>CM077021.1:11835000-21835000 GCA_039090855.1 Macrothele yani | reverse complement strand
CTTACAATGTCAAAGAGGTGAAACTGCAGTTTTAATGACAATCTCCAGAAAGAATTCAAATTTATTAAACTGAACAACCTGTGTAGTGATGGAAAAGTCCATTTTCCCGTTGCTCATGGTGGCAGAAGCCCCATCCACCAACATCTACATAGCCTGAAACATAAGGATGCTGAAAAGACTGGCTTCAGTTAAAAACATCAGCTTGTTTATGATGAGACATGATAGTGAAAGTGATAAAATTGCAGCAAGTGAAGCTGCTGTTGCTTATCATACTGTGCGTCACAGCCAAAGTTTTTGCACAAACGACTGCCTGTTGACATTGATAAAGAAAATATATGAACCAAAATAATTCAGCCCATACCAAATCAGAAGCCATAATTACCAAAGTTTTACCACCATACATATTGGGCAAAGTAATACAGGATTTCAATAAAACAAAAAGAATTAGTTAGTATAGATGCATCAAACAAAAAAGACATAAAACTTTTCCATTCGTTGCACAGTACTTTTTGTCAAATTGTGATGTTCAAGACAAAATTAAGATTTTTTATTTCCTTACCTGGTGAAACATCCGACCTACAGTGCGCTATGTTGAAGGAATTAAGCCACAAATTTGCCGTACAAAGCAAACTTGTTACTTTGTGTGCAGATAACACAAACACCAATTTTGGTGGTTGCAAAAGACTTGGCAAAAATAATGTGTGGTAAAAACTTAACTGAACTGAAAGGGCAAATTATCGGTATTGGTTGTGGGGCACACATTATACACAATTGTCTCCAATGTGCTGTTGACTGTTTATCAATTGATACTGAATGTTTTACAGTGAAAGTATGCAAATACTTCAATATATACACAGTCAGAGTTGAAGAACTGAAACACTTTTGCAACTTTTCAGGAAACAATTATGCTAAATTGTTAGAACATGGAAATACAAGATTTTTGTCCTTGGGTCCATCAATTGACAGAATTTTAAGCATGTTTGATGGGCTTCATTCTTATTTTCTTTCTCAAGAAAAATGCCCTGTTATGTTGTGAAAATTGTTTGAAGATCCCTATTTGAAATTGTGGTTGTTATTTGCAAGAGATCAAGTGTCTATGTTGCAAACATACATTAGCTTACTTGAAAAAGATAATATTTTTGCTACAGAAGTAGCAATGAACATTGAAAATCTTGCAAACAATTTCCCAGAAAAAAAGTGAAGAAATGAGTCCAGAAAAAGTGGAAGTGTTTGTAACTACTGTTGTCAAAAAGCAACTGACAATGTCAGTAGATTCAGGAGAAATTAATTAGGCTAAGTTTTTTGAGGTAGTTGAGAATTTCTATGAAACCAGCTTAGAATATGTCAACAAGTGGAAGTGCAGTTTGGGAAATACTGAGAAGTTTATGTGGGTGCTACTAAGGAAGACACCTGAATGGAAAGAAATACAGGACAGCCTGAACGAGGAACTCAGCACATGCACAGAAACAGAAGAAACTCGTGTATTTGATCAGTGGACCCTCATAAAATTTGTAATTGTAAGGCAGTTGGATACATGGAATAAAGAAAGCATTTCTGTATCTGATAGATGGGTACAGATTTTTTCTGAAATGAGTGAAAAATGCCTAGACTTTCAAGACTTGTAATATTGTAGAGTTAATTCTTTGTCTTCCAGGAAGTACATACAGCACCTGTTGAAGAGAATAATTTCTGTTATGAACAGTATGTGGTCAAAGGAGAAATCGAAGTTAAGTGTTGAGATAATGAGGGCTACATTAGTTGTAAGATAAAATTGCGCAATGAAGTGTGAGAAGTTTTATGATAAGGTGTTGAAAGACCAAAATTTGCATCATAAGATTACTTTATCAGATAAATATTTATGCCACGATTGTGGTGAAACACAGTTTTCCGCTAAGTGTACCTAAATTTTTGTATGGATTCTGTCACTGTTAACTGAAGAATAAATGGTAAACTCAATATGTTTTAAGTAATGAAACTTTTTTTATCGTCTTACTTTTTTTGTCTCAAGGAAATATGGCCACCCTAGTCTAAGGGTGTAAACAAGCACATGATGGCCACATGTAGACCCCAGTCAGGTCTCTCTTCTTTTCTCCAAAACATGTTTGAGACCTAGCACAGGTTGCTTGTATTTAGTAAGCTCTTGTACTGTACAAGAGAGGAATCTTCCCTCATCAGTCAACATTTTTGTAAGCTAACACTTAAAATAGAAAAGTGTTGTAGAACACTTTTGATAAGTTGTCCATGTTCCTCAACCATCAGCATTTCCTTTGATGTTACACACTAAATCTTCAGTACTATCAACAACATACTGCTTGTCTCTTTTTGATCCTGAATTATGTGGCACAATAACACAAAGATTTCGGAGGACACAATTTTGTATTTTATTTATTTATTGAGCCCACTGGCTCCATGCTAAGCATTCATACTATTTTACTGGCTGAGAGCCTACCCTGGATGAAAATAATTTGGCACAGGCCCTCCCAATGTCTCTCTAAATACTGACAATGGATAAGAGTAGAAACTTTATATAAACTTACAGAGGATGATTACAAGGAATGCTTTAATTAAACAATTCATATGATTTCTGTGTTCTTTATATAATCATCATCATTCTCAACCATTATTAATCCACTGCTGGATGAAGGTCTCCCCAAGTTTCTTCCAGAACTGTCTGTCTTGAGCCTGTCTCCTCCATGTTACTCCAGCATGCTATTGAATTCCATCCATCCATCTCCCGTGTGGTCTTCTTCAGAGTCTTTTTCTACCTGCCCCTTGGAATTCAGTCTAAAATTTCGGTTGTCCGTCGGTGGTCAGTTCTTCTGGCAACATGTCTAGCTCACTGACATTTCATGGATTTTACTCTGATCATGATGCCTTCCACTCTTTCATCCACGAGTCCCTCTTCATATCTTTCCTAGTTACACCACGTATGTATCTCTGCATGTTACTTTCAGTTGTTTGTAGCCTTTGTATGTCTTTTTTCGTTAAGGTCCATGTAACTTCATATGTAAGAACTGAAAAGATGCATTAATTAAACACTTTTCTTTTAAGACATAATGGCATATTGCTCTTGAAAATTGTACTGTTTCTTCCAAGAGCTCTCCAGCCAAGTTCTATACGCCAATTAATTTCTTCATCAATGTGACCCTTGCTTGATATCTGCATGTCAAAGTAAATATGTAGGTATCAGTTATCTCCAGCTTTCCCCCATCAATCGATAAATCTTCATTTCTTGAAAAAGCAGTGCACATCAGTTTTGTCTTTTGAAAGTTCATTTTTAATCCCACTTCTGTACTCTTGTCAGCGAGTTCCTGGATCACACTCTACAGCTCTGAAAGGGTAGTTGTAAAGATGATTACATCTTCAGCAAAACAAAGGTGAGTTAAATAATTTCCATTAATCTTTATCCCAATTTTTTCCCAGTTCAATGATTGAAAGACACTTTGCGACATAGCATTGAAGAGTTTGGGAGATATCGTGTCACTTTGTCTCACTTCCTTTCCAAGTTTTATTGGGACTGTATCCTCAAAAGTTGAACCTCTGCACTTGCATTTTCATAGATGTTATTAATAATGCTAAAGTAAGCACCTTCCATATCTCAGGATTACAAAGCCATTGTAACTGCTGATGGTTTCATGGAATCAAAGGCCTTTTCATAATCGATAAAAGTCATGCATAATGGGAGTTCATATTCCTTCGTTCTTTCAATTAGTTCTCTCAGTACAGGAATACGATCTATGGTGCTGTAGCCACTTCTGAATCCAGCTTGTTCTCTTGGTTGAGCCATGTCCAGTGTTACCATCAAGCGATGTGAAATAACCTCAGTGAAGATTTTATAAACCACTGAAAGGAGGCTGATGGGTCTGTAGTTCCTAAGATCCTCAATGTCACTTTTTTTACATAGCAAGATCATTGTAGCATTGTTCCAATCCTCAAGAATCTTTCCTTCATTGAGACATCTAGTGAAAACTTGGGTGACTGTAGTTTCTATTTCTATGCTTGCTTCTTGTATAATGTCCACAGTAATTCCATCTTTTCCTGGAGCTCTTCCCCATTTCATGTTCTTAATTGCATATGCAACTTCTACTGGGAGGACAGGAGGAAGTTTGGTACTGGTACCTTTCTTAAGGACTGGAATAGGTGTATAATCTCTTTCATATAGTTTTGTGTAGAAATCTTTCACTCTTGTCAAAATTTCACCTCTATTTCTTGTTACAGTACAATCTTCTTTTCTCAGTGCCATAATCTGCTTTCTTCCCTTACTGAGATGTCCCTTTACTCTCTTCAGGCTTTGATTATTTTCAAGTGCTTTTCTCACTAGTTCACAATTGAACTTTTTATGTCTTCACCAACATTTTTCTGAATTGTATTGCATAACTCTATACATTCTACTTTGGAAGTTAAATTTTCTTTATTTGTCCTCATCTCCATTTTCTTTTGGATTAGCATTTTTGTTTTCCCCCGATATTTTCTTCATATGCAACTATGTTTCCATAAGAACCTTGGTTAGTTAATTTCCTGTTAACTTCAGAGATGTCCAATTCTTCTGACATTAGACCTTCTAGAGCAGAGAATCTGTTCTCCAGTTCCAATTTGAAAGTATTACGATGCTTTTTAAGGTTGGTCACGTCAATACACTTTGTTTGTTTTATGAGCTTGCCACGCTCGAGTTTAGCATTGAGGTGCATCTTACATCTTACCATTCTATGGCCACTACCTGTGTTGAACTTGTTTAGCACACTGCAGTCTTCCATGATAAATTTCTTGTTACACATAATAAAATCAATTTCACTTGTCATCCAATTGGATGTCTCCATGTCCATTTCCTATATGGCATTTTCATGAAAAAGGAGTTCATGATGAAAAACACTTTCTGCCTTAATTCTACGAGAGTATTTCCATGCTGGTTTCTGTTGCCATGACTGAATTTTCCAACCAAAGTTTCATTCTGATGCTGCTTGCTTTTATTTTTTAGATGACGAATTTCCCCATAAAAGTCTTTAATTTCTTCCCCAGGATGACTTGTGGTGTTTGCATAAACTTGAATAATCTGAGTCTGGTATCTTTTTGAAAATTGGATAAGGGGTCGAGGAGCTCTGTCCGAGGAAACTTTCAACTTCTAGAACTTTATCCTTCAGTTTCTTGTTTACTATTATAAATCCAACACCACTAGTTCTGCCAGTGTCTGTTCCACCACAGTAGAAGAGATGTTCACTTTTCAGTTCAATGAGATGCTCGATTCAGCATAGGGCTTTGTGCTGACTTGAGTAGATAATGTAATAAGAGACCGTCTCCTTTCCTTCTTACCTCACTTAGCTCGACAATGTTCCACTTGATTCTTTGTAGTTCCTCCTCCAATTCAAAGAGCCTTGAATCAAAAGATGGAGAATGTCCATTAAACGTAGCCAAGGTCAGCATCGGACGGCAGCCTTGTCCGGTCCTCCGGTGATTCTTAACACCCTCTGCCTTCATGCCGCTGCCCTGGCCAGGTACATTCCAGCTGCAGGGACTGAGGGCCAAGTTTTCAGTTTTAAAGTTTTAAAATCATGGGGGTAGGGGGGCATATCTCACCATGCTGGCCAAACAGGTTGATAAGTGTGGGATAGCATTTCCTCTAATCTCGGAGGTATAGTTATACCACTATGTGTTGGTCGTCAGAGCCCCTTTAGTGGGGACAGGATACACCACGAGAAGGCAGGGCTGACACTTGTCAAGGAGAGGCTAAAATATAATGCTTTATATAATACAACAGCTTTATTCACATAATAGACATACACAGAGTGCTCAGTGAATTACAACCACCACTATGCTAAGCAAGTTCAAAGTTCAGGGCTCAAAAAACTGGCATTTAATGTGACACCCACGGATGTTGGACAAAAAAAAAAGCCGAGGACAACTGCTTAAAAGCTTGTCTTTTCAAAGCAGTCTGTGGCACTTAAGCTGCTGTATTTTCTCAGATACTTAGCACGTTTTTTTTTTTTTAATGAGCTATACGTATAGCTATTTAACCTTACGTACGTGTGTGTGGGGGGGGGGGTGAAAAACGAAAATAGCCCATGAGGTTAGGATGTGGGAGGACAGATAAAGAATATTTTGTCTTCATGTCATAGCTTGCATAATCAACATTTTTAAATTTTGAGCTTTACTTTGTCCTAATTTCCTCAGTACTAGTTCAAATTAAGTCGGGAATACTGAATTCTCATTCCAGTTAATCGGGGACTAACTAAGCCAAATACAGTTTTTGACCCCTGAAGTCTTAAAGAGGAGGAAGGTGTTGCCTTTAGGCTAAAATGGTGTTAACAAGAGGTTGGTGGTTCAGTTGAAAGCAAAGTTACGGACGTGATGGGTAAAACCAAGGTTCTATAGGAGTTTACAAAAGGCCAAATTGTGGGAGCATGAAGGGTTGGTGCATCCATTCCAACAACAGCAATACTTGAGGGTTGTTTGAGGGCACCCATCTGTGGTTAGAGTGTACCAAGAATGGTGCCAAAATGGTGTAACTACCAACCAGTGACACAACTATAGAGGGCAGCCAAAAGGTGGTCTCCAGAGGTTAATGATCGAGGCATTGCCTTTGACAGGGCAATCAGTGCATTGCAGTTTGCAGTTGTCAGCCCAATATAGCTCACCAGAAACAATATCCAGTGCAATTGTGAGTTGAATGCTGGCATGGATAAGCTACAAGAGCAGATGCCCTATATGCCACCGTCTTCTAACAGCAGTCCATTGACGTAAATGACTCTCCTGGTGCAAAGAGCATGCAGATTGGATGATGGAAGGAAAGCAGACATGCTGGTCTTATAAATCATAATACGTACATCCTGTTTATGGTCGAATCCATATTTGGGGCCACCAGCATTAAGTTATGGATACCTCATGCATGGCATCGACTACCTTGCCCATTGGTTGTGTGATATGGGGCTTGAACTGGGACCCCTGGTGCATATGGCCCAATGTATGAACACTGGCCCTATTCACCCCACATTGTTGTACCTCCACCTACAGGGGGATGGATTCTACCAGAGCAATAATGCCCTATGTCATTGGGCCCACCTTGTGTAGGAATGGATCGCTGAACACAACACAGAAACAAGAAATGTGGAATGGCCCCCAAATTCGCCTGACTCTAACCCAATTGAACATTTGTGGGGTGTTGTGGAATGACAGTTGTATACATTATCCCTCTCCATACTGGAACTGTGAATTACAGTACAAACAGCTGGATTTCACATCCCCATACAACTGCATAGATACCTCGTGGAGCCAATACTATATCAGATGGTGGCTCTTCTCTGGACAAAAGCACAGCCCATAAAGTATTAAGTAGGTGGTCATAATTCAATGAACACTTAGTGTACATTGTTATATTTTATGTATACAACACAACTTCTATATCAGGTTGGTTACATACATGAGCAAAGACAACCTACTTCAATTTAATATTAAACAACTGGTCTTCATCTATATATTGAAAGGGTAAATGATTTTTTTTTTGAAATTTAAAGTGACTGTGCCCCAAAAATTCTACAAAATTTTTGCTTCATTGATCAGCAGAGAAGACAATTTTTTTAAACAATTAACTGATTAACAGACCCAGGCTCTTCTTTCCATTATATTCAGATTCTAAATTTCTTCCAAATGGGCAGACTGAGAAGCAGACTTATACAAAGAGGTTTTGAAAAGATTAAAGGAAAATGTTTAGTCCAAATAGCCACAATAATGGGAGTCTCAATTCTGGCTGTTGCACCATGACAATGCACCTGCACATTAAACACTATCAATCCATGAGTTCTTGATCAAACACCAAATCTCAGACTTACCATACCCACCTCTAATTCACCTGATCCCCTACCTCTTTTAGTTTCCCAAATAAAAAAAATATCTTATAAGGCATGAAGATCTGAGAGTGAAGACAGCATCATCAAAAATTCCACACAGGACCTGAAAATGACCCCTTCTCTACCCCTCCCCCCTCCCCCCAAAGAATTCCAAAACATGACTTTTGAAGTAGCAGAAATGCTGGGACCACTGAATCAGATCAGAAGGAGATACAATTTATTAGCTTGCAAGTGTTTTGCATTTTGAATTATAAATATAGTTTGGTGTTCTTTGAGTTTCAAAAAAGCTATGAAGAGAAAGATGCAGTTTTGAATCTGTTAAAAGCCTCTACTCCAAATTTGATATTGAAAAACAAATCAGGTAGAAGAAAATTACCCCTAAGTGCCACAAACAAACAAATACACACCTAACCACATCCATCTGGCTGTCCACTATCAATCTGAAAAACTACATACTCTCTCTCTCTCTCTCTTAGTTTATATTCTAACAAACAAGATCAATGCAAAATATTTTATTCTCACCTTTCTGGCTAAATGCTTGAAATCATCAGAACTAACAATTCTTCCCACTTGGCAGTCAGGTTTTCGATATGGGTTCAGACACTGTACAATAAAAGTTGACATTTTTGCTCTAAATAATTCTTTTATTTTTTTCGCCAGTTCGCTAGATGTATCGGCAGCAGCAGTAGTGGTACTCTTCTTTTTCGATTGCTACAAGAGAAAGAAACAAAATAAACTTCAGCCTAAGAGCTATCTAAATTATATCAGAATTTTTTTCTTTTAACACAATGTTTCATTACTTCACACCTGAACGACACAATGGTATAGCAAAACACACAAACTAAAATTAATACCAGTAAAACACTAATTTCATCCATTTTATGTGGTAACAGCAAATCTGATGGCTTTTAAAAATTCTGTATCTGCTAATAACAGTTGATTCTACAGAAATCATTCACATGTGCAGGAACCTACTAACAAACAAAACAAAATTAAAAACATTCTTTTATTATCTAAATAGTACACATTAACAGATATAAGTTTCCAACAGCTTTGTGTTCTATGAATGAAATGCCCAGTTCAGGTTCAAGATCTTATCACCAATAATTCTGTCCAAGTAAATCCACATATTTCCTCTTAACTATTATTCTGTCATTCTCACTGCAATAGAAGAGAAATCTAAATATTGCACTGCACATATTAAACTTTGTCTTGTGATTACTTCTTATGTTTACTGCAAACAGTTATGCACCGCAATAAAGTGGTTTTTTTTTCCTTTCCCTATTTTACTTAATGTCTTACTTAATCCATTTTTATCAAGCTTTGCTGCCTCATAAATAGCTGTACCTACATAACTGAAACCTACTCAGCATGCAGAAATTGTACAACTGTGGTTTTCTGAAATTTCTTCTCCAAACTGGCATCTCAAAATTTCTAACATTTTTACAATTCTAAATTCTTTGTAAGTTGCATTTAACTGATTAAGATACTACTGTAAGCATTTAACACTACAGTAATTTATGCAAGATCTAGAGCACATGGAGGAGGAACTGTCAGTACTGAAATAGTGTTTAATTCTTCTTTGATTTGCTCTTTTCTTTAATTAATAATTAAAGATGAATGTAGAAAAAAATCTGCAACTATGTCATATCCCAGAATGGGTCTTAAAACTAAATATGGGTCATTCCATATCAAGTGACCCAATTTATGGAAAAAAAACAAAAAAAAACCACCCTTACATTTTATGATTTCTTTCAAATTTCGCTTATCTATTTTACCCCTTAAGATAGTCAAAAATCTAAAGTTTTAGATTTTTATCTCCTTTAGTTTTTCAGTTATAGAACTTTAAATTAAAAAAAAATCACATATTTTTGTTGATGATTCAACACAAAATTGACCAATAACTTGTCACCAAAAAGAGCTAGCAAGGTCTGGTAAAAACATTTTGCAGCATTTTTCATGGGCTTTTATGATATACATCATGACTAATTAAAAAGTTTTAATTTCAAGGTCACTTAAAACGTTTTAAAATTTGAATTTCTCTTAAAATGTATGATTCAAAATTTTCAAAAAATTATTTCATATTTGATGAAGGGTGATTCGTGTTAAAAATGTTGAAAGTTAAAATATCGACTGAACACGATAAAACACATATGTAGCACAGATACACTACATGTACTTAAGTTTTACTGATGAAAAACATACCACATGAGATCTTTCGAGGATCACAATGTCCCCATCCTCAGATGTTACTTTCACGAGTAAGACCAAGATATCATCATCATTGTCAACCATTATCAATCCACTGCTGGACGAAGGTCTCCCCAAGTTTCCTCCACAACGGTCTGTCTTGTGCCAGTCTCCTCCATGTCACTCCCGCATACTTTCGAATTTCATCCACCCATCTTCCATGTGGTCTTCTTCTGGGTCTCTTCCTGTCCCTTGGAATCCAATCTAAAATTTCGGCTGTCCATCGATGGTCTGTTCTTCTGGCAGTATGTCCAGCCCATTGCCATTTCAGGGATTTAACTCTGATCGTCATTTTTCGGATCCACGTGTTCCTCTTCTTATCTCTCCTGGTTACACCAAGCATGCACCTTTCCATGCCCCTTTGAGTTGTCTGCAGCCTTTGTATGTCTCTTTTAGCTAAGGTCCACGTCTCTGCACCATACGTAAGCACTGGAAGGACGCATTGATATATATACATATATACACAACACCATCACAAACCAGCAATAATGCAACGCCATCTATGATTTACATAATGCATTTAAAATAAATCATGAAAATGTTTAAATAAAATAGTCCATGGTTCCGATATAACTTTAGGGACATTCATTACAGCAACGAGATCCGAATGATGCAATATATAGGCTCTCCATAAATAATAACAGTGAGAGCTTACCTGGAGAGTTTATAATGGATACCTCATTCCATCTTGGAGTATAGGAACCGGTTGCAACCAGACGAGACAAGGTGGTAGTTAACTTGCCATTACGAATATCATATTTATGCTCCCTGACTCTGGAACTCAAGTTCCTTTTTGTAGAACCAATATATACAGTATCCTTAGTGTCTGGAACTCCGGCTTGTAGAGGAATGGTGTATATGCCGTGTCTAGTATGTGGAGGCACCTTGTTCTTTCATATGGTATTTATTTATGCAAAATTTCAAGCTGGAATCTCAATGGGGTCATATTTTTTCTAATTTTTGAATATACAGTGAAACCTCTGAATAACAGTCACCGCTTAGACCAGAAAAAAGTGACCGTTGTTCGGAGGTTAGGCCTAAGTTAGTACTATTTGTCAATTGCTTTTATATAAAAACAGAGTAAGTGTATGAAACTGAAGCACATAGAGAATGGTTTCAGTGCTTTTTTTCAAATGCTGAATAAAATAATGAGCATATTATATTTTAATTCCTGTGATATGTAATATTATATATATATACACGGTCCAGTCACGTTATTGTGACCACCAACTAGACGGGCTGGGAGTGACTCAATAAGGTGCTGGAAGGTGTTCACAGGTACGTGGAGCCATGCTGCTGCAGGGTGCATGGTGGAGGATCTATAAAGCGAACAATGTGATCGAGGTGGTCCCATAGGTGCTCAATTGGGTTTAAGTCTGCGGAATCAGGGGGCCAGGGAAATACTTTGAAGTCTTCATCGTGCTCTTCCAACCACTATCGGACATTTCTAGCTGTGTGCACGTCGCGTTGTCATGCTGGAAGATCCCATCCACCCCAGGGAAGACAATCAGCATGTATGGGTGTACATGGTCTGCAAGGATGGATTCATAATGAATTCGGTCCATATTGCCTTCCACAGGTATGAGTAGACCCAGAGAAAAAACCCCAGACCATAACACGGTCCCCACCAGCTTGTGTTCTTCCAGCAATGGTTGAAGAGAGTTTGTTCTCGGATGTTTCTTGCCTTATATGCCAATGTCCATCCGTTCGATGACGCAGAAAACGCGGCTCATTGGAGGTCCAATTCCGATACTGCCATGCAAATGTAAGCCTATTCTGCCGATGCACCTTCGTTAGCATAGGTGCAGTGACCATCTGTCTGCATCGAAGCCCCATACGCAGCAGGGTTCGCTGCACTGTCATTTTAAACACTTCTGGTAGCCCCCCTGGTTCATTCAGCCAGTGAGTTGCTCCACTGCAGCGTGTCGATCAGGCCTCACACACCTTTGAAGAGGACGTTCACCTCTCACATCAACGGCACGCTGTGCTCTGCAGTTTCCACATCGCTTATTCGCAATGGTGCCATTTCTCTACTCACGATACACTTTAACCACAGCAGCACGCGAACAGTTCACAAACTGCGCTATTTCAGAAATATTGCTACCCTTGGCCTGAAAGCTGATACTCATTCCTTTTTTGCAAATCCGATAAATCATTCTTTTTATCCACGAGAGCAACGAGTGATATGTTTTCAGAATGTCTACAGCACACTGTATATACCCTCCAAGCCAGCTCATGACATGTGCCTTCTTTCATTGGCCATGCGCTGTTCACGTCAAAAGTAGGAGATGGTCACAATAACGTGACTCGACTGTATATACACTGGTGTGCAAAAATTAAGGACGAAGAGGAGAAATTAGCATAACAGCGGAACGAGCAGGCAGAACGGACCGAAAGACCACTCAGGAGATAGACTAGGGTCCGGTACGGTAGGGCATGCGCATATATGCAGCATGACGTGGGGGGGGGAGTGAGTGTCGGAAGGGTATGAAGCACACGGGCGGTGTACGATCAGCAATTCGGTGAAAGCTACTGCACGGTGTACATTGGTTTGAACGACGTCGAGTTGCTGCCACCGTGTGATATGGCCAACGGATAATCCAGTAGACGACATCTGGATGACTTTACCCGAGGTCGCGTCATTGGGAAGTTGGAAGAAGGTCGAAGTGTGACCGAGGAGTTCTTGGAGAGCATTTCAAATGACAGGAACAGCTGTCAGATAGTTTAGCAGTGGTCGCCCAAAAGCAACCACGGCGGCGGACGACCGGTATATCGTCCTACAGGCGAGAAGAGACGGACGGCAGACAGCGGGAGAAATCGCAAGGCACATGCAACAGACAACTGGACGTCCATTATCGTGTTTTACCGTGGCAAGGAGGCTGCACAAAGGTGGTCTATTTGCACAGCGACCAGTATGGTGTGTGCCATTAACGCCTGCTCATCGGAGACAGCGGTTTCTGTGGTGCCAGGAACACAAGAACTGAACACATCAGCAATGGGGTCGAGTTCTCTTTACGGATGAAAGCCGATTTAGTCTGACTAGCGATTTTGGCCGTATAAAGACATCTGGAGAGAGCAGGGAACACGCAATCACACCTCCAACATCATCGAAAGGGACCGGTTTGGAGGTGGCGGAGTTCTCGTTTGGGGCGGTATCATGCTTGGTAGCCGTACTGACCTCCACATCTTCCAAGGAGGTTCAGTCACTGGTGTCCGCTACTGTACCGAGCTTCTCCTGCCTCATGTGTGTCTGTTTAGACGTGCTGTGGGCCCTGAGTTCCTCTTCATGGACAACAACGCTACACCTCATCGTACAATGGCTGCCGCAGAGCTGTTGGGGAGTAAAGATATTCAATGCAGGGGAGGTCCCCGGACCTAAATCCAATCGAACACGTATGGGACCTTCTCGGGAGACGCTTAGCAGCACGTCACCAGCCGCAAGGAATGATTCCGCAGCTGCGATTGGCGCTACAAGAGGATTGGGCCACAATGCATCAACAGCTCCTTGACAACCTCGTCCTCAGCATGGACAGATGTTGTAAATCCTGCAACGCAGTCAGGGGTGATCATATCCCCTACTAAAGACTGGATTTTTCTTGGCAGCCGCCTGTCACATGGACGTTTCTGTCTTCTGTCCAGTTGTGCTCGAAGCTACCTTTTCAATAAAGTGCCTTTGTATCCTTTGGATTCCTTGTTTGAACGGTTTTGCTCACTTGTCCCATATTCTTACATCTTGGGGATCTTATGGTATGATTTGAGTCGATGTGGAGTACTTCTGCACGTCGTTACATTCGAAAAACTGTCTTGTTCTTAATTTTTGCACGCCAGTGTATATATATGGTGGAGACATTTGTGAATATATATATATATATATAACCATCCAATCTCATAATCACTGTCATTGTGTGCAAAAGTCTGAATGTCATTAAAATTTTGTAAATTTTCTTCGTAGGTTTCTCTCTGCAGTTGCCAGTTTCAGCATCTATCTCATTAACTTCATCTTCACTTTGATTCCCTGAAACCTTTGCACTAATTATTTCTTCTTCAGTAAATCACTGATTTGCATCCTTCCACAACCATAATGTTCTGCTAAGTGGAGAACACTTATTCCTGTTTCACTCTATTTTCTGGTAATGTCAAAAACTTCCTCTTTCATTTTTCACTTATTTTTATGAAAGTACAAGGACTCATGAATTTAAAGTGCAGAAAAATGTGATTTCTGCAAATATCGAAAAGTCATCCTGAGTACTGCAGATCTTCCGCTTACATGTGAAACAAGCTTTCTGTGAAATGGGGAGAAAAGACAGCCCATGGGAAAATAGTTTATGTATGCTAAACAATTCATCATTTAGTTGGGTTGAGCAAATCCTCAAAGTTAATACGGAATTAGAGACAGATGTGTTCCACCCCTCTAGTGATGTGAGGGATAAGAATACAAACACAATTGTTTGTCTAAAAAAAAAAACAAAAAAAAAAACTGAACTTTGTTCAAGAACGACATTGCCCAGATTCAGAACAGTAAAACAACTGATTGTTTACAGCTGAATTTTCACAAGCAGGGAAAGGAACAATGAGTATGATTTGCAGTTTAAATGTACGATTATTTCTCATTATCTTCCCTTATTTGTCACTAAAATTGGATGGCCCTAGCAAAGCTTTTACAATGAATCAATCATGTTGAACTCTAACACAAAAATGTCACAAACAGTATGTAACTGCAGAGTTAGCCAGCCACAAGCGGAAAGCAGGAACAGGACACACAGGGACAAAAACTTGCCTAAACCGCCACCAGAGGGCAACATTTAAGGCACCACCCCACCCCACCTAATGCAGGGATGGAGAGATGCCAGCACATACACAGGATATGGAATTTTTGCCTTTAAGTAATTACTGCCACACGTCAAATCAAACTTTAACTCCTTTACTTGTGCTTAACTTAACATTCCACTGTACCTGCCATAATGCATGTATAGCAACATTTTTTGTCTCCTTCTCATTCCTACAGCTGAAGTACCAAAGGAACTGTGTAAAATCCTTAGGGGCAAAGTGTTCGTTAGACCTCCTTTAAGGGTGCCCGTTGTTAAGAGGTCCTGTTGTTTGGAGATTATCGTTAATGTTAATACTACCACAGCTGTTCTGGACCGACCAAAACTAGCCGTTGTTCGGAGGTGTCCATTAACAGAGGTTTTACTGTATTTTGACATGTCAAAAAATGAATATTTTTCAAATTCAGGCATTACAGAATGGCTTTAAATGTGGTTTAAGCCATCACAAAGTACATTTTCAATAGCCCTAATGTAATTCAGTTCTATAATATGCAACAATAAGACTTACCTATAATTAAACATTATTCATTTATGTATTGAAATAAAATCTTGTATGAAATGACTGAAAAGAATAGATTTTGAAATTGCGAACCTGTGTGTGTAATTTTGAAAGTGTAGGGACATATCTTTGATGGCAATACTCTAGTCTGTCCGAGTTACCCCAGATTCATGTCTATGCATGAAATGAACCAGCAGTGACAAGTCACTCCCAGGATGTGTACACTGAAGAGCAATTGAATTAGGGACAGCTGGCATTATGCAAATGTGGCGCTGTGAGTGACCCTGTAAACGGAAACGACATGACATATTCAGCGATCCGACAATATAAGGAGTGATGCGACGGGAATCAGTAAGAGTCGGACGCAGTATGGGTAAGACGAAGAATCTAAGCGCATTTGATCGTGGGCAAATTGTCGGGGCCCGACGAATGGGTAACTCCATCTCGTAAGTCGTGCAGGCACTGGGATTTTCACGAGCCACTGTGTCACGGGTGCACCGTGAGTACACCGAATCCGGTAAAACCATCCCTGCAAGGGCCAGCTGCCATGGACAACAGTGTGTGGATGAGCGGGGTCATCGTCGGCTAGCTTGCATTGTTACAGCGGTTAGACGGGCCACAGTGCAAGAAATCACTCGGCAATTTAACGCTGGTGCACAAAAACGTGTAAGCAGCCACACCATCCAGAACTATCTCCTCGCTATGGGGTACAGAAGTTATCATCCTACAAGGGTACTGCTGCTGACCGCACATCACAGGGTGCAAAGATTAGCATGGGCGCAGGAACATCGCCACTGGACCCTAGACATGTGGGGAAATGTTGCCTGGACTGACGAGTCGAGATTCACATTGGTACATGTGGATGGCAGGATACGAGTACGGCGCAAACCACATGAAGCGATGGATCCTTCTTGCCAGAAAGGTACTCTTCAAGCTGGTGGGGGTGGCATTCTCGTCAGGGGACTGATTACGTGGACTGAAATGGGACCCCTGGTACGTGTGACATCGTCCCTCACAAGTCAATGCTACCGGGATATCCTGGACGACCATTTGCTCCTGTTTGTGCGTCTTCAACATCCCACTGGGGACCTCATCCTGCAACAAGACAATGCAGCTCCCGAATTGTATCCGAATGGTTGGATGAACACTCCACCGACGTGACCTCGCTCATTGGCCAGCTAGGTCACCTGACCTCAATCCCATCGAGCACATCTGGGATTCCATCGAGAGAGATGACCCCCCTCCATGAAATCTTCGTGAAGTGTGGGAGCTTGTTGAGGGGTCGTGGATCCGTATGGCTTCCCAACGCTTCCGACGTTTTGTTGAGTCCATGCCGAGACGAATCGCCACCGTCATCAGGGCGAAAGGTGGTGCTACACGTTACTAGACAGGTATCTCTAATTCAATTGCTCTTCAGTGTATATAGTGCAGCAGTTTGGCAGAGCCTAAGTCTGCTCTGGTTAGTCCTGTTTGTCATCTTCAATCTTTATGTAGTAGAGCAGTGTTTATTATGTGTACAGCTCAGTGATGTGAAATAGTGTTATACTGATTATATTTAGAACTACTATTTGTGGTGGTGAATAAATTTCACAAGTTAATAATTCTGAACTTGAATTTAACTGTAAACATTTATATACATATATATATATATAGGTATTTTAGCAAGTTCAAACCATTGAACTTAGCTGAGACAGGCACACCTTCAATAACCTGTTTGTTATCCTCTGCCCTACTGTTGGTTTATTTTATTAACTTTGAATTGCCCACTCTGTTTTGGTGTTTTTCAAAATAATTTTATTTTGTGGAATATTTTGAAAGGGCAAATTATTTTCATATTTATTCTCCGGCAAGAATGCATCCCTAATCCCAGTCAACTGAATCCCATCACAATTTGTGAATACATCATTTCACTTACTTTACTCCCATGGCTGACGTTTTAATCTGTAGTGATGTCATAGCCAAGGTATCAGCTGTCCACGCACTTCCCTAAGTTGAAAGCAAGTTCTGCGCTATTTAATCAGCTTAGTGTTTTTATTGGAACTACACAGAAATCTCCTATACAACTTTTTAGCACAAACAATTACTTTACACGTGCTGCTTCATATCATTAAAAAAATATTTTTTTTTTCAAGCACTATTTGCGGAGTATTAAACTTTTTTAAGTACTTTCAAGGAGTGTATGAATCACGATATACAGAAGAATCACCTGCTGTAAAAAAGTGGATGAAAATTGATCCAGGGTACTGTAAAAAGAAAAAAACTTTATAAAGTGAAAAACAAAAAAAACAAAACAAAAAAAATGAGAAACTTTTGGATAAAAATGTAGTGCAGAATGATATTGACAAAGACGATGGCACACATTCAGAAATTATTGCTCAACTAAAGGAAAAGTTAATGAAAACAAAAAGCAGGAGCAAGAAATTTCTTATTTTAACTGTTCTCCCCCAGAGTTGAACAATTAAAAAAATTGAGAGTTTAAAATAAGCACCCGAATGGTGAGAAAGTTAAAGAGAAAGGAACACTCTCAACCCAATTCAAAACCAGGTAAATCTTTACAAGAACTTGTGGTACAAAATGTTCTAGAATTTTACAACAGTGATGAAGTAAGCCAGATTATGCCAGGTAAGAAATATTTTGTTTTATTGAAAACAGATGACAAAACATGAAAACACGTTCAAAAGAGGCCCATTTTAGGGAACCTCAAAGAAATTCATGAATTGTTCAAGGCTGAAGAAAAAAATTGGGTTTTCTAAGTTTGCTGAGCTTTGGCTTAAGAATTGTTTTAGCAGTAGGATGTGGCACACACTCTGTATGTGTGTGCACGATGCACCAAAATGTAAAATTGATGTTGAGTGGGAAAATATTTAAAGAAATAGTCATGAATGATTGATCACGCTTTGGTGACTACAATGCATGCCTTAACAAAATAATGTATTCATCACCAAGTTCAAAAGGTCATTTAGATGAGTGTAAGAACTGTCCAAGAACCAAATACCTGGAAGACCATCTAATAAAGGCATTTGAAGAACAAATGTTAGAAAGAATTACTTACAATCAGTGGCTGTCAGTAAATAGATGCAGTTTTGAGACTGTTATGAAAACATCTGAAGAATTTGTTGACACATTCTGTGAACAACTGCTAGCTCTGAAGAAGCATGCTTTCATAACCCAACAACAATCTGCCCATTTCTTATACTTAAAGGAAAACATGAAATTAAATGAGGCTGTTATCACCTTAGACTTTTTAGAAAATTATTCATTCGTAGTCCAGGACAAGGCACAGTCTTTTCATTGGAGGAATGACCAGGCAACAGTACATCCATTTGCAGTCTTCTACAGAGATCAAGATGGAGTAAAGTATAAAAGCTCTGTTTTTATTTCTGAGCTTACAACATAATACAGCAGCTGTTCATGTCTTTCAAAAGAAATTTAATAAATTTTTGAAGGACAATGTATTGTCATCTTTGGAAATTTTTTTACTTCTCTGATGGTTTAAGCGCCACAATATAAAAACAGAAAGAACTTCTCTAACATCTGCCTTCACAAAAAAGACTTCAGCATATATGCAGAATGGCATTTCTATATAATAGCTCATGGGGAAAGGAGTCTGTGATGGTTTGGGTGGGACGGTGAAATGCCTTGTTACTAAAGCTAGTCTACAGAAACTATATTCAGATCAAATCATGAAACCAGTTCAGCTTTTCAACTGGAGTGCTTCAAATATTTCTTTGATTTGGTTTTTAATAGAACTGTTCAGAACCATTCAGAAGAAGAAGAAGAGTTATCAAAAGCTCAATTTTTAAGAGCATTACCAATTGAAGGAACACAAAAGTACCAAAGCTTTATTCCATTCAGCGGACCAGTGCCATTATTTGTTTACCCGCAACAAAACAACACTTTGTCAGTCTCAAGAGACCAAATCCTGACTTGTGTGGATCAACAGGCTGCACATATTTTCTATCACAGAAAGAATGAGTGAAGCAACAACTACGAACAAAAGATCAGGCCTGAAATGATTTGGACATTAGTTTGAAGTAAGTACATTTAAATTTAACTGCTATGTGATAATAAAACAATGTTCCATTAGTGGTTATAAACAAGTATTATTAGAAATGAGACCATTGTTTTACAACTGATTCCTTTAAATCTTGTGATAAAGGTAAATATTTTGAAAATGATAATATTCAAAATATATAGCTGTGTTGCTGTTTTTATTCTATGAACATTATGTTCATAATACAGTACTGTCAATCTTTCCTTTAACTGAAATAGGTATATATTTCATATATACACAAAATTTTTTCCATTATGTGCCTAATAACACTAGATAGGACATGGTCTTAACTTTAATTATTGCCTGATTTTGAAAATATTCGTTTTTCAATGGGACAAAATATGTCTGAAAAAATAAAAGTAAAATGATCCTGTTGAGATCCCAACTTAAAATTCGGCATAAATAAAGACAAAATATGCAAGAATTTTTGAGAATTTTTCTTTAAATTCTTAATCATACGTTTTAAGAGAAATTTAAATTTGAAAACTTTTTTTTATGAATGACCTTGAAATTAAAACTTTCATAAAATTAGTCATGATGTATATTATATGAAAGCTTATGAAAAATGCTGTCAAATGTTTACCAGACCTTTCTAGCTCTGTTTGGTGATGAGTTATGATCAATTTTGTGTTCAAGCATCTACAAAAAAATTTTCTTTTTTTAATTTAAAGTTCTATAACTAAAAAACTAAAGGAAATAAAAATATAAAAATTGGATTTTTAATTACCTTCAGGGGTGCAATAGATGAGCCAAATTTGAAAGAAATAAAAAAATGTGAAGTAAAATATCTTGGATCACTTGATAATATGACCCCTACCAGCATTTCCCAACTGTCACATTTCTATGAAGATCTTTAAACAACCCAATTATAGCATTTTAGAATACTAAGAAACCTGCTGCAAGGAACTTAAAAAATAATTCTCAGTGTTGACAAACACTGCACACGAAAACAGTCTACACCACATAATGGATTTCAGAAAAAGCTGTGAAGAGTACAAATATATCCTGAGAGCCCTTACTCACCCTGAAGTGATACAGCTCTACATCCAGCTTATTTTACACAGCATGTACATACAGTATTTCACTAAGGACACTTGTTTAACTGATAAGAAATACAACAGCCCCCTTGTTTTCTTACTTGAAAATTTTTTTCTGCCAGTTACCAAAGTACTGAATCAGTTTTTCATGCAAATTAAATGCTCAAGAACCATTTGCTCCACTGTGCTAAAGTACTGAAAATATGTGCCCCAGCCATTCTTCAGATACAGTACATCCACATTTCTCATGTTTTCCAGTGCTACACAAAATGAACCCCACCTGTCTTATTTCTATCGAGATTTTTATCTAACAAAACTTCAAAACGACTATCACATCTACCTGCCCCCCCCCACCAGCAGCAATAAGAAAAGTTGAGTAATTTTATAAGGTACATCATAAGCTAAAAATGTTTCCTTCTTCCTCAAGCCTTTAAGAAGACTCAAAAATACATATGAAGCTTTCTCAAAGACTTATTTGACAAACTTCTCTCAGACTATAAGAGTTGGCTTCAATGAAATAAAGGAAAAGTATGAGAACATAAACCTTTGAAAAACCACAAAACAGCATCTATATTTACATTAAAACTACACTTGAGTGAGTGTGGAGATATAAACTGCTGGACAATTGCTAAGGACGGATCATAAACGGCTATATAGCGCATAAAAAAGTAAGTGTGGTTGGATGCCAAGTGAAATAAAATAATGTCAGAATGCCAGGACATTACAAAAAAGACAATTTATTGTGCTCTGAAATCCAGAAAGTTTTGGAACGTGTTCAAGGGATAAACAGGCCATTTTGTGCAGAATACGTAAATGTGAAAAATGCAATTACCGTCCGCAGGCGTTTCGGCGTAAGATGGCAATACGGGATATGGCCACCATGGAGGGCGATGCAAGATTCCACATGCCATGTCATGCTTTGCACAACACTATCAAGCAGCTGTTGGGGTAATTTATCCCATTCCTCTGTCAGTGCACGGATGAGGGTGTCCTTGTTTATTGGAGGGCATTGGCGACCAGCAAGACTCCTCCCCAAAGCATCCCACACATTTTCAATGGGATTCAGCTCTGGAGAATGTGCTGGCCATACGAGGCATTGAATATCCTCGCTCTCAAGACACTCCTGGACAGCGACTGTTTGATGACATGTTGTGTTGTCGTCCATGAAAATGAATCTATCACCAACAGCACCACGGAACATGCGAACATGAGGTAGCAGAACATCATTAATGTATCGTTGGCCAGTCATAGTCCAAGTTGGAAGCACATAGAGGGACGTAGGGCCATTGATCATGATGCCAGCCCATACCATGACACTACATGTCGGATATCGGTCCCTTTCCTGTATGTTTGCTGGACAATATGCAGTACCACTATCACGCCAGATCAGTTGTCGTCGACAATCAGACGATAGACTGTATCTACTCTCATCTGAGAAGAGGACAGCAGACCAGTCGTTATCAGTCCAATTGCGATGTTGATGGCACCATTGCAAACGGGCGGTAAGGTGACGTCTGGACAATGGGATGTACACAACAGGACGGCGGGCGTATAGTCCTCCTTCATGCAAACGTCTGGCGACAGTTTTTCGGGAGATCCGTTTGCCAGTAGCAGCCATAAACTGATTTGCTACCTCACTAGCTGTGCTGCGCCAGTGTCTTTTTGTTGATAGCACTGTGTACCAATCTTCTGCAGGTGTCGTACTGCGAACACGACCTCCCCCGTGACGTTTGCTACACTCTCCATTTATTTGAAATGATTTCCAAAGCCTTGAAACAACACTGTGGCTGACGTCGAACTCCCTGGCAACATCTGTTATTTTTCGCCCTTCTTCAATCTTGCCAATAATACGGCCACGCGTAAAATCATCTGGGTGATGTCGGGAAGACATACTGAAAATTGCAAGTTCGTCAATTGATTCTTTCCCTTTCAACTTTGCGTTTGAACAACAACGGTCAATACGCGTCAAATCCTTTATATCTCTTATCAGCGCTATGACGTCACGAGCAAGTTCGGCAATCCAAAATTTGCATACGCACAACACGTCTTACTGTATCCCGCACTTATGCTAATTTCCACATTTTCCTGCCTTCCATTTTATGGTTGCTATCGTTGCTATTGTCATCCATCCTTAGCAATTGTCCGGCAGTGTATAACCTTACCAACTACATTAAACTGGAAACCCACCATGTAAGGTATTTTTCTTCGCTCTGCTAGTAAACATGACAGAAGATACGTTTATTCTTTAAGAATCTAAGGTACTGTCATAGGTGAGTAGCTACAAAATTTTCTATCTGTGATTTATGGCACACAAAGTTTATCATAGGGGCAAAATATACTGTTGGGTTAGATATTAGAATAACAACTACTACTCGTTCCCTGATTTTCATCTAATAGAGCTCTAGGGTGTTTATTCCATCTACTCAATTCCCCTGTGATACCAAAAGTGAGTCAATTGAATAAGAATAAAAACTAATGATTTGAAAGTCATTTTATCACAAGCTCCAGGAGCTTCTTGAACACTATAACAATTGATTTTACCTGAATACAGAAAAATATCCACACATAAGTGCTCGCAAACCCCTTCACCCCCAAAAAAACCCCAGTCAAATGAAAAAAAAAAAAAAAAAGAAAAAAAAAAAAAAAGAAAAAGAAATACACAATTGGAAAGTCTTAAGACAATGAGTAGATATATAATCTCTACCAACCTGTTCTTATACTATTTCTATTCCCTTACATAAGCTACCAAGTTAAAGAACACTTAAAATTTCTACCAGGAGCACCAGAACTGGTTTGTCATCTCCATAAAAGTGAAAAAATGTTCGGACATTGCCCCCCCCAATTTCAATGCAAATGCAAAGGTTTCTCTATTTCTCCTTAATAAATGTCAAAGTGAGACTAGAAACCACCAAATTCTCTGATGTGATAATCCCAAAGATTTATGTGCTCATGGCTTCTATGTACTTTCCAATCATGGTATGGTGAAATTATGCAATTCAGACATGATCACCTACACTAGTGGCCAAAATTGTGGAAACCTCTAAGAAAGTTTGTATTTCTAAGGTTTGATGGCTCATAACATCAGTCTGTTTTAGAACAATACCATAGAATTATACATCATTAGAAAGATAATTTAATGCAGAATGCAATGCAACAAACTGTGTTGCATTATCTTTATTCTATCAAAAGTTATAGCCAAATAACCAGAAAAAGAAAACACAACTGCCTCATGTAAAAAGATGTGAATTTCCTTAACTTAAAGCTGACCAATGAGACATTGTTTGAAAGCCAATCAGGAGTTATGACACGTATGAGTCAGCTCTCATTTCCAAATAGCAGAGCTACTAATAGTGAGTAACATGAAGTTGGCCACTGTTTTTTTCCATGGATTTTCTATTCCTTGATAACTTAGTAAGCTAAGACGACAAACAGAGTGAAAAGAGTAGACTGGACACTTAGAAAGCTATGTAAAATACTAACTTTGGATGGAGAAGGCCATACATATGAGAAAATCATAAGAAAAGCATGTGGAAATCTAATGAAAAGAGGTATTTGTAAACTGTGCAAGAGGTATCTGCAGACTTAGTCAATTCAAAACCAAACTGGTAAAGGCAGGAAAAGGTGCACAGCAGCATGTGGTGACAAAAGAATTAAAAAACTGTGTTTAAGTGGCAGAAGAAAATCTTCTGAGTCAATTAAAAATTAGCTGTCTTAATGTGGTTTGAAGATGAGTGCTAGGACTGTTAGATGCAGACTCAAAGACTTTGGTTTAAATTCTTGAATTCCAAGAAAAAAACATTTCTGTCTCCCAAACAAAGGAGGAAGAGATTAGAATGGGCAAAAAACAATGTCAATTGGTCTCAGGAACAATGGGAGAGAGTCATCTGGTGTGATGATACCAGAATATCCATATTTAATACTGATAGCATAAAGTATGTTAGAAGAAGAAATGGAGAATATTTTCTGCCTGAATGCACATTACAGCTACCATGAAGCATCCAGTTAGTATTACGATCTGGGTTTGTATGACAGCAAAAGGTGTGAGATAAATGGTACTTTAAATGGCAAAAAATACATCATTAATATACTTGAGCTAAAACTGAAGCCTTCATATTTCAACAGGATTCAACTTCTTGTCATGTTGCTGCTGTGTGCAAAAAGTGGTTTCAGGAAAATCATATTACACTGCTAGCATGGCCTAGTAACAGCCCTGACCTGAATCCAATAGAAAATCTGTGGAACTGATTAAAGAAACTTGTTAGTCAGAAGCAACGAAGGAATAAAGCACAACTAAACAGAATCAGTCAAATTTTGGTATAACACCTGATGAACTAAAATGCTTGGTTCGCTTCATGGGACACCACTGTAAGGCTGTAATAGTGGCAAAAGGCTTCCCAACTAAGTACTAACAGAAATGGTGAAAAGTTATGAAATAAGCTTTATCATGGTTTTCTCTGCATAACTTCTTTTAAAATGCAATCTTTTTTAATAAAGTGTGCTGCATTACAATCTGCATTAAGTTATCTTTCTAACGAAATAATTTTTTTATGGCATTATTCTGAAAAAGACTGATTTTATGAGACATCAAACCTCAGAAATACAAATTTTCCAAAAGGTTTTCAAAATGTTGGCCATTAGTGTACATGGTCTTAGTGAGAGATGGGTTTGCCTCCTCAGGGTGCTCCATGGGCAACAATGGCACACAGAACAGCAACAAGGGCCTCTGTGAATCTTGGAGAAATACCAGCTAGTTCTATGTGACATTGTTGGCGAAAAGACCCCAACTCACTGGGTTGTGTTCCATGATCCTTAGGTGGAACGACCAACTGGAACTGTCAGCTGTGGGCAAACCCCCACACTGATGTACTTCCCTGATTACAACAACTCACAAAAAGTTTAAAAAAGGACTCACGTGTGGGATATGGCAGACCTACCACACCTGAGAAGGATGGTCTGCCATGGAATCAACCTGGACCTTCTAAATGATTATGAGAAAGAGATTTCGGCTGAGTAAGTGTAAGATTGGTGTATGAAATACTAGAGGTATAAATGAAAAGATAAATAAAGTGATTCAAGAAATGAATAAGTACAGATTGGATGTGCTGTGTGTAAGTGAAACTGAAAAGGAAGAAATTGGGATAGAAGATGACGACGATCGGCAAAACATGAAACAATAATAAAAAATAAAGGTAACTTGATCACGCTAGTTACGTTACATGAAAAAAAACTTTTACAAGAAAGTTCGTAAGTTGGCAGCTTTTGACTTTATCTTAGGTCTTCATCACACCAATGGAGGACAAAGTTGTTGCCAGATTCTACATTTGATTTTTTTCTATTTTTGTTGCCAAAACTTAGAATTGATCTCCAGATCATCGGGACGTAGAGAGGAGATTCGGAATTGCAAGTCATTGAGTTGAAAAAAATTTCCAGGCTTTCACGGTAACGGAGGGCAAAACGATTGTCAAATGAAGCAATTCATTTTGCTTCGTTCCAGCGGGGAACTGCAGATGTATCTTCCATTGTCAAAATAGACAAGGCTGTATTAGGATTGGCTTTCAAAACATCTTTTTTATGTTCTAAAATTCTGTGGTTAATGCTCCTGTATGTGCTTCCAATGTATAAGTTATTACCTGTTGAAGAAGAGATAGGAATGCAGTCAACTCCTGGGAGGTCCAGATTTTCAACTTTGTCCCTATCCTTTTGTAGAAGTTTCAAAATGTTTGGGATGGATTTAATAGCAAGATGGTAACCAAAACTTCTAAAAAGAATCTGTAACTTATAAGCATAGGAAGGATGGTAAGGAACAGAACCACAGAATTTCAGGTTTTCTTTCTTTTGAGGAAGGAGGCATTCAATTTTCGAATTGTTTTCATATTCTTTAAGAGGGAGTTGACTGTAAGAGCAGGGAAACCATGAGAAAGGGCTATTGTAGACATTTTGGAGAATTCTTCTTGAAGAGAAAGTTGGCTGTTGCAAATGATATGAGCCCTGTGGATGTAAGACTTCAATGTTGCAAGCTTGTAGAGATGCAGAGTGAAAGATTTGTAGGGAATGATGTTAGTGGCCACAGAAGGTTTGATCTAGAGATCAATTCTAAGTTTTCGCAACAAAATTAGAAAAAATTCAAATGTAGAATCTGGCAACAGTCCTCCATTGACGTGATGAAGACCTAAGATAAGGTCGTAAGCTCCCAACTTACGAACTTTCTTGTAAAAGCTTTTTTCATGTAATGTAACTAGCGTGATCAAGTTACCTTTATTTGGGATAGAAGAAATGAATGGAACGGTGAGTGTATGGTCTGGAGTGTTGAATAAACGTGAGTACCCAAACTGGTGTAGATGTGATTAAGTGAAAAGATGAAGGACAACCTGATTCATTACAGCTGCATAAGAGAAAGAATTTTCTGGATTCTTTTGAAAGTGAAACTTCAGAGAATAGTAATTGTTGTAGTGTACGCTCCTTGTGATTCAGATCCCTCTGATAAGAAGGAAGACTTTTGGAATGAGCTAAAAGCTGTTTTGAGCCAGATAGGTGCTAAAAAGAAAGTTATAATAGCAGGGGATTTCAATGCTAGAGTAGGTGTGCAGAATGGGATTTCTGATAACGTTCTTGGTGAGTTTAATGATCCTGGTGTGAGCGAAAATGGTGAAAGATTAATTGAACTTTGCATTGAAAATGGATTGTGGGTATCTCATATGTTTTTCAACCACAAGTACATCCACACATACGCTTGAGAAAATCGTACTCTGAGATTAAAGAGTGTAATAGATTTTGTTGTTTACAATCAGCGCCTGAAACACTTGTTGATATTCGTGTGATGAGAGGTGCAGATGTTGGCTCTGATCATCTGCTGTTAGTGTCATGGGTGAAACTGAATGTTGGTTGGAGGAGAAGGTATAAGATGCCTGTGGTGAAAAGAATAAAGACTGTCTGAAGAACATCAGTGTTATTCTGCTTTACTCAGTGAACGTCTAAATGACTTGAAGGCATGCGAGAGGGATGTAGAAAAGAAGTGGACATGTTTTAAGAACTGTGTTGTCACTGCCGTGAACAGGTCTGTGGTACTGCAACATTGGGTAACTTTTTTTTTTTTTTTTTTTGGATTGGAGGTTAAACGACCACCATGAGCAACTCAATCGGCTATAAGCTGTCGCCCGTCCCTAATTTAGGGTCACTGGTTCAAGGGAAGAGAGAGAGCCAGTGCCGTAAGACAAGCATAACATCCATGCCACACCGGGATTCGAACCCGGATCCCTTTTGGACGAATGATCAGAGACTATCGCTTAGACCACTGCGCTACCGGGGCAGATGGGTAACTTTAAAGGTGATGCTTGGTGGAACAGTGAGGTTAAAGAAGCAGTAAAGAGAAAGAAGGAAGCATACTTGGGGGTGTTGCAAGGTAGAGTTTCTGAGGATGAATATTGCTGTAAGAAGAGCGAGGCAGCAAAGCTGGTTCGCCAGAGTAATAAGGCAAAAGATAGGAAGAAAAAGCAGGAAAGGCACGATTTGGCCTTTTGGAAAGATAGAAAAACATTCTGGAATACACAAGACATAGGAAAAACAGGAGAAATAAAATTCTAAGTTGTGTAAAGAATAAGGTCGGAGAAATGATATGGGAGCCCAATGAGCTACGTGAAAGATAGGGTGAGTACTTCTATATGATTTATTAGGTCATGAAAACAAAGATGATTCTGAGGCAGAAGCAGATGATGTCATAGTGAGAGATGGATGCACAGGAGCGATCTTGAGAGAAGAGCTGTGTAAAGCTCTAAAATCTCTTCAGAATGGCAAGGCTTCAGGAATAGATGGCATATCTGCTGAGATGCTAAAAATATGGTGTTCACCAGTTATGTTGGGAGTTAGGAATGGACCCTCAGGATTGGAGGAATGCTATCATTGTTCCCCTGTACAAGGGAAAAGGTGATGATATCAGTTTGCTGAGTGTGCCAGGAAGTGTTTGGGTCATTATTGATAAGGTACAAAGGGTTACATCAGAGAAAGTGTGGGATCTACAGTGGTTTTATGCCTGGTAAGGGCTGCACTAATCAAATTTTTGCTTAATGTATGACGATTGAAAAGTATCTGTAGTTCCGAGACTAGGCCGATATACAACAACGTACTGACGTTACTCAAGTCTGGCTATGATTTCACTCAAAGTAGTCTCTTTGGCCAGCGACACACTTCTGCCAGCATTTTTGCCACTGTTGGAACGCTCCCTGAAAGTCCTGTTCGCGAATCGTGTCAAGCACCATCTGCGATTTGAGCTGGATCTCGTCTACGGTTACAAAATGGCGACCCTTGAGCTTCAGCTTCGGGAACAGAAAGAAGTCTCAGGGGGCCGAATTCAGCGAGTAAGGAAGGGTAGTCATGCTGTTGCGGCTGCAAAACTGGCGTGTTGCTAAAGCTCTGTGAGCTGCTGCATTGTCACGATGGAGCAGGAAATCGACCCTGCACCACATTTCAGGTCGTTTGCGGCGAGGGTCCTCCCTAAGATGACGCAGAACATCGCAGTAAAAAAGGGCAGTGACGGTCTGGCCCTGGGGGACGAATTCACGGTGCACAACCCCACGAATGTCAAAGAACACGATGAGCATACTTTTGGTTGCGCTCTGGACCTGTCAACACGTCTTCGGTCACAGAGATGACAGGCTCTTTCCCTGCGGCAACTGTTGTTTGGTCTCCGGGTTATAACCATAGACCCAAGTCTCATCCCCAGTGATGACCAGCGACAGGAACATTGGTTCATTCACCACCTGCTGACGAAGATCTTGCCAGAGTTTGACACGGGGCACTTTCTGTCAAGGTTCAGAATCTTTGGCACAAACTTTGCAGCAATGCAGTGCATGTTCCAAAACCGACTTCAGAATTTCTTGCACTATTTCGCATGACACATTGACGATGGCAGCAATGTTTTGAATGGTTCTCCGACAATCCTCATGCACCAGTTACCTAATTTTGTCCACATTTTCGTGGATTTTGCGCGTGGACGGTTGCCCTGACCTCTCGTCGTCTTCCAGTGCCGTTCTGCCGCTCTTGAAACGCGAGTGCCAGTCAAAACACCTCACACGACTCATTGCTTCATTGCCATAAGCCAGCCGCAACATTTCATGCGTCTCTGTTTCCGATTTGCTAAGTTTGACCCTCCAATTTCATGTTCGCTCGCTGCTCTAAGCACGTCCATAACGAAATCGCAGCTGTGTTCTGCACGTGGTCACCAAATATTATGTAGCACAGCTCCTGATGTTCACAGAATGACGCCACCTGGCACAATGACTCATAAAGGTCACTGCCCTCGAACACTGCTCGCACATCCGAAAACTGCCATCTGTTGGCGCCAAGGAGGTTAGAATAGATGGAGCAAGGGTACGCCATTCCCCTTGTGTGATCAAAATGAAGCTAGCAAAACGTCACAGCCTCCGCCGCCATGTTGGTGAGATGACTGAGATCATAACATCACATTGAGTAATTATGATGTGGCTGCCTTTTTCTATCTATATCTTTAAATTTCAGTACGTGGACCAGTAAAAAAAAAAACTAACGATTATTAGGTAACATATCATAAACGTTTTAAGCTGGCTGTGATACATTTTTATTGATGTTTTTTGAACTTTGTTTTAGTTTTCTAACAAGTGCAGAAGGTATGTATGTGCTTTCGTTACCAAGGTTATAAATAGCTAACCTAACATTTTCTACTTATCGTGTTTTACAGAAATCTCTGTATCAAACTAAATTAATTAATATTGTTACAAACTCAATTCTACGGGCTCTTTGAAGTTCCTATTTACTCGCAAACCTAACAAACCTATTATAAACAACAGCACATTATTTCTACGAGTTCCTCTTGACACAAGTATTAAACATTATAGTTAAAATTATTTGTGTGTGTGTGTGTGTGTGTGTGTGGACAATTTCCTCAAATCATCAGATATGCATAAATTACCTGAGAATATTTTTTACGTATAAGTTTATGGGTCCTACCTTTGCAAAATCGAACTCTTAGCTACAGTGCTTAGAATGAAAAATAAGCAGTCGAATGAAATTTTTTTGCATTTAAAAATTTTCAAAATGAAAATTTTGTTTAAACGTTTACTGGAATTCAATGGGAGTGACCCAGGGGCCCGGACCTCCCCATGAGGTATCACTTGATCGTTCATTCTTTGTATTGGCTGCTTATTTTTAAATATAATTTTATGTGTTTTGGAATATATATTTTACCAACAATAGGAATTTTAAATATATTTGTTTTTGTTTCTGAATATATATTTTCACTTTAATATGGCGGAGATATTTTTATCGCTTCCCAATTACTTTGGGAGATGTTTTCCACAGAGTGTTTTAATTTGCATCTTCAATAATTTGAGCCACCCCTGCAAACAAATCTCAGGTACCCTGCTGGAACTTATTAACATAAAGAGCACAAAAAGTAAAATCACGAATTTATCGCTTTATGTGAAGGCATGCGTTCATCGTATTATATGCACGCATGTCTGAGAAAGCTCCGCCGAGAAAATTCATCCGTTTTGCCGCGGCGCACTCTCCGCCACCGTCAGCACTGATTGAGAACCCCATAAATTAGTATGATTAAGTATAAAAATAACACAAATGTGTAAGGTATATCGATTATTAGTAAATGAAAACATTACTGTGGACAATTTCTCGAGGGGAAGAGTAATCTAAATTCTGATTTGCTAAAAATTTGGTCAGTTTCAGAACTGTCAGTTTTTAATCAAACTACAATGCTTTGCAAAAAAAAGTTTAAATTTAGAGAAAAATTAATATTCTACGCACAATTTCCTATGGAAGTTACACCAGCAGGTGCTTTAGTTAACGAGTTCACCCATGAAAAGGCACAGTACGATCCCATTTTAAAAAGAGCATAATTTTTTTGATGAAAAACGGTCTATTCCTTTTTCCCGCAATGGTAAAAGAGTACTAGTAACGTCTCATTGGGCGTGGCCATCAGCTCCGCGTCGTCTGCTCAAAGTGCTTCAAGTTTGTGACGCCACCGTTACTCCATCTATTCTAACCTCCTTGGTTGGTGCGCTATGTACCTAGTCTCGGAACTTTTTGATCGCACCATGTATATTTATGCATGCATGCATAATGCCAAAATGGATAATATTGGTTTATGTCTTGGTAATATGCATGTGTGCAGATTGTTCTATGCTGATGACACAGTCCTGTTGGCAAAGATCAAAAGTGAGATGCAGAGTATGTTGTCCCGGATGTACGAAGTTTGTATGGAATTCAAACTGAGTATAAATAAGGGAAAAATCAAAGTCATGGTTTTGCAGCAAGAAACTGTTTGCACTGAATGCACGATAAGTCTTAATTGGCACAGAAATTGGCCAAGTTGTATATCTAGGAAGTATGTTTGACAGAGAGAACAAATTGGATGGCAAAATGTGTAAGTGAGTGAATTCTTCTTAGAAAGTCATAGCTGCTTTAGAAGGATTTCACAGGAATGATGGGTTCTCAAGGAAGTCCCGAAAAGGCTGTGTATGAAAGTGTAATTGTTCCTACTCTGACGTACGGCAGTGAAACCTGGGTACTGCAGAAAAGACATAGGAGCCGTTTGTGTGCTGGGGAGATGCGTTACTTACAGGCGGTTTGTGGTAAGACGTGCTGATCATATGAGGAATGAAGATGTGTTGCAGATGAGTAATGTGAGGCAAAATGTTGTTAGTAAGGTGCAGACTGATATTCTTAGGTGGTTTGGCCATGTTGAAAGAATGAGTTATGAGGTGCTTACTAAGAGAATTTTTTCAGACCAAGTGGCAGGAAAGAAAAGTAGAGGAAGGCCAAGGAAATCATGGGTGGACCATATTCAGGAATGTCTGCTTAAGAAAAAGATTATGAGTATGAAGCACAAAAGGTCTTGTGTGCGGCGTGTGATGGATGTTAATGAAGCTCAAGCAGTTTGCCGAGATCGTTGTAAGTGGTGACATTTGATACACCAACAGTAAGTAAATTCTAGTTCTATCAGTTAAATGTGTACTTGGCACATGGTCTTTCTTTGAGGAGCTGATCTATGAATGTCAGAGATCAGCTTAATGATATGTATGTATTAGGTGCACAAATAAGTTGTAATGCGTTTTTTGTGCGACATATACCACTAATTTACGTATCTGACATTCCCCCGCGTTGTTGTCGTGTGACCATAAATGGTCCAGAGTATAAAATGTGACACAGAAGTTTTCCCAGCAGTCAAACGCACCTACACACCGGTAAGTGAAAGATGGCAGGTGATATTGCAATCATTATGAATTTCATCAAGGAAAAATTGCTGCAAAAGCATGTGCATTGATCTGTTCTGGGGGTGAATATTGTATCGAAAAGAATGCGTGAGTTTTGGTTTAAAGCAGGTGATTTTGATGTTAGCGATCAAGAACGTAGCGGAGCACCGCAGAAGGTTGCACATTAGGAACTGCAAGCATTGCTGGATGAAGGTTCATCTCGAACGTAAAAAGAACTAGCTAAACAACTGGGGGTAACTCAACAAACCATTTCCAATCATTTATGTGCAATGGGAAACATTCAGAAGGAAGGAAAATGGGTGCCCCACATGACCTGAGCCAGAGGAACAAGGATGAGCGTGTAATGAAGTGTTTGAATCTGTTGAATAAACAACACAGAAAGTCTTTCTGTGGAAAATCATTACGGGTGATGAAAAGTGGATATTGTTCGACAATACCAAACGCAAAAAACACTGGGTAGACCCCGGTCAAGCAACGACTTCAACACCGAAAACACAATATTCACTCCAAGAAAGTTCTGCTGTACATCTGCTGGGATATGAAGGGTGTGCTCTAATATGAATTATTGGAACAGGGTCAAACTGCTACTGCTGATCGCTACAAGCAACAAGTGCTGCAATTGAAACAGGAAATCTTTCGGAAACGTCCATTCACAGGCAAAGGATTGCGTCCCGTGAAATTACTGCATGACAATGCTAGGCCGCATGTCGCGTAATCGGTCAAGAAAACGTTATTGATGCTCGGCTGGTAAGTTTTGGTGCACCCGGTGTATAGTTCCGACATAGCCCCTTCAGACAATCATTTGTTCCAATCGATGCGACATGGTTTGTCTGCTGTACGGTTTCGGACAAGTGGCGAAGTGCAAAATTGGGTTGACGACTTCATCACGTCACACGACGAAGTATTTTTTATGGCTGGAACCCGTCAGCTGCCCAACCGATGGCGGAAGGTGATAGATAATGACGGCGCATATTTTGATTCGTAAAGGTATTGTTGTTTTCTCTCAAATTACATGTTGTGTTGTCTTAAAATGCTTTAAAACTTATTTGTACACCTAATATGTAGTGTATATGGTTTTTATGATGAGAACAAAACTTATTTAGCATTTCAAAACATTACACACACTTGTCTCCTTTTATTGGTATTTACTGTCAGTATTAATCAGGGTTCCAACCCTTTTGCTCCCACAAAAAATAAGCACATTTTAAGGGCTTTTATGCACCCTCGCCCACCAAAAAATACTTTTTAAGGACCTTACCAGTTGCATAGGCAACAATGACATGTGTGCACAAATATATACACAACCTAACTATGCAAGCTGAAAGTATGCTGATGAAGTTTGCAATATTTTTCTATATAATTTAAGTTTCTGCATGTAACAAATTCGAATTTATGCAATTTAAAAGAGAGTTCTGCTGGTCACATCAGTTTTGCTATTTGACAGAATAATCACATTTGCAATAAAGTGTATGTAAATTGTAAAACACTGTAGTTAAAAGTTATGAGCTCAAGATTTGAATTTCGCACAAAATTAAATCGTGGGTTAAATTGAAAAAACTAAATCAAAATTACAAGTTCCAAGATTTCAATTTTGCACTTTATTTCCTCATGGTGAAATGAAACAACGGTTCCACAAATTGGAGATTACAAACTTTGTGATGATTATATATATTAAGGAAATACAATGTTACCACCAAATATTTTATTTTTCGAGTCAACCAAAGTTTCGTTGGGCTTTGGCTCAGCTTCATCAGGACAAATGGCACATAAATGTTAAAATCACATATGTCATCATCAACGGTGTTTACAGTCACAGGTTTTAGTTAGTTGCTTCCACACACTTGATAAAAATGGTGTGGATGCCATGTTGTTAACAAGTTGGATTTCTGATATATATGGAAAGCTTTGAAAATATCGAGTTTGGTGGTTGAATTTGGCTTGCTGATTAGTTTCACTTCTTTAAAGAGAAATTTATGGTCATTTTCGTAACAGTGAGCTATCGATGACTGTTTTAGGTTACAGTTCCGAGTTTAGGTCTTGTGCTCCTTCAATCAAAAACACAAAGCTCTAGGTGTCTATCCTGTATATGAAGCACCATATTCACATGGGATTTGATAAATTCCTCATGAGTTTTTATCTTCAACATGGTCCTTTGATCCAAAAAAAGTTCATTTTGTTTATGGGTTTAAAAATCATTAAAAGTTCTGAGAATTTTTGGAATTTTGAAGGCAAAATCACTGGAAAACGGAATAGCAAAATTCTCTCACAATGGGTGTATCACAGGAGTCAACATGGAGACAGGCTTCAGTTTCCAGAATTTTTGTTACAGCCTTGTCTATAACGGAAGAGTTGTACCCTTGCTGTACTGCAAACATATTTTTTAAGTAAATCAAGTTCTTTTTCCAAACAGTCTTCATCCGAATGTATATGTAGCATGCAATAAACGTAACTGCAAAAGGCACTGCGTTTTTGTTGCCAAGGGTGATTTGACTTGGTATGTGGAGATGAGAAAACAGCGAAAGGCTTGCGATAAATTGTAGTTAGGAAATATCCCTTTGGGTATGTAACCAGGATATCAAGGAATGGTAGGCAACTGTTGTTTTCAAGTCTCATAGCTGAACTGAATGAGAATTAATGGAATTCATAAGTATGACCAATTTTGGAATTTCGGAATTTTTTCTTTCGATATAACGAAAGTACCGTCTACACATCACATTCATAAATGAGATTTCATGAGCTGGAAAAGTTTTTCCTCACACTGGCATGCGTAGATTTCACATAATATATGTGACAGTTTGGCTGTCCATGGCTAGACCTTCCATCTGTTCATAAAACATTCCACAGAAAGTGAAACTGTTTTGTTTCATGCAAATTTTCAGTAGTCGCATTATTTCCTCTACTTCAGGTTGGCTGTAATGATGACTATAAGACTTGCTTTTAGGCATACCATAGTTCCTTTTAGTGGAACGTTGAACATACAAATGACATCAAAGAATAAGATAAGCTGATCCACGCAGGGATGTAGTTTTGAGTCGATTAATGAACTCAATGGAATTTCTCACAGACGTTTTGTTTAAAGTGGCCAAGGTAGATAATTTTGAAGATAAGAACTTGGATAACTTGTGTGCTGCTGTGCTGATATTACTCACTATAGGCAGGAAAGGAAGGCCTCATTTATGTATTTTAGGGGAAGCATAGAATCACACACAATGAGTGTATAAAGGTTTATTAAGTTTGTTTTTAATGTTGGTTCAGAGTTTTGGAACTTTTTATCACAATTTCTGCATTTCTTTACAAGGTCCACCTGAAATAAGATTTTGGACTTCATCACGGTCCTTCACCATTTTTCAGCATATTACTTATCTCTCACTGCCACATGCTCTCCCACGGGCTTTCAGCCAATGTTACATAATATCACCATCAACATAGCCAAGCAGCAGCACCTGGTCCATCTCTGTGCATTCAGAACTAACAGATCCTCACTCAGTAGCCACAACAGGGGTTGATCCAGATCATTAAAGATGATACTCATTTTTGTGAAATTCATCCTAGTTTTGTGAAATTTGCCTATTTTTGTGTTTAGAGCAATTTTAATCCTTTATAATTATTATTCTGACAGTAATCATTGGTTCATTATTTTTTACAGTTATTTTTCACTCATTATTTTAATTTATTCTTATTCTACTGCTGATCATGGGCAATGCCTTGCGGGTGTGTAGCAAGTTTTTTGTTTTGATGATTGTGTACGCAGATACACCCTGATTCATTAAGAAGTATACAGTTTCCAGATGCTGTAAAACAGTAACAGTTGAAGACACGGACCACAACTGCGAACCATTGAGTAGATGTACTCATAAAGTTTGTGTCCTGTTACTGAGGGAAGTGACGTAGGCAATAGTGCACGTGTCACATGACTAGTCAGTCAAAATGGCAGCGTACGCAGTGGAGAAGGCGTTTTGTGTTCCATTGGCATACATTTTTTTTTTTTTTTTTTTTTTTTTTTTTTTACAACTATGGGCTGTTTGGGCACTCTTAAAAGTCCTGGATGACTGCGTGTATTGGAAGAAGTCGTCAACAGTGCTTGCACCGCCATTCAACGAAGCCCGGGAAAATCAATGCAGAGGGTGAGTCGTGAAGTGCAGATTTCACAGCCCACTGCCAGGAGAATTTTGAGAAAGAAGCTGAAAATGATTCCATACAAAGTGCAGTATTGCAAAATCTAACTGACCTTGACAAGACAAAGCGCTTTGAATTTTGTGCCGAAATGCAGCACCGTTTTGAAAATGATGATTTTGCCGATCACTTAGTTTTCACCGATGAAGCTACATTTCATGTGTGTGGTCAGGTAAACAAGCACAATGTTTGCTTTTGGGGAACGGAGAATCCCAGATTTACAGTGCAACATGTGCGAGATTCCCCTAAGGTAAATATGTTCTGTGCTGTGTCCAAAAAGAAAGTGTACTGCCCCTTCTTTTTTCACGAGAAAACTATTACCGCAGGCTCTTTTCTGGATATGTTAAGTCTTTGGTTGATGCCACAGTTGCAAGACGACAGTGACAACTTTATTTTCCAATTGGATGGTGCACCACCGCACTGGTTAGGCGACGTGCGAGATTATCTCGAAGAACATCTTCCTCACCGATGGATTGGACGAGCAGCGAACTGCAACATGCCACTGACCCAATGACCACCCAGAAGTCCTGACTTAACACCTTGTGACTTTTTCCTGTGGGGGTACGTAAAGGACAAGGTATTCGCCTCTCCCTCCCTGGGTATCTAGCGGAACTGAAACAGCGTATCACAGCCACTATCACTGCACTTAATTCAGATATCTTACCTCGCATTTGGGCAGAAATTGATTACCAGCTCGAGTGTGTCATGTGACTAAGGGTGCACACATAGAACATCTGTGACAGTCTCTAAAAAATAACTTGAAACATTCCCCTACAATTCTGTTACAGGTAACATAAAATATCTTACATTGCTCTTGTTTTATAGTGCATTGAAACTGTGTACTTTTTTATTTTTCTCTGTACAATATTTTTTATATACAACTCTGTGATTATGCTCCAGATGAGATCTCGGGAAAATAATAACACTCCAGGTTGTATTAAACCAGGAAAGTCATCAAAGGTCAAAATTTTTAAGTTGCCAAAGGAAAAGAAACAACTCACTAACTAAAATAACATAGAAAATAAGTCACTCCTATGTCACAAATCCATTCTCCAGGAACTGAACGGTCAGTACCTCCCCCATCATGCTCCTCTCCCCATAACCGTAAATATGCTTCCTGGAACCCCAGCCAGTATGGCAAAGATTAATGTAAGTAGGGATGGCAGCGGTAGGAGCGATAAAAAAAAATTCAGGACACAACTTTTCTTAAATTTCTGGATATATTTTGGTGGACCTGGCAGGTAAATTAAATCAAATATTGGTACAAATGCAGAAATATTATTCTTTTACTAAAAGGCTATCTTAATTATTGGCCAGTTCTTAACAGAAATTTTTTCACTTTTAAGGCTAACAACGCCCTTAAAGTTTCAGTGGTTCGGTTTGGCCTAAATTCTGTTTGATTCTTACGGACAATGCTAAAAAATTCTTTCCGCAGTAACATTACTGTGTAGCACAACAAGAATAGCATGTACCAGGTATGGTAAAACTTCATACCTTTTCGCACCAATTGCACCAGTCATTTTCAAAATGTTTGATCATGCTGTATCAATTGTAGGACTATTCAAATATTCAAACACCTTCCAACTCATCAATTTGATATAAGGCACACTTGTCCAGACCACTGTCACTAACAACAGCGGCTGGGAAAATATTTGCCAAGTACATTGCTGAAGAAAAGGAAGCTTCTTCCATCCTAATTTCCATATCAGCAACTTCTGTGTGCAGCAGAAATTCACTCTTCAGTCAGAATTTTTTTTCAAAATATAGTCATATGGTAACACTTAACAACAACACAGGATAATCAGAAAATCGCAGAAGATTTTTTTTTTTTACAGAAGAAATCTTTGCTTCGACCGTCTTTCGTAGTGGGAAACTCTTTCCTCCATTTTTAAGCTGAAATGTAAGTATTTATGGAATAACTGGATATTTAAGAAAAATACTGGGCAGAAGGAACATCGCGAGAAAATATTACGATTACGGGAGAAATCTTCACTCTAACTAACTTCCGCTTCCGGAAGATGGAATCCTGTCCGCAAACGGACCCCCCCCCCCCCCCGAAGATTTCTGCAGCTTGTTTGTGCATTGATTATGAGAAAGCTCCAAATGATAACACCTGACATAATCCTGGGGCCATGCATTCTTTCCACTTAGCTTTCAAACAATCAAAACAAATTCCTCCTCCTCAGGGGAAAAAACCAAGAAAAACATTAAAATAATAATAAGAAAATGAAGAAAGAAACAGAAAGCTGTGTCACGAACTTTGTTCAGAGGCTTCGGGCCGACATAATACTGGTCAGAACCGTGTTTTCTTTCCACTTAGCTTTCAAACAAGCACAACACATTCTTCTTTCTTCCTCCCTCCCTCCCTCGACGATTGAAAAGTATCTGTAGTTGAGAGAGAGAGAGAGAGAGAGAGAGAGAGAGAGAGAGAGAGAGAGAGAGAGAGAGAGAGAGAGAGAGAGAGAGAGAGAGAGACAGAGAGAGAGAGAGAGTTGCATCACAAACTGTCTTCAGAGGCTTAGGGTTGACATCATCCTGGCCCGGCACCGTGCTTTCTTTCCACTTAGTCTTCAAACAAGCAAAACATATTCCTCAGAAAAGAAAAGAAAAAAATTAAAGAAACAAAGAGGTGCATTTTTATTTGGTGTTTTGTCACCGAAAATCGAGTTCTTATCCTTGATGTTACAGCAGCCAATACATCGAGCATTTTCACAAATATTTCTGGTTACTCAATGTTGAATTTGTGAGTTATCACCAATATATTAAAACAGCGATTTTACCCATCGATGTGCCCATTATTACGGCAGATGTTAAATGCAAATTCTTCAGTGTTTTGGCAAAACATCGAGGTTTTCATCAATACATGGATGTTTCAGGAATGAGTATCCACTGATGTAAAACATTGATGTTTCTCACCGATATGCCCATCCCTCCCTACTTATGAATTAGGCCTCGGAAATGAATGTAGAGTGAAATTGCCAGTGGTGAAAAAATGCTCCCACAATGCTTTGGGGTTTTTTTCAGCAAGAGCCGCCTCAGTTGCAGGTAGTGATGACACAGTTACTGATAGGCATCCGTCGGAGACGTTTTACTGAAAACAGTTCATAATGATGGGGGGAAAAAAAGAAGAAAAGGAAAGCGCATTAGTTAAACACAACAATATTGAAAACACCTCTTACTAAAATACTACCGAAGGGGCAGATACCATCACTGTTTAAAAATGTTTTGTGGAGATGTTGTTGTTGGTTGTTTGTTAGTGGCACAAGAAGCCTCCAAGGGCTAAAAGAGTGCCAAGTCCAATGGTGTCAGAATTTTATAAAACCATATTAAAAGGAAACGACACATAATGGAACAAGCAGTGTAAAAGGCAAATAAAACAACACCGGGACAAGGAATCACATATAGCATAACAAAAACAATATTAAAGGTAACAAATTATGATGTGATAAAAACAGAACAATATAAAAGGTGTAACAATGATGGTATAAAACAGGTCAATATAAAAGGTGTAAGTGGCCGATGAAACAACTATACAAAAAGAAAATCACCCGTAGAACGAAGAATTGACAACATACAAGACACATCACAATGATCATTTAAAAGATGACTCAAAGTTTCTGAGTCGTCTGATAAAGTGGGTGAAAGGAAATGACTAACATGATCATGAACAAAACGACGACACGAACACAAAATATGAACAACTGTTAAAGGTACATCACACGTCCCACACACTGAGGCAGTGTCGCCACAAAGTAAATAGCGGTGAGTGAAATGACAATGCCCAATGTGGAGACGTATGAGTACAACTTCCTCCTTACGATTTCGGCAACATGAGGAATTCCAGACACAAACAGCTGGTTTGATACCATGCAGTTTATTGTCAACCTGTTGGTCCCACTGACCCTGACACGTTCGCTTGGTATAGTCACGGATCAGAAAACGTAAATCTCGGTGAAACAGTGGCAGGCGCATGATGACCAAAGAAGAAGCAAATTTAGCAGCCACATCAGCAGACTCATTACCCGAGATTCCAACATGCCCAGGAATCCAGCAGAAGTGAACCTGGAAACCGGCCTCGAGCGAACAATGAAGCAACCTTCTCACGTCAAAGAGAAAAGAATGGTCACAGCAATCTGCAGATGACAGACTTCATGACACTTAAGGAATCCGAATAGACCATAGCACGATGATGAGAACTCGACTGAACATGAAGAAGAGCGAGATAAAAAGCATGCATCTATGCCAAAAACACTGTGGCTTCAGCTGGGACCAGCGCTACAGAAACGTGAACAACACACACTGCGGCGGATCTGACATCACCACCTATCTTAGATCCGTCGGCAAAAACTGGAATATACTCAGAATTGAGGGAATGGTGTTCAGCGAAGAGCTGCTGGTACACAGACGCAGGGGCTGAGGACTTATCAAAAGAAGTAAAGCTGAGATCAGTGACGACCTCAAAAAGAAGACACGCCAAATACTCAACAACCCTGCTCTCTCCAACAAGTGACAAGCCAAGGCTTGTACCACAAGCTACGGCCAACACGTGAAGACCGAAGGTTGGAATGCACGAGGGCCGGTTTTCAAATAAACAAGCAAGCTGGGAATGAAAAACTGCATCGTACAAAGGATGGTCTGAAAGAGATAAAAGTTTCAAGTAAAATTGAAGAGACAGCTGCAGACGGCGTAATTCAGCCAATGGTTCATTCGCATTAGCATAAAGGCTGGGAATCGGGGATGTTCGAAATACTTCTGTACAAAGACACAGCGCTTAATGGTGAATAGTATCCAAGGGTCGGAGAACAGAACGACGCGCAGAGCCATACACAATGCAACCATAATCCAGTTTTGACCGTATTAGAGAATGGTAGATGCAAAATAAAAACCTCCTGTCTGCACCCGAGACCGGCGAAAGGATCTTAAGTATTGACATGGCCCGCAGACAGGAAGTCTAGCCATTGGATGTGCACATGAAACGTAAGCACACAGTCAATGCTCAGTCGAAGGAACCTGGTCTTTGGCAAAGCTGATATGGCTGCATGGTCTAAATACAGCTCTCGGTCAGGATGGAGGCCACGCCTCTGACAGGAATGGACACATGCTGTCTTGTTGGGAGAAAAAATGAAACCATTGCTGCTCACTGCTTTAACGATCTGGTTAATCGCACACTGCAACTGCCTTTCAATAAAATGCATACTTGACGACGAACAGAAACTGGGCAAGTCATCTACATAAACAGTAGCTGAAACTGCAGGAGGAAGATTTCTGAGAAGACAATTAATGCGTTGGATGAACAATGTAGCAGATAAAATGCAACCTTGAGGAACGCCTTGTTCTCAATGGAACAGTGCCGTGAGCGTCATACCCAAGCGCACCTGGGTACGATGATTGCAAAAGAAAATTTTCTTCGATTGCAAAGAAAATTGGCGAAGAATGTTGGGAGGTTTCCTCGCAACCCAATCTTGTGGAGGTCACGGAGAATATTGTGACGCCACGCTCGATCGCAAGCTTTCTCAATGTCGAAGAAAACAGAAACCAGGTGCTGCTTACACACAAAAGCCTCTCGCACAGAAGTCTCAAGGCGCAGATGATCGTGAGATGAACGATGCCGGCGAAAGCCACTTTGTGATGGTGAAAGTACTTAATGTTGTTCTAAAAAGTGAAGTAACCAGGAATTAACCATCCATTCAGGAACTTTACACAGACAGCTAGTGAGAGCAATGGGATGATAACTAATACGATTGGAGAGGACTAAAAGATTCCCGAGAGACAACGGTGCGAGATAACGGATCATATCATAGTGGATACCATCAGGACCAACAGATGTCACGACGGACTGATGCAGAGCCACCTTGAGTTCAACTATACTGAAGGGGGAGTTATAGTAGCTGTTTTTAAAAGGTGCAAAGGAGAATCTCTGGGGCTCTGCAGTTGACTTAATCCTCTGAAAGGAGGAAGGATACGACAGATCACTGGAAACAGAGCCAAACGCTTCACCCAGCAATTTGCAATCTCCCCGACTTCAGCATATGTGCAGCTGCTACTCTAGAGAATTAAAATCTGGTGAGAACTATAGTTACCCCGGATCTTTTCCAACACATGTTGGAACTGGCACGTGAATTGATAGATGAAACATACTGAACCCAAGACTCCCTCTTGCTTCGTCAACACACCAACCGCGAGCAGGATTTTGCTCGTGTAAATGCAACGAGATTAGCATCAGTTGGATAACGATGAAGCATACACCAGGCTTTATGTTGAGCTCTCCTAGCCACTGTACATTCTGAAGTCCACCAAGGCTTCGGATTTCTTGGGAGCGTCATTGATGTCTTTGGTATTGAAAGATCAAAATGAATAATACAAATTGTAACATCGAAAACAGCTGCATCGATTGATTTTTGGGTCACCATGGCAGAAGATATCACTGCGGACGATGTGAAGACTTCCCATCTGGCACGATCCATTCTCCATCAAGAAGGGCGGGAGGCAAAAGATGGCATACTCACAGAATGCGAGAGCACAATAGGGAAATGGTCGTTCCCATGGAGGTTGTTACACACCATCCATGACCAATCAGCAATAATCGATGGTGATCCCAACCTCAAATCGATCGCAGTGAAATATCTTGTTGACTCATGGAAGTAAGTGTCAGCACCGGTGTTAAAAAGGGGCAAAGAGGTCGAGGGCAGAAGAGACTTGATTTTACGGACTCTGGTGCTGTTGCTGACACTACCTCACAAAGAATTATAGGCATTAAAGTCACCTATTAGAAAGATGGGTGAAGGCAGCTGATCAAGCAAGCTCTCTAGAACGGAGATGCTCACATCCTCATCTGGCGGCAGATAGGTACTGCAAACAGCAAGAGACACAGGCACGGAAATACAAAACCGCCATGGCCTGTAAAGTTGTGGAGACCGTAATGGGAGAAACCGCAACACTGTGAGGGACAAGAATAGCAACTCCCCATACAGGCTATATCTCCTGATACGTTATCTTTCCGAAACACACTGTAGCCTCGAACTGAAAGCAGGTCTGATGGTTTAAGTTTTGTCTCCTGTAGACAAAGGCACACCAGATAGTAAGATGAAAGCAGATGTTTCATGTCGTTAATTCTTGTCCGAAAACCATGACAGTTCTACTGAATGGTGGAACCGATGGTTAGAAGAAGAGAGAGAAAAGTAGAAGTAAAGAAAATGAATAAACCGACCACTTAAACGAGGTCAGTGTCCATCTGTGCACCTTGTAATGTGTCCACCAGATGTGGAGGTGTTTTATCTGGTGGCAATATGGGACAGTACTTTGTCCCATGAGTTTTGAGTGAAGCACCCTGATGTTGTGTTTTAGAATAAGAGTTTGGAGAAGCAGTACCCCTTCACTCTTTGTTCTTTTCCCGTCTAGAACGAGTGCTGGGAGTCCCAGAGCTGGTGGTGTTAGTAGCCTGCGCTAACTGAGTGGTGGGTGTTGCTTTTAGACTCCTAGCATGTGCCTGTAGTGCTTCCAGCCTAGCTGCAATAATATCATCCAGATGGTATGGACATTTTACAGGGATCTGGACATCCGTTTGGACGGCCAGAGACTGTTGTCTCGGAGGCCACAACTGATGTGTACGATCGCCAATCAGGTTGATTAGGGACCACTCTCCTTCTGGCTTCTAGGTAAGAAATATTCTCAATGGTTTTCAGCCGTTGGATTTCTTTTTCCTCCATCCATCTCGGACATTCCTTTGCTGATGCTGAATGCTAACCCTTGCAGTTCACGCAAAATTCTACCTCGGCCACACAGTCTTGTAAATGATGCTCTGTGGCGCCACAGTGTCCACACCGAGGGGAACTCCTGCACAACTGCTGAGAGTGACCATAGTTCTGACACTTAAAACATCTCAGAGGGTTAGGGATGTATGAATGTACCTACCCTGCCTTGATGGAAGTAGGCAGGGATGGGGTGTCAAACATCAAAATGATGTTACGGGACAGGACTAACTGCCCATTCCGCCAAAAGAGGATACACCAGTAACATGTTGACTTCTCAGTTCTTCCAGAAGCTCCTCCTCAGTACATTCAATTAAGTCCAGAGAGGAGACAACACCTTAAGATGTATTAAGGTAGCCATGGGATGTTTTTTTGACAGGAGTATCCAGCAGCGAGGTAGTGTTTAAGTGTGGTACTGTTTGCCATAGTTGACATCTCTATGAGAAGATCTCCAGATGGAAGCTTCTTGATGCTGTTTGGAGAGCTTGCTATAGACTGTAATGCCTTATTTTTCCAAAAAGGACTTTTGGCACTTAAAGGCTTGGAAGGGTCTCAGGAGTGGATGAAGAAAAACCGAGCAATAGGAAAATCAGGGACTTGTTTCTTGGAGGAAGGGGCTGAACCTTCCTCGATACGCTGTTTACTTTTGGCCTTCTGGGAAACACATTATTGGAATCTAAAAAGAAAGAATTCATCCGCCGACTTCCCTGCCCACTACGGAGCCCAACAGGGGAGAGCCGGAGGTCTGCAAGCCCAAATGGATGCAGGACACGGCTCTAGGGTTGAGCAGCGGATATAGCAAATTGACAGGGCAGACATGCGCTCGGCAAGTACTGAGATTTTCCTGTGTCTTGGTAACACCCCTTTGGCATGCCCACACTATCACCAGACTCATCTGGTCAGGTCATACGTAACGACAAGCCGTTAGAAGACTGGACTCCACTCGGCCAGTCTTCATTGACTACGAGTGGGTTAGTTCCTAGCCACCCATTTAGGGGGAAACAGGGGACAAACAGAAGTGTTGGTAGCTGGCGACAACTACACCCCAGCATCCCCTTTTCCACCTGAAGGGTCACTGCACATGGCAAACGTGCAGGTAGGTCCAGCTTAGCAGCTCAGATAAACAAAGAGGGGAACATAAAATGGAGAAACTAAACTCCGGCGCTGGTGTATAATCACAAACTAAGCAACCAACAACTGAGGTGGGTGCATTTCAAGAAAACAACAAAAACTAAAAAAATGGGAAAATATCATACAGTATATGTCAGCTCGAGCCATGGGGTAGCCACTCCCCATCAGTTGAATGAACAGCTGTCCTTGCAGTGATGTAATTGTCCAAAGATCAGTAAACAAGATTTTCCATCACAAGGTCAGCTCAAGCCATGGGGGTGCTACTCCCCAAATAAATGGAAAACCAGTTATCCCTGTGCGGAAAATTTGTGGAGATGAGCTAAAAATATTTTTGTGAAGATACCATCCAATGGTATCAAATGCCGCCTGGATCAACTCATGCATAACTTAGGTTTTCCCCTTATTTAATCTCTTCTCAGTTGCTGTCGTATCCCATACGTGCGTCCATGTGCAGTGATCGTTCTTTTGACTTTGACGCACATCATACCTTGGGTTCGAAAAATGCTCTAGAAATGTTTATTTCACGTTTTCTACAATAAAATGGCAGCATGTGTTTTACAAATAGTTTTTCCAGTGGAATCATCTAGTTGCGCATGAGTTCTCAAATCATATATGTGACAGTATTTCTTTGATGTTATAACATTTTGTACATAAATTGCTGATGGATGACATGAACGATTTTAGTGCATCTGATGATAGTGAGCGGGCAATCTTAGTGAGAGATGGGTTTGCCTGCTCGGGGCGCTCCGTGGTTACATTGGTGCACAGAACAGCAACAACGGCCTCTGTGAATCTTGGAGAGGTGCCAGCTAATCCTGTGTGACATTGGTGAAAAGACCCCAACTCACTGGGTTTTGTTTCAGAATCCTTAGGTGAATAACCAACTGGAACCATCAGCTGTGGGCTAATCCCTCACACTGGCGTACTTTCCTGAATAAAAAGACTCAAAGAATTACTATTCCAGACTCTCGTGTGGGATATGCTGGACCTACCACACTTGAGAAAGACGGTCCACCATGGAAACGATATGGAAATGGAAAACGGAGAATGAGAAAGAGATCCAGGCTGAGTGAGTGCAAGATTGGTGTGTGGAATACTAGAGGAATAAATGGAAAGATGAATGAGGTGATTGAGAAAATTAATAAGTATAAACTGGATGTGCTGTGTGTGAGTGAAACTGAAAAGAAGGAAATTGGGATAGAAGAAGTGAATGATACAGTGAGTGTATGGTCTGGAGTATCAGATAATGTGAGAGGACAGGCTGGTGTAGGTGTGATTTAAAGTGAAAAGATGAAGAACTTGATTCACTACAGCTGCATAAGTGAGAGAATTCTTTGGATTAGTTTGAAAGTGAAACTTCAGAATAGTAATTGTTGTAGCGTATACTCCTAGCAATTTGGAACCTTCTGATAGGAAGAAAGATTTCTGGAATGAACTAAAAGCTGTTTTGAGCCAGTTTGGTGCTAAAGAGAAAGTTATAATAGCAGGGGATTTCAATGCTAGAGTAGGTGTGCAGAATGCGATTTCTAATAATGTTCTGGGTAAATTTAATGATCCTCGTGTGAATGATAATGGTGAAAAATCAATTGAAATCTGCATTGAGAATGATTTGTGTGTAACTAATACATTTTTCAACCACAAGTATATCCACACATCATCATCATCATCATAATCATTGTCAACCATTATCAATCCACTGCTGGACGAAGGTCTCCCCAAGTTTCTTCCACAATGTCTTGTGCCAGTCTCCTCCATGCCACTCTCGCATACTTTCGAATTTCATCCACCCATCTCCCATGTGGTCTTCTTCTGGGTCTTTTCCTGTCCCTTGGAATCCAATCCAAAATTTCGGCTGTCCATCGATGGTCTGTCCTTCTGGCAGTATGTCCAGCCCATTGCCATTTCAGGGATTTAACTCTGATCATGATGTCTTCCACTCGTCATTTTTCGGATCCACGAGTTCCTCTTCTTATCTCTCCTGGTTACACAAAGCATGCACCTCTCCATGCTTCTATCCACACATATACTTGGGAAAATCGTACTTCTGGTCAAAAAAGTATGATAGATTTTGTTGTTTACGGTCAGTGTTTAAAACACTTAGTTGTTGGCACCCGTGTGATGAGAGGTGCGAATGTTGGTTTTGATCATTACTGGGTGGTATCACAAGTGAAACTGAATGTTGGTTGGAGGAAAAGAAATAGGAAGAGGCCTAGGGTGAAAGAATAAAGGGGGAAAGGCTCCTTGAAGTCCATCAGAGTTACTCTAATTTACTCAATGAACGACTGAAGGAGCTGAAGTCATGTGAGAGAGATGTAGAAAAGAAGTGGACTGGTTTTAAGAACTGTGTTGTCACTGCCACTGAAGAGGTCTGTGGCATCAAAATAGTGAGTAGCACTAGAGGTGATGCTTGGTAGAATAGTGAAATTGAAGTGGCAGTAAACAGGAAGCTTATTTGAGGATGTTGCAACGTAGAGTTTTTGAGGATGAATATCGCTGTACGAAGAGTGAAGCTAGTTCGCCAGAGTAAGGCAAAAGATAGGAAGGAAAATATGGAAAGGCATGAAATGGCTTTTTGGAAAGATAGAAAAACTTTCTGGAAGAATATCAGACACTGGAGAAAGAGGGAAAACAAAGTGTTAAGTTGTGTGAAGAATAGGATCAGGGAAATGATATGGGAGCTCAATTAGTTAAGTGAAAGATAGGGTGAATACTTCTGTAAGTTATTAGGTCAAGAAAGCAAAGGTGATTCTGAGGCAGAAGCAGATGATGCCATAGTGAGAGATGGATGCACAGGAGCGATCTCGAGAGAAGAGCTGTGTAAAGTTCTAAAATCTCTTCAGAATGGTAAGGCTCCAGGAGTTAATGGCATAACTGCTGAGATGTTAAAATATGGTGGTGATCATGTGATTGACTGGTTAACTGAAATATGCCAGTTATGCTGGGAGTTAGGAATGGTACCTCGGGACTGGAGGGATGCTATCATTGTTCCCATGTATAAGGGGAAAAGTGATCAGACTGACTGCAAGAACTATTGTGGTATTAGCCTACTGAGTGTGCCAAGAAAAGTGTTCGGTAAGGTCGTTTTTGAAAAGTACAGGGCCTTACATCAGAGAAAGTAGGGGATGTTCAGAGAGGTTTCATGCCTGGTAAAGGCTACACTAACCAAATTTTTGCATTATGCATGATGATTGAAAAGTATCTGGCTGTTGGTAAGAAAGTTTTTGCTGCCTTCATAGATTTAGAGAAAGCTTATGACCGAGTAAATAGGACACTTTTGTGGAAGGTATTGAATGAATATGGTGTTACTGGGAATCTACTTAATAGTGTAAAAGCTATGTATGATGGCAGTAGAGCTTGTGTATGAGTGTTATCAAAATAGTGTTGTATTAGTGCTGGAGTCAGACAAGGTTGTGTAATGTCACCCCAGCTGTTTAATATGTTTATGGATGCATGCTTGCGTGATGCCAAAACAGATAATACTGGTTTATGTCTTGGTGATATTCGTGTGTGTATGCTGATGATACTGTCCCGGATGTACGAAGTTTGCATGAAATTCAAACTGAGTGTAAATAAGGGAAAGAACAAAGTTATGGTTTTTGAGAGAGGAACTGATAGTACAAAATGTAATATAAGTCTAAATGGCACCATGATTGACCAGGTGAATAAGTTTGTTTATTTGGGAAGCTTGTTTAGCTTGTTTGTCAAAGAGAACAGATCAGATGGCAAAATTAGTAGGCGAGTGAATTCTTCATTGAAAGTCATAGCTGTTTTAGGAGGTTTTCACAGGAATGATGGATTCTCAAAAGAGTCCTGAATGGCTGTGTATTAAAGTGTAATTGTTCTTACTCTGATGTATGGCAGTGAAACCTGGGTACTACAAAAGAGACATAGGAATCGTTCGTGTGCCAGAGAAGTGCGTTACTTACGGGGGGTTTATGGGAAGACACGTTCAGATTAGATGAGGAATAAAAATGTGTTGGAGTTGTGTAATGTGAAGCAAAATATTGTTAGCATGGTGGAAACTAATATTCTTAGGTGGTTTGGCCATGTTGAAAGAATGAGTGATGAGATGCTTTCTGAAAAAAAATTCAGCTTAGATGGCAGAAAAGAAAGGCCAAGGAAGTCATGGGAGGATCAGATTCAGGAGTGCATGAATGAGAAAAATATAGAGTATGAAGTATAGAAGGTCTTGTGTACGTCGTGTGTTGGATGTCAGTGAAGCCGGTGTTGCGTGCCAATATTGCTGTAAATAGAGAAGTTTGATACGGCAACAGTAAGTAAATAATAAGTTAAAATTTATCTAGTGGTTTGTATTATCTGATAAAGGTTTATTTGTCAGATGGTCTTTCTCTGCGGGCGGTTTTGGTGAGAGATGGGTTTGCCTCTTCGTGGCGCTCCGTGGGCAATGGTGCACAGAACAGCAATAAGGACCTTTGTGAATCTTGGAGAGGTGCCAGCTAGTTCTGTGTGACATTGGCAAAAAGACCCCAACTCACTGGGTTTTGTTCCAGCATTCTTAGGTTAAATGACCAACTGGAACCGTCAGCTGTGGCCTAATCCCCCACACTGATGTACTTACCTTATTAAAAAGAAATGCAAAAATGGACTCAAGTGTGAGCTATGGTGGACCCACCACACTTGAGAAGGACGGTCCACCACGATATCAACCTGGAACTGGAAGAAGCAAAATCAGAAAGAGATCTCGGCTGAGTGAGTGCAAGATTGATGTATGGAATACTAGAGGTATAAATGCCAAGATGAATGAGGTGATTGAAGAGATGAATAAGTATACTGTAGATTGGATGTGCTGTGTGTAAGTGAATCCAAAAAGAAGGAAATTGGGGTAGAAGAAGTGAATGGAACAGTGGGTGTGTGGTCTGGAGTATTAGATAATGTGAGAGGATAGGCTGGAGTAGGTGTGATTTTAAGTGAAAAGATGAAGAACAACTTGATTCCCCATAGTAGCATAAGTGAGAGAATTCTTTGGATTCGTTTGAAAGTGAAACTTCAGAGAACTGTAATTGTCGTAGTGTATGCTCCTTGTGACACTGAACCCTCTGATAGGAAGAAAGGTTTCTGGAATGAGCTAAAAGCTGTTTTGAGCCAGTTTGGTGCTAAAGAGAAAGTTATAATAGCAGGGGATTTCAATGCTAGAGTAGGTGTGCAGAATGCAATTTCTGACAATGTTCTGGGTAAATTTAATGATCCTTGTGTGAATGATAATGGTGAAAGATTAATTGAACTGTGCATTGAGAATGGTTTGTATGTATATACATTTTTCAACCACAAGTATATCCACACATATACTTGTGTATGTAATACATTTTTTAACCACAAGTACATCCACACATATACTTGGGAAAATCGTACTCTTGGCCAAAAGAGTGTGATAAATTTTGTTGTCTACGATCAGTGTCTGAAACACTTAGTTGCTGACACTCGTGTGACGAGAGGTGCAGATGTTGGTTCTGATCATCACTTGGTAGTGTCACGAGTGAAACTGAATGTTGGTTGGAGGAAAAGGAATAGGAAGAGGCCCAAGATGGAAAGAATAAATGTTGAAAGGCTCCCTGAAAAACATCAGCGTTATTCTGACCTTCTAAGATAACGAATGAAGGAGCTGAAGTCTTGTAAAAGGGATGTAGAAAAGAAGTGGGAAGGTTTTAAGAACTGTGTGGTCACTGCTGCTGAAGAGGTCTGCAGGCACCACAATAGTGGGTAACAATCGAGGTGATGCTTGGTGGAAAAGTGAGTTTGAAGAGACAATAAAGAGAAAGAAGAAAGTCTATTTAGGGATGTTGCAAGGTAGAGTTTCTGTGGATGAATATCGCTGTAAGAAGCATGAAGCCGCTAAGCTGGTTCGCCAGAGTAAGGCAAAAGATAAGAAAGAGAAGGTGGAAAGGCATGAATTGGCTGTTTGGAAAGATAGGAAGTCTTTCTGGAAGTACACGAGACTCAGGAAAAATAGGGGAAACAACGTTTTAAGTTGTATGAAGAATAGGGTTGGGGAAATGATACGGGAGCCCAATGAGTTAAGTGAAAGATGGGGTGAATACTTCTGTGAGTTATTAGATCAGGAAAGCAAAGATGATTCTGGGACAGATGCAGATGATGGCATAGTGAAGGATGGAAGCACAAGAGGGATCTCAAGAGAAGAAGTATGTAAAGCTTTAAAATCTCTTCAGAATGGTAAGGCTTCAGGAGTTGATGGCATAACTGCCGAGATGTTGAAATATGGTGGTGACTCTGTAATTGACTGGTTAACTGAATTTTGTCTGTTGTGCTGGGAGTTAGGAATGGTCCCTCGGGATTGGAAGGATGCTATCATTGTTCCCTTGCATAAGGGAAAAGCCTGAATGTAATATAAGTCTAAATGGCACAGTGATTGACCAGGTGAGTGAGTTTGTGTATTTAAACAAACTCACTCACCTGGTCAATCAAACTCACTCACCAGGTCAATCTCACCTGTTCCTCTCTGGTCAGAGAGGAACTGGAAGCACTGAATGTAATAGAAGTCCAAATGGCACAGTGATTGACCAAGTGAGTGAGTTTGTGCATTTAGTAAACATGTTTGACAGAGAGAACAAATTGGATGGTGAAATTAGTAGGCGAATGAATTCTTCATTGAAAGTCATGGCTGCTCTGGGAGGTTTCACAGGAATGATGGGCTCTCTAGAGAGTCCCGCATGGCTGTGCATGAAAGTGTAATTGTTCCTACTCTGATGTATGGCAGTGAAACCTGGGTACTGCAGAAGAAACATAGGAATTGTTTGTGTGCTGAAGAAATGCGTTACTTTGTGGCAAGACATGCTCTGATTGTGTGAGGAATGAAGATGTGAGTGATGAGATACTTACTAAGAACACCTTTTTAGCCCAAGTGGCAGGAAGGAAAGGCAGAGGAAGGCCAAGGAAGTCATGGGAGGATCAGATTCAGGAGTGTCTGCATGAGAAAAGGATTATGAGTATGAAGTATAGAAGGTCTTGTGTACGGCGTGTGATGGATGTCAGTGAAGCCCGAGTTGTATGACAAGAGCGCTGTAAATGGAGAAGTTTGATACAGCAAGAGTACATAAAAATTATCTGGCAGTTTACATTTCTTTTTGGAGCTAACCTCTGAATCTCAGAGAACAGCTTAGTGATATGTATGTATGCATGTCTTTATTTGAGGAGCTAAGCTCTGAATATCAGAGAACAACTTAATGATAATGATGAAAGTGAAATTCACTTATCAGAATCAGGTAGTGAATCAGACGACAAATTATTGGTTGACATTGTTGTGAGCAAATCGTCACAATCTTCAGATGACAACTGTGGCACTCAAGCAGATAGGAGATGGATTGAAGAACAGACAGTAAATAAATGCTGCTTCTCCCTTCAGCTTCACTGAAACTCCTGGAATTCTTGTTAATTTTAGTACAGATAATGTACTTGAACATTTCGAGTATTATTTTTTTTTTTTTTTGAGGATCCTATGGTAGAAATCATCACTAAGGAAACTAATAAATTTGTTGAGCAGCAAATTCGTTCTGAGGTTGCTAAAAATCATCAAGAAGTAACAATTTGTGAAATTCATACCAGCAACTACTACAGAGAGATACCTGCAAGAAAATGAGCCATTTGTTGTAGCAAACATGATGCCAATGGAAAGAGAACAAGGAAGGAAATGACATACTATTGCCAAGGGTGTGACATTTGACTGAGCATCGTTTAACAAATGTGCGACGCTAAATGTAATTTTCAGTTCTAAAGAATATTGTTTTGCATTTGTAATTTCAAACGAATAATTCTCTTGTATAACAAATATAAAAAATTACATTTTTTAAAAATATTACTGAAAATAAATTACTAGCCAATAACTCTAAAACTGACTGCTATCAGGGAAGCTGAAAATACAGGGGCAGTGAAGCTCATAAAACATTATTTTATTATTAGAACAAACATGTGTAGATGCTAATTTCTTGCATATTTTTCATCAGTATTAACAACATATCAAATCTCGGTGATAAAAAAACTGACACTTTTTAGACCATAAACCTGACAACAAAGAGAAGGATTTAAACTCAGTTTGAATTTCATACAAATTTCGTACATCCTGGACCAACAAACTCTGCAACTCACTTTTGCTCTCGCACAAGAGGACTGTGTCATCAGCATACAGCAGTCTGTACACATGCATATTACCAAGACAAACCAGTAGTGTGTGTTTTTGTCATCACACATACATGCACCATAACTACACTGAACAATCACAGAGTCAATAAACATAGAAACTGAGTGAAAAATACACAGTCATATGTAGAAATGAAGTTTGTTAAGTGGTAGCTTTCAGCCATTCTATGGCCTTGATCACCCGCAATTAAATTATCAAATAATCACTTACAACCTTCAAGGAACACCACCACCAAAAACGAGCCATGCTATTCGAATATCAAGCACTAACCTTCCAAACCCATCCGACTTTGCTGAATATCTTTATGATCTGCATTTCTGAAATCATTGCTACTGTAATAACAAAAAAAAACCCTCCTAAACACTGCAAGAGATTTCATTTTCTGCTCACCAAATGTCCTGCCAAAACTTCACCTAACACTACTGTCAGTCCGTCGTCATCCCCCTGCTTTGTAACCTCTCGAATACATTGCTATCTCCAAAACTGTATGGAAGCTTTCCATTTACTAAGAACAAATATCTAAAAAGTCTGATACCACTACCAAACTTAAAACTGCAGTTGAAAGACTCAACAAGAAGCCTACTCTAAAAACCTTTATTGGAGATTTTACACCACCACCACATTTCTGAATTGCATGTTTATTCTTGCAGATCAAACTTCATAAAGAATGCTTCTGTTTTCGACCACTTGTAAAATACATTGTATATCTTCACTCCCACCTGAAATCCAGAAAGGAGGATAGATGAAAAATGTAATCATCTCACATCCAGCCATCTTATGTCAATATCTTCCACTATAGAGTTCATAGAAAAACTTTCATCTAGGACTGAACCTTTGCACAAAATATTCACTTTAGATGTGGTCTCTCTCTTCCTTTCAGTTCTTCTTCTTCATTTACATATGCTGTTGAGTACAACTGCTAAAAGAAAGCTAATCACTTTCTGGCCCTCTAACTATAGACCTGTATGACTGCCTTCGACAACAACAAATATTACTGTCAGCAAGAAGGACTTCCAATGGGTTCACCTCTTTCATCACTTTTGGCAGAAGTTGTCACAGAATGTATTGGAAAAAAAAAAAAAAAAAAAAGTCATGGAACACAATATACAATCTTCCATTTGGCTTTGGTATGTTGATATTTTTGTCATTTGGCTCCACAACAGAACTGACCTTTAATCTTTATCAGAAAAGACCCCTGAAGTTCCTGTAAATAAAATTCACCATCAATGAAGAATCACCACAAAGCATTGACTTATTGGATGTCCATCTGACAAGAGAAAATCATCTCAACAGATCTGTTTACAGAAAACTCACTGCAATAACAAACATAATCCCATTCTCATCTTACTTCCCCACTGCTCACAAATTTGCTGCCTTAAAAACTTATTTGTGCCAGGATTGTCTGTAACAGCAAATCATGCTTCAAAGAATAAATAGCTATAATTAAGAAAATAATTAACAAAATTTTCCATGATTCCCAAATGAAAATCAGTCAATTCTCCCATCAATATTAAAAGAGAAACCCCCATTCATTAGTTCTATCCTTTTCCACGAAACATTTTCTTATAAAATTTGCAAACTCTTCAAAATTATGGGCTACACTCTCATTGTGAAACCTAATCCTCCTGCAATAAAGTGCCTGCTAAGACAGGGATTCTGTTGCACACATGAAGTTTATGCCATTCCTATTTCAACTTCATCCGTTCTCTCAGTATATATTGGAAGTACGTACTGAAGCATCAATACAAGACTTCGTGAACACAAACAAGATGTTTCAAATGGTCGCCCAAAAACAGCATTATCTACACTAACCCTTGAAGACACTTCTGCAGTTCCCCTTTGGGAAAAACAAAACAAAAACAAAAAAAAGTTGCCTCATTTATCAACAAAGCTTCTCTATGTTTCCAAGAAAGCATTGGAATTTTGTTCCATTCAGAGACCCTCACTAAATTCCATATATTTGAATTTCTTTACTAAATTCTGGCAACAGTTCCTGCACCTCAAATTCACATTACAGTTCTGGCAACCAGTCTTCGGATTCAGTTGATTGCGGGTGATCAAGGCCATAGAATGGCCGAAAGCTACAGCTTAACAAACTTCATTTCTATAAGTGACTCCCTGTGTTTTTCGTTTTTCACTCAATTTCCATCAGGGACAACGATGACTTCTCCGAATTATTATTGGGGGGGGGGGGGCAGATCAGGGGGGCATGTCTCTTCAATTGTCAAAATAAAAAAAGGGGGCAAAAGGGTAAACTATAAGGTTTGACGTATATTTTAAAACACAGTTGTAATTGCTCATTAGTTCTTTTGATGAATATTAATATTTTCAAAAATAAAATTCAGCCTGTGATTTTATAAAAATATCCAGAAAGATTTTATCTCTGAAGTTTAGTAAAAAATGAGAAATTAGCTGGGTTACTCAAAAAAGAGCAAAAAATAAATGGATAAATGAAGGCACTACAGATTAAAAGTTTCTGTATTTTTTTTTTTTTTTTTTTTTTTTTTTGACAATTGTTTTAAGCATTTACCACATATTGCGAGAACATGTCAAACTCTATTAATACTGGGCTGGCAATCTAGTTTCTTATCAAATGAGCAATGCTGAGATTGGGAAAAAAGTTTTTATTCATGGAAATAAATCGGTTTGGCCTAATAATCAGTGGCGTAACTATCGCCCCCTCAGCTGCGGGGGTGGGGGGACGAAGGGGCGTACTGCAGCTGCCAGTTAGTTTTATGAAAATATTTGAACATGCACAACAATTAACCAAAAGATTCATATTTTGCTTTAACACGGTCACTGCGGCGTCATAGTACGTTACAACCCACCAGCTGGGTCGGAACTGTTTCAATACAGTGCTGTACGACACACCCGTGGGGTCGAATAAAGATATATATACATAAGTGACTGATATCCACTACAGATATAAATTTTTTTTCCTCCTCTGAAAAATGTAGAAGTTAGTGCGTTACAACCCACGGGTGGGTCTTAACGCAGCAAACATGTTAAGATATATTTAGCTTTGCCTAAATAAATGCCTAGTTTCACTTTTAAAACAATTAATGACCTACAGATTGAAAGTGTTCGGTTCTTTGATTTCGGGTTGTAAATAATACGATCGCTTTCCAATCGCCCTCTCTCTGCGCTGCTGAGGAAAAGCGTGAGGCCACAGTGGGATTTCCCTGTGGAGGATGTGGAAAAACAGTCAGTTACCTAGGATTACGTGCACGACAGGCATCAACATTTATTCACAACAGCTGATCTGCCATGTGCAAGAGGGTGATTTCTTCATGTGATTTATTTTAGTTTTGGACAAAGCAATTACACGCATTGTCAAATCTATTACTTAAAAAGTTAAAACTACAGGGCTCTAGATACCACCATTACGTTTGCAGACACTCTCCCTGACGTCCTAACTCCTCCCCCTCTCCAACTACCACACAACACGGAAAAATGCCCCCCCCCCCCTTGTGTTTGAAATCCTGGGGAAATTACTGTTCTTAGGGGTGCTGAAGTAAATCTTGGGGGGGGACACATTGTGCTAGTTACACCACTGCTAATAAGGTGGAGCTTGGTCTACCTTATAAGGCTAAAGCGATTATTTAATTAAACAAGACCAAAAATATTGGGTTGGTGCCCCCCCCCCACCACAATAAAATTATTGGAGGGGCAAGATCCCTATAGTCAGCACCTATGATTTCTATGTTTATTGTGATATTGTTGTGTGAAGCATTAGTTTTCAAATCACGGAGTCATTATATAACTTTGTCCAACTCCTACACCATAAATCCAGCTTGACGAAACACCATTTATGTGCACACGTGCTGTACTGCAGCATACACATAGCTTTCACACACCCTAGTAATTCTTTGTCATACCATACGTTTTTGACCTTCCTCAGAAATTCCGTATTTACTTCCTCATAAGCCTTCTACAAATGTAGCAAAAACTTTCTTACCAACAAATTCATTTCAATCATCAAATGCAATGCAAATATTTAGTTAGCAAATATCTTGGAATAAAACCACTCCACACATTTCACACCTTCCTTGATGTCATACCCCACACTGTATCAATGATGACCTTTCCAAATACTTTCCCTGGCACACACAGCAGGCTGATACTATGACAGTTCTTATATTCACTGCAATCACCTTTTCCCTTGTATAAAGGAACAATGATAGCATCCCTCCAATCCTGAGATACTATTTCCATAACTGCCAGAAACCGAAATCCGTAAAAAATAAAATAAAGAAGTTAAGCGATATATTCGATGAACATTTTAATCGATATATTTGATTAAATTACTTGTCATGCATATTGATTAAATGTACCAAACATATCGATTAAAAAATGTTACCATACCTGCCAACCTCAGAAAATTCAAATGTGTAAAATTGCGCGCGAAAGACATTTGTAATGATTTTTTTAGCTATGTGCATACAACATTTAATATAAATTTAGCTATGTACAAGTAAAAATAAATGCAAATATTTGTGCATTTGATAATTCTTAGATGTTTATAATATAAACAAATTATATCACATTTTGATACCATACTCAACGTTTTCCATTGTCCGTAGCAGACCGACGATTTCCATAGCATACTGGATGTTTTCCGTCGTCCGTAGCAAACTGACGATTTCCATAGCATACTCAATGCTTTCCGTCGGCCTTAGCGGACCGAAGATTTCCACAGCATACTCGATGTTTTCCGTCGTCCGTAGCGGACCGACGATTATCATAGCATACTTTGGAGATTGTCAATCAAGTATCTACTTTTAATTGATATGAGTACAGATTACCCCAATCAAGTATCAACTTTTAATTGATATGAGTACAGATGTTTGAATTTATCGGCACATTTACATCGATTAAAATAGAATCTATATATAATTTCTCATTACTATGCTATCTATAATCATTATGATCTATAAAGAGATAAAACATTATTTTTATGGAAGTTTGCATCTAAAGGGAATTATGTTCCACCCGTTGACCCCCAAATCCAATAGGATTGTATCCCATGCTGTCATGGAACATACTAAAATGTTTTCAAAATCAAACCATTTTCATGCTTGTTTTATCTTACGGAAAGACGGGACAATGAGACAGTCAAATAAAAAAAAAATGAAATAAATAAGAGTGACTGAGGGACACTAATTTGTAAATTATGTTCAACTTAAAATGAAGGGAACAACAACTTAAAATGAAGGGAACAAACATTTTGCACAAATCACATCCAGTTCATTATAACTTTTAACAAAGGAAGTTAATTTCACATTCTCCCCCCCCCATGCAGTCAATATGATATTTATGCTTGGCACTAGAAATATGATTTGTAATATCACTCCTTCCACCATGCAAAACGTTGAAATTACATGGACATGTAGTGCAAAATGCACATTTTCCATTTCTTGAAGATTTTGCAATACATGGGAATTCCGCAGAACATTTCATAAAACTGGCAGCTTTTGTTTAATTTCGTCATGTTGGGTATTGCTTTGGGTACAATACCACAGACCTAAAAATACGATTGAATTTTTTTTTTTTTTTTTTTTTTTTTATGATAACTACGTTCTGATATATCATTTCGAACTAAGAGTAATAAAGACAAGTGCTCCAATGACGGACACCCCACGCCGGCCTGAGAAGTTGCTACTTGGGAGGATGAACAATGCATTATCTGAAAAGAGGGAGGGTAAAAACAGCGAGAAATAACAAGCCCAGCTGGGGCAGTTCAGTTTATGCACAATGCAAGCACTTTAGCATTTGAAACAACACAAAACGATAAACCTAAAACATGTAGGAAAACTGCGGACAAACGTTCCCACATAAAACCATGTAACTGAAAAGTTTATTTGTAACTTACATCGGCATTTTATTTTAAATGGATTAAGTTAAATAAAAAAAAAAGTTTTAATGGTGGGTGCAAAATAATAATAAAAAAAATCTGGGAGAACCACCAAATCTGTAAAATTAACATTTTGCACATAAAACAAGTCGCATTTCTGTAAAGTTTATGGGTAAATCGTAAAACCGGGCAAGGTCTGTACTCCTAACTCACAGCACAATTGGCAAACTTTGGTTACATATATACAGGGTGTCCGAGAATTATTGGACACATTACAAAATTATATAGAACAAAACATTAAACAGATAAGAAACTGACTGTACTAACTTACAATGTAACTACACAAGTTAATAAATTTCGATGTGAGATCCCTTGGTTGCTCGTAGTCGGTCCCAGCGATACTCGATTTCATGCCATGTATTGGCAAGCATCTGAGGAGTTATGGAATTAATAGCAGCTGTGATATGCTGCTTCAGTTCCTGAAAATCAGTACACGCCGTCTGATAGACACGATCCTTCACATAACCCCACATGAAATAATCCAGTGGAGTTAGATCTGGAGAGCGAGGAGGCCACGGAATGGGACCACCACGCCCAATCCACCTGTTGGGGAAATGCTCATTTAGGCATTTACGTACACACATTGACCAATGTGGAGGCATGCTGTTTTGTTGGAAAACGACGTCATATCTTTTGATTTGGGGTATAGTGAAGTTTTCTAGCGTATCCAAGTAAATGTCACCATTTATGGTTTTTACGCAGAAGAAGAAAAAGCCAATCACTTCTCTTTTTGATAAGGCGCGCCACTCATTAACTTTTGGAGAATCATGTTCCAGTTCAATAGCAGCATGAGGCAGTTCACTGCCCCATATCCTACAGTTGTGACGATTCACAATACCTGAAATGTGGATTTATCACTAAAAATTACAGTACTGAGTAAGTTTTCTTCGTTTTCCACTCGATTCAGCATATCATGCATCTTTAGCACTATTTGAATTTTACAAGCATGAAACTTTAATTTCTTGTGCAAGATATCGTGAATTGTCAATTTCAGAATGCACAGTTCTCTGCTTGCTTTACAAACAGATTTCCCGAGGCTTCGTTGGAAACTTTCATTAACTTGGTCAACCGTCTCACCGCTAGGCCTACCGGCTCCTCTATGATGTTCCACATTGCCAGTTTCTTCAAACTGTTTCATCCACCGTTTAATTGAATTAGTTGACAGAAGATTACAACCATACTGTAAACGGTACCGCCTTTTAACTTTAATGACAGACTTTAATTCCCAGGGTTCGTACTCTTTTTTGGGGAAAAAATTCAAGGACTTTCCAGGCCTTTTCCAGGCCATATACAAAAAATTCCAGGATGAATATTACGCTTTACAGTATCATGCTCAAATTATTTTTTAAAAGCAATTTCAGTTTTAAGTAATAAAAATGATGAAAGATGCAAATGGATGAGTGTGCTTTTTTACCCATTACATTTCTTTTTAATGTTTTTAATTGGCGAATTACCCAATAATGCTAAATTGAATCATGATGCAATTACCACAAGGCTATTCAGAAAATCCTTTCCCTCAATCAGAAAATGATTAATTCAATCAGTCATTTTAGCTGCATCACTATTCTGCACTATCTTCCATGTAATCAGACTATTATTGATAACAACTGAAATTATTATAAAATAAAGTGAGGGCAGATTCAGAATTTAAGAATGGGGAGGGCGCACGTCTAACAGAGGACTGGTAAAAAAATCTCTGAGATTTATTTTCTCCAAAAAACACGGTGGTAAAACATGGAGGACCCATAAAGGGGAGATGGGGTGCTTGCCTCTCAGAGTACATCACAAACAGCAGTTCTGAAGTACTGCTGTGTGGATCACTGAAAAGTTCGGGCAAATGTAAGACAAAACGTGGAGTTGCAAATCCATAAGTGAAAAAGTGTGATGTCTGAAAACAAGAAACGTGAGACAAAGCAAAGCACTTATCTACTTACTCAACCTCCCCCCTTTTTTGAAATGGGGCATGTGCTTGTTATGCTCACAGGTGGATTCTAGCTCTGATAAAAAGTGTTTCCATACATGGGAATGATTTTTTTTTTCTTTTTAACATTCCCAATGACTGCCACTGGTGGATGCATATTGGGATGTGACTTTTGAAGGCAATGAAAATCTTAATTACTAGACAGAATATGTTCCAGACTTGAGGAAAATTTCATCCAATTGTAGTACAGTTATGTTAAATCAAAAAGCATAAGCCACGGAATCACTATGCACCTCAAGAAATGATTCGGGAGTGGACGATCATAGAAAGGTGAACCAATAGAGTTTAAAACAGAAAGTGTAATTTTAGGAACATGGCAACAAATTTCAAATAAGTTTCATCATAGAAGTCAGAAAGTCCTGGCCCACCACCCAACCCAAAAGAATCTAACCACCTTTATGTCTACCAGTACACTTGCCTCATATTACTTTCCAAAAATTATTTTTCATATCAAACAAGATTGCCTCAATTTACTTTTATTTTTTTAAATCAAAATCACTGCTAAACTAAATTTATGAAGTGCTACCCCAAAATGTGGAACTAGCTAAACTATTTATAAAAACCTTAAACATAAAACAATTTCAGTTTTTTATTGGTATAAATTAGGATATTCTTAAGTATTTTACATAAATGATGAGCATAAGGAATCTCTACCTCCAGTTAAGCTTCAATCATAACCAGAATCAGAATAACCACTTTTGGTTCAACTCCCAAAACATAAGACAATTATATGAATTAAGTTTTTAAAAGCTTTTTTTAAAAAATTGAAGTTTGTCAGTTATATAAACCAAAATCTGATCAATGCATTAAGGACAATTGATTGAATTGTTTTGGCCACAAATTCATAGTAAAATGTACAGCAAAAATATGTTTTAGGAGCCCATGAGTATTTACTGTACAAGTATATATAAGGTTTTATATTACTTACCAAAGTTTTAGTCCAATAAGAAGCCCAATTGTGGAAGTTAGTTGCAGAAAGTTATAAGTTTTGGAACAGAAGAGTTCATTAATCTATTTACATGAACTTCATATGAAAAACACTAAATAATTATGAAGATATAAGATCAAAACTGGTTTGAAGTTCAACATGCTTCAAAAGAAAAAAAAAGTTCATTTCTATTGTAAATTGTACAAATATAAAAATTTTATGTTTTAGTATTAATTCTCTATATGCTTGGAAGATACCACAAATATGGAGTATCAATGGATGGTTATACAGATTTAAGATTGCTGACTTTGGTTTCAAGTTCCATATCCATTTTTTTAAGTACTGCTCTTTTCTCATGAGCAGTTTTTCTAAAGTTATTAGATTTTACAATGTATGTAATGTTTTCAGCTTTTAAAGCTAAATCATCAGCAGAGTTAAGTAATTCTTTGACTTTTCCTTCAATGAGTTTCCTTTTCTTTTCTATGCTATCAATTTCATCTAAAATAGCTTTCCTTTTTCCACATATGGCTGCTTTTTCCTTTTCTTTGGACTTATCATCCAAATAATGTATGTATTTTTGCCTTGCAGCTCCAACTGATAACAGAAGGGATTTTGAGATATTTACCTTATCAATACCACCTACATAGGATATATGATCATAAATAATTCTCTGTGCTACAATTGACTCCTCTCTCATGTTTTCTACAATGAGCTCCTTATTGACTGAAAAACCCCTCTCAACAGAAGCTTGCCCATGTGACAACAATAAAAGAAGTTTCACAACTTTCCACAGTTCACTAAAAGCTTTAGTAGAAGACATGTACTCATACAATAATGTGTCTACTCTTTGTTGTTTATCTTCTGGATCAAAGTTTATGAATGAAGATTTTACTGCTGCAACACTGGTCACAAATTCCTTAAACTGCCATATTACACCATCACATAATTCGGTTGTATTCTATGAGCATCAACAAGAAGTGTGAGAATGGATGTTAGATTCTTAATACAAGTCTCACTATTTTTTGACATCAACCGAGGATCTAAACACTTCATGTGGCGAACAAGGGAGTACTTAAGTGGATTTTTTTCCAATAGCTTCACAACTAGCTTTTGCAAAAATATTCGGCATTCCATTCTAAACTCCATAAGTTTGCGTTCACTAATGTTCTTAGCACTTAATTCTTTCAATACCTTCTCTGTTTGAAACCCAACATCAATTTCTTTATAGTGACAACACTGAGATGCATCTGTAAAGTCTACTTGTAACAGCTTTAAGGCAGAGAGTTAGCTTCTGCCATTACGGTTCTTTTAACAAAGCGATTCATCATATTTCTTAGCATCTTTTCAAGATCTGTGGCCATAAAAGGCATCATTGGCTTATCTGACTGATATGCCTTGAGAAATGGTACCAGCTGTTTTGAAACTGAATTGAAGAAATGCAGTTTAGCCAAAACAAAAGGATCTTTAGTGAAAGTTTTGATAGCATCAAATGATACAGTGTGGGGATTCTTGATGCACTTCTTTTCAACTTGGTTAACATAATTTTCAATGTCTGCCCAAATTTCTAATGCTCGCTCGCAGGCAGGAGTATTTTCTAGCCACCTGTGTGGGCAGAATTTTAATGGCATCTTACTGGCTAAAATTATTTTAGAAAAATCTTCCCTCCTTGCAGGTGAATCTTTAAAAAGCCTAAATAATGATGAAAGCAACTTTTGAATTTCCCACCCTGTTGCTGAGGCTCCATGTCGAAAGGCATTGTTTGCAATGTGAAGTCCACAGCTCCCTGTGTTTAGGAGTTGGACATTTGAGTCAGCACTAAGTGTTGATTGCAGCATATCAAAAAACTTCCAATTAACATTGGGTCCATCCATTGATAACTGCACAATGTTACACAGTGGGAGGCACGCCATGCATTCAAGAAATTTTTCCATCATTATGTCTGCACTAGCATGACCCAAAAAAACTGATGACAAATATCTGGTTGAAACTGTTCCTTTTTCCCATAAACGGACATGTATATCCATTTGTTTTGACTGACTAAACTTGTTTAAACTTTCGTCAAACAAAATCACAAAATTTTCATTTTCAGTTTTGACTTCCTGAACCAACACTGATTTAAAGTGAGGTGCCAAACCAAAGCAACAAATGTAGGAACATTTTTTTCGCCACAGCTGAAGTTTCCAGCAATTCTGCTGTCAGAAAACATTAGGCGGAATAAAACATCATTACCTGCACAAGACCTGTAAGAGTAATGGGATTTAACCACTTTTAAACACCACAATGCTTCTGCTTTAATGGTTGCATTTTTTTCAAGAGGAATATGCAGAGGATTAGATGTGGATGCAATAGGCTGTACTTGTTTATCACTTGATACACATAGCAATTTATCAACAGTTAGTGGAACATTTTTACAGCTTTCTGTCAACATACTATGTTTTTTTCCTTTCATGTGGCTTCTTAAAGCGAATTCCCCCATATTCGAAACATCTATTATTTTAATGGATAAAAATGCATTTTGCAACATGGCAATTGCTTTCATCTTTTTTAATCCATCCAGCATATTTAGGATTTATTAGCCAAAGATCACTAAAAGTACACTTACCCATATTTAATGGGGGGGGTGAAAAAATGGGTAAATCAACTGAAACAGTAAATGAAAACCAAAAAAATATCTAAGATCAGGAACCACACAACTAAAAATTGAGAATTTCCCCTGAGTAAGGGGCTACACATGTGACCAATTACTATAGGCCAGATTTTAAGTAATTAAAGAAAAAGGGGTCTTACTGCTATGTTCTTTCCTGCTCCCCCAGCTTTGTCCTTTAGGCAGCCTGGGTTGCAAATGCTTTGGCATTGATTTAGTCTTCATTCAAAACAAGGAAACAACACTTAGTGAAGTTACTGTTTTATGACCTGTACGCCAATCAGTAGACAGAGTGTTGTGCTAAAAGACTGTTACAAAGCATCACCTCTTACAGCTGGGCTCCAAACCAGAGGAAAGGAAATGTTAACAAACACTTAGTGCCTGAGGGAAGCAAAACTTTGTACTGGGTCCCCTCCTCCAAGTCTCAAATCTTTCATACTTACCCAGCTGGAGAGTGGACGTAGGGCTTCAAGCTTGGAGAATGAATACTGCTCTTATATCTATGCCTTTGAATTTAATTTCGACCATTTTCAACAGGGTAGGTTCCTAGGTTGTACCTAACAGCATACTAAAATTTCGCCAAAATCCAACCCCTTTTACGTGAATTATCGTACGGACAAATGGAAAAAACCAAAGCATAAACGTTTCTGCAACCTACAGTTCGAAAGGGTTAGTAATTTCTAAAATAAAAACATAACGAACAGCGTGAAAACTAGCTCATACACAGAATATTTGAAACTACAGTATGCGCTCTCAATTATTAGGGATGATAGGGGGAAGGGAATAGAACTGTCCATAATTAGCATGTTCTCGTTGCGCTAGGCGCTTAAGCACTGCTGAATTCCGTCAGACCCCCAATGGTCAAATGATTGAAATGTGCTGATGTTCATGGAATGAAATGGTTGATCAGCTATGATAACCGCATAAAAGTTCGAAGGGGAGGAGGGGGACGATTTTTTTTTTACTTTATGCAACATTCTACATTACTCCAGTATTTATCTTGTCATCATCAACAATAGCAATGTAACTACCACTTACGATCGCGGATATCGGCCAACTCAAAATCTGCCATACAACTAAGGGATACAACACACAGGTATCATGTTACAGTGTATTGTAATTGGAAAAAAAAAAAAAAAAAAAAAAAAAGATTTCAGAAATTAAAATCGAAAAAAAAAAAAACTTTCAGAAATTAATATTATCAAGTCATGGTGTTTCAAAAATCCGCTTTCCTTTATAATGTTTAAAAACATGTAATGTTTTTTCTTTTTTATCTGTCGTGTATAATAAAATGGGTTGATTTTTTTATGGAATCAGACGTCCATATGTCTGATTGTCTTCGTCTGAGTTCACACGTTAGCTACTGTGTACAAGTAGACCTATTTTTCAGCTCAAAAATATGTAGTTTTGTATGTATTCACAGTATAACTCATTCCGTATTCCCACAGAACAAAATTCAGCAGATACAAATGAAGAACATCAAGACCCACCCAACACCATGTTTCCGATTGTCTGCTGTTTATATTCAAGAAATGCGAATATGGATCAATGGTGAATGCAGCAACTATGGTTTTTATTTATTACCAAGAAAAAAAAAAAAAGGAGCCTGAAAGCTGTAAAGCTGAAACGGATATTTCTCTCCCTCCCGAAAACATTCCGATTAAGTTCAAACAGCAGGAGCACGCGTCCACGCACATTCAGCCTCTGGAATGTCCTGATGGAACGGCTTCTTTTCATTTGGCACATCGCCATAAATCACCACCTGCAGCTCACTGAAGTGTCTTCCTCCTTCACCCTAACTATAGGAGAAAACGTAAAAAAAAAAAAAAAAAAAAAAGGCTGCCCAATTTTCGACAAAATGACCAAATTTACGTCATAACGTTGCAATTTACTAAAATACGTTAATCTGCTGAATTTCGCCTAAATCCATTGAAAACTTTTTAATTATAGATTTTTTTATTAAAACAGTAACTCAGACATCTGAATAAAAATGTATGTTTGTAATTAAAATAGAGTCCATATCATCACAGAAACAAAATTTAAGGATCACTCTGTTTAAATAAACCATGGCATCTAAAAAAAAATAATTTGCTTGCTTTTCCCGTAATTTATAATTGCCGTTTCTTTTTTTCAATCCGATTTTGCAACGGAAGATTTTTTTTTTTTTTTTTTTTTGCATCTGCTAAAGTTTCAAACGGAATTTGGCGAAATTTGCACTAGAACTTTATTGTGATGTATTTTAACCACTGTAAAAATTTTACTGTGTTATTTTCAAAATTCGGGAAAATGGATTTCTGAAAATATCTCTTAGTCCTTTTGAGCCGTGGAAGTGATAAACAGGTGTTTGCTTTCTTCCCAACCAAGGGCTTCGGATCAGCGCTCCCAGCTGTCAATCAACCGTTGCTATGGTAACACACTTTCTGCTCAAGGCTCACTGTCTAAAGAGGCACACATAATAAAAATTTCCAATGCTAACTTTTTAAGTTTTAAACGGATTCAAATGGAATTTTGGGAGTGAGCTTCTGTAATCCAATTATAGTAAATGTAAAAATTTCAGCCACTTTTGTGAAAAATTCGCAAAGATAGTTTTCTTATTTTTTATCATAAGTAGCCGAAGTCTCTTGAGGGGTGGGCCGGAAGCAAGCGTCTTAATGCAATAAACAAGGAGCAGATGAATGTGTTGTTCAGGCATACTCTTCACTGGTGGGTGCCAGCTGACTTGGTAAACACGCGACCCCCTTGCAAATGCTAAATGTCTCTTCTTTCCCCTTCTGTTGTTCTCAGTAGTTGTCGGACGGACATCAAAGCTCAGAGCTAGAGAATGCATCAAGCTCCCCTTCCCTAACAGACCTGCTAGTAATCATCCAATTTTATTGCACTGGAAGTAGTGCTTCCCCCCTCCCCCCAGCCAAATTAAGATTTGGACACATCCAAAACACCACTGTTGCCGGCGGTTTCTTTGAGAACAGAGGAGAGGAACTTAAAAAAATGAAGGGGTAACAGTCAGTAACACGATTTCCTAAACGGGCATTTTTTTTAAGCACTAATTTCAAATTTCAAGGCTTTTCAAGACAGCATTAAAAAAATACCGTTTTTCCAGGATATTCCAGGCCTTGAAAACGTAATCATGATTTTCCAGGACTTTCCAGGTTTTCAAGCACGCGTGCGCACCCTGTGCCCCATATCCTACAGTTGTGACGATTCACAATACCTGAAATGTGGATTTATCACTAAAAATTACAGTACTGAGTAAGTTTTCTTCGTTTTCCACTCGATTCAGCATATCATGCATCTTTAGCACTATTTGAATTTTACAAGCATGAAACTTTAATTTCTTGTGCAAGATATCGTGAACTGTCAATTTCAGAATGCACAGTTCTCTGCTTGCTTTACAAACAGATTTCCCGAGGCTTCGTTGGAAACTTTCATTAACTTGGTCAACCGTCTCACCGCTAGGCCTACCGGCTCCTCTATGATGTTCCTTCCACATTGCCAGTTTCTTCAAACTGTTTCATCCACCGTTTAATTGAATTAGTTGACAGAAGATTACAACCATACTGTAAACGGTACCGCCTTTTAACTTTAATGACAGACTTTAATTCCGCAAGCCATAACACACATCGCCTTCTGCTGTACGGATGACATTACTACTGACTGCACATGTCTCATACATTCCTCATCAGGCCCCACCTAGCGCCATCTATCAGATTCTGGGAATAACAATTCTGCAAAACAAAAGTATAGAAACCTTGTTAGTACGTCACATGGAAAAACGGACAATGCTCAGTTTTTTTTGTACATAATTTTGTAATGTGTCCAATAATTCTTGGACACCCTGTATATACCCACATTCATAAAGAAGAATAGTTTCCAGATGCTGTAAAACAGTAACAGTTGAAGACACGGACCACAACTGCGAACTGTTAGGTAGATGCACTCATAAAGTTTGTGTCCCACTACTGAGGAAAGTGACGTAGGCAATAGCGCGCGTCACATGACTAGTCAGTCAAAATGGCAGCGTCTGCAGTGGAGAAGGTGTTTTGTGTTCTTGAATTGAGTAAAACGGAATCTGTAACTGTCGTGCAACGGCATTTTCGATCACGATTCGGAAAAGAACCTCCAACCAGAAAATCTATCTACGATTGGCATAAAAACCAGCACAATTGGCAAACTTTGGTTACACACACACACATACCCACATTCATAAAGAAGAATACAGTTTCCAGATGCTGTAAAACAGTAACAGTTGAAGACACGGACCACAACTGCAAACCGTTAGGTAGATGTAATCATAAAGTTTGTGTCCCACAACTGAGGGAAGTGACGTAGGCAATAGCACGCATGTCACGTGACTAGTGACATTGTGCATTATGTTGGCAAGGAAATACACACAAAGAGTTTTCATAGCTAGTACCTGATCGAAAGAGAATATTTTTCAATCAGGCTTTTAGTCCCGCAGATACTGATGTAAACAGAAACGTGAACTCACGCCCTTTAGTGCCACACATGTGCATTAAGAAATATTTGAAATTATATGGAAAACATTTCACACTGAAAATGTTCTCCAACAAAGAAAGAACTTTTCAAATCGGACTACTAGAAACAGAGATACGGACAAAAATAAAATATATATGTACGTCCACTGGTGGAAAAATTATGCACTATTTTAAGCAGGAGGTATTCTCAAAACGTTTTCCGAGGAGAACGGTATCAGTCCACAGAGGAATTTTTTCAATTGAGTTTCCAGCTCAGATTTTGTTGCAAATACATCAGAAGCAAAAAACAAACACTCACGCCCCCTGCTGGCCAAACCATTCTTTCCCAAAAATGAGGAATTATATGCAAAACATTTCCCCTCCAGAGCTGTATCCGAAGCAGGAAGAATTTTTCAAATCGGACTTTCAGAAGCGGAGATATTGGAAAAATTGCGATTTACCTTTACGCCCCCTAGCGGAAGATTTTTGCATTATTTGAAAAAGGGACTGTAACTAAAATAAAATAGTCTTCGAAATAAATGTCATTGAAAGGAAAAAGAATTTTTTTCATTTGGATATTTAGAAGCAAATATATGAAAGAAAATGCATTTTAAATTCGATAAGATCTCCATTTGCGCCCGCTAGCAGCGAAGTTGTGGATTGAAAAAAAAAAAAAACCCGGAATGCATGGATTCTCACATTTTAAGCTTCCCAATACAAAAAGAATTTTACAAATCGAACTAATATTGGCAGAGATATGGTATCTCCGGCCTGACAAAGGGATAACATAAGCACAACACAAAAGATGCTTAATAACGCAGCTTCAGTCCTCCTAACAGACAAGAACCCCCCCCCCACCCCTACCACCAACCCTGCATTTTTCAGGGGCGGGGAGGGAAATTTGTCAGACATAAGCTATGTCAGTAGAAAAATCCTCAACTACAAAACATTGTGCAAGGACAAAAAAAAAAAAAAAAAAAAGCAAGAATGGATAAAATTCCAGGACATGTAACAGAATTTCAGGACATTTCCAGGACAAAATAGAATTCCAGGACATTTCCAGGATATGTACGAACCATGTGATATGTATGTTTTCATTCCACTCAGTTTCAGTTTCTACCATTCTCCAGAAACTTTGATCCTGCATATTATTTATTTCTCTTAAAATTAGTCTCACATTAATCTTCTACTATTATTTGACAGCCTATTGAAATCAACTTTTGTGGTCTCCTGTCCTGACTGATGACCTGATGTCATCTCTCATTAATAAGAATGCATTTATTATTAATTCAAAGACTATTTACTTCTCCAATTACTCTGTTGACAATGTGTGTGTGTGTGTGTGTGTGTGTGTGTGTGCGCGCGCGTGCGTGCGTGCTCAGTCAACTGGAAACTAAAACATGTCTATTATCATATCATTTGTTAAGGTGGACGTCAAGTAATTTTGCTTCCTATACTTCTAATGGAAATGTACACATTTCCTTCACAATTAGCGTGTTCCCAAGGATGAAAATTTAAACATTGATTAAAATAAGTACATATTATAACTTGTAATACTTAATATTTTCTAAAACATAAATATAATTATATTAAAAATCAATAACTTTTCCTTTGGTGGTGTTGAAACCAGAAAAAGATGGCACGACCTGTACTTTGATGACTTCGGTAGACACACAAATGTTGGATTGCATAATTATGGTTATGTTTTAGAAAATATTAAGTATTCCAAGTTATAAAATGAAGCTATTTTAATTTATGTTCAAATTTTCATCCTTCGGTAGGTAGGTAGATATATTTTAATGGCGCAAGGGCCATGGTTGGCCAAAGAGCGCCAAACAAAAGACATCAAAACAAAACAAAATCAATAAAAAACGCACACAAGGTTAAAAACAGGCTGATGTGGTAAAAATGAAATATGATAGTGAACAAGTTAAAAGCTAGATAAGTTTAAAAAAGTCAATTTCTTGTAAAAACGAAAACACTGCTTTCATGTCGCAGGCTTCGCCAATAATAGTTTGCAGCGTAGCTGCTCCTTCGTCCAACAGATGAGAGTGAAAATGACGAAAACGATGATCACAAAACCGAACACAAGTACACAAAACATGAAGGACAGTGAGACGACAGTTGCACGCCTCACACACCGGGACACCCTCGCCACACAGCAAAAAGCGGTGAGTAAAACGACAGTGCCCAATGCGGAGACGTGCAAGAACAACTTCCTCACGACAGTTCTTCCGCAAACTAGACTTCCATAGTCCGATCTGTGGTTTGATAGAATGCAGTTTATTGCTGCCCTGCTGAGACCACAGGGACTGCCACTCGTCCAGGAGAAATGTCCGGATCAAAGGTCTAAAATCACGGAAAGACAGTGGCAGCCGAGCTGGCGACATGGAGGAAACAGACCTGGCAGAGAAATCTGCCAGCTCGTTACCCCGGATCCCAACATGGCCAGGAACCCAACAGAATCGGACCAGGAAGCCATCACCCTCCAAAGTTCCAAAAAGACGACAGACATCACGGATGACAGGTGAGTCCGTGTCCTCTGGAGAAGATAAAACTTGGATGACGGACTGGGAATCAGAGCAAACAATAGCGCGACAATGTTATCGAGACTGTATGTGGCACAAAGCGAGGTGTACCGCATGCATCTCTGCCGAAAAGACGGTGGATTCAGGCGGAAGCCTCTCAGCATGTGAGGCATCGTCACACACAAAAGCGGATCCAACGACATCCCCGGATTTCGAGCCATCGGTAAACACAGGCACGAAATCCGGGTAGACAGACTGTTTTTCAGCAAAGAGATGCTGGTACACCAGAGCAGGAGTGGACGACTTAGGCCACACACAAAGAGAAAGGTCAGCCATTGCTTGAACGGGCTGCCAAGGAGGTTGGTTAAAAAAGGTGGTTAAACCAATCCCAGACAAGTTTAAACCAGCATCGCGCACTATGGCAGACATCCGAATCCCGAACATCGGAACACAGGAGGGGCGGTGGGAAAACAAGCGAGCACAGTCCTGTTGGAAGATGGAACCATGCAGTGGATGATCAGGAAGAGATTTCAGTTTTGTATAAAACTGAAGAGACAGCTGCTTACGATGGATGCATAACGGCGGTTCATGGGCCTCGACATACAGGCTATGCACGGGAGAGGTACGGAAAGCACCAGTGCATAGCCGCAGAGCCTGGTGATGGACAGGATCCAGAGGCCGCAACACGGAAGGACATGCCGAACCGTACGTTATGCAACCGAAGTCTAACTTTGACCGAATCAGAGAATGGTAAATGCGAAGCACTGAGCACCTGTCATCCCCCAAGATGTTCGAGAGAGGACCTTCAGGATACTCAATGACTTCGTGCACTTCACCTTCAAAGACTGGATGTGAGGCCGGAAGGTGAGCGCTCGTTCAAAAGTTAGCCCAAGGAACTTGACTTCTGACACCACAGGGATGGTAGAGCACCCCAGACGGAGGCTGAGGTCTGGGTGAAGACCCCGTTTGCGGCAAAAATGCACGCAAACGGTCTTCTGCGTTGAGAAGCCAAATCCATTATGGGAAGCCCAGATAGAGATCTTAGTAATGGCCGACTGCAGCTGCCTCTCAATGGTGCGCATGTTGACAGATGCGCAAGAGATCTGCAGATCATCCACGTACATGGAGCCACGAACCGTGGGAGGAAGTAGAGTGAAAATATGATTAACACGAAGGATGAACAATGTCACAAAAAGAATGGAGCCTTGAGGGACACCCTGCTCCTGTGGGTATAACGCAGAGAGGTTCGATCCGACGCGCACACGGAACATCCGGTTCTGGAGAAATCCGGCAATGAAGGTAGGCAAATTTCCCTGCAATCCGCAGTCATGCAGATCACGGAGAATGCCGTATCTCCAGGTTCGATCGTAGGCCTTTTCCATGTCGAAGAACACGGAGACCATGTGCTGACGCCGGACAAACGCCTCCCTGACAGATGTCTCAAGGCGAAGATGATGATCTGAGGTGGATCGCAATTTCCGAAATCCACTCTGATGAGGTGAAAAAATGTGATGAAACTCTAAATAAAAAATGAGGCGAAAATTAATGATATGCTCGAGGACTTTGCAAAGGCAGCTCGTCATAGCAATTGGCCGGTAGTTCAACGGGTTGGTGGGATCTTTACCAGGTTTGGGAACAGGAACGACAATGGCAGTGTGCCAAGATTCGGGAAAAACATGCTCTTGCCAAATCCTGTTAAACAGGATTAGCAGACATTCAAGAGAGGACGGAGAAAGGTGCTTCAGCATCTCGTAATGGATGTTATCTGGTCCGACAGATGTCCGGCTGGACCTATTCAGAGCGATCTTCAGCTCCACGGCAGTCAGCGGGCTGTTGTAATCTGCGGAAGAAAACGGTCCAAAAAAATCTTGGACCGTTCAAGCCGCGGCTGTAACTGCCGAAACGAAGCAGGGTAATTGCTGCTGCTGGACACTGAAGAAAAAGCGGCGCCCAGACAGTCAGCAATACCCTGAGCGTCAGCAACCGTTCCTCCAGCACTCTCAAGAATGGAGATTTCCCCAGATGAGTACTGTCCCCGAATCTTACGGATCCTGTCCCAAACGATCTTAGGGCTAGTATTGGTGTTAATCCCGGATACATATTGTATCCAGGACTCCCGTTGACTACGCCTACGAACCAATCGAGCGTAGGACTTGGCTTTCTTGAAAGCAAGTAGGTTCACGTCGGTGGGGTACCGACGAGCTGCCATGCAAGTGGAATTCCACTAAGGTCTCTGGCAACGTGGAAGATTAGTCGACGTTCTGGGGATGGTAAGTTCTGCCGCTTGCACAATACAATCCTTTACCGTCGCAACAGCATCATTGACCGTTCCTGAGGTCACCATAGCTGGAGTAAGAATTGCCGAAGCCGTGAATATGTCCCACCTGGCTCGATCAATATTCCATCTAGCAGGGCAAGTAGGGTAACGGTACCCGCCACTCGCTAGACGGAGAAAGATGGGAAAGTGATCGCTGCCAAGGGGATCACCAGACACGCTCCAGGACCAGGCAGGATATAATGATGGTGAACTCAGAGACAAATCAATGGCTGAGTACGAGCGGGTGGGTTCATGAAAATAAGTCACTGCCCCGGTGTTGTGGAGACAGAGGGACGTGTTGGAGAGAAGAGACTCAACAACACGGCCCCTGGAGTCTCGAGTGGTAGAACCCCACAACAGATTGTGTGCGTTGAAATCCCCTAAGATGAAGAAAGGAGGCAGCAGTTGGTCGACCAAATCTTCCAGATCCGAAAGGCTCACAGCTTCATCTGGTGGTATGTAGACAGAACACACCGTGAACAGAGTGTTCACAGATAATCTCACTGCCACTGCCTGCTAAGTCGTCCGAAGGGCAACTGCAGTGACAGGAGCACCATGAGGAACAACAACGGCCACTCCTCCGCAGGCGATAACGCCATCCTGGTGATCTTTGCGGAAAAGGGAATGTCTCCGCAGCGAAGGAGTGTCCGTCATGCGAAGCTTTGTCTCCTGGAGACAAACGCCCATAGGTGTGTGCGAAGACAGTAAGCCTTTCAAATCATCAATGCGTGATCGCAGACCTCGACAATTCCACTGAATGAGTGTGGCCATAATGAAAAATGAAATGAAAGAATGAAAAAGACAGACGACTAGAAAGTCTCCATGTCGTCCATCACCTCCAATCCATCCGCAGAGTCTGGGGGTAACACAGGGCTGTGTTTACCCCGTGTTGAGAGGTGGTTTTTGCCTGCTCCATTTTGGGGAGGATGAGCCTGGTTTCACCTTCTCCGGCTTCTTCTTTGCAGTGCCCTGGGTCCCTGTGCTGGCAGAAGATGTTTTCGACATAGAGGAAGGTTTAGGCGAGGATGTTGATGTCACGTTGGAGGCAATGCGGCGAGACTTCAATGCCTCCAATCCAGCAGCAACAATGTCCTCAAAATCATAAGAACACCGCGCTGGGATGATTACCTCAGTCTGGACCGCCACTGAAGCCTTCTGCACCACAACTGAAGCATATGACCGCCGGCCTGGTTGTAAAGGGGCGATCCGCCGTCTGGCTTCGGGATACAAGAGATGCTCAGTTGTCTTCAGGCGTTGGATTGCCTGTTCCTCTATCCACTTTGGACACTGCTTAGAAGATGCAGGATGAGTCCCTTCGCAGTTGACACAATGATCAGACTCTGCAGAGCATTCCGCTAAAGAGTGTTCTGTGGAACCACAGCGACCACACTTTGCAACATTATGGCAAGACTGCTGGGAGTGACCGTAATGCTGGCACCTGAAACATCGCAAGGGGTTCGGGATATACAGCCGAACATCAAGCCGTAAATAACCTGCCTTGATGGAAGTAGGCAGGGTTGGGGAGTCAAAAGTTAGGATGATGTTACGGGAGGGAATAGATTTCCCATCCCGCCTAAAAAGAATCCGCCGAACCCCAATGACATGCTGTTCACCAAGTTCCTCCAGCAATTCCTCATCGCTGCACTCAAGCAGGTCGCGGGAGTTGACTACACCGCAAGAGGAATTGAGGTAACCATGGGGAGAAACCTGAACAGGAATGCCAAGCAAAACGGTTGTTTCCAGCAAGGTGGCACTGTGGCGTGGATTAGAGGTTTCCACGAGAAGATCCCTTGAAGGGAGCTTCTTGACACTCTTTGGAGAGCCAGCAATGGCCTGCAGAGCCTTGTTGATCCAGAAAGGACTCTTGGTACTGAGTGACTGTGAAGAGTCACCAGATTTTATTAAAAGAAACAGAGCATTGCAATGATTTGAGACAAGTTTCTTTGTGGAGGAAGGTGTACCATCCTCCACAGAGCACTTTAAAGTGGTAGCATGGGAAACACTTTGTGTTGCCATGAAGATGAGAAAAAATTCGTCCGCCGACCTCCCCATCCACTACTGAGCCTAACGAGGGAGAGCCGGAGGTCCGCAAGCCCAAGAGGACGCAGGACACGGCTCTAGGGATAGTCAGCGGATATAGCAAGTTGGTAGGGCAGACATACGCTCGGCGTACACCCAGACTTTCCCGTGCCCGGGGAACACCCCTTTGGCATGCCCACCCTACCCCCAAACTCACCCTGCCGAACAGAACGACAAGCCGCTAGAAGTCTGGACGCCACTCTGCCACAGACTTCCTGACTAGGAGTGGGTTAGCTCCCAGCCTCCCGTTTAGGGTGAAGCAGAGGGCAAAGAGGAGTGTTGGCATTTGGAGACAACTACAACCCGGCCTCCAGATACCGCAGCCTCCAGCATCCTTTTTTCCACCTGTACGGGTCACCGCACACGGCAAACGTGCAGGTAGGTCTAAGCTAACCAGCTCCGGAAAAACAGAAAATATAACAGAAAAGAGAAAAGACAGGGAAGGGAACGAGGAACAAAACCCGGAGCTGGCGCCTCAACACAACCTCAACTGCCTACAACTGAGGCGGGTACATGTCAATATATAAACTTAAGACGAAAAAAGCAAAACAATAAGAGAAAATCGGCTCGGGCCGTGGGGACGTCACCCCCCATCAGCTAGATGAACAGCTGTCCCTTCGGTGATGTTATCGTTCCAGAGTGAACGAAATGTATTCCGTCACAAGGTGAGCTTGGGCCGTGGGGGCGCCGCTCCCCAAATAACTGAAAAACCAGTTATCCCCGTGCTGGGTTTCATCCTTGGGAACACATTAATTGTGAAGAAAATGTGCACAGAAGTTTTTCCATTGGAAGTATAGGAAGCAAAATTACTTGATGTCCACCTTAAGAGCACAATCTACACATCATATTTCAGGATCATTCCAAAAATTTCAAGGGTAAGAAAAAAGGCAGCATAAAACACAAATTTAAGATATGACACTAACAAACATTTGTGTTCAGATGCATGAAACAATGTATTTTCAAAGAAAAAATTTTATAGAGAAAAAACTGACAAAGCAAGAAGATGAAAAGCCTACCTTAGGTTCATCAATAGTTGGTGTACCTAAATCCATGTCTTCATTTTCTTCTAATGTAGGAGGATCCCACTGTGTCTGCCTGTGAAAGAAAATCTCAGTATCAGAAAAACAAAGGGTGAAAATGGAATTTCTAATAAGAACACTCCCTTTCCTTTGATATAACCAGGCATTGGTTGCAATGCAGTTACTTTGATATAACCAGGCACTAATGCAATGCAGTTATTTTGAGGCTCAGTAGATAAAACATTAGAGATAGGGGTGATGGGCAGTTGACATGACCATCCCCCAAAGCAGAGTGGAACAGACCATTGAATGCAGGCAATAAATAGGAGGAGAGCAGGGCTTCCCAACAGTGTATCACAATCGACTAACATAGGTTAACGTGGCGATATGAGCGATTTTGACCTTGGACACATTGTCAACACAAGACAGATGGGTCATTCTATCGCCCAAATGGTAAGAACCTTAGGGTTCTCAAAGGCAACCAGATCAAGGATGTACTGCAAGTATATCATCAAATGATGTACCAGCGCCCACAGAGCAAGCGGTGACCGACAACACGCCATTGATGAATGGGGTCAACATATACTACCCAGGCTGGTACAGATCGACTGCTTGCCCACAGCAACATACACTGAAGTGCCAGAAAAACTGGCACACCAGTCTAATACTTGGTAGGTCCCCCACGGGAGCGCAGGACTGCAGAAATACGACGGGACATGGACTCCACTAGCTTCTGGAAATATGCTGTAGGCAATGCACACCATACTTCCTGCAGAGCGTTCCCCAATTCAGGTGTATTCCGAGGTCTCGGATTCCTGTGTTCTTTCATACGGCGGTATTAGCTGTCATTGGCTTGACAAATGAGGTCAAGAGTCGTCGCAATCCGACACCGCTAAAAGCGGACCCTGTGGCCTGACGGGGGCTAGGAGGAGAAAGTTCTCTCCATTAGCTCACTCAAGGCGGTAGGGAGGAAGCAAGAATGACTAATTGATTTGGTGTTTATGCTTGCCTTCGTCAGAGGCGAAGGCAAGCATAAACACCAAATGAATGATACAAAACATGAAGCAGGTTTTCTTTTTGCAGCGCTTTCAACCTCAACCCCTCCCCGCTTTCGCTCAGCAACTGCGCAACCTAGCTGTCCATGATGCGAAGCTCTTGCACTGTGTAACATTCCCCCATCTGCATCCCCTACCATCTGGAAGAGTGTTTCTTCCTTCAAAGGGAAAAAAGTGGTTCCCTTTGTAACTGGATCTAATGCCTTCGGTAGGAGGTAGGTTTTTGCGAAACCCGAAGTTGCAACGTGGACGCATCAACGTCGGCAGTCAGAATGCTGAGAGTTAGATATAAACAGTACCTGCGGCTTTTAAGCATGGCATAGCGGCTGGCTAAAATGAAACAAAATTTATTTTAGGAATTAATCCTGACCGAGTCTCCCACCCGCTTTCTGTGTTAAGTTAAAAAAAAAAAAAAAAAAAAGCTTTTAGTTTTAAACCATTTCTTTTTTCTTTTCTTTTCTTTTTTTTTTAAAGAAAAATACATTACAGCCTAAAATTTCCTGCAAACATCCAATACTTTCTGCGCACGTAGATTTTATACAGCCCTGGATACTTTACTCCATAGTGATGTCATAGCCAACTACCCAGTTGTCCAAAAACTCCCCTGAGTTGAACACACGTTCTGTGCTATTTGATCAGCTCAGTGTTTTAATCCAAACTACACAGAAATCTCCTATACAACTTTTTACACAATTATTATACACATGCTTTTTCATATTATCATTTAGAAACAATTTTTTTTCTTCTCAAGTACTATTTACGGAGTCTTAAACTTTTGAACGTACTTTTCAAGGTTTTCAAGGAGCATACAAACAATGAAAGTAGCTTTATAATAACTTCTAACAACCTCTTTTATGGCAGTGAGAGTTTTGAAGTTTGTTTACACGAGAATGAAAAGATGAATATCATGGTGAAACATGGAATTGGTGGAATACAATTAGTAATGCAGAAATTAGAACTGAGATAAGTACTTCTTCAGTATATGAAAAGTTAACGTTACAACATATTGAGATCATTTGGGTACGTGTCTTGCACAAAAAACAGGGTATTTCTTTTATGTATGCTACACTCTATAATATCAGACAGCAGACCAAGGGGTAGACCTAGAACAAAGTGGTAAGGTAGAAAATCAGTCATCAGTCTTCGAGGCAATATGTCTAAGGCAGAAAATTTCTAACAATGTACTGAGAGATAGAACAAGTTTATGCAAAGCAGCACTGATTTTTTTCTTCAAAGATAGCAATGCCAATAACTTGACTGCACCCTACACTAACATGCTGCTGATTAAAGAAGAAGAAAAAAAATGCAGACTTTCACTGTTATTACTCTATTTGATGATAATTTTTACGAAAAGGTTCATTTGCACTTGAAAAAGCAATGGGCAAATTAATTATATACTGTGAAGCCTAAAATGCTTGCAATTTATTAAATACCAAAAGAATTTAGTGCACATTCAAATATTTTCTTTTATAAAAAACACACTACTCATTTAAAAGTGCTTCATTCTGTGTATTACTGTGCAACACACACTGTATGTAAATAGTAGTTGGCAAAAGCTTGATTTCATATACAAGATACTAACAAAACCATAGTTAACCTACTAACTAAAATTAATGATTCATGAAATCTTAAGATATTTAAACAAACAAAGACCTATTTAATGCATTTTAACTAGACAAAATATCTAAAATATTTATTGACATCAAGACACACACTCAAACCTACCTAGTAATTCCATGATAATAATAGATATTTCCTTCAGGGTCTCTGGCAGTTTTCCAGTTGGGTGGCAACCTGACAACTGGAGGCTTTGTAGCAACAGCTGAAGTAAAATTTCCCTCAGGAACCAAGGAAGGCAGCTGGCTGACTGGAATCCCCTGCTGTATAGTAATCTATGAACAGATTTTTTTCATTTACTGAACAGTTCAAGAATAGAAAGGTGCATAAATAGAACTAAAATAAAATCACCACTTACATGACATTTTAAATACAATCTAGAGCAGCCCATTAGAAACTGCAAATTTCAGTATACACAGAAACCAACAGAAATGTTAAAACCTTTCCACTTTAACTACTCAATTCAAATTTCACCTAGATATTGGATTTAATTTTGGTATGATTAAATTTACTGTATGGTCCGACATGTAATATTTTCCCCCTGAACAGTACAGGATAAAATGTTCAAATAAGGAGCATTTTTTTTGCCAGTTCTAGAGAGATTTGATTGACAAAAGTTGGCAAAGTAAAATATGCATATCTGGTGTAAATCCAAGATTTAAGAGATGAAATATGGTTTTTTAATCCTACTTCTTACACTACGACTTGAAAATAAATTCTAATGACTGCACGTGTACATTTACTGTGGGTGTATTGGTAAAAGCATCAGAACTCACATAGCCCTGAATATTTATGGAAGTAATTTAAATAATATCCATATAGTATTATTTTCAATACACATGCACACATTATGTAGACAAAAGTATCTGGACACCTCCACATATGCAAATAAGAATGCATTTGCAAAACTAGAATGTGAGAGGTGTGTTGGGAGACGCAGATGGTGCCACAGCAGCAAAGCTGAGATTTGGGAACTAAGTGGTTATGCCGAAAGAAGCTTACGGTGGAATGCAAAGGCATGCACATCCTCTACCACAGACCAGGTCAGTGATGGCCCCCACACTGCTAGAACAGTTATTTGCACCCAAACAGTCTGCAGGGAACTGCATACCCAGTTACCGTGCTAAGGCCAGCTGTGTAGATGCCCTACATCACTTCAGGAAATGCCAGATGATGATTGCACAGGTGCCTCGCTCGCTTTTCATGGACAACGGAAAAGGGGTCATGTGGAGTCACACCCAACATTAGTAAAGAAAACATCTTAAACACAACAAAGGTACTGATAAAACTTTAACAACTTGAGCATTCTTTTGCTTCAATACATGTTTCAACACATTCACACCTGTTTTTCAAAAAAATAATATTTATGTATTATTATGTGCACAATTTCTACAATTTACAATAAATGTTTTACCAGTTGAGGAAAAAAATCTGAAAATAAACTATCAATGTGTAAACAGAGAAGTATAAGGACAAAGAAAAAGGAACCATTTTTATTAAAATGACATCTTTTGATGGCTTATGTGTCACTATTTTAATATTGAAATCATGGATGATATTAAAATAAAAATATTTGTTGTAATTTACAAATATATTTTATAGAAATGACTGCAAAATGTGCTGAATGGTAGCAGAATGGAAGAAAGGGCAGGCACTAAAGGAAAAACTGGGAAACAAGCAGTCAAGACATTAAGAAGTTGATATTTCAAAACCTCAGAAATAAGTGGATCAACTTTACTCTTAGAAATAAAAGGTTGGTTACATACACAAAGATATCATAACTAAAATGGCAGACTGAAAGCAGCTTTTAAGTTTTCTGTTATTTTAACATCTATATTCAAACAACACATTGTTTTTGGCACTGTATCATTTTACAGCTCTTACTACTTTGCAATACCTTTAAGAAAATGCTAATGATGATCCACAAGCGTTACTATAAATACAGGATGTGCCATGACGTAACACAACAGTAAGAACAAGAAACATATCAATCAGTATTGTAATGCAGTAAGTATACAACATAAATGCATGAATGAATGCATACAAATGTGAAATGTTACAGTATGTGCTGGAAGTGGCCACAACCTGCCCGAATACAGGTACTAACCCCTTTCACAGTGTTTCTTGCTACTTTTTTTTTTCAAAATTTCTGGACAAATATTTGTCACAGCTTGTTTAATGTTGACCTTCAGTTGTGTCAGGCTTCGTGGTTTGTTTTTATAGACAGCCTCCTTGAGATGAACCCAGAGAAAAAAAATCTGGCGGACTCAAGCCAGCAGATTGGGGTGGCCATAAGCCACGACCGATGACGTGATCACTAAAAAATTCCTTTAAGAAAGCAGGGGTTGTGTTGGTGAAGTATGATGTTGCACCTCCATGCTGTATCAAACAGTTTTGTTCATCCACTTCGAAGAGAGCAATAAACTGTACCAACAGATGCTGGTATCGTTTGGAATTAACCCATTTATGCCTAAAGTGGTAGGTAATATTGAATTTTTTGTAGAGATCACCATGAATTACACTCATTGCATCTTCTTGAATGTAAAAAAAATTATATTTATTTTTCATAATTTTGAACAACATTAGGGGTGTGTCCTATATGTAGGATGCCAGGTACTCATAACATGTTTTTTACTACGTTTATACAATGTGATAATCTTTGAAACATTTCACATCGAGTCCTTTGTCACACTTTTTTCATCTAGTTGTGGCTTTCTGATGACAATGGGTACATCTGATTTGCTTCTCCTGGGGAATAATCGTATGGTTATACCTGGCCCCATCTATTTTTGATGTCTGGTGTTTAAATTGCCGAGCATTTTGGAAACGTCCTACATATAGGACGCCAGGCATAAATAGGTTAATGGTGTCCGCAAAGAAGACAGGACCAATAATTCTTTTACAAGACAACCTGCATCAAACATCCATCTTCTGCGGTGCAATGGCATTTTATGATACACATGGGGATTTTCAGCACCCAAATCCTGTTGTTTTGGCTATTAATGTAGCCATTCAAATGAAACTGTGAAAAATAACAAAAATTGTCCAGTAATGAATCCCTTCATGCACAAAATGATGGAACCAATGGCAATATTCTATTCTTTATTCACTTCATCAGTGCCAAGAAGCTGCTGCACATATTGTATTCAATATGGATGCAAGTTTCGCAGTCTGATGAACAGAAGATCTGGGCACACCAATTTCAGCTGATAAGTGCAGCATTGAGTTTTGTGGTGAGCTCTGAAGTCTATTCCTAATATCGCACACTGCTCCTGCAGTCAACACTGTCATAGTTCTTGTGTGTTCCTTGTTGTTCACAGAATCTGTCAGACTGAATTTTGCCACCACCCTAAATATGGAAGTCTTATTTGGAACTGATCTCTCTAGGTACTTACACCAAAAAGGTTGTTGCACTGCAGTAAAAGATTGCATGGAGAAATAAGCCTGAACAATAAAAAACCTCCAATTGTGAATAAACCCATTTAAATACTTGCATACCTGCCAACTTTCAAGATTTCAAATCCGTAAAAAAATTTCGCGAGCATTTATCTGATATGTTCGATTAAATTCACAGAATATAAGCAATTTTTATTCTGTATCGATTTTAATCGATATATCGGTGGTGCATGTTAATTTTTTTATGAATATTTTAACTATTATATTATTGCACGTAAATATCCACACATTGCAATTTTTTTTGTGCCCACCGCACCTTAAATATTCAGCATTTTAAAAATAAATTCGATATATGGGCCGATATAGGTTAGTTGTTTTTATGGTGTCATAACAACCAACAGCATTTCTGAGCGCCCCTTTTATCCCTTTTCACATATATTTATTTTTAACGACGTTGTAACAATTTATGGAATTTATCTCCCTGTCCAGCTGATTTTATCTGAGATACTTTAAGTATTGGGGGGGGGGTAATTATCTGCAGACTTTACGAATTACTGAGATTTCACAAATATGCGTCCTTTTTCCTTTCTGAGCTGCAAGTACAATCGGCAGTTTCGTACTTTTCCTGCAGTCTGCAAAAGAAAGCTCGTGCTACCGCATTTGTTTTGACAGATACCGCTTTCATCACTGATTAAGTTTCATGTTAATGACATCGTAGGAAAAGTGTCTCCATGACAAACGCTATATATAAAAATCCTGTTAAAATGCACTCCACTATTCTCTAAAACAGTAAATAAATGCTTCTTCAAACAGTGGCTTGGAATGTGTAAAAAAATCCTTCTCTTAGTTAATGAATGGGCTGAATAGAAGCTAAAAAACTTACAAAAAATGTATGCGTTACTTCTACAGTTTTCACTGGATCCTAGCGAAAATTAAAACCGAAATTTATGTTGTAGCATCTCGATCACTGCAAAAATTTCACTCACTTATAAGAATTGGAGAAAATTTAATTTAGAAAAATTTCTCCGCGCCGTCTGCAACAAAGAGCACACCCCCTACACTTCTGCACTTGACAGTGCTAGGGAGGGTCAAACATATTGACATATGGGTGCTACCCCCCCCCCCCCGTCTCCCTTCCAGTTTTTCAACCCCACGCCTCCACTGGGCACATTCTAAGTGATGAAAAACTTGCTGACAGAAAACAGGAGATGCTAGTACAAGAAGTTGGTGGTCCTAAAAGAAAGGTTTTTAAAAAACAATTAAGTTTCAAAATAATAAATGTTTGAACAGGTAAGGTTAAAAGAGATATGTAAAAACAGTCGCTCCGTAAAACAAGTATAATTTCAGTAAATTTTATGGGTAAATTGTAAAACTTGCCAGGTAAGAAATACGGATTTTTGGTATGCGAATAAAAAATCGGAAGAAATCACTTTCCGATTGGAATATCGGAAAGGCGCCCCAAAAACGGAAACTTTCTGGGTAAATTGGAAGGATTGGCAGCTATGCACTTGCATTGTACTGGTAACACTGCTAGCGTCATAACGGCTGCAGGAATGGGTGGTCTTTGTATCAGAGGGGGTGTATGGATGTTGGATGAGTTGATTCCAGCTAGTGGTACAGTGTTCTTATCGATGATTCATTGTTTGCAGATATCTGATGGATAGGTTGCATTTTACATGCAACACCCTGTAGTAAACAGGAAAGAATGCAGCAGCCATACAGTTCTACAATTAGTTCTGCTAAATGCTTCACAAGATTTATCCGTAGGTGCAGCAGTATCTATCCACTTAGGAAGCATCACATCAACATGATTTCAAATGTGAAAGCACCCAGAAAGAACAGTTCTGAATAAGACTTCCATATTTAGGGTAGGGATGAAATTTAGACAGATGGATTCTGTGAACAACAAGAAACACAAAAGAGCCATGACAGCGTGAAAATAGCATGAATGTCATCAAGATATTTGGTTTTTCAACCATATTTTGTTTTTCCCATTGTGATTAACACTACTGGAAATTACTGACCGGTAGTGGTCTTAAATAGTTGCCTAGATCACTTCATATATTATGCATAAGTGATGTTTACACACATCTTCATAATGATTTCTAATTCAGTGGCCGATGTGTGTGTGTATACGTTTGAAAGAATCTCTACCCAGATGCTGAAGTCCTTTTTGTTACGCATTGTGAATACCATATTTTCCAAGAATAACACACCGAGTTTAAAGCTGCAGGTAAACATACCACAAAATAATTTTGAAGACATTCCATCCTCTCCGATGATATGGTAGCACAGTACATTGCATGATTATCATGGAACACACATGATGCAAAGAAGTGAGGTGTTAGGAAAACTGTTTATTTCTTTTTAATACACTTCAAATTGCCAGTGCAACTCACATCAAATAACACTGGAAATGAGAGCACTGCAGACACATGGAAAAATTTGCACTAAATGTCAGTCACTACCAGTGCTTCATTACTGTACTTGTGTAACTTCCTCCTAATGCATAAAAGACCATCCAATTAATAGGAGATGGAGGGGGTGTGAAACATTGTAAATACTTCACAGACTGCTTTGAGACTTGAACCCAAATGGTTGACAAATTGTCAGAGTCCAGCACCTCAGACTACTCGGCCACTGGGGCAGCACTAAAATTCAAGTGAAGATTGTTCGAACTTTTTTGAATTATACATTGGTGTGCAAAACTTAAGGATGAGCCAGGTTTTGACCTGTAGCATCACAAAGGAGCAGCCTGGATATGTGAAATTCGAACCACAGGAACTCCATTACTTACTGAAATGATGACAGAAACAACACCAATACAACTGCAGATACTAAAAGACACAGTGGAACTTTATTCAGAATTGGCTACACAGCACTGGGTGCCATGAACAGAGGCATCACTGACAAAGACGGTACAAAGGGAAGAGGTCTTCACCCTTAATGCTGATGCATAATTTGCACCATTTATCCATACTTTGCACTAGGTTGCTGATGAGTGTTTGCAGTAACCCCCCCCTTCTTCCGCCAGCGCCATCTTCAGCTGTTGGGCAGTTTCCGGTAGGGGTGCCGCTGTTGATCGCCATCTTCACAATTGGTGGGGGGGGGTTGGCGATGGAAAAAGAGCTTTGGCGATTACCTTTTTGTACTGTTATAACACTTTGGCGATAAAAATTTGAATTTGACGAAAACTTTTAAAGAGCCAGCACGACCCCTGGTTTCCGGTGTGTGTTGACGTGTCGCAACATGTCTCCCCAGAGTGTCCTACATGTGTTCCATGAGATTTAAATCAGGGAACGTGCGGGCCGATCCATCCGCTGAATGTCTTCACTTTCCAACAGCTCATCAACAGCCACCATATAATGGGGTGTGGCATTACCTTTCATTAACACGAACTGTGGGCAAACAACACTTTGGAACAGACAAACATAGGGAAGGATTACCCAATTACAGTAGCGCACACCAGTTACAGTACCTTCTTCCAGTATCTTCCTATACAAAAACAAATACAGCTGTGTTATTTATTCCTTTTATTTACCAAACAGAAATAATCGCCCTTTCCATGTTAATAAGCGAGTCACGGAAAAATTCTCATCGGCCGCCACCGGGGAAACGAACCCAGGGTCTTCCAGTTACGCGCCAGACATGCTACCACTGTACCACAGCGGCGTCAAATTCTCCAGATTCACATGTGATTAACTGCCAAACTACATGGCAGGTTGCTTCATGGAGCCCCGCACAGTGCTGGGGATTCACCAAAGATGGAAAGCAGCAACTGAACAAATAACTAGGAGGTGAATGGATAAATAATTCAAACACTCAACGTGGATCAGGAACACCAAACAGAAATCATCGCTCTTTCCACGTCAATAAGCGAGTCTCGGAAAAAATTCTCATCAGCCACCACCGGGAATAAAAATTTTCCGAGACTCACTTAGTAACATGGAAAGAGCGATGATTTCTGTTTGGTGTTCCTGATCCACAGCGAGTGTTTGAATTACCGTATATACTCGCGTATAATTCGAGAAATTTGAGACAAAAATGGAGCTTCAAAGTAAAGGGGTCGACTTATACGCGGAGCCTAAAAAAATCGTAAGTCCAAAAGTTCTTTCCGTGAGGCAAAAGGCAATCCATCCCAAAAGAAAAAGAAAAAATGCTGATGCGGTAGTAATTACGAAATCGCGACCCTCCGAAAAAAAGAAAGAAAGAAAGAAAGAAAAAAAAAGCACTGATGCGGTAGTAATTACGAAATCGTGACCCTTCGAATTTCTCCACGCTTTGAAAAGTTTCCTGGCTTTACGTATCCACAGCGCAGTCGCAGCAGCGCATCGAAAGCCCCGCCCTCCCGACTACCAGTTTATTGTGCTGACCTACGACCTAAAGCAGCCACGCGACAGCCATTGTTAGGTGTTGCTTGTTCTTAATCACACGTGTTTTTGTCTCGCTTCTCCTATTATGGCTGACACGGATTGTGTAAAGAAGCGGATGTCCTATAACGCAGGATTCAAGTTGAAAGTGGTTTCTTTTGCAGAAAATACTAACAACTGTGCTGCTTCATGTCAATTTGGCATTAACGAAAAACTGATTCGAGATTGGCGTAAGAAAAACCGGACTTGGTGAAAATCCCAAAATCGCAAAAGGCGCTGCGCCGTGGAACGGCATCTTTTCCAGAGCTGGAAAGTGTCTGGAATGATTGGATTGTGGGCTGCAGACAAAATGGTTACATTGTAACATGAACTGGTATACGTTTGCGAGCAATGAAGCTCGCAAAAGATGAAAAAGTTTGCAGCCGCAAATAACACTTTTCGTGCCTCACCAGGTTGGTGCACAAGGTTCATGAACCGCTATGGGTTGCGTCTACGCCAGTGCACCAAAATTGCACAAAAGTTACCTCGTGACCTCGAAGCAAAGAAAATGGAATTTCAAAAGTATGTAATTCAAAAGAGAAAAGAGACTGCTTTTGAATTTTCCCAAATAGGAAACATGGATGAAAACCGCCATGTGCTCCGACCTTCCTGGAAATAAGACGGTGAACCAAAAAGGCGAAAAAAATATCTTGATTAAAACGACTGGCCATGAAAAAACCAGTTTCATGGTTGTTCTTTCCTGTTTGGCTGACGGCAGGAAGCTACCTCGGGCAATTATTTTCAAATGCAAAACTCTGCCGAAAAGCGTCGTCTTTCCGTATGGTGTGCTCATTCTTGCCCATGAAAAAGGATGGATGAACGAATACAGAACAATTGACTGGCTAAAGAATGTGTGGAACAAAAAGCCAGGTGCACTTTTGAGGAAACCTTCCCTTTTGGTGTGGCATATATTTGTTGCACACCGTTGTGCAGAAGTGAAAAAAACTGCAGAAAATTCAAAAACAACTCTTGCTGTCATCCCACCCAGGTGGGTTGACATCTGTTCTTCAACCACTAGATGTCTGCCTTAATAAGCCCTTCAAAGACAATGTGCGGAGGTATTGGGCAGATTGGATAAGTTCCGATTTGCTGACTGAAACCAAGGGCGGAAATCTAAAGAAGCCGGATATCACTTTGATTGCGCGATGGGTCAAGGATGCTTGGGGTGCGATACCGGCGGAAATGGTCATGAAATCATTCAAGAAATGTTGCATTAGTAACGAACTTGATGGCACAGAGGATGATGAGATTTTTATGAGTGACGACGACAGTGATTCTTATGACACGGGCATAGATGGGAATACTGATGTTTCCGATGACGGAAAAATACTTTTTTGAACTGTTTAGCGAGTCTGACTCGGAATCGGATTTTGAAGGGTTCCGATGAAGTTTTGGGGCATGCAAATTAAATTTATTATTATATATATATATTTTTTTTTTTTCTGTTTTCAAATGTTTTTGAATAAATTCATTGAAAATTTTTTTTTTCTCATTTCGGGATCGACTTATCCGTGAGTTTTTTATTTTTACTATTTCTTTACTCTGAAGGGGGGGATGGACTTATATGCGAGTATATATAGTAATTATCCTTTTATTTATGTCTTAAGGACGATACTGAGTGCCTACCTCATGCCAGACTAGCTGACATCCAGAATCCCTAGAGACTAAATCTACTTTCATCAGTCAAGAGTACTATACCTCACTGTTCTGTTGTCCAGTCCTTATGTTCTCTGGGCCACTGCAAATGGTGTCTCCGGTGAGTAGCTGTTAATGGAACACAGCACACTGGTTGTTGGGCAAACAGTTCAACTTTGTTGCCAGGCCACTGTGAACAGTGATATTGTGCCTCCTGTGCTCATGTTCAGTTGTTTTTCAAGGTTACTTGCTGTCTGGAGTCTATCCCTTTTGGTCTGTAGGAGCAGGTACAGCTGTGCAACAGACCACAACCAACCAGTCTGTTGCACAGCTGTACCTGTAACCACACCTCTAATATGATGCTACGGGCGATGACGAGTTCTTAGGCCAAACTCATCAGAGTTCACCCCTGCTAGAGCCTCCCAATTATTCAATCACAAGAAAAATCACCAAGATGTTCTCGATGGGCCATTTCATCGTCTCTAGCACACAACAAACACAACTGTAATACTTATGCACAGTGTTTCGTAACTTCCGTTCAACTGATGCTATTGGACTGCATGAACACATTTTGTTCTTACATCACGCCAACCACATGTCATGCTTCATTATTATTCATGTGCTGTTGCTAATGTTTCAAGACACGGTGCTGAGTGAATTTGTGTTTAGATGCTGCTGCTATTAATGGATTTGTTATAATTTTTTCACTTTGTCCTCAAGTTTTGCACACCAGTGTATAAACTGAGGTGCCACAAAAAACTGGGAAGGAAACTACTATTTCCATTACATGCTATCACCCTCATGCGATAAATGGTATCATCCACAAACAACGCATGTACAGCGGCAGATTTCTCCACAAGCTCAAGTAGGAGCATTAGTAGTTCAGATGGCAGAATATCAAGGATTCTGAATGCTTACATGGGACAGTGCAGGCCCTTGGTGCCTCTGTTATGGTGTAGGGTACTTTCAGCTGCACGTATTAGGACCCCTAATATATCTGTAGACTACTCTGACTGTGGAGGCTATCAGAATTTAAACTATTTCAAACACAGTATGATAGGTAGATAACATGGTATCACTTCATTATGGAAATTACCATGAAATTTGGATTTACGCGGTCAACAATTTCAAGGGTGTACCTGGACTACATAAACTCAGGAAAGAAATCCAGAGTGTGAGACGTGCGGCCATAGAAAAGCCTTGGATAATCAAGGACAGCAATGCATAATCATGTTTGGCACGCATCGTAACATTCGCCCGACATCCAACATTGCCGCAAATCACGGCGCAATTCAATGCCAGGGCCAATAGTAACATCAGTGTTTGGACAGTGCAACATTCCCTGTGTTCAATGGGGTTCCGGAGCCAACAACACACTTGGGTGCCATTGCCGACCTGACGACACAAGGCTGTGCGCTTCGCCTGGGCTCGGGAACACCGTCATTGGACACAAGATGACTGGGAACGTGTAGCCTGGTCTGATGAATTGAGGTACCAACTGTTTCAGGCAGATGGCCAACTCTCGGTGTAGTGTGGATCCTGCATGCTTACAAGAGACAGTGCAGGTCCTCGGTGCATTTGTTATGGTGTAGGGTGTTTTTAGCTGCCATGCATTAGGATGCCTCATATAACTGTAGACCTGCTCTGACTGGTGGAGGCTATGTAACCATCCTTAGGAATCATTTGCACCCCATTCATGTCATGCAACCTCCTTCAACACAACAATGCACCATCTCACAAGACCACAGTAGCCAGATTGTGGCTGGAAGAACATTCCACGGAGTTTGTCATCCTGACTTGGCCCCCTTGTTTGCTGGATTTAAATGCCATTGAACATATTTGGGGAGCTGTTCAACGTGCTGTCAATGCCAGGAATCTTCCATTGGAGAATATTACAGAATTGTGGGATGCCCTTAAGGAAGCATGGTGTGCACTGTCTCCATAGTACTCATACATGAGACTGGCCGATGACAAAAAAAGCTGAACTTTTTAACTGGGTGGAAAATTAGGACACGCGAACGTGCGGTGAGCAAATTCAAATACAGCATATATACAATATTTAAGAGTACGCTAGCCATATGGAATTATTTTCTGTAAATTATGTAAGTAAATATTAAAGAGAAGCACATTATTATATTCACAATAGAAAAGTAGGGATTTAAGAACAAAATAAAATGAAATATTTAAAAAAATCAGATTTAAAACTTACATTTTTAAATCAGATTTAAAACTTTACTAGATTTAAAACTTTACTAGCTAATCCTGAGGTGAAAAGTATTTGTCTAGGAAAGTTTGTGAATTTAGTCAAGCAATTAGAAACTTGCAAGAATTAGAAATATATATCCACAGCTTAGTTTTTAGTCAGTGAAGAAGTCAATAAAGTATTTCTCAATGTAACCTTATAAAATGGCTTGCAAATTTTTTTGCTTGCATTGTGAATATGGTGACATGAATCTCCATCAACGTCAAGCAAGTGGGGAGATTTTCTCTGCCGAATTCTTGTTTTTAACCCTGTTTTTGAGCCTCTCATGACACATTCTTTCCACTTAGCTTTCAAACAAGCAAAACAAATTCCTTCTCTTCGGGAGGGGGGGGGGGTAGAACGAATTTAAGAAAAGAAAGCTGCGTCACGAACTTTATTTAGATGCTTCAGGTCGACGTAATCCCGGGCCACGGCAAAAGAAGCACGACGGGCATTATTTTTTTTTTTTGTTCACACTTTGAAACAAGCAAAACAAATTCCCCCACCTGAGAAAAAAAAAAAAAGAAAAAAAAGACAAAGGGCTGTGTTACGAACTTTGTTCAGAGGCTTTTAAGTCGATTATTTACAAAATCAGTAAAACTTTCTTAATAACAGCGAAAATCTGAATATCCATAATTTTTTTGTTAGTCACCCGTAATCCCAGGGGAAATCCGTAATAATTACGGAGATTCCGTATTTTTTGGCATCCTCCGTAGGAAGAGGATTCATGAGAGCTTCGATTCTCGAACGATCTCAGAAAAGCGGGAACGCATTCGGGTACATTGTGTGTGCAAATTACAAGAGAGAGTTTCTGGCGATGACGTCACGGATAGAATCAAGCGGATAGTTTGGCCCTGATAGAATGCAGAGTGGCGATTTCCCGCAAGACACAGAAAGGGCTGCGGTAGTTTCCCTAACGCACGAAGTAGGCGGAGCTTCCACCCTTTGCGCTGCGATGCTCAGGTGACTGACAACCCATCCATTGTTGACAGCATTAAACGAATTGAGCTCCTGACTCCACCCTCCAACATTTCTTCTTGCCCCCGTGTCTGCTCCAAAAACAACGCTTTCAGCTAGAAAGCGCTTAGTTCTTTTACTCCACAAAAAGCGGAATCGCGGAATTCCGCTTTTTTTATTTTTCTATAGAACGACGACCCCCCCCCCTAAAAAAATCCTGAAAAATTTCTCTTCATTTTTGCAATGACCTCGAGAATGACCAAAATGATGCCGAAAAAGCGGAATTCCGCGAATTCGCGGAAGAATCTCATGTATGAGTACTACAGGGAGTTTCTGAGTCCACACACCGTGGTATTGCTATCATTATCCGATTGAGATCAATTGGTATTAGAGAGGTATCCCAGTTTTTTGGCACTTCAGTGTAATGTTATGTTACAGATTAAAAACTGCTACATGAGTAATACAAGGGCATGCATTAAAAAAGTATATTACTTCTGCACTCTGATGAGCGTTCACGAGATGCAAATTTTTGAAACCCATGGAGTGATAAGCTGGTCTATTTAAACTAATCTAGGATGAGTTACATCTGTTAGAACTATCTTTGATGAAACCTGAAACCTAGAAATCATATTTTAGCACAACATTTTGGAAATTAAAATAAGATATGAAAGAAAGGATACAGTTCAAAACAATACATAAACTAAACAAAATGATTTACTAAACAATTCAAATTAATATGAAAGGTGATAATATATATATATATACACACACGTGCATAGGAAAGTCTTTTTAGCCTGGAATAACTTGCAAACGGAGAGAGGTACACTTATGCAAGTGACATAACGGTAGTAGAGCGACTACGCCCGATCGAATGCAACCGTTAGCAGCGCCCCTAGTGGCAAAATGCAAAAGTTAGCCATTGCAAATCGAAAATGAAAAGAGATAAAGCAAAATTTATAATTAGAAAGTTGTAGAGCATCAATTAATTAGTACAACACGACATTTGTTTCACACGGATAAGATAAATTGTCGCCTGAATACCCTAAAATGTCTGAAATCGATGCACGACCTTTTGTGTGAACATTTGAAAGGAACAGGCATAGGTATGAGCAAATAGACACAATTTACTGCATAAATGCGTACCTATGTCAATACAGTTTGATGACATCAGACAAAACAAAAACAAAAAAGGCAAACTGGCGCACAGTGACAAAAAGTTAATGTCGAGTATGTTCGAAGAGTTCACCATCGCCCACGATACACATTTGTATTTGTGAAACTAACTCTGCATGCACATTCCTCAGCATGAAAGACGTCACACTATTGCAAGCATCTGTAACACGACGACGTAGATCCAGCAGACTCGTAGGCGCTGTTGCATACACCTGATTTTTTACGTAACCCCAGAAATCCAAGCTCGCCATTCTCGCACAGCATACGTAGACCTAAACTTCTGATCAGGGTACATCCTGCTACTGGTTTTTATATCGTAGGTACGGTACAGCGTCACAATCTGCATTTGCGTACGGCTACATTTGCGAAATGTGAATATGCAGATTCGAATCGTCGCACATCGATTTTGGACATTTTAGGGTATTCAGGCAACAATTTATCTTATCTGTGTGAAACAAATGACGTTTTGTACTAATTAATTGATGCTCTAGAATGTAATTGGAAATTTTGCCCTATCTCTTTTTGTTTTCGATTTGCAATAGCTAACTTCCGCATTTCGCCACTAGGGGTGCTGCTATCGGTTGCATTCGATCGGGCATAGTCGCTTTACTATACCGTTATCTCACTTGCATAATTGTACCTCTCTCCGTTCGCAAGTTATTCCAGGCTAAAGGGACTTTCCTATGCACCCTGTATATATCACCTTTCATATTCTGTCAGGCAATCCTGCATTTTAGGGAACATTTCCTAGACGTAACTACAGAATTCAGTCCAACTCATGACTCGAGGATACGTAAATAGTGTCGCTATTTCCTCTCAAATTTTATCGACACATAATCTAGAATTTGAAACTTAAGTAACTCTAAGAAACTAACACAATACGAAATCCGAAAGGCCAACTCAACAATACTTAAAACTCACACACCCCACTATCACCCTCAAACATATCACAGCCAAAATACACTGACGGAAAAAAAATCCCAACGCCAAGAAGGGGTTGTGTTAGATAAACGACAGTTGGTAGGCGGTGAGAGTACATCTGTAAGATGACGTCTATGCAAATTTCGCGCTCGGCGCATACGTGTGGCGCTAGTAGCGCCCCTTGGAACATGCAAAGCAGGTTTGCTGTAAATATGCGCTGTAACGTTTGTGAGCGTTAGTTATCATTGAGATTCGACGTAGTGTGACGATGTTAGTCAATAATGACTTTAAGAAGACGAAGAAGCCATTATCAACAGCTCACAGGAGTTTGAACGAGGTCGTGTAATAGGGATACGAGAAGGTGGATTTTCTTTCCGCAATACTGCAGAACGACTTGGCAGGAATGTAGCCACTGTGCATGATTGTTGGCAGCGGTGGTCAAGGGAAGGTACTGCCTCAAGAAGACCGGGTTCCGGCCGGCCACGTGGCACTACTGAGAGGGAAGACCGCAGTGTACGGCGTATGGCCGTGGCGCATCGTACTGTGTCTGAGGCAGCAATTCGAGCTGCAGTTGCCACCACAGTGACACAACGAACTGTTACAAATCGGTTACTTGAAGGACAGCTCCGAGCCAGACACCCTGTAGCGTGCATTCCACTTACTCCAAACCACTGCCGTTTGCGACGTCAGTGGTGTCAAGCTAGAGCTCATTGGAGGACGGAGCGGAGATCTGTTGTGTTTTCTGATGAAAGCCGGTTCTGCCTGGGTGCCAGTGATGGCCGTGTGTTGGTTAGAAGACGGCCAGGTGAGCGCCTGCAACCAACCTGTCTGCGGCCGAGACACACTGTACCTACACCTGGAGTTATGGTCTGGGGAGCAATTTCCTATGACAGCAGGAGCACTCTCGTGGTTATCACATGCACCCTGACGGCACAGTTGTACGTCGGTCTGGTGATTCAACCTATTGTGCTGCCATTCATGAACAGCATTCCAGGGGGTGTTTTCCAACAGGATAACGCTCGCCCGCATACCGCTGTTGTGACCCAACATGCTCTACAGAGTGTCGACATGTTGCCGGGGCCTGCTAGATCACCAGATCTTTCTCCAATCGTGCACGTATGGGACATCATTGGACGACAACTCCAGCGTCCCCCCAACCAGCATTAACCATCCCTGTATTGACCGACCCAGTGCAACAGGCATGGAACTCCATCCCACAAACTGACATCCAGCACCTGTACGACACAATGCAAGAACATTTGCATGCTTGCATTCAACATTCTGGCGGTTACACCGGTTATTAATGTACCAGCATTTCACATTTAAAATGGCTCTTCTTGCGCTTACATTAAGCTGTGATCTTGAAACCTTAATCGATTAAATATGTTACCTATACAAATGTATTGCCGCCATTTCATTCCTCTACAACTATTTTCTCGTGGCGTTGGGATTTTTTTCCGTCAGCGTACATATGCACAACTTTAATTGAAAAACTCCTCGTGATGAACACCAGGGATGCATAAACTTTTTTAGGAAAGGGCCAAATGGGGAAAAAAATCAACTTACCAAGAGCCAGACTCGATGCGATGGCTGGGACTGAATGCTGGTAGCATGTTTTTTTTTATGTTTGGAGCGATGTTAGACGTGGATACAATCAATATATTTTCTAAGTTCTCGTCTGTAATACGATTCCTCACTTTGCACTTGTTTAAGTTCATAATCGAGAAAGCCTGCTCGCATACATATGTGCTTCCAAACATACTTGCACAAAATCGAGCATTGTCCTTCAGCATAGGAAATGTTTCTGGCAACTGCTTGTAAAAGTTTAGAAGATCAAGATTCATAAATGATGATTTCAGTTCACCATTGCATTGCATGTAGATCAATTCTAATTGGAAATCTTCAGGTGCCTCTTCTGGCTACACTGAAAACGGATTTGAAAACAGCTGCAACTGAAGTTTGTATTTTTTGAACTCATGAAACCTTTCATTAAATGACGCAAGAAGTTTGCTAATACGTTCGGAATAATCCATCTTCATGTGTGGGTATTTTTCTTTCATAGCCTTGCAGTGTGGGAAGTGTGCAAAGTTATATGATTGCATGTGAGACTTCAAAAGGGTTAGTTTAGCAATGAAGGAATTTACTATATCAGATAGATGTGAAACAAGTTGTATCTGCCCTAGCAATAGAAAATTAAGTTGATTCAAATGGGCAGTTATGTCAGCAAGGAGAGCTAAGTCACACAGCCATCTTTGTCCCTCTAAATGCCTTGTGTGTTTACCATGCTTCTTGAGGAAAGTGATTATAGGCTCTAACAGTTCAACAAAACGCTTCAAAACTGCTGCTTTACTGAGCCACCGAACTTCAGTATACAGAGGAACATCAGAATATTCAGCTTCCATTTCTTCTAGAAATTATTTGAACAAACGATGATTCAGACCACAGCGACAGATAAATCCTAGTCTCTTCGCACAAAGTTGTTGTTGGTGAATTATACAATGATACTGAACTAACTCCTTCTGCCTATTCCCAAGGTGGCTTTTCAGCAAGGTCACCATGCCGTTTTCATGAGGTGGCAACACTGGATAAGTTGTTGAGATTGAGTTCACATTTAATGCAAAGCATTTAAAAATTTGGAACCTGTTGTGTGGTCACTTAAGTGATTCCATTCCAAGGAATTCTTCAGTTACAGTCAAATCAGATGAAACTCCTCTGATAAACACAATCATCTGCGCTGTTGATGATATGTCAGTTGACTCATCTGCGGCCAATGAGAACTAGGCAAATCGTGAGGCTAAATTACGAAGCTGACCAGTAATATCTGACGCAAGTTGTGAAATGCTTCGTTGTACTGTCATACGGTTAAGACTGATATTTTGAAACACTTTTGTCTTTTCAGGACACATCCTATCACTGGCGATGATGAGACATTTTTTTATTAGATCTCCATCACTGAATGGTTTCTCACTCTTTCCTATTAAAGCAGAAATTTCTAGGCTACTTTCAACAGCTGTATCAAGTTCTGCAGATTGCTTTTTAAAGATATTTTGCTGGCTGGTTAGCGACCGCTTCAGAGATTCAATTTTCTGCTCATGTTCCTGACCTTGCATGACGAAGTCCTTATGCTGCGTTTAATGATGCCTCTTCACATTGAATTCTTTTGGCACCCCTACTGAAGCATTGCACAAGAGACAAATAAGGGAATTGCTTTGTTGTAAAAAACAATATTTATATGTCCAAGCCTCTTGAAACTGACGATTTTTGGAATCCACCTTGCGTTTTTTACCAGGCACCATGATTGTTGTTTCCAAACTACTACGTGTTCCAACACTCATTACTGACAATATGTAAACAGGATAACGATACAAATAATGTTATTTGCGTAGCGGAAAAAAAAAAAAAGATTTAAAACCAAGAAATGTTTTAAATCTTTTTTTTTTTTTTCGCTATGCAAATAACGATATTGGTATCGTTATCGAAGATTTCTCGAAAGGAAATACCCGACGCTGCGTTGGAGATAGATGTCTGCGCTGGCCACCGACCTTTTCACCGCCGGCTATTTGATCGGCGCGCCGATTCGCCCACCGATGTTACGGGAAATCATCAAAATCCTGAAAACTCTGACACTGAAAATCACTAATAAAAATGTTTACATCAATTAATCGATTTTTATACGAACGCCACTAAATTTATAGCTAAATTTATTATTTTTATCCCTAATACATATCAGGGATACTTTAGTGCACTAAATAATGAAAAAAAAATCAGTTTCTATAAAACTGCAACAAAATTATCAACCAAATACCATTCCCAAATGGGAAGAGCAACAACAACAAAAATTTCAGAAAATTGCAAAATGTATATATACAAGATATAATAAGCTTTTTAAACTGCACAAAAAGTTTGAAACTCACAGTTAACATAGTGCAGCATTTAAAAGGTTAAGAATGTTTTTGACATCCTTATAGGTAATAGTGATTGCAGATTATTGCAGATGTGACCTTTTAACATTATATCACAGGCTTTGTAGCTTGTGCACATGATGCTAATTGGTGGGTGGGATGTGTACTTTCAAAAGATGATGTAGAACATGGAGTGAAGATTCTTTCTTATATCCTTGTGGGCCAGTTAGTTATCCATGGCAACCATATTCTTGCAATGCCAGGAAACTTCATCCCTTTGAGGTGGACCCATTAACAGCCACCGGCAGAACGTATCAGCTGAAGCAAGAGATGACACAAACATCATACATTTTATAAAAGAAGAAAGAATTTCTGTATCAGCAAGCAGTTGCACAATGGTATGTGGGCATCTGTATAAATAATGTAGCTAGGTATGTAAAATATATTAAATGGTTTCATGCCTGTAAAGAAATTCAATTTTCATATGATACCATCTTAAAATTTTAACTGGCATTCAGTAAATGTGTATGTAAATTTTTCGAAAATTTAAAAAAAAAAAACGTTTTTTTTTTTTTTTGGGGGGGGGGGGGTTGTTAAAATAAAAATGTTAATTTGTCATGGCGAAAATTTTAACCTCTGGTGAATTTCAGAGAGACTTGATCAATCTTTCTGTTGGTTTATCAGGGATTTTTTAATGCAAAATTTTCTCCCATGACATAAGTTAGAGGAAAATTCCTGGTTGAAAGGCAAAGAAATTCGTGCGCAAAATTCGCTTGTCTTAATCACAACCAGGAAAACAAAATTTCATGTTAAAGAAAAAAAAAAGAAAAGAAAAAGAGAATAATATTTGATTTAACTGACTTTGGGGTTTTGGAAATAATTATTTTATCTGTTCTTGTATCGCGATAGGAAAAGGCAAGTAGGTGTGCAGCTCAGAGAATCAAAATTAATTTTACTTTTACATCACGGAATGAGAAAAAAAAGGTTCTGAAGAAAGAAAAAAAAGTTGTGAGAAAAGGGAATCTTCTTTCAGATCGGCCATTTTAAGGATTCGGTAGAAGTCACTCAGAAAATGTTGCAGAAATGCTTTCTGTGGGTTGGCGTTCTATTTCTGGGACAAGGTCACAGCCGCACATAGGAAGTTACTTGGTCCCTACGTATGAAGGTCAAGTCCTCTCCCCTGGCAGACCGAAGATGCCATGTGCCTGGTAACATTTATTTATTTTTTTTCCGTTCAGAGTGCTGGACGCTGCAACGATGCTGCCCGAGTGAAGGTCAGAGGTCACTCGAGGCGTGGGAGAGAGAGCCGTGGTATGCAGGGCTGCTGTTACTAGGGAAAATTTCATCCAATCAGGGGTCGGCATTTTCCAACACCCCAGAGTTCTTTTTCACACTTTGAGACGCTTGTCTCAGGCACTCTTGCTCTTGTCCTTGCTCTTGCTGGCTGGCAGAAAAAGGGGACGGCCGAGTTTTCTCCTCGCCTTTCGGTGGGGAGAGGACCCACAGAAAAAAAAAAACGAGTCTTTTCTTGACTGCCTTTGCTGACCACCACAATGTGACACTCTGGCTCTGGGCTGCTTATTGAAGGGTTGACGATGTAGAACGCAGTTAAAGCAGCATTCCGCCGGCCAGGAACTTTGCCCTGGCAAGAAAATGGCTCTCCATTCTGTTGCTACTCCCAAAAGGAGGCCTGCTTCAAAGGCCGGAGGAAAGAAGCCAAAAACAGTTCTATCTCATCCCAAAGTTTCGGAATATGGTTTGGGGAGGCTCTTCCCTGCAGGTCATCAAGAAGCACATTGCTGCTAATCACAAGGTGAATATTGCAAGGCCCTCATCTCTCATCAAAAAAGTACCTGAAGTCTTCAGCTGCCAGCAATGCCCTTGTTCAGGACAGAGGTGTCCACTGGGCCAATCGAGAAAAGAAAAGACATGGAAGACGATCGTGCTATGAACTCGGGGGTGAAAGAAAAGACATGGAAGACGATCGTGCAATGAACTCGAGCTCCAGTGCTATGAACTCGGAGGGGGGGGGGGGTTGTGTTGTGAAAAAAAGGAAAAAAAAAAAAAAGATGCCAGCTCAAAGGTAATGCTTTAGTCCATATCTTTTAGTATTGATACATAAAAGCCCACGCAAGTACTTAAGCTTCGAGCTGAGCATAAGAAAAAAAAAAAAAGCAAGTTTTTTTGCCTCGGATTGTGGCTGTGTTGTCGTTTAGTTTTCAAAAATGAAATTTATTAGTTCCTCAGGTATGAGTTCAGAAAAAAGAAAAAAAGAAAGAAAAGGGGGTTGAAAATGCTTTCATTTATGTTTTTTTTGTGTTGTCATGTCTGGTCTTTTAGCAACTCCCCAGGCCAGTAAATTTTAATGTATCCGAAAAATTTGGTTTAATGTTTGAGCACAGTGAATTTTGGTGCATCGATTGTAGTTTAGTTGGGCATGTGAAAATTGAAAAGCAGTGTTATTGTGATGCTGTGTGTGATAAAATAATTGTAAACATTTTTCTCTAGCCTTTTACAGCGTTGAGTTATTTATTTTTCTGGGTGAAGATAAATTATGGGATGATTTATATTGGGATTTTGGGAGCATATGTATAGTGTGATGAAATTGGAAACCTAAAGTGCTGTTTACATTCTTGGAGTGTTGTGTCGAAATTAAGATTGTTGGTGTGTTATTTGAGGACCAGTATTTTACATGCTCCAGATTAGTGTTAATCTCCCATTGGAAAGGGGTGATCTTAGGGCAAGCCTGGGAACTTGTCCGAAGGCAGAGGGCTCTGAGTAGGGAATTTTCACCAGGATGCGATATGTGCAAAATAGAAGTTAAGGTATTTGGGTTCTCAAGTTTAGTATTTCACAAAAAGAATGAACATCACGGGTTGAGAAGACACACTTTTGCTCACCAGTTCCGGTATTAATTGTTCTTTTCTTTGGCCTAAATTTTCTTGTTTTTACAAAAAGAGTCTAAATGTAATTTTAATTTTCAATAAGGTGAAAATATTTAGTAGGTTATGTAAATGGTCAGTGTTATTATCTGCAGTGCGACCTGCTCATTGCCACGATGCAGAAGAATTTCCTTGCTTGGTGATTTTTCCTGGGATATATGTGGATAGATAAGTGTGGATAGATATAGATTCCTGGAATATATATAGATAAGTGATTTTTCCTGGGATATATGTGGATATTGTGATTTTGGATTTCCTGGGATATATAGAGATTTGTGATTTTTCCTGGGATATATGCAGATATGGTGATTTTGATTTTCTTGGGATATAGAGAGATAAGTGATTTTTCCTGGGATATAGTTGTGTTAGTTCTGGGCCGGATGTACCTGGAGCATTTTGGGTTGAAGTACGACAGGCTCTTGCAGGCGTGGTTGATCAAAGTGGGATCATGCATTGGTTCGAAAAGGGGGAGCCTTGAGGACGTGGTTTTTTGGGGAAAACTTGTCTTCAAACCCCCCAGTAGTTTCGCTGCCCACGGAGATATGTACTGCCAGTGAGGGTCGGTCGGGTGTTGCTTCAATGGATGTTGCGAGATCATGTTAAGAGGAAATTCTGTACCTGATGATGATGTGTCGCACTTGAGGATTTTTCCTTTCCCTTTGCCTAGGCTGAAATTGGATTCACGACCCAATTTCACGCCTTCAGCCTGACTAGTATTTTCTTCCTGTGTTGGTTCTCAAAACCCAGGGTAGTGTCTGAACTGAGAGTATTTGCCTCACCGCTACCTCAGTGATTCACTGCAGGTGTTAAATTTAAGTTTTGTTTTGTGATTTAAAGTATCTAAATTAATTTGTTTATGATATGATGTAGTGCTAGGGATGTAAATTCTAAATTCTGGTTGTTAGTGTTAGTGAGCATGATATTTAGTTTAGGAAATTTAGTTAATTGGTATTTTGAGCTTTTGTTTACAGTATAGAGTTATTAAGTATCTTGAGCTATTATTTGAAGTGCAGAGTGAGGTGATTTTTATGAGCAAGCTAGTGCAAGAAGATTGTTTGAATTTCTGAATTATGTTGATGATGTTATGAAGAGTGAAAATTTTTAAGTTAGTTAGTGAGGTTTCTTTATAAGTGAAGTAGGTTCATTCAGGGTAGTTCTATAGGTTATGTAATGTTAATTAATGCTTGTGCTCAGTGTAAATTCTGTTTTGAGGATAATTTACTTGGTTTGTTTACTTGCAGATAGTAGATTTGTTAATGTATAATTTGTGGCTCTTAAAATAACTGTAAATTTAATTGAAGTCTTAGAAGCTGGTTTGGGAGATTGCAGAGTTTGCTAAGGTTGTTCAGGTGCTGTAAATTTAAATCAATAAGTGTAAAATTGTAAATTTGTCATTGAGCTAATTAGGTGAGGGAGAACAGAGTACGTTTCAAAAATAACAGAACTTGCCCACCTTGTGGAATTAAAATAAAAAAGAATTCAGTATTTTTTGTGTGTAAATTATGTGAATCGTAGTATAATTTTGGATGCATAAAGTCAATGCCTAGTGTTCAAACCAACTGTGTTGAAATATGTCAAGTTGTGCTGTTCATAAGGCCAGTGGCCAAATAGAAAAAAAGATTGAGATTCTGTTTTTATACTGCTGTGTGTAAGCAAACAAGAAAAGAAAGAAATACCACAGCTGATTGTCCACTAAATTACCTTGTTAAGTTTTTAAAGAAAAAAATAAATAAATATAGGCAGTAGCCTTTCAAAAAAAGTCCAAAATTAATGCATTGTGAAAAATTTTGTGTGCTGTTGTCTTCCATGACTTGGTCTCATGTATTAACCTTAGCTTGACTAAGGCTATCGATCCGAATCCTGGAATTATAAGGTATTTCATAACTGCAATTTTTGTCCTGTCCTTTTAAGTTGACTTTCATAGCCTCCACAAGTTGTTATTGAACGAGTATATTTTATCCTATGACTTATAGTGACACATTTTCATATACATGCAACAATATTCACTTATTTTTGCACTTTCAGATGACTTAACTCTGCGTGAACACAAACAACGCAAACTTTTCAATTACTGTTGGTGGAATGTAAATTTTTAGATGCATTTTTGTTTAGGATGTTCATGGCCTTCATATACTTAGAAAATATTTTTGTTTCGAAATGCATCTACCCATCTCCCAAAGTTAAATTTTAGTCTAAATTTAAAATTTCCCTTCAGATTTAATTTTGGCTATCTATTATAATAAACATTATATAAAGTGGCTAAGATAACCTGTAACGTACCAGGAGATGTGACGTACCTGCCAGAAGGACGCACACGACATAAAGGCAGATAGGAATCAGAATAAAGCGTCCGCGTAGCTCAATTGGTAGAGCAACTTATTCCGGAATGAGTGGACCCGGGTTCGAATCCTGGCGCGGATAGAAATGACGGAGAAATTCACTTCGTTATAAACCCCACAACAGGGGCGGGGAATTGTTAAAATAAAAATGTTAAAAAACTGGTAAAAATTAAAGCTCAAAAATTGACAACAGAAGAAATCCTGTTTTTACATTTGAGATGGTAATAAACAAATATACCTAAAATTACCCAAATCCATGATATCAAATTCCAAAATTTCTTCTTTTTTGGTTGATTTCATATGTGTTACCCTTATATGGATTAGATGTTTAAAAATATTCAGACATAAATAATATCACCTACTGTTTGTAATACAGTAATACATGATTACAAATTGTGGTGAATGATAGTGCCACTTAGAGAAAAAGTACTTACAGTAGATTCCAGTTAACTGGGCCATGATTACAAATTGTGGTGAATGATAGTGCCACTTAGAGAAAAAGTACTTACAGTAGATTCCAGTTAACTGGGCCATGATTACAAATTGTGGTGAATGATAGTGCCACTTAGAGAAAAAGTACTTACAGTAGATTCCAGTTAACTGGGCCATTGGTTAATAAGGGCAGCCGTTTGGTCAACTTTTGAAGACAATCCCAAATCATCCCTTTAGAATGGAGTTTGGCATAATTAGGGCAGCCGCTTAACAGGGCCAAAGTGTTCCAATTAATCGGAATCTACTGTAATTAATTTCTTACCTGATCTCGAACATTTACAACAGAAGTGGTGCTTGATGAATGGACGAAGTAGACTGGTCTATTTGATGCATTAACAAACTGAGCTGAATTTGGAAGAAATGATGAAGATACATTAGCTGTAGGAAGAGCTGGAGGTCCTGATACTGGTCCACTTGGAGAAGCACAGGCTTCAAGTGCAGATGATACTAATGGGCCTGGTTCAGGTTGCGAACATGATACAGCATTAAGAGAGATTGCAGTTGGTGAAGCAATGGCAGGAGTTACTGGATTAATTCCAGGAACATTTGGAGGCCCCGTTGGATGTGGCAAGAGACTCATCCCTGCTATAGGAGCAGTAACAGGTGGTAGTGTAGTACCAGCAGGTGCAGGGTTCAAGACTGGTGCTGGCTGAGTTAGTGTTGGTGGAGGTGCACCAATGAAAGGCATCTAAAATGAATTTATACAAATATATAACAACAGGCAGAGATATTTATTTGTAAATACACAAGGTGAGGAAAAAGTTTTTAGCCCTCACAGAAAAATATTGTGAAAACACATTTATTTTCTCACATAATCCCCTCTTAACAGGGATGATTGTAAAGGTGAACAAAAATCAGGAAATATACGCACTGAAATCAAATAAAAAAAAGGTAGCAATTTAAAATAATATACAGGTACATCATAAATTATTACCATAATTTCGGTAAATAAGACGCACTGGCGTATACACCACGGCGATAAAAAAAGGGGCAGAATGAAAAAAAATCACCAGAAACGGTGCACCTCCGTATACACCGCACCTTCGCAGTAAGGTGGGAAGTACCACCGTGTAATCTTGAAAACATTACGTAGATAAAAATATAGTACCTGATCTTTCAAGTAATAAATAAAAATATCAGTTAAACAAGATTCAATCTTAAGTATAACACTCACCGTACTACCTATTTTATAAAAATTTATTCGAAGAATTCATAAGGCTGATATAATATAAACCAATTATAAAACATTTATACCTCAAGAATTTAAAAAATACACGCACAACATTCTGAAAATATATGGTACACATATTTTTTCAAACAAATCCATCAAAATCGGAAACTTCACTGTCCAAATAAGAAGTTTTAAAAGCTCATCATCTAAAAACTTTGGGGTCGCCCGCATCACTTTTGCTGTCTTCTGGCGTTTCACCGCAGTTTTTAGAAATAATGTTTGCTTCAGTGAAGCCCAAAATAATCATCGAAGTTCTGATGCTTTTCCAGGATTCGGAAAAACATATTTATTTACCATTAGCTTAAAAATAGAAACTCGTATAATTTCTGCGTTACATCATTTTACTTTCTGTGTAACGTAGAACTATGCAAACTAGAGAAAAGGAGATTTGGCGAACTGAATGCAACGAACGCAGACGTCACTCAGGGCTGCACGTCACTGACAAATTTTACACGTGCTGTCCTTGCGTTACCCTCGGAGCAAAGCTGATGACGTCACGAGTTCAAAGAGAGTTAGTTGCTCGGAGCATGAAACAAAGGTGATTCCCTGCGAAGCCCCCCCCCCCCGGGTTTTTTCCAAGTTTTATCGGAGTCATCTCTCTCTTACCTGTCCATCCTCAATCCTATAACCTATTATTGTCATGTCTTGTTTTAAGAGGGGGTGGGTGGAATTTATTGCACGTGGCCGTAACATCGTTATTCTATTCCCTCTCTATTGAGACATCTTCCCGCGGGAAAAAGAATGGAACAAACCAAAAAGTTTTTTGTTGCATAATTTTGCTCTGAAAAAAAAAAAAAAAAAAAAAAAAAAAGCCGTATTCGCTGCCGTGGTATATAAGCCGCGCGAGCCGAAAATTTTATTTTGAACTCGTATACGCCGCGGCTTACCTACCCGAAATTACGGTACATGCAATCACTACATACGTTACATAATGCAGGTAGTAAAATACATATATAGACTCAATGGACAAAATATTAGAGATAACACATCTAATAGTGTATTGGTCCTCTTCTGGCACGAATAACAGCTTGTACATGCTAAAGAATAGGTTTCACCAGAGGCTGGAAGATTTCCGGAGATAATGCCAGCCATGCCTGTTGCAACACTGTCCACAACTCTCTCCGAGACACTGGTCCAGGATCTATGGATCTGATGTTGTGCTCTACGGTATCATAGAGAGCTTCTACAGGGTTTAAAATCCAGGACCTTGGGGGCCACGAGATGGTTCTAAACTCAGATGAGTGTTCCTCGAGCAATGCCTAGGTGGTTGGGGTACAGTGAGGTGGTGCATTGCCCTGCTGAAACAGATCATCGGCCAGAGGATGCCTGAAGGCCATGAAGCGTGTAAGTGATTATCCAGCATGGTATTCACTGTTAGAAAACTATCACACAGTGATACGATCATATCCTCTTTCTCAGCTGTGCCCCCCCCCCAATTTAAGTTTAAATTCAGCAGTGTAACTGAAACGTTTCCTTTTTGAAGACATCGTAAATAGCGATGAAGATTAACAGCAGCAAAGATGCTGGTCAAAAGTCAAAATGGCGAAGCACAAACTAAATACAAGGCACACAGTTCATACAAGATCCAGAACAAGGAACTTTGAAAGGAGGCATGCACATGTAGGTTCATGCATCAAGCGCTGTGCATACATTTTCATTGGCTAGGTGACAAAAGAGAGGGCACAAGCAGTCAGCTGTATCTTTCTCAACAATACAAAATGGCTCCCGCCGTCCCTCCCTACAACTTCCCTGATCTTTCATTATGACACCCCTTCCCCCTCCTCTCTGCTCTGTACAAACTCCTGAACTGAGAAGAAATATTTTCAAGAAAGCTCCTTCTCCAATTATACCTCCTCTGACACCTACCTCCTGCATAATTACAATTTTTCCAATTATACCCCCATATAGCACCTACCTCCTGCACAATTACCCTGCAGACTTTTTAAAAATCAAAGAATTGCAAAAACACATTTTTTTTTTTTAGATCGGCATATTATTTGTATCAGCGTATAATCTGCAGAACCTAAATTTTAAACTTTTTAGCAGATAATCTGCAGATTACATGATGGAAATTATAGTATATGTTTATCAGTGCTGTTTTCCATGGGGACAACATTTTTGGTTGCCCTGAGCGACCAGACGACTGCAACTTTCAACCCCTGAGCATCATTGAGTTGTTTTCTGAAAACAACTGGTAATGATAAGTTACAATGCTCTGTAATGCTTGCCAGCACAGCTTATGGAAGTAAATAATAAGTGCTGCTGCCAGACAATATTCAAGAGGAAAATTAACTATGCCCAAGGGAATGAACTATTCTCATGGAATATATGCATGAATGCAACCAAGAAGATACATATACTTGACTGGATCAACTCTGTGGAACAGAAGACAAGTTTCATTACTGAAACAGCAAGCTCAGCTCATCATGGATAGTTTCTGGTGTCAAATCATAAATAAAGTGAAACAACTTCTCCAGGAAAACAAGACACAAGTAATCATTTCCAGTGGCTTGACATTTTTTGCAGCTACAAGACACAGGAATAAACAAAACTGTTCATGCTACCACATTAACGTTTGCACATATAATAGCAGAAACGCTTCTAACAATGTCATGTTCTAACAGCAGAAACATAACAAATACAAAACATATGGCACCTACCTGTGTCGGTGGTGGTTGCATAAGTAGTCCTGGTGGTGGATAAGGTAAAGTAGCTGGCTGTTCAGGATACTGTGGACTAGGAACTGGCAGGGGTAATGGTTGAACAGTTGGTTCCACATATGTAGGAGTAGGAAGAAGTGCTGTACGCGTTGAAGGCATTACACTAGGCTTAGGCTCATTTGGCAAAGCCACACTGTGGGTCATTCCACTAATGTCAACTGGAGTCTGGCAATCTAAAAGATGTTAAAAAAAGTAATAAGGCAAAAGTCTAGTATTAAATCTGGGATACAAAAAGATAACAAAAAATACTTTCTGTTTTTACTGACATTTATGGTAACTTTCTAACAAAAAATTAACGAATACTAACCTTTGCATATATAAACACATATGTTAAAAACCTTTTGCACAAGTTTTAACTGAAGTACAAACCACAACAATCCTTAATTCAATCAGCATTTTCATATTTAGAAACATGTAGTAATGTCCAAGTTTCCTCAATGTTTAAATAACATCATGAAAACCAGGTCATTTAACTGGATTTTTTACTTGTTTATACAAAGTAAGTAAAATGCTGCCTTGTACCAGATATACATATACTGTGTAGAATAATATTTCAATTATTAAAACAACTTCAAGCCATGCCTTTAACTTTTGCATCAGAGTCAACACATCATGAAGAATATGGTAACACTTAATTTCTAAGCTGTTTTGAGGAATGACAAAAGAATATGGACATTCCCATCAACAAAAACATCAGCACGAACAAGATCTGATCCAAATAACAATTTTTCATGAATTTTTCAGCTTATTTCACAATAGAAATGATAAGAAAAACATTCGTCATCTTCGCACGATTATTTTTATGAAGCAATAAAATCTGATCAGTGTTCTAATTTATTACTTCGTAAAAATAAAATTAGAACAGTTCTAATTTTATTGCTTCATAAAATAATCATGCGAAGATGGTGAATGTGTTTCTTATCGCTACTATTGTTTTACATTGGCATGAAATTTCCTGTTGTTGATATGCCAAAACCTTTGTTTCTTCAAAACCTAATAATTACACATAAACAGGATGCATTTTCTCACAAAGCCAGTTTATAATGACTTTTCACCAACACTAACCAAGGAACAATCAACACTATACATCTTTTGCCAAAGTACTGGATACCAGCATATATAAAGCAGTATGGGAGAGAGAGAAAAAAAAGAAGGAAAAAAAAAACTGTACTTAAGCTAGTAGTTGTAAAAGATAGGTACGTTCACCGGTGTTCGTTGATTTAAATCACAAATACAAATCTTCAATTCTCTATTATGTAGGTATTTGTAAAGTCCATTAAAATTAAAACAGCATGTGCTCAAATTAACAGTGCTAAATTTAGCACTGTTATCATAAAACAAATTCAACTTCATGCTGAAACAAAAACAATATTATTTTAGCCAAGAAAGTTAAAATACATTTTGTTATAAATGTGCCTTTTTCCCCACAAAGAATTTTTTTTTTTTTTTTTTGAGCCATTTCTTAATTGCTACTATAAGGTCATTCTAACACTTAACAAAAATGAGATTTGTTCCTTTTCCTATGAAATTATAAAATTCCAGGCTCCCAGGACCATTAATCTCCTTTCATGGAGGTTAGAAGTTGGGTCTGACCAGGAATCTGACCTTTTGTATTCACCAGTGTTCCCTTTCTTGTACATGAGCTCAGCAAGAGGATCGTTTTAGTGGGTGGTAGTAGAGGGTAAATATACAGGGCTTGAAATATTTCATGCTGGTTTACTAGTCAGGCAAATAACTCACTTCTCAGTTGAAAACCAACAGCCTTGCAAGGTTCGCGAGAAAGACAACTCAGTACCAAAAATGAAAAGCTAATTGTTTATTACGTTCAATATTATTTATGAAATTGTAAACATTTTCAATAATATTTTATCGCTAACCTAATTTAAATTTTAAATACCATTTTATAATAACCAAACTCAGTTTTAACCGTCCAGTGTACGTGATGCAGAAATCCTTCAGTCTTTTAGAGCTTTCCTAACAGCTCCATGAAAACATGGGAATCTATGTTTGTCCTTTAACCTACGACACCAATTGCTCAGCGAGAGCTCGCGACGCACATGTGACTGACTCTTGTACATACAAATACCAATTCTTCAATAAAGCTTATTCTAATTTACAGAACTGATTCGTGAATGTGTGACAACATGGGGAATCTGTTTCTCCACAAAAGAAATTGGACAGTGAATACCGTGAGTCAAAACATCCAGGCACGGTGCCATTAACAAAGAATATAAGGAAAGAAGCTACAAGCATGGGGAATGATTTCCCAAAACGTTGTGGGAAAAGATAAGCATTATAAACACTGCTTATGGGGAACCAGCTTACACTGCTTAACTTTTCCCACAGTGTTTTGGCAAATCATTCTCTGGGCTTGTGGCTTCTTCCCTCATGTTATTTATTAAGTGCACTGGGCCTGGATGTTTTGAGTCATGGTATTCACTGTCCCATTTCTTTTGTGGAGAAATTGATTCCCCATGCTGGTGCGTAGTCGTGATTCAGTTCTGTGAATTAAAATAAGCCTTATTAAAGAACTGATATTTTTATGTATCAACAATAGTCATATCATTTATTTTTTATATCGATCATGCAGTATTTGAGAGATAAAAGTGTAAACATAGAATGGCTAGGTTATATGCTTCAGGTGCTGCAGATGCTTCTAACAAGCAGTAAAAGTTTATTGAAGGCAAATATTATCTTGAAAATCTAGAAGATACCTTGTCGACCTTATCAATGAGGTACAGGAAATCTCACATGCATGTCAACACTAAAGGATTACCATATTCATAAGCAAGTGGTTGCAGGTCCAGGCACAACATAACCATTTGACGAATTGTGGCTACTAGCATAAATGTTTCCACCCTGTCTGGATCATTGGAAAGAGACTGACAGAAGCAGAGATGTGATTCTGACCTCCACTGCATTGCCTGCCTTTGACCATTGAGACACTGTCAGGCTGAGGTGGATCAGTGATGGAGCAGAACTACCTATCAAGAGGAATATGAACACACTATTCAGTAATGACTGCTGGCTCAGTGAAGGTACTGACACTCACAGTATCTACCTATATATGGGGATGACATAAGCCGGAAGAGCTCATTTTGGGTGCCATTAGTTATTGCAGCAGGCTGTCTCTAGTACTTCTAGCAAGAAGTGTGATGGCCTAGTAATACATCACCGAAGTACTATAGCAAGCTGTACTAGAATCATAAATATCAACAGGAAACAAATCCCCTGATGAAACAATTCTTCACAAATACATGAAAAGCATATACAAATATCACCATTGACTCGTAGATGCCATATTTTCTACTGTTTCCCATGTAGCGATCATTCATAAAACTTGAAAATTATAACAGTTTGCAACGGGGATCAAACCATGCATCTCCTGATTTACATTCAAGCATGCTACTGCTACACCAGCCAGAAAGACAAAGTTCCATGAAATTGAAGCTGTTTTCTGAAGGATGGCTACATGGGAAACAGTAGAATGTATGGCACCTGTGTGCCAATAATGACATTTATGTGCTTAGTTCTATATTAGCTTGAAGATCTTTCAATTTACCTTCACATCTTCTGAGTTCTTTTGTTTTTTCAAACGTTTCTGTCTTCTAGATGTTTATCAAGTAGGAAGCATGTAGCAAAAGTTTAGTTTACACAGAAAGAGTTAAAAGTTCGTTGCCAGAGTTATTAAATTTAAATCTTATCATTAAATATTCTGTAAGACTTATTTTTGAATTGAGTTGTTGAACATGCTATTAATAAGTTTTGTAGGTTCACTGACGGAACTGCTTTTTTTTTTTTTTTTTTTTTTTTTTTTTTGGTGTGATAACTTTCTTTGATTAGTCTCTTGTTTTTATAACATTCACGGTCCAATATTAAAATTTCTTTTCATGAAGGTTCACATATGCATGACTGTATATGATTTGCCAATACGCTATTTTGATCTTTATTATTAATTGTATTTTCATGGTTCCTTAATTCTAAGTTCCAATTTTTGAGACGTTTGTACTATAATACACTGAAGTGCCAAAAAAACTGGGATACCTTTCTAATACCTCGTTGGCCCTTCTAACGATCAGATATAGACAGCAATGCGATGAGGCATGGACTCCACGGACTCTCTGTAGTACTGTGGAGACAGTGCACACCATGCTTCCCGAAGAGCATCCCACAATTCCATAATATTCGCCGATGGAGAAGTCCTGGCATTAACGACACGTTGAACAGCATCCCAAATGTGTTCGATGCATTTAAATCTGGCAAGCAAGGGGGCCAAGTCAGGATGCCAAACTTTGTGGAATGTTTGTGTGTGGTGGCGCATGGCCATGCTGAAAGAGGTTGCACCCATCGGAGTGGTTGCATGACATGAATGGGTGCAAATGATCCCCAAAGATGGTAACATAGCCTCCACCGGTCAAAGTGATCTGCAGTCCAATGAGGGGTCGTAATGCGTGCCAGAAACACCCCACACAATAACAGATCCACCACTGACCTGCACTGTCTCTTGTAGGCATGCGGGATCCATTGCCTCATGACGTTGTTGCCATACTCTGAGTCGGCCATCTGCATGAAACAGTATCGTGATTTGTCAGACCAGGCTACACGTTTCCAGTCATCTTGAGTCCATTGGTGGTGTTCCTGAGCCCAGGGGAAGCACACATCCCTGTGTCATCGGGTCAGCGATGACACTTGCAGGGGTGTTAGTGCACCTACCATGTTTCGGAGCAACTCTTGGAGCGGGAAAATACACAATTTATGAGCAGAAAAGTAGGGTTTCGGAGCGAGAAAATTTGCATTTTGGAGCAGAACTCAGGTTTTGGAGCAGCTAATGATAGCATTTTTAATTGTTTAAAGTCCATGCTGTGCTTTAAGTTATATTTATATACTGAATTACCATTATTTTATGAACTGAAAACTTTTTATATTTCAGGTTTGTTGACATTTTACTGCTTCTCTTACGACTGTTAATTAGCATTTCTGTCATTCCGACAGTGAGATAAATGGGAAAACAATTATACTACTCACGAACTTAATGAAAACTACACGACCTGCAATATTTTAAGTGTAATACATTAATATCAGGGATTTTCTTCTGAATACATTTGTTTTGCTGTAACACGAATAGGATGCTGCCGTGTCCAAGAACTGTTGCTATTGTTACTGAACGCTTGCAAATATACACTTAGGAAGAAAAATAATATGTAATTACTGTTTGTTGTTTGGTTGGTTTTTAGCAGTACATTTTTTGAGATTCATGGCATTCAGATGAAAATACATTATTTCTGAAACCAACCAACTGGCAAGCCACGAGTATGTGGTTTGCGTGTGCATCACAAACTCCTAAGGTTTTCTTTCTGAAGGAAAGCATACCTTCGATATAAAAGGAAAACTAATGTAACATTTAATAATCAAATTGTAAAATCACCTTTCAGCAGTTGCGCCATGATACTCTTCATATAATGTTTTTCATCCAGTAATTATCAATGTCAAACTTTCGTTATTGCTGTGAACAATTACAACTGGAATTAAAACTATAAAATAACAGTGAGATTTAGTAAAGCTGGTTACATAAAAGCTGCTTCCATCGCTTAACGCAGTGTTTCTCAAAGTATGTTCTGTGGAACCCAGGGGCTCCACAAGCAATTCGTAAAACATTGCAAGACATTTTCAAGAAAACCTTAACAAATTCCCTGTGGCCAATAAAAAAAATGGGGAAAAAGTTCAAGAAAATGGTACACGTTCTGGAAGGTGTGATCAAGACAAAACTGTCAAATTTGTGGAAAGAAGAAAGTACTATAAGAGCTATATTAGTTTGGCATTTATGAAAGCTGAAGATAATCCAGGGTGTCGTATGCAGCAAAGTTTATCATAATAGCTCAACAGCACCTGCTGAATTGCGGCGCTATTTGGAGACTACTACAGATCGAGAGCTCAAAGATATGAATGTTGATTTTTTTGGTATGTGAGCATGATGAACTTTTAAAAGTGAAAAAACTATTTTTCATGAAGCACATACAGTGAATTAAAAAGCTACTGAGGCTTCCTTTTTAGTAAGCTATCAAATAGCACAAGCAGGTGAATCTCATACACTAGCTGTGAATCTCATCAAGCCATGTGTTTTTGACATGGTTAAGTGCATGCTTGGTGAAAAATCGGCCAAAGAAATTGCAAAAATTCCGCTATCAAGCGATACAGTGTCTCGCCGAGTGAAGGAAATAGCAAGCAGTGTAAAAGAGAAACTTATTATTCGCATCAAGTCTTGCAATTTTGCTTTGCGAATGGACGAGACTACAGACGTGTCACGTCTCATGATATTGTTCGCCTTGGTAAAATACCCGTACTAAGAAGCATCTCTGGCAGAAGATCTTCTATGCAAGCCACTAGCAGCACATGCAACAGCACAAAGATCTTCAATATTTGAAATTCCTTCTTTGAAGAAAATGAAATTCCGTGGAAAAATTGCATTGATATTTGTACACATGGTGCCAAAGCTATACTGGGAAAAACATCTGGTGGTGTCGCACACATCAAAATGATTGCAAAGAACTGTATCAGTAGTCACTGTGTACTTCGGGCAAGGTCTTGGATGAAAATGTTGCTCCTCCATCTAAAAAGTGCCCTGGGTGAAGTAGTTTAAATGATAAACTTCATAAAAGCTCGTCCTCTGAATAACAGATGATTTAAAGTCTTGTGCGATGATGTAGGAAGTGTGCACACACCATTGCTTCTATGTACAGAAGTAAGATGGTTATTTCGAGTTAAAATATTGGAACACTTTTTTGAACTTCAAGCTTTAAGTGCATGCTTTCTTCACAGATAACCACTTTGATTTTAAAGATTAGTTACTTTAAGTGGCTTACCTATCTGATATTTTCTCAAAACTGAATAAACCCAATCTTGCACTTCAAGCAAAGCAAATTGATGTATTCACCATCAACGACAAAATTGTGGCATTTAAAAAAAAAAGATTCAATTTTGGACCAGATGTGTCCGCAACCATGAATTTGATTGCTTTCCAACAGCGAGAAAACTTTCTGTCAGAGCTGGACTTAGAACAATGTGGTGAAATCATCGAGCATCTGGAAGCTCTCCATGATTCAACGAGGAAGTATTTTCCTGATGAGCAGCACGAAAAATTAAAAAGTCAATTATGGATTAAAATCCATTTGTTATTAATGAAAAACCTGCATGCTTTTTATCTGATGGATATCAAAACTTTATTAAAATGATGTCGGATTCCTCAATGACATTCATTTATAAAACAGTGCCAGTGGCAGACTTTTGGTGCAGTTTGAAAGGAAGATATTGATTATTATCACCAAAAAAAAAAAAAAAACTGTGTCAGTACTCTTAACGTTTGCAATAACCTATTTTTGTAAAACTGGCTTTTCTATGTATGCCTCAACAAAAACTAAGCACCGGAAAAGCTGGATGCAGAGCCCGATATGAGATTACAACTTTCTTCGATAATACCGAATTTTAAAGAACTGTAGAATGACGCAAAGGAACAGTTAGTCACTTAGATTAACACACTTAAAAGGACTGTAGAAATTTATTGTAATTACGCTGATGATGAACGAACACTCTGGTCGCCATGAACACTCTAGTGTACCATGAACACTCTAGTATCCACGAGGATGAACACTCTGGTCACCATGAGATACACACTCACATAAGCACAGCACTGACACTGACCGATAAGTACAAAATTAACGCTCGCAGCGCCCTCTTGAGGGTCGTTTCAAAATCCACCATAGGGCTTTAACAAGAACTATGTGGCAATAAAAAGGAAAGCCATTCATTACATTAATATTTTTCATTAATGAATACTTGCATCATTGGCATAATAAATTTTATTGGTTCTACATTAGCTTTTTGTATGTATTATCTTTTTATTGACTAATTGTCTATTTTTTTCGTTACATTTTTATTTCAAATCTGTGATAAATAGTAGGGCATACAGGTGCATTAATTTTAAATGGTATATATAGAGGGGTTCCGTTGCTAGACATTGTAGGAAAAAGGGTTCCATAGAATAAAAAGTTTGAGAACCACTGGCTTAATGCTTGCGCAGTGACATTTTGGTGTGTGAATGCCCCCCCCTTCCGGAGTAGTAGATAGAATCAGTTTGACTCTTTTTGTTGTTGCTGTCTGAAAGAGCCACTGCTCTTGCATACGTGGGATCCTGTACGGGCATTAACCAGACGATTGCGAGTTAGTAACTGGTTCATTGCACCTTCCATCTGGAAAAAGTGTGAGGGTGAAAGATGTTCACCAAGGCAGGTCAAAATGAGAAAAGCAAAACCTCCTAAAAGTTCTGCTCCCTGTATGTACAGGGCAAAATTCAGACTTTAAGTAAGAACCAAAAGATCAGTATTTCTGATAATTGACTACAAGTTATGCGATATAAACAATCCTTTCATTTATCCATAGCACTCATGATTTTAATTAACATACATGAGACTGACGAAGAAAAAACAAACAAAGCTGTACTTTTTAATTTGGTGAAAAATCAGACTGTGCGGTGAGAAAGTGTGAATATTACAAAGCATGAATAAAACTGAATCGTTCATTGTAATTTATTTATGAAAATATTTAATTAGATCACACCACTGTATTCACTATTATAAAATTACTGAAATCCAAACAATACAGGGTGGTTTTAAAAGATATAGCTTCAAACAGTTTTTTTTTTTTTTTGTTTCCTGGTTTTGTTCTTGTACTTGCTAGAAAATTAGCTCTGGTTTCCTCTTGCAAGCAAACCCTACTTTATTCTCAGCAAGTTCCACAGCCATATTTGTTTTTTCTTTACTCTGCCCCTGCACAGCATCCAATGTTTACCTTTTTTTTTTCTGCTGAAAGATTTCCCTTACCATTTTTCTTTGTTACTTTTCTTTCTCTTTTCATTTTTTATTCCCTCGGATGACAATTTTATCCATCATGCTAAAAGAACGTTCAGCCTGACGACCATGAATTCTGATATCAGAGCTTTCACTATTTTAGATAAATGGTGTAATTTTCAGATAATGAATGCTTTTTTTTTTCTTTTTTTTTTTTTTTTTTTTTTTTTTTGAACACCATGCATTAATTCTTACAAAATTACAAACTTCGTCACTGCCGTTCTTGGAAATTCCCCACCCTTATCAAGCTAAATTGCACACACATTTATGAGGGTGATGACATTTAACAACTACATAGAAGTGGGAACATCACAGAGGGTGGGGATACAATTACGGAAGAAATCTTCGCTCCGCTCGACTTCCGTTATCGAAAATTTATCCGACATTTTCAAGCTGAAATACAAATATTTATGGAATAAAATAATACTTAACAATACTGGGTAGAGGAAACATAGTGAGAAAAAAATTACGACCCCCCCCCCCCCCCCCATCAATCCTTTCAAAATTTCAGTTTAGTTGTGCATCTATCTCGTGAATGGTCCAAATGATAACAAAAAGACGGAATTCCTCGAATCAGCGTAAGAATCTCTTGGCCGGAGATTATGGGGAAATTTTCTGGCGGCCTAACTCCCATTTTCGGAAATAGTTGCCTACAATTTCAAGCTGAAATTATGCAACAAAATTATATTTAACAACAACACTGAACAGAAGCCACATCACGAGAGAAAAAAGACACGATTACGGGGAAAATCTGCATTACGTTTAACTTCCATTTCCGAACATTTAAAAAGACAAAACAACATTTCCACACAGAATACGACCCCCCCCCCCCCACTAATACCCCGGAAATTTCTTCACTTTTGCATCGGTCTCGAAAATGACACAAAGGAGGGGGAGAAACTGCGAAACTGCGGAAGAATCTCACGTACAAATTAACCACTGAATCAATTTTGAATGTCCTAAGATAACGCTAAAACATCTATGGCCGGTAAATGTTAACTTTTGGCGCAGATTTCGTCCAAATCGTGGGGTTTTTTGGGGGGTTTTTTTTTAGCAGAATGGAGCAAGAACAACGTTTTGGCACTGGCTGGTGCAGGTCTGGCAGCCCTGCACTTGGGCAGATCGTCAGCTCTGGAGCCCCACAGAACACATAGAATGTTGCACTGTCCGAACAATGATGCTGCTATTAGCCCCAGCATTGAAATGCGCTGTGATTTGCAGCAATGTTGCATGTCATGCGGATATTATGATATGTGCCAGACACTGCTGTCCATAATTGTCCAGGGCTTTTCTGACCACACCAGTCTCACACTCTGGATGTTTTCCCTGAGTTTGTGTAGTCCAGGTACACACTTGAAATTGTTGACCGTGTAGATCCAAATTTCATGGTGATTTCCAAGAGGGAACCCATCTCTCCCGGGCGCCGACTATCTTACCATGTTCAAAATTGCTTAAATCCTGATAAGCTGCTATCAGAACGGCAACCTGTTTTTTGTTTTTTATTGTTCAGTTTTCAATTTTGAACTTCCACTTTGAATTTCATTCTACATTTTTTATGAAATTTTTATTTTTGCAATTTTCATTTTTTACAATTTACTCTATAATATATATATATATATATAATTTGCAGATGATACCATTTACCACATGTGTGTGGTGGCATATAATGGAAATGGTAGTGCTCTTCCCAGTTTTTCTGACACCTTAGTGCAATTACTGTTACAGTCCAATGGAATTTGATATGCATTTTTCCCCTTCTAACTCGTCTTGTGCACATTTCTCTATTAGCTAAATACGCTACTTTGTTTTGTGCTGTAGTTGCTATCTGTACATTATTCTTCAACAAATGTTTATTAATTTTGTTATTTAATTTCCCATATTTTGCCATTGGAATATACTTGATCATTTGATTGTGTTTTTCAGCCTTAGTGATGCTCTTTTCAGCTAGTTTTTGTCTGACATGTTGCACAATGTTAATTGATAGTTTTCTTGGAATTATCATTATCTAAAAACTTCATTGCCATTTTTGTGATAGTTTCCACTTGATTATTTTTTGTCAACCTGTTTTTTGTTTTTTATTGTTCAGTTTTCAATTTTGAACTTCCACTTTGAATTTCATTCTACATTTTTTATGAAATTTTTATTTTTGCAATTTTCATTTTTTACAATTTACTCTATAATATATATATATATATATATTTTGCAGATGATACCATTTACCACATGTGTGTGGTGGCATATAATGGAAATGGTAGTGCTCTTCCCAGTTTTTCTGACACCTTAGTGCAATTACTGTTACAGTCCAATGGAATTTGATATGCATTTTTCCCCTTCTAACTCGTCTTGTGCACATTTCTCTATTAGCTAAATACGCTACTTTGTTTTGTGCTGTAGTTGCTATCTGTACATTATTCTTCAACAAATGTTTATTAATTTTGTTATTTAATTTCCCATATTTTGCCATTGGAATATACTTGATCATTTGATTGTGTTTTTCAGCCTTAGTGATGCTCTTTTCAGCTAGTTTTTGTCTGACATGTTGCACAATGTTAATTGATAGTTTTCTTGGAATTATCATTATCTAAAAACTTCATTGCCATTTTTGTGATAGTTTCCACTTGATTATTTTTTTCAGATGAAAGTAATTTAGATTTAGTTATTAAATTTCTTGCTGTGTTAATTAATATATTTATGGATACGTGCATGCGTGATGCCAAAATTGATAATACTGGTTTATGTCTTGGTGATATCCATGTGTGTAGACTGCTGTATGCTGATGACACTGTCCTGTTGGCAGAGAGCAAAAGTGAGTTGCAGAATATGTTGTCCCAGATGTACGAAGTTCGAATGAAATTCAAACTCAGTATAAATAAGGGAAAACCCAAAGTTATGGTTTTTGAGAGGAACTGGTAGTACTGAATGCAATGTAAGTCTAAGTGGCACAATGATCGACCAGGTGAATGAGTTTTCTGTATTTAGGAAGCATGTTCGACAGAGAGAGCAAATTGGATAGTGAAATTAGTAGGAGAGTGAATTCTTCATTGAAAGTCATGGCTGCTTTGGGAGGTTTTCACAGGAATGATGGGTGAGCAAGACAGACCCGTATGGCTGTGTATGAAAGTGTAATTGTTCCTACTCTGATGTATGGCAGTGAAACCTGGGTATTACAAAAGAAACATAGGAGTCGTTTGTGTGCTGGAGAAATGTGTTGCTTATGGGGGGTTTGTGGCAAAACACGTTCTGGTTGTGTGAGGAATGAAGATGTGTTGCAGTTGTGTAATGTAAGGCAAAATGTTGTTAACAAGGTGGAGAACTAATATGATTCTGTGGTTTGGCCATGCTGAGAGAATGAGTGATGAGATGCTTACTAAGAAAATCTTTTTAGCCCAAGTGGCAAGAAGGAAAGGCAGAGAAAGGCCAAGGAAGTCATAGGAGGATCAGATTCAGGAGTGTCTGCATAAGAAAAAGAGTATCAGTATGAAGTATAGAAGATCTTGTGTACAGCATATGATGGATGTCAGTGAAGCCTGAGTTGTATGTCAAGATTGCTGTAAATGGAGAAGTTTGATAAGGCAACAGTAAGTAAAAATTATCAGGTAGTTTGTATTTCCTTGTGGAGCTAACCTCTGAATCTCAGAGAACAGCTTGGTGATATGTATGTGTGATGTATGTTAATTTTTACTACTTTTGAGTGCTACAATCTATAATTCAGTAATATATTAGATTTTTCTTTCTTGAAATCATAATTCAAGAAATCATATTCAAAAATGTTATTAGATAATGATTACCCCAAGGTTTTAGGCAAAAACTAGCTAAAAAGAGCATCACAAAGGTTGAAAAAACTGATAAAATGATCAAGTATATATGAATGGCATATTATGGAAAATTAAATAACAAAATTAATAAACATTTATTAAAAAACAATGTAAAGATAGCAACAACAGCACAAAACAAAGTAGCATATGTATTGTAATAAACAACCATACAGAATTACACAAGACAAGATGGAAAGAAAAAATGTAGCATATCAAATTCCACTGGACTGTAACAGTAATTATAAAGGACAAACATCTCTAAAATTGGAATTTAGAATTAAGGAACATGAAAACACAATTAATAATAAAAATCAAAATAGTGTATCGGCAAATTAGATACAGTTATGCAAACATGAACCTTTAGAAAATCAGTTAAAATATTGGTCTACGAACCTCATAAAAACAAGAGACTAATCAAAGAAAGTTATTACATCCAAAAAACAGGTCCATCAATGAACCTACAAAAGTTATAAAAATAATAGCATATTCAACAACTCAATTTAAAAGTATGTCTTACAAAATATTTAATGAAAAGATTTTAGTTTAATAACTGGCAACTTAAAAAGGAACCTATCTCTCTCTGGCAACAAAAGTTAAGTTCTTTCTGTGTAAACAAAACTTTTGCTACACGTTTTCTACTTGATAACAGGCCATGACAAATATCTAGAGGTCAGAAACATCTGAAAAAACAACAACAAAAGAACTCAGAAGACGTAGAGGTAATTGAAAGATCTTCAAGGTAAACTAAAACTATGTATATGAATCTGAGTAAAGCCTTGAGTAAGAACTTCAATGACATTTATGTATTCTTTTCACATAATTGTGAAGAATTATTTCTTCACAGAATTTGCTTCCCATTGATATCTATTATCTGAAATGCTGGAGTTATGAGACTTACATCAGTACATGGATGAGAAAAAATTATTACTGATGCTACATTAAGCATCAAACTGTTTCAACTAGCACACATATGGAATGTTGTTCATGTTCTTACGGTACATCAGCCTATACATTGAGTTGCTAAGAAGTTCACTGTTCTGGGTGGTGTAACAAGTAGCCTGCTCAGGGCTTGAAAAAATATATGAAAAGTTACATGCCCAGACGGGCATGTGCAAAAGTTATTTACCTGCCCAGGTAGTAAAAGCTAGATGCCCAGGACAATTTTTCTTTTAAAATAACAAATCAGAACCCTCATTTTTTTAAATTAAAAAAGACGAACGTTTTTTACATGTTTTGCATTTCCGTTTTAAGGGTCTGTATTCAAAATGTTCAATGCACAAAAGCGCTTATATCTCAAGTTTTAAGATGACGCTGAAATTGGTATGAAACTGCATGATGATGAGATATGTATTTTAGAAATTTAGTGATTCAGCCATGTTCTCTTCGTTGAAGTTTTTTTTTCGCCCTTTGTCACTGAACATCAGAGGCTAGTTCCATCAAAGGCATGCATCCTGATGCTGACCATAAACAACATTTACAGCAAAATTACACATGGTTTTAATATCTGGACCTAGAGCATAATATAACTAAAGAAGTGATACTCTTCTGTCGTTGGCACTCGGTAACAATACTACAACTTACAGTGATTAGCAATGAAATGACACGAGACATGGGATCACTGTCTTTTTTTCTTGTAGTAAGAAATTATATTCCAAACTTTTTCATTTTTAAATTTAGCTGCCCAATCCAGGCAACAATATTGCTTTTTTACCTGCCCAGGGCAATAATTGTATATGCCCGGGCATCTCAGTTATGATAGTTTTCAAGCCCTGCTGCTTGAATGCAGACCTGGAGATGTGAACTTTATTCCCGTTACAAGGCGATGTAATTTTTAAGCTTTCTCATGGATGGCTACATGGGAAATAGTACAAAATGCAGCATCTATGCGCCAATAGTAATATTTGCATTGTAATTTATTGTAGGTATCCCAAATGCTACCTTCCAGCAGCATAACATCCTGTCATATACAGCTGCTATCACCAGAGCATGTGTGCATAAAATCAAATTGCCTCTAATGGTCTGCAAGATCTCCAGAACTATTGCCTACTGAAATATGTAGGATTTAACTGGACATCAGTTGCAAACCACTCGTCAACCAGCCAGGAACAGAGCTGTGCAAAGTGCATGCAATACGGCACAATATCTCTCAGGACAACACAGAACATCTGCACAGCTCTATGCAGTGATCTGCTTCTAACTTCATTACAAGCCATGGCATTTACATGACATACTGACAGATGTTATTATTTTGTCTATTTCAATTGATTAAGTTGTTGTTTATCACTTCCATAAATAGTTGGCACATACAATAATCAACTTGTTTATACATTCTTCTGCTCAACACATTAAATTTTGAATCTCCACTTTTGGCTATCTTGCACTGGAATTAATAACAAAAAGCTGCTTAAAAGACAGATGTAAATTCAGACTCACCTCAGTCTTTATACTCTTGCACGGTATCGGCGTCATTGTAGACACCAGTTCATTTGTACACTTGCTGAGCATGTCATGAAAAAATGGAGGGGAAAAAAAAAAAAAAAGTAAAAGCTTGAAAAATTAAAAATGCAGATTTAAGTTGAAATTAAAGTGGTTAAAAGCCTAAAAGATATAAGAGTCATTCCATCTCAATTCAGGCAGACAGTACCAAAATGTGTCAGGTGACCATTTTAGATTTGTTCCAAAAAATTACAGTAGTTACAACTATTGGAGACATAAAATATCCTAAAAGGATTTCCCTAAAAAAAACATTTTTCTCCAGCTACAGCTTTTTGAAGTTTGGCTAAAATCTAGCGATCTTTGAAAAATGGGGAAAATGCTGTATTTCAAAATGAGCACTGCTTCCAAACTATTTAATCTATTCACTTAATTTCTTTTTATTTTGTAGCTATTGAATTAAATTTTAACTTAGCATAGTTTTAATAAGCCTGACTGACATTATTAATAAGGGAAAAAAAACATTATTGCAGAAAACACTTTTTTTTTTTTTTTTTTTTTTTTGCATTTTTGGAAAAAAAAATTTCCACTAAATAATTATTTTTTAGGTAAGTAAGGATGACAATCTGAAGTCCCTCAATGGTAGTTTTACAGCAAATTTTATTTTAAACCTGGGATGCATGCAGTCCATAAAATTCAATTTTAAGTTATGCAGAAGTTCAAAAAAGCTCAATTTTTGAATGACATTAACTTTTTAAATCTGAAAATCTGACATTAACTTTTTAAATCTGAAAATCTGTCCATTTGATGTCCTCTCAGTTGTTAATAAATTGCTCATTGCAGAATAGTGTATTTTTGCTTGGTTAATTATATATATATTTTTTAAAGATTGCACGTTTTCAGCCTTTCAGCGTTGTTGCGTAATTACAGCACACAATGCAATAGATTGTCCATATTTCACTGAAAACTTCGTTTAATCAGGTTTCAAAGTTAAAACATAGGTTACTGGTGTTTGATTAGTGCAATTACATTATATTTTGAAGTTCAGCACAAAAACATATACTGTACTAAAAAATATTTGCAGAACATGGCAGTATGTTCTTGCTGGTTTCATTTTTTTTTTCTAGGGGAATTATTTGCAACCTCATACTCTTTCCCTCTCTCTCTATATATATATACTTTAAATTATTTATTTTGTTAAACTTGTTAATTTTGTAACCATCCACTGTTCTACTGATACTCCTCATAAAATTATAGTATTTTGTAATGAAATTGCACAAGCCACAATGCTGAAACAACAGGTTATGACAGGCTTTCGCAAGTACAAACATGTCCATTGATTGCTCACTGAACAGCCAATCAGCAGATGTTATGTCCTTCATTTACTAATTCCCCACCTTTCTCCCACTCCAGTTTGCTCTTGTCTGTTGATGAGTGATGTTCAGTATTGCTCAGTAAATAATTTATAATGTCTGATCATCATAGTTCTGAGAGTTAGATGTGTGGACCACATTAAAAGACACAAAAGAGTTGTGTACAAAACTAAGCTTGTTAGGTTCTGTGGTGCTGGTGATTTAGGTGATGAAATTCAAAGGATTGTAGGCCCATCTGTCTCTGTAAATAGAAATTATTATTTGTGTTGCAATTGTGTGGCTTTTTACAAAAGAAAATTTTTGGAATGTGCAAATGAAACTGAAGAAGAAATTCCCACATCAGAGAGAGAGAGGGTTTTTTCATTCCCAGTCATGAGATTGTGGATGTTTTAAATAGCAGTATTACAATGCTTGATGTTAATGTGTCACCATTTAAAGCCCCTTCAGGAGTTAGGGAGGATAGGAGAGAAGCTTATGTGAAGAGGAAAAAGTTGACATTAGAGAAAACACTAACAACTTCAGCTGTGCAGAAATTATAAGACATACATGGAGTTAATTTGTTGCTGAACTTTCTCATCTTTTACAAAATATAACACTAGTGATTCTTGAAGGTAAAACTGTTCAAGCCTACACGTCTTGTAAGGAAGAAGAATAGGGGGCTAATGTAAAACCTGTTGTAGGAATACAATCAAAACATTACTGGTTGGTTAAAAATAACGAGTCTTATATGGGACGTACAATTAAACATCAAGTTGAAAAAGTTGAAACATCCAGCCAGGTGAAAAAACATTACTCAGTAAGTGATTTCCAGGTAGGCGAGTTTGTTGGGTGTGTTTATAACAATAATTGGTGGATGGGGCAGATTACAGGTATATCTCGAGAGCTCAATGACATTACTGTGTCATTTATGCATCCCCACGGTCCAGCTAAAGGGTTCCAGTGGCCAGAGGAATCTGGAAAGAAGAAAGATGAATGTCCAAATGCCATTAGAAAATGTGCTGCTTAAAGTAAGGAATCCTACTCCACTTGGACTATCTGCACGACTCCATACTTTTGACCAACAGGAGCTGAGAAAAATTAACCACATCTACTGTGCCTAATCCTTCTACATAAACCTTTTACAGGTAACTTTATTAATATACTGCTAAGAAATTGTTTATCATCTAAAAGGCTACTTGGGAAAAAAATTTTATGAAAGTAAAATTAATAAAAAAATTGCAATAATACCAAGTGTCAAAAAAAATTGTATGTTAATGAATTACAGTGATGCTATAGTATAATAATGTTATGTTCTGCACATTTTTTAGTGTATGTTTTTGTGCTGAACTTCAAAATATAATGTAATTGTACTAATCAAACACCAGTAACCTATGTTTTAACTTTGAAACCTGATTAAACGATGTTTTCAGTGAAATATGGACAATCTATTGCATTTTGTGCTGTATTACGTAACAACGCTGAAAGGCTGAAAACGTGCAATCTTTAAAAAAATATATAAAATTAACCAGGCAAAAATACACTATTCTGCAATGAGCAATTTATTAACAACTAAGAGGACATCAAATGGACAGATTTTTAAAAAATGGGGTTTTTGAGTTAATGTCATTCAAAACGTGAGCTTTTTTGAACTTCCGCATAACTTAAAATTAAATTTTATGGACTGCATGCATCCCACATTTAAAATAAAATTTGCTGTAAAACTACCATGGACTTTCAGATTGCCATCCTTACTTACTTGAAAAATAATTATTTAGTGGGATTTTTTTTTTTTTTTGCAATAATGTTTTTCCCCCTTATTAATAATGTCAGTCAGGCTTATTCAAACTATGCCAAGTTAAAATTTAATTTAATAGCTACAAAATAAAAAAAATAAGTGAATAGATTAAATAGTTTTGAAGCAGCGCTCATTTTAAAATACAGCATTTTCCCCATTTTTCAAAGAACGCTAGATTTTAACTAAACTTCAAAACGCTGTAGCTGGAGAAAAAAAGAAAAATTTTAGGTAAAATCCTTTCAGAATATTTTATGTCTCCAGTAGTTGTAACTACTGTAATTTTTTGGAACAAATCTAAAATGGTCACCTGACATGCTCCACCTGAGCTGAGATGGAATGACTCATAAGTAGTATACCTACTCAAGCTTCTATCCTACAAAAAGTTACATTTGATATAGAGCAAAATTAAATTATTATACCTTGACATCCTAATAACTAACAAGGATGAAAATGTACAATATGAGATTTATAGAAAATACTTTTATATCTACCATAATCCCAGCAGCATCCAACCACCCTAGAAAATGTAAACTTGCAGCCTTTACAGCTTACATCTGCTAAGAACATACACCCATCAAATCAACAAAAACTGGATGAGAAAATGAAATGGATAAAACAACTGGCTCACAACAATGAGTACAGGTTGAAAGAAATTAACCTTGTATAAAAGTTAAAACCTAACAGCACAAAGAATACAGCTTTGGAAGGGGTGGTGGTGGTGGTGAAGAAATACGAACTTCTGTAGATCAACAAATAATGTGGTTAGTTTTAACTAACCGTTTGGTTTATGTGGCCATTAAATACCTTAATAGTTGTAAAACTATTATTTTAACTGTTTCACATGTTATGATAGCTTCCGTGTCGAGTGCTCCTGTCTCGTAATTTCCGCTGTCATATGAAATTTCCTGGTACAGTAGTAGATCAACAGTCAATTAATTAAAGTTCAAGATATTGTAAAAGGAACTTACTTACTATGATATATTCTGGAGGAACAATTATAGGTCTCAATGTTTAGTACATTCCGTTCGGTCATTTTATAGTTGATTGCTGAGGTGCCGTAGTTCACAGAATTAGCTTTGTAAATGAACATAAGGTATTCAATTCAAGTCTAGTTTCAAATGAATATGGTATTTGGAGTTCAAACAAGTCAGAATTAAAAAACTAAAAGACTATCAATAAAACATTTTTTAAAAACCTTATCAGAATCATTAAAATCCATATCTTCAGAATTTAAAAGAATATCAATAAAAATTAAAATCCTTATCGTTATATGCAGTTGTCGAATTCGTAAAATTGCTCAGCAAACAAACTACAGATGTCGAAAAACAAAGACCTATATGTTAGCAAAGATTTCGGACAAAGAGCAGAAAATTCTTAAAAACGAGCACTCGCACCACGAATAACATCCAGACTAGTTTCGACCCGTCTTTGTCACGGTCATCATCAGCGGCACAATATATGTTGATCTATGTTGAACTATGTTGTCATCTAGTCGACTTGTGTCCCATTTATAACTTGGGTGTTTCACGTCGACAAGTCTCGATGTGTTTTCGTATACATGAGCCTACATGTCTATGTAGTGACGTGCCATCTATCGATTTGGTAGTCCATTATTGTTGTTCTCTTAAACTTCATGTTTTTTATTTCTTTTTGGATTGATGTTTTATATTACTTTTTCTTCTCTTTTTTTTTTTTTTTTTTTTCTTTTTTCTTGTTCAATAAGGTATTTCCAGGGGTATGGCATTTCTTTAGGTGTGGAAGAATTACAATTCTTCCCTTGGGCCTTCTCATTTGCGACGACCTCGGACCATAGGATTTGATTATGTTTTGGGTGTGTTGTTAAAATTTTGCAATTTTCCCAATCTGGTATAAGTTCATTTTCAATGCAGTGCTGTATAAGTGATGTTTTAATTTCTTTTTTTTTGTCCAGTTGTTCATATGCTCGTTCAGTCGCGCAGCAAATCTTCTTTTGGTGCTGCCTATATAATATTTGTCGTATCTACCATCTTTAGGATTGATAGTCGGAATCAAGCATACACCTGCTGTGTGTAATGGGTTTTTGCCATAATCACCTGCTGTTAATAAGCGTGAATTGTCTATTACTTTTTTCAGCAATATCAATGTTGTAACTTTTGCATTCCTTTTTTAGGATATCGCTGATGGGTGGTAAGTAAGGTACGCTGCCGTAGAACTGCAATTCTTTTTTACAATCTTTATTAGAATTTCTTTGTTTTATGACATTCCGATATATTGAATTTATCAAACCATTAGTATATCCAAAACATGTTGCAGTATCTTTAATTAATTGCAATTCATCTTTTAGCACTTTTTTAGTTGAAGAGTATGCAATGGCTTGTGCTACGAAAGATAGGAGTGCTGCAGTTTTGTATTTCCATGGGTGACAAGATTCTTTAGGTATAATGGCGGGAACATAAGTCGGTTTACAGTAAATGTTGAATTCAATCCTGTTCTGACCTTTAAATAAAGATATGTCTAAATAATTGAGTGTGTTGTTAACTTCTCGTTCACAAGTGACTTGAATTGTTGTATAAAATCTATTTAATTTATTTATGAATTGTTCCATTTTGTTTTCAGAGAAAGGCCAGAAAATCAAGATGCCGTCCACATACTGTAAGTATAGTATTGGTAAGTCATTTGTATTGCTGCAAAATAATTTTACTTCAATATCTTGCTTTATAACTTCAGCCAATAATCCGGAAATGGGCGATCCCATAGGAGCTCCGAAAATTTGTCTGTAAATTGTTTCATTGCAGAGGAAGAAATTGTTGGCAGTAATCAAGTTGAGAGTGTAAGCAATACCTTCGATGGTGTTAGGTTCAATTTTCTGTCTTCTCAGTTTTTCCTTGATTAGGTAGGTGGATTGCTTCATTGGTGGGGGTGTTTGGGTATAAAGACACCATATCCAAACTGTATATCGTAAATCCTATGTTGTTGATGGATTTAACTTTATTAATCACTTCATCGGAGTTATTCACGTTGTATTCATGGTTGCAATAAAATATTTAAAAAAAATTGTATAGGCCTTTTTCAAGGCTGACAGTTGGAGCATTGTTCTTATTAACAATAGGTCTGATTGGACAGTCATCTTTATGGGTTTTTATTTTGCCAAAGATATATGGAATGGACGCAGCGATAGGTAGGTATGCATTCCTTCTAACCTCGTTAGGTAGTATCATATGGTTTTTCAAGTGGGCTAGTTTTCTTATAACATTATCAGTGGGGTCCCTATCAATTGGAACAGCCATTAATTCATCAACAGCTTTTATCATTTTCTGATTGTATTCGTCATGGTCACTTATAATAATTTGCTTGGATTTATCTGCTAGAATGCATTTGACATTCCGATTGTTTCTTAGTTCCAATAATGTTTGTCGTTCATACTTTAGTCTTTTATCTGGTATATTTTTAATCATATGATTATAGCACCTAACGATTTTAAATCTTGTGGCGTCTTGCTTCGTTTTAGGTATTTTATTAATAACGTCTTCGATTTGTGGTATAATGTTCTCCAACTTCGGTATTTTCGCAGCATATGCATATTTAATACCCTTATTTAGGGCTATTTCTTGATAAGGGGAAAGTTGTACACTTGATCTGTTGATGAAGAGTTGACCTTGTTCTTTTTTATCCTTGTTTTTTGTTGTCTCGATTTTTGTAGACAACTTTCCCCTTGGCAAGAAATAGCCCTAAATAAGGGTATTAAATATACATATGCTGTAAAAATACCGAAGTTGGAGAACCTTATAAAGCAAATTGAAGACGTTATTAATAAAATACCTAAAGCGAAGCAAGACGCCACAAGATTTAAAATCGTTAGGTGCTATAATCGTATGATTAAAAATATACCAGATAAAGACTAAAGTACGAATGACACCGGAGTCGACAAGACGTGACAACATAGTTCAACATAGAACAACATATATTGTGCCACTAATGAGGACCGTGAGAAAGATGGGTCAAAACTGGTCTGGATGTTATTCGTGGTGTGAGTGCTCGTTGTTAAGAATTTTCTGCTCTTTGTCCAAAATCTTTGCTAACATATAGGTCTTTGTTTTTTCGACATCTGTATTTTGTTTGCTGAGCAATTTTACGAATTCTACGACTGCATATAAATGATAAGGATTTTAATTTTTACAGATATTCTTTTACATTCTGAAGGTACGGATTTTAATGATTCTGATAAGGTTTTTAAAAAATGTTTTGTTGATAGTTTTTTAGTTTTTTAATTCTGACTCGTTTTGAACTCCAAATATCATATTCATTTGAAACTAGACTTGAATACCTTATGTTCATTTACTAAGCTAATTCTGCGAACTACGGCAACTCTGCAATCAACTATAAAACGACCGAACGGAATGTACTAAACATTGGGACCTACAATTATTTCTCCAGAGTATATCATAGTAAGTAAGTGCCTTTTACAATATCTTGAAGTTTAATTAATTGACTGTTGATCTACTGTACTAGAAAATTTCATATGACAGCGGAAATTACGAGACAAAGGAGCACTCAACACGGAAACTATCATAACGTGTGAAACAGTTAAAATAATAGTTATACAACTATTAAGATATTCTGTAGATCAATTTCATATAACAAAGGAATTACAGAAACAAAAGATGTTTCTAAAAAACAAACTTATGCACAAGAAACAGTATGAGACATCAGAATATTATCACTAAAGATAGTAAATATAATAAAAAAACAGGTATATATAAGATTCCAATCAAAAGATAAGGAATTTAATATTCCTATATTCTATATAGGCAGTACAATAACAAAATCTTAATACAGCACAATCTGACCATATTAAAATCTGGAGTTATGAAACAAAATAGGACAGCACACACCAAACCAGATCAGGAAAATATAGAATTAGTAACACAGCATAAGAAACTTAATCAAATATAACAAGAGAAGCTATGTATATATACAGTGGGCAAAAAAGTATTTACGTACATACATTACTTTGCATAAATAAACATGAAAAAGCAATTAGGATGAAATATTTTTTAATACTTTTACAATAAAGACACGCATTTTTTTTAATTAAGCAGAAGAAATATATATATATATATCATCATCATCATCATTGTCAACCATTATCAATCCACTGCTGGACGAAGGTCTCCCCAAGTTTCCTCCACAACGGTCTGTCTTGTGCCAGTCTCCTCCATGTCACCCCTGCATACTTTCGAATTTCATCCACCCATCTCCCATGTGGTCTTCTTCTGGGTCTTTTCCTGTCCCTTGGAATCCAATCTAAAATTTCGGCTGTCCATCGATGATCTGTCCTTCTGGCAGTATGTCCAGCCCATTGCCATTTCAGGGATTTGACTCTGATCATGATGTCTTCCACTCTTGTCATTTTTCGGATCCACGAGTTCCTCTTCTTATCTCTCCTGGTTACACCAAGCATGCACCTCTCCATGCTTCTTTGAGTTGTCTGCAGTCTTTGTATATCTCTTTTAGTTAAGGTCCACGTCTCTGCACCATACGTAAGCACTGGAAGGATGCATTGATCAAACACTTTTCTTTTAAGACATAATGGCATATTGCTCTTGAAAATTATGCTGTTTCTTCCAAAAGCTCTCCAGGCAAGTTTTGTACGCCGATTAATTTCTTCATCAATGTGACCCTCACTTGATATCTGCTGTCCAAGATAAACGTACGTGTCTGTTATCTCCAGCTTTTCTCCATCAATCGATAAATCTTCATTTCTTGTAAAAGCATTGAACATCACTTTTGTCTTCTGAAAGTTCATTTTTAATCCCACTTCTTTACTCTTGTCAGCAAGTTCCTGGATCATACTCTGCAGCTCTGATGGGGTAGTTGCAAAAATGACTACGTCATCAGCAAAACGAAGGTGGGTTAGATAATCTCCATTAATCTTTATCCCTTTGTTTTCCCAGCTCAGCGACTGAAAAACACCCTCCAATGTGGCATTAAAGAGCTTCGGAGAAATGGTGTCACCTTGTCTCACTCCCTTTCCAATTTTTATGTGTGTTGTATTTTCAAACAGCCGAATCTTTGCACTTGCATTTTCATAGATGTTATTAATAATATTAATGTATGCATCTTCAATACCGCAGGTTTTCAGAGCCATTGTAACTGCTGATGGTTTCACCGAATCAAAGGCTTTTTCATAATCGATAAAAGCCATGCACAATGGAAGTTCATATTCCCTCGCTCTTTCAATTAGTTCTCTCAGTACGTGGATATGATCTATTTTGTGCTGTAGCCACTCCTGAATCCAGCTTGTTCTCTCGGTTGAGCCATGTCCAGTGTTACCTTCAAGCGGTGTGAAAGAACTATATATATAACAAATACAAATCTTTAATTTTTTTATGCCAAAAAAGTATCTGCACACATAACAACACTCTGTTTTAAAGCAGTTAAATATTACATTATGTAACTGACAACAAATGAAAGTCTCACACAACTTAAGACACGTTATAAGGTCTTTGGAGCAGAAATTTAGTTAGTTTCAGCTGTCATGGCTCTGAGAAAGTGTGAATTTTCCATTGCAATGTGGGAGAGGATTATAGCTCTTCACGACAGTGGTTTAAGGTATCCCAAAATTGGCAAGAAGTTAAAGTTAAAATTTTCTAGTTTTTGGCACGTAAAAAAAGGGGAGTGGTAGTACAGAGGATAAATTGCGATCTGGGCATCTGAAAAAGCTAAATGCAAGGCAGCGGAGTGACATCATTAGGAAAATATCAAAAAACCTACAAAAGTTCAGCTTTAACGTACTAGAGAATTTGGCTGCTGATGTCGCTTCGAAATCGGGGACCATAGTAAGTTTTCAAACAATTCGTAATATTCTTCACAATGCACATATTCAAGGAAGAACAACAGAAAAACAGCTTATATCAGTGAAACAAATAGCCAGAAAAGACTTGAGTTTGCCAAAGCTTATTTTAGCAAACCAACAGAGTATTGGCAAAATGTGATATTTTCTGACAAAAGTAAGTTTAAAATTTTCAGTTCGGATGGAAAGAAAAATGTGTGGCGAAAGCCAAACATTTCCCTTGAAACAAAAAATTTAAAACCAACTGTAAAACATGGAAGTGATCATGTAATGATTTGGGGATGCATGACCTTTAATGGAGTGGGCAATAAGGCCTGTATTGAAGGTAAAATAAACGCTGCACAATACATTGATATATTGCAAGGTAATTTGCTGGCCATTGCATCAAAATTGGGAACAGCAGATTCACTCTTTCAACAAGAGAATGATCCTAACCATACAGCCAATGTAACAAGGTCGTGATTGCTTTATAAAGAAAGTGAAAAATCAACTAAAAACACCACCACAATTGCCAGACTTCAGCCCCATTAAGAATTTGTGGCATCTGTTGAATTCCCAAGAGAGGAAAAGGAAAATTTCCAACAAAACAGAACTTAAGGCAAGCACTCAGCGAAGAATGGCTGAAAATCACTGTACAAACAACTAGCATATTAGTAGGATCAATGCCCAGGCAATTACAAGCTGTAATCAAACCAAAAGGCATGCATACTAAGTACTAGTAACACTTTTCATTTTCATAAGTTTCTTGTTTTTGTTTATCTTTACTAATGTGCAGATACTTTTTTGGCATGAAATAATTAGACTTTCATTTGTTATATATATATATATATATATAAATCCAGTATTTAAAAATATTTCATCACAATTGCTTTCCACGTTTAATTTTTGCCCACTTTATATTAATAAAACTAAGACCCATAATTGCAACACTAGTACACCTATTAAGTTGTCCTACGCATGTAGGCATATTTTGGAAGAGAAGAAAAAAACACTAGAAGAGCAGCAAAAATTTAAGAAAACAGAACAGAAACTTTTTGAAAACTGATAACAGAGGACAGCATAGAAGAAAAAAAGTAATCTGGTGAAGTTTTGCACATGTGCAAAATCTGAAGGATATGGCCAAAACTTAGCACAGCGTTTACCACTGAGAATGCAGAAGTGAATCTGGAGAAATGCATTTGTTGGCACTTAGGAGAAATCCACCAAGGCTCAGCACAAATTTACAACTTTTCGGAATTCTAGCAGTGCTGAGACAGAGTTTGGTTTGTAGTAAACATTTGGCAGCCTGACTCCAAACTGGGCCCGGGCTACATAATATTTACTATAGATTGGGGTTGGGCTCTGATTTTTTTTTTTTTTTTTAACTCTGATTTTGTACAATTTAGCATATAAGACTTTTATTACACTTCTTTGTTGGTAAAGAGAATTCCTCAAAGAACTGGAATTGAGTCTGGTTGGGGAGTGGGGGTGGGCTATTTATTCTGGGCTTGCAGAGAAAATGCCATAGGCCACACACATTAGTGGATTTATGTAAAGAAGGAAAAGCTTTTATTTATTTATTTATTTATTTATTTATTTATTTATTTATTACTTTTTTGGAGGTTCTGTGAGCAACCCAATGAGATATAAACAGTCACCTGTCCCTAATTTAGAGCAACTGATTCCAGGAAAGTGAACCAGTGCCATAAGGCAAACACAATATCCATGCCTCATCAGGATTCAAACCTGACCATACTTAAACAACCGTTCATAAGCCAGCACTTCGATCAAAGCACCACTTGGGCAGCTGGAAAAGTTTTTTCTGGAACTGCATATATTATATACCACGCTGTTAAAAATTTGCCCCCTTCCCCAGGTAGCAGCACTCTGCTGATAGATTGCAGTGCAATCCAATTTTGCCAGATGATAGGCCACATTCAAAGCATTACAGAAGGAAACAAATGGTCAAAGAAAATCATGTGGCTCTACTATAAAAACAGATAGGTGTAACTTTTTCCTTCCTCAGTTCAAAAAGACATTAGTTAATTTCAGAGGGAGGAGAGTGTGGAAGTCTGGTAGAAGAATCCCCTCCCCCATTGTGATTAATGCTTGAATAGGCCAATAATAGTTTTCAGGCTTGGTCTTAAAATTGAGCTTGAACTCAGCACTGACTTCTAGTAACCTTTATTTCAATTCTGGCCTTAATTTTTTGGACTTTATGTTTTTATTTCATTTTTTCTTTTTCAAGACTTGTACAGAATGTATGCAAATAAGAAGAAATTGTTGATGGCATAAATATTGTGCACTGGGACAGAAACTGTGCAAACTCCATGTCGACAAAATATGCAAGTTACTCTCTTTTACACTTTTAACCACTTTAATTTCATCTTTAGAATGCATTTTTAACCCTTTTTCCATAATGTGCTCAGCAGGTATACAAATGAACTGGTGTGACGACAATGCTGATACACTGTATAAAGACTGAGGTGAGTCAGAATTTACATCCATCTTTTAACCAATTTCTTTTTCTAATTAATGACAATGCAGCCGAAAGTGAAGATTTAAAACTTACCGTGTTGAACTGAAGAATATACAAACAGTAAACTACTGTATATACCGACCATTAATAATGTAGCTGTTTTCAATGTAAATCATGTCTCATCTACTTGATCTCCTGTGTTTTTTCTGATTTTTTAAAATTTGTTTTTACCTGATTCCATCCACTACTTTTGAGTGGGGCAATCATAATGTAAAGCAGTGTATATACTTTTGAACCATATATATCAATTACAATCACCAAAATTATTCAGTCGAAGTACTCAAACTGGTGGGAAAGTCACAGGCTAAAAAATGTGTGAAACTGGCTGGGACTATCATCCACTGTCCAACATTTTTGTGGTGCAGAGAGACTAAAGGGGAGTACTACCAAACCTGCTAGCTATCTGGAATGTACTTAGACGTAGCTACTTACAACTTCAAGTGCAAAGGACTACATTATTTGGTGCCTTGATGTTTGTTTTGGCCATTTAGCACATGAGAAAATGACTTGGATGCACTGGAAGGGTGTTTTCATAACTAGTTATTCAAGCACTTTAAAAAGTTGATCACAATGAGAAATGTAAAAATTTAAAAACACTAAAGTTTACTGTTTGTTTATGATTTTGCAACACTGTTTGCTGGTGTAATGACTGCCATATATGCAGTGGGCTTTAAATAAAAAAGGGGGAGGGAGATACATGTTGATATGGAGGCAAACTACACAATTAGCTAGCAACAAATTTTTAAATACCATGGAAATTTTTTCTCTCTACATCTGGAATTCATTTATACTGTATTTCAAAGGCAAATGATTTGTACACAGTAACGAAGTATTTTATTAAATTTTGTAAGCATATTCTGGAATTATATTATATTAATAATATACTAAAAATGAACCTACCTTAAAATCTTGTACATTTTTTTACACAAATTTTGCACGCATTTTTTCCTCCAGCTCATTATCCCACATAAGACATTGAATATGTTCATTTCAGTCAACCGCTTTTCATATCTACTCATGTTTTACACACAAACATTGCTTTATGACAGGGCTGGAAAAATAATCACCAAATCTAGGAGCCAGGTGAAACGAAAGCAAATTTCAAAGTATCATGCACAAACGTAATGCATGGTGATGATTTCGGAACAAAGAGTAATAATATGAGTGTATTGAGCACTGCCTATTTACCCAAACTACTTATTGTTAAATGAAATTCAAATTTGGTGTATAATCACAGGATCCTATAGTTTTGATATAAATCTAAACATAAAAAAGAATGTGTATTCCAGGATAATTAATTGCAAGTTTTTGTTATTGTACAACACAAATTAGAAAATCATAAAAACAACAGTTTAAGGAAGTTACCTTTTAAAATTTCCTGAATTTTAAATATATGGAACCTCAAGTTTGGTTGAATTTGTCTTTCATCTAAAAACAAAAGTTGTTTTACAGAACCAAAATACTAACAAAAAAATATGGAACAAACGATCTGTGATATAGTTTCATAACTGATGACTTAGAATTATAAGATAATAAATGCCTTCCTCAAAGAATAAATCCTGTTTTTTTTTTTTTTTTTTTTTTTTTTTTGTCTTCAGAGTGGTAAAACCTTTACAAATTCAATGAAATTGGAGAGATCTTCCAATTCGTTCTTTTGCTCAGAACTGACACAAGTCCTTGAAAATATTAATTATTCAAAATTCAATAAAATACCTGCTCTTTTTATAATTATGTCAACACATAAGGGAGTTACGTCAGTTATTCTGAGTGCAGCACAGTTTTTTCGAACTCTTTGCTCAGTCCGATTTCCATTTTCAGAAATTTTTCCTCTATTTTGTAGCTGAAACACAATCATTTACTGAACAAACACATTTTACATTAATACTAAACAGAGGGATACACGAGAAGAAAAACAGATCACGGGAGAAATCGTCATTCTGTCTAGCTTCCGTTTTTGAATGTTTTGAAAGACGGAATTCCGTTTCTAGCTGGAAAATGCCCCCCCCCCCCCCCCTCCTAAAGATTACAGGGAAATTTTCACTTTGTCGAATTCATGTTTTCGGAAATTGTTGCCTACAGTTCCAAGCTGAAATACAAACATTTATGCAATAGACTGATATTTAGCAACAGTACTGGGCAGAGGCAACCGCAGAAGAAACGACGATTACGGGAATTTTTTAAAGTTTTGAAAAACGGAATACTATTCCCAGACGGAAAACGATCCCCCCCACACACACACACACAATTATCCTCCCCCAAATTATCTTCAGTTTTGTATCGATCCCAAATAATGAAAAATGCGGAATTCCGCGAAGGAATCTCTTGCCTGGTTTGTAACAGTTGGCGATATGCAAAATGAATCGTCCAGACCACTATGCATTTAAGCCGATTCACGTGTCCATAAATTGATTATATTTCCGACGTGAACGACGTAATCGACTGCAATTTTTGGAGCTCTGTGAAGGATTAGTTTTTAACGCACATAGTTTTATGACGGATACATTTTTAAAGATCGAATTTTGTGCGTGGTTAAAATACGGACCCAGATTATATTTTCCTAAAAAAATTCTAAGACGGGAGACTCCTTCCTAGCAACTTTACTTCGGCGGGAGTTTAAAACTTTGGGCGAGAATTCCGCCATCAAGAGTGTTCTGCTGTTGTTCACTTGAGGTGATTTTTTTTAAAGATGGACACCTAATAAACACTCTCCCCAGCTGTATGTGGTTTAACACGGCTTTGCGTCTCCCACTTTTACAACATGCTAGCGGAGAGGGAGAAAAGGGTCTTTCAAAAAGCACAGGGAGAAACAATCTCCTACCATCCCAAATGGTAGGGGTGGATGGATGTGGGGGGAGGGCAGGGGTTGTTTGGTACTCTGGGCAGAAGGGAGGGGAGTGTAGACAAAGGGGGTTACCGGCAGATACACGACTGAGCGCTGAGGTCGCAAATTTAAGATAAAAAAATTTTCTGCAAGGAATTGAAATTTAAGATTTAACAAAATATGTTTTATAAATAAAAACATTCTAGAAGGAAACACTGAAATCTAAGATAAAAAAAAAAAAAAAAAAACATTCCGAAAGGCATTGAGATCTGAGATTAAAAAAAAATGTTCTGCAATTGAAGGGGGATTTCGTTTTGCGACACAAGTCGCAGTTTTTGCTCCTTGGGCTTCCACAATCTGACAAGTTAGTCACGTGACTCAGAGGGTTTCATCACGTTTCTCTTCTTGAAACACACGCATCAGAAAAAAAGCCGACAGCATTTATAAATACGATCAAAGCAGAAAACTTCAGAGTTTGATTTTATTAAATAACAATGTTGAAGTTACATTTTCAGGGGTGTTAGTGCCGCTACCATGTTTCGGAGCAATTCTTGCAGCGAGAAAATATGCAATTTGGAGCAGAAACGTTGGGTTTTGGAACGAAAAAATTTGTATTTTGGACAGAACTTAGGTTTTGGAGCAGCTAATGATAGCATGTTTAATTGTTTAAAGCCCATGCTGTGCTTTAAGTTATGTTTATATACTGAATTACCATTATTTTATGAACTATGAAAACTTTTTATATTTTAGGTTTGTTGACATTTTACTGCTTCTCTTACGACTGTTAATTAGCATTTCTGTGATTCCTACACTGAGATAAATGGGAAAACAATTATAATACCCACGATTTATTGAAAACTACATGACCTGCAATATTTTAAGTGTAACACATTAATATCAGGGATTTTCTTCTGAATGCATTTGTTTCGCAGTAACACGAATAGGATGCTGCCGCGTCCAAGAACTGTTGCTATTGTTGCTGAACGCTTGTGAATATACACTTAAGAAGAATAAATAATATGTAATTACTGTTTGTTCCTTTGGTTGGTTTTTAGCAGCACATTTTTCAAGATTTATGGCATTCAGATGAAAATACATTATTTCTGAAACCAACCAACTGGCAAGCCACGAGTATGTGGTTTGCGTGTGCATCACAAACTCCTAAGGTTTTCTGAAGGAAAGCGTGCCTTTGATATAAAAGGAAAACTAATGTAACATTTAATAATCATCAAATTGTAAAATCACCTTTCAGCAGTTGCGCCATGATGCTCTTCATACAATGTTTTTCATCCAGTAATTATCAATGTCAAACTTTTGTCATTGCTGTGAACAATTACAACTGGAACCAAAACTATAAGATAACAGAGATTTAGTAAAGTTGGTTAGACAAAAGCTGCTTCTATCGCTTAACGCTTGTGCAGTGCTGACATTTTGGCATGGGATTGCCTCCCCCCTCTTCAGTAGTAGTAGAATCAGTTTATGACTTTTTTGTTGTTGCTGTCTGAAAGAGCCACTGCTCTTGCATACATGGGATCCTGTATGTATGAACATGGACATTAAGCAGACGATTGCGAATTAGTAAGTGGTTCAACGCACCTTCCATCTGGAAATCGATGTTCCCCAAGGTAGGTCAAAATGAGAAAAAGAAAACCTCCTAAAAATTCTGCTCCCTAAATGTACAGGGCGAAATTCAGACTTTAAGTAAGAACCAAAAGATCAGTATTACTGATAATTGATTATGAGTTATGCGATATAAACAATCTTTCATTTATCCATAGCGCTCGTGAGCGATTTTAATTAACATACATGAGACTGACGAAGAAAAAAACAAAGCAGTACTTTTTAATTTGGTGAAAAATCAGACTGTGCGGTGAGAAAGTGTGAATATTACGCAGCATACACAAAACTGAATCGTTCACTGTAATTTATTTATGAAAATATTTAACTAGATTCACAATTATAAAATTACTAAATTCCAAACAAAATAGGGTGGTTTTAAAAGACATAGCTTCAAACAGTTTTTTTTTTTTTTCCTGGTTTTGTTCTTGTACTTGCTAGAAAATTAGCTCTGGTTTTCTCTTGCAAGCAAACCCTACTTTCTTCTCAGCAAGTTCCACAGCCATATTTGTCTTTTGTTGACTCTGCCCTGCACAGCATCCAATGTTTACTTTTTTTCTGCTGATAGTTTTTCCTTACCATTTTTCTTTGCTCAGATGACAATTTTATCCATCATACTTTCAGCCTGAGAACCATGAATTCTGATATTAGATAAATGGTGTAATTTTCAGAGAATGAACAGCTTTTTTTTTTTTTTAACACCATGCATCAATTCTTACAAATTTTCAAACTTTGTCACTTTCGTTTTTGGAAATTTCCCCCACCCTTATCAAGCTAAAATGCACACACATTTATGAGGGTGATGACATTTAACAACTACATAGGAGTGGGAACAGCACCAGGGGGAAGGGGGTACAATTACAGGGAAGAAATCTTCGCTCCATCCGACTTCCGTTTTCGAAAATTTATCCAACATTTTCCAGCTGAAATACAAATATAATTACGATTATGAGAGAAATCTTAAATCCGTTTCCTTTCCTTTTTCAAAGGATGAAATTCCGTCCTCCGACGAAGAAAACTACCCCCCACACACCACCAATCCTCCCAAAATTTCAGTTCGGTTGTGCATCGATCTCATGATTGGTCCAAATGATAACAAAAAAGACAGAATTCCTCGAATCAGCGTAAGAATCTTGTGGCCGGAGATCACGGGGAAATTTTCAGGAGGTCTAACTTCCATTTTCGGAAACCGTTGCCTACAATTTCAAGCTGAAATTATGTAATGAAATTTTATTTAACAACAATACTGAACAGAAGCAACATCACGAGAGAAAAAAAATATGATTACGGGAAAAATCTGCAATCCATTTAACTTCTGTTTCCAAACATTTAAAAAGACAAAACAACGTCCCCAGACAGAATACCCCCCCCCCACCACCAATACCCTGAAAATTTCTTCACTTTTGCATTGATCTTGAAAATGACGGGGGGGGGGATTTTGTGAAAGAATCTCACGTACGAATTAACCGCTGAATCGATTTCGAATGTCGTAAGATCACAATAAAATATCGATGACTGGTAAATTTTACCTTTTGGTGCAGATTTCTACAAAATCGCGATTTTTTTAGCAGAATGGCGCAAAAAGAACGTTTTGGTGTAGGTCTGACAGCCCCGCATTTTGCATCTATGAACTCAAAGTAATGGACTGCAAATTATTAAATTTGAAGTACAAAAAGTTGGGCCCCAGGATCAAAGTTCTGGGAACCTGGTAATTTTCAGCTCTGCTTTATGATTAGAATTGTAAAACGTTTAATGAATAAAATGATAACAGCAGCTTCTGACAATAACCACATGGTCATCATGAAAGGCTGCTGTTTCACACACATTTAACAAACTGCCTATTTTTGCTCTTGGCATTTTATAATGACCATGTGTCTATTGTTGGAAGCTACTTTTCAAAGGTAATTTTTGAGTCGGATTTTTTTTTATTATAATTTTATTAAAAAGCTTTCAATGTTATATTCATAAAGCAAGGTAAAACATGAATAGATATAAAAAAACGAGTTGACCAAAAAGAATATATTGACATATATCAGACTGGTGAAGAAGAAAAAAACTGAACTTCCCAACTGGGTGAACAATCAGAACAAGCAGCTAAACAGTGTGAATATAACGTAGCACAAGCAAGAAAGAATTGTTCATATTAACTTATTTTTCTAACTACTAAACTGGATTACATCACTCTATTCAAAATATCAAATTACTGATATTTAATAACAACACAGGATAGCAGGATAGATGGAACATATTGGGGAGACTATGATTATAGGCAAAATCTTTGGGCAGCCCGACTTTCGTTTTTGGAATCTTTCCCTCCATTTCAAGGTGAAATACAAATATTTTAACAACAACAGTGGACAGAAGGAAGATCATGAGAAAAAATTAAGATCACGGGAGAAATCTCACTTCCTATTTCAAAAGTCAGAATTCCGTCCTCTGATGAAAAATAACTCCCCCATTACCACATGTGACGTTTCCAAAACAATTCCCAGTGGTGAGTGAACATTCTTTATTATTATGCCGTAGTGTTTTATTTCATGCTCTCCAGAATACTCCTATTCCTAGATATCTTGTAGCACTTGTAAAGGTGGTACCTTAGGCTGATATTCTTGGAGTCTCGAGAGGTCCACAAGGTATCACAGTATTATTTAGCTCCTCAGCAGCTACAACTAGGCATTACAATTGACTCTCAGCACATAATACCATCATCTCTTATTAGTAAACCAGTGGCATTAACTTTTTATCTGGTTCCTTTACCTATACCGAACAGTGTGTTACATTACAGTGTCTCATTTGTGTAAGATTGTTGGAGGGGTCCGACATGTGTTGGATGCCCTGAAAGTTTCTCCATTTACAAAAATTAGTAGATTATGATCTTAATTAAGAGAATCTTTCTGACTTCAGTGTTTCACTGTTGCCCTTCCTGTGCACGGGTGTGCATTGATGAAATTTCCTATGAGTTTAACATTTTGACTGCGCAGATTTGTTATTTGTGCCATGAACCAGGGCATGTCCATGCTACGTGCCCAAAGAGAGTTAATGTTTCACCTAAGATTATTACAGGCCAATCTACTACTAAGCATACTTCCCAAATTTTTCCGCCAGTTCCTCCTAAACCACGTGTGCCAGTAACTACCAATGAGGTCATTGCCGGTGTATCAATGACTGAAGTGCCTGTCAGTGTTTCCACATCTCCTGCAAATGTTGCCGGTTTGGCTTCTGGTGTTTCTGTGGTGCCATCCATTGTTTTTCTGATTCTATCACTTTCAGTTCAGCTTGCTATGAACGCTCCATTTGTTGCACCAGTTGAAGCATCTAAAGTTTTGACAATGAAGAGCCTGGCATCTGCAGACGTGCATGCACATTCATTGGTTACTAGGTCTCATTCTCTTCAATCTTCTTTGCATATTACAAATGTTAGATGTTCTTGTCATCTTGCAGGGATGATTTCAGGGAATAATGACGATATCTCCAGACTTACTCGTTCTTTGCAATGTACAAGAGTTGTTGTGTCTGGTAAAAGATGTGATCAGTATCGCCCTGTGTCTTGAAGAGTCTCATACTCAACTTACAGCAGAAGAATCCATCGGTGTGGCAGATGGGTTACCAAGCGCGTCCTTGTCATCATCACATGTGTGTGTCTCTACCACAGAGAACGTGTCACATGAACCTGCTGCTGCTGTTTTACTCGCTCAGTCGGATAATGGAGCTGTGCTGGATCGCTCGGAGCCTGTTCATTCGCAGATCCTGTTAGAATGTCCTATAGCTTGATATGGTATCTTCTTGTGGAACATCTTCCACAGAATTTCATGATTCACGTGATCCTACAGCCACAGTCTTATGTCTACCTGGTAGCTTGTTGAAGTATGGTTCTGAGGGTTTTGCGATCCATTATACCATTGGAATGTATGACCGCCTTATTTGTGTACCTGATACTCTTCTATTTGACTTGGTTCCTCTGCAGTTTGTATTTCAGTCCTCATATGAATCATCGCTACACCCTGCTGAAGATGATGAATCTATAGTTTCTCTGGCGTGTAATCTCAGAGGTGCTGCACATTTCTATGTAGCTCTGAATTTGCCCTTCCCTTGCAAGGTCTGCCCCCATGCAAATTGTTGACCACAGACACCCAATTATATGGGAGAACTGACTTGTGTTGAGCATTTTGATTATCTTCGCATTTACTTTCATTTGTATCTGGATGACGGGAATTTCCTATTTACTTTAGATGAGGCACAGAGTGATCCATGTACTATGTTCGGGGACTTAGTTGTTGCTCACCATAAACCTCGATGTTATTACCGCTTGCCAAGGAAAATAGACACAGTTTGGATATTCTTATAATGTGTGTGATCTTGTATACTTTGCTATGCTGCTGTCCTGAGAGTACGTCAGAATTGCGAATGTCCCTTGGACTTTGTTTATTAGTTGTAGCTAATTATTATGCCATACTATTCCAGTTGTCATGTTTTGACTCAATTTCTTTGTGTTGAAGTAGTATTTCAACACTTTGTAATTAGCCAATAGATGAGTTTTTGTTGTTATATTTTAGATAGTAATGTTTATCAAAAGTTTTCTACGGTTGCACTTTTATTATGTTATGTTGCACTCTGTACATCTTTGTCTTTTATTTACTTCATTATATTTCAAATAAACCAGGTATGTTGTGGCATACCTGTAGTTTTCGAACACCACAACCACCCATATCCAAAAAAAAATCTGTTCAGTTACGCATTGATCTCGAGAACCACACAAATGGAAGAATATCCTACCTGAATATTACAGGGAAATTTTCGTGCCATTTAACTTCTGTTTTCGGAAGATTTTTCTGTTTTCAAGCTAAAATACAAACATTTATGGAATAGAATTACATTTAGAAACAACACGAGAAAAAGAAATTATGATCTTCACCCCATTTAACTTCCATTTATGAAAGTTTTGGGAGATGAAATACCGTCCCGACAGAAAAATGCACCTCCCCCACTACCCCCTCCATTTCTCTTCAGTTTTGCATCAATCTCAAGAATGACCCAAATGCTGATGAAAAAAGCAGAACTGCAAATCCACACAAGAATCTCACGTATGATTCAACATGCAGTATATAAAATGTGTGTGAAAAATTCACAAGATTTCGAGGTACGTTTATTTTTTCTTTTGCTTTTTTTTTTTTTTTGGTAAATGATTAAAAGTTAATTTCAGAATAAGCGTAGAAAACTTAAAAGTAATCACCATTATCAATCCACTACTGAATGGTCTCCCCAAGTTTCTTCCACAACTTTCTGTCTTAAGCCAGTCTCTTTCATGTCACTTTGACATGCCTTCGAATTTCATCCACCCGTCTCCTGCATGTTTCTTTCTTTCTGGATCTTTTCCTATCCCTTGGTCTAGCATTTCAGTTGTCTAATGGTGATCAGTTCTTCTAGCAATATGTCCAGCCCATTGCCATTTCAGGGATTTTACATTGATCAATATGTCATCAACTCCCGTCATTTTCCTGATCTGTGAGTTCCTCTTCCTGTCCTTTCTGGTCATACCAAGTATGCCCCTCTCCATGTCTTTTTTTTTTTTTTAAGTTATTGTCCTTGTTTATGATTCATAAGTAAGAACTGCAACAGGGTGGCGGCTACAGAAAGTAGTAAAGAAAATTCCCTGAGTTTTCCATGATTTCCAGAGCATATATCATGAAATTTCCCTGATCATCTCCATCCATTCATTCCCAGTAGAATTTTCCAACCAGAATATCAAACTTTACTACTAAGGACTTAGACTGATAAATGTTACAAAGAGGTAAAAAGTACAGTGAAACCTCTGCTCATTTATGGATGCTCACAATGGTGTTGTTATCCAAGTGAATGAAAAAGGCTGGATGAATGAACACATAATGAAAATGTGGCTCAGCACAGTGAAGAGAAAACACAAGTGCTTTTTCAGACCCAAAGGTGTGCTTATCATGGATTCCATGAAAGCTCACTTGAAAAATTCAGTAAAAAAATGTTGCAAAGACGTTTCCGCACAACTGAATATAATCCCTAGTGGTTTTACAAAGAAACTGCAACCACTGGACATAGGGATAAACAAATCCTTTAAAAGCAAAGTAAGGAAAATTTGGGAAACTTGGATGACAGAAGGCCTGCATACTTATGCAAATTATACAAAGACTGGCAAGTTATGTTGCACAACACTGTCAGAAGTTACCACATGGGTTAAAGAGACGTGGGAGGATGTCACTGAGGCAACCATAAAAAAACACCTAGAGAAAATCTGGCATTTGTAACTGTGAGCCTTGCAGTAACAGTTCCACTAGATATCACGCCGATATTGGTTATGGCGGCAGAATGTTGGTTAATATCGGATGCATACCTACCAACCAAAATTTTCCTAAATCGAGAAGATTTTCCCTAAAATCAAGAAGATTTGCGATAGTACCAGAACTGTTAATTCACGATTATCTATTATGAGGGGAGAATGGTAATGTATGGGATGTGCTAGCAGTATGTTTGATGACACTAGTTTTCAATTATTTTTCTGTATCAGTCACTCATAGATGGGTTCTGAAATTGTGATGATTTTCAAGATTTTGTATTTTTTTTTTTTTTATATTGAATGACGCAATTTAAGAAATAACTTGATTTCATTTAAGCAATGACAAGACAGTGGCTTTTTATTTTTTAATGCCCTTGGATGACAATTTTACCAATCATGAATGCATGATAGCACTATTTCAGATAAAAGATGAATAGCATAACTTTGAGAATATGAATACTTTTGAACACTATGCATCAATTCTTACAAATTTGTAGCTTTGTCACTTTCATTCCCCCCCCCCCTTTATCAAGCTGAATGCAAACCTTTTTTTTGGGGGGGGGGTATTAAGAATACAGGATACATGTGCGGAACATAGTTGGGGGTGGGGTGTGGGGGAATACAGTTACAAGATAAATCTTTGCTATGTCCGATTTCCGTTTTCGGACATTTTCCCTCCATTTTCAAGTTGAAATACAATTATTTATGAAATAAAATGTTATTTAACAACAATACTAGGCAGAGGAAACATTGTGTGAAAAATAAAATTACGATTACAGCAGAAAACTTCACTGTGTCTAACTTCCGTTTTTGAAAGTTTTGAAAGACGAAACTTCTGTTATCGAAAGTTCAGTGCAAAAAAACATCCTCCCCCACTACCAATTGCCCCGAAATTTCTGCTCTGTTATGCATCAATCTAGAGGATAACTGAAATTATGACGGCAAAGGAGAAATTCCTCGAAGCCATTGCACGCTCATGCCTGAAGATTACAGGGACACTTTTGCGCCGTTGAATATCTGTTTTCGGAAATTTTTCCTCCATTTTCAAACTGAAATGCAAATATTTTTGGAATAAAGTGATGTATAACAACAATACTGGACAGAGGCAACATCGCAGGAAAACGAAATTACGATTACAGGAAAAAGTCTTTATTTCGTTTACTTCCATTTTTTAAAGACGAAATACCGTCCCAATGCGTATTTTTACGTGTATTTTACGAGTTTCCCGATGCGCATTTTTACGTGTTGGTAAAATTTCGATGCATAAACACACTTTATGATGCGTACTAGATGCGTAATTACGCATTTTGGCAAACTCTGCATGGGCAAAATCTAGCGGCAAAATAGTGCATCATAAAAAAACAAAAACGAAAGGAGGGATCATCATTTGCACATTTCATGCTTCCCAATGAAAAACGAATTTGTCAAATTGTACTAATAGTTCCAGAGATATGGTGTCCACAGACAGGCAGACGGACAAACCGGTACCATAAGCACAATCATTTTTTACAAAAGACATGCTAAAAAATAATAAATACAATAAACAATGATTTGCCAGTTGACAGAAAAAATCCCGAAGATTAATTACATTCAGTAATCATTGATTTTTTTTTATTTTTTTTATTTCTTAATTTCTTTTTTTTTTTTTTTTTTTCCCCCAAAGCCTCAGGTTGTGGCAAAATTGGAATCAACTGCTTCTTGTTGGAAAAGTCATGACATATTTTAACCATGTTTTGCAAAGGTAATTTATTGATAGAAAGAACAAAGATCAATCAATGATATAATGCCCGTTTTGTTCGATAACCTTTTGCCATCTTTCAGTGAGCTGCAGAATGCCTCGTTCATAGAAGGACCTGTCTTTCGTGGCGAAAAACTGTACAAGGTGTTGATTTACAGCCTCATCTGAATTGAACATTATACTACGCAAGGACTGTTAAAGAGAGCGAAACAATTGGAAGTCTGACGGCGCAAGGTCAGGCGAGTATGCTGGGTGTGACAACACATCCCACCCAAGGTCCAATAATTTTTGGCGGGTGATCAAACTTGTGTGTGGTCTCGCGTTGTCGTGATGGAACACAACACCTTTACGATGAACGAGCTCTGGACATTTCTGGATGATGGAATCGTTCAAACTGTCCAATTGCTGACAGTACACATTTGAATTGATTGTTTGGTTCCATGGTAGAAGCTCGAAAAACACGACACCTTTAAAATCCCACCACACTGAGACCAGAACCTTCCGCTGATGAATGTCTGTTTTGGATGCCATTTGAGGCGAAGCAGCACGTCAGGACCAAGACCGTTTGTGCAGCACATTGTTGTACATAATCCACTTTTCGTCACCAGTTATCGGTCACTTCAAAAAAGGATAGTTTTCCTCACGTTTAATGAGCATATCGCAGATGTTTATACGCGCCGTCAATTGAGCTTCGAGTTCATGAGGAACCCACACATCGAGCTTGCTTACATATTCCAGCTTATTCAGGTGGTCGTGAACGCTTGAATGATGGATGTGCAATGTGTCTGCAATTTCTCGTGTTGTGTAATGTGGGTTTGACTCGATCAATGCCTTCATTTGGTCGTCATCAACCTCGGTTGGCCTCCCGGACCGAGGAGCATCGTTGAGGTCAAAATCACCAGCACAGAATTTTGCGAACCACCCCTGTCACTGACGTTCTTGTAGAGCATTATCACCGTACACTTTACGCAACTTTTCACAAGCTTGACGCACGTTCATCCCTTTACGGAAGTAAAACAGTAAAATATGGCGAAAATGCACAGTTTGGTCTTCCATCTTCAACTTGACGTCAAATCAACCAAATTGCTCACTATTCCTTTTAGACTGCAGTTAGGACTGACACCTGTCAAATGCCTGCCATAGCGATAACAGAGCTGCGCATGCCTCTAGTACTTCCAAAACTGCCCAACCGCCATCGGGTGCCAAAACACATCATGACTTTTCAGACAACCCAATATATAGCCCATTTTACTGAAGAACTGACTTGCAGACTTGCCCTGCATTTTGAGTTGGTAGTCCAGTTTGTATAGCTGAATCAGTTTCTATGTTCATTCTTCTTGACTTTATGATTATTAATTTTATCCATTATGCTGAAAGAACTTTCAGCCTAAGGACCATGAATGTATGACAAAAAAGTTTTCATTATTATAAGATAAATGGTGCAACTTTGAGAGGGCAAATACTTTTGAACACCAACTGTTTTTGGAATTTTTTTATCCATTTTCATGTTGAAATGCAAATATTTATGGAAAAAAATTATAGTTAACAATAACACAAGCTAGGAGGAACCTCGCGAGAAACAGAATTTATGATTACAGGAATTTTTTTACTCCAAACTACCATTTCAGAAATCGTTGCCTACAATCTCAAGCTGAAATACAAACATTTCTGAAAAAAAAAAAAAAAAAAAAAAAAAAGATATTTAACAACATATACTAGTCAGCGGGGAAAATATAAAAATTGTGAGGGTGAAAAATATGATTGAGGGGAAATCATCACTCCAATCTCATTTCCATTTTCAAAAGTCTCGAAAGACAGAACTCCGGCTCCAAACGCCACTTCCCCATTCTCTTCACCATACCCAAGTGGTAACATAAAATGCAGGATTCTGTGAATCTGCCAAAGAATCTTGTGCCTGTTTTTGCCACAGAAAAATCAAATGGTGGCAATGACGATTCTCCACGTTTTCATTGGCCAGTCCATACTTTTGTAATTCCAACTAAAAGTTCGTAATAGTAAGGAAAATCCATACTGGAGGTTGGCACCTTTGAATTATGTTACAATTTTGCGTAGTTCTATTGGAGTACACCAGAAAGTTCCACAAAATAGATTGTGATGGGGTGACTGGAATTAACAACAGGGTGTATGAGAATTGGTTAAAATGTTTTCACTCTAACACATAAAAGAAATCTGTGCCATTATGACTCCTTTTTCATGTTTCAACATAGTACCTGACCAGCAATGTTCTCTAGTACATTGAGCCGGGTGGAGTAGAAATATGGATGGTTTTTTTTCAGCTTGGAGAACAAATAAAAGTTACTAGGAAGCAAAGTCTGGAGAACAGGATTGGTGCTGAAAATCCTGCAGTCTATGTGACACGTTTAACAACCTGGGAGCTGTGGCTCCATGCATTATCTTGAAGACGGAAGATGCCTCTTCTCAGTTTTCCACACCTTTTGTAGTATGCACAATGACAGTGTAGCCCTTTTCCAGGTAAGTAATAAGTTATGATGAATCCCTAAGAACTGATATCACCACCTTGCTGGCAGAAAGTGCAACACTGAACTTCTTGGGAGGTGTGAGAAGATGCATGCCTCCATATTAGATTTTGGTTTTTAGTCAAGGCAATGAACTCGTTTTACCCGTTGTATTAATCTGGGACCAAAAATTTGTTGAATTTGCACAATGTTCATAAGTTAGTGAGGCATGTAAAGATCCAGACTTACAAATTTTACTAGTAGACATTGGCCACCAAGACCAAAATTGTTAGTGGCCATAAAAAAAAAAAAAAAAAAATCAGTGGCCAAACTTTGAAAAAAAAACTCAAATTGTATATTTCATACTATATTATTTTTATAAAATTGCTTAGTATAATATCAGTATGTTTTATTTTGTATATTTCAGTTACAGTATGCTTAAAAGTTGAAACTGAAGTAATAAAACAATGCAGCAGAGTGGGAACATCGTGCGGGGAGGGAGTGCGATTATGGGAGAAACCTTTGCACCGTCCGACTTCCGGATTTGGAAATTTTCTCGCTATTTTCAAGCTGAAATACAAATATTTATGCAGTTAAATATTATAAAACAGTAATACTGGGCAGAGGCAACTTCGCGAGAAAAAAGGAATTACGTTTGCGGGAAAAATCTGAACTCCGTCGACCTTCCGTTTTCGAAATTTTCGTAAAGTTGGAATTCCGCCTGAAGATTACTGGGGTGAAATTTTGCGGCGTCTAACCTACGTTTTTGCAAATTGTTTCCTACAGTTTCAAGCTGAAATACTTTTATGCAATAAAATCATATTTAACAATAAAACTGGACACAAAGACACCAACATCGGGAGAGAAAAATTACAATTACAGTAACTTTTTCACTCCGTTCAACTTCCGTTTTCGAAAGTTTTGAGACACGAAATACCGTCCCCAAACAGACCCCCCACCCCGCAAATTGTCTTCAGTTTTACATTGATCCTGAGAACAATCTAAAAGATGACAAAAAAACCCTGCGGAATTCCGCGAATCCGCTTAAGAATCTCATGTATGCCATAAAACAAAAAACAAAATTAAAAAAAAAAAAAAGTAAACAAAATGAAAATTTGTAGAATATGTAGTTTCGACAGCGAGTTCCGTAGTTCTGTAGTCAGCCAACTAAATCCATAGAAATTATGGACATTTCGTAGCAGTTCGCAGGTATCGAAATACTATTACAGTACAACCTCGAAAATCCGGACTTTGCTGATTCTGAATTTTAGAATTTTCCTATGGACTATGCAGGCTTTCAGTGAACATCCATTAGAAATAATAAAAAGAAAATGCCTAACTTCTAAAGTTTTCATCGGATTTTGATGAAATTTCACAGGGGAGTTTATTTTGACGTGTCTTGGTTACTGTAAAATTTGCAATCGGTTATTTAAAAAATTGGAGAAATTTTTTTTCATAAAAATTTCTCACAGTCGAGCTGTCCACCACCGGCAAGAAGCTTTCATCCCCACCGTAACCTTGCGAACCTCGTTCCCCCACGAAGACCCATCAGTCTTGGCCCATTCTCTGTGATCAAAAACCAACGCCCTCGCCTTTTTTATAAACTTTTTTTCCCCCTGCTGTTCAAGCAGAATGAAAAAGGTGATGGCCGACTTCCGTACAACTCAAATTTTGTGCCATTTTGTGCGATTTCCGTACATTTGGAGTAAAATTTTTCAGAAACGTGCGAGTTCCGTACAAGTTAAAAAAAAATTCCGTACAGTACAACTTAAGTAAAATAATTGTTTTTCCCATACAGGTCGCCAGAATTAGCAATTTATTCAAACATTTTTAGTCGCCACGACGATGAAGTTTATCGCCAGTGGCGACCGTGAGTCTTGATCTTTAGTGGCATGTTAGTTTAGGACATAACATGCATTGAGCTTTTCATCCTCAAAGAATTCATCAGGATTGAATCAACACTGTTGATTGAAATGCTTACAGACTCGGTGGTACACTGAGCAGCACTCGTCTGTCTTGCATCACAAGGTCACGCACAGTTGATGTTTACCAGAGGCGGATGAGGAGGGTCATCCAAAATGAAATGCATCATCACAAGATGCTCTGCCACAATCGATTTCTCTGTGAAACTTAACAACTGTAGAATATGCAGGAGCCTTAACGCTTAACCACACATGGGTCCACCTAGGCACCATGACAAATGTTTTAAGTGTTCATTTTTTTTTCTCATGTGTGTGTTTGAGGGTTAATACCTCAATACCTGCACTTTATCACCATGAGCCTCCTATGGAGACAAGCCTTTCAAAAGGCATGTTTTTTATTGCTGCATGTAAGCTCTCTCTTTTTTTTTTTTTTTTCACCGCTTCACCAAGTCTCTACAGTTTAGTTTCACAAAATCACCTAAAACTAAAAAAAAAAAAAAAGAATCTATAACATTAAAAGCACATGTATTACTCGTGAAAAAATACTGCCATGCATATTCATCAGAAGTTAGAACATGAGCTTTTTCAATACCCACCATACGATAAGTGTTGCTAAATAGATACAACCATCATCAGAATGAAGCTATCACTTAGTGTTTCCCTGTTAGAAATCTTACTGAAGATGATTTAACAATGGCAGCATCTGTTCCATAGGAAAATGAAATATTATTAAAATACTGGGAAAAAATATTTTACAGTGGAATTTCAAGAAACATTTAACAGATTTTTTAAAATACATACCAGGAACTAATGGCTGAGGATAAGGCGTGTTTGGATCGTACGGATTATGGTAACTACCACTGTAAGTAGCATCATATTGGTTAGGGTCAAAATATTGATTGAAGGATGCATAGTTTGCTGTTTCTGTAGCAGGTGGATAACCAACAGCTGCACAAGACCGCTCTTCCTGCTGTTTCCTCATAGCTTCCTCCTGATCTTTTTGCTGAACTTCCAAAGCAAAAAGCTGTCGTCTTTCTTCTTTGGTTAAACGAGGTGGGGTTGGAAGAAGAACTCTTAGGAAATAAGAAAAAGATCATAAAATCAATTAGCTAAGCAAGAAATTATTTTGTTTCAGCATTAAAGATGACTTGTTCTGCCAAAAAAATTATGTCATGGTTACATGACACTGGGTAAACAGCCTCTAAATATAACACAGCAAAACATACTTCACAAAAAGAATACAAGTAAAAAAGCAAACGGAATTCTGACAATATTACTGAAAAAAAAAAAATATATTCAAAAACTATGGTTCGTAAAACTGAGAAACATTAACATTATATAGAATTAAACATACCATTAACTCTTTCAGCAGCCAATTAGTTTGAATCAAACATCTCTCAAAACTTTCTGTCCTCCCCAAACAGAAATATTTACATAGCAACTGAGTTTTACAAAAGTTATGGCAACCCCCCCCCACACACACACACACACACACACACACACCATCTCAGCAGTACAGAAAAAAAACTTGTTATTAATTATAAGTGCTCTCTTCTAGTGCTTTATTATCTGTCTGCCCCCTAGACCAAGGCATGACAGGGGAAATCTAGTCCCCCTGACTCAGACATCATGCCACTAGGTAAAATCAAGTCTTGTGCATCTTTTTTCTCCTTCCTTCAATTATCCCTTTAAATGACCACCTGGAATAGAAAGCTAAAGGAAATGCAATGCTTCTGATGCTCAGGTTCCCTCATTCTAGCCATGTTCGATCCACTCCTTAAACAGTGAATACATTTGCTCAATCTGATTTCAACCCATTTTGCTAACCCTGAGTTCATTCGTTCCAGCTGGTTAAAGGGTTAAACATGGAATGTAACAAAGCAATACAGAATGATAAATTATCACTATTTTCATTTGTCAAACTGAGAGAGAGAGGTCTCAATACAGCCTTGAAGGTATGCAAGGTTGACTAAGCAGCACATGCAGCTAGTGCTCAAGTATATGGCTCAATTTGTCATGAAGCAGCAGACTTAAGTTGCAGAATCAGTGAAAGTTCTACCCCATCAACAATGGACAGTAGCAGCACCTGCACATTCATTGTGATTTCACTGTAAACTATCTTGATGCTGCAAAGTGAAGTTCATAGTTAGTACTGGAAAAATGATCAAATATCAGCTTTCATAGCTACAAAATATTAAGGTGATACAAAAATAATTTTCTTGCAAAGACCAGCAATGGTACATTGAGGAGTAAGGATAAAATAAAAAAAACCTTTCCATTTTTTATTGGGAACTCGTACCGTAACACCAAGACTAGGTTATAAACTAAAAGCAATACACAGGGTCTCTATAAATATTACTCCGATTACAGTATGCTATAATTGTTTATATATAATGATGTCTTAGATCTCCCCCCTCCCCCAAGTGATCTCGTATATGCATACAGTTTCTCTGCTGGTGCGTATCTGTCACTATAAGTGCTTTAGCAGCTGTACAGTTACAATGGCATCTGTGACAGAAAAGTACAATGTGTTGTGTAGCTGGCAGAAACAAAATCTGTCAATGTTCGGCAAGATTTCAGAACAAAGTATGGAAAGCCACCTGATATGAACTTATAATTAAGTCATGGACAGAGATCATGTTAACGTCTGGACAAACGTATTTCATGCATCAAAAACTAAAATTACTTCCTAAAAAGAAACCAAGACGCATTTTTACTGCTCCAAAAAGTATCCATCCTGATTTAAAAATTGACATCTATGCTTTTTCTTAAAATTATTATCAATTATTATATATACACCAACGTCCATCCGTTCGACGAAGTAGAAAACATGACTCATCGGAGAAGGCAATCCTTTGCCAATCAGCAGAGGTCCAATTCCGATACTGCAGTGCAAATGTAAGCCTTTTCTGTCGATGCACCTTCGTTAGCATAGGTGCAGTGACCATTCGTCTGCATCGGAGCTCCATACCCAGCAGGGTTCGCTGAATTGCCGTTCTAGATGAACTTCCGGTAGCTCCCTGGTTCATTCGGCCAGTGAGTTGCTCCACTGCAGCGTGGAGATCGGTCCTCGCGCCCTTCGATGCCTACGGTCACCTCTCACATCAATGGCACGTGATGCTCCGCAGTTTCCACATCGCTTATTCACAGTAGTGCCATTTCTCCAATCATGATACACTTTCATCACAGCAGCAACCGAACAGTTCACAAACTGCGCTGTTTCAGAAATACTGCCACTCTTGGCCTGAAAGCTGTTAATCATCCCTTTTTGCAAATCTGATAAGTTGCTCGTTTTATCCATGACAGCAATGAGTGATATGTTTTCAGAATGCCTACAGCACACCTTCCAAGCCATCTCACGACACATGCCTTCTTTCATTGGCTACACGCTGTTGACGTCAAAAGTTGGAGGTGGTCACAATACTGTGACTTGACTGTGTATATGTTTGTTTTTCTCTCACACCGAAACATGTGGAAATATCACAAATGGACTATCCAAGCAATTCGCTTTGAACTTTTTCTGTTTTACTGTTAAATGAGCTTTCAACTTTTTCTCCATCATACAAAGATTGTTTGACATTACAGTATCGGTGTGACTGATACTGTATTTTCTTGGTGTCTTTAATCTCCCAACCCCCTTCCATTTTTTTCACCACTTTTGTTCGTGAAAGCTGAAAATACCTTTCTTCCCGTTGTTTTGTTTACAAGTCCATGTGGTACATCCTGACAATTATAAACTAACCAGGTCCTATTGCAGATAAAACACATGATAAGGGAGAGTAGCAAAAGGGAGACAGGAAGTATTCCAATCTTTATTGTTCAGACGTGGCCTTTAAGAAAGAGCATTACCAAGGGGAAATTGAAAGAAATCTTTGCCACAGAGGTAAGGATGCATGTTTCATTGTTTTAAACCTGGGAATTATTACTCTATTTTAAATTATGCTATACTTATTAAAATAATGAAAATAACTACATGTCTAAAGAACAGATTTTTTTTATTGTAATGAATATATATTTTTAACAGAATTTAAAAAAGAAGTTTTTAGAAGTGAGAATTTTCATGGCACTCATTTGCAAACTGGGAAAGGGGGGGGGGGGATTACTGCCAGAAATCACAAAATACTTCCTGAAAATCATGTGAGAAGTATTTTTATGGTCATGTTGACAAAATTCTTGGAAAGAGGACTGGTACTGGCTGTAAAAATAGCTTGGAATTATATATATAGTGCGCAATTACACAATGAGAGTAGAGGTCTGTAAAATAAACAAACGTGCGGGTAACTGGGGCAGAAAGACACACTTTAGAAGTGTCAAGTCTAACATAGTAAACAGCAAGACCAAATTGCGCTTGTTATGTCACATTTGACAGAATGTTTGAAGAAACCTAGTCAAAAACTTCCCACAGAAGCCGTTTGGAACTACTTGTAGTGCTTGGTAACACACGGAGACATGCTGTCTAAAATGTAAAAAACCTGCATGCAACTGGGGCGAAAGGATACAAATTGTCACACTTCAGAAGTACATCCAAAATAATTTCAGCACAACCTACAAATATCATCATTTTTATTATTCTGTAGATGTTCTCCTGCATAGGTTATTAGTATTAGTATGCCTTGATGAATGAAGCCACCTGCAAGTGTGTGCAAGTGTGGCACATATAACAGGGTTCGTACACTTTTGGGGGAAAAAATTCAAGGACTTTCCAGGCCTTTTCCAGGACATATACAAAAAATTCCAGGATGATTATTACGCTTTACAGTATCATGTTCAAATTATTTTTTAAAAGTAATTTCAGTTTTTAAGTAATAGAAATGATGAAAGATGCAAATGGATGAATGTGCTTTATGCAAATGGATCAAGTTTATCAAGCACAAGATCGTAAAGAACGAATTCTGTTCTTATGCCCTGACCTTTGAATTCAAGTTGGACCATTTTCTACAAGGGTAGGTTTCTCCTCCCTGATAACATACCAAAACTTTGTTGCAATCAAACAGATTTTATGTGAGTTAACATTCCTAAGCTTGGAGAACGAATACTGCTCTTATGTCTTGGCCTTTAAATTTAATTTAGACCTTTTTCAACAGGGTAGGTTTCCAGGTTATACCCAACAGCATACTAAAATTTCACCGAAATCCAACCGCTTTCATGCGAATTATCGTACAGACAAACCCAAAGCATAAACGTTTCTGCAACCATAGTTTGAAAGGGTTAGTAATTTTGAAAATAAAAACATAACGAACAGCGTGTAAACTAGCTCATAAATAGAATATTTGAAACTACAGTATGCAATTTCAATTATTAGGGATGGTAGAGGGGAAGGGAATAGAACTGTCCAAAAATTAGCATGTTTTCGTTGCGCTAGGCACTTAAGCACGGCTGAATTCCTTCAGATACCCCCAATGTTCAAATGTGCTGATGTTCATGGAATGAAATGTTTGATCAGCTATGATGACCGCATAAAAGTTTGGGGGAAAAGGAGTGGGCAATTTTTTTTTTGTTTATGCAACATTTTATTACATCACTCCAGTATTTATCTTGTCATCATCAACAATCGCAATGCAACTACAGATTACGATCGCGGATATCGGCAACAGAAAATCTGCCATATCACTAAGTGATACAACACACAGTATCCTGTTACAATGTATTGCAATTGAAAAAAAAAAGGATGTGGAAAAAAGAAACTTTCAGAAATTAAGATCAAGTCATGCGTTTCAAAAATCCGTTTTCCTTTATAATGTTTAAAAACATGTTTTTGCTTTTTTCCTGTAGTGCATAATAAAAAAACTGTTGATTTTTTTTTTTATGGAATCAGACGTCCGCATGTAGACGATTGTCTTCATCTGAGTTCACACGTTAGCTACTGTGTACAAGTAGACCTATTTTTTCAGCTCAAAAATATGTAGTTTTGTATATATTCACAGTATAATTCATTCCTTATTCCCACAGAACTGAATTCAGCATATGCAAAATGAAGAACATCAAGACCCGCCCAACACCATGTTTCTGATTGTCTGCTGTTTATATTCAAGAAATGCAAATATGGATCAATGGTGAATGCAGCAACTATGATTTTTATTTATTACCAAGAAAAAAAAAAAAAAAAGAGCCGTGAAAGCTGAAACGGATATTTCTCCCCCCCCCATGCACAGAAACATTCCGATTAAGATCGATCAAACGGCAGGAGGGCGCGTCCACGCGCACACACACAACCTTTGGAATGTCCTGATGGAACGGCTTCTTTTCATTTGGCACATCGCCATAAATCACCACCTGCAGCCCACTGAACTGTGTCAAGATGCACCCTTCCTCCTTCACCCTAACTATAATAGAAAACGTAAAAAAAAAAAAAAAAAAAAAAAGCTCCCGAATTTTCTTCAACAAAATTACCAAATTCACGTCATGATGTTGCAATTTATTAAAATACCGTTTATCTGCTGAATATCGCTTAAATCCATTGCAAACTTTTTAATTATAGATGATTTTTTTACTAAAACAGTAACTCAGACGTCTGAATAAAAATGTATGTTTGTAATTCAAATAGAGTCCATATCATCACAGAAAAAAAAATTTAAGGATCACTCTGTTTAAATAAACCATGGCATCTAAAAAAAATAATTCACTTGCTTTTCCCGTTATTTATAATTACTGTTTCTTTTTTTCAATCCGATTATGCAACAGAAGATTTATTTATTTATTTATTTTTTGCATCTACTAAAGTTCCTAACGGAATTTGGCGAAATTTGCACTAGAACTTTACTGTGATGTATCTTAACCACTGTAAAAATTTTACTGTGTTATTTTCAAAATTCGGAAAAATGGTTTCTGAAAATTTTCTCCAAGTCCTTTTGAGCTGTGGAAGTGATAAACAGGTGTTTGCTTTCTTCCCAACCAAGGGCTTCAGATCAGCGCTCCCAGCTGTCAATCAATCGTTGCTATGGTAACACCCTTTCTGCTGGAGGCTCACTCTATCCAAAGAGGCACACATACTTGTCCATAATAAAAATTACCAATGCTAACTTTTTAAGTTTTAAACCGATTCAATTGGAATTTCGGAAGTGAGCTTCTGTAATCCAATTATAGTGAATGTAAAAATTTCAGCCACTTTCGTGAAAAATTTGCAAAGATAGTTTTCTTATTTTTTATCATAAGTAGCGGAAGTCTCTTGAGGGGAGGGAGGGTAGCATGCACATAAACAAGAAGATGAATGTGTTGTTCAGGCATACTCCTCACTGGTGGATGCCAGCTGACTTGGTACATACCCGACCCCCCTTGCAAATGATAAATGCCTCTTCTTTCCCCTTCGCTTCTCAGAGTTGTCCCACGGACATCAAGCCAAAGAATATAAATCAAGCCCCCTTCCTAACAGACCTACTAGTAATCATCCAATTTTATTGCACTGGACCGTTGCCGGCGGTTTCTTTGAGAACAGAGGAGAGGAACTTTAAAAAATGAAGGGGTAACAGTAACACGATTTCCTAAAAGGACATTTTTTTAAGCACTAATTTCAAATTTCAAGGCTTTTCAAGACAGCATTAAAAAAACACCGTTTTTCCAGGATATTCCAGGCCTTGAAAACATAATCATGATTTTCCAGGACTTTCCAGGTTTTCAAGCACGCGTGCGCACCCTGATATAAGTTGCTATGCCAATAAAAACGCATTTTTGCAATAGTTTCTGTCATGACTGCCGTGAGGATAAAAATGTGTAACAATGAAATGAACTATGGCATACATGAGACCGACCACAGAACAAAAAAGCTGAACTTTTTAACTGGGTGAAAAATCAGAACATGTGACGAGAAAGTGTGTATATAACACAGCATGAGCAAAATGGCATTGTTCACTCTAATTTATTTATGTAGAAATTTAGAGCACACAACTTTTTTTTTTTTCTCTCTCTCTCTTTCTTGTACTTGCTAGAACATCAGCTCGATTTTCCTCGTGTTGCTTTCTTCTCAGTAAGTTACATAGCTGTATTTGTCTTTTGTTGACTCTGCAGATGCACAGCAATCTTGGCTTAATTTTCCTTTCTGCTGATATCATTCTTTCCCATTTCTTCTTCACTTTTCTTCTTGTTATTTTTGTCCTTTTATTCCCTCAAAATGACAATAATTTAGACATCATGCTAAAAGAACTTTAAGCCTCGGGACCATGAATGCATGATATCAAAGCTTTCACTACTTTAAATAAATGGTGTAACTTACAGAACATAAATACTTTCGAACACCATGCATCGATTCTAACAAATTTCCGAACTTCATCACTTTCGTTTTTGGAAAATTTCTCCTCCCTTATCAAGCTTAGGTGCAAACATTTATGGGGGAAAGTAACATTTAAAAACAACAATGGATAGTAAGAACACCGCAGGAAGAAAAAAAAATATGATTGCAGGGAGAAACATTCACTTCGACCGGCTTCCGATTTCGGAAACTTTTCCCTCCATTTTTAAACTGAAATGCAGTATTTTTGGAATAAAACCATATATAAGAACAATACTGGGCAAAAAGAACATGGGGGGGAGAATTACGGGAGAAATCTTCGCTTCATCTAACGCCCGTTTTCAAAGGGCAGAATTCCATCCTGAAACGGAAAACGTAACCCCCCCCCAATTGCCATTCGGTTGTGCATTGATCTCGAAAATACCCAAAATGATAACGGAATTCTTCAAATCCACAGAAGAAACTCGTGCCTGAAAAGACTACAGAGAAATTTTTTCGCCGTCCTGTGCTTCCGTTTTCGAGAATCATTGCCCACAATTTTATGATGGAATACAAACATTTATGCACTAAAATGATATTTAACAATACTGGGCACAGGCAGCGTCGTAAGTAAAAAAAATTACGATTACGGGGAAAATCTTCACTGCGTTTAACTTCCGTTTTCACAAGTTTTGAAAAACGAGATAGTCCCCCAGGACGGAAAACGACCCCCCCCCCATTCCTCTTTAGTTTTGCACTGATCTAGAAAATGACCCAAATGATGACGAAAAAGGCAGAATTCTGTGAATTCGCAGAAGAATCTCATGTATGCTATGGTTGCTTGAGCTAATGGGTCATGATACCTCAAGATAAAATTTCAACAATGGCTGAAAGCTATAAAAATTCAATAAAGTAAAAACCTGCAAATTAGAATTTCAAGGGGAGGGGGCTCCGAGGTGCAATGCACACTTTCACGTTTCGCTGCTTGCTTGTGCCAAATTTCAAATCTCTACATTCAGTTATTCCTTCTGTGGGCTACTGACAGACAGACATGATAATTTCATTATTATAGATAAGAAAACTCCTGGACAGTGACAACCTCACAAAAGAATCATGAATATGGAAACTCATGAAAGTATGTGTACAATGGCCATTCCATAAAAACTGCGAGTATTATTATTATTTTTTTTTTTTTTTGAGTTGGCAATAGTGCAAAGGAGAAAAATAACCACACAGATGACTAACTGAATTAAGCAAGTATATATGACAATAGCTATTAGCCATGGCAGATGATTCTGGTTTTGTTATTGGGCAGTTGTTTAAGGTACATCTGCATTTTGCCATATTAGCTATGGAGGTGAGAGATACAGAGTTAAGAAGTGAAATATGTTGTGCAATAAAATTTTGGTATCGTTTGGTTAAACTGGCTCCAGAAACATTTAATTTAATGGAAAAAGCTTACAAAGATAAATGTTTGGGTGAGTCAACGATCTTTAGATGGCACCATGATTTCAAAACAGGGCGTCTGTCAGCAGAACTCACTCCTACGCCTGGTCGAACTGAAAGTGTTGTTGCGGAGCGTACTCTTAACACTGTTCGGGCAATCCTGGAAGAAGATTGATGAATAACATGTGAAGACATAGTGGCATCAACCAATATTTCTAAAAAGGTCGGCATTCTATATTCTATGCGACAAATTACTGCTGCAATGTGTGTTCCAGATGGGTAACTCATCACCTAGCGAGAGAAAATTTGATAGTCAGAGTCCAGGTGTCCCATGAATGGAAACAAATAACTGCAAAGAATCCAAAATTTCTAAACGCAGTAATAACTGTTGATGAAACATGGGTCCACTATTTTGACACCCTCATGAAGCGCACAACGAGTGTCTGGAAACACACAGGCACACCTCCTCCGAAGAAAGTCATTCAAACCAAATCAGCTGGGAAAGGTGACGATGATAATTTTCTTTGATCATAAAGGTGTAGTCTACTAGCATGCCATTCCTCCACAAATTACTGTCAATGCTGAGTATTACATATCAGTCTTGAAGCATCTGCGACAACACATATCGATTAAGCAACCGGATCTGGTGTGCAAGTGGATCCTACACCATGATAACGTCCGTCTACATGTTGGCTTTTTGTGTTCAACAGTTTCTTACAAAATGCAGTAATGAAATCATGCCACAGTCTGCCTACAGTTAGTTCTGACCTCGTCCCGTGCGTTTTCTGGTTGTTTCCAATAAATGAAAGAGAAGTTCCGTGGCACAACATTCAACACAGTTGCCAGCATTATTCAAGATGTACAGGGGTCGTTAAAGCAGCTTCCGCAAAATGCCTTCGCCGCATGCTTTGAAAAGTGGATTGAACAATGGGACCGTTGCATATCATCGGAGAGAAGATACTTTGAGAAAGAACAACATATACTTTGCTGTACCGATATTTCTTCATTTTGTGTGATTTTACTTCTGATGGGTTCCCATTTCAACACAGGCAAGGTCTTACCATCATGGTCTCAGATTTCTCTAAAAACATTAAGGGGTGTTCCTTGACTAAAATAAGGAGACCCATATTTTTTCTTTCTGCAAGAAAAATTTTTCCCTTCAAGATAGAGGGTTTCAAATCTTGCACTGTCAAACAAGCTCTCTAGAAAACGGTTATTTTTCCTAACTTCAGCGAGTCATTGCAGCAGAGTTAAAAAAGATATTGTGTTCTTGTATTTTTTTTTACATTGTGTGTATAACATGTAATAATATATGGTGCTAATATTTGCTACACATGGTATGATTAAAATTTAAAAAAATCGTAAACTTTGTGATTTAAAAAAAATTGAATTTTTTAAGTTTTTTTAAACAGGTTTGGATGGAGTTTTTTCTATATTCGATTTTTTTTTTTTTTTGTTAAAGACATACAAATGTGCACTTTATTTGTAATTTTTCGTGTGTCTGTGAAACTGCTAGTTTCTGCGTTTCGGCAGCGTTAAAAACAGCCGATTTTGAAAAATCTCCAACTTTGCCAACGATTTTCTCAAAAAAGCCATTTTTTTTTAATTCTGAAAATTAAATCCCTGTTTTAGTATCAACAGGAGAATATCTGTGTAAATTTTCATGGACCTAAAAACGCCCGTTTCCGAGTTAGACGCGTTTGAATTCGGTTTGAAAGCCTACGATTTCCCGTGTTCTAAAGGCGCCATTTTGGAAAAATCTCAGGCGCAAAGTACGTATTCTCTTACCCGAATCAAAGCGTTAGATATTCTTTGCCCGAATGATGGAATGAGAGCATTAGGTCAGCTGGCCCTGGTTGGATACGTCCACCTCACCCTTCCCCGAGTGATGACATGCCTATAAAACTGTCCGGGGGGGGGGGGGGGGTAACAAATACATAAAGAAAATTGTTGCTGCTCCACTAACAAAGTTGAGTTGCGAAAGACAGCAGCAGTTGTTTGTTTACGTATATACTTAAACATCGCATAAAAAGAGACTATGAAAGAGTAGAAAACTGTTGTGAAATAATTTTAAGAAAAAGAGTGCAGGCATGTGTACTGTAAGTTAATTTTCGATGGCTAAACACCCTCGAGTTTTTCTGGGAGTTGCTAATTGTAGGCTACTGTCAGAAGAGCAGTTGCTGTTTTGTTATAGTTGCTAAAATTAACCTTCTCAGTTTTTCGTAATAGTAAAATATTCGCTCAGGAGAGTTTTGTCCTCTGCGAACGGGAGGAGAAGGTGCAATGCTCTTGACCTCGCTGCTGGGTTGATAGCGCTGGTCGCTACCCAAACTCTGCATACCTCCTCTCCGAAACGAAATGGCAATTGTCTAATCTACTAAATAAATAACAATTAACACATACGCGTGCATGCTTATTCATAAAATGTAAGTTGAGTATATTTCCTGTTCAATCAGCTGATTTTACAAGTAGAATACATATACAACTTATGCGCTTATAATGATGTAAAGATTTTTATCTATTTAAAACATATTCAAAGATTTCAATTTTTTTAAAGAGGGGGGGGATTGTATTCGTAGTTGTTTCCACCTGGGCCACGATAAACCATGCACTGCCCATGTCTCCCGTTCCCTTAGAAGATAATCCTGGATCGATGGGAGACCGACCAGCAGAGTTTTGACCCCCCTTACGTGGTGGTGAGGTGTCTCAAAGCTAGGTAGCTTTCAAAAATGTTTAAACTTAGTTGGCTGGTAACAAGAGAGGGATTTCATTTCAACCCTGCAGGGTCGTACCATCACGGTCTCAGATTTCTCTAAAAAAATTAAGGGGGTGTTTCCTTGATTAAAATAAAGAGACCCATATTTTTTCTTTCGGCAAGAAGAGGGCTTCAAATCTTCCACCGTCAAACAAGCTCTCTAAAAAACGGTTATTTTTCCTAACTTCAGTGAGTCATTGCAGCAGAATTAAAAAAGATATTTTATTCTGGATATTTTATGCCCCCCCCCCCCCCCGACAGTTTTATAGGCATGTCATCACTCGGGGAAGGGTGAGGTGGACGTATCCAACCAGGGCCAGCTGACCTAATGCTCTCATTCCATCATTCGGGCAAAGAATATCTAACGCTTTGATTCGGGTAAGAAAATACGTACTTTGCGCCTGAGATTTTTCCAAAATGGCGCCTTTAGAACACGGGAAATCGTAGGCTTTCAAACCGAATTCAAACGCGTCTAACTCGGAAACGGGCGTTTTAAGGTCCGTGAAAATTTACACAGATATTCTCCTGTTGATACTAAAACAGGGATTTAATTTTCAGAATTTTAAAAAATGGTCTTTTTGAGAAAATCGTTGGCAAAGTTAGAGATTTTTCAAAATCGGCTGTTTTTAACGCTGCCGAAACGTAGAAACTAGCAGTTTCACAGACACACAAAAAATTACAAATAAAGTGCACATTTGTATGTCTTTAACGAAAAAAACGAATATAGAAAAAACTCCATCCAAACCTGTTTAAAAAAAACTTAAAAAATTCAATTTTTTTTTAAATCACAAAGTTTACGATTTTTTTTTAATTTTAATCATACGATGTGTAGCAAATATTAGCACCATATATTATTATATGTTATACACACAATGTAAAAAAAAATACAAGAACACGATATCTTTTTCAACTCTGCTGCAATGACTCGCTGAAGTTAGGAAAAATAACCGTTTTCTAGAGAGCTTGTTTGACAGTGCAAGATTTGAAACCTTCTATCTCGAAGGGAAAATTTTTTCTTGCCGAAAGAAAAAATATGGGTCTCCTTATTTTAGTCAAGGAACGCCCCTTAATTTTTTTTAGAGAAATCTGAGACCATGATGGTACGACCCTGCCTGAGTTGAAATGGAACCCATCTTCTCAGATATTTTGGAACGACCGTTGTATTACAGGTGGGCCCAACAGTGATTTTTCTGTCACAGTGACAGGTCCCCAGAAATACAGAGATGCCAACCTGTTTCAGATATTTTCAGTAGTACTCGTACAAATGTTCAGTAGTTTTGGCCATTTTTCAGTAGTCATACCAAAAAGAATAATTTTAACCAAGGAAAACAACTCATTTAATTTAATTAGCATTTTTTTACTTACATATTCATTTATATACATGAAAATCTGTATCAAAATATTCCAAATTTTTTACATGGAAAATAATATACACCATGACTGATACATTTTTTTTACACAACAAAAAAATGATTAAACAGCTTTCTTTAGTGATTTCACTGTACAGTGTTTTGCAGATTTGAGTTCCTCAGCAGAAAATCTCTTTTCATAACAGACTTGCCCAGAGGAGAACATATTCATTTTTGCAATAAGAAGTGCTTCTACAGTTTCTAAACCTAAATTAGGTTGGAAACGGGCTTGATTTTTGCACTAAACTAAAATCTCTCTTACTCGCAGCATTCGAGTGTGGAACTACAAGTATTGCAAACATTACTTTCGAGAGAATAGTATACTTAACCGCTCCATTACAGCCTCTTAATTTTGAGATTTCTGACCAAGTGACATCTATTCTATCTGTTACTGCTATGGTCTCTAATTCGTCAGCTTGATAACAAGGAATTCCGCTTCCAGTATATCAAGTTCATTTTCAGTTATTATAAATGGAAGGTGTTTGACTATGTGTAATACAGAAGTAAATGATGTTATGGCTCTAAGTGAAGGATCTACTACTTCTGCATGTTTTAAAAATTCATCATAGATCAGCATCTTTTCTTGATATAAGAACATTCTTCAATGTTAAATTTTCCGACAGATGTATAGAACTTAGAAAGTTCATTTTCGTTTAAAATGATTTCGCTTTAATACATTCTTGTTTTTTACTCCAATTACCAGTTGTGCCCTTTTTGATTTTTCTTTTTTGAAAAACTGTTATTTGAAAAATTAAGCTCGACATCACCATCAGCTATGACAGCAGGCTTCACAAACCCCTTGGATGCCATGACAATTTTATCCATCATGCTGAAAGAACTTTCAGTTTGGGGACCATGAATGCATGATAGCTTTCACTATTTTAGATAAAAGGTAGTGTAACTTGGAGAATATGAATGGCTTTTGAATATCATGCATCAATTCTTACAAATTTTTCAGCTTCATCACTTTCGTTTTCAAACTCCCCCCCCCCCTTTATCAAGCTGAAATGCAAACCTTTTTGGGGGGAATATGTAAGAACACAGGATACACGTTCGGAACATCGTTGGGAAAAAATATTACAGTTACGGGAGAAACCTTTGCTACGTCCAATTTTCGTTTTTGGACATTTTCCTTCCATATTCAAGGTGAATTACAAATATTTACAAAATAAAATGAAATTTAACAACAATACTAGGCAGAGGAAACATCGCGTGAAAAATAAAATTACGATTACGGGAGAAATCTTCACTGTTTCCGAAAGTTTTGAAAGACGAAATTTCCATTTCCGAAAGTTTCAGGTGGAAAGCATCCTTCACCACTACCAATTGCCCCAAAGTTTCTGTTCAGTTATGCATCAATCTCGAGGATAACCCAAATTACGACAAAAAAGCAGAAATTCCTCAAAACCAAAGATTACATGGGAATTTTTGCGCCGTCGAATTTCCGTTTTCAGAAATTTTCCCTCCATTTTCAAAGTGAAATACAAAGATTTATGGAAAAAATTATGTATAACAATAATACTGGACAGAGGCAACATCGCAGGAAAACGAAATTACGATTCCGGAAGAAATCTTGATTTCGTTCACTTCCGTTTCTGAAAGGCGAAATGCTGTCCCCATGCGTATTTTTATGCGTTGATGTGTATTTTAAGCATTTCTCGATGCATATTTTTACGTGTTGATGCGTACTTTACGCACTTCACAACATGTATTTCTACGCGTCGCGAAAATTCCTGATGCATATTTTTACACGTTGGTAAAATTTAGATGCGTACTAGATGCGTAATTACGCATTTTGGCGAACTCTTCAACGAAATCCAAGCATACTTTTCTGCAACGCAAGAAAAAAACTTCAAAATATTAATTACTGACATGAATGGTCGACACACGATTAAAAAAAAAAAAAACTCTGATGCCAGGCAATGACACTCACGTTCTGCACCAAATGATTTTCAACAGTTTGTCGCTGCACTGGAAAGAGCTTCAGGCCGAACTCCGCCCACGTCCACCAAAGCGAGCTATGTTGCATGCTGGGGAGGGAGGGTTTTCACTTAGAATGACTCAGCGCAAGGCCACACTCATCGAGTGCCAGCCGCTAGCGCTAAGATCCGAGCAGCTTTGGGAGGCAGAACTGGAAGTAGCATCGCAAGCAAGACGAATGACGGATCATCAAGTGGCCGCGGTTGCGTTGGGAAGGGGAACAAGCAAAATAAAAATTAATAACTTCCATTAATTTTCCGTAGAAAAATCACGGTTTTCCGTATTCCGTAGCACAAGAACTTTTTCCATAGGAACTACGGAGGTTCCGTAGTTGTTGGCATCTCTGGAAATAACAACAACAATATCACCGTGTACCACAGCAGTGAGGGAGCTCTAAAGATGTCGGAAATGGGAGTCACTGTCTTACTTGCAACAGTGACATAATCACCATTTACAATAGGAGTGACAGGACAATAATTGAATGTCGAGTTACAGTCTTGCTTTGAATTCTTTGTTTACAAGCGTCATACAGCAAAAGCCACCTTAAACGTGAGAAAATGGGGGGACTGAAAGAAAGCTTATGTCACTAATGACCTCTTAAGATGTTTCAACAGAAAAGGATACAAATTGCTTAGATATGGTGACATGGTAACTAAATCTATGACGTAACAACGATTTTGAACCCCAAGCTTCGTTGCCCGGACATGGCTAATGGTGATATTTTTATCAGAGCTTTTGAAACTGTTGCTTTTTGTCACCGGTTATAATGGTGGCAGTGATTTTTCAGTAACCGTGATGTGACTTCCAACCTATCTCTTACATACACTATATTGACAAAAGTCACCGGACACCCCTTCAAAACCAAATGAACGGATCTGCTGCATTGTTAAGACACGCAGTACAGCTGCAAACGGTATAAAAACAAGCCTGCAGCTGACCGCAATCATATCGCACTGTGAGGTTGAATGAAAATGTCGGGGCGGGAGAGAACTGACTTTGAGAAAGGAAAGATTGATGGGAGTTATATTAGTGGGTGGTCCACGAGAGAAACCAAGAGGCGTTTAAACATACCCAAGTTACTGCTTTCGATGTACTGAATAAGTGGAAGACACATGGCATGCCTGAAGCAGCAAAACGTGGCAGACCAAAGAAAATCAGTGATAGAGGACGTCAAAGCCTTAGGAGAGTCGTTACAGCTTATCGACGGAGTATTGCACAAGACTTCAGTGTACAGGTGAGTAAAAATGCTGGAACCTCGGCATGTACACGTACCATTCGCAGAGAACTTCATTCCATGGGTTACCGTAGTCATGCAGCTGCTCATAAGTCTTTCATCTCCACTCAGAATGCTACTTGTCGTTTAGCATGGTGTAAAGAACATTTATCGTGGACTGTAGATCAATGGAAATTGGTCCTATGGACTGATGAATCCAGATACATGATCCATCAGTCTGATGGCCGTGTGTGGGTATGGTGAACTGTTTCTACGGTCACGTTTGGAGCTGGAGTGTACCTGTGTGGGGGTGTTTTTTGTGGTATGGTCTTGGCCCATTGGTTATCATGGACAAACCTGTTAACCAGCACATCTACCTCGATATTCTGGACAATTATGCCCTACCAACTCTTTGGCAATACTATGGAACCGAGCTTTGTTGATACCAGCAGGATAATGCACCGAGCCATAAAGCAAGGATTGTTACGCCGTGGTTTGATGATAATTCCGTATCGTGTGTGGATTTGGCCAGCACAGAGCCCTGATCTTAATCCCATAGAGCATCTATGGGATGAATTAGAGCACCTCATAAGAAGTTTGGAACCAAGGCCTACTACTAAGCAACAGTTAGCGGCAGCATTACATACTGAATGGTAGGCATACCTATCGTTGTGTTCCAAAACCTTGTCGAAAGCATGTCGTGAAGGGCCAGTTTATGCATTAAGGTCAAAGGTGAACAGACACCGTACTAATGTACTTCAATAAATGCTATGTTGTGTTTCTCTTCTAGGTGTCTGGTGACTTTTGTCAATATAGTGTATATGACATTACATAACTGAAAAAACTAACAATACAAATGTATAAATGAAGTGAAATAATAATGCATTGAATTTACTTCCGTGGTCGAGGCGGCTGCTGCACTTCAGGTTCTGCCAGTCTAATTTTCTTCGAATGCTTTTGAAACGACTTTTCATCATGCCAATCGCGCAATTCAGAAACACTTCTTTCATGATGATGCTCTGTATCTGGAAGTCAATAACGAAAATTTTACTAACATAAAATTCAAACTGTTAAGCACATTATACTATCTGCCTCAGGCAGTCATACAAATAATGAAAGCCTCTGATTGCCAAAAATAAATATTACAATTTCCTTAATGTACAAATAATTATATTCTGTAAGTAAGGAACCATAGGGGAAAATATGTGAATTAAATATTGTAGTACTCGAAGAAACTTTACTTTTTTAAACTGTGTTGTCACAGTCACTGAAGAGATCTGTGGCAAAGCAAAAGTGGGTAGCATTAAATATGATGCTGAGTGGAGCAGTGAGATTAAAGAAGCAGTAAAGAGAAAGAAGGAAGTATTATTGGGGATGTTGCAAGGTAGAGTTTTTGAGGATGAATATCCGTGTAAAAAGTATCAAGGGGCAAAGCTGGTTCGCCAGAGTAAGGCAAAAGATAGGAAGGAAAAGGTGGAAAGGCATGAATTGGCCTTTTGGAAAGATAGAAAAACTGTCTGGAGGTATGTGAGACAGGAAAAATAGGGGAAATAAAGTTTTGAGTTGTGTGAAGAACAGGATCAGAGAAACCATATCAGAGCCTAATGAGTCAAGTGGGTGATGAGGTGAATACTTCTGTGAGTTACTATAAAATGAATCATTTGAGGCAGAAGCAGATGATGCCACAGTGAGAAAAGAAAGCACAGGAGGGATCTCAAGAGAAGGCACAGGAGGGATCTCAAAATATTAAACTAAAAAATATATGGATATATTATCTATAGTTAGACCGTAAAAAGCTCTAAAAATCTCTTCAAAATGGTAGGACTTTGGGAGTAGATGGCATAACTGCTGAGATGTTAAAATATAGTGGTGACTCTGTAATTGACTGCTTAACCGAATTTTGCCAGTTGTGTTGAGAGTTAGGAATGGTCCCTCAGGATTGGAGGGACACTATCATTGTTTCCTCGTAAAAGGGAAAAGGTGATCAGACTGAATGCAAGAACTACCATGGTATCAGCTTTCTGAGTGTACCAGGGAAGAGTTTGGAAAAGTCACTATCGAAAAGATACCAGGTCTTACAACAGAGAAGGTGTGGGATATACAGAATGGTTTTATGACAGGTAAGGGCTGCACTAACCAAATTTTTGCTGCCTTCATAGATTTAGAGGAAGCCTCTGACTGAATAAACAGGATACTTCTGTGGAAGGTCTTGAATAAATATGGTATAACAGGGAATTTGCTCAATAGTGTGAAAGCTATGTATGCTGGCAGTAGAGTATGTGTATGAGTGAATGGTGTTTTACTGAGATGGTTTTTCATTAGTGCAGGAGACAGACAAGGTTGTATAATATCCCCATGGCTGTTTAATATATGTTTATAGATGTGTGCATGTGGGATGCCACTAAACATTGAGCGATTACAGGAAACTCAAAGGAAAAAGAACACTAGCTCTTGGAGCACCAGAAAAAACATGCTCACACCACTTACACCAAAAGCACAATGATAACAACAAAATGCACCGTTTGCCAAAATAAAAAAAAATGAAGCACCCAGAAGGAATCACTCAATCGAGATGAAAGTTGTTATGTGCAATATATATGTAGAGGAAAGGAAATGATTGTAATTTCAGAGAAGTTGGGACATAATATATTCGGATAAAACAGCTACACGAATGGAACAAGTCAATATGTTGCAGAGCCACCTCTGGCTCTGCAACATATTGGCCACTTTCTTCCAATCATCCACTGTCCAATCTCGATGATCTTGGGTCCATTTCAAGCGTTCTTGGCGATGACGTGCAGTGAGCATGGGTACCCGGCTGGCTCTTTGGCTACGCAGGCCCATGCGCAAAAGGCTGCGATGAACTGTGTGCTGTGACACGTTGTCCTGATCACCACTGTTGTAGCTGCGGGTTATTTGCCACACTGTGGCCCTGTGGTCGTTGTGAACAATGCGCTGATCCCTGCTCCCCTCTGGCATCAATGAGCTGCGGACGAAACACGGCTGGACGATGGTTCATCGTTTGGCCATCTGTGCACCACTTTTTATACGTATTCACTACAGTGGCACGTGAACAACTCACAAGCCTCGCCATTTCCGAGATGGTAGTTCCGAGGCGCTGTGCCATCACAATTTGTCCTTTCTCAAGGACACATCATGCTGTGTCACATCATGCTGTGCCATCACAATTTGTCCTTTCTCAAGGACACATCATGCTGTGCCATCACAATTTGTCCTTTATCAAGGACAAATTGTGATGGCACACGGCAGCTTTTCTTACTCTGACTCCGAACACACTACCTAACTGAAAGCCAGTCCTCGGGTTGTATATATACTGCTCTGTGAACTTCACCTGCCCCACTGTTCGGTCTCCAGGCACGCTGATTTCTTTAGGCTGGGGAAGTCATAATGAAATGGCTCATCGGTGTATAACAAACAAACAAACAACCTCTACAGGCTCAAGCAAACTGAATACAGAATGCAGAATTTGAAAATGATATTTCCTGCACCTAATAAGAGACTTAGAATCCCAGATAAATATTGGAACACCAAAACTGTCACTGAAAATGTAACCAGGTTTAATTTCTACAAAGCTCATTTCTCTAGGCTTGGTGTGCTGTACTGGGGGTGCTATATATTATGCTATACTGGTTTTGAAACAAATTTATTTCTACTTTGGTTTTAGTTCAATTATTGAAGCAAATTATAGAATAAAAAATATTAAACTCAAAAATATATGGATATATAATCTATAGTTAGACCATAAATGTGCCATTATCCTTTAAGTGCTTCCATATACCACAATCAATATATAAATTAAATATTATTTATATCTAAATATTTTTAAATTCTGCTTGCCTTAGAAATTTAAGGATAGAAAAGGTGAAATATTTTAAACATTTTCAAAGAAACAAAGGGGCCATTGCTTAAATAAATATTCAGGGGATCAAGGATCAGTGACACATTTTTTATTTAGGGAAGGAATCTCTGGTATCATATTATGCTTATATTTAATGTTAATATATATTTTGCATTCAACAGCAAAGTGTGCATAAATATTCCCAAATGAAACAAAACAGAATGGCAAAATCTTAAATCCAAGGTTTTTTTTGTTTAAAGTCTACTTTTTACTACAATTAAAGAACAGGGATGCAGTCTGCCTAATCACAAACAATTCCAATCACAAACAATTAAATAAACAAAACAAAAAATGTTATATCATTTGTCCATGTGGTGAGGGAGGCCGAACAGAAGGGTCAGAAAACATGGGACCGGGTAACCCACCATGTCTCCTTTATCCCAGCCTACCTACCCCCAAAGTCATGACTGCAAAACACACTTCTTCCCCATGTCTCGTGCACATGATCATTTCACCCTCACCTCTCTTGCATCCCCCTTTACCACAAGTGTTATAGGAAGAATACAATATGATATACACATAATAAATAAATGTGGTTTGTAGAAATGCATGCTATATAGTTACATTAAGAGATTTTAGAAATACAGAAGCATTTTTAATCCAACTTAGGTCTTGATTACCTGCTAATAACTGGAGCAAGACTCATTGCCAGATTTGGATTTCCAAATTCTTCATTATAGTTCTTGTCAAACGATAAGAGTGATTTCAAAATGGAGATAAAATAAGTACTGTTGGTATTGCAGTTTGAAGAGGTACATATTGCAATGCTCTTTACATCAGCAGCACATTTTGCAGCATTGATAAATGTCTGGCTCAACACATAAAGGATGTTACACAAGGTAGACCTAATTCTTCCTTGGCTTTACTGACTCTCTCAGATACTTAAGCATTGCCTCTATGAAAACATACTGAGAAAACTGCTTTTGTCAACAAAAGGGCTTACATTTTCATGATAGCACTGAAATACCTAACTCTTCAAACTGCAATACAGACAGTCCTTATTTTATCCCCATCATTTGGTAACAATCGTAATGAAGAACTTGGAAATCCAAATTCAGCAACCAGTCTCCTTCCCGTTGTTTACAGGTGATAAAGACCTAAATTGGAATGAAAGTGCTTGTGTTTTTTAAATTTCTTAATGTAACTAACTCAGCCATGCTGGGTGAAAACTTAGCATGCTAGTCCCAAGTCCGGATAAATGAGGAGGGTTGGGCACAGGGTTAGCAACCCAATCTCATAAAAGAATCTTCTTGCTATGCAAACAAAAACCAGCCAAAATGTGATACTGGATGAAGAAAGTAGAACACAAACTGCCACAAATATGAAGCACCCCTGTGGAAGAAAGTAACAGATGCCCTACCAAAACATAAACTTAGTTTGGGATGTTGGAATGTTAGAACCATGTTTCAAACTGGGAAGACATACAAAGTCTTGAGAGTACTAGAAAAATACAGACTAGAAATAATGGGACTAAGTGAAACGAGATGGACAGGAACTGGAAAAATCAAATTAAACTCTGGTTACTACTTGATTTACTCCAGGAACCAACTAATTATCACACGAAGGAAGTTGCACTAATGATGACAAAGAAAGCTCATGGTGCACTAATGGAGTGGAACTCTACATCGGAAAGAATATTAAATACTAGATTTAGAGCTGGAAAACAGAACACAATAACTGCTATATATGCATCAACAAATGATGTGATCCAAGAAGAAAAGGATAACTTCTATAATATGTTGCACAGAAGTATAGAAACAATAAATAAAAAAGATATGCAACCATACCTGCCAACTTTTAGGAACTGAAAATTGTAAAAAAATAATCGATATATTCGATGAAAAATTCAATCGATATTTTCGATTAAATTACCGAGTATGTCAATTAAATATAGCGAATGCAGTCAAACTCGGTTATAATGATCACGGTTGTAATGAGCTCACAGCTACAGCGAGTAAATGCTATCTCTGTGACCAGTTCACGATTATTTACTTTAAATACTTCTCCTATATAACGAGCACATTTACGGATAGAGCGAGTAAACTTTCTCCTCTGGTGGCCTTTTTTAATCCACCATGTGGCACCAAACCATTCAGTTTCACTGCAGACATTCCTGGTTTTTCAAAAGGGTCCAACCTCACTCCCATGCCTCCACACTAGAAACCTCCCTGGAGGCAGAAAAACTTCTTTTTCCCTTGGCATTCTAAGCTTAGAAAGGGAGGGGATTGTCAGCTAATTTCTTTGTAAGCTGACATTTAATCTCCTCTCCTTCTTGACCCTCAGAGGACTCTGTCATCACCCCCTAATAGCTTAGAAGGCCCGCGCACCGAACGCCGGAAGCTGCGTGACGTAGGGGAGAGTAGGCTGATGTCCGTGGTGGGTGGTCGAGCATGCATGAGCTTGCTCACTCTGTGTAAGCGTGACTACGGATGTGCGTGGTTGTTGTTGTCAAATTGTCAACTAAATTTATTTTCATAGAGGAATATTAAAAGTATTCAAATTCCCTACTAATGGGGAGGTTTTCAAAATGGATTACAGCAATAAAGCGTGAAAATTTTCAACTCTAAGGTACGTGGAAACCTTTTGTTAACCTTATTTTAAACTACTCGTAAAATAAAAATTTTGAACTAGAAAATTTAAATTTGCCTAATTTTATAATCTAATGCATCTCACAGCGGGAAGTCAAAGCACTGAAAAGATTTTTGAAAAATGAAATTTATGTTTGTAATGGAAAGAATAGATTACTTGTGTTGTTATAGTAACCCATAACATGTTTTTGCCAATGTATCAAATAAGTTCAAAGTAAATATGTATATTTAGGAAGGGATTTTAAACTTTATTATGGACACAGAATAATAAGTGTTGCATGTTTTTGATCCCAAGAGTTGATACATTCGTACTTAGTTATTCAAGTGTTTAGGCGGCGCCAGATTAACTTTTTGGGGTCCCTATTTCTGGGCACAAATGCTTGTAAAATACTTATATCCTATACGAAATATATGTATGTCATGTACACATCTAACATGCCTATGTCCTTTATATAAATGCTAAGGCCTTGTTGCCATGTGAAATACATCTTTTGTGTTTGCAGACATAGAGAATTGCATTGAATTATCATTTTTAATATTTATTACTAAAGGAACACAAACACTGAATCAAGTATAGACAGCAAAAATTAGATATGAATGCACAAAAACAGAAGTTCACACATAGTTCAGGAGAAAGTTTGCCTTTAAAATGTCCGTTTAAAGATTTTGAAACATTTTTCTACAAACCAACACATTTTTTTTTTTTTTTTTTTTTTTTTTTGGAGGTTTAACGACCACCGTGAGCAACTCAATGGGCTATAAGCAGTCGCCCGTCCCTAATTTAGGGTCACTGGTTCCAGGGAAGGGAGAGAACTAGTGCCGTAAGACAAACACAATATCCATGCCTCACCGGGATTCGAACCCGGACCCCGTTCGGACGAATGATCAGAGGCCAGCGCCTTAGACCACTGCGCCACCGGGGCGGCAAACCAACACACTGAAGAACTCTCGTGTGAGCAGTGTGTATGCTCTATCTGTGGTAGGATGGGAATTTATCAAAACCATTCAATTTCTTAAAAATTAGCTGAAATATATCAGTACTACCTGGGTAAGAAATTATTTACTTGCCCAGGTAGTAAAAGCTGGATGCGCAGGAAAATGTATCTTTTAAGATAACAAACCAGAACCCTATTTTTTTTAAGTTAAAAATATGAACTGTGTTAACATGTTTGCACTTCCATTTTAAGGGTCTGTATTACAAATGTTCAATGCACAAACGTGTGTATATCAATTTTTAAGATGCTGATGCTAAAATTCGTATGAAATGGTACGATGATGAAACTGGTGTTTCGGAAATTTAGTGATTCTGCCATGTTCCTTTTGTTAAAGTTTTCTCCCTTTGTCACTAAACATGAGAGGTCAGTTACATCAGAGGCATGCATACTGTTGTTGATTATAAACAAAATTTGGAGCAAAACTAGGTTTCCGATTTATGGGCGTAGAGCATAACATAATTAAAGATGTGATATTACTCTGTCCTTGGTACTTCGTAACAATAATACAACTTCCATTAATTAACAATGACATGAAACACGACATGTGATGACTGTCTTTTTTTCTTGTGTAGTAGGAAGTTTTATTACAAACTTTTTTATTTTAAAATTTAGTTTCCATGCACAGGCAATTAGATGTTTTATCTACCTGTCCAGACGAATGATTTACATGCTCTGGGCACCTCGGGCATGGTATTTTTTAAGCCTTGGATATTGTTATTTTTAAGAGAAAGAAAAGTACATGGATCTACATGAATCCACATATTGTGGAAACTATGTTCTAAACAAACAAGATTTTTAAAATACAAGTAGAAATATATACTTGCTTCTTTTTTTTTCTTTTTTTTTTTTTTTTTTTTTTTTTTTTTTTTTGAAAACATTTGCTTAAAATGAGAGATCAACTTTTTATTCATTTATCTAGACTGATCTGTTTCCAGACTTCCTGCACTGTGTCTTCACAAGCTACAGCAATAATAACTGGAACTAATATATCTCATATTATCCGATAACTACTGGAAAGTGTGTTTCCAAACGTGAGGGTGGGTGTCAATTTTTGTATGGGGAAAAACTTCTTCAATCCTTCATAGAATTTATTTTGAAACCAAGATCATAAAAAAAGGAAAAAACAATCTTTTTCAATAGCTTTAGCAATGACAAAACATGTGTGCAAAATTTTATACCATTGCTTTTTATAGTTTCTGAGAAAATGGTACATCAAGTTAGTCAATTTATAATGAAACATGTACATCTTTTAAAATACATCCTATAGTACCAAAACAATCGCTTAGATTTATTCAATACAATAACTGCATGTGCATTTGTTAGGTTCTTAAAAAATATAATAATTATCTGAAAAAATACTTTAAGAAATTATTGGAACAAATTTCAGATTTTCTTAGAAACGTGTCTTTGAAATTCTTCAAGGAACAGCTAACGGACACATAATAAAATTGTGCTTGTGATACACAAAGAACTACACAACCATAATTATATGTACATTGGCAGTTTTGCTGAATACTTCTTGAAAATCAAATTTCAGGAAATTTCTGCCAATAAGTTACTTGTATTTTTCCAGATAAAAAGAAATGCTTATATTGTGGATCCAAATAGTTTTGCTTAATGCTACTAATATACTTAATACATTGACAAGGTAACTTTTTTGAAATAGTGCTCTAGAAGACAAAAATTATAAACTTTATATTTGCTTATCAAAATGAAGTTGTCCAAACACGTAACTAGATGGTACTAAAATTAGGAAAACTTGTTATGTCATTATTGTACGTTTAATAATGTAGCAATGGCATAATTTTCTTGAAATCTTAATTTATTTGATGCAATCTGTGGATCAAGCAGCAATTCACTGTATGTATGTTAAAACGTGTTTTATTGAGCCTTTGGTAATAATTAAAAAACACAGAAAAAAATTCAGTTTTTCTTGACCTTTTTTTATATATTAGTGATCACGGATTGCATATAAAATACATTTTCACTAAAGGAATTATTTCATTACTAAAATTTTCATAGTCATAAGTTTGCAATGAATGAAAAATCTGATTCCTTAAATATGTCAATCGACATCTGTTGAAACGATGGCGATACTTCATAATGGACCCTCAAACTAATCTTTCAAGTACAAGAACGATTTGTTCACAAGTACAGGAATCGTTCGGCTAACTATAAAGACACTATAACTTCAAGGGAAACTACGACAACACTTTATAATTTCGATTATAGGAATGGTTTATCACTTCCAGTGAAATGACAGGGATGCTTTCATTAAGTTGACGAATCTGTGTTGCTTACCCTTTCCAGTCGAAATTATTGCTACGCTAAATTTTATGCTGTAATTTCTTTTTCTTCTGTATTTTAAAAGATTATTAAACAAACTTGTTAACTCTGCAGTTATTTGAAAACTAACACACAAGTTCTTATTTAAATGCAGTGAAACTCTAAAAAGAACGCACGACCTGGTTAGTTGGTGTACGTAAAGACGCGTTCGTTCGCACATCGCCGTAATGCTCCTCTCCGCGACTACGGACTACTCTAGTGACGTCACAAATCGGTGCGCGGGCCTGCTAAGCTATTAGGGGGTGATGACTCTGTCCTCTCTTCTAATACCCCCCCCCCCCATTTCTACAACAAGGGCTAGCACTGAAAACGAGGGGTAGAGTCCCTGGAAGGTGATTGAGCTAATCCCATCTCGGAATGACTTCTGGGAACTCATATTAGGAAACAAAGTTCACATCGTTGATCGCAGACATCCACATCAATACATTTCCTATTTTTCCATCGGATATCATTTTCACGGATACTGCAAGTAACAGCTATAACGAGCAAAATGGGCAGCTCCCGTAGAGCTTGTTATAACCGAGTTTGACTGTATATCATAGTATAAAACAGTTAATGCATCTATCAGATATAACATGCTCACTGCAGCATCATAACATGACAACCAACGATGGGGACTCATGTTTACAGGAGCAACATATTCAATATTTAATAAACATACATGAGACTGATGAAGGGAAAAAAAAAACAGAATGAATATAACACGGCATAAGCAAAACAAAATTGTTTCTTCAAATTTATCTATGTAAATATTAAACTGCAGCACATCAACTGTATTCAATATATATATATATATATATATATATATATATATATATATATATACTTAAGAGCAAAACTGAAGACTAAGGAAAAAATTTTAGAATTTAAAACGAAGGGTGTATATATTATATATATATATATATATATATATATGCACCCACCACAAGTCATCCTGAAGAAGAAATTGAAGAATTTTATGAGGAAATTTGTCATCTAAATAATAAAGGTAAGCAGCACTTGAAAATAATTATGGGAGATTTCAATGGAAAAATAGGGCAACGGCAACAGAATGAAACTTCGGTAGGTAAATTCGGTCATGGCAACAGAAACCAGCGTGGAAATACTCTCGTTGAGTTTGCAGAGGCAGAAGGGTTTTTCATCTTGAACTCCTTCTTCAAGAAAAAGCCACACAGGAAATGGACATGGAGACATCCAAATGGGACGACAAGTGAAATTGATTTTATTATGTGTAACAAAAAATTCGTCATAGAAGACTGCAGTGTGCTAAACAAGTTCACAGGTAGTGACCATAGATTGGTGAGATGTAAGATGCACCTCAACACTAAACTTGAACGTGGCAAGCTCATAGGACAAACAAAATCTATTGACATAACCAACCTTAAAAAACACCATAATACCTTCAAGTTAGAACTGAAGAACAGGTTCTCTGCTTTAGAAGGCCTAACATCGGAAGAAGTGGACATCTCTGAAGTTAACAGAAAAGTAACCAAAGCTCTTATGGAAACAGCAACAAAATTAGCTGGGTCTAAGAACAAGTTGCATGTGAACAAATTATCAGGAAAAACCAAAATGTTGATGCAAAAAAGAAGAGAGATGAGGACAACTAAAGAAGATGTGACTTCCAAAGTGGAATATATAGAGCTATGCAAGACAGTAAGAAAAAGTATCACTGAAGACGTAAGGAAATTCAACTGTGAACTAGTGAGGAAAGCAATTGAAAACAACCAAAGCCTAAAGATAGCAAAGGGACATCTCAGTAAGGGAAGAAAACAGATTATGGCACTGAGAAAAGAAGATGGTTCTGTAACAAGAAATAGAGGCGAAATTTTGACAAGAGTGAAAGATTTCTACTCCAAATTATATGAAAGGGATGATATATGCACTCCAGACATCATGAAAGATACCAGTACCAGAGTTCCTCCAGTCCTTCCAGCAGAAGTTGCACATGCAATCAAGAACATGAAGCGAGGAAAAGCTCCAGGAGAAGATGGAATTACTGTAGACATCATACAAGAAGCAAGTGGAGAAATCGAAACAGTACTCGCCCAAATTTTCACTCGATGCCTTAATGAAGGAAATATTCCTGAGGATTGGAACACCGCTACAATGATCCTGCTACATAAGAAAGGTGACATTGAGGATCTCGGAAACTACAGACCTATCAGCCTCCTATCAGTAGTTTATAAAATCTTCACTAAAGTTCTTTCACACCGCTTGAAGGTAACACTGGACATGGCTCAACCGAGAGAACAAGCTGGATTCAGGAGTGGCTACAGCACAATAGATCATATCCACGTGCTGAGAGAACTAATTGAAAGAGCGAGGGAATATGAACTTCCATTGTGCATGGCTTTTATCGATTATGAAAATGCCTTTGATTCGGTGAAACCATCAGCAGTTACAATGGCTCTGAAAACCTGCGGTATTGAAGATGCATACATTAATATTATTAATAACATCTATGAAAATGCAAGTGCAAAGATTAGGCTGTTTGAAAATACAACACACGTAAAAATTGGAAAGGGAGTGAGACAAGGTGACACCATATCTCCGAAGCTCTTTAATGCCACATTGGAGGGTGTTTTTCAATCACTGAGCTGGGAAAACAAGGGGATAAAGATTAATGGAGATTATCTAACCCACCTTCGTTTTGCTGATGACGTAGTTTATTTCAATAAATTTGCAAAAACATGGCCATCCTTTTTAAAATGTAAATTGCTTTAATTTAGTGTCATACTTTCAATTTTTTTGCTTATACAAATGCTTTTAATTCTCCAATAACGTGTATTTTAAAATATTTTTTTACATTGTATTTATGGCATACTCTAATCAAATTTATATATTTTGATACATTCAAAACAGATAGCAAAATATGTTTTAAGACAAGACCACCTTACTTTGCTGAACAAATTATTATGCAGTTTCTTAAGAGATATATTTTGTAGAATGACAAAATGATTTCACTGTGTAATTTTTCAAATAAAAGTGGGGGTCTTCATGCCCTCAAATGCTATTGCATTTAACCTGAGATGAACTGGAAATTTTTGGGACTTCTCCCAATCCACTAAAGTTCTGTATATTATATTTCCCCCTTTTGGCATTTCAACAACCTTGGTAAAATGGTCTGTGTAATAAACTTTATAAAAGCAATTTTTTAAACAGAAAGAAAGGTACGTGGTCATGAATATCAGTTGGTTTGTGACACATCGTGAAAACCGATGTTTTGAAGATGATACACTGTGATGTTAAAATACCAACATCACCCAGCCTAGCCAGCAACCTTACATGAATATTTACAGATATTCATATGTTAGTTGTTGTTGTTTTTTTATATAGATGCCATAATTTCATCATAAAAGGTTATGCTGCAAATTGCACTTGAATCCAATGAAAACTTGTTGAATTATGCAAAAAAATATTCAATCAGACATTAGATAAACACCATCACTATTCCTTGGGGCATCATGTTTCACAGAACTGACAACCCGTCTTTGGCCTATTAAAAGCACTGAAATATTTAGTGGTGGGAGCTATTGTTGCCTGTTATTGTTTGTGCAGGAAGAGAGGCAGGAAAGGTGCAAGCAGTAGTCATAGCATCCTAACTCAGGATGAGTTCATTATTTTCACTATTGCTGATTGTAGCTGCTTTCAATAAGAAAAACACGAGATCAAATTCAAAAGTGAATTATTAATTTTTCAGAAACCTTGGGACAAAATAGTAAAAAATAAGGATTTTCAGGACATGAAAAAAAAAAAAAATTAGGAATTTCAGGACACCTTTTTCTCCTGGCTACATAGAAAACAGTCACACCTATTGCAAAGAAAGCCAAGTAATTCTCTGCAAGGTATGTTTCTCTCTAAATACTGTATACCTTCAGTTCCACAGCTGAAAAAAATTGGTTAATAATGTGCCTAAAATCTTTCAGAATTACTTCTGCATTTAAAAAGCAATAGTCTACTTCAAAAACAAACATTCACCTTTAGATTTCTCTCTATCTCTCCACTTGTCTCTATGTTTCTTATCCTTTACAAAAAAGAGGTCAGAGTCTTGGCTGTCTCTGTCCTTCGAGCCATCCTTCTCTTTAAATGAGTGCTCCTGAAGACCATAATCACGGTTTCTACCAGATTCCCTTTCACTGTTTCTGTGATCAGCAGCATCTTCATCCTCTCTCCTCTTCTCTTGTTCAACACGAGGAATACGAAATACTTCCTGTAAGGTACACAAAATAAAGAAAATAATTTTAAAATTAATGCTGTAAATTGAACATTAGATTACATCATTAGAGTACATTTTTTAAAAACTCATTGGTGTGTACAACACAAGTGCTGTATTTATTGGTGTATAACATGCACCCTAATTTTAAAAAGGAAATTTAAGTAAAAAAAAAAACTTAAATTTAAAATAAATGACTTGGGAGCTCTGAACTTTTCTTTAGATAACTCAGCACATGTTTATTAATATTTATACCACTTATAAGACAAATAATACAAAAGAAAAAGCATCTGTTTGAACGAAAAAACTTGGATATTTAGATCTATTACAAAATTTTTAATTAGAATCACTGCTGTCTTGGAAAATGATGAGACAGACTAAAAAATTAAAAACAGCCAGAAGTCTGGGTTCCTTAAACCGATGACATTTACCAATAATGCATGGTCATCGTCACAAGAAATGATACCCTCAAACCAGCACGACAAGACAACGGCATACACTAATGATTCTGTTATAGAACCTCTCAATATATATATAAAGATCTTCTTTAGCACAGCTGTAATCCAGTGGAAAAAAATTGTATAGGAATTCTAAAACTGTCAGACAAATTATAAATAAAGCAATGTAAATCCTTGGTAATATTACTTTTTTATAGTATCAAGTGGAATGAAAATCTGTGGTCTGTACTTCACACCTGCATCCATGATTTTCCTAAAATTAGTATTGGTAACAATATTTAAATTCCCTGTCAGAACATGTCCATAATATTTGTCAACAAATTGAGAGCAACTGTCCTCATGGCAAAAACAAGGTAAATTCTCTAAATCAGTGTCTCCAAGGTTCTTGCAAAATGCATTATAGTTAAAAATCTTTTTAACAAGGGTTGAATCAAGTTTAAATGCAGGAACAACCTCACAGATGTCACCAATTGGAAATATTGAAGCAAACTTCTGTAATATTCCTCGAAAAGGAATCCTCTCAAAGAATTTTGTTTGGAATCTGATGACACAATATCTTCGCTGTAGCTGTTTAGAAGTAACGTCCTTTTTATTGTTTTTATAGTAACAGATGTCCACCAGGAGATCCCCGATATATTTTATTTTTGAAAGAACAGTCTCTTATTTTTCTTAACAATGTTCTGGTCTTTGCGAAATTAAGGTATTGCATTGCTGCAACAATTTTCTTAATACTATGGGGATATATATATCATCATCATCATCACTGTCAACCATTATCAATCCACTGCTGGACGAAGGTCTCCCCAAGTTTCCTCCACAACGGTCTGTCTTGTGCCAGTCTCCTCCATGTCACTCCCGCATACTTTCGAATTTCATCCACCCATCTCCCATGTGGTCTTTTGCTGTCCCTTGGACTCCAATCTAAAATTTCGGCTGTCCATCGATGGTCTGTCCTTCTGGCAGTATGTCCAGTCCATTGCCATTTCAGGGATTTAACTCTGATCATGATGTCTTCCACTCTTGTCATTTTTCGGATCCACGAGTTCCTCTTCTTATCTCTCCTAGTTACACCAAGCATGCACCTCTCCATGCTGCTTTGAGTTGTCTGCAGCCTTTGTATGTCACTTTTAGTTAAGGTCCACGTCTCTGCACCATACGTAAGCACTGGAAGGATGCATTGATCAAACACTTTTCCTTTTAAAACATAATGGCATATTGCTCTTGAAACTTATGCTGTTTCTTCCAAAAGCTCTCCAGGCAAGTTTTGTACGCCGATTAATTTCTTCATCAATGTGACCCTCACTTAATATCTGCTGTCCAAGATAAACGTACGTGTCTGTTATCTCCAGCTTTTCTCAATCAATCGATAAATCTTCATTTCTTGTAAAAGCATTGAACATCACTTTTGTCTTCTGAAAGTTCATTTTTAATCCCACTTCTTTACTCTTATCAGCAAGTTCCTGGATCATACTCTGCAGCTCTGATGGGGTAGTTGCAAAAATGACTATGTCATCAGCAAATCGAAGGTGAATTAGATAATATCCATTAATCTTTATTCCTTTGTTTCCCCAGTTCAGTGATTGAAAGACATTTTCCAATGTGGCATTAAAGAGCTTGGGAGATACGGTGTCACCTTGTCTCACTCCCTTTCCAATTTTTATGTGTGTTGAATTTTCAAACAGCCGAATCTTTGCACTTGCATTTTCATAGATGTTATTAATAATATTGATTTATGCATCTTCAATACCGCAGGATTTCAGAGCCATTGTAACTGCTGATGGTTTCACCGAATCAAAGGCTTTTTTATAATCGATAAAATCCATGCACAATGGAAGTTCATATTCCCTCGCTCTTTCAATTAGTTCTCTCAGTACGTGGATATGATCTATTGTGCTGTAGCCTCTCCTGAATCCAGCTTGTTCTCTCGGTTGAGCCATGTCCAGTGTTACCTTCAAGCGGTGTGAAAGAACTTTAGTGAAGATTTTATAAACCACTGATAGGAGGCTAATAGGTCTGTAGTTCTTGAGATCCTCAATGTCACCTTTTTTATGTAGCAGGATCATTGTAGCGTTGTTCCAATCCTCAGGAATCTTTCCTTCATTAAGGCATCGAGTGAAAATTTGGGTGAGAACTGTTTCGATTTCTCCACTTGCTTCTTGTATGATGTCTACAGTAATTCCATCTTCTCCTGGAGCTTTCCCCCTGCTTCATGTTCTTGATTGCATGTGCAACTTCTGCTGGGAGGACTAGAAGAACTCTGGTACTGGTACCTTTCATGATGTCTGGAGTACATGTATCATCCTTTTCATATAATTTCGAGTAGCAATTTTTCACTCTTGTCAAAATTTCACCTCTATTTCGTGTTACAGAACCATCTTCCTTTCTCAGTGCCATTATCTGTTTTCTTCCCTTACTGAAATGTACCTTTGCTATCTTTAGGCTTTGGTTGTTTTCAATTGCTTTCCTTACTAGTTCACAGTTGAATTTCCTTACGTCTTCAGTGATACTTTTTCGTACTGTCTTGCATAGCTCTATATATTCCACTTTGGAAGTCACATCTTCTTTAAATGTACTCATCTCTCTTCTTTTTGCATCAACATTTTGGTTTTTCCTGATAATTTGTTCACATGCAACTTGTTCTTAGACCCAGCTAATTTTGTTGCTGTTTCCATAAGAGCTTTGGTTACTTTTCTGTTAACTTCAGAAATATCCACTTCTTCCGATGTTGGGCCTTTTAAAGCAGAGAATCTATTCATCAGTTCCAACTTGAAGGTATTATGGTGTTTTTTAAGGTTGGTTATGTCAATACATTTTGTTTGTCTTATGAGCTTGCCACGTTCGAGTTTAGTGTTGAGGTGCATCTTACATCTCACCAATCTATGGTCACTACCTGTGTTGAACTTGTTTAGCACACTGCAGTCTTCTATGATGAATTTTTTGTTACACATAATAAAATAAATTTCACTTGTCGTCCCATTTGGATGTCTCCATGTCCATTTCCTGTGTGGCTTTTTCTTGAAAAAGGAGTTCAAGATGAAAAACCCTTCTGCCTCTGCAAACTCTACGAGAGTATTTCCACGCTGGTTTCTGTTGCCGCGACCGAATTTACCTACTGAAGTTTCATTCCGTTGCGGTTGCCCTATTTTTGCATTGAAATCTCCCATAATTATCTTTAAGTGCTGCTTACCTTTATTATTTAAATGACGAATTTCCTCATAAAATTCTTCAATCTCTTCTTCAGGATGACTTGTGGTTGGTGCATAAGTTTGAATAATCTGAGCCTGGTATCTTCTCGAGAGTTGGATAACAAGTCGTGCAGCTCTGTCAGAAGAACTTTCCACTTCTACAACTTTATCCTTCAGTTTCTTGTTTATTATAAATCCAACACTAGTTCTGCCAGTATCTGTCCCACGATAGTAGAAGAGATGTCCACTTTTCAGTTCAATGAGATCTTCTCCTTTTCTCCTTACCTCACTTAGTCCGACGATGTCCCACTTGATCCTTTGCAGTTCCTCTTCCAATTCAAGAAGCCTTGAATCAGAATATAGGGAGCGTCCATTATACGTAGCCAAGGTCAGCATCAGATGGCAGCCTAGTCCGGTCCTCCGGGGATTCTTAGCACCCTCTGCCTTCATGTTGCACTGGCCGCTGCCTTGGCCAGGTACATTCCAGCTGCCGGAAACTAAGGGCCAAGATTTAAGTTGTGGAGTCATTTTGGAGGGATTTGGCCATAACTCACCATGCTGGCCAAGCGGGTTGGTGAGTGTGGGATAGCATTTCCTCTAATCTCGACGGTATAGTTATACCGCTATTGGGCGGTCGTCAGAGCCCCTTTAGTGGGAACAGGATGCACCATGAGAAGGCGGGGTTGACATTTGTCAAGGAGAGGCTGTGATGTTGCGCATCACCTGACCTTACACACACACACACACACACACACACACACACACACACACACACACACACACACACACACACACACACATATTCTATTAAGAAGAGACTGAAGCAAAAAAATTTTTTGACTCACACCAAGTACAACATAGAACCTAGTTATGCTTATACTCATTTTAATAGTTATGCTGTTCACATAAAGGTAATTGATCACTACTAGAGTTTTCTTACATTGAGCATTGTAAAATTTTTACCCTCATATACATGAGCAAAAACATTGATCTTATTTTTTAAAAAACTTTCTGCATAATATAAACCGGGCTTTTCTTCATGTGAAATTGGAACATACCGTATTTATCGGCGTAAAACGCACACTTTTTTCCCTAAAATTTAGGGCTGAAATTCTACCTGCGTGTTATACACATATACTACTTTTTTTTTTAATTTAAACTAAGGTAAAATGAATACTGCTGTAGAATGTGATGCATCCCGACGCTGCCAAATGTTAATGGTTTGGTATCACTTGACTCTAACTGCAGACACTTCTCTAATGCATATCTCTTCTGTTTTCTGACGGATCTTGTTAAAAGTGGTATTGATACAATCTTCAGTTCTTTGGAAAGAACATTCGCACAAAAAAAACTGAGATAGATTCCTGATTTACCTTTTTCAAGTACCCAAAAGGTAACCTCACTCGCTTTAGCTATCATTAAGTTGCTTTCACGGCACAACCTGCTTAAGCAGCAGCTGCTCGGGGAAAATATGATGAAACTTCTGGTGACGTACGAACTCCGTGCCCGACGGATGGGGATAAAAATCATTAGTGTATGCGTCATCTTGTCGTGCTGATTCGAGGGTATCATTTCATGTGCCGATGACCTTGCATTATCGGTAAACGGCGTCGGTTTAAGGAACAACAGGAGAAGACCAGACAGCCAGATAGAGTGGCTTTTCTATGTCACCGAATTGCCTGAAGTACAACAGCCCACTGACAGTGTTCTCAAAGCTACCAGACCACAACATGAAACCACAGAATTCAAACAAACATGTAAACAATCAAATGCAATACACGAAAAAACTTTGCGAGAAGCCGGATTCACAATTGGAATTGCTTACTGCACAAACTGATAAGACTGAAAGGTCAGAGGTTGCGGTTATCAAAAACCGGTAACTCCAAAATAAAGAATCATGAGGACTGTAGATTGTTGCATAAGTAAATCAAGTGTAAACTATGCTGTAATTAAAAAAAGGTAGCCATCAGTGACCCGCCAAACAGCATTTGTGAGTCCTAAAGTTTCAAATTGTACAGTCATTAGTTAATAATATCCATAATGTTTTCACTTTAGAATTTGAACTTAATAAGAGCTGATAAAAAAAGTATGTATTTATGAAGAAAACTATTACCAATCAATAATCCATTATATAAAAAAAATTGTGATGGCAAGTCTCACTACAAATTCTATGGAATTGTGAAATTATTAAGTTTCTATGCAACAAAATGGAGATGTTCGAAGTCCAGTGCATGCAATTAATAATCCTGAAATTGAAATTTTTTTTTTTTTGTCATAGATGGCTGCAGTAATATTTTCCGAATTAGCATAGTTGATGTCAACATCTAGGAAATACACTTTTTTATCTTATTGATCGGTGGTGCCCTCCAAAGTTAATTCTAGTGAATAAATGTCCTTGACCTGTATTCAGAAATCTGGATAATTGAAAACAATGATGTCACCTACATAATGTGAGACATTCCCGTAATCCAGAAGGGTGCTCGCTCTTTATGAACTTAACCTCATGACGGTGTAAACAGATGTTAGCCAGCATGCTAGAGAATGAAGTTCCCATTGAAATACCCATAACCTGCTTATATATGGGAGTAATTCATACAAGTAAAATTCTGGTCGATGCAAAAATCTGCGGGATAATTCCACATTTGTCGACTGATGTTAGCAATATGGCTACCTTGTGAAAGAGTTCATGACAAACATATATTTAATTTGAGGTGAAAATTGAAGTAAACAAATTCTTAAAATTGAATGTGTTAATGTAGTCAATGTGATTTTTATTATTACCAATGAATTTCAACAATGATGAATTATCCTAATTATCCATGTATCTTGAATAATCTGAAGCAGTTTTTTCACTAAATTGAGAAAAATATTTCCTGCTTTCTGCCCATAGCAATGTCTTGCACTGGTAATAAATTTGAATGTAAAGGACTTTTATGAAATTTAGGCAAAGCATTCTTGGAGCCCCGCACAATGGAAAGTGCATAGTTATTTTCCCAATTTTTATTATTTTTTACTCATGGCTATCAGTTTGTTACAAATGATAGATCTATTTTGATTTATGCTTTTGTAGGTTAAGCCATTGTTAAATTTGTTTGCAAAGGTTTCCAAATAAATTTTTTTGCAAAAAAATTGAGATATTATTATTGGGCTTTTCCACAGGAGTAACAATTTTTCTTTTTTTCTCAATTCATTGAAAAGACAGAGGCAGGTAGTAGCTACCCCAGTGTGGGAAGATGCAGTAATATTAATTTGGCAAAAAACTTGGAAGACAATTCTACTAGCTGAAGCAATTATGATTGAAAAAATTTGCAATATAAACTGTAACAATAACAGCCCAGCTATTTTGCAGACATTTGACGCGGAGTAGAAACATCAAACAGGGGGCATTGCTCTTTCCACGTTTACAAGTGAGTCACGGAAAAATTCTCATTGGCCGCCACCGGGAATCGAACCCAGGGTCTTCCAGTTACGCGCTGGATATGCTTCCACTGCACCACAGCGGCCTCGAACTCCTCCAGACTCGCATACACTAACTGCTAAGCCAATTTGGCAGATTGCTTCTTGGAGCCCCACACAATGCTGGGTCATGAACTCTTTCACAAGGTAGATCCCCAGCATTGTGCGGGGATCCAAGAAGCAACCTGCCAAATTGGCTTAGCAGTTAGTGTATGTGAGTCTGGAGGAGTTCGAGGCCGCTGTGGTGCAGTGGAAGCATATCCGGCGCGTAACTGGAAGACCCTGAGTTCGATTCCCAGTGGCAGCCAATGAGAATTTTTCCGCGACTCACTTGTAAACATGGAAAGAGCGATGCCCTCTGTTTGATACTTGGAAGAGCCTGATTAAAATTGAAGTACTGTCAAACAGCGAAAAAGGAGAAAACGAGAAAATATCAAGCAACACTTGACCTAAGAGAATGAAATTACATCTGATAGATGCCGCCAGACTGAAGCTGATGACATATACACGTAACCATAATGTGCACAAGCACACAGACTGAGATGAGATTACGTCAATGTCATTTCAGTTGTATTTCTTCTGCAGAGGATGCTGAGCTATTTTTCAGAGACAAGCGCGTACAGCGTTTGAGACCTCAAACTGGAAAGGAAGTGGGGCGAGTTCAATTGTCACCCGGTGGATCTTTTGGTGCCGTACTTGGCGACTCATTTGATATTTTTTATTATTATTATTTAATGAGCAATCCTTATAACTTAAAGTCTAATGAAGTATACTTCCAAGATTGTGTCAGCATTACGTTCAAAACTGTTCTGAGAAGATTTTAACATGCAAGCAGAGCTGGCCAACATATTCGTATGTGGATAAAACCTATTGCAGGTGCACTCAAGGCCGAGCCGTAATATTGCTGGGTGAAAGGATAACAGCAGTATAATCTTCCGGAACAACATACCAACAAGGTAGGAACTTTGAACATGCAGAACTCTTGAAATATCTATTATTCAGTTTTAATTTGTAAAATGATAATTTAGTATGACTGTATAATTTAGCTCCTCTCAACAATTAAAGTCCTTAATAAGATGAAGAACAGAAGTTTGCATAACGTTTTTCCTAATAGTATGAAAATCTGTCTGTATAGTGGATCGGGTCCCTGTGGGATTCATTCGTGCCTGGAGCACGATCCGCAGATCCTCTTTACTGGTGTTCCTCCTGGTCTGTCCAAAGCTGCTCCGCCGTGTGGCAGTGGCGTCACGTGTCCACTGCTCCTAACGCGGTCAGGTGGTATGGTCAGAAAGACGCACGTGGTGGGCTATACGGCGCCGACCACTCTGCGGTTTTTGGCCCGAGGATCAGGCCTCTCTCAAAGTCCGTAAGTTGCATAAATCGGCATCTCTGGTGTCTACCCAGCATTCTTGTCACTCTGTACTGTTGCTTGCGTCGGCCAGTGCTTTTCGCTTTCACGAGGCAGACTACGTGCCACTTTATAAGGCTGCCAGTTCGTGATTGCAGCACCACCACAGGGTGTGTGGTTATGCGCAATCACCCCAAACGTGGATCATTTTCATACCAGCAAGCACTCTAGCTATTTGCATAGTTTTGTGGTTGTAGCCTGTTTTCTTCTAGGTGCGCAAATTTCATTGTCCGCGAGTGTATTATTGGGATTCACAAAAGAGTAATAGCATACATTGTCGGACATTACTAATTTAATAATTATGTATATAACTAATTGAATGTATTAGTTACATATATAAATAATATATGCTTATATATATATACATTGCTCACGTCGGTCTGTCCGTCCCTCCTGCACCCACCGAATCTATACTCGCCTCACTGTGTCTGGATGTCGTCCCACAAGGGCGCCAATGTCTCGGTACGATAAACCGCTGTCGCGATAAACCACTATTCGCCCTCAGTCAAACTCCGAAACGTGCTGGAATAACTGTCGTATTCTGCGACGAGGCATCAGGAAGGTTCCCACGCACAGGTTCGGCAGCACAATACACTTCCGCTACTTACACCCCGCCTTCTGTGCACCCTTCTTATAGTGCTTCTCGGTGGCGTGCCGGGGGCACATGATTTGCATATGCCCTGCAATGCTAATCGTTTGCATGTCCTCTCGCGGGCGACGCATGCTGTGAATTTCAGGCCAACCGGATGCTTCTTTCTTGGTGTTGCATTTTGGATGGCCAGCCGTGTATTTTTACTGTTTCTCACATAACATTAGTCATGTCAGAAAACTTGAAAATTACATCATCCTGGAATGGGAAGCGAACCCGTATCTCCTGATTTCCATTTGCGCATGCTGTCCACTACACCACCCAGGACAAGGAAGTCCCAAGTATCTGAGTGATAAGAGCCAGATTAATCTCTAATTTTTGTGAGTCAAAGCAAATCTCGCTCCATTGTGGGGCAGTATTAAATCTTCAGTTGTTCAGGCAAACTGTGAAGAACAAATATTCTTCACATATTACATGGAAATTCATTGGAATTATTAACACAGCAATGAGACATCTCTGAATTGTGTGCATTTTTACTGTTTCTCACGTAACATTAGTAACGTCAGATAACTTAAAAATTGCATAGTCCTGGAATGGGAATGATGTGACTAATGTTATGCGAGAAACAGTAAAAATACCCACAATTCAGAGATGTCCGAATGCTGTGTTAATAATTCATATGAATTTCCACATAATATGTGCAGAATACATAAATACGGGAAAAATTAAAGTTATGATTTCTGAGCTAGGAACTGTTAGTACTGAATTAGACACCCGACTAAACGGTACAGAGATGCACTTGATGAATGAGTTTGTATATTTAGGCAGCATCTTTGACAGAGAAAACAATAGATGATGAAATAAGAAGGCAAGTGATTTCAGCTTTGAAAGTCATCATAACTGCTTCACGAGGATTTCACAAGACTGGTGGATTTCCTAAAGGGTGTAGAATGACTGTGTGAAAATGTAAATGTTCTGACATGGCAGTGAAACCTGGTTGCCTGCATCATGGTACTAAACTATGTCAGGGACCCCATTCAATTCAATCTGATCAGAACCAGTTGAATATCATTTTTACCGGGCATAGCAGTAAGTGTGAATCGCCACTAACCATGAATATGTAGTACTGTTGAATCATGGTGGACCAATTAGAACCTGTTTGAACATTATGTCTGCTGGGTGATGGAAATGGATCATTAAGTGCTGATGTCGTGTGATGTCATCTGTGGTGATATTCACTTAGTCCTTCACAATACATTGCGATCATGTAGTGAAAGATCATGTTTGTAGTAATGTTAGTAGAAAACTGGAACATCGATGTGAAATTTATACCATTGTTTTCACGATATACTGATACATCGCCCAGACCTCCTTATAGCAGCACAGCAGTAACTTCCAAGGAGGAAACTGACCTTGCAGTAATTGGATTAGTTTATTTACTTATATCTCAAACTGACTGAAAATCTAAAAGGAACAAACCAAGAAACATGGCTCCTTAAAGTTTGCGGTAAATCAGAGTTCATACAATTTTTAAGGAAAAGGCCTTTCTAATGGATCTCTCAAAGCAAAGTTCTTCCCATCATTGTTATCATTTATCATGTGCACAACAAACAATGTTTAGGCTAATTTGCTTAAAATATATACATAAAGAGGTCAAGAAATGTAGATGGCTGGTTGCCATGATGACCAAATAGACTTAACTAATAAAATATCAAACCTGACAACTAGAAAGAAAAATCTTCAAAATGTATTACCTTCATGTTGAATTTTTACATTACTTAAGCAATAATAACAAAGTTGTAATAACAAAGATATGCATTAAACCTTCAATGCATATATTTTATTACCACTCACTGCATTTTTAGATTAGGTACCATAAAACATAAAACTGCAAACAAAACTGATTCTAGGGAACTTCTGCTCTATGATCAGCACTGCAGATAGTAAAAGCAATATCAGGCAAACATGGCAAATTAACACATGTTAATGCACATGAGAAAATAAACAGAAAAAAAAATAAGCACCTGTTTTAAAAATTAAGGACTTCTTAAGGTCCTTAGAAATGCAAATGCAAAATAAGGAGTTCATAATACCTGATTGAACAAAGGAAGCAGACTGCCTTTTGGAGAACACTATAAGAATTCACATATACCATAAAATGCATTGCACATAGCATCAAATGTGTGGGGTAATGACATTCATTTCCACTAAAAACATCATGAATCACACAAGTCATTGGGCATACAAATTTTGAATGAATAATAATAGCAGTGACAGCTTTACTCAAACAAACCTTTAATCCGCCCCAAGATTCCAGAAGTTGAGATGCCAAGTTTAACACTTCAATGCCCATTTTTCTGTCATCTTCTTCATCCATTGTGTCCCCACTTTCGTCATCAGATTTTGTAACAGCATCTAAAGGCTTCATGGTATCATTCCCACCTTTTCCAGAGTAAGAACTTGTAGAACTAATTACAGGACTTCTTTGTTGCTCTGAAAGATTTCCACGAACAGCATAGTGACTAACTTTTTGCTCTTCACTTCCACTTTTTGTAGGAGAAGAGTTATTGGAAAGCTTAATATTTACAGCTGTGATGGTAGAAGTTGGAAACATAATACTGTCTGATGCACGAAGTCTTAAATAGGAGTTCACATTCATATCGCTCTCACAATTATCACAAGATCTAATCTTCTTAAAAGATGGATCATGAACATCATCACCACCACAAGGCGTTGTACCCCCTGAGGGAGAATCGCTCGATTGTTCAGTTTCTGTTACTTCACTGTCTTTATCTAACTCTGACTTTTGATCCGAATGATGAAGAAACCACTTCTGCACAACGTTGATAACTTTGCTATCAAGGAGCATTGTCCTGTTGGGAATTGGTAGCACTGCTAAGGCCCTAAGTATCTGTCGGGGAGAAAAACTGTTATTAGTAAAAAATACTAATTATATACCTGCAATTTAAAAATTGAAACTGTGAATGGGCTGAAGGAGTGCAAAGCCCCACAGTTTCTAACAGAAGCAGAAAGAAAAACACCATTTCTCAACAACAATGATAACTTTGTTATTTAATAAAAGCATTTATGTGACATAGTACACAAACTGATAAACATGGATACAACATAAAAAAGAAAGTACACAGATTGTTAAAAAAAGGTACTAAGAGTTGCTGAACTGTTCTGCAGAGCTGGTAAAACAAGGAAATGAGCATGTTACTGATGAAAATTATGGCACTTGCACAAAACATGCACAGCACTTAGACAGGGGTGATTATGAGGTGACACAAGAAACCCTGAAACTCTCAGCTCAGTGCCAATATACATATAAAGTAAAATATGCACATATAAACTAGCTACACAACAAATAGGCCCTAGTGCTTGTGCAGTTAAACTTCGCATCATTTCTTGTACCCAATTTTCTTTCACTGTGCAAAATCCTTCAGGCATTGCATCTTTAAAATCAAATTTTGCACTTCATATTATATGTTAACTGAGCAGTCTATGTAGCTCAGTTTTACTTGAACTTGAAGCCTACAGAGGACTCCATTCAATTTCTAAAAGTAGTTAGAAAAAATAATCAAATTATTTGAACTTTCAAAATAATAAAAAGAAACCTTCCTTTCAGCAGGCTGTTATCTTGAGAGCTTGTTTGATAACAAAAGAAATGCACAAGGTGTCACAAATAGTCTACATTCACCATTCGCACGGACATGCAGTGTTTTTAACCAAACACTGTAATTCCCAAAGAAAATGGAACCTGAAGTTTAGTTATCATTTTGTAGCATTTTTAGAAATGAAATGTCCGAAGCATCTCATATTTTTCTAAAACTTAAAAACCCGGATTTACGGGTTTGGAATGTGACAAAAACCCGGAATTCCAGGCTACACCCGGATTACAAACAGGTCTGACTTAGAGGTGAGTCAAATGATAATGCTCACTGCTGCGACATGTGAGCATAATTTTATCTCCATGGTTCTGCCAAAATTTTAAGACCGACCAAGAACTGACTTAATAGGATGCAGTTTGTTCCCTACTTGTTGGTCTCACAAAGCCAACCACATATGCTCGCGAACAACAGTAAACAATCTCGATGCTACAGATGTAAGCCTGTGGCCACAAATGAGGAAACAGACATAGCAAGCAGCTGACTCATTCCTCTGGATTTTAACATGGACAGGAATCCAGCAAAACTGGAACTGAGAACCAGTCTCATGTAAAGAGAAAGAGAGAGCACACAGGATAAGTGTCTCACACAACACAAGGAAGGATGGTTCCCACCCTCCGCAGAGATAAAACTGCAAAACACTCAAGGAATCCACATAAACCATAGCATGCTAATGAAGTCTCAACTGGATGTGACAAGTGCAAGGTACACAACCTGCATCTTTGCTGAAAACACAGTGGACTGGGCTGGAATTCACTCGACACAGACAGCAGCGGATCGCACAGCTGCCCCCAGGCTTGAAGCATCTGTAAATATTGACACAAATTCCCAGTAAAGGAACTGGGGCTTAACCTAGAGCTGCTCATATATTGAAAGAGGAGAGGAGGTTTTAGAATATGAAGTAAAAGAGGTATGAACCTGGACACCAAGAAGGTGCCAGGAAAGTTCCTTAAAGCCCTTGGTCTCTCTGATCAACGAGAAGTTGATTCCTGCATCCCATGTTATGGCAAACATTCAGAGTTCGAAACCTGGGACACACAAGCACTGACTCTCAAAAAGCTATGCATGCTGAGGATTGAAAATTGCACCATATGAGAAATGTTCTACAAGTGATGGCAACTTCAAGAATTACAGTGACAGCTGTAAACAATGCAAATCCAGTATTGGTATAAATGCTAGGCAATGGGGAGGCTCTGGTACACAAATGTAATCTCATGATAAGTAGTATCTCAACAAACTGATGGGCCAAACCACATACCACACAGCAATAATCCAGTTCCAACCAAACTACAGAATGGAAGATCCTAAACAGTAACACCCTGTCTGTTCTCCAGACGTGTCAAGAAAACCTTCAGTATGGTCAAAGCTTTTGTGCAGTACATTCTAAGATGCTGCACATGAGGAAGAAATATAGTGCTTGATTGACAGTAAGATCCAGAAATTTTGTCCCTGGCAAAACTGGTATGGCTGCAAAGCCCAAATGTAGCTCTGGTTCTGAGTGAAGTCCCTACCTGTGACAGAAATTAATGCAAACTAACTGTAGCTGCTGTTCAATAAAACACATACTTGCAGATAAGAAAATTATATATAGACATCAGCAGCATAAACAGTGCTAGAAACCACATGAGGAAGATTTTGTAGTAAACAATTACTGTGAAAGATGAACAATGTGACCGATAAGATGAAGGTGTAAGAGAAGGACACCCTGTTCTTGAAAGGTGCAAAGAGTATTGCACTACACAATGGCTAAGGAAATTGGCAATAAATGTACACAGATTTCCACTCCAACCACACTTGTGAAGGTATGTAGAATACTGTGCTACTATATATCATCATGGGCTTTTTTGACATCATAATTTGTGCAATATCTGCAACATCAGTACATGTGCATCTATCACTCTTAAGAATGGAGAATCAGCTGAGAACTGTAGTTTCCTTTGATCTTGTGTAACTTGTTCCAGATGTCTTTGGGACTGGTGCTTTCATACCAAACCCAAGACTCTCTCGCTGCATTGATATACCAATCGAGAATATGATTTTGCCCATTTAAAAGCAACTAGGGTTCTTTTTGGTTGAGTAATATCTGAACCTAGATCAAGATTTATGTTGAGCTCTCCTAGTGCACTCCAGGTACCACCAAGGTTTTGGATGTGTTGGGAGCTTTTCAGAGGTATTAGGAGCGACAAGATCAACAGCATCAATAATGAACATAGTAGCATCAGCAACTGTCATGTCAACTAACACACCTAGGTCATCATTGCAGAAGACAGTAAAGTGGACGGCGTGAAATGTCTGTATATTGATATGTCATTCTAGCGCTGCAGTACAAATAAAGGTAATTAAGCAAAACTTTTTTCAATCCTTTATAATATGATCACACTGCTGCTGTTAAGATAGTTAACTCAGTACGAGCAAGGAGCTTATGAAGACTACTTTTTCAAGCTCAATGATACGAAAATGAGGTTGACTATGAAGATTTGCGGTTAAATAACTTTCAGCTATGAACTTCACAGGAAGGAGAAGAGCATTACCAAATTAGTTAGCTCCATAAATTCTTTCAAGTCAAAGAATTTTCCTAACTTAAATGAAACTGTCGAACCGGGGGGGGGATATTTTGTGCTGAAATATGAAAACTTGTGGTGCAAATAATTGGAGAGAGAGTTTCAAGATGTGATAGCTTAATCCAGTTTTAGGTTTTACATCATTCCCATTTGCTGAAAAGCATGTTGAAGGAATTTCCACAACTATTTCTTTCATTTTTAACATGAGTGTTTCAGATGAGGAGAAAGAAATAGTAAAACTACAATCTGATATTCTTGTGAAACGAAGAGCCTATGAAATAATTCCTGCGCTCCGTTTCATGAAAAAAAAAAGTACCTTTGTTTGAGGTTCACTGTTCTTTGTTTGGCTGCTTTTTTTCGTTCAACTTACCACTGCAAAGCAGTTTTTTCTCAAATGAAGATTATAAAATCAAAATACCAGAACTGTCTGACTGATGAACATTTACAATGCTGCCTTTGTTTGTGCCTGAGTAATTACACTCACAGACAATGAAATTTGCGCACCAAGAAGAAAGCATCGGATTGAACTGAAATTTTATGGACTTAATGATACAGATGAATGATACACATGATGGCAAAAACAGAGCTGCAGGACAATCACAGAGGGATCAGTGGCACACAGTCTGGTCATCTTCAATAGCACGTCGCACCACCTTGTGCGGCGATACATGCTGCAATACGGTCCGGCATGAAGGCGAACAGACGCCTGATGTTGTCCTACAGCAGACTGGTTCACACATGTTGGACGGTGTGCTCCAAATCCCAGATAGTGCGGCACGGAGGCAGCCGGCGTTTTAACTGGTCCCACACATGCTCGATAGGGGGCATGTTCGGGGAGCAGGAAGGCCATGGAAGTGTCTGGACATGATGTAGGCAGTCTTGGGCAACCCGAGCAGTGTGTGGGTGGGCATTATCTTGATACCACTACTAGAGCTGATCGGCTATCGTAGGCAATGGCTCCCCAGACCATGATACCTGCAGTGGGGGATGTATGGCGTTCGGTAGCAAGGTTGGGATTGTGTCGTTGACCCGGGAACCTCCACACCCGGACACGATGATCTTCTGTCCCCAAAACGAAGCGACATTCATCAGCATGTATCGCCGCACCACCTTGTGCGGCGATACATGCTGCAATACGGTCCGGCATGAAGGCGAACAGACGCCTGATGTTGTCCTACAGCAGACTGGTTCACACATGTTGGACGGTGTGCTCCAAATCCCAGATAGTGCGGCACGGAGGCAGCCGGCGTTTTAACTGGTCCCACACATGCTCGATAGGGGGCATGTTCGGGGAGCAGGAAGGCCATGGAAGTGTCTGGACATGATGTAGGCAGTCTTGGGCAACCCGAGCAGTGTGTGGGTGGGCATTATCTTGATACCACTACTAGAGCTGATCGGCTATCGTAGGCAATGGCTCCCCAGACCATGATACCTGCAGTGGGGGATGTATGGCGTTCGGTAGCAAGGTTGGGATTGTGTCGTTGACCCGGGAACCTCCACACCCGGACACGATGATCTTCTGTCCCCAAAACGAAGCGACATTCATCGCTAAACACCACACGTCACTAGTCTGTGGCGTTCCACGTTGCTCTGGCCTGGCACCACTGCACACGGAGTCGGCGATGTTCTGGTGTTAATGGCAGCACACGTAAGGGGCGCTGGGATCGCAGATTCACTTCAGCGAGGCATCGGGAAATGGTTCGTGGGCACACAGGAGCAGCTACATCTGCCTATATAGTGGATTGAGTATCTCATTTGGAGCTGCTCCGATGTGTGGTAGGTGGCAGTGTCATCACGTGTCCCCTGCTGCCAACACAGTCAGATGGAATGGTCAGAAAGATCCACGTGGCGAGCTGTACGGCACGCCGACCACCCTGTGGTTCTTGGCTCAATGATCAGGCCTCTCTCAAAGTCCATAAGTTGCATAATTCGACGTCTCTGGTGTCTATCTGGCATTCTTGTCACTCTGTACTCTTGCTTGTTTGGCCGGTGCTTCTCACTTTCATGGGGCATTGACTACACACCAGTTTATAAGGCTGCCAGTTAGTGCTTGCAGCGCCACCACAGGGTGTGCGGTCATGCGCACTCGCATCAAACGTGAATCATTTGCAAACCATCATGCACTCTAACTATTTGCAAAGTATTGCAGTTGTAGCATGTTTTCTTCTAGGTGCACGAATTTCATTGTCCGCGAGTAAATAAACTTTTTCTTTCAAAAAAACTATCTGAAGAACTGCACTGTCATGTATCAACTTCAAATATTTAATGATAAAATACATTTTCAGTAAAATCATGTGTTGTAGCACTATAGTTTAATGAAAAACTGTTTCATTCAATGAAAGGATTATAGGTTTTGACATCTAATATAGTTTTAATATGAAAACACAAAATGGATTTACTTTCTGTTACCAATGAAATGAACACCTATCAGTACACTGGTGACATTCCAGTCATTTGGAATACCATTTTTGGATATAACAGTATTTAAACCATATGCACAAAAAAAAAAAAAAACTATCATTCTGTATACAGATAACCATAGATTCAAACCACCCATAAGAAACTCTGATTATCAATGGCCATTCAAAACAGCTTCATTAAAAACATTCACAAAAAGAGCTTTTACTCATACTAACAATACTAGATACCAACAGAAGAAATAAAGTATATAAGAACAATAGTTAAACAATATGAACTTAACATCACAAAAATAATTTATAAAATTATGATTATAAATATAAGACAATCAATATAAAAATCACGAAAGAGAATAAATGCATATTAAGTTTCGCCACATATTAAAAGCTACCATAAAAACAATAGCTAAGATCCTAAAAATCAAGAACATGAATAAAGATCAAACTGTACTAAAAAAAAAAAAAAAGACCACTTCATTAAAAATAACAAACAAACAAAATAAATGAGTTTACAGAGTCCAAACTGGAAATGCTAACAATAACGAAAGACAGCAATACATTCAAAACACAAAAAATAGATTCAAACGTAGGTTAATATGACATATTGGTAATTAGAAATAAAAGAAATGAGAAAAAACTTGAATGACACAATACTGTAAGAAAAAATACAATTCCAGACTGAAAATATTAAAATAAGGAAAACTTTACAAAGAACTATGAATAACAGAGTCTATACAGAGAAAGAAAATAAAAAAATTAAACTGCAGCTACAATAGTAGTACTAATTTATACCAGTTGGTCCAAGAAGAAATCAACAGAAAAACACACACACACACACACACAAATAAATAAATAGAACTGATAAAGATGTTAGAATGGTATGTCTATATGGTGCCACAAGTAAGACTAAGGAAAATGGAAGAACCAATTGAAAAAAAGGAACACAGAAAGGTGAAGGGTTTTGAAAAACAGCGTGTTTGGTGCCATGTTTACAGTTATAGCACCAATGTCACTAACAAAAATGGCTTGACAAGGTATATATAATTTTCCCCTGAAGATAAAAACCAAGGGCTTTTCTGAATGTGATGATGCATAGGAAGTGTTTTTAGCTAACATACGATACCTGCAGGGGTGTTAGTGCCCCTACCATGTTTCGGAGCAATTCTTGGAGCAGGAAAATTTGCAATTTGGAGCAGAAAAGTTAGGTTTTGCAGCGAGAAAATTTGCATTTTGGATTGGAGCAGCTAATGTAGCATTTTTCAATTGTTTGAAGTCCATGCTGTGCTTTAAGTTATGTTTATATACTGAATTACCATTATTTTATGAACTATGAAAAAATGTTAGAAAAGAAAAATTACAATTACGAGAAAAATCTTACCTCCGTCTACTTTCTGTTTTCGAAGGATGAAATTCCGTCCTCCGACGGGGAAAACACCCCCCCCCCCCCCTACACACACACACACCCAACCACCACCACCAATCCTCCTAAAATTTCAGTTCAGTTGTGCATCTATCTCATTTTGGCCCAAATGATAACAAAAAGGATGGGATTCCTCGAATCAGCATAAGAATCTTATGCCCGAAGATTATGGGGAAATTTTTGCGCGACCTAACTTCCGTTTTTGGAAATCGTTGCCTACAATTTCAAGCTGAAATTATGCAATAAAATTATATTTAACAACAATACTGGACAGAAGCAACATCGCAAGAGAAAAAATATGATCACGGGAAAAATCTGCACTCCGTTTAACTTACCATTTCCGAACGTTTAAAAATACAAAACAACGTCCCCAGACGGAATACGACTCACCCCCCCCCCCCCCAACTAATAACCAAAAAAATTGCTTTTGTCTTGCATCGATCACGAGCATGACCCAAATAATGACGCACAAAAATGGGGGAAGGGGACTCCGTGAAAGAATCTTACGTACGAATTAACCGCTGAATCGATTTTGAATGTAGTAAGATAACGTTAAAATGCCAATGACCTGTAAATTTTAACTTCTGGCACAAAATTGGCGTAGATTTCGTCAAAACCGCAATTTTTTTAGCAGCATGGCGCAAGTGGAACATTTTGGCGCAGACAGGAGCAATTGGCGCACGTCTGGCAGCCTTGTACCTGCCATGGGACAAAACAGTGTTATTAAGTAAATATTCAAATTTTAATGCTTTATTGGTACACAGAATTTCCAGCATGAAGAGTCCAGCTCCAGGCAAAAAAGAAATTGATAAAATCTTATGTAGCAGTTCAACTTGAAACACTGAAATTAAAAGGTCAGTTTTTTTTTTTTTTTTTAATAATCAACAACAACAGGTTTTTAAATAATTTTATTGATTTCATAAATTACATGTAAAATTGTACAGTATCATGAAGATCACACATTGAAACTTGCAAAATTATCTCCACCAGGTGAAAAGTGCTACCAATTTCATGACAAAGTAGCTACTTAGAAATAATTCAGTGGCACAGGTTCCTGACTGTACATCCGAGTGGGCCCAGGTTCAAGTCCAGGTGAGGCATGGGTGTTGTGTTAGTTTTACAGCAATGTCTCTCTCCCTTCCTTGGAACCAATGGCCCAATTTGGGAAGGGTGACCTTTAGAGTTGCTCATGGTGGCCGTTCACTCCCTCCAAGTTAAGCAAAAGAAAGAAAAAGGTTTCTTGTGTCAAATGTGTACATGTAAGCAATGCACTAAACACTTTTTTTTTTTCTGAAGCTACCTTTTGTTATTTTCAATAAGGATGAAAACTAAGATTCATTTCAATAAGGATGAAAACTAAGATTCATTTCAATAAGGATGAAAACTAAGATTCATTTCAATAAGGATGAAAACTAAGATTCATTTCAATAAGGATGAAAACTAAGATTCTTTTTAATGAGGATGAAAAGAAAGATTTTTTTCAATGAGGATGGAAATTAAGATTATTTTCTTTATGTTCCTTTAAGGCATTTGCAAAAAGCTTGGCTCTTTAGATAGTGCATACAAATTTTTGGAACAACTCTACACTCTGAGCACTATTATCAAGTTTTTAAAACCTTTTCTTCTTCAGACTTCATCTAATCCACTTGCTCTTATGACTTTTCTTCTACTTATGCTATCTTTTTTTTTTTTTTTAGGTTTTTTTTTATAGGATTTAGACAAAATAAAGTTATTCCCATCAACATGTGCATCTCACAGATTCTGCTCACTTAACAAAAAACGTCAGCTAGTTAACTCTCCACATTGATGAGGCACCACACAAAATATAATTTTACGTCAATTATTGACAAATTTTCTCTATTTTTCTCAACCCACTGCAAGATTTTCTGTCTTTGACAAAACACTCCCTGAATTCCCTAATGGATTACTCAGAAATATTTATTCATTTCAAATACTTTTGAATCTGGTCTGTACAGTACTGAATGCAGCAGGTTTCAAGACTTTCCCTTCCTAGAAAAGAATAAAATTACCAAGCCTGTGATCCCCCACACATGAAAATTGCAGCCTTAAAAAAAAAAAAAAAAAACTTGCAGGCTTTTTGCAGGGGGTGATGGCCTTTTCCTTATAGCTGCCACTAAATAAGAGTAAGAACAAAACACATATAAAAAAAAAAAAAAAAGTACAGATAGAGGTACATGGATTGAAGCACCAACGTGAGAAGCTTCTAGATGGCACACAAACAATCTGATACCTTATATAGTCCGTCTTTAAACTGTTTATGATGTTGCAACATCATCTTTCATCAACTAAATTGAAGAAAAGGGGATATGGGGAAAATCACTTCTGTTTCCATTAGTGTCAGAAGTGTGCAATGTTTTAATCTACCAGCCATTAAAGATTAAAATCGGTGACTTTTTCAAGTGGCCATTGGCCAATGGGTAGACAAAATCTAGGAGCCACTTTATTTACAGCTATTTTTTGTGTTGCATACAAATTTTATCCCTGCACTGTATACCTTTCATTTATTTAGACATAGTTAAATTGAAGCTTAGTAGTTACAAGGGCCCACTATCTATTGTCCAGTCTGGTTTTCAAACCCAGTGTTTGTTTGTTTTTGTTTTTTTCTTTTTCCAGAAAACGTTCAGTTTTGGTAGAATTTAAATGATTTGTTGTTTTGTCCTGTTTGCCTACCACAGATCTTCCAAATGCTATGAATTCTCCATAGTCACTACGGAAATCATTGATCGCTAGAGTACGGGAAACATCGAATATACTAGGGAAATAAAAAATGTAATTCAACATTTGTTCAAAGTTTCTTTTCCTGTTTTAAACATTTTGGGGACTGTTCATTAGATGTTTTAAATGTCGGAGCATTTGATCGATATAATTTGAGTGTCTTTAATGCAGTCCGCCGTCCGAAAATAATTGTTTTAGCATGGATGTAAATCTTCCGTAGTTTTCTAATTGTTCTTACTCCAAGATATTTTTTTTTCACTTTCTGATTATATTCTTTTGTTCCCGCATATACTCGTGTACTGGTCGACTTTTTTTAATGAAATATTTAGGTCGAAATTAGGGGGTCGAACTATACACGGAAGGTATTTCTGATAGGTTGAAAACCAAAATTTTGATGCCTTATGGAAATGCGCATACTTAGCCCTTTGTGCCATCAGTTCATTTGCAGTTGTATATTTAGTCATTTTCTGGGTGTTACTGGTACAGAAGCAAGTTATTGCTAATAATTTTCTTGATTTTATATGTAAGAGTTTTTTTTTTTTTTTTATTCACTAATAGAAAAACTCATTTCACAAGGATGTCTCAAAGTCTGTTTTAGATCTGTCGATATGGCCTCGACTGCCCCGCTGGTAAATCACCCAGATAAAAGAGGTGAACACGTCAGCCAGTAGTTTAAGTTGCACCGTGCCGTGACCTACAACCGTGCTCATTTCTCGACCGGGGGCCGGGGGTGTTGAAAAAGGAGACCGCTACCCCTGCTTAGGTATGGCGGAGAAGAGAGGCGTGAAAATCTACAGAACAGCGGTAACTTGATCAATGCATCCCGAAAACGAAAGTGTTTAACCTTGGCCGATCACTCAGAATAACATTGCCACTGATAGTAAAAAAGTGCATTAGTTTAACAACCTACTTAGTTTATTATTAAATTGAGTGTGCCCCGGCTCTAAAAATCAAAGAAACAGTAACCTTTTCTAAAGACTAAGAGCGAGCAAAAAGGATTGCATCTTTACTGAATGAGGCGACGTTTGGTTTTGTGACTAAAACAGATTGTTTTTCACAAATACGGTGGAGAAGGGGGATGAAACTCGGGAGTAGATAAACGACCTCACTGTCAATCACACACTCGTCCAGCTCAGCAGTTGACCGACAGTTGCTACGCTGCATATAGTGTGGGAGAAAATTTTATAGAATAAATTTTCTTCAATTTTTTAAATAGTTGCGTGCAAATTTTACAGTGTCCACAATACATTAAAATAAAGATTCATTTTGAATTTTGAAGAGATCCATTGAAAACTTCAAAAGTTACACATTTATTTTTTACGGCATGCATATTCTTAATGGGATACAAAAACTATCAGGTTGACATCAAGACCTATTTACGCTTTCCAAACATGTTTCAGGAAGCATTTTTTTGTTGTTGTTGTTGTTGTTTTCCCTTTTTAAATAACGATGTGCCTTACGACGTTTGGTAAATGCATCACGATTCGTTTGCTGTGGGAGCAAATGCTTTACTCTCCATGAATGAAGTAACTGCAGAAAACTCGTTCACAAAAAAAGTGGGAGGGGGTCAATGGCAAAAGTGGGTTCATATATTGTTAAAGTGTGTAACCTTCCCCTGAAAACTCTCTAACCAGGGTGGTGAGCCCTATCATCTTCCCAGAATTGTGCCTCAATTCCACCCACATTTTGCTGGAAACTGCCGCAAGCAACATTGCGAGAGCCAGCTACAACAATAAATATTCGGTCCACATTTCCGCATGCGGGCGCATCCTCGGAAAAGATTTTTTTTTTTTTAATTTATACACAAGATAGGTAGGTAGGTATACAAAAGCTGCAGATATTCACATAAAAATTGGGTCAACTTATATACTGGATATACAAAAACACCAAATATTCAGATAAAAATAGGGGGGTCGACCAATACATGACTATATCTTTCCTGATTATGCTTCTCATTTTTAATATCTTCAGTAATAGTGAAAAAAAACTTCAGGATCTTAAGGTTTTTTTTTCTAGTGAAGTGCAGTTTTTGTTATTTCTAACAGCCTGTTCTTCAAAACCAATCAATACAGAAAGTATTTTTTCTTTTCCGCTTGTTTAAAGCTACAATAAATTCCAAAATCAGTACTTATTCTGCCCATGATGGGTTCGGCCTTTTCCATGGCTCGTAAAATTACTATCACGGCAGAGTAAACAATACAGTACCGATTTTTTATATTTAATTCCGCTGAGAAACTTGTGTTTACCCATTCCATAGTAACATTTTACTGTATTAAGGGGCAGAGGAATAATTGTTGTTGTTGTTTTTTAATTTCTTTAAAGCGAAATTCACACGTGCAGAAGAAATGCAACGGCGGCAGAAAGTGAAGTCCCGATTTTCAACTTTTGATTTCTTTTTGTAAACAAAAGGAAACATACTTGCCCCTTTTGTTTGCTAATAAGCAAGAAGTGCCCAATTAATGGAAAGTCATGCATTTTCAAAAAAACTAAACTTTAAAAAACGAGCTGCTGAAGATGGGTTGTGATGTCACAGGTGACCATTCCTGATATGGTTACTTAGTGCCAAAAATAGCTGGCCCGTTCTTGAAGCATGAATCTAAAAATATATTGTACCCACTTATTTGCAGAGAAAAGAACTGTTTTTCACTGCGCATGAGTTGGATGATTTGAAAATGCATTTCCCATAACAGGAAAGTTTTGAAAAACACAAATAAATTCTTTAGCAAAGAAAAATAATCTGACTGGCCACCAGTCAATGCAGACAGGAAAATTTTTGTGTGTGGCATCTAAAGTTTTCCCAGCCACATGAGTCCTCGCAAAAACTGTGTCTTAGACTTCAGGAATTCTCAATATTTCTAGTGCAGTGGCCTCGATGGGCAAACACACACCATAATCTCTTCTTTGTTCACAACTGAAAACAAAGTGAAAAAAACATCAAAACATAGTAAGCCAAAAATGTACATAACAAAAAACAGAAACATACATGAAATGATGCAAATGACCAACAAAAAACAACAGGCTTCAAAAAATGAGAAACACTAGTACAATATGCAAAAGATAACACAGAAGACATATCACAATGAACGTTTAAAAATCGACTCAGGGTCTCTGTGTCATCTTGTAGAATGGGTAAAAGAAAACAAGCAAACTCGCAAACAAAACATGCACAACCCTATGACCTGGCGCTCTTTGGCCACACATGGCCCTTGCGCCATAAAAATTCACCAACCAACCAACAACACTACTAGGTGATTTACACATCTCAGACATAGCAGCAGTGTCACTATACAGCAAATGCTGGTGAGTGAAGTGACAATGCCCAATGTGGAGATGTGCTAGTACTTCTTCCTCATTACAGTTCTGATGAAAACTGGAAAACCAGACTCCTAAAATTGACTTGATACAATGCAGTTTGTTCCTTACTTGTTGGTCTCACACAGCCTGCCACATACACCTTGACGTGTTCTTGAAAAACAGAGCGCAAGTTCCAGTGATAAAGTGGCAAGCCTCCAATGAGGAAACAGACCATGTGCCAACATCAGCTGATGACTTATTACTCTGGACCCCACCACGTCTGGGAATCCAGCAGAATTGGACCCGTAAATTGGCCTCATGCACGCAACAGGTTAACGTCTCACACTGGAAAATGAAAAAAAAAGGATGGTCGCCATAATCTACAGAGGACAGAGACCGCAAAACTTTCAAGGCATCTGAGTATACCATAGCATGCAGACGAGGTCTCCACTGGATATGCGCGTATATACACTGAAGTGCCACAAAAACTGGTACACCAGTCTAATACTTGGTAGGTCCGCCACGGGAGCGCAGGACTGCAGAAATACGACGGGCATGGATTCCCCTAGCTTCTGGAAATATGCTGTAGGCAATGCACACCATACTTCCGGCAGAGCGTTCCACAATTCGGGTGTATTCCGAGGTCTCGGATTCCTGTGTTCGATAGCACGTTGCATGGCATCCCAAATGTGTTCTATCACGTTCAGATCTGGGGACTTGGGTGGGGATGGCAACACCCCGAACTCAGATGAATGCTCCTCTAACCATAATGTGGCGTCCCAACACTTGTGTGGAGGTGCATTGTCCTGTTGGAACAGGCCCAACCCATCAGCATGAATGCAGGACATGAACGGTTGTACCTCATCACAAAAGATGTGAATATAGCATTGGCCAGTCACAGACGTTTGTAGATGTACCAGGTGTCCCAGTGAAGTCCAGCTAAACACACCCCATACCATTACAGACCTCCCACCAGCCGATACAGTTCCCTGTTGACAGGTGGGATCCATGGTTTCATGGGGTTTGCGCCACACACGAATCCTTTCATCTGCCCGATACACTTGGAAATGCGAGGATCATCACAGCCCCTGGCCTCTCTGATCAAGTTGAATCATGCACCCTGTGCTATGGCAGACAATTGAAATCTAAACTTTGCAGCACATGAGGGCCAAATCTCAAACAGTAAAGCACATTAAGAACAGAAAACTGCATTGTATAATGGAAAGTCTGGAAGTAACTTCAACTTCAGGTAGAACTGAACAGACAGCTGTAGAAGATGCAATTCAAGTGCCAGTTACTTGGTCTCTGCCTGGTATCAAGACATGTATCGAAAGCTCCTGTACACAGATGTAAGGCTAAATGATGAACGAACAGCGTCTAGGGATGTCGAGCCACACAGCTATAGTCCAGTTTTGACCGAATTGCAGAATATAGATGCATAACAAGGACAAACTGTTTTTCCCACAGATGCCCAAACGAACTTTTAGGATGGACAGAGTGTTCAGACAGGTCTTAAGTTATCACACAGTCAAACCTGGTCTCCAGAAAAACTGATACAGCTGTGAACTCCAACCGCAAATCTGGGTAGGGATGCAGGCCACACCTCTGACAGAAATTTGCACAAGCAGTCTTTCCATTAGAAAGTTTGAAATTACACTGCCGGACAATTGCTAAGGACGGATGACAATAGCAACGATAGCAACCATAAAATGGAAGGAAGGAAAATGTGGAAATTAGCATAAGTGCAGGATACAGTACGACGTGTTGTGCGTATGCAAATTTTGGATTGCCGAACTTGTTCGTGACGTCATAGCGCTGATAAGAGATATAAAGGATTTGATGCATATTGACCGTTGTTGTTCAAACGCAAAGTTGAAAGGGAAAGAATCAAATGACGAACTTGCAATTTTCAGTGTGTCTTCCCGACATCACCTAGATGGTTTTACGCGTGGCCGTGTTATTGGCAAGATTGAAGAAGGGCGAAAAATAACAGATGTTGCCAGGGAGTTCGACGTCAGCCACAGTGTTGTTTCAAGGCTTTGGAAATCATTTCAAACAAATGCGAGAGTGCAGCAAACGTCACGGGGAGGTCGTGTTCGCAGTACGACACCTGCAGAAGATCGGTACATAGTGCTATCAACAAAAAGACATCGGCGCAGCACAGCTAGTGAGGTAGCAAATCAGTTTATGGCTGCTACTGGCAAGCGGATCTCCCGAAAAACTGTCGCCAGACGCTTGCATGAAGGAGGACTATACGCCCGCCGTCCTGTTGTGTGCATCCCATTGTCCAGATGTCACCATACTGCCCGTTTGCAATGGTGCCATCAACATCGCAATTGGACAGATAACGACTGGTCTGCTGTCCTCTTCTCAGATGAGAGTAGATACAGTCTATCGTCTGATTGTCGACAACAACTGATCTGGCGTGATAGTGGTACTGCATATTGTCCAGCAAACATACAGGAAAGGGACCGATATCCGACATGTAGTGTCATGGTATGGGCTGGCATCATGATCAATGGCCGTACGTCCCTCTATGTGCTTCCAACTGGGACTATGGCTGGCCAACGATACATTAATGATGTTCTGCTACCTCATGTTCGCATGTTCCGTGGTGCTGTCGGTGATAGATTCATTTTCATGGACGACAACGCAACATGTCATCGAACAGTCGCTGTCCAGGAGTGTCTTGAGAGCGAGGATATTCAACGCCTCGTATGGCCAGCACGTTCTCCCCATCTGAATCCTATTGAAAATGTGTGGGATGCTTTGGGGGAGGAGTCTTGCTGGTCGCCAATGCCCTCCAATAAACAAGGACACCCTCATCCGTGCACTGACAGAGGAATGGGATAAATTACCCCAACAGCTGCTTGATAATGTTGTGCAAAGCATGACACGACGTGTGGAATCTTGCATCGCCCTCCATGGTGGCCATATCCCGTATCGACTTCTTACGCCGTAACGCCTGCGGACGGTAATTGCATTTTTTCACGTTTACGTATTCTGCACAAAATGGCCTGTTTGTCCCTTGAACACGTTCCAAAGCCTTCTGGATTTCAGAGCACAATAAATTGTCTTTTTTGTAATGTCCTGGCATTCTGAAATTATTTTATTTCACTTGGCATCCAACCACACTTACTTTTTTATGCGCTATATAGCCGTTTATGATCTGTCCTTAGCAATTGTCCAGCAGTGTCCAGCACTGCTGGACAATTGCTATTTATTGTGCTCTGAAATCCAGAAGGCTTTGGAACGTGTTCAAGGGACAAACAGGCCATTTTGTGCAGAATACGTAAACGAGAAAAAATTGCAATTACCGTCCGCAGGCGTTCTGGCGTAAGAAGTCGATACGGGATATGGCCACCATGGAGGGCGATGCAAGATTCCACACGTCGTGTCATGCTTTGCACAACATTATCAAGCAGCTGTTGGGGTAATTTATCCCATTCCTCTGTCAGTGCACGGATGAGGGTGTCCTTGTTTATTGGAGGGCATTGGCGACCAGCAAGACTCCTCCCCCAAAGCATCCCACACATTTTCAATAGGATTCAGATGGGGAGAACGTGCTGGCCATACGAGGCGTTGAATATCCTCGCTCTCAAGACACTCCTGGACAGTGACTGTTCGATGACATGTTGCGTTGTCGTCCATGAAAATGAATCTATCACCGACAGCACCACGGAACATGCGAACATGAGGTAGCAGAACATCATTAATGTATCGTTGGCCAGTCATAGTCCCAGTTGGAAGCATATAGAGGGACGTACGGCCATTGATCATGATGCCAGCCCATACCATGACACTACATGTCGGATATCGGTCCCTTTCCTGTATGTTTGCTGGACAATATGCAGTACCACTATCACGCCAGATCAGTTGTTGTCGACAATCAGACGATAGACTGTATCTACTCTCATCTGAGAAGAGGACAGCAGACCAGTCGTTATCTGTCCAATTGCGATGTTGATGGCACCATTGCAAACGGGCGGTACGGTGACGTCTGGACAATGGGATGCACACAACAGGACGGCGGGCGTATAGTCCTCCTTCATGCAAACGTCTGGCGACAGTTTTTCGGTAGATCCGCTTGCCAGTAGCAGCCATAAACTGATTTGCTACTTCACTAGCTGTGCTGCGCCGGTGTCTTTTTGTTGATAGCACTATGTACCGATCTTCTGCAGGTGTCGTACTGCGAACAGGACCTCCCCCGTGACGTTTGCTACACTCTCCATTTGTTTGAAATGATTTCCAAAGCTTTGAAACAACACTGTGGCTGACGTCGAACTCCCTGGCAACATCTGTTATTTTTCGCCCTTCTTCAATCTTGCCAATAACACGGCCACGCGTAAAACCATCTAGGTGATGTCGGGAAGACACACTGAAAATTGCAAGTTTGTCATTTGATTCTTTCCCTTTCAACTTTGCGTTTGAACAACAATGGTCAATACGCGTCAAATCCTTTATATCTCTTATCAGCACTATGACGTCACGAACAAGTTCGGCAATCCAAAATTTGCATACGCACAACACGTCTTACTGTATCCCGCACTTATGCTAATTTCCACATTTTCCTGCCTTCCATTTTATGGTTGCTATCGTTGCTATTGTCATCCGTCTTTAGCACTTGTCCGGCAGTGTATAAGGCAACTTTCCTTTTCAAGCTTGCCTCATTGTTATGACATTTCATGCACATCATGAGCGGGGTTTTTTTGTAGCTTCCATCAGGGTAAGTTGCTGTTTTTGTTCTTCTGTTCTGTACATTACATACTTATATGAGCAGGTCACGTATATCAAGCATCATCACACAGGCTTGTAGTTCTTTTTTACCATTTGAGTTTAACTACCCTTCGATGTATTCCTTCCCCCTTTTTTTTTTTCTCCTTTTTTTCACTCCTTTTTCACCCTCATTAACAAAAATTAAAAAAGGGGGAAGGAATACATTGAAGGGTAGTGAAACTCAAACGGTAAAAAAACTACAAGCCTGTGTGACGATGCTTGATATATGTGACCTGCTCATATAAGTACATAATGTACAGAACAGGAGAACAAAAACAGCAACTTACCCTGATGGAAGCTACAAAAGAAACCCGCTAATGATGTGCATCTGTTGGGCCTGATGATAACGACTATGTCATAGTAGTTATCATCAGGCCCAACAGATTTGGCATCAAAGCAATGTAGAGCCACTCTTAGTTTGATTACTGTGAATGGATGGTTATGTTTAGAGTTTATACACCAAAGAGCCAAAACATTATGACCAGTGTGTCTTTATGAACATCGCGTGTGAAAGTCATGAAACAGAATAAATAACACCTAATGGCAAGCTCCGTTAATCAGTATGTTATTCTTGTTCTTCAGATAGGAAAGACAGCAGACTTAAGCATGTCTGACAAAGAGCAAATTGCAATGGCCAGATGACTGGGTCAGAGTATTTCTGAGACGGCAAGCCTTGTTTGCAGTCAGCATTAATTAGTACCGTGGAATTAACTTTTTTTATAGAGGTTATTAAAGTTGGTGGTCAAATTTCCAAACTAAAGCCTAGTTCGTCATCAGGACTACGTCACTGGAGTAGTTGCTGCCACTCGGTTCGAAGTGTCCAACTGCAATTATCGTTAATTGTGGTACTTCTTCTTGCTATTTCGATTCCTTCTTCTAGTTTCCTCTTCACTAAGTTTGACTGGTGGGTGATTATTCTTACTGAGTCCCAATTTATGAAGTTACCACTTACTTGTATATGTCTGTCTAGCCCTGTTTTGTTACTAATGTTCCTAATAGCTGCTTGGTGTTATTTCATTCGGACTTTAATACTTCTCCCTGTTTCCCCCTATATAGCTGAGTTTGCAGTTCCAGTCAATGCAATATATTACTCCTTCTTGCAATTGGATGTCCACTTCTTTCTGCTTTAAAGCTGGCAGGAATTTCTTTAATTTGTTATTTAGATCTGGAGCAAGCCTGATATTATATTTTGCTCTGATCCTCTTCAGTTTTTCGAAGTCTTTTGTGGTACGTAATTTTGCTGGTGAATTTGAAGTTGTTTATTTCCTGTTTCTTTTTTTGGCACTTGCCAAATAATTTCTCAACATATGGGGAGGGGTAATTGTTTTCTGCCAATATTTCTTTTAATTTTTCTCTGTGAAGATCTTTTTGAGTATCTGAAGAGCTTAGTGAATATTTTCCCCTTTCTTGAGGTCAAGGTTAAATCAAGGAAATTGATGCCATGATCTTTTTCCAGTTCCAGGGTATACTGCAAGGTATTTTTTAGCGAGTTAAATTCTGTCAGAATCTGAGAGGGAAGAGATTGGTCCACATTATCTACAATGAACAGGAGATCATCCATGTACCTCACATAGAGAGCAAATATTGAGGGTTGTACAAGGATTTTTGCCTCTAGTTTACTTACATAATAATTTGCTAGCAGAGGTGCTAGTGGAGAACCCATTGCAAGTCCTGAGGTTTGTCTGTAATATTTCTTTCCAAACTGGAAGAAATTACTCTTGAAAGAAAACAGGAGCAGTTCATATATGCCAAGTACTGGGTTGTCGGAAAAGTCATGACGTATTTTGGCACCCGATGGCGGTTGGGCGGTTTTGGAAGTACTAGAGGCATGCGCTGCTCTGTTATCGCAATGGCATTTGACAGGTGCCAGTTCTAGCTGCAGTCTAAAAGGAATAGTGAGTGATTTGGTTGATTTGCAGAGATTTGACATCAAGCTGAAGATGGAAGACCAAACTGAGCATTTTCGCAATATTTTACTGTTTGACTTCCGTAAAGGGAAGAACGCGCGTCAAACTTGTGAAAAGTTGCATAAAGTGTACAGTGATAATGCTCTACAAGAACGTCGGTGCCAGCGGTGGTTCGCAAAATTCCGTGCTGGTGATTTTGACCTCAACGATGCTCCTTGGTCCATGATGCCCACCGAGGTTGGTGACAACCAAATCAAGGCATTGATCGAGTAAAACCCACGTTACACGACACGAGAGATGGCTGACACATTGCACATCCATCATTCCAGCGTTCACGACCACCTGAAGCTGAGATACGTAAGCAAGCTCGATGTGTGGGTTCCTCATGAACTCAAAGAAGCTCAATTGACGGCGCGTATAAACATCTGCAATATGCTCATTAAATGTGAGGAAAATGGTCCTTTTTTGAAGCGCGACTGATAACTGGTGACGAAAAGTGGATTGTGTACAACAATGTGCTGCACAAACGGTCTTGGTCCCGACATGCTGCTTCGCCTCAAACGACATCCAAAGCAGACATTCATCAGCGGAAGGTTCTGGTCTCAGTGTGGTGGGATTTTAAAGGTGTCGTGTTTTTCGAGCTCCTACCACGGAACCAAACAATCAATTCGAATGTGTACTGTCGGTAATTGGACAGTTTGAACGAATCCATCATCCATAAACGTCCAGAGCTCGTTTATCGTAAAGGTGTTGTGTTCCATCACAACAACGCGAGACCACACACAAGTTTGATCACCCGCCAAAAATTATTGGAGCTTGGGTGGGATGTGTTGCCATACCCAGCATACTCGCTTGACCTTGCACCATCAGACTTCCACTTGTTTCGATCTCTTCAACAGTCCTTGCGTGGTATAACGTTCAATTCAGATGAGGCCGTAAATCAGCACATTGTACAGTTTTTCGCCATGAAAGATAGGTCCTTCTATAAACGAGGTATTCCGCAGCTCACTGAAAGATGGCAAAAGGTTATCGAACAAAACGGCCATTATATCATTGATTGATCTTTGTTCTTTCTATCAATAAATTACCTTTGCAAAACATGGCTAAAATACGTCATGACTTTTCCGACAACCAATAGTATTTCTCTATTGTGATTATGGAATACAATTTTTTCTGCCAGGTCATCCGCAATGAATTCCAGCAGGAGGTCCAGGTTAATGTTAGTATACATAGATAATATATCCAGGCTTGCCATTACTGGATGAATTAATTCTGGCAAGTTGTCTAGTTTTCCTTTCAGCTGCATGGATTTTTTTAGAAGGTGGGGGGGGGGATATCTCTGAGGTGAATAAGTAAATAATAATTAATGTTGGAGAGTGGGGAATTTCTAGTATTTATCATAGGTCTTATTGGATGGCCTTCTTAGTGAATTTTTATTGCACATTATCAGTGGAACTCTTGACTGGATTTTGGAGAAGCTTTTGAAGAGCTCATTTAGCTGATTTTTACTTTTTAAAGAGCTGATTAATTTCTTAAGATTTTTGACAGTTTGATCAATAGGGTTACCAGTGAGCTGCCTGTAAAAAAGTTGATTCCACAGTACACTATGAATAGAGGTGCCATAAATTCATTTACAACTAGAATTAATTAGTAGCTTCAAAAGCGGTCTGTCTGTGGAGGGAGAAACCATGAACCATTGGCAAGGTGTGGGCCAACCACAGTTCATCGATGCTCGAGGTGGGTAAAGGCTATCTATCACATATGGTGTGAACCAGCAGAAGGGATACTGGGGACCAACTTTCTGGTAATTTGAATGTTGGTGATTGGAGTAATGTGTCACAACACACAATACACCGAACCATGCTGAAAATGGGGCTGCATAGCCACTCCAAGTTCCCATGCTAACCTCAGTTCACTGTTGAAAGGCCTACAATGGATATGTGAGCATTAAAACTGGTCCTTGAATGATTGGAAGAAGGTTGTCTGTTGTTTCCTGTTGTACAACGTGGATGGCTGGGTATGTGTGCACTATTTATCAGGGGAAATACTGGCACCAGTATGCACCATGGAAAAACAAGCCACTGGAGGAAGTCTAATGGCAATGTTCTGCTGGGAAACCCTGGGTCCAGTCATCATTATATTCAGAGTTTATACACCAACTTATATTCAGAGTTATGCAAGAAACTAAGACATTCACCACCTACCCACATATCACTGAAGACCAGGTACATCCTTTCATGGAAACAGTATTCGTCTCTAGTAATACCTTTTTTCAGCAGGATAATACATCATGCCACACTGCCCGGATTGTTCAATGAGAAGATATCTAGGTACTGCCCTGGCCTCCAAACTTCCCAGACATAAATCCAATCAAGCATCTGTGGCTTGTGTTGGAGCAGCAAATCCAAAAATATGGCAGCTCAATCATGTAACTTACAAGAGTTAAAGAATTTGTTGGTAACATGTTAGTACCAGATACCACAAGATACCTTTAGAAATCTTGTAGCATGCATGCCTTGCTGGGTAAGAGCTGTTTTGGCAGTACTTGGAGGACCAACATTATATTAGGCAGGTGATCATAATGTTTTGGCTCTTCGGTGTATCCAGCACGAAAAAGAGTTTTTGTCATTGTACCTATGGCTTCACATGATGAAATTAGGTCTAACACCAGAGTTTAGTTCCTCGTTCTCTTTACTAAAATCTGGTTATGTTCTTTCATGAAAGGAACATCACATTGAATAAGCTGGTGTGTGTGTGTGTGTGAGAGAGAGAGAGAGAGAGAGAGAGAGAGAGAGAGAGAGAGAGAGAGAGAGAGAGAGAGAGAGAGAGAGAGAGAGAGAGAGAGAGAGAGAGAGAGAGAGAGAGAGAGAGAGAGAGAGAGAGAGAGACTTGAGCTGTGGTGGGATCACACCACTCATTATCAGTTGGACGGACAGTTGTCCCTGCAATGTTAGAATTGTACAAAGATGTAAACACAAGAAAAAACGCCACATGGTCAGCTCTGCAAATAACTGAAATTCCAGTTATCTCCGCACGAGGTGCTTCTGGCGAAATGATACAGCAATAATATTTATACTTAGCAAAAAGAAAGGCAAAACATAGGATAACTTATCAATTTTACACAATCCAGTTTCATCTCATAAAACTTTTTAGACGTCTTTAGGTCATACTTAAAACTAGTAAGAGGATATCAAATTTAAAACATTTTCAACTAATTATGAGATGATTCTACTTGCAAGACATGCACTTTACAAAACAAAATGTAAAAGCAATTGGAAAAATTAAATGGACCAGGATACTAACCTTTGTTTTCAGATCTAAGTCCACCACATCAGCCGTCCAGCTCCATATTGAGGAAAGTCCATGATAATCAAGAAACAGTCTTAAACAAGGCATTTCTGTTGTATTCTACGAAATATAAATTAAGCCGGCAAGTTTAATTTGTCATTAGTCCATAATAATGTACTCTCAATTAAGTTAATACCGAGTGCGCCATATAAAAGAGGCCCCATAGCCAGACGTTGTTAGGCGGGTTTCCAGTTAAAACCGCTTTGTTCCACTTTTAACCGGTTTCTACGTGTACAGCTGCAAAGGAATTCTCCATAAAGGTTAGTCACAGATAGAGCAATGTAGGTACATGGTCATAAGTGTAAGTGAAGAGAGAACAAAGGCAATGGAAATGGTTTTAAGTACGGAACAGCAGATTTTTATTGTGAAACAGTATTTCAGAAATAACTCATACAAGGTTTTAAATGAGTTCTTTACAGAAAAATTTCTACATTGTGCAGCACCGGCGAAATCAGTGGTACAGAAGTTAGTGCAGAAATTTCATAAAACTGGCACGATGTACAACAGGAAAAGAAACAAACCCAAGACAATTCGTACTGAAGACAATATCAAGGATGTGTGCGCAACGATGTTACAAAGCCCTTGGAAGTTGATTCGTCGATTATCGTCTGCAACGGGAATATCTGCAGCGTCATGCCGACGCATACTTAAGGTGGATTTGCATTTTTGGCCGTGCAAAGTTATGGTGCTCCAACAACTTAAAACTCCTGATCATGCAAAACGGATGCAATATTGTAAGTGGTTTCAGGAGACCATTGTCAGCAGTGAAATGGACCCAACACTTTATTACATGACAGATGAAGCATGGTTTCATCTGTCCGGGTATGTCAATGCACAAAACAGCAGGATTTGGACCGACATGAGTCCCAGGCGGACAATGGAGACTCTTCTGTAGGACCAAAAGATAGGCGTTTGGTGTGCTGTGTCAGCGAAGAGGATAGTCGGCCCATTCTTTTTCACCTACACCATCAACTCGGAGTGCTAAGTTTAGCAACTGTTCAACTCATTTGTTGCCGCACTTACAGAAGAAGAGCGAACATATGCTTTCTTTCAGCAGGATGGTGCAATGGCGCATACTGTGCAGACAGTCTACGTGCTGTGTATGAAGTGTTTGGGGAGGACAGAACAGTATCGAAGGGACTATGGCCACCCAGATCACCTGATCTCTCCAACTGTGACTTTTATCTGTGGGGAGAATCGAAAGGGAAAATGTACGTAACTAATCCGCACACCCTTGATAAATTAAAAGTGAACATTACGGATGCCATAGCCTAGATTACTGCCGATTAGTTGTGGCGCGTTACAAACAACATGTTCCGTCGTGTGCAGCTGTGTCTTGATGTTGGAGGACAGCACTTTCAGCAATTGTTGTAAATGCAGGTAAATTACTCCTGTTTTCTGACATTTCAACTATTCTTTACAATGTATAGTAACATTGCCTGACTGTTGTCATTCATTATACTCGAGCCTCTTTTATATGGAACACCCTATATAAGCTAAGACAACTCACCAAAATGATGTTAAGCAACCGATGTCGTATATGGACATCTTCAGCTCTTACCATCAACCTTGCAAGTATTAATGTATCTTCTCTATTGCGAAGCCCACCAGTAAGTTGTAGTTTTTCCAGTTCCTCTTCGAGCTAAATTTGAAATGAGAATACTAAAAATGACATTTTAGATGCAAACAACAAATTATAATTGCTTAAGCAATTCAAAAGCATGCACCGATAAAGCATAATTCTAAAGCATGTACCAGAGACATAGACTATCATAAAGCATTTTATTACATTCCACACAACTGGCGGCTTCTGAAAGCCTTGAGTACATTTAAGATTCATATCAACTTTATTATCATTATTCAAGTTCTGTGAGATAATAATTAAAAATATAGCTATCAGTTATTCATTGAATTTTTCAAAAAGACACTCCATACCCACTTTGGCTTTACTTTACTTTACTTTAAAGCCTATCTGAATTCTGCTCAACCACAACCCAGGTAGAAAATGCACTGACATTAGGAAGCTTCAATGACCTGTCAGTTATATCCTCAGCTGTTCCCCCCACTTTGTGGGAAGAAGGCACAGCTATGGATAATAATTGGAAGGTACTGTTACTCTGCTTTCAAGACATCGTGGAGAAACATCACTCCTTCCATAAGCCAATGGCGTACATGCGATGCAAAGGAGACATTCTTTTCACAGCAAAGAAGAAAATTACAATTACACAGATTTTTCACATTCCATCCTACGTATTTTACTTGTATTCAATGAAATATACATGTGTGTATTCTTTAAAGAAAAATTGACCCTGGTTTCCATTTCATTATTTATATCATGTAATGGCACATAGAAAAAGTACTGCCTAATCACGTCTCAAAGTAAACAAATAGATAAAGTCCCGTCTAATCATGTCTCGGACCCACAGGCCACAACAGGCGACATTTTGCGGAGTGTATGGGGAGGCTTGCGCAGCCAATAGTGTCACACCTATTGGCTGTGTTTGGTATGCTCTCCAGCCGTCCGTTGCGAACCACCCTTAACAGCGAGCCATCGTCATCTACGCTTGGCGTGGTGTCGCTCCAGAGCTGCGTGGGGGTGCCGAATAGAACAGTATGGTGTTTAGTGCCCAATCGCAGTTCTGTCTCACAACGGATAATCGCCATGTGAGTCTGGAGGCGACGTGGCCAACGGGTGGATTTCTCCGCCATTGTGGAATGCCACACGGCTTGGCAACATGGTGTGGAGTGCTATCAGCACCAACAGCCCCTTATCGCTGGTACGCATTACGGGCACAATGATGGCACAAAGCTATGTTGATAAGACGCTGCGGCCCGTGGCACTCCCGTATCTGCAGGGCATCTCAAACGTCGTTTATCAACAGGATAACACCCAGCCGCATACCGCTCGGATCAGCCTGAATGCCATGGCTGCCACTAAGGTGTTCAAGCCAAGACTGAAGTCGAATCACACTCACCGCGAGTTCGCCTTTATCGGTCAATGCGGCAAGGAATATATATACGTATAATAACGATTTGCAAAGATATTAAAGACATACTAATTATAAATATGTTTTTGAAGGCGAACATTTTTTTCGGTGTTCCTATATTGATCCAGATAACACTTGAATATTTTTCTTATCTTTTGTAGTCCCTTCTTGCTGTACCCCATGACAAGGGAAAGTATTTTTATTTTTACAGAGAACAATTCAATTTGAAAATCGTTCCTTAACTGTGCGTGCTAGAAACAGCGCCATTTCGGTGATCCGCACAGTTGTTCTTACAGTACAGTGAGAAGTGGTAATATCGTGTCTTAAACTTTAATTATGCTTAAAATTAATGTTTTCTCATTTGTTAGTCACTGTTTGCTATATTGTAAAGAACAGAAATTACATTCAAAATTGGAACTTCAACTGTCCGCCGCAGTTTATCATGGAAGGCAAAGTAGTTTTCTCTGCACAGTGAGTAGGAAGTGACCGTTTTGAACTTGAATTTTGTTAAGAAAATTAAAAAATGACTGCTCTGTTCTTGGACACAGCAAGAGGTGACTAAGGAATGGTAAAACATGTATTTCAAGAGAAAATAATTCCAAAAAATTGGTTAGTTCACTCTGGCGTGAAAACAATTTTAGGAGTCACGGAATGGCGTCAATTCCATGAGACAGATTAAGCACCGAATATGAAATTAAATTTTTCTTAGAAAAAAAGGGGGGGGGAGCTCGGTTGATTGATTTTAAAGGAGATATTAGGAAAACATGCGTTTAGTTCAGAAACATTCCTCACAAAATACCACACGGCAAGCGCCAAGAAGAGAGAATCGGATCATTCAACTTAAATTTTTTAAGCATGTACTCACAGCATTTCTGATAATATAATCTCACAGACCGATAGAAAGAAATTACTTCATTTTTAGACAAATTGCTGCTATTCAGGTACAGCCGAAGTTTTACTTCCAATGACAAGTTCCTCATCTGACTTTTGATTTTTCCTATCAGAAATTGGTATGGTCAAATACATTCTCAGCCTGTACAACAGCAAATGGTTTAATGAATCATGCCATAAGTTCACTAAGTAGAGAATTTAGTTCACGATGTAGTTGATGAACAATTGGGAATTCATTTTGCAGTAGGATATTTGTCTTGCAGAAAAGTGGCAAAGCTTGCTGTAGAAAGAAGAAGTACAACTTTGTCTCAGGAGACCCAATTCCCTTCTGAATAGAAAAGTATTTCTCACAACCTTGCATAGTCATATTTTTCTCTCCAAAATATTTTTCCAAGGACTCCCACTGCTCAAGAAAACGATTAATAACTTTATCCAATGAAGGCCATCTGGTACACACATATTTAATAATTTGGTGACTTTCAAGATTACAAACTTTTTGGCACATTTTAAATGCTTCAATACGCTTGGTGCTTTTATGCAACAAATAGTATATGTCAACCACAAAATCTTCAACATCAATTTTCAGCTCCTTAGCTCCCTTTTGGCAGCTAAATGCAATAGATGGCAGGTGCAACCATGAATTACCATATTTGGATTTTTTTCCTTGAGAAACTTTGTGACACCTTTATATTTTCCTACCATAGAAGATGCATTATCTGATGAGAATGCAATACAATTGTGCCACGATATTGATTTTTTTCTCCAGTTCAGTATCCAGTAACTTAGACATATTTTCTCCTGTTGCATCACTATCCAACTTTAGGAAGCTTAATAATCTGGGAATAATTTTCCCCACTGTTGTACCTAAATACGAAACAACAACAGAAAATATTTTCTCTGTAGAATTAGTGTTGCTAGCATCGGTTGCTAAACTAAATTTTGAAGTTTTTAAAATTTCTATCATTTCATGGGCAGTACCATCAGCCATACTGTTAATAATAGCTGTTGTTTTCGTCCACGCACATCCATATTTTTTGGCAATGTCCGAATCCGGGAACATCTTAATAAACAAAGGCCTGCATGGTCTGCTACAGAGATGGGTAAATTATGCTCTATAATAAAAGCTGTGAACAATGCTTCTGCACGTATTACACGGACATCTTCCGAAATGGAAACAAACGAAGATGTAAGGGCTTGATTAGATGCCTTTACTTTTGCATTGTCGAAATGTCGGCGGCATGTGACATGGCGTTTGCAGTCGCTTATACCACCATGTGCGATAGTGAAATGACACAAACAGAACAGTAAGCGTGCGTTTCGGATTTTTTGGAACGCTTTAAAACGGGCCATTGTTTCTCGTAAGCATCTGAAAAGCGTTGACTATGCAGTCGTTTCGACATATCTCACAAGAAGATTAAAGAAATTCAACTTGTTCTAAATAACTACAATGAAAACTGCAAACAACTATGCCCAGCTACGATACAAGCTCCAACACTCCACTGCCGAAAGCAGAAACTTCCGTCGTCAGCTTTGCTTCCCGCCTTGCACCGCGTTCTTCAGCAGCCAAGGCGGGGTCAACGCTCCCGCAGCCTACGAGAAAGACTCTGCTATGACGTCACTCACATAACTCCTCCTGCCACGCACAAAGCCGTTTCGGAGTAATGCCCCCCACCCCACCCCCACCCCACTCAACTCTCTCTCCCAAGACCTGTTCAGCTCTCTGTTGCCCTCCAATGCCATTGGCCATGAACAACATGCTCGAATGCTTCACTTTGATAACACGGCAAGCGCCAAGAAGAGCGAAACATCCCATTCTTCCGTAGTTACAAACACACACACACACACAGAAAAACGGCATTTAAAAAAAGGGGTAAAGCATACTTTAATACACTTGGAAGAATTTTCAATTTAAGCTTTTAAAAAACACCGAAATAATAAGGATAATAACAAAAAAAAATCCTAAAGACCAAAATAAAAACTTCTAACGACCGGAGTTTTTAAGCCTTAAGCGGAGCACGCGGATTTAGCTGTCGAAAATGGAGAAACTCCGCTCAAAGCGGAGCACTTGGCATGTCTGTGCAAGTTACATAAAGAAATTGTAGAAACACAGATGTACTTTCAACCAAACTTGGCTTTGATCACCTGTAGAAAAAAAAAAATTGGGGCGAAAATGGCTGCCAGATTTGAATTTCCAAGTTCTTCAAATGATAGGAGTGCTTGGAAGTCACTCCTACCACTAAAAATCATAATGAAGAACTTAGAAATCCAAATCTGGCAACCAGCCTCACTCCAATTGTGAAAGTACTTATGTGTTTCTAAAAAAAAAAAATTTACATAATTAATTGTGCTAACAATCAACCTACATTTATTTGTTATGTATGAATTACAATCTTCCAGATTCACCAATCTTTCTCATATTCTTCTATTTACACATTCTAATATCAAATATATGCCTGTATTTCACAACGTCATGGAAAAAAATATTACCGAAAAGTCTTCTAAAATTTCACGTTTCTTTTCGCCAGATGATTTCTTCCTCCGGCTTGAGCTTTTGCTTGAACTATAGTTGTCCAACGAAATCTGCTTCTCATCACCAATGAATCCACGGCACAGTAAACTCTCACAAAAGCACTTTTGAGCTTCTTTGCTGCCATGAAAGAAAAATGTTACTTTTTTCTTTATTGGGTACTACTTACAAACAAAAACAATTTTGTACACTATTACAGCTCCATGGACCATTTGATGTCCATGTTGCTTCTTAATTCACGTGCATATTGTATTCCGACATTTAAAGGCAACTTTACCTTTTGAGGTTTGTTTCCTCCTTGCAACATTTCGTACACGTTGGATGCGAAGTTCGTGTAACATCTCGCAGGGCCAGTGGAGGTTTATTCAGCATTTCTTTGGTAGGTTACACATGTATCCCTGCCAGTCAAGAATGTCGGTATTCCTCACATAGAATTGTTGTTCATTTTTATTTTGTTTGTCCTTGAGTTTAATTTAATATATATTTTTTTTATTTATTTAATACTATACCTTATACACTGAGTGGCCACTTTATTATGACCACCCCCTCAGTACTTCGTTGGGCCACCTTTTGCCTTTAATACTGCGTCGATTATTCATGGCATGGACTCCACGAGATGTTGATAGGTGGTTTGTGGAATCTGAGACCATGCTTGATGAATAGCACTTTCCAGGAGTGTGAGATTGCAGGATTGTGGATCCAGCTGTCTGATGGCTCGTTCAACTTCATCCCACAAATTCTCAATGGGGTTGAGATCTGGAGATTGCGGGGGCCACCTAAGCAAAGTAAACTCACTGGCATGTTCCTGAAACCAATCCTGTACAATATAAGCACTATGGAAGGACGCATTATCTTGTTGAAAGTAGCCATCGCCATTGGGATAAACCATCCACATGACACGATGCAATTGGTCCGCAACGATGTTTAGATGTGATAAGCCAGTCAGACATGAATTAAAGGGCACAAAGCATGCCAGGAAAACATTCCCCAAACCATAACGTTGCCTCCACCAGCTTGAAGGGTTGTAGCAATGCATTTGGGGTCCATGCTTTTGTGCTGTTTCCGCCAAATTCTCACTTGGACATCGGCATGGTGCAACTGAAAACTTGATTCATCCGACCACATAATTTGTTTCCAATTATCGACTGTCCAATCCTTGTGCTCCTGTGCGAACTGGAGACGTTTTCTCTTGTTAATTGCAGACAGCAAAAGTGTTCAAACAAGCCTTCGGCTGCCATATCCCATCCGATACAGTGTCTGGCGAACAGTGCGTGCAGAAATCATCTGAGGGGATCCTTGATTAAGATGGTCTGTAATTTGCTGCACTGTTGCCCTTCTGTTGTCTGTTACCAGTCTGGACACTCTCCGTTCCGCCCGAGCAGTCACTAGTTGATGACGACCACATGTTGCACGTAGAGACCCAGTTTTTTGGCTGACAGTCCAGTCTTTAAATACTTTAACAACAGCTGCTCTGGAACATTTCACGAATGTGGCGGTTTCGGTGATACTCGCTCCATGGCTCCAAGCTCCTACAATCATCCCACATTGAAAGTCCGTCAAATCGCATTTTTTACCCATCTCGTCACCCAAAAATCACTTCTACTACTGTCGCAAGCACTAAGCTTTCCCTTTTTATACTAGCCTAGCCCTCTGGCGGCAACAGCATGCAACCATAGCTCATTTGCTTAAAACTGTCAGGTGGTCATAATAAAGTAGCCACTCAGAGTATACAAGGCTTAAAATTCAAACTCCTCATAAAATTTCCTAATACAACAACCATTCTCAACTCGTATTATCCAGGCCACACACACTGACACACACACAAAACTACAATGCAAACATTACTCATACACTAATTCCAAAACAAACACACATAAACCACATAAATTACCAATTCAACTCTAAAATTCCTATATACAGTTTATTGTTCTTAACTCCATCAATTTTCATACTTCTATATCATATTTCTTCGTCTACACGCTTAATACCATAGAAGTCGGTTCTTTTAATTACCTGCATTCTGACACAGCCATAACACTCACCACACCTTGCATCAAGCACTTTCAACTGGCTCTCTAGTCTTCCTCAGGAAGCTCTCTCAAACTGTCTCCTCTGCAGCCGCAGAGCAAATGAGGTAACCTCTCAATGCCTGGGTTCACCTTGATGTCTCCGGTATTTCTCTACTCTGGCTCCCTGATTGCTGTATTAGGAAATTTTATGAGAAATTTTAATTTTAAGCCTGGTATATAATGTATAGTATTAAAAAAAATATGCTCAAAATGAAGTTAAACTCAAGGACAAAAGAAAAAAAAATCAAAATGAACAACAAAAACTTAAAAATTTCGTCTCCAGGACGACGAAATTTTTAAGTTTTTGGATTTTATATGACTTACCATCCTTGACATATTTGCAGTGGTAGAAGTGGAATCCACAGAAAATATAGGACATCGGGTCGAAAGAAAATTATAATAAAAACAAAAGGATTTTTCCACCTGATACTTTGGACCTTTAGAAACATACATCAAAAATATGTTTTATCAATCAGAACAGTAACAAAAATAATTTTAATAATTATGACATTGTTTGGTTTCCACCAGTTTGCTTAATTTCTGGTTAATTTCCCCAGCAATTTTAATCTTTTGTTCCCAGCTTCAATTAATGCATGTGCAGCTGTCACATCACTGAAATACTTTCTTTTCAAAGCAATCTCAAGTCTTTTATTACCTTCTTCAATGACTGCTTGTGCTGATGAAAATTCAGTTTGGAATATTTTACATTTTTCTTTTGGTGGAGGAACTTTTTTCTGTACAACTGAAGATGGGGGGGTCTTTTTTCTAGCACTTTCCAAGCTTTATACTTGGAGTATGCTTGTTTGTAGTACGTCAACATTTTTTTGGTAATTTCAGTTTCACTCATTTTTCCTTTATTAATATAATCTTTGATAAGTCTTAGTCCAGTAAGTCTCTATAAATAAATGAAAAGTAGCCAATAATTACTAAGCTGTAGCAACTTTATTAGTAATATTATATATTAATAATAGTATAATTCATATGCAATATTAATAATAGTACAATTCATATGTAATAATATTATAATTCGTATTAACTTCCGTTAATTTGAACTCCATAGCAAGACCCAAAAAACTCTCCGTAGACAACAATGTTAAAATCTTGTAAGCAATTTGAACTGTTAAGCTGGTTAATTCAGTAAAGGTTTACATTACGTACACATCTTTAAAAAAACGGTATTTTCGTAAGATTTTGGTGTTGTACCTCATGTAAACCTCTATGTGAATTCCATCTGAAGATCAGCACTGAGCTATAATTTTTATCTTTTAACCTCCACTCACATGACAGAACTTTGGCTTTTGTTATACATTTTTCCTTTCTGGCAATAATCATTAAAGTTTGTCACAGTAAAAAAAAAAAAAAAAAAGATGTCTACCTGGCTTGCTTGTTGGTAAAGAAAAACTACTCAAGTGTGCGGGAGTGACACATCCTGCATTTTATTTCTTCATTGGCAGTGGTGATTTCACATGGAGCAAAAAGCTAGCTAAATTGTTGCAAAGCATTCAACTTTTATTGCAGTACAATGTTTTCCAATAGTAAAATAACCTTCGGATACATTCTGAATGGTGCTGCAGCCCGCTGTAAATTAAACAGATGTAAATGCAAAACCAAACTCCATGGATAAAAATTTGAACATTTTAAAATTTGCTTGTAGTAGCAGGACACTTACTACAAGCAAATTTAAAAAAAAAAAAAAAAAAAACTATCTTCTTCAGTAAGTTTTTACACCCTCCACAGCACCACAATACTTGGCTCAAATTTGGAAACACTTGATAGATTTTTAAATACGTATAGAAACTAGTCCATACTAGTAAAAAAAAAAAAATAACACTGGGTCCATGCCACAATTATTTTTTTCTTCACTAATTTTTATTAGAAACATTCTGAAAATATTTTGATACATTTAAAATATTTAAATTACCCAAAATCCAAAATAGATCCACAACATTGATGATCTTAATTCTAGCCTAGGTTTGACTAAGTCTAAAAATTACAAAAATTTACAAATCATAATCAGTCCAGCATACATATTATTTAAAGAAATGGCAAACATGTTATAAAAACACCATTGAAGTGTTCAACATACCTTGGCTCAAACAGGAACGGTCTGTTAACATTTTCTTATTAACAGAAAATTCTCGTTTGATGGATGCCTGACCATGAGAAAAACAAAGAGCAGCCTTTACTAAAACAGCAAGATGTGGATATCTGCAGCTTTGTGTACTTTCATTCTGAAGTGACATCCCTTGAGCCCAGTATTCGTGGACAGGCTTCCATGTAGTACTATCAGATGTGTCATAAAACCACTCCTCTGGAATATCACTGTCAGTAAGATATAATCTCCATTATCAAACAGAAGTCATCGCTCTTTCCACATTTATAAGTGAGTCACGGAAAAATTATCATTGGCCGCCACCGGGAATTGAACCCAGGGTCTTCCAGTTATGCGCCGGATATGCTTCCACTGCACCACAGCAGCCTCAAATTTCTCCAGACTCACATACACTAACTGCCAAGCCAATTGGCAGATTGCTTCTTGGAGCCCTGCACAATGCTGGGGATTCACCAAAGATGGTTAGCAGCAACTGAACAAAAAGATAAGCAGCAACTGACTCACTTATAAACGTGGAAAGAGCGATGACTTCCGTTTGATGTCCCTAGCCCACGTCAAATGTCTGTATTAATTATTCATTCGCCTTCTAATTATTTGTGCAGTTGCTGCTTACCATCTTTGGTGAATCCCCAGCATTGTGCGGGGCTCCAAGAAGCAATCTGCAAATTGGCTTGGCAGTTAGTGTATGTGAGTCTGGAGGAATTTGAGGCCGCTGTGGTGCAGTGGAAGCATATCCGGTGCGTAACTGGAAGACCCCTGATTCGATTCCCGGTGGCGGCCAATGAGAATTTTTCCGTGACTCACTTATAAACGTGGAAAGAGCGATGACTTCTGTTTGGTGTTCCTAGTCCAAGAAGTCAAATATTTGTATTAAAAATCTCTATTCATCTGCAATTTTATCTCTACTTGAAACTGATACAGATTTTGGTAGCATAACAGCTAACCTCTTGATATATGTTATAGTATTAGCAAGTGGCTGTTTCCTCATCACTGAATGCAAACTTGCAGAGACTTTAGCAGCTTACTTCTTAATTTTTTGAGGGAGTTTTTTAAGCAAATATAATGTGATATCTATGTAAAAAAAAATTTATATCAATCACAAAATACCCTCTATCTTCTTCAGTAAGTTTTTTTCATAGTTCCTTGGCCTCTTATCCCATTTCAACATTTTTTTTTTTTTTGTTTCATGGCTTCATCTGTAGCTTGAACTGAAAGCAGTTCCACCCCGTGTAGATACCTTAATTTCTTAAAGTCCAAAAACGAAACATTATTATCTGTACAAAATTATTGATTTCATCATAAAATAGATGGATAAGTGTATTTTTCCCTTGCAGAAATCTTAAAAATTCTTCAAATACAGAGCCAACGCTGATTAAAAAGTTCAAATACAGAGGTAATGTATCCTTTTTAAGACTATTTCGTAATTTTTTAAACCTATCCAAATTCACCAACCTCTTGTTTTGTTTATCGAAGGGCAAATCAACTAAAAAATACTGCTTCCAAAAACGGCAGTAAATTCAAAATTATCTGTAGAACATGAACAATTGATAGCCATCGGTAGCTGACATGCGGTAAGATGTGAATATTCATTTACTCTGAATCGTCAAGTCAAGAAATGATGACTTTAAGTCTTCTTTCTGAGAGGGGTATTTATTAAACCAAGTATGAACATCTTCAATGAACTCAACTTCTGCAAATGATTTTATTTTAAATCCTTGACCAAACGCATTATGTACAATATGCAAGTTACACGTACCAATGTTTACTAAACCACCTGCTCCTTCCTCTCTGAAACGCTTATCCATTATTTTAAATACTGCCAAATTCACATTTGGACCATCTGATCCAAGCATCAGCATATCTGCAAATCGCAGGTCACAGGTTCGTAAATGAGACATTATTGCAGTCTATGTCTGTAGCTGTCGCGTGGCCTAGTAATTCGCTACCAATATAGCGTTCCATAATATGGTCAAATTCAGTGCTCCAATATCTAATAAAAACATCAAGTTGTCTATTTTTGGTTTCATTCAGTGTTTCATCATACATCAATGTATACAGAGAGCGAGACTTGTTGACATCTGATATTGTTTTGCTAAAAAATATGGACCAAGACCATGTGAAATTTCATAAGCAATTTTTCTTGATGATAACTTTAGTTCCTTACTTCCAACACACTGTGGAAACATTCAACGAAACAAGTCACTAATGCCATCACATGATGAAAAGGAATACTTGTTAACTGCCACATGAAGGGTCCAGAGTATTTCTGTGCAACAAATTCTTTCCTATCTTTAACACTCCAAATGGGAAAAATTCCTGTTGTACTGCTTGAAGCTGGCCCAGGATGCAAAGTAACTCCATGTGTGCCAGTACTGGTAACAACTTTTTGAAATCTAGTTTGGGAATTATCCAAGATTTTGTTTGATTTATTCTCATGTTTACTAGAGTTGGAATGCATCAGTAACTGACTTTTCCCACTGTTTCCTGTTGCTACGTTATATTTGCAGTAATTACAATAACAGGGCTGCCAGCCTATCACACCCAAGAAAATAGTTGCTTTAGTAGCCACTAATGGTAAAAAGAGTAGCCTAAATAGTAGCCTTAACAACTTATGTTAATGACTAAAATAGTTGCTCAAAAAAGTGTACGAGTTTTAAGTGCTTCACACCAAAAAAGTTAAGTTTTTTATTTTTTTTTTTTTTTTTATTTCAAACCATAGTAACAAAATTTGCACATGTTCACATTTTGGTGGGGAAAAAAATTATATATATATATATCGTACCTATCTGATATGAGGTATATCAAGAACCTTATTCGAATAGATGAACATTTGGAAATATTTCAAACTTGTCTTTTGTACAGCTATGACAAAAAATATCAAAACACTGTGAATGTGTTTAGTATGGAACAAAAACATGAAGCCTAGAACTAAAAAAATGAAAACTTGCAGTTTATTATCATCAGGAATAGAATGGGTATAGTGTAATCTCCCTCTTCAATAATGGAAACTCTTCAACTCATACATAATAATAATAATGGTGCTTAACATGATTTTGAATTACGTTGTAAAAGAGTACATTTTATTTTGATTCCCATATTTGAAAGGTAAACTTGAAAAACCTGTCTGAAACGTCTTCATTTCATTAAGGCATGGACAACTGTCTTACGATTCAAGCTCAAGTCTGTGTAGGTCAGGTATAATTGATATGAAGTATTACACTGATATACACCTGCCTTGATATTGTTTGGGTTACTTTTATAACTGCAGACAGTTAAAATCCCTAGATGTTAACCACGATCGATTTTCAAAGCTGTAACAACAGTAAAACGAAGATTATCCTTACACCCACTGATGACAATATTAAAACCAAAGCTCAAATTTTTTTTAAATGATTATAACTCTTCTGAAAAATATTGTCATGTCAAAAACTTTTATATGATGCCCCCCATCCCTCTAATATGTATAAAACAAACTGTTTTTTTATCATTTAGCATTTGGGGGGGGGGTCCTCTTCAAAGTTTACATTATTCTTATACCATGGTAGCAATTTGGAAGAGTTATATGCAGCAAATTATTTCAAAAAATTGAGTGTCAATTTATACCACTACCATCAGTGCATATAAGGATAGGCTTAACAAAAAAAAAGCTTTTTCATTAACCTTAGATTTATTCCTTTTTTGAGGTGCAGAAATGCATCTATTAGGGAGGATTTTCTTTTATGAACTACCCTATTCATTTTTAATGCTTCAAGTTCATGTCTTTCCTTTTGTCGGAGTTTCTCCGATCCTTCTAGAATGCCATGTGCAACTCGTATTGCAGGCATGTTTTTTTTTTTTAATGCTTGCTTTAGTCTCTCACTGGCTTCTTTAAGCACAGAGTTTGACTTCTCTTTTTTCTTGAACAAGAATTTTTTTCTTGTTTTCCATGTTTTCTATAGTTTGCTTTCTGCTCTTCAAATCCTTTATTTAGCAATTCTTGTTTCAATCTCTCAGCACTTTCTTTCTCTGCTTTCAGTTGCTGTTCCTTTAATTTCTGCTCCTCTTCCAAATGGTTGCTATATGACCTATGTGCATTAAGTGCTAATTTTATTAGTTCTTTGGTTATTAGCACCTTTGCAACTTGGTGGTTATATATTTTTAGTGTATCTTGAATTGTTAGTCTATCATTCAACATCTTCTCAGACATAGATGCCTGCTCATCTGAAAGAACTCTTCATGATACAGAAGAGCCTCTCTCTACATCGAAGTTGCCATGTGATAAAGCAAGGCGTGCTTTCAGAACTTTAGCCAAAGATGGATATTTCCAGTCTCCAAATGTCTTTTTTGATACAATGTCTCTTCAAAAATGATCAATTCTAATTTCGTTGTTTGGAATAAATTCTTATACATACAAGTACATCTATACCTAGACCCACATGACTAGAGGAACGACCTACTCAAATGACAAAAAGTACTATCTCGTTATTTTGAACAGATACGCAGAAATGTCTCACCAGGTGTGTTTTTTTTATTACCACTTAAGTTTTTCGTTATGAACAATTCCTAATTTATATTAAACAGTTTGTAGATAATGTAAAGTGAGTTCAAATGTCTGTTGGCGAAAACATGCATTTTCCGTGTCATTCGGAAAATAAAGATGACTACTCAAATGACAAAAAGTACTATCTCGTTATTTTGAACAGATACGCAGAAATGTCTCACCAGGTGTGTTTTTTATTACCACTTAAGTTTTTCGTTATGAACAATTCCTAATTTATATTAAACAGTTTGTAGATAATGTAAAGTGAGTTCAAATGTCTGTTGGCGAAAACATGCATTTTCCGTGTCATTCGGAAAATAAAGATGTAAAAACAATCCAGGGTTCCCACTCAAAAGTAATAAAAAAATTCCCTGACTTTTCCAGGTTCTTCAGGTGGTTTTTAAAGTTTTCCAGAGTGGCATGTTGCAAAGAATTGTTACATTTCATTCCATTCATTTTTCTCACCAAAGCACACACTTGTAAATTCTTTACGTAATTTGTCTTTATAAAATTACCTGCTTTTCATTAATAACAACTGCGCGCATTATTTTCTGTACGAAAGTTTCGTGAACTTTTGTGAATACTACCCACACGGAAATTTGTAAATACATTCTCATAGAAACAGGCCATATATGTAAGAAAAAATCTGTCATTTGAATAGTTTCAGTTTTTTTATAACACAATGTAGCTAAGTTTAATGATGGAATGGTTCTGTTCAAAGAAACATGTTTCAAGAGAACCAACAGACAAAGGACTTCATTTGGTTGGTTCTCTTGTGAAGTGTTTCTTCAAGCAGGAGCCATTATGCCTAATTGTTCCTTGTTATAACAACTGCCTGCAGAAATTGAACAAAAGCTTAATAACTGTCAATTTTAAAAATTCAATTTTGCATCTTTTTTTAGAGAATAAAGGAAATACTTAATATAACTGAAAGTAAGAATCTACCAAATTCTAGGCAGGCAGTAATTGCAAGCAAAAGTTTGAAATCTTGAAAAAAATAAGTTTTTTTTGGCAAAATAAAGTATCCATTGATTTTTACAAAAAAAAAAAAGGGTAATTTTCCCTGATTTTTACAAAAAAAGGGTAATTTTCTTGAGTTTTCCCTGGTTTTTCCCTGATTTTTGGAACCATTTTCAAATTCCCTGAGAATTCCAGGTTTTCCCTGTTTTCCAGGTTGAGTGGGAACCCTGCAATCATGTATCATTCATGAAATTCTAGGTACAAAAGTTTTGACTTGAAATTGATACATTTAACTGCAAATAAACTTAAGTAAGCACAGAGAACACAGTCTTTAATATGGCGAAGGCAAGATGCGTGCTCGCTCCTGGCACTGCCATACGGCAATCTCTGCCGTATTCCAAACAGAAAAACGGGACACTTTTTCGGCGGAATATCTTTATTTGAGTAGGCCGTTCCTTTAATCACATATGGGTCTAGTCTACACTTGCCATTGACTTTCCTCCATCATATTTGCAATAAAGCAGAAAGCAATAAACTGAACAAGACATAACAATAACGATTCGCATGGTTCATACACTTTTTCAATCACAAAATTCCAGGATTTTTCCAGGACATACGATCCAAATGCTCTTACTTAAAATATAATGAAACCATACGTCTGTTCAATTTGTAACCTACAACAACAGCTTCCTACACGCTTGGGCAAACTTAATGCAGAATGTTAAAAATGATGTCTGCTGCAGCTAATCAGAACTTAGAATCACAGATAAATACTGAAATACCAAAACTGTCACTGAAAATATGACCAGGTTTAATATCTACTAAACTTTTATATACAGTATACTACACTGATTTTGAGAAAAATTTATTTTTCTACTTTGGTTTTAGTTCAATTACTGAAGCAAATTACAGAATAAAAAAAAACACATAAAACTTAAAAATACATGGTATGTGGCATTTCTTTTGAAATGCTTTCATATACCACACAATCAATACATAAAATACTATTTGTATTTAATTATTTTGAAATAATGCTTACATTGGAAATTTAAGGGTAAGGAAAGGTAAAATATCTAGAACTTTTTTAAAGGACCAAAGGGATTGTTATTTCTTAAACACATAATCATGGGAGCAAGCATTTGTGTTACATTTTATTTATAGAAGGAATTTTTCACATAATATCGATGCTGTAGCTATGTTTTAGATTTTTACTCGCCAGCAAACAACGTATGCACAAAAATTTCCAACGTGAAATGAAAGAGAATTTGTGCACCATATCATTGTCGAGACAAATAGATATGCAAATAAGTGCCTGAAAAATGCTCTAAATTCAGGTGTAGGTTCAAATGCGAGAATTAGATTGTGGTACGATGCATGTGAAAAAGAGGTGAGATTTTTATTGCTTTGATTTTGGCAATGGATATAATTAGCAAGCCCGAAGTGAAGCTGTATTGGACCAGAGACTATATATTCTTCAGACACCTATTTTTCATGAAACTTTTTCGTTAAAAAGATTTCAGTTGTTACTCCGTTACCTGCACTTTGTCAATGATGAATGATCGTCTCAGGAAAATCAGGCCACTGTTGGAAATGCTTCGTCCTTCTTTTACAAAAACATATATACCGGAGCAAAATATTTCTGTAGATGAAAGCCTTATGCTATTCAAAGGAAGGCTACTAATGAAACAATATATTCCGCTAAAGAAAGCCAGGTTTGGAATAAAAATATTTTTTACATGTGAATCACAATCAGGATATGCCTGGGACTTTTTCATTTACACTGGTCAAAGTGAAGAAAGGTGGGGTGGAGAGAGTACTTCGCACAAACTAATAAGCCATGCTTCAGTGACCAAACTTGTGGTGTGCCCAGAAAAAGGGTATGTTGTTTTCATGGACCAGTGGTTCTCCAGTCCTATGCTATTCTATGAGCTGCAACAGCATGGTTTTGGAGCCTGTGGAACAGTTGACTTACAAAGGAAGGAAATTCCAAAAGAACTGCAGGCTGTTAAAATGAAGAAAGGAGGTGTACTTTGCTATACATTAGGAATTTTATTCAGCAATCAAATGGCAGGACAAAAAAGATGTGGCTATGTTATCCACATTTCACAGGAGAAGAATCTGCGACACAGGAAAAATTGACAGAAAGACCAAAGAAGTGGTGAAGAAACCAGTGGCACTTATCGAGTACAATGCAAACATGGGGGAGTAGACAAATTAGACCAAAAAATAAAACTGTACGAGTACCTCAGAAAGACTGGCAGATGGTATAGGAAACTATTCTTTCATTTGATGGATATCAATCACTCTTGTGAATGCCCATATTATACTGCATATGGGGAAAAGTGGTGGTGCAAAATGCAGTCTTCTACAATTCAGACATAAAGTCATCCATGGGCTTTTAGAGAAGTATGCAATGAAAAGGAAATCGTTCAAGGGAGGAAGATCCTCACAAACAGACCCATCTGCTCGTCTTACTGAAAGACACTTCCCAACTCATATCCCAGACACAAGAAAGAAGTTTCCCAAAAGAGTGTGCTGAGTTTGTTCCAGAAGAAAAGAAACGAGATGGGAATGTAAGCTGAGTGGGAACATGTTTTGAAACTTTTCACACCAAAAGAAAGTATTAGAATTTGTTTATATAATTTTTTCTCAAATTATGTATTTTTTATATTAATTCACCTAAATTGTTATAATATACTCTGCCTTCATGACAAAAACATATGTAATCTGATTATTGTATTCTTTAATAAATTCTTGTAAGATGAATTCAAATGATCAACCCATTTAAAAACCCAACCAATTTAAAAACCCACCCTGGGAGCTGTGACATGGTAATAATGAAGACACCACTGAAGCGATTAAATAAAAAATCTACTTGAAAAGAATAGCAATTAATGACAACGCACTTACTTATACTCAGTCAATAACTGAACTGATCAAACAGTCTGCCTGCAGATGTATTAGTAACTCGCAATTGTTCTGGAAAGGAGGATGGGTGACAAAAGGGATGCATGAACTCTGCGTAATGGTTGGTAGAAAAGTGGTTTGGGGGAGGGGTTCATAGCCAAGCCCTCACCAATCATCATTTTACTAATGTGAGCTGGTTTTGAAGTGTCTCCGTTAGCGGTGATTCAGACTTAACATTTATTGTTCCATAACTATTATAACTAACGCTTTGCATTTATTTATATTTTTACTTTACTAGCTTTTCTGCCATTACTGTTTATTTTTTTTTATTTTTTATTTTTTTCGTGTACCCCTGAACAACCCAGCATGTACCCCCGGTTGGGAACCGATGGTCTAGACCAAAAAAAAAAACTACCATAATTGGAAGATATCAAAATTATTAACACTCGGTGCAATGAATGGGAATTGAGATACACTGTATTTCCTGAAGCTGTTACCTTCAGAAAACAAAAAGATGTAGCTTGCAACATCCAGGACCAATTGCACAGCTAACAACTTTTCAAAATACAAAAACGGGACATCAACGCGCGTTCAGCTGTGCGCACTTTTATAAATAATAAAATTATTTATTATAGGGTTAAGACCCCTTCCACACACACACAAAAAGGCTTCTCTGCAGTTTTGCATTGATCTCAAGAATGATCCAAATGATGGCAGAAAAAGCGAAATTCCGCGAATAAACGGAAGAATCTCATGTACGAGTAAGAAGTGACTAAGAAATTGAAAAACACGAACTTTATGGAAAATTAAATGTGAAAAATCGTTACTGCATTGCTCACTCTGTCATGAAGCAATTTTATGGGGCACGGAAATGGTGCAGATTGAATACAGATCCAGAAATTTACTTTCATTTAATAAAAGGGTGAAAACAATTGCTCTCTATTGGTCATTTTTGAAGAATTGTGTATTACAAATAGGGAAACTGCATTTCGTTAGAAAAAATTCTTAAAACATACAAAGTCACTCCTTTTTACTATTACTGAAGATATTAAAAACGAGGAACATGATCCCAGAGAGAGAGAGACAGAGACAGAGACAGAGAGACAGAGACAGAGAGAGACAGAGACAGAGAGACAGAGACAGAGAGAGAGACAGAGAGAGAGACAGACAGACAGAGAGAGAGACAGAGAGAGAGGGAAAGAGAGAGAGACAGAGACAGAGAGAGAGACACAGAGAGAGAGAGAGACGGACCATCAAAAAATAAAAATATGGCAGAGAAAAATAAGGAAATTCAAAAAAATTAAAACAACATTCCATTCTCATTGCTGTTACAGCAGTCATTTTCTGGGTGACTACAAACATTCGAGAGATTCACCGACTTCTTTTTTGGTTTTGTCAACCACTTCCTACCCTATTCTCATTTTCGACCTTTTTCTTAAAAATTTTCATTGCTTGAAAGAAAGCAGTAACTCCACGACCTTCCCCAAAAATGTGAAAAATCAAGGACTGTAAAAAAAGGGAAATTAAATTTCAGAATTTCACCGGGATTCCAGGGGTTGTGCAAACTCTGCTCTGTCACATGACCAGACACTTATTTATAACAGTTATAACAAGAACAAAACAAAATAAACAATTAAACAACAACAACAACAACAAAAAAAACACTGAAGAAATGTCACACTATTGAAAACACTCAAGAAACATTCTCGAAAATGTTTAAGAAGTGTTAGAATCTTGAAAATACGAAAATAAACTTTACACAGATATTTAATAATGTTATTTCACCGAGATTTTCGATTCCCATAGCATACTCGAAGTTTTCTGTAGTGGACTGATGATTTCCACAGCATGCTCAATGTTTTCCGTAGTGAACTGACAATTTCCATAGTAACTACATAAAATCCGTAATACCTGGACTCCTTAATCTTTCTTCCCACCATATGGTCTTTCCCAGCGTCAAACGGAATGGTGTGAACAGAGAATTTACTGTGCTGACGTCCCAATGATGACAACAGGGCAGGGTGGTTCTGGCACACAATGGAGCAAAATCTGCCTTTTGCAGCAAGATGGTGCAAGATTTTTGTTGTAGCGCACATTGGCGCAGAATTCCCATCCCTGCCACAAGGCACTGCACAAGCGTTGTGGATGTGACGTCATAAACCAGTACTTCAACTTTCCAAGCCACTGACTGTCTTGCTACCATCGCAGGGCTCATGACCTTGGCTGGCGATTGAAGTGCCGTAGATTAACAAAAAACCATCTGTCTCCATTGGTTACAGATTCCTACACCCGGCATTGACACTGGAAAAAAATGAATGGCTGATATCTTTAATGAGGGGAAAAATACCATGCACAATAAATAAATAAAAGAAAAAAATAAGAAAATACCAAAGCAGATTTTTGTAGAAAAATCGAATTTCTGTGGAAAAATTTCGAAAACAGATGGAATCCGGGTAAACTGGGGCACTTGGCAGCTCTGACATAGTACTCCGAAAGCTTGGAAAACATTAATCAGAAAGGAAACCGTATATAAAAATGCAAGAAAAAGAAAACAACTTTAGATACCTACCTGTTTCATAGAGGGCAGCACAGCAACATATGACGAAATGTTTTGTCAGTTACGTGTTGAGCCAGCTATTTGCGTGAGAACCCTGTAGTAGTCAATCATTCAGTGCTGATGTTGCTTTAGATGGAGACAGCGTGCATTTAAAAACTTCTAATGCTGCACGATTATATGAAACGCTTCAAGTGCCAGATGTCTTCTCAAGGGAGTTTTCATCATGTTATTTTTAACAGTGTATACAGTGACATGGAATTGAAGTTGTGTATATAGTCTTTTAGCATGCAATTAATTGTGATTTTAAGTATATTTTTAATGGTAACGAAGTAGCTCTTAATAATAATTATATTTTATTTGGAGTTTTAAGTGTTAAATTATCAAAAATTGGTGTTTTCAGTAATGAATTAGAAGAATAGTAAAATAGTGAATAAGGTATTATGCTGCTCTCCCCCCCCCACACACACACACTTAGATGAGTCACACCTCTTCAAATAATGTGAATGTCATTAATGCCAATGAGGTAGTGGACTTTTTTGTTCTAGAATATCCTTATAGCATGTCATGTGATATTTTTAAATAAAGAAAACAGATATGAGTTGTTGCCTAACTCAATATCAAAAATATGATGACAGTTTACACCCGGTCCTTTTACAACCACACCTTAATTTCTATTAAAAATTAGTTAGTGATTTTGCAACTTAAAAAATATATTCTCAATTAAAAAAAAAACTCACATGGCTGTTTTGGTCATGTGGGGAAATAATAAACCCTGTGCATTATGCAAAAACATAAAAAAGAAATCCACACAAATATTCTGATTCAAAAATTTCCTGCCTGGAATCCTGCACGGTTATTACAGAATTTACAGCTTTGGCCCAATAAAACTTTACCATACAGTTCTTTCTTTTTCTCTAGCGATAATTTCATTATATTAAAAACACTCAAAACACTGTCAAAGCAACAATCCTTCATATACTCATTAAATATTCTGAACAAATTTAAACATGCATTAAACATATGCTAATAGGTTATTGTAAGAAACTTATACAACAAATAAAATAAGGAACAATAATTTTATCCAATACATAACTTTACATAAATGCAGTAAGATTATTTTCACTAACCCATATCGTTGGAACTGATAGTCAAACGTTAATTCCTCATTGGCTTGCACAAACCTTCGAGTGAAAAATCCAATTCTCAGGTCACCATTAACAGTCCACTAAAAGATATAACACAAAAACGTTAATAATTAATTACTCATATAAATAACAAAATGTTTCCACAACAGAACATAAGTTTCATTTCAACAGCATAACAATCAAAATGAAACAGCCTACAAGGTTGTGAATCTTAATTAACAATATGTATACATAATTCTGTTTAACATTTTTGACATCGCATTCATCATCAGAGTTTCAAAGTTGACTTGTGTTCAACATATCTAATTATGCAAACTTATTCCTAATTGCGAAAATATCCAATTTAAATCCCCAACTGCAGTTTGTTGCAGAAAATTATAATAAAGTTTTGGAAATAAATTATGCAAAATTTTTTCAGCAGAACGTTATTCTCCAAAGATTTTCCAAGATGAGTGGTACCGACCCACAAAATAATTTTTCAATCAAGTTTTCAGAAGCTCAGATTTTGCTACAAATACATCAGAAGCAGAAAACCATTTATGACCCCTAGTGGTCAAACCATTCTTTACCAAAAATTAGAAATTATATGCAAAACATTTCCCAACAAAAGCTGTATCCAATGCAGGACAAATTTTTTAAATCAAGACTTTCAGAAGCAGAAATACTGGGGACAATGCAATTTACCTTTACCTTCCCTAGCGGAACATCTATGCATTACTTGAAATAGAAAGTGTACCTAAAATAGCCTTTGGTATAAACTGCAACAAAAGGAAAAATAATTTTTTTTCAGTTGGATATTTAGAAGCAAATATATGGAATAGATTATTATTCTCACATTTCAGGCTTGCCAATGCAAAAAATAATTTTCAAATCAGACTGACACAGTTGAAGAGAAATGGTGTCCACAGATGAACGGACAAAATAACATAAACACAATCTTTTTTTACAAAAGACGTACTAATAACACAGCTTCAGTACTTTTAACAGACAAGAGAACCAACAACCCTCCACATTTCATATAGGGTGGGGAGGAAAATTTGTCAGACATAAGTTATATCAGTAGAAAAATCCTCAACTACAAAACATTGCGAAGGGACATAAAAAAGGAAAAAATGGATAAAATTCCAGTACAAGTAACAGAATTTTAGAACATTTTCAGGACAACATGGAATTCCAGGACTTTTCCAGGATACATACCAAGCATGTTGAATGTAACCCTCTTATTAGGCATTCTTTGCATAGTATTATAAAAATAAGATGCTGCAAGTCGTCTATTTGTCTGCCATTTATCTGTGAACAGTGAGTGCTTGCACAGGAACATGAAAGCCACATACAAAAAAAAAAAAACATGCTACAAAAAGGAGCACAGAAACAGGGCTCATCATGTCATGCCTCATATGCTCCAAAACCATCAGCTTGGGAGAGGTGTTGAACATGCAGGCTAACAATTGGAGTCACCTGGTAAATTTGAAGAGGTGGATAGCCATCAGTAGGATGTTAGCAAGGCTGATCCTAGCTGAGGTAGCTAGTGCACATAGTGCCTCTCAAATGGACATCAATGTCAGGAATCTGGTAATGTGGTTTGCTGATCATTTTCAAGCCAGCCAAGGATCGAAACACCTCAGGACAACTGATATGTGGCCATAACAGCCAGAAGGCAAAGAAAGATGACATCCAAACAACTCACTCCTGGGCTTCAATCATGATGCTAAGGGGAACTGTGTCCAGACAACTTTGTGAGAGGGGCCTGTAACCCTGAATGCTAGGACACCGATGATTAATTACAGCTGAAACCGACAAACCAGGAGGTAACACGAGAGTCTGAAATGGGCAGGTCAATTTCTTTACAAGCTGAAATCAAATTCCATTTCCACTTTTTGGCTTTAATTTCCTTAACAGTGCTATGATGACAGCAGTCGTCAGAATCTACGTAAGTATCATACACACAATTTTAACACATGATGCAGCTACTTCACAACTTTGTTTCTTTTAAATTCATACTTAGAAAAGAAACTCAGTTATGACCACATATACATAGAACTACAGCAGAGATCAGCTTGACTGCAATAAAAATTCCATTTAAAATGCAATAATTTATGTGGATTTGACATTAGTCACAGTGTTTGGATGTCACACAACACTCGATCGACTGTTGTTTCTAAGTGAAGTTTACTTTGCAAAGTTAGCTACTAAAACAGGTATTTTGTGGGTGTTTTTTTTTTTTTTTTCTTCTTTCTTTCTTTTCAAAGAAATGTTTACAAAAACAGACTTTTCAGCTTCACATAACCAGATGACAAAGCTTCAGAAACAATTCATCACAACAAAGGAGGTGAAGAAGTTCCAAGTATTTGTTTACTTATTTGGGGACTGAGGCTACTTTGTTTAAGACTTAAGTGTGGAAGACAAAACGAGTTTGTATTTGTAATAGAAGTAGGTAGGAAGGTCTAAACTTCATCTGTGGAAGGAATCCTTATGAGAAATGGTATGTCTCTCTGTGTTATATTCCATGTACTACTGAAGTAGTTAAATTCAGTTAAAGCAGCATTGTTCCTCCAGTGAAAGCCTTTCGTTATTTAAAGTAAGTGGCAGAGAATACCGAATAAAAGTCTGAAACAGACCAGGCAGAGCCTATAAACTAGAAAGTCTGAGGCAGGTAGCACCCACTAAAGTTTGGATATGAGCCAGGCTTTCTAAATTAAGACCCATTTAGACCATTAGTGGGCACAAGTGCTGTTCACAGATGAGTCCTATTTTGGTCTGTCTATGGATTTCCAGCATGTGCTCACCTAGAGGGAACGTGGAACATGCATTCATCTCTGCAACAACTAGGAACAAGGCCTGTCTGGAGAACAGCTTCCGGTGTGGGGAGACACAAAAAGCTGGATAACCAGACACCACTCCATGTGCTGCAATCTGTATTAAGGGAACAATGGCATTTATTGCTTCATCGGACATCATCCATCATCTGGTCATGAGCCTGCTTGATTGTAGTGCAACCTGCTCAGCACAGTCAGGACAATCACACTCCCTACTGATCACCAGAACACATATCTGCTACCACCAGTGAAAAGGCTTGACACACACAAGCATTGTTCCAGGCCATCTATTCCTATGAATTTCATGTTTGTGTATGTTTTTTGTCATGGTCTGATGTACCTCTTGCCAAAATTTCATTGGGGTTCATTATGTTGTCATACTGCTATGTCAACTTTTGTGTTTGTAGCTTAACTTCCATCTACCAGTGTAATTCTTAATGGTACAGATACCCGGATTTTCATCTAAAAACTTGGGGAAACTGCATCATCACACAACAAACAAAAGAAACTGCATTTGCACTAAAAAATGTCTTTGGAAAATGTCTTTCAATCACTGAACTGGGAAAACAAAGAGATAAAGATTAATGGAGATTATCTAACTTTTACTCACCTTCGTTTTGCTGATGACATAGTCATTTTTGCAACTACCCCATCAGAGCTGCAGAGTATGATCCAGGAACTTGCTGACAAGAGAAAGAAGTGGGATTAAAAATGAACTTTCAAAAGACAAAAGTGACATACAATGCTTTTACAAGAAATGAAAATTTATCAATTGATAGGGAAAAGCTGGACATAACCAATACCTACATTTACCTTGGACAGCAAATGTCAAGTGAGGGTCACATTGATTAAGAAATTAATCGGCGTATAAAACTTGCCTGGAGAGCTTTTGGAAGAAACAGTATAATTTTCAAGAGCAATATGCCATTATGTCTTAAAAGAAAAGTGTTTCATCAGTGCATCCTTCCAGTGCTTACATATGGTGCAGAGATGTGGACCTTAACTAAAAGAGGCATGCAAAGACTGCAGCCAACTCAAAGTAGCATGGAGAGGTGCATGCTTGGTGTAACCAGGTGAGATAAGAAGAGGAACTCGTTGATCCGAAAAATGATAAGAGTGGAAGACATCATGATCAGAGTAAAATCCCCGAAATGGCAATGGGCTGGACATATAGCCAGAAGGGCAGACCATCGATGGACAGCCGCAATTGTAGACTGGATTCCAAGGAACAGGAAAAGACCCAGAAGACCACATGGGAGATGGGTGGATGAAATTCGAAAGTATGTGGGAGTAACCTGGAGGAAACTGGCACAAGACAGACCGTTGTGGAAGAAACTTGGGGAGACCTTCGTCTAGTAGTGGATTGACAATGGTTGGTGGTGATGATGATATATGTATATATAAATACACTGAAGTGCCAAAAGTCATGGGATATGTACCTAGTATCGTGTAGGACCTCCTCTAGCCTGGCGAAGTGCAGCAACTCAACGTGACATCGATTCCATAAGTGGCAGAATACTTCTGGAGAGATGTTGAGCCATGCTGTCTGAATAGCCACCCACAGTTCCCTGGTATTTGAAGATGCAGGATCTTGGTTGTGAATAGACCTTTCCACCACATCCCATAAGTGCTCTATTGGATTCATGTCGGGCGAATGTGGTGGCCACACCATCCGTCGGAAATGTCCAGAATGCTCCTCGAACCAATTTTGGACAACTTGGTCCCGATGACATGGTGCACGTATAATACATTTGCTCAATCTTAGTATGCGAGCAAGAATATACATGGCTCTATACTTCGAATTGTAGTACTCTCGTTGGTACTTCAATTTTCTGTTCTACATGTTATTTACACTTCAGATGTATGCCTCGTGGTCCAACTTCTAGGTCCGATTTTCAATTTTGATAGCATACCTTAGATATAAAAAATAAAAAGTCAATAAGGCTTACCTTGTTACTCCTTAGCAACGAAGTTCACACATCGTGTGCGTCGCCATTCTTTCAATCCAATTCTATCTGTTGGCACAACTGCGCTCAAAGGTTGACATCACATATTCAATTTGCTATACATGCTCGTTAGTAGAAGCAGCCATTTTTGGAAGCTCATTTACTAACAGGCATATATAGCGAATTGAATACATGATGTCAACCTTTGAGTGCAGTCGTGCCAACAAATAGAATTGGATTGAAAGAATGATGACGCACACGATGTATGAACTTCATTGCTAAGGAGTAACAGGGTAAGCCTTATTGACGTTTTATTTTTTATATCTAAGGTATGCTATCAAAATTGAAAATCGGACCTAGAAGTTGAACCCTGCGGCATACGTCTGAAGTATAAATAACGTCGTGTAGAACAGAAAATTGAAGTACCATCGAGAGTACTTCTATTCGAAGACATGGTGCACTGTCTGCCTGGAAAATCCCATTGTTGTTGGGGTGCATCAAACCCATGAAGGTCACCCAGCAGAGCAACAAAGCGATTACCGAGGTTAATGATGTGTTTATGAGGACTGGAGGAACCAAACCGTGCCACGTAAAGATGCCCCACACACGTATGGAACCAGCAGCAGCTTGCACAGTGCCTTGTTGACAGCTTGGGTCCATGGTCTCTGTGCCACACCCGAACACTACCATCACCTCGTAACAACTGGTAGTGCGACTCAGCGGACCACGACACATGTTGCCAGTCTTCCAGGGTCCAATTATGTGTTCACGAGGATAGGTGAGGTGCTGTGTCCCACTTCGTGGTCTTAACAAAGGCACTCTGTGCTGGGATTTCTACTCCCATACCCCATGGATGCTAAATTACACTGCACTGACCAGAAGCATATGTCTGTGGTACATCCGGCATTGAATGCAGATGTTATCTGAGTCAGCGTCGTTTGTCTGTTAGCATGGACAATTCTGGTCAGATGCTGCTGGCCAAGGCCATTCAGCACCCGGAGTTGGCCACTGTGCTGTCCACGATGGGTGGCAATGCCTTCTACGAGGTATTCTCCGAACAGACAACACAGTGGATCGAGGAATGTTGAATGTTTGCACAACTTCGGAAACTGGATGTCTCATCCCTCTGGCTCTACCATGCCTTGTTCAAAGTCTGATAATTCATGTCAGCTTTCCGTAATCCTACTGCTGGTTGTTCAACCTGACTCACGAGATTACACATCACAACTCACAAAAATCGTGGTTTGTGAACTGCTATCCTATTACTTTTGGTACTTCATACAAGGGTCGTACTCAAAAGAAATATGAAAGTGGGCATTAACTTTTTATTAACTGACAGAGGTCGTTCAAATTGCACATGTTTGTAGAGTAACTCTTCCTTTATAGTAACCCTTCTTCTTCATTGCAGGTTAACAGGGTTCCCACTCAAAAGTAATAAAAAATTCCCTGACTATTCCAGGTTCTCCAGGTGGTTTCTAAACTTTTACCAGAGTGGCAATCCCTATCATGTTCAGATCAATTGTTACATTTCATTGCAAATTCATGCCCTTTTCTCACCAAAACACACATTTGTTAATTCTTTAAGTAATTTGTCTTTATAAAATTACCTGCATTTTATTAATAACAATTAAATGTGCACATTATTTTTTGTATCATAATTCCATGAACTTTTGTGAATACTACCGAAATAGAATTTGTAAATACATTACCATTGAAATGGACCATATGTAAAAAAGTATCTGTCAGTTGCTTAATTTCAGTTTTTTTCTAACACAATGCAGCTAAGCTTAATGGTGGAATGGCTCCTGCTCAGAGAAACATGTCGCAAGAGAACCAACAGACAAAGGACCTTAATCTATTCTTTGGTTGGTTCCCTTGCGAAGTGTTTCTCAAAGCAGAAGTGTGTCAAGCCATTGTGTCTAATTGTTCCATGTTACAACAACTGTCTGCAAAAACTGAACAAAAACTTGACAAAAGCAATTTTTAAAATTCAATTTTGCAACTTTTTTAGGAAATAAAGGAAAAATGTAATGTAACAGAAAGTGAGATCAATCAAATTCTAGGCAGGCAGTAATTGCAAAAAGTTTGAAACCATAAAAAATGTTTTTTTGCCAAAATAAAGTATCCCTTGATTCTTACATAAAAAATGGCAATTTTCCCTGATTTTTTACAAAAAAGGGCAATTTTCCCTGATTTTTTTCAAAAAAGGGCAATTTTCTCTCAGCTTTTCCTGATTTTTGGAACCAATTTCAAATTCCCTGAGAATTCCATGTTTTACCTGTTTACCAGGTTGCATGGGAACTTTGGGTAAACAATGCCATGTGCGTCACTGAGTTCTTGACGAAGGAAGGGTGCAGCAGGCTGTCTGACATCCACAGAATACTACAGAATGATTATGGAGATGACACCATTGACAAGAGAAATGTGCACAGATGGGTGGAGAAGTTTAAAGAAGCGGAAACCAGCATTGTAAGCAAACGATGAAGTACGAGACCATCATCTGCAACCACTGACATGAATCATCAGCGAGTGGATAAATTGATTCCCACGGAGAGACAAGTCGCAATCCATGAGCTTCTTACACAACTGGACTGTGGTCACAATGTCATACAGAAGATGGTGGAAGACTTAGGGTATCAGAAAGTGTGTGCAAAGTGGGTACCTCAGCAGTTGAGACCCAATTTGAAGGAGAAAAGGGTGGAAGTCTGCTCTTATCTGCTGGAAGTATTTGAAGTCAATGAAAACATGTTTTTTTCAACCTGGTGACAAGGGATGAAACGTGGGTCTATCTTTACCATCCGGAAACAAAGAATCAATCCATGGAAGGGTGTCACTTCTCTTCACCAAGGCCTAAGGAGTTCAAGAGCCAGCGATCAGTACAGAAAGTCGTGGTGACTGTTTTTGGGGATGACAAGGGTGTCATTCTCCTTGATTTTCTGGAATGTGGCAGTACCATGACCAGTGAGTGGTGCTTTGAGACACTCAAGGAGCTTAGAAGCCAGGAGGAAGAGACCAAACAAAAATCTGAAAAGGATCCCCATTTACCATGACAACACGAGAAATGCGCGACCACACACATCTTTGGCAACAAATCAGGTGATCAGCAAATTAGGCTGGTTGGTGGAACCCCCCTTCCCCTTCATCATACAGGCCAGATCTTGTGCCATCCGACTTCCACCTGTTTGGTCCAATGAAGGACAGTCTCCAGGGCTTTCACAAGAAACGAAGATTTATAGATTGATGCAGAAAAGCTTGAGACAACTAATACCTACATTTATCTTGGGCAGCAGATATCAAGTCAGGGTCACATTGATGAAGAAATTAATCGGCGTATAAAACTTAGATGGAGAGCTTTTGGAAGAAACAGAACAATTTTTAAGAGCGGTATGCCATCATGTCTTAAAAGAAAAGTGTTTAATCAATGTATCCTACCAGTGCTTACATGTGGAGCAGAGATATGGACCCTAACTAAAAAAAAAAAAAAAAAAAAAAAAAAAAAAAAAGATTGCACACAACTCAAAAAAGCCTGGAGGTGCATACTAGGTGTAACCAGGAAAGATAAGAAGAGGAACTTGTGGATAAGGGAAATGACAGAAGTGGACAACATCATGACCAGAGTGAAATCATTAAAATGAAAATGGGCTGGACATGTTGACAGAACAGACCACCGATGCACAACCGAAATTTTAAACTGGATTCTGACGGAGGACAGGAAAAGACTCAGAAGAAGACCCCATGGGAGATGGATGGATGAAATTTGAAAGTATGCTGGAGTAACATGGAGGAGGCAGGCTCAAGACAGACAATTGTGGAAGAAACTTGGGGAGAACCTCATCCAGCAGTGGTTGATGATGACACACACACACACACACACACACACACACACACACACACACACACACACACACACACACACACACACACACACACACACAATGAGCAATTACATTATGACCACCCTAACCTAAAGAAATGAGCGTGCCTGGAGACCGAACGGTGGCACACGTGAAGTTCACAGAGCAGTAAACATACAACCCGAGGACCAGCTTTCGGTTGGTGGGGTGTTCGGAGTCAGAACGGGAAAAACTGTCCATTTATTGGAGTTTGATAAAGGGCAAACTGGAATGGCACAGCACCTCAGAACTAGAATCTCGGAAACGACGCTGCTTGTGGGTCGTTCGCGTGCCGCTGTAGTGAGTACATATCAAAAGTGGTGCACAGATGGCCAAACAATGAACTGTTGTCCAAAGCTCATTGACGACAGAGGCTGCAACGCATTGTTCACAGCGACCACAGGCCCACAATGCAACAAATCCCCCGCAGCTACAACAGTGATAATTAGGGCAATGAGTCACAGCACACAGTTCATCACAGCCTTCTGTGCATGGGCCTGCGTAGCCGAAGACCCAGGCAGGTCCCTATGCTCACAGCACGTCATTACCAACAATGCATGAACAGGCCCAAGATCATTAAGATTGGACAGTGGGTGATTGAAAAACAGTGGCCTAGTCTGATGAATCTATTGGGTTGTCAGAAAAGTTGTGACGTATTTTGGCACCCGATGGCGCTTGGGCGGTTTTGGAAGTACTAGAGGCATGCACAGCTCCGTTATCGCTATGGCATTCGAAATGTGCCAGTTCTAGCTGCAGTCTAAAAGGAATAGTGAGCGATTTGGTTGATTTGCAGAGATTTGACATCATGTTGAAGATGGAAGATCAAACTGTGCATTTTCGCCATATTTTACTGTTTTACTTCCGTAAAGGGAAGAACGCACGTCTAGCTTGTGAAAAGTTGTGTAAAGTGTATGGTGATAATGCTCTACAAGAACGTCAGTGCCAGCAGTGGTTCGCAAAATTCCGTGCTGGTGATTTTGACCTCAACGATGTTCCTCGGTCTGGGAGGCCAACCGAGGTTGATGACGACCAAATCAAGGCATTGATCAAGTCAAACGCACGTTACACGACACGAGAGATTGCAGACACATTGCACATCCATCATTCAAGCGTTCACGACCACCTAAAGAAGCTGGGATACGTAAGCAAGCTCGATGTGTGGATTCCTCATGAACTCAAAGAAGCTCAATTGACGGCGCGTATAAACATCTGCGATATGCTCATTAAACGTGAGGAAAACGATCCTTTTTGAAGTGACTGATAACTGGTGACGTAAAATGGATTGTGTACAACAATGTGCAGCGCAAACGGTCTCGGTCCCGACGTGCTGCTTCGCATCAAATGACATCCAAAGCAGACATTCATCAGCGGAAGGTTCTGGTGTCAGTGTGGTGGGATTTTAAAGGTGTCGTGTTTTTCGAGCTCCTACCACGGAACCATAACAATAAATTCGGATGTGTACGTTCGGCAATTGGACAGTTTGAACGAATCCATCATCCAGATATGTCCAAAGCTCGTTTATCGTAAAAAATTATTGGAGCTTGGGTGGGATGTTTTGCCACACCCAGCATACTCGCCTGACCTTGCGCCGTCAGACTTCCACTTGTTTCGCTCTCTTCAACAGTCCTTGCGTGGTATAACGTTCAATTCAGATGAGGCTGTAAATCAGCATCTTGTACAGTTTTTCCCCACGAAAGACAGGTCCTTCTATGAACGAGGCATTCTGCAGCTCACTGAAAGATGGCAAAAGGTTATCGAACAAAACAGGCATTATATCATTGATTGATCTTTTTTCTTTCTATCAATAAATGATCTGTGCAAAATATAGCTAAAATACGTCATGACTTTTCCGACAACCCAATAGAATCCTGGTGCATTATGTAGACCAGGGGTGTCCATCCTTTTGCTTCCCTGGGCCACATTGGAAGAAGAATCATTTTGGGCCACACATAAAACACAATAACGATAGCTGATGAGCAAAAAAAAAAAAGTCCATGCATAATATTCGTGATATCTACCCACCATAGGTAAGCAAAAAAAAAAAAAGTCCTTACATAATAATCCCAATTATGCGCCCAACCGTTCGGGGGGTGTTTTAAATTCGTTGAGGTCACAAGTTTGCGATCATTGATAAAGAAAATGTACATATCTAAAGAATAAAACTTCATAATTTATTTTTTTTATATTTTTTTTCATAAAAGTAAAATTGTTCTTGAGAAACTAATGCATCAATATCTGGTTCGATGGAAGTAGCTGCAATTCTCAGCAAGTTCTCAAGGTGCCCATCCGATATTTTGGTTCTAATTTTACTCTTCATGTGCTTCATCTGTGAAAATAGTTGCTCACAAATGTAGGTGCTGCCAAAAAGCAATGACATGAATAAAGTGTGATTGTGAAGCGAGGGATATTTGTCTCTTGGAAGATGGGTCTTATAAAATTCCAGTAAAGGGACATGATCACATTTTTCTTTAAGTTGAATGTCAGATTGCAGCTGTATGCAGTCCATTTGAAAATTGGCAGGTAACATATTTATGTCGACTGCAAATGGAGTTGCAAATATATCAAAATATTGATTATTTTTCCGGAAATCTTGAAACTTGTTTTCAAATTTCCGTATCAAATCAAAAAGCAAGGCTATATATTTTTCTCTGTTTACAGAACCGCGTTTAGGTAACGTGTCGAAATGAATAAAATTGTTTGCCTTAATTTGAGCTTACCATAATTTCAGTTTCATTTGGAATGCTGTTGTGGTTTGAAATAATGTATTGATAAGTTGGTTTTCACCTTGAAGATGTATGTTTAACACATTTAAAGGAGCAGTCAAATCCACTAGAAATGCTAAATCTGTAAGCCAGTTTTCATCAAGTTCTGGCACAAATTTTGTTTTTGATACCATAAACAACTTGATTTCATATCGCAAATCATAAAATCTTTTCAACATTTTGCCTCGACTTAGCCATCTTATTTCCGAAAAGTAAATGATGTTGCCATAGTCAGCATCCATACTTTTAAGGAATTCCTGGAATTAGCAATGATTCAATCTCTTGGCCCATATGAAATTCACAGCCTTGTTGCCAGTTTGCATGGCATTATCCATTCTTAAAGCTTTCGAGCATAAATTTTCTTGATGTACTATGCAATGATACTTCATCAAACGTGAGTTTCTGGCGGCAATTTGCATGTCTTTTATTAATTTTACAAGTCCCTCTCTTTTACTTACCATCACCAGGACACCATCAGTAACTATACCAGATATGTTCACAATGGAAAAGAAAACTGCTGTAACATATCTTTTACTGTTTCGTATAAATCTCTTGATTTAGTTGTGTCTTTTAACGACACTAAAGAAGCCATTTCTTCAGTCACATTATATTTGTCATCAATACTTCTAATAAAAATTGCAAGTTGAACTGTTCTGTGTCATCAGTGCTTTCATCCATCACCAAAGCATAAAATTTTATATTAGCAGCTTTACTCACCAAACCTCTTTCCAAAGATTTCCCAATTTCTTCAATTCGCCTGGCTGTAGTCTGGTGAGACAAAGTAATTTTAGAAATACCCCTTTTTATTAGGGCAAATTATATCTGCCACGCTTTCCACACATTGCTTAATAAACTCACCATCAGCAAATGGTTTTGAGTTTTTATTGCTATTAAAATTGCTACCACATAACTAGCTTTTACAATAGTCCGTTTGAGTTGCAACTTTTTTTTTTTTTTAATTTTGTCGGGAAGACACGCTTTTTTTCAGTTCCTTTATTTTGTCCTTGCGACAAATTCCTTGATATACACCGAATTTGGCAGCATGTTTTTGCATATAATGCCTTTTCAAATAATAGTCTTTGAAAACTGGCACAAATTCCCCACAACTTCAGCAGAGTGCCTTACTATTTACCTCGACAAAGAAGTAGTCATCTGTCCACTTTTCGTTGAACAATCTTCCTCCATCCATAATTTTTTTGGTAGGTGGGGGTCTGCTTTCTTTTGAGACACTGTGAAAGCCATGCTGGAATTAAAAAAATACTAGTTTACTTATCTACTCCCTGCATTTTACTTGCCAAGTTGTCACAAGCACACATAACACCTGATGGGGTAAATCCGACTGTCTGCACTGGGAAGATAGCACACTGGTAGCAACACACCACTGTGAAACCACGAATGCGTACAAATAGCGAGAGCGTACGGAGTGCGGCAGGGCTAATGCCTAGTACAGAATGCACACTTGAATTCTTTGTCACAATTCATTTTACGCTACACTGCAAGAGTCCTCTCACTCTTTATTTTATTAGTTAATTTTCACAGTTTTTCGTTTCTTCTGACCGAACTGTTTGTAATTATAATGTGAATTACGGATAATACTCCGATATTTGTGGACATAACATACTCTGATTATTCAATTCCGTTTCGTTGTGGTCTACAAAGTTCGCGCTCGAAAACCGAGCAATCGAGTTACAAAAATCGCAACAACAAAAAATCTCATAATGTTTCAAGTAAGTTTATGATTGCGTGTTGGGCCACATTCATAGCCGTCTTGGGCCGCATGCAGCCCGCGGGTTGGACAAGCTTAATGTAGACGGCCGAACGTGGATACGCCGATTACCAATGAAGGCTATGGCACCAGGATGCACTGTTGGGGGAAACAAGCCGGCGTAGGTGGTGTTATGCTGTGGGCAATGTTTTCTTGGGACACTTTAGGCCCCATTTTCCCAATAGCACAATCCTTGACAGCTGTCAGGTATCTGAACATCATTGCAGACCAAGTTTCCCCTTTCATGGCAACTGTGTTTCCTGCTGGTGATGGCCATTACCAACAGGATAATACGCCATGCCACACTGCCAGAATCGTCAAGGAGTGGTTCAAGGAACATGCTGGTGACTTTCTGTTAATGCCTTCACCTCCAAATTCACCTGACATAAACCCAATCGAACATTTGTGGTTCGACTTGGAAAAGTAGGTTCGCGCTAAATCACCACCACCCCGAAATGTACGGGAACTGGAGGACCTGCTGTTGACATTATGATACCAGATACCCAGAGATGCCAACCTGAGAGAAGGGTCATCAGTACAAAAATCCGAAGTTTTCAGTAGTTTTCAGTACAATTGTTTCAATTTTCAGTAAGATTTTCAGTACAACAAAAATATTTATTTTAAAATTCTTTAAGTTATTAATTGGCCTTAAGACTTAACTTAGTTGCTTTTTTAGCTCTGTTCACTTCTTCTTTTGTAAACTTTTTCTCATAGCAAAGTTCAGATTTTGCAATGTCCATGGTCTTCTCAACCATCAACGAACTTAATGTTCCTGTTGACAAGTTGGGTCGGAAATTAGTGGCATTTTTCCGCACCAAAGAGAAAACTCTCTCACTTGCAGCATTACTATGAGGAACAACTAAAACAAAAATCTCATCAATTTACTTAAATTTTCGTATTTTGTCTTTCATTATAGAAATTCCATGCCACACTTTGTCCATTCTACTATCTAATTTATCAAAATCAAAAGTTTCATTTTGATAGTTGGCAAATTCTACTTCTAACTTATCTATCTCATCAGTGGAGAAATTAAAGATGGATGATAAAAATTGTATTGATGAAAAAGTTACTTCTTTTTGCTAACTGATATCAGCAACTACAGCATGTGATAAAAACTCATTATCTCAGGGAAATTTTTTTATGATATAACAACATGCAGCAGCATAAAATTCTCTCACACAATGGTAAAATGATCCAATATCATCTTTGCTCAAAGCAGAACAATTTTTAATATATGCACAAGTTTTTTCCCCTGTCACCAAATCATTATCAGCTTCCTGGTTTTTAACCTTGTCATATTTTATAAGTTTAACATTTTTGGTAGTGTCAAAAGCATGAGGTTTGATAAACCTTGAAATTAAACTCATTAATATATTGTTCACCTTACCTCTAAGCTTAAATATCAATGGTTTTTCATGCTGCAATTCTTGATTAATAGCAGTAAAAACTGGAAGTGTTGAAGACAAGAACAAACAGTTCAACTTGGATAATGGGTTCCTTATTGAAGACCGCAATTTTTTAAATTGTCCATGATCTTCATCAGCATCAAAAAAATTTTCAAGAGCTTCCCATTGTTCTAAAATTCTATTAACACTTTCAAGAAGTGATAGCCATCGGGTATATATGTACTTCAATATCTTGTGTGGTTTTGAATTGCAGATTGCTTGGCTTATTTTTAATGCATTTTTCTTCTTGAGCTTTTATCTAAGTAGAAAAATAACTGAACTACAAATTGCTCCACATCAAAATTTTTAAGCTTTGAGGAAGCTTTTTTGCAGCCAAATGGATAAGATGACAAGTGCAAGGGGCCATGACAATAGAAGGTTGAATCTCTTTTATTAGAGTTGCAACACCTTTTATACTGCCCACCATCGTACTCGCATTGTCGCATGAAAATGCTACAGTTTTTCCAAGATATGTTGTTTTTTTTCAGTTCACTATCAATGGCAGTGAAAATTCCTTTAGCTGTGTTGTCTGATGTTTCTAGAGGATAAATTTTTTTATCATTCGTATCATTAGTTTCGTCAGTTGCTAAAGAAAATGCTTGCTCTTTAATAACAGACAATATTTTTTTTTTTTTTTTTTGGTTGAATCAGCTAAACAATGGATGAGTGCTGATGTTTTTGTTCTAGCACACGCATAATTTTTTGCAACTTCTGAATCCGGAAACATCCTACGAAACAGATTTTTGGCATGGGCGGCAGCTGCGATAGGCAAGTTGTGTTCAATGATGAACGACGTAACTAAGAGCTCTGCTTCAGTAGAATCATTAGTTTTCACAGGAAAAAATTCTCCAAAGACTGGGATTTCAACTTCACATAATCTTTATGCTTCTTGCTCTCCGCATGACGCCTACAATCATCGCGGCCACCATGTGCTACGCTAAAATCGCAGCCGCATGTCTTACAAAACACGTGATTCGGCGAAACTTTAGATGCTTAATAAAAAGTCCATTCTTTACTATATATCTCGCGATACACTTGACAATAAGTTTTAACTGACTTTGCTCTTTGTGTTGTCACAGCTGTTTCACTGCTACGTTTCATTTTGTTTTAATCTAAATTAAAACATTTCATTGCACTAAAATTTTCACGAGCACAAAGCCACATGTAATCAACGTAAACAGTTCACAAAAGGTGCTGAGTAGCTGAGTTCCTGCTCAGTTTTTGCGCACAGCACTCTCAAATACAAGCGTCTCGGCGCAACCAGTTTCCCGAGGGACTTCCGTTTGCTCCTCGAGAACGTGGTTGCGCCGTGACATTTGCCTCTCAAATGGCTGTTCGGGGAATCATGTGACGATCAGTGATTACAGCCTCCGCTAACAGAGGCAGAGCTTCCGTTAGCGGATGAAGGCAGGGATGCCAACCTCTTACAGCATTCATGTGTAGTCCAAGCCATAAAAATGCGTAGTAGTTTTGAGCTTTCATGTGTAGACACAAGAAATATTACGAAAAAGTATTTTAAGATGCTTTAAATTTACTACAGACTAGACAGTTATAAAAATAACCAGAAAAAAATCAATATTGAGAACTGTATGTGCGGATTTGAGATTTTGATTTAAACAATTAGCGACTTATGCTCAAACAAATAACATCAGCATTTTATTTTCATGAAAGAGAAGAGCAGCTTAAAAAGGACCAACAGGCATGTGCCATTTGTCACTCGCATCCGAGACCCACGGGAGGCATTGCGTGGGCGAGACTCCCATATTCTATTATGTGGGTTTCGGTAACGTCTTCCCTTTCATTCACGGCAACCTGCTTAGTTACTCCTTTCCTAACTAAGAATAAAAATGCACAAAAAAAAAAAAAATTCCAGAATTTTCACTTAATAGAGTTGAATTTTTGACAGATGCCATAACTTGGTCTTATAAGAATACCCTGCAAATTTCGCTTGAATCCGTTGGAAACTTTTAAAATTATGCACTTTTCTTTTTTATTATTAAGACGTTCAGAGAAAGAAAGATCAACTTCACGGGAAAGAGCAGATGACCGAGAACTATGAGCTTGCAACATTCATTTCCCTCCCCCTTTTACTCTGAGCCCATTTTTGCCACCTGCTGTTGTTGTATGGCGTCTTTGCTTAACTGAGGATTAAAATGTGAAAAATTAATTTTCCGAATTTTCATTTTAAAAAGCTGATTTTTTTATAGATGTCCTAACTCGGTCAAACAAAGTTACCCTGAAAATTTTGCCTAAATCCGGTGAAAACTTTTTAAATTACATACACACAGATAAAAAATTGGACACTTAGAGAGACTAAGAGGGATTAATAAGAAAATTGCATTTCTAACTCAAAAAGTTTTTAAGTTATCGAAGTGAAATTTTCAGGGTCACTTTGTTTTAATAATAAATGACGGTATCTGTAAACAGTTCTGTACATTTAACTGAAAATTGGGGAAAAAGATAATCTGCAATTTTGTTTCCCAGTATGTAAAAACATCACACTGCTTGCACTTCAGTACTTATCTTGAGTCATTCACCTACTAGGACATTGCAATGTGCTTTCAACAGCTTAAGCCGGCTGAGTGACGCAACTTAAACAAAACCATTACAAAGAATGCCCGCATGTAAAGCGTGATTTCCTTCTTTCTTTCCTTCTGGCCTTTTTTGGGGTTTTTTTTTCCGGATTTTAACAGTTTCGGAGAAAAATGATTGTGCCAACCCTTGAATTTTTTAACAATACAGAGCAATTATGAAATAAAATGCAGTAAACAATTTTTTTTTATTTTATCATATCTACGCCAAGAATGGTCATTTTGTCCGAGGTAGGGAGTGGGGTGTAGTGACATCGCCGAGGATCAGCGTGGAAACTTCAGCCTCGGCGGCGTAGCAGCAGAAGCACCACCTATCGGCAGTTGCTTTGTTGTAGCAGACGACGCAGGCCAGATACCGAAGTATAGCTGGCAAAACATTGATGGAGATTCTGCATTGTGCTTTTTGACTATTCTTATATGCAACCTGTTATTGAGTTGTCTGAATACACTAAAGCACTTGGGTCCATGACAAACGCTAAAGGGGTCCGCAAATAACACAAAAATTATGCTAAATAAAGTTAGTGGGGAGAGGGGGAAATGCGGCGTCATAGCAACAAACGCATAGCATTAGGCATATGATGCGTAGTGCGTAGTAAAGCTAAAGAAATGCCTAGTTTCTATGCCAAATGCGTAGGGGTTGGCATCCTTGCAAAGGCATGTAAGGACTATCTGTAAAATGTGTTTTTTTCCCAAAAAAAGGTAAAAAATACAAAATTGCGTTCAGGAATCTTGCTGGGCTTTTCCATAGTTTTTTGGGTGCCTTCCGTAAAACCGTAAGACAAAGTGAAAATCCGTACAAGTTGGCATCTCCGGATACCCCAGGATACCTATCGCCACCTCATCGAATCGATGCCTAGTCGAGTGACCTCTGTTTTGCGGGCTTTTAAAGGTAGTCCTACAGCTTATTAGGTAGGTGGTCATAATATAATAACTCATCAGTGTATATATATATCAGGGCTTGAAAAATACCATGCCCAAAATGCCCAGGGCATGTAAATAATTGGCCTGGGCAGGTAAATAACAAATCTAGTTGCCTAGTCCGGGCAACTAGATTTAAAAATAAAAAAGTTTGGAATAGAATTTCCTGCTACAAGAAAAAAAGACAGTTGTTGCATGTCGTGTTTCATTTCACTGCTAATCACCGGAAGTTGTATTGGTATTATAGAGTGCTAAAGACAGATCACTTCTTTAATTATATTGTGCTCTAGGTCCAGAAATCTCAACCATTTGTAATTTTGCTCCAAATGTGGTTTATATTACAGTCAGCAACAGGATGCATGGCTGCATTAAGAAAAATTTGAAGTTATACAGGAAGCATTTCACAGCTGAAACACTCTGTAACAAAGAAAGAATTTTTCAAATCGAGCTCATAGAAGCAAAGATATCGACAGAAATAAGTTATATACGTAAATCCCCTGGCAGAAACCATGCATTATTTTATGAAGAAAATATTCTGAAACGGTTTATCAATGTGAGCGGCATTGGTCCACGAAATAATTTTTTCAGTCGAGCTTTTAAGAAGCTCAGACTTTGCTGCAAATACATCAGAGGCAGAAATTAATGCTTACACCCCCTGGTGGCTACACCATTCTTTACCAAAAATTAGAAATTATATGCAAAACATTTCCCATCAGGAGCTGTATCCGATGCAGAAAGAAGAAGTTTTCAAATCTGTGTTTTAGAAGCAGAGATCTTGGGGAAAATGCAACTTACTTCTACGCCCTAGCAGAAAATCTAAGCATAACTTAAAAAAAGTGATTACACCTAAAATAGTCTTCAATATAAATGGAATCGAAATGTAAAAGAATAACTTATCTTTGTTATGTGGCTTCCAACATTATTATATTCAAACTAGTTAACTTTTTTATGGGATTTATCTAGGTGAAGTCTCAAAATTTCAGCTTGATTCAAAAAGAAGAAAACTTGTTAAAAATGCAAGGAGTAATTTATAAAGTAACCTGCAGCTGTAGAAAATACTACATAGGAGAAACAGGTCGTAGGCTGGAGACTCACATCGCGGAGCACAAGGCAGCAATAAAAAATTGTTCAAACAAGACAGGATTAGACAGACATGCTAGAGAAACAGGACACTGCATGGACTGGGACTCTGACTGTCATTGGACATCAATCCAACTTCCTGAAGCGAAAATTGAAAGAGGGACTTGAAATTGGAAAATACCAGAACTTCATCATTAATGACAGTAAGGGATTTTCGCTGCCTAACTTCTGGCAAGACATTTTGCAGAATCACTGTAACCGTCAAGGTTAACCATAACAGAGGAGTTCTCTCCGAAAATTTGTAGAAATTTTGAGACTTTACCTAGATAAATTCTATAAAAAAGTTAACTAGTTTGAATGTAAAAGATTTTTTTCAATCTGATAATTAGAAGCAAATATATGGAATAAAATATATTTTTGAATTTGATGTCATCTGCATTTACGCCTTCTAGTGTCAAAATTGTGCATCGTAAAAAAACCTGGATTGCAGGGATCATCATTCGCACATTTCAAGCTTCACAACGCAAAAAGAATTTTGCAAATCGGACTAATAGTTGCAGAGATGTGGTGTCCACAGACAAAGGAACAAACTGGTAACATAAACATGATCTTTTTTACAAAAGACATGCTAAAAATTAGCTAAAAATTAGAAGTAGTTATGATAATCCATAACTAATAAAGAGGTTGGTGATCAAACGAAAGAAAGACCACTCATCATCACGAGACCCTCCACTAAAAACAATGCCGACATCAGCAAGTTAAGTGCATTTTTTTATGTTGTAGTTATTAACACCCCAGATTGTGGGAAATTTCCCATCATTCCACACTGTGTGACGCTGCGACGCAACACCGCACACGCACGAGAAACAATGAAGCATGCTGTGTTTATAAGTTGGAGGAGGTTTACTTGGCCATGAAAATCGCAAATAAGACGTTCGGAGTTCTTAAAGTAAAATTAAAAACTTTTTAGGGATTTGGTGAAACATTTAATACTTAATAGCCCTAAAAAATCCAAACAAATATTTAGCAGTTTTAAGCACATTTTTAAACCCATGCGAACCCTGCCATAGCCAGCAAACAATGTTCAAATACACCACGGCATTCAGAAGTTCTTTGATGGGTGTCAGGAAAACATTTCAGTTCTTTTGGGATCTATAATGCATACTTGAGAAGGTTCAGACCAGGGACGCAATGATTTTTTTTCCCATTAATTTTACTGAAAAAAAAATCGCATTTTTTTTTCAATAATTTTATTCATTTTTGGAATGGAATCAACAATCCTTATAATGGATTTTTAATATAATTATGATAAAGTTTCTGCTATTAATATTTTCTAGCTATTAATATATTTTAGTTTTAATATTAAGTATGCCATGCTATAATTTTTATCTACATGCAAATTCTCTTCCTTGGGAACACGTTAATTGTGAAGAACATGTATACAGAAGTTTTTATTATTGAAAACAATGATAAAACTGCTGTAGACATTAACAATAAACAAAGAACTTATAATTAAAACCAAAGAACTCATTATTTCTGAGAATAAAAGAAAATTACTGTACACAAACGTAATGTTGAACTTCACTCACCTTTTGCGTTTCGCAGTTAGGACTGCAACTATGATTGATAAATCTAGAAAGATTGCCTTTGTTAGTAGCATCAATTATTTCATCACACTTTAAGGCCATAAAGTAGTAATGATTATTCTTTTCCTTGGCATATTGTTTTACACGCTGCTTGAAATCTTGGGGCTCAATACTTCACCAACATATTCCATGACAAATTGCCCACTGCAAAAATTGCAAGTCATTAGCAATACAAACATATGCACAACACAAGAAAATGTTAGTTTTGATCAAACATAAAAAATTTCACACAATGATACAGATGAGGAAAAGATATTCATTATCTCTTAACAGTAAGCTGCTATTGAGTTGTTATTGAGAATGAACAGTTCAATGCCTCATGTGTCAAAATCCTTATGAGGCACTTGCCTATATGTGGACATAGCTGCCAACTAAATTTAATGAAAATCCAGAAGATTGCATAATGATCAGGAAAAATTTTCTGATTTTAGTTTGTTATACAATATAAAATGTCCACACAGAGTTAAAACTGTATATCTTGTTTTGCAATAGTTACACACGAATTTTTTTATGCTCTTCAACAAAACAAGGGAAGATTTATAAAGTATATTATGTACAATTTACTGGATTTTGAAATATTTCATCCGTACAAATCAGCAAGAAAATTCTATTCTTTTGGATACCTATGCAGAATTTCACTTTTTTACTTGCTGCTCTGTCTTTTTTGTTTTTCCCCAGTACGTGCCAAGATATCGGACATTTTTTTTGTTTTTGATTCCTTCAGAAGCACCTGGCCACTTTCAATGTCCACATTTTTTTCTTTTCAAACCTATAGTGTTTTCTTCTGCTTTATTTAGCATTATCAGAGACACAGACCTGCTTCTGAAGTTGAGAAACACTAAGTGGAGTTAACATTTCTTCTTCTTCTAGTTTTCCTCAAACACCAATAGGAATACTGCACTAAATGTAATAGGAGCCTACACAGACTGGGAGGAGCTGACTGTGGTGTTTTGAACCCATTAACAAGTGTTAGGATCTTGAAAACATGAAATAAACTTTACACAGATGTTTAATAACGTTTTTTCACTGAGATTTTCGATCTCCATAGCATACTCGATGTTTATCGTTGTCCATAGCAGACCGACGATTTCCACAGCATACTAGATATTTTCCATCGTCTGGAGCAGACCGACAATTTCCATAGCACACTTGACGTTTTCCATCGTCCGCAGCGGATCGACGATTTCCATAACGTACCTAACATTTCCGTCGTCTGTAGTGGACCAACGATTCCATAGCATACTCGATGTTATCCGCTGTTCGCAGCAGATAGACCATTTCCATAGCACACTCGACGTTTGGTCCATAGTGGACCGATGATTTCCACAGCATATTCGATGTTTTCCGTCAAACGTGGGGGACCGACAATTTCCATAGTAACTACATAAAATCTGCAGTACTTGGACTCTCTGAATATTTTTCCAACCCCATGATCTTATTAAGCGTCCAGTGAAAAAGTGTGCACAGAGAATTTACTGTGCCGAAGTCTCGACAATGACAACAGGGCACGGGGTTCTGGCGCACAATGGTGCAAAATCTGCCTTTCGCAGTAAGATGGTGCATAATTTTTGTTTTGGCGCAGAATTCCAATCTCTGTTATATATTTTATTTATAAGGATATTTTTAGCAAAAAATACAGATTTTAAAATCTGGAAGAAAAGTTCTTCTGGCCAGAAAACCAGAAGATTGTATAAAAAAATCGGAAAACTTCCGCAAAATCCAGAAGAGTTGGCAGGTATGTGAGGACATATCTAGACTGGCAAATACCCCCCCCCCCCCCTCATTTACCACTTGACCAAAGTCTGCCTACTGTCTTACTATCCACTTGACAAGCATACTGACTCACTACATCCTTGACCAAAGCCCACCTTCACTCTCACTTCCTCCTTGCCCATAAATATATATATATATATATATATATATATATATATATATATCACAGTCATTGTCAACCATTATCAATGCACTGCTCGATGAAGGTTTCCTCAAGTTTCTTCCACAACAGTCTGCCTTGAGCCACTCTCTCCATAACAATCTGACAGGCTTTCAATTCCATCTACCCATCATCTGCATGGTCTTCTATCCCTTGGTATAAGAACGTTCATCAGTGGTCCATTCTTCTAACACATTACCAGCCTATTGCCATTTTCAGGAATTTTATTTTGATCATGATGTCTTCTACTCTGTCATTTTCCTGATCCTCAAATTTCTCTTCTAATCTTTCCTGGTTACAACTCAGAGGAGCACCGCTCCATGCTCCTCTGAGTTGTCTGCGGCCTCTGTATGTCTTCTTCAGTTAAGGTTTATGTCTGAGCTCCACACATAAGAACTGAAAGGATGCACTGACCAAACACTTTTCCTTGAAGGCATAATGCTATATTGCTCTTGAAAATTGTACTGTTCCTTCCAAATGCTATCCAACCAAGTTTTATATGCTTATTAATTTCTGCTTCCAGATGGCCCTCACTTGATATCTGTTGTCCTAGGTTTTTCTTCCAAATGCTCTCCAACCAAGTTTTATATGCTTATTAATTTCTGCTTCCAGATGGCCCTCACTTGATATCTGTTGTCCTAGGTAAATGTATGCATCAGTTACTTCTAGATCTGCTCTATCAATTGAGTCTTCAATTCTTGTAAAAGCACTGTACATCAATTTTGTTTTCTGTAAGTTTATTTTTAAGCTTACTTCCTTACTCTTGTTAGTAAGTTCATGGATCATATTCTATAACTCTAAAAGGGCAATTGTAAAAATGATATGTCATCAGCAAAATGCAGGAGAGTTAAATAATTTTCCTTAACCATTATCCCCTTGTTTTTTGAGTTCAATGATTGAAAGACATTCTGTAATGTTGCATTGAAGAATTTGATAATTTTGGTATAGGCCAATCTCATCTACGACCCAAACTGATGATCAACTAGGAAAATCTTAAAAATATAAAATGAGGGAGGTGAACTGAAACCACTATTCCCTGCATGTATTTAATTAAGCCAGCTATAAGATTCAACAAAGCTGCAGAAACTAAAATTTCAGAAATAAAACTACTACACCAATAGGCAGTCAACTGGCCAAGAAAGAATTTACTTAGGTGGACATTTCTCTATTATCACATGACAAAAAACTAACTGTAACAGGTCAAATTTTCCTTTACATCAAGCTACAAAAATATGTAAAAAATCCTCCACTACACCTCAGACCCCCACCACAAAAAAAAAATTTCACAATGGCTAAAAAAAACCTTAAACATTAATTACATGGGGAAAGCTAATAGAAACGTGGATATGCAGACATGATCCATTACCAATTTAACATCTTCACACTAACAATACAAAAATAACAAATTGAGAGCATTCACATTTACATACACTGAAGTGCCAGAAAAACTGGTACAGACGAGCTTATGCAAAATACACAGCAACGTCACTTATGCACGTACTCAGTTGCGTCCACCAGTGCGTATATAAAGCAATAGACATCCTTGCCAGCTGTCAGAGCTGTTTTCGGCATGAGAATGAGAAGTAATAATGATTTAAGCGATTTTCAATGCTGTGTCATAGTTGGCGCTCGTGAGATGGGCCAAAGTATTTCGGAGGTAGAAACGAAGTTCGGATTTTCACGGACGACCATTGCAAGGGTGTACCGTGACAAGAATTCCGGCAAAACCTCCAACCTATGATACCAGTGTGGCCGTAAAAAGACATTGGGTGAACATGACCATCGTCGGCTGTCAAGAATCGTTATATGCGACACTCTCGCAGGTAGCATCGGAATTCAATGCTGGAGCCTCAACAGGCATCAGCGTCTGGACTGTGCAATGTACCCTGCACGATATGGGCTTTGGGAGCAGACGCTCAATTCGAGTCCCCTCGATGGGTGCACAACACAGAGCTATGCGCTTCACTTGGGCATGGCAACACCGCCACTGGACACTTGATGACTGGAAACAAGCAGCCTGGTCTGACGAGTCGCGTTTCCAACTGTATTGGGCAGATGGAAGGATTCGTGTGTGGCGCAAACTCCATGAAGCTATGGATCCCGCCTGTCAAGCACTCATCTGAGTTTGGGGTGTTGCCATTCCCACCCAAGTCCCCAGATCTGAACGTGATAGAACACATTTGGGATGCCATGCAACTCGCTATCAAACACAGGAATCCGAGACCTCGGAATAAACCCGAATTGTGGAACGCTCTGCAGGAAGTGTGGTGTGTATTGCCTACAGCATATTTCCAGAAGCTAGTGGAGTCCATGCCCTGTCATATTTCTGCAGTCCTGCGCTCCCGTGGGGGACCTACCAAGTATTAGACTGGTGTACCAGTTTTTTCTGGCACTACAGTGTTGTGGCTCATGCAAACATGTCCCAAAACACTATACTGCCTTATCTGGCCTGTGCCATCTAACTTGATAGGTAGAAATAAAGGTAACTTGATCACGCTAGTTACGTTAAAGAAAGACCTAAGATAAGGTCGAAAGTTCCCAACTTACGAACATTTAACGTAACTAGCGTGATCAAGTTACCTTTATTTGTTAATATTGTTACGTGTTTCGCCCATCATCGTCAAACTTGATAGGTGAATAAATTTGAAAGATGTGGTGAAAATGCAAATAGACGATAACATCACTCTGTTCACATTATTTTATAAACAACGCATAGCAACTGAAAAATTGTTCAGCCAACACCACTGAGATCGAACCCCAGAACTCTCGATAACTAGCCAAGTGCGTTCACTTTACGCCACAGTGCCAACAATTCACAGCGCTACACGTGGTTTATGTCAGCATCTGACTACACAAATCCATATTGAAGGGCTCAGCAACTGATGTGTCGCCACCTGGTGGCATTCAACGGTGCAAGCTACAGAGCGATGTCATCGTCTATTTGCATCTAACTTGATAATTTGAGTCTATGGCTTCACATAATTTGAGTCTATGGCTTCACATAATTTGAGTCTATGGCTTCGATGACACACACGCACCCTCCCGGCAGTGTATTGCAGTTGGAACCTCAATTTGTTAGACCAAGCTACACATTTTCAGTTTTCCACAGTCTGGAGGCAATGTTCCTTCACCCACTACAGCCTCATAGCCAGGTGATGTGCTGTTAATAAAAGTGCTCTATGTGGGCATAAGATCTTGTCCAGTTACGTCATTGAATGTTAAATGGTCTTTGCACATACCTTTGTAGGCGTCTTGTCACTGAATGCCAATTTTATCCTCTCAACTGTGTGTGTCCCTGTATTCCAATATTACAATACAAGAGATGCAGCATTCGCCACGAATATCAAGTCAGTTTATGGCCACATTTGCCCTTGCACCTGCAAATTTCGATGCAGTTCTGGTGCACATGTGCAACAACCACATGCAGAAATTCCAGGCATTTTGCAATTGGAGAAATACAAACACTTCATCTTACCAGCACCAACTATCTTCCTACAGTTGAACTTCCTTAGAAGTGTTTAACCATCATAACATTCGTAGGTATGTTATACAGTAGGTAAGGATCTCATCTGCAGGGGGTTTCAACTGGCCACATTATTGAGGTGAGGTAGGGAAGGTTGGTAGATGCTGCAGTGAGTACAATAAATTGTGCTTTCAGTATATTTATTTGTAAAACTTTTAGCATAGTGTACTTATCAAAATTTGAAGAAAAAAATATCAGAAAATTTGACCTCGTAAAATACTGTAACCTCTGCTTTTCCAGGAGAACCCTTATGTCCTGTTTGTCCTTGACATGATTTACTCTATGTGCCTTGTATTTTAATGATTGGAATGGATTCCCAATTTCACTATACTTCATTCACATGCACAAGTCAAAAACGAATGGATTTAACACTGTGACCAGAAAAATACTGGGTACACCCAGAAAAACACTAGGTACATCCAGAAAATTTTGATTAGCTGTAAATGAAAGAATTTTTGTGTCATCTATATATTAATTCTATAAAGTTTTTTACTGTGAGTCCTATTTCGAGGGAACAGCTGAAATAAAAATTTGGCTGAGGTATCAAAATAAAGGTCTTACCATGTAGATGTGCCAGTCGAAGAGAAAAATGAGATTGGGGTAACGGTTAGGGCGTTGTGGGGTGTCAAATATCCCAGTAAAGTCTACGGGAGAAGCCTGCGGTTCACTCACGCACTGTTGAAGGCGGAAGCATGGAGGGACTGAGATAGTTCAACGTCTTCTCTTTTCTGAGTGCACCGTTGTGCAAAGCAACACTAGCAGGCATTCGTATCAAAGTTCTTTTCATCGGAACAGCGAACACTCTCGAAGACCTGCTTGCTTTAGGCCGTTGGACTGTGTGATGTATATACACAATTTAATATTCATTCGATCCAGTTTATTCACGTAGGTAAGACGTTTCCCATTATGTAAAGATGTAAATAAACATTTCGTTGACCATTGTTAGTGAAATTATTTAGACATACATATTGAGTTGTGCCATCTATATATTCATTCTATAAGATTTTTTACTGTGAGACCTATTTTGAGAGAACGGCTTAACGTAAAAATAAGGTTCAGGTATCAAAATAAAGGTCTTACCATGTCGATGTGCCAGTCGACAAGAAAACTGAGATTGGAGCAACGGTTTGGGCATGGAGAGGTGGCAAAGTTCCCATGTAAAGTCTATGGGAGAAGCGTGTGGCCCTTATCTACATGAGGCGCTCAGTTCAGTGTCAGACTTGGTGTGTGCATAGTGTTCTATGATCAGTCCTAAAGTAAGTAAACACTTTATTGCATAATTAAATCCCTTAACATAATGTCTCTCCTGCAGAAAAAAAAATAAAAAGAAAACGTAAAAGCCTTGCTGGAAGGCAACTATATGTCTCAGACAAGAGAGAATGAAGAGTATTCACAACATAAATCTCATTCCAACAACATTTACAAACGCAGTTGTGACTGAAGATGAGAGTGAGATTGCACTATCCAGTTGAATTTTTGCACACGATCAACATGAGTGGACTTCCGCCTCACATTCTACAATTGAAAAAGGGAGCAGTCGTGATGCTCATCACGAACTTGGCCGCCCCGGTGGAGCAGTGGTCCAAGCGCTGGCTTATGATCATTCGATCGTGAAGGGTCCGGTTTCGAATCCCAGCGAGGCATGGATGTTATGTTTATCTTACGGCACTGGCTTTCTCCCTTCCCTGGAACCAGTGACCCCAAATTAGGGACAGGCGACTGCTTATAGCCCATTGAGTTGATCACGGTGGTCGTTAAACCTTCAGTCTCAAAAAAAAAAAAAATCACGAACCTGGACTATTGTCTTTACTGAAGTGGTTGAATGAATTTGTTGATCAAATAAAGTTCACATTTGTTGTTTTCATATGAGTTTATTCTTAAAAAAAAGATAATAACTAACCGTCGATTCCGACAGGTTTCGTGTAGTAGTATTTTATTGGCACAAAAGTTTACACATACCTTAAGCTACTTTTTAACATAATTGCCCCTAAATTGAGGACTTTGTTACACTGGGGCACAAATTTCTGTATCCCCTTGTCAAAGAAGTCCACCACTAATGTGTTGACCTAATCATGCATATTGGATGTTCAGGTAGTGACAGTGAGAGCACATGATGCAGTGATATCTCATGAGTCTTCTAAGGAAGCACTGGACATGGTATCGGTCCCAACATGTGAGAGAATGGTGAGATGATGTAAGCAGTTCAATGAAAAAGAGGTCAAATATGCACAACAAAGATCAAAGTTGCTGCCCATTGTTACTAACTGCTGATCTGCTTGACAAGGTGAACGAGCAAATTGGAGCAAACAGAAGATTCCAAATTTCTGAGTTGACTACACATTTTTCACAAATTTCTTGTTCTTTACTGCATGAAATCATCACAGAACACTTGCAGAATTGCATAACGTGTTAAAGATGAGTGCCCAAAATGCTCACAGATATTCACCAAACATAGCTCTTTGTGAAGGGATGCAAAAACTTGTACCCCAATAAAACAAATGTCTCATTGTAGGGGGACAATTATGGTGAAAAGCAACTTAAAGTATGTGCAAACTTGTGCTAATACAGTAATACTATTAACACAAAAATTCTTTTGTTTACATCCAATCGGCATTTCCCTTCTGGATGTGCCTCATTAAGTTAACATGCATGAGCACAACACATGTCTAAACAGTGCTATGTGGAAGAATTATAAAAAGGAATGGCAGCAAATTATGAAGCTGTTTTAAAACAAAATATAATCAAAAGTGGGTAAAGGTCAGGACAAAAATATTCTAGGTGCATGCTTTGATAACCAGAACAAGATGCAAAAAGGTCTTGTGGCAAGGGAGTGGAGATGCAAACAGTATTTCACAAGAAGTCCAGTTACCAGCAACAAGAAAGAATAAAACTTACGTGAAACATGAGGAAAATTACCTTTAACGCATTATTTTCCCAACAGAAATTTCATTACTCCTGACATATCATCCCAAGCAAAAAAGGAGTTTGTTTGCTCAAGATTTTACCATAACAGCAAATTACATATTTTACCATTTTACCTTCTGTTTTTATGTTATTCCCAATTTTTTTAGTAGCTGCTGCAAATCCTTAAGATTAGTTAAAAATTTTCTTCACCAATTCTATTGGTAGTTCTTTTATCATATTCTGAGAAGGAACGAAATCCACAATGTCATCATAGCTTGTCAACAGTGCATCATCCTTCGGAAGTTAAAAAAGCCACTGGATATCAGTTGCTAAAGTTGAAACTGATTTGCTCCATCAGCCAATAATGCTAGGGAAATTGCAAATGGAAAACACCAAACAATATCTGAATTTTTACCAAAAAGAAATGAACCAAGCAGCATTCACATGCATATAGGGTTAGTATAGAGTGGGGTTCAGGATTTGTCAGTTCCATAAACTACAGCACTCATTCTTCTACAAAAAACTAATAATAATTAAACCTGAAAAAATATCAAATTTTTGCTTATTAATATAAAAAGAAAGATAAATCTTTATATCTAAAATTTGTGTTTCACAGCAACTGAGCAGAGCAAAACATTAAAGATTACAATTAGAAGAGTACAGCATACAAGTTCAGAGCTTGAAAGTGATTACACAGTATGTGAACCTATGATGCATAACAGCTGTTTAGAGATTGACTGAACAGGGACCGAAACAAAGTGGGTGGTTTTGCAATCTGTGTGATTCCAAGTCAAAAATGTATTAGCGAACACTCACAGGCATTTGTAATGGTTCTTGTTTCCTGGTGACAGTTGGAGAAAAGCTGTGGAGGAACTGCAAAAGGAAATAGCTTCAGAAAAGTTGCTTTTCAAACTTGACAAATTTTTCTTTTCACACTATCTCACCACACTAGCACCTGAATATTTCTTAAAATGCACTCTCAGCTGGCTTTACAGACATAAACTGATGCCCAGATCATTCAAACACATGTGATCAGCCTGATTTAGCATCATCACTTACTGTACAAATATCTTTTCATTGAGGCATTTTCTTCTTTAGGTAATAATATTTAACAACATTTTACCCATTTTCCTGGACACATCGCAGTGCTAGTAAAATTTAGTGTAAGGAGATATTACTTCCATTGCTGAGGAGCAACAGAGGTTCTTTGAGACAGGATGTAGAAGACTTTATTCCATTCTTATGTAAATTTTATTACATAAACACTGAATTCAGAATTTGTAATAGCTTCTTCGGTTTTAGTGAGAACGTAAATCTAAATGTGCTAAAAATTTATTTCTTTTTCAAGACTTACCTGTCATTAATAAAATAATTACAAGGAAAACCTCTTGAGAAAATTGAAAATGTCCAGAATTTCAAAAATTTCTGACCAATGTTTATTATAAAGTGAGAAAAATTAAAGAATGCAAAAATTAATATTTATTTAATAACTTTTAACTAGAAAAAGTCTTTTTGTTGTAGCTGAAACAGACTTCCCAAAACACTGCAGTTCAAGAATTCATGTAACTGGAAGGCCCAAAAAGTAGTAAATCAGATGTGATCTTGTGAAAAAGAAAAGAAAAAAAAAGTGTGTATGTATAAAAAGCAGCAACCCAAAAATTTTACTGAAGGTGAGCCTTTTCAAAGCATTAACATATACAAAGAATTTCAAGTTTCTATTCATGACTACAGCATAGGTGCTAACCTCAGAAAGTAAAAAGCTCGGAAATTTTACATGCCATTAATATGTGTAACAATATCCCTTTTTCCACTATGTGAAACACTTACGTCCATTCCACATTCAGAACAAAATGCATACGATGATCTTTTTCTCGATTTTACGAAGCAGGAAAATTCGGCACTGTAAGATTTTTTAAAAGTTTAATAATATTTTTTTAGTAGTAATCATATCTGGTCTATTTTCCCTGAAGACAGACAAATCTAAACCTAAGATCAAGACTAGAAAGTGCTGAGAACAGTACCACTGAAACCATTTAATAAATAGGTCCAGCGACGAAAATCTCCGGTACTGCTGACAAACTAGAACAAAGCTTCACCGTGCTTAAAACATTATATACGATACCAAAAAGCGCAGGAAGAGCAACCAAAAAGCATCACCTTGAACCTCACACTTTCAATCACTACAAGCCGCCCCAGTGGCGCAGTGGTCTAAGACGCTAGCCTCTGATCATTCGTCCGTGAGGGGTCCGGGTTCGAATCCCGGTGAGGCATGGATGTTGTGTTTGTCTTACGGCACTGGCTCTCTCCCTTCCCTGGAACCAGTGACCCTAAATTAGGGACGGGCGACTGCTTATAGCCCATTGAGTTGCTCACGGTGGTCGTTAAACCTCCAATCCAATCCAATCCATCCAATCACTACAAGCCGAAAAAACTATGTGATGTATTACATAATGCCGAAACATGTTCGTTCCACAGAACTTGCTTCCCTCTTGAATTGGAAAGAAAAACACAAATAGCAGCTAATCCTTTTTGTTGCTTCCCTCTTTGGTTGTTCTGCCAATGCACACAATTGTTTTCATTGCATTCAATACCACTTTACCTGTCCCATGCTTTGCACCACGTGAACTACTGGCTGCTCAAGGTTCAGAGGTCAAAAAGCTCTTGGCCCGATGCCAAAATCGAGAAAAAGAGTTTTTATAACTTCTATCTTCTCGCCAAGTATCTCTGAACCAGCCAGAGTAAACAATTCCCTTAAAAGAAAAAACTGTAGTTCTTTTGCTGGAAGCAAAATCTCAAACTTGTAGTTCTTTTGTTGGAAGCAAAATCTCAAACTTGTATTTTTTAATCCCTACCAGTAGGGTTTTTCAAAATTCTTTAAAAACACCGGGAGATACTGCAACAAATTAGGAGGCTGGGAAATCAGTCTGAAGAGCGGGAGTCTCCTGAGAAAAACTGGGAGTGTTGACGGCTATGCTACAGATAGCATATTTGATTAGACTGCAATGATTATTCAACTTAAAAATTGTCAAAAGTGGACAGATGTAGGGGATATCAGGCTGAAGGGATCAGGTTTAACTAGGAATTAGAAAAAGAGAAAAGGGAGTGTACCAAAACAGGGTTTAGCTCATCAAAACATTTGCTATGTAAGTTTGTTTTTCGAAGCCGTCCAAGGGGTAGAAACGAATTTTATCATTTTAGCATTACTTGCTTTTCTTCTACAAGAACACTGAAGTGAAACTATACATTTACTTTTTCCTCCTGAATTAGCATAAAACTTACTGGCCCAGAATATGGCGGCTCACCAGGAATTCTCCCAGTATACCAGCGGCCAAGTCCATATGCCTATTCTTAACAACCTGGTTTCAAAAGCTCATATAAATCCACTGATTTACTGATTTCTCAGTTTACCACAACTATCTTTCTTCATGCCTAACATCTAATTATCGGTCAAGACTCACAGAGGGGGAAATCCTGCAAGAACATCTGGTATTACCATTTCTTGTATCATAACGGTCTGGACTTTTCCATAGGAGATACAAATTATGTATGCTACCTGATGGATGGGTATTATCTGACAATTGCTTCATGTCACTTCGCTTTTGCCCCTTCAAAATGTGGGAAGTCTTCTACTGAGGTGGACTTTAATGTTCACTCTTTGTTCAAACTCTAAGTGGCATTAAGAACAGTTTGCATACATATTCATGCTACCACCTCCAGCACATGACTGATGAAATCCAGCCTGCTATGGTTGATTTTATGAGCTAATTACATATGGTAGGCACTATTGCCCTCTACAAACCACACCGCCACAGGGCTGGCCATCTTTATATCACACCGCATTTCCACGATTTTTTATTTACTCTTGGGGGGGAGGGACATCTCTCTCTCTCCCTCCTTCCTTTTATATATATATATATATATATATATATATATATATTCTATAAAAAAGATACCTAAGCAAAAAAATACATATATAATTTTGACTCACACCTAGTACAACATAGAAAAGGTTATGTATCTACCTGTGTGAGTAAAAGGAGAAAAAGATAAAAAAATAAAATAAAACAACTGAATGTAGAAGGTGTCGAGAATACTGAGCCTTGGCTTTATCAAGGACCAGCAAAAACTCTGCATTTTCTCACTTCACAAAGACCTAGTTGGAAATGGGTTTCTGCAAGGCCATAGATGCAAGTAACATTCCCACCTAAAATAGTTTAAAAAATATATATATAAGTCATGTCCTCCGTAGAGTAGCATGACCTAGCACTAGTTAACAATTTCGCTTGCATCCATTAACCTTCATGGCCCGACCCATGCTCTTCATCTGTTACTATTAAACAGAGAGAAGAAGATTAAAGAGAACTCAAGCTGTGAGAGTGACATAATAATTAGAAATGATTTTCAGCTATAACGAAATTCCAAGTTCGTTTGAGAGAGAATTTAAACCTGAAAAACAATGCAAAAAGAAATCCAAATTTTACATTGCAATTAAAAAGGAAATGTTAATTTATAACGAATAGATTTTTGAAAGAAAACTTGAGTCTAAAACCCCCTACTCTACAACTTATGACAGCAGAAAAACGAGAATAAGTTAAAGATAATAATTAACTAAAGAAAACTTTGTGAAAGTTATATACCTTAAACAGTTAGTTGCAATATGTACAAAGTATTTCAGCAGTGCTTTAAGTGCATAATTAATTAGTTATTAAGAACTTAACTACTTTGAAAAAACAGCGCATAGACAGCGCATAGAAAGGAACAAGCTTAGCCATCTTCTGTTCCTAGGTACCCCAAAGACACTCAAAGTTACAAAGAAAAGTAAGAGTTAAGACCCGCAAAAATGTTAACAGACAAACCAATGCTTAAAAGCTGAAAAGCTAAAAAACGACAGAGAAAAGGTACATGAAGTACAAACATTGAACTTATAAAACCTAGAACCCAAAAACAAGGAAGAGAGCTTACCTCTTGTGTGACAAAAACTTTTCTCCTCACAAGAGAAGAACATGGCTGACCTCTTCCGCCACTCCCTAGGCAGCTGGGGGCAGTGAGGTGGGGCTGATGGCCTCCTCATACAGCAAGAAACCAACGCGCGTAGATTTTAACCAGAGAAAAAAATATATAAACTTAAGACTGTGGATCTGAATGATCAGAAAGAGCAGAATTAACTCTCCAGAATACATGAGAAATATTATAAAAATACACGAGCAGTTTATTTAATAATCTTTGCATGTATTAAATCACCTTAGTGAGCTTCTATAGATTAATCAGAATCTTATTAATTTTAATGTTGGTTTTACTATTTTTAGTATAGCTATCCTAGTGATGAATAACTAGTTTTCTTTTTTATATGTTTTTATTTTCTTTTATAAACAGATTTTTAAGCTTTTTTTTGTGATTTTGTTTATATTATTTAATTTTTTGTTTTAATAGGACCGTCATATCCATAGCACTAAGGTTCCTTTAGGTAGTTAATAGGCATCCTCTAGCCAACTTCCTTACGGCTTTGATTGGTCAGAATCATATTATTAACTGTGTAGAAAATTAAAGCAGATCTGCCAACCTTACTCTATTATTCAGAATAATTTTTCTTAAAGTTCTTTTGATGAAAGAAGAAGGAATTTCGTTCTCTAGAAAACTTTCTAATAGTATATTAATGTGGTAATTGAAGTCCAAATTGTTGCTGCAAATTCTTGAAATTCTTAGGACCTGAGAAATTAGTACATTCTCAATTACTTTGGTTGAAATGTTATTATTCCAGTGTAGATATTTAATTACTTTGAAAGGAAAATTAACTCTTTTATCAAAGAGGCTAATAGATGGGTTACCTCTGTTGAGCTTAATGCTTAAGTCTAGGAACTCAAGTTCCTGATTACTGTGGTTGGTTTTACATAAGTTAAGAGAGCTAGGATAGATATTATCAAAATCACTCTCTATAACTTCTGAATTATTGATACACAGCAGATCATCAATATATCTAAAAGTGTAAAGGTAGTTATCTGAGCAGGTGGGGTGATTTTTAATGAATTTATATTCCTTAAAGAACAGGAATAGATTAGCGATATTCGTGGACGTTGATGTTCCCATTGGAATACCGTTCACTTGCTTATAGAGAGTATTATTATATAAGATATGGTTATTTTTTATGCAGCAATTGAGATAAGAGTTCCAAGTTCCTACATCAACAAATTGGTTAAGTTTAAATTCTGCATACAGCTCTTAAAGGTAGTGATTATATCTGATAGAGGCAGATTAGTATATAGGTTTTCAAAATCATAACTATTAATATCTAGGGGACAAACTTTGAGTATAGTAGAAATTACTTCTGCATTATTATTAATTATCCAAAATCTCTGTACATCAAGTTAGAACAGTTTCTAATGTGTTTCAAAACCTTCTTTAAGACATCTTCAAAAGCAAGATCTACTTTCTTTTTATGACTCCTTACTCCACTAGCTATGAACCTGAACTTCACAGGATCCTTATGAAACTTAACCGTTGCAAAGAAATGGAAATTCAGGCTCATATCTTCTAGTTTGTGGAATTTTAAGTTTCTTGAAGAATGCCTTAAACCGATTTTCTAACTGCTTGGTAGAATAACTTACGGGCTCGTATGTTACTCTATTATTGAGTTCCATAGTTAACAATTCAAAATAGAACTTCTTACAGATAATTGCAAAATTATTGCTAGCTTTATCCGTAGTGGTAAAAATAAATTGGTCTTGTAGTTTGGAGAGTGACCTTTTAGCTTCTCCAGAGAAAAAGAGATTTCTGTCGAAACAAAAGTCCAGACCTGCCAACTCACCGGTGAAGCTATTGATTATATTATATTTCCATTCTGCGAAGGCCTCAATAGGCTGATTGTACGTTAAACTGGTTTTACGATGTACTTATTTACATCTTGAGTGAAGCTCTCAAGAATCCTTTTCTTTGGAAATTGTGAAGGAAGGTCTGAATTTAGAGCCATACTCTAATAAATTCCTAAGCTTTTCATTTTCAACAAAACTCAAGTTTCCGGTGATAATATGGTTGTAATTCTTATCATAGTGAACTGTTTCTTTATGTTCATCACAAGAACAAGTAGTAATTACAGGAATGTAGCTCGAAGAGTTAAGTTTGTAGTTTTTAACTATTGACCCTAAGGTCTTAACATATTTAAAACTTACAATAGACTGAAAAGTGCCTGTGGATGGGAAAAAAAATTGCATTATTGTAGAACAGCTTCCTTACATTGAGATTATCGTAGGCTTTATTTAGGAACCTGATGGTAACAAAATTACTGGAAAATTCTTTAAGAGAAATTTTATCTTTAAGAAGGAATGAAACTGCTGACCATGTTGATAAGCATGTTTTTGCTTTGGTTCTGGACATTCTTAAACATATTCTTAAAGATAAAATTTCTCTTAAAGAATTTTCCAGTAATTTTGTTACCATCAGGTTCCTAAATAAAGCCTACGATAATCTCAATGTAAGGAAGCTGTTCTACAATAATGCAATTTTTTCCCATCCACAGGCACCAGTCTATTGTAAGTTTTAAATATGTTAAGACCTTAGGGTCAATAGTTAAAAACTACAAACTTAACTCTTCGAGCTACATTCCTGTAATTACTACTTGTTCTTGTGATGAACATAAAGAAACAGTTCACTATGATAAGAATTACAACCATATTATCACCGGAAACTTGAGTTTTGTTGAAAATGAAAAGCTTAGGAATTTATTAGAGTATGGCTCTAAATTCAGACCTTCCTTCACAATTTCCAAAGAAAGGATTCTTGAGAGCTTCACTCAAGATGTAAATAAGTACATCGTAAAAACCAGTTTAACGTACAATCAGCCTATTGAGGCCTTCGCAGAATGGAAATATAATATAATCAATAGCTTCACCGGTGAGTTGGCAGGTCTGGACTTTTGTTTCGACAGAAATCTCTTTCTCTGGAGAAACAAAGGTCACTTTCTCAAACTACAAGACCAATTTATTTTTACCACTACGGATAAAGCTAGCAATAATTTGCAATTATCTGTAAGAAGTTCTATTTTGAATTGTTAACTATGGAACTCAATAATAGAGTAACATACGAGCCCGTAAGTTATTCTACCAAGCAGTTAGAAAATCGGTTTAAGGCATTCTTCAAGAAACTTAAAATTCCACAAACTAGAAGATATGAGCCTGAATTTCCATTTCTTTTGCAACGGTTAAGTTTCATAAGGATCCTGTGAAGTTCAGGTTCATAGCTAGTGGAGAAGGAGTCATAAAAAGAAAGTAGATCTTGCTTTTGAAGATGTCTTAAAGAAGGTTTTGAAACACATTAGAAACTGTTCTAACTTGATGTACAGAGATTTTTGGATAATTAATAATAATGCAGAAGTAATTTCTACTATACTCAAAGTTTGTCCCCTAGATATTAATAGTTATGATTTTGAAAACCTATATACTAATCTGCCTCTATCAGATATAATCACTACCTTTAAAGAGCTGTATGCAGAATTTAAACTTAACCAATTTGTTGATGTAGGAACTTGGAACTCTTATCTCAATTGCTGCATAAAAAATAACCATATCTTATATAATAATACTCTCTATAAGCAAGTGAACGGTATTCCAATGGGAACATCAACGTCCACGAATATCGCTAATCTATTCCTGTTCTTTAAGGAATATAAATTCATTAAAAATCACCCCACCTGCTCAGATAACTACCTTTACACTTTTAGATATATTGATGATCTGCTGTGTATCAATAATTCAGAAGTTATAGAAGGATTTTGATAATATCTATCCTAGCTCTCTTAACTTATGTAAAACCAACCACAGTAATCAGGAACTTGAGTTCCTAGACTTAAGCATTAAGCTCAACAGAGGTAACCCATCTATCTAGCCTCTTTGATAAAAGAGTTAATTTTCCTTTCAAAGTAATTAAATATCTACACTGGAATAATAACATTTCAACCAAAGTAATTGAGAATGTACTAATTTCTCAGGTCCTAAGAATTTCAAGAATTTGCAGCAACAATTTGGACTTCAATTACCACATTAATATACTATTAGAAAGTTTTCTAGAGAACGAAATTCCTTCTTCTTTCATCAAAGAACTTTAAGAAAATTATTCTGAATAATAGAGTAAGGTTGGCAGATCTGCTTTAATTTTCTACACAGTTAATAATATGATTCTGACCAATCAAAGCCGTAAGGAAGTTGGCTAGAAGATGCCTATTAACTACCTAAAGGAACCTTAGTGCTATGGATATGACGGTCCTATTAAAACAAAAAATTAAATAATATAAACAAAATCACAAAAAAAGCTTAAAAATCTGTTTATAAAAGAAAATAAAAACATATAAAAAAGAAAACTAGTTATTCATCACTAGGATAGCTATACTAAAAATAGTAAAACCAACATTAAAATTAATAAGATTCTGATTAATCTATAGAAGCTCACTAAGGTGATTTAATACATGCAAAGATTATTAAATAAACTGCTCGTGTATTTTATAATATTTCTCATGTATTCTGGAGAGTTAATTCTGCTCTTTCTGATCATTCAGATTTACAGTCTTAAGTTTATATATTTTTTTTTCTGGTTAAAATCTCCGCGCGTTGGTTTCTTGCTGTATGAGGAGGCCATCAGTCCCACCTCACTGCCCCCAGCGTCTAGGGAGTGGCGGAAGAGGTCAGCCATGTTCTTCTCTTGTGAGGAGAAAAGTTTTTGTCACACAAGAGGTAAGCTCTTCCTTGTTTTTGGGTTCTAGGTTTTATAAGTTCAATGTTTGTACTTCATGTACCTTTTCTCTGTCGTTTTTTAGCTTTTCAGCTTTTAAGCATTGGTTTGTCTGTTAACATTTTTGCGGGTTTTAACTCTTACTTTTCTTTGTAACTTTGAGCGTCTTTTGGGGTACCTAGGAACAGAAGATGGCTAAGCATTCCTTTTCTATGCGCTGTCTATGCGCTGTTTTTTCAAAGTAGTTAAGTTCTTAATAACTAATTAATTATGCACTTAAAGCACTGCTGAAATACTTTGTACATATTGCAACTAACTGTTTAAGGTATATAACTTTCACAAAGTTTTCTTTAGTTAATTATTATCTTTAACTTATTCTCGTTTTCGTGCTGTCATAAGTTGTAGAGTAGGGGGTTTTAGAATCAAGTTTTCTTTCAAAAATCTATTCGTTATAAATTAACATTTCCTTTTTAATTGCAATGTAAAATTTGGATTTCTTTTGCATTGTTTTTCAGGTTTAAATTCTCTCTCAAACGAACTTGGAATTTCGTTATAGCTGAAAATCATTTCTAATTATTATGTCACTCTCACAGCTTGAGTTCTCTTTAATCTTCTTCTCTCTGTTTAATAGTAACAGATGAAGAGCATGGTCGGCCATGAAGGTTAATGGATGCAAGCGAAATTGTTAACTAGATGCTAGGTCATGCTACTCTACGGAGGACATGACTTATATATATATTTTTAAACTATTTTAGGTGGGAATGTTACTTGCATCTATGGCCTTGCAGAAACCCATTTCCAACTAGGTCTTTGTGGAAGTGAGAAAATGCAGAGTTTTTGCTGGTCCTTGATAAAGCCAAGGCTCAGTATTCTCGACACCTTCTACATTTAGTTGTTTTATTTTATTTTTTTATCTTTTCTCCTTTTACTCACACAGGTAGATACATAACCTTTTCTATGTTGTACTAGGTAATGAGTCAAAATTATATATGTATTTTTTTGCTTAGATATCTTTTTATAGAATGTGAATTCTGAATTTTCAAAACTGCTGCGTTGCGCGTTTTGATTTTCAGGTTATTTTGCACCCTTCGTTTTAAATTCTAAAATGTTTTCCTTAGTCTTCAGTTTTGCTCTTAAGTATATATATATATATATATATATATATATATAAAAATATGAAAATAATTATGGGAGATTTCAATGCAAAAATAGGGCAACGGCAACAGAATGAAACTTCAGTAGGTAAATTCGGTCATGGCAACAGAAACCAGCGTGGAAATACTCTCGTTGAGTTTGCAGAGGCAGAAGGGTTTTTCATCTTGAACTCCTTTTTCAAGAAAAAGCCACACAGGAAATGGACATGGAGACATCCAAATGGGACGACAAGTGAAATTGATTTTATTATGTGTAACAAAAAATTCGTCATAGAAGACTGCAGTGTGCTAAACAAGTTCAACACAGGTAGTGACCATAGATTGGTGAGATGTAAGATGCACCTCAACACTAAACTTGAACGTGGCAAGCTCATAAGACAAACAAAATCTATTGACATAACCAACCTTAAAAAACACCATAATACCTTCAAGTTAGAACTGAAGAACAGGTTCTCTGCTTTAGAAGGCCTAACAGCGGAAGAAGTGGACATCTCTGAAGTTAACAGAAAAGTAACCAAAGCTCTTATGGAAACAGCAACAAAATTGGCTGGGTCTAAGAACAAGTTGCATGTGAACAAATTATCAGGAAAAACCAAAATGTTGATGCAAAAAAGAAGAGAGATGAGAACAACTAAAGAAGATGTGACTTCCAAAGTGGAATATATAGAGCTATGCAAGACAGTAAGAAAAAGTATCACTGAAGACGTAAGGAAATTCAACTGTGAACTAGTGAGGAAAGCAATTGAAAACAACCAAAGCCTAAAGATAGCAAAGGGACATCTCAGTAAGGGAAGAAAACAGATTATGGCACTGAGAAAAGAAGATGGTTCTGTAACAAGAAATAGAGGCGAAATTTTGACAAGAGTGAAAGATTTCTACTCCAAATTATATGAAAGGGATGATATATGCACTCCTGACATCATGAAAGATACCAGTACCAGAGTTCCTCCAGTCCTTCCAGCAGAAGTTGCACATGCAATCAAGAACATGAAGCGAGGAAAAGCTCCAGGAGAAGATGGAATTACTGTAGACATCATACAAGAAGCAAGTGGAGAAATCGAAACAGTACTCGCCCAAATTTTCACTCGATGCCTTAGTGAAGGAAAGATTCCTGAGGATTGGAACACCGCTACAATGATCCTGCTACATAAGAAGGTGACATTGAGGATCTCGGAAACTACAGACCTATCAGCCTCCTATCAGTAGTTTATAAAATCTTCACTAAAGTTCTTTCACACCGCTTGAAGGTAACACTGGACATGGCTCAACCGAGAGAACAAGCTGGATTCAGGAGTGGCTACAGCACAATAGATCATATCCACGTGCTGAGAGAACTAATTGAAAGAGCGAGGGAATATGAACTTCCATTGTGCATGGCTTTTATCGATTATGAAAAAGCCTTTGATTCGGTGAAACCATCAGCAGTTACAATGGCTCTGAAAACCTGCGGTATTGAAGATGCATACATTAATATTATTAATAACATCTATGAAAATGCAAGTGCAAAGATTAGGCTGTTTGAAAATACAACACACGTAAAAATTGGAAAGGGAGTGAGACAAGGGGACACCATATCTCCGAAGCTCTTTAATGCCACATTGGAGGGTGTTTTTCAGTCGCTGAGCTGGGAAAACAAGGGAATAAAGATTAATGGAGATTATCTAACCCACCTTTGCTTTGCTGATGACGTAGTCATTTTTGCAACTACCCCATCAGAGCTGCAGAGTATGATCCAGGAACTTGCTGACAAGAGTAAAGAAGTGGGATTAAAAATGAACTTTCAGAAGACAAAAGTGATGTTCAATGCTTTTACAAGAAATGAAGATTTATCGATTGATGGAGAAAAGCTGGAGATAACAGACACGTACGTTTATCTTGGACAGCAGATATCAAGTGAGGGTCACATTGATGAAGAAATTAATCGGCGTACAAAACTTGCCTGGAGAGCTTTTGGAAGAAACAGCATAATTTTCAAGAGCAATATGCCATTATGTCTTAAAAGAAAAGTGTTTGATCAATACATCCTTCCAGTGCTTATGTATGGTGCAGAGACGTGGACCTTAACTAAAAGAGACATACAAAGGCTGCAGACAACTCAAAGAAGCATGGAGAGGTGCATGCTTGGTGTAACCAGGAGGGATAAGAAGAGGAACTCGTGGATCCGAAAAATGACAAGAGTGGAAGACATCATGATCAGAGTTAAATCCCTGAAATGGCAATGGGCTGGACATACTGCCAGAAGGACAGATCATCGATGGACAGCCGAAATTTTAGATTGGATTCCAAGGGACAGGAAAAGACCCAGAAGAAGACCACATGGGAGATGGGTGGATGAAATTCGAAAGTATGCAGGGGTGACATGGAGGAGACTGGCACAAGACAGACCGTTGTGGAGGAAACTTGGGGAGACCTTCGTCCAGCAGTGGATTGATAATGGTTGACAATGATGATGATGATATATATATATATATATATTCTATTAAGAAGATACCTAAGCAAAAAAAAAACATATATAATTTTGACTCACACCTAGTACAACATAGAAAAGGTTATGTATCTACCTGTGTGAGTAAAAGGAGAAAAGATAAAAAAATAAAATAAAACAACTGAATGTAGAAGGTGTCGAGAATACTGAGCCTTGGCTTTATCAAGGACCAGCAAACACTCTGCATTTTCTCACTTCCACAAAGACCTAGTTGGAAATGGGTTTCTGCATTCGTTTTAATTCTAAAGTTTTTCCTTAGTCTTCAGTTTTGCTCTTAAGTATATATATATATATATATATATATATATATATATATATATATATATATATATATATATATATCATCATCATCATCATTGTCAACCATTATCAATCCACTGCTGGACATAGGTCTCCCCAAGTTTCCTCCACAACGGTCTGTCTTGTGCCAGTCTCCTCCATGTCACCCCTGCATACTTTCGAATTTCAACCACCCATCTCCCATGTGGTCTTCTTCTGGGTCTTTTCCTGTCCCTTGGAATCCAATCTAAAATTTCGGCTGTCCATCGATGATCTGTCCTTCTGGCAGTATGTCAAGCCCATTGCCATTTCAGGGATTTAACTCTGATCATGATGTCTTCCACTCTTGGTCATTTTTCGGATCCACGAGTTCCTCTTCTTATCTCTCCTGGTTACACCAACTATGCACCTCTCCATGCTTCTTTGAGTTGTCTGCAGCCTTTGTATGTCTCTTTTAGTTAAGGTCCACTTCTCTGCACCATACGTAAGCACTGGAAGGATGCATTGATCAAACACTTTTCTTTTAAGACATAATGGCATATTGCTCTTGAAAATTATGCTGTTTCTTCCAAAAGCTCTCCAGGCAAGTTTTGTACGCCGATTAATTTCTTCATCAATGTGACCCTCACTTGATAGCTGCTGTCCAAGATAAACGTACGTGTCTGTTATCTCCAGCTTTTCTCCATCAATCGATAAATCTTCATTTCTTGTAAAAGCATTGAACATCACTTTTGTCTTCTGAAAGTTCATTTTTAATCCCACTTCTTTACTCTTGTCAGCAAGTTCCTGGATCATACTCTGCAGCTCTGATGGGCTAGTTGCAAAAATGACTACGTCATCAGCAAAACGAAGGTGGGTTAGATAATCTCCATTAATCTTTATCCCCTTGTTTTCCCACCTCAGTGACTGAAAAACACCCTCCAATGTGGCATTAAAGAGCTTCGGAGATATGGTGTCACCTTGTCTCACTCCCTTTCCAATTTTTATGTGTGTTGTATTTTCAAACAGCCTAATCTTTGCACTTGCATTTTCATAGATGTTATTAATAATATTAATGTATGCATCTTCAATACCGCAGGTTTTCAGAGCCATTGTAACTGCTGATGGTTTCACCGAATCAAAGGCTTTTTCATAATCGATAAAAGCCATGCACAATAGAAGTTCATATTCCTTCGCTCTTTCAATTAGTTCTCTCAGTACGTGGATATGATCTATTGTACTGTAGCCACTCCTGAATCCAGCTTGTTCTCTCGGTTGAGCCATGTCCAGTGTTACCTTCAAGCGGTGTGAAAGAACTTTAGTGAAGATTTTATAAACTACTGATAGGAGGCTGATAGGTCTGTAGTTTCCGAGATCCTCAATGTCACCTTTCTTATGTAGCAGGATCATTGTAGCGGTGTTCCAATCCTCAGGAATCTTTCCTTCATTAAGGAATAGAGTGAAAATTTGGGCGAGTACTGTTTCGATTTCTCCACTTGCTTCTTGTATGATGTCTACAGTAATTCCATCTTCTCCTGGAGCTTTTCCCCGCTTCATGTTCTTGATTGCATGTGCAACTTCTGCTGGAAGGACTGGAGGAACTCTGCTACTGGTATCTTTCATGATGTCTGGAGTGCATGTATCATCCCTTTCATATAATTTGGAGTAGAAATCTTTCACTCTTGTCTAAATTTCGCCTCTATTTCTTGTTACAGAACCATCTTCTTTTCTCAGTGCCATAATCTGTTTTCTTCCCTTACTGAGATGTCCCTTTGCTATCTTTAGGCTTTGGTTGTTTTCAATTGCTTTCCTCACTACTTCACAGTTGAATTTTCTTACGTCTTCAGTGATACTTTTTCGTACTGTCTTGCATAGCTCTATATATTCCACTTTGGAAGTCACATCTTCTTCAGTTGTCCTCATCTCTCTTCTTTTGCATCAACATTTTCGTTTTTCCTGATAATTTATTTACATGCAACTTGTTCTTAGACCCAGCTAATTTTGTTGCTGTTTCCATAAGAGCTTTGGTTACTTTTCTGTTAACTTCAGAGATGTCCACTTCTTCCGATGTTAGGCCTTCTAAAGCAGAGAACCTGTTCTTCAGTTCCAACTTGAAGGTATTATGGTGTTTTTTAAGGTTGGTTATGTCAATAGATTTTGTTTGTCTTATGAGCTTGCCACGTTCAAGTTTAGTGTTGAGGTGCATCTTACATCTCACCAATCTATGGTCACTACCTGTGTTGAACTTGTTTAGCACACTGCAGTCTTCTATGACGAATTTTTTGTTACACATAATAAAATCAATTTCACTTGTCGTCCTATTTGGATGTCTCCATGTCCATTTCCTGTGTGGCTTTTTCTTGAAGAAGGAGTTCAAGATGAAAAACCCTTCTGCCTCTGCAAACTCAACGAGAGTATTTCCACGCTGGTTTCTGTTGCCGTGACCGAATTTACCTACTGAAGTTTCATTCTGTTGCCGTTGCCCTATTTTTGCATATAAATCTCCCATAATTATTTTCAAGTGCTGCTTACCTTTATTATTTAGATGACAAATTTCCTCATAAAATTCTTCAATTTCTTCTTCAGGATGACTTGTGGTGGGTGCATAAGTTTGAATAATCTGAGCCTGGTATCTTTTCGAGAGTTGGATAACAAGCCGTGCAGCTCTGTCAGAGGAACTTTCAACTTCTACAACTTTATCCTTCAGTTTCTTGTTTATTATAAATCCAACACCACTAGTTCTGCCAGTATCTGTCCCACGATAGTAGAAGAAATGTCCCTTTTTCAGTTCGATGAGATCTTCTCCTTTTCTCCTTACCTCACTTAGCCCCACGATGTCCCACTTGATCCTTTGTAGTTCCTCTTCCAATTCAAGAAGCCTTGAATCAGAAGATAGGGAGCGTCCATTGTACGTTGCCAAGGTCAGCATCAGATGGCAGCCTAGTCCGGTCCTCCGGGGATTCTTAGCACCCTCTGCCTTCATGTCGCACTGGCCGCTGCCTTGGCCAGGTACATTCCAGCTGCCGGAGACTGAGGGCCAAGATTTAAGTTGTGGAGTCATTTTGGAGGGGTTTGGCCATAACTCACCACGCTGGCCAAGCGGGTTGGTGAGTGTGGGATAGAATTTCCTCTAATCCTGATGGTATAGTTATACCGCTATTGGCGGTCGTCAGAGCCCCTTTAGTGGGAACAGGATGCACCACGAGAAGGCGGGGTTGACATTTGTCAAGGAGAGGCTGTGATGTTACGCATCACCTGACCTTACATCCCATATATATATATATACAAGACAGACCGTTGTGGAGGAAACTTGGGGAGACCTTCGTCCAGCAGTGGATTGATAATGGTTGACAATAATGATGATGATGATGATGATATATATATATATTGAGGTCCCCCCTCAAAATATATATACAGAGATTCCCCCCCCCCCCTCCAAAAAAAATCCTGGAAATGTGGTGTGATGTAAAGATGGCTAGCACTGTGGTGGTGTATGTACGTTTGTATATATATTAGGTGCACAAATAAGTTTTAAAGCATTTTTTGTGTGGCGTATACCGCTCATTTGCATATCTGACATTCCCCCGCATTGTTGTCCTGTGACCGTAACTGGTCCAGAGTATAAAATGTGACACAGAAGTTTGCCTAGCCATCAAACACACATGCACGTCGGTAGGTGAAAGATGGCAAGCGATACTGCATTTATTCGACACTGCATTCGTTACAAATTTCACCAAGGGAAAAGTGCTGCAAAAGCATGTGCAACAATCTATTCTGTTCTGGTTGAGAATATTGTTTCAAAAAGCATGAGTGAGTTCTGGTTTAGACGGTTTAAAGCAGGCAATTTGATGTTAGCGATCGAGAACGTAGCAGCGCCCCGCAGAAGGTTAAAGGTTGCACATGAGGCAATGCAAGCATTGCTGGATGAAGATTCATCTCAAACGCAAAAAGAACTAGCTGAATAACTAAGGGTAACTCAACAAACCATTTTCAATGATTTACGCGCAATGGGAAAGATTCAGAAGGAAGGAAAATAGTTGACACGTGAACTGAGCCAGAGGAACAAGGATGAGCCTGTTATGAAGTGTTTGAATCTGTTGAATAAACAACACAGAAAGTCTATCCTGTGGAAAATCGTTACGGGTGATGAAAAGTGGAAACGCAAAACAACACTGTGTAGACCCCAGTGAAGCAACGACTTCGACACCGAAATGCAATATTCACTCCAAGAAATCTCTGCTGTGCTTCTGGTGGGATATGAAGGGTGTGGCTCTATTATGAACAATTGGAACAGTGTCAAACTGTTACTGATGATCGCTACAAACAACAATTGCTGCGACTGAACCAGGAAAAATGTCGGAAAAGTTCATTCACAGGCAAAGGATTGTGTCCCGTGAAATTCCTGCATGACAACGCTAGGCCGCATGTAGCAAAATCGGTCAAGGAAACGTTATTGACGCTTGGCTGGGAAGTTTTGGAGCACCCGGCGTATAGTCCCAACACAGCCCCTTCAGACTATCATTTGTTCCGATCGATGCAGCATGGTTTGTCTGCTGTATGGTTCCGGACATGTGACGAAGTGTAAAAATGGGTTGACGACTTCTTCGCGTCACACGACGAAGTATTCTTCATGGCTGGAATCCGTCAGCTGCCCGACCGATGGCGGAAGGTGATAGATAATGATGGCGCATATTTTGATTCCTAAAGGTATTGTTGTTTTCTCTCAAATTACATGCTGTGTTGTCTTAAAATGCTTTAAAACTTACTTGTACACCTAATATATATATATCATCATCATCATTGTCAACCATTATCAATCCACTGCTGGATGAAGGTCTCCCCAAGTTTCCTCCACAACAGTCTGTCTTGTGCCAGTCTCCTCCATGTCACTCCCGCATACTTACGAATTTCATCCACCCATCTTCCATGGGGTCTTCTTCTGGGTCTTTTCCTGTCCCTTGGAATCCAATCTAAAATTTCGGCTGTCCATCGATGGTCTGTTCTTCTGGCAGTATGTCCAGCCCATTGCCATTTCAGGGATTTAACTCTGATCATGATGTCTTCCACTCTTGTCATTTTTCGGATCCACGTGTTCCTCTTCTTATCTCTCCTGGTTACACCAAGCATGCACCTCTCCATGCTTCTTTGAGTTGTCTGCAGCCTTTGTATGTCTCTTTTAGCTAAGGTCCACGTCTCTGCACCATACGTAAGCACTGGAAGGATGCATTGATCAAACACTTTTCTTTTAATATATATATATATATATATATATACACACACACGCATATACACTAAAACTCTAAACGAAGAGACTACATATACCATACACACAAGAAAATGACATAAAAAATTGCAAAGAATATTACAAAGAAACACAAGCCCATACGCGCGATGCAGCAGACCGAACTGTGCTCAAATATACGATATAAAATACATTAAAATCACAAATCCAAAAACACTCAACTCACTTACCTCATCAAATGAAACGCAACAGCCAAAGTAAATAACTAGCCCAAGAAGAAGTATCAAAAATATCAAAAATAACAAATCATCTCGAAGATTTAGCTGTCATCATCAGGAAGACCCCAGCTAAATATATGGCCTTTCAAAACGACAGCAAAGACAAACAAGGTCAATACCTGCTGTGTGGGTCCCCTAGGCCATAAATGGAAATGACGATAAACACAGGTAAGAATTTTTTTTTTTTTTTTGTCTTACCTGTGTTTATCGTCATTTCCATTTATGGCCTAGGGGACCCACACAGCAGGTATTGACCTTGTCTGTCTTTGCTGTCGTTTTGAAAGGCCATATATTTAGCTGGGGTCTTCCTGATGATGACAGCTAAATCTTCAAGATGATTTCTTATTTTTGATACTTCTTCTTGGGCTAGTTATTTACTTTGGCTGTTGCGTTTCATTTGATGAGGTAAGTGAGTTGAGTGTTTTTCGATTTGTGATTTTAATGTATTTTATATCGTATATATATCATCAACATCATCGTCAACCATTATCAATCCACTGCTGAATGAAGGTCTCCCCAAGTTTCCTCCACAACATTCTGTCTTGTGCCAGTTGCCTCCATGTCACTCCTGCATACTTTCGAATTTCATCCACTCATCTCCCATGTGGTCTTCTTCTGGGTCTTTTCCTGTCCCTTGGAATCCAATCTAAAATTTCGGCTGTCCATCGATGGTCTGTCCTTCTGACAGTATGTCCAGCCCATTGCCATTTCAGGGATTTTACTCTGATCATGACGTCTTCCTTTCTTGTCATTTTTCGGATCCACGAGTTCCTCTTCTTATCTCTCCTGGTTACTCCAAGCATGCACCTCTCCATGCTGCTTTGAGTTGTCTGCAGCCTTTGTATGTATCTTTTAGTTAAGGTCCACGTCTCTGCACCATACGTAAGCACTGGAAGGATGCATTAATCAAACACTTTCCTTTTAAGACATAATGGCATATTGCTCTTGAAAATTATGCTGTTTCTTCCAAAAGCTCTCCAGGCAAGTTTTGTACGCCGATTAATTTCTTCATCAATGTGACCCTCACTTGATATCTGCTGTCCAAGATAAACGTACGTGTCTGTTATCTCCAGCTTTTCTCCATCAATCGATAAATCTTCATTTCCTGTAAAAGCATTGAACATCACTTTTGTCTTCGGAAAGTTCATTTTTAATCCCACTTCTTTACTCTTGTCAGCAAGTTCTTGGATCATACTCTGCAGCTCTGATGGGGTAGTTGCAAAAATGACTACGTCATCAGCAAAACGAAGGTGGGTTAGATAATCTCCATTAATCTTTATCCCCTTGTTTTCCCAGCTCAGCAAATGAAACACACCCTCCAATGTGGCATTAAAGAGCTTCGGAGATATGGTGTCACCTTGTCTCACTCCCTTTCCAATTTTTACGTGTGTTGTATTTTCAAACAGCCGAATCTTTGCACTTGCATTTTCGTAGATGTTATTAATAATATTAATGTATGCATCTTCAATACCGCAGGTTTTCAGAGCCATTGTAACTGCTGATGGTTTCACAGAATCAAAGGCTTTTTCATAATCGATAAAAGCCATGCACAATGGAAGTTCATATTCCCTCACTCTTTCAATTAGTTCTCTCAGTACGTGGATATGATCTATTGTGCTGTAGCCACTCCTGAATCCAGCTTGTTCTCTCGGTTGAGCCATGTCCAGTGTTACCTTCAAGCGGTGTGAAAGAACTTTAGTGAAGATTTTATAAACTACTGATAGGAGGCTGATAGGTCTGTAATTTCCGAGATCCTCAATGTCACCTTTCTTATGTAGCAGGATCATTGTAGCGGTGTTCCAATCCTCAGGAATCTTTCCTTCATTAAGGCATCGAGTAAAAATTTGGGCGAGTACTGTTTCGATTTCTCCACTTGCTTCTTGTATGATGTCTACAGTAATTCCATCTTCTCCTGGAGCTTTTCCCCGCTTCATGTTCTTGATTGCATGTGCAACTTCTGCTGGAAGGACTGGTGGAACTCTGGTACTGGTATCTTTAATGATGTCTGGAGTGCATGTATCATCCCTTTCATATAATTTGGAGTAGAAATCTTTCACTCTTGTCTAAATTTCGCCTCTATTTCTTGTTACAGAACCATCTTCTTTTCTCAGTGCCATAATCTGTTTTCTTCCCTTACTGAGATGTCCCTTTGCTATCTTCAGGCTTTGGTTGTTTTCAATTGCTTTCCTCACTACTTCACAGTTGAATTTTCTTACGTCTTCAGTGATACTTTTTCTTACTGTCTTGCATAGCTCTATATATTCCACTTTGGAAGTCACATCTTCTTTAGTTGTCCTCATCTCTCTTCTTTTTTGCATCAACATTTTCGTTTTTCCTGATAATTTGTTTACATGCAACTTGTTCTTAGACCCAGCTAATTTTGTTGCTGTTTCCATAAGAGCTTTGGTTACTTTTCTGTTAACTTCAGAGATGTCCACTTCTTCCGATGTTAGGCCTTCTAAAGCAGAGAACCTGTTCTTCAGTTCCAACTTGAAGGTATTATGGTGTTTTTTAAGGTTGGTTATGTCAATAGATTTTGTTTGTCTTAAGCTTGCCACGTTCAAGTTTAGTGTTGAGGTGCATCTTACATCTCACCAATCTATGGTCACTACCTGTGTTGAACTTGTTTAGCACACTGCAGTCTTCTATGACGAATTTTTTGTTACACATAATAAAATCAATTTCACTTGTCGTCCCATTTGGATGTCTCCATGTCCATTTCCTGTGTGGCTTTTTCTTGAAGGAGGAGTTCAAGATGAAAAACCCTTCTGCCTCTGCAAACTCAACGAGAGTATTTCCACGCTGGTTTCTGTTGCCGTGACCGAAATTACCTACTGAAGTTTCATTCTGTTCATATATATATATATATATATAGATATATATCAGAACAATCGTGGCTGAAAGTCCTGCACCAGTAGACCGATTGATGTTTGAAGTCAACCTATACAGTGTAATGGTAAAGTCAGGAATACATATTATACATCATTTTAAAGGAAATTTTATGCTGAATTCAAATATTTTTACAGAATGTTATTACCAGTAATAGAAGTGAAGTTACAAGCAAAAGTACAGCTCTAGTCATAAAAAGCAAAAAATCGAGGAATTTGAAATTAGTGTACAATGCATTTAATGTAAAATACTGTACAGTACATTATTGAAGCTTGCAGGACACTTGAAATAACTTACCAACAAGCAAAATATGCTTTAATATTTAATTCCGAAATTCAAATATCACCAGGAATTCTGCATAAACTTCCATCAACTGACTACAAGCAGCTGCGTTCTTAGTCAACAGACGATTCTACATCCTTTTATATCTTACTAGCGAACATTAGAGAAAGCTATAGTGGATTAGAGAGGCGCAAACGCTTTTTCAGAACTGGATTTGTGTTTCCTCACTTGCACATTTTTGCTTGTAACTTCACTTCTATTAGTGGTAATAACATTTTGTAAAAATATTTAAATTCAGCATAAAATTTCCTTTAAAATGATGTATAATATGTATTCCCGACTTTATCATTACACTGTATAAGTTGACTTCAAACATCAAAAATTGACTTTCGGTCTGCTCTTGCAGGACGTTTGGCTACGACTGTGTGTGTATATGTGTGTATATATATATATATATATATATACAGAAAACTTGAAAATTTCCATCATCCTGGAGCGGGATTCGAACCTGCGCCTCCTGATTTTCAGTCGAGCATGCCAATAAAAAAAATAGCATGCTCAACTGGAAATCATGCCAGTAAAAACTAGTATTCTCAACTGGAAATCAGGTGCGGGGTCGGTTCCCGCTCCAGGATGATAAAAAAATTCAAGTTTTCTGAAGGAAGTGGTTGCACGGAATACAGTGAAAATATGCCGATAATAGCATTACAATGCCTACCATGTATTTATCAAGAATTATTTCTTCGGGGAAATTAATTTCCCAACTGTATATGACGTACTTTCATCACTGGAATTTATAATCTACATTCGGCCCTGGATGTGAGAAACGGTCATGAGACACTACAATGGAGAAGGAATAGCTTCGACTAGTGCAAATCTGAAGGTTCTCAGATATCTATGTTCAATTGCTTGTGATTTCCTTGTCCTGGGTACTGTAATGACTAGCATGCTTGACAGGAAATCGGGAGGTGCGGATTCGATTCCAGCTCCAGGACAATGAAAACGATAAAGTTTTCTGAAGGAAGTAGTTACATGGAATACAGTGAAGATATGCCAATAATAGCATTACACTGCCTACCATGTATTTATGAAGAATTATTTCTTCCGGGAAATTCGTTTCCCAATTGTATATTTTACGTATATATACGAACACCCCATGCAGTCCAGAAAGAGATCTAATGGACACCTTGTCCTTTTCGGATTTTATGCACTTCCTTCGGTACATCAGCAAAAGAAGATAGGAATAAAGAATGCTACTGTGCCTTGAGCTTGATGGGTTGGATTATAGAGAGTACAATGGTTTGCTTAAGTGAAAAGAAAAGAGTTTAGGCTATGCGAGACAAATACCAGCTCCTATGTTTTTTGTTTCAGGTACAACCAGAGGGGGGGGTTGCTAGTGCAGGAAAATGTTTTCCGTTGGCAGCGGTATATCTTTTATTGGTTCCTGTGGGTTCTGTTCCTATTTTTCATGGTGTGCCTAGCTAACTGCACACTTCCACTTCACTTTCTAGCATTTTTCTTTCTCTTAGCGCACCCTAAACTTAACCTCCTAGCTTAATATTTCTAATGGGAAGTAAGGGAAGTTTGAGACATCAGGTCAGACACCACTTTCCTAAAATCCTTTATACCATGATTTTATTTTAAATTGTTATACTGAGTTTCATTCACCATTCTTACCTTTGGATAAAGCTCTGAAACCGTTTTCTCTGTGCATAAACTTTGTGCAGTTATTATCCTTTTGTACCAAAGCAACACACTAGCAATATTAACCTAGGCCTAACCTCCAAACAATGGTACCTCCCAACAACAGTTACTTTTTCTCAGTCCGAGCAGTGACTGATACTCGGAGGTTTCACTGTACCACATACTGGACACAAGTGTTCCGCAATGTCTAAAAGCTTTATTTCAGTTTCTAAATGATCATAAGAAGACTGATATAGGAGATTGTCAGGGATAATCATATGACAATGCTGCAAACATGAGTGGCAAGTGTACACCAATGAGCCATTACATTATGACCACTTACCTAATAAGATGTAGGACACTCTTTAGCCAACAAAACAGCAACCACTTGGTGAGACATCAATTCAATGAGGTGGCAATAGGTATCCTGGGGTATCTGGTACCATAACGTCAGCTGCAGGTCATCCAGTTCCCGTACATTTTGGAGTTGTGATGATTTAGGGCGAACCCACTTTTCCAAGACAACCCACAAATGTTCGATTGGGTTCATGTCAGGTGAGTTTAGAGATCAGGGCATTAACAGAAAGTCACCAGCATGTTCTACAAACCACCCCTTGACAATTCTGGCAGTGTGGCATGGCGCATTATCCTGTTGGTAATGGTTATTACCAGCAGGGAACATAGTTGCCATGAATGGGTGAACTTGGTCCACAACGATGTTCAAATATCTTACAGCTGTCAGGGATTGTGCTATTGGGATAATGGGACCTAAAGTGTCCCAAGAAAAACATTGCCCACAGCATAACACCGCGGGTGCCACCAACCTGTTTCCGCCCAACAGTGCATACAGGTGTCATAGCCTCCATTGGTAATCGACATATCCACACTCAGCTGTCTACATGATGCACCAGGAATCTTGATTCGTCAGACCAGGCCACTTTCTCCCAATCATCCACGGTCCAATCTCGATGATTTTGGGCCCATTTCATGTGTTGTTGGTGATGGCGTGCCGTGAGCATGGGGACCAGTCTGGGTCTTCGGCTACGCAAGCCCATGCGCAGAAGGCTGCGACGAACTGTGTACTGTGACACATTACCCTGATCACCACTGTTGTAGCTGTGGGTGATTTTGTCGCACTGTGGTCCTGCGGTCGCTGTGAACAATGCTCGACAGTCTCTGCTCCCCTCTGGCATCAACGAGTTGCGGACAACACACGGCTAGATGACGGTTCATTGTTTGGCCATCTGTGCACCACATTTGATGTGTACTCACTACAGCGGCATGTGAACAACCCAGAAGCCACATCCGATATCATAGTTCCGAGGAGCAGTGCCAACACCATTTGTCCTCTATCAAACACCGATAAATCAGCTGCTTTTTCCATCTGACTCCGTACACTCTACTAACGGAAAGCCAGTCCTCAGGTTGTATATATACTGCTCTGTGAACATCACCTGCGCCACCATCCGGTCTCCAGGCGAGCTCATTTCTCTAGGCTGGGGATGATCATAATGTAATGGTTCATCGCTGTAAAAGAATGCAGGCCTTAATTTTGGAAAAAAGTATTTTACCTTCGTTTGTATCATGTTGTGGACATTCTTTAAATTTAGTTGGAAAAGCAACAGCTAATTCATGTACTGCAGCTGTCAATTTCATTGAATTTGTACAGAATGTGTGTGTGCGCGTGCGTGCGTGTTTTACAGCATCAACTGAATGATATAGAATTTTGAATGAGAAATTGTCAAAACTGTTACCTAAAAACAACATATGTTTCTTATAAACAAAGAGATACTTGTTGGTCCTGTCGAGCTGATGCAACAAAAGCCATCGTTGAAGGATATACCCCAATAAAAGAAGTTTTATCTGATATATTTAATGTAATCAAGAACAGAAAAGTACTGTCAAGATTGAAGTTAATACAATTTTACAGAAAATGTGCAGTCTTGAAATAGCTGTATATGCTGTACTTTGGAACAGTATTTATAAGCAATTTAATGCTATCAATCAATTGTTACAGATTCTGCAGTCAAAGCTCTTAACAGGAAAATTTGAGGGATACTAAGAAGCAGCACCAAAAATTTCAAATACAGACGAGTATACCCACACACGTTCTAAAACGAAAAAGGTAAGACTTAATCCACTGGGTTACGCGAGAACAGCAGAGACCCACTTATCACCTAAAGAAAAGTTTCAAACAGAAAGTTTTATTTCAGTAATTGATCAGCTTTCCACATCTTTAACTGACGAAATATCTGCTTATGAGACTGTTCACAAATGAGATTCAGATTCTTAAATCATTTGGATGACATAACAGGTTTAGATTTATATGCTGCTGCTGAGGATCTAGACAATGTATACAAAGATGATTTTGGTGCCTAGTCATTTATCCCTTTGATTGATAATACAAAAACAATTTTGATGGGAAAAGTGAACCGAAAGAAATGTTTTACTATAGGATTCTTCCTAATAATAATTTTTGAGCCACTTTTCCTAATGCTGAAATTGTTTTACAAATTTGCTTATCATTAATGGTGTCTAATTGTAGTGGAGAGAGAACCTTTTCAAAGATGAAACAGATTAAAAATAGATTGTGCAGTACAACATTGCCTGTCAAATCTGTCAATTTCTTAGTATTGAAAGCGACATACTTTGAGAACTCTATTTTTCTCAAATAACTGATGTTTTTGCAACAGAAAAATCATGTAAAGTTTTGTTATAAGGAAAATTTACATAACTTTGTAACTCCAGAATTGTCAGTTTGACACACATAAGTTTTAATGTTTTTTAGGGAGATAAATTTGCAAACATTATTTTATTACCACATGATTTGTATATTCTATCTCCAATTGAATAAAAAAATTAATATAAGCAATGTGCATTTTAAACTATAAAAATAAAATTGAAAATGCAAATTCCATACGTTAATTTTTTAATCCAGTAGAAAACATTAACCATGAATAAAATAATATCACTTTATATTTAAGACTTAATTTTGTAATCTAGTTGCCAATTATTTTTAATAGTCTCCACATTGTAATCACAACTAGATTGCCAATTATTTTTAATAGTCTCCACATTGTAATCACAACTAGATTACAAAATTAAGTCTTAAATATAAAGTGATATTATTTTATTCATGGTTAATGTTTTCTACTGGATTAAAAAATTAATGTATGGAATTTGCATTTTCAATTTTATTTCCTTGGTGAAATCTTTAATTCAACACAGCTGTTCCCATCTTTGTTTTTAATATATTTGTATATTCTGGGTTAATCTTTTCCTAATATGTTCAGGTCATTTTTGATCCAAATGGTTTTTCCTTTCACTTCAACGCTAGCATATTGTGTTCACTATGGTTAATATTTCCTGACTTTGTCTATTTTAATGTTTATTTAAACATACTAAAACATTTTTGTTTTCAAGTAGCTTAGTGACAGTGAAAATAGTAACACACAAGGTGTTTGGGTCACTTTGTTAATTACAAATTTAGACATGAAACTATCGGTCTTTCATTGAAAAGACTCAACTATATAATTTTGCGTATTTATTGGTCAAATATTTTATTTGTGTGTTACGATGTGTGAGCCTCATTACTGAAAATCAGTACATCCAAAAACTATCAAAAGGGCATGTTATGTACTGATGAAAACTTTTTTACATCTTACCAACTATGCCAAATGCTCCTGAAAAGGAGTAGTACAATGATTGGCACCATTAAAAAAAAATCATCGATCCTCCCACCTATTCTTCAAATAAAGGGGAAACCTAACTATACTACTACATTCATTTTTACAAAGGAAATGGCACTCGTTTCATACATTCCCAAGAAAAACAAGTGCACTGTTCTACTGAGTAATCTTCATAATGCAGCTAAAGTAAGTGATACTGACATTTAAAAAAAAAAAAAAAAAACTCAAATTCTGTTGGACTATAACAGCATGAAAATAGCTGTTGATACATCAGATAAAATGGTTGCTGCTTATGCTTCATAAAGGAATACAAACCAATGGCCAATGGTATTCACCAACATTCTTGATATATCAGTTTACAATGCCTATGTTCTCTTCACTAAAATCAACACTTCTTGGGCACTAAGTTGTTTTTATAAGCAAAGGCTCTTTTTGCAAAACTTGGGAGATAACTATTCAAACAACATGTTAAAAGATGAGTCTGGCAGAAATTGTAGAAGCAGTTCAAGAACCTGAAAGATTGCTGCCCTCACGTGACTCAACACCAAAATGGAAAAAACCTGGAAGGTGCCACCTATGCTGGAAGACTGAAAATAAAAGTTCAATCAAATGTGTAAAATGTGAGAAATTTACTTGCAAGCATGTCACATTATAATTGATGTGCTATGAAAAGAACCAATACCAACAAACTATAACAGAATAAAATAATATCGGCAAATATTTTTAATTATTCACAAACCACTTATAGTGCAACAATACTAATTTACATAAAAATAAATATGTTTACATGTGGTGAATAACTTTGAGAGCGAATGTGTCATATTTGATGTGAATGCCTTGTGTAAGAATGAAGTGAATGCCGCAAGAAGGTTAAAAAAACAACAACTTAGAACCAGTTTTTCACTTAGGTGGTTCTGGTATTAGCAGTTGGCTGTATGTTTATGAGAACTCAGAGAACAGCTTAGTAATGTGTGTGTGAGCAAGTGATAATTTCTGAAAATATAAATAATTTGCAGGACAGACTTGATCAGTTAACAAAGAAAAAGAAAAAGTAATTGTTCAATACATGGGAAAAAGTTTGAACATGTAGCAGATTTTAATTATTTGAATACAACTGTTTGTTGATAAGACTGGAAAATTCATTAAAAATTACAATAGCACAATAATCAGCATGAAATAGAAAGTCTTCTATCACATGTACAAAAAAAAAACTGTTTTTATAAGAAAGAGGCTAGAAGACAACAAAACCAGCTGTGTACAATGTAATATAAGACCCCAACCTCTTTTATGGCAAAGAGAGTTTGCCATACATGAGACCAACCAAGAAACAAAAAAGTTGAACTTTTTAACCAGATGAAAACTCAAAATGGTCGATGAGAAAGTGCGAATTTATTTATGTAAATATTAAACTGGAGCACATCGCTGTATTCACAATATAAAATTATTGAATTAAAAACAAAATAAAAAGGCTTTAAGGCATTTCTTTAAACCCAGTATTTTTTGTTCTGTTTGTTGTGATACTTGCAGAACATTAGCTTTTGGAAATCATTGCCCTCAATTTCATGCTGAAATACAGATTTATGCAATAAAATCATATTTAACAACAATACTGGGCAGAGGCAACATTGTGAGAAAAAAGAAATTATAATTACAGGAAAAATCTTTACTCCGTTTAACTTCTGTTTTCGGAAGTTTTGTAAGATGAAATAAGTTTCCAGATGGGAGAAACGACCCCCCCCCCTTCATTAGGGGGAAAAACTTCATTTTTGCATCAATCTCAAGGATGACTCAAATGACGACGAAAAAAGCGGAATTCCGTGGAAGAATCTCATGTACGGAGTTGGCTCAGAAGTAAAGAACTCTTTAAGAGGTTAGAAGCATCTAATGTGGAATATCAGGGGATTTCAGTCATAGAATGGAATTAGTACTGAAAGCCTTTGAACTGATCAGCGTACCTCTCTGGTGCAAGAAAAAGTGAACAAAAATGTTACTGTGGTAATTTGAACATGTATGCCACATGGGATTGTGACGTACTACAGAGGTAAAATCAAGTGTTAAGATGACAAATCTGCAGTGATACATATTAATGTCAAGATGAAAGCAAAATTGAAAGATAGGAAGGAGAAAGTGGAAAGGCATGAACTGGCTTTTTGGAAAGATAGGAAGTCCTTCTGGAAGTACATGAGACTCAGGAAAAATAGGGGAAACAAAGTTGTAAGTTGTGTGAAGAATGAGATTGGGGAAATGATATGGGAGCCCAATGAGTTAAGTGACAGATGGGGTGAATACTTCTGGGAGTTATTAGATCAGGAAAGCAAAGATGATTCTGAGACAGATGCAGATGATGTCACAATGAGGGATGAAAGCACAGGAGGGATCTCAAGAGAAGAAGTGTGTAAAGCTCTAAAATCTCTTCAGAATGGTAAGGCTCCGGGAGTTGACGGCATAACTGCAGAGATGTTGAAATATGGTGGTGACTCTATAATTGACTGGTTAACTGAAATTTGCCAGTTGTGCTGGGAGTTAGGAATGGTCCCTCGGGATTGGAAGGATGCTATCATTGTTCCCTTGTATAAGGGAAAAGGTTATCAGACTGAATGCAAGAACTATCGTGGTATTAGCCTACTAAGTGTGCCAGGGAAAGTGTTTGGTAAGGTTGTTATTGAAAAAGTACGGGGTCTTACATCATTGAAAGTGTGGGATGTTCAGAGTGGTTTTATGCCTGGTAAAGGCTGCACTAACCAGATTTTTGCATTACGCATGATGATTGAAAAGTATCTGGCTGTTGGGAAGAACGTTTTTACTGCCTTCATAGATTTAGAGAAAGCTTACGACCGAGTGAATAGGACACTTGTGGAAGGTATTGAATGAATATGGTGTTACTGGGAATCTACTTAATAGTGTAAAATCCATGTATGCTGGTAGTAGAGCTTGTGTACGAGTGAATGGTGTTTTATCAAAATGGTTTTCCATTGGTGCAGGAGTTAGACAAGGTTGTGTAATGTCACCATGGCTGTTTAATATATTTATGGATGCATGCATGCGTGATGCCAAAATAGATAATAGTGGATTATGTCTTGGTGATATCCGTGTGTGCAGATTGCTGCATGCTGATGACACTGTCCTGTTGGCAGAGAGCAAAAGTGAGTTGCAGAGTTTGTTGACTCGGACGCACGAAGTTTGCATGAAATTCAAACTGAGTATAAATAAGGGAAAAACCAAAGTTATGGTTTTTGAGAGAGGAATGGGTAGCACTGAATGTAATGTAAGTATAAATGGCACTGTGATTGACCAGGTGAGCGAGTTTGTGTATTTAGGAAGCATGTTTGACAGAGAGAACAAGTTGGATGGTGAAATCAGTAGGCAAGTGAATTCTTCTTTGAAAGTCATAGCTCCTCTGGGAGGTTTTCACAGGAATGATGGGTTCTCTAGAGAGTCCCGCGTGGCTGTGTACGAAACTGTAATTGTTCCTACTCTGATGTATGGCAGTGAAACCTGGGTACTGCAGAAGAAACATAGGAGTTGTTTGTGTGCTGGAGAAATGCGTTACTTACGTGGGGTTTGTGGCAGGACATGATATGATTGTGTGAGAAATGAAGATGTATTGCAGTTGTGTGATGTGAAGCAAAATGTTGTTAGCAAGGTGGAGACCAATATGCTGCGGTGGTTTGGCCATGTTGAAAGAATGAGTGATGAAATGCTTACTAAGAAAATATTTTCAGCCCAAGTGGCAGGAAGGAAAGGCAGAGGAAGGCCAAGGAAGATATGGGTGGATCAGATTCAGGAGTGTCTGCATGAGAAAAAGATTATGAGTATGAAGTATAAAAGATCTTGTGTACGGCGTGTAATGGATATCAGTGAAGCACAAGTTGTATGTCAAGATCGATGTAAATGGAGAAGTTTGATACGACAACAATAAGTAAAAATATCTGGAAGTTTGTATTTCTTTTTGGAGCTAACCTCTGAATCTCAGAGAACAGCTTAGTGATATGTATGTATGAAAGCAAAATTGCAATCAGAGGTCACTAACAAACTTTTGACTGAAGCTAATGAGTTCATGTAGCTTAGTAGCAACTCACTCCGGAGCGAAGAGACATGGATTCAACATCAGTCACAGAAAAATTCCTGTTTCACATTGGTGCCCAAACATAAAATGGATATACTGGCCGTTGGATTCTTTGAAGGGCGAGTGATATGTGTCCACACATCATCTGGAATTAATGAACGAATTCCTACTTCGTTTCAAAAAAAAAAAAAAAGACAGAGATGATGTGACATACTATAAGACGACAAATCTGCAGCGATACATTCTGTTCATATAGCTTAGTTGGGAAAGCAACTTACTCTGGAGTGAGGGGATGCAGACAAATTTGTGTTTTCTCAGGATATGGAAGATTACCTAAACATATGTATTTTGTGGTTTTAGGCTACATCTCATATGGTAGGCCTAGAATAAAGTTGATAGTAAGTGTGAAAACAAGACATAAGTGATTTCAAGAAGCAATATGTTAAGAGACAGAAAATCCTGCAACAGACAAAAGAGAGGTGGAAATAGAAAGAAATATTAGTTTTTAGATGAAAAAGTAAATGTCTTAATAATAATGAGTATACTGAGTCAGTGGATGTGCTGTTGTTCTAGACAAATACATCACTTCTTTGCCTTTTAAAATACAAGGAAAGTAACAACATAAGTTGAATTCTGTAAATTTTAAATTATTTTGTTACAGTAAACACATTTACAGGAATTTCTGTTCTGTGATACACATAACACCTTGACTAAAACCAAAACCACTGTATGGATGATACAACATAACACAACACAACCTAAATAAAAAAATTCAAAATAATGGCAACCTGTTTTCTTGATTTCATACTAATAGTAAATATAAAATTGTGGATACATTGATCTCCATAATGTATTCTGTGGTCTAAACAATTTCAAAATGGTTATCAACACCAAGTGGATGCTCTACAAATATATATGTACATATTGCTACAGATTTGCTTCACGAAAGTTCACAAAAATTAAGCATCACTCTCTTTGGTGAGCAAATGGAGAGGTATTTTTCAGGTGGCATTCCTTGGATAGGCCTGTGCAAGTGAGGAGCATCTCCTAGAATGTTTAGTCTGAAAACAGATAATCAATAATAACTAAAGGGTAAATTTGGTAGGGAAAACCCTTGAAAATATTGAAAAGGCAATGTCTGTTACATTGTGTGTGTGTGTGTGTGTGTGAGAGAGAGAGAGAGAGAGAGAGAGAGAGAGAGAGAGAGAGAGAGAGAGAGAGAGAGAGAGAGAGAGAGAGAGAGGCATTGCATCAGCCAGACAATTTATAGGAAGACTGAAAAAAGGTGCTGTGAACCCTTTAAAAACTTGGCAATACGAATTGCCATGTGCCAGTGAGCCTGGCACATGGCAATTCGTATTGCCATGTGCCAGGCTCACTGGCACATGGCAATACGAATTCGTATTGCCATGTGCCAGGCCCATGTGCCAGGCCCAAGCGAGCGCACAGAGTTCTCTTGTGCGCTCGCTCGGGAAAAGCACTGAGCTGCGTGTGACCCCCCCCCAGCAAAAGCATCCCACTTCCCATGAGTGTGTGTAAACCATCAGCTCACTGGAGGATGCTGGTGCCTTACCCCCTTCCCCATGTCATAACCAAGTGAGGCTGGAAAACAGTTGTTAACTGTCCCAGTACTACATATAATGCTGCACATATTCTTAGTTGTATTTTTTTTTTTTTTTTTTTTGACGAGGTTTGACGACCATCATAAGCAACTCAGTGTGCTATAAGCAGTCACCTGTCCCTAATTCAGGGCCACTGGCTCCAGGGAAGGGAGAGAGCCAACACCATAAGACAAACACTACATCCATGCCTACCAGGATTCAAACCAGGACCCATCTTGGACGAATGATCAGAAGACATCGCTTAGACCACTGAGCCACCACCACGGCAGCTAAAGGTATATTAATTCCATAATTCTTAGGATGCAAGTACAACCCGTAAGTATAAAATCCTTCATTTCCATTTCTCAGTCAAGTGAGCTACAAAACACACCAAATTAAAGGATCTGTGCAACCAGAAAAACTTTGACTGTTGGGCACAGATTTTAAGACTGACATTTGTGTAAATAGTACTGCACATATGAGAAACCATTATAAATCAAAATACATACACACATAAATATGCCTATAAATAAAATCCAGTCTGCATGTTTGGAATTGGCTGTGTCAAGTCCCTTTTATTAGGAGTCATGACCAATTCAGCAAACTGTCCCCACTCAAGAGGCAGGGCTCTCAACATATGGCTTCGAGCCATTGTCATATTTCTACCAGGATATAGTAGCCCAGCTATCTGGTAACATTTGGTGTTCAGAAGTGAGTTAGTAGCAGGTCAGTAGAGTTGGGCCCATGTAGTTATTTTCATTAGGGGTGATGACCTAAACCTGCACTCAGTTCCCATTTAAGGCACGAGGCCCTTACCAATGTCATAATTGTACCAGGTTATAGCAGCCCAGTCATCCTGTAACATCTGGTGTTCAGATGCGAGTTAGTAGCATTGGAAGATGATCTAGAAATAAGCAGGGCAGTAAACTCAAGCAGAATAGGAGTATCAGTTCCATTTCATTTAACTAAAAAACTGAATGTTGATGAATGAAGCCACAACTAGAAAAATGGAAGAACTTAAGGAAATAATGAGTATAATGTCAAAGTTTATTAAAGCCAAAATGGAGGCTCTGTCCAAAGGAACTTTTAGAATGATTAATAGAAATGAAAACCATTATCATTTACACTCAGCAAAGACAAGGAACTTTTAGAATGATTAATAGAAATGAAAACCATTATCATTTACACTCAGCAAAGACGCAGAATAAGTCTGACTGCTCGAATGGATACACAGACACAGAATTTTGCAACACAGCTAACTGCTCAGAAGTAGATGTTTAATGGAAAATCAAAGGGGCAGGAAAGCAGGAAAGAAAATTTGAGGAACAGAAGTTTGCCATCAACAAGCTTTGGAGACGCAAGTAGCGTCCAAAAAGTTTAAACTGAAAGTTCAGCAGCTCGAATACATGGGCCTCCTTGAGCAAAAATGCAAGCACAGCTAGACAAGGATGTTGTCAATGAGCATGATGCATGTTCTACTGAATGCAAAAATACAAAATAATTAAGTGCAAAACAAACATGAGCAATAGACAGGGATGCTTAAAGAAATAAGAAAGAGGTCGCAGGTGCTGAATAGCAGGGTCTCTGCTGCAAGTTCACAGCCATCTGCAGAGTCAGCAGAATTTGAGGGGTGTAGGCCTGAGTATTGGAAAGGTGCCCATCACTTTAAAAGAAGGAACAGAACTATATACTGTTGAGCTGGTGGCTTCAGTGCTTCTGACGAGGGAAAATACCACAGAAAATGGGCATTGTTCTCAGTGTGTGATGGACAATGTAGGCAAAGGTATTTGAAATTATTCAATGTTGAAGAGATGAAAAACTGGCTAATTTACTTGCAGAATCTGTAGATATTTTCTCCATCATGATAGCTATGGACGAATGGACATTTTTCCACAAGATAAATACGAGTGACAGCATGCCTACAAAACAATCTGCAAGGCATTTGCCCTTAGCTTGGCTATTGGAGCAAGCAGACAAATGATTGAAGATATGGAAAGGCAAGGGATTGTAGAGCCTTCTTCCAGACTATGGGTCTCACCAATTGTTCCCATGAAGAAGAAATATGGCAGTATGCTGTTACGTGTTGATTTTCATAATTTGAACACCACCATTAGAAAAGATTCCAACCTGTTACTGATGACACCCTCAAACATCTGGTTGAGCCTCAATGGTTCTCTAAATTGGACTTGAAAAGTGGGTCCTGGCAGACAGGAGTAAACACAAAAGATAAATAGAAAACTGCTTTCTCAGCAGGCAATGGATTGTGGCACATTACAGGCCTGTGTAATGCCTCGGTGACTGAACTGCTTATGGAAACCATTCTGAGGGGATTACCTTTAGAGAAATGTATAGTGTATCTGATGATGTGATCATTACTAGTAGCACCTCTGAAAAGCACCTCCATAATTTGAGATCAGTTTTCTCACACCTTTGGTCAGACTAAACTGGGAGCTGTGCAAACTGCTTTGGAAGGAGATGAGGTATTTAGGGCATACGGATTCAGTCCAAAGAGTACCAATAAATCCAGAAAAGCCAGCAACAATTAGTAATTGGCCACAGCCACGGAATGTGAGAATGTGTATGAACTTGGGAGTTTCCTTCAGTTGCATCTGTACGACCAAACATATATGTAGGGATTCTCATTAGCTGCTCGCCTTTTGCATCAGCTAACTGAAGACAAGATGAAGTTTGAGTAGAATAAGGAAAGCAGTTGGGCATTTAATAAGGCTCAGAAACACATTAGTTTCAAAGCTGATACTGGTGTTTCCTCACGACACTACATTTGTACGAAACACAGATGCAAATTAATTTAGCTGCCATACTTTCTCAGATTCACGGGGTTCAGGGAAAGTAACAGTTTATTTTTATCTCTCACCAAACAAGAAAGAAAGCATTGTGTCACTCAAAAACAATTGCTGACAATTCTTAAAGTGGTCAGCTATTCCCACCATTACCTGTAGGTTTGAAAAATTGTAATTAAGACAGACCACTGAATAGCTAACAAAATTTTAAAATCCTGAAGGGCAAATCGTACACTGGTTGCAATGGCTTACAAGAATATGACTTCCAAATCGAACACAGAAAGGGCAGCTCTCATCACAATGCTGATACATTATTGCAAAGAGCCTGCCCACCAGCTCGCAGGTTTCATTCTTAAGCGGAAAGTATTACAAAGTGGAGAGGCAGTGATGCAGTGTGTCAGGCAAGTGAAACAGTGGCACTACAGAACCCAAGAAGTAAGGAAAAGGTTTAAGAAGCTCAAGAAAAAAAGACAAGGATATATGCCTCCTGGTGCACTGCAAAGAGTAAACACAAAGCCAAAACCAGTGAAGCGACATCTTGATGTGTATTAAGGAATCTCTGGGCTCAGTAAGATTCTTTGTTAATGAAAGACAGATTTCTGTATAGGGAAATTGAAAACCATCAAGGTGATGGATGCTTTTCCCAAAGCTTGAGCTGCCAAAGTCTCAAACAGAAGTTTTAAAACAGGTATATAACCACCAGAAAGGCGGTCATTTCGGCATTACGAAAATGTTAGCAAAAGTCAGAGAATGGTTTCATTGGCCAGGATGTAGGAATTGATGCACAAAAGTGGTGTCGCAAACATGATCTCTATGCCCCTATAAAAGGACTGCAGACCCAAAAAGCAATGGATGAAAGAAAATTTACAATGTTGGTGCCCCATTTGGAAGAATTGCTGTAGATGTAATGGGAAATAAATAATGGTAACAGGTACATATTAACTGTCATGAACTACCTTACAAAGTGGCCAGATGTATGTAATATGGAAAACAAGGACACATCAACCATGTCAAGATTACTCGTCGGTTATGAAAGCAAAACATTTCAATCAAGGCCGAAATTTTGAGTCAAGGTTATTCTAAGGGAGCTGTGAGTTACTGGTGATAAAGAAAAACTCTTAAGCTCTGTATTTCAGCCAACGAGCTAGGGCCTAAGGAGCAGACAAAACAGAAATTTAGCCCAGTATCTGTTTTTGTTTGAAAATGAAAATCAAAAAGACTGGGGTCGGTTAATACCAGTCTTTCTTTTAGCCTATTGTTCGATCAAACATGAAATACCTGGAAATACTCTAATGGAGAGATGTTATATGGTGGGGAACTATATCTTATCTGTGATTTCGTGTTTGGGTGAACAGACATGTAGAAAGTGAGGCTGGTATCTAAGCAGAAGAACTGATGGAATGGCTGGGAAGGGTTCAGTAATTTGCTAAGGAGCATACACATAACATCAGAAAATGAATACAAGGTAAGATACACATTCTACAGAATGAATGTTTGAGGCAGGTGATCTTGTATGGCTGCACAATCTGAAGAGAAGAAAAAGGATATTGCCTAAATTACAGCAATCCTGGGGAGGGGAGACCATATAGGATCATTGAAGAAATAAAGCACTTCATTTATTGAGTAAAATATGGCAAGCGGTTGTGCAAAGTAGTATGCATGCATACAGTACATTCATATCTGGGGAATAAGGAGTAAAACTAAATTCATAACAATGATGTCATTTCAAAGGGAGGGGGGTGATATTACAGACTAGCTTTGCAAAAGTTTACAAAAAGTAAGCTCCAAATACTTTTTTTGGCAAATAAACAGAGGCCTTTTTCAAGGGACACGCTCCTTCATATGGGTGGCTGGCTGGAAGTGAGAAATATCTACAATGTTTAGTCTGAAAAAAGGTCATCAGTAATAACTGAAAAATTAAAAGAAAAACCATTTTAAATGTCAAAAAGTAGTCTTGTCTTTTTCAACTGGGGGGGCACCAGCCAGACACAAAATTTGGAGATAATACACACCCATCTGTTGAAGATAATGGTCTCGTTTTTGACAGCAGCAAACTAAACTGCAATGTGCCAGTGAGCTTACGAGCAGATACTGAGTTTTGTTGTATTCCCTAAAGAGAACATTGCCCCCTCCCACGACCAGCCCACTTTGCAAGGAAATAAGAGTGCTTGAACTGCCTGCCGATGGGAGAATGCTGGTGATGTCATCCTGAGCATATGAACATATTGTGTCAGTGGTACAGATAGAGCTCCGTATACTCTTTAAAGGTGGATTATTTTTTGGGATACAACCTGTAAGAACAAAATCCTTTTTTTTTTTTTTGGTTTCTTGGTTCGGTGAACTGGAACACACATAAATTTAAAGGATGTGTGCAGCCATAAAAACTTTAACACTGTGGAGTGAAGATTTTAAGGCCACCATTTGTGCAGACAGTACTGTAAATCAAAATGCCTGCAAATAGCAACCACTCTGCATGTTTGGGGTTGGCTGCTGTCAGCCCCTTTAATTAGAGGTCATGCTTTAATCCAGCAATCCTTCCACATTCGTGAAAAGAGGCATTGGGCAGCAGAACCCGATCATTTCAGGGGGGGGGGGGGGCATCTCCAAGAGTTAAAACAAAAAAAAACAAGGAAGAAAACCCTTGGTTTATATATGCAAGTACTCTAACACATCATTGTCAACTATTATCAATCCACTGCTGAATGAAGGTCTCTTCCATAACTTTTTGTCTTGAGCACATCTCTTCCAAGTCACTCCAGCATGCTTCCGAATTGCATCCACCCATCTTCCAGGTTGTCTGCTTCTGGATCTTCTCCTGCACCCCTGGTCAAATCCAATGCAATATCTCAGTTGTTTAAAGGTAGTCAGTTCTGCTAGCAATATATCCAGCCTATTGCCCTTTGAGAATTCTTTTATGATCTTCTTTAAAATGAGAAACACAAAGGTGAGTTAACATTTTAATTTATTTGCACAGAATCAATTTTCAAAGTTACACTTGAAGCATTTTCAAGAAAATTGCAACACGTGGTGATGGTCTTCAGGAAAATTTCATGATTAAAACAAGTTAGTAAAATCATGCAATGCACTGATTATGATACGCTTTCCAACATACCAGAAATCATTACTCAAGTTATGAGGATAATGGCTGTGGAATAAATCTTGCTCCTGTGCCGTGACCTTTCAGCCCATTTCGATGTTATTAAACAGAATTGGTTCAGTATACCTCAGGAGCAACATACTAAAGTTTTGTCGCAATAGAAGCATTTTTAGTCAAGTTATGAGGATAATGGCTGTGGAATAAATCTTGCTCCTGTGCCCTAACCTTTGATCCTATTTCGATTATATTCAATGGAACTGGTTCAGTATACCTCTGGAACAACATGATAAAGGTTTTGTCGCAATCGAAGCATTTTTATGCAAGTTATGACGCATAAAGGTGATGAAATGGATCCCGCTCCTATGCCTTGACCTTTGACCCCTTTTTGCCCATTTTCAATAAGGTTCATCCCCAGGTTGTCCCCTACCACATACTTAAATTTCATCGAAATCTAACCATTTTTACGCAAGTTATCGTGCGGACAGACAGATAGACAAAGTTGGAGCATATACGCTTCTTCAACCTATGGTTGGAAAGCATAAAAAAGTTATACCATATGTGAACCACAAATTTTTAAGATGTTTCGTACAAAGATCCTACTTCAGTAGGGGGACCATGAAATTGTAAGAGGGGTCCAGACCCCCGTGTCCCCTACCTTCTGCTGCCCATGGAAGAAGCCCTCGCCATATTGCCATGGGCTATTGTCATATTTGTACATGGATACAGTAGCACAGCCATCCAATGAAAATATATATGCAATTCTGTCCTACAGAGCATGTAAAATAAAAAGCCACACATAGACTTTCCAAAGGAAAGAACTGCACACTTTATTCATTAACAAAACATATAAGAATGACTCATACTATTTTAAATTATCATGCTTTTCAAACTTCACACTTCAGAAAAACAAGACATGGGGAAACATTCGTTGCTTTAGTTTACATTTTTGTTTTACATTAATCTCTCTCTCTCTCTCTCTCTCTCTCTCTCTCTCTCTCTCTCTCTCTTTCTCTCTCTCTCTCTCTCTCTCTCTCTCTCTCTCTCTCTCTCTCTCTCTCTCTCTTTTATGGAAATAAATTAAAACTTGGAATACAAGGTAAGCAAACGTCATTCTTCTTGGTATGGCAATATGAAAACTTACGCAGCAACATCCTCTAAGACGCGCAAGCCCCATCCTTTCTTTTCTGTCTTGATAGGCTCCGTTTTAATAAATTGTCTCTAAAAAGATATAATATACTCCAGTTATCTGAGAAAAAGTGTAAAACAAAAGCCACAAGAAAGACAAGCAACAGAGACAATGACATTAATGTGTAATACAGAAATTACATTTTAACAGATTCTAGATTAGATTAACTGTCATAACAGCAGGTTTATTGCTTTTTATTTATGAACTGAAGCCTCATTGATTAACCACAATTAAGTCTGCATCAAATCATCTTTAGACTATAAACTGTGCTGAAGAATAAATTTCTCGTAGTACATAAATGTAAATGCAAAATCAGAACAGTAAATAGAATGCTACTACATCAGATATGTTTAATATATATCAAATACGTGGAGATAATGTAAATGGACGATGTAATCACTCTTTCCACGTTATTTTTTAAACAACGCATAGCGACTGAAAAATTGTATTTTTCAGTCTACAATTTTTCAGTCGCTATGCGTTGTTTAAAAAATAACGTGGAAAGAGTGATTACATCGTCCATTTTCCATTTGCTACTACATCAGAACTATATTTCAAGACAACCTTTCTTTGCTAAAAGTACATGCTCCACAAAATGTTACTAATTAAGCTTACTTTATCAAACAAAAAGATCATAGACACATTACCCACCACATTATAAAATTAACTTTCTTCAAATCAGGTTAATAAAATATAACAAATATGCATCAAGATCATGATGTTCAGAGATCTTTATATACAGTGCAACTCCACTAAATGGATGCTTCTGAACAGCAAAAGCTTCTCAAAAGAGGATTTGAAGAAGTTATTTTCATATTCCACAGCTGTACGCTATTTTGACAATCTTACAACAACGTGCTTTCTAAATAACGGAAGTGACATTTTAAAACATCAGCCAACGGACAAGCTCCATTCATGAATCAAGAAACATTCATGCTCTTCTGAGTTTTCTATGACTCTGTAGTGGATATGGTGTTACAAGGCAGGTATTCTGAACCAGAAACCTGCAGCCTGTGTTGACGGGGAGGGGGAACACTATTACAGGTCCTCTAAGTTAAGTATAATTTAGTTATGTCTTAAACCTTGTATTTTTACGCCGCAGCCACAGGGAAGGACAAGTAAGGTCATGAGATATTGGATATTTGATCAATGAACGCCTTCCACATTTTCCAACTGTTCCGAACATATGATTTTTGCAGCAATATTTTTTCTGTGAATGTCTGTTAGCTTTATGTTTGAAAAATGTTTGAGGAAATATGTATTGTTTTTGATTCTGGGAGAAAAAGTTGATACAATAAAACTGAGTGAAAAAAAATAATAAGTGTGCTCGATTTGGCAACAAAGAAAAAAATCCCCCTTACACCCAAATACCTGCCAGGTTTGAAAGTGTCTTATCAGTAGTACGTTATGCGGCGAATGCGGTGCGCCTAAAAGACGCCATCAACCTTGGGTTAAATAACGCATTTTATGACATAGTTTAATAATGTTCTACTTTTTAATGCAAATGTAATAAAACAAAACTAAGAAAATCTAAAACTAACCTCTTAATGAAAAAATTTACAGATGTGCAGTATCTGAACAAGTAAGTGCGGCAATTTTATGCCAAAGAGTGTCAATGCGGTCACATTGCATTATGTCTTCTGAAAAATTTCTGCTTGATAACTTGCAAATTCTACCTCAAGCAAATCCATATCTTCACTCCTAACTAAATTTGGAAATCTACCAACAAAATATTTTACAGATTTGAAACTTACACAGCACCTGTCTTTCACATTAATTACTTATAATTGTTTTCATTCAAATAAGTTCTTGTTGCTGACCCTATAAACAAGATCATCATCTGCTTTTTGTTATTTTTCTTTTTGATATTTCACAGTTAAAACAGAATCAGCTTTTGAAACAGTAGATGGCTTTACAAACCTCACTACCAAATAAAAAAATAATGATTGAAGTTTATGTTTTAACACATGAATGCAAGGTTTTTCTTGCTGAAAAGTCAAATTCACGTTAACAAAGATGGGTAATGCATTTCTTAAAAACAAGGTGTACAACTTAGTAGTATGATTTTCAAGCACTTTTCTCACTGCATGAAACTGAGTGTTCCGATTTCGATAACTGCTTTCATCATTAAAAAAACATTTCAGTGGTCCCCACTGTTTCAGCACTCTGTCCAAAGCATTTTCTAATGATAGCCACCTAGTATTAACATGTTTTAATATTTTGTGAATATTTTCCCCATACAGTTTTTGATACACTGTTAACTGGTGTTTGTGTTTACTGCTTTTTTCCAAATAATAGCAAATTTGCATTATTAGCATTTTAATGTCCACAGGCAAGGCTTCCTTAGTGGCTTTTTGCACTGCACAGTGTATTAAGTGACAACAACATCCTACAACTTTTACACTGGGCTATTTTCATTGAATGCTGCCACACCTTTAAATTTCCCTAGCACATTGTTTGCATTAAACACATGCAAAAGAAATACAATTTTCCCATTTAAGATCAAATTTTTCAAACTCTTTATCTAGGAAGTTAAACATTCCTTCCTCTGTGGAATCAGGGATCCTAATAAAGGCAGCACAGTTGTATTCATCTTTCCTCCTGTCTCATTGAAAAAAGTAACAACTACGAGATACAGTTTTTTTATCGCTCATATCATTACTTGCATATGTCACAAAAGAGAAAAACCATTCCAAACACAAATTCTGGAATTTGTGTTTGCTATGTTAATTTTGGACACTGCTGTATTTGCTGAAGACATTATGCTAAACAATCACATTTACAATTTATATAATAATGCAGATTCTAATTCTAAAATATATTTTTGAGGTCCATATACAGATCTGAACAAATCCAGTTCACACAGAAACAATTTCAAAGTTGAGAGTTATTTTAGTATTAATAAAAAAAATAGTACATACTTTTTGAAATCTTTTATTGGAACATAAATCACCAGCTGCACAACGTGATCCACTAAAAATAGAGAAACAACATTTTATTAAATCTGTACCATAAACAACATACATTCCAAAAAAACAGGTAACACAAACACATGAACTTATCTCACTGGAATATGATCAAAAATAACTTTCAAGCATCTGATAACTGCAATAGCATGCAATGCAGCTCCCTGTTGTGAATTTTAAATATTAGGCCCTGTATCATTTTTTTTTTTGCTGTTTTTTTTTTATTAATCCTAAAAATAATTTAAGTTCCCACTAGAGTTAACCACAGTTTAATCTGTTATCCCATTCACATAATTATTTACCCTAGAACTGGACAACAACTAAAAGCAGACCTGCCAACCTCTCAGAACCAAAAAACGCAACACTCAGATAGAAAAATCGTAACACGACGCATGCTGACAATTTTTTAAGCCTATTTCAGCTATATAAATTCTTGATCATGGGAATGTAGGGATTTTTTTTTCCGTACATCAAAATTTTACTGAGAAACTAATTAAATCTAATCAGCAAGCACTTTTATGTTGTTAATTATTAGAAAAACAATTACGAGTACGAGAGAAATCCTCACTCTGCACAACTTCCGTTTTCGGAAATTTTGAGAGGCGGAAAACTTGTATCTTAGGAGGTCTGTTAGATGGTTTAACCGGGTTATGGGGATGTCGTTTTTGTCAGCAGGACCAAAATAAATCTGCGATGTGCATCAGCAGTCGCCGCGATTCTGCTACGAGAATTAATAGAAAATGAATCTGCGAAGTACATCCGCCGTCACCACGATTCTGCTACGGGGGTGGGTACAGAATAAATATGTGATGTATGTCGGCCATCGCCACGATTCTGCTACGGGGATAAGAACAACGAAGATGAGTACAAAATAAATCTGTGATGTACGTCGCCACGATTCTTCTACGAAGATGAGTACAAATTAAACTTGCAATGTACGTCGCCACAATACTGCGATGCACGTCGGCCGTCGATTCAATTCTGCTACGGGGATGAGTACAAAATAATTCTGCAATGTACATTGTCCTTTGCGAGAAAAAAAAATTACGATTATGAGAGAAATCCTCATTCCGTCTAACTTCCGTTTTCGGAAATTTTGACAAGCGGAAAACTTGCGTCTATGCACGATGGTTTAATAGGGTTCCAGGGATGTCGTTTTTGTCTGCAGGATCAAAATAAATCTGCGATGTACGTCGTCCGTCGCCGCGATTCTACTACAAGCCTGAAAAGGAAAAAAATGGGGGAAAACATGACTATTTAAAACAAATCGTATTTTGGGCTGCAAAATCATATTAGCGTACTGCAGCATGATTTATCGTATTAAATACAATAAAATCGTAACAGCTGGCAGGTCTGTAAAAGTATGTGCTTGCTTAATACCAATAAGAATAAATACAACCTGACAACTAATACAACTTTTATAATCATTTACAATGCACATATAGTGTTTCAAGTTAGTACTGCATAATCTACAGGGCCCAAAATGTGTAATTAGCTGTGGTAAAACCATTCAGGTCAAAGGTTATGGAATATTCCCTAACATTGGGAAGAAAATATATAATCATTCCTCCACTGTTACTGCATCCCTAATGCTTTTGCCATTCATGTCTGCCCACTGAAGTCAGTGTTTTGAAAAATGACCAGTGTATATCCAAAATTGAATGTTGCCAAATTTTATACTTCGAGAGACAACTATCAGTATTTAATGTTAATGAAATCAAACGAGAATAAATAATTTGGAAAAACAAGATGCAATGCAAAGCCACTCTCAAGTTAAATCAAAAATCAATATACCATATTTCTATGAACTTTTGGACATATGTTTCTTTTGAAAGTTTTCAATATTAAATAAGAATCAATAATCTTATTATGGTTATTATTAGACCAACAACCATAAACGTTATGTGGTTATTATAATTTTATTCGAACAATAGGTTATTGTTACTAATACTACTGTTTCACACATTGTATGCGATAATGTCATTTGGTGCTGGATGCCTTGCTACAAATGTTGAATGTAATACTATAATCAATCACAGTATCAAAGTATAAAGAACTAAAAATACAGTAAACTCACCATTATGTTGTCTTAGGTTGTTACTTTTTATTCACTGAACAGTACTTGTATTCGTGCCCTTGGTCTATTTATTCGGGATTCGTTCTCGCCATTTTCACAAAATGGCTTACTGTTGGTGCCATTCTATTTGGTGTATATACGGCACAATTTGATGACTTTGATGAGCTATTGTTGAAACTTGTTGAATTTGGATTCAATTCTTCACGACCAAAGGCTCGAAAGATTTGATGTTAGTTCAAAGCGAAAAGTAGACAATTTATTAAAATCAATTATTTGAATTTACAAAATGAAGTCAACCTCGTAAAATCGTGGAACAGAAACAAAAAGCAAAGGAACCTTTAAAAGCCAATAAAATCTTAAAAACCTCTAAAAAAGTTGTAAAAAGCAAACATCGCATCCAGCCCTCAAAGGTTACCAGACTAGTTTCAACAACATATCCCCCGCTGTCATTCTTCAGTGGTCACACATGCCGACGTTGTGGCCTGCTCTACTACATGCAATGTCGGTCTCCTTCACGAATCCCCCTGAAACCTGTAGGCACCCATAAACATTTTTCATTGCCCAGTTCCGGAACGTGTTTCAGCTCATTTTCACTCCGTGGCACCATCTCGTGGCCATCTCAGTATTGTTAAGATTATCTTGCAACTGTTGTTCTTTTATGCTGTATTATTATTATCATATTTATTATTTTTGTTTTCTCTCATTTTCCTTTTCTTTTGTTTATTATTGCTTTGTTCAATTAAATATTTCCATGGGTAAGCCAGCTTATACGGTGAAGAGGCGTTGCAGTTTTTGTCCCTAGTTTTTTCGATGACCATGGATTCAGATAGTAAGATTTGGTTATGCTTTTTATGTGAGTTTAATATTTTAGAGTTTTCCAAGTCAAGAACAATCTGATGTTGGTTGCAGTGTTGTATTACTAACGTTTTTTCCTTCTGTTTTGAGTCAATTGTTACGGTGTTTTTGTAATCTTGCAGAAAAACGCCGTTTGGTTCTACCAATATAGAATTTATCATGTTCTCCGTTATTTGGGTTAATTATACGGATTATGTATACTCCTGCGGTTTGCAACATAGATTTTTTATTATCACTGGATGTTAATAGATTAGCGTTATCAATGACTTTTATACCAGTGTCAAGGTTATGATGTTTGCATTCTTTTTTTATGATGTCTGTGATCGGATGTATGCATGGTAAATTGCCAATATATTGTAAATCATTTTTGTTTACATTATTGTTACCATCAATTTGCTGTTTTATCTTTACACTCATAGAGTCAATTAAACCTTCAGAGAATCCAAACTGCACTGCAATTTGTTTAATCCATTTGATTTCCTGAAGAAATGCCTTTTTAGTAGATGAATGAGTATATGCTCTCCTGATAAAGGATTGGAAGGCTGCAGTTTTGTATTTCCAGGGGTGTGCTGGTTTGGCTGTAATGATTGCAGGTGTATAAGTTGGCTTCCTGTATACTTGAAAATCTATATAATGGCTGTTTTTAATTAAAGAAATATAAAAAAAAATCAAGTTTGTTGTTATTTTCCCTTTTACAAGTAACTTGTACAGTTGGATATATGCTATTGAACTTCTGTAAAAATGTTTCAATTGTTCCTCAGAATGTTGCCCGAAGAATATGTTGATAATCATAAATTTACAATCAAAAACTCAGAAGCAGCTCTGACTGAAATTAAAAAAGATAAACAATGCCAATTTCATTATGTATAGTTTGGATATTGTATCTTTATATCCTAATACCCCTACAGTCGATGCCATCAAGATAATTGAAGAAAACCTATGCAACGACAAAATTGTTCAAGATATAGTATTATTAAGGCTATAAAACTAATCACAGAGAACAACTACTTCACATATAATAATACCATATTATATATCAACAAAGGCAAGGAGCTGCAATGGGATCACCGTTATAGGGATTGTTGGCCGAAATCATACTTCAAGACATAGAATCGAAAATTATGATAAATGCAGATAATATCAAACTTACCTATGATTTATTCAAGATATGTTGATGATATCCTAAACTTCTGGCAACATTCTGAGAAACAATTGGATCATTTTATACAGAAGTTAAATAGCATATATCCAACTATACAAGTTACTTGTGAAAGGGAAAATAATGACAAACTTGATTTTTTGGATATTTCTTCAATTAAAAACAGCCATTATATAGATTTTCAAGTATACAAGAAGCCAACTTATACACCTGCAATCATTACAGCCAAATCAGCACACACCTGGAAATACAAAACCGCAGCCCTCCGATCCTTCATCAGAAGAGCGTACTCATTCATCTACTAAAAAGGCATTTCTTCAGGAAATCAAATGGATTAAACAAATTGCAGTGCAGTTTGGATACTCCAAAGGTTTAATTGACTCTATGAGTGTAAAGATAAAACAGCAAATTGATGGTAACAGTAATCCAAACAAAAATTATTTGCAATGTATTGGCAGTTTACCATACATACATCCGATCAGTTTACCGTACATACATGACATTATAAAAAAATAATGCAAATATCATAACCTTGACACTGGTATAAAAGTCATTGATAACGCTAATCTATTAACATCCAGTGATAATAAAAAATCTATGTTACAAACCGCAGGAGTATACATGATCCTTACAATTAACCCAAATAACGGAGAACATGATAAATTCTGTACTGGTAGCACCAAACTGTGTTTTTCTGCAAGATTACGAGAACACCATAATAATTGGCTCAAAAAAAGAAGAAAAAAAAAACCACTACAACCAACATCAGCTTGTTCCCGCCTAGGAAAACTCAAGAAAAGGAAAATGAGAGAAAACAAAAATAATAATTACAATAAGAATACATCATAAAAGAACAGTTGCAAGATAATCTTAACAATACTGAGATGGCCACCAGATGGCGCAACCGAGCAACAACGAGCTGAAACACGTGCTGGAACTGGGCAATGAAAAACGTTTATGTGTGCCAATAGGTTTCGAGGGTTTCGTGAAGACGACCGACATTGCGTGTAGTATACAGCAGGCTGCAACGTCGGTAAATGTGACCATTGAAGATGACAGGGGAGGATATGCTGTTGAAACTAGTCTGGTAACCTTTGAGGGCTGGATGCGATGTTTGCTTTTTACAACTTTTTTTAGAGGTTTTTAGGATTTTATTGGCTTTTAAAAGTTCCTTTGCTTTATGATTCTGTTCCATGATTTCACAAGGTTGACTTCACTTTGTAAATTCAAATCACTGATTTTAGTAAATTGTCTACTTTTCGGTTTGAACTAATAAACAAATCTTTTAAGCCTGTGGTTGTGAAGAATTGAATTCAAATTCAACAAGTTTCAACAATATCCCATTAAGCTCATCAAATGATGCCGTATACACACCAAATAGAATGGCACCAACAGTAAGCCATTTTGTGAAAACGACGAGAATGAATCGCAAATAAATAGACCAAGGCCACGAATATGAGTACTGTTCAGCGAATAAAAAATAACAACCTAAGACAACATAATGGTGAGTTTACTCTATTTTTAGTGCTTTATACTTTGACACTGCAATTGATTATAGTATGACGTATTATATTCAACATTTATATAGCAAGACGTCCAGCACCAAATGACATTATCGCATACAACGTGTGAAACAGTGGTATTAGTAACAATAACCTATTGTTCAAATAAAAAAATAAGAATCAAATATTAAAATTATTAAAGACAGAGTTTTCACTACAGAAAGAGAAAATCTTTGGCAGCCCTTGTTACTTTCCCATTTATTGGTGAGAAGTAGTGAAATATGACAAATTTAATAAAAAACCACACAAAGTTCATAAGCATAGGGATACGCACGAAGGCTCTAATAATGAAACTAAAATTTACCCGAAGGTCAATATCAATAAAAGTAAACTTTGTCTGAAATGTAAAACTAATGATGAATAAGGTTGATGTCTAGCAAGGGGAAAGAAATGCAGTAAATGTAAGAAACTTAACCATTTTGCTATAATAGCCTACAGGAATAAAAGATTACATGGAAGTAAGAGCTGATAGTAATAAGGAGTCAATGAAATCCTTAGGGGATGATTTGTTAAAATTAGTATCAGTTGTTTGTCAAATACAGTCTGTCAAGTCTGAATGGAAAGAAGCAATTCTTTACATTTAACGAATTTACATTTAACAACAAGTGTAGAGGTAATTATTCTTCCCATAAAGAAATTACAAGCACTTGGTTTAAATCTAAATTTAAAGAAATCTAATAAATCCTTGAAATCCTATACTGGACACAGTCTCCATGTCCAGGGAACATTGAGACTGTCTTGCACAGTTGGTAATAAATCTGAGTTTCTCGAATTTCATGTTGTAAATTACGAATCAAATCCTTTGTTGAGATTGCAAGCATATGAGCATTTGGGTTTTGTTACTCGAGTAAATGCTGTCATTAGAGATAAATTAATAAAAAAATATGATGATGTCTTCACTGGAAAATTGGGTAAACTACCATATGTGTATGATATTAAATTGAAGGGAACAGCAGAACCTAAAGTTGTTTCTCCTCGAGTCATACCTATCTCTTTAAGAGATTAAGTTAAAGCAGAACTGAACAAAATGGTGCAGGAAGGTGTTTTGAAAAAAGTAACTAAGCCTACAGATTGGGTTCATTGCATAGTGGTAGTACAAAAACCTAATAAACAGGTTAGAATTTCTATGGATCCTAGACCATTAAATAAATATATAAAAAGAGAACACTGCCCTATTCCAACTCAACAGAATATATTTTCCCAGTTGGAAGTTGCCAAATATTTTTCTGTTCTCGATGCTTCTTCTGCATTTCTACAAATACCTTTGGGAGAGGAAAGTTCCAAGTTATGTACCATAGCAACACCACTTGAAAGATATAAATTTTGTAGATTGCTCTCCAGAGGTATACCAGAAGACAATAGATAATATTTTCATGGATTTAGAAGGTACTCTTGTTTACATTGATGATATCCTTGTCTTTGGCAGTACAGAGGAAGATCATGATGAAAGATTAAAAGCAGTGTTTAGACAGAGCTAGAAAATATGGTTTGAAACTCTCTAAAGAAAAAAGTCTATTGAAAAAAAAATTATGTTAAATATCTGGGGCATACCTTGTCCAAGGAAGGTTTTCTGTGAATCAAGGCAAAATAAAAGCAATGACTCAGTATAGGTCTCCAAAACATAAAAGGGAACTACAGAGATTTATAGGTATGGTTACATATGTAGGTACATTTATTCCCAATTTATCGAGCAAGACAGGAATTGTTTCGTTTTGATGTCTTTTGTTTGGCGCTCTTTGGCCAACCATGGCCCTTGCGCCATTAAAATCTATTAACCAACCAACCAACCAACCAAGACAGGAATTCTTCGCAAGCTTTTTAGTAATAAACGTGAATTTGTGTGGACTGCCAATGAACAAAAGGTTTTTGACAAACTCAAGGACTGTGTAATAAATGCACCAGTACTATCATATTTTGACCCAGGCAAAAAATCAACTATTTCTATTTATGCAAGCCAATATGGCTTAGGGGCAGTGTTATTGCAGGAAGATCATCCTGCTGCATACGCTTCAGTTTCTCTAACAGAAACTCAACAGAGATACAGCCAAGTAAAAAAATTATTAGCAGTCCTAAATGGATGCAAGAAATTTCAGTATTATTTGTATGGAACAAAATTCACAACTGAAACAGAACACAAGCCTTTAATTGGCCTATTACAAAAGCCAATAGAGAAGTTGTCTCCCAGACAACAAAGAATGACACTGAAACTTTTCAGATATGATATTAATATCATACATGGGCCAAGCAAAAAATTACATGTTGCTGATGCTCTATGAAGGTGTCCAATCAACAGTGAAATAAATACAAGCTTCTTAGAAGCAGCCACTGTACACACTGTATTAACTGCAAGTGAGGACAAGACTATAGAACTCAAAGAAGCTTCTGGGAAAGAATCAAAAATTCTACAACTAAAGGAGTATACACTGAAAAGCAATTGAATTAGAGACAGCTGGCGTTATGCAAATGTGGCTCTGTGGGCGGCCCTGTAAACGGAAACGACATGACGTATGCAGCGATCTGACAATATAAGGAGTGATGCGACAGGAATCAGTAAGAGTCGGACGCAGTATGGGTAAGACGAAGGATGTAAACGCATTTGATCATGGGCAAATTGTCGGGGCCAGACGAATGGGTCACTCCATCTCGGAAGTCGTGCAGGCACTGGGATTTTCACGAGCCACTGCGTCACAGGTGCACCGTGAGTACATCGAATCCGGTAAAACCATCCTTGCAAGGAACAACTGCCTTGGACAACAGCGTGCAGATGAGCAAGGTCATCGTCGGCTAGCTCGCATTGTAACAGCAGATAGACGGGCCACAGTGCAAAACATTACTCGGCAATTTAACGCTGGTGCACAAAAACGTGTAAGCAGTCACATCATCCAGAACCATCTCCTCACTATGGGGTACAGAAGCCATCATCCCACGAGGGTACCGCTGCTGAGCGCACATCACAGGATGCAAAGATTAGTATGTGCGCGGGGAACATCGCCACTGGACCCTAGACATGTGGGAAAATGTTGCCTGGACTGACGAGTCGAGATTCACGTTGGTACATGCAGATGGCAGGATACGAGTATGGCGCAAACCACATGAAGCGATGGATCCTTCTTGCCAGCAGGGTACTCTTCAAGCTGGTAGGGGTGGCATTCTCTTCTGGGGACTGTTTACGTGGACTGAAATGGGACTCGTGGTATGTGTGACATCGTCCCTCACAGGTCAATGTTACAGGGATATCCTGGACGACCATTTGCTCCCGTTTGTGCATCTTCAACATCCCACTGGGGACCTCATCCTGCAACAAGACAATGCACCGTGCCATCGCTCCCGAATTGTATCCGAATGGTTGGATGAACACTCCACTGGCGTGACCTTGCTTCCTTGGCTAGCTAGCTAGGTCACCTGACCTCAATCCCATCGAGCAGATCTGGGATGACATCAAGAGAGATGTTCGAGGCTCTGACCCCCTCCATCAAATCTTCGTGAACTGTGGGAGCTTGTTCAGGGGTCGTGGATCCGTATGGCTTCCCAACACTTCTGGTGTCTTATCGAGTCCATGCCGAGACGAATCGCAGCCGTCATCAGGACGAAAGGTGGTGCTACACGTTACTAGACAGCTATCTCTAATTCAATTGCTCTTCAGTGTATATACATCATGGATGGCCGCCAAATATTAGCCAATTAAAACCAGGTCTAAGACCGTATTGGGATAAAAAGTCTGAGTTACATAGTTTTAATGAATTGGTAGGAAATCGATTAGTAATTCCTTTGATAAAAAGGAAGGAGGTATTGTCAAGATTGCACTTGGCACATCAAGGGGTGACCTCTTGTCATAGGAAAGCTAAACATACACTATATTGGCCGAATTTTATGAATGATATAAAGTTTTTTTTTTTTTGTAAACAACTGTGAAATATGCCAAAAATACCAAAGGGCAAATTCAAAACAAATAATGATACCATATGAGATACCAAAATTTCCTTGGGAAGATGTCAGACTGGACTTTATGTATTTACAGGACGAGGACTTCCTGGTGATCATTGATTATCATTCCAAATTTATTGAGGTCAAGAAGCTAACTCAAAAAACAGCAGATACTGTGATAAGTGTCCTCAAACAAGTTTTTCGTACACACAGCATCCCAAGAATGCTTCATTCAGACACAGGGTTCATACCCTTTCTTGAAAATGGAAATTAAGGAGTTCTTAAGGACCTACAGGCTATTTTTAAAAACCTTTAAATATTTTTTAAGGACTTCAACAAATTTTTACCCATTAATTGTGATTATAGGCCCATCTTTGTGGTTTCTGAAACTTTTTAAATTTGCATTTGTTTTTCCTTCAATGTTTATCCGAATTTATATTTTTTTATTAATTTACAAATTCATTTTAACAAAAACAGTATTACAAATACAGCTTAGAATTTCATATGGCTGTGATTGTCAGTCTTTAAAATTTTTGGTATCTTTACCTTTTCATTCAATAACTTAATTCCTTCCATTAGAATTACTTTTACAAATATGTACGGACACAGGCTAAGAAACTAAATGTATTAATTCTGTGGGTGGCTTCACTACAAGTGCTGCAGCTGGAAAAATAACACTTTTATAAAAATGCAGCACAGCTTGTTAGACCCGTTTTAAGTTAATGAAGCAAGTAAACACACTATCGAAATCAAATCGAAACACACAAGTTCATCGTAACTTAAATCATATCTTCGGAATTGAAAGCCCTAAGTTCAATAAAAATGCTTACATAAATTTCAAAACTGCATTGGCAGAATTCAAAGAATCAAAACTGAACAGTGAAGCATCACTTTATTTTAAATATTTATTTATTTATTTTTTTATTTACTATACAGCTTCCGAATTCCCAAATCTGGAGAAAAATTTGGTTTTTGTAGATTTGGATGAATAACACATTTTTGCTTGTGTAACTATTACATTTTTATTTTTATTTTTATTTTTAATTCTACAGCTGTAGCACTTGTAGTAACTACTTCCATACACTTAATGCAGGTTGATTTCAAACATTTGGCAATAGTGTATAGGTGTAAAAGCTGAAACAAACTACAGTAACAAGACACCTATGAAATTTCCTTCAGAATTTTTACTTCTATTATACATTTTTTTTGCTCTTAAACTTAAACAAGAAAGATGACACCGAATTTTCAGGTGTAATAAGCACGTCTTTTATATCCGTTCTGACGCAAATTAAATTTATCAAAGCTATTCAAAGTCAATGGAACCGGTATGGAAAACAATAGTATCTGACCGAAGAAAGAAGTTTTCAATCGGGTTTTTAATCCCTCAGATATTGCTGTAAACGGAATCATGAGCTTACAAACTCTTAGAAACAGAGATATCGACAAAAATAAGATGTGACTTTACGTCCCCTGGTGGGAAAACCATGCATTATTTTTAGGAAGAAAGAACTCTCAAAAGGTTTATCCATATAGCGGTATTGGTACAAGAAAAAAAAATTCTCAAAAGGTTTATCCATATGAGCGGTATCGGTACAAGAAAAAAAAAATTTAGTTGAGTTTTCAGGAGCCCAGATTTTAATTCATATACATCAAAAGCAGAAATTAACACTTATGGCCCCTGGTGGCCAAACCATTCTTTACCAAACATTAGAAATTATGTGAAAAATATTTTCCATCAGGTCTTGTATGCGATACAGGAAGAATTTTTCATATCGGAGTTTTAAAGCAGAAATAACTCAGAAAACGCAATTTACCTTTGTGCACCCTAGCGGAAAAGCCTATGATTTACTTGAAAATTTTGAATTTATAGGAAAAACATTTCACATCGGAAACACTGTCCAACAAAGATAGAATTTTTCAAATCGGACTCTTAGAAGTAGAGATATTGACAAAAATAAGATGTACATCTACGCCCCCTGATGTAGAAACCATGCATTATTTAAACAAGAAAATGTTCCTAAAAGATTTGTCGCCATTTTTTACAAAAATTAGAAATTATGTGCAAAAGATTTTCCATCAGGAGCTGTATTCAGTGCAGAAAGAATTTTTCAAATCAGAGATTTAGAAGCAGAGATATAGGGGGAAAGCAATTTACCTTTGCGCCCCCTAGCGGAAAGTCTATGAATTACTTGAAAATTTTGAAATTATATGAAAAAGCATGTCACACTGAAAACACTATTCAACAAAGGAATTTTTCACAAAAATAAGATATACATTTACGCCCCCTGGCGGAGAAACTGTGAAATATTTTAAAAAGAAAATGTTCCGAAAAAGTTTATCAATGTGAGTGGCATCAGTCCATGAAAGAATTTTTTTCAAACGATATTTTAGAAGCTCAGATTTTATGGCAAATACATCAGAAGCAAAAATTAACCCTTACGCCCCCTGGTGGCCAAAGTATGCCTTACCAAAAATTAGAAATTATATACAAAAGATTTTCCATCCGAAGGTGTATCCGCTGAAGAAAAAAATTTCAAATTGGAGTTTGGGAAGAATTATCAGGAAAAATGTACTTTACTTTTATGCCCCCTAGCGGGAAATCTATGCGTAATTTAAAAATGTAACTACATCTAAAATACTCTTTGACATAAATGGAATCGAAAGATAAAATAATGTTTTCAATAGGATGTTTAGAAGCAAATATGTGGAGTAAAACGTATTTTTGAATTCGACATCATCTGCATTTATGCTCTCTAGCGGCGAAATTGCACATCGTAAAAAAAAAACGAAATAAAGGATCATCATTCGCATATTTCAAGCTTCCCAAAGCAAAAAGAATTTTTCAAATCGGACTAATAGTTGCAGGGATTTCGTGGTTACAGACGGACAGACTGACGGACGGACAAACCAATAACATAAGCACAATCTTTTTTTACAGAAGACGTGCTACAAACAGTAATGCAATTTAACAATGACTGCAAGGAAATTATATTATGTACATATTCACTTTTTTGAGGTCAAACAAAGGATGTAGGCCTACAATGAAATCAAGTTTTCAGCTCCTTTTTTGCAACTACTGACATGGTAATTCCTGCCAATTCTTAATTTTTTTTCCTTTATTAATTTTCGAAAACTATTTGATTGAAGGAAGTAGTTATATCTCTCATCAATTCCCCTTGGGCAGCAAGGTCATCTGCACGTTTCCTCTATTCCTGCAATATTTTTTTCTACTTTCAGTTTTTTCGTACTAAGCATTTGCAATTCCTCCTCAATCAATTTATGTTTCCTCCCAGATGTTGCTTGGCACATTTTTTTATTTTTTTTTTAGGCATCTAAATATTGAACATATTTCTGTCTAGCTGAAAAGACAGAAGCTCTAAGCTCTTTACTTAGTACCACATTCCCTAATAAATAACAGAAGATAACGATCTGAACTGTACTGACCCCGCTCAAAGAAATCAAGAAGCCAGCAATAAATCTAATCTAAACCAAAGGGATTTGAATTTTGAAGGTAGCTGGTTGGCAAACTGCCAAAAGCAATACAGAACATGGGTAAACTTTTGCGACATGCGATCTAGCGGATCTAGTGACGTAAAACCATCATCAGTACGCTAATCAATGAAACCAGCTGGCCTGAGTAACACGCGCATTTCTTTGGTTAAAAAAAAAAATTTACGACCTTTTTTAACGACCGAATATAATATTATTACGGTGTTTTCAAGGACTTTTTAAGAGCCCTTAAAAACAGAACAGAAATTAAGGAGTTCTTAAGGGCCCTTAAAAAAGGCAAATGGAAATTAAGGAGTTCTTAAGGACTTTTAAGGACCGTACGAACCCTGAGACAATGGACCACCATTCAATAGCAGAACTTTTCAGATTTTCATGAAACAATATGACATGAAACATGTAACATCATCACCAAGGCAACCGAAATCCAACGGCATGGTGTAAAGGTCTACAGTAACCATGAAAGCAATGTTCACCAAGGTTAAATAAGCCCAGGGCGATCCTAACTTGGCACTAATGGAGCATAACAACACACCAAAATTTAATTTTCTATTACCAGCATAAATGTTAATGGGTAGATAGATCATTGAGATCTCTAATTCCGACTAGATCAATTTTTTTGAAGCCAAGGTTCTCCACCACCAAAACGTATCAGAAGTTAAAAGACAACCAAAGAATTCAGCAACGATATTACAATAAATCAATGGTTCACTTACAACATCTAGAACCTAAATAACCTGTGTATATTCAAACTGGACACTGAAAGTGGACCCCAGGCACCATCATCAAAAAACCTGAAACACCCCGTTCTTATATTGTGAAGACTACATCAAGAACTGAACTATGAAGAAACAGAATTCACTTGAGACTTGATAAAAGTGTGTCGAAGACTTCAGAAAAGGTAGGGAGTGACACAGAAGCAAATTCTGAAACATTGAATGATAAAGACCTAGTGTCTCCTCCAAGTGAACCTTTACCATTGCCAAAAGATCTGTCTGAAGGTGAGATGGATACCTTCTCTGCTAGGTGTCTGTATACAGTTTGCATTGAAACTGTTGTTTCCAGTCGCAGCAGCGAGGTCCTGAGAGAGGTCTCTAGAGGTCATCCACCTATGGTGTTTGGCAGTTAATGCCATACAACGATCTTCCGCAGGTGTCGTGGCTCTTGGACCGCCTTGGCTGGGCCTTCTGGTGATGGTACCCATTGTTCGGAATTGGTTCCATAACCTGGATACCACTTTTCTTGACACCTGTAACCATCGAGCAACTTCTGCTTGAGACTGGCCAGCTTCAAGCCTGCCAATAGCTCTCCACCTCAGTCCATCGTCTAAACAATTCCGAGCACTCATTCCAACTGAAATCAGTCAATCTTGTGATTTTTCTTGCAAGAAACACAACTCTGAAGACAAAATTCACAGATGCAGAAAACGGTCACTTTCACATTCTCTTACTAAACTTACCCTGTTAGCCATTTAACAAACAGTGGATGCTTACATTAGATTCGATCGATATACGATCATATGTAGAGGATTTTAGGAAGGGAGTGTCTGACCCCAGGTCTTAAACAACCCTTAGAAATAGGAAACTAGGAGATTTTAAACCATAACTGAAATATGCAGTGTTCTGCAAAGCTCTAGAAACACAAAAAATGGTGCACTGCGTGAAACAAAAATGTCCGCCATTTTTAAACGAGTTACTATAAAATTAAAATAATCTTGGTTTTAAACTACCAACATATAGGAGTCATAACAAACAAAAAATATTTGTTTTTAAAAATGGTGAAGCAACCAATTAATTTTTTTCTGGACCACTTGAGATGGATTGACCCATTAATAAAAAAAATGCTGTTACATATAACCTTCGTGCAATTAATTATGCATTACAATTGAAAATAACAAGAAAATTTAACTTGTATGTATTAATAGGATTTAATACGTTACCATTCAATCATTAGGAGTCTATTTAAGCAGTTTTCTGTACAGCCAAATTCACCTCGCTCTTTTTCTTCTTCTGTTAACGTACAATCACACACCATCCTTCGAACTTCTTTTTGGGTCTTTGACTTCTTTCTAACTCACAAAAGGTTAACAGAACACTTACTATTTATTTACTTTTATAAATTAATACAATAAATTTGGACATAATTAAATAATTATAATTCAACAAGTGTTAAAACTTGTTTATGATAATAAAAAAGTTTAAGTATTAGAGAGCTTTCAACTAATAATTTCAGTCTTTTTCAACCTAGGAAAGAATAACGGACTAAGTGACTGCCATAAGAGACATGTGATGTTGTGTTCATTATTATTATTTTTTAAATCGGTTTCTACATTAATGGAATATGAAACAGAGAATCAGAATTAGTTGTTTTTTTACGAAAAGTACATCTTAGGTTTCCTGATAATGAAGTGAAATATGATTGATGAACTGAATGAGGCAATTCATTTGGCATCAGTCCATAGAGATACAGCAGAAGTGACCTACAATGTTAAGATAGCCATGAAGTGTCAGAATTTCCTTTATGAATACCATCTTTGTGCTCCATTACACACCAGTTGATGCTGTGGTAAGTGCTTCTCAGTGGCATGCTGTGAACATTATGTGTAGGCATGTAAAAATTAAATTTAAAAAAAATAAAAAATAAAAAGAGCATGTCATTTATAACGGAATTCCACCTTGCGACTTTTGTTTTATTCTTCTGTTACTTTGGCTTCGACATCAAAACCTTCAGTAGAACTTTTTCAATGTTCATTAAAAAAAAGTTAGCTAATATATCTTGTCTTTGCATATATTGCATGAATAGGTTTTTATTCTCACGCATTTATCCAAGCCAAGTTCGTGCTTTTGTGCATCAGGTATTAGTTCCCTCACGCATTTATCCAAGCCAAGTTCGTGTAAAGCTTTGGACAATTTGTAGATTGTTTTACTGCTTAATTTAGGGGGAAGAGCAAAACACACTTAATTCGCTTAACCTAATAAAATAAAAACAAGTGTGATGTTTCTTTGAGTGAATTCAGGAAACTCAATGCTTTTTGTATCACAATTTTTTGAGCCCATAAGCTTTCCATATAGGACAGTTATGGGGATGATTTTGATTTGGAAACTACCAGGTGGAAAGACTTTATACCCTTTGGGGGTCTATCTTCCTAGTAAAAGTCATCTGGTTGAAGCTTGGAACCTTTTGACTTTTATTTTACACCAATAAATTCAGATTACTAATATATTTTCAATGCTTTAAATTTTGACAATTTTTGAGTTTCATTTTTTTTTTTTATAAGGAAAGAGTACACAGTTTCTAACAGTTTCCTTACAAAATGATAAACATGGCCAACAAAACAGAATTGCAGATTTGAAACCCTACAAATCTTGTCTGTTTGGTAAATAGAAGTATCAAAATATGTAATAAGTTAGTATGTTTAACCTGCATACTTAATGATGATGTTAAGAGAGACAGGTTTGAGGTTGGTCTTACACATTCGGATTTCTCTGTAAAGCTTAGGGAATCGAAAGACATTAATTTTGCATCATCCATTTCTTCATTCAACTTTTGCAGTTTGCTTAAATTTATCTTGACGCATTTTAGTGCTTCAGAAGGCAAAAAATATACGAAAATGTGAAAATGTAACTGTATAATTTTCCAATTGAATACGAAAGGATTTCTTGAAATCTGCACGAGATAGTGGATACTCACAGTCAAAAGAAAACAAGCTTTCCATTGGTTGATGCAACATTTCGACAAGTTTTCAATGACAGATAATGAAGGCCCCAACCCAAGTGGGAATAAACAGTGGGGACAGAGGGAATGGATTCTGATTCTCTAATTGGTTGACTGCCCAAGCCCTGAATGCAACAGAAATTCTGCATACAGTGGATTTCTTCGTTGTCGTTCTTACTTACCTGACAAGGATATGCTCACATGAGTACAGACATACAAAATTAGGTTTACGTTGCCGCTTTCAGTTCTGGCTAAAATGCACACAAATATGTGAATTTGGTTTTAAATAAAACTCTTCTAAAACCAGGCACTTAGTTTAATTTTCCCATTACAAAAAATGAAGAACAAAGCTTTTTTTTGTATATATATATATATATTTCAGAAAGCAATTTTTTGCACGTAATTAGGGCATGCAATGCAAGCATTGCATACAACGACCACACGCCACTGGTGCTTTTAATGTAACATGTTTCACCAGAAGATGCTGGAATCAGGATGAGGCAAACACCAAAAAGTTTGATGGAGGTTGTTTCATCTCTATAATCTGATATTAATTTCATGATAGGAGGGATTGGAACTGATGGCTAAACGATATCCAAACTTTTTCAAAACTAAATGGGTGAATGTTGTTGTTTTTTTTTAATGAGAGACATTAACTTCATAAAAACAGATGCAGAGCAGTTACTGCATAGGATCATTAGTACGACTGCAAATATTGCATATGCTTTTGTTCCAAAATGATTGATTTTTTTATATCTTCAGTGCTGTAATACCATTACTCTTACTATCTTAATTTATACATACATCATTTATTTTTGAGAGACCATTGAATTTAGATGTCTGATTTCTTTCAATAATATTAAAAAAAAGGGACAACAGCTAGGATATATATACATAAAGTGGCACTAATAATGTTGATACAGTTTACCACTGATATGTACTGTGACTGATCTTCCCATCAAAGGTATCTGCCCACCCCAATTGAATAGCATTTTGAGGATCAAAATCTTCAATTGAAGTGCCATTGCATCTAATCATCATTAAGTCGTTGAAAGTGTCACTATTCAAGCATGCCCAATTACTGGTTTTTATGAGGTTCATTGCTGATGCTCCACGTCAATGGGCTTGTGCATCGCTGCCGCTGAAGTGCTCGCGCGCTGCGCCACAGCAATTTTCTTTTGCTCCTGATACTTTCTCATGCATTCTGCGGCAGACATTGCGCTGTTTTGCTAAAGCCGACGAGTTGCTTTTCCGCATAGACTACGTTCGATTTATTTCTGCTTGGCTTTTCGACGAGTATATGCCGAAATTGGGAAATTTTTAAATTTCTCAACTGCGATCTAAAGTTTCGCGACCAACACGTATTTGATTTCACTTCTAATGTTTTAAATCGACAGATCTCAAAGTTAGCTTTCGTTTGAGACCAATTTCTATGCCGTATCGCTTTGCAGTGCCAAGTTATACTGATTAGAAGTTTGTTCTGTGCAGCGCAAAGTCCCCCCCCTCCTGCTTATTGCTGTGCGGTAACTCAAGGTCACTAACAAGTCTTTGTTCCCTTAGCTATCGAATGACACTAGGTTGGTTTGTATCGCGTTGATAATATAGAAATTATTAGACCGAACTCGATGCCCATTTTTTTGTAATGCTCAACTTTCCGTCTAGCCATCTAGTACTGGTCTGATTTTAAAGACATGTTCACATTAAAAAAAAACCCTGCCACATACTTCTTCCTGTTGTTCCTAAGCTGTGGTGAATTTCCGAGATCCAACGATCCACGGCATGGAACACGCAGCCTCTTAATAGCATCGTCGATGGAGGCCCGATGAGAAACCTGTTTAAACATCGTGTCTGCATCATGATGGGACTCCGGATGGGATTGCTCACGAAGCTACGATTACTCACCTGGCAGGCGAATTTCCAATGAGCAAACCCCCGATGTAGCGTCTGGAATGAGACGCCGCCAGAAACTACATACGAGACGCGCATGCATGAGGATCAGCTGATATTCACATGTCTCGGACTGGGAAGACCGGTTTGAACAACAGTGCTTGGTCACAGCTTAGTGGCGCAAGATAGATATCTGCACGGGCTCAGGCCGGGTCGGGCCTTTGCTCATTTTTAAGTTGGGAAAACGGGCTGGGCCTTCAATATTTAGTATACAACAGACATGGACCGAGCAGGGGTTTTTTTCTTTTTATGAGCAAAACAATCGCTGTACGGTGCCTTTCTCATTTGGAAAACTCGCAACATACAGCAGCCGGATAAGATTGAATAATTTCCACTGATGGAAAAAATAGTTTTACGACATCCTTCTCTACTACAAAACAAATGAAGTGGGTCAGCTCCCTTAGTTTTTCAATGTGAATATGGTCCTCTCTCTCTCTCTCTCTCTAACTTTCACCCTCCTCTCATGCTTCGGGGCAGGCTATTAACTGCAGCATTTCTAAACCGAGGCACCCGCTCGCAGACGATCTTTTTTATTGTTCTGGTCGGCGGCACTTTGTTCTCTAGATGTGTGAAAAGCTTTTAAGTTGTCTTAAATGGCACGGGGGAAATGAGCTGGGAGAAACTTACTTCTGTGTATAAATCTGTGCTGTATTTCCCCATTTGTACCCTGAGGCAGCCTTTTTCAAAACTTCTGTGACACTGATTAGCTGGGCAGTCTGTCATTGTTTTCCCTTAGCATATGCTCAGTTCAGTGTTGCTTATAAATACTCTTCCATGCTTATTATGGAGTTTAAGAAAGCGAAAGATTTTCGCGAAAAAATTACTTCCGGAGAATATGTGCTTGTAGACAATGTAAAGGGGAAAAGCGATATTTGGAAATATTTTAAATTACTGTCCCGTTCTGAAACTAGTCAGCCGGAAAACATTGTGCAGTGCAGCACTAAATGCAAAAACTTTTTGGGTTATGATAGCACAAAATCTGGAACATCGCATCTTAAGTGGCACAAATTCCCCACACACACACGAGAGACATATTGGGTTCCAGCGATATGATATGCCAATAGAGATAGATGCAGTTTACAAAGCCATAAAATCTTGACTTCTCCCAGTAGAACGATCAGACTCATAATTCTGGATATTTTGTACTTTTCGAGTCCCCCCCCCAAGGATATTTCCGGGTCCGGCAGTGGCGGTGGTAGGGAATGATAATGTGAAAACCTAGAAAATTTAAAAGGCATGGAAATTGTCCTTTTCATGCAATATTTTTAGTATACAGGCCTCCCCCCCTCCTCGGATGACACGTGACTTATGCAGAGTCTCAGAAATATTCTGAATTAACGTTTATTGTAATAGAATACATGTAGCAATTAAGAAAACGAAAACTCTTCAGGAGTCGAATGACCGAGTGCAAAAGGTGTCAAATTTGTGCTTTGGTAATTGTTGAAATTTTACGGGCAAGGCCGGGCCTGGCTTTAATTAAAAAAAATTTAACAAGCAGGGTACGGGCAGGGCTTTCCAAATTAAGGCCCGTGCAGACTTCTAGCGCGCTGGTGATTACATCGCGAGCATTTACATTACGGTGGTGATGAATGGTAGTTTCGTCAGTCGAAACACCGTAACTTTAATGTTAAATTCACACCGGTTATTATATTTGCACTTTTAAGGTATTAACCTCTTGCAAAGTGCGCATAGTTTACGTGCAATTCATATATGAAAAAACCATGAGGAATAACCACTCACTCACTGGAAGTGTGTGGTCATTGGAGGTTACCATGATCTTTATGGTGAGTGAGTGGTTATTCCTCATGGTTTTTTCATTCACACCGGTTTTTCGCGATGTATCGATACCTTGCCGAATCCTAGTGGGGGAAAAGTTGGACAAAATAGTTGCTCACATGGGAGAAAAAATCTACTTGCCATCATTGGCTACTATACTAAAAATTTACTTGCCACTGCGAAATATCTGGTCGCCATTTGGCGACCGGCGATCGACATTCGCAAGGCCTGGTGTTGATGCCAATTTTGCTTTAGAAATGCACCATCATACTGCTAGTCAAAACACTTTCCTTTCTGAAGACATTTGGTGATAAGCAAATTTTCCAGATTTTCATCTGAGATTGAAGATCGAAACTGGTGGTGATGAATGGTGGTTTCGTCAGTCGAAACACCGTAACTTTAATGTTAAATTCACACCGGTTTTTCGCGATGTATCGATACCTTGCCGAGTCCTAGTGGGGGGAAAAGTTGGACAAAATAGTTGCTCACATGGGGGAAAAAATCTACTTGCCATCATTGGCTACTATACTAAAAAATTTACTTGCCACTACGAAATATCTGGTCGCCATACCGGCGATCGACATTCGCAAGGCCTGGTGTTGATGCCAATTTTGCTTTAGAAATGCACCATCATACTGCTGGTCAAAACACTTTCCTTTCTGAAGACATTTGGTGATAAGCAAATTTTCCAGATTTTCATCTGAGATTGAAGATCGAAACTGGTGGTGATGAATGGTAGTTTCGTCAGTCGAAACACCGTAACTTTAATGTTAAATTCACACCGGTTTTTCGCGATGTATCGATACCTAGCCGAGTCCTAGTGGGGGGAAAAGTTGGACAAAATAGTTGCTCACATGGGGGAAAAAATCTACTTGCCATCATTGGCTACTATACTAAAAAATTTACTTGCCACTACAAAATATCTGGTCGCCATACCGGCGATCGACATTCGCGAGGCCTGGTGTTGATGCCAATTTTGCTTTAGAAATGCACCATCATACTGCTGGTCAAAACACTTTCCTTTCTGAAGACATTTGGTGATAAGCAAATTTTCCAGATTTTCATCTGAGATTGAAGATCGAAACCTCATCCCTTATTTTTTTTTTTTTTTTACCTGACTGAATATACGTTCATATTCAGCATTGCTGTGTGGTATAGATAAAATGGAGAGCATGACTTTTGCTATTTTGTCAAATGGTCTGTGCCCAAAATTATTTTTAATCTGGCTTAGTTGGAACCACTGCCTATCAATTCTGTGTTCTTGCATGATACAAGATGGAAGCTGCCTGACCTGTAGTCTACAAAATTGGGTTTGTAGTTCATCCATTGCTTCACTGTGATTTCCCTCTCCTAGCAAAACAGGAAACTTTTGATAAAAAAAAAGTGACGCTTGAAAATGAAGCATTTGCAATAGATGATATTTGGCACACTTCGGCATTAATGAGAATTTCATCTTTAAATGGAAATTTGTGTATCATGTAATCACAAACAGAAGAGAAATATTTTCTGACATGAGAAAAAAAAAAAGAGGCCTTGCCTTGTCTTCAGATTTCAGATCTTTTTGGTGTAATCTATTTTGACAGTCTATGCTCAATAACCCTAAAGAAAGAACTACCTTGTTTAGCAACTGACGGCTTGACAAATTTTGAAATAATGTCTGCAAACAAATCACACAGCACTGACCTTAAAACATGGATGTAAGGGACTTGGGACTGCAACAGTATCTACAAAGTTTTGCAATCTTCTGCAGTTCTGCTTTTAACGCAAAATTCACACAAAATTTGATAACAAAAACAGAACATCAAAGAAAAAAGGTGTACCTAAAGTTATGTCTAAATAATTCTCTCACCTTAAGGTAGTACAAGTTCATTTTGATTCACTCCAATTCAATATTCCACATTTGAAAATTAAGTTAAAAAAATAAAACTAGAATAATACATAGCACAAAATTCAGTGATTTAAAAAGGAATAATTTTTTAAGAACTTTAGGTAATAATTCTTTATACACATATGACAACAGGATATCAAAACACACTTCAAAGATCTACAGAATCACTATGAAAAAAAAAAAACACTATGCCAATGCATATCCACAATTACTATGAAAATTCCTATATGCCCTTACACAGCTTATTGTAAACCTATTTGTTATGCTTACAAAAGGAATTGCACAGGAATTGCAACAAATCTATTTTAGCATTTTCCCTGTGTGTGTGTGTGTGTGTGTGTGTGTGTGTGTGTGTGTGTGTGTGTGTGTGTGTGTGTGTGTGTGTGTGTGTGTGTGTTTCTCTCTCTCTCTCTGTGTTGAAGTTAACATGGCCAAACAGAGAGCAAATATTATAACACAATGACATCAACCAGCAAAAATAAAGCAATATGCTTGGTTTAGGTGCAGTTATATGAGTCTGGCATAAAAAGTACTATTACTTTTAATGAATGAAAACTAGAAGGTAATTAAATGATTAAATGTTACCTACCTTTCAAACAAGTATATATTATTTTCAATGGGCTCATAATGCAGAGGTTTCTCTTTTTGTTCTAAATTAGTTAACTTTTCAGTCCAAGTACTAGTTAAAGGCTGTTCTTCAACTACAGGGGCTAAACTTTCCTTCCTTAAAGAAAAATCTGGACTTCTTTGACAAGTTGACTCTGGAAATCCACTAACCACAGAAGTGGACAGATCACCATGCTCAAGCTCACTGCTGCGTCGCCACCTAGACTTTACTTTTTCTGGCTTAAGTGTGATATGGTCATCCACAATTTTTTCTGCAAATTCTTAGGGTCTTCTACCACCACAGCAGATCTAGCCTCTGTTACTGAGGAATGTGTTTGATTAGAGTCAGCATTCACTTTGACAGCTGATAGAAATTTTCCTTTGTACTTTGATAGATCTGCACACAAGTTATCACATTCATCACTTTTATCAGCATCAACTTGCTTCTGCTTTTGCTGTTCATCAAAATGGGCTTCTTCATACTTGTAACTAGGATTTTTTACTTCAGAAGTGCCACTGCTGTTTTTCCTGCTACTGTAATTTCGTTGGCCTCTAGACCTATGCCTGGAACTTCCTTTAGATCCACCATCTTTACTTGAAAGTGATCTATTACTCTCTTTATCACAATCTTTACTCAATCTATCACAATCTGATTTACTTGACTCTGACCGATGACTATACCGCCTACTGCCACTATCACGCCTATTACTCTCTCTCCTGGAACTTTCAAATCTCTTATGTTCACGCCTATCTGAGTTATCACATTCACGTCTGTTCTTAGATGAATAGTCCCTTTCATCTCTTTTTTCATAGGAATGTGAACTTTTGTGTCGATAGTCTGATTTTTCTTTGTCATAATGTCTACTTCCTTTACTAACTTCACTGTCTGAACTGGAGATCTTCTTAACTGCCGTGGGATCAGGAAGTTTTTCTTTTGCTTCACAGTCCTTACAGGTTTTTTCGCCCTTCTGGTGTTTCTGGTTTTTCTTTTCTGCTATACGGCTGCTTCGGCGTATACCAGTGTCATCAGGAGCTATGGGCTGCTTTTCTTTTTCTCACTGTTACTGAGAGCTTTATACTGATTAACTTCAAGTACATTATCTGTTTCAATTATGCACTCCCCAGCCACAACAGGAACACAATGAATGGAATTTTTTACAAGATCTAATGGTTCTTCCATAATTTCTTCAATAACTACTGTATTTACATTTGGTACTGATGAAGATGATGCTGAATGAGTTGAATACTTAACATTGGCATCACCACCACCAACCAACATTGATGACATATGGTTAATAGGTGCACTGTTTGAACTGAAAGTTTCAACACATCCTGTACCTGATGGCACTAATTCTTGGTCCTCATGAGCGGTATTTACAGTCATGTGTTGTCCATTGAAAGTTTGGATTTCAGACCTTAATAACAAAGTGGCATACCCATTGTCTCTTCCATGCGATTCATTAGAAAACGTGATTATGTCTTTACATGATGATTTTAATATCACTTGTCCTTGGCAATGGCCAGAACAGTCCTCTGATGATGTACCAGCACTTTCTGATGCTGCTGCCTTGAGCGATGCATCATCCATCTTTGAAGGAACAGACTGTATGGTGGTCACAACCATTTTCTTAAATTTTGCATTTCCGTCTTGCTCGGGTAAGTGATTGTCTCCCCTGAGAAAGAAAAAGAAATATAAATTCACATGCTTCATTCACATACACGCATGCCATAGAAACAAATAAACAATTAATCTTAACAAATACTTAGCAGGCATACATGTTCATTACTTTTCAGCTTTTTTTTTTTTTTGTTTTTTGTTTTTTGTTGATGCTGTTGTGGATTTAATGACAACCATGAGCAACTCGATGGGCTATAAGCAGTCACCTGTCCCTAATTCAGGGCCACTGGTTCCAGGAAAGAGAGAGGAAACCAGTGCCATAAGACAGACACAACATCCATGTCACACCGGGATTCGAACCCGGACCCATCTCAGACAAATGTTCAAAAGCTAGCGCTTAAACCACTGAATCACTGAGGTGGCAACTTTTTAGCTTAGAAATCGTAATTAGCTGTTTTCCACATAAAATCGTAATTAGCTGTTTTCCACATAACAAACTCCTCAAAAATATGAAGATTATGTTATCCTCAGGGTTTATACTGATTTCTGCAAGTCTGTTTAACTACAGGGAGTTTCACTAGGTAGTCCCCCCACAGAAACAACTATTGTTTTCTTCCCACTCTACATAGAAACACGATGTTTGGTTTACAAGTGACCTTGATTCTTGAGAAATGTGCGGGAGTGATTTTTCCTGAAAAGGCGATGACTCATCGTGACGTCACTCCACCAGATGGCAGGGCACGCTAATTCTGTCCAGAGGCAATCTGCGTGTTTTACTGTGTCATTGAATGTCATTCAGGATGGTTGTGTATACCATTGCGAAGCGAGTGTTTATTGTGAAAAGTTATTGGATAACAAAGTCTATAAAGGTAACACAGCATGAATTCCTGGAACAGTTTGGGGGAAAGAAAAGCACCAGACAAACATTACGTCGCCAGGTTAGCAAAGAAATTTGAAACCACGGACAGTGTTTTGAACCAATCATCATCATCATTGTCAACCATTATCAATCCACTGCTGGACGAAGGTCTCCCCAACTTTCCTCCACAACGGTTTGTCTTGTGCCAGTCTCCTCCATGTCACTCCCGCATACTTTTGAATTTCATCCACACATCTTCCATGTGGTCTTCTTCTGGGTCTTTTCCTATCCCTTGGAATCCAATCTAAAATTTCGGCTGTCCATCGATGGTCTGTCCTTCTGGCAGTATGTCCAGCCCATTGCCATTTCAGGGATTTTACTCTGATCATGATGTCTTCCACTCTTGTCATTTTTCGGATCCACGAGTTCCCCTTCTTATCTCCCCTGGTTACACCAAGCATGCACCTCTCCATTCTGCTTTGAGTTGTCTGCAGCCTTTGTATGTCTCTTAGTTAAGGTCCACGTCTCTGCACCATACGTAAGCACTTGAAGGATTCATTGATCAAACACTTTTCTTTTAAGACATAATGGCATATTGCTCTTGAAAATTATGTTGTTTCTTCCAAAAGCTCTCCAGACAAGTTTTGTACACCGATTAATTTCTTCATCAATGTGACCCTCACTTGATATCTGCTGTCCAAGATAAACGTACATGTCTGTTATCTCCAGCTTTTCTCCATCAATCGATAAATCTTCATTTTGTGTAAAAGCATTGAACATCACTTTTGTCTTCTGAAAGTTCATTTTTAATCCCACTTCTTTACTCTTGTCAGCAAGTTCCTGGATCATACTCTGCAACTCTGATGGGGTAGTTGCAAAAATGACTATGTCCTCAGCAAAACGAAGGTGGGTTAGATAATCTCCATTAATCTTTATCCCTTTGCTTTCCCAGTTCAGTGATTGAAAGACATTTTCCAATGTGGCATTAAAGAGCTTCGGAGATATGGTGTCACCTTGTCTCACTCCCTTTCCAATTTTTATGTGTGCTGTATTTTCAAACAGCCGAATCTTTGCACTTGCATTTTCATAGATGTTATTAATAATATTAATGTACGCATCTTCAATACCGCAGGATTTCAGGGCCATTGTAACTGCTGATGGTTTCACCAAATCCAATACAGTGGCAGATATCCTCCTTTAGCAGAAGAAAATATTCAAGAGGTGAACAGATTGCTAGCATAACCGAAGAAGTCAGTACAACGTTTGTCACAAGAAACTAGGTATTTTGTTTCCACCTGACTAAGAGCCATGAAGAAAGCATTCCTTCATCCATACCGTGTGACAGCCGTGCAAGAGTTGCAAGAACCGGATCTTGAAAAGTGTGTCTTATTTTCACTGGTTCCTGACATTTCCCCAAACATTTTGGATTTCACGTGGATTACTGACTAAACATGGTTTCATTTGGACGGGCATGTCGATTCCCAAAACTCCCACATCTGGGCTGAAGATCATCCACATGAATTACATGAAACCCCATTACATCCTGCAAAAGTTGATGTTCAGTGTGCTGTGTCCTAAACCAGAATAATTGGACCCATTTTCTTCAGGAGCATAGTAAACTATCTGAACATTTTCAGACAATTTGTGGACCAATTAACCGACATCAATTTCACAACGGGGTACTTTAAAAAAAGATGAAATGACATGCTACACGTCCCGTTTAAAACGAGTGAAATTTTATTTTTTCAGTGACCAAATGATCTCCAAAGGACTGTGGCCATCATGTTCTCTTGATTTGACTTCTCTTGATTTTTTTCTTATGGGGATAGTTGAAGAGACGTGCTTATAGCAATAAGCTTCACACATTAGAAGACTTAGAAAGCAGCAATCCAGACCACTGATGAAGGACATACTACGGAAGACCTTTGACAATATGCAGCGTCACGTACAAGTGTGTTTGGATATCGGTGGAGGACATTTCCAGCATTTATTGTGAATGGTGCTACATTTCCATGAACTATAAGGTACACTGTATATCACATATCATGTTTCTAAGTAGAGTGTTGCAAAATATGCCTGATTCTTTGGTGACACTACCAAATAAAACACCCTGTAGTTTCTAAAGTTTCCCAGCAGATGACTATGTCAAAATATTTTAAAGTTTAATTTCTCTGAAAACGCATGATTTCCCATTTCTTAATCACTTCTTGCTACGTCAACAGAAAAAATGTGCTAGCATTCTTTCCTTGGTTTACAAAAAAATTGAAGTATGAAATCAAAACCTTAGTTCTCCATTGCTGATTTTCGTAAAGTTAGTTTCTTTGCAAAATTATCATGCAGTAACATTTTCAAACATTACTTCGCTTTAAACAATAGAAAATGTTTTCTCTGACCTTTCCTACAGCAATAAATGTCTCCAGGCTGAGAAAACACATTTCAAACAAAATCAAATAAAAAAATCAGTACTGCAATATTCACTTTGCCATGAAAACAATTTACAGGTTACAGAAATGGCTCAGATTGTGAGTTTCAGATTCTACCAGAGAAATTAAATACCACTTTTGAAATTTAATTTTGCTTTAAAGAACAGTAAGTGGCAAAAATGCTAGATCTGCTGATTGGTTTTGAAGAAGACTGTTAGAAAAAGGTAAACATGCATTTCACTAGAAAACTTCTTTAAAAATATGGAGTCGCTTTTTTTCTGTTACCAAAAACTTTAAAAACCAAAAAACATGATCATAAAATTGTAGTCAGGAAGAGAAATAAAAATAAAATAAAAATCCACTTGGTCTGAAAAATTCGAAAATTCTGAAAAGCATGGAACATTCTTATCCCTCTTAGAATAATTTCGAGTTTTAAACATTTTCAGCCAGCAGATAGCTTGAAGACGTCCAAGAAACACTGAAGAAACAGACAATATTAAAAATATTAAAAAAAAATCCCCGAAAAAGTTTCATAAATGTTAGAAACTTCATGAAAATAAACTTTACACAAATATTGAATACCAGTTTTAAAACAGATTTCATCGTAGCAGCTTAATAATGATTTCCATAGACTATGGAGAATTCGTAGCACTTGGGAGTGTCTGGGTCTTCTCCAAAGAAATGCCAAGGCCAATGATGAAATTTATCTAATCACACCTGTTGCTCATCAGAAGAAGATGGAGTGCATGTCAGCAATTAAAGGAGACTCAAAATGGTGTCGTCGCAATTGCGACCGGGGTTGAAATGGAAGCATATGCGACCTGCAGGGGCAAAGAGGAGTGGGGATTAAAGGAGGGAGGCAGGTTGGGGAGATTAGGTGTTAACCACCTGGGGTCTTCCAACGGTCAATGCAACCAAGGTTGGAAGGTCAGATGGTAAGTGGGTTCAGGGCCGAGCAGATCACGTTTGTAAGAATTAATTGAATAAACAATTTTCGCACTCTTTAATTTCTCTCATTTTATATATGAATTACCATTGAAATTCTTGCAGTATCAGAAACTTTAAATTTTGCCATCGATGTTCTGGTGCTTTTGTAATTACTTTGTTTTTCACAGATGTCCTGATGCTTTCGTAATTACTTCGTTTTTCACAGTCTTGAAAAAAAAATGAAATTTGGGAACATTTGGATTTCCTTTCTTACTAAAAGCGAAGAAACTTGCCATTAATTCTGAATGCAGCTATCGCAATAAAATTCACACACAAATGGAATAAAATCTCCAGCAGTTTGTCATAGAGAAAGTACTATGGCTATTGCTTGGGAAAAGGAAGTGTTTTATTTTTTATATACAGATCCAAGTTTTACTAGGGGTATCTTCAACTGCAATCCAGAAACATGAGTAAAACCTTATTTTGTAAATACAAACAACACAATAATTACCATAATTATCAGACTTTTGCTAAAAAATACTATTAAACAGGAAATGGTGATGTCAGCATACTGCTAATTTTAGGTTTGGGACACTTGAATATTTATTGCGTACAGTGAGCCGCAAAAAATCTGCTTCCAGGGCCATACTTGCGCCAACTTTCAGAAACTGAAAATCGTAAAAAAAAAAAAAATCGCTATATTCGGTGAAATTTTTAATCGATATATTCAATGAAATTACTTGTCGCGCATATTGATTAAATGTACTGAACATATCGCTTAAAAAACGATATGTTACCTAAATCAAGTATAACTTTTAATTGATACGACTACAGATGTTTTAATTTATCGGCACGTTTATTTCGATTATCCACACATAATTTCGCATTACTATATCATTATGACCTATAAAGAGATAAAAATTTATTTTTATGGAAGCTTGCATCTAAAGGGAAGGATGTTCCACACCCTATGACCCCCAAATCCAATAGTATCGTATCCCACGCCGTCACGGAACAAACTAAAATGTTTTCAACAACAAACCATTTCATGCTAGGATTATCTTACGGAGAGACGGATGATGAGACAGTCAAATGAAATAAACGAGTGACTGAGGTACACTAATTGGTAAATTATGCTCAACTAAAATCGAAGTGAACAAACATTTTGCCCAAATCGCATCCACTTCATTACATAACTTTTAACAAAGGAAGTCAATTTCACATAGTTTTTTTCCATGCAGTCAACATTAGATTTGTGCCTGGCACTAGAAATATGATTAGTAATATCATTCCTTCCACCATGCGCGACGCTGAAATTACATGGACACGTAGTGCAAAATGCATATATTTCATTTTTTGAAGAGTTTGTAATACACGGGAATTCCACAGAATACGCATTACGGAATGTTTGATAGTACTTCCTAACCCCCTCTTTCATATTGCTACTCATAGCGAATCACTAATACTAAATTTATTGACACTTGAAAAAAAAAATGCAAGTAAAACTGCTATAGTAAAACAGTAACAGCTTAAAGAGATGCAATTTGCAGAGGAAAAAATAGCACCCCAACATATTCATTTCGTTGAATCAAGCCAAGACATTTTCATGCACGTTATCAAGCAACGAACGAAAAAGCACGGTTGGACATACATACATATCACTAAGCTGTTCTCTAAGATTCAGAGGTTAGCTCCAAAAAGAAATACAAACTTCCAGATATTTTTACTTATTGTTGTCGTATCAAACTTCTCTATTTACAGCGATCTTGACATACAACTCGTGCTTCACTGATATCCATTACACGCCGTACACAAGATCTTTTATACTTCATACTCATAATCTTTTTTTCATGCAGACACTCCTGAATCTGATCCACCCATGTCTTCCTTGGCCTTCCTCTGCCTTTCCTTCCTGTCACTTGGGCTGATAAGATTTTCTTAGTAAGCATTTCATCACTCATTCTTTCAACATGGCCAAACCACCGAAGCATATTGGTCTCCACCTTGCTAACAACATTTTGCTTCATATCACACAACTGCAATACATCTTCATTTCTCACACAATCATATGTCTTGCCACAAACCCCACGTAAGTAACGCATTTCTCCAGCACACAAACGACTCCTATGTTTCTTCTGCAGTACCCAGGTTTCACTGCCATACATCAGAGTAGGAACAATTACAGTTTCATACACAGCCATGTGGGATTCTCTAGAGAACCCATCATTCCTGTGAAAACCTCCCAGAGCAGCTATGACTTTCAAAGAAGAATTCACTCGCCTACTGATTTCACCATCCAACTTGTTCTCTCTGTCAAACATGCTTCCTAAATACACAAACTCACTCACCTGGTCAATCACAGTGCCATTTATACTTACATTACATTCAGTGCTACCCATTCCTCTCTCAAACACCATAACTTTGGTTTCTCCCTTATTTATACTCAGTTTGAATTTCATGCAAACTTCGTGCGTCCGAGTCAACAAACTCTGCAACTCGCTTTTGCTCGCTGCCAACAGGACAGTGTCATCAGCATGCAGCAATCTGCACACACGGATATCACCAAGACATAAACCACTATTATCTATTTTGGCATCACGCATGCATGCATCCATAAATATATGAAACAGCCATGGTGACATTACACAACCTTGTCTAACTCCTGCACCAATGGAAAACAATTTTGATAAAACACCATTCACTCGTACACAAGCTCTACTACCAGCATACATGGATTTTACACTATTAAGTAGATTCCCAGTAACACCATATTCATTCAATACCTTCCACAAAAGTGTCCTATTCACTCGGTCGTAAGCTTTCTCTAAATCTATGAAGGCAGTAAAAACTTTCTACCCAACAGCCAGATACTTTTCAATCATCGTGCGCAATGCAAAAATCTGGTTAGTGCAGCCTTTACCAGGCATAAAACCACTCTGAACATCCCACACTTTCAATGATGTAAGACCCCGTACTTTTTCAATAACAACCTTACCAAACACTTTCCCTGGCACACTTAGTAGGCTAATGCCACGATAGTTCTTGCATTCAGTCTGATCACATTTTCCCTTATACAAGGGAACAATAATAGCATCCTTCCAATCCCGAGGGACCATTCCTAACTCCCAGCACAACTGGCAAATTTCAGTTAACCAGTCAATTATAGAGTCACCACCATATTTCAACATCTCTGCAGTTATGCCATCAACTCCCGGTTGGAAAGCATAGAAAACTTACTGACTAATGGACCAGCAAAATAAATCATTGCTGGAGAAGCATTGGCTCGAATGAACATTGAGCAATTCCATGTCAGATCAATCACCTTCTTGACCTCACCATTTCTGATTTTGATGAAATTTGGTATGAAGCACACATATGACAAGGTAAGTAATTCTGCAAATTTTCAGATTTTTATTTTGAAAATTGTCCAAGATACACACATAATAAAAATCGAAATTTTCATAAAAAATGACAAACTGGCACACTTATAAATGGCTGTGAATGTTTTCCTAATTGTAGTAGAGTGACAATTCAAACACAGTTGCAAAGCTAAAGGATTGAGCTTTCTATAGATACCATACATGACCTTCTTACAACAGATTAAAGTTTCAAGGCCATCCACTGTGACCTTTGACCTTCAATATCTGAAAACAAACCATCTTAAAAAATTACGAAAAAAATATATTTTATTGCTACAACATTCTTCTACCCATGTGCCAGATATTAGGCTGGCACCGCTATGGCAAGGCAGTGTAGGATTAATAGGAGTGTCATGCTGCACCCTTCTGTATGTAAGGCACAGAGACATACCATGCAATAAATATTTCTTACGTTGAGGATTTGTGTTCATTATACATGAAATGTGTATATATTATAACAGATCAACAGATTTATCAGAAATATGCTATGTGACAGCAATTTTACTTGATAGACACAATTTTCAGCAGTAAATAATGTCAACAAATCTTTGAGATCAGAGATTGAAACTCCACCCATTTTAGCCAATGGCAAGGCTTCTTCTTAGCCAATGACAAAGCTTCTTATTAGAGCCAATGACAGGGTTTCTTATTAAAGCCAATGGCAAGGCTTCTTATTACAGCCAATGAGAAATCTTACTGGTACACCATTTTACATTTGCTGTTATTTCAATTCTGAGCTTGTGAGTGTGTGGTTATCAATTTATCTGTAACATTGTTAACTGTTTAATTGTTATTTTATTTTATCTTTATTGTTATCTTTATTTAATCAATTTCTTTTTATCAAACTATATTTATTTATCATTTTTTTTTTTTTTGCAGGTGCAGTTTCATTAACCAAAACGGACTTTAAAAGTCAAATTTTTTGTTGCAATCCTCTGGGTAAAAGTGGACACACAAGGTTTAGAAAGAATCTGAGAAAAGTATAGCCTTGGATGGTTCAGAAATGTCCAAATATAACATTAGAACAGAAAATATGTAGTTCATGCAGAAAATCTATCTCTGAAATGCCAGGTCCTTCATGTATAATTGAAACAGATGCAGAGGCAGAACCTCGGTTAAGTGAAGATAATTCAGAAGGAGTGGTGAAGAGTGAGATATGGACTGACAGAGACACAACTTTGGATAGTCTGAATGATACGTTACTTTCTCTAGGCGAATCTCCTGTGAAAAAAAAAACGATTAGGTGTTGGACAGTACAGTAAGAAGAAATATCAGAAAATTGGTGAAGTGATAAAAGACTACATAGGTGTTCCAGAATGTGATAATCCTGTGACAGTGTCTGATGAATCGGTCATGATTTCACAGTTGAAAGAAAAATTTCAAGAAACAGACTCTAAGAGCAGTGTTAAAGTCCAAATACTAACAATATTACCTAGAACCTGGAGTATTCGTAAAATTCAGGAAGAATTTGGTGTAACATATTACATGGCACGAAAGTCTAAAAATCTTGTGGAAGAGCAGGGTATTTTAGCAACTCCAAATCCTAGGCCTGGGAAAACTCTCAGTGACAGCACAGTTGAAAACGTTATTGCATACAATAATAGTGATGAAGTGAGCCGTTGTTTACCAGGAAAAAAGATTTTGTTACAAGGATGGAATCAGGATCAAAAGTATAAAAACAGAAACGTCTTATTCTAGGAAATTTGAAAGAGATATTTCAAGGATTTAAAGACAAGAATCCTAATGTCAAAGTAGGGTTTTCAAAGTTCTGTGGTTTACGCCCAAAGAATTGTGTGCTGGCTGGTGCAAGTGGAACACACTGTGTCTGTGTGTGTTGTGCTCATGAAAATGTAAAACTTATGCTAGCAGGGTGCAAATTGCAAGACTTAACTCGTAATGATGAATTACCAGTTAGGACATACTAAGATTACCTTGCAAGAATAACTTGTAACCCTCCTCATCCAGAATGCATCTTCTTCAAGTGTGATTCTTGTCCTGGTATAGCACACTTACTAGAGCAAATAAGTAGCTTATTCACCATGAATGGGATTGATGAAATTGTATATAAATTGTGGACTACAACTGATCGCACAACACTTATGACAGTCTGTAACACTGTAGAAGAATTCCTTGAGACCTTTGAATCAAAAGTGAAATTGCTATTGCCACATTCTTTTATAGCTATTCAGCAGTCATACTTTCTGTCAAATCTGAAAGAAAACCTTGATGATAATCAGTGTGTTGTGTTGTGCGGTTTTGCTGAGAATTATTCCTTCATACTGCAGGATGCAGTCCAAGGATACCACTGGAACAATTCCCAAGCTACTATTCACCCTTTCGTGGTGTACTACAAAAGTTCACACACACTTCAGTTGGATCATGTTTTTTTTTTGTTGTCATCTAAGCATGACACTATCAGTGTTCACCTTTTCCAGAGCCAATTGTTGCAGTTTATATCATCACATTTTGACAAGAAAGTAGAACACATCTGTTACTTCTCAGATGGTGCAGCCTCACAGTATAAGAACAGGAAGAATTTTGTCAATCTGTGCCATCATGATGTAGATTTTGGTATCACAGCTGAGTGGCATTTCTTTGCCACCTCACATGGAAAGGGGCCATGTGATGGCGTGGCAGGCACCATTAAGAGATTAGCTGCACGTGCCAGCTTTCAGTGTTCATACAATGACCAAATTATGACACCGCGACAACTGTATGATTGGGCTTCCAGAAACATTCCTTCGTGCCATTTTAAATACAGCACGGACAAGGACTATGAGAACCACAAGGAGTTCCTCGAGATACGTCATGCTAGTGCTCGACCAATTCCTGGTACTCAAAAACTTCAATGTGTAATACCAGTAAGCCGCACAGCTATTAAAACCAAGATGTATTCAAACTTAACTGAATACAAGGTTGAGTCAGTATTGCTAAATCCAATAGAACTGAATCTGGAGGATATTCGTGGCTATGTTATTGTTGAGTATGATAACCAGTGGTGGGTTGGTTGTGTTTTGGATGTGAGCATTCATACAGAACAAGTTAAGATAAGTTTTCTGCACCCACATGGACCTTCAGTGTCTTTCACATACCCTCAGAAGCCAGATATATTAGAAGTGGATAAAACAGCAGTCATTACGAAGGTTGACCTACGAACAGCAACAGGTCGGACATATTTTATGGAGAGAAGCGAAATAGAGATGGTCACTAGCAAGACGGCATCACATTCTTTTGGTTTGCAACCTTATTAACCAAGCGGTTCACTTTATGTGTACACCACTAATATAACCTGTAACACATTGTGAAATTAATACATACATGCATCTGGAAAACAGTTATTGTACATTTGTCCGAACCTAACCTGGAGGACATACTCCTAATAATCCTACACTGCCTTGCCAGTGCCAGCCTAATATCTGGCACATGGGTAGAAGAATGTTGTAGCAATATAATATATTTTTTTCGTAATTTTTTAAGATGGCATGTTTTGAGATATTCAAGGTCAAAGGTCACAGTGGATGACCTTGAAACTTTAATCTGTTGTAAGAAGGTCATGTATGGTATCTATAGAAAGCTCAATGCTTTAGCTTTGCAGCTGTGTTTCAATTGTCACTGTACTACAATTAGGAAAACACTTACAGCCATTTATAAGTGTGCGAGTTTGTCATTTTTAAAATTTCAATTTTTATTATGTGTGTATCTTGGACAATTTTCAAAATAAAAATCTGAAAATTTGCAGAATTACTTACCTTGTCATATGTGTGCTTCATACCAAATTTCATCAAAATTAGAAATGGTGAGGTCAAAAAAATTAGAAATGGTGAGGTCAAAAACTTATTTTTTTTTTATTGATCTGACGTGGAATGTCCCCATTGGACTTTTTTTTTTTTTAACTTCCTCTTATAGTAGCATTCTTTTGTTAGGTCAAATGCATTGCCACAGAAGTTACGAAACCTTGCCTCAATGCATTTATAATTTCACAAAACTGGCAGCTTTTGCTTAATTTCGTCATGTTGGGTATCAATCTGGGCTTAAAAATTCCACAGATTTAAAATCAGTTTGAAATTTTTTCCTACGATAACTATGTTCTGAAATAGCATTTCGAACTGAGAGTAATAAAGACATGTGCTCGAAAGCAAGACACACTACACGCTGGCCTGCTGAGAAGTTATGACTCGGGGGGGGGCGAACAATGCGTTATTTGAAAGGGGGGAGCAGCAAGAGGCAGAACGTGATTGTAACCCTCCTTACATTACGCAGCTGCATAGCCTGATGAGAATTGAGGTCACCAGCATTGTGCCGTTTGCACAGGCGATGGTGAGGATGGGCACGACTTTTCAGCCATAGTGATCCATCCAAAAGTCCACGGCGAAGCAGAAAACTGTGCCACTCGCACTTTCTGGTCACAGCAGAAATAAGGAGAATTTACACCTCCCCTCTGCGGGCATTATGGTCTGAGGAGTCATAGTCTACGATAGTCGATCAGCTCTAGTAGTGGCACATGGATCATTGATGGGCCAGAGGTATGTGGATGAGATCGGCCAGGATTCCAGGTGTGCTATACCAGCAGGATAACGCCCACCCGCACACGGCTCGGGTTGCCCAGGACTGCCTATGTCATGTCCAGACACTTCCATGGCCTGCCCGCTATCGAGCATCTGTGGGACCAGTTGAAACGCTGGCTCCACCGTGCAGCACTATCCGGGATGTGGAGCACACCGTCCAACACATGTGGGCCAGTCTGCTGCAGGAAAACATCAGGCATCTGTTCACCTCCATGTCGGACCACATTGCAGCACGTATTGCGTCACGAGGTGGTACGACGCGCGATTGAAGATGACCCGACTGCGTGTAACAGATCTCTCTGTACTGTAATTTTCGGACTAAGAGCTGCATCATCGTAAGTGCCTCAGGCGAGAAATTTTGAGATCTTGGAAACAAAAGTTGCCGTAAGGGCCGCACCTGTGAAGTCGTGGTGCTGCTCAGAAAACTAAATGATCTTCCTTATTTTCATGAATTAACTCACACCCAACATGATTATATGTATACTTTAAAGGCTAATTCTGCAACTCAGTATCGATCTACTTTATGCACTTATTTTTTCATACTGGCAAAAGCTTTTATTAATACATTTTTATTAATCATGCGAATTGATGTTATTTGTTTGCCTATATTAAATGCTCAAAATCATTTATGTAATCAATATAAATCACAGTTAATCTTGAGACTCCCATTAGAATATCGCATTGCTCATAAAACCGCACAATTGTCTAAATTTCACTCAATGTGGATGTCTGCTACAGGATGGTTCTCTGTTCACCACAATAGAATCCGTCTTAGAAGTAATTAACTTATAAATTATCGCTTGTAATGCTTTCGATTAATGCCTTCTTTAATAATATGTTCCTTCTATGTTTGTTATGCTTTTTTTTCTCATCTGCAAATGTTTTTGTTAGAATGAAGTTGCTTTTCTGTATTCTATGCAGTTGCTAAATGGGGTAGTTAACACGTTTCTTATTCCCAAGCTTCCTTTTACCAGCTGCCTCTAAGCTCCCACCAATCCAGTCCCTGCCCCGTCGTCGTCGGGCTGGTCCCCCAATCACCATGAGTGGGCCAAGTGCGGGGACAGAAGAGCAGAGACCATCCTGCTCGGGCCTCCAAAACCCAGAAATGGGGAGCGGAGGCACAGAGGAGTTCCTGGGGCTGTTCCACAATTTGAACACACTAATGGATAGCCCTAACACTAGAATTTCTCACAACGTGAGAGGGATCATGCGCAAGATTCTAGACCGCATGCTATCCTTCGTAACAAAGCAGTCGCTGAAATTGGAGAATCTGAAAGGACAACTAACGGAAAGAGGAAGGAGTCAGCAGGTCGAAGAGAATACAACATATGCGAAGGTCGCCAGGAAGAGGCAAGGTCCCGCAGCACCCAAGGGGCCACAGCCAATCCACCCAATTATCCTCTACCCAAAGGATCCGGGCAAATCCTCGTCAGAGGTGAAGGAATTGGTGAAAGAAGTGTTCCATCCAAGTTCCTTGGGAACAGGAATTCAAGGAGTGAAAAAGGTTGCAAATGGAGGGGTTCTGATCGAATGCAAAAAGGTGGAAGGGGTGAAAAGGTTCGAAGGGGTTTTTCAGTAAGTACCCGCAATTGAATAACCATTTCATTCTAAAAAAGCCAGAGAGATCTCCCAGACTAATCGTCTATGGGATTGAAACCGAGGATGACCAGCAGGTGGTTGATGAACTAACCAACCAGAATTATGTTAAAGATCCCGATCGTTGCAGAGTTCTCTTCCCGATCAAAGGGAACGAGGGGAAGAACCACTGGGTGTTTGAAATGGCACCAGCTGACTTCCGACTCTAAACGAAAAGAGGGAAGGTCAACCTCGGCTGGCAAATGCACTTCTGCAAGGAATATCTGCAGGAAACCAGTTGCTTCCGGTGCAACAGGTTTTGTTAACACCGTGATAAGTGCAAAGCAGTCTGAAACCTGTGCCCGGAGCGGCCAGGAGGGGCACAGGCAACAGACCTGTCAAAATGAAGCAAACTGCCCCAACCGCCAAAGTGCAAACAAGAAGTTCTGCCTCAAGCTCGACACTGCCCACTCCAGCATAGACCCAGACTGTCCGAGTCTGCGGAGAGAACTTGAGAGGATCCGTGCTAGAACGGACTACGGCTGACGGACAAGCGACAGGGGACCCAGGACGGGACTGTGTTCCCGAGAAGAATTGTGAGATGCCGACTGAGCATCAACTGTACCTGCAACACCATATTACTGAAGTATTGCTATTTAATGTGTGTGTGAAACTGTTTTTAGATTAAAGGCCTCGGCCCAAAAAAGTTCGAGTGGCGAACCAATCTCCCAGAGGTCTCTCAATGGCCACACGGTCCATCGTGTGCGACCTTCCCAGTTCGCGCCACCTCTTGGTGTGTCCGAATCTGCAGTCCCTGGAATGATGGGACTGGTACCGTAACGTTCACCGATGGTGAATGTAAATAGTGAGATCTATCAATCCTTGCAGAGTCCGCAACAGGACGGAGCAAGCTGATGCCTCATCAACTTACTGCGCACTCAGCCTTCGTGTTGAGCTCCGCTTTTACATGAATGGGAAAGCTCTCCCTTCTTTTTTTCTTTTGCGTTTGTGAAAAGATTTTACCTTCAGCCAAGTATTAATTACCCATTGTTAACATCAGATGATAATGCTACAGCACTTATTAGTGAGAAAGCATTTCCAGCCAAAGCCTTCAAACTTCCACTATAGTCAGTTAATAAAAAAATTAAAATCAAAGCAAAAACAGGAGCACAGAGCCAAGAAACACCTGTATCGCATGCCAGGTGAACCAAGAAGAATGAACAGAATTTGTCTTTCCATCCAGCCGGTATTGTTTGGAATACATCACTGCTAAGGGAATCATCCTGGGGCAGGCTTTCGCATTGTTCATGTTCTTAAGCTTTTGTTCGGGCTGAAGTGCCTTCAGCTCATCAAACCGGTCTCCCCACCCCAGTGAAAATAAACGTTCCTTCCCTTGGATGCATCGCACCTTCCTTCAGGATGTATGCTGCAGCAAACGAAAGAGATACCCTGAGCGCTCTATCCTTGGATCTCCACAGAAGCCTCAGACATCACGCTACTGGTCTGTGTGCTTATGTCCCATTTCCATTCCCCTTCTATTAACATTCCATGTTTCTGCCACAGGATGTGCTTCCCCCACTCCCCTATGCAAGGGGCATTTGAGACAGACATTCCTTTCACAAACAAACCTCCTAACCTTAAGACCTACGCCAGCATTTCCCAGTCCTCCCCCCACTTTCCCTCCTAAACCAACATCAGGACAGCGGATTTATCTTTCAATAGATGTGTCTAATGTATGAGTAAAAAGGGGGTGGGGGGAACAATCACAGTAGAGTTCGTGAAAAAAAAAAAAGGACGTTTGAAAATATTTACTAAGCATCTGCAGGAAAAAAGAAAAAAGGGATGGAAGAAACAGTCTTATTGTAAACAAATTCCGAAAAATTTCACTTTTAGTAACGTAAAAGCCGTGGCTCTTAGCCGAAAAATTACGGTAATTGTCCTGCAGCTCTGTTTTTGCCATCATGTGTATCATTCATCAGCAACATTACGTCCATAAAATTTCAGTTCAATCCGATGCTTCCTTCTTGGTGCGCAAATTTCATTGTCCGCGAGTGTATAACAGGTAGTTTGGAAAATAATAGCCGATTTTGTGAAATGCCACATATAACTCTCCCACAATGTTTGCAGCCCAACTTGCTCACAGCACCATTTGTATGAGTTGAAGGGCAACTCAGACGCCATAAACACACCATAATCAGTCGAGCTGCAGTCGTTGTTACTCTTATGACAGTGGTCTGTACAGCATGTTAGGAAGGAATGAGTGGCAGGTGATTCTGCTTCACAAGTTCAAATTGGGTCGTAATGTGGCACAGACGTGCCATAATGTGATCAAGGCATGCGGAGAGGAGGCAGCCTCCGAGCGTACAGTTCGTTGGCATTTTGAAAAGTTTTGTTCCAGTAACACAAGCCTACAAAATGAGGAGAGTTGAGGATGACATATGGTCATTGATAATGACACTCTGTAGGCAAATGTGAGGGCAAATCCTCATGTCACAGTCAGAAAACTCACAATACAATACAACATGTCTGTGTCACAGGTTAAGCCACGGTTGCTATTTTCACGAAATGCAATGAGTTCATCCAAAATGCGAGAAAAAAAATTAGTGTCTGTAGCAAAATGGCATCCGCCGTTTAAATATCAATCCACTAGCAAATTCTGCTCTGGCTTATCTACACAATGCGTCAAAGAACTTTTAAGACTGGCGCTAGATTTCAGCCTAGGGTGGCGCCACCAGCGTAATCGCGAATGCGTTATAAACCGTGACCATCTGCTTGCTTTCTGCCAAAAGTACTGTGCAGTTGTTAAAGTAACTCAAAACGAAATGGGCGTTCGTTAGAGAAGTAAAATTTTTTTTCATGTTGAATTATTAAGATGGAACAAAGGGCTGTTATTAAATTTAATGCAAAACTTGGTAAAAGTGCCTCGGAAACGTACCAAATGATGAAACAAGTTTACGGTGAGTTTTGTTTAAGTAGATCAAACGTTTTCCTGTGGCACAAACGTTTTTTGGACGGAAGAGAGACGCTACAAGATGATAAGCATACCGGAAGACCAAGTTCATCTAGGACACCTGAGATTATTGAAAATGTGCGTGATTTCGTGGCAAACAATCGATGTGCGTCACTAAGAATGATGGAAGAGTCTTTAAACATCAACAAAGAAACGATCTGAACCATCCTGCATGAAAACTTGGGCAAAACAAAAGTCTGTGCTAAATTTGTTCCACACACGTTAACCAATGAACAAAAATCAAGGAGAAGTGCACATTGCAGAGACATCATTTCAGCCGCTGAAAATGATCCAAACTTCTTAAAATCGATTGTTACTGGTGACGAAACATGGTGTTTTCAATATGATCCAAAAACAAAACGACAAAGTGCGGAATGGAAGTCAAAAAACTCGCCACAAGCCAAAAAAAAACAAGAAAAGTTCCATTGAAAATCAAAACAATGCTCATTACATTCTTCGATAGTAAGGGTATTATCCACAAAGAATTTGTTCCAAGTGGACAAACAATTACTGGTGAGTTTTATTTAAATGTGTTGAGGCGTTTGATGGGCAGAATTCGTCGCATTCGTAGAGAATATCGAGATGAAAACAGTTGGTGTTTGTTGCACGATAATGCACCCAGTCACACCTTACTTCTTGTTCATAGATTTTAGGCGAAAAATAACGTCTGTGTGTCGAATCATGCACCGTATTCACCTGATTTAGCACCCTGCGACTTTTGTTTGTTCCCAAAACTTAAAATGACGTTAAAAGGGTGTTATTTTGATGATATTTCGACCATACAAACAGCTTCGATGCGTGCTTTGGAGGCTATTCCGCAAAATGAACTGGAACAGGCATTTGAATCATTATTAAATCACTGTAACAAGTGTATTGAAGCCGGAGGGACTTATTTTGAATAATAAACCAAAACAAATTATAAGTTCTTGTTTCTATTTCATTTTACAGACCCAGTCTTAAAAAATTTTGACGCACTGCGTATTTTTGTGAAAACTAAAGTTTCTGAAATTCTGGAAGCAATTTGCACTCCGCTAATGTTACCAGGGTGAGTCAAGTTTGTAGCGTTTTGTGGTACAGGTGGAGAAGCTCCGCCCAGCAGGTGGGACGTGCGCAGTAAGGTGGAATCTGACCTACGCCCGATTGGGTGGTACGTGCTCCACTGCTCAGACAAGAAGGCATGCACCGGGCCCAACACATGTGTGCCGCTCATACGAAACGAGAATGCCGGAGGAAAAACTTGTTGTTTGTGTGCTCCTACGTCATTATAGGAAAAAAGGGTGAAACACGGCAGCTGAATTTGTAGTGTAGAAGGTGAGAGAACAGTGCACCCTGCAACAGCAAGAAAATAGTTCCAACGCTTTCGGTCCGGAGACAGAGAGCTCGTTTACAAATCGAGGAGTGGGAGACCAGTCACCACCAACACCGAAGCCCTGTGTCTAGCTGTTGAACAGCACCCAGAAACCAGAACCCGACGATTAGTACAGGAAGCCCATGCATCACAAACCACCATCGTTTGTCACCTACACCAGCTTGTTTTCACTTCAGACGTCTGCAAATGGTTCCCCATGAGTTGAGCCCAAAGTAACCTGAGGAGCGTGTCGTCACCCTGTGATGAGAATTGCTGTAAAATCCATGTGAAGACTGGTTTTGGCAGAGAATCACAAAGAATGATGAGAAGTGGGGTCTTCCTACGTTATCCTGATACTGGAAACCAATGGCTTCGGCCAGGGGATGAGGCTCAAGCAGTGGTTCAGAGGGCATTTTGACGTGAAGACAATGTTCTGCGTATAGTGGAATTTTGAGGGTCCTGTCCACTGAGAGCTTGTGCCACGTGGTCAGGCTGTTGATGGGAACCTGTATGCTGACCAGCTGCAACACGTTCAACGTTCTACGCCAGCACTACCCCGCAATGGTGAAACGAAATAATGTCGTGCAATTTGACAATTCCCCATGTCATAGTTCACAAATTGTCCGCGAGAAAATTCAGGATTTCGATGGCGTCAAAATCCTACTACACCCAGCCAATAGCCCGGAACTTGCCCCCTTCAGATTTTTATGTCTCATTCTATGGTGCACTTTTTGGCCAGTAGACAAGTCCACTCCTTGGAGGCTGTGAAAGATGGCATTAAGTTTTTTGCATCCAAGCCAACTGCCTGGTATCACAATGGCTTTGCATCTTTGGCTGAACGTCAACGAAAGACCATAGACTGTGATGGACTGTATTTTGCCGAATAGCCATATGTAGTCAACACGTGGTACCGGCCTGAATATTGTACCCCAAAACGCTATGAACTTATGACTCAGCCTGGGATTTTCTAAATCCTTAAGGTATGTTCCTACAGCACCTGTTGGCTCAATCATCACCCCCCCCCGTTCATACACTCTAGATCACTCCATAAAGGGTAGGGCATGATAAGATTATATAGGCTAGAGAGATTAGACCACTTCCACCATTCAAAGTTTAAGTTTAAACCAGAGTCAGCTGTTGTGATGTCTATGGCATTTCCCCAAGGCCATAGAACATTAGTTTTCTACTGATGTCCTAAGTGTTGTCGGTGTGAACGATTCAATTGAGGTTATGATTTGCAGAGTGACAAAAGCGGTTAACTATCTTTCGCATTTTGCTACAACTTTTTCTCCAGCATTTTTTGAGCCAGCTTAAACTCTGGTCTGTGTCACCATTTCCGAAAACCTTCACCAAATTAGTACGGTCAAGAAGTTCGATACATGGGTCCCAAACGAACTGATGGAGCATCAGAAACAACAACAGTGTGAGAGGAGCAGTAACCTTTTCAAAGAGAAGACCCTACTTCATGATAATTAACACAGCAAACAGACATCGCTGAATTGACTATAATTACTGTTTCACACAATCATATTAGAAAACTTCATCGCCCTGGAGCAGGAATCGAGCCTGCATCTCCTCATTACCATTCGATGAAATTTTCAAGTTTTCTGATATGATTGATTATGGGTGAAACAGTAATTGCAGTCAATTTAGCGATGTCCAATTGCTGTGCTAATTATCATGGCGTATTGGCCACATATTAGTAGAGCCCCTACTTGATCGCTTTGTAACCTGTGATGAAAAGTGGGTACTATACGACAACCGTAAGCGATCTAGACAGTGGCTCAATCGTGGTGAACCACCGAAACAACATCCTAAGCCAAGGTTGTCACTAAAAAGGTTTTGTTGACAGTGCGGCGGAATGTTCATGGTGTCATATACATTACAGGTTCTTGAATGCTGGTGAAAGCAGTAACATACTGTGAAGAAATTGACCGAATGCACCAGAAGTTGTGTTCCAAACAGTCATCTTTGGCGAACAGGAAGAATCCTATCCTCCTCCATGATAACGAGAGACCACATGTGTCGCAAATGATAAAACAGAAACTATACACAAATTGGCCATTATTTTCCGAACGACTGGTATATATATATTGAAAATAATCAAAGCCTGAAGAAAGCAAAGGGACATCTAAGAAAGGGAAGAAAACAGATTATGGCACTGAGGAAAGAAGATGGCTCTGTAACAAGAAATAGAGGTGAAATTTTGACAAGAGTGAAAGATTTCTACACAAAATTATATGAAAGATATGATACACCTATTCCAGTCATTAAGAAAGGTACCAGTACCAAAGAACTCCTGTCTTCCCAGCAGAAGTTGCACATGCAGTTAAGAACATGAAATGGGGAAGAGATCCAGGAGAAGATGAAATTGCAGTGGACATTGTACAGGAAGCAAGCTGAGAAACAGAAACTACTTTCACCCAAGTTTTCACTACATGTCTCAATGAATGAAGGAAAGGTTCCTGAGGATTGGAACAATGCTACAATGATCCTGCTACATTAAAAATGTGACACTGAGGATCTCTGGAACTACAGGCCCATCAGCCTCCTTTCAGTGGTTTATAAAATCTTCTCTAAGGTTCTTTCACATCGCTTGAAGGTAACACTGGACATGGCTCAACCAAGAGAATAAGCTGGATTCAGGAGTGGATACAGCACTATGGATCATATTCATGTACTAAGAGAACTAATTGAAAGAACGAGGGAATATGACCTCCCATTATGCATGGCTTTTATAGATTATAAAAAGGCCTTTGATTCTGTTAACCATCAGCAATTACAATGGCATTGAAATCCTGAGGTATTGAAGAAGCCTACATTAGCATTATTAATAACATCTATGAAAATGCAAGTGCAAAGGTTTGCCTATTTAAAGATACAGCACTAATAAAAATTAGAAAGGGAGTGAGACAGGGTGACACCATTTCTTCCAAACTCTTCAATGCCACGTTGCAAAACGCCTTTCAATCGTTGAACTGGAAAAACAAGGGGATAAGGATTAATGGAGATTATCTAACTCACTTTCGTTTTGCTGATGACATAGTCACTTTTGCAACTACCCCTTCAGAGCTGCGGAATATGATCCAGGAACTCGATGACAAGAGTAAAGAAGTGGGACTAAAAATGAACTTTCAGAAGACAAAAGTGATGTACAATGATACAAGAAATGAAGATTTACCAATTGATGGAGAAAAGCTGAAAATAACCGATACCTACATTATTTACCTTGGACAGCAGATATCAAGTGGGGGTCACACTGATGAGGAAATTAAAACTTGGTTGGAGAGCTTTTGGAAGAAACAGTACAATTTTCAAGAGCAATGTGCCTTTATGACTTAAAACAAAAGTGTTTAAATCAATATATCCTTCCAGTTCTTATGTATGGAGCAGAGACATGGACTTTAACTAAAAAAGACATACAAAGGCTGCAGACAACTGAAAAAAGCATGGAGAGATGCATACTTGGTGTAACCACGATAAGAAGAGGAACTCGTGGATATGGAAAATGACAAGAGTGGAAGACATCATGATGACAGTAAAATCCCTGAAATGGCAATGGGCTGGACATGTTGCCAGAAGAACGGACCACGGATGGGCAAGTGAAATTGTAGACTGGATTCCAAGAGACAGAAAAAGACCCAGAAGACCACGTGGGAGATGGATGGATGGATGAAATTCAAAAGCATGCCGGAGTAACATGTAGGAGAGTGGCTCAAGACAGACAGTTGTAGAAGAAACTTGGGGAGACTTCATCCAGCAGTGGAGTGATAATGGTTGAAAATGATGATGATATATATATACATTTAATCTGATTTTTTTTTAATAATTCTGAGTTCAATTACTTTTGGGCATCACAAAATATTAAGAAAAAATAAGTTAGCATATTACATATTTCTTTTCATTTTATTATGTTAATGCAAATACAATTCAACTGCAAATTTCAATGGGTAATGCCCATAGTATTGTGCATGACCAAAGACAATATTGAAAAGGTTGCAGAAGTGGGTGCCTAAGTATCTCACAGAAGAGAGAACATAAAGCAAGACTAGTGTTCTCCCTAGAGCCTTTTCACTGGGTGGCCCACCCAGCTAATTTTCTCTGCCACCCAGCTAAATTTCCTTTAATGAACATTTACACAATGCACATAATAGTAAGAATGAAAAACTTATCCCTACATACACCGTATATATTGATGAAAACTGGCTGAAATTTTTGTCAAATATGGTTTATTAGTAAGTACTCATTTTTTTTTATCATTTATGTACAATTTTCTAATGTTGTCATGTTATGTTACATTTAATGCCTGCCACACCACTAAAGATGTTTAATAAGTATAATAATGTTAAGCAAAATAACATCTCTTTGTTTCTTGGTTTGGGAAAGGATCGTTAATACCATCCAGCTAAAATTTCTTGTCATCCACCTGTAGAAAAAATCTGGGGAGAACACTAAAGACAAATGGGTCTGTCCCTCACATATCTGATATGCTATCATCAGTGAGGACTTCTTGCAGTGCACTGTCATGGAAGACAACTTAGGTGCATCATTCAACACCAAAAAGCATACAGCATTCATTACATGGTAGCAGTGGTCATCTCCATCCATCTACCAAAAAAGTCAAGGTGTCACCACCATCCAAATGAAAATCATGGCCACAGTATTTGGGACTGTTAGGGTGTGCTTCTGATTTATTTCATTTTATTATGTTAATGCAAGTACAATTCAACTGTAAATGAAGCATAATAGCCAAACTATTATCAGATGCTTGTCTTGTTACACCTTGCAATTTGCCACAAAAGACCTGGGCTACTGACCAACATGTAGCACAGTAATACCACACCACACACTGGACAGTAATACCACACCACACACGTCCCAATATACAGCTAAGTGGTTTCAGCAATATGGTAGGAAAGTTCTGGAGTTATTCCAACTTTACTGTTATTTTTCCTAGACCCCTGAACCTACCAACTGTTTGATCATGTAAAGAAATACTTAGGCAGCAAGTATTTTGCTACAGATGCAAAAAAGTTGTAATGAAAAGGGCTGAATGGACAAGACCTTGATTTCTTCTCTGTTCACGCACATGCCCTACCATCACAATGGGATATTTGTTCAAACACTATGGCGACTTCGTAGAAAATACAAGCAATTATCCTTGTGCACATCAAATTCCATTCAACTCATAAATGCTTCTGAACAAAAAGGTCCGTTACCTTATTTTTTGAACAACTTATGCACTTCTCTACCAAATTTCATTAAATTCTAACCAGTTGTTATATTGCCAAGTCAACTTTTGTGTTCATAATTTAAATTTTGGCCATCAGTGCATTTAACAGTAGAACTCCTATTATTGTTATGCTTCAGCCTGATACTGAAGACAATGTGGTGAAGGTGATGGGGTAAATCCAGTGGTGTCATTTAGCCAGTTTGAGTGAAATGGTTGTTAAAATTGACTAGTTCATTCAAACCAGTTATCCACATTAACAATGTTGAAGTAAACAGTGGAAATCTTATCTCATTGTACACTGAAGAGCAATTGAATTATTAGAGACAGCTGGCGTTATGCAAATGTGCGCTGTGGGCGGCCCTGTAAACGGAAACGGCATGACGTATGCAGCGATCCGATAATATAAGGAGTGATGCGACGGGAATCAGTAAGAGTCGGGCGCAGTATGGGTAAGATGAAGAATCTAAGCTCATTTGATCATGGGCAAATTGTCGGGGCCCGACGAATGGGTCACTCCATCTCAGAAGTCGTGCTGGCACTTGGATTTTCACGAGCCACCGTGAGTATATCAAATCCGGTAAAACCATCCCTGCAAGGGCCAACTGCCGTGCACAACAGCATGTGGATGAGCGGGGTCATCATCGGCTAGCTTGCATTGTAACAGCGGATAGACGGGCCACAGTGCAAGAAATCACTCGGCAATTTAACGCTGGTGCACAAAAACGTGTAAGCAGCCACACCATCCTGAACCATCTCCTCGCTATGGGGTACAGAAGCTATCGTCCCATGAGGGTACTGCTGCTGACCGCACATCACAGGGTGCAAAGATTAGCATGGGCGCAGGAACATCGCCACTGGACCCTAGACATGTGGGAAAATGTTGTCTGGACTGATGAGTCGAGATTCACATTGGTACATGCGGATGGCAGGATAAGAGTACAATGCAAACCACATGAAGCGATGGACCCAACTTGCCAGCAGGGTACTCTTCAAGCTGGTGGGGGTGGCATTCTCGTCTGGGGATTGTTTACGTGGACAGAAATGGGACCCCTGGTACGTGTGACATCGTCCCTTACAGGTCAACGTTACACGGATATCCTGGACGATCATTTGGTCTCGTTTGTGTGTCTTCAACATCTCACTGGGGACCTCATCCGGCAACAAGACAATGCACCGTGCCATCGCTCCCGAATTGTATTCGAATGGTTGGATGAACCCTCCACCGACGTGACCTCGCATCCTTGGCCAGCTAGGTCCCCTGACCTCAATCCCATCAAGCACATCTGGGATGCCATCAAGAGAGATGTTCGAGGCTCTGACCCCTCTCCATCAAATCTTCGTGAACTGTGGAAGCTTGTTCAGGGGTCGTGGATCCGTATGGCTTCCCAACACTTCCGGTGTCTTGTCGAGTCCATGCCGAGACGAATCGCCACCGTCATCAGGGCGAAAGGTGGTGTTACACGTTACTAGACAGGTATCTCTAATTCAATTGCTCTTCAGTGTATTGTCTCTATTAAATGTTTCATCCTAGCCAATGGATATGACATTGTCTCCTTGGGTTGCTGGGGAAATAAAACTTAATGAATTAAGTATTCTTTTCAAATTTCCTAATCCAATTAATTAATTAATTAATTAAGGAACTGAATTGATGAAAGAGATTTACGATCTGAAACTCCACCTAAAAGTATTGTTGAAGCAAGAACAATATTGAAAGTGATTGCTATAAAGCTCAGCAGAAGCAGAGAGAGCCTTTAGTTTAATGACCCTTATGGCTATAGATAGATCAAAGAAATTCTCTAGTCATTAGTTAACGTTTCCCAGCTGATGACCATTAAGCTAACTGGAAAGCCTAGGTCATTGTGGAATCCAACACCATTTTGTGAAATCATGGTTACCATGGTGGCATCACACAGCGACTGATGCTAGAGATTGCCGTTTGGAGCCCGTTTTGTAAATGACTTTAATACCTTGTAAGAAACAATGATGAAGCTCTTTTCAATATTTAGGCAAGACACTATACCCCTCCCCTCTAGTACCACTCTTAGTTGTATATCTTTTAAATCAAGTTTTTATAAATGCATTGCTTTAATGAATGAATGTGAAGTGAAGCAAACAAGTGATAAATTATGTGGATATTATGTTGGTACTGCAATACATGTTGGAATGAAAGGTGAATACTGTGCCACATCTACTTAGTGATTCAATTTTATAAACCTGGTGATCTAATGACAAATTCTTCAAATATACAAGGCCTGGTCAAAAAGTTCCCAAACTTTTATGAGAAGGTGGCACTGCATAGCAGTGACCTTGGCAAGTAACCTCTTGTTTACTATGCCCTTTTATTGTAATTAATCATTGTGCTGCATCACTTTGTTTAAGAGCTTGTTGGTCGTGTTCTTCAATTTTCAAGATGAATGAGTTTTTTCACTGTTTTGGTGAACTTTTTCAAACCCACTGTGACGACTGCATTTTTGTTTCAGGAAATTTTGTCCTTGTTTGTGCGATCCAAAAGGTCCCGACAGATTGTAATGCAAATGTCTCTGATCCTGAGTGAGCAGACGCATAGGAAGCGGCAAATTGATGGACTTTTTTTTTTTTTTTTTAATCAGAATCTGGTGACACAATCTCACTAAAACGTTGCAATTATCCACGATTTTTTGAAAAGTCAATCAACCCTTTTAACGCACCATTTTGCAAACTTGGGCCACATGAGTGTTGTCACAGTTGATGTCGAGGGGAGCCCTGAATTGGAATCATCATTAGTTGACTGTCAACCACCTTTTAATCACTTAAACCAGGGCTGGAAAAATAAGCTCCAGCTCTATGAGCCAGCTCCAAAATTTAAGAGCCAGGTGAAACGAAAGCAAATTTCAAAGTATCATGCACAAACGTAATGCATGGTGATGTCTGAACAAAGAGTAATAATATAAAGAGTATTAAGCACTGCCTATTACCCAAACTACTTACTGCTAAATGAAATTCAAATTCGGTCTTTAAATCTCAGGGTTCTTTAGTTTTGATTAAAAAAAAATGTTACCTCATCAATCTGAGATGAAATTATCTGGAAGAAAATAATATCAAAAAAAAATTGCGCCCATCAGCTTCCGGAATACTGCGTAATACGGCTTTGGAAACGAAGCAGGGGGCGTAAAAAATACGTTAAGATGTGGTTTTAGAAAAAAAAAATTAAGAGATAAAGCCATATGGAAGTAAAAAAAGATAAATAAAATAAAATAAAATGTGACCGTCATCTTCTGAAATGCCGCATGGCCGCAGAAACCAAAGGGAATGTTGCAAACGCTTAACAAACATGATTTTGTAAATAAAAAAAAATAAAAAAAAGCAACAATCTAACTGAAATGAAGCTATCTGAAGCCAAAAAACGCAAAAACTGCGATCAACTTCCGGAATGTCTCGTAATGCGACCGTGAAAAACGGAAGACGGACTATAAAAATGCACAAAAATGGTTTAAAAAAAAAATAATAAAGAGGAAGAACAAAAAAAAGACACTTTATCAATCTAACTGAATACTGAAGTGAAGCTATCTGGAAGCAAAAGGGAAAAAAAAGTTGTGACGTCCACTTAAGGAAACGCTTTGAAAATATGGTATGGCTCTCGGAAAAAAAAAATCGCCTTAATTTAACTTTCAATTAGATTAAAATTTAGGCCTGCATGCCCCCCCCCAAGAGGAATACCGACAATTAGCTTCCGAAATGTTTTTATGCTTTTTTAACCACCACACACATCAAACGTGAGTGGTGCTTTAAAAGTGCATAAAAATATCGCTTCCGAGATTCAAAGCTCAAGAAAAGCAATTATATCTCATCAAGTTGAAGTTATCTGTTTGAAAAATATGGAAGAATGAAAGCTAAAATAAAATGGGGGGGGGGGCATCTATCGATTATAGATGTCTGCATGATCTATCAATTACAGCTTTACAACTTAAACGGGAGCCAACGTTAAGAATGCATGAAAATTTCCCTTCCTTTGTTTTAAAATTTAAAGAAATCTTAAAAACAATTAATATTAAGAAAATAGAAATACAGTCAGCAAATCTTTCCGAGAATCTGCGACGGGTGTCGCCGTGTCTCTCTCCCGGGCCGGCAGGTTAAACCAAATAGTGTGATGTTCAATGCTTCTGCGATCTGACAGGTTAGTCACGCGACTCAGAGGATTTCATCACGTTTCTCTGCTTGAAATACACAGTTCAGGATAAAAGCTGACAGAATTTATAAATGCGATCAAAGCAGAAAATTTCAGAGTTTGGTTTTATTAAATTACAATTTGTTTCCATGAACTCAAAGTAATGACGGCAAATTATGAAATTTGAAGTAAAAAAAAAACTGGGCGCCAGGACCAAATTTTAGGCACCCGGTAATTTTCCAGGTCTGACTTAAGCCATTCATTACACTGCGTATGGCCTAAGTACTGATCACCATTTCTTGTTTCATCGTTTTATCAGTCTCTGTAAATCACCATAAACTTGTTTCATTGTTTCATCAGTCTCTGTAAATCACCATAAACTTGTTTCATCAGTCTCTGTAAATCACCATAAACTTGTTTCATCAGTCTCTGTAAATCACCATAAACTTTGTTTCATCAGTCTCTGTAAATCACCATAAACTTGTTTCATCGTACAACACTCGAAATCGCAGAACGTAACAACAAACGATGCAGCACAATGACCAATCACAGTAGAATGCGATAAATAAGATAAGGTTATGTGCTAAGGTTACTGCTACGCCGTGCTACCGACTGCACCAAGATGTGATATTGTGTTTGTTAGTGAGCTATCTTAAAAGTTCAGGAACTTTTCGAACAGATCTCATAAGCAGTTTATATCGTGCATGTAAGTAAACAAACTGGAAAACTACAAAATTTCCAGGAAAAATACATTCTCAGACAATGAAATTTTCGCACCTAGAAGAAAACATCCTACAACCACGAAACTTTTCAAATAGCTAGAGTGCATGCTGGTATGCAAATGATCCACATTTGGTGCAATTGCGCATGACCGCACACCCTGTAGTGGCACTGCAAGCACGAACCGGCAGCCTTATAAACCGGCGTATAGTCGATGCCTCGTGAAAGCAAAAAGCACCGGCCGACACAAGCAATAGTACAGAATGACAAGAATGCCGGGTAGATGCCAGAGACGTCGATTTACACAATTTACTAACTTTGAGAGAGGCCTAAAAACCACAGAGTGGTCGGCGTGCCGTATAGCCCGCCACAGGATCATTCTGACCATACCGTCTGACTGCGTTGGGAACAGTGGACACTTGACAGCACTGCCACACAGCGAAGCGGCTCCGGGTGGACGAGGACCACCGGTACAGGTTCAACAGATACTGCACCAGGCACGAAAGGATCCTACGGGGACCTGGTCCACGATACAGGCAGATGTAGCAGCTCCTGTGTGCCCAGGAAACATTTCCCGGTGCCTTGCAGAAGCGAATCTGCAATCCCAGAACCCTTACATGTGCTGGCATTAACACCGGAACATCGCCGATTCCGTTTGCAGTGGTGCCAGGCCAGAGCAACGAGGAACGCCACAGACTGGCGACGTGTGGTGTTTAATGATGAGTGCCGCTTCGTAGTGGAGACAGATGACCATCGTGTCCGGGTGTGGAGGTCCCAAGGTCAATGGCATAATCCCAACCTCGCTATTGAGCACCACACCTCCCCCACTGCAGGCATTATGGTCTGGGGAGCCATAGCCTACAATAGCTGATCAGCTCCAGTAATGGTACGTGGATCATTGATGGGCCAGTGGTATGTGGACGAGATCCTACGGCCCCATGCGCTCCCATTCCTGGCTGGGATTCCAGGTGCACTATACCAGCAGGACAATGCCTGCTCGCACACGATTCGGATTGTCCAGGACTGCCTACATCATGTCCAAACACTTCCAAGGCCTGCCCGCTCCCCAGACATGTCTCCTATTGAGCATGTGTGGGACTAGTTGAAGCGCCAGCTTCTGCTGTGCCGCACTATTCAAGATTTGGAGCACATCGTCCAAAATGTGCGGGCCAGTTTGCCGCAGGAAAGCATTAGACGTTTGTTTGCCTCCATGCCGGACCGCATTGCAGCATGTTGTAAAATACGAACTTCCACACACAACAGTGCGGAATGATACATTGACACTTAATGACTTGAGCGTGTGGTTGAGTGATGTAGAGGAGTAGCGTGAGAGATATTGAAGGAGTAGGACATGCCGAGCTTTGGCTAAGACAACAAGTTCAGTTTGTACCGCGGAGTGTATTCCAGTTTATGTTTTTGTGTGAAATAGTAAAGTAAAATGTTTTGTGTTGTGACCGAGTGTCTGTGATGTTACAGACCAAAGAAAGAAGTGGAGGTACCGGTGGGATACGAGCTTTGCGGCATTTTCAGAACCGTGGGAATCGATGAGTTAAAAAAACTTCAAGCGTGAGAACGAACCAACGCAACAGGGATTTTTTTTTCCCCTCTTTGTTATGGGAAGAACAAAGGATGGTGACTCTTGTTTTTCGAAATTAGTTAGTGAGAAAACAAACAAGTTCCCAATAGGATTTACACTTACCTTAGATGTTTATGCAAGTACTGTTTTTGTTGTTGTTCTTAGAGAATTATCCAAAGGAATGAGATATCAAAGCAAGCTTTTTAGAAGTTTCCGGGCACGGAATTAAATAGAAGGAAATAATTTCTGTCAAGAAATAGTACATTCAGATCAACTGTTTGAGCCTAGAGAATAGGTAAATGTAGAATATTGTTGTAAACAATTTCTGTAAACGTATACACATATACGATAATAAATAAACATTGGGTACACGTAGAACTTGTCTAAATTCGGCATTGTTGAAATGGCTTTCTTAAGAAGAGCTCGCAAAGAAGAACTTCTGCAGTTGGCGGAAGAATTGGGTATAGAAGTTACGCCAAATATCAAAATTCTGGATTTCAAAAATAAAATTGTCAACTTTGAAGGTTATGAAGGGGATTTCGTGAAAGAACTTTTGGCAGGTATAAAAGAGCATAGAGAAACAGAAAGACAAATGGAATTTGAGCTTGAAAAACTCAGAATAGAAGCTGGAAGTCAGCCGCTGGGAGGTAGTTTGGAGCAAAATGGAAATGCTCATAAACCGAGATTAGAACTTCGTCATTTGATGAAAACATTTGACCCAAAAGACAGTGATATAAGTAAGTATTTACTTAGTTTTATTTGAAAGGCAAGCACAACAAGCAGAAATAAAAAGGGAAGATTGGGTCGCGAATTTGATAGGACTTTTGCCCTACGAAATATCACAGTTGATTGCCAGAGAAAATGTGGAAGATGCTAAAAACTATGAATATGTTAAAAGGTTACTTCTTAAAAGATATAAGTCCAGAGAAATTTAGATTGAAATGTGTACAACACATGCGTACATCAGAGAAGACCTGGAGAGATTTCGCCTTTGAGTTAGAAAATTATTTTAATGAATGGATATCAGGACTTAAAATAGGCGATTTTGAAAGGCTAAAAAAATTAATGATCACAGATCAATTGAAGCGAAGAGTGCCTATAGAAATAAGGGAGCATTTTATTGATAAATGGTCAAATATTGCCTCACCTTCAGATTTGGCTGATATGGTGGACAATTATGAAAGTGTAAGAGGAGGAACCAAAAAAAATTCGTCGATTGAATTTTGTGCTTCAAAGAAAATGCAAGGCAGTGAGAAAAAAACTAGAGATAACTATGATCGGGGAAATTTTATGAAAAATGGATTTTATAACAAAAATTATGTTAAATCAGATGTAGGACAAGGGTGGTCAAATCGGAATGTATCTCAGAATGAAGAAAAGTATGATCGCAGACGGAAGATTCAACGTTACGAGTGTAGATCTTATGATCACATTCGACCTCAGTGTTCTAAGCTAAAATCACAGAACTCAGGAAGCGTAAATAGAATCAGAGAGGAAACTGAAGGGGATCTCTTGGCACCCTATACCTTTGAAGGAAAAATAAATGGAGTTACCATGCCTATTCTCCGGGATACAGGTTCATCAGTTGATATCATTTGTCAAGAGTATGTGTCGCCAGGTGAGTTTACTGGAGAACATGCGTGGGTACAGCATCTTCTGGATGAAAAAAAGGTTTGTTTACCATTGGCAGAAGTTGAACTAGAATGTGAATTAGGTCATATTGTAACTAAGGCTGCAGTGATTAAGAAGTCGCTAGATCAAGGTAGATATTTACTTGGAAATAAGACTGCCACTTTGTTAAAAAAAATTGATATGGAGTGGCCACTTAATTCAGAACAGGTAAATGTTGTGGTTACTCGGTATCAAGAAAAACAGAAACAAAACAACGAAGAGAGAAATTCAGTAAAGAATGATTCAGGGAAGAAAGAAAAACAAGCCCTTGAAGGAGAGGCTGTGGGTTCCGAAGAATCAGGTGAATTAGAAGAAGAAATTCTGCCACTGAGGCATGATGAAGATAAAGCCATGTTAGAGTTGGTAAAATTGGATTCAAAAAGTTTCATGGAAGATCAACGGAAAAGTTTGGAATTGAGAAAAATTCTCAAAGAAATAGAGAAAACAGATTTTAAAAAGGCAAATGGTTATGTTGTACTAAGAAATGGGATGTTGGTGAAGAAGATCAACAAGATTGGCGAAGAGGGAGATCTTATAGTTGTTCTAGAACAATATAGAGAACAAATAAAAAACATGTGCCATGAGGGAACTTCGGGGCATTTAGGAGTGACAAAAACCAAAGACAGACTAGCGAAGTATTTTTATTGGCCTAACTGTTATAAAGACATTGGAGAATTTGTAAAATCTTGTGATTCATGCCAACGTGCTGGAAAAGCTGGGGACAAAAAGAAAGCACCTTTGAAAATAGTTCCAATTATTCCTGAAATTTTTACAAAGATCAACGTTGATGCTTGTGGGCCTTTGCCCGAGACTTCAAGCGGAAATAGATACATAATTACAGCTATGTGTTTGTCATCCAAATATCCAGATGCAGTACCAGGCCCAGACATAGGATCCAAGTCGGTAGTTGAGGCTTTGTTACACATTTTTAGCTTTGCCCGAGACTTCAAGCGGAAATAGATACATAATTACAGCTATGTGTTTGTCATCCAAATATCCAGATGCAGTACCAGGCCCAGACATAGGATCCAAGTCGGTAGTTGAGGCTTTGTTACACATTTTTAGCCGCATGAGATTTCCGAAAGAAATTCAAACTGATCAAGGAGCCAGTTTTGTAAGCATTTTGACACTAGAATTTCTGGAGCGGTTTCGAATAAAAGTTACTCATAGTTCGGTATATCATCCCCAAAGTAATCCGGTAGAACGATTCCATCGAACTATAAAAAGGATGTTGAGAGTTTTATGTCTCGAGTCTGCTCCGGATTGGGAGAAACAGTTACCGGCGGCACTGTTTGCTTTGAGAACTGTGACACATGAAAGCACAGGGTTTACGCCTGCTGAATTGGTGCATGGAAAAAATTTGAGGACGCCAATGACACTATTGTATGAAAAATGGATGGGTCATCCTGAAGAAGAAAACTATGTCACTGAATATGTATTTGAGTTAATAAATAGGATGAAAAGATGTCAAGAACTTGCCATTAAAAATATGGAAGTGGCTCAATTGAAAAGAAAATATTGGCATGACAGACATGCGGTAAAACGTGAATTTCAAGATTTAGTATTGGTTTTTGTTACCTGCAGGCCAAATAAGTTAGCGGAACAGTGGAAAGGACCAGGGAAAATTAAGAAAAAGTTTTGGAGACTAATTAATTATGTAGTAAGCTTTGAAGGTAAAAATGTAAAGCATCAAGTATATCACATTAACATGCTGAAACCATACCATAAACGACCAGAATTTGTAAACTTATTGCCCGGTTGTGAAAATGGTGAAATGGATTTAGAGATTGAATTTCTGCAAGTTGAAAAAAATCCAAATATATTTAACTTCTCTGATATCGAGGAGAGCAGTAAACTTCAAGAGTGCGTAAGTGGCCAACAAATTCAGGATCTGAAAAAACTATTATGTCATTACTTGAAAATGTTTTCTAATATTCCAGGGAAGACTCATTTGGTCGAACATGATATCGAGCTAGCTAGTAATGCTATTGTAAGAGTTAAGCCTTACAGAATGTCGCCCAGGCAGATAAATATTCTTAAAGCCAAGATAGATAAAATGCTGCAGTACAAAATTATAGAAGTTGGTGAATCAGACTATACATCACCCATGATTTTGGTAGAAGTACCCGGAAGAGATCCAAGCCCATGTATTGATTACAGGCGATTGAATGAAGTGACAAGGACCCAGTTCTATCCATTGCCCAACATAGAAGAAAGAGTAGAAAGGGTTTCTGGAGCGAAGTATATTATAGTATTAGATTTAACAAAAGGGTACTGGCAAATTCCATTAAGTGCTAGAGCTCAACGATTGGCAGCGTTTGCGACTACTTTTGGAACATATCGGCCCTTAAAGATGCCATTTGGTCTTAAGAACGCACCTTATTTCTTTAGCAAAATGATGTCGGAAATTTTGAAAGGCGGCGAAGTTTGCTGTACCATATCTAGATGATGTTGCCATTTTTTCCGAAAACTGGGGGGATCATTTGTTACATCTTGAAGAAGTGCTACAGAGGTTGCAGAAGGCTTCCTTGACCATAAAACCTTCCAAATGTAAGTTTGCTCAAGATCACGTCTTGTATTTGGGTCATATTGTTGGACAAGGATATCGGAAACCAGCGAAACGAAAGGTTCAGGCCATACAAAATTTTCCTACGCCAAAGAACAAGACGCAAGTAAGATCTTTCTTAGGCCTGGCGGGATATTACAGCAGATATATTCCAATGTTTTCTTCGATAGCAGCTCCCTTGACAGACATCTTGAAGGGTAAAAATCATAAAGAGGAAACTGTATGGTCAGAACAATGTGAGAAAGCTTTTGTGGAACTAAAAAAATCTTTATCTAGTTTTCCTGTTCTGTATGCCCATGACTATGAACGTAGATTTATTCTACAAACTGATGCTTCAGATCAAGGAATGGGAGTCGTCCTCTCGTAAGAACAAGAAGATGGCGCTGAACATCCTGCACTCAATCTAAGCAGAAAACTTTTGACAGCAGAGAAGACATACAGTACCAGTAAAAAGAATGTGCCTCCATTATATTTGCGGTACAGAAACTGAAATGCTACCTGGATGGTCAAAATTTCCTCATACAAACTGATCATAACCCTCTCGTTTGGTTACGCACCAACGCAAGTTCAAATGCTCGTCTGATGAGATGGGCCCTTGCTTTACAAGCATATGATTTTGTTATAATTCATCGATCGGGAACTATGCACAAAAATGCAGATGGACTGAGCAGAATTCCAAATTTAGATGATCCACCTTGATCATGTGTCTGCTAGTGAAAACATTTTTTTTTTTTTTTTGGTTGTGGTATATAATACATAGAAATTATTAGAAAACACGTAAAGATAATTGTTAAATTAACTCATATATTTCTCTTTGTAAATGGATTATGACTCATTATGTGAACTATTGACTATTGTATTGTAAAATGACAAGAACTTTTTACCACTGGAAAAAGTTCCTCTGGAGTGAGGAGGGGTTGTAAAATACGAACTTCCACGCACAAAAGTGCGGAATGATACATTGACACTTAATGACTTGAGCGTGTGGTGAGTGATGTAGAGGAGTAGCGTGAGAGATATTGAAGGAGTAGGACATGCCGAGCTTTGGCTAAGAAAACAAGTTCAGTTTGTACCGCGGAGTGTATTCCAGTTTATGTTTTTGTGTGAAATAGTAAAGTAAAATGTTTTGTGTTGTGATCGAGTGTCTGTGATGTTACAATGTATTGCCTCACGAGACGGTGCGACGCGCTATTGAAGGTGACCGGACTGCGTGCCACAGATATCTCTCTGTAATTGTCCTGCAGCTCTGTTTTTGCCATCATGTGTATCATTCATGTGTATCATTACCAGGGATAGGAAAATATTCTGAAATCTGGTGGCCAGCTAAATTTTTTAGTGGCCCGACACTGGACCCGCAGGGGGTATGGGGGGATATATAATATCAAAGTCATGTACACTTGTGCCTAAAAAAATGTTCTACCTTCAGCTTATCTATCTCTCCCTGGCAAAAAAACAAACGGCACTCTTTTTTTTTTTTTATCTGGGGCTCACAAATTCTTGAATATTTGTAATTTTTGTTGTTCATCCCCAGACCCCGGAATTCTCACTTTTTTTTTTTTTAACCTTTGTATAATTAGCGCCGGCGTATAATTCACAGATAGTGACATTCAGAAAAAAATTAAAAAATCGCCGTATAATCCACACATCACAAAATGCTGATCCAGAAGTGGAATTTTCGACAGAAAAATCAGTCACATAAAGACCCCAGAGTCCGAGAAATTTAAAGAAAAAACTATCTAATTAAATAAAAAATTCAATTTTAAAGGAAATTTTTTAAATATTTTTTTTATCTTCGGACACAAAAAGAAGCTTCGTGGCGTGGCGTGGCATAGAGCACAAAATTTAATCACGCCGATGCAGCAACTGTAATTGCATTACACATTGTAAATGATGAAATGCTGATATAGAACAATTCATAGAAATACCATATATATTCGCGTGTAAGTTAAAAGTTTTTGGAAGCAATCCTGCTTTCAAAGTAGGGGAGTCGGCTTGCGCACAGGTTAAAAAAAAAAAGGGGGGGGGCTGGACTTCTGTGAATTCTCCCACAGAGTTTACCGACGTGTTTGTTTATGTTTTAGACCGCGGCTTTTCGCGTGTCGCTGCGCCCTAGTTTTCTGACCTTTTGAAGGCTATCGCGTAGCAACACAATCATATCTTCAGCTGTACCCCCACTTTAAATTTAAATTTGGCAGTGTAACTGAAACGTTTCCTTTTCGAAGACATCATAAATAGCAATGAAGGGAAATATCAGCAGCAAAGACTTTGGTCAAAATGGCGAAGGACAAACTAAAATACAAGGCACAGTGCACACAAGATCCAGAACATGGAACTTTGAAATGAGGCATGCATGTGTAGGTTCGTGCAGGGAGCGCTGTGCGTACATTTTTATTGGCGAACAGAGTGCACAAGCACAGTCAGCGTTTTGTCTTTCCCAATAATACAAATACAAAATAACTCCCTACAACTTTCGCGGTCTTTCATTGACACATCCCTTCCCCTCCTCTCCGCTCCGTACAAACTCCTGAACTGGACAATTTTTTTTAGGGAGCTGCTTTTCCAATTACACTCCTTCTCCTGCACAATTGCCCTACGGATTTATTTCTTTTTTTAAATCATACGGCCGCAAAAATGTTTGTTTGTTTTTTTTTTTTAATCAGCGTTTATCCGCGGATTATACGACAAACATCACGGTACATGTTTTTCAATTATGTTTTCGTTGATGGCCCTGACAATTTTTTTGGTCACCCTGGGCGACCAGGCGACCGCATTTTTCGACCCCTGATCATTATGTTCATAAATTTTCAGTTCAATCCAATGCTTCCTTCTTGGTGCGCAAATTTCATTGTCTGTGAGTGTAGTTCAACACGTATATACAAAGAAATTGTTTTAATACACCAGTCTGCAATGAATCAAACATTTATGTGAATTAAAAATGTTAAGTGTAAGGCCTATAGCTAAGATGTTGGTCAAAAATATCTTGCTTGGTGGGAAGCAAAAATATAAAGGAAAATACCCCCACCTGTGATTTTATACATAAAAGCAGTGGTCAGTGTACTGCAGAATGACGGAGGCATCACCTATCGTTTGTAGAACTTGCTAAACCATCTCCTGAATAGTCCAGTATAACTATATAATTAGAACGTGAATTTCATCAGAGCACCATTTATCACACAAAAGTAATCATTAATCATGCAAAACATGTCTAGAGATTTGAAGAGGTGCCACACAGATCTGCACGGCAAACATCATAGTAACACAAAGCACATTTCAAAATGTATAGCAAAAGATCACATACTACGGAATAGCAATTACACATAACATGTACCGTGTAGATAGATATGTATCTAGGTTGACACCAATTACAAAAACATTTAGTTTTCAGTATACTTAGAATGTACAGAATAAAAAACTTTTATTTTGAGCCGAAACAAATTCTTAACTTGAAAGTTAACTTTGTACCATAGCTCGTACACTTTTTCAATCATAGAATTCCAGGACTTCTGGATTTTTTTTCCAGGACATGCGATCCAAACGCTCCAACTAAAATATAGTGAAACTATAGGTCTGTTCAACCTATAACCAACAACAAACAATTCCTTACAGGCTTAAGCAAACTTAAAACAGAAACTGATGATGTCTGCTACAGCTAATAAGAAACTTAGAATCACAGATAAATACTGGAATACCAAAACTGTCACTTAAAATGTAACCAGGTTTAATTTCTACAATGCTTTTATGTACATTATGCTGTACAGATTTGGGAAAAATTTTATTTACTACTTTGGCTTTAGCTCAATTGTTGAAGCAAATTATAGAACTAAAAAAGTACACATATATACAGGGTGTCCAAGGATTATTGGACACATTACAAAATTGTGTACAAAAAAAAAACTATGAGCATTGTCTGTTTTTCTATGTCACGTATTACTAACACGGTTTCTATACTTTTGTTTTGCAAAATTGTTATTCCCAGAATCTGATGGATGGTGCTAGGTGTGGCCTGATGAGGAATGTATGAGAAATGCGCAATCAGTAGTCATGTCATCCATACAGCAGAAGGTGATGTGTGTGTTATGGCTTGCGGAATTAAAGTCTCCCGTTTAGAGTATGGTTGTAATCCTCCCTCAACGAATTCAATTAAGCGGTGGATGAAACAAATTAAAGAAACTGGCAATGTGGAACATCTTGGAGGAGCCAGTAGGCCTAGCGTCAGCAGTGAGATGGTTGACCAAGTTAATGAAAGTTTTTGACGAAGCCCCAGGAAATCCGTTCGTAAAGCAAGCAGAGAAATGTGCATTCCGAAATTGACAGTTCACGATATCTTGCACAAGAAATTAAGTTTCATGCTTATAAAATTCAAATAGTGCAAAAGATGCATGTAAATTATCACACTCTGCGATACGATTTTGCTGTGGATATGCTCAATCACGTGGAAAACAACAAAAACTTTCTCAGTAAGTGTAATTTTAGTGATGAATCCACATTTCATGTATCAGGTATTGTGAATCGTCACAACTGTAGGATATGGGGCAGTGAAACACCTCATGCTGCTATTGAATTGGAACGTGATTCTCCAAAAGTTAATGTGTGGTGCGTCCTATCAAAAAGAGAAGTGATTGGCCCTTTCTTCTTCTGTGAAAAAAACATAAATGGTGGTATTTACTTGGATATGCTAGAAAATTTCACTATACCCCAGATCAAAAGATATGAAGTCGTTTTCCAACAAGACGGCGCGCCTCCACATTGGTCAACGTGTGTACGTAAGTGCCTAAATGAGCATTTCCCCAACAGATGGATTGGGTGTGGTGGTCCCATTCCGTGGCCTCCTTGCTCTCCAGATCTAACTCCATTGGATTTTTTCATGTGTGGTTATGTGAAGGATCGTGTCTATCAGACGCCTTGTACTGATTTGCAGGAACTGAAGCAGCATATCACAGCTGCTATTAATTCCATAACTCCTCAGATGCTTGCCAATACATGGCATGAAATCGAGTATCGCTTGGATGTAATACGAGCAACCAAGGGACCTCACATCGTAATTTATTAACTTGTGTAGTTACATTGTAAGTTAGTACAGTCAGTTTCTTTCTATCTGTTTAATGTTTTGTTTTACATAATTTTGTAATGTGTCCAAAAATTCTCGGACACCCTGTATTATACAGGGTTCTTAGGAAAGTTCGTTAACCCCCTCTAACTTTTAAACCGTGTATCGTACCACCACGGAAGTGACGTGTACCTATAGAAAAGTGACCATGCACAATCGATTGGACGTGCTTGTAGTGCCCCTAGTGGCGAAATACGGAACTTAGCAAAACTAACTCAAAAACCAAGAGAGATACGCAAAAAAGTTCAATTACAAAATGAAAGAGCAGTGTTTAATTAGTACAAAACAACACTTGGTTCGACAGAAACACTTGCAGAAAAGACAAGACATCACATCTTAAAGTAGTAAACTTTAAATTACCCACAAAACAACACAGATGCAATACACAGTTCGTGTAGTACAGGTGCAACTAACCTGGCAAGTAGTCTACTGTACAAATTGTTCGAAGTGTGCACCATCAGCGACGATGCACATCTGGACTCAGGACAGAAATGCATCTCGAACAGCATGCAGCATCGCAGGGGTTACAGAATTCCAGGACCTGACAGTGTTCTTTTTAATCTACCACGCTGGAAGGTTCCGTAGAGTACATTTTATCTTACAGGTATCCCCAGAAGAAGTACATTGGTGTTAGATCGGGAGACCATGGCGGTTATTCCGTACAACCACCATACCCGATAATATTGTTGCCGAACGTGCGAGATAAGAACAAGCGAACTGGAAAGGTTTTGTGGGAAGGTCAGCAGTCATGTTGAAACCATATGCATGGTAACGTATTCAAAGGAATATCCAACAAATCGCTTACTGGACCACATAGCAGCTGCAAGTAACGCTGACCTGTTCAATTTCCCTCAATGAACACTGGTCCAATTACGGATGTTTGCCACATTCCACACTACACATTAAGTGATCAGTGTACTTGATGGCGTGCTTGTTGCGCCATGTGTGGATCTCTCACATCCTAGTAGTGGGAGTTCTGGTGATTGATGATCCTGTGTCCCACCCCTTGTAAATGTTGACTCGTCAGTCCATAGGAGGTTGTCCACAAACCACAGCTTTTCTTGTAAGGTGTTCAAGACAAAGTTACAAAAGTCATACCACCTTTGAAGGTCTCCAGGCATCAGGTTTTGCATGACAGCATCACGGTAGGGATGCGCGCCATGTTCGTTCAAGATTTGCCACACCCGTGATGCCGATAATCCATACGTACAGCTCACTGCCGTCGTACTACTTCGGGGATTTGAAAGAACATAGCCGAAAATATCCTCAGGATGCACTCGCACACAGGCACCAATGGGACGACCGGAACAATGACGCTCAGCAATGATTCCTGTTTCTCACAGGCGCCGGACAACTTTGGCAATTGTCTGTGCAGCTAGATGCTGACGAGTGAGAAATCGTACTCTATCCAACCTCGCAGCCTTTTTTGCATTATGCTGACATTTGCCATACAGCAAGACCATACCACAGTACTTGTCATTCGTGAAGATAACAATCTACCTGCCGACCTAATACTCTGATTCCCTCTCAATTCCCACACATAATTTATACCCCTTTGCCTGCCTGACGTCATTTTACGTCAAACTTGAAATTAGCATTACTACGTGTTATTTCACGTAAACACTTTTCTGTTGCTGTCACATGCTAGCAGCCGAACATCCGACGCTTTGTTCACGTTTCTTGTCTTCTCTGCAAGTGTTTCTGTTGAACCAAGTGTTCTTTTGTACTAATTAAACACTGCTCTTTCATTTTGTAATTGAACTTTTTGGCGTATCTCTCTTGGTTTTTGAGTTAGTTTTGCTAAGTTCTGTATATACTTAAATACACTACTGGCCACCCAAAATACGACACCAGGAAGGAAGCATCCGATTGGCCTGAAATTTGCAGCACGCATTGGCCGTAAGAGGACATGCAAACGATTAGCATTGCAGGGCATATGCAAATCATGTGCGCCCGGCACGCCACCGAGAAGCACTACAAGAACGGTGCACAGAAGGCGGGGGTGTAAGTAGTGGAAGTGTGTTGTGCTGCCGTATATGTGCGTGGGAAGCTTCCTGATGCCTTGTCGCAGAATACGGCAGTCATTCCAGCACGTTTCAGAGTTTGACAAAGGACGAATAGTAGCTTATCGCGGCAGCGATTTTTCGAACCGAGACATCGGTGCCCATGTGAGACGACATCCAACCACAGTGAGGCGAGTATGGATTTGGTGGGTGCAGGAGGAACGGACGGACCGACGTGAGCGATTGCCGCAGCCGCGGCATACCACCGAACGAGAGGACCTGCATGTTGTGCGGTGGGCAATGACGGCTCGCACCGCCACATCACGAACGTTAGCGCATTAATTAGAGTGTGTTGCGCAACAACCTGTGTCAGCACGTACCGTTCGACGTCGTCTGCAGGAGCGGGGACTTGTCGCATGGCGCCCACTGCTTCGATTACCATTCACGTTACACCACCGGCGAGTGCGGCGGCAGTGGGCTGTTGAACACCGCATCTGGACTACGGAATGGCACGACATTGTCTTCTCCGACGAATCCCGCTTCTGCCTGCAACGCAACGATGGTCGGATCCGTGCGTGGTGGCATCGCTGCGAGAGACTGTATGACACCTGCATTATGCATCGCCATACCGGTCCGTCGCCTGGCGTTATGGTATGGGGCGCAATTGGATATGACACCCGCACCTTTCTGGTACGCATCGCCGGTACACTCAACAGCCACCGCTACATCTCCGACGTTTTGGAGCCTGTAGTCCTCTCTTACCTGCAGGACCTGCCAGCGGTCACGTTTCAACAGGACAATGCGTGCCCGCACGTGGCACACATCGTGCAACAATTCTTCACGGCCCACCAGGTGTCACTGCTGCCATGGCCCGCCTGTTCTCTCGATATGTCACCCATCGAACACGTCTGGTCACTGATTGGCAACCGAGTGGCCCTGCAAGCACCACCCGCGGCTACGCCTGATAAACTGTGGCAAAGTGTGGAAGCAGCCTGGACCAACATACCCCAAGCCCACATCCAAAGCCTCTTTCGTTCGATGCCGCGGCGTGTAGCGGCCGTTATTGCCAGCCATGGGGGCCACATAAACTATTGATGTTGGCGTGTTCTGCAAGCCGCACGGGCCTGTAAGCTCAATCGTTTCATCTTTGTATCTGTTGTTATGTGTCCAGTAAATCTGGCTTTGCTATCTGTTCTTCTTGGTGTTGCATTTTGGGTGGCCAGCAGTGTATATATATATACATGGTCGAGTCTCATTATTGTGACCACCAGCTAATATAAAGAGTAACCGCCGTGTGCAGCGCAGAAAGCAGCTAGATGGGCTGGGAGTGACTCAGTAAGGTGCTGGAAGGTGTTCACAGTATGTGGAGCCATGCTGACTGCAGTGCATCTGACAGCTGCTAGAGGGTATATGGTGGAGGGTGCATGGTGGAGGATCCACAGAGCGAACAACACGACCGAGGTGGTCCCACAGATGCTAAATTGGGTTTATGTCTGGGGAATTAGGGGGCCAGGGAAAGTAAAGTCTTTATTGTGCTCTTCCAACCACTTTCGGACATTTCTAGCTGGGTGACACATCACATTGTTGTGCTAGAAGATCACATCCGCCCCAAGGAAGACAATCAGCATGTATGGGTGAAAGTGATCTGCAAAGGATGGATTCATAATGAATTTGGTCCATAGTGCCTTCCACAGATATTAGTGAACCAAGAGAATGCCACGAAAACATTCCCCAGACCATAACGCTGCCCCCACCAGCTTTTGTTCTTCGAGCAATGGTGGAAGAGTGTTTGTTCTCCGATGTTTCCCGCTTTATAAGCCAACGTCCATCTCTTCGATGAAGCAGAAAACGTGACTCATCGGAGAAGGCAATCCATTGCAATCAGCGGAGGTCCAATTCTGATACTGCCGTGCAAATATAAGCTTTTTCTGTCGATGCACCTTCATTAGCATAGGTGCAGTGGCCATCCGTTTGCATCGGAGCCCTATACACAGCAGGGTTCACTGAACTGTCATTTTAGACACACTTCCAGTAGCCCCCTGCTTCATTCGGCCAGTGAGTTGCTCCACTGTACCGTGTCTATCGGCCCTCACGCACCTTCGAAGCAGACGTTCACCTCTCACATCAATGGCACGTGGTGCGCCATAGTTTCCACTGCACTTATTTGCAATGGTGTCATTTCTCCAATCACGATACACTTTAAATACAGAAGCACACTAACGGTTCACAAACTGCGTTGTTTCAGAAATACTACCACCTTTGGCCCGAAAGCCAATTGTCAACCCTTTTGCAAATATGTTAAATCGCTCTTTTTATCCATGACAGCAACGAGTGATCATGGGTTATATTTCAACTCAGGCAGGGTCATACCATCATGGTCTCAGATTTCTCTAAAAAATTTAAGGGGTGTTCCTTGACTAAAATAAGGAGACCCATATTTTTTTCTTTCGGCAAAAAATAATTTTCCCTTCGAGATAGAGGGTTTCGAATCTTGCACTGTCAAGCATGCCTCTAGAAAACGGATATTTTTCCTAACTTCAGCGAGTCATTGCAGCGGAATTAAAAAAGATATCTTGTTCTGGTATTATTATTTTTTTACATTGTGTGTATAATATATAATAATATATGGTGCTAATATTTTTTACACATCGTATGATCAAAATTTTTAAAAATCGTAAACTTTGTGATTTTAAAAAAAATTGAATTTAAGATTTTTTAAGCAAATGCAGATGGAGTTTTTTCTATACTCGCTTTTTTGTTAAAGACATAAAAATGTGCATTTTATTTGCGATTTTTTATGTCTGTGAAACTGCTAGTTTCCGCGTTTCCTCAGCGTTAAAAACAGCCGATTTTGAAAAATCTCCAACTTTGCTAATAATTTTCTCAAAAAAGCCATTTTTTTTAATTCTGTAAATGAAACCACTGTTTTATTATTAACAGGAGAATATCTGTGCAAATTTTCACGGACCTAAAAACTCCCGTTTCTGAGTTAGACGCGTTTGAATTTGGTTTGAAAGCCTACGATTTCCCGTGTTTTGAAGGCGCCATTTTGGGAAAATCTCAGGCGCAAAGTACGTATTATCTTCCCCGAATGAGAGCGTTGGATCAGCTGGCCCTGGTTGGATACATCCACCTCACCTTTCCCCGAGCGATGACATGCCTAAAAAACGGTCATGATAACAGTTAAATAAATAAAATTCTTGCTGATCCACTAACAAAGTTGAGTTGCGAAAGACAGTTGTTTGTTTACGTATATACTTAAACATCGCATAAGAAACTATGAAAGAGTAAAAAACTATTGTGAAATAATTTTAAGAAAAAAAGAATGTGGGCACACATACTGTAAGTAATTTTCGAGAGCTAAACACCTTCGAGTTTTTCTGGGAGTTGCTAATTGTAGGCTACTGTCAGAAGAGCAGTCGCTGTTTTGTTATAGTTGCTAAAATTAACTTCTCAGTTTTTCGTAATAGGAGAGTTTTGTCCTCTGCGAACGGGGGAGAGGGTGCAATGCTCTTGACCTCGCTGCTGGGTTGATAGCGCTGGTCGCTACCCAAACTCTGCATACCTCCTCTCCAAAACGTAATGGCAATTGTCTAATCTACTAAATAAATAACAATTAACACATACGTGTACAAGCTTATTCGTAAAATGTAAGTTGAGTATATTTCCTGTTCAATCAGCTGATTTTATTAGAATACATATACAACTTACGCGCTTAGAGTTGTAAAGATTTTTATATAGCTATTTAAAACATATTCAAAGATTTCAATTTTTGTAAGGGGGGGGGGAGGAATTGTGTTTCCAGTGGTTTCCACCTGGGCCACAAAAAAAACCATGCACTGTCCATGTCCTCTGTCCCCTTAGAAGATAATGCTGGGTCGATGGTGACCAGCGGAGTTTTGACACACACACACACACCCCGTCACGTGGTGGCGGGGAGTCTCAAAGCTAGGTAGCTTTCAAAAATGTTTCAACTTAGTTGGCTGGTAACAAGAATCGAACCTGTCGCCACCCACTCCACTGGTCCGTAAGATGCCTGCGGCCATAGCATACACGCTAACCATAGAATAAATTCTACCGTACATGTATCTGCCAAATCTTCATATTTAATTTCTTTTTGTATTATCAACCCCAACTGAAAATTATGAAAAGCTTTGAAGTTTCCGACTACCCTGCTCATATGAATACGGTGATAATTCCTTTCGAGAGAAGTCAGGTCAGATGTAAACCCCCTCTCCCACTGTGGGTTTCGGCCCTGCTTTCAACAGAAACAAAGTTGAAGTGTTTGCTAAAGTACGTAAAATAAATGAACGAAGTCACACATGCATGAAAAAAAAAAAAAGGATCTCCTTACCAAATCTCTCCAACACAGTTACTTTCCTTTAAAGAAAAAAAAATCTGATGATTTATATATATATTGATTTGGTTTCGCTGTGTTAACTATTTGCGTGGGGTCAAAGTAACAGCATAATTGAAAGAAAAAATTAAAAGATAAAGGTAAAGGACCATTACATTACTAAATTTCAGTAACGCACATGCACGTAACTGGGGTGGTGGAAATGAATGAATTATTTTAAATACTAACACTGAGACATCAGAAGCAAAAATATATGCCGAAAATTTTCTTTCTTCGCAATGTTTACTATGAAACTGAAAATGAATGGGGTGGGGGTGGAGTGGATTTACGACATCTTTTTGTGTGAGGGGTTGGTTGATGCAGGTTGTGAAACGACTTCGCTGTAATATTTAGCATTTTAAGATATACAAGGGTATAGACGAAGGTCGACAGCTGTGACCCTCAGCCCTCCTCCCACATGTGCGCTAACACTCAAGGCTTCGTTAAAGCTATGCCAATCAATCAACACACAAATGTTATAGCCTGTTGGGAAAAGCACTGTTTATTTACACTTCTTCAGACTGCAGTCGCTGGGTCGCATTTACATCATAGTGGTTGGTAATGTGACTCCCCTACGTAATGGCTCTTTCCTGCATGCTTCTGCTGATCTGATGACTAGCTGCATCACAAAAACAAAATGAGATTTCACTTTATATTTCGGTTTCAGAGCAGCCTCCTTCAATTTCTTGTAGAATGCCCCTCTTTCCCCGCCCCTAATAAACGCATCTGGCGTGCATCCTCGGATTTGCTGCATCACAAAAATAAAGAAATATTAAGGACATGCATGTATATATTTTACTAAGTTCAGTTGTCTCTTATGGTTCCTAATATATGAAACGAAGTCAGAATACCATAACACCCTGTGTAGAGAAGTCACCTGAATGCTTGCGGAGCAAAAAATGTCTTATTTGTTTCGTACTAGATGTATTAAATGTGCCGATTATGGTAACCGCCATAAGGTGATGCATCAACAAAAGAAATGGAAGTTCAAAAAAGTTGGAAAAGAATTATGCCAAAAAATGATTAACAAAATTTGTCTTTTACTCCATCATAAGAGTACTTGTGCCACCATTCTTTGGTATGAGGAAAGAATGCCCACGGAAAAAACGTCCACTTTTCGAAAGTAGGAAAAAACGTCCACGGAAAAATCGCCCACAGACAAAATGCTCACGGGAAAAATATGTGATCGACTGATAAGTTTATGTCTGTTATAAACGGTGTTCGGACAACTGGTCACAGACTGCTGGCCAAAAAACCGTTAGGGGTCATATAAAAATTGCGGTTTCTTGGCCACCTCAGCTACATAACGAAAATGGGTGTAGGAGAATTGGCCACAGGACAACTAGCCACAAAAGTTCAAGGGTGTGTGTGTGATGTGGGGGGGGGTGTAAATATTATCGATTCTTGGCCTACATTGAGAATTGAATTGGGAACTCCAAACAAATTTCGAGAAAACGTTCTATGTAAGCCAAGCGAGAATTACAGCATAATTCATGTATGTTCGGAAAAGGACCCTAAGGTGGGATTTTGTAATAACGCTGCACTTTTACGTTGGTACTAAATATTTACATAACATGTCAAATTTGCAATATTTTTCTTTTACTTAATTAATTCACAGGCGAAGAAAAAAGTTTTGAATAGGCTTAGGCCTACGGCCTATTAAGTAATGTATGGATTGAATGTATGGTGCATAAGTAGAAGCGCAATATTATTGACAATTAATACAGACATTTGACGTGGAATAGGAATAGCTGTGGTGCAGTGGAAGCATATCCGGCGCGTAACTGGAAGACCCTGAGTTCGATTCCTGGTGGCGGCCACTGAGAATTTTTCCGTGACTCACTTATAAACGTGGAAAGAGCGATGACTTCTGTTTGATTATTGACAATACTTGTTATGTAAATTTTACGAATATGGGAATGACGGAACGAAAACTTTTAGGAGGGCCTAAACGTTAGTCCTAATATTATTTTCTGCCTGAGTAATACCGCAATATTAATAATTTGATGTGTTACGTAAACGTTATGAATATAACATCGTTAGAATAAAAACTGTTAAATAGGCCAAGGCCTAGGACTTATGACTTAAGGGCCGCGGGTGGCCTAGTGAAGAACCAAATAAGATTGTTAACTTTCAACTTCCTACTGTAGAGTAGCTACTTTCTTAAAAAATTCCAGTTCGGCTTTACTGTAATAAATTTGTGACTATTCTTATTTTTTAAAGTAAGGTCTTAATTTTTATAAAACTATGCATGTTTGTTATTTAACTATATCAATTAAAAGGGAAATCATTAAAAGTCCGATTATTTTATTTATAAATACTTGTAAAGTATAATGCATTTAATTGTAAAAGCGATTTTCGTAAAAGGCGCAATGTACAGATATAACTTTGTGTAATGTGCTTTCTTGTCTCTTTTGGAAATCCTCTTTTGTACGGCGAGCGGGAGGGGGGGCATCTGTCTTTCGTCAAAGTGGTGATTTGCAGCTGCAGCTGGAACGTTTGCTGGCGACCGCGGTATGAGGAAAGAATGCCCACGGAAAAAACGCCCACGGAAAAATCGCCCACGGAAAAATCGCCCACAGACAAAATGCTCACGGGAAAAATATGTGATCGACTGATAAGTTTATATGTCTGTTATAAACGGTGTTCGGACAACTGGTCACAGACTGCTGGCCAAAAAACCGTTAGGGGTCATATAAAAATTGCGGTTTCTTGGCCACCTCACCTACATAACGAAAATGGGTGTAGGAGAATTGGCCACAGGACAACTGGCCACAAAAGTTCAAGGGTGGGGGTGGGGGGTTGTAAGTATTATCGATTTTTGGCCTACATTGAGAATTGAATTAGGAACTCCAAACAAATCTCGAGAAAACGTTCTATGTAAGCCAAGCGAGAATTACAGCATAATTCATGTATGTTCGGAAAAGGACCCTAAGGTGGTATTTTTTAATAACGCTGCACTTTTACGTAGGTACTAAATATTTACATAACATGTCAAGTTTGCAATATTTTTCTTTTACTTAATTAATTCACAGGCGAAGAAAAAAGTGTTGAATAGGCCTAGGCCTACGGCCTATTAATTAATGTATGGATTGAATGTATGGTGCATAAGTAGAAGCGCAATGTTATTGACAATTAATACAGACATTTGACGTGGAATAGGAATAGCTGTGGTGCAGTGGAAGCATATCCGGCGCGTAACTGGAAGACCCTGAGTTCGATTCCTGGTGGCGGCCACTGAGAATTTTTCCGTGACTCACTTATAAACGTGGAAAGAGCGATGACTTCTGTTTGATTATTGACAATACTTGTTATGTAAATTTTACGAATATGGGAATGACGGAACGAAAACTTTTAGGAGGGCCTAAACGTTAGTCCTAATATTATTTTCTGCCTGAGTAATACCGCAATATTAATAATTTGATGTGTTACGTAAACGTTATGAATATAACATCGTTAGAATAAAAACTGTTAAATAGGCCAAGGCCTAGGACTTATGACTTAAGGGCCGCGGGTGGCCTAGTGAAGAACCAAATAAGATTGTTAACTTTCAACTTCCTACTGTAGAGTAGCTACTTTCTTAAAAAATTCCAGTTCGGCTTTACTGTAATAAATTTGTGACTATTCTTATTTTTTAAAGTAAGGTCTTAATTTTTATAAAACTATGCATGTTTGTTATTTAACAATATCAATTAAAAGGGAAATAATTAAAAGTCAGATTATTTTATTTATAAATACTTTTAAAGTATAATGCATTTAATTGTAAAAGCGATTTTCGTAAAAGGCGCAATGTACAGATATAACTTTGTGTAATGTGCTTTCTTACCACTCTTGTCTCTTTTGGAAATCCTCTTTTGTATACGGCGAGCGGAAGGGGGGGGCATCTGTCTTTCGTCAAAGTGGTGCTTTGCAGCTGCAGCTGGAACGTTTGCTAGCGACCGCACCCCAAATAACAAGCGATATATTTCATTTAAATTTATCGGTTGGCCACCGGTCGGGGTGTGTCTTCCCCGTGAGTAGTATAATCTCAAGTTACAGGCATACTTCTTTTCTTCCCAGTGTAAAGAAAAAAATACGCACTCATAGCTTCCTGGGAGTTTTCCAAAGGACAACTAAAACAGTTAATTTCTACATGACGGGTGTAGGAGAACTGGCCACAAAAATTTTAAGGGGCCGTATAAAAATAACGTTTATTGACCGCTTCGTGGCCACGACCCCCAGAGGTTGGTAATCAGAGTCATATATAGTTTCCGTAATTTCGTCTTTTCTTAATTGCGATAATTAATGTAATTCTTTATAAGAAATGTTTATGATCTACATCTCAGCAAAAGATTTAAGGGTTTTCGAAGTACAAGTCTGCAAATTATCTGAGCGCATGTGCTGACTCAGGAAACCTGTCGGGGGGGGGGGTAATATCAAAACTGTAAGATTTGAAAAATGTATCGTCCCATCGGGAGATTTTCAGCATTTACAAGCTACAGCTGGACAGATTATTTGAGGGCACGTGCCTACTCAGCAAACCTGTGGGGTGAGGTGGGGTGGGGTGGGGGGTTATATGATAATTGTGAATTATATAGAATTTCTTGTCCGACCCGGAGATTTTCATTATTCACATGCCTTCAGATAATGTGTCGAGTTGTAGCTGCTAATTGCCGAGAATCTCCCGATCGGACGAGAAATTGTTCATATTTTACACTTTTGGTATTACCCCCCCCCCTTCGCCGACAGGTTTCCAGAGAGTGGCATGCGCTAAGAAAATTTGTCGAGTTGCAGTTCCTAAATGCTGAAGATCTCCAGATCGGAAGAGAAATCTTGATATTTTACGATTTTGGTATTACCTCCCCCTCCCCCCACCCCGACTAGTTTCCTGAGGCAGCAGATACCCTCAGATAATTCGACGTGTTGTAGCTTGTAAAGGCTGAAAATCTCCCGATCGGACCAGAAATTCTTTATATTTCATATTTTAGATTTTAAGCACCCCCTCCCCAGACAAATTCCCTGGGTTTGCAGATACTCGCAGAGAATTTTTTTATTTGTAGTTTCTAGAAAAATATTGTACAGCAGTTGGCTTGAAGACAACGGTGAATCATTAGTATGTTTTTAAATAAATGTTGCATAAGACTACCACGGCTTTCAGGCCAACACTATACAACCTGTACAGTCCATCAGTGCAATCCGAACTTTCCTCTCGTATTTGTAAGGTTTGCAGAAAATATTTTACACATCAAGTTATTAATATTGCGGTATTACTCAGGCAGAAAATAATATTAGGACTAACGTTTAGGCCCTTCTAAAAGTTTTCATCCCGTCATTCCCATATTCGCGTTATGTAGGTGAGGTGGCCAAGAAACTGCAATTTTTATATGACCCCTAACGGTTTTTTGGCCAACAGTCTGTGACCAGTTGTCCGAACACCGTTTATAACAGACATATAAACTTATCAGTCGATCACATATTTTTCCCGTGAGCATTTTGTCTGTGGGCGTTTTTTTCCGTGGGCGTTTTTTCCGTGGGCATTCTTTCATGCAATCGCGACCGCACCCCAAATAACAAGCGATATATTTCATTTAAATTTATCGGTTGGCCACCGGTCAGGGTGTGTCTTCCCCGTGAGTAGTATAAACTCAAGTTACAGGCATACTTCTTTTCTTCCCAGTGTAAAGTAAAAAATACGCACTCATAGCTTCCTGGGAGTTTTCCAAAGGACAACTAAAACAGTTAATTTCTACATGACGGGTGTAGGAGAACTGGCCACAAAAATTTTAAGGGACCGTATAAAAATAACGTTTTTGACCGCTTCGTGCCCACGATCCCCAGAGGTTGGTAATCAGTCATATAAAGTTTCCGTAATTTCGTCTTTTCTTAATTGCGATAATTAATGTAATTCTTTATAAGAAATGTTTATGATCTACATCTCAGCAAAAGATTTAAGGGTTTTCAAACTACAAGTCTGCAAATTATCTGAGCGCATGTGCTGACTCAGGAAACCTGTCGGGGAGGGGGGGGTAATATCAAAACTGTAAGATTTGAAAAATGTATCGTCCCATCGGGAGATTTTCAGCATTTACAAGCTACAGCTGGACAAATTATTTGAGGGCACGTGCCTACTCAGCAAACCTGGGGAGTGGGGTTATATAATAATTGTGAATTATATAGAATTTCTTGTCCGATCGGGCGATTTTCAGCATTTATAAACTACAACTGGAGACATTATTTCCGGGCATGAACCTACTGAGCAAACCTGTCGGGGGGGGGGGGGGTTAATACCAAAAGTGTAGAATATGAAGAATTTCTCTTCCGACCCGGAGATTTTCATCATTCACATGCCTTCAGATAATGTGTCGAGTTGTAGCTGCTAATTGCCGAGAATCTCCCGATCGGACGAGAAATTGTTCATATTTTACACTTTTGGTATTACCCCTCCCCCCTCCTTCGCCGACAGGTTTCCAGAGAGTAACATGCGCTACGAAAATTTGTCGAGTTGCAGTTTCTAAATGTTGAAGATCTCCAGATGGAAAAGAAATTCTTGATATTTTACGATTTTGGTATTACCTCCCCTCCCCCACCCCACCCCACCCCGACTAGTTTCCTGAGGCAGCAGATACCCTCAGATAATTCGACGTCTTGTAGCTTGTAAACGCTCGAAATCTCCCGATCGGACCAGAAATTCTTTATATTTCATATTTTAGATTTTAAGCACCCCCTTCCCCAGAAAAACTCCCTGGGTTTGCACATACTCGCAGAGAATTTTTTTATTTGTAGTTTCTAGAAAAATATCGTATAGCAGTTGGCTTGAAGACAACGGTGAATCATTACTATGTTTTTAAATAAATGTTGCATAAGACTACCACGGCTTTCAGGCCAACACCATACAACCTCTACAGTCCATCAGTGCAATCCGAACTTTCCTCTTGTATTTGTAAGGTTTGCAGAAAATATTTTACACATCAAATTATTAATATTGCGGTATTACTCAGGCAGAAAATAATATTAGGACTAACGTTTAGGCCCTTCTAAAAGTTTTCATTCAGTCATTCCCATATTCGCGTTATGTAGGTGAGTTGGCCAAGAAACCGCAATTTTTATATGACCCTTAACGGTTTTTTGGCCAGCAGTCTGTGACCAGTTGTCCGAACACCGTTTATAACAGACATATAAACTTACCAGTCGATCACATATTTTCCCCGTGAGCATTTTGTCTGTGGGCGATTTTTTCGTGGGCGTTTTTTCCGTGGGCATTCTTTCATACAATCCATTCTTTAGTACATTTCACGAAGTTAGTTGCTAGTGAAAGCTCATCACTGTCACCCAGTGAGCCGGATGTATTGTTACCTTCTTATGCTGAAACAGAATATACTTATCCTGAAGAACCAGTTTCGGATATATATGCTCTTGCAACAACACTTCAAATGGAGGGCCGCGGGTGGCCTAGTGGGCAACGTTCGTGACTGCCGCGGAAGGGACCTCAGGTTCGATCCCAGGCAGTACGAACGCTCGATCCACTAAATATCCGCCGTATGTCGGATGGGCACGTTAAGCCGTCGGACCCCGGGTACTGGTCCCCCGGTAATAAATAAAGGCGTCTTCCTCCCCCTTTCTTCTTCGCTTCCGTGTCACTTTCCTATCGGGCACTCTAGCCCAAATCTCCTAGCTTCCTATTTCTAAGGGTTGTTTAAGACCTGAGGTCAGACACTCCCTTCCTAAAATCCTCTACATTAAAAACAAAAAACAAAACACTTCAAATGGAAGGGCTGTGGGTGGCCTAGTGGGCAACGTTCGTGACTGCCGCGGAAAGGACCTCAGGTTCGATCCCAGACAAGTACGAACGCTCGATCTACTAAATATTCGCTGTGCGTCGGATGGGCACGTTAAGCCGTCGGACCCCGGGTATTGGTAATAAATAAGGGCGTCTTCCTCCCCCTTTCTAATTCGCTTCCATGTCACTTTCCTATCGGGCACTCTAACCCAAATCTCCTAGCTTCCTATTTCTAAGGGTTGTTTAAAACCTGGGGTCAGACACTCCCTTCCTAAAATCCTCTATATATGATCATCATCTTCAAATGGAAGTAAGTCCTTTGAAATTACCTTCTTCACTAAGAGACACCAGCGATCTGCATATATTACTCGGAAACGGAGACAATTGTCATCTGCATTTGAAGAAACAATTTCAAGCCAAATATCTACTATTTCTAGAGCACCGGCCGAAATGTTACCGTCAACCTCTCACTCAGGTGAAAATACAGGCCACATAATTCCAAATGGATTAAAAGTGTTAATGATGCACTCCGATCGGATATAAGATATAACGATAAAATTCGTCTGATGACAATAATTCCACCACATATGTCCAAAACCAGCATCCTTCAAAATTTCCCTTCAATTACGAAACACAGTGTCAAAACCAAATCATAAAGCATCAGATTTTTTTTTCTTTTGTACTTGCATTTGTTTTACGTACTTTAGCAAACAGGAAACACTTCAACTTTGTTTCTGTTGAAAGCAGGGCCGAAACCCACAGTGGGAGAGGAGGTTTACATCTGACCTGACTTCTCTCGAAAGGAATTATCACCGTATTCATATGAGCAGGGTTGTCGGAAACTTCAAAGCTTTTCATAATTCTCAGTTGGGGTTGATAATACAAAAAGAAATTAAATATAAAGATTTGCCAGATACATATACGGTAGAATTTATTCCATGGTTAGCGTGTATGCTACGGCCGCAGGCATCTTACGGACCAGTGGAGTGGTTGCGACACCCAACTAAGTTGAAACAATTTTGAAAGCTACCTAGCTTTGAGACTGCTCGCAACCATGTGAAGGGGGGTGGGGAGTCAAAACTCCGCTCGTCACCCATTGATCCAGCATTATCTTCTAAGGAGACAGAGGACATGGGCAGTACATGGTTTATCGTGGCCCAGGTGGAAACCACTGAGAACACAATCCCCCATCCCCCTCTTCTTACACATATTGAAATCTTTGAATATGTTTTAAATAGTTAAAAATCCTCACACCTATAAGCGTGTAGGTTGTATATGATATGTATTCTACTCATAAAATCAGCTGATTGAACAGGAAATATACTTAACTTACATTTTATGAATAAGCGTGCACACGTATGTGTTAATTGCTATTTATTTAGTAGATTAGACAATTGCCATTACGTTTTGGAGAGGAGGTATGCAGAGTTTGGGTAGCGACCAGCGCTATCAACCCAGTAGCGAGGTCAAGAGCATTGCACCCTCTCCCCCCGTTCGCAGAGGACAAAACTCTCCTATTACGAAAAACTGAGAAGTTAATTTTAGCAACTATAACAAAACAGCGACTGCTCTTCTGACAGTAGCCTACAATTAGCAACTCCCAGAAAAACTCGAAGGTGTTTAGCTCTCGAAAATTACTTACAGTATGTGTGCCCACATTCTTTTTTTCTTAAAATTATTTCACAACAATGGTTTTCTACTTTTTCATAGTTTCTTATGCGATGTTTAAGTATATACGTAAACAAACAACTGTCTTTCGCAACTCAACTTTGTTAGTGGATCAACAAGAATTTTATTTATTTATGTTACCCCCCCTCCCCCAACCGTTTTTTAGGCATGTCATCGCTCAAGGAAGGGTGAGGTGGATGTATCCAACCAGGGCCAGCTGATCCAACGCTCTCATTCGGGGAAGATAATACGTACTTTGCGCCTGAGATTTTCCCAAAATGGCGCCTTCAGAACACGGGAAATCGTAGGCTTTCAAACCAAATTCAAACGCGTCTAACTCAGAAACGGGAGTTTTTAGGTCCGTGAAAATTTACACAGATATTCTCCTGTTGATAATAAAACAGTGGTTTCATTTTCAGAATTTTAAAAAATGGCTTTTTCAGAAAATCGTTGGCAAAGTTACGAGATTTTTCAAAATCGGCTGTTTTTACGCTGAGGAAACGCAGAAACTAGCAGTTTCACAGACACATAAAAAATCGCAAATAAAGTGCTCATTTTTACGTTTTTAACAAAAAAAAAGCGAGTATAGAAAAAACTCCATCCGCATTTGTTTAAAAAAAATCTTAAAAAATTCAATTTTCTTTTTAAAATCACTAAGTTTACGATTTTTTAAAATTTTGATCATATGATGTGTAAAAAATATTAGCACCATAAATTATTATATGTTATACACACAATGTAAAAAAAATACCAGAACAAGATATATTTTTTAATTCCGCTGCAATGACTCGCTGAAGTTAGGAAAAATAACCGTTTTCTAGAGAGTTTGTTTGACGGTGCAAGATTTGAAACCTCTATCTCGAAGGGGAAAACAATTTTTTGCCGAAAGAAAAAAATATGTCTCCTTATTTTAGTCACGGAACACCCCTTAATTTTTTTAGAGAAATCTGAGACCATGATGGTACGACCCTGCCCGAATTGAAATGGAACCCATCTGATATGTTTTCAGATTGCCTACAGCACACCTTATATACCTCCTTCTAAGCCAGCTCACGCGACACGTGCCTTCTTTCACTGCCTACGCACTGTTGATGTCAAAAGTAGGAGGTGATTACAATAATGTGACTCGACTGGGTGTGATGTATGTGTATATATAGGTATAAAATCTATAGTTAGAACATAAATGTGTCATTGCTTTTGAAAAGCTTTCATATACCACGCAATCAATATATAAACTAAATACAGTGAAACCTCCATTAACGGACACCTCCGAACAACAGTGAAGGTTTAACGACCACCGTGAGCAATCCGAACAACAGTAACCTCTAAGCAACAATTGGTACGAACCGCTGTCATAGGATTAACATCAACGATAATCACCAAACAGCAAAACCTCTTAACAGTGGCCAATGGACACCCCAGTCAGTCCCGAAAGGGCTTTAAAGGACACCTTGTCCTTTAGGAGTTTATGCAGTTTCTTCAGTACTCAGGCTAAGATAGGAATTAAGAATGCTATTGTGCTTCAAGCTCGATGGACTGAATTACGGTGTGTACAGTGGTGTGCATAACTCAAATGAGAGGAGTTAAAAGTTTCTGTTGTATGTGAGGTGAACTGCAGGTCCTATGTATGTTTCAGTTGCAACCTGGGGGTGAGGGGGTGCAGGTGTGTGGAATGTTTTTCGTTGGCAGCGGTACATCTTTGATTGGTCCCTGTGGGTTCTGTTCCTATTTCTTGGTGCATGACTAGCTAACTGTGCAGTTGCACTTTACTGTCCAGCATTTTTATTTCTTTTTTCCCTTAGCAGACCCTGAACTTTACCTCCTAACTTAAGATTTCTAAAAGGGAGTTTAAGACAACGGATCAGAAACCACTTTCATAAAATCCTCTACTTCATGATTTTATTTTAAATGATCGTACTGAGTTTTATTCAGCATTCTACGGTCGGAAAAAGCTTTGTAACCATTTTTTGGTACATTAGCTTCGTAAAGTTTTTTCGCTTTTGTACCACAGCAATGGACTAGCAATGTTAACACCCAGGCCTAACCTCCAAACAACGGTCACTTTTTTTCCATGCTAAGCAGCGACCGTTATTCAAAGGTTTCACTGTACTATATATGTTAAATTATTTTGAAATAAAGCTTACAAAGGAAATTTAAGGACGAGGAAAAGTTAAATATTCGGAACTTTTTCAAAGGAACAAAGGGACTGTTTTCTTAAACAAATATCCATGGGAGCAAGGATTTGTGTAACATTTATTTTGGGAAGGAATTTTCAAAATATTGATGCTCTAGTTCTGTTTTAAATTTGCACACACCAGCAAACAAAGTGTGCACAAAATTTCCCCAAAATAAAACAAAAGAGAATAACGGGAAAACCTTAAATCCAAGGACTGTGTATACAGCTGCATCATACATCAGTGATCTATAAATATTTGTATACACAATCATTAAAACAGAAAACTTGCTGCAAATTCACTGTTTCACTCTTTCACTGTCTCTTGCATGTCACAGGGGTGTGATGGCGAGTGAAAACATTTTTTGGCTAGTAGAGTTAGACCTGAAATTTTAAGCCCTGGGTACATGTTGTGAGACATTTTTAATCCTGATGAAACTGGACTGCTTTATAACCTACAGCCAGATAAAACACTGTTTTCAAAATGACACCTGCCATGGAGGAAATAAGTCAAAAGACAGAATCACTGTTTTTCTAGCTGCCAATGCTGACTGGTCAGTCAAGTTACAGCCATTAGTTATAGGCAAATTTGCTGCACCACGTTGCTTCAAAAGTGTGAAATCTTTGCCCATCAAATACGAAGCAAATAAAAAGTCATGGATTACCACAGCTTTATTCAAAAATTATGTAAGAAGCCTTGGGTGCTCAGATGCAGGCCAAAAAGAGAAAAGTCCTCTTACTTATTGATCAGTGTACTACGCATCCTCAGGTAGACAATCTAAAAAATGTTCAAGTCCTTTTCCCCCCAGCAAATTATACTAGTGAATTGATCTGGGTGTCATTAGGTCTTTTAAAGCCCATTATCGAAAGCTTCCCATGCGAAAAGTACTTTCTGTTATTGATGCATCTAAAGTTAAAATTAACATTCTCGTCTCTCGACGCAGTGCATTTCGTGCGACAGTCGTGGAATGCCGTTACGACAGATACCATTAAAAACTGCTTTAACAAAGCAGGCTTTTCAGGTTGTGAACAAGAATAAAAATGCTGCTGATAATTTTGCGGATGGCGATCTTACAGAATGGAATGAAATTGCCTCATCAGGTATTGTGTTTTCCGATTATGTTGGTTGTGATGCAAATGTGCATACCTGCCAAATGCAATCCCTTGATGTTTTGGATGAACACATCGGAATAAATGCATCAAATTCTGATGAAGAAGATGAAGCAGAACTAAAAGTTAGCTGCTTTAGTGATGCTGCTCTAAAAACTACTTGAGGCGTTTCGATATTACTGATTACGTTTTTCATGTACTTAAGAAAGTTGAACCTGCAATTTATGAAGCTAAAGGTTCAGAAAAAATTAGCAATCTTGTCTAAAGCATTTCTTTTCCACAGTGTAAAAAGGTAATCAACACAGTCTATTTAAATTACAAGTTAATTAGTACTAATTGATGTTCTGTTTCATGCAGTTTATAATACTGAAATCGTTATAAGAAGCTAAATGCTCGGAAAAAGATCAAGTATCGTATTTTTCTTTCAATTTTAAAGTATGCTTAAACTTTGATGCTACATATTGAAATCTAATACGTAAAGGGTTAAATTTCTGGGCGGGATGACAGTTCCCGCCAAAAAATTTAAGCTCCCGCCGAAACAAAGCTGTTAAGCAGGAGTCTTCCGCCCTACGAAATTTTAAGAAAAAATATATATACATATAAAATCTTGGGTCCGTTTTTGGATCGCTTGCAAAATTTGCGCGTTTAAAACGTATCCTTTGTAAAAATACGTGCTTTAGAAACGGACCGTAGAGTTCCGAAAATTGCAATCAAAAACCTCGTTCATGTCGGGAACATAATCAGTTTATGGACCCGTGGATCAGCTGCCATGCGTACCCATATGAGCAGTTCATTTTGCATATCGCGTACTGTTACAAATCATGCATGAGATTGTTCTTCGGGTTCGCTGGATTCCACTTTTCGGTTATACTTGAGAGCGATAAAAGAAAAAACAACTGAAGATGTTTTATTTTCGGAGGATTAGTGGAGGCGCCCGGAGTGGTATTCAGTTTTCCAGAACTTCCGAAAACGAAAGCTAATAGGAGTGAACAATTTTCCTGCGATCATAATTTCTTTTTCTCACGAAGTTTCCTCTGTCCAGTATTGTTATTAAATATCAATTTATTGCATAAATGTTTGCATTTCAGCTTGAAAGTGCAGGCAATAGTTTCCAATAACGGAAGTTCGACGGAGCAAAAATTTCGTTGTAAACTTTAGTCACGAGTTTCTTCCGCGGATTCGAAGAGTAACTCTGTTGCCATCAGAACTGAAGATAATTCTCTTTTTTGGGGGGGGGGGGTGTCCAGCTGGGGATGGAATTTTGTCTCTCAAAACTTTCGAAAACCGAAGTTAGACGAACTGCAGATTTAATCTGTAATCGTAATTTTTTATTCCCCCTCGCAATATTTCCTCTGCTCATTTTTATTGTAAAATATAATTTTGTTTGATAACTGATTGCGTATCAGGTTTAAAACGGAGGAAAAATTTCCGAAAACAGAAATCGGACGGAGCGAAAAGTTTTTCGTAATCATAATTTTTATTTTCGTGATGTTTCCACTGTCACAAATTATTGTTAAATTTATTTTCCCCCTGTTAATAGTTGCAAAGGGAGGGGCATTCCTCATATCAGAAGAATGGTTGAATCAACCAAGTCTCAATTATGTGAACTGTAAACATCTCATACTAGTATTCAAGAAGATTTTTTTTTTTTCAGAGCTGACGGAAAACATGTTAAAGAATAATAAATTAGTTGACTTTTGTAACACTAAACTTGCACATCACAATGTCCAATGAAGGTTTATTTTATCTTTTGTGATTGAGATACACTGTAGATTTCCTTCCTCCACAATAGAACTCTTTTTGAAGTTTGAGTGTGTAGAATCTGAATCTGTGAAGCAACAACACACACAAGTTTTGGTACAGTCTTTCAAAAGCAAAACAAAATTCAGTCAAAATTTAGAGATTCACTGAGCAACAAAAATCTTAATGCACATTTCTGAAATTGGGCCAGATAAACCTTCAGAAATAAAACAGCTGATTAAAGCTTGCTAACTGTGGCAAAGAATGAAAGACAAACATATATACTTCAGGAGAAATTTTATGATATCAACGTACTGCAAAACGAACAACTCTAGCTTTCTAAAATGAATCATGGTAATTTGTATTCGATTGAATGTAGTAAATTTTTAGATCTAATTCACCTCTTTGTTTTAAGAACCAAGTATATCTTATATTGTTTGAAAAATTACTACTGTTTTCCCAGTCTTTTAGTATTATTAGGTCACATTTTCAAAACTCCCCATCTGAAATTTTAAATCCCCTCCATTTACTAACACAAGTGGGGAGACTCCCTTCTATTTCAAATTTGAATTTTAACCCCTGTACGTATCTACGAATTATGTATTTAATATGCAAAGTAAATGGCATGCGTACGTACTATAACATGTTTGATAATCAATTTCATAATTAAAAGTACTATAGATAATTTAAATTTTACTGAATTAAAAAGAGGCTGCTTATGTATTCTATTATGAACACAAGCTAAATTTGAATGTTTCATTCGAAAGTCTTCCTCGATTTAGCGAATTCCGCGATTTTACGTACAAGACTGTTGGTCCCTTGAAGTTCGTTAAATCGAGGTTTGATTGTATATATATAAACAAACAAACACACACACACACACACACACACACACACCGATTAGCGATATCATTATGACCACCCCCAGCCTAGAGAAATGAGCACGTCTGGAGACCGAATGGTGGTGCAGGTGAAGTTCACAGAGCAGTATATATACTACTACATTCAAAACGTTCCGGAACTTTTTGAATGTTTGCCAAATGTCAGTGAATTACGTCATTCCCCGCCGATCAAGTGAAGATCGATATGTGGCCGACCAGACAGAACCAGTTTGATCCAGATCCAACACGTACAGCGTATGTGCGTAGTTCGTGATTACAGGCATTCGCAGCTTTCCGCCGCAAGGACAACAATGTCGAATTTTGAACAACGTTAAAGTGTAAAATTTTGAGTTCTGCTCGAAAAATCTTTCGCTGAGACTTTTCAAATACTTAATTCAGCATACGGTGATAGTGCAATGTCTCGAACTAGACTTTATGAGTGGCATCGACGATTCGAAAACGGGCGACAGAGTATCGAGGATGATGAGAGGTCAGGACGACCTTCAACATCCACAACGGTTGAACAAATCGCCATTGTCAAAGAAATTATGCAATGAGTCGAACTAGAGTTTATGAGTGGTGTCGACGATTCGAAAACGAGCGACAGAATATCGAGGATGATGACAGGTCAGGACGACCTTCAACATCCACGACGGTTGAACAAATCGCCATTGTCAAAGACATTGTGAAAAATGACAGTCGAAAAACTGTTGCAGCGATTGCAGAAGTTGCCATGCCATTTTAACAGAGAAACTGGGATGCATCACGTGTGCCAACGAATTGTTCCCAAAAACCTGACACAAGAAAAATGGATGAGCGCATGCAAGTTTGCAGGGATAACATCGATGCAGTGGATTCAGATCCCGATCTCTTGAATTGATTGATCACTGGCGATGAGACTTGGTGCTTTCTGTACGACACACAATCCAACTGACAATCAAAAGTGTGGAAATCACCGTAGTCAGCACGACCAAAAAAATTCAAGGCTGACTGCTCCAAAAGAAAGTTCTTGTTAACAGTTTTCTTCAATTGCAAGGGGGTCGTACACAAGGAATTCCCTCAACATGGTCGTACTTCAATAAACAAGAGTACATCAACGTCCTGAAACGTCTCTGAGAATCAGTGAGGCGCAAGCGACCCGATCTTTGGAAGACCAACTCGTGGGTGCTCCATCAAGATAATGCGCCGGCTCCAAGATTCCTCCTGGTGTCCGATTACCTGTGCAAACATTACATTCCTGTTCTTCCACAACCAGCTTATTGCCCTGATCTTGCCCCGTCTCACTTTTTCCTTTTTCCCTGTATGAAGAATTTGCTTAAGAGGTGATGCTTCTCAAGTTCCGAAGAAGTGCAACGAGCTGCGTCAGAGGCACTGGAGGATGTGGCAAAAGAAGGCTTTCAATCTGCATTTAAATCTTTGTGTGAGCGCTGGCAAAAAATGCATAGTTGCACAGGGTAACTACTTCGAAGGAAACACTGCATAAACAGGTATTATCTGTACTCATTCTTTTTAATATAAAAAGTTCCGGAACTTTTTGAACATAGTAATACAGCCCGAGGACCAGCCATCGCGAATGTCAGCAGCCAGTCACCAAATGGTGACCAGATCTTTTGTAGTGGCTAGTCGATGATCTCAAAACAATTAAAATTTCAGATTTTGATTTTATTAAAATACTATTTGTGGAGGATGTAAGGTCAGGTGATGTGTAACATCACAGCCTCTCCTTGACAAATGTCAACCCCGCCTTCTCGTAGTGCATCCTGTTCCCACTAAAGGGGCTCTGACGACCGCCAATAGCGGTATAACTATATCATCGGGATTAGAGGAAATGCTATCCCACACTCACCAACCCGCTTGGCCAGCATGGTGAGTTATGGCCAAACCCTTCCAAAATGACTCCACAACTTAAATCTTGCCCCTCAGTCTCCGGCATCTGGAAAGTACCTGGCCAAGGCAGCGGCCAGTGCGACATGAAGGCAGAGGGTGCTATAAGAATCCCCGGAGGACCGGACTAGGCTGCCATCTGATGCTGACCTTGGCTACGTATAATGGACGCTCCCTATCTTCTGATTCAAGGCCTCTTGAAATGGAAGAGGAACTACATCAGATGCACTGCAGTCAGCGTGGCTCCACATACTGTGAACACCTTCCAGCACCTTACTGAGTCACTCCCAGCCCATCTAGCTGCTTTCTGCGCTGCACACGGCGATTACTCCAGATATTAGCCGGTGGTCACAATGATGTGACTCGACCAGGTGTATTAAACAGCCATGGCGACATTACACAACCTTGTCTGACTCCTGCACTAATAAAAAACCATTTTGATAAAACACCATTCACTCGTACACAAGCTCTACTGCCAGCTTACATGGCTTTTACACTATTAAGTAGATTCCCAGTAACACCATATTCGCTTTCTCTAAATCTATGAAGGCAGCAAAAACTTTCTTACCAACAGCCAGATACTTTTCAATCATCAAGCATAATGCAAAAATTTGGTTAGTGTAGCCTTTACCAGGCATAAAACCACTCTGACCATCCCACACTTTCTCTGATGTAAGACCCCGTACTTTATCAATAATGACTTTACCAAACACTTTCCCTGGCACACTCAGTAGGCTAATACCACGATAATTCTTGCAGCCAGTTTGATCCCCTTTTCCCTTATACAAGGGAACAATGATAGCATCCCTCCAATCTTGATGGGCCATTCCTAACTCCTAGCATCATGGCAAATTTCATTTAGCCAGTCAATTATAGTAACCACCATATTTCAACATCACAGCAGTTATGCCATCAACTCCCAGAACATTTTCTGAAAAGATTTTAGAGATTTACACACCTCTTCTCTTGAGATCCCTCCTCTGCTTCCATCTTTGACTGTGACATCATCTGCTGCTGCCTCAGAATCACCATTGTTTTCTTGATCTAATAACTCACAAAAGTATTCACCCCCATCTTTCACTGAACTCATTGGGCTCCCATATCATTTTCCCAATCTCATTCTTCACACAACTTACAACTTTGTTTCCCTTATTTTTCCTGAGTCTCATGTACTTCCAGAAAGTTTTTCTCTTTCCAAAATGCCAATTCATGCCTTTCCACCTTCTCCTTCCTTTCTTTTGCCTTACTCAGGCGAACCAGCTTAGCTGCTTCACGCTTCTCACAGTGATATTCATCCACAGAAACCTTACCTTGCAACATCCCCATATAGACTTCCTTCTTTCTCTTTACTGCCTCTTCAATCTCACTATTCCACTAAGCATCACCTCTATTATTGCCCACTATTGTGGTGCCACAGACCTCTTCAGCCGCAGTGACAACAGTTCTTAAGACATTCCCACTTCTTTCCTACATCCCTCTCACAAAACTTCAGCTTTTTCAGTCGTTCTCTGAGTAAATCACAATAATGCTAATGATCTTCAGGCAGCCTATCAACTTTTATTTTTTCCATCCTAGTCCTCTTCCTATTCTTTCTCCTACAACCAACATTCAATTTCACTCATGGCACTACCAAGTAATGATCAGAGCCAACATCCGCACCTCTCATCACATGATGTCAACAACTAAGTGTTTCAGACGCTGATCATAGACAACAAAATCTATCACTCTTTTGACCAAGAGTATCAGAGCCAACATCCGCACCTCTCATCACATGATGTCAACAACTAAGTGTTTCAGACGCTGATCATAGACAAAATCTATCACACTCCTTTGACCAAGAGTACGATTCTCCCAAGTACCGTAATTTCGGGTAAATAATCTGCAGCAATAAAAACAAAGGGGCGGAATGAAAAAAAAATCACCAGAAACGCTACACCTCCGTATATGTCGCACCTTCGCAGTAAGGTGGGGTAATACCACAGCGGAGTCTTGAAAACATTACGTAGATAAAAATATATTGGGTTGTCGGAAAAGTCATGACGTATTTTAGCCATGTTTTGCAAAGGTCATTTATTGATAGAAAGAACAAAGATCAATCAATGATATAATGCCCGTTTTGTTCAATAACCTTTTGCCATCTTTCAGTGAGCTGCAGAATGCCTCGTTCATAGAAGGACCTGTCTTTCGTGGCGAAAAACTGTACAAGGTGCTGATTTACAGCCTCATCTGAATTGAACGTTATACCATGCCAGGACTGCTAAAGAGAGTGAAACAAGTGGAAGTCTGACGGCGCAAGGTCAGGCGAGTATGCTGGGTGTGGCAAAAACACCCCCCCCCCCCCCCAAGCTCCAATAATTTTTGGCGGGTGATCAAACTTGTGTGTGGTCTCGCGTTGTCATGATGGAACACACCACCTTTATGATTAATGAGCTCTGGACGTTTCTGGATGATGGATTCGTTCAAACTGTCCAATTGTAGACACTACACATTTGAATTGATTGTTTGGTTCCGTGGTAGGAGCTCGAAAAACACAACACCTTTAAAATCCCACCACACTGAGACCAGAACCTTCCGCTGATGAATGTCTGCTTTGGATGCCATTTGAGGCAAAGCAGCACGTCAGGACCAAGACCGTTTGTGCAGCACATTGTTGTATACAATCCACTTTTCGTCACCAATTACCAGTCGCTTCAAAAAAGGATTGTTTGTCTCACGTTTAATGAGCATATCGCAGATGTTTATACGCACCGTCAATTGAGCTTCTTTGAGTTCTCATATGAGGAACCCACACATCGAGCTTGCTTACGTATCCCAGCTTCTTCAGGTGGTCGTGAACGCTTGAATGATGGATGTGCAATGTGTCTGCAATCTCTCGTGTCGTGTAACGGGGGTTTGACTCGATCAATGCCTTGATTTGGTAGTCATGAACTTTGCTGGGCCTCCCCAACCGACCAAGGAGCATCGTTGAGGTCAAAATCACCAGCAAGGAATTTTGTGAACCACCGCTGGAACTGACGTTCTTGTAGAGCATTATAACCGTACACTTTATGCAACTTTTCACAAGCTTGACGCGCGTTCTTCCCTTTACGGAAGTAAAACAGTAAAATATGGCGAAAATGCACAGTTTGGTCTTCCATCTTCAACTTGATGTCAAATCTCCGCAAATCAACCAAATCGCTCACTATTCCTTTTAGACTACAGCTAGAACTGGCACCTGTCGAATGCCATAGCGATAACAGAGCTGCGCATGCCTCTAGTACTTACAAACCGCCCAACCGCCATCGGGTGCCAAAATACGTCATGACTTTTCCAACAACCCAATAGTACCTGATCTTTCAAATAATAAATAAAAATATCAATTACACAAGATTCAATCTTAAGGATAACACTTACCCTACTACCTATTTTATAAAAATTTACTCAAAGGATTCATAAGGCGCTTAAACCAATTATAAAAAAATATACCAGAAGAATTTAAAAAATACACGCACAACATTCTGAAAATATCTGGTACACATAGTTTTTCAATCAAATCCATCAAAATCAGAAACTTCATGGTCCCAATTAAAAAGTTTTAAAAGCTCACATCTAAAAAAACTTCGGGGTGGTCCGCATCACTTTCTATGTCTTCAGGCGTTTCACCGCAGTTTTTAGAAATAATGTTTGCTTCAGTGAAGCCCGAAATAATCGAAGTTTTGATGTTTTTCCAGGATTCGGAAAAACATACACTGCTGGCCACCCAAAATGCAACACCAAGAAGGACACGAGATAGCAAAGCCAGATTTACTGGACACATAACAGATACAAAGATGAAACGATTGAGCTTACAGGCCCGTGCGACTTGCGGAACACGCAGACATCAACAGTCCGTGATGTACTCGAGAAAATGCGATTTGGCGAACTGAATGCAACGAACGCACACGTCACTGACAAAATTTGCACGTGCTGCCATTGACCAATGACAATCGATCTTGGATGGTAGTCAGATATCCCGTTTCAAGAGGTGTGAGTTCAAAGAGAGTTAGTTGCCAGGAGCATGAAACAAGGGCGATCTTTGCTAACAAGATCAACTCCCTGCGAAGTTTCCCCCAGCCACGGATTTGTTCTGAGTTTTAACGGAGTCACCTCTCTCTTGCCTGTCCCACATCAATCCTATAACCTATTATTTTCATGTCTTGTTTTAAGAGGGGTAGGTGGAATTTATTGCACGTGGCTGTAACATCGTTATTCCATTTCCTCTCTACTGAGATATCTTCCCGCTGTAAAAAGAAAAAAGAATAGAACAAGCCAAAACGTTTTTTGTTACATAATTTCTCTCTGTCAAAAAAAAAAAAAAGGCATATACGCCGCCATGCTGTATAAGCCGCGCGGGCCAAAAATTTAATTTTGAGCTCGTATACACTGCGGCTTATCTACCCGAAATTATGGTATATGTGTGGATATACTTGTGGTTGAAAAATGCATTAGAAACACACAAACTATTCTCAATGCAGAGTCCAATTAATCTTTCACCATTATGATTCCCACAAGGATCATTAAACTTACCCATAACATTGTCAGAAATTGCATTTTGCACACCTGCTCTAGTACTGAAATCCCCTGCTATTATAACTTTCTCTTTAGCCACAAACTGGCTCAAAACAGCTTTTAGCTCATTCCAGAAATTTTCCTTCCTATTAGAAGGTTCTTAGTCACAAGGAGCATACACTACAACAATTACTGTTCTCTGAAGTTTCACTTTCAAACGATCCAAAGAATTATCTCGCTTATGCAGCTATAGTGAATCAAGTTGTAGTCACAACTTGGCAATAAGGCAAAATTTTCAAAAATGGTTTTCTGACACATAATCAGAACACATAGGGGCATATTTGGTACAAATTTTAGCAAAATCAAAAATTTCAATTATCGCTGTCCCATAGAAGGTGTGCCTCGCTTACAAAAAATCACTCTTAACAAGATGTGTACAAGTACCGATAACAAATTGTAACATTCAAAAAACAAAAACAATTTCTACTAATCCTGGAGCACATGCATTTCAGGAAACAAATTAATTCATTATTACACAAAGTTTTATACTTTTACTTTGATTATAAGATGATCAGGTTCATAAAAAATTGTGTTTTACAAAATAATTTTGTACAAATATACTTTCCTACAACCAGCATTACTGCAAACAGGTTTTCGTGACTGAGAGAGCAAGACAGAGGCCACAATTGTGGAAAAATTGCTTCACCCTTCGTCAGGACATGCCAGAGCATTCAGCAGTCTCGGTGAAGCAGTTTTTAGCCAAGAAATGTATCACAGTGCTTGAATATCCTGCCTACTCGCCAGATCTGAAGTTTTGCAAATAAAACTATGATGTACATGTGACTTTTCTGGTTAGTTTAATGCTATTGGTTAATTGCACACAATTTCGCTTTAATTTTCCTAAAATGAAGGTTTATTTGGAAAACTTCAGAGATTAGAAATGAATTCCATGTTTGAGAGTCTCCAGACCTAAAAAATAAAATTCCTCTCATTAAGCAAAAAAAAAAAAAAAAAAAAAAATGCACTGCAACAAGGAGTGGTTTACACTGTTAACTGCAATAGTACAAACATCTGTGTAGGAGAAACCGGGAGGCAACTTCGAACTAGTGTAGCAGAACATAAAGCTGTGATAAGAACTAACAAAATGTTACAAAACAAAAGAACTTGACAGACACATTCAAGGCACCGGGCATTCAATTAACTGGGATTCCATAAAAATTCTATCATATCAACAACACTTTGTGAAAAGGAAATTTGTCAGGAAGAAAGTCTACAAACCGAAAGAGGAGTCACAATTAACGAACAGAAAGGCTGATTTTACTGCAAAAGTGGCAATATCTGCTCTTTTGAGTCAGTCTTGACGGCAGGTTGGTGTGCAACTCAAAAATTTGACGACGGATAATAAGCTTCATCCTAGTAAACTCTATAACACTGTAGTTAGATTTTTAAGATATTTCATCACTAGGATTTGCCATGACTTCATTAATACACAGGACCAATAATTACACTAAGAAGAAAGGTAGTGTTCAATGCCTCAAAAAAGAGAATGATTAGATGGACAAATTCCCTTTAAGATACTGACACTCTACTACACCCGTGCAAATTAATTGGGACAAGCTATTTTATTCTCAGAATTGTAATGTGATCGCCAGTTGTTGTCGGAAACCCACGTAAACTGGTTTTATCAGCTGTGAGGTAGTGTGACTGTTAGAACTTGATAGTAAGAATGTGGTATGACCGGTTTTAAACAGGAAATAGGCACTTCAGCTTCAGTTGTGAGATTTTGTGTGTGACAGGTGGATGTTAGTTTTTGCTCTCTGTGAGTACGTGTTGCTTTCATGTATTGAAAAATGGATATTTCCCCAAGGAAGCGTGCAAAAATAATTGCTCTGAAGGACCACACTTCTATGACAGTGAGAGATGTCGCTTCTGCAGTTGGTGTAGGCAAATCAAGTGTATCAAGACTGTTTACGCGATACAATGCATCTGTATCATAGTCTCCAAAAAGGAGAGGTAAATGTGGAAGAAAACGAAAAACAACTCCATGAACCGATAAATATCTAATCAGAATTAGTAAAATGAATTCAAAAAAAAACACACACACACAGAAATTCAAAGAAATTTATTGGCTAGTGGTTGTGATGTTAGTGATTCAACTGTACGCTGTAGGCTTCTGGAAGTTGGCCGGAAGGCAAGAAGACCAACGAAAAACAATATTTGAATGTGAAAATGAAGATAAAACGTTTAGCATGGGCCAAAAAATATAAATTATGGACTGCTGGCGACTGAAAATAGGTAATTTTCAGTGATGAAACTCAATTATTTGTACAGGGTGTTACCAAGCAAATGTCGTTAGACAAAGCAACTGTGAACCCTTAAGGCCTGAGCATGTCAAACAAACTGTAAAACACCCTCTGCTCTGAAACAGATGTTTTGGGTTTTTTTCACATCAAATGGCACTGGAAGCTTAGTTCCAGTTCAAGGTATGATGAATTCAGCCAAGTACGTAGAAATATTACAACGTAGGATTGTTCCATTCTTGCAAACTTTTGACGGGACATTTCAACATGACTTAGCCCCATGTCACAATTCGAAATTGGTCAAGAATTTCATGCTGGAAAATCAAATTCATTTGCTTGATTGGCCTGGAAATTGACCAGACTTAAATCCCATAGAAAACTTGTGGAATATTTTGAAGAGACGTTTAGGTAAAATGGACTGTACAACCAAAGAACTCATGATAGATAATGAATGCTATAAAAGTGTGGTTCCACAATTATGAAGTCAAAAATATGTGCACTCAATTAGTGGAGTCAATGCCAAAACAAATTCAAGAGGCCATTTCTGCTAAAGGAGGACATACTTCATACTAATACAGGTATTTATATATCAAGGCATAGAATGATATAAAGGCATAGTTTTGGAAAAAAGAGTGATTTTTTACTTTGCCTCAATTAATTTGCACAATATAGTATTTAAGGAAGGATTAGAAATGATTTATAAGTACAGTTTTTTAATTGAAGGTGGTGCAACATGACTATGTGAATACGACTTCAAACACTATTTGGAGAACTGCTGATGATAATGGCTTATAGGAAGTTTTGCAATACTTGAGAAAAGAACTCTCACATTTGATAAACATAGTGTATTTTAGTGACGATAGTTTAGCACAATGCAAGAACTTGGTTAATTTGTGCTATCATGAAGACCATGGCAGAATGTGGGTGTATATGTGTGTGTAACAGCTAAGTGGCACTTCTTTGGAACTAGTCATGTTAAAAATACATGCAATGGAGTAGGAGGAACCATAAAGTGCCTTACCACAAAAGCAAGTCTTCAGAGAATTGCTGAGGGACAAATTTTAAGTGCACAAGATTTATCTAAATTTGCTTCCAAAAAAATAAAGGGAATTCTGGTGTTTTGCACACCATCAGTTGAGGTGGATGCAAATGAAGACTTTCTGAAGGGATGACATAATTCATTATCAATAGCAGGTACCAAAGAGAACCACTTCAAAACACTGGACAAAAGAAACCTTTCGGTTAAGCGGGTTTCAGTTTCTGAAATCTTTTAAAGCCACTGATGACGATCAAACCAAAGATGATTTTGTCAACATTATTTGATGGGTGCCCAGTGAAAATATACTCACAGAAATTCCAGTTTCTTCATCACCTGTATCAAAAAGAACATATGTCATAAATGATAAGGTTCACAAGAAAGTGCAGAAATTGGCAAAAAAGTATGATGTGACCTTTGACTACAAACTTAAGCTAACAGTGAAATATCTGAAAATAAATAGCATCACATGACAATGTACAAGAGGGTAAAATATTAACTATACTCACAAATATGTGAATTATTTCAGTTCTAAGACCTAAAATAGTTGATTCTGAAGTTAAATTTTTAAAAAGCCAATTAATTTTTTTATCTGATAATCACAAAAAAAATGTTGTTTTTTTTTATTTTTCAATATGCAAGATAAGAGAATTTTTCTAAACTGATGCAGAAAGTACAATAACCTAAATCAAACAAAAATCAAAATTTTCAAAAATTTCTGTTGAGCTCAATTTTGGACAAAAAATCTGAAAAAAGTGATGGTATTAGTTTACTTACGTCCCTTCATACAATTTACCCGAATTTCTTCATAAAACTCATGTTTTCCTGTTACTTGTGGTCTGATATTATGAAATCCGTCTGCGGAGCACGCACTTTTGGCGTTTAAATTGGTCAAAATGAAATTTCAAAATCGGTACCTACCCGGTACAATGCTTCGACACCCGCCATATGCAACACTACGTAACAATGTTTTCACGGCAGAGGAGGTGTCGTCTGCTAAGAGAAACTTCCGGTAAAGTCGAACAGACGGTCTTGCGTGGCAAAAAAGACAGAAATATTTAAAGTAACATTAAACTGGAAGAATCGCAATTCATTTTCCCGTGTCACGTGACATTTCATAGTTGAATGCTTTTCGGTTCTTTTGTGTCACATGACATTTGGCAGTTTAATGCTTTTCCCGCTCCGATGAAATACGACATCATAGAGATTAGGGTTTACCAATGCACTGCTTATCGGATGCCAACCGGAAGTTCCTCGTAGCAGACGACACCTCCTCTGCAGTGAAAACAACTTTACGTGGAGTTGCAAATGGCGGGTGTCGAAGCATTGTAGCAGGTAGGTACAGATTTTGAAATTTCATTTTGACCAATTTAAATGTCAAAAGTGCGTGCTCTGCAGACGGATTTCATAATATCAGACCACAAGTAATTGGAAAACATGAGTTTTATGAAGAAATTCGGGTAAATTGTATGAAGGGACGTAAGTAAACTAATACCAAAGTGATTTATATTATAGGTATCTATAAATTAAAAAAACTGAATAATACCTGAGATGTGAGAGCACACGACACCAGATGATTTGGCATAGAATCAGCCACCTGTAATTAATACAGACATTTGATGTGGATCAGGAACATCAAACACGGGTCGTAGCTCTTTCCATGGGCGGCAAGGAATTTTAGCTGGGTGGTACTTTAAACGACCCCTTCCTCGATCGAAAAAAAGAAAGGATGTTGTTTTGCTTAACATGATTGTACTTATTAAATACTTACTGACAAATCATGTTCAACACAGATTTCAGTCGTTTTCACCAATATTTATGGTGTATGTGGGAGTAAGTTTTCCAATCTTACTATTATGCGTGTTGTGAAAACATCCATTAATAGAAATTTAACGGGACCGCAGAAAAAATTAACTGGGCGGGCCGCCCAGTAAAAGGGCTCTAGGGAGAACACTAAACATTATCTTCACCTTAGTGACTATGTAATGACTTACAGATTTGCTGCTTTGGTTGTTTGTAGGTTTAACGACCACCATAGGTGCAACTACTGGGGGTCAGGACCCCCCCATTTCAGAGTCGGGGATCCCCAATGTAAAGGATAAAATTTTCAGGAATATAATGCACACTTTTTTATGATGTGAACCAACTGAATTTAATAGTAAGATTCATGCCTCATCAACTGCTTTGCTCCTGCGTGCTTGTGTAGGGGGAAGGGGTCCCAAATTCTATCTCATACAGTATGTATATAATACACTGCTGGACAATTGCTAAGGACGGATCATAAACGCCTATATAGCGCATAAAAAAGTAAGTGTGGTTGGATGCCAAGTGAAATAAAATAATGTCAGAATGCCAGGACATTACAAGAAAGACAATTTACTGTGCTCTGAAATCCAGAACGCTTTGGAACGTGTTCAAGGGACAAACAGGCCATTTTGTGCAGAATACGTAAACGTGAAAAAAATGCAATTACCGTCCTCAGGCGTTCCGGCGTAAGATGTCAATACGGGATATAGCCACCATGGAGGGCGATGCAAGATTCCACATGTCGTGTCATGCTTTGCACAACATTATCAAACAGCTGTTGGGATAATTTTTCCCCATTCCTCTGTCAGTGCACGGATAAGGGTGTCCTTGTTTATTGGAGGGCATTGGCGACCAGCAAGACTCCTCCCCAAAGCATCTGACACATTTTCAATGGGATTCATATCTGGAGAACGTGCTGGCCATACGAGGCGTTGAATATCCTCGCTCTCAAGACACTCCTGGACAGCGACTGTTCGATGACATGTTGCGTTGTCGTCCATGAAATTGAATCCATCACCGACAGCACCACAGAACATGCAAACATGAGGTAGCAGAACATCATTAATGTATCGTTGGCCAGTCATAGTCCCAGTTGGAAGCATAAAGAAGGACGTACGGCCATTGATCATGATGCCAGCCCATACCATGACACTACATGTCGGATATCGGTCCCTTTCCTGTATGTTTGCTGGGAAATATGCAGTACCACTATCACGCCAGATCAGTTGTCGTCGACAATCAGACGATAGACTGTATCTACTCTCATCTGAGAAGAGGACAGCAGACCAGTCGTTATCTGTCCAATTGCGATGTTGATGGCACCATTGCAAACGGGCAGTACGGTGACATCTGGACAATGGGATGCACACAACAGGACGGCGGGCGTATAGTCCTCCTTCATGCAAGCGTCTGGCGACAGTTTTTCGGGAGATCCGCTTGCCAGTAGCAGCCATAAACTGATTTGCTACCTCACTAGCTGTGCTGCGCCGATGTCTTTTTGTTGATAGCACTATGTACCGATCTTCTGCAGGTGTCGTACTGCGAACACGACATCCCCCGTGACGTTTGCTACACTCTCGCATTTGTTTGAAATGATTTCCAAAGCCTTGAAACAACACTGTGGCTGACGTCGAACTCCTGGCAACATCTGTTATTTTTCGCCCTTCTTCAATCTTGCCAATAATACGGTCACGCGTAAAATCATCTAGGTGATGTCGGGAAATCATACTGAAAATTGCAAGTTCGTCAATTGATTCTTTCCCTTTCAACTTTGCGTTTGAATAACAACGGTCAATACGCATTAAATCCTTTATATCTCTTATCAGCACTATGACGTCACGAACAAGTTCGGCAATCCAAAATTTGCATACGCACAACACGTCTTACTGTATCCCGCACTTATGCTAATTTCCACATTTTCCTGCCTTCCATTTTATGGTTGCTATCGTTGCTATTGTCATCCGTCCTTAGCAATTGTCCGGCAGTGAATTGTATATATATATATACATATAATGGAATGTAAGGTCAGGTGATGCATAACATCACAGCCTCTCCTTGACAAATGTCAACCCCGCCTTCTCGTGGTACATCCTGTTCCCACTATAGGGGCTCTGACGACCGCCAATAGCGGTATAACTATACCATCGGGATTAGAGGAAATGCTATCCCACACTCACCAACCCGCTTGGCCAGCGTGGTGAGTTATGGCCAAACCTCTCCAAAATGACACCACAACTTAAATCTTGGCCCTGTCTCCGACAGCTGGAATGTACCTGGCCAAGGCAGCGGCCAGTGCGACATGAAGGCAGAGGGTGCTAAGAATCCCCGGAGAATCGGACTAGGCTGCCATCTGATGCTGACCTTGGCTACGTATAATGGACGGCTCCCTATCTTCTGATTCAAGGCTTCTTGAATTGGAAGAGGAACTACAAAGGATCAAGTGGGACATCGTCGGGCTAAGTGAGGTAAGGAGAAAAGGAGATCTCACTGAACTGAAAAGTGGACATCTCTTCTACTATCGTGGGACTGATACTGGTAGAACTAGTGGTGTTGGATTTATAATAAAAAAGAAACTGAAGGATAAAGTTGTAGAAGTTGAAAGTTCCTCTGACAGAGCTGCACGACTCGTTATCCAACTCTCGAGAAGATACCAGACTCAGATTATTCAAACTTATGCACCCACCACAAGTTATCCTGAAGAAGAAATTGAAGAATTTTATGAGGAAATTCGTCATCTAAATAATAAAGGTAAGCAGCACTTAAAGATAATTATGGGAGATTTCAATGCAAAAATAGGGCAACAGTAACAGAATGAAACTTCAGTAGGTAAATTAGGTCACAGCAACAGAAACCAGCGTGGAAATACTCTCGTACAGTTTGCAGAGGCAGAAGGGTTTTTCATCTTGAACTCCTTTTTCAAGAAAAAGCCACACAGGAAATGGACATGGAGACATCCAAATGGGACGACAAGTGAAATTGATTTTATTATGTGTAACAAAAAATTTGTCGTAGAAGACTGCAGTGTGCTAAACAAGTTCAACACAGGTAGTGACCATAGATTGGTGAGATGTAAGATGCACCTCAACACTAAACTCGAACGTAGCAAGCTCATAAGACAAACAAAATGTATTGACATAACCAACCTTAAAAAACACCATAATACCTTCAAGTTGGAACTGAAGATCAGATTCTTTGCTTTAGATGGCCTAACATCGGAAGAAGTGGATATTTCTGAAGTTAACAGAAAAGTAACCAAAGCTCTTATGGAAACAGCAACAAAATTAGCTGGGTCAAAGAACAAGTTGCATGTGAACAAATTATCAGGAAAAACCAAAATGTTGATGCAAAAAAGAAGAGAGATGAGGACAACTAAAGAAGATGTGACTTCCAAAGTGGAATATATAGAGCTATGCAAGACAGTACGAAAAAGTATCACTGAAGACTCAAGGAAATTCAACTGTGAACTAGTAAGGAAAGCAATTGAAAACAACCAAAGCCTAAAGATAGCAAAGGGACATCTCAGAAAGGGAAGAAAACAGATTATGGCACTGAGAAAAGAAGATGGTTCTGTAACAAGAAATAGAGGCGAAGTTTTGACAAGAGTGAAAGATTTCTACTCCAAATTATATGAAAGGGATGATACATGTACTCCAGACATCATGAAAGGTGCCAGTACCAGAGTTCTTCCAGTCCTCCCAGCAGAAGTTGCACATGCAATCAAGAACATGAAGCTGGGAAAAGCTCCAGGGGAAGATGGAATTACTGTAGACATCATGCAAGAAGCAAGTGGAGAAATCGAAACAGTACTCGCCCAAATTTTCACTCGATGCCTTAATGAAGGGAAGATTCCTGAGGATTGGAACAACGCTACAATGATCTTGCTACATAAAAACGGTGACATTGAGGATCTCAGGAACTACAGACCTATCAGCCTGCTATCAGTGGTTTACAAAAACTTCACTAAAGTTCTTTCAAACCGCCTTAAAGGTGACACTGGACATGGCTCAACCGAGTGAACAAGCTGGATTCAGGAGTGGCTACAGCACAATAGATCATATCCACGTACTGAGAGAACTAATTGAAAGAGCGAGGGAATATGAACTTCCATTGTGCATGGCATTTATCTATTATGAAAAAGCCTTTGATTCGGTGAAACCATCAGCAGTTACAATGGCCCTGAAATCCTGCGGCATTGAAGATGCGTACATAAATATTATTAATAACATTTATGAAAATGCAAGTGCAAAGATTCGGCTGTTTGAAAATACAACACACATAAAAATTGGAAAAGAAGTGAGACAAGGTGACACCATATCTCCGAAGCTCTTTAATGCCACATTGGAAAATGTCTTTCAATCACTGAACTGGGAAAACAAAGGGATAAAGATTAATGGAGATTATCTAACCCACCTTCGTTTTGCTGATGACATAGTCATTTTTGCAACTACCCCATCAGAGCTGCAGAGTATGATCCAGGAACTTGCTGATAAGAGTAAAGAAGTGGGATTAAAAATGAACTTTCAGAAGACAAAAGTGATGTTCAATGCTTTTACAAGAAATGAAGATTTATCGATTGATGGAGAAAAGCTGGAGATAACAGACACGTACGTTTATCTTGGACAGCAGATATCAAGTGAGGGTCACATTGATGAAGAAATTAATCAGCGTACAAAACTTGCCTGGACGGCTTTTGGAAAAAACAGCATAATTTTCAAGAGCAATATGCCATTATGTCTTAAAAGAAAAGTGTTTGATCAATGCATCCTTCCAGTGCTTAAGTATGGTGCATAGACGTGGACCTTAACTAAAAGAGACATACAAAGGCTGCAGACAACTCAAAGAAGCATGGAGAGGTGCATACTTGGTGTAACCAGGAGAGATAAGAAGAGGAACTCGTGGATCCGAAAAATGACAAGAGTGGAAGACATCATGATCAGAGTTAAATCCCTGAAATGGCAATGGGCTGGACATACTGCCAGAAAAACAGACCATAGATGGACAGCCGAAATTTTTTGGATTCCAAGGGACAGGAAAAGACCCAGAAGAAGACCACATGGAAGATGGGTGGATGAAATTCGAAAGTATGCGGGGGTGACATGGAGGAGACTGGCACAAGACAGACCGTTGTGGAGGAAACTTGGGGAGACCTTCGTCCAGCAGTGGATTGATAATGGTTGACAATGATGATACATATAATGTGTGCATGTGTGATCAGACTCCCCAGTTTCTGAAACATGGTTACACTACTGACTACCACTGTGAGCCACTCAATGGGTTATAAGCACTTGCCTGTCCTTAATTTTGAACAACTGATTCCAGAGAAGGGAGAGAGCTAGTACCGTAAAACAAACACAACATCCATGCCTCAAACGGGTTCGAACCCGGACCCATCTTGGCCAAATGGTCATAAGCCAGCACTTAGACCACTGCAGTGGCATAGTAGGTTTGCTGCTAAGCAACATAATAAAAATCACAACAAATGTTTCCAGAATTTTAGGAATATAGTAATTTAATACACATGTAAAAGGTAAATGTAAGAAAAACAGTTATGTTAAGAAATTTTTGAAACATGGAAGTCTTTTTTTTTTTTTTTTTTGATTGGAGGTTTAACGACCACCGTGAGCAACTGAATGGGCTATAAGCAGTCGCCCGTCCCTAATTTAGGATCACTGGTTCCAGGGAAACGAGAGAGCCAGTGCCATAAGACAAACACAACATCCATACCTCACCGGGATTCGAATGATCAGAGGCCATCGCACAACATCCATGCTTCACCCCTTTCGGACGACTGATCAGAGGCCATCGCTTAGACCACTGCGCCACCGAGGGCGGCAACACAGAAGTCTTAAGGCCCAGATAGGTCTTGATCACCTGTAAAACATTCAGAGCAAGACTCCTTGCCAGATTTGGATTTCCAAATTCTTCATTACAGTTGTTGCCAAATGTTGAAATACTACCCCTTCAACTGCACTACCGAGAGTCCTTATTTTATCCTCATCATTGGGAATTCCCTCTGTGTTTGGCAACAACTGTAATGATGACCTTGAAAATCTAAATCTGACAACCAATCTTACTCCAAGAGTTTACAGGTGATCGAGATAGCTAGGCCAAAAGGCTTCCGTGTTTCGAAAATTTCTTAACCAGTACGCTTTTTTACAATCTGCATTTAGGAATGTAGAGCATATGGTAGCAAGCTTTTAACCGAATGTGTTGGATCATTAAACTACAATTGGGAAAGTTTGCTCCAAAGAGGAACAAAAAAATGTTTTGCTTTTTCTCTTTCTTCCAGGTTCTACTCTTAAATTCTAAATCTTCAATCAGTTTTAGCTTCCTGAAGAATAGGTAAACAACCACTGATTTTAAGGGACTCTGGTTTTCTTTACATTTTGTTGACACTGCAGTTATTTTTTTGGCAACAATATTTTTTTATTTTTAGATATATGTTTTGGCACAAGTGCTTAGTAGTCTCTCTCTGATACCATGTATGAAAACTCACAGCAGAGCCCAAATTTTCAATCAAAAGCATTACTAATACAATGGCACAGTGACATACATAAAAAACATACAGTATGTGCACCTAACTGGAAATCTTTTAATATTAAACGGTCATTATCTGCACTATATCAAGCAAAAATAGACTATCAGAAATTTAACCAGAGATTTGTGACATTACATAAGTTGTTTAGTTCATCAACGGTGACTAGTGGTTTCCAACATATGATCCCAACACTTGCCAAAAGATTTAGCCCAAAAATGCATTTTAAACAAAAATGCTCCTTATTTTGAAAGAAAAAAAAAGTAGGTATTTTAGAATAATTAACTATCCTGCTTTCTCTACAGCTCATGTTTTCTCTTTATGCAATTGTAGCGACAAGAATGATTATGACTGCAATTTCTATGTGATAGTTCCATCATCTAACAGAAATCACAAATATTTTCCCAGATATGAAATTTAAAGTTACAGTACTTTTTATTTAAACAAGATACACATCTGAGATTGAGTGCTTTTTACATCTGTAGACTTACATATTGGTGAAAAATAGCATTCATTGTTAATTTTAAGCCACAAAAAATGAGTTTTTTTAAAAGTTCATTCTTTGAATTGAGGAAGATGATTAACATATAGCAGTTGTTCCTCTTTCTTAAAATGAGTTCATGCTGTATCATTCAGCAGAACTGGCATTTCACATTTTATTATATTTAGTTACTTAAAAGTGCCAATCAGAACTTACCTATGTGCAGAGAAAATGGCTCTACCCCATGGTGGCTAGACATAAGATCTGATTTAACCAGTGAACAAATGTTTATAAAGATTGTCATTTTTCACATGCAATTACCTGATCATTTGTTTGTTGAGAAATTGCCACCCAGCAGACTTGTTAGATTAAAATTACATCATCTTTGCAGATTCCAGAAAGGAGCCACACAAGTTTCCCTACCTAAAACTTTCTGCATAAACAATGCCTACAGGTGGTCACTAAAAGCCAATCATTGATTCTGAATATGCAAAAATAGTATTCTGTCATTATGTGGACAGAACTTGTCATAAGCACTGAAATCTGCACAATAATTTAGAGAAAAAAAAATTTTTAACTTTTGTAACCCCACAGGAAGAAATCCACAAACCTTTAGTTAGTGGTTACCTCACCTAATGAGGGGAGGAAATCAGCCTGGTTAACGCATTTTTTAAACGACACAGCCACGTGATCTGTTGAAAACTTTTTTAACATTATTCAACATTAACACGAAAGGGAACCCGACCCACAAGAAGAAACCCATTATGCCCTCTACTAAATGAAAACCTAAAACTAATATATATAAAAAAAAAAAAAGGAAAATAAACTACCTGGTTAACGTCAATACAATGTCACGGCAACAAGATCCAACTGAAAACTTCATACACGTTTTAATACACATTCAACATATAATCCGAAAGTAGCTGGGGATAACAAGAAATTCACATTAACCAATGAAAGAATTCCACAAACTAAAAACTGATAAGAAAAATCATAAAAGAAACAGCCTGCTTAACGCATTTCTCGATTTAAGCAAATGAATAAAAGCGGCGGCAAAATCTGTTGAACAATCACAAACAGGAACAAAAAGCAAAAACTTATAATCAAATACTTTTCGATACAAACGTAATCCTGAACACTGTCAATTCTGAAATTCGGAGAAAAATTGTACTGGTTACATCACAATGCACAATAAATATGGAAGAATCAAATCAAAGATGATAAGCACTGTTACTGGCAATGGCTAGCTGAAATATCAGATTTCTATTAAGCCTACTTACAGAGTCGGAAATGAAGGATCATACAAATCCGCCATGCTTATTCATAAGAATTACTGTAAACTCTTTTCAACCGCAACAACACTGCTTAACAAACTTGAAAACTTTCCATAAATGAGTAATTAAACTTTCGAAACCTTCCCAAACAAACTGCCCTCAAACTGAAGCAACCTCGACGGTTCTCTCGCATGTTACTGTTTATTCTACACTCCGGGCAGTTCGCTAACCTCGCGGTCAAAGTTAACAGAAAACAATAAGGATAATATACGTTTGTTTGTTTGTTTTTATTTGCTGTTGTTAGCTTTGGGAGATATCAAGCCTCTAAATAATCTGATATCAACTGAGGTCTTGATCTCCAAAATGCCTTTAGTTAAGCTGACCGGAAGTCCCGAATTCTTGAGGACAGTCCTCGAATTTAGTTTACTGTCCCCAAAAACGTCTGATGCCTTTGGGGGACGCAAATTGTCCTCGAAATATGATTTTTGTCCTCAAATTTAGAATTTATCACTAGGTATTTACCGTTTTAATGAAAAATATCCTCAAAAATAGTTTTTATAGTGCCAACTGTTGACTTGTGGTAAGAGTATACTTCTCTAGAGGTCTCGGATTCTTAACGACAGTCTTTTTTTTTTTTTAATTGGAGGTTTGAAAAAAATTTTAAATGATTCATTGGACCTGCTGACATGACAAACAGGCAGACATAAACCGGAGACAGATGTTTCACATCAACAAGTAAATATCAAAAATGGTTTTTACAGTATGCTAAATGACCAATGTACACAGAGATCCAGTGTTGATCAAGTAACACATTGTGAACAAGTACACATCAAACATGGTTTTACAGTACGCTAAATTTGACCAATGTACACAGATAGCCAGTCAGGGCTATATTGGCCAGGCGCACGCAATAGCGCGGTGTGCCACTTTTGGGGCCTTTTTTTTTCAAATCGCATTATTCGAATTTGGTAAGCGATACATTTTCTCATAACTTTTTCGTGTTCGTGTGTAGTTTCAGACAGGTGGTAAAAGTTTTTCAGGCTGACATCAAATGAAATTATATTATGCCAACAAAGGTTGTATGTTACTGTGCATGTAAGATGTTCTTCCACTCCCACATTCCATCGCTGGGTTGCTGATGCTCAATATGGAGTTTCACCTCTGACTCTTTCATTTTCATACACTCCGTACTGCCTGTAGTGGAAGGCTGTTATCGATAAGCTGACCAGAAGTCCCCGATTCTTGAAGACAGTCTTCGAATTTTGTTTACTGTCCCCAAAAACGTCTAATGTCTTTGGGGACGCAAATTGTCCTCAAATTTTGATGTTTGTCCTCAAATTTACACTTCCTCATTAGCTCGTTAGATTTCTATTGAAAACTGTTCTTAAAAGTAGTTTTCGTTGTACCAATTTTCTAACATGCTTCTGGTGAAAACAACTTTTAACTTCTTTTTTCCTCTTTCCGAGTTTAACGACAACCGAGAGCAGGGCAGTCCATAGAAGCAATGTAAGCAATGCTTGCCTTACCAGAAATGAATAATTGAAAACTTTACAAAAATTAGATTAGTTATTTTTTATTTAGAATGGCTATTAAAATTGAGACCAATGGCATGATTGCTTCAGAAAATGCACCTCTTAAATAACTATGAAATAATTTCCGCCGTAGCTTTATTGAAATTTAGTGCCATCGTCGTGTAAAGATCACGCTTCCTGCGCGTCGATTGGCCGCATGACTAAGCTCATCGCTTCTGAACGACCACGTGACTAAGCTCATCGCTTCTGAACGACCATGTGACTAAGCTCATCGCTTCTGAACGACCACGTGACTAAGCTCAACGCTGTCTACATGAGAGCAATGCAAGCAACACAGCAGTTGCTTAGGGTTTGCCCCAAGGTGTATGATAGTCAGGTGATACGACTCCCGGGAAAAAAATCGTCCGTTAATGTCACATGTCACTAGATGGCGCAAGGAACGTGTGGGCGGATGATTTCAAACAACCTATGCTTTCTTATGGGAGGAAGCGACAGAAACAGTCGTTTTTTACGAATGCTATTTTGTTTGGAATTAAAAAAAACGATCTGGAACGCTTCGCAGACATGTACTTTTGTCCTTATCACGTGAAAATATATAAAATAAGCCATATACATATATCATTTTTTAGCCACGAAATGAGTACTCGAACGTGTAGATTTCAGAGCATACGACGCTGAGTTTTTTTTCCTGAGGCAATAGGGAAAAAACCTTTTATCATAAGAAAAACGTGTATTTCTTGTAAAATGATATGGTACTGTATATTTGGATGAGCAATTATTCACATGGAATGTTAATTTTTCTATTATAAGTTTTGTTTTTCCTGCACTCATTGGAGCATCATTAACGGAAACTATTCGTTTTAAAACACCGAATTTTTTTCAAAAAAATAATTTTATTACCTTTCCCCTCGAAAAATCATTCACTAATGATGTTTTCATTTACTAATATTCCAGATGTCTTTCGCTTGTGTGCTATTTTTGTACCTAATCATACTGATGAATAAGGGTCTTCATTTGTGCTGGCGATGGCGGCAGAGAAAGTGCATCGCGGTGAAATGGTCGATTTTTCCCGGCGGAGCTTTCTCAGACCTGCGTGCATATATTGTAGTACGATCAGAGCCCATTTAAGAGGAAGGGAAACTAGAGGGTCTGCAGCCCCGGGCCCCGTATTTTCAAGGGGCCGCAGGATTATGCAGGATGCTTGAAGAATTGGCAGAGTTCTAGTTTTTCTCTTTTTTTTTCCAGTTAGCACAGCGAAATTTATAAGAAACTGCCTTGTGAAAAAAAAAATCTATTTCTTGCTATTTTTTTAGGAGTGTGCAAAAAGTATAATCGCCCCTAGTCCATCCTCAATTTTTTTTAAAGCATTACAGATTTTTCTTTTTTTTTTACACATCTGCAATTGGGGGAAATTTTCGTACATTAAGAATTCGTTTGAATCATGATATTTGGGTCATATTATTTCGCCCACTACTTCGATATAATTTCAACAAGCAGAACCCTGGTGCTGGGAGGGATTAAAGCAGAACTGAGCTGGTATCCATTTTTCTACCATGTATCTTTACATTTTCTTGCTAACACCGATTCTCCCATGAATTATGGGAAACATTTTCAATTCCTCAATGCGATTTTCAAATTTAATATTTTCAGCTGCTGATACAGCAGAATTAGTCTCCAGCATTTGAACTTCCTCTACAATTTCGCTTCTCGACATTCCTTGCTGAGTTGCTCCTGGTGAGATGGGGTCTTTCGTGTGCTTTTGATTGATTTTGACAAATACGCTGGACAGCCTGAAAAAAATGGATGGAACTGCCTTGGGTGACAACCTAATTCTTGCTGGCACATCATACAAAATTTTCCCATTCGAAGTCTCCGTCTTACGAGTAATAATGTCTGAAGGCAAGAAGTGTTTTTGGCAAACACAATCACTGCTTTGCAGTTCTCCATCCTTACGTGGGATAGCTTGCCGCCATTTTTCCAACAGCTTTTCCACTGTTGGGGCTTTAAAGGTTGATACACGTTCTTTTCATGTAGCATAACCTGTCTGACAGTTCGGCACAAAACACTTTCTCCCCATATCAAAAACCTAAATATTGAACAGATTCTAGTCTGACATTTAGTTGCACTATAAATTTATCTCCCGCTTAAGTAAAAAAAAGGTTGACGTACTCTACCTCCTGTGCAGAAACTTCGTTTCTGGAACTTCATATAATGTAATTGCACAGAGTAATAAATTAAAAATACCTAAGATAAACACCAATTTAGCACTACTGAAATGTTAACTACCATGTAATCCTACGACGGTTAATAAATTAAAATTCCTAAGATAAACACCAATTTAGCACTGATGAAATGTTAACTACCATGTAATCCTACGACGGTTAGCATGATTTTTTTTTTTTTTTTTGATTAGAGGTTTAACGACCACCGTGAGCTACTCAATGAGCTATAAGCAGTCGCCCGTTTCTAATTTAGGGTCACTGGTTCCAGGGAAGGGAGAGAGCCAGTGCCGTAAGACAAACACAACATCCATGCCTGACCAGGATCCGAACCCGGACCACTTACGGACAAATGATCAGAGGCCAGCGCCTTAGACCACTGCGCTACCGGGGCGGCACGGTTAGCATGAACTATCGGCCCACAACTCCTCAACGTCCCCTGGTTACCTGTGACATTAACAGTCCGTTTTCAAACTGTTAGCAGTACGGAGAGTTGTATCACTTGATTTATCCTACACCGTGGTTTGCCCCAAGGAGGTTATATTATTGGAGACACCACTGGCTCTGCCGCCTCAGGTCACAGCTAATCTTTGGTGTGACGTCCCAAGCAGGCAAAACTGAACTAAACTATACCGTTGATGAAACAGTAAGCTTGTGTATCATTGATAAAGATTATTGAGTTACTCATTTTATCTGTTTATACGCTTAGAAGCTTTTGTTCCATTGGTTTCCAAGCAGCTTCTCTTCTGCGGCTGCGTCGTGCCTGCTCATGACGTCATTTGTAGCACAGAGGGTGACTTATGGCGGCCAATACTGCGTGGATGGGAGTGGTGTCTCCAGTAATATAACCTCCTTGGTTTGCTCATTCGTTCCGTGAGTCGAAGTTAATTTTGATCTGAAGTGATTATCTGTAGTTCTTTCGCTATCGAACCAAACAGTAAAATATGTTCTTCAAACATTCTATAATGTGCAATGATTTTCTGTATGTTTCCGTGTAAGGTGTAATTAGGCCGCCCCGGTGGCGCAGTGGTCTAAGCGATGGCCTCTGATCATTCGTCCGGAAGGGGTCCGGGTTCGAATCCCGGCGAGGCATGGATGTGTTTGTCTTAAGGCATTGGCTCTTTCCCTTCCCTGGAACCAGTGACCCTAAATTAGGGACGGGCGACTGCTTATAGCCCACTGAGTTGCTCACGGTGGTCGTTAAACCTCCAATCAAAAAAAAAGAAAAGGTGTAATTAGAGAGAACACCTTTCAACGCTGTTTGACTTAATTTTTGAAGATGTAAGCATTCTCTTCTCTGAGCGAAACAATTTCATTTTTGCTTTCATGTTCGCGTCTGTGCTGCCATCTATGGACCAACACGATGACAACAAATATAAATGTGTGTTTTAGATTGTGTTGTTTTTTTATTTTTTGAGAGACAATCCTTTCAGCCAAAGGAGTTTTCAAGAGAAAAGGGATAATATAAATGATGACAGACCAAAACCTTCTTTAGAAACTCTCCAAACGAAGGCTAAAAAATGTTTTCGCCCCTTCCATCGGGAAGAATACGAAAAAACAAAGTGGTTAACAGCTTGCAAAATTGACCAAAAATTAAACTGTTGGCCGTACACATTATTTTCAGTAGACAGAAGAAGTTTATGGATAAACGGTGATTTTTGGAGACTTTAATAACTTTCACAATTCATCCAAACGGCACGAGGGTTCAGTGATACGCATTTCGTCAGTGATAAAATTAAAAACTTTTGGCAAAACAAGGATTTTGGGTTTCAAATAGCCGAGCAAATTAAAACGAACGTTTCTCGACATAATGAACTCGTTAAAAAATTAGAGATGTTTTAAAGCGCTTAATTGACGTTACGTGTTTCCTTGGTAAGTAGGAATTGGCCTTTAGGGGATATGATGAATTCACGGAGTCTGTTAATCTTGGGAATTATGTTGAATTGACAAATTTAATTGGTTGCTATGACGAAAAACTTAAAAATCATTTAGACAGTTCGTCCGTCTTTTCAGGGATATCAAATCGTACACAAAATGATTTGATTAAATCAATAGGAGAAGTAATGATCGCAGAAATAAAAAAAATAATTTGCAGAAGCTCCTTTCGTTTTAATTTGGATGAAAGAACTGATGTGAGTTGCAGGTCTCAGCTGTCTACAGTGTTTCGCTGTGTGACTAATGACGGGATTCCCGAAGAAACATTCATTGGTTTTATTGATGTGAGTGCTAATCGTTCAGCTAATTCTTTGGCAGAGCACGTCCAAAGAATTTTCGAAAGTTTTCTGTGCTCCAAAAATTAATAGCCCAGACATATGATGGAGCTACCGTGATGGCTGAAGAACATTCGGGGCTTTTTTTTTTAATTGGAGGTTTAACGACCACCATGAGCAACTCAATGGGCTATAAGCAGTCGTCCGTCCCTAATTTAGGGTCACTGGTTCCAGGGAAGGGAGAGAGCCAGTGCCGCAAGACAAACACAACATCCATGCCTCACCGGGATTCGTATCCGGACCCCTTACGGACGAATGATCAGAGGCTATCGCTTAGACCACTGCGCCACAGGGGCGGCCATTTGAGACTTCAAGCTCGTGTAAAAGAAAAACACCATGAAGCTATTTTTGTGCATTGCTATGCTCACAGATTAAATCTGATCCTCTCACAAGCACTTAACAGTATAAAAGAATCCATAATTTTCTTCGCAACACTGAATGTACGGGCTTCTTTCTTTTCAAAGTCGACGAAAAGATTTCATGCATTGGATGCGGAAGTGAAAAGAAGATTACGCAATGCAACTCCTACTCGATGAAATTTTCAAAGTCGCTTGGTAGGAACTGTGTATGAGCATCTAGAAAGTACAAGAGCATTGTTCACAAATATTCTTGAAAATCCTGAACACTGGGATTCTGATACTATTGTTACAGCCAATGGGTTTTCAAAGTGTTTGGGTGAATTCAATTTCCGCTTCCTGCTGTGCCTTTTCTCTGATATCTTTCCTTTGAGCCATACGTTATTTGAAATACTATAGAAAAAGAAATTGGATATCACGTATTGTGTGAAAAAAGTCACTGAGTTTCAGAAAGCAGTGTCAGAGAAAAGAAATCAGTTCGAGATGTTGTGGTCAAAACTAGAAGAAAGCGAAGCAGACGAAGCTCTTACAAAGCGTAAGCGCGCAGATGCTTACGGAGTTCTCAAAACAAATTACCGACGACTCTATTGCGAAATATTGGACAACATAATGAGCCACATGACTTCAAGATTTTTAGACTTGCAGAACATGAAATTTCTAGAATTGCTAAATCCTGACAAATGAGTGGAATTTAAAAATTGTTTTCCAGACAGTTTCTTTGAAAATTTAAAGAAAAATTACAACAAGTACTTCGATTTTGCTCATCTGTGATCCGAACTAAAAGTGTTGTATTCAACAGATGACTTCAGTGGTAAATACGTCACTGAAATTTTGACTTTTTAAAAATCAAATGAGATAGACGAAGCTATGCCAGAACTAGCCAAATTTTGCAAGCTCGTAATTACCATTCCAGCAAAAAGGATGTTTTCATCCCTAAAGAGCATAAAAACGTATCTCAGAATCGCTCAATGACAGGACTGACTGTCAAAGTTATCCTTGTTATCTATCGAAAAGCATCTTCTAGTTAAACTTAAAAAGGAATGTTATTTCTATGATCACGTTATTAACTCATTTGCCCTAAAAGGAAAAAGATTGGAACTCATATACAAGTAAGAAAATTATAAAACTTGACATAAGAACTTTTGCTACCCTTTTTTCCCTGTGAATATGATGTTTTTATACGTGTATGCATTTTGCCAGCTATCTGTTGCACAAAAATATAGGAAATGTATCTCCAGCGTTTTTGTATACTACAAAGGAAATGTAATAAAAATGGGAACTAAATGTAATGAATATGCGATCTTACAAGACATTCAGCAAAATGTAACATATAAAAGAAATGTGTAATTTTCTCTAAAAAAGATGAATTATATTTTTCAGTAATCGTGCTCTTAGAATGATATATGCATTTTTTTAATGTTTGCTAATAGTTAAGATTATCCCTAATCTACTTTGTTGTCAATGTATACTTTCACCAGAACCATAGGACACCTTCAATTTTCATTTCGTCTTCTAAATAAATATAGTTTTTGTTGACGATAATTCTAAATATTTTGTTTTCATTTTTGTTGTTATGCTAAGTTTTCGTAGAAACATTGAAAATTGTTGATTAAAAGGCAACTGGTTCATGAATAAGAAATTTGCATTCCAAGCTTGTTTTGCTGTACGCGATCTCTGATTTTTTAATCGCCATTTTCCACTTAGAAACCTCTTAAGCCAGGAAACTTCGATCAGGTACTCCTAACTAAATATTTTTATATTTTCGTTAAAAACTGAATTTTCTGACATGCTTCTTGTGAAAACAAATTTTGACTGTTTTTCTTTCTTCTTTCCGAGTTTAACGACCACCGCGAGCAACTCTGAGGACTATAAGCAGTCACCTGTCTCTAATTTGGAGACATTCGTTCTAGGGAAGACAGAGACAGAGAGAGAGAGAGCAAGTGCTGTAAGACAAACACATCATCCATGTCTCAGTCAGGACTCGAACCCGTACCCACTTGTACGAACGGTCAGTGGCCAGCACTAGGACACTGAACCATTGGTGAGGTCAAATTTCGACTGTACTTGATCTAAGTTTCTCCAAAAACTTTGGCAAAATGAAAAATTCGACATGCAATTAGTTTGGTGTGCAGCTTGATTTTAATTCGGCACAATGTACAAGGTAAAGCATTTCACTTTTGCTAATATGTTCTCGCCATCATAATTCTAGTTTGTCAATTCAAATTAACAACATTCTACAAAATATATCATTTCAAGACAAATTTTCATATGCAATATCACACTTATTGAAGAAATGCAGTTTTGTGACAAAACGATTTGCACAGGGCCTGATTTACGCCTAGGCACGCAAGGCACATGCCTAGGACCCCCAAATTGAAAGGGCCCCAAAATCTTGGTTTAAAAAAAAACTTTCCCTTTTTCAAAATATTTATACGTGGGTAGATGTGATGTGGAGTAACTATATATAAATCGCTGGCAAAACACAAGCAAGTACTGGCAATATACTAATATGTGATATTTCTAGTTAATATCAGTAACATTTTCCAGCTAATTTGGAGAGGGTTTTTGTGTGAGATTAAACAAAAAATTGTCGTGTTGTGTAATAAAAACTAGCAGTATGTGTATGTTTGTAATTATGGCTTACTAAGATCAACTATATACTTCAATTTCAAATACTGCATGGTTATGAAGCAATTTTTAAACATTTTGACATTTTAGCTCCCAAAAGTTATATTTGAAAGATCTTTGGACTTAATTCGGGTAGGGTTTGAATCCCCCAAACCTCTCTCTTAAATACACCCCTGGTTAATATGGTAATAGTATAGTTTAGAGACACCTGGCAAAAATTCCAATGTCCAATTGAATTTTACCCGTCATATGGTTTTGTCACACACAACTGTTTCATTGATGAAGGTTCAATCTTTTCAGATGCAAATCAGTAGGACAGCATAAAAATCTAGGAGAAAACAATATTTTTACCAGGTACTACCGTAATTTAATGTCAGTCTTATAAATGTATTGTGTTTATTAAATTATTACGCTGGATTGTAATACAGTCGCCCAAAATGGTCACACTACCTACTCGACTCCGTAAAGTAAATGTCCAGTGGAGGGGCCTCGTTTTGGGTTGTGCCTAGGGCCCAATTCTGTGTAAGTCGGGCCCCGGATTTGCAAATTTATTTTGAGTACGTATATGTCCTCAAATGAACTGCCGATTTGGGGACGCCACGCCCTTTTGACCTCAAATCAGTGTTCCGATATCTGGTCACCTTAGTTAGGGATAACTCTCTACCCAGGGCCGTAGCCAAACTCTGTACTTAGGGCAGGCTCAACAAAATTTAGGGCATGCTCAAGAAATCTATATACTTTCTTCCTTTTTTTGAGCATTACTGAAATTTTGCAGATTTCAACCCAGATTAAGTACCTTATCTAGGTACATCAGGTACAATTTTTAATTAACATAAATAAAAAAAAACAAGAAACATTTTGTAAAAAAAAAATACATTTATAATCGTTGCTTACCAAGAGAAAATCAAAATAGTTGTACTCGTCGGTTCTTTTGACCATTAAATTTTCTCAAAAGTAAGTCCATGTCAAGAGTTTATGCGCGGTTTTGTTCGAATGCAAGAAGAGTAAAATTCGACATTCGTTGGTGGCACATCAAAAGCCGCTGTGCGCAGTTAATTCTCGTTAAAACAGAAAAGGTGGATTCACAAGTAGCCGTACTACAGCCAAAAGTCCAAAGCGTATAGAGGCGAATGGCGTCATCGCCTGTAAAACCACTCGTCGGTTCTTTTGACCATTAAATTTTCTCAAAAGTAAGTCCATGTCAAGAGTTTATGCGCGGTTTTGTTCGAATGCAAGAAGAGTAAAATTCGACATTCGTTGGTGGCACATCAAAAGCCGCTGTGCGCAGTTAATTCTCGTTAAAACAGAAAAGGTGGATTCACAAGTAGCCGTACTACAGCCAAAAGTCCAAAGCGTATAGAGGCGAATGGCGTCATCGCCTGTAAAACCACTTTCTATCAAGGTCATCTGCTCATTTTCCCGCGCCCATTGGTTACACAATCCTTGGGTTCTCCAATAACAGCAGAGATGCGATTCGAGTTTAAGCGAAGTAAAGGGTCGCCTCAGAAATTTCCTTTCTCTTACTGGAAGTCCGGCACCTCCTTGGGTAGACCTCGGGCCGTGGGGGTGGAGGGTTCACTCTGTAGAGCTCTTCTCTGATCCCCAGTTCCCAAAACCGGCTTGCAAAAATAATGATTCCTTCCTCTTCTTGAAAGCCTTTTTTCAACCTAATTCATGAATCACAATGTGAATTTCAGTGTTTCATTTATCCTGCAAAGTTCTTATATCTTTGTTACTGACAGAAGTTTGAAGTTTTTTTTCACTTCTCATTCTGCGGAATTTCAGGTGAGGCAGCGCCTCACTTGCCTCATCTGACGGGCCGCCACTGGTATACATAGCAAAAAAGTTATTTTACTCTGTAACAGCAATATATTTGCGGTTGATAAAATGCTACACATATTCATTTATTTCCATTAACTAAAAATCCAGATGAAGGGGAAAAAATTAACATTGGGAGGGGGGGGGGAGATATACGATAGAAAATTATTATTTTTTAAGTATGGCAGTCAAAGTCAGAGGGGCCTCGAAACCAATGCTGTGCGCAGGGCCCCGATGACTTTAAATCCACCCCTGATATTATGCATTGATAAAGAGCTGTGTTATTCTTTCATATTATATGTAGGAATAGCTTTTAAAATTAGTTTATTGAGTATGAATACAGCACTGCAATTAATAATAGATATAAAGAGCTCTGCATGTCTGAAGAAAAGCAGTGATATTTTTGTAAACACGATATCTGTAGATCCCCTTTCTTGTTTTATGCGGTATTCATTTTTCATGAGCACATGTGGTAAAACTATTTTTCGATAAAACAATTTGAGGAACAAAAACGGGTGATTAAAGATAATATGAAGGAACGATAATGTGGTATATTTAAATTCGCATTACTGCAACTTCCCGCATCAGGTGTTCGTTGTATGTAGCGGCGTATTTTTTGTTTCATAGCTGATTTTCATCGAAATTGAGAACTTGCTAATTAAATTTTGATCTAGGAATTTGTTGGTTCGCATTTACACCTGAATATTCGTTCTGCGCTATTTATACGATATATTATGCGTTGAATCAAACAATGTATGTACCTTTCCAACAGATATGAAATTCTCTTGTATAGATATCAGTGGCGGCTCATGATAAGCTGAGATGGGGGGGCTGCATCTCAATTTTGTAGATACCACTTCAAATAAGTTAAGTTACTGAGCCTGTGCTGATGCTGTTCGTTTAATAATAATGTATATATATACACTGCTGGCCACCCAAAATGCAATACCAAGAAGGACACAAGATAGCAAAGCCAGATTTACTGGACACATAACAAAATCAGATACAAAGATGAAACGATTGAGCTTACAGGCCAGTGCGATTTGGGCAACACGCAGACATCAATAGTTTGTGTGGCCCCCATGGCTGGCAATAACGGCCGCTACACGCCGCGGCATCGAACGAAAGAGGCTTTGGATGTGGGCTTGGGGTATGTCGGTCCAGGCTGCTTCCACACGTTGCCACAGTTCATCAGGTGTAGCCGCGGGTGGAACTTGCCGGGCCACTCGGTTGCCGATCAGCGACCAGACGTGTTCGATGGGCGACATGTCAGGAGAACAGGCCGGCCGCGGCAGCAGTGACGCCTGGTGGGCTGTGAAGAATTGTTGCACGATGCGTGCCATGTGCGGGCGCGCATTGTCCTGTTGAAACGTGGCCGCTGGCAGGTCCTGCAGGTAAGGGAGGACTACAGGCTCCAAAACGTCGGAGATGTAGCGTGGCTGTTGATTGTGCCGGCGATGCGTACCAGAGAGGTGCGGGTGTCATATCCAATTGTGCCCCAAACCATGACGCCAGGTGACGGACCGGTATGACGATGCATTATGTAGGCGTCATACAGTCTCTCGCCGCGGTGTCGCCACACACGGATCCGACCATCGTGGTGTTGCAGGCAGAAGCGGGATTCGTCGGAGAAGACAATGGCGTGCCATTCCGTAGTCCAGGTGCGGCGTTCAACGGACAACTGGCGCCGCACTCACCGGTGGTGTAACTTCAATGGTAATCGAAGCAATGGGTGCCGTGCGACAAGTCCCTGCTCCTGAAGTTGACGTCGAACATTGTGGGGCCCGGAGCAAAATTTCATTGCGGGACCCGGAGAAAAATTTCATTGTGGGCCTCTATACGAGTGGGCAACGTTCGTGACTGCCACGGGAAGGGCCTCATTTTCGATCCCAGGCAGGTACGAACGCTCGATCTACCAAATACCCACCGTGTGTCGGATGGCACGTTAAGCCGTCGGACCCCGGGTACTGGCCCCCGGTAATAATTTCCTATTTCTAAGGGTTGTTTAAGACCTGGGGTCAGACACTCCCTTCCTAAAATCCTCTACATATTATCATTATGATTATGATTTCTACGTAGCTTTAACTATTCGTCCGAGTGTATTTGAGTCTAACTTTTTGTAGTGTGTTTTCAATCCTCTCTTCTGCGGGTGTTGGCTAGTTCATAGTAATGTTGAGTTTTTCTTCTTTTTTATTTTGTTATTGTTACTAAATAGCATATTTTGATTTTGGTTGGAAAATATGAATGGCCCAACAAACGACGTGATTTGTGTTCTGGAAGAAATTCCTTTTAAACACTGGAAAGATTATGATAAAAGGGATGCTCTCATATCTGGAAGACCGACACCTATAATAAGTTCAATATCTAAAGACAAGAAGTGCGGCAAATCGTTTTTTAGGTCTTTCAATAAATCATGGTACGATATTTTTCCTGGCTTTCTGGTAGCTATTACAAGCAAACTCTCTTTTGCTGGCCATGTTTGCTTTTGAGCAATAAGAAAAATGTGTGGAATAGAACGGGTTATTTTGATCTGAAAAACTTTTCTCGTAGTGCAAAATTGCACGAAAGCTCTAAAGAGCGTATAACTAACCACGTAGGTCTAAAACGAATGGAAAAAACATAAACACTATTTCTGATATGCTCAAAGAAAATGTTGCTCTTCATAAAGTCTAGTTTAATGAAAAGGTCAGACTAAATAGGCTTTTTATAGAACATATTATCGCTTTACTTGTCGTTCTAAGCAAGCAACAACTGCCTTTTCGAGGACATGATGAATGTATTTCCTCATTAAATAAAGGTAATTTCAAGGAAATGTTCGATTTGTTACTTCGTAGGAGCACCACAGAATTAAAAGCACATTTTGAAGAAATATGAAGCTTATTTTCTGGACAATCTAAAACGATACAGAATGATTTAATGGAGTGTATTCATGAATATATAAACCAATGTGTTAAAAGCGAAATTAATGAGTCAGAATTTTTTCAGTGCAAGTTGATGATACAACTGATATTACTCAAAAATCACAGTGTTCAATAATTGTCAGATACATATTGGACTCAAATTGTGAAGTACTTGAGCGCTTCCTTGGTTTTTATGATATCAGCACTGACAGGACTGCTGTGACACTGTATGATCTGCTAGCATCGGTTTTGGAGGAGTTTGATTTTAAATCAAAGTTAGTAGGCCAGTGTTATGATGGTGCAAGCGTTATGGCTGGAGAGTTGAGCGGTCTGCAGAAAAGAGTCAAGCTAGAATCCCCGCAAGCTTTGTTTACCCACTGTTTTGCCCACCGCCTTAACCTTGTCCTACAACAGGGGTGCAAAAGTATTGTAAAATGTCGCATATATTTCGCAACTGTATCCAGCATGCCCTCATTTTTTCATAAGTCTGCCAAGAGAACCCACGTAGCAGATTCAGTTGTTGGGAAACGGATTCCTCAAATAGTGGAAACACGTTGGACATCACGTTCGCAAATTTGCGTTTAATTGTGAGCGAATGGGGCAAACTAAAGAATGTGTTTGAAAACATAATGAATGACCTGGAATCAACGGCAGAATCAATCAACGGAGCCATAGGATATTTGAAAAATTTCACTGATTTTGAATTTGCTTTTTAATCACTGATTTTTGATGACATTTTTGGAATTACGGATGTACTGTTTGATGTTTTGCAAAAAAGACTTTAGATATCAGTTATTGCCAAAGACAAATTAAACAACGTTGCGAACGAATAAATAAGAAAAGGAATGTAACCACTTACTTGAAACATTTCAGTGAAGCAATTAGTTTGAGTGGAGGTCCTAAATGTCGCCAAAAGAAACATTTGAGTGAAGAAGAAGTGGAAAACTATTACAAAATTTTGTTTTACGAAATCGTTGACAGCATAATAATCCAAATAAATACCAGATTTGAAAATATGGGAAAGCTCGAGTTTTTGCAGCTAGTTGACAGCTCAAAATACCATAATTATTCAGACTCATTTCCATCCAGTGCCCTTAACACTCACAAAAAAATGTATCCAAACATTTTTTTACAGACACACAACGACTAAAAAACGAATTAGATTTTTTATATAATGATCACAACTTCAGGGAACTCAGTGTTCAGAAAACCTTGAAAACAATGGAAGAAAACGAGCTGAAAGATGTGTTACCAGAAGCCTACAAATTATTTTCTCTTGTATTGACACTGGCGTCAACAAGTTCCTCTGCTGAAAGGAGTTTTTCTTGTTTGAAGAGAATTAAGACTTACCTCCGTAACACGACGGCACAAGATCGTTTGTCTTCACTCGCTAAAATTTCAATCGAGAAAGAATTGCTGAACCATCTAATGCCCACTTAACCATTTTATGATCTGATCATAGACAAATTTGCAGCCAAAAAGGATCGCAGAATTGAACTTATTTATAAAACATAAACTGAAAGCATTCTGTTCGAGACCAAAACAAATTAATATCGTAATCCTCTGGTTTTAATTCCAGGTTTAAATTACCTAATACTTTTTTTATATAGAAATGTGCTTCCTTAGCTTGACTTCTCCTGTACATAGTTATCACGAGTCTGGACTTCAGTTTGCGACCCGTGCTAAATGCACCTTCACCAACATGCCAATCGAAATGTGACTTTTATTTAAGCTCAAGAAACACTTCGTGAGAAAAAAAATTCTATTCAAATGATTTACTTTGAATTTTTTAAGAAGTGGATATCCGACTGTCGTTGGGATGTGAGTGACGCATTGACTAGCTAAAGAAGCCGCGCAAATTGCGTATTTTCGCTCAAGTGTATTACATAAAAGAATACAGGTGAAATATTTCTTTCTTTGTTGTAAAATTATCGAATAATTGTTTTCATAAAAAGATTGTTGCAAAAGTAGCGTATATTACACACACACACACACACACACACATATATATATATAGGTATATGTACATTTTCCCTCTAAAATTTTCGGATTTTTTCGTGAAGAAAGACTCCCCACGCCGTGTTTCATATATTTCTATAATTTTATTCCATTACTGTTGAATAATATTTGTATATAAGGGCTAAATGGCATGGGCTGAAGCCTTAAGGGATGGGGTTTACAGCTATTTATAACAAGGCGCCTACCCGGGACCGATGGCTTAACGAGACTTCCGAATCTCAGCGGATTTTAATGATTCAGCCGACTCGTATCCAGGACTTCAAAGATATCCAATGGGTGAGACTGCCTTTGACATGAAACTTTTTGAAGGGGGGGGGGGGCTGCACTTCTGCTGTATAACTGTGTATAAGTACATATAACAATTTAGGGGGGGGCGCGCTTCGACAAATATTTTTCTATTGGTAAGTACGCACATCTTGAAACACTAAATACAAAACGAAGCTAATTTAATAAAATCAAGAAAATGCAATAAATTATAGTTGTTTTAATAAAAATTTAATAAAGCAACTTCTTTGGCCGCTTTGCTTTACTTTCTCTTCTATTATCAAGAAATTACATTGCTTTCCGAGTTATGTAAAAATCAATGAATTTAAATAGAGAAATTATCTATAAAACGTACTTAGAAAAAGTTAACTGTCTCGCCTACTGAGGGGGGGGGCAAACCACGACCCCCAAGCTACGCCACTGATATATATATATATATTCTTATAACGTTATACGAATTTATATATTTTTCAATAACATATGTTTTGCATTTACATCAAGACCGTTCGCCTCAGCAGCATTTTACACCACGAGCCGCCTCTGATGTATACCCCCCCCCACCACCACCACCACCTTCTTTATTTTTTACCTTAATCTGGTTTGTAAGTAACTCGAAGTAAATGAATATGTGCAGCATTTTATCAACTGCAACTAAAATACAGTTATAGGCAGGGCCGGATGGAGCTCTTGTGGGGCCCTGGGCGAAATTTCATTGCGGGGCCCGGAGCAAAATTGCATTGTGGGCACTAAAAAATAAATCCCATATTTTAATAAAGTCGTTTCTGAAAATTATCGTTCGTGAGGAAGACACACGAACACTACCGTAAAAACAAAATGATTATTTTAGAGAAGTATTTGCTTTAAGCTTAAAAAAAAGACCATAATACGGACTGAAAGTTCAGATAGAGAGGGAGAGGGTAAGAGAGATAGAGAAAGAGAGGCAGAGAAAAGAGGGAGAGAGAGAGAGAGAAAGAAAGACAGAAAGAGAAAGAGAGAGTAAAAAGTGTTAAAATATACGATTTTCTTTCTCGGGAGAAGAGGTTTAGGTTGCCGTGTGACTCTTATAACAGCTATAACGAAGTAAATTTCTCCGTCATTCCTGTCCACGCCAGGATTCGAACCCGGATCCACTCATTCCGGAATAAGTCACTCTACCAATTGAGCTACGCGGACGTTTGTTCTGACTACTATCTGCCTTTATGTCGTGTGCGTCCTGCTGGCAGGTACGTCACAGCTTATTCACCAAATGATAAAAAGATACCTGCTTAGCGAATATTTTCGCATTGCGAATATTTTTGTATAGGAAATATAATAAGGATCCCTCTAAAATAAATTGGTATAAAGAGTTTTTTCCCCTGATACATGTTTAGTGATTGATTTCTAATGCACAGTGGAGTAACTGACAAATTAGTGACATTCTAAACTTTTATATGCCTTCATATATGAAAGTTGTCTTTTTTTTATTCTTTCTTGTAAATATTGGAAAAGTGGCCTCCATATGTAGTCCGAAAGTAACTTGGATATTGTCCTTTTTATTTCCTTAAATTTAAGTATCAGATTTTCACACAAATTGTTGGATATATAAAAGTAGGGTACCACAAAATGATGAAATTTAATTTGCTATTTCATGAATGCGGAAAAGATTCAGGTGGTTACAAAAATCATTTCGAATCTGCAAATTTCAGTGTCCGTACGACGAACAGGGGGAATAATGTATTCCAAAATGGAGAGATTGGAAACAAACAAAAAAACTTCAAAGATATGTTTTTAAGGGCTTTGCGCCCCAAAAGTTACAAAAGAAATGTAGTTAATTTTTTTTATCGAAAATTATTTTGTTTTCTATACTGCGGGGCCCCTGAAGGTGCGGGGCCAGGGGCGACCGCCCCGTTTGCCCCTATGGTCCAGCCGGCCCTGGTTATAGGCTATTACCATAAGCAAGAAGAACGGAGAACTATATGCAGATCCATATTTTTCAACAATATTCATTATGACATTTCATTGTACGTATGTTTCGAATACTTGTATTTGGAGTAGAAGTTTCCTTTTGCATATTTTTGCTTGCTATGAATATAAATAAGAGGAAGTAAATTAATGTGTTTTATTAACTTCACTGCTATGTGCTACTAGTATAATAATATAGCATAAATAAGAAAGTCTAAGAATATCATGCAAATATCTTTTTTTTTTCAGAAAGATTTCATTAAAACATTGCGTTATTTGTGTTTCATTGCAGTGCATTTTTACATAACTTGTATTTAGGGATAAAATGAAAACAGGATGAGAGGAAAAACAGAATGAAAATTTGTTTTACATATTTCGATATAATTGATTCTGAAGTATGTAAATGAATATAAAGTCAGGTTACCCAGATTATATTTCCGTTCTACTTGGATTCAGTCTTCAGTGAATTCATATAGTTTTCTTTCTACATTTTTTCTTTACAAAATCGTCTATTATGCTATTGTAAGTCACATTCTTTAAAGTAGCACTTTCTATTGTCAAAATTGCAGAATTCGTCAAATGTTCTTGAATCACATAATTCCTCAAATAATTTTTCACTCTTTTTAACACTGAAAAAGAATGTTATCCAGAAGCATTTGTTACAGGTATTGTTAGAAATATTTTTAGGTTAGTATCTACACTTACCTAAAAATATTTCTAACAATACCTGTAACAAATGCTCCGGAAGAACGTTCTTTTAGGGGAAGAAACAGACTGTTTCCTCGTTGTCTATAAAATGGAGGATATGTCTCAATTCATCTGCAAAAAGAATTGCGTCGATGTCCTCTCGGTACAACTCAGTTAACTTGTGAACATGTTTGTTTTTAAGATTTTCGTCCATATTTTTATCAAAAAACACGCAAAATAAGTCAACAATTTTTTTTAGAGATATGCTTCTATTCTTCAAGTACACAGTTATTGTGTCACAAATAACGTTGACGGTCTCAACGATGATTTTGTCTTTACCTTTCAAATTGAACTCATTGTCTCTCGTCTCATCGAAAAATAACTTTTGCTTCTTTTATGCTTCTCATCAGAGATATCTGCAGAAGCTTTATTTTGCACTACTCTTCGGCTTCTGTCGAACTATAGTCATTTCGAACTTCAGAAACAAAACTTTGAAGTGAGTCAAACAGTTTCACAGCACTGAGTACATTTGTTTCGACTTTCTGCAGTGATTTGCTGACAGCATCAAATTTTTGAAGCAAGCGATTCCACAAAACATTAAAAATAGCTATATCGTACTTTTCAAACTTTTCCGCTAAGGACTTTGCTTCAATGTTTGTAAGCGGTTTTTTTTTCGAATTTGATAAAGCCATGTCTTTAAATGTTTTCTTTATATTATTATAGCCCATTTTCAGTGATAAAACAGCATCAGCGCGTGCAGATCATCTGGTGTCACAAATCCTCTTTACCGTGAAGTATATATTTTCTTCTTGTAAGCGTGCTTGTAGAATATTCCACCGATGTGTGGAAACCAGGGCCGTAGTCAGGGGGACGCCAGGGCAGGCGCGGCCTGCCCTGTAAAATTTTGCGCCTCTCCTGCCAATGATTTGTAGGAAATGAAAAACTCCTAATGCAATTTCCAGTGCTGAAGACGAAAATATTGATTTAGAGAAAGTCAAATATTTGCAAACTTTAGGCACATTTGGAACACGTTGGGAACGCTTTTTTTTATAAATGCGTTCCAAATGTGTTTCGGTTGTGTTCTGCTGACGACAAATGTGTTCCCAATGCGCTCCAAATATGTTCCTCGTGTGTTCTTCTCCTGTACAATGTGCTCTAGTGTTAATTTTTAGAACATATTATTTTCCAGATCACATTCGGAACACTTTGCGCGTGAGAATGGAACATTTTATGCGTGAGAATGGAACATTTTATGCGTGAGAATGGAACATTTTATGCGTGAGAATGGAACACATTCGGAACACATTTAGAAAGCATTGGGAACACATTACGAATGTGTTCTAAATGTTTTCCGAACTGTTATGTCTCATATTTGCTTTCGTTTTGAGCAATTTTTCATCTCTTGGGCGTTCCCATATCAGAAATTTTTGTTCTGGTTGAAACACAATGAAATCATAGCTTAACATAATTTAGCAAATCGGCAAATGAGATGGTTGAACAAACGTACCATTACGTGGGCTACAGCACTCGTATTTGCCACCATACGGAGTTTTAATGGGGAGGTGGGCGTACCCCTCCCCCAAATAATATATTTTTAAATCATATACTTTACGGTTTTTTTTTTCGTTGTTTGTTTTTCTTATACGATTACATTAACCCATTATTTACACACTTTCAAGTCTCGGAATGTGCTGTATACGAACAGCACATTCCGAGATACTGAGTTCTATTTGTACAGTGAGGAAAGACACAAAGCTCATGATCTGAATTTTACGAGTTTTTACTTTAGTAATTTTTTTCTCAATTGCACGAATCGATTATTCCATTTCAGCAGCGCTGCCTCGCACTCGCATTTGCCATGATATGAAGATTTATACAAAGTGCTCAAAAAGTTATAATCCAAGTTTTATGATTTGTTTTTCAAAACAAAGAAAGGTATAATACTGGTTCAAGCTGCATACATACTGACTTTTCATGCCATTTATACGTACATACGCTCAGTGTACCTGCCTGTCAGCGAACTTTTGATAGAAGAATTTATTGTTACTCAGTTTACTGTGAGTTTATAGTCACAACATATTGATTGATTCCTACGTAGACTTATTATTTGAAAATCAATAATCCAATCGCTGTTGAAACACAATATTTTCAAGAAATTTTGTAATTTTTTTTATTGTAAAGTGTCAGTAATATTTTTCATGAATTGAAGCAGGTGCCCATTTTATGAACTTCGTTTATTATGTATTTGTTCTTTTTACGAAATCTTGAATTTCACTTCGAGAGAGCTCAGCTGATGAAGGCATTAAAAACAGGGCCTGATTTAAGAGAGGTCCTTCGGGGCACGTGCTCTGGGCCCCGAACTTTGAGGGGCCCCTAAGATATAGCTATATATTACTTGCTTTGCAGCAAAGCGATTCACACGGGATGCCGGGGGACTCCTGAAAGCCTCTTGCCCAGTGCCCCAAACTGTCTAAGTCGGTCCCCTATTAAGAAAGCTAAGTATGAGATAATAATATGGCTTTTGGATAGACTACTGTGCTGCTAGAATAAGTTTTGCGTTCCTCCTAATCCAGGCAGCACACACGCAGGCTTGCAATTTAACGTAGGCCCGAGCAGGGATCGACCTAGGCTATAGTCAAGGCCCTGTGCACATCCTGTGTATACCCTCCTCCGCTCGATTAAAGTTTTAAATCAACCGTTTAAAAGAATATTTGCTGATGATCTATATTATTATCAAGATAGTTCTGACCCCCCCTCCCCCAAAAAATTATGAGGTCCTGTGCACGTGCGGAAATCAGGCTATGGGCCCAACACTGAGCTACCGTCTCTACTTTTCTATTCCTAAATTCGTTGGCACAGTGTTTCCGTTGTATGTTGACATAGGTAGAACAGCCTACACTTTTCTAACAACCACGGTGTGGATTCACTAATCCGATTAGCAGCAAAGGAACAAAGTTCCAACCTTTACCACCTGAGGCAACATGCAAGCAGCTTTTGTGGAGCAACATGTGAGGAACACGAAGGCTTTGGTTCCACTGTTGTCCAAACAGCACGTGCTACAACTGGATATTTCCACAATTTCAAGTAAGTAGAATGAATCTTATGGCTAGAGTTTTTTTTCATACTTTTACTATACATAAAATAATTTCAAAATATCTGTTTGAAAACTGACGGCATAATTTTGTAGATACTGGATCTTTTTTTTTTTTTATTGAAGGGTTAACGACCACCCTGAGCAACTCGATGGGCTATAAGCAGTTGCCCGTCTCTAATTTAGGGTCACTGGCTGCATGGAAGAGAGATCCAGTGCCGTAAGACAAACACATCATGCCTCACCGGGATTCGAACCCGGACCCCTTCACGGGCGAATAGTCAAAAGCCAGCGCTTAGACCATGCGTCACAGGAGCAGCAGATACTGGTTCAAGTTGTATATTTATTGTGCTTTATTTCTGCAGTAGGTAACTGAATTTTAGAAGATAAACACATCGTGCATAAAATAATAATGATTTAAAAAGCCGCTCCCCGCCCCTCAAAAAAAAAAACGTTGCATTACATTCAGAGTTCAGACACAGAATGAGCGGTAAATAAACAAGCTACTCCGTAAAGCGAGTTTTTCGTCACTTCCGCTATTCTTGAGAAACAGGAAGTTCCGCCATTGATGGAGGAGGATGGCTCACATGGCTGGCGTGTTGATGTGTGTTCGCGGGATTTGAATTCTACTGTGAATAACACCCAGCTCTTATGGATATGTCATTTGTCAGGTAATTTAAATTGTTTCGCTCACACTGTCGTTTATACGCTGTTAAATATGTAGATTAGCGTCCTTTTTAGATAGCAGTGTTCAGGCTTTTTATTCAAATTTTTCAACCACTCTGTAATAATTTCCCTCACTTCTTTTGCATCACTCCTATTAGTAATAAAAAGATAGTTTTAACCTGATCAACGAGAATTTATCGAAAAGCAGATTAATTCATTTCAGAAAGGTTGTGTTGCAGTAATAATTAATATTGCTAAATATTCATGATATCAAGAAAACTAGTTCATATTGTAAGTTATGTGCCCTTCAAAATCCAAAATAGCATATCATGTCTTGCAGTGACTGTAGATAGAGTCTATTTCAAATTACACTGACTGTCCTCTGTAATATGCTTTGAAACTGATTTTTCAGAAAGACTACAGCATGTTCTTTAATAACAAGATATTTTTAACCATCCCGGTGGTGTTTACATGCTCATCACAAGGCAGCTGGATAATTTCCAGTCTCACCCTACCAGATAAGCTTTTCTTATCTGGTAGGGTGAGACTGGAAATTATGTCCCTTTGACTTCCATTCAAATAATACATGGTTTTTATTTTCTTACACGTTGCGGTTATATAGGAAGGCCCGCACGGGGATAACTGGTTTTCCAGTTATTTGGGGAGCGACGCCCCCACGGCCCGAGCTAACCTTGTGACGGTTTCTATTGCCTCTGCGGCTTTGACGATTACATAACCGAAGGGACAGCTGTTCATCCAGCTGATGGGGGATGGCGTCCCCACGGCCCGAGCCGATTTTCTCTTATCATTTTGCTTTTTCGTCTTTAATTTATTTATTGACATGTACCCGTCTCAGTTGTAGGCTGCTGAGGTTGTGAAGAGGCGCCAGCTCTGGGTTTTGTTCCTCATTACCTTCCCTGTCTTTTCTCTTTTATGTTACATTTTCTGTTTTTCCGGAGCTGGTTAGCTTAGACCTGCCTGCATGTTTGCCGTGTGCGGTGACCCGTACAGGTTTAAATGTGGATGCTGGAGGCTGAGGTATTTGGGGGCCGGGTTGTAGTGTCTCCAGATGCCAACACTCCTCTTTGCCCTCTGCTTCACCCTAAACGGGAGGCTGGGAGATAACCCACTCCTGGTCAGGAAGTCTGTGGCCGAGTTGCGTCCAGACTTCTAGCGGCTTGTCGTTCTGTTCGGCTGGGTGAGTTTGGGGGTAGGGTGGGCATGCCAAAGGGGTATTCTCCGGGCACGGGAAAGTCTGGGTGCACGCCGAGCGTGTGTCTGCCCTACCAACTTGCTATATCCGCCGACTATCCCTAGAGCCGTGTCCTGCGTCCTCTTGGGCTTGCGGTCCTCCGGCTCTCCCTCGTTGGGCTCGGTAGTGGGTGGGGAGGTCGGCGGACGAATCTTTTCACTTCTTCATGGAAACCCAAAGTGTTTCCCATGCTAACAATTTAAAGCGCCCTGTGGAGGAATAGTACACCTTCCTCCACAAAGAAACTTGTCACATCTAATTGCAATGCTCTGTTTCTTTTGATCAAATCTGGTGACTCTTCACAGTCACTCAGTACCAAGAGTCCTTTCTGGATTAACAAGGCTCTGCAGGCTGTTGCTGGCTCTCCAAAGAGTGTCAAGAAGCTCCCTTCCGGGGATCTTCTTGTGGAAACCTCTACTCCACGCCACAGTGCCACCTTGCTGGAAACGACCGTTTTGCTTGGCGTTCCTGTTCAGGTTTCTCCACATGGTTACCTCAATTCCTCTCGCGGTGTTGTCCACTCCCGCGACCTGCTTGAGTGCAGCGATGAGGAATTGCTGGAGGAACTTGGTGAACAGCATGTCATTGGGGTTCGACGGATTCTTTTCAGGCGGGATGGGAAATCTATTCCCTCCCGTAACATCATCCTGACTTTTGACTCCCCAACCCTGCCTACTTCCATCAAGGCAGGTTATTTACGGCTTGATGTTCGGCCGTATATCCTGAACCCCTTGCGATGTTTCAGGTGCCAGCATTACGGTCACTCCCAGCAGTCTTGCTGTAATGTTGCAAAGTGTGGTCGCTGTGGTTCCACAGAACACTCTTTGGCAGATTGCTCTGCTGAGTCTGATCATTGTGTCAACTGCGAAGGGACTCATCCTGCATCTTCTAAGCAGTGTCCAAAGTGGATAGAGGAACAGGCAATCCAACGCCTGAAGACAGCTGAGCATCTCTCGTATCCCGAAGCTAGACGGCGGATCGCCCCCTTACAACCAGGCCGGCGATCCTATGCTTCAGTTGTGGTGCAGAAGGCCTCTGTGGCGGTCCAGACTGAGGTGACCATCCCAGCGCGGTGTCCTTATGATTTTGAGGACATCATTGCTGCTGGATTGGAGGCACTGAAGTCTCGCCGCATTGCCTCCAAGGCGACATCAACATCGTCGCCGAAACCTTCCTCTACGCCGAAAACATCTGTCAGCACAGGGACCCAGGGCACTGCTAAGAAGAAGCCGGAGAAGATGAAACCAGGTTCATCCTCCCCGAAACAGAGCAGGCAAAAAACCATCTCTTAACACAGGGGGTAAACACAGCCCTGTGTTACCTCCAGACACTGCGGATGGATTGGAGGTGATGGACGACATTGAGACGTTCTAGTCGTCTGTCTTTTTCATTCTTTCATTTCATTTTTCATTATGGCCACACTCGTTCAGTGGAATTGCCGAGGTCTGCGATCGCGCATTGATGATTTGAAAGGTTTACTGTCTTCGCACACACCTGTGTGCGTGTGTCTCCAGGAGACAAAGCTTCGCACGACGGACACTCCTTCGCTGCGGAGACATTCCCTTTTCCGCGAAGATCACCAGGACGGCGTTATCGCCTGCGGAGGAGTGGCCGTCGTTGTTCCTCATGGTGTTCCTGTCACTGCAGTTGCCCTTCGGACGACTTTGCAGGCAGTGGCAGTGAGACTATCTGTGAACACATTGTTCACGGTGTGTTCCCTCTACATACCACCAGATGAAGCAGTGAGCCTTTCGGATCTGGAAGATTTAGTTGACCAGCTGCCGCCTCCTTTCTTCATCTTAGGAGATTTTAATGCACACAATCCGTTGTGGGGTTCTACCACACGAGACTCCAGGGGCCGTGTTGTTGAGTCCCTGCTCTCCGACACGTCTCTCTGTCTCCACAACACCGGGGCAATCACCTATTTCCACGAACCCACCCGCTCGTACTCAGCCATTGATTTGTCTCTGAGTTCACCATCATTATATCCTGCCTGGTCCTGGAGCGTGTCTGGTGATCCCCTTGGCAGCGATCACTTTCCCATCTTCCTCCGTCTAGCGAGTGGCGGGTACCGTTACCCTACTCGCCCTGCTAGATGGAATATTGATCGTGCCAAGTGGGACACATGCACGGCTTCTTCTTTTTTTTTTTTTAAATTGGAGGTTTAACGACCACCGTGAGCAACTCAATGGGCTATAAGCAGTCGCCCGTCCCTAATTTAGGGTCACTGGTTCCAGGGAAGAGAGAGAGCCAGTGCCGTAAGACAAACACAACATCCATGCCTCACCGGGATTCGAACCCGGACCCCGTTCGGATGAATGATTAGAGGCCAACGCCTTAGACCACTGCGCCACCGGGGCGGCCATTCACGGCTTCGGCCATTATTACTCCGGCTATGGTGACCTCAGGAACGGTCAATGACGCTGTTGCGGCGGTAACGGATTGTATTGTGCAAGTGGCGGAACTTACCATCCCCAGGACGTCGACTAAACTTCCACGTTGCCCGAGACGTTGGTGGAATTCCACTTGCTCGGCAGCTCGTCGGGCCCAACATCAGGCTTGGGGTAGGTTTCGTCGATACCCCACCGACGCGAAACTACTTGCTTTCAAGAAAGCCAAGTCCTACGCGCGATTGATTCGTAGGCGTAGTCAACGGGAGTCCTGGATACAATATGTATCCGGGATTAACACCAATACTAGGCCTAAGATCGTTTGGGACAGGATCCGTAAGATTCGGGGACAGTACCCATCTGGGGAAATCAAACACAACATTCTTGAGTGATGGAGGAACGGTTGCTGACGCTCAGGGTATTGCTGACTGTCTGGGCGCCGCTTTTTCTTCGGTGTCCAGCAGCAGCAATTACCCTGCTTCGTTCCGGCAGTTACAGCCGCGGCTTGAAAGGTCCAAGATTTCTTTTGGACCGTTTTCTTCCGCAGAATATAACAGCCCGTGACTGCCGTGGAGCTGAAGACCGCTCTAAATAGGTCCGGCCGGACATCTGTAGGACCAGATAACATCCATTACGAGATGCTGAAGCACCTTTCTTCGTCCTCTCTTGAATGTCTGCTAATCCTGTTTAACAGGATTTGGCAAGAGCGTGTCTTCCCCGAATCTTGGCACACTGCCATTGTCGTTCCTGTCCCCAAACCTGGTAAAGATCCCACCAACCCGTTGAACTACCGGCCAATTGCTATGACGAGCTGCCTTTGCAAAGTACTCGAGGGTATCATTAATTTTCGTCTCATTTTTTATTTGGAGTTTCATCACATTTTTTCACCTCATCAGAGTGGATTTCGCAAATCTCGATCCACCACCGATCATCATCTTCGCCTTGAGACATCTGTTAGGGAGGCGTTTGTCCGGCGTCAGCACATGGTCTCCGTCTTCTTCGACATGGAGAAAGCCTATGGTCGTACCTGGAGATACGGCATTCTCCGTGATCTGCACGAGTGCGGATTGCGGGGTAACTTACCATCTTTCGTCGCCGGATTTCTCCAGGACCGGAGTTTCCGTGTGCGCGTCGGGTCGACCCTCTCTGCGGTGTACCCGGAAGAACAGGGTGTACCTCAAGGCTCCATTCTTTCCGTTACGTTGTTCATCCTTCGTGTCAACCATATTTTCCAACTACTTCCTCCCACGGTTCGTGGAACCATGTACGTGGATGATCTGCAGATCTCTTGCGCCTCTGTAAACATGCGTACCATCGAGAGACAGCTCCAGTCTGCCATTACCAAGATCTCTCACTGGGCTTCCCAAAATGGATTTGGCTTCTCGACGCAGAAGACCGTTTGCGTGCATTTTTGCCGCAAACGGGGTCTTCACCCAGACCCCAGCCTCCGTCTGGGGTGTTCTACCATCCCTGTGGTGTCAGAAGCCAGGTTCCTTGAGCTAACTTTTGACCGAGCGCTCACCTTCCGGCCTCACATTCAGTCTTTGAAGGTGAAGTGCACGAAGTCATTGAGTATCCTGAAGGTCCTCTCCCGAACATCTTGGGGAGCTGACAGGTGCTCAATGCTTCGCATTTACCACTCTCTGATTCGGTCAAAGTTAGACTTCGGATACATTACGTACGGCTCAGCGCGTCCATCGGTTTTAAAGCCTTTGGACCCCGTCCATCACCAGGCATTGCGGCTATGTACTGGTGCTTTCCGCACCTCTCCCGTGCATAGCCTGTATGCGGAGGCTCATGAGCCGCCGTTATGCATCCGTCGTAAGCAGCTGTCTCTTCAGTTTTATACAAAACTGAAATCTTTTCCTGATCATCCACTGTATGGTTCCATCTTCCAACCGGACTGTGTCCGCTTGTTTTCCAACCGCCCCTCCTATGTTCCGACGTTCGGGATTCGGATGTCTGCCATAGAGCGCGATGCTGGTCTAGACTTGTCAAGGATTGGTTTGACCCGGTTCTACAATGAACCGCCTTGGCAGCCGGTTCAAGCAACGGCTGACCTTTCCCTTTGTGTGTGGCCAAAGTCTTCCACTCCTGCTCTGGTGTACCAGCAGCTCTTTGCCGAGAAACAGTCTCTCTTCCCGGATTTCGTGCCTGTATTTACTGACGGGTCGAAATCCGGCGAGGTTGTTGGATCCGCTTTTGTGTGTGGCGATGCCTTCCATGCTGAGAGGCTTCCGCCTGAATCCACCGTCTTTTCGGCAGATATGCGTGCGGTACACCTCGCTTTGTGCCACATACAGTCTCGGTCACATCGTCGCGCTATGGTTTGCTCTGATTCCCAGTCCGTCATCCATGTTTTATCTTCTCCAGAGGACACGGACTCACCTGTCATCCGTGATGTCCGTAGTCTTCTTGGAACTTTGGAGGGTGATGGCTTCCTGGTCCGATTCTGTTGGGTTCCTGGCCATGTTGGGATCCGGGGTAACGAGCTGGCAGATTTCTCTGCCAGGTCTGTTTCCTCCATGTCGCCAGCTCGGCTGCCACTGTCTTTCCGTGATTTTAGACCTTTGATCCGGACATTTCTCCTGGACGAGTGGCAGTCCCTGTGGTCTCAGCAGGGCAGCAATAAGCTGCATTCTATCAAACCGCAGATCGGTCTATGGAAGTCTAGTTTTTTTTTTATTATAGGTTTAACGACCACCGTGAGCAACTCAATGGGCTATAAGCAGTCGCCCGTCCCTAATTTAGGGTCACTGGTTCCAGGGAAGGGAGAGAGCCAGTGCCGTAAGACAAACACAACATCCATGCCTCACCGGGATTCGAACCCGGACCCCGTTCGGACGAATGATCAGAGGCCATCGCTTAGACCACTGCGCCACCGGGGCGGCAGTCTAGTTTGCGGAAGAACCGTCGTGAGGAAGTTGTTCTTGCACGTCTCCGAATTGGGCACTGTCGTTTTACTCACCGCTTTTTGCTGTGTGGCGAGAGTGTCCCGGTGTGTGAGGCGTGCAACTGTCGTCTCACTGTCCTTCATGTTTTGTGTACTTGTGTTCGGTTTTGTGATCATCGTTTTCGTCATTTTCACTCTCATCTGTTGGACGAAGGAACAGCTACGCTGCAAACCATTATTGGCGAAGCCTGCGACATGAAAGCAGTGTTTTCGTTTTTACAAGATATTGACTTTTTTTAACTTATCTAGCTTTTAACTTGTTCACTATCATATTTCATTTTTACCACATCAGCCTGTTTTTAACCTTGTGTACGTTTTTTATTGATTTTGTTTTGTTTTGATGTCTTTTGTTTGGCGCTCTTTGGCCAACCATGGCCCTTGCGCCATTAACATCAATTAACTAAACCAACCTATATAGGAAGATATTATGATCATTCAAGAATTACACATCAGGTTTTTGATATAATTTTATTAAAAATATAAAAACTGAGTAAATACTCAAGGACCACAGGTTGTAAATACCAAATAAAGTGTAAACGTTGTGTGAATGCCAACAACACAACACCCCACAGAAATGCATAGCGAAAAACAAACCAGTGCAGAACAAATGAGTACCAGATAGTGACAATGCCACCCTGGTGGTGCAGTAGTCTAAGCTATGGACTCTGATCATTCGTCCGGAAGGGGTCTGGGTTTGAATCCCGGTGAGTCATGGATGTTGTGTTTGTCTTATGGCACTGGCTCTCTCCCTTCCTTGGAGCCAGTGACCCTAAATTAGGGACGGGCGACCGCTTATAGCCCATTGAGTTGCTCATGGTGGTCGTTTAAACCTTCAATAAAAAAAAAATAATAAAAAAAAAAAGAACGTAACAATAGGAAAAAGCTTTAGGCGTAGGGCTTGGGGAAAATTCTGTTAAAGGTTAAACACTGGGATAGACTTCTTGCAACAGAGCACAAATTATAAATTAGGTCTTCATCCCAACTACATGTTTGAAAAGGTCATGGGGGTCAGGCATATCAGCATTTGATTTATGGGCTTCCACTGTTTTAGAAAATTCCTTTCCTGCATATATGAGGTATTCACACCTCATAGTGTATGTTACTCTTTACTGCATGGAATGCTGTATGAGACTAAGTCAAGTCTTTAAAAAGAAAATACTGAAGGGTATACCTATCTTTTTTAGTTAGAATTTATATTTTTTACATTTCCCAGATCATGAATTTATGCCCCTGGAATGACCATTCTCCTTGCCTTTCCTGTAGCTATGGCTCTGCAAGTCGGTGGAGAAGGTATTCTTAATAAATACCATAGGCACAATACACCACAGAAGCAGAATATAGAAGCAAAATTTCTTTAAGCAGTGTATGAAGAACTTCCATGCAAAAGATTGCTTTTGAATTTCAAACACTATGATAAATATTTAAACTTATGCAAATTTATTAAAAGCAACAGTGCTTTTAATAAATTAAAAGCAATAATAATGGACTATCTAGTTACATATCTTCCAGCTGGAAATTTTTTTGTCTTATAAAAACATGTTTTTAAGAAGAAAAAGAAAAGCTTCCTTTCTACCATTTTGTTCCTACTGCAGTCAAGTCAATTTGCTGACACCGCCTCGGTGGCACATTGTCTAAGCGATGGCCTCTGATCATTCGTCCGGCAGCCCCGGTGGCGCAGTGGTCTAAGGCAGTGGCCTCTGATCATTCGTCCGTAAGGGGTCCGGGTTCGAATCCCGGTCAGGCATGGGTGTTGTGTTTGTCTTACGGCACTGGCTCTCTCCCTTCCCTGGAACCAGTGACCCTAAATTAGGGACGGGCGACTGCTTATAGCCCATTGAGTTGCTCATGGTAGTCGTTAAACCTCCAATCAAAAAAAAAAAAAAAAAAAAAAAAAAAATCATTCGTCCGAAAGGGGTTCGGGTTCGAAACCCAGTAAGGCATGGATGTTGTGTTTGTCTTACGGCACTGGCTCTCTCCCTTTCCCTGGAACCAGTGACCCTAAATTAGGGACGGGCGACTGCTTATAGCCCATTGAGTTGCTCACGGTGGTCGTTAAACCTCCAATAAAAAAAAAAAACAATTTGGTGACTTTTAGTTCATGTAAAAGATCGAATCATTGCAAGAAGAAAAACAGAACTTATTCATCACCATTTCAATCTTTCAGTGTCTATCCTATGCCATTTTCTTCTTTTTGATGTTTTTCAAGAGAACTTGAAAAAAAATTGTGTTATAACTTGTTCCTCAGCAATAAAAAAAACAACAACAAAAAAACACAAGTTTAGTCAAAGAAAAAATTAAATTTAAGAAAGGCATTACTACTTACATGTATCAGTTAGAGGGAGTGATATATTAATTGTTCACTTGTCTATTTACTTCATATGAACATGTTTATGGATGATCAAAATCAAAAGTGCTCGGTTATAAAATTAGATGACATTGAGTGCTGTTTTGTTCATTAAAGTCATACTGTATGTAAAGATAGCTGTTAAAATTATAATTCATTGAGTATGAAAGTGGCACTGCAATTTGGATGTCTGAGGAAAAGCAGCGATGGTCTTGTAAACTTAAAACATTTATACCCCCTTTATTTCTTATACTATATGTAATATTTACTTTGCATCAGCTCATGGGGTAAAAATATTTTTCAATAACAGTTTTAGGAAGTTAAGAAAAATATGAGGGAAAGATAATGCAGTATACTTAAATTTGTATTTCTGCAACTTCATGTATTAATGTTCATGCTTGGTGAGCTTATATACAGGGTGTCCGAGAATTATTGGACACATTACAAAATTATATAAAACAAAACATTAAACAGATACAAAGAAACTGACTGTACTAACTTATGTACAGTGTAACCACACAAGTTAATAAATTTCAATGTGAGATCTCTTGGTTGCTTGTATTACATCCAAGCGATACTCAATTTCATGCCATGTATTGGCAAGCATCTGAGGAATTATGGAATTAATAGCAGCTGTGATAGGCTGCTTCAGTTTCTGCAAATCAGTACAAGGCGTTTGATAGACACGGTCCTTCGCATAACCCCACATGAAATAATCCAATGGAGTTAGATCTGGAGAGGCCACGGAATTGGACCACCATGCCCAATCCATCCGTTGGGGAAATGCTTATTTAGGCACTTACGTACAAACGTTGACCAATGCGGTGGCGCGCCGTCTTTTTGGAAAACAACGTCATATCTTTTGATCTGGGATATAGCAAAATTTTCTAGCATATCCAGGTAAATGTCACTATTTATGTTTAGAAGAAAGGGCCAATCACTTTTCTTTTGATAGGGCGCACCACACATTAACTTTTGAAGAATCACGTTCCAGTTCAATAGCAGCATGAGGCAGTTCACTGCCCCATATCCTACAGTTGTGACGATTCATAATATCTGATACATGAAATGTGAATTCATCACTAAAAATTACAGTACTGAGAAAGTTTTTGTCGTTTTCCACTCGATGCAGCATATCCATAGTGAAATCGTATCGCAGAGTGTGATCATTTACATGCATCTTTTGCACTATTTGAATTTTATAATCATGAAACTTTAATTTCGTGTGCAAGATATCGTGAACTGTCAATTTCGGAATGCACAGTTCTCTGCTTGCTTTATTAACGGATTTCCTGGGGCTTCGTCGGAAACTTTCATTAACTTGGTCAACCGCCTCACCGCTGACGCTAGGCCTGCCGGCTCCTCCACGATGTTCCACATTGCCAGTTTCTTTAAACTGTTTCATCCACTGCTTAATTGAATTCATTGGTGGAGGATTACAACCATACTCTAAACGGTACCATCTTTTAACTTTAATGACAGACTTTAATTCCGCAAGCCATAACATACACATCGCCTTCTGCTGTACGGATGACATAACTACTCATTGCGCACTTCTCACACATTCCTCATCAGGCCCCACCTAGCGCCATCTATCGGATTCTGGGAATAACAATTCTGCAAAACAAAAATATAGAAACTGTGTTAGTAATACGTGACATAGAAAAACAGACAGCGCTCATAGGTGTTGTTTTTTTATGTACATAATTTTGTAATGTGTCCAATAATTCTCGGACACCCTGTATAACACCGTATTTTCTATTTACGATAATAGCTGATTTTTGTCGAAATTGAGAACTTGTTAATTGCAATTTGATTTTGAAATGTGTTCATACGTGAATATTCTTTCTGCATTATTTATGCAATACTTTGAGTTGAATCAAATGCCGTACCTTTCCAATAGCCATGTATTTTCCACCAACTTCCACAATCGCAGAGGGCATTGCTAGCTCAATTGATTTCCTTCATTTCTTTTTTAGAAGTGACAGCATTACATTTGCCCATCTACCTCCCTCCAATGCATTTGGTTTCATCCCATGGTTATTTTTTTGTTATGTTCAGGAAGTAAACAACTGTACCTGTGCATGAGACAACTGTCTGACACGAGACAATCCTGCCTGTGTTTCAGCATTTCGTTTTGGTTACTTCGACAGTATCCAAAATTTAAATCAGGGTAAGTTTGTCAGTAATAATTTTGCAAGATTACTTTATTTGCTTTGGCTTTTTAGTTGTTTTTTTTCATTTGTGTGTCAGAAAACATAAAACAAGTTGCATGCTTCTCTTTCCCATCTGCTGTTTGATACACTATATGTGTAATGATGGCAGCAAGTTGCTTGTGCTGTCTGCAAACATTTTACTGTTCTCAATTCTTGATATTTTGGCATACTGTTGTCTTGCATCAAAGGACTGGCCGTAGGGGTTTAGTTTTCTTTGGGGAGAGTTATTTAAGGCTAAATTTTTTTGTCTTGAGTCAAAAATATAATTTTGAAGAAACTTATAAATAATTCATCTGACAATTTTAGGATGGTAATTAGTAAATAAAAAAACACATTAAGGATTTATATCTTTAGGTATGTTTTGCACTGTTCATTCTTTCAAAAGGCATGAATCCTTAATATTGCTTGTTTTAACGTATAATTGGAAGAGAAACAACTATATGCATCAAACTATTTAGCAGTGGCTACTATGCATTTATGATGTAAAACACTGTAGGGCTATTTTATCCATTAATAAGTGACAAGAAACAGTATGCTGAAACAACTAGCCAAATACAGATGGCAAATTAACTTGATTATCCACTTATATATATATTTTTTTATTTGTTGAACGCAACTGATCAGATCAACTTAGAGCTGGATTCAAAATGTAGTTTTCAACACCTGTTCAGTTAATATCATCAGTTGCAACGCAATTTGTATTGAAAACAGAATCAAAACCCCTTTTCATGCATATTTCTTTACTTTCAGTGTGACTAGTTTAACCAATATACACACTTCATGCAGAAGAAGTGAAAATTCACATAATTCGAAAATTTTATATTCTTAGATTTCAATTCCTTAAAAAAATTGTGTGTGCTCAGTAAAAAAAAGCAAACATAAAATTAATTTCAGTAAATTTTAGGTTATGGTGTGAACGGACTTCAATGATGCTGCATGCTTTGGAAAGGCCTCCTGTTTTAATATTACCTCGGCGAGAGAGATTTTTGCAAATTTAATGGTAATACATCTTTTGGACACAAAACATACAACTAAAAATATTTTCTGTGGTCAATGAAATTGCATTACTTTCATGCAGTCAATGATAGGAAATGTGAATATTTTTCTGTGCTGTCTTTAGCACAAAAGTGTACAGTATGCAAAATTTTTGAATGAAAACAGGTTTTCTGTGGTATTTTATGATATTAACACTGATTTTTGCTGACACAATTTATTTGAAGTATATGCAAAATCAGCCAATAATTTAGAACGTATCTGCAAAATCTGCTAATAATATGAAAACTATCTGCGTACATCTACATTCTGCTACTCTAACCATAACACACAGCTTTGTTAAGTACAGTGTATTAACAGATAGTGTAACTTTTAGATCATCCTGCACAGACACACACATACACACTTTTGCAAGTGGATGTGGTCAGAATATTTTGATATGTGAAATATAAATAGAATGAAAATACCAACATTTACCACAATAAAAGGTTTATTATGCATTGACTATAGTTTCGCAGAGCGTTTGGCTCGACATCATCAGGATGAATGGAGCATAAACATTCAAATCATTGTAACATTTTGTAAACATTCAAATCATTGTGGAAGATTTTCCCAACAGACGGAAGGCCTTGCAATGGGCAGACCACTGTCGCCTATTTCATGCAAAGTCTATATGTGTCACTTTGAGGACAAACTCTTTCAGCTTGTCACATTTGATCTGTAGATTCGATATGTAGATTATACTTTTATTCTCTGGAATAGCATGAACTCGGAAATACCTAAATTAGTTGAACTTATCAATTAAATTGATCCTCATACAGTACATATGTGAGACTGAAAATAATGGCTGCTTACCATTCTTTGACGTCCTTGTGCCACGCTCTGAAGGATACTTTAGTACAACAGCTTATCGAAAACCATTTGCTGTTCCCTTACTCCCACATGCAAAACCAAATCACCCATGGAAACAAAAAAATCTCCGCCTTCTACATATACGTATATCGGGCAATACACATATGCCCCACTTGCTCACGATAGTCGTTAAAAATCCAATAAATAAAAAAATAAAAAAAAAAACCAACAACAACATATGCTCCACTGAGGATTCCTTGCAGAAAGAGCTTGATTTTCTTAAACAAATTGCAGTACACAGAGGATATAGCCTTTCCGTTATAGATAAAGCTGTCCAAAAATTTAGGAAACTGAAACCAGTCTGCTCGCTCATGCCAATAGACCTCGCAATACGAGAGAATTCGGCGGTTATCCCTTTTGCTCCTCAGATTTGCTTTGGAATTTCAAAAATTCTCAAAAGTTTTAATTTCAAAGTGGTTTTTAAACCCATAAACAAGATAAATTTTTACAGATCAAAAGACTACGTCAAAGACATAAATTTTTTTTTTTTTTTGATTGGAGGTTTAACGACCACCGTGAGCAACTCAATGGGCTATAAGCAGTCGCCCGTCCCTAATTTAGGGTCACTGGTTCCAGGGAAGGGAGAGAGCCAGTGCCGTAAGACAAACACAACATCCATGCCTGACCGGGATTCGAACCCAGACCCCTTACGGACGAATGATCAGAGGCCAGCGCCTTAGACCACTGCGCCACCGGGGCGGCAAAGAAAGACATAAATTCCTGGGGAATTTATCAGATACCTTGTGAATGTGGACTTTCATGTATAGGACAGACCCGCAGGGCTTAAGTTTCTGTGTGAAGGAACACAAGGCTTGCGTACAGAACTGTGAACTGAAGAAGTCATCTGTAGCCCAACATTGTCACAAAAATAACCATAAATTTTTGTTTGGAAACGCTACGCTTATTGATAAATCTGATTTGACTGTCAAGCTTAATGTATTAGAAGCTTTCCACATATACCGGAACTCTTCACGGCTTGTCACCAACATGACATCAACTCCATTTCTTTCAAGCGAGTGGAATCAACTCACGAAAAACCGTGACTGACCAGAACTTTGATAATGTCATAATGATTTGAATGTTATGCTCCATTCGTCCTGATGATGCCGAGCCTAACACTCTGCGAAACTATAGTCAATGCATAATAACCCTTTGATTGTGGTAAACATTGGTATTTTCATTCTATCTCACCACACAAGTTCTGTAGTCACAAATTATATATATGTGAAATATAAATCTCTTCTGTTAAAAATGTTCATACCAAATTGTGATCTTAGTTTTTCATAATGAAAATGAAAAGCCTAATGCAGAGTATATTAATGTAAATAAATTCTATAACAAATTGAAATAGATTTAAACTAATGAAAGCTTCAAGAAGAATGTGATGAAGTAAGTGAAACTTTATTCCATTTATACATTGTTGCTAATGTAAGAAGGTTCACAGCTACAGTATATTTTGGTAAAGTAAAAATAAACGATCTTTCTGTGAAAAGAAATTAGGTTTCTAGGTGAAAGTGTACTAATATAAATGGTTACTAGATGTGGATGTTTTTTGTGTTCATTTATTGTTTTTATGTACTTCATAATTCTAAAATTAGATTTTGAATAGATTCAATAAAACCACACACACATCCAGCATTTTTTCAGATTCTGAAATGTCTTGCATTTCCTTTTTCTGTGGAAAGCGGTGTTCTGTCAGAACTAAATAACGATAAAAAAAGGTTGATAATCAGAAAAGTTCGTTAATGCCCTTTTTCTATTCTTTTCTGTCCAGCAGCCCAGATGAAAAGAAATATTTATCAATCAAAATATCAAACCCTTTGAGCTTTTACCCAGGAATTTTTCCTCAGCAAAGTTATCTAAAGTTAGATTCATAATACTTTGAAAATTCTTTTTGCTGACTATCACAACAAACATTTTCTCTTCAGCTGTTTTTGTAGTAGTGTCCATACGAAAAATAATAATTGAGGTCTCAGAGATCCTAAACAAAAATATATTTAAATTGATTAACAGAACATGGCTTCAATTAATTACTTCACTGTGTGTACAAGGGAAGCTTTAATTCGTAACCATTTCTATGATATTTAACACCATGTGTGTGCATCAAATTACAACAATCTCTGATGCCTGATTGCCTGTGAATACATAAGTCATTTCTTTGTATTGTACAAATGAAGGCAGGAAATAGAATAGTGGTGAAATATTGTACATTAAGATTCTGTGAAAGCTTTTGGTAAACTTAGCCCCCAGAAAGAACATGTATGAAGTGCAAATATTATTTTTCTCCCTATACTTGTTAAACTGCAGGTTTAAAAGCATACCAGTTTGCTTCCATAATAGAAAGCTTGATTTGTATTGTTTATTTTTCATTAATGCCATTTAAAAAAAAGGCATCAGTGAAATTATTTCCTTCATAGAAAACATACACGGTTGTATCAGATTAATATGACCACCTACCTGATAATGGGAATAACCACCCTTGGCCTGGATGACAGCTCGGCGAGACGGAGTAGTATGGACACAATGAGGCCCTGGAACATTGCCCGAGGCACACTGGCCCATCGGGACTGCAGCAGAGCACGAGGTTCCTGGAAATGGCATGGTTTGTGGGTCATGGGTCAGCACGTCAAACCTGTCAATCCAAATAGTTCCACAAGTGCTCTATGGGATTGAGGTCGGGCGATTTCACCGGCCAAGGGAGAACAGAGACACCACTGTCATGTTCCTGGAACCAGTCATGCACCCCCTTAGCGATATGACAGGGCACATTGTCCTGTTGGTAGACACCATCACCACCAGGGAAAACATCTAACATGAAGGGATGCATGTGGTCAGCGAGGATGGACAGGTAGCCATTGGTGTTCAGGGACCCATCCAGTAGTACCAGCGGTCCCAGGTCATACCAGGAAAATATATCCCAGACATGCAAACTGCCATTGCCAGCCTGTACTTGGCCAACAAGCGTGTCCGGGTGTTAGTTCTCATGTGTCCGATGTTCTATCGCCACTGCCCGTCACTTCTGTGGAGTAGAAACGTCGATTTATCTGAGAAGGCAACCTTTTCCCACTCTTCCACTGTCCAATGACAGTAATCCCATGTGAACTGCTGACCTTGTTGTCGATGGACCTAGGTTATCATGGGTGCCTTGACGGAGCGTTGACTCCAGAGACCCATGTGTGAGAGGATTGGCTGTACTGTTATTGGGGACACGTACCTGGGTGCCCCAGTGTGCATTTGCGTGGTCAATTGCTGCACTGGTGCGCATCAATTGCCCTTTACCAGTCAACGGAGGCGACGTTCTCCATAGGGGTCGATGGCTTTGGGCTCCACAGTTATGACGTCGGGAGATATTCGGTGTGCCAGCGGTCCATCCTTAGTACACCCTTACTACAGCACCTTGCAAACAGCCCGCAAATTCTGCTGTTTCTGAGATGCTTTCACCTTTGGTGTGGTAGCCAATTATCATTCCCTTTGAACATCTGTCAAATCACTGCCTCTGTCCATTGTGTTTACTTAACACACTATGGCTCATCTGTCCTGACCGGCCGCTTATATCTCTATGTGGTCGTCCTTGTCACATGCACTCTGTGACACGCCTGGGTGGGTACACTGGTTTGTGATGAATTGTCCAAGCTGGGCCCAAGTTCAGCTCCTGAATACGGCACAGGTGATGTGTTTTACTATCTTACAGCATTAACTGTTTTTCCTAAAACCACTTACCAGTGATCCTTAATTAGGGATGGAAAACTGTTTATAGCCCTCAGAGTTCCTTAAGTGGTCATTAAGAACCTTAAAACAAGCTCGGAACAAAAGTATAAATTTTTTTCTGGTGTATTGTATGTACAGCAGGGCCGTAGCTAGATCTCCACCAGGGAAGGCTGATGATACATTGGGATGGGATGGGATGGGAAGGGAAGGGGGAGGTCATTGTTCAAATGGCAAAGTACATTCATTCATGAATACAAATACAAGTTTTGCTTTGTGTTTTTGTGTTTTTATTCCTTTTATGAATATTTCACGACCCAATGATTTCTCCAGCCGAAAAGTAGGGGGGGGATTAGAATATGAAAAAGAGGAGAAGGATGAAGGAAACTTTGGAAGGGAAAAAATAAATTGCATTTTCAGAATTCGTTCAATGTCAGGGTCATTATATCACTGGAGGAAACATAACTTCCAATAGCATGAGAAAACAATTTTTTAGTTTACTATTCTGGGTTTTTTTTTCATGAATACATGCAATGGCATAAAGGAGTTGATGCCAAATTTTGGCCCTTTCTTCTCCATCATTAATCATGCATTCTCCTTTGCTGGTGCTCAGAGGTAACCTCTTCTTAACAGGATGAACAGTCAAACATCCCTACCCCTACTCAAAAACCCGTAGATTCCTGCCGATAAACACTTCTCCCACACATGCATCGAAAAACTCGTACTGAAAAACAATCGACAGTAAGAAGTTAAAAGCTTTCTCTCTCTCGTACAAAAAAAAACCTCTTTAGTACTGTTCTACATCACCTAGAAGAATGTTTAGCTAAAACATTCCTATGACAACACTTCTTTGTAGGAGTATGAAATTAACCAACTGGAACTTTTTTAACAGCAGTCTAACATATGTCATAGTCAACTACCTAATGATGATGAAATGTTTTATTCATATGGCGAACTGTGCTTTTGTCCTCCCCCTTTTTTACGTTCTTTTACATTTCATGTTTCTCAAATAATAATAATAACATTAATAATAATGCTCTAAACAATGTAGGCTAGACTAAAATCATGCTGTAAGAACATTACAAGTGTAGCTTTCGCCATCTTTACATGATATTTCAGAAATGATTAAAACATTTAAATTCTAAAATTTAATGATAGTTAAAATCACAAGTTCTTTCAAAACACTTTACGTTTCACCATCAGGTAAAATGACATACAAGCACAACAGGGATCACTGTTTTATAGACATCAGCCATGGGGTTCAAGAAATGCATGCCCACAGCTACAATCAAGATCTAATCTCATTAATCGCAAGGCGTTTTGAAGGATCTGATGATTTTAACTATAATTAAATTTTAAAATTTAAATATTGTTTTAATCATTTCTGAAATATCGTGTAAAGATGGTTGAAGCTAAACTTTTAATAATACTTTTTCTGACCCTTAGCAGCAGCAAGTCTGGTGCCCATATGAGAGAATCATTGGCACAGCTGTTCATTGGCACAGAGAATCATTGGCACAGCTGTTCCTACAGATTCATTTCCAGAAGGAATTTTTTCAGTTATCCATTGTTCATGGTGTATCAGTGCAATTTTGTTTTTTTTAAATTACATGAATATACAAAGCAAAATATTTGTGCTTATAATGAAATGCAAAAGGAATTTCCATAAACCACTGAAAATAAAATTGCAGATAATTTACGATAGCATCAACTTTCCAGGAGAACTTTGCTTGCCTTGTGGGGGAGGGGGCTGAGCTTCCTCTGGCTCCCTGCTAGCTATAGCCCTGATGTACAGTCAACTCAAATCTTTTTTATATTTACTGTTGATACTATATACTTAACGTAAAATTTATTTAAATGAAATTACTCTTTTCAGATACTATAACTATTGTTTATAGCCCTATGAGTTGCTTGTGGTGGCTAAAACCACCACAAAAGAGGAAGGTTTGATTTGACAGCTGTTACATTCTAAATGAACTGGTCATAGTCCAAATACCTAGAAAGATATCAATTGATGGTGCAAAACTAGTTTGTCTGCTAGTGGTAAAGGAAGCATATTTCCAATAAATATTGCAATGAAAAGAAATAAGAGAGTTGGGATTAATCTGATTTTCAATTTTTTTTTATTGGTGCTGTTTGTTTTGTGCCCCTCCAATCTGAATACCTTTGGATGAATGACAGGGAAAAGGTGATGTGGAATAATTGCATGCCGACGTTTTTGTACTGGTCATGTTGGGTTTTAAAATACTGTGCCATTCATTTTTAAAGCTTGTATAGATATTGGCTGGTTAAAAAATACCTCTCATAAATATTTTTTGCAAATTATTTAAGACACTTTTTTTCTGTGCAAGAAATGGGTTATTTATGTTAGAATAATTCTTGATGTTCACATATCACGCATAAGTTATGTAAAAATTACAAGTGGTGGGACCTTTCGGTAGTGACTTCTACCTTCATCAGCCATGGAATGAAACATGTGGTATAAGCATTAGTTGTTGCCAGATTTCAAAATAGCTTTACAAATGATAAGTATGTTAAAAGGTACATCTGTATTGCAGGTGTTAGGAGTACAGAAGATTTCAATGCTTTTGCGGTACCAGAGGGCTTTTCGATTGCTGAACGGAGCGATACATTTAACATTTTGCCAATCAGGAATCGCGGATGTATCGCTGATAGTTAAAATTGAAAGGGCGGGGGGTAGAAGGGTTGCTTTTCTTAGCATCAGCGATATGTTTCACCAATCACAGGTTGATGCTTCGTTAAGTAAGCTACCAATATAGTGGGTAACGCCTGTGGAAGTGTTGACAGGGATAGAGTAGATACCTTGTAACTCTAGGGGTTTATTGGGATCTCTGTCATTAATTATAAGGTTAAGAAGATGTGGAGGTGGTTTAACAGCAATCCTGTAGCCAAAAGACTTGAAAATAGAGCAAACTTTGTGAGTGAAGGCCAGGCTAAAGGGCAAAGTGCCAACAAACTGAGTGGTGGAAAGTTCAGGCAGTAAACTAGTAGATCTATTCTGTGATTCAAATTTTTTAATTAGCCTATGTGCTAAGAGAGGTGGAAAGCCATGTAATTTGCCAATGTTGATGATCTGATATTTGTTTTGAAGAGCTGAAGGGCTGTTACAAATAAGGTTAGCTCTGTGGATGTATGCCTTTAATACAGTCAATTTGTATTTTCCAAAGGTGCAGGAATGGTAAGAGATGATATTATGGGTGGCAGAAGGTTTCCTGTAAACAGAGGGACCAAGTGAGAAGTCTGGGTTGATGTTAACATCCAGAAAACTAATGTCGATCTGTTCTTGATACGAGAATTTTATATGAAGGAATTTGGAAGTTATAGAGGATATAAGTTCAAACAGAGAGTGTTTCTGAAAATATTCTAATGTTTCATGTGTTACGTGTTTCACTGTCAATTATTCTCACTAGGGTTATTTATGTTAAACCAACAAAGCATTGTCAACTTGACTACCTTGGATTTTCAGGAAACTTTGCAGTTTTGTTAGCAGAAACAAGGCGGGATTGTGTGTTAAGTTTTCAGCGCCATAATTTTTTAATTAACAAACTGATGAAGTAAAAAAAAATTAGAAAATCTGCCAAATTCTTACATTGGAGAAATATAAATCAAGTTAACTTTACCGCAGAGTAAGAAAATTGGTCTCTCTTAAGTGCCTTTTTTCAGGCTTCAAAATGATACTTTAGTGCACAATTTTTTTATTTTAAATTCAGTGTCATGCAATATTAAATTTGATGTTGAGTATCTCAAAAACTGGAATTTTGATTTTTTTTATTTGTGTAAATACCCTAGAATGATAATTTGCCATAAACTGTGAGTTAGCTACTGAAAAATATTACAATTTATAGGGAATCAAAAAATTACATGATGGGGTCAACATGTGACAAATATGTTTAGGAGAAAACTAGGTAATCTTAGGGAAAATGTAAAATCTGCTCAGTCAGTATCATGAAAAGGAATATTTTAGCAGTTTCATTTGAAATCACAGTATGCATTGTAAAGTGTTGATTGTTAACATAATAAAAGCTTGAAACTTTGCACTGATCAGTGAATAATTTAAATCATGTTAAAAGCATTTAATTCCTAGAACCATGGTAATATTACAATGTAACTAAAGAACAGTATTTGTATTATAAGTAAAGCAGGGATTAGAGTTGTCCTGAAATTCTTGATTTTTCTTTTTCGTGTCCTGAAAAATCCTTAGATTTTACCATTTTGTTCTGAAATTTTGAAGATATAATAATTCACTCTTAAAATTTGACCTGTCTTTTTTTTTTTTTAGGCAGCTACAAATAGCAATAGTGAAAAAAAGAACTTGACCTAGATTAGAATGTTATAACTACCACTTGCAACACTTCCCACTTCCTCTCCTCCACAAGCAATAACAGGGAACAATAGTTCCTGCCAATAAAAGTGTCAGCATTTCTAATAATGGGCCAAAGTCTGGATATTAGTTTCCTCAAAACATGATGCTTCAAGCTATAATGGCAGTGTTTCTCTAAATAGCAACCTAAAATTTGTTTATGTGTAATTCGATAAGTTTTCATTGGATTTGAGTAAAAATTGAAGATTAGCCTTATATAATCTAGTTACAGAATCTATAAAACTCAGAAGATGCAAATATCTGTAAATATTGGTTCGAGATTCCAGATATTAAAGATTCAGCTGGTGGGTCCTTATTACATCATCATATACATATCACTAAGCTGTTCTCTGGGATTCAGAGGTTAGCTCCACAAAGAAAAACAGATAATTTTTAACTGATTGCTGTTGCTGTATCAAACTTCTCCAAGCAGGTCTAACACTATTGCCTGCTAACATACAGCTGGAAAGGAGCTTTTCATAAAACAATTGCATTGCTACAAAGGAAAGAATTTCTTTTGGATTCATGCATCCACTCCGTATGTCTGTAACGATGCAATCGGACTGCATAAAAACTCCATTAATTCCATTCCAATTCCTAAACAGCTCTTGAATTATGTGAAGCAGTCCCATGCTATATATATATGCTTCATACTTAGAACAGCTAAAGGATAAAGAAAAGTGAGAAAAAGAAATGGAAGGCAGATAAAATAGCTGATTTATGGAATGCAGAAAGGTTCTTAGTGATCTAGCAAAATGCGTATATCACGTTACCGGAATTGCCTTTTTTTACTGTGATTATAACTAAGAATATTTCTATAGATACTAGAGAAACAACCTGGCATACAGTACATTTTAATATAATGCTTTATATGATATCCGAATAAGTTACAAGTGCAAAGCCTGTTAGTGTATATCCATAAAAATCATTGTATACAATTGTGGCAATGGAAAAAGTGGTGAAATGTAATTACATTAGCACATACTACTTCTCAGTACCACCTCATACAATCTATAACTTTTGTGTTTGTAAAAAGAACACATATTTTAGGGGAGGAGAAATAACACAAATGAATAGCAGTGTTGGATTTCACATAAAATATATGTGTTTCTGTAAATATACTTAAGAGGAAACCAGACTATGGGAGAAGATCAGTTCTCTATTAAACAAGTGATTTGCTCTTAAACCTGCAAATGCAAATTGTGATTTTTTTTTCTAAGCATGTTTGTCCTAAATTTTATTTTTAAAAAATGTCAAATTTAATTTTGCTATCCATAATTTCAAATATCTTAAGTCATTGTTCAGAGTGGCATATACAGCTTATTTGTTTGTCTTTTTTAATTTCAGGATGCTGTGGAATTCATAGAAAAAGTGCAGAGTGTGGAAGAGTATGTTTTACCCTATGCGATAGTACAAATAGAGTGGAAACAAACAACAGATGCTGCTGTTCTGTTCCAGGGGAATTTTATCACTATTGCCCAGACGCTGTCGCTGTTAACTGTGCTGCTAACATTTTACTACACATTTGAACTGAACTACCTAAAAAAAAATAATATATATATATCATCATCATCATCATTGTCAACCATTATCAATCCACTGCTGGACGAAGGTCTCCCCAAGTTTCCTCCACAACGGTCTGTCTTGTGCCAGTCTCCTCCATGTCACTCCCGCATACTTTCGAATTTCATCCACCCATCTTCCATGTGGTCTTCTTCTGGGTCTTTTCCTGTCCCTTGGAATCCAATCTAAAATTTCGGCTGTCCATCGATGGTCTGTCCTTCTGGCAGTATGTCCAGCCCATTGCCATTTCAGGGATTTAACTCTGATCATGATGTCTTCCACTCTTGTCATTTTTCGGATCCACGTGTTCCTCTTCTTATCTCTCCTGGTTACACCCAGCATGCACCTCTCCATGCTTCTTTGAGTTGTCTGCAGCCTTTGTATGTCTCTTTTAGCTAAGGTCCACGTCTCTGCACCATACGTAAGCACTGGAAGGATGCATTGATCAAACACTTTTCTTTTAAGACATAATGGCATATTGCTCTTGAAAATTATGCTGTTTCTTCCAAAAGCTCTCCAGGCAAGTTTTGTACGCCGATTAATTTCTTCATCAATGTGACCCTCACTTGATATCTGCTGTCCAAGATAAACGTACGTGTCTGTTATCTCCAGCTTTTCTCCATCAATCGATAAATCTTCATTTCTTGTAAAAGCATTGAACATCACTTTTGTCTTCTGAAAGTTCATTTTTAATCCCACTTCTTTACTCTTGTCAGCAAGTTCCTGGATCATACTCTGTAGCTCTGATGGGGTAGTTGCAAAAATGACTATGTCATCAGCAAAACGAAGGTGGGTTAGATAATCTCCATTAATCTTTATCCCTTTGTTTTCCCAGTTCAGTGATTGAAAGACATTTTCCAATGTGGCATTAAAGAGCTTTGGAGATATGGTGTCACCTTGTCTCACTCCTTTTCCAATTTTTATGTGTGTTGTATTTTCAAACAGCCGAATCTTTGCACTTGCATTTTCATAGATGTTATTAATAATATTAATGTATGCATCTTCAATACCGCAGGATTTCAGAGCCATTGCAACTGCTGATGGTTTCACCGAATCAAAGGCTTTTTCATAATCGATAAAAGCCATGCACAATGGAAGTTCATATTCCCTCGCTCTTTCAATTAGTTCTCTCAGTACGTGGATATGATCTATTGTGCTGTAGCCACTCCTGAATCCAGCTTGTTCTCTCGGTTGAGCCATGTCCAGTGTCACCTTCAAGCGGTGTGAAAGAACTTTAGTGAAGATTTTATAAACCACTGATAGGTCTGTAGTTCCTGAGATCCTCAATGTCACCTTTTTTATGTAGCAAGATCATTGTAGCATTGTTCCAATCCTCAGGAATTTTCCCTTCATTAAGGCATCGAGTGAAAATTTGGGCGAGTACTGTTTCGATTTCTCCACTTACTTCTTGTATGATGTCTACAGTAATTCCATCTTCTCCTGGAGCTTTCCCCCGCTTCATGTTCTTGATTGCATGTGCAACTTCTGCTGGAAGGACTGGAAGAACTCTGGTACTGGTACCTTTCATGATGTCTGGAGTACATGTATCATCCCTTTCATATAATTTGGAGTAGAAATCTTTCACTCTTGTCAAAATTTCGTCTCTATTTCTTGTTACAGAACCATCTTCTTTTCTCAGTGCCATAATCTGTTTTTTTCCCTTACTGAGATGTCCCTTTGCTATCTTTAGGCTTTGGTTGTTTTCAATTGCTTTCCTTACTAGTTCACAGTTGAATTTACTTACGTCTTCAGTGATACTTTTTCGTACTGTCTTGCATAGCTCTATATATTCCACTTTGGAAGTCACATCTTCTTTAGTTGTCCTCATCACTCTTCTTTTTTGCATCAACATTTTGGTTTTTCCTGATAATTTGTTCACATGCAATTTGTTCTTAGACCCAGCTAATTTTGTTGCTGTTTCCATAAGAGCTTTGGTTACTTTTCTGTTAACTTCAGAAATATCCACTTCTTCCGATGTTAGGCCTTCTAAAGCAGAGAATCTGTTCTTCAGTTCCAACTTGAAGGTATTATGGTGTTTTTTAAGGTTGGTTATGTCAATACATTTTGTTTGTCTTATGAGCTTGCTACGTTCGAGTTTAGTGTTGAGGTGCATCTTACATCTCACCAATCTATGGTCACTGCCTGTGTTGAACTTGTTTAGCACACTGCAGTCTTCTATGACGAATTTTTTGTTACACATAATAAAATCAATTTCACTTGTCGTCCCATTTGGATGTCTCCATGTCCATTTCCTGTGTGGCTTTTTCTTGAAAAAGGAGTTCAAGATGAAAAACCCTTCTGCCTCTGCAAACTCTACGAGAGTATTTCCACGCTGGTTTCTGTTGCCGTGACCGAATTTACCTACTGAAGTTTCATTCTGTTGCCGTTGCCCTATTTTTGCATTGAAATCTCCCATAATTATCTTCAAGTGCTGCTTACCTTTATTATTTAGATCACGAATTTCCTCATAAAATTCTTCAATTTCTTCTTCAGCATGACTTGTGGTGGGTGCATAAGTTTGAATAATCTGAGCCTGGTATCTTCTCGAGAGTTGGATAACGAGTCGTGCAGCTCTGTCAGAGGAACTTTCAACTTCTACAACTTTATCCTTCAGTTTCTTGTTTATTATAAATCCAACACCACTAGTTCTGCCAGTATCTGTCCCACGATAGTAGAAGAGATGTCCACTTTTCAGTTCAATGAGATCTTCTCCTTTTCTCCTTACCTCACTTAGCCCGACGATGTCCCACTTGATCCTTTGTAGTTCCTCTTCCAATTCAAGAAGCCTTGAATCAGAAGATAGGGAGCGTCCGTTATATGTAGCCAAGGTCAGCATCAGATGGCAGCCTAGTCCGGTCCTCCGGGGATTCTTAGCACCCTCTGCCTTCATGTCGCACTGGCCGCTGCCTTGGCCAAGTACATTCCAGCTGCCGGAGACTGAGGGCCAAGATTTAAGTTGTGGAGTCATTTTGGAGGGGTTTGGCCATAACTCACCATGCTGGCCAAGCGGGTTGGTGAGTGTGGGATAGCATTTCCTCTAATCCCGATGGTATAGTTATACCGCTATTGGCGGTCGTCAGAGCTCCTTTAGTGGGAACAGGATGTACCACGAGAAGGCGGGGTTGACATTTGTCAAGGAGAGGCTGTGATGTTACGCATCACCTGACCTTACATCCCATATATATATATATAGGTCAAAAATCAAAAAGGCTATCAGCTCATTATCATAAAACTGACAGAACAAAAAGAAACCCCATATGTTGTTTGGGAAACTAAATAAAGTCCTTATTAAAAATAAAAATATTGTCAATAAATTATTTTGCTGTATAGTGGACTGTTTGTGTTACATTTATATGAACATTTATTTTTCATTCCTATTAAAGCAATATGTTATTACTTTATGGTGAAAATTCCATTGGTAAACATAGTTCAAAATTTACCCACAAACATCCAAAACATATTTCATCACTCAGCACTATTAATTTCAAAAGAATAAATTTAGCTTGAGCAATTAACTGTCTTAGATGAACGTTACCCATCCTTAAGAGAAGTTTCAAAATTATCATCAGTTTCCAGAAGCAAATATCTAAAATAAATTTCTAATCCACAATACACACTTGGAATTCAGAGTTTGCTGACATGGTACACCTGTATTTCACAGCAATCCATTTTGTCAATGAGTTGCCCAGAATGTGTTCAAAATACGTTTTGAATGTTCCCAATATGTTGGTAATGGGCTCCTAACATATTTTGCATGTATTCCCATTCAATTATGAATGTGCTCCTGATATGTTCTCAATGTGTTCTAAAATTTACACCCGATGTGTTCTAAATTCGAACACATGAAGAACACATCAAATGTGTTCTTAATCTAGCACAGAATGTGTTCTGCATTTTACTACTATTGTGTTATGATTGAAACACAATGGGAACACATTTCAGAAGGCATTTAAAAATGTGTTCTAATAGTAACACATTGGGAATGCATTTCATTAATGTGTTCTCAGCAAGAGCACATTGAGAACACATTAACGTGTTCCTAAACTGGAACAAAATGTGTTCTAAAACTTACTCCCAATGTGTTCTAAATAAGAACATATTGGGAACACATTAATGTGTTCTCAAAATATGTTCTTAAAATGTGTTCCAAATATGTTCAAAATAAGAACACATTAAAGTGTTCTTAATCTGGCACACATTGCGTTCTAAAATAAGGTCCTAATGTATTCCAAGGATTTGCAGTGTACTTGTGAATCCATCTTTTCTGTTTTAACGAGAATTAGCTGCCCACGGCGGCTTTTGACGTGCCACCAACGAATGTCGAATTAGACTCTTCTTGCATTCGAACAAAACCGCACAGAAACTCTTGACATGGACTTACTTTTGAGAAAACTTAATGGTCAAAAGAACCGACGACTACAACTATTTTGATTTTCTAATGGTAAGCTACGATTATAAATTTTTACCTTTACAAAATATTTCTTTTTTTTTTTATTTATGAAAAATATTACTTGTTTAACTGTAATACTACGGCAGGTACTTATAAAATAGTATTATGTACTAAGGTACTTATAAAATATAAATATAATTATGCACCACCAAAATGTTTGTATTTTATAAATTTGTGAACTTTCAAACCAGATTTTTAGTAGAAGGCAGAGAAGTAATTCAGCACGTGCTGTCGATTGACCGCCATGTTTCTAGTACATTCTTTATGGCCGATCCATACGTGACATATCCAGCGAGTTGAAGTACACAAAATTGACAGTGGCCTACGTGATTGGCAAGTGGAAGATGTGAGGTGACTGTCGGAATGTGCCCCGACCCGACAGACCCACAAAACTGGGAGTTGGAGACCGACAGGTGCTGGCCAGAGAAATTCGGAAGAACCACACCAAATCGATGGGCCACATCCGCAAGGAGTTTCAACAGGCATCCGGGAGTGTTCTTTTGATGAATACCATCCGTAAGGAAGCCAGTCTGCTCGGTTATCATGGACGTGCTGCCTCCCACAAGCCTTTGATCACCAAGTCCAATAGCGCTGCTTGGCTAACGTGGTGCAAAGAACGTTGACAGTGGACCGTTAAATAGTGGAAACAGGTTCTCTGGAGCGACGAATCAAGGTTCACCCTCTACCGTTCGGATGGCAGGGTCTGGGTTTGGCGTCTGCCTGGATAACGCCTCCTGCCGGAATGTATTGTGCCAACTGTGAAGTTCGGCGGCGGTGGAATTATGCTATGGGGGTGTTTCTCCTGGTATGGCATGGGACCCTTGGTCGCAATTCTTGGTAGACTCAACGCCGAGACCTACTGCCCCATTTTGGAGACCATGCGCTTCGTATGTTGTGGCAGTTTTACGGGGTGGACCCATGTTACTTTCAGGATGACAATGCCACCTGTCATGTTGTGAGGTCCACCATGGCTTGGTATGGTGACAATGGGGTTAATCGAATGGACTGGCCTGCGCAGAGCCCGGACCTTAACCCTATCGAGCACCTCTGGGACGAGTTGAAGCGTCGACTTAAGGGGTGCCCCTACCGTCCGAAATCGGTGAAGGAACTGACCTGTCTTCTCCAAGCCGAGTGGAAGAAAATACCGCTAGCCGTCGTACAACGCCTGGTTGAGAGTATGCCCCGGAGGGGCGCAGCTGTGATCGCCGCTGGTGGAGACTCCACCAACTATTGAAGGTGAATAGACTTTGTTTTCCTTTGCTATCACAGGTGTCCAATTACTTGTTGGTAGATAGCGTATAAGAGGCTGAGGCAAAAAGTAAAAGGAAGACTATTTTTAAAAGTTGTATTTAAAATAAAAAAATATACAATACCTCATCTTTCAATGTAGTTACCTCCCTTTTCAATAGACCGTTTGAAGGTAAACCATCCTCGCAGACGCCCTGGTGATCAACTGGTGTACAAACACTGCTTGGATTTGCATGGTGGAGCGTTAAGGAAGATGGTGCTATGTGCGATTTTCCGCTGCAGTAACCGAAGTGGGAGAGATAATGATGTGTCCTATTACAGATTACCATCTGAGTGAATGAAGTGGGATCAGAATTATAAAAAAAAATATTCAGAAGCGCCAAAATTTGTGATTATCACGTATCAGCAGAGTTGACATTGATGACCGGAAACGGAGGAACATTAGAGTGTGTAGTTTACATTTTGCAACAGGTATGTTCATAAATTTACTGATGCGTTATCTACAAAACCTCTAGGAGGATCTTTAGACAGGAATTAACCTTTCTTTATGAATGACTAGCACGATTATATTTGCACGGGAGTGAAGGCGCTCGTGCAAAAAACGAAATAATTAACGATATCGCCGTGTTCTATTTGTGGCAAGACCTCAATATTGTTCAGGAAAAATGAGTATGGAATTACATATGGGTCACCACAATTGCCCAATAACTTTAATTTATCAAAATAAAGCTATTTTCGATCGCCAGGTAACCCACTAACGTAGCCCATGTAATGCATCTTTGATCTCACTTGTACACCAGTTGTTCTGCAAGAAAGCAGCAGACGAAAAAGTGACTCGAACCGCGGTTTTGTGACGTCAATGCATACGGTATATACACTCACTTCTTCCAGCATTCTGGTAACTTAGCAACACAAAGTGGGGAAAAATTATTTTGGTTGCGAAATTACCCAATGATGCACTTAATTCTTGATTTATTCGTCCGTATGGAAATGACGTTCTCTCAAGTTAGATATTAATGGTCCACAACCACATGCATTTGGAGTTCGATTATTTGGTGGTTACCTGCAGAATGCAGAGGCGTAACTCACAGTTTCTGTGCCAGGGGCAGCCTGAAAATTTTGTGCCTCCCACCCACTCTCCTAACAGTGTTTTATAAAACAAAAATATAACTGATTTTATTTATTTATTTGTACACTGAAGGGCTAAAAGTCATGGGATACCTATGTGCTTTCTCTATGGGGATGTTCATTCTGAAGCAAATATCGAGAGAGTGATCCCTCCGATTTTCCCCATACACAACAAACATGAAGAATACACCAAAATATGTCTGCTGCAATGGGCCTTTTTTTTTTCTTCTAAATTTAATACGGGCCAACTGCCAAGTTACAGGGGTTTGAATGTAATACATACATGACGAGAAGGGATTCCTGTAAATATCTGTTACCAGCACAACGTACGATAACTGCAGGAATGCATACCGCAAGCTGTCAAGAAAAACATGTTTTTTCTTTTCGGGCCATTGAATCTTCGTATTCCTTACTTGTCTTTTATTGTATACCCCTGGAAAGAAAAATAGTTATTCATACCCTCTATGGTTGTCCCCGATTTGCGAAACAGCATTGTTTCTGTCACAAAATGTATTGTATTTGTTAGAGTCAACCAGGTTCTAATTCTAACACGCTTTCTGTCATTGTTCATTGTGCAGATAAAACATATTTACAGGGATGCCTTAGATCATGTATCACATTCAAACCCCTGTAACCCAGCCCCTATTAAATTCAGAAAAAAAATGTCGATTGCGGCAGACATATTTTGGATGTATTTTTCAGGTTTGTTGCGTGTGGGGAAAATCGGAGGGACCACTCTCTCGATATTTGTTTCAGTATGAACTTCCTCATAGGTCATAAAGAAAGCATACAGATATCCCATGACTTTTGGCACTTAACTCAGTGTACAGTACATATATACAGAGAGAAAAAATTTGGAAAATCAATAATATTAAAACATTTTCCAGCAACATAATTCAGTTTAGCATGCAGTTGTATGTAGAAGTGACTACAATGAATGAATCTGTAATCCGGATTATTTTTTTCTGAAGCACACTATATTCTACTTTTATGGCTTTGTAAACCCCTAATAAACTTCAAGCCTTTTTGTACAAAGTGACACTTCAAAATTAAATAAATGTGACTCGCGGTATTTTGCCTTACAACACATTTTAATTATTTGCGTGTGAGGTAATTCCGGAAATGTACATTTTTTACATATATTTTAAACAAAAAAATGTTTCCAAAGTCAACAATGATATTTGAATTGTAGTGTAATTTCAAAAAAGGTGTGTTTGGATTTGGTAAGACATGTTTAAAAATATGGGAAAAAGAAAATACAAGGCATTAGTAACATATTTCTGTAGCTTGGTTAGTGTGCATATATATGCTACGCACATATATTGGGGGGGGTGTCCCTGATGTGCAGATTCTTGCGTCCTTGGGCGGCCACCCCACCGTAGTTACGCTATTGGTTACCTGTATTAGCATGCAGGGTAGTAGGTTGGCAGGCATTATCGTGCAGAATGAGTACTCCTGGCTCACCTGTCTGTTATACACTGAGTGGCCACTTTATTATGACCACCCCCTCAGTACTTCGTTGGGCCACCTTTTGCCTTTAATACTGCGTTGATTCTTCATGGCATGGGCTCCACGAGATGTTGATAGGTGGTTTGTGGAATCTGAGACCATGCTTGATGAATAGCACTTTCCAGGAGTGTGAGATTGCATGGTTGTGGATCCAGCTGTCTGATAGCGCGTTCAACTTCATCCCACAAATTATCAATAGGGTTGAGATCTGGAGATTGTGGGGCCACCTAAGCAAAGAAACTCACCGGCATGTTCCTGAAACCAATCCTGTACAATACGAGCACTATGGCAGGACGCATTATCTTGTTGAAAGTAGCCATTGCCATTGGGATAAACCATCTACATGACAGGATGCACTTGGTCTGCAACGATGTTTAGATATGATGTGCCAGTCAGACGTTGATCAACACGAATTAAAGGGCCCTAAGCATGCCAGGAAAACATTTCCCAAACCACAACGTTGCCTCCAACAGCTTGAAGGGTTGTAGCAATGCATTTGGGATCTATGCTTTCGTGCTGTTTCCGCCAAATTCTCACTCGGCCATCGGCATGGTGCAACTGAAAACATGATTTGTTTCCAATTATCGAATATCCAATCCTTGTGCTCCTGTGCGAACTGGAGACGTTTTCTCTTGTTAACTGCAGACAGCAAAGGTGTTCGAACAGGCCTTTGGCTGCCATATCCCATCCGATGTAGTGTACGGCGAACAGTGCGTGCAGAGGTCCTTTGAGGGGATCCTTGACTAAGATGGTCTGTAATTTCCTGCACTGTTGCCCTTCTGTTGTCTGTTACCAGTCTGGACACTCTCTGTTCCGCCCGAGCAGTCACTTGTTGATGACGACCACATGTTGCTCGTAGAGACACAGTTTTTTGGCTGTTCAAAGTCCTCCCTGCCTTCATCAAGCCTCTTATGCCTGGAAAAAGTGTGCAAGTGACATGCATTCATCCCCGTATGCCTTGCTTAACATACAAAATGAATTTGTAGGGATTTTCCTAAATTTCACTAGAAATTCTTCACATTTATCCATTGCTGAATTCTTGAAACTCAGTGTTTTCCTAATGCACAAAAAACACGTCAACTTTTGGTGACATGTGACAGAAACTAATGCAGAGAGTGAGGTGAACTTTGCATTTCCAGTTACGGGAATTTCAAGGTTGACGGCCTCCCACTCACTCTAAACTTGCACCATGCATTTCGTCTGCCACGATCAGTCTTGTTATTTCATGGCTGTACCTTTTACAGGGAGTTAGTTTTGCATTAGAACCCCCCCCCATCCACTTTACATATTCAAAGAGATAAAGTACTATGTGGTATCAACGTCAAGTGTGGCTGCTATAAATTGTGCTGCACACCTATCTGTACGTATTTAGTAAACATTTGCCAGTACTGGGGAAATGTGGCTGCGTAAGCCAAATTGACTGCTGCTAGTTAGTTGGAGCCCAGAGGGCAGGTGCAACTATTTTGGAAACAGTCACACTTATTGGCTATTATTGTCTTACTGTATCAAGGGTGTACCAAAACTGGATTAACCGTGCAGACATCCAGCAGAAGGGCTCGCATTGGTCAGCCATGCGTGGTTGATCCTAGAGGTCAGTATCAGGTGTCATGACTGATATCTCAGCAACGACATGCAGCAGTCACTCAACTTACCCACCAGTACAACAGCTGTGTAGTTTGACCTATTTCTACATGTACCATGCATTATACCTTGCTTTGCCTGGGGTTTTACAGCCGGAGAGCAATGAGGGTACTCATGATATCATCCAGTCTTTGCAAACAATGCCTCACTTGGTCAAGGAACAGTGGCAATGAACCTTCGACAGATGGAAGGTCATGTGGAGTGATGAGCACCATTTCCTGCTGCTGATGGGCAGGTTCGCATATTGTATAATCAGCATGAACCCCTATCCCCTGGTTGCACAATTGGTGTTTAACATTTCGGTGGTGATAGTGGTGTTTTGGTCTGGGGAACTTTTTCTTGGCAAGCTTTAAATATGTTAGTTATCATCCCACAAACACTGAATGGTGGACTTTGTGGGGCCCTGTTAGCCGACCATCTGCATCCATATCTGCAGGAGGTTTACCCTGACCACAGGGCCATCTTTTAACAAGACAATGTATGCAAAGACAATGCACCATGTCAGTGTATGCAAAGACAATGCACCATGTCATCCAGTTTGTATAAATTCTGAATGGTTGGAGGAGCATGACAACAAATTTGCCACATATCCTTGGCCTGCAAAGTCCCCTGATTGTAACCCAATTGAACAATTGTGAGATATACTAGAATGGGGTGGGAAAACTGCTGACAGGGAATGAGTGTGAACTGACTGAGCTGCTGCAGCAGACATGGGTCAAGTTACGCACAAAGGATGTTTGACATCTTGCAGAATCTATTCCTAGGCATCCAGGAGCCATGATCACACATAAAGGTAGACCAACGCATTATTAAGTAGGTGTTCCTAATGCAGAGCTACCTCAGTGAATATTTTTTTTTTTTTTGATTGGAGGTTTAACGACCACCGTGAGCAACTCAATGGGCTATAAGCAGTCGCCCGTCCCTAATTTAGGGTCACTGGTTCCAGGGAAGGGAGAGAGCCAGTGCCGTAAGACAAACACAACATCCATGCCTCACCGGGATTCGAACCCGGACCCCTTTCGGACGAATGATCAGAGGCCATCGCTTAGACCACTGCGCCACCGGGGCGGCCTTCAGTGAATATGAACATGTCTTTGAAAAAAAGGAAATCATTACAGAAATTAATGTAATATTTGTGGATTTAGTTTTTTTTTTTTTTTTTTGATTGGAGGTTTAACGACCACCGTGAGCAACTCAATGGGCTATAAGCAGTCGCCCGTCCCTAATTTAGGGTCACTGGTTCCAGGGAAGGGAGAGAGCCAGTGCCGTAAGACAAACACAACATCCATGCCTGACCGGGATTCGAACCCGGACCCCTTTCGGACGAATGATCAGAGGCCATCGCTTAGACCACTGCGCCACCGGGGCGGCCTTCAGTGAATATGAACATGTCTTTGAAAAAAAAGGAAATCATTACAGAAATTAATGTAATATTTGTGGATTTAGTTTTTTTTTTTTTTTTTTTTTTTTGATTGGAGGTTTAACGACCACCGTGAGCAACTCAATGGGCTATAAGCAGTCGCCCGTCCCTAATTTAGGGTCACTGGTTCCAGGGAAGGGAGAGAGCCAGTGCCGTAAGACAAACACAACATCCATGCCTCACCGGGATTCGAACCCGGACCCCTTTCGGACGAATGATCAGAGGCCATCGCTTAGACCACTGCGCCACCGGGGCGGCCTTCAGTGAATATGAACATGTCTTTGAAAAAAAGGAAATCATTACAGAAATTAATGTAATATTTGTGGATTTAGTTTTTTTTTTTTTTTGATTGGAGGTTTAACGACCACCATGAGCAACTCAATGGGCTATAAGCAGTCGCCCGTCCCTAATTTAGGGTCACTGGTTCCAGGGAAGGGAGAGAGCCAGTGCCGTAAGACAAACACAACATCCATGCCTGACCGGGATTCGAACCCGGACCCCTTACGGATGAATGATCAGAGGCCAACGCCTTAGACCACTGCGCCACCAGGGCGGCGTTTTCAATTTAGAACCACCAAACTTGGTATACTATCTCATGGTACTCGAACTTAGACCGGAGACTGTTTTTGGAAGGGGTTGGAGCCCTGGGTCAAAGGGCCCCCACACAAAATTTCCGTAAAATATACTTCTATACTATAGTGCCCTAACTGAGACCGCAGATGGTTTTTGGAAGGGGGCAGAGCCCTGGGTGAGTCGGAGCCCGGGGTCAAGGGTCCCACGCAAAATTTCCGTAAAATCTAGTTTTCAATTTAGAACCATCAAATTTGGTATACTTTTTCTTGGTACCCCAACTTTGACTAGACGGTTTTCGGAAGTCGGGCGGATTTAGTTATGATAATCATGTTCCGATACTTTAGAGAACTTGTGCTTTCAAGGAATACAGGTCAATGGTTGCATAGAAAAAATGGAGACTACACAAAAAGTGTTTGTAGATGAGCTACACAAGCATCTTCAAACTAGATTTTGGCTGTTAAAACTTTTTCCATAGAGAAAAAGAAGTAAAAAAGCAACAACCTTGTGTTATCTTTAAAAGACATTGGCATTTGCTTTATCTGATGAGCAATATTTATGTCACTAAATTTGGTGTAGTCTTAAGATTTTAGAGCTGTGAACAGTAATATAATTTTGAATTATAATTTGTAGTTTTAAGATTTCGGAGCTGTGAACAGTAATATAATTTTGAATTATAATTTGTAGTCTTAAGATTTCGGAGCTGTGAACAGTAATACTGTATAATTTTAAATTATAATTTAAGTTCCAAAAGTTTATGTATTTCTTTTGTAATAATGTTAGTTATAATTCTCAAGTTTTTGGTTTTCTTTTTTAGACTTACGATGATTCTCTCCATGCACTAGGTCATATTTTTATTTCAAAGCCTCAAGATGATACTGGTAGCTTCTACATAATGCATTACAGTTTATCTCTATTCATTCTTTGTCATGAAATGTTGACAGGTGTAAAAAATTTTATGTACAAAAATATTCTCATGTGTAAAACCATTCAACGCCATTTGTTCTTTTGTGCAACAATAAATGTATTCTAAAATTGCATCATTTTTTACCATTGGTTTATCTATTTTGATGTTTAAATATGTATTAATGTAAGGTGTTAAAAATATAAAAAAAAACACGTTTACAAGAAATTGATAGGTCTTTAGGTTCAGGGATAATGTGTTGCATTGTTAGCTGTGTAACCACACATAGGAGGGGAGGAAAGAAAATACTATCTGGGTATGTAATGTTCATGTACTGTTATTTCTTTAGCTGTGTTTGTGGCTGTTAACGCTGGAACAAAATCTTTTAGCAGCAATACAAAGTACATGGTAGGTGTTCTTAATGCAGTATACTGTGCAATGTAAAGTGGAAATCAGTTTTTATCACTAGTTTTTCTCCTTTGGACTTGCACTCGTTTTTCCGCCACATAGCTGCTTGGAACAAGTTGCTTCAGTCTGAAGCATCCATTTGATAGTACAAGCTGTATTTGGAATTAGTGAATTATACCTTTTTTTGTTATACTTAAATGAGAAAAATGGATTCTGGAATGGGCAGAAGCATCTTGTTCCAAGCAGTTGTGTAGCAGGAAAATGAAACAAGGGGTCAGTGTATGCAAATGAGATGACACCAAGGCTATCTCCCAAACTAAACAAGTTACAGAAATCTAATACCACTTATTTTAAAGCTTAGAATAAGTGCTATCTGTAATACATTGTTGGGACAGAGCCTGGGCTAACACCAAATAAGTTATTACCCTGGCAGCAGGTAAAACAGTGAGGCAACTAGTGAAAATAATGTAATAACAGCAATTGGAAGCTCAGAACATGTAGCACACAAGAAAGTACTACAGGCCTCCCAATTGTCCTACTTTTTGGCAAAATGTCCCTACTGAAAAGACAAATTTTACTCAGATTGCTGTCTTTTTCTGTCAGAAATGATCCTGTAAAATTTCTAATTTTTCATAATTTTACAAAAAGGTGACTGTGACCCTATGTCTTCAAAGAAGATCTCAGCATTTATAAAGACAGTTTGCATTTGTTCCTCAAATAAAATATAAAAAGGGTAAATTTTACTTAATGTGCATATTTTTCAGCAAACTATGTACCCAATGATGAAATTAATTTTGTAATAATGCACAAACTGAGGGTACATTTAGTTTTAAACTAATCAACTATTTTGCTTGTACTTTTTGCATACTTTCTGTTATTAACTCTTTGTTAAAAAATGTGAATTTTTTTTTTGTATTAATCAGTGTTTCGATTCCATATCATTTGTTAAATTAGCAAATTATTTTAACACTGGTATTATAGAAAATACAATTAGTAACTTACTGCTCTAATTTTTGATTTCATTGCCAGATCATCTTTAGATTTGGTATACTGTTTCCAGATCTGGGGACAGTGCCTATTGTAATTGCCATACCACATAGTTATTGATGTTGCCATAAATTGCTCCTCGAGATGGTTTAATATTCTAGAATAATAAGTTACTAATTGTATGCTTTCTGATACCTGATTTAGAATATTTTGTTAACTTTAATTAAGTTTAGGACCCATGATGTCATTAATCAGTTGCGTAACTACCGCCCCCACAGCTGCTTGGGGGCGCAGGTAACGAAGGGGCATACTACAGCTGCCAGTTATAGTTTTATGAAAAAATTCTAACACACACAATAATTAACCCAAAGATTCATATTTTGCTTTAAGATATATTTAGCTTTGACTAAATAAATGTCTAGTTTCACTTTTAAAACACTGAATGTCCTACAGATTGACAGTGTTCAGCTCTTTGACTTCGGGTTGTAATACGATTGCTCTGCAATGGGTTGTAAATAATATGATCACTCTCCAATTGTCCTCTCTCTGCGCTGCTAAGGAAAAGCGCGAGGCTACAGTGGGATTCCCCATGGAGGATGTGGGAAAACGGTCAGTTATCTGGGATTAAGTGCACGACAGGTGTCAACATTTATTCACAGCAGCTGCAGATCTGCCATGTGTAAGAGGGTGATTTCTTCAAGTGATTTATTTTAGTTTTGAACAAAGCAATTACACATATTGTTAAATCTATTACTTAAAAAGTTAAAACTACAGGGCTATAGGTCCCACCCTTATTTTTACATACACTCTCCCTGACTTCCTAACCCCAGCCCCCCAACCACCACAAAAAATGCAAAAATGCATCTTCCCTCTTGTTCGAAATCCTGGGAAAATTACTGTGCTGATGGGTGCTGAAGTAAATCTTGCGGGGGGGGGGGGGGGCACATTGTGCTAGTTACGCCACTGTCATTAATTACTATCAGTTGTTGTTTTACATTAATGTGTGGGATTAGTTTATATAATATTTTTGTCTAACAGATGATTTTTTGAATTTCATGTAATCTTTGTTTTATTAATACACATTCTTTTCTATTTCAGGTGCTGACATGAATTTTAAGCTAATCCATACCACATCCATCTCATTTCTTAGAAGACTGGTTGTCTTATTTGGATTCTAACAAGCATATGATACACTTATGGTGCAGAAAAGGAAGAAGAGATGACGAAGCCTTCAGTTCTTTACGCGAAACATATTTTTTCTGTGGAAATCTTGGGAAGAACCAATTAATTGTACATACTGCAACAACAACAACAAAACATTTAAGTAAAGCAATACCAGCATTTTCCAAACAGCAGAGCTAAATCCTGGTGTCTAATGTAGGTTCATCAAGTGTGGTGTCTTTGCACAAAGAAAACTGCATGAGATGATGAAATTAAAGATGATTGGTTAGCTGCTGAAAAAGGGGAACAAGAAATCAAATATCAAAGAACTGATTATTACTCTGGGGAAAGTTATAAACATAAAAAATGGATGGCAAACTCAGGTATCCTGTGTTAAGTAAAGTGTTAAAATGTGCATTAATATTGACACGTGGGAATTCCGATGTAGACAGAGACTTTTCCTTCAACAAAGCCATTGTAGCATCAGGAAGGTCAGATTTGCATCAGCGTACTATAATAGGTCTTCATGTTGTGAAAGATTACATAAAAGCTTTAAAGGGTTATTACAAATATTAAAATCAGAAAGGAGATGATTGATGCAGCCAAGCAATCATGTGTAAACTACAAGCAGGCTTTAGCAGAAGAAAGTGAAACTGCGAAAACAAAAGAATAGAATAAGATAGCTAAAAAGATTAATAAAATTGAATTGAAGAAAGAGTTGGAAGCAGTGGAAAAATTGTTAGATGAAGGTAAAACCTACTTCAATACAGCTTTGAAATGGAAACAATTGGCAGATGCTTCAGTTGCAACAGACATTATTGATGTCTCAACAAAGAAAATTAAAAACATTCATGAACAGTTGGAAAAGCTGTAGATATGGGACACACCACTGAGTTTATTTGATAAACGCTAAAACTCAGCATTGACCTCAAGACAGTGCGATTTATTTTGTTTTGTTTTTTAAGTTTTCTTTGCTTTTATTGTGCTTTGTGAAATAACATGTGGTTGTTTTCTTTTTATGTGTGGTTATAATCATGAATATTTTATCAAACAGCAATGTAATCATTCTTTTGTATTCAAGATAAGAAATGTTTTTTTTTTTTATTTTTACAAGTAATAAAAATGTACGGTTAGAGGAAAGGCTGGCTGTAAGGGGTGGAGGAGGCCAGTTACAGTTTACATAAAAATAAAACATCTTCCAATACATACAACACATGACATATTATTGCTTATTCTAATTAGTGTACATTATTTCATTATGGTGGCTCAAAATAATGTACACTATTTAGGATAACCAATAATATTTCATCAAGGGCTTAAATTACAATTTACACAAAACTAAATAAAAGCATCAATGTATCATGATCAAAGTACATACCATTTGTATAATAAGCCATGCATTTTAGTATTTCTCGGATATAAGATAATTATTAAGTAGGCAAACAAAGAAAATGTGAAAAGAAATGATATAGAGAGAAAAACACTGTGAAATCATTACCAGACATGTTGTTTGGAATGTCCTACTTTTTGCAAAATATCTAGTGGGAGGCATGGAACCAGTTAGAGCACCAGAGGCCATACTAGTAATTTACGTAATATCTATTTTTCTGAATTGCGTAAATAAATGGATCTGTACACTTTAGGCAAAGAGTTATGGAAACATATCACTTAGGGCTCCAGTGGAATGGGAGATTAAGTGGTGAAGTCAACAGCTCTTGTATATAGTGTAGAGCACAGTAGCAAAACAACAGCCCCAAAATAATACCATGGAAGAATGACAAAAGCTGACCCAACCAATCCTAAGTAAGAATACCATGTGTTGTAAAGACTGTAATGTGTTAATATGAGAAAAGAAATATATGTGCAAGGATACAGATGAAAGAAATTATAATATAGTGCACATGCTTTCCTGTCAGTATAGTAAGTCTGATTTGAATTTGTATGCTACCCCTTGACAATCCTAATCCTGGCTGTATTTCCTAGGTTACTGTTGAAAACATAATTTGCAGACAGGCTCCTTAGGTGTCCTAGAATCGACGGTCATCAGTGAAGGAAGTTGCCCATATTCTCCGCTGCATGACTTCCCTGCATCTCCCAGTAGATTTGAGAGCTGCTTGAATTAGGGCATTACCACTAGCCTAATCATTTTAGTGTGGGTACTGGACCTATTACTGACTAATAAAAAAAACTGGTTAATTTCTTTGCAGTTCAAAAAAAGGAAAAAAATTGCAGACATTTAGGATATTATTCTTTAAACTCAATTATTATGCATAAATAGGGGTTTTTTTTTTTTTTTTGCACTATTTTGTAGTATCATTCATGTGATAGAAAGGGCTAATTTTATTTACCTAGAATTTCAACTGGAAGGCTGTCAAAATTATTTTAGACAATTTGAATTATAATACCGTTGTAGCTAACACACCTCTTTTCTAGATTATTTTACAGTTTTATTTTGAAAAAGAAATGTAACAATCTCATCGGATAAAAATTTTATCGGAAAAATAATGAATTAATTGGAATGATCGAAGTAGTTCCACTCCAATGGCTGAGTGGTCAGAGACGTTAACTTCTGGTTAGCTGTCTCAGCAAATCCCTGTTTCGGAGGTATGGGTGATGCTCATGCTGGTACACTTAATTTAACTTAACCTAATTATTTTTGTCTTGATTTTTTTTATATGTAAGGGCAATGATGAACTATAATACCGAGGTAACTGAACCCTTATTTCTTAACACTGCAACTACTTTTGTTATTTTGTTTTAACAAAGTTCTGAAGTACTTAAGTAGCATAACACTCTGGATTTCTCTATGGTGATGCTTCCTTTCTTATATGATCCTTTTGTTTACCACATTAACTAGTTCATTTTTTTAATTTAGTTTGTTTTGAAGCTTTTTTTTATGATTAAATAAAGACTAATTCTTTTTTCTTTACTCCTACTTCAACGTGTCTAAATGACAATGCCACTATCAAAGTGGGTGGTCATCCTCTTGTCAAAAAGATAATAATGATGATGAAATTGGCAAATGGTGCAGACCAGGAAAGAGGAACACTCATGCTTCATGTGTGGTGTGCTGAAAAAAATGTTCAGTGTATACAATGGGTGTTCAACCAGTAATAATACATACAAGAAGTAAAAATAACAAGAACAATAGAGAAGCTATAACAAAGACAAAGGACCTGACAAAAAGTTTCAATTCATAATTGTTGTGGTGAACATTTTGTTCAAAGAAGTTTAATGATGTTTATTGTTATGTCTTTGTACAAATATGTTAGTTGTATTAACAATGTTTTGATACTGAGTGGAATTTATGATTGTTATGTATATCTTAGTCTAATATTAATGGACATTTTAATTATATTTTTATCACTTTAGTTGAATTCATGTATGGACTTCATTATTATGACATTTTGATCCTGTTAATGTTTTTGTTATAATTTTATTATAAGTGTTTAATATGTCTTATCATTATTATTGACTTTTCTTTTGCATTTTAGATGCTGATGTAATATTCGAAGCCTTGAGATACACATCACATCAGTCACATTTTTCTGAAGATTTTGATTGACTTGTTTAGATTCTATCAGCCATGGCATGAACATTTGGTTAAAACAGGAAGAAAAGATGAAGTCTAATGTTCTTGGTGCGAAACTTCCTGTGTGGATCATGAGAATGACAAATTACCCTTAAACAGAAGCAGCTGTCAATACATTTGAACTGTCAATCCATGTGAACTTTTTTTCCCTAAATGTGTGCATGGTTGTTATTCTTGTACATTTTAGATTCAATAATTTTTTAAGCATTTGTGCTAGGTAAATTTTGTGGCTCAAAACGTAACATGCATTTATGAGATATTTTGGAAGTGTTGCTTAAACTTCTCTGATGTAACACATCCATGTCTTCACTTTTCCAAATCAATATAGAATTCTTTAATAAGCCAGTAATCCCAATGTGGTTGATAATGTCAATGCTGTATCTTATCTTTAGATCTGCATTTTATTAATTTTTTGAAACAATGGCGTACCATTCTTGATCTCAAAGACTACAGTCTTGTGACAATTATATATGTTAAGATAATACAACATTGTTGGTCACAAATATTTATTTTTTCAAGTCGACCATGGTTTCGCTGGGTATTGACCTAGCTTCATCAGGACGAATGGCACGCAAATATTCAAATTGTATATGATATCATAAATGGTGTTTACAGTCACAGCTTTTGGTTAGTTGCTTCCTCGAGCTTGATAGAAATGGGGTGGATGCCATGTCATTAACAAGTTGCGAAGACTTCTGATATATATGGAATGTCTTTGTACACATACATTAGTTGTATTTACAATATTTTGATACTGAGTTGAATTTATGATGGTTTTGAAGTTTTAACTGATATTTTAATTATATTTCTGTCATTGTAGTTGAATTCATGTATGAACTTCATTATTATGACATTTTGATCTTGTTAATGTTTTTGTTATAATTTTATTATTGCAAGTGTTGCTTAAACTTCTCTGATATAATAGAGATGATGTAACACACCAATGTCCAGGCCCGGAGGGACAGGGGGACACGTCCCCCTGCGCCCTCTGCCTGAAGCGCCCTTGGTGCCTTAAGCCAACAAAAGAAATTGTGACAGTATTTAATTAGCATGTACAAAAAAAAATTAAATGTTTAAAAATTTTTGTAATGAAATTTTTTTCTCTAGCTTCATTCTAATTTTTGAAAAACAAAAATGACTGCACTGTTAGAAAGAAGAATGTGATGCACAAAGTTTAATATTTTAAATATCTATTTACTTTGAGGCAGTTTTAACATTAGATTCTTTAGTTTCAAACTCCACCCACATGGGTGACGAATAGTCTGTGATTCCTGAATAGGGGCGACATTGAGTCTGCTTTCGGTTTCGCTAGCATCATTAGTTGATATTTTCTGTTCTCCCCCTGTTGACGGGAAAAGATGATCTTAAAGAATATTCGCTACTTTTCATGTTCAGAATGTCCAGAACTTTCTTTGTTCTTGAAATTATAAAAGGTCGTTGGAAAAATAGCCATTCATTCAGTCTGTGATTCAGCCATTCAGTCAGTGAGTGATTGATTCAGTTAGTTAGTTGTCAGAATTGGAGTCTTGTTAAAGTGGGAGAGGTTCAAAATTCTTTCAGTTTTGTTATTGGAATCATTACTGTAACGGCTTACTTCCCGTGAAGTTCTTATAGTAGTTTAAAAACGTGAAGAAGACCGACTTTGTGATAGTCAAAAAGGCCTTTAGTGATACAAGAGTTTACGTTTTACAAGTGGATATTTTCGGATATCGTTAGTGACTTTCTTGTGTTAAAGCTTGTGGACACTGGATATAGTGGAACTCTTTGACGTTATAATTTTTCGTTTTTCTTATTTGTGGACGACACCTTAAAAAAAAGGAAAGGAAAGAAAATCGTGATCTGACTCTTCGGCTACTTTAAAGAGGTAAGATTTTTTTATATTTTAAAAATCGCACATTTATTTTTATTCTTAAAAAAGTTTATTTTTTTGAAATAATTAAGTTCCTAATTGTAATCGTAAAGGATTTTTTTTTTAAAGGGGAATATAAATAAATAAGTTTTATCTTGTTTGAGATTTAATATCAGAGCGAGCTTTTTCAAGAAATACATTTTCAATAGAAATACATTTTCATTCCAACAAAGACTTTCAAATCTCTAAAATATTTTAAAAATTAATAACAAATTTTTAATTTTTAATTTTAAATTATTGGATTTGCAAAACTTTTGATCATTTGTTTCTGACCTTTTCAAAAAAATTAGAACTAAAATTTCCCCCTTTTTTAAAATAAGAATGGTCGGAAAAGAATAATTAGTTGCATTTTGTGATTTTATTTTATTTCTATTGTTATTTTTTTTTATGAAAGTAGGCGAAACAAATTTTTTCTTGCTGTAATAAACACTACAGTATACAAAAGGCTTAGGGTTATTGCATTATTGTGTTTCTCTCTTTCAGATCTTCGTGGAACATGGATGTTACAAAAAGAAAGAAGAGTGGTCACGAATTTAGAAAAGATAAAAGATTTAAGGAATTGCATGAAAAAGCTTGTTCTAAAATAACCTCTTTTTATGTCAAACCGCATTCAAACACTTATCCTAATCCTAAAAATGAAAATAGCCTCCAATTAAGCAGCCAAGAAACAGTCACAGATTTAATTTCTTCATTTAATGAATATCAAAAAGAAAATCACAATTGTAGTGTGCATGAAACTTTAATGATTGATTCTGATTCTGAAACTGACAAACTTATTACAACTGGTCCTACGCCGACATTGGAACCTTTCTTCGAACTAAACCCTTTACCACCACCTCTGCTATCATCAGAAATAGTATCTGTGGAAGAAGAAGTTTCCTCAGCAAAGACAAAAGATTACTTTAAAAGGCCCAGTGAAAATGATTTATCAGATTTTTTCTTTCCATCCATGTCAATCCGAAGAAAAAGATTTGCCTTTTACAGAAAAAAAAGCAGTATTTTCCATCAAACAAAGCGACGGCCAATTATTTAAAAGACAATGGCTATCTTACAATGAAGCAAATAAAAAACTGTATTGTTTTATATGTTTAAAGGATAAAAGGATGAAACAGCATGAAACCTCCAAAGCTCACATACAATCGGTTAGGAAGCAAGAGGTTTTGGAAAGAAGACATATTGTACAAGTCATTGTCGATGTTTTGAAGGTGATAGGAAAACAGGGTCTTACTTTCCGAGCATCGACTGAACAGGCATACACTTTTGATGATGAATCAATAAATCACGGTAATTTTCTGGAAATTATATTACTGCTCCGCAAATATGACACAACGTTAAAAAACATTTGGACACTATAATAGGAAAAAGTGAACAACTCCATCAGGCAAGAGAACGTAAAGAGGAGGACACTGGAAAGAAGAACAAATTAGCGGGAAGAGGAAGTTTTGTTACATTTCTTAGTAATAACACTGTAATGAAAATAATCAAAATCATTCTAGAAGAAATGAAAGAAAGAATATCAGCAAGTGTAAAAAAAGCAGTGAAGTACTCAATATTAATGGACACAACAATAGACATTTCAGGCAACGATTAGTGTGCGTTTGTGGTCCGCTATGTGGAAGGACATGAAGTATTTGAAAGACTTATCTTTAAAATGTGTCACATTGACTATGGCTGAGGGGCTATTAACTTCATTAAGTAATACTCTGAAAGATGTATAGATACCTATCAAAGACTGCATGGCAAATGCTTTTGATGGTGCTTCAAATATGAGTGGACCCTACAATGGTCTTACTGACAAACTATCAGACATAATACCAAATCACATCCATACATGGTATTAAATTTAGTACTCTCGGATACTGCGCAGGTACTGCCCATCACTATATCCTTTTTCAGTCTGCTCCAGGAAACAAGTTTTCTTGAAGGAATCGTTAAAGAGGCAGCAAAAATATGCAGAAGAAAGTCCAGCTTATTAGCTGGAAGCTATTGGAGCTACTCGTTGGCGAAAGTCAAAGCAATGCCAATGTTAAGATATTTGGAAGGATTGACCACTGGACATCACAGTCATAGAAAGCCCAGTCTCAACCAGCTAAATATGTTTTCTTTGAGCTAACAGTGGCATTATTTAAGATATCTTCATCAACGGACTTTAATGTCAAAGTCAGAAATGATGCCGCAGCTCTTCTCCAGAAATTCGTCAGTTTTGAAACGATAATGACGGCTATGATTTTTCTTCAGATTTTCAAGATTACAACACCACTGTCTGACTATCTGCAAACAAAAAACCTGGACTATGCTCTCAGGCATGGAGGTTGGTTGAGTCAGCTGTTTCAAGACTCAAAGCTGTTTGAAGCATGTTTGATGAAACTTTGGGTGCAGCCAAGACCTTCGTATTGAAGTTTACAGAAAAGATTGAACATTCTTCAGACAGAGACTTCCTTAAAGAGATAACCATTGAAATTGATTTTAGAAGAAAACAACAAAGGAAAATCAAGAAGATGGTATCGGAAGTGTGTGATGACGAAAAAGTTTAATCTTCACCTGAAGATGAATTTAGAGTCCATGTATTCAACTGCATTGTGGATACAGTTATCCAAACAATGAAAAATAGATTTGTGAAACACAAAAATCTGTACTTGGACATAGCTTTGTTTGATCCAAAAAGATTTAACCAAAATAAACCTGACTAACTTCCAACAAATGCGCTGGAAAAGATTTGTGAGTCGATTTCTTCATTAGATAAGGGGAAACTTAAGGAAGAAATAATTTCCTTTGTAAATGTTTGGCCTAGCATATGTAGGAAATCCATGAATGAAGATTACCAGACTGATGCATTTAAAGAGACTGAATGTGACCAACACCCTGAAGAAAATTTGGATGAGGTTGAAGAGGGTATAGTTTTTACACCATGCAATTCCAAAAATCAGTGTTAAACATGCATCAAATGTGCATTTGGAGTGATTGTTGAGTATAACATATATAGTCTCCCGTATACAGAACTTTATAAGGTTTACAAGTATTTACTCACTATTCCATTAACGCAGGTCAGTTGTGAAAGAGTTTTCTCCAAATTAAAACTCATAAAAACTAGACTGAGGGCATCCATGACCAATGAAACCTTTGAAGCATTTGTCTTGATGCACACTGAGAGAGATATTTTAAATACCATTGAACCTGATTTTGTAATCAGCAAACTCTGCGAATCAAGTTCAGAAATGAGGCGACTGCTCGCTCTGTAATTCAACAACTCTGGACAATGCCGATATTATGTTTATTGTTCATTATATCAATGAATCAACTTTTTGAGCTTTTTTTAACTTTAGAGTGTTTCTTGTGAATAAGTTTATTCTATTCTAATTTGAAAATTTGGTGGGAAAATTATGTAGTTTAGAATTAAGCTAGAAAAGTGACGACTTCTTGTTTCATTATTCAAGAACTTTGAACAATGCCAACATGTTCTTTGTTTATTATATAGATGAATGTTTCTCAAAATCATTTGAATCCTGATAAATCTTTTTATAAGTTTCTTAACTAATTTTTTTTTTGTTAATTGTTGTTGTTAGTATAAGTAAATAGATTTATGGCAGTAAAAATTATTAAAAATATTTGGTGCAGAAATTGTCCAAGATCAATCAATCACTTTATTTATTTCTGCTACATACATAGTACAAGCAGATGGTCATAGGAAAATACCATCAGGTATAATTGAGCCCAGATCATAAATCACCAGTTAACCAGAATGCCATTATTTCATATAGGTTTTGCCTATGGAGATGAAAACATGAGCGTGTGACTGCGTATGATTATTAAGTTTGAAGGCGCCCTCATCACCCTTTGTCCACTGCCCTCCCAAGGCACCCAGCACAGGCCTGCCCATGTCTTCACTTTCCTAAATCAATATAGAATTCTTTAATAAGCCAGTAATCCCAATGTGGTTGATAATGTCAATGCCATTATATCTTTATATCTCATGTGATTCTATCATATAGTTCACATACAATTACATGACCACAAGGTTCTTCAGGAACACGCTTTAACGTCTGTAAATTCTGTTTTACATGTTCTGTAAAGTGGATACAGTCTGTGGTGGTGCATTAACTTATTCAATTAAAATATAAATCGGTTAGAAGTCCTAAAGATGTTACTTACGGAATTGCGTGTTCAGTCCAGCGTCAGTACTTATTGAGTTTCTTTGTCCAAAGTTGAATCTTGCTTCAATATGGTCAGTTGTTAGGGTTAGTTCGAGAGCCATTTCGTTATAAGTTGTACCCTACTTCGGATATGTCCAGATGTTAGGAAGATATTGCAGATGAATGAGCTCCGTAAAAAGCTTGCGACATAGCTTCTATTACTACTTTATTTATTTAATTGATTTAATTTTATTATGTCATTATTTGGAAAAATAATTTTGACATTTTTTTTTTTTTTTTTTTTGTAGAAACAGGTGATTTACAAATGGACTTTGAAGTTGATGTTTCCTCAGGAGAATCTGAGTTCAGTAAGTATTTTATGTCAATGTGTGTGTGTGTGTGTGTGTGTGTGTGTGTGCGTGTGCGTGCGCGCTCGTGTGTGTGTGTGTGTAGACAGTACGTCAGAGCTACCGACGGGAGCTGGTTTAGATCAGTAACTGTATAAAATCACTCCATGAAGATTTAACGAATAGTTTTTGTGCTGAGAAATTTGTTAATTATTAAAATAATAATGAAATTTGTTTGTAGTGGAAACCACCTATAGTATCCTAGATATCTGTGGAAAGTTTGTGTTGGGGGATTGTGTATATATATACTAAATAAAAATTATTACCACATAGCAAAGGATACCGTGTTACCAGGGGTGCAGCCATGGGGTGGGGGGTATTCATCGGGCTTGAGCCCCCTCCAGGAGCAATATTTTGTACCCCTCTTTGTTCAGAAAACTGATCAAACTTAACACCAAGTGGAGCAACCAACACGCTTAACTCTGATAATTAGCTGACCAAGACTTTTGTTGCCGCCCCGGTGGGGCAGTGGTCTAATCGATGGTTTCTGATCATTTGTCCGAGATGGGTCCTGGTTCGAATCCCGGTGAGGCATAGGTGTTGTGTTTGTCTTCTCTCCCTTCCCTGGAACCACTGGCCCTAAATTAGGGACGGGCGACTGCTTATAGCCCACTGAGTTGCTCACGACAATCGTTAAACCTCCCATCAAAATTTTAAAAAATAATAATAATTTAATGATCAGCATGTGTTTATAGCTTGTGCCCTTTCAGACATTATCTCCCCTCCCCTCCCCTAAGCATTGGTGTTTATTGTTGTGGTGCTTTCATTCAATTTTCCTTATGTTCTCTAATTCTAGTAATTAATGACTTCATGGCTTCCTCTTATTACTTTCAGTATAATAAATATTTAACGGGAATTATCGAGGATAAATTTATTAGGTACATTACCTCTCAAATTTTTGATCTAAACACTAGATCTAAGGAGAAAATTGAATATTTATTTACAAGAAAAGTCACTTACCACAAGGGACTGTTTGAAAAACTGTAAAAATCAGCACTAAATACAAAATTAGGTTAACTCCAGGTTTGAATAACAAAATTAAAAAAATACTTACCATCCCTAAAACAAAAAGAAGAAAATACTTTATTCCAGGAAGGAGTCATTTATAAAATAGTTTGTTCTTGTGGATTACCATATATAGGAGAAACAGGAAGAATTGAAGAACACAAAGCAGCAATAAGGAACAGCTCAAATAAAACAGGATTAGACAAGCACATACAAGAAACTGGCCACAAAATGGACTGGGACTCCTTAAAAGTGATCAAACATCAATCCCATGCAATTATCCGGAAATTAGAGGAATCCCTGGAAATTTACAAAACACAAGGTGGCAACATCAATGACCATGCTGGATGGAAAATCCATCAGGCTTGGTCACCAGACCTGTGGAAGTAGAAGGAAGCAAGAACTCCTGACGAAGATCTAGTGTTTAGATCAAAAATTTGAGAGGTAATGTACCTAATAAACTTATCCTCGATAATTCCCATTAAATATTTATAATACTTATGTTCTCTTTGTTTCTAGGTGGCGTTGGCAACCAAGAAAGAAACCCCAATGCTCACGTGCTTTTGCTGCCCATGCTAATGCTATGGGAAAGAGCCTAATAATACATATCCTTACCTCACATAAGTAGAATTAGATGGTAGGTACATTTCTCATAGCGACCATGACTGGTAAGTTGTGTATTAGTCTCACACACACAGTTCAGTCAAAAAATTATGACCACCTGATAATATGATGTATGACCTCCTCATGCTGCTAATACCACAGATATACAGCATGACATCGATTCAGCGAGGCCTCTGAATGTTGCTATAATGATGCCATGCAGAACCAGCAGATAATCAAGAGTCATGAGTGGTCGATTAGTATGTCGAAACTGTTGGTCAAGATAGTCCCATAGATGTTCGAGAGGATTGATGTCTGGTGAGTACAGTGGCCAGGATAGTAAGCAAAAGTCGCTGGAATGCTCCTCAAACCATTATCACACATGCATGGCAAGGGGCATTATCTTGCTGAAAGCAACCCATGCCATCGGGGTACACAATCATTATGAATGGGAGCACCTGATCCGCCACAATGGATAGGTAGCCTGAAGCAATCAAGGGGATGATTGCTCCCAACGATTCCCCGGAAAGCATGCTCTACACGAGCACATTGCTACCTGCTGCCTTTTGCTTCTCGAACACCGTGTCAGGATGATTTCTGTCAGCAGTGCTTTGCTATACTCCATCAACCATCCACTCAATAAAGCAGAAAACGTGATTCGTCTGAAAAGGCCACTTTCTTTCACTGTTCAATCATCCAGTGCCTCCTTTTGGATGAAAATTAATGCTGCAATCATTAATGCCTGGCCGTCAGCATGGGTGTTTTGAGTGGATAGTGGCTTGAGACCCATAGAGAGCAGAGTGCATTGGACTGTGGTCTGCGTTACACTCCTCAATGTGCATGCATTAAATGACCCGTTAGTTGTTCCACTGTGGCCCATTTATTGATTTGTACCGTTCGGGATAGCCGTTGCTGCCCATGGTCGTCAATACTTTGTGGGCGTCCACTTTTACCTCGATTACTGCAGGTCTTGCCAGTTTCTTTCCATTCCTGGAACACTTTAACTCCACCATGTGAGCAGCCCCCAATATCAGCTGTTTCTGTAATGCTACCATCCTTCTATGAATAGCCAACAATCATTTCTCTTTCAAACTATTAATTTACATCCCTTTCCCATTTTCACTCAAAACTGCATATGTATCATCCCCGAGTTTGTGTCCTTTTAAATGATTTGCATGATTTGCATATGTTGCTGCACAGACCATATAGCTGCTGGTTATGGTTCCTTATATCAGGGGTGGTCATAATTTTTTGACTGTTTTGACTGAACCGTGTATGGTTTACGTAATTTAAAACCTTGATTTGTATTCTGAGTGAACAGTCCTTTTGCAGAGCTCTCCTGTTACCTTCTGTTTGCTTCAGAGGGATTGAGCTCAAGTCCAGTGCAAATGCTTATGTCTCCCTGCTATCTGTGCTGAAAATAATTTAATTCCTTTGATTGACGCATTCGCTGTTGCTGATGTCTCACCATAGTCCTACAAAAATATTTATAGTTGTGTATGTGATGTGGTACAGTCAACCCTTGATGTACTACCACCATTTCTTACATTGCATTGTGGCGTTATATCAATTTGGCCAATTACTTTTAATGGGTGGTCTTAATGAGAGATGGTTTTGCCTCCTCGGGGCACTCCATGGGCAACAATAGCACACAGAACAGCAACAATAGCCTCTGTGAATCTTGGAGAGGTACCAGCTAGTTCTGTGTGACATTGGTGAAAAGATCCCAACTCACCGGGTTTTGTTCCAGAATCCTTAGGTGGAATGACCAACTGGAACCGTCAGCTGTGGGCTAATCCCCCACACTGATGTACTTCACTGATTACAAAGACTCAAAGAAAGTTAAAGAAAGGACTTAAGTGTGAGATATGGTGGACCGGCCACACTTGAGAAGGATGGTCCACCACGGAATCGACCTGGGGCTTCTAAACGGCATATGTGAAAGTGATCTCGGCTGAGCGAGTGTGTAAGACTAGTGTATGGAATGCTAGAGGTATAAATGGAAAGATAAATGAGGTGATTCAAGAAATGAATAAGTATAGATTGGTTGTGCTGTGTGTAAGTGAAACTAAAAAGAAAGAAATTGGGATAAAAGAAATGAATGGAACGATGAGTGTGTGGTCTGGAGTGTTGGATAAAGTGAGAAGACAGGCACTGCTATAGGTGTGATTTTAAGTGAAAAGATGAACAACTTGATTCATTACAGCTGCATAAGTGAAAGAATTCTCTGGATTCATTTGAAAGTGAAACTTCAGAAAATAATAATTGTTGTAGTGTATGTTCCTTCTGATTCAGATCCCTCTGATTAGAAAGAATATTTTTGGAATGAGCTAAAAGCTGTTTTGAGCCAGTTTGGTGCTAAAGAGAAAGTCATAACAGCAGGGGATTTCAATGCTAGAGTAGGTGTTGAGAATGGGATTTCTGATAACATTCTGGGTAAGTTGAATGATCCTGGTGTGAATGATAATGGTGAAAGATTAAATGAACTCTGCATCGAAAATGGATTGTGGGTATCTGTACGTTTTTCAAACACAAGTATATCCACACTTAGACTTGGGAAAATCGTACTCTCGGATTAAAGAGTGTAATAGATTTTGTTGTTTATGATCAGTTTCTGAAACACTTAGTTCTTGATACCCGTGTGATGAGAGGTGTAGATGTTGGTTGGAGAAGGAGGTATGAAAAGATGTTTGTGGTGAAAAATAATTAAAGTTGAAAGGCTGTCTGAAGAGCATCAGCATAACTCTGATTTACTCAGTGAACGTCTGAATGAGTTGAAGGCATTCGAGACAGATGTAGAAAAAAGTGAACATGTTTAAAAAACTGTGTTGTCACTGCCGCTGAAGAGCTCTGTGGTACTGCAACAGTGGGTAACTTTAAAGATGATGCTTGGTGGAACAGAGGTTAAAGAAGCAGTAAGGCGAAAGAAGGAAGCATACTAGGGGACTTTGCAAGGTAGAGTTTCTGAGAATGAATATCGATGTAGGAAGTGTGAGGCAGCAAAGCTGGTTCACTAGAGTAAAGCAAAAGATAGGAAGGTAAAGGAGGAGAGGAACGTTTTGGATTTTTGGAAAGATAGAAAAACATTCTGGAGGTACCTAGTATTTGGGAAGGTCATTATTGATAAGGCATGAGGTCTTACGTCAGAGAATGTTTCGGATGCACAGAGTGGTTTTATGCCTTTTAAGGACTGCACTAATCAAATATTTGCTTTATGCATGATGATTGAAAAGTATCTGTCTGTTGCTAAAAAAGTGTTTGTGGCCTTCAGAGATTTAGAGAAAGCTTATGACAAAGTAAATAGGACTCTTCTGTGGAAGGTACTGAATAAGTATGGTATTACTGGGAATCTACTTGATAGTGTAAAAGCCATGTATTCTGGCAGCAGAGCATGTGTACGAGTGAATGGTATTTTATCGAAATGGTTTTCTATTGGTGCAGGAGCCAGGCAAGGTTGTGTAATATCACCTTGGCTGTTTAATATATTTATGGATGTATGCATGCGTGATGCCAAAATGGATAATACTGGTTTATATCTTGGCAATATGCATGTGTGGAGATTGCTCTATGTTGACAACACAGTCCTGTTGGCAGAAAGCAAAAGTGAGCTGCAAAGTATGTTGTGCTGGGTGTATGAAGTTTGTATAAAATTCAAACTGAGTATAAATAAGGGGAAAACCAGAGTTCTGGTTTTTGCATTCGAGGAACTGTTCATACTGAATGCAAGATAAGTCTTAATGGCACAGAGATTGGCTAGGTTAAGCAATTTATATATTTAGGAAGTATGTTTGACAGAGAGAACAAATTAGATGTGGAAATTAGTAGGTGAGAGAATTCTTCATTGAAAGTCATAGCTGCCTTAGGAGAATTTCACAGGAATGATGGGTTCTCAAGGAAGTCCCAAATGGCTGTGTATGAAAGTGTAATTGTTCCTACTCTGATGCATGGCAGTGAAACCTGGGTACTGCAGAAAAGGCATAGTAGACGTTTGTGTACTGGGGAGATGCACAACTTACGGGCAGTTTGTGGTTAAGATGTGCACTGATCATGTAAGGAATGAAAAGGTGTTGCAGATGTGTAATGTGAAGAAAAATGTTGTTACTAAAGTGGAGACTAATATTCTTGGGTGGATTGGCCATGTTGAAAGAATGAGTGATGAGGTGCTGACTAAGAGAATTTTTTCAGCCCAAATGGCAGGAAACAAAGGTAGAGGAAGGCCAAGGAAATCATGGGTGGACCACATTCAGGAATGTCTGCTTAAGAAAAAGATTATGAGTATGAAGCACAAAAGGTCTTGTGTGCGGCGTGTGATGGATGTTAATGAAGCTCAAGCAGTTTGCCGAGATCGTTGTAAGTGGTGACATTTGATACACCAACAGTAAGTAAATTCTAGTTCTATCAGTTAAATGTGTACTTGGCACATGGTCTTTCTTTGAGGTCCTAATCTCTGATTTTCAGAGAACAGCTTAATGATATGTATGTATGTACTTTTAATTAACTCAAATTTTGTTACTGATGGTTCATCAACATTAAAAGCACATTAATTAAAAAAAATGCTGTTATACTTTATATTGTGTACTTATTATGCACTGTAGTTCAAAGTGTTAATTCCCATCTTGGAAGCTTCTGGTTTGCATTATATATGGAAATTTACTTTGTATAGTAGAAATATAAAGTTAATATATTAATTATAATGAAATAGTAAAAACTTATGTTATATTACTGACACTTTATCAAGTGAAAATTAATAATAGCATTAGACAAAAACATTTTGCATTCCTTACTTTCTTTTATAAACATCATTTATTTTCATTTGTGTTTTACATTTCAATGAAATTATTTTCAGAGCATAATCTAACTTAAAAAGTGTGTTTTAAATATCATTTCCTGCAAGTTTGCTTTACAGGATCTTCTTAATGTTAAAAGACATTGATTTGTATCTTTGATTGAATCTGTGTCTTTAACATTAAGGCTAGCTGCAAAGGAATCAGCTAACAATAACTGTCCAAAAAATCGTTAAGGGAATTCTCATACAACTTGCAAGTGGAGATACATCAAGTATGCTTTGCATTGAGAAAGGCAGGTTGGTATAGTAATATACAGTGGTGGTTGGCGGATGCCAAGTGTATGGCAATATATTAAGGAATCAAGTTTTTTTTTTATATAGAGACATATCTGTTTAAACTCAGGGTGTGACATTTGTGCAAGGGTGGCAGTAAATTGAGTGTTGACTGTACTTGCATAGGAACTAGCTTAATACTGATAGAGGGGTGTTTGAATATTAGTGAAAAAGTAGTGTATATTTAATCTACCTTTTTAAATGTGGGAAAGTGTGAGGATACTAACTCCTTCTGAATATAGAAAAATGTTACATTTATGAAGTATTTTCAAACTTTATTTTCCTGTTGTACATGATTTTTTTCTATTAACAAATATATGCAGTGAAAACTTGGTTATACATTTTTCGGGGGATAGCCTTAAAAGTGCATACATGTAAAACACATATGAAAGATACTTTCTTTTATAAACATCATTTATTTTCAAGCGATAGACGATGACAGAAGCAGCCCGCGAGAACCACCAAAATGCTCAGCTGACACGGTCCGTGCTAGTCGGTGCAAAACGTCCCCTCGATGACGGTAATGGAGTATTACCGAAAGTACTTGGGTTATGAAAAATTATTGAAGTAAATGAGGAGGCAGCAAAGGAAAAAACTCATTTAGTGACGAGGCCAGATAAATACCAACGGGAAAAAAATGAAGTGAACCCGCAACTAAATGAAAAAACCCCATGCCGCATCCACATAACGGAAATAAGAATTGAAAGCCAAGCCCCACGTGCGGTAAGTGTTAATCGAACTTTACCAACAAAAGGGGAAGTTCAAAAATGCAAATGCATTAATGCACGTTAAAAAAAAATAATAATAACCTCTAATATCGGAAGTAAATTGAAACATATGAAAGAGATTTCTAAATATTAAAAATTTGAACACTTCAAAAAAAAAGGGGGGGGCATGTAATTTTAGACCACACTAATTTATAATGCAAGACATATATGCAGGGCTTGAAAAATATCTGAAAAGTTGTATGCATGTACCTGCCCAGGTAGTAAAGCTGGACGTCCAGGAAAATTTACCTTTTTAGATAGCAAATCAGAACCCTCATTTTTTTAAGTTAAAAAAAATGGGAACTTTTTAAAATGTTTTGCATTTCCATTTTAAGGATCTGTATTCAAAATGTTCAATGCACAGAAGTGTGTATCTCAAGTTTTAGGATGATGATGCTGAAATTGGTATGAAATGATATGATAATGAAATTGGTATTTGAGAAATTTAGTGATTCTGCCATGTTCCTTTTCATTGTAGTTTTTAGCACATCTTTTGTAAAAAAAGATCGTGCTTATGTTACCAGTTTGTCTGTCCGTCTGTACCCACGATATCTCTGCAACTATTAATCAGATTTGAAAAATATTTTTGCATTGGGAAGCTTGAAATATGCGAATGATGATCCTTCATTTCGTTTCTTTTTTTACGATATACAATTTCGCTGCTAAGGACGTAAATGCAGATGATGTCGAATTCAAAAACACGTTTTATTCCACATATTTGCTTCTAAACAACCGATTGAAAAAATTATTTTATCTTTCGATTCCATTTATGTTGATGAGTATTTTAGATATAGTTACTTTTTTAAATTATGCATAGATTTTCCGCTACGGGCGTAAAAGTAAATGACATTTTCCCCAATAATTCTTCTAAAACTCCGATTTGAAAAAAATTTCTTCAGCGGATACACCTCCTGATGGAAAATCTTTTGCATATAATTTCAAATTTTTGGTAAAGCATACTTTGGCCACCAGGGGGCGTAAGTGTTAATTTTTGCTTCTGATGTATTTGCCATAAAATCTGAGCTTCTAAAATAACGATTGAAAAAATTATTTCGTGAACTGATGCCACTCACATAGATAAACCTTTTGGAATATTTTCTTCTTAAAATATTCCACAGTTTCTCCGCCACGGGACGTTGATGTATATCTTATTTTTGTCAATATCTCTACTTCTAGGGGTCGGATTTGAAAAATGTCTTTTTTGTTGGATAGTGTTTTCAGTGTGACATGTTTTTCATATAATTTAAAAATTTTCAAGTAATTCAGACTTTTCGCTAGGGCGCATATAGGTAAGTTGCTTCCCCACTATATCTCTGCTTCTAAATATCTGATTTGAAAAATTCTTTTTGCACCGGATACAGCTCTTGATGGGAAATCCTTTGCACATAATTTCATTTGTAAAAAATGGTATGGCCACCAGGTGGCGTAAGTCTTAATTTCTGCTTCTGATGTATTTGCAGCAAAATATGAGCTTCTAAAATCTCGATTGCAAAGAAATTCGATTGTTGACTGATACTACTCATGCCGACAAACCTTTTAGGAACATTTTCTTCTTGAAATAATGCATGGTTTCTACGCCAGGGGGCGTAGATGAATATCTTATTTTTGTCAATATCTCTACTACTAGGAGTCTGATTTGAAAAATTCCTTCTGTGTTGGATAGTATTTCCAATGTGAAATGTTTTTCCTATAAATTAAAAATTTTCATGTAAATCATAGACTTTCCACTAGGGGACACAAAGGTAAATTGCGTTTTCTGCTTCTAAAACTCTGATTGAAAAATTCTTCCTGTATCGCATTTGATGGAAAACATTTTTCACATAATTTCTAATGTTTGGTAAGGAATGGTTTGGCCACCAGGGGGCATAAGTGTTAATTTCTGCTTCTGATGTATTTGTTGCAAAATCTGGGCTCCTGAAAACTCGACAATTTTTTTTTTTTTTTTCTTGGACCGATACTGCTCATATGGGAAAACCTTTTGAGAATACTTTCTTCCTAAAATAATGCATGGTTTTCCCACCAGGGGACGTAAAGTCACATCTTATTTTTGTCAATATCTCTGTTTCTAAGAGTCCGATTAGAAAAAAAATTTCTGTGTGGGAGAGCGTTTCCAGTGCAAAATGTTTCTCATATAAATTCGTGTTTTTCTTAACACACAAGTCTGCAACCAGAGGACGTAAGCTCACGATTCCGTTCACAGCAATATCTGAGGTATTAAAAACTTTATTGAGAAACTTCTTTCTTCCGTCAGATCTTATTATTTTCCATACCTGTTCCATTGACTTTGAATAACTTTGATAAATTTAATTTGCACCAGAACGGATTCAAAAGACGTGCTTATTACACCCGAAAATTCGGTGTCATCTTTCTTGTTGCCTTTTGTCACTAAACACCAAAGGTTAGTTCCATCAGAGAAATGCATCCCATTGCTGACTATAAACAACATTTGGAGCAAAACTACATAACTTTCCAATTTCTGGACCATGATCTGGCATGCAAAAATTAAGGACATGACGGTTTTTCAAATGTAACGTCGTGCAGAAGTGCTCCACATGGACTCAAATCATACCATAAGATCCCCAAGATGTAAGAATATGGGACAAGTGAGCAAAGCCGTCTAAACAAGGAATCCAAAGGATACAAAGGCACTTTATTGAAAAGGTAGCTTCGAGCACAACTGGACAGAAGACAGAAACATCCATGTGACAGGCGGCTGCCAAAAATCCAGTCTTTAGTAGGGGATATGATCACCCCTGACTGCGTTGCAGGATTTACAACGTCTGTCTATGCTGAGGACGAGGTTGTCAAGGAGCTGTTGAAGCATCACGGCCCATTCTTCTTGTAGCGTCAATCGCAACTGCGGAATCGTTGCTGGCAGCTGGTGACGTGCTGCCAAGCATCTCCCGAGAAGGTCCCACACGTGTTCGATTGGATTTAGATCCGGCGACCTTGCGGGCCAATCCATGCATTGAATATCTTCACTCTCCAACAGCTCTGCGACAGCCACTGCACGATGAGGTGTAGCGTTGTCATCCATGAAGAGGAACTCGGGACCCACAGCACCTCTAAACAGACACACTTAAGGCAGGAGAACCTCGGTACAATAGCGGACACCAGTGACTGAAACTCCTTGGAAGATGTGGAGGTCAGTACGGCTGCCAAGCATGATACCGCCCTAAACGAGAACTCCGCCACCTCCAAACCGGTCCCTTTCGATGATGTTGGAGGTGTGATTGCATGCTCCCTGCTCTCTCCAGATGTGTATACGTCCAGAATCTCTCGTCAGACTAAATCGGCTCTCATCCGTAAAGATAACTCGACCCCATTGCTGAAGTGTCCAGTTCTTGTGTTCCTGGCACCACAGAAACCGCCGTCTCCAATGAGCAGGCGTTAATGGCACACACTGTACTGCTCGTCATGCAAATAGACCGCCTTTGTGCAGCCTCCTGGCTATAGTAAAACGCGATAACGGACGTCCAGTTGTCTGTTGCATGTGCCTTTCGATTTTCCCCGCTGTCTGTCGTCTGTCTCTTTTCGCCTGTAGGACAATATACTGGTCGTCCGCCACTGTGGTTGCTCGTGGACGACCACTGCTACACTCTCGGACAGCTGTTCCTGTCGTTTGAAATGCTCTCCAAGCTCTTGAAACGACACTGTGAGTGATCCCGAACTCCTCGGCCACACTAGTCACACTTCAACCTTCTTCCAACTTCCCAATGACGCGACCTTGGGTAAAGTCATCCAGATGTCATCTACTGGATTGCCTGTTGGCCATATCACATGGTGGCAGGAACTCAACACCGATGTACACAGTGCAATAGCTTTCACCGAATTGCTGAGCGTACAACGCCCGTGTGCTTTATACCCTTCCGACACTCTCCCCCTACCCCCCAAAGTCATGCTGCACATATGCGCATGCCCTACCATACCGGACGCTAGTCTAGCTCCTGAGTGGTCTTTCGGTCCATTCTGCCTGCTCGTTCCGCTGTTATGCTAATTTCTCCTCTTCATCCTTAATTTTTGCACACCAGTGTATAATCAAAGAAGTGATTTTTTTTCTTATGGCCTTGGCACTCCATAACAATAATACTGCTTTTGGTGATTAGTAGTGAAATGAAATGCAACATGAGATGACTGTCATTTTTCTTGTAGTAGGAAACTCTATTCAAAACATTTATTTTAAAATTTAGCTGCCTGGACCAGGAAACTAAATTATTTTCTACCTGACCAGGCCAATTATTTACTCGTACATGCCCCGGGCATCTTTTGGCATGGTATTTTTCAAGCCGTGTGTGTAGGTACTTTGTTTGCTACCTTAAGCCTAGTCTATTTTGATTTTTGTAGCAATTGTTTTAAATTTCATCATAGAAACTAGGTTCAGAAATTCCTTATGATCACATATTTTCAATATATGAAAAAAACATCTCTGTTACCTTTGAAATACTAGGTAGTAAATCCAAATACGTTTTTTTTTTATGCTCCGTACCCTTATTGCACATTCCCTATTTGTAAGCATCACTGTTTTCAAAGCAGTTTGTCCACTAGTTGATTTAGCCCTAATGCCGTGCAAAATATTCACTAATCTTTGTGTCAAATGTCTTGAATTCACATAAAAAATCTTTTTTGGTAGGATACCCTTCATCATAAAGTATATTTTTATTTCATTTTTAGTAAATTTTTAGTTGCACCATGCAACTAAAAATTACTAAAAAATTAAAAAAAACAACAACACTGTTTCAATTCTCTCAAAGTTGTAAGATACCAGGTTATGTATAAAAAAATCAAACCATGTATTTTTAATAACCAGAAATTCTAAACTTAATGAAGAATCATAAAAAGTGTATAAATGAATTATGTATAACTGAATGTGAAAAGTGTGTACCTAAGAAGAATATAACCATGGTTCCACTGTATATATTATTTTACAACACAAAAATGTCTTTGTTTATGTTTAATGAAATGGAAGATGACATTTAAAACAATAAAATGACACTGAGTTTTTGGTTGTAATGAGCTCATCTTCTTAATCCTTTCTGACATGAATAAAATATTTCAAAGTCATTCCTAGTCATTACAACCCGTTACAAAAAAAGAAACATTTCTACAGTTGATAAAACACCTAGAAATAGCAACTTTCTTCCAGTAGAAGCTGAAAAGTATGTTATGAAAATTAACAAATTGTGCACAAAGTTTATCATAGCTAAAAGATTGTATCAGAGACAAAGGGATTTTCAAATCAAACAGAAGAAAAGATATGGGGGACAAACATTATATAAGTTTACGTCTTCGAGCGGAAGTATTTTGAGTAATAGAAAAGTAGAAAATATGTGAAAAGTATTTTCTTGATAGCAAAAGCTATGCTAAGAAAAATATTTTTAAATACATCTCCTGGAAGTAGCGAGAGTAAAAAAAAGGCTTTGACATTTACATTTTCTAGCAGAAAACTGTATTATTAAAAAAAAATGTTTCCTGTCTTTACTGTATCAAATGGCATATAGTAAAATTAGAAAAATTCAGTAGGATTTTTAGAAGCAGAGAAACAGCTTCAAACAGAAACACACTAACACCACATAGTGTCAAAACAGTGAACTCAAAAACCCATGAGTTGAGGCAAAGTTTGCTCCACAAGGCAAATGGTATCCAGCATTAATTTTTGTTTTAAATTAGACTTTCAGAAGCAGAGATATCAAGAAAAACATTTTTGCCCCTAACACTGAAATTGTGCATTGTTTTTGGAAGGAAATGCCTACAAATATTTTTTGTGGTTAGTAGTATCTGACTGGAAAGGAATATTTTCAATCTGGTTTGTATATTCTCACTTATTGCTGTAAACACAAATGCAAACGTATGCCCTCTGGTGGCAATTTCCTTATTGTCCTAACATTCTGTCTAACTTCATTTATTTTTAGTAGTGTCTTCAAGGGTTAGTGCCAATAATGCTGTTTTTGGAAGACCAGCATTAATTACCAGTACTAACACTTGAAAACACTTCTAAAGCTCCCCTTTGGAAAGATACAAAAAAATAACTTGCCTCTTTTATTAACAAAGCCTCTTTACGGTTTCAAGAAAGCATTGCAGTTTTGTTTACCGAGAAATGCAATTCAGAAACCCCTCATCAAATCCCATTTATTTGGATCTCTGAACTAAAATCGGGCAACAGTTCCTGCACCTCTAATTCACATCGTAGTTCTGACAACCAGTCCTCTGATTCAATTGATTTCAAGTGATCATGGCTGTAGAAGGGTCAAAATTTAACGCTTAATGAATTCTATTACTATACATATAACTGTGTGTTCTTACTTCATTCTATAGTTAGTGCTGTGTAAAGCCTGCTATTTTAAGTTGTGGTAAAAATGGTTAGATAACAAGAAGATACAGTGGAAATTTGCATATGGTGTTTGTATATGTCATTTGTAGTTACCGTTTCTGATTGCTCCCTACTAAACCCTAAGCTATGGAAGCCTGTGTGCTTCTGAAATTATAACATTTCTTACAGAGTGTCATTGAAATCCCCTTCACAAATAAAATTTAGCTATTTTAAATCAGTTCAAAATAATGTGTAAAGTACTTAATATTTAGAAAGAATAGCATTGACAAATTAACCAACATTCATTAGTTAGATGTGTATTTTGAATAGAAAATTTACCTGTTTACTCCATAGAACCTAGCATTTACTTTAGCTGAAGTGTATGCTCCGTATGTCACCTGTACAAGGAATAGTTATTAAATAATGAGACTCTGCAATAACTTCATTTAAATAAGAAACTTACATTTCAAACTCATATCATGTTCAGTGTACTCCCTCTACCTTCAGCACACCAATTTACTTTAGCTGAAGTGTATGCTCCATATGGCACCTGTACAAGGAATAGTTATTAAATAACGAGACTCTGCAATAACTTCATTTAAATAAGAAACTTACATTTCAAACTCATATCATGTTCAGTGTACTCCCTCTACCTTCAGCACACCAATTTACTTTAGCTGAAGTGTATGCTCCATATGGCACCTGTACAAGGAATAGTTATTAAATAACGAGACTCTGCAATAACTTCATTTAAATAAGAAACTTACATTTCAAACTCATATCATGTTCAGTGTACTCCCTCTACCTTCAGCACACCACTGCATTCAGATCTTCCACTGGGCAAAGCAGTGCTGTAGCTCATCTGGTGTGATCCCTTTGAGAAGCTTTCTTATTTTCACTGCAGTAAGTGAGTCAAAACAGGTCTCTTTGAGAACAGATTTGACTTTAGGGAAAAGAAAAAAAAGTCATATGGGGTCAAATCTGGTGAGCAGATGAAATGTCCAAGCACTATAATAATGTTTCTCAGCTAAAAACTGCTTCACTGAGAGTGCTGAATGAGCTGGTGCACGCCATTTTTTCACAACCCTGGCTTCTTCTGACTCACTCTTCAAAGTCACCAGAATCTGTTTGTAGTTCACTGTTGCTCCTGCCAAAATTAGATCCTTAATGTAAAAGAAAACAATTAACTTGGACTTACTTTGCAGTGCTTTCTTCATCATTGGTGTTTTCCAATGCATTGACTGTTTTCTCAATTCAGGGTTGTACTGGAAGATCCAGGTTTCATTACAAATGAAAATATTTTCTAAAAGGTTGGGGTTTGCTTATTTGCCCCAGAATGTCAGCACAGATTTGCTTGTGATTTAATTTTGAACAATTGTGTAGATTCTGTCCACATTTTGTTTTGTTTTTAAGCTACCTGAGGGTTCTGAATGTTTGCCATCTTCAAAGTCCTTCCTGTCTTCATCAAGCCTCTTATGCCAGGAAAAAAGTGTGCAAGTGGCATGCGTTCTTCCCCGTATACCTTGCTTAACATACAAAATGATTCTGTAGGGATTTCCCTGAATTTCACTAGAAATCCACGTTTATCCAATGCTGAATTCTCGAAACTCAGTGTTTCCCCAATGCACAAAAACCGTGTCAACTTTTGTTGACATGTGACAGAAACTAATGCAGAGAGTGAGGTGAACTTTGCATTCCCAGTTATTGGAATTTCAAGGTTCATGGCCTCCTACTCACTTTAAACTTGCATTGTGCATTTTGTCTGCCACAAACACAGTCTTGTTATTTTGTAGCTGTACCTTTTACAGCGAGTTAGCTTTGCATTAGAAACCCCTTCACTTCACATATTTCAAAATATAACGAAGTATTGTGTGGTATTGTCAAGTGTGGCTGCTATAAATTGTGCACACCTATCTATACGTAATAAGTAAACATTTGCCAGTACTGGGGAAATGTGGCTGTGTAAGCCAAATTGACTGCTGCCAGATAGTTGAGGCCCAAAGGGCAGGTGCCACTAATTTGGAAACAGTCACATTTGTTGGCTATTCTTGTACTACTGCATCAAGGGTGTACCAGAACTGGATAAACCTTGCAAACATCTGGCAGAAGGACTCGCATTGGTCAGCCATACACTGTTGATCCTAGCTGTGAGCATCAGGTGTCATGACTGGTACCTCGGCAACAATATGAAACAATCATCCAGCTCACCCACCAGTACAATAGCTGTGTAGTTTGACCTATTTCCATATGTACCATGCGCCGTACCTTGCTTCACCTGGGGTTCCACAGCTGGAGAGCAACGAGGGTGCCCATGATATCAATCACCCAGTCGTTGCAAACAATGCCACACTTGGGTCAAGGAACAGTGGCAATGGACCCTCGGCAGATGGAAGGTCATGCGGAGTGATGAGCGCCATGCTGATGGGCAGGTTTGCATATTGTATAAACAGCATGAACCCCTATCCCCTGGTTGCACAATTGGTGTTCAACATGCCGGTGGTAGTGTTTTGGTCTGGAGAACTTTTTCCTGGCAAGCCTTAAATCTGTTAGGTGAGCATCTGTATCCATATCTGTAGGAGGTTTACCTGGACCACAGTGCCATCTTTCAACTGGACAATGCACCGTGTCTTCAGGTTCTTATAACTTCCTAGTGGTTGGAGAAGCATGACAACAAATTTGCCACATTTCCTTGGCCCACAAACTCTCCTGATTGTAACCCAATTGAACATTTATGGGATATACTAGAACAGGGTGTAAAAACTGCTGATCCTCCTCCACGGAATGAGTGTGAACTGATAAAGCTTCTGCAGCAGACACATTTCAAGTTACACGTGGAGGATGTTTGACACCTTGTAGAATCTGTTCCTAGATGTTCATGAGCCGTGACTGCACAGAAAGATGGACCAACACATTATTAGGTAGGTGTTCCTAATGCAGACCTACTTCAGTGTATAGGAACATGTCTTTGAACAAAGGAAACCATCACAGAAATTAACTTGTAATATTTATGGATTTAGTTATGATAGTCATTGATGGGGGGGGATGTTCTGATACTTCAGAAAACTTGTGCTTTCAAAGAATATAGGTCAATGGTTACATAGATAAAATGGAGACTACATAAAAACAGTGTTCGTAGATGTGGTATACAAGTATCTTCACACTAGGTTTTGGCTGTTAGAACTTTTTCCGTAGAGAAAAAAAGTAAAAAACAACAACCTCGTGTTATCCTTGAAAGGCATTGGCATTTGCTTTATCTGATGAGCGATATTTATAGGTCACTAAATTTGGTGTGGTCTTAAGATTTTGGAGTTGTGAACAGTAATATAATTTTGAATTATAATTTAATTGTGGAATAACTCTTTTACGGGTCTTATAGAGGTTATTTTTCTTCAAAGTTGGTTGTCAAATTTTCGAACTAAAGCCTAGTTCGTCATCAGGACTATGTCACTGGAGTAGTTGCTGCCACTCATTTGGAAGAGTCCATCCGCAATTATCGTTAATTGTGGTACTTCTTCTTCTTGCTATTTCGATCCCTTCTTCTAGTTTCCTCTTTACTAAGTTTGACTGGTTGGTGATTATTTTCACTGAGTCCCAATTTATGGAGTGTCCACTTGCTTGTATATGTCTGTCTAGCCCTGTTTTGTTCCCAATGTTCCTAATAGCTGCTTGGTGTTCTTTCATTCGGACCTTAATACTTCTCCCTGTTTCTCCTATATAGCTGAGTCCGCAGTTACAGTCGATGCAGTAAATTACTCCTTCCTGCAATTGGATGTCCAATTCTTTCTGCTTTAAAGCTGGCAGGAATTTCTTTATTTTGTTATTAAGATCTGGAGCTAGCCTGATATCATATTTTGCTCCGATCCTTTTCAGTTTCTCGAAAAGTCCCTTGTGGTACGTAATTTTGCTGGTGAATTTGAAGTTGGTTTTCTCCTGCTTCTTTTTTGGCACTTGTTTAAATATTTTTTCAACATATGGGGAGGGGTAATTGTTTTCTGCCAATATTTCCTTTAATTCTTCTTTGTGAAGATCTTTCTGAGTAGCTGAAGAGACCAGGATTTCAATCTTTTCCAAAAATTGTCTCGCCATATTCAATTTAATATAATCAGGGTGGAATGAGCAGAAGTCTAACATCTTCCCTGTGTTGGTGGGTTTTCTAAAAAGCTGAGTGAATATTTTTCCCTCTCTTGAGGTCAAGGTTAAATCTAGGTAATTGATGCTATGGTCTCTTTCCTGTTCTAGGGTATACTGCAAGGTATTCTCTAGTAAGTTAAATTCTTCCAGGATCTGAGAGGGTAGAGATTGGTCCACAGTATCTACTATAATTAGGACATCATCTATGTACCTTACATAGAGAGCAAACAAGGAGGGTTGTATAAGGATTTTTGCCTCTAGTTTACTTATATAATAATTTGCTAGCAGAGGTGCTAGTGGAGAACCCATTGCAAGTCCTGAAGTTTGTCTGTAATATTTTTTTCCAAACTGGAAGAAATTATTCTTGAAGGAAAATAGGAGCAGTTCATATATGCCAAGTAGTATTTCTCTATTGTGTTTATGGAATACTATTTTTTCCGCAAGGTCATCTGCAATGATTTAAGTTCAAAAAGTTTTTGTATTTCTTTTGTATTAATCTTAGTCATAATTTGCAATTTTTTTTCTTTTTTAGACTGATGAAGATCATACAGATGCACTCAGTCAGATTTTGTACATGAGGACCATTGTTTTTCACTTCATTTTTTTTTATTGAAATGTAACAGTTTTGCTGGTGTACACATTTTTGTGTATAAATATATTGTCTTGTGTAAACCATTTTACACCATATTTAGAATAAATATATTTCAAACAAACATTGCATCATTTTTTTTTTCTACTACTGGTTTATCTATTTTGATGTTCAAGTACTTTTAGTATCTGATATTATTAATATAACATACTAAAAATGCAAAACATGTGTTTGCAGGAAATTGATAGGTTTTTAGATTCAGGGATAATATGTTACATTGTTAGCTGTATAAGCATATATAGGAGGGGAAGGAAGAAAATAATTTTTGGGTGTGTCATGTCCATGTACTGTTATTTCTTTAACTGTGTTTGTGGCTGTTAATGCTGGAACAAAATCTATTACCAGCAATACAAAGTACATGGTAGGTGTTCTTAATGTAGTGTACTGTGCAATGTAAAGAGGAAATCAGTTTTAACCTCGTTTTTCTCATTAGGACTGCTTATAGAACAATGTTTAAGACTTATTTTCTTGCTCATCTCATTAGGACTATGATTTTCCTGCTGCATAGCTACTTGCAGCAGGAAAATTGCTTCAGTCTGAAGCATCCGTTTGATGGTACAAGCTGTATTTGGCATTAGTTTATTATACCTTTCTGTGTTATATTTAAATGCGAAAAATTGATCCTGGAATGGGCAGAAGCAAACTTGTTCCAAGCAGTTGTGCAGCAGGAAAATGAAACAAGGGATGAGTGTATGTAAATGAGATGGCACCAAGGCTATCTCCCAAACTAAACAAGTTACTGAAATCCAATACCAGTTATTTTAAGTTTAGAATAAGTACCATCTGTGATACATTGTTGGGATGGACACTGGGCTAACACCAAAAAATTTATCACTCTGACAGCAGGTAAGACAGTGAGGCAACTGATGAAAATAAAGCTACTTCTGAAAGATTTTGTAATGTAATAACAGCACTTAGTTGGAAGCTCAGAACATGTAGCACACAGGCAAGTACTAGTTCAAGCACAAGAGACCGTTTTAGTAATTTACATATCCACTTTTCTGAATTGCATGAATAAAAGCATCTGTACACTTTAGGCTAAGAATTATGGAAGCATATCATTTAGGGCTCCAGTGGAAGGGGAGACAAACAAGGCAAGATACCTAAGTGCTAGCTCATGGCCAATCGTCCGAGAAGGGTCCGGGTTTGGATCCCGGTGCGGCATGGATATTGTGCTTGTCTTACGGCACTGGCTGTCTCCCTTCCCTGGAACCAGTGACCCTAAATTAGGGACGGGTGACTGCTTATAGCTCATCGAGTTGCTCACGGTGGTCGTTAAACCTTCAATAAAAGAAAAAACAGTAATGTGAGTCAACGGCTCTTGTGCAGTTAGGAAGGTCACAGAGGTTAGGCATATCACCATATTGTTTTACCTACCTCCATCCACTATTTGGTGGACCAGTGGCATACCGGAAACACTCAGGAGGGGGGGGTGCTCCACGGAAAAAATTTTTGAGGCCCTTTTGCAAAATTTATTTGGTTTCAATTACTGAACATTTTTAGCTTCCATATTTGCATATTTGCAAGCTTAACGGGCATTTTAGTAAATCAAATTCTTTGGAATCCATGTATTTTTCATAAAATCAAAATTACTGCTTTATTGCCTAATATACAAATGTGCACTTCATAATTAAAATGCTTGCCCTACTTTCATACAGATACAAAGTACTCCAAAACACTTACGCCAAAGTTAATCATATCATGCAAATTTTCTTCTTTTAAAGAGCTGTATAAAAGGCCAGCCTCTTTTAAATGCCTCACGATCACACACAAAAAACAACAACAACAACAACAAAAACTGGTGTGTGACAGTGCCTAATGACCTTTTCCGGTTTGTATGAAAATACAGAACATACGTAAGCTAACAAATAAGAAACAATTAAGAATTGTGACACAAAACACGTAAAACAACTTTCTTTACTCTTGAATATAAAAAAACAAAACATTTAACATAATATCGCAATGTTTTGCACAAGGTAAAAAATTTTTCTCTTGACTCTCTCATAAAAAAGATGACTCTGCTTCTTCGTCCTACTCCCCCAGCGAAGAACATCTTTTAGTTCATTATATTTTGAAGGATGAGTAGTTATGTACAAATATATGCACTTCATCGTCATTGGTATAAAAATTCTAAATAATTTACCAAAATATGCCAATATATGGTGTTTGCTAATATGCATGCATAGGAACTTTGCTATGGCCGTGAAAAGGGCTCTCAAGTCCAGGGACCGACTTAGACAGTTGGGGACCCTGGGCAAGAAAGAGGCCCCCTCGCAAAACGCATTAGGTCATGCCTCCTTCCATTACAAAGTGACAGTAATTGGTTGTACCCAACATTCTTATGCTGGGACAGGTTACATAGTTATTTTTGGCAGATTAATAAGACATTAATTTGCCAATAATATGGTGTTCTATTTATTTGTAGAAATTATAATTATCATTTCCATTGTCTCAATGTACAATTATGAAATTACCATTTTAACTTTTTTTCAGTGGATTGAATCAGATGCAAAGCAAGTAATACACAGTCGAGTCACGTTATTATGACCTCCTACTTTTGACGTCAACAGCGTGTAGCCAATGAAAAAAGGCATGAGTCATGAGCTGGATTGGGGGGTATATAAGGTGTGCTGTAGGCATTCTGAAAACAGAGGGCCGCAGATGGCCTAGTGGTCAACTTTTGTGACTGCCATGGAGATAACCTCAAGTTTGATCCCAGGCAGGTACGAACGCTCGAAACACTTAAATATCCGCAGTGCGTCGGATGGGCACGTTAAGCAGTCGGACCCCGGTAATAAATCAGGGCATTTTCCTCCCCCTTTCTACCTCGCTTCTGTGTCACTTTCCTATCGGGCACTTTAGCCCAAATCTTCTATTTCTAAGGGTTGTTTAAGACCTGGAGTCAGACACTCCCTTCCTAAAATCTTCTACATACAGGGGCGAATTGGCCCACCGGGACATTTCCCGGTGGACCTCTCGAAAAATGACCCACTTTCTCCATTTTTTTTTCTGGATTTTTTGGAACGAGCAAATAATTTTTTGTTACTAATGAATAATAATCGTTAACTTCATTCGAGTTTTTATTTCTGCCTTAAAAGTTGCTTCCTTTACAAAAAAGTACCAAAAGTTTCCTTCTACCTATATGTTGGGCAAAAGTTTCCTTCTATCTATATGTTCTGTTCTGAAATGACGCATCAAAATTATCTACAGTTATGTAAAAGTGCCAATGGATCACTAGCGTCTGGGGACAGCAATGGAAATCTCGTAGGAAGATCCTCATTGGTAGGAATAAAACACAATCAACCAATTGGCGTGCGTGATGTGTGCGATATGAAACACAGGCAGACAGGCATTTTTGGCGGGTAGAATTCTTACTGTTGTTACTTCTTACTGCGGATTTTTGGCGTGTTTTCATCAAAGAATTTGTTTTCCTATTTCGCGGTGACCATGGATACTGTGAACAGATTCATTTGTTCAATCTGTGGTGGTTCATTCGGGATGAAATATAACTTAAAGAAGCATGTTAAAAAATTTCATGGAACCAATTGGCGTGGGTGATGTGCAGAGCAATAGCTCGTTTTAGATGTTAGTCCTAGCAAATTCTGATGTGTACGTTTGATTCATATAAAAAGGTTTGTATTGAAATACCAGGTACTACTATGAGTTTAATACGTATTCATTTTTAGTGATGTTCGTCCTAGCAACTCTGTGTGCAAATATTCCCTTTATATGCACGTTTGAAATGCGTGCGTGACTTTTTACACACACTGAGAATGCCGTCTCAATTTTTGCAGTGTCTCGGATATCTTTAGCCGCTATATAGTGCTTTTATTTTCAATCAGACTAGTTAATCGTAGTGTTTGTTCAAGTTTGAAATCATTATCCTATGTATGCATTACCACCAGTAGCGTTACTAGCGGTGCCGCCCCCCTCCCCCCATCGCAAGATTTACTTCAGCGCCCCATTTTTCCAGGATTTGGAATGATCCAGGAAGGATGTGTTTTTAGTGTGTGTGTGTATGGTTCGGAGGGGGTCAGGAAGATAGGGAGAGTGTCTGAAAAAGTAAGGGGGTGTTCCTAGAGACCTGTGATTTTTACTTTTTGAATATTTTTTTTTTTTTTTTTTTGATTTGGGGTTTAACAACTACCATGAGCAACTCAATAGGCTATAAGCAGTCGCCCGTCCCTAATTTAGGGTCACTGGTTCCAGGGAAGGGAGAGAGCCAGTGCAGTAAGACAAACACAACATGCATGCCTGACGGAATTCGAACCCAGACCCTTACGGACGAATGATCAGAGGCCATCGTTAGACCACTGGGGCGGCGAATAATTTTCGGAACAGAAACACTGTGTAAGGTTATTAATCGGCCAATCTTAACGGTGCACGGACTGGTGCATGAACATCCATTTTATCACAAGGAACAAATTCAACAAAATATATATAAATGGTAAAATTAATAATTATAAGGCTTCATAATCATCCGTTTTACTTTCAGTTGTTTCTGATGTGCCCAGTTTTTGTCAAATGCCTGCTTTTGAACAATTGATGAGCTAAACAAATCACCACTCTTTTCATCAGAAACGTCACTTCAGCTAACGGGCTCAGCGTAAAGAGAACTGCTTGGGTGTGGGAAGTTTCTTCGTGGGCTCTCGTTTTCTTTTCCTCTGATACTGTGGTCCACTTGGACATTTGTGACATTTTACAAATGGATGCCATTCTCCTGTATATGAAAGTTTTTACACAGTGAATGAGAGCTAGACATGCTTACTATAAAGAAGCAATAGCAACATTTGTTTTGTTCAAAATAAAACAAAGCATTTGAAGAAATCGCCCTCATACACATCGCAGAGTTGCGGTGAGTAAATGCGCCTGTTGTGTTCGTAATCCTAGGCGATTGACTGTTTTTGCGCATCTTTCACAGGGTATTCCCATATGGCTTCACACTTTTCCGTAGCAGCACAGAGGGAGAGCGATCATATTACATGCCAGAGCCAAAGGGCGGAATAACCTCAGGCTATCCAGTTTTTAAAAAGTAAAAATTGACATATATTTACTTGCAAAGCTGAATATATCTTTTTTTTGTGCATATTCGGATTTTTTCATGAAACTATAAAGTCTGTCGGCTGTAGTACGCCTCTTCTTTACTTGCGCTCCCGCAGCTGCAGGGTTGGTAGTTACGCCACTGATTACCACAGGCTTGTTTACAATTTACAAGGTGTCTTCCAAATTTGGGAAATGCAATTTCATGACCACTTAAGCTATCTGTCTGTATGTATATATAATTTTTTTTGCAAATGGGATAGATATATCCCTATCCAAGGCAGCACTATATGTGCAACACACGTTACAGAAGGGAAACACTCCACCCCCTTTTTTTTTTTTTTAAATGAACACCTGCTAGTAACAAAAAACTGACTTTGTCATACTTTTTTATTATGCCTAAAAGTAAGGCATAGTCAAAGGATATGTAATGAAATTGTGTAGCACGATTGTACTACACTCTTTCATTGCAGTCTTTCTTTAGCATTTATACCTGAAAAATATTGTGATTTCCTAAGCAACATATTTTAAAATTGTTAAATTGATCTCAAGATTTTGTACAGATACACTGAGTGATCACTGAAGTATGACCACCTACCCAATACTTCATAGGTCATTCTTTCACCCTCAGTACAGCAGCTAAATGACGACATCGATTCAATAACATGCCAGAAGCAGTAGGAAGATATGGCCAACAAAGCTGTGTGTAATGCAGCTTTCAATGCTGATATGGAGGTATTATTGGTGTATTCAGACGACTTGAAATGTCGTTTTATAATGTCCACACAAGTGTTCTATGCGATTGGAGTTCGAAGTTTAATCAATATGCTTGGAAGTCCGAACTGTGTTCCTCAAACCATTCCTGCACAACATTGGACCTGTATCTTGGCGCATTGTAGTCTTGAAAGACGACATCACCATTCCTTAAAAAGTGCAAGATTGCTGGGTGTGCAGAGTCGGCAAGCAATTCACGACAGTGGGCACCAATTTCATATATTGTTCCACATGCATCAGGAGTTCACGTTTCTTCCAGGTAAACATGCCCCACACCATACAACTGCCAAAAATAAATGTAATGAAAATATTATTTGGGTAATGAGACAGTGTATTTTATTTGATACTCAGCACCTAAGTGATGTAATCTGCAATAATTAATAATAGCTGTAGTTTAGTGCAACTTGATTATAATGTTAATACATATTGCAAGTATATTTATTTCATGTTAATGCAAGCTTCAATCGCCATCAAACAAAATAGCAGTCATCAGTTGCGTTTCAGGTATTAATGCATTTCTTTTCTTCCGTGGTGCACAATAATATTTTTTTTTTTTTTTGTTGCCAAGGCTGTTAGGAGAATTAAAATCTGCTGTGTGGTCATACATAAAGTAATGGATTAACTGAAGTTATAAATATTTTTTTTGTTTCCCTTTGTGCAAGTGTATTCAAAATGTTACTATCTCCCTTTACTTAGAAGGAAATTCTACCCATTGGAGTCAAGTGAAAAAGGGTGCACCTAAGAGCTATGGTCATGTGCCTTTTTTTTTTTTTTTTTTTTTTTTTTTGCTGATAACATTGCCTGCAAGCTGAATTCTTCCAACAGTCAAGTGCCCATTATTACTTGGTCAAGCTGGGGAACATAATCCTGTTCTTGCTGCCCAAAGGAGGTATGATGATGGAAGAATTACTGGCTTTGACCTTAGTAGCATGTTTCTGCATGGGTGGATGTTGGCTATCAGTGTATGCTAAATTTATGCGGTTGTTTGTGCCACCATTTTGGAGTTGCAGAAATCTGAGTATGGACCTGCGTAAGAGTGAGGGAGCAAGGCACACAACCCCCCCCCCCCCTCATGCTTTTTGGAAGAGCGTGGCATCCCTAGCTAGAGCTAGCCAATGGTAGCAACAGAGGGTAACGCGATGTCCTCAATAGACATATGTTCATCCTCCTAGACACCGACTGACACGTTGAGCTTTACGAGCAGACCTTAGCAACAGATTTCTCAGATAAAGTCCACGTGCACTCGCCGAAAAGACTACAAAACTTTAGATGTTGGCCCGCTCTCCATAGAACAGCCTAGTCTGCCATACGTTAAACACTTCCTAGGGGCCGTCCATACAGTTCGTCCGAGATTACGAGGGGGGGGGTCCTGACAACCGGACCAAATGTGACATGGGGGAGGTTTAGTAATTTGGACGTCCAGCAGCAAAAATTATAGTGGATGGTATTTCTTCGGGTTTTTTTCTTCTTTTAATAGTTAAAAAAAAACACGGTATGAAATATTTGAGATTTCTGTTGATATTTAGCTAAATCAGAATATTAAGTTCTCGTATTTGTACTACCAAATCTATCGTGTTTTGTAGATTATATAACCAAAAGTGTTGCAACCTTGAATCTGTGCGTTCATTTGTAGATCTTTATTTCAGAATTATAAATTTCGGGTAGCATTAGAGAATAAATTAATGCCTAAATAATAAATATTTTCTGAAGCAAACATGTAAATATATGGACAATTCCTTTAAATAATTACACATTTTCTTTTTGTTTCTTAAAGGACTTCTAAAAGCAGTCATCAAAAATAAACGGGGTTGCAGGAATTTGGACGTACTTTTAGGGGGAGGGGTGCCAACAATCAGACAAAATGTGACATGGGGAAGGGGGAGTCAAAAAATAGTAAAAAATAAATAAATCATGGACGTACTTTATGGACGGCCCCCTAGCAGGTTAGAACAGTGTTGCGAGGTGTAAGCATCACATTCTTTACATACAGAGGATCTCTGTTGTCCAACAGACTACACGTCTAGCATCAAATAAGCCTTCTACATACAATTTTGGTGCTCCAACATATCCTAAAGGGGCACAATAGAAACACAGGCAAATGGCTATGTTTGCAGCACTTGTATATACCCACCAACCCCAAAATGTGCTTCTGGTAGGTAATTCCTCTGTTACAGAGTATATCTGTCTTAAAATTTTACAAAGAAACATGTCAACGTAAAAAAACAAAAGATTTAAGAACAAGGAACTTGTAAACATTGGCAGATGGTTATTTCAGTGTCTCTCCTCACTTGTTTTGATGGCCAACAACCCTAAACTTGTTGCTGACATCGGACTTTTCTGTTGCAGGAGTTTTTAAGTGATACAAAACCATGATGTCAATAAAAAACAAAGCTTTTAAACAATCTGTAAAAAAAAAAATACTGATGTGGTCACTCAGTCAGAAATTAACTCTCCGCAACACGTGGCTGACAGCATTGCGCTGTGTGCTCTGCCTGTTAAGAAGTAAATGTTCTCACAATCCTTTATAACTATGGAAAATGCATCAGTTAGAAGGTATTAACCCCACAGATATAGGTTTTTGTGCTCATAGTTTGGATAAAAATGCAAAGAAACAATGAAAAACTCGGAATTCTGTATATGTAAACACTTGTTTTTTACGGTCAACAACCCAAAAATTGCTTCTAACTAGTGAGGTGCGAGGTAAAGGCCTCAGCATGCAAACATATGTATCTATGCCAACATCCTCTTGATCATCCTATGGGCAAATTTTATGTGTCGCAGAAACTCTTGGAACCTAGAGTACTGAACATTTGGTGAGCAACATTGCCTCTTTTTCATAAACAGCCGACACTTCGCGATGAATTTCAGTTAGATTAAAACGTTTTGTCGTTAAAGTGCACTGTTCCGCGAACTGCCAATTTCAAGTAACACTCCAGCTACTGCACCATAACAAATGCCCGTTAATGAATAAACTATGCAGCACAATTGTGCCACACTCCTTCCTCAAGCAGATGACAAAATGTACGCAGTCACTCCATGGTTGTGTTCTTTCACTTTCCAATAGTCACTGCTGCATGAAACCTTTTTTTTTTTTTTTTTTATGCCTTCATAGCTCATTTGTCTTGTATAACTGTAGATATGTAAATCCCCATTACAATGTGATGCCTCTTTTGGTGCTTACATCATTTTGCACCTCAGAATAATCTCTTGTACCTAACACTGGTAGTTTTTTACAGCTTTGTTGTATTTTTTATTTCTGAAACCTTTGTGTATCCATGCATTCCCCGCTCTCTTGTGTTTTTAGTTTTTCCATTAGAACAGTTAAAAGGACTAATCTTTTCAAGAGGACAAACGCACATACTTATTGTGGAACACATTGTGTGTTTGAAAGCATTTTGCTACAGCTAATGAGAGTTGTCCCCTGGAGATGAGATTGACTATTTGAGATAAGTGTTTCGTAGTGGATTTATATGAATGTCCACTAAAATCATTTGTTTCTGATGGTCTCAGTTACAGCAGTAAGCAGATCTGAAGTTCAGGCTACAAATATTGTGGGTAAGTTTTTCTTGTAAATATTTTTGACGGCTGAAAATTGTACATTTGTGTTGGCATCAACTTGTCAGAATATTTCTTTACATTGTTATTAGCTCATTTATTATCTTTTGTCAACTGAACCCTCGCTGGGACATGGTAGCTTTGATACATTTTTCCACAGCTTATGACAGTATGAAATGCAGCTCACTTTCAGGCTTTTTCAATGAGAGAAATGTGAAAAATTTTTGATTCAGCGGACAAAAATATAACAGCATAAAATTTATTTATAAATAAATGTATTATAATACTAAATGATGAACTTTACTCATTGTGAAACTGTTGCTACTCACTGGCAAAAAAAAAAAAGTTTTAAAATGAGTTATGAGCATATTGAGTTTGTATATGAATATGCACACTAATTATGATTGCAAAGTCTAAGAAATTTAAATTGGTGAAAACCATTGCAGTTGAAGCATCTTTATTTTTCTCTATAAATTTGCACATGCAGAATTAAAGGGATTTGTTTTATGTCTCACTGACATATAATAAAATTTTGGTAAAATAAAACTTTGCATGGTGATATTTGTTTCTCCCCCTTCCTGTAACATGTATCTTAAAAATATCACTTTAATAACAATGATTCTACTTTAATGATGATTGGCCAATTGTATTTTAAAAGCGAGAACTTGTGGTCAAGTACTGAACAAATTAGGAAGTTATAATAAGGTTTCCTGTGTTCATTTTCAGAAAGCATTCTGGGTTCATCAGTTCTGAAGATGCCGCCCTGGCATAAGTGATGGCCTCTAATCATGGGTTTGGGTTCAAATCCCGATGCAGCCTTGGATGTTGTGTTTGTCTTACGGCACTGGCTCTCCCCATTCCCTGGAACCAGTGGCCGCAAATTAGGGACAAGCAACTGCTTATAAAGCACATCAAGTTGCTCACAGTAGTCATTAAACCTAAATCCACACACACATACACTTCTGAAGGTTCTTGCCACATTTTCTGCCAACCAGTATCACAAAGCAATATATTTTGGGGCGGGAGAAAGTTTTATTCACATTTGAGATAGATGTAATTAGTACTAATTAAAAAGTAAATTTGCATTGCAGGCACATGGTAAGATATGTAAGGTTCCAACACATGCATATAAAATTAGGTTAGTTTTTTTTATTTTTTTTTTTATTGGAGGTTTAACGACCACCGTGAGCAACTCAATGGGCTATAAGCAGTTGCCCGTCCCTAATTTAGGGCCACTGGCTCCAGGGAAGGGAGACTTGGAAATGCTTCAAAATTAAATGTTAAGTCAGTGATAAAGGAATGTACTGCAAATTAAATTTCTTTATTTATTCATTCTTAGGGCAGAGATACAGTACATATGCAATCAAAATAAAGGAAAGAATAAAATAAAAACTGACATGCTGATATGTTAACAATGTGTATGATTATTTTCAATACCAATAATATATAAGGTAGGTTCAAAAAGTTTCCAGAAATTCCTTTTCATACAGAAAGCAATAAGACTACTGTTATTTCCATTGCATTCCCTTTGAAATAATTTTCTTAGGGAGCTACACTGTCCATAAAATTGTTTCAAGTATTCCTGGAGTCCATTCTATGAAACCATTTTCAATTCCTTTGTCACATTTCAAATGGGCCGCCCCGGTGGCGCAGTGGTCTAAGCGATGGCCTCTGATCATTCGTCCGAACGGGGTCCGGGTTCGAATCCCGGTGAGGCATGGATATTGTGTTTGTCTTACGGCACTGGCTCTCTCCCTTCCCTGGAACCAGTGACCCTAAATTAGGGAGGGGCGACTGCTTATAGCCCATTGAGTAGCTCACAATGGTCGTTAAACCTACAATAAAAAAAAAAAAAAAAAAATTTCAAATGGTGTCCTCAGCAATTGCTTGTGAATAGTGGTGATTTTAGGGCAGATCTCAACTGTGTAAACAAGTAAAAATTGGGTGGTACCAAGTCAGGAAAATATGGAAATGCTCAAGTGGTGTCCCATTGTTTTTTTGGACCATTATATAATGATGTGCAGGTGCATTGTCATGAAGAAACTATTTGTTCTCATTTTTCTGGTCATTTTTTACTTCAGATTGCATCCCTGAAGAGACAGAAGATATCAAAGTACATTTCTTTATTCACAGTCCTCCCTTCTCCAAGAACTTCATAGTGAATAATAAGGTCCAGATAGTGAAAGAAAACTTCCAGCACACTCTCTTACTAGTCCAAACAGGGTGTCTCTTATCAAGGAAATGCGTTACTTTCCATTTCAAAGATTGACTGTGGATCACACGAAAATCATCATGTTTTGTCTCTTCTGGTTACGGTGGTTAGAAAACTGTAATATTGATCAGCTGTAATGCTTGTGCCACACATAAACTTCCCATTGCACCATATGCTTGCTGAAGCATGGCTAATGTCTGTCACATTGATTTTCGAAGAAAAAACACAAAATGTCATGATGTCTTATAGTTGCCATAAGTTTCAACTGCAATATTATTAAACACATGGTACATCACAATAGAACAGTTGGTGCTCAACACAGACAGGAAATGCAAAGGTGCCACTTGTCAGCAATCTATATCATGATTACTGCCAACATATGAGATGGAAAATTCCCGACATGCTTCTTCATTTGCACAGTTTGGAACTATTTCAGGAACTTTTGAACCTACCTTATGATCTTTTGCAAACTGGGCTACGGATGGACTAATTAAATATAGGTAATTTTTATTATTTTAACAAAATCAATATATGTGCATTCATGGTTTTGCTTTCACCTGTGCACATGGTAATGAACACGCACAAAGGAATACATGTAAAGTGGTAGAAAATATGTGACCTTTTTCAAACAACGGGGCCACAGACAAATGAAATGTAGGTCATTTTTGCTCTTTAGACAAAAGATATTAGATATCATAAAATCAATACATGTGTGTACTAGTATTAAACTAGAATTCCTGGTGTTTTCATGCATCAGTGCGCATGGTAATAAACACACACACAAATGAAATTCACACAAGTTGCACATGATCAACAAACGACAAACCGAAGAGTTATGTGAAAAGCGACAGAACTTGTCAGTAACATGTTATAATAAGTTTGCAAACTAGCAGTGAAAAACATCGTCTTCAATACTGTTTTATTTTGCCTACATGTACACACATTTCTATATAACAGAGATTTATCTATCAAGCTAGTGTTATAAGAGCATTAAGTCTTGTAAATACAAAGGTTTTTATGCAACAATGAAAATATTTCATCAGTCATGCAAGTTGATGACCATTTACATAAAACACTCTTTCATACATTATGTGTATAAATGTGCACAAATTTTTCTACACAACAGGAATGAAGTGCTCCTTCCTACATGGAATTTGTTTATTAAAGTGAAGTACATGATCTTCAGATTTGTTTTAGATGAAAATCAGTTTCATAAAATATGCCAGGAAAACAAAGCTACATATCAGATGGTTAACCGCAGTGTCGGTAGGATTTTGTAAATATACAATTCACTAAACAGAATTTTTTTTCATTTACCCCAAAGATTACATAATTTGCCTTGCAATATTTTTGCTTGACAAATCTTTTATAAAAGTTTAGGTCCAATACAAAACTAATGTAGTTCTGCGCAGCTCATTAAAATACTCAGCCATATTGTTTTGTTCTAAGAATTTCTCTAACTACATTCTGACACCATGTTTCCCAACACAGACGAAATTTTTTGTCAATCTCACTGCTCGCTAAAAGCAAAAGGATATCCTAACAACATTTTAGCAGTTATTTCAGTAAAGTTCAGTTAAACGATGCCACAGCTGTTTTTCAGTTGTCTACTTTCTGCACAGAAGTAGACAACTGAAAAGCAGCTCAGTTGTCTACTTGCCGCCGGAGAATATTCAGCATGGTAAAGAGATGTCACATTTCCACCTCTCCAGCACTTATCATATCTAGCTCCCTACCAAAATGATAAAAAGTGAGTAGCAACAGTTTCACAATGAGTAAAGTTCATCATTTAGTATTATAATACATTTATTCATAAATAAATTTTATGCTGTTATATTTTTGTCCGCTGAATCAAAATTTTTTCACATTTCTCTCATTGAAAAAGCCTGAAAGTGAGCTGCATTTCATACTGTCATAAGCTGTGGAAAAATGTATCAAAGCTACCATGTCCCAGCGAGGGTTCAGTTGACAAAAGATAATAAATGAGCTAATAACAATGTAAAGAAATATTCTGACAAGTTGATGCCAACACAAATGTACAATTTTCAGCTGTCAAAAATATTTACAAGAAAAGAAACTTACCCACAATATTTGTAGCCTGAACTTCAGATCTGCTTACTGCTGTAACTGAGACCATCAGAAACAAATGATTTTAGTGGACATTCATATAAATCCACTACAAAACACTTATCTCAAATAGTCAATCTTATCTCCAGGGGACAACTCTCATTAGCTGTAGCATTAGCTCTGCACACCCAGCAATCTTGCACTTTTTAAGGAATGGTGATGTCTCTCAAGATGACAATGCGCCAAGCCACAGGTCCAATGTTGTGCAGGAATGGTTTGAGGAACACAGTTCGGACTTCCAAGCATATCAATTAGACTTTGAACTCCAATCGCATAGAACACTTGTGTGGACATTATAAAACGACATTTCAAGTCGTCTGAATACACCAATAATACCTCCATATCAGCATTGAAAGCTGCATTACACACAGCTTTGTTGGCCATATCTTCCTACTGCTTCTGGCATGTTATTGAATCGATGTCGTCATTTAGCTGCTGTACTGATTGTGAAAGAATGACCTATGAAGTATTGGGTAGGTGGTCATACTTCAGTGATCACTCAGTGTATCTACAAAATCTTGAGAACAATTTAATAATTTTAAAATATGTTGCTTAGGAAATCACAATATTTTTCAGGTATAAATGCTAAAGAAAGACTGCAATGAAAGAGTGTAGTACAATCGTGCTACACAATTTCATTACATATCCTTTGAATATGCCTTACTTTTAGGCATAGTCAAAAAGTATGACGAAGTCTGTTTTTTGTTACTAGCAGGTGTTCATATAGAAAAAATTAGAGGGGGTGGAGTGTTTCCCTTCTGTAACGTGTGTTGCACATATACCGCTGCCTTTGATAGGGATATATATATATCTATCCCATTTGCCAAAAATTATATATACATACTGACAGATAGCTTAAGTGGTCATGAAATTGCATTTCCCAAATTTGGACGACACCTTGTAAATTGTAAACAAGCCTGTGGTAATCAGTGGCGTAACTACCAACCCTGCAGCTGCGGGAGCGCAAGTAAAGAAGAGGCGTACTACAGCCGACAGACTTTATAGTTTCATGAAAAAATCCGAATATGCACAAAAAAAAGATATATTCAGCTTTGCAAGTAAATATATGTCAAGTTTTACTTTTTAAAAACTGGGTAGCCTGATTGAGGTTATTCCGCCCTTTGGCTCTGGCATGTAATAAGATCGCTCTCCCTCTGTGCTGCTACGGAAAAGTGTGAAGCCATATGGCAATACCCTGTGAAAGATGCGCAAAAACAGTCAATCGCCTAGGATTACGAACACAACAGGCGCATTTACTCACCGCAACTCTGCGATGTGTATGAGGGCGATTTCTTCAAATGCTTTGTTTTATTTTGAACAAAACAAATGTTGCTATTGCTTCTTTATAGTAAGCATGTCTAGCTCTCATTCACTGTGTAAAAACTTTCATATACAGGAGAATGGCATCCATTTGTAAAATGTCACAAATGTCCAAGTGGACCACAGTATCAGAGGAAAAGAAAACGAGAGCCCACGAAGAAACTTCCCACACCCAAGCAGTTCTCTTTACGCTGAGCCCGTTAGCTGAAGTGACGTTTCTGATGAAAAGAGTGGTGATTTGTTTAGCTCATCAATTGTTCAAAAGCAGGCATTTGACAAAAACTGGGCACATCAGAAACAACTGAAAGTAAAACGGATGATTATGAAGCCTTATAATTATTAATTTTACCATTTATATATATTTTGTTGAATTTGTTCCTTGTGATAAAATGGATGTTCATGCACCAGTCCGTGCACCGTTAATCCTGATTGGCCGATTAATAACCTTACAGTGTTTCTGTTCCGAAAATTATTCGCCGCCCCAGTGGTCTAACGATGGCCTCTGATCATTCGTCCGTAAGGGTCTGGGTTCGAATTCCGTCAGGCATGCATGTTGTGTTTGTCTTACTGCACTGGCTCTCTCCCTTCCCTGGAACCAGTGACCCTAAATTAGGGACGGGCGACTGCTTATAGCCTATTGAGTTGCTCATGGTAGTTGTTAAACCCCAAATCAAAAAAAAAAAAAAAAAAAAAAAAAAATTCAAAAAGTAAAAATCACAGGTCTCTAGGAACACCCCCTTACTTTTTCAGACACTCTCCCTATCTTCCTGACCCCCCTCCGAACCATACACACACACACTAAAAACACATCCTTCCTGGATCACTCCAAATCCTGGAAAAATGGGGCGCTGAAGTAAATCTTGCGATGGGGGAGGGGGGGGCACCGCTAGTAATGCTACTGGTGGTAATGCATACATAGGATAATGATTTCAAACGTGAACAAACACTACGATTAACTAGTCTGATTGAAAATAAAAGCACTATATAGCGGCTAAAGATATCCGAGACACTGCAAAAATTGAGACGGCATTCTCAGTGTGTGTAAAAAGTCACGCACGCATTTCAAACGTGCATATAAAGGGAATATTTGCACACAGAGTTGCTAGGACGAACATCACTAAAAATGAATACGTATTAAACTCATAGTAGTACCTGGTACTTCAATACAAACCTTTTTATATGAATCAAACGTACACATCAGAATTTGCTAGGACTAACATCTAAAACGAGCTATTGCTCTGCACATCACCCACGCCAATTGGTTCCATGAAATTTTTTAACATGCTTCTTTAAGTTATATTTCATCCCGAATGAACCACCACAGATTGAACAAATGAATCTGTTCACAGTATCCATGGTCACCGCGAAATAGGAAAACAAATTCTTTGATGAAAACACGCCAAAAATCCGCAGTAAGAAGTAACAACAGTAAGATTCTACCCGCCAAAAATGCCTGTCTGCCTGTGTTTCAAATCGCACACATCACGCACGCCAATTGGTTGATTGTGTTTTATTCCTACCAATGAGGATCTTCCTACGAGATTTCCATTGCTGTCCCCAAACGCTAGTCCAATGGATCAAGCACGCTGTTATATATTAATTACCCTAAAACTAACTATAGTTAGCCGTGGGTTGTTGCCTTTGGAGATCTGGGTCATTGGTATGCCCTACTTGCCTTCTGTAATCTTGAAGGAGACACTGATACCAGTTGTGATGGCCCATCATCCCAATCCCCTTATTCACAAGCTGACACAGGATACACAGTGATTCTCCTGCAGAGATATTCCGAAAGCTATGTTCATCCCACATTTGTCTTAAAAGAAACAATGATTTACCAATACTGGTTCGTGGCTCATAATGGTTGTTCGTGGATTAAAAATGGTGAGGAAACTTAAAAAAGGCATTTACTCAGTTACCAAAAAAATATAAAAATTAATTGCATGGAAAAATTGCTATGTGGCATGTTCACATTTCAACTTTTAAAACGATCTTCACGTTGATATAGTTTGAAATGAAGTCTGCAAGGGACACCTGGTTTTTGTTCCTTTTTTTTTTTTTTTTTTTAAGTCAAAACCATATTTTTCAAAAGAAAATATCTGGTTTGATGCTACATTCAGTCATGAGCGGATTTTTAAAGTTCTTTCACCATTAAATTGTTAAAATTTGTTCAGATCTGAATTCGTTTTAAAATGCATATTTCAACAGTTTTCTTTCCTTCACGGAACAGACTTGGAATTGAGAAGGTACATGAGTTTTCCACCAGACTCGCCAAGACGTTCTTCAAGAAAGCGGATGCCCACCCTAATGGACTTGTTAGGGATGCGGTTGATTACAATCCCAGCGAATTCCTATGGTAACCCAGAACTAAGGCGGCAATCGTTGACCCCTTTGACAAAGAGCAAGTATGTGATCAATGGTGGGTGTTAGATAGACACCCCCCCACACACACACACACCTTTTTAGATTGGCATCAAGATGGTAAGAATTTATTGCTGCTCCGGCATTTGGATTTGGTCTCGTTGAGTTTCAGTCAATCCCTGGTGCGTCGGCAGCCGGGTGGTGTTTTGGTTCTGTGTGATCTTGTGCAGAGCATGGTTTCCCTTAACCCCATTCTCCGTGGTAGTATCACGGTTCACAGTTTGAAAGATATGTTACCCTCTCCTTTCACTCAATTTTTCTGTTTGTCTTTCCTATTGAGTTCACTTACTCAGATCTCCTAGCTTCCTATTTGTAAGGGTAGTTCTAGATCTGAGGTCAGAAACTCCCTTCCGAAAACTTCGTCAAATATTGTATCGTATCTGAAAACATATCACTCATTGCTGCCATGGATGAAAGGAGCGATTTATCCAAGGAGGTTATATTACTGCAGACACCACTGGCTCTGCCACCATAGGTCACAGCTAATCCGTGTGTGACGTCACAAGCAGGCAAAAATGAACTAAATTATGCCGTTGATAAAACAGTAAGCTTGTGTATCATTGATAAAGATTATTGAAATACTCATTTTGTCTGTTTATTCGCTTAGAAGCTTTTGTTCCATTGGTTTCAAAGTAGCTTCTCTTCTGCGGCTGCGTCGTGCCTGCCCATGACGTGATTTGCAGCACGGACGATGACTTATGGCGGCCAATGCTGCGTGGATAAGAGTGGTGTCTCCAGTAATATAACCTTGGATTTATCAGATTTGCAAAAAAGGGATGATTAGCGCCTTTTGGGCTAAGGGTGGCAGTATTCCTAAACAATGCAGTTGTGAACTGTTCGCGTGCTTCTGTGGTTAAAGTGTATCGTGATTGGAGAAATGACACCATTCCGAATAAGCGATGGGGAAACTGCGGTGCACCACGTGTCTTTGATGTGAGAGGTGAACGTTGGCTGCGAAGGTGCGTGAGGGCGGATCGACACATTACAGTGGAGCAACTCACTGGCTGAATGAATCAGAGGGGTTACCGGAAGTGTGTCTAAAACGACAGTTCGGCGAACCCTGCTGCGTACGGGGCTCCAATGCAGACGGATGGTCACTGCACCTATGCTAACACAGGTCCATCGGCAGAAAAAGCTCTCATTTGCTTGGCAGTATTGGAATTGGACCTCCGCTGATTGGCAAAGGATTGCCTTCTCCAATGAGTCACGTTTTCTGCTTCATCGAACGGATGGACAAGAAACATCGGAGAACAAACAACGTATAAGGCAAGAAACTTCGGAGAACAAATAACGTATAAGGCAAGAAACATCGGAGAACAAACACTCTTCTACCATTGCTGGAAGAACACAAGTTAGTGGGGGCAACTTGTGTTCTTCGTTATGGTCAGGGGAATGTTTTTGTGGCATTCCCTGGGTCTACTCATACTTGTGGAAGGCACTATGGACCGAATTCGTTATGAATCCATCCTTGCAGACCACGTACACCCATACATGCTGATTGTCTTCCCTGAGGCGGATGGGATCTTCCAGCACAACAATGCGACGTGCCACACAGCTAAATATGTAAAAGAGTGGTTGGAAGAGCACGATGAAGACTTCAAAGTACTTTCCTCGTCACATAATTCCCCAGACTTAAACCCAATTGAGCATCTGCGGGACCACCTCGATCGTGTTCGCTCTATGGATCCTCCACTACGCACCCTCCAGCAGCTGTCAGATGCACTGTAGTCAGCAAGGCTACACATACCTGTGAACACATTTCAGCACCTTATTGAGTCACTCCCAGCCTGTCTAGCTGCTGTCCGCACTGCACACAGTGGATACTCAGGATATTAGCTGGTGGTCACAATAATGTGACTTGACCGTGTATATAACTATATATTGGGGGTCTTCAAAGATAGGGGCACAGGGCACGTGCCCCGAATGTACTTCTGTAAATCAGGCCCTGCTCAAGTCCTCTGGAACAGCTGCTTTCCCGTCATCCAGTTTTTATGAACTAAAGCAACCAAAATGTTTTCTAAAGTTTCACTCGTTTACCGAAATAAGCAGAACTTGCTTTTCTTTTTAATACTTCTTTCAAAGCTGCCTGAATTCTTGGTTATTTCTTAAACTAGTTTGGCATGAAGTTTCCCCAAAATTGTTTGTAAAATCTTTCTGCTAAGGTCAGAGCCACCACCCTCCCCCCACACACAATGTGGGGCGGGTTATTATTATTTTTTATTAGAGGTTTAACGACCACTGTGAGCAACTCAGTGGGCTATAAGCAGTCGCCCGTCCCTAATTTAGGGTCACTGGTTCCAGGGAAGGGACAGAACCAGTGCCGTAAGACACGCAACATCCATGCCTCACCGGGATTCGAACCCGGACTCCTTTCTGACGAATGATCAGAGGGCATCGCTTAGACCACTGTGCCACCGGAGCGGTCAATGTGGGGGTTATCAGTACGACCCTGGTTCGGACAATTTCATTCATCCATATGAGGTGGTCCACAACTGGCAGTATAAATTCTGTACACTGGTTAGCTGTGCATTATAGTGTATGCGGCTAACTAAAGTATTTAAAAAGAAGTTACCAAAGTGTATAACTTTGCTTTTCAGATAAAATGTTTGGCAAATTTATTCACACAGTTAATTTCTGTTTTTTACGCTCCTCAGAGTAAGAAATTACGATCCTGACATGATCATCCTTAGAAAGCAACTGCCCACCTGGTAGCTACAGCCCTGAATATTAATCATTATCATTAAGATTAGAATTACATGTGCTTTCACTTATTTTATACTTGATTAGCCAGGGTAATAGAGTGAATTAACATGAAAATGTGTTATACCAAGTGGAAAAATACTAATAAACAACCATTTTGTAAATCACTGAAGGAAGATTTGTTCTTCACAATACATGGGAAATCAATAGAATATTCAAAGCAAACAGAATATCAATTTTGAATTTTCTTGTAGCACTTACTGATCATCCATGTAAGATCTCTCAGAAAACTTTAAAATTTCAACGCCCTGGAGCGGAAATCGAACCCGAATCTCCCGATTTCTGTTCGAGTATGCTAACCGTTACACCGCCCATGACAGTGAAGTTCCAAGCAACTCAGACTAAACAAACTTAGCTTAGGAATCTGATTTTTGATTGATTGGAGGTTTAACGACCACCGTGAGCAACTCAATGGGCTATAAGCAGTCGCCCGTCCCTAATTTAGGGTCACTGGTTCTAGGGAAGGGAGAGAGCCAGTGCCGTAAGACAAACACAACATCCATGCCTGACCGGGATTCGAACCCGGACCCCTTACGGACGAATGATCAGAGGCCAACGCCTTAGACCACTGCGCCACCGGGGCGGCATGTGTTCAGATTCCTAATGCCGCCCCGGTGGCGCAGTGGTCTAAGGCGTTGGCCTCTGATCATTCGTCCGAAATGGGTCCGGGTTCGAATCCCGGTCAGGCATGGATGTTGTGTTTGTCTTACGGCACTGGCTCTCTCCCTTCCCTGGAACCAGTGACCCTAAATTAGGGACGGGCGACTGCTTATAGCCCATTGAGTTGCTCACGGTGGTCGTTAAACCTCCAATCAAAAAAAAAAAAAATCTGAACACCCTCAGATTTTCGCTAGTCGAAGCATCCTTGCTTCCTCATAGCGTGTTGACCCATCTCCCATCCAGAAACGGATGTAGGTCGGAAATCACCAGTACCACAGATAAATCAATGAAGAAAGAAATATTCCTCATAATACATGGGAAATCGATAGAATATTCAAAGCAAACAGAATATAAATTCTGTTATCGCTTGTACCACTTACTAATTATCCATGTAACATCTTTCAAAAAACTTGAAAATTTTATCGCTCTGGAGCAAGAATCGAACCCGCATCTCCCGACTTCCGTTCGATTAGGCTAGTTACCTAGAACTTCACTGTCCTGGGTGGTGTAACGGTTAGCTTACTCGAACGAAAATCGGGAGATGCGGGTTGGATTCCTGCTCCAGGGCGATGCAATTTCTGCGTTTTCTGAGAGATGTTACATGGATGATCAACAGGCCTGTAGTGGTTTTTCAAGAAAATTCCGTGTACTCTCTGCTTTTTCTTAAAAACTACGTATACGCTTTGCTTTTCCTAGAAAACACACCTTAACTTTTTTTCATGGCTTCTCATTCTTCAGACGGCCGGACCGGTGGCGCAGTGGTCTAAGGCGCTGGCCTCTGATCATTCGTCCGTAAGGGGTCCGGGTTTGAATCCCGGTCAGGCATGGATGTTGTGTTTGTTTTACGGCACTGGCTCTCTCCCTTCCCTGGAGCCAACGACCCTAAATTAGGGACGGGCGACTGCTTATATCCCATTGAGTTGCTCACGGTGGTCGTTAAACCTCCAACTAAAAAAAAAAAAAAAATTCTTCAGACGTACCAGTCTTCGGACAATACCTAGGGGGCGAAACAGCCACATTTACCTAATTTTCAGTTTTTCTAATTCTACGTGTAAATTCGTCCATTGTCGCCCCCGGTGGCGCAGTGGTCTAAGCGATGTCCTCTAATCATTCGTCCGAACGGAGTCCGGGTTCGAATCCCGGTGAGGCATGGATATTGTGTTTGTCTTACGGCACTGGCTCTCTCCCTTCCCTGGAACCAGTGACCCTAAATTAGGGAGGGGCGACTGCTTATAGCCCATTGAGTAGCTCACAATGGTCGTTAAACCTACAATAAAAAAAAAAAAAAATTTCAAATGGTGTCCTCAGCAATTGCTTGTGAATAGTGGTGATTTTAGGGCAGATCTCAACTGTGTAAACAAGTAAAAATTGGGTGGTACCAAGTCAGGAAAATATGGAAATGCTCAAGTGGTGTCCCATTGTTTTTTTGGACCATTATATAATGATGTGCAGGTGCATTGTCATGAAGAAACTATTTGTTCTCATTTTTCTGGTCATTTTTTACTTCAGATTGCATCCCTGAAGAGACAGAAGATATCAAAGTACATTTCTTTATTCACAGTCCTCCCTTCTCCAAGAACTTCATAGTGAATAATAAGGTCCAGATAGTGAAAGAAAACTTCCAGCACACTCTCTTACTAGTCCAAACAGGGTGTCTCTTATCAAGGAAATGCGTTACTTTCCATTTCAAAGATTGACTGTGGATCACACGAAAATCATCATGTTTTGTCTCTTCTGGTTACGGTGGTTAGAAAACTGTAATATTGATCAGCTGTAATGCTTGTGCCACACATAAACTTCCCATTGCACCATATGCTTGCTGAAGCATGGCTAATGTCTGTCACATTGATTTTCGAAGAAAAAACACAAAATGTCATGATGTCTTATAGTTGCCATAAGTTTCAACTGCAATATTATTAAACACATGGTACATCACAATAGAACAGTTGGTGCTCAACACAGACAGGAAATGCAAAGGTGCCACTTGTCAGCAATCTATATCATGATTACTGCCAACATATGAGATGGAAAATTCCCGACATGCTTCTTCATTTGCACAGTTTGGAACTATTTCAGGAACTTTTGAACCTACCTTATGATCTTTTGCAAACTGGGCTACGGATGGACTAATTAAATATAGGTAATTTTTATTATTTTAACAAAATCAATATATGTGCATTCATGGTTTTGCTTTCACCTGTGCACATGGTAATGAACACGCACAAAGGAATACATGTAAAGTGGTAGAAAATATGTGACCTTTTTCAAACAACGGGGCCACAGACAAATGAAATGTAGGTCATTTTTGCTCTTTAGACAAAAGATATTAGATATCATAAAATCAATACATGTGTGTACTAGTATTAAACTAGAATTCCTGGTGTTTTCATGCATCAGTGCGCATGGTAATAAACACACACACAAATGAAATTCACACAAGTTGCACATGATCAACAAACGACAAACCGAAGAGTTATGTGAAAAGCGACAGAACTTGTCAGTAACATGTTATAATAAGTTTGCAAACTAGCAGTGAAAAACATCGTCTTCAATACTGTTTTATTTTGCCTACATGTACACACATTTCTATATAACAGAGATTTATCTATCAAGCTAGTGTTATAAGAGCATTAAGTCTTGTAAATACAAAGGTTTTTATGCAACAATGAAAATATTTCATCAGTCATGCAAGTTGATGACCATTTACATAAAACACTCTTTCATACATTATGTGTATAAATGTGCACAAATTTTTCTACACAACAGGAATGAAGTGCTCCTTCCTACATGGAATTTGTTTATTAAAGTGAAGTACATGATCTTCAGATTTGTTTTAGATGAAAATCAGTTTCATAAAATATGCCAGGAAAACAAAGCTACATATCAGATGGTTAACCGCAGTGTCGGTAGGATTTTGTAAATATACAATTCACTAAACAGAATTTTTTTCATTTACCCCAAAGATTACATAATTTGCCTTGCAATATTTTTGCTTGACAAATCTTTTATAAAAGTTTAGGTCCAATACAAAACTAATGTAGTTCTGCGCAGCTCATTAAAATACTCAGCCATATTGTTTTGTTCTAAGAATTTCTCTAACTACATTCTGACACCATGTTTCCCAACACAGACGAAATTTTTTGTCAATCTCACTGCTCGCTAAAAGCAAAAGGATATCCTAACAACATTTTAGCAGTTATTTCAGTAAAGTTCAGTTAAACGATGCCACAGCTGTTTTTCAGTTGTCTACTTCTGCACAGAAGTAGACAACTGAAAAGCAGCTCAGTTGTCTACTTGCCGCCGGAGAATATTCAGCATGGTAAAGAGATGTCACATTTCCACCTCTCCAGCACTTATCATATCTAGCTCCCTACCAAAATGATAAAAAGTGAGTAGCAACAGTTTCACAATGAGTAAAGTTCATCATTTAGTATTATAATACATTTATTCATAAATAAATTTTATGCTGTTATATTTTTGTCCGCTGAATCAAAATTTTTTCACATTTCTCTCATTGAAAAAGCCTGAAAGTGAGCTGCATTTCATACTGTCATAAGCTGTGGAAAAATGTATCAAAGCTACCATGTCCCAGCGAGGGTTCAGTTGACAAAAGATAATAAATGAGCTAATAACAATGTAAAGAAATATTCTGACAAGTTGATGCCAACACAAATGTACAATTTTCAGCTGTCAAAAATATTTACAAGAAAAGAAACTTACCCACAATATTTGTAGCCTGAACTTCAGATCTGCTTACTGCTGTAACTGAGACCATCAGAAACAAATGATTTTAGTGGACATTCATATAAATCCACTACAAAACACTTATCTCAAATAGTCAATCTTATCTCCAGGGGACAACTCTCATTAGCTGTAGCATTAGCTCTGCACACCCAGCAATCTTGCACTTTTTAAGGAATGGTGATGTCTCTCAAGATGACAATGCGCCAAGCCACAGGTCCAATGTTGTGCAGGAATGGTTTGAGGAACACAGTTCGGACTTCCAAGCATATCAATTAGACTTTGAACTCCAATCGCATAGAACACTTGTGTGGACATTATAAAACGACATTTCAAGTCGTCTGAATACACCAATAATACCTCCATATCAGCATTGAAAGCTGCATTACACACAGCTTTGTTGGCCATATCTTCCTACTGCTTCTGGCATGTTATTGAATCGATGTCGTCATTTAGCTGCTGTACTGATTGTGAAAGAATGACCTATGAAGTATTGGGTAGGTGGTCATACTTCAGTGATCACTCAGTGTATCTACAAAATCTTGAGAACAATTTAATAATTTTAAAATATGTTGCTTAGGAAATCACAATATTTTTCAGGTATAAATGCTAAAGAAAGACTGCAATGAAAGAGTGTAGTACAATCGTGCTACACAATTTCATTACATATCCTTTGAATATGCCTTACTTTTAGGCATAGTCAAAAAGTATGACGAAGTCTGTTTTTTGTTACTAGCAGGTGTTCATATAGAAAAAATTAGAGGGGGTGGAGTGTTTCCCTTCTGTAACGTGTGTTGCACATATACCGCTGCCTTTGATAGGGATATATATATATCTATCCCATTTGCCAAAAATTATATATACATACTGACAGATAGCTTAAGTGGTCATGAAATTGCATTTCCCAAATTTGGACGACACCTTGTAAATTGTAAACAAGCCTGTGGTAATCAGTGGCGTAACTACCAACCCTGCAGCTGCGGGAGCGCAAGTAAAGAAGAGGCGTACTACAGCCGACAGACTTTATAGTTTCATGAAAAAATCCGAATATGCACAAAAAAAAGATATATTCAGCTTTGCAAGTAAATATATGTCAAGTTTTACTTTTTAAAAACTGGGTAGCCTGATTGAGGTTATTCCGCCCTTTGGCTCTGGCATGTAATAAGATCGCTCTCCCTCTGTGCTGCTACGGAAAAGTGTGAAGCCATATGGCAATACCCTGTGAAAGATGCGCAAAAACAGTCAATCGCCTAGGATTACGAACACAACAGGCGCATTTACTCACCGCAACTCTGCGATGTGTATGAGGGCGATTTCTTCAAATGCTTTGTTTTATTTTGAACAAAACAAATGTTGCTATTGCTTCTTTATAGTAAGCATGTCTAGCTCTCATTCACTGTGTAAAAACTTTCATATACAGGAGAATGGCATCCATTTGTAAAATGTCACAAATGTCCAAGTGGACCACAGTATCAGAGGAAAAGAAAACGAGAGCCCACGAAGAAACTTCCCACACCCAAGCAGTTCTCTTTACGCTGAGCCCGTTAGCTGAAGTGACGTTTCTGATGAAAAGAGTGGTGATTTGTTTAGCTCATCAATTGTTCAAAAGCAGGCATTTGACAAAAACTGGGCACATCAGAAACAACTGAAAGTAAAACGGATGATTATGAAGCCTTATAATTATTAATTTTACCATTTATATATATTTTGTTGAATTTGTTCCTTGTGATAAAATGGATGTTCATGCACCAGTCCGTGCACCGTTAATCCTGATTGGCCGATTAATAACCTTACAGTGTTTCTGTTCCGAAAATTATTCGCCGCCCCAGTGGTCTAACGATGGCCTCTGATCATTCGTCCGTAAGGGTCTGGGTTCGAATTCCGTCAGGCATGCATGTTGTGTTTGTCTTACTGCACTGGCTCTCTCCCTTCCCTGGAACCAGTGACCCTAAATTAGGGACGGGCGACTGCTTATAGCCTATTGAGTTGCTCATGGTAGTTGTTAAACCCCAAATCAAAAAAAAAAAAAAAAAAAAATTCAAAAAGTAAAAATCACAGGTCTCTAGGAACACCCCCTTACTTTTTCAGACACTCTCCCTATCTTCCTGACCCCCCTCCGAACCATACACACACACACTAAAAACACATCCTTCCTGGATCACTCCAAATCCTGGAAAAATGGGGCGCTGAAGTAAATCTTGCGATGGGGGAGGGGGGGCACCGCTAGTAATGCTACTGGTGGTAATGCATACATAGGATAATGATTTCAAACGTGAACAAACACTACGATTAACTAGTCTGATTGAAAATAAAAGCACTATATAGCGGCTAAAGATATCCGAGACACTGCAAAAATTGAGACGGCATTCTCAGTGTGTGTAAAAAGTCACGCACGCATTTCAAACGTGCATATAAAGGGAATATTTGCACACAGAGTTGCTAGGACGAACATCACTAAAAATGAATACGTATTAAACTCATAGTAGTACCTGGTACTTCAATACAAACCTTTTTATATGAATCAAACGTACACATCAGAATTTGCTAGGACTAACATCTAAAACGAGCTATTGCTCTGCACATCACCCACGCCAATTGGTTCCATGAAATTTTTTAACATGCTTCTTTAAGTTATATTTCATCCCGAATGAACCACCACAGATTGAACAAATGAATCTGTTCACAGTATCCATGGTCACCGCGAAATAGGAAAACAAATTCTTTGATGAAAACACGCCAAAAATCCGCAGTAAGAAGTAACAACAGTAAGATTCTACCCGCCAAAAATGCCTGTCTGCCTGTGTTTCAAATCGCACACATCACGCACGCCAATTGGTTGATTGTGTTTTATTCCTACCAATGAGGATCTTCCTACGAGATTTCCATTGCTGTCCCCAAACGCTAGTCCAATGGATCAAGCACGCTGTTATATATTAATTACCCTAAAACTAACTATAGTTAGCCGTGGGTTGTTGCCTTTGGAGATCTGGGTCATTGGTATGCCCTACTTGCCTTCTGTAATCTTGAAGGAGACACTGATACCAGTTGTGATGGCCCATCATCCCAATCCCCTTATTCACAAGCTGACACAGGATACACAGTGATTCTCCTGCAGAGATATTCCGAAAGCTATGTTCATCCCACATTTGTCTTAAAAGAAACAATGATTTACCAATACTGGTTCGTGGCTCATAATGGTTGTTCGTGGATTAAAAATGGTGAGGAAACTTAAAAAAGGCATTTACTCAGTTACCAAAAAAATATAAAAATTAATTGCATGGAAAAATTGCTATGTGGCATGTTCACATTTCAACTTTTAAAACGATCTTCACGTTGATATAGTTTGAAATGAAGTCTGCAAGGGACACCTGGTTTTTGTTCCTTTTTTTTTTTTTTTTAAGTCAAAACCATATTTTTCAAAAGAAAATATCTGGTTTGATGCTACATTCAGTCATGAGCGGATTTTTAAAGTTCTTTCACCATTAAATTGTTAAAATTTGTTCAGATCTGAATTCGTTTTAAAATGCATATTTCAACAGTTTTCTTTCCTTCACGGAACAGACTTGGAATTGAGAAGGTACATGAGTTTTCCACCAGACTCGCCAAGACGTTCTTCAAGAAAGCGGATGCCCACCCTAATGGACTTGTTAGGGATGCGGTTGATTACAATCCCAGCGAATTCCTATGGTAACCCAGAACTAAGGCGGCAATCGTTGACCCCCTTTGACAAAGAGCAAGTATGTGATCAATGGTGGGTGTTAGATAGACACCCCCCCCACACACACACACCTTTTTAGATTGGCATCAAGATGGTAAGAATTTATTGCTGCTCCGGCATTTGGATTTGGTCTCGTTGAGTTTCAGTCAATCCCTGGTGCGTCGGCAGCCGGGTGGTGTTTTGGTTCTGTGTGATCTTGTGCAGAGCATGGTTTCCCTTAACCCCATTCTCCGTGGTAGTATCACGGTTCACAGTTTGAAAGATATGTTACCCTCTCCTTTCACTCAATTTTTCTGTTTGTCTTTCCTATTGAGTTCACTTACTCAGATCTCCTAGCTTCCTATTTGTAAGGGTAGTTCTAGATCTGAGGTCAGAAACTCCCTTCCGAAAACTTCGTCAAATATTGTATCGTATCTGAAAACATATCACTCATTGCTGCCATGGATGAAAGGAGCGATTTATCCAAGGAGGTTATATTACTGCAGACACCACTGGCTCTGCCACCATAGGTCACAGCTAATCCGTGTGTGACGTCACAAGCAGGCAAAAATGAACTAAATTATGCCGTTGATAAAACAGTAAGCTTGTGTATCATTGATAAAGATTATTGAAATACTCATTTTGTCTGTTTATTCGCTTAGAAGCTTTTGTTCCATTGGTTTCAAAGTAGCTTCTCTTCTGCGGCTGCGTCGTGCCTGCCCATGACGTGATTTGCAGCACGGACGATGACTTATGGCGGCCAATGCTGCGTGGATAAGAGTGGTGTCTCCAGTAATATAACCTTGGATTTATCAGATTTGCAAAAAAGGGATGATTAGCGCCTTTTGGGCTAAGGGTGGCAGTATTCCTAAACAATGCAGTTGTGAACTGTTCGCGTGCTTCTGTGGTTAAAGTGTATCGTGATTGGAGAAATGACACCATTCCGAATAAGCGATGGGGAAACTGCGGTGCACCACGTGTCTTTGATGTGAGAGGTGAACGTTGGCTGCGAAGGTGCGTGAGGGCGGATCGACACATTACAGTGGAGCAACTCACTGGCTGAATGAATCAGAGGGGTTACCGGAAGTGTGTCTAAAACGACAGTTCGGCGAACCCTGCTGCGTACGGGGCTCCAATGCAGACGGATGGTCACTGCACCTATGCTAACACAGGTCCATCGGCAGAAAAAGCTCTCATTTGCTTGGCAGTATTGGAATTGGACCTCCGCTGATTGGCAAAGGATTGCCTTCTCCAATGAGTCACGTTTTCTGCTTCATCGAACGGATGGACAAGAAACATCGGAGAACAAACAACGTATAAGGCAAGAAACTTCGGAGAACAAATAACGTATAAGGCAAGAAACATCGGAGAACAAACACTCTTCTACCATTGCTGGAAGAACACAAGTTAGTGGGGGCAACTTGTGTTCTTCGTTATGGTCAGGGGAATGTTTTTGTGGCATTCCCTGGGTCTACTCATACTTGTGGAAGGCACTATGGACCGAATTCGTTATGAATCCATCCTTGCAGACCACGTACACCCATACATGCTGATTGTCTTCCCTGAGGCGGATGGGATCTTCCAGCACAACAATGCGACGTGCCACACAGCTAAATATGTAAAAGAGTGGTTGGAAGAGCACGATGAAGACTTCAAAGTACTTTCCTCGTCACATAATTCCCCAGACTTAAACCCAATTGAGCATCTGCGGGACCACCTCGATCGTGTTCGCTCTATGGATCCTCCACTACGCACCCTCCAGCAGCTGTCAGATGCACTGTAGTCAGCAAGGCTACACATACCTGTGAACACATTTCAGCACCTTATTGAGTCACTCCCAGCCTGTCTAGCTGCTGTCCGCACTGCACACAGTGGATACTCAGGATATTAGCTGGTGGTCACAATAATGTGACTTGACCGTGTATATAACTATATATTGGGGGTCTTCAAAGATAGGGGCACAGGGCACGTGCCCCGAATGTACTTCTGTAAATCAGGCCCTGCTCAAGTCCTCTGGAACAGCTGCTTTCCCGTCATCCAGTTTTTATGAACTAAAGCAACCAAAATGTTTTCTAAAGTTTCACTCGTTTACCGAAATAAGCAGAACTTGCTTTTCTTTTTAATACTTCTTTCAAAGCTGCCTGAATTCTTGGTTATTTCTTAAACTAGTTTGGCATGAAGTTTCCCCAAAATTGTTTGTAAAATCTTTCTGCTAAGGTCAGAGCCACCACCCTCCCCCCACACACAATGTGGGGCGGGTTATTATTATTTTTTATTAGAGGTTTAACGACCACTGTGAGCAACTCAGTGGGCTATAAGCAGTCGCCCGTCCCTAATTTAGGGTCACTGGTTCCAGGGAAGGGACAGAACCAGTGCCGTAAGACACGCAACATCCATGCCTCACCGGGATTCGAACCCGGACTCCTTTCTGACGAATGATCAGAGGGCATCGCTTAGACCACTGTGCCACCGGAGCGGTCAATGTGGGGGTTATCAGTACGACCCTGGTTCGGACAATTTCATTCATCCATATGAGGTGGTCCACAACTGGCAGTATAAATTCTGTACACTGGTTAGCTGTGCATTATAGTGTATGCGGCTAACTAAAGTATTTAAAAAAGAAGTTACCAAAGTGTATAACTTTGCTTTTCAGATAAAATGTTTGGCAAATTTATTCACACAGTTAATTTCTGTTTTTTACGCTCCTCAGAGTAAGAAATTACGATCCTGACATGATCATCCTTAGAAAGCAACTGCCCACCTGGTAGCTACAGCCCTGAATATTAATCATTATCATTAAGATTAGAATTACATGTGCTTTCACTTATTTTATACTTGATTAGCCAGGGTAATAGAGTGAATTAACATGAAAATGTGTTATACCAAGTGGAAAAATACTAATAAACAACCATTTTGTAAATCACTGAAGGAAGATTTGTTCTTCACAATACATGGGAAATCAATAGAATATTCAAAGCAAACAGAATATCAATTTTGAATTTTCTTGTAGCACTTACTGATCATCCATGTAAGATCTCTCAGAAAACTTTAAAATTTCAACGCCCTGGAGCGGAAATCGAACCCGAATCTCCCGATTTCTGTTCGAGTATGCTAACCGTTACACCGCCCATGACAGTGAAGTTCCAAGCAACTCAGACTAAACAAACTTAGCTTAGGAATCTGATTTTTGATTGATTGGAGGTTTAACGACCACCGTGAGCAACTCAATGGGCTATAAGCAGTCGCCCGTCCCTAATTTAGGGTCACTGGTTCTAGGGAAGGAGAGAGCCAGTGCCGTAAGACAAACACAACATCCATGCCTGACCGGGATTCGAACCCGGACCCCTTACGGACGAATGATCAGAGGCCAACGCCTTAGACCACTGCGCCACCGGGGCGGCATGTGTTCAGATTCCTAATGCCGCCCCGGTGGCGCAGTGGTCTAAGGCGTTGGCCTCTGATCATTCGTCCGAAATGGGTCCGGGTTCGAATCCCGGTCAGGCATGGATGTTGTGTTTGTCTTACGGCACTGGCTCTCTCCCTTCCCTGGAACCAGTGACCCTAAATTAGGGACGGGTGACTGCTTATAGCCCATTGAGTTGCTCACGGTGGTCGTTAAACCTCCAATCAAAAAAAATCTGAACACCCTCAGATTTTCGCTAGTCGAAGCATCCTTGCTTCCTCATAGCGTGTTGACCCATCTCCCATCCAGAAACGGATGTAGGTCGGAAATCACCAGTACCACAGATAAATCAATGAAGAAAGAAATATTCCTCATAATACATGGGAAATCGATAGAATATTCAAAGCAAACAGAATATAAATTCTGTTATCGCTTGTACCACTTACTAATTATCCATGTAACATCTTTCAAAAAACTTGAAAATTTTATCGCTCTGGAGCAAGAATCGAACCCGCATCTCCCGACTTCCGTTCGATTAGGCTAGTTACCTAGAACTTCACTGTCCTGGGTGGTGTAACGGTTAGCTTACTCGAACGAAAATCGGGAGATGCGGGTTGGATTCCTGCTCCAGGGCGATGCAATTTCTGCGTTTTCTGAGAGATGTTACATGGATGATCAACAGGCCTGTAGTGGTTTTTCAAGAAAATTCCGTGTACTCTCTGCTTTTTCTTAAAAACTACGTATACGCTTTGCTTTTCCTAGAAAACACACCTTAACTTTTTTCATGGCTTCTCATTCTTCAGACGGCCGGACCGGTGGCGCAGTGGTCTAAGGCGCTGGCCTCTGATCATTCGTCCGTAAGGGGTCCGGGTTTGAATCCCGGTCAGGCATGGATGTTGTGTTTGTTTTACGGCACTGGCTCTCTCCCTTCCCTGGAGCCAACGACCCTAAATTAGGGACGGGCGACTGCTTATATCCCATTGAGTTGCTCACGGTGGTCGTTAAACCTCCAACTAAAAAAAAAAAAAAAAAAATTCTTCAGACGTACCAGTCTTCGGACAATACCTAGGGGGCGAAACAGCCACATTTACCTAATTTTCAGTTTTTCTAATTCTACGTGTAAATTCGTCCATTGTCGCCCCCGGTGGCGCAGTGGTCTAAGCGATGTCCTCTAATCATTCGTCCGAACGGAGTCCGGGTTCGAATCCCGGTGAGGCATGGATATTGTGTTTGTCTTACGGCACTGGCTCTCTCCCTTCCCTGGAACCAGTGACCCTAAATTAGGGAGGGGCGACTGCTTATAGCCCATTGAGTAGCTCACAATGGTCGTTAAACCTACAATAAAAAAAAAAAAAATTTCAAATGGTGTCCTCAGCAATTGCTTGTGAATAGTGGTGATTTTAGGGCAGATCTCAACTGTGTAAACAAGTAAAAATTGGGTGGTACCAAGTCAGGAAAATATGGAAATGCTCAAGTGGTGTCCCATTGTTTTTTTGGACCATTATATAATGATGTGCAGGTGCATTGTCATGAAGAAACTATTTGTTCTCATTTTTCTGGTCATTTTTTACTTCAGATTGCATCCCTGAAGAGACAGAAGATATCAAAGTACATTTCTTTATTCACAGTCCTCCCTTCTCCAAGAACTTCATAGTGAATAATAAGGTCCAGATAGTGAAAGAAAACTTCCAGCACACTCTCTTACTAGTCCAAACAGGGTGTCTCTTATCAAGGAAATGCGTTACTTTCCATTTCAAAGATTGACTGTGGATCACACGAAAATCATCATGTTTTGTCTCTTCTGGTTACGGTGGTTAGAAAACTGTAATATTGATCAGCTGTAATGCTTGTGCCACACATAAACTTCCCATTGCACCATATGCTTGCTGAAGCATGGCTAATGTCTGTCACATTGATTTTCGAAGAAAAAACACAAAATGTCATGATGTCTTATAGTTGCCATAAGTTTCAACTGCAATATTATTAAACACATGGTACATCACAATAGAACAGTTGGTGCTCAACACAGACAGGAAATGCAAAGGTGCCACTTGTCAGCAATCTATATCATGATTACTGCCAACATATGAGATGGAAAATTCCCGACATGCTTCTTCATTTGCACAGTTTGGAACTATTTCAGGAACTTTTGAACCTACCTTATGATCTTTTGCAAACTGGGCTACGGATGGACTAATTAAATATAGGTAATTTTTATTATTTTAACAAAATCAATATATGTGCATTCATGGTTTTGCTTTCACCTGTGCACATGGTAATGAACACGCACAAAGGAATACATGTAAAGTGGTAGAAAATATGTGACCTTTTTCAAACAACGGGGCCACAGACAAATGAAATGTAGGTCATTTTTGCTCTTTAGACAAAAGATATTAGATATCATAAAATCAATACATGTGTGTACTAGTATTAAACTAGAATTCCTGGTGTTTTCATGCATCAGTGCGCATGGTAATAAACACACACACAAATGAAATTCACACAAGTTGCACATGATCAACAAACGACAAACCGAAGAGTTATGTGAAAAGCGACAGAACTTGTCAGTAACATGTTATAATAAGTTTGCAAACTAGCAGTGAAAAACATCGTCTTCAATACTGTTTTATTTTGCCTACATGTACACACATTTCTATATAACAGAGATTTATCTATCAAGCTAGTGTTATAAGAGCATTAAGTCTTGTAAATACAAAGGTTTTTATGCAACAATGAAAATATTTCATCAGTCATGCAAGTTGATGACCATTTACATAAAACACTCTTTCATACATTATGTGTATAAATGTGCACAAATTTTTCTACACAACAGGAATGAAGTGCTCCTTCCTACATGGAATTTGTTTATTAAAGTGAAGTACATGATCTTCAGATTTGTTTTAGATGAAAATCAGTTTCATAAAATATGCCAGGAAAACAAAGCTACATATCAGATGGTTAACCGCAGTGTCGGTAGGATTTTGTAAATATACAATTCACTAAACAGAATTTTTTTCATTTACCCCAAAGATTACATAATTTGCCTTGCAATATTTTTGCTTGACAAATCTTTTATAAAAGTTTAGGTCCAATACAAAACTAATGTAGTTCTGCGCAGCTCATTAAAATACTCAGCCATATTGTTTTGTTCTAAGAATTTCTCTAACTACATTCTGACACCATGTTTCCCAACACAGACGAAATTTTTTGTCAATCTCACTGCTCGCTAAAAGCAAAAGGATATCCTAACAACATTTTAGCAGTTATTTCAGTAAAGTTCAGTTAAACGATGCCACAGCTGTTTTTCAGTTGTCTACTTCTGCACAGAAGTAGACAACTGAAAAGCAGCTCAGTTGTCTACTTGCCGCCGGAGAATATTCAGCATGGTAAAGAGATGTCACATTTCCACCTCTCCAGCACTTATCATATCTAGCTCCCTACCAAAATGATAAAAAGTGAGTAGCAACAGTTTCACAATGAGTAAAGTTCATCATTTAGTATTATAATACATTTATTCATAAATAAATTTTATGCTGTTATATTTTTGTCCGCTGAATCAAAATTTTTTCACATTTCTCTCATTGAAAAAGCCTGAAAGTGAGCTGCATTTCATACTGTCATAAGCTGTGGAAAAATGTATCAAAGCTACCATGTCCCAGCGAGGGTTCAGTTGACAAAAGATAATAAATGAGCTAATAACAATGTAAAGAAATATTCTGACAAGTTGATGCCAACACAAATGTACAATTTTCAGCTGTCAAAAATATTTACAAGAAAAGAAACTTACCCACAATATTTGTAGCCTGAACTTCAGATCTGCTTACTGCTGTAACTGAGACCATCAGAAACAAATGATTTTAGTGGACATTCATATAAATCCACTACAAAACACTTATCTCAAATAGTCAATCTTATCTCCAGGGGACAACTCTCATTAGCTGTAGCATTAGCTCTGCACACCCAGCAATCTTGCACTTTTTAAGGAATGGTGATGTCTCTCAAGATGACAATGCGCCAAGCCACAGGTCCAATGTTGTGCAGGAATGGTTTGAGGAACACAGTTCGGACTTCCAAGCATATCAATTAGACTTTGAACTCCAATCGCATAGAACACTTGTGTGGACATTATAAAACGACATTTCAAGTCGTCTGAATACACCAATAATACCTCCATATCAGCATTGAAAGCTGCATTACACACAGCTTTGTTGGCCATATCTTCCTACTGCTTCTGGCATGTTATTGAATCGATGTCGTCATTTAGCTGCTGTACTGATTGTGAAAGAATGACCTATGAAGTATTGGGTAGGTGGTCATACTTCAGTGATCACTCAGTGTATCTACAAAATCTTGAGAACAATTTAATAATTTTAAAATATGTTGCTTAGGAAATCACAATATTTTTCAGGTATAAATGCTAAAGAAAGACTGCAATGAAAGAGTGTAGTACAATCGTGCTACACAATTTCATTACATATCCTTTGAATATGCCTTACTTTTAGGCATAGTCAAAAAGTATGACGAAGTCTGTTTTTGTTACTAGCAGGTGTTCATATAGAAAAAATTAGAGGGGGTGGAGTGTTTCCCTTCTGTAACGTGTGTTGCACATATACCGCTGCCTTTGATAGGGATATATATATATCTATCCCATTTGCCAAAAATTATATATACATACTGACAGATAGCTTAAGTGGTCATGAAATTGCATTTCCCAAATTTGGACGACACCTTGTAAATTGTAAACAAGCCTGTGGTAATCAGTGGCGTAACTACCAACCCTGCAGCTGCGGGAGCGCAAGTAAAGAAGAGGCGTACTACAGCCGACAGACTTTATAGTTTCATGAAAAAATCCGAATATGCACAAAAAAGATATATTCAGCTTTGCAAGTAAATATATGTCAAGTTTTACTTTTTAAAAACTGGGTAGCCTGATTGAGGTTATTCCGCCCTTTGGCTCTGGCATGTAATAAGATCGCTCTCCCTCTGTGCTGCTACGGAAAAGTGTGAAGCCATATGGCAATACCCTGTGAAAGATGCGCAAAAACAGTCAATCGCCTAGGATTACGAACACAACAGGCGCATTTACTCACCGCAACTCTGCGATGTGTATGAGGGCGATTTCTTCAAATGCTTTGTTTTATTTTGAACAAAACAAATGTTGCTATTGCTTCTTTATAGTAAGCATGTCTAGCTCTCATTCACTGTGTAAAAACTTTCATATACAGGAGAATGGCATCCATTTGTAAAATGTCACAAATGTCCAAGTGGACCACAGTATCAGAGGAAAAGAAAACGAGAGCCCACGAAGAAACTTCCCACACCCAAGCAGTTCTCTTTACGCTGAGCCCGTTAGCTGAAGTGACGTTTCTGATGAAAAGAGTGGTGATTTGTTTAGCTCATCAATTGTTCAAAAGCAGGCATTTGACAAAAACTGGGCACATCAGAAACAACTGAAAGTAAAACGGATGATTATGAAGCCTTATAATTATTAATTTTACCATTTATATATATTTTGTTGAATTTGTTCCTTGTGATAAAATGGATGTTCATGCACCAGTCCGTGCACCGTTAATCCTGATTGGCCGATTAATAACCTTACAGTGTTTCTGTTCCGAAAATTATTCGCCGCCCCAGTGGTCTAACGATGGCCTCTGATCATTCGTCCGTAAGGGTCTGGGTTCGAATTCCGTCAGGCATGCATGTTGTGTTTGTCTTACTGCACTGGCTCTCTCCCTTCCCTGGAACCAGTGACCCTAAATTAGGGACGGGCGACTGCTTATAGCCTATTGAGTTGCTCATGGTAGTTGTTAAACCCCAAATCAAAAAAAAAAAAAAAAAAAATTCAAAAAGTAAAAATCACAGGTCTCTAGGAACACCCCCTTACTTTTTCAGACACTCTCCCTATCTTCCTGACCCCCCTCCGAACCATACACACACACACTAAAAACACATCCTTCCTGGATCACTCCAAATCCTGGAAAAATGGGGCGCTGAAGTAAATCTTGCGATGGGGGAGGGGGGGGGCACCGCTAGTAATGCTACTGGTGGTAATGCATACATAGGATAATGATTTCAAACTTGAACAAACACTACGATTAACTAGTCTGATTGAAAATAAAAGCACTATATAGCGGCTAAAGATATCCGAGACACTGCAAAAATTGAGACGGCATTCTCAGTGTGTGTAAAAAGTCACGCACGCATTTCAAACGTGCATATAAAGGGAATATTTGCACACAGAGTTGCTAGGACGAACATCACTAAAAATGAATACGTATTAAACTCATAGTAGTACCTGGTACTTCAATACAAACCTTTTTATATGAATCAAACGTACACATCAGAATTTGCTAGGACTAACATCTAAAACGAGCTATTGCTCTGCACATCACCCACGCCAATTGGTTCCATGAAATTTTTTAACATGCTTCTTTAAGTTATATTTCATCCCGAATGAACCACCACAGATTGAACAAATGAATCTGTTCACAGTATCCATGGTCACCGCGAAATAGGAAAACAAATTCTTTGATGAAAACACGCCAAAAATCCGCAGTAAGAAGTAACAACAGTAAGATTCTACCCGCCAAAAATGCCTGTCTGCCTGTGTTTCAAATCGCACACATCACGCACGCCAATTGGTTGATTGTGTTTTATTCCTACCAATGAGGATCTTCCTACGAGATTTCCATTGCTGTCCCCAAACGCTAGTCCAATGGATCAAGCACGCTGTTATATATTAATTACCCTAAAACTAACTATAGTTAGCCGTGGGTTGTTGCCTTTGGAGATCTGGGTCATTGGTATGCCCTACTTGCCTTCTGTAATCTTGAAGGAGACACTGATACCAGTTGTGATGGCCCATCATCCCAATCCCCTTATTCACAAGCTGACACAGGATACACAGTGATTCTCCTGCAGAGATATTCCGAAAGCTATGTTCATCCCACATTTGTCTTAAAAGAAACAATGATTTACCAATACTGGTTCGTGGCTCATAATGGTTGTTCGTGGATTAAAAATGGTGAGGAAACTTAAAAAAGGCATTTACTCAGTTACCAAAAAAATATAAAAATTAATTGCATGGAAAAATTGCTATGTGGCATGTTCACATTTCAACTTTTAAAACGATCTTCACGTTGATATAGTTTGAAATGAAGTCTGCAAGGGACACCTGGTTTTTGTTCCTTTTTTTTTTTTTTTTAAGTCAAAACCATATTTTTCAAAAGAAAATATCTGGTTTGATGCTACATTCAGTCATGAGCGGATTTTTAAAGTTCTTTCACCATTAAATTGTTAAAATTTGTTCAGATCTGAATTCGTTTTAAAATGCATATTTCAACAGTTTTCTTTCCTTCACGGAACAGACTTGGAATTGAGAAGGTACATGAGTTTTCCACCAGACTCGCCAAGACGTTCTTCAAGAAAGCGGATGCCCACCCTAATGGACTTGTTAGGGATGCGGTTGATTACAATCCCAGCGAATTCCTATGGTAACCCAGAACTAAGGCGGCAATCGTTGACCCCCCTTTGACAAAGAGCAAGTATGTGATCAATGGTGGGTGTTAGATAGACACCCCCCCCCACACACACACCTTTTTAGATTGGCATCAAGATGGTAAGAATTTATTGCTGCTCCGGCATTTGGATTTGGTCTCGTTGAGTTTCAGTCAATCCCTGGTGCGTCGGCAGCCGGGTGGTGTTTTGGTTCTGTGTGATCTTGTGCAGAGCATGGTTTCCCTTAACCCCATTCTCCGTGGTAGTATCACGGTTCACAGTTTGAAAGATATGTTACCCTCTCCTTTCACTCAATTTTTCTGTTTGTCTTTCCTATTGAGTTCACTTACTCAGATCTCCTAGCTTCCTATTTGTAAGGGTAGTTCTAGATCTGAGGTCAGAAACTCCCTTCCGAAAACTTCGTCAAATATTGTATCGTATCTGAAAACATATCACTCATTGCTGCCATGGATGAAAGGAGCGATTTATCCAAGGAGGTTATATTACTGCAGACACCACTGGCTCTGCCACCATAGGTCACAGCTAATCCGTGTGTGACGTCACAAGCAGGCAAAAATGAACTAAATTATGCCGTTGATAAAACAGTAAGCTTGTGTATCATTGATAAAGATTATTGAAATACTCATTTTGTCTGTTTATTCGCTTAGAAGCTTTTGTTCCATTGGTTTCAAAGTAGCTTCTCTTCTGCGGCTGCGTCGTGCCTGCCCATGACGTGATTTGCAGCACGGACGATGACTTATGGCGGCCAATGCTGCGTGGATAAGAGTGGTGTCTCCAGTAATATAACCTTGGATTTATCAGATTTGCAAAAAAGGGATGATTAGCGCCTTTTGGGCTAAGGGTGGCAGTATTCCTAAACAATGCAGTTGTGAACTGTTCGCGTGCTTCTGTGGTTAAAGTGTATCGTGATTGGAGAAATGACACCATTCCGAATAAGCGATGGGGAAACTGCGGTGCACCACGTGTCTTTGATGTGAGAGGTGAACGTTGGCTGCGAAGGTGCGTGAGGGCGGATCGACACATTACAGTGGAGCAACTCACTGGCTGAATGAATCAGAGGGGTTACCGGAAGTGTGTCTAAAACGACAGTTCGGCGAACCCTGCTGCGTACGGGGCTCCAATGCAGACGGATGGTCACTGCACCTATGCTAACACAGGTCCATCGGCAGAAAAAGCTCTCATTTGCTTGGCAGTATTGGAATTGGACCTCCGCTGATTGGCAAAGGATTGCCTTCTCCAATGAGTCACGTTTTCTGCTTCATCGAACGGATGGACAAGAAACATCGGAGAACAAACAACGTATAAGGCAAGAAACTTCGGAGAACAAATAACGTATAAGGCAAGAAACATCGGAGAACAAACACTCTTCTACCATTGCTGGAAGAACACAAGTTAGTGGGGGCAACTTGTGTTCTTCGTTATGGTCAGGGGAATGTTTTTGTGGCATTCCCTGGGTCTACTCATACTTGTGGAAGGCACTATGGACCGAATTCGTTATGAATCCATCCTTGCAGACCACGTACACCCATACATGCTGATTGTCTTCCCTGAGGCGGATGGGATCTTCCAGCACAACAATGCGACGTGCCACACAGCTAAATATGTAAAAGAGTGGTTGGAAGAGCACGATGAAGACTTCAAAGTACTTTCCTCGTCACATAATTCCCCAGACTTAAACCCAATTGAGCATCTGCGGGACCACCTCGATCGTGTTCGCTCTATGGATCCTCCACTACGCACCCTCCAGCAGCTGTCAGATGCACTGTAGTCAGCAAGGCTACACATACCTGTGAACACATTTCAGCACCTTATTGAGTCACTCCCAGCCTGTCTAGCTGCTGTCCGCACTGCACACAGTGGATACTCAGGATATTAGCTGGTGGTCACAATAATGTGACTTGACCGTGTATATAACTATATATTGGGGGTCTTCAAAGATAGGGGCACAGGGCACGTGCCCCGAATGTACTTCTGTAAATCAGGCCCTGCTCAAGTCCTCTGGAACAGCTGCTTTCCCGTCATCCAGTTTTTATGAACTAAAGCAACCAAAATGTTTTCTAAAGTTTCACTCGTTTACCGAAATAAGCAGAACTTGCTTTTCTTTTTAATACTTCTTTCAAAGCTGCCTGAATTCTTGGTTATTTCTTAAACTAGTTTGGCATGAAGTTTCCCCAAAATTGTTTGTAAAATCTTTCTGCTAAGGTCAGAGCCACCACCCTCCCCCACACACAATGTGGGGCGGGTTATTATTATTTTTTATTAGAGGTTTAACGACCACTGTGAGCAACTCAGTGGGCTATAAGCAGTCGCCCGTCCCTAATTTAGGGTCACTGGTTCCAGGGAAGGGACAGAACCAGTGCCGTAAGACACGCAACATCCATGCCTCACCGGGATTCGAACCCGGACTCCTTTCTGACGAATGATCAGAGGGCATCGCTTAGACCACTGTGCCACCGGAGCGGTCAATGTGGGGGTTATCAGTACGACCCTGGTTCGGACAATTTCATTCATCCATATGAGGTGGTCCACAACTGGCAGTATAAATTCTGTACACTGGTTAGCTGTGCATTATAGTGTATGCGGCTAACTAAAGTATTTAAAAAAGAAGTTACCAAAGTGTATAACTTTGCTTTTCAGATAAAATGTTTGGCAAATTTATTCACACAGTTAATTTCTGTTTTTACGCTCCTCAGAGTAAGAAATTACGATCCTGACATGATCATCCTTAGAAAGCAACTGCCCACCTGGTAGCTACAGCCCTGAATATTAATCATTATCATTAAGATTAGAATTACATGTGCTTTCACTTATTTTATACTTGATTAGCCAGGGTAATAGAGTGAATTAACATGAAAATGTGTTATACCAAGTGGAAAAATACTAATAAACAACCATTTTGTAAATCACTGAAGGAAGATTTGTTCTTCACAATACATGGGAAATCAATAGAATATTCAAAGCAAACAGAATATCAATTTTGAATTTTCTTGTAGCACTTACTGATCATCCATGTAAGATCTCTCAGAAAACTTTAAAATTTCAACGCCCTGGAGCGGAAATCGAACCCGAATCTCCCGATTTCTGTTCGAGTATGCTAACCGTTACACCGCCCATGACAGTGAAGTTCCAAGCAACTCAGACTAAACAAACTTAGCTTAGGAATCTGATTTTTGATTGATTGGAGGTTTAACGACCACCGTGAAGCAACTCAATGGGCTATAAGCAGTCGCCCGTCCCTAATTTAGGGTCACTGGTTCTAGGGAAGGAGAGAGCCAGTGCCGTAAGACAAACACAACATCCATGCCTGACCGGGATTCGAACCCGGACCCCTTACGGACGAATGATCAGAGGCCAACGCCTTAGACCACTGCGCCACCGGGGCGGCATGTGTTCAGATTCCTAATGCCGCCCCGGTGGCGCAGTGGTCTAAGGCGTTGGCCTCTGATCATTCGTCCGAAATGGGTCCGGGTTCGAATCCCGGTCAGGCATGGATGTTGTGTTTGTCTTACGGCACTGGCTCTCTCCCTTCCCTGGAACCAGTGACCCTAAATTAGGGACGGGCGACTGCTTATAGCCCATTGAGTTGCTCACGGTGGTCGTTAAACCTCCAATCAAAAAAAAAAAATCTGAACACCCTCAGATTTTCGCTAGTCGAAGCATCCTTGCTTCCTCATAGCGTGTTGACCCATCTCCCATCCAGAAACGGATGTAGGTCGGAAATCACCAGTACCACAGATAAATCAATGAAGAAAGAAATATTCCTCATAATACATGGGAAATCGATAGAATATTCAAAGCAAACAGAATATAAATTCTGTTATCGCTTGTACCACTTACTAATTATCCATGTAACATCTTTCAAAAAACTTGAAAATTTTATCGCTCTGGAGCAAGAATCGAACCCGCATCTCCCGACTTCCGTTCGATTAGGCTAGTTACCTAGAACTTCACTGTCCTGGGTGGTGTAACGGTTAGCTTACTCGAACGAAAATCGGGAGATGCGGGTTGGATTCCTGCTCCAGGGCGATGCAATTTCTGCGTTTTCTGAGAGATGTTACATGGATGATCAACAGGCCTGTAGTGGTTTTTCAAGAAAATTCCGTGTACTCTCTGCTTTTTCTTAAAAACTACGTATACGCTTTGCTTTTCCTAGAAAACACACCTTAACTTTTTTTCATGGCTTCTCATTCTTCAGACGGCCGGACCGGTGGCGCAGTGGTCTAAGGCGCTGGCCTCTGATCATTCGTCCGTAAGGGGTCCGGGTTTGAATCCCGGTCAGGCATGGATGTTGTGTTTGTTTTACGGCACTGGCTCTCTCCCTTCCCTGGAGCCAACGACCCTAAATTAGGGACGGGCGACTGCTTATATCCCATTGAGTTGCTCACGGTGGTCGTTAAACCTCCAACTAAAAAAAAAAAAAAATTCTTCAGACGTACCAGTCTTCGGACAATACCTAGGGGGCGAAACAGCCACATTTACCTAATTTTCAGTTTTTCTAATTCTACGTGTAAATTCGTCCATTGTCGCCCCCGGTGGCGCAGTGGTCTAAGCGATGTCCTCTAATCATTCGTCCGAACGGAGTCCGGGTTCGAATCCCGGTGAGGCATGGATATTGTGTTTGTCTTACGGCACTGGCTCTCTCCCTTCCCTGGAACCAGTGACCCTAAATTAGGGAGGGGCGACTGCTTATAGCCCATTGAGTAGCTCACAATGGTCGTTAAACCTACAATAAAAAAAAAAAAAAAATTTCAAATGGTGTCCTCAGCAATTGCTTGTGAATAGTGGTGATTTTAGGGCAGATCTCAACTGTGTAAACAAGTAAAAATTGGGTGGTACCAAGTCAGGAAAATATGGAAATGCTCAAGTGGTGTCCCATTGTTTTTTGGACCATTATATAATGATGTGCAGGTGCATTGTCATGAAGAAACTATTTGTTCTCATTTTTCTGGTCATTTTTTACTTCAGATTGCATCCCTGAAGAGACAGAAGATATCAAAGTACATTTCTTTATTCACAGTCCTCCCTTCTCCAAGAACTTCATAGTGAATAATAAGGTCCAGATAGTGAAAGAAAACTTCCAGCACACTCTCTTACTAGTCCAAACAGGGTGTCTCTTATCAAGGAAATGCGTTACTTTCCATTTCAAAGATTGACTGTGGATCACACGAAAATCATCATGTTTTGTCTCTTCTGGTTACGGTGGTTAGAAAACTGTAATATTGATCAGCTGTAATGCTTGTGCCACACATAAACTTCCCATTGCACCATATGCTTGCTGAAGCATGGCTAATGTCTGTCACATTGATTTTCGAAGAAAAAACACAAAATGTCATGATGTCTTATAGTTGCCATAAGTTTCAACTGCAATATTATTAAACACATGGTACATCACAATAGAACAGTTGGTGCTCAACACAGACAGGAAATGCAAAGGTGCCACTTGTCAGCAATCTATATCATGATTACTGCCAACATATGAGATGGAAAATTCCCGACATGCTTCTTCATTTGCACAGTTTGGAACTATTTCAGGAACTTTTGAACCTACCTTATGATCTTTTGCAAACTGGGCTACGGATGGACTAATTAAATATAGGTAATTTTTATTATTTTAACAAAATCAATATATGTGCATTCATGGTTTTGCTTTCACCTGTGCACATGGTAATGAACACGCACAAAGGAATACATGTAAAGTGGTAGAAAATATGTGACCTTTTTCAAACAACGGGGCCACAGACAAATGAAATGTAGGTCATTTTTGCTCTTTAGACAAAAGATATTAGATATCATAAAATCAATACATGTGTGTACTAGTATTAAACTAGAATTCCTGGTGTTTTCATGCATCAGTGCGCATGGTAATAAACACACACACAAATGAAATTCACACAAGTTGCACATGATCAACAAACGACAAACCGAAGAGTTATGTGAAAAGCGACAGAACTTGTCAGTAACATGTTATAATAAGTTTGCAAACTAGCAGTGAAAAACATCGTCTTCAATACTGTTTTATTTTGCCTACATGTACACACATTTCTATATAACAGAGATTTATCTATCAAGCTAGTGTTATAAGAGCATTAAGTCTTGTAAATACAAAGGTTTTTATGCAACAATGAAAATATTTCATCAGTCATGCAAGTTGATGACCATTTACATAAAACACTCTTTCATACATTATGTGTATAAATGTGCACAAATTTTTCTACACAACAGGAATGAAGTGCTCCTTCCTACATGGAATTTGTTTATTAAAGTGAAGTACATGATCTTCAGATTTGTTTTAGATGAAAATCAGTTTCATAAAATATGCCAGGAAAACAAAGCTACATATCAGATGGTTAACCGCAGTGTCGGTAGGATTTTGTAAATATACAATTCACTAAACAGAATTTTTTTTCATTTACCCCAAAGATTACATAATTTGCCTTGCAATATTTTTGCTTGACAAATCTTTTATAAAAGTTTAGGTCCAATACAAAACTAATGTAGTTCTGCGCAGCTCATTAAAATACTCAGCCATATTGTTTTGTTCTAAGAATTTCTCTAACTACATTCTGACACCATGTTTCCCAACACAGACGAAATTTTTTGTCAATCTCACTGCTCGCTAAAAGCAAAAGGATATCCTAACAACATTTTAGCAGTTATTTCAGTAAAGTTCAGTTAAACGATGCCACAGCTGTTTTTCAGTTGTCTACTTCTGCACAGAAGTAGACAACTGAAAAGCAGCTCAGTTGTCTACTTGCCGCCGGAGAATATTCAGCATGGTAAAGAGATGTCACATTTCCACCTCTCCAGCACTTATCATATCTAGCTCCCTACCAAAATGATAAAAAGTGAGTAGCAACAGTTTCACAATGAGTAAAGTTCATCATTTAGTATTATAATACATTTATTCATAAATAAATTTTATGCTGTTATATTTTTGTCCGCTGAATCAAAATTTTTTCACATTTCTCTCATTGAAAAAGCCTGAAAGTGAGCTGCATTTCATACTGTCATAAGCTGTGGAAAAATGTATCAAAGCTACCATGTCCCAGCGAGGGTTCAGTTGACAAAAGATAATAAATGAGCTAATAACAATGTAAAGAAATATTCTGACAAGTTGATGCCAACACAAATGTACAATTTTCAGCTGTCAAAAATATTTACAAGAAAAGAAACTTACCCACAATATTTGTAGCCTGAACTTCAGATCTGCTTACTGCTGTAACTGAGACCATCAGAAACAAATGATTTTAGTGGACATTCATATAAATCCACTACAAAACACTTATCTCAAATAGTCAATCTTATCTCCAGGGGACAACTCTCATTAGCTGTAGCATTAGCTCTGCACACCCAGCAATCTTGCACTTTTTAAGGAATGGTGATGTCTCTCAAGATGACAATGCGCCAAGCCACAGGTCCAATGTTGTGCAGGAATGGTTTGAGGAACACAGTTCGGACTTCCAAGCATATCAATTAGACTTTGAACTCCAATCGCATAGAACACTTGTGTGGACATTATAAAACGACATTTCAAGTCGTCTGAATACACCAATAATACCTCCATATCAGCATTGAAAGCTGCATTACACACAGCTTTGTTGGCCATATCTTCCTACTGCTTCTGGCATGTTATTGAATCGATGTCGTCATTTAGCTGCTGTACTGATTGTGAAAGAATGACCTATGAAGTATTGGGTAGGTGGTCATACTTCAGTGATCACTCAGTGTATCTACAAAATCTTGAGAACAATTTAATAATTTTAAAATATGTTGCTTAGGAAATCACAATATTTTTCAGGTATAAATGCTAAAGAAAGACTGCAATGAAAGAGTGTAGTACAATCGTGCTACACAATTTCATTACATATCCTTTGAATATGCCTTACTTTTAGGCATAGTCAAAAAGTATGACGAAGTCTGTTTTTTGTTACTAGCAGGTGTTCATATAGAAAAAATTAGAGGGGGTGGAGTGTTTCCCTTCTGTAACGTGTGTTGCACATATACCGCTGCCTTTGATAGGGATATATATATATCTATCCCATTTGCCAAAAATTATATATACATACTGACAGATAGCTTAAGTGGTCATGAAATTGCATTTCCCAAATTTGGACGACACCTTGTAAATTGTAAACAAGCCTGTGGTAATCAGTGGCGTAACTACCAACCCTGCAGCTGCGGGAGCGCAAGTAAAGAAGAGGCGTACTACAGCCGACAGACTTTATAGTTTCATGAAAAAATCCGAATATGCACAAAAAAAAGATATATTCAGCTTTGCAAGTAAATATATGTCAAGTTTTACTTTTTAAAAACTGGGTAGCCTGATTGAGGTTATTCCGCCCTTTGGCTCTGGCATGTAATAAGATCGCTCTCCCTCTGTGCTGCTACGGAAAAGTGTGAAGCCATATGGCAATACCCTGTGAAAGATGCGCAAAAACAGTCAATCGCCTAGGATTACGAACACAACAGGCGCATTTACTCACCGCAACTCTGCGATGTGTATGAGGGCGATTTCTTCAAATGCTTTGTTTTATTTTGAACAAAACAAATGTTGCTATTGCTTCTTTATAGTAAGCATGTCTAGCTCTCATTCACTGTGTAAAAACTTTCATATACAGGAGAATGGCATCCATTTGTAAAATGTCACAAATGTCCAAGTGGACCACAGTATCAGAGGAAAAGAAAACGAGAGCCCACGAAGAAACTTCCCACACCCAAGCAGTTCTCTTTACGCTGAGCCCGTTAGCTGAAGTGACGTTTCTGATGAAAAGAGTGGTGATTTGTTTAGCTCATCAATTGTTCAAAAGCAGGCATTTGACAAAAACTGGGCACATCAGAAACAACTGAAAGTAAAACGGATGATTATGAAGCCTTATAATTATTAATTTTACCATTTATATATATTTTGTTGAATTTGTTCCTTGTGATAAAATGGATGTTCATGCACCAGTCCGTGCACCGTTAATCCTGATTGGCCGATTAATAACCTTACAGTGTTTCTGTTCCGAAAATTATTCGCCGCCCCAGTGGTCTAACGATGGCCTCTGATCATTCGTCCGTAAGGGTCTGGGTTCGAATTCCGTCAGGCATGCATGTTGTGTTTGTCTTACTGCACTGGCTCTCTCCCTTCCCTGGAACCAGTGACCCTAAATTAGGGACGGGCGACTGCTTATAGCCTATTGAGTTGCTCATGGTAGTTGTTAAACCCCAAATCAAAAAAAAAAAAAAAAAAAAAAAAAAAAATTCAAAAAGTAAAAATCACAGGTCTCTAGGAACACCCCTTACTTTTTCAGACACTCTCCCTATCTTCCTGACCCCCTCCGAACCATACACACACACACTAAAAACACATCCTTCCTGGATCACTCCAAATCCTGGAAAAATGGGGCGCTGAAGTAAATCTTGCGATGGGGGAGGGGGGGGCACCGCTAGTAATGCTACTGGTGGTAATGCATACATAGGATAATGATTTCAAACGTGAACAAACACTACGATTAACTAGTCTGATTGAAAATAAAAGCACTATATAGCGGCTAAAGATATCCGAGACACTGCAAAAATTGAGACGGCATTCTCAGTGTGTGTAAAAAGTCACGCACGCATTTCAAACGTGCATATAAAGGGAATATTTGCACACAGAGTTGCTAGGACGAACATCACTAAAAATGAATACGTATTAAACTCATAGTAGTACCTGGTACTTCAATACAAACCTTTTTATATGAATCAAACGTACACATCAGAATTTGCTAGGACTAACATCTAAAACGAGCTATTGCTCTGCACATCACCCACGCCAATTGGTTCCATGAAATTTTTTAACATGCTTCTTTAAGTTATATTTCATCCCGAATGAACCACCACAGATTGAACAAATGAATCTGTTCACAGTATCCATGGTCACCGCGAAATAGGAAAACAAATTCTTTGATGAAAACACGCCAAAAATCCGCAGTAAGAAGTAACAACAGTAAGATTCTACCCGCCAAAAATGCCTGTCTGCCTGTGTTTCAAATCGCACACATCACGCACGCCAATTGGTTGATTGTGTTTTATTCCTACCAATGAGGATCTTCCTACGAGATTTCCATTGCTGTCCCCAAACGCTAGTCCAATGGATCAAGCACGCTGTTATATATTAATTACCCTAAAACTAACTATAGTTAGCCGTGGGTTGTTGCCTTTGGAGATCTGGGTCATTGGTATGCCCTACTTGCCTTCTGTAATCTTGAAGGAGACACTGATACCAGTTGTGATGGCCCATCATCCCAATCCCCTTATTCACAAGCTGACACAGGATACACAGTGATTCTCCTGCAGAGATATTCCGAAAGCTATGTTCATCCCACATTTGTCTTAAAAGAAACAATGATTTACCAATACTGGTTCGTGGCTCATAATGGTTGTTCGTGGATTAAAAATGGTGAGGAAACTTAAAAAAGGCATTTACTCAGTTACCAAAAAAATATAAAAATTAATTGCATGGAAAAATTGCTATGTGGCATGTTCACATTTCAACTTTTAAAACGATCTTCACGTTGATATAGTTTGAAATGAAGTCTGCAAGGGACACCTGGTTTTTGTTCCTTTTTTTTTTTTTAAGTCAAAACCATATTTTTCAAAAGAAAATATCTGGTTTGATGCTACATTCAGTCATGAGCGGATTTTTAAAGTTCTTTCACCATTAAATTGTTAAAATTTGTTCAGATCTGAATTCGTTTTAAAATGCATATTTCAACAGTTTTCTTTCCTTCACGGAACAGACTTGGAATTGAGAAGGTACATGAGTTTTCCACCAGACTCGCCAAGACGTTCTTCAAGAAAGCGGATGCCCACCCTAATGGACTTGTTAGGGATGCGGTTGATTACAATCCCAGCGAATTCCTATGGTAACCCAGAACTAAGGCGGCAATCGTTGACCCCCTTTGACAAAGAGCAAGTATGTGATCAATGGTGGGTGTTAGATAGACACCCCCCCACACACACACCTTTTTAGATTGGCATCAAGATGGTAAGAATTTATTGCTGCTCCGGCATTTGGATTTGGTCTCGTTGAGTTTCAGTCAATCCCTGGTGCGTCGGCAGCCGGGTGGTGTTTTGGTTCTGTGTGATCTTGTGCAGAGCATGGTTTCCCTTAACCCCATTCTCCGTGGTAGTATCACGGTTCACAGTTTGAAAGATATGTTACCCTCTCCTTTCACTCAATTTTTCTGTTTGTCTTTCCTATTGAGTTCACTTACTCAGATCTCCTAGCTTCCTATTTGTAAGGGTAGTTCTAGATCTGAGGTCAGAAACTCCCTTCCGAAAACTTCGTCAAATATTGTATCGTATCTGAAAACATATCACTCATTGCTGCCATGGATGAAAGGAGCGATTTATCCAAGGAGGTTATATTACTGCAGACACCACTGGCTCTGCCACCATAGGTCACAGCTAATCCGTGTGTGACGTCACAAGCAGGCAAAAATGAACTAAATTATGCCGTTGATAAAACAGTAAGCTTGTGTATCATTGATAAAGATTATTGAAATACTCATTTTGTCTGTTTATTCGCTTAGAAGCTTTTGTTCCATTGGTTTCAAAGTAGCTTCTCTTCTGCGGCTGCGTCGTGCCTGCCCATGACGTGATTTGCAGCACGGACGATGACTTATGGCGGCCAATGCTGCGTGGATAAGAGTGGTGTCTCCAGTAATATAACCTTGGATTTATCAGATTTGCAAAAAAGGGATGATTAGCGCCTTTTGGGCTAAGGGTGGCAGTATTCCTAAACAATGCAGTTGTGAACTGTTCGCGTGCTTCTGTGGTTAAAGTGTATCGTGATTGGAGAAATGACACCATTCCGAATAAGCGATGGGGAAACTGCGGTGCACCACGTGTCTTTGATGTGAGAGGTGAACGTTGGCTGCGAAGGTGCGTGAGGGCGGATCGACACATTACAGTGGAGCAACTCACTGGCTGAATGAATCAGAGGGGTTACCGGAAGTGTGTCTAAAACGACAGTTCGGCGAACCCTGCTGCGTACGGGGCTCCAATGCAGACGGATGGTCACTGCACCTATGCTAACACAGGTCCATCGGCAGAAAAAGCTCTCATTTGCTTGGCAGTATTGGAATTGGACCTCCGCTGATTGGCAAAGGATTGCCTTCTCCAATGAGTCACGTTTTTCTGCTTCATCGAACGGATGGACAAGAAACATCGGAGAACAAACAACGTATAAGGCAAGAAACTTCGGAGAACAAATAACGTATAAGGCAAGAAACATCGGAGAACAAACACTCTTCTACCATTGCTGGAAGAACACAAGTTAGTGGGGGCAACTTGTGTTCTTCGTTATGGTCAGGGAATGTTTTTGTGGCATTCCCTGGGTCTACTCATACTTGTGGAAGGCACTATGGACCGAATTCGTTATGAATCCATCCTTGCAGACCACGTACACCCATACATGCTGATTGTCTTCCCTGAGGCGGATGGGATCTTCCAGCACAACAATGCGACGTGCCACACAGCTAAATATGTAAAAGAGTGGTTGGAAGAGCACGATGAAGACTTCAAAGTACTTTCCTCGTCACATAATTCCCCAGACTTAAACCCAATTGAGCATCTGCGGGACCACCTCGATCGTGTTCGCTCTATGGATCCTCCACTACGCACCCTCCAGCAGCTGTCAGATGCACTGTAGTCAGCAAGGCTACACATACCTGTGAACACATTTCAGCACCTTATTGAGTCACTCCCAGCCTGTCTAGCTGCTGTCCGCACTGCACACAGTGGATACTCAGGATATTAGCTGGTGGTCACAATAATGTGACTTGACCGTGTATATAACTATATATTGGGGGTCTTCAAAGATAGGGGCACAGGGCACGTGCCCCGAATGTACTTCTGTAAATCAGGCCCTGCTCAAGTCCTCTGGAACAGCTGCTTTCCCGTCATCCAGTTTTTATGAACTAAAGCAACCAAAATGTTTTCTAAAGTTTCACTCGTTTACCGAAATAAGCAGAACTTGCTTTTCTTTTTAATACTTCTTTCAAAGCTGCCTGAATTCTTGGTTATTTCTTAAACTAGTTTGGCATGAAGTTTCCCCAAAATTGTTTGTAAAATCTTTCTGCTAAGGTCAGAGCCACCACCCTCCCCCACACACAATGTGGGGCGGGTTATTATTATTTTTTATTAGAGGTTTAACGACCACTGTGAGCAACTCAGTGGGCTATAAGCAGTCGCCCGTCCCTAATTTAGGGTCACTGGTTCCAGGGAAGGGACAGAACCAGTGCCGTAAGACACGCAACATCCATGCCTCACCGGGATTCGAACCCGGACTCCTTTCTGACGAATGATCAGAGGGCATCGCTTAGACCACTGTGCCACCGGAGCGGTCAATGTGGGGGTTATCAGTACGACCCTGGTTCGGACAATTTCATTCATCCATATGAGGTGGTCCACAACTGGCAGTATAAATTCTGTACACTGGTTAGCTGTGCATTATAGTGTATGCGGCTAACTAAAGTATTTAAAAAGAAGTTACCAAAGTGTATAACTTTGCTTTTCAGATAAAATGTTTGGCAAATTTATTCACACAGTTAATTTCTGTTTTTTACGCTCCTCAGAGTAAGAAATTACGATCCTGACATGATCATCCTTAGAAAGCAACTGCCCACCTGGTAGCTACAGCCCTGAATATTAATCATTATCATTAAGATTAGAATTACATGTGCTTTCACTTATTTTATACTTGATTAGCCAGGGTAATAGAGTGAATTAACATGAAAATGTGTTATACCAAGTGGAAAAATACTAATAAACAACCATTTTGTAAATCACTGAAGGAAGATTTGTTCTTCACAATACATGGGAAATCAATAGAATATTCAAAGCAAACAGAATATCAATTTTGAATTTTCTTGTAGCACTTACTGATCATCCATGTAAGATCTCTCAGAAAACTTTAAAATTTCAACGCCCTGGAGCGGAAATCGAACCCGAATCTCCCGATTTCTGTTCGAGTATGCTAACCGTTACACCGCCCATGACAGTGAAGTTCCAAGCAACTCAGACTAAACAAACTTAGCTTAGGAATCTGATTTTTGATTGATTGGAGGTTTAACGACCACCGTGAGCAACTCAATGGGCTATAAGCAGTCGCCCGTCCCTAATTTAGGGTCACTGGTTCTAGGGAAGGGAGAGAGCCAGTGCCGTAAGACAAACACAACATCCATGCCTGACCGGGATTCGAACCCGGACCCCTTACGGACGAATGATCAGAGGCCAACGCCTTAGACCACTGCGCCACCGGGGCGGCATGTGGAATCAGATTCCTAATGCCGCCCCGGTGGCGCAGTGGTCTAAGGCGTTGGCCTCTGATCATTCGTCCGAAATGGGTCCGGGTTCGAATCCCGGTCAGGCATGGATGTTGTGTTTGTCTTACGGCACTGGCTCTCTTCCCTAGAACCAGTGACCCTAAATTAGGGACGGGCGACTGCTTATAGCCCATTGAGTTGCTCACGGTGGTCGTTAAACCTCCAATCAAAAAAAAAAATCTGAACACCCTCAGATTTTCGCTAGTCGAAGCATCCTTGCTTCCTCATAGCGTGTTGACCCATCTCCCATCCAGAAACGGATGTAGGTCGGAAATCACCAGTACCACAGATAAATCAATGAAGAAAGAAATATTCCTCATAATACATGGGAAATCGATAGAATATTCAAAGCAAACAGAATATAAATTCTGTTATCGCTTGTACCACTTACTAATTATCCATGTAACATCTTTCAAAAAACTTGAAAATTTTATCGCTCTGGAGCAAGAATCGAACCCGCATCTCCCGACTTCCGTTCGATTAGGCTAGTTACCTAGAACTTCACTGTCCTGGGTGGTGTAACGGTTAGCTTACTCGAACGAAAATCGGGAGATGCGGGTTGGATTCCTGCTCCAGGGCGATGCAATTTCTGCGTTTTCTGAGAGATGTTACATGGATGATCAACAGGCCTGTAGTGGTTTTTCAAGAAAATTCCGTGTACTCTCTGCTTTTTCTTAAAAACTACGTATACGCTTTGCTTTTCCTAGAAAACACACCTTAACTTTTTTCATGGCTTCTCATTCTTCAGACGGCCGGACCGGTGGCGCAGTGGTCTAAGGCGCTGGCCTCTGATCATTCGTCCGTAAGGGGTCCGGGTTTGAATCCCGGTCAGGCATGGATGTTGTGTTTGTTTTACGGCACTGGCTCTCTCCCTTCCCTGGAGCCAACGACCCTAAATTAGGGACGGGCGACTGCTTATATCCCATTGAGTTGCTCACGGTGGTCGTTAAACCTCCAACTAAAAAAAAAAAAAATTCTTCAGACGTACCAGTCTTCGGACAATACCTAGGGGGCGAAACAGCCACATTTACCTAATTTTCAGTTTTTCTAATTCTACGTGTAAATTCGTCCATTGTCGCCCCCGGTGGCGCAGTGGTCTAAGCGATGTCCTCTAATCATTCGTCCGAACGGAGTCCGGGTTCGAATCCCGGTGAGGCATGGATATTGTGTTTGTCTTACGGCACTGGCTCTCTCCCTTCCCTGGAACCAGTGACCCTAAATTAGGGACGGGCGACTGCTTATAGCCCATTGAGTAGCTCACAATGGTCGTTAAACCTACAATAAAAAAAAAAAAATTTCAAATGGTGTCCTCAGCAATTGCTTGTGAATAGTGGTGATTTTAGGGCAGATCTCAACTGTGTAAACAAGTAAAAATTGGGTGGTACCAAGTCAGGAAAATATGGAAATGCTCAAGTGGTGTCCCATTGTTTTTGGACCATTATATAATGATGTGCAGGTGCATTGTCATGAAGAAACTATTTGTTCTCATTTTTCTGGTCATTTTTTACTTCCAGATTGCATCCCTGAAGAGACAGAAGATATCAAAGTACATTTCTTTATTCACAGTCCTCCCTTCTCCAAGAACTTCATAGTGAATAATAAGGTCCAGATAGTGAAAGAAAACTTCCAGCACACTCTCTTACTAGTCCAAACAGGGTGTCTCTTATCAAGGAAATGCGTTACTTTCCATTTCAAAGATTGACTGTGGATCACACGAAAATCATCATGTTTTGTCTCTTCTGGTTACGGTGGTTAGAAAACTGTAATATTGATCAGCTGTAATGCTTGTGCCACACATAAACTTCCCATTGCACCATATGCTTGCTGAAGCATGGCTAATGTCTGTCACATTGATTTTCGAAGAAAAAACACAAAATGTCATGATGTCTTATAGTTGCCATAAGTTTCAACTGCAATATTATTAAACACATGGTACATCACAATAGAACAGTTGGTGCTCAACACAGACAGGAAATGCAAAGGTGCCACTTGTCAGCAATCTATATCATGATTACTGCCAACATATGAGATGGAAAATTCCCCTGACATGCTTCTTCATTTGCACAGTTTGGAACTATTTCAGGAACTTTTGAACCTACCTTATGATCTTTTGCAAACTGGGCTACGGATGGACTAATTAAATATAGGTAATTTTTATTATTTTAACAAAATCAATATATGTGCATTCATGGTTTTGCTTTCACCTGTGCACATGGTAATGAACACACACAAAGGAATACATGTAAAGTGGTAGAAAATATGTGACCTTTTTCAAACAACGGGGCCACAGACAAATGAAATGTAGGTCATTTTTGCTCTTTAGACAAAAGATATTAGATATCATAAAATCAATACATGTGTGTACTAGTATTAAACTAGAATTCCTGGTGTTTTCATGCACCAGTGCGCATGGTAATAAACACACACACAAATGAAATTCACACAAGTTGCACATGATCAACAAACGACAAACCGAAGAGTTATGTGAAAAGCGACAGAACTTGTCAGTAACATGTTATAATAAGTTTGCAAACTAGCAGTGAAAAACATCGTCTTCAATACTGTTTTATTTTGCCTACATGTACACACATTTCTATATAACAGAGATTTATCTATCAAGCTAGTGTTATAAGAGCATTAAGTCTTGTAAATACAAAGGTTTTTATGCAACAATGAAAATATTTCATCAGTCATGCAAGTTGATGACCATTTACATAAAACACTCTTTCATACATTATGTGTATAAATGTGCACAAATTTTTCTACACAACAGGAATGAAGTGCTCCTTCCTACATGGAATTTGTTTATTAAAGTGAAGTACATGATCTTCAGATTTGTTTTAGATGAAAATCAGTTTCATAAAATATGCCAGGAAAACAAAGCTACATATCAGATGGTTAACCGCAGTGTCGGTAAGATTTTGTAAATATACAATTCACTAAACAGAATTTTTTCATTTACCCCAAAGATTACATAATTTGCCTTGCAATATTTTTGCTTGACGAATCTTTTATAAAAGTTTAGGTCCAATACAAAACTAATGTAGTTCTGCGCAGCTCATTAAAATACTCAGCCATATTGTTTTGTTCTAAGAATTTCTCTAACTACATTCTGACACCATGTTTCCCAACACAGACGAAATTTTTTGTCAATCTCACTGCTCGCTAAAAGCAAAAGGATATCCTAACAACATTTTAGCAGTTATTTCAGTAAAGTTCAGTTAAACGATGCCACAGCTTTTTTTCAGTTGTCTACTTCTGCACAGAAGTAGACAACTGAAAAGCAGCTCAGTTGTCTACTTGCCGCCGGAGAATATTCAGCATGGTAAAGAGATGTCACATTTCCACCTCTCCAGCACTTATCATATCTAGCTCCCTACCAAAATGATAAAAAGTGAGTAGCAACAGTTTCACAATGAGTAAAGTTCATCATTTAGTATTATAATACATTTATTCATAAATAAATTTTATGCTGTTATATTTTTGTCCGCTGAATCAAAATTTTTTCACATTTCTCTCATTGAAAAAAGCCTGAAAGTGAGCTGCATTTCATACTGTCATAAGCTGTGGGAAAATGTATCAAAGCTACCATGTCCCAGCGAGGGTTCAGTTGACAAAAGATAATAAATGAGCTAATAACAATGTAAAGAAATATTCTGGACAAGTTGATGCCAACACAAATGTACAATTTTCAGCTGTCCAAAATATTTGTAGCCTGAACTTCAGATCTGCTTACTGCTGTAACTGAGACCATCAGAAACAAATGATTTTAGTGGACATTCATATAAATCCACTACAAAACACTTATCTCAAATAGTCAATCTTATCTCCAGGGGACAACTCTCATTAGCTGTAGCATTAGCTCTGCACACCCAGCAATCTTGCACTTTTTAAGGAATGGTGATGTCTCTCAAGATGACAATGCGCCAAGCCACAGGTCCAATGTTGTGCAGGAATGGTTTGAGGAACACAGTTCGGACTTCCAAGCATATCAATTATACTTTTTAAAAACTGGATAGCCTGATTGAGGTTATTCCGCCCTTTGGCTCTGGCATGTAATAAGATCGCTCTCCTCTGTGCTGCTACGGAAAAGTGTGAAGCCATATGGCAATACCCTGTGAAAGATGCGCAAAAACAGTCAATCGCCTAGGATTACGAACACAACAGGCGCATTTACTCACCGCAACTCTGCGATGTGTATGAGGGCGATTTCTTCAAATGCTTTGTTTTATTTTGAACAAAACAAATGTTGCTATTGCTTCTTTATAGTAAGCATGTCTAGCTCTCATTCACTGTGTAAAAACTTTCATATACAGGAGAATGGCATCCATTTGTAAAATGTCACAAATGTCCAAGTGGACCACAGTATCAGAGGAAAAGAAAACGAGAGCCCACGAAGAAACTTCCCACACCCAAGCAGTTCTCTTTACGCTGAGCCCGTTAGCTGAAGTGACGTTTCTGATGAAAAGAGTGGTGATTTGTTTAGCTCATCAATTGTTCAAAAGCAGGCATTTGACAAAAACTGGGCACATCAGAAACAACTGAAAGTAAAACGGATGATTATGAAGCCTTATAATTATTAATTTTACCATTTATATATATTTTGTTGAATTTGTTCCTTGTGATAAAATGGATGTTCATGCACCAGTCCGTGCACCGTTAATCCTGATTGGCCGATTAATAACCTTACAGTGTTTCTGTTCCGAAAATTATTCGCCGCCCCAGTGGTCTAACGATGGCCTCTGATCATTCGTCCGTAAGGGTCTGGGTTCGAATTCCGTCAGGCATGCATGTTGTGTTTGTCTTACTGCACTGGCTCTCTCCCTTCCCTGGAACCAGTGACCCTAAATTAGGGACGGGCGACTGCTTATAGCCTATTGAGTTGCTCATGGTAGTTGTTAAACCCCAAATCAAAAAAAAAAAAAAAAAATTCAAAAAGTAAAAATCACAGGTCTCTAGGAACACCCCCTTACTTTTTCAGACACTCTCCCTATCTTCCTGACCCCCCTCCGAACCATACACACACACACTAAAAACACATCCTTCCTGGATCACTCCAAATCCTGGAAAAATGGGGCGCTGAAGTAAATCTTGCGATGGGGGAGGGGGGGGCACCGCTAGTAATGCTACTGGTGGTAATGCATACATAGGATAATGATTTCAAACGTGAACAAACACTACGATTAACTAGTCTGATTGAAAATAAAAGCACTATATAGCGGCTAAAGATATCCGAGACACTGCAAAAATTGAGACGGCATTCTCAGTGTGTGTAAAAAGTCACGCATGCATTTCAAACGTGCATATAAAGGGAATATTTGCACACAGAGTTGCTAGGACGAACATCACTAAAAATGAATACGTATTAAACTCATAGTAGTACCTGGTACTTCAATACAAACCTTTTTATATGAATCAAACGTACACATCAGAATTTGCTAGGACTAACATCTAAAACGAGCTATTGCTCTGCACATCACCCACGCCAATTGGTTCCATGAAATTTTTTAACATGCTTCTTTAAGTTATATTTCATCCCGAATGAACCACCACAGATTGAACAAATGAATCTGTTCACAGTATCCATGGTCACCGCGAAATAGGAAAACAAATTCTTTGATGAAAACACGCCAAAAATCCGCAGTAAGAAGTAACAACAGTAAGAATTCTACCCGCCAAAAATGCCTGTCTGCCTGTGTTTCAAATCGCACACATCACGCACGCCAATTGGTTGATTGTGTTTTATTCCTACCAATGAGGATCTTCCTACGAGATTTCCATTGCTGTCCCCAAACGCTAGTCCAATGGATCAAGCACGCTGTTATATATTAATTACCCTAAAACTAACTATAGTTAGCCGTGGGTTGTTGCCTTTGGAGATCTGGGTCATTGGTATGCCCTACTTGCCTTCTGTAATCTTGAAGGAGACACTGATACCAGTTGTGATGGCCCATCATCCCAATCCCCTTATTCACAAGCTGACACAGGATACACAGTGATTCTCCTGCAGAGATATTCCGAAAGCTATGTTCATCCCACATTTGTCTTAAAAGAAACAATGATTTACCAATACTGGTTCGTGGCTCATAATGGTTGTTCGTGGATTAAAAATGGTGAGGAAACTTAAAAAAGGCATTTACTCAGTTACCAAAAAAATATAAAAATTAATTGCATGGAAAAATTGCTATGTGGCATGTTCACATTTCAACTTTTAAAACGATCTTCACGTTGATATAGTTTGAAATGAAGTCTGCAAGGGACACCTGGTTTTTGTTCCTTTTTTTTTTTTTAAGTCAAAACCATATTTTTCAAAAGAAAATATCTGGTATGATGCTACATTCAGTCATGAGCGGATTTTTAAAGTTCTTTCACCATTAAATTGTTAAAATTTGTTCAGGTCTGAATTCGTTTTAAAATGCATATTTCAACAGTTTTCTTTCCTTCACGGAACAGACTTGGAATTGAGAAGGTACATGAGTTTTCCACCAGACTCGCCAAGACGTTCTTCAAGAAAGCGGATGCCCACCCTAATGGACTTGTTAGGGATGCGGTTGATTACAATCCCAGCGAATTCCTATGGTAACCCAGAACTAAGGCGGCAATCGTTGACCCCCTTTGACAAAGAGCAAGTATGTGATCAATGGTGGGTGTTAGATAGACACCCCCCCCCACACACACACCTTTTCAGATTGGCATCAAGATGGTAAGAATTTATTGCTGCTCCGGCATTTGGATTTGGTCTCGTTGAGTTTCAGTCAATCCCTGGTGCGTCGGCAGCCGGGTGGTGTTTTGGTTCTGTGTGATCTTGTGCAGAGCATGGTTTCCCTTAACCCCATTCTCCGTGGTAGTATCACGGTTCACAGTTTGAAAGATATGTTACCCTCTCCTTTCACTCAATTTTTCTGTTTGTCTTTCCTATTGAGTTCACTTACTCAGATCTCCTAGCTTCCTATTTGTAAGGATAGTTCTAGATCTGAGGTCAGAAACTCCCTTCCGAAAACTTCGTCAAATATTGTATCGTATCTGAAAACATATCACTCATTGCTGCCATGGATGAAAGGAGCGATTTATCCAAGGAGGTTATATTACTGCAGACACCACTGGCTCTGCCACCATAGGTCACAGCTAATCCGTGTGTGACGTCACAAGCAGGCAAAAACGAACTAAATTATGCCGTTGATAAAACAGTAAGCTTGTGTATCATTGATAAAGATTATTGAAATACTCATTTTGTCTGTTTATTCGCTTAGAAGCTTTTGTTCCATTGGTTTCAAAGCAGCTTCTCTTCTGCGGCTGCGTCGTGCCTGTCCATGACGTCATTTGCAGCACGGACGATGACTTATGGCGGCCAATGCTGCTTGGATAAGAGTGGTGTCTCCAGTAATATAACCTTGGATTTATCAGATTTGCAAAAAAGGGATGATTAGCGCCTTTTGGGCTAAGGGTGGCAGTATTCCTAAACAATGCAGTTGTGAACTGTTCGCGTGCTTCTGTGGTTAAAGTGTATCGTGATTGGAGAAATGACACCATTCCGAATAAGCGATGGGGAAACTGCGGTGCACTACGTGTCTTTGATGTGAGAGGTGAACGTTGGCTGCGAAGGTGCGTGAGGGCGGATCGACACTTTACAGTGGAGCAACTCACTGGCTGAATGAATCAGAGGGGTTACCGGAAGTGTGTCTAAAACGACAGTTCGGCGAACCCTGCTGCGTACAGGGGCTCCAATGCAGACGGATGGTCACTGCACCTATGCTAACACAGGTCCATCGGCAGAAAAAGCTCTCATTTGCTTGGCAGTATTGGAATTGGACCTCCGCTGATTGGCAAAGGATTGAGTTCTCCAATGAGTCACGTTTTCTGCTTCATCGAACGGATGGACAAGAAACATCGGAGAACAAACAACGTATAAGGCAAGAAACATCGGAGAACAAACACTCTTCTACCATTGCTGGAAGAACACAAGTTAGTGGGGGCAACTTGTGTTCTTCGTTATGGTCAGGGAATGTTTTTGTGGCATTCCCTGGGTCTACTCATACTTGTGGAAGGCACTATGGACCGAATTCGTTATGAATCCATCCTTGCAGACCACGTACACCCATACATGCTGATTGTCTTCCCTGAGGCGGATGGGATCTTCCAGCACAACAATGCGACGTGCCACACAGCTAAATATGTAAAAGAGTGGTTGGAAGAGCACGATGAAGACTTCAAAGTACTTTCCTCGTCACATAATTCCCCAGACTTAAACCCAATTGAGCATCTGCGGGACCACCTCGATCGTGTTCGCTGTATGGATCCTCCACTACGCACCCTCCAGCAGCTGTCAGATGCACTGTAGTGGGCAAGGCTAAACATACCTGTGAACACATTTCAGCACCTTATTGAGTCACTCCCAGCCTGTCTAGCTGCTGTCCGCACTGCACACAGTGGATACTCAGGATATTAGCTGGTGGTCACAATAATGTGACTTGACCGTGTATATAACTATATATTGGGGGTCTTCAAAGATAGGGGCACAGGGCACGTGCCCCGAATGTACTTCTGTAAATCAGGCCCTGCTCAAGTCCTCTGGAACAGCTGCTTTCCCGTCATCCAGTTTTTATGAACTAAAGCAACCAAAATGTTTTCTAAAGTTTCACTCGTTTACCGAAATAAGCAGAACTTGCTTTTCTTTTTAATACTTCTTTCAAAGCTGCCTGAATTCTTGGTTATTTCTTAAACTAGTTTGGCATGAAGTTTCCCCAAAATTGTTTGTAAAATCTTTCTGCTAAGGTCAGAGCCACCACTCCTCCCCCCACACACAATGTGGGGCGGGTTATTATTATTTTTTATTAGAGGTTTAACGACCACTGTGAGCAACTCAGTGGGCTATAAGCAGTCGCCCGTCCCTAATTTAGGGTCACTGGTTCCAGGGAAGGGACAGAACCAGTGCCGTAAGACACGCAACATCCATGCCTCACCGGGATTCGAACCCGGACTCCTTTCTGACGAATGATCAGAGGGCATCGCTTAGACCACTGTGCCACCGGAGCGGTCAATGTGGGGGTTATCAGTACGACCCTGGTTCGGACAATTTCATTCATCCATATGAGGTGGTCCACAACTGGCAGTGTAAATTCTGTACACTGGTTAACTGTGCATTATAGTGTATGCGGCTAACTAAAGTATTTAAAAAAGAAGTTACCGAAGTGTATAACTTTGCTTTTCAGATAAAATGTTTGGCAAATTTATTCACACAGTTAATTTCTGTTTTTTACGCTCCTCAGAGTAAGAAATTACGATCCTGACATGATCATCCTTAGAAAGCAACTGCCCACCTGGTAGCTACAGCCCTGAATATTAATCATTATCATTAAGATTAGAATTACATGTGCTTTCACTTATTTTATACTTGATTAGCCAGGGTAAAAGAGTGAATTAACATGAAAATGTGTTATACCAAGTGGAAAAATACTAATAAACAACCATTTTGTAAATCACTGAAGGAAGATTTGTTCTTCACAATACATGGGAAATCAATAGAATATTCAAAGCAAACAGAATATCAATTTTGAATTTTCTTGTAGCACTTACTGATCATCCATGTAAGATCTCTCAGAAAACTTTAAAATTTCATCGCCCTGGAGCGGAAATCGAACCCGAATCTCCCGATTTCCGTTCGAGTATGCTAACCGTTACACCGCCCATGACAGTGAAGTTCCAAGCAACTGAGACTAAACAAACTTAGCTTAGGAATCTGAACACATGCCGCCCCGGTGGCGCAGTGGTCTAAGGCGATGGCCTCTGATCATTCGTCCGAAATGGGTCCGGGTTCGAATCACGGTGAGGCATGGATGTTGTGTTTGTCATACGGCACTGGCTCTCTCCCTTCCCTGGAACCAGTGACCCTAAATTAGGGACGGGCGACTGCTTATAGCCCATTGAGTTGCTCACGGTGGTCGTTAAACCTCCAATCAAAAAAAAAAAAATCTGAACACCCTCAGATTTTCGCTAGTCGAAGCATCCTTGCTTCCTCATAGCGTGTTGACCCATCTCCCATCCAGAAACGGATGTAGGTCGGAAATCACCAGTACCACAGATAAATCAATGAAGAAAGAAATATTCCTCATAATACATGGGAAATCGATAGAATATTCAAAGCAAACAGAATATAAATTCTGTTATCGCTTGTACCACTTACTAATTATCCATGTAACATCTTTCAAAAAACTTGAAAATTTTATCGCTCTGGAGCAAGAATCGAACCCGCATCTCCCGACTTCCGTTCGATTAGGCTAGTTACCTAGAACTTCACTGTCCTGGGTGGTGTAACGGTTAGCTTACTCGAACGAAAATCGGGAGATGCGGGTTGGATTCCTGCTCCAGGGCGATGCAATTTCTGCGTTTTCTGAGAGATGTTACATGGATGATCAACAGGCCTGTAGTGGTTTTTCAAGAAAATTCCGTGTACTCTCTGCTTTTTCTTAAAAACTACGTATACGCTTTGCTTTTCCTAGAAAACACACCTTAACTTTTTTTCATGGCTTCTCATTCTTCAGACGGCCGGACCGGTGGCGCAGTGGTCTAAGGCGCTGGCCTCTGATCATTCGTCCGTAAGGGGTCCGGGTTCGAATCCCGGTCAGGCATGGATGTTGTGTTTGTTTTACGGCACTGGCTCTCTCCCTTCCCTGGAGCCAACGACCCTAAATTAGGGACGGGCGACTGCTTATATCCCATTGAGTTGCTCACGGTGGTCGTTAAACCTCCAACTAAAAAAAAAAAAATTCTTCAGACGTACCAGTCTTCGGACAATACCTAGGGGCGAAACAGCCACATTTACCTAATTTTCAGTTTTTCTAATTCTACGTGTAAATTCGTCCATTGCCGCCCCCGGTGGCGCAGTGGTCTAAGCGATGTCCTCTAATCATTCGTCCGAACGGAGTCCGGGTTCGAATCCCGGTGAGGCATGGATGTCGTGTTTGTCTTACGGCACTGGCTCTCTCCCTTCCCTGGAACCAGTTACCCTAAATTAGGGACGGGCGACTGCTTATAGCCCATTGAGTTGCTCACGGTGGTTGTTAAACGTCCAATTAAAAAAAAATCGTCCATTATTTAATTCTAAGTAAATAACAAACTGGCACCCTCTTCAAAAGTGGTACCCAGGTTGGACCGCTCCCGCAGCCCACCCGTTGGTACGTCAGTGGCCCAGATTGTTGTGGCGCAGTGGTGTAAGGCGCTGGCCTCTGATCATTCGTCCGAAAGGGGTCCGGGTTCGAATCCCGGTGAAGCATGGATGTTGTGTTTGTCTTACGGCACTGGCTCTTTCCCTTCCCTGGAACCAGTGACCCTAAATTAGGGACGGGCGACTGCTTATAGCCCATTGAGTTGCTCACGGTGGTCGTTAAACCTCCAATCCAATCCGAACCAAAACCAAAAACTGTTTACCGTCTAAGTTAAAGCACTATGAGATAGTATACCAAATGTGGTGGTTGTAAACTAAAAACTGTAGGCCGCCCCGGTGGCGCAGTGGTCTAAGCGATGGCTCTTGACCATTCGTCCAGGAGGGTCCGGGTCTGAATCCCGGTGAGGCATGGATGTTGTGTTTGTCTCAAGGCACTGGCTCTTTGCCTTCCCTAGAACCAGTGACCCTAAATTAGGGACGGGCGACTGCTTATAGCCCATTGAGTTGCTCACGGTGGTCGTTAAACCTCCAATCCAATCCAATCCAATCCGAACCAAAACCAAAAACTGTTTACCGTCTAAGTTAAAGCACTATGAGATAGTATACCAAATGTGGTGGTTGTAAATTAAAAACTGTAGGCCGCCCCGGTGGCGCAGTGGTCTAAGCGATGGCTCTTGACCATGCGTCCAGGAGGGGTCCGGGTCTGAATCCCGGTGAGGCATGGATGTTGTGTTTGTCTTAAGGCACTGGCTCTTTGCCTTCCCTAGAACCAGTGACCCTAAATTAGGGACGGGTGACTGCTTATAGCCCATTGAGTTGCTCACTGGACCCTGTCGACATTTTGACCGTCGACATTTTGACTACGACCACAGTACCGTTTGTTCTACATCTTACAGCACAAGGCATTAAATGCGAGACAAAACCGACCTCGGGACTTAGGGGTTCTTGGTTCGAGTCCAGCTGACAGCTAAAGACCTGCCTTGGTTCGGAACACCAAACGCAGATGGACCTGGGGTAGCTAGATTCCTCGATATAAAACAAGTCTAACCCCCAAATCCTTTGGGGTTTTTGTACGGACCATTTAGTCCTTAATGCAGCAGCATAAGTAGTGGCCCGGCGGGTGTCAATAACCAACCTTCTAAACCCCTATGCCGCCCCGGTGGCGCAGTGGTCTAAGCGATGGCCTCTGATCATTCGTCCGAACGGGGTCCGGGTTCGAATCCCGGTGAGGCATGGATGTTGTGTTTGTCTTACGGCACTGGCTCTCTCCTTCCCTGGAACCAGTGACCCTAAATTAGGGACGGGCGACTGCTTATAGCCCATTGAGTTGCTCACGGTGGTCGTTAAACCTCCAAAAAAAAAAAAAAAAAAAAAAAAAAAAAACCCTATAATTTATGAAAATTCCCAGGAATGAGATGAGAGATTAATTAATGCCTCCCCCTTTTCTAAAATATTTTGATAAATGCCACATATTATTCTTCTGCAAATTAAACCGTGTTTTGTCTTACGGCACTGGCTCTCTCCCTTCCCTGGAACCAGTGACCCTAAATTAGGGACGGGCGACTGCTTATAGCCCATTGAGTTGCTCCCGGCGGTCGTTAAACCCCCAATAAAAAAAATTAAACCAGTCTTTGAACGAATTTTTCCTAACAAAGATCAAATGTTTAGAAAAATATAAAAGAAAAAAATGAAAAGAAAAAAAGCCGTTTAATTAATGCCCATTCTTGAAATGTTATGGCTTGCAATGCTTTTATCTGCGATGTTTTGTGTTCGCGATGTTATGGCTTGCGATGTTATGACTAGCGATGTTTTGTTACTGCGATGTTTTGTTACTGCGATGTTTTGACCTGCGATGTTTTGTTACTGCGATGTTTTGACCTGCGATGTTTTAACGTGCTACAGTTGCACATGGTGGTCGTTAAACCTCCAATCGCCGCCCCGGTGGCGCAGTGGTCTAAGCGATGGCCTCTGATCATTCGTCCGAAAGGGGTCCGGGTTCGAATCCCGGTGAGTCATGGATGTTGTGTTTGTCTTACGGCACTGGCTCTCTCCCTTCCCTGGAACCAGTGACCCTAAATTAGGGACGGGCGACTGCTTATAGCCCATTAAGTTGCTCACGGTGGTCGTTAAATCTCCAATAAAAACAACAACAACAACAACCTCCAATCGAAAAAAAAAAAAAAAAGCATATTAGCAATGTTAATAATTTTGCATCGTAATTAATTTAAATTTTAAAAGGTATGAAAAAAGCATATGTGCTTTAAATTATTTTTCCACAAGTGATTTCGGCCCAGTTTAGTGGTGGTAACGTAATGCGACCGAAAATGGGTTTCAAACCATTTTTTGCAAGTTTGAAAGCTTATTGTCATAGACTCTCAGAGCAGAACAGGTACAGTTGCGAACAGGTGGGGCGGAAGTTTCGATTATTTTCTCACGTGATTTGCAATCATAGTGCCTTCCCTCGTGTGTTGAGCTGATAGTGTTTTATAATTTGTTTAAACAAAGTATTTCACTGGCAGCTTGGTTACATATGTTCGCCAGCAAAATTCTATACCAGCAATGCAACAACTTTCACTCCTTATAATTTTTTTCGTACCTACATGGTGCATTTTCTGCAGAGTCATGTATGGAAAGTAATCCTTGTGCATGCACGTTTCCAAACAAGTCCAGAATTGACCTGTCTACTGTCGGCAATGCTGGGAAACCACGGTGAATAAATTTAAGATAATTTTAATTACTATGCTGTGACTTACTGACATTGTTGAGAAATGGTGCATTTTTCACGCGTTATTTAAATTGGTATTGCTTAAATTTAAAGGAATTCGTGAATGGAAGAAATAGGGGATGTAGTTTAGCCTGGTGGTGTGTGGTCAGAAATATGTTTAAAAATGTTTGAAATATTTGCGTTTTGCAGAATTGATCGGGGCAGCGTTGCATCAAGAAATTTTTTACCGGGAGGAGGGGCAACTAGAAATTTTGAGGGGGGGGGGCTCAAACTTATTATTTTTACTTATACATACATTAATACATATAACAATATTTTTAATAGTATAAAATTTTTCTTGTGCTCGTATATTGCAAATGCAAATTCCAAGAAACCTACACATAGAAGTGATTAAAAATGTTATACCTTTATTTTAATTCAGTAATGTACCACGGATTTCACCATGAAGTGGTGTAAAATATTAAGGACCGCCCCGGTGGGGCAGTGGTCTAAGCGATGGCCTCTGATCATTCGTCCGGAAGGGGTCCGGGTTCGAATCCCGGCGAGGCATGGATGTTGTGTTTGTCTTACGGCAATGGCTCTTTCCCTTCCCTGGAACCAGTGACCCTAAATTAGGGACGGGCGACTGCTTATAGCCCATTGCGTTGCTCACGGTGGTCGTTAAACCTCCAATCAAAAAAAAAAAAGACACTAGTAAAATAATGCTGTGCTGTTGCAAATGATACCCCCCCCCAAACATTAGGAGTGGCAAAAATATCTTCATCTTACCAAGCATGTTTCTGATTATTAAGGTAGACGACAAGTAATTTTGCTTCCTATACTTCCAATGGGAAAACTTCTGTACGCATTTTCTTCACAATTAATGCATTCCCACGGATGAAAATTTGAACATTGATTAAAATAGCTTCATTTTATAACTTGGAATACTTAATATTTTCTAAAACATAACCATAATTATATTAAAAATCAACTTTTCCTTTGGTGGTGTTGAAACCAGAAAAAAGATGGTGCAACCTGTACTTTGATGACATCAGTAGACAAACAAATGTTGGATTGCATAATTGCAGTTATGTTTTAGAAAATGTTAAATATTTCAAATTATAAAATGAAGCTATTTTAATCGATGTTCAAATTTTCATCCTTGAGAACTCGTTAAATGTGAAGAAATTGTGTACAGAAATTTTTCCATTGGAAGTATAGGAAGCAAAATTACTTGACGTCCACCTTAAGGAATCATTACAGTGCTACCTGAAAACATATGCTGTAACCCATTCCCTGCCACTTGGTTTCAACCCCCTTAGATTATTTAGATTAGCACATAGTAAAAAAACCCAACTAATTTATTGTTTGAAATTCCTGGATTTTCTTTGTCACAAATTTGTAAACCACACCGCCAAAAAAAGAAAGCAACTTTTAATAAGAATAATTTTAAATAATTTGTTATCGTTAAAAATTAGGTAGAGCAAATATTCTGTTGTATTGGAAACCCTAACGTCAAGTTAGCTACACTGAGCCTTAACTTTGTATACATGGGAACTCGTCATCCAGAAGATTGAAATAAAGCCGAATGCCAGCTTCCAAAATATGATGTATTGCAGTGCAAACAGCATGTCATTGGTGATCAAAAATCCACAGTAAACTTAACTATCAAATAAAAAAGGCTTTAAAAAATTTACAGAATATTAAAACAATACTTGGTTTTCTTATTTGTCTCTCTTGCACATATGGTTTAGATCAACTAGCTTCTTCTACCCTCTTGATTTTTATCCAAAGAAAGTATTATGTAATTTTGGTAGGACTTCATAATAGATTCTTAACACGGACAATTGTTCCATTTATTAAACAAATTTACAAAAGCATTCTCATCTAGAGCAGCGAACTTTGCTCTAGAGTATATATATTTTCATAACTACTTTGATTTCAGAGCTACATTAAAAAAAAGTTATTTAAAGTGTTAACACTTTGTGTGAAGTCACTTATGGCTCTAATTAACAATGGGAATTCAGTTTTTTTTTTGTCGAGGTATTGTATACATTATTGGCTGCATTGACTTGGCGGATTTAGAAAACGTAAATATACGTACATGCCGATGACAGTTTTAGTGTATAAAACAAAGAAATTAATTTAAAACTTAAAATAATCTTAATGGTACTGAGACATATGAAGTCCATGTGGAGGCTTTTTTTTTTCATAAGTTTCCTTCATTTTCTTAAGTTTTTAAATTAATTTCTCCAAATATTCATCTATAAGCAAAAATAATTAGACTAAATATAAGGGGTGATCACCCGAAAACCTATGGAGGGGGGGGGACTAAGCACCCCGAAAAGATGCCTGAAACATCGATGTTAAGTAGTGATGCAATATCGTATGTTCGGAGGGTTTTCCATAGTGATTCTGTGTACAATTTGCAAAATGATAGCACATTTCAGAACTTGTGCCGCAAGTAAAGCACATTTACAGACGTCTCAAAAAAAAAAAAAGGTAGTTTTGCCACGTATTTTAATATTAGTATCCACATACCACAAGGTGGGCTTTTGCCAAAGTTTGTAGCTCATTTTTCCTTATTTGTCCTGTATGCTTCAAATCCTCTACCAGGCTCTATCCTTTGTCATCTTGCTCATGAAAAATTCTGTTTTGTTCAGTTATTTGTGTAGTGTATCAATGCAGGGTTTCGTGTACCATGAAAATGAATCTTAAATACATTTGTTACCCAGGTGTTATGTGTTTTGGATTGCACCATTTGTTGACAAAAAATGTATAAAAATGCTGGTCAGCGATGTTTTAAGGAAAAAAGTGCCTTAGCTGTGAACAGGTTAAAGTGAAACAAACCCCAAAAAAAGGCCTCAAAAGGAATTAAAAATTTGATTCATTGTTTATACCAGTATTTTTATTAAAGTTCATTTACTAATTATTTTTATCAGCTTTTATAAAAAATTCCTAATTAGAGCAATTTTAAATGAATGGTAAATGCTAGGTGGGAGTCAGATGCATAGAGTGCTAAGTTTCCCGTTAAATAATCGGCTTGAAAAGTTACATGCCCAAGCGGGCATGTGCAAAACTTACTTACCTGCCAGGTAGTAAAAGCTTGGATGCCCAGGAAAATTTATCTTTTAAGATAACAAAGTAATGTCTTAATACAGACAACTTTGAAATCCTCCAGGTGATGCAGTGAAGCCTTGTCGCGTAGATCACAAGCTCACGCAGCAGCTTTCTTTGCTGACGGCCGTCGACTCTTGTACCTCTAAAGGTCCCGTCTGTAAATTACGTTAGTGGCATTATCTTGTTCCAAGAAGTTGTGCAGCAGGAAAAGGAGTGAGAGTCCAAATAGGAAAAGCAAGGGTCAGTGTATGCAAATGAGTTCATGAGAAGGGCTATCTCCTGAACTAAGGAAGATATAGGAACGCAATACCACTTGTTTTAAAGCTTAGGAGAAGTGCTATGTGCAGTACTCGTTGAAGTGGACTTTGCGTTAATACCAAAAAAAGTTATTAGATGTTATTGCCGTGACAGCAGGTAAAACAGTGAGGCAACTAGAGAAAATAAAGCTAGTTTTCAACTTAAGGTTTTAATAATCAGCAGGAATGCATTTTATGGTACATGCTTCCTTTGATCTGTATTATAGCTATTTATGCTATGTTTGAAAAAGAAAAATGGGTCCGTTCCTGGCTGTGTTTCCTAGGTTAATGTTAAAAACACAATTTGCAGACAAGGGCCCCTTAAGGCTGTCTTTGAATGACTTTTAAGGTTCATCTTCTGCAATAGATGGTGTAAAAAATCACTCCTTTGGCATGGCTTTTACTTCTTGAAGGACTGTCTCGAGAAGTGGCATCAGCGAATCACTGCAGACTTGCCATATTCAGAATGGAAGCGGTCTCTCGTTAGCTCCACGATAAAAAGACAAAATGCGCGTAGTTATGTTTTAACCAGTGACATTATTTGGGGTGAAGTTTCTGTAGCTCAAATTCAGGGGTTCTCTGCTAATGTGGTTCGGAACACCACACACAGATGGACCTGGGGTAGCGAGACTCCTTGATATTAAACAAGTCAAACCCCCAAATCCTTTGGGGCGGGTCGCGTGTGGCCTAGTGGACAACGTTTGTGACGGCCACAGAAAGAGCCTCAGGTTCGATCCCAGGCAGGTACAAACTCTCGATCCACTAAATATCCGCCATGAGTCGGATGGGCATGTTAAGCCGTCGGACTCAGGGTACTGGCCCCCGGTAATAAATAAGGGCGTCTTTCTCCCCCTTTCTACTTCGCTTCCGTGTCACTTTCCTATCAGGTGCTCTAGCCCAAATCTCCTAGTTTCCTATTTCTATGGGTTGTTTAAGACCTGGGGTCAGACACTCCCTTCCTAAAATTGTCTACACATGATCATCATCATCCTAATGTACACATTTTCTCTTCAAAAAATGAATGTACAGTAGGATTTGAGATGATTTATGAGAAACAAGATTCTAGTCTCACTTTTGACCCAATTAATTATTTCTTTTTGGCCCAGATAACTAAAAAATCAGACAGAAATGAAAGATTTAATTTCTTCCAGACAGAAACACTGCTAAGCTAACTTATCGTGCCATCTAGTGCCCAAATTGGAATACTTTCGAGTCAGATAAATTGAATTTTAAAAAATATTGTAACAATTTTTTCAGAATAACTGTGGCACGTATTAGCTATAGGTCATTTTTGTTTGTGCTCAAAATTTCAAACACTACAAAGTAATAGTCTTCGTGAAAATGTGTACAAAAGAATTTCTCTTACACTCATTTTTTTTTTTTTTTTTTGATTGGAGGTTTAACGACCACCGTGAGCAACTCAAATGGGCTATAAGCAGTCGCCCGTCCCTACTTTAGGGTCACTGGTTCCAGGGAAGGGAGAGAGCCAGTGCCGTAAGACAAACACAACATCCATGCCTCACCGGAATTCGAACCCGGACCCCGTTCGGACGAATGATCAGAGGCCATCGCTTAGACCACTGCGCCACCAGGGCGGCCTTACACTCATTCAAAGACAGCCTTAAAGGTCCAAGAGTCTACGGTCGTCAGCAAAGATAGCGGCTGTGGCTGACCACAGTCATTGCCATGACACTTCGCTGTATCTCCTAGGTTTTTACTGATAACAAATCAGAATCCTCATTTTTTAAGTTCAAAAATATGATGAACATTTTTTACATGTTCTGCATTTTCGTTTTAAGGGTCTGTATTCAAAATGTTCAATACACAAAAGTATGTATCTCAAAGTTTTAAGATGATGTTGCTGAGATCGATATGATGACGGAAATTGGTTTTTGAAAAATTTAGTGTTCTGCAGTGTTTCGTTCCTTAAAGTTTTTGCCATTTGGGTCATTCCATGCCATTTCAACAAGAGGTGGTTGCTGCACCATTTTAATTTTTTTTTAATTTTTTGTACAGTTGTTTATACATCTTTAGAGTTTAAAACCAATTTTATATATAAAAAAAAAAAAATCCTGACCGTTTGGCGGTTAGAGCAACTCAATGGGCTATAAGCAGTCGCCCATCCCTAATTTAGGGTCACTGGTTCCAGGGAAGGAAGAGAGCCAGTGCCGTAAGACAAACAACATCCATGCCTCACCGGTATTCGAACCCGGACCCCTTTCGTACGAATGATGAGAGGTCATCGCTTAGACCACTGTGCCACTGGGGTGGCATTTTTGGAGTTGCAAGTATTTACACAAAAGGCTATAGCTTTTCCCCTAATTTAACTAATTCAAAAGCCATATTATTCAGAATAAAGTGTTGATTATTTTGATTTACCCTTTTCTATTATCTGAGGTGTTTTGGAAATTTTATGGGTGGTCAAAGTTAGTTATTGAAATTTGCCTTTTTTCAATTTCTGAGCCAAATTTTCACCGGGAAGGGGTCAAAACTCTCAAACCAGTTTTATTGTGCAAGAACCATTGTAATAGTAGTTGTACCTAGGGTGAGAAAACTGGAGTGTTTGGAGCCCTTCCAAGATTTTTACTGATGAAAATGGGAAATTTTGAAATTTTTAGTTTTTTCAGTAACTATATCAGTGGGGGGTACACAGTAAAGATTTGAAAGCCGCGGATGGCTTAGTGGTTAGTGTTTCAAACTATCAATGCTGGGTCCCCAGGTTCAAGCCTGGGCTGATTCTTTCAGAGATGGTGTGATTTACTAACAATCGCTGAATACCCGCCGTGCATCGGACGAGCACGTAAAGTGATGGCCCCCAGGCTGGACCCACTGGTTAAATGGGTATCCTTTCCTATGTCCTCCCTGAAATTCTCTCACCCATCTATGTGCAATATCGTACTTGTACGGTGGCACCATCTACTGTACTCTAATATCACTACAAACTGTTCTGTCAAAAGTCGCTAGACTTGCTCTCATTCCTTCCGTTTCTGTGTCCTGCCCAAAAGGCGATCTCGCTGTAGGTGGCTGGGACCTAAACTCTACTACCTGTGGACGGAAGTCCTACATGAAAATGACAAATTCTCCTCCGGCGTTATATATATATATATAAATTTGAATTTTATACCACAGTGACTTCTATTTGGTAACAACATCATACCAATATTTGATCACTTTGAATAAAGCTCATGTTGAGAAATGGCTTCCTAGTTTCTTAATTCAATTACTAATCAAAAACAACTTATGGGAATTTTACTAGGTAATTTTTTATTTAAATTGCAAATTTTCGGAGAAAACTGTTCTCCTTCTTCAGGATGTCTTTTTGTTGTCACTTATTCCCATCACTATCGCGGTTACGGTTAACCTTGAAGGTTACGGTTATTTTTCATCAAATCCTGCCTGATGTTAGGCAGGGAAAATCTTTGCAGTCATTGATGATGGAATTTTGATTTTTCTCAATCTCTATTCCTTCTTTTAGCTTTCTTTTTGTTTTGCCTAATAACGAAAATATTTGAGATTAAAGTTGGGAAAAAAATCCATGTTTTTCCATTTGTTTTGAAGGACAATTTTAGCTATCTTTCAATATCTAATTGAAAGATAGAAAATGAAGAAAAATGTGTAAATACAGATTAATGTAAGGAAAGTATAAACTTAAGAAAATATAGCACAAAAGTAAAGACTAGTGTACAAGTTTTTAAGAGGAGGAGGGGGGTGTTAAATGTTGGTTTCAATTACATAAGCATTAGCATTACAATTACAAGAAAAGATTTAATAAGAAACAAAAATTAGATGATTACTTACATGACTTGTTGCTTATGATTCTGCACATAATTAATGAAAAAAATAATTAGCCTAAGCAAATTTTAAAAACTAATTTACACAAATTTTGTAGTTATGAATAATGAGCCACTTAAAAGTGACACATCTGGTTGGTAATTTTCTTTTACCAAAATGATAATCTCTTGAGTTTTTGCTTTTTGTTGTGAGATTGATTTCTTGATCTTGTGATGTAACAGTTCATTAAGTTCATTGCTTAACCCCGGTTCCATGTTCTTCCAGTGGCAGTTGATAACTCAGCTGGAGTAAGAACATGCAAAATATTTTCATACGGCATCCAAACAGTGTCTTTTTTAGACTTTTTAAACGATGTTGATGGTGTCCCACTGGATAGAAGTGGACTTTGCATTCCTTCTCTGACTGCGGGACCTCAATCACTTGTGGCAGCCACCAACAGGAATCGTAAATGCATGCGATGTTATCCCTTTCTTTAAGCTCAAGAGAAAGATCTGTTGAAAGTTTGGTAATATTCAGTTCCTCAGAGTCCTCTGAAGCTGACGTGATAAAGCACTTTATCCAGTTGCACTCTTCCAGAACTTTGGCGTTTCATGAAACATCACTTTCACTAACATAACCCTTTATGTTTTCTGCACAAAAAGTAAACATCTCACGGGGTGTCAGGATGTGATTTCCTGCTACTCTTTGCAGGCTTACTTTGGACACTAGCCGTTTGACTGTCCCGTCTATTCCGTCACATGGCCCTTTTCCATGAGATGTCCCAAAAATTCCACTCTGCATCAAGATCAAAGTCTTTCTTATGGTAACACAAGTTTGCAAAGTTTTTTTCTGTTCTTGTACTGTCCAGCAGCTCCATCTAAAAAGTATATGATTTTCTGTACAAAAGATGCCATGCTTTTGATCTCCACCAGCAGAGCTTTTCGAAATGCATATACTGTTGTGGTGCAGTCGCTGATTACAGAAAAACTTTTTGATATCAGAGATTGATAGACTGGGTCTTTGTAGTACATTACAAAGGGATGTTAAGTCGCTTCAGCCGCCCCGGTGGCGCAGTGGTCTAAGGGATGGCTTCTGCTCATTCGTCCGAAAGGGGTCCGGGTTTGAATCCCGGTGAGGCATGGATGTTGTGTTTGTCTTACGGCACTGGCTCTCTCCCTTCTCTGGAACCAGTGGCCCTAAATTAGGGACGTGCAACTGCTTATAGCCCATTGAGTTGCTCACAGTGGTCGTTAAACCTCCAAAAAAAAAATAAATAAAAAGTGCTTGGTCATTTATCCAACAAAAACTTTGGATCTCATCTTGAATAACAAATGAGAAGTTCTCAAAAAAATCTCCTATAACTATGCATTCATTACTTTCTAAACTATCTTTTTTTGTGTTTTATGTAACAAGACTGTGTGGTGTATGTCACAGTGTCTAAAAAATATCACCTTTCTCATCCAAACCATTTGTAATCAAATCTTGTATAACATCTGTTCCAGGGCAACCACTAAAACTTCCTAACATACATCTTTCGCTCTGTAAGTCACACACCATTGAATCCAGTAAGTCTTTGTTGTAGTCAATGTTAAGCTTTGCACCATGTAGAATAAGTTTGGTGTTCAGCACATACACACAGAGTGGGACCCACAACTGCTTGCCAAAACACACCATTTTGGTCACAGTTCAGCAAACTTGGTAAAACCCTATTTTATCTTCAAGGGTTTTAGCACAGAAGTTCTGATACAGTTCTTTAAGGTTGCATAATATTCATTTTTTTTTTATTATTTGTTTGGATTCCTTTTGCCCATCCCTATTCCTAATAGAAACACAGTCTTTTGCACCAGGGCACATCCTACTGTTCTCATCACTTTCATAAAAAGCTACACCCTTATCAACCACTTTCTCTGAAAGTTTTCTGGACTTCCTCTGCTCTACATTAGGGAGGATACCACACCTCTCAACTAAGCTCTGTGTGCTTTTCACTAAGTACTGACTAGCACCAAATTCATGACATGTTTTTGCTACAGACCATGACCCAGGCACTAAACTTTTTTTTTAACTTTCTCTGGCACAGTTGTACTTTCCTTAAATTTCTCTTTCAATTTACTTTCCTTAAATTTCTCTTTCAATTTATTTAAGAGAATAGTGTACTCATCTTCCTTCAGATCAGTCTCTTTGTTTCCAAAGGACTCATCCAAATTGACATCAAAATTAGCACTTAGTTTCTTTTTCATTGCTGATGTAACTTTTTCTACTTTTTTTGTCTTAGTTAAGGGTTTTTTACTGCTGAGCTTCATAATAATCTTAATAAGTGAAAGCTTTAAAGCCTCACATGCAACATTAATGTTATTTACTGCCTCAGACACTGAGCAAAATGTCTCATCATTGGTTTCTTTTTTATTAAAACTGTAAATTCTTTCAAAACAAGGAATATATAATCTTTTACCTGGAACTAATCCTAAGTTTGGATGGCTTTGAGCAACATCTAAAGATATTTCAATAAGACCTTTTGTTATAACTTTTTTATGACACCTGAAAGGATCTGAACAGTTCTTTCCATACAGGTGATGGTATTTGATTAGATACTTCTCATGATATTGGCAAATAGTTAGTCTCCTAATCTTAAGTTCAGAACAGTTTTTCCTCAAATTGCTGAATTCTTTGAAATCCCTTAATATACATGACATAGATCCATAAGAAGTCTTATGACAATCCTCATTCACTTTAACTCCCGCATAACTCATCATCTTTAACTTCACTTCATCACATATGTACACTATACCACAGTCTGGAGCCAACTGACAGAGAATGCAGTGAGGGCTCACACTTGCCTACAGATAACAGCAAGTTGGAACATGTTGTGCAGGTTGTGACAAGACTTTCATTCCAACAACTCAGAAGCTTTAGCAGTTATGAATTGTATTGTATTTAATATACTTTCTCCATCTTTAGCACTTTCAAATGGTTTTAATTAGAACAAGTCTAAAAGAAACAACCCCCCTACCACACACACACTTCTCAAACTAGTTAAACCTTTTACACCATAATTTTACCACTGGAATATATTTTTCTTTCAATTTACAGTCTACAGCATTCAATTAGATCTATGGTTATTTAATGAAATGTAATAAAAAGGTAATAAATTGTCCTTCAAAACGAATGGAAAACAAGCTCAAATGTTTTCGTTACTGGGCAAAATAAAGTGATCAAATTTTGATATGATGTTGTTACCAAATAAGTCTCTGTGGTATAAACTTCAGATTTTTACTTTGTACCCCACTGGGGATATAGCAGAATTATAAGCAGGGCTTGACAAATCCCGGGCACCAGGTTGCCCAGGCGCCTAAAATTCGGGCCGTGGCGCCTAATTTTCTTCTTACTTGAAATTTCGTAATTTGCAGTAAATGCCGTAATTTCTGTTGTATAATCCATAGATTATCTACTAAAAAGTTATAAATTTAGGTACTGCAGACATCGGTAAAAAAACCCCAAAAACAAAACAACCAAACTATGCAGTGTTTGTAAAAGTCCGCGAGGTAATTGTCTGGAGAGGTGGTGTTATTGAGAAAGTACCGAAAATGTGGTTACAGAAAAAATTTAACGTAACAGCGAAATAAAAGACCGCAAAGAGATTGATTGTAAGAATATATATATACATTTTTTTTACTTAGAAGCATTTTGACAGAAAATATGACGCAAGGAAGGCGTTACTATTTGCGCATGCGGAAGCCTACGGGGTGTAAGAATCTGCCACTTGGGAATCCCGCAAAGCTATTCCGTAGCATGTAACCATTCTGCGAATCGCATTGCCTTGTTTTGGTGCGCTAATTGTATTAGTCAAGGTTTTTTTCTTTCTGTGTTCAGTTGAAACGTATTCAGAAATAAGACAATGCTATGGACTGTCTGCAATTTCAACAAGTTTTTTAGTGTAACTAATGAACTACGGTAATGCTGCAACAGCTAGCGATTTTAGTTTTTTTTTTTACTTTTAAGTAACACAGAAATACTTCAAAATGACAGTTACTTTTTCAATAAGACGATAATTTCTTTCTTACATCTTTGGATTTCTAAGTCGGACTTGTGAATCGCAGTTTTCTGTCGAAAATTACTATTCACGATCAACCTTATAGGTGTGGGTTATTATATGACTGTCGTACATGCTAATTACACGGAATGTCTGTAGTTTCTACGGATTTCGTTGTCTGACTACAAAACTCACTCTCGAAACTATGGATTCTCACGAATTTTCATTTTGTTTAAAAAAAATTATTTTGCTATTATTTTATGATATACAGAAGATTCTTAAGCATATGCGCGGAATTCTCCGTTTTTGTTTTTTTGTTGTTGTTTTTTTGTCTTGGAGAGATTGGGTGCGTGCGTGTGTGTGTGTGTGTGTGTGTGTGTGGGGGGGGGTCATTTTCCGTCTGGGGACGGTATTTTGTGTTTCAAAGCTTTTGAAAACAGTAGTTAAAAGAATTGGCCCTAATCGTAATTTTTATTTTTTTTTCTCCCGATGTTGCATTTGTGTCTAGTTTTGTTAAATATCATTTTATGGCATATATGTTGGTATTTCAGCTTGAAACTGTAGGCAAGAATTTGTGGAAACGGAAGTTAGACGCCGCGAAAATGTCCTCCTATTCTCGAGACATGAGATTCCTTATGCGAATTCGAGAAATTACGCCTTTTCGTTATTTTTGCACTCTGATCGATGCACAAGTAAACAAAATTTGAGGGGGGGATTCCATCTTTACGAAACTTTCGGAAATGGAAAGCCGACTGAGTTCAGCTTTTTTCCGTAATCATTTCTTTTTTTCTCGCAATGTTGCTTCTGTTCAGTATTTTTAAGTATAATTTTACTGCATAAATTTTTGTATTTCAGCTTGAAAATAGAAAAATTTTCGAATCTGAAAGTCTGACGGATTTCCCGTAATCGCTACCCCCCCCCACACACACTATGTTCCCACTCTCCAGTGCTGTTAAATGCCCCCACCCCATAAGTTTTTGCATTTAATTTTGATAAATAAAGGAAGAAGGAAATTCCTGAAAATGGAAGTGACGAAAATTTGTAAAAATTGATGCATGGTGTTCAAAAGTATTAATATTCCCAAAGTTACACCATTTATCTAAAATAGTTGAAGCTTTGATATCATGTATTCATGGTCCTGAGACTGATGGTTTTTATCAGAGGGCATAAAAAACAAGAAAAGAAAGAAAAGCGACAATGAAGAAGTAGGGAGAGAATGATTTCAGCAGAAAGGAAAATTAAGCATTGGTGCTGTGAAATTGCAGTCAATAAAAGACAAACTGACAGTAGTCCACATTCTTGCTGTCTGTTTTGGTTTTTCACCAGTTCAAATATTCAGCCTCCCCCCTCCCTTCTTTGGTCTCATCTTGTTTTTAAACTGCAATTTTAGGGGCAGTATGATCATATGGTAAGTGGAGGTTTATGCACTGCGTGTTCACTTGCTTGGATTTCCTGTCTGTCAAGCATTGTGGAATTCTGAATGCACCTTACTGATTTTTTACTGGTGAAAGTTTCGAACCTCACTGGGGAATCAACTTTGTGTTTTGCATGTGTTAAGTTTGTTTCATTAGAGTCCGTGTTTGTTGAAACGTTTTGTTGGGGTGCATATTTGTTTTTTACAAAGAGATGGATCATTTTGTAAAATAGTCCATGTATGTCACGCAATAAATACTTAGTAACAAGGCTGTTGGCAGGTATGGACTGTCGTTTTTTTTTTAAATATCATGGTCTGAGACATACTGTCGCAGATTATACGAAGGAAAAAAAAATGTTTTTCTCATAATTTTACGATCTACGGATAATATGCTGTCGCAGATTATATGTGGTATTTTTTTTTTCACAGCCTTTGGATTTTATATGCCCTTGTGAATCTCCCAGCAAATTTTTTTTCTGAATTTTATGGTTTACAGATTATACAAAGAAAAAAAATATGGTACTTTGAAATAATATGTACAAAACATGATATCCGCAAATAATATTTTAATAAAATCGAAATCTGAAATTTTAATTTTTGAGATCATCTACTGAAAGAATGGAAAAAGAAAATTATGAAGAAAATTGAAACTTTATTTTGCAATAAGTGGTTTGAGTAAAAAGAAAAAGAAATTGACAACAAATATGGTTTGTCACTTTTCGTTCCCGCGTCATAACCAAACATGTTTTTGTTCATGCGTTATTGACTTCGTTTCACCTGGCGCCTAAATTTTGGAGCTGGCTCCTAGATCTAGAACATATTTGTTGAGCCCTGATTATAAGTAACCATCTGCGCAATAAATGTCTTCAGTTCACTGAATGTTAAGCTGTAGATTTTTGTGTTTTACTTCACTTATTGATTTGTTCTGCATTTCATATTTTATGTATATTCTATTCATAAAGAAAAACAACTCCAAATCGTAAAATTTCCTTTTTCTTTTCATTGTCTTTTTTTAACAGAAGATTTAATTCTTTTGCCCCTTAATTGTGGGTGTGAATAAGCTTGTATATAAATAAGGTGGATTGATACACACCGAGTTAGGGCCTGCTTGAAAGCGTTGAGATTTGAAAGTTCACCCCCATTTCTTCAGATGGAAGTTCAGTTATAGTATTTGTTCCTTCGTGCCAAGAGAGGCAAGTAATTTCACCACTCAACACCAGTGTTGCGTTTCTGAGCACTCATTTCAAATCATTCAGTGAAAAGATCTTTCTATTCGGGAGCTCACTTAGGAAGCATAAATGTGCACTAATAAGCTAGAAATGCATGAATTCAGTCAGATGATAAGAGAGCAAAATTATACACTCAAACACATTTATTTACAATATGCACTGTTGGCCAGGAGCCTAATCTTTACACTTATAAGTGCAGGGTGGGGTCCCCTCTTATCATGTTCTTATTCTCTCTTTTAGTCCAGGAGGTAAGTTCTCAGTTCAGCACGACTAAAGTGTTTCAAGTTCTGGATGGCCCAGTATACTCTGGCCAAATAAAAGTTTGCTGTATCTCTAGAGTTTGCTGTTAGAGTGCCTTCCAAAAGCTACACTGTTAAATAACTACAAAAGTACTTTCATACTTGGTGAGACCTCGAAGGATGTAATCCTCCTTATGCTCATTGGCACACACCACAAACTTGTACCTGGGTAAATTCTTTTAAGACGTATGACACACATAAAGAGGACGATGGTTGGACCCAGTGTTGGCTGGCAATTAGTGCTCCTTCAGGCCCTCAGCATTGACTGTGGGGGGAGGTAAGGAGGGTCTCTTGGATACCTCCTCTAACTTTCTCTCTCTGTCATTCTTTAAACAGCTTCGTGGTGAGGGGATAAGAGTAGGCGTCAAGTTGGCTGCTAGGTTATTGACCTTTCCAGGGTCCGCTGTTTTCCGTACCCTTATTAGGCTTGTCCATTGGTTCGGATGCTTCTATAGCATCGTGCGTTGTTAGATTAACTTCCAGGGGAATGTTTTTTTTTTTTCCTCTTGCAACTATGAAGCTAGAAGAACAGGCTTACCACTGACAACCACAGCTTTTATTTCTTGCATGAAAATTCTCTTGTTGGAACTCTTTTCCAGGTAGACTGATAGCTGCTACCCAGATTATCAACTTTCGTGGCTATTTTATTCCATCAACAGGAAACTATCTCTGTTCGGTCTTGCAACCACCAAACCAAGCCTTTCCGCTCTTACCCCTTTGAGAGTTGGAATTCGACTGCCTTCAAAATCATCTGCACTTTTCTTCGCATATGTTGCTAGGCATCATTGGAGCCTTATGGTCTTCATCAATTCTCTCTGTGTACAGGGCACTTTTTGTTTGTCTGCTGCAACTCAAAGGCCAAATTTACCTTCTTGAACCCAATAGCAATAAGTTCTGGCTTCTGCAAATGTTTTTCGATGTTAATGCTTCACGAGGAGATATGTTTATTAGACTTTCATGCCGAACTCGCAAGTTGCATGTGGTCCCCATCCTTGGTGTGGGTGGGCATATCACAAACCCTTATCTCCCCTTTTGCAAAAGTCTCTTAGCTATCCTCCTCAATTAAGCATAATAATTCCCTAATTAAACATGTAATTGGCCAAATCCTTAATTAAATTATTGACATAATTTAATCACACCTTTTAAGCCCATCCCCCAGTTAATTATTCTAAACCCCCAATCTCAGATCAGTATCTTTTGCATGGGAAACTTTCACTTGACATTTTACCAGCAGTGTGCGTCTTATACCACTGAAACATTTCTAACAGCACACTGACGAGTATTTAGACTACATCAACATATTTTCTGGGCAGTTGGCTCGTACAAATCCCACTGATGAGTTTTTTTTCAAACAAAATATGTATATAAAAATAAACATCAGCTATGTGTGCAGAAAAGTGAACTTTAATGATGGGAAAAAGTACAGAGTGCTGTGGCAAGCGAGGGCGACTTCTATTAGGTGCTTGAATTAATTCCCACTGCTTTTTGCCACACAAACACCTGGGTGTTGCCACAGAACGGTACAGGATAGTCTATTCAAAGTAGTGTCCGTTGGCAGCTACGACCCTTTCCCACTGTTGGGGTAACAAATGGATTCCGCAGTAGAAAAATGCAGGTTCTTTCGAGGCGAACCATTCATCGAGCCATTTTTGGACATCCGCGACAGAAAGGAAGTGCTGCTCTCACAGGCCATGTTGTAGCGACCGGAACAAATGGAAGTCCGAGAGAGCAATGTCCGGGGAATAAGGCGGATGGGGTAAGAAGTCCTAGCCAGGTGCCTCCAAGAGTTCCTTCACGGATTTAGCGACATGAGGTCTAGCGTAGTCGTGGAGAAGAATAACCTTGTCATGTGGGATCCAGTTTCCGACCTTCTGGATCATTCTCATTGCTTTTAAACGTTTGCTAACCGTTGACTCATCGACCTGTAGTGTTTCAGACAACTCGTGGAGTGTCTGACATGAATCCTCGTCCAATAAGGCCTCCAATGTGCCATCTTTGAACTTTTTCGGCTGCCCAGGGCACTCTTTGTCCTTCACGTCCTATTCGTTGGCTTTGAAGCGTTGGAACCACTTTCTGCATGTTCTTTCCGATAGGGCATGTTCCCCATAGGCCTGCACTAGCAAACGATGACTTTCCACTGCAGACTTCTTGAAATGAAAGCAGAAGAGTAATGCTTCCCGCAAATGCTCCTATTTTGGTACGAAACTCGACATCGGGAAAGCGATACAGACTCGTGTTCTGTGCTCTCCGATCGCGTGTAACACACGGCTTTGCCCAGACTACGGACGGTACGTGCGTATGCATGGGAGGTCACGTGTGGCCCGGGTCACAGCGCACCACTGCTGCGCTCTATTGGGTAACAGTGGGAATTAATTCATGCACCTAATACATGCATAGAAGAACATGCAATGGCAAGAGGAACTACAAAAAATGTACAGATCTGCAGATATCCAACCTTAATGTTGACAGTAGCTTTTGCTACTCAAGGGCAAACAGATCTGACTGAAAAAAAAAGCCTGCCACAAAAAGTATAGCTAAACACTGTGTGACCCATGGTTTGTTAATATCAAGTCTAAGTAAAGATCGTAGTAATAGTTTACATTAAGTGGACAGTTTAAAATGACCTTGTAGGAACTTTAAACTAGTGGAATGAAAAAGATATAGTTAAAACTAATAAACGTTAGTCTTCAGTTATTTATGTGCTTCAGTCATGAGAAACATGTAATAGATATAATGTAATACACACGCAACCATAGTATGGGGGTCCTAACAAAAGTTCTGCACACTGTCTATTTTTGAGAAAAGTGTGAAGTAACAGGGGAAAACTTACCTTATTGCTGTTCAATGTACTCCCCTTCACTGCTAATGAGAGCTTGCCAGCAGTGAGGTAGGTTCTAGATGCCCTATTATGTGCCATCTTTGTTCAACTGTCGTATTACAACTCACAATGACAGTTCGTTCAACGATTCATAGCGGATGCCACGGAGCTGATTTTTAACTTTGGAAAAATTACAAAGTCGGGTGGACTGAGATCAGGGCAGTATGGTGGGTAGGATAAAGTTTCCCAGCCATATTTTGACAACAGTCCCCGTACCGACGCTGCACCACAACGCAATGTGTTGTCATACAGCAAGATCGCTCCCACTTCCAAGTTGGGGTGATTTTGAAAATTTTTTGGTGTCAACTTTGTCCTCAGAAATGCACGATAATATTGCGCATTGACATTTTGCCCTACCGACACTCGATCAGAGACCACAACACCCTGGGCATCGTATGCAAAAATGATAATTTGCTTCACTTTGGATTGTTGCCGACAACACTTTGAGGAGCGTGGGGAACTTGGATGCCTTCATTCTTCTGATTGTGACTTCAGTTCCAGCTCAAAATCACGGGTCCAAGTTTCATCAATTGCAACTATCCTGTTCAGGAAGGTGTCGCCCTCCCTTTCAAACCTGTGGAGGGGATCCTGTGTGATGCTCGCTCTGGCTGTCTTCTGGTAAGGGGCGAGTTGATGGAGCTCACAGTGATTTTCTTTTTCTCAGTAAGTTGGTCAAAATCTGGTGAGCAATCTCCTCAACAGTCAAATGACAATTCTCTTTGAGAAGCGTTGCAACAATAATTACTGTTTTTTTCTGTTGCTGTTTGAGGTCTGCCTAAGCAGTGATCATCTTCAATGCTGCTTTGGCCCTCTTGAAAGTACGGTGCCTGGTGAGAAATTGTTCTTTGATCAAGAGTTCCTTCCCCACAAACTTCTTGCAAGGCAGTGTGGATCTGTGTCTGAGTTTTTCCCCGCAGAGTTTCTATTTTCACGTATGAGCACTGGTCTAATGCTGTGACGACTTGAGGAACTGCATGCATCCATTTCCAAACTCTTCCCATTTCCACACAGCAAATAATAGCGCACCATTCCTACACGACTGTGTTGCTGAGAGTCTGCCCTTAACATGACGCAATCATTTTCCCAATTGCATCATGTGCTTCCATTTTAGATTAACATGTTCAAAATTTTTGTTATGATCATTTAAATATGGTAGGCTGTATACAGATTTTAACTGTCCTAGTGTTGCTTTTTGTCTGTCATTTGAAGGTCGAAGATGGCACATATTTCAGTGTTTTAGGAAGATGAGTGCTGAGTGCACTCGTCTTCCTAAAACACTAAAATTGTTTGTAACTGGCACATGGAGTGTAAAGTAACATAAGAACACCTGAACTGGCCTACAAAGTTATGAGATTTAAATCCCATTGATAACATTGAACATTTGTGACCATATGGAACAAAAAGTGAAATGCCAAATTAGCCAACCAGGTAATCTAGCTGCATTACAAGTTAAATTGTTGGAGGATTGGGATATAATTGATATACACTAGATCTGGCAATTTGTGGTATCTGTACCTAACAGGATTGCTGCTGTAGTTCAAGTGAAAGAAGGTGTTGCACAGTATTAAGTCAGAAATGGTAGAGGTGACTACTTTTTTGTCCAGTGAGTGAGTATTGTTACTAGATAGCTGGGACTACTTAATTCATGTACCATTTTTGATGATGGCCCAGTCAATGATCTGAGCAAGTTAACAAATCTGTGGGTTAGAGCATTGGCCCCTCTACGAGGGACTTCTGCAACCAACTCCAAACATGCAGAAAGGATGCTATTTACTTGCATGTTTATTTAGAGTTAAAATCTATGTACACGTGAGAGGGCCACAAAATAATCACCCATCAGTCTTCAAGTTTTTTCTGGCATAGGAATAAAAAGAAAAAAATGTTTACTTACATACGGTCTTAATCCATGTGGGTTATAGATGGTCCACTACTTTGAGTTACTAATAATTTTCACACTTTGCAATGTCTTGGGAAACAGTCATCAGGGTGTTCTGCCCTTGCCAGGTAGAACTTTCAGTTTTTAGTGAAGCCACAGCAGGCAGGGGTTCTTAGCCCAAAGCTCTCTCTCTCTCTTTAGAGCATGTAGCAAAACTCCACATCATTAATCTGTGGTGCCATAACCCTGCAATTTTTCTGCACCCAACGATGGATAAAAGCATTCTTTTTCGGCCTAAATAAGGTATGAACTATTCATTAGTTCAAATACTGTTCTTCTCTTTCACAGTTAAACGTGATTTGACTTTGAGTTATCGTTGCAGGGAAATCATTGAATGACCATCGAAGAAAAGGCTATATGAAGTAGAAGCAAAATATTAATATCACTTCATACCTTCATAAGTTCACCATGGGGAATGCAGTCCACTTGGTTTTTCAATGGTTCCCCTGCGACGATAGCTCAGGGTCAGATTGTGTTTAACTGTGAACGTGAAGAACAGCATTTGAACTAATAAATAGTTCATACCTTATTTAGACTATTATTACCACTTAATTAATAGTAGGAATCTACATTATATATATATTATTCTTGTACAGTTTTTCAGAGTTCACTGCACTTTTAGTCTCTCCATAAATTGCCCAACTAGTGCCATTCTCAACATCTCTCTCTTTCGCTTCCTCCCACATCCCTCTCTCGCTTCCTCCCACCTCCCTCTCTCCCTGCGGTGCAACAGACAGATTATAGTGCCTTTTAGACACTTGTGAGGAATCTTCCGTTGTTTACAAATGCAAGCTTTTTGACACATGCATAATAACTGCGTCAATAACTGTGTGTGCCAGCTTCAGATATATGCACAGCAATAATGCATTATACTTTTGCTGGGCCACCCAAAGAAAGGAATGCACCCCCTAAAAAGGCCTTTCCATGTGTATGTCAGAGAAAGTATTTGTGCTTAAGTTTTAGGTTAATTTTTACAGCAAATCTGCAACAATATTAATTAGTTCACGTATACCTAAGACATTATAACAGCTGGCACCTGTAACCTTTGTGTCAACTCACAATTCCGTACGAGATTGTTTGTGTTAATAAGTTCTTGTTTTGGAAATTATTGAATTCACCTCGTGTTTTTTACTGATGTGTAGTGTTGTCCTTTCTCTCTGGTCATTTTATGTGAGGCATAAGTGAAAAATAATTGCTGCTCTTGTTTCAGATTTTCATTGTTGTTTTATGAGCAACAGTTTTATTCCTACAACCCATGTTATCCCTTCAGTTTGGATGGGAACATCTTCGTTACTGAACAGGATCAGCAGCCATGCAAAAATGTCGCAGTAAGAATATATTTTAAATCTTTTTTTCCTTCTTAAATTATTATTATAAATGTTTGCCCTTGTTATTCTGTGAGTGTCTGTGTTTCATTTTATCATACAATTATGTCTTACTATGAATTTTTAAGGCAAGTAATCAGTGATGTATTAATAAGGATACCAACTAGTTCTTTTTCCCCATGCTATCCACCACATTCCACTTAAATATGTAGATTTCTGACTATTCCTCCTCCCCAATCGGGCATATGTCTTTTAGCATGTTATCTGTAATCCATACAGGTAAGAAATAAAATTTATACATACATATCACTAGGCTGTTCTAAGATTCATAGGTTAGCTCCTCAAAGAAAGCTCTTCTTCGAGATTAAAGTTTAAAACTGATGGAACTAGATTTTACTTAGAGTCGATCAAACGTCTCCATTTACAGCGACCTTGGCACACAACTTGAGCTTCACTGAAATCCATCACACATCTCACACAAGACCTTCTGTGCTTCATACTCATTACGTTTTCCTCATGCAGACATATATGAATCTGGTCTCCTCGTGTGATTTTCTTTGCCTTCCCCTACCTTTCTTTTCTGCCACTCGGGCTGAATAAATTCTTATTAAGCATCTCACCACTCATTGTTTGTTGCTTTCTGTTTATACTTATGTGGTTTTCAACTGCAACTTTCTTTATACTACTGCTTCTATGCTCCGAATCGGTGCACTAACCTCTCATCGTAATTTACAATCTTTGGGAGCCAGTGATTTTATCTTATCAGCAGTTAAGACCATTTTCCAGAGACGGCAAAAATGAAAAGTGAAGGATTTTCAAATAGATCTTTGAAGCATTTCACATACCAAAAAAAAAAAAAAAAAAAAATTGGTTAATTAAACTTACGATTGCATTACTCACCAAACTTGGGGAAATTTTTTACTTCCAATAAAGCATCTAACCCTCTCACTAATAATATGAATTGGTTAATGAAATTTAACCAATCGGCTTACGTTGCTAAATTAGAAGTCAATAGTTGAACATATCACTGTTTCACACATTATTAAAGTATTTTCAAGCTGTGTGTGCTATGTATATAATTAAATTCAGCTATTTTATAAACTTGTTGAAAGCAATTATAAACAAGTCAATAGTTAGTAATTGTCATGATTATGTTACACTTACCCAGAGCTGTAGTATAACTTGGAAGGCTGTTATTTACTGCATTATTCTTCAGGTATATGAGTCACTTGCTATATATAGTTGGGTTATACAATATATTGACAAAAGTCACCGGACACTCCTTCAAAAGCAACTGAACGGATCCGCTGCATTGTTAAGACGTGCAGTACAGCTGCAAATGGTATAAAAACAAGCCTGCAGCTGACCGCGATCATATCGCACTGTGAGGTTGAGTGAAAATGTTGCGGCGGGAGATAATTTACTTTGAGAAAGGAAAGATTGTTGGGTGTTATATTAATGGGTTGTCCATAAGCATAGGTGTAATCACTGGGGGGGGGGGATTTTTCGGGAATATAATGATATAATGAATACTTTTTTATGATGTGAACCAACTAAATTTAATAATATAAGATTGTAATTTTTCGTAGAATGCAAACACGTGTATATTGTGTACTTAATAAAACAGCGATATTGATTACACATGGTTACCAACATCATTGGCGTATAACAGAACTGTGAAGAGCAGCAAAAGCAAAGAAAGGGCTGTGTGTTATTTATTGCCTTGAGCCACTCAGAGTCAGAGGAAAGGTTATCACTGACTGAATCTCGAGTCCTATGCTTCCAACACAGGTCTTTCTGTACTCAAAGCCACTGGCTCACCTTTAGAATGAGACCGGGGCAGCAGACTGTGTCACATTTCACATGTGGTGGTGCCAAGCGGCCCGAGTCCCGAACAGATAGATAAAAATAGCACTCGCTGCCCATTTGTTTCGGGGGAGGGGGATTGCACTTGCATCTGAGTGAACGTTTGGTGGGCTTACATTTTACACGATACGGAGGGAGTCACGAAGACCTCAGACAACTTTAGAATTAGATGTGTGTGTTTATTGTACAGGAGTACTGACATTTTGGAGAAAGTTCGGGTTGTGGATTGTGAAGAATGAGTGCACAGTTAACGGATGTTTTATTCTTCGTGGGACTTTAAGAAATTGTAGACTGTAGTGTGAATTTTTATTGTGTCCTTCCCAACGTTTGCTGGCCATGTGACTGTGTGAGTTACTAAATGCCAGTCAATGACAATAAGGGACAACCAGTTTGTAGAACTTAATGATGTACGTAGGAAAACTTTTGGAATTTCTGGAAGGTTTCTGCAATACAACAAAACAGCAAGTTGATTTTTTCGCATTGCACTGTTATTCTTTTCTGTTATTGTTTAATATTTATTGTGAGTTTCTGACACTTTTCTACTTCGACCTGCGAGTTGTTAGTGGTTCGGTTTTTTCAACATGGCTGCTTCCCACCATTTCGCTTCATCTTTGGTTCTCGTGTAATGGCTTCTGCCTGTTTCTGAACTGCACACAGCACAGCGACGCACACTGTGGATTCTGCCATTTCTCTGGCGAAGGTAGGAAATTGATTTTTCTAAAGCATTGCATGCCTGATTCTACGGTATTCGAATTGTTTCATAATGTCGGATTCCAAAAATGCCGAAGTCTCAGTGGAGCGTGTGACATTGAAATGTCCTCCATTTTGGAAGAATAACCCTGCTCTGTGGTTTGCTCAGATTGAGTCACAGTTTTCCACGGCAGGAATTTCCAACGATGATACTAAGTTTCATCATGTAGTAGCATCAATCGAAAGTAATATTCTTGAGCAAATTAGTGACATTGTATTGCAACCCCCACCTGCAGATAAATATTTTTCTTTGAAAAAACGTCTTATTGCTCAGTTTGTTGACTCTGAGGATCGGACACTCAGACTCTTATTGCTGGAATTAGAATTGGGCGATTCTAAACCATCGCAGTTATTACATAGAATGAAAGATCTTGCTCATAACTGATTAGATGCAATGATACTTAAGTCCCTATGGCTTCAGCGTTTGCCCAAGTGGATGCAACAGATCTTAACTCAGTAGTACTGATTTAACACAATTAGCAGTAATAACTGACAAAATTCATGAAATTGCTGATGTATCTTCTGAAGTGAACGTTGTTGATACCTCACAGCATGTTTGTCATGCTCCTATGCTTCAGAAACAAATCGAACACCTCACATCACAAGTAGTAAAACTTTCGGCACAGTTAGCCTCATCCACTCGAACACATTCAGCATCGCGTGAGAGTCGTAGACATTCTCCCGCAGTTCAACGACAGAACCATGACAAGCCAACATCTCAAGTTTCCTGGTATCACAGAACCTTTAAGGATGCTGCTACCAAGTGTAAATCATCTTGTTCTTTTCTGTCGGGGAAACTAAAAGGGCCTCCCCTTATGGCCGCAAGTGGTGAAGGCCTAAAACAGCACAGACTCATATTGGCCGATAGATCTACTGGTCTAAAATTTTTGATCAATACTTGGGCAGATGTCTCTGTTATTCCAGTCTCTTCACCCAAACTGAAACAGCAGGAGGAGTTGAAATTATTTTCTGCAGATCGTTCTGTTATTAACACGCACGGCACACGTCTACTGTCCTTAGATCTCAATTTGCGTCAAAATTTTTCCTGGCCATTTGTTATTGTGTCAGTTTCTCTTCCTATTATCGGAGCTGATTTTCTTCAGCACTTTGGTTTGTTGGTGGATATGAAACATCATTGTCTGATCGATACGTTAACAAAGCTAAAATCTTCAGGTCACACTACTTCGCAATCCGCTACTGGAATTACCACTGTCTCTGGCACTTCAGATTTCCACAAATTATTAAAAAAGTTTCCACAGCTTGTAAGTACTAATGGTGTGCCTAAAAATAAAAATCACAGCATTTTTCACCACATTGAGACCACCGGAACCCCAGTCTTTTCTAAGCCTAGGCGGTTACCTCCTGGGAAACTTGCATGTGCCAAAAGGAATTTCAATTCCTGCTCTCACAAGGTATTTTTGTCCCTCTAAAAGCTGTTGGTCCAGCCCCTTACATATGGTTCCTAAAAAATTCCGGAGACTGGAGACTACAGGTGTCTGAATGGGCTTACTGTACCAGACAGGTACCCTGAACCACACATACAAGATGTTACCCAATTTCTTGCATCTAAGACAATATTTTCCAAACTTGATTTGATCAGGGCATATCATTGGATCCCTGTAAACCCAGAAGGATGTTCCAAAGACAGCTGTCGTTATGCCATTCAGCGTGTTCAAGTTTCTTTACATGCCATTCAGACTCAGAAATGCAGGCCAAACCTTTCAACGTTTCATCAACACTGTTTTACAGGATATGGATTTTTGTACTGCATACCTCAACGATATTCTTATCGCTTCGACTAATGCAGAAGAACAGCAACATCATTTGATCTTGGTTTTCCAGACTTACTGACTACGGTATTCAACTCAATCCCTCCAAATGTGTGTTGGGTCTGTCCACTATAGTATTCCTTGGTCATACCATCTCACCTGAAAGTATCATGCGCCGCCCCGGTGGCGCAGTGGTCTAAGCGATGGCCTCTGATCATTTTGTCCGAACGGGGTCCGGGTTCGAATCCCGGTGAGGCATGGATGTTGTGTTTGTCTTACGGCACTGGCTCTCTCCCTTCCCTGGAACCAGTGACCCTAAATTAGGGACGGGCGACTGCTTATAGCCCATTGAGTTGCTCACGGTGGTCGTTAAACCTCCAATAAAAAAAAAAAAGGGTATCTTGCCATTTCAAGAGCGAATGATTATTAGCTTACCCTGAACCTACCACTGTTCATGATGATCATCGTTTTCTGGGTATCATGAACTTTTATCGCAGATTTGTTCTGCACGCAGCTCAGGTGCAGAAACCACTGCATGAGTATCTTAAAGGTTCAAATAAAAAAACCAACAGATCAATCACCTTTTCTGATGATGCACGTGATTCATTCACAAAATGTAAGCAAGTTCTGGCACAGGTGGCTCTTCTAGCACATCCGATGCCCGATGCTAAGTTAGGTCTAGTGGTCGACACCTCGGATAATGCACTTGGTGCTGTTTTACAACAACGCACTCAAGAAGTTTGGCAACCACTTGCATTTTTCTCGAAAAAGTTAAATACAGCACAGCAAAAATATAGTGCCTATGATCGTGAACTCTTGGACGCATACTCGGCAGTGAAGCATTTTCGTCACATGCTGGAAGGCGTACACTTCACCATTTTCACCGATCACAAGCCACGAATCTATGCTTTTCAGCAGAAATCAGATAAAGCTTCACCTAGACAGATGCGTCATCTAGATTACATTGCACAGTTCACCACAGATATTCAGTATATCCCTGGTTCTGCAAACCTGATTGCTGATTACTTTACCATCTCCAGTCAACATCATCGACATGGCGATAGCACAAAACAGTGATCCTGAACTACAGTCCATACTTTCAGGCAAAATCACATCAAGCTTAGTCCTTAAGCACATGAAGGTCGCTGACTCATCCACTCAGCTTTATTGTTATGTCTCGACAGCTGTAGTTCGCCCCTTTTGTGCCGAAGAATTTCCGTCGATCTATCTTTGACAGCGTGCATAACCTAGCACATCCCAGCATACGATCAACTATCAAAGCTATCCAGCAGCATTTTGTATGGCCATCCATGAAATCAGAAATTTCCTCCTGGGGTAGATTATGCCTGGCATGTCAGAAATCTAAGGTGACACGACATACCTTTTCTCCACCTGGTACTTTTGTTGCACCGTCAGCACGCTTTAAACATGTTCACCTTGACATTGTTGGTCCACTACCTGTATCACAAGGTTTTTCTTACTGTCTTACCATGATTGACAGATTTTCCAGATAACCTGAAGCCATTCCCATTCCTGACATCACAGCAGACACAGTCGCTAAAGCTGTCTACAGTGGTTGGATTTCTCACTTTGGCGCTCCACTTAAAATTACTACAGATCAAGGCCGACAATTTGAATCTCAACTTTTTTTGCTCATTTTCCAACTTACTAGGAGCACAGAGAATTCGCACAACACCGTATAATCCTTTGGCAAATGACATGGTAGAGCGTTTTCATCGTGTTCTTAAAGCTGCCAATAAATGTCTTGCTACGCACCAGTGGGTCGATATTCTTCCGACTGTGCTTCTGGGCTTACACACTACTTTGAAGCCAGACCTACAAGCTACCTGTGCTGAACTTTTATATGGCTCCACCCTTCGCTTGCCAGGACAGTTCTTGCAAGAAACCACAGAGTCTATGGATCCTGCAACATTCGTTGAGCAGCTTCGGCAGTTTATGGCTAGTGTCACCCCAGTGCCAGTTGCACATCACTGCAAACCACGAATTTTTGTTCATAGGGATCTGCACAATTGTTCACACGTATTCGTACGTCGTGACGCCGTCAAAAAGCCATGTTAGTCACCGTACGATGGTCCATTTTCAGTGCTTTCCTGCAACGAGAAGACCTTTCGCCTCCTCATTAACAACAAACCAGTCGTGATCAATATTGATCGTCTTAAACCAGCATTTATGTTCTTTGACGAACATGCCTCAACTGTTCCTTAACAGTTTACCACCACATCACAACAATCTCCAACTACAGAAGTGTCTTCACCTTCTGTATCTCCTCCAGTAGTTCCTTTGAACTCTGCCCATAGAGAACAGACTTCTCCAAATTCAGTGCTACCACGACATTCTCTGGACTCAAGACTTTCTCTTGTACCCAGCTCTGCAGGTTCCCCCTCACAACACATTACACCATATTGAACTCGATCTGGTCGCCAGGTAAGATTTAACAAGCATGTATAAACACCTGGAGTTTTTTATACACTGGTGTGCAAAAATTAAGGACGAAGAGGAGAAATTTAGCATAACAGCGGAACGAGCAGGCAGAATGAACTGAAAGACCACTCAGGAGATAGACTAGGGTCCGGTATGGTAGGGCATTATAAAGCACACGGGCGGTGTACGCTCAGCAATTCGGTGAAAGTGAAAGCTATTGCACAGTGTACATCGGTTTGAACGACTTCTAGTTGCTGCCACCGTGTGATATGGCAAACAGGCAATCCAGTAGACAACATCTGGATGACTTTACTCGAGATCGTGTCATTGGGAAGTTGGAAGAAGGTCGAAGTGTGACTAGTGTAGCTGAGGAGTTCGGGATCGCTCACAGCATCGTTTCACGAGCTTGGAGAGCATTTCAAACGACAGGAACAGCTGTCCGAGAGTTTAGCAGTGGTCGTACACGAGCAACCACGGTGGCGGACGACCGTTATATTGTCCTACAGGCGAGAAGAAACAGACGGCAGACAGCGGGAGAAATCGCAAGGCACATACAACAGACAACTGGACGTCCGTTATGTTTTACCGTGGCCAAGAGGCTGCACAAAGGTGGTCTATTTGCACGACGACCAGTACGGTGTGTGCCATTAACGCCTGCTGATCGGAGACGGCAGTTTCTGTGGTGCCAGGAACACAAGAACTGGACACATCAGCAATGGGGTCGAGTTCTCTTTACGGATGAGAGTCGATTTAGTCTGACGAGCGATTCTGGACATATACACATCTGGAGAGAGCAAGGGCCACGCAATTGCATCTCCAACATCACCGAAAGGACCGGTTTGGAGGTGGCGGAGTTCTCGTTAGGGGCGGTATCATGCTTGGTAGCCGTACTGACCTCCACATCTTCCAAGGAGGTTAAGTCACTGGTGTCCGCTATTGTACCGAGGTTCTCCTGCCTCACGTGCATCTGTTTAGAGGTGCTGTGGTTCCTGAGTTCCTCTTCATGGACGACAACGCTACACCTCATCGTACAGTGGCTGTCGCAGAGCTGTTGGAGAGTGAAGATATTCAATGCATGGATTGGTCCGCAACGTCCCCGGACCTAAATCCAATCGAACACGTGTGGGACCTTCTTGGGAGACGCTTGGCAGCATGTCACCAGCCGCCAGCAATGATTCCGCAGCTCCGATTGGCGCTACAAGAGGAATGGGCCTCGATGCCTCAACAGCTCCTTGACAACCTCATCCTCAGCATGGACAGACGTTGTAAATCCTGCAACGCAGTCAGGGGGATACTAAAGACTGGATTTTTCTTGGCAGCCGCCTGTCACATGGACGTTTCTGTCTTCTGTCCAGTTGTGCTCGAAGCTACCTTTTCAATAAAGTGCCTTTGTATCCTTTGGATTCCTTGTTTCGACGGTTTTGCTCACTTGTCCCATATTCTTAGATCTTGGGATCTTATGGTATGATTTGAGTCGACGTGGGGCACTACTGCACGACGTTACATTCGAAAAACCGCCTAGTCCTTAATTTTTGCACGCCAGTGTATATCGTTGTCACTACTGGGGAGTCCTGTGGCTGCTGCCTGGCAGATGATGTTCGGATCTGTTCACCTACGTCACCTGCAAGGTAGGTGTGGGAAGCTCTCTCGCTCAGCAGAGAGAAGAGACTTGCACTTGGTGATGTTTGTACACGATCTGTTATCTATTCAAAAAGTTTGCTCCTGTAGATGGTTATATGCAGTGATGTGATGTGATGTAAATATCAATTTGATTGTTATTATTAATGAGATAAGGAATATATATGGTGATCCATAATAACCACCAAAAACTTTTATCGTGGACTGTAGATCAATGGAAACTGGTCCTATGGACTGATGAATCCAGATACACGATTCCATCAGTCTGATGGCAGTGTGTGTGATATGGCGGTAGCCGGGGAACACTTATTTACCACAGTGTACTGTTCCTACGGTTAAGTTTGGAGCTGGCAGTTTACTCGTGTGTGTGGGTGTTTTTCATGGTATTGTCCCGGCTTATTGGTTATCATGGACAAACCTGTTAACCAGCACCTCTATCTCGATATTCTGGACAATTATGCTCTACCAACTCTGGCAATACTATGGAACCGACCGAGCCTTGTTGGTACCAGCAGGTTAATGCACCGAGCCATAAAGCAAGGACTGTTACGGCATGGTTTGATGATAATTCCGTATCATGTGTGGACTGGCCAGCACAGAGCCCTGATTTTAATCCCATATGGGATGAATTAGAGTGCTGCATAAGAAGTTTGGAACCAAGGCCTACTACTAAGCAACTATTAGCGGCAGCATTATGTACTGAATGGAAGCGCATACCAATTGCTGTGTTCCAAAACCTTATCAAAAGCATGTCTTGAAGGGTCAGTGCATGCATTAAGGCCAAAGGTGGACCGACAGCGTACTAATGTATGCCAATAAATGTTTTCTTGTGTTTCTCTTCTAGGTGTCGGGTGACTTTTGTCAGTATAGTGTATATTACTGAAGTTCTGATTAACAAGTTCTTGAGGAGTCAGTTCATCAAATTACAGATATTCCATTGGTATATTTGAGAATATTCAACAGGGTTGAGAGTAGGGAGAATAAAGGTAAAGTTTAAAAGTATTCAAAGAGATAAAATCTTATTTACAGCATGTATAACATCTTTAGCCTTGAAAGACGTCTTCACAAGTTGGAAGCATGAACAACAATGAGCAACTGAAGTCGAAAAAGAAATTTAAAAGTTTGAATAAAATTTACCATTGAATGGAAGGTTAACTAGTATGGTTATTTTTAGGTATAGCCCACGATACCTAAAAATAACCATACTAATTTCGATGCGTTTACTTCACGACCATGATCAGTGATATGACATTCAATAAGTCAATGTCGTGAAAGTTGGTATGTACTAAGTGCCGACTTCCACGTATCATTCCAGAACAAGTTTTTACATGTGAACAAATCTTATCTGTGTCCTTATCCACGTGTACCTACATGACTGTGTTGCATTGCACCATCTATTGGGTTCGTTGTAAAGTACAGCTGTCATATTAATCTTTTAGTTATTAAGATTTACATTTGCCTGTGAAATATTTTTATTATTTTTCTTCTTGCATAATCAATAAGACCCACAAAAAGAATTGTAATACATCAACACCAATGAGAATCCCATATCCTTGAAAATATTTGATTATGCAAGAAGAAAAGAAATAATAAAAATATTTTGCAGACAACTGTAAATCTAAATAACTAAAAGATTAATATAACAACTATATTTTACAACCAACCTAATAGATGATGCAATGCAACACAGTCACATAGGTACACGTAGATGAGGACACAGATGAGATTTGTTCATGTGTAACAATTTGTTTTGGAATGATACGTGGAAGGTCGGCAATTAGTACATACCAACTTGTATGACCATAGACTTATCAAATATCATACTGATGAAGACCGTGAAGTAAACGGATTGAAACTAGTATGGTTATTTTTAGGTATTGTGGGCTATGCAAAATTTTAACCTTCCATTCAATGGTAAATTTTATTCAAACCTTTCAATTTCTTTTTCAGCTTTGGTTGCTCATTGTTGTTCATGCTTCCAACTTGTGTGTGAAGGAGTCTTTTTAAGGCTAAAGATGTTATACATACATATCACTAAGCTGTTCTCTGGAATTCAGAAGTTAGCTCCACAAAGAAAAAACAAACTGTCAGATAATTTTAAACTGATTATTTACTTACTGTTGCCGTATCAAACTTCTCCATTTACAGCGATCTTGACATACAACTCGGGCTTCACTGACATCCATCACACGACGAACACATGATCTTCTATACTTCACACTCATGATCTTTTTCTCATGCAGACACTCCTGAATCTGATCCTCCCATGACTTCCTTGTCCTTCCTCTGCCTTTCCCTCCTGCCACTTTGGCTAAAAAAATTTCTTGGTAAGCGTCTCGTCACTCATTCTTTCAACATGCCCAAACCACCGAAGCATATTAGTCTCCACCTTGTCAACAACACGCATTGCACGACTGCAACACATTTTCATTCCTCACACGATCAGAACGAGTCTTGCCTCCCCCCCCCATAAGTAATGCATTTCTTCAGCACGCAAACAACTCCTGTTTCTTCTGTAGTACCCAGGTTTCACTGCCATACATCAGAGAAGGAACAAATACACTTTCATACACAGCCATGCAGGGCTCTCTTGAGAACCCATAATTACTGTGAAAACCTCCTAGGCAGCTATGACTTTCAATGAAGAATTCACTCTCCTACTAATTTCACCATCCAATTTGTTCTCTCTGTCAAACATGCTTCCTAAATACACAAACTGATTCACCTGATCAATCACTGTGCCATTTAGACTTATATTACATTCAGTACTACCAGTTCCTTGCTCAAAAACCATAACTTTGGTTTTTCCCTTATTTATACTCAGTTTGAATTTCATGCAAACTTCATACATGCGGGACAACATATTCTGCAACTCACTTTTGCTCTCTGCCAACAGGACAGTGTCATCAGCATACAGCAATCTGCACACACGGATATCACCAAGACATAAACCAGTATTATCTATTTTGGCATCACGCATGCATGCATCCATAAATATATTAAACAGCCATGGTGACATTACACAACTTTGGCTGACTCCTGCACCAATAGAAAACCATTTTCATAAAATACCTTTCACTCATACACAATCTCCACTGCCAGCATACATGGCTTTTACACTATTAACTAGATTCCCAGTAACACCATATTCATTCAGTACCTTCCACAGAAGTGTCCTATTTACTTGGTCATAAGCTTTCTCTAAATCTATGAAGACTGGAAAATCTTTCTTACCAACAGCCAGCTACTTTTCAGTCATCATGCGTAATGCAAAATTTTGGTTAGTGCAGTCTTTACCAGGCATGAAACCACTTAGAACATCCCACACTTTCACTGATGTAAGATCACGTACTTTTTCAATAATGACCTTACCAAACACTTTTCCTGGCACATGGTGACGTAGAGACACAGAAACAGTATGCAGCGTTAAGAAACAGTATGCAGCGTTTTTAGGCTAACACCACGATAGTTCTTGCATTCAGTCTGATCACCTTTTCCCTTATACAAGGGAACAATGATAGCATCCTTATACAAGCTGTAAATAATCTTTTATCTCTTGAATACTTTTAAACTTTACCTTTATTTTTCCTACTTTCAACCCTGTTGTATATTCTCAAATATACTGGTGGGATATCTGTAATTTGATGAACTGACTCCTCAAGGACTTGTTAATCAGAACTTCAGTAATATATAACTCAACTATATACAGTGTGATTCAAAATTCTGCTGACAAAATGGAAGGGAAGGTCAGGCGTATGGAAACAAACAAAAATCACATAGGAACATATCAACGCAAACACCATCAGGAGGCGCTACACGTCCCCTAAGATAGACAGTACAAAATACAGGGATGACAAGCAAGAAACAGTCGACAACATTTTATTTACACTGTACTTACACATGGCAGGACAACGGTGGTACGGACAGTTTTACAGGAGGTGTTCAAAGTTTTGTCCAGACGCACTGACACATGCATGCCAACGACGCTGCATCGATTGGCGCACGTTCTCAAAAATGCCTGACCTATCCCGGAGACATCCAGCTGCCACAATGACTTCCTACTAAGTCTTCGTCAGAGGCAACAGGAGTTTCATATACGAGCCCTTTAAGATGACCCTATAAGAAAATAAAATAAAGATCTCATAAAAAAATCATGGCCACATCGATCACCCGATTTGTCTATGGGTGACAAATTGGGTGATCGAGGTGGCCATGCGATCGGTCCACCATGACCAATCCAGCGCCCGATAAAGGTGGCCTGCAGATGTTGTTTGACAGCTCTGCTGAAATGTAAGGGAGCCCTGTCGTGCTGAAACCACACATGGTGACGTAGAGACACAGAAACAGTATGCAGCGTTTCTGGCAGAACCTCCTGCAAGAACGTTAGATACGTGCATACAGTAAATCTTGCGTGTAGAATGTGTGGCCCGAGCAAACAGTCTCCAACAATGCCGGCCCAAACGTTGATGGTAAATCGTCGTTGAGAGGCATGCGTCAGTGTATCATCGGGTTATCATGTGCCCACACATGCACGTTGTGAACATTCATGACACCCTCTAGTGAGAAAGCAGCCTCATCACTGAAGAGAACAGTTGCTGGGAAGTTTGGGTCTGCCGCACTTTGCTGTAAAAACCACTGTGCAAAATCAACATGCTGCCTGTAATCACCGAGCTCCAATGCCTGGACATGTTGCAGATGAAAGGGATGTAGGCCTTCATGATGTAAAATGCGCCAGACGGTGGATTGAGGGACATGGATATTATGCGACAGCACTCGAGTACTTGTTCCTGGATTCCGTTCCATTTCATGGAGGACACTTTTTCGATGGCAGATGTCCGCGTTAATCGGCCACGGCCACAATCCCACCTGTGTACAGCAAAGGTACCTGTTTCACACAATCGCTGGTGCAACGGGGCAAACATTGCACGACTAGGTACCGTCTGTTGGGAAATCTCTCCCGATAAAGGCGAATTGCCGCTCGTCCGTTGCAGTTAGCACTACCATATGTCAGATGCATATCGGCGAGTTCGCAGTACGTGTAATGTTGCATGTTACTTGTGCACAATCCACGGCTCAACTGACGCAGGCTCGCTCTGCCTGTCTCATGATCTCATTAACAACGCCCTCTAGCGCCTCCAGATGGCGTTTGTGTCAATATGTTCCTATGTTCCTATGTGATTTTTGTTTGTTTCCGTACACCTGACTTTCCTTTCCATTTTGTCAGCAGCATTTTGAATCACCCTGTATATATATATATATATATACTATAAAGATACCTAAGCAAAAAAATACATATATAATTTTGACTCACACCTAGTACAACATAGAAAAGGTTATGTATCTACCTGCGTGAGTAAAAGGAGAAAAGAAAAAAAAGAAAATAAAACAACTGAATGTAGAAGGTGTCGAGAATACTGAGCCTTGGCTTTATCAAGGACCAGCAAAAACTCTGCATTTTCTCACTTCCACAAAGACCTAGTTGGAAATGGGTTTCTGCAAGGCCATAGATGCAAGTAACATTCCCACCTAAAATAGTTTAAAAAATATATATATAAGTCATGTCCTCCGTAGAGTAGCATGACCTAGCACTAGTTAACAATTTCGCTTGCATCCATTAACCTTCATGGCCCGACCCATGCTCTTCATCTGTTACTATTAAACAGAGAGAAGAAGATTAAAGAGAACTCAAGCTGTGAGAGTGACATAATAAATAGAAATGATTTTCAGCTAAAACGAAATTCCAAGTTCGTTTGAGAGAGAATTTAAACCTGAAAAACAAATTTTACATTGCAATTAAAAAAGGAAATGTTAATTTATAACGAACAGATTTTTGAAAGAAAACTTGAGTCTAAAACCCCCTACTCTACAACTTATGACAGCACGAAAACGAGAATAAGTTAAAGATAATAATTAACTAAAGAAAACTTTGTGAAAGTTATATACCTTAAACAGTTAGTTGCAATATGTACAAAGTATTTCAGCAGTGCTTTAAGTGCATAATTAATTAGTTATTAAGAACTTAACTACTTTGAAAAAACAGCGCATAGACAGCGCATAGAAAAGGAACAAGCTTAGCCATCTTCTGTTCCTAGGTACCACAAAAGACGCTCAAAGTTACAAAGAAAAGTAAGAGTTAAAACCCGCATAAATGTTAACAGACAAACCAATGCTTAAAAGCTGAAAAGCTAAAAAACGACAGAGAAAGGTACATGAAGTACAAACATTGAACTTATAAAACCTAGAACCCAAAAACAAGGAAGAGAGCTTACCTCTTGAGTTACAAAAACTTTTCTCCTCACAAGAGGAGAACATGGCTGACCTCTTCCGCCACTCCCTAGACGCTGGGGGCAGTGAGGGTGGGGCTGATGGCCTCCTCATACAGCAAGAAACCAACGCGCGGAGATTTTAACCAGAGAAAAAAATATATAAACTTAAGACTGTGGATCTGTATGATCAGAATGAGCAGAATTAACTCTCCAGAATACATGAGAAATATTATAAAATACACGAGCAGTTTATTTAATAATCTTTGCATGTATTAAATCACCTTAGTGAGCTTCTATAGATTAATCAGAATCTTATTAATTTTAATGTTGGTTTTACTATTTTTAGTATAGCTATCCTAGTGATGAATAACTGGTTTTCTTTTTTATTTGTTTTTATTTTCTTTTATAAACAGATTTTTAAGCTTTTTTTGTGATTTTGTTTATATTATTTAATTTTTTTTTGTTTTAATAGGACCGTCATATCCATAGCACTAAGGTTCCTTTAGGTAGTTAATAGGCATCCTCTAGCCAACTTCCTTACGGCTTTGATTGGTCAGAATCATATTATTAACTGTGTAGAAAATTAAAGCAGATCTGCCAACCTTACTCTATTATTCAGAATAATTTTTCTTAAAGTTCTTTTGATGAAAGAAGAAGGAATTTCGTTCTCTAGAAAACTTTCTAATAGTATATTAATGTGGTAATTGAAGTCCAAATTGTTGCTGCAAATTCTTGAAATTCTTAGGACCTGAGAAATTAGTACATTCTCAATTACTTAGGTTAATGGATGCAAGCGAAATTGTTAACTAGTGCTAGGTCATGCTACTCTACGGAGGACATGACTTATATATATATTTTTTAAACTATTTTAGGTGGGAATGTTACTTGCATCTATGGCCTTGCAGAAACCCATTTCCAACTAGGTCTTTGTGGAAGTGAGAAAATGCAGAGTTTTTGCTGGTCCTTGATAAAGCCAAGGCTCAGTATTCTCGACACCTTCTACATTCAGTTGTTTTATTTTCTTTTTTTTTCTTTTCTCCTTTTACTCACGCAGGTAGATACATAACCTTTTCTATGTTGTACTAGGTGTGAGTCAAAATTATATATGTATTTTTTTGCTTAGGTATCTTTATAGTATGTGAATTCTGAATTTTCAAAACTGCTGCGTTGCGCGTTTTGATTTTCAGGTTATTTTGCACCCTTCGTTTTAAATTCTAAAATTTTTTCCTTAGTCTTCAGTTTTGCTCTTAAGTATATATATATATATATATAGATAGCAAGTGACTCATATACCTGAAGAATAATGCAGTCAATAACAGCCTTCCAAGTTATACTACAGCTGTGGGTAAGTGTAACATAATCATGACAATTATTAACTATTGACTTGTTTGTAATTCAACTTTCAACAAGTTTATAAAATAGCTGAATTTAATGATACACATAGCACATGCAGCTTGAAAATACTCTAACAATATGTGAAACACTGATATGAATAGTTGTTCAACTATTGACCTCTCACTAATACAAATTGTACATACATACATACATACATACATACACATCACTAAGGTGTTCTTTGAGATCCAGAGGTTAGTTCCACAAAGAAATACAGACTACCAGATAATTTTTCACTAATGCTGGAATCAATTTCTGATGTGCTTGATGAACAGTAAATACAGGCAGTTCAGAGATGTCTGATTGCTGTGTTAATTATTCCATACAATTTAATTTGCTGTATGTAAAACACTGAGTTGTGTATTGGGTTGAGGAATAAATAATGTCGGTTTTTTCCACAGTTCCATTTGTGTGCCAAAATAAAATATTGTGGCAACATGTAATATACATGTTGCCACAATATTTATATATAGATACGTGTTCACTCTACATGCCAGCGTGTGTGATTTGATTTAATTTTATTTGGTTTTCAGGCACTTAAAATGGAATGTCAAGTGGACAAAAGGAGCATTACCGACATCTGCTGCTCTTCGCGTTTAATCGAAGGACCAAAGCCACGAAAGCTGCTCGCGAGATTTGTGCTGTCTACGGTGAAGATGGTGTGACTGAAAGGATGGTTCAACGGTGGTTTTCACGCTTTAAATCCGACAATTTCGACCTTAAGGTCATGGATCGCCTCGGTCGCCTGGTTGAGTTCGATGAAGAGCAATTAAACCAGATGCTGCACGAAAACCGCGCATCACTTGACCAGAGAATTGGCTGAGCAAATGAACTGTGATTAGAAGACAGTCTTGAACCACCTTGATGCGATGGGAAAAGTTCAAAAGCTTGGCGCTTGTGTTCCGCACGTTTTGAACGACAACAACAGAAATCAACGTTCCACAATTGCTGCCGGTTTGCTTGTCACAAGGAAAGGTTTCTGTACCGTATCATTACCGGCAACGAAAAATGGAGTCTGTACGTCAACATGAAGCATCGAAAAGAATGGCTCAGTCCCACGAAACACGGAACGCAGCGAGCAAAACGAGAGTTGCATCCTCGGAAGACGATGTTGTGTGTCTGGTGGGATTGGCGGGGCATCATCCACTACTAACTTTGTTGGAACAATGAGATGGTCAACACGGACCTATATGTTCAACAACTGCACCGACTCCATGACGCAATGCAACAAAAGCAACCTGATCGGCGATACAGTGTTCTGCTGCAACATGACAGCGCTAGGCCCCACATTGCCAATATGACCAAAACCGCCATTCAAGCACTCAGTTGTAAAGTTCTGTTGCACCCGCCCTATTATCGAGACTTGGCTCCATCCGATTTTCATCTGTTTCGATCGCTTTCCAACAATTTGCGCGGCATGTCGTTCAATAATGACATAACTGGACAACTTCTTCGGGTCATGAATGGCAGATTTCTATCACCGAGGCATCGAACAACTTGTTGAACGATGGGAAGCCGTTGTAAATACTAGTGGCAAATACATTATTGATTAAATTGTTATTTTTTTTGTTGCAAAATAAAGTTTTCCAACATTTGAAAAAAACATTACTTATTTCTCAACCCAATACTTTAATGAGCTTACTGTTTGAACTTAGCATTAGAAACTTTGTTGATATCGTCGATTAATGTTACCAAAGTGATATTCAAATTGGGAAAAACTTACTGTACATTCTTTGACAGAAATATGCTAAACAGCAGTGTCTCCTGATAGAAAATAATAAAGCAACTGTTAAGTGCTGTTGCTGAGCAGTTCAGAAAATTCTTAGGGTAAGCATTGCATTGGTGTAAAAGCTGTAGGTCAAGCAGTCATATTTTTTTACCATAACAGCTGCAGTTCTTATCCCAAAACTTATGGTATTAATATATATGATAGGATTTTTAGTGAGTTAACAGTATATTGTGTAGTCCAATCACTGAACGCCTAAAGATATTTTCCTGTATAACAAGGTTTTGACTTGTAAGTACTCATATTGTGCAGAACACTCCCTTGTGGATTTGTTTTATTAATATTGGGTTTCTTACGTTTCCTTTGCTGACAGAATTAGTATATCATGAGTGAGTTTCGTGAAAAGTAAAATAAACCAAATATTGGCATGTTTACCTTTCTTGTAACCATTCTACACTCAACGTGGAGAAATTAAAAGTTGGGTGTTTATGTATAATTTTAAGTTTCCACCTGTGATTGGATATCTGTTATGTTTTAATTATGATTGTCATTGTAAAATTCTTTATCTGTGCTAAATAATGGTTTTTTCTTCCCCCATTCCATAGGCCTGCCTGTCAACTCCAGGAAATGATGATGGAAAACCTCCTTCACAGAGAGCTTTGGGGTTTCAAAGTACTACATGGAGTATAGAAGACCAGAATGTGACAATAAAGTATTCATATAATGCTACTGAGTAAGTTGAAAAAGTAATTTGTTGAAACAGTTGTTTTAGAAAGTTTTTAAGCTTAATGTGTGGCCATAATGCAAAGTGTTCTTACTGCCATTTGCCAAGTAATTTTTGCTAATAATATTTTAATTTGTTTTAAGTAATTATTCATCCTGTAATCATCTTTGTAAAGGATTACTTAAACAATTTTCATTTAGATAAAATCAGCCACTGTGTATGTCTGGGGTGGGGTTGGGCTCAGTCTGAAACTTGTATGTTATGTACTCAGCAGGGTTTAAAAAATCATGATTTAAAAAAAAAAATCAGACTTTTTTTTATTTAAATTGCTGTTGCGTTTCAGTTCAACTTTAAAATACCTCTTCATTCTTCAATGTAAACATGAAACATAACATTCTTCTCCATGACTGACTTGATGATATATATTTTTTAAATTTAAGTGACACTGCATAACAGATAATAAATGAGAATGTAATAAGGAGATAATGGTATGTCTTAATGCTGTGCATTATCTTTACTGTACTGATTTGTGTCTTTTAAACTTCTTAATAATTACTAATATGCAAATCATATTTTGTATTGAAAAGCATTTATTTTTCATACATTGAAAAATTAATCTGAATCACCAGAATGAATGAGTGAGTGAGTGTCTGTCTGTCTGTCTGTCTGTGGAAGAAATATTCTTCTCATAACATGTGGAAATAGGTCTGTGTGGAAGAAATATTCTCATAATATGTGGAAACAAGTCTTTGGGCGATGTAATTTTCAAGTTACCTGATGTGATTGATATTATGTGACAAACAGTTAATGCAGGCAAATCAGAGATGTCTGATTGCTGTGTTAATAATTCTGATAAATCTGAATGTGTACAACATGCATAAAACAGAAAAAGTGTTAGTCATTATATTACTGGTGTAGTTTAAAAAAATATAAACTTGCCCATTAAATTTGAATCATAAAAGCTTCCAAATAATATATTGATTGAAAAACATCAATTCCTGAAAATTTTTTAATTGAATTAAAAAAAAAAAAGCATGAAGAACGTCAAGTTTACACATTTAATTTAATTAAAAACTATATTTACAAGTTTAAAAAGTATATGATAGATAAAAGCACGAGATCTTCCGATCACACTAATGATCTTCATCAGGTCGCCCACCCAATGGCATCGGGTACAACAGCACTCAACTTATATAGGATTTGATGTCATGAGAGAGTGGCTAGAGTGCATGCTCGCAATGATGGTTGTGAACACAGATAGAAAAGCTAAATAAATACATTTGAGTAACATGAAATCAATATAATATCTCACGAGTATTAATGATTCCACTATAGTTGTTATTATTTACACAGTGTTCCATTAGGTTAGTCCTTGCACGTGGGAGATGGAAGGGCATATCATCATTACAGCAAGTTCCTCTGTAATGGTGGATGTATAAGCTTTCGGCAAAAAGGGTCATACTTTTATTACTGTGTGTAATGAGAATTTTAGCTTCATCCCATATAGGTCTATGTGTACCACTAGCTGCCAGTCGAGCTAGTGCCGTCGATTGTGAGCTTGTTCTCATCTCACATCACGCAAGTGTTCAAGCAGTTGGATTTTTAAATTGCATAAAGTTGAACCTACGTACACTTGATCAGTTTCATTAGGGTTTACGGTCCTCAGAGGGATACGATAGACGCCGTACTGATGTTTGGTCTTGACGGGGGTGGGGGTGTCCCTGTCGCACTTAATCAGCGTGTATAAATTGCGTGTCTGTAAACCAAAGTTTAAGTTAAACCTGGTGCATGCATTTTTTTAAAGTGCCAGTGCACCCAGGATAATAGCTCACAGATCCTACGTACCTAGTGGCTGTGTAGGTGTGTTCCAAGGTAGTAAACACAAGTTGTCGATGCCTGCGGAGAACTGAGTGTACCGTGTCTGTCGGGTACCCAAACTCGCTAGCAATTGTATAGATTCGATTTAGTTCGTTGCATCGTAGGCATATGGATGACGAATGCGTAAATGCCCTGCCTACCAGGTATCGTAGGGAAGCAAACTTGACCATACCTGCCAGGTTTTACGATTTAGGCGTAAAATTTATGGAAATGTGACTTGTTTTACGGGCAAAATGTTAATTTTACGGATTTGGTGACTCTCAGAGATTTTTTTTTCTGATGATTTTGCACCCACTATCAAAACTTTTTTTTTTTTTTTAACTTAATCCATTCAAAGTAAAGTGCCGATGTAAGTTATGAATAAGTTTTCAGTTACATGTGTTTTTTTGGGAACATTTTGCTGTAGTTTTCCCTCATTTTAGTTTATTGTTTTGCCTTTTTCAAACACTAGAACACCAACCAGCTGGGCTTGTTTAACCTTGGACTTGGTTCTCCCCCCCCTCTCGCGCACGCTGTTTCCCATCTGTTTTTCAGATAATGCATTGTTTGTCTCCCGAGTCGCAACTTCTCAGCAGGCCAGCATGGGGTGTGTCTTGCATTAGAGCAGGTGTCTTTATTCCTTCCAGTTTGAAATGCTATCTCAGAAAGTAGTTATCGTAGAAAAAAATTCAAACTGATTTTAAATCTGTGGAATTTTTAAGCCCAGATCGATACCCAACATGAAGCAATTAAGCAAAAACTGCCAGTTTTGTGAAATTAAAAATGCGTTGGGGCATGGTTTCGTGACTTCTTCTCTGGCAATAAATTTGACCTAACGAAAGAATGCTACTGTAAGAGGAAGTTAAAAAAAAAAAAAAAAAATCCAATGTTCATTCGAGCCAGTGCTGCTCCAGCAATGATTTATTTTGTTGGTTCGTTAGTCAGTAAGTTTTCTACGCTTTCCAACCGTGCTTTGTTCATCACTCGATAACGTTCATAAAAATGTCTTGGCTTGATTCAACGAAATTAATATGTTTGATACATACTAATTCGTCAAATCCCTATTGAAAATGGCCAAAGGTAAGGTCAAGACATTATTTTCAGTTCCTCTCTGCTTTCCATTTCTTTCAGTTGCTCTCTGCTTTCCCATTCATTCTTCCGCCCTTTTGCGTGATGACTTGCGTAAAATCAAAGCATGATTGTGATGAAGTTTGGGTATGCTGTTCAGCATCCATATTGGACCTATCCTATTGAAAATGGTTGCTATCAGCATTCACGGGGACAGTACAGTAGTACATGCGCAAGATTTGTTCGCTCGCGTTTTAGAAATTCAGCACAATATTTTCCGTGGAAATTGAATGATTTGGATATAAGTTTTAATTATAATACGATGCATTTGTGGTAGCTTTTTAATTTAGAAATTAACAGGCACAAAAATGTTCTATAATAAAGCAAAAACACGCAAAATATACAGTATCAATTAATTCATACTAAGAGATACGTAAAGAAAACAAGTAAAATATTGTGAAGAACAAACACCGTTGCTTTTGCAAACCCACACTTTTTTGTAGGTATGAAATTTTGGGCTTTTAAGAAACAACTCTGAATTTTAAAATATCCGGATTTTGACAGTACGAGTTTAACCTAGGGAGGGAGTAGACTTTTTTTTTTTCTTATCTGTTTGAAAAAAAAGACTTCATTGGCTTTGTAACTTAACTGTCAAACCGAATTGTGTGATATTTAGAGATTTTCATTTTTTAAAACAGAATACGTGTATTCCGCATTTTGTCATATTAAGCCATATTTTTTTTATTTTTTTATTTGCAGAGATATAAGATCGGAATTAAAATCCTGGTTCAAACGTTTTGTGTCGTGGCTACGCCGCAAAGGGAGCAGGAGACGAGATGGGGAAGATATCACCGACGAAGTGGCTGTATCATTTCTCGTGACGTCTGATGTAAAAGACTGTTGGTTTTGTTCTGGCAAAACATATTGTGTTAGTTTACTGCAGGAGAGGGGGTAGTTCAGACGTTGATGGGCCCAGATTGTTTTTGTAAAGGAATAACTAGACTAGAGAAGCTCTATTCAGTAAGATGAGGGGGAGGGGGAGGACAGGAAGGGAAAACAGAACTATAAAATCAGTGCCATTTGGAAGTATAAAGGATGCCGCTAAAGGGGTCGGATTTGGTAAAAGACAAGGCATCGATCTGCCTGTGAGGGAGGGAGGGGAGGACCCCAGAGGATGACATTCCTAACTAAAACCTAAACCTTTGTTTCTAAATGAAAGAACCTTTCAGTTGGCTCTCTGCTTTCCTAGCTGACCAGCTCGAATCGGATAACTCTGCAATCAGTATTTTTTTTCCTCTTCAAATTGCAACTCTTTAAGTTGCTACTATTTTACTATAGCAGTTTTTACTTGCATTTTTCCCCGAGTGGTAATAAATTTTGTATTAGTGATTCGCTATGAGCAGCAATATAAAAGGGAAAACAAGTACTATCAAACATATCGCGATGCGTGTTCTGCGGAATTCCCGTGTATTGCGAAATCTTCAAAAATGGAAAATATGCGTATAGTGCTACATGTCGATGTAATTTCAACATTTCGCATGGTGGAACAAATGATATTATAAATCATATTTCTAGTGATGAGCATAAATATAATGTTGACTGCGTGGAAAAAAAATAATGAAATTGACTTCCTTTGTTAAAAGTTATAATGAACTGGATGCGATTCGTACAAAATGTTTGTTCACTTCATTTTTAGTTGAACATAATTTACCAGTTAGTGTCTCTCAGTCACTCTTACTTATTTCATTTTTTTTTTATTTGACTGTCTCATCGTCTGTGTCTCTGTAAGATAAAAACCTAATATGAAAATGGTTCGTTTTTGAAAATATTTTAGTGTTTCATGACGGCGTGGGACACGATCCCATTGAAAGGGTAGAACATCCTTCCCTTTAAATGCAAACTTCTGTAAAAGTTAATTTTTATGAATTTATAGATCATAATGATAGCATAGTAATGAGAAATTATGTATAGAATCTATTTTAATCGATATAAATGTGCCGATAAATTCAAACATCTGTTAGTCACTTCAATTACAAGTTTATACTTGATTTGGTAACATCGTTTTTAAATCGATATGTTCGGTACATTTTATCAATATGCGCGACAGGTAATCTAATCGAATATAACGATTAAAATTTTCAGCGAATATATCGATTAAAATTTTCATCGACTATATCGATTAATTTTTTTTACGGATTTCTGTTTATGAAAGTTGGCAGGTATGCTTGACAGAGGCTGCGCCGAATTGTATGTGGGAATAATTGGGTAAGATGTAGGTTTTCGATATACGGAGTATTTTAAGGTAAAGCTTTGAGAATCCCATTCCACAAATAGGATTGTAATTTTAGACCATGACATGTACCAATTAAAGATGAAAGAAACTATTGAAACTATTCCGCACAAAGTTATGAGGTTTGACTCTACCACTGCAACAGTTGCATCCATTGCTAGGCTTAAGAATCATGGCCGCCGCCCCGGTGGCGCAGTGGTCTAAGCGATGGCCTCTGATCACTCGTCCAAAAGGGGTCCGGGCTCGAATCCCGGTGAGGCATGGATGTTGTGTTTGTCTTACGGCACTGGTTCTCTCTCTTCCCTGGAACCAGTGACCCTAAATTAGGGACAGGTGACTGCTTATAGCCCATTGAGTTGCTCACGGTGGTCGTTAAACCTCCAATCATATAAAAAAAAAAAAAAAAAAGAATCGTGGCCACCTACCTAAAATAATCTTCTACAACATGAACCCTACCAAAGACCCTAGGGTTCCTGAAATCTTCGGGAAGATCAAGCTTCATAAACAAAATAACCCTCTTCGACCCTTGGTCTCTTCGTACGCATCCCCCACTTGCCCGCTTGAAAAAGCAATTGCAAAATTTCTTTCACTTATTCTAAATAATTCCCAGTTCTCAATTAACAGCTCTCTACAGGCTGTTAACTTTCTTAAATCCTTTAACTCCCAGGGCACCCCATTTATAATGACATCCTTGGATGTCGTATCCCTATACATACGCCTACGCCGCAACAAACTAAATCGAATCTATACTACAATTGCTAGCGAGTTTGGGTACCCGACAGACGCGGTACACTCAGTTCTCCGCAGGCATCGATGACTTGCGTTTACTACCTTGGAACGCACCTACACAGCCACTAGGTACGTAGGATCCATGAGCTATTATCCTGGGTGCACTGGCGCTTTAAAAAATGCATGCGCCAGGTTTAACTTAAACTTTGGTTTACAGACACGCAATTTATAAACCCTGATTAAGCGCGACAGGGACCCTGTCGAGACCAAACATCAGTAGGGCGTCTATCTTATCCCTCTGAGGGCCGTAAACCCTTAATGACACTGATCAAGTGTACATAGGTTCAACTTTATGTAATTTAAAAATCCAACTGCTTGAACACTTGCGTGATGTGAGATGAGAACAAGCTCACAATCGACGGCACTAGCTCGACTGGCAGCTAGTGGTACACATAGACCTATATGGGATGAAGCTAAAATTCTCATTACACACAGTAATAAAAGTATGACCCTTTTTGCCAAAAGCTTATACATCCACCATTACAGAGGAACTTGCTGTAATGATGATATGCCCTGTCTTCTCCGATGTGCATGGACTAACCTAATGGAACACTGTAAATAATAACTATAGTGGAATCATTAATACTCGTGCAATGTCATATTGATTTCATGTTACTCAAATGTATTTATTTAGTTTGTCTATCTGTGTTCACAACCATCATTGCGAGCATGCACTCTAGCCACTCTCTCATGACATCAAATCCTATATAAGTTGAGTGCTGTTGTACCCGATGCCATTGGGTGGGCGACCTGATGAAGATCACTAGTGTGATCAAAAGATCTTGTGCTTTTATCTGTCATATACTTTTTAAACTTGTAAATACCATTTTTAATTAGATTAAATGTGTAAACTTGACGTTCTTCATCATTTGGTCAAAAAGTGGTTATTGCACAAGTTGCCTATCGTGTTTTGTATGACAGAGACCTCTTCATTGCGAGTCATTATCAAAGCCTCGTCTAACAAACAACCTGCTATATCCTGTTCTGTTGGTGGCTTATAGCCAGGATGTAGCATTTCAATAAGGTTCTTGAACTCCTTATTTTCAACAATATGAAATGGAGTTTGAAGAATAGATCATTTCAGCGGTTTCCAGATCAAACATTTTTTTCTGTTTAGCTGTCGTTCGTATCATAAATTAATCCATTCTCAATTTTTAAAATTTTTTTGTGCTGTTGCAGATTTAGTGGTTGCTTCAGGTACCAATGACAGTTCTCTTTTATGCTGGGATTCCTTGGCAGGTGAAACATCATAAACTTCAGCATATCTTAAATTAGTTGAAGTCTCAGTTGATGGTCATCAACTTCATTTGTATTTAATGAACACAATGAGTAATGGTTGTTCATGCGTGCAATAAGTCCCTGGATCTCTTTTTCACACAGTTTGCACTTAGCACGTGAACCTTTGCCACTCATATTTTTAATTTCTTCAAAATAGTTCCAAATGATATCTTTTTTCCTTCCAGCCAGGCTGACTTTAACACGTGTCCTAAAATAAGCTAAGTGCTCAAACCCTTAGCCACACAGTACAGAGCAACAGGAAACTGACTGAGAATGGTACTTTTAAGCTGGCATTGGTTCCTATTTATCTTTTCTTTATCACCAGGACTTGAGAAATGTGGTCGTCTGTGACAAGTGTAAAGTTTTGGTTGACAAGTAACAAATTTAGTGCAGCAGTTTAAATTCAATAGACAATTATTTAAATGTTGTTATGTCTATTGTTAGATACATGAAAATATCAGTTCCTTAATAAGGCTTATTTTAATTCACAGAACTGATACGTGACTGTGTGCCAGCATGGGGAACCAGTTTTTCCATGAAAGAAATTGGACAGTGTATACTGCGAGTCAAAACATCCGGGCACTGTGCACTTAATAAAAAAACATGAGGGAAGAAGCCACACGCTGAAGAATGATTTCCCAAAACGCTGTGGGAAAAGATAAGCAGTGTTTACACTGCTTATCTTTCCCATAAGCAGTGTTAGCCAGTTACCCATAAGCAGTGTTTACACTGCTTATCTTTCCCCACAGCATTTTGGGAAGTCATTTGCCGGGCTTGTGGTTTGTTCTCTCATGTTCTTTGTTAAGCACACCATGCCCGGATGTTTTGACTCACGGTATTCAATGTCCAATTTTTTTTTTTTTTTGCAGTTAAACCAATTCCTCATGCTGGCACACAGTCACGAATCGGTTCTGTAAATGATATTTTTATGTGCAAGAGTCGTTCACATGCACGATGTGAGCTCTCGCTTAGCAATTGGTGTCCTAATTCAAACGTCAAACATGGATTCCCGTGTTTCCACGAAGCTGTTAGGGAAGTTCTAAAAGATTGAAAGATTCTTGCATCACCTACTCTAGAGGGAAAAAACTGAGTTTGGTTATTATAAAATGGTAATAAAAATTTAAATTAGGTTAGTGATAAAATATTAAAAATGTTTATAATTTCATAAATATTATTGAATGTGTAAATAATTAGCTTTTAATTTTTTAGTACTGAGTTGTTTTTCTCGTGAGCCCTGCAGGGCTGCTGATTGTCAACTGAAAAGTGAGTTATTTGCCTGACTGGCAAACCAGCATGAAATATTTCAAGCCCTGTTTATCACTCTCTACTACCACCCACTAAAATAAGCCTCCTGCTGAGTTCATGTGCAAGAAAGGGAACACTGGTGAGTGCAAAAGATCCCAACTTCTAACCTCCATGAAAGGAGATTAATGGCCCTAGGAGCCTGGGACTTTATAATCTCATGGAAAAGGAACAAATCTCATTTTTTTAGTTTTAGAATTACCTAATGCCTTTATGGTTGCAATTAAGAAAAATGGCACAGGAAAAAATTCTTCGTTGAAAAAAAAAAAAAATTATTGGAGGTTTAACAACCATAGTGAACAACTCAATGGGCTATATATAAGCAGTTGCCCATCCCTAATTTAGAGCCACTGGTCCCAGGTAAGGGAGAGAGCCAGTGCCGTAAGACAAACACAACACCCGTGCCTCACTGGATTTGAACCCGGACCCATCTCGAACGAGTGATCAGAAGCCATCGCTTAGACCACTGCACCACCGGGGCAGCAAAACACATTTACAACAAAATGTATTTTAACTTTCATGGCTAAAATAATATTGTTTCTAGTTTCTGCATGAAATAGATTTTTAATGAATAACAGTGCTAACTAAATTTAGCACTGTTAATTTGAGCACATGCAGTTTTAATTTTAATGGACTTTACAAATACATAATGGAGATTTGAAGATTTCTATTTGTGATTTAGATCAATGATTTTTATTCATGATTTAAATCAGACGAATTAAATCAATGAACCCTGGTACTCAGTACTTAATTTGTGGGTTTGTGATGCTTTATTCTCTGAGTGTATAGTACAGGGTTATTACAAGTGAAATAGAAAGTTTCAGCATTTTGTAAAACCAAAACTATGTAAAATATTGACACTCATATTGCACACTGTTTTGTAGAGAAACTCTTAAAGTTTGTTACAGCAACTTACAGATGTTCAATGAGTGCACCCTTAGTCCCACGGCATATATCAACACAGTAGTTGAATTCTTGTCAAACGCACATTAATGTATCTTCAACTCCAGCAATAGCTGCTGTAATACATTTTTCAAATCAGCTAAATTAACAGAAAGGGGAGGGACAAAGACCATGTCTTTGACATAGCTCCATAAAAAACAACAATGGGTGTTAGATCCAGTCTTTGTGGTGGGCAGCACGTGAATGACACGTCACCTGTTGCATGGCTAATTCAGCACTGGAAGGTTTTCAAGGTAATTTCTAACTTCCTGATGTGGGGTGGTGCTTTATCATGTTGCAAAATGAAGTTGGCACTGTCTTCATGCAATCAAGGCATCAACCAAATAATTAGCATATTGAGATAACTTCCCATTGCAGTGCTTCCTTGGAAAAAAAGGGGTCATACACTTTTTTATGGGATACAGTAGAGAACACATTAACCTTTGGGGAATCACGCACATGCTCCACTGTTGCTCTAGGATTTTGTGTCACTCATTTGGGAATGTTATGTTTAACTTTCCCACTTATGTGGAATGTCAATTCGTCACTGAAAATTAGACACTAAAACCATCTTCAAAACACTCCTGCATTTCTGTACAGAAATCGTGACATGTGGTTCTGTTGTCACTTACTTAACTTTGTAATAATTGCAGTTTTGTAGGGAGTCATTTTCAGCCGCTTCCTTCAAATTTTCCAAACAGTCAGTTGTGGAATTTGCAACTCCTGACCCGCCATCATTGTGGATTTACTTGGGCTGCGTTGGTAAATGGCAAAAACACGCTCCACTTGTTCATCAGACACACATGGTTTTCCCGGACATCTACCTTTATACAGACATCCTGTTGTTGAAAATTTCTTGTGCCAGCCGTAAATGGATTGTCTATTCGTAGGTGGTTTCTTGAAACGTGTTCTAAAATGTTGTTGCACAACAGTAACAGAATTTGTTTTGCTTAAGTCAAACATACAGAATGCCTTTTCCACAGCATTTGCAGCCATCTTGTCTGGCTGGCGACATGACGGTGAAAATGTACAATCGTTTAGTGGTGTCATCTATATAATAAAATCATTAGTATTGGTGGTAAAATGGTGCGTCGTGAGTGTCAGTATCTGACATAGTTTTGGTTTCATAAAATGTTGAAACTGCCTACTTCATTTGTAATAACCCTGTATTTACAATTGCATAAATCAGCATTTCACATACTGCTTTAAACCACAATCTCCTGTCTTCAACATTAACTTTATTATACCCTTTAAGCTTGCTAATGTGTATTTGTATTGCACTTATTTTTCAACGAATAATGAAAAATAATTTAATTTTGAACGTTCGATTGTATTGAGAATATCTGAAATTTCACACAGGTATGAGTAGAAATATATTCAGATACATAGTCTTCAAGTAATCATAATGTTCATTCATTTTTGTAAATAGGTACTTAACAGGCCTTACAAACTGAAGTTGGTTCTTTGCTTCACCAACTAGTCTCCATTTGTGTTTGTCCATGTAAGCTCCAAAGTCAAATTTAACCTCACCCAGATCTTGTTCCATATTATCCAGCCATTCCAGTGTTAATCTTCTACATGGTCTTTTCCCTACAATTCTGCTCTTTATGATATCTTTAATTATCTCATCCTTCTTCATCATCACATGGCACCAAAGTATTTTTCTGCCCTTTACCACTGCAAACCTGTCAACTGTTATGATTTTATCGTATTTAGTACAATCAATCGCACAGCAGTGTGATATGATTTTGCCGCCAACAATACGATTTTTTAAAAAAGTCGTGTTTTTCTTCATTTTCCAGTTTCAGACAGAAGTAGGGGAAATTTGCGTGTAATCTGTTTTTCCTCCTCAAAAGATTTTTTATCTGGAAAGGGTTCCATTTTCTCTTACCAAATTCCTTCCCCTACCTCTAGTTTCCCAATGGAAATAAAGTAAGTCAAGTCATGTGCAATTGGCAACCAATGGACAAATCCCGACTCATTTCGTATAATGTTTGGGACTGATTCGTATTTTCGACTCTTCGTCATACTTAAAACTGCTGATTGGTTGGCGCTGGAATGTGGACGAGCGTCTGTTTATTCAAAGCTACCTCCCTCCCCTTACACCTGCAAGAGCCGATGCACGGCGTGGATAGAGCTTGTGATCTTTCGTTCATTTCCGCTGAATTTGCTTATTTTCGCTCGCTGTATTTCTGTTTAGTTCTCATGAATTAACTAAATGACATCTGCAAAGAAGAATGCCTGATCTCAAACGTATTGCAAGGAGTTTTGAGTTCATAAAAAAATCAAAAACAAGTGCCTCTTTTGCTTTTTGTGTTGTGTGCAACTGTGGTATCTCCATCTCTCATAGCGGACGTGCAAATATAGTTAGACATTCAGGGCTGCCAGCCACACCTGCGCCAGCCCGCGCCAGCCCGCGCCAAAGAGTTTTTGCGCCATTCTGCTAAAAAATCGCGATTTTGACGAAATCTGCGCCAATTTTACGCTGAAAGTTAAAAATTTTCGGTCATCGATATTTTAGCGTAATCTTATGACATTCGAAATCGATTCAGCAGTTAATTGGTATGCAAGATTCTTCCGCAAATTCGCGGAGTCTCCTCCCTTTTTTTTTTTGTCATTTTTGAGATAGATGCAAAAGTGAATAAATTTTTGAGGTATTAGTTAGAGGTGGGGGGGGGGTCGTTTTCTCCGTCGGAGAATGGAATTTCATCCTTCGAAAACGGAAAGTTGACTGAGGTAAGATTTCTCTTGTAATCGTAATTTTTTTCTCGCGATGTTTGCTCTACCCAGTATTGTTAGATATCATTTTATTCCATAAATATTTGTATTTCAGCTTAGAAATGTTGGATAAATTTTCGAAATTCCGAAAACGGAAGTCGGACAGAGCAAAGATTTCTGCCATAATTGTATCCCCCCCCTCCATGTTCCCACTCCTATGTAGTTGTTAAATGTCATCACCCTCGTAAATGTTTGTGCATTTTAGCTTGATAAGGGCGGGGGGAGATTTCCAAAAACGGAAGTGTTGAAGTTTGGAAATTTGTAAGAATTGATGCATTGTGTTAAAAAAAAAAAAGTATTCATTCTCTGAAAATTACTCCATTTTTCTAAAATAGTGAAAGCTCTCTGATATCAGAATCCGTGGTTCTCAGGCTGAAAGTTCTTTTAAGCATGATGGATGAAATTGTCATCTGAGGGAATAAAAAAAAAATGAAAAAAGAAAAAAGTAAAGAAAAATAGTAAGGGAAAACTATCATCCGAAAAAAAAAAAAAGTAAACAGTGGATGCTGTGCAGTGGCAGAGTCAACAAAAAACAAATGTAATTGTGGAACTTGCTGAGGAAAAGTAGGGTTTGCTCGCAAAAGGAAACCAGAGCTAATGTTCTAGCAAGTACAAGAACAAAACCAGGAAAGAAAAAAAAAGACTGTTTGAAGCTATGTCTTTCAAAACCACCCTATTTTGTTTGGAATTCAGTAATTTTATAATTGTGAATACAGTGGTGTGATCTAGTTAAATATTTTCATAAAGAAATTACAGTGAATGGTTCAGTTTTGTTCATGCTGCATAATATTCACACTTTCTCACTGCACAGTCTGATTTTTCACCAAATTAAAAAGTACAGCTTTGTTTTTCTTCTTCGTCAGTCTCGTGTATGTTAATTAAAATCGCTCACGAGCTCTATGGATAAATGAAAGGATTGTTTATATCGCATAACTTGTAACCAATTATCAGGAAAACTAAGCTTTTGGTTCTTACTTAAAGTCTGAATTTTGCCCCGTACGTTCAAGAAGCAGAATTTTTAGGTGGTTTTCTTTTTCTCATTTTGACCTACCTTGGGGAACATCTTCACCCCCACACTTTTCTTTTTCCAGATGGAAGGTACGTTGAACTACTTACTGACTTGCAACCGTCTGCTTAACGTCCATGTCCATACATGCAGGACCCCACGTATGCAAGAGCAGTGGCTCTTTCAGACAGCAACAACAAAAAATGTCATAAACTGATTCTACTACTACTGAAGAAGGATGGGGAAGGGGGCGGGGGCAATCCCACGCCAAAATGTCACTGCGCAAGCGTTAAGCCATGGAAGCAGCTTTCATCTAATCAACTTTACTAAATCTCACTGTTTTCTTATAGTTTTGGTTCCAGTTGTAATTGTTCACAGCAATAACGAAAGTTTGACATTGATAATTACTGGATAAAAAACATTGTATGAAGAGTATCGTGGGGCAACTGCTGAAAGGTGATTTTACAATTTGATTATTAAATGTTACATTAGTTTTCCTTTTATATCAAAGGTACGCTTTCCTTCAGAAAAGCTTTGGAGTTTGTAATGCACACGCAAACCATGTACACGTGACTTGGCAGTTGGTTGGTTTCAGAAATAATGTATTTTCATCTGAATGCCACGAATCTCGAAAAATATGCTGCTAAAAACCAACGAAACAACAAAGAGTAATTACATATTATTTATTCTTCCTAAGTGTATATTTGCAAGCGTTCAGTAACAATAGCAACAGTTCGTGGACGCGGCAGCATCCTATTGATGTTACAGTGAACCAAGTGCATTCAGAAGAAAATCCCTGATATTAATGTGTTACGCTTAAAATATTGCAGGCCATGTAGTTTTTAATAAATCGTGGGTAGTATAATTGTTTTCCCATTTATCTCACTGTAGGAATGACAGAAATGCTAATTAACAGTCATAAGAGAAGCAGTAAAATGTCAACAAACCTGAAATATAATATGTTTTCATAGTTCATACAATAATGGTAATTCAGTATATAAACATAACTTAAAGTACAGCATGGACTTAAAACAATTAAAAATACTATCATTAGCTGCTCCAAAACCTGAGTTCTGCTCCAAAATGCAAATTTTCTCGCTCCAAAACCCAATATTTCTGCTCCAAATTGCATATTTTCCCGCTCCAAGAATTGCTCCGAAACATGGTAGAAGCACTAACATAACACCCCTGGGTATTCAAAAACAGCCGAACATGAGGACAATTTCAGGGCCAAGTCTACAGAACCTGTAAGTCATTTTTAAACTGTGAATAGGGAGTTGCAGACTACTCAAGCTGAAGTAATGTTCACATCTTTTATTTTGGAACATAAACTCCTGATTGCTACTGTGGACCATGCTCACCCATTATTTCAAGCAATGTTTCCAGATTAGAAAGATGCAAAGAATTATTCCTGCAGGTGAACCAAAACAACATTTATTATTAAAGATGGCCATCAAAAACAAATCATTGCTGCAGCTACTAAAAATCCCTTTATGGTGTCTACCGACAGAAGCCATAACGGCGATGATCATTTATATCTGATCGTTATAACATATTTTAAGGAATTGTCAAATGGGGTAAAAACTGAGTTGTTGTCTTTGCCAAAGTTAATGGAATCCCCTACTGGGGAAAATATTACCAAATTAAGAAGTGATGAATTTCAACGATACAAAATTGATTGGGAAAATTGTCTTGCTCTATCATGTGACAATGCACCAGTAATGATCGGCAAGAAAAAGGAGTTGCAGCATTTTTAAAAGGTAAACAGCCAAATTTATTTGCTTTCTGGATGTTTATGCCATTTGGTTAATTTGGCAGTGCAAAAATCTGCTGAAAACTTACCTGTACTATTTCATGAACTTTTACATGGTTTGTACGCATCCTGGAAATTCTGAAAAAGTCCTGGGATTCCATTTTGTCCTGGAAATGTCCTAAAATTCTGTTACATGTCCTGGAATTTTATCCATTCTTACCTTTTTGTCCCTGCGCGATGTTTTGTAGTTGAGGATTTTTCTACTGACGTAACTTATGGCTGACAAATTTCCCTCCCCGCGTCCTGGAAAATGTGTGTGTGGGGTGGGGGTGGGGGGTTAGTTTTCTTGTTTGTTAGGAGGACTGAAGTTGTGTTATTAGCATATTTTGTGTCTTGCTTATGTTATCACTTAGTCTGTCCAACCGGGGAGACCATATCTCTGCAATTATTAGTTTGATTTCTAAAATTATTTTTGTATTGAGAAGCTTAAAATGTGAGAATGATGATCCATGCCTTCCAGTTTTTTACAGATGCACAACTTCGCTGCTAGAGGGCACAAATGGAGGTCGTATCAAATTTAAAACACATTTTTGTTCAGTTGTGTTGTATCCTGGTATTTTAAAGTGGTGTATCTGAAATTGTTGTGTGGATTAAACCTTTTTTTTCTATTGTGGTGTGGATTAAACCTTTTTTTCTATTGTGGTGTAGATTAAACCTTAGTTTTTTTAGACATGTTATTTTTATTAAAAATAATATCAGGTGCACAGAGGCACTAACTAGTTAAAGAAGAAGAAGCAATGCATGGGAACTCTACTTAAAAAAGTGTCAAAACTGAATTACTTTTCTGCTTCAACTTCAGCAGCTGTGGGTAAACAGGAATCAGCAGTGAATATTCCAGGAACATTTACATTAACCAAAGGTGTAAGCAACCTTACATTATGAAAGAGTAATTATGATGAAAAGTCAGAACAATTAGATCTATCTGTTGTGGCACCTGATTCTGATTGTGTAGGTAAAATAGCACAATCTGCTGGGCTTAGTGCTAGTGGTTCTATTAACATATTTGGTTCTGATGTGCATTTACCAAGTAAGTCTACTCCTCAACCTTTAATACCGGTAGATGGTAATAATAATTTAGTTAGTCACTTTTTCAAATAATGCATAAATTTTCCGCTAGGGGGCGTAAAGGTAAATCACGATTTTTCCAATACCTCCGCTTCTAAAAGTCCGATTTGAAAAATTCTTCCTGCGTCTGAAAGCTCTTTAGGAGAAATGTATTGCATGAGATTTCTCGTTTTTGGGGAATGGTTTGGCCACCAGGGGACGTAAGTTTTTATTTTTGCTTCTGATGCATTTGCAACAAACTCTGAGCTGGAAACTCGATTGAAAAAATTCCCTGCGTGGATTGATACTGCTCACCTCGGAAAACTTTTTGAGAATACCTCCTGCTTAAAATAGTGCCTAATTTCTCCACCAGGAGGCGTAAACGTAGATTTTATTTTTGTTCATATCTCTGTTTCTGGGAGACTGATTTGAAAAATTCTTTTCTTTGTTGGAAAACATTTTTGGTGCGAAATGTTTCTCTTATAATTTCAAATATTTCTTAACGCACAAGTACGCCACTAGAGGGCGTAAGTTCACGTTTCCGTTTACAGCAATATCTGCGGGACTAAAAACCCGATTGAAAAATATTCTCTTTCAATCAGATGCTAACTTATGAAAACTCATTGTGTGTGTTTTCTTCCCAAAATAATGCACAATTTCACCACTAGGGGCACAAATATCTAATCTATTTTTCTCAATATCTGTACTTCTAAATGTCTGATTTAAAATTCTTTTAACACCAAATACCATTTACCTTATGGAGCACTTTAGGTTTGTATTTGAGGAGGTTTGTGGTTCACAATTTTGCCACTAGGCGGTGTTTGTGTACTTCCGTTTGCAGCCTATCTCTGCCTCTAAAAACCCTATTGAGAAATTTCTTTTTTTACTGTATGCCATTCGCTATAATAAAGATGGAGAGTGAATAAGATTTTTGCTAAAATAAGGAGATCCTCTTCAAATAATGTACAACTTTCCCCATAGGTGTTGTAAAGGTCAAAACATTTTCCTTGCTATCTCTGCTTCTGGAAGACGTATTTGAAAAGTTCTTTTTCTTTAGCATAGTTTTTGCTATGAAGAATACTTTTTGCCTGTTTTCAACTTATCCATTATGCAAAATTCTTCCACTAAAAGGTGTAGAGTTATATCATGTTTCCTTCTGTATCTCTTCTTTTAACTGTTTAATTTGAAAATCTTTTTGTTTCTAATATCTTCCTTCTGCTATGGGAAACATTTTTTGAGCCATTTGTTAATTTTCGTAACATACGTTTTAGCCATTAGTGGAAGGTGGAAGTATGTAGCCGATTTTTTTTTTTTTTTGTGGGTTATTTTGACCTTTACTGAAATATGCTAATGAATGCTTTATATGCAGGGTGTGTACGGTCCTTAAAAGTCCTTAGGAACTCCTTATTTTCGATGTATGCTCCTAAGAGCCCTTATAAAGTACTTAAAAACTCCTTATTTTTGTTTAAAACTCCTTATTTTTTTTTTTATGTTTGTAAGGGCCCTTAAAAAGTCCTTAAAACAGGCGTGAAAATCTTTCTGAAATTCGGTTTTCTGCTGGTTTTCTTTTTTCATTTTCTAGTAGGAACAAATGCTACTTATCTTGCCCCCCACGTCGCTTTTGTGCGCATTCCCGATCTTTCTGTCAGTGTTGACTGACGTCCTCCTCCCTTGGCGTTGGTTGAACCAGTAGAACCCAGCAGCAGGTGGTAGGGTATGCGGGAGATCGAGCCTGTTTCTCTTAACTTCCATTCCACTTAATTGCATTCATTCGCTCGTGAGGTTTTTGGATTGTCTGCTTTGTCATTAGGTGTCTTCAAGCTTTATTTGATGTGATGTCTTAAAAAATATTTTGTCGTACAGAATAATACGAACATGCCCGGTAAATGCATCTTCAACCCATTGTGGTTAGGCCAACCACGTTATCAGCAATGGCTGGCTATCTGTTCAGTGGACAAACATAAGGCCCGATGTACGTTGTGTAACAAAGTAATTGATCTTGGAAGAATGGGAGAGTCTGCTCTGAAAGCTCACATGGCAGGTAAGTCACAACTTAATTGCATTTTACTGTTGTAAATTCAATGATGTAAAAAATAAACTTTTTTATTTTTGCTTTAATTAATATACCGTAATTTCCGGGCTAAAGTAAGAAAGAGCCTTGGTTCACCGCGTGCATGTGCGGAAATCAGGCACTGCCATTTCATGCGATTTCTGTACATACTGTACCGTATAACTTAAAGTGATTTATGTATTAAGTTATGTACTGTATATGATTTGAGTTTAAATAAGCAGTAAATTTCACAATGATTTCATAAAAAAATTCAATCAACTTGTACTGTATTGTGCGCAGAGCCTGATTTTTGCATGTGCATAGGGCTTCAGAATATGGGGGTATTAAAATAAAATAAATTATTATTTTCAACTGTGGAAATAAAAATTTTAACTGAGGGGGCCCCCAGCTACGGATGTGTACAGGGCCTTGACTGTACAGAATTCTTTTAAAACTTGTATGGAACTTGCACGCTGTTGAAAAATGTTACTCCAAATGTACCGAAATCGAACGAAATGGCCCAAGTTGTACAGAAGGCTCATGCACGAAAGTCGGCCATCACCTTTTTCATTCTCCTATTCTGTTTGAACAGCAGAAAGAATAAAAAAAAGTTTATAAAAAAAAAAGGCGAGAGCATCGGTTTTGGATCAGAAAGAATGCGCCATGGGTGTTCGAAAGTTTGTCGGGGAGGGGGGGTGAAATATCTTCCCTTTGCCAATGAATCACTTCCTTGCAGGTGGTGGACAGCTCAACTGCTGTAAAAAATAAATAAATAAACGTCGTGCTGGGAGGAATATTTACGATTAAAAAATTCTCCAATTTCGTAAATAACCTCATGCAAATTTTACAGTAGCCAAGACGTGTCAAAATAAACTGACATGTGAAATTTCATCAAAATCTGATGAAAACTTTAGAAGTTAGGCATTTTCTTTTTATTATTTTTAATGAACGTTCGCTGAAAGTCTGCGTAGTCTTACTCACTCTCTCTGCCGTATCCCGTGTTGCATTTAGGGGCATCTACCACCTGTGGGCATTTGAGCGTCGCAAAGTGGCGGCTAAAAAGAAAAACATTATTTTACGAATTAATCCTGACCGAGTTTCCCCATCCGCTTTGAGCGGCGGAGATGATGAAAGTGGTGATGGAAAACGTGGAGAAATAAAAATACCAATTGATAATCTTTTGCAAATACTCGATGATGCAATTAAAGGTCTTGAACAAAGAAACTTCACAACTGAACCGGAAATAATGTCTGTCTACAGAATAAAAAAATTGCTTTCTCATAAACCAAAATTAATTAAACAACAATCGTTAGTTGAAATGTTTAAAAGAAATGATCTTTCGTATGTGTATATTTTTTCTTAAAATTTCTTCTTTTCCATTATTTTTGTACTAAATATTTTTAAAAATAACTTGACTTTTTGTCATTTTTTACCAAAAAATAGTGTTCTATAGTGCATTTAGTTATTATTAAGTTTGAATTTTATCCAAACTCTAAAATCCGGAATCGGCAAAGTCCGGATTTTCGAGGTTGTACTGTATAGTAATATAAATACCGTATTTTCGTGCGCATAGTCCGCCCCGTAGATAATCCCCCAAGGAAAAAAGTACGTATTGAAAACGACAAAATTTCCCAGATAGGCCGCACTTCCGAACTTTAAACAGAATAAGTAACGTAAATTTGTGACTTACCCATTTTTCTTTTCCACTTCACCAGCCTTTAATCCATAAATGCTGGTAAAAATGCTTCGTACTGGCAAAGAATTTGGCAAGACATATGATACCGTATCTGTCTTTAGAATTTAGCGAATAAAAACAGCATACAGTTACAAATTTAATATGTACAATACATGAACAAAATGGTAGATGGATATAAATGTTAGATAGATATTTTTTCAATTAATGAATTGCCTGACAGAAAAAAAAGAGAGAGATTCTTAATCGTCGATTTCCGTATCGCTGTCACAGTGAAAAAGATTGGAATTCTCAGCCAAGTGCCCCCCCCCCCCCCGCCATCAATTTCACAATCAGACTGCTCTTCTGCTTGGGGTGAATTTTCATTGTCGCTTTGAACGGCACTTTCAAAGGCCCATAGGAATCCATTCTAGATGACAGATATAGGGCATACCTGCCAACTTTTACGCATTACGCGTAAAATTTATGCATTTTAACTGTTCTTTACGATTTTACGCATCGATCGCGTTTTTTTACGCATTTCCGTATATTTAAAAAAAATTATAGATCTTCATTGAGAAATATTTGTTAATGTTTCAGTTAAATCATACCTGCCAACTTTTCCAGATTTTGCGGAAGTTTTCTGGGTTTTTTTTTTTTTTTATACAGTCATCCGGTTTTCCTGCCAGAAGAACTTTTCTTCCAGATTTTTAAAATTTTCTGTAGTTTTTTTTAAAAATATCCCTACAAATAAAATATATAACAGAGATGGGAATTTTGCGCCAGAACACCCGTGCCTCGTCGGGACTTTGGCACAGTAAATTCTTCGTGCACACTGTTATGCTTGACGCTGAATAAAAGATCATGCAGTGGGAAGAAAGATTCTGCGAATTTACGTAGTTACTATGGAAATAGTCGGTCCTCTATACGAACAACGGAAAACATCGAGTATGCTATGATAATCATAGGTCCGCTACGGACAACGGAAAACATCGAGTATGCTATGGAAATTGTCGTTCCGCTACGGATGATGGAAAATATCGAGTATGGTATCAAAATGTGATATAATTTGTTTATATTATAAACATCTAAAAATTGTCAAATGTCAAATGCACATATATTTGCATTTATTTTATTTGTACTGTTATGTCATGCAGAGTCTGCAGTGCGGTGTGGATCTGGCACCAACTGTTAATCAAAATGTAAGAAGATTGAGAATTACAAAAAATGTAAATGTTTTATTAATTACTTGTCTGTAAGTGATAAAAAAAATCTAATACTGGGCTTTCTTTCCATAGGTCAACGACACAGATCCATAGAGGAAACAAAACCGAGGAGTACATTGATGGAGTTTTTTTCAAGGCCACAAAAAGTTACAGAGCAACCTAGTTCTGCTATTGCATCAACATCATCCCATTCAAATCTCATAACTGTAGAATCAGCTTCTGAAAATACAGTCTCTAATTTTGTATTGCGACATGATGTTCAAAATGCAGAAATCATGTGGACTGTAAAATGTGTAAACAATCATTATTCGTATAGGTCTTGTGAAGGCATTGACAAATTATTTTCGAAAATGTTCTCTGATAGTTCCATCGCAAAGCAGTTCTCTTGTGGACAGAAAAAATGTGCATACATATGCTGTTTTGGGTTAGCTCCCCATTTTCAACAACTCTTGTTGAAATGCCTTCAAGATTTAAATTGTTATACATTGTTGTTTGATGAAACTTTAAACCTTGGCACTCAAACAAAACAAATGGATTTGTATGTCAGGTTTTGGCACCCAGTATTAAATGAAGTGTGCACACGATATCTTTCATCTGCATTTATGGGCCATGGAACTGCCACAGATATCTTGAAATCGTTCTATGACACTGTGAAATAGCTGAATCTGTCTAAAACTATTCAAGTATCAATGAATGGTCCATCTGTCAATTGGGCTTTCTATGATTTGTTGCAGGCTGACCTGAAAGATAAGTATGATTGCCAGGTTTCAAACATTGGCTCTTGTGGACTGCATACATTACATAATGCATTTAAAAGTGGAGATACAGCAACAGAGTGGGATATCTCTTCTGTTTTAAGTTCTGTTTATTGGCTCTTTAAAGATACACCAGCTAGAAGAGATGACTTTTTAAAAGTATCTGAGTTAAAGAGATTTTCTTTGAAGTTTGTGAAACATAGATGGATAGAAAATGTTCCTGCTGCTGAGAGAGCCTTAGAAATCTGGAATGATCTCAAAGTTTTGGTTGCAAGTGTTGAAAAAAGGACAATTAAAATCAGCAAAATCTTTACGTACAGTTATAGATGCCACAAAAGATGAACTAATGCCAGTTAAGATTAACTTTTTTTTTGTCTGTGTCAAAGTTACTGAAACCTTTTCTGACTTTTTATCAAAGTGATGTTCCTTTGTTGTCATTTTTTGCATCTGACATATTTAAACTTTTCAAACAGTGTATAGAATTTTAACATATTTGTAGAAAGACTATCTGAACTCAATAAGCTCTGTCATTAAAATGTGTAAAGTAAAGACTATCTGAACTCAATAAGCTCTGTCATTAAAATGTGTAAAGTAGATTTTGATAACAAATCTGGCTTTTCTAGAATTAGTGATATCAGTTGTGGATTTGCAGGTGACAAAATTGTAAATCATCTACAGAAAATGAAAAGGGTTACTGAAAATGATGTTCTTTCACTAAAACATGATTGCCAAAAATTTATTGTAACTATGTTATCAAATCTTATTGAAAAATGCCCAGTGAATTATTCAATTGTACGCAATATAGTTTGCTTAGACTCCAAAAGAATGGCAAACAATGATAGTGATTGTTTAGCCAAGATGAAAAAAATCCTTTTCCATCTGAGTGAAGTTAAAAAATTAGAAGAGCAACAATGTGAAAATATTTTATTGCAATTTAGAGGCTTCTTAATAAATGAAGTAAAAAGAGACTTACTAATTTTTCTGACTTTAATGCCTCTGAAACCAAATTAGATGCTTTCTTAGCTAAATACTTATCAAAAGGTTTTGATGATCTTTGGAATGTGATAAAAATGTTGTTAGTGTTGTCACATGGCCAAGCAACAGTTGAAAGGGGTGTTTCTGTTAATAGGCAGATACAAGTAGAAAACTTAAAGGAAAATTCCTACATAAGCCAAAGAATTGTTTATGATCACATTAATTTTTGTGGGGGAATTCACAATGTAGAGCTTACAAAGGAGTTGCGAGCTTCAGTATCTTCTGCTCGCCATAGATATATGCAACATTTGGAAGAGCAAAAGAATGAAAAAGAAAGACGCAGTAATCTCAGAAAAGAGAAAAAAACAAAGTGATGACCTAAATATGTTAAAAACTAAAAGGATTAAGGTAGAAAAAGATTTAATCCAATTGGAAAAGTCTGCTGATAGCATGGCTGAACAAGCAGAAGCTTTAAAAGATGTCAATCTTTTTATAAAATGCAACAATTTTCGAAAATTACTGAAAGAGAAAAAATTAGAACTTGAAGCCACTGATTCAAAGATAGAAGAACTCAAAACAGGACTTAAAAATTAATTTCTTTTTATTAAAGGCTTGTTGACAAATAATTGTACCTTGTAAATTTTTAATTTAATTAAATACAGTAATTACATGCAAAAATTGTCTTTGTTTATGAATATGTGATAATTTATTATTATAAATGATTAAACATCGTGTTACTTAAACGATCTTTGCTCTTTTAAAAGTGTGCTTTTTAATATGAATGCCCTTTTAAAAGTGGTAAAAATTGAAACTTTTTTATAAAATTAAGGTCCTTAAAAATTGCTTTTAAGGTCCTTAAAAAGTCCTAGAAACTCCCTATTTTCAATTTCTGAAAATGATACGAACCATGATATAAAAATTTACCATGAAATCAGAATGCTTTCTAATATCAGAAACTTAAATCTAGTTGTTTCTTAGTATTTTCTGAGCAAACTAATTACTTTGCATCTTCTATAATTAGTTTTCTAATCTTGCCCAGTTAAATTGCCTTGATCACTCATGAGTGCTACACAGCCATTGGATTTAAGGTTTTCCCGTTATTCTCTTTCATTTCACGTTGGAAATTTTTGTGCATACTTTGTTTGCTAGCGAGTACAAATTTAAAACATAGCTGCAGCATCAATATTATGTTGAAAATTCCTTCCCTAAATAAAATGTAACACAAATACTGGCTCCAATGATTATGTTTAAGAAATAACAATGTTCTATGTATTGATTGTGTGGTACATGAAAACATTTCAAGAGTAATGCCACATACCTAAGTATTTTTAAGTTTTGTTTTTTTTATTCTGTAATTTGCTTCAATAATTGAACTGAAGCCAAAGCAGAAAACTAAATTTTTACTCAAAATCAGTGTAGTATACTGTATATAGATGTTTAGTAGCTATTAAACCTGATCACATTTTCAGTGACAGTTTTGGTTTTTCACTATTTATCTGTGGTCCTAAGTTTCTGATTAGCTGCAGCAGACATCATTTTTAACATTCTGCATTAAGTTTGTCCAAACATGTAGGAAGTTGTTTGTAGTGGGTTACAGGTTGAACAGACCCCAGTGGCATATATTCGAGGCTAGCTAGGCTAACTGCGAAGTCCAAAGAATGTGCTGTTACCGCAAGAACTCGTCAACAGCCTACCATAGACAGATGACACAAATCATGCTTTGACATTATGGGTGATCATGCCTTGGCATTATGGGTGATCATGCCTCCCCTACTGAGGACCTCCTCTTTCCTTCATAATATTTTGGCAGTGTCACATCTGTATCATGGCACCCAGTGTTATGTAGTCAATTCTGACTAAAGTTCCTCTATACGCTTTAGTATCTGCAGCTGTGTCAGTGTTGTTTCCATCATCATTTCGGTAAGTAATGGAGTTCGTATGGTTTGAATTTCACATATCCAGGATGCTTCTGTGTGATGCTATAGGTCAAAATGTGGCTCATCCTTAAGTTTTGTAACTATACATGATGTATAGTTACAAAACTTAATAAGTTATGTAACTATACATGATGTATAGTTACAAAACTTAATAAGTTATGTAACTATACATGATGTAGATGAAGGATGAATTGCACACTTTACATAGTGTGCAAAACATTCCACATGCATACAAACACACACAATAGACACAATCCTTCACATAACCCCACATGAAATAATCCAATGGAGTTAGATCTGGAGAGCAAGGAGGCCACGGAATGGGATCACCGCGTCAATCTATCTGTTCGGAAATGCTCATTTAGGCACTTATGTACACACGTTGACCAATGCAGAGAAGTGCCGTCTTGTTGGAAAGCGAAGTCATATCTTTTGATCTGGGGTATAGCGAAATTTTCTAGCATATCCAAGTAAATGTCGCCATTTATGGTTTTTTCGCAGAAGAAGAAAGGGCCAATCACTTCTCCCTCTGACAGAGCACACAACACATTAACTTTTGGAGAATCACGTTCCAGTTCAATAGCAGCATGAGGCGGTTCGCTGCCCCATATCCTACAGTTGTGACGATTCACAATACATGATTCATGAAATGTGGATTCATCACTAAAAATTACAGTACTGAGAAAGTTTTCGTCGTTTTCCACTTGATTCAGCATATCCACAGCGAAATCGTATCGCAGACTGTGATAATTTACATGCATCTTTTGCAGCATTTGAATTTTATAAGCATGAAACTTTAATTTCTTGTGCAACATATCATGAACTGTCGATTTCGGAATGCACAGTTCTCTGCTTGCTTTACAAACGGGTTTCCTAGGGCTTCGTCGGAAACTTTCATTAACTTGGTCAACCATCTCACTGCTGACGCTGGGTCTACCGGCTCCTCCACGATGTTCCACATTGCCAGTTTCTTTAAACTGTTTCATCCATCGCTTAATTGAATTCGTTGACGGAGGATTGCAACCATACTCTAAACAGTACCGTTTAACTTTAACGACAGACTTTAATTCCGCAAGCCATAACACATGCATCGCCTTCTGCTGTACAGATGACATGACTACTGATTGCGCATTTCTCGGCCACACCTAGCACTATCTATCGGATTCTGGGAATAGCAATTCTGCAAAACAAAAATATAGAAACCGTGTTGGTAATATGTGACATAGAAAAACAGGCAATGCTCATAGTTTTTTTTTTTTGTACATAATTTTGTAATGTGTCCCATAATTCTCAGACACCCTGTATATCGGCCTGAGTTCGAATTTTATATTGCAAGATAGAGCCCGGGCCCGAACAGAGCCCGAAAACTATGATAAACCTATTCAGGCATTAAAAAAAATCTCCTCTTCCAGACTTCCACTCTTTCCTTCCCATGAAATTAACTGATGTCTTTCTCAACTTCGGAGTGGGAAATGGATGTCTATCTATTTCTGTAATCTCTTTAAGCATTCATTTCTTCCTGAAATGTTGGGGAGGGGGGGGGTGGACATCAGGAAAACTTGAAAACTTGAAAACTTGAGAGGCACAACAATCTACATGGTACGTTGCTCGATAGAATTAGCAGCGAGATGCCTCGTTGAGGTAGGAAGCCAAATTTTGTCAGCTTGCTTTCTACTATCTATAGTTGTTCAAGAAACATTTCCTTCGTAGAAATCCAGTAATTCATGGCCTATGGTATTTGTTACCTAAGCCCGGAATGAATAGCTCTGCCAAGTTCCCACTCCCCATCTACTATCTATAGTTCTTAAAGAAACTTTTCCTTCGCAGAAATTAATGGCCTATGGTATTTGTTACCCAAGCCCGGAATGAATAGCACTGCCGAGTTCCCACTCCCCATCTACTATCTATAGTTCTTAAAGGAACGTTTCCTTTGTAGAAATCCAGTAATTCATGGCCTATGGTATTTGTTACCCAAGCCCAGAATGCATAGCCCTGTAGAGTTCCCACTCACTATCTATAGTTCTTTAAGAAACTTTTCCTTTGGAGGAAACCCAGTAATTCATGGCCTATGGTATTTGTTACCCAAGCCCGGAATGAATAGCATTGCCGAGTTCCCATTTCATATTCTGACCCAATCGCCAAAGAATTCTCTTTAACAACTAGAAAGTGTAAAAAAAAAAAAAACAGTCTTGTGTGCTAAAACATACAAAATCACACACACAAAAAAGGAAAAAAATTCTTTCCTTCTCTGAGAGCCCGAGCTCAACTTTGGGCTTAGGCTCGGCCGTCTCAGCACTGGTGTAGGTGTGTATAAACATTGTCGCTTTTGCTACAACTCAGATGTGAAATTCCTGTGCTATCCACTTGCTGCAGCTGTGTAGAGAATCAAAGATCAGCAGGTAAAATTCTGAATGGGGTGTTTTTGACTGCTGCAAAATAAAGCATTAGTTATAAGATTTTTCTGGGAGGAAAAAATTCATTTAATTTTTCTCTGACTGCATGAGGAATTGCAGCATATATAGTCATGTGCACTGTTGGCACCACAAAGAGTACATAATTCATATGCTCACCCAAAAAATGCTTTTGGCACTTTAAAATTGCTATTTTGATGATATTAGCTTACTGTAAAATTCCATTTTTCTTTGCTTGCAATCAACAGTTCACATTATCAAAATTTTTAAACAGGAAGAAGGCTCAATTCATTACCATGTTATAGAACTGCAGGGATGATTTTGTGTGTGGACATATAGTTTTAAAAGTGTTTGACAGCATTTTAATGCTACTCGAAGGTATACAGTGTGTGTGTGTGCTCTGTGCAATTTTTATCAGCTTGGTTGATTTGTTTTGTTACAGAACTCTTTAATATGATGATTTTATAAAGTGGCTTTGCACAGGAAAAAAGTAGAGAAAAAATTTCAGAAAGAAGCTGATGTTAAAAACTGGCTTCCTAGTTTCTTAAATTGTTAAACACTTAATCAAACATCTAATATGGGTTTTTTCTTCTAGGAAATATTTTAATTAAAATATTTCCTAGAAAAAAAACTTATATTAGATCTTTGATTAAGTGTTTCAGAAAGATGTTAAATTGCAGCATTTCCCATTTAAAATTTTCAGTATCATGCATTGTCGCTTGGTGTGCTTTGTTATACAGTCGAACCTCATTAACGCAAAACCGTAGGGACCAAGGGCAATTATTTTGCGTTAACCGAATTTCATGTTAACCAATAACCTTCATGTTAGCCTATTCTTTGAAGGGACCAAACACATATTTCACGTAAAAGAAGTATTTCGCGTTATGTGGTTTCATGTTAATGAGGTTTGACTGTAGTAGTAAATCAACCTCATGAAAGGATATAAAAAGTTATGTTCTTCCTGTAATAAAAGTGTATATTCTTGTGTAGAAAATGAACTCTCCCCCCACACCCACAAAAAAAAAAAAAAAAGTTGGAAGATTTTATTTTTTTTTAAGATTCTAAGAACTTTCTCATATAGTATTATGTTAATCAAAAATTGTGAAATATCCTATTTTTCAGAATATAAGACACTTTTTTGAAAGCAATTGGTGTCAAAATCCTTCTGCATCATACTGAAGGTCAATATTACTGCCATGAATGTGTATACATGTATGCTGCTGTAAAGACTGCTAAATGAGTTTAAAATGCTATTGCTTTATCTTAGGTACTGTAATTGATATTCTTCTGCACTTTTTCTACAATGTCATTGTATTGTGAATTCTTGTATATACTATACTTTGATGTTTATCCATTGTTAACTATATGTGTGTTTTTTATGAGCTGAGCCAGCTATCATGCTATATGTGTATTTGTGCCAGTGTGCATGCCTATGCATTCATGAGTTAATGATGTAAAACACAGTTTAAGCACATATGTTATGCATAGCAATCTGAAACGCACGTAAAAGGATTCGTATTCTTTTAAAAAGCAAAGTGATAGAAAAAGAAGAGAAATAACTGCATCTTAGGACAAAGCATCACTGCAAATACGTACTTAAGACATCCACTAGCAAACTGGGGGTGCAAATGCATTACTGCTGGCTATATTATTGTCGCTGCAAATTCTTTGGTTTATGCAGAACTATCATTGACAAATGCTACTATCTTATTCGTGAAGAGATCACTTCTTGTTGGGAAGCTGATTTGTTCAGAAGTCTGCCTGAAGACAAAGGCTCATGCCTTAGAAAGTGCTAGAGCAGCATGTGCGAGGTTTGAATTTTGACGATTCCCTTAGTTTTTAACTGTAACTTAGTGTTAGTTTAAATATGCATATTATTTTTAATTACTTAATATTTAAACTTAATGTTTTTAATTGTAGGTGTAAAGAGTGAGGGTTTTGGTGCTGTTTTTTTTTAATCATTTGGTCTTAATATGTAAATTTTGTTTTGTCACTAAGAGAGTGGTCGACTCAAAGGTAAAACATACTACAAATATGTTAAGAATTAGGTGAGTACACTTGACTAACCTAGAAAATAGTATATTTATTCATTCATAGTAGCATAAATACTGTAGAGTCATAATTTTGAAGTAATTTTTGGAAAAATCCATTCGTGAAATGTGCAAATTTTGCTTGAACTTTTACCGGGGGAATGTACTTTTATTTGCAGTTTATGGCAGAAAATGCTGTCACATCTGACAGTCTCATTTCCTTGCTGTGTGCCAGCAGTGAGCAAAGGTCAGCCCAATCATTTCTTTGACGATATTTTTATTTCGAATGATTTTTGACAAGCTTTAAAAAAAAAAAAAAAAAAATCCTTGTTCCCGGGAATTGTTTGTTTGCCACAGAATGCTGATAGACTTGGACCAAGGCCATCTTACTTTTACACATCAGCCATGCTGTGAGCATGACCATCCGAATAAGTAACAAAGGCTGTTGGTTGTATGAAGTTGTGACGTGTGAGCAAATCCTGCAGCGCATATACGCTATGGCTGATGGACTGAGTGGCATATCTCTACATTGTTTTTCATCGACTGTATTACACATTGCTAATTTTGCAAATCACAAGGATTAAATGACTAATAAGCAGCTGTTTTTATGTATAAAATTAGAATTTTTCTTAATAAAAATCTTTAAAATGCCATTTTTTTTCTTAAAGTTTTCTCAAAAAAATAAGGATGCATGTTATATACCAGTGCATCTTATGTTCCAAAAAATATGGTAATTGCTTTAGTCAATTTGTACACAGGTCCTGGTAGTTAAGAGTGTACAAATTGACTTAAGATATTTTCAATAGGAATTTGGCCCTTATTGCCTCCGAAATGTATGTTATTGAGATTTGTACATTATCAACATAACTGAGGAATCGACATACTTTCTATTTACCGTAATTTCAGGTAAATAAGCAGCACTGGCGTATATGCCGCAGCAATAGAAAAAGGGGCGGAATGAAAAAAAATCACCAGAAACGCTGCACCTCCGTATATGCCGCACCTTCGCAGTGAAGGTGGGGAGTACCACCGAGGAATCTTGAAAACATTACGTAGATAAAAATATAGTACCTGATCTTTCAAATAATAAATAAAGATATCAGTTAAACAAGATTCAATCTTAAGTATAACACTCACCGTACTACCTATTTTATAAAAATTTACTCGAAGAATTCATGAGGTGCTTAAACCAATTATAAAACATTTATACCTGAAGAATTTAAAAAATACACGCACAACACTCTGAAAATATATGGTACACATATTTTTTCAATCAAATCCATCAAAATCGGAAACTTCACTGTCCAAAGTAAGAAGTTTTAAAAGCTCATCATCTAAAAAAACTTTGGGGTCGTCCGCATCACTTTCGCTGTCTTCTGGCGTTTCACCGCAGTTTTTAGAAATAATGTTTGCTTCAGTGAAGCCCGAAATAATCGTCGAAGTTCTGACGTTTTTCCCGGATTCGGAAAAAAACATTTACTTACCATTAGCTTAAAAATAGAAGTATAACTTCTGCGTTGCATAATTTTACTTTCCGTGATAACGTAGAACTACGCGAACTCGAGAAAAGGCGATTTGGCGAACTGAATGCAAGGAACGCACACGTCGCTGACAAATTTTGCACGTGCTGTCCTTGCGTTAGCCTCGGAGCGAGGCTGATGACGTATTGAGTTCAAAGAGAGTTAGTTGCTCGGAGCATGAAACAAGGTGATTGCCTGCGAAGTTTCTCCCCTGCCACGGATTTTTTCCCCGAGTTTTATCGGAGTCACCTCTCTCTAACCTGTCCAACCTCAATCCTGTAACCTATTATTGTCATGTCTTGTTTTAAGAAGGGGTGGGTGGAATTTATTGCACGTGGCTGTAACATCGTTATTCTATTCCCTCTCTATTGAGATTATATTCCCACGGGAAAAAGAATGGAACAAGCCAAAACGTTTTTTGTGACATAATTTTGCTCTGCCAAAAAAAAAAAAAAAAATGTATAAGCCGCGTGGGCCAAAAATTTAATTTTGAACTCCTATACGTCGCTGCTTATCTACCCGAAATTACGGTAATTACGTGCCAATATGACTCATTTGAACTCTGAAATCTATCATAACTACCACATTTTTTAGCGACTCTAACCTTCTTATGTAACCATGTAATAAAGGACTATTTTAGTGTTTCATCAATGATATATGACTATGTGTATATTTGGACACCTGGGGTGTTCCTGCATCGAATGCATTCCCTCCTACAGCAAATATAGTGTTAGATATAGCGATACAACTGAGTGCAGCGCGACATATGGATCTGAGAGACAACTGTAGACATAATGTGTATAGTGTTCAAAAGCGCTCATGACATGAGTTCAAGACAATAATTCCTCCACATGTTTAAAACCAGTCTTTTTTTTTTTTTTTTTTTTTTAACATGATGCATGCTCACTACAGACTTCTTGATATGGCTGTTTGTATGCTGAAAATTTTTTACTTCTTTTAAAAAAACAAGCTGATACTGTAAACATGCATATTTTACCTCAAGTAATTATTTCTTTCATATGAAATATTTTCCTTTTTGTTATAAAATGCATGATCTGTGTGTTTGTTTAAAAGTATGTTTGAAAATGTATTTACAGAGAATTGACTGTCACCCTGGTTTGCAATAAAAGCCTAGTTGTAGGCCACCATCATCTTAACATTACATCTAAGGTAATCAATTTTTTTAGAGCTGAAATATTGTGATTTAATCCCAAACTGAATCAAATATCAAGAAAAATAAGATAATTTGACATGGAATTAAATCATTTAACAATTAAAATGTTGAAAAGTTATTAATCTGAGAAAATATTATTATTCCATGTGATAGCTATTGCCAGCTTCTCAGAAAACTTAAAAATAGCAAAATAGCATCACCCTGATGTTGAACTCAGACCCACACATAATTGTTGTTTGGCAATACACAGAATGGACGTATAAAGTCTTTCCCTTATTAAGAAATTTTTTATTTAAAAAACTAAAAATGAACAGTTTGTCAGTTTGTGGCATGATGCATGTAAACAAAATACATATATATATATATATATATATATATATATATATATATATAAACTACTGTTTGTGAAACTTGCAACACCATGAAGGAATGATGGTAATCACTCGAAACTTACAGAATATGCAGAGTAGGGTAGGGCATGCAAATTATTAGAAGTGCAGAGTCATTGTGCATATCTGGGTCTGGCAGTGCCCTCTGGACAGTCAAGTGAAGGGTTTATAAAGAGAGGGTTGTTTAGGATATGCACTGGTAGTGCATCACAGACAGCGAGTTGTAAAAGGGTCTCCAGAATTCAATAATGCCTCAGCGATGATGAAAGGCACAATATCACCATATGACAGAGTTTGAACAGAGACAAATGATTGGTCTATGTGAAGGTGCATTTTCATACCACGACATTGCGGCTCGGATGGGGCATAATGCCGCAATAGTGATGCGTGTGTGGCGGCAGTGGATCGAGGAGAATCAGGTGCATCGACAATCTGGCAGTGGACCGAGAAATGTGACTACACTGCAGAATGACCGACCCCTCATCCGAATGACAGTGACAAATCGTTCTGCATCTTCACAAGTATTAGCACAACAGTGGAGCACTGCAACAGGTATGGCATTGTCTGCTTCCACAGTTTGACGCCGTCTGCTGCACAGAGGACTGGTTGCACGCATCCCTTTGTAATGGATTCCTTTGACCTTGAGCCATGGATGCCTCAGGCTGGAATGGGGCTTTCAATACAGACAGTGGCATGCTGATTGGCAACATGTTGTAGTATCGGACAAGTCCCAATGCAATTTGGACTACCATGATGGCTCCATATGCATTAGACTGTATTATGGTGAGCTCCTCCTTCCAGCATGCATTGTCAAGCGTCAAACGGGCTGAACACGAAGTGTGATGGTGTGAGGTGCCATTGGGTACTATTCGCGATCTCGGCTGCTACGACTTGAGGGCAATTTCAACAGCGACTGCTACATCGGGGAAGTTGTACATATATACATGGTGCATAGGATCGAATGCAACTGATAGCAGAGCCCCTAGTAGCGAAATGCAGAAGTTAGCCATTGCAAATCAAAAACGAAAGGAGATAGAGAAACATTTCCAATTACAAAGTTGTAAAGCATCAATTAATTAGTACAAAACGACATTTGTTTCACATGGATAAGATAAATTGTCATCTGAATACCCTAAAATGTCCGAAATCGATGCACGACATTTTGTATGAATGTTTGAAGGGAACAGGCATAGGTATGAGCAAAAACACACAATTTATTGCATAAATGCGTTCTTATGTCAATACAGTTTGATGACATCAGACAAAACGAAAACAAGAAAGGCAAACTCGCGCACAGTGATAAAAAGTTAATGTTGAGTATGTTCGAAGAGTTTCGTCATTGCTCACGATACACATTTGTATTCGTGAAAGTAACTCTGCATGCACATTCCTAAGGCATGGAAGGTGTCACACTATTGCAAGCAATAGTGCGACACCGTGAGATAGATAGTGCTTATTTGGCATTCGCCGTAAATAATCACCATCTCGCAATATTGGGAGTGAGTGAAGCTTGCCATTCTCGTACAGCGTATGCAGACCTAAACTTCTGATCAGGTTACATCCTGCTACTGGTTTTTATATTGTAGGTATGGTACAACGTCACAATCTGCATTTGCATACGGCTACATTTGCGAAATGTGAATATGCAGGCTCGAATCGTCACGCATTGATTTCGGACATTGTAGGATATTCAGGCGACAATTTATCTTATCCGTGTTAAACAAATGTTGTTTTGTACTAATTAATTGATGCCTACAACCTTGTAATTGGAAATTTTGTTCTACCTCTTTTCATTTTTGATTTGCAATGGCTAACTTCTGCATTTTACCACTAGGGGTGCTGCTATCGCAGTGACATGCATTCCACCCAAGCAACCCAAGCAGTGCTTGGGCAATGGGCAAAGGAAATGAAGGATACATAAAAAAAATATCTAATTCTTTAAATTTCTGTTTTCGACACAGATAATAATCACCACAAAGTTATAAATCTGTTCTTATACCTCTGAAATTTTCATAAGTGTATAATCCACGCACACTGACAATAACAACAATAAGACAGGAGAAACAAATGATGCTGCACTCCGATTGGTCGCAGCAGCTGAGCGCATGCAACACCTGCTTCCGTCACCCAAGCGTCACCGCCGCAGAAGGGGTGTTGCTATGACAACCTGACGGTACTAGTCTGCTAACCAATGAGAAATGCTCCCTAGAAACAACCGTCTTAGCGTGTAACTTGGGCCAACCAAGCAGTCGGAGGACTGTTTGCGTTATGGGAGCTGAACTGTGGATGCGTTGTTCGAAGTTCTTTTTACATCGTGTGCTGTGAATTACTGAATACATCATGCATGTGTATTAAAAAAGATTCTAAACAGTCGTGTCTGATTCCATAAACGGCAAAGGCATTATAGCCGGACTTTTGAAGAAAAGAAAAATGTGATTTCGAAAGGAAGACCGATGCCTGCATTGCCAAGTTTAACGCAGCAACAAAAGAATATTGCTCGACATTTTCAAAACGCCAATTATGAAAGATGCGAATGGCTTGGCGGAAGTGTTAAGACCAACAAACTGTTTTGTTGGAACTGTTTGCTGTTTAGCTGTGATAGAAGCTCCACTTGGACAACAGGATACAGCAAGCTAAGCAATTTAACTAAAGCAATACGGGATTACGATGTTGCTGTTAAGCATATTCGTGCGTCCATTGCACTCGCAACTTTTGGAACTGTTCGTATTGAAAGTGAGGTCAGTGACCAGATGCGACAAAACATAAGTCAACGCAATGAAAAGGTAAAACGCAATAGAGATATTTTGAAACGGCTTATAAAGGCCATTTGCTTTCCTGCAACACTAGAAATTTCATTTCGAGGAGAAGGAGATGAGTCAAAAACTTCCAACAACCACTGAAATTATTTGGAACTTTAGGACTACACTGCTCAGTATGATCCTGTACTAAAAAACCATTTGGAGTCTTCGACAGTATTCAAAGGAGTATCAAATCGTATTCAAAATGATTTAATTGTTTCTGTTGCCAATGCACTGTGTAATGAAATTAAACGCCAGTTAAAGCAGCCCGATTTTGTTGCCATATTAGCAGATGAAACTACCAACGTCTCGAATAAGTCTCAATTTTCTCTTGTTTATCGGTATGCAAATGAAGGGAGGGGGGTAGAAAGATTTGTGTGCTTCCAAGAAGTTAGAGGACAAAAAAGTGGCAGCACTTTCTGGTCTTATTTTGTCCCATATTAAGGATTTTTCAGACTGTGATGAAAAACTCGTCGCGCAGAGCTACGACGGAACTGCAGTAATGGCCTCTTTGTTGCATGGTGTACAGTCGAATATTAAGGCCCTCTTTGTTCACTGCTATGCGCACTGTTTGAATTTAGTACTTTCCCAAAGCGCTTCAAGTATTCCTGAATGTCGTATCTTTTTGCTACTCTTAGTGGGCTTGCAGCGTTTTTCTCGAGATCACCAAAGCGCTCAAAATTTCTTGATGCCTTTGTGGTACGCCGACTACCCAATGTTTGCCCAACAAGATGGAATTACTCATCACGACTCGTCAATACTATCCACGAAAAAAAAAGAAGAGCTTCGCCAGACTTTTTCTGCCATGTTGGAACATCAATCACAAGTAGAAAGTAATATTCTTGCGGGTGTTCAGGGACATTTGTCCAATTTAGAAAACGTTGAATTTTGCTTTCTTCTTGCGACCTTTCATAGAATTTTTTCTCTTACTGATGTTTTGTTCAGCGTGCTTCAGAATGCTTCATTAGACATTGTTTACTGCAGAAGTAAGATAACGGAAACACAAAATGCCGTGAAATCTCTGAGAAGTCGTTTTTAGGAAGTGCATGAAGGAACTATTGCTGATGTTGGACTCCCAAGAAAACGAAAATGAAACCTTACTGAAGACATTACGATTACCACTAAATACAGAAGATTGTATTTTGAAATTTTCGATAATGTTGAACAATACATTAATACAAGATTTCAGGATTATGAAAAGCTTTCATTTTTGTGCTTACTGGATTCTTGAAGTACAGCTCTAACGTTCAAACTTTTCCAACTGATGGTTTGAAAAGCTTACTTGAAAATTATGGTCACTACTTGTATGTTTGAAAAACGAATTAATCGTAGCATACAGTTCACACAAATTTTTTGACAAGTCACCTATACAGCTAATGAAGATGTTAGCGACTTCAGCACTTGGAAAATCCATGCCACGACTTTACCTGTTGGCTTCACTTATAATTGTGACACCTGTGTCCACTTCAACAGTTGAAAGATCGTTTTCTGCATTAAAGCGAATTAAGACATACGCACGAAACAGAACAGGACAGAAATGACTCTGAAAAAAAGAAATACTTTTTTCGATTCTGTAATAGAACATTTTGCTGCAAGTGATCAAAGAATGGAGTTTACTTTTAAATAGAAAGGTATGTTAAGTGACTTCAGTCTATTCGGAAAACTGAAATCTTTTGTTTTAGATTTTGCTGTGTTGTGTAAAAGAATAGATATAATAAAGGAACTATGGTATCTATATCGTACGCCATGTTTTTACACTTTTATTATTCCAAAATCTGAACCTAAAGTCAATTGTAAAAAAGTGAAAAGTAATTGCCTTTGCGACTGCTTGGGTAGTTTCTTGGGTCACTGCACGTCACTGTGCTATTGGTTGCATTCGATCGGGAGTAGTCGCTTCACTATACCGTTATCTCACTTGCATAACTGTACCTCTCTCCGTTCGCAAGTTATTTCAGGCTAAAGGGACTTTCCTATGCATCCTGTATATGTGTATGTATGTATCATAAAACAGTAAATAAAATCCATCTGATATAATTGAAGAAAAACATTGACAAAGAAATTAAAAGCACAACGAAAGAAACCTGACGTATTACAAATGAAGAAAACACTGACTGAAATTAAGCATAAAAACTCGGACTAAAAAGTGAAGATTAAAAACTCACCGACAGGAATATCAGCAAAGCTACGACTAATAGAAGCGCCATAGCAGCAGACCATACAGCTTGACCAGGTATGCAATTTAAATTGAAAGACTTGAACTACACCTGTGCAAACCCTCAAACTCAGTATTGGAGAGTAAAACCGTCCATTAAGAAATCAAATGTACGAACAGTCTTCATCAGGAAAGCACCGGTCCATATTAGGAGCAACTTTTCTGACGACAATAAGAGTCGGAATCACCAAATGGCCAATGTCATTGCTTTCAAAGTCTCAATCAGAGTTTGAATGATACAGAATGAAGATAACAGAATGTGCAATGATGATGAAATGACCTGGTACAAATACCAGATAGGTTACAGTTAAAAAGTTTGCAAAAACCAAAATGTAAAAAACACTATGAAAATAAAAACAAGTGAGCAAAAACAGTACTGTGTCTGTAAAACTAAGTATACACTGAGTAAGTTTAAAACAGAATGATTAGTAAAGGTTGGCTGTAAGTGATCCACCATACAGCACTTGGGAGTCCCTAATAAGTTTTAACATTGTAGGATCAGCGGTTAAATAAAGAGTGAAGGTATATATGTTTGAAGTTATTGTACCGAGAGGCTGAGAGGAATTGAGAAAAATATTTGTATATGAAGTGGATAGGTAGCTGATTATTTTTGAAGAGGATTAATAGAATTTTTAGGTTTTTAAACAGTGACTCATGGTTGTTACACATCCTGTGAATACGAATTACCTGAGAAATAATTAAATTCCTATGTATTGAAATGGATACACTTGATGTCATTGTGCATAATATTAGGTGTGCAACTTAATTCTCGGCCATAGGCACGACACGTTGACAACAGATTATAGCAAATCGAATACGTACCTAATCAGGGAAATAATCCCTGTCGTGTTGGATACAGTTGAGCCATCGGTCAGGGAGCTGCCGAATGCCACTGCGGAAGAAAGAGGGCTGTTTCGAGTTGATAAAAGTCATCAATACTTGTGAGAACCTCCTCGACAGAAGTGAAGTGCGTATCACTCAGGTGATGTTGTAGGGAGCAAAAGAGGCGATAATCCGATGGGGGCAAAGTCTGGAGAATATGCCGGGTGGGACAAAATATCCCATCCCAGGTCGGTGATCGTGTTTAAAGTCGTTTTTGTGGTGGGAGGACGCTCATTATCCTGAAGCAACAGGACCGACCTTCTGCCATTGCCGGTGTATGGCCTTTTCGCCTCTGTTGCGTCACTCACACGAATGAGTTGCTGACAATAACGCTCAGCATTGACCGTTTCACCAGGTTTGAGCAACTCATAGTGTATGACACAGCGCTGATCCCACCATATGCACAGCAACAACTTCCTGGCATGGATATTCGGTTTGGCGGTACTGGTGGTAGGCTGACTTGGATAAACCCACGATTTGCGCCGCTTATGATTATTGTAGAGAATCCACTTCTTAACACAGGTCAAAACCTAGTGGAGGAAATCCTTCTTCTTGAATCTGGAGAGCAAGGACACAGCAACATCGTAGCACCTAGACTTGTTTGCAGCTATGAATAGGTGAGACACTCAACGGCCCTCCTTGTGAATCCGTCCAAGCTTGTGCAGGCGCTTTGCAATGGCTTGTCGTGTTACTCTGAGTTCCTGGGCGAGCTCCGACTGTGTGCAACAGGTATCCGCGTCCAACAGTTGTTCCAGTTCCTCATCGTCAACTTGCTGTGGCTGTCCCAGACGTTCTGCATCACGGAGATCGAAATGTCCCTGCTTAAACCGCTGGAACCACTTCTTCCATGTACTCTAGGACACAGCTTCCTCACCCAAAACAGCACAGATCATTTGCTGGGCTTCCGCAGCACTTTTTTCAGCTGAAAGGTGAACAGGAGGCAGTGCCTCAAATGTTGCCTCTCGAACGACGTGCTTTCACAGTCAACTTTCACCCCTTCTGTCACTACAAGCTGTGAGCGGTTACAGTTGCCTGTAAAGCTGTTGGGTGGCGCTGCAATCAGCCATTATCGCACACAGCTATTTGCACTTGCCAACGTTCTATGATCGCTTGCAGTTAGGGGCCAGGAATTAAGTTGCACTTCTAATACTTGGTCTGGGAGCAAAAAGTTTGTCGTTTATTGTACATATCGATAATCATCTGTCCATTGTTCCGTAGACAAATGTCTAGGTCTAAATAATGGATATGACCATTTTGCACTGAAGTTTTTTCCCAAAGTGAGTTCCCTTGGGTAAATAGTCTTTGCTAGAGAATCAAAGGATGTACAATTGAACAATATTACATCATCAACATAGCGGAAGATGGTACCTATATCTTCTGTAGTGTCGAAAGTTTTGCAATATTTGCATAAACGCATGTGCTGCGGTGGGTATGTCGTGTTTAAACTAGTTCAGGTCGTGCACTGCAGTCAGTTGAAAGGGATATAAAGTGGTAGTCGTTGCTGTGAACAGCACTGCATGTCATCGTTCTGTCTGGTTGAGACACCTAAAAGATGAACAGCCACAACCGGCTAATTGTCATTCAATAAGGTCACTCTTTCTGTATTAAAATCACTCTTTGTTGATCACACCACAGTGACATCTGCTATCTTCATTGTTCTTCGTGCTTTCCAAAGCTGGACAACTTATTACCAAAAGAAGAAATCTATTAACAGGAGGAAAGGTATCTCAGATTTTATTTCCAAATGCAAATTTACAGTTACACAATTTTTTTTTTTTTAATTTTTTTTTTGAGATATTTCATGCTCTTACACATGGCTAGTCATTGTCTTGATGTTTCTTCAGTTGTGATTTACATATCACCAAAATTATGAAACAATATCTTTATCAGCAGTCAACTTTTATTTTGTTTATTGGTTTACAGAAATCTTTTATTCTGACATCTAAATGTGCTTGCGTTGATGAAGAGGCATGCAGATCAGCTCCTTCCCACCCGAAATCAGGTCTCTCTACTGGAAGTATACTGCTAATAACGTAAGTTAATGCATTTTTAAATTTGCATTATAGTGTGGTAAGTGTTAAATACATTAAAACTACTTTAAGAATCAAATATTTTCACTATTGCTTTCCCCCCTATGCAAAATAATATCTAGGTAGAATTTTAAGCAAGACAATGATAAATTCTTAAGTGTTATGACTTCAGTTTTTGATTTTGAATTCATATTCATATTGAGTGTTGCAGATATGGCAGTTGGTATTCCAACTGACAGTTGACCTGCAGGTTGAGTTTGTGTGGAATTTCTTTTTAAAATGATGCTGTTCTCACAGTAGTTATAAGTTCTTTTCTTCTGTATCCCTGTTAATTTAGCAGATGGTTGTTTTGTTGTGAATTTCCCTCATTAAGGATAAAACAAATCTGGTTACAGTGAAAGTAATGAACAGTAATCAGGAGTATCTGCAACAGCAAAAAAATATGGATGAATATCAGTGCAGACACAGCTTCCATAAATAAAGAGGTGTTCCTTGCTTTCTACCCCTAGAAAAAGAATGTAGTAATTTCTTAACCCTTGAAATGTAACATTCATTGCAAACGCCGCCCCTGTGACAAAGTGGTATAAATGCTGGTTGCTGACCATTCGTCCGAGTTTGAATCCAGGTGAGGCATGGATGTTGTGTTTGTCTTACAGGCACTGGCTCTCTCCCTTCCGTGGAACCAGTGGCCCTAAATTATGGATGAGTGACTGCTTATTGCCCACTCAGTTGCTCACGGTAATCGTTAAACCTCCAACCAGAAAAAAAGAAAGAAATTTCTTTTGATGAATTGTGTAAAGAAATAAATTACTCTAGTAGCTGTTTGGACAACCACGCCACTGCAATTAAGATTTTATTACAGGAACCAGTGGCGTCAGGTCATTATGGTATCTGGGGCTAAGCCCTGTATAAAAATGAGGGAATTTTTTTCCTTTTAATTGGAAAAATTCCGAAAGAAAATCGATGTTAGTAACCAGTACTTAGATTTTCTGAATGCAAATGTGAGCCACTGCAATAGTTGGGTAACACGTTGCAGCCTTCTATATTCGTTTACTAGAGTGCAATGAATATCGCGTGGTGGTAGAGGCGGCACCTGTCAACATGTCGCCTTGACGAAGCTTTAAAGAACAGTAATGAATGAGCTGATGCGGCCTGAACTGTGTATGCGTAAAACTGTCATTTGGGGCTCGTTGACTTTTTGTTTGCCAGTAGCAATTTTGCTTCCGCGTCTTCCCACAGTGAGCGGCTGATTTTCATTTGTGGAGTTAAGCTGTATATTTCGTTCGTGCAAGTAAAATGAACAAAGGAACTTTTATTGGGACGCCCTTTTTTAGTTTATTAAGAAGTAAAAAAAAAAATGTTTCTTGGGCCCACATTGGCGAAATATTTTTGCTTGGTGTAAAAACATAAGTATCAGTCTAGAACTTTTAATCTGAAGTTATAGCAGATTATCCTGGTTAACTGGAAGCAACAGCAAACACTTTGTTTTTGTTTCTACTGTTTTTTTTTTTTTTTAATGTTGTACGGCACTGCATATGCACTGAAGAGCAATTGAATTAGAGATACCTGTCTAGTAACGTGTAGCACCACCTTTCGCCCTGATGACGGCGGCGATTACTCTCTGCATGGACTCGACAAAACACCGGAAGCGTTGGGAAGCCATACGGATCCACGACCCCTGAACAAGTTCCCACAGTTCACGAAGATTTGATGGACGGGGGTCAGAGCCTCGAACATCTCTCTCGATGGCATCCCAGATGTGCTCGATGGGATTGAGGTCAGGTGACATAGCTGGCCAAGGAAGCGAGGTCACGTCGGTGGAGTGTTCATCCAACCATTCGGATACAATTCGGGAGCGATGGCACGGTGCATTGTCTTGTTGCAGGATGAGGTCCCCAGTGGGATGTTGAAGATGCACAAACGGGAGCAAATGGTCGTCCAGGATATCCCGGTAACGTTGACCTGTGGGGGGGGGGGGCGATGCCACACATACCAGGGGTCCCATTTCAGTCCACGTAAACAGTCTCCAGACGAGAATGCCACCCCCACCAGCTTGAAGAGTACCCTGCTGGCAAGAAGGATCCATCACTTCATGTGGTTTGCGCCATACTTGTACCCTGCCATCCGCATGTACCAACGTGAATCTTGACTCATCAGTCCAAGCAACATTTTCCCACATGTCTAGGGTCCAGTGGCGATGTTCTCGTGCCCATGCTAATCTTTGCACCCTGTGACGTGCGGTCAGCAGCGGTACCCTCATGGGACGATGGCTTCTGTACCCCGTAGCGAGCAGATGGTTCTGGATGGTGTAGCTGCTTACACGTTTTTGTGCACCAGCGTTAAATTGCCAAGTGATTTCTTGCATTGTGGCCCATCTATCCGCTGTTACAATGCGAGCTAGCCGACGATGACCCCGCTCATCCACACGCTGTTGTCCACGGCAGGTGGCCCTTGCAGGGATGGCCCCTGCGACACAGTGATTCGTAAAAATCCCAGTGCCTGCACGACTTCCAAGATGGAGTGATCCATTCGTGAGGCCCCGACAATTTGAACACGATCAAATGCGCTTAGATCCTTCGTCTTACCCATACTGCGTCTGGCTCTTACTGATTCCCGTCGCATCACGCCTTATATTGTCGGATCGCTGCTTTCGTCATGTCGTTTCCGTTTACAGGGAAACCCACAGCACCACATTTGCATAATGCCAGCTGTCTCTAATTCAATTGCTCTTCAGTGTATATATAAACAATTTCTACTTTATTCAATGTGGATAAGTGTGATTTCAGAAGGTGGCATTTGGAAACCTCGCAATCCACTGAAATTCAGAGTGCAGAAGAAGGTTGAGAGCAATTTAAAAAATATTTAGGCCCAAATAAATTTTAGGTCACCTTATGGCACTGATGGTAACATAATTTTTTCAAGGTAATAATGAGGAAAGCTGACTTGATTATGAGATTACTACAGCAGATTTCTAAAAAACAGAAAAAAAAATATTTTTAGTGACAGCAAACTCAACATGGAAATAAACATTATATATGAGAACATACATAAGTTATAATTGCTAATGCTGATCAAGATAGTTACAAAACTGTTTCACATGTGTTAGTGTTTAAATTCACATTGTTTCCTTGTGCTATGTTTTTATTGGCAGATGAGCTGTTGCCACACTGATCTTGGCTATGGAGAAAGTTGTAGCACTACATAGGTTTATCCTGTCTGATATTGTCATGAGTTCTGGGTTTCTTATCCTGAAATATAAAAGTATTACTGCAAATGTTAAATTGGTGAACATCTTGAGTTTATAGTAAAAGATTGTAGCTATGTTTTAAAAAAAACACTTCAGAAGCCATTATTTAGATTATGATAAATTACTAGAATAGCACCAAAAGCTGCATTATGATTAGTCTCTTAGTGCACAAAACTTTTTCCCAAATATTAATACTCCAATTGGTACAGCTCATAAAATCATCAAGCAAAAATTAATGAATTCAGACAAATATCAAAATACTGAAATTAGTGGCATTATTAGTTTATTAAATATCTTGGTAATGAATGTTCCTGTGTGCGTATTGTTATATGCTGATGACAGTCCTGTTGGTAGAGAGCAAAAGTGAGCTACAGTGTATTTTGTCCCGGATGCACGAAGTTTGTATGAAATTCAAACTCAGTATAAAATAAGGAAAAAAACAAAGTTATGGTTTTTGAGCAAGGTACTGTTAGTACTGAATGCAAAATCAGTCTAAATAGCACAAAGGTGGATGAGATGAATGAATTAGTATATTTAGGACGCATGTTTGACAGAGAACACAGATCACATGGTGATATTAGTAGGTGAGTAAATTCATCTTTGAAAGTTATAGGTGCCTTGGGAGGAATTCACAGGATTGATGGGCTATCAAAAAGGTCCTGACTGGTTGTACATGAAAGTGGAATTGTTCCTGCTCTGATGTATGGCAGTAAAACCTAGGTACTGCAGAAGAGACGTAGGAGTTGATTGTGTGCTGGAGAGATGAGTTACTTGCGGGAGGGGTCACTCTGTAGCAAGACATATTCTGATAATATGAGGAATGAAATGGAGATGGGTTGTAGATATGTAATGTGAAACAAAATGATATTAATAAGGTGGAGACAAATATTCTGATGTGGTCTATCCACTGCAAGAATGAGTGGTGATATGCTTACTAAGAGAATTTATTTGGCCCAAGTGTCAGGGAAAGGCGAGGAAATCATGGGAGGACCAGATTCAGAAATGTGTGCATGAGAAAAAGATAAATGAGTATGAAGTGTGCAAAATATTAGGTGTGCAACTTAATTCTCGTCCCCTAACCGCAAGTGATCATAGAACGTTAGCAAGTGCAAAGAGCTGTGTCTGATAATGGCTGATTGCAGTGCCATCCAACAGCTTTCCAGGCAACTGTAACCACTCACAGCTGTAATGACAGAAGGGCGAAAGTTTACGGTGAAAGCAATGTCGTTTGGGAAGCAACATTTGAGGCACTGCCTCCTGTTCGCGTTTCAGCTGAAAAAAGTGCCGCGGAAGCCCAGTAAATGATCTGTGCTGCTTTGGGTGAGGCTGCTGTGTCCTACAGTACGTGTAAGAAGTGGTCCCAGCGGTTTAAGCAGGGAAATTTCAATCTCCGTGATGCAGAACGTCTGGGACAGCCACAGAAAGTTGACGATGAGGAACTGGAACAGCTGTTGGACGCGGATCCCTGTCGCACTCAGTCAGAGCTCGCCCAGGAACTCGGAGTAACACGGCAAGCCATTGCAAAGCGCCTGCACAAGCTTGGACAGATTCACAAGGGGGGCCATTGGGTGCCTCACCAACTCACAGCTGTGAACAAGTCTAGGTGCTACGATGTTGCTGTGTCCTTGCTCTCCAGATTCAAGAAGAAGGATTTCCTCCACAAGATTTTGACTTGTGATGAGAAGTAGATCCTCTACGATAATCCTAAGCAGCGCAAATTGTGGGTTTATCCAGGTCAGCCTACCACCAGTACCGCCAAACCAAATATCCATGCCAGGAAATTGTTGCTGAGTGTATGGTGGGATCAGCGCAGTGTCGTACACTATGAGTTGCTCAAACCTGGTGAACCGGTCAATGCTGAGTATTATTGTCAGCAACTCATTCGTGTGAGTGACGCAACAGAGGCAAAAAGGCCATACACCGGCAAGGGCAGAAGGTCGGTCCTGTTGCTTCAGGATAACATGCGTCTTCACACCATGAAAACAACTTTAAACACGATCACCGACCTGGGATGGGAGATTTTGTCCCACCCGGCGTATTCTCCAGACTTCGCCCCATTAGATTATCACCTCTTTCGCTTCCTGCAACATCACCTGAGTGATACGCATTTCACTTCTGTCGAGGAGGTCCACACAAGTATTGATGACGTTATCAACTCGAAACAGCCCTCTTTTTTCCGCAGTGGCATTCGGCAGCTCCCTGGCCTATAGCTCAAATGTATCCAACATGACGGGGATTATTTCCTTGATTAGGTACATGTTCGATTTGCTATAATTTGCTGTCAATGTGTCGTGCCTGTGGCCGAGAATTAAGTTGCACACTTAATATAATGTTGGTGAAGCTCGAGCTGTGTGCTGAGATCACTGTAAGTGGAAACATTTGATACATCAACAGGAATTAAAATCTAGCTCTGTTGGTTTTAAACTTTAATTTGGCAGATGAGCTTTCTTTGAGGAGCTAATCTCTGAATCTCAAAGAATAGCTTAGTGATATGTATGTGTGTATGTACAGTGCAACTTCAATTATGCGTTTTTGTAGGGGACGGCCATAAAAATGCATAAGAGGAATTTTAGAGTGTTAAATACCATTGTAAAATTTTGAATGCTTCCAAAAAGATATTTAAAAAAGGAAGAAAAAGAACCACATAATTTTAGGTTAAAATAATTTGCAATGTAAAACATACATGCATACTTTGTTTGCTGCCTTAGAGCCATGTCTATTTTGACTTCTGTATTAAATTTTTTACTCTAATTATAAAAAAAACAACATGTTAAGAACTTCTGCATGATTTCATATTTTCAACATATGAAAAAAACTTTGAACAACAGTTAGTGAATAGGATTTTGTTTTATATTCAGTACCCCTATTACACATCCTTTATTTATAAGTGTTGCTGTTTTCAAAGCAGTTTGTCCACTAGTTGATTTAGCATTAGTGCTTAGTTTAATATTCACTAACCTTTCTTGTTTTGTATTTCTTGAATTCAGAGAAAAAGAACTGTGAATGTTATTTAGTAAATTTTAAGTTGCATTATCTATTTCATGGCTGTAAAAAAACATTGTCTCAATTCTTTCAAAGTTGTAACATACCGGGTTACATATTAAAAAAATCAAAGTACCTTGTATTTCTGATAATTCGAAATTTAATGTATAATTGCAAAAATTAATTCCATATAACCAAATTAAAAAAGCAATAGGAGCTACAGTAAAGTACTGGGACTAGTGCAGAATTTCATGTAAAAGTGAAAAATGTGTAACCAAGATTCTGCTGCATTAGTTTATTAAAATATGTCAACAACAATAATTCTTAAGGTGCAAAGTCAGATACAGTGATAGGCATTTGATCTAGTGGGTTTACATGTAACTGACATTAGTATCAGGAGTTATTTGTGCAGAAACTAGAAAATGGTTTAATCAGCAAATCTGTTTTAATTAGCCATCTTCATTAGATATGTCCCCACGGGGATAACTGGTTTTCCAGTTATTTGGGAGCGAGCGCCCACGGCCCGAGCTGACCTTGTGACTGGTCAACATCTGTTGTCATGCCACTGCCTGTTTTTTGTTTTTGGTGCTGTTGGTGTTTGCAGGGACGGCTGTTCATCCAGCTGTTGGGGGAGTCGCGGCCCCACGTTCCCGAGCTGGTCTTGTGTCTCGCTTTTTCGTTTTTATTTATTTTCTCCACTGGCTAGTTGCCCGTGTTGTATACTTTACCTAATCGCTACCACGTTATGCACTAACACCCCGGTCTTGTGGTTTTGTTACCCTCCACCACTAACTGATTTATATTAACCGCTCAGTTCGTAGGTTGCTGAGATTCCGTTTAGGTTCCCTGACAGGATTTGTCTTCTTTGGATTTCTTTTTTTCCTTTTCGCTGGTTTGGGTGCTAGACCTACCTGCATGTTTGCCGCGTGCGGAGACCCGTGAGGCGGAAATGGGATGTCTGGCGGCTGAGGTCGCAGGAGACCGGATAAGTGCCTCCTGTGTACCAACACTCCTCTTCGACCCCGGCTTCGCTGTAAACGGGAGGCTAGAGACTAACCCACCTCTAGTCAGAAGTCTTGTACCAAGTTGTGTACACGGCTTTAGCGGCTTTTGTCGTATAGCACGGCAGGGTGAGCCCGGGGCTGTGGGATCATGCCAAAGGCGTTGGCATGACGGTACCCGGAGGCCGAAGTGTCCGCCGAGTGCGTGTGATCACAGCCAACGGACTATATCTGCAACGTATAAGCTCCAGGACTGTGTCCAGCGTCATTTTCTTGGCTTGCAGACCTCCAGTTCTCCCTTGTAGGGCTCGGTGGTGGGTGGAGTAGTCTGCAGACGAATCTTCCTCCTTTTTTTCCATGGGTAAAAAGAACAAAAACTCCAAATTTAAGTCACCTGACAAAATGATAGTTGCCAACGACACTCCTTCGTCTTCTCAACCTACCAAGTCTCATACCCTTAAACGGTCTTTAGACCTTGACCTGGACCAAGAATGTGGAACCTCTTCTTCGGCAGCTGTACCAGTCGCTCCGAAGCGTCGTCTCCCCTCAATTGCTGTGACTACGCATGCTACTCACTTGCTTGTAGAATCCATCGATCCGAATGAGAGACTGTCCACCAGATCTCCCTTTTTCATTTCTAAAGCTTTGGACGCTGCGGTTGGCCCCTTGAAGTCTGTGAGGAAGCTTCGCTCTGGGGACCTGCTTGTCCAAACTTGCAGTGTTTCTCAGAGTAACACTTTTCTGAACCTCACTAGTCTTCAAGGCATTCCTGTGAAAGTGACACCTCACCCGTTTCTTAACACCTCTCGGGGTGTTATTTCTGAGTTTGATCTCTTGCCATGCAGTGAAGACGAATTCGTGACTGAACTTGCTGATCAAGGTGTTATTGCTGCACGTCGTATGATGTTCCGGCGTGATGGTTCCATGATTAAGTCAAAAAATGTCATCTTGACTTTTGACTCCCCGAAAGTTCCGACAGAAATCAAAGCAGGCTACTTGGTCTGTGCAGTTCGCCCGTACATTCCCAGTCCTCTGCGCTGTTTCAGGTGCCAGAGGTACGGGCATTCACAACGATTCTGTAAGAGTTCCGCTCGTTGCGCTAATTGTGGCTCCGGTGAACATGACGGGGAAGGTTGCACTTCTGCGGCCTGCTGTGTTAACTGCGGTGAGGCCCATGCAGCTTACTCCCGCAACTGTATGAAATGGAAGGACGAGATGGCGATCCAGCGCCTCAAGACCCTGGAAGGCCTCTCGTACCCTGCTGCCAAAGCCAAGTTGGGTATTCCCAACACCCGACAGCGTAGTTTTGCCGCAGTTGTTAAGTCTCTGCCACAACCCGTGCAGCCCTTTGTTCCGCGCCCTGTAGCTCTCGCAGCGCTTGCCAAGCGATCTACAGCTGACCAAGCGACACAGGTGTTTTTCCCCGAGCTCGCGATTTTTCGACTACCTGATTCTGGGCCTTCTCTTTTGCAGCCGACCCTCTCTTCCAGTTTAAAGCAGAAAGCCTGCACGTGCGGACGACCCGGCCCTCAATCCGCAAAGGTGTGCAGTGTCCATCCAACTGTCTCGGCCTCAGCGAGGTCCCCACCCTCAACCAACATTATAGAGGAACATAGGGGGGAGGAGAGTGACAGTTCGTCCCCAGCCTCAAACAACATTGCAGAGGAACATGGGGGAGAAGAGAGTGACAGTTCGTCCCCGCCCTCTGCCAGCATTGCAGGGGAGTGTGGGGGGAGGAGAGTGACTCATCCTTTGTGTAGTTCTGTTTAAAAAAAAAAAAAAAAAAAAAAAAATTATAATTATAATAGTCAATTAATAAATTTTTATATAAACCTAATTAACTACCTTGTCTTCACAGCTTTCATCATACTCTTTTTCAACTTTTACCAAGCCTGTCTGCTCTTAATCATTTTCCACATTTTTTAAAAATCTGTGGCTGATAGTTCTTGGTCTGGCGCTCTTTGGCCAAACCTGGCCCTTGCGCCAATAAAATCCAACAACCAACCAACCAACCATTAGATATGTATTGATGTTTTCATGTCATGGTGCCACAGTGAAGGTATTTAACTGAATTTTGTCCAAAATGTACTCTTCCACTGCGCAGCATGCAATTGAAGAAGAGAAAGATAATAAATTACCTGTTTTTAACATTCCTGTTGCCTGACTTGGAAATTATTTTAATACTGCTAAGTAAGCCAAATTACACTTCTTCTATTATTGCCTTTGAGTTATATAATACAGTAAAACCTGTCTACAACGACCATGCTTGGGACTGGATTGCAGAGGTCACTGCACAAGAAAAATATTAGTTCTGACATTATGGCAGGCCTTCCTTTTTATGATACACTGTTTGCTATTGTGTCCATATATTCTTCCTGAGTGAGGGCATACATTATGCACTCTGCAAGATGTCAGCAGTAAGGACTGACATTTTTTTAAATACATGTGCAGTTAACTTTGAAAAAGTTTTACAGAATAGCAAAATTTTGTTTTATTTAAAAATTTGTTTTCAAGATTTTTGATCAGAAAATATATCAATATGTACAAAAAATGCCATTTCAACTTCAACATACATTTTATTTTACTCTTCTTAAGAAAAACCTCTCCAACATAGGGTAGTTTATTAACTACATTTTGAAATTGTAGTTAATGCATTTCAAAAATATTTCCATGTCTGCCCTTCTTCCGAAAACCTCTCCAACATAAGGTAGTTTTTAAATATTTTTTACACATTGTTAAAATATCTTTATTTTGAACCCATCAGTTTCCTCTAAGTGTTTCTCCATTGTCAGAAATTTCTTCTCTTGGAGTTTCTCTGTTAAGTGTAAAATTGTAAATTTATCTTGTTTTTTAAATTTAACTGTAAATACAAAAATTTTAGCCACTGTGTTACAGGGAAACCATATGCTCTGCCCTTGTCAGTTGATCATTTATATATTGCATAGTTTTAAATATAGTAGTACTGTTGCAGTGATTTGTCACTTTATTTGTGATGAACTGATTACAAATGTTTGCAGTTACAAGATAAATATATGCAGATTCAGTTATACAAAACAAAAATGCTGCAAAACCATACATCTTATAAATATTTTCAATTTGTGTTTAATGATTATATTGGGTTGTCGGAAAAGTCATGACATACTTTAGCCATGTTTTGCAAAGGTCATTTATTGATAGAAAGAACAAAGATCAATCAATGATATAATGCCCGTTTTGTTCAATAACCTTTTGCCATCTTTCAGTGAGCTGCAGAATGCTTCATTCATAGAAGGACCTGTCTTTCGTGGCGAAAAACTGTACAAGGTGCTGATTTACAGCCTCATCTGAATTGAAAGTTATACCACGCAAGAACTGTTGAAGAGAGCGAAACAAGTGGAAGTCTGATGGCGCAAGGTCAGGCGAGTATGCTGGGTGTGGCAACACATCCCACCCAAGCTCTAATAATTTTTGGCGGGTGATCAAACTTGTGTGTGGTCTCATGTTGTCATAATGGAACACAACACCTTTGCGATGAACAAGCTCTGTATGTTTGTGGATGATGGATTCGTTCAAACTGTCCAATTGCCGACAGTACACATTTAAATTGATTGTTTGGTTCCATGGTAGAAGCTCGAAAAACACGACACCTTTAAAATCCCACCACACTGAGACCAGAACCTTCCGCTCATGAATGTCTGCATTGGGTGTTGTTTGAGGCGAAGCAGCACGTCGGGACCAAGACCGTTTGCGTAGCACATTGTTGTACACAATCCACTTTTCGTCGCCAGTTATCAGTCGCTTCAAAAAAAGGATCGTTTCCCTCAAGTTTAGTGAGCATATCGCAGATGTTTATACGCGCCGTCAATTGAGCTTCTTTGAGTTCATGAGGAACCCACACATCGAGCTTGCTTACGTATCCCAGCTTCTTCAGGTGGTCGTGAACGCTTTGAATGATGGATGTTCAATGTGTGCAATCAATGCCTTGATTCGGTCGTCATCAACTTCGGTTGGCCTCCCGGACGGAGGAGCATCGTTGAGGCCAAAATCACCAGCACGAAATGTTGCGACCCACCGCTGGCACTGACATTCTTGTAGAGCATTATCACCATACACTTTACGCAACTTTTCACAGGCTTGATGCGCATTCTTCCGTTTATGGAAGTAAAACAGTAAAATATGGCGAAAATGCACAGTTTGGTCTTCCATCTTCAACTTATGTCAAATCTCCGCAAATCAACCAAATCGCTCACTATTCCTTTTAGACTGCAGCTAGAACTGGCACCTGTCGAATGCCATAGCGATAACAGAGCTGTGCGTGCCTCTAGTACTTTCAAAACCGCCCAACCGCCATTGGGTGTCAAAATAAGTCACGACTTTTCCGACAACCCAATACTTCAAAATCATGTTTGATGTAATGCTTATTTTTCATTGTAAGCTGATTTATTTTTCATGAAGGTACAGTATCTCAATGCTATACAGGTTGTCCAAACATTTCAGTGCAGTGGGTGAGGGTTCTGTTGTGCTTTTTCCTATCTTATATTCATTTACTAATTGACCATTTGTGTGTCTAATCTTTATTCATGACATCATACCTGTCACTGTTTTTCAGATTTTTTGTGATAGTTCTTGTGTACATTGGAGTTGGAATCCTATTCAATTTCTGCAGAGGAGCTCATGGAACAGAACTATTGCCAAATAGTGAATTTTGGAATGATTTACCTAAATTAATTATGGTAAGAAGTCTCTGTTACATATCTTATGTACACACTGAAGTGAAATGAAAATGCTTATCATAGTTTGTTGGATTTTTTATAGTAGTGACAAATTCATTTTGGATTCTGATTTGAATGTGATGATGAAAGCATTATAAGCCTCTTGAGTAGAAACCTTATATTACATAATCATACCTACCAAATTTTATACATTTGGCTTTTGCGATCTTCGTTACACTCTATGTATCATTCCTATACAGCTATGCTTTTTCTTTGTCTGAGTCACTAAAATGTTGGGGGCAAAACTGAAAAGTTGATTCTAGTAATGCACATTTTTAAGAACATTTTATTCTTCCTTTTTTGTGTGTATTAATCATATGTGATTTGCCTTCTATTCAGTATCATACAAAAGTTTAATGTTTATGAAAGGAGATGCCCACTCAAGCTTCTCTTGCTGTTGCTCATCTCTTCCCCCACCCTGAACTGGAAACTCTTCTTTCTCAAACAGAACAGGGTTTGTCTGACCGTTCTGTTTTCGGGCTGTCTGCCCTTTTCACATGCATGTTGAGGCACACACAGGATTCAGATATACTGTGAAGGTTATTGCACCCACATACTATGGTCAGTTTCGCATTTCTAGAGGTGAAGAAGCACGTGTAATATTAGGACAGTTCTTTTTGTTTTTGTTTTTTAAATATTGTGGCTGTGATGTAGTGCTAAAAATTTAATGCATTAAAGTTCAGCTTTATGCTGAATGGGGTTTTTGATTTTTTTTCTTTATCAAGTAAGTAAAAATGTCAAGTGATGAAAGCATAAAAAAAAAAAACTGAGCAAAAATGTAAAACTTGGGTAAACGTTCACTTTAATGTCTTAAATTATTTGGTGAGAAATTTCAATAAAATGAATTATAATGTGTAATCTGACATAAATTGGTGAAAAAAATTTAGCTTTTGTCATTCCTGCAGGTAGGTCCTGTGGTGACAGCCCTGCAGGAAACAAGGTTAGCCGTGCTTGTAGTGAAAAGGCTGGTAAGACCCTCCCACTACTTTGCGGCAAGCATGTACAGCTGATTTGCTGGAAGTGTGGTTATTGGTTTAGTATGCTTAATTGCACAGGAAAGTTTTGTAGACTTAAGCCACAGCTTGCAATACACATGGGAAACATGGCTGTGCTCATTTAACTGATCTAGATTTTCCTGAAATACAATAAACATCCAACATGGCTACTCTATCTTTTGTGCGTCTTCCTGTACGCTGTTGGCATCATCATTGAAAGAGCCATCATGAGTTGCAGGTGCTACGGTGTAACTTCACAATGACACAGTAATTCCACTATTGGTGAGCAATTACTTGTCTTAAATGGTACAAGACAAATAGGCTTCATTGTGTTGTGGCTACGATGTAACAGCCAATTCACCGAATCCCAGTAATGGATATAAGCAGGGCTATGGATGCATGGCCCAGCAGTTCACATGGGATATGATTTCAAGCATCTGTATGATGGCTGAAGCTTACTGAGTATTACCGCAGAGTTATGTGCACGAAGATTGATGACAGTCATTCCAGCGGACTAGCTACACTGATGCCTCAGGGCAGTGATAGACTTGCTGCAGCTTTCCCATTAATGGGTATGCATGCATGTAGATTGTACGGTAAAATTATGTGAAAAACGATTTTTAATGAAATTTTAATAACATAATTTTTGTCATATAATCCGCAGACCGCGAAATTCACATACATTTTTTTTACCCTTCGTATAATCCGCAGACTGTGACATTCAGGAAAAAAATCACCATATAATCCGCACATCATAGATGTTGAACCGGAAGTGGAATTTCCGACAGAAAAGTCGGTCACATAATGACCCATGAGTCTGAAGAAGTAAGAGAAAAAAAAAAACAATTTTATTAAATGAAGAAATTAATTTTTAAAGGTTACTTTTGCATATTTTTTAATCTCCGGACAGATAAAGGGTGTGGCATCCATAAATCACGCCGGTGCAGCTCCAGATTATTGCATTACACCTTGCCAATGACGAAAGGCTGATACCGAACAAGTCATAGAAATACTGTATGTACTTACATATTAATCGAAAGTTTTTAGAGGAAATCCTGCTTTCAGAGTTGGGGGATCGGCTTATACGTGGGCCAATAAAAAACTTCCATGAATTCTCTCGCGGAATTTACTGACTGATTTGTTTACGTTTTAGACCGTGGCACAGAGACTTTCTGCAAGTTACTGCACGATTGTGTTCTGACCTCAAAACTATCTCACAGTGGCACTATCATATCCTCAATTCTGTCCACCACTTTTTAAGTTTAAAGTCGGCAGTGTAACTGAAACGTTTTCATTTCAAAGACATCATGAATAGCAATGAGGGAAAATAGCAGCAACGGCAGTCAAAGCGTCAAAAGACAAACTAAACACAAGGCAGCGCACATGAGATCCGAAAGGAGGAACACATAGGTTCATGCAGCAAGCGCTGTGCATACTACTTTGGCTTTTTGCCCAAAACAGAGACGACACGACAGTCAGAGCTGTCCTCAACGATAACAGAATGACCCCTGCTGTCCCTCCCTCCCCACAACTTTCCCGATCTTTCGTTATGACACTCCTCCCCGCTCCATACAAACTCCTGAACTGAGGAAAATTCTTCCGAGGGAGTTCCTTTTCCAATTATACCCCTTCCCCTGCACAATTACGCTGCAGATTTAAAAAAAAATCGGAGGGTCGTAATTTTTTTTTTTTTTTAAATCAACGTATTATCCGCATTGGCGTATAATTCGCCTAACCTATATTTAAAACTTTTTTAGCAGATAATCCGCGGATTATACGACTAAAATTACAGTACTATTTTTTTTTTTCAAATTAAATTACAAGTTCTAAATTGTGTATATCCTTTTTGCCGAATTTTCCACCAAATGATTGAAGATGTTCTCATGCCAGGCAGTGGCCATATTTGGTGCATCTTCCATTCACTACATCATGCATTTTGTTTGGTGTGCAATTGTAATTTTTTAATTAAACCTGGGGAGATTTTGCAACCACTCACTTCATATTGCATCAGAAAAGATCAATCTCTCAGCAAAATCAAAGCAATTCTTGGTATTTAAAGTGATCAAAAGTAGGTAACTTTCTTTTCTTTTGCTCTTTTTTAATTGCATATTATCTAAAAATTTCCATAACTGAAAGCAAAACCAGTCACACTTGGTATGATTACATATATTTCCAGTGATAGACCTAGAAAATTTTCATGTGTGACAAGTGGAAGGGTTTAGAACAATTTGTTTTCACTGTACTTTAATTAAAACCACAAAGAGTTTTGCCTGTTTGTGAATCTGCATTTGTTTACACAATTCGTGCAACTAAATGAAGACGTGAAGAAATCAGAAAAAAAAAAAGTTATTCTGTGAAGTAATTTTTCTTAGTAGTGATAATTACATTTGTGTGTGTGGTGGCTACACGTGAACACACAAAATTACACATTTTTTGCACTTGGAACTATACATGCTTGCTTCTAAATGTTAGCAGCTCTGCGTATATTGCATAGGAAGAAAGAAATGTGTGGTCATAAACATTCATACATATGTTCTACATTACTGGCTGTATGTAATCAACATGAGCCACCTTGCACTGAGTGAACTACTAAAACATGCAGAAATGTTATTTGGTCTTCATTTTTTAAAGGATGCCAGAGAGCCCCATAAGATGCAGAGCTGCTCAAAAGAATTCATTTTTATGCAGTTGGTTGATATATTTTTCAATACATCTGGATATTCTTAACCTTTTTGAGGATTTCAAAAAGTCAAGTCATGCATTCATTATGAATTTTGGGTTGTTAATTGTCTCCTGTGGTGCAAAGGAGCAAACATCTCATGTAATATGTGCTCATTGTATAAACTATTTTTATTATGTATCCTTATTTTCAATTCAAGTGCTCTAATGTTAATCAGATTTTAAATTTTGATTTGTTAGAACCTATGTTAATGTGTTCAAATGAATAAGAAATTTGGGTTTGTTTGGGTGGTGTCAGCATTGCAAGCATGCATCTCTGACAACAATAGAACCACAAATGAATAACATACCCAACTGCAGGTTTCATGATTTACTTTTCCACTCAATCGTTGTGGCAAAAATCGGTTTGTCCGTCCCTCCCTGTGTAGACACCATATCTCTGCAACTACACTGCTGGCCACCCAAAATGCAACACCAAGGAGGACACGAGATAGCAAAGCCAGATTTACTGGACACATAACAACAGATACAAAAATGAAACGATTGAGCTTACAGGCCTGTGCGCCTTGCGGAACACGCAGACATCAATAGTTCGTGTGGCCCCCATGGCTGGGAATAACGGCCGCTACACGCCGCGGCATCAAAACAAAAGAGGCTTTGTATGTAGGCTTGGGGTATGTCGGTCCAGGCTGCTTCCACACGTTGCCACAGTTCATCAGGCGTAGCCGCAGGTGGTGCCTGCCGGGCCACTCGGTTGCCGATCAGTGACCAGACATGTTCGATGGGCGACATATCGGGAGAACAGGCGGGCCACGGCAGCAGTGACACCTGGTGGGCCGTGAAGAATTGTTGCACGATGCGTGCCACGTGCGGGCGCGCATTGTCTTGTTGAAACGTGGCCGCTGGCAGGTCCTGCAGGTAAGGGAGGACTACAGGTTCCGAAATGTCGGAGATGTAGCAGTGGCTGTTGAGTGTGCCGGCGATGCGTAGCAGAGGGGTGCAAGTGTCATAGCCAATTGCGCCCCAAACCATAATGCCAGGCGACGGACCGATATGATGATGCATAATGCAGGCGTCATACAGTCTCTCGCCGCGACACGCGGATCCGACCATCGTGGTGTTGGTCCGTCCGTCCCTCCTGCACCCACCGAATCCATACTTGCCTCACTGTGGCTGGATGTCATCCCACACGGGCACTGATGTCTCGGTACGATAAACTGCTGTCGTGATAAGCCACTATTCGTCCTCTGTCAAACTCCGAAACGTGCTGGAATGACTGCTGTGTTCTGCTACGAGGCATCAGGAAGCTTCCTACGCACAGGTCCAGCAGCACAACACACTTCCACTACTTAAACCCCGCCTTCTGTGCACCCTTCTTATAGTGCTTCTCGGTGGCATGCCGGGCACACATGATTGGCATATGCCATGAATGCTAATCATTTGCATGTCCTCTCGCGGGCGACGCATGCTGCACATTTCAGGCCAATCTGATGCTTCCTTCTTGGTGTCACATTTTGGGTGGCCAGCAGTGTATTTTTCCAATTTGAAAAATCCTTTTTGCATTGGAAAGCTTGAAATATGCGAATGATGATCCTTTATTTCGTTTTTCTTTACGATGTACAATTTTGCCACTAGAGGGCGTAAATGCTGATGATATCGAATTCAAAATACATCTTATTCCATATATTTGCTTCTAAACATCCAATTGAAAAATTCTTTTACCGTATTTTAGGCATAGTTGCTTTTTCAAGTTACACATGGATTTTCTGCTAGGGGGCATAAAAGTAAATTGCGTTTTCCCTGATATCTCTACTTCTAAAACTCCAATTTGAAATTTTTTTCTTCAGTGGATACAGTTCCTGATGGGAAATCTTTGCATATAATTTCTAATTTTGGGCCAAGAATAGTTTGGCCACCAGAGGCATAAGTTTTAATTTCTGCTTCTGATGTATGTGCCACAAAAACTGAGCTTCTAAAATCTTGATTGAAAAAAATCTTTCATGGACCAATGCCACTCACATCGATAAACCTTTTCAGAATATTTTCTTCTTAAAATAGTGCATGGTTTCTCCCTCATGGGGTGTACATGTATATCTTTTTATTTTTATTTTTTAGTTAATATCTCTACTTCTAAGAGTCCGATTGAAAAAATTTCTTCTTTGTTGGATACCGTTTCCAGTGTGAAATGTTTTTCATATAATTTCAAATTTCTCAAGTAACTCATAGACTTTCTGCTAGGGGGGCATAAAGATGAATTGCATTTCGCCTCGATGTTTCTTCTTCTAAAACTCCATTAAATGGAGTTTTAGAAGCAGAAACATCTGGGGAAATGCAATTCATCTTTATGCCCTCTAGCAGAAAGAATGTAATGGATATTAGTGATGCACGTGTTGTATGTCAAGATCGCTATAAATGGAGAAGTTTGATACAACAATAAGTAAAAATATCTGGTAGTTTATATTTCTTTTTGGAGCTAACCTCTGAATCTCAGAGAACAGCTTAGTGATATGTATGTATGTATGTTCCTGTATTGCATACAGCTCCTGTTGGAAAATGTTTTTCATATAATTTCTTATATTTGGTAAAGAATAGTTTGGCCACCAGGAGACATAAGTGTTAATTTCTGCTTCTGATGTATTTGTAGCAAAATGTGAGCTCTTAAAAACTCAACCGAAAAAATAATTTCCTGGACCAATACTGCTCCCATTGAAAGACTTTTTGAGAACACTTTCTTCTTAAAATAATGCATGTTTTTCCCACCAGGGGGTGTAGATGCATATCTATATTTGTTGATATCTCTGCTTCTAAGAGTCCAATTTGAAAAATTCTTTCTTTGTTGGAGAACATTTCTGCTGTGCAATGTTTCTCATATAATTTAAAATTTTTATTAACACACAAGTCTGCCACCAGAGGGCGTAAGTTCATGATTTCGTTTGCAGCAATATCTGCAAGATTAAAAAACTTACTGAAAAACTTCTTTCTTCGGTCAGATATTACTGTTTTCCATGCTGGTTCCATTGAACCTGAATAGCTTCGATAAATTTAATTCACGTCAGAACGGATTCAAAAGACATTACACCCGAAAATTTGGTGTCTTCCTTCTTGTTTTCAATCATTTATGTGATACCTGAAACAGTAATTTCTGTGATGATTATGCTGCTTCAGAAAGCTATGAGAGTGGTTTAAGTTTGACCTTTAACACTGCATGTTATGTATTGATTGTGATGAAATCCTTACGGTAAATATGTGTGAGCCTCCTCTTCATGCCAGTAGTGTTTTCATATACACAGCATATGCAAGGTGCATTGTGGGAAGCATGGAATTTATATAGTTGTCAGTGAGTGTGGAACAGCGTTGTATTATTAAATTTCTTGTGAAGAAGAAGGTGAAGCCCTCTAAAATTTTGCAAAGATTATGAACACACTATGGGAATGAAACACTGTCAAAGACAAGTAACTGTGATTGGTGTAAAATGTTCTCTGAGGGCCTAGAAGGAAAGGCAAATGAACTACATGAATATGTTTTGGCTACTGCTGTAACCAAAGTGAACATTAATATTGTGCAAAAGATTATTTTGGATAACTGGAGGTTCAGAGTGCATGGCATAGCTGTAGTAGTCAATATCAGTGTTTGTTTTGTAAAAAAATCATCCATGAGTACCTGCTATTCAAAAAAGTGTGTGCATGTTGGGTACCAAAGGCATTGACATTTGATCAGAAGTAAGTTTCATGTTGCTATTTGCACAGAATTTATGCATCACTTTAACTCTTACAGAGGTGTATTTCTGCAGCAGATCACGACCAGTGACACATTTGGGTTAATTATTTTACTTCAGATACCAAACAAGTCAGCTGTGAATGGTGCCACAAAGCCTCCCCATGACCAAAGAAATTCTGGGCAGTGCTTGCTCCTGTATTCTGGGGTGCAAACGGGATACCTTGCACAGGGAGGAACAACTAATACACAGTATTACGCTACCCTTATAAAAGAAATGCATCAACCTGCCATCTGTAAAAAGAGGCCAGGAAAGTTGTCAAAACAGATCATTCTGAAGTGAAAATCCTCCAAATACGTGACGTCAGTAAATAAACAAATACACCGCTCTTTTCACGTTTCAGAAACACATAGTTGTTTCCACGTTTCAGAAACACATAATTGTTGGCCACCGTGGTGTAAGGCTAACACGCTCGGCTAGATATCGAGAGATCCGTGGGTTCAATTCCCCGGCGGTGACCAAATAACGATTTTTCGGTTGCTATGTGTTTCTGGAATGTGGAAAGAGCGATGTATTTGTTTATTTACAGATCATTTTGTTGCATGACAGTGCTGGGCCACACATGGCACACACAGCAACTGTAGCATCACTTGGCTGGGAAATACTCAGCCATCCCTCCTACAATTCTGACTTAGCTCCATGAGATTTCTACCTGTTTGGCCCACTTAAAGAGGATTTTGGAGGGAAGAAATTAATTGCACATGAACTATAGTAGTGTGTCCTACCGTGGCTATGGCAGCAAGCTAAATCATTCCATGTGGCTAGACTGCAGTTCTTCCATGGAAATAAGACGTGTGTGTTAATGTTAAGGGAGAGTACCTAGAAAAGGAGCATAGTTTGGTAAGTGTATTCCTATTTGTTTCCTTTGTACGAAAAAAGTCCAGGTGACAACTTTTGAACCACCTACATATTTTGTTTTTTTGACCATTTTTCAAGTGGGAATTTTGAGAACATATAAGTTATTACTGCATTTGTTACTGTATTCAAGAACATTATTTGTTGTACTTGCATAAAAGAAGGACTTTCACAGTGCATTATAAGATTTCTGTTTTGCGACGAGCTGCTGTATTTCAGTAATGCTGATTTGTGCTTATAGTGTCTTTTTAGTTAAAGCACACAAAAGGCATCTTTTTTTCTGTATCCTTTTGTAATCAACATAATATTTTTGAAATTGTAGTTAATGCATTTCAAAAATGTTTCCATGTCTGCCCTTCTTCCGTCTTTTGAAAATTTTGGAAACCTGTCATGATTGTCAGATTATTTGAAAACTGTTCTCTCATTTACTTTTCCCTCCAAAAATTTTGCAAAATCAGATTTCTGTGATCACTAAAATCATGGAGTTGCACTAAATGCTTTAAAAGTGTTCAAAATGTTTTAAAAATCTGATGCAATTGCATACCTGCCAAGTTCTCCAGATTTTGCTATCTTCCAGAATGAAAATAAAATTTCCGGATTTTGTAACATTTCTGGATGTATGGGAATCATCGGAAACAAAAATATTCCACGTCTTCAGTTTTTCTAATGTTCTTTTTGTTTCTCTTCCCGAGTATATTCCTCATTTTAGATTGCTTCATTGTAATGTTCATTTCTTATTTCTTCTTAATGGTGTAAAAAGACCTACCTGAAATTCCTTAAAGAATATTTCTTAATGAGATGTGTGTTTCCCTGTTTTGACAGTCTTCTTCCAGATCAATCAATAGAGCATGCATTTTAACCCCTCCCCCTATCCCAAATTTGGTTTTGGTAATTACTATTTTTTTTTTTTTTTTCTGAGACTTCTGTGCAGATACGGAAGTCTCAGAAAAAAAAATAAGGCATTCATATCATTGACAGCATGTAGTTGCAGTATACTTTTCCCCTTGTAGCCATCCTTCAGAAAACTTGAAAATTACATTGTCCTGAAATGGGAATCAAACTAGCACCACCTATATATGTTTGAGCACACTACCGTTACACCAAATGAAGTTCCAAGCAATAAAGCTAAGCAAATGTAGCATAGAAATCCAAGTTATATTCCGGATGTGCGCTAGTTGAAGCACTCCTCACCTCATTGTTGTATCTGTGGCCATTTCTTATCCATGCACATATATAGGTCAACATAGATCATAGAAAGGAATGGGAAGAGAATCCCAGGAAGAATTAATTCTTCACAAACACATGAAATGCATATCAGTGTTAGCACATACACTATCTACCAACAAGTAATTGGACACCTGTGATAGCAAAGGAAAACAAAGTTTATTCACCTTCAATAGTTGGTGGAGCCTCCACGAGTGGCGTTACAGCTGTGACCCTCCGGGGCATACTCTCAACCAGGTGTTGTGCGACGGCCAGCAGTATTTTCTTCCACTCGGCAAGACAGGTCAGTTCCTTCACCGATTTCGGACGGTGGGGGCACCCCTTAAGTCGACGCTCCAACTTGTCCCAGAGGTGCTTGATAGGGTTAAGGTCTGGGCTCTGCGCAGGCCACTCCATTCGATTAACCCCATTGGCACCATACCAAGCCATGGTGGACCTCGCAACATGACAGGCAGCATTGTCATCCTGAAAGCAACATGGGTCCACCCCGTAAAACTGCCACAACATAGGAAGCACATGGTCATCCAAAATGGTGCAGTAGGTCTCGGCGTTGAGTCTACCAGGAATTGCGACCAAGGGTCCCATGCTATACCAGGAGAAACTCCCCCATAGCATAATCCCACCGCCGCCGAACTTCACAGTTGGCATAATACATTCTGGCAGGAGGTGTTCTCCAGGCAGACGCCAAACCCAGACCCTGCCATCCAAATGGTAGAGGGTGAACCTGTTTCCACTGTTGAACGGTCCACTGTCGACGTTCTTTGCACCACGTTAGCCGAGCAGCACTATTGGACTTGGTGATCAAAGGCTTGTGGGCGGCAGCATGTCCATGATAACTGAGCAGATAGGCTTCCTTATGGATGGTATTCATCGAATGAACACTCCCGGATGCCTGTTGAAACTCCTTGTGGATTTGGCCCATCGATTTTGTGTGGTTCTTTCGAATTTCTTTGGCCAGCACTCGTAGGTCTCTAACTCCCAGTTTTGTGGGTCTGCCGGGTCGGGGCACATTCCGACAGTCACCTCTCATCTTCCACTTGCCAATCACATAGGCCACTGTTGATTTCGGGTACTTCAACTCGCTGGATATGTCACGTATGGATCGGCCATTTCTGTGATACCCGACGATTACACCTTTCTCGAAATCAGAGAGCTCCGAACTGCGTGGCATCTTGCATGCGACTGGTTGCGTTGTTGTTTCACACACGATATTTAACGGCGGCGGCCATGACGTGTATCAGGACCGCAGATATCGTCAATTGCAGGGGTGTCCAATTACTTTTTGATAGATAGTGTATATGCCACGCGTTTTACTATTTCTCATATAGCCATCCGCAGATGGCTACATGAGATGTTTCAGTTGCTTGGAACTTGGTTTGACATGGGTGGAGTAATTGCAGCATGCTCGCCCATTTCAGGATTCAGGACAATGTAATTTTCCAGTTTTCTGAAGGATGACTAGATGGGAAACAGTAAAAAGTATCACACCTGTATTCCAACAATGATATGCTCAGTAACCCCTACCCCCTCATTTAATGGCAAGATAAGCCTGCTATTGGCTATGGAACTTAAGAGGGGGAGGGGTCCCTGTATGTTGTGCATCTTGTAGGCACAGTCAATGATGACAAACCATATTCTTTACAGAGTGCACTGGCTCTAATGCCTTCTTCATATTTCTTAATTTCTTATTTCACTTGAATTGAAATGACTTCCCAAGATTTCTCTGCATCCTCATGCTTAATAATTTTAATGTAAAAATGCAAAAGTACCCTTTTGAAGAGCACAACTTTTTCATTGTTTACTCCACTGGAAACAAATGTAAACTTTAAAGCAATTACATATAGGCAGGCATGACCAATCACTTGATGTGCTTGTGGCTGGTGAGTCAGATAGATGAGGTGTGCACAGAACCAAGCACTCTTAAGGTTGTCGTTAATAGAATTTGTCCTTGTTAGTAGAACAGAAACTCCTTACAAGAGGCAACTCATTATGTCTTAACTGTGCTAATTTATGAATGCTACTGTCAGACTGAACAATGCAGATGAACCATTGGAATGCTACAATATAGGCTTTGACAGATGTTGCAGCAACTCTTCATATCCCAAAGTATGATCAGTCAACTTTATGCACATTGTCATTAGCAGGGCAATGCCGCAGAAATTCTATGGCTTGGTAAGATTGGTATCTCTCATTAAGCCACCCCTTGCAAAAATCCCCATGAAGTCCAACCATCACATCCAAGATGCTCTAAGTTCCAACAACACTACAAAAGGTGACGAAACACTGTAATCAGCTGCATCAGAAAGATCTGTGGTTGAAACATCCATTGTACCAATTACTACTGTCTATTGCAACTGTGACAGGCACAACAACACTTATTATTGCAGGAAGAATGGCAAAGCATCCAATTCTACTACCAGATTTGGCCTACATTCCAATAGTTAGTCTTCATGTCTGGAGAACCTCGGGAACATGTGCAGTCAGAATTCTTGCCACCCTGTGCATCTGTTCCACACTGGATGTCAATGGTGTAGGGAGGGATATACTTCAATAGCAGCACAGATGTGTATATTTATAAGGGGCACACAAATGCTGTTGTGTACCAAGAAATCATCAAGAAGTACTATAATACAATTCAGTGGTGTGATGGGCCAAAGTTTCTTCTCAGTGAGCTCATATTTTGGGTTGTGAGTTTGAAGCTTGCAGTGTTCTGCATTTGCCACTACCTCAAAGGTCCTGCCCAACCTTATTCCCATAGAAAATTTCTGAGATGCACTGCAGAGGAGCTTGTGCAGACATCAACCAGCCCATATGATATTCTCAGAACTTTGTGACCTTTAGCCTTGTCTTTGGGCAGCAGTTTCTCACAGCCAGCCTTAATCTCATCTGAAATACGCCATGGAGATGTGATAGCATTTTGACTGACCAAGACAGGCCTTGTGTAGCTCTAATTCCTTCCGAGTCGATGAGATTTTGTCTTGTAATTGCATCTAAGTAAGAATGCTGTGTTTGTGCAATTTAATTAATGGTTACCTGATACAATAGAAATTTAACCAGTGTGTGTACTGTATTTTGTGATAAGTGTCACTTTTGAAGATTTTGGGTTATCTCCAATACCTCTTGTAACTAAATCTGATTTCTTTCCTTTATTAATATATTTAGGATGGGTTTCTGTTTACATGTTCCTGCTTTGGAAGAAGGTCAGCATATGCTGATGTCTGAGAAAACCACCTTTTGCTGCCAACTGCACACTTAATTGACAAGGGGATGACATTTAGGATTGATTAAATGAGAATGTCATCCCTTACTTACTTACTCTGTACATATGAGCAAATTATTTTTGATTCCACTTAATTATTTTTATATGAATTGGGATGTTATTAAATAAGTTATTGTTACAGAATTAGTTGTATTTTTCTTGTGTAATATTCATACATTGCATAGTAATGAAAATGAGGTAGTCCCATAAAACACTGGTGCTTATGTTGTTGGATTCTGCACTTTCTTAGCTGAGGGTGCAACTCTAAAGCTGCTCCACAGTCTGGCTACCCACCATATAATGCAGCACCCAAACTTGTTGGTGATGGAGATCCATCATACACCAGTATGCCAAATGTGATGTGTTCTTGATTTTAGGCATTTGTCAAGTTTGCCAGTACTTTTGGGGTATTTGATTCACCTTTGGTACTTCAGAAAAAAAAAAAAAAAAAAACTTCTCCTAAATGAGTACACATGTAAAAACACACAAAGTTTGTGTTTATATTTTCAAATTCTACAGTTTGCATAAGATAATCTTGAGTGAATTCTACCTGGCATATGAGAAGAAGAAAAACCAACAAAAAATCATATCTGCAGTTTATTTTACACCCAAACCAGATTACTCAAGCATAGATTTTTCTTAATTTGAAATTGCAGGTAGTTCTGAGTTTCTTTTTTTTTCCCCACAGTAATATAACCATCCAAACTAGTTTCTAAAGAGACCTGATCCTTATGGCAAACAGTACTGAAATCACGTGCCATTTTGCTCACGTAAAACAAACCATTACCCAAATCAAGCCTTACCAGAAGAGCTGTTACTCACTAAAGTGAGTGATGCACAAGTGAAGAACATCAGCTCTGTGAATAGTGAGTTTGTTCCAAAGTCACATGACCACTTGTAGTGGAAGTGTAATAAACATATAGTGCATGCACACAGACAGCAAACACAAACTTAAAATGAATGGAAGCTTGTACAAACAAGCTGTAGTTTCTTCTGAGATCTGAAAAATGCCAATTTCACATTTATTAGATGGTGGTGTTCAGTATCTCCATTGCTGTTTTATCACAGATACAGGAGAGAATATGCCATTGAGTGGTGGTTTGGCAAACACAGAGCATATTGTGTCAAATCAGTTGCATAATTAGAACATATTTCAGTGTGCTGCTAAGGTACAAAGCAATTTGAGACACGTTTTTTAGGTATTTTATTCTTAAAGAACATTTTACTTAGAAATTGGTGACATGTACTCATACTAACAGTTTATTATTTTACGAAATTATGGGTGTATCTGATCTAAATAATGTGTACCAGCAGCACAGTAACATATAACACAAGGTATATATATATATATATATATATATAATATGCAGATCACTGCAAATAGCACTGAGAAAAATTGTTAGAGCCTGGAGTGGACTTGCTGAGCTGCACACAAACAGCTTTACAAGGTGCTAGCTTATATGCTGTTTTATTATTATTATTATTATTATTATTATTGGGGATTTAACGACCACCACTAGCAACTCAATGGGCTATAAGCAGTTGCCCTTTCCTAATTTTAGGGCCACAGACTCCAGGGAAGGGAAGGGAAGAGAGAGCCAGTGCCGTAAGACAAACACAACACCCATGCCTTCCCGGGATTCGAACCTGGACCCATCTCGGAGGAATGATCAAGAGCCATCACTTAGACCACAGCGCTACTGGCATTTATATGCTGTAAATAGCAGAGTATAAAGAGGTGATGCAATGAAGGAGCACCTTATTTATACTAAGTGTAATGTACTTTTAATAAAGTGTGTGCAAAAACTACCCCTTCTAAGTCCACATTAAGACAGCCTGTGGATAATTAATATGCTTCTGCAAACCATAGTATGATGTAACACCATTTCATCACATAAGTGTGAATAATGTGTTACGTACTGATGATTCAGTTTGTAATTAATCATTTATCTGCAAGCATTTCTTGATGTGTAAAACAATGTTCATACGAGATATAAATGACATCGTTTTCTTTGTATTGGAACATCAGAATTGAAATGAGTCATACCTACTACTCCATCAAGGTAGAAATCATGGCTAGATAATACAATACTACATGGAACATTTCAGACTCATTTGTATATTGTGGCAATGTTCATAAAACCGTCTGGAATCTTTTGGTTTAGTTGACACACTGAACCTGATTGTATATGTACACAGTCGAGTCAAATTATTGTGACCACCTCCTACTTTTGACATCAGCAGCACGTAGCCAATGAAAGAAGGCATGTGTCTTGAGCTAGCTTAGAGGGTATATAAGGTGTGCCGTAAGCATTCTGGAAACATATCACTTGTTGCTGTCGTGGATAAAAGGAGCAATTTATCAGATTTGCAAAAAGGGATGATTATTGGCTTTCGGGCCAAGGGCGACAGTACTTCTGAAACAGCACAGTTTGTGAACTGTTTGCATGCTGCTGTGGTTAAAGTGTATCGTGATTGGAGAAATGGCACCATTGCCAATAAGTGATGTGGAAACTGCGGAGTACCACGTGTCATTGATGTGAGAGGGGGATGTCAGCTTCGAAGGTGCATGAAGGCCGATCGACACGCTACAGTGGAGCAGCGCACTAGCCGAATGAACCAGGGTGCAGCTGGAAGTGTGTTTAAAATGACAGTTCAGCGAACCCTGCTGCGTATGGGGCTCCGATGCATCGACAGAAAAGGCTTACACTTGCACGGTAGTATCAGAATTGGACCTCCGCTGATTCGCAAAGGATTGACTTCTCCAATAAGTCACGTTTTCTGCTTCAGTTGGCGTATAAGGCGAGGAACATCGGAGAACAAACACTCTTCAACCATTGCTGGAAGAACACAAGCTGGTGGGGGCAGCGTTATTGTCTGGGGAATGTTTTCGGAGCATTCTCTTGTTACACTCATACCTGTGGAAGGCACTATGGACTGAATTCATTATGAATCCATCCTTGAAGACCACGTACACCCATACATGCTAATTATCTTCCCTGGGGTAGATGGGATCTTTCAGCACGACAATGTGACGTGTCACACAGCTAGAAATGATGGAGAGTGGTTGGAAGAGCATGATGAAGACTTCCAAAGTACTTCCCTGGCCCCTAATTCCCCAGACTTAAACCCAATTGAGCATCTGTGGGACCATCTCGATCGTGTTGTTTGCACTATGGATCATCCACCATGCACCCTCCAGCAGCTGTCAGATGAATTGCAGTCATCATGGCTCCACATACCTGTGAACACCTTACTGAGTCACTCCCAGCTTGTCTAGCTGCTGTCTGCGCTGCACACAGCGCTTATGCTGGATATTAGCTGGTGGTCGCAATAATGTGACTCTACCATGTATAAAAGCCTTGGCAGTATGTCATTTTACATGTCCTTTTTCCCTTCTAAAAGGTGCTGAAAAATACCTTCATTCATTATAGAGATGTATCTGCAGCCTATGTTATTAGAAATAAAAATCATTTAAATTTTTTGCCAACCTGATCACTCCAAAGCTCCTTGCACTGTTATTATTAAAAGCACAATGCTTGGTGGAACAGTGAGATGGAAGAAGTAAGCATGTCTGGGGAAGATGCAAGGTAAAGTTACTGAGGATGAATATCACTGTAAAAATAGTGAAGCAGCAGACCTGGTTCATCAAAGTAAGGTAAACAGGAATGAATCAGCTTTTGGAAAGATATGAAATCATTCTGGAAGCACACAGGACATAGAAAGAACTAGAAATAAAATGATATGAGCCTAATGTGTTAAAGTGAAAGATGGGGTGAATAATACTATATGAATTATTAGAACATGAAAGCAATGATGATTTGGGAGAAATGGATGATACCACAGAGAGAGAGAGAGAGAGGAGAAGCAATAAAAATACCAGACTTGGTGACACTGCTACTTTTGTGGTGTGTGAACTGCCCACAGTTTGGGAACATATTCATATACAATGACAGGAACTACTAATAATAAGCATCAAACATTGTGATCAACGCTTTGCTATTACGTTAAGTTGAAAGTGTTCACTTATACTTCCTGAATGACCTAATAGAAAAGTTTATGAGAACATTTATAGGTGGTTTGAACATGTGCATCACAATAACAAAAAAAAAAGCAGGAGATGAAAGATTACCTAGACGGATGTTACTTTTTAGTTTCAGGCTGTGGACTCTCTGGTAAATCTTTAAGGTGAACAAACATCAGACAGATTTGCACTAGTGAAAGCATTCGATGCCTTCATGTCAATGACCCATTCTAATCCAACTTTTCTGTAATAAAAGTGAAATTCTGAATTCACAAATTTCTCAGAACAAAGCTGATACAGGCATGGCCAATACACTACTCTTTCAGCTTGCACTATTGTTTGAAGTATAATATTTTCTTCAGAAGTCTGGGCCTCAACTTATATGCCATATTGACTCATCTATTGAAATTTCTCAATGAGAAGAAAAAATATATATTAAGCTTTAAATTTGGTCGGGATCCAAGCACCCAAAACTCGATATTATGTTCATAAGAAATCATTCCGAAAGTGTAAGCAATATAATGTTCCATTCATTAAAAACTTATTTAAAAGCTGCTGATATGAAGATTTCCATTCAACAGAAATGTCAAAATTGCTGCAACTGATTTGGAGAGCTGTTGTATGCTAATTGCATCCCCCTTGCAATCCCTCCAAGACCACATGGTGGCATTCACACATCCCTGGTTTGCAAAGCCACCAGAACTACAATCGGTGCATGCCATTTATCTCACAATGATTAAACCTCTGAACCATGTCACTGCCACATGGTTGATTGGCTGCTGACAATTATGTCGACAGCCGGCTGGGCATACGCTTTACGAATATCAATGACCAGCTGATAACGAAGTCTCTTTTTCACTCTGCCAAGTTTTCAATTTTATCACTCAAGTAAATTAAATTCAACTATTGCTTCCAACTAGTTAACTTTTTTTATGGGATTTAGCTAGGTAAAGTTTCAATTTTCTGCAAATTTTCGGAGAGAACTCTCCTTCGTCAGGCAGTCATTCATTCAATTTCCACCAGTCTTTGGTTATGGTTACCTTGACAGTTACGGTGATTCTGCAATATATCTTGCCAGATGTTATGCAGCGTTGATCCCCTACAGTCATTTATGATAAAGTTCTGGTATTTTCCAATTTCAAGTCCTTCTTTCAATTTATGCTTGGAAGTTGGACTGTTTTCATTTATTGTATTTATCTTAATTTATTTCATGTTTTCGATTGAAATCAAAAGCTCTTTTGGTTTTTGAGTTCAATCGGACTCTGTGAGAAAGCAGCAAACCATAACTTACGCTGCAAGCATCACTCTGATTTAACTTACTTATGTGACCTTGTGTTTTGTTTTTCATCTTTGTGTGGCAGGTTTTCCAACCAGTCGGAGGGGAGGGAAATGATAGCATCACTTCGTAAGAAGAAAAATTAACTTACAAAATTAAACTTATTAAAACGAACTTTCTCTCAATATTTACTGAAACCTTACAAATATATTTACAGAATTTTGGAACACTGTGTTTGTTTTAACTTTGTCTTATACTCAGGATTGACTTATCTATGAATAAAAGTAAAGAAATTGAGAAATTTAACCAACACTTTTGACTTATACTCCATATCAACTGATAAGCCAAAAAATACAATAATTTTCAATTTTTTGCACTGCATTAAGTGTCAATAATTTGAAGGATTCAAAATGAAAGAAAGAAGGGGGGAAATGGTGACAGTAGTGACTTAGAGATTAAATACTAGCATATTATTTTTTGGCACAGAAGTGCCATATCTAACTGCTTCCATGTAGCCATCTCTTCAGAAAACTTGAAGATTGAATTACCCTGGAGCAGGAGTTTAACCCTTGTCTGCCCATTTCTGTTTGAGCATGTACTGCACCACCACCTACAGACGTGCCAACTCTCCGGATTTAGGAGGGAGACTCCTGATTTTCAGCCCTTCTTCCCACTCTCCAGATGAATGTCAAATTTTCCCAATTTTCACAGAGAATTAGCCATTAGGATGGACAGCATTCCATCAACCACCATGATTTTGAATCGCCTGTGAAATCTTTTTCTTTCTGCGTTGATGCAAGGCGACATTACAGTTATTAGTTTCGTACTTGTCCTCTTCTCCTATCTGCAAAAAGAAAGCCATCCCGGTGGCCTAAGCAACAAATCATCCGAGATGGGTCCACGGTTCTCTCCATATGAGAATATGTCACGAATAAGTACTTAAGCTGAATAGCGATTAATCTGTGAAAAGAACATTCACACACTGGTCTGGACTATAAATGTGATGTTGGCAACTCCACGTTAAATGAGAGCAGCGCACAGCAGAAGTTAGAGGGACACAAAACTGGTCTGCTTGCGTGAAGACATGTCCCAAGAAGTCTTCTGCAAACAGTATTCCTTGAAAACCTTGTTCCTGTCGCTGCCGCAAGCTCTAAAGAGTTGCCTGGTGGACTTCTCTCTGTTTCTTCTGGCAGTCAGACTCATACAGCTATCATTTGCAGCAGTTGTGGCTATAGGATGGCCTTGTTCTGGTTGATGACGAGCATCTCTTGTCTGCTGAAACTGTCTCCAGTCTTGATGAAACACAGAGGTTAAGCTATGGTCGCTATTTTCGCAAAATGCGACGAGTTAATCCAAAATGTTAGAGAAAAATTAGTGTCCATCGCAATATGGCCCCAGCTGTTTAAATATAAACCCATTAGCAGATTCTACTTCAGTGAAAACTAGTTTCCGAAATTCTGGCAGCAAAGAATTTTGGATACAAAAAAAAAAAAAAAAAAAAATACAAAAAAAAATGTCCTGTTATTTTCTTAATCTTTAAGTAGAGATCCCAGATACATTGGAAAAAAATGTGGGACACTTACGACTGAGGGTGAAAGTTTAGTATGCGCATCCATCACATATGCCAGTCTTGCAAAATGATTCTAACTATTCTTATTAATCAATCAGTCTTGCTCACTCCTGCAAAACGGCGTATAGTGTACTGTTTGTGGTGAATACACAAGACACCACAAACTGTACACTCCACTTTATCTGTCTCGCCCAATTTAGTAGATTTTTTTAAAAATGGAAATTCAGTTTTTAAAGCGTTTGTAAAATCACACTTCCTTTTCGGCATTTTCAACATTTAACAGGGCCACAGGAGAATTGAAAAACCATACATTTTAACAGCAGCCCCATACAGTAATTAATACTTTGCAAGCACCAACTTGTTTCTCTCTGAGCAAGCTACTAAAATGGCGTGGGCCAAGTGGACTGTTCCACTGCAGTTAGATTACTGACTGCATCCACCAGGTGTCAAGGTAACGTGCCCTCCCCTGATATGAATCTGCCACGGCTGTGCTTGCCTACGTAATGAGTGCATTGACCACAGAGTTAGGCGTGGGAGTAACAGTCAGCTTGGGGGGAAGCTTGGCGTGCAGGTTTAAAAATATGTTTGTAAAAGAATAGAAATTGTAACTCATTGATTTTGTTTTTCAGTCTTGAACTCTAAAATACAGGACAAAAAGCTGACCCGAAGAGTTTTCTCGGGACAACGGGATGCATTAGCCAAAAATGGGATGATCCCATATTTTACGGGACGTCTGGGATCCCTATCTTTAAGGTATGTTCCTACAGCATCTGTTGGCTCAACCCCTCCCCCCACATTACACTCTAAAACACTCCATAAAGGGTGGGGCAGAATAAGATTATAGACGCTAGAGATCCCTCTTACCCCATTCAAACTTCAAGTTTGAACCAGAATCAGCTGTGCGGCCAAGGGACCCTCCACCCCTGCCCTACAAGGCCATAAACAATGCCGTATCATCAGAGTGACCTTTCAAATTCTCGCAGATCGCACCAAGATGGAACACAGATTAGGAAAGAAAAGTGCATGCTAGAGTCTGCTCAGCCCCCCCTGATGTCTATCATGCACGTGCTGCTGTTGCTATGGATAAATTCATTGTATGGATAAATTCATTGTTAAGAAATGCAATGATTACAAAGACAGTGCTAATAAATCAACTGAAAAAAATTGTGAGTTAAAAAAAAAGTAAAACTGCTACTGAATCTATACCTCCTGAGCAACTTGTGTGAAAATGGTGCTGCCTTTACAAATGGGTGCAAGTTAACTGGACGAATAAAGTGCCATATTTGAAAAATCAATGTCCTGGCAAGTGATAAAGATTTGGATTTTAAGCTTATTTAATCATGATTTTAGAAGTAAGTCCTTATCCGTTACTTACCTGTTAGCTGTATATCAATTTATACTGCCCAATACAGTTTTCTTTTACACATGTTAGTATCTTCCAAAATAATTAGTTTCCCACTGATGTCCAAAGTGTTGTTGGAGTGAACGATTAAATTGACATTACAATTTACCAAACGACATAAGTGGCTAACTTTCTTTAGCATTTTGCTGCAACTTCTTTTCTCCATTGTAGCATTTTTTTTGCCAGCTTAAACTCTGATGGGACATTTTGTGGAACATTAAATGATCAAATGAAATTGTTGGCACAAATGTGCAGTGTTTTCACTGTTTCCATGTAGCAACTCCTTCAGAAAACTTGAAAATTACATTGCCCTGATCGAATCCGCACCTCCCGATACCATTTGATCATGCTATCTATTATACCACCCGGAACAAGAAAGTTCTAACCAACTGAAGCTAAGCAGATGTAGCTTAGAAATCTGAGAACTGTTCAGATTTGCACTAGTTGAAGGTATCCAGTGCTTCTTTGTAGTGTCAACATGACCTTTTCTCACATCCAGGGTTGGATGTAGGTCACAAGTTCCAGTGCTTCAGAGAACATCATATGTATAAGTGAGAAATGAATCTCCCAGAAGAAATAATTCTTCAGAAATCACATTTCCACTTACATGTATGTTCTCTGAAGCACTGGATGTGAGAAAAGGACTTGTTGATGCGACGCGTATGCATGGGATAGCATTGCTAGTGCAAATTTGAACAGTTCTCAGCTTCAATTGGTTGGAACTTCCGTGCTCTGGGTGGTATAACGGATTGCATGCTCGTAACGAAATCAGGAGATGTGGGTTCAATTCCTGCTACAGGGCAATATAATTTTCAAGTTTTCTGAAAGAGTTGCTACATGGACATTGTGAAGATACAGAACATTTGTTCCAACAATTACATTTATAATGCCTTCCATGATCTGTGAAGAATTATTTCTTTTCGGAGATTTGTTTCCCACTTATATGTATGATTAAGATGATCAGGAGACTCATCTAGAACCGACCTGTGTCCATCCTACCAATCACTTTCAACTGCCAAAAATCATCCATAAGATGTTTTTGTGACATAACCAGCTCAAGGTGCCACTGATGTAAAAGCAAGAGTTGCTTAGAATAGTCTTAAGATGCACATAGACTCGCATGTCTATGTAACACAATCCTAATTTGCATATTAAAGCTTGCATGTGGCAAAAGTAAATGTGAGACAGTCTTCTGCATAGCAAAATGTGCTTGTTTGCCAATTTTCAGTGCACTGTTTTACATACATTGACAGCTATATACATTTTTGAAAATTATTCTTTAATTTTGAGCACCAGTGTACTTTAAAGTGTCATCTGCATTGACGCACCCATGGAGGGAGCTTTGGGGGCTTAAGCCCCCCTCCAAGGAGATTAAGAGCGACGTACGTCACAAATTAAACATTCAAAAATATTATTTTACATGTTCAAAAAATTACATAGTGTCTTCTTCCCAAAGAGATTAAAGCGGCATACGTCAGAAATTAAACATTATTTTACATGTTCAAAAAATTACATAGTGTCTGACGTAGTGTCTTCTTCTCGAAGCCCCAAAGAGATTAGGAGCGACGTACGTCACAAATTAAACATTCAAAACTATTATTTTAAATGTTCAAAAAATTACATAGTGTCTGACATAATATCTTCTATTACACGGTGTCTTCTTTCCAAAGCCCTAAAGAGATTAAGAGCGCCGTACATCACAAATTAAACATTTTACATGTTCAAAAGATTGCAGCCGCCCCGGTGGTGCAGTGGTCTAAGCGATGGCCTCTGATCATTCGTCCGAAAGGGGTCCGGGTTCGAATCCCGGTGAGGCATGGATGTTGTGCCTTACGGCACTGGCTCTCTCCCTTCCCTAGTGACCCTATAGCCCATTGAGTTGCTCGCGGTGGTCGTTAAACCTCCAATAAAAAAATATATAGTGTCTTTTACTACATGATGTCTTTTTCCCAAAGCCCCAAAGAGATTAAGAGCGACGTACGTCACAAACGTATATAAACTATAGGCGTACACTATATACATGTATATGTACATGCATTGTGTACGTATATATATATAGCCCCCTCCAGCAAGAATCCTGGGTGCGCTACTGGTCATCGTGTTCATGTATGCACTGTTTTTTTTCTATTTGTGTACAAGGGCGGATTTCCGACTAGGCGCACGCCTAGGGCCCAGAGCTTGAGGGGCCCCGAAAACGTAGCGCGCTGTTTTGGTTTTCATGCACCGAAAAAAAATCAATCCTTCAAGCGACCACTTTGTTCGTATTGTCAATTGACATTTCACTTTCTGATATTAGTAACATATATTTTTTCGTGCCTTGTTCAGACTCCAAATTTTCCAGTTCTTATATATTTATTTGTTTTGAAAGGAACAGTAAAAATAAATTAGCCTTCCTTTTAGTGCATGAAGGATTCAAGTTTCCCACACTTTTCATTGTTTAAGGCAAATACTTAACTGGCCTGCTGTTATATAAATCACTTTCATGCTACTTCCACGGATCTTGTGCACTTAATTCTTATGCTTCTGTTTCTGATAACTGCAGAGCAGGTATTAAAAAATTCCACGCATCTTTTTGACAGAACAAAAAAAAAAAAAAAAAAAAAATGCAGACCTTGTCAACTTTCCGATGAAAATTATAAGAAAAATGCTTTAAAGAAACACATTCTCGCTTTCCTGGCACTCACTGATGAAATTCTTACTGTCCAACTTTCTTGGTCCTTTGCATTCCTCTATGCATGGGCGGCTTAATCTCTGTGGTTTAGGAAATTGTTCGCCACAGAAAAACTCCTTCACGAAAAATCATTCACCCTTTCAAGTGAAGTATTGTGCACAAATTGCATTTTACCGGAATTTTCTAATGTGGAGTACTTTTCCAGTTACCAATGTCTTCAAGTACTATTTCATTTTTGATTGATACCGTGCTCGTTGCCTACTAATTGGCTCATAATGTAAAAACAAGACGATTTTCCAAAGCTGCAGCAATGGAAAAAGCACGTTTTGTAGTTGAAATGCATTCCAATTTTATGACAATTTATGTGCAATGTACTGATAAATATAGAGAAATCTATTTTCAGCGCCCTTAGCGTTAAATTTGCCAAATACGACGTAACTTGCAACTGAAAAAGTGCTAAAGTAATCAGTTTTGCCTATAACGTATCAAGCTCAAAAATAACTTCTGCTGTAACTGAAATGGTCTCTTCGTAGTGTACATACAGCTGGAATGCACTAAATTTCCACTTTGGAAACTATCGGGAAATTTATGAATTAGTAGGGAAATTTAAAATGGGCAAAATTTGATGAACGTTTATGTCCTGTCATTCGCCAAAATAAATAATTTTTGAAAAATCTGTGAAAACCAAATTCTTTGGACTTAGCTCCTATAGAAGGAAATCAATGATCTAGTTGGGAAACTTAAATATTTGAGAAGGAACAGTTAAGCCTAATCTGAGAGAGACAAAGATATTTTTTCCCTCTAAGTTGAATAGTTTTCTTCACAATAGAAGTTTAATTTTTGAATTTTCGACTTAACAGCCCTTACAGTAAATTCACAAAGTGTATAGGGTATTTAAAGTGCCAAACTTAATACCTTTCGATTTCCTATTAGCGGCAAAAATAATTTTGAAATATCTCTAAAAACAGAAAGTTCGGTATGCCCGGACAGATAAAGTGATTACACTAGCACTGTTTCTTACAGAACATTCTAATGACAGGAAGATAGAATGGTATTTTAAAAAGCATAAAAACCTTTTTCTTGACTTCACTTTCTTTTTTGTTAATCTGACGGATGAAAATTTCTGCGGCGGTAAGGAGGGCCCTAAACTTTTAGCGCCTAGGACGCCAAAAGACCTAAAGTCTCTTCTGTTTGAGTAGCTTGTTTATTTCAAAACCTGTTATGTTTGGCATATAACAATTTTAGTTCATAGATTTGCTACCCAGTGTACCATGACTGAAATCTACAGATTCAAGAACCGCAACAAAAACCCCAGCTCAATAAGTACAGAGTTTGCATGTCTTTTCTGTCATGTTTTTCTATATTACAGTAAGTAATAGCCTTTCAATAAGTTTGTGTACTTCCTTTTTCTAAGAGGCATCAATCTTACAAATTTATGGAACAAAACAAAAACCCCCGACAAATTCACATATGCCATATGATCAATTTAGCGCTGATAACACATACATATACGAGACTGACAAAGAAAAAAAAAAAAAGCTTAACTTTTTAAACCAGCGAAAAACCAGAAACGCAACGAGAAAATGTGAATATAATGTAGCATGAGCAAGACGGAACTATTCACTGTAATTTATTTAAATATTAAACTGGAACATATCACTGTATTCACAATATAAAATTACGGAATTCAAACCAAAATAAAATGGTTTTAAAAGACATTGCTTTAAACACAGCTGATTTTTTTTCTTGTTTTGTCTTGCTTTTGTACTTGATAGAACATCAGATCAAGTTTCCTGTTGTAAGCAAGCCTTGCTTTCTTAGAAAGTCCTATGGTCATATTTTTGTCTTTGGTTGACTTTGCAGTGGCACAGCATTCATTGCTTAATTTTTCTTTCTGTTGATATCATTCCCTTCCCATTTCTTTCTTTCTTTTATTCCTTCAGATGACAATATCATCTTTCATGCTGAAAGAACTTTCAGCCATGAATCATGATATCAAAGCTTTCACTATTTTAGATAACAACTTTGGGAGTATGAATACTTTTCATCACCAGCAATCAGTTCTTACAAATTTTCTAACTTTGTCACTTCTGTTTTTGGAAAATTTCCCCTCCCTCTTATCAAGCTTAATGCAAATATTTATGGGGGAATACCATTTAACAACACACAACAGTACAAACATCGCAGGGGGAAATTACTATTACAGTAGACATCATCACTCCATCTGACTTCCATTCAGAGCCGGCTGGACCACAGGGGCAACCGGGCAGTAGCCCCGGGCCCCGCATTTTCACGAGGCCTCGCATCTTAGAAAATAAAAACAAAATCATTTTTACTAGAATTCTCTATATTTATTGATAATTTTTTAAAGTTTTGGGGCGCGAGGCCCTTAAAATTTATTTTTACAATGTTTTTTTTTTTCAGTTTATAATCCCCCCTCCACTGTTTTAGATCTTAAACATTTCCACATTCATGAAATAGCAAATTAAATTTCATCACATTTTATAACTCCCTATGGTATGCTCAACAATTTGTGTGTAAATCAGATACTGACATTTAAAAAATGAAAAGAACAATATTGACATTGTTTTTGGGCTATATATGGACTCCAGTTGTTCAGTGACTTTAAAAACAGTATTAGAAATAAAAAAAAAATAGAAATTTTCATATATGAGCGTGTATGAAAGATAAAGAAAAGTACTCATTGATTTTTGATGCAAGGTAACTCACTAATTTGTCAGTTTTACCACCTTGCATCAAAAATCAATCACTAAACAAAATGTGCCAGGAAATATATATATATTTATTTAAGAAGGATCCTTATTATTTGCTACGTAAAAATGTTTGCTTTAGAAAAACATTCGCTATGCAGATTAGTTAAATTTATCGTTTTACCATTCCCACCCAAGTCCCCAGATCTGAACATAATAGAACACATTTGGGATGCCATGCAACGCGCTGTCGAAAACAGGAATTTGAGACCTCGGAATACACCCGAATTGTGGAACGCTCTGCAGGAAGTATGGTGTGCATTGCGTATAGCATATTTCCAGAAGCTAGTGGAGTCCATGCGCCGTCGTATTTCTGCAGTCCTGCGCTCCCGTGGGGGACCTACCAAGTATTAGACTGGTGTACCAGTTTTTCTGGCACTTCAGTGTATATTACCCATTTATTAAGTATGACTGACTGATGAAGCAGTAATTGAAAACTAACCCCTTCCCCCCCCCCCCCACACACACACACACATAGGGCATAAACTAATGCAGAAAACATCTTAGGCACTTGTGGTGAAAGAGTGTCTGTCCTTTTCATTTCACATATAATAATGAAACATGTCACATAACCCAAACTGCCACCAAAAATTTCTTCAGTAATCAAAATTTCACAACCTGAAGTCATGAACAGCACACATGTGCCATATTTTCACTGTTTCCCATATAGCCAACTCTTCAGAAAACTTTAAAACTGCATCACCCTGGAATGAAAATCTAACCCACATCTCCTGACTTCCATCTGAGCATGTTAATGTCACACCACCCAGGGCAATGAAGTTCCAAGCAATTTAAGTTAAGAAGATGTAAATTAGAAATCTGAAAACCACTCAGATTTGTGCTAGTTGAAGCAATCAGATGCTTCTTCGTAGCGTCATTGACTATGTCTCGTCCAGGTATGGATACAGGTGTCACAAGTTCCAGTGCTTCAGAGAACATCTTAGATATCAATGGGAAATGAATCCTACGGAAGAAATAATTCTTCACAAATACACAGAAGGCAGTACAAATGTAATTATTGGTGCAAAGGTGGCATATTTTTACTGTTTCCCATGTAGCGATCTCTTCAGAAAATTGCGTCGCCTTGAAGCAGGAATCGAACTCCATCTCTCAACTTCTGTTGAACATGCCACCATTACACCCCTCAGGATAACAAATTCAAGCAACTGAAGCTAAGCAGTGTAACTTAGATATCTGAAAACTGTTCAGATTTGCACTCATCGAAGCAATCCAATGCTTCCCTGTAGCATCAACATGATCTTTTCTCACATCCAGGTACACAAGTTCCAGTGCTTCAGAGAACATCTTAGATATCAGTGGGAAATGAATCTGCCTTAAGAAATAATTCTTTACAAATAAAGCTTGGTGCAAAAGTCCTGCAACACCTCATGTAAATATGAATTTTACACATTTGACTGCAATTTGAAAAGTAATACCAATTCTAAACATAATAAATAGTACATCATTTTAAAGATAATTTCGTAAGGAATTCAAAACTTTTTACAGACTTAACATATCTGCATTGTTGTACGTGTAGTGGATGAGAAGACAGAAAGAAACCGTAAAGCTAACATAAACTTTTTTTTTATTTCTCGTAAACTATTGGGTTCATGCACAAGTTCATGCCCTTTTTTTCACCGCACTACAGGAATGTATTACATCAGAAGGGAAAAAGGAATCAATCAACTATGTATTCCCCCTCATTGTTTACGATGGTGTCCCAACATCTGGATAGGTCTGCAATGCCATTCTTGAAAAAACGTGCACATTTTGCTGCGAAGAAATCATCAAGGAAATTCTGGAGATCAATATCATTGTTGAACGTTCTGCCACGGAGTGCATTCGACAGAGATCGGAAGTCTGAAGGGGCGGCATCTGGGAATAAACCGGATGTGGAAGGATCTCCCATTTCATGTCCTGAATGGCCATTTTAGTCATGTTTGCACTGTGAGGGCGTGCATTATCATGTTGGAGAAAGACACCATGGTGCCGATGTGGCCATTTCTGCTGAATTGCTCCCTCCACACGGCGGAATTGCTCACAATACAGTGCAGTGTTGATGGTCTGATTCCTCAGCAGCTTTTTCCCAGTGAATAATGCCTTCCATGTCTCACCAGACACACAACATGATCTTCGCAGAATGAAGGTCATGTTTTGGATGTGGTGTTGGGCATCTTGTTTGGGCTTAACCATTCCCTCAGATGCCTGAAATTCACGTACAGGCACCACTTTTTATCTCCAGTAACAATACGTGACAGAAAGGGTTTGTGTTGCTGAGAATATTCGCAATAACGGGCGAGCAAGGAACCACATATGGCAACACACTGATCTTGTTGTCCTCAGTGAGAGTGTGAAGCACCCAAGACCCCAATTTCTGGGCCTTTCCTGTACGTTCCAGGTGTCGCACCATGGTGGCCTGATCACAGTCCATCTCAGTGGCCAATTCGCGTGTGTGGTTTGATGCGGATTCAAGTAGATGAGATGGTTCAAACGATCCTCATCAAAGTGAGATGGACGACCTGAGTGTGGAGAGTCATTGAGGTCAAAATTGCCAACTCGGAACCGCTCAAACTAGAGTCCTGCAGAGGCAATATTTTTAGGCCCGGCCCGGCTCGACCCGTGCAGGGCTCTAGCTCAAACCATTTACGGGCTGTCCTTAGAGCAATAGCATCCTCCCCATACACAGCACAAATTTGTCGAGTGGCCTCGGTGGCTGTGGATCCCTTGTTAAACTCATAGAGGAGCAGATGTCAGAAGTGGTCATTTTTCTCTACTTGACACTCCATACTTGAAAACCATTAGCCACAATCACACAACGCAATATGATTTAGATACACGATATTACTGACTATATTTTGATATACAACTGGCCATTTGCACCGTCACTACTGACCTGGGAAACTCTCGTGAAATAAAACAGCATGAACTTACACATCGACCCAATACAAAAAACTATTGTAGTCACAAGAAATTAAAACAAAAAAAATTAAAAAAATTGAAACTCATTTTCATTTAGTCAGTGAATGTTAAATATGTTTCGAGACATAAAGACAATTAATAATTAATTGGGAAGCCTTTGTTTTTAATTACTAAGGCACATCTCCTGGGCATGCTGCTGCCAAGGTGTTCAAGCTCATTCATTGATGTCAGATGATACCAGCATGAAATTATAACTTCAATTAATTGTACTTTATTTGCAGGATTATTTGCATTCACTTTCGGTTTCATCCAAAAGTTTTTGTTCGGATTCAGAACTGGTGATTGTGGATGCCATTGCAATCTCCAGACCAATATAGAAACTAACTATCTGTCCACAACTCATGCCTGATGGCAGGGTGTGTTGTTGCCCTAGAAGATGAAATCCCTATTTGAGAACATGTTAACAGATGAAGAAAGCATTTGTTTCTCCACTACATGGATATATTGGGCAGCATTCATGTTACATTCAACGATATGATGCAGTCTACCCATTCCATGAGCTGAGATGCAACCCCAGATCATAACAGCAGCAGGATGCTTTACTGTTTGAACAGTACAGTAGGGTTTGAATCTTTTATTTTGTTGGCATCATTCAAATGTCCTTCCTTTGTTGGGTATCAAAGAAATTATTTTGTCACTCCAGATGACCTTATGCCACTGATCCACAGCTCATCCTTTATGATCATCTGCCCACTGTAGATGTTTTGCCCTGTTTGTTATTAATGAAAGGCTTCTTTGCAGGCTTCTTGGCTCCTAAGCCATTTTCCTTTAGTCTGCAATTTACAGTCCTCCTGGAAACAGTAACTGAAATGCACAGCTGTCACTTACAGCTCAATTTCTCACAAATATAAAAGCAGTCTCACAAACTCAACCGAAAGACTGAGGTCATTTTATATGGTACTTTTTCTTGGTCTTACCTTTCTGTGTCGATCTTCCAAACTTTTAGTCATATTGAAATGACTAATGCACCTGCTAACCATTGAGTGGGGACAGCCATATTTCATGCCAATTTGGCAACCGGACATTCCTTCATTATGCAGTGCAATAATCTTAGCAAGTGTAAGCACTTTGTCTGCAGGGAACATACAGTACTTTAAACTAACAAATAAACCCTTCAGAAGAATTACACAGCCTACATACAGGGTTCTTAACTACAAAATGACAATAACAAGCATCAGGCACCCGTTATATTTGTGGAAATCAGATGTCAGAAAGTGCCGTAGCGGATTGAACTAACAGATTTCACTTCTTGTTGGTCACTTATGTTTTTCAAAAGTCATTCTTTTTCTCGTAATTGTAAAAGTAATGCAGATATGTTAAATCTGTAAAAGTTTTGAATTCCTTACGAAATTATCTTTAAAATGATGTACTATTTATTATGTTCGGAATTGGCGTTACTTTTCAAAATGCATGTTTACAAGAGGTGTTGAAGGACTTGCACCAAGCTGTAAATGAAAAGCATATGCAAGTATCATTATTAGCACAAAGTTATCGTATTTTTACTAAAGCTGGGAGATGTGAGTTCGACTTTTGCTCCGGAGAAATGTAATTTTCAAGTTTTCTCGAGAGATGGCTACATGGAAATAGTGAAAGCAAAGCACCTTTGGGCTAATAATTGCATTTGCATGTGGCCTTTTATGTATTTGGGAAGAATTATTTCTTCAGGGGGATTAGTTTCCCATTAATATCTAACATAACAATGTTCTCAAGCAAAAGTTACAGTCCTGAAGAAGAAATTTCAGTCCAGTGAGACAATGTATTGGGGGGGGGGGACTGGAAAGTAATGTCGTTTATAGGGGGCTAAGTTTGGGGAGCCCCCAAAGAGAGGTGTTTATGTACGTTCAATGTAAAGTAAGTGTATGCACAAGTGAATGAACTATCCGCCTTTAACTTATGTAGGTGTTTTTGTTTTTCAGATTTGCAGAACAAAATGAGTGACATAAAACCCGAGGAGTCATGTTTGTCATTGTATGCTGTATGAATTTCACAAGGGGAACAATGCAACCATGGCCAACAATAACATTTGCGCTGTTTATCCGAATGCGTTAAATGTGCAAGTGCCGGCATTGGTTCATCCAATTCCGGCGGGCAATTTTGACCTCTCTGATGCCCCTTGTGCAGGAAGGCCCATGGAGCTGGACAATGACCTGCTGCATGCAGCAGTTGAGGCAGATCCACGTGAAACCATTGATAAATTATCCCAACATCTTAATGCATCATGGTCTACTGTTCAAGAGCACCTACAACAGATAGGAAAGGTCTATAGACAAGGAGTTTGGATCCCACACCAACTTTCACCTGACAACAAAGCCCAGTGTTCCACCATCTGCAACTCCTTGCTCAGCCGACAGGAAAAGGATCCATTTCTTCATCAAATTGCCACTGGAGATGTAAACAGGGTTCTTTACATGAACAACAAATGCAAAAACCAGTGGCTATCTCCAGGTCAGGCACCAGTTCCTACACCAAAACTAGGCTACACCCCAAAAAGGTTTTACTCTGTGTTTGGTGGACTACCGCTGGCATAGCTCACTTTGAGCTCTTGGAACCCAGAGAGACCATAACGGCAGACCTCTGTTGTCAACAAATGGACTGTTTGAAGTAAGCTCTTACTGTAAAACATCCACCACTGGTCAACAGAAAAGGTGTCGTCCTCCAGCATGACAACGCGAGATCTCACACGGTGAGACGGACCCAGCAAACAATCGGAGATTTTGGCTGGGAAGTTCTGCCCCACCCCTCCCCCTTATTACCCTGGTATTGCACCATCTGATTACCATTTGTTCAGATCTCTGCAGCCCTTTCTTAATGGGAAAAGATTCCACAATATTGATGATGCCAAAACGGGGCTCTCAGACTTCTTTGCACCACGGTCAATGTCTTTTTATAAAGACGATATTGAAAGTTTGGTTTCACGATGGGCAAGTGTGATCGATAATGATGGCGATTATATATTTGATTAAGAAATAATCTTCTTTTGTTACAGTGTTTCTCATCTTTTCCAAACACATTACTTTCCGGTCCCCCAATACTTACCTGCTGACAGGTAAGTTTTTTTACTAAATTCTGTGGTGCAAGGGTCAAGTCTGGTCAAAGAGCATCATGTCACAAGAAGATATCTACAAGGGTCAGCTTAGATCACATGGACATCAGTGCCCTTAACAGAAGAATCAGAAAGTTACTACAATATACACCGAGTGATCACTGAATTATGACCACCACTATCGAAAGTGGATGCTCTTGAACACGTGATTTCTGAGAGGTCGTGATTAGTCAACCAACGTGACATATATAAGGTGTCAGCGGAACAGTAGATAGCAAAATTCGGAGCATGATGGGTAAATGAAAAGATTTATCAGACTTTGAGAAAGGACAGATTGTGGGAGCTCGGACAGATTCCCAAACAGCTGAACTAGTGTTCTGTTCGCAAGCTTCCAAAGTTGAAGTGTATCCCGGACCGGCGGTGTGAAAATGGTCAAACAATGACCCAGAGGCAAAACAGCAAAAAGTTGATGTGAGAGGCGAGCGCCGGGTCTGATGACTCGTACAGGCCAACAGACACAGCACTGTTGAACAATTCACTATCCAATACAACAGAGGTCAACCCGTAATAGCATTTGTCATGACCACGCGGCACACACTCGCACGTATGGGCTATAACAGTAGACAATCAAGACAACATCCTCTCCTAACCATGGTTCATCAGTGCAAAAGACTCGCCTGGTGCAAAGATCATGCAAGTTGGATGACTGGGAAAAAGTGTGCTGGTCTGACATTTTTTACCCACTCCATGGATGGTTGTATACATACACAGCTTGACATTGAAATTGCCCACCCAGAAGAAGTGAAGATAGAGGGGTGAAAATGAGCATGCAAATAGGAATACATAAAGGTTTACCTTGATGTTATTTTTGGCCACATACAGTGTAATGCAGCACAATGGGAACCGCCCTAGTAAGTGGTTGCACCTGCATGAACGGCAATATAGGCAGCAATACAACGTGGCAATGAGTCATATAGTCGACAGTATATCATCCTGAGGAATGGAATAACATGCACGGTTGACTTGCTCCCATAATTCATCAAGATCGTGCGCAGACCGATTTAATTGCACATGGCGACCAATGTAGTCCCACAGGTTTTCCATTGGGAATAAATCGGGTGACCTTGCTGGCCATGTCAGGGTTTAAACATGCTGCAAACATTAACTGGAGACTAGAGCAGTGTGTACAAAGGCGTTATCTCACTGGAAAATGGGGTGCTGTAGGCCATTCAGGAACAGTATCAAAATGGGCTGCTGAACCTTGCTCACATATTGTGCAGTTGTCAGTGTGCCCGTGATGCGTACAAGAGGTGGCTTGCGGTCATGCGCTATAGCACCCCCTACCATGATGCCTGCCTGATGGGTAGTGTGGTGGCCGTGAACAAAACCAGGATCCGTCCGCTCACCAGGATGTCGCCGCCAGACACGAATCCGTCGATCATCAGCACCCAGACAGAAACAGAATTCATCACTGAAGACCACAGTGTCCATTTGTGAGTCCAGTTCGCATGACTTCGGCACCAAGCCAGACGAGAGCTGCGATGGCTGGCCGTCAATGGCAGTCGACGTAATGGTTGCCTACTGAGCAGGTTTGCCACATGTAACCTTTGGTTTACATTTCGTGTCATTATGGCGACGTCCATGGCCGATGACATAGCATGTCAAACAATCCACTGGCCAGGTGTGCTTGCTGTCTGTCAGACTGCACTGCTGCCACTCCGACGCATGCACTAACCTTCCTGTAGCCACTGGTGCCAACAGTTCATGCATCCTGTGGCACATGCGCAGCGATAAGACGTGTAAACCAGCCTGCTTCACACAGTCCTACGATTCTTCCCCTCTGAAATGCATCAAAATAGCGATAAACCTAACGACTGCGTGTACCCGGCATTTTCGGCCTTCGCTGAACACAGGGTTCCCACTCAAAAGTAATAAAAAAATTCCCTGACTTTCCCAGGTTCTCCAGGTGGTTTTTAAAGTTTTCCAGAGTGGCATGTTGCAAAGAATTGTTACATTTCATTCCATTCATTTTTCTCACCAAAGCACACACTTGTAAATTCTTTACGTAATTTGTCTTTATAAAACTACCTGCTTTTCATTAATAACAACTAACTGTGCACATTATTTTCTATACCAAAGTTTCGTGAACTTTTGTGAATACTACCCACATGGAATTTGTAAATGCATTCCCATAGAAACAGGTCATATGTAAGAAAAAATTTGTTAGTTGAATAGTTTCAGTTTTTCTATAACACAATGCAGCTAAGCTTAATGATGGAATGGCTCTGTTCAAAGAAACATTGTTTCAAGAGAACCTACAGACAAAGGACTTTGATCCATCATTTGGTTGGTTCTCTTGTGAAGTGTTTCTTCAAGCAGGAGCCATTGTGCCTAATTGTTCCATGTTATAACAACTGCCTGCAGAAATTGAACAAAAGCTTAATAATTGGCAATTTTAAAAATTCAATTTTGCATCTTTTTTTAGAGAATAAAGGAAATACTTAATATAACTGAAAGTAAGATCTACCAAATTCTAGGCAGGCAGTAATCGCAAGCAAAAGTTTGAAATCTTGAAAAAATAAGTTTTTTTTTTTTTTTGGCAAAATAAAGTATCCATTGATTTTTACAAAAAAAAAAAAAAGGGTAATTTTCTCTGAGTTTAACAAAAAAAGGTAACTTTCCCTGATTTTTGCAACCATTTTCAAATTCCCTGAGAATTCCAGGTTTTCCAGGTTGAGTGGGAACCCTGGAACAGTCTTCCACCACAAACAATAAATCTGAAACATCCGCAACACTTCCACCAGCGACCACAAATTACTATCCCTGTTGCTGCCGCCACTTTTATCTAAAAAATGTGTGACATCATCATCTCTGGTTTAACGTCATTTGCATATCTCGAGTGGGTACACCCGCCCTGCGATTTGCATGTTTGTAGCACAACCTCTTTCTGGGTAGGGCAATTTTTATGTCAAGCAGTGTATTTGGTGCAAACAACATGAGGCACTTGATCCCATCGTTTCCACAGTGCAAGATGGTGTTTACTGGGCAGGAACTTAGACCCCTGGTGCATGTTGAACAATGTATGACTGGTGCCCACTATCGTGAATTTCTTGCAGACTCTGCAATGTTGCACTTTTTCCCAAATGGTGATGGTGTCTCCCAAGATGACAATGCACTGAGCCATAAGTCCAATGTTGTGCAGGAATGGTTTGAGAAACACAGTTCAGACTTCCTGCATATGAATTGGCCTCCAAACTTCCCCAATATCAATCCTATAGAGCACTTGTGGGACACCACGGAATGGCATATCAGGCATCCGGATACACCAATCGCCTTCATACCTGCATTGAAGGTTGAATTACACACAACGTGGTTGGGCATACCTCTCAACTGCTTCTGGCATCTTACTGAATTGATGCCATTTCGGATAGCTGCTGTGCTGAGGGTGAAAGCAGGACCTGTGAAGCATTGGGCAAGTTGTCATAATTCAGTGATCACTCAGTGTATTATGGGAACCTATACACTGAAGACCAATTGAATTAGAGACAGCTGGCGTTATGCAAATGTGGCCCAGGAATGACATGACGTATGCAGCGATCTGACAATATAAGGAGTGATGCGACGAGAATCGGAAAGAGTCGGACGTAATACGATGGATCTAAGCGCATTTGATCGTGGGCAAATTGTCGGAGCCGGAAGAATGGGTCACTCCATCTCGGAAGTCGTGCAGGCACTGGGATTTTCACGAGCCACTGTGTCACGGGTGCATCGTGAGTACATCGAATCCAGTAAAACCATCCCTACAAAGGCCAACTGCCGTGGACAACAGCGTGTGGATGAGTGGGGTCATTGTCGGCTAGCTCGCATTGTAACAGCGGATAGACGGGCCACAATGCAAGAAATCACTTGACAATTTAACAATGGTGCACAAAAACGTGTAAGCAGCCACACCATCCAGAACCATCTCCTCGCCATGGGGTACAGAAGCCATCGTCCCACGAGGATACCGCTGCTGACCGCACATCACAGGGTGCAAAGATTAGCATGGGCGCGGGAACATCGCCACTGGACCCTAGACATGTGAGAAAATGTTGCCTGGACTGATGAGTTGAGATTCACGTTGGTCCATGCGGATGGCAGGACCACACGAAGCGATGGATCCTTCTTGCCAGCAGGGTACTCTTCAAGCTCGTGGGGGTGGCATTCTCATCTGGGGACTGTTTATGTGGACTGAAATGGGACCCCAGATACGTGTGACATCGTCCCTCACAGGTCAACATTACTGGGATATCCTGGACAACCATTTGCTCCTGTTTGTGCGTTTTCAACATACCACTGGGGACCTCATCCTGCAACAAGACCATGCACCGTGCCATCGCTCCCGAATTGTATCCGAATGGTTGGATGAACACTCCACCGACGTGACCTCGCTTCCTTGGCCAGCTAGGTTACCCGACCTCAATCCCATCGAGCACATCTGGGATGCAATCGAGAGAGAAGTTCGAGGCTCTGACCCCCCTCCATCAAATCTTCGTGAACTGTGGGAGCTTGTTCAGGGGTCATGGATCTGTATGGCTTCCCAACGCTTCCGGTGTCTTGTCGAGTCCATGCCGAGACGAATCGCCTACTAGATAGGTATCTCTAATTCAATTGCTCTTCAGTGTAGTTTCCAACATTACAGTATAGACATCAGAAACCTTGAAACTGAATTTAAAAGTACTACTCCCAAACCATTTCAAAAATTACAATTCCAGGTGTTTTGTAGAAAACAAGCCTCACAGAGAGTTCAAGCAATGTAGGAAAAACTATTAACAGTTTATTTATAAAAACTTTTTGTGAGCACAGAATTATACATTTTTACAATGCAACTTTCTTTAGAACACAGTTTAAGTGATCACAGAACAAAAACAAAAAAAAAACTTGCGGACAGTTCAATACAGTTACTTGTTAACAAACCAAATATGAGAAATTTTCTGCTGTCTACCCCTGAGGCTATTTATTGTGCACATATACAGCACATATCACAATGTACAATTTGGTGAATATATTGTCTTGACAACAGAAGCTGCAACTGGAAATTATAAAATGATCATTGTCTGAGATAGGCTACTTAAAACAGCTGCAGTTTAAAAAACAATAAACAGGTAGATGTAGCATTTGTCAAAGAGAAAAAATATTATTACTTCTAAGAAAATAAAAAGATAATTTTTTTCATGAACAAAATGTAGTGTATATAAAATATTTTTTGTTAGTTGAAATTTTCTGACAACAGGAAAACTACATCAAGCCCTGAGCAAGCATGTATTGTTTTCAAAATTGGATACACAAGACCTAAAAATACATTACCAGTACCAGGAAAGAAAAGTCTTATAATACAATATGGATATGTTTCACCTGCAATGAAATATCATGGAAAACAGGCTAGAATTTGTTTTCTTTTTTCTCATTTTTTTACAAGTTGCTTTTATTAGTTGGATAGTTCTTTCCTCTTATAAGAATGGTTTAGCAAAGACAGAGTAAAATAAATATAGATACACCTTCTTGTTGAATCAAGAAGGAACTGTATCTATGATCAACCTTCCTCCATTGTGTTCAAAAGGTTCTGATCACATACATACTTGTATAAACAAAAGCCTGTGCACAATATTAAGATATTTCCGTAAACAGTTTATGTTCTGGAAGGAACACGATATGAATTTCTTTTCACTGTGAACAAATGCACAAATAATTTGATCCATCAATCAATACTAAAAATTCACTGTTCATTAAAATACAGCTGTTCAAGAGCATAACAGGCAACACAACCCTTTTAGCAAACAAATTAAAATGGCTTGTTACATACAAATAACATGGTGTCAATTATTATCATATCTGATATTGTAATGCTATAATGCTAGTTAATGGACTTCTGATACCATTTGTGGGTTGTGAGCATCATAGAGCAATAGGGAATGAAATTTTGCACTTTTTCCAGTTCTATATTTTTTTCCCTTTTCTCAGACTATGTTATACTTCTACTGATCTTTCTTACATGTTACTTCTGCAGGAAACAACACAGAATATTTGCTGACTTCCTATGAATGAAACAATGGCAATTTTTGCCATGATATTTAATATTCCAGGAAACATCAGCTGACATTTATCAGTGCATAAAATGATTGTCAAAATGCTGAACTGTAAAAAACTTTCACTGGATATTTTTTTTTTTTTACAAAAAATGAGTATATTTTTTGTTCAGTAATTTTGGTAATATTCTCTCTTACACACAAACGCATGCATGCATGCATGCATGCGCGTACACACACACACACACAACAGGAAAAGTACAATGAACACAATCAAGAAATTGCATAAGGATGAAAGCTCATTTCAAGAACTGGAACAAATGTAAACAAGAGAATATTTTTTCATTACACAGGCATGTTATAAAGAACATACAATAGAGCCACCATTGAACAAAACACACTTTTTTAAGTAAACACTGAACAAAACAGACATTTTTCTAAGAAAACCATTGAACAAAACACACTTTTCTAAGAAAACCATTAAACAAAACAGACATTTTCTAAGAAAAACATTGAACAAAACAGACACGTTTTCTAAGAAAAACATTGAACAAAACACTTTTCTAAGAAAACCATTGAACAAAACAGACACTTTTCTAAGAAAACAAGGAACTCTGATAGCAATGAACTGAACACACTGGGAAATCAAAATATGACAAAAACCAATGCACAATAACCATAATAAGTGAACAGAGGCTAGTTGTTCATACATGTAATTGCACATGAATACATACATTTGTCTTTAATCTAAAAAAAAATATATATATATATATATATATATATATGTATGTATATATATATATAACTGTACATTTCTCTCTTGATATTGAGTTCTCAACAATAGGCCACTGTAGTTTTGCATGTGACCCTAGTTTACATGTTGTGCTTAACAAGTCTGAAAATCAGTATACACTTGGGGAAATACAGTGATTCAAAAGTTGCCTTACCCATAATTTAAATTATATTAATATACAATAGCATACGGGAAATACCTTTGTTGGCTCATAATTTGTTACAGTTAGTAACATCTGGATGTTGTAATAGTGCCCTTATACTTGTCCATTGGCAGTAGCAGTTTGATTAGTGAGTGAGCAACAAGCTGCCACACTGGAGAAGTGGGTATTCACTACTGAACATTTCACAACAAAGGCGCAAAAAGTATTTTGGCAAAGATAATGTTAAAGGCACTCTCCTAAATATAAATTTTTATGAGCAGTTAGCCATTTTTAGACTGGAAGTGTACATGAAAAAAAAACAGAGTGGGGTGGTCATCTCTGGTAAATGTGAAAAAACAACTTTAAACTTTGATGGTATATGTGCATAGTTACAACAGTCACCAAATCAAAGTCTCACAAAAGTCTTGTGACTGTGATGACCTACTTTAGTGCACAAAGGGCTAAAAAAAAAAAAAAAAAAAAAAATCAACCTGCACTTTCACTATATTCAGAGAGTCCAAGAATTTAAATATCCAGAAACATCATGGTATTACTGTAGTACTGGACATGGTTTTGGTCACTCATTGAGGTAAATCGAACAACCTTAATACTGCCCCCCCTCCCATGTGAAGAAGTATGGTTAAATACCTTGAGGAATAAGTAAATAGCCAGTATTGGAAGATCTGGTCAAGTCAAAATCTATATCTTTATATATAAGGAGTTTTTGTATCCACGAAAGACTGGTGTATAGTGTGTCCTTCTCATTCGCATTCAGTTGTAGCACCTCTTCTAGGATACAACAAATAATGATATATACAGGGACAGTAGATTAATCTCATCGTTATTGCTAGTTTCAGTGAGATGGGACACACATACATCACAAAGTGCAAGTTTGTATTTGTATCCAAAGATCCTATCTTGAATATTTGCTAGTTTTCAAGAAATGTGTTCCATAAATTTTTACATAATACAAGTAATATTTGAAGTAAAATGTGTGAAATACATCTACTGTACCATCTGGGTAACATGACTTTTGAATAACACTGTACAATGAATCTGTGCTTTATATTTTATTTTATTTTTCCATACAAGTTGTGGTGCGATAAGTTATATTCAATGTTAAGAAAGCACAGTGACGTTATACTAAGTAGAACCCAAATTAAAAGAATCGTAGACATGCTTAGCTTATTAACACAAAATGCAGCATGCTAGATCACACAGCTAAAAATACAAATTTATGAAGTCTAAACAGCAAAAGTAAATAATTTAAATGAAAAAAAATATTGTATATGGCCAAAACGTTCCACAACCTACAATTCTGCAATGTTCTTGCTTTTACATCGGTGGTGTAAACCTCACTATACATGTCTATATAACAGTTTAAAAGTTTTTACAAAAAGAAATAAGAGCAACAGGGTTCAAAAAGATCATTTTAAGATGTCAACTTTTGTTACAAAATGCATCTTTTGAAAGACAAAATTTAGTTTCTAGTGAAAGCACAATGTGTATCACTTTCAAAAGGCACAAAAGAGTTTTCAAACATGTTTCACTCCTGGGTGCCTAATCTTAAGTTTTATATCCATATAATATTCAAACCACCAAATTTGTGAATGACCACCATGGCAGTCTGTAACATAGGCATCCTTTCCAGGTTTCCCCCGAGCCGCATCTAGGCATTTTCCAGTCAGAGAGTGAACTATAGGGCCTCCCTTAACATAGGAGCAAAATAAAGAGAAAAAGAAAAAATCAGTAACTGTACAAATAATCTGTACAATTTTTAAATAAACAAATTTTATGCTCAAATTTCAAAATAAAATGAATTTTCATGAATACTATGAGCAAACAAAAATCAATTAAAAATCTAGTTCTGGAAGACACAAAATTGTTGAGCAAGATATTTTTAACACACATACACGGATAAGCCATTACATTATGACCACCCCCACCCTACAGAAATGAGCACATCTGGAGACTGAATGGTGGCGCAGGTGAAGTTCACAGAGCAGTACAGTACACACAACCTGAGAACCAGCGTTTGATTAGTAGAGTATTCAGAGTCAGAATGGGAAAAGCAGCCGATTTATTGGAGTCTGACAAAGGACAAATTGTGATGGCATGGCGCCTCGGAACTACGATCTCGGAAACGGCGAGGCTTGTGGGTTGTTCACGTGCTGCTGTAGTGAGTACATATCAAAAGTGGTGCACAGATGGCCAAACGACAAACCATTGTCCAGCCTTTTGTCGTCCGCAGCTCACTGACGCCAGAGGGAAGTGGAGACTGTCGCGCATTGTTCACGACGACTGAAGGGCCACAGTGCGACAAATTACCCCCAGCTACAACAGTGGTGATCAGGCCATGTGGCACAGCCTTCTGCACATCGGCCTGCGTAGCCAAAGACCCAGCCAGGTCCCCATGCGCACTGCACATCACCGTCAACAACGCATGAAATGGGCCCAAGATCATTGAGATTGGACCGTGGTTGATTGGAAGAAAGTGGCCTGGTCTGACGAATCAAGATTCCTGGTGTATCACGTAGATGGCACAGCGCGGACACAATGTTTACCAATGGAGGCTATGGCACCTGGATGTACTGTTGGGTGGAAACAGGCCGGCGGCGGTGGTGTTATGTTGTGGGCGATGTTTTCTTGGGACACTTTAGGCCCCATTATCCCAAATAGCACAATCCCCGACAGCTGCCAGGTATCTGAACATCGTTGCGGACCAAATTCAACCATTCATGGCAACTGTGTTCCCTGCTGGTGATGGCCATTACCAGGATGATAATGCACCATACCACACTGCCAGAATCGTCAGGGAGTGGTTCGAGGAACATGTTGGTTGGTGACTTTCTGTTAATTCCCCCTGGCCTAAATTCACCTGACATGAACCCAATCGAACATTTGTGGTTCAAATTTCGAAAAGCGGGTTAGCGGCAACCCCCTCCCCTGAAATGTATGGGAACTGGAGATCCTGCTGTTGACATTATGGTACCAGGTATCCCAAGATACCTATCGCCACCACATCGAATAGATGCCTCGCGGAGTGGCAGCTGTTTTGGGAGCAAAAGGGGGACCTACAGCTTATTAGGTAGGTGGTCATAATGTAATGGCTCATCGGAGTACATTCTATCCAAATGACATATTTCATCACCTCCATAATCAATAACAACCCAATCTGAAAACTTCTGTATGATGAATGGATATTTCTACATAAAAGGCACATAAAAACAAAAGACTAATTTGCAAAACCTTAGACTTTGTAAATGATAAATCTTATTTACAAGAGCATGCTTTTACCTTTTATTTTTGAAATGACTTTGATCACATATTACTATTGATTTGACAAACTCTGCAGCTTAGTTTTCAGATGTATATGGTTTCTGCCTACAAGGACTCCAATTCTTTTCTTATCTATTGACCACATGTGAAGCTGCCTTTACTTTACCAAAATACCAGTCAAAACCTACAATCCTGATAGGTACTTAGGACACTAGAAACGTTATCCACCTACAAATGAAGAATGTGCCAAATTGGAAGGAAATGACACAACTCGTGTCAAGGTCAGTCTAGTCATGTGTCACATGCATTATGAAGTCCCTCTATTTGCTAGTTCCACTTGGTAGTAATTTGTGTCTGACTGCATACAAGTAAACATGGAATGGCAGAAGCTGGAGCACCGATTAGCCATAAAATTCCTGACAATAGAAGGGAATGGATCAAAAGTGATTCATGAGGGAACAATATCCATGTACGAAATGCACCTTCCATATACCAAGTGAAATTTTGGTCGAAGCAGTTTAAATGGAGAAGAGAATCAACTGAAGATAACTCATGTTTGGGAAAACTAGTGGAAGCGGTGAATCCAGAGATATACAAAAAACAAAACAAAAAAGAGAAAAAAAAAACAAAAAAAAACCCAACTGAGAACATGGTCACGCAAGACCGGCAAATTAAGGCTGCTACAATTGTACAAGAACGCAACCTGCTGGAACCATTGATTTTGATTACTCTGCATGATTCCTTGAGCACGTCCATAGTTTTTTCTTGCTGGGTTCTCATAATGCTGACTCCTTTTCAAAAGTAATGCTGGATGCAAGTTTTGCAAGAGAATTTGGGGCTGTAAGGAAAGGATCCACAAAAGAATTTCGCGGAAGCCCAGAAAATGATCTGTGCTGCTTTGGGTGAGGCTGCTGTGTCCTACAGTACGTGTAAGAAGTGGTTCCACTGGTTTAAGCAGGGAAATTTCGATCTCCGTGATGCAGAACGTCCGGGAAAGCCACAGAAAGTTGACAATGAGGAACTGGAACAACTGTTGGACGCGGATCCCTTCGCAAACACTCGGAGCACGCCCAGGAACTTGGAGTAACACGGCAAGCCATTGCAAAGCGCCTGCACAAGCTTGGACAGATTCACAAGGGGGCCGTTGGGTGCCCTACCAACCTACAGCTGCAAACAAGTCTAGGTGCTACGATGTTGATATGTCCCTGCTTTCCAGATTCAAGAAGAAGGATTTCCTCCACAAGATTTTGACCTGTGATGAAAAGTGGATCCTCTACAATAATCCTAAGCGGCGCAAATCGTGGGTTTATCCAGGTCAGCCTACCACCAGTACCGCCAAACCGAATATCTATGCCAGGAAGTTGTTGCTGTGCATATAGTGGGATCAGCGTGGTGTCGTAAAACGGTCAATGCTGAGCGTTATTGTCAGCAACTCATTCGTGTGAGTGACGCACTGGAGGCGAAGAGGCCATACACCGGCAAGGGCAGAAGGTCGGTCCTGTTGCTTCAGGATAATGCCCGTCCTCACACCGCAAAAACAACTTTAAACATGATCATTGACCTGGGATGGGAAATTTTGTCCCACCCGGCGTATTCTCCAGACTTTGCCTAGTCGGATTATCACCTCTTTCGCTCCCTGCAACATCACCTGAGTGATACGCACTTCACTTCTGTCGAGGAGGTCCACACAAGTATTGATGACTTTATCAACTCGAAACAGTACTCTTTTTTCTGCAGTGGCATTTGGCAGCTCCCTGACCGACAGCTCAAATGTATCCAACATGACAGGGATTATTTCTCTGATTAGGTACGTATTCGATTTGCTAGTGATGCCTATGTTGCCTGCTTGAAACATTTGCAGGATGCCATCAAGGAAAAACAGAGAGAAAAGCTGAGCAATGGAGTACTCTTGTTGCAGAACAATACTTCAGTGTACAAGCCCTATTAAGTATGGGCTGTCATTTTTTACTGTGGATTCCAAGAATTGAACCACACATCCTAAAGCTCAGAATTAGCTCCTAGGGATTATTTTCCCTTCAGATATCTTAAAAAACACATGCAGGGATGCCATTTTTCAAGTGACAAAGAGATCAAGAATGCTGTTTCAGAGTGGTATGAGACAAATCATAAATACTTCTATTTTTCTGGGACTTTCCTCTCTGCCCACATAGTGAAGGTGGTGCATCATAACTCCTTCATCTCCAGATAGGTAACTTTTCTATTCTACTTCATATATTTTAAATATTAACAACACAAAAGAAACAAGGCTCTGAAAATCTGAATCATATGCCCATTCATAAGGACACATTTACTGAAGATGTATATCTCTGGTACATTTTACTAACTGCTGCACTAAAATTAAATTTAGAGCATTACATATTAGACAACAATAAACATGGAATTAACCCGGATCGAACCAAATCAAGGCAGACAGTGAACCAATAAAATATTCTAGACATAACACTATAGTAAATGCTTCCATCCTGGCACTTTTTGTTCATTAGTCTGTTAGAAGCACAATGCATTTTATTTATTTCTTCAAATACTTTTTGCTTCATTGCTTTCAATTTTTACTTAGAGACCCTTACTCAATTAAACTGAAAAGAATCAGATTAGAAGCAGTCACGGATAACATAGATTGAGCATCCCTACACAAAATCCTTGGACTTTTTCGGTTTTTGGAGTATTTGCATACAGTATACCTATATAATGAGATAGCTTGGGGATGGGACTGAGTCTAAACACTAAATTAATTTATATACTGTACATTCATACATATCACTAAGCTGTTCTCTGGGATTCAGAGGTTAGCACCACAAAGAAAAAAAAAAAAAAAACTACCAGATAATTTTAAACTGATTATTTACTTACTGTTGCCATATCAAACTTCTCCATTTACAGCGATCTTGACATACAACTCAAGCTTCACTGACATCCATCACATGACATACACAAGATCTTCTATACTTCATACTCTTTTTCTCATGCAGACACTCCTGAATCTGATCCTCACATGACTTCCTTGGCCTTTCTCTACCTTGCCTTCCTACCACTTGGGCTTAAAAGATTTTCTTAGTAAGCATCTCATCACTCATTCTTTCAACATGGCCAAACCACTGAAGCATATTAGTCTCCACCTTGCTAACAACATTTTCTTTCACATTACACAACTGCAACACATCTTCATTCCTCACACGATCAGAACGAGTCTTGCCACAACCCCCCCCCCCCTTAAGTAACGCATTTCTCCAGCACATAAATTACTCTTGTGTTTCTTCTGTAGTACCCAGGTTTCACTGCCATACATCAGAGTAGGAACAATCACACTTTCATACACAGCCATGCAGGACTCTCTTGAGAACCCATCATTCCTGTGAAAACCTCCCAAGGCAGCTATGACTTTCAATGAAGAATTCACTTGCCTACTAATTTCACCATCCAATTTGTTCTCTCTGTTGAACATGCTTCCTAAATACACAAACCCATTCACCTGATCAATCACTGTGACATTTAAACTTATATTACATTCAGTACTACCAGTTCCTTGCTCAAAAACCATAACGTTGGTTTTACCCTTATTTATACAAAGTTTGAATATGATGCAAACTTCGTACATCCAGGACAACATACTCTGAAACTCACTTTTGCTCTGTGCCAACAGGTAGGCATATATGCTGTAAGACTTATCTTTGCGGTGTCAACGAACAACACAAACGGATCCGACTCGGAAACGATTTACGAGTCATTCCCCGAGGAAATGATTAAATTGAAGAGTCAACCAACAACTCCAAATTATCCCCATGAAACTAATTCATAAGTCATTCCCTGGTGAAATCATTCACCAGAAGTGTCAATGAACAAATCAGTGTGAATGAATTGTTTTAGTGAGTCAAATTGATAAAATCAGTTTCCCAATCACTACAACAGAACAGAGCATTAGAGCCCCACTCAAGAATATTGGAGGCCATGTGCTGTAACTGCCAGGGTATGCAAAGACCTGCGTAATGCCTGGGAGCCTTCCCAGAGCCTTTTGGAATTTTCCATTTGTGATATCATGTGGGCAGTTGAAAGAAGTTTTGGATTTTGGAGGGGTTTGATTTGGGGAATTTTGGATAAGGGTTGCCATTATATGTGAATGCACAGTATGATTCAAATTGCATGCTTTTCACACACTAAATATCCTCTTTATAAATAAGCTGTCTGCTATATCACCCACTGTTTCATGCTGCACTAGTCAATTCTCAGACAATGTTGGGAATCGACTTATTCTTGAATACTAGATCCAAAATGTAACAGAATTTGCATTTGTTTTGGTTAAAGTTTGGTAAAATGCCTTCAGAAAAACATGTCACCGAGTATATTTGTAGGAGATGCTTTATCAGTCACATGAATACACGCAGTTTTCATTATTTTAATGTTGCTTATCTTCTGTGGCCAATTTAAATCATGGAAGACTATAGACAGTGTGGAAGAAAAATTCTTCACACATTACATGGAAATTCATCTGAATTATTAACACAGCAATCAGGCAGATCCGAATTGCATGTATTTTACTGTTTTTTCCATAGTTTAGTCCCGTCAGAAAACTTGAAAATTACATTGGATAGCATGCTCGAACAGAAATCGGGGGATACGGGTTTGTTTCCAGTTCCAGAATGATGTAATTTTCAAGTTTTCTGACATGACTAAATTACGTGAGAAGCGGTAAAACACACACAATTCGGAGCTGTCCGATTGCTGTGCTCATAATTCAGATGGAAGAGTATGTTCCACAAAAGTTCTAGACCTGCAAATTAGTTCAACAGAAATACGAGTATCAAAAGCCTTTACTGAAGAATGCCAAATATACAGAGATGCCAACATCTGAAGGAAGTCATTAGTCCATATGTGCGGCACCCATAGTTTTTTCGTAGTCAAGTCAAGTTCCCACATTAAAATTTGCAAGGTAGCGTGCATATTTCCCAGAGTACACTGCTACATTTTTAGCAACATGTTAATCTCGATCGGGGACAATACTTGGATACATTTTGTAACCTAAGTCCCCTTTAAAATGGGGGAAAAAAAACTTGAGTAAATACACAAAAAATACATACCATTTCAACTCCACCTTTTAATAAATATTTTATGTTATTTTAGCCATACTCTGAATAATAGCTGTAGATTTTGTGCGCCCACTACTGTATTTTTTCGCTATCTCCGAATCTGGAAACATTACTTGTGAAAGAGGCTTTGCATGATCTGCGGCGGAAATTGGGCAAATTATGTTCAAATAAAAATCGCGCAAAATAACTTTCAGCTTGAATAACAGCTATCTCATCACTTTTTACGAAGTAACTGGATACAGAATTATTCTTTTCTTTCAATAAACCATATGGTTCATGTTTTTTCGAAGTTGCATGCCTCTGACAATCGTACCGTCCGCCATGAGCCACCGGAAAATCGCAGCTGCACACGCCACAAAACACATGATTCACGGAAACACGCGACCGCTGTAAACATGGAAATTCCAACGAATAACATTCCTTGTACTGCTGTGAATTTTTAATTTTCTTCACACCACTGGAACTGGAAGCCACTGAAGCACGCTTCATAACTACAGCAATTCACGTCACACCACAACTAATCAACTTTCAACTTAACAACAAGAACAGAAAACGTGGAATCAACTCTAGTCTACCTCCGACAACTTACGTTAGTTCAGGACGCGGTTAAGGTTTTCCTGAAGTTAATAGACGTCGTGCGTTGTGAACGCCATCCCACGGCAAGCCAGGTACAAAGTCACGTGATCATACAGAACGATCTCCGCGGCAACATTTCTGCTTGCTTGTTGGCCAGTCAAACATACTTGCTGTGTGACGGCTTCGCGACGTTACCGCAAAAATCACTACATTTGCCCTGGAAAAATCCGTAGTTTTTCACACCTTTTGAACTTGATATCCGTAGAAACCACAGAGCATCCGTAGTACTTGGCATCTCTGAATATAGTTGAAACAGCATCTTTCTTTGCAAGTTGTTGTACTAGGCTGGTTTCTGATACTACAGTGGAGAGTTTTTAACAATTCAGTGAAACTCATTTTAGATCAGCATTCTTCAGATAAAAAACAAGGGGTGGAATTTCACCCACTGTTATGAAAGTATAGCTTCTAATGAAGATAGAATTGCAGGACTCAGTGTATAAATATACACAGGAACAATTTCAAAAGAGGCATGACTTCTTTTTGCTTTTATGAGGGGAAAGGGATTAATGGCTCCCCCATGAAAAATTGAAGGCTAAACGCAGTTGTCAGAGCTAAGAGTGATAAAAAAAAAATTTACAGGACAAAATTCTAATTTTAATCTCATGACATAAAAATGGGTCACAGATGATCAGTATCTGGAATGCACAAACTTTGTACACAAAAAAAATATTTTATTTATCATATTTTTCCCTACTTAAGTGGATATGAGAATAGAACAAGTAAAAAAATATATTTATTCTTAAATTCTGCTTTCAAATTATATAGAATGAGACACAGATATTCAGCAGAATTGTAGATAAGTTGATCCTAGAGAGCCAGTCTGAACTGTGATTTTTGTGATAACACTTCATTTCTCTGTAATTTTGTCCAGTTTGGCATTTCCCATAGACAGCATCATCTGGCCAACTGTAACTTCCCACATATTATTTTCTTTATCATCACTGTCTAATTTTTTTGAAGCTTCAACAAGAGCTTATATGATGTATCTGATTCAATCGCCCAGGACTTCTTTGAATTCAGTAAATCAGCTATTCGCTCAAGTTTTGCACAGCTTTTCTATGTTTTATGCTATCAGCATGTGAAAGTATTTGTAGAGGTCTCGTATTAGAAACGCTTAAATTTTTGTCACACATGAATTTTTACTGTTTATGATTGCAGCTACTTTTAATAGAAAAAGTCTAATTTCAAAAGCAAACTTTTCATTCTTTCAAAATTTAAGGATTTTCATGATATATATATATATCATGAAAATCCTTAAATTTTGAAAGAATAAAAAAAAAATACATCCTTCCAGTGCTTATGTATGGTGCAGAGACGTGGACCTTAACTAAAAGAGACATACAAAGGCTGCAGACAACTCAAAGTAGCATGGAGAGGTGCATACTTGGTGTAACCAGGAGAGATAAGAAGAGGAACTCGTGGATTTAAAAAATGACAAGAGTGGAAGACAGCATGATCAGAGTTAAATCCCTGAAATGGCAATGAGCTGGACATACTGCCAGAAGGACAAACCATCGATGGACAGCCGAAATTTTAGATTGGATTCCAAGGGACAGGAAAAGACCCAGAAGAAGACCACGTGGGAGATGGGTGGATGAAATTCGAAAGTATGTGGGAGTGACATGGAGGAGACTGGCACAAGACAGACCGTTGTGGAGGAAACTTGGGGAGACCTTCGTCCAGCAGTGGATGGATAATGGTTGACAATGATGATATATATATGAAAAAAAAAAAACACTCATGAACATCAGGACAACTCCTACCTCTGAGTTGTACATCCCTAATTTAGAGCTACTGGCTTCTAGGACGGAGAAAACTACCATTCAAAGGATATGCACATCATCAACGTCTTGTACTGGGATTCAAACCCAGACCCAGCAATACAAGAAGTCTGTGCCCTGGAACACTCTGCCACTGGGTGCCAGGTGACTAATTAGGCACACCATAAAAATTTGAGATTTTCAATACACCCTCCCGCAAGCTTTTGGATTGCACCATGTAAGGTAAAAAATTTCTCTTACAGGAAAAGCCTCCACAAAACAATCAGGCAATTATGAAAGATCAAGCGCATACATATTACAACGACTAAATGAAAAAGATTTAAAATTAACTCAAAATAAGAAAAACAGGGATTAGCCAGACTGAAAAGTGTACATGATGGAATTAAATATACTGACTTTTTTATGAGTCCATTCTTGATTTTGCTTCTTGCCATGGCACTTTGTCATCATTACTGGAAACCAATGTTTTGAATATTCTGCATTGACCTCAGCACAATTTTCTTCTTTCCGTAACTCACCCTCGTTGGTAAGGGATAGCATCTAAAATAACAAGAAACAAAAGTAACTTGCTTAGATTTACATCCTTGACATCAAACTGTAAAATTAATATTCACCTAAGGTATGCCACTTAAAACTAACGTGACATCTCTCACAGTGTAGATAATTATAGAAGTTAAATGCATGACAGCATTGTATTCACCTGTTTGTACACATTCGATCATAGTGTCGACACAGAAATTAAGGGGAAAATATCCTTCATAAATATATAGTAAACTCACAAGTATATTATTTTCAGCAATCAGATTGTGGCCCTGAATTGCTTTTAGTTCTCTATTCACCATGTAACATCCCCTCAGAACACTTAAAAATTAGAATACCCTGGAGAGGGAATTGAACCTGCATCTCCCAATTTCCATTTGATCATGTTACCATTACACCACACAGGACAACGAAATTCCAAGTAGCTGAATGTAAGCTACTTGGAATTTCATTGTCCTGTGGCTGAATGTTATAAGTCCAAGAATCTGAGCCAACTTCAGATTTGTGATTTGTGATGATATCTGATGTGAGGTGATTTATGACCTATATCTGTTCCTTGATTTGAAAGGGTTGTTGATGCTACAAAGAAGCAAAGGATTGCTATGATTACCAAAAATCTGAAGTTGGTTCAAATTCCTGGGCTTAGTTTCAGTTACTTGTAACTTCGTTGTTTTGGGTTGTATAACAGTAGCATTTTTGAATGAACATCGGGAGATGTAGGTTTCATTCCTGCTCCAGGGTAGTGTAGTGTTCATGTTTTCAAAGGGATGTTACAACTTGAACAACAGACTAAAAGTAATTCAGTGCCACAATCTGATTGCTGAAAGTAACATACTTCAATCACAGTTTCTGAAAACTATATATGAGTTGACTGAATAATTTTTCATGCAAATATGGATTACCCAGCTTACATCTTTTGTCAAACATCCTGTAATTTATTACTACGAATATATTACAAATGAAAAGCTGGAAATATATTTTTTTTTCAGTTTACAGAATTTTGAAAACTAATGATCATATATGTTTACAGAATATAATTCAATATTCCTGTTATAGTAATATAAAGTGTCATAGCATAGACATTTTAGACAATATTCTGAAAGACTGGATTTGCTGGTTTTAATAACCACTGATGGCAAACATACACTACATAGAAAACAGTATTCAGACACATAGGTCAAATGAAAATGAGAGCATTTACTAAATGAAATCAATACATAGTCAGCCCACATTTGGCTGTTATGACTGGAGCAACCCTACTAGGCATGCTTTCCATGAGATGTTGGTAGGTTTGTGCCAGAGTTTTCCTCCATTCCTCCTGCAAATTTTCTGTCAGAGCTGCTGCAGAGGAAGGTCTTACCAGGCAAGATCAGATTTGACGTTTCAGCTTGTTTTGCAGATGTTCTATTGTATTTATATCAAGATTCTGGGCCAGCCAATCTTACACTTTGGACATGCTGCTCCTCAAACCAGGCCTCGACAGACCTTGCAGTGTGGCAAGGCACTCAATCTTGCTGAAACAGGTAGGAATTTGTGCTGAAGTATTGACACAGTGTAGGTACTATAGAATGGTTTAGAATGTCTTTGTATCTGGTGGCCGCCAAGCTGGAGGGCACCACAACCAAAAGACCAAGTTGTTCCCAGCACAAACAGCCCCACACCATTGCAGAGCCCCCCCTCTAAATTTAACTGCTGGTACGATGCAGTCTGCATGGCAGTGTTCCTCAGGTAAAAAGGCCATTCCCAAATATATCCATCAATGAAAGAGTGCTTCAGCACTCCACACAGCCCTCTTCCACTCCTCTGTCATCCTCAAATGGTGAGCAAACCACCACTGCAGTCACTGTCTAACATTGTCTGGAGTGATGCAGGGCTTGTGTGCAGCTGACCTGGCATGGTAACTGTGGGTATGCAGTTAGCAACAGAATGTTGGTGCAAAAACCTGTTTCAGTGGCTTGTGCGACATCACTGGCCAGGTCTGTGGCAGAGAACATGCCCCTCTTCATATTTTGGAGTAAGCTTTGTTTAGCACAATCACTCAGTTTGTGGAGCCTTCCAGAGCACAGCTTCACTGTATATCGTGGTAACATTTACTTTGCATTGATGAAGAACATTAGCAACAGTGGATTTTGGAAATCCCAGAAAAGTGGCAATGCTATGTACTGACTGCTTACTCAGATGGCATCCAACCACGATGCCCCTTTAAAAGTCAATTCAATTCAGTTCTGCATGGCATAGTCACTTCCAATGCAGTCTTGTAACACCATTTGCAAATGTTTTGTTCTGCAAATGCACATTTATTTGCATACGTGGAGGTGTCTGAATACTTTTGTCTACACAGTGTATGTCACAGCTAAAATTAACACAATCTGTGGATTCAAAAACAACAATAAAAAACAGAACTTTTGAAATGCAGTGACTGCTTTTGAGAAGATAAGTGCACTAGCCATTTTCATTTCAACTTCACTTTCAGCATTTCTATTCAACATACAGGTGGTCCAAAAGTATTTCCCTCATTTCACAATTTATTTGCAAGAAAACTAAATGTGCTACATTAACATGGTTTGTACCATTTAAAATATTAACTCCAAAGTTTTTTTTTTTTAATGATACATTAATAGTTTGTATATGTAATCCCTTGGTTGCATGGAGGTGGGGCTGGATTTCGACCGGTAGTTAGTAGCAAATTGCTAGCAAGCAAATGCATTTTGCTAGTGATAAAAAGTGGTTGTAGCAAAAGTTGCTAGTGGAAAAATTTTTTAATGTTTTAGTGTGAATGGTAAAGTGCCACTGCATTATGTGTGTGGAATATTTTAGACACATACAAAATGGAACAACTGCTTTCTGGAAATGAATGTTTCTTGAAAAGTGCAAACATTGTAAAAACATTTTGGCACTAGTAGAAATATCCAGTATATTTCCCTTATCTACTTCTGCATGTGAGGTTGGGTACAGTTTCATGAAGATAATCCAGGGTGATTGGAGGGATAGTGTTTAAACTTACAAACATTGAATGCTCTCATGAGTACTGAGGTTGAAGGTCTGTCTGAAAACAAGTTTGACCCCAGGCCTGCTGTTTTAAAGTGGCATGATGAAAAGACCCAAAACCGAGATCGTAAACCATACGAAAAATAACTTAAGATTTTGAATAGTGTTCTTGAATTTTGTGAATAAATTCAAAATAAAAAAAAAAGGTTTTTTAAATATTCGTATTTGAATTAAATTGTTAGAATTAATCTTTCCGGTTATGAAAAGGTGAGTTATATCTAAATATTTGTAATCTTTTCAGCGTTACAATGTGACAGTTACGGGGGTGAAATCAAAATTTGTCATGACTAACTAATGGAGGGGGACATGTTAAAGTTTCTTTTGTATAGCGTTAATAAACTTTTGCCAGTAGATAATGCAATTTGCTAGTAAAAAATAAGGCAAATAGCAAGTGTTGCTAGTGCTAAAAAAAAAAAAAAAACGAAATCAAGGCCTGCATAGAGGGCATTCAACCTGTACTTAATTTCACACCACACACATTGCAAGAGCTCAATATCAGTGGTAGTGATGGCACTCTAGACACATTCTTTCAGGTTGTTTAAATTCTGTACTTTGGATTTGTGTATTGTTTCCTTTCTAAACACCCACAAACAGAAATCTAATGGTATAATATCTAGAGAGCAGGTTGTTTAAATCCTGTACTTTGGTGGATTTGTGTAGTGCTTCCTTTCTAAACCCACATAAAAAGAAATCTAATGGTATAATCTCTAGAGGGTAGGGGTGGCCATGGAATTGGACCATCTTGGCTGATCTACTTTTCTTCAAACACAGTATTCAAGTAATCGCAGAACCTAGTCCTCAATGTGGTGGAATACCATCCTGTTAGAAAATGATGCTAGGCCGAAAGTCTTCAATCTGTGGAACCGCAAAATTCTGCTGCATATCCAAGTAAATGTTCACAATGATAAAAGTTTCCCCGAAGAAAAATGGACTGATGACACATTTGTGCATTAGCCTGCATCAAACATTGACTTTGGGGCTATCTCAAACATGACAAAGAACAGCATTTGGGATTTCTGAACCCTGACACGTGGACAATATGATAATTCACCTTTCCTGATTTATGAAGTGTCGCTCCATCAGTGAAAAGCACAATTCTACACAGCAGTCATCCTTGTACATACAATCCAGAATATTAACAGCAAACTCCAGAGTGCACAATTTATTGTTTAGCTACAAAATCTGGAAGAATATGGGCTTTACATGCATGCAGTCTCAGCCTTTTATGCAGAACTTGCATGACTTCAATACGTGGTAACCCCACCTTTTCATTAAACATCTGCCTTGCCAGTGCTTGTTTTAGATATATTTTATTTTTGCCAAGGACACCACTGGTTTTCAGAAACTTTCCCGAATTCCTAACGCTCTTAGTATGGGGGAGGGGGGGGGTATGTGTGTCCCTTTACCAAAACATGCATAGAAATTCCTTTGTACTTCCACAACCGATTTCGTTCCGCATAGCTATATGCAAATTTCTTTCATGCATCACTGGCATTTCAGCAACTTATTGTAAGAACTCTAAGAACACCTAGTACTGTCTAGTTGCACAGCTAACTGAAAAAAAAACAACAACATTGAGCTCTCATCTGTCCAATAACATCCAATCACAAACCTTGTTGCTGCAGCATATTTCATTCCCTTTCAAACACATTTTGAAACTACAGGAAGACTTATACAGAGTGGAAGAAATATTCTTCTCATAATACATGGCTAATACTTCATGATAATTAACACAGCAATCAGACATCACTGAATTGACTATAATTACTGTATTGACTGTAGTTACCGCTCCACGATGATGAAATTTTCAAGTTTTCTGATGTGATTGATTTTACATGTGAAACAGTAATTACAGTCAATGCAAAGATGTCCGATTGCTGTGTTGATTATCCATACATGAGACTGACAAAGAGAAAAAACCTTTTTTAATGGGTAAAAAACCGGAATGTGCAGCAAAACAGTGTGAATAAAACACAGTATGAGCAAGACAAAATTGTTCAGGTTAATTTGTTTATGTAAATATTAAACTGGCCCACATCACTCTATTCAAAATATAAATTGATTAACATTTAACAACACAAGATAGAGGAAATATTGAACGAAGTGTGTGGGGGGTGTTAAAATTACAGGCGAAATCTTTGAACCATCTGACTTCCGTTTTCAGAAAATTTTCCTCCATTTTAAAGCTGAAATACACATCTATTCAATGAAATGATATTCAACAACAATACTGAGCAAAAGGATATTGTAAGAAAAAAATATGATTATGGGAGAAATCTTCACTCCATCTAACTTCCGATTTCGAAAGTCGTAATTCCGTCCTCCAACGGAAAACGACACTTCCCCAAATTCTGTTCAGTTATGTATTGATCTCGAGAACCACATAAATGATGAAAACAATGAAATACCTCAAATTCGCTGAAAAATCTCATGCCTAAAGATTGCAGGGAAATTTTTGTGCCGTCTAAATTGCGTTTTCGGAAAATTTTCCTCCGTTTTCAAGCTGAAATACAAATACTTATGGGACAAAATATTATTGAACAACAATACTGGACAGAATAAACATCGCGAGAAAAGGGCATTATGATAATGGGGAAAATCTTTTCTCCGTTTAACTTCTGTTTTCGAAAGTTTTAAAAGATGAAATATCGTTTCCTGACAGGAAACGAATCTCTCCCCCAACTAATACCCCCCCCCCCCAGAAATTTCTCTTCAGTTTTGCATCGATCTCAAGAATCACCCAAACGATGACGGAAAAAGTGGAATTCCACGAATCTGCGGGAGAATCTCATGTATGATTATCATGAAATACCAGAAGACTTTTGGGCTACCCTTTATTGTCACAGGTCTGACCTTCCTTGATACGAGGGTTGTCCAGAAAGTAAAGAACGTTTGCACGTAGCGTCTGCGCAGGTTCCTGGGCGGGGCTCAATCAAGGACATCTGGGCCCAGTGCTCTATTAGCTATCTCTTGGCACCATTGTCGGAAGGGTATTGTCCATTTGTGGTTAGTTATGATCTCTTGGAATGAACAAGTGCATTGAAAATCCCGCTGAATGCGAGGTTCGATCAGTTATCCGTTTTCTGACTGCTGAAAACACCAGGCCTATTGACATCCATGGAGAAGGTGTTATGAATGAATTTGGTGTCAGAAAGTGGTGCATAATGTTAAACAATGGAAGAACAAACTTTCGTGACGAACAGCAGTCAGGGAGCCCCTCTCTCATTACGAACAAACTCAAACAAAAGGTTGGTGACATCATTAAAGAAAATCGGCGCTATACGCTTGATGAGCTTCACTGGGAACTTTTTGAGCATTCACTTTACAGCCCGCACTTGACACCATCGGGCTAACACTTGCTCCCCAATTTAAAGCAGTTCTTTTGAATGATGATGATGTGCTAAAGGAGGCTGTTATGGACTTGAAAGCACAGGCGGCAGAGTTCTATGAGGAGGGGATGCTTAAACTTATCACAAGATATGACAAGTGCCTCAATGTCCTGGGCAACTATGTAGAAAAATAGGCTAAGGCATGAGTTTAAAATTGTAAATGAAATATTTGAAAAATTTAAAAGTATATACTAGTGGTGTTGAATTTATAATAAACAAGAAACTGAAGGATAAAGTTATAGAAGTTGAAAGTTCCTCTGACAGAGCTGCACGACTCGTTATCCAACTCTCGAGAGGATACCAGGCTCAGATTATTCAAACTTATGCACCCACCACAAGTCATCCTGAAGAAGAAATTGAAGAATTTTATGAGGAAATTCGTCATCTAAATAATAAAGGTAAGCAGCACTTAAAGATAATTATGGGAGATTTCAATGCAAAAATAGGGCAACGGCAACAGAATGAAACTTCAGTAGGTAAATTTGGTCACGGCAACAGAAACCAGCGTGGAAATACTCTCGTTGAGTTTGCAGAGGCAGAAGGGTTTTTCATCTTGAACTCCTTTTTCAAGAAAAAGCCACACAGGAAATGGACATGGAGACATCCAAATGGGACGACAAGTGAAATTGATTTTATTATGTGTAACAAAAAATTTGTCATAGAAGACTGCAGTGTGCTAAACAAGTTCAACACAGGTAGTGACCATAGATTGGCGAGATGTAAGATGCACCTCAACACTAAACTCGAACGTGGCAAGCTCATAAGACAAACAAAATCTATTGACATAACCAACCTTAAAAAACACCATAATACCTTCAAGTTGGAACTGAAGAACAGATTCTCTGCTTTAGAAGGCCTAACATCAAAAGAAGTGGATATTTCTGAAGTTAACAGAAAAGTAACCAAAGCTCTTATGGAAACAGCAACAAAATTAGCTGGGTTTAAGAACAAGTTGCATGTGAACAAATTATCAGGAAAAACCAAAACGTTGATGCAAAAAGAAGAGAGATGAGGACAACTAAAGAAGATGTGACTTCCAAAGTGGAATATAATTATGGGAGATTTCAAGGCAAAAATAGGGCAACGGCAACAGAATGAAACTTCAGTAGGTAAATTCGGTCATGGCAACAGAAACCAGCGTGGAAATACTCTCGTAGAGTTTGCAGAGGCAGAAGGGTTTTTCATCTTGAACTCCTTTTTCAAGAAAAAGCCACACAGGAAATGGACATGGAGACATCCAAATGGGACGACAAGTGAAATTGATTTTATTATGTGTAACAAAATATTCGTCATAGAAGACTGCAGTGTGCTAAACAAGTTCAACACAGGTAGTGACCATAGATTGGCGAGATGTAAGATGCACCTCAACACTAAACTCGAACGTGGCAAGCTCATAAGACAAACAAAATCGATTGACATAACCAACCTTAAAAAACACCATAATACCTTCAAGTTGGAACTGAAGAACAGATTTTCCACTTTAGAAGGCCTAACATCTGAAGAAGTGGATATTTCTGAAGTTAACAGAAAAGTAACCAAAGCTCTTATGGAAACAGCAACAAAATTAGCTGGGTTTAAGAACAAGTTGCATGTGAACAAATTATCAGGAAAAACCAAAACGTTGATGCAAAAAAGAAGAGAGATGAGGACAACTAAAGAAGATGTGACTTCCAAAGTGGAATATATAGAGCTATGCAAGACAGTACGAAAAAGTATCACTGAAGACGTTAGGAAATTCAACTGTGAACTCGTAAGGAAAGCAATTGAAAACAGCCAAAGCCTAAAGATAGCAAAGGGACATCTCAGTAAGGGAAGAAAACAGATTATGGCACTGAAAAAAGAAGATGGTTCTGTAACAAGAAATAGAGGCGAAATTTTGACAAGAGTGAAAGATTTCTACTCCAAATTATATGAAAGGGATGATACATGTACTCCAGACATCATGAAAGGTACCAGAGTTCTTCCAGTCCTCCCAGCAGAAGTTGCACATGCAATCAAGAACATGAAGTGGGGAAAAGCTCCAGGAGAAGATGGAATTACTGTAGACATCATACAAGAAGCAAGTGGAGAAATCGAAACAGTACTCGCCCAAATTTTCACTCGATGCCTTAATGAAGGGAAGATTCCTGAGGATTGGAACAACGCTACAATGATCTTGCTACATAAAAAAGGTGACATTGAGGATCTCAGGAACTACAGACCTATCAGCCTCCTATCAGTGGTTTATAAAATCTTCACTAAAGTTCTTTCACACCGCTTGAAGGTGACACTGGACATGGCTCAACCAAGAGAACAAGCTGGATTCAGGAATGGCTACAGCACAATAGATCATATCCACGTACTGAGAGAACTAATTGAAAGAGCAAGGGAATATGAACTTCCATTGTGCATGGCTTTTATCGATTATGAAAAAGCCTTTGATTCGGTGAAACCATCAGCAGTTACAATGGCTCTGAAATCCTGCAGTATTGAAGATGCGTACATTAATATTATTAATAACATCTATGAAAATGCAAGTGCAAAGATTCGGCTGTTTGAAAATACAACACACATAAAAATTGGAAAAGGAGTGAGTCAAGGTGACACCATATCTCCGAAGCTCTTTAATGCCACATTGGAAAATGTCTTTCAATCACTGAACTGGGAAAACAAAGGGATAAAGATTAATGGAGATCATCTAACCCACCTTCGTTTTGCTGATGACATAGTCATTTTTGCAATTACCCCATCAGAGCTGCAGAGTATGATCCAGGAACTTGCTGACAAGAGTAAAGAAGTGGGATTAAAAATGAACTTTCAGAAGACAAAAGTGATGTTCAATGCTTTTACACAAAATGAAGATTTATCGATTGATGGAGAAAAGCTGGAGATAACAGACACATACGTTTATCTTGGACAGCAGATATCAAGTGAGGGTCACATTGATGAAGAAATTAATCGGCGTATAAAACTTGCCTGGAGAGCTTTTGGAAGAAACAGCATAATTTTCAAGAGCAATATGCCATTATGTCTTAAAATAAAAGTGTTTGATCAATGCATCCTTCCAGTGCTTACGTATGGTGCAGAGACGTGGACCTTAACTAAAAGAGACATACAAAGGCTGCAGACAACTCAAAGTAGCATGGAGAGGTGCATGCTTGGTGTAACCAGGAGAGATAAGAAGAGGAACTCGTGGATCCGAAAAATGACAAGAGTGGAAGACAGCATGATCAGAGTTAAAATCTGAAATGGCAATGGGCTGGACATACTGCCAGAAGGACAGACCATCGATGGATAGCCGAAATTTTAGATTGGATTCCAAGGGACAGGAAAAGACCCAGAAGAAGACCACATGGAAGATGGGTGGATGAAATTCGAAAGTATGCGGGAGTGACATGGAGGAGACTGGCACAAGACAGACCATTGTGGAGAAAACTTGGGGAGACCTTCGTCCAGCAGTGGATTGATAATGGTTGACAATGATGATGATATAACTTTTATAACGAAATGTTCTTTACTTTCTGGACAACTCTCGTACCATAATAAATCACATGCTGTGGCATACAGTGGCTTACAACAACACTCCTGGAAGTAGCTAGAAAATTTCAATGAATGAGTCTACTTAAATTATTAGTTCTTTTTTCTTAAGGGCAATCTTATCAGAACAAGAACTGTGTTGCCAAAAGTATTCAAACTACTTGACTGTGAAAATTCTGGATTCATACATTTGTATATACTTGTGTTGTGCCTGTGGGAGTTCTGCCTTAAAAGCATAGATCTGCTGGTGAAGTAAAAGTGCACTGGAAGTTAACATTCCACGTAAAATGGAACTTTCAAACTTTTGATGTGGAATTGGTGGTTGGAAGCCACATTAATAACCTTTCTGTATATGACATTACAAAGCATCATAATATACCAAAATCTACTGTAGCTGATACAATTTAAAGTTGCAAGACCAATGGTGCTAAAAACCCACTGGGAGGCCACACAAACTCATGAACTGGATTTGAAGAACATTGTGTAGGAGAATCTCAGAATCATGCACACAAGCTGCTGTCGTCTTCTTGGCCGATCTTGAAAGTGCTATAAGAACATCTATCTGCTAGCACTTGAATTACCCACAGTGAGCTGCATTCCTTAGGATTCCATGGTATAGCAGATGCACACAAGCCAAACATCACTTCTGTAAATGCTCCACGACATTTGGATTGGTGTCTTGTGTACTGTTCCTGAACTGTAAAGAACTGGGAGAGGGTTCCATGGAGCGATGAATCACTGTTTTTGCTCCAATGGATGTGTTTAGATCTGGTGATTGCTGGGTAAGACTGCAATTATCATGTTTGGTGGTGGATTTGTAATGGTTTGGAGTGTTTTCAACTGGATGGGACTTAGGCTACTGGTGTTGCACCTGGAATGAAGTCTCCAATCCGAACTTCAATATTCTGAACAACTTTACACTAAAAAAATGAGATATGCTGGTTTGAGCATTTCATCAAGAACATGCAGTTCAAAATCAATACAATACTAATGATAATTATAAGTTTACCTTTAGCTAATTTAAAGTTGCTGAAGCTCATTTTATCACATTTCTAGCATGTATAGGCAATTACAAACTTCCTGGTGGAGACGTGCTCAGTAATTATAAATAACTCTATTCTTACTCTGTGCTCATTAATTCACCTTAAAAGAACATTTAACCCAGAAAAACAAATAATTCAAACCTGTAACCTAATTATTTGCTAAAGCTAAAAAATTTAAGCCTAACTTTAACCTCCACTTTGTTAGTTATCTCCAAAACACTAATTCACAGTTCTGGAATGTTAAAAAGATTAAAATGAAGCTAATTAAAAAAAAAAAAACTTATTTACACCTTAAAAACTGACACATCAAACCATACAGGAGCTTCCTAGTACTTTCGCCCAGCTGCCAGGAGCTTCTTCAAGAAAGAGTTGCTAGCATATTGGCTGCCAGCAACCGAGTGTATTCACACAGTCAGGCAAGTCGGAGAACCGTGCACATGCAGTGTGATGCTTGTGCCATCTGTTAGACGCTGAAGTATGTATCCCCAATTAATAAAATGCATTTATTTTATTTCGTTTCTTTATATATATTTTTTCATAATTCTACACTCCCTATACTGTGGCAGTACTTCAGTAAGGACTACTGTTTGTTTCAGCATGACTACACTTTATGCCACACTGAATGGCATGTATAGGACTGATTTGTCAAGAACAACATTGAAAAATGTTGGACTAGCTAGTTCTAAGTGTAGACCTCAACTCAATGAAACACTTTTAGGATGCACTGGAACACTGAATTATGTGTCAACCACATGGGCTCCCTCCATATCAGCTGTGGCATTATCTTTACAGGAGCAGTGAAAGAATATTCTGGTTAATGCTTAGCAGAGTTTACTAGAAAGCAGCACTAAAGGATTGCTGCTGTCATTAACACCCTTTATTGTACTAAGATTCTGAAATAAAAGAATTTGTTGCAACTACAGGTAAGGCTCTGAATACTTTTGCCAACACAACGTGTAAGGGTCTGAATGCTTTTGCCAACACGTTTCATACACATTTACAGAAAATAAATCCAAGACTTTTCCAGGAGTTCATCAAAAAATTCCAGGAACTTAAATTAAAATTTTTGCTACAATCACAGTGCTTTGTTTTATATTTTGCAAATTAGGGTGAAATTTACTATACATTTAGAATTCTTATGAAGTCTATGAGTTCCACTATTACCGATAGTGTGCATTACATCTTCAATGAAGTGACAAAATTTCCCCACATAAAAACTGCTTTATATAAAACTTATATGAAGCAATCTGGACTTTAGAGCAATGATAATAAATAATCATACACGAACCAACCAAGAAACTGAAACGCCGAACTTTTTAGCCGGTGAAAAATCAGAACGTGTGATGTGAAAGTGTGAATACAATGTAGCACAAGAAAGATGGAGTTGTTCTCTGTAATTTATTTACGTAAATATTAAACAGCAGCATGTTACTGAATGCAAAATATAAAATTATTGAATTCAAAACAAAATAATAAGGTTTTAAAAAACATTGCTTCAATCGCAGTATTTTTTTTTTTTTGTTAATGTACTAGCTAGAGCATCAGCTCAAGTTTTCACTTGCAAGCAAGAATTGCTTTCTTCTCAGAAAGTTCCACAGCCATATTTATGGTTTGTTGACTCTAAAGATACACAACATCCATTGTTTAGTTTTTCTTTCAGCTAATATATTTCTCTCCCCATTTCTTTATTGCTTTTCTTCCTTATTCCCTCAGATGACAATATTTTTATACTGAATGAGCTTTCAGCCTGAGGGCCATTAACGCATTATATCAAAGCTTTCACTATTTTACATAATTTTGAGAATATGTACACTTTGAACACCATGCATTATTTCTCACAAATTTTCCAACTTCACCACTTTCATTTTCGGAAAATTTTAACTCCCTTATTGAGTTTAAATGCAAACATTTATGGGGCAAAAATAACATTTAACAACAACACAGGAAAAAAATGTTACAATTACGAGAGAAATCTTCATTTTGCCTGGCTTCCATTTCGGAAACTTTTCCCTGTATTTTTAAACTGAAATGCAAATACTTGTGGAATAAAAGGATATTTAAAAACAATACTGGGCAGAAAGAACATCGCAAGAAAAAAAAATATATAGTTAAGGAAGAAATCTTCACTCCATTCAGTTTTGAAAGACTGAATTCCATCCTAAAATAGAAAATGAATCCCCCTTCCCCCCACCAATCCCTCAATAATTCCTGTTCAGTTATGCATTGATCGTGAGAATGTCTCGAATCCACGGAATAATCTATTGCCGGAAGACCGCAGGGAAATCTTGGTGCCATTTTAACTTCTGTTTTTGGAAGTCATTGCCCACAGTTTCACGGTGAAATGCAAACATTTATGCAATAAAATGATATTTAACAAAAAATTCTGGTCAGAGCCAACATTGTAAGAAAAAGGAAATTATGATTACGGAAAAAATCTTCACTCCGTTTAACTTCCTTTTACGGAAGTTTTGGAAGATGAAATATCGTTATCATATGGAAAATGACCCCTCCCTTCCCCCTATAATCCGCCGAAATTTCTCTTCATTTTTGTATTGATCTTGAAAATGTCTCAAATGATGACAAAAAAGCAGAATTTCACAAATCCGTGGAAGAATCTCGTGAGCTGAAATTTGCCAGTTGTGCTGGGAGTTAGGAATGGTCCCTCGGGATTGGAAGGATGCTATCATTGTTCCCTTAGCCGTCCCGGTGGCACAGTGGTCTATGCGATGGCTTCTGATCATTCGTCCAAGATGGGCCCAGGTTCGAATCCCGGTGAGGCATGGATGTTTTTGTTTGTCTTATGGTCCTGGATCTCTTGCTTCCCTGGAACCAGTGGCCCTATATTAGGGATGGGCAACTGCCCACTAAGTTGCTCACAGTGGTCGTTAAACCTCCAATCGAAAAAAAAAAAAAATGTTCCCTTGTATAAGGGAAAAGGTGATCAGATTGACTACAAGAACTATTGTGGTATTAGCCTACCGAGTGTGCCAGGGAAAGTGTTTGGTAAGGTCATTATTGAAAAAGTACAAGGTCTTACATCAGAGAAAGTGTGGGAAATTCAGAGTGGTTTTATGCCTGGTAAACACTGCGCTAACCAAATTTTTGCATTACGCCTGATGATTGAAAAATATCTGGCTGTTGGTAAGAAAGTTTTTGCTGCCTTCATAGGTTTAGAGAAAGCTTATGACCAAGTAAATAGGATACTTTTGTGGAAGGTACTGAATAAATATGGTGTTACTGGGAATCTACTTAATAGTGTAAAAGCCATGTATACTGGCAGTAGAGCTTGTGTACGAGTGAACAGTGTTTTATCAAAATGGTTTTCTATTGGTGCAGGGGTCAGACAAGGTTGTGAAATGTCACCATGGCTGCTTAATATATTTATGGATGCATGCATGCGTGATGCCAAAATAGATAATACTGGTTTATGTCTTGGTGATATGTGTGTATAGATTGCTGTATGCTGATGACACTGTCCTGTTGGCAGAGAGCAAAAGTGAGTTGCAGAGTATGTTGTCCCGGATGTGCGAAGCTTGCATGAAATTCAAACTGAGTATAAATAAGGGAAAAACTAAAGTTATGGTTTTAGAGAGAGGAACTGGTAGTATTGAATGTAATATAAGTCTAAATGGCACAGTGATTGACCAGGTGAATGAGTTTGTGTATTTACGAAGCATGTTTGACAGAGAACAAATTGGATGGTGAAATTATTAGGAGAGTGAATTCTTCATTGAAAGTCATAATTGCTTTAGTAGGACTTCACAGGAATGATGGGTTCTCAAGAGAGTCCCGCATGGCTGTGTATGAGAGTGCAATTGTCCCTAATCTGATGTATAGCAGTGAAACCTGGATACTACAGAAGAAAAACATACACTATTAGTAGAGTTGTTTGTGTGCTAGAGAAATGCGTTACTTACCGGGGGTTTGTGGCAAGACAAGTTCTGATTATGTGAGGAATGAAGATGTGTTGCAGTTGTGTAATGTGCTGCAAAATGTTGTTAGCAAGGTGGAGACTAATATTCTTAGGTGGTTTGGACATGTTGAAAAAATGAGTGATGAGGTGCTTACTAAGACAATTTTTTTTTTTTTGAGCCCAAGTGGCAGGAAGGAAAGGCAGAGGAAGGGCAAGGAAGTCATGGGAGGATCAGATTCAGGAGTGTCTGCATGAGAAAAAGATTATGAGTATGAAGTATAGAAGGTCTTAACGTCGTGTGATGGATGTCGGTGAAGCCCGAGTTGTATGTCAAGATCACTGTAAATGGAGAAGTTTGATACGGCAACAGTAAGTAAATAATCAGTTAAAAATTTATCTGGTAGTTTGTATTTCTTTGTGGAGCTAACCTCTGAATCTCAGAGAACAGCTTAGTGATATGTATATGTATGTACTGAAGATTCCCTATTCCATTGTCATTTATTCCCACACACACTGGTGGCAGGAAGGCCAAATATCTATCTGCTTGAGTGAGGAAAGCACATGACCAAAGGAATGGCCATCTTGGATTTGTGGGAAGGTTTCCACATGCTGTTGTGACTCTAATTGCACACAACTGCTATACCACAAATCAAAGTCACTGGAAGTATGGCACTCAAATGTCTTGCATTTCGGTGCCACATGAGATGAAAAAGATGACATCACCTCTCCAAACTCCATGGAAGATAGGGATATCATTGCGAGCAGATGATGTAGGGAGCTAGAACAAAATGACATAAACATTTTATTTTTTCATTGAATGAAAAAATTCCAGGACAGTTCCAGGACCTTTTATAAAAATATAAAAAAAATCAAGGACTTTCCAGGCCCGGAAGAAAAAAAAAAGGAAATAAAATTCCAGGATTCCAGGAGTCATGCAAACCCTGGAGAATGTATTGGCTTAAGTACCAGCCAGTTAGCTGGTCTAGTGAACTTTCTCCTTAATCTATTTTAAATAGAGATCTCCCACTCCCAAACTGCAAGGAAGTGAATAGGACACTAAGCGACAGGCATGGCAATTTTCACACATCCTCTTCACAATTCAGCATGTGGGTCTTCTAGTATGAGAACTTATCAAGCTCTTTGCACAGCAGTGTTTAAAATAAGTTTTCCCTTTATACAAAAAAAACACCCACTGCCACTACCAAAATTTTACCAAATGTTGTTGATCTAACTATTTACCACTCTGACAGTTGGAATCCTGGAAATTAAAACATGGGGAAAAATTAAAGTGGTTTATTTAAATAAAAGATTGAAAAAAAAATCTTTTTCAATGAGTATGTCAATCAAAGTATTTGCACACAAGAAAAAATGTCTTACCATGAAGCCTTCATTGTACTCTTTATTTAAACAGAAAGTTCATCGAAATTGGTTAGCAACTTCACGAGTTACTACTGGTAAACCAATGGTGACTTTAAGATGTTGGGCAAAGTGAAAACAAGCAATTTCAGGTGGAGCTGCAGGATAAAACACTCACTAAAAGAAAAAAAAAAAAGCATCTTTCTGTACTTGAGAACATCTAGCAGCAAAATAAATTTACAAAAAATTGAGATTGAGTGGTGGGTTTTATTATTACAGTTTTTTTGGGGGAAAGGGGGGAGGACAGGGAGGGATTTCATACGGAATGAACTTTTTGTGACTTTCTTCCTTGTTTATCGCCTTAAAAGCTCCATCCATCCTCGTTTTGTTTGGTATGGAACTACAGAAGGAAGAAACCAAAAAGGAAAGAGATGCCACCTAAATTCTGCTTAAGTGTTTTACTGAAGGCCATCACCACAAGAAGACAGTGTTCTAATTGCCCTGTTCCTTTAAATGTTTCCCACACCATGTTGCCCACTCTTTATACATCCAATTTAAAATACAAGTTTTCCCCACTGCCATAACATAGGTCTGAGTAGTGATTCTTTTCAAAACCATTCTTTTAATGTTATCTTTATATTAAGACAGTTTTTCTTTATGACTAATTTTTCATGAACATTTACACAACGCGTAAATGCTCATGTTCACTATGATTACCACAACAATTTGCTAATTCCTATATCACAATGGCAAACACATCTGGACATGATATTAAGGGATAGGTATGCCAAAGATACACTAAGCATCATTAAATATTCACAAATAGTAAGCATGATGTTAATATTACAGTGCTTCCTGGGATAACACAATTTTTCTTCCACTCCGTATACCTGCAGTTTTGATGGTTAAATCTAGAACTGTTCCAGACTGATGATGTGTATATGCTAAAAAGCCTGTACGCTTCCTTACCTGGTTCATCACGACTGCTTTCTGAGTCTTGCATGGATAAAAGCCAATGGGCTCATTCTTATCTTCATCTCTGTTGAGGGTATCTAGACACAAGTTACTAACTGGATTCCTCACCTAGAGTTTAAAATATAAAACAACAGCTATACAAAAATTTCACTACAAAACAAAACAAAAAGTAAAGAACAGAAAGAAAGGAAAACACCGGAAGACCTACGCTATCATAGTAGAGAACTGTCAGGAACACTGTGTTTTCAGTAATGAATTCAACTTACAGAAAAAGAACTGTGTTTGAAATGGTCACCATGACACACACAAGTTTTTGTGGTCATAAAAGAAGTCAATGCTGGCACATTTAAAGAAGCACGCAAGTATCACTAACAACTACAGGGTGTTTCACTCACTACTTTACCCGGCATTCTTGTAATAACTGGAAGAGAAATGATGTCGTAATGAAATTTGAACTGGAATTACCTTAAGCTGTGAGAGAGGAGATGGCATCATAACATGTGTTGGAAATGGTCACCATTTGCGTCAAGGCAGAACTGAACACGACGCTCGATATTTCGGAAGTTTCGAGTCAGCAAGTCCCCAGGAATTGCCTGAATTTCTTGAATGATGTTGGATTTCAATGCGGCGATGGATCGTGGATTACTGCTGCAAACTCTAACTTTCAGATAGCCCCAGAGGAAGTAATCGAGCGTCGTCAAATCCGACGACCCCAGAGGCCAAGGTCCCTTTGAAATGACTCAGTTCTCAAAAACGACTCAATTCCGGCCAGGCTCAACCGTTTCTTCCGGCGTTTGTCGCCGACCTCCTCCATGCGCGTCACACAAACTTCCCGTTGTTTCCGAATTCCATCACATGGCCAAAATGCAGGGCCTTTATGGTGGTTTCCAACCTCCAAACCTCTTAACGAATTCTTTTGACACGACTTCAACGACTTAGTCTACCAGTACATCCGCACAATATACACTCGCTCCTCTAGAATATACCGGTTCATTTTAATGGTTCCTGTTCTCCAACAACACACACACACACACAACTGTACTGTTCCAAGAGCGGCAAAACAACGACCGTACTGTGTCAGTAGACTCAGTAAACTGTCAGACGCCTGCTCGTCCGGCAAGCGATGAGGAGTCGCGATACACTAGGCCGCCACTTCTTTCCGACCATGCCCACGACACCGGGGCAACTCCACGTCACTTCTGTTTGCTTTCTCACAACCTAAGGTAAGTCCAGTTCAAATTTTCTTACGATATCTTCATTCCTCTTACAGTTATTGCAAAAATGCCGGGTCAAGTAGCAAGTGAAACACCTTGTATGATACATACACTATCTACCAACAAGAAATTGGACACCCCTGCAATCGACAATATCTGTGGTCCTGATACACGTCACGGCCGCCGCCATTAAATGTCGTGTGGGAAACAACAACGCAACCAGTCGCATGCAAGATGCCACGCAGTTCGGAGCTCTCTGACTTCGAGAAAGGTGTAATCGTCGGGTATCACAGAAATGGCAGATCCATACGTGACATATCCAGTGAGTTGAAGTACACAAAATTGACAGTGGCCTACGTGATTGGCAAGTGGAAGATGAGAGGTGACTGTCGGAATGTGCCCCAACCCGGCAGACCCACAAAACTGGGAGTTAGAGACCGACGGGTGCTGGCCAAAGAAATTCGGAAGAACCGCACCAAATCGATGGGCCACATCCGCAAGGAGTTTCAACAGGCATCCGGGAGTGTTCTTTCGATGAATACCATCCGTAAGGAAGCCCATCTGCTCAGTTATCATGGACGTGCTGCCGCCCACAAGCCTTTGATCACCAAGTCCAATAGCGCTGCTCGGCTAACGTGGTGCAAAGAATGTTGACAGTGGACCGCTGAATAGTGGAAACAGGTTCTCTGGAGCGACGAATCAAGGTTCACCCTCTACCGTTCAGATGGCAGGGTCTGGGTTTGGCATCTGCCTGGAGAACGCCTCCTGCCGGAATGTATTGTGCCAACTGTGAAGTTTGGCGGTGGTGGAATTATGCTATGGGAGTGTTTCTCCTGGTATGGCACGGGACCCTTGGTCACAATTCCTGGTAGACTCAACGCCGAGACCTACTGCACCATTTTGGATGACCATGCGCTTCCTACGTTGTGGCAGTTTTACGGGGTGGACCCCTGTTACTTTCAGGATGACAATGCCACCTCTCATGATGCGAGGTCCACCGTGGCTTGATATGGTGACAATGGGGTTAATCGAATGGGAATGAACTGGCCTGCGCAGAGCCCGGACCTTAACCCTATCGAGCACCTCTGGGACGAGTTGGAGCGTTGACTTAAGGGGTGCCCCCCACCGTTCGAAATCGGTGAAGGAACTGACCTGTCTTCTCCAAGCCGAGTGGAAGAAAATACCGCTAGCCGTCATACAACGCCTGATTGAGAGTATGCCCCGGAGGGTCGCAGCTGCAATCGCTGCTCGTGGAGGCTCCACCAACTATTGAAGGTGAATAAACTTCATTTTCCTTTGCTATCACAGGTGTCCAATTACTTGTTGGTAGATAGTGTATTACAACCTATGGCGTGTCAGTCGCTTACTGGAAAAAATGCTGAGCACAGAGGTTTGAAAGTCTGTCTGATGGTGAGTTTACTCACAGAAGCAACTGTGTGTATGAACATCACAACCTACTTTTTGAAATTCAAATTTCTAGGTTTGAAAGTCTGACAAACTCACAGAAGCAACTGTGTATATGAACACTTGAAACCCACTTTTTTGAAATTCAAATTTCTAAAATATTACCATAATTTTGTCGTATAATCCAGAATGTGAAATTAACACAATTTTTTTTTCGCTTTATATAATTTGCACCAGCTTATAATCCATAGACTGTGATATTCTTTGCAGGGGGAGCCATATCTGCACATCACAGATGTTGATCCGGAACCGGGATTTACAACAGAACAGTCGGTCACATACTAACCCAGGAGTCCAAAGAAGCAAGAAAAAAACAACAACATTCTTTTCAAATTAAAAACAACTCATTTTTAATTTTTTTTTTTATATTTTCATCTTCTGGCAAATAAAGCTCAGTGGTATGACATACATACAGTACAAAATTTAATCACACTGATGCAGCTCCAGAGTAGTGCATTACACCTTGCCAATGATGAAAAGTTGATGCACAACATGTCATAGAAACACATATAAAAGTGAACAAGAAAAAAATTCTTACAGCAATAAAGGAAAAGACAAAACTTCATTGGAAGCCTTCAAAATCAGATTCCTCAGAATCGGAATGAAACATATTAAGGTATTCTTCGGATGAAATGGGGTAGTTTTGTTCTTCTTCACCACTGCTGCAATCACCTTTGTCTCTTTGATTTTGACATGGATTATGACGAATGTCTGATTTCCGGAATGCATTTTTAATGGTTTCAGGTGAAATGTTATCCCATGCTTTTTTCACCCACATTGCAATTTCTATCTAAGTCGCTCGTCACATTTTACCGCTCTTGGTAAACATGTGCAATTCTTCCAATCATCCAATTTTCCCAAAGCTTCTGCACTTTGCATTGAAAAGATTTATTAATGCCAACATCTAATGGCTGCAGCTTTTTGGTAAGACCACCTGGAATGATGCACATCTCTGCTGAGATGCCTTTGCAGGCTGTTTTACTTGAATTGTGAATGTGCGCTGTCATGGAGTCCATGATGAGCAAGCAGCCCATTTGGTTGGAAAAGGATCTTTTGCATTTTTGTCACACAGAATCAAGGAAAAGTAAGAATTGTTTGCTCATTCATCCATCGCCTCTCATTCACCTCAATGGATATGCCTTTCCAAAATTCACCCTTGAGAACAGTTTTCTGTTTGAAAATGATCATAGGCTCCAATTTTTTTCCGTTCAACGCGCATGCCAACACAATGATAAACAATATTTTTTCATGGACTGAAGTTTTGATTGCTACTGTATTTGTGCACTGCGATTTGGCAGACGGGTAAAAAAAAAGGGGAATTTCATCCATGTTTATTACTTGATTATTGTGCAAATAACTTTTCTTGATAGCATTTGCAGCAAATATTAAAAAATCTTTAAATTTCCTCTCCCAGTCATCGGGATGTCTATGTCCAATAGTTGTACGACTCCAAATTTGTATAATACATTTGCTCAATCTCAATATGAGAGCAAGAATATACGTGGCTGTGTACTTCAAATTGTAGTACTCTCGTTGGTACCTCAATTTTCTGTTCTACACGTTATTTACACTTTAGACGTATGCCACGTGGAACAACTTCTAGGTCTGATTTTTAATTTTGATAGCATACCTTGGATATAGAAATAAAATGTCAATAAGGTTTATCCTGTTACTCCTCGGCAATAAAAATCACACATCGTGTGCGTCGCCGTTCTTTCAATCCGTAATGGGTCGAGTTTCTTGGATCAGTATGCTGATTAGACAGGTCGCAATTGAACTTTGAAAGAATATTTATTAGTGTTCTTGAATGGCTGGTCAGTGAGGATGCAATTGTATGTTTTTTCTTCTTGAGAAACTGTCCTTTGTTTTGAATTACGATTTTGTTTAACCCTTGGATTGGACATCGTCGTTTCATTGTGTGACTTTGCACTTGAGTGGTTCACGTCAGCTTATGCACTTCTACAGAAAGAGGGGATTAATGCGACAGAGAACTATTGAAGCAGGACAGCTTTTGATTTTATATGTGGGGGAATCTGCCCCAACCCCTTTTTTTAAAAAAAGTTTGCCAATTGATGATTTTAGGCCTACGCAATTCATTTTTAGAAGCTCATTTACTAACAGGCATATGTAGTGAATTGAATACGTGATGTCCACATTCGAGCGCAGTTGTGCCAACAGATAGAATTGGATCGAAAGAACGGCGACGCACACAATGCGTGAACTTCATTGCCAAGGAGTAACAGGGTAAGCCTTATTGACGTTTTATTTCTATATCTAAGGTATGCTATCAAAATTAAAAATCAGACCTAGAAGTTGGACCACGCTGCATACGTCTAAAGTGTAAATATTGTGTAGAACAGAAAATTGAGGTACCAACGAGAGTACTACAATTTGAAATTCAAATTTGTATTCGTAAGTTTTTTCAGCGCATGAAGCAACAGCACCACGCAGGTCCTTCTTGAAAATTTGTCAAGCCCATTCCTTGTGCAATTACCTGAGCCTTCGCATGAATTTTAAATGTCAAATCGCATTGAAAGTCTGGTAAATCAGCATTACTTTGGGAAGTTACCTACCTCAGAGCAGAAGGTTCTCTTCTAATATTGGCCAACTTGGCATCCCATGTCGATTTGTCCTTTGCCGTTGGTTGCCTTTTCTGAGACTTTCTTTGTTTTTCCTCCACAGCCTCATGTTGCTCTCATCAACTTGGAATATTTTGCCCACTTTGCAATTACCTACTTCTTCAGCTTTAGCTACCACTTTAAGTTAAAATTCGGCAGTGTAACTGAAATGTTTCCATTTCGAAGACATCATAGATAGGAACGAAGGAAAATATCAGCAGCAAAGACACTGATCAAACTGGCAAAGGGCAAACTACACACAAGGCACACTGCACACGAGATCTAGAACAAGAAACTTTGAAAGGCGGCATGCATATTATGCATGCCTCCTTTCAAAGTTTGCTTGCTGCTTGAACTTATGCATTGCATAAGTTGATGCAGCAAGTGCTGTGCATACATTTCCATTGGCTGGTTGACAAAACCAGAGAAAGCACAAGCAGTCAGCATTGTCCTTCTCAACAATACAAAGTGAGGAATGGACCACCACACACACAAACTTCTCTGATCTTTCATTACGATACCCTTTCCTCCTCCTTTCTGCTTCGTACAAACTACTGAACTGAAAATTTTTTTTTCTGAGAGAATTCTTTTCCCAATTATTAGGTGTGCAACTTAATTCTCGGCCACAGGCACGACACGTTGACAGCAAATTATAGCAAATCAAATACGTACCTAATCAGGGAAATAATCCTCGTCGTATTGGATACATTTGAGCTATCGGTCAGGGAGTTTCCAAATGCCACTGTGGAAAAATGAGGGCTGTTTCGAGTTGATAAAGTCATCAATAATTGTGTGGACCACCTAGACAGAAGTCAAGTGCATATCACTCAGGTGATGTTGCAGGGAGCGAAAGAGGTGATAATCCGACAAGGCGAAGTCTGGAGAATACGCCAGATGGGACAAAATCTCCCATCCCAGGTTGGTGATCGTGTTTAAAATTGTTTTCGCGGAGTGAGGGCGTGCATTATCCTGAAGCCACAGGATTGACCTTCTGCCCTTGCCGGTGTACGGCCTTTTCGCCTCCAGTGCGTCACTCACACGAACGAGTTGCTGACAATAATGCTCAGCATTGACCATTTCACCAGGTTTGAGCAACTCACAGTGTACTACACCGCGCTGATCCCACCATATGCACCGCAACAACTTCCTGGCATGGATATTCGGTTTGGCGGTACTGTTGGTAGGCTGACCTGGATAAACCTACGACTTGCGCCGCTTAGGATTATCGTAGAGGATCCACTTCTTATCACAGATCAAATACTTGTGGAGGAAATCCTTCTTCTTGAATCTGGAGAGCAAGGACACAGCAACATCGTAGCGCCTAGACTTGTTCGTAGCTGTGAGTTGGTGGGGCATCCAACGGCCCTCCTTGTGAATCCGTCCAAGCTTGTGCAGGCGCTTTGCAATGACCGAGTTCCTGGGGAGCTCTGACTGTGTGCGACAGGGATCCACGTCCAACGGTTGTTCCAGTTCCTCATCGTCAACTTTCTGTGGCTTTCCCGGACGTTCTGCATCACGAAGATCGACATTTCCTTGCTTAAACCGCTGGAACCACTTCTTACACGTACTGTAGGACACAGCAGCCTCACCCAAAGCAGCACAGACCATTTGCTGGGCTTCTACGGCACTTTTTTTCAGCTGAAACGTGAACAGGATGCAGTGCCTCAAATGTTGCTTCTAGAACGACATTGCTTTCACCGTCAACTTTCGTCTCTTCTGTGACTACAGCTGCGAGCGATTACGGTTGCCTGGAAAGCTGTTGGGTGGCGATGCAATGAGCAATTATTGCATACAGCTATTTGCATTTGCTGACGTCCTATGATCGCTTGCGGTTAGGGGCTGAGAATTAAGTTGCACACCTAATATATCCCCATTCCTGCACAATTATCAATCAGATTGTTTTTTAAAACCAAAGGGCAACAATTTTTTTTTTAATTGGCGCATTATCCACAGAACCAAAATTTTAAACTTTTTAGCATATAGTCTACTGATTATATGACAGAAATTATGGTAATTGTTAATGAATGTGGTGTACAGTTAATTATTTTTTTAAATACTGTAAGACATTACAATTAAATGTTCAGGGGAAGAAAATGTCCTATTGATAATTTTAGGAAAACCAAGCAACATTAGCCCATAAGCCAAATCATATACACTGCTGGCCACCCAAAATGCAACACCAAGAAGGAAGCATCCGATTGGCCTGAAATTCGCAGCATGCGTCGCCCGCGAGAGGACATGCAAACGATTAGCATTGCAGGGCATATGCGAATCATGTGCGCCCGGCACGCCACCGAGAAGCACTATAAGAAGGGTGCACAGAAGGCGGGGTTTAAGTAGTGGAAGTGTATTGTGCTGCCGGACCTGTGCGTGGGAAGCTTCCTGATGCCTCGTCGCAGAATATGGCAGTCATTCCAGCATGTTTCGGAGTTCGACAGAGGACGAATAGTGGCTTATCGAAACAGCGGTTTATCGTACTGAGACATCGTCGCCCGTGTGGGACGACATCCAGACACAGTGAAGCGAGTAGGGATTAGGTGGGTGCAGGAGGGACGGACGGACGTGAGCAATTGCCGCAGCCGCGGCACAACACCGACCGAGAGGACCGGTATGTTGTGTGGCGGGCATCGACGGCTCGCACCGCAACATCACAAACGTTAGCGCAGGAATTCGGGTGTGTTGCGCAACAACCTGGGTCAGCACGTACCGTTCAACGTCGTCTGCAGGAGCGGGGACTTGTTGCACGGCGCCCATTGCTCCAATTACCATTGACGTTACACCACCAGCGAATGCGGCGGCAGTGGGCCGTTGAATGCCGCACCTGGACAACGGAATGGCACGACATTGTCTTCTCTGACGAATCCCGCTTCTGCCTGTAACACCACGATGGTCGGATCTGCGTGTGGCGGCACCGCGGCGAGAGAATGTATGACACCTGCATTATGCATCGCCATACCAGTCCGTCGCCTGGCGTTATGGTTTGGGGCGCAATTGGACATGACAACCGCACCCCACTGGTACGCATCGCCGGTACACTCAACAGCCACTGCTACATCTCCAACGTTTTGGAGCCTGTAGTCCTCCCTTACCTGTAGGACCTGCCAGCGGCCACATTTCAACAGGACAATGCGCGCCCGTACGTGGCACGCCTCGTGCGACATTTCTTCACCGCCCACCAGGTGTCACTGCTGCCGTGGCTTGCCTGTTCTCTCGATATGTCGCTTATCGAACACGTCTGGTCGCTGATTGGCAACCGAGTGGCCCGGCAAGCACCACCCACGGCTATGCCTGATGAACTGTGGCAACGTGTGGAAGCAACCTGGACCGATATACCCCAAGCACACATCCAAAGTCCCTTTTGTTCGATGCTGCGGCGTGTAGCGGCCGTTATTGCCAGCCATGGGGGCCACACGAACTATTGATGTCTGCGTGTTCCGCAAGTCGCACGGGCCTGTAAGCTCAATCGTTTCATCTTTGTATCTGTTGTTATGTGTCCAGTAAATCTGGCTTTGCTATCTTGTGTCCTTCTTGGTGTTGCATTTTGGGTGGCCAGCAGTTTATTTTCAGTTAAATCTGGGCAACATTAAGCCCTGTCTAGTATTATACAAAACATAAAAAGGTATTTATCAACAATTTTGAATTACGACAACTTTAAAAAGAAATGGTCAGGTAAGCATACTTTATTGAGATACAAGCCTGCAAACCCAAAAGAATAAACAATTATTTTTCCTTTGTTTTCAGAGCAACCTGATTACTAAAGTACAACCTGTAGTGTATAGCACTATGATCAGATTTGTTTTCTTATTTTAAACTGTATAACTGCCCAAAAGTAATTCATAAGCTTCTGACTTAAAATGTTGAAGGCTATAGTTATCAAAGAAATTGTCTCTAAGTAAGGTATTCCAGTCTTGTTGCACCAAGAAGGACTTAGATGGCAAGGAGGCAATTAATGTGCCATTTATTCAATTGAATACAAAATAGGACATTAGGTAGCTGCACTTCTTATAGCATAATGAACATGGGAAAAGATACACTGAGTAATTACTGCCTGCCTGTAGCACAGTGTTTTGAGTTGCTGAGTGTGTGAACTGGACTTTTCTGCATAACTCCAAATTTCAGTTTCAATCATGATAAGTATGGGAACAATACTCCTCAACTGGGCAAACTTGCAACTTAATGATCCCAAAAGGTATTCAGATGAAAAACACTGTCTAGCTTAAAATGGAAACCATGGCTAGTTTCATAAACAAATTTATCGATGGAAGACCAAGTCACAATAAAGTAGGAGAAATGTTGGGCCCACGAGATACAGTGAAGAGCTTTTATGTAAAGGCTTACCTCAGATGGAATCGGAAAGATATTGTGAAAAAGACGAAAGTCACCACCCTAACTCCCTAGTAAAAAAAAGCATTGTTGTATGATACTACTGCAATTCAACATATTCTGGAAGAAATACTGGATAAAAACTTAGTTCCAAAAAACTCAGTAGCAAACTAGGACTAACAAAAATATTTTGACTCAAGTAAACTTTGCATTTAGGCAAAGAGAGGGGTTCTTTGCTTAAGATCTTAAGGTACACTCTTTGCTACTGAACCCTGAACCTCAATCCTTAATTTTCACCCCCCCAATTATTTTTCAATTTGGATAATTTTGCATTCTCTATTTTTTTCTATATCAAGAAACTTAGCTACCTTAACCAGTGACAAGCTCTAGTAAGTGTTAAAGCAATTTCACTTGGTGACCAAAATTTGTTACAAATTCTTGCATCCAATTCTTTTCAAAACTTTTTGGTTTTGCTCCTTGTTTTTGTATGTGCTTTGGTGTTTTTTTATTTCATTTTAGGTGATACCCTTTCCAGAGTTTTTTTTTCCTCTTTTGCCATATCAGAGGTCCTGGGTTTACTGTAGAGAAATGATGGCACCAGTAGCAAGTAGTACAGGTATGTGTAGGGCAGCTTATAACTTTCTTTCTCAACAGAAAACTATTTTTTTTTTATAATCTAATTTTTCTGCACTTTTTTTTTTTTTTTTACTTTCCCATCAGGGCATCCCACATCTAGTTTTTGTCTACTCTTCTGCCTCACAAATGGCCCAAGAGGCTATAAGTATGCAGGAATAGTGGCTGGTGATGGATTACATTGTCCTCAACTTTTGTCGAAACCGATGTAAGAGATATACAGTGATGTTTTAAGAGACAGAATATCTTTCATTTTCAGGAATAGGCTAAAACATGTGCAAGTTGTTAACCTACTGAAAAGATTACTGTTGAGAAATGAAAAGTGAAGCAGATAACATACAGAGAATAGTTCAGGTTCACATGATATGAGACAAAAATAGAAAGTATGTCATCCAGTGCAGATACTTTGTTAGTTTTAAGAGTTTGGAGTACACCGTGTTTCTTAAAATGATAGGATACAACTGGAAGCAAAGTGGAAACAGTATGTATTCATATAAATGCCAGAGGTGAGGGTAGAGGTGGATTTACCTGAATCACATTCATACCACAGTTCTTAGAAAAACTGGAGGCAAGATTCAGTTTTCCCTTAAGAGAATTAAAATGGAAATATATGAACAGTGGAAAGAAAGAAGTGAAGAAAAGCCAGAATTTTAGCAATGGCCTTAGCAAGAGACCAAATTAAATTACCATTATTTAGACAGAACAGAGTGCTCTCACATTTCTTCTCATCAACATACCTGCCAGGTTTGAAAGTGTCTTATGAGTAGCACATTATGCGGCAAACGAGGTACGTGAAAAAAGTCGCCATCAACCTTGAGCTAAATAACACATTTTATGACATAGTTTAGAAATGTTCTACATTTTAATGCAATAATAAACTAAAACTAAGAAAATCTAAAACTAAGCTCATAATGAAAAATTTTACAAATGTGATAATTTTGTGGATATGTAACAGGACTTTTGCTATTAGAAGTTCAGCTTGAGTAAATGTCTTGAGTAAAGAAACATTTCAGTGGTTCCCACTTTTTTAGCACCCTGTTCAAAGCATTTTCTAATGATAGCCACCTAGTATTAACATGTTTTAATATTTTATGAATTTTTTCCCCACACAGTTTTTGATACAGTGTTAACTGGTGTTTGTGTTTACTGCTTTCTCCCAAATAATAGAAAATTTGCACTATTAGCATTTCAATGTCCACAGGCAAGGCTTTGTTAGTGGCTTTTTTGTACTGCATGGTGTATTAAGTAACAACAACATCCTACAACTTTTACACAGGGCTGTCTGTTTTCAATGAATGATGCCACACTTTTAAATTTCCCTAGCATGTTGTTTGCATTATCACATACAAAAGAAATACAATTTTCCCATTTAAGATAAAGTTTTTCAAACTCCTTATCTAGGATGTTAAATATTCCTTCCCCCATGGAATCATGAGATCCTAATAAAGACAGCACAGTTGTATTAATCTTTCCATCTGTCTCACTGAAAAAAGTAACAACTACGGGATGCAGTTTTTCTATCACTCATATCATTACTTGCATCTGTCGCAAAAGAGAAAAAAATCATTCCTCAAAACACCCAAAATTGTTTTCTTTCTTTCTTCCTTCTGCCATGGAGTGAAGAATTGCTATCATTTTAGTTCAGCCACTACCATATTTTTTGGCAATTTCAGAGTTTGGAAACATTTTCCGGAACAGCATTCCAGCATGATCAGAAGCTTGAAGAGGAATATTATGCTCAACTAAAAATTGTGTGAAAAAAGCTTCTGCATTAATAGCAGAATTGCTGGTTTTGCTGCTAAAAAAGTCAACAAGCTTTTGTTTTCATTGCGGTTTTTTTGAATTATCAGCATGCTTTCTGGAGAGCCCGTGGCGCCTGCAGTCATCTCTTCCACCATGAACAATCGAAAAATTAGATGAACAAATTACACAGAAAGCATGTCCAGATAGTATACGTACGCTTTCTTAGTCACAGCCATTCTCGAGAATATTCTTCATGAAATTTTTGCCTGTTTTCGCGAAGATTTCCTTTTTTCTGGTCATTGATGGCTTCATCACAAGAACGCTTCATTGTCTTTCCACTTTTGAAAGCTCCAGAAAAAGTTTTCACAGATAAATTGATCAAAACGGTTGTCTACACAGCTCTCTGAACATGCTGTTAAGGGGAAAATGTGCAATGTGAAGAGAACACGGTTCACGATTATTCTGCTTTGAGCTCTCCTGAAGAAGGGGTGTGGGAAACGCCCACGGCTCACTCCAATGTCCGAGCAGTCATCTACTGGATGATGTCATAGCTAATCAATGCAGCCATGTGGTACCTCCTACCAGCCGCAGGGGAAAACATGAGTGATATCCGCAAAGAACGCGGGACTTAGCATATGATGCAACTGCTGAAAGAAGACCCACCTTCTGTAGAACATCCACTGGGCACTTTCAATGGACATGGCGCTGTGCATTGATGCGAGTTCAATGTTGTAAAATGGAACTCAGCCTGCCTGATCTCGGAAAGAAATTTCCACAGTGGTTGCGGCGATCGGAAACATGATAGGGATTTCTATATCAACTACTGTGCTTATAGCAAAGATGCGTGACTGTAAAATTAAACTTAAAAATAAATTATTGAACACTATAAAATGTTTTCAAGGTGAATCCGATTACAAGAAATGAAATTTAAACACAAAAATCCAAGCTTGTCTAGAGGCAAAATTAAAAACTTGAAATTCCGTAGTTTTTAAGGTTCTTCCATAACTCCATAGTTTCACACCCTCATCCGTAGCACCCGGCAGGTATGTACACTCATTGTCATAAAAATATGCGCACGAAGAAGGAGGCGTTGGATTGTAATGAGATTTTAGTAGTGAGATGGTACATACCAAGGACAGAAGTGATTACAATATTACAGCAGCAGAACAATTTCCTGCGGACATACGGTACACATTCCGGTCAGCGTTACTACTGCGTTGGGCCGACTCATGCTCGGATACATGCAGTGATACGGTCCAGCACGGAGTCAAAAGATGCTGTATGTTATCTTGGGACAGATTGGCCCACACTTCTTGCAACTGATGCCCTAAATCATGAACACTGGGACACTGAGAAAGCTGGCGTTCCATTTGGTCTCACACGTGCTCGATGGGTGAGAGATTAGGCGATCTAGCAGACCACGGAAGCGTCGAAGCACGATGTAGACAGTCCTGGGAAACCCGAGCCGTGTGCAGACGGGCGTTATCTTGTTGGAAAATGGCTCCGGGTCGCCCCACCAGGAAAGGCAGCACATGGGGCCACAGGATCTCCTGTAGGCAGAGCTGGGCTGTCAATGTCCCTCGAATCACTGCCAGGGAAGTCCGGCTGTCATATGCAATGGCTCCCCAGACCATCATGCCTGCAGTTCAGGACGTGTGCTGCTGTAGCACTCACCTGCGGTCCCCCACACTCTGACACGGTGGTCGTCCATTCTAATACAGAAGCAGGATTCGTCGCTGAAGCCCATACGTTGCTAGTTGGTAGCGTTCCACGTTGCTCGCCGCTGACACCATCGATGCCGACAATGGTCAGGTATTAATGGCAGAAAACGTAAGGGCCGCCGAGAGTGCAGATTCACCTCTGCCAGTTATCTGGAAATGGTTCCGGTGGACACAGGAGTCACTTGTACAGCAGCCACATGTCTCTGGATATTGGAGAAGGGCGTGGTTGCATCTGTGTGTGCCGCTCTCACGATCCCACTGTCCTCTCTGCTGGTGGTGTGTCTGAGTCATCCGGAGCTAGTCCGCCGTGCCCGGGTGCCTTCCCATGTTCATTGCTCCCAACACGATCGCACTGTACTGTCCAACCGTCCGAAATGACGGCTAATTTGGCGTGCTTGCCACCCTACCTGTCTCATCCCGACAATACGGCTTCGTTCAAACTCTGTCAGTTGCCCGTACGCACATCTACAGCAGCTCCTCGACATGTCTATCGCTCAGGGTTCTCACCTGACTCTTACCGTGCACTTCAGCACGCATCTGAAGTCCCCTGCGCGGCGCCTTATAAGCCCCAAGGATTGCAATTGCAGCGCTGGTCTTGGATGCGCGGGCATGCTGAATTGCACAAAACTTTAATCATTTGCATATCTGTCTGCCCCCCCTTCCATTTGCTGCATTTTGCGTTAATTGCTTGGTTTTTTCTTGGTGCACGGATTTTTACGACAATGAGTGTATATAGCATACATGCTGATCTGTTTGAGTTACCATAATTTCAATGAATGGGTTTAAGTATTAAAATGCTGTTGAACTAAGTTTTTATGACAGTCCATTGTGACTACACATTCAGATTTATTAACACTCAGTATTTTTCAGCTATTCATTGTAAAGGGACTTGCTCAAAAAAACAACACACCAGCACAGGGTTTTAAACCTCAGGAGGGTGATAACACAATATTCATTTTTTTCTAAAAAAAGGACTTGTACATTCATTACAAAAGCTGGTGCTGAAGACGAGAGACCATTACATCTCATTGATCAGATTAGGAAATAATTTCCTTACACAATAACACTAAGCTATAGATACTGCATAATTAGCAATAGTTATGAGTTACAATGTAGTCCAAAACTTACAATTTATAGCTAAAGGGATGGAAAGAGCAAAAGTAATACAGAAAAGTAGAAATTACAAGAAATTTTCTCAGGAAGATTATTTTACACTACACAGTTTAGCTTATATCATCACTTTGCAGTGAGATTTGCTTTTTATAAGAGCAAATAGTATACAACTAAACAAATCACCATATCATTGGTACACAAAATTTAACTTATTTTCCTTTTAGTTTAATTTGAAAATTTAACTAATTTGTGAAACCATGCGTGAAAAGTTCACAATTTAGATATTAAGTGAAATTCAATACATTTCTAAAAATTATAACTGCCTTACCCTTCAGGCAAGTACAATCAGAAACATGCCTAGGCATGTGTCACAACTCACAACATAAAAAATAAAAAAAAAAAAAAATAGCATCAGAAATCAAGAACATAAAATTAATGTCCACAATGAATAAAAATTTTGCACTTACAATTCCATAAGCCTGCACTTTCTCATCCAACACAAATTTTTGTGGATAAACAGTGTCCAGATACCACCTGAAAGAATGGCACAGTAGTTTGTTCCTGAGGTGTTTCCTCTCAGATATGTCCCCATAATTAATACGCTACAGAAACAAAACAATGTCTTTTTTAATATTTAGTAATGAACCTACAACAAAATTCAGATAAATCTGAAGAAAATACAAGGGAAAGTAAGTAAATAAGTCACAAACATTTACGAGATAGCTGAAAATAGTAGTTATTAGTTTCTAAAGGTGTCATTAGGTGGCAGCACAGCCCAGCTTACTTGTAGTCCAATGTAGCAAATGCTAGGTATAAGGTGACAAGAGTTCCAGCCCCCAAAAGTTATTTGTATATACCAGTACTAACGTTTTCATGACCTATTAATATTACATATGCTATGTAAAGCAGATGCAAGTTGCACCTGGTCGCCACACGTCATTTTTTTCTTTGTGCTGCATGTTAAGCAAGACAAAGTAGGCATGTGGTCCACGGCAATACGATCAAGTGTGTTTTACTCGACGACCTTGACCTACGGCCGCTGTGTCAGCAATGTAAAGGTTAAGGTCACCAGCTTCGGCTAGATGGGTGACCTCCATTAGGGAGTGGCTACCAGAGATGGGGAGTGAAGGACAGGGATATAAATGTAGCAGGGCAGGTGACTGGGGGTGCTTTTTGTTTGTTTTTCTCCTGGCTCGTTTAAATAGCGGAGTTCACTGGCTTCGCGCTCGGACTGGAGCTGGTGGTGTGGCGTTTGGTGAACGGAGAGGGTTCGTCAAGCCTCTCGGGTTTTACACGTCTTGACTGATGTTGGATTCAGTGGTTTGGTGATCGGACATACGACACCGGTAAAAGGATGGAGAGACTCGCATTAGCATAGTGAAGGGTCCTCTGGGAATACCTCCTCTGTAAGGAAAACTAGCCGCACCTGTAAGCCAGTTTCCTTGGGGAGCAGCCTATACCAGAGGTTGTTTCTTAACTATTAAACTTTTGTTACGATTTAAAATAAGGACTATTTTATTTGCATTTTTCTTCACCTCAGAGATCGAGAAATATTCAGCCGTAGGATCCGGAAACTCGGCGATCGTGACCAGCCATCTACACATTGAGAGAACCTACGTTGGGACTGCTGGAATTACGGAATTTGTCGGGCCCAGTAGCAGACTATCCCAAAACTAGGTATCACATGTGCATGCCCAGCTCAGATTGCAAATGACGACCATGCTCAAGGAGTGTACGACCAAAGAGCAGCATGCTGTTGTGCATTTCCTTTGGGAAAAAGAACTTCCTGCAAAGGATATTCATATGGAAATGTTTCCTATTTATGGTGAGAAATGTTTGTTGTGTACAGCAGTACACAACAGGGTCGATAAATTATCTCAAGGAATCCCAAAAGTTGCCGATGAAGACAGACCTGGTCGTCCTGTTCAGATTGCAACAGGGCGGGTGGAGATGATTTGAGCTGACGGGCGAGTAACGATAAACAGTGTAGCAACTGTAATAGGGTGTTCTTATGGTTTAGCTTACACCATACTGCACGATCATTTGAATTTCCAGAAAGTGTGCACATGGTGAGTGCCCAGAGAACTGACACTCACCATGTGCACACCACTGTTTATCGAGTAATGATAAACAGTGTAGCAACTGTAATAGGGTGTTCTTGTGGTTTAGCCTACACAATAATGCATGATCATTTGAATTTCCAGAAAGTGTGCACATGGTGAGCGCCCAGAGAACTGACACTCACCATGTGCACACCACTGTTTATTGAGTAATGATAAACAGTGTAGCAACTGTAATAGGGTGTTCTTGTGGTTTAGCCTACACAATAATGCATGATCATTTGAATTTCCAGAAAGTGTGCACATGGTGAGTGCCCAGAGAACTGACACTCACCATGTGCACACCACTGTTTATCGAGTAATGATAAACAGTGTAGCAACTGTAATAGGGTGTTCTTGTGGTTTAGCCTACACAATAATGCATGATCATTTGAATTTCCAGAAAGTGTGCACATGGTGAGTGCCCAGAGAACTGACACTCACCATGTGCACACCACTGTTTATCGAGTAATGATAAACAGTGTAGCAACTGTAATAGGGTGTTCTTGTGGTTTAGCCTACACAATAATGCATGATCATTTGAATTTCCAGAAAGTGTGCACATGGTGAGTGTCCAGAGAACTGACACTCACCATGTGCACACCACTGTTTATCGAGTAATGATAAACAGTGTAGCAACTGTAATAGGGTGTTCTTGTGGTTTAGCCTACACAATAATGCAGATCATTTGAATTTCCAGAAAGTGTGCACATGGTGAGTGCCCAGAGAACTGACACTCACCATGTGCACACCACTGTTTATCGAGTAATGATTAACAGTGTAGCAACTGTAATAGGGTATTTTTATGGTTTAGTTTACACCATAATGCACGATCATTTGAATTTCCAGAAAGTGTGCACATGGTGAGTGCCCAGAGAACTGACACTCACCATATGCACACCACTGTTTATCAAGTAATGATAAACAGTGTAGCAACTATAATAGGGTGTTCTTATGGTTTAGCCTACACTTATAATGCATGATCATTTGAATTTCCAGAAAGTGTGCACATGGTGAGTGCCCAGAGAACTGACACTCACCATGTGCACACCACTGTTTATCGAGTAATGATAAACAGTGTAGCAACTGTAATAAGGTGTTCTTATAGTTTAGCTTACACCATAATGCACGATCATTTGAATTTCCAGAAAGTGTGCACACGGTGAGTGCCCAGAGAACTGACTCGGAAACACAAAGTGAACCGAATGGGCCTGTCCTTGCAACAACTCTCTCGGTACACATGTGAAGAAGAAGACATGCTTAACAGGACTGTTACTGGGGATGAATGATGGATGCACTACAACCAACTCAAATCAAAGCATGCTTCAATGCAATGAAAACATCCCTCTTCACCTTTAACCAAGAAATTCCGAATTTCACCATAAGCAGGGAAGGTTATGCTTACAGTGTTTTGGTATTCTCAAGAAGTGCTGTTAGCCCATTTCCAGAAATAAGGTGAGAATGTAAATGCCTCTGGATGACTTTAATAAAAAAAAAAATGTCCAGGTCTACTGACTAGAGGAGTACTGCTACATCACGACAATGCCAGACCTCATATGGCTTGATTAACCTAGCAGAAAATTTAACAACTAGACTGGGAACTTCTCGAACATCTGCCTTACAGCTCCAACTTAGCTCCAAGCAATTTTTACTTGTTTGGTCCACTAAAAACTCACCTTGGTGGCCAACATTTTGAGAATGACAAAGAGGTTGAATGTGAAGTGCGAATTTGACCAAGACATCAGATTGAAGGCTTCTAAGCTGCAGGTTTCAATGCACTGATAACACGATGGGATAGATGTATCAATATTGGTGGAAATTATGTTGAGAAATAAGAGTAAATGTAAACGCCATAATAATTGTTTTTCAAATTTGTATGTTGAAAAATAAGGGGAAATGTAAAAGCCATAATAATTATTTTTCAAGTTCGTATGTCACTCAGTATTTTTTAAATAAAATTTATTTACTGATTTTCCCTTGTACACGAATCAGAAATAAGTAAAACACCATATAAATAAATCATAACAAATAAAGCTATCATATCAGACACTAAAATAATGTAAAAAAATATAAAAAAAATGTCACTTTTATTATTAATCAGCACAGGCCAGTGCTAAGTTCATAACGGTTTGAACTGACTACTACTACATGGTGTGGTTCAATTAAAATATGTTTCACTAGGTTTGGTTATTGCTTCATATAATGTTCTAAAGAAAATATTAAATAGCATTAAAAATTAACACTAAACCAGGGTTTTCTGGAAAGGAAGTAACTAGTTTAGTTACAGATCAGTACATAGGTCTTGATGTTTAAAGCAATTGAGTGGATTCCATACTGCTACACTGCCATGTCCTCTCCTACTACAAAGAGAAAAACTAAAGGAAAGAAAAAGGTAATAATGTGAAAAAACCTGAGGCAAAAATTATACACAGCTTCATAATTTTTTTCCTTTTCTCCATTGTCACAGGAGGCATTCATGTAACAACATTTAGAGAGATTGACTCCAGGAATAGCACAGAAACAGCATGAAAGAACATATACACATTTGCTCAGACCATAGTCTGAAATGGTGATATTATTATGTAGCTTAATTAATGAGAAATTACTACATTCCTAATTTTGAATGGATGTATATTATTCTACTCATTTCAATTTATCCTTATTAAGCTGCGTTTGCTTATCTCCATAAAATATACCATATCCTTACACATTTCTGCCTTTAAATCCACATGATTTTTGTCTATTACCTCATGGATGTATCAGTGAACACATGAATGTCTGTATTAAGTTCATGCTAAAAAAGACATGTGGAATGAGGAGTTTTCAGAGTGAAAGTTAAAAATACAGACAAGACTAAAAACTACTAAAAGCAACATTCAGGTTCACATGTAAGTCAAAAGCACAATGTTAAGGTGACTTTCACCTGCATTTACTGCAAGCATTCCCAACAGCAAATGGTGGCTCTAAGCTGCAGTTTTCTGGGAGAAGGATGGTTTCACACTTGTACCATTGTCTTCATGGTGAATCTCTGCTTCAGTGTGACTGCTTATGGCCTGTTCTTCTGAAGGTATATTTGCCAGTTTCTTTTTGTTTCTCTACCCCCCCCCTCGACAGGTTAATGGGTGCAACAATGAGACTGCAAAAGACTAAAACTGTTACTCAAGTTCCTCTACATGTATTTGAGAGCTGGTTTCTTATCAATCTTAAATATATTGTCTGCTTTTTAAACTCGCACAAACTTCTTCCTGATATCTGTTTCTGAGCACAAACTTAAAAGCATTCAGGTGCACAAAGACATTGATGATAAAACAAATGAAAAACATGCAGATTTAAAAGCACAGGTGGGTATGAATATCTTCTATGCTTGCAAAGATCACTAAGACAAGCTTTATAAGTCAGATGAGGGCAAAATAAATTATAATGTTCAGAACAGAGTATTGCATATGCAAAGTTCAGAACATAATAATTTCTTATTTGCTGAGGTGCTTTGTATACAATGCCATGAGCCAATAGCTGTTCAGCTAGAGGGCAGCCTTGGTACTTTTACAATAATATTCATTTTGAAATCTCTTTTGCAAAAGTCACAAATTTATTTTCTTGTTGACCACAGCTCCACAGTACTTTGGCAGAGCTTCATTAGAAAAAATAGCACATACATATTCAGACTGCAGTGACACCATTAATGGTGTTGACAGTCATGGATTTTTGTTGGTTGCTTCCATATACAGGGTATCCGAGAATAATTGGACACATTACAAAATTATGTACAAATAAAACTATGAACATTGTCTGTTTTTCTATGTCACGTATTACTAACACGGTTTCTAAATTTTCGTTTTGCAGAATTGTTATTCCCAGAATCCGATAGATGGCGCTAGGTGTGGCCTGATGAGGAATGTATGAGAAATGCGCAATCAGTAGTCATGTCATCCGTACAGCAGAAGGCGATGTGTGTGTTATGGCTTGCGGAATTAAAGTCTGCCATTAAAGTTAAAAGACAGTACCATTTAGAGTATGGTTGTAATCCTCTGTCAACGAATTCAATTAAGCGGCGGATGAAACGGTTTAAAGAAACTGGCAATGTGGAACATCGTGGAGGAGCTGGTAGGCCTAGCGTCAGCGGTGAGACGGTTGACCAAGTTTACGACAAAGCCCCAGGAAATCTGTTCGTAAAGCAAGCTGAGAACTGTGACCAATGCCTCTGCATTGGTCACCGTGTGTATGTAAGTGCCTAAATGAGTATTTCCCCAACAGATGGATTCGGCATGGTGGTCCCATTCCGTGGCCTCCTCACTCTCCAGATCTAACTCCATTGGATTATTTCATGTGGGGTTATGTGAAAGATTGTGTCTATGAGATGCCTTGTAGAGATTTGCAGGAACTGAAGCAGCGTATCACAGCTGCTATTAATTCCATAACTCCTCAGAAGCTTGCCAATACATGGCATGAAATCGAGTATCGCTTGAACGTACTACGAGCAACCAAGGGATCTCACATCGAAATTCATTAACTTGTGTAGTTTCATTCTAAGTTAGTACAGTCAGTTTCTTTCTATCTGTTTAATGTTTTGTTTTATATAATTTTGTAATGTGTCCAATAATTCTCAGACACTCTGTACTTGATAGAAAAATGGCAGGGAAGCCATGTCATTGAGAAGTTGCAAAATAATTTTGATATATATGAAAACCTCCCAAACTATCAAGCTTGATGGTTGAATCTGGTTTTTTGATAACCTAAATTCTTCAAGTAGAAATTTATTATTATTTCCATGACAGGGTCTAGCTATTGATGATTTCTTTCCTTGCAGTTCTGTATGTAAGTTTTGTGGACCTTCAATTGATAATACAAGGCCCCACAGGTCTGTCATATACACAAAAGACCACATTCACATTGCATTTGATAAATTCCTCACAAATTTATATATTCAATACCGTCTTTTGATCTAAAAAAGCTTATTTTGTTCATGGGTTTAAAAATTACTATACATGAGACTGACCAAGGAACAAAAAAGCTGAACTTTATAACTAGGTGGTAAATCAGAACATGCAACAAAAAGTGTGAATATAATGCAGCAGAAACAAGATGCAATTGTTCAGTGTAATTTATTTATGTAAATATTAAACTGGAGCACATCACTCTATTCACAATATAAAATTACTGAACTCAAAACAAAATATATTTGTTTTAAAAGACACCGTTCAAACAGTTTTTCTTTGTACTTGCTAGAACATCAGCTCAATTTTCCCCATGTTGCTTTCTTCTCAGCAAGTTCAATGGCCATATTTTAATTTTGTTGACTCTGCAGCCACACAGCATCAACTGCTTAGTTTTGCTTTCTGTTGATATCATTCCCTTCCCATTTCTTCATAACTTTTCTTCTTTTGTTTTTCCTTTTATTCTTGCAGATCACAATTTATTCATCTTGCTGAAAAACTTTCAGCATGAGGACCATGAATTCATGATATCAAATTTTTCACTACTTTGATAAATGTTGGAACTTTTAGAATACGAATACTCTTGAACACTATGCATCAATTCCTGCAAATTTCCAAACTTCATCACTTCCATTTTTGGGAAATTTCCCCTCCCTTATCAAACTTAAGTGCATACATGTGTAAAAGTTACATTTAACAACAACACAAAACAGTGAGAACATCACAGAAAGAAAAAAATAATATTACGAGAGAAACCTTCACTTCCATCGACTTCCATTTTCGGAAACCTTTTCCACAATTTTTAAGCTGAAATGTAGTGTTAGTGGAACAAAAGGATATTTAAGAACAACACAGGGCAGAAGGAACATTGTGAGAAAAAAAAAAAAAAAAAAAAAAAAAAAAAAACGATTGTGGAAGAAAATTTTGCTCCATCTAACTTCAATTTTCGAAAGTTGCAAAGGATAAAATTCTGTCCTCAAATGAAAAACGAATCCCCTCCCCCCATTTCCCCCAGAATTTCTGTTCAGTTGTGCATTGATCTTGAGAATCCCAAAATGATAACAGAAATGGCAGAATTCTTTGAATCCACGAAGAACCTTATGCCTGAAGACTACAGGGAAATCTTCGTGCCATCTTAATTAACTTCCATTTTTGGAAATTGTTGCCAACAGTTTCATGCTGAAATACAAACATTTATGCACTGAAATGGCATTTAACAACAATACAGGACACAGGCAACATCATGAGAAAAAAATTACGATCATGGGAAAAATCTTCACTCTGTCTTCAGTTCTGCATCAATCTCAATATGGCCCAAACGACGAAAAAAAAAAAAAAAAAAAGTGGAATTCTACAAATCTACGGAAGAATCTCATGTACGAATCACCTTGAAATTACACTGCTGGCCACCCAAAATGCAACACCAAGAAGGAATTATTCGATTGGCCTGAAATTTGCAGCATGCGTCGCCCGCGAGAGGATATGCAAATGATTAGCATTGCAGGGCATATGCAAATCATGTGCGTCCGGCACGCCACCGAGAAGCACTATAAGAAGGGTGCACAGAAGGCGGGGTGTAAGTAGTGGAAGTGTGTTGTGCTGCCGGACCTGTGCGTAGGAAGCTTCCTGATGCCTCGTCGCAGAATACGGCAGTCATTCCAGCACGTTTCGGAGTTCGACAGAGGACGAATAGTGGCTTATCGCGACAGCGGTTTATAGCACCGAGACATCGCCGCACCTGTGGTACAACATTCAGCAACAGTGAGGCGAGTATGGATTCGGTGGGTGCAGGAAGGACGGACGAACCGACGTGAGCAATCGGCGCAGCTGCGGCGCACCACCGATCGAGAGGACTGGCATGTTGTGCGGCGGCCATTGACGGATCGCACCGTCACATTATGAACGTTAGCGCAGAGATTAAGGTGTGTTGCACAACAACCTGTGTCAGCACGTACCATCCGATGTCGTCTGCAGGAGCGGGGACTAGTTGCACGGCGGCCATTGCTCCGATTACCATTGACGTCACACCACCGGCGAGTGCAGCGGCAGTGAGCCGTTGAATGCCGCATCTGGACTACAGAATGGCAGCACTACATTGTCTTCTCCGACGAATCCCGCTTTTGCCTGCAACACCACGATGGTCAGATCCGTGTGTGGCGGCACCGCGGCGAGAGACTGTATGATGCCTGCATTATGCATCGCCATACCGGTCCGTCGCCTAGCGTTATGGTTTGGGGTGCAATTGGATATGACACCCACAACTCTCTGGTACACATCACCGGTACACTCAACAGCCACCGCTACATCTCCGAAGTTATGGAGCCTGTAGTCCTCCCATACCTGCAGGATCTGCCAGCGGCCATGTTTCAACAGGACAATGCGCGCCCGCACTTGGCACGCATAGTGCAACAATTCTTTGTGGCCCACTAGGTGTCACTGCTGCCGTGGCCCGCCTGTTCTCCCGATATGTCGCCCATCGAACATGTCTGGTCGCTGATCGGCAACCGAGTGGCCCGGTAAGCACCACCCACGGATACGCCTGATAAACTTTGGCAACGTGTGCAAGCAGCCTAGACCGACATACCCCAACCCCACATCCAAAGCCTCTTTCGATCGATGCTGCGGCGTGTAGCGGCCGTTATTGCCAGCTAAGAGGGCCACACGAACTATTGATGTCTGCGTGTTCCGCAAGTCGCACCAGCCTGTAAAGCTCAATCGTTTCATCTTTGTATCTCTTGTTATGTGTTCAGTAAATCTGGCGTTGCTATCTCATGTCCTTCTTGGTGCTGCATTTTGGGTGGCCAGCAGTGTATAAGTTTTGAGAATTTTTGAAATTTTAAAGGCAATGTCATGATAAAACAGAATTTTTTTTTTTTTTGCATAACGGATGCACAATAGGAGTCAACTGAGAGACAGGCTTGAATTTTCGAAATTTTTTTAAGACTTGTCCGTATTTTAAGGATCCAATCCTCTCTGTGCTGCAAGAAAAATACAGTTCTTTTTTCAAACATTATTCAACTGAACATATGTATCACACAACATATATAAGATAAAATGTGTTAAGTTTTTGTTGCCAAGAGTGATTGATCTTGGCATATGGAGGTGAAGAAACAGTGAAAGGTTTATAATAAATTGCACTGAACACGATACCAGGATGTTAAGGAATGGTAGGCAACCATTTTTTCAAGCTCATAGCTGAATCGTACATGAAAATCACAATGGAATTAATAAGTTCAACAAACTTAAGAATTTCAAAATTTTTACCCTTCTGAAGAATGAATGCATCATCTACATATAATATAAATAGATCAAATTTTAGTAGTCAAGTTGCATTGTGCTAGACAAAGTTGAGCACAAACTAGGAATATCCAGCCACAGTCCGCGAGCGCGTGCAAGGTATTGTTTGTTAGGTCACCCCAAAAAAATTTCTGATGCCGAATTGGAAGCTTTACTCAACGAGGATACATGCCAGACCCAAAAAAGAACTAGCAGCAGCATTAAATGTTAGTCAACCATGCATTTCACAACATTTAGCTGCCATGGGAATGGTGCAAAAAGAAGGGAATTGGGTTCCACATGCTTTGCGGGAAAGAGACCTGGAATGTTGAAAAACCATTTGCGAATTGCTGCTTCAAAGGCAAAAAAAGAAGTTTTTTTTGCATCGTATTATTACTGCCGACGAGAAATGGATATGGTAAGAAACCCTAAACGGCAGAAAGCATGGGTGAAGCCAGGTGAACCAGGTCCTTCAACGCCAAAACGCAATATCCATGGTTCAAAGGTAATGCTGTGTATATAGTGAGAACAGAAGGGTGTGATCCACTATGAACTGCTGCAACCGTCAGAAACTATTACTGGTGATCGGTATCGAACCCAATTAATGCGTTTAAAACGAGCTTTCACGCAAAAACAGCCGGAATGGGAGAATAGGCACAACAAAGTCAGCTTACAGCATCAAAATGCAAGACCACACGTTTCTCGACCTGTGAAAAAGTACTTAGAAGGATCAGACTGGGAAGTTCTACCCCACCCGCCATATTTGCCAGATATTGCGCCATCAGATTACCATTTGTTCCGGTCGATGCAGTCAGCACTTTCTGGAGAATGGTTTAGTTCTTATGAAGACATCAAAAATTGGCTGAACAACTAGATCTCTTCCAAGGAACCGGAATTCTTCATTCAGGGCATACGTTCACTGCCCGAAAGATGGGGTAAAGTTGTAGCTTCAGAGGGAGCATATTATTATTAAAATATTGTTTCTGTTCTCCAACAACGTGTTTTGTTCACCTCAAATCTCTCAAAACTTATTTATATACCCAATATCATTATGCTGCTCTCTGAGATTCCGAGGTTAGTTTCTCAAAGGAAGACCATCTGTTAAGTGAATGTTTAACTGATGGAACCAGATTTTACTTATTGTTGGCACATCAAAAGTCACCATTTACAATTATCTTTACACACAACTCAGGCTTCACTGACATCTATCACATGATGTACACAAGACCTTCTATACTTCATACTCAATCTTTTTCTCATGCTGACACTCCTGGATCTGATCCTCCCATGACTTCCTTGGCCTTCCTCTACCTCTCTTTCCTGCCACTTAGGCTGAAAAAATTATCTTAGTAAGCATCTCATCACTCATTCTTTCAACATGGCCGAACCACCTAACAATATTAGTCTCCACCTTACTAACAATATTTTGCCTCACATTACATATCTGCAACACATTTTCTTTCCTCACATGATCAGAGCATGTCTTGCCACACATCCCCTGTAAGTAATGCATATCTCCAACACACAAATGACTCCTGTTTCTTCTGCAGTACCCAGGTTTCACCGTCATACATCAGAGTAGGAACAACTACACTTTCATATACAGCCATTCGGAACTTTCTTGAGAACCCATCATTCCAGTGAAATCCTCCTAATGCAGCTATGACTTTCAATAATGAAGAATCCACTTGCTTACTAATTTCGCCATCTAATTTGTTCTCTCTGTCAAACATACTTCCTAAATATACAGACTCATTCATATGGTCAATTTCTGTGCCATTACGACTTATCTTGCATTCTGTTCTAACAGTTCCTCACTCAAAAATCATAACTTTGGTTTTTCCCTTATTAATACTGTTTGAATTTCATACAAACTTCGTACATCCGGGACAACATATTCTGTAAGCAACTCACTTTTGCTCTCTGTCAACAGGACTGTGTCATCAGCATACACCAATCTGCGCACATGGATATTACCACGACAAAAACCAGTATTGTCCATTTTCCCATCATGCATGCATGCATGCATCCATAAGCATATGAAACAGCAATCGTGGCATTGCACAACCTTGTCTGACTCCTGCACCAATAGGAAACCATTTCGATAAAGCACAGTTTGCTTGTACACATGCTCTACTGCTAGCATGCATACATAGCTTTCAGACTCTGTATTAAAACAGATTTCCAGTTATACTACACTGGCAGAAAGTGAAAAAAGAACACCAAGAAGGAATTTGCGGATGATCATGAATTTACATATGTTAATGGAGTAGAGTTTACGTAGGTGTGATGTTAATTTCGGGACCAACCGGTGAGCACTTATGCCACAGCACGGCATAATATGCAAATTATCGTCGGTGGTATTTAAGGAGTACGGCGAAGTGAATGTAATCAGTCGTCGGCGTACGGACACGTGCGAAGACCCTGAAGAAGCTGCAATGCCTGGACATGGAAGACGTGTACGATTTCAGAAGTTATCGGACTTTGAGCGAGGTCATCTAGTCGGACTCCGCGAGGCCGGGTGGTCGTATCATCGTATTGCGGAGCGAATTGGACGGGAAGTATCGGTGGTGGTACGATGGTGGCATAGATGGTCCGAGGAACATTCCCACACGAGAAGACGTGGAACCGGGAGTCACAGACGGACTGATGAGCGGACCGATCGACGCATAAGAAGAGCGGCGTTGTCAAGCAGAACATCCACTGCAACGCAAATCCGAGCTGCCGTTGCACCTGAGGTGACTGTGCGAACAATCCGCAACCGTCTACTGGATGCAGGACTACGTGCACGTGTGCCTCTGGCATGTGTACCTCTGACTCCAGCCCACTGTCAGGAACAGCTGCAGTGGTGTCGCCAACGTCTGCACTGGAGAACGCAATGGCGATCTGTCGTGTTCAGCGATGAAAGCAGATTCTGCTTGGGAGCCTCCGATGGCCGTATGCGTGTTCGCAGACGCACAGGGGAGCGTCTCCACTCTTCTTGCATCTGCCAGCGACACACAGGGCCTACACCTGGTCTCCTGGTGTGGAGAGCGATCAGCTATCACTCCCATACACAACTAGTGTTTGTACTGGGTACGTTAAACGGCACCTCTTACATCAACAGCATTATTATTATTATTATTTTTTTTTGATTGGAGGTTTAACGACCCCAGTGAGCAACTCAATGGGCTATAAGCAGTCGCCCGTCCCTAATTTAGGGTCACTGGTTCCAGGGAAGGGAGAGAAGCAGTGCCGTAAGACAAACACAACATCCATGCCTCACCGGGATTCGAACCCGGACCCCGTTCGGACGAATGATTAGAGGCCATCGCTTAGACCACTGCGCCACCGGGGCGGCCAACACCATTATTCAGCTCATTGTTGTGCCATTTGTAAGGTCGGTCCATCGTGGTGTTTTCCAGCAAGATAACGCACGCCCACACACGGCACATGCAACACAACATGCACTTCAGGGTGTGAGACAACTTCCATGGCCCGCACGTTCACCGGATTTGTCCGCCATTGAGCACGTGTGGGATTTTATGGGACAACGACTTATCCGGTCTCCACGGCCAGCCACGACCATCCCCGATTTACGCGTCCAGGTTGAGGATGCTTGGAACTCAATACCCCAAACTGACATCCAACATCTGTACGACAGACTCCATGCCAGAATTGCACAGTGTGACGTAGTTCAAGGCGGTTCAACCTCGTACTAACCATGGTACATGGAAATGTTATTTTTCAGTTTACCAGCAAATACAGCTGTATTTTGCCATAATGTTTTGATCACGTTATCCTCTCTATTCTGTTATTATGCTGTATAAATTTCGTTGATATCAGACGTCTCCTTCTTGGTGTTCTTTTTTCACTTTCCGCCAGTGTATATTTATTTAGGACCTTCCATAGAAGTATCCTGTTTACTTAGTCATAAGCTTTCTTGAAATTTATGAAGGCAGCAATAATTTTCTTATCAACTGATAGATACTTTTCAATCATCATAATGCAAAATTTGATTAGTGTAGCCCTTGCCAGGCATAAAACCGCTCTGTACATCTACAGCATTACTGATATAAAACCTAAGACTTTACTGAGAAGGACCTTTCCAAGTACACCCTGCAGGCTAAAACTATGATAGATCCATACTCAGCAGGCTAAAACTATGATAGTTCTTGTATTCAGTCTGATCATCTTTTCTCTGGTACAAGGGAACAATGATAGCATCCATCCAATCCTGAGACAGCATTCCTAACTCTCAGCACAACTGTCAAATTTCAGTTAACCAGTGAATTACAGTCATCACCGTACTTTAGCATATCAGGAGTTATGCCGTCTACTCCTGAAGATCTACCATTTTGAATAGATTTTAGAGCTTTACAAATCTCTTCCTTTTCTCACTGTGGCATCACCTGCTTCTGACATAAAACCACCTTGGCCTTCATGTTCTAATAACTCACAGAAAAAAGTGAGTGGTCCAATTCAATTTAGTGTCCCGCACGAATGGACCACCAACAAAACTCAAATGTCATTGATAAAGAAGTAGACATGCCAAAACAGGAACTCTATTATCAACTGTATATGTAAATTTTCACCATGAAAGAGGTTAGCCAATGAACTAAACTTGTTGTATACAGTGCAGAGTATTTAGACCTATCCTCTTTTGTAACAGTGACACTTAGAGGCAGAGCAAAGGGCCCTGTATGGAATTAGAAGTGGCACACATACAAGTGGTAAGAGGGATATCTGGGGAACAGGTTCATTTAATGGCAAGGCCGAATTAGTAACTTAGGCATTAGAACTAAGCTGGGTACTTCTGCAGAAGAAAAAGTAAATTAGAACACACTGAGATGGTATGGACATTCTGTTTAGTGGGCAATGAAACATTTCTTAAACAGGTGTTAAATTTGGTCATATCAGACTGCAAACCCCAATGCAGACCAAGGACAAGATGAATATTTTTTGTTTTGTTTTGTGATTTCACAACCATCATGAGCAACTCTAAGGACTACCAGCAGTAGCCTGTCCCTAATTTAGAACAACTGTTTCTAGGAAAGTAGGAGAGCCAGCCTCATCAGAAAAATGCTCCACTCATGCACAAGATTTTTCTTTTTCTCTCTCTTCATAATGGTCTGTGGTAAATAAATGCCTGAACACTGTGATGGCACATGAGCAGTAAAATTTCACAAAACATTGGTGTTATTGGCAATGTTATGACCTATCTATCTCCAAAACTGATGCTAGTTGTATTCTTCTCTAATTCAAACTCACCTGAACTACTGTATTCTGACCTGGGAAAAACCTCTAAATATTATATTAATACTTTACAACAATTACAAAATAAATTCATTAGACTACTAGAGCTGAAAATTCAAAACAGTTATTCCCAAAGTTTGACAACCTGATTAGGCCTGCATCCTAATGATTTTAATCTCCTAACTATTGAACAATTATATAATTATAACTTTGGAATATTAATGTTTAAGAGAATAAGAAACAGTCTTTATTGTGATTTAATTTCACTAAATTTTCACACCCAACAACATTCTACGAGAAATAAAACTAAACTAGTGCCTATTGTTTGTACAAACAGAACGTTCCAGAGCACATATTAATTATGCCAGACCATCCTTTTGGAATACTTTGCCTGATGATTTAACAAGCCTAAATAACATTTGTTTATTTAAAAAAAAACCTTAAACAATATTTATTACGATCAGCCTCATTGTAATTTTTTATTCCTTTTTCTACTAAGGTAGCAGCTATTTCATAAATAAACTGGAACAGTCACTGGAATTACAAGCTCTTAAATTTAATATTATATATCAATAATAATGATTGTTACTCTTGAATCACTAAACAAACTAATGTTTGATATTACAGGCAATCTTAATGCTGAACAGAACTACTCAGACTTTTTACTAATCTGGTACAATCTTAAGTGGTATTGTTTTAACTTACATTTTTAATATAGATAATATAATATCAGATGGAGATGCTTCGGCAATTAACATGAAATTAAAATAATGACGATCTCTCAGGGCTGCCAATCACTAGTATGTCTGCTTGACATGATGTTTGTTACCAGGATTATTGTTTTGGGAGAAGAGGGCTAGTTAGGCCCATCTGGCCTTTTCCCTCTTTTCATCCCTGTTGTTGCTCATCTGCTCTATTATCACCTTCTCTTAATCTATGTAATTTGTATGCAACAACTAAAATGAAATAAATGAAAATGAAATGAAATGAAATTAGTGCTATTTTTTCTTATAGTTTACAAAGAAATATGCTTCAAACAATTGACAAAATTTGACTTTTTATGAATATATTCAAGGATGACAAAAGGCCTTAAAATTTATGTAACAAATATCTAAGATATACATACCGCAAGATCAGGTCTGTACATATAAAAGTATTTTTTAAAGTTATCCATCCATACTTCTACTGTACGCACTGTATTGATTCCATGAGTATCTTTGTTACCAGGGAACATATAAGGATGAAAACTTCGAAAGATGTGGCCTACATGGGAACATGGAACTATTTCCAGAGATCCACCACACATCCAAACCTATTATGAAAACAAAAGGCTAAATAAGCAAAGCTGCTTAGTATGTGAGAAATTTCAGTGTTTTTGTTTACATTAATATCTGCATGGAGGGAAGATATATTCATATAACTAAGCACTTACTCTAAATGACATTTCCAAGTTTTCTCCTCCCCAAATGTCCATTCCAGCATCGTAACTTCCGATTTCCCAAAAATACTTTCGGTCAATTGCAAACAAACCGCCAGCCATTGTAGGAGTTCTGCAAAAAAAAAAAAAAAAAAAAAGATGCAAACAAAATGTGTAAACCTTAAAACAAGATTTCAATCTTTTGTGATTACTTCTCATATAAACAATCCAATTTTTTTATACTCACAATAATGAACTAAAACTAAACTTTCTCTTCCTTTTAATAATAAAAGAACATAGCAGCAAGAGGAGAGGAAGTCATTTGTTTTGTACTGGCTTCTTAATTATACAAAATAACAATAGCGTATAGGGTGCATATTGTCCTTACGCCTTTAATCTGAAGTTATTTCTAGCTACATTTTGAATATTCACCTATTCTTGGTCTACTAATGAGACTATGAAACGAAAAACAATATGTATTTTCTAGAAGAAACTACTGCACCCACATCAGAAGAAACAACTGTGTGCACAGTAGTTTCTTCTGCTGTTGTACGCATGCCAAAAATGGCAAACAGTTTTGTCGAAAAGCTTACGTTTTTTTTGGGTTGTTTTTTTGTAATACACATTCTGCATCTGTTTTCCTTTCACTTTAATTCAAAAACGCTTTTAACAAGGCCTTTGTGTTGATGTGCAAGTTTTCAATCTGCTGACCGGAGCTCAACAATTTGTGGTTTTTAAGGCTTTTAGTGAAAGATTTTTAATATCATTTGAAATGTTTCTTTTCATTTTTGTATTTGTCCTTCTTTAAGCACACCTGATGCAGAATAATTATTAAAACTGCCAAGCTATCAAGCTAGGAAAGTTAACAAAGAAATGGCCAAGTGTGACAGGTTTAAACAGCTTCCTGTTAATTTAAAACTTTATTTAGTGGCACATAAAACTTTTGAAGCAATATATGTATCTATAGTGCAATTATTTTTCAAAACAACCAGTTATCAGAAGAAAGTGGAATTGCATAATATTGCAATAACTTACAAATTTCCAAGATGTTCACCTAAAATAATAGGCTGGCAAGAAAACCCCAGATGCTACCCTTAGGCATATTTATTTACAATAAATATAAACACAAATAAAAAAAAACAATATCTAAAAAATAATCTGCAATCAACACAAGTAATCTAAAACTCTCAGGCTTTATATATAACAAATAAATAAATTCATCGCTCCTTCCACGTTCCAGAAACACACAGCATCCGAAAAATTGTTTTTCAGCCAACCGCTGTGGAATTGAACCAACAGAACTCTCGATATCGCACCGAGTGCGTTACATTTACGCCACGGTGGCCAACAATCCACGGTGCTATGTGTATTTAAGTCAGCTTCTGACATAAATCCGTAAGATGGGCTCAGCTACTGAGACGTCTCCATCTGGTGGGCATAAACGGCACTAGCTATATACATTATAGCAGTTAAATCCAACGGGCGAGATCCAGGTGAAAATACTCCAAATACGTGGCGACAGTTAACAAATAAATAAATACATCGCTCTTTCCACGTTCCAGAAACACACAGCATCCGAAAAATTGTTTTTCAGCCAACCGCTGTGGAATTGAACCTTACAGATTTATGATGTCAGAAGCTGACTTAAATTACACATAAAAAAAACACCGTGGATTGTAGGCCCCTGTGGCGTAAATGTAACGCACTCGGCGCGATATCGAGAGTTCTGTTGGTTCAATTCCACAGCGGTTGGCTGAAAAACAATTTTTCGGATGCTGTGTGTTTCTGGAACGTGGAAAGAGCGATGTATTTATTTATTTGTTAACTGTCGCCACGTATTTGGAGTTTTTTCACATTTATATATAACCATTATCAATTATCAACATGAAGGTCTGTTTTGTGCCAGGCTCCTCCAAGCTCCTCTCGCATACTTTCGAACCTCATCCACCCATCTTGTTTACTCATCATCATCGTCACTTTCAGAACCCAAGACGTTTTCTTCAGAACTAGGCAATCCGTCACTTGAAATCTCAGAAACTGAGCTACCACTGTCTTCAAGCAATTCATCATCCTCAGAATCGTCAAGAGCATTACTAATGCCACATTGCTTAAATGATTTTTATGGCTGTTTCTCGTTTCACTACATCCCATTATGCTTTAACCCATTCGCACACTTTTGAAATACTAGACCTCTTCCTTCTGCAGCCGCATCAAAATCTGGAGACTGCATCCAGCTATTCCACTTCTCCCTCATGACTCCTTTGAATGGTTTGTTAATACAAACATCTAAAGGTTGAAGCTGGCTTGTTGAACCTCCTGGATTTACCACTGAGTTTTCATCTCACTAAGTTTCTTCTTAACATTTTCAATTTTGTGACACTGAAATTGATTCTACACCATCAAGAAAGTTTTTTTTTTAGCAGCCCACCAGGATGCCTAGACCACACTTTTTTTATCCACAATTTCATTCCTTCTTCATCCATCCAACCTTTAGGGTGAGCACGAACAAAATCTCCTGTTGGTATTCTTTCCTTGGGTAATGTCCTCCTCTTAAATATCAAGAAAGGTGGCAATTTTGTTCCATCAGCACAGCATGACCAGATGTTTTGACAGTAACAGGTTTTGCACTTTTGGAATCCACTGTTTTGTTTGAAGGAACATCAAATGCAAAGGGGACCTCATCCATATTTGCCTTCTGTGAAAGTTCAAAATTTCCTGACGTTAATGATGTACCTGCGAAACTCAATAACCTTATCCTTATATTCAGCTGGCATTTTTGGTGCTATTTTTGTTCTAACACGCATACTAAGGTTATTTCTCTTCATATATCTTGAACACCACGAAGTTGAACCAGAGAAATCAGCGATTCCTCTGTCTTCTGCCATACCTTTTGCTTTGTGAATAATCATGTCCGTAGATACTGAAATCCCTGCTCTTCTTTGTTCTAGTACCCATGTTTTTAAATCTTCAAGTTTTGGCCATTTCATGACTCCTTTGCAAAGATTATGCTTACTGTTTTTTGCCTCCTTCAGTTCTTTCTCTTGTTTTCTCCAAGTACGAATCATTTTTTCAGTTGGCGGCGACCCAAAGTGTTGTTCTGCTGCTCTGTTGCCATTTTCTTTTGCATACTGGATTACTTTGAGCTTAACTGCTGTCATAGCAACGCCTGCGGGACATGATTTACGAAACAGAAATGTTTGTAATTTACTGCAACTTTAAATAAGAACTGATTTCCACACAGTCAAGAACCACTGTACTATGCCAAGAAAAACACTATGCATACAATAGCTACTGTTTCGCTCGATCAAAATCCTACACTGGCCAGTTCAAACAGGCTCATCAATACTGTGAAGCCTTGCTCTCAATGTGGCGATAAGAGCACATCATGCAGACATGAGTAAATTTATCTCCTTTGTTTTCACTCCATAGTGAGTACGATGCACTGGCCTTCTCATCTTGAAAATGGATCGGTCCGATAGTGGTCACATGACTGTTGGCGTAGGCAACAATTCATATGGATTGCCTAACTTTTGTACTTACTATGCATTTCCTAAATAAAAATACATTATATATAATTGCTGTTGTATAAGACGCACCCCATTTTCAGACAGCATTTTTCAGGGGGAAAAAAGTGCATCTCATACACCGGCAAATATGGTACGTCATCAGCAAAACGAAGGTGAGTTAAATAATCTCCATTAATCTTTATCCCTTTGTTTTCCCAATTTAATGATTGAAAGAAGATAGAAAGAAAGAAAGAAAGAAAGACAGACAGACAGAAACACAAAGAATGTGCTTCATACATATACTGCCTACACAAGTGGGTGTTGGTACGTTTATGTGATCAGAATAAGGAAATTTACTCATGCACATGATCTTGACTTATTTTTTTCAGTCACTTTTTTTACGGCCCACAAATCTAAAGGAATACTACAACTGTAATCAAACTCTATACCACAACCCAACCATTATATCATAAAGAGTGATGGTTTCTCAGTCAGCTACACAAAGCTTCCATTTTTCTCCAAAATGGTCAACTGAGTCTCCGAACAGGAACGTCCATACAAATGATATTATCATGGGCAGTCATATGAATTAGATGCGCATGAAGTTCCTTATCCTAACAGTAACTCAAAATACCTCATCGTTTACTTAGTATTTACACCATCATGTAGTTTCCAAATACATTCATCATGGTCATATTCACAGGGACCAAGGACAAAGATTTTTCTCACAGTAAGGAAATGATTCTTCATTCACTAGAAAACAACAACAACGTAATCTATTCAGAAATGCACATTCATCTCCTTTCATTACAGTCTAGAGGATCATTTAACGAAACATGCTTTTCATTGTTACTATCATACTAAAGCACACTGATTTCTTTTTTCATAATCGACCATTGTGCCCATATGCCCCACCCACAGCAAGCAAGCCCCCAATTTCTTGACTCCTCGATGACACAAACCCTTCACACCAGGGACACCAATCAGCAATGCCATGGCAGGAGAGTTCTGTAACATGATCACAGTGATAATGGAGGTCACTGCCATCCAACCAAAATGAAGCTCATTTGAATGAAATAACATAAAGAAAAGAAATGCAATGCAATGGAAGAAACTCAATATATATATATACAGTATATGAGCAAAGAAAATGCATAAAATACATAACTCATGGCCATAAAATAAAATTATACAAACAGTTATATTGATTAATATAACAGCTACGTCATCAGCACAGAGAAAACCACTGATATTATAAAACAATCCACTGCAACATTTACCATGAAGTTGCTATCTTGAACAAATTTACTATAAAAATCAAAGACAAACCTTAAGATACTCTGCATTCCCACTTCACACCAGAGTTTACTTAAAAAACCATTTACTCACATCCTCATTAATCCCTACTGCTTCAAGACTTTTACAGCAAAATTATTCTACCCAATAAAACACTTTATTTCTGTTCAAGCATACTATCTGTAACACCACCCAGGATAATGAAGTTCCAAGCAACTGAAGTTGAGCAGATGTAGCTTAGAAATCTGAGTACCATTCAGATTTGTGCTAGCAATCTGATGCTTTCTTGTAGCATTGACATTACCTTTCCTCACATTCAGGTACGTATGTAGGTCACAAGTTCTAATGCTTCGGAGAACATCTTACATAAAGTGGGAAATGAATCACCCTGAAGAAATAATTTTTCACACATACATGTAATGCAATACAAATGTCATTTTTGGCACAATTGTGCCACATTTTCAATGTTTCCATGTAGCTACCTACTTCTTTAGAAAACATGAAAATTAGATCACCTTAGAGCAAGAATCAGACCTGTAACTCCTGTTTGCCATTTAAGCATGCTAACCATTACATCACTGAGGATAATGAAGTTCCATTTTTTTTTTTTTTTTAAGTTTTCTGAAGAGGTGGCTACATGGAAACAGTGAAAAATGTGGCATTTTTGTGCCAAAAATGCCACATTTTGGCATTTTTGTGCCAAAAATGACATTTGTATTGCCTTCCATGTAGATGTGAAGAATTACATCTTCAGGGAGATTCGTTTCCCACTATATGTAAAATTAAGTTTGCTTCATTTCATTGACAGGTATAAGAGAATCTCAGTACCACATATTCATTGTTACTTTTATGCACACCATCAAAAAGGGTTGCTGGTATTTTTTTCACACAGTTAAAAACCACCAATATATCTCATAGGAATTGAAGTTCATCAAAAGCATATACAAGATAAATATACCTTTAAATTTATCTTTAAACTCATAGTACTACAATTAAAATACACTCATGGACAATGACATTTTCGCACCTAGAAGAAAACATGCTACAACCGCGAAATTTTGCAAATAGCTAGAGTGCGTGCCCGTATGCAAATGATCCACATTTGGTACAATTGCACATGACTGCACACCCTGTGGTGGCGCTGCAAGCACGAACCGGAATGAAGACGATGTCTCGTGAAAGCGAAAAGCATCGGCAGACACAAGCAAGAGTACAGAGTGCCAAGAATCCCAGCCAGAGACGTCGATTTACGCAACCTATGGACTTTGAGAGAGGCCGATCATCGGGCTGAAAACTGCAGGGTGGTCGGCACGTCGTATAACTCACCAACATGGATTGTTCTGATCATACCGTCCAACTGTGTTGGGAACAGTGAACACGTGACGGCACTGCCACATGGCGGAGCGACTCTGAACGGACCAGGAGGACCATCGGTAGAGAAGATCGACGGATTGGGCAGCAGGCACAAATGGATCCCACAGGGACCCGGTTCACTATACAGGCAGTTGTAGCAGCTCCTGTGTGCCCATGAACCATTTCCCTGACTCCCTGCAGAAACAAATTTATGATCCCAGGGCCCCTTACGTGTGCTGCCATTAACACCAGAACAACATTAAATGCCCCAGACTGGCGACGTGTGGTGTTTAGCGATGAGTGTCGCTTTGTTTTGGGGACAAATGATCATGTCCGGGTGTGGAGGTCCCCGGCTCAATCCCAACCTCGCTAGCGAGTGCCACATCACCCCCACTGTAGGCATTATAGTCTGGGGAGCCATTGCCTACAATAGCCGATCAGCTCTAGTAGTGGTACGTGGATCATCAATGGGCCAGCGGTATGTGGATGAGATCTTACGGCCCCATGTGCTCCCATTCCTGGCCGAGATTCCAGGTGCGCTATACCAGCAGGATAATGCCCACCCGCTCATGGCTCGGGTTGCCCAGGACTGCTTACGTCCTGTCTAGACACTTCCACACCTGCCCACTCCCCGGACATGTCCCCTATTGAGCATGTGTACGACCAGTTGAAACGCCGGCTGCCGCGGTGCCACACTATCCGGGATTTGGAGCACACCTTCCAACACGTGTGGGCCAGTCTGCCGCAGGATATCAGGCGTCTGTTCGCCTCCATGCCGGACTGTATTGCAGCATGTATCGCCGCACGAGGCAGTGCTACGCGCTATTGAAGATGACCAGACTGCGTGTCCCAGATCCCTTTGTAAATGTCCTGCAGCTCTGTTTTTGCCATCATGTGTATCATTCATCTATATCATTACGTCCATAAAATTTCAGTTCAATCCAATGCTTCCTTCTTGGTGCGTAAATTTCATTGTCCGTGAGTGTACCTGTGTGATGCCCAAAGATTGCTTCCTGCATTAAGAATGAAGAGTTGCTGACTGAACTGAAATAATGCAGGTTGACTACAAGCAGAGGTAGATAAATCTAAGGCACCTGGAAATTTTCATCTGGCACCTGAGTTTTCAAATTCTATTCTGAAAATCTAATGTTTCAAAATCTGGATTTCTATAATGAAGCTTCCATCTCTTTAATAAAGCAACAAGTACAATATATGATTTTTTTCTGTTTGGATATTTTTTTTTTGTAGGCAACTTAGCACAAAGTCAGAATAATGAAAATGCCAATATCTATTTTTGACACTCTCATTAGGGGAGCTATGAATTCTACAGCAATATTGGCAGTAGTGAAGTTCCGCAGTGCAACCCAAGACACATGCATGCACAGTAAGCATCAAAGATGTCTATAGCTGTGGCATTGATTTTGCATGGGCTACTTACAAGTGTATTTCTTCATTAGTGGTTATATTGAATGTCATACACCAGAACACAAAGCTGAACTTTCTGAAATGAAAACATATTCTAAAATGCAACTATTTATATTGGGGGGACCAGAAAGTAATGTTTTTTTTTGGAGGGGGGCTAAGTTTGGGGAGCAGTTGGGAGGTGTTTATGTACGTTCAATGTAAAGTAAGTATATGATGAACTATTCACCTTTAACTTATGTAGGTGTTTTTGTCTTCCAGATTTGCAGAACAAAATCAGTGACATAAAACCCGAGGAGAGCCATGTTCGTCATTGTATGCTGTATGAATTTCACAAGGGGAACAATGCAACCGTGGCCACCAATAACATTTGCACTGTTTTTCCGAATGCCTTAAATGTCCGCAAGTGCCAGCGTTGGTTTGCCCAATTCGGGTCGGGCAATTTTGACTTCTTTGATGCTCCTTGTGCAGGAAGGCCCACAGAACTGGACAATGGCCTGCTACATGCAGCCGTTGAGGCAGATCCACGTCAAACCATTGATGAATTATCCCAACATCTTAATGCATCATGGTCTACTGTTCAAGAGCACCTGCAACTGATAGGGAAGGTCTATAGACAAGGAGTTTGGGTCCCACACCAACTTTCACCTGACAACAAAGCCCGGCATTCAACAATCTGCAACTACTTGTTCAGCCTAACAGGAAAAGCATCCATTTCTTCATCGAATTGTAACTGGAGATGAAAAGTGGGTTCTTTATGTGAACAACAAATGCAAAAACTAGTGGCTTTCTCCAGATCAGACACCAGTTCCTACGCCAAAACCAGGCCTACACCCCAAGAAGGTTTTGCTCTGTGTTTGGTGGACTACCGCTGGCATAGCTCACTTTGAGCTCTTGGAACCCAGACAGACAGTAATGGCAGACCTCTATTGTCAACAACTGGACCGTTTGAAGCAAGCTCTTACTGTAAAACATCCAGCACTGGACAACAGAAAAGGTGTCATCCTCATGACAATGCAAGACCTCACACAGTGAGACGGATACAGCAGACGATAAGAGAATTTGGCTGGGAAGTTTTGCCCTATCCCCTTTATTCCCCTGACATTGCACCATCTGATTACCATTTGTTCAGATCTCTGCAGTACTTTTTTAGTGGAAAAAAATTCAACAATAGTGATGTCAAAACGGGTCTCTACGACTTCTTTGCATCACAGCCAACGTCTTTTTATAAATACGGCATTGAAAGTTTGGTTTCACAACGGGCAAGTCTGATCAATAATGATGGTGATTATACATAATTGATTAAGAAATAAATTTCTTCTGTTACAAACAGTGTTTCTCTTCTTTTCCAAAAACGAAATTACTTTCCAATCCCCCAATACAAATATATAATATGTTCCCTATTTTTAATTGTGGGTATTGCACGGAATTATTGAACAATATTTAATAAATAATACATTAATTCTGACTGTCAGTTGTAGTTTTGTATATGTAGATTTCGTTTAGATCGATAGTGGTTTTCTCCTCATATCTCTAAAAAAAATGTGCTGGTTCCTGAAAATGTTTGGGTTTTGTCTACTTCTACCTATAAGTACATCCTTTTCGTTAGAATTTTTGTAGTGTATAAAAAAAATGTCTGAATAATGCTGGATTACAATTTAACAGCTTTAATTGTTAAGTCAGTGTTTAAACCATAAATAAGGTTGTTTGGTATGCCTTAAAAACTGAGCCCTTCTCACTTTTAAAGACATATGAAACAACTTTCATTAGTTCATATATATTAATGAGAAACAAATTCCCATAAAGAATTAATTTCAGCTCCAGGGCAGCAATTTTGCAAGTTCTCTGAAGAGATGGTGACATGGGAAACAGTAGAAAATATGACACTTATGTGTTAATAATATTTTAGTTAGATACAATACACCAGTATACATTACTATGAGAACATTATTTTACAGAAACTTATTGGAAAAGTCATTCATAGGTCCAGTAACACAAACTTCATTAAAGACACAAATACAAAAACATCAGTCTCCCTACGTGAAAACCACATCCCTGCTGATTTCTGCTAGCACACACATTTAGATAGACATTTTTTATGTCCATCGCAACTTGTGATGATTTACAATATAAGACAACCATTGATATTTTCACATTATTCTATGTTTTTTTTTTTTTAGCAACTACTGATTTTCACAAGAAAACAATACTACCTGATATTCTTAATACATTTGAATGTGTTGGGGCTTTGAGCTCTGATGGCAAAAAACAGAGTGTTCAAAACAAGAGAAATGGTACAGAAGTGTGTGTGTGTGTGTGTGAGAGAGAGAGAGAGAGAGAGAGAGAGAGAGAGAGAGAGAGAGGGGGGGGGGGCAAGCTGGTCATAAACACAAGCTTTTCTTAAAACATTTCCCCAAAAAAGTTTTGACAAAAGAACATTGGTAGTTAAAATTACAATTTGTGAGTTCACACGCAGTTAGATGAGAAATATTGAGATTGATATTAGAATGGTAATGATCTATATGAACATAAAAAAAATTAAAACTCAAAAGAAAACACACACATAGTAAAATATTTGAAATACAACTGAGGTAATTAATTTCAGATGCTTCTCACTTCTAAATTACCTTTCAGACCTGTTGCCAATGAAACAAACAATAAAAATTGTATAACAATAGTGAGAACACACACTTATTGATTATTACTGCACAATTTGATATTTATTTTTTTAATTGTTGTTTATTACTGCACTGCATCTATTGCCCAGAATTTGCAATTAACATGTTAAGAGCTTTATATACTCAGCATTCAATACATGAATATGTGCAGTTGATTACCATTTCTCATAGTAGTACATAATAAAAATATTAAAAAGTATTACACATCACTTTCTGTTTCCACTTATACCATTACCTGGACAAACTGCCACACTTGGAAAGATTTCGAAAGAAGTTTTCACAATACATGTGAAACATAATAAAATGGGCATCAAAAAAAGGGGAAAGTGTAAGCTGAAAAAATGGCAGCGAAAGAAGAAAAAAATATGGCTCAACAGGAATTAATATTCACCCTTTCATACTATGGGGAAAAAATAACTTATCAAAAATGTGCATTTTTTTCTTCAACACCAAAAAAGTACAAACAATATCACTGAATTATATTCAGAAATTACACACTACCTTGTTGGACTTATAGAACTGGCTTTAAGTTTCACTTCAGATTCTGGTATTTCAATCCATGTAAAATGCCCACTCCAGGTGAATCCTCCAATCTGAAAGTACTCCAAGTTGCTGGCATAATACTCCAAAGTTTTATCATCGATTACATCAATTATCGGACAAAGGACAGCTTTCCTGTTTTCTTTGATTCTCTGGAGAAGAGGTTCCAGCCTTTTAATGAAAAAAAGATTTGAGATCAGCAATCAAAATGGGGAAAGGATAACAGCCCGACAGCATACAAATTACTTCAAATTGCACATGTTGGTAGAGTAACTCTTCCTCTATAGTAACCCTTCTTCATTGCAGGTAAATAATGGGTTCTAAGCAGAAGCAACATGAGTTCTTGACAAAGGAAGGGTGCAGGCTGTCCGACATCCACAGAAGGCCACAGAATGTTTACCGAGATGACACCATTGACAAGAGCAATGTGCACAAATGGATGAAGAAGTTTAAAGAAGGGGAAACCAGCACTGAAGACAAAGCATATAGTGAGAGATCATTATCTGCGACCACTGAACGAATCATCACCGAGTGGATGAATTCACTCGTGCAGAGAGACGAGTCACAATCCGTGAGCTTGTTACACAACTGGACTGTGGTCACTATGCCATACAGAAGATGGTGGAAGACTTAGGGTATGGGAAAGTATGTGTAAAGTGGGTACCTTGGAAGTTCATACCCGATTTGAAGGAGAGAAGGGTGGAAGTTTGCTCTGATCTGCTGGAAGCGTTTGAAGCCAACGAAGACACATTTTTTTTGGTCTGGTGACAGGGGATGAAACATGGGCATATATCTTTACAATCTGGAAACAAAGAATCAATCCATGGAATGATGTGACACCTTTTCACCAATGCCTAAGAAGTTCAAGAGCCAGCAATCAGCGTAGAAAGTCATGATGACTGTTTTTCGGATGATAGGGGTGTCATTCTCATTGATTTTCTGGAACGAGGCCGTACCATGACCAGTACATTGAAACATTCAAGAAGCTTAAAGAAACTATAAGGAGGAAGAGACCGATCAAGAATCTGAAAAGGATCCACATTCACTGTGACAATGTGAGACCACACACATCTTTGGCAACAAATCAGGCGATCCGCAAATTAGGCTGGTTGGTGGTCCCCCATGCACCGTACAGCCCAGAATGGCGCCCTCTGACTTTCACCTATTCGGTCTAATGAAGGACAGTCTCCGGGCGCAACAATTTGATGACACAGATGAGGTGAAAGTGGCTGTGAAGAAGTGGGTACAACAGTCCACACCTGAATTTTTTCAAATAGGATTCGAGAGTTGGGTTCAACGATGGTGCAAATGCCTCACTCGTGATGGAGACTATGTTGAGTAGTACCTATGCATTGAGAAAGAGTTACTCTACCAACATGTGCAATTTGAACGACCTCGGTCAGTTAATAAAAAAAGTTATGCCTACTTTTGCATTACTTTTGATACAACCCTCGTATATTCAAAACTTAAGATTAAGCAATCAAAGTCACTTAAAAATGTTGAGCACAGTGTGTAGTACAAAACTGGAATTTTCACATAAGTTTTATAGCAATTACATGTTCACTCTAAGTAAAGGAACTCTCACATTTTCCTCAGTCTTGAGGTCCAACAGATTAAGGTGGACATATAGTGATTTTGTGATTATACTTCCAATGGAAAAATTGACACATTTCCTTAATGAAGAAAGATTTCCCATACATCAAAATTGGCCCACTGGTAAAAAAAAAAACCATCCTGACTTAGATTGTACAGTTGGTGTTTTCTGCAAAAACTTTTCTGAACTATATTAAAAATCAATAATTCTACTTCAATGTAGTTATGATACTTGCTTACAGGTGGCACCACTTTTCCTTACCACAACATCAAAGTAAAATTGATTTTTAATATAGTTTAGGAAATTTTTTTCAAAAAACACCAACTGTACAACTAAGTTAGGATGTATTTTATCAGTGAGCCAATTTTGATGTATGGGAAATCTTTCTTCATTGAGGAAATGTGTCAATTTTTTCCATTGGAAGTATAGGGAGCAAAATCACTAGATGTCCACTTTAAAGTAAAGTGTCATCAAGAGCAACGCCAGCAGCACTGGTTCTGGAGGAGTAATGTGAACTGAAATTCAACTCATCTCACCACAAAAGCTCATCAGTATTATAATTGGGCTGTGAACATTCATGCTTAAGGCAGATGACAGACACCTTTTAGTTACACATTAAATTTCCTGCCTGATTGCAGTATGCTATACTAGATAGCTTAAAAAATGGTGCAATTATGGTAATTTCATCAATTTGAAATTAATATGATATCCCAGAAAAAAAGTTTTTCCCTGTCAAAGGACAGAATTTTGCCCATAAACCAATTTTTATGTACACACAGAAGTGTTTTTAAACACATCAATCTTCACAAGACTTTATTACCACAAATAATGCCCACAACCTATGCAATAGAGAATTTGTTAAGTACTAAGCATTTATACATACAATATTTAGTATGGTTACATTTTGAGTTGAAAACATCAACAATAAAATGCTTTCCTTTTCTTACAATTTCCCATTAATAAAAAATTTACAGCCTACTTGCCATAATCCTTTATCATCACAGAAGATGCAATTTTTCATTCTTACATGGTGCTCTGGTGCTTGAAGTTTTTCATTTTAGCTGGAAACCCCCTATTTTAAGGGTTAACATGCAATCCCCACAAACATCTATGGCTGTATCAGGAGTTGCCAATGCCTAATTTAAAGTGCCTGGTTCCAGGGAAGGGAGAGAATCAAATGGACAAATACAATACCCATCTTGCCCTGAGATTTAAACCCACATGCAGCAGTATGAGAAACCAGAAGCCTGAACCCTAGACCAGCAGTTTTAAACTTTTGGAGCAGAAGTACACTGAACAGCAATTGAATCAGAGATACCTGTCTAGTAACGTGTAGTACTACCTTTCGCCCTGATGACGGCGGCAATTCGCCTTGGCATGGACTCGACAAGACACAGGAAGCATTGGGAAGCCATACAGATCCATGACCCCTGAACAAGCTCCCACAATTCACGAAGATTTGATGGAGGGGGTCAGAGCCTAGAACATCTCTCTCGATGGCATCCCAGATGTGCTCGATGGGATTGAGGTCAGGTGACCTAGCTGGCCAAGGAAGCGAGGTCACGTCGGCGGAGTGTTCATCCAACCATTCCGATACAATTCGGGAGCTGCATTGCCTTTTTGCAGGATGAGGTCCTCAGTGGGATGTTGAAGATGCACAAACGGGAGCAAATGTTCGTCCAGGATATCCCAGTAACGATGACCTGTGAGGGACAATGTCACACATGCCAGGGGGTCCCATTTCAGTCCACGTAAACGGTCCCCAGACGAGAATGCCATCCCCACCAGCTTGAAGAGTGCCCTGCTGGCAAGAAGGATCCATCGCTTCATGTGGTTTGTGCCGTACTCGTATCCTGCCATCTGCATGTACCAACGTGAATCTCGACTAATCAGTCCAGGCAACATTTTCCCACATGTCTAGGGTCCAGTGGCGATGTTCCCGCACCCATGCTAATTTTTGCACCTTGTGATGTGTGGTCAGCAGCGGTACCCTCGTGGGACGATGGCTTCTGTACCCTATAGCGAGGATGGTTCTGGATGGTGTGGCTGCTTACACGTTTTTGTGCACCAGTGTTAGATTGCCGAGTGATTTTTTGCACTGTGGCCAGTCTATCCGCTGTTACAATGCGAGCTAGCCGACGATGACCTCGCTCATCCACATGCTGTTGTCCACGACAGTTGGCCCTTGCAGGGATGGTTTTACCGGATTTGATGTTCTCACAGTGCACCCGTGACACAGTGGCTCGTGAAAATCCCAGTGCCTGCACGACTTCCGAGATGGAGTGACCCATTCGTCTGGCCCCGACATTTTGCCCACTATCAAATGCGCTTAGATCCTTCATCTTACCTATACTGTGCCCGACTCTTACTGATTCCCGTCGCATCACTCCTTATATTGTCGGATCGCTGCATACGTCATGTTGTTTCCGTTTACAAGGTCGCCCACAGTGCCACATTTGCATAACGCCAGCTGTCTCTAATTCAATTGCTTTGTACTTCCTGGAAGGTTGGCCAGGTCCTCAGGTATCCCCTAAATCATCATAGGCATAGAACACTTAGAGAGGAGTGGTTCTTGCTGGGGTTTTTTTTTTTTTGTTTTTTTTTGCATATATGTACTATATTATAGCAGAACCAAAAAATAATTGCCACTCTAAAAATTTTAAACTAAAAAAACAAACCATTAATATTATTAAAACTCCAAATCAAAATAGGGTTACTCAGTTAATCTAAGAGAGACCTACTTGCAAGCAGATTTTCAATGATTTTATAACAAAAAAAAAATGGCATACAGTAAATATGCATCTATCATTAAGAATCTAAATGATTTTGCAATTAGCTGATGAAGATTTTACTGAAAAACTAATCAATGAAAATCTTCCATTTTTGAAGCATCACCCAAGGTACTTCCTGGTACCTCTTGAGGTAACCCTGGTTGAGAGCCACTGCCCAAGATCAGAGGGCAACCTTCAGTGTTTGTATAGATACATTTAGCTAATATTTGTTCTCACATTAATCTGAGGAACATGGCAAGGCTCACAACTGTCTATTGCAGTGACACTGCTGTTAATTCCTCAAACTTCTGCACATCTGCAAGTGTGCAACAGTTGTGGAAATACTTGGGAAGCTTTGCAATAGTTACCAATTCAACCTAAAAACCAGTAAATCAGCAACAAATGTAAAACTGCACTTCATACTTGGTATCTTATTTAACTGTACTTCGAATTTCTGATGGAGAGTATCCAGCCATTAAATATATATATCATCATTGTCAACCATTATCAATCCATTGCTGGACGAAGGTCTCTCTAAGTCTCTTCCACAATGGTCTGTCTTGTGCCAGTCTCCTCCATGTTACTCCCACATACTTTCGAATTTCATCCACCCATCTCCCACGTGGTCTTCTTCTTCTGGGTCTTTTCCTGTCCCTTGGAATCCAATCTAAAATTTCGACTGTTCATTGATGGTCTGTTCTTCTGGCAGTATGTCCAGCTCATTGCCATTTCAGGGATTTTACTCTGATCATGATGTCTTCCACTCTTGTCATTTTTCTGATCCACGAGTTCCTCTTCTTATCTCTCCTGGTTATACCAAGCATACACCTCTCCATGCTACTTTGAGTTGTCTGCAGCCTTTGTATGTCTCTTTTAGTTAAGGTCCATGTCTCTACATCATACGTAAGCACTGGAAGGATGCATTGATCAAACACTTTTCTTTTAAGACATAATGGCCTATTGCTCTTGAAAATTATGCTGTTTCTTCCAAAAGCTCTCCAGGCAAGTTTTATATGTCGATTAATTTCTTCATCAATGTGACCCTCACTTGATATCTGCTGTCTAAGATAAACATACACATCTGTTATCTCCAGCTTTTCTTCATCAATCGATAAATCTTCATTTCTTGTAAAAGCACTGTACATCACTTTTGTCTTCTGAAAGTACATTTTTAATCCCACTTCTTTACTCTTGTCAGCAAGTTTCTGGATCATACTCTGCAGCTCTGATGGGGTAGTTGCAAAAATGACTACGTCATCAGCAAAACGAAGGTGAGTTAGATAATCTCCATTAATCTTTATCCCTTTGTTTTCCCAGTTCAGTGATTGAAAAACATTTTCCAATGTGGCATTAAAGAGCTTGGGAGACACGGTGTCACCTTGTCTCACTACCTCTAATTTTTATGTGTGTTGTATTTTCAAACAGCCGAATCTTTGCACTTGCATTTTCATAGATGTTATTAATAATATTAATGTATGCATCTTCAGCACTGCAGTATTTCAAAGCCATTGTAACTGCTGATGGTTTCACTGAATCAAAGGCCTTTTCATAATCGATAAAAGCCATGCACAATGGAAGTTCATATTCCCTTGCTCTTTCAATTAGTTCTCTCAGTACATGGATGATCAATTGTTCTGTAGCCACTCCTGAATCCAGCTTGTTCTCTCGGTTGAGCCATGTCCAGTGTTACCTTCAAGCGGTGTGAAAGAACTTCAGTGAAGATTTTATAAACCACTGATAGGAGGCTGATAGGTTTGTAGTTCTTGAGATCCTTAATGTCACCTTTTTTATGTAGCAGGATCATTGTAGCGTTGTTCCAATCCTCATGAATCTTCCCTTCATTAAGGCATCGAGTGAAAACTTGGGCGAGTACTGTTTCAATTTCTCCACTTGCTTCTTGTATGTCTACATTAATTCCATCTTCTCCTGGAGCTTTTCCTCAGCTTCATGTTCTTGATTGCATGTGCAACTTCTGCTGGGAGGACTGGAAGAACTCTGGTACTGGTACCTTTCATGATGTCTGGAGTACATGTATCACCCCTTTCATATAATTTGGAGTAGAAATCTTTCACTCTTGTCAAAATTTCGCCTCTATTTCTTGTTACAGAACCATCTTCTTTTCTCAGTGCCATACTATGCATAAAAAAAGAGAGAGAGAGAGAGAGATGAGGACAACTAAAGATGCGACTTCCAAAGTGGAATATATAGAGCTATGCAAGACAGTACGGAAAAATATCACTGAAGACGTAAGGAAATTCAACTGTAAACTAGTGAGGAAAGCAATTGAAAACAATCAAAGCCTAAAGATAGCAAAGGGACATCTAAGTAAGGGAACATATTATATATATATATATAATATAGCTGATCTAGGAAAACTAGGAAAATTGTGATTTAATCCCATTCAAAGTACTCTCCTTGGGACCTCACACACTTATCCCAGCGTATTTTCCACTTTTCAAAACAGTATGCAAAGTCCTCTTTTGGGATCACCAACAGCTGCCTCAATGTGTTTTCCTTAATCTCCTTCATGGTCCAAAATCTCTTTCCTTTCAAATGGTGATTTTAGCTTTGGAGAAAGCCAGATCTAGCAGGAAGCCAAATCTTGGCTGTAGGGAGGCTGAGAGACCTGGGTGATGTGATGTTTTGCCAAAAAAGCCTACACGAGACATGAAGAATAGGAAGGTGCATTATCTGATGAAGCTACTGGTCACCACTTGCCCACAGTTGTGACCTTTTTCTTTTTACTGCGTCCCTCAGCCTCAGCTGGCGAAGGACTTTTATGTAGTACTCCTTATTTATTGACTGGCCTTGAGGAGTGTACTTGTGGAGGAAAACACTTTTGTGACCCCCCAAACATCAGCCTGGTCTTGACATTGCTCCGACTTTGCAGCCACTTCTTCGAGCATGGGGACTCAGGTGATTTCCATTAGGAAGACTGGGCTTTTGTTTCAGTGTCATAAAAGTAAACCCATGACTCACCTTTGGTTATGACCTCTTTTGAGGAAATCTGGTTCATTGTTATTGGTATCAAGCAAGTCCAGTGAAACTTCAGCACGAAATTCCTTCTATTCTTGTGACAGGAGCAGTGGAAAGAATTTTGCTGACACACATTTTATGCCAGGATTCTCCAAAACTTCTGAAACAATAGTCCATGGAATCCCCAGATCTTCTGATTCTTGCATTATCAATTGCTGATTTTCGTTGATTGCAGCCCGTATGCGTTCAACATTTTCAGGTATTTTGCTTGTTTCAGGCCTTCCAAAACGCGGGAAGCTGTCAACGGATTACCGGCCATCTCTGAAGCACTAGTACCACAATTTTATCTGGACTTCACTCATTGAATGATTCCCAAAAGTCTTCTTAATCATCCGAATAGTTTCTGCAGACAAATGTACGAGTTTGAAGCAAAACTTGATGCAGGTTTGGTGATATACTTGCTCGGTCATTGTGAATGTGAAGGTCACACAGTATACAAGCTCACTCAGAGGTGCCGACTAAGTAGTCTCACAGGAGAGTAAGTATTCACACATGCACAGTAAGGTCCCCTCTGGCTGGCTGGTTGCATGTGACCAGTTCTCAAGATATTCAAAATGACTGGATACTTTCTGGTCAGACCTCATTAGGTTGCCAGCCAGTGAATGTACATTTTATGAAGCAAAATAAATCAGAACATTGCACTACACATACCAAGTAAATAACAAAATACTGTCACGATACGATTGTAGGGAATATTTAACACAAGCACCTGAACTATTTTAAAAGCTGACAAGTTACACCAGAAGCACAAATTTACTGGAACCATATTAGAGAATACTATACTACTGTCTGTATTTTTAGCATCACATCTTCTGGACCTAGGCTGATGACTTTACCTGCACCATCTTAGTGTAGACCTCGCAGGGAAATGCGGAACTCTCTCGAATAGTTTGGGATTAATAGGATCTCTGACGGCGTTCTGACAGCTAGCCCGTCAGTCACCGGAAACCACAGTCTTCTACTCTGACAGATTCGGTCTAGAGACCTGTGGGGATCTGCCTCCCCCATGGGACCGGTACCTTACACCCTTCTGTCACAACCCGTGTGTGCGACGTGCTATGGGCATTTGGGGCAAGCAACTTTTCGATAATTATCCCATCTCGTGGCCGGGAGATCGCCCGCCAACGTAAGTTTTTGGGTCAAAAGTCCTTTATTTGGTATCAATAAAACAAAATACATGCACATTACATTGTGAGGGTCTCATGCACCCCTCTCACAAATATTCAGACACTAAATCACATTGAAAATATTTACATGGTCCACAGCGCTAGGGCCAGTGCTGTGGTGATGACCCCGGGCCAGGGTCATCAAAAATACCTTGGCCAATAGATCCAAAAGCTCAATATCGAGAGCAACGTACCTCCGAGGGTACTACCATCTGTCAACTATAGTTGACCCGGCTTTTCCTTTGCTCAAGTTCCCTGATAAGACTGGGACACGTCTTACTGGAGCTGGAGTGAGCGACATCCAACTTCAGGCGGAACTTGGCATTTGCAGCAGTGCAGTTGCTGCATTTCGGTGCGGCTGCACACTGGTGGTGCTGGTGCCCAACTTCACCGCAATTGCCGCACCTTGCTTCTGACTCGAGGCAGTTGCCTCGGAAATGGCCGTAGCCATTGCACCAAAAGCACCTGACCTCCCGCAAAAATTCCTTTAGGCGGAGCACTGACCAACCCAAGTTCAGTGTCTTCCGCCTCACCAAGTGCTGGAAGGCCTTGGGCTCCACGTCTGCCACCCAGTGGACCCTACCTCCCTTGCCCTTGATGGGAAAACAGGCTTTAAACCCGTTCTCGAGTTCTGGGTTCTGCCCGCGAACCGCCTCTTCAAACTCTTTCCTTGAGAGATCCCCGTCGACCCCATAGACTATCAACCGGGGGTGTCTCTTTCGTGGGGCCGTGGGGAGTGTGCAATCCTTGGTCAACGGATTGCTACTCAACTTCTGGGCAAGGTGGTCGAGCTCCCCGGGATGAGAACATTCCACCGCGACCCCTCCTTTCCTAATGCTCCGAATGCTCTTGACCCCTATCTGCAGTTTAGTTGGGTTGACTGCAGTCTTCAGGGTCTTCTTTGTGTCCTCTGAGGACGCACTCTCGATTGTCGGGTAGACCAAAAGCACATGTCTCTTGTCTCCCGTCTCTTTCTTTTTCTTTTTATTCTCAATCGGGGCAGGCGAAGACCCTTTCGCCGTGCTAGCCCCTTTCCTAGCCACTTCGGCGTAGGAAACCACTTTGGCGTCGGCTTTGCAGCTCGACTCCTGCCGAACGGATAGCCTGCCTTCAAGATAGGCCGTCCGAGTTGCTTGTTCGAAACAAGCCTCTTTAATACTCTTCAGGGCCACTTTTACCTTTTCTTTCCTTGAGGAAGTGACCCACGAGTCCTTGAGAACGGACTCTGCTTCCCCAATGAGGGTGAGAATGTGGCCCACGAAAGCCTCTGGTGTTAGCACCAGGGGTGTCCTGGGATGCTGGTTGTTCTCCAGAGGTGATTCTGGAGGATCAGCGGACGACCCCTCAAGAGCCTGAAAAGGTTCGGGCTGGGGTGGTGTTATACCCTCCCTTGCCATGGGCGGAGGTGGCAAGGGCGTGCTTACACCACGAGCTGACTGAGAAGACTCAGTCGAGGGTGAGGCTCCCTTCGTGGGTGTAGCGGCTTTCGAGCCCTTCGCTGGGGGAAGCGTCTTTGACGGTTTCCTCCTAGCATTGGGCTCCACCTTCCGGCTGTTCTCGGAGGTGGGGCTAAGCCTTGGACATTGACCTCACTTGTATTAGAATACACAGTCAAATTTATCAAACACAGCATCTTTATTATACACAAAATTATTGATTTATTAATGGCAATGTCTGGGGGGAAAATTGTCATCTGCATATTCATAGAACTCTTTAATTAATATTAATAAATAACATCTCTCACAACTGATGAAAACAATGTGTTCCTGTTTAACTTTGAACACTGCTAGATTACCACATGTCACACTGAATACAGGTAATATCAATTTTCAAATGAGATGATCTAATGTGTAAACTTGATCTGTACTCACCAGTGAACATTTGCTTCACAATGAGAATCCAAAAATATCAGTACATCACCAGTGGCAGACTTAGCACCTGCTAAACGTGCCCTAACTAAACCTTGCCGTTCCCCGAGTCGAATGATTTTCACAAAATCCTTTTTAAAATTCTGAGAAATGTAATTGTTTAGTCTGCTTTTCAAATATTCTGAAAGGAGAGAAATTAGAAGATATAAACACAGTAGAAATAAATGAATTTTTAATTTCCATAGCACATGGTAATCATAAAAGATTATAATTACTTCTCAGCTTAAAAAGACAATCATTAATTGTCATTTATGCATTTAGTTAGTCAGAAAACGAAAAAATGCATCTCTTGCCACAACAATCACCAGTCAAGATGCAATAAATCACAGAAGAGTCTGCATTCAGTTTTCAGCAGCTGACTACATTTGGCAAATGGTATTCTTTTTTCATGGGCGTGTGTGGAGGGGGGGGGCATTATCTCACCCATCCGCAAGACTTCCTCAAGGAGCTCCCATCTAATATGGATTGTGCGCACATTTAAGAAGATAAGATGGGCAATTTAAAGTGTCTTGCAAATGGATATTTGGAAATTATTGCACAGATTTTGAGAGGCAGTTAAGTGGGGTATTCTCCAATGAAAAACACCAAAATGTCACTAGAATGCCATTGCGAATTGCGGTGAGCAAGGTGGTGGTTTAAAGAATGAAATTTCCATTTAGTAAAATAGGATAAAATTTGTAACTCATGAGGAGTGGGTAGAAGGCAGGAATAGTGGTTTAAAGGGGGGCACTTTAACGTGTTTAGACTATATATTTATTTGTTAACCAAGTAATCACAAAAACAGAAATCGAACATTTTACGCACAGTTTGTAAAAGCAGCTGAAAACATTTGGATTCCAAAAGCTATAAATGCATGCACACATTAAAACAAATAGTCAGCACACAATAAATAGTCATTAATTTTAAATCACTGACCAGTTTTGTTTTAAACTAATGATGGGTTGTTAATGACTGAATAATACACAACCACTGGTATGAATGATGTGCAATCATTTTCATTAAAGAAGTAATTCATTAAAGCTCAGTTTTCGGAACAAAATGCAGTTCTTCAAAAAATAAATTGGTTTAAAAACTGAGAAGCTGAAACTACTAAAGTGATAAAAGCACTTTTCCCAGAAATAAAATGTCCTACTATTTTTTCAGGTTAAGTAGTTTACCCTGACCTGACTATGCATCCCAAGCTAAAAAACTTGGGTGGGAGTGGAATGGGAACATGAACACTAATGAAAAACCATGCAAAAGTGGACATTGTTGCATGCAACATGTTCTGAACTTGCATACTGAAGAATTAGTACTTTTCATGACTGCACGTTCACAAATGCTAATACTAAATCTTCTGACTGATCCAAATGGCTTTATTGTGATACAACCAGAAAATGAAATTACGTGCGTTGTCTAAAAGCAAGAAAGAACAGAATAAAACATGATGGCGGAAAACCAAACCAAACTGGAGAAGCAATAGGCATACAAAAAACATACAAAAATTCTTACCAACTGTGAATTTGAGTATATAATTTCTGTTGCATAATCTGCGGATTATCAGTTTACACAAAGAAGGTTTTGCGGCACTCTGATTTTTTAAAAATCAACATCACGATTGTCAGGAGTGGCCAAATATTTGGAAAATTAACAAAATGTATTAACAATAGAAAAACATAATGCAATACGAAGAAAAGGTCCACAAATAGTTGGGAAAAAAATGTTCTTACTTAATGAGCATTTTTACAGAAAATACAATGCAACATAAGTGATATTATTTGCTCTCATCATAGATATGTTAACCCCTGGAAGTTGCTTTCACTAATAACACCCCCCCCCCCAAAGTAATTTTCAGTAATCCAGCACACAGCAGCAAATTTAAATATCTAGCATGGGGCAATGAATTCCAGTGTGATACAACAATTATTACAGAAAAAAAAAAAGAAATAAATCAATACATGAAACAATAATTTGCTAGAGGTAAAATTAAAAATGCTGTCTACAGGAAAAACCTAAAAATACCTTCAGTAATCTTTTAGATTTTTCTTTTCTCTCTGTCTTTCACATGCCCACAGATTTTGGCCAAGTTGTAGTCCAGTGCTTCTCCCATGTAACCCATTTTACTAAAGAACTGAACTTTAAGTTTGTAGTTCACAGTTTGTATAGCCAAATAGGTTTCAATGTTCATTCTTCCTGACATTATGACTTCAATTTCATCCATTATGCTGAAAAACTTTCAGCCTGGGAACCATAAATAGGTCATTCCATGCCAAATCACCCAGCATTTTCACAAGATGTCACCCACCCATCTCAGACTTTTGTGAAAATTGGTACAGAGTATTGTACTGGTAAGATATGAAACCTGTTAAAATTTTAGGTCAGTCGGTCCAGTAGATCTTGAGTAATGCCACTTTAAAAATTGGGTAGCTCTGCCTTTAAAGTTTTCGCACTATGAGTTTTCACAACTACACTGTAGGACAAAAAAATTCACAACTGTTGCAGCCACATAATTTTTTTCTTCAATGATCTGCATGATCCATACATTTTATAACAACTTGTTTCTGCCCATTTTTAGAACTAGAACACTTTTTTTTTTTAAATTTAGTGACAAAAGAATGGAAAAATGAGGCCACATTTTTATTAAACAAAACATTTTTTTTTCAAAAAATGAGCCGCCACTTCAAATTTGCTAATATTCAGCAGGGGGAGGGGGACTTTGGGCAATTCACAATTTTCGCGAGGAAAAAAACCAAAATGGCATACACAGGACATTTCGACATATTACCCGATTTTTTAATTAAGTAGTTGCTTGGCCATTTTATACACCTTTTCCTCCCATAGTTTTAATCCTATCAGTAAGGAACTCAAAACAATTTTTATTTTATTTTTATCTGCCACCATCTTGAATATGGGTTCATTTTTCTCTTCCACGGCAGGCCAAAAGAGGGCCTCACAATAGTTTTGAAAAAAATGAAATTGCTTTCCTCTTATTGTAGATCGAAAGTTTGGTTTTCACTACCTTAAAAGAGAACATTTATGGTTTACAGAAAATGTATAGAAATGATAGAAAAAATATATATTTTTTTTAATCTTGATTACAATAGTGTTGAAATATGCAATACTTGCAAGCATAATCACGATTTTTGATGGACTGTTAAGGTGACTAGGAGTTGGAACTCCAAGTTGGGAATTCTTGTGTAATAACAACTATGGCTAGTAGAGTTTTCAGCTATTGAGAACTGTCTGGGAGAACACACACACGTTTCAGATCATCAGCGAATAAAATAATTTATTTTGGATCTTCAGATTTTTTTCCTTAAGTACATAGTACATAAACTCAACAAGGAGAAAAATTCTACTTTCATATTAAATGTGCAATCAAATAAAAGTAATTTAACCTGTTGAATGTAAAGTTACAACTTTACATTTCAACAGGAAAAGAAAATTCCTGTACCTTATTACAATAAGGTACAGGAATTTTCTTTAGTTAGTTTTTCATCCAGGGCATATAAATACTCTTAAGAAAATGAAAAAAAAAAAAATGTTCAACTTTTTTTTTTTGTATCAATAATAAAATGCTTGCCATAATTAAACAGGGTCAAAATTCTTTCCACTGGAAGTATAGGGAGAAAAATCACTAGACATCTACCTTAAAATCTGTTACCTGTTTTCTAGACTCTCTCCCTGAAAACAAAATAAAAAAAAATTGGAGTTCAACTAAGAATCACTGATTTACAATTATAGTAACACTGATCTTAATTCCTAACTGTTGCACCCATCATGCTCAACTGACTGAGATTATGTTTATTCTCTTAGAAATTAGGAGTCGTTTGTGTGCTGGAGAAATGCGTTACTTACAGGGGTGGGGGTGGGTGGCAAGACATGTTCTGATTGTGTGAGGAATGACGAGGTGTTGCAGTTGTGAAAAGTGAAGCAAAATGTTGTTAGTAAGGTGGAGACTAATACGCTTCTGTGGTTTGGCCATGTTGGGAGAATGAATGATTTGATGCTTACTAAGAAAATCTTTTGGCCCAAGTGGCAGGAAGGAAAGGCAAAGGAAGGATCAGATTCAAAAGTGTCTGCATGAGAAATACATTATGAGTATGAAGTATAGAATCTCTAATGGGAGGATGAGATTAGGACTGTCTGCATGAGAAAAGATTATGAGTACGAATGTCTTGTGCGAGACGTGTGATGGATGTCAGTGAAGCCAGAGTTGTATGTCAAAATTGTTGTAAATGGAGAAGTCTGATACAGCAACAGTAAGTAAAAATTATGTGGTAGTTTGTATTTCTTTGTGGAGCTAACCTCTGAATCTCGGAGAACAGCTTAGTGATATGTATGTATGTACTATGTCATCAACATGCAGCATAACCTACTAGCATAACCTTAGGGCTACCTACTTCAACATCTGACACTAAGTTACTTTCTTTGAGCAGTTTATCCCTGCAGATCTGAAACAAAAATGGGGACAGTTGACATCCCTGTCTTATTATAGGATTAATTTCAAATCATTTACCAACATTTTTTTTTTGGTGTACAGGATTGATTGATTTCAATGGCTTTCCTATCACTCGATAACCTTTCAGCATGCTAAATAATTAACCATTTGTTCTTAAGTACTAGGTCAAAAACCTTTTCAAAATCAATGAAGTCTGAGTATAAATCCTCATTCACCTTGGAAAACTTTTTAAAAAAATGTTCAAGTACAAAAATATTATTCTGGCATTCTCTGCCCCTTATAAAGCTACACTGTGTTTTGCTGAGCAGACTTTTCACCACCATTCAAAGATTAACACTAGGGTAAAGCTTACAAGGAACACTAATTAAAGAGATGCCCTGGTAGTTATTCCAGTCTTCTCTGTTCCTTTTCTTATATTAACAGCATAATGACTTTTTTGCTAGTCCTCAAGAGCCAAACCTCTGATTCTTTACAATCAGAGAACATCTTCCTATTTACTGTGTTTAATAAATTTTGGCAACATTTTGCCATAACCTACAATTTTACCACATTTTAAAGGCAAAATAGTACCTCGTACTTCATGAAGACCTACGGTCATCCAATCATCAATATTTACCTACCCCATTATACCTGGATTTCCATTCAACATGTCTTCAAAAATTTGACTCTACCTATTCAATAAATCCTCCTCTGATATAAGGGGCTACCCATCTTTGTCAAGCAAACTTTGAGTAACCCCTGAAGCCCTTTCTCATATGGTAAATAAGACTTCCAAAATACTTTTAGGGCAATTTGCAAATCTTTTTAGAAAAATGACTGACAAAGTTTCTTAATACTTCCAAAGAGCTGCTTTTTTTTTTTTTCCTTAACAGCTTTACTCAGTTGTGCTGTCAAACAAGGGGTCCTGACCTTTTTACCCATACATATTGCTGCATCATCTGCTTTCCTTGTACATTTAATAAACAGTCTTTTATTTTAAACCACCTCAACAGTTTCAGTCAGCAAGGCTTCAATTTTGCTATAACCTTTAGCAATTCACTTCTAGAAATCTAGCTACTTTTACATTATTTAATCTGTCAACCCTGATGTGCCTTATTATCTATGGCAGTTTTTTAACAATGCAAAAGTGGATGCTATTAAAAAATTGTCACAATTATTTTGAGCCCATTGCCTAAACAAACACTTTTACAATAGTAACAGAATTAATTTCCCAAAGGTGTGTACACATCAAGGTGAAAAATAACTGAAATTTTTGGGGGAGCAATTTTGATCCTCAAATTTAGCATTGCGGAGCAATCGAGTAATTATGTGGAGCACTTTTGAGACTTATTTTTCTTTTGATTTAAGTGACTAATAATTTATTATCAAATAAAACTATTACTAGCACCTTTCAGTATCTATCGAATATACTCTAATCAGTAATGAAAAGTAAAATTTAAAAATATTTTAGTAGATATGTAAAAAGTACAAATTTTCCTTCTATGGATATATGGCGAAATGTTACCTGGCTACACCTTGCAGCAGCTACTTACTGTCACTTGACAGTAAGAGTAATCCTGAACTTGTGGTAACTTCCGGTTCTGTGTCTGTTCTTTCTTTTTCCGCAAGACTTCACACTTGTGCGTCGGGGCTTCTTTTAAAAATACCTCCACTGCTTGTTCAGGGTGAAACTCACGTAGTTCTGGTCCTTCCAGCGTTATCCACAATAGATGGTTCAAAGCATCAGAATTCATCTGATTACAGAAATCTGTCTTTATTCTTTTCATCACAGAAAAGGCTCTTTCGACCTTAGCATTGGACATGGGCAATAATTTCATGATATTTATCACGTGGTTTAGATTTAGGAATTCATTTGCAAACTTTTCTTTCAAACATTTCTATAGCTGTTGCTTTGACAGGTGTTGCAGATTTCTTAACCAAATAGTTTTAAAATAATCCTTGTCCTCTTGAATTTTATCATTGTCAATGTTGTTGGCAGTCAACAACTCACTGAAATCTTCAGATCATACAGTAATTTGATAATCACCAAAATTCGCAAGAGTAGGGTTGTCTGTTGGCCAAAGCTTAGGTTCTAAACAGCTTGGCAGCGTTAAAAACCTGATTTTCGTGCATGTCACCAAGCCGGGTATGCAGACACTGATAAGTATGATTTAAAAGATGTTCACAATTTCATAGAATACATCTACTGTCAAATTACTGCTGAGTTCAATGCCACGAAATTCTACAGTTTTCACTGAATCACAATCACTGGAATCACAAGCCGATACGGTTGTTAAGTCTTATAAAATTTTGGACAGGTCGGCCGGCAACTTTCTTTTCTTCATAATTTTGATAGAATCATAGAATTTTTCTAATGCGTTCAAAATACATGGTATATCCACGTCATCTAACTAGAGAGAGACAGATAAATTCGACAAAGAATATAAAATGTTGCAAAGCAGCAGCAGCAGTCAAGTTACAAATTTGATGGACTTAATTTTTCTCAAAATGCCCGTAATCCTGGCTTTTTCTCCTTTGCTCGATGGATCTGCAACCATATTTTCTAGTTGTACAATAACAAAATGATTTTTAATCAGTGTGTCAGTGGCTCTGTGCATATGTGAAACTCATGGGGTGCCATGGACTCGCAAAGCTGGTATATCTGATACATCTTCATCGAGTACCGTTGAGAGCTCATGGAAGTCTCCAATTCGTATGGCACTTTTTTCATAAAAAATATGGATGTCTTCCATCAACTTATGTACCTCTTGAAGTTGACAGCATAAATTCTTTAGAGCTAGCTCTAAGCAATGACTTAATCAGTGCTCTGAAGGGCAGTTTTTCTTCAAAAGAGCTGCAACATCCTTTTTCTGTCCCATGTTAACATTTGCTCCATCAGCTAAAAATCCAATTAATTTATTTTCAAAATTGACTATTTCAAATGCAATTGACTCTACAATCACATTTTTGATACCATTAGCATCAGTATTTTTCAGTTCTTTTAATGCCAAAAATGGGAATTTGGTATCTCCTACTTCATTGACATACATGATAAAAATAATTTAATACACTATGACTAACATCTGTACTGCTATCAATAAATAAGGTAAAATAGTCTGCCTTACTTAAGTCATTGCGCAAAGCAGTTTTGAAAACATTAGCAATGCACTCCATGAACTGAGCACACATCAAGGACGAATGGCAAGTTTGCCCTACATCAACACCGTAGTGTATGTCTAACTCAATAATTTTAGGAAATTTCGAAAAAGTGGAATTTCCTCTTTGGCAATCATATATTGCTATATCAATTAATTTTCCAATTCGAACTTTAGATGCATTGGAAGCAACAATCATTGACTTACCAATAGATGTTTTTTGATAAAAATCAGCGAGCGATTTTCTTTCATATTCTGCCTTGGTGACACTGGCACGGTGAATTTCTGATCTGGTGTGTACCACATTGCCCTTTTTAATAATGAATCCAGAAACTCCATCAATAAAAGAAGAATTTAAATTTCGAAAATTTTTTATGCTGTCAACATTCTTCCGACAAAGTTCGCAAAAGGCAGGCCGGATGGAGATTTTATCGGCGTCAACATCATAGCGTAATCAACTACCTTTTGGATCTAATTCCTCCATCCACCTTTTCATGGTTGATATTTATACTTTGTTAGCCATGATTTCAAATAACAAAGAGTAAAACTACAAAACTCCCATCCCCTTAAATTTAAGTGACGACCAAACCGAAACAAAAACCAAAACAGCGATAAGAGCATCTCTTCTTAAATAACTCATGGTGCAGATGGGTGGGAGCGTGAAACCAATCATGGATGCTTTGCGGTCGAACGATGACCACCTCGTCATCCCTGCACAGCTAGAGGAAGCTTTTTCCAACTGAAAGCAAACAAAGTATACGTAAAGTTATGAATACGTGAATTTTATTTTATTTTTCACGCGTAAGCAAAATGATATTTTCGATAAACAACGAGTTGCTCTAAGGATTGAACATTTTAATAGAAATTTCCTTATTTTAAACTTTGAATCGTGGTTTTGCGATTCAAATATGAGTTTGCATCGCAAACTTCTATGCAAACTGCTATGCGATACTGCGAATTTTTTCCCCTGGTACACACACATACATCACTATTTCTAAGCACTGCCCTGGCAAAATATTAACTGAACCATCCAGATGTACTGGTTTATGTAACCTCCACTGAGTTGCATACATCATTACATATGGAAACAGTCTTGATAATTATTTGTATTGTTTTTTTCAGATTATGCCATAGGTCCTTAATAAAACAATTTAACATATCAAAACGTAAATACTGATATGAACCCTCCCAAAATTTAAGGGAATTGAGGGTAGAAAATTGATAATTACATTTTAAACTGTTAAGAATTTGATGAAATTCTGCTGTTGCTCTATAGCATCTGGGTGGGCTCAAAAACAAGGAATGCATGAACTCTGGGTTCACCGAGTCATAGAGAGTAAAAGTTTTACAAATATCTCCAAATTATGGTTTTTTTTTTTTTTTTAAGGAATAAAAAGAAATAATATGCTGAATTTTTGGGTAGCACCCTTATCCTTCTTCAGGACTACAGTTATAGAAGTGTTGCCATTTGTGAAATAAATTCGAACTTTTCAAATCATTTAATGTTGTACCTCTTCTATCTATTTCCAGTCCTGACAATTTTCTTTCGAAAAAATGCTGTTGATCTGCCAGAACTTCTGCAGTGTCCCAAAGTACTTTATGTCTTGTGTTCTGAACATGTCTGTCCAAACCTGTTTTATTTGTCATATTTTTAACTGCAGCTTTATGTTGTGTGCCAGTCTGGTTTTAAGTTGTCTGCCTGTTTCTCTCACATAGCTGAGACCACACTAAAATTTTATGTAAAAGATCTTCCTGTAAAAGGATGTTTCCTTCTTTTTGCTTTAATGTTGGAAGGTAGTTACTAATTTTATTTTGTAATCCTGGAGCCAGTCTGACTAGAAACTTCTACAAGCAAATTCAGAATTTATATTCTGTTTTCTTTGAATATTCTATTGATTTCCCATGTATTATGAGGAATATTTCTTCCTTCATTGATTTATCTGTCTCACTAACCTCTGAAGCTTTTCAAACAATCCTTCATCACATGGTAAGTTAGAAGTTTCTAGTCAGATTTGCTGCAGGATTAAAAATAAAATTAGAAACTATCTTCCAAAATTAAAGCAAAAAGAAGAAAACATACTTTGGGTGCAATTCACAATCCCCATTACAAAATTACTGCCATCGAAACAGCAGAATGCACTATGAACTGGTAACCACGTGAGAGAAAAAACAGAAGATCCTGAGACAGATGAACTGTGACCTGCTGTTGGGCTGGAGTGTCTTACAGGTGATTTTTTTTTTTTTTTAGGGGAGGGGTTAACAACCACCGTGAGAAACTCAATGTGCTATAAAGCAGATGTTCATCCCTAATTTAGGGCCACTGGCTCCAGCGAAGGGAGAAAATCAACCCAGTAAGACAAACACTCCATCTACACCTCACCAGAGATTCAAACCCAGACCCAGGGCACGAAACATCTCGAAAATTTTACTCCGTCCTCAAGGACGGTTTATCTAAAAATGTACCCATCCTCCTTTGAAAGTAACCCATCAGACTTGTATAAATACCATAACTATGTAGAATTTAAATATTGTCATTCTTTTTCAGTTAAATCCATTCAATAGTGGTTTAACTGTTGGAACTTTTTACATGTTGTAGTTCCTTTGTTTGAAATGCAATTTCTCAGTTGGAAATTATTAGTATTTACTACGAACAAATACCTGGGTAATGAAATGTAATTCAAGGAAAAACTTTCCACGTACCTCTCAGTTGTAATTGGTCGATGTTCGAATCTTTGCATGGCTGTTCTCATCAGGCTCTTAAATTTAGACTTTTAAGAATTTAATCGGCACATTTTCTTCACGGGTCCCGAAATTGGATAGACAAATTAATTTATTGGATTAATTTGTTTATCCAATTTCGGGACCCGTGAAGAAAATGTGCCGATTAAATTCTTAAAAGTCTAAACTCAAGAGCCTGATGAGAACAGCCAAACAAAGATTCGAACATCGACCACTTACAACTGAGAGGTACGTGGAAAGTTTTTCCTTGAATTACATTTGATTACCCAGGTATTTGTTCGTAGTAAATACTAATAATTTCCAACTGAGAAATTGCATTTCACACAAAGGAACTACAACATGTAAAAAGTTCCAACAGTTAAAACTACTACTGAATGGATTTAACTGAAAAAGAATAACGTTTATAAAACATGTTTTTTAATCTCGATACGTCGAGAAATACATACGTATTAAATATTGTCACTTTACTAAAAAAATTTTTTTTATGTACATACAGAAAATAAATGCATTTCTGTTTTCATAGCAAAAAGCTTGTTACACGGAATCCATATGCAACTGCAAAATGGCAAAAGATGAGAGATAGAATAGTGCACGTGCAGCATCAAGTACGATCGTCGTCAAGGACGCCAGGAAACATGCGAAAAACGGTAATGCACGGGAAGTCAATAATACGGCGGGCATCACATGTGCGAGATGTCAAGGTCACACGTGAAGGGAAGAAGCAACCGTTCTTTAGTTGCATTGATTAATACTGGATCACTCCAGTATTAACCAATGAAACTAAGCAAGGCATGACTAGGGGGGGACGGAGATAAACAGGAGAGAAAGGAAGAAGAAGAAAAAAAAAAAGCTGCGAATTCGCTATCTTTACACCCGCCGCTTCAGGCGTAAAATTCCCACGGGAAAACTTTATGAGAGGGAATGAGAAAGCAGGACATTGGCTTAGTACGTTAAAATTTTGGAAGGGAGAGTGTCACCGCGGAACTATTTCGCCAAAACAAAAAACAGCTAATCGCTTAAGAGAATGCGTAATTTCGTAAAACTGTGGCACTTGGCATGCACAAATTTTAAATTGTCAAAAAAAAGAAAATGTAAAATAAAAATGTTCTAATCACAATCATACTGCAAGCTTGCGGAAAACTGGGCCGTCCGCGCCGACGTCGTGGTCGGGAAATTAATTGTCTGCAATGAATTCTTGTTTTTTCAGTATGTTTTGGAATTTGTAAGTTTATTAAAAATTGAACCAGATTTCAAAATACACGGGCGGAAAGTGAAAAAAGAACACCAAGAAGGAGATGTCTGATACCAACAAAATTTATACAGCATAATAACGAAATACAGAGAATAACGTGATCAAAACATTATGGCAAAATACAGCTGTATTTGCTGGTAAACTGAAAATAACATTTCCATGTAACATGGTTAGTACGAGGTTGAACCGCCATGAACTGCATCACACTGTGCAATTCCGGCATGGAGTCTGTCGTACAGATGTTGGATGTCAGTTTGGGGTATTGAGTTCCAAGCATCCTCAACCTGGACACGTAAATCGGGGATGGTCGTGGCTGGCCGTGGAGACCGGATAAGTCGTTGTCCCACAAAATCCCACACGTGCTCAATGGGGGACAAATCCGGTGAACGTGCGGGCCATGGAAGTTGTCTCACACCCTGAAGTGCATGTTGTGTTGCACGTGCCGTGTGTGGGCATGCGTTATCTTGCTGGAAAACACCACGATTGACCGACCTTACAAATGGCACAACAACGGGCTGAATGATGTTGTTGATGTAGGAGGTGCTGTTTAACGTACCCGGTACAAACACTAGTTGCGTACGGGAATGATAGCTGATCGCTCCCTACACCAGGAGACCAGGTGTAGGCCCTGTGTGTCGCTGGAGGATGCAAGAAGGGTGGAGACGCTCCCCTGTGCGTCTGCGAACACGCATACGGCCATCGGAGGCTCCCAAGCAGAATCTGCTTTCATCGCTGAACACGACAGATCGCCATTGCGTTCTCCAGTGCAGACGTTGGCGACACCACTGCAGCCGTTCCTGACGGTGGGACGGAGTCAGAGGTACACATGCCATAGGCACACGTGCACGTAGTCCTGCATCCAGTAGACGGTTGCCGATTGTTCGCACAGTCACCTCAGGTGCAACGGCAGCTCGGATTTGCGTCGCAGTGGATGTTCTGCTTGACAACGCCGCTCTTCTTATGCATCGATCGGTCCGCTCATCAGTCTATCTGTGACTCCCGGTTCCACGTCTTCTCGTGTGGGAATGTTTCTCGTACCATCTACGCCACCATCGTACTACCACCGATACTTCCCGTCCAATTCCGCTCCGCAATACGACTATACGACCACCCGGCCTCGCGGAGTACGACTAGACGACCTCGCTCAAAGTCCGATAACTGCTGAAATCGTACACGTCTTCCATGTCCAGGCATTGCAGCTTCTTCAGGGTCTTCGCACATGTCTGTACGCCGACGACTGATTACATTCACTTCGCCGTACTCCTTAAATACCACCGGCAATAATTTGCATATTATGTCGTGCTGTGGCGTAAGTGCTCACCGGTTGGTCCCGAAATTAACATCACACCTACGCAAAGTCGACCCCATGAACATATGTAAATTTCATGATCGTCCGCCAATTCCTTCTTGGTGTTCTTTTTTCACTTTCCGGCAGTGTATATAGGTTTTGCTGTGGCAGTTTTAAAACAATATTCCAGGTTTCACTATGGATTTTTTGAAATTCAGATGTTTAGTACTTAAAACCTGAATATCGAATTTGCAAACCATATTCAAGTTTTATGAAAATTTTGGACTGTAGGAAACCAAGGTTTACGACTCAGAATATTTCGATTAAGCGTACATGAGACTGACGATGTAAGAAAAAAGCTGAAGTTTTTCACCGGGTGAAATCAGAACATGCTGCGAGAACGTATTAATATAACATAGCATGAGCAAGACAGAATTATTCACTGAAGTTTATTTGTGTAAATATTAAAATGGAGCACACCGAAATGTAACATTTACTCACATGTAACAAAAAGAACACAGAACAGAGGGAACATTGTAGAAGAAAAATAAAATTACGGGCAAAATATTCGCCTCTTCCGACTTCCGTTTTCAGAAACTTTTCGTCCTTTTTCAAGCTAAAATGCAAATATTTATGGAACAAAATGGTATTTAACAACAATACTGGGCAGAAGGAACATCACGAGAGAAAAAAATTACGATACCATGGGAGAAATCTTCACTCCATCTAACTTCTGTTTTCGAAAGTTTTGAAAGCTGGAATTCCGTCTTCAAACGGAAAACGACCCCCATCATCACCACAAATCCCTCAGATTTTCTGTTCAGTTATGCATCTATCTCAACCACAGAAATGATGATGGAAATGAATTCTCAGAAGAATCTCGTGCCTGGTGATTACAGGGAAATTTTTGCGCAGTCTAACTTCTGTTTTCGTAAAATTTTCTTACAACTATTCAAGTTGAAATAAAAGTATTTAAAAAATAAAATTATATTTAACAACAATACTGGGCAGGGGAACATTGTGAATAAAAGAAATTACGATTACGGGAAAAATCTTCAATTCGTTTAACTTCCGTTTTCTTAAATTTTGAACGATCAAAAACCATATCCAGCCGAAAAAACGGCATCCCCCTAACACACCCCAAAATTTCTCTTCAGTTTTGCATCGATCTCTATATGACCCAAATGATGACAAAAAAGTGGAATTCCGTGAATCCGCGGAAGAATCTCATTTATGATTAAAAGACAGTGCCATTTTTTGCACAAGTAATGACCACAGAGTCTGGATCTTTTACACTGCTGGCCACCCAAAATGCAACACCAAGAAGGACACGAGATAGCAAAGCCAGATTTACTGGACACATAACAACAGATACAAAGATGAAATGATTGAGCTTACAGGCCCGTGCGACTTGCGGAACACGCAGGCCCCCATGGCTGGCAATAACGGCCGCTACACGCTGCAGCATCGAACGAAAGAGGCTTTGGATGTGGGCTTGGGGTATGTCGGTCCAGGCTGCTTCCACACGTTTCCACAGTTCATCAGGCGTAGCCGCGGGTGGTGCTTGCCGGGCCACTCGGTTGCCGATCAGCGACCAGACATGTTCGATGGGCGACATAACAGGAGAACAGACGAGCCATGGCAGCAGTGACACCTGGTTGGCCATGAAGAATTGCTGCACGATGCGTGCCACGTGCTGGCGCACATTGTCCTGTTGAAACGTGGCCGCTGGCAGATCCTGCAGGTAAGGGAGGACTACAAGCTCCAAAACGTCACAGATGTAGCGGTGGTTGTTGAGTGTACCAGCGATGCGTACCAGAGTGGTGCAGGTGTCATATCCAATTGCGCCCCAAACCATAACGCCAGGCGACGGATCGGTATGGCGATGAATAATGCAGGCGTCATACAGTCTCTCTCTGCGATGCCGCCACACGCGGATCCGACCATCGTGGTGTTGTAGGCAGAAGTGGGATTCCTCGGAGAAGACAACGCCATGCCATTCCGTAGTCCAGGTGCAGCGTTCAACGGCCCACTGCCGCAGCACTCGCCGGTGGTGTAACGTCAATGGTAATCGGAGCAATGGGCGGCGTGTGACAAGTCCCCGCTCCTGCAGATGATGTAGAACGGTACGTGCTGACACAGGTTGTTGCGCAACACACCCCAATTCCTGCGCTAACATTCGTGATTTGGTGGTGCGAGCCATCATGCCGGTCCTCTCGTTCGGTAGTGTGCCGCGTCTGCTGCAATCGCTCTCGCCCCTCCCTTCTGCACCCACCGAATCCATACTCTCCTCACTGTGGCTGGATGTCGTCCCACACGGGCGGCGATGTCTCGGTACGATAAACCGCTGTCGCGATAAGCCACTATTCGTCCTCTGTCGAACTCCGAAACGTGCTAAAATGACTGCCCTATTCTGCGAAGAGGCACCAGGAAGCTTCCCACGCACAGGTCCGGCAGCACAACACACTTCCACTACTTACACCCCGCCTTCTGGGCACCCTTCTTATAGTGCTTCTCGGTGGCGTGCCGGGAGCGCATGATTTGCATATGCCCTGCAATGCTAATCGTTTGCATGTCCTCTCGCAGGCAACACATGCTGGGAATTTCAGGCCAATTGGATGCTTCCTTCTTGGTGTTGCATTTTGGGTGGCCAGCAGTGCATAATGTTTCCCATCTGGAAGTTGCCATTTATACTCTGGCTTTGCCCATTTATCTTTCTGCCCACATGGGAAACTTCCTGCCGTTCACACTGAAGCAAGGTATTCCATGAAGGTGGTTTTTGGTATGTTGAAAAGTGCTTCATAATCAGTGCACTGTATGAAGTGCACTGATAGTGGATAGCGCTTTATATCAGTGCCGTCATAATCAGTGTACTGTCCTGCATACTAGCACCAAGTGCATACAAAATATATATTAATCTTTGTTCCATTTCTGGACTAGTGAAAATGAGTGAACTACCAACTTTTGGTATTTACCAGATTTTTTTTTTTTTTTTTTCCAAATTTCAACCACTGCGTAGCATGTTTCACCTTTTACTTATTAGTACTATTTGCATGAGTACATGTGCACATTCTGTTCTAAATTTGCGATATACAGCTCCAGTGAAATAGGTAATTTTTTACATATACTGTAAATGTGTAAATTGTTTTTCTTTTTTCTTTTTTTTTTTTTCACGGGCCAGTGGGCATTTTGGTGGACCAGTGATTTGGAAATTTGAGTAGTTGGCTAGGCCTGTAGATTTATTTCTAATTCTAACACTACCATGTACCTGAGTGATTATACTGTGTGATTCATGCTGTGTGGGTACCTACAGGTTCTATGATTGAATCAATAGTGAAAACTGCAGCTGTTAATGAGTTATCTTGTCAGGGGCCATGACTATATTACATTTTCTGGTTTTCAAATGTGATACTTACATCCCAGTGGCTATAGAATTACAGTACACATAACAATATCAAAATATGTAATAAAAACTTCTTTAACCTTAATGTCACCTCACTGCACTAATTTTCAAAGAAAAATCATATAAGCTGAAATGAAAAACATTAAGTTCTTACATTTTTAGAAAAAAAAATGTTTGCACATAAAAAAATCTTTAGCATTAAACACAAAGGTTATTGAATACTACACAGAGCCAATTCTTTACATCCACTACAAATTAAGTAAATCTAACTGGATTTTGTTTTAAATTTTTCTATTTTTACAACTCACAAAATCCATTTGTTGTTGAGAACCTTGGAATGGCACTTTAGTTGTTTTAAATTTTCTTTAAAAACAAGCTCTTTTTTTAATATAAGAGCAGACAGCAAATACAAATTCTTTTTGTTATTCCCTTAAAAGTTTCTTTCATTTTTTTATGAAACTAAAAACTTTCAAATAAAGACTTCTGGCTTCTTTAACAAAAAGCTGACATAAAATTTAAGCTTATGTAGCTAGAATCATTCTACAATAGAAGTCTGTTTGTTAACTTGATCAACAGAGGCACCTTGGGTTTGTAATTTTGCTAGAGAAATTAAAATGAAGGCCAGTGAGCATATTAATAGTTGTGTTAGATATGATGTTCAAGTAGGACGTGGAAAATTATTGACAGTGTGGTGTTTGGATATTAGTGGTAGGATAGTACACACTAGAAAAGATTAAATGTAGAAGCAGGAAAGTTATAACCCTAAAATTTAAAATTGGAGTACTTAAGCTATCATCATCCAAACAAGTCAATATGTAAATCAAAAATATCTGCTACTCTAAGAAGCACAAAATTAGAACATTTGGAGGAAAAAAATCTGATATACAAAAAAAGTCACATACCCCCCCCCCTCTTTCCCAACTCAAATTTGGATTTGATAGATTATGTTTAAGTTTCTAAATATATGTTCATGAATTTTTACTTAAAAGTTAGAAGGTAGTAATAACTGTTTAACTTCATAAACTGCAGATATAAAGCAATACATTCTCAAGAGGAAAATGCAGTACAGACTCTTCAGCATGCTAGAATATGTATATCAGCTCCAACAAACAAAAGGAAATTAAGGCTATACAGAAAACCATCAATGCTACCAAACACTTTTTTATTTCTCTTTCTTCTTTTTTTTTTTATCTGGGATAGCCCATTTATGCCCTTAACCCCAAATTATGAAATACATTTCACTGTAAAATGAAGTGCAAGGCATTATGGGCAGAAACATGAGCTAGTATGGCAAACAAAACAGTCTATAATTCGCAGAGTGACTCTTTGAATGTAATTATATCAGCATAATTGGAAAATGGTAAAAGATGGCACTTTTTATGAAAGATGTGTGATAATAGTTGATCAGTGTAAAAACAAAATCATGGCTTTCACTGTTACCTTACAGCAAAGTTCTGAAATCACACATGCTATACCTACAAAGCAGCAACTCTAAATCAATCTACAAAACAATCCTTTTCTTGAGCTCAAGAAAAAAAAAAGTAATAAATAAGAAAAAGCATTTACCAGCATTACTGAAATCATCCACAAGAATGATCTCCTTCAAAAGGTGGGATGGAGTCCTATTGACTACACTTATGATCGTCCTTAACAATGCAGACCACATTTCATTTGTAAAAATAATTATTACGCTAGCCTTTGGTAAATTGTTGTCATAACGTGCCTTTTTACACCTAAAACAGAGGAAAAACATTCATATATTTTAGAACAACATGTAATTTCAATTACTAGAATAAAAACAAATATTATTCAAGTTTTATCAATTTTATACATTTTCAAACGGTATGGTTCGTTATACAGTTAATAGTTTTAGGCAATTATGTACAAGTTGGACACACTTGTTACACAACTTTTTTGCATAAGAATGCTTTATCTATGGGGATAATCAACACTTTCTTTCCATTTCAGATGGCAGAAATAATATTTCATGTTTCTTTGTGTTTTTATTCATGCAGATTTGTAATACATGTCAGTGTTAGATTTAGAAATAAATCTTTTACTGGCCCAGCAGAATTTGGAAACCACTGGTCCACCAAAATGTCTATTGGTCCGTAAAAAAAAAAAACCCCAAAAAACTTAGGCATTTACAATATATGCAGAAAATAATGTATCATTTCAATGAAATTATCTCTAGTATTTGTTTTTAAAACATCTAATTTGAAAGTGCAACTCACAGAACAAAAAATGTTTTTTTTTTCATTGGAGCTTTAACGGCCATTATGAGCAATTCAATGGGCTATAAGCAGTTGCCTGTCCCTAATTTAGGATCACTGGTTCCAGGGAAGAGAGAGAGCCAGTGCCGTAAGACAAACACAACATTCATGCCTCACCGTGATTCGAACCCAGACCCCTTTCGGGCGAATGGTCAGAAGCAATCAATTAGACTACTGCACCACCGGGGTGGCAAAAAAAAATGTTCCAGAATAAGATTCCGATAGATAATTGATATAACAGGGTAAGAGTGCATTCTCAATCTGTTTTTAAGTAAGAAGGGAACGAGAAGACTTCAAATGCACAAAAATGTACAACCTTTCTTGTTTTATCGTTTAGGACTTAGCTTCTTTTTCCTTATTTTATTAGTCTTATTGTCTATCCCTCCTACTTTCTCATCAAGTTAGTTTCTGTCCTCCATTGAACACTGTCTCATGTGAATTGCTCTTTTACAAAAAATACCTTCATGCATCCAATTGATGTCCTACGTTATTATGTTTTCTTCGGGCAGAAACAAAGTGTGGTGTCAGTATCTGCTGCATTAACTAGGGTGGGCAAATCCAAGGAAGAGCAGGTTATTTATTGTGCTTACTTTTGCTCATTATGAATAGTGGAGACGGAGATAACAAAAAGTGGCAGTTGACGTTAAAAGACAAGGATTGAGAAACTGCCTGTCTGTATTTGTTGTCTTTCCACTCCAGGGATTAAAAATAGCTGTTATCCAATAGCATTTCATGAACCTTTCATTAGTTTGCCACATAAAAAGAAAATTGGAAAATTGTACAGCAAGGTAAAAGAAATAGAAATTCATTTTTTAACTTGTGACTACCTAGGAGAAAAAAAAAAAAAAAAACGTACAGGCCACACGGGCCAGTAAAATCAATAGTTCAGTGGTCCGGCAAAAGTTTTACTGGCCAATGGCTAGCGGACCACTGGGTAATTTGAACGCTGCATGTGTATATGTCAACGAGTTTGTGATATGCTCAGCAAGAAAGCCAGTTTGTTTACAAACTTGATACCTTCTCTTTGTTAGCTTTTCAGTGTATTTCTAGACTTCACAAACACCAGACTGTTAAGTGTTTACTATTTTTTTTTTTTTTTTTTACTGAGTACTCTTTCTCACAGACTTGAAAATTGGCTAAAAGTGTCTAAAACTCTTAAAAACATTTTAAAATCTCCATGTCTCATTTTGTTTTTAAAAAGTTAAAGCCAAAAGTTAAGCCTACAGTTAAAGCCAAAAAGCAAAAACCCTAAAGTTTTTAGCATTTTTGGCATTTATGTTTTCAACTTTCTGTAAAATAAAAATAAAAAAAGGACATCAAGAATAATCTTCAAATGTTTCTAAGAGTTTTAGACATTTTTAGACAATTTTCAAGTCTGTGAGAAACAATACTCAGTTAAAAATAGTGAATAGTCAGACATGTGGAGTACAAAGAAAAGCTAACAAAAAGAAGATATCAAGTTCATGAAACTGATGAAAAAAAAACACAGAATCCAAACTCAGATTAAGAATGAGAACTAAATTCATTTTGTTTTTTACATGTATCTCGTAAGATACTTTTTTTACATTTGTAAAGCTATCAAAACTAGCTATCATACACTCACAGACAATGAAATTTGCGCACCAAGAAGGAAGCATCAGATTGAACTGAAATTTTATGGACGTAATGCTACAGATGAATGATACACATGATGGCAAAAACAGAGCTGCAGACCAATTATAGAGGGATCTGTGGCACGCAGTCCGGTCATCTTCAATACCGCGTCACACCACCTCGTGCGGCGATGCATGCTGCAATACGGTCCGGCATGGAGGCGAACAGACGCCTGATGTTGTTCTGCCGCAGATTGGCCCACACGTGTTGGACGGTGTGCTTCAAATCTCGGAAAGTGCTGCATGGCGTTTCAACTGGTCTCACAAATGCTCGATAGGGGACATGTCTGGGGAGTGGGCAGGCCATGGAAGTGTCTGGACAAGACGTAGGCAGTCCTGGGCAAACTGAGCCGTGTGCGGGCGGGCATTAAATCGTGCTGGCACAGCACACCTGGAATCCCAGCCAGGAATGAGAGCACATGTGGCCGTAGGATCTCATTCTCATACCGCTGGCCCGTCAATGATCCATATGTACCACTACTAGAGCTGATTGGCTATCGTAGGCTATAGCTCCCCAGATCATAATGCCTGCAGTGGGGGAGGTGTGGCGCTCGGTAGCGAGGTTATGATTCTGCCATTGACACGGGTACCTCCACACCCGGACAAGATCATCTGTCCCCAAAACGAAGCGGCACTCATCGCTAAACACCACACGTCACTCTGGCCTGGCACCACTGCACACTGAGCCGGCAATGTTCCGGTGTTGATGGCAGCAGACGTAAGGGGCGCTGGGATTGCAGATTCACTTCCACGAGGCTTTGGGAAATAGTTCGTGGCACACAGGAACCGCTACACCTGCCTGTATAATGGACACGGTCCCCATGGGATCCGTTCATGACTGCCGCACGACCCGTTGATCCACTATACCGGTGGTCCTCCTGGTCCGTCCAGAGCAGCTCTGCCTAGTGGCAGTGCCGTCATGTGTCCACTGCTCTCAACACAGTTGCACAGTATGGTCAGAACGATCCGCGTGGCGGGCTATATGGAGCGCCGACCACCCTGCGGTTTTCAGCCCGATGATCAGGCCTCTCTCAAAGTCCATAATTTGCATAAATCAACGTCTCTGGTGTCTACCCGACATTCTTGTCACTTTGTACTCTTGCTTGTGTCGGCCAGTACTTTTCGCTTTCATGGGGCATCGACTACACACCGGTTCGTGCTTGCAGCGCCACCACAGGGTGTGCGGTCATGCGCACTCGCACCAAACGTGGATCATTTGCATACCAGCACATACTCTAGCTATTTGCAAAGTTTCACGGTTGTGGCATGTTTTCTTCTACGTGCACAAATTTCATTGTTCGTGAGTGTATATGACAAATACCATCCGTGAATGCATCTGCAGCAGCTGTAAAGTAACTGGCAAAAAGTCAAAAAACTATCACATACTTTGCAGAGCAAAACCTATGACAGACTGTTTTTTCTACAAAATGCATTAATCATGACTAGCTAGGCCTAACTTGGCAACCAATACAATAACACACAAGGGAATGAGTCCAAGTAAACCAAATAAGTCAAGGAGCAAGCTGCTAATGAAAGTTTTGTAACCTTTCACCAGTTATGTCACACCTGCATTCATCCCAAATATGGGGGTGGGGGGCATAACTATTAATAATAACTGTTAAATATGATAGTGATTTTGATAGGTGTATAAATGTAATCAAACTGGATGATGGCTTTCCTGCTGAACATTGCTCCACATACTTTTTTCATTGGGGGTTTAACAACCACCGTGAGGAACTTGATGAGCTATAAGCAGTCGCCCATCCCTAATTTAGGGCCACTGACTTCAGGGATGGGAGAGAGCTAGCTAGTGCCGTAAGACAAACAGGGCATCTATGCCTCACTGGGATTCGAACCAGGACACCATCACAGTAAAGATTAAAATTAACGGTCGCCACGCTCGAAAATTTGCCCTTTTTCATTGCTAAAGAATTTATTTGCATTTTTAGAATGCTCCTGTTATAGGAAATGTTTTACCACTTAAGTTTGAGCACAAAGTAACCATATCGTGAATGGACACCTGTGGCTTTAGATGGAACTGTGGCATCACAACCCGTCGTCAGCAGCTCGTTGTTTAAAATTTGGTTTCTCTGAAAATGCGCGATTTTTCAGTGCTTAGGCACTTCTTGCTTATCTTCAAACAAATTGCGCAAGCATTTTCCCTTTTGTTTACAAAAAGAAATCAAAGGTAGAAAATCGGGACTTCACTTTCTGTTGCAGCGCGCTTTCTTTCATTCCACACACAGTCGCGTTTCCTTTGCACGCACGCCGTCTTTTATTCCACGTAGTGTCGCGTTTCAGTTGGCTTTAAGAAAAAGAAACTATTGTCTGCCCCTTAATACAATAAAATGTTACTAAGGAATGGGTAAACACAAGTTTTTCAGCGAAATTAAATATTAAAAATCAGTACTGTATTGTTGTTCACTCTGCCGTGATAGTAATTTTACTGGTCACGGAACAGGCCAACACCATCACGGGCGAAATAAGTACCGATTTTGAAATTTAATTAAGCTTTAAAAACTCAGAAAAGAAAACATACTTTTCGTATTATTGGTTTTGAAGAACAGGCTGCTAGAAATAACAAAAACTGCGCTTCACTAGATAAAACTTTTAAAATACGAAGTTGTTCTCTTTCACTATTTACTGAAGATATTAAAAACGAGAAACATAATCAGACAAAATTTAACAAATAAGAATATAACCAGAAAGTGGAAAAAAGGCGCATCTTGGGGTAAGAAAAATTCGAAAATTAGAAAACTACAGAACATTTTCATCCGTGCTAAAACAATCATTTTCAGGCGACAAACAGCATGAAGATGCCCAAATTATATCAAACAAATGTCGCAACATTAAAAAACATCCAATAAACAGTCCCAAAAATGTTTGATGAATGTTAGAATTTTGAAAATATGAAAATAAACTTTGAAGAAATGTTGAATAACATTATTTCATAGAGATTTTTTATTTTCGTAGTATATCAATTTGGATGTTTCCCGTACTCCGCAGCGATCGATGATTTTCGTAGTGACTGGAGAATTCGTAGTATTTGGAAGGTCTGTGGTGGGCAAACAAGAAAAATGACAAATCATTAAAATTCTACCAAATCAACGTTTTCTGAAAAAAAAAAAAAAAAGCAACAAACAAACCTGATACTGGAAACTGGACAGAATACGATAGAATCAGGATACTCTACAAGTGCTCTTATTTCGTATGACTGTTTTTTCAACACCTGTGAAGGTTTATCAATGTTTTTAATGTAATATTTATTAAAACAATCCAGGAAATTACTGAATATTTTGTGTTAGTGGTCAGGAATCATTGCGAGTCTGTAAAATAAAGTGACCAACTTGGAATCACATTTCTCCCAATCTCAGCTGTACCACAAAATGATTCTGCTAGAAGGTATGAAATTCATTTTTGAAAGCTATACAGCCAGTTTTCATTTTGACACCAAGAAAAATAAATGGAATCAAAAGAAAAATTTTGCAGAATGGAAGCAGCTTTGAAATATAATGTCTGAACATTTTTGACCATCAATGCTCACCAAAAACTGCTAGAGAAACTAAAAACAAGCAATTTTTAGTACATGAAGGTCATAGCACAAATTGTTGAAATATTGCTGACTGTTATGTCAAGCAATGCAGAAGTTAAGAGAATGCAAGCATTGTGGGCAATGTTCTTGATGACAAGACAATGCTCATGCAAAGAATGACTTTAGAAAATACAGCAAATTAAATAAAGTACGCCAAGGTAAGTACTGCTTGAAAATTTTGAGCAGTACACTGCTATCAATTTATGGTGGAGAGATTGAGAGATTTTATTTGTGAACATAGCAAGAGACCGAATAAAAGTGATTAAATTATCTTTCCAATAAAAACTGTCTAGAAAACTTGGTTGATGTGGTTGAAGAAAAATATAACTTTAAAGATTATATTTAGTCATTTAATTGCACTGGACAATAGACAGTGGGCCCTTGAAACTACTAAGCTTAAATTTAACTGTCTAAATAAATGAAAGGTATACAGTGCAGTGATAAATGTTGTCCACCCACTGGCCAATTGCCACTTGAAAAAATCAACAATTTTAATCTTTACATCACAGATGAATGGACTGCAGGGTGGCCCACATATTTATATATTTTAATCTTTACATCACAGATGAATGGACTGCACTACCAGGGGTGGCCCACATATTTATAACAAAGTCATATGAATAAAAAAACTGAAATATTTTCTGCATCAGAAATGGAAAGAAAGCAACTATTGCTATAAAAAGGTATTCTTGTACAAAAATACTGTGTGAAAAAAGTGTGTCTGACTTGTAAATAATTACCTAGTTTTCTTAACCTACAACACTCCATTCTAGTGAATAGTCATTATCCAATTACTAAGAAGTTATGAATTTTACAAAAGGTTTACAAATCCAACCTCTAAGAATCATGTGAATTTCTTATTTATACATGGTACAAGACTTTTCTGAGTCACTCAAGTGTAAATGCTTTTTGAGTCACTCGGAGTTAACAGGAAAGTTAATAGAAAATGGGTGTACTCTCTTTTATAATTTCAAATGCATTACCAAATTAATGTTCTTCAGCATATGAAGAACATTAATATGTCCGACATTGTACCGCACAAAGAGCTAAAAAGCTCTTCAAAGTTCAGTTCCTCATTTTACTTTAAATAACATTTAAAATCCTTATATTTTAATTGAAAAACTTAAACAGGGAAAAAAATTTCATGTAAGCAATATCCACTGGCCCTTTTTTTTCTTCCTAGTAACAAAAATTCCATCAAAACCCAAAATTTTCACAGTATTCCATCCATTCTGAGGATGAAATGAATGTAGACAAAATAAATGGTGGACCAGATGAACTGGACAAAATGAACATGGACAACTTGATAGCAGAGAGTTCGCAAAAAAAAAAAAAATAAATAAAGGAGTATTTTTACTCCTTTGAAAAATTTAGGGAGTAATTTTTAAAAGTGGGAGTATTTTAGAAAAATTAACAGATGAAATAAAAACTTACAAAAAATCGTGGGTGATTATGGAAAACAATCCATATTTTTTCATATAAAAAATATTTCACTACCACTCAACGTATTTAGAATTTAGATCCGTTTTGATTCTTATTTTAGTAATAAATATAATATACATATTTTAAAACAATAACATTAAATTTATCATGTTTTGTAATGACCACATGCAACAGCAATGTGTTCAAGAAGTGAATACATTGCACTTTTGATATTCTTATAGATATTTAAAAATACATAATAAACTTCTCAGCAAGTTCCACAGCCACGTATGTTTTTTGTTGACTCTGCAGTTGCACATCCAGTGCTTAAATTTTCTCTTTGCAGATATCTTTGTTTCCCTTCCCATTTCTTTACTGTTGCTTTTTTTTCTTTTTCTTTCATTTTTTTTTTTTTTTGCCCTTGGATGACAATTTCATCTATCATGCTGAAAGAACTTTCAGTCTGAGGACCATGAATGCATGATAGCTTTTACTATTTTAGATAAAAGATAAATACTATAACTTTGAGAATATGATAACTTTTGAACACCATGCATCAATTCATACAAACTTTTGAGCTTCCTTACTTTCGCCCCCCCCGAAAACGAAAGTAACGAAGCTCAAAAGTTTGAAAGACAGAATTTCCGCTTCAAAAGTTTTAGGCATCCTTCATCACTACCTATTACCCAAAAATTTCTGTTCAGTTATGCATCGATCGCTAGGATAACCCAAATTATGACGGAAAAGGAGAAATTCCTAAAAGCCGTGGCACTCTCATGCATGAAGATTACGGTACAGGGGAATTTTTTCGCCGTTGAATTTCCGTTTTCGAAAATTTTTCTTCCATTTTCAAACTGAAATACAAATATTTATGGAATAAAATGATATACTATAACAACAATATTGAACAGAGGCAACATCGCAGGAAAACGAAATTACGATTACGGAAAAAAATCCTTATTTCGTTTACTTTCGTTTTTGAAAGACGAAATACTGTCCCGATGCATATTTTTATGTGTTAGTAAAATTCTTCTATGCTTATTTTTACGCATTGATGTATATTTTAAGTGTTTTTCGATGCATATTTTTACGTGTTGGTAAAATTTCGATGCGTAAGCACCCTTTTCGATGCATACTAGACACGTAATTACACATTTTGGCAACCTATGCTTGATAGGGAAACTTCCACACCAAATCACCCAACTTTGTTTGCTGTATCAGATTTTTTTTTTATTCCTTTTCTAGTTACTTATGGCTATGTTTGTCTAGTTCTTTCTAAATATTTTTGTCCATAAATGGCTTTGCTATGCAACTTTGAAAAATGTTTTGCAAATTTAGCAGTCAGATATGATTCACCTTTATTTTTTAAGCAATGTAATTGAATTCAAGGTGAAACTAAAACTACTTTTTTAGTACTTTAAAATGCAACTATCAGATTTATAAATATTCATGACACCTGTTCATAATATATATACTTCCCTATACTATTTAACTTGATAACCACAACAAACACAGTTTTTATATTTTTTCTATAGCAAAGCTCATCATAAGTTTAATTCAGAGTCAAAAATAAAGAGGGTGTTTTTCGTGGTTCTTGAAAGAAAACCAAAATTCTAAATGTTATCTCATAAATGGGTAGGGGATGCGTGAAGCTGAGTTTATCCTTAATGAATCAAAACTGGAATCAAATCCTTTACAATTTGCTGTAAACAAATCTTTAATAAACAGCAGCAACTTGCAATTAATCATTATACTGAATTATTAGTTTATTCATTAATGATCCTCCAAGAACACTAAGTTTTTCTATTTTGCTAAATTTTAGAAGTTATGACTGCCGCATTTTTACTGGGCGGCCTGCCCAGCTCATTTTCTCTACCACTCAGCTAAATTTCCTTTGCGGAAAACTTATTCCCACATATACCATAAACATTGATGAAAACTGGCTGAAATCTGAGATTGAATATGAATTTATTAGTAAGTACTAATTTTTTTTATCATTTAGGTACAATTTTTTAATGTTGTTTATCATGTAAAATTACATTAATGCCTACCACATCGCTAAAGATGTTTAATAACTAATAAGTATAATAATGTTAAGCATACCAACATTTTTTTTTCTTAATTGGGGAAGGGGTCATTAATATCATCCAACTACAATTTCTTGCCACACAACTGTAAAAAGAAAAAAATCTAGGGAGAACACTAGTTATAAGCATTATGCTGTGCACATGTAACCTTTTACATACACATCTCACAGTATATTCATGATTTTTAGCAATTTTGAAATCAGGCATCATTGGTTTCAAAGAAATTTATTCTTAAAATATATATATATTTTTTTTAATGATTTTAGGTATTTCCTGCATTAGTAACTCAAGACAATTTTGCAGCCACAAGAAAATGGCTACATTGTGCAATTTTTTTCTCTTTAACTCATAATTTAAATGCAGCATATCACTAACCTGCACAGATTTTTACTCTGCTAACCTATACCAGGAAACAGATGTGAGAGAAAACTCCAAAGACAAAACAGCACTGCATGGCTTTGGCAAAGCATCAAGTGTAAAATAAAAACCTTTTCCAATAGCTACAAAATTAATATTTCAGAGTCACCAGTAAAAGAAATACCTAAAATCACCCCACCCCCCACCCCCAAGAAAAAAATCAATACTCATTACAAAATTTCTTTAAAATTGAGTGCGTCCAATTTAAAAAAGGATACCTAACTTTTTGACAACACTGACAAACTTAATTCTTTCAACATTGCAGATAAAGCACCAAACTGACAGCAAATGGTTTGGGTGAGCCACAGCATAAATTTGAGGTGGAGGATTTCAAGTTGCACTGATGATCAAAATAAAGATTTCACTGTGGCATATAATTCACATTGACACACAGAGTATTTTTTGTATGTACCAGACTGCTGATAAACATTTTATCTGATAAGTCATTCCATCTCAGCTCAGGCAGGGCATGTCAGGTGACCATTTTAGATTTGTTCCAAAAAATTACAGTTGTTACAACTACTGGAGACATAAAATATCCTGAAAGGATTTTCCTAAAAAAAAATTTTTTCTCCAGCTACAGCGTTTTGAAGTTTGGCTAAAATCTAGCGATCTTTGAAAAATGGGGAAAATGCAGTATTTTACAACGAGTGCTGCTTTAAAACTATTTAATCTATTCATTTTTTTTTATTTTGTAGCTATTGAATTAAATTTTAACTAGGCATAGTTTGAATAAGCCTGACTGACATTATTAATAAGGAAAAAAAACATTGCAATTTTTTTTTTTTTTTTGCATTTTCGAAAAAAAAATTTCCTCACTAATTATTTTTCAGGTAAGTAAGGATAGCAATCTTAAGTCCCTCAATGGTAGTTTTACAGCAAATTTTATTTTAAACCTGGGATGCATGCAGTCCATAAAATTTAATTTTAAGTTATGCGGAAGTTCAAAAAAGCTCAATTTTTGAATGACATTAACTCAAAAACCCCATTTTTTTTAAATCTGAAAATCTGTCCATTTAATGTCCTCTTAGTAAAGATTCTGACTCACGGTCGACAGGTCGCCACTGGTGATAAACTTAATCGCCGTGGCGACTAAACATGTTTGATTAAATCGCCAATTCTGGCGACCTGTACGGAAAAAACAATTATTTTATTTAACTTGTACGGAACTCCACGTTTTTGAAAAATTGTACTCCGAACGTACGGACGTTCGCCATCCCCTTTTCCATTCAGCTATTTTGCTTGAACAGTAAAAAAGAAAAAAAAAAAGTTTATAAAAAAGGCGAGAGCGTCCGTTTTTGACAAAGAACGCGCCAAGAGTGATGGGGTCATCGTGGGGGGAGGGGGGCAAGGTTCGCAAGGTTGCGGTGGGGATGAAAGCGTCTTGCCGCTGGAGGACAGCTCAACTGCCTACGTTGAAAATGTCCTACTGGAAGAAATTTTTATGAAAAAAATTTCTCCAATTTTTTAAATAACCGAATGCAAATTTTACAGTGACCAAGATACGTCAAAATCCAATGAAAACTTTAGAAGTTGACATTTATTTTTTATTATTTTTAATGAATGTTGGCTAAAAGCCTGCATAGTCCATAGGAAAATTCTAAAATCCGGAATCGGCAAAGTCCGGAGCTCTTTTTTTTTTTTTTTTTTTTTTTTTTTTTGATTGGAGGTTTAACGACCACTGTGAGCAACTCAATGGGCTATAAGCGGTCGCCCGTCCCTAATTTGGGGTCACTGGTTCCAGGGAAGGGAGAGAGCCAGTGGCGTAAGACAAACACAACATCCATGCCTCACCGGGATTCGAACCCGGGCCCCTTTCGGACAAATGATCAGAGGCCATCGCTTAGACCACTGCGCCACCGGGCGGCAAGTCCGGAGCACCGGACGATTCCAGATTTTCGAGTTGTACTGTAATAAGTATTTCCCATACCTGCGAACTACAACGGAATGCCTGTAGCAAGGCTGAACTGGCCAGTTCAGCCTTGCCCATAGTTTCTACGGATTTAGTTGTCTGACTACGGACCTCGCTGTCGAAACTACAGTTTTCAAAAGTTTTCTACGAATTTTCATTTTGTTTATTTTGTTATTGTTTTATGATATACATGAGATTCTTAGGCGGATTTGCGGAATTAGGCGTTTTTTGTCATTATTTTGTATCGTCTAAGGATAAATGTAAAACTAAAGACAATTGGGGGGGGGGGGTCCGCCTGGAGACGGTATTTCGTGTCTCAAAACTTTCGAAAACTGTAGTTGAACGGAGTAAAAAAGTTACCGTAATCGTAATTTTTTTCCCCCGATGTTACCTTTGGGTCCAATTTTATTGTTAAATATGATTTTATATTTTATTGCATAAATGTGTTTCAGCTTGAAACTGTAGGCAACAATTCGCGAAAATGGAGGTCAGACGCCGAAAAAATTTCTCCGTAATCTTCGGGCATCAAATTCTTCCGCGAAATCGAGGAATTCCGCCTTTTTCGTTATTATTTTGGCTATTTGAGAGATCAATGCACCAGTGAACATTTCGAAAATTTCAAAAACGGAAGGTCGACGAAGTTCAGATTTTTTCCACAATCGTAATTCCTTTTTTCTCGCGATGTTGCCTCTGCCCAGTATTATTGTTAAATAATATTTAACTGCATAAATTACTAATCTAAAACAACTATTATGGGAATTTTACTAGGAAATTTTTTCATTTAAATTGCAAATTTTCGGAGAAAACTCTTCTCCTTCTTCAGGCTGTCTTTTTGTTGTCACTTATTCCTGTTACTATCGCGGTTACGGTTAACCTTGAAGGTTTAGGTTATTTTTCATCAAATAAATACTATTTTTCATCAAATAAAACCGAAATAAAAATATTTCTGCATAAATATTTTTATTTCGGTTTGAAAATAGCGGGAAAATTTTCAAAACCGGAAGTCCGACGGTGCAGATTTCTCTCGTAATTACCCCCCCCCCTCCTCTCCCCACGCGATATTCCCACTCTCCTGCATTGTTAAATATCCCCAGTCCTATAAGTTTTTGCATTTAAGCTTGATATGGGTGGGGAAAATTCCCGAAAATGGAAGTGATAAAGTTGAAAAAATTTATGCATGGTGTTCAAAAGTATTAATATTCTAAAAGTTGCACCACTTATCTAAAATAGTTAAAGCTTTCATGATATTAACACAGCAATCAAACATCGCCGAATCTTCTGGAGGTTTAAACAATCATGGTAATGATGCAATAACTGAAATATGCAGTTTTAAAGTTTAACCCTAATTGTGCTTTGGAATCGTGGCTTCAACTCAAGATGATTCTCATTAGTGTGAATCCTAACAGAATTTCGTCTAATTTAAAAAAATTGTTACACAAATTAGAGAATTCAGATAAAGCCTTTTGAAATCATGAGAGATCTAGTAACTGTGCTTTTAACAGTATTGCCATTGAATGCTCATGTGGAACATCTTTGGTCAGCAGTTAAACACACATTAGGTGAAAGAAGCCTTCTAATGAAAAAAAAAACACACACTTGAAAGTCACATTAGGATACATCAGGAATAAAAATTAATAATTTTGACCCTGAAGATGCGATAAGACTATATGGTGGGAGGATAGCATGAAATCTCACCGACCAAACTACAAAGATTAATTTGTGTATTTTATTACCTCAGTTTCAACTTTTAAGCATACTTATAATTGAAATATGAAAAATAAAGCATACTGATATTATACTAAGCAATTTTATAAAAATAATATAGTATAAAATATACAGTTTGATTTTTTTTCAAAGTCTGGCCACTGATTTTTTTTTTTTTTTTTTTTTTTATGGCCACTAACAATTTCGGTTTTGGTGGCCAATGTCTACTAGCAAAATTTGTAAGTCTGGATCTCAAGATGATTCTCATTAGTTGACCTCTTAGTTGTTAATAAATTGCTCATTGCAGAATAGTGTATTTTTGCCTGGTTAATTTTATATATATTTTTAAAGATTGCATGTTTTCATCCTTTCAGCGTTGTTGCGTAATACAGCACAAAATGCAATAGATTGTCCATATTTCACTGAAAACATCGTTTAATCTGGTTTTAAAACTATGCCAAGTTAAAATTTAATTTAATAGCTACAAAATAAAAAAAAATTAAGTGAACAGATTAAATAGTTTTGAAGCAACGCTCGTTTTAAAATACAGCATTTTCCCCATTTTTCAAAGATCGCTAGATTTTAGCCAAACTTCAAAATGCTGTAGCTGGAGAATTTTTTTTTTTAGGAAAATCCTTTCAGGATATTTTATGTCTCCAAGAGTTGTAACTACTGTAATTTTTTGGAACAAATCTAAAATCAGGGTTCCCACTCAGTTAGTGAAATCAAATTCCCAAACTTTTCCAGGTTTCCCAGGTGGTTTTGAGTAAAATTCCAGGTGTTTGCAACGGCATTTTGAAAATATGCTTAACAACATATGAGAAAAAAATACTGGTTAATTAGATACTTCCCCAGATTTGCATGCAAGATACTAAAATATTGTTTTAGTTAGCTGAGCAGAAACTTGTGAATAAGCAATTCCATAACAGGATATTGAACTAGCTTTAACTCTTGTAATGCAGTGTTTTGACATGCAAGACAGTGATAGAGGCTTTGGTTTGATAACGAAGCATCCGACATGGGGTTCTGAGACTGCGATAAAAAATGTTGAAAATATGTTTTTGCGGATTTTTCGCAAAACTGACTGAACCTTTAATCAACTCCATAAATCACTAACAGGAACGGGCCCCTTAAATTTCAAGCGAATCGGATAAAAGCTTAAAAAAAATATTTTAAGCTTGTCATCCTGCAGCAAGTTTCTCGTGGAGAGTGAATTCATAACTTTATTATGCGGTTATAATAAATATCAAAATAAAAAAAAATTTGAAAAGGAATAGATGTAGTCATTGAAATATTTAGCACGCAAACTTAAAAGTCAAACATTGAAGCGAAATCTTTTCTTGCAGAGAAAAGAGGGGGAAAAAATAGAATATGAACACTTCATCTTCTTTTTAAATAGCAGTAAAAAAAAAGAATGAAAAGCATTCTGCAACATATTCAGTGAAACATAAACATGCGACCGCTCAAAGCCTGTTTAGGGACCCTTCACCAGTAAGCTCTCCCAGCCTAAAACGCACTGGGGCATGGCAAAGCTCACCAGAAACCCTCGGTAAGAGCGCTAAATTAAAGATTTATCCCATTAAAATTTTTAAAGGATAATTTCAAAAGTTCTTTACCGATTCACGCGAAATTTTAGAGGTCAGCTTCTGTTAACCAATTATGGTGTATGTAAACATTTCAGCCAGTTTCATGAAAAATAGAAAAAGTTAGTTTTCACCATTTTTATTCCCAGTCTGGCAGTCAAACAAAGGCATGAAGGGGGCAGGAAGTGCTTTGGTCACTCCATCGTAACCCCTCCACAGGCTCCACTCTCACTCCAACACTACGCACTCTTTTCATTTCCTAGTAGCCACAGTAGGGGTTTTCTCCCCACGTGGCTGCAATGAATTCCTTTTCTAGTGCTCAAGGACGGAGAACTCTGCCAAATACGTTAGTTTCACCCCCTTCCCCTTTAACCTACAGTTCGGTCCTTGGGAGTGAACTAAATGAAACATTAAATACGGAGAAAGATCAAACACAGAGAAAAAAGTATTTTATTTTAGAAACTCTCCAAATTCCCTGACTTACGAAATAAAATTTCAAAATTCCCTGATTTTTTTACGAAAATTCATGTTTTCCCTGACTTTTTGAGCCAATATTTTTTTTCCCTGACAATTCCCGGATTTCCAGGTTCTCCAGGTAGCGTGGGAACCCTGAAAATGGTCACCCGACACATTTTGGTACTGTCTGCCTGAATTGAGATGGAATGACTGATATATCCACATGAGATACAGAAAAATATCAATACTTAAAGATTGCCTACCTTGCTGCCTTCCACCAAAACACAGAATTTAGTGAATGATACCATCAAAATGACACTATTTTAATAACAGTTCATATGAACCAGATTAAAATGACATGATTACCTTGTTTAACATTATATAATAGTACTAAACCCAAAAATTATTTCGTTTTAAGATAATTTGTTCACCAGATAGACTTCCTGTTAATGTCTTCACACAGTTTTCAAGTTTGTTCATCTCACTCAAGGAGGTTAGAATAGATGGAGTAAGGGCCAGACATTCCCCTCGTGTAATCAAAGTGAAGCCGCCGAAACGTCACAGCCAATCACAGCCTCTGCCGCCATACTGGTGAGACATTTGAGACGAGTTGCGGCCAATCACAGTCTCTGCTGCCATGTTGGTGAGACGTTTGAGCATTAAATTCATCTGCTCAAAGTTCTTCAAGTTTGTGATGTCATCCTTACTCCATTTATTCTAACCTCCTTGATCTCACTCTGCCATGAAGGAACCAAGAAATTAGCTCATGAACAGTATTTTTTTCTTTTTGAAAATTAATTTCTGCATTCCAGTAGCACATAGTTTTTAATATGTAAATCCATATAAATAGCGAATAATAATAATGGCTACGAACACTTAATTTCACAAAGGAAAGAACTTCTGCCATAATATGAGCACATTAAAAAATTTATGATTGAACTATGTAGTTTATCAATAGTTTTATTTAGATATCAAAGGGAAATGAATATCCCTGAAGAACTAATTCTTCACAAATACATGGAAGGCAATACAAATGTTAGTGTCAGCACAAATGTGCCATATTTTCACTGTTTTTCACGTGGCAACTAACAGTATGCTTAAACGGAGGTAGCCACATGGTAAACATGACACATTTGTGCTAACAATGAAATTTTATTTAGGGTAAACCACACATGCCAATTATTACACACAGCTGTACCCTATTTGAGGGGGATGCAACTAAGAATGTAACTGATAGAAGGTCATAAAACTATATCAGTGTCTCACACAGCTAGTAAATATCTTTGGTTTTTAGTTTCCGAATGCTTTTATCATAAAGAAGTAAATACTACATTTAAATTATTTCTTAATGATTCTGCAGTTATCATTCCCAACCAGCAGACAAAATAAAAAACATGAAAATGCGAGAGCAGGGATTAATAGACAACTACCAAATCTGCTACCTGTTTACATTCGAAGTAAGTACCTTTGGAATTTATTGAAAATACTACGATAATCAGATAATAAAGTATTATAATTAACAACTTACATTGGATTCCTTGAATCAGGTATACTGCGGTTTAAGGCGATTCGGTCACTAATATAAACATTGAATGCTGCACTGTTGAACTCCTTGTCAGCCAATCTCTGTTCTTCGGTGGGAAGATGAACAGGTGCTCCATTTTCACCTAATCCTGGAGTAACTTTCATGAAACTGCCAGCATAATAAGGCGGAATTTGGTTCCAATGCACTTCACTTTTCTGATCCAGAGGGACGGATTTGGATGCTAAATCTAATGGAGGCACTATCTGACCATTAGTTTTCGTTCCTTTTTCTTTTCCAAACTTCCGATCCAAAAAGAGTTTAGCTGCTTTCCTGGCATAGGCAGGTATTTCATTTCCAATTTCATTTCCAAACCCAACAGCTTTGTTCACTTTGCCGTTTGGTTTAATTTCACCTGATGGTAAGTCCTTAAATTTCTCTCTATCAATGCTTCCAAAAGGAACATTGTGAACTTGGTTAACCCAGAACATCACTCCTAGAACAGCAAATCCGATTAAAAAAAACTTTAACCAGGTAATGCGTCGACGGCGAGCTATTTTAGCAAAATTCATCTTGGAACTACAATAATGTCCTCTTCTAAACAGAAATCTTACATCCCTACCACAACTAACTTCAAAATCACAGTTCGAACTCTTCGAAAACGTTGACAACTGCACCCCACGTGGCAACCACCCTAAGCAACCAACAGAATTCGGAATTGGTTGGTGATCAAAACAAACAGAAAGTTGTTAGTATCTAGGTAGCGCTGTCATATCAAATGTATTTCTCTGACATAAAATATGTCAGGGGATATATTTAATGAAACACCTAAAAATATAATAAAGTCTGACTAAAATATTCTAGACCAGCGGTAAACATGAAATCCTGTTCCCCAAAAAACGTTTTATTTTTTTTATTTTACAGTTTTCAGCAACATTTATTTAAAATGCGCTCCCATCAGAATTTGATATTTGAGTTCACATAGCTAGCCAAGTATATTAGCATTTTCTGTGTGTGTGTTATTTAACTGCCACTGTGAGCTATAAGTAGTAGCCCGTGCCGAATTTGGGGCCACTGGTTCCAGGGAAAGGAGGGAGATTGCACCCTAAGACAAGCACAGCAATCGTTTAGGGTTTTAATCTGGACCCTGTTCAGACAGTTAGACATAAACGTAAGACCATATCGTACACCGTGCGTAAGACTGATCAATCAGCAATTGGAGCTGCTTAGCAAACCAGAGCAAAGTTATTAATTTTTTAGCATAACGTTGAGTTCATTGAAAATTCTGATTAACCAAGTCATTTGAGCTTTATCAAAGGTATAGCAAGTGGAATGTATCGAAAGTTAGTATTCTTAGGTTGGAAAATTCTTAGATGTGCTCATGTGGTTTCCGATTTCCTTATAATCAATCTCTGGAAAATCATGAAACTTTTAGAGAAAACTTGCCAGTGCCGTCAAGAACTAGGTCACATGACACTAATTTAAAATAAGCTATATCGTATTATCTTATTAAAATAAAAAAAGGACTATTTATTGGGTCTTGTGTATTATCTCACTCGTAGGAATAGGCAACAGATTATTTCCTAGTAGTTAGAAAGTAAAGCATAATATATAGAAGTACATGACATGGTTATAAGTCCGAAAGATTAGGATGAAAGCTCCTCAAGTAGAAGGCAATTTTAAGTATAGCCCCTATATTTAAAGAATATGAGCATAGATGTTGTGTTTGGTTTTCGTTTTTGCTTCCTACCTTACAATCTATATAAGGGATTGTATCGAAATTTAGAAATCCTTAGATACAATCTAAGGGATTGTAAGGTAGAAATTCTTACATTCTTTCTACATTTACAATCTTTGCTTTCTACCTTTTATCTAAGGTAATTCTCTAAAGTCGAGATTTAAGAAAAAACTTTCAGTTGCTGTCTTAAAAGAAAAGCAAAAAATATGTTTAACGAAAAATGTAAAAGGAACTGAAAACGCCGCTTCGAAAATTGTTTATTGGACTGGCAACTGAACTTATTTCCCCATATGATGTTCAATCACATGATTCGTGACGTCATTTGTTGTTATTTGAAGGTAATCATGTCTTAGTCCTGTGTTAAGCGTTTAGTTTTCCTTGCAGTAGTGAGTAACGGTATACAGTTAGGCTGGATATCAGGTGACCGTGCTGTTTTACGGAGTAGACATGACTTTCTTCGGGAGAGAACTACACTTGAACAATTTTGTTCTGTTCAGCAGGAACATATCTGAAATCTTTGTTTTGTTGACAGTTTTTGTTGTTTTCACCGTAGTGGTCAGTGGAGAAGAATGTGAAACATTGAACCCCTGCCTGTGCCGCTTTCGAAATGGTAGCGTGATTGATCTCCAAAGTTTGGGTACGCGGGGTGATGCCAGGTATTAACATTTCGTATAAAGTTTGATAATAAAATATGTAAATTGGTATTGTGGTGCATTGACTCCTATTTAGGAGGTAACGAAGTTACCAAGAATTTTTGTGGCAGATTTGGCAAATGTAGCTTTCATGACTTGACTAAAAGCATATTTCTAGTGACTATTTTATGATTTTCCGTCATTTAACTGAACGTATGAGGTGGCAAAAACTGACGGTTCGATTGCTATTAATTTGATATTCAACACCAAGCCACGTGATTCTTCAATCTCATTTTAGACGCCGGGGGTTCGAGTCTAGCTGTTGCATTGGTGGTGCTGTTGTCCTGCAACGCTGGTTCTCTGAAACTGGTCGCCCTAAATTAGGACTGGAGACTCCCTATAGTGTTAGGTGCTCTCGCGTTTTGTTGATCCATCCCAAAATCTCCAGTTCACCCCATAATTGTAGGCAGTGATGTGGCCAGGACATATTTTCTGGTGGGATGCGAAATGAAATGAATTTTTGGTTGTGGTCAACTGTTAGTATTTGTATTATCTCAAATTTCTCTGGGAGTATAAAAAAAAAAAAAAAAAACTACCAAAGAATGCAAAGCCACCAGAGGTATACCTGAATGCAATACTGGGTTAATGCATTTTTTTATTATTATTATTCTAGGGTATGGGAAAAGCCACTGTCATAATACAAGCACAATACCTATGCCTTGTCTGGAGTTCAAACCTGTGCCCGTCTCAGAAGAATGATCAGAAGTAAACGCATTAGCCACTGGGTCAGCTACATACTTCCTTTCCGGTTGGTATTTGGCAATTGTGTGTAGGACATGGGCCAACCATACTTCATGCAGGGAGCCAAAGTGCAAAAATTCTTGGGGGATAATGGCATGAATGGGGGGAAAAATGGAAGTTTCAAGCTTCACCATGCCAGTTTTCGATAGTCATAGCGATGCGGGTGCTAGCATCTGACTATTCGTCCGAGATGGGTCTGGGATCGAATCTCGATGAGGTATGAACATTATGCTTGTCTTGTGGCACTGACTCTCTCTCGCTTCCCATAGACCAGTGGCCCTAAATTAGGGGCGGTCTACTGCTTGTGTCTCATAAACACTACTGCTTATGTCTCATAAATATGGTTTGTCGTATGTGAGTCTAGAAAATTTTGAGGGCGCAGTGGAAGCATGTCCGGCACATAACTGGAAGATCCTGGGTTCGATCCCCGGTGGCGGCCGATGAGAATTTTTTCGTGACTCACTTATAAAAGTGGAAAAAGTGATGACTTCTATTTGATGTTCCTAATCCACGTCAACTGTGTATTTATTATTCATTCGCCTTCTAGTTATTTGTTCAGTTGCTGCTGTTCATCTTTGGTGAATCCCCAGCATTGTGTGGGGCTCTAAAGAAAGCAACCTGCCATGTGGTTTGGCAGTTTGTTGTATGTGAGTCTGGAGAATTTCGAGGCTGCTGTGGTGCAGTGGAAGCATGTCTGGCGCGTAACTGGAAGACCCTGGGTTCAATTCCTGGTGGCGGCTGATGAGAATTTTTCCGTGACTCACTTATAAACGTGGAAAGAGCAATGACTTCTATTTGATGTTCCTAATCCATGTCAACTGTGTATTTATTATTCATTCGCCTTCTAGTTATTTGTTCAGTTGCTGCTGTTCATCTTTGGTGAATCCCCAGCATTGTGTGGGGCTCTAAAGAAAGCAACCTGCCATGTGGTTTGTCAGTTTGTTGTATGTGAGTCTGGAGAATTTCGAGGCTGCTGTGGTGCAATGGAAGCATGTCTGGCACATAACTGGAGACCCTGGGTTCGATTCCCGGTGGCGGCTGATGAGAATTTTTCCGTGACTCGCTTATAAACATGGAAAGAGTGCTAACTTCTATTTGATGCTTATGTCTCATTGAGTTGTGCACAGGGATTATTCAGGGCCGTAGCCAGGGGAGGGCCAGGCCGGGCTGAGCCTGACCTGGGTTTTCTTTTGCCCATCCTAGCGACTCGGACAAGAGTATAGTGTCTGACGTGTGTTTTCTTTTGTCCGTCCTAGCGACTCGCACAAGAGTATAGTGCCCGACCTCTTTTACATCTTTTGCCCGACCACTTTATATCCTTCGCCCGATCTCAATCATCAGCCGCCCCTCTCAGCTTGCTTATTTGGCTACGGGCCTGGGATGGTTAAGCCACAAAACAAATCAGTTTTTGAAGAGAAATTAGAGGGAAAGTTACGTAAGTTTCGCCCATCATTTTCATTTTGAAGGGTTGGAAGCACGAAGCTCTAAGCTCCTGATCCTAGTCCTTTCTTATATGCCTTCTTTACAGTGAACTGTGTTCATCCTATAAATGGTTAGGGTTTGGGTCTGATATGTACTTCAGTATGATTGTTCACCTTTCCTTAAACAAACAATACTTATATTACCCATTGGTTTGAAAATATGATTAAACTGTGGGTAATGATTTTTGATATTTTAAGACATTTATTAAAGAAAGTTTTCTAGTTTAATATTGGTGATTTTTTGAAGTGGGCATTGGCCAGTGGATGGTCAAAACCTAGTGGCCACTTACGGCTATTTGCCGCCCCGGTGGCGCAGTGGTCTAAGCGATGGCCTCTGATCATTCGTCCGAACAGGGTCCGGGTTCGAATCCCGGTGAGGCATGGATGTTGTGTTTGTCTTACGGCACTGGCTCTCTCCCTTCCCTGGAACCAGTGACCCCAAATTAGGGACGGGCGACTGCTTATAGCCCATTGAGTTGCTCACGGTGGTCGTTAAACCTCCAATCAAAAAAAAAAAAAAAAAAAAAAAAATCACTTACGGCTATTTCATCTTGTATACACATTTTACCACTGCACTGTATGCCGCCTTTCATATATTTAGACATAGATAAATTTAAGCTTAGTAGTTTCAAGGGATCACTGGACAGTGATCCTCAGATGAGAGTAAATTTGAAAACCCAGTGCAATTCAGTGCATAAATATAATCTTAAAAGTTATATTTTTATTCAATGAAACTTCAACCAAATTTTGTAGACAATGTTTATTGAAAAAATAATTTCCTCATTTTTATTTGGTCTCTGTGTTCTTGAATAAAATCTCTCCACACCATAAATTGATAGCAGTCAGTCAATGGGTCAAAAATTTCAAGCAATTCCTTGGCTTACTTTATTTGCTGCCTATTTTCTAAAGTCATTTTTCCCAGGAGCATTGAGTTGTCAGCAAGGATATTATTGTCCATGATGCTCGTTTCCATGTACTAAAATTGCTTTTTTCAGTTTCTGTAGCAGTTTCTGGTGAGTTGTTGGTGATTAAAAATGTTCAAACATTATGTTTCAAAGCTGCTTCCATTCTGCTAAATTTTCCTTTTCATTCCTTTTTTTTTATTTTTGGTTAGGTTCTTCCTGGTCTCAAAATAAAAATAGGCTGTATAACTTTCAAAAATGAATTTTATATCTCATGGCAGAATCATTTTGTGGTACTACGTGGTTGCCAGTACTGAATCGTAGCCATACATCTCCTATAGCTCAGATGAGAGTAAATTGGATACCAGCCTGGTTACCTCGTTTTCAGGCTCGCAAAGATTCCTAACCACTAGACACAAAAATGAAGTTAAGTAATTTCCTATGTTCTAATAAATATTGTGATAAAACCATTGATGAACCTTCACAGGTGTTGAAAAGATAGTAGTGGAAATAAGAGCACATGCAAAGTTTCCAAATGTCCTGACTCAATTGGATTATGTCTAGTTTTTGAACCCAGTTATGGGATTTTTTTTTTTCTTTCAGGAAACGTCCAGTTTTGGTAGAATTTTAATGATTTGTCTTTTTTTCCTGTTTGCTACCACCAGACACTCCCAAGTATTAATACTTCATAGTCACTATGGGAATCATCGATCCACTACTTAGTATGAGAAACATCAAATATACAATGAAAATGGAACATCTCTGTGAAATAATGTTATTCAACATTGTGCGAAGCTTATTTACATGTTTTCAAGTACTTAACATTCATTAAACATTTTGGGGATTGCTTATTTGATTTTTCTTTTTTAATATCGGGACATTTGTTCGATATAATTTGGGCGTCTTCATGCCATCTGCCAACCGAAAATGATTGTTTTAGCTCGGATGAAAATGTTCCATAATTTTCAAAATTTCGAATTTTTCTTACCCAAAGATACATTTTCTTTTTCCATTTCTGGTTATAATTCTTTTTTATAGTTTTCTGATTATGTTCTTCGCTCTTAATATCTTCGGTAATAGTGAAAAAGAGCGACTTCATATTTTAAGAATTTTTTTTTAGTGAAATGCAATTTTTGCTATTTCTAACAGTCTGTTCTTCAAAACCAATCGGTACAAAATGTATTTTAAATTTCCTTCTGCTTTTTTAAAGCTAAATTAAATTTCAAAATTGGTACTTAATCTGCCCGTGATAGAATCGGCCATTTCCGTGACCCATAAAATTTTTATTACGGCACAGTGAACAACAGTGCAGTACCGATTTTTGATATTAAAATTTCAGTGATCCCCACTGCTTAGTAACATTTTGCTATATTAAGGGGCAGAGCAAGGATTTTTTATTCTGTTTAAAGCAAAATTAATGTTCCAAAAAGCTACTGCGTGCACACGTGCAGAGGAAACAGAACGCTACATTGAGTGAAAGATTGCGATGGGGATGTTTCAATTTTGAACTTTTAATTTCTTTTTGTAAACAAAAGGAAAAATGCTTGCTCTTTTTGTTTGTTGGTAAGCAAGAAGTGCCTAAGCAACGGGAAACAATGCTTTTTCAGACAAAACTAAGCTTTAAAAAACGAGTTGCTGAAGACGGCTGTGACATCACAGTTCCATAAACTACAGGTATCCATTCTCAATATGGTTACTTTGTGCCTTAATTTAAGTGGGAAAACACAAATGGCTGACTGCTGACTCTATTAATGGGTTGCACCCATATTTTGGGGGAGCGAAAGGCTGTTTTTCACCATGCATGATTTGGATGATTTGAAAATGCATTTCCTAATTAACAGGAGTGTTTTAAAAAATGCAAATAAATTCTTTAGCAATTGATGAAAAAATAATTTGGCTGGCCACCAGTCTGTGCAGGCAGCCAAAATTTCGAGTGTGGCAACTAAATTAACTTTTTCTACTGGCCACTTTGTTTTATCCAGTCGCCACGTGGTGAGTGGTGACTGCTAATTTTAATCTTTAATTGAAAAACAGTTAAATATGTTGTGATGTGTATAAATGGAATTTCCATGCTTTGCCAAATGGTTGACTTTACTGATAGATAAATACTGGGAATACTTGAGAAAGGAATAGCTTTATGCTCTGAATGCAACTGATGTCTGTGAACTAGCAGAGAATAAATGGACTGTCTGATTATGGGGCTGTTAGAGAAATGTGATGGCTAACACCATCTGTGCGAATTATTTACAGTTACATAATTGGTTTTGAAATAGACATATATTTTTGAGACGGGTTAGAACCAGGGCTCGATTTCGACCGGTAGTTAGTAGCGAATTGCTAGCAAGCAAATGCATTGTGCTAGTGACAAAAAGTGGTTCTAGCAAAAGTTGCTAGTGGAAAAATTTTGAATGTTTTAGGGTGAACTGTAAAGTGCCACTGCATTGCGTGTGTGGAATATTTTAGACACATACAAAAAGGAACAACTGCTTTCTGGAAACAAATGTTTCTTGAAAAGTACAAACATTATAAAAACATTTTAGCGCTAGTAGAAATATCCAGTATATTTCCCTTATCTACTTCTGCATGTGAGGTTGGGTTCAGTTTTGTGGAGAGAATCCAGGGTGATTGGAGGGGCATTTAAACTTGCATTGAATGCTCTCGTGAGTATTCAGGTTGAAGGTCCGTCCGAAGACAAGTTTGACCCCAGGCCTGCTGTTTTAAAGTGATATAATGAAAAGACCCGAAACCCAGATCGTAAACCATATGGAAAATAACTTTTAAAAGATTTTGAATAGTGTTCTTGAATTTTGTGAAATAAGTTAAATAAAAAAATGTATTTTTAAATATTTGCATTTGAATTAAATTGTTAGATTTAATCTGTCAGGTCATAAAAAGATGAGTTGTATCTAAATATTTGTAATCTTTTCAGCATTACAATGTGACAGTTACAAGGGTGAAATCAAAATGTCTTGATTGACTAATGGAAGGGGACATGTTAAAGTTTCTGTTGTGTAATATTAATAAACTTTTCCTAGTAGATAATGCAATTTGCTAGTAAAAAATAAGGCCACTAGCAAGTGTTGCTACTGCTAAAAAAAAAAAAAAGAAAAAAAAAAAGAAAAAAAACGAAATCAAGGCCTGGATGGAACACATGAATAAAACAGATTTGTTGGTATGGGGCCCAGGGAATACTGTCAACATATAAAAAGTGCCCAACACTGGTTATGAAATTTTACTCTGCCGACATTAGAAAGGGTTACCGTATATACTCGCGTATAAGTCGAGAAATTTGGCACAAAATGAGAGCTTCAAAGTAATGGGGTCGACTTATACGCGGGGTCTAAAAAAATCGTAAGTCCAAAAGTTCTTCCCGTGAGGCAAAAGGCAATCCATCCCAAAAGAAATAAAAATGCCGATGCAGTATTAAATACGAAATCGCAACCCTCCGAAAGAAAAAACACTGATGTGGTAGAATTACGAAATCGCGACCCTCCGAATTTCTCAGCGCTTTGAAAAGTCTCCTCTCTCCTGGCTTTGCGTATCCACAGCGCAGTCACAGCCGCGCATAGAAAGCTCCGCCCTTCCGACTACCAGGTGATTGCGCTGACCTTCGACGTAACGGAGCCATGCGACAGCCAGTGTTAGGTGTTGCTTGTTCTTAATCGCACGTGTTTTTCTTGTTCTTAATCGCACGTGTCACGCTTCTCCTATTATGGGCGACACGGATTGTGTAAAGAAACGGATGTCCTATAACGCAGGATTCAAGTTGAAAGTGATTTCTTTTGCAGAAAATACTGACAACTGTGCTGCTTCACGTCAATTTGGCATTAACGAAAAACTGATTCGAGATTGGCGTAAAAAAACGGACTTGGTGAAAATCCCAAAATCGCAAAAGGCGCTTGCGCCGTGGAACGACATCTTTCCCAGAGCTGGAAAGTGTCTTGAATGATTGGATTGTGGGCTGCAGACAAAATGGTTACATTGTAACATGAACTGGTATACGTTTGCGAGCAATGAAGCTCGCAAAAGATGAAAAGTTTGCAGTCGCAAATAACACTTTTCGTGCCTCAGCAGGTTGGTGCACAAGGTTCATGAACCGCTATGGGTTGTATCTACGCCAGCGCATCAAAATTGCACAAAAGTTACCTCGTGACCTCGAAGCAAAGATAATGGAATTTCAAAACTATGTAATTCAAAAGAGAAAAGAGACTGCTTTTGAACTTTCCCAAATAGGGAACATGGATGAAACCGCCACGTGTTTCGACCTTCCTGGAAATAAGACGGTGAACCAAAAGGCGAAAAAAATATCTTGATCAAAATGACTGGCCACGAAAAATGCAGTTTCATGGTTGTTCTTTCCTGTTTGGCCGACGGCAGTAAGCTACCTCCGGTAATTATTTTCAAATGCAAAACTCTGCCGAAAAGCGTTGTCTTTCCGTCTGGTGTACTCGTTCGTGCCCATGAAAAAGGATGGATGAACGAATCCGGAACAATTGACTGATTAAAGAATGTGTGGAACAAAAGGCTAGGTGCACTTTTGAGGAAACCTCTTTTGGTGTGGGATATGTTTGTTGCACACCGTTGTGCAGAAGTGAAAAAAACTGCAGAAAATTCAAAAACAACTTTTGCTGTCATCCCAGGTTAGTTGACATCTGTTCTTCAACCACTAGATGTCTGCCTTAATAAGCCCTTCAAGGACAATGTGCAGAGGTATTAGGCAGATTGGATAAGTTCCGATTTGCCGACTGAAACCAAGGGCGGAAATCTAAAGAAGCCGGATATCGTTTTGATTGTGCGATGGGTCAAGAATGCTTGGGATGCAATACCTGCGGAAATGGTCGTGAAATCATTCAAGAAATGTTGCATTAGTAACAAACTTGATGGCACAGAGAATGATGAGATTTTTATGAGTGATGATGACAGTGATTCTTATGACAGGCATAGATGGGAATACTGATGTTTATGATGACGCGCCGATGACGGAAAAAGACTTTTTTGAACTGTTTGGCGAGTCTGACTTGGAATCAGATTTTGAAGGGTTCCGATGAAGTTTTTGGGTACGCAAATTAAATTTAGTATTATATATATAATTTTTTTCGTTTTCAAATGTTTTTGATTAAATTCATTGCAATTTTTTTTTCTCATTCCGGGATCGACTTATACACGATTTTTCGATTTCTTACAATTTTTTCCTCTGAAAGTGGGGGGGGGGGTCGACTTATACGCGAGTATATACAGTAACCATTTTCCAGTGCATAAAAACACTGAAATGTAGTGCAGTCTGAAAAAAAACCCCAGACACTGGATCATTTTTAAGATCAACTAATTACGTGCCACAAATATAATAGATCCTGCACTGTAGAAGAATCCTAGAATTTTTCAGGAAAATTCAAAAATTTCTGGGTACAAGTTTTTCTAGAGAAAATTTCCAGTGTGACAGTAAATTGATTTCATTGATTGGGAAACACTTAAATGTCAGGAGTACAGGGTGTTTCAGCAGGAAGTCACACCTTTTAAATAGGTGAATCGTTAACAGTAACATAACTGCATGTGAGATGTTAATAATGGAAGAATGACTTACCATCACATCAAGTTTTCTGCAGATGGCGTCCGTGAGGCCTTTTGCGGCTGTTCCTGCGTTCACTCATTAGTTCTCGCCTTACAGGGGTTAAAATTCAAATTTGAAATGGGAGTCTCCCCCACCTGTGTTTGTAAATAGAGGGGATTGAAAATTTCAGGTGGGGAGTTTGAATATGTGACATAATAATAATAAAAGACTGGGAAAACAGTAGTAATTTTTCAATCAATATAAGCTATACTTGATCTTTAAAACAAACAGGTGAATCAGATCGAAAAATTCATTACATTCAGTCTAATGCAAATTACCATGATTCATTTTACAAAACTAGAGTTGTGGGTTTCGCAGTGCATTGATATAAAATTGCATGTGAAGTATTTATGTCTGTCTTTCATTCCTTGCCACAGTTAGCAAGCCTTGATCAGCTGTTGTTTTATTTCTGGGGGTTTATCTGGCCCAATTTCAGAAATATGTATTAAGATTTTTTGTTGCTCGGTGAATCTCTAAATTTTGACTGAATTCTATTTTGTGTGCTAAAGCGACGTTCACATGGTACATTTGCTAAACGCAACACAAGACTTATTTGAAAAAAAAAACTTTTGACACTAATGGAAATGTGTGCAGATGGTTGCTTATAAAACTCTTATAAAACTTTGAACATTGGCACATATACTCTTCATTTTTTACAGCTATGTTTGAATAGTGAATATTCCATAACTGCATCTTCATTAATTTATAAAAAAACAACAAAAAAAACCTGGTCTTCCAGGCTTTTGAAAGACTGTACCAGAACGTGTATGTGTAATGCTTCACAGATTCAGGTTCTACACACTCAAACTTCAAAAAGAGTTCTATTGTGGCAGAAGGAAATCTGCAGTCTATCTCAATCACAAAAGATAAACCTTCACTGGACATTGTGATGTGCAAGTTTAGTATTAAAAGGGTCAACTAATTTATTATTTCTGAACAAGTTTCCCTTCAGCTCTGAAAAAAAAAAAAATATATATATCTTCTTGAATACTATGTATGAGATGTTTTTACAGTTCACATAATTGAGACTTGGTTGATTCAACCATTCTTCTGATACGAGTGTCCAGTTTTTCCCTTTGCAACTATTTATAGAGGGAAAATAACATTTAACACATAATTTAGGACAGCGGGAACATCGCGGGGAAAAAAATACGATTATGAAAATATCTTTGCTCTGACCGACTTCCGTTTTTGGAAATTGTTCCTCCATTTTCAAGCTGAAACACAATTAGCTATCAAACAAAATGATGTTTTACAATAATACTGAGCAGAGGGAATATCGTGAGAGAAAAAAATTACGGTTACAGATTAATGGAAATTTGTCTAACTTCCGTTTTCGAAAGTTTTGAAAAACGAAATTCCGTCCCCAGAAGGGAAACGCCCCTCCACCCCACCCCCCAATTATGTTCAGTGTTGCATCATTCTCGAGAACGACGCAAATGATGACGACAAAGTAAGAGTTCCACGAATCTGCGGAAGAAACTTGTGCCTAAAGTTTACAAGGAAATTTTTGCTCCGTCGAACTTCCATTGATATTGGAAGCTGAAATACAAACATTTATGCAATAAATTGATATTTAATAACAATACTGAACAGAGGAAACTTCGCGAGAAAAAGAAATTACGATTGCAGGAAAAATTTTCACTCCGTTTAACTTTCATTTACGGAAGTTCTGAAAAATGGAATACTGTTCTCCAGAAGGAAGACGACCGCCTCCCATGCACACACACACACACACACACACACACACACACACACACACACACACACACACACACACACACACTAATCTTCCGGGGTTTTTTTTGCATCAATCTCAAGTATAACTGAAATGTGGCGAAAAAAGCAGAATTCCGCGAATCCGAAGAACAATCTCATGCCTGATTCGTACAAGTTCGCGATATGCCAAATGAACTGCTCATGTGTCTACATACGGAAGCCGATTCACGAGTCCGTAAACTGATTATGTTCCCAACATGAATGATGTATTCGATTGGAATTTTCGGAACTCTGAACGGTCAGTTTCTAACACACAAATTTTTACGAAAGATACGTTTTTAACACACGAATTTCACCAGTGGTCCAAAAACGGAACCAAGATTTTATATTTATATATATATTTTTTTTAATTTTAGCCAATCTCCGCCTAACAACTTTATTTCGGCGGGAGTTTTAAATTTCCAGCGGGAATCCCACTATCCCGCCCTGAATTTTAACCCCTGCCTTAGACAGTAAGATGTCGTACACAGTGCAGCAGCACGTGTTTATCATGGAGAATTACTGTCTTACCAGTTCTGTTACTGCCACATAAAGGCTTACTGACACGAGTACGGTGTTTGTGATGGTCCTGATCGGAACGCAATTCTAAGGTTTGTGGAGAAGCTGGGAGAAACAAGTCCGTTACTGAGTGAGATAGGGAAGCACAATCCACCGTCAAGAGTGCCGCAGTGTGTAGAAGATGTTAGTAAGAGATTGTTTTGCTCCCCCAGAAATCATTACACCGGTCATCACAGGAGATCAGCTACTCTTTGATAATATGCAAAACTCAGGCTGTACAGAGTGACAGCTGATGGGGCCCAACAAAATCAAGTGTGTCTGTTATTGCAATTGGTTCCTCAGCTTGGTGGAAAGATAACCTGCAATATTGATGATGACAGGGTTTAGCGATGAAGCTTGGTTTCATTTCAGGATATGTAAATTCTCAAAACATGAGGATTTGGGCATCAGAAAACACTCATGCAATCCACGAGACACCAATTCATCTGCAAAACGTGGGTGTGTGGTATGCAGTTTTTGATGAGAGAATCATTGGACCAATTTTCTTTGAAGGGACTGTGAACACTGCTGTGTACAAAAACATTTGTGTTGCCTTCCTGGAACAACTAAATGACATCAAGCTTATGCAGAGGTACTTCAGCAGGATAGTACCACATGCCACACCTCCAATGAGTCCATGGCGCTCATCAACAGCTTTTTCGTGGACCATGTTATTTCCAAAGCCACAGGTCACCAGACTTGATGTCGGCAGATAATTACTTTTTGTGAGGTTATCTTAAGGAGAGAAACTGTGAAAACAGACCACAAGCCATTCAGGTTCTCCGGGCAAACGTGACCAAAATAATGTTGACACAGACATGTTGAGGCATGTATCAGAAAACGTGCAAATGTGTCTCGAAGAGGAGGTGGGACACTTTCAGCACTTAATGTGATAGTTAGTCATTCTTCCATTATTAACCTCTCATTTATATGTAGTTACATTCCTGTTTAGCTAGTAAGTCGAACAATTGACCTATTTAAAACGTGGGGCTTCCTGCTGAAACACCCCTGTACCTTAAAGACTGGTAAAAAGTCCAAATTTCTTAAGCAAAATGATCACAATCACACGGAAGTACTTCCAAAGTGCTATGTGTATCTCTCCTTTGTTTGTCAATGCGTATCTAGGTTTGAGATTTTAAACCACCAATTCTTTATTTTTAGATGAGTTAATCCTCAGCTGCTGGCAGGGGGGCGACACAGCTGAGAATGTAACTAGGGAGCCAATAATATAAATATTTGTACAATATAACCATCCAATCCAATGAAAAATGCTATTGGCTGATGCTATGTCTCCTTCTAAACCCAAGCAAGTTTAGGAAGTTAGTCCAATTGTGTATAAAAAAACTGTCCAATCCAACGAAGAATACTATTTGACTTTATGAAAATCTGTTATTATTCTACTCGCAAACATGCAGAAATTCTTTTGTATTTTGTTGTGGAACTATTTATATCGTGGCACACAGAGAGTCATGATGGGAACTGTAAACAAGCTCTGCAACATCCCCAACCCCCTGTAGCATTTTAGAAATACAGCCCAAACCCACAAATGACAGTCAGCACTCTTCCTATATTGGTTGTGTTTGGAACATAAAAAACTATGTTTCTTTTTAAAGTATTCCGCAAATATTCACTGTATGTATTCTGGAAAAAGATTAAAGTAAGAAAATTGTTCCTTTCTCCTCATCTCTCATTTGTTTTATTAAAAATAGAGGTTCTTGGAGTCTTGCTTATCAAGGGCTGTTGTTAGTGTGTTAAATTATCACACACTAACAACAGCCGTTAATAAGCAAGACTCCAAATGTATTAAATTATCTTGGGAGGAACAAACAGGAAGCCGCCCCGGTGGCGCAGTTGTCTAAGCAATGGCTTCTGATCATTCGTCTGAGATGGGTCCATGTTTGAATCTCGGTGAGGCATAGATGTTGTGTTTGTCTTATGGCTCTCCCTTTCCTGGAGCCAGTGACCCAAAATTAGGGACGGGTGACTGCTTATAGCCCACTAAGTTGCTCACAGTGGTCGTTAAACCTTTAAAAAAAGGGGGTGGGAGAAAAATTAATCTCAAAATTAAAATGTGCCCAAATTGTAATGTATTTCATTTTATGCTTCAAAAGTACGGAGTGTGAAAAAAAAGTATGTTCTTTTTTTTTTTTTTTTTTCATTTTTGACTACACAAGAATTAGTGTAACTCCCTCCAAATTGATTTAAAAAGATAATAATTTAATAGTGCTATTTGAGTATCTTTGAAATGATCTTTCATTTGAGACGTAACATGAATGGGTATTGCCAAAAGAAAATTCTAAGGGAAATAACCATTTTAACTTTTAAAAAGTAAAAAACTAGCCTTTTTACTATGTCCTCAAACATGTACTGACTTTGGTAATTATTTGCAAATCAGACGCACTTGTTTCACACCACTTTTTGTATGAGGATGCTTGTTGATGATGGTGACTCAATTTATACTTTCCATTTCAGAATGGGAAAATATTAATTAACACATCTCTGCATTGCCTACAGTGATATGTATGTATGTAATTTTCTCCTGGGTACTTTTATTCAGCTACCCATAGTGAAATCCTAGATGTGCCATTAATACAATACTGGGGCCCCGAAATGCTGTCCAGTGCCCGGGTCCCCTGTATCCTTAAATGTGCTCCGGGTGTGTGTATGTTTTTCTTCTGCTCCACGAGCAGTTGTTCTATTTTCCCTCATACTTGCTACAGTAAGCTCATGTTTTGAGGAATGAAGCATTTAGATGTAATAATTAGACTGTGTGCTAGATAAAGTGACTTCATGTAAAGTGTTTCTCTAGGAAATGTACAAGCTGCTGTATAATCATATTCACTTCTTCATGTTTGCTTATAAGACTGCAAAACTGAACAATGATCGATGGATTGCAATTATTATTAATCTTTAATAGTCATGGCTCATATAGTATTTTTTAACTGCACTCATCACCATAATATTAGTTTATTTCTTTGCAGTTCATAATGAAATTGCTCTATTTTGTTTCAAAAGGATGCTGTCGATTAACATTTGCCATCCTCTAATTAGAAGATTTTATTGTTATAGATGTTTTTTTTTTTTTTTTTTAATTACTGACTGACTGTGGTCAGGGTTCACACAGCCCCTAGAATTTGATTTCCCCTTTTTCCAGACATGGAATGCTTGATTTTTCATATTTTTATGAAAGGTCCTGGAGTAGTCCTGGAAGTTTTTCTTATAATGAAAAAAAAAAAATTGCTTGAAATGTTTGGATTGATTGTGTCACTTTGTTCTAGTGCCCTGTGGCATCTGCTCACAATGACGTCACTTCCTTCCATGGAGTGTGGAGACTCTTTCATCTTACAGTGCAGTGCAAGATGTATGAGTGCTGTATTTCTAGCAACCTTGGTTTGTGGTATAGCAGATGTGTACAGTTGGTGTCACAACAGTGCATGGAAACTTTCCCACAAGTCCAAGATAGCTCTTCCTTCTAGCACACACTTTCATCACTGATGGAGATTGATTGATATCTGGCCTCCCTGCTGCCAGTGTGCATGGGAATAGATGACTGTGGAATAGGGAATCTTCAGTGCCATGGCAAATTGTTTTGTATTTTTGTGATTGTGCTAAGTTTCAGATTTCTTCATATAAGTTAAATACCGAGAAAATTTTATAAGGGAGAAATTTTGCCATTTCATTGAAGATGTAACACACACTGAAGTGCAGTATGTAACAGCAGAACTAATAGGACCTCATAAGAATTCTAAATGTATAGTAAATGTCACCCCAATTTGTAAAATGTAAAATGATATGCTTGATTCTAGCAAGTATTGAAGCCCTTGGAAATTTTTGGTGAACTTCTGGAAGAGTGCTGGAATTTATTTTCTGTAAATGTGTACAAACCTTGTGTGGTGTTTCATGCACTTCAGCCAATTTGAGGCCCTTTGTTCCAGAAAAATCCTATCAACCAAACACGGGTATCATCTATTTGTCCACCTTATTCACTGTCTTTCCCTTCCGTTTCATCAGACTTTTCCAAGACGGAATGATTTTCCTAATGCCACGTCCGAATATGTCACATGTGCAAAGTATTGTTGTCTTCGAATCTAATCATTTGTGGCACAGAAACACCTTAATGATAGAATTTGTGGAGGAGTTTAACTATATATGGTAAGCAGTTAATTACAGCATTTTTATGTCAAAAATTATGAGCATGTCATGTGTTCCATGTACACTGCTCAAAACATTTAGGAGATAATGCAATATTAAGCATGGACAGATGTGTAGTTGATTGATTTTTATTTAAAACATGATTGGTCAGTCAGATCATAAAAAATTTATCAAAATAAAATTTAATTGTAAATTTAATGCACATCAGATGAAAGACATCAACTTGTGATGCAAGGATGAACAAAATATCAGTCAGAAAAGTGATGAACAAGAACAAATCACAAACCTCTAGTAGAGTGTGTGGCCACCTCGAACTGCCAACCCAGTAGCACATTGTGTGGCATCGATAAAATTAGGTTATCAAAGATTTCTTGGGGGATCCTTAGCCACTCCACCGTGAGGTCATATTTCAGCTCCTGAAGGGTCATTGGTGTTGCATGACAGGCTGCAACACCTCTGCCTAGTTAAGTACCAAGATGCCGCCCCGGTGGCGCAGTGGTCTAAGCGATGGCCTCTGATCATTCGTCCGAACGGGGTCCGGGTTCGAATACCGGTGAGGCATGGATGTTGTGTTTGTCTTATGGCACTGGCTCTCTCCCTTCCCTGGAACCAGTGACCCTAAATTAGGGACGGGCGACTGCTTATAACCCATTGAGTTGCTCATGGTGGTCGTTAAACCTCCAATCAAAAAAAAAAAAAAAAGTACCAAGATTAATCCGTAGGGTCAAAATTAGGCGATCGTGCTGTCCAGTCCATGTGTTTTCAGTGTTGTCTTCATCAAACATGGAGATCACCAGCTGGGCTCTGTAAAGACAAGTATTAACATCTCTGAAGAGTGGAATCTGATTTGTATGCCTTATTCTTCTTAAGAGATTCATTCCTGATGATTTAAGATCTGTATTAGTGCAGTTATTAATGCTACCCCAACCCATAAGTCTACTTCCAGCAAAATGATAACATTCCTTCACAAAAGAGAGCCTGTTGCATGTTCCTTGTTCATGTCATAATTAACACAGCAATCGGACACACCAACTATGACTAATCAGTGAACAGAACTGACTACCACTGGTCATTTCTCCAGTTGCAGTGTTCTGCCCATTCTCTGCTGACTATATGTTGATGAGAGGTTTAGAGTAATGCATGTCACCATCAGTTGCCAATTTTACATAGTGAAGGTGATTCCATGTTGTTTGCATGGATACACACACCTTCCCATAGCTGTAGTGAGCACACATTAGTTCCTTAGCATCCAGCTGGAGATTTCAGTTGACCATCAAAGACAAATAAGTCATCTCAAGGTGTCATTGATGGTGAATAATCTTGACCTGACCTTTTTTGAACATTTTCTGGGAAATTATTTCACCATCTTCTTATGACACTTTGTAACACTCTGAAGTCCTGTGCTACGGTATGCTGTATCGAACCAGCTTCCAATCTTCCTATTTTGCTCCATGCTGAGATACATCATTAGCTTTCAGCCAATGACAAACAACCAAGTTTTCTCAATCTGTGTGAAATGTGGAGGTATGATTGAATGTTGTACTTACACTGGTTTTCTCCTAATAGGAGTTACCTTCATAAAATCACCACTATTGATATTTTGTGTATTCCTTGCTAGGGGACAATAGATGTTGTAATCATTACAGGTTAACATGATGTCAATATTATTTTACTGCATGCAAGTTTCACTTAGATACCAACCATGACATTCACATAAAGAGTGTTCTGATTTGCCTTTAAAATAATGTTGACATAGTATTAATCCCTAATTATTTTGACCAATGTATTTGTGATGACTATTTCTTATACATTTCTATACATTAGCTTTTGCTTACAGATAATTGCCTTAAGCAAGCAGTTTCATATGATTTGGTCATATACTGGTTTGTTCTTGCAGTCTGTAGGGTTTTGAGGAAACATCTAGGTCCATAATTTTCTGCCTCTCATTCATTCTTCTTCAATGTCCAGCCTTCACAGCTGTGCACAATCAGTACCATAAACACGCCTCTCATTTTTGATTGTGTAGAAACTGTACTATTTGTCCAGAAACTGTACTATTTGTCCAGAAACTGGACAATCACTAGCAGGCTATCACCAAAAAAAAAAAAAAAAAAAAAATTGTGCCTGCTACTTCCCATTCTTGATAAAATTTAAAACTCTTATAGATTACTTGTGAGATAAATTGAAGTACTCTCACTAAAGAGTATTACATGAATTATGGAAGCATCACACACACACAATGTTCAATAAAATGTGTGAAATTTTGGGTTCTTGATCTACAGTGTCAAGTAAAAGAAATAGTTCACACATAAGGTCTCTAATGAGTGAAATGTGTTTTTATATACAAAGTTATGATGCTGGTCATAACAAGTAGGTTTGCAATATTTAATACCAGTGGTGTCGTTCAGCTGTTTTGAATGAACCAGTTATTAAAAAATATACCAGTTTGGTAGAACCAGTTGTTGACATCAATGTTGTTGAGGTAAACAAACAGAAACTTCCCTTCCTCCAATGTTTTTACTTTCCATCTCGTTTTATTTGCTCTCCTGCACTATATATTTTTTGCTTCGATAGTGGCGTAGCAACTTTTTGATCATCAGTCACGTCAGTGTTCAATGAATTTGATTTGAGCTTACAGTGCTAAAAATGGGTGGAGCTTAACCTCTTGTTCTTGTTAACTTTGCTCCTAGTATTACCAGTCTGTGGGAAATGTTTTGCCCTTCATTCTTCTGATTTTCAAGCAAATTTATCATAACCTCAAAAATGAGAGTACTTCCATTAATAGTCTGTATATTCTCACACAGCAACTGACATTAAAAAAACAAACAAATTGCATTTGGAACCTGTTGTGAGAAATGCGTCTGCTGCTCTGTTGGTGCAGTGGTCTAAGTGCTGGCTTATGACCATTCATCCGTGAAGGGTCTGGGTTCAAATCCCAGTGAGGCATGGATGTTGTGTTTGTCTTACAGCACTGACTCTCTCCCTTCCCTGGTACCAGTGACCCTAAATTGGGGACGGGCGACTGCTTATAGCCCATTGAGTTGCTCACGGTGGTCGTAAAACTCCCATTCAAAAAACAAAAAAAAATGTGTCTATGAGATTACCGTGTACAGACTTCTCAGGAAATGATATTGTGTAAGTATTTGAATTTTCTGCACCTTATGAGTAATGATAAAACTTTTTAATATTTACGTAATACATTATACACCTTCCCCCTTCAATGCACTTTTAGGTTTACACTTGACCGCATATTATGGCGGTGTATGTAGCCAGATTTATAGAATTGGTTTTTAAACTTTTTGGATGACACCACTGTATAATAAAATACCCTATTTTTTATTTCATGTTTCTCTCCAAATTTTCTGTTGACCATTACTAGAACAAAAGAAAGGCATAAGAAATTTTTGAAGTACGTTGTTTTCAGCAATCAGATTGCAGTAATGATTGGCTTTTAGCTCACTGTACTCCATGTATCATCATGAGCTGAAATCAAACCTGCTCCCCTGGATTTCCATTCAAGTATGCTACCATTACACCCAGCAGGACAATAAAGTTCTCAGTAACTGTAGCTAAGCAATTGGAGCTGAGGAATTTGAACAACTTTAGGTTTTTTGAAATGTACGTTGAGTACAGCTAGCTAAGAGCAATTTAGATTGCTAAAAATAACGTACTTGTGAATTTCCCATGTATTTGTGAACAATATTTCTTCCTGAATTTTTATGACAATGTCTGATTGATGCACTGCACACCTGCCAAGTTTTACGGTTTACCTGTAAAATATACAGAAATTCTATTTGATTTGTTTTACAGTTCTCTCTCTTTTTTGGGGGGGGGGGGGATAAGGGGCTCCAAAGGCCACCATGCCTTTATATTCTGATTTACCTGATCTCAATTCTGTGTCCCAAACAATTTTTACTCGTAGCCTAACAGGATAGACTTGGTAAAAATTTGCATAATTAGGGTTGGCAATAACTGCGAAAAAAGAAGAGAGAGCAAGAGAAAGTAAAAATATCAGCCTGCCATTGGACTTAAAATTGCGTTTCTTAAAAGTATTTTAGCATATTAGTACAAAATGTTTAAGTGGAAACCTCATAAATTACAATAAAAGGTTACTGCGCAATATATTGCTGTAATTTCGTGGCCACAAATGAAATTTCTGTGCTTGTAGCCTAATGATAGCGTACTAATGAGATGATTATGCGTCGATTACATTTTAATCGCTGTAAGCGTGAAGTAGTGCCAGATACTTTAATCAGAACATATGAAATTGATTAAAGTAAACTATCTGCATAATGTATCAACTTTTAATCGATATACTCGAGACATTTAATCGCTACAGTTGATATCTAGGAGTCATTCGAACATGTTGATTAAACGTTTGCTGAATTTTTTTTTTACGGATTTTAATTCTTGAAAGTTGGCATGTCTGCACTGGTCATATATATGATCTGTATCCACTCCCAGATTTGAAAGGGTTGTCAGCGCTACAAGGGAGCTCTAGGGCTGCTGCAATTAACGCAAAAATCTCAAGTTGTTCAGATTCTTAAACTACAATTTTTTAGCTTCAGTTACTTATTTCATTGTCGTAGGTGGTGCAATGGTGTCTCATACGTGAACAGAAAGCGAGATGTGTGTTGGACTTCTGCTCCAGATTGGTGTAATTTTCAAGTTTTCTGAGTAGATGTGCAATGAAGTACAGTGAGCTAAAACTAAATCAGTAGCATAATTTGATTGTTGAAAGCAATGTCAGGCCATCCGAGAAGTAATGTTGTTTTGTGCAAGCCCAACAGTAGCGAGTTTCCTGGTGCCCAGACTATGACGTTGACCACGGTGAGTATAAGAGGGATCACAAGAGCAGACCTTCAATTCACTTTAGACCGCAAACAGGAGTTCTAGGTGCAGTCGTTGTCTACTTAAACCGCATAGTAAATGGCAGTGTCAGAAGACCACATTAGGCAAATTATACTGTATTAGTTCCACCATCGACATTCAGCGACGGTATCTATGCTGTATATGGGCAGGGTACCCAGGAGGTCGGGAAACGTCAACGCTGGTTCCAGAAATTTTGAAGGGGGGACACCAGCCTCAAGGATATGCAGCGATATGGACAGCCTGTTGAGCTGGATAACGACGCGCTGAAAGCTGCTGTTGAGGGAAATCTGCAGGCAACAGTCAAGGAATTTGCCACACTTGTTCATTCAACCCATTCCACTGTTCACCTGCATCTATAGGACTTCGGTTGTGTTGAAACTGGATAAGTGGGTACCCCATGATTTCCCTCCACAACAGCGTGTGGACATTAGTACTTCTTTACTCTCCCGTGAAAAAAGGGAGCCATTTTTGCACAGAATTGTCACGGGTGATGAAAAATGGATTGTTTATCACAACATTAAGCATAAACGGCAGCGGCTTTCCAAAGGGAATGTGCCTGCAGTAAGGGCAAAACCAGAACATTTCCTCACAAAAGGTTCTGATGTTAGTGTGGTGGGATATGCATGCAAGGCATAATCCATTATGAGCTGCTGCCACCCAACAAAACCATTACAGGGGAAGTCTACTGTCCGCAGCTGCAGCATCTATGCAATGCTTTGCAGGATAAACGTCCAGCACTTGTGAATCGTAAAGGCGTGCTGCTGCAGGAGGACAACACAAAACTGCACACAGCGAAAATTACCAGTGCCACGTTGCAGGACTTCAAATGGGAAAAACTTCAGCATCCAGCATATTTCCCTGACACCATCTCATCTGACTACCACCTCTTTCGCATCCTGCAAAACCATCTTGCTGGGACTACACTTCGAAATGTGGAGGAGGTGCGGCGAACCCTTTCTGCCTTTTTTGCATTGAAACCCATGGAATTCTACAAGTCTGAGATTCAAAACCTTGTCAATCAATGGGAGAAGGTTGTAACTACCGGGGGCACTTATTATATGGATTAAAACATCTGTTCCAGGTACGTTTTTCTTTCTTTTCTTCACACGTTGAAAAAACGACAGTAATTTTGGGATTACCTGATACTTGTAAATGTCCTGTGAATTTATGCTGAATATTTTGTAATTTCTATGAAAATTTTAAATTTAGATAGTTTTTCCTATAAATTATTTTGTTTCATTTAATTTTTAATGATACTTATGTGCAAACTGTTATCCTGTGGGGATGAAAAATGCAATTTACACTCAGTTTTTGTTTTGCAGGTGGCAAAAATTAAAGGCATCAAAATTTCCTGATATTTACACATATTATTATAATCCATGTGTTGATTTCAAGTTGCCAAAATCTGGACCTGCGGTGCATAATTCATCATGTGCTGAAGGTGTTGCAGTATGTATACAACATATAATTTTATTTCAGTACTTGTAATGCATGTGTTTAACTCAAGATGATCTAGGTGCTAGTTTTATGTATAATTAAAAGTTGAAAATTTTATTTTAATAAAAAAAAAGTTATTTTTACATATTATGTTACATTTTTATCTCTTGTATTTGCCAGCCATTTCTTAAGTTCATGGTGGATAGTTTTGTGGACAGAACGTATCCAGTATGAAAAGTAAGAAATGGTGCTTTGTGAAAAATAGAGAAAGGTGATGAAAAGGGGGATGATTATATAATGAAAAGGAATGGTACAAATCAGGGTTAGAAAAATCCATTGCCTGACGTGCCCGGGGCATATAAAAATTCCAATCGGGCATGTATTATTTTTAACTATCGTAATTTTCGTCGTATTATCCGTGCCGGCGTATAATCCATAGACCGCGAAATTCACATAAGAAAAAAATTTCCTTCGTATAATCCGCAGACTATGACATGCAGGAAAAAAATCGCAGTATAATCCGCACATCATAGATGTTGAATCGGAAGCGGAATTTCCGACAGAAAAGTCGGTCACATAATGACCCATAAGTCTGAAGAAGTAAGGAAAAAAACGATTTTATTAAATGAAGAAATTCATTTTTAAAGGTTACTTTTTCATATTTTTATCTCCGAACAGATAAAGCTCAGTGGTGTGGCATCCATAGATCCCGGCGATACAGCTCCAGAGTATTGCATTACACCTTGCCAATGACGAAAGGCTGATACAGAACAAGTCATAGAAATACCGTATGTTCTCGCGTATAAGTCGAAAGTTTTTGGAGGAAATCCTGCTTTCAGAGTTGGGGGGATCGGCTTATACGTGGGCCAGTAAAAAACTTCCGTGAATTCTCCGGTGGAATTGACCTACGGATTTGTTTACGTTTTAAACCGTGGCACAGAGGCTTTCTGGCTGTTACCGCGCGATTGTTTTCTGACCTCAAAACTATTGTGCAGTGACATGATCATATCATGTCACGGCGCGATAGTTCACATTTGTGTCCACCACTTCAAGTTTAAATTCGGCAGTGTAACTGAAACGTTTCCTTTTCAAAGACATCAAGAATAGCAATGAAGGAAAATAGCAGGAACGACAATGGTCAAAACGGCGAAAGATGAACTAAACACAAGGCAGCGCACACAAGATCAGAAAGGAGGAACGCATAGGTTCGTGTAGCAAGTGCTGTGCGTACTTCTTTGGCTTTTTGCCAAAAACAGTGATGGCACAATACAAAGTGACCTTGCCGTCCCTTCACACAACTTTCCCGATTTTTCGTTACGACATCCCCCCCCCGCTCCCCGACCTCCCCGCTCCATACAAACTCCTGAACTGAGGAAAATTCTTCCGATGGAGTTCCTTTTCCAATACCCCCTCCCCTGCACAATTAAGTTGCAGATTTTTTAAAAAATTGAAGGGTCGTACATTTTTTTTTTTTTTAGATTGGTGTATAATACGCAGAACCTATATTTTTTACTTTTTTAGCAGATAATCCGTGGATTATACGACAAAAATTACGGTACATGCCCAGCCGAGCATGCATGTAGAGAAATTTTTATTCAGCATGAGCACGATCGGGCTGGCCACTTGCTGAAAGCAAGTAACTAGAGCTGCAGTGTATGCCGCAAATGTTTTCCTTTCAACATTGAAAGCCGCATGTGGGAGGAGGATAAAGAAAAGTCATATATAATTATTCACTGACAGGCTGTGGATGACCCTTAACCTCTCAGCATGATGGAAAGCTGTGTTGAGAAAACCAAAGTCACAGCTGATGAAGATCAATGATGATGTTCTTAACAGAACCAGTTAGCAGGCTTGAGCATCTGTCCCAGTGCCAAAACAGCTCTGGACAGCTCTCCCTCTCATTCATTGGTGCTTGATTCATCATGCAGACTGGCATGTGTGAATAATTCTCTCTATATATAGAGAGAGATCATTCTAATTTATATATAGAGTGGAACCATCTTGCAGACTGTGCACATGTGTTGACCGATGAAAACACTTTTTCCAAAGTTGCTGAACACTTGCGTCATGAAGTAAGCACGACATGTGGATTTTTTACTGTTGCTTATACTAATGGATATCCAAAACTTTTTCCGTGAATTTTTGTTTTGTAATCCAGTTAAAGAGTGGTACCACTCTTTAACTGGATTACAAAAAAATAACAAAAAAACTAGTAATTGTGTAGGAAATGAAACTTCATCTGAAAGCAATAAATTAAAAAGCGAATATGGGAAACATCAGAAATGTTTGGTTCTGGATAAATGGTAAAAGGGAATACACCTGGCTTGGCTACAGTGAGTGTTGGACAGAAATGTGGTCTACAGTTTGCTGTAATTTTCCTAATATTGTTGATGAATCAAGCTCCTTCAAAGTGGCTGCAGTTGTGGGCGATGCCATACAAATGACTTCTGTAAGGACTCATAACAAAACAAAATAACATGTTTTGTGCATGCCGGCTAAACTGTCCATAGACAATCCCAACAATACTCCGTTAAATAAATGATTATTGAATCTTACGGTGGAGCAGCGCAAAAAAAAAAAAAAAAAAAATGGCCATTCTTTTTAACACAGCATATTTTTGTGCTAAAGAGGAATTGGCTTTTAAGAAATTTGAAATTGTGCATGCTCCAAATTAAGAATGGAATTGCATGTGGTGCCAACTATTTAAATGACAGAGGTGGGCATATGTTTGTTCATCACATTGCACACATACTGGAAGGTCATCTTACAGAAAAAACTGGGAAAAGTACTGTTTTTTCTGTGTATTGGCAGGATTGCAGCACTATTGAAAAGGACATAGTTTATGTTATATATGTTTCATCTGGAAATCCTGTCACTAAATTTGTGAATTTGGTGGAGTTAGAGCTTGCTGATGCACCAGGAGTGCTTAGTGCCTTAACACAAACTCTGGATGAAGTTCATCTAAATGAGGACACAAGACCTCAGAAACTTTTGAAGATTAATCTGGATGGTGTGTCCATAAACATGGGGCATTATGCTGGTGTAGCTGCACTACTGAAGAAAGATATCCTACACATTGTGGGTAATGCAGTGGATAGCATCATCGTGGCTATCCACTGCATTACACACAATCTGGAGCTTGCTCTTATGGATGTGGTTAAAAATAAGTACATTAAAGGAGTTTTTGAATCAATCATCAGAGGTATGATAAAGTTTTACAGTCAATCCCAAAGCAACACAGACAGCTTACTGCAGTGTGTAATTTTTTGAAAGTTGCTTTCATGCAGATGAGTAGTGTATCTAAGATATGATGGTTATCCAGCTAGCAATGCACTCTAGAAGCCTTGCAAAATAATTTGATGATAGACATGCATTTAGAAAATGTTGCTGCAGAAAAAGATAGTACAAAGTCAACAAAAGCAAAGGGCTACTTGAAAGAAATTCACAGTGTTTGAATTTGTTAGGACATTTCACTACTGGCTTGATGTTCTTGAAATCCTGGCAGCTGTTTCAAACAAATTACAAGCAGATAAATTCACCTTAGGCATTAGCAGTACTCTGGAGAATGCGTGTCTAAAGTTGGAAAGTTTAAAGCATACCACTGGAGTATATTTGAAATCTTTCCAAGATGCATTCAACTGTTCCTTCTTTCGAAACATAAAACTGAGTGGGAAGGGCAATGCCGAATCACTGGAAGAACTCATCGACAATGTCATGGATAGTATCGTCCGCAGATTTGAAACACTGTGGGAAAAACAACTGTCACACTTCGAAGTTTTTAATTTTCATGTTTGGCAGATCAACAGTGTTCAGTCATTATCCACTTATGGGAAAGAAGAAATTGGTGAATTATGTGAACATTTCAGCGCAGTTCTCAACGAGGAGGAAATCAGACTGGCTCAACTGCAATGGTAAACTTTCAAGTTAAACGTAAGAAGTATGAGAACAACTGCATCAATGTGCCCCTTCACTGTGTATGCATACCTTCTCAAAACTAAACCGAAAGACATGACCAACATCCTTTTATTGGTTGAACTTAAGTTTTGCTTTTCTCCCAGCACCTCCACATGTAAAAGAGGCTTTAGCTGCATAAATAGTGTGAAAACCTCTCTTTGTTCTCGCCTCTTGACAAGCCATGAACATGATGCGGATAAGCATTGATGGCCCTGACAGTTGTAATTATGACCCATCACTAGCCATTGAACATTGGCAATCATCTGTCAAAGGCATATTAGGGGACACTCTGTTCAATTGTATCATGATGAAGAATGTGAGGAAATCTTGTAGAAACTCCAGTTTTGAATGCAATAATTGGAAACATTAAAAGTAATTAATTTCCTTTTTTTATATATATTTACTTCATTAAAAGTAACATTTTCTATGAGGTGTGTCCGATAAGTATCCAGATATTTATTCCTATCGACACAAAACCATGTGTATGATCGTATGTATGTGTGAAACTATTACGACTACTTTCAGTGAAGCGCCATAAATGCGGAGCAGCTTAATATTAATGTTAGATGGTGCTGTCGATCAAAAACAATGGCGGCTACATTATGTGTTCAGTTCGAGCAGTAGTGAAATTTTTAACGAAAGAAGGCGTAAAGGCCATTATGAGAAGACTTCGGACGGTGTTTGTTGATGTGGCTGTCTTTTGGTGATGCCTCTTTCCAGTGTTTATGAATGGGTTACAAAATTCAAAGCTGGCCACGAAAGCCTTGAAGATGAGGCACGGTCAGGTAGGCCTAACAAGACGGTGACTAATGAAAGGATTAAAAGGGTTGACAACTTGATTAAAGGTGACAGATGCATTCATGTTTGGGATATTGCAATGGAATTGGATATCAGTAAAGATGCTGTTGGACAAATTTCATGAACATCTCAACTATAGGAAGATCTGTGCCAGATGGGTACCCTGAATGCTTACAGTGGTGCATAAGGGCCAAAGGCTAGACATTTGCAGTGAACTGGTACAGCACTATGATGAGGAGGGTGACTCATTCCTGCGATCCATAATCACAGGCGATGGAATGTGGATTCATCAGTTTAAGCTAAAGATAAAACGACAAAGTATCCAATGGCATCATCCGAATTCGTCCCCATCAAAGAAGTTAAAAGTTGGTTCGTCGGCATCCAAGGTCATGGCTACTGTTTTCTGGGACAAACACGTTATCTTTTGGTTGAGTACTTGGCAAAAAAGGAGCCTATAAATGCGAAGGCCTATGTGACGACACTGATGTGGACCAAACCACCAACATTGAAAAACAACCAAGTGTTGCTTCAGCATGATAACGCTTGCCTGCATATTGCTAAACAAGTGCAAGCGGAAATCGTAAGACAGAGGTGGACCATTCTTCCGCATCCTGCTTACAGTCCGGACTTGGCACCTTCCGATTTTCGTGCTTTCGGTCCGATGAAACATATTCTTCGTGGCCACCACTATGAGAACATGGATGATCTGCTAGCTGCTGTCCGTCGAAGGATTTGCAACACCCATGCCGATCAACAAATTGACTTGTTGATCAGTGGAGGAAATGCATTGTGCTGAACGGAGAATACGTGGAAAAGTGACTTTTACTGTTCGTACCACTGTATTACATATGTGAGTATCATATTTATGCATCCTGTATTTTTTCTCTCCTGTAATTGCTATAGGAATAAAAATCTGGATACTTATTGGACACCCTTCGTAGTTTTGATATTGAATTATAGGCTATGTACAAAGGCCGTTCCATAAAAACTCGGAGTAATTTTTTTTATTATTTGGCAGCAGTTTCGAAGGGAGATAATAACCATGCAGACAACCAACTGAATTAAGGAAGAATCTATGGCAAAAGTTTTTAGCTGTTGCAGAATATTCTGGTTTTATTATTGCGCAGTTGTTTAAGGTACGTCTGCATTTTGCCATACAGCTATGGAGGTAAGTAATTCAGAGTTAAGAAGTGAAAGGCGTTGTGCGATAAAATTTTGCTATCGTTTGGGTAAAACAGCTCCAGAAACAGTTGCTTTAATGAAAAAGCTTACAAAGATAAATGTTTGGGTGAGTCAATGATTTTTAGATGGCACTATGATTTCAAAAAAGGGTGTTTGTCGGCAGAACTCACTTTTAGGCCTAGTTGACCTGAAAGTGTTGTTACGGAGCATATTGTTAACTGTTTGGGCAATCCTGCAAGAAGATTGACGAATGATGTGTGAAGACAGTGGCATCAACTGATATTTAGAAACTGTCACCATTCTGCATTCCACGCAGCAAATTACTGCTGTATCGTTGTGTTCCAGATGAGTACCTCATCACCTGACAAGAGAACAATCGTTACCCAGAGTTCAGGTGTGTCATGTGTGGAAACAAATGATTGCAAAGGATCTAAACTTTCTAAACACAGTAATAACTGCAGATGAAACATGGATCCACTATTTCGACCCCCTCAGGAAGCGCGCAACAAGTGTCTGGAAACACACAGGCTCGCCTCCTCCGAAAAAAGTCTGCCAAACCAAATCAGCTGGGAAGGTGATGATGATAATTTTCTTTGATCATAAAAGTGTAGTCTACCAGCATGCCGTTCCTCCACAAATTACTGTCAATGCTGAGTATTACATTTCAGTCTTGAAGCGTCTGCGATGAGACGTATCGATTAAGCGACCGGAACTGGTGGGCAAGTGGACCCTACACCATGATAACGCCTGCCCACATATGGCTGCTTGTGTTCAACACTTTCTTACGAAATGCAGTATTGAAATCATGCCACAGCCTGCCTACAGTCCTGGCCTCGCCCCGTGCAATTTCTGGTTGTTTCCAGCAATGAAGTTCTGTGGCGCAACATTCAACACAGATGCTGACGTTATTCAATCTGTACAGTCGCTAAAGCAGCTTCCACAAAATGCCTTCGCCACATGCTTTGAAAAGTAGACTGAACTATGGGACCATTGCATATCATCCGAGGGAAGTTACTTTGAGAAAGAATAGTGTATATTTTGCTGTACCTATATTTCTTCTTTTTGTGTGATTTTACTCTCAGTTTTTATGGAACGGCCATTATATATAATGATATTTAATATATCTAATTTTCTGAGCTCTGGAGCTATCGGCAATGTAAAATTTCATCAGCAAAATGTTGGGCCTGTAAATTTTTGGCTTGGGAATCTACTTCTCTAGACAACATGCCCGATAGGGCATATAGAAATTTTCTGATTTTTCTAACCCTGGTTCAAATCCACATTAACATAACAATTGACAGATACATTAAATTATTTCTACTGAAACAATGTTTAAGTTATGTAAAAAGAAGTTATAAAATTGGGGTGTTTTGGTAGTAACTTTCTATTTCGTTTAGCCATGGAATTAATGAAGATGAAACGTAATGAATCAGATCTTTAAAAGAATTTATAATTAATAAGAATTTGATAAGGTGAGTGCATTACTGGTATAATGAGAAAGACAAATCTCTGTATTTCTGTGATACCTAAGAGATCTTCTATTAATGAACAAAGCAATGCATTTTGTGTTTCTCCAGTGAGGTAGAGCAGAAATATCACTGATGGTTAATAACAAAAGAGAAGTAGATAGGCTACCTTTCTTAACACTAGAAATGTGTTGTGCCAGACATTGATTGATACTGCAGTATTTCCAGTATGGTAGGTAACACCAGTATGGTAGGTGACCAGAATAAAATAAACATCAGGTAAATAAAGGTGTTTGTTTGGATCTGTGTTTTTAAGAATAAGACTAGTAAGTTGTGGAGAAGGCTTAATTGCAGCACTGTAACCATAGGAATTAAAGATTGAGCAAAGCTTATAAGAAAAGGATAGTTTAAACGGAAAAGAGTCGGTAAATTGACATACAGATGAAAGTTCCAGAAGTAAACTAGTAACTGTTTACTGTGTCTCAAATTTCTTAATTTAACTGTGGATCAAAGAGGGTGGAATGCTATGTGACCAGTGTTTAAAGTATTGGTATATTCTTGCAATGAAAGAGGGCTATTGCAATTATGGTTAACTCTGTATATGTGATATTTAAAGGCTGTCTTTTGTGGGCCATCCCTGCAAGCTCAAGAATGGCCCACTGAAGATATCATTTGATGAAGCACTGATTTATGGCCCAGTTGCCAGCAAAAAGGAGGAATACCAATTTACTTATTGCTCTTAAATTATAGTACTGTGATTCTAACTAATTTTTGTTGGTATTGGGCAAAAGTTCTGTCACAGCAGCTAATGAATTTTGCTGCAATGTAGTGAAAAATAAAAGCTTTAAAAATGCTATAAATTTAAGTAATCTACTAAGCACAACTGCTTTCCACTGAAAAAATGTTCTATAATCAAAAATGCACTTGTAGTAATTCAGTGAAATTGTGCCATAGTAACAACTTGAAGATCTGGCATTTTTTAATGTGGAAAACCTCAAGTTAATTTATTTCTTCATCTGATTTGTTATAGTCCCATGTCTATTCTATGTCATATAGCTAAAAACTGGTGATTTTGCAAAGTCACCAGTGGATGGTTAAAATCTAGTGACCATCTGGCTTAAGATCTTGACAACTGCCACTGTATACGCACTTTGTATCATTGCATGGTACCTTTTATATATTTAAACATTATATAAATATTTAATTCCTAGGTAGTGATTATAAGAGCACATTTTATAATGTTACCCAGTGTAATTAAATGTATGAAATATAAATGCACAAGTCATTTTCTTTAGTTTAACATACTACATAATCTACCAAATGCATAGAAAATGATACATTATTTATTAAGAATTTCAACTGATTTTTTGGACAAAGTTTTTTTACTGAAAAATTAATTTAATTATTTATATTTGGCCTATATGTTCTTGAATCAAATCCCATCACCATAAATTGGCAGGATGCAATCTCTGTTGCCATATTGCCAGCCATCCTTTTCTCACCATGGAAGCAGAGCTGCATTGCCATACATTGGCTCATTTTTCAATAATGTTCAACTTTCCATTCCATGCTCCAAATCCAGAAATAACAAGCTACAACTTAACTTTGGCCAGAGTGAACTCAGAAAATAGTCCCAGTTGCTGGGGTATTTTGGAACCAAACTGCTAAGAAAATGCTGTGATGTCTTATAGGAAATACTGTGTGACAGTCTTTGCAGGAAATGTGTTTCTTTCTTTTAGATGTGTGTGTGTGTGTGTGTGTGTGTGTGTGTGTGTGTGTGTGTGTGTGTGTGTGTGTGTGTGTGTGTGTGTGTGTGTGTGACCTGGCAGTAACACAGTTCGAAATAGTATATTGCAAAATGCAGGGAATTCTGGCAATGACAACCCTAGTTGAGTGAGGAAAATACAATTAATCAAAGACTGTCATACAAGGTTTACAGTGTCAAAATTGTACAATATCTTTAGGCATTGCACCTTCTGTACTTTGCATGTACTCCAACCTAAACCCCATTTTTATTGGGAAAAACAAGTTTTCTGTTTCTTTCTTGAGGAGTGAACCTGTATTTTGATCACACCAGTCCTCTTCTAAACAAGTACCCATGTCTTTGCTTAGAAGAGGATTGCTTTTCCCATGTGTTTGTGGTAGATATCATAAAATGCTTTTGGTAAAAGGACAGTAGAAACAAATGCAAATAAATTCTTAAGAAAAGGGTGGGAAATTTGTAATGAAAAAGTTGTCCTCTAGTAAAAATGTAGTTTTTGTGGATGTGCACATTTTTAGGCCTGTGATGAAGGCAGTGTGTTTTAGTGACCACTTCATTGTGCATATAAAGTAAATGCAGTGACATTATTGTGTTTTAACAAACTGGAATTTTACACAGTTTCACATTCAACAACAGTTATCTCAGTCTCTATTGCATTTAAAAAGGAATTTTGGTATCTAGTAATATCTCTCCACACAGAGTGATAATAACTATTATCATGTACCACTATTGATTTTAATGTTTTTAAGTCATGTACAGTGGAGTGACATTTTTTTAAATATTTTTTTTTTTTTTAATGGTTGCACAAGATATTCAAATGTCATAGAAAATTGCCATGGTTCTTGATGACTGCCAGAACCCAGTTTTAGTGCCAGTTTATAAGAAAGGAACAAGGACTGTAACAAATATTGTGATCTCCATAAGAACTACACCTTGTAAAGAGCAATGCAAAAGTGTGGGGGAAAACTAGCAAAGTCAAGCACAGTGTGACATTAGGGGTGATAGGGGATATTAGAATAATATTTTGTATTCAGTTAGCTTTCCAGATATTTAATAAGGTGAACCAAGATTTGTATGTGATGTTTGTTGACTTTTTTTTATAGCATTCTTAAAAAACAAGTTGTTTAGTGTGTTAAATTAATAGTGTGCAAGACAAAGTGTTGATGTTGACAACTTTGCAATGACAGTTCAGTGTACTTAATGACTGAACTTAGATGCTTTTCCTATTGCCAAAAATAACAGTGGATGGCTGAGTTAGGTAGCTATTTGTTCACTTGATAAGCTGGGATTTGTTTTCTCCATGTCATCGTCATGTCCTGATGATCTAACCAAATGCAAAAAGTTCTTTCTGACAGACAGGTTCCTCCAAAGATATTGATGTTTCTCTGGGCCTACATTGCATTCATTGTTTCTTAAACTCAGAGCTTAACTTGCTGAAAACAACAAAATAAATAAATAAATAAATAATAATAATAATAATAATAATAATAATAATAATAATAATAATAAACAATCAAATGGTATGCATTAGCTTACAATGAATAATAACAGCAAAGAAGCAGTTTAACCATAATTATGCACAATAACTAATGAAATTAAAGACTTAGGGATACTAGTAACCCACCCTGAGGAGGAAACATGAAGTTAAGAAATGCTTTTGGAAGTATTTCTTTCTACAGTAGTGAATATGATAATATTTCAAAACTCCAGGATGAATATTTCATTGTGTATGCCGGCTATCATAAAGTCTGTACCCTCATGTGGAACGACCATGAATATCATTCTGAGTTCTCTTTTAACATTTGCTGTCTCCTTTGTTTTTACAGGAGTAGATAGACACTGCACTTCCTTTGTGGAGTTTTCATTTGTTACCTCTAGAGCGCCCTGAAGTGCCACAGTCTAGGCAAGATGGAAGCTCATCTTATGATCAGATTTCGTCATTTGCAAAAGAAATTGGCCACTGAAATCCATGGGGAGATGAAAATGGTTTATAGTGAAAAGTGTCCCACCTTACAAGATAGTAAAAAATGTGAGAGAGGCATTTCCAGTGCAGTTATACCAGCTTGAACGACAAACTATGAAGTGGCAGACCATCAATCTTACAGGATGTGGCAGTTGTTGATATGGCGGATGGCATTGTCCTGTCTGATCAATGAATATTTGTCCATACCCTCACGAATGAAGTTCACTTTAGTTATGGGACAGTGTGGAACATCCCACACTATCATTTGCCCTTGTCAAACAGTACTCTAGCTTCTGACATTGTAATACTGACACCTAGAATTACTGCCAAGGTCTTTTCAACAGGCTATAGGATTTGATAAATCAGAAGAGGTGTGACCTGCTTAGCACAGTCCATCATCACAATGTTCTTCACATGCTGCTGAAGAGACCATGAAGCTTGCCTCATATAATGAGTGTGAAATTCTGCTGCATCCCCTATATGGAACTTATCTGTCCCCAAACGACTTCTTTCTTGTCACGTGAAGTCTCCACTTCAGAGCAGGTGATTTAAGAGAAATATGGACATATTCTGGGGTGGAACTGTGGTTTTTAAGTCAGTCTGCAGAGTTCTACAATGATAATCTCCTACATATGCAACATGGTGGGGGAAGTGTGTCACTTCAGAGGGAGAATAAGTCGAGGAGGACCTAATCTCATTACAATAAAACATTATCTTTTATTGGTTTATCTTCATTCCTTTAGTCTCAAGATATGAACATTTTGATATCCCCAGGTGACAAGAAAATTGAGTTTAATTGTTTCTGGATCTTTGTTATATTTTGTTAGAATATGTTACATTTTGCTGTTCTTTGGTATAAACTTACCAGGAAGAGAACTGCCAAGTCAGTACAAAGTGTGGACCAATTAAAGTTGTGTGCAGATATGTTGTACTTAATGGCCAGTTTTATGTGATCTGCTCTCTGTTAACTGATGGATAGCATATCATTTATTTTAAACTTTCAGTTGTTTTAGTAACTGGGATTGTGGTTGTTCATTTTTATAATTTGAAACTCTGCATTTACTTGGTTAGTGCAGCTTCTGAGGGAACTTAATTTTTAGACAACGTGAAAAGAATCTTACCATATGAACTAGTGGTTTGTAAATTTTATATTGCTGAGTGATTTTTTCTGAATGAAATATCTTGTATAACAAATACTTAATGTAAATATCAAATATGAAAGTATTGAACGTTGTGTTATATTTAGAAAAATGTTTTAATGTACTTTCAGACTAGCACTTAATCTTGTTTTTTGTTGTTGTTTACTTTAACCCTTTATCTTTTATTCATCAGGGTTCTCGCTCTACCTGGAAAACAGGGAAAACCTGGAATTCTCAGGGAATTTGAAAATGGTTCCAAAAATCAGAGAAAACTCAGGGAAAATTACCCTTTTTTGTAAAAATCAGGGAAAACTCGGGGAAAATTGCCCCCTTTTTTTTTTGTAAAAATCAATGGATACTTTATTTTGCCAAAAAACTTATTTTTTCAAGATTTCAAACTTTAACTTTTAATTACTGCCTGCCTAGAATTTGGTAGATCTTACTTTCAGTTATACTAAGTATTTCCTTTATTCTCTAAAAAAAGATGCAAAATTGAATTTTTAAAATTGCCAGTTTTGTTCAATTTTGCAGGCAGTTGTTATAACATGGAACAATTAGGCACAATGGCTCTTGCTTGAAGAAACACTTCACAAGAGAACCAACCAAATGATGGATCAAAGTTCTTTGTCTGTTGGCTCTCTTAAAACATGTTTCTTTGAACAGAGCCATTCCATCATTAAGCTTAGCTGCATTGTGTTATAGAAAAACTGAAACTATTCAACTGACAGATTTTTTCTTACATATGACCTGTTTCTATGGGAATGTATTTACAAATTCCGCGTGTGTAGTATTCACAATAGTTCACGGAACTTTAGTACAGAAAATAATGTGCACAGTTAGTTGTTATTAATGAAAAGCAGGTAATTTTATAAATACAAATTACTTAAAGAATTTACAAGTGTGTGTTTTGGTGAGAAAAAGGAATGGAATGGAATGAAATATAACAATTCTTTGCAACATGCCACTCTGGAAAACTTTAAAACCCACTTGGAGAACCTGGAAAAGTCAGGGAATTTTTTTATTACTTTTGAGTGGGAACCCTGAAACTATTCATATTATCTTGCAGTGTGTAATGTGTATTGCTGCATTAACCTTTTGATTGCAGCTTTTGTAGTTCCAGGCATCAATAATATCATTATCAGAATTTGAATGTGGTATAAGGTGGTTGTTCACAGTACAAAGTATGGTTTACCTAAATTCAGTTGTTAGCATGTAGCCTAGTGCTCAATATACATGACTTGAGACTAGTAGGTCCTCAAGTTTGAGTCCCACTGCTGCCAAATACTCACTGTGCAGTCCTTACAGCAATGTCTCATGGGGTAGATAATAAGTCTGTCCACAGAACCACTGTGGATGGTAACAACCATTGCTGCTCTAAAACACATGAAACTCTAGGAGGCTTGAAGAGAGGAATTCAGGAAGCATCAGATTTTCCAAAACATCACATGCATATTGGATTTAGGTTGGGACACCATGTTGTCCACCTTCTATGTTTAGTAATTCTGTTTCCCAAATAGTAATCAACAAAGTATCAAACAGTGGGATGGTTTATCATCCTATAGGAGAAGGTATTTTTTATTGCATTCATATGTGGTTGGCAGGAATGTGTCCAAAATTGTATCCTTCTACCTGCAACTAGGGACCGAGCCTGTTGAGAACACTTACAGATCTGTGTGGCCACCCAAAGACATCCTCGCCTAAATCACGATCCAGCATGGTAAGTGTTTCTTCATGGATATTTTTGTAGTCTGATATGTTATGGTTCCCCTCATATCAGCTGATGCACTGAGGAATGCAAATTTTGATTCACCCATGTTGAGCATGGTTCACCAATGCTCCTTAGTCTAGTTGACATGACCTCTTCACCAGTTTAGATAGTCCTACCTTAGCATTGGCCAGAGGCATGCATACCACTAGTCATCTGGTGTACAGGTATACTTCACAATATCTTTGCAGTATGGTGGCCATTGATATCTTTGTTTCACTTGCTACTCTGATGTCTGATCACAGTTGATATTGTCCTGAGGTTGATACTTTGTGTCATTTGCAAATGGTCATCCATTACTGAATCGTCTAGACTCACTGTGTTTGTTTGAGTCTTAGTAAAGCCTGTGTGCCATGGAGTGACTAATTTAGCCATCCTGCAATCTGTGCTCAACACAGAATTTGCTTCAGGCTGATCAATATCTCACCACTACATTTCTTCTGATTGACACAAAATAAATCTGTCATCTTCACAACCACTTGCACTTTGCAGGAGAGTTGGCCCCTACTTGAAATACTTGAGGCATTTGCATATACTGCTGCCAGTACCATTCATTTTCAATTCACACCTCAATTTTGCTTAGTGTAGTGCCATAGTTTTCGTTGTATAATCCGCGGATTATCTGCTAAAAAGTTAAAAATATAGATTCTGTGAATTATATGCCGTTGCGGATAATATGCTGATTAAATATATATATATATATATATATAGTTTTTATAGCCCTTTGATTTTAAAAATAAACTGCGAGATAATTGTGCAGAAAAGACGTATAATTGGAAAAGGAACTTCCTTGAATTTTTTTTCCTCAGGTCAGGAGTTTGTACGGAGCGGAGAGGAGGGGTGTCATAATGAAAAATCAGAAAAGTTGTGGGGAGGAACGGCAGGGGTCATTTTGTATTGTTGAGAAGGACAGCTCTGACTGTCGTGCCATCTCTGTTTTTGGCAACCATCCAAAGAAGTACACACAGCGCTTTGCTGCACGAACCTGTGCGTTCCTCCTTTTGGATCTCGTGTGCCCTCTGTTTAGTTCGTCCTTTGCTGTTTTGAGTTGACCAACGCCTTTGCTGCTGCTGCTTTCATTCATTGCTATTCATGATGTCTTTGAAAAGGAAACATTTCAGTTACACTGCCGAATTTAAACTTAAAGTAGTGGGCACAGTTGAGAATATGATCGAGTTACTGCGTGATAGTTTTGAGGTCAGAAAACAATCGTGCAGTAATACGAGGAAAGCTGCTTTGCCGTGATCTAAAACGTAAACAAATCCGCTGGTAAATTCTGCGGGAGAATTCACAGAAGTCTAGTCCTATTTTTCATTGGCCCATGTATAAACTGATCCCCCAACTCTGAAAGCAGGATTTCCTCTAAAAACTTTCGACTTTATATGAGAGTACATAACAGTATTTCTATGACTTGTTCTGTATCAGCCTTTCGTCATTGGCAAGGTGTAATGCAATACTCTGGAGCTGTATTGCCGGGATCTATGGATGCCACACCACTGAGCTTTATCTGTCCGGAGATAAAAATATGAAAAAGTAGCCTATAAAAATGAATTTCTTTATTTAATAAAATAATTTTTTCTTACTTCTTCAGACTCGTGGATCATTGTGTGACCGACTTTTCTGTCGAAAATTCCCTTTCCTGTTCAACATCTATGATGTGCGAATTATACGCTGATCATGGAGACTAGTATGCTTTGGTGGTTTGGCCATGTTGAAAGAATGAGTGATGAGATGCTTACTAAGAAAATCTTTTTAGCCAAAGTGGCTGGAAGGAAAGGCAGAGGAAGGCCAAGAAAGTCATGGGAGGATCAGATTCAGGAGTGTCTGCACGAGAAACAAATTATGAGTATGAAGTATAGAAGATCTTGTGTACGGCGTGTAATGGATGTCAGTGAAGCCCGAGTTGTATGTCAAGATCACTGTAAATGGAGAAGTTTGATATGGCAACAGTAAGTAAAAACTATCTGGTAGTTTGTATTTCTTTTTGGAGCTAACCTCTGAATCTCAGGGAACAGCTTAGTGATGGTGATATATATATTTTTCTGAATATCACAGTCTGTGGATTATACGAAGGGGAAAAAAATGTTACGTGAATTTCACGGTCTGCAGATTATACGCTGGTGCAGATAATACGATGAAAATTACAGTAAGTACAAAATGCAGTTACACTAAACTTAATCTCACATACCATTCTAATTCATTATAATGCTATACCATTAAGCAAATTCATGCACATTAATTACTACACACTAATAATAAGTTAATATGTGGGAACTGTTTCTCTTTAAGTTTAGTTTAAAACACTGCCATGAAGCATAATTACCATTAACTCATAGATGCTGTTGTATTCTCTCAAAATGAAATAATTACTTGGCTTTACACTACATATGAATAAAGTCAAGTATGCCTTTCCAGGGATGTAACTAAAACATTAGTGCAGCACACACTGGATTTCTTCCAAGCCTGGAGAAGAAGCAAATAATTCTTACACTTGTGTAGGCGGGGGGGGGTATTAAAGAGAGGAAAAATTTCATGACTTTTTCTTGAACCCTGATTTATTTTTCCCTTGTTGCTTAGGGCAAAGAGTCACAAGAGGAAAGGAAAAGCAGTAAATATGTATCACTCACTTTTATCAAAAAAGGTGTGGAGTTGTTGCCAGCCCTAGAAAAGAAAAATAACAAACCAGTCAGGTTTATAAACTGAGGACTGAGTGACAGGTCACATACTAGACATAACTTATGCATTTCTGTCATCAGAGTTTAAGATATTGCATGATTTTCATTTATGTGATATTTTATGGAAATCCATATATTCTCACATATGGTAAAATAAGTAAGGAAGTATGCATGAAAGACTGATTAAAGGTGTTTTGTTTTAGTGTTTACCCAAATGATAGCATATTTTTTTCAATGGTATTTCATAACAAATCATTCTTACTTTTAGGTGTGCCAAGTGTTGAGCAACACAACTTATTATAATTTAGGTTCCCAAAAGTCTGCAAAATTTGTATGGAATCCACGTGACCAGAAGATACATTTGCATTATGAAACAGATGAGAGGTGAGTGCTCTGAGTGTATAGGCATGAATTGCCAGCTTTTTTCAAATAAGTTATGTAATGTAACATATTAAACCTTTTTGATTTCTTTTAATTGTAGGATAGTAAGTGTATTTTATATGGTGTTCAGATGTAGACATATTTTTTCTTTGAAATTTATGTTATATATTTATGAAGTTTCTTCTGTTCCAACTTAAAATATTGCTGGAAGTAATTATTTGAAATGTCTATGACAAGTAACAATTTTTGAGAAAAAACAATATACAAATGGAGGGCTGTTCTTAAATGGTGTGTAACTCCTAATTGCCTTAGAAATGCTGAAAGGCATAATAAAGCTGCAAATAATATCCCATTTAAATGGCAAAAGTGCAGTGTGCCCATTCCGGCAAGTGCCACAAACCAGATTTTGTTAGATATTAATTCACCAGACATTTACATACCTGCCAGGTTTTACGGTTTGCCCGTAAAATTTATGGAAATGTGACTTGTTTTACAGGCAAAATGTTAATTTTACGAATTTGGTGATTTTCCAAGATTTTTTTCTTTTTCTGATGATTTTGCACCCACTATTAAAACTTTTTTTTTTAACTTAATCCGTTCAAAGTAAAGTGCCGATGTAAGTTACGAATAAGTTTTTTGTTACATGTGTTTATTTGGGAACATTTTGCAGCAGTTTTCCCACGTTTTAGGTTATTGTTTTGCCTTTTTTCAAACTCTAGAACACCAACTAGCTGGGCTTATTTAACCTTGGGTTTGGTTCTCCGCCTTTCTTTTCAGATAATGCATTGTTCATCTCCCGAGTCGCAACTTCTCAGAAGGCTAGCGTGGGATGTGTCCTGCATTGCAGCAGGTGTCTTTTATCTTTACTCCTCCCAGTTCGAAATTTTATCTCATAACGTAGTTATCGTAGAAAAAAATTCAAACGGATTTTAAATCTGTGGAATTTTTAAGCCCAGATCGATACCCAACATGACGAAATTAAGCAAAAACTGCCAGTTTTGTGAAATTAAAAATGCAGTGGGATATGCATGGTTTCGTAACTTCTTCTCTGGCAATAAATTTGACCTAATGAAAGAATGCTACTATAAGAGGAAGTTAAAAAAAAGAAAAGAAAAGTAAGTCCAATGTTCATTCGAGCCAGTGCTGCTCCAGCAATGATTTATTTTGCTGGTCCGTTAGTCAGTAAGTTTTCTACACTTTCACTTTCCAACCATGCTTTGTTCATCGCTCGGTAACGTTCATAAAAATGTCTTGGCTTGATTCAACGAAATTAATATGTTGGGGTACATGCTAATTTGTTGAATCCCTATTGAAAATGTTCAAAGGTAAGGTAAAGACATAGAAGCGGGATTCATTCTTCCGCCCTTTTGCGTGATGACTTGCGTAAAAGCAAAGCATAATTGTGATGAAGTTTGGGTAGGCTGTTCAGCACCCATAGTGGACCTATCCTATTGAAAATGGTTGCTATCAGCATTCATGGGGACAATGCAGTAGTAGTACATGCGCGAGATTTGTTCGCTCGCGTTTCAGAATTTCAGTACAATATCTTTCGTGGAAATTGACCGATTTGGATAAAATTTTTAATTATAAAACGATGCGTGTGTTGCAGCTTTTTAATTTAGAAATTAACAGGCACAAAAAATGTTTTATAATAAAGCAAAAACACGCAAAATATACAGTCTATCAATTAATTCATACTAAGGGATTCGTAAAGAAAACAGTAAAGTATCATGGAGAACACTGTTGCTTTTGCAAACCCACACGTTTTTGTAGGTATGAAATTTTGGGCTTTTAGAAAACAGCTCTGAATTTTAAAATATCCGGATTTTGACAGCACGAGTTTAATCTAGGGAGGGAGTAGACTTTATTTATTTATTTTTTTATCTGTTTGAAAAAAAAAATGCCATTGGCTTCGTAACTTCTATCAAACCGAATTGTGTGATATTTAGAGATTTTCATTTTTTAAAACAGAATATGCCGCATTTTGTCATGTTAAGCCATTTTTTTTTATTTTTTTGCAGAGATATAAGATTGGAATTAAAATCCTGGTTCAAACGTTTTGTGCTGTGGCTACACCGCAAAGGGAGCAGGGGACGAGATGGGGAAGATGTCACCGACGAAGTGGCTGTATCATTTCTCTTGACACCTGATGTAAAAGACTGTTGGTTTTGTTGCGGCAAAACACATTGTGTTAGTTTACTGCAGATGAGGGGGTAGTTCAGACGTTGATGGGCCCAGATTGTTTTTGTAAAGGAAGAACTAGACTAGAGAAGCTCTATTCAGTAAGATGAGGGGTAGGGGGAGGACAGGAAGGAAAGACAGAACTATAAAATCAGTGCCATTTGGAAGTATAAAGGATGCCACTAAAGGCGTCAGATTTGGTAAAAGACAAGGCATCGATCCGCCTGTGAGGAATGATGGGGAGGGAGGGAAGGACCCCAGAGGATGACATTCGTAACTAAAACCTAAACCTTTGTTTCTAGATGAAAGAACCTTTCAGTTGCTCTCTGCTTTCGTAGCTGACCAGCTCGAATCGGATAACTCTGTAATAGGTATTTTTTCCTCTACTATAGCAGTTTTTACTTGCATTTTTTTTCCGAGTGGTAATAAATTTAGTATTAGTGATTCGCTATGAGCAGCAATATAAAAGGGAAAAAAAAGTACTATAAAATATTCCATGATTCCTATTCTGCGGAATTTCTGTGTATTTCAAAATCTCCGAAAAATGAAAAATATGCATTTTGCACTATGTCTTGATATGATTTTAGCATTTCGCATGGTGGAAGGAATTACATTACTAATAATATTTCTAGTGCCAAGCATAAATCTAATGTTGACTGCATGGAAAAAAATATGAAATTAACTTCCTTTTTGAAAAGTTCTAATGAACTGGATGTAATTCGTGCAGAATGTTTGTTCACTACGTTTTTAGTTGAACATAATTTACCAATTCGTGTAGCTGACCACGCTGGAGCTCTCTTTAGAAAAATGTTTCCAAAATCTGAGGTACCAAAAATATGGATGTGCCAGGACAAAAACGACTGCTATTATTAATGCAATGGCTACAGACAAAACTTGTGCTATTGTTAAATCTTTGCAGTCTGGTCCATTTTCAGTTGCTACTGACGGTAGCAACGATAGCTCTTCAAAATTGTATCCTATTATGGTTACATTTTTTGATGCAAAAGAACAGAGAATCAATAGTTGTCTTCTTTCTGTCCCTACTGTAGAGGGTGATTCAACTGGTAAGAATATTGCTAATCTTGTCCTAAGCGAATTTGAGAGACTTGAGATTCCAATTGGACACTGCATAGCTTTTGGTGCAGATAATGCTGCAGTTATGTTGGGTAGAGCAAATGGTGTTGCTGCACATATCAAGCAAAAACAGAGCGATCTCATCACAATAGGATGTCCTTGCCACTTGATCAATTTAGCAGCAGAAAAAGGTGCTGCTACTCTACCTATTAAAATTGATGAGATTTTGATCGATGTGTACTATTACCTAGAAAAAAGTGTGAAGCGAAAAGATAAGTTGCGCTGTTTTCAAAATTTGCACAGAACAGAAACTAATAAAATTTTGCGGCATGCCACAAGGTGGTTGTCACTTGGCCGCTGTTTAACTAGATTTGTAGAACAATGGGATCCCTTGCAAAGTATCTTCCACAGTGAAGTTAAAATGAAAAATAAGTTGCAACCAACCAATATGGCATCATATAAAATTCCAAAATTATCCCAAAGCATTGCATTTGAAGAAAAGGAAACAGAAAAGCAAAAAGCTGATCACGAAAAATCCTCGAGAAAAAGGTACAGAGAAAATGATGCCTCAGCTTACCTGCCAACAAAGCAAAACGTTTGCAATTTTGCTCTGTCAAGAGAGGAAAAGTTGTTCATGTTCCTTTCTTCTGAGGTAAATAAGGCATGCAGTCTTTTTTTTATTGAACGTGATTCCAACATTTGAGAGGGTAAACACAATTCTGCAGTCCTCAAGTCCAAAAATACATGTTTTGCATAACTTGTTGTGGGATATGTTCAAAGTTCTGCTCTTAAAGTTTGTGAAACCCTCTGTTATAAAAGCCTCTCCACTGCTAGAAGTTGATTTTCACTGCAAAGGAAAACCAGAGGGATGATTGTGATTTGGCAATTGGAAATGAAGCCTCAAAAATAGTTACAATGTTGGGAGAAGAAAAGAAAGCATTTTTCTCCACAGTGAGGGGATATTTTGTTTGTGTATGTACCTATATTTGTCATAAATTTCCTCTAAAAAATGAAGCTGTAATTAAAGTCAACATTGCTGATATTTCTAATATTGAAAAAAACAGCTTCTCTGATTTAAGGTATTTTGTTGATAGGTTCCCCCACATTTTACCAATCAAAGGTATCGAAACCAGGGATCAGACAATAGATGAACTTCAGAGAGAGTTTCATTTATTACAAGTAGAGGACATGTCTTCTATGAGAGAAAATAACCAAGAAGAGGGAGTTAATCACCTGTGGAGCACTGTACATCAGATTCGGAGGGCTGATGGCAGCATCAAATTTGAAAAACTGCCGGAAGTAATGTTGGCAATTTTACCATTCCTCATGGGAATGCAGGATGTAAAAGAATTTTTAGTTTGGTGCAAAAAAATAGAACTGAATACCGTTCTTCCATGTCAGATAAGACATTAGCGAATTTAGCGATCTTAAAAGGTAAATTGTCTGGGCCTTGTTATGAACAAACTTTTACTGAAGATCTTTTGAAAAAAGCCAAGTCTGCTACAAGTGTAATAAAAAACACGCAGAAATGAAAAAAATATTGTTTCACCCGAATTGTAAATATGTAATCACTGTACAGAAAAATCTCCCTTTACAGATAATCATAGTAACTGACATTTTATCAAGAATTGCATTATTTTGCATTGAACAATATGTTTACACTTAAAGAAATTCAATTATACTACTGCTGCTGATATCACATGATTAAATTGACATTTGTGATTCTTCATAATATTATAAATAATGCATTGGGACTGTTATGTGAGGTAAGTAACTCTTGTAATTTTATGAATCTGAATTTTTAACTGAAAAACAAAAACGTCTTTCTGGTTTTTGAATTATTTTGTTGCTTTTATCTAAAAAACTGTCTTTAAGAATTGCGATTTGTGAACAGCTATAAAATTTAGTTATAACAAGCAAGATCTGTTAAAACTGTTTTAGTGATTTGGGGTAGAGGAAAATATGTAACTGGAAAAAAATCTTAAGTTATGTAAAATGACATTTTTGTTTGCTTACTATTCAAATTTATAATATTACTTCCTTCTCCCAGTTTACTTTTAGCTATACTTTGGTTTGACAGATTATTTTACCAGTGTGAAGTGTTTTTAAAACTGATATTGTAATTATGCAACTACTGCTGCAAAAAAACAAAACAAAAACGGAATCGGTTGTATTTTAAGTCGCAATAACCAGGCGTTTCTTTCACATAATTTACTTTAATTTTTATTGAGAAAAGAGCTCAGAATGTTTTCTTGTGTAGCATCTAATAAATTTTCTCTATAGCTTCATCTCTGCTGTGCCATTGTAATGATTCCGTTATGTATTGCTTCCCTTTTGATGCATGCTGAAAACACTTGTGAATGAGCTTCCTTTGACCTACATTTTATTCTTCGTGGAGGAGGTCAAACGACAGGGAACCCACTGTATTTCTGTAAACATTTTAAGCTATCTTGAAGCTCACATTTCTTTTTTTTTTTTTTTTCCTTCCCCTAGGTTAGTTAGCCTTCTTTTTTTCTGAAATAGGTTAGTGTTAGTTATCTAGATACCACCAGAAACACTGTGCAATAGCAAAATAAAAGAAAAAAAAACTGAGGTACTTTTTTTTTCCATTTTTTATCATCAGTCATTATTTCTGTTTTATCAGAATCTGATTTATTAGCACCGTTTTCAGTTCGACGGAGACTTTGCAGCTGTGAATTACAGCTCTAGCTCCCAGAACAAGCCCCTTTATGTGGATGGGTGTTAATTGTTGGATGTCTTCTATAAATTGTTACTAGTCCACTGCGTTTCTCTACGATGCGGTCTGATAATCCAACTAACTCCAGGTGTAAAACGCCCAAATCCTCGAATATCTTCGTCAAAACACAAACACATGATGTTTAGCCCATGCGATAAGTACTTCCCATAACCGGAGCCATCATTATCCCCCTTAAGAGCACATATAATGGAGAGACTGTGTCCGATCGAGAGAGAGAAAAAATCGTCACCCTACCTTCAGTCACTCTTATTTCATTTATTATTATTTTTATTTATTTTGACTGGGTCATCGTCCGCCTGTCCTTGAGATAAACACGTTACCATGAGACTTCAATGTCTGTTTCGAAACAAATATTCTCATGTCCCTACCCTTAATCATTACACTTTATTTAATTATTTCAATACCCCAGATGATGGCATTCGTAACTAAAACCCAAACCTGTGTTTCTAAGTGAAAGAGCCTTTCAGTTAATCTCATTGTAGCCATGTGCTTTTCTAGTTGACTAGTTCAATCGGATAACTTTGTAATCAGTATTTTTTTCCCCTGTGGACGGCAACTCTTCAAGCTGTTACTGTATTAGTATAGCAGTTTCTCTTGTATGCTTTTATAAGTGTTAATAAATTTAGTATTAGTGATTTGCTATGGGCAGCAATATAGGGGGGGGGGAGCAGTACTATCAAACATTCCGCGATGCATGTTCTGTGGAATTCCCGTGTATTGCGAAATCTTCAAAAAAGGAAAATATGCGTTTCTCGCTATGTGCTGATGCAATTTCAACCTTTCTCATGGTGGAAGGAATGATATTACAAATGAAATCATATTTCTAGTGACAAGCATAAATATAACGTTGACTGCGTGGGAAAAAAAGATAATGAAATTAACTTCCTTTGTTAAAAGTTATAATGAACTGGATGCGATTCGTACAAAATGTTTGTTCACTTCATTTTTAGTTGAACATAATTTACCAGTCAGTGTCTCTCAGTCACTCTTACTTATTTAATTTTTTTTTATTTGACTGTCTCATCATCCGTGTCTCTGTAAAATAAAAACCTAATATGAAAATGGTTCGTTTTTGAAAATATTTTAGTATGTTTCATGACGGCGTGGGACACGATCCCATTGAAAATGTAGAACATCCTTCCCTTTAAATGCAAACTTCTGTAGAAGTTAATTTTTATGAATTTATAGATCATAATGATAGCACAGTAATGAGAAATTACGTATATAATTTATTTTAATCGATATAAATGTGCCGATAAATTCAAACATCTGTAGTCACTTCAATTAAAAGTTGATAGTTGATTTGAGTATCATCGTTTTTAAATCGATATGTTTGGTACATTTAATCAATATGTGCGACAAGTAATTTAATCGAATATATCGATTAAAATTTTCATCGAATATATCGATGAAATTCTTTTTACGGATTTCTGTTTCTGAAAGTTGGCAAGTATGCATGTAGATAATTCTTGTCTTTCTATAGATTGCACACATTTTCTTCCAATTGCCATTTGACTTGACCTGTGTTTCCCGTTTGGCTGTTTCTGATCTCTGTCTTTGCTACCAAGCAGTGAAGACCATAGTTCTTGTTGATATTTTGTATTATTTTTCTACGTGGACTATTTTCTAACATGCATGGCATGAACTTCCTTTTATGAGAATTTAGGGGTGATGGTTGAAACCAAATAGTGAGCATAGGCTCTTATTGTTGGGAATTTAAATAGTGATATTGGAATTGACAACACTGGAATTAATGATCTTATGGGTAACTTTAGAGCTGCTTGGCAAATGTGAATGAAAAAAATCCCTTCGACTCATGTTTAATGAAGGAACTATAACCATTGGTTACACTTGCAAAGCATCCACAAGTTTACATAAGTGCTCTTTAATGTTCCAAAACTTCTGTGCTGTCAAACTGGAACAACCAGTCAAGTTTACATAGTTGGAAGAAGTTTAGAAATGGGAAAACTGTAATTGCCTATGCCATAGTATTGGGTGTGTGCAAAAGTACTACCCATTTGTGTAATAGATGCAAATTGCGATCGGAGTAATTACATCAGAAATGATGCTATGATGCCAAATTTTTGGCCAATAAAGCGTGGAGCAGTAGAGCATATAGAGGCACTAGGTTTGTCCGAGTAAGTCATTCGTAACAGAAATCATGGACGGCGTAACATGGCATGCGATAGGGAGCACATTAGACATTATTTACTGTACGAGTTCGATAAAGGTACTACTGCAGCCGCGGCTTGCCGCAGCATCTGTCGAGTGTAAGGGGAGTATGCAGTTGATGACAGCACATGTCACCGTTGGTTTCGGAAATTCCGGGACAGAGACAGAAGCTGTAAAGATGAACCACGTCCTGGAAGTCCATCCGTGGTTTCTGATGAGCATGTAGACCAAGCCATAACAAATTACTCACATCCAACCGTTCAGGAATTAGGGAAACATTGTCGGTACACAGAACAACAGTCGAAAGAGAGATGCATGCGCTTGGGTTCATCACCAAGTTCGATAACTTGGTTCTGCACCAGCTTTCTGCAAAGCAACTAGAGGAGAGAATCTATACCTATGTTTCTTTGCTTTCTCATCACAGAAATGAACTGTTTTGGGGACGAATTGTAACGGGTGATGAGAAATGGGTACTGTACTGTAATGTAAAGCATCAACGGACTGTGCGCCAAGGTGCGGAGCCTGCTCTATCAACCTTAAAAGGAGGACTGCATCCCAAAAAGGTTTTGTTGAGTGTTTGGTGGGATGTCCAGGGAATAATCCACTGGGAGGTGTTGGCACCTAACCGAACGATAAATGCTTACCTCTACTGCCAACAGTTGGACAGATTGCAAGAACAACTGACATCGAAGTGAACAGCACTCGTCAATCGCAAGGGCACGATCCTTCATCATGATAACGCCGGACCTCGTGCTGCTTTAATCACTCGGAAAAAATTACTGGACTTTGGTTGGGAAGTGTTACCTCACCCGGTGTATTCCCCTGACCTAGCACCTAAGGACTACCACCTTTTTCGATCGTTACAGAGCACTTTCGCTCTCCAAACCTTCGATGATGTGGAAACAGCATTATATGACTTTTTTTACTCTAAAACACAGGAGTTTTTCTGCCGTGTGATTCACCTACTCATAGACAGATGACAAGAGGTCCTACAGAATGATGGCAGTTATGTGAAATCCTAGGTACGTTTTTTGTTGTGTTCTCCTTTCTTTGTAGCCTACAATAATGGGTGGAACTTATGCACACACCTAATAGAAAGCTCTATATGAAATGTGATTAAGGATATTAGAGTTTTCAGAGTCATTGTAATAAGTAAAATAAGCAGTGATGTTTTTTTAGTAGCATCTATTGTTAGAGTCTGTTGTCAAGTAGTTTCAAAAATGAGCAAAGATGTCAAGGTAAGTTAGATCCAATAGACTGAATCATATCAAAGTGAGGTAGGATTTCCAGAGCAGGATGTCTACCAGGTCACAAAAGTCAAGGAAATGTCATGGAATTTAAGTTGTAGGCCACAGTTTCAGTGGGGATGAGAATATTCCACATTTTTCTGCATTTTGAATTTTTCTGGCAAAATCATGCCTTTTTTTATTTTGTTTCCTGGTCATATTGTTTTTTAATATTTTTCTGATCATGTTCCTAATTTTAAATTTTTTTAGTAACAGTGCAAAAGAGCAATTTTGTATTTTTAAAGAATTTTTTGTAATGAAATGCATGTTTTCCTATTCCTAATAACCTCTTCAAAATCAATCTACAGAGCAAGCACTTTTAGTTCCCCCATCCCCTTTTTAACAAAAATTAAATTTCAAAATTCTTACTTAATCACAGAATTGATACTGCTTCCATGACCTGTAAAATTGTTTTCACTGCCAAGTGAGCAGTGGTCCCAGTACTGTTTTTTTTTTTTTTTTTTTACATTTAATTTCACTTGAGATGCCTGTTTTCCCATTTTTTAGTCCCTTCTTGCTATACCAAAGAACAGAGCAAGCATTTTTTCCCCCTTTTGTTTAAAACAAAACTGTAGTTCAAAACCTGTTAATACTCACCCCATTTGCAGGAAAATCGACTATGGGTAGCAAAACCGTCGACAGAGAGCTCCAAATTTTGAACTACGCATTTTCTTTTCAAATAAAAGGGAAAATGCTTGCTCTCTTTTTTTTTTTTTTTTTAAATTAGCAAGAAGTGACTGTGAAATTGAATTGTATTTCCAAAATCGGTACTGCAATTGCTCACTTTGTTGTAAAAACAATTTTATGGGTCATGGAAATGGTGCCAGTTCCATCACAAACAGATTACTGGTATGAAATTTAATTTGACTTAAAATAAAAGCAAATGTGCTAGCCACATTAAATGGTGTAACAAAAAAACAAAACAAAACAAAACAAAAACTTCACGGTAAAGCTGTCAAAATTCGTTTTGGTGCAGTGTCAGCCAGCTCTCTGTGTTTGTGAAAAGAGCTGTTGCTCATTAAATTTAAGAATTATTGTTTAGGCATTTTTAATTTCCCAATATACACTCACGGACAATGAAATTTGCGCACCAAGAAGGAAGCATCGGATTGAACTGAAATTTTATGGACGTAATGATACACATGATGGCAAAAACAGAGCTGCAGGACAATTACAGAGGGATCTGAGGCATGCAGTCCAGTCATCTTCAATAGCGCGTTGCACCACCTTGTGCGGCAATACATGCTGCAATATGGTCTGGCATGAAGGCGAACAGACGCCTAATTTTCAAAGTTGAAGAAATATTCTTCTCATAATACGTGGTAAATACGTCATGATAATTAACACAGCAATCGGACATCGCCGAATCGACTGTAATTACTGTTTCACACGTGAATTAAATCACACCAGAAAACTTGAAAATTTCATCAAAATTCCCACTCCACGGCGATGAAATTTTAAAGTTTTTTGATGTGATTTAATTCACGTGTGAAACAGTAATTACAGTCAATTCGGCGATGTCCGATTGCTGTGTTAATTATCAAGACACCTGATGTCGTGCGGCAGACTGGCCCACATGGGTTGTAAGGTGTGCTCCAAATCGTGGATAGTGTGGCACGGCGGCAGCCGGTGTTTGAACTGGTCCCACACATGCTCAATATGGGACATGTCCGGGGGAGTGGGCAGGTCATGGAAGTGTCTGGACAGGACGTAGGCAGTCCTGGGCAACCCGAACCATGAGCGGGTGGGCATTATCCTGCTGGTATAGCTCACCTGGAATCCCGGCCAGGAAAAGGAAGTACATGGAGCTGTAGGATCTCATCCACATACTGCTGGCCCATCAATGATCCACGTACTACTACTAGAGCTGATCGGCTATCGTAGGCAATGGCTCCCCAGACCATAATGCCTGCAGTGGGGGAGGTATGGTGTTCGATAGGGAGGTTGGAATTGTGTCGTTGACCCGTGGACCTCCACACCCGGACACAATGATAATCTGTCCCCAAAATGAAGCAACACTTATTTCTAAACACCACACGACGCCAGTCAGTGGCGTTCCACATCGCTCTGGCCTGGCACCACTGCACACACGGAGCCGGCGATTTTCCGTTGTTAATGGCAGCACACTTAAGGAGCGCTGGGATCGCAGATTCACTTTCGCGAGACGTCTGAGAAATGGTTCGTGGGCACACAGGAGCCGCTACATCTGCCTGTATAGTGGACCGGGTCCCAATGGGATCCGTTCGTGCCTGGCGCACGATCCATCGATCTTCTCTACCGGTGGTCCTCCTGGTCCGTCCGGAGCCGCTCCACCATGTGGCAGTGCTGTCACGTGTCCACTGCTCCCAACACAGTCGGACGGTATGGTCAGAAGAATCCACATGGTGGGCTATACGGTGCACCGACCACCCTGTGGTTTTCAGCCTGATGATCAGGCCTCTATCAAAGTCCGTAAGTTGCATAAATCAACGTCTCTGGCGTCTACCTGGCAGTCTTGTCACTCTGTACTTTTGTTTGCGTCGGCCGGTGCTTTTCATTTTCATGGGGCATCAACTACATGCCGGTTTATAAGGCTGCCGGTTCGTGCTAGCAGTGCCACCACAGGGTGTGGATCATACCAGAACGCATTCTACCTATTTGCAAAGTTTCGTGGTTGTAGCACGTTTTCTTCTAGGTGCATGAATTTCATTGTCCGAGAGTGTACAATGCTTTTGGATCATTGCTTTACATTATCAAATTTCAGAAAAATTATGTTGCATTATTGAAGTTTATACGATTAAAAAAAGTTTTGTTGATCTGTAATTAGCCACTTAATAAAAAAGTCCTTTGATTGAAAGAGAGATAGGTATTCTAGTAAAAAACATAATTGGTGGAATTGAAGCAAGCCCGTTCTTCAGGTTTGCACAAAAATAATTCTTAATGTTTCATGAGAATTATGCTATAGAGCAGGGCTTTTCACTAAACATAGGAGTGTTTGGTTGAGAACTTGCATAAACATTCCCCTGTATCTCAGCCCAGTGTAGACTGCTGTGTCATCCTATAAAAGAGTACAGTGCATTAATGCAACAAAAAGGAAAATGGAGGTGAGAAACACTGTATCAAAATGTAAAGAAATGCTAGAAAAGTCAATATGCAGGGGGTGGGGAATCAAATATGCTGTAGAGGAATTAAACAAACTGAAAGAAAGAAAAAGAAATGTATCAAAACAGGCTTAGGAAAAAGCTAATGCTAGGGAAGCAAAAGTTTAAAGCATCACACTTGTACGCATGTACATACGTTACAACTGTGTCATACATTTCATTATGATGTCAGAAGAATTTACCACTGTTGGACAACTGAAATACTAGGTTGGATACCAAGCAGCAGGAAAAGACTCAGATGGAGACCAAATGGGAGATGGATAGATGAAGCTCGAAAGTATGCAAGAGTGACTTGGAAGAGACTAGCTGAAGTAGAAAGGTGTGGAAAAAACTTAGGGAGGTCTTCATTCAGCCATGGATTCAAGATTACACACACACACACACACACACACAGAAGTACTGAGCTTTACATACCCAGGAGCAAAATCTCTTTCAGAAGTCTGCAACAAAGAAAGGAAAACCTGAAACTTGTCTGCAAGTTAAAGGGACGCCTAAATGTTAATATTTCCATAAAATTTATTGTTCTGCTCTGCGACAAAGTGAAGTTTTAAGAAATGAGTCAGTTTGAGATTTTGATAATAGTGCAAATTAATATTTAGTTGCGATAGTCAAACTAACTTTTCGTTGATAAGAAATGCAAAAGAAATTAGAACTATTTTATTTCATTCAGAGCTTAAACATCGTTGTTTAAGTTCATTTGGATTTTAAAAAATAATGATCAGAAAGTATAAGGAATAATAAATAATTTAAAATTCATATATTTATATGTATTTGCATTTAGTTAATTGATTAAACTTTAACTCCCTCCTTCAAAGGATGTTCTGCTTGATAAGACATTCTGCTCTTACTATTTCCTGCAGCAGTTATGTTGTACAAGGGGACTTCACCAGGTGATAAATTAGGTGACTGTGTGGGGGTACTGTTCATGTCAACTTTGGAAACAACAGTAATTTTGCTACATTTAGCTTGATCTGTAAAACCAGGGTCCATATAAGTTTTTTGTTTGAAACCCATTTTGTGAATCTACAACAGTTTTAAGAACAGGGATCGCATTTCTCCTAAAATTCCTAATATTTTGTGACCCTCCTTAAATTCCTAAAATTATAACTAAAATTTGCTAATTCTTCCTAAAATTTTCGTAAGCTTATTTATTAAAAATACAACCGTTATTAACGCCAATAAATTTACCATTACGGTAAGGTAAAAAGACCTGTTATTGTAGAAACACAGCCTATATGCTGTGCTGCTGAAGGGAGGGAAAATGACGCCATCGAGATGCACTTGCTTCGGGGCGGGCGCTCCACTTTTTGCCTTCGGACAGTTTTCAAGAGTAACAAGAGATCTAAGGGAAAAGGGGAGGGGTCATTTTCACCCCTGGTTTGCGCTTTGCAGACGAACTCAGTGGCACGCAGAAGATCGTACTTTATTTTTGGACATGCCTCGTGGAACCTCCTCTTTCTGCTGATGTTTTGTTATTGTGAACCGCAGGTGGGTGGAAGCAAAGAGGAAACATGTGGTCTCCTTCCGTAACCTCCGGTAATGACGATGGGATGGTAGCTGAGTGTTATCGTGGCAGGCAGTAGAGCACGTGATCATTAACCTTCGATCGTGCGTCGGCGACAGCGACCTTCGATACGCAATATATCTCGGCTCCGACTCGCTTTGACTGAACTTGTGTGAGATGCGTATGATAGTTTCTGGTTTTGCGTCTTTTATGGTGTTCTCTGTGCTATGTGCAGGTTCAGTTCTCTAGTGGTGACTTGCTTTTTTTTTTTTTTCTGTCTTCTGACATCCTCGCAGCCAAACTTCGGGAAGTTGTCTGGTTTTGCAATATTGGAACGTGTTTTTGTACTTCCCTTTCATTTTCTGGTTAGTAATACAAGTGTTTAAGATGCCTAAATCCAAAACGAAATTTCAAGATGCGTGGCTCGCCAAAGAATTGGACGGAGTGAAGTTGAAAGAATGGTGTTCTGCAACTGAAACAATATTTTCTGCTAAGTGTATATTGTGTTCAGAAATTTTCAATATTTCTAATAGTGGCTTTTCACAAGTAAAAGCGCATCATAAAGGAAGAAAAAACATTTGCAGAAATTTCAAAATAAGTCCATCCTGAAAGCCTTTGGAGGACGGGATCTTCAGCCCAAAACAAATATTAGTGAAGTACTGAGTCATGATTTACAGTTGGCTAAAGCCGAAGCATTATGGGCCATGAAAGTTGCTAAGGACAATATGTCTTTTGTTTCATGCACTGAAACAGTTGAATTTTTCAAAGAAATGTTTCCTGATTCTGCTATTGCAGCCAAAATGCAACTTAAAGAAAAAAAGTTGCTTATGTGATATCACATGGATTGTCAAAATATTTTGAAGAAGATTTGAAAAAAGACATTGCATCTAGTAGCCCAGGAAAGGTTACTATAGCATTTGATGAAACTACAAATGCACAAGTCAAACGGCAGTTGGATGTGTATCTCAGGTACTGGTCTTCAGAAAAAATTCAGTTTCTTGCTGATACCTAACAAGCGTTTTTCTGGGTCATGCAACAGCAGATATTTTGCTAAAAGAAATTCTTGATGTGTTATCATCCTTCAATATTTTGTTGAACAGAATTATTTGTGTATCCATGGACAGCCCAAATGTAAATAAGTGTTTTTTACGCAAATTTAATGAAGTTGTAAAACAAGAAACAGGCCAGAAATCTTTGGAACTAGGTTTTTGCAACCTGCGTGTTGTTAGTAATGCATTTAAAAATTTTTTGACAAGCTTAAATATAGATTTTGACGAATTTGCTACTGATATGCATTACTTTTTAAAGAGTAGTGCTGTGCAAGACGAGAGGAATATAAATCGGTCGAGGATATAACATTGGCCACAGCCAAATTTTTTTTGCGTCATGTCAGCAACAGATGGTTAACCGTTGGTTCTGTAGCCCAGAGGCTCTTGGATCAATGGCTAAATATTACAGAATATTTTTTAAACTTCTTGCCATCTCAAAAAATATTTGAAAAACAACTACGCAATTCAGCAAGGTATAAAAGAATTCACTGTTTCCTGAAAAATGAGCTAACTCCTTGCTATTTAGCATTAATTTCATTTTCACACCAAAATTTTGAAAAGTTTCCATTATGTTATCAGAGTGAAGAACCAAAAATACACCACTTATATTCTGATTTAAATACTTTAATGAGGAATGTTATGGCTCAGTTTATCCAAGATGATGTTTTTGCAGGGGAATTTGGAGAAGACCTAAAAAATGTAGATTTTGAAAACAAAAATTCATGGAAAAAACTAGGGGAAGTTAGAAGTTGGTATGAAGACAAAAAATCTCCTCAGGAATGTTCAGGAGACCAGGCAGAAATTATTTCTCTTAGATGTAAGATCATCACTAATTGCAACCACAAAATATTTAAAGTCAAATTTGCCATTCTGCAATCAAAAGCTAAGAGACATAGAAGTTTTAAAGGTAAAAGAACCAAAGAAAGAGTCAACTCAACTTTCAGTCACTGAAGGACTTTCAGAAATAACCAGAATTTCAAGTGTTTTGCATCTTTCTGAGGAACAAATTGATAGAGTAAGAGAAGAGTGGAAACTTTTAAATTGCGATAAGCCAATTCTAGATGAACTAGTGAAATTTTCAGAGGAAGTGCATATTCTAGTGCGGATTGATCATTACTGGCGTAATATATTTAGTATTAAAGACTCTAGCGGAAAAGAAAAATACTCAAATCTTGCTAAACTCATCAAGTCAATTTTAGTTTTACCTCATGGTAATGCTGATGCAGAAAGGGGATTTTCGGTTAACACTGCTCTGTTAAGGAAGGACAAGGCTAACTTAAAAGACTCAACTATAACATCATTAAGAATAGTTAAAGGGGCCATTAAACACTATGGATGTGTAAGTAAAGTTCCCATAACAAGAAATTTGTTAAATAGTGTTCGTGATTCACATAAATTTTATAAAGAGTGTGTTGATAAGCTGAAGGAAGAAGAATAAAAAAGGTAAAAGAAAGGAAGCAGAAAGAGAGGGAAAATAAGGAAAAGCAGCTAGAGAAAAAAAGAAAAGCTGAGTTTGATGACAAAATAAAAGAAAATGATGCAGAAATAAATAGGCTTAAAAAAGATAAAGAAGCCTCCCTAGCAGTAATTCAAGAGGGAACAGAAAGAATGAGAAAAGCTGTAGAAAAACAAAATACTGTTGAAATAGCAGTTGCCTCTAACTTGATCATACAAGGTTCAGCTGAAATAAAGAAAACTGAAAGTAAATTAGTTGTGGTGGAAGCAGAAAAAGATAGGCTTATCAGGAAAAGGTTGAAACAATAATATGAAAAAAGTAATTTAGTGAACAATTGTACATAGTTCTTGGTTTTTAATTACCTTTTTAGGATATTATAATTTAATGTGAAACCTGAAAACTTTACTGTGAAAATCGTGAATTGCTTCTGGTTCAACAGCATATTAATGTTCAAAGTGAAACTTGAATGTGGTAAATATACTTGAATATGATAATAACACGTGAAAAGATAAGAACTGAACATTAGAAGTAAATCATACTTAAACTTTAGACATTAGACGTTATGCAAAAAATTTGGGTGTGAACTTCGACCATATATACTAATGGACTGCGCATTGGCAATAGCTGCATCAAAGCCGCCATGGCTCCAACATTGGGCACATCATCATCAGACTCCAAATTTCGTATAAAAATGCTGTTATGATTACTAATTTACGCTGCAGAACTTCAGTGTTTTCGGTGTATTATGTGAATGCGCCTCATATATAATGAAAACTCTTCAGGTAAGTTTACTTATGAGCCATATACATGCATGATCGGGTTGTTTACATTTCGTGATTTATAATGTGATGAACATTTGCGAAGAATTTGTAACATGCATTCCATTTTTTTTTTCTTAAGTTACTATATTTTTATATCAATAGCTGCAAGTTTCTGGTTAAGTAATTGAACTTTATTGACTTAGGTATTTAATTCGTTTCTTACCCATGAAAAATCATAGAACTTCCTTTACTATATCGCTCAGAGCAACCATAAGCACAGCAGGTGTAACCCATCTTTTTGACTGATGTCATGTGATTTTATGTTGGAGCCAGAAATTTTGATGTCATGCGCAGTCTATCAGTATATATGGTTGAAGGGTGTGAAGCAAACCCTACAATGTATACTAAGTTGTTTTACTAGATATATACAAATATACATCTAGTTTTTATTGAAATACACTCCTAAAATTTTTCCAAAAATTCCTAAAATTCTTACCTAAAATTTTCCAGAAGTATGCTATGATCCCTGTAAGAAAAATTTAGCGAATTTGTGAAATTGTGATGGGAGCATTTTCATTGATATAAATAAACCCCATAAAATTAAAGTGAGTAAAATGGCAATCGTTCTTGTAAAGTAAAAAACTTTTCACCTCATCAATCTGAGATGAAAGAAACTATCTGGAAGAAAATAATAATTTAAAAAAATTGCGATGGTCAGCTTCCAGAATAGCACATAATATGGCCATGGAAATTGTGCAGAGGGCATTAAAAAATCTGTAAAAATATTGCTTTAGTGAAAAAACAAATCTGAGATAAAGCTATCTGGGAGCAAATAAATAAATAAATAAAATAAAATGTGGCCGTCAACTGCTGAAACATAAGGGAATATTACTAACACTTAACAAATGTGGATTGAGAAAGAAAAAAAAAATCAGCATTAGTCTAACTGAAATGAAGCTATTTGTAAGCTACAAAAGGCAAAATTGTGAACATCAGCTTCCGGAATGCCTCATAATGCAATGCGACCATGGAAAACGGAAGAGGGACGATAAAAATATGTAAAAATATGGTTTGTGAAAAAAAAAGAAGAAAACAAAATCACACCTTATCAATCTAACTGAGGTGAAGCTATCTAGAAGCAAAAAAGGAAAAAAGTTGCAACATCAACTTACAGAATGCGGATGACTACGGAAATGGAGGAAGCGCTTTAAGCCAGAAAAGAAAAAAATTGTGATCATCAGCTTCCAAAATGCCACACAAAATGAACGTGGTGCGTTAAAAGTGCACAAAAATATCATTTCCTAGATTCAAAGTTGAGAGAGGCAATTATATCTCATCAAGTTGAAGTTATCTATGTGAAAAATAAGGAAGAAAGAAAGCTAAAATAAAATAGGGTAAAAAAGAAAAGAAAAACAGTTGCCTGCGTGATCTATCAGCTACAGCTTTTCATCTGGAACGAGAGCCAATCTTAAAAACGTGAAAATTTCTCTTCCTTTGTTTTAAAATTTAAAGAAATCTTAAAAACATTTAGTGTTAAGGAAATAGAAAAACAGTCTGCACACCTTTCTGAGAATCTGCGACAGGCATTGCTGTGTCAGCTGTTTCTGCTCCTGGGTTTAAATACACCAACCTAATGCCTTTTCACAATAACATATGTACATTTTTACCCATTCCTGCCACAACCTGCCAATGTCAGGCTCAAAATTTCCCCTAAACAAAAGTTTTGTACCTAACAGTCTGGAAATCTTTGTTTACAGTGCACTTGTCTCTGGCATCTCTGATTAGAGCAGGCAGAATTCTCATTGTTATGGCTTTTTAATGATTTATTAAGTACCTTACCTTTCTTGTAAAAATGGCTTCCAATAAAAGAAAAAAAAAGTGCTGAAAATAAAACTACTGGTGCAATGTCACAAAAAGCCAGAACAGTACAAGAAAAAGTGGATGTAATAAATATATGGCTGGTGAGTTGGTAATACAACTTTTAAACTGTATGAAATTTCCTATGGAGTGCTTGCTCCTAGCCACCCCACATGTTTGACTGACCAAAACTGTAAGTATCATACTTCTTGAAAATTCTGGACAACAACATCCTAGTAGTTATTTGTATTCATGTGCAAGCATTCTAATATATTTCTTAGTCATCAAAGAAAATTAGTTATAAACTCACATCTTAATGACTGCTTTTTAGGTACATATGTGATGTACGTATAATCTCCAATAGTCATCTTGGCCCCCAGTGAAGCACCAACTATACTATCTTAATTCTTTTTAACAATTAAAGCTTTAAAATAATATTTTTAGATTAATATTAATTCAATTTAAAAGCATCTGTAATTCACCATTACTAAAATTACTAATGTACAACTGTATACACTTAAAAGCCTCGTAAGTTTAATTATTTACATGCTTTCGTAATTAAAAACTCACCGCAATAAGTTAAGTATTATTTTTCAGTGCAGTAGTTTTTACAAATGTACACATGGCATTACTCTCCTACTAAAATAATGAAGATCAAGAAATTTTTTAGCTATTTAAAACTCAGAATATTAAGAATGAATGATAAAAACGCTTTTACTTCACTCTCGGCCCTGACTCCTGTCAGCTAAAACCTCAAGACTGACTGAGGCCTTTCACTTCCATCATGAAGCATTCTCAAAGACACCTTCTTTCATCTGATGTCCAAGGTCTTGGCAACTATCCATACTGAAAATTACAATGGCAGTGTGTATGTGGAGCTTTCCAACTTTTGAGTGTAAGGGCATGGTTTAGTAAAACACCAATAGCATGCGTGCAGAGCTCATGGTTTAATTAGATCTGGCAGTCTTGTCCTGCCCTCCTGTGATCTGAAAAACTCAGGTATGTTATAATTTCTAATTATCTGTGTTTTCTGATTTTGGTGGATTAAAATTTTCTAGGGATTTGCCAAAGCTGTTGGATCATGACTAAATTACAAACTCTTGTTTTATATTTTTCAGTGTAAACTGATTCAGAAATCCATACTTCATTTTTATTGTTATATGAAGCAAGTAATTTAATTTTATCAGATTCAGGAAATTATTTTCTTTCGACACAATACTGAATTGGTTACATTGCAGTTAAAGAAAATAGGCCTAACCATTCAATTCCATGAAACAACATACCAAATGCCAATTTTTCCAAAATGTAATGCTTCCTCATGTATTTGTGTGTAAATCTTCACCATGCACCTGGGGGTTCTGTGACTTCGTGTAACCACAGAAACCATGCTTCATCTGTAAGCCACCTGAGCTTTAAAATTGTAGGGTTTCATACCAGCGATTGCTGGAACTATATACAAAAACAGATACATCCTTTGTGGTCTGGTACAGGCAAACCTTAAAACATCTTCATTTGAGCTGAAAACTTTTAAGTGTTTATGTATTCTTCACATGGACCTCAATATCTTTCATTGAGACATTGGTAAAATCAAATTAAGTCTTGAATTTCTGATTTGTCACACTTTTGTTTTGTGTGTGTGTGTATACTGTTTAACTTTGTTTTTATTATTTTTTCCCACCCATTCAGGAAGACTAACATCACACTCATTTGTGATCCAAATCCTGATGCAACTGATACTTTCACAGTTGCTGGAGAAATATCTCCACCTTCAAGTCATTATGTAAGTATTTGTACTGAGTGTTTGTATTATGCAGAGTTACTGCAATTTGTCCATTCAGTAAGTTCACAATTACACTAACTATTATTGTATAATAATAAATAAACACATAGGCTGATAAAAAAAAAGCAAGGTTGGCCAGTGTTTCATATCAGTGTATTTAATGATTTGAATAGGATTTACAAAATTAAATATCCAATTGTACACTGTCTTTCAACACCATCACCAAAAACATTCAGGCACTTATCTCTGCATGTCATGAGCTTGTTTATTCCCTTAAAATTCTTGCCCCTGTTACTAGTGCTGTGCTGTGACAGCAGTTTTCACTCCTTCAAACATGACTTCCTTTCAGGTGATGTTTCAACAGTACAAAGTTATACACCTATTCTCTGAAATAATATTGTTAATTTATGCTACATTGATTTCCACTGAAGAACTGCTTGGATGCCCACAACTCATCAGTGGAAATTGTTTAAGGTACCCTTGCTATGCTGCAAGCTTACGATACCATTCTGCTGGATGTTGATGTAGCCTGATATGTTCTCCAAATGCTTTAATAAGATGCCAGTGGGTATCAGCTGGCAAAACCTTTCCCACAAAAATTGAATTACACCTGAGGTGTCCTTTCAAGACTGACGTTCCTAACTAATTACAATTCTACTGGGTGACAATACATAACCCGGACACACATTTGTACATGAAATCATATTTTTATGAATAAGAACATAGAATCATGTTGTACATTCTGCAAGTGCATGATCTTGCTGACAAAACACATTTACATATTTTCAAAATGGCCACGTTTGGATTGATACAGAGCTTTAGCCTCTTAACAAAATTGGCGACCACTTGCTGCACTTCTTCAGATGTGATTTTGTCTTGTTCGCTAGTAAGAGCTCTCTTGAGAGACTCAAGATTTCTGTGTGGCTTCACACAAGCCCTGGCCTCCAACATGAACCACTTTAATTAATCCATTAGATTTAAATCCGGTGAGCGTGAAGGCCATTCTGCAGATGTTATGACTTGTGGAAAATGTCCAATGCACCACTCCTGAGTTTTCTTAGCCTTGTGTGCTGGTGCCGAATCTTGCTGGAATATTCAATCATTATTTCGGAAGTTTTTCTGAGACCAAGGAAGCACCACATTCTCCAAAATTTGTTTTTGATACACTTTTTGATTAATATTCATGTTATGTTCAATGAACATGAGGGGCATTTGCCACTTGCACACACCCCACCCAAAACCATGACTGATTGGGGGAGCAGGCGATGTGTCGTTATTCTAGATGGTCCAAGCAGTTCAGAGGACCATATTCTGGCATTCTGATGATTTGTACTTTCTTCAACAGTGAAGACTTTCTCGTCTGTGAAGAGAATGTTCTCCCACTGACAGTTGGCGGCGTAACGCAACTGTGCACAACATCTCTGAAGCTGAGCTTCTTTATTCTTTAGGAACTGGGCTTTGTGAATTTTATATGGCTTTAGACCAAGGTTCTCTTTGGCAATGTGACAAACTGTTTCTCTGTTGATGCCTATCTGGTGAACGATTTTTCTCATTGATCTCCTTGAATTCCTCTGGATTCTCTTTTTGATGATCTGGTAGTTCCTTGAAGTATTCACAGTTGCCTTTCTGCCTCTACCTGGATAGTCGTTTGTGTTGCCAAGTTCCTTGTACTATTTTATGGCATCACTGATGGTTTGTTTTGTAACTCCAAGCAACTTCACCATTTTGCATTGGCGTTTTTCAGCTTTATACAGTTCGCTGACAGGACATTCTGAAAGTAAAAAATTACAGCTTAACTGGCTTCAGTACATGAATATAAAGGTTTGTAGACAATGGCAAAGCAAAATTACTCCCGTATAGCAACATATGCTTACTGTAGGGCATTTGAAACTTTGTCCGGGTTATTTATTGTCACCCTGTAAACTGCCACAACACAGCTTTACCAAGGGGCATTCAAAAGTTCTTGACATGTGTCTATAGATTTGCTCTCGTTTCTCCAAAGTTAACAAGCTACAACTTGTTCAGAAGCTTGTATATATTTATCGTTACATATTAAAGACCAAGGCTGTGTCATCAGTTCTTGCTTTGCTGGCAGCACCTAAAGTTCTGTGAAATCTGCTTTGTTGCTCTGCAGCCTACTGAAGATAGATTTTACATTTTCACAGAGATGGGAGTGAATGTTTGCATTTTTTTTTTTTTTAAATTTCCAAGGAGTGGTCGCCATGGACAACTTACCAGAAAAAATTGCTGTAAATGCTAATACTACACCAATATTGTTTTGCCCAAAATGGTTAAAGAGGTGAAGGAACAGTGTCCAACAACAGGCACATCAAGGGTTCTCCTTCTTTGTGACAATACCAGGTGCTCACAAAACCCGGCAAGTTACAGCCTATCTGCAGCAGGAAAAACTCTAACAGCTATTCATCCTGCATTTTCACCCAATCTTGCAATGTTCAATATTTGGTTGTTTCCAAAAATTAAAGAGGAACTTTCTGGGCAGGCTTTTTCACGGATTCTAGACCTTGCATAATGCATGCATTCAAAGTGGCTGAGTATTCTCCATCAGGAGTACCACCAAGCATTCTAGAATTGGCATTGAGTTTGCAGTTTTGCAGAGATTCTGGATGGGAGTACTTTGAAGAACAAAAGTGTTATTGAGGTAAGTGCAGTGGTTTTTGTTCTGTGGATGCATGTCAAGAACTTTTTAAACACCCTCCATAATGTGCACATCCGTCTTCACAATGTGGAGTGTTGCCAATAGGGTACACTACTGTCTATACTCACAGTGATTGCAGTTCCTACAAGCACATTTGTGGAATGATCTGTCTTGTAACCTAATTTGTTTTTTTTATTAATCTTCGTAAATGTTGATTAGCACTGTCTTACTTAAGGTCATCAGATTTTATAAATGTCTTAGAAAGTGAATGCTTTTTGATAACTAGAGTCAATTTGTTAGCCCAACTTTGGCTATTAACTTCAAGCTTTGTTCTTTTATTACACTTTCTGCAAGATTTTCATAGCAGGCTGCAGGTTATTGTGCTATTCTGCCTGCTGAGCTATCACCTGCAAGGTGGTTGAGGGCATTTCCTGGCAGTCTGTACTTCCAGTAGATACCATAAGACCGAACTATGTGGACTGTGAGTAATCACTTTACAGAATCATTGACCACTGTTTAAGACCTTAGGAACAACTGACTTTACTTCAGACTAAGTGTTAACTTTATATTCCATGCTGTGGTGTCTAGCAGTTTAGCCATAAAAACTAAGATCATGCAGTTCTTCATTATAATAGTGTAATCAGGGCTGTTTAACCAACAGGTAAACTAGGCAGCAAAATTTAAAGATAAGACAGTAAAATCTGAAAGGTGGCAGTACAACAGTCCTGTCCTCACCCCATGATGCTGCAAATGATATAAAATGTTTATTAAATTGCTCATGAAGAATAATAGTTCGTGGGCAAGGAATGGAATAGTAGAGGTGTATGCACATCCAATTGATTTGCTTTGGTGGTTGTTGTTACCCTGACATAGTATCTAACTTTAAATCATAGACTGTTTTGGTAACATCTTTATACACTGGTGTGCAAAAATTAAGGACAAGACGGTTTTTCGAATGTAACATTGTGCAGAAGTGCTTCACATCGACTCAAATCATACCATAAGATCCCCAAGATGTAAGAATATGGGACAAGTGAGCAAAACCGTCCAAACAAGGAATCCAAAGGATACAAAGGCACTTTATTGAAAAGGTAGCTTCGAGCACAACTGGACAGAAGACAGAAACGTCCATGTGACAGACAGCTTCCAAGAAAAATCCAGTCTTTAGTAGAGGATATGATCACCCCTGACTGTGTAGCAGGATTTACAACGTCTATCCATGCTGAAGACGAGGTTGTCAAGGAGCTGTTGAGGCATCGCGGTCCATTCCTCTTGTAGCGCCAATCACAGCTACGGAATCGCTGCTGGCGGCTGGTGACATGCTGCCAAGCGTCTCCCGAGAAGGTTCGACACGTGTTCGATTGGATTTAGGTCCGGGGACCTTGCGGGCCAATCCATGCGTTGAATATCTTCATTTTCCAACAGCTCTGGGACAGCCACTGTACGATGAGGTGTAGTGTTGTCGTCCATGAAGAAAAACTCAGGACCCCCAGCACCTCTAAACAGACACACGTGAGGCAGGAGAACCTCTGTACAATAGCGGACACCAGTGACTGAACCTCCTTGGAAGATGTGGATGTCAGTACAGCTACCAAGCATGATACCGTCCCAAACGAAAACTCCGCCACCTCCAAACCGGTCCCTTTTGATGATGTTGGAGGTGTGATTGCGTGTTCCCTGCTCTCTCCAGATGTGTATACATCCAGAATCGCTGGCCAGACTAAATCGGCTCACATCCGTAAAGAGAACTCGACCCCGTTGCTGATGTGTCCAGTTCTTGTGTTCGTGGCACCACAGAAACCGCCGTTTCCGATGAGCAGGCGTTAATGGCACACACCGTACTGGTCGTCGTGCAAATAGACCATCTTTGTGCAGCCTCCTGGAACACAGTAAAAGGCGCTAACGGACGTCCAGTTGTCTGTTGCATGTGCCTTGCGATTTCTCCTGCTGTCTGCCGTCTGTCTCTTCTCGTCTGTAGGACAATATACCAGTCGCCCGCTGCCGTGGTTGCTTGTGGACAACCACTGCTAAACTCTCGGACAGCTGTTGCTGTCGTTTGAAATGCTCTCCAAGCTCGTGAAACGATGCTGTGAGCGATCCTGAACTCCTCGGCCGCACTAGTCACACTTCGACCTTCTTCCAACTTCCCAATGATGCGACCTCGGGTAAAGTCATCCAGATGTCGTCTACTGGATTGCCTGTTGGCCATATCACACGGTGGCAGCAACTCGACGTCGTTCAAACCGATGTGCACCGTGCAATAGCTTTCACCGAATTGCTGAGCGTACGCTGACCGTGTGCTTTATAACCCCCCCCCCATTGTGCTGCATATATGCGCATGCCTTACCGTACCGGACCCTAGTCTATCTCCTGAGTGGTCTTTCGGTCCATTCTGCCTGCTCGTTCCACTGTTATGCTAATTTCTCCTCTTCGTCCTTAATTTTTGCACACCAGTGTATGTAAAAGATGTAAATATTCTCTTCCTCTCTATGACTAGATTTCCATGGGTACTATGTTTAGTATTATTCCAAGGGATGTTTCTTTATCTGAAAAATGAGCTGAGGGGTGGGAGAAGAATGAATGATGATGATGATCACAGTGAGGGCTGTGGACTCAGAAGTGATACTGATTATTCTTTCATATCTTAGTTGGTTTTTTACATGTCTGTAATTGTAATTACTTTATCATCTCATTCTGGATTCACACTGTGATGCATGATGGTTACTTTTGGATTCAGTTATGCATGCATGTTAAATGTGTTCCACAGTCTCTTTAAATGTTCATGACCCATGTTTTAATCTTTAGTTTGCTAGTGATATTGTTCAAATATCATGGAGCACTGAATTTCATCTAATCTGTCTTGAATTCCATTTCTTTCATTCTTGTTTAAAATGTATGAAAAGATACTTATGAAAGCCCATGTTAATCCCTAGCTTTTCTTCATGATTATGCAGATTAAACATAAAAATGACTGATTTCTTTTCAAAAAATGTATTTTTCTCTCATTAGAGAAAATTCTGCCTTTTATTTCTTTTACTTTATAATGTCTTAAAACTTCAATCCCATTGTTCATGATTAATTTGTATAATAATCATGAGGATTTAAAGTAGGCTTTGTAGCATGAGGTTTTATGAATTTTAATCTGTTAGTCATGTCATGGAAATATATTTCCTTCATTCTTTATAAAATGTGTAGGGAGGTATATGCTAAAATATTTGTTTGTTTGTTTAACAACCACTGTGAGCAACTCAATGAGCTATAAGCAGTCTCCCATCCCTAATTTTGGGCCATTGGTTCCAGAGAAGGGAGAGAACTAATGCCATGAAACAAACACACAATTCAAACCCTGACCCATCTCGGATGAATGAATAGAAGGCAGCACTCAGACTACTGAGTCATCAGGGTGGCATGCTAATACTTAGGTCTCTCCCACAATTGTGTACTAAAGCAAGAAAAAAACATACTTAGGAATTTTTGTAATCATTCTTGTACTTACTGTCCTGTCTGGAAATCTGCTTGTTTGAACAATTGCGACAGGAGAGTAAACATGAATAAGAGTTTAAAAAATCCTAGGTATGTTTTTTTTTTCATGATTTAGTACATAATCACGGAAGAGACACAAAGATTAACATATGTTTTATAGCACATGAATTCGATGTAAAATGTGTTCATTAGAATTGGCTTGTAGGTACTGAGGATTTCATTGTGATGCATCATTTCTTAATCAAACTTACTAATTCATTCTTCATTTTCAAACTTAGCAAATTTAATGATGAAATTTAAGATTTCAACTGTGACTGGGAACATGAATGAAGATGACAAGAAGGTTCATTCAGACATTCAGTAATCCCTATTCTGTTTTACACTTTTTTTGGGTGGGGGAGGTATTTAAAAACTAGCCTTTTTGTTATCTACAACGACTTCCATAAAAACTGAGAGTAAAATCACACAAAATGAAGAAACATAGATACAGCAGAATATATGTTATTCTTTCTCAAAGTACCTTCTCTTGAATGATATGCAATGGTCCCATCGTTCAGTCCACTTTTCAAAGCATGTGACGAAGGCATTTTGTGGAAGCTGCTGTAGCAACCCCTGTACAGCTTGAATAACATCAGCATCTGTTGAATGTTGTGCCACGAAACTTCTCCTTCATTTTTGGAAACCAGAAATTGCGTGGGGCAAGGTCAGGACTGTAGTTAGGCTGTTGCATGATTTCAATACTGCACTTCGTAAGAAACTGTTGAACACAAGCAGCCACATGTGGGCAGGCATTATCATGGTGTAGGGTTCACTTGCCCACCAGTTCCAGTCGCTTGATCGATATGTGTCGTTGCAGATGCTTCAAGACTGAAATGTAATACTCAGCATTGACAGTAATTTGTGGAGGAACGGCATGCTGGTAGACTACACCTTTATGATAAAAGAAAATGATTATCATCACCTTCCCAGCTGATTTCGTTTGGCGGACTTTTCGGAGGAGGTGAGCCTGTGTGTTTCCAGACACTTGTTGCGCGCTTCGTGAGGGATTCGAAATAGTGGACCCATGTTTCATCGGCAGTTATTACTGTGTTTAGAAAGTTTGGATCTTTTGCAATCATTTGTTTCCACTCATAACACACCTGAACTCTGGCTAACAATTGTTCTCTCATCAGGTAATGAGGTACCCATCTGGAACACACACGATGCAGCAGTAATTGTGTAGAATGCGGAATGCCAACGTTTTTGAAATATTAGTTGATGCCACTATGTCTTCACACGTCATTCGTCAATCTTCTTGCAAGATTGCCCAAACAGTGTTAACAATATGCTTCATAATGACACTTTCAGGTCAACCAGGCATAGGAGCGAGTTTTGCTGACAAACACCCTTTTTTGAAATCATGGTGCCATCTAAAAATCATTGACTTACCCAAACATTTATCTTCGTAAGTTTTTTCATTAAATCAACTGTTTTTGGAACCATTTTACCCAAGCAACAGCAAAATTTTATCACACAACGCATTTCACTTCTTACTTCTGAATCACTCACCTTCGTAGCTGTATGGCAAAATGCAGGCACACCTTAAACAACTCCGCAATAACAAAACCAGAATCATCTGCCATAGCTAATAACTGTTACCATAGTTGCCATGGCTAATAACTGTTCCATATTCTGTTATATATTTTCTGTTACTGCATTTTTGATACTTTTCCCAATATCATCAGCTTTTCTGACACCATATGGATTTTTTTGAAAATTAAAGTGCCACAAAACCTCCCCCTGTTTAGTACGTCTTTTGTAAAAAAAGGTCGTGCTTATGTTATCAGTTTGTCTGTCTGTACCCACAATATCTCTGCAACTATTAGTCTGATTTGAAACGTTCTTTTTGCATTGGGAAGCTTGAAATATGCAAATGATGATCCTTCATTTCGGTTTTTTTTTTGTTTACGATGTACAATTTTGCCGCTAGAGGGCGTAAATGCAGAAGATGTCAAATTCAAAAATATGTTTTATCCCACATATTTGCTTCTAAACATCCGATTGAAAAAATTCTTTTATCTTTTGATTCCATTTATGTCAAGAATATTTTATATATAGTTACTTTTTCAAATTATGCATAGATTTTCCGCTAGGGGCCGTAAAAGTAAATTACATTTTCCCCGATAACTCTTCTTCTAAAACTCCGATTTGAAATATATTTTTTTACAGCGAATACACCTCCTGATGATAAATCTTTTTCATATAATTTCAAAATTTTGGTAAAGAATACTTTAGCCACCAGGGGGCGTAAGTGTTAATTTTTGCTTCTGATGTATTCGCCATAAAATCTGAGCTTCTAAAATATCGATTGAAAAAATTATTTCATGGACTGATGCCACTCACATCGATAAACCTTTTCGGAATGTTTTCTTCTTATAATATTCCACGGTTTCTCCGCCAGGGGGCGTAGATATATATCTTATTTTTGTCAATATCTCTACTTCTAGGAGTCCGATTTGAAAAATTCCTTCTTTATTGGATAGTGTTTTGGGTGTGACACGGTTTTCATATAATTTCAAAATTTTCAAGTTATTCATAGACTTTCCGCCAGGGGGCGTAGAGGTAAATTGTGTTTCCCCCTATATCTCTGCTTCTAAATCTCCGATTTGAAAAATTCTTTCTGCATCGAATACAGCTCCTGGTGTGAAATCGTTTGCACGTAATTTCTAATTTTTGTAAAAAAAAATGGTTTGGCCGCCGGGGGTGTAAACCTTAATTTCCTCTTCTGATGTATTTGCAGCAAAATATGAGCTTCTAAATTCTCGATTGAAAAAAACATCGTTTGTAGACCGACCGGTGGTACTCATGTCGACAAACCTTTTAGAAACATTTTCTTCTTAAAAGAATGCATGGTTTCTCCCCCAGGGGGCGTAGATGTATATTTTATTTTTGTCAATATCTCTACTTCTAGGAGTTCGATTTGAAAAATTCCTTCTTTGTTGGATAGTGTTTCCAGTGTGACATATTTTTCCTGTAAATTCAAAATTTTCAAGTGAATCATAGACTTTCCGCTAGGGGGCACAAAGGTAAATTGTATTTTCTGCGTTATTTCTGCTTCTAAAACTCCGATTTGAAAAATTCTTCCTGTATCGCATACAAGACCTGATGGAAAATATTTTTCACATAATTTCTAATGTTTGGTAAAGAAATGGTTTGGCCACCAGGGGGCGTAAGTGTTAATTTCTGATGTATTTGTAGCAAAATCTGGGCTCCTGAAAACTCAACTAATTTTTTTTTTCTTGGACCGATACCGCTCATATGGAAAAACCTTTTGGAATACTTTCTTCATAAAATAATGCATGGTTTTCCCACCAGAGGATGTATAGTCACATCTTATTTTTGTCGATATCTCCGTTTCTAAGAGTCCGATTTGAAAAATTATTTCTGTGTTGGAGAGCGTTTCTGGTGCAAAATGTTTCTCATTCTTCTTCTTTCTTCCGTCAGATACTATTGTTTTCCATACCGGTTCCATTGACTTTGAATAGCTTTGATAAATTTAATTTGAGTCAGAACGGATTCAAAAGACATGCTTATTACACCCGGAAAGTCGGTGTAATCTTTGTTTTTTTCTTCAAAGCAGTATATTATTCACAGAACCTAAACTTATAACTTTTTAACAGATAATCCATGGATTATATGACAGAAATTATAATGTTACTGCAAAGTATGAAATTTGAAGTAAAAGAAAATGGGCACCAGAGCCTAATTTCTAGGTGCCAGATTGACCTGATACCCATGATTTTTCCAGGCATGTTCTATGTGATAGTGCTGTTACCATTACACACTATTTTGATAATCCATGGATTATATGACACAACGCAAGTAATGTTCACATTTCCCTTGCCTTTCACAGTCTGTAAGTATACTATTTCTGTGGAAGGCAAGGGAAATGCGAACATTACTGAAAGATTTTTTCTGTTAGCCAATTATTTTCTGATTATTTAAAATGGAAGGAACTTAACAAAAAATATGGTATAAGTGTGCCACTGTGAGAAAAATATTGTACGACTTATAGCTGTCTGATTTAATGTAATTATTTTTGCTGTCATACTCCCTAGAATGGTAGCAAAGTCAACTATCACTTCAAGTTTTTTTATAGACATCAGATTCTGAGAACTAGGTATTGTTATGCAAATGTTTGACTAACAAGTTTCCCTGAAATATGCATAATTTTGTATTAATATATTTAATCCTTCTCTCATGGAAAAGTCTTACCACTGTTCAGCAAAGTGTAATATTTTCACTGTTTTTAATGTGTATGAGGAAATGTTTCTGACAGTTTTTGTAAACACTGATGTTTTTCTCAATGTTTCAAATGTAGGAAATGAGCCTCACTTCAAAATGTGCTTGTGTTGATTTATGTGGACATAGGGGTTTGTCAGCAGGATCTATAATAATTATTTTGTAAGTGTCATTTCCAGTAAACTTTCATTTATTGAAAACATAGCTTATTGATGATTGCAAATTGCCAAAAACTTACTATTATGACAGTTTAGTGTTCTTTTTTTTTTTTCTTTTTTTTTCATGAACATTCTTATTTAGTCAATGTTTCTTGAAGAAAATATTTATGACTTCTAAAGCATTTGCCAAGAAGTTTATTTTGAACTGCATTTCTGCATATATGGCTGTGTTTTTATATGATAGTGTCATTGTATGGTTCTATAGTGGCTTTCATATTATTAACATGAGTCCTGATCTGCTTCTGAGGGGAATAGTTTTGTCTAACCAAATACAGTAGCACTGATCAGCAACTTTGGCAAGCAGAAACAAGCAACAAAAAGAAACATGCTTTAAAAAAAGGGGGGGGGGAACAATATCATAAACAGGTGACTGTTTGAAAATTCTATTGATCTTTAGTATAAAAAGATAATGCAAAGGGAATTGTTTCATTTGTATAATCCTTTTACATTTTTTTTTTCAGTATTCAATCTAAAAGTAACTCAGTAAAAAATGAAAAAAAAAAAAAAAAAAAAAACAGTATGCAAGTTAAGGGAATTGAAAAGTTGCCAGATCTTGTGTTGTGATCAGTCCCTGTGAAAATGTTTAATTACAGCAACAATAAAGATAGTGGGGAGTATTTTAAAATAACCTTAAAATGTTTGTGAAAAAATCCACTGGAGTTTTTGCTGATTTTTAATGCTGTACCTTTTGCCAACTAAGCCCTCCTCTGTCTTTATTTTTTTATTCCCTTCAAGTATTCCTCCATGGGTCAGCTACATATGTACCCTTTCATGAGTCAGTAGCTTTCGTGTGTAATGTGGGAGCTTTACAATCAGCTTCCAGACATTCATAGAGATATGAAAATCCTAACATCTTAAAGACCCCTTCCTAAAATTTATATCACTCATTGCCAAATTCATTGAATTAGTTTCACAAGTTCGTCAAACATGAATTTCACTGAGCTACATGGCATACGCTTTCTTTTCTAGCACGAGTGGCAGTGTGCTTAAATCAATGACGTCCTTGTGCATAAGTATGTTACAGTGAGTTTTGTTATTTAACAAAACATTTCACATACTTTTGCAATGCTGAAGTTTTTGAAAGGTATGAATTAACTCTTTCTGTGTACTTGTAGTGCCTGTGGACAGCTGCTTTTTTGTTTAACAGTGAAATTAAATGTGTAATGTATTGTAATAAAAGCTAGAAGATAAGTTTAATGTAAAACACTTTTATTTTACTTCCTGTAATCTTTTTTAGATTTTTTCCTTTTATAACAATTAAGTTGTTGTTTTTTCTGTTTCTCATTTAATTTTTGCTTTTGTGTATGTTTTTCTTTTGTTCACTAACCTCTGCAATTACATATGCTTTTGAACGAATTATTATACCCTTCCATTAGTACTTCGGTTCACTCAATATTTTACTTGGATACTGGGATTTAAAAACAAAAAAATAGTGGTCACACAGAGGTGAACACCACGCTGAAAAGCAAATCATGTTAGGACAAATTGAAGACAGTGTTTTGCAGTAACCACTTCCTGTTAGTGATGTTCACACAAAGAAGTTCCTATATGTGTGTAGGTAAAATTGTATCTCAAATGTTGGAAAGGTTACAGAAAAATCTATCTATGGTACATTTTAGCTATTTCCAATATGCCTATATACACCGATGTCCATAAATTAAGGGGCAGCTACATTTTTAATTTTTAGAGAAAAAAATCTGACAGGATGATGATAAATATGTTAATATGACATACAGACAGACTTAACAGAAGGCATGAATTGACTTTTTGGAAAGATAGGAAGACTTTCTGGAAGTACACGAGAATCAGGAAAAATAGGGGAAACAAAGTTGTAAGTTGTGTGAGGAATAGGATCGGGGAAATGATATGGGAGTCCAATGAGTTAAGTGAAAGATGGGGTGAAGTATTCTAATACTTCTGTGAGTTATTAGATCATGAAAGCAAAGATAATTCTGAGGCTGAAGCAGATGATGTCACAGTGAAGGATGAAGACACAGGAGGGATCTCAAGAGAAGAGCTCTAAAATTTCTTCAGAATGGTAAGGCTCCGGGAGTTGATGGCATAACTACCATGATGTTGAAATATGGTGGTGACTCTGTGCCTGACTGGTTAACTGAAATTTGCCAGTTGTGCTGAGAGTTAGGAATAGTCCCTCGGGATTGGAAGGATGCTATCATTGTTCCCTTGTATAAGGGAAAAGGTGATCAGACTGACTGCAAGAACTATCATGGTATTCAAGAAGAATTCAAAGCTGTCAAAGCACAGTAACTTTTTTGGAGCAGCCAAAGCATACACACCGCACTTTAATTGCAAGTCATTGGGTTGAAAATAATTTCCAAGCTTTCACGGTAACGGAGGGCAAAACGATTGTCAAAAGAAGCAATTCGTTTTGCTTCGTTCCAGCGGAGAATTGCATATGTGTCTTCCACTGTCAAAATAGACAAAGCTGTATTAGGGTTGGCTTTCAAAACATCTTTTTTATGTTCTAAAATTCTGTGGTTAATGCTCCTGTATGTACTTCCAGTGTATAAGTTATCACCTGTTGAAGAAGAGATAGGAATGCAGTAAACTCCTGGGAGGTCCAGGTTTTCAACTTTGTCCCTATCACTTTACAGAAGTTTCAAGATGTTTGGAACAACCAACTTTCTCTTCAAGAAGAATACTCCAAAATTTCTACAATAGCCCTTTCTCATGGTTTCCCTGCTCTTACAGTCAACTCCCTCTTAAAGAAATATGAAAACAAATCGAAAATTGAATGCCTCATCTTCAAAAGAAAGAAAACCTGAAATTCTCTGGTTCTGTTCCTTACCATCCTTCCTATGCTTAAAAGTCACAGATTCTTTTTAGAAGTTTTGGTTACCATCTTGCCATTACCCCCCCCCCTTCCCCCCACACACATCTTGAAACTTCTACAAAGTGATAAGGACAAAGTTGAAAATCTGGACCTCCCAGGAGTTTACTGCATCCCTATCTTTTCTTTAACAGGTGATAGCTTATACATTGAAAGCACATACAGGAGCACTAACCACAGAATTTCAGAACATAAAAAAGGTGTTTTGAAAGCCAACCCTAATACAGCCTTGTCTATTTTGACAATGAAAGACACATCTGCAATTCCCCGCTAGAACGAAGCAAAATGAATTGCTTCTTTTGACAATCGTTTTGCCCTCTGTTACCGTGAAAGCCTGGAAATTATTTTCAACCCAATGACTTGCAATTCCGAATCTCCTCTCTACATCCCGATGATCTGGAGATCAATTCTAAGATCTGGCAACAAAAATAGAAAAAAATTCAAATGTAGAATCTGGAAACAATCTTAGTCCTCCATTGGCTTGATAAAGACCTAAGATAAGGTCGAAAGCTCCCAACTTACGAACTTTCTTGTAAAAATTCTTTTCTTGTAATGTAACTAGCGTGATCAAGTTACCTTTATTTGACAAAACTTGATGTTTTCTCTTTGTTCCCTCGCAACACAGACACAAGACAGACATGCAGTTTAGACTGGTAATCTTTTTCTCATGCAGACACTCCTGAATCTGATCCTTCCATGACTTCCTTGACCTTCCTCTACTTTTCTTTCCTGCCACTTCAGCTGAGAAAATTTTCTTAGTAAGCATCTCATCACTCATTCTTTCAACATGGCCAAACCACTTAAGAATATTAGTCTCCACCTTACTGACAAGGTTTTGCCTCACATTACACAACTGCAACACACTTTATTCCTCATATGATCAGAGCATGTCTTGCCCCCACCCCCACCCCATAAGTACTGCATCTCTCCTGCACACAAATGGCTCCTATGTCTCTTCTTCAGTACCCAGGTTTCACAGTAGGAACAATTACACTTTCATACACAGCCATGCAGGACTCTCACGAGAACCCATCATCCCTGTGAAATCCTCCTAAGGCAGCTATGATTTTCATTGAATTCATTTGCCTACTAATTTCACTATTTAATTTTTTTCTCTGGCAAACATTCTTCCTAAATGCACAAACTTACTCACCTGGTCAATCACTGTGCCATTTAGTACTAACAGTTACATGCATACATATCTTTAAGCTGTTCTCTGATATTCAGAGGTTAGCTCCTCACAGAAAGAACTCACTGTTGCTGTATCAGGCGTCTCCGGTAACAGCGATCTCAGCACACAGCTCGAGCTTCATTGACATTCATCACACGCTGCGCACAAGACCTTTCGTACTTCATACTCATTATCTTTTTCTCATGCAAACATTCCTGAATCTGGTCCTCCCATGATTTTCTTGGCCTTCCTCTACTTTTTTTCCTGCCACTTGGGCTGAATAAATTCTCTTAGTAAGCATATCATCACTCATTCTTTCAACATGGCCAAACCACCTAAAAATATGTCTCCACCTTACTAACAGTTCCTCACTCAAAAACCATAGCTTTGGTTTCTCCTTTATTTATCCTCAGTTTGAATTTTGAACAAACTTCGTACATTCGGGACAACATATTCTACAACTCACTTTTGCTCTCTGCCAACAGGAATGTGTCATTAGCATACAACAATCTGCACACACACACACAGATATTACCAAGACATAAACCAGTATTGTCCATTTTGGATCCTGTATGCACGCATCCATAAATATATTAAACGGCCAGGGTGACATTACACAACCTAATCTTACCTCTGTACCAATAGAAAACTATTTGTTACGAGTACAACATTCACTTGTACACATGCTCTACTGCCGGCATTACGTGACTTTTACCCTATTAAGTAGATTTTCAGTAACACCATATTTATTCAATTCAATACCTTCCACAAAGGTGTCCTATTTACTCAGTCATAAGCTTTCTCTAAATCTATGAAGGCAGCAAAAACTTTCTTACCAACAGCCAGACACTTTTCAATCACCATACATAATGCAAAAATTTGGTTAGTGCAGCCCTTACCAGACATAAAACCACTCTGTACATCCCACATTTTCTCTGAAGTGAGACCTCGTACCTTATCAATAAAGACCTTTCCAAACACTTTCTCTGGCACACTCAATAAGCTGATACCACGATAGTTCTTACATTCAGTCTGATTACCTTTTACCTTGTGCAAGGGAACAATGATAGCATCCCTCCAATCCTGAGTGACTATTCCTAACTCCCAACACAAATGGCAAATTTCAGTTAAGTAGTCAATTACAGTCACTACCATATTTTAACATTTCAGCAATTGTGCCATCTACTCTCGAAGCCTTACCATTTTGAAGATATTTTATAGCTTTACACACCTCTTCACTTGAGATCCCTTCTGTGCTTCTATCTCTCACTGTGACATCATTTGCTTTAGTCTCAGAATCATCTTTGCTTTCATGATCTAATAACTCACAGAAGTATTAGAATACTTCACCCCATCTTTCACTTAACTCATTGGGCTCCCATATCATTTCTCCAATCCTATTCTTCACACAACTTGAAACTTTATTTCCCCTGTTTTCTCTATGTCTCATGTACTTCCAGAAAGTATTTCTCTCTTTCTGAAAAGCCAATTCATGGCTTTCCACCTTTTCCTTTCTATCTTTTGCCTTACTCTGGCGAACCATCTTAGCTGCCTCGTGTTTCTTATAGAAATATTCATCCTCAGAAACTCTACCTTGCAACATCCCCAAATATGCTTCTTTCTTTCTCTTTACTGCTTCTTTAATCTCACTGTTCCACCAAGCATCACCTCTAACATTTCCAACTGTTGTGGTGCCACAGACCTCTTCAGCAGCAGTTGCAACTCGCTCTTAAAACATGTCCACTTCTCTTCTTAATCCCTCTCACATGCTTTCATCCCATTCAGAGGTTCACTGAGTAAATCAGAATTATGCTGATGTTCTTCAAAGAGCCTTTCAACCTTTATTCTTATCATCACAGGCCTCTTCCTATTCCTTTTTCTCCAACCGACATTCAGTTTCGCTCATGATACTACCAAGTAATGATCAGAGGCAACATCTGCACCTCTCATCACACGAGTGTTAACAACTAAGTGTTTCAGATGCTGACTGTAGACAACAAAATTTGGTACACTCTTTTGTCCCAGAGTACGATTTTCCCAAGTATATTGTGTGAATGTACTTTTGGTTGAAAAATGTATTAGATACACACAAGCCATTCTCAATGCAGAGTTCAATTAATCTTTCACCATTATCATTCACACGAGGATCATTAAATTTACCCAGAATGTTATCAGACATCGCATTTTGCATACCAACTCTAGCATTGAAATCCCCTGCTATTGTAACTTTCTCTTTTGCACCAAACTGGCTCAAAACAGCTTTTAGCTCATTCCAGAAATCTTTCTTCCTATCAGAAGGTTCTGAGTCACAAGGAGCATACACTACAACAATTACTATTCTCTGAAGTTTCACACCAGCCTGTCCTCTCACATTATCCAACACTCCAGACCACACACTCAAGGTTCCATTCATTTCTTCTATCCCAATTTCCGTCTTTTAGTTTCACTTACACACAGCACATCCAATATATATGTATTAATTTCTTTAATCACCTCATTCATCTTTCCATTTATTCATGTAGTATTCCATACACCAATTTTACACTCACCCAGCCGAGATCTCTTTCTCATACACCATTTGCCATTTCCAGGTCGTTTCTGTGGTGGACCATCCTTCTCAAGTGTGGTAGGATCGACCATATCCCACACTAGAGTCCTTTAAAAACTTTGTGTCTTTTTAATCGATAAAGTATACCAGTGCAGAGGATTAGCTGACAGTTCCAGTTGGCCATTCCACCTAAGGTTTCTGGAACAAAATCGAGAGTTGGGGTGTTTTGGCCAATGTCACACAAAACTAGCTGATCCCTCAAGGATAATTTATTGTGAAGCTTAAATTTGTGTCAGCTTCCAATATTCATAGAGGCCCTTGTTCCTGTCGTGTGTGCCATTGTTGTTTCCCAGTGGAGCGCCCCGTGGAGGTAAACCCATCTCTCACTAAGACCGCCCACCATATTTTTACTTTAAACAAACAAAAAGTCTCGTCTGTTATTTTGTAGGTTTTTGTAATTGATATAATATTTGTGAATTTTGATTGATGTGTCTCAAAAATATTTTTTTACATTGTGCTGTTTTACTCAGAACATTTATGAGTTAATTTTGATTTAATTTCTGAACGATTACCAAGTCATTTTGGTGTTTGATGGAACACACAAACACAATTTCATCATAAGAGTTTCAATGAAAAAAATGGAAGTACAAAAAAATTGCAACTTCAGTACCAAGTTGAAAAGAACACCATATACCACTGTCCTATGGATATATAGAACTTATTATACTGTAGCATGAAAATGCGAGGAATAACTTTTGTCCAGACATGTGGCCATCTCTAGAAAACCTGAAAGTTACATCGTCTTGGAGCAGGAATTGAACTTGCATCCCAATTTCTGGCTGAACACTTCCCATTGCACCACGTGAGGCACTGCAGTTCCGAGGTAACTGGAGCCCCTTTATATTTGAATTGTACGGGGCTGCCAGACCTTCCCAATCGTGTTATCCCACACCAAAACGTTGTTGCACCATCCTACTACAGAACTGCGATTTTGACAAAATTTACCCCAGTTTTGCGCCAAAAGTTAGCATTTACCAGTCATCAGTATTTTAGCATAATCTTATGACGTTTGAAATCAATGCAGCGAATAATTCATACATGAGATTCTTCCGCAAATTCGCGGAGTACCTTTTGGTGGTGGTGGGGGGGGGGGGGGGGGTATTCTTGAGATTGATGCAAAACTGAAGATATATTTTTAGTCAGGGAGGGGGTAGTATTCCATTTTGGGATGGTGTTTCGTCTTTTTAAACTTTTGAAAATGGATGCTTCTGTGGAAGGTGTTGAATGAATATGGTGTTACTGAGAATCTACTTAATATTGTGAAAGCCATGTATGCTGGCAGTAGAGCTTGTGTATGAGTGAATGGTGTCGTTTCAGAATGGTTTTCCATTGGTACAGGAGTCAGACAAGGTTGTGTAATGTCACCCTGGCTGTTTAATATATTTATGGATGCATTCATGCATGATGCCAAGATGGACAATACTGGTTTATGTCTTGGTAATACTCATGTGTGCAGATTGCTGTAAGCTGATGACACAGTTCTGTTGGCAGAGAGCAAAGGTGAGTTGCAGAGCATTTTGTCCCGGATGTACGAAGTTTGTATGAAATTCAAACTGAGTATAAATAAGGGAAAAATCAAAGTTATGGTTTTTGAGAGAGGAACTGGTAGTACTGAATGTAATATAAGTCTAAATGGCACCGTGATTGACCAGGTGAATGAGTTTTTTTATTTGGGAAGCTTGTTTGACAGAGAGAACAGATTAGATGGCGAAATTAGTAGGCGAGTGAATTCTTCATTGAAAGTCATAGCTGCTTTAGGAGGTTTTCACATAAATGATGGATTCTCAAGAGTTCTGAATGGCTGTGTATGAAAGTGTAATTGTTCCTACTCTGATGTATGGCAGTGAAACCTGGGTACTACAGAAGAAACATAGAAGTCGTTTTTGTGCTGGAGAAATGCGTTACAGAAATGCGTTAGGGGTTTGTGGGAAGACACATTCAGATCATGTGAGGAATAAAGATGTGTTGCAAATGTGTAATGTGAAGCAAAATATTTTTAGCAAGGTGGAGACTAATATGTTTCGGTGGTTTGGCCATGTTGAAAGAATGAGTGATGAGATGCTTACTAAGAAAAATCTTTCGACCCAAGTGGCAGGAAAGAAAGGCAGAGGAAGTCATGGGAGGATCAGATTCAGGAGTGTCTGCTTGAGAAAAAGATTATGAGTATGAAGTATAGAAGGTCTTGTGTACGGCGTGTGATGGATGTCAGTGAAGCCGATGTGTGTGTCAATATCGCTGTAAATGGAGAAGTTTGATATGGCAACAGTAAGTAAATAATCAGTTAAAAATTTATCTGGTGGTTTGTGTTATTATCTGTTAAATGTTTATTTGTCAGATGGTCTTTCTTTGAGGAGCTAACCTCTGAGTATCAGAGAACAGCTTAATGATATGTATGTATGTATGTATGTATGTATGTATGTATGGAAACAGAAGTTAAATGGAGTGAAGATTTCCCCTGTAATCGTTTTTTTTTTTTTTTTTTTCTCTCGCACAATGTTGCTTTTGTCCAGTATTGTTGTTAAATATAATTTTATTGCATAAATGCCTGTATTTCAGCTTGAAACTATTGGCAACAATTTCGGAAAATGGAAGTTAGGCTGTGCGAAAATTTCTTTGTAATATTCGGGCATGAGATTCTTACGCAGATTCGAGGAATTCTATCTTTTTTGTGGTTAATTGGACCATCGTGAGAACGATGCACAACTGAACTGAAATTTTGGGAGGATTGGTGGGGGAGGGGGTCGTTTTGCGTTGGAGGATGGGATTTCATCCTTTGTTTGAAAACGGAAAGTAGATGGAGGTAAGATTTCTCTCGTAGTTGCATTTTTTTTAATTTCCGTGTGATGTTTCTTCTACCCAGTATTGTTGTTAGATATAATTTTATTCCATTAATATTTATATTTAAACTTGAAAATGGATAAATTTCCGAAAACGGAAGTTGGACGGAGTGAAGATTTCTCCCATAATTGTATATTTTCCCCCACAATGTTCCCACTCCTTTGTTGTTAAATGTCATTCCCCCATAAATGTGTGTGCATGTAAGCTTGATAAGGGTGGCAAACATTTCCAAAAATGGAAGTGACAAACTTTGGAAATTTGTAAGAATTGATGCATGGTGTTAAAAAAAAAGTATTTATCCTCTGAAAGTTACACCATTTATCTAAAATAGTAAATGCTCTGATATCAGTATTCGTGGTTCTCAGGCTGAAGGTTCTTTCTGCATGATAAATGAAATTATTGTTATCCGAGTGCATAAAAAAAAAAAAAATGAAAAGAGAAAGTAGCAGAGAAACAGTAAGGGTGAGCTATCAGCAATCGATGCTGTACTGTGGCAAAGTCAATAAAATACATATATGGCTGTGGAACTTGCTGAGAAGAAAGCAGGGCTTGTTCACCAGAGGAAACTGAAGCTGATGTTCTTAGAAAGTACAAGAACAAAACCGGGGGAAAAAACTGTGTTTGAAGTTATGTCTTTTAAAATCACTCTATTTTGTTTGGAATTCAGTAGTTTTATATTGTGTATACAGTGGTGTGATCTAGTTAAATATTTACAGTGAATGATTCAGTTTTGTTCATGTTGCATAATATATTCACACTTTCTCGCCACCTGTTCTGTTTTTTCACCAAATTAAAAGGTATAGCCCCTTGCACTTTTCTTTTTCCAGACGGGAGGTGCGTGGGACCGCCTATTAACCCACAATCATCTGCTTAATGTCCATGTCCGTGTGTGTAGGAGGGCCCCACATATGCAAAGAGGAGCGACTCTTTCAGACAAAGACAAAAAAAAAAAATGTCATAAACTGATTCTGCTGCTGAAGGGGGGCAATCCCATGCCAAAACATCACTGTGCAAGCATTAAGTGATAGGAGCAGCTTTTATCTAACCAATTTTACTAAATCTCACTGTTAGCTTACAGTTTTGGTTCCAGTTGTAATTGTTCGCAGCAATAACGAAAGTTTGCCGTCGATATCACTGGATGACAAACATTTTACGAAGAGTATCATGGTGCAACTGCTGAAAGGTAATTTCTCAATTTGATTATTAAATGCTACACTAGTTTGCATTTCATATGAGAGGTACGCTTTTATTCAGAAAACTTGTTCACGATGCACATGCAAACCACGTACACATGGCTTACCAGTTGGTTGGTCTCAGAAGTAATGCATTTTCATCTGAATGCCATTAATTTCGAAAAAATATGTTGCTAAAAACCAACCAAAGAACGCACAGTAATTAGGTATTATTTATTCTTCCTAAGTGTATATTCGTAAGCGTTCCATAATGACAGCAACAGTTCTTGGATGTGGCAGCATCCTATTCAAGTTATAGTGAAACGAATGCGTTCAGAAGAAAATACCTGATATTTATGTGTTACACTTAAAATATTGCAAGTCATGTAGTTTTCAATAAACTGCATGTAATATAATTGTTTTCCCATTTATCTCGCTGTAGGAATGACAGAAATTCTAATTAATTAACAGTCATAATGAGAAGCAGTGAAATTCAACAAACCTGAAATATAACATTTTTTCATAGTTCATAAAATAATGGTAATTCAGTATATAAACATGACTTAAAGCACAGCATGGACTTAAAACATAATTAAAAAAGCTATCATTAGCTGCTCCAAAACCTGAGTTCTGCTCCGAAATGTAAATTTTTTTACTCCAAATGCCAACTTTTCTGCGGCAAAGTGCAAATTTTCCTGCTCTAAGAATTGCTCCAAAACACGTTAGAAGCATTAACACCCCTGATTGTATGAACTTTCAGTTTGCACTAGTCAAGCCACTTGCCTCATTGTAGTAACCTGTCACCAGGAACAGGGATCTAAGTTAAATATATCTGTTTCAAACAGGGATCATTGTCAGATATCAGCAGTGTAAAAATGCCTGAAGACAAAAAGCACATGTGCTATACCATTGTTTTAGATTGAAATGTCTCTTGTAACCAGGCTCATTACAGTATCCAATTTAAATATCTCTTGTGACCAGGTTCATTACAGTAGCCAATTAAAATGTCTCTTGTGACTAGGTCCATTACAGTAACCAATTTAAATGTCTCTTGTGACCAGGTTCATTATAGTAGCCAATTGAAATGTCTCTTGTGATCAGGTTCATTACAGTAGCCAATTGAAATGCCTCTTGTGACCAGGTTCATTACAGTAGCCAAGTGCTGTTGTTGTCGTCTCTGTGTCATCTCTAGAAACCTCCAAGGTCATTCCATATGTTCATTAAATTATGTTCTTCCTCCATGTTAGTCATCAAGTCACTCCTGATGATTGTCTCACCCTCATTAGATGATATGTGTATTAGATTATTATGGTTATCAGTTTCATTAGATGATTCCTCTTTTCCCTTACTACTTAACTGTACTAACTTAAATAACAATTAATTTAGTCAATATATCTGTGTTTCAGTTTATCTGTTCATTAAAACTTTAATCGATTCATGAAATCAGGTTTATTTCTAATTAGCAGAAAGATTTTCTTGTGTCTTTCTTCTGTCATTTTTTCCTCATTATTAATGGTTGTTGTTGGCCTGTTGTTTTTCAAATACAGTGAAAACCTGCTTAAAGTGACCACCTTTGTGAAAGAATTGCATTGGTACATGACAGACTTTAGTATAGGCATAATTAAGTCCCTCCCAATTCTCAATTTTTGAACATAGTACGGTCTGAAGATGTGCATTAAAACACCAAAGGAATTTTTTTAAAAATGTGTATAAAGATCTAACTTTTTGAAGCATGTATATAAAAAAGCTATTTTCAAGTGGCTATTTTTTTTTATAAAAAAAAAAAATTTTTAACGTACTGTATGAAGAATTTTTTTTTTTTTAAGAAAGCAAAGCTTCTGTCTAGCACTTTTAAGAAAAGAAAGATTGAAAAATACATGCAGTAAAATTTTTTTCTGAGCTTAAAAAAATATGGGTTAAGTGTGCTTCTACATTACAGTAACTAAAAATTAATCATATACGGGTTGTTCAACAAGTAGTGAGACTTTCTGCCTGAAAGAATCAAAACATGACATACCTAAAAATAATCGCCGCCAGCATTTAGACAGTGGTCCCATTGTTGCACAAGTCCTTGTATTCCTGCAGCAAAGAAGGGGCAGGCTGCTGCAACCAGTTATCTACAGTTTCATGCATCTGATCATCCAAAGTGAAACATTTGTAGGTCCAAAAATGTGAAAATTTCAGGGTGATAGGTCAAGGCTATACACCAGATGTTGAAGAACTTCCTAGCGAAAGTACTGTAATGTCCTTTGTGTGGTCACTGACGTATGCGGCTGGGCATTATCATGCAGAAGCACAATACCCTGAGTGAGGTTACCAGGTCTCTTGTTTTTGATGTCTTGTCGAAGCTTCATTAAAGTTTGACAATATCGTTTGGCATTGATGGTTGATCCTTGATCAATCACTCGAGAAGCAATGGTTCTCGATGATCAAAGAACAGGGTTAACACCACCTTGCCTGCAGAAATGGTGGACCATGATTTCCTTGGCAGTGGAGATGATGCATGCTTCCACTGCATGCTCTGGCCTTTCGACTCTGGTTTGAAATGATGACACCAGCTTTTGTCCCCAGCAATAATGTGTAGTGGGAAATCTTCACATTTGTGGTAGCGGAACGATGCTGTAGCGATAGTCCCATTTGTTGACTCATCTGTTCACTGGACAGATGTTTCGGTACCCATGTGGTGCAGACCTTATGATATTCAAGGTGTGAATGCATGATCGTATTGACAGTTTCGATACTCACGCCTGCACTGTTTTCTAGTTCTCGGATCCTGATTCTTTGGTTGGCCTTTACTGCAGCATCCACATGTGCAATTGTCATCACTGAAACAGCATGATGTGGTGCTCCTGATCTTGAGCTGGTCTGCAGTGCTTGTTCATCCACCACTAAAGAGCTGGCACCACCACAATACAGTACTGCGTGTAAGACAAGCATGCCCATACACCACCTTCATTCGTCTGTGAATTTCACATGGTGGCGTTTTTTTCTCCGCTTTCAAAAACTGAATTACAGCATGTTGAGCAACTTTCAACATATCAGCCTCCTACAAGAGAACAATAAAATTAGTCCAGCACATTACACTACTTCTGTAACCAACAAGCTGCAGTGCAGTTGCATAGCCTTTAAATCGCCTGTACACTAGCAGCACCCATTAACAAAATTAGGAATTCAAAAGTACTCCAGCCAAAGAGTCTTATTACTTATTGAACAACCCTTATAGTTGAACACCCATTTTATTGGGTTGTCGGAAAAGTTATGAGGTAGTTTAGCCATGTTTTGCAAAGGTCATTTATTGATAGAAAGAACAAAGATCAATCAATGATATCATGCCCGTTTTGTTCGATAACCTTTTGCCATCTTTCAGTGAGCTGCAGAATGCCTCGTTCATAGAAGGACCTGCCTTTCGTGGCGAAAAACTGTACAAGGTGCTGATTTATAGCCTCATCTGAATTGAACGTCATACCACGCAAGGACTGTTGAAGAGAGCGAAACAAGTGGAAGTCTGACGGCGCAAGGTCAGGCGAGTATGCTGGGTGTGGCAACACATCCCACCCAAGCTCCAATCATTTTTGGCGGGTGATCAAACTTGTGTGTGGTCTCGCATTGTCGTGATGGAACACAACACCTTTACGATGAACGAGCTATGGACGTTTCTGGATGATGGATTCATTCAAACTGTCCAATTGCTGACAGTACACATTCGTATTGATTGTTTGGTTCCGAGGTAGAAGCTCGAAAAATACGACACCTTTAAAATCCCACCACACTGACACCAGAACCTTCCGCTGATGAATGTCTGTTTTGGATATCGTTTGAGGCAAAGCAGCACGTCATGACCAAGACCGTTTGCGCAGCACATTGTTGTACACAATCCACTTTTCGTCGCCAGTTATCAGTCGCTTCAAAAAAGGATTATTTTCTTCACGTTTAATGAGCATATCGCAGATGTTTAACGCACTGTCAATTGAGCTTCTTTGAGTTCATGAGGAACCCACACATCGAGCTTGCTTACGTAACCCAGCTTCTTCAGGTGGTCGTGAACGTTTGAATGATGGATGTGCAATGTGTCTGCAATCTCTCGTGTCGTGTAACGTGGGTTTGACTCGATCAATGCCTTGATTTAGTTGTCTTCAACCTCAGTGGGCCTCCCGGACCGAGGAGCATCATTGAGGTCAAAATCACCAGCTCGGAATTTTGCGAACAACCGCTGGCACCGACGTTCTTGTAGAGCATTATCACTGTACACTTTACGCAACTTTTTACAAGCTTTGACGCACATTCTTCGCTTTACGGAAGTAAAACAGTAAAATATGGCGAAAATGCACAGTTTGGTCTTCCATCTTCAGCTTGATGTCAAATCTCCGCAAATCAACCAAATCGCTCACTATTCCTTTTAGACTGCAGCTAGAACAGGCACCTGTCGAATGCCATAGCGATAGCAAAGCTGCACATGCCTCTAGTACTTCCAAAACCGCCCAACCGCCATCGGGTGCCAAAATACGTCATGACTTTTCCGACAACCCAATACTTGGTCTGATTTTCTTTGGAAAAGAAAATTCATCAACTTTTCTTTGGTTTAAACTCATCTTCAACATTTTTCAATCTGCTTGAAAAGCCAATAGTTTTCTTGACAGAATGATTATAGTGGGTGAAAAGTTGATCATTCATGATAGTATTCTCCATGAAAGAACACACACATAATGTTAAGCAGGAAAATTGCCCCCAGGCCATGGCAAAACCTGAACTGCATTCTTGTATGATGGTCAGTTGTTTGTTAAATTGCAAGAATATCATCTGCCATGGGCTTTTAAATCAGTCCCAACCCATCAACTTGGTTGTTTACTGTAAGCATTTGGATCACTTAAGTGCAGTAACAAAGGCTAAAGGCCTACTAGCTAGCATTGGTTAGCAGAAAAGATCTGTTCCTCCTGGACAATACAAGGCCTCATGCTGCATTATGGACACAGCAAAAGTTGCGTCAGTTGGGCTGGGAAATAACATGTCCCCATATTCACTGGATCTGACTTCTTCAGATTTCCACTGTTCTTATCGTTGAACAATTTTGTTTCTGTTACATTACAAAGTTTCAAAATGATGGCGAGGTGAAAGAGTTATTGTCTTGAAGGATTAAAGTTTCTACGGAAGTGGCATCTGCAAACTTGTAGTTCTGTGGAACATTGGCATATATGCTAATAGTAATTATGTTCTTGATTAAATAACATATTGATTAATCATGGGGATTATTATTCTTGCATTCTTGTGTTTTCCTGTTATTTTGCATCAACCCAATAGATCCTTATACCATTATTCTAGTGAAAATTTAATAAATCAACAGACTGATGATATAAGATTGAAAAAAATGACCAAATGGCAAATTGGGAAAATTTCTTGGCAAACCAGAGATTAAATTAGGTACATTTCTGCAAAATTGCTTTCATCTTTTCATTATTAGAGATATGCAAAGGAAAAAAGAAAGAAAGGAAGTTTACTCCTCAGAACTCATTAAAAGCCTTGGTGTTTCATAATAACCTGAAGCTGTTAAGCAACCCTTATAAGTCACTAAATGCTGAAGTTATGTGACTTAAAACTGCTGCTGCTGCTGCCAGCTGAATGACTTGTGGTTTTGAAAGAGGCATTCAAAGTGTACCTGTCCCACAAAACTTGCTGGTGCCTTTTAATAGTTTAATAACTGCTTGTTTTTTTCTTTTTTGTGCTTTCATCTTCCTCAAATAGAAGAGGAAGTCAGTAAATAAGTCACACACAGTTATGGGACAGCTGATAATGGTGGTTATTAGTTTCTAAAGGTGTCATTAGCTGGCAGCACAATCTAGCTTACTCGTAGTTCAATGTAGCAGACACTAGGTATCATGTGCACAGCTCAGATTGCAAATGGTAACCATGCTTGAGGAATGCGTGACTGAAGAGCAGTGTGCTGTTGTGCGTTTTCTTTGGGCAAAAGCACTTCCTGTAAACGATATTCATATGGAAATATTTGTCACATAAAGTGGTACACAACTGGCTTGACAAGTTCTCTCAAGGATGTTCAAAAGTTGCCGATTAAGACTGATCTGGTTGTCCTGTTCAGATTGTGACAGAAGCAACTGTGAGGCGGGTGGAGCAGATGATTTGAAACTGGCAAACGAGTAATGGTAGACAGTGAAGCAACTGCAATACAGTGTTTTCATGGATTAGCCTACACCATAATGCATGATCGTTTGAATTTCTGGAAAGTGTGTGCATGATACCCACCATGCACAGAAAACTCACTCAGGAACACAAAATGAACTGAATGGGCCTGCCCTTGCAACATCTCTCTCTATATGCATATGAAGGAGAATGTTTAACAGGATTGTTACTGGGGATGAATGATGGGTGCATCAGTACCAACCCAAATCAAAGCATACTTCAGTGCAATGGAATCATCCCTCTTCACCTTCAACCAAGAAATTCTGAATTTCACCATTAGCAGGGAAGGTTATGCTTACAGTGTTTTGGGATTCTCAAGAATTGCTTTTAACCCATTTCCAAAAGCAAGGTGAGAATGTTACAGTGTTTTGGGATTCTCAAGAATTGCTTTTAACCCATTTCCAAAAGCAAGGTGAGAATGTTAATGCTGCCTCACACTGAAATTCTGTTGATGCTTCGGGATGCAATTCGAAAAAAACGTGCAGGCCTACTTACTAGAGGTGTACTACTCCATCACAAAGCCAGACCTCATATGGCTCGATTAACCCAACAGAAAATTGAACAATATCCACCTTACATCCCCGACCTAGCCCCAGGCGATTTTCACCTGTTTGGTCTGCAAAATGTTTCAGGGATGACAAAAAGGTTGAACGTAAAATGTGAATGTGGCTGAGACAGCAGACCCAAGACTACTGTGCTGCAGGTTTTGACGAACTGATAAAGTGATGGGATAAGTGTATTAATAATGGTGTAAATTATGTTGAGAAATAAAGGGAAATGTAGAGAGAGAGATAATGCTCATAATAAATGTTTTTCGAGTTCACATCTCACTTAGTATTTTTTTTTTTTTTTTTTAGGTAACTGTTTGTGACTTTTTTTTTTTTTTGTTCTAGTTCCAGTTGAAGAAATTTTCATTTAATCTTACTTCCCTCTGAGTTCCTTTGGTTTTTACAAAATACAATGAAAACATTTCAGTTTAGTAACTGGAAACAGTATGAGGAACCTGGCAACAATATTTAAATTCTTCAGGAGTAGACAAAACTTTTGATAATCCTTCTATACATTGAGAACAGGCCTTGACTAAAATCAAGAGGCCAGAAACGTCTGTAAAACACCAAGGGAACTCAGAGGGAAGGAAGATTAAATGAAAATTTCTTCAGCTGGAACTAGAACCAAATAAATATATCTGGGTAAAGCCGTGAGTAAGTGATTTAATACATATTTGTGACTTATTTACTGACTTTTCCTCATATTTTCATTCTGTTCCTCTGCCCATTGTGATACAATAACAAAAGACATATAATTTTACATTGGCAAATGTGTTCGTTGTTTCACACAAATAGCATTTTTTTATCATTTTCTCCTTGTGGAAGAAAAGGAAGGGTCATTTGAATGCTTAAGCTTCCCCTCCTGACAGCCATACTTTCCTTGAAATGTAAAGGAATGAGTTAAAGTTAATCAGTATTGTGCATTTTTCTTACAATTACGTTTGACATAAATATGACTTGTAAACTTTTAAGAATTTATTATGTATCTTAGTTGCGTTTTGAGCTTATAAAATTGTCAACTGACTGATAAAAAATCTGGCTAGGGATTTTTTAATTTTGCTTGATTTTCTTAGAAGGGCCCCTGGGTAAGTTAACATATTTGTCCAGTAAACAGATCATAGAAGCACCTTCTATTTAATTTGTATCAGCTTTCTGCTGTTGTGCTTCTCACAACATGTAATTACTATTTGGGGTCCTTTGTAATTTGGCATTTATACTAGTGTTGTACTGATTGTGCCTGAAGATGTTTATTTATTTTTTATTTAATTATATTTTCAGATTTTCAACTTTTGTGATTTTGTACCTGGTATTTGGAATGGTTCATAATAACCTTACTCGTGGTGCTCAAGGTTGGGAGTTAATACCAAATTATGAGTTCTGGCAAGACTTTCCTCTTCTTGTCAGAGTGAGTAAAAGACAGTTATAGTATTTTTTTTTTTTTTTTTTGTGTAAATTTTGGTTGATTCTTAAGTTCAGAAAAAAAAAATCTGGAATTATGAAAAAGACATTTTTTATCTTAGTTCTCATATTTATTCTTAGCAGAGATGCATAGCTTCATTTATGTATTTATTTATTTACTTTATTTATTTATTTCTGTGATATCAGGTGAAACAGTGAATTTAGATAATTTAGTATTTAAAGAACATACCTTCTGTGGTAGTGTTCTTTTTGAACTCTGCACGACAGTTGTAAAAAGTTAAAAAAAACGCTCTTGGTGATGTTATGTTTCACTGAAATTGTTCCTTTAAAATTTTGCCAAAATATAAAAAAAAAAAGTCGATTTCTAAAGAAGACTTTTGGTGACCTTAAGTATTGTCGAAGATGTTCTTGCAAAATTTTGGCAACTGTCTTGCAAAGTCCAAAAAGAACATCATCATAGAAGGTATGTTCTTTAAATAAAAAATTTTCTACTTATTAGTATTGATGGTATCGACAATGTACACCGATGAGCAATTCCATTGTGACCACCCCGAGTCTAGAGAAATGAGCGTGCCTGGAGACTGAACGGTGGTGCAGGTGAAGTTCACAGAGCAGTATATATACAACCCGAGGACTGGCTTTCGGTTAGTAGAGTGTTCTGAGTCAGAATGGGAAAAGCTGCTGATTTATTGGAATTTGATAAAGGGCAAATCGTGATGGCACGGTGCCTTGGAACTACGATCTCGAAAACGGCATGGCTTGTGGATCGTCCACGTGCTGCTGTAGTGAGTATATCAAAAGCAGTGCACAGATGGCCAAACGTCAAACCGTCGTCCAGCTGTAGGTTGTCCGCAGCTCATTGATGTCCGAATGGGAGCGGAGACTGTCGCTCATTGTTCACAGCGACCGCAAGGCCACGGTGCAACAAATCACCCGCAGCTACAACAGTGGTGATCAGGGCAATGTGTCACAGCACACAGTTCATCCCAGTCTTCTGTGCATGGGCCTGCGTAACCGAAAACCCAGCCGGGTCCCCATGCTCACAGCACGTCATCGCCAACAACGCATGAAATGGGCCCAAGATCATCGAGATTGGACCGTGGATGATTGGAAGAAAGCGGCCTGGTCTGACGAATCAAGATTCCTGGTCCATCACATAGATGTCCGAGCACAGATACGCTGATTACCAACGGAGGCTATGACACCTGGATCATGGTTCATACACGTCCTGGAAATCCTGGAAAAGTCCTGGAATTCCATTTTGTCCTGGAAATATCCAAAAATTCTGTTACATGTCCTGGAATTTTATCCATTCCTGCCTTTTTGTCCCTGCGCAATGTTTTGTAGTTGAGGAATTTTCTACTAACATAACTTATGTTTGACAAATGTCTCTCCCCACCCCCTGCAAAATGCGGGGGGTGCTTTTGGTTTTCTTGTCTGTTAAGAGGACTGAAGCTGCATTATTAGCATCTTTTGCGTCTTGCTTATGTTATCACTTTGTCTGTCCGGCCGGGGAGACCATAATCTTTGCAATTATTAATTCAATTTGTAAAATACTTTTTTTATTGGGAAGCTTAAAAAGTGAGAATGATGATCCATTCGTTCCGGTTTTTTTTTTCCAGTGCACAACTTTACCGCTAGAGGGCACAAATGGAGATCGTTTGGAATGTAAAATGCATTTTATTTCTATATTTGCTTCTGAATATCCAATTGAAAAAATTATTTTTCCTTTCGATGACATTTATATTGAAGACTATTTTAGTTACAGTCCCTTTTCCAAATAATGCATACATTTTCCGCTTGGGGGCGTAAAGGTAAATCGTGATTTCCCCAATATCTCCGCTTCTAAAAGTCCGATTTGAAAAATTCTTCCTGCGTCGGATACAGCTTTTGAGGGGAAATGTTTTGCATATAAATTTTCACTTTTGGTATAAAGAATGGTTTGGCCACCAGGAGGAGTAAGTGTTTTTTCTTGCTTCTGATTTATTTGCAACAAAATCTGAGCTGGAAACTCGATTGAAAACATTCTTTCGTCAACCGATACCGCTCACCTCGGAAACCTTTCTGAGAATACCTCCTGCTTAAAATAGTGCATAATTTTTCCACCAGGGGGAGTACACATATATCTTATTTTTGTCCATATCTCTGTTTCTAGGAGTCCAATTTGGAAAATTCTTTCTTTGTTGGAGAACATTTTCAGTGTGAAATGTTTCTCATATAATTTCAAATATTTCATAACACACAAGTGTGCCATTAGAGGGCGTAAGTTCACATTTCTGTTTACAGCAATATCTGCAAAACAAAAAATCCGCTTAAAAATATTCTCTTTCGATCAGATACTTATAACTATGAAAACTCCTTATGTGTATTTCCTTCCCAAAAGAATGCACAATTTCGCCGCTAGGGGCGCAAATATTTAATCTATTTTTCTCAATATCTGTGCTTCTAAATGTCCGATTTAAAAAAATATTTTAACACCAGATACCATTTACCTTATGGAACACTTTAGGTTTGTATTTGAGGAGGTTTGTGTGCTTCCGTTTGCAGCCTATCTCTGCCTCTAAAAACTCTATTGAAAAATTTCTTGTTTTCCTGTATGCCATTCGCAATAATAAAGATGGAGATTGAATAAGATTTTTGCTACAAGAAGATCCTCTTCAAATAATGTACAATTTCCCCCTAGGGGTTGTAAAGGTCTAAACGTTTTTCTTGCTATCTCTGCTTCCAGGAGATGTATTTGAAAAGTTATTTTTCCTTAGCACAGCTTTTGCTATGAAGAAAGCTTTTTGCCTGTTTTCAACTTTTCCATTATGCAAAATTTTTCTGCTAAAAGGCATAGAGTTATATCATGTTTCCTTCTATATCTCTTCTTTTAACTGTTTGATTTGAAAATCTTTTTGTCTCTAATACCTTCCTTCTGCTATGGAAAATGATTTTTGCGCCATTTGTTAATTTTCGTAACATATGTTTTAGCCACTGGTGGAAGTAAATAGCTGATTTTTGTTTTGTTTTGTTGTTGTGGGTTATTTTGACCTTTACTGAAATTTTCTAATGAATACTTTATATAAAAATTTGCCATAAAATCATATTGCTTTCTAATGTCAGAAACTTAAATCTAGTTGTTTCTTAGTATTTTCTGAGCTAAGTAATCACTTAGCATCTTCTATAATTAGTTTTCTAATCATGCCCAGTTAAATTGCTTTGATCACTAATGAATTCGGATATAGACAGCCCTTGGACTCAAGTTTTTCCCATTATTCTCTTTCATTTCACATTGGAAATTTTTGTGCATACTTTGTTTGCTCTTGAGTACAAATTTAAAACATAGCTACAGCATCAATATTATGCTGAAAATTCCTTCCCTAAATAAAATGTAACACAAATACTTGCTCCCATGATTATGTGTTTAAGGAATAACAATCTCTTTGGTCGTTTGAAAAAGTTCCAAATATTTCACCTTTCCTTACCCTTATGTTTCCAATGTAAGCATTATTTCAAAATAATTAAATATAAATAGTATTTTATGTACTGATTGTGTGGTATATGAAAGCATTTCAAGAGTGATGCCACATACCTGTGTATTTAATTTTTGAGTTTTATGGGGTTTTTTTATTCTGTAATTTGCTTCAATGATTGAACTAAAGCCAAAGTAGAAAAATAAATGTTTCCTCAAAATCAGTGTAGTATACTGTATATGAAATTTATTTAGTCAATATTAAACCTGGTCACATTTTTAGTTACAGTTTTGGTATTTCAGTATTTATCTGTGATTCTAAGTTTCTGATTAGCTGCAGCGGACATCATTTTTAACATTCTGCATTCAGTTTGCCCAAGGATGTAGAAAGTTGTTTGTTGTAGGTTACAGGTTGAACAGACACTATACAGGGTGTCCGAGAATTATTGGACACATTACAAAATTATATAAAACAAAACATTAAACAGATAGAAAGAAACTGACTGTACTAACTTACAATGTAACTACACAAGTTAATAAATTTTGATGTGAGATCCCTTGGTTGCTCGTAGTACATCCAAGCAATACTCTATTTCATGCCATGTATTGGCAAGCATCTGAGGAGTTATGGAATTAATAGCAGCTGTGATACGCTGCTTCAGCTCCTGCAAATCAGTACAATTAGACACGATCCTTCACATAACCCCACATGAAGTAATCCAATGGAGTTAGATCTGGAGAGTGAGGAGGCCATGGAATGGGACCACCACGCCCAATCCATCTGTTGGGGAAATGCTCATTTAGGCACTTACGTACACACGTTGACCAATGCGGAGGTGTGCCGTCTTGTTGGAAAACGTTGTCATATCTTTTGATCTGGGGTATAGCGAAATTTTCTAGCATATCCAAGTAAATGTCACCATTTATGGTTTTTTTGCAGAAGAAGAAAGGGCCAATCACTTCTCTTTTTGATAGGGTGCACCACCCATTAACTTTTGGAGAATCACGTTCCAGTTCAATTGCAGCATGAGGCGATTCACTGCCCCATATCCTACAGTTGTGACGATTCACAATACCTGATACATGAAATGTGGATTCATCAATAAAAATTACAGCACTGAGAAAGTTTTTGTCGTTTTCCACTCGATTCAGCATATCCACAGCGAAATCGTATCACAGAGTGTGATCATTTACATGCATCTTTTGCACTATTTGAATTTTATAAGCATGCAACTTCAATTTCTTGTGCAAGATATCGTGAACTGTCGATTTCGGAATGCACAGTTCTCTGCTTGCTTTTCGAACGGATTTCCTGGGGCTTCGTTGGAAACTTTTATTAACTTGGTCAACCTTCTCACCACTGATACCGGCTCCTCCACAATGTTCCACATTACCACTGTTTCATCCACTGCTTAATTGAATTCGTTGACGGAGGATTACAACCATACTCTAAACAGTACCATCTTTTAACTTTAATCACAGACTTTAATTCCGCAACCCATAACACACACATCGCCTTCTGCTGTATGGATGACATGACTACTGATTGCGCATTTCTCATGCATTCCTCATCTGGCCACACCTAGCGCCATCTATCGGATTCTGGGAATAACAATTCTGCAAAACAAAAATATAGAAACTGTGTTAGTAATATGTGACATAGAAAAACAGACAATGCTCATAGTTTTTTTTTTTTTTTTGTACATAATTTTGTAATGTGTCCAATAATTCTCGGACACCCTGTATTTTAAGTAAGAGTGTTTGGATCGTATGTCCTGGGAAAAAAATCCAAAAGTCCTGGAATTTTGTTATTGACAAAGTGTATAAACCATGCTGGATGCACTGTTGGGCGGAAACAAGCCGGTGTAGGTGGTGTTATGCTGTAGGCGGTGTTTTCTTGGGACACTTTAGGCCCCATTATCCGAATGGCACAATCCCTGACTGTCAGGTATCTGAACATCATTGCAGACCAAGCTCACCCATTCATGGCAACTCTGTGCCCCCTGCTGGTGATGGCTATTACCAACAGGATAATGTGCCATGCCACAATGCTAGAATCATCAAGGAGTGGTTCGAGGAACATGCTGGTGACTTTCTGTTAATGCCCTGGCCTCCAAATACACCTGACATGAACCCAACTGAACATTTGTGGTTCGACTTAGAAAAGCGGGTTCACGCTCCGCTCCCCCCAATGTATGGGAACTAGAGGACCTGCTGTTGACATTATGGTACCAGATACCCCAAAATACCTATCGCCACCTTATCGAATTGATGTCTCACCGAGTGGCTTGCTGTTTTGCGGGCTAAAGGGAGTCCTACAGCTTATTAGTTAGGTGTTCATAATGTAATGGCTCATTGGTGTACTTCTAACACAGAAGAGAATATTTTAGTGAATTTAAATGTTCTCATTTCCACACATCCAAGAATTTATTTTGCCATCATGTGATTGGCTAAAACACACAGATAAGCCCACAGTTTGCATTTAAAACCAGCCCAAAGTATTATTTTAAATCAACAGGTACATCTGCTGTTATTCTTGACATAGTAGAGTGTCAAACATCTGCTTAAAACTTATCAATTGCTTGCTTTTTATTTGTTCATCCTGAATAATTGATAGGGAATTTCAAGCAATGAAGTCTACTTGATAAACTTTGTTTTGGAATAAATTTCATTTGATTGAGTGAATTTAAGCCAAAAAGATTTTTGTTCTTCAGAATAGGGTCTATATTCATAGACTTGACTATATAAATATAATATAGACTTGACTATATAAATATAATATAGACTTGACTATATAAATATAATATAGACTTGACTATATAAATATAATATAGACTTGACTATATAAATATAATATAGACTTGACTATATAAATATAATATAGACTTGACTATATAAAATACGAATAGGGTCTATATTCATAGACTTAACTATATTCATAGTCAAGTTTTTCTAGCTGAAAATTTTCGACAATTCTTTTGTGTAATATAACCAACTTAATCTTTGCTGGAATCACATGTAACCAGTTTTGCTGAATATCGGTGTGACTTTTATTCATTTGTAATTATCTCTAAATGTTGATTTTTTTTTTATCTTTTGCTGTTCTAACATTAACCATGCATAAGAGTTAATTAACTGTTTTTTGCTTGAAATCTCACACAGTTGAATCTTGAAGTAAGAACCCAAGTTCTAGATTTTGTTTTCATACATACATATCACTAAGCTGCTCTCTGAGATTCAGAGGTTAGCTCCACAAAGAAATACAAACCACCAGATAAGTTTTTAACTGATTATTTACTTAACTGTTGCCATATCAAACTTCTCCATTTACAGTGATGTTGTTACACAACTTGGGCTTCACTGACATCCATCACGTGACATACACAAGACCTTCTATACTTCATACTCATAATCTTTTTCTCATGCAGACACTCCTGAATCTGATCCTCTCATGACTTCCTTGTCCTTCCTCTGCCTTTCTTTCCTGCCACTTGGGCTAAGAAAAGTTTCTTAGTAAGCATCTCATCACTCATTCTTTCAACATGGCTAGACCACCAAAGAATATTAGTCTCCACCTTGCTAACAACATTTTGCTTCACATTACACAACTGCAACACATCTTTATTCCTGACATGATAAAAACATATCTTGTTCTGTGCCACGATAAGAACATATCTTGTTTTGTGCCACACGATCAGAACGGATCTACGCAATTAGAACATGTGTTTTTGTTTTCAATGATAAGAGTTGCTGTTCCATGTCATTTTTTCAATGTAAGATTATCGCTTATCTATTGTACAGTGTTACGTAAGTAAGCTTGCTTAAATGAGTTACTTTTAAGGTAAATAAAAACTGATGATTTGGCTGGTTTAAAAATGAAACAAATGTAGTTCCTCTGTGATAGGTCATGAATTTCCAATTTTGGAGTTCCTTCCTCCAAGGATTTCAATGTTATTCACATGTAGTTAGACAGGATCTATTATTTAATAACTATCATAAGAGTTTCACTCTATCAGTGATGCACATGAACCACAAACATCACATAAAATTGCACAAACCTACTGCCGCCAAGCTAGGGCCAACATCAGTGAGAAACTGAGACCTGCATAGTACATGTATAAGTTTCTGCAGCTTTGTCACTTTGTATTTCCCTCAAAATGAGCATAAATAGTAAAATACTTCTTTTCACCTCATTGCAGACCCCCATCTTCCTATTTCACATCATTTCTCCTGTTTTAAAAATATTTTACTACTGTTTGAACTATACCAGCTTTGTTGTAGAATTACTGTACAATGCTTGAATACTATGTTTATATAATTTGCAAATATAAATTTCTCATGAAAAAATTGATAAAATTATTCCTATTCAAAGTAAAAAAAGATGCCAGGATAATGAGTTGCCAATTTCCCTCCAAAATCCCAATTGATAAGCCCTAGAGAGTATGAACAGTGTATTAGTTCATACTCTCCTGATTTTGTCAATTTGTTAATAAATTTTCAAATTGACAAATCGGTAGTGAGTTCACTATTAGTGCATTTTTAGCTAACTAAGTAAGTGCATTGGGGGGAAAGAAAAGGTTATTTTAGACAGTGAAAATAACTCTCCCCAAAAATGTCATTTTTTCAACTCACTTGATGATCTAAGATACTTCTTTCTCCTGAACATGAAGTATTGAAAGATACAACAACAGCAAAAAAAAAAGCTAACACTAATAAAACATTGAACTATCGATCTTATCGTGACTATATCAGACCTGCCAACTGTTACAATTTATAAATCATGCTGCAGTACGCTAATACGATTTTGCAGCTAAAAATACGATTTTTTTAAAATAGTCTTGTTTTTTCCCATTTTTTCCCTTTTCAGACAGCCCTTGTAGCAGAACCGTGGTGACGAGTGACGTACGTCGCAGATTTATTTTGGTCCTGCAGACAAAAATGGCATCCCCCAAAACCCTATTAAACCATCTTGCAGACTCCCTATCATAGATGCAAGTTTTCCGCCTTTCAAAATTTCTGAAAACGGAAGTTAGGCGTAGTGAGGATTTCTTCCGTAATCGTAATTTTTTTTCTCACAAAGGACGATGTACGTCGCAGAATTATTTTGTACTCATCCCCGTAGAAGAATCGCGGCGACGTACATCACAGGTTTATTTTGTACTCATCCTCATAGAAGAATCGCGGCGATGGCCGACGTACATCGAAAATTTATTTTGTACTCCTCCCCGTAGAAGAATTGCGGTGACGTACATCGCAGGTTTATTCTGTACTCATCTCCGTAGCAGAATCGCGGCGTACACCGTAGGTTTATATTGTACTCATCTCCGTAGCAGAATCGCGGCGTACACCGTAGGTTTATATTGTACTCATCCCCGTAGCAGAATCGCGTCGACGTACACCGAAGATTTATTTTTTACTCATCCCCGTAGAATAATCGCGGTGATGTACATCGCAGGTTTATTTTGTACTCATCCCCGTAGCTGAATCACAGTGATGGCTGACGTACATCGCAGATTTATTTTGTACCCACCCCGTAGAAGAATCGCTGTGACGGCCAACGTACATCGCAGATTCATTTTCTACTAATCCTCGTAGCAGAATCACTGAGACGGATGCATGCTGATTGATGATGAGAATGTAGGGAAAAAATTCCTACATTCTCATCATCAATCAGCATGCATCATTGTTACGATTTTTCTGTCTGAGTGTTACGTTTTTTGGTTCTGAGAGGTTGGCGGGTCTGCTATATTGAATCTATCTGGGCCTCATACTTTTTGTTGAAGATAAATGTGCTAAATTCTTCAGAAGTTATAAAAAATCACAAAAAGAAGACTATAATTTGTGAGTAAGCCAATAAACTTACTTACAAAATATAGTTCAAATTCAGCATGTTAAACACTGCTGTCTTTTGAAAATGCAACACCAAGAAAGACCTGATATATTGAAGTGGAATTTATAGGGTACATTACTTATGATACAAGACGTAAGTGATCAGAAGTACTGACCTGTAAAACACACAATACTGTGAGGAATACATAATACTCAGTACTTTGTGTCCCTCCACAAGCTGCAATAATGGTTCATACAAGATGTGGCATCAACTGGAAAAGGTTCTGGATATCACACTGCAGAAGGTCGTTCCATGCTGTTTCAGTTCATACCTAGAGTTCATCTTGGGTGGCTGGCAGTGTTCCAAGCGTTGAGCGACCATATCCCACAATTGTTCAGTGGATGACAAATCAGGCAATGGAAGATGTGGCATGTGTCAAGCATCCAAAAGCTGTAAGACTTTCCATGCCCAGTGGTCAGGCATTGTCCTATTGAAAGATGGCACCGGGGACTGTCTGCAAATTTGGCAACACTTCAGCCTCCACAACTTCCACAATGTGCCATTGGCTGGTCTAGGTTCGCGCAATGCGTAGGAGGGCGGGAACATGAACAGAATCCAACATACACCAGAATGCCCTATGTTGGGGACCATATGACTCTGCATAAGGCATGTCTCCAGCAGCCATTCACCACGGTGTTGCCGTACAAGGATACGTCCATCTAGGTCCTTAGTTGAACCACGACTTGTCAGAAAACACCCTGTACTGCCATTCATCATGCCAATGTCTGGGCTTTTGGCCCCATTTCAGCCACTGGCGTCTGAGTTTTAAGGTCAAGGGAAGTGGAAGCAATGGACACTGAGCAATGAGGCCTCTCTAAAGCAAACAGCATCAGACAGGACTTGCAGACAACCCTTGGTGTGATAAAGATCTTCACTGTTGTGCTAAACCTCGGGACATGGCTGTTTGGTCTGCCAACATCATACGCAGGAGATGACGGTCTTCCTGTGCATTCGTCTGTTGCTGGGCTCTAGACCATCACGTCAGTGCATCAGACCTTCCTCTTCCCACTGACGCCGTATACATGTCACTGTTCTCACATTTCGCCCAACACAAGTGGTGATGTTGCTGAAGGAAAGTCTGTCAGCTGTGCATACAGGTCTCATATGCTGCAGCAGGGCATACTCAATTACTACCACTACCTTATAGCCACAATTCACGTGAATCGACTATGGCAACTTTCCTTGTGTATCCTGCTTTAAAACCTCTTCCATAACCTTATAGCTACAAGGGCATGGCTGGCACAGATCATTTACATGTGCATTGCAGTTGATGTGCTGTAACTGTCCTGATTTTAGCTTTTAAATAGAAACAAGTGAGCCATTGAATTGCCAGACCATAGTGCATACTTTTAGTTTTTTTTAAGCATGTTTTACCTCTGGAGTGTGTGGGTATGTCATTTTGTATGCAGAGCTTTAATGTAAGCTCCCAAAATGCTTATGTAAGTAACCTCACAATTTTACTTATGGTGGTAAAGTATAAATGCATTTTTTTTAAGTTCTTATATGAAATCTATTTCTTAACTGTCCTCTTAATTTTTAGGATGGATGTGTGTATGTTGCCAGTGGATGCAAGTCTGACACTACCTATGAAAGGATATGATGATGATAATGCATGAAAGTAGTCAAGCCTTTTGAAGATGCAAATTTCTTCAACTGTTTTGTCCATTTAAACTCGAATCCCACCAACAGTTAGTCAACTATGGCTGACTTTGAATTAAAGCATTTCCACAAAGTGCCAGAGTGACTTTGAAGTGAAAAAACATAAGAGCTATACAAATTTAAGTTGTTCTGTTGTTTAAATTTTATGAATTTATGAATGTGAGTTTTCAGTTCTGTTCTGGAAACTGATTTTTCTAGGTAATGAAACATAAAAAGTAATCTGGGTCACAAGTTAGTTCCATGCAGCATAAAGTTTATTATGTAGGTGGTGACATGTATTCGTGTAGTTAGCTGGTTGGGTTTTATTTTTTGTAATCTTTTTTCTCTTTTTGATCTCTTAGTGCATTTCGGCTGCTGCTATGTGCATACAGAAGCACAGCATAAATAATTTATGTTAACGCCCAAATCTGCTTCTATAAAAACCACTAGTTATCATGTTATAAATGGAAAATAGCTGGAATGTTTAAACTGCTGGTATAAGGAAATAGAAGTCAACAGTGTGAAAGCCATTCATGTAAATTTTGCTAATTAAAAACTTAAGCCCTACTTCTATTAATGATTGTACAAAAACAGTAATGCTTATGTGTTGAAATTTTTGTGTTTGGAAAAGTTTAGTAGTCCTGCAAAATTTGCCAGAAATTGTACAGCTCTGTGAGATGTTTGTCAATAATTTAAAGAACTCATATGTATTTCTAACTTACTTACTTGACAGGACTATGTTGTTCAAGGTATAATTTTATGTTATGTGCTTAGTTTTGACAGTATTTTTACAAAAGTTAGTACTAACATTGTTTTCTTGCTGCATTTATTCCACCCATTGAAAATTTTACTTATTAAAAGAAGAACCAGCTTATTTCCTCTAGTGAGTTTTTAATATTTTGTCTCCATAAAAATTTTCTTTCAAGTACCTGAAGTAGACATTGTGAGAATTAGTTGTAAGCTATCAAAGTGGCTCATAATTGTTTAGTGATTGTGAATTAATCATTATTTAGCTTTGGCCTTGATTTCTTATGTTGAACGTCTATGAAGTTAAGCATATGGGGTAATACCCCCCCCCCCCATGAGGTTATAAATTATAAACAGCCAATTGCTGTTTTCTATGCCAATGCCCTCTAAATAAATGCTGTATTATTCTTACACTCTTTAAGTGTTTCAGTTAAATGAAAGTACTGAACCTTTTACTTAGCTACCTGTAAAGTAAGAATAACAAAGGAATTTTGTTGTCTACATGTTTTCTATAAAACTGTACAGAACAAATCTTAAAAAGAAAAGAAGTGCTGGTCTTTTTTTTTTTTTTTTTTTAAAGTGCTTATCATTTGTATGATAGGTGATGTTAACATTTCTGTGCCAAAAACTAAAGATCTTAAACTATTAGATAGCACAATCTAAACACATTTCACTTACATGGGAGATTAAATCAACTTGGCTTTGTCCCCTTATTCCTGAATTTAAGAATATCTATGGAAGGCTACATCTCTGTTCTGCATGTATATACTTCCACGCCTTTTCCAACCAGTGAAGTACTAATAACCTAAACTAGCAGTTCTTCTCTTCTTTCTGCTTTGCTGTCCTTCCTCTGTGTTGATTTGGTTCTTCATTACCTTTTCTTCCTTCAGGCTCGGGTAGGGTTAATTACTCTATTGTCTTGCTACATTTTAAATATTTTAGTCATTAATTAATTAAACATATGCTAAAAATGTACATACACTAGCTGTAAACCTAATGTATTTTGCTATATTTTACAGATTACAGTTGAGTGTGTTTGGTATATAGCTACTGTTTTTTAATTTCTTAGCATATATGTAATTAATAATTGAAAAAAAACTTTTTAAATGTTGCAGCATAAGAGGGTTGTTAATCATATATGTATTTGCTATTATTTAACGGGAAAGTGACAGAAGACCTCTGAAGATTTCTACAGTACTAGAAGCAATGGGAAGTAATTTCTCGGAAGAACTAATTTTTCATGAATACGTGAAAGGCATATATGTATGATTTGTCAGCATATAAGTGCTGACAAATCATACATTCTACAATACTGTCTAGAAGAAAAATTTTGGAAGTGAACAGCAACATGAAGGAGTAAAGAGAAGTAAAGAACTAAATCAACATGGAGGAACCATGAACAGCAGAGCAGAAAAACAGTAAGAACTTCTTTCTTACGTAAGGGAATGCATGGAAGTGTACGCATGCAGAACAGAAAATTTACATTCTCTTATAAATTCTTACACTCTGGGTAAGGACTAGAAGCAAAAATGATCTAACTTAGTTTTAATTTGCTTTGAGAATTAATATATTAAGTTATGTTTCAGAAATTTTTGATTTCTGAACATGACATAAAAGCCTGTTTTAAGTAGGAAGGTGTCAGACAGACAAGAAAAACAACCTCATCCAGGACAATCTCAGTACAGGGTGTCCAGATGGAAGGTATCAAAAATAAAAAAAATGTATCTTGGAAAGTATTTATTGTATGCACTTCTAGTTTGCACCATTATGAAGGGAAAGTGTTGATGGGGTTGTTTTACTCACTATAATGGTCTCAATGAATTTCAATGTAGACACCCTTGGTGCACCTGTAGCCACAATGTCCATTATGTAGGATTTCAGGTGCTGAAGGTCAGTGATCTTGGTCTGGTAGATATTGTTTTTGATGTAACACCAGAGAAAAAAATCAAATGGGGTTAAATCCGGCAACCAAGGAGGCCAAAGCAATTGGTCTGCCTCTGCCAATCCATCTCCCAGGCATCTTGTGATCCAAGTGATTGCTAACTATGAGGCTGAAATGTGGCAGCTCCCCGTCATGTTGAAAGACAGCTGAGGTGGTAGCTAGGATAGCACAAACAGTTCCAGTATGTCCAAGTGCAAGATCCTGGTGACAGTTTCTTCTGAAAAGAAGAAATGTCCAATAAGCTTATCGTGCATCTAGCCGACCCAGACGTTAATTTTGGTGCTGCCTCTCTCAAGCTGACATGATGATTTTCATTACCCCAAGTTCTGCAGTTCTGATTCAGTCCCACTGACATGAAAGGTCTCATCCATGAAGCACACTAATGGAGGAAATCGGTTGTTGTGTCAGTTCTTTCTAGCATATCTACAACAAAGTTTGTTCATGTGACATGGTCATTGGTTTTCAGTGCCTGAAGCATTTGAATTTTGTACGCTTTTAGATGAAGTCGCTTATGTATCAACCACATCATGCGCTATTGAACATAGAGGATTTAACTGCAAGCTAGCAACCTGAATTGATTTGCGCAGACTTTGTAGGAATGTCTCTCTCATCATGTGTTCATTTTCCTTAGATGTCTGTGGCTTTCCAGGAGACTTCCCATGTAACAGACTTCTGTAGTCCTCAGTTTGTTGTCCTAGAACCGGATGCTTTTCTATGGTGGAGGTTTTCATCCATGTTCTAAAATGATGCTGAACTGCAGCAACAGACTTTAATTTGGCCAGCCACAACACGCATGCAAACTTCTCTTGTGGTGTTGACATTTTAACTGAGCTTGTAAGTGGTCAGTTGGGATGATGACACAAGCTGGCGCGCACACATAAGTTGCTCATGGAAAAAACTTTGAACGATTCCCTCTGTGGTGGCGTAAACCAGAAGTGAATATAATGCATACTTTCCAAAATGTATATATTTTTATATTGGATACCTTCCATCCGGACACCCTGTGTTTGTTCAGATTCTTCATGTACTTGAAGATGAACTGTCCTGGAATGTATAACAGAAGCATGCTCTGGGGCAAAAATTTTGAGATGCAGGTTCAATCCCTTTTCAAGACAATTCAATTTTCAAGTTTCCTAAAGATTTTTCCACATATAGTTAATTGTGGAATTTTTGTTCTCAAAAATATAATTATTGCAAATGTCTGTCATATTCTTTGGAAAATAATTATTTATGAATTTGTACCATACTCCAAACAAAGCACATTTTTGTTTCACCAAGCAACATTAGAGCAGAATTGAATTCCCGATTTATTCATTTCGTGTACCGTTAAAAAAACACAAAATTTGCTAATGTGCCATATACAGTAGAACTTGACTATAATACCCTTGCTTTACAATGACACCTTGTCCATGACATAAAAAAATCATATATCAATCCTGAGAAATTGTACTTAACAACCTTGCTTATAACACTATCGCTAAAAATGGCAACCTCTTCTTCATCACTTTTATTTCCTTTCAGTTTTTATCGTTAGTAAATCCTAGAGATAACTCAAAATACAACACAGCTGTTTTTGCTGCATGTTGTGTATTCTTAAAAATTATAGCCATCATTGGGGCTTTCAACTGATTTTGGTCCATGAAATACCAGGTCAATCAGAAAATGTTCATGGGCCACTTCCTTTATGAGACATGATACAAAGTCCAGACAGCTAACACTTTGGTTTGAAATGTATTTATTTTTGGGTAACAGATTTATAATCATCCTCAACCATTATCTATCCACTGCTGGGTGAAGGTCTTCCCAAGTTCTTCCACAACTTTCTTGGGCCAGTCTCCTCCATGTTACTCCAACATGCCTTCAAATTTCATCCATCAGTCTCCCATATGGTCTTCTTTTGGGTATCTTCCTGTTCCTTGGAATCCAGTCAAGTATTTCAGTTGTCCAACAGTGGCCAGTTCTTCTAACAATATATCCAGCCCATTGCCATTTCAGGGATTTAACCTTGATCATGATGTCATCAACTCTTGTCAATTTTCTGATCCATGAGTTTCTCTTCCTATCTTTCCTGGCTATACCAGATATGCTTCTTTCAGTTGTGTGCAACCTTTGAATGTCCTTTTTAGTTTAAATTCCATGTCTCTGATCCATAAGTAAGAACTGGAACAGATTTATAATATAATGAAAAGTATATATTATAATGTTATAATGAAAAATATGTATAATAAAACTCCTTTTGCAGTGCAATTTTTTATTAAAATCAATAATACATATAAACTTGCTGATGTTATATAAAATATTCCTATAATAAGTGAGATTGGCATGGATAGGTGGATTATAGCACACATTTGTGCTACAACACCTGTTCGTGACTTGAGACAATATTCTTGTGGGCCACTGAAAAAGTCACTATAGACTCAATTTGAAAACCACTGCTGTAGATCAAGGAGTCAGCTGAAGTTCCGAGTGCAGGTACTGCATGTTAGTTTTGATTTAAATATATATATATATATATATCATCATCCATTATCAATCCACTGCTGGATGAAGGTCTCCCCAAGTTTCTTCCACAACGGTCTGTCTTGTGCCAGTCTCCTCCATGTTACTCCCGCATACTTTCGAATTCCATCCACCCATCTCCCATGTGGTCTTCTTCTGGGTCATAAATATATGTGTAGAATGCATTGGGGAGGGGGTTTGCATTATAGATTTGCTGGATTCCATTCATTTTATTAGCATGGAGACAAGTGGAAGATTGTTCAAGTTTTCCTCATGCAGAATTTATTTCTTTGAAATAAAAGGCATCAGATACAGCTGACAACTACTGACCACTAAGGAAGTGTCTTAAAAGATTGCTCCAAATTCTTGTTGTGCAGCATTTGCACAAAATTGTGAAATAGAAACTGTGGAGACTTTTTTTAACTGTGTAAGTGAATGAATTTTGAAATCATTCAGAGACAAAAAAAAAACGTGGTGAAAACAATGCTCGGAAAGAAAAAGAAACTGAAAATATATGGGAGTATACTATACTAGTATGAAAAATGCCTTGGAAACTGCAGATAGGATTAGTATTTCATGAAATAAGAGAACATGATTAACAAATATTGCAAAAGTTTGCAAATATCAAAGACAACCTTGAATGAGTGTCTTCAAATGCAAATTTCTTTGCTCTATTATAGATAATAAAGCATTTGGTGTCATAGATGCAGCCATCTGTGAAAATTAGTTCAGCTATATTTGTCCCATGTATGTTTACAGAAAATTGTTGGCATACTGTAATATACTCATTTCTAATTTGAAAATATAATCTCACAATTGTATCGATTTAGGCCAGGGGTAGGCAACCATTTATGAGCACTGTTCCGAAGTAATGCTAAGTGACTCGGTGTGCCAGCCTTATTTTTTTTAAATAGAACTATGTCAAATTTTCTAAGATTTAAGGAAGAACACAAAATAAATAGATATTTAAATGTAGAATAAATTAATAATGTAAGACACATATAGGCTATCAACTGCTCGCACTGCACATTCATGTGCCCCACAATTTTATATATTTGTTCTTGTATGAATCAATATTTTTTACATTATGTTTAATAATTAATAAAAAATGATTAAGGAAATTAAATTTATTTCATTATTAATAATAAAAATGCAAATAAGTTATGTATTGTGAAGGAAATTCAGTTCAAAAGATAATTAGTATGATATGAAAGTATAATGAAGTATCCATGCCATCTTTACAATGGGGGTATTTCAATTAAATTCACACTAGATGCAAAGGTTCATTGCAAGTAACAACAATTCAAATGAACAAAAAACGTCACACATTTTATTTTTTACATGAAAAAAAAAATCATATCCTTGTCCTTGCTAATTCTTGCTTAGTTCCAGTGTTTTCAAAGGCTTCTGAATGTGCAGTAGTCATCCGGCAGCTTTGATGTGGATTCCAAACTTTTCTCATATGTGAAAATATTTGCTCATAGGTAAATGCGGATCCAAAAGCAACGCAGATGCAACTTTCTTCCCCACCTCCCATTAGGTTGCCCCCGACCTCTCATTCAGCAGTGAAAGGGTTACTTACACAAACTTCTTTTATACATATAGTAGGTTTATTTTAAAAAAGGTATATGATGCAAAATGTTAAATATTGGCTGAAAACTATTATGATTATAAACCACTACTTAATTGTTTTGTTTTTCTATGCTTTGTGCCTGGAACTTGTGGTGTACCATTAAAAATTGTTCCACATGCCAGACATGGCATGCATATGCTACAGGTTGATGACCCCTGATTTAGGCAAATATATACAGTTGTGTTAATTCTTTCTTTACTCTTGAACTCTATATCACTAATTTGAATGCACATAGAATTCAAAGTAACACTTTTTATTTTGAGCACCTAACCATTGCATTGTGTTCTGATCTGGTTCAGCTTTTGTTTAAATGTTGCTCGAATGCAGTCTCAAAAAAATATTTAGTCCGTGATCTGAAGTTATAACCAACTTCTACTGTATTATCTTATTTTATGTTTTTATCACAATAATCAGAATTTGTGCATTATATGTGATCTCTCTTGAGTAACAAACCTCATTTCTCTCTCCATGCAGCCTAATATAGTGGCCTGGGCTTTTCTGTTCCCTGGTCATTACATTTATATACCATGCATATGCAACATGTAAGCATGTGTATTGAAACTCACATAGACCATTAATGAAGCCAGGTCTAGCATAATATTTATATGATATTGTACTTTATATATGTGTTGACCCATATTGAAGATATATCATATGTTTTATATAGCCATTTGGATGTCCAGGATTAAAAGTGTTTCATATCAAAAAATGTTCATCATTGAATTTTATAAGAAATTCTGGTGCTTTGCAGTTTTGTTATATTGTCCTTGTTTCTAAAGCATGCATTTTTTACAAATTTATTGTGATATTTTAAATGAGATCAATGGAAGATAAGATCATCAAAACTGTCATAGCAAATCTGCATTAGTAGCTAAATAACTCCAAAATAATATCAACAATTCGTATATTTAAAAACATATTTATGCCAATAGTAATTTACCCCTCTCTTTCAGCTCACACATTAATATGCTTTGGGATGCCTAAAAGAGAAAGAATATTTGTTTTGTTCATGCTATGTAATTTGATTTGAAACATGAATTTGAGGTGGTTAAAATTCTCCTGAATGTTTTGAACCCACAATTTTATCATTTGTTGAACACTTTTGCTCCATTTTGCAAATTAATTTTTTACTTTGAAACAATTGCCATTTACTATTGGGAAGTTGTTCTTTTTCATGTACTGCATTAGCATCATGATCAAACTCTGTATCACATAGTTGAAGTACAATTTTAGGAAGCTCACTATATCTGTAAGTTTCAGTGCAAGCAGAGCATCATTACTGAAATGTGAGGATATTGTGGTTGCTTCCAGATGTGCAACTTTTTCATTGTTATGCATGCCAGCTATATTAACTGTTCATCTAGTATTTCTGTTTTGACAATGATTGTGCAAAAACAAAGTCTGCTACAAAAGCACTTTTTGCATCAAAGAGTAAGTATTGCAGATGTAGTCAATGTTTATGCCAGTATGCTCGCTTGTGCACTTTTAGCACCCGGCGTTGCATCTGTAATACTAAACTGGGTGACACAAGTAGTCTTAAGTGCTGCTGGCTTCTGACTAGTTGTCCAAGATTGTTCTGAATTCCGGGTGAGGCATGGGTGGTGTGTTTGTCTTATGGTACTCTCTCTCTCTCTCTCTCTCTCTCTCTCTCTCTCTCTCTCTCTCTCTCTCTCTCTCTCTCTCTCTCTCTCTCTCTCTCTCTCTCTCTCTCTCTCTCTCTCTCTCTCTCTCTCTCTCTCTCTCTCTCTCTCTCTCTCTCGTTCGTTCGTTCGTTCGTTCGTTCGTTTGTTCGTTCGTGAACCAATAGCCCATTGAGTTTCTCACAGTGGTTGTTAAGCCCCAAGTAGAAAACATAATAATAAACTATTTCGGGGAAACTGCATTCCCTTTTGGCTGTTGTAGCATTATGAATAGTATGTTAAAGTTATGTTTATATCACACTAAAGCTTAAAAAACAAAATTCAAATGCCATCAGCTCTCCGAACATCACACAGATTTTTGAAAAATTAAAGTGCCATAAAAACTTGTTTTCAAGGTGTATTTTCTGCAGAACCTAAATTTAAAACTTTTTAACTGATAATTTGTGGATAATACAATGAAAATAAAAATTATAGTATTTACTGCAAATTATGAAACTTCAAGAAAAAATTAAGTGCTAGCGAATAATTTTTAGCCACCAGGGTGACCTAGGAATGGTCTGTCCTGTATTTTTCCAGCCCTGGTGTTTGCAGATACATTTTTTTTTAATGTTATGAGAAGACTGGGATTATGCTTGAACTGATCTGGGGGGAGACAAATTACTCACGGTGGTCGTTAAACCCCCAGTGAAATAATAATACTAAACTGTTTTGAGGAAATCACACTCCCTTTCAGCTATTGTAGTGTTATGAGCATTGTTTTTAAATAATGTTTGTAATCACACTACAGCTAACACAGTACCATTCCTCCTATTGGTTGGCAATTAAGGTTGTACAGATAGTGGATTATAAAGCTCACCCATTATCATTTTACAGGCTGTTCAGCATTTGGATATAAAATTCCCATGCCATCAGGCAAAACAATTTTGTCATCATACAAAAGTCTGCTGTCTGTTGGCTTGAGCTTTGACTACCAAACCATTTCAGAAGTAATATTGCTTATTCAGGCTTTCTTGTTTGCCCTGTAATGTGCCCAAAAAAAAAAAAAAAAAAAAAAAAATTGGAATTTTTTTTATTCCTATGAAAGACTTTTATTGCTGTGCATAACAAGCAGTTTGTTTGTATGTATGTTTGCCATCTGTGGTAAAACAGCCTTTTTCATAAATTCATATTGCCTTTATGAAGCTGGACTTGCTCCGACATATGTCCTCCATGGAATGTTCCGATGGAGCAGAATGTAAGGTTATGTGTTCACTGTCAACTGTTTTAGTGACCATTTTTGCAAATGTGCTCAAATTCCTCTGCTGTCTTTTCCCATGCCAGTGCAGTTTCAACTACCAATTTCTATCAAACTTAGGCCATGACACCAGGCGGGGCCAGAGTAAGCTTCTCTTATGGAGAGAAGGGCTTGAAATTATGCTCCCTTGAGTTCCACTCAGATAGTACACAGTTTTTCCTTTCCTATACTACTGTTATAGAAAAGTATTGTGTTACTGTTCAAAAATTGCACATCTGGTTTTTGACATAATTTTACTAAAAATGTGAAAATTAGGTAATTACTCTAGAGCCACCAGCAGTTGCAAATATCAAATAAAACATAAATGTTATGTGAACATGGACAACATGGCACTCCACAGAAATGCAGAATGGAAAATGAAGCAGCACAAAATGAATGAGTATCAGGTAACGAACATAACAATAGGAAGACTCATTCGGGGTAGGGCTTGGAAGAAATCCATTCAAGGTTAAAGCTTATGGTGGCTTTCTGTGACAGAGCGCAGATGACTAATTAGTTCTTCATTCCTACAGCGTATTTGGACAGGTCATGGAGGTTAGGCATATCTACATATTGTTTTATATGCCTCTCTCCACTGTTTCGGATTGTTCCATTTATGCATATGCAGGGTCCACACGTCAGAGTAAGTTACTGTGTGCCCTGGTTAAATGCGAAGAATACTTTGTGTGGCTAACTAAAGTCTTTAAAAAAGAAAATGCTGAAGTGTTAAAATTTCTTTTGAATTATAATTTTCAGTAAATCTATTTGCACATTGTGCATTTCTATATTTTACACTCCTCGTAGCACGATTTTACGCCCCGATATGACCATTCTAGGAGGGCGATAGCTCACTGCCTGCCCAATAGCTATGGCCCTGACACCAGGTAAATTGAGTATACCATCCTCATGAATAGTATGCAGGTACTTCTCAGTAATAATCAACCCTGAGTTTGCATGGGCAATTTTTTCTTGAAACATGATGATAGAGGAATCCAAGAAAAAGTTTTCAGTATATCATTGATTAGTTCACTCCACCAGCTCTTAATATTTGTAGTAAAGTGAATGTCATCAGTATGGTTTCTAACCCTGTTAAAGTTTGCATTGTTCTTTTTGGAGCATTCTGTAGTGCCCTATTTTATTTTGAAGCTGACTACTAAGTTTCATGTTAGTTCCAGTTATGAAGTATTTGTTTCGGTTGTTTGGTTTCAACAGATCTTTTTATTGCATTATCTTTCCCAATCTGTAGTTTTTTGTAAATATTTTTAAAATTCTTGCCATTTGTTGTTAATGGTGTCAGTAAAGCTGTTGTTAAGAATATTTATTACCCTACACAGCATTTCTTTTATTCATTCTAAAGTTAGAAATCAAAGAAAAAATAAATAAATAAAAAGTAGTATGCAACTTCCTACACTTAGGGTGATATAGTCTAAAGGTAATCAAAAATTAAATAAAATGTTTTGCATAAATAAATTTGCAGTGATCTGTGTTTTTGATCCAGTAATTCACACATATCTGTAGAGGAGGAACAAGATGAAATTGTATTTAAATTGTCACAACACAAACATCAGATAGTAATAAATGTCACTTTAGTAAAATTCATAAAATGCTTCTGCTATTCATTGTAATAAAAGCAGGTGCTACTGTAAATGAGGCCGAAACAGCCCTGCTTTTTAGGAACAAACAGAAGTGCTTTAACAAGCTACAATGCCTCTTTTCTTGTTTGTAAAAAGTTCCTTAGGTTAAAAAATGCAGATGATTATCAGTTTGTATTACCTGTTCAATGTCAGAAGAAAAATTCTGATTGATTTCAATAGTGATATTCTACCACTGTGTGCATTGGTGGAATATCGCTTTTTCCACCATTCTTTGGTTTGTCTATAGGGCTGCAGAAGAAGGACCTTTAAGGTTTCTTGGTGGCTGTATTTCAGTCAATTGATTGTTTTGCATATACTCTCTCATTCTGTGTAGACGGCTGGTTCACACTCAACTGCATGCAGTACATCCAAGATATTTATATTAAAAAAAAATCTTTTGTATTATGGTGTATGCTGGTTTTAATTTATTAGTCTGTTTTTTGGGGGAAGAGGTGCTTCACACTGTAGTGAAACTTGATTTCATAATATTTTAAATATATACATTATAATGACTTTCATGCATGGATGTAAACTTCTAGCCTTTACCAGACATCTTTCCAACTGTTAGCTGATTACAGCTACCTTTTTTTCTTTTGTCATGTATGTTTTTGTTTCTTAAAAGTCTTGTCTTGTGTCAGGGCTTGAAAAATACCATGCCAGAGATGCCTGGGGCATGTAAATTATTAGCCTGGGCAAGTAAATAAGAAATCAAGTTGCCCGGACCAGGCAACTAAATTTAAAAAAAAAAAAAAATGAAATAGATTTTCCTATTACTAGAAAAAAGACAGTCATCACATGTCATATTTCATTTCACTGGTAATCTCCAGAAGTTGTATTATTGTTACAGAGTGCCAAGAACAGAAGAATATCACTTCTTAATTATATTATGCTCTAGGTCTAGAAATTGGAACCATATGTAGTTTTGCTCCAAATGTCATGTATATAGTCAATGATAGGTGCATGCCTCTGATGAAACTAACCTCTGGTGTTTAGTGACAAAGGGTAAAAACTTTAACAAAGGGAACATGACAGAATCACTAAATTTTTAAAATACCAAAATCATCACCATTTCATTATTTTTCCAGGTAGAACAATTTAATGGTGGTTTTAACTGTTGTAACTGTTTACATGTTATATTTCCTTTGATTGAAAAGCAATTTCTCAGTTGGAAGTTATTAATATTCACTGCGAATATATATCTCGGTAATCGAATGTGATTCAAGGAAAAATCTTTCACGTACCTCTCTGTTGTAGGTGGTCGATGTTCAAATCTTCGCACGGTTGTTCTCATCAGGTTCTTGAGTGTAGGCTTTTTTAGAAGTGAGTCCGCACATTTTCTTGAGTAGGATATACTTTTTAGTTGAACTACAGGAGGCACATGAAGATAAAGGAGATGTGAAAAATTGCGTCGGAAAACTTGAAAAACGGAAAAATGAATCACTCGAAAAATACATTCGCACGAGAAAATGCAATCACCAAAAGAAAAACTTCGTCAGACTTCCTGGAGGTATTGTCTGATGCATTTCGGCAGACCTGTCTGCCATCTTCTGGGACCTCTGGTCGTCCGTTCTCTGTGCAGTCTACGTTGAATAACTGAGCACGTGGCATATTCAAAGTAGACTGCACAGAGAACGGACGACCAGAGGTCCCAAAAGATGGCAGACAGGTCTGCCGAAATGCATCGGACAATACCTCCAGGAAGTCTGACGAAGTTTTTTTTTTTGGTGATTGCAATTTCTCATGCGAATGTATTTTTCGAGTGATTCATTTTTCCGTTTTTTCAAGTTTTCCGACGTAATTTTTCACAACTCCTTTATCTTCATGTGCCTCCCGTAGTTCAACTAAAAAGTATATCCTACTCAAGAAAATGTGCGGACTCACTTCTAAAAAAGTCTTCACTCAAGAACCTGATGAGAACAACCGTGCAAAGATTTGAACATCGACCACCTACAACCGAGAGGTACGTGAAAGATTTTTCCTTGAATCACATTTGATTACCGCAATATATATTCGCAGTGAATATTAATAACTTCCAACTGAGAAATTGCTTTTTACTCAAAGGAAATATTACATGTAAAAAGTTACAACAGTTAAAACCACCATTAAATGGTTCTACCTGAAAAAATAATGTATGAAAAACATGTTTTTAAATCTCAATACATCGAGAAATACGTGCGTATCACCATTTCATACCCATTTCATCATCATCACCTTAAAATTACAGATACACACTTTTGTGCATTGTACATTTACAATACAGACCCTTAAAATAGAAATGCAAAAAAGTTCTTGCTGTTTAACTTTAAAAAAAATGAGGGTTCTGATTTGTAATTTTAAAAGATAAATTTTCCTGGGCACCGAGCTTGTAACTTTTACCTGGACATGTAACTTTTTAAATATTTTTCAAGCCCTGATTGTGTTTTGGAAGACCTTAGATTGCATAATGTCTTAAATGCTGCAAAAATTTTGGGAACAAGTATGTGTAAACTTTACTAAAAAACTCTGCAACAGATATCAGGCCTATAGAAGAAATTCGCCGCCCCGGTGGCACAGTGGTCTAAGCGATGGCCTCTGATCATTCGTCTGAAAGGGGTCCGGGTTCGAATCCCGGTGAGGCATGGATATTGTGTTTGTCTTACGGCACTGGCTCTCTCCCTTCCCTGAAACCAGTGACTAAATTAGGGTCGGGCGACTGCTTATAGCCCATTAAGTTGTTCACAGTGGTCGTTAAACCTCCAATCGAAAATAATAATAATAATAAATGAAATTCGTTTTGACATACCATGTTAGATGATTAGGTATAGTCATATGCTATGAGACAAAAAAGTTAATGATAGTATTCTGATATGAGGTGAAAACAATCTTCCTGCCTTTTTATGAACTTAAATTTTTATTCAGTTCATCTTGTAGCCTGTTTTTAGAAAATTCCTCACCATTTCAGTGAATAAGTTACATGGTGTAAAATGCATAACAAATTAAGCATTTTTTTCCTAATCAGCAATTTTCCATTTGTGAACTCAAAATCACATTAGTGCTTTGTTTCCTCTGAAATTAGCTTTTAAGAATTCCTGAAGGCATCAGGCATTGTCAGATGTGTTTAATACAGTAATTGTATGGAAGCACAGATTAACAACTGAAGATTTACAACAGTGTTTGGTATTTGGTGAAAAGTGTGGATGTAGCAACGAAGTATTTCTATATCATTTGCAAGATTCTGAAATATGTCTTTTATGTATAGTGAAATTCAGTATTATTTTTGTGTGAATGCGGTTAGATTGGCAAAATACCGAGGGGGAAAAAAATTATTTGTTTTGCATGTTTGACATGAAACATGGAGAAAGATATTTTGCCAAGCTAAACTTTGGGAAATGTCAAAAAATGGTATGTGTAATATGTGTTGTTTTGTTATGTCAAACTGATATTTTGAAAATATCTGATATTTTGAAAATATCTGATATTTTGAAAATATCAGTTTGATATAACCATAAAACTTTTACTTTTATTCCTGATGCATTTAAAACAACAGTTCAGTCGTAATGGTAAAAAAGTGAAACACGATTTTGTAATTGTTTACTAATGCTACTTGAGCACGAGCCATGTTGCCTTGTATATGAAACCTAAATACCATAATTATTACTTTGTATTCCCATTTTATTGTTTCATTATTTGTGGGTAATTCAGGAGTTGTTATAGTTTGTTTTGTAATATTTTCTTAAAAGCTACTGAGACAACTTAAATTCGGTTTTTAAATAGACCTAAATCAGTAGATATTTGCTGTGACATTTGTATAAAATTCGTAAGAATCTGATATTCTCACTTGAAATAAGCACACAGTGTTTGAACAGTTTTACATGAGTACTGTGATATGAATGCTCTGTTACATTTGAAGGTTTTTAAGTACAGATGTATTCGTATGATTTTTCTTCTTACAATTTGTAATGATTGTATAACCCTTGAAATTTGTATTATGTTAAATTGGACACATAGTAAAGGTTTTGTTACAAAATTGATAATCATTAACATAGTATTTTTTGTGCTAGAAACTACTGCACAGAAATTTATTGTACAAGTTTATCATTTAAAAAAAAATATGAAAATGAATATCCATATACCATTTCTTAAGTACAGTGGCACAGAACATTCTGTACCCTAATGTAGTGCATGAAGAACATTAATTTTCCACATTGAAATGTAGGCTGGGTAAAATGCTTTTGTTTACAAGCTTTATGAATAGATAAGAATATAAATTTATCCCTATAATACACTATATTGACAAGTCACCGGACACCCCTTCAAAAGCAAATGAACGGATCTGCTGCATTGTTACGATGCGCAGTACAGCTGCAAATGGTATAAAAACAAGCCTGCAGCTGACCGCAATCATATCGCACTGTGAGGTTCAGTGAAAATGTTGCGGTGGAAGAGAACTGACTTTGAGAAAGGAAAGATTGTTGGGTGTTATATTAGTGGGTTGTCCATGAGAAAAACTGAGAGGTGTTTAAACATACCCAAGTCAACTGTTTTGGATATATTGAATAAGTGGAAGACACATGGCGTGCTTGAAGCAGCAAAACGTACCGGCCGACCAAAGAAAATCAGTGATAGAGAATGTCGAAGCCTTAGGAGAGTCATTACAGCTAATTGACGGAGTACTGCACAAGACCTCAGTGTACAGGTGAGTAAAAATGCTAGAACCTCGGTATGTACATGTACCATTTGCATAGAATTTCATTCCATGGGTTATCATGGTTGTGTGGCTGCTCATAAGCCTTTCATCTCCACTCAGAATGCTACTCGTCGTTTAGCATGGTGTAAAGAACATTTATAGTAGACTGTAGATCAATGGAAATGGGTCCTATAGACTGATGAATCCATATACAGGATCCATCAGTCTGATGGCCGTGTGTGGGTATGGCGGCAGCCGGGGGAACATTATTTACCACAGGGTACTGTTCCTACGGTCAAGTTTGGAGCTGGCAGTGTACTGGTGTGGGGGTGTTTTTCGTGGTATGGTCCCGGCCCATGTGGACAAACCTGCTAACCAGCTCGTCTACCTCGATATTCTAGACATTTATGCCCTACCAACTCTGTGGCAATACTATGGAACCGAGCCTTGTTGGTACTAGCAGGATAATGCACCGAGCCATAAAGCAAGGACTGTTACAGCATGTAATTCCGTATCGTGTGTGGACTGGCCAGCACAGAGCCCTGATCTTAATCCCATAGAGCACCTATGAGAGCACTGCATAAGAAGTTTGGTTCTTATGCATAAGAAATTGCGGTTAGAGCACTGCATAAGAAGTTTGGAACCAAGGCCTACTACTAAGCAAGAGTTAGCAGCAGCATTATGTACTGAATGGAAGCGCATACCTATCGCTGTGTTCCAAAACCTTGTCGAAAGCATGTCTCGAAGGGTTAGTGCATTCATGAAGGCCAAAGGTGGATCAACACCGTACTAATGTATGTCAATAAATGCTATGTTGTGTCTCTCTTCTAGGTGTCCGGGGACTTTTGTCAATATAGTGTATATGAGGTAGGATCCAAAATTTCCCAGACTGGGTCTGCAAATTTATAGATAGTTAGAGGGAGACTGCTTCAGCAGTCTCCCTCAAAATAAGACCCTCTTGCAACAACACACTTCTGTGAGCAGCACTTCTAGAACTCTTTCAGTGCAACCATCATAGAGTTTTTCACTTCTTCTGAGCTTGAAAGCCAACGACCCTGAAGTCAACATGTCAGCTTAAGAAAAAGGTGGAGGTCACAGGGGAGTACGGTGAGCGTGGGAGGACAACAGTTCTTGTTTCTGCGAGAAAAAAGGACTAACCTGGAGTGCCAGTGCATTGTCATGTAACAGCATACACGATTGATCGTCCCACAGTTGAGGCCTCTTCTTGTGGATCGACTCGTGTAGACATCACACGATGTCCTGATAGAATCCTGGATGTCTAAGACCTCTAGCATGATCTTGCATTTGTTGTGACCTTAGCGGAATCTCAGCTTGCATGGAGATGGTGATTTCTTGGTGGATGATGCCCGCTCAGTCTGCGGGTTGAAGAGGAAGCACCATTTTTCATCCCCTGTTATGATTCTTCTAAGAAATTGTGGGTCTTGGTCAGTGGCAGTTACGAGATTGCCAACCATTTCCATTCATATGGCCAACTGATCTTCAGTTAACATGCGTGGGACAATGTGTTGACACGCCTGGTACATCTTCAGATCATCTGTTGATGCGTAGTCTCCGATATTCCAGCAGCCTCTGCTATTTGCTTGATCGTCTGTTTGCATGTACGATGGCCACAACCTTCAAAATTTTTCACCTATGCGAGCTGTCACTGGCTTTCCTCTTCGTTCATAGTCTTCAACCCCCCTGTGAAGTGTCAGTGCCAAGCGAATGATTGCGACAGCATGTTTTCGCCATAAACTTGCTTCAACGATTTGTAAGTTTCTGTTGGACTTTTGCCTAAACGAACTCAAAACTTGTAACGTTAACGCGCTGCTCAAAATACATCATTTTTCATCAAAATCCAAACACTGCATAAGTGGCTCACATTACCCAGATACACCACAGCAAGCGTGTGACATAGATGGACAAAACCAATTTCCTACGAGGTGGGATAATGTCGTAATGTAATCGAATAAGCACTGTGGATATGTGATATACATATTTTGCTGTGAAAGCCCAGTCCAGGGACTTTTGGATCCTATTCCGTATGTATATGTGTTAGTGAAAGTATTTGGACACTCTCCCAAGTAAATCAGGAATTTTTTTTCTTTGAGAAGGGGGTAGGTGATTAATTACCACCATGATAAACACCAAGGGCTGGAAACAATTGCCTATCCCTACTTTAGAGCCAGTGGTTCTAGGGAAGGAACAAAGCTAGTACCATCAGACATAGAAACAACCACACCACCCATTCGTTACCTGGGACTTGAACCAAAGCCCATATTGGACAAATGGTCATAAGTCAGCACCTTTCACCACTCGGGCTCTGAGCAAGTTTGTCTTCAATACACATAAACAGTTTTACACATGAAAGACTAGTAAAATTTATAAGTAACACTCATAAGTGATCTTCATGTTAAAGAGCACACAGATTTTCAGATGTCATCTTGATAACTTTCAACTGCAACCTGTTTGATTCTCCAAAGTCAAGAGTGAAAGCTATGGTAAAAATAATGGGAACATGGCATAATGTGGTTGCTTCTATGTTTGCCAAAAACAGTGACTTTATGAGATTGGTTAAGTGTCAAGAAAATTGTATGAGGAAAATAAGAAATCTAGAGTTAACTTCTGTTAGAATGTCAATTGTAAGGGATGTAAATGATGATTCTGAAGTAATCTTCGGCACTATCAGTGATGGCGTTATATCTATTTTTTTTATTTTTGACTCTTCTAGGGAGGGAAACGGGTAAATCCAACTTTTCATGTAGCTTTGCAATTTCCACATATAGATCGCTGAACGTTTGTTTTGCGTTTTCTCTCTTTTCCTTTAACACTAATATTACATTTTGAATCAGTTCTTTTGCTACTTTAGTGTCCAAATTTTTCTTTTGTAATAACTTACTCACACTCTGAGTAAAGTTCAGCGTAAAAGACAAGCAATAGACAGCAACTATAACATTTGTAGTAAACATAGTATTCAACAGGGTTTGCGCTGAAGATGATGACTGGCTATCTTTCCAGCTGGCTACCAATTCCAATGCGCTGACAATTTCGAGAAAGTATTTAAATCTCAAAACCGCTTCATGCCTTTCTGCCCCCTAGTTTCGCACAATTTCTTCAACTGCTAATGACCAGAGTTTTCGTCCATCATAACTTGTTTCAGAACTTTATTCCGCTTTGGCGAGACATTAAAAAATTTATGATCTCTTTAATTGTGCCTATAGCATGGCGGACATCTTGGACGGAAATTAATTTCGAAAGTGATAAATTTAAAACATGACTGTTGCAAGGGCATTTAATAGCATGTTTTAGAGATTTCTGCAATTCCAAGACAGCTCCTTTCTGATCTGAAAGCATAACGCTGCAAGTGTCAGTGCCTATAGCAGCACAATCATTAAAATGTAAATGATGATTCTGAAGTAATCTTCGGCTCTATTAGTGATTATTTTTTTTTGGAGGTTTAACGACCACCGTGAGCAACTCAATGGGCTATAAGCAGTCGCCCGTCCCTAATTTAGGGTCACTGGTTCCAGGGAAGGGAGAGAGCCAGTGCCGTAAGGCAAACACAACATCCATGCCTGACCGGGACTCGAACCCGGACCCCTTACGGACGAATGATCAGAGGCCAACGCCTTAGACCACTGCGCCACCGGGGCGGCCTATTAGTGATGCAGTTGCGGCTTTTCAGGTGAAGTAGGTGAAGTGCCTCTTCACCTATTTTACTCAAAATAAAGTTTTATTCAGTATTTTTTTATAATATATTATTTTTTGCCTTTATTCAGTTCCAAAATACCCAAAATTTTGAACAGTTATTAATTCACATGGCGCGCTCAGTACGGAAAACAAATCCTTATACGCAAAACACTGCAAGTGAAGAGCCGAAATGAGAATGCTTGGAAGTCTGCAGTTTTCCGCCGAGTTGCCATGGTAACCGTGACGTCACCCTCCCCAATCTGCTCGCTCAAGTGAAGTGTTTCAGCTTCACGCACCTTACCTCTGCATCTTTCAGTTTTTGAGCGTAAAGTCGTGAGAGATCACGGTGGAGTGGGCGGACTACCATTCAATCTGCTAGGGTTTTTTTTCCCTTTGCTGTGGTACATTATTTTCCGAAAGGAATTTGTTCTTTCGTGCTTTGTGATTATTTGTTGAAAGCTTTAACTGATATTTTAGGTTTGTGTACAATTTAACTAATAGTGATAGTTTTTAGTATGCATCCTGTGGACGACATTGTAATTTATTGCAAACTCCATTTACTATGTGGAAAGATGAAAGAGACGTTTTGCTTCAAGGACGACCAACGGATTCACTGACAATTGTTGCCAAGAACGAAATCAAGAAGAGCGGTAAATCTAACAATATTCATTTTAAAAATTGTTGGTTTACTGAATATAAATGGATTTGCAGCACTTCTGTGTTAATTTTCTTTTTTTTTGGGCCCTGCTTACTTTTTAGTAATAAACATTCGGCGTGGAATAAAGACAGATTCTCAGATTTATTAAGCGTAACACGGTCACTTCATAAACATCGTGATTCTAGCGAACACCTGAAATGTTAAGGAATTTGGAAAAAATTCAAAACACCATTGCCGATGCCCTGAGGAAGAATGCTAGGCTTTTGAAAACGCATTTTAACGAAAACGTTCGTTTAAATAGACTTTTCCTGCAGACAGTGATTGATGCAGTATTAGTCTATACTGTATTTGAGCAAACAAGAACTAGCATTCCATGGCCATGACGAAAGCATGGGCTCGATAAATCGTGGAAATTTCATTGAAATACTTTCATTGTTGATATGAAAGAAGTTCTTTAGAAATTGAAAATCAATACGAAAGGATAAAAAACTATTCAAAATGAATTCATTGAATGTATTTCTGAATATATAAACGATCACGTCAAAAATTAAATAATTTTGATTGTTGATTCGGAAGGTGTATTGGTTGAGGGATTTTTGGGTTTCCATGATGTGAATGAAGATAGAACGTCAGAAGCTTTATACAAAATGCTAGACAAAATTTTGGAACAGTTTGATTACCAACACAAATAAATAGGACAATGCTACGATGGGGCAAGTGTAATGTCTGGACACTTAAGTGGGCTACAGAAAAAAAGTCAAGGATAAAGCTTCTCAAGCTGTTTTTGTTCAATGCTTAGTTCATCGTTTGAATCTTGTATTACACCAGAGTTTTTCTAAAATTTCCAAGTGTCGAATACTTTTTGCAAGCCTCAGTGGAATTGCTTCGTTTGTTCACTATTCTGCAAAGCGGTCTTATACACTTATATCAACAACCGCAAGATGCAGACCAACCATAACAGAAACTCGATGGTCCTCCACTTCGAAATTAGTAAGTGTAGTTGTTGAAGATTGGGATAAATTGAAGGAAGTGTTCGGATTTCTGACGAATAGCGAATAATCAGACAAAAAATCAATTCATGTTGCCAAGGGGTTTTTGAATGATATGAACACTGTTGAATTTACATTTTTGGCTCCACCGATCTATTATTCGAACTTTTGAAGAAAAAATAACTAAACATAAACTACTGTGTAACTCAAATTAAAAAAAAACCGACCTTGTGAAATTTTGAGCCATAAAAGGAACGATGAGTTATTTGAAACACAGTTTGGAAAAGCTAGCAAAATCACAGAAATAAGCACGGGAATATGCTGCTCTTACACAGGAAACAATTTTTCAAAATTATAAACAATTGTATTTTGAAATTTTGGACCACATTCTTATGGAAATGGATATAAGATTTCAAGACTGTAAGAAACTTCAATTTGTCTGACTTGCTGACACAACCAAATTCGAATAATTTAATGCTTGCTTTCCCACTCGCGCTCTTGAAAATCTACATTTTTACGGAAACATATTTACTAAACACCAGCACCTTAAAAATGAACTGAGTCTTATATATGCCGATGAAAAATTAAGGAATATATTGACTCAAGAACTCCTTCGAGTGTTTCACGGAGACGAAGACATTTTTACAGAAGATTATAAATTGGTTTTCCTCAGTTTAACAATTACATCTGCAAGTGTGCCAGTGGAAAGAAGTTTTCTTAAAAGAATACAAACTTGCTCAAGAAACACTAGTTCCCATGATAGACTTGCTTCTCTGGCAAATATTTCTATTCAGGAAGGCATTTTATTGATGCTCACGAAGAAACAATCATCTAACCATCTTATGACGACATAATCGACAAATTTGCAGCTTTAAGAGGAAGAAAAATTGATTTAATATACAAAAAATAAGTAAGTCCTCATTAAGGGATTTCCATTGTACAGTATATATCTTTTCATACTGCTCTTGTACCTCTTCACCTATTTTCCAACCACGAGCCGCCACTGCAGTGATGGCGTTGCACCTATTTTTTTTATTTTTGACTCTTCTAGGGAGGGAAACGGGTAAATCCAACTTTTCATGCAGCTTTGCAATTTCCACATATAGATCGCTGAACGTTTGTCAGTACCTATAGCAGCAAAATCATTAAAATCGATGCCAGATTTTTGCAAAAAAGAAAGTACAGTTTTTGCCAGTACGTTTCCACTAACAACAGGTTCCTTTTTGAAGTCTTCGAAATTTTCGTTATGAATATCAATAAATGATACAAAATCTTACGAAACTTGATATGCTTTTTCTCACAATTATGGACATCTGTGTTCCCGACTAATATCAGTAGTCTCATCAAAAATAATTCCATAGTATTTGTTTGCTTTAATTTTATTAAGAACAGAGTTCAAAATTTCATCCCCACAAAAATTAATTAGTTCATTTTGCGTGGTGTTGCTTATGTACGTTGCTCGCAAACTTGCATTTTCCATAAATTTTTTTAGCTTCTCATCACCACTTGCAACACGATACCGTAACAATTCCCGAAAATTACCTTCATTCAGATTTAAGTGACTTTTGTCATTGTCGTCAGAAAATTGGTCATCAACTGATAAAAATGACATTTCGCCATAATCCCTATGGCTACGCAATGCTAAGTTTTCACGTCCCAAAAAATAATTGACTCGTTTATTGGAATCAACCTTTCACTGTTCTCCTTGTTTTGAAGCTCACGGGCTGAATCTAACTTCACTAACACTCCTTCCTGAGGATTTTCCTATATTTTTATAAAATCTGAAGCAAAAGAAACAGATTTTTTATGGTATTTATTTTGCTCGTGAACAATTAAATCTCCATCTTTGCCTAGCAATTTAGAATATTTATCCAAAGGCACAGTAACGAGTTTTTTTAATGGAGTGGCTTTGTTTATTCCTCCGTATTTATTCGAAAACAAGAGACAATACTTGCAAAATAAACCTTTAAGTTCGCACGAATACGTTAACCAATTAAACGAACTGAAATGATTTTGAGAGATAGCATTTCACTTTATTTTTCTTATGCACTGAAAAAGGATAAATGAAATATTTACTTGGAGTCCACGCGCATTTCAGAATATTGAATTTTTCTCGATCTGTTATTGAAGAAATGCATTGCTTTTCAAAGTAGAATCCCACATCAATTTTACCATCAAATAGAACAGGCCGAGGTCTATCTGTCGCCAGTTGTTCTACAAAAGACATTCTTTGGCACGTGCATATTTGACGTGGATTGAGCTATAGCGTCTAAAAGGGGAAGTGTGCCGTGCGAACTCAAAATCTGCGTTCGAAATATGTCCCACGCCGCATCGCGGTGCTGCAGACGGCGTCTGTGTCAAAGATTGTGTGTACTGTTGTGCAATGTGAACCAAACAACAGGGGTTGGATTAGGATATGTACGATTTTCTTAAGTGTGTGATTATGGAAACACATTTTATGGTTCAGTGAAATGTCTACGTCTGGCGCAGAGTGCAGCGTCGGCAAATGTAATTGAAAGTATAATTATGCGTGATTTAAATTGATATGCTACCTCCTCGAAGAATGCCTACCAAAAGGCTAACAAATGGCTTGTATGTGCCAAGTAAAGAAGTGCTGTTTGGAAAATTTAAATGTATGTCACTTAGTAGCGGCTAGTGGTAAGCTGAGTCGAATCTGACGAAAAAGACAGGCTACGGTGCGAAATAGTCACGTGCACAACTTAGTGCTGTCGCCAAGTCAATCGGTTGAACAGCCATTGCGTTTCATTGTTGGTTCACATTTGTTTGTATTGAGTGAGTGTTCCGTTTATTGCCATTTGGATACACGTATAGTTTTGTAAGGTAGGTATTATTATATTTCTAAGGTAAGGTTAATTCTTAGTAAACGTTTTATTTAGTTTTAGTAATAATTATAGGTTTAATGAGTAGATCTTAGTTTCACACGTGTTGAAATCTGTTCATGTCTCGTGAATAGTGAAGTATAAAGAAGTGAGTTATTCTGTAGTGTTGAATTCTTATTTCAAATAGAATAATTAATATATTTTGCCAATGCCGATTCACATAGAGCTTGAATATTACCAGAAATCAGGGCAACTTTTCAGGAAATTAGCCTTCGTAATTTGTATAACATTTGCATCTCCAACAATCGTTAGCCCTTTCTTTACGAAATTAATGCTTGAACTGTTGTTGCATTGTAATGTGTCTCTGAATTAAAGAGTACATTTTTTAATTTCGTAACTTAATGCAACTGTGATATAGCATTTGTCTGATTGAATTTACTAAAGCTGTCTGAACAGTGTGGACAGATTATGTTGAAAAACTTGCATGATCAACTTTATTCTAACTGTACAAAACATAGGGAACTACTTTCGATTAAAAATTTCATATCTAGTTCTTCACTTGTATTAAAAGGTGTAATTCTTTTTACAGGAATTGCCAAAATTTGCCATGCCACAGTGTTGCAGTGTTAGTGGCTGCTAGTTAAATTATAGAAGTCAAAAGGAGACTTACAACTTTTGCCATACCAATTGTCTTATACAAAATCTGCTGCATACATTTAAACAGACAAAGTTCTGATTTTAGATTTCCTTGTTCATTTTCCGTGGAATGTTTGTGTATGAGTAGCTTGAAAACTAAATAGGAAAACATAACTCTCCTCAGCTGGAAAATACTCTTGAACAACTTAGTGAAAGCCAAACATGACAACTGAAATTATTTGAAATCACGTGAAAGGAAAATTAAGAAGTTGAAAGTCTGAACGCTTAGTTTTGTGTGCCTCTCCTTAGTGCATAGTGTGCACAGAGTAAGTCCTGAGATAGGAAAAAGAGTTCAAACTTATCAAATATTTTATATGCAAAAGTGTATAGCCAGGTTGGTTAAAGTATTGAAATGTATTTTTCTTCTGTAATAAATGAAGATAACATTTCTGAAAAGTTATCTTTGAAACTGGAAAGTAAAGATCCGTCATATTTGGTTTAATTTTATTTGAAACTTGTATACCAGGAAGCAGTACTTCAGTTAGCTTCTCGTAACATATTTCCAATCTTTTTTCTGCTTCATCACATATTCACACAGTGATGCGGAGTGGTTGGTGGCATTCTGTACTGAAGATTTGTATTTAATATTTGGTGGTGTCTTTTTTTTTTTTTCAAATTGGAACTAATACTGTTTGTGCAGTGGTTGCCCGTCTTCAAAATGGACCAGAGGTCCTCATTTACTAGCAGGTTTGATTTCATCTGTCAAAATTCATTTGAAAATCTATGGACTATTTTCTTTCCGTGGAAGATGATGCTGTACTCCTTCGCGTCATGGGGTCCGGCTAGTCCCTCAACGACACCATACCCGTACGAGTTCCATGTCACTTATTTTCAGATTAATAAATGTTAGCAGTAATATTGTAGCATTTTTGTTTATGTTTCAATACTGTACCAAAAAATTCCAGGAAATTTCTCTTATTTTTCATACTTACCACTATGACTTCATTGCCATAAAATTTTTGATAAAAACACCTGTGAGAAATTAACTGAAGTGTTACTGTGTGTGTGTGTGTCAGAGCTGAGTTCGGGCTGAATTTCAAGATCCTGAGCCTGAAGTATGTCAGCTCGAACGAGCCCGAAAACTATGATTAACCTGTTAAGCATTGAAAAAAGTCTTCCAGACTTCCACTCTTTCCTACCCATGCAATTAACTGATGTCTTTCTCAACTGCGGAGTGGAGAAGGGATGTCTATCTATTTCTATAGTTACCTTTAACCATTCATTTATTCCCGAAATGTTTTTTTGGGGGAGGGGGGGACATCTGGAGGCACAACAAACTATGTCGTATGTTGCTCAATAGAATTAGCAGGGAGCTGCCCCTTTGAGGTAGGGAGCAAAATTCCGTCAGCTTGCTATCTACTATCTATGCTTCTTAAAACTTATCCTTGGCAGAAATCCTGTAATTCATGGCCTATGGTATTTTGTTATCCAAGCCCGGAATGGATAGCCCTGCAGAATTCCTACTCCCCATTTGACCCAGTTGCTGAAGAATTCTCTTTCACAACTAGAAAGTGTAAAAAAAGTCTCGTGTGCTAAATTATATAAAATCACATTAAAAGAAAAGGAAGAAAATTCTTCCCCTCTCTCCAAGCCCGAACTCCAGTAAGTATTACACAGCCAGCGCCCGGTTCGGGCTCGGCCCGTCTCAGCACTGGTGTGTGTGTGTACTAGTGCTTAGCTTGACATTTATAGTAGGTATATTGAAAGTAAAAATTTAATTTTACTATAATGAGCAAATTTGGCTTCTAGTAAAGAATGTTAGTAAAATGTATAAATTCCCTAGTGTTATGAAAAACTACTAACCAATTCTGCTTAATTCCTTTAGAAATGTGTGGGAAATATTTATTTATACTGTTAAAATGTTGTCTAATCTAAAAAGTGATATCAAATATGTTTTATAAAAAAGTAGATCACAGGTATGAACATTACAAGAGTAGATTTTAGGTAAAGAAAATAATTGACATAACTCATACATAAAATATTCAGATGGTAACACACACTGGAGGATCTAAAGCTGAGATAATTTTGATGTAACTTGTGATGATTCAAACTATTTGAAACAGATGTCTTAATTTCTGCCATTGGTTAGCAAGAATTCTTTTTTATTTTGTTGTGTGTATCTATAACTTTGTTGCAGATGCTATCACATAAAGGAAGTTTGGGTAACAATCTGAAGCTGAATACTGTTTAGCTTGTGATGACTTCCCTTCTTTCAAACTATTTGAAACAGACATTTGAGGTACATTTATGTAAAAGAATGGACCCATTTGTTTATTTTTAATAGTATTTTTTACTTTGTTCCGCTTGAAGATACAAGACAAATTCATAGTCAATAGGTAAGTTGATACTTTATCCAAATGTAGTATTTATGCTAATTTTTAAAACAAACTAAAAAATTAATTTCTGAATTGTAGCAAAGTGCTTTAATAATATGAGGGTGGATCAAAAAGTTAGTTACACTGTTGAATAAAAAAAATCAAGGATATACTCAGGGGATGTATGTTGGTTTACAACATTAATTCATTTTTCGACATAGTCGCCTAAGGACTGTAAACATTTATCGGAACGTGCGATTAACTTTCCCATACCTGTACAAGAAAAGTCCAGTTTGGTGCAACTAGTTAAGGACCGCACTTTTCACAGCCTCATCCGTTGGGAATCATTGTCCACTAAGCTCCTGTTTCATTTTACCGAACAAATGGTAGCCGCATGGGGATAAGTTGGGGCTGTAAGGTGGATGCTGCCACAATTCCGACTTGAATTAATGCAGCAATTCCCTTAGTTTTCCGTGCTGTGTAATGTTCTTGGACATCAGTGTGACACCTTCGCTCAACTTACCCCGGCATCTGTCCTTAATTGAATTTCGCAAATTTAATGGTGTTTGGCAATATGAGTCACTTGATGGTTGTCTCTTTTGACAGAAATTCTGTGTAAACAACAGATTCACAGTCATCATGACCACTCCCGCAGACAGAGACAGTTGGACTTTTCACGTCTTCCTTGTTGGGGAGGTGACATGTTTCCATTCCATGGACGATCGTTTGATTTCAGTTACGTAACAGTAAATATGTGATTTCAGATTGCTTATAGAGATATATTTCCCACGTATAATAAGAAGAAATATTTCTTCCCCAGTGTTTACCTGTATAACTGGGAATTTGCTAAGCATCGACCTGACTCTAAATAGCTGAGCTACGATGAAGCAAGGCTCGCTTTGACTGGCGAAAATCTGATATGAAATGTAAACTAGAACAATCTGTAGGATGCATAATGCTGTATTTAGTTCCAGAACAGTCTGCTGATATACCAAATGTCTTCCACATATTCCTGGTCCAAGAAGCCCCATCACACGTAATGAAATTAACAAACAGACCTGCATTTTCAGTGAGAATAACAGCTTTAATAATTAATTTTGCTAGCAAAGTTCCACTTATATTGTTACTTGTGGCAAAAACACCAATTATTTGGGTCCAATCTCCATTTAATGGCTGAAACACCATTACCAGTCCGTGATTACATGGGGTATACTTAACAGTTTTTGAAGTGTATGGCCCAATATGAACAAACCCTAATATTTCACCAGATGATTTTGCATGCAGTTTTTCTGTAAGCTTCACTTCATCTATTAATATACCACCATGTCTTGCAAAAGGCTCCATTTCACTTGTTTTCTTTGAAATAGTTTCAAACGTCAGTGCATTGAATCCAAAACTGCTGTTGTAATTTGAAATATACTTTCTAATAGTTGTTCTATTAGGTAGGATCATGATTTTGTGTTTCCGTATGTGCTCGTACAATTTTGGACTTTTTATGTGCATTAGTAAGCATTCAAGTAACCATTCTTTGGTATATGACATACCTCTTGCAGATTTCTTTTTTGCTGCCTTATAACAATGAATAACCATTTGCTGCTGCTTAATGCGTAATTCTGCTATTTTTTCATTAATGGAAAGTTCTGTAAAATTCCTTTTTTTTTTATTTTTTTTTTTTTTTTTTTTAAGTTTAATTAGAGAGCGAAATAACTAGTTTCTTCAGCCTGTTGATTTTCCGAACTGTATTTTGATACTTATTTTTAAATGTAGCCTTTCTTCTATGATAAGCTATTTTGTGCAAAAGTAAGCCCTGCAGATACTTACATCTGAGGCAAGTCTTTGTTGTTCCTTTCGTTACACAATTTTTGCTGTACAAATTATTCTAAAAAATAACTCCACTTTCAAGGTACTTCATGTTATTTTCAAATTCTGAAATGGAGCCTGTGCCATGACATACTGTTAGCCTATCAGTGTCTCGAATAATGGATTTTGATTCATCTTTAGAAGTAATATTAGAAACTGAGTTAATTTTTATTCCACGTAAATACACTTTACAGGTAACCTCTGGTTAACTTTTGGTAACAACAACCAGTTTTTCTGTTGTCAATGAATTTGACAATTCACATTTGAATGAATGAACATGGAAAATTATGCACTTTGAATTATTTGCAGGAATTTGCTTACCCCAAAATACTGAAGGCTGTGATATTCAGAAGGCAGTTCCGTGTAACTCTTTGGGAAGTGAATTCCAAGCTATTTAAATTACCATCAGGCTTATCATCGGTTTCCCTAACTTTCCTGTATTTTGCCAGAGTTTTTGACAAATAATGGGGAAGGTTTGGAAATATTGTTGGAATTGCATCTGGTGTCAAGATGGGCCGATCTCTGGGTATTAACACAGTCTCCTCATTTATTTTATGCACAAAATTTCGAACCACAAATCTCTCAAAGTGCAGTTCACATACAGCACTAAATTTGTCGTAAGTTTTTATCTGCACATCTGCACCGGGAATCAATCTTTGCCACTGCTGTAAAAGTTTATCATTTTTGGGTATTCCAAAGAGTGACGGCTTACTGTTTTTGTACTGAGTATTGCAACCTGGCACAAAACTATGGTTATTTCTCTTCCGCATAATGAGCTAAGTATAACTTATATACAATATTTAGGTAATCCACATTCCTTCTAAAACCTAAAACATAACACGTTTTCGTCTAAATTACCGTTCTTTTCACAGTAAGCAACACGAATTTAGTTTCCCGCTCCCATCACAGTAAGAAAGAGGGAAGGGAAGGCGATCGAAGCGCCATCTACGAAGGGGACAAATTTCGGTATCCACGCCAATCATTACGTACGCTAGGCGCTCGGCACACTTTCCCTTCTAGACGCTATAATTGAGCTTCACATGAATGCTGCTGTTGCAAATTTTCAATACTTGCTGAAACCGAACTTTCGCCGCCCCGGTGGCGCAGTGGTCAAAGCGATGGCCTCTGATCATTCGTCCGAACGGGGTCCAGGTTCGAATCCCGGTGAGGCATGGATGTTGTGTTTGTCTTACGGCACTGGCTCTCTCCCTTCCCTGGAACCAGTGACCCGAAATTAGGGACGGGCGACTACTTATAGCCCATTGAGTTGCTCACGGTGGTCGTTAAACCTCCAATTAAAAAAAAAAAAGAAACCGAACTTTCATCATCTTCTCTGCCCCTCAAAGTCAAACAAGGAACAGATTCAGTTTCACCACAATCTTCTTTCAACTTTTTGAAGAAAACATCTAACGTATTTTTTGGGGTTTGCTCATTTTCTTTTCTAAAAGCTACCGGCGGTTAGGAAAACTAGCCTGCTCATCACTACGTGGGGACTGGGCTGGGAATGAAGTCAAAGGTCATATCAAGCAGGTTAGAAGAAGAGGAGGTGAAGGGACCCGTTTTGAGTGAAGCCAAAACATCAGTTGTTTCTGTCCTATCTCTGAGGTGGTGGAAGTCTGCGCTGTGAGAGTTCGGGAACGTGACGTCACTTCCTGTGGCTTAAGCAGTTTTGCTTAGCGCATGCGAACCAAGGATGAAGGAATATTTCGAACTTCTTATTTCTTAACATTAGGCTTTTGGTTATATTTTAAACATGGTTACTTGCACATGGTTAGTAAGTAACCATGCGCACTATGCACTTCCGCTCAAAAAATCATTATTTTGTTCAATTTTTTAAAGAAATACCAACACATATTTTCCTGTTTTTTCTAGAAATTTTTTATTATGGGAATGAATATTTCAGCCTCAATTTTTCATGCTTGTATGGGTAAAGTAAGGGTCCAAAAAACCCGTTCAAAATCGCGATTTCCCCATAGATATATACAGGAGAGTATTAGATTGGGCGCATTGGCGTAGTCAGCTGATAAAAAGTGGCGTCACGCCAGAAGCACCGGGAGAGGGCTGTTGCCAACTCCCCTTACTTCAAGAAGGGAAGCTTCGCTGCTGCGTAAAGGGCGACCTCTGTCGGTAAACTTCACTTGGCGGTCCAAATGGTAGTACTGAGAAGCCCACAGCAAAGGGACAACGCATGCATAATGCATGTTCTTGTTGTTCGGCAGTTGCAACTTGCAAGTCTCATTGTGTGCTTATTTTGAACAAAGAATGTATTTTTTTGAATTAACTCCACAATGGGAGCAGCGCGAAGCTGTTCAAGACTCATATCATAAACAGCTAAGATCTGCACTCTTTTAAAACACGCGGAAAGGGTGGGAATGCCGTTGGGTTTTCATCCTGTAATACAGGCTTTCCAAACATACCAATTGAACCGTCCAGTATGGCGGCGCTGCTGTCGTGCATTTTACATTAGCCCTATTCCCTATGGAGCTGATTGGAACCTTCTTTCTTCACCTCTTATAGATTCTTCTATCTCGTTGGATTCTTTGCTCCAGCCACCCAACTCAACCCCTAGATAAAAAGTATATTGTGCTGCCATCTTTTGGTTTAAAAAATATACAGTAAGTGGAATTAGAAAAACTGTCAAAAATTTCCTTTATATCAGAGTCGTACTGCATGGTTTATATATATTTTTTCTATCCACCAAAATAAATATTTTACGAGGGGGAAGGGGGGATTATTACCCCCTCGTAAAACCGCCATTGGACAACAGGACTGTCATCAGCATACAGCAATTTGCACACACGGATATTACAAAGACATAAACCAGTATTGTCCATCTTGGTATCACGCATGCATAAGTATATTAAACAGCCATGGTGACATTACTGAACCTTGTCTGACTACTGCACCAATAGAAAACCACTTTGATAAAACACCATTCACTCGTATCCAGATCATCATCAAAAATTGCATTTTTTTTTTTTTAAATTGGAGGTTTAACGACCACCGTGAGCAACTCAATGGGCTATAAGCAGTCGCCCGTCCCTAATTTAGGGTCACTGACTCCAGGGAAGGGAGAGAGCCAGTGCCGTAAGACAAACACAACATCCATGCCTCACCGGGATTCGAACCCGGACCCCTTTCGGACGAATGATCAGAGGCCATTGCCTTAGACCACTGCGCCACCGGGGCGGCAAAAATTGCATTCTGCACATCTACTCTAGCATTGAAATCCCCTGCTATTATAACTTTCTTTTTAGCACCAAACTGGCTCAAAACAGCCTAGCTCATTCCAGAAATCTTCCTTCCTCTCAGAAGGTTCCTAGTCACAAGGAACATACACTATTACTATTTTTTTTTGATTGGAGGTTTAACGACCACCGTGAGCAACTCAATGGGCTATAAGCAGTCGCCCGTCCCTAATTTAGGGTTACTGGTTCCAGGGAAGGGAGAGAGCCAGTGCCGTAAGACAAACACATCCATGCCTCACGGGATTTGAACCCGGACCCCGTTCGGACGAATGATCAGAGGCCATCGCTTAGACCACTGCGCCACCGGGGCGGCTTACTATTATCTGAAGTTTCACTTTCAAACGAATTCTCTCACTTATGCTAGTGAATCAAGTTGTTCATCTTTTCACTTAAAATCACACCTACACCAGCCTATCCTCTCATATTATCCAATACTCCAGACCACACACTCACCATTCCATTCACTTCTCTCGCAATTTCCTTCTTTTTGGTTTCACTTACACATAGCACATCCAATCTATACTTATTCATTTCTTCCTCTAGTAGTCCATACACCAATCTTACACTCACTCAGCTGATCTCTTCCTGTTATGTCCTTTGGAAATTCGAGTTTAATTATGTGGTGGACAGTCCTTCTCAAGTGTAGTAGGTGCACCATATCCCACCAGAGTCTGGACTTTCGTGTCTTTTTAATCAGGTAAGTACGTACACCAGCAGGGGAGATTAGCCCACATCTGAAGATTCCAATTAGTCATTCAACCCAAAGAATCTGGAACAAAAGCTAGCAAGTTAGGGTCTTTTTGCCAATGTCATACAGAACTAGCTGGTACCTCTCCAAGATTCACAGAGGCCCTTGTTTCTGTTCTGTGTCATTGTTGCCCATGGAACACCCCAAGGAGGCAAACGCATCTCTCACTAAGACCGCCCACTTTTAAATTCTTATAAACCTACAAAAACTTGTAGAAAGAAGTAAAGAAACAAAGAATTTGTGTCAGATTAGACAACAGTGAATGTGCAAACATTGTAGAAAGAAGTAAAGAAACATTTGGTTTTTTTTTTATGTTTGTGTCTGATTAATGAACAATGAATTTGTTTTTAGGTGCCACCCAGGAGCTGAGTGGTACAAAGCATTGTCTTCCAATTATTCGTCCGAGAAAAGTCCGGGTGGGGCAAGAGTGGTTTTATTTGTCTTACAACATTGGCACTCTCTCCTCTCCCTCGAATTAGTGGCCCCAAATTAGGGACAGGCAACTACCTATACATAACCCATTGACTTGCTCCCAGTGGTTGTCAAACCCTTAACAAACCAGTTGCAAAAAAAATAAATGAATTGTAGTGCACATGTAGAAGTATAAGATCATCATTTCTATGTGATTTAAAGATTTATTTTTCACGACGCTACCTGAAGATTTCTGATCCAAATACCTGCTATCAGGATGGAATGCTCTCTCTTACAAGGAAGCATGGACATTTCGAATATTTTATTGATAGATCTGGATGTTTGTTTAGATCCTGTACTTCATTTATTAGGAAATGTACTGTGCACATTTCCTAATAACTGAAGTACAAAATCTAGGTGGTGTGGTACTAGCATATATGGGCAAAAATAAGATGTTGGTATGGTTACAACTGCAAAACAATTCAATTTTCTTGTCTCTTGAGGACTTAGCCATGTGGTGAACAGTTAACCGCAGCCTTTCTAGGCCAACATTTTCAAAGGAAGAGAAGGTAGAATGAAGCTGAAAGTGAAGTCAGTGCAAAGAGTCATTGAGAGATTTCCAGCGAAACACCAAGAAGATATGTATGTATAAGTGTACCTCTTATTTGGAAAATGTTTTGAAGAAATAATGGGATTTTCAAAAGCAAATTACGGTACACCTTAAATTGAAACTTGACAAGTTCTTTGGGATATCTTCTCAACCATCATCTTCAGCAACCTTTAAGTTTCATGCCCAGAAAGCCTTTTTGGAGACAGACTTGACCATGAACAACTTCTGGAGAGTTGTAATGCAACTGTGATCAAACCCCATGTGGTCTAAGATTCCCATTGAGGAACTTGCTGGCTTCTATGTTCCCAGACAGTCTTAGTAACTCCTAAGCACATTTCAATCTGGACAGGGCAGGTGTGCTTACTTCATGCATAAATTGCACTTCAGCCAGGACCCATTCTGTAGCTGTGATACTCAGACCAAGAGCCATATAAGTCCATGACTGCAATGAACTTGCCTTCCTAGATGGATTGGTTGTTTTGTGTCTAAAGGAGCAAGGGCCTCAATGGGGCCCCTAGATGGATTGGAAGTCCTGCACCATATTGACCTGGACACCAAATCCTGCTTCCCATACCATTTCCTAATTCTTTTATATGTTTTTTGCATGCTCTAATTACATGACCATTTGTTGTAAACCCACATGAATAAGTTAGAAATCTGGAAATTTTTAACTCTATATTATTAAGTGTCTTCACACACAAGAAAAATAAGTCAGTCAATCACAGTCATTGTTCCTAAAAGTGACCCAAACTTTATTTTTTTTCTGTTTGTTTTAGAGGATCTGACAGTACTAGAAAAAAAGAATGTCTATGTAACAGGAATAGTAACTGACTTTGTTAATCTACAAATTAGAAGTCAATATCAAACATTTATGTTTCCACATACAAATATCTTATTGACAACATTTACTGAACACACAGAAACAGGGTAAGAGGGGCATTTATTTAAATGAAAGTTAAGGTAAATCAAATGTGATAAAACTTAAAAACCAGAAATGTATGACTTCCTCACATTCTTTTAAAGTGCAAAATATGTTGTTTTTTTTTGTTTTTTTGTTGTTGTTTCTAGCATTTAGTGGTCTTCAATGAAATATCGCAGGTTGACAGACAGAATGGCATGAAGGAATTTTCTCTGAGTAGTAATGGCTTCCAACTTGGCATCTTAACACAAAACAGACAACCAAAGTTCTTTTCTGGAGAAAAAAGTGCCAGAATCTTAAACATAAGAATTTGTATTGGGGATGACCTAATAAAAAGCAACTCAATTTCTTTATTATTATTATTATTGTTACATGGTATAAAAATGCAAAAACATAATTTACATGCTCGTATTATATTTCAACAGCTACTATTGCATAACAGTTTTATAATATATAGCAAATGCTGAAATAAAAATTTCTGTCAAGGTTAGCCACAAATAAGAGTTAAATTTGCCCTACAGACTACATTACACTGAGAAACAGAAGGGAACTGCATTTTGATCCTAAAATACAGTCCAATTTTTTTCAACTCTTGAGATTTTTCTACCAATCTTGTTTGCTTATGTGCAAATTAATGGTGTCCTGGATGTATTTTGTAGGGTCAAACTGGGTTACAGAGGCCCAACAATTTTTAAGAATAATGAGGTTATTGTTGTGATTAAAAGAGAAGACTTATAGCTGGAGTTATCAAATTCATCCAAGAAAATCCTCTTTCACATTTGCTAGATGCTGTAAAGGTTGCTTAGACGTTTCTTTTTCTTCAAGTTTTAGGTATTCTCTAAAACAGTGAATCAAGTTTCTTTCACTGAGTTGAAACTGTGCACACTTTGGTCAGCTTGGTAGATAATCTTCATTTGAAAGCAATTTTTTCTTAATAGACCTTTTCCGACTCTCATAAAATGCATTTGGCCAGATTTGGCGGCTCATCTCTCGTTACACTTTTAACTCCTAATATCTTTGTCTCTCACATACTTAAATAATTACATGGTATGGTTATTTTGTTAATATTTAAAATTACATGTTATGGTTCTTACATTATTTTAGTTAAATAATTACAAAACTTAAAAACCACAAATTGTGTTAAAAAAAGTGTGTCAGAACACCATTTTGGCACATTCCACTAGAGAGAAAAAAAAGCCCTGCAACAGTTATACATGCATGCATAACTATTTTTCATACCCTGTTAAACAGGCAAACATCTATTTCTTAATATGTAATTTTTTTCCCATTCTGTTGCTCTTCCCAATCATGGTGCTCTATCCCACACAATGTATTGTAATACTAAAAAAAAAAATAGAACATTTCTTTGAAACATATTGTGATATATATCAGACCAGATTTAGAACCTCGCTGATTGATATAGAAACAGCAGTACTCTAAACACAACACCTACATACAGCAATAAAAAAGGCACACCCCAGTAACGTCACACACTAAGTCAGTGTTCATGTACAACTAACAAATGCTAATTTTACAAGTAAAACTATTTACATTTAATTCTCTTGATATTCAGGAATCTTTAACAGCTTATATTTACACAGGACAACAAACACTAACAACTCACTTCATGGTGAAATTAATTTAACACATCAAACATTTCAGCAATGAGATATTAAAAAAAAAAAAAGTGATATAATGGGTTTTAGCAAGATTCAAAGTAACAAGATCTCAGTATTCTCCACACACATCTATGATTGTGCCCACATTTCACCATATTACAAATCGTATTTATGCTATGCATCAAGAGAATAAAAAATGGAAAATCTTTAGATTTAGCACTTTGATCGGTGAATCACCGTTTTTTTTTTTTTTGATTGGAGGTTTAACGACCACCGTGAGCAACTCAATGGGCTATAAGCAGTCGCCCGTCCCTAATTTAGGGTCACTGGTTCCAGGGAAGGGAGAGAGCCAGTGCCGTAAGACAAACACAACACACATGCCTCACCGGGATTCGAACCCGGACCCCGTTCGGACGAATGATCAGAGGCCATCGCTTAGACCACAGCGCCACCGGGCCGGCCAAATCACTGTTCAAAACAATATAACTAAACAATCACCAATTAATTCCACTTTGAATTATTTGTTGATTGCTTAGTATTCTTCAACTTAATTAAGCTGATGTTTTCTCTAAATTTAAGAGCAGTTTTTAAATGGAGCTGTGAGAGTAACACACTTACAGAAGAAAATATTGTGTGTGAACCAAAAAGTGTATGAACATGATGATGATGAACTTTAAATTAAGAACTTTAAACCACTGTTACAAAAGAAAAACTATTAAGTTTACTCTGAAGTAATATTCCTTCCTAGTACCAATTAACAGAACAAGTATCATGGTCACAAGGAGATCCCTGGGCTGCTTCTAAACATGCTACACAGTCACGCCCATTTGTGGCAAAGTTGTCTGTAGCAAATTTATGGTTATAACAAAGAAACTCCCATTCTCCTTCATTTAGGAAGAAAACTGCACGGTAGACTATTTATTTATAATAAAGTTGAAATTCCCAGTTATGGATGTAAAGTACTGTTAAAACCCATTGTGTGTGAAGTGCATTTTCCTGGTCTATATGAACTACATACATATGCAGACTAATGAAGCTTAAGCTTCAGGGCCTCTAATCCCAGAGGGGCCCCAGAAGCGACTTTAGTCCACATTGCTTAAAATTTTGGGTCTACTGTATGAGGTGTTTTTAAATAATAATATTAATTACAAAGTGTAATTTAATACAAAATAGTACTGTGTTTGGTAGTTGGCAATGGACTGCATCTCGCTTGACCTGAAGCAGAAGACTACAGCCTGGCGAAGTTCCTCGAGCGCTATCGTTGTTAATGGCGGCAGCGGCACTGATGTCCACATTAGTCTTCAAGAACTCAATTTTTCAATATTGTTACAGTTTGTATGGTTTAAATTAAATTACAGTGTCTTTGTATTTGTATGGCATTATAAGATCGGCAGCAACACTAAGGAACAAGTTGAAACAAACTATAACATGAAGGACCTGAAAAATAATGAGGTTAGTGAAAGTGTATCATATAATAAATTTTTTGGGCAACCATTGATGAAAGTAGGCCTTTTAACAGTAGACAATTGTGTTAAAAACAGAATATTATGGGTAAGCATTTTAAAATTAAAGCAACTTTCTGTTATCTTCTTCAATGAGGTTGCTGTGGAATAACCTCATTGAAGAAGATAACAGTGGTTACCCAAACCCTGCTGCTGGTTGTGAAGGGGGGCATGACAGTTCAAGCTTCAGGACCCCAAAAAATGCAGGTCCGCTACTGTACATATGTATATCAACATATTAATCAATAGTTGTTTTTTCTAACAAAGTTTGCTTCAGGTCCCATGAACTTAATTACAAACAGGTGCAACTGTAATATATTCCTTGATCACTGAATTTAATTGTTATTCTTTCCAACCAGAGTGCTATACCCTACTTCTAAATTTTGTTTCTCTTAACAGTCTCCTTGAAATGAAAGTATGTGTACTTTAACCTACCTACCCCCCCCCAATAAATAAATAAACCCTTTCATGCCTAGTTTAAAAATAAATAAATGAAAACTTGCATTCACCTCTCAGTTTCTGTTGATCACAATACGAAGAACACTTCATGAGCATTTATTCCCTATGAAAAATTTAAAACTTTTACCCAAGTTTAATGAAATGAAAAACTGTGAAAAATGCTGTAAGTTGAGTTTCCACTTCAGTTCTTAAGACTAAAATATCTGTATTTGATTTAGTTTTTGAGAATTTGTTACAATCTTAACCTCTAACATACATACATTATGCTGATAATAAAACTTTATGAAGAAATATTCCTCACTAATACATGGGAAATTACTGAATTGTGGGCAGTTCACTTGCAATTTCATTGTCTTTGTGTAAAGGTAGCATGCACGAATGGAAATTAGAAGATGCAGGCTTTATTCCTGTCCAGGGTGATGTCATTTTTTAAGTTTTCTGAAGAGATGAACAGTGAGCTACATGCAAATCATACATCACTTTGTTCTACATGCTTATTATTGAAGAGACCAAACACTGAGCACACATGACGTAAAGAACAAAAATATCTTCCAAAACAGATCATAGGTGGCAAATTAGAGGAGCCAAACTGTGAAAGCAATAATGCACTTGTGAAACCATCTTCAGGAGAAAGCTAAGGCTAACAGCCCAGTTACTTGGCTTTAGAGAATACCTGCAATAATGGCAGGTAAAACACATTCAGAACTCTGTGTATAACATCTCAGTTGGCTTTAATGGTGATTTTAATCCATTTTTAATCTCACTATCTTTTTAACTTCACATCTTTAAACTATCACTCTTTTGAAACTTCTCAATCCTCGTGTCCATTTCCAAATGCAAATTTAGTATAAATGCTCATATGCACACTGATACCTTGATGACAAAAAGATGTGGATATGAAGGGAGAGATAAGTAAGAGTACTTTCACACTTTACAAAGACAAAGTAAGCCCAGTAAGAAAACCATAAATTAAAACATGTAGAACAGAGTAATGTACATACATTCAAAGTTAAGAATGTAACAACTTCTCATGCAGACAGTGTACTAGTTTGGAACATCTGTACAAAAGGAAAAACAATGTACCTCTTTAATATGGTTACACATCAAATGCTCACTGAATTACGACCACCCCTATGAAAAGTGTGATACTAGTGTGAGTGAACTTATGGATGTGATGGGTAAAACCAAGAATTTTTCTAGTTTGTGAAAGGTCAAATTGTGGGTGTACAAAGGGTTGGTGGTTGTTTGACAGCCTTTGGTTAAAGTGTACCAGGAGTGGTGCTAACATGGTGAAACAACCAACCAGCAACACAGCTGTAAGGGGTGGCGAAAGGTGGATTTCAGAGGTGAATGACGGGTACGTCGCCTTTTAAAGGGCGGTTGGCACAGTACAGTTTCACAGTTCAGGGCCCAATACAATATGGGTCAACCACAAACAATATCCTGCATGATTATGCATTACATACAGTCACAGGAAGGCTATATAAGAGCAGACACCCTGTATGCAATCTTCTCCTTACAGTACTACATCAACATAAATGAATCTCCTTGGTGCCAACATGTGGATTGGACGACACAAAATTAGAAGCAGATGTGCTGGTCTGATGAAACACAATATGTACTCCATTTTGCCAATAGCAGAGTCTATATTTGGCATCAGCAGCATGAAGCTATGTATCCCACCTGCATGACATCAACTATCCAGGATGGTGAGGGTGCTTTTATGATATGGAGCACATACTGGGACCACCCTGGTGTGCATGGACCAATGTATAGATGCTAACTAGCAGGGACTGCTTGCTGATCATATACACTCCACAATGTTGTACCTCTACCCACAGAGAAATTGGTTCTTCCAGGACTATAATGTCCTATGTCATTAGCCCTGCCTCATGCAGGAATAGTTTAACAAACACAGTTGATATAAAACATCATTCAAATGACCTCTAACCTTATCTGATTTCATCCCAATTGGATATCTGTGAAATGCCAGGCAAGACAGTTTGACACACCACCCTGCTCCATACTGGAACTGTGGACTGCAATACAAACACATTGTTTACCAGATCTCTACATAGACATCTCATGGTGTAGATGCCATGCCAGGTGGTGGCTGTTCTCTGAGTAAAAGGAAGGCCCATAATGTATTAGGTAGGGGGGTCATAATTCAGTAAGCATTCAGTATTACACTATATTGACAAAAGTCACCAGACACCCCTTTAAAACCAAATGAATGGATCCACTGCACTGACAAGATGTGCTGTACAGCTACAAATGGTATAAAAACAAGCCTGCAGCTGACTGCGATCACATCACACTGTGAGGTTGAGTGAAAAGGTTGAGGCGGGAGAGAACCGACTTTGAGAAAAGAAAGATTGTTGGGTGTTATATTAGTGGGTTGTCCATAAGAGAAACTGAAAGGTGTTTAAACATACCCAAGTCAACTGTTTTGGATGTACATTTATCGTGGACCGTAGATCAATGGGTCCTATGGACCGATTAATCCAGATACACGATCCACGAGTCTGAAGGCAATGTGTGGGTATGGCAGCAGCTGGGGGAACGCTATTTACCACAGTGTACTGTTCCTATGGTCAAGTTTGGAGCTGGCAGTGTACTCATGTGTGTGTGTGTGTGTGTGTGTGGGGGGGGTTGTGGTATGGTCCCTGCCCATTGGTTATCGTGGACAAACCTGTTAACCTCGATATTCTAGACAATTATGCCCTACCAACTCTGTGGCAATACTATGGAACTGAGCTTTGTTGGTATCAGCAGGATAATGCACAGAGCCATGAAGCATGGACTGTTACGCCGTGGTTTGATAATAATTCTGTATCGTGTGTGGACTGGCCAGCACAGAGCCCTGATCTTAATCCCACAGGGCACCAATGGGATGAATTAGAGCGCCGCATAAGAAGTTTGGAACCAAGGCCTACGACTAAGCAACAGTTAGCGGCAGCATTATGTACTGAATGGAAGAGCATACCTATTGCTGGGTTCCAAAACCTTGTCGAAAGCATGTCTCGAAGGGTCAATGCGAAGGATATTAAGGCCAAACGTAGACCAACATCGTACTCATGTATGTCAATAAATGCTATGTTGCGTTTCTCTTCTAGGTGTCCGGTGACTTTTGTCAATATAGTGTATATCTTGCCTGAAAATTTATGTATCCCCTTCACATTTCAAAATTAACAAATTGAGGATTATACAATAATTACATGAAATTTAACTAATTTGCAATTTATTTTTGTGGTAAACATTACATACAATATCACTTTTACAATTGCAATGTGAATATAACTACAATTAACCACAATGAATTTTTTTTGTGTGAATACATTACATCAGCTTTTTATAAATATGAAGCTTAGTATTTGACTAAACAGCCTGAAATAAATTTTTTTTAGGTTTATACAAAATAACTGAATTTACAAAAAAAATAAAGCAAACACAGGACCAATAGAAAAAGACACACATGCGCACGCACACACACAATTTCCCTCTCACTCACTCACCTCACTCACTCTCTCTCTCTCTCTCTCTCTCTCTCTCTCTCTCTCTCTTATTAAATACTTTATTCTGATCCAGTGTAAAAACTGATGGTGTAAACACAAACTTAAATGAAAACATAACTTATACAATTCTACAATCCAAATTTTCAAGAAAAAAAATAAAAAATGACCAAAAATCAGAATCACTTTCTGCTTTCATTATACCAATTCATGAACTTCCATGTTTGGTCATATTGAATGAACAATGAAAAATTACACATGGATGAGAAAACCCTTTTCACAAAACATTGACTTGTGAAATGGGTAATGATTTCTGCAAAATTTACACATCATAAATACAACTGCAAGTGAAAACACAATGTACATGGAACAACAATACTCAACTTTGTAAACTGACAACTGATGCCAAGAAACACCAAACTCAAAGTTGAACAAAAGATAAAAAGCATTCATGTATACAATGCAATATTATCTTTGCTGCAGGGCAGCACTTGGATGTAATAAGACTAGTTTTCATTGCTATAATGTACTTCTTTAGACAGCCATAACTTACGGCAAATTATCACACAAACTGGAACACAAATGGTAATATAAAGAAGCTAGATGGAAGTCGGAAGATGACCTCCCTTGTTTTAAATGTTCTGGCTGCACAATAAATGCAAGTTCAGACATATTAAACATTTTTTGATAACATGAACACAGCAATCTGGCTTCTCTACACTTCACATTCAAATAAATACTCTGCAAGGGGGTAACAGGCACACCTAAAAATGAAGAAAAGGCTAAGTTATCACACAACTACATTCAAATTGTCATGCTACACAAAACTTCGAAATGCACTAAAATCACTAGAAACGAATGACAGTTCAGCAAAATGTACATTGAAATAACTCCTGGAAACAATTACATGCAAAAATGCAGCACTGAACTCTTATTAAAACTACTGAGAATTAAGGAACTTTATTTCACTTCCTAAATACGAAAAAAACAAAACAAAAAAACTCTGGACAGGATATATATACAGACTGTAAGAGGTGTTTGTTTAGCTGACAGGAACATGCTTTTACAGGCGGTTGCCACAGTTAGATACTGCAGTGTCTGTTGTAAATGATTGGCTTATCTTGCTAAGGCTCACTGCCACTCTGCTGAGGTTAGCCCAATTGCTTTCTCGACGAGTCTTATTATACAAGGAATGAAAAGAATGGACCCTTCGACCAGTATAATTTTTTATACTTCCAAAATTACTCTGTACAATGGTATGAAGAAGGAAGGCATACATATCCTCTAATACAGCTGAACCAGATAAAATGAGTTTGCATAAGGAAGTTTTGATAAAGTTTTTATAGTTCCCTTGAACTTTGTAATGTGATATTTCCCTTGATATTTGAACTGCATATTACAAATTTTTTTTTGAGAAAACACATATAATAAAGTTCAGCATGGTTTACAGCAAGTAAAAAAAAAAAGTAGCATTCATGCAGTTTTTAGCCTTTTTTGTTTCATCAGATTAGGGAATACCTGCTATTGCAACACCTCTTGGCTTCCCTGATCAGTCTACATGAAGATAAAAATGTTACAGTTCTTTTTACTTCCTCCATTTCTCATGTCCTAGATTACAGCAATTGACAATGAAATGCATACATAAACATAAAAGTCAAAGATTCTTATTATTATAGACAACTGTATGTTCCATATAATTAACACGTTTTAAAAATGACAACTGTTCAGCATCTTCTTCTTAACACTACAAGCAAGCTGCAGCTGGAATAATAGAAAACATTGGGCTGTCCAGAAAGTTTGTGCTGAAAAACAGCATGTAAAAGAAAGTCATGTATGGCCCACAAAAAAAATAAAAAAATAGAACAGACCTTTCATCAATGATATATGTACAATCTTTTGCCATCAGCCATGCAGGCTAAAGATTTTGTCCTCCCAGAATTTCACAGGTTTCAGCGCAAACAACTGGTCAAAGTGATTTTTGACTTGTTTCAAAGAATTGAACCTCATGCCATTAAGAGAATTCTGAAGCAATCTGAAAAGGTGGTAGTCTGAGGGAGCAATGTCCAGAGAATATGCCAGGTGAGGTAGAATCTCTCACACAAACTCCACCAACTTCTGTAGTGTCCTCAAAGAGACACTAGGTCTTCCATTGTCCAGCTGGAACAAAATGCCAGTCCCATTAGCTAGAACAGGGCACCTTTTCTTGATTGCTGCCTGCAGAATGTCCAGCTATGAGCAGTACTTATTGCTATTTATCCTCTGGTAGTTCGGTAGAAGCTCCTAGTGCAGCACACCTTTACAGTTTCACTAAACACTAAACAAAATCTTCTTTGGGTGTAGTCCCACTTAAGGGATGACTAAGGGTGTATTATCCCCCTGCAACCATGACCTTATCTTTACACTGTTGTAAATGACACATTCTTTATCACCAGTCACCAATCTTCTCAAAAATAGATCGTTTTTTGTAGAGTTTTAGAAGCATGTCACAGATGGAAACTTGATCAAGCAAATTTTTTCGAACATTGTATAGGACTCGTATACTGAAGAGCAATTGAATTAGAGACAGCTGGCGTTATGCAAATGTGGCGCTGTGGGCGGCCCTGTAAATGAAAACAACACGACACATGCAGCGATCTGACAATATGAGGAGTGATGCGACAAGAATCAGTAAGAGTCAGACTCAGTATGGGTAAGACGAAGGATCTAAGCACATTTAATTGTGGGCAAATTGTCGGGACCCGACGAATGGGTCACTCCATCTCGGAAGTAGTGCAGGCACTGGGATTTTCACGAGCCAGTGTGTCACGGGTGCACCGTGAGTACATCGAATGCAGTAAAACCATTCCTGCAAGGGCCAACTGCCGTGGACAACAGCGTGCGGATGAGTGGGGTCATCCTCGGCTAGCTCACGTTGTAACAGCAGATAGACGGGCAACAGTGCAAGAAATCACTCTGCAATTTAATGCTGGTGCACAAAAATGTGTAAGCAGCCACACCATCCAGAACCATCTCCTCGCTATGGGGTACAGAAGCCATCGTCCCACGAGGGCACTGCTGCTGACCGCACATCACAGGGTGAAAAGATTAGCATGACGTGGGAACATCGCCACTGAACCCTAGACGTGGGAAAATGTTGCCTGGACTGATGAGTCGAGATTCACGTCGGTACATGCGGATGGCAGGACCACATGAAGCAATGGATCCTTCTTGCCAGCAGGGTACTCTTCAAGCTGGTGGGGGTAGCATTTTCGTCTGGGGACTGTTTACGTGGACTGAAATGGGACCCCTGGTATGTGCGACATCGTCCCTCACAGGTCAACGTTACCGGAATATCCTGGATGACCATTTGCTCTCGTTTGTACTTCCTCAACATCCCACTGGGGACTTCATCCTGCAACATGAAATGCGTTCATTTCGTGAGATTTCCGTACATACTGTACAGTGTAACTTAAAATGCTTTTTGTATTAAGTTATGTACTGTATACTATATGATTTGCCTTAAAATAAGCAACAAATTTCGCAATGGTTTCATAAAAATACTTTTTAATTAACTTGTACTGTACGGATTAAAAAATTTGACTTGTACGGAACTCGCATATTGTTGAAAAATTTTACTCTAAATTTATGGAAATTGCACAAAATGGTACAAAATTTGAGTTGCAAGGAAGTCAGTCATTACCTTTTTCATCTGCTTGAACAGCAGAAAAGATAAAAAAAAATTTATATGTAGTTATTTAAAAAAGGCGAGGACATCGGGTTTTGATTACAAAGGACGCGCCATGGGTGATGTGTCATCATCGGAAAACAAGTTCAGAAGGCTGCGCGGGAGGATGAAAGTTTCTTCCCTTTGACAAGGAATCACTTCTTGGATGGTGGCTGACAGCTCCAGTGCCTACATTGTGGAAGTCGTACTAGGGAAAAAATGTTAGGAAAAAAAAAAAATTCTCTAATTTTTTAAATAATCGAATATAACTTTTACAGTAACCAAGACACATCAAAATTAACTCCCATGTGAAATTTCGTCAAAATCCGATGAAAACTTAAAAAGTTAGGCATTTTCTTTTTATTATTTATAATGAATGTTCGTTGAAAGCCTACATAGCCCCCCCCCCTCTCTAGCGGTCAGCTCACGTGTTAACTTAAAAAAAAAACTTTTCTCAGCAACTGGCAACACAGGAGAGGCATTAATCTTGCTCTTTCTTTGATTAACTGCACGTGGTAATCTCATCCTCAACAAGTTACAGCTACGTATTGGGATTAAGTACATTTGATAGTTTTTGTAGTTTCGAATAACAGTATGTCTAAAAAACGACCATCGGATACTTCAGTAGTTGCAAAAGAAAACATACCTTTCTAACAATTGCGAAGAAACTCGACTTACTTCGGAAATTGGAAAGAGGAATTTCGGTCCGCAATCTTTGCAAAGAATTCGGTGTCTGTAAATCCACGATTTATGATCTCCAAAAACAAAAGGGCGACATTCTGAAAATTTCTGCTTATAGTGATACGCCATTGGCAATGGGCAAGAGAAAAACTTTACGCCAGGCAAACAACGAAGATTTGGACAAATTGATGATCGAATGGGTTTGCCAACGAAGAAGCGAGAACGTGCCGTTAACAGGACCAATGTTAACAGCGCAGGCGAAGATATTTCATTCGGACATGAACCTAAATACGCCGTGTGAATATTCATCCGGTTGGCTGGAAAAATTAAAAAAACGTCATTGTATTCGACAACTCTGTTTATGCGGTGAAAAAGGAGGTGCTGAGCATTTTGTTGACGAGTTCAGCCAAATGGTAGGAGAGGAAAATTTATCATTAGAGCAGATATATAACACTGATGAGACGTCACTATTCTGGCATTATGTTCCAAGAAAAACTCTAGCAACGGCGCAGGAAACGAATCCTAGTAGAATTAAAGGTGCGAAAGAACGACTTACCGTACTAGTCTGCGCAAATGCCGCTGGTACCCACAAGTGTAAACTATTGGTTATCGGCAAGTCTGCTCGTCCTTGTGCGTTTAAAGGAGTTAAAGTGTTACCAGTACATTATAAATCTAACAAGCGCGCTTGGATAACGAGAGAACTAACAACAGAGTGGTTCAAAAACCATTTTGTACCCGAAGCTCGTGCACACTGTAAAGCTATCAGGCTATCTGATGACGCCAAAATTTTATTAATTTTGGATAACTGTTCTGCTCATCTGCCAGCTGAACTTTTAAGTAGACAAAATGTTCAGGTTTTTTTCTCTCCCGCCGAATTGCACATCAATACAACTCATGGATATGGCAGTATTGAGGGCACTGAAATGTCGTTACAAGAACGATTTTTTACAGAGGATGCTTCGTTTCATTAATAGCGACAGAAGTATTTGTGATTTTGTGAAAGACTTATAACGAAGTAAATTTTACGCCACAGACTTCAATATTAGAGATGCATTATGGTGTGCTGCAAATGCGTGGAATAGCGTAACGAAAGACACCTTAAAGAATGCATGGCACAATTTGCTACCGACAACTATATTTATGGATGATGACGATTATTTCGAAGGCTTTCAAATTTCAAAAGAAAAAGCAGAAATTTCTGAGCTTTTAGCTTATTGCAAAGGAACTACTTCTGGCACTTTATTGGATCTGGATGAAACCGATATAACGGAAGTTCTGCACTGTGATGATGATGCACCGATCGTGAATAAATTGAGTGATGGCGAAATTCGTGATCTGATATTAAATAAAAAAAGAAAAGAGCGACGAAGATGATTGAAAGTGACGACGATAAATCTGGAGAAGAAAAAAATACCAACTGATAAATCTCGAACAAATACTCGATGATGCAATTAAAGACCTTGAACAAAGAAACTTCATAACCGAACAGGAAATAATGTCCATCTACAGAATAAAAGAAAAACTACTTTCTCATAAACCAAAATTAATGAAACAACAATCGTTATTGAAATGTTTAAACGAAATGATAAAAGGTAATCTTTTTTGTATTTGTATATTTTTCTTAAAAATTCTCCTGTTCTGTTATTTTGTATTAAATAAATTTTTTAATTGGTTAACTTGATTTTTTGTCATTACTTTTACAAAAATAGTGTATTTATTTAATACTAAGTTTGAATTTTATCCAAACTCTATAATCCGGAATCGGCAAAGTCCGGACGATCCCGGATTTTCGAGGTTGTACTGTAATATAGAAATTCAGGAAAAGAAATCTTGTGCAAGAAACAAACTGCTTTGAAGTACATAAAGTTTGCTGGCCTACATATATCTCCAGCTTTATGTGACAGAATGTAGGTATTTGATGGCTACTCTGTGCATACAAATATAAAAGAAAAAATTGTTCCATATTGCTTCAATTTCAATGTGAATTTACTGATGTTTCTCACAAGCACTCAAGGAAAAACATTACATACCTGTTAGCATTTACATCATGTTACAACAGCTCCTTTTGGAGTAGCAGTAACTGTGGACTGAACTGCAGTTGGATCACCAAGTAAAGTATCAACTTGTCCACCTTTATTCTGACTCAATATCTTCACAGTTGAAAGCTTTGCTCTCTGATATCCTTTTAACACACTGAATCCCAACAGTCTGGAAATAACAGTCAAAATCATTTGTATGTAACATCCAAACAATCAAATAATATACAAGGTTGCACATGAGATTGATTTCAACACAGGAGTTACTGATAGAACAATAATTAAAAAAAAAAATTCTACACAAATATTTTTCATTCTCATAGACAGCTGTGGAAATAAAATGCTAATGGGGTTTTGAAAACCAAGGTGCATCAGTATTTATGGAAGTACAATACAGTCCACAATTGAATATGGAACACAAAAAGGAATTCCAACCCATTTATTCTTTCTTGAAGATGGCATCAGTAGTAGCCAATGTAGTTATTAACTGAACCATCAGCTTTTCATTGCCTCAAGCCCACATATGAACATATAGTGTTCAGGTACATTATATACATAGACTACTTATGAAATATCAATACACTGGTCTGTAATAAAATTTATCTTTTTTTCAGTTCATTGGAAGATTTTCTGCCACTTAGCATATTTCTACCTTGATTAGTGGCACATCTTACAGCTTGAAGTTATGTTCCAGGGCTTGGTCTACAATTTAATATCATAGTGCATAACAAGTGCCTGCACAATTGTTTTTTTCCCATGTGATACTCATATCTAAACCAATTAAGTACATTCTCATTATCCCTTTCTTCCAATACAGCAAAATTTTAATGTTTGCTTTATTGATTGTATTATGCCATTGACTCCATCTTTTTTCTCTTGATATACCTCTTAATGGTAACAATAGCTTTTAAGCTCTTACAAAATCCTTTACTTCCTACAAACTCTCATAACCATAAAGGCTGATACATCTTAATACTGCAATGTATAGAGTGCAATATAAGGAGTAATAGTTTTATACTGCTGATAAGAGACTTTCCTTGCTTTGCTGATTCTGCTGTACAATTCCTTAACAAGACTGAATCTCATTAGCAATCACATAACCCCAAAATTAAAATCTTACCTGCTCTATCATTTCTCTGCATTGGATAATGAACTGGCAGTATTGACTGATTTAGACTTCCCAACATTTACTACTTTCTTCCCAAATTTTTCATAAGACCTTCTCAGCTGATTAACATTGCACACAGCAAATTGGCTCCAAATATAATTAAATGTCAAATAGGTGCTGTACTGTCTACTGTTTCTCATGTAGCCAACCTTCAGAAAACCTGAAAATTACATTGCCCCGGAAAGGGAACTGAACTTGCACCTTTCAATCTGTGTTCCAGCATGCTACTGTTACACCACGTAGGACTATGAAGTTCAAAGCAACTGATTACTGATGCTATGATGAAGCACTGGATTGCTTAGAATAGCATACATCTGGAATGTTGTTCAGCTTTATAAGCTACATCTGCTTTGCTTTTCAGTTGCTTAAAACTTCTTTGCCCTGGGTGTTATGACAGTAGCAGGTTTGAAAATGAAAATCAGGAGATGCAGGTTCAATCCTCATTCCAGGAATTGAACCTGCATATAAAACTTTCTGAAGAATGGCTACATGGGAAACTGTACAAAATATGGCACCTATACGTTGATGATATGTGTATATGCCTTTCACATATTGTGAAGAATTATTTCTTCAGGGGATTCACTTCCTGTTGATATCCATAAATTGACTCCATTCTTAGAAATTAGGGCTACATCATCAGCATGCAGCAAACCACTGGTACCAGAGCCACCTACTTAAACAACTGCTAACAAGTTAGGATTTTTTAAATCAGTTCATCTACATTGATCACAAAGATGGTGGCAGTCTACACACCTAATTTATCCCAGGATTAATTTTAAACCATTTACCAGTATTTCCCTCCATCCTTACTGTTGCAAGGCTCTGAAAAACTTGTTCCTGGTATCAAAGGAAAAAAAAAAAATGCTTCGCAAAATAAACAAACATCATGCATAAATCCAGATTCACCTCTTGAAGCTTTTCAGAAAATTGTATGAGAACAAATACATTATCTCCGTGTCCGTTGTCCCTTCCTAAAGTCTTAGTGTCCTTCAGTCAGCTACCTTCCTACTATCTTTTTAAGTTTCTTACTCAAAATGCTTAAGCAAAGATCACATTCAGGAGTGTCTGCATGAGAAAAGATTATGAGTATGAAGTATAGAAGATCTTGTGTACGGCGTGTGATGGATGTCAGTGAAGCCCGAGTAGTATGTCAACATCGTTGTAAATGGAGAAGTTTGATACGTCAACAGTAAGTAAAAATTATCTGGTAGTTTGTATTTCTTTGTGGTGCTAACCACTGAATATCAGCTTAGTAATATGATGATGTTAGCACCAGTGCAGTGTGCTGCATGACATGGGTTACCACAGTTGAGCAACCATCCACAAGCTGCTAATCACTTCAACAAATGCCAATTAGTGTGCTGTAAGGAATGTTGATTTGTGACTGTAGACCAATAGAAAATTGTGCTCTGCACACGCACGCACGCGCGCGCACACACACACACACACACACACACACACACACACACACACACACACACACACACACACACACGCACACGCACACACCTACCTACCTTACTGAGATTAGCTTCACAAAGAAATACAAACTACCAGATAATTTTTACTTACTGTTGCCGTATCGAACTTCTCCATTTACAGCGATCTTGACATACAGCTCGGGCTTCACCGACATCCATCACACGTCGTACGCAAGATATTCTATACTTCATACTCAATCTTTTTCTCAAGCAGACATTCCTGACACTGATCCTTCCATGACTTCCTTGGTCTTCCTCTGCCTTTCCTTCCTACCACTTGGGTTAAAAAGATTTTCTTAGTAAGCATCTCATCACTCATTCTTTCAACATGGCCAAACCACCGAAGCATATTAGTCTCCACCTTGCTAATAACATTTTGCTTCACATTACACAATTGCAACACATCTTCATTCCTCACACAATCAGAACGTGTCTTGCCACAAAGCAAATCATTTCTCCAGCACACAAACGACTTCTATGTTTCTTCTGTAGCACCCAGGTTTCACTGCCACACATCAGAGTAGGAACAATTACACTTTCACACACAGCCATATGGGACTCTTGAGAATTCATCATTCCTGTGAAAACCTCCTAAAGCAGCCATGACTTTCAATGAAGAATTCACCCGCCTACAAATTTCACCAGCCAATTTGTTCTCTCTGTCAAACATGCTTCCTAAATACACAAACTCACTCACCTGGTCAATCACTGTGCCATTTACACTTACATTATGTTCAGTGCTAACAGTTCCTCTCTCAAAAACCATAACTTTGGTTTTTCACTTATTTAAACTCAGTTTGAATATGATGCAAACTTCGTACATCCAGGACAACATACTCTGCAACTCACTTTTGCTCTCTGCCAACAGGACAGTGTCATCAGCATACAGCAATCTGCACACACTGATATCGCCAAGACATAAACCAGTATTATCTATTTTGGCATCACGCATACACGCATCCATAAATATATTAAACAGCCATGGAGACATTACACAACCTTGCCTGACTCCTGCACCAATAGAAAACCATTTTGATAAAACACCATTCACTCGTACACAGGCTGTACTGTCAGCATACGTGGCTTTTACACTATTAAGTAGATTCCCAGTAACACCATATTCATTCAATACCTTCCACAAAAGTGTCCTATTGACTCGGTCGTAAGCTTTCTCTAAATCTATGAAGGCAGCAAAAACTTTCTTACCAACAGTCAGATACTTTTCAATCATCATGCGTAGTGCAAAAATTTGGTTAGGGCAACCTTTACCAGGCATAAAACCACTCTGAACATCCCACACTTTCTCTGATGTAAGACCCCGTACTTTTTCAATAACGAGCTTACCAAACACTTTCCCTGATACACTTAATAGACTAATACCATGATAGTCCTTGCAGTCAGTCTGATCACCTTTTCCCTTATACAAGGGAGCAATGATAGCATCCCTCCAATCCTGAGGGACCATTCCTAACTCCCAGCACAGCTGGCAAATTTCAGTTAACCAAATCAATTACAGAGTCACCACCATATTTCAACATCTCGGCAGTTATGCCATCAACTCCCGAAGCCTTACCATTCTGAAGAGATTTTAGAGCTTTACACATTTCTCCTCTTGAGATCCCTCCTGTGCTTTCATCCTTCACTGTGCCATCATCTGCATCTGTCTCAGAATCACCTTTGCTTTCCTGATCTATTAACTCACAGAAATATTCACCGCATCTTTCAATTAACTCATTGGGCTCCCATATCATTTCCCTAACCCTATTCTTCACACAACTTAACACTTTGTTTCTCCTATTTTTCCTGAATCTCATGTACTTCCTATCTTTCCAAAAAGGCAATTCATGCCTTTCCACCTTCTCCTTCCTATCTTTTTCCTTACTCTGGCGAACCAGTTTAGCGGCTTCATGCTTCTTACAGCGATATTCATCCACAGAAATTCTACCTTGCAACATCCCCAAATAGGCTTCCTTCTTTCTCTTTACTGCCTTTTCAATCGCACTAATCCACCAAGCATCACTTCTATTGTTACCCACTATTGTGGTGCCACAGACCTCTTCAGCAGCAGTGACTACACAGTTCTTAAAACATTCCCACTTCTTTTCGACATCCCTTTCACAAGACTTCAGCTCCTTCAGTCGTTCTCTGAGTACGCCAGAATAACACTGATGATTTTTAGGGAGCCTTTCAACCTATATTCTTTCCATCCTGGGCCTCTTCTTATTCCTTTTTCCTTCAACCAACATTGTTTTTTTTGTTTTTTTTTTTATTGGAGGTTTAATGACCACCGTGAGCAACTCAATGGGCTATAAGCAGTCGCCCGTCCCTAATTTAGGGTCACTGGTTCCAGGGAAGGGAGAGAGCCAGTGCCGTAAGGCAAACACAACATCCATGCCTCACCGGGATTCGAACCCGGACCCCTTACGGACGAATGATCAGAGGCCATCGCTTAGACCACTGCGCCACCGGGCGGCACATTCAGTTTCACTCGTGACACTACCAAGTAATGATCAGAGCCGACATCCGCACCTCTCATCACACGAGTGTGAACTAAGTGTTTCAGACGCTGATCATAGACAACAAAATCTATCACACTCTTTTGACCAAGAATACGATTTTCTCGAGTATATGTGTGGATATACTTGTGGTTGAAAAATGTATTAGATACACACAAACCATTCTCAATGCAAAGTTCAATTAATCTTTCCCCATTATCATTCACACAAGGATCATCAAACTTACCCAGAACATTGTCAGAAATTGCATTCTGCACACCTACTCTAGCATTGAAATCCCCTGCTATTGTAACTTTCTCTTTTGCACCAAACTGGCTCAAAACAGCTTTTAGCTCATTCCAGAAATCTTCCTTCCTATCAGAGGGTTCAGTCACAAGGAGCATACACTACAACAATTACTATTCTCTGAAGTTTCACTTTCAAACGAATCCAAAGAATTCTCTTACTTATGCAACTATAGTGGATCAAGTTGTTAATCTTTTCCCTTAAAATCACACCTACACCAGCCTGTCCTCTCACATTATCCAATACTCCAGACCACACACTCACCGTTCCATTCACTTCTATCCCAATTTCCTTCTTTTTGGTTTCACTTACACACAGCACATCCAATCTATACTTATTCATCTCTTCAATCACCTCATTCATCATGCCATTTATACCTCTAGTATTCCATACACTAATCTTACACTCACTCAGCTGAGATCTTTTTCTTATACGCCATTTAGAAAGTCCAGGTCGATTCCGTGGTGGACCGTACTTCTCAAGTGTCGTAGGTCCATCATATCCCACACATGAAATAAATATTTCTTTTTGTCTTTTTAATCAGGTAAGTACATCAGGGTGTGGGATTAGTCCACAGCTGACAGTTCCAGTTAGACATTCAACCTAAGGATTCTGGAACAAAACCCAGTGAGTTGGGGTCTTTTTGCAAATGTCACACAGAACTAGCACCTCTCTAAGATTCACAGAGGCCCTAGTTGTTGTTGTGTGTGCCACTGTTACCACGGAGCGCCCAGAGGAGGCAAACCCATCTCTCACTAAGACCGCCTGCTCAACTGTATCACAACAACAGTGAAATTTGGTGGAGACACCATGATGGTATGTAGCTGTTTTTCATTATTTGGCTTGGGCCTATTAGTTGTTTTTAAAATAACTGTTAATGCTGAGACATCTAGGGTAATTACACACTGCCAACATTGGGGCAGTACTTTAGGGAAGGCCCATACCTCTGTCAGCAGGATAACACACCATGTTCACTACTTGCATTGTTACAGATTGGTCTGAGGAAGTGAGTGTCAAAAAGTTGGACTGGCCAGACCCGAGCCCTACAGAGAATTTCTGGGACAAACTGAATCATCAAGTACATGGAAGAAGAGACTACCCAATAAACAAAGCTGAACTGGTTACTGCTTTGAAGGCAGAACATATTTGCAGACATGATACCAACAACAACAAAAAAGTAACTTTTTAAACAGGTAAAAAATCGGAATGTGCTGCAAGAAAGTGTGAATATAATGCAATATGAGCAAGATGGAATTGTGCATTGTAATTTATTTATGCAAATATTAAATGGGAACACACCACTATATTCACAATATAAAATTACCGAATTCAAAACAAAATAAAATGGCTTTAAAAAAGATTGCTTCAAACACTTACTTTTTTCCTGTTTAGTTTTGTTGTTGTACTTGCTAGAACACCAGCTCAAGTTTCCTCTTACAAGCAAGCCTTGCTTTCTTCCCAGCAAGTTCCACAACCATATTTGTCTTTTGTTGATGCTGCAGTTGCACAGCACTGATTGCTCAATTTTTCTTTCTGCTGATATCTTTCCATTCCCATTCATTCATTCATTCATTCATTCATTCATTCATTCATTCATGGTCACTTCTCTTTCTTTCTTTTCTTTTTTTATTCCCTCAGATGACAGTTTTATCCATCATGCTGAAAGAACTTCAACCTGAAGACCATGAATGTATGTATTATATCAAAGCTTTCACTACTTTGGGTAACTGGTGTAACTGAGAACATGAATACTTTTGAACACTACGCATCAATTCTTAAAAAAAATCCCCATTAGTCACTTCTGTTTTCGGAAATTTTCTGGTGCCTTATCAGGATTAAATGCAAATATTCATGGCATTGAACCACAATACTGGGCAGACAGAACATCGGGAGAAGAGAGGCATAAAAAACAAAAGGCCGCTTACGAGAAAATTCTTCACTCAATCCAATTTCCATTTTCGAATGATGGAATTCTGCCCTCAAATTGAAACGAACCCTCAACTACCACAAATCCCCACCGAGAATTTCTGTTCAGTTGTGCATCGATCTCGAAAAGAACCCAAACGATAACGGAAAACGCAGAATTCCTCAAATCCACGGAAAAATGTCGTTCCTGAAAATTACAAGGAAATCTTGGCGCCATCTTAACTTTCGTTTTTGAAAATCGTTGCATATATTTTTATGCTTAAATACAAACATTTATGCAATTAAAATGAAATTTAACAACAATACTGGACACTGGCATTATTGTGGGGAAAAAAGAAATCGCGAATAAGGGCTAACCTTTACTCTGTTCCATTTCCAAAAGTTTTGAAAGACGAAATACCATTCCGGGACAGAAGATGACACCCCACCCTATCCGCCCCAAATTTCTCTTCAGTTTTGCATCGATCTCGAGAATGACCCAAATGATGGAAAAAAACAACAACAACAACAAAAAAAAAAAAAACGTAATTTTACAAATCCGCGGGATAATCTCATGTATGACATTTACGAAGACCACGAAGACTAGAAACTGTCATCAAGATTCGTACACTTTTGGGGTTTCTGTTCCAGGACTTTTTCAGGACATATACAAAAAAATTCCAGGATGATTATTATGCTTTACAGTATCATGGTCAAATTATTTTTGAAAAGTAACTTCGGTTTTTAAGTAATAAAAATGATGAAAGATGTAAATGGAAGAGTTTTTTTTTTACTCATTACATTTCTTTTTAATGCTATTAATTGGAGAATTACCCAATAATGCAAAACTGAATCATGGTGGTGCAATTACCACAAAGCCTATCTCAGGAAATCATTTTCCTCAATCTAAAAATGATTAATTCAATGTCATTTTAGCTGCATCACTATTATGCACTATCTTCCCATGTAATCAGTCTATTACACTGGTAAACAATATATATATATTTTTATTGCCAAGGAGTTTTCAACATAATTGGGGTATTTGAGGCATGCTGAATCCAAATATGACATTAGTTTTGCCAAATTGGCTTTAGTTTTTGAGATAATGCATACCCCTCAAATTTTGATTGTACCCCTATCCTGTGGCTGTTGACATATGAAGCAGCTTTTGATCTGGCATTTTACTCTTTAACAATGTTTTTATCTAATGTAATCTTTGATTTTATCTTTAATATTGTTTTTAAAGATTATCCCTTGCATGTAAAATCATATTTATTATTTTTTTTTTCTTTAACACAGAAATATGAGTTTTTCACGAAGAAGCTGCGTAAACAGTCCTAATGCATTCTGCTACATTTGTGGTGAATACACTCTGCAGTTATGTCTTAGTTGTTGAGAACTTCTTGGGTAACCACAAAGCAGACAATTATGAAGAATTGGTGCAAAACATGCTCGCTAACTTTAACAATTTGGGTACTAATATTAACATAAGGGTACACTTTCTTCATAGCCACTTACAGATTTCCGGATAATCTTGGTGATTTCAGTGAGGAACAAGGGAAGATGTTCCATCAGGATATCAAGGTGATGGAGGAAAGGTATTGCGGGCAGATACAGACTGGCAGACTACTGCTGGGGCCTCCAACGCGATTGTTCTGATGACCCACATAAGAGAAAATCATACAAAAAGCGTTTTTCTATGCATTCTTTGTAAATATCTGAATCATCTTACTTTTTTTGTGTTATTGTACTGAAGACAACACCATTAGGCATTTCATATGTTTACTTCTGTATGATTTGACACAGTTTCAATGTGATTTGTGGGTAGGCTATGCCTCACCATTACATTTTTTGCAATATGGCCTCGATTATCTCAAAAGTAGAGCCAATCTAGCAAAACCGATGCCATATTTGTTATCAGCGCCATGAAGTCAGCCTAAAACTGTTGAAATATTGATGGCAATAAAATCACTGTTCACTAGTATTATTGATAACAATTGAAATTATATATTATAAAATAAAGCAAGGACAGATCCAGAATTTAAGAATGGGGAGAGCACACGTCTAATCAGTTAAAAGAAGAAATATAGAAGGAAACATGATATAAGTCTATGCCTGTTAGTGGAAGAATTGAGAATAATGAGATTAATAGAAAACTTGAAAATAGGAGAAAAATAATCTTTATGGAAAAAGCTATGCTACAGAAAAATAGTTATTCAAATACGTCTCCCAGAAGCAGAGACAGCAAAAAAAAAAAAAAAAAAGGTTTTGACCTTTACTCCCTTAGTTGGAAATCTATGCATTATTTAAAGAGGGTAATGCTCCCAGAGAGGCACTACTGAAGTATCTGTGCCAGTCCCTAACATAAGAAGAATGCTATTCAAACTGCCTTTGGTTGTCTGTTGTGTATCTGAAATCATCATACTTATTAATATGAGTTTCATCATACTTATTAATATGAGTTCATTACATGGCTTAAAAATGAAGATTTTTTTTGTACAAATAATATTCACACAAAGACATTTAAATTCAATATCATGCATTCACCTTAGACAAATATACTCCACGAGTAGGGCAGATCCTCCAGCCAAAGTTCGGATGCCCACATTAGAAAAGACTTTTATCAGAAGACAAGCACCAGCTCCAGTGCTACACATTACGGTAATAATTGCAGCCGTTTTTATCCAGTGCAGTGGTGTTATTCCTTGTGGAAGCCAGACTGTACTACGTTCCAGTTCATACTATGGGTGGAGAAAAAACATCTATTGACTTGAGGTAATAATCAATAATTACATGTTTTCACATGAAATGTTAATATATTGCATGTTATAATGGCATACAGCAGAATCAGTATTTTCATTCAACTGAATTTCAAGTAATAACTCAAGACTTGTAGATTGTTCGATAAGAACTGCTTCTATGTAACTAAAAAGTACTATCAGAAGTAGTTCTTCAGACAGCGATTATTACATTGCACTTAAAAAGTCGAGGGTGATTTTAGTAAAACTGCAGCTTTACCAATCTTCAAAGACGAAACAATATTTCTTACATCACAAACAAAGACTGTTGTTACCACTATATATATCCCATTAACCCATCATTCCTTACCTTGATTCTCAATATGCAAGTGCTAAAATATTCATTCTGCTAAATCAACACATCCACCCACAATGACTGAAACTGACGATTTGTATCAAGAAAACCCTGAGCTATACCATCTCCACTATTCTTAAGATATTTAATATGCTTGCATGATTTATGAAAATCTCATCATCACCATTAGTGCTCTGTCTCTTGACAGGTCCAACAGTAACTCAACAAGTTCTATTCCTCCAGTTTCCTCTGTCCCTTGCTTCCTCTTTCAATTTTTGATAGCTCCCTGTGCCTATTACATCGGCAAGCATCATTAGTAGTCACCTTCCCCTTGGCCACTTTCCTTCAATTTTTCCTTCTATCATTCTTTTCAATAGGCTGTCTCCTCTTAACACATGTCCTATCCAGTTATATTTTCTTTTTCTTATGGTCTTTAGTAAATTCCGATCTTCAACTCTTTGCAATACTCCATCATTGGGAATTTCTTCAATCCATTTTATTTTTATCATTCTTCTCCATAACCACATTCAAATGCCTCCAACATTTTAGCTTCTTTCTTCGCAATTGTCCAAGTTTCTGCCCCATATAAAGTTACACTCCAAATACAGCACTTAATAAGCCTTTTCTTTAAATTTTTATTCATTTTATTAATAAATAGATTTTCTTTTTTTCTTCCTTTATTAATTCTTTCTTTTATTTCCATGTCACATTTTCCATTTTCTTTGATTATGCTACTGAGGTATTTGTATAGTCTCACTTGTTCTACATTATCTCCATTCATCATCACCTCAACATTTCCTGGTTTCCTGGAGAGACTCATTGTTTTTGTTTTCTTTGTGTTAATTTTCATACCATATTTTTTGCATACACTTTCAAATTTTTGCATTAGATGCTGTAGTTCATCTTCAGTATTAACTAATATTGCTTGGTCATCTGCAAATCTAAAACTTTGTATTGTTCTTCCTCCAATAGTGATTCCTCTTTTCTCTTCTTCAAATGTTTTTTTATCATTTCTTCTGCAAAAATATTGAAGAACATTGGTGACAGACAGCATCCTTGTCTTACACTTCAGCCAATTACACATTTTTTAGTTTTTCCCACTTTTGTCTTTATTATGGAAGTCTGGTACATGCATAATTCAGTCATTAACCTTTGGTTTCTTTAATCTAACCCTATTTTACTTAGCACTTCTATCAGCTTTTCCCAATTCACCATGCCAAATGCTTTTTCTAGGTCAACGAAACATATATAAACTTCTTTGTCTACTTCTATATTCCTTTTGCATATGGTCCATATCACTCCGATTGCATCCCTAGTTCCTCCATTTTTCCTGAATCCAAACTGACCATCCCCCAAATAATCCTCCGCTCTGCTATACAATAGTCGATTCAATGTTTTAAGCAGTACTTTAGATGCAAAATCTACAGCTTAAAAATTTCTTATGAAAAAAAAAGCTTTTCCTTTTTTAAACACTTTTATTCACTTATACACACTGGCGTGCAAAAATTAAAGACGAGATGGTTTTTCGAATTTAACGTCGCGCAGAAGTGCTCCACATCGACTCAAATCATACCATAAGATCCCCAAGATGTAAGAATATGGGACAAGTGAGCAAAACCGTCCAAACAAGGAATCCAAAGGATACAAAGGCACTTTATTGAAAAGGTAGCTTCCAGCACAACTGGACAGAAGACAGAAACGTCCATGTGACAAGCAGCTGCCAAGAAAAATCCAGTCTTTAGTAGGGGATATGATCACCCCTGACTGCGTTGCAGGATTTACAACGTCTGTCCATGCTGAGGATGAGGTTGTCAAGGAGCTGTTGAGGCATCGCGGCCCATTCCACTTGTAGCGCCGCTGCTGCCGGCTGGTGACTTGCTGCCAAGTGTCTCCTGAGAAGTTCGATTGGATTTAGGTCCGGGGGACCTTGCGGGCCAATCCATGCGTTGAATATCTTCACTCTCCAACAGCTCTACGACAGCCACTGTACGATGAGAACCTTGGTACAATAGCGGACACCAGTGACTGAACCTCCTTGGAAGATGTGGAGGTCAACACGGCCACCAAGCACGATACCTCCCCAAATGAAAACTCCGCCACCTCCAAACCGGTCCCTTTCGATGTGTGATTGCATGTTCCCTGCTCTCTCCAGATGTGTATACGTCCAGAATCGCTGGTCAGACTAAATCGGCTCTCATCCGTAAAGAGAACTCGACCCCATTGCTGATGTGTCCAGTTCTTGTGCTCCTGGCACCACAGAAACCGCAGTCTCTGATCAGCAGGCGTTAATGGCACACACCGTACTGGTCGTCGTGCAAATAGACCATCTTTGTGCAGCCTCCTGGCCAGAGTAAATCACGATAATGGACGTCCACTTGTCTGTTGCATGTACCTTGCGATTTCTCCCACTGTCTGCCTCTTCTCGCCTGTAGGACAATATACCGGTCGTCCGCCGCCATGGTTGCTCGTGGACGACCACTGCTAAACTCTCGGACAGCTGTTCCTGTTGTTTGAAATGCTCTCCAAGCTCACGAAACGATGCTGTGAGCGATCCCAAACTCTTTGGCCACACTTCGACCTTCTTCCAACCTCCCAATGACGCGACCTCGAGTAAAGTCATCCAGATGTCGTCTACTGGATTGCCCGTTGGCCATATCACAGGGAGGCAGCAACTCGATGTCGTTCAAACCGATGTACACCGTGCAATAGCTTTCACCAAATTGCTGAGCGTACACCGCCTGTGTGCTTTATACCCTTCCGACCCCCCCACGTCATGCTGCATATATGTGCATGCCCTACCGTACCGGACCCTAGTCTATCGACACCCCCTCCACGTCAGGCTGCATATATGCGCATGCCCTACCATACTGGACCCTAGTCTATCGACAACCCCCCCCCCATGCCACATATATGCGCATGCCCTACCGTACCGGACCTTAGTCTATCTCCTGAGTGGTCTTTCGGTCCGTTCTGCCTGCTTGTTCTGCTGTTATGCTAATTTCTCCTCTTTGTCCTTAATTTTTGCTTTGCACACCAGTGTACAACAATACACAAGGTGTTGCAAGCTTTGCCTATGGCGAAACTTCAATTCTTCTTGCAGTCTCAAGCCACACACATTTTGAAATAAGCAGTGGTCACTACAAATGGCCACTGCTTACTTCATACCTCTATAAACCAGTGCCTTAAATCACATTCGTAAAATATTTTTATTTCAACTTTAACATTCATACTAGCTTTTATCCAAAATTGAAGGTGTATGCATCCCCAAATTTCAGCATTACCAAATCTAAAACTTTTGATCCCTAAGAGGTGCCCCCCACATTGATCCACACTGCTGAAACCTAGCATTCAGAGTCCAAAATCTGAAGAAAATCATACATATTCATTGTGCCCCCTCACATTGATCCACACTGCTGAAACCTAGCATTCTGAGTCCAAAATCTGAAGAAAATCATACATATTCATTTTAGGGCTAAAACTCATCCAACTGAAGCTTTTGTGGCAAACAGAACCTTTGAAAATATAATGCTTTCCATTTATTTCTATCACATGGCATGTTACACAAATGATTTTTGTCTTCATCACAAAAACTTTTGCATAGCTTCATTTTGAATTTTCAGCAGATTTCTTCAAATTGAATCTAACACCCAACAGATGGCTGTTTCCATATAAAGGTAAATGCTATGGAATATTTTATTTGCAAATTAAAAAAAAAATATTCAGCATCAGGTACAATGAGAAAATGCAACAACCAATATCTTACCTGTTGATTACACACTTTACATTTGGCCCCATCAGGCTGCCCAGCAGACTAAAAGAAAAAGAGAAAATCTGTGTTAATACACATCAGTAAAAGAACAATGAAAACCACTAAACAAAAGTTTAATTACGCACATATTTCTCAACGTATCGAGATTAAAAAACATGTTTTATATATGTTATTCTTTTAGTTAAATCCATTCAATAGTGGTTTAACTGTTGGAACTTTTACATGTTATAGTTCCTTTGTGTGAAATGCAATTTCTCAGTTGGAAGTTATTAGTATTTACTGCAAAGAACCCCCCCCTCAGTAATTAAATGTAATTCAAGAAAAAATCTTTCACATACCTAACAACATCGACCACTTGCAACTGAGAGGTACGTGAAAGATTTTTCCTTGAATTACATTTAATTACTGAGGGGTTTCTTTGCAGTAAATACTAATAACTTCCAACTGAGAAAATGCATTTCACACAAAGGAACTATAACATGTAAAAGTTCCAACAGTTAAACCACTATTGACTGGATTTAACTAAAAGAAAAAGTTTAATTGTCCACATTTCAAACTAAATTGAAAAATATAATTATATTAACAGAGATGCCAACATCTGAAGGAAGTCATCAGTAGTCCATACGCGCGGCGCCCGTAGTTCTTCCGTAGTGATGTCAAGTTCCCACATTAAAATTTGCAGGGTAGCATGGCGTATTTCCTAGAATATACTGCTACATTTTTAGCAATATATTAATCTTGATCGGGGACAATACTTGGATAAATTTTGCAACATATTTAAGTCCCCTTAAAATTGAGAGGGGGGGGGACTTGAGTAAATACACAAAAAATACATACCATTTCAACTCCACCTTTTAATAAATATGTTATGTTAATAAATACGTTATGTCATAAGTGTGTGATGCCACACACTTATGGTTATTCCTCCTGTTTTTTAGAGTGAAAATGCCGACCGCAATCATCTTTTCCGCCGTGTGCGGTTGAAAAATCAACAGCACATGGGGAACAAAACCCATGGTTTTCGGATACCCAAGACTATTTTAGACACTGACATTTTTGCAAATAACTCTCCTTGAATTTTTGACAACTTTTTTGCGTTTTAGATCCAAGAATATTAGTAGAGACAGGTGGCCCTTTACCAGACGCTTTTGCAAGAAAATTCGTACACGACAAACACAATGGGAGCAAAGAAAGAACAATTAACTTTGAAAGATTTCATAGCTTTATTATGCGGATAAATAGAAAATTGGCATTAAATGCTTATGATACAAAAAAAAACTAATCAAAAAGGTATTTTAAATTGCATAAATCAATCAATTCTGGAAAAAAAAAAAGGATAAAATAAAACATCCCTTTGTTTAGCAGAACATTTTTACAAGAGGGGAAAAAAAAAAAAAAAAAAAAGAGCTGCACTTCGCAAATCTGTCAAAGTAACAAACAATTAAGCTCTCTACCGACAGCGAGGAGCGTGGGAAAATAGGTCACGACTGTGCGCACACACCCAGCAGCTAAGAAACGTCTCATCGCAACTGCTGCTAGACGTTTTCTTTGGCTGGTTGCTAAAGACACATGGAGAGACTTTCTCTTGCTCTGGGCAGAACATACTGCGCGCGAAGAACAAACTCCCGGGGAGGTAACATAAAAACAGGCAATAACAGCGTCCACACATCCAGGTAGCTTAGTTATGTGCTCTGCCGGAAAAAACAAACATTCAGGATTTCCTTTGATCTGATGACTATTTGCTCAGAGCATTTTTTTTTCTGATACCCCGCCCGCCCCTTACTTTGGTGAAACAAATATGCAATAGCAATTAACTATTTAAATTACATTTTAGAAAAAAAAAAAAAAAAACATAATTCATGGAAACACCCGACCGCTGCAAACATGGAAATTCCAACAAATAACATTCCTTGTACTGCTGCAAATTTTTTTTTTTTCACACCACTGAAACTGGAAGCCACTGAAGCACACTTCATAACTACAGCAATTCACGTCACACCACAACTAATCAACTTAACAACAAGAACAGAAAACGTTGAATCGACTCTAGTCTACCTCCATCCTCCGACAACTTACGCTAGTTCAGGAGGCGGTTAAGGTTTTCCCGAAGTTAACAGACGTCGTGCATTACGAACACCTTTCCACGGCAAGCCAGGTACAAAGTCACGTAATCATACAGAACGATCGCCGCTGCAACATTTCCGCTTGCTTGTCGGCCAGCCAAACATGCTAACGGCTTCGTGACGTTACCGCAAAAAACACTACATTTGACTATGCTTGACTTTTTTTTTTTTCAAATAATTAAAAAAAAAAAACGTTTTCCGGAAATATCCAAGATTTCAGGAAAAATTCGTAGTTTTTCACACCTTCGTAGTTTGAACATGATATCCGTAGGAACTACGGACAATCCGTAGTACTTGGCATCTCTGTATTAACCTTAAGAATAACTGAATACTCTACACTGCACTATATCTGAATGACAGCCTCTGAAAGGAATGATACAATGACACATTATAATATTTTACCTGCTGGAAGCATTTCTAATCTGCAAGGCACTTGGCATCAGTGGCATGAGGCTGCGAGGCGTCTGCCTAACATTTTTAAATTTTGGGGCAGCATTTACGCTTGCAGAGGGTGGCATTTACAAAATTTGCCTACCATTTTTAAGAGCCACAGCTGCGCCCTGCTTATCATCTACAACTATCTTATGTATACAATGCAAACTGGACTTGGTGATGAACAAGTAGTATAGCCATGTCAGTTAAAATTTGCTAATCACATAAAAACAGAACTATCTTGACCATAAATTATTTGAATGCTTTGAAAAGGTCATTGATTACAGTACCAAGAACACAGCATATGTCACATTAAATATTTTGTCATTTATGCAGTAAGAAGAATGAATCAAATACCTCCAATATCTATATTCTACCAGTATCAAGTGCACAACTTTTAGAAAATTTTACTTTTTGCATGTGGCAAAATTTTTTAGACAGAAAACATTAGCTCGTGAATAAGATTTTTTGATGTTAATTATTTGCATAAATTTTGCTTTCATTTAGTTTACCCTAAACATCATAAATGTTGGGTACATTTGGATGAGGATGATGCTAGGAGATAAATCAGGCAGAGGTAGAGGCTAAGGGCAAGACAGGTATGGCTCTAGTTGGTTTTCTACTGCCATCTGTCCACATCCAGTTGAGAATGAAGACCAAAAGAACGTAGCAGTAGGGCTTAGATTTTCTATTTCTGTGTGAAAACTGTATCCATTTTCCCCTTCCCCTGATTCCCATTCTGTACTTTATCATACCAACATCATTAGGGGTGTATATAGAATTTTCTTCCACGACGGGAGGTGACGAAAAAAAAGTAAGTTTTCAAAATCCATCAGAACAAAATAAAGGTTAATGAAAAAAGAAAAAAATAAACCATTTTTTAGAGTAAGCTGATGTTTTTTTTTATTAAATCAAAGGATGTTTTTTTAATGTAAGTCACATTTTAACCAAAATAAAAATGAAGCACTTTCTGGGGGTGGGAGAGCCCCATATCATCATCAACCATTCCCAATCCACTACTGGATGGAGGTCTCAAATCTCCTCCAAGTCACTCTGGTCTGGCAGGCTTGTGAATTTCATTCACCATGTGGTTTTCTGGGTCTTTTCCTGTCCCCTAGTATCCAGTCCAGCATTTCAGTTGTCCAACAGCGGTTTGTTTCTCTGGCAATATGTCCAGCCCATTTGGTCTTTCCTTTGACCATATCATCAACTCTTATCCATTTACTATCTTTCTTGGTTATACCAAGAATGCATCTCTCTACACTTCTTTGAGATGTCCTCAGTCTCTGTATGTCTTTTTAGTTAGGTTCATGGTTCCATAAGTAAGAACTGGACTGATTAACACGTTCACTGCCACAGTGCAATTTTAACGGCAAGCACCTGGTGCCGGTAAGAAACCCAAGCAAATCTTCTGAGACGCCTTGGCATCACGCAGCGCCATAGATGAGTTTCTATGCATTTGGATCAACCTAGCAGTGTTCGGATCTCATAGCTTTGCATGACTCTGCTATTCTAAAATATGAGAAAATTTATCCACAATTGATTTTTGTAATTATAACCTTCAGTAACTCCAGGGCTATAGACGTGAATATCCTGTTGAAGGTAACTAATAAATTGTACAATTCTTCAGTCGCAAAAAGATTGAAAAATCCGACTGGTCAATACCTGTCATATTAATTTTCAGTCCTAGTACACTAGTGAACAGAATTATTCTTGTGTCGTTGGGAGCATCATATCAATGTGTAGTTAAAATCTGTTGAGATAGAGTATGAGAGAGAACATCGCATTCTTCAGAGTTGAAGAAATATTCTTCTCATAATACGTGGTAAATACGTCATGATAATTAACACAGCAATCGGACATCGCCGAATTCACTGTAATTACTGTTTCACACGTGAATTAAATCACATCAGAAAACTCAAACGGTAATCGGGAGATGCCGGTTCGATTCCTGCTCCACGGCGATGAAATTTTAAAGTTTTCTGACGTGATTTAATTCACGTGTGAAACAGTCAATTTGGTGATGTCCGATTGCTGTGTTTATTATCATATCGCATTCTTCGTTTTCCACAGCCGGATGTGCCTGGCGAGGAACTTTTGGTCGAGAGGGATCGGAGATTGCCTGTCTGACTGCATCAGTTGTTTCCACAAAACTAAGTATTGAAATCAATATGGGTTTCCTTGAAATCCCATTAGCCTCCTCAATAGGCCACCCTGTTATGTATAAATTCTAAATAGCAAGTGCTTTTTATTGATAGTTCCCTTCACTGCAAAACCAGTGACATTCAAAGGAAAATAAACATTACAGTGAAAAGTGCACTCTGTGTTAAAGTATATGGGGAGCAAACTTACTCTCCATTCCTTAAACCATGTGGGAAAAAAAATCTGCTATCCCAAAACCATGGTCAATTTTAGACAGTTGGAGACTCATTTTCAGTGCCAGTAACAAAATAGAGAATTCTCTTCTAGTGCCGAAGGTTTCAATAGGGAAAATATTAAGCCATCATCAAGACACCATTGGGCGTCGTTGGCATCTGGGCAAAGTATTGTATGACGCCATTCGGCGTCATGCAGCAGTGGAAGTGTTAAACACTTTTCTTTTAAAACGTAATGGTAAATTGCTCTTGAAGCTCGTACTGTTTACTCCAAATGCACTCCAGCCAAGTTTTACACACCTACTAATGTTTTTTTCGATGTGGCTTTCACTTGATGTCTATTCTTAGTATCATCTGCTGTCATGTCACACGGCTACCTTGGATAGCTAGGTACTTTCCAGTAGCTGGAGACAGTGCCAAATTTTGAAGTGTGAAGTCACTTGGTGGTGGTGTGTGTGAGGGAGGGGGGGGGGTCATAACTCATTAAGTTGGCCATGCAGGTTTTTGAGTGGGGGATGGAATTTGCTTCAATCCCAGTGGTTTTTAATACCCTTTTTGTTGTTGTCTGAGCCCTTTCAGTGAGAACAGGATGCACTTTAGCACATAAAAACACTTTATATGACAAAAGGATATTCTGTATCAAGTGATGTCAAAAATTTACTCCCATAGCCTTAAGTTAGTGAATTTCACCCTAACTGTGGAACTGCAGTGTAAAATGATGTGACAAAATACCAAAATGGGTAGCATTTAATTCTAGCATGTAATGCTGTAGAAGCCTTTTTTTTTTTTTTTATGCATACCTTTCCTTGAAAGCATAAAAAAACATTTCTCACAGCTGACATTTGTTCAGGTGCATTTCTTTATTTGATCTGACACTAACAGCCATTAACTCTCCAGTAAACTACTGGCTTGATGAATGTTGTATTAAATCTTGACCTTTCATAGGATTTAATGACTTCTGTTTCTTGCCTTTGTCCTCTAGGTAGATTGCTTGATGACCTTCTTGAAGGTGGTACACTGCTGGACAATTGCTAAGGATGGATCATAAACGGCTATATAGCGCATAAAAAAGTAAGTGTGGTTGGATGCTAAGTGAAATAAAATAATATCAGAATGCCAGGACATTACAAGAAAGACAATTTATTGTGCTCTGAAATCCAGAAGGCTTTGGAACGTGTTCAAGGGACAAACAGGCCATTTTGTGCAGAATACGTAAACGTGAAAAAATGCAATTACCGTCCGCAGGAGTTCCGGCGTAAGATGTCAATACGGGATATGGCCACCATGGAGGGCGATGCAAGATTCCACATGTCGTGTCATGCTTTGCACAACATTATCAAGCAGCTGTTGGGGTAATTTATCCCATTCCTCTGTCAGTGCACGGATGAGGTTGTCCTTGTTTATTGGAGGGCATTGGCGACCAGCAAGACTCCTCCCCAAAGCATCCCACACATTTTCAATGGGATTCAGATCTGGAGAACGTGCTGGCCATACGAGACGTTGAATATCCTCGCTCTCAAGACACTCCTGGACAGCGACTGTTCGATGACATGTTGCGTTGTCGTCCATGAAAATGAATCTATCACCGACAGCACCACGGAACATGCAAACATGAGGTAGCAGAACATCATTAATGTATCGTTGGCCAGTCATAGTCCCAGTTGGAAGCACATAGAGGGACGTACGGCCATTGATCATGGTGCCAGCCCATACCATGACACTATATGTCGGATATCGGTTCCTTTCCTGTATGTTTGCTGGACAATATGCAGTACCACTATCACGCCAAATCAGTTGTCGTCGACAATCAGACGATAGACTGTATCTACTCATCTGAGAAGAGGACAGCAGACCAGTCGTTATCAGTCCAATTGCAATGTTGATGGCACCATTGCAAACGGGCGGTACGGTGACGTCTGGACAATGGGATGCACACAACAGGACGGCGGGCGTATAGTCCTCCTTCATGCAAACGTCTGGCGACAGTTTTTCGGGAGATCTGCTTGCCAGTAGCAGCCATAAACTGATTTGCTACCTCACTAGCTGTGCTGCACCGTTGTCTTTTTGTTGATAGCACTATGTACCGATCTTCTGCAGGTGTCGTACTGCGAACACGACCTCCCCCGTGACGTTTGCTACACTCTCCATTTGTTTGAAATGATTTCCAAAGCCTTGAAACAACACTGTAGCTGACGTCGGACTCCCCGACAACATCTGTTATTTTTCGCCCTTCTTCAATCTTGCTAATAATACGGCCACGCGTAAAATCATCTAGGTGATGTCGGGAACACATACTGAAAATTGCAAGTTCGTCAATTGATTCTTTCCCTTTCAACTTTGCGTTTGAACAACAACGGTCAATACGCGTCAAATCCTTTATATCTCTTATCAGCGCTATGACGTCACGAACAAGTTCGGCAATCCAAAATTTGCATACGCACAACACGTCTTACTGTATCTCGCACTTATGCTAATTTCCACATTTTCCTGCCTTCCATTTTATGGTTGCTATCGTTGCTATTGTCATCCATACTTAGCAATTGTCCGGCAGTGTATATGAAGGAAATTGCTATCACTTTGCAGAAGGTTGCTGTATGCTTGTTTTTGAAGTTATACTTGACTACTTCTTTTTATGGAATCATGCTACTTTAAATGATATAAGCTAAAAACCTTAGAAAAAAACTGCTAAGATAAAAGCACTATCTTCTGTCCACCTCTAGTCACCAGATTTGTTGCATTCTCAACAAGATGTTTCATCCATCAAATAGAAATCATCGCTCTTCCCACGTTTATAAGCGAGTCACGGAAAAATTCTCATCAGCTGCCACCGGGAATCGAACCCAGGGTCTTCTAGTTACACTCCAGACATGTTTCCCACTGCACCACAGCAGCCTCAAAATTCTCCAGACTCACATACGACAAACTGCCAAACCACCTGGCAGGTTGCTTTCTTTGGAGCTCACCCAGCACAATGCTGGGGATTCACCAAAGATGAACAGTAGCAACTGAACAAATAACTAGAAGGCGAATGAATAATAAATACACAGTTGATGTGGATTAGGAACATCCAATAGAAGTCATCGCTCTTTCCACGTTTATAAGCGAGTCACGGAAAAATTCTCATCGGGCGCCACCGGGAAATGCGAGTCTGGAGAATTTAGAGGCCGCTGTGGTGCAGAGGAAGCATGTCCGGCACGTAACTGGAAGACACTTGGTTCGATTCACGGTGGCGGCCGATGAGAATTTTCCCATGACTTACTTATAATCGTGGAAAGAGCAATGACTTCTATTTGATGTTTTTAATCCACATCAACTGTGTATTTATGTTTCATTCATTCACTTGTTGGCTATTTTCAGACTTGCTCCATTCTTTTGCAGAAGGTACTTCTGGACTCTTTCCTTATAAACCTTCAGATTGTGAATGTCTAGGTGATTTCATTAGTTAAAATTTTGTTATGATGGTGACATCTATTGGTTACTGTTCTTATTTTTTTTTCCCTGGTGCCTTTTTTTGCCCTGTTCTTAAATGTTCTTTTCAGTGTTTTGGAGTATTATATTTTCATTGTGGTTGATGGTTTTAGTTTGCTGTGATTACTGATGCTGCTAGGCAGATCTCCTTTTCTGGTTTATGTTGGAAAATTTGTTATTTTCAAAGCCTGGTATTGAATTACTTATACAAAATTTGATGAGGGCTGGAGGGGGTATTTTTCATTTTCTAATCTGCCAGTTCTCAATGTTTTGATTTTACCTGTTTCAAACATTTTTTTGTACTTCCAACATATAAGGTTGTTCAATAAGTAGTGAGACTTTCTGCCTGAAAGAGTCAAAACATGACATACCTAAAAATAACCACCGCTAGCATTCAGACAGCAGTCTCATCATTGCCCAAGTCCTTGTACTCCTGCAACATAGAAGGAGGCAGGCTGCTGCTGCTGCTGCTGCAACCAGTTATCTACAGCTTCACACACCTGATCATCCAAAGTAAAATATTTGCCATTCAGAAATTTTTTCATAGGTCCAAAGATGTGAAAATCATCAAGTGCGATAGGTAGGGACTATACGCCTGATGTTGGACTTCCCAGCGAAAGTGCTGCAATGTCCTTAGCACGGTAACTGCCGTAGGGCGTTATCATGCAGAAGCACAATAACTTGAGTGAGGTTGCCAGGGGCATTATCAATGCAGAAGCACGTAGGGGCATTAGCATGCAGAAGCACGTAGGGGCATTAGCATGCAGAAGCACGTAGGGGCATTAGCATGCAGAAGCAAAATAACCTGAGTGAGGTTGCCAGGTCTCTTGTTTTTGATGGCTTGTCGAAGCTTCATTAAAAGTTTGACAATATCGTTTGCCACCGATGGTTGATCCTTTTGGAAGCCACTCAAGAAGCAATGGTCTTCGATGGTCAAAGAACAGGATTAACAGGCTTGCCTGCGAAAATGGGGAACCACGATTTCCTTGGTGGTGGCAATGATGCATGTTTCCACTGCATGCTCTGGCATTTCGACTCTAGCTTGAAATGATGACGCCATCTTCAGCATTCGAATTACCCAGTGGTCCGTTGGCCATTGGCCAGTAAAAATTCCATCGGGCCACTGAAATATGTATGTTACTGGCCCGGGTGGCCAGCAAGTTTTTTTTTTTTTTTTTTTTTCAGTTTGTTTTGGAATTTATAAGGTCAAAGAATTAAACCAGATTTTAAAATATCCAGGTTTCGTTATAGTAGTTTTTTTTTTTAAATCTAGGTTTCGCTGTGGCAGTTTTAAAAAATAATCCAGGTTTCACTATGGATTTTTTGAAACTTCGATATTTACTATTCAAAAACTGAATATCAGAATTGGAAACAGAGGTGTCAGACTCAAAATATTTGGATTAAGACAGTGCCACTTTTTTGCACAAGTAGTGACCCTAGAGTATGGTCTTTTATAATGTTTTCCAACTGAAGGTTGAAGAACCATTTATGCTCTGGCTTTGCACATCTGCCTTTCTGTCCACATGGGAAAACTTCCTTCCATTCACACTGAAGCAAGGTATTCCATAAAGGTGGCTTTTGGTATGTTGCAAAGTGCTTCATAATCAGTGCACTGTATGGAGTGCACAAATAGTGGATAGTGCTTCACATCAGTGCCCTTATAACTAGTGTACAGTCCTAGATACCAATGCAATGTGCATACAAAATGTATTAACATCTGCACCAGTAAAAATTATTGAACTATACCAACATTTGGTATGCACCGATTCTGCAGACCAGTGATTTTTTTCCTTTTAAATTTCTACCACTGCGTAGCATGTTTCGTGTTTTATTTATGAGTACTATTTACATGAGTACATGTGAACATTTTGTTCTGAATTTGCGATATACAGCTTCAGTGAAATGATATGTTATTTTTTACATATACTGCAAATGTGCAAGTTTTTTTTTTTTTTTTACGGACCAGTGATTTGGAAATTCAAGTGGTCCGTTGGGCCTGCAGAAGATTTATTTCTGATTCTAACACTGATCTTTCATCCCCAGCAATAATGTGTAGCAGGAAATCTTCACCTTCTTCATGGTAGCAGAACAGATGCTGTAAAGATAGTTTCATTCATTGACTCATCTGTTCATCGGACAGATGTTTCGGTGCCCACGTGGAGAAGACCTTATGATACTCAAAATGCAAATGCATGATCATATTGACAGTTCCGGTACTCACACCTGCACTATTTACCAGTTCTTGGATCACGATTCTTCTGTTCGCCTTTACTGCAGCATCCACACTTGCAATTGGAGTCACCAAAATAGCACGACGTGCTGCTTTTGATCTTGGCTGGTCTGCAGGGCTTGTTTGTCCACCACTTAAGAGCTGCCACCACTGCATTACAGTACTGTGTGGAAGACAAGCAGGCTGATACACCACCTTCATTTCATATGTGAATTTCACTTGGTGGAGTTTCCTCTGCTTTCAAAAACTGAATTACAGCACATTGAACAACTGTGGATGTATCCATCTTCTACAAGAGAACAATAAAATTAGTACAGCACATTACATGCATTCCGTAACAAGCTGCAATGCAGTTGCAGATTTTAAATCGCCTGTACGCTAGCACCACCCATTGACGAAATTAAGACGCACAAACACACTCTAGCCAAAGAGTCACACTACTTATTGAACAACCTTTATGTACTAAATTTCTTTTTCAAGGTCAAATGTAAGGTTGCTGTAAAATGCCATACTTATTTAATAAACTTGAGAGTTTTTATTTTTTGCAATTAATAATTGTTTTGAGAATTTTAAGTCCTACATCCAATTCTTCTTTTATAACAATTTCTTATGATTCTACTCATACATTTGTTTTAAAGTGCCTGGAAATATATATACTGATTTTCAATGTTACTTTTTGGTTTTTAAAGCTTAACTTTGTAGATCTGATTTTACTACATCATTAATCTACTTGATTTCTATTCATATTTTCTGTTGCTTCAATGGCTGAAAGCTTTTTGTACAAAACTGCCAATTGTGGACATTTTTTTTTTTTTGGCAAATATGGGTGATTTGAATTTCCAACATCTGACAGTTTTCTGTACACTGTGATGTAAATCTCTAATTCAGCTTTGCATTTTATTTTATTAAGAAAAAAACTTTCCATTTTAGTTTCTTCCTTTTGTGTAAATTTGGTTACATATGCATATTTTTCATTCTGAATGTCGTATTGGAACTATCAAGTTTCTCCAACACTTTAGCAACAGCAATCAGACAGCAATAAAATGACAAGCTTGGTGTAGAGAGAGGAAGATGACAAGCAACCAGTTAAACTAATGTTATCTGTAACTTAATGGCATGTGATACTCTGTCAGTAACAGTTGGTTCATTATTATACATTATGGGAAAGTTGTGTTACTAACACAAGGTTGCGGTTCTTCGAATTGTGTTGTACATCAGCAGCTGGCTACTACAAAAGACTTGGTAGAATCTGATGACCAGGTTGCCTTAAACCAGTTTTTCCCCCTCCTGCTGCATTCCTAAGCAGAATCTGAAGACCCGATGCCTTAAACCTGTTCTTCTTCACCAGAATTTGTTGAAAGCACGTGACAACCAGTTGTAACAGTGCAGCATTTCTCAGGCTGCATGCGTCTTATCTTAGGAACTTTGCTGGGTGCCTCGGCTAGTGCCACAAATCCCCGTGTCGAACAGGCCTGCTTCCCAGCATGACAAGAATGGCAGGAGGTTCTGAGAGCAATTCAGTCAGTTTACAGACTGAATTGCTCTCAGAACCTTACACCTTTGCTCTCTGACTGAAGAGAGCAATCTCAACTTCTTAGGCGTGAGAGGGAAGATGGTAAGAAGTGCTAATGTCTTTCCTTAACTGAAAGACCCTCCATTACGTAAAACGCTAGCGAATTTAATGGAACTAAAGTTCGAATTAGCCAAATCTCTTGGATTACCAATTTCAACACTGAAAACAATTTTTGAAACAAAGAGTCAATCAAAATTATTTTGGAAAGGTTAGATCATTGTACTAATAACTGGAGGACTTTGAAAAGTTTGCCTTACTGTTTACTGGAAACAATTTTAATAACATGGTTCAGGCAAGCTTGAGCTGCTAGTGTACCACTAAATGGATCCATATTGAAAGAAAAGGCCTTAGAAATTGCTACTGTGCTTGGTTTACACAGCTTCATATGGATGAATGGATCGACTAAAGAAATGCCACAATCCTTTGTACTGATCACTTTGTAGTGAATCTGCAAGTGCTGATCCAGTTATTGGGTATATAAATAAGTTTTGAGGGATTTGAGGTGAACAAAACATGTTGTTGGAGAACAGAAACAATATTTTAATATTAATCGAAGTATTGTCCCTCTGAAGCTACAACTTTACCCCATCTTTCGGGCAGTGAACGTATGCTCCGAAGGAAGAATTCCGGTTCCTTGGAAGAGATCCAGTTGTCCAGCCAATTTTTGATGTCTTCATAAGAACTAAACCGTTCTCTAGAAAGTGCTGACTGCATCGACCGGAACAAATGGTAATCTGATGGCACAATATTTGGCGAATATGGCGGGTGGGGTAGAACTTCCCAGTCGGATCCTTCCAAGTACTTTTTCATAGGTCGAGAAACATGTGGTCTTGCATTGTCATGCTGTAAGATGACTTTGTTGTGTCTATTCTCCCATTCTGGCCGTTTTTGTGTGAGAGCTCGTTTTAAACGCATTAATTGGGTTCGATACCGATCACCAGTAATAGTTTCTGATGGTTTCAGCAGTTCATAGTGGATCACACCCTTCTGGTCCCACCAGATACACAGCATTACCTTTGAACCATGGATATTGCGTTTTGGCGTTGAAGGACCTGGTTCACCAGGCTTCACCCAAGCTTTCTGCCGTTTAGGGTTATCATACCATATCCATTTCTCGTCGGCAGTAATAATACCATGCAAAAAAACTTTCTTTTTTGCCTTTGAAGCAACAATTCGCAAATGGTTTTTCGATGTTCAAGGTCTCTTTCCCGCAAAGCATATGGAACCCAATTCCCTTCTTTTTGCACCATTCCCATGGCAGCTAAACGTTGTGAAATGCATGGTTGACTAACATTTAATGCTGCTGCTAGTTCTTTTTGGGTCTGGCACAGATCCTCGTCGAGTAAAGCTTCCAATTCGGCATCAGCAATTTTTTTGGGTGGTCCAGAACGTTCTTTATCACTGACATCAAAATCGTTCCTTTTGAATCGTCTAAACCAATACTCACATGTTTTTATGGATGGGGAATGTTCACCATAGATTTCTGACATTAAGCGATAGCTGTCGGCAGCACTTTTCTTTACAATAAAGTAATGCTTCCGCAAATGCCGTTTTGTCGGGACGAAATATTGCCATTTTCCATTGAGTAAAACAAATACGTCTTCGCACCTCAATCGAACGTTGTATACTGACTCCGACAGCTGGCGTCTCGTACTGCGATATCGCAGTGTTGCTACCTTAAAATACATGCGAGCAGTAATAAGTATGACACCGAACGGAAATCCCTCAAAACTTACTTATATACCCAATACAATTGATGAATGGAAGATGAAGACCTTACCTGCTTTGGTCGAGGCCCCCAACAACATTTTCAATGCTGATGAAACTACTTTTTCTGATCTTCTGCCTGATAAAATGTACATTGTGAAGGGAGAATCAAACCATGATGGAAAAAATGTCAAAAATGTGACAGACTGTCTTATTATGCTATAATGTTGACGGGAGTGAAAAATCAACACCTCTGGTGATCAGCAATTCTAATAAACCATGTTGTTTCAAAAATGTCAAGAGTTTCCGTATGAGCTCTGAAGCAAACAAAAGGGCCTGGATGACACAAACTGCATTTCAAGATTTTTTTTGCACAATCTAGATAAGAAAATGAGAGTGCAAAAGCAAAATATTATCTTGTTTATTGATTAGGGGATTATCTGCTTCTTCAAACGGTTTTACCAGAAACAGTTGGTGGGTGAGAAAAGCACTGGATAAACTTGATTCCAGAAACCTTGAAGATGCATGGAAGCAGAAAATCAAACATACTGGAAGAAATAAATTTCATATCTTCTTTATGAAATAGTATGACAAGCACTTGCATTTCTCATTCTTTTGGGAAGGGTGGATTTCCATCACCATGTGAAGTTCCCATGGACACGAGGATGATTCATATAGACTTGACATTCTGACTGAGCCAGAGGATGGTTGCATCAATGAACTTGCATTTGTTTTTGAAGAGTATTCTGCATGAGATGAAAATGTGATAACTTCAGAGGTTCAAATAATCCCTGATGTGATGGACTGTTCATGTGAAGAAAATAATGATGACGACTATGTAGCCAAAATTTCGGAACCTATGCATTTTTTCAATGCAACATTAAATGGATTAAAAGTTGTTAAAAACTTTTTCCTTGGTCACCATTTCCCAAGAAAAACACTTTTGTAAAACCTTCCAATTATTGAGAAAGCTTTGTTTGAGAAAACACTAAAAAGAGAAAGCAAACAGAAATTTCCGATTTTTTCCAAACCAACATCTTCATAATGTAAGTATGCATGTAGTTATACTGCATTTTTTTGGTTCTTACATAAATGTGTTTACAATACATACTATGTACTAATATAATACTACTAGTGTACACATTGTGTTTTTATTTTGTTGTACACATTATGTATGCCGGTAAAGTTTGTTTTATCTTGCCCTCGGTTTTATGTTTTCACGCAACATACGTTTTCTACTGGTCCACTGAAAAGCATAAAATCTAGGTTTCACTGTATTAGATTGTAGTTATCCTTATTCAAATACTAGTGTTAAGTATCTAGGAACTGTTTAAGCACAGCAAAACAGTCTGCTATAAACATTAAAACATAACACATGAAAGTCTACTTTCTCTTTATTTCTACTTGAATAATACATCTAAAAAAGTAATTTTATCTTTTTCTGTGGTAAACTTTATCAATGGATACAAATTTGTAAATTGAATTTTAAGATCTGCTCGATTGTTTATCAAAACTGCACCATCAGTTCTATGGTCACAAGGAATTTTAGGTTCAAAACAAAACATGGTATCACCAATACAGATATTTCACAACAAGAATTCTAGGACTTAGATTAAGAGGAGATAATTCAAATAAATACTCTAAATGCACTGCTCTTAAAAGATAAGTCAAATTCAATGCATTTTTCACTCTTAAGTTTAGTTTCCACAGGCTGGGAAACATTTAAATAACAGTTTTATAACTGAATGTTTGAGGCATCAAAAACTTACTTAAATGAGCACAACTGTTAATGCAATTTTTTTATTATCACCAGTACCAAAACACTGACAAAAAGCAATAATAAAATGTCTCTATAATTGTCAAATACCTCAATCAGCCATTTCTTTAAACATTCATGATGCACTACAGAAACATCCCCTCTGCAATTACATGGCTGAATAAGTGGTCCAGAGTCTTGTCGTTCTGTATCATAACAAATCCAGCATTCTGGGACCTTCTCTGGCACTTTGCTTGTATCTGTAACAAACATTTCTGTTATTTGACAAGAACAAGATTTAACTGTGGCTTTATGTTAAAAGCTAGTGACATCAGACATAATTGTGCAGTATGATTAATCACATGGCTGTAATAATACAGAATTTAAGACAACCTCATGCATTTGTAATTGTATTTTAAAAATAGCACTTCCACAGCAATTACAAGTGTGAATTTATAACTTTCACGATTTTAAAACATTATCACTACACAACCAGATGACAAGAATCAATATAATTTCACGACATCCCACCCATTCCAGTAAAAAAGAGTTGCCAGCAGACTAAGTGGTGTTTTAAAAACTATGACCTCAAGCACCATGTATACTGATAATGGATACTCATTTTAGATTTAACTCACCTAAGAGCACGAGTTTTTGTGAAAAGACCATCTTCAAAAGACAGTTCATCCACCACAACTGATTTAATTCAGACAATTCATGTTTTTGAAGATGCTATTAATTTGATACAGTTCGAACAATACAAATGACCCATGTCAGCAAATGATCACCTACTCTGTAAGGAATACCTACAGCCCACGACAAAGAGAAAATAATCCAAATGTCTATATACAAGCTAATCCAAATGTCTGTGTTCAATACCATTACAGATTTGGAACTAAACAGAGAAGACTAAATTTGATATTCAATAGGATTAATTTTGCATTTGAGTAGCCAAGAATGACGCTCTCTCTCCCTCCCTCCTTGGTTTTCAAGCTCAGATGACTAGTTTTATGGTGAAAAATACTGATAAATTCCCCTTGAAGTTGTTGAGAAATTTTGACTGGAATAAAAAAATAAAATAAAGTTTAGACATTAGCTGTAATGTATGAAAAATCCATTTATTGGTGTAAACATGTATAAGAACAAAATGCAGGCTTTCACACACCAGACTGAGGGTTTCCATCAGGCAGTAGCTCATTCTAAAGTAAATGAGAGATTCTAACTAAAAATTCAAATTTTTTTTTATAAACATACAAAATGTGACAAATGCTTAAATTAAACCTAATGCAGGCTACATCAATTCTAGATTTAAGAGCGCAGAACACCCAGAAGTGTGCCCCAAATAGTAAGTCAGTGGAGATGTCCTCATTGCGATCCTTCAGGTTGGTCAGAATCTAAACCATTTCTCTACATGACATGGCTCTCGCATTTGCATACAGAGCGATCTTCTTGAATTCATCCCATTTATGGATAGCAGCGTGCATCTTAACTCCTGCTAAATCCCTTGGTTATTTTGCCTTGCATCACATCACACTTGTGCTCAAGAAGTCTTAACCAAAACGAATGCTTGGACATACCAATATAATACTTTAGAGACCCATCAGAGTACTCCAAAGGGATAGAGTACACACCAGCATCTGCAGTCAGTGTGGTGCTGCAGTCTCTATTTTTGTGGTGAGCAAAGTTGACATTGACCTTGGCACTCATATTTTGATTCTGAAGCCAAATTTCTTAAGAGAGTTCTTGAGGAAATAAGAAAATCCAGGAATGTAGGAGAGACCCAATGTACTGTAAAGGATGATTTAAAGTGTCCTCACTACAATGACAACAGATGCTGGCGTGCATTCTATCCTTTTGGAGTACTCGGATGGGTCTCTAAAGTATTAGATTGGTATGGCCAAGCAGTCTTTTAGGTCAAGACTTCTTCTGCACAAGCATGATGTGAAATAGGGCAAACTAACCATGGCTTTAGCATGACAAGTTAAGATGCACGCTGCTATCCTTAAATGGGATGACTTCAAGAAGATTGCTCCTTATACAAATGTGAGAGCCACTGCCTATAGAAAAACGGTTGAGATTATTGCCAACCCGAAGGTTTGCAACAAGGACATTTCCACCGACTTTCAAACTATTTGGTGAACACTTCTGGGTGTTCTGCACTCTTACCTCTAGAATTCATATAGCCAACCTGAGGTTTAATCTAAGCATTTATCATGTTTTGTATGTTTAAGTTTTGAATTTTTAATCAGAACCTCTCATTTATTTTAGAGTGAGTTACTTCCTGATGAAGCCACCTGTCTAGTGTATGAAAACTTGCATTGTGTTCTTATATATATAATGCAAAACATAAAGCAAAATTTTGAACTAGAAAAAACAAAAACAAAAAAAACCGAGAAAAAGAACAGCAATCACCAAATCCATTCACCCGAACCAGGCTAGCCTGGTTCGGGTGAATGGATTTGGCGATTGATGTTTTTTTTGTTCAAAAATTTGCTTTATGTTTTGCATTATTGTTATTTGATCTTTCTCTTATGCAGCCTCTGGCACTATGGAATTTCAAATTTGTTCAAAGGTTTTTGTTTATTTACTTAATTTGCTTTTGCTATATTACACACACACACACACACACACACACACACACACACACACACACACACACACACACACACACACAATAAATGGATCTTTCATACATTACAGCTATTATTCTTGGTGTATTCTGCTCACTGTTTTACAATTTTTTTTATAGTTCAGATATTGTTAACATTTCTGGTACACTGAATTGGTGCATTCTTGTTTTACTACTAGAATTCCTGTGGAAAATTCCATCGGAACATTCTTTCGTGATATCACCAGATGACCACATTTATTGTTTTTGTCATTTGACCTTCAAATCATTTTTGTGTTCAAAGGAGGGGGCAAAATACACTTATTATTTTGGAAGTCTTATTTTACAGTTTAAGTGAGCATAAGGCTACAGGCAGGATAGAGCAAATGGAAGAAAATAACAAGGTGTAGTAAAGAACTAAGGCTGCTGTTTGGTCCACTGAGGCCCTTGTGCCAATAAACACTAACCAGAGACTGACAAAGCTTTCTGTACTGCAGTAAGAACAGATATGCTGTACACAGTGCTGATACTGGCCAAAGGCAAAATGCTTGAAAAATGAACCAGGCACTGCCAAAATGCAGATACTAAGTCAAACAGGATGACTTAAGAATGAGGGGGATAAGTGAGTATCAGTAAAAGCAATAGAAATTCCACAGAAAACAAGATTGTGTTATGTACACTGCCCTACCACCAATATCCAGACCTGTATGTCTACAAATGATCTGTACATACAGAAAATTCAAACTAGTTAACTTTTTTATGGGATTTATCTAGGTAAATTCTTAAAATTTCTGCAAATTTTCGGAGAGAACTCCTCTCCTTTATCAGGCAGTCTTTCGTTCCATCTCCGTCATGGTTTTTGGTTTCGGTTAACCTTGACGGTTACATTTCTGCAAAATGACAGAACATATCAGCGGACATATACAGGAAAGCTGGAAGAAATGGTACTGGTTCAGCCCTCATACTTTTGCCCTTATCACAAATATATGGATGATATCTTATTCATTATAGATAGCAAGGATGAAAATCTTCCAGAAAAAATTCTAAGGTGCTTTAATGAATTAGATGATTCCCTTAAGTTCACTTTGGAGGTTCAAACTGAAGGAAAATTAAACTTCTTGGGATTTGATCATCTATGTACAGGAAGATAAGTTCCCCACAAAAATGTACAAACGACCTTTGAATACAAACAAAATACTAGTCTCATCGATATTCAATGAAGAAAAATGTTGCAAACCAATTTTTAGAAAAAATAAAAAATTTAGTCTCCTAAGAAGATATAAAAAAAGCCCACATGGATGAACTGGAAGTAATGCTAACAGAAAATAACTACCCAAAAAAGGAAATAGATAAATTACTCAAACAAGATAAACAAAAAACAAAACAAAAAAATACAAGCAAGCAGGGGTTTAGGTTCACAAGAAAAATTACATACCAAAAAGGTTTGTTTGAATCTTTAAAGAGATAAGCAGTAGATATGATGTTAGATTAGCTCCCAGTTTAGACAACAAACTTAAAAATTTCCCCCTAGTTTGATTCAAAAAGAACAAAAAATTTTAAAAATGCAAGGAGTAATTTATAAAGTAACCTGCAGCTGTGGAAAATACTACATAAGAGAAACAGGTTGTAGGCTAGAAACTTGCATCGCAGAGCACAGGGCAGCAATAAAAAATTGTTCAAACAAGACAGGATTAGACAGACACGTTAGAGAAACAGGACACTGCATGGACTGGGACTCTTTGACAGTCATTGGTCATCAATCCAACTTCCTGAAGCGAAAACTGAAGACTTTAAATTGGAAAATACCAGAACTTCATCATTAATGACTGTAAGGGATTTTTGCTGCCTAACATCTGGAAAGACATTTTGCAGAATCACCATAACCATAGACCGTGATGGAGATTGAATAAAAGACTGCCTGACAAAGGAGAGTAGTTCTCTCCGAAAATTTGCAGAAATTTTAAGGATTTACCTAGATAAATCCCATAAAAAAGATAACTAGTTTAAATATAATAATCTAGGAAGCCACATAACAAAGATGAGAAATTTCAATATTTGTGTGCTGAAACCTTTGGCCTTTATAATTGCCTCTACTTTGTGGAATACTCTCCACCTGTTTGTATATATCCGCTAATATGTTCTGACATTCGGCCTTCAATACAGAGACCTTTTTTTTTTTTTTTTTTTTTTTTAAGGTTTAACGACCACTGTGAGCAACTCAATGGGCTATAAGCAGTCGCCCGTCCCTAATTTAGGGTCACTGGTTCCAGGGAAGGGTGAGAGCCAGTGCCGTAAGACAAACACAACATCCATGCCTGACCGGGATTCGAACCCGGACCCCTTTCGGACGAATGATCAGAGGCCAACGCCTTAGACCACTGTGCCACCGGGGCGGCTCAGAGACCATTTCAGCTTTGTTTGTTGGGAGACCTCTTCTTCCGTGCACCCGATCCAATTCATCCAACAGATTCGCTATAAGGTTCAGGTTAGGTCTCTGGTCCATGTTCTCAAACCATAATGTAACAATATGAGTAGTTCGACACTGTGTTGTCCTGCTGATAGAAGTATGCGCTTTCCCTAAAGTACTTTTCCAACGTGGTGGTGCACAATTGTCCAGGGCATAGGCAGAGCTCAGCATTCGTGGTTTTGTCCAAGACAACTAATGTGCCTAAATTGAACCACAAAATACAGTTCCTTACCATTACACTGCCCCCACCAAACATTGTCGGGATGATACGATCTAGAAGGTACTTTTTTTCCCCATCTGCCACACCCAAAAATGACCACCACAGTGGAAGACTGTGTGCAGTGATTTGGCAGTCTAAGGCACAGTATCCTAATTGGTCTACAGTTCAAAATCTGTGTTTCTTACACCACGTTAATTTGTGTGTGGCATTAGTTAAAGAGATTAGCAACTTGTGGATGGCTGCTCAGCCATGGTAACTCGCATGCCATGTAGTGTCAGGCGCATTGTAATAGTGCTATCGTTAGTCCCAGTAGTCTCACATAGAGTTTGACTGTGATAACCACTGTGGTGCAGCACCCTGCATACTGTGCTGGTGCGAACACCTATCTCAGTAGTCTCACATAGGGTTTAACGGTGGTGACCCATGTTGTACAGGGTCCTGCACACTGTACTAACATCGATTCCAATAGTCTCACACAGGATTTGCATGATTCGAGACAAATTTGATTTACCTGAAAAAAAAAATGGCTATTCATGTCACAATGAAATTAAAATTGGTCAAAAATATTACAGCATCTCCTCATAATGAATAAAAGATGCAACATTCTAGAGAACAGATGATTTATCATTTTTGTAGATTGTATTCATAAAAGCCATTTAAAGGTATTTTCCACATAGCCAACTCTTGAAAAAGTATTTCAGATAGTGAAAAAAATAATTACCAGCTTTAACAATTGTAACTTCTTTATTCCAACACACCAAAGCTTCAGCTTCAGCATTTGAATGCAACTGTTTCTTATTTTCCAAATTTCTTAGAAGCTTCCTTGGGTTTAGAATCCACAGCTGTTCTGGCCTGGGTGAAGAAAAAAAAAATTACTTTTGTCTGCCACACAATTTGCACAACACATAACAATTAAACTGGTATAATGGCTGAGAACTACACTGTCACTTCACTGCAAATGCATTCACACTGCCATATTGTTTTTTCCTGACAATGATAATTTCTTCTAGCACAATAAACCTTGTCTGACCCAAACTGCATGGAAAAGGTTTAAAGAATGTGTTTCCATGGAATCCATATAACATCTAAAACATGAAAGCAAATGGATTGTCTGAGGAGCAGACCTACAACTTTCAAATGTTCCACAACTGTCTGTATGATGCTTTCACATCAAGGAAGGCCCAACTCTATTACACAGGTGGTCATACTTCAATGTCCACAAAGTACATATGGATCTTTAAAATCTCTTGTCCTTTACCAGAGTTGTAACCAAGGTGGGGCAGCAGCCCAGGGTGCAGCTGAAGAAAAGGTGCAAAAATCACTGCCTACAGTCTGATTAAAAGTAGATTAAAAAACTTTGCACCAGTTTCTGGTACAATTTTTCCACACCAGATTTTATCATTTGCAGAATTTGCTTGTACATGTTTTGTCAGTTTCAGTAGCCTTGGCAACTCAAAATTCACATTTTGGACTCTAAATCTTTGGGGGATATTAAATGCTCAGATCCAAAAATGAACGTGCAGTTGTACACATGTTACAAGAGAAGGACTTTGTTCACATTGTTGGAGATTCTCTGATCATTACTGACACTGTGAGCCACAGCTTCCAGCTGCATTCAGTCCATTTGATGTGGTACTGAAAGTACCAAGCAATTAGGAAAAGCCATAGAAACGTTACAATGTAACTGTGCCACCCTCATAAGGATAATACTGCAGTGTCAAAATTTTGTTTTGTTGAGCATGTATGTCTGTATATACTCAATATATACTATTAAATTAGTAATATATATATACACAGTTGTATCAGAATAATATGACCACTTCCCTAACAATGGGAATAACCACCCTTGGCCCGGATGACAGCAGTGAGACGGCATGGCATGGATGCAACGAGGCCCTGGAGGGTTGCCCAAGGCACACTTGCCAATTCGGACTACAGCAGAGCACAGAGATCTCGGAGTTGACATGGTTGGGGGTCGGCATGTTGAACTTGTCGATCAAAATAGTTCCCCCAAGTGTTCTATGGGATCGAGGTTGGGCGATTTCGCCGGCCAAGAAAGGACAGAGACACCGCCGTTGTGTTCCTGGAACCAGTCATGCACCCCTTAGTGACGTGGCACAGCGCATTGTCTTGTTGGTAGATACCATCACCACCAGGGTAAACGTACAACATGAAAGGATGCATGTGGTCAGCGAGGATGGACAGGTAGCCAGTGGCATCCAGGAACCCATCCAGTGGTACCAGCAGTCCCAGGTCATACCAGAAAAACATCCCCCAGACATGCACACTGCCACCACCGGACTGTACTTGACCGACAAGCATGTCTGGGTATCGGTTCTTGTGTCTGATGCTGTATCCACCGCCGCTCACCACTTCTCCGGCGTAGAAACCTTGATTCGTCGGAGAAGGCAACCTTTTTCCACTCTTCCACTGTCCAATGATGAAAGCCCATGTGAACTGCAGGCGTCGTTGCTGATGGACCTGGGTTAACATGGGTGCCTTGATGCAGCGTCGACTCCGGAGACCCATGCGTAACAGGGTTCACTCTACTGTTATTGGGGACACGTACCTGGGTACCTCAACATTCATTTGTGCAGTCAATTGTTGCACTGTTGCGCATTGATTGCCCTTTACCAATCGATGGAATCAACATTCTCCTCTGAATCGATGGCCTTTAGGGCTCCACAGGTATAACATCAGGAGGTACTGTGTGCCAGCGCTCCATTCTTGGTACACCCTTACTACCATACATCGCGAACAGCCCACAAAGTTTGCTGTTTCTGAGATGCTCCCACCCTTAGCGCAGTAGCCAATGATTATTCATTTTTGAATGTCCATCAAAATCTGTCCTGGCCGGCCACTTATATCTCCGTGTGGTCTGTATGACTTTTAATGATTATGAAAAGGCCTTTGATTCTGTGAAACCATCAGCAGTTACGATGGCTTTGAAATCCTGCAGTATACATTAGCATTATTAATAACATCTATGAAAATTCAACAGAAAAGGTTTGGCTATTTGAGCAGAGGCATTTCAGCACAGAAGTACCTAGAAGTGTAAAAGCCATGAATGAAGTACCTTAATAGTGTAAAAGCCATGTATGTTGGCAGTAGAGCTTGTGTACGAGTGAATGGCATTTTATCAAAATGATATTCTATTGGTGCAGGAGTCAGACAAGGTTGTGTAATGTCACCATAACTGTATTATATTTATGGATGCGTACATGCATGATGCCAAAATAGATAATACAGGTTTATGTCTTGGTGATATCCGTGAGTGCAGATTGATGTATGCAGATGACACTGTCCTGTTGGCAGAGAGCAAAAGTGAGTTGCAGAGTATGTTGTCCTGGATGTATGAAGTTTGCATGAAATTCAAACTGAGTATAAATATGGGAAAAACCAAAGTTATGGTTTTTGAGTGAGAAACTGGTAGCACTGAATGTAATATAAGTCTAAATGGCACAGTGACTGACCAGGTGAATGAGTTCGTCTATTTAGGAAGCATGTTTGACAGAGAGAACAAATTAAATGGCAAAATTAGTAGGTGAATGAATTCTTCATTGAAAGTCATAGCTGCTTTAGGAGGTTTTCACAGGAATGATGGGTTCTCAAGAGAGTTCCAAATGGCTGTGTATGAAAGCATAATTGTTCGTACTCTGATGTATGACAGTGAAACCTGAGTACTGCAGAAGAAACACAGTAGTTGTTTGTGTGCTGTAGAGATGCATTATTTACGAGGGGCAGGGGGCGAGGGAGCTGTGGCAAGACATGTTCTGATCATGTGAGGGATGAAGATGTGTTGCAGTTGGGTAATGTGAAGCAAAATGTTGTTAGCAAGGTGGAGACTAATATTCTTAGGTGGTTTGGCCATGTTGAAAGAATGAGTGATGAGATGCTTACTAAGGAACTTTTTTAGCCTAAGTGGCAGGAAGTAAATGCAGAGGAAGGCCAAGGAAGTCATAGGAGGTTCAGATTCAAAAGTGTCTGCATGAGAAAAAGATTACGAGTATGAAGTATAGAAGGTCTTGTGTACGTCATGTGATGGATGTCAGTAAAGCCCGAGTTGTGTGTCAAGATCGTTGTAAATGGAGAAGTTTGATATGGCAAGTGTAAGTAAATAATCAGTTAAAAATTTATATGGTGGCTTGTATTCATTTGTGGAGCTAACCTCTGAATCTCATAGAACAGCTTAGTGATATGTATACTGTATTTCATAAGACAAGTATTTCTTTTGCAAAAGAAAGCTACTGCACAAAAGAAATCAAACATCTCTTTTGCAATGACAATCTGCAGTCCAATCAATTTCAAGTTTGCTGGAACATTCACCCCACTATTCATGAAACAAACATAAAATTCAAACATATAATCAATGTAGACCTTTTTCCATGTACACATATTAACATGTATATTTAAAACCTCAGTGAAACATATAGAAAAAAAAAAAGAAAAATTGCATTCTAAAAACAGGCAAGTAACCAATTTCTATTCCACATGAGTTGTGTCAGTAAGGTTGGGCACCCTCCAAAAAAGTTATAAAGCAGCTAATTCACAATAACATTGGAAAGTTACATTACATTTTGCATCGAATCAACTGTTTTTCCTTTCTTGCACTCATGTTCATTAGCAACAAACAAACTATTTGTGCTTCTCTTGCAATGATATAAGATCAAGTTAACACTTTTCAATACTTCAGGTGGGGAAGAAATGCAAAATACAAATCATGAGGTGTTAAAATTGAAGGGGAAAACTAATGAATCCTCAAAGTTTCCAAAAAGTACACCCAAGGAGATATGAGAAAGAAACTATGTTACAGAAAAGAAGTTCTACACATTACAGCCTACTACTGACTTTTTTTTTTTTTCTCATTTTGGAAATTACCTGATTCAACAAACAATACAGAAGTAGATGTGCATTTTTTATTTTTTATAAATATTAACAGCATACAAATTTGTTTTCTAATCTACAAAGAGGCATCACATATCAAAATATCAAGTCAGGTTATAAGAATAAAACATTTTTCACATAATTTGACACAGTACCTAACAGCAACATGAGAAATTTTCTGAGAGCATATGTTGCTAATAAGGAGCACTGAACTTCAGCCACATACCAGATTTAATAATATAAAAAAAAATCACACATTGTGCTTACACAAATGATCTGTAAAATAACATAGTCAAATTTACATATTATTTATACAGTACTGTACAACAAGATTAAGACAAATAATTGAAGTTATCACCTGATGCAGTTCCATAGCACACATGGAAACCAGAGGGCAACACCCATTTCTACAATCCTGAAAACAATATTATAGCAATTTCTGCTTAAAACTGGAACCCTGAAATGAAATATACAGTTTTTTTTTTAATATTAACTGCAAATCACTGTTTTATTCTATTTTCTGCAAAAATATAGACAATTTACACTGAAGAGCAATTGAATTAGAAACAGCTGGCGTTATGCAAATGTTGCGCTGTGGGCGGCCCTGTAAACGGAAACGACATGACATATGCAGCGATCCGACAATATAAGGAGTGATGTTACGGGAATCGGTAAGATTCTAACGCAGTATGGGTAAGACGAAGGATCTAAGCGCATTTGATCGGGGGCAAATTGTCAGGGCCTGATGAATGGGCCCCTCCATCTCGGAAGTCATGCAGGCACTGGGATTTTCACGAGCCACTGTGTCACAGGTGCGCCGTAAGTACATCGAATCTGGTAAAACCATCGCTGCAAGGGCCAACTGCCGTGGACAACAGCGTGTGGATGAGCGGGGCCATCGTCGGCTAGCTCGCATTGTAACAGCGGATAGATGGGCCACAGTGCAATAAATCACTTGGCAATTTAACGCTGGTGCACAAAAACGTGTAAGCAGCCACACCATCCAGAACCATCTCCTCGCTATGGGGTACAGAAGCCATCGTCTCACAAGGGTACCGCTGCTGACCGCACATCACAGGGTGCAAAGATTAGCATGGGCGCGGGAACATCGCCACTGGACCCTAGACACGTGGAAAAATTTGCCTGGACTGATGAGTCTAGATTCACGTTGGTACATGCGGATGGCAAGATACGAGTATGGCGCAAACCACATGAAACGATGGATCCTGATCCTTCTTGCCAGCAGGGTACTCTTCAAGCTGGTGGGGGTGGCATTCTCATCTGGGGACTGTTTATGTGGACTGAAATGGGACTCCTGGTATGTGTGACATCGTCCCTCACAGGTCAACGTTACCAGGATATCCTGGACGACTATTTGCTCCCGTTTGTGCGTCTTCAACATACCACTGAGGACCTCATCCTGAAACAAGACAATGCACCATGCTAGCACTCCCGAATTATATCCGAATGGTTGGATGGACACTCCACCGACATGACCTCGCTTCCTTGGCCAGTTAGGTCACCTGACCTCAATCCCATCGCGCACATCTGGGATGCCACCGAGAGAGATATTAGAGGCTCTGACCCCCCTCCATGAAATCTTCGTGAACAACTGTGGGAGCTTGTTCAGGGGGTCGTGGATCCGTATGGCTTCCCAACGCTTCCGGTGTCTTGTTGAGTCCATGCCGAGACGAATCGCCGCTGTCATCAGGGTGAAAGGTGCTGCTACATGTTACTAGACAGGTATCTCTAATTCAATTGCTCTTCAGTGTATAGATACACATATATTGCAAAACAGCCAACAGTAATTGTTAGAAATTAGACACAGCAAACCACCTAGTTTGGTTGTATTTAATGGTGTAAGGACTTCAGCAGGCCAAATTCAAACACCAAGGTTACTTATGAAAACAAAGAAAAAAGGAACATCAAAATACAATAAAAAACAAAACAAGGAACAAGAGCATAAGAAATGGTAAAAAGGGCTGAAACAAAAACTGAAACAAACCTATACACAGAATAAATGAAAACACAATAGGAAATTTTATCCTGAGCACCTAAAAGGTGACCCAAGATTTCTGAGTTGTCTTGTATGGTAGGTAACAGAAAGAAATGAGCAGATTTATGACAAAAAACACTAGCATACAACACATGAACGACAATCAGAAGTGAATTGCACACCTCATACATAGCAGCAGGGTCACCACACACCAAGTAATCAGTAGTGAAATGACAATGTCCAAGGTGGGTATGGTAGGTGCAATACAGTTACATAGCCTTTAAATCGCCTGTACACTAGCGCCACCCACTGGCAAAATTAGGAAGTGCAAACGCGCTCCAGCTGAAAGAATCTCGCTACTTATTGAACAACCCTTATAATATCTTTGAATAAAGCTCATGTTGAGAACTGGCTTCCTAGTTTCTTAATTCAATTACTAATCAAAAACTACTATTATGGGAATTTTTACTAGGAATTTTTTTTTATTTTAATTGCAAATTTTCGAAGAAAACTTCTCCTTCAGGCTGTCTTTTTGTTGTCACTTATTTCCAGTCGCTATTGCGGTTATGGTTAACCTTGATGGTTACGGTTATTTTTCATTAAATTCTGCCAGATGTTAAGCAGGGAAAATCCTCTGCAGTCACTGATGAAATTTAGATTTTTCTCAATTTCTATTCCTTCTTTTAGCTTTCTTTTTTGAAAATTGCTTTGGAAACTGGTGGCTTTACAGGAATTCCAATCCATGCTGTGACTAGTTTCTCTAACATGCCTATCTAAACCAACCAGCTTTGTTGGAGCAATTTTTTTATAGCAGCTTTATGCTCTGCATAAAGTAAAATTCACTAAAAAAAATTTCTTATCACAAAGGTTTATTTGAGTCTTTAAAGAGAATTAGTAAGAAGTACAATATTAGGCTAGCTCCAAGTTTAGAGAACAAGGTTAAGAAATTTTTCCCTAAAATAGTTCAAAGAGAAGAAGATATTTTAAAAATGCAAGGTGTAGTCTATGAAGTAAAATGTAGTTGTGGACTATCTTACATAGGTGAAACAGGTCACAGACTAGAAACTCATATAGCAGAGCATAAAGCTGCTATAAAAAATTGCAACAAGACTGGTTTAGACAGGCATGTTAGAGAAACTGGCCACAGCATGGATTGGAATTCCCTTAAAGTCATCAGTTTTCAAAGCAATTTTCAAAAAGAAAGCTAAAAGAAGGAATAGAAATTGAGAAAAATCAAAATTCCATCATCAATAACTGCAGAGGATTTCCCTGCCTAACTAACATCTGGCAGGATTTAATGAAAAATAACCGTAACCGTCAAGGTTAACCGTAACCACGATAGTGACTGGAATAAGTGACAACAAAAAGACAGCCTGAAGAAGTAGAGTTTTCTCCGAAAATTTGCAATAAAAATAAAATTCCTAGTAAAAATTCCCATAATAGTAGTTTTTGATTAGTAATTAAACCTTATATGTTTTGTACTGGGAATCCTAAGTTTTTGGATTATCATTTCCTTCTTAATAAAGAAAGGCAAGAGGAATATCTACAGAAAATAGATGGATTCAGTGGCAAAACAGTTAGTACTGCTGATTTTACAACTGTAAACTTCTTTAGAACAATAATTATTATAATAATATGAAGGTACTTTAGGCATGTGTGTAGTATGGGGTATATGGAAGACTGTAGAAGGTGAATAATCAGTCATTAGTGATCATGAAAGCAAAATGTTAGAGGCAGAAAATCTTGCTGCGTACTGAAAGAGATCACAAAAGTTTATTCTAAACAGCACAAAACAAATTTCTTCTTAGCCTGTGTACGTGTACCTACAAGAGATGCTGAAAAGTTCTCGAGCTAACCCACTTCCTGTAGTTGCAGCATCATTTTGTCACTGCAGCTTTATCAAAACTGTGTTCTTTTGTATTGTAAAGTGACAATTTTTAGACTAATAGCTCTTTTTTTTTTTTTTTTTTTTTGCAGATGTTTGATGTCCTGAACTGAATCATGTCAATGCAAAGTGTTAAATTTTCCTGCAAAGGAAAGCTATGAATGTATCACACAAACATTAAGTGACAAGTATCCCCTTCATTCCATTGTGAATAAATGGTGTGCCAACTTTCAGCGTGGAGACTGAGACCGAAGATACAGCAAGATCTGGGAGGCCTTTAACAAGTGATAACACCCAAAATTGTTGATCGTGTTCACGACTTGATTTTTTCAGATCAGCGAATCTTGGTTAAAAACAATAGCTGAGACACTGGAAATATCCAGGGAACGTGCTGGGTTCATAATTCATGATCATTTGGATATGCAGAAGATGTCAGTGAAGTGGATGCCCAAATGTTTGAATGCTGATGAGAAACGAAAACTAGCAGACACTTCCAAATCGGTTTTGCAGCATTTTGAGCGATCTGGCCATAATTTTTTACAGCGACTTGACACTGTTGATGAAACATGGTTACAATACTACGATCCAGAGATGAAACAACAGTCCCTGCATGGCAGCACTCTGGTTCTCCACGGCCAAAGAAATTCAAGACTGAAAGGTCTGCAGGAAAGGCCATGGCAATGCTTTTTTTTTGGGATTCGGAAGGTGCTTTACTGATTGACTATCTTCCAAAGGGCCATACAATAAATGCTGAATACTATTTCAACTTGCTGTGCCGATTAAAGGAGGCGCCGAAGGAAAAAAAGACCAGGAAAACTGTGGAAAAGTGTTCTCTTTTTGCAGCACAATGCGCTGGCTCACAAGGCTGGCAAGACAATGGATGTTTTTGAGGGATCTGGGGTTTAAGTGCATAGACCATCCACCCTACTCACCAGACTTGCTCCATCAGACATTTTCTGTTCCCAAACCTTAACAAAAGTTTGAAAGGGAAGCATTTTTTGAATGATTCAAAGGTGATAGCAGCAGCAGAGCAGTGTTTGAGTGATTAGACTTCAGAATTTTTTTTTTGGAAGAGTTAAAGAAACTCCAGAAATGCTAAGCCAAGTGTGTTGAACTTTGGGGTGAATATGTGGAATAGTCTGCAAGTTTCATGGCTCTAGCCAATTTCCTTCTTGGTGAGGCTGAGAACTTATCAGCATAGCACCCCCTCCTATTTCTATGAAAGTTAGAGATAAAAAAATTTTTTTTTAAAAGGAGATATCAATTTTGTTCAACATATCTATGTTTGCTATAACAGAGATTTTGACATGTAAATGTTTGGTGATCAAATTTAAACAAAGCATTTATTCACAATAAATGTGACTATATAAATTTACTTGCATGCAGTCCACAAGAAATTTAGTACTATGGTTAAATTCATTAACCCCCATGCTTTGAGTGGGTAATCAGTCTAAAGTAATTTAACAATTCACTAAAAGCCATAAGCTAAGGAAGTTTAAAAAAAAAAAAAAAAAAAAAAAAAAAAAAAAAAGATTTATTGACTGCTCTACCCTTGTTTTTCTAAACAATGTAATCTTCATACTCCAAGCTTACACAAAACATTAGTTCCGTGGAACAGCTTTGCTCTTGAAATAGTAAAGGAGTATTATGCACTGTAGCACTATCTTTGGTCAAAAAGGCTCAAAACTGCTGATGTCTTAAATTCATAAAAGCACCAGGAATGATGATTTTGAGTACAATGCTGACAGATGCAAATTTCTTCATTTATGAAACAACTGAAAGGTAGCTAAATATATGGGCTTCACATTAGAAAGGCTTTCAAGTGACAACATGAAAGATGCATGTAAAAGTCAGTGATTAGAAAGCTACCTACTTTTTAAAAGTAGCTAACCACAACTACATTCTTGAAAAAGTAGCTTGCTACACTACTTTTTCTGAAAAGTAGCTACTTCCATTACTTTTTTAACATTCAGTCTTTCAATTAAAAATGAAAGTTCTGAAGATGATCTTTATGTGTACATTCTTACATATCGAGCTACAAGGTAAATTACACAAGTAATTTAACTTTGTTTTCACCTCAGCACTGATCATCATCATGTGTAACACATTTTATCCAGTGATTGGAAAGCTACTTATTAAAAGTAGCTAGCTACTGCCTGCTACAACTACTTTCTTGAAAAATAAGCTTGCTACAGCTACAATTGCTTTTTCCAAAAAGTGGCTATCTACACTACTTTTCCTGAAAAGTAGCCACTTTTGCTACTTTTTTGCAGTTAGTCTGAAGTTAAAAGTGAAAATTCTGGAGATTATACACTGCTGGCCACCCAAAATGCAACACCAAGAAGGAAGCATCCGATTGGCCTGAAATTCGCAGCATGCGTCGCTCGCTAGAGGACATGCAAACGATTAGCATTGCAGGGCATATGCAAATCATGTGCGGCCGGCACGCCACCGAGAAGCATTATAAGAAGGGTGCACAGAAGGCGGGGTGTAAGAAGTGGACGTGTGTTGTGCTGCCGGACCTGTGCGTGGGAAGCTTCCTGATGCCTCGTCGCAGAATACGGCAGTCATTCCAGCACGTTTCGGGGTTCGACAGAGGATGAATAGTAGCTTATCGTGATAGCGGTTTATCGTACCGAGACGTCGGCGCCTGTGTGGGACGACATCCAGCCACAGTGAGGTGAGTATGAATTCGGTGGGTGCAGGAGGGACGGACGGACCGGCGCGAGCGATTGCCGCAGCCGCGACACACTACCGAACGTGAGGACCGCTATGTTGTGCGGTGAGCATTGACGACTCGCACCGCCACTTCACGAACGTTAGCGTATGAATTAGGGTGTGTTGCGCAACAACCTGTGTCAGCACGTACCGTTCGACGTCGTTTGCAGGAGCGGGGACTTGTCACACGGCGCTCATTGCTCTGATTACCATTGACGTCACACCACCGGCGAGTGCGGCGGCAGTGGGCTGTTGAACGCTGCACCTGGACTAGGGAATGGCATGACATTGTTTTCTCAGACAGTCGGATCCACGTGTGGCGGCACCACAGTGAGAGACTGTATGACGCCTGCATTATGCATCGCCATACCGGTCCGTCGCCTGGCGTTATTGTTTGGGGCACAATTTGATTTGACACCTGCACCCCTATGGTATGCATCGCCAGTACACTCAACAGCCACTGCACCATTTCTGACGTTTTGGAGCCTGTAGTTCTCCCTTACTTGCAGGACCTACCAGTGGCCACGTTTCAACAGGACAATGTGCGCCAGCACGTGCAACAATTCTTCACAGCCCACCAGGTGTCACTGCTGCCGTGGCCCGCCTGTTCTCCCGATATGTCGGCTATCGAACACGTCTAGTCGCTGATCGGCAACCGAGTGGCCCAGCAAGCACCACCCGTGGCTACGCCTGATGAACTGTGGCAACGTGTGGAAGCAGCCTGGACCGACATACCCCAAGCCCACATCTAAAGCCTCTTTCGTTCGATGCCGCGGCATGTAGCAGCCGTTATTGCCAGCCATGGGGGCCACACACACTATTGACGTCTGCATGTTCTGCAAGTCGCACGGGCCTGTAAGCTCAGTCGTTTCATCTTTGTATATGTTGTTATGTGTCCAGTAAATCTGGCTTTGCTATCTCGTGTCCTTCTTGGTGTTGCATTTCGGGTGGCCAGCAGTGCATGTACGTTTTTACAAATAACATTCAGAGCTAAATATCAAGGAAAATAACACAAGTAATTTATCTTTGTATTTACCTCAGCTTTAAATCATATGCAACACATTTTATTTTTATTGAGGCTTAACGGCCACCATGAGCAACTCAGGTGGGCTATAAGCAGCTGCCTGTCCCTAATTTAGGGTTACTGGTTCTAAGGAAGGAAGAGAGCCAGTGCCATAAGACAAACAACATCCATGCCTTACCGGGATTTAAACTCGGATGCACCTCAGATGAATGGTCACAAACCAGCGCTTAGACCACTGCGCCGCTAGCTGAGGAGCCCAGGGAATTCAAATAAAAACACTATCAACAAGTATCTATGAATTCATTTTATTTGACAGAGTGAATCAAATCTCGCTGTTAACTTTATTCAACAAAACTCCTTTTGCGATCATGTTGTACACGCTGTCTTCGCAGTTCGACTGAAAAAATTTTGCTGTTAATAGGATAAATTTAAGGAAGATAATACTTTACGTTTAACAGTTTTACAAACTTTCACAATGTAGGTCAAGACAGGTACATGACTGTAGGCAGGGAACACTTTCTAGTCTCCCTGTTCTAGTGAATAATGCTTCAAGAAATCTGAAAAAGTCACATGATTTGAAGAGCTGTTTTTCTTTTTTTTTTTTTTCCCAAGTAGCCTGATTTGTAGTGTAATTTTCTGCTACAAGCTACTTTATTTTGTAGCAATGCTACACACCATGTGATGGTAAATGTAGTGTGCTACAGTAGCAGCACTACATGTAGCATGCTACTTCCAATCAGTGATTTTATCACATTCAGTGGCGTATATTCAGGCTAGATATGTCCTGGGAATTCAAATAAAAACACTATCAACAAGTATTTGCAAATTCATTTTTTTAAATAAGAGAATCAAATCTTGCAAAGAAATGTCATCAACAAAATTGTTAGTTCGATCAGATGAATGGTCACAAACCAGCGCTTAGACCACTGCGCCGCTAGCTGAGGAGCCCAGGGAATTCAAATAAAAACACTATCAACAAGTATCTATGAATTCATTTTATTTGACAGAGTGAATCAAATCTCGCTGTTAACTTTATTCAACAAAACTCCTTTTGCGATCATGTTGTACACGCTGTCTTCGCAGTTCGACTGAAAAAAATTTGCTGTTAATAGGATAAATTTAAGGAAGATAATACTTTACGTTTAACAGTTTTACAAACTTTCACAATGTAGGTCAAGACAGGTACATGACTGTAGGCAGGGAACACTTTCTAGTCTCCCTGTTCTAGTGAATAATGCTTCAAGAAATCTGAAAAAGTCACATGATTTGAAGAGCTGTTTTTCTTTTTTTTTTTCCCAAGTAGCCTGATTTGTAGTGTAATTTTCTGCTACAAGCTACTTTATTTTGTAGCAATGCTACACACCATGTGATGGTAAATGTAGTGTGCTACAGTAGCAGCACTACATGTAGCATGCTACTTCCAATCAGTGATTTTATCACATTCAGTGGCGTATATTCAGGCTAGATATGTCCTGGGAATTCAAATAAAAACACTATCAACAAGTATTTGCAAATTCATTTTTTTAAATAAGAGAATCAAATCTTGCAAAGAAATGTCATCAACAAAATTGTTAGTTCGATCAACTCGTATGAACAATCTTCTCAGGCTGACCGAGAAGCACAGATAGCATAAAGTAAGGAAGATAATAAATACTTTATTGGTTAACAGTTTTGGTTGACTTTCACAATGCAAGTCAAGTCAGTTACATATTTGTAGGCAGGGCACACCTAAGCCTCTTGTTCTGGCCAATAATGTTCTACGAAATCCTGAGATGTCATGTCATTTGAAGAATTTGTATCTTTTTCTAAAGTAGCACAATTTGAAGCGTAATTCTTCCGCCACAAGCTACTTTATTTTGCAGCATGCTACAGCTTCATCTACATTTTTGTATTTGTAGTGATGCTACCAGCCACGCTACTGTAAATGTAGTGTGCTATAGTAGCAGTGCTACATGCATACACGAGACTGACAAAGCAAAAAAAAAGCTGAACATTTTAATCGGGTGAAAAATAAGAATGTGCAGCAAAAGAGTGAATACAATGCAGCACGAGCTAGACAGAATTGTTCACTGAAATTTATTTATGTAAATATTAAACTGGAGCACATCACTGTATTCAAAATATATTTTTTTTTTTTTTACATTTAACAACAACACAGGGTAGAGGGAACATCACAAAGAAAAAAAAATACAATTAAATGCAAAATTTTCATTTTGCTCGACTTCCATTTTCGGAAAAAAAATTTCCACTTTCAAGCTATAATACAAATATTTGTTGAATAAAATGATATCTAACAACATTACTTGGCTGAGGAAACATCGCAAAAAAATATATATGATTATGGGAGAACCTTCACTCTGTCTAACTTAAAGTTTTGAAAGTCAGAATTACGCCCTCTGATGACCCACCCCCCATCGCCTATCCCTCCCGAATTTATATTCACTTATGCACTGATCTCGAGAACCACCCACGTGACGATGGAAAACGTGGAATTCTTTGAATCCATGAAAGAATCTCGTGCCTTAGATTACACAGTCTAATTTACGTTTTCGGAACATTTTCCTCCATTTGAACACTAAAATGCAAATATTTATGGAATAAAATTTTATTTAGCAACAATATTGGGCAGAAGGAACATTGTGAGAAAAATAAACTACGATTACGGGAAAATTTTTACGATTACGGTTAAAGTACATGTGCACACAGTCTAATAATACCTGTAAATACATAACCCTACAGGCATAAAACAAAAAGGCTTTTAATAGCAAACACTACAAGACATTAAAAATACACATTTTTAGAAATGACAACTCACTTGTCCTTCCAAAAACTTCCAAGACTATCTGAAAATATAAATAATATTGTGAATATCAACAATACTGCTTGTGATATAAGTCCAATACGTGATTGCTGCAACTGAGAGGTATCAGTGGATGATGTTGTTCCTTGAATGAATTCACCACGTACCTGCAAGAGAACAAGATCAAGTTAATCACATTTCAAAAACAGGGTAAATATGAATATTGAAAAATTTAAAATCATTTTATTTCAAAATGCTAGCTTAAAAATAACATTTACTAAGAGCAAAAAGTGACAGGATATTTCAACAAAAAACCCTACTTTCTCACAGCTATCGCTCTTAATATAAAATACCACAATTTTTGGAATATAAGATGAATTCTATTTTTTGTGAAAAATTTAAGAAAATAATAAAATGGCACTTTAAAGATTTTTATTAAGAAAAAACTTAAATTTTATGCATAAAAACAACAGCTTATGAATAATTGAATCCTTGTGATTTGCGAAATTAGCAATGTGTGATACTGCTGATGAAAACAACGTACAGAAACACCACTCAGCCCATTAGCCAATGGCATATGTGAACTGCAGGATTTGCACACTATGTCACACCTTTATGTAGCTGAGACTGGCTGAGCCCGAGCCCGAAACAGAGCCCGCCCGCTGTAGAATATTGACTGCAGTTCGGGATCGGGCGGGCTCGGGCTCTTAGAGAGAGGGATCGCGAGAGAATGTTTTTATATATAAATGTGATTTTATGTGATTTAGCAAATGAGACACTTTATAGTTGGTAAAGGGAATTAATTCTTTGGCAACTGGTTCTGGTTGGGGAGCGGGCATTCGAGATGGCTATTTATTCCGGGAATGGGTAGAAAATGCCTTAGGCCACGCATTACTATGTTTCTGCAGAGAAGAAAAAGCTTTTTCAAGAACTATAGATATTGTATAGTTGATAGCATGCCGACGATAATTTACCCCCTATCTCCACGCAGTAGTTCTCTGCTATTATAAATCTATTTAGCAACATATATATTGCAGCGCATTATAGCGTGATAATATTAGCATTATTTGAGGAACATACAAGTGCAGCATCGCCCGATCATTTTGGATGTCCGGCCGCCAGAAGCACTTCAGGTGAAAACGAGTGGTTAAAGAAAATCTTACAAGTTACACTGTAAAAATAGATCGAGGTCCCTTCCCCACTCCCTATTTGAGAAACACATTGGTTAATTGCAGGAGGAAGAGAGAGTGGAAGTGTGGAAAAGGAGATTTTTTTCATTAATGGTTGAACAGGTTAGTCAGTTTTCGGGCTCGTTCAGGCCTGGGTTCTATCTTGCAATATAAAATTCGGGCTCGGGTGGGGTCGGACTCCGAAAATTGAGTCCGAACTCAGCTCTAATAAAGGTGTGACACAGCGAGCCTATGTTACACGACAAAAATTTGCTAAAGACATTTTGTTTCACATTTGCAACACATCTTCATTTTACATATGATGGCTACCGAAATGCATGAAAATTACATATGGCCAGCTCAAGTTTTTTTAGATTAAAAGGTCAAATATTCATGGAAAGTGAATGCCTTTCAAGAAGGAAATAACAATTGCTCTAGTTGCTCTAGCAAATAATCTGATGTGAGATGACTGAAGACTAAACATTTAAAGTAATAGCTAATGACCTAAAAATTACTTTTAGTTTATGTCCACACCATTTAAACTTATGATTTTGGTGTGAAACATTTTTCACATCTGCTGACCAAGGAGCAGAAACAAAACCTTTTGTCTGTAACTTCTGGTTGCTTCAATGAGCAAAAATTGATGAAATTCCTCAGATGCAATTTCTCATTAAACTTTTTTATACTCTCAACTTAAGAAAACTACATTACTCAAGACAATTAAGGTAACACAAAGAAAATCTGGTGTAACTTTAATTTACAATGTAATGAAATCACAAAGATTGTAGAAGCTGGCTAAAGGTGCTCAAAAGATACATAGAATATATTAAAAAGGAGTATAATCCCCTCGAATAGCTTAAAATGCTTGACAGTGGTGAACCACGCTTAATATATGGGTGCTCAGAAAAGTCTATGGCAAAACATCTCATTTTACCACCAGAGTTGCTGAGTAATCAGGAAGGGGGCTGCAGACTTTCAATACACACCTCCTAAGAGTTTGGGACACATGTTTGATTGGATTTAAATTTGGAGATTTTGCTGGCCACAACACTCATTGGATGTTCTCAGTTTTTAAGTACTCCTCCCACAAAGTGAGCTCTGAGGACGTGCATTGTCATCCATAAACAAACAAAAAAAAAAAAAAAAAAAAACTGGGCCAAGTACCTCTTAAAAAAATCATACAAAGGGTTTAAGGATATGGGTCTCTGCATTTCTCAGCAATTATGGCTTTTCCATCAGAGACAGTGTGGCTGCTCATTATGATATCCCACACCAGCACACCACCTCTACCATTGGTATCTATTTCCCTTATTTTGGAGGAATGATAACACTTTCCAGATGTTTTTCAGATCAAGCAACATCTAGAAACAGGTAGTAGGATGAAATGAGACTTATCCATAAACAAAGCTGCTAGAAACAGGTAGTAGGATGAAATGAGACTTATCCATAAACAAAGCTGCTGCCCATCAGTCTGGGATCCATCCATGCTGCAATTCTGATGAGTTCTTTGCTGGCTGGGGGTCAGTGAAACACATACGTTGGGTCTCCTGTAATGTAGTCCACTCACATTTAGCTGTCATAATAGAGTTCTCTGGCTACAGAAACCTAGAGAGAGAGCTGCTGTGTGGCCATTGTTGTAATCTGGCTTTCACAGAAATATGGAAAATGGTGAGTCCTGGCAGACATACACTGGCCAGCTCATTTTGTAAATGGTTCCTGTTTCCTGGAACTGCTTCCATAATGTTGAAATGATCTTTATTGACACAAAGAGCTGTCATGTCACCTCTGCCCGAGACTGACTGCTTCAAGTTGTCCAACAACCTACCACCTCAAGGATAACTTGTCATCTTTAGTACTGACAAAGAATCTAACCTGACCATGCAAAGATTTGGAAACAAAGCAATGTGCCAGAAATACTAGTTCTTATACAAATGAGCAATTTGAATGCTTCCCAAATTTGTGAAGTCGCAGATCTGTTTTGATTGAATATTCTGAATGTGCACAGTGTTGTTATTATGCATGCATCCTTTTGCAGTCAGGGTGGCTGTTAAAATGCAAACACTGATTAAAACACTGTGCTACTATAAGTTTCCCAACCACTGTATGCATGAGGGATACAACAAATTGTGGTGGAGTAATTTTTCACAATTCTTAAAACTCAGAGTGAGTGGGGGAAAGTAGAAAGACATTGCAAGTACATCTACGCAGCAACCTACTTTTCAAAAGGGATTAATCATCCTTCATTGCAAGTTAACATCCAGCTTTGCAGTTTCAGTGCAGGTACTTTTTGTTCAATTTTATATAAACGTTTATCAGACACTAATAATTATACAAACAGAAATCAAGATTTAGACCATAAAAATGGCCAAGAAATGCACATATGATTAGTTGCTAATATATTTACAAGAGAAAAAATAACATACCTTAAAATACACTTCCACACCATAAATTAGGAAAAATATTACAACAACCAACATCAGAATGGCATAACAACCATGGAAAACACTGATAAATAAGCTCTGAAAGAAAAAAGAAAACATTTTAGAAATCCTTTTATAAGGCACAAGCTAAAGCATAATTCATGTAAATGATTTACAGAAAAAAACAAACTTTCATCCATAACTCAGCCCATAACTGCACGAGAAAAAGGGCAAAAATATACATTTTAGTAATTAATTACTTTTGCACAAACTTTTCCAAAGATTCAATGGAGCAAGCAATTAAGCTGTAAGTGATTATAAAGTCATGAACACATTGCTGAAGGTACTGCATACAAAAACCTTTATAAAATCAGTATTTTTTTTTTTTTATCGTAAGAGTTGTTAGAAGGGCTGTCCCACAAAGCATACACTGAATTTGGAAATGCGATTGGCTCAAATCCTATATATATATATTCGTATTACTTACTGAGAAATACTGTAAATATACAGAAGGTAGAAGTATGCTCTCTGAGAAGTTTGATACGACAACAGTAAGTAAAAATATCAGGTAGTTTGCATTTCTTTTTGGAGCTAACCTCTGAATCTCAGAGAACAGCTTGGTGATATGTATGTATGTAGTATGCTCTCCTGTACTTTTCACAAGCATGTTATTCCTGGTATGACAGAGTTAATAATTTTTTAAAAATGCATTTCAAATAGATAGTTGGATGAAGCCTAGATTAACAAACTCTGTGTATGTGTGACATCTTAATTTCACCTGGGAAAACACACATCAATCTGAGAAACAAATATTGTTTTTATGAAATAATTTCCATCACTGGCTATTGAAGTCCTATGTGCTCAAAGAAATGTTTATTCACTTTACCTAAATACTGGGTGGCTTCAAAAGTCCACTTAAATTTCAAAACTTTATAACGAAAGACCAGATGTGTGTATTATAGTGAGGTTTGCATGAAAAGCATCACCTAGTAGGAAGATTTTGTTTGGCTGTGGAGAAACTTTTAGGTCAAATAGTCACCAACAGAGGGTGATTTGATAACAGCTAAAAAGTTTATAAATACACTGAAAATCAATAAAAATGCATATGTTGCATTAATTTGGTACCACCATCACAGCAGTAATTGTTCAACATGTCCTTCACCACAAGGTATTACAGCATTTAAGAGTGTGACAACTCCAGTGACTGCTGAATGCAACAAGACTTTGCAGCACATGGCTTCCTTCAGATGTGGCAGTGTGAAAGGTCTTGTCTGGTACACTATGGAATTTAAATAACCCCACAATCAGAAATCCATGGTTGTCAGATCTGAAGACCACAGTGGCTATGGGATGCTGCAGTGCCCGACGATTAGTTTTTCTGCACCAAATGTGGTGATAAGAAAGTTTTATTGGAGATAAGATGCAAGCTGGCTTAACATCCTGCATAAAAGTGGCCGAGTGCAGTAGACTTTGTTCTTGCAAACATGGCATCACTTTTCAGGTGTCCTGTCAATTCGTCGACCGCGCCAATTTGGCACGTTTGCAAATTTTGGTTACATACAAATCACATGCGAGAAAACGTACGATTTTGGTTGTCTTCTGCTGTGATCATATTTATAACATTTGGACACCCAGACAGGTTAGTAATATTATGCTTTTTCTTTGGCAATAAATTAATATACCTAGGCTTTTTTAAGTTTTTATTCCATCGTTTTCATATTCATAATGTATAGACGCCAAGTCAAGTTAGTATTATTGTGCTTTTATTTAGGCATTAAATATGAATACCTTGGCCTAGGCCTTTTTAGCAGTTTTATTCCGTTGTTCTCATATTCATCAGGTTTACAGGGTTCGTACACTTTTGGGGGAAAAAATTCAAGGACTTTCCAGGCCTTTTCCAGGACATATACAAAAAATTCCAGGATGATTATTACGCTTTACAGTATCATGTTCAAATTATTTTTTAAAAGTAATTTCAGTTTTTAAGTAATAAAAATGATGAAAGATGCAAATGGATGAATGTGCTTTATGCAAATAGATCAAGTTTATCAAGCACAAGATCGTAAAGAACGAATTCTGTTCTTATGCCCTGACCTTTGAATTCAAGTTGGACCATTTTCTACAAGGGTAGGTTTCTCCTCCCTGATAACATACCAAAACTTTGTTGCAATCAAACAGATTTTATGCGAGTTAACATTCCTAAGCTTGGAGAACGAATACTGCTCTTATGTCTTGGCCTTTAAATTTAATTTAGACCTTTTTCAACAGGGTAGGTTTCCAGGTTATACCCAACAGCATACTAAAATTTCGCCGAAATCCAACCGCTTTCATGCGAATTATCGTACAGACAAACCCAAAGCATAAACGTTTCTGCAACCATAGTTCGAAAGGGTTAGTAATTTCGAAAATAAAAACATAACGAACAGCGTGTAAACTAGCTCATAAATAGAATATTTGAAACTACAGTACGCACTCTCAATTATTAGGGATGGTAGAGGGGAAGGGAATAGAACTGTCCAAAATTAGCATGTTTTCGTTGCACTAGGCGCTAAAGCACGGCTGAATTCCTTCAGATGCCCCCAATGTTCAAATGTGCTGATGTTCATGGAATAAAATGTTTGATCAGCTATGATGACCGCATAAAAGTTCGGGGGAAAGGGGGGGCAATTTTTTTTATGCAACATTTTATTACATCACTTCAGTATTTATCTTGTCATCATCAACAATCGCAATGCTTACGATCGCGGATATCGGCAACAGAAAATCTGCCATATCACTAAGTGATACAACACACAGTATCCTGTTACAATCTATTGTAATTGAAAAAAAAAAAAGGATGTGGAAAAAAGAAACTTTCAGAAATTAAGATCAAGTCATGCGTTTCAAAAATCCGTTTTCCTTTATAATGTTTAAAAACATGTTTTTGCTTTTTTACCTGTAGTGCATAATAAAAAAACTGCTGATTTTTTTTTTTTTTTATGGAATCAGACGTCCGTATGTAGACGATTGTCTTCATCTGAGTTCACACGTTAGCTACTGTGTACAAGTAGACCTATTTTTTCAGCTCAAAAATATGTAGTTTTGTATATATTCACAGTATAATTCATTCCTTATTCCCACAGAACTGAATTCAGCATATGCAAAATGAAGAACATCAAGACCCGCCCAACACCATGTTTCTGATTGTCTGCTGTTTATATTCAAGAAATGCAAATATGGATCAATGGTGAATGCAGCAACTATGATTTTTATTTATTACCAAGAAAAAAAAAAAAAAAAAAGAGCCGTGAACCGTGAAAGCTGAAACGGATATTTCTCTCACACCCCCCCCTGCACAAAAACATTCCGATTAAAGATCCATCAAACGGCAGGAGGGCGCGTCTACGCGCGCACACACAACCTTTGGAATGTCCTGATGGAACGGCTTCTTTTCATTTGGCACATCGCCATAAATCACCACCTGCAGCCCACTGAACTGTGTCAAGTTGCACCCTTCCTCCTTTACCCTAACTATAATAGAAAACGTAAAAAAAAGCTCCCCAATTTTCTTCGACAAAATTACCAAATTCACGTCATGATGTTGCAATTTATTAAAATACCGTTTATCTGCTGAATATCGCTTAAATCCATTGAAAACTTTTTAATTATAGATCATTTTTTTACTAAAACAGTAACTCAGACGTCTGAATAAAAATGTATGTTTGTAATTCAAATAGAGTCCATATCATCACAGAAAAAAAAATTTAAGGATCACTCTGTTCAAATAAATCATGGCATCTAAAAAAAATAATTCACTTGCTTTTCCCGTTATTTATAATTACTGTTTCTTTTTTCAATCCGATTATGCAACAGAAGATTTTTTTATTTTTATTTTGCATCTGCTAAAGTTCCTAACGGAATTTGGCGAAATTTGCACTAGAACTTTATTGTGATGTATCTTAACCACTGTAAAAATTGTACTGTGTTATTTTCAAAATTCGGAAAAATGGATTTCTGAAAATTTTCTCCAAGTCCTTCAAAGCTGTGGAAGTGATAAACAGGTGTTTGCTTTCTTCCCAACCAAGGGCTTCAGATCAGCGCTCCCAGCTGTCAATCAACCATTGTTATGGTAACACCCTTTCTGCTGGAGGCTCACTCTATCCAAAGAGGCACACATACTTGTTGTCCATAATAAAAATTACCAATGCTAACTTTTTAAGTTTTAAACCGATTCAATTGGAATTTTGGAAGTGAGCTTCTGTAATCCAATTACAGTGAATGTAAAAATTTCAGCCACTTTCGTGAAAAATTCGCAAAGATAGTTTTCTTATTTTTTATCATAAGTAGCGGAAGTCTCTTGATGGGAGGGAGGGTGGCATGCACATAAACAAGAAGATGAATGTGTTGTTCAGGCATACTCCTCACTGGTGGATGCCAGCTGACTTGGTACATACCCGACCCCCTTGCAAATGATAAATGCCTCTTCTTTCCCCTTCCGTTCTCAGAGTTGTCCCATGGACATCAAGCCAAAGAATATAAATCAAGCCCCCTTCCTAACAGACCTACTAGTAATCATCCAATTTTATTGCACTGGACCGTTGCGGGCGGTTTCTTTGAGAACAGTGGAGAAGAACTTTAAAAAATGAAGGGGTAACAGTAACACGATTTCTTAAAAGGACATTTTTTAAGCACTAATTTCAAATTTCAAGGCTTTTCAAGACAGCATTAAAAAAAACACCGTTTTTCCAGGATATTCCAGGCCTTGAAAACATAATCATGATTTTCCAGGACTTTCCAGGTTTTCAAGCACGCGTGCGCACCCTGGGTTTAGACACAAGGTCTAGTTAGTATTATTCAGCCTTTACTTAGGCATTAAATATTAACACCTTGGCCTATGCTTAGGTCTTTTTACCAGTTTTATTCCATCGTGCTCATACTTATAAAGCTTTGCATCAAGTCAAGTTAGTAATATTGTGCTTTCACTTAAGAATAAATATTTCATACACTTGAAAAAATCTGTCAGAAAGGCCTGGATCAAAGGCCTATTTGATTAATATTTAATGCCTAAGTAAAAGCACAATATTACTAACTGGACTTCATGTCCAAACCTTGCGAAAATGAGGAGGGAATAAAATGTGTCAAAGAGGCCAAGGCCTATTTATTAATATTTAATACCTAAGGTAAAAGTGCAATAATACTAACTTCACTTGGTGTCTAAACCTCATAAACATGAATATGATGGAATAAAAACTGTTAAAAAGGCCTAAGCCAAGATATTAATATTTAATGCTTAACTAAAGCAGAATAATACTAACTTGACCTTGTGTTTAACCTGTATGAATATGAGCATAATCGAATAAAAGCTGTTAAAAAGGCCTAGGTGAACGTATTAATATTTAATGCCTAAAAAAGCGCAATAATACTAACTTGACTTGGTGTCTAAACTTTATGAATATGAACACGATGGATATAAAAACTGTTAAAAAGGCCTAAGTTTAGGCCTGCATATTAATTTATTTTTAGTGCCAAAGAAAAAGCGTAATACTACTAACCTGTCTGGGTGTCCAAACCTTATAAATATGAATATGGCTGAAGACAACCGAAATCGTATGTTTTTTTGCATGTGATTTGTATGTAACCAAAATTTGTAAACATGACGAATTTGACCGCGACGAATTGACGTAATAACCACTTTTTCATGCAGCAGTTTTAATTAACATTTGGCATTTACTGAGCAAGTCTTCCACTATTTCTGATTTCTGGAGCAAGATTTCTCAGAGAAAAAAAAAAAGGCCCAAAAATGATGGATGCAGTGAGAATCCATGCCATGCCATGTCATAAAACTCTTGGTGAATGCAGTGATTCCTCTGTGTATGCTTGTGGATTACCCTGTGTCCATATTTGGCAGTTATGCATGTTGACAGACCTACACTGAAGAGCAATTGAATTAGAGATACCTGTCTAGTAACGTGTAGCACCACCTTTCACCCAGACGACGGCGGCGGCGATTCGTCTCGGCATGGACTCTACAAGACACCGGAAGCGTTGGGAAGCCATACGGATCCACGACCCCTGGCAAGCTCCCACAGATCACGAAGATTTGATGGAGGGGGTCAGAGCCTTGAACATCTCTCTCGATGGCATCCCAGATGTGCTAGATGGGATTTAGGTCAGGTGACCTAGCGGGCCAAGGAAGCGAGGTCATGTCAGTGGAGTATTCATCCAACCATTCGGATACAATTCGATAACAATGGCACGGTGCATTGTCTTGTTGCAGGATGAGGTCCCCCAGTGGGATGTTGAAAACGCACAAACGGGAGCAAATGGTCGTCCACAATATCCCATTAACATTGACCTGTGAGGAACAATGTCACACGTACCAGGGGTCCCATTTCAGTCCACGTAAACAGTCCCCAGACAAGAATGCCACCCCCATCAGTTGAAGAGTACCCTGCTGGCAAGAAGGATCCATCGCTTCATGTGGTTTGCACCATACTCATATCCTTCCATCCGCACGTACCAACGTGAATCTCGACTCATCAGTCCAGGCAACATTTTTCCACATGTCTAGGGACCAGTGGTGTTGTTCCCGCACCCATGCTAATCTTTGCACTCTGTGATGTGCGGTCAGCAGCGGTACCCTCGTGGGACGATGGTTTCTGTATCCCATAGCGAGGAGATGGCTCTGGATGGTGTGGCTGCTTACATGTTTTTGTGCACCAGCGTTAAATTGCCGAGTGATTTCTTGCACTGTGGCCCGTCTATCCGCTGTTACAATGCGAGCTAGCCGATGATGACCCCGCTCACCGACACACTGTTGGCCGCTACAGGGATGGTCTTCCCGGATTCAATGTACTCACGGTGCACCCGTGACACAGTGGCTCGTGAAAATCCCAGTGCCTGCACGACTTCAGAGATGGAGTGACCCATTCGTCGGGCCCCGACAATTTGCTCACGATCAAATGCGCTTAGATCCTTCGTCTCAAACGACAAGTGGAACAAAGATCAGCAATACAATTACATTAAAAAGAAAGAATGAATGGTAAAATTTAAAAAGCAATGTGTACCTCTCTCAAAAATTGCCTGGTGTTCATGCCACTTATTTAGGTTGGCTACATAACAATCAAACAGATGATCTGGGTCCTTAGTGATCATTGGTAAAAAAAAAAAAAACAAAAAAAAAAAAAACGAAAAGTGTTAAAAAATTCAGGGAATACGATTTAATTATAGAATGTCACAACATAACACAGGAAAAAGTTTTTGAAATTGCATGTCAATGAACTGTGAGCTACATAGCAACATTTCCTATTTGCTCCCACCATGGTGCGATTTCCTCGAATAGCAAGTAGCAAATAGCTACCGATAAAAAATATTTGCTAGTGAAGAAATTTAGCAGTAGCAAACGTTGCTAGTAGCCAATTTTGGGTAATTCGCTTGCCGCAAAAAAAAAAAAAAAAAAATAGTAGTGATTACCTGCATATTTCGTAGGTATATTTTTCTAAAGTTTGCAGATATTTTCTTTTTTGCAGCCAATGGTGATAAAAATGGAGCAGAAAAGGAAAGATCGCTGACTGAGGGAGGCGATTACATCATTTCGTCATTGTACTCTGGAGTTTTCTCCACTGGGCAAGTTGTCCTGACCCGTTCCGCGTGCCCAACGACCGTTACCGAGCAAGAGGAAAGTGTACGCTGACTCATATGCAACTCCCCCAATTCCCCCTCCCACTTAAGGGTGGGTGAAATAAGGGAGCGAATATTAGAATGTGCAGAGTTCGTCGGAGCGCTCGGCGAGATTTCTTTGCCTACGCGCTAAGCTGACGCAGCTGTCAATCTTGCTGATTCTCGCTTCTCATTGGCTACTTAAGGCTCGAGGGGACAAACGCACTTATCGTTTTAACTGGGACGTGGATTTTTTAGTCCACACACGTGTGCTGTACTAATCGTTTTGTTCCATTTTTTTTGGCTTCTAGCTTTTGTTTGCATTAAATAATAATGAATAGACAAACATTGATGTTCTCTTTCGTAAGTAAAAGGCAACAATTTTCCAATCATGAGCCCTCCTCCCAGACCGCTGAACCACCACAAGCTGAAGCTCTTACTGAAGAAGTGCACAGTTGGGTGAATGTGAAATGGAAATTCAAGATGAGCAAATTGAAACTCCAGTGTGCAAAACTGCACAAGATAATTTAAAGGTGAAGTCAAGATGCAACACAACCATTGCTAAAAGAGTGAAGGTTTCTACTGTCCAGATTTAGAGGCTGGAAAACAAATGGAACTGGATTAATTACAGTTCGATGGATAAATCATCTTTACATGTTAAAGAAATCTGGTGTGAAGTATGCGGAGAACATTCAGCCAAAAAGTATCTTACAGAAAATGTTAAAAAAGAATCTGTTTTTGCACACAGCAAGTCGTCTGACCATCTCTCAGCATTATCTGCTAAAGCTGCCAAAGAAAGTGAATTGCTTGGTTCAGATTCAGCGATAAAAAAATCCTTGCGAAAGGCAGATGAACAAACGCTTAAAAAGATGGATAATTTGTTCCATATTTGTTACACTATGGCTAAATCTGAGGTCAAGTTCAATTTTTTTGAAAAATTCATTTCTTGTCACATGAGAATTAGTGAAGGTAAATCCGACATTGGTGTTACTTACCATAATGATAAAGCCTGTAGTACATTTACTCGCTTTATTGGTGACAATATTATTGAATCATTTATCACAAAACTAAAAATGGCAAATTTTTTCTCTCTTAATCGACAGACAAAAACACAACAACCAAATTGGTGTTATACATTAAGTTTGTAGATAAAGGTGAATCAGTAACACGTTTTATGCGATTGACCGATGTCAAAATTGCCACCGCTGTTGGAATTTTAAACTCTATAAACACAGAGTTCAATGAAAGTCTAGATTTTCCTGAATGGATGAATAAAATTGCCAGTCTTGGAACTGATGGTGCATCAGCTATGACAGGCAAAAACTCTGGAGTTGGTGCGAAAATCAAAGAAAGCTGTCCATGGTTGCTGGGCATTCCTTGCATGGCTCACCGCCTTGAATTGGCTATCAAATCTGCATTTTCAAAAACTTACATTAATACATTGGAAATGGTGATGAGAGAAATACATAGTTTTTATTCTCAGTCACCTAAAAAAGAAGAGGCAACTTAAAAAAAAATCATCAATTTGCAAGGAGCATATAGTAGTCCCACAAAGACTAGATGGATTTCCCATCATTACAATGCTTGTCAAGGTCTCATAACCAACTAGAATGTCGTTGTTATGCATTTCAAAGATTTATCTTCGTCTAGATCATATAATGAGAAGGCCACATAAAAAGGGATCCTTAAAACACTGTTTGACATATAATTTTGTGTTTTATTTGCATTTTATCACAGATGTTCTAGGTGAAGTATCTCATCTTTCAGTTTGTCTACAGAAACATAACATCAACTTACATCAAGTACTTAATCATCTTAATAGTGTGAAAGAAAATTTAAATGACATGAAAGTCAGTGAAGGCCTCAATCTACAGGAATTCACAAGCAATGTTATAGTGGAACATAACACTGGACTCTGCACCTTCAAAGGTCATTCTTTAAAAAGAGCCAAGGCTTTGCATTCTTTAAATAAAGATACATTAATTGATTTAATTTTAGAAAACATTGGTTTGAGATTTGCTTCCATGCTAGAGGATGGGATACCTAAGTATTTAACGGTCTTAGAGATATCAAATTGGCCTACTGACATGTAAGATCTAAAGGAGTATGGAAAATCTGAGAACTCAGCACTTACTAAGCATTTTAACATACTGCTGCAGAAGTCTGGTACTGAGGTATTGAATATCATGGGTGAATTCATGGAATTGAAGGTAGATGCTAGAACAAACCACCAAAGAGGCATGGCAGAAGGGTCAAAATATTTTTGGAAAAGGGTATTCCTTGGAAATTTTGACGAGTACAAGAACAGTTTAAGCCTAGCAGAGATTTGCATGATACTACCTCTCAGTAAATCCTGTTGTGAAGTGGGTTTCAGCTTCCTCAAGATAATGTGATTGGAGAAACACTATCTTCAGATACTTTAAATGCTTTAATGGCTATTGAAATAGAAGGCCCCAAAAAGAAAACTTTAACCCATGAGCAGCAGTAGTAAAATGGTACGATGAAAACCCTGAACGCAAGCCATATGGAAAAAGTGGTAACTCAACTAAAGTAACAGGACTGTAAAATGAATATACCTATTTGTAAATTCCAACACTACTCTACTGCTGTTTGAAAAATTTTTGAATACCCTCTTTTAATTCTATTAAAAAAAATATTTCTGACATTTATGCTAAGCACATGTTTTAGTATACATTTTGAAAAGTTAATATCTTGTTAGTACATCACCAGAGTGCATCTTCTCATCCACCATTGCCATGGCTTATATGGAATTACTGTATACATACCTGTTTTCATTAAATCGTTTACTTGCTAGTGGAATTTCTTGTTTGCTAGTACTTTATTACAGCACTAGCAAGTATTGCTAGCAAGTTAAAAAAATGAAATCACCCCTGGCTCCCACTATTGTCTCATGTGTATAACGGACTAATGATCCATAATTGACCCCACACATGTTATATATACATGTTCAATATCAAGAATAAATGCTGACTCTCATTCTTTAAAATCTGTGTTTGGGCAGATATCTATGTGTGCATGCATATAATTTGGACACTAGGAATAAAACAGTGCAGTTCAATTTTAGTCTTACTATTATTTCAAATCACATACCTGTATTTTTCTGAAGCACTTCTTTTTTTACACTTTCCAACCGTAGGTTGAAGAAGCGTATATGCTCCAGCTTTGTCCATCCGCACGATAACTCACGTGAAAATGGTTAGATTTCGACGAAATTTTAGTATGTGGTAGGGGACCACCTGGGGACGAACCCTATTTAAAATGGGTGAAATAGGGTCAAAGGTCAGGACATAGGAGCGGGATCCATTCCATTGCCTTTATGTGTCATAACATGCGTAAATATGGTTCGATTTCGATAAAAGTTTAGTATGTGGTAGGGAACCAACTGGGCACGAACCCTATTGAAAATGGGCGAAATGGGGTCAAAGGTCAGGCAGGGCATAAGAGCGGGATTTATTCCATTGCCCTTATGCGTCATAACTTGCGTAAAAATGGTTCGATTTCGATGAAATTTTAGTATGTGGTAAGGAACCAACTGGGGACGAACCGTATTGAAAATGGGTGGAATGGGGTCAAAGGTCAGGACGAGTGGGATCCATTCCATTGCCCTTGTGCATCAGAACTTACCTAAAAATGCTTCGATTGCGACAAAACGTTATGTTGTTCCGGAGGTATAGTGAACCTGTTCTATTGAATATCAACGAAATGGGGTCAAAGGTCATTGCACAAAGGCAAGATTTATTCCACAGCCATTATTCTCATAACTTGCGTAAAACTGCTTCTATTGCGACAAAACTTTAGAATATAATCTAAATGGGGTCAAAGGTCAGGACACAGGAGCGAGATTTATTCCACAGCCATTATCCACTTAACGTGAGTAATAATTTCTGGTATGTTGGAAAGCGTATCATAATCAATGCATTGCATGTTTTTACTAACTTGTTTTATTTTTATTTTTTGCTTACTGCAGATTTGATTTACATATTTCCTTGCAGGAGTCTAAATAATTATGCAATGATAAACTCATTACATTATCATATCACTTTTACTGTGTGTTAACATTAGTTTTATATTTAAGTGCTCACTATTAATAAGCCCACTCTCCATCCTTTTAAACAGCATAAAAGTATACTTTCATACTGCTTGTGACTCACCTGTATCAAAGCCACTTGTTTCAGTGAAAAAAACAAAAAACATGATTGGTGTGGTTCCTTGAATCCAGTGACTAGTTTTTGTTGTGCTAATGAAGGAATATTGTGGCCTGAAAGAGAATCACTCCATACTGCTTTACATTGACTACTGGAAATTGGAAGTACATAAAATTTTTACCGCATCACCCAAATGCTGCTGCAACATAGGCTAAAGGTAGTACAATATTTTACTAAAAGGGTAACACATTGATCTTTGTATTTCTCCAGCATACCAATACTTTTGGGAAGTAACTTATATAAAATGAATGTGAACTCACCCGCTGGAAGTCTGATGGATCAGAAAACTGCAAAAGCAACAACTCTGCTAAGAGTAATGAATATGTAATCACATTAAATAAGATGAATCCAAGCAGGGATTTACTGAGAAAAGTTGGTCTGTCAAAAGTAAGGTCTCTCAGGTGGAATACCTAAGAAAACAAAAATAAATAAAATAAAACATGTTTTACATGTACATTCCTGGAAAAAAGAAAAAATATATTAAACTACTATTGCATTTAATGAAGACCTAAATGTCATTGCCAGCACAAATGTGCCATGTTTTCAGTTTCCCATGTAGCCACCACCTCTTCAGAAAATTTGATTGCTTTTATTGGAAAATGTGTATGGCTACATTACTTTGCGAAAGTGAGTTATTTCTTCCCATTAATTCTGGTAATTCTTATCAGTAAGGCTTTTGACAGGGAAACACCCTTTCACCTATTTTATTTAATATAGCACTTGAAGAATGGATCAGAGAAAAAGATAACATGTTGAAAATAAAACCATAACATAGGGATATGCCGAGTGTTGCAAAATTCTCAGGAATAAACTTTGAGAATATTCTCCAATGCAAAATTTCTCGAGAACTTTCTCTTAAATGTGTATGTATATCTTAAAGAATTTTATTATTTATAATAATGATTTTCTTTAATACAACTTAACAAATCATGCAAGTTCCCAGTTGTTAAAATGAAAATCCAGGAAAGGTAAGAAAAAAAAGAAAGATAAAGGTTTAAATTATTGGAACTTTTATTATAAAGCTTGTGCCATAGGATACAAATATTTCTAACTTTCTGGATCATATACAATTCCAATCAGAATCTGCACTTTTTGAGTAATCTCATAGATTTCTAACTCTTCTTCCTTTTTCTCTCCCATGAATTCCAGTGAAGCTTCATTTGGAATGAGCACCAGCAATTCAGCAGCTTGTTTTGACTGAAGTCAAAAGTACTCTGAGAAAGGGGACTTTTTTTTTTTTTTTTGGTAAGACAGTAGTGGCACTGTTTAACTAGACTCTTACCCAGTCAGTATTCCTGACTCATGTTTAAGAAAGTTTCATAACATTCTGCATTCTCAAACCTACCAAGGAAGTTCTAAAACATTCAGGGTGCTCTAAAAGCTGAATACAATATATTATTTCAAGAGGATGTAAAAAATTACGAAAACATCAAAAATTTACAGGAAAATCTTCTGAAGATCAACATTTGCCCACTGCAAGGAAGTGCTAAAGATACTAGATCAACATTTAGAAAGCTTAAAAACCTCTCTGATATCCTGGGACTACAGATAAATCAAGACTGAATAATTATAGATTTCCACACATAATAACTTTGAAACTTGTGATCCCTTTTAAATTCATAAAAGTTTACAAATTTTAGTTCTTTAAAGTATCTTAGAATAACAATAAACACTTAAAAACAAAGTTAACATGGAAATGCAGATTAAAATTCAAACAGCACATTATTTTTACTTTTCTCTACAACATTTGTTTTTCAGTGAAACTTTTAAAAATAGATTTAAAATTTAAACTCACAAAACTATCATTACAACTGTTGTAACTTATATAGAGCAGAATTTGGAAGACATCTTTTCATGAGTGGAAAAGATTGTTGAGTTTTATAAACAGAATTCTTAGAAGAATATTTGGATCCAAACAGAATGGGAAAGAAGAGGCAGAGGAATAATAACTAAATTTATCACATGTATGGATATTCATTATTAATTAGTGAAATTAAATTTAAATCATACATACTGAGATGGCTTGGACACATGAAATAGTAAGGGATGACAAACTGCTTAAATGATGAAAAGACAAATTTAAAATATGCCACTGACCTAGAAAAAGAGACCACATAATACACTGGGAAGATAATGTTTAAGAAGACTTAGAAGAACTTGGGAATCCTTGATTGGGAGGATGAAAATATAGAATGCCATGGAGTCAAAGAGTATGGTTGAAACAGCCACAGAATTCTGGCATTAAATAAAATGAAATGTTCTTTGAGAATGGGCTTGAACACCTCAAAATTTACTTTTTAATCCACTAATGCAATGCCACGCTTTTAAATTTCAAGCCTCCTCATGAAATTAACAGATTTTTTTTTTTTTATAAACTGATATTTATTTATATGCAGTTACAAGATGTGGAAATGCACAGTAATACATATAGATTCAAGTAACATGAGCATTTCTAGAAAACTTTCAAACTTATGACCATTAAATCCAGCTTTTCCAATATAATTTATAATAGATATAATTAAAATCTTTTCCACATAATAATCATTGATGAATGATGCAGTGAAACTGTACTGGTTGCTGCATACTTTTACCTCCAAATTCTTTGCCAATGCATTTGATTAATCAAATACAAAACAACCACATTTTTAGCACCATCTGTAGTAACACAAATAAACAATTCTAATTCTCTCATCAATAGTTTCCGATACTTTCAAAGATTTTTCATTGCTGCTAGTTTTTCAGTTATCTCAGACATTTGATTCATTCTGCAAATGAAAATAAGCAACTCAGAAGTATGATTCACATCTTCACTTTCATCAATTGCTAGTTAAAAATAAGTAAAATATGCCTTTTTTTTTGTTGTTGTTGTTAAACTGCAAACACATGCATAATTCAAAATCCTTGATTTGCCTGTAACTGTACTTGAAGATAATCTGGCATCATAAAAGGTTTTTACTTTACATGGGCACAACTCTTCAGCCATTGCTATAACACATATTTTAACAAGTTGATTTTGGAACTTGGTAACTATCTCTGGCTGAAGCAATACTTTGATTTGCATACTTTTTGAAAAGGTTTTATTGACTACCAAACTCTAAGTTCTTGTAGCATTTTCTCATGAAACTCTCCTTCAAATGCGTTGAACATTTTACTTACAATTAAATACACTTGGAGGTCACTCACCCTTTCACATAAAATTTGGAGGTTTTCACTTAATCTAATTAACATTTCTAACACATCTTCTGTTTGCCCACTGTGGTTAGACAATCTAATATTTCTTTTAAAGAACATTTTTTCTTATTGCCTATTGAAATACATCGGTCTTCTATCATAATTTTTTTTTATACTTCAAGACTTTAAAAGCCCCTATTTCCACATGCAAACAGGTGCCAAAACAACGCATACAAAACTTCACAAAAGATAAACACATCCACCTTAAAAAATGTGTAACACTTTAAGAAACTATAATACAAAAATTTAAACCCTTGACATCCAGTTAAAAATCTATTCAGCTACATATTTACACACAAGCCTTTAATTAACTCAGAAATCCTGAATATCCAACACATCCGAAAGGGACGAACCACAGATATAAATTTCCATGGATTTCCATTCTCTCCCCACACAGCAACAACATTATCTCCAAGTACTTTCAACCTTTAACCCTTTAGTGACCATGACCCTAGAATCTTTTATCACTCTAAATACCATAACGCCCAAAACTGTCTGTTGGTGCACTTCTTTCGTTTAGTAACAACAATAGTGACTGAGGGCGATTCCTGCTGATCCCTCATAGGTCGTGCAGATTTAAAGAAAAGGTATGGGTAGGAAATCTAATTCACTATAGACAGGAGTTTCGGATGGCTATATTGGTTTATATGTACGGGCAATTTGGGCGTTAAAGGGTTAAACCAAGGAGCTTTGCAGCAACTGACCGCACCCACTACCTTCCAAGCTAGTGAATGTTCTAAGTCTTCATGTCGTATCGTCTAGTCACATTCCTTCTGATCTATTTTGGTGGTGCCATCTATTAGATTTTTATCGCTTTCCAACCGTAGGTTGAAGAAGCGTATATGCACCAGCTTTGTCCATCTATCTGTCTGTCTGTCTGTCTGTCTGTTCGCTCGTTCGCACGATAACTCGTGTAAAAATGATTCGATTTCGATGAAATTTTAGTATGTGGTAAAGGACCACCTGGGGACGAACCCTATTGAAATTGGGCGAAATGGGGTCAAAGGTCAGGATGTAGGAGCGGGATCCATTCTATTTCCCTTATGCGCCATAACTTACATAAAAATGGCTCGATTTCGATGAAATTTTAATATGTTGTAGGGGACCACCTGGGGACGAACCCTATTGAAAATGAGCAAAATGGGGTCAAAGGTCAGGACATAGGATCCATTCCATTGCCCTAATGCATCATAATTTGCATAAAAATGGTTCGATTTCGATGAAATTTTAGTATGTGGTAAGGGACCAACTGGGAGCAAACCCTATTGAAAATGGGTGAAATGGGGTCAAAGGTCAGGACATAGCAGCGGGATCTATTCCACCGCCCTTACGAGTCATAACTTATGTAAAAATGCTTCGTTTGCGACAAAACTTTAGTATGTTGTTCCGGAGGTACACTGAACCGGTTCTTTTGAATATCATCGAAATGGGGTCAAAGGTCAAGACACAGGAGCAAGATTTATTTCACAGCCATTATCTTCATAACTTGAGTAATGATTTCTGGTATGTTGGAAAGAGTATTATAATCAATGCATTGCATGATTTTACTAACTTGTTATTACTTCTTTCCAGTATATGTTTAAACTGTTAGGAACGTTGAAATTACATAACCTGTGCCTATTTTTTTTTCTAGCAACACTGTTTCTGCTAATCGTAAATGCTTTTCTGTATGACAACTCTTGATAATTTTTATGTCTTCAAACTTCGGATATTGTTTATTTTCAATACAGTATTGGATTAATGCTGTTTTTGCTTTTATTTTATTTTTATTTTTTGCCAACTACATAACCTATGCCAGGTTATGCAATTTTAACGATCCAGCAGTTTCAACATATATTGGAAAGAATTAATAAGAATAGAAAGCCAAAACGATGACAAAAATAACAAAAATAAAAATATAGTTTATAATAAAAAAACATAAACATGACAAATTAAAAGACTATAAAATAACACAAACAGTAACAAAAGTTAACCACAAAATATAAACCAAAATGAAAAAAATTAAAGCCGAATCACCTAATAGATGGCGCCACCAAAATAGATTGCAAAGAACATGACGCGACGATACGACATGAAGACTAGAACATTCACTTAGCTGGAGGGCAGTGGGTGCAGTCAGTTGCTGCAAAACTCCTTGAAAACCGCTTTGGTTTAAGGTTAAAAGTACTCTGTGAGAATGTTATTGCCATGTGGGGAGAGAATGGAAATTAATGGAAATTTATATCTGTCGTTTGTCCCTTTCAGATGTATTGGATATTCAGGTTTTCTGATTTAAATCAAGGGCTCATTTGTAAATATGTAGCTAAATAGATTTTTTTTCATTGGAAGTTTAACAACCACCATGAGCAACTCAATGGGCTATTACACTGCTGGACAATTGCTAAGGACGGATCATAAACGGCTATATAGCGCATAAAAAAGTAAGTGTGGTTGGATGCCAAGTGAAATAAAATAATGTCAGAATGCCAGGACATTACAAGAAAGACAATTTATTGTGCTCTGAAATCCAGAAGGCTTTGGAACGTGTTCAAGGGACAAACAGGCCATCTTGTGCAGAACACGTAAACGTGAAAAAAATGCAATTACCGTCCGCAGGCGTTCCGGTGTAAGATGTCAATACGGGATATGGCCACCATGGAGGACGATGCAAGATTCCACACGTCGTGTCATGCTTTGCACAACATTATCAAGCAGCTGTTGGGGTAATTTATCCCATTCCTCTGTCAGTGCACGGATGAGGTTGTCCTTGTTTATTGGAGGGCATTGGCGACCAGCAAGACTCCTCCCCAAAGCATCCCACACATTTTCAATGAGATTCAGATCTGGAGAACGTGCTGGCTATACAAGACGTTGAATATCCTCGCTCTCAAGACACTCCTGGACAGCGACTGTTCGATGACATGTTGCGTTGTCGTCCATGAAAATGAATCTATCACCGATAGCACCACGGAACATGCGAACATGAGGTAGCAGAACATCATTAATGTATAGTTGGCCAGTTATAGTCCCAGTTGGAAGCACATAGAGGGACATACGGCCATTGATCATGATGCCAGCCCATACCATGACACTACATGTCGGATATCGGTCCCTTTCCTGTATGTTTGCTGGACAATATGCAGTACCACTATCACGCCAGATCAGTTGTCGTCGACAATCAGACGATAGACTGTATCTACTCTCATCTGAGAAGAGGACAGCAGACCAGTCGTTATCAGTCCAATTGCGATGTTGATGGCACCATTGCAAACGGGCGGTACGGTGACGTCTGGACAATGGGATGCACACAACAGGACGGCGGGCGTATAGTCCTCCTTCATGCAAACGTCTGGCGACAGTTTTTCGGGAGATCCATTTGCCAGTAGCAGCCATAAACTGATTTGCTACCTCACTAGCTGTGCTGCGCCGGTGTCTTTTTGTTGATAGCACTATGTACCGATCTTCTGCAGGTGTCGTACTGCGAACACGACCTCCCCGTGACGTTTGCTACACTCTCCATTTGTTTGAAATGATTTCTAAAGCCTTAAAACAACACTGTGGCTGACGTCGAACTCCCTGGCAACATCTGTTATTTTTCGCCCTTCTTCAATCTTACCAATAATACGGCCACGCATAAAATCATCTAGGTGATGTCGGGAAGACATACTGAAAATTGCAAGTTCGTCAATTGATTCTTTCCCTTTCAACTTTGCATTTGAACAACAACGGTCAATACGCGTCAAATCCTTTATATCTCTTATCAGCGCTATGACGTCACGAACAAGTTCTGCAATCCAAAATTTGCATACGCACAACACGTCTTACTGTATCCCGCACTTATGCTAATTTCCACATTTTCCTGCCTTCCATTTTATGGTTGCTATCAATGCTATTGTCATCCGTCCTTAGCAATTGTCCGGCAGTGTATAAGCAGTCTCCCATCCTTAATTTAGGATCACTGGCTCCACGGAAGGGAGAGAGCCAGTGCCGTAAGACAAACAGAACATCCATGCCTCACTGGGATTCAAACCCGGACCCCTTTCAGACGAATGGTCAGAAGCCATCGCTTAGACCACTGCACCACCGGGGCGGCCTTAATAGATTTTTAACTGGATGTCAAGGTTTTTAATTTTTGTATTATAGTTTCTTAAAGTGTTACACATTTTTAAGGTGGATGTGTTTATCTTTTCTGAAGTTTTGTATGCGTTGTTTTGGCACCTGTTTGCATGTGGAAATAGGGACTTTATAGTCTTAAAGTATAAAAATAAATTTTATGATAGAAGACAGACATATTTTATTAGGCAATAGAAAAAAATGTTCTTTACAAGAAATATTAGATTCTTGAACCACAGAGGGAAAACAAAAGACTTGTTAGAAATGTTAATTAGATGAAATGAAAACCTCCAAACTTTATGTGAAAGAGTGAGTAACCTCCAAGTGTATTTGATTACTAACAAGCACATTAATTTAGAAGAAGCTAATTGAATATATACATTCATAAAATGCTGTATCGGTATATTTCACTTATGGTTGGTAATATGCTTTTGTCAAGTTGTTCTCTTGGAACACTGCTCCAGTTTCTGTAGAAATAAGATACATACAATTTCTCTTTGCACGGTAGGAAAAAATAATCAATTGCTCATTGTTTATTGAAAACCAGAATTTGACCATCCACTTTTTCTTCTGTCGCATCTTTAAAAAAATCATGAAACCAAGGAGTAAATTATATGACCATAAACTTTGATGCAGCACAATCCACTATCTCTCACTGTAGTAAAAATAAAGATAAAAATGTGACATGGGGAATACTGCCATGTGTGATGCGGAATGTAGATCTCTCAGTTTTGAGGTGTGTTGTACACTGCTCAATACACTGAACACTCTGGTAAGTTACACGTATCAGCACCATTGCCAAATCATGCTTCCCAGTCCTCTGACATGTAGCAATCCAAATCTGCATGCAACAAAATCACCATCCAGAATTCAAAAACAGGTCTGCATACCTTTAACAAATCAGTAATCCATAAAAATAAAAATGCTTGAAGATATATTATCAGCAACAATAAAAAAGAACTATGCATACCAAGTTGCTCCCCCCCAATATGTCTAGAATAAAATAATACAGTGAACACTAAAGCATCACAGTAGCAAGAAAAAAGAGTAACATGCTAAGAAAGTTATATCAGTGTCATTGGTAAGTTTGCCATATGAGCAAGCCACAGTCCCAGAAGATAACCCCAGTGCACCACAGCCATCCAAATAATTATCATAGGAGTGAAATTTGCTTCAGCACAGTAGTGCCACATAGCAGAATATACCTGCCGACGCAACCAGAAGCACCACTTCAGTACTCATCATTGAAATGAAATATATATACAGTATATTGTCACTGTCATTGAAATAGGAAAGTTTCCATGACATTTACTATGGACTGGATAAAATACCTTCAGGAGCCAAAGTTTGGAAATATTTCACTTTAGTGTGATTTCTGTTGCATTCATCATAACAAGATTTGACCTGTGTTATCTTTTACCCCACCCCTTTAAAAAAACATGACACTTCCCCATAAAATTTACTTTTTCCATTTACTATTTTATTAACTAAAATTATTTTATAAAGACCTTAATGTTTTAATTACCATATACAAAAAAAAATTCATTAATAATCCTAAATATCATTTTCAAAAAATTTAAGAGACTATCAATCCCTAAACATTTGTAGCACTACTGTAATGAATTAACCCCTCCATTCTAAAAGAAAATATATATTGGGTTGGTGCAAATGAAATGTCCGGCACAAACGAGCAGTGGAGACAGGCCCCCCACAACAGCGGAATGGAACCACCCACAGGTGTTGTGTGTATTACGTCACAGAGTTACTATAAATAGCTAGCACGCGTGTGAAGAAACAGGTTCAGGCGTGGTTTGTTTGGACGTAACATGGCTTGCAAAGGAAACGTGCAGATGCCGGATTTGAGAGTAATCTTCCTGTATGAATTTAAACTCTGCCATTTTGCAAGAATTGCCGCTCAAAATGTTAAAGCGTTTGGGGAGAACACAGCCAACCAACGAACCATTCGCCGATGGTTTGTGAAGTTTCGAAGCGGAGATACGGACCTGCAAAACGTAGCACGTGGTCACCGACCTGTTGCTGTTTCTCACGATGTTCTGTTACGTGTGGTTGAAGTGGACCTCCGAAAAACGTGTCGTGAGATAGCGGCAGAGGTACGTGTCCACCACACGACAGCTGTTCGGCGTCTGGCTGCGCTGGGTAAGGTCAGAAAGCTGGACATGTGGCTGCCGCACGAGTTGACAACTGCCAACAAGACTAGGCGTTTGGAAGTCTGCATGTCGCTGCTTGCCAGGAATAAATAGGAACCTCTACTGCATTGAATCATCACCTCCGACGAGAAGTGGGTCCTTTATGATAATCGGAAATGATCTGCACAATGGTTAAGCAAGGCACAGCCTGCTGGATGGCATCCTAAGCCACCCCTACACACCAAGAAGATGGTGCTCCTTGTCTAGTGGTCCACAGCTGGGATAATTCATTAGTTTCTTGGCAAGAGGCCAAACCCATCACTGCAGAATGTTAGTGTGCTGAATTACACCAGATGCACTGGAAATTGCTGCAGAAACAACCGACTTTGGTCAACAGACAGGGGGTTCTTCTGCTACAGTACAAAGCCTGCCCTCATGTCGCACGGCGAACGAAATTTTGGAGAACTTTCCAAAATTTCTACAATAGCCCTCTCCCATGGTTTCCCTGCTGTTACAGTCAACTCCCTCATAAAGAAATATGAAAACCATTCGAAAATCGAATGCCTCCTCCTTCATAAGAAAGAAGACCTGAAATTCTGTGGTTCTGTTCCTTACCATCTTTCCTATGTTTATAAGTTACAGATTCTTTTTAGAAGTTTTGGTTACCATCTTGCCATTAAATCTACCCCAAACATCTTGAAACTTCTACAAAGGGATAGGGACGAAGTTGAAAGCCTGAACCTCTCAGGAGTTTACTGCATTCCTATCTCTTCTTCTACTGGGTATAACTTATACATTGGAAGCACATACAGGAAGAATTTTAGAACATAAAAAAGATGTTTTGAAAGCCAATCCTACTACTGCCTTGTCTATTTTGACAATGGAAGACACATCTGCAGTTCCCCACTGGAACGAAGCAAAATGAATTGCTTCTTTTGACAATCGTTTTGCCCTCTGTTACCGTGAAAGCCTGGGAATTATTTTCAACTCAATGACTTGCAATTCCGAATCTCCTCTCTACATTCCGATGATCTGGAGATCAATTCTAAGTTTTGGCAACAAAAATAGGAAAAATTCAAATGTAGAATCTGGCAACAATCTTAGTCCTCCATTGGCGTGATGAAGACCTAAGATAAGGTCGAAAGCTTCCAAATTAGGAACTTTTTGTAAAAGTTTTCGTTTAACGTAACTAGCGTGATCAAGTTACCTTTATTTGTTAATATTGTTACGTGTTATGCCCATCATCATCATGTAATTAGGTGGCAGATCCAATTCTTTCACAAACCCATAAAACATGTGATTCCATATTGAAGTTAGGCTTCTACAGGCTGTTCAAGAACTTTGCTAAAAGTGAAATAGTTATAAAATTGATCCAACATAATACTTTCTCAACATTCAAGAAACATGTTTGCTCAAAAGTGTTTTCTTAGGATAGAAACTCTTACCTCTGCCCAAAAGCAAACGATAAGGGATGCTCCAGAGAGAAGAATGGGATAATACGAGCTCATTAAACTTGATGCCCACAGTAAAGCTTCATGATCCTGCAATAAAAGTTTGGCTTACTGCAGATTTTCAACAATAAAAAAAAAAAAAAAGACTGCATAACAAACAAGCAAAACTATTTGAAAATGAAAGTTCACAATGTACAACAAATTCATTGTTAAAGGACATGTGTTTATGTGTATCAGATGAGATGCCATGAATTCATTATCAAAACATGATGTTTTACCTAGGTGTCATAGTAATTAGTTTACATCATATTCTCCTCCCCTGAGTTCATATTAAATTCTACCATACCTAAACTTTCAAAATTAATGTGTGGAGCAGAATTTCATGCAAATGCAAAATATGATTTCACCATTTTGAGAGAGAGATGTGTCTTACTGTAACAAATATTCCCACTCGTTTAGCAGTAAACTTTGTCATGAAACTTACATGAGGTTCAGTACTATCAACCAAGCCAGTTCTTTATATTAGAGTCATGGCTTAACATTGATGAATTTTATTGTTTTAAGGGAGCAATTACAGAAGTCTCTCTCTCTCTCTCTGCAAATACCAGTAGTAATTAATACTGACTTTCAGCATCATATTCTGACCCCAGAAAACTCATTACAAGCTTGAAGTGACATATATGAGGGTAGATTAAAAAGCATCAGGACTGACTCTATTGAGATGTATGAGCGACTCTTTCCAACATGTACAGAAGGTCAACCCACTAAATGGGTGTTTGTGGCCTAGAGGTTAGCACGCATGATTTGGAGTTGGAATGCCCATAGTTTGTGTCCTGCCATGAACAAACACCCACTGTGATTTAGAAGTCATGTTAAACTCTGTTGTTTGTGAAATACAGACTACTCATCATTAAACAATTGTCACCTTCCCTTGAGGTTTCAGTTCAGGCAATTTTGTCTAATTTGCAACATAAATAGTTAAAGGGTTAGGTGTTAACTATTAACCAACCAATTCTTTTTAAAGTCAGACTCCCTCAATATGAACACACTTATATCACATCATATCTACCAATACTGAGAGCAGATGTCAAATTAGATTTTCAGAATAGCAACAGCTATTTTAAATAACTACTTTAACATCACCAAATATTCTTAATATTTTATGTTTTATCAACATTTTTCTTTCTGTGTGTGTATGTGTGTGTGTGAAAAAAATTACTGAATTTAGTTCTGGGAAGAAAGTATAATTGCTTCCTCATTTTGCATAATCCATTTCTCGATAAAAATTATAGGACTGGGTGTGTTACATACACAGGTACACTCTCAATGTGAATTGGCCATGTGACGGAAATCTACTTTTAGCTATTACTTACAATGCACTGCATCACAGAAGTATTTAGTATTCTTACACTGGAATTATGATGGTAGTATGACCTGACTGAGCAAACTTAAGATGTACATGAAATCAACTGAAGAAAACAACCTACATTTTGGGTACATTGAACATCTAAATGCCCTCCAGTTTAGGGGAGGAACACATTTTCTGCTGAGATGATTGCTGCTTCATTTCATGGAAATAAGAAAAACCCATGCTCCCACAGCTGTTAAATTTTTCAACATGCTTTGTTTAAATTTCACCCCTCCGATCCACAAAATCTGCTTTATTGGTCAACTTACCAGGCATTAGTCATACCAAGGTACCAGAAAACAATTCTGCTGATATTCTCTCCTGCATTACCAGGATCTCTTCATTCAGAGTCTGGTGAATTATGATTAAACAGAAGCAGAATAATTCAATGGCATGAAACTTCAAGCCTGTTAAGGATATTTCACTTCATCTCTTTTTAATTAGATCTGTTAGTCCATACATTCCAGTTCTACACAGAAAGACCTTTTTCCTATATAACCTCTTGCATCCTGGTATTAAAGCAATGTACTGTTTATTAAAGTATGTACTGTATTATGGTAGAACCAAAAAATAATTGCTACTCTTAAAATTTTAAACTGAAAAAGCAAAGTATTAAGATTCTAAGTCCAAAAATAAAAAAAATGACTTACTCTGTGAATCCAATAAGAAATTTGCTGCAACAGATTTTCAGCACTTTTATTGCAGCACAAATGGGAATATTGAGAATATGCATATATCATTTAAAAGTAAAATTTTTTTACTAAAAACTAAGCACATGAAAATCCACCACTTTGGATGCAATGCCGAAAGTACCCCCAGTAGTACATGCATCCCAGGGTGAGAACCACTCTCTTAGTATTTACATAGACTAACTACAGCATTTCACTTTTTGGCTAACAGCTGCTTTAAACACTTCCACAGACCTCAATCGTCACTAAAGTGTACGCTAAGAAATGTTGGAAGAATATTGGGACTCTGTTCATCTTTTACAGAATATGTTCACTTGGCATCCCAAATGTTTTCTATCATGTTCAGATCTGGAGACTTGGGTGGGAATGACAACACCCCAAACTCAGATGAATGCTCCTCTAACCAAAATGTGGTGCCAGACACTTGTGTGGAGGTGCATTGCATTGTCCTGTCGGAACAGGCCCAACCCATCAGCATGAATGCAGGACATGAACGGGTGCACCTCATCAGAAAGGATGCGCACATAGCTTTGGCCGGTCACAGACGTTTGTACACGTACCAGGGGTCCCAGTGAAGTCCAGCTAAACACACCCCATACCATTACGGAACCCCCACCAGCCGATACAGTTCCCCGTTGACAGGCGGGATCCATGGCTTCATGCGGTTTGCGCCACACATGAATCCTTCCATCTTCACGATACAGTTGGAAACGCAACTCGTCAGACCAGACTACTTGTTTCCAGTCATCAAGTGTCTAGTGGCAGTGTTGCCGTGCCCAAGCAAGGCGCATAGCTCTGTGTTGTGCACTCATCAAGGGTACTCGAGTTGGACGTCGGCTCCCAAAGCCCATATAGTGCAGGGTACGTTTCACAGTCTGGATGCTGATGCTTGTTGAGGCTCCAGCATTGAATTCCGATGATACCTGCGAGAGTGTTGCACGCCTATTGCATAAACGATTCCTGACAGCTGACAATGGACATGTTCACCCAATGTCTTCTTCTGGTCACACTGGTATCGTAGGTTGGAGGTTTTGCCGGAATTCTTGTAGTCACGGTACACCCTTGCAACGGTCGTCCGTGAAAATCTGAACTTTGTTTCTACCTCCAAAATGCTATGGCCAATCTCACGAGCGCCAACTATGAGACCGCATTGCAAATCGCTTAAATCATTGTTACTTCTCATTCTCATGCCGAAAACAGCTCTGACAACTGGCAAGGATGTCTATCGCTTTATATACGCACTGGCGACGTTGCTATGTATTTTGCATAAGCTCTCCTGTACCAGGTTTTCTGGCACTTCAGTGTATACTAGGTACTGGAAATTTTGTGACTACACACATGGGAGTGAATTGTCCTTACTGGAATTAAACCTTTGACTTCACATCTCTCCAGAGGTCAGACAAATACACCAGCCAGGACTGGCATGTTTGCCAGGTATGTACAGGAGCTGCACAATGAGGTAGTGTTCCATCCAGTTGCACCCACGTGTCTTGCAAATGGCTGAGTGATGTGTTTTCTAACCCATCACCCAACTGAATTTGCAGGTCCCTAAGTGGGTCATTGGCTAGAGTTTGTTTTTCAAGAAATACTTGCACCAGTTCAGTCTCTGTTCTGCATCACCATCCTGTGAGGCATGTTGCTGAAAGACATGGTGCAGTTGAACATGGTGCTGATGAAGGATGGGGAAGTGGAGGAGGGGGGTTGCACATGACAGCCTATGTGTATTAACCACTTACTGTGCTCCAATATGAAGATGCACCAGCATATAAGCATTCTCTGAATTATGCATCAAGTGCATGCAGTCAATGTACATCAGAAATACCTCAAACTACAATAATGACATTTTGCTGGCAATATACACAGTGTGTCAAAGATTTTTAAGACTGGCGCTAGATTTCAGCCTATGGTGGTGGCACCAGTGTAATCGCAAATGCGTTATAAACCGTGACCATCTGCTTGCTTTCTGCCAAAAGTACGACGCACTTGTTAAAGTAACTCAAACGAAACGGCCGTTCATTAGAGAAGTAAACATTTTTTCATGTTGAATTATTAAGATGGAACAAAGGGCTGTTATTAAATTTAACGCAAAACTTGGTAAGAGTGCCTCGGAAACATGCCAAATGATGAAAAAAGTTTACGGTGAGTTTTGTTTAAGTAGATCAAATGTTTTCCTGTGGCACAAACGTTTTTTGGACAGAAGAGATACGCTAGAAGATGATAAGCATACCGGAAGACCAAGTTCGTCTAGGACACCAGAGATTATTGAAAAAGTTTGTGATTTCGTGGCAAACAATTGACGTGCTTCACTAAAAATGATGGAAGAGTCTTTAAACATCAACAAAGAAACAATTCGAACCATCCTGCATGAAGATTTGGGCAAAATAAAAAGTCTGTGCTAAATTTGTTCCACACACGTTAACCAATGAACAAAAATCAAGGAGAAGTGCACATTGCAGAAACATCATTTCAGCCGCTGAAAATGATCCAAACTTCTTAAAATCGATTGTTACAGGTGATGAAACATGATGTTTTCAATATGATACTAAAACAAAGCGACAAAGTGCAGAATGGAAGTCAAAAAAACTCACCACAAGCCAAGAAAACAAGAAAAGTTCCATCTAAAATCAAAACAATGCTCATTACATTCTTCGATAATAAGGGTATTATCCACAAAGAATTTGTTCCAAGTGGACAAACAATTACTGGTGAGTTTTATTTAAATGTTTTGAGGCATTTGATGGGCAGAATTCGTCGCATTCGTCCAGAATATCGAGATGAAAAAAGTTGGTGTTTGTTGCACGATAATGCACCCACTCACACCTCACTTCTTGTTCGTAGATTTTTGGTGAAAAATAACGTCTGGGTGTTGAATCATCCACCGTATTTGCCTGATTTAGCACCCTGCGACTTTTCTTTGTTCCCCAAACTTAAAATGACGTTAAAAGAGTGTTATTTTGACAATATTTTGACCATACAAACAGCTTTGACGCGTGCTTTGGAGGCAATTCCGCAAAGTGAACTGGAACAGGCATTCGAATCATTATTAAATCGTTGTAACAAGTGTATTGAAGCCGGAGGGACTTATTTTGAATAACAAACCAAAACAAATTATAATTTCTTGTTTTTATTTCATTTTACAGACCCAGTCTTAAAAATTCTTTGACGCACTGTGTATATTATAGACAAAGATCATAGGCAAGACTATTTCCACGACAGAAGACCTCAACAAATGTCTATTGGAATTCAACATACTACAAGTCCCACTAACACTGCACTATGGCACTAATAATAACTGTGTTGTTTTTTATTACCAGTAAGAACAATATTGGGCCGCCCCGGTGGCGCAGTGGTCTAAGGCGCTGGCCTCTGATCATTCGTCCGAAAGGGGTCCGGGTTTGAATCCCGGTCAGGCATGGATGTTGTGTTTGTCTTACGGCACTGGCTCTCTCCCTTCCCTGGAACCAGTGACCCTAAATTAGGGACGGGCGACTGCTTATAGCCCATTGAGTTGCTCACGGTGGTAGTTAAACCCCCAATCAAAAAAAAAAAAAAAAAAAAAAAAAAGAACAATATTGGACAATGCAATAAGATATTTGAACACCTTAAAGATGAGGCTTTATGAAAGATCTAACAAAACAGGTTACTTTTGGGTGTGAAATGTAATCAAGTTATCAGCTAAATCTTTCACATAAAAAAGTTTTTATAATTATTATGCACTGAAGAGCCAAACTCCAAAGCAGCTCATTTGCTCAGCACATATACTGTATATTTTGATACCCTTATTCTGAAAAGAAATCTGTAGCAGGGGTGTTTTCTCTTACAGATTACTAATGAAACACCAAATACTCTAGATAGTTAAAATTATGAGAGTAATAAAATACTTAAGTTGCAAAATAAACCTATTAAATAATTATACTCACAGGTGATGAAAAGTAGTACCCTCTGAGAGCTGTTGCCATGCAGATAAGAATGTAGAGAGCTTTCTGGGTTGTAATATGGCATGCTCTTCGAACAGAAGCAGGTTTCATTCTGTCAAACTCAGATTTCACACACAACAACTAAGAAAGAAAATGTGATTCAAAAACAAAATGATATAATGATATATAATGTTCACACTCCCAAATACATCCACATGAAATTACAATAATGAAATTTTAATGTGTAAAAAAACACCTGAAGGTAAATCAATAAAAGCAAAAAAATAAATAAAATATATATATATATACGTAGTTTGTATCAGAACTTTCAAAGACCAAACTACAAACTTCAACCCCAATGAATTACTTATAATATAGTTTTCTACCACAAACACAACAAAAACAACCTCATTAAGATGTTCTCTAAAATGCATATGTTGTTGCTAAAGTAACATAGTCCCTCACAATTTTGCTAGCACACCAAACATTTCCATTCACAGTTATCTTGACACTCAGTTTGAATTTCACATACCCATCTTTCAACTACTCAGCAAGATTTTTGATTCTAAACTTAATTTCTTTCCCTTCAAACATTTTGGAATTCAATCCACCTACAATCCCCTTTGTCTCATTTTATAAAGTTTCACTGCAACTTGGGATGAATATTTTTTTTTAGTTAGCAATTGATTATGCAGATTACCATGAAATATTGATTATCTTCTACTAATTTGACATTACATAACTGCAAAATATCATTTATTTAGCACATGATTCCAGTAAATTCTCCCATAAAACCCTTGTAAATAGGTCCCCATCACTCAACTCTGTTTATGCAATACCCAGGTTTCAATCACAGCAGGAACAAAACTACTTTCTAACACAGCCATTCCAGACCCACCTCATATAATGCATTTTAAAATGACTTTCAAAACTGAATTCACTAATTTATTTCTCCAGCTTTGCTACTCACCTATCAGGCACAAACTCATTCACTTGGTACAACTTATCATTGAAATGGATCCTGCATGCTGTTAACTAATACCACCTCATACAAAACTGTCTGATTTTTCTTTATCTTATTGACTTAGTTCATATTTCATTCATTCCAGATGCAATACACACTCACAGGCAAGCACCAAAAAACCAGCAAACAGGAAAATTGCACAGATGCACATTGGAATCTTCAGCATTCACACAGCACATGCATCCACCCCTGATGCTGAACCATAGAAACCTATGTCACATAGGCACCAGTTGAGGAGAAAAATAGTGCATTTTAGGTGGGGTTTTTTTCATTCTTTAAATAGGAATGCCTACCACAGATAAACAGCCCTTTTGGGTAACAGACATTAACAAGCAGAAAGTACTGCTTCTGTATATCTTTTGAATGACTTATAGCAAAATGACAAAAAACTGGTATTCCTACAGCTCATGCTAGGCCATTTTAACAGTATACACACACCTAACATGCACTCATTTCTTTCACATAACTAAGCAGATTCTCACTTACCCCATAACTTTTCAGAACCTTCCGCAGATGTACCACCCTTTGCACTTGACTATTAGTGGCATTATGAAAAAAAGACCACTGTGCATATTGACTACACTGGCACAGATCCTACATTTCTCATTAGTCACTTAACAGCCAGCATTTGGTCCAGTACACTACCAGAAATTTCATAAAACACTGAGCACACATCTCAAAAAGCATTTAGTCACCATTCTTACAAGCCAGGTACAGTTCTGTCTCACACATTCACATGAAAAAAGGTATTTAAGTATATGAAAAGTATAAACAATTATCTTTGAGAAAAAGACTGACTCAAAGAGAAATGAACATCTTGTCTCATTTATTACAGCACAAAGATTATGTTAGGGGTTTTAGCACCTGTTTAAAATTAACATGACCAAACAGCTTTAGATCAAGATTTAATAAAATTCGATGACAGCTTGATAAACAGAAACAAAAAAATATACACATATTGCATTTTGCTTCATATTTACTTACCAACTGAATAAAGGAAACTCCACAAATAATATAGAATACAGATGAAAATGCAATGTAATAATTCAGGTTTGGATCTCTGCATGTTCCCCCACTATATTGTACCTACAAGAAAGAAAACGGGCAACTCAGGAAGTGTGTGATAGCCTTGACACATGCAATTTTTACAACATTCTATACATTACAACATATGAACATTCTTATTCTAGGCCTAAGAAAAAAAAATTCTAAGTACACAGTAGTTTTATTATGGCCTTTATTAAGTAGCAGTGCAGCCTGCATTGAGTTAATGCACATAAAATATTCTCAGGACTGCAGATTGTCAGGCAATATATGTGCCAAAATGCATATTGTGCCTAATGTTGGTCTTCCACAGAACAAAGTACATTTATCATCATCTGACATTGTTGACCTACAATTCAAGAACAGGAAGGAAGAATCTTGCCAGCATAATGGATAAAGACCTAAATGCAAGATCTTCCTCCTCCTGATTACAGAAGGAAGAATTTTTGCAAAAGTAAATCTTTAATAAAATACTTTAACATAGAACATTTTTTTAACAACATACCTAGATTCTTTATTCTAATGCGGCATAGTACAGTGGTTAACACACTAACATGATTTTACCAATTAAATCAACAAAATATGGTTGGTTTACAGCCAGTGCTTTTAGTCTTTTTTTGTAAATATAATAACTTTACAAGATAACAAGACAGTTAATTCTAACTTTGACATTTGACTGGAAGTACCAAAAAGCCTATGAATTTTTTTTTTTATTTTTTTTTTCAATTCTAGTGAACAAGTAAATTTAGGAATTAACAAGAAAGATGACACCAAATTTTCGAGTGTAACAAGCACATCTTTTGAATCCGTTCTGATGCAAATTAAATTTATCAAAGCTGTTCAAAGTCAATGGAACCGGTATGGAAAACAATAGTATCTGACGGAAGAAAGAAGTTTTTCAATCAGGTTTTCAATCCCTCAGATATTTCTGTAAACAGAATCTTGAGCTTACACCCTCTGGTTGCAGACTTGTGCGTTAAGAAAAACATGAATTTAACGCTCTCCAACACAGAAAGAATTTTTCAAATCGGACTCTTAGAAACAGAGATATCGACAAAAATAAGATGTGACTTTACGTCCCCTGGTGGAAAAACCATGCATTATTTTAGGAAGAAAGTATTCTCAAAAGGTTTATCCATATGAGCAGTATCGGTCCAAACAAAAAAAAAAAAAAAAAATAGTTGAGTTTTCAGGATCCCAGATTCTGCTACAAATACATCAGAAGCAGATATTAACACTTATGTCCCCTGGTGGCCATACAATTCTTTACCAAACATTCGAACTCATGTGAAAAATATTTTCCATCAGGTCTTGTATGTGATACAGGAAGAGTTTTTCAAATCGGAGTTTTAGGAGCAGAAATAACAAAAAAAAATGCAATTTACCTTTGTGCCCCCTTGCGGAAAGTCTATGATTTCCTTGAAAATTTTTGAATTTATAGGAAAAACATTTCGCATCGGAAACACTATCTAACAAAGAAGGAATTTTTCAAATCAGACTCCTAGAAGTAAAGATATTGACAAAAATAAGATACATCTACGTCCCTTGGCGTAGAAACCATGCATTATTTCAAGAAAATGTTCCTAAAAGGTTTATCGACATGAGTAGTACCGGTCAACAAGTGACTTTTTTTCCCCCCCCCCGATCGAGATTTTAGAAGCTCATATTTTGCTGCAAATACATCAGAAGCGGAAATTGTGACTTACACCACCTGGTGGCCAAACCATTTTTTACAAAAATTAGAAATTATGTGCAAAGGATTTCCTATCAGGAGCTGTATCCGGTGCAGAAAGAATTTTTCAAATCAGAGATTTAGAAACAGATATAGGGGGAAAGCAATTTACCTTTACGCCCCCTAGCGGAAAGTTTATGAATTACTTGAAAATTTTGAAATATGAAAAACATGTCACACTGGAAACACTATCCAACAAAGAAGGAATTTTTCAAATCAGACTTCTAGAAGTAGAGATATTGACAAAAATAGGATATACATCTACGCCCCCTGGCGTAGAAACCATGCATTATTTTAAGAAGAAAATGTTTCTGAAAGGTTTGTCGACATGAATAGTATCGGTCTACAAATGACTGTTTTTTTCAATCGAGAATTTAGATGCTTATATTTTGCTGCAAATACATCAGAAGCGGAAATTATCACTTATGCCCCTGGTGGCCAAAGTATTTATTACCAAAAATTAGAAATTATATGCAAAAGATTTTCCATCAGGAGGTGTATTCGTTGAAGAAATTTTTTCAAATCTGAGCTTTAGAAGAAGAGAGTTATCGGGAAAAATGTAATTTACTTTTACGTCCCCTAGCGGGAAAACTATGTGTAATTTGAAAAAGTAACAATATCTAAAATACTCTTCAACATAAATGGAATCGAAAGATAAAAGAATGTTTTCAATCGGATATTTAGAAGCAAATATGTGGAAGAAAACGTATTTTTGAATTTGACATCATCTGCATTTACACCCTCTAGCGGCGAAATTGTACATCATAAAAAAAAAAAGAAACAAAATGAAGGATCATCATTCTTATATTTCAAGCTTCCCAATGCAAAAAGATATTTTCAAATCAGACTAATAGTTCCAGAGATATCGTGGGTACAGACAGATGGACAAACCAATAACATAAGCGCGATCTTTTTTTACAAAAGACGTGCTAAAAATAGTATAAAGAAAGGGAATGAAAAACTAAATCAACACAGAGCAAGTGAATCAGCAAGGAAGAATTTCTTAGATTATTAGTACTTCATTTGCAGGAGAAGGTAGGGAAAAATAACAACTGGAGAGACCAGCTCCAATTTAAATACTTATTATGTGGACAACGTAAAATTATCTGGTTACAACATAAATACATTTATAATTTACTAATAAATACTTTCCCCATTTTTCATGAAGTTCAAATGCTGGCAATTTACTTCTTTTTTGATGGCACATAAAGAGTCAAACCACTATTAAGCAACAAAATAATTATATTCTCTGACATCAGATACAAGACAAAAAAAAAAACATCTGTTCATGGGTTGTGTTCTGTCAAACCCAGCTGCTCAGTTGCAGAGCCAGCTGAATCAACCAAATGCAATGATAAAATAGCACAGAATCACAGACAGTACTGCACTGAGTGACAAGTTCAGAGAAATGTGACCATACTCTCCATACACAAAATTGAGGCATTTAGAATGACAGTGAAGAACACGCTATGATCGCCAACTATTTTTTATTGCATTATCTGGAAGCTGAATCTATGGTATATGTCAGTGTAGAAAGCTTATCAACAGTTAGTCACTTTCCCTCAAATAAAAAACAACAAAAAACTGCGTATTCATCATTGTTCAATTATCACTTTTTTTAACTTTAAACTCTATTTTCTCAAAACACCACTTTGGCACATTCATCACTGTCATACTAAGCACCTCAATTGAGTGAAAGACACTAAACCAGAATGCTACTATGGTTATGATGGAATCTGAATGTACTACTTTGAAAGCATATAAAACAAATTTATGAGTTTCATGTTTCAAATTCTTAACCTATTCTGTTGGTTCCCAACATATTAGGAAACTTGCTTTGCAGTATATTCAATTGTTTCCAAACTTTTGAAAGAAAGTTTGCTAATAACTTCACGATATTAACATGTATTAACAGCAGAACACTTACATATTAAGATTTTAGGCTAAAAATAAATACAGTTTAACTGTTTACTGTGGGTGTTAGCATTTTGTGAAATAAAGATCCAGTAAGTTACTATGGGCAGTAAATGATATTTAATCACTTTCAACACTGTTTAAAGGAGCTGTAATGTAAGACTTCGACACCACAATATGTCTGAAAGGTAAGGACCTAAACGACTGCGAGATATTTCTCTGATTTTGAATAGGCACACTCGACCCCAGACCTACAAAACTTGTTCTGATGATGCATCTCACGTTTGAAATAGTTACTCATGTGTATCAGTTATTTACACAAGTGCCATGAATCTCTATGTTTAGTTGAATTCTGCTCAGTGCGATTTATTAAGCACAGCTCAGTCATGCAGTATATCTCACATGGCATTCTCCTCCAAATATCCAGTGCTGCAGTAACACACATCCTGAACTGTTTTTGTTTGTTCAATAGACTGTCACAGAGATATATTACTGATGGAAAAGGGGTGACAGTAAGTGTAAGTCCATGGGAAGAGGGGTTGCCATAACAATGATCTTGCTAATAAAGTTAAAAATATGTCATGGCAAGTAATGTTAACAGTACAGAAACAACACTTCCTTGCAGTTGAATGCTGACCTTATGCTTCAACTTAATACAGTGAAAGCTACATTAACAGATACCTCCAAACAATGGTAACCTCAGAGCAATGGCTAGTTTTGGTTGCTACAGAACTGTTCCAAAATGGACGGTGTGGAATTACAAGTTATCCTGGTCTAGAAGCCAGTAGATGGCATTTATGACTTTTTTTTTTTTTCCCCCCTTTAGGACTCCAACATGGAGGTTAAAGCTACACTTAAGCCTGAACAGATGGAAAAGGTTATTTTGGGGACACTCAAGAAACACTTATAGTGTAGTAAATCTGTTTATTCATTGGTGTAATATGCATAAAGTTTTGCCAAGCTCTTACACTCCACTGGGAGGCTTTCTCAGGGCAATGGTAGACAAAAATGCAGGGAATTAGAACATGTAAGAAACAAAGATGATTTTTGGAAAATAATGTGGACGACATCACAAGTAGTATTACATTAATTTTTATGGCGCAATTATACAGTGAGTTGCAATATGTGTCCATCTTTCAATAACACATGCCCAAACCATTGGTAGTTCAATGGAGACCATATCACCGCATGCTAGTTTGTTGAAAAGGATTTCTCTGATGGAAATCTCTTTAAAGTTCGTGTAAGGGGCAACTCTTCTGTTATTCCATATAAGAACGGCTGAACAATGCAAAACTTCTCTGGAGAGGGCTGTATTCTGCATGTCTTGGTTGACACTTCACGTGTTCTTTACATTTAGTATCTAAGGATCGCTTTGTTATTTCGATATATATCTTTTCCATGTTTGTTAGGATACACCAACGGTATAGCGTACACACACACTTTTTTTTTTCTCACACAGCCTCTTCTTGCAGTTTGATATTATATGTGATAATGGAGTCTGACTTCATTGCTATTGAGATGTACCTACATAATAAACTTTTTAACCAATAAGTAAAACCTGGGACACGATGAATCCTGTGTATCTCATTGTGTTACTAGTTGATTGTTAGGCCGGTCATTCTGATGCCGACCAGGGGAGAGTTTTTTGTGTGTCTTGGTTGAGCTATACTGCACTGCTTAGCAGAATTGAGATCTCAAGCGCGAGAGGGGGAATCATCCCACTCTCGTGATTTTTTCTTTTTTTAGAAAAGTTCAACATTATGTTGCCTATTAATCAGAGCAGTGACGGGACTTAGAGAAAACACCCTTGTAAGGGCGAAGTTCCATTCAGCCCACATAGAGATTCTAGCATCAGATTTCGGGTACGTCGACGTCGTTCTGGCCCCTCTGACATAAGGACTCTTCGATCCTTTGTCAGACCAAAGCCCGAGCGCCCGGATTCTAAGGTTTGACTTGAGTGGGAGAACCCCAGGGTGCCCACTCAGTACTTAGAACAATTTTGTGTTTTTTCATCTCTCTCACAGAGATGTCAACTACCCAGAAGGGTAAAGTGAATCCTAAGGGGTCAGCCCCCAAACCGTCCGGGTCAACCCGGACCCTGAAGGTAGTGGCTGAAACACTACCAAGCCCTGTCTGTAGTACTAAAGGGCTTAGCCCCGCTTCCGAGAACAGCCGGAAGGTGGAGCCCAGCACCAGGAGGAGACCGTCAAAGACGCTTCCTGCAGCGAAGGGCTCTAAAGCCGCTACACCCACGAAGGGAGCCTCCCCATCGACTGAGCCATCTCAGTCAGCTCGTGGTGTAAGCACCACCTTGCCACTTCCGCCCATGGCAAGGAAGGGAAAAGCACCATCCCAGCCAGAACTCTCTCGGGGCTCCTGAGGGGTCGTCCGCTGGTCCTCCAGAGACACCTTTGGAGGTCAACCAGCATCCCAGGACACCCCCCCCCATCCCCCGGTGCTAACACCAGAGGCTTTCTTGAGCCGCATTTTCACTCTCATAGGGGAAGTAGAGTCTGTTTTCAAGGACTCGCAGGTCACTTCCTCAGGAAGAGAGCAGGTGAAAGTGGCCCTAAAGAGTATCAATAAGGCTTGTTACGAACAAGCACAACGGGCGGCTTATCTTGAAGGCAGGCTGTCCGTTCGGCAGGAGTCGCGCTGCAAAGCAGATGCCAAAGAGACTTCCTATGCCGAAGTGGCTAGGAAAGGGGCTAGTACGGCGAAAGGGTCTTCATCCGCCCCAATTGGGAATAAAAATAAGAAAAAGTCGAGAGACAAGAGACACATGCTTTTGGTCTACCCCATTGTCGAGAGTGCGTCCTCAGAGGATGTAAAGAAGACCCTGAAAACTGCAGTCAACCCAACTAAACTGCAGATAGGGGTCAAGAGCATTCGGAGCATTAGGAAAGGTGGGGTCGCGGTGGAGTGTTCCCATCCCGGGGAGCTCGAACGCCTTGCCCAGGAGTTGAGTAGCAATCCGTTGACCAAGGATTGCACACTTCCAACGGCCCCACAAAAGAGAGACCCCCGGTAGATAGTCAATGGGGTCGACGGGAATCTCTCAGGGAAAGAGTTTGAGGAGGCGGTTCGCGGGCAGAACCCAGAACTCGAGAACAGGTTTTCAGCCTGTTTTCCTTATCAAGGGCAAGGGAGGTAGGGTCCACTTGGTTGCCAACATGGAGCCCAAGGCCTTCAAGCACTTGATGTGGCGGAAAACACTGAACTTGGGTTGGTCAGTGCTCCGCCTAAAGGAATTTTTGCTGGAGGTCAGGTGCTTTCGATGTAAAGGCTTCGGCCATTTCCGAGGCAACTGCCCCGAGTCAGAAGCAAGGTTTGGCAATTGCGGTGAAGTTGGGCACCAGCACCACCAGTGTGCAGCCGCACCGAAGTGCAGCAACTGCATTGCTGCGAATGCCAAGTTCTGCCTGAAGCTGGACGTCTCTCACTCCAGCAAGACTTGTCCCAGTCTTACATTAGGGAACTTGAGCAAAGGAAAAGCCGGGTCAACTATGGTTGACAGATGGTAGTACCCTCGGAGGTACGTAGCTCTCGATATTGAGCTTTTTGGTCTATTGACCAAGGTGATTCTGATGACCCTGGCCAAGGGTCATCACCACAGCACTGGCCCTAGCGCTGTGGACAATGTTAATTTTTGTGATGTGTGTTTAATGTGTTTTAGTGTTAGAATATTTGTGAGAGGGGTGCATGGGACCCTCATACTTATCGTGCATGTATTTTGTTTGATACCAAATAAAGGACATTAGTCCCAAAAAAACTCGTGTTGGCGGGCGATCTCCCGGCCACGAGATGAGATAATTTATTGAAAATTTGCTTGCCCCAACTGCCCATGGCACGTCACACACACGGGTTATGACAGAGGGGTGGTAAGGTACCGGTTCCCGTGGGGGAGGCAGATCCCCACAGGTCTCTGGACTGAATCTGTCCGAGTGAAAGACTGGGGTTTCCGGTGACTGACGGGCTAGGTATCGCAGTGCCGTCAGGGATCCTATTAATCCCAAACTTTCGAGAGTTCAACATTTCCCTGCGAAGTCTACACTTAGACGGTGCAGGTAAAGTCATCAGCTAGTTGATTGTTATTGTACACATTAAGCGAGTTCTTACAGTTTTATGTATTCTAAGTCATCTTTCTTATATCCAGCCTTTAGATTTTTGCTATAATATGAATTTTCTTATTATTTAGTTGGTCAGGTTTGCATACGTTATAAGTTCCATAGAACCATGCTCTTAACACAAAGTTTGTACTCTTTTAGGGACTGTGAATCAGGAGGGACAAGGTTCAGTACTGTGGTTGGTTTATAATAAACATCAAAATCGAAGCTTGATGTTTCATTTCTTTTGAGCGTGACATCAAGATAATTCAGCATCCCATTCACTTCAAGCTCCATCATGAACTTTATCATATTGTGCACGTTGTTTATTTTGTGCATGAAATCATTCAATTCGTCTACTCCATGTTCCCATGTGAATAAATATATCGTCAGCGTAGCGGATCCACACCTGGGGTTTCTTAATACAATTTAAAAAGATGAGGTCTTCTAGCGGTCTAAGTACTGCTTCTGCAAGGACTGAAGATAGAGGCGAATCTATCAGTGCTTCTTTTGTTTGTTTTTGTTTCCATCAAACTTGAAATACGGGTTGATGCATAAATACATGCCATTTTATTTCACAAGTGTTTTCTAGGTCAGTAGTGGCAGTCCAGATGGCCAGTTTTATATCAAAATGTAGCCAGTAATATCATGTATCTAAATCATATTGTGTTGTGTGATTGTGGCTAATGGTTTTTTGGTTTTCAGGTCCCAAAATATGGAGTGTCAAGTAGAGAAGAATGAACATTTCCAACATCTGCTCCTCTACGAGTTTAACAAGGGATCCACAGCCGCCGAGGCTACTTGACAAATTTGTGCTGTGTCTGGGGAGGATGCTATTGCTCTGAGGACAGCCTGCAAATGGTTTGAGTGGTTCTGAGGCTGCAATTTTGACCTCAAGACTCTCCACGCTCAGGTTGTCCATCTCACTTCGGATCAACGTCAAACCACATGCGAATTGGCCACCGAGATGGACCATGATCAGGCCACAGTGGTGCAACACCTGGAACGTATGGTAAAGGTCCAGAAATTGGGGTCTTGGGTGCCTCACACTCTCACCAAGAACAAGAATCGGTATGTTGCCATATGTGGTTCCTTGCTTGCCTGTTTTCGCGAATGTTCTCAGCAACACAAACCCTTTCTGTCATGTATTGTTACTGAAGATTAAAAGTGGTACCTGTACGTGAACTTCAGGCATCAGAGGGAATGGTTAAGCCCAAACAAGACGCCTACACCATGTCCAAAACATGACCTTCATCCTGCAAAGATCATGTGTGTCTGGTGGGACATGGACGTCATTATTCACTAGGAAATGCTGCCAAGGGATCGGACTATCAACACCGCACTCTATTGTGAGGAACTCCGCTGTGTGGAGGGAGCAATTCAGCAGAAACTGTCGCATTGGTGCCATGGTGTCCTTCTCCAACATAACACATGCCCTCACAGTGCAAACACGACCAAAATGGCCATTCAGGTCATGAAATGAGAGATCCTTCCACATCCAGCATATTTTCGCCAGATGTCGCCCCTTCAGACTATCTATCACCTGTTCCGATCTCTGTCGAATGCACTCCATGGCAGAATGTTCAACAATGATGTTGATCTCCAGAATTTCCTTGACGATTTCTTTGCAGCAAAACCTGCAAGTTTTTTCAAGAATAGCATTGCAGACCTACTTATCCAGACATTGGGACACCACTGTAAATAATGGGGGAGAATACATAGCTGATTGATTCAGTTTTCCCTTCTGATGAAATACATTCCTGTAGTGTGGTGAAAAAAATGGCATGAACTTATGCATCAACCCAATAGTTGTGGTTAGTCACTAGCTTTAAGAATTAAGACTAATAATTTTCTTAGTTTGGGTCACTGCAAATTCATTGGAAGCAACAATTATTTCTTCAAGGCTTCCAAATGCCTCTGGTATTGGTATCAGGTGGATACAAAGACACTATGCTAAAACTTCCCATTATATCCCTATAGTCAATCTTCTTGCATGCTCCACAAATTTCTTTGTTGACTTGATTACATAATCAGAGTTTTTTTAAACATTCAGAAAAAAATTTAGCTAGGGATTTTTCTAATATGTATGTAAGAGATATTTGTTCTTTGATACAAAAGGGGAATTGTAAGGCTTAGGGGGAAGGGGAGGTGCACACTCTAATACTTTCCAGTAGATCTTTGTCCCTGGCGAGAGCTTGAACTTTCCATAGGGTAGCCTTTACTGTTCGATCTAGTGCTGAAGAAAGCCAAAAACAAAGGTAGCTGCAGTGGATGTGGGTCTCAACATAGGGAAGAAAGTTAATATTTCATCTTACACATATGTCATACTGATAGGTAGAAATGAACAAGAGCTGAAAGACATAATGAGAATACTGACAAAAGAGTCAAAAGGAAGTAGGTTTGGAAGTTCATATTAATGAAACCAAATATCTATTAGTCAGCAGGACACAGGCCATGTGTCCAGCTCATTCTTTGGACATCGATGAAGTGTGCTTTGAAAAGAGTTAGGAAATTCAAATACCTGAGAGGTCAGGACAAAAATAAATTATTTGGGGAAAGGAATTCCAGTTAGGATACAGGCAGGGCTGGCCACAAGTGGGGTGCAGTGGGTGCAAGTCACCCGGGCCCCGGGATTTGCAGGGGCCCGAAAAATGAAAAAGACTGAGGGAAAATGATGAAACAGAATAAAATGGAAAATAAAAATGTTAATGAAGTTAAATTGGTTAAAATTAAGTTATAAACTCAATCTGAATAGTTGTAACATCAGGGGTCCCGGTAACCGAACTGGCGTTTGTTAACGCCACCATGTACTTTCTTCTGAAATTACGTAGGGTAAGCCAAGGAGGTTAGAATAGATGGAATAAGGGTTCGCCGTTCCCCTCGTGTGATCAAAATGAAGCCAGCGAAACATCATGATTCTGACGTCACAGCCTTCACCGCCATGTTGGTGAGACGCAGTGAGACGACTGAGATCATAACATCACATTGAGTAGTGATGATGTGGCTGCCTTTTTTGATCTATATCTTTAAATTTCAGCATGTGGATCAGTAAAAAAAAAGCTAGCGATTATTTGGTAACATATAATAAACGTTTCAGGCTGGCTATGATACATTTTTATTTATGTTTTTTGAACGTTGTTTTAGTTTTTTAATAGCTGCAGAAGAGTATGAGCTTTCGTTACCAAGGTCACAAATAGCTAACATAACATTTTCTACTTATCGTGTTTTACAGAAATCTCTGCTTGAAACTGAATCAATGAATATTGATAGAAACTCAATTCTATGGGCTCTTTAAAGTTCCTGTTCACTCGCAAACCTAAACAATCTGACTATAAATAAGAGCACATTATTTTTACGAGTTCCGTTTGACACAGGTGCTCTTAATTTTCATTTTAAATTTCAATAATACATTCTTATGTGTGCGAGTATTTATGTTAATCATATGTGTTTTTTCTTATGTCTTGATTGTTATTATTACAATTGTAAAAAAAATATGCTAAAGTATTTATTTAATGGTGTTTAATTATATATCATGGCTCTTAACAAATTATTGGACACATCCAAACTGCGAACGAGTCTCCTCGAATGCAATTTTTTTGTTCTTTTATTTATGTCTCTTATTATTCAGATTTTTTTAGGGCCCAAAATTTTTTTTTGCACCCGGGCTGCTCCTGTTTGGAGAAGGCCAGGGCTGGATACAGGACAGTAACAGATCAGTTTATCACTGAGAAAGGTGATACAGCATCAAAAGCTTAGAAGCTAAGAATATATAAAACTACAATTCAACCAGTGGTCCTATATGGTGCTGATGTATGAACATTGAAGAAAAAAAAAAAAAAAGATGGAAAATAAGCAATGCCTTCTAAAAAATTGTATATTAAGACAACTTTTGGGGCTTGTTAGAGAAAATGGCAACTGGAAAATTGAGATAATTATTTACAGAGCCAGACATAATAGCTATGCTTTTGAAGAGATTACTTTGGCATGGCCATGTAGTCATGCGAGGAAGACCAAGATTTAGATGGCTGGATGATTTACAATAAGATATGGATGAAGGTGAATTTGACTTTGGTGCTTACACAGAGAAAGCTCATCAGTAAGGCAATGGACCAACTTTGGTTTGAGGAGCCAATGCAGTAAGTACGTATTTATATGCAGTAGCCATCCCTTGCTGCTAACAGACCACTGTCCTCAGACACACACCACCATCCATGATTCTGAAACACAGACCAGCTACTAATGAAATAATGAAGGGGAAAGCAGAAAGTTTATGAGCAAAAGGAATTAACTTTTTCAAGGAACAACTAACCAAAGAACCTTTTTCTGTTCGAATTAACTTTGGCAAATCTTCTAAATCTGCTGTAAATATATCTAGTCAGTCTGTTACTGGTAATTTTTTCTGATAATTTATGCAGTGACAGATTTCCAACTGATTTTATGAAGCACTGAAGACAGGCCACGATAAATAACAAGGGGCTTGAAAACATTCATTTGAATAAAAAAAAACCTCTAAGATATAGAGATTATCTCTTAGTTTCATTTTTGGAACAGAAATTCTGAATATCTTTTCGTCCATGAAAAGGCAAAGTAAATAATTTATTATTATCATTGGCACAGAAGGGAAGTTTCACTACTTCCCACGTAGCCACCCCTTCATAAAACTTGAAAATTGCATCAACCTGGAGCAGGACCCAAACCTACATCTCCTGATTTCTGTTCAAGCATGATACTGTTACACTACCCAGGGCAATGAAGCTCCAAGCAATTGAAGCTAAGCAGTTGCAGCTTAGGAATCTGAATCCTTTCAGATATGCACTATAATCTCTGAAACACTGGAATTTGTACCTATACCCACGTCTGGATAAGAAATAAGTCATTGATACTACAAGGAGGCAATAGATTGCTTTGATTAGCACAAATCTGAATGGATTCAGATTCCTCAGCTACAACAGCTTGGAACTTCATTGTTTTAGGTAGTGCAACAGTAGCATGCTTGAACAGAAATTGGGAGATGTGGGTTCAAGAAAACACTGCTCCAGGGTAATGCAGTTTTCTGTAGGAATGGCTGCATGGGAAACTGAAAATATGGCACCCTTGTGCCAATAATGGCCTTTGTTTGAGACTTTCATGTAATTGTGGAGAAATATTTCTCCAGGAAGACTAGTTTTCCATTGATATCTAAGTAAGCAATTCGTTTTGTCCAAAGGATTGTCATTATAAACTGGGTTCGACAGACTTTCCTTCAAAGTTGCTTGCCAAGTTTTCCATGTAGGGACTAGTATATGCATGGAGAGTTCCTGACTGGGAGAAAATACACATCTTCACCATGTTACAAGTCTTAACACCAAGCCACCAAATGATGTACCATTATTGGGACACCTTTCTTTAGTAAATATTAGAATTACTTCGAATGTCCGATCTCGATTTTTTTCAAAACTTCCACGTGCCTAGTAACAGGTAGTGTAACTTCATTTCTCACTATACATAGTATTGGGATGATCAAGTAGTTCTAATGACTAAACATAAATTATTTAAGGTACCAACTTTATGACTGTTTGAGCTACTTCATAATACTTTCTTACAAAAATATCTCTAAACTAAAACTAAACAATACAAAGGCATACTATTTTTTTTTTGTACATACCTCACAAAAACAAACTCCATCATAACAATCTCCATGACCAGAGCATCCATTGGCACAAGTAACATTTATATTCGCCATCCTTGACCACACAGGATTTAATGATAAACCTGCTATCGGATCTGAAGTGGAGGTACAATTGACCATCCTGAAGATGGAACACTTCCGAACAAATTATAGTAGTCACAGTCTGCTGTCAACAGCAGCTAAAAAGAGAGAAACAAAATAAAATTAAGAATGAAGCATATAAAAGGCTAGTATAATGTATGAACAAATGGTTATATATGTTATCGCAAAAGTGGTTAGTCAGTAATTATGAATAATTAATCACTGGACACACAATCAGCAATAAAACTGGATGTGATAAATGCCATAACAATAACTCTGACCAATTACTACAAATACTTACTAGGATACATCAGTAACTGGGGGGGGGGGACAACAGATGCACAATCACTAATAAAACTGGTACATGTGATAAATGCTGTGAGGATCTCTGTGGATGGGCTGCCTCTATTAAAATTTAAATACCATTAATGTATTTCTTTCAGTTGATCTATTATTCAAATTTGCCTTGCAGTAATGAATATGATTTGGGGAGAGGAGTATGTGTTTAAGTAAGAGCAGTGTAAGGTATCTTTGTATGGGAACAGACAATTTATTTTTATGAAACACTGCTCGCCATTTTGTGAGAGACTTTTTGAAAGATGCCATGTTTATTTGTACTTTTCAACAGAGTTGTAGTTAAATACAATGGTGATGTTCTGTTAGCTTTCCATATGCTTGGAGGTGGAACTAAAATGGCATTCCTTACAAGCTGTAAAAGATACGACCCCTCACGGTTGAGAGGCTCGCAGAATGGAAGATAGAGACATTTGAGGTTGCAAAACGAGAAGATGTCATGAAGATACAGAGTAATATTGATTTTGTTGTATGGTATATAACCCATAAAGTATGTAAATAAAATAATTTATGTATATACCACTTGAATAAATAATTGAACCTCATATTAGTTGATTCCTGAGGACAGGAGGGATTGGGTCAACAAAACCAAGCCAGGAATTTTAGTCTTGGGGTACACTACAGAAACACACTACACACACGGGAACACCTCATAAATTCCATCATAGAAAAAAATTCTGTTAACTCTAGGATTAAACAGAATTGTTGAAACATGCCTTGCAAAACTAATTCAGTTGTGAACAAATTTTAGCAGCAATTTAAAGGTGAAAGAATTTAAAAATTCACTCATGATTGAATGTAGCATATCAAACCATCCCCAAAATGTGGTGGTGATTCAGATAATTATATTTATTTGGTCACTGATCATCTACAGTGCAAAAATGTTCATATAACCTCCTTGAATGGGCACCTTTTAAAGTCTACCCATTACTTTAACTTATGAACTACCGTTTTGATCCATGAACCAGTACTGGGAAATCATTGTTTCTTTTAAGATAAATAAATGTGAGTGGGACACATATTTCGGAACATCTCTGCCAATGAATCACTTTGTGCTCTATGTCTGTACGTGAATAAGAGTGTGGGGATGATGGGCCATCAGAATCGTTACTAGTGCCTCCTTCAAGATTACAAAAGGAGGGTAAGGCCTACCAATCTCCCTTTGGCTTCAAGTCCAATGACCTATGCTTAATCGTAGTTAGCTTAATTTGTTTATAAAAGAATATTTGGTCCGGCGGAAAATTTTTCATTGAAGTAGAGAGAATTTTGCTTTGTCAATTTTGGAGCAAGCACCCAACATATATTTAGATAGAAGAAAATGCCATTTTTTTTTTTTTTATTTTTTTTTAAAGACAGTCAATGTCTTAGGCAGATAATAAAAATCTCAAATGAAGTTAACAATTCTTACTCATAAGTACCAAAATAATTACTCATTCTTTCCAAACAATTCAGACAGAGGATACGAGAAATACGAGAAATAGTGGGCCATTTCTCAAGCGGTCATGGTGGGGCAATCTGCCCCTGCTTGAGGACCAGAGTTGGGCAAAATTGTAACTGAATTAATCTGTAATGCATTACGGCATAATGGTAACAAGAACTTAGCATTACCATTACATGGTAATGGTGAACTAGTCATTATAATTACATGGTACTTGTAATTACATGCAGCAGTTACACATTATAATCGTAATGGTTAACTATATGTTGGTAATTAACCAATAACTTATGGGTAACAATACAACCTGAATAAACCAGCAACCAGTACACCCTTACACATTGTGTAGGTTATTTGAAAATTGTTTCACCCCTCGGACCTCAAATGCATGTATGTAGGTATTGGAGATTGTACGTGTATGACACGAGTAGTCTTCGCGGCAAGCAAAGTGATTTGAACGAAATAATACATATGAAGTAAGTACGAATGGGATGTTTAATTCGGTTAAAGAATAGTACAAAAATGAAAGATCAATGCAGTTGCATGTGATCTTAGTCTTTAACAAAGAACAATTCACTGAAGCACACAAAAAAACAGTCAGGAAATAAATTGTGCATTAAACGCCAATGGAAACCACTCTGAGACACTACACCACTGGAAATGGAAGGAATGAAAGGTCTGACTATTACAATCAGTTGCCGAAATACTCATTTCGTCCATCTACAGTACAGTATTATCGTCCATTACATATGTTTCACTGTCCAAAATAATTACCCCACTATAGCCACAAGCACATATTAGCACTACACTCACAGTTTAGCAACTCAGGGTGCACTTCCGAATATTAAAAAAATTGCGAACTCTTGACATTTTTGCCGTACTTCTCAAGTGTTGTCCATTATTTGTCCGATACGAACATTGGACTAGCGAGCGACTGACTGACTCCTTTATATATACTTCACGACAGGACCTGAACCTTCTGGAATATTCTTGATTTACATAGAGCTCTCAACTTCCCACTGCGCGATCATTCTGGAACATTCTACAAATGTCTAATCCATTCTTGCCGCTTCTAGAACATCCTACACGACACTTCGGTCTTTGTCTGCTATGTTGCATAGCAGACTTTTCTAGACAGCTTTTGGCACACGTACATTTCCATAAACTATTAGTAAGTACTTATTATTTGCAAATTGTGTAATTTCATTACCAAATAATTCCATTGCATTTGAATGGCATTATTAAATAAATGAATTATATCCTCTTCATTGTAATGCATTACAGATTAATTCCAGTACCTTGTGCAAACCATACTTGGGATTACCTTGTAAAGCATTACCTGTTACTGCATTACCTTGTAATGTATTACACGTTAAGTGTAATCTATACTTCCATTACTTTGTAATGCATTCCTGCCCAACTCTGCTGAGGACATATAAAGTACGAGCATGCATCATTCATCCTAATGCATAAACAAACCACACAAAAAGGGGACTCCCAGGTGAAATGCCTGAACCTCAGAGCCTGCTGCATCAGAAATGCCATGACAATAACTTTTACTGGTTACTATAGATAATTACTAACACCCATCAATAATTGAAAAAAAAAGTCTTTTTAAGTGATAGAAAATATTTGGATCCATCTCCTCCCCTAGTAGCATGAACGGACTCTCCCTGCTATTCATCTACTCAGTGTTCAAAAAACTTATCCAATTCAGTACTTCATTATTAGCATGGTTTATCTACTGTTATGTATCTTCATCAGTATTTTTCACAAGTCAACTGTATTTCAGATTGCTCTTCATCTAACAGTAACAAATTTCATCATGGATACCTTTAATATTAATATTATGGAAGAATGCTTCTAATTATCAAAATAATTCTCCAGAAAAATAAAAATTCAAGCATGATGACAAAAGAAAGATATGCTGAAGTTCTAAACATAGTGAAGCAATCTAAAAACAAGCAAACCAAAAAGACTGACTGAATATCAACAGCTTAAATGTTATAGCATACTTAAGACAAGATGCTGTGAGAAGTCAATTTATCTTACAATTGAAGAGCATTAGAATCCAGAGCATTAGAATTCTTCTGAACTGTAGAACATAGCTCCACATTAAAGAACTCTTCAACATTTTACATTTAACTTACTAGCTACTAGATGCAAAGGATGCAGCAGAATCTTATCTTCCATCATCCTCATCAATAGCTGTTGGAAAATATGTAAAATAACTCAAAAAAGTAGTAATAGGATTCCTACTAATTTTTGGAAGTCCATTTAAGGAGTTCAAAACCTATTTTGCAGGAGTCAATGACAACATGAAAACTTTTAATTTTAAACTTAAAATTTTTCTGAAAATGCATGGGTTTTAATTTCTTGGTCACTTCTTGTAATATCAATAGACAAAAAACACCAAGCATTTTTCTTTACAAAAAAAAAAATAAAAATAAAAAAAAAATAAAAAAAAATAAAAACAAAATTAAAAGTTCAAAATCAGAACTTCAACTCTCCTTCAAATCTTTTTGGTCCCTGCAAAGTTGTTTTCCCTGCACAATGTGTTTCACTTTAAACAAAAGAAAAAAATACTTGCTCTGCCCCTTGTCATAACAAGAAGTGATTAAAAAATGAGAAAACATAATTAGCAAAATTAAATATCAAAAACCAGTACAGCATTGTTTATTTACTCTGCCATGAAAACAATTTTACAGCTCACAGAAATAGCTCAGATTCTGTAAAAGACAGAATACGTACCAAATTTGAAATTAATTTTGCTTCAAAAAGGGATAGGGGACAAAAATGCTTGCTCTGCTGCTTGGTTTTAAAGAAGACTTAAAAATATGAAAAATGCATTTAATTAAAAAAATTCTTACAAAGTACGGAGTAGCTTTTTTAAATACTCTCAAAGATATTACAAATAAGAAACATGAGAAAAATATAAAAAACAAAAATGTAACCAGAAAAAAAAACGGGGGAAAAAAAACCCAAAAAAACATGGCTTTGTCTTAAAAATTTGAAGTTTTGAAAGTCAAGGAATATTCTTAGCACTGTAAGAACAATAATTTCTGATGGTTCCAAACATTTTCAGCCAGCAGACAGCATAAAGATGCCCCCAAAAATATCAAGAAATGTCATGATATTAAAAACCAAATAAATAATCCCAAAAATGTTTAGTAAATGTTAGGAACTTGAAAACATGAAAATAAACATTGCACATCTGTTGAATATCATTATTTCACTGAAATTTTAAATTTCCATAGTATATCCAGTTTTTCATGCTCTGTACCGGGGTCTTCTATGAAGCAATGCCAAAGCACATGATGAAATTTAAATCCAATCATGCCTGTTGCTCTCCCCAACAGGAGAGGATCAAGTGCATGTCAGCTAGGATAGGTAAACTCAAAATAGATTCCATCAGACAAAGGGAAACTGTGAATTTCAAGAAAAAGAAAAACGGAAAAATTCACTTTCCACCCGCTAAGTGAAGAATAGAGGACGTTGAAAAAGTTCCAAGTACAATAATTTCCAGGAGTGAAAAATAAATTTAAGGACTTTTGTATGAGTAAGTAGAAGAAAAAGGTCCATTTACAGAATTCTCCACAAATTCCAGGAGGCATATGAACCCTGTAGTAACACTATGGCTCGCAATAATTGTTTTTTACTACTAGTTTTACTAATGATTATGTATAGCAGCCCGAAATTATAATTATCAAATTCTTTGCTTTAGCACATGCACATAAAATCACTTAATAAAATAAAAAACAGCCTTTCTTATAAACACTACACTCTAGAGAGTTATCAGGGCTCGAAAATTTTATTGCCCGACGGGCATGTATTTTTCTTTCCACATGCAGGATCAGGCATGTAAAAAAAAAAAAAAAAAAAAAAAATCAAGCTCTTTTTACAGGATAAAAATTTAAAAAATAACTAATGTTTTTTTTATTTCCCAGTCAATTTTCTTATTACTTAGAGGCACTCTCCTGCTGCTTCATTTAATAAAAATAATGGGTGTGTTTTGAGAAATTATTAGTTCAAAACAGATCCCTGAAAACTAAATTACCCATAACATGATTGCGTGATATCTCAAAAAAAAAAAAAAAAAAAAAAAAAAAAAACTCGTGTAATAAGATTTCAGACGGTACCAATATGAGTTCTCTTGTATTAAAAGAAATCCGTCTTGTTGCACGATGATATTTATTCAGCTAAAAAATGAAATCTATATACAGTTTAAAAACACATGAGCACTTTCGGTGTCACATTGACACCTTCATCAGATGTAATTTCACCATGTGGCTACATGCTGGTCTTAAGTACGTGGAGTAGATGCATCATGGGAAAGGTAATGTCAATGTCGCATGATATACCAGATAACAAGACAATCAAAAAAAGGCATAGTTAACCAATGATCACTTAACAGAAGCAATTGCTATTATAATATACAATTTGGAATATGATCATAAAATACAATTTGGAATACGATCATGCAATCTATATACCATTATCCGCAAGCAATGATCGTGACAAAATTGACAAAGGGAAAAAATGGGGTGTGTATGTTATTCCTATGCTTGACACTATCTCTGGTGAACTAAACAATCATTATGTGGGTTCTACCAAAAGAAATTTGGATTTGAGATTAAATGAACACAGATATGATCTAAAAATGAATCACCAAAGCACCTCTTTTGCAAGAACCATAAGTGCTGGAAATTCCATCCCAGACTGGGACAACGCTAAGATTACAAACACACCTAACTCTGTTTATTCCTTGTTATTTACAGAAAGCCTCTATATTTCGGCTTATAATACAAATTGCTGTAATGACTATTATCCTTATGTTTTACCTGAACCTTGGAGCAATCTTGTTGGGAAGGACAGCACAATAGCAATTGCTTCTGTTAAGTGATCATTGGTTAACTATGCATTTTTTTGATTGTCTTGTTATCTGGTATATCATGTGACATTGACATTACCTTTCCCATGATGCATCTACTCCACGTACTTAAGACCAGCATGTAGCCACATGGTGAAATTACATCTGATGAAGGTGTCAATGTGACACCGAAAGTGCTCATGTGTTTTTAAACTGTATATAGATTTCATTTTTTAGCTGAATAAATATCATCGTGCAACAAGACGGATTTCTTTTAATACTAGTATTCATGCACGAATTGTAGTGTCAACCATGAGTTCTCTTGACCAATTAGGTATAGAGCTATTGTCATTTGTGATAGGCATGGTAGACACAAATATGCCTTTTTTTTTTTTTTTTATAAATTTCAAGTCCTATAAAATTATAGAAGCATTGTATGTAGGAAGCTGAAATTTTGCATTGATTAGTTTCTCTATAAAACCTGCATGTTCTTCAGAGTTTCATGAGAATCAAAGGGTTATGGTCAAAAATCAAAAATTTGTCAAAATTGTTACATTATTGTGCTGATTTGACATAATGACTGACACATTGGCAAGTTCATATTTCACTTCTGGGTGCAATTTATGAAATGTAGTGAAATACAGGTGAGTTGAAATTTCATTGCTAGGATACAATTTATAAAAATACAGTAAAAGTACTTTGTTTCTTTCTTATATTGTTTCTGAAGTGTTTAGAAAAAATAGTACAGTATGTGCATGATGTGTGCATTCAGGCATGTACAGTAAAACCTCGAAAATCCGGCATCGATGGGACCGGACGAGTGCCAGATTTATGAAAATTCTGGATTCATGAAGTCATCCAAAAATTGCGCTAACGGGCGCTACGTAAAGCACATACTTACAAGTAACCGGTCACTTTAACGAAAATTTGCGCTCTATGCCTTATAAATAAATATGTAGGGGTTGTGCTGCCGATCGCATTCTTTGCAATTTGCAAAAAAACAAAAAAAACAATCGTTTTGGCGATGGAAAAAAAAGTTTTGGTGAAAATATTGCCGATTACCTTTTTGTACTATTTTTTATAAAACTCTGTCAGAAAAAAAAAAAAATTGAATTTGGAGAATGGTTGGGCAAAAACTTGGAAACCAAAAAAAAAAAACAAAACAACAACAGAGCAACCGTTAGGGCTGGGTGATGTAGTACCAATACATGGCGAAAACTATTTTTTTCCCCGATGTGAATTTTACATTGATATTACGTTTTTCGACTGATGAAACTACGATACAACACGAAAGCAATTATCGTGATGCATCATGAAAGCCGATGAAAATGCCATTACACGATCGAATCCACATCCTGCCACCACCAAGCACAGATCATCATCACACGTTCGACACGCATTACAAACGTACATGCCGATTCGTCGCATCAGCGGGACCCAGAAAGACTACAAATTTGAAAAAAAAAATTTCTGATGTTACACATAGGCAGCTATCGGCAATTCGCATGCTGAGATCGGATGATCGCGCGATTTGTTGTTGAGATGGTACATCGGGAGATTTCCATTGTTATTGGTGAAACATCGAGGATGTTCTCACGAAAACAAAATCAGAAAAGTGCCAGATTTCTGAATGCCGGATTTTCGAAGTTTTACTGTATATCTTTTTCAACATGCCCAATCAGGCATGTTACAATTTTGATTTTTTTCTCTACATATACTGTATATATATATACAGTATATACATTACTTTTTTTCCATTAAAGCTGACACCACAATATGTGAATATTGTTTCAGTTTATTTAATTCAAAACCTGAAATGAAATGCACTTAAGAATTTTCTACCCCATTTAACCACAGACTCTGCTTAAAATAAGTACAGTACATTACAGTTAATTGGGGCAGCCATTTACTTGAGACAATTCTTGAACATCCTAAATTAGCTCTTTGGGATAAAGCTTCACATAATTGGAGCAGCTGCTTAATTGGGCCAAAGTGTTTTAGTCCTGACGAGTTCCAATTAACTGGAATCTACCGTATATCAGAAAAGAAATGCACAAACAACTAAAACATTACTCTCTTCTCCCAATCATTAAGCTATTTTAACTAAATTTAACCTATAACAGCATATAACACAATTGCACAGGTCACACATGCAAAAGCACCCATATTCCTTCCAAATGAAAAACTTTCAAACAACAAATTTGAGCCCCCCCTGAAGGGGTGGATAGAACACAGCAGAACATTCTAGATCCACAAATGAAAATGACAAAGAATTTTAAAAATGCAACTGGATGACACCCCCACAGAAATACAGGAACAACCCCCAAGAAATGGCTGGGATAACCTCAAATCAAACTATTTTGCCACAGCAAAGATGAAAGTCTGACATGTACAAAGAAATTGAGCACAGCTGATTTAGCCCCACCCACTAGTGATAGATCAATAATTTACCTCATACTAAAATACCATTGCTTCACACTACAAAAATCCAAGAGTGATCTGTTTACGTTTGGATTTCCTGATAGTATATCTATTCAACCTGTCCATTTTGCTTTTTGTAAGAAATTACCCCATTCCCATTTTTTCTTCATTTAAATAGTTCATTATAATTTAAACTAGGTGAAAGCCTGTCAATAATGACAGAAAAAATAATACATGCAGATCATTTTTTTAATAACCAGGTGTTTTCTTTTTGTTTGTGAACTTAGAATTGCACAGTTGCAAATGTTAAAATGTTATGGCAGTTCTTGAGCAGAAAAACAAACAGTATTTTTTCCTTTCTTTGCTTTTTCTTTTTTTTTTCACTTCTACAAATATAAATAAAAGAATACCTGGCAATATTCTGTGAAAAATATTTAGCTACATTCTGGGAATTTTCTGGTTTAAGGAAAAAGAAAGTTCCCAAATCATATTTCTTCAGCATACACATGAAATAATAACACAATGATACCTACTGTACTGGAACTCTCAATTTTTAGACTTAAATGAGAAAAGAAACTGGTTTGGATAATTTAAAATTATCATTTTAGGTTTGCAAGAGGAATAGTAAACTTAAATTTCATATGATAGGATTCTAAATGAAAAATTCTGTGTTTTTATGAAAGATAAAGCAGAACCAAAATTCCTGACATAACCTTTTCCTGTTTCTAAAGAGTTGCTGAAACAACTTTAATCATTTCCACTTAGTAGTTCTAATTCTGACTATTATATAGCTCTAATTATTGTACTATTCTCTTTTACGTGCGATATTTCAAAGTAACTTGTACAAAAAACTAGCGGATAATGCTTACCTTGGCATTCCTTTCTAGCGACGGGAACATTTCACGCACGTGTTTTCCGGTCTTTGTTGATGTTATTGTCCTAAAGTCTGTTGTATGCGATGACTGGCTTTACTTCTCACCCTTTTCACTGGGTATACTCATTGGATCTTTGCCTTAGGATTCAAACATCAATTTTTACCGTTCTTTATACTAGAAATTTTCGCCCTATGGGATCCCCATTATCGGCATTATACGCAGAAGTGATTATGGCATACCTCGAAAAAGAAATTATTCAAAATTTACCTGAAAAACCAATACTTTATGCTCGATATGTAGACGACATTATTATAATGTCTAAACTTAACAAAGCCGAGCTACAAGATCTAGCACAGCAGTTTAGCAAAATCTGTAACACCATAGAGCTAACTATTGAGTTTGAAGAGGATAATTGCCTATCCTTCCTGGACATTCAACTAAAGAAAAACAAAAATAGTTTTGAACACTCTGTGTTCAGAAAAGCAACTTACATACCTGTACTGATACCATACTCGTCGCACCATCCAGTGATACAAAAAAAAAAAACAGCATAGTAAACTTGATACGGCGAGCGTACACACACACATCTAACAACAGGCTAAAAAATCAAGAGCTAGAGTTTATCTCGAAAATATCACAAGAGTATGGGTACCCGAGCAAGCTAATTAATAAATGGATACATGAAAGTAAAAAGCATATGACTCAGAGTAAAGAAGGCCAAGAAGTGCACAACCAAAGGAAGATGAGAAATAAAAAATTGAAATACATTGGAGCTTTCCCATACCTGGAAGGAGTGAGTAAAGAAATCAATAGGCACTGTGCTAAATATGACTTACAACTAGGAAGCTCAGTGCACACCATGAAAAGTATGACTGTCAACAAAAAAAACAGGAAAAAATGCTAGAAGAATCAGGAACCTACGAAATTCCAATAGCACACATACCCCCAATATCATACATTGGAAGTACGAAAAACAGATTAAAAAAAGACTTAAACAACACATATCTAACTGGCAAAAAAAGAAGCCAAAACTGCTTTAGTGCAATTCTGCTTGGAAAACCGGACATTCCCAAAGTTTGATGAAATTAAAATGCTAAAAAAGAATAAAAAATCGGAAAGGCAAATGAGGAGGAAAGAAGCAATATTAATCTACAAAAATAAAGCAAGGGTATGTAACCAGAATGACCCTAGCACATTATCGGGCCTGTGGAAAGAACTAATAAGACAAGAAAAACAACAACAAAAGAAAAACAGGCAAAAAAAAGACAAGAAAACCAGGATAGGAGAAGAAAATTAAAAAAAAATAATAAATAAATAAATAAAAAAATACGGGGAAAAAAAAGTGTTCTTAACGAAACATAGATGGCGCCAGCCGGGCTTGATAACGAAATATATCCAGGAAAGTTTTTCCGACGAATGGCAACAAGGAGTATCGGACTCCATTAGCGTGAAGTTAACCACGAACATCGGTGGTAAAGTCGCCACGCTCCTGAAGATGCCCAGAGTATGGGCGAAAATTTCGAGTATAAAGAACGGTAAAAATTGATGTTTGAATCCTAAGGCAAAGATCCAATGAGTATACCCAGCGAAAAGTGTGAGAAGTAAAGCCAGTCATCGCATACAACAGACTTTAGGACAATAACATCAACAAAGACCGGAAAACACATGCGTGAAATGTTCCCGTCGCTAGAAAGGAATGCCAAGGTAAGCATTATCCGCTAGTTTTTTGTACAAGTAACTTTAATCATGTGCCATAAACGCACCTCTAACGTCATGTCAGAATGATTTTGACGAGATGCCACACCAGCAGCTGTGAAAAATCGGTTTTTGTTGCTACGACAACAAAGCAAAGTGATACACGCAGGTGCTGTGTTGATTGGCTATATTTTATTGTTGTAAGAATCTTATCTTGATGTGGAGTGTCACAAAAATACAAGAAACAATGTTTCATCAAAGAGAAACAGATGTGCTCCAAATGTGAAATGAGCATTACAAAAATGAGCATGAACATTACAATAATAATAAAAAAAAATTAGTTGAGGCAGAGATACAATAATTAAATAAAACAGGGAAGCATCAGGAAGTGCCAACAAAATAAAATAAATGTTCAGACAAAGGAAATTATATGTTTAGATTTTAGAAGTTATTAAAACACATCAAATTTATTCTTTTTTTTTACTGCACTTTAATAAACACCTCCCTCATTTTTATCTAAAATCCTTCAAAATTTATCTAAAAATTTTTTTAATTCTAGCGACCGAACATTATGCCATGCACTTAGAAAATCTCATGGTTGTCACTTCATGTAACAAATGTCCAAGTGAAACAAAAATATTCACTGCATCTAAATGGGAGAATACCCTTACTGCTTTTAAAAAAGGAAAAGAAAAAACAAAAACAAAAAACAGTTCACACAATAGCATTGGTTAAGGTCAAATGTTTTCAGACTTTCGGTAGTGCATCTTCAAAACTCCCACTTAGGCCCTGGCACTCATGCATTACACTATCCTATACTCTGACACACAAGTGAATTAATGGAATATAATAATCATCAACCATTATCAACCCAGTGCTGGATGAAGGTCTCCCCAAGTATTTTCCACAACTTTATCTTGTGCTAGTCTCCTCCAAGTCACTCCAGCAAGTTTTTGAATTCCATCCACCCATCTCCCACGTGGTCTTTCGGGTCTTTCCTGTTCCTTGGCATCCAATCAAGCATTTCAGTTGTTCAACAGCAGTCAGTTCTAGCAATATGACCAACCCATTGCCACTTGCAGGTCTTCACTTTGATCACAATGCCATCAACTGTTGTCATTTCTCTAATCCACAAATTCTTCTTCCTGCCTTTCTTGGTTATATTAAGCATGCATCTCTCCACACTTATTTGAGTTGTTTACAGCCTTTGAATATCTAAGTTAAATTCCACGTCTCTGCTCTGATCCATAAGTAAGAAGGATGCATTTAATGGAATACACCTCTTCTCACATAGGTAACAGAGCTGAGTTTGGGCTCAATTTTCAGAGTGCAAGCCCAAATTTTATATTGCAAGATAGTGCCCTGGCCTGAACGAGCCCGAAAACTGGCTAACCTGTTCAACCATTAATAAAAAAACATATCCTTTTCCACACTTTCAGTCTCTCCTCCTGCAATTAACCAATGTATTTCTCAAATAGGGAGTGAGGAAGGGACCTCTATCTATTTTTATAGTGTAACTGTACGATTTCTTTGACTGTTCGTTTCCACCTGAAGTGCTTCGGGCAGTCGGGCATCCAAAATGATTGGGCGGTACTGCAACTGTATGTTGCTCAAATAATGATCGTGCCATAATCGCTGCAATATGTATGTTGCTAAATAGAATTAACAGGAAGCTATTTGTGTGGAGATGGAGGGTGAATTATCGTCGGCATGCTATCAACTATCTAATATCTCTAGTTCTTGAAAAAGCTTTTTCTTCCCTGCAGAAACACACTAATGCCTTTGGCATTTTCTACCCAAGCCCGAAATAAATAGCCATCTCGAATGCCCGCTCCCTAACCAGAACCAGTTGCCGAAGAATTCCCTTTACCAACTATAAAGTGTCTCATTTGCTAAATCATATAAAATCACATTTATATATAAAAAAAATTCTCTCACTCTTCCTCTAAGAGCCCACCCAAACTGCAGTAAATATTCTACAGCCAGAGCTGGATTCGGGCTCGAGCTCAGCCCGTCTCAGCTCTGATAGGTAATAGAATATACCTCTGCTCATATAGGCTGAATGAAAATCTATTGTGCATGTCCCCTCAAAGTCTATGCCAACTACATCATCATAAAACCTTTGGGTCACTAATGTTGCCACCCTCAGTTGTTTCTAGTTGAGTTAAACTCCAAAATAAAAGCTATGCCTTTTTTTATTTGTTCTTCTCATTTTCAATTAACAACTTTCACACTTTAGGTAAACCCAAGGCTGACCTGGTTGAAGGACAGGCTATAACATTAACATGGGAGACAATAGACTTTTGGTGATTGGCCAGAATGCGTGAAAGACTATTTCTGCCATTAAATGGCACTGTGTCCCAAGGTATACATAATACAGTTTCCACATTGTTTACATAGCTGGATTGTGTTTGCTAAAAAAAGTCTACTACAGTTTCAGAAACAATCCGTTGTTTTTACAGCAAAATATATTCTATATTCATTATGGTTTAGTGCTGTTTGCCAATGTGCACATCTTCTAAATAGAAAATTGTAAAAATGTCATTCCACAAGTTCCCATGAACCTGAAGCAACAACTGCAGTTGGAGGCAATATCTTGGCAGGATTTTCAACCAAATGACAAGTCACCAAGTGTTTGTGGTAAGCATTTTCAGTCTGATAATTACATACCTAACATGTGGTACAAGTGACTGAAGGAAGATGCTGTACCATCTACATATTTCCAGGTTATCCACATTATATAGAAAGTGCCTGCTACAAAAAATAGCACATGTATTCTTAAGAGAAGAAATGATGCTGCAGACTAACTGCACCAGTACAAAAATGAAAACGAGTACATGTTTGGATAATACATAATTATGAGTTCATTTGGTAAATATTATCAGGTATAATTTTAATAATAGATTTTATCACATATTTCATCAGCAGCCATGTTTAGCTTAGCTAGCCACGATTATGCGCTTTGTAGAAAAAACAGCCAGTTCATGTATTTTAGTCTGCAAACTATGAAATTTTTTTTATGACCTATTAAACTAGGGCTGAGATTTACATATAAATTAAATCATTTCATACAGAAAAATTCCTCTCGCTGAAATGATACAAGTTCAGAATGTAAATAAAATTCATCTGTTCTAACGATGTAAATAATGATACAGAAACAATGTGCTTGTTTTTGAGTAACAAGTCAATAGATGGCACACCATCCTGACTCCTAACCTTTGTCCTCGCTGTTTTCGCTTAATGTTACAGCCTGGTATGTAATCCAGTTCAGCCTTGGTAAAACTGTCAGATCTTGTACATACACATTTCTTAATGTGACTATTGTTTCCAAAATTCTAAGTTTCTTTCTGATCTATGAGTTATTAATAACTGTTTTTCAGATTTTAGAGTCTCGTGATTTTTTATGCTATTTTGTATCATGGATGTTTTCCATTTTTTTAAAATCTTGGGCAGCATTAGTGACTCTAGATAATACAACGCAACTGACAAACTTCAAGAAGATCATGTGCAATAGTTTTCAGTTCCCTTATATGAGTACAGGTATACTTAATTAATTTACTTTGTGTATCAGAGTATGTGATAGGGCATTGCACACCAGAGCCTAAGTATGTGTGTGTGGCCTTTGTGGGAATTCTGAAGACTTGCTACAGAAAATCTGAAAATGTTTAACCTTAACCACATTTCTGAGCTACCTGTTTTCAAAAATTGTAAGAATATGTCCCTTTCCCATTTTGATTCAAAGATTTTTTTTTTTTCACAAGACCCTTAACCACATAAATCAAAGACCCACATGGTTTTCCTAGTGCACAGGGTAATGAATTGGTCAATAAACTTAATTTTAATGTTTTTTAGGTACAAATGAGGCATATGCTTCATTAAATTGCAGCAAATGGGGCGGCTGTACTTCCAAAGTGTTGCGTGTTGGCAGGTTTGTTTACATTTCCCATCGTGACTCTCCATGTGCCATTACACAATATAAATTTTTTCACAATATACACAGCATTTTTCACTGGATTAGATTGTATGGTTTTATCAACAAGTATTTATTTTGTTGGCTTCCTAGTTATATCCTCAACTGGGTAGGATCAAATCAGTGACATTCACATTATTTATTATACAGAAAGAGTAACAGATTACAGAGCTTTTCAAAAAAAATTTGGAAACTAAACCTATTTGTAACAAGTCGTATAAGTGTATTTTCTTTCTCTCAGATATTTTCTGTTACTATGACCCCACATGAATTTTTGGCAACGCCACTGAAACCTCTGACATACGTTTATTAGCTTCATTAAAATGTTAAGGATATGTATTGAAAAACTGATTGGAAAACATTACCAGCAGTTTATATTTTATGAAATAATACTTGACAAATCTTTGCTATGAGATTAAGATTTTTTTCACTTTACCACTATTCACAAGTAAACCTGATTATTGGGTCATGGGATTGCCCAGAACAGATTGCCTACTCCACTTTCATAAACTATTCTGACATGAAACTTTAAAACTGCTGTTGCTCAAGTATACTGCTGTTCAAAATCTGAATGGTTCTTGACATTTCATGCCACGAACATGGACATTCTGAAGTACTTCATGCAAAATACCTTTACTCTTTCACATTTTTAACCATGTCTACCTTTTATTATTTTGATGAAAATTGATGTGAACTAGTTTTCAGCAAAGCATGCAACTACAGGAAGTTGTTCATAAATATCATAAAGTTGCATTTCCTGCATGTATAACCAGCAAATACTGGAAATAAGAACAGACAGGAATAAATTCAAACTTCTTACCGCTTCAACGCAACTTACTGCCAAGACAATACAATTCATATTAAATGTCTGGAATATATATGTGATGACTCTGGTAAACCCTAACAGAATTACTTTTATCCTTTATAAATGGTATTCAAATAAATTCTCAACATCCTAGTGCAAGTACATACATTTCCATGTCTCTGTTAACTTCAATGTTGCAGATTATACCCATGTACTTGGTTTGGTTCAGGACCTATTTTAGCTCTTTTGTGGTGCTATTTTCCCCAATTCATCCTTTATAATGCTTGCAAACAAACCTCTGGGTACCTTTGATAATGAAACGAATTTCATCATATTGAGGGATCACTTCTGTCTTCACACTTCTAAAAAATAAACTATTCAGTTTGTACTTTCTTTAGGTCAAACACTTAGGTAACAGATTTTCATTTGCATAAGTATGGCCCAATAACAAGCTTTTAGAATACATTTTTTACAGCACTTATGACTAGAAAAGAAATTCTCACAGTGGATATTTTACACGGTACTGTCCTAAATGTTTCTCCAAGTTACGTAAAAATTTGGAGTCCAAAAATACTGAATGAACACTACATACATATATACTGCAATATTTTCACCAGTTATGATTAAATTCCTTTGCATATATAGCGCAACTACTATTTATACACACACTAACGTCGAACTAAAACATCTTTGCAATTACGACGAACACTAGTTGTTGGAGCCAAAAATAAAATCAACAGCTCATTCATTTAGATTTCAGTAGATGAAAACATTAAAGAACAGGGTAGCGAAAACATCTGCTACTTACAAGGTAGAAGATTCTGCGCTTGTTAAGAACGAACATTTGGATTTAAAATGGCAATGGTATTACAAAAACCAACGTACACGAATTCGTGCAAGTAACGCAACTTTGAAACAACTTCCGCCTGCACGCCAGGCAAATAATGCTGTGTGGCTGAGGCCTTGCTTACGTCGAACGGAGGCGCGTGGCTGCGGGGGAAGTGGAAAGTAAGTTCCTGACCAAATACTAGATGAGCTCCTAGGAACACGACAAGGTTAAAAGAAACCAACTAGCGCAACAGCAAGTTAACTCATAATAAATACTGAACACAAAATATAAACCGCGCAAGGATAGTTTAAATTTAAAAATACTGAAATTTAACAATGAAAGTAATTTAAGATTCATAATATCTTTACATTATATTGGTAACAAAACTCGCAGATAATTCATAATACGTCGCTCCGACGGCCCAAAACTTCACTTTCAGGCTGATCGTACGAGGTGAGAATGGTTCCAGTTCCAATAAGGCAAGTGTGGTGCGCTCGCCCCTCAGCGCTGGTGGTGCAGAGGCGTAGCCGGAAGGGGTCCTCGGGTCCGGACCTTCCCTTGAGATGGAGTACGAATTTAAAGTGATATAAAGTATGCAGGGGTGACATGGAGGAGACTGGCACAAGACAGACCGTTGTGGAGGAAACTTGGGGAGACCTTCGTCCAGCAGTGGATTGATAATGGTTGACAATGATGATGATGATGATGATATGTATATATGAGGCTTTCGCCAATGAACCAAATCCATGGACGCCTCCTCTCCCCCCATCCCTTAAGAAATTACGCCACTGTGGTGGTGCACTCGCCCCTCAAAGCCAGTGCGCCTAAAATCAAGGTCAGACCCTCTACCTAAAACGGTAATGGTGTGCCCCGAAAATTCCATAAATAGTAATAAATCAAGTAACAGGTTCGTGTGGACCTGAGTGCTCCTCGTGCTGTCTACGCCATAGCTTTAATTCCGAACACGGCATGAACATTGTGTTCGTTCTTAATTACGGCATGATCTTCAATTCGGGATCGAAAGAAACCTTTTTTCTTTTTTACACAACGGGGGCAAGATACCAAGTATGTATTTTTGGTTCAGATCACAAGAAGTATAGTGCTGTTTTAAAACAACAAATGATAAGTTATTAGAAAATGCTACAGATAAAACGATTATATCGATAAAATGTAAATTAATATAAAACTTCAGTTTTATATTTATATTATAGGGTTTTTGAATTAATGATTTTTTACTCATATTGTAAACGATGTTCAACTGAATTGATTCGGACATCTCCACATTAGTATGAATTCCACAAAACCCCTTACGTTATATATCAAACAACGTACGAATAAAGATACATCTCATCCCTTTCTCCCCCTACTATTTTCTTTCTTCAAAGAATGGCTGATTTTATTATACTTAAATAGATATCGTTCCTGCTCTTATAAAAACACAATACCTTTCAAGTAACTGTGTTTTAATAAGGCTGGTACTTCATGAGATTTTTTTCGGACAAGCGAGGGAAGTTTAATCAGCGTATCAGGAATAGCATCACACATTCAGAGTTCTAAATGGTTAACAATCAAGACAGAAAATAATAATTTCAAGTTTTATCAGAACGAATTTCAATTTCAAACGGAAGGAAATTAAAAAAAATCCCAATATTTATCCCATTTCCAATTGCGGATATAATTAACAAGTTAGTAAAATCATGCAATCATTGATTATGATACGCTTTCCAACATACCAAAAATCATTACTCAAGTTATGAGGATAATGGCTGTGGAATAAATCTCGATCCTGTGTCCTGACCTTTGACCCCATTTCGATGATATTCAACAGAACCGGTTCAGTATACCTCCGGAACAACATACTAAAGTTTTGTCATGATAGAAGCATTTTTACGTAAGTTATGACGCATAAGGGCGATGGAATGGATCCCGCTCCTATGTCCTGACCTTTGACCCTATTTCTACCATTTTCAATAAGGTTCGTCCCTAGGTGGTCCCCTACCACATACTAAAATTTCATCGAAATTGAACCATTTTTACGCGAGCTATCGTGCGGACGGACAGACGGACAAAGCTGGAGCATATACGCTTCTTCAACTTGCGGCTGGAAAGCGTAAAAAAGGAAGACAAGTGCTGGGGGGGGGGGGGTAAATAATGTTTCTCATAATGCAAATGAGTACGGATCTGCCCCGTCGATCCGACGTCACTGCTTTAATCTTTCTCGGAAACAGGGACTAAAATTACCACGGCCCGACTCGAGCGAGCGTAAAAATTACTGACGGGCTGTGAAAATTACTGACGGGTCCATTTCTCCCAGTGCAACAGCTAGAGGGAGGAAAGCAGGTGAAATTCCGTTGATTGGGCACAAAATTTCGAATCGCCACATAAGGCGTAGTACCGACCATAATTTCATTAACGTTTCATTTTTCTTGCGAAATTTCATTTCACTGAAAAAATAGTTACTGCGGAGTTTTACCTAATTCTAGAGTTCGCTTCCTCGTATTCGGCTCGTGCGGAAACACGTTAACTTACTGCATTTTACTGGCTAACTAAAGAATTCTGTAAATTTTTAAAAATATTTTGAGTCAACAAGTATTTTATTCTGCTCTGTAACTCTAGTTTGGTTGAAATTAAAATAAAATTAAAGAGCCACTGATCATAGCACCATGCCCCTCCTGGCAGCAAAAATTGAAGGTTTGTTAGTATAATGGTTAGGGGACGGAGAAAAGATTGTTTTCCGCGGAAAAAATGCTAAACTGAGAAGAACACTTAAGAAAAGTTAGAGGTGGAGACTAAAAACAAGGTTTACCACTTTATGCGGAAGATTAAAACGAGGTTCAACACTCTTGGTGAGTGGCTGTGAGATGTTAGTTGCTGTTACACAGCTTCCATGAAACTAACAGACCACAAAGAAGTATTTACAAATAATAAATAATAATAATTTCAGGAATTTGGATCAATGCATGCAATTTTTATATCAGTGCTTTGGATTTATGAAATATCTATCAGCAGAACATTTAATTCTTTCTACAATGATTGAATCGACCTAAGTAACAATGTAGCAAGGATCCAGTGATGCAGCATAATCACCCATAGGGTTATGCATTGGGTATGGGGGGGGCTTTCATTTTGGAGGCTCCTGGCTTTTTGATGTCAGAAATTTTACATATTTTTCAATTTTTATGAAAATATAACAATGGTGGAAAGTATTTTTCTTGAACCCAAAGAACATGAAACAAAAATTAAACTTTACTAAGAGCATCAAACAGAGGTAACTGATTGGCTGGTTGAGTTACATGGAGACACTGCTGTGGATAAGGCACAAAAGGGGAAGGGGCAAAGGGGTATGGCAGAACAGTGTGGAGAATGGTATTTCTGACTGAAACATGTTGACCCCCCCCCCCCCAATGAAAACTTTTTCAATTGAGGGTTTTATGAAGGTTCACACATCTGGAACACTACCAGAATTTTGATCATAGTCTGATGACAATGGCCTACACATTCAGGGTTCTTTGTCTTCTCCTTCCCCTCTCTAGTGCAGGAAACATGATATCTCCGGGCAGGAGTACATATCATGGCAAAATTTGTCATGTATGTAACAGAAGCACTACAGTACACTCAAAGGAGTAACTAGGGTGGGGCATATGCACCAAGCACAGCTGAAGAGAAAGTGCAAAAATCACTACATGCAACCTTCAGGTAGTTTTTCTCCCCATACTTTGTCATTTGTAAATTTACAGAATTTTTCACCAGTTTCAGTAGCCTTGGCCGCTTAAAATTTGCATCTCTTCCTCAAAATCTTCAGGGGATGTTAGTTGTTCACATTTAGAAATAAATGAAGGTGCAGTTGTACACATGTTGTAAGATAAGGATGTCACTCATAATGTTGAAGATTCTCTGGGTGCTATTCAATCATTACTGTGACTATGAGCCATGACTTCCAACTGCATTCAGCACATTTGATGTAGTACCAAAGGTTCAAACTCTAAAGCAGTTGGGAAAAGCAGTACAATCCAGGTGCAGACTGGGCTGACAGGATACCAGGAGATTTCCTGGTGGGCTGCTACATTCTGGGCCAATAGGCCTTATATGCTAACTCAAAAAAGAATATATACACTGGCGGAAAGTGAAAAAAGAACACCAAGAAGGAGACGTCTGATAACAACGAAATTTATACAGCATAATAACGGAATACAGAGGATAACGTGATCAAAACATTATGGCAAAATATAGCTGTATTTGCTGGTAAACTGAAAAATAACATTTCCATGTAACATGGTTAGTACGAGGTTGAACCGCCATCAACTGCGTCACACTGTGCAATTCTGGCATGGAGTCTGTTGTACAGATGTTGGATGTAAGTTTGGGGTATTGAGTTCCACGCATCCTCAACCTGGACGCGTAAATCGGGGATGGTCGTGGCTGGCCGTGGAGACCGGATAAGTCGTCCCATAAAATTCCACACGTGCTCAATGGGAGACAAATCCGGTGAACATGCAGGCCATGGAAGTTGTCTCACACCCTGAAGTGCATGTGCTGTGTGTGGGCGTGCGTTACCTTGCTGGAAAACACCACGATAGACCAACCTTACAAATGGCACAACAACGGGCTGAATGATGTTGTTGATGTAGGAGGTGCTGTTTAACGTACCCGGTACAAACACTAGTTGTGTACGGGAGTGATAGCCGATCGCGCCCCACACCAGGAGACCAGGTGTAGGCCCTGTGTGTCGCTGGCGGATGCAAAAAGGGTGGAGACGCTCCCCTGCGCGTCTGCGAACACGCATACGGCCATCGGAGGCTCCCAAGCAGAATCTGCTTTCATCGCTGAACACGACAGATCGCCATTGCGTTCTCCAGTGCAGACGTTGGCGACACCACTGCAGCCGTTCCTGACGGTGGGCTGGAGTCAGAGGTACACATGCCAGAGGCACATGTGCACGTAGGCCTGCATCCAGTAGACAGTTGCGGATTGTTCGCAGTCACCTCAGGTGCAACGGCAGCTCGGATTTGCGTCGCAGTGGATGTTCTGCCTGACAACGCCGCTCTTCCTATGCGTCGATCGGTCCACTCATCAGTCCGTCTGAGACTCCCGGTTCCACATGTTCTCGTGTGGGAATGTTCCTTGGACCATCTACGCCACTATCGTACCACCACCGATACTTCCTGTCCAATTCGCTCCGCAATACGACGATACGATCACCCGGCCTCGCTGAGTCCGACTAGAAAACCTTGCTCAAAGTCTGATAACTGCTGAAATCATACAAGTCTTCCATGTCCAGGCATTGCAGCTTCTTCAGGGTCTTCGCACGTGTCCGTACGCCGACGACCGATTACATTCACTTCGCCGTACTCCTTAAACACCGCCGACGATAACTTGCATGTTATGCCGTGCTGTGGCATAAGTGCTCACCGGTTGGTCCCGAAATTAACATCACACCTACGTAAACTTGACCCCATTAACATATGTAAATTTCATGATCGTCCGCCAATTCCTTCTTGGTGTTCTTTTTTTACTTTCCGCCAGTGTATATACATATAGCCAAGCAGAAAACAGAGGAATGCAAATTTAATAACAAAATGAACAAAGCCAGAAAAACTCCAAAAAGGAACGTGTAGAAAAAGATAGGAAGAGAAAAACTGCAGAAAAACAGACAGTCATCCATGGCTTTATCAAGGACCAGCATGGACAACACTCTCTCCCTTCCACAGAGACCTGGAAATGGGGTTTTGCTACAACAAACTTGTAGAGTTCAAAATGCTAATTGATAATCCAAATTTCCAAGTTACAAAAAACAGAAAGGCTACTATTATCAGATAGGCTTCCTCAAATTATTTAAATTTGAACGACATCTGTTGGTTAATAAAAAAATTATGCCCACTTTTGCATTGCTTTCAGACAACCCCCGTATAAAAATTGCATATATATATTTATTAAAATGTATAGAGATTTTATGCTCCCCGGCTGCAGTTTTAAAACTTAATTATTCTATTTACTTTACCTTAAACCCCACGGGCGCCTTCATTTAATTAGAACCTATGGCAGGCGCCATGCTGGCCATACCCTAGTTACCGCCGTGTCATTCATATATTAGGAGTGAGAAGCTATACAAATAAAAAAAAACCCTTTCCAATGGCTATGAAATTAACTTTGCAGAGTTAATGTAAGAAAATACCAAAAAAGAACGAGATTCATCATGAAGTATATTCAAAATCAAGTGCCAGCTTCTAAATAAGAAAGATGACACCAAATTCTCACATATAATGATCATGTCTTTTGAATCTTTTCCGAGATGAAAAAAATATTTCAAAGCAGATTTTTAGAAAAAAAAAATTCAGTGAAAATTCTAGTAATTAATGACTTCATGGCTGCCCGATGGATTTTCCATCAGGCTTGGTCACCAGACCTGTGGAAGTAGAAGGAAGCAAGAACTCCTGACGAAGATCTAGTGTTTAGATCAAAAATTTGAGAGGTAATGTACCTTAATAAATTTATCCTCGTTAATTCCCGTTAAATATTTATAATACTGTTCAGTGAAAAGCGAATTCATTTACGCCCCCTGGAGAAAATCTGCAAACGATTAAAAAAAAAAAATTGATTCCTACAGAATGGGTAAAACATCCACAAACAGAAATGGCTACCTACCTTTGGCCACTAGTGGCAGAAACGTGTTAAGAAAAATCACAAGTTGTGCACAGAGCGTTTCTTATAACGGAAGATACCCAAGGCAAAGGGGATTTTTCAAATTGTGTTTTTCAAAATGAAGATACAGTTCCAAATATGGTATAAATAAACACTTAATGCCCCTAGTGGCAAATTTTTGTGGTGCATAAATTGGCAAATATATGAAAAGTATTCCTCTCTACAAACACTATCTGTAGCACAAAGAATTTCTTAAATCGGACTTTTAGAAACAGAAATATTGTTAGAGATTTACATTAATGTCCCCTTGTGGGAAAACTAGACATTTTAAGAAGAAAAGTACAAATGTTGTTCGCCGTGGGTGGCATCGGACTGGAAAATATTTTTTTCAATCAGATATTTTAGGGGCGAAGATACGATTGCAAACATGTTAAAAACAGAATATGCACTTATGTTCCCTAGTGGCCAAGCATATTTTTTTTTTTTTTTTTTTTTTTGATTGGAGGTTTAACGACCACCGTCGTGAGCAACTCAATGGGCTATAAGCAGTCGCCCGTCCCTAATTTAGGGTCACTGGTTCCAGGGAAGGGAGAGAGCCAGTGCCGTAAGACAAACACAACATCCATGCCTGACCGGGATTCGAACCCGGACCCCTTACGGACGAATGATCAGAGGCCAACGCCTTAGACCACTGCGCCACCGAGGCGGCCCAAGCATTTTGTCACAAAACATGGCAAAATGCATGCAAAATATTTCTCGTCTTGACCTCTATGCAATGCAAAAAGAATTTTTAGAAGCAGAGATTTTGGGAGAAATACAGTACATATTTATGCCCCCTAGCAATGGTACCATGCATTATTTCAAACAGAAACTGTACACAAATTTGCCTTCATGATAAAAGGTATCAGAAGGTAAAAATATTTGTATCTGTTTTTTTTTAAGCAATTGTATAGAGCAAGATATATTTTGAATTTAATAGCATGTACATTTCCTTTCCCTAACAATGAGGTTATGCATCAGAAGACGACCAACACATGCTGCTCGTCGTCAGGAGCATGGCAAGCGGGGGTTCAATGGAGGCTAAGCACCCGGGCGCCAGATTCGGGGGGGGGGCACAATCAATTTTTTCGGTTGATAAATTAATATCAGTGTCATGGGAGAAGTTATGAAAATGTTATACTGTGAGAAATCGTAATGCTAAGTGTAACATTTACTTTTTTAGTAAAAATAACTCATTTATAATTCAACAGAAAAGTCTTGAAATCAGAGAATAATTTTTACTTTTTTGTTTAGTAACAGATACAGCAGGCAAAGGATTGAAAATTATTTTTCTAATTTTTTTTTTAAATCTTGAAGATTTCAGCATTCGTGAATGCGTTGCCAGCGCTATGACAAATGGGGCCAATATGTAGGAAAAACACAATGGACTTCAAAAAAGCATAATTTGTCGACTTAAGACCCTTACGCATTTTATTTACTTTGAGCGGCTCATACTTTAAATCTGGTTGTAAATGCCGACGGAAAAATTTCCCTACAGATTGTGAACACTTTCAGCATTGTTCAAGAAATATATGCTTACTTTTCTGAATTACCTTATCGTTGGCAAATTTTCAAGAAAGAGCTTCCAGCATTGACTGGAAAACATGGAGGGAAAATATTATAGGATCGATGCAATACGGATAACGAGCACTGGGGTGCAATTTCGATGTATTCCAAGATATTAGATATTTTGGTTAGAATAGTTAAAGAGACGCCAGTCATGTTTAATATTACATGTATATATATCATCATCCTCCTCAACCATTATCAATTTTCTGGTGGATGAAGGTCTCTCCAAGTTTCTTTCACAACGGTCTGTCTTGGACCAGTCTCCTCCATCTCGCTCCCACATGCTTTTGAATTTCATCCAACCATCTCCCACGTGGTCTTCTTTTGGGTCTTTTCCTGTCCCTTGGAATCCCCTCTAAAATTTCGGTTGTCCATCGATGGTCCATTATCTCGGCAATATGTCCAGCCCATTACCATTTCAGGGATTTTACTCTGATCATAATGTCTTCCACTCTTATTTTCCTTACCCACAGGTTCCTCATCTTACCTTGCTTAGTTATATATACTGTGTGTGTGTGTGTGTGTGTGTGTGTATCCGTCGAGAAGCTGTAACATGTTTATCATCATACATGACGATTTTTTTTTTTTTTTTTACCGGTAATGCAGACTTTTGTGTAAATTGAGAGAGAGAGAGAGAGAGAGAGAGAGAGAGAGAGAGAGAGAGAGAGAGAGAGAGAGAGAGAGAGAGAGAGAGAGAGAGAGACTGACCTTGAATTACTCGTAGAGTCATCTGAACTAGAGTTTCACAGATTTATTTTTTCCCTTCAGTTTTCTATGAGACAGTGTTTTATGGAAAATCTCAATTTACCAGAAATAGAAAATAATGTTGCTAAAGATATTTATTTCATGTAAAAATGAATAAAAATTGAAAAATATTCTCGTACAAGGGGGCGGCAAATGCCCTTGGCGCACCCCTGCTGATTGTTCTTCTAGTTCAGGATTTTGTCTGCAAAAGAAAAGAATTTTTCAAATTGGACTAATAGTTGCAGAGATATGGTGTCCATAGAGGCGGATGGGCAAAGTTATACTACACTCCGTAGAGAAACCATTAGAGATAGGGGTGATGCACAGTTGATATAGGAATCCCCTGCGCAGAGTGGAATTCAGCCAAACCGAATACAGGTGATAAATAGGCGGACAGCAGGGCTACCGAACAGTGTATCACAATCAACGAACATGGGTAAACATGGTGATCTGAGCGACTTTGAACGTGGATGCATTGTCGGCGCAAGACAGATGGGTCATTCTATCGCCCAAGTGGTAAGAGAGTATACTATCAATAGATGTACCAGCACCCAGAAAGCAAGTGGTGGTCGACCGCACGCCATTGATAACTAGGGTGGATGTAGACTATCCAGTTTAGATATATAGTTCAAATACGCCCTATTACTTCAGTGAACTAGATTTTACATGGTGTAATGATTATTATTTTTACTACATTAGCTGTAGTTATCTTACTGTTACACACGTTCAACATTGTTAAAGTAGTGGCCGTCTGAACTCAACTTTGAAGAGCTTTTTAACTCCTTTGTGAGGTAGAATGCCAATCACTATGATCAAAGTTTATTCCAATGGCCATAAATGTGTTGGATTGAAGAGGAAAATTTTAGACCCCTTTCTCCTTTCGGAAATTATAAACAATCAAAATCAAAAATACACTGAAAAGCTAAGAACTATATGAAAACAATATACAAGATGTATTTCAAAACATTAAAAGATTTTTATAAAACTTTTTTTTTTGATTGGAGGTTTAACGACCACCGTGAGCAACCCAATGGGCTATAAGCAGTCGCCCGTCCCTAGGGAGAGAGCCAGTGCCGTAAGACAAACACAACATCCATGTCTCACCGGGATTCGAACCCGGACCCCGTTCGGACGAATGATCAGAGGCCATCGCTTAGACCACTGCGCCACCGGGGCGGCGTATTATAAAACTTTGATTTATATTATAGTGATTGACATAAGTCTCCACCATATCACTCTGGCATGCTTTTGAATTTCATACACCCATCTCCCACATGATCTTCTTTTGGGTCTTTTCCTGTCTTTTACATGAAGTCTAGTATTTCAGTTGTCCAATGGTGGTCAGTTCTTCTAGCAATATGTTCGGTCCATTGCCACTCGAGTCTTTAACTTTGATCATGATGACATCATTCATGTCATTTTCTTGATTCACAAGTTCTTTACCTATCTTTCTTGGTCACACTTTGCTAGACGCTTTCACACAACTTTAACAGAGCATTTATCACGTTTACATGATCTTTTAGAAACACTAACTGCAGGGTTCATATAGTTACATTCTACAAAGTATTCCAGAGCAGTTTCTCAGATGCATTGTGATAGGCCCATTCCACACTAAGGTAAAAGAATTATCGACAGTTGATACACTATTGCAAATCATGGAAAAGGCTTCTGAATTCCTCCAATAGTTTCAAATGCTGTTACATTTGTGCATTTCTACTGTTCTTAAACTCGCCAAATTTTTTTAATGCCCCTGGAGAGAGAGAGAGAGAGAGAGAGAGAGAGAGAGAGAGAGAGAGAGAGATCTAACACAAAATTTATCATCTAAAATTTACCTTCAGTTTAGAGCACTCGTTCAATTCAGTACCAGCACCAGGAAATTCGATAATTTATTTATTATTTCCAAGTGCAATAATAGCATGCCTTTACTTAAACTAATAGTGTTGGAATTGTACTCCCCTTATTCCTACAACAATTCATAATCCTTGAACTATATAACATGCCTCACTTGTTTCCCCACTTCCTTTTTCATTTCAAGAGCACGTGGATTACAGAAATGTTCTTAACAGAAACCTAGTCAAATTGATAATGAGGAACAGTACACCAATTATGTAGAAAATAGTAACTATACTAGTGACAGTGCTGGATTTAGGTCCACGGCTGCTCCTCACCTTTGCATTCACACACGCATTTTCTTATACTAATTAATTACTAAGGGTTCAAATACAGTTTCATAATTACAAAAATAGTTTCTTTTAATATAGCAACCTAAAATTTGTTATAAAACTTATCTTCACAGTAGCAGTATGTTAAAAAGTTTAAATGATTTTTTAAATATATTTCCTTACTAAAAAGTTATAGTAATAATAAATATATTTTTATAAATCTTTAAAAATAAGGAAAGGAATTTCTCTGGCGTTGAAACATTTTCAAAACGAATTCATCAATTTTAATTTAATAATAAAAAAATGAGTTCATCCCTATATATTAAATTTACAATAGTATAATAGTTATACAGTATTATTAAAGCACAGTTTAAAAACGTTAACTCGCATATTTATGCCAAATTTTTCCCTCTTGCTTTTAGTGCTGAAAACTCATAAATTATGTCCTCACAGTTCATGTTTTGGAACAATTCGCCTTCGATAGCCAGCAGCGACAAAGCATTTAACCGATCTTGTCCAATGGAGTTTTGCAAATAATTTTTAACTGTCTTCAGAGTGGAGGAAGAACGTTCTGAGTAGTTGGTAGACGGCACTGATAAAAAAAAAAAAAATGTGCAGAGCAATGTCAATGTTTGAATAAATATCATGCAAGTTCTGGTTGCACAAAACAGCCCACAGTTCTGAAAGTGATATTCTCTCCTCTTTTGTCAAATGCTTTAAATGACCACTCAGATGAATGCATTCACTGACAAAGGAATTTTTTAAGTCATCGGAAAACTCGACTAAATTTTTCTGCAAACTTTGAGATGTCAGTATATGTGTTACCGCTAAAGCTCGAAAGCCGTTAATGTGCACATTACCTAGCTAATCTGCAGATTAACTGATTTGCTCCGTTAACGTGCGGAATCAAGAGTTTTTTGCATTTTACCTAGGTAATGTGCACATTAACGGCTTCCGTATCATTAAAGTTCAAAAGTTTGTTTCTCTCATTTTCCTTTCCTTACACCTTCCCCCTCTCCCTCCACTTTTAGTTTCGTTTCACCAGCGTCTAGTCGTCGCCGGTTGTTTTTATTTCTCATAATTGGCGTCTGCGTAGCATAGCTAATTCTGTTTTCAAATTCGTTTCTGCCTGTTAGCGCATGAATTTGTGTCGTGATTGCAGATAAATTTAACTCCTAGTATGCAAGCAAGCACCAAATTGGTGAGTAAAATGAAGAAACGATTCTTCGAAAACCTCTTTAGCGAAGATTCAAAATATAATAGTGTTTTAATGATAAAACGAAAGTATGATTGCTTTGCAAATTCATTTCCTTAATTATCATTATATTTTAAACCGTTTGATTCTTTCTATTATAGTTTTTTAATTGATTGATTCTATCAACTAATTTGTTGATTGTATTAACTTGATTCTTTATATATCGAAAAATAAATAAATAACATTATGTTAATTTAAGCATACAGAAACGTTGCTGTTGTTCCAGCAAAGATCTTATTTTCACTTTAACGAATGCCTAGTACGTAATGTGCAGATTATCTAGGTAAGTTGCAGATTACCTAGGTAATTTGAGAAATGAAACAATTTTCGGCACTTTAACAGATCACCCTAGTTAATTTGCAGAAATCAGTTATTCTACAGATTACCTAGATAATCTGTAGAATAACTGATTTCTGCACTTTAGTGGTAACATATATATCCACTGATTTAAGGTTTTCCAGAAAGTTGAAATGATTATACAATAATATGTAAACTTTACTGCAGCATTTCAATTCTGAAATAAGTTGATCAATCACAACATTAAATATGGTTATCTAAAAATGCCTTTTTCCTGTTTTTAAGTGATCAATTTCATCTTCAATTCCTGGATTTTCCCCAGATCTTTTGCATTTTTTTAGCCTCTTTTTGTCATACTGATATTCAGCTGTGTATCCATATTTGGAGAATTGTGACTTAGCAATTCCTTCATAGTAATCAAAACCATCTCTCATTTTTTTTTTTATGAACTCTGTTAAAGCATTCTGTATAAATCTACAACTTTACCAAGATGAATATCGGCTGTTTGTAGTATTATGCTAACAGCACTGAAGCGTTCTAGTACAGTGCCCCAGACAGTTGACAATAAAATAAACTCAAAACGAGTGATATGGTTTAACATACCCACAGCTTCACTTTGTGTCAGGCTTTTCCTGAGAATCACTAGAAATATCAGTCAAAGCTCGGATTATTTCTTTCCAGTTCTGTCACACAACGTTGCATGCATCTTGTCTTCTAGACCAACTTGTTTTCGAGAGGCTTTTTAGAGTCAATGAGCCAGAAGTTATTTTCTGACAAAGAATTTCCCAACATTATGTGGATTTGGAGAAAAAAATAACCAATCTGTGCAGTACATCAAAAAATATAACTGCATCCATGCAACAGCAGGCAACACAAGACCCTATTAGGTTTAAAGAGTGTGCCAAACACAGCACATATGTATATTGCTGATGGGTTTATTTCCTCGATCTTGGCCTGTAGTCCTGAATACACTCTGGGCATATTGTTTGCATTGTCATAAGACTGCCCACAACAGTCTTTAATATCTGGATCGTGTCCATTTAAAGTGTTTAGAACAACTTTTGTTAGCTGATATGATTTATGCCAGCTGTTAGAAATGAAGCACAGAAATCTTTCGACTGGTTCTCCTCCCTGTTTTATGTATCTTATAATTAAAGTTGACTGGTCATAATGTGCTATATCAGGTTTTGAGTCCACACTAATTCCAAAATATTTTGCTTTTTTCACTTAATCTAAAATAATTTTAATTAGTTTGTTTTTCATTACTTGAATGAATTCTTCACAGCTAATTTTTGACAAATACGATGTGTTTCCACTTCCCACTTTTCCATAACACTGCAGGTGTTTTGAGAGGAATGGATCAAATTGCACAATTAGTTCTAAAGTCCCTAAAAAATTTCCATTATGCAAGCTATTTACATGCTCATCTGAACCACGAAACGGCAATCCTCGAATAGCTAAAAATTGACGACTGCTGTCACCCGTCTCAAAATATTTCTCCAATATATTAATTACCTTGCAGCTGCTCCACAAGGTCTGTGAATCTATTCCAAAAAGAAAACAAGGAGCACAAATGACATATCCTTTACTATGGGAATAAACCAACCATGATCTGGGTTTCATTTCACCATTTTTCATTTTTCTAAAAGAAATATTCTTTGACACATAACGGATATGGTTTCCATATAGTCGTTTTGAGCTAAGAAAGTCAATGTGAGAATTTTGACACATATTTTGTCGAGTGGCAACATGGTCGCACGTTTTTTCGTTAACTATCAGTTCTGCTGGATCTTCAGAAATAACACAGATAAAAGGGTTTTCACTTTCATTCCTGATTGCCCGTTCACCATCATTGCACACTATCTAGTTTGTCAGCACCTGCACACATGATTTTTTCTTCAATTATGCAGCTGTCTTCCTCATTCAGAGCATAACTGTCACTCATTTTTGATTCAATCGCAAGCTGATCATCCACAGGTTGGTCACAGCTGGAAGGTACTCCAAAAAAATTTGTGATATCAGGAATTTTTTTTCTAGCAATTCTGTATGTCAATTATCTTTTTCTTCTTCATTTTTCCTATAACTACAACTGCTTTCTCTTTTATTTCAACTACTTCGATTGTCATTCATCTTAAACTGCCTATTGACAACTGACCATTACCCTCTAAGACACCAACTGAGAACTGACTAAACACTAAAGACACTCCTGAGGTAGACCCTACCCTTTTGTTTATGGAGAGGTGAAAGAGGATGAGGCATGGAATTTTCTTTTATTTCATTGTTTGCTTTCCCATCTTCGGCTTGCTTCCGAAGAGATTTTGCTCCTTGTGAGAACTTACTCTCCTGGGACACATTTAGAAATTCCCTTATCTATCCCCTTCATGATCTCCCTCGTCTTGCTTCACCTCAAGCCCCCACCCCAAGATCCTCCTCATTTGCCTTCATAAAACAATAAAATAACAAGTGCCCAGCTGCCCACAAATCCTTCTTCCGAGAGTGTTCTCTGAGCAATGCTATTAGCTTCAGCCTCCCGCCCCTCCCTACCCAACTACTATAAAGAACTGGATTTCCGGCATTTCCCCAAAATCATCATTCCTTTCTTTCTTTCTTTCACGCTTTTTTTAATACCAAAAATGTCTTTTGGCAAAAGGAAAGGCAGATAGCAAATCAACCAGCTCCCCAAAGTTACCAATAATCAATTTTTTTAAATGAAAATTTGTATTGTAAAATGAAATTACGTCCACCCTTAGGCAACTGCCTATCGTGCCTAATTATAAATCCGGCCCTGACTAGTGATCCAATTTATTGGCGTAGGAATATATACTGTATATAAGCCTTTCAAAGCTTTCACACATCAACCAGATGGATTTTTCAAGGAAGTTAGACAGGAACTGCAAACTGAAGTGTTCTATAGTTAAAGTGTTATATTATTCAGTTGCAGTTTCTGTCTAACGTCCTTGAAAAAGCCATCTGATTGATGTGCGAAAGCTTGGAAACGCTTATGTATATATTCCTACAGCAATAAATCAATTCACTAGTATAGTTACTATTTCTAGAAACCTAGTCCTTGATCTTGGGTAGCAACCCACTGTGTCTGCCAACATGCAACAAACAATAGGAAACGATCATGATTTTTATTTAATACCTACCTCACGAGGATCATTAAAAGCGAGCAAACAAGTTCAATTGTTTTAATTAAAACATCTACATCAGTGTGAATGTACAGCTATTTTCAAAATAACTTAAATCCATCATGTGAGCTCAGAATGTTATGTTTTGCATTATTTCCATGTGATTTCCACTAAGCGATTTTCATGAACGCAACTGCCCATTTAAAAGGATACCTAGCTGCAGGAAATGCTTCGCAGAAATTCCTGCGCCCGAGTTGAAATAATACAAACCAATCGGGGCAGAAAATTGCACCAATAGTACTGAGATGTGCATTACTCAAAGAATACAAACCGATTGGGGCAGAAAATTGCACCAATAGTACAGCGATGTGCATTACTAAAAAGAGTACAAACCGATCGGGGCAGAAAATTGCACCAATAGTACAGCGATGTGCATTACTAAAAAGAGTACAAACCGATTGGGGCAGAAAATTGCACCAATAATACTGCGATGTGCATTACTAAACTTGGAACCACAACATGGCAAACTTTTTTCCGCTTTTGGCAGTTAAATAAAAATTATATGGAACTCAATCTGATGAATAAGGCAGATGGGGACATGATTCTGTCCCAAATTTCCTTTTGTTATTTTGACAGATCTCAATGCAATCTTCCGGAATACTATAAAAGTATCATACACGAAAGAAGATCTCTGTCATCTTATTTGCTGAAAACTTTGAAGCAAAATTCATGATTAAATTTTAATCAACATATATTAGTTAGCATTACCTCCTAGTCGACATTGTGTTAACATGGTCAAGACATTTATTTGTGAAGTATTCAAGTGAATAAGGAAGATTTTTTTTTCTTCTGGGGATTTAATGACCACCGTGAACAACTTTAAGGGCTATAAAAGCAGCTGCTATCCCTGGGGCCACTGGTTGCAGGGATGGGAGAAAGTTAGTTGCCACCCATGCCTCATCCGGAACTCGAACCTCGGCCCACTCGGGCAAATGGTCAGAGGCTAGCGCTTAGACCACCCGTGCCAGCTAAAAATTATATCGAACCAAACCTTTCTATAAAAGAATGTGACTATATTGCACAGATATGCAATTTTGTTTTGTTTTTTAATAATACATCACAGGTTGCGTGTTTACTCCTTAAATTTATTTATTTCAACCATTTACACAAGAGTAATTGAAGCAAGCTGTGACATTTTTTTTCTGTTCTAAATTCCAAATAAATTGCTTTACACTGCTAACCAAATTTCAAAATGCAGATATTTTAAGTTGCAAAAACATTTTATTTAGTTTACAACGCTGTCACTAGCCGTTTTTTCAGAGTAAAGGGAACGAAGGGCAAGACGTGCAAAACAAAGAATGGAAGGGTGGAGACAGAAGGTTACGAGAAAATAGTACGAGGCAGAGAACTCTTGAGATGGGATATGTGGAAGTATTGGAATTGTAGAAAAGACAAAATTACGAAAGAATAATCTGTTGAACGTAGAGAAATTTTAAATTAATTAGGTAGCCTGGGATCACCTTCACTTTCCGTTCTAAAGTGGCTGGAGGCACAACAGATTATTGGTGCTATAAATTTTTTTGGCTGAAAGAGCTCCTTTGATGAGCAGTGTTTGATTACTTTGGGAAATTCTTTCGAATGGTATCTAATGATTATTAGAGTTGCTGATGTACCCTTGATACCCATTGTAAACTTCTCTTCTTGCTAACACAATGGTGACGGAAGGACCTACTATATTACATTTCTGGTAACTAATATTTCCCAGTGGCAATGTAACAATTCTAAAGTGCAGTAAATTTGAACACTTTTCCGATTCCAAAGTTTTCTGATAAACTGCACAACTGTCTCACACAGCGCTGTTCTAAGGACAGAATCTGAATATGCGTTAGCGTCCATGGCAAATAAATAAAATAAAACTTTACACACTGACAACTTGTTTTAAAGCTGTTAACATCAACTGTATTACGCACATAGGCGCCCGTAGCTTAGTTTCTAGGAGGGGGCAAACAAAAATTGTAACTACGAATAACATTTACATACGCCATATGCAAATTTCCCTGTGTCTTCTTGTTATCTAACCATTTTTATCACTCTCTCAACATAAATTTAATTGGTAACCAGAAGACCCAAGAATTACATAAAAAAAAAAGGTGGATAAATGAAATTAGATAGCAAGTTAGGGCAATAGGTAAATTTCTTTGTCGTCCATTTGATTCTTTTAGTCACTTTATGTCACATGGGCCACGATAACCCACGTATCGCTCAACTGGTCATCGAAAAATGAAAAAAAAAATATATACTCAAGACAAATTTCTGGGGAAATTTCGAGAGATCTCAGTAAATAGTTGTTGCAAGAGATGATATATGTTTTATTTCTTTGGCCTTCATACATTTCCATACATGTATGGAAAACTATGAAGGTCATTCTCCAAGGTGCAAAGCTAAATTTTGTTTTTTTCTACTGTAAATTTCCTTCTCTTTACTGAAAATTCCCAAGTTTTTATCTATTTTTTATACTTTATACACACGCATCTGTAATTTTTACAAAAAAATTTGCAATCCGAATTATTGTTATCTCGAAAAGCGCTGTAGTACCTTCCGAGAACGGAAAGGGCATGGTACGATTTCCAGGGGAGGGCAAACGCCCCCCCCCCTTGCCCCCCTATTTGGACGCCCATGATTACGCAGCAAAACACAAGATGAATTTGTACTAAATTTAAATGAAAACGCAAGCAGTGTTTCGGGCAAAGCACACCCTTTTTTTTTTTTTTTTTTGATTGAGGGTTTAACGACTACCGTGAGCAACTCAATGGGCTATAAGCAGTCTGCCGTCTCTAATTTAGGGCCACCAACTCCAGGGAAGGGAGAGTCAGTGCCGTAAGACAATAGCAACATCCATGCCTCACAGGATTCGAACCCGGACCCATCTCGGACGAGAGATCAGAAGCCATCGCTTAGACCACTACGCCACTGGGGCGGCCAAGCACGCCTTCGGCGGTGGGAGTCTACAGTTAATTCTTTCCTAAGCAAACCAAAGAGTTCAATGTCTTTTCATGCGTGCGCGCGTGTGCGTGCACGCACACACACGAATACTTCACATAGTTTGTCACCGGGTGGCTGCTAATAAAAATAATATAAAGAACTATAGGTTTTACTTCACTATATTCGTATACAGAACATAACGTTATTGAATTTAAAATCGCAACATGCTTCGTTTGAACCTAAGGAACTGAACCCGCACGCGCATAGCGGTCTGAAGATAGGCCCGGCTCCTGGGCGGTGATGCCGCACAAGGTGCCAAGTTCAGGAAGACACCGAGCTGAATTTTCTTTTTTTTTTTTTTTAATCCTTTTTCCTGTTTTTTTTTTCTTTGTGAGAAATGGTAGCGTGTGTGTGTGTGTGTGTGTGTGTGTAATACCCTGTGAGTATGGTAATTGGAGGCGATGTGCGGGTCTTGCTGTCATTGGAACAATCCAAAACACATTAATGTATTGTGACAATTAAGCGCAAAAGAAGTGCGTTGTTTTCGGCGTTCACTTTGTTGATCAACGGGCGCACGGCTATTAATTTATATTGTACATCTTTCATACGCGACTGAAAAAAACATACAATCCACAACACACACAAAAGCTTGGAGGGGGGGGTCAACAAATACTGTTGCACCGGGAGAGACAAACGCTGAAGCCGACCTTGTCCGACCAACTCAATAATAGTACGACAAAGAAAAGCATTTTTTAGTCGACTCGAATTTCAACTGCAACTGTTTTATTTTGCATTTTTAACAGCCGAATACGTCTGCATGACTGAGCTAACTCGGTAATTCAAATATCTTGATAGATTATAAGAGATAAAAAGCAAACAAAAAGAAGTCGGTCGTAAAAAGTCATCAAAAAAATGATTGACTTGATAAAAAGAAGTTTATCAAGTCAGTCATTTGCATTTCTAGTTCCAGTAATATCAGCAACTCAGCTATACCACGTAAATAAATTTTAAATCCAAATATATTATTTTGATCACATATTTGAAATATAACTTTTTGCATTACCGTAATCTAAAACCCCAACCGGCATCTCTTTAAATCGTATACAACTTACTTTCGTGTGTGAAGGTGGATATGTGTCGATGCACACTTTTTTTTTAAAGAAATAACCCTTTGTAGCAGTAGCATATTAACTATTTAAGATAAAGCAGTTTCACTTGTATCTCACTACTCCTGAAAAGCTTCTTCAGCTTAGGACATTAGTTACCAGACGCGAAAGAAAATCAAATGACTTAACGCAAAACGTGGGCGAGGAAACTGATACGTAATTTACTTAATTATTTCAAGATTTTGTTCCCATCATTTTCGGAAATAACGTTTTTTTTTTTTTTTTTGCCACGTCCCCCCTTTCCCTAATCTTACTTTCTCACACATTAGCACAAGAAAGCATGGTAAACGGGGGAAAAAAATAATAATTGACTTCGAGATTTCAACAGATATCCACATTATTACCAGTGGGAAAACCTTTGTTAACGAGAAACAGTAGGATTTTTCATAAGATGAGAGGGAATGTTAGGCATGGTGAATTTATGGAACTGCTTTAACTGCCACTATGCCTCATGCGGTGTGTGGTCTGTTGTCGCATACTCCACCCCGCTGACAATCACAATTTCCCTAAAAAGCCCGAACGTGGATGAAATTAGCGTGTCTCACACCACCAGCTTTTCCCAAGCCATTTTACTCGTATGGTAACAATCTTGAAATTTCCTCTTAAACTGGACTGAGCGAAAAAAAAAAGAATTTTTAAAAGGAAAGGCAGGCGGATCCGTCATATTAAATACCTAGTTAAAGAACAAAATGTTCATTACATTCAACGCAAACCAGAAATAACACTCCAACCTGTACGCTTAGTTGTCATGTAGTATTCAGAAATATTACTCTCACAATGCATGTGTAATTTTTAGTAAGCCTGCAAAGCTAGTAAATTAATACTAGTTGATGACATACTTCGAGTGGAATAATGCTCCCAAAACAGCAAATTTATCCCTCACTCTACGCCTTTTCTTTTTAGAAACAAAATGAAAGAATAATAACAATAAATCGTTATTTGCGGGGCCCCTCTAAAAATTGCGCCTGTGCTTTGTGGGCCTTCATGTAAATTCACCCTTGAAAAATAAAACGTTATGTAAGCGTAACAATTCAAAAGTTCTAACGTATCGTGTATTATTGTTTCAATGGCATCAACACATGAGCTCGGAGCGTCATAACTGCAGGAGAATAAAAAAAATACTTTAATCTTCGTGGCTTTAACATGAAAAATACGACAAAAATTAACAAGAAAATTTTGTAATAAACTCACCATCTAGGCAGTTGTTTGTTAATTAGTACTCCAATGCAAACTAATGTGAATGGTCAGCAGACGTTTCTAAGCTCATGCATGTTATTGAAACAAAAGTCTGCTGGCCTCGCGCCATTTCTCGATGACCTCCAAATCAACCTACAAGTACAACAGGGGATTAACCTCCACAAGAGCTCAATTTATGAGTTCCACAGTTATCAAGGATTTACGCTGTGTTTGTGTGAAGAGACATACTAACTGACACTGATTAGGACGAATATGTACACCTGCTAAGTTAAAGAACGCAATCGCGAGAGAGTAGAGGAGGTCACGTAGCCCTGAGGTCACGTGAAGTAACCCAACAGGTGAGCAAGTGCTTTACCAGCATCAACAGGAAACCTTGCAGTAAACCCGAAACCAGGAAAGGGAATTTATATAAGTTCAGATAATAATTCTGAACCAATGTATTTAATGCACAATGCAAAGCTATATTACAAAGTAATCTAGTTACCGTTAACATGAACATCTCAGGGACCCAAAATTTGTTCACGTGAAAAAGTACGTAGTTCGTTCGTGTTATTGACATACGTATATTGAACAACTAAATACGTACCGGAATATGTAAAATTGTACAGTACGATTAAAGAAAAAAGTTTATTTTTTATTGGAGGTTTAACGACCACCACCGTGAGCAACTCGATGGGCTATAAGCAGTCGCCCGTCCCTACTTTAGGGTCACTGGTTCCAGGGAATGGAGAGAGCCAGTGCCGTAAGACAAACAACATCCATGCCTCACGAGATTCGAACCCGGACCCCTTTCGGACGAATGATCAGAGGCCATCGCTTAAACCCCTGCGCCACCGGGGCGGCAAAGAGAACAGTATCTAAATACCTTTTAGTTTTTCAAATATTTATTACATTACATTTTTGAAAAGCTTTACACAAAGAAGACAATTACACAGAGTGCTGCAGCATTTGTACACAGTAATGCAGTATACATGCTGCAGTACGTATGTATGAAAATAATTTTTTACAGTACATTCCGTGAGAGCTGGATTTAAAAAAATTCTGTTATCGGAAGCTGCTTTCCTTTTCTTATCAGAATACCTGAAACATTTTTTCCAGTTCGTCCACGTTCTCTAAAGGTGCTGAAGTATCTGCCTGTTCCAGTACAAAACGACGCGCCGTCCCGGTGGCGCAGTGTCTAAGCGATGGGTTATGACCATTCGTCCGAGAAGGGTCCGGGTTAGAGTCCCGTGAGGCATGGATATTGTGTCTTATGGCGCTGGCTCTCTCCCTTCCCTGGAACCAGTGGCCCTAAATTAGGGACGAGCGACTACTTATAGCCCATTGAGTTACTCACGGTGGTCGTCAAACCTTCAATTAAAAAAAAAACGACGCACAATATGCAACGCAGCGTAAGCTTCTGAAAATCACATGGTTTTACCAGGGACTTCCACGTTGTCTTCATCAGTATTCGATAAATTTTGTGATTTTTTTTTTTTTTTTGGATTGGAGATTTAACGACCACCGTGAGCAACTCAATGGGCTATAAGCAGTCGCCCGTCCCTAATTTAGGGTCACTGGTTCCAGGGAAGGGAGAGAGCCAGTGCCATAAGACAAACACAACATCCATGCCTCACCGGGATTCGAACCCGGACCCCGTTCGGACGAATGATCAGAGGCCAGCGCTTTAGACCACTGCGCCACCGGGGCGGCAAATTTTGTGATTAAACTTTCCTGCTGTAAATAACATCGTCCACAATATTAGCATCTGTCAAAATGTACGACATAGTCATCCCAAACTTCCCTTTTTTTAATCCTAAGACTTCTCTTTCTTTAACAGAAGGGGAATTCAGCCTAAGCAGATGAGAGATGGAGAGGGAACAAGGTTGAAGGTTCCTAGGCTTTTTCTCACACAAAACATTACGACTTCTAAGGCCCTCCCCTTCCAATTTTTAAGAGCCTCACACAATGCATAAGCAATAGTGACAGTGCACAAATACACTTTCTTCCAGATGACTGGGTCAGAGCATTTCCGAGACGGCAAGGTTTGTAGTGTGTTCACGGTCATCCGTGGTTAGTACCTTCAAAAAATGGTCCGAGGTGGTGAAAAACCACGAACCGTCGACTTATCGATGCAGAGGTGAGCGAAGACTATCCCGTACGATACAAGCCAACAGAAGGGATACTATAACACAATTTGCCGGTAACTTGAATACTGATGAAGTAATGTGCCACAGCACACAGTACACCGAACCATACTGAAAATGGGACTGCGCAGCCGCATGCCGCTCCGAGTGCCCACGCTAACCTTGGTTCATCTCTTGCATTGGGCACGCGAACATCAAAACTGGATCTTGAATGATTGGAAGTAGATCTGGTCCTCTGATTCGGATTCGATTTTTTTTATTTTTTATTGGAGGTTTAACGACCACCGTAAGCAACTCAATAGGCTATAAGTAGTCGCCCGTCCCTAATTTAGAGCCACTGGTTCCAGGGATGGGAGAGAGCCAGAGCCGTAAGACAAAACACAACATCCATGCCTCACCGGGATTCGAACCCGGACCCATCTCGGACGAATGATCAGGAGCCATTGCTTAGACCAGTGCGCCACCGGGGCGGCTAGGTCTGGTCCAATGAATTTTGTTTCCTGTTGCACCACTGGACGGTTGGGTACGTTGGCGTCGTTTACCTGGGAAAGCGTTGGCACCAGAAAGCACCGTGGGACGAAAACAAGTGCAATGCTTTGGGTAATGTTCTGCTGGAAAATCCTGGGTCCAGTTATTCTCACGTGCAGGAAACTATGACGTCTACCACCTACCTAAACATTGTAGACCAGGTATATCCTTTCATGGCAAAGGTTTCCCTCTCTAGCAGTGCTTTCTTTCAGCATGATAAATATGCCATGCCACACTGCCAGGATTGGTAGAGAATGGTTCGCGGAACATCAGGAAGATTTCCAGGCAGAGACTGATTTCCCAATAAGCCGACTATGCCTGGGCATAGGGCGGCGACTTTTACTGGTAGTAAACATTAATGATTTGTTAAAATCTATAAAAAAATGAAAGAAAATGTTTAAATTAAAATAAAAGTGGAAACTAGCATTTAGTCTGAAAACTGATTTTGTTTCGGAATTCCCGTAAACCCCATCATCCACTTCGACTTGAGAAACCATAGACACACATGTTTACTAGCTAAATACCCGTTCTTCGAACGTGAAAATAAAGAATTTCGTAAATAATTGAATAAACAATTTCATTCGAAACTGTACATTTAAAAGCTAGCAAATCAGATGTTTTTGGAAGCGTGAGCAAAATTATGTTGCCATCGCTAATATCACAAGGGCGAAACTTTTTTTTTTTTTTTTCAAATTTCAACTTTTTTTTTTTTTTTTTCAAATTTCAATTACTAAGAAAATCTATCCGCATATTTATAATTATTGCAGTCACCTTACCACTTACATGACGTCACCGTTGCTTCGGTGAAAACGAACGTTGGCAATTTGGTTTTGACTCAAAAAAACCTTGACATTCGATATGTCAAACGATAATATAAATGTTTAAATGCAAAATATATTATGATATAGCGATTTTTATGTGATTTTTAAGGTTTTTTGTTAAATAAATTCAGAACAAATAAATTTAGAACAAAATATATACTGAGCAGGTCAACTCAAGTAATTCAAAACTTAGGGCGGGGCTTCAGTTGCTGGGCAACAAAGGCTCGATCATTGCAAAACGTCCTAGCGTTATCAAAGCTGTGTTATTTAAGAAAAAACATTTCGACCCAGTTAAAGTTATCGTAGGAAAAAATCCTTTCTTAGTGCGCCTCTATGTTGTAAAAGGAACATTCCTGCCAAATATGAAAGTTCTAAGTTCAGTAGTTTCTGAGATTCGGTGATGAGTCAGTGAGGGCTTTCAGTTTTATATGTACAGATTTGTTTGGCTATGATGCTTAAGAACTGAAATGAATACAAACAGGTGGTGGAGGGAACGAGTGAGGTAACAACATTGCTCTTTGGGGCCCGATACCAGTTTTCAGGCATAAAAGGAAGATCGCTTTGGGCTTTAGAGGGGGACATTTGCAGGATGTTCTTGAAAAGCTATCCCATCTCCCCTCAGAATTAACGCAATGGTGGGGCCAGAGCAAGGGCTGAATTGCGCTGCCATGTATCAAAACATTAAAAATTATCAAAAAACAAAAAAAGGAAAAGAAAGAAGACAAACTTCTACCAAAGCAGATAATTCATTACAAATATTTAATCAATTTAGGAATTGATGGAGATAGTCAAAAGTCAGGAAATTTTGTCAACGATAATTGTTATAAGAAAAAAATCTTGTTTGTAGTTTCATCACATTTAAGCTTTAAATTATTTTTAGTTGTACTCAGCTTTGGATAGGCTACACTTCTCCCCCACATCCCGATAACATTTCGCTTGGCTCCTGGATCGGATCCGAATGAGTTACATCAAATTGTAGCCATCAAATTCTTTATTTTAAAGAAAGGAAGGCGCGGCAAAGCCCTAAATCCGTCTCTGCTTCCAGGTATTCCTAATTCCACAGACATTAATCTAATCGAGCATCTGTGGATTGTGTTGGAACAGCAAATTCGATCTGCGACTGCTCAACCACGTAACTTAAAAGAGTTAAACAATCTGCTGGTAACGTGTTGGTTCTAGATACCATAAGACACCTTTAGAAATCTTAGCGTCTATGCCTCGTCGGGTAAGAGCTGTTTTGGCGGCAAGTGAAGGACCAACATCATATTAGGCAGATGGTCATAATTGTTTTGGCTCTTCGTTTGTGGAAGTAAATTAGAATTTATGCAATTTAAAAGACAGTTCTGCTGGTCAAATTCATTTTCCTATCTGAGAGGATAATCGCACGTGCAACAAAGAGTATGTACCTTGTAAAACTGTAGTTCAAGTTATGAGTCCAAGATTTGAATTTTGCACATCATCATATGGTTTAAATTGTAAACCAAAAGTCAAAATCGCGTCTTCAAGATTTGTATTTTGTACTTCATTTTCTTATGGTGTAACTGAATAACTTATTTGCATATACAAAAAGAGAAAATACAAAAGTAAAATATCACTACCATGGTGATAGGCCTTGTTGGCTTTAATCTGCAGGATGTTTAATTTAGCTGGTGGTTCTTGACTTTTTTCAGCAAATTACATATTTCAGTAAATTAATACATATCTCACTGCTCCCTGCTTTCCCACGGGTTTTCAGCAGCAGAAGTTCTAAGCAAAGACCTTTTGAAGACACAGACTGGAAAACCGTAAGTTAACCGTGCGACATTTGAAGTTCAGCGTTGTACGGCAAGAACCTGCCACATCTCGTTGTTTACTAAAGATGTTCGCGTGTTTATATCAGTTACATCCATTTTTTTTTTAATATACATCACCAGTAAGATTTATTATTTTTTGCTCTTATAATAGTATGTATATATTGTAAAGTATTTCAGAAAATAATATAGCCAGATTTAATGAGCTGAATAAATTTTCAACTGAACAAAACTTTTTAATGAGCTACAAAATTTTCAGTTTAAACAATTCTATTTTCCGAGCCTTTTAATTCCCGAGATCTGAAATCATCTAAACTCTAAATTATGGGAAGAAGGCATTTCTTTCTAACATATTTAATTTTATTTATTTTTTCTCCCGTTGATTAGCTATTACGAATTCATAATACTGCGGAAGAAACCTCCAATTAAAAGTTTTGTTCTCGGCAACTTCTCCAAAGAATAAACAAATTGTCACATTAAAATGATTTTTGACATTACTTAAAAGTGTGAAATACGAATTTCATGCAACTAGATCATGTAGTTTGCAAGCAGCTGAAGCCGAAATATATTCTACATGTAGGACAACAAGCGACGTTTCCCGTTCAGTTATTTCATATCCCCCAAAATTACGATAATGATGTTTTCTTTAATCGTAAGTTAAAATATGCAACGTCCAATTTATCCCCCACTGAAAAAAATAAAATAAACGAATACGTAGGATTATAACAACGTAAAATTCCTTTTTTCTCGCAGGTAAAAAGAGCTCAATTAACGATGTTTACACGGGAAACATGCCGTTTTGCCGTACAAGCTCTGCGATCAAAATGCCGCCAGCTGCTGCCACTCATTTACACAATAACTTCCAGTCTATGTATCTTAAAGGACTTCGGTTCTAAGCAGTAACTTCTGGATTTCACACGCCAGTTAGGAAAAGTAAGTACCGTTTACCATTTTAGGCAAAATACGATGGGGAAAAAAAGGGGGGGGGGGATTAAGGATTTCTGCGGACCGTGGAAACCCTAGAAGAGGAGGTGGTTCACCCTCCGCACAACTGCCCAAAGTCGCATTCTTTCCTGAAATTCCTTCTATTGTTGAAGTAGGAAAGCACATCAAGGCCACTTTCCACCAGCAAAAGTACAGCAATACCGTTCTTTATAGGCGTAGACTTGTAAATAAATCTCAGGGCATGCTCGGGGGAAAAAAAAAATCCCAATGACGTTTATAAACCACACTGCTGGCCACCCAAAATGTGACACCAAGAAGGAAGCATCCGATTGGCCTGAAATTCTCAGCATGCGTCGCCCGCGAGAGGACATGCAAACGATTAGCATTACAGGGCATATGCAAATCCTGTGCGCCCGGCACGCCACCGAGAAGCACTGTAAGAAGGGTGCACAGAAGGCGGGGTGTAAGTAGTGGAAGTGTGTTGTGCTTCCGGAGCTGTGCGTGGGAAGCTTAATGATGCCTCGTCGCAGAATACGGTAGTCATTCCAGCACGTTTCGGAGTTAGACAGAGGACCAATAGTGGCTTATCGCGACAGCGGTTTATCGTACCGAGACATCGGCGCTCGTGTGGGACAACATCCAAACACAGTGAGGCGAGTATGGATTCGGTGGGTGCAGGAGGGACGGACCGACGTGAGAGATTGCCGCAGCCGCGGCACACCACCGAACGAGAGGACCGGCATGTTGTGCGGCGGGCATTGACGGCTCGCACCGCCACATCACGAACGTTAGCGCAGGAATTAGGGTGTGTTGCGCAACAACCTGTGTCAGCACGTACCGTTCGACGTCGTCTGCAGGAGCGGGGACTTGTCGCACGGCCATTGCTCAGATTACCATTGACGTTATACCACCGGCGAGTGCGGCGGCAGTGGGCCGTTGAACGCCGCACCTGGACTACGGAATGGCACGACATTGTCTTCTCCGACGAATCCCGCTTCTGCCTGCAACACCACGACGGTCGGATCCACGTGTGGCGGCACCGCGGGGAGAGGCTGTATGACGCCTGCATTATGCATCGCCATACCGGTCCGTCGACTGGCGCTATGGTTTGGGACGCAATTGGATATGACACCCGCACCCCTCTGGTACGCATCGCCCGTACACTCAACAGCCACCGCTACATCTCCGACGTTTTGGAGCCTGTAGTCCTCCCTTACCTGCAGGACCTGGAAGCAGCCACGTTTCAACAGGACAATGCGCGCCCGCACGTGGCACTCATCGTGCAACAATTCTTTACGGCCCACCAGGTGTCACTGCTGCCGTGGCCAGCCTGTTCTCCCCATATGTCGCCCATCGAACACGCCTGGTCGCTGATCGGCAACCACCAGCCGTGATGAACTGTGGCAACGTGTGGAAGCAGCCTGAACCGATATACCCCAAGCCCACATCCAAAGCCTCTTTCGTTCGATGCCGCAGCGTGTAGCGGCCGTTACTGCCAGCCATGGGGGCCACAAGAACTATTGATGTCTGGCGTGTTTCGCAAGTCGCACCGGCCTGTAAGCTCAATCGTTTCATCTTTGTATCTGTTGTTATGTGTCCAGTAAATCTGGCTTTGCTATCTCGTGTCCTTTTTGGTGTTGCATTTTGGGTGGCCAGCAGTGTATTCTTTTGATTAAGAAAATTAAAAATGTATTTTGATCGTTATCCAGTAGTAAACTTTTAAGCACGTTTGAAATAGTGCCCGTTTTTCATTTGATCTCATGCATATGAGTAAATCTGAATATATTAAGGGCTACAAAAGCATTAGGGAGGGAGGGTTAACGACCACCGTAAGCACCTTAATGGGCTATAGAACTATAGAAGCGGTCCCCCGTCCCTAATTTAGGGCTGATGGTTCCGGGGAGGGGAAAAGGACCAGTGCGTTAGAGACGGCGCATCATCTATGCCTCGCCGAGATTCGACCTCGGATGCATTTCGGACAAACAATTAGCAGCCAACGCTACGTACTACTCTATCACTAAGGAAGCTTTCGGGTCTGGGCCCGCCCCCCCTTCCCTCGAGGTAAGATTTAGCACGAATTTAAAGCGATATATGCATATACGAGGTTTCCACCAATGAACCAAAACCCACGGAACCACTCCGCCCCTTAAGAAATTTCTGGCTACGCCACTGTTTCTAAATAACTGTTTAATTTCTCCATGGATTTGAAATATATTTATCATCATCATCATTGTCAACCATTATCAATCCACAGCTGGACGAAGGACTCCCCAAGTTTCTTCCATCACAACGGTCTGTCTTGTGCCAGTCTCTTCCATGTTACTTCCCGCATTCTTTCGAATTTCATCCACCCATCTCCCATGTGGTCTTTTTCTGGGTATTTTCCTGTCGCTTGCAATCCAGTCTAAAATATCAGTTGTCCATCGATGGTCTGTCCTTCTGGCAATATGTCCAGCCCATTGCCATTTCAAGGATTTTACTCTGATCATGATGTCTTCCACTCTGGTCATTTTTCTGATCCACGAGTTCCTCTTCTTATCTCTCCTGGTTACACCAAGCATGAACCACTCCATGCTTCTTTGAGTTGTCTGCAGTCTTTGTATGTCTCTTTTAGTTAAGGTCCACGTCTCTGCACCATATGTAAGCACTGGAACGATGCATTGATCAAACACTTTTCTTTTAAGACGTAATGGCATATTGCTCTTGAAAATTATACTGTTTCTTCCAAAAGCTCTCCAGGCAAGTTTTGTACGCCGATTAAATTTCTTCATCAATGTGACCCTCACTTGATATCTGCTGTCCAAGATAAACGTACGCATCTGTTATCTCCAGCTTTTCTCCATAAATCGATAAATCTTCATTTCTTGTAAAAGCATTGTACATCACTTTTGTCTTCTGAAAGTTCATTTTTAATCCCACTTCTTTACTCTTGTCAGCAAGTTCCTGGATCATCCTCTGCAGCTCTGATGGGGCAGTTGCAAAAATGTCTGTCATCAGCAAAACGAAGGTCAGTTAGATAATCTCCATTAATCTTTATCCCTTTGTTTTCCCAGTTCAGTGATTGAAAGACATTTTCCAATGTGGCCGGGAAAGAAAGTCATCTTTCAGCACGACAATGCTAATCCCCACTCTGCTCGTCTGACCTCTGGAAAAATACAGAAATTCGGATGGGAACTTTTAATTCACCCTGCTTACAAATCCAGATCTGGCACCCTCCGCCTATCACATTTGTGGATTTCTAAAGGACCAGATGCGTGGCCAACATTACCAGAGCATGGAAGCAATACAGCAAACTGTACTTCGGTGTCATCGCGAGACTGGACCGGAGTTCTTCTGCAAGGGTATCTTTAAACTGCCAGAACAATAGGATCAACGTGTTTAAAGAAATGGGAATTTTGTGGAAAAACAAATTAAGGTATGTAGATTATGTCGCCTTTTTGTTTTCTTTTTTTTTCTTTTTTTTGCGACATTGAGTATCTCAGGAACTACAGACCTATTAGCCTGCTATCAGTGGTTTATAAAATCTTCACTAAAGTTCTTTCACACCGCTTGAAGGTGACACTGGACATGGCTCAACCGAGAGAACAAGCTGGATTCAGGAGTGGCTACAGCACCATAGATCATATCCACGTACTGAGAGAACTAATTGAAAGAGCGAGGGAATATGGACTTCCATTATGCATGGCTTTTATCGATTATGAAAAGGCCTTTGATTCAGTGAAGTCATCAGCGGTTACAATGGCTTTGAAATCCTGCAGTATTGAAGATGCATACATTAATATTAGTAATAACATCTATGAAAATGCAAGTGCAAAGATTCGGCTGTTTGAGAATACAGCACACATAAAAATTGGAAAGGGAGTGAGACATGGTGACACCACATCTCCAAAGCTCTTTAATGCCACATTGGAAAATGTCTTTCAATCACTGAACTGGGAAAATAAAGGGATAAAGATTAATGGAGATTATCTAACTGACCTTCGCTTTGCTGATGACAGACATTTTTGCAACTATCCCATCAGAGCTGCAGAGGATGATCCAGGAACTTGTTGACAAGAGTAGAGAAGTGGGATTAAAAATGAACTTTCAGAAGACAAAAGTGATGTTCAATGCTTTTACAAGAAATGAAGATTTATCGATTGATGGGGAAAAGCTAGACACAACCAATGCCTACATTTACCTTGGACAGCAGATGTCAAGTGAGGGTCACATTGATGAAGAAATTAATCGGTGTATAATACTTTCCCGGAGAGCTTTTGGAAGAAACAGCATAATTTTCAAGAGCAATATGCCATTATGTCTTAAAAGAAAAGTGTTTGATCAATGTATCCTTCCAGTGCTTACGTATGGTGCAGAGACGTGGGCTTTAACTAAAAGAGACATACAAAGGCTGCAGACAATTCAAAGCAGCATGGAGAGGTGCATGCTTGGTGTAACCAGGAGAGATAAGAAGAGGAACTCGTGGATCAGAGAAATGACAAGAGTGGAAGACATCATGATCAGAGTAAAATCCCTGAAATGGCAATGGGCTGGACATATTGCCAGAAGGACAGACCATCGATGGACAGCCGAAATTTTGGATTGGATTCCAAGGGACAGGAAAAGAACCAGAAGAAGACCACATGGGTGGATGAAATTCGAAAGTATGCGGGAGTAACACAGAAGAGACTGTCACAAGACAGACCGTTTGGAAGAGGCTTGGAGAGACCTTTGTCCAGCAGTGGATTGATAAATGGTTGACGGTGATGATGTAGATTAAGGCGCTGTACTTATTTCTTCAATCATTTCAACTAGCAATTTTAAAAAAAAAATGTTGCTGATTGATTTCAGTATAGCCCTCGTAAATATCTAGGTAAACAGAATCTGTATACACGCTTCCAAACAGTAAGATCCAAAAATAATTTTTTCAAATCGAACCAATAGGTGGAAAGATACGGTGCCCTAAAACCGACACGCATAGTAACACTATTTATTATAAATCAGTACCTTTATCCAAAAGATATCTCCCAAATCAAGTTCGCATTTTAAACTGGCCAGATGCTGGGCTGATATATTAAGAGAAAAACTTAAGCTCGTAGTTCAAGTTAACCAGACGGGAAAAAGAGCAGTATAATTATAATACAATTTTCCTTTATACAAAACCAACGATGAAAAACTTTTACTGAATATTAGCAACTGAATCTAACAGAAAAAAGCAGGGAAGCAGACGCTTCTGCTGAAGGGCTTTCATTGTGCTCATTAAACAATCATTTCCGGGTTTCACAAATGTGTTCAGCTTCCCGGGTGAAAAGTCTGCTATTTTTTTTTTTTTTTTTTTTTTTTTTGCGTTTCACAGCGCTTCCTCGAGACCTAAAAAATGAGTTATACTAGACATGTCTATTTAAAAACCTCAACACCAAATACTTCAGGTAAACCCAAAAAGACAAAAGATTCCCCCGAAAGCATCTGGTTAAAAAAGAAGAACACGATCCTCTTAACAAAATTAAATGACCAACTGGGGAAATCTTAGCAGTACTTTTTTGTTTTTATTTTTCTGCTCCCACTGGCGAATGCTTAAAGATTGAGAAAAATCGCCCATTCTAAATTTAGCGCAACTAGCAAACAAAGAATATCTATCTTGCTACTAGCTCAACGGGGTGGGGGGGGGGGGGGGGACACGGACGTATTTGCCGATGGGCTTAGGTGGACCAGGGCGGCAAAAAGAAAACGAAGAAAGGTGAGTGAGTGAGTAGAGTGTGTGTGAGTGTGAGAGAGAGAGAGAGAGAGAGAGAGAGAGAGAGAGAGAGAGAGAGAGAGAGAGAGAGAGAGAGTATAGGCAGAACGTGAAAGAGCAGACAATTTTCAGAACAGAACTGCACGATTTCTACGAAGCTGATTTAGCGGGGTCATTTATGATCGAGTACCTTCATTTCAGCGGGTTTCTACGGCAATTTGCTCCCAAAGACTATCCTTAATTGAGATCAGTGATGCAATAAGAAATAAGGGGTTGCTAGAAGTTTACGCTTATGTAGACATTATTACCCTTAGGATTTTTCTGTGTATGACACCTTCCAACAGCTCGGCCGCAAGAGGGTTCACTGTACTGCGACGATTGAAAACATAACTACGTTCTGTGATGTCTGAACGTTATCACATTTCTTTGCTATCTCTTCATATTGAATCTGAACTCTTGAAAGCATTGGATTACGAAGATCACATAGACCCCCGAGTCCGTCGTAGCAGTCGCGGCGGAAACTTTTTTGAGAATAGAGAACTTAAACAGAAGATACATAAACTTTACTATACAGCGTTTCTTAAAAGAGAAATCATGGAATGTCAAGCACCACTTTTGATCCTGTCTGGCAGTGTGAGTAAATTTGCTTGTACATTATAAAATTAGTTTGCAGAATTAGAAACTTCTGCTTATATTCAATACTGCTTCCTCACTCAAACATTTTTTCTTCTCGTTAAATCTATTTTGTTTTGGAATTTCTAAAAAAAAAAAAAAATAATAATAATAACCCGCACAGGCTGTTGTGTTTTCAATGTATTTCTGCTTCGAACTGTATCTAGTGCAGCAAGTTTAGCTTAATTATTTTGCAAGACTCGAACACCCAAACATTCACCAGTTTTTTTAACTCAACAGACTTTTTAACAAATCCTGTACGTCCAGTGGCTTTAAAAATTGCTTGTGGATCATTTATAATTTATAATTCTGATCTACAAGGTTTTTGCAGCCGAACTGGTAATGCAAGCATAAAGAAAATATGCTGCGTATCACTGATATTGAACATTATTTCTATCAAATAAGTTAAAGCCATGAATAATTGGCGGCAATATCAGATACATAGGGACGACCAGGAGGGAAATCTATGGAAAAGTAGAAATCCCCTCGAGCTTTTCATATTATCGGTTTTCAGATAATTTCTTCATTCTCCATCAGCAACCCCATCAGACCGAATTCCCTGCTTCAGCTACGAAACGTCCGTGCTGGATTTAACACAGTTTGAGAGATATACGTAACAACTAAATTAAATACCGTTCCGTTGAAATAATTTTTAGTACCGAGGGTTGCCAGACTTTCCTGATACAAAAAGGCATGGGTTAAACTTAAAAAAAAAAAAAAAGCCTTAAATAAAGGACTGCCAGATTTTCTTTACACAAGCAGGAATGAGTTATGTTTATTTAATAAAGGCCGTTAGACAAAGGTTACCAGATATTGGAACACTGATTTGAGGACAGAATAACGCGGCGTCCCCAAATCGGAAACTCATTTGGGGACACATACAGGGGTTGTCCAAAATAATGAAAACACCTCGTTGAAAACAGTGACTTTGGTATGTGCTGCTTTTTGAGTAAAACGAACATGTAGCTACAATTTTGTTTCGTAAAAAAGTGTTGCTTACAGTCTCAAGGGTCTGTGTGATTGCATTGTAAATCGGTGTTTGCAAAATTTCGTTCCCGGTTAAGGCACAATGAGTGACCCGTCGGAGTTCCAAAGAGGGCAGATTGTAGGAGTCCATCTGCTTGGTGCGTCGGTAACCGCAGTGGCACAGGTATTGGGCGTATCGAGAGGTACCGTGTCAAAGGTCATGGCAGCATACAATGTTCACGGCACAACATCATCTACGAGAAACAACTGGGGAAGGAAAAAACTCACTGCGAGAGACAGGATGACATTAAAGAGGATCGTGACCACAAGGAGGAAGACCATGGCGACAAAAGTGACTGCTGAGCTTAATTGCACATCTCTAAAACCCAGTGTCGACCCATATCGTGCAAAGGGAATTGCATAAGCATAATATTTACAGCAGAGCTGCGATTGCAAAACCCCTGGTGTCACAGGTGAATATGAAATTGAGACTACAGTGGTGCCAGGAACAGAAAACGTTGACAGCGGATCAATGGAAACATGTCTTGTTTTCCGATGAATCAAGTTTCTCACTATTCCCCACCACAGGACGGGTTTAAGTGTGGAGAACCCCCGCAGAAGCCTACAGCCCAGACTGTCTCCTTCCTACAGTGAAGTATGGGGACGGTTCCGTAATGATTTGGGCCATGACCTCGTGGTTTGCAGTAGGTCCCATTATCACCTCACATGGACGGATCACTAGCGGTGACTATGTTACTCTTTTGGCCGACCATGTGCATTCAATGGCGCAGACATTGTTTCCGTCAGGGGATTGCACCTTTCAAGATGATGATTCACAGAAGTCGAACTGTTCAACCATGGTTTGAGGAACATGAGGATGAAGTTGCACACCTTCCCTGGCCTGCACAATCACCGGACTTAAACATCATTGAGCCCCTGTGGTCTGTGTTGGAAAACAGAATGCGATCCCGTTATCCTCCTCTGGCATCTCTCAAGGAATTGGAGCAGTTTCTGCACGAAGAATGAATGGTACAACATACCACCATCCAGGACTTGTGTGTGTCCATTCCAAGGAGGATTCAAGCAGTTTTAAGTGCCATGGGTGCTCCCACACCATATTAGGTGCGTAACACCTATTGTTTCAAGGTGTTTCCATTATTTTGGACAGCCCCTGTCAATAACTAATGTTAAATATGAAAAAAAATTGTATTGTTTCTGTAAGTGTGATATTGCATCAGAAAATTAAAAATATTAAAAGGATATAGCTTGTAGTTGTAGAATATTGGTAACTTGTATCGACAAAGCAGAGTTGTAATGGAGAGAACATACTCAGCAAAAGTGAAATACTTTATCTTAGATACACGATCTGAATTACGAGCAAGCTGCATAATTCTTATATTTTTCTGAAGAACGAAATGCATGGTGAATGTTCTTATTTTAAAACAGCCGAAATTTGCCCGGCGAAGCGGTTCAAGCCCTAGTTTTTGACAGTTCGGCCGAGTGTGTTGGAGTTCCGGATGAGGCATTGATGGGGTTTTGCCTTACGGCACTGGCTCTCTTCCTTCCCTAGAAATAGTGGCATTAAATTAGTGACGGGTGAGTACTGTAACTTTTTTTTTTTCGGAGTATCTACTATCTACAGTTCTTTCAGATGCTTCTCCTTCTCCGCAGAAACCTACTATTGCTTGGCCTATGGCATTTGCTCCCGAAGTCCAGAATAAATAGCCTTTCCCACTCCCCAACCAGACCCCAGCTGTAAAAGAATTATTATTATTTTTTGATTGGAGGTTTAACGACCACCGTGAGCAACTCAGTTAGCTATAAGCAGTGGCCCGTCCCTAATTTAGGGTCGCTGGTTCCAGAGAAGGGAGAGAGCCAGTGCCGTAAGACAAACACAACATCCATGCTTCACGGGATTCGAACCCGGACCCCTTTCGGACGAATGTTCAGAGGCAATCGCCTAGACCAGTGCGCCCGGCTAAGAAGAATAATTCTCTTTACCAATTAAGAAATGTAATAAAAGTCTCGCATGCTAAATTATAAAAAGCACAGTTAAAAAAAATAAATTAAAACCACAAACAGTATTAAACACTATGTGGCTCGAGCCTGGTTCGGGCCCCGGGTAGGTCTGTTTTAGTTCTGCTAAAAAACTGGGTAATTTGTCACCAAAAATTATCTAAACGTAGCACAGAAATAAAACCAAAGCACCATACACTGTAAAAAGTAAGTGGTGTGAATTCACGGAAAATCCCTGAAAACAACGTGCAGCAAAGTTGCCGGTAGATGTCAGTCTTTAACGAAATTTCAGTTTCTTCTAACTTCAGTATTTTGACAGAATTTAAGCAGTAAGTAATTCAGTTTATTTCATAAAAATCCATTTCGGGATTTTCCGTCTTTATACAGAAATTTGGCACACCAGAGATTCTGCTTTCGCGGCAAACTAAGCTAGCGAGCTTCTCTTTTCGTCCCCAGTGGGATTTGAAGGAACCAGGGACCAGAGCTGAGCCCGAAAGCCCGAAGCAGAGCCCAGGCGCAAATCGGGCTGTAGAATATTTAACTGCGGTTCGGCCTCGGGCTCTTAGAGAGCGAGAGAATTTTTTTTTTTTATATATATAAATGATTTTATATGATTTAACAAATGAAATGCTTTATAGTTGGTAAAGGGAATTCTTCGGCGACTGGTTCTGGTTGGGGAGCGGGCATTCGAGATGGCTATTTATTCCAGGCTTGGGTAGAAAATGATGCCATAGACCGCGCATTAGTGTGTTTCTGCAGAGAAGGAAAAGCTTTTTCAAGAACTATAGATATTGGATAGTCGATAGCATGCCGACGATAATTTACCCCGTCTCCACGCCGTAGCTCCCTGCTAATTTTATTTAGCAACGTACATATTGCAGCGCATTCCATGACAAATTTCTTGTTACACATAATAAAATCAATTTTATTTGTCGTCCCATTTGGATGTCTCCATGTCCATTTCCTGTGTGGCTTTTTCTTGAAAAAGGAGTTCATGATGAAAAAACCTTCTCTACCTCTGCAAACTCTACGAGAGTATTTCCACGCTGGTTTCTATTGCCTTGACCGAATTTACCTACTGAAGTTTCATTCTGTTGCCGTTGCCCTATTTTTGCATTGAAATATCCCATAATTATCTTCAAGTGCTGCTTGCCTTTATTATTTAGATGACGAATTTCCTCATAAAATTCTTCAATTCTCTGCTCTAGAAGGTCTAACACCAGAAGAAGTGGATATCTCTGAAGTTAACAGAAAAGTAACCAAAGCTCTTATGGAAACAGCAACAAGATTAGAAAGAACAAGTTGCATGCGAACAAATTATCAGGTAAAACCAAAATGTTGATGCAAAAAGGAAGAGAGATGAGGACGACTAAAGAAGATGCGACTTCCAAAGTGGAATATATAGAGCTATGCAAGACAGTACGAAAAAGTATCATGAAGACGTAAGGAAATTCAACTGTGAACTAGTGAGGAAAGCAATTGAAAACAACCAAAGCCTGAAGATAGCAAAGGGACATCTCAGTAAGGGAAGAAAACAGATTATGGCACTGAGAAAAGAAGATGGTTCTGTAACAAGAAATAGAGGCGAAATTTTGACAAGAGTGAAAGATTTCTACTCCAAATTATATGAAAGGGATGATACATGTACTCCAGACATCATGAAAGGTACCAGTACCAGAGTTCTTCCAGTCCTCCCAGCAGAAGTTGCACATGCAATCAAGAACATGAAGCGGGGAAAACCTCCAGGAGAAGATGGAATTATCCAAACGTCTGTGCTATTCGTGCCAACTAAGTACACCAAAAATAACTGAATGCTGTCTAGACACGGTACCAAACAATGGAGCTAATTGCAGATTAAAAGATGAACTTTTATTTACAACTTAAAACCATATATACATGCGAGATCTTTCAGACCCACTATGGGTCCATCATCAGGCACCGCAGAGGGGTGGTTCCGGGATTATAAAGTCGGATAAAACAACCCACAATGCATTGGCATGGAGGCGCTGCTCAAGCCCACGCATGCGCACTTGTTAGAAACATAAACATGCAAATTTTATAAAAGTACAAGAAACACGATTACGGATTCTGATGATATATACAATGATGTAAAATAAAATGTCTCCATGATGAGAGTAATGTCGACGGCATGTCGTCATTACAACACTGGTTAGCAAATAGTTATGTACATGCTTTCAGTGAATAATAAGCCAGTCTTAGTTGCAGGTGTTGCTAAGATCTTGGTGCTGTTCCAGTCCGGAATGTGTTGGCCTTGTTTAACTATTCGGGATAAGGCAGAGGTACCCGATCCAGTCCGGACATCATAGTACATGTGTTTAGTGCTACTGTGCCTGATATACAAGACACCAATTACGTAGGATCCACGATTCGAACTGTTGCTACCCGTATTACTGAACACATGTACAATGTCCGGACTGGATCGGGTACCACTGCCTTATTCCGACTAGTTAAACAAGGACAACACATTCCGGACTGGAACAGCACCAAGATCTTAGCAACACCTGCAACTAAGACTGGCTTATTATTCACTGAAAGCATGTACATAACTATTTGCTAACCAGTGTTGTAATGACGACATGCCGTCGACATTACTCTCATCATGGAGACATTTTATTTTACATCATTGTATATATCATCAGAATCCGTAATCGTGTTTCTTGTACTTTTATAAAATTTGCATGTTTATATTTCTAACAAGTGCGCATGCGTGGGCTTGAGCAGCGCCTCCATGCCAATGCATTGTGGGTTGTTTTATCCGACTTTATAATCCCGGAACCACCTCTCTGCGGTGCCTGATGATGGACCCATAGTGGGTGTGAAAGATCTCGCATGTATATATGGTTTTAAGTTGTAAATAAAAGTTCATCTTTTAATCTGCAATTAGCTCCATTGTTTGGTACCGTGTCTAGACAGCATTCAGTTATTTTTGGTGTAAGATGGAATTACTGTAGACATCATACAAGGAGCAAGTGGAGAAATTGAAACAGTACTCGCCCAAGTCTTCACTCGATGCCTTAATGAAGGGAAGATTCCTGAGGATTGGAACAACGATACAATGATCCTGCTACATAAAAAAGGTGACATTGAGGATCTCAGGAACTACAGACCTATCAGCCTCCTACCAGTGGTTTATAAAATCTTCACTAAAGTTCTTTCACACCGCTTGAAGGTAACACTGGACATGGCTCAACCGAGAGAACAAGCTGGATTCAGGAGTGGCTACAGTACTATAGATCATATCCACGTACTCAAAGAACTAATTGAAAGAGCTAGGGAATACGAACTTCCATTGTCCATGGCTTTTATCGATTATGAAAAGGTCTTTGATTCAGTGAAACCATCAGCAGTTGAAATCCTGCTGTGGTGAAGATGCATACATTAATATTATTAATAACATCTATGAAAATGCAAGTGCAAAGATTCGGCTGTTTGAGAACAGAACACACATAAAAATTGGAAAGAGAGAGACAAGGTGACACCATATCTCCCAAGCTCTTTAATGCCACATTGGAAAATGTCTTTCAATTACTGAACTGGGAAAACAAATGGATAAAGATTTTTTTTTTTTTGATTGGAGGTTTAACGACCACCGTGAGCAACTCAATGGGCTATAAGCAGTCGCCCGTCCCTAATTTAGGGTCACTGGTTCCAGGGAAGGGAGAGAGCCAGTGCCGTAAGACAAACACAACATCCATGCCTCACCGGGATTCGAACCCGGACCCCTTTCAGACGAATGATCAGAGGCCATCGCTTAGACCACTGCGCCACCGGGGCGGCAGGGATAAAGATTAATGGAGATTATCTAACTGACCTTCGCTTTGCTGATGACATTTTTGCAACTGCCCCATCAGAGCTGCAGAGGATGATCCAGGAACTTACTGACAAGAGTAAAAAAGTGGGATTAAAAATTAACTTTCAGAAGACAAAAGTGATGTACAATGCTTTTACAAGAAATGAAGATTTATCGATTTATGGAGAAAAGCTGGAGATAACAGACACGTACATTTATCTTGGACAGCAGATATCAAGTGAGGGTCACATTGATGAAGAAATTAATCGGCGTATAAAACTTGCCTGGAGAGCTTTTGGAAGAAACAGCATAATTTTCAAGAGCAATATGCCATTACGTCTTAAAAAGAAAAGTGTTTGATCAATGCATCCTTCCAGTGCTTACCAAAGGATGCATAGACGTGGACCTTAACTAAAAGAGACATACAAAGACTGCAGACAACTCAAAGAAGCATGGAGTGGTTCATGCTTGGTGTAACCAGGAGAGATAAGAAGAGGAACTCGTGGATCAGAAAAATGACAAGAGTGGAAGACATTATGACCAGAGTAAAATCCCTGAAATGGCAATGGGCTGGACATACTGCCAGAAGGACAGACCATCGATGGAGAGTCGAAATTTTAGATTGGATTCCAAGGGACAGGAAAAGACCCAGAAGAAGACTACATGGAAGATGGGTGGATGAAACTGGAAAGTATGCGGGAGTAACATGGAGCAGACTGGCACAAGACAGACCGTTGTGGAAGAGGCTTGGAGAGACCTTCGTCCAGCAGTGGATTGATAATGGTTGACAATGATGATATTGCAGCGCATTATGGCGCGATAATATTAGCATTATTTGAGCAACATACAAATGCAGCACCGCCATATCATATTGGATGCCCGGCCTCCTGAAGCACTTCAGGTGGAAAAGAACGGTCAAAGAAAATCACACAGTTACACTATAAAAATAGAGAGAAGTCTCTTCCCCACTCCCCATTTGAGAAATACATTGGTTAATTGCAGGAGGAGAGAATGGAAGTGTGGAAAAGGAGATGTTTTTTATTAATGATTGAACAGTTTAGCAAGTTTTCTGGCTCGTTCGGGTCGGGGCTCTATTTTGCAATATAAAATTGGGGCTCGGGTGGGTTCCGAAAATTGAGCCCAAACTCAGCTCTACCAGGGACCTCTTTAGCGGGAGGCGCACGTGCTGCCGTTGAGCCAGAAAGACACAAATCGCAGTCACGTTCCAAGTAGAACATTAATCGCGCGCTAATGAAATGTTTGTCCTTAATGCAGGTGAATTATTCATTCTATTATTTTCTGTTGGAGCATATTCATTTTTCTGAATAGGTTTGCAATATTTTTTTCTACAGTAGGACTTATGTATTACAAATTACGTACATCGTGATTTTTCGAAGCAACAGAATATTTAGTCTCTTTTTTAACATACAATAAATTTCAACACTCTTTAAGAAAATATGAAAGATACTGTTTTATAGTATTATTTCACAAAACTCCTAAATATAAAATTTACTCTTGATCAAACTATAATAGCTTTTATCTTAAGTACTAAACAAACTGATACACAGAAATCACACAATCACCTGTACAATAATTTAAGTAACCGGTTTCTTACGGTGGTTAGTGGTTCGACAGTTAGTCGTACGTGAGTCTGGAGAATCCGAGGTCGCTGTGGTGCAGTGGTAGTATGTACGGCGCGTAACTGGAAGACTGGGTTCGATTCCGGTGGCGGCCGATGAGAATTTTTCCGTGACTCACTTATAAACGTGGAAAGAACGATGACTTCTGTTTGATGTTCCTAATCCACGTCAATTATGTGCATTAATTATTCATTCGCCTCCTAGTTATTTGTTCAGTTGCTCCTTTCCAACTTTGGTGAATCCCCATCATTGTGCGGGGCTCCAAGAAGCAACCTGCCATGTGGTTTGGCAGTTAGTCGTATGTGGGAGAATTCGAGGCAGCTGTGGTGCAGTGGTAGTATGTCCGGCGCGTAACTATAAGACCTGGGTTCGATTCCCGGTGGCGGCCGATGAGAATTTTTCTGTGACTCACTCATAAACCTGGAAAGAGCGATGACTTCTGTTTGATGTTCCTACGGTAACACAATATTGTACAATAGTTGGTATACAAAATGGGGGAGAGGGGAAGGAATATGCGGTGCCACAACCAAAATCTCATGCGATATGCTATCCAACAACATTAGATCTAGCTACAGAATTTCAAAATCAGATCCTCCGACAGACTATTGAAATTTAATAGTTAATCAAACCTCAAATATTCCTGCAAATTGCTCCTATTACCGGAAATTTTCCGTTACATGGATACGGAAAAAGTGAGAACAGAATTTTTCTGTAAATAAACGAAAGGAATTACGGAAAGGTATCAGAAAATTCAGAATTTTCTTGGCGTACGAAAAATCCGCGAAGTTCAGGTTTTGTTTCCGTCATTTCACGGAAAAGGTATCAGAAATATGATTCGTTAATTTACGATAAGGAATCAAGAAAAATGGCTCGTGAATTTCAGAATTTTTTTGGTGCACCAGAAAAAACAAAACAAAATTTGAGCATTAAGGTGGACGTCAAGTAATTTTGCTTCCTATTCCAATGGAAAAACTTTTGTACACATTTCCTTCACAATTAGTGTGTTCCCAAGGATGGAAATTTGAACATCGATTAAAATAACTTCATATTATAACTTGGAATACTTAACATTTTCTAAAACATAACCAAATTATATTAAAAAACAATAACGTTTCATTTGGTGGTGTTGAAACCAGAAAAAAGATGGCGCGACCAGTACTTTGTCAGTAGACAAATGTACCCATGTCAGTAAACAAATGCTGGATTGCATAATTATGGTTATGTTTAAGAAAATATTAAGTATTCCAAGTTATAAACTGAAGCTATTTTAATCGATGTTCAAATTTTCATCCTTGGGAACGCATTAATTGTGAAGAAAATGTGTAAAGAAGTTTTTCAATTGGAAGTATAAGGAAGCAAAATTACTTGACGTCCACCTTAAAACCACCACGAATCCTTTCCACTGGGTCTACTTCTTTGCTGAACGCGGACAATTTTCCCCAAGAAAAAAATACAATCCCCGTTTCTATCCAATCACAAACGCAAAATGTTGTTCAGTGCGATGTTATCGCCTTCCTATCTCGGTAATTGTAGGTCGAAAACGCAGAGAAACTTCAAAAATAACCTGGGAAAATATCACCACATCACTATTTAGCCACGAGCAGCTGAAACCCATCAAATTCTCTTCCTAGCTGACAGATTGTTAACTCATTAGTTTCGTAACATGGCCTACTTGTTAGAGGATGATCTTACAAAAATTTGAGCTTTTGGGGATTAGAACTGAATCATGGTCACATCTATGAATAAATTTTGATTCGAGAGTAAGTTTTTCGCACTTAATTAGGATTCGCCCCTGCACTCGACTCCATCTTTCTGAAAAGCACTTATAAAAAATCTCCATGCATTTTTACGGGCAACATCTAGAAGCCTAACACTCGCCGGTTAAATAATGACTCCGCCAGTATTCATGGTAGCGTTGACCGTTAATGATCGCTGAGCAAATTTTTTTCCAGAACCGATGGCCGTAAAATGTGGCACTTGACACGGTCAGTGTCCAGAAATAGTAATATGAGCTACGAGGCAGCAAGACTTATTTCATCAGAATTTTCAACAGTGAACTATAGTCAAAGTAACATCCATAGCGCACATCTTTTGGTATTACAGAGAGAATGTCATTCAATTTCACTCTGCTGCCTAAAATGGACCCTGGGGCTGCCCCAGCAATTTTGTGTGTTAGTGAACAATGAGGAAGGAGAGAGAGAGAGAGAGAGAGAGAGAGAGAGAGAGAGAGAGAGAGAGAGAGAGAGAGAGAGAGAGAGAGAGAGAGAGAGAGAGAGAGAGTGAGTGAACTATATAGTCAATGTTACATCAACAGCGCACATCTTCTGGTATTACAAAGTTACAAAGAGAATGTCATTCAATTTCACTCTGCTGCCTAAAATGGACCCTGGGGCTGCCCCAGCAATGTTGTGTGTTGGTGAACAATGAGGAGAAAGTACCCATAAAAACAGAGATAGAGAGATTTAGCCTGCCACTCTCCGAGAGCAAAAGCAGGCAAGAGTGAAGGTGAAAACCCCAAAAACATGGCGTACAAACGGAAAACACATGCTTCTTCAAAATTCACCCACCCGGGAGCAGACTCTAGAATGTCTACATTCAATAGGAATACTTATAAAATTTAAATTACACAATTTTGTACACAGTTTAGGTACATTAACGAGTAGCATTACTTAAAAAGTACTCATGCGTTCGAAATTGTCTGTTTTGTTTTTTTCATTTGGAGATTCAACGACCGCGGTGAGCAATTCAATAGGCTATAAGAAGTCTCCCGTCCCTAATTTAGGACCAATGGTTCAAGGGAAGGGAGAGAGCCAGTGCCGCAAGACAACACGACATTCATGCCTCATTGGGATCCAAACCCATCTCGGACGAATGGTCAGAAGCCAGAACTTATACAACTGCGCCACAGGGGCGGCGGCAATCGGTACCTTTCTAATTAATATTAAATTCACTGACATAATGTAGAATCTCGGGGTATTTTTGATTGAAGATTTAACGACCACCATGAGCAACTCAATGGGCTATAAGCAGTCGTCCGTCCCTAATTTAGGGCCACTACTTCCACGGAAGGGAGAGAGCCAGTGCCGTAAGACAAACACAACATCCATGCCTCATCACTGGGATTTAAACCCGGACCCTTTTCGGACGAATTGTCATAAGCCAGCGCTTAGACCACTGGCCACCGGAGCGGCCCGGGGTATTTTAAAGAGCTTTCTCTATGTTCTAAAACTTTCTCAGTGCAGTTTTGTAAGAGAAGTGGAAAAGAACAAGCCACCGGGAAACAAACAAGTTAGTAAAATCATACAATGCGTTGATTATGATACGCTTTCCAACATAGCAGAAATTATTACTCAAGTTATGCGGATAATGGCTGTGGAATAAATCTCGCTCCTGTGTCCTGACCTTTGACCCCATTTTAATGATATTCAACAAAACCGGTTCACTATACCTCAAGAATAGCATACTAAAGGTTTGTCGCAATAGAAGTAGTTTTACGCAAGTTATAAGAATAATGGCTGTGGAATAAATCTGGCTTTTGTGCAATGACCTTTGGCCCCATTTCGTTGATATTCAACAGAACCGGCTCACTATACCTCCGGAACAACGTTTTGCCGCAATCGAAGCAATTTTAGGTAAGTTATGATGCACAAGGGCAATGGAATGGATCCCACTCTAGTGTCTTGACCTTTGACCCCATTTCGCCCATTTTCAACAGGCTTCGTCCCCAGGTGGTTCCCTACCATATACTAGAATGTCATCGAAATCGAACCATTTTTACGCAAGTTACGATGTATAAAGGCAATGGAATGGATCCAGCTCCTATGTCCTGACCTTTGACCCTATTTCACCCATTTTCAATAGGGATCGTCCCCAGGTGGTTCCCTACTACATACTAAAATTTCATCGAAATCGAACCATTTTTACGCAAGTTATGACGCATAAGAGCAATGGAATGAATCCCGCTTCTATGTCCTGACCTTTGACCCTGTTTCGCCCATTTTCAATAGGGTTCGTTCCCAGGTGGTCCTCTACCACATACTAAAATTTCGTCGAAATCGAACTATTTCCATGTGAGTTATCGTGCGGACGGACGGACAAAGTTGGAGCATATACGCTTCTTCAACCTACGGTTGGAAAGCGTAAAAAGCTGGTGATGGATCTTCCTCTCGTTCTCGGCAACCTAGCAAAGATAAACGCGTAGTTTCAAAACAAAACAGGGGGGTATTAATGGCTATTTACTGTGCCAGTGATATCCAAGGACGTCGCTAGACTTCGAAATCAGAGTGGGCAACGGGGTGTGCTAGTACTATTTTTGCTGGGCAAGTTTGACAGCAATTTTATTTACGAAACGCTGAAAAAAGAATTCATGCTTTTTATCACCGGCAACATAGGAATTCGTGCAATCACCCCCAGGATACACACCCGGATATGACAAGTTGCGCCACTGGTAAACCAACAAGATAATATGACAACGACTAATGGGTTAGTGGTGTAAGATACAAGTGTTGGTAGAATGCCACCAACTTTTTTCTTGCTGTGAATGCATTACCTTAATTACTTTAAAAATTTTGCATTTTTGCTTATGAAAATAGGACCGTACTTGAATTGAACAATGTCTTTAAACAAAAATGTTCTCTTTGCTTACCTAAATCAAATTTTAATGTCGTGAGAAGCAGACACAATACCTTCCCTCTCCTTAACTCCCTTCTTTCAAGCCAGCGACCTTGCCTTGCACCTGTCTCCTCGAGAGCAGTCGTCAGCCAAGTCCTGTTCCCTCATTGTCCCGGGACAAGGTTAATAGCCCTGGTGTGGCTTTAGACTCCACTTTCCTTGTTGGAATCCCCTACTTAGTAGAACAAACAGCAGATAATTTTGTAATAACCTTCCTCAGTGAATTGCTATCCACCCTCCTGAATCGCCCCTGGCCATATTAACATGAAAAAAGGCTTAAACTAAGGATTTGGGGAAGAGTGGAGAACAACTGAATTTTCATGGCCCTGTGAATGCTATTTTGATAAAATTTCTATGGAGAAGTAAACAATGCACTTCCCAGGGGGAAAATATACACGACGAAAAACACGAGACTTATTATTATTACTCGGTAAAGTCCACATTTTAAAGTAAAAAAAAAAAAAAAAAATTAAAAACTGTCACATCTTGAACTGGGTGGGTGGAAGGGTGGGCAACAAAAATTTCAGAGCGGGCTCCAGCCCATCCTTGCAACCCCTTGGAGACGTTCCAGATATCACACACAGACTTACAATTTTGAATTTTGCTGAGCAGTTGTTTAGAAAAAAAATTCAGAGTAAAAGCCTCAGAGGGAGCAAATCGCACTTTTTTTTTTTTTACCATAAGAGCCACGGTTCTTAACTCCAAAATTATGGCACTTAAGTTAATTAAGCAGGATCTACCCCCCTTTCCCCTTGGGCGTTTCTATGTTTGGTGACGCGACGCATCACTGCACAATTAGTCGTCTATCACTGCATGAATTAATACAATAAACTGTACAACGCACAGCCGTTTCTAATATTTCTCAATTCCTGCCTTAAACAGATTACGAATAAAGCATCGTGGTAATGAAGGCTGGCAAAAGCGATGTTGTGCCTTGACAACGCAGTCGAGGGCGTTTTTTGTCCCCCCCCCCCGTACGAAAGCAGCTTAGGTACAGAGTATGACGCAAAACGGCCATGCAGTTAGTTGTGCAACCTTGGCACGAACTGCATAAGGAGAGAACAGTCTGGGAAACATTCTTTTCAGACAACGCCATTTGACAGGTTTTCAACAAATGTGTTTCCTTCATTCTCGAAGAAGGAAAAAAAGGATGAGGAAGACGAGGAGATAAATAAATGCACAGGCATATCTTTGCGAATAAATGATCAAATCCAAGCAATACGTGGGGTTTTCTAAGATAGGTGAAAATATTGTGCTTCAGATTTTCCCCAACCCATTTGTACTGAGAAACAGCTGTAGTTGCCAAGAAGCTATGCTGCTTTGGGCGATTGCTCAATACAAAGGAATCATTCTGCCTCTTGCACCTCGACAGTCATTCGCCTTTGCCCAAACGAACTTCACTACAGAAGAATTTTGTAATGTTCAAAACAGTAGGATGCACTGCAAGTAAGTTAGATTGAGAAATCTGAATATAACTCAGGTCAAAGGCCTAGACAAACAATGAGAACAGCAGACGTATACATCAATGACTGGTAATAACGGCTGACGGCGAGGAAGAAATTGAACCCAATTTTTTCAAACTACTATATTTTAAATGCTAATGAAGTCGAGAACGTTTTAGTTTCCGCAAAAATTTTATTATTTTAAGCAAACTGTTTTACCTATGAATTTCGATAAAGTACTTTAAATGCGTACGACGAGTTTTATTCGTGGTTCCTGAAATCCAATCAATATAATAAAGAAAAAAGAAAAATCCAATCAACATTTACAGGTGGATATTACGGTTGTGCATCAGCCTAAGATGAAACTGCTGGAATAATTAGTCATAACTGTCTCACTTTCGAATATAAAAAACAAAACAAAGCGGCTGGATTTCCGAAGTTCTACGTGTATTAATAAAAAGGAACTGTACACCAATTACACTTAAAATTAGTATAACAATACTAGTAATTCGAATTTCTTGGTGTAGAATATAAATAAAAGTTTCCAAGCTTTCGCACTCAACCAGAAGGCTTTTTCAAGGAAGGTAGACAACTAACTGCAAACTGGATAATAGAACACTTCAACAATTTGAACACAGTGACTTGACTAGACAATAAATAAATAGGCGCAAATGTGATCAAGTCATTCGAAGAAACGAGGTCATGTTGGTTGGGCACGCGGTACCATGACAGAAAACGCAGCGTTGTTTGAAGAATTGATTCCAAATGGGTGGCAACTCGAGAGAGACGCTATCATTGCAAGCCTCGCTGCTGGTCACGATTTCCAAGGTTTTGCGAATGGCAGTAGATTTGGGTGTGGAGTATGAAGCTAATTTCTTTATATCATCCCATATAGGATCAGCGGACTTGAATTTGACCTCTCTTGATAGGGCAGTGGTTATCTTACCGTCTTGCGTATCCCTTTTATGTCCGTTGATTCTAATTCCAAACGAACGTTTGGCCATTCCGATGTATAATAGCATCGCCTGGAGCCATCCAGATATTTACACTGGGATGGCATAAACACCTGGCTCATTGAGAAGAGGAATTCCAAAACGAACGTTTCCAACGAGGCAGGTGTTTATGCCATCCCATTATAATATCCGGACGGCTCCAGGCGATAATACTATTATACATCGGAATGACCAAACGTTCGTTTGGAATTAGAAACAACGAACATAAAAGATATACAAAAGACGGTAAAATAACCACTGCCCTATCAAGAGGAGTCAAGTTCAAGTCCGCTGATCCTATGTGGAATGAAATAAAGAAATTAGCTTCATACTCTACACCCAAATCTACTGCCATTCGCGAAACTTTGGAAATCTTGACCAGCAGCGAGGCTTGCAATGATAGCGTCTCACGAGTTGCCACGCATTTGGAATCAATTCTTCAAACAATGCTGCGTTTTCTACCACGGCACCGCGTGCCCAACCAACGTGACCTCGTTTCGTCGAATGACTGATCACGTTTGCGCCTATTTATTTATTGTCTAGTCAAGTCACAGTGTTCAAATTGTCGAAGTGTTCTATTATCCAGTTTGCAGTTAGCTTCCTTGAAAAAGCCATCTGGTTGTTGTGCGAAAGCTTAAAAACTTTGATTTATATTCTACGCCAAGAATTCGAATTACTAGTACAGTTATACTATTTCTACGTGTATCCTTTCACCGCAGTTGCCGGCTAGTTTGCGTTTTAGGCTGTGGCTCTCCGTGTGTCATTACGCCATAGTCTTCTAACCACTGAATTATAACCTCAGCTGTGCCCCTCCCGACACACACTGGGACAACACCTACGGATAACTGGCACGTATAATTATTCTGCTCTCACGACGTCGTTCAGAAATGCCACTCCTTCGATCAGCCAGTGGACTATGTCGTGCGCTGCAGGAGACATTTATTTCACACCGAAGAAAACTATGATTTCAGATATTTTTCATATTCCTCCATTCTACTTGGGATTCATTGAAATATATATATGTATTCTTAAAAAAAAATCGACCCTGTTTCGCATTTCATTGCGGAACTATTTATATCGCGTAGTGCCCACGGAAAGTCGCAAACGTAAACAAACCCGCCGCGGAAGGATACACATAACACTTCGGAAGTACTTCCAAAAAACATTTCGAATTACACTCATCGTCAAAAAAATAGTTGCACCCATGAAGGAAGTGTCGGATTGCGATGCTATTCGGGAGGAAAGTAAAGGTTACCAGGAACAATAAATGATTAAACATTGAGACTGATATGGGCAATATTTACTGAGCAACACGACAATAAGAAGTGTCTCTCAGTATGGCGTCGGGCAGCCATGTTTGCTCACACAGCATGCCAGACGTCTCGGCATGGAGTTGTACAGGTTCCTAATGGTGTCCTGCGATAAGCCATCCCATGCAGCTTGAATCTTCTCACGCAGTTCCTGCAGATTGCGCGGTAGGGGTGGAGTGTGGATAGGGAGTCCAATAGCATCCCCACACATTTTCAATCGGCGATACGGCCGGCCATGGCAGAGTGCCAGTGCTTTGAAGGTAAGCTCTCGAGACAACAGCAGTATGCGGACGAGCGCTGTCCTGTTGGAAAATCGCATCGGAGTGAGCGTTCAGAAAAGGTAAGACCACTGGTTGCAGGACCTAATTAACGTAATGTTGGGATGTCAAAGCGCCTGTAATGAACACCAAAGGTGATCTGGCATCGTAGGCAATTGCACCCTACACCATGCCTTCTGGACGTGTCACGCTCAACAACAAACCGTTCATCTTGGCGCTGACAACGGTACCTCCACACACGGATTCGTTGGTCATCTCCTCCAAAACAAAAGCGGGACTCGTTAAAGAAGATCACCCGCTGCAATTCTGAGTGGCTCCTTGACAGTCTGGCACGACACCATTGCAGTCTTTGGCGACGATGCACTGTTGTTAAGGGAAGTCGTCGTAATGGTCTGCGTTCGTGTAGTCCTACGTCATGCAGCCGTCTGCCAATGGTGCTGGCACTAATCGGACGATGCATGGAGGGAACCACTGCTCGCTGAATATCCGCAATCGTGGCTGTTGGGTCACTCCGTCGGTTCTCTCTCTCTCTCTCTCTCTCTCTCTCTCTCTCTCTCTCCGTGGTTCGTCTAGGTCAACCAGACCCTTCCTTGTCGCTGATGAGTGCTTTGTTCTATCCACTGCCGCCAACAGCCTGCTATGATATCCGCACGACTGGTATGGCGCGCAATACGGCGATAAGACCATCCCGCTTCCCGGAGCCCGACGATGCGGCCACTCTCGAACTCCACCAACTGCTCGAATTGCTTCCGAACTTTTCTCCAAGGCATACTTCACTTACAAAGGATGCAAGCAACACAACAGCACGAGTCAGAATGGCAAGCACGCGCAACGGGACGACCTTATATAGCCGGTGAGGCCCAGCGCTACAACCCCTCCTTGCCTGCATCACATGCGCGGCCGAGCATGATACTTGAATCATTTGCCTGTCTAAGCTACCCACCAAGTTTCATTCCTGTCAGTTGCTTCCTTCTGGGTGCAACTATTTTTTTGACGATCAGTGTATTTATACTTGCTGAGACATTGCGCTCAAGATGGATAGACATAGCGACATTGTAAGAACGTCATTTGTTTATTGGGATTTTCCTGCTGCGTAGAACAGAACCAATCACATGATTTCAGAGCGCCAAGTGCAAAACAAGGGGATTATAAAGTTGTTTCTAGCTGTGAGAGTCCTCAACATCCAACCATATGGAATACCGGTGTACTCCGTGAGATTACAAGACTTGCTGCGTTCTAGTAAAATTCCCTCTAAATCTTCGCACACGAATATTAATTCCGGGTAATCATGTTACACTAGTTTCCTAGTGTTCTCAGTGTCTAGGTAACCTCTCCGCTTAATGTAGTATTCAACTTTAGTACTCCACGTTCTCTTTTCTAGTATCCATTTCCACAGAAAATAAATCCCTAAGTGGTCTAAGCGATGGCCTCTGATCATTCGTCCGAACGGGGTCCGGGTTCGAATCCCGGTGAGGCATGGATGTTGTGTTTGTCTTACGGCACTGGTTCTTTCTCTTCCCTGGAACCAGTGACCCTAAATTAGGGACGGGCGACTGCTTATAGCCCATTGAGTTGCTCACGGTGGTCGTTAAACCTCCAATTAAAAAAAAAACTCAACAGCACTACATGATGTACGAGTATCAACAAGGGTGACCGCATTACCTCGAACCATCACTTTCAGGGATTTAAATTTCTTAGGTTTCTTTTTTCTCTTTGCAAATGCCACAGGAAACTGCTCCACGCATTCTGATACACTGTTCATCACGTTGACTTGAATTTTTACCATCCTGACACGGGGTTACGGAAAAAGTCCACAGTCTAAGTGCAGCAAAATTTCTTCCGGCAGCCCCCCCCCCCCCACGACTCCCCAGTGCCACCGGCGATTTTAGGTAAAGCTTGTCAAGATTCATTTTTAATTAGCTATAAAACAATCGCTGAATCGAAACCGTTCGAAGGACTGCTCTTTCTTTCATCCACAATCGGCGTTCAGCGCGGTCATCCTTAAACGGAGTTTCGATTTATAATCGCCATTCTTTGAAATTACTCTACAGATCCCAAGTTTGTGAAAGATTTGTATTTGCTGCAATAACGGCAATGCTCTTTCCTTCCGGCTGCAGCTTTTAAACAGTTGCAACTTCCTCGAGCATTGAACTCTTTTTGCTTTCGACAGCTAGAAGAAGAAAGAAAGAAAAAAATCCTGTTAACAAGGCATTATATTGACCAGTGGCGAACCACGCACATATACAGATTTTGATGGGAATTTGCGCAGCTTCGGGGCATTCCTGGCTTCTGCGGGTATTTTTTTTTTTAATTTTTTAGCCTAAAACTGCTAATTAAAAAAAAAAAAAAAAAAAAAGCATAGCTTTCTTTAACGCTGAAGCATACACTGAACTTTCTACACTAACTATTTTATGTCATTGCGTATGTTTTAGTATTTTGGGTCGTTTCACTTCATTCCCTAAATGTTTGTGAACAAACCCTGGTACTTAATTAACACACACAATTGACGTGGATTAGGAACATCAAACGGAAGTCATCGCTCTTTCCACGTTTATAAGTGAGTCACGGAAAAATTCTCATCGGCCGCCACCGGGAATCGAACCCAGGGCCTTCCAGTTACGCGCCGGGCATGCTACCACTGCCGGTGGCGGTCGATGAGAATTTTTTCGTGACTCACTTATAAACGTGGAAAGAGCGATGACTTCTGTTTGATGTTCCTAATCCACGTCAATGTGTGTGTATTAATTATTCATCCGCCTCCTAGTTGTTTGTTCAGTTGCTGCTGTTCATCTTTGGTGAATCCCCAGCAATGTGCGGGGCTCCAAGAAGCAACCTGACATGTGGTTTGGCAGTTAGTCGTATGTGAGTCTGGAAAATTTGAGGCCGCGGTGCTGCAGTGGCAGCATGTCCGGCGCGTAACAAGAAGACTCTGGTTTCGGTTCCCGGTGGCGGCCGATGAGAATTTTTCCGTGACTCACTTATAAACGTGGAAAGAACGACGACTTCTGTTTGGTGTTGAAACCCTAGTACTTCTACATTACCAGCCGCATCGTGAAATCCGCACGAACATGATCCACATAACCACGCTACGCTGCTCCTGACTCAGAATATTCTGCAAAACCAAAGGCGCCGACTTTACCAAATTATTGAGGGGGCAGGTGTGAAGAGAGCAAACGCGGGAGGAGCACGTCAGTTCCGTTGTCAGGAGGAAAATCAAAATCAAAAAGGGGAGGGAGGGGAGAGGGGCAAAAAGATGAACTACGAGATTCGACGTATATTTTGAAACGCAATTGTAATTGCTCATCAGCAAATGAACAAAGAATTATTCTTTTGCTGAATATTAATATTTTTAAAAAAGAAATTCAGTCTGCGATTTTATAAAAATATCCCGAGAGAGTTTGTTTCCAAACGTTTATCAAAAACATGAAAAAGTAGCGCTGTTAAAAAAATAGATATACATAAAGACGCTAGAGATTATGTTTCTGTATTTTTATTTATTTTATTTTTCATAATTGTTTTAAACATCACAAGAACATGTCGAGCAAAATACGGGGCTGACAATCAAGTTTCTTATCAAATAAGCAATGCTTTATATGGGAAAAAAAGTTTACTTATTTTGTTATTTATAAATTTTCGGAAATAAATCGTTTTGGCTTCATAAGGTGGAACTTGGTCCATTTTATGAGGCCATATCAATTATTTAATTAAACAGGACCAAAAATATTGGGTGGGCACTGCCCCCTAGTGAAATTATTAGAGGGGCCAGTTTCACCTTGCCCCCCCCCCTATAGTCAGCGCCTATGTGCAAAACTATCTTTTGATACGATTGTTCGAATTATATACGTTGAACTCCAATAGGGACAAACGTGTTAAAGACAAAAAAAAAAAAGCCCTTTTCTGCCTGTGGTAGAATTCGAACTGACGTCTTCCTTCTCCGGAGCCGGACATTCTCCCGACTGAATTACGCCGGCGAAGCTTATCGCTGCAACTTGCCGTTCTGACTCTGTCGCCTCGGTGGTACGTCACACGCTGTTCACTCACAAGCAAAAGAAGAAAAATATAAGCAGAACGAAGTAATTCCGACCGTTTACTCCTATTATTACCCAGATACTAATGTTTACACCTGGTCCGCAAGGATTTCAAACCGTGCCATATGACGTCACAGTTATTTACTGAAAAGCTATGCTTTTTAAATCAGCATCACAGCATCCCAGCAACCCCAAGGCGGGCGTGTTTTTTTTTTTTTTTTTTGATTGGAGGTTTGACGACCACCGTGAGCAACTCAATGGGCTATAAGCAGTCGCCCGTCCCTAATTTAGGGTCACTGGTTCCAGGGAAGGGAGGGAGAGAGCCAGTGCCGTAAGACAAACACAACATCCATGCCTCACCGGGATTCGAACCTGGACCCTTTTCGGACGAATGGTCAGAGGCCATCTCTTAGACCACTGCGCCACCGGGGCGGCAAGGCAGGCGTTAAACGTTTGCTGTAAACACTTTTCACTGCTTTCATTGGTGCTAGAAAGGAACAAGGGTAAAACAGCAGGTCCCCCATTCCTCCCTGTCATCACAGAGAGAGAGAGAGGTGATCGAGTGTGCAACCGTGGTCACCGAACAGAAATTATCACTCTTTCCACGTTAATAAGCGAGTCTCGGAAAAATTCTCAGCGGCGGCCGATGAGAATTTTTCCCGCTGGCAGCCGATGAGAATTTTCCGAGACTCACTTATTAACGTAGAAAGAGCGGTGATTTCTGTTTGGTGTTTCTGATCCACGTCAAGTGTTTGAATTAATTATCCATTCGCCTCCTAGTTATTTGTTCGGTGGCTGCTTTCCATCTTTGGTGAATCCACAGCATTGTGCGGGGCTCCACGAAGCAACCTGCCATGTAGTTTGGCAGTTAATCGCATGTGAGTCTGGAAAATTCGAGGCCGCTGTGGTACAGTGGTAGCATGTCCGGCGCGTAACTGGAAGACCTGGGCTCGTTTCCCGGTGGCGGCCGATGAGAATTTTTCCGAGACTCACTTATTAACGTCGAAAGAGCGATGATTTCTGTTTGGTGTTCCTGATCCACGTCAAGTGTTTGAATTAGCTACCGTGGTCGTTGAACCCTATGCTCTTCGCCTGTCCACTAGTGGTGGTTGGTGGATTTTTAAGGCGCAAGGGCCATGTTCGTGTCCACTAGTGTTCCTTCGAGTTACGGCCAGGGAGAATCTTTTCGTGCTCCTTCTTTGACGCGCCCAGCGAACTGTCATCATTTCGCCGTCTGATTGGAGGCCTCCTTTTTGGGTGTTTCCCTCCAAAGACGCCTTAAGCTGAAAAAAAAAATTCTTTCCTCAGCACGTAACTGAAATTCTCTAAGCTGTCCCCGACATTCAGAACTCGAAAATAGTTCTTGGTAACAGCAGCTTCGTGATCCGTTAACGTTTTCTAGGAATGGGAAAACGTGGCGACTTAAGCTAATTTGACCGCGACCAGATAGTTGGGGCAAAGAAGGTAGGTGCCAGTATATAGGAAACTGCCACACTAGTTGGCTGATCCCGTGCAGCTGTACCAGAACTGGATTAATCACGCACAGACATCCAGCAGAAGGACTCACATTAGTCAGTCACGCGCGGTTGAGTCTAAAGGTGAGCATAATGTGTCACGACTGGTATCACGGCAACGACGTGCCACAGTCACCCAGCTCACCCACCAGTACAACAGCGGTGTAGTTCGACCTATTTTCACATGCAGCGTACCTTGATTCAACTGGAGTTCCACAGCCCGAGAATAAAGAGGGTACCCATGACACCCAGTCATCGCAAACAACGCCTCGCATCGGCCAAGAAACGTCGGCAATGGACACTCGACAGATGGAAGGTCGTCTGGAGTGATGAGTCCCGTTTCCTGCTGCTCGGTGGGTTCGCATATGACGTTAACACCATAAAACCTTATTCCCTGGTTGCACAGTTGGGGATCAACAGACCAGTAGAGGTGGTACTCTGGTCTGGGGAGCTTTTTCTCTGGCAAGCCCAAGATCCGTTGGCTATTTTCCGACAAACACTGAAGGGCGGACGCTACATGGACTTTGCTAATCGCATTTGACATCGCCGCGTTATCACTCTATTATGTTAGGTTTATCCACTTTCACTGTGGGATTTTTACAAAAGCTCCAAATTTCATGTTCTTTAATGGAAACCAATGTACACTGGCATGCAAAAATTAAGGACGAGACTTTTCGAATGTAACGTCGTGCAGAAGTGTTCCACGTCGACTCCAGTCTTACCATAAGATCCCCAAGATGTAAGAATATGGGACAAGTGAGCAAAACCGTCCAAACAAAGAATCCAAAGGATACAAAGGCACTTTATTGAAAAGGTAGCTTCGAGCACAACTGGACAGAGGACAGAAACGTCCATGTGACAGGCGGCTGCCAAGAAAAATCCAGTCTTTAGTAGGGGATATGATCACCTCTGGGATGTAAGGTCAGGTGATGCGTAACATCACAGCCCCTCCTTGACAAATGTCAACCCCGCCTTCTCGTGGTGCATCCTGTTCCCACTAAAGGGGCTCTGACGACCGCCAATAGCGGTATAACTATACCATCGGGATTAGAGGAAATTCTATCCCACACTCACCAACCCGCTTGGCCAGCGTGGTGAGTTATGGCCAAACCCCTCCAAAATGATTCCACAACTTAAATCTTGGCCCTCAGTCTCCGGCAGCTGGAATGTACCTGGCCAAGGCAGCGGCCAGTGCGACATGAAGGCAGAGGGTGCTAAGAATCCCCGGAGGACCGGACTAGGCTGCCATCTGATGCTGACCTTGGCTACGTACAATGGACGCTCCCTATCTTCTGATTCAAGGCTTCTTGAATTGGAAGAGGAACTACAAAGGATCAAGTGGGACATCGTGGGGCTAAGTGAGGTAAGGAGAAAAGGAGAAGATCTCATCGAACTGAAAAGTGGACATCTCTTCTACTATCGTGGGACAGATACTGGCAGAACTAGTGGTGTTGGATTTATAATAAACAAGAAACTGAAGGATAAAGTTGTAGAAGTTGAAAGTTCCTCTGACAGAGCTGCACGACTTGTTATCCAACTCTCAAAAAGATACCAGGCTCAGATTATTCAAACTTATGCACCCACCACAAGTCATCCTGAAGAAGAAATTGAAGAATTTTATGAGGAAATTTGTCATCTAAATAATAAAGGTAAGCAGCACTTGAAAATAATTATGGGAGATTTCAATGCAAAAATAGGGCAACGGCAACAGAATGAAACTTCAGTAGGTAAATTTGGTCACGGCAACAGAAACCAGCGTGGAAATACTCTCGTTGAGTTTGCAGAGGCAGAAGGGTTTTTCATCTTGAACTCCTTCTTCAAGAAAAGGCCACACAGGAAATGGACATGGAGACATCCAAATGGGACGACAAGTGAAATTGATTTTATTATGTGTAACAAAAAATTCGTCATAGAAGACTGCAGTGTGCTAAACAAGTTCAACACAGGTAGTGACCATAGATTGGTGAGATGTAAGATGCACCTCAACACTAAACTTGAACGTGGCAAGCTCATAAGACAAACAAAATCTATTGACATAACCAACCTTAAAAAACACCATAATACCTTCAAGTTGGAACTGAAGAACAGGTTCTCTGCTTTAGAAGGCCTAACATCGGAAGAAGTGGACATCTCTGAAGTTAACAGAAAAGTAACCAAAGCTCTTATGGAAACAGCAACAAAATTAGCTGGGTCTAAGAACAAGTTGCATGTAAACAAATTATCAGGAAAAACGAAAATGTTGATGCAAAAAAGAAGAGAGATGAGGACAACTAAAGAAGATGTGACTTCCAAAGTGGAATATATAGAGCTATGCAAGACAGTAAGAAAAAGTATCACTGAAGACGTAAGAAAATTCAACTGTGAACTAGTGAGGAAAGCAATTGAAAACAACCAAAGCCTAAAGATAGCAAAGGGACATCTCAGTAAGGGAAGAAAACAGATTATGGCACTGAGAAAAGAAGATGGTTCTGTAACAAGAAATAGAGGCGAAATTTTGACAAGAGTGAAAGATTTCTACTCCAAATTATATGAAAGGGATGATACATGCACTCCAGACATCATGAAAGATACCAGTACCAGAGTTCCTCCAGTCCTTCCAGCAGAAGTTGCACATGCAATCAAGAACATAAAGCGGGGAAAAGCTCCAGGAGAAGATGGAATTACTGTAGACATCATACAAGAAGCAAGTGGAGAAATCGAAACAGTACTCGCCCAAATTTTCACTCGATGCCTTAATGAAGGAAAGATTCCTGAGGATTGGAACACCGCTACAATGATCCTGCTACATAAGAAAGGTGACATTGAGGATCTTGGAAACTACAGACCTATCAGCCTCCTATCAGTAGTTTATAAAATCTTCACTAAAGTTCTTTCACACCGCTTGAAGGTAACACTGGACATGGCTCAACCGAGAGAACAAGCTGGATTCAGGAGTGGCTACAGCACAATAGATCATATCCACGTGCTGAGAGAACTAATTGAAAGAGCGAGGGAATATGAACTTCCATTGTGCATGGCTTTTATCGATTATGAAAAAGCCTTTGATTCGGTGAAACCATCAGCAGTTACAATGGCTCTGAAAACCTGCGGTATTGAAGATGCATACATTAATATTATTAATAACATCTATGAAAATGCAAGTGCAAAGATTAGGCTGTTTGAAAATACAACACATGTAAAAATTGGAAAGGGAGTGAGACAAGGTGACACCATATCTCCGAAGCTCTTTAATGCCACATTGGAGGGTGTTTTTCAGTCGCTGAGCTGGGAAAACAAGGGGATAAAGATTAATGGAGATTATCTAACCCACCTTCGTTTTGCTGATGACGTAGTCATTTTTGCAACTACCCCATCAGAGCTGCAGAGTATGATCCAGGAACTTGCTGACAAGAGTAAAGAAGTGGGATTGAAAATGAACTTTCAGAAGACAAAAGTGATGTTCAATGCTTTTACAAGAAATGAAGATTTATCCATTGATGGAGAAAAGCTGGAGATAACAGACACGTACGTTTATCTTGGACAGCAGATATCAAGTGAGGGTCACATTGATGAAGAAATTAATCGGCGTACAAAACTTGCCTGGAGAGCTTTTGGAAGAAACAGCATAATTTTCAAGAGCAATATGCCATTATGTCTTAAAAGAAAAGTGTTTGATCAATGCATCCTTCCAGTGCTTACGTATGGTGCAGAGACGTGGACCTTAACTAAAAGAGACATACAAAGGCTGCAGACAACTCAAAGCAGCATGGAGAGGTGCATGCTTGGTGTAACCAGGAGAGATAAGAAGAGGAACTCGTGGATCCGAAAAATGACAAGAGTGGAAGACATCATGATCAGAGTTAAATCCCTGAAATGGCAATGGGCTGGACAAACTGCCAGAAGGACAGATCATCGATGGACAGCCGAAATTTTAGATTGGATTCCAAGGGACAGGAAAAGACCCAGAAGAAGACCACATGGGAGATGGGTGGATGAAATTCGAAAGTATGCAGGGATGACATGGAGGAGACTGGCACAAGACAGACCGTTGTGGAGGAAACATGGGGAGACCTTCGTCCAGCGGTGGATTGATAATGGTTGACAATGATGATGATGATGATCACCTCTGACTGCGTTGCAGGATTTACAACGTCTGTCCATGCTGAGGACGAGGTTGTCAAGGGGCTGTTGAGGCATCGCGACCCATTCCTCTTGAAGCGCCAATCGCAGCTGCGGAATCGTCGCTGGCTGCTGGTGACGTGCTGCCAAGCGTCTCCCGAGAAGGTCCCACACGTGTTCGATTGGATTTAGGTCCGGGGACCTTGCGGGCCAATCCATGCGTTGAATATCTTCACTCTCCAACAGCTCTGCGACAGCCACTGTACGATGAGGTGTAGCGTTGTCGTCCATGATGAGGAACTCAGGACCCACAGTACCTCTAAACAGACGCACGTGAGGCAGGGGAACCTCAGTAGAATAGCGGACACCAGTGACAACCTCCTTGGAAGATGTGGAGGTCAGTACGGCTACCAAGCATGATACCTCCCCCAAACGGGAACTCCGCCACTTCCAAACCGGTCCCTTTCGATTATGTTGGAGGTGTGATTGCGTGTTCCCTGCTCTCTCCAGATGTGTATACGTCCAGAATCGCTCGTCAGACTAAATTGGCTCTCATCCGTAAAGAGAACTCGACCCCCATTGCTGATATGTCCAGTTCTTGTGTTCCTGGCACCACAGAAACCGCAGTCTCCGATGAGCAGGCGTTAATGGCACACACCGTACTGGTCGTCGTGCAAATAGACCACCTTTGTGCAGCCTCCTGGGCACGGTAAAACGCGATAACGGACGTCCAGTTGTCTGTTGCATGTCATCATCATCATCATCATTGTCAACCATTATCAATCCACTGCTGGACGAAGGTCTCCCCAAGTTTCCTCCACAACGGTCTGTCTTGTGCCAGTCTCCTCCATGTCACTCCCGCATATTTACGAATTTCATCCACCCATCTCCCATGTGGTCTTTTTCTGGGTCTTTTCCTGTCCCTTGGAATCCAATCTAAAATTTCGGCTGTCCATCTATGGTCTGTCCTTCTGGCAGTATGTCCAGCCCATTGCCATTTCAGGGATTTAACTCTGATCATGATGTCTTCCACTCTCGTCATTTTTCGGATCCACGAGTTCCTCTTCTTATCTCTCCTGGTTACACCAAGCATGCACCTCTCCATGCTGCTTTGAGTTGTCTGCAGCCTTTGTATGTCTCTTTTAGTTAAGGTCCACGTCTCTGCACCATACGTAAGCACTGGAAGGATGCATTGATCAAACACTTTTCTTTTAAGACATAATGGCATATTGCTCTTGAAAATTATGCTGTTTCTTCCAAAAGCTCTCCAGGCAAGTTTTGTACGCCGATTAATTTCTTCATCAATGTGACCCTCACTTGATATCTGCTGTCCAAGATAAACATACGTATCTGTTATCTCCAGTTTTTCTCCATCAATCGATAAATCTTCATTTCTTGTAAAAGCATTGAACATCACTTTTGTCTTCTGAAAGTTCATTTTTAATCCCACTTCTTTACTCTTGTCAGCAAGTTCCTGGATCATACTCTGCAGCTCTGATGGGGTAGTTGCAAAAATGACTACGTCATCAGCAAAACGAAGGTGGGTTAGATAATCTCCATTAATCTTTATCCCTTTGTTTTCCCAGTTCAGTGATTGAAAGACATTTTCCAATGTGGCATTAAAGAGCTTCGGAGATATGGTGTCACCTTGTCTCACTCCCTTTCCAATTTTTATGTGTGTTGTATTTTCAAACAGCTGAATCTTTGCACTTGCATTTTCATAGATGTTATTAATAATATTAATGTATGCATCTTCAATACCGCAGGATTTCAGAGCCGTGGTAACTGCTGATGGTTTCACCGAATCAAAGGCTTTTTCATAATCGATAAAAGCCATGCACAATGGAAGTTCATATTCCCTCGCTCTTTCAATTAGTTCTCTCAGTACATGGATATGATCTATTGTGCTGTAGCCACTCCTGAATCCAGCTTGTTCTCTCGGTTGAGCCATGTCTAGTGTTACCTTCAAGCGATGTGAAAGAACTTTAGTGAAGATTTTATAAACCACTGATAGGAGGCTGATAGGTCTGTAGTTCCTGAGATCCTCAATGTCACCTTTTTTATGTAGCAGGATCATTGTAGCATTGTTCCAATCCTCAGGAATCTTCCCTTCATTAAGGCATCGAGTGAAAATTTGGGCGAGTACTGTTTCGATTTCTCCACTTGCTTCTTGTATGATGTCTATAGTAATTCCATCTTCTCCTGGAGCTTTCCCCCGCTTCATGTTCTTGATTGCATGAGCAACTTCTGCTGGGAGGACTGGAAGAACTCTGGTACCTTTCATGATGTCTGGAGTACATGTATCATCCCTTTCATATAATTTGGAGTAGAAATCTTTCACTCTTGTCAAAATTTCGCCTCTATTTCTTGTTATAGAACCATCTTCTTTTCTCAGAGCCATAATCTGTTTTCTTCCCTTACTGAGATGTCCCTTTGCTATCTTTAGGCTTTGGTTGTTTTCAATTGCTTTCCTCACTAGTTCACAGTTGAATTTTCTTACGTCTTCAGTGATACTTTTTCTTACTGTCTTGCATAGCTCTATATATTCCACTTTGGAAGTCACATCTTCTTTAGTTGTCCTCATCTCTCTTCTTTTTTGCATCAACATTTTCGTTTTTCCTGATAATTTGTTTACATGCAACTTGTTCTTAGACCCAGCTAATTTTGTTGCTGTTTCCATAAGAGCTTTGGTTACTTTTCTGTTAACTTCAGAGATGTCCACTTCTTGCGATGTTAAGCCTTCTAAAGCAGAGAACCTGTTCTTCAGTTCCAACTTGAAGGTATTATGGTGTTTTTTAAGGTTGGTTATGTCAATAGATTTTGTTTGTCTTATGAGCTTGCCACGTTCAAGTTTAGTGTTGAGGTGCATCTTACATCTCACCAATCTATGGTCACTACCTGTGTTGAACTTGTTTAGCACACTGCAGTCTTCTATGACGAATTTTTTGTTACACATAATAAAATCAATTTCACTTGTCGTCCCATTTGAATGTCTCCATGTCCATTTCCTGTGTGGCCTTTTCTTGAAGAAGGAGTTCAAGATGAAAAACCCTTCTGCCTCTGCAAACTCAACGAGAGTATTTCCACGCTGGTTTCTGTTGCCGTGACCAAATTTACCTACTGAAGTTTCATTCTGTTGCCGTTGCCCTATTTTTGCATTGAAATCTCCCATAATTATTTTCAAGTGCTGCTTACCTTTATTATTTAGATGACAAATTTCCTCATAAAATTCTTCAATTTCTTCTTCAGGATGACTTGTGGTGGGTGCATAAGTTTGAATAATCTGAGCCTGGTATCTTCTCGATAGCTGGATAACGAGTCGTGCAGCTCTGTCAGAGGAACTTTCAACTTCTACCACTTTATCCTTCAGTTTCTTGTTTATTATAAATCCGACACCACTAGTTCTGCCAGTATCTGTCCCACGATAATAGAAGAGATGTCCACTTTTCAGTTCAATGAGATCTTCTCCTTTTCTCCTTACCTCACTCAGCCCGACGATGTCCCACTTGATCCTTTGTAGTTCCTCTTCCAATTCAAGAAGCCTTGAATCAGAAGATAGGGAGCGTCCGTTGTAGGTAGCCAAGGTCAGCATCAAATGGCAGCCTAGTCCGGTCCTCCGGGGATTCTTAGCACCCTCTGCCTTCATGTCGCACTGGCCGCTGCCTTGGCCAGGTACATTCCAGCTGCCGGAGACTGAGGGCCAAGATTTAAGTTGTAGAGTCATTTTGGAGGTGTTTGGCCATAACTCACCACGCTGGCCAAGCGGGTTGGTGAGTGTGGGATAGCATTTCCTCTGATCCCGATGGTATAGTTATACCGCTATTTGCGGTCGTCAGAGCCCCTTTAGTGGGAACAGGATGCACCACGAGAAGGCGGGGTTGACATTTGTCAAGGAGAGGCTGTGATGTTACGCATCACCTGACCTTACATCCCCTGTTGCATGTGCCTTGCGATTTCTCCCGCTATCTGCCGTCTGTCTCTTCTCGCCTGTAGGACAGTATACCGGTCGTCCGCCGTCGTGGTTGCTCGTGGATGACCACTGTTAAACTCTCGGACAGCTGTTCCTGTCGTTTGAAATGCTGTCCAAGCTCGTGAAACGATGCTGTGAGCGATCCCGAACTCCTCGGCCACACTAGTCACACTTCGACCTTCTTCCAACTTCCCAATGACGCGACCTCGGGTAAAGTCATCCAGATGTCGTCTACTGGATTGCCTGTTGGCCATATCACACGGTGGCAGCAACTCGACGTCGTTCAAACCGATGTACACCGTGCAATAGCTTTCACCGAATTGCTGAGCGTACTCCCCCTACGTCACGCTGCATATATGCGCATGCCCTACCGTACCGGACCCTAGTCTATCTCCTGAGTGGTCTTTCGGTCCGTTCTGCCTGCTCGTTCCGCTGTTATGCTAATTTCTCCTCTTCGTCCTTAATTTTTGCACACCAGTGTAGTTTTGCTTTCAACAAATGTTGGGGTTTTCTTCACTCTACAGTGGTTATTTTAGTTCGTTATTAGTAAACAAAAGTTTCAAAGATTGTAATAGGCTAAGTTTCGACTCAGTTACTCCATAACCTCATAAGATCTCAAGTTTATGAACCGCGCGGTTTCTCAGTAACAGAACCCTCGCGATTGGCAACGATTTTTCAAAAGTACTTTCGCGAACTGAGCAGCTACACGCCCCAATAATGTGACCCGATAAGCATTTACAGAGAAAAAAATCGTGCTTGCAGCACGTCAGAGATCCTGCTGTTGCTAACAAGAAGTATGCGAACGGAACTGAGGTCACACATGGAAAACGGCCGATTTGCATGTTCACAAAAAAAAAAAACCGCGACCTTCGCCACTTGGGCTCCTATGTCGTCAAACTGACGTCACACCCAAACCCACTGGTTTCTCAGCAGTTTCCGTTCACATAAAGAACTACCGTTCATTTCGAGTGGATAAACACGCCGCGCGGAGCATACTGGCCTCATTTTCCCCAACGTTTCTCTTCGTTTTGGGAACCAATATCAATGATAACATGCAAAAAAAACAATTAGCACGTGTGCATTGTTATTTTTCAATATGTTTAACAGATCTTTTTTTTTTTTTTTTTTTTTTTTTTTATTGGAGGTTTAACGACCACCGTGAGCAACTCAATGGGCTATAAGCAGTCGCCCGTCCCTAATTTAGGGTCATTGGTTCCAGGGAAGGGAGAGAGCCAGTGCCGTAAGACAAACAACATCCATGCCTGACCGGGATTCGAACCCGGGCCCCTTACCGACGAATGATCAAAGGCCAGCGCCTTAGACCACTGCGCCACCGGGGCGGCTTAACAGATCTGGATAATCATTCATTATTGTGAGCCTTAGAAACAAAACGCTGCGTTCCGATTGGAGGAAGAAACCTTGTCTTCTGATGACACGCACATCAGATACGGCATTCACAGCTAAGATTTTGTTTAAGAGGAAACACTCGTGTCTTTAAATATCAGTAAGCACGATTACAGTATCACACGTGTTTGTAGAATCTGATTATGGAGCGGGCCACTTGACCAACTTCTTGAAATTAAACGGTATTGGAAATGCTTGCTGTTCACATTTCCGAAAGTTATTAGCACTGCTCTTAGAATTCATGACGAAACATTGTTTTTATAAAGAACAAAAATACAACGTGTAGCCAGTTTATTAGAACCACCTTCACGTCTTCGGAAAGGACCATTCACAGGTAGTGTAATTATGGAAATAGCAATCGCATGTCAAAAGGAATGATGCTTCAAACAGGCTAATGTGGAGTTTAACTTTCCTTCAGTGAATTATTTCTCGTAAAGCTGTCATTTAAAATGTTACAGTAGCTATGAATATTCCTTTCCATACATAAGAGAGTGGTCCTAATAATGTGGCCACGCAATGCATTTGCAGTTTGCCCGAAGAACAAACAATTCATACGTTAGCGAAAAAAACAAGTACATAATCTTTCCTTATTTGACATTAGCACTAAATGTGCGCTTAATGTATGCACGTTTAAAGTGAAACACTAATATCAACAACCAGTTGCTAGCAGGCTGTCGTTATATGCAACGCATGCGCCCTAACTACGTGAAAAAATTTGATCCGTGCGCAAAAAAGAATTGCGTTTGTGCTGCAGTTTTTTTTTTTTTTACGCGAAAATTAAAACTGTGCACCAATGGTTTCAGAAGTTTTTATTTAAAACAAAATGTAAATATTTGTGTGTATTTTTAGTCGGAATGAATGAAACGTGCGCGAATACAACTGCCTTAGCATTGCCAAGCCCGTACTTGATTTTATGGGAGATTGTGTCCGGTGGAAGGGCGAGTACGATACGCAGAATACTGAGACGCGAAATCTCCAGTTGCATTTAGCTTCTGCCCCCCAAAGCTCAGGATTAGTGGCAGTTGATCAATTTACAACCCCCCCCCCCACCCGAGTCCTTTCGCTTTGTCCTCTCTGCTTATTCCCCCTTCGGATGTGGCTTTGTTAACTGCCGTGAGAAAACGAGTAGAAATGCGAAATTGAGTGTTGCAAACAATTGAAAGCAGAATTTCTTTTGACTGATTTATTCTGTGATTAGCTGTACAGTGCGTAACTTCAGAGGACACAGTTGGAAAATTATAAGTTGCATATTCCTTGCTTTTGTGAAGGACTAAATCGCTCAGGATAACTTAAGCAAATTAGTTGTTCAAAAGAAAAAAGGAAATGCATAAAGATATTGCAAAATTAGTATAAGTCTTTCGATTCCGTAAATTTGGCAGAAAAACACCTTCATGTGTAGAAACGAGGACCAATCTCCAACCTGAGTCGCTGAACATCGTCGTTAGGTAAGCAGGTAAAACATACGAACGACATTTCAATGCTATTTACCTAACACAATAGATATGTCGCATTTCAAACATCCAAATGAAAACTATTTACCCTTTCTTAAAGAAAATAAAATGAAACTCAAAAAATAGTTAATATATATGCAATGTTCAGTTTTTCAGCACTTATTTTAAAGTGTACTTCAATATTCCATATACACTGAAGAGCAATTGAATTAGAGACAGCTGGCGTTATGCAAATGTGGCGCTGTGGGCGGCCCTGTAAACGGAAACGACATGACGTATGCAGCGATCCGACAATATAAGGAGTGATGCGACGGGAATCAGTAAGAGTCGAACGCAGATACGAAGGATCTAAGCGCTTTGATCGTGGGGAAATTGTCGGGGCCCGACGAATGGGTGACTCCATCTCGGAAGTCGTGCAGGCACTGGGATTTTCACGGGGTGCATCGTGAGTACATCGAATCCGGTAAAACCAACCCTGCAAGGGCCAACTGCCGTGGACAACAGCGTGTGAATGAGCGGGGTCATCGTCGGCTAGCTCGCATTGTAGCAGCGGATAGACGGGCCACAGTGCAAGAAATCACTCGGGAATTTAACGCTGGTGCACAAAAACGTGTAAGCAGCCACACCATCCAGAACCATCTCCTCGCAATGGGGTACAGAAGCCATCGTCCCACGAGGGTACCGCTGCTGACCGCACATCACAGGGTGCAAAGATTAGCATGGGCGCGGGAACATCGCCACTGGACCCTAGACATGTGAAAAAATGTTGCCTGGACTGATGAGTCGAGATTCACGTTGGTACATGCGGATGGCAGGATACGAGTACGGCGCAAACCACATGAAGCGATGGGTCCTTCTTGCCAGCAGGGTACTCTTCAAGCTGGTGGGGGTGGCATTCTCGTCTGGGGACTGTTTACGTGGACTGAAATGGGACCCCTGGTATGCGTGACATTGTCCCTCACAGGTCAACGTTACCGGGATATCCTGGACGACCATTTGCTGCCGTTTGTGCGTCTTCAACATCCCACTGGGGACCTCATCCTACAACAAGACAATGCACCGTGCCATCGCTCCCGAATTGTATCTGAATGGTTGGATGAACACTCCACCGACGTGACCTCGCTCCTGACCTCAATCCCATCGAGCACATCTGGGATGCCATCGAGAGAGATGTTCGAGGCTCTGACCCCCTCCATCAAATCTTCGTGAACTGTGGGAGCTTGTTCATGGGTCGTGGATCCGTATGGCTTCCCAACGCTTCCGGTGTCTTGTAGAGTCCATGCCGAGACGAATCGCCGCAGTCATCAGGGCGACAGGTATCTCTAATTCAATTGCTCTTCAGTGTACATCGTCGTTAGGTAAGCAGGTAAAACATACGAACGACATTTCAATGCTGTTACTAAACACAATGGATTTGTCGCATTTCAAACATTCAAATGAAAACTATTTTCCCGTTCCTAAAGAAAATGAAACTCAAAAAATAGTTAAAATATATGCAATGTTCAGTTTTTCAGCACTTATTTTAAAGTGTACTTCAATATTCCATATTCTGTAAACTCCCCTTCCCCCACCACCCCCAAGGTAAAGTCTTTCTTCCCCTGGTAGCCCCATAAGAATCCTTCGTGGAAAACTCATGGGGTTTAAAAAATTATATTACAAAATGAGGCAGGTCTTCCAAAGAGCTTGGATTCACTCAAATAAACATATTTCACACGCGCTTTGATTTCGCTAGGTTAAAAAGTGAAATTTTTTTCTCTTATCGGAATTAAGCACCTATTTACGCAGTACACGCAAGGAAAAAACAGATTAAACTTTTTTAATGACAACTGAAAGTTTTACGGAAAACATAACTCACATCGAAGCTTACATTTCAGGCCAAAGTAAAGGAACTGATATCGAAGCTTACATTTCAGGACAAAGTAAAGGAAGAATTAAAAAAAAAAAAAAAAAAAAAAACGTAAGTGAAATCGCAAGATTGAATTCAGCTACAAATTAAGTATGTCCCTGTCAACAACCTAAAGACAACAACACTCTCCGTATTATCACACGCTATGTTTGTGAGGTTTTGCTCGGTAAAAAAAAAATTCTGAAATTCACGAGCCATTTTCCGTATTTCGTTTCGTAAATTTATGTTGCATATTTCTGATGCAACCTCTTCCGTGAAATGATGGGGGGGGGGGGGGTGAATTTCACGGATATTTCGTCCGCCAAGAAAATTCTGAATTTTTAGAAACTTTTCCGCAATTCCTTTCATATTTTGACAGTAATTTGACATTTTAAACAGGTGTTAACAGAGAACTCTGAATTTTCAGAAATCCCCAGTAATAGGAGCGACTCGCAGGAACACTTGAGGTTTGATTAACTATTAAATTTCAATCATCTGTCGGAGGATCTGATTTTGAAGTTCTGTAGCTAGATCGGATATTGTGGATAGCACACCGCATGAAATTTCGGATATTGTGGCACAGGGAATTCCTTCCCCTCTCCCCCATTTTGTACACCAGCAGCTATTGTACAATATTGTGTTATCGTAAGAAACCGGGTACTTCAATTATTGTACAGGTAATTGTATGATGTCTATGTATCAGTCTGTAGACCTCTTAAGACAAAAGCTATTATAGCTATCAAGAGTAAATTTCATATTTGGGAGTTTTGTGAAATAATCTCTCAATTCTAAAAACAAGTTGGTAAAATCATGCAATGCATTGATTATGATACCGCTTTCCAACATACCAGAAATCATGACTAAAGTTATTACTCAAATTATGAGGATAATGGCTGTGGAATAAATCTCGCTTATGTGCCCTGACCTTTAACTCCATTTCGATGATATTCAACAGATTTCGTTCAGTATACCTCCGGAACAACATACTAAAGTTTTGTTGCAATAGATGCATTTTTAGTCAAATTATGTTGATAATGGCTGTGGAATAAATCTCGCTCCCGTGTCCTGATCTTTGATCCATTTTGATGATATTCAACAGAACCGGTTCATTATACCTCCGGTACAACATGATAAAGTTTTGTCGCAATCGAAGCATTTTCACGTAAGTTATGACGCATAAGGGCAATAGAATGGATGCCGTTCCTATGTCCTGACCTTTGACCCCATTTCCAATAAGGCTCGTGTCCCCAGGTGGTCCCCTACCACATACTACAATTTCATTGAAATCTAAGCATTTTTACGCAAGTTACGACGCATAAGAGCAATGGAATGGATCCCGCTCCTATGGCATGACCTTTGACCCCATTTCGCCCATTTTCAATAGGGTTTGTCCCCAGGTGGTCCCCTACCACATACTAAAATTTCATCGAAATCGAACCATTTTTACGCGAGTTATCGTGCGGTCGGACAGACGGACAAAGCTGGAGCATATACGCTTCATCTTACGGTTGGAAAGCGTAAAAAAAACATGTTATGAAATATCTGTGAATTCATTTCCGTTGACTAAAAGAATCGATGGTATTCAATAAAACCTCTAGCGCGATCGCCTTGTACGTGGTGTCTTCACAGGCTAACTGAGATTTTGGCTAGATTCCACAATGTAAGTCAAGTTATGCACATTACTGTACACAGGGTACACTCAGATTTCGTGTTCCAGCCAACTACGCTTCAAGAAATTTGAAACTGTCACGTGATTTGAAGAAAACCTTTTTTTTTTTTTTTTTTAAACCTTGTTTCAAAAGTAGCACGGTTTGTAGCGTAATTTTCCTGTACAATCCACTTTATTTTCCAGCGTACTACTGCGACAAGTACATTTTTCTATCCACATGCCTCGCTACACTAAATACAAGAAAGATGACACCGAATTTTCCGGTGTAATAAGCACGTCTTTTGAATCCGTTCTGACGCAAATTAAATTTATCAAAGCTATTGAAAGTCAATGGAACCAGTATGGAAAACAATAGATCTGACGAAAGAAAGAAGATTTTCAATCGGGTTTTTAATCCCTCAGATATTGCTATAAACGAAATCGTGAGCTTACGAACTCTTAGAAACAGAGATCTCGACAAAAATAAGACGTGACTTTACGTCCTCTGGCGGGAAACCCATGTATTATTTCAGGAAGAAAGTATTCTCAAAAGGTTTTTCCATATGAGCGGTATCGGTTCAAGAAAAAAAAAAATTTAGTCGAGTTTTCAGGAGTCTAGATTTTGCTACAAATACATCAGAAGCAGAAATTAACACTTATACCCCCTGGTGGCCAAACCATTCTTTACCAAACATTAGAAATTATGTGAAACATATTTTCCATCAGGTCTTGTATGCGATCAGGAAGAATTTTTCAAATTGGAGTTTTAGAACCAGAAATAACACAAAAAACGTAATTTACCTTTCTTAATTACGTCTTCAAAACGTAATTTACCTTTTCAAGTAAATCAGACTTTCCTAGTGGAAAGTCTATGATTTACTTGAAAATTTTGAATTGATAGGAAAAACATTTCGCATCGGAAACACTATCCAACAAAGAAGGAATTTTTCAAATCGGACTCCTAGAAGTAGAGATATTGACAAAAGAAAAATAAGATATACATCTACGCCCCCTGGCGTAAATACCATGCATTATTTCAAGAAGAAAATGTTCCTAAAAGGTTTGTCGACATGAGTAGTATCGGTCAACAAACTACTTTTTTTCAATCGAGATTTTAGAAGCTCATTTGCTGCAAATACATTAGAAGCAGAAATTAAGACTTATGCCACCTGGTGGCCAAACCATTTTTTACAAAAATTAGAAATTATGTGCAAAGGATTTCTCATCCGGAGCTGTATCTGGTGCAGAAAGAATTTTTCAAATCGGAGATTTAGAAGCAGAGATACAGGGGAGGGGTCAATTTACCTTTATGCCTGGAAAGTCTATGAATTACCTGAAAATTTTGAAATTATATGAAAAACACGTCACACTGGAAACACTGCCCAACAAAGAAGGAATTGTTCCAATCGGACTCCTAGAAGTAGAGATATTGACAAAAATAGGATATACATCTACGCTCCCTGGCGTAGAAACCATGCATTATTTTAAGAAGAAAATGTTTCTAAAAGGTTTGTCGACATGAGTAGTATCAGTCTACGAACGACGTTTTTTTCAATCGAGAATTTAGCTCATTTTTTGCTGCAAATACATCAGATGCGGAAATTAAGATTTACGCCCCCTGGTGGCCAAACTATTTTTTCACAAAAATTAGAAATTATGTGCAAACGGTTTCCCATCAGGAGCTGTATCCGGTGCAGAAATAATTTTTCAAATCGAAGATTTAGAAGCAGAGATATAGGGGGAAACTTAATTTACCGCTACGCCCCTAGCGGAAAGTATAATTTTACTTGAAAATTTTAAAATTATATGAAAAACATGTCACACGGAAAACACTATTCAACAAAGAAAGAATTTTTCAAATCGGATTCCCAGAAGTAGTGATATTGACAAAAATAAGATGTTCATTTACGCCCCCTAGCGGAGAAACTGGAATATTTTAAGAAGAAAATATTCCGAAAAGGTTTATCGATGTGAGTGGCATCAGTCCACGAAAGAATTTTTTCGAATCGATATTTTAGAAGCTCAGATTTTATGGCAAATACATCAGATGCAAAAATTAACACTTATGGCCCCTGGCGGCCAAAGTATTATTTACCAAAAATTTGAAATTATATGCAAAACATTTTCCATCAGGAGATGTATCCGTTGAAGAAAAAAATTTTCAAATCGGAGTCTTAGAAAAGTTATCGGGGAAAATGTAATTTACTTTTACACCCCCTAGCGGAAAATCTATGCGTAATTTGAAAAAGTAACTATATCTAAAATACTCTTCGACATAAATGGAATCGAAAGGTAAAAGAATTTTTTCAATCGGAAGTTCAGAAGCAAATATGTGGAATAAAACGTATTTTTGAATTCGACATCATCTGCATTTACGCCCTCTAGCGGCGAAATTGTACATCGTAAAAAAAAAAAACGAAATGAAGGATCATCATTCGCATATTTCAGGCTTCATAATGCAAAAATAATTTTTCAAATCGGACTAATAGTTGCAGAGATATCGTGGGTACAGACGGACGGACAAACCGATAACATAAGCACGATCTTTTTTTACAAAAGACGTGCTAAAAAGTGGCGTGTTGCTTCCGATCACTGCGCAATTCATATGCTGCACGTTCGCTGCCGGTTTTGATTTCTGACTGCACTAGGGTCATGTGTTTCCGTTCGCAACAACCAAACCCGCTTGTCAAAAATATTTGTTTCTACCAATACAATATCATTTTGTTTAATGTTAATTGCTGTATACATTCCTAAGTTATATTTTTAGCACGTCTTTTGTAAAAAAAAAAAAGATCGTGCTTATGTTATCGGTTTGTACGTCCGTCCGTCAGTCCGTCCGTCTGTACCCACTATATCTCTGCAACTATTTGTCAGATTTGAAAAATTCTTTTTGCATTGGGAAGCTTGAAATATGCGAATGATGATCCTTCATTTCCTTTTTTTTTTTTACGATGTACAATCTCGCCGCTAGAGGGCGTAAATGCAGATTAATTCAAAAATACGTTTTATTCCACATTTTGCTTCTAAACATCCGATTGAAAAAATTATTTTATCTTTCGATTCCATTTATGTCGAAGAGTATTTTAGATATAGTTACTTTTTCAAATTACGCATAGATTTTCGGCTAGGATGGCGTAAAAGTAAATTACATTTTCCCCGATAACTTCTTCTAAAACTCCGATTTGAAATTTTTTTCTTCAGCGGATACATCTCTTGATAGAAAATCCTTTGCATATAATTTCTAATTTTTGGTAAAGAATACTTTGGCCACCAGGGGGCGTAAGTGTTAATTTTTGCTTCTGATGTATTTGCCATAAAATTTGAGCATCTAAAATATCGATTGAAAAAATTCTTTCGTGGACTGATGCCACTCACATCGATAAACCTTTTCGGGATATTTTCTTCTTAAAATATTCCAGTTTCCCCGCCAGGGGCCGTAGATATATATATATCTTCTTTTTGTCAATATCTCTTATTCTAGGAGTCAGATTTGAAAAATTCTTTCTTTGTTGGATAGTGTTTTGAGTGTGACACGGTTTTCATATAATTTCAAAATTTTCAAGTAATTCAAAGACTTTCCTTCTGCTAGGGGGCGTAAAGGTAAATTGCGTTTACACATAATTTATAATTTTTGTAAAAAAATGGTTTGGCCACCAGAGGGCGTAAATCTTAATTTCCGCTTCTGATGTATTTGCAGCAAAATATGAGCTAAATTCTAGATTGAAAAAAAAACGTCGTTTGTAGACCGATACTGTCGACAAACCTTTTAGAAACATTTTCTTCTTAAAATAATGCAAGGTATCTACGCCAGGGGGCGTAGATGTATATCTTATTTTTGTCAATATCTCTACTTCTAGGATTCCGATTTGAAAAATTCCTGCTTTGTTGGATAGTGTTTGCAGTGTTACATGTGGTTCATATAATTTCAAAATTTTCAAGTAATTCATAGACTTTCCGCTAGGGAGCGTAAAGGTAAATTGTGTTTCCCTCTATATATCTGCTTCTAAATCTCCGATTTGAAAAATTCTTTCTGCACCGGATATAGCTCCTGATGGGAAATTCTTTGCACATAATTTCTAATTTTTGTAAAAAATGGTTTGGCCACCAGGTGGCGTAAGACTTAATTTCCGCTTCTGATGTATTTGCAGCAAAATATGAGCTTCTAAAATCTCGATTGAAAGAAAAGTCGTTTGTTGACCGATACTACTCATGTCGACAAACCTTTCAGGAACATTTTCTTGAAATAATGCATGGTTTCTACGCCATGGGGCGTAGATGTATATCTTATTTTTGTCAATATCTCTACTTCTAAAGTCCGAATATGAAAAATTCCTTCTTTGTTGGATAGTGTGTCCGATGCGAAATGTTTTCCCTCTTAATTCAAAATTTTCAAGTGAATCATATACTTTCAAGCTAGGGGACAAAAAGGTAAATTGCGTTTTCTGCGTTATTTCTGCTCCTAAAACTCCGATTTGAAAAATTCTTCCTGTATCGCATACAAGACCTGATGAAAAATATTTTTCACGTAATTTTTAATGTTTGGTAAAAAATGGTTTGGCCACCAGGGGTCATTACTTTTAATTTCTGCTTCTGATGTATTTGTAGCAAAATCTGGGCTCCTGAAAACTCGACTAAAATTTTTGTTCTTGGACTGATACCGCTCATATGGATAAACCTTTTGAGAATACTTTCTTCCTAAAATAATGCATGGTTTTCTCACCAGGGGACGTAAAGTCACATCTTATTTTTGTCGAAATCTCTGTTTCTAAGAGTTCGTAAGCTCACGATTCCATTTACAGCAATATCTGAGGGATTAAAAACCCGATTGAAAATCTTCTTTCTTCCGTGTCAGATACTGTTTTTTTCCCAACCGGTTCCATTGACTTTGAACAGCTTTGATAAATTTAATTTGCGTCAGAACGGATTCAAAAGACGTGCTTATTACACCGGAAAATTCGGTGTCATCTTTCTTGTTTTAATTGGCGGCTAATTTTGGTCCACCTGCGGTTTTCAGGGTTTCAACACAGGAAAATCTCACTATGTTAGGAGTCAAGACAATGTAATAAAAATAAAAAGCCTACAGCAACTGTTCGACAAACCCCTTGTACACGGAGAGCCAAGTTATTCATGCGCTGTGCTGAATATCAAGCATTACGTCTAATTATTGCGTCAATAACAGCTTTAAACACTGTCTCGTTACCCAAGGGTGTCAACACTCTGGACATGAAATGAAATCTCTCTTTAAGAGCAACAACTGTTGCGCAGTGAATCCGGAAGAAACAACGACGTGCGTCATATCAACGGACGGCAGCCACAACAACTCTCTTCATACCAAGTGCTCATTTTCCACATACCAGCCCCACCCGCCCACCCATTCCCTACAGCAAACGAAGTTATGAGCGCCTATAAACATTGTTTCGTATGACTTCAGAACCTTGGACAGCGACGTTAAATTTGCGAGTGATTGCATTATACAGTATCTTAAGCAGATATTTCTGTTAAAAACTGTTTTTTGAACATCGAAGAAAGCTGAGCACTTTGCAGGTCCAACGGGAAATACAGGTTTCAACACTGATTTCTACAATTTGCATAAAACGCAAAACACATGCCTGGGCGCCCATATGGGAAGCAAGAGGGCATTTGCCCTCCCCTGGAAAAATCTGAGTACATCATGTCAGTGCTTGGAGAACGTACTACGAAGATTTTTGCAATAACACAAATTCTGAACATTAATTTTTCTGTTGAACTTCTGGATGCTATGTGTGTGAACATGCAGTAAAAATAGGAATAAGTTGGGAATTTACAACATAAAAAGCGGAAATTTACAGTGAAAAGTAGCAAAACTGAATTTCCGCATTGAATGTTAGAGAGAACAGCGTACATACACGTACAATATGGAAAAGTATGAAAGGAAGAGAAATGAAAACCATGGCATCCTTTCGCACGATTCACTGCTAGACAAGATCTCCCGAAGTTTTTTCCACGCATTTGTCTTGAGAGCAGAGGCGGATAGGGACCACCAAACCAGGTCGAGAATTTTAGACTTGCGGGCCATTACAAAAAAACACACGCACCTGCAGGGGAACATCTCTTCCCTCATAAAAAAAAATTAATAATAAATACATTTTATTAGATCCCGGATGAAAGAAAACTGTCAAAACATGCATTTTAAAATGAATTGAGTCGTGAACAAATTTTAGCAACAATTTAATGGTCAAATAATTTTCTGAATCTGATCATGAATGAATTTAGCATCAAACCACACTCAAAATGGGATGTTGTAACCCGACAACTGTTTCCTTTGAAAATTTGGTTTTGACAAAACCACGAGTCTCTTGGAGACTCCGGTGTAAACTTAATCACCTCGAAGTTTATTCCAAGAGTTGAAATGTGCACATAACATATAAATTTTCCTACGCGATTAATTTTTGGATTTATTTGGTCACTGGTCTCCAACTGCGTGAACAATAGTCATAGAAATAGGTATTGGTACTTACATTTATAGCTTTGGTCCCTCCTCCATCAGTAGAGCCATTAGTTTGACCCATATGAACCAGTTTAGTGGTAATTCGTTGTTGCCTCTAAGACAAATACGAGGACACTGATTTCGGAATATCTCTGTCGGAGAATCGCTTTGCCTGTATGTGGAGAAGGGTGTGGGGATGATGGGCCATCACAATAGGTACTAGTATCTCAGTCAAATTTACAAAAGGATGGTAGGGCCTACCAATTACGCAGGGATCCAAGTCCAACTACCTATATCCAACTGTAGTTAGCGTTTGCTTAATTAATTTATAACAGTGCAGTTGGTCCGGCTGCACTTTTCTTGCATACGTGCAGAGAATTTTGCTATGCTTTTCAGAGCAAACGCCCAAATTATAAAAGGAAACGTTTCTTTTCTTAAGGAAATGACTTTTCAGATAGATATGAAGCACAATTGAAGTTACAGATTGTTATTCATAAAGTAGTAAAATAATTATTCGTTCGTTAAAAAAAAATCAACAATAAAAGATTATGAGAAAATAGGCCATTTCTCGAGTGGTCCACTGGGAAATGTACCGGTGGGCCAATCCGCCCCTGCTTGAGAGTATTTTTTTCTTCTTTATAACAGATTGTGTGATCGCTGGAGTTTCGCGCCGCATAAGACCCATATCGCGAAAAGGCGTAAGGTAAAGTAATTTCTTACTGTTCCGACAAGCTGTCATATTTCATTTATCCATCACTTTTACATAGGGTTCGGGTCTCCTGGGTTTCATTAAATTTATGTGTTGTGTTCGTGGTGAAAACTGGTTAGATAACAAGACGGCACAGTGTATATCTGTACATATAAAACTGAAAGCCCTCACTGACTCATCACCGAATCTCAGAAACTACTGAACTTAGAACTTTCACATTTGACAGGAATGTTCCTTTTACAACATAGAGGCGCACTAAGAAAGGATTTTTTCCTACGATAACTTTAAATGGGTCTAAATGGTTTTTTAAATAACACAGCTTTGATAACGCTAGGACGTTTAGCAATGATCGAGCCATTGTTGCCCAGCAACTGAATCCCCGCCTTAAGTTTTAAATGACTTCAGTTGACCTGCTCAGTATATATTTTGTTCTAAATTAATTTCTTCTGAATTCATTTAACAAAAAAAAAACCCTTAAAAATCACGTAAAAAAGCGCTATAACATAATATGCTTTGCATTTAAACATTTATTATCGTTTGACAGATCGAATGTCATTGACTTGTTCTAAATTTAACAAAAAAAAAAAAAAAAAACTTAAAAAATATCACGTAAAAAGCGCTATATCACAATAATGCTTTGCATTTAAACATTTTATAATATCGTTTGACATATCGAATGTCAAGGTATTTTTGAATGAAAATCAAATTGCCAACATTCGTTTTCATCGAAGCAACGGTGGCAACATATAAGTCGTAAGATGACTGCAATAAATAGGCGGGTAAATTTTCATAGTAATTGAAATGTGAATAAATGAGATGTTTCTCCTTCAGATATTAGCGATGGCAACGCAATTTTGATCACACTTCCAAAACCATCTGATATAATAAAGTTATATAACAAACCGATCAAGTGTATTAGAATATTAATTTATGGTTCAAATTATATTATATGGTATGGTATGAAATTCTGTATTATAGAAATATATTTAATATCATCACGTTCGAAGAACGGGTATTTAGCTAGTTTGCAAATACATTGAAGAGCAATTGAATGAGAGATTCCTGTCTAGTAACGTGTAGCACCACCTTTCGTCCTGATGACGGCGGCGTTTCGTCTCGGCATTGACTCGACAAGACACAGGAAGCCTTGGGAAGCCATACATACGGATCCACGACCCCTGAACAAGCTCCCACAGTTCACGAAGATTTGATGGAGGAGGATCAGAGCCTCGAACATCTCTCTCGATGGCATCCCAGATGTGCTCGATGGGATTGAGGTCAGGTGACCTAGCTGGCCAAGGAAGCGAGGTCACGTTGGTGGAGTGCTCATCCAACCATTCGGATACAATTCGGGAGCTGCATTGTCTTCTTGCAGGATGAGGTCCCCACTGGGATGTTGAAGACGAACAAACGGGAGCGAAATGGTCGTCCAGGATATCCCGGTAACGTTGACCTGTGAGAGACGATGTCACACGTACCAGGGGTCCCATTTCAGTCCACGTAAACAGTCTCCAGACGAGAATGCCACCCCCACCAGCTTGAAGAGTACCCTGCTGGCAAGAAGGATCCATCGCTTCATGTGGTCCTGCCATCCGCATGTACCAACGTGAATCTCGACTCATCAGCCCAGGCAAAATTTTTCCACATGTCTAGGGTACAGCGGCAATGTTCCCGCGCCCATGCTAATATTTGCACCCTGTGATGTGCGGTCAGCAGCGGCACCCCCATAGCGAGGAGATGGTTCTGGATGGTGTGGCTGGTTACAAGTTTTTGTGCACCAGCGTCAAATTGCCGAGTGATTTCTTGCGCTGCGGCCCGTCTATCCGCTGTTACAATGCGAGCTAGCCGACGATGACCCCGCTCATCCACACGCTGTTGTCCACGGCAGTTGGCCCTTGCAGGGATGGTTTTACCGGATTCGATGTACTCACGGTGCACCCGTGACACAGTGGCTCGTGAAAATCCCAGTGTCTGCACGACTTCCGAGATGGAGTGACCCATTCGTCAATTTGCCTACGATGAAATGCGCTTAGATCAAATACTGCGTTCGACTCTTACTGATTTCTGTCGCATCACTCCTTATATTGTCGGATCGCTGCATACGTCATGTCGTTTCCGTTTACAGGGCCGCCGACAGCGCCACATTTGCATAACGCCAACTGTCACTAATTCAATTGCTCTTCAGTGTAGTGTTTGTTATTTGTAGTTACAATTTCTGTTTTCCACCTCCTGAAAACTAAGCTATGGGCGCCTATAAACACATAGGTTTTGCTTTTCGTAAAACCTGCAAATTAATGCCAACAAGTTCACAGGGAACAAATACCATGTAAAGAAAAAACTTTTGTAAGTCTATCGCATTTACATCAGCTGTGGTGAGGCTTAGTATTATGAAGCTATTATTTCAACAAACCAATCATTGGCGTAGAATTACCCCGAAAGTTCGGGGGGCCGGGAACTTATGATTAAATAAAATATTCCCAGTAATATGTAGACATATCATCAACAACAAACCATTATCAGTCCACTGCTGGCTAAAGTTCTCCCGACAACTCTGTCTTGCGTTGTGGGGACCATCGATCAGAATTGTAGAGACCTCCGCAACTGCTACTCTCCTCTATGTTACCCCAGCATGCAGGGCCTAATTTGGGGGAGGGCATTTGGGGCACGTGCCCAGAGTCCCCCAAAATATGGTTACCTACTGGGTTGTCGGAAAAGTCATGGGTTACGTACCTACTGGGTTGTCGGAAAAGTCATGGGTTACGTACCTACTGGGTTGTCGGAAAAGTCATGGGTTACGTACCTATTGGGTTGTCCGAAAAGTCATGACGTATTTTAGCCATGTTTTGCAAAGGTCATTTATTGATAGAAAGAACAAAGATCAATCAACGATATAATGCCTATTTTGTTCGATAACCTTTTGCCATCTTTCAGTGGGCTGCAGAATGCCTTGTTCATAGAAGGACCTGTCTTTCGTGGTGCAAAACGTAACAAGGTGCTGATTTGCAGCCTCATCTCAATTGAACGTTATACAACGCAAGACTATTGAAGAGAGCGAAACAAGTGGAAGTCTGACGGCGCAAGGTCAGGCGAGTATGCTGGGTGTAGCAACACATCCCACCCAAGCTCCAATAAATTTTGGCGGGTGATCAAACTAGTGTGTGGTCTCGCACTGTCGTGATGGAACACAACACCTTTACGATGTACGAGCTCTGGAAGTTTCTGGATGATGGATTAGTTTAAACTGTCCAATTGCCGACAGTACACATTCGAATTGATTGTTTGGTTCCGAGGTAGGAGCTCGAAAAACACGACACCTTTAAAATCCCACCACACTGAGACCAGAACCTTCCGCTGATGAAAGTCTGCTTTGGATGTCGTTTGAGGCGAAGCAGCACGTCTGGACCAAGACTGTTTGCGCAGCACATTGTTGTACACAATCCACTTTTCGTCACCAGTTATCAGTCGCTTCAAAAAAGGATCATTTTCCTCACGTTTGATGAGCATATCGCAGATGTTTAAACGCGCCGTCAATTGAGTTTCTTTGAGTTCATGAAGAACCCACACATCGAGTTTGCTTACGTATCCCAGCTTCGTCAGGTTGCCGTGAACGCTTGAATGATGGATGTGCAATGTGTCTGCAATCTCTCGTGTCGTATAACGTGGGTTTGACACGATCAATGCCTTGATTTGGTCGTCATCAACCTCGGTGGGCCTCTCGGACCGAGAAGCATCGTTGAGGTCAAAATCGCCAGCACGGAATTTCGCGAACCACCGCTGGCACTGACGTTCTTGTGGAGCATTATCACCGTACACTTTATGCAACTTTTCACAAGCTTGACGCGCGTTCTTCCCTTTACGGGAGTAAAACAGTAAAATATGGCGAAAATGCACAGTTTGGTCTTCCATCTTTAACTTGATGTCAAAACTCCGATCAACCAACTCGCTCACTATTCCTTATAGACTGCAGCTAGAACTGGCACCTGTCGAATGCCATAGCGATAACAGAGCTGCGCGTGCCTCTAGTACTTCCAAAACCGCCCAACCACCATCGGGTGCCAAAATACGTCATGACTTTTCCGACAACCCAATATTATTTGCTTTGCATCAAACTAAGCCAAGTGTTCTATCGTTAAGAACAAGGAGCCCCTTGAAAGCCGCTTGCCCGGGACCTCAAACTGTCTAAGTCGGTCGCTGCCACCATGCTTTCGAATGTCAGTTATCCATCTCCCACATGGCGTTGTGTGTGGGTCCTTTTCTGTTCCTTGGTAATCAGTCTAATATTTCAGCTGTCCAATGGTGGTCAGTCCTTTTAGCTATAAGTCCAGCCCATTGTCATTTCAAGGATTTTACTGTGATCATTCAACTGTTGTCATTCTTCTGATCCAAGAGTTCCTCTTTCTATCTTTGCTGGTTACACGAAATATGATTTGCTCCACGCTTCTTGTAGGTGTCTGTAGCATCTGAAGTCTTTTTTTACGCTTTCCAACCGAAGGTTGAAGAAGCGTATATGCTCTAACTTTGTCAGTCTCTCTGTCCGCACAATAACTCGCGTAAAAATGATTCGATTTCGATGAAATTTTAGTATGGGGACAAATCCTATTGAAAATGGACGAAATTGGGTCAAAGGTAAGGACATAGGAGCGGGATCCATTCCATCGCCTTATGCGTAATAACTAACGTAAAAATGATTCGATTGAGAAAAACTATCATGTTATTCCGGAAGTATAATTAACCGGTTCTGTTGAATATCATCGAAATGGGGTCAAAGGTCAGAGCATCGGAGCGAGATTTATTCTACAGCTATTATCCTTTTAACTTGAGTAATGATTTCTGGTATGTTGGAAAGCGCATCATAATCAATGCATTTTACTAACTTGTTTAATTAAGGTCCACGTCTGTGTTTCATAAGTAAGAACCGGAAGGATGTATTGATTAAAGATTTCTTTTAAAACATAATGGTAAATTGCTCTTGAAAATTTTACCGTTTCTTCCAAGTGCTCTACTACCAAGTTTTATACGCCTAGATTTCTTTTCCGATGTGGCCCACACTTGATATCTACTATCCAAAGCAAATGTAGGCATAAATTAATTCTAGATTTGCCCCATCAACTGCTAAATTTTCAGTTTTTGTTAAACGTTTTTAAGTACACTTCTTTATATACATATATACGTAATAGCAGGAAAGCTCGTTTCTCGTTATTTAGGGAAGCATAATATGTTGGGTGACATATCAGCCAAAAATTAAGGGGGACATGTACCCCCCCCGACCCCATACGATACTACGCCCATGAAACCAATGAATGTCCAGTTAATAACAACGAGAAATAAAGCAACTTACATTTGTCCTCATGTGTGTATACATTCCAACAGATCTACAGACACAAATATCAGGATTTATTCCATTCTGTGAAGCAAGTCCCTCATTCCCGAACATGACTTCCACCAAGTACGACGTACTGTGGTTTGTGGGGATTTCCTTCTTCCAAGTTTCTGTCTGTGAGAGACAGAATGGTTGGCAGTGCTACACGGAATTCCCTTCGCGCCCCCCCCGCACATGCTTGACTCAAGTCAAGGTCGCATAGCAAAACTTAATGACGAAAAGTACAGTTGCCCGCAAACTGGCATGAATACAAAATGCTCCTTGATTTAAACTCGCCCCCTTCCATCTTTCCCCTCGAAGTTTCTACTTTCAGAACACGAACTAGTGAACACTATCAGTTTCGTACGCGCAAAGCAATACTTGTTCCTGAGCTGAAGAATATTAACACTGTTTAGTGCAATTCAGAAAGGTCCTTGTATTAACCGAATGTTTTCAAGTACTGCTAAAATCAGTTCCACTCATACTGCATCAAATCTGACAGCATCTAAATTAACAAAGCCAATGACCCAACTGCTGGGTTAGGAAATGGGAAGGGGAAAATGAAAAAACAGCCAAGGAACAGTTTTGCAAGACTGTTCTCCTCGGATTGACACAACTCCGCTAAAAACCACGGAAATTTCAGTAATAACGCGACGAACGTCTGCTATTATATAAAGTACTTTTAAAGTACTCTCACTGAATTTTTTTTTCATTTAAATTTTAATGGCACTGGGGGAAAAGTACTATCGGAGGCCGTGGAAACGACCCCTCCTATTCAAACGGAATACCAGCTGACCCAGTGGACTTATTATTTCTTTACAACAAGATCACCCAGAAGTCTACAATGCATTTCTTCAAACGATTTTTCCGTGCTTCTAATCGAAATCAGAGGAAATCTCATCAACCTAGATCACCAAGCTGTTCCCGAAGTTAAAATACCAACGTTTACCACAATCAAAGGTTTATTATACATCGACTATAGTTTCGCAGAGCGTTTGGCTCGGCATCATCAGCACTATTCGTCCTGATGGTAAACGCTGGTATTTTTATTTTATCTCAACACACGTTCTGTAGTAATAAATTATACGTTCCTGAATTTTTTATGTGTAATCAGAATAGAGGTAACGTTTCGACCCGAGACAGCATTGAACTTGACCATTCCGTATCCTCTTCCCTAATATCTTCCCAACTAAGAACACTTTTGGTTCCACGGAAGATGAACCCCTTCTCCATTTGACAGCGCAGCATTACATATTCATAAAAACGTCCGCTGAATCTCGAAACGCAGCTTCAGGCTTCTAAAAGCATAATTTCTGCGACTGATACGAACTGGCTCTACACCCTGTGGTACACACACTGTCCTTCGCAGTGGTCAAAATTTCTACCATTTCCACAGGAGCTTTATATCACTAGAAAAGCTCCTACATACCGTTGCTACTGGGAAAACTCCAACACTTTTGCAAAATTTCCGAAAGAAATGCAATTTCTGTACGGCCCCTTATATGAAAAAGCATCGGAGTTTACACCGGTGTAGGACTTGACTTTTTTTTTATTCCCAAATCCATAGCAAAACTAAGCAACTGTGAAAATTTTCATGAAAATATGTAAGCAAAGTTAATTATTTACGATCTTCGCTACTTTATAGGGGAAAATTAGCTTTAGGGATTAGACGATCGCCCCAGTCGCCCCCGCTATATTCGCTACTGAAGGTTGTGGTGATATATACGAAGACCAGTGGCGTACACAGAAACTTAAGACCGAGGAAGGAGGGGGCCATGGATTTGGTTCATTGGTGAAAGCCTCATATATACATTGAAGAGCAATTGAATTAGAGACAGCTGGCGTTATGCAAATATGGCGCTGTGAGCGGCCCTGCAAACGGAAACGATATGACGTATGCAGCGATACGACAATATAAGAAGTGATGCGACGGGAATCAGTAAGAGTCGGATGCAGTATGCGCAAGACGAAGGATCTTAAGCACATTTGATCGTGGGCAAATTGTTGGGGCCCGACAAATTGGTCACTCCATCTCGGAAGTCGTGCAGGCACTGGGATTCTCACGAGCCACTGTGTCACGGTTGCACCGTGAGTACATCCAATTTGGTAAAACCGTCCCTGCAACGGCCAACTGCCGTGGACAACAGCGTGTGGATGAGCAGGGTCATCGTCGGCTAGCTCGCATTGTAACAGCGGATAGACGAGCCACAGTGCAAGAAATCACTCTGCAATTTAACGCTGGTGCACAAAAAGGTGTAAGCAGCCACACCATCCAGAACCGTCTCCTTGCTATGGGGTACAGAAGCCATCGTCCCACGAGGGTACCGCTGCTGACCGCACATCACAGGGTGCAAAGATTAGCATGGGCGCGGGAACATCGCCACTGGACCTTAGACATGTGGGAAAATGTTGCTTAGACTGATGAGTCGAGATTCACGTTGGTACATGCGGATGGCAGGATACGAGTACGGCGCAAACCACATGAAGCGATAAAGCCTTCTTGCCAGCAGGGTACTCTTCAAGCTAGTGGGGGTGGCGTTCTCGTCTGGGGGCTGTTTACGTGGACTGAAATGGGACCCCCTGGTACGTGTGACATCGTCCCTCACAAATCAACGTTACCGGGATATCCTGGACAACTATTTGCTCCCGTTTGTGCGTCTTTAACATCCCACTGGGGACCTGCAACAAGACAATGCACCGTGCCATCGCTCCCGAATTGTATCCGAATGATTGGATGAACACTCCACCGACGTGACCTCGCTTCCTTGGCCAGCTAGGTCACCTGACCTCAATCCCATCGAGCACATCTGGGATGCCATCGAAAGAGATGTTCGAGGCTCTGACCCCCTCCATGAAATCTTCGTGAACTGTAGGAGCTTGTTCAGGGGTCGTGGATCGCGGTATGGCTTCCCAACGCTTCCGGTGTCTTGTAGAGTCCATGCCGAGACGAATCGCCGCAGTCATCAGGGCGAAAGGTGGTGCTACACGTTACTAGACAGGTATCTCTAATTCAATTGCTCTTCAGTGTACATATCGTTTTAAATTCGTATTCAATCCACCATCAAGGGGAGTCCGGACTCGAGGACCTCTCTCCCCTGGCTACGACTCTGGCGAAGACAAGCAGGTAGGCAAGTTATTTTTTTACATAAATCTAAACCAATGCCAATCATTAATTTGAATGCACGTTGCGGATATATTTTCTGACCGAAGTCAGGCGTATAATATTGTTTCTCCTATGCTTAAAAAAGACTAGGTAGACTGGAAAGAAGAACAAATCCCTCAGCGGCCACGCCAAAGCATTTTCCTTTATTCTTTTTCAATTAAACTAAACAACTTGGCCATTGAGCCAGCAGAAAGTACCTTTCACAGAAAAGTCTGCCATTTCGCATGCGACCCTGGACAACATGCATTTATCGCCAGCAAGTTCCAAACTCGTTCTTTCCCAGTTAAGCCGCACGGGAGATCTCAGATTTAGATCGGACTGACACAGCGGTAACTATTACAAGAGGAACAAATAAACGACCCTGACTATTTTACTGAAAGCGGACACTTTCGCGCAATACAATATCCACTGTCAGGTACAGACAAACCAGTTCCGTTGTCCATTGTCACTCCCTGCAATAAATACATAGATGACAGCGGCCACTTTTTTTCTTAGCCGACTTAGTCCCAGAAAAAGTTCACTAGTCCCAAACAACTTGAACATTAAGAAATATTAATTAAGAACAAGGAAATGTACACCAACTATATTCAAAATACACTATCTACCAACAAGTAATTGGACACCTGTGATAACAAAGGAAAACGAAGTTTATTCACCTTCAATATTTGGTGGAGCCTCCACGAGCGGCGATTACAGCTGCGACCCTCCCGGGCATACTCCCAACCAAGGCGTTGTACGACGGCTAGCGGTATTTTCTTCCACTCGGCTTGGAGAAGACAGGTCAGTTCCTTCACCGATTTCGGACGGTGGGGGTACCCCTTAAGTCGACGCTCCAACTCGTCCCAGAGGCGCTCGATAGGGTTAAGGTCCGGGCTCTGCGCAGGTCAGTCCATTCGATTAACCCCATTGTCACCATACCAAGCGATGGTGGACCTCGCAACATGACAAGTGGCACTGTCATCCTGAAAGTCACATGGGTCCACCCCGTAAAACTGCCACAACGTAGGAAGCGCATGGTCATCCAAAATGGTGCAGTAGGTCTCGGCGGTGAGTCTACCAGGAATTGCGACCAAGAGTCCCGTGCCATACCAGGAGAAACACCCCCATAGCATAATTCCACCGCCGCCGAACTTCACAGTTGGCACAATACATTCCGGCAAGAGGCGTTCTCCAGGCAGACGTCAAACCCAGACGCTGCCATCCGAACGGTAGAGGGTGAACCTTGATTCGTCACTCCAGAGAACCTGTTTCCACTGTTCAACGGTCCACTGTCGACGTTCTTTGCACCACGTTAGCCGAGCAGCACGAATGGACTTGGTGATCAAAGGCTTGTGGACGGCAGCACGTCCATGATAACCGAGCAGATGGGCTTCCTTACGGATGGTATTCATCGGAAGAATACTCCCGGATGCCTGTTGAAACTCCTCGCGGATGTGGCCCATCGATTTGGTGCGGTTTTTCCGAATTTCTCTGGCCAGCACCCGTCGGTCTCTAACTCCCAGTTTTGTGGGTCTGCCGGGTCGGGGCACATTCCGACAGTCACCTCTTATCTTCCACTTGCCAATCACGTAGGCCACTGTCGATTTTGGGTACTTCAACTCGCTGGATATGTCATCGGCCATTTCTGTGATACCCGACGATTACACCTTTCTCGAAATCAGAGAGCTCCGAAGTGCGCGGCATCTTGCATGCAACTGGTTGCGTTGTTGTTTCCCACACGATATTTAACGGCGGTGGCCGTGACGTGTATCAGGACCGCAGATATCGTCGATTGCAGGGGTGTCCAATTACTTGTTGTTAGATAGTGTAATATAACTGTACTATTAGAGGTATGCAAAAGTTTTCGCCTTTTTAAGGAGCAAGGAGACAGGAACAATCAGGAAACCACTACACATTTATTCAACGAAATATTGGCCGTTAGCAACAATGACCTTTTGCCATTTTTCAGGCAACAAATGAATGCCCCTGTGATAGGACTCTGGTTTTGAGCTGAAGAACGCAGTGACGAAATTGTCCACCTCTGGAACTGAGGTGAACCGCTGTTGGGCTAGGGAATGTTGCCTAGAGCGAAACATATTAAAGTCTGAGGCCCCGGTGGCGCAGTGGTCTAAGCGCTGGCTGATGACCATTCGTCCGTGAAGAGCCCGGGTTCGAATCCCGATGAGGCATGGATGTTGCGTTTGTCTTACGACGCTGGTTCACTCCCTTCCCTGGAACAAGTAGCCCTAAATTAGGGACAGGCGACTGCTTATAGCCCATTGAGTCACGGTGGTCGTTAAACCCCCAATCAAAAAAAAAAAAAAACTCTAAGGGTGCAATGTCCGGGGAGTAAGCCGGGTTCGGTAAAACCTCCCAGTGTAACTGTTCAAGGGTTGACTTCGTGGTGGTAACGACATGTGGTCTGGCATTATCGTGTAACAAGATGACTGGGCGGCGTACTTTACCTGTCCATGGGCGTTTTTGCTCGATTGCGGCGCCCAATTTCGTCAATTGTTCGCTATATCGTTGTGCAGTGATTGTTTCGCCCAGTTTCAACAGTTACCACCCCATGCATATCCCACCACACACACACACACACACACACACACAACAGCACTTTTCCCCCGCGGATATCCTGTTTTGCAGTGGATGTTGATGGTTGGCATGGGTCGACCCAGGATCGTTTGAGTACACGGGGTTGTCGCAATAAGACCCATTTTTCATCCTCGGTGACACACTTCCGCAAGAAATTCTTCCCTTGAAACCTCTTCAGCAACGACATGCAGATGCCCAATGGTTGACCAATATTACGCTCTGTTAAAGTATGCGGAACCCACTTACCAATCTTCTGAATCTTCTCCAAGGCCTGTAAGACGCTGTACCACCGTCGACCGAGCCACTTTCAAACGTTTCGCCAGTTGCGTGGTCGATTGTGTGGTATCCTCTTGCAACAGCGCTTCCAGATCCTCGTCTGAGAGTTCCTAGGGTCTACCTGCACGTGGCTTGTCTTCAAAGCTTAGATCACCTTTCTTAAGCCATTCTCGACACGTCAGCTCACCCATAACCGTTTTGCCATACGCCTGACATATTGAACCGTATACTTTACTCGCACTTTTCCCTAAATTATACATGAATAACAAACAGTGCCGCAAATGAACTTTATCGACCACAATGCTTGGCTTCGTGTACGAACTGACAGCACGGGCCCCCGGCCGGTTAGACCCCTACAACGCCCACTAGCGGGACTGCGGAAACTTTTGCATACCCCTAATTAGTAATCCGAATTTATTGGCGTAGAATAGAAAACAAAATTTCCAAGCTTTCGATCATCAACCAGATGGCTTTTTCAAGGAAGGGAGACATTTTGTTGATGTGAGAAAGCTTGGAAACTTAGATTTCTATTCTACGCCAATAAATTTGGATTACCAGCATCATAATTATACTATTTTAATGAAGAAATACTATTCTTTGAGGCATATTTATTACCAGTTACTATTTGATTACCCGAAAAAGGCATCCCTATTTTATTTTTTTTATAGCAAATTTATTTAAGACCAAACTTTTACTTTCATGAGCAGGGGGGGGGGTGGATTGCCCCATTTAACTTCCAACTCCATTTCTTCCCTCAAGATAGTGTTCATCCCAGGGGCATACGTGTACCAAAGAAATTTAGGGGGGGCAAAAACTGAAGTTTTTGAAATCAATCAGGAAAAAATACATTAATGAAAAATAGAAAAACAATAAAGCATTTTTTTCTAATTAAGTTCATGCATTTTATTAAATTAAAGCATTTTTCTAATGTAAATCGCATTTTAACAAAAAATTATACAATTTGGGGGGGGGGGGAGCTTGGGCTTCCTCTAAATACCCGTCTGGTCCACCCACATCTAAAGCCTCAGGGGCTGTTTTATTCCAATCCCTCAGTTGAACTCCGAGAAACACGCAGCATTGATCAACGTATCTCTTTCTTCTTGCGCCGACGAAACTTTTGGCCCACAAAACAGCAGTGCCGTTCCTGAAATGGTATTGTGCACAGGATAATAATATAAAAAAAAAAAAATCATCTGCCCATCTCCACTAGAATTTGCGCCATAAGTGCGGAAAAGATCTTCACACATCTTAACGAGAGTGCTCAATACATATAAAATTTATTTATTTAATGCTCAATGTATATAAATAAATAACAAATTCTCAGGTTTTGACAGAAGTTTCAAAACATTTTTTAAAACTTTTTTTTTTTACTCGGCAGCAAGAGAGTCCGTAGTTTTCTAAAAAAATTAAAAAATAAAATAAAAAATAAAAAAAGAGATGACACCGAATTTTCGGTTGTAACCAGCACGTTTTTTGAACCATTTCTGATGCGAATTAAATTTATCAAAGTTATTCATAGTCAATGGAACCGGTTTGAATAAAATATATATCTACCGGATTTCTACAATCGACAAAACATCCAGAAATAGAAACAGCTGCTTACTTCCACCAGCAGCTAAAAAAATATGTTACGAAGATTAACAAATGGCGTACACAAAAAAGTTTCTCGTAGCACAAGGAAGGTATCAGAAACACAAATTTTCAAATCGAACAGTTAAAAGAAGAAATATAGAAGGAAACATGACATAACTCTACGCCTCCTACTGAAAAAATTTTGCATAACGGAAAAGTTGAATATAGGCGAAAAATATTCTCCATGGAAAAAGCTACGCTAAGGAAAAATTTTTCCAATACGTCTTCCGGTAGCAGAGATAGCGAGAAAAGGGTTTTGATCTTTACGCCTTCTAGCGGGAAATCTGTGCATTGAATGCTCCACATCTCTATTGTAGTTGGCCGCGGGTGGCCGAGTGGGCAACGTTCGTGACTGCCACGGGAAGGGCCTCAGGTTCGAACGCTCGATCCACTAAATACCCGCCGAGAGTCGGATGGGCACGTTAAGCCGTCGGACCCAGGGTACTGGCCCTCCGGTAATAAATAAGGGCGTCTTCTACCTCGCTTCCGTGTACTTTCCTATCGGGCACTCTAGCCCAAATCTCCTAGCTTCCTATTTCTAAGGGTTGTTTAAGACCTGGGGTCAGACACTCCCTTCCTAAAATCCTCTACATATGATCTGATCTGATGGGGGCATTAAGCCGTCGGACCACGGGTACTGGCCCCCCGGTAGTAAATAAGGGCGTCTTCTACCTCGCTTCCATGTGACTTTCCTATCGGGCACTCTAGCCCAAATCTCCTAGCTTCCTATTTCTAAGGGTTGTTTAAGACCTGGGGTCAGACACTCCCTTCCTAAAATCCTCTACATATGATCTGATCTGATGGGCACATTAAGCCGTCGGACCCCGGGTACTGGCCCCCCGGTAGTAAATAAGGGCGTCTTCTACCTCACTTCCGTGTGACTTTCCTATCGGGCACTCTAGCCCAAATCTCCTAGCTTCCTATTTCTAAGGGTTGTTTAAGACCTGGGGTCAGACACTCCCTTCCTAAAATCCTCTACATATGATCTGATCTGATGGGGGCATTACGCCGCGGACCCCGGGTACTGGCCCCCGGTAGTAAATAAGGGCGTCTTCTACCTCGCTTCCATGTGACTTTCCTATCGGGCACTCTAGCCCAAATCTCCTAGCTTCCTATTTCTAAGGGTTGTTTAAGACCTGGGGTCAGACACTCCCTTCCTAAAATCCTCTACATATGATATGATCTGATGGGGGCATTAAGCCGTCGGACCCCGGGTACTGGCCCCCCGGTAGTAAATAAGGGCGTCTTCTACCTCGCTTCCATGTGACTTTCCTATCGGGCACTCTAGCCCAAATCTCCTAGCTTCCTATTTCTAAGGGTTGTTTAAGTCCTGGGGTCAGACACTCCCTTCCTAAAATCCTCTACATATGATCTGATCTGATGGGGGCATTAAGCCGTCGGACCCCGGGTACTGGCCCCCGGTAGTAAATAAGGGCGTCTTCTACCTCGCTTCCATGTGACTTTCCTATCGGGCACTCTAGCCCAAATCTCCTAGCTTCCTATTTCTAAGGGTTGTTTAAGACCTGGGGTCAGACACTCCCTTCCTAAAATCCTCTACATATGATCTGATCTGATGGGCACATTAAGCCGTCGGACCCCGGGTACTGGCCCCCCGGTAGTAAATAAGGGCGTCTTCTACCTCACTTCCGTGTGACTTTCCTATCGGGCACTCTAGCCCAAATCTCCTAGCTTCCTATTTCTAAGGGTTGTTTAAGACCTGGGGTCAGACACTCCCTTCCTAAAATCCTCTACATATGATCTGATCTGATGGGGGCATTACGCCGTCGGACCCCGGGTACTGGCCCCCGGTAGTAAATAAGGGCGTCTTCTACCTCGCTTCCATGTGACTTTCCTATCGGGCACTCTAGCCCAAATCTCCTAGCTTCCTATTTCTAAGGGTTGTTTAAGACCTGGGGTCAGACACTCCCTTCCTAAAATCCTCTACATATGATATGATCTGATGGGGGCATTAAGCCGTCGGACCCCGGGTACTGGCCCCCGGTAGTAAATAAGGGCGTCTTCTACCTCGCTTCCATGTGACTTTCCTATCGGGCACTCTAGCCCAAATCTCCTAGCTTCCTATTTCTAAGGGTTGTTTAAGACCTGGGGTCAGACACTCCCTTCCTAAAATCCTCTACATATGATCTGATCTGATGGGGGCATTAAGCCGTCGGACCCCGGGTACTGGCCCCCGGTAGTAAATAAGGGCGTCTTCTACCTCGCTTCCATGTGACTTTCCTATCGGGCACTCTAGCCCAAATCTCCTAGCTTCCTATTTCTAAGGGTTGTTTAAGACCTGGGGTCAGACACTCCCTTCCTAAAATCCTCTACATATGATCTGATCTGATGGGAGCATTAAGCCGTCGAACCCCGGGTACTGGCCCCCGGTAGTAAATAAGGGCGTCTTCTACCTCGCTTCCATGTGACTTTCCTATCGGGCACTCTAGCCCAAATCTCCTAGCTTCCTATTTCTAAGGGTTGTTTAAGACCTGGGGTCAGACACTCCCTTCCTAAAATCCTCTACATATGATCTGATCTGATGGGCACATTAAGCCGTCGGACCCCGGGTACTGGCCCCCGGTAGTAAATAAGGGCGTCTTCTACCTCGCTTCCGTGTGACTTTCCTATCGGGCGCTGTAGCCCAAATCTCCTAGCTTCCTATTTCTAAGGGTTGTTTAAGACCTGGGGTCAGACACTCCCTTCCTAAAATCGTCTACATATGATCTGATCTGATGGGGGCATTAAGCCGTCGGACCCCGGGTACTGGCCCCCCGGTAGTAAATAAGGGCGTCTTCTACCTCGCTTCCATGTGACTTTCCTATCGGGCACTCTAGCCCAAATCTCCTAGCTTCCTATTTCTAAGGGTTGTTTAAGACCTGGGGTCAGACACTCCCTTCCTAAAATCCTCTACATATGATCTGATCTGATGGGGGCATTAAGCCGTCGGACCCCGGGTACTGGCCCCCCGGTAGTAAATAAGGGCGTCTTCTACCTCGCTTCCATGTGACTTTCCTATCGGGCACTCTAGCCCAAATCTCCTAGCTTCCTATTTCTAAGGGTTGTTTAAGACCTGGGGTCAGACACTCCCTTCCTAAAATCCTCTACATATGATCTGATCTGATGGATGGGCATTAAGCCGTCGGACCCCGGGTACTGGCCCCCGGTAGTAAATAAGGGCGTCTTCTACCTCGCTTCCATGTGACTTTCCTATCGGGCACTCTAGCCCAAATCTCCTAGCTTCCTATTTCTAAGGGTTGTTTAAGACCTGGGGTCAGACACTCCCTTCCTAAAATCCTCTACATATGATCTGATCTGATCTGATGGGCACATTAAGCCGTCGGACCCCGGGTACTGGCCCCCCGGTAGTAAATAAGGGCGTCTTCTACCTCGCTTCCATGTGACTTTCCTATCGGGCACTCTAGCCCAAATCTCCTAGCTTCCTATTTCTAAGGGTTGTTTAAGACCTGGGGTCAGACACTCCCTTCCTAAAATCCTCTACATATGATCTGATCTGATGGGGCACATTAAGCCGTCGGACCCCGGGTACTGGCCCCCGGTAGTAAATAAGGGCGTCTTCTACCTCGCTTCCATGTGACTTTCCTATCGGGCACTCTAGCCCAAATCTCCTAGCTTCCTATTTCTAAGGGTTGTTTAAGACCTGGGGTCAGACACTCCCTTCCTAAAATCCTCTACATATGATCTGATCTGATGGGCACATTAAGCCGTCGGACCCCGGGTACTGGCCCCCGGTAGTAAATAAGGGCGTCTTCTACCTCGCTTCCATGTGACTTTCCTATCGGGCACTCTAGCCCAAATCTCCTAGCTTCCTATTTCTAAGGGTTGTTTAAGACCTGGGGTCACACACTCCCTTCCTAAAATCCTCTACATATGATCTGATCTGATGGGCACATTAAGCCGTCGGACCCCGGGTACTGGCCCCCCGGTAGTAAATAAGGGCGTCTTCTACCTCGCTTCCGTGTGACTTTCCTATCGGGCACTCTAGCCCAAATCTCCTAGCTTCCTATTTCTAAGGGTTGTTTAAGACCTGGGGTCAGACACTCCCTTCCTAAAATCCTCTACATATGATCTGATCTGATGGGGGTATTAAGCCGTCGGACCCCGGGTACTGGCCCCCGGTAGTAAATAAGGGCGTCTTCTACGTCGCTTCCATGTGACTTTCCTATCGGGCACTCTAGCCCAAATCTCCTAGCTTCCTATTTCTAAGGGTTGTTTAAGACCTGGGGTCACACACTCCCTTCCTAAAATCCTCTACATATGATCTGATCTGATCTGATGGACACATTAAGCCGTCGGACCCCGGGTACTGGCCCCCGGTAGTAAATAAGGGCGTCTTCTACCTCGCTTCCGTGTGACTTTCCTATCGGGCACTCTAGCCCAAATCTCCTAGCTTCCTATTTCTAAGGGTTGTTTAAGACCTGGGGTCAGACACTCCCTTCCTAAAATCCTCTACATATGATCATCTCTATTGTAGCGAATGACATACAGTAAAAATGAAATTTCTCAATAGGGTTTTTAGAAGCGGGGATTCAGATGCAAACAGAAGTACACGAACACCTCCTAGCGATTAAACTGTGAACTATAAAACTCTTTAAATACTAATGTGAAGTGTTCCGCAAGGTAAATTGCATCCGACGTTGAATTTTTTTTTTTTTTTAATTGCACATGTGAAGTAGAGATATTAAAAAAAAAAAAAAAGACAGATTAAACATTGGCGCCCTTCAGGCGTGATTGTGTGTTGTTTTGGGAAGAAAATACACAGAGTTTGCACAGTTAATAGTATCTGACCGAAGAAAGAAATGGCTCCAGTAATTCTTTTCTTTGACGTTACGTCGCTGAAATACTAAATTCACGCCACCCAGCAGTTAAAACTGCATCATGCAAAGCAAGAAATTCACTAAGTTTCGCCTAAAGTTTCTGCGATTGAAAGCTGAAAATTTTCTGTTAGAAGTGTACATATCGTGCCAAATATAAAAACCAGCGCACGCTACTTTCCGTGAAAATTCTGAGCCACTGTTCTTCACGCTATCCGATGGGAATTAATCTTTCAAACCCGATTCACTGATGAGGTGCTATGCTGTATGTACACACTGAGGTCAAAGCACGTACTTTTTTCCAGATGAACTGCTAAAATCGAAATACTCACGGATTCACCACTTCCTACATACCATACGTGAGCAGTCGTCTCCAGAAAGCAAAATCGTTTCGGTAAGCAGTAAACAAACTTAGCGTAAAAACACCCTCCTCCCCCTCTGCCTTATCCTCCCCAAATTAAAATCTGCTACTGCGTTCATCAGCACGCAGAAGACCTATACGATTATTTCTTATGAATTAACGCTAGGTAGCAGCACGACAAACAGCATTGAAATGACGAAGAAAAACTGCTTTCGAAACTGAATTTCAACTGCCCCCCTTCCCCTTTCAGAAAAACATTACAACCGAGAGAGTGTAATCGAAACAACACATAGATATCACAAATTCAGACCGAGAATCCGGCATTCCACATCGTTACTGAACTTGTACCGGGAAGTGCAGATGAACAAGGAAACAATTTCTTACTCCTCCTGCGCAACTGTCTAAAAAAAGTAACTCATAATGCTCAACATATTTCTTTTGGTAGAAAAACGTACGCAAATCTTCACAGTACTACCTCGCACTTTAAAGCATTAACCCCAACCTAAAGAATTACTTGTTTTTGTTTTTTTTTTCAAAAGATTGATATCTAATTCATAGGCGTAACCACTGGGAGGGGGTCAAGACCCCCCGCCCCGATTTTCAGAGTCGGGGATCCCCAATATAAAGGACCCCCTCCCCCATTTTTTCGGAAATATAATGATATAACGCACACTTTATGATGTGAACCAACTAAATTTAATAATATAAGATTGTAACTTTTCGTAGAATGCAAACACGTGTATAATGTGCACTTAATAAAACAGCGATATCGATTAAGCATGGTTACCAACATCGTTGGCGTATAACAGAACTGTGAAGAGCAGCAAAAGCAAAGAAAGGGCTGTGTGTTATTTATTGCCTAGAGTCACTCAGGGTCAGAGGAAAGGTTATCACTGACTGAATCTCGAGTCCTATGCTTCCAATTAACAGGTCTTTCTGTACTCAAAGCCACTGGCTCACCTTTGGAATGAGACCGGGGCAGCAGACGGTGTCACATTTCACACATGTGGCGCCGAGCGGCCAGAGTCCCAAACAGTTATGTCCCTAAACGTTTGGATTTTGGAACGTCGTCCAATAGAAAAGTGAGTAATGAACTGTATTTCAGGGTGATTTATTACGAAATCATCGACGTTTCTTTAGCAGGTTTAAGCAGATTATCTCAGTCTTCACTTGATGTCTTGAAAAGCGTAGAAGACACATTATTACAAGGAATCATACAGGAAAATATTCATCATTCTCCTGCGTTCGAAATCGAGAGAAAGTTCAGAGGTGAAGAAATTCTTGAGGCTCTTGGTTGTTGTCCCATCATCGTCTTGTGAAGCGGAAAGAAGTTTTAGTGCTCTTCGACGACTAAAGACATATCTCTACGCAACGCCATGTTGCAAAAAAGGCTGAACAATTTTCTGGTGTGTCATGTACAAAGGAAACAACTTTTTTCCTTAAATGTCGAAAATATCATCAACCAGTTTGTAGAACTTATTGACGTACGTAGGAAAACTTTTGGAATTTGCTGAAGGTTTCTGCAATACAGCAAAACCGGCAGGTTGATTTTTCGCATAACACTGTTATTCTTTTCTGCTATTTAATATTTATTGTGAGTTTGACATTAATTCAATTCTTCATTTTCGCAGTGTTACACATGTCTTTATAAATTAAAAGATAATGGATCAAACCAATGTTAAATTGTTTGAAAAGGAGGTGTAAATCTACAAGTAAATAGCCTGCCTGGTTGGAGAAAATTTTTAAACAAAATATCGATATTATTTTATTATGTATTGCACGAAAGAAACATGGTGCAACTGCAATTCCTCTTGGAAAATATGTCGGAAAAGTTCTGGCATTTTTCGATTTCAGCCTTAGTTTTCTGGGTAATGTTCTTAAAATTCTGTGATGCCATATCTGTATTACAGATTCTCCTATATATTGCGGAATTTTATCAATGGTAGTCTTGTTTGTGAATTCTAAATGCAAAATAAAGTCCGGTAAACCCAGTTCACAGAGACGAACGGAGTGACTTTATGACTGCGATGGGTTTTTTTTTTTAGCTTGTACAATGATTATTGTTCTTTGTCTAAAACTCATTCCACAATCTGAAAATTGACCATCTTGATTTTCAGATTCGTAACAGTATTCCTTCGCTGGTAATCGGTTTCCCAGACCTACCAACATACATAGTGTTTTTATACTGCTTGTCAGTGCACCACGTATATTCTCCCATTGATCCCTTCTTTTTATGACGAAGTCGGTCAGTCGGATTCCTAATAAGCAAAGTCAATTCTATAACTTTGCAATTTACATTTCTGCCCTATCTATCATAGTTTTACACAGTTGTGTTCGCTAAGTTCCACAGTTCGACAAAAGAGGCGCCTATGTCATGCGCCTCTGTGTGTGTGTGTGTAGGGGGGGGTTGTCCCAAACTATCTTATACAGTATTTATATAATATTGTATCATCATCAACCATTATCAATCCACTGCTGGACGAAGGTCTCCCCAAGTTTCCTCCACAACAGTCTGTCTTGTGCCAGTCTCCTCCATGTCACCCCTGCATACTTTCGAATTTCATCCACCCATCTCCCATGTGGTCTTCTTCTGGGTCTTTTCCTGTCCCTTGGAATCCAATCTAAAATTTCGGCTGTCCATCGATGATCTATATTTATAAAATATTGTGTGTATATATATATATATATCAGAGTTGGGCAAAATCGTAATTGAATTAATCGGTAATGCATTACAGCGTAATAGTAATGGGAACAAGAACTTAGCGTTACCCTTGCATGGTAATGGTGAACTGGTCATTAGAATTACATGGTAATTGTAATGACATATAGCAGTTACCCATTATAATCGTAATGGTTACCTATATGTTGGTAATTACCCAATAACTTATGGGTAACAATACAACGTGAATAAACCAGCAACCAGTAAACCCTTACACGTTGTGTAGGTTAGCAATTGTTCCACCCCTCGGAACTCAAATGCGTGCATGTAGATATTGGAGATTGTACGTGTATGACACGAGTAGTTGCCCCGTCTAAGCCGCAATTAAAGTGATTTAAACGAAATAATGCATATGAAGTAAGTATCAATGGGATGCTTATTTTGGTTAGATATACTCCTTTCGTCCATCTCCAGTACAGTATTCCCGTCTATTACATGCGTTTCACTGTCCAAAATAATTACCCCACTATAGCCACAAGTACATATTAGCACTACACTCACAGTTCAGCAACTCAGGGTGCACTGCCGAATATTACAGAAATTTGCGAACTCTTGACATTTTTGCCGTACTTCTCACGTGTTTTAGTCCATTACTTGTCCGATACGAACACTGGACTAGCAAGCGACTGATTCCTTTATACTGTGTATATATGTACTTCACGACAGGACCTGAACCTTCTGGAATATTCTTAATTTACATAAAGCTCTCCAACTTCCCACTGCGCGATCATTCTGGAACATTCTACAAACGTCTAACCCATTCTTGTAGCTTCTAGAACATTCTACACGACACTTCGGTCTCTGTCTGCTATGTTACACGGCCCACTTTTCTAGACGTAGCTTTTGGCACACGTACATTTCTATAAACAATTAGCATGTAATTATTATTTGCAAATTGTGTAATTTCATTACCAAATAATTCCATTGCGTTTGAATGGCATTATTAAATAATTGAATTATATCCTCTTCATTGTAATGCATTACAGATTAATTCCATTAACTTGTGCAAAATACTTGGGATTGCCTCGATCTAATTCCACAATACTAGCGAATTGCAATCTGAAACGCAAAATAGCTCCAGAACGAGACAGATGACGGTGGAACTAGTTTAAGGGTAAAAAAAAAAATTCCGGATAGAATTCGATAACTAAACCGTTGCGAACATGAACTTGATCTGTTCACACGTCATTATGGATACAAAATTCTATTTACAACCCTCCCTTTTGTAACGCTGACGCCATGAATGAGATCAGCGTCTACGATAACGGACACAAGTTTCATTTTTAAGGAAATATTTGTGGCAGATATATTTCTTTTTTTGGCAAAGGAAAGCGCCTGTTAATCAAAACAGGGTCTCGATTTTTTTTAATGACGAAATCATAACTTGTATTGATATCGTAGTTCATATTTCTTCTACATGATAACCCGTTAGGGATTCCGTGGAGTGAAGCAGCTACTGCTTCATTGTAACAATATTCGTTAAATTAGTCTTACAACTCTAGGAACACTTTTTCATTCATCAAACTGATCATCTGATTCGTCAGACCCCTCAACAAATACCGATCACAGTTCAATAAGTATATAAAACAAGAAATAAGACTCAGAATGTTCGGTTGTAATGAGCACGTCTTTTGAATCCGTTCTGATGCGAATTAAATTTATCAGAGCTATTCAAAGTCAATGGAACCTGTTAAGGAAACGATCAATCGGTTTCTACAATCGATAAAACATCCATAAACAAAAACATCTATTTAGTTCCACCAGCGGCTAAAAAAGCATGTTACGAAAACTGACAAATGGCGCACGAAGTTTCGCATATCACAAGGAAGGTATCGGAGACAAAGATTTTCAAATCAAACAGTTAAAAGACGAAATACAGAAGGAAACGTATACAGGGGTTGTCCAAAATAATAGAAAAACCTAACTGAAAACAGTGACTTTGGTATGTGCTGCTTTTTGAGTAAAACGAACATGTAGCTACAACTTTTTTGTAAAGAAGTGTTGCTTATAGTCTCAAGGGTATGTGCATTGTAAATCGGTGTTTGCATAATTTCGTTCCAGGTGAACGCACAATGAGTGACCTGTGGGATTTCCAAAGAGGGCAGATTGTAGGAGCCCGTCTGGTTGGCGCGTCGGTAATCATAGTGGCACAGGTATTGGGGGTATCGAGAGATACCGTGTCGAAGGTCATGACGGCATACAATGTTCACGGCACAACATCATCTGCGAGATACAACTGTGGATGAAAAACCAATCTCACTGCGAGAGACAGGAGGACATTAAAGAGGTTTGCGACCGCAAGGAGGAAGACCACGGCGACGAAAGTGACTGCTGAGCTTAATATGCACATCTCTAAAAAACCAAGTGTCGACTTACACCGTGCGACGGGAATTGCATAAGCACAATATTTACGACAGAGCTGCGATTGCAAAACCCCTGGTGTCACAGGTGAATATGAAACTGATACTACAGTGGTGCCAGGAACATATAACGTGGACTTCGGTTCAATGGAAACATGTCTTGTTTTCCGATGAATCAAGTTTCTCATTATTCCCCACCACAGGACGGGTTTACGTGTGGAGAACCCTCGCAGAAACCTACAACCCAGACTGTCTCCTTCCTACAGTGAAGCATGGGGGACGGTTCTGTTACGGTTTGGGCCATGATCTCGTGGTTTGCAGCAGGTCCCAATTTCACCTCACATGGACGGATCACTAGCGGTGACTATGTTACTCTTTTGGCCGACCCATGTGCATTCAATGGCGCACACATTGTTTCCGTCAGGGGATTGCACCTTTCAAGATGATGATTCACAGAAGTCGAACTGTTCAATCATGGTTTGAGGAACATGAGGATGAAGTTGCACACCTTCCCTGGCCTGCACAATCACCGGACTTAAACATCATTGAGCCCCTGTGGTCTGTGTTGGAAAACAGAGTGCGATCCCGTTATCCTCCTTCGGAGTCTCCCAAGGAATTGAAGCAGTTTCTGCAGGAAGAATGGTACAACGTACCACCATCCAGGACTTGTATGCGTCCATTCCAAGGAGGATTCAAGCAGTTTCAAATGTAAAGAGTTCTCCCACACCATATTAGGTGCGTAACACCTAATGTTTCAAGGTGTTTCTATTATTTTTGACAACCCCTGTAAGTTTACGTCTGCTAGCAGAAGAATTTTGCATAATAGGAAAGTTGAAAATAGGCGAAAAATATTCTTCATGGAAAAATCTATGCTAAGGAAAAAATAACTTTTCAAATATGTCACCCGTAGGCAGAGATAGCGGGGAAAAAAAAAAAAAAAAAAGGTTTCGACCTTTACGCACCAAGTGGGAAATCTTTGCATTATTTACAGAGGATAAGGCTCCACATCTCTATTGTAATGAAAGGCATACTGTAAAAAAGAAATGTCTCTATAGAGTTTTTAGAAGCGGTGATACAGCTGTAAACTGAAGTACACAACCACCACCTACCGACAGAACTGTGAACTACAACATTCCTCATACACTAACCTAAAGTGTTCTACAAGGTAAATGACATCAGGTGTTGAAGTAATTTTTTCAAATCGCACAGTAGAAGCAGAGATATTAAAAAAAAAAAAACAGATTAAGTATCTGCGCCCCTAGCAGCGAAATTGTGCATTATTTTGGGAAGAAAATACGCACACAGATTTTGAAGATGACAATCTGTTTTTTGGTGTAAATATATGATAGGGATGTAAGTCAGATAATATCCGAAAACTTGAAAATTCCGTCGTCCTGGAGCGGGAATCGAACCCGCTTCTCCCAGATAGCACCCGAGTATGCTAACCAATACACCACCCAGAACAACTAAATCTCAAGTTTCCGATGAATTTGAATATAACCATCACAGGATTCGCTAGTCGAAGCAACGGGCATTCATGTTTAGCGAATCTGGAGGTTAAGAATCCTATCCCGTGATTGCCCGGCGGAACAGATAAATCATGAATGAAATACAGGATTACACCATACAATACAAATTTTGAAGATGACAATCCGTTTTTTGGTGTAAATACTGTATGACAAGGATGGTAAGTCGGATACGCACACAAAGTTTGCATAGTTAGTACACTGAAGGGCCAAAAGTCATGGGATAGCAGTATGCAAATTTTCAACTGGCGCTGCCGTCGCATAAAGGCTTTGACGCACGCCACAATTTTTATCAGTTGCAAGGTGAAATCTCGTGAGTCAGGTTGAACAACCGCCAGTATGATTATGGCGAGCCGACGTGAATTATCGGCGTTTGAACAAGGTATTTTATTGGGAGCCTGATGGATGAGACATTCAATTTCCGAAGTTGTGCGAACATTCAACATTCCTCGATCGATGGTGTCACGTGTGTACCGCGAATACCTCACGGGAGGCATTACCACCCACCGTGGACAGCGCAGTGACCAACCACGGGTGCGTGCTGAATGACCGTGGCCAACGGCGTCTAACCAAGATTGTCCATGCTAACAGACAAGCGACACTGGCTCAAATAAAATATACATTCAATGCAGGAGGTACCAGAGACACATCCTTCAGATGGGTGTAGCGTAATTTAGCGTCCATGGGGTATGTATGGGAGCAGAAGACCCACCAGAGTGCCTTTGTTAACACCACATCGGACACAGCGCCTCACCTGGGATCGTGAACACGGTAATTGGACCCTGGAAGACTGGCAACATGTGGCGTAGTCCGATGAGTCAAGCTACCACAGTTGTTACGAGCTGATGGTAGGGTTCGGGTGTAGCGCAGACCCCATGAGGCCATGGACCCAAGCTGTCAACAAGGCACTGTGCAAGCTGGTGGTGGTTCCATACATGTGTGGGGTGTGTCTTTATGTGGCACAATTTGGGTCCTTTGGTCCTCGTAAACACGTCATTAATCGGTAATCGCTTTGTTGCTCTGCTGGGTGACCATTTGCAGCCTTTCATGGACTTCATGTACCCCAACAACGATGGGATTTCCCAGGCACCATCTCATCGAGCCAGAGTTGTCCAAAATTGGTTCGAGGAGCATTCTGGACAGTTCGCCCGGATGGTGTGGCCACCATCCACCACGTTCGCCCAAAAAGAGCACTTATGGGACATTCTGGAAAGGTCCATTCGCACCCAAGATCCTGCACCAACAAATACCAGAGAACTGTGGGCGGCTGTGTCAGACGGCATGGCTCAACATCTCTCCAGAAGTCTACCAGCCACTTGTGGAATCGAAGCCACGTCGAGTTGCTGCACTTCTCCGGGCTAGAGGAGGTCGTATACGATTCTAGGTACGTATCCCATGACTTTTGGCACTTCAGTGTAGTATCTGACCGAAGAAAGAAGTTTTTCAATCGGGTTTTTAAGTCCCGCAGATATTGCTGTAAACGGAAGCGTGAACATACGGGCTCTGGTGGCAGATTTATGCGTTAAGAAAAATTTGAAATTACATGAGAAACATTTTGCAACGGAAACGCTCCCCAACAAAGAAATTTTTCAAATCGGATTCTTAGATGCAAAGATATCGACAAAAATGTATGCATCTGCGCCTCCTGGCGGAAAAAACCATGCATTATTTTAAGAAGAAAGTATTCTCAAAAGGTTTTTCGATGTGAGCGGTATCGGTCCAAGAAAGAATTTTTTCAATCGAGTTTTCAAGAGCTTAGATTCTGCTGCAAATACATCAGAAGCAGAAATTAACAATTACGCCTCCTGGTGGCCAAACCATTCTTTACCAAATATTAGAAATTATATGCAAAACTTCTCTTATCAGGAGCTGTATGCGATACATGAAGAATTTTTCAAATCGGAGTTTTAGAAGCAGAGATATCGAGGAAAACGCAATTTAGCTTAACACGTCCCCTAGCTTAAAGTCTATGAGTAACTTGAAAATTTTGAAATTAAATGAAAAACAATTCGCACCGGAAACGCTATCCAACAAACAAGGAATTTTTCAAATCGGACACTTAGAAGCAGAGATATTGACAAAAATAAGATATACGTCTGCGCCCCCTGGCGGAGAAACCATGCATTATTTTAATAAGAAAATATTATCGACGTAAGTGGTATCGGTCCACGAAAGAATTTTTTCAATCCATGTTTTAGAAGCTCAGATTTTCCTGCAAATACATGAGAAGCAGAAATTAACACGTACGCCCCCTGTTGGCCAACCCCCCCCCCCCCCAAAAAAAAAATTGGATATTATATGCAAAATATTTCCCATCAAGAGCTGTATCCTCTGCAGGAAATCTTTTAAATCGGAGTTTCAGAAGCAGACATATCGGGGAAAACGCAATTTACTTTTACGTCCCCTAGCGGAAAATCTATACGTAACTTAAAAAAGTGACATCTAAAACAGTCTTCGGAATCAAAAGGTAAAAATTTTTTTTCAATCGGATGTTTTAGAAGCAAATATATGGAATAAAATGTATCTTGAATTCGATATCTGCATTTACGCCCTCTAGCGTCGAAATTGTGCATCGTAAAAAAATGAAATGAATGATCATCATTCCCATTTCAAGCTTCCCAATGCAAAACGAATTTTTCAAATCGAATTAATAGTTGCAGAGATATGGTGTCCACGAGCGGACGGACAAATCGGTAATATATGCACGATTTTCTTTTTACAAAAGACGTGCTAAAAAAATGCACCGGCAATTTGGGGAAGCAAGGTAATGGATATTTTGCCTGACAGAATCTTACAACTTATTTTTCAAAGAAAAATGTCGAATTGTTATATGTATATATCAAAACAAACTATTCTTGGAAATCATACGCACTCCTAGAGTACTACTCTTAACAATCCTCTCCAGTATTTTCAAAAGCATCATCAATAATATTCACTACATTATACTTCAAGTAATCACATACGAGACTTGACACGTTACATGGTTTGATACAAAAACACACGCACGCACACTCACACAGGTATGGTAAAATTATAAGCCACTAAGCTTCAAATACTTCTCATCTTTCATATCATCAAATTATGATTTGAGTAGCGATGGTGTTTTGGAAATCAGAGTGTGGTGAAATATTTTTAGAACACAAAAAACCACTAATTAGTGCGCGCGGCTAGTTTATTTGCCACAATTCATTATCATCATTGTCAACCATTAACAATCCACTGCTGGAGGAAGGTCTTCCCAAGTTTCTTCCACAACGGTCTGTCTTGTGCCAGTCTCCTCCATGTTACTCCCGCATACTTTCGAATTTCATCCACCCACACAAAAAACCACCTGCCGGAGACTGAGGGCCAAGATTTAAGTTGTGGAGTCACTTATGGAAGGGTTTGGCCATAACTCACCACGCTGGCCAAGCGGATTGGTGAGTGTGGGATCACCTCTAATCCCGATGGTATAGTTATTCAGCTATTGGCGGTCGGTCGTCAGAGACTCTTTAGTGGGAACAGGATGCACACCACGAGAAGGCGGGGTTGACATTTGTCAAGGACAGGCTGTAGTATGTTGCGCATCACCTAACCTTACATCCCTTAGCCACAATTAAAAGATGATAAATTGTGGCTATAGTTTATTAGCCACAATTAAAAGTAAGAAATTATTAACACTGTCCGACACAGAGTTTTTATTGAACATGAATAGATTTGGTAAAACATTACATTTAATATATACAGTATATATGACTTTACCTTAGCTATAACACATTCACAGTTAAACATTACTCGAGTTTCAGCTGCAACAACTTTCTGAGTTGAAATTGCAGAAACTTACGAGATGCTGAAGCAAGTTTATGGCGAAAACACCCTGTTGCGGTCACAAACATTTCATTGGCATCGACGCTTCAGAGAAGGCAGACAGAAGCCGCAGACGACGAATGAAGCGGGTGACCAGTGACAGCTCGCAGGTTGCGGCCATCGTACGCACCAATAGACGATCGAGCAAATAGCAGAGGCTGCTGGGATATCGGAGATTACGTGTCAACGGATACTAACAGATGGTATGAAGATGCACCGGGTGTGTCAACACATCGTCCCATACATGTTAACTGAAGATCAGTTCGCCATACGGGTGGAAATGGCGGGCGATCGCGTAATCGCCGCCGACCAAGACCCACAATTTCTTAGAAGAATCATAACCGGGGATGAAAATTGGTGCTTCCTCTTCGACCCGCAAACTAAGTGGGCATCGGCTATGTAGAAATCGCCATCGTCTCCATGCAAGCAGAAATTCAGCCGAGTTCACAGCAAAGGCAAGACCATGCTAAAGGTCTTCGACAACCAGGGCATTGCTCATCTTGAATTTATCCCTGAAGGACGACTGTTAACAAGGAGCTTTATCTGGTTATCATACGACGCGACGTCTACGTGAGTGGATCCGCAAGAAGAGGCCTCAAACTGTGGGGCGATCAATCGTGGGTGCTGTTGCACGACAATGCACCGGCACACAGGTCACTCCTCGTTCGTGAGTTTCTCGCCAAAACAAGAACTGTTGTCCTCCCCCCACCCACCCCCACCCCCGTACTCACCTGACCTCGCCTCCTTTAACTTCTACCTCTTTCCTGAGCTGCCACGTCGACTTCAGAGTCGTCGGTTTTCGAGCACAGAAGTGTAAAACGCATCTCTGGTCGCACTGAAGGACACTGCAAAGAATGGGTTCTAGAAGTGCTTCGACGAACTCTTTTTTTTTTTTTTTCATTGGGGGTTTAACGACTACTATGAGCAACTCAATGGGCTATAAGCAGTCGCCTGTCTCTAATTTAGGGCCACCGGTTCCAGGGAAGGGAGAGAGCCAGTGCCGTGACAATCACAGCATCCATGCCTTAACGGGATTTCGACGAACTCTACAGTCGCTGGGAGATGTGTGCTGCTTCAAGAGGGTCTTATTTTGAAGGAGGATATGCTTCAGCTTTATAACTCTATGGACTTTTAAAGACCCAGTCCTGGAACTTTTGGATCCTACCTCGTAAATTCTGTGTTACTATAAACCTCCTTTATAAGACATCACTCCGAACAGAGGAATTAGAAGGTATATCTAAAAATGGTCAATTTTAACAAGTTCATTATCAAATAACAAAGATTATGGTCAGTGATACAAAAATTAACTCACATCAATCAGTTTTACAGAAAATGTTAAAGCATGCACATGAATAGATTGTCCAAGTAATGTAACTTTCATGCAGATTTGTAACATTTTTACTAACATTTATCACGCATCTTTCTCTTCCAAGACCAGGTAGTGAAAAGTTACCGCCCACACAAAGACCACAGTGCTTTCTCATGAGCAGAGACAGGGAGAAGGGAAGACTTAAAACACACGAAGAAAATAGAATGATCTGTGAAAAAAACACCGGGCGTATGTATAGCACACATACTAATACTCAAGTTCATTCATAAAATTTCAGCTAAGTTAATTATTTTTACAAACTGTGGAAGAAAAAAAGTGCACAATTAGTTTAATTACATTTTTAAACAAAAAAAAAATAAATAAAGTGAACACTATATGCAAAACTCTTTCAGGAAGGGTGTGGACTCCTGTTCTCACCCGTTAACTGCATCCCTGATTGGCGGTAGGAGAAGGCACAGAATAAATGATGAGAGTGATCTTGTTAAAAAAAAATCGAAAGTGCGTATTTGTCATTCAATGTGGATGTGCCTTGCAATTTAAAATCATGGATATCAAGTGCTTAAATTGGCAAAACAATAAAATACACTAAAATAGAAGAAACAAAGTACTGTTCTGTGCGATTTTACTTATACAGGGTGATTCAGCTGAGCGTGTACAAACTTTTGGGAGGGGTAGGTTGCACAAAGACAAGTCGGAATCACATAACAATGCAGGGTCGGAAACGCCATCTTCATGTGCTAGTGTACAGAGAGGACAAGAAATGAAAGATCAACATGTAAGAGAACAAAATGCTTTTTATTGCTCACAAGACATTTGCGAAATGCATTGAGGTTAAAGAAGGTGTTCAAAGTGGCGAACATGATCTGTAACACACGCTTGACATCGTCGGCGCATGGAATCACGTACATTTAGGAAAATTCCTGACGTGTCTCGGACTTCCGAAGCAGCTACAGAGATGCGTGCTACAAGGTCCTCATCATTTTCAACGGGGGTGTCATACACCAGTCCTTTGATGTAATCCCAGAAGTAATCAAGGCATGTTCAGTCCGACGATCTTGCAGGCCAATGAACCGGACCACCACGCCCGATCCACTGATGTCCAAATGTCATGCTTAAGTGACGACGAACGTCATTGCTGAAATGGGCGGGGCCCCATCGTGCTGGAACCACATTGCACGGCGCAGCGACTGAGGGACCTGTTGTTCGTTCAATAGCTCTGGCAAGACGTCCTGCAGAAATATCCAGTAACTGCTTCCGTCCGGACGAGGAGGCATGAGGTATGGGCCAATTAAGTGGTCCCCCAACAATTCCGGCCCAAACATTAACAGCAAAACGGTTTTGCGCTGCACGTGGTCGTACAGAATGGGTGTTCTCCACCGCCCATACATGCGCGTTATGTGCAATGAAGTAACCTTCCCGTGTAACCGAAAGAACGTATGAGCAGTCTCGCGGCCAAATAACGCCATCTACCGCATGAAGATGGCGTTTCCGACCCGGCATTGCTATGTGATTCGGATTTATCTTTGTACAAACTACCCCTCCCAGAAGTTTGTACATGCTTAGCTGAATCACCCTGTATACATTTTCATCACTGCTGCTTGGAGTATTGTATTACAGAATGTTTACTACATCAACATTGCTGGAAGACAGCCTAACAGTAATAAGAGCATCACATTGTTTGCTGGCTATCTTTTTGTCTTTCTTCTCTAGTGTGTGAAAGATGTATAATTGCACATCTAGGTTAACACTGCTCCTGTAATTGTACTGTTTCTTGTTAGAAGTTTTGGTAGCGAAAAGTGTGCAATAAGTATAGTATCAAAAAAGCAAGTAGTCCGACGTTTGTAAAGTAAAAGAAAAGCTGATGAATTATGTACATGCTTCAAAATGAGGTATTGCAGTGCTTTTATCACCTCCATTTTCATTTAACACATCCCTATATCATTATTCCTTTCATTAGCACATTTCTCTTTTAATACTTTGATTGCCATACTAACTAGTGATTTTTAGCAATGATTGGAAACTACTTTTTAAAAGTTGCTAGCTAATGCTACAACTACCTTCTTGAAAAAGTAGCTTGCTACAACTACCTTCTTGAAAAAGTAGCTTGCTACAACTACCTTCTTGAAAAAGTAGCTACTCTTGATACTCTTTAGAAAAAGGGAGTGGGAAGCTCAAAGCTGCAAGTCTCCCTTAATTCACTCTCATCTGTGAAGTGGCTTTATTATCATGTACAAATGCTCTCTTCATAGATTACCTGAAATCAGTTTACAGACCGATTCTCTAAGAACATTCATCAAAAAAAAAAAAAACGTAGAACAGTTTGAACAACAATGATCATTATGGAGGTAGTAGTTTCTGATGGTCTGGGTAGGCATTAAAATTAATAGCTGCCCTGATCTCTACTGATAAAGGATCCCAGACTTTCTAATGAGATGAGGACAGAGATTCAAACCTAGTTTGCATATTTGTCAGTACAAATGGTTTGAAATGCATTTTAATGGATGATAATGCTTGTAGACATAACTCACCTAGTGAACACATACCTTGAAAATGAGGATAATGCATAAACTGATAGCCTTATGAAAATCTCTTAATAGTCCTATTAAGCATGCTAGAAATGAATTTTAGAGAAAAAACTATCAGTCTAAATCAAACCTCATCCAACAGATGTTCATTAACTCTGGACAGTGCTTCACAAATTAGTACTGCAATTCTCCAACTCTAATATAGATACTGATAACAGCAATGCTGTTATGAGTGATCAATTTTTATAAGGGAGAGTTTTCATACACTTTCTTTTTGTGTCTTCATGTAAATATTTATCATATGTGAGCTCATCTTACAATCATTTCTTGCATGCAGTAATCATGCTACACAATTTTAATTAGTATTCATAACAATGTTTTAGAAACCATAATTTTTTTTTTATTTTTTTTTTTTTTTGCAGTTGAGTGCAACTATTTTAAACCAAAATTAATATATCTGTATTAAAAAGCTATCATAGCTGGAATGAGTGTCAATTCCTTCTTGAGCTCTTCTACTAGACTACCTTGAAGTAAATAGTTAATTATTTCATGTCATGGAATGATTATTGTTCAGCTGTTTTTAAATGCTTGAGTGTATTGCCATCTGTTGTTCATTAGAAATGCTGAGTTTTTAAGTACATTCATCTCAGCACCTATTGCCAATGAAGTGCAAAAAAACAACATCTAAGACTCTTTATTTATAAATCACACATCTGAAAGTCAAGATACATCCATATTGTTATACATTACTCACAGTGGAATAGTATTTACGATTTTGCACAAATCACATCAAAGTCAAAAAATGTCAGGTTTCTAAGTTTTTGAAAGGGGGAGAAAGGAACAAGATGGTTTTGCTTCTGTAGTCCATAATTTCTTTTTTATTCAGCGTCCTCTCAAAATGTACTACAAAACTTGTTCATAAGCTGCCTGGATTTTAGATCACATTCTGAAACACTGTCCAAAGTTTTTTGGTTTTGTTTTACACCAAAAATACAACATGCAGTTAGAATGCTGGTTGGTTTGGGGTTTTTTATGGTGTAAGACCTGGTCCAAGATTATTCCAAGGTTAAGTAGGAAAACAAATTAGACAAATTAGGAAAACTGATTGCTTGGGCCATGGCGATACCTATACCCCAGTACACCATTAAAAAGCATGATCCTGTGCGACAGTTATCAGAATGTGCTTTGTACATAATTTTACACAGTCGAGTCACATTATTGTGACCACCTCCTACTTCAACAGCACGTTGCCAATGAAAGAAGGCATGTGTCGTGAGCTGGCTTGAAGGGTATATAAGGTGCGCTGTAGGCAATCTGAAAACATATCACTCACTGCTGTCATGGATAAAAGGAGCGATTTATCAGATTTGCATAAAGGGATGATTATCTGCTTTCGAGCCAAGGGTGGCAGTATTTATGAAACAGCGCAGTTTGTGAACTGTTCGTGTGCTGCTGTGGTTTAAGTGCATCATGATTGGAGAAATGGCACCATTGCGAATAAGCGGTGTGGAAACTGCGGAGCACCACGTGCCATGGAGCTGAGAGGTGAACGTTGGCTTTGAAGGTGCACGAGAGCCGATCGCCACACTACAGTGGGGCAACTCACTGGCCAAATGAACTAGGGGGCAACCGGAAGTGTGAAAAAAAAAAAAACAGTTCAGCAAACCCTGCTGTGTATGGGGGCTCCGGCGCAGACGAATGGTCACTGCGCCTATGCTAATGAAGGTGCAATGGCAAAAAAGGCTTACATTTGCACATGGCAGTATCGGAATTAGACCTCAGCTGATTGACTTCTCCGATGAGTCATGTTTTCTGCTTCATCGAACAGATGGACGTTGGCATATAAGGCGAGAAATATTGGAGAGCAAACACTCTTCCACCATTGCTGGAAGAACACAAGCTGGTGGGGGCAGCGTTTATGGTCTGGGGAATGTTTTCGTGGCATTCCCTGGGTCCACTCATACCTGTGGAAGGCACTATGAACTAAATTCCTTGTGAATCCATCCTTGCAGACCATGTACACCCATACATGCCCATTGTCTTCCCTGGGTTGGATGGGATCTTCCAGCACGACAATACGACGTGTCGCACAGCTAGAAATGTCCAAGAGTGGTTGGAAGAGCAGGATGAAGACTTCAAAGTACATCCCTGGCCCCCTAATTTCCCAGACTTAAACCCAATTGAGCCTCTGTGGTACCACCTCGATTGTGTTGTTCACTTTATGGATCCGCCACCACTCACCCTCCAGCAGCTGTCAGATGCACTGAAGCCAGCATGACTCCACATACCTATGAACACCTTTCAGCACCTTATTGACTCACTCCCAGTTATCTAGCTGCTGTCCGCGCTGCACATGGCGGTTACTTTGGATATTAGCTGGTGGTCACAATAATGTGACTCACCATGTATTACTCTCTTAAGAACTCACCATGTATTACTCTCTTAAGCTAACTGTAAAACTTTTTTGTTCTGGAAAGAAAAGTGTGCGAGTACACAAGAAAGCAGCACATTTGCACAAATTCCAAATGCAGTAATAACAATACATTACAATCATTCACTTCCCTGTCAACACAAGAAAATCCCATCTTCAAAGCACATTTTCATACTCTAATAACAGACATGTGTCTAATTTAGCAAAAACCTGTACACTGCTGAAACTGCCTTCTACTCCAAAGGCTAGCTATACCTCTATGTGATAACTGTAACTTTACAAGTCATTTCATTTCTAAACAGCATTCATACAATTTGACCTGCTCGCATTTCCCAGAAATGTTTTGTACGGTTCACAAACTCTTATGGTTGTAACCATAGAAACAATTTCACTATCACATTTTCTTTTAATTTAAGAAATAGCACTATCACCATTTCTTCTAATTTACTAATAAAGAGACAGTAGCCTGTTCTTAATGTAAACTGCGAAACACTATCACTCACATAAAATTTGACATAAGACAGAACTGATGAATCAGGAATAAATTAGTCCGCAGGGAGACATGCTACACAATGGGACACATAATGTGGAATGCATCAACCAACAGTAAATGAATTCCTTGGAAAATGTACAAGAGATAAATACTGATAGCACTGTAGAGATGTACCTATATTATACAAGTATGTGCATTTATCACTATGCAAATTATTTATGTTGACATGTTAATACGCTGAATTTAAATATCTTTGAATGTACGACCAAAGGAAAGTAATGTCCACAGTAACTGTTCATGTCAATCAGAAGTATCTTGAGTCATGGTGCTCAGTATTTGAAATGAGTTAATATTGGAGTGAGTTAAGTATTAAAGTTCATGCAGTTCTACATCACTACAGGAAAAATGGATTAAAAGTTGCAGAAGCAGCCCAAGAAAGTATGTGAAGTTGACAGTGAACTCTAGTTGTGTGTCTCAAGCTAGGTTCATGAAGTTCAAAGGTAAGTAACACGAGCTTCTAAAGTAAGTCATAATCATAATGCCCAGCATCGGCAGACTAAAACATTTTGTGTTATGCTGCTAAAGCTGACGCATTGATAAGCACTCACTGGCTTTTCTCTAAGTTTGGTTGTTCACAAGCAACTACAGTTCAGCATCTGTAATGCATCAGCAAAAAAGCCGAGAGTTTCAATGTGTTCTACATGAACTGACTATTGAATGAACCAATCACGATACAGAGGCCTGCCAGGAACTCAATGCAAATCCATGTAACCACCATCTCACCAAGTTAATTGTTATATGCAAAGAAAACTTGATCTACTTCAAAAACCCACTCGCCAAAAGCAATGGTTTCAGTCGGTCCAGTCCACACTTCCTGTCATGAAGACAAGATGCCACCCTAGTAATGCAGGGGTCTAAACACTGGCCTTTGACTGTTCATCTGAGTGGGCCTGGGTTCTAGTCCCAGATGAGACATGGGTGGTGTGTCTGTCTTTTCCCCTTCCTTGGTACCAGTGGGTTAAGCTATGGACAGTGACCATACAGTTGCTCATGATGGTAAGTTAAACAATAAAACAAAAAACATGATTTAAAATAAAGGCAATGTTGGATGCTTGATGGAATTCTGAGGGTCTACTGCACATAAAATCACTTCCTGATGGGCACGCCATCTATGCTTACAGCTGTTCAGCACAAATGAAGTGTATGTACTCTGATGCTTCAACATTACCCACAGTTGATAAACAGACAGCAAGTAATGCTGAATCAATAAGACACTTGACATGAGCTGCTTTCTCTTCCAGCACATAGTAGACACACAGCTCCAAAACTTTTCTTTGAGGTAAGTAGTTTAGAACATTGGAGGAAGTCAAAATTGGATGTCAGAAGTTTTTGCCTACAAAGACAAAGCATAATATTGCAAAAGAATCTATCACCTTGATGACGACTGATTTTGATTTGGGGGTTTAACAACCACCAATCTATCACCTTGCAGCAGTTGGTTGCCAAATGTTAAAAACAGGTTGTATTTTACTTATAAGTGAAATACAAACTATTTGTGTAATTACTGTTCGTCAAATATACAATAAAACACAGGCTTATAAACATTCGAGGTAAAAAATTATCAGCACTGCCATTCGCATCCAACATGAAAGAGACTAAAACAAATCTGCAGTGGAAGAATACATTCATTGTAATTGAACAGAAAACTGGAATACATGAAATTAGTGCAGACAGCACTCCACAGGTGTGTCTATAGTATTACGTGTAAAAATGTAACACTGCTTTTTCAGCAAAAATGGTTTAAAGAAAATTAATGAGTATAGGGTTTATCAATCTGCTATTTTTTGCAAAGCATCAATAAATCTCACAGCTGATTAGGATACACTGCCCTAAATATAAAAACAAGAACTTGAGAAACAAGATTTAGGAACATGGCTCAGTAAGTTTGAAATTCATACAAACCACAAGTAGTTTTTCAAAAAAACACTATAGGCAGTCCCCGGATTACAATAGAGTTCTGTTCCAAAGTCTGTCTTTAAGTCAAATTTGCACACAAATCAGAGCAGTTAGGTACGGTTTGTACCTAATTAGTAAAATGTTTGTTTATAGTAAACCTCTCAATGCATAAAAAACATTAAAGAAAACACTTCCATATATTTTAACCTTTTTCCAATTGCTTTATTATTTTCACTTTAGTTTCAGTCGCGATTGTTTTCCTTTTTTTTTTTTTGACGCATCCCCATCATTTGCATCATATTTATGCTTTAGTACAATGGTTATGAGGGTAAAAACGAAAAAAAATTAAAGCCAAATACAGTAATGCACATGAGACACTTAACAGCAATGTGGTCAGACTGAAAAGAATGAAGTCTTTGTCCTACCTCAGACCCCATCTGCTCACAAGTCGACAAACTGTTGTAGAAGCATAATATTTTGATGCATGTTGCAAAGTAGCACCCATTTGTAATTACAAACCATCAGTGGTGCACTCAGTGGACCAGGGGCACAAGCCCTTCCCATGAGATATTACTCAGTCCTCGTTTTTTGTAATTGGCTGCTAATTTTTAAATATATTTCTACAAGTTTCTAAATATATATTTCATGAATCATTAGAAACAATTAAATATGGTGGAGATACTTTTATGGCTTCCTAATATTTTGGAAAATGTTTTCTCTTGTGTATTTTTATTTGCATCTTCAATATTTTGGGTCACCTCCATAAACAAGTCCTTGGTGTGCTACTGCAAACCACTGTATGTAACTCAAATTTTTAATATAACAGACTTTACCGGTGTTGGTGCGTAACTACGGGTTGTACACAAGTCGGACATTCATAACCTGGGGGCTGCCTTTATTTAGCTTTAAAAGAAATTCTTATTTCTACCTATAAGCAGATTTAGGATGTCATCCCTGTAGCATGCAGCAGTTAGGGTGCCTCCTGGAAATATGTGCCTATCCAACATATCAGCACAAACCAGGAGTCTTCCACCAATGTAGTGGTCAATTTTCCTAATGTCAGAGGGAAGATTTTGGCTTTCTGCCTCTTTCCAAATGTACACACATTGAGGATCCATGTTTAGGCTGAACTGTGATTCACCACTGAAGAGAATACAAGCCCATTGATAACAGGTCCAGGTGCGACGTTTTTGGGCCCAACTCAGATGAACCTTTCCTGTGCGATGTGGGATACAGACCTATCTTGTGGAGTCTTCTGTAAACTGTTTGCCTCAATATCATGGTTCCAGTAGCAGAGGAGAGCTCCTGTAGAGTTGCATGGCTGTCAACTCCCTGAGGCAGCGAGCTGTTAAGACAAATATTGTCATCTTGAATGGAATGATACGGGATTACAAAATACAACAAAAATTTTGAAGATGTGAATCAGGTTGGTTTTTTTTTTTTTTTGTGTAAATATGACATGGATGGTAAGTCAGATAATTTCTGAAAACTTCAAAATTTCGTCGTCCTGGAGCGGGAAATGAACCTGCGTCTCCTGGATAGCGCCCAAGTTTGCTTCCACACCACCACCCAGAACGACCAAATTTCCGGATTCACATCTTCAAAGTTTGTATTGGTCATCTTATTATGGCTCATGGGTGTCCATGTCCTGATCTTTTGGTTATTGTTCTGGTTTCCTGGAACTGTCTCCAGAGACTAGACCACTTGCTTTGACATATTCAGCCATATTTCTACCTCAACTTGTGATTGCCCTGCTTCCAATTTACTGATCACTCTATACCATAAAGTGTCATCTAAGTGATGGTGCAGAGCCATTCTTTCACTGACAGTCCAACTTTAAGCTTTAATAGCCACACCCTGCTCAGAACAACATTTATCAAGGTTGCGTGCCTGTCAGGTTGGGAACATATGGTAGTCATTTGCATATTTTCATAAGAGATGACATGTTGCTTTTTTTTCTTCTTATACATGTCTCCAAAAAATTGTATTTTCCTTCCAAGTCTCAGAAAAATCTTTACAAAAAGTAGTCTTGTTTTGGACATATTCTCGAATTTGTATTTTTATGTTAATTTTGGACACCAGTTTACCTAAGACAGATCAGGGTGTATGCAACATTTTGTGCTTTTCCCTGGGTGTAGAAATGCCTAGTTATGCCTCCAGTTATTAACAAAACCATATTGGAAATTTTGGTGTAAAAACCCATATTTGGCTATATAATGCCCTAAATGTAAACAAATCAGTTTCAAGATTGGCTTGGGCATTGGTGATGCCAACTACCAATCAAATTGAACAACAGCTGATCCCATGAAGTTATAATGCTTACTTTGTTACAGCAAGTTGGAATGATAACTCAAGTCTACAGTACAGCACTACAGCTATTCAGTATTGCCTTGAACTCAACTAAGCACAGGATACAATGACACTTTTGGGGAACAAGAGTTTACCCCCCCCCCCATGAGCTTCTAAGGCTATTAACAGACACCCCCTAATTTAGGGATAGTGATTCCTGAGAAGGGACAGAATCAGCACTATAAGAAAAGAAAAAATGCACAATATTTGGTTGACTGGGATCCTCATGGCCTGCATTGACTTGTGTGTATGTATACTCTCCCCTCATAGCTGCATAGAATAATGATTACAAGAGAGATGGTTAACCCACCTTCATTTTGCTGACACTCATTTTTGCAAGTACCCTATCAGAGCTGCAGTGTATGACATAGGAACTTACTGAAAAGAGTCAAGAAGTGGAATTCAAGATGAACTTACAGAAAACAAAACTGATGTATAATGCTTTTACAAGAATAAGATTTAGAAGATTGGGGGGGGGGGGGGTAATTAAAAGTAACTGGTGTCTCATGCACCTTGGAAAACATATTAAGCAAAGACCACACCAAAGACAATTAGCTGCCCTGGTGGTGCAGTAGTCTAAATGCTGACTTCTGACCATTCGTTTAAGTTCGGTCCAGGCCCGAATCTTGGTGAAGCATGGATGTTGAGTTTGTCTTATGGTACTGGCTCTCTCCCTTCTCAGGAACCAGTGGCACTAAATTAGGGACAGACAACTGCTTATAGCTTGTCAATTTGCTCACTGTGTTTGTTAAATGTCCAGATAAACAAAAGAAGTAATCAATAGGCATATAAAACTTAACTGGAAGACAGCACAATTTTCAAGAGGAATTTACCATTGCGTCATAACAGAAAAATGTTTAATCAACAAATTTCTTACTTATCAAACCAGTTCTTACTTATGGATCAGAGACTTGGACCTTAATTAAAAAGGACACACACAGGCTGTGAACAACTCAATGAATCATAGAGAGATGCATGCTTGGTGTAATCAAGAAAGATGGTAAAAGGATAACATGGATCAGAAAAATAATCATGGATAACATGATCAGAGTAAAAATCCTGAAAGTGGCAATTGATTTGACAAATTTCTTGATGCTGCTCCTGGAGATGTAGGGCAAAGGGCAACACTTCAACATTCAAAATGCGGAGGTCTGCATACAGTTCAAATTTGTCACTGCAATGGGAGGGCCCATTTTGTGGTACGAAAAACATCCCCAAAACATCACAAAGCCCCCTCCAGTTTGAACACCTTTGACACAATCAAGATGAAAGGCTTATTGGGCCTGCGATGTACTCGTTGCCTCCCATTATTGAAGTACAAACAAAAACGAGACACATCAGACCAAATTACTCACTTCCAATCCTCCACAGTAAAGTTTTGGTGTCTCCGAGCCCATTGATAACATGCAACTTTTGGGACTTGCTGTTAAAAGATGCCTCTTCCATGGTACTCTGCTCCAGATGTCCATCGCATGCAGTTCTCGTTGCAATGTCCTTTCGGAAATTGGTTGGAGTAGACTTTCATTGACTGTTTGGAGCAATTGTTGCCTGGTTTGAAACCGATTTGCAGTTGCCAGGCGTGAAACATGGCGACGGTCCCTGTTGGTGAGAATCATTTTACGGCCACAGTCGCATCGCCGATTTGCAGTTGACTGTGAACTACACCACTGTTTGTAGACCTACTGTACTGTATGCTTCAACACACTAACAAATTGGGCGACTTCATTCAATTTGTGTCCATGAGCAGGGCCAAACACGATGGCTCTTTTTTTCCCACTCAGTAACGTCTCGCATATTGCAGACTAAATTCAACACACACATTGCTCTTCACCACCGCAAGAGACAGAAATGATCCTGTAGACCACGTCAGTGCTATTTATCTCCCACCAATGCTATCACAGCGCCTTCTGTGCAAACAGCAACTTCCTACTGTCATTCCTGTTAGGGGTGACTAATTTTTTGTCCGGTGTGCTTATATTCTTGTGTGTCAACTCGTGCCTATATTAAACCTCATGCAATAATAATAAAAAAAAAACCCACTCCAAATCAGTCTTTGCCATTTTAATGAAGTTTGTTGAATGGAAATATCCTCTTCAGTGGCTTTTGAAAAAGTTCTTAATATATTCGGAATGGTTTCTTACAAATGTAATATTGCATTTCAAGTGCTCACATCACCACTGAATTTAAAGCACAATATTTTTTTTTCCTTCTCTACGATAAATTTCAATGACCAAACAATAGATGAGTTGAGGCCCGAGCTTCTAGAAGAAAAAGTCTCGTCTTATATGCTGAAAAAAAAACAGTAAGTTATATACACCCACACATAGTAGTACATTAAGAGTGTAAATAGGAACTCAACCCTCCCACTCCCAATGAAATCCTTCATAAACATCAATTTAGTTTGTTTATCCAGCCTAAGTTATCACTGATTTTGGACAACTGGTTTAATAGAGAGAACCATAACATCCAAATTTCAGCAGGGACCCAACCCCAGATTCTCGGCATAAAACAATATATAACTGACATATAAACAGAGTATATTGTTGTTCCAAATACCTTGCATGCTGAGTGAACTCAAATCAGGAAACATCTTACCATTGTTGGCATATAGATGCCATATTCTTTACTGTTCCCATGTATTGAGCCATTCTTCAGAAAACACTCTTTCAAGATTACATCACCCTGGAATGGGAATCGAACCAGCATCTCCAGATTTACATTCAAGCATGCTACCATTACACCACCCAAGACAACAAAGTTCCAAGCAAAGCTTCAGTTACTTTGAACTTTGTTGTTTCTCTTGCTACCTGGAACTTTTTAGTTTCTACAAAGTTCCATGCAAAACTTAGTTACTTGGAATTTCATTGTCCTTAGTGGTGTAACAGTAGTGGGCTGGAAGATAAATCGAGAAATGCAGGTTGAAATCCCATTCCAGGGTGATGTAATTTTCAAGTTTTCTGAATGATGGCCAGATGGGAAAAAAGTATACAGCAATTACTGTATTTATCAAAATAAAAGGTGCATTCCTTTTTCAAAAATATTGGTATCAAAATCCTTCTGTGTTTTATTGGGTTGTCGGAAAAGTCATGATGTATTTTAGCCATGTTTTGCAAAGGTCATTTATTGATAGAAAGAACAAAGACCAATCAATGATATAATGCCCGTTTTGTTTGATAACCCATTGCCATCTGTCAGTGAGCTGCAGAATGCCTCGTTCATAGAAGGACCCCGTCTTTCGTGGCGAAAAACTGTACAAGGTGCTGATTTACAGCCTCATCTGAATTGAACGTTTTACCATGCAAGGACTGTTGAAGAGAGCGAAACAAGTGGAAGTCTGACGGCGCAAGGTCAGGCGAGTGTGCTGGGTGTGGCAACACACCCCACCCAAACTCCAATAATTTTTGGCGGGTGATCAAACTTGTGTGTGGTCTCATGTTGTCGTGATGGAACACACCACCTTTGCGATGAACGAGCTTTGGACATTTCTGGACAATGGATTCGTTCAAATTGTCCAATTCCCAACAGTACACATTCAAATTGATTGTTTGGTTCCGCGGTAGGAGCTTGAAAAACAAGACACCTTTCAAATCCCACCACACTGAGACCAGAACCTTCCGCTGATGAATGTCTGCTTTGGATGTCATTTGAGGCAAAGCAGCACGTTGGGACCAAGACCGTTTGCGCAGCACATTGTTGTACACAATCCACTTTTCGTCGCCAGTTATCAGTCGCTTCAAAAAAGGATCGTTTTCCTCACGTTTAATGAGCATATCGCAGATGTTTATACGAGCCGTCAATTGAGCTTCTTTGAGTTCACGAGGAACCCACACATTGAGCTTGCTTACGCATCCCAGCTTCTTCAGGTGGTAGTGAACGCTTGAATGATGGATGTACAATGTGTCTGCAATCTCTCGTGTCGTGTAACGTGGGTTTGACTCCTCGATCAATGCCTTGATTTAGATGTCTTCAACCTCGGTGGGCCTCCTGGACAGAGGAGCATCGTTGAGGTCAAAATCACCAGCACGAAATTTTGCGATCCACCGCTGGCACTGACGTTCTTGTAGAGCATTATCACCGTACACTTTACGCAACTTTTCACAAGCTTGACGCGCATTCTTCGCTTTACGGAAGTAAAACAGTAAAATATGGCAAAAATGCACAGTTTGGTCTTCCATCTTCAACTTGATGTCAAATCTCCACAAATCAACCAAATCGCTCACTATTCCTTTCAGGCTGCAACTAGAACTGGCACCTGTTGAATGCCATACCGATAACAGAGCTGCGCATGCCTCTAGTACTTCCAAAACCACCCAACCGCCATCGGGTGCCAAAATACGTCATGACTTTTCCGACAACCCAATATATACCAAAAGTCATTATTATTGCCATGAATACACAGTGGCAGATTTCTAATTAGGTGCGCTAGGCGCACACCTAGGTCCCCAGAGCTTGAGGTGCCTTGAAAATGTATAATATAAAATTGGATTACCAGAATTGTTATGGTTTTCTTAAACCGAAACAAAAAAAGTGCAGACCTTAATTTTCCGATGAAAATAATAAGAAAAAATGTTTTCAAGAAACTTTTTACATTCTCCTTACTGTCCACCTTTCTTGGTTCATGGCATTTGTCTATGCCAAAACTCCTCCACAAAAAGTCATCCACCTTTTTCAAGTGAAGCACTGGGAATAAAATTGCATTTTACCCGTATTTTCTAATGTGGAGTACTTTTCCAGTTGCCAATGTTTTTTTAAGTATTTTATTTTTCTTTGATGCCATGCTCGTTTCTCACTAATTTGCTTAAAATGTAAAAAAACAAGATTTTCCAAAGCTGAAGCAATGGAAAGAGTATGTTTTGTTATTGAAATGCGTTCTAATTTTATGAAATTTCATGACAATTTACACGCGATGTACAGAATCTTATTTTCAGCGCCCTTAGCAGTAAAGTTGCCAAGAAACTTGAAACTGAAAAGGTATTAAAATAATCAGTTTTGCCTAACGTATCAGACTCAAAAATAACTTTTGCTGTAACTGAAATAGTCTCTTCGTAGCGCAAAGCTAAAATTTACGAAATTACCACTTTGAGAACTCCTAGTGGGAAATTTGTAAACTAGCAGTGAAATTTAAAATGGGAAAATTTTTAACGAATTTGTATGTCCGATCATTCACAAAAATAATTTCTGAAAAATCTGAAAACTAAATTTTTTGGCTTTTAGCAGGAAATTAACAAACTGGAAAATTTAAATATTTGAGAAGGAACAGTTGAGCCTAATCTGAGAGGCACAAAAATAATTTTTTCCGTTTAAGTTGAACAGTTTCTTCACAACAGAACTTTAATTTTTTTGAATTTTCGACTGGACAGCCCTTAGCGGTAGTTAAAGTGCCGAACTTAATATCCTTAGATTTCCTATTAGCCGCAAAAATTATTTTTGAATTATCTCTAAAAACAAAGAGTTTAATGCGCATATGCAGAGAAAGGGATTACACTAGCACTGTTTCTTACAAAACATTCTAATAATAGGAAGATAAAATGGAATTTTAAAAAGCATAAAAACTTATTTCTCGACTTCACTTTATTTATATTTTGCTAATCTGCTAAATTTTCTAAAAAAAATTAACAAAATTATGCTTCGTTGAGCGGAAGTGCATATTGCGTATTAATCAATCACGGCCATGCTAAAGCTGTGGGAGCCTTGTTGACTTTCAGGTTCTGCTGCGGAGAGTAAGAGACGGCCGCCATCAACCTGTGCTCCAGCACAGGTCTTCAGTAAGTGACGTCACGTCACTGAACCCCCCCACCCGGAGGGCACAAGAAACCAGATGATCAGATTTGGCTTCACCAGCGGCTGCTGATGCCATCTCCTCTCTCTCTTCTAACCTCCTTGGTCCCCGACTGTCCGAAGATAGGGTGGGTCAACTGACTGTTAAACATATTTCCGCCTTTATCACAATCGTCTCCAAATGAAGAGCTAGACTTTTGTATTTTGTGAGAACCCAGACAAGCTGAAGAATTTTCTTTTATAAAGGAGGCAGTTTCAAATGAGCTCTTAAACAACGGTACTTGAGGTATTGTCCGTCGCATCAAATTTGATGAGCATGAACAAACACTAACACATCCTCAAATGGAAGGGTATTGAGATTTTTTTATGGGGGTGTCTGAGCAAATTTGGTGGGGGAGTTGAGGGATGTATGTGTAAATCCCTATATGGATGTATCTTTCAGTGATTCTAGGAGAGTTCTACAAAAATCCAGTTCAATGGCTACCTCCTTAGCATTAATTAATCTTTGATATCTACCTACACACAATTTAATAGTTCTCCTTTGCATAGTCCTATGCTGCATATGCCAGACACGTGTGAAATTGGAAATTTAAATCTTTACCTTTTTATTTGGAGGTAAACAACCATCATGAGCAACTCAATGGGCTATAAGCAGTCACTCATCCCTAATTTAGGGTTACTGGTTCCAGGCCAGGGAGAGAGCCAGAAATGTAAGAAAAAAGTAACATCCATGCCTCAACCAAATTCAAACATGACCCCATCACGGGCGAATGGTCAGAGAGAAGCCAGCGTTTAGACTGCACCATTGGGGCAGCTTAAATCTTTACAAATGCATGTTGACAAAATATGTCAATTCTAAGAAAATGATCAAAGCATTTTTAAAAGTCTCCATCACTGGATAAATTAGTCAATCTAATAACAGCTAGTGATAGCAGTAGTGGCTATGGGTGCCCACATAGGGGAGTGAGGGGGCATTTTCCCTCCCTTGGAAATCTGATCATGACCTTTCTGTTCTGGGAAGGAACTACACAGAATTTCCCATTACATGTCAGAGAACAGTGTACATAACAGCACCGGAAAGCATGAAAGGCTGTGAAATGAAAAATATATAATCCTCTGTAGTAGCTGTTCACCAAGATCTCTCTAAAATTTCCCCCAGAAATTTGTCTTCAGGGTATTTTTCCATTTTTATGACCAATTGAGTGATCTCAGGGGTTTCATTACCCATGATGTGACACAAGTGGCCAAAATAACAAACAAGTTAGTAAAATCATGCAATGCATTGATTATTATACACTTTCCAACATACCAGAAATCATTACTCAAGTTATTAACTCAAGTTATGAGGATAATAGCTGTGGAATAAATCTTGCTCCTGTGTCCTGACCTTTAAACCCATTTTGATGATATTAAACAGAATTGGTTCAGTATACCTCCAGAATAACATGATAAAATTTTGTCACAAATGAAGCATTTTCACGTAAGTTATGATGCATAAGGGCGATGGAATGGATCCCGCTCCTATGTCCTGACCTTTGACCCTATTTCACCTATTTTCAACAAGGTTCGCTCTTAGGTTGTCTCTTACTACATACTAAATTTTCATTGAAATCGAACCATTTTTTACGCAAGTTATGACGCATAAGGGCAATGGAATGGATCCTGCTCCCATGTGATCTTTGACAACATTTCCCCCATTTTCAATTGGGTTCGTCCCCAGGTGGTCCCCAACCACATATTAAAATTTCATCGAAATCGAACCATTTTTACTCAGGTTATGACACATACGGGCAATGGAATGGATCCCGCTGCTATGTTGTGACCTTTGCCCCATTTTGTCCATTGAGTTCGTCCCCAGGTGGTCCCCTACCACATACTAAAATTTCATCGAAATTGAACCATTTTTACACGAGTTATCGTGCGGATGGACAGATGGCCAAAGCTGTAGCATATACGCTTCTTCAACCTACGGTTGGAAAGCTTGGAAAGCCTAAAAAAGAAATTTCCTTGTTGTCCCAACATGCTGGCCAGTGGCATTGCCAAAAATTCTTAATGGGGATGGGGATCCATTGATTTGGTTCATCAGTGAAAGCCTCCCCCAAAAAATACTCCAAGTGGGAATAAGCCCAAATTCTTTAAATGTCAAAAAATAAAAAAATAATAATAAAAAATTCTGAGAAAATCTTTTTGTAACACATTATATATACAGGAGTGTTTCCCAAAGTCGCGGCTCACTTGAATAACTAGAGACGGAATTGGAACAGAAAAACAGGGTCAATGGGTATTAAATAAGGGATGATATGATCTATATAGGGGATATGTGAATGACCCCAGCCCCCCCGATAAGGGGGCTAGGGGAGCTATCTCGTAAACAAAGCAAGTTAGGAAAAAATTCCAATTACAAAGTTATACAGCGTTTTTACCTTAAAGTAAATCCTCAGAAAAATTTCTAATAGCTCTCCAGGTTCGGGCTGTGCCCTCTTGAGCTATTGCACATCTACAAGAAAAAGTTGTTTTCCCCGCAAATCTTGAAATGTTTCTGCCTTTTCCTGAGCTTCATAAGAAAAGGCATCTGAGGGGATGATTTTTTCGTTGGCGAAACTAAGGGTTCGAAAGCCAGCCCCCCCCCCCCGACTACTCGCTTTTCGTCAAGAAGCTGTAAAAAGTCACCTAAACTTTGCGCAAAATGCCACGTGTAGTAAATTTAGGGTTTCAGTTTATGTATCTAGAACTTTAGAAGACAATCTTGGAAATTATGGTCCTAATCTATCCCAGAAATGAATTATTGCCTATGGTAACCCCCTTTCAAGAGCTCAAGAAATACAAAAATCAACATATATTTCAGGGGAAAAGCAACTCACAGTAGGAGACCCTTGCAGCAGTGATTGATCTATCAGGACAAAACAAAGTAGACGATTTTTTTTTTTTTTTACCACCAACCTCGATAGCTGAATTCAACCAAGCAGTTATTCTCGCTTGTCACAGTCGCTTGTAGTCGAAAATCACGCTGAACTGAATAATCTTGCCATTTTAATGTAGTAACTCGTCCTAATAACAATACCATCGGTAATAGTGGCGGAAAGACCACATGTAAATCATTTACAAAATTCAAAATGTCTGCCATCAGCAACAACGCATGTTTGAATTTTACAAAGTACAGTTTCTGGCAGCTGACGTGAAGGAATACTCCTACAGGAATTAATAATTCATTGTTTCAAAACATTCTGATGATCGGGTGGTGTTGCATAAACTTGGGATTTCAAATGGCCCCAAAAATAAAAATCCGTTGGTGTTAAGTGTCCGGTGATCTGGGTGGCCATTCTACGTTGCACACTATTCTCAGAATAAAAAGTAACTTTGCATAGGGCCATGATCATATGGTGAGTGCAAATTAACAAGTATTTGCATAAGTAAGTGACACATTATCCACAAAAGACACCCACCAGCTCTAAGAGAAATCGACGGCACTGCTAGGATCCTGTGTCCTTATAAGGTTTAACTGAACAAATATGCACATATGAGTCTGCTTTTGTTCTGATTAGAATCTTTTTTCAGATCCGAATGTTTCTGCAATCCAGTTTAAAACACGATAACTTTGCGTTAATTGTTAACAGATATTCTATATTCATTACAGTCCGAACTGTTTCTTTAACTAGTTTGTAAGAATATGGTTTATTTCTGTTAAGATAGCGTATCGCTGTAATCCGCACATTAGGAAAAAATAATGATAAGTTGGTTATTTTAATGTGAGGAATTTTAAAGCTATTGCTTATGTCACTAGCTGCAGTATGGAATTCATGTGTGCAGGTGAACACATACAGTTTCTTTTGTTGTTTTCAGTCCTTTCTTACCGGTTGACACATTCCACGAAACCATTCCCAAGAGAAATGCGCATTTACTTGATTTTTTTTTTTTTTTTTTTTTTCAACCCCTGATACATCAAGACTTTCGAGGGATTTGATACAGAGTGGGTGCTTGGCCCGTTGAACGAGTTCAGGAATAAAAGCATTTGACCCATTGTATACATGAATCACCATAAGAGATAGGCATAACTCAACTTTGGTACAAATTTTTTTCTCGATAATGCAACAACATAAGTAAAAGACCATGGTCTGCTACTGTAAATTTTAACTGTGCTATATTTCACAAATTTCGAATTGAACCCATATTTCCTGATGTCAGAGGTCGAGAAATGCCAATAACAGCACAAGACTGTAGCATGAGTCTTTGCATCTGCTAATTCTACAGCCTACATGGACTATGTAAGAAGCCAGGGAGGGTATTTAAATGGGGGGCAACGGGGATTCCCCTTCAGCTCCCTTAACTTACATTAGAAAAAGGTGCATTAATTTTTTCTTGTATTTTTCCTTAAATTTTATTTTATTCTGGTGGATTTCAAAACTTCCATTTTTTGTCAGACCCCTGAAAAAGAATTCTATATGCCCCTGTAATAAGGGCAACAGTCCAAATGATTGCTTAAAACTACAAGCAGCTGGTATGGAGCTGTTTGTAGTTGTAGGCATTGGATAGACTAAATATCTGTTGATTTTTGTATTTGTCGAGCTCCTGAAGGGTGGGTGGGTGGGTACCATAGGCATAATTTATTTCGAGGATAGATTAGGACCATAATTTCCAAGATTTCCTTCTAAAGTTCTAGATACATAAACTGAAACCCTAAATTTACTACACAGCGGCATTTTGCGCAAACAAAGTTTAGGTGACTACAGTTTCTTGGCGAAAAGCGAGAGAAGTCGGAGGGGGGGGGGCTTTCGAACTCTTAGTTTTGCCAACGAAAAATTCATCCCCTCAGATGCCTTTTTCTTATGAAGCTCAGGAAAAGGCAGAAACATTTCAAGATTTGCGGGGAAAACAACTTTTCCTTGTAGATACGCAATAGCTCAAGAGGGCACAGCCCGAACCTGGAGAGCTATCAGAAATTTTCTGCAGATTTACTTTAAGGTAAAAACGCTGTATAACTTTGTAATTGGAATATTTTCCCTAACTTGCTTTGTTTAAGAGATAGTTCCCCGAGCCCCCTGATCAGGGGGGCCTGGGGTGTCATTCACATATCCCTTAAATAGATATCATCCCTTATTAATACCTGCTGATCCTGTTTTTCTGTTCCAATTCAGTCGAGTTATTGAAGTGAGCCGCAACTTTGGAAAACACTGCATATATGATCAACAAAACCATTATCAATCCACTGTTAGATAAAGGTTTCCCCAAGTCCCCCCCCCACACACACAACTGTCTGTCTTGAGCCACTTTCCTTCATGTCACTCCTGCATGTTTTCGAATTTCATCAATCCATCTCCCATGTGGTCTTCTGTGGGGTTTTTTTTTCTGTCCCTTGGTATCCAGTCTAAAATTGCAGTTGTACATTGGTGGTCCATTTTCTGGCAACATACATACATGTCCAGCCCAATGATGTCGTCCACTTTTGTCATTTTCCTTATCCACGAGTTCCTCTCCATATCTTTCCTGTTTACACCAAGCATGCATCTCTCTATGCTTCTTTCAGTTGTCTGCCATCTTTGTATGTCTTTTGTACTTAAGGTCCACGTCTCTGCTCCGTATGTAAGAACTGGAAGGATACATTGACTAAACACTTTTCTTTTAAGACATAATGGCATACTGCTCTTAAAAATTGTATTGCTCCTTTCAAAAGTTCTCCAACCAAGTTTTATATGCAGATTAATTTCCTCATCAATGTGACCTTTGCTTGATACCTGCTGTCCAAGGTAAATGTAATTATCGGTTACCTTGAGCTTTCCCCCATCAATCGCAAAATCTTCATTTCTTGTAAAAGTGTTGTACATCAGTTTTGTGTTCTGAACGTTCATTTTTAATCCCACTTCTTTATCCTTGTCAGCAGGTTCCTGGATCATACTCTGCAGCTCTGAAGGGTAGTAGCAAAAACGATTGTCATCAGCAAAATGAAGGTGAGTTAAACAATCTCCATTAATCTTTAACCTCTTGTTTTCCCAGTTCAGTGATTGAGAGACACTTTGCAATGTGGCATTGAAGAGTTTGGGAGATATGACGTAACCTTGTCTCACTCCCTTTCCATTTTTTTTTTTTTTTTGTGCTGTATCTTCAAATACCTTTGCACTTGCATTTTTATAGATGTTATAAAAAATATATATATATATATAAATATATACATATATAGTGCTTCAAATTTGTCTCCCTTGGGGTGGGGTCCATAACCGAGGACCCGCCTGAGCTACGCGCCTATGGTGCTGTCCAATTTCATTCATCCATCTTGTTTTATTTTTTTATGCACATTTTGGGTCTTATGGTTTCCAATTAAATTTAAGTGTTGAGAGTGTGGTATAAACAGTTATGTAAGAAGGCATAGTAGAAATCTGCATGTGGTGTTTGTACATGTTTAATAGTTACCATGTCTGTCTGCCCCCACCTGAAAACTAAGCTATGGACATCAATGCAGCCAATTTTTTTACTTTGTCCATTTACAGAATTTGTCTATAACATCTTTTGCCATTTGTGGTAGCTTAGCAGATTAAAATTAGCATTTCTTCCTCAAAATGTGCAAGTGATGTAAGTTGCTCACAATGAGAAATGAAGGTGTGGTTGTTCAGTTATAAAATAAGAATATCGCTCATATTTTTCATGATTGTTGGGGACCAATACAATCATTACTGCAAGCTGCATTCGGTCCATTTAATCAGGCACCAAAGGCTGGAACTCCGAAGCAGTTGGGAATCTCACCACTCGCAACTTTTTTTTTTTTTTTTTTTATTGGAGGTTTAACGACCATCGTGAGCAACTTAGTGGGTTGTAAGCAGTCGCCCATCCCTAATTTAAGGCCACTGATTCCAGGGAAGAAAGAGCCAGTGCTGTAAGACAAACAACATCTATACCTCACCGGGATTCTTTTTTTTTTTGATTGGAGGTTTAACGACCACCGTGAGCAACTCAATGGGCTATAAGCAGTCGCCCGTCCCTAATTTAGGGTCACTGGTTCCAGGGAAGGGAGAGAGCCAGTGCCGTAAGACAAACACAACATCCATGCCTGACCGGGATTCGAACCCGGACCCCTTACAGACGAATGATCAGAGGCCAGCGCCTTAGACCACTGCGCCACCGGGGCGGCTCACCGGGATTCGAACCCGGACGAATGATCAGAAGCCATCGCTTAGATCACCGTGCTGGCTCTTCACCTTTTGTATTTTACAACCCAAAACGGTGTTCAGCATCTAGACTGGCTTCACTACACAGAACATCCTTGATGTAAGTAAGGGTAAAAGAAATGCATGAAACCTTTCTGCTGAGCGTGCTGCCACCCATTTCCTAATTTCTTCCGAAGCAATTAAACAAGTTAAAATGTTGCTCCCGTTTGAGATAAAAAATGACACCTAGTTTCATAATACCTAATTTACAGTACATGATACTCCAATTAAAAAATATTTAAAAGTTAGGATGTTAAATTACCATGAAAATGACAATGAACAGTGACAGCAGTAATTTTGCAAAGGTCTTCTGGTTTGCCAAAAAACTAGCCAGTTATTTAAATCTATTGCACAACTGTTAGTGATTATTAGTTATCAATTAACTACATGAGAATATGATAAAAAAAAAAGTACAACATTCAAAAATTTAGTGTGAAGTGAAATGTGAGAAGCAATTCCCATGGCCAGTATTAGTTATTTTGAAAACCAGTAATAGCATATGCATAATAAATAAGGCAAATTTGTGTGTAATCAACGCACAGGACCAGTTTTACTATCCTAAAAACTCGTGCGATAAGCATGATTACAATATTTCAGGTGGTAAAGCTTTATTATTATTAGATGGTGGGGAGGGGCATAATTTGTGGTTCGCCTTGGGTACCGAAATTTCTAATTATGTCTCTTTCCTACAGCATGCTAGCTGTTAGATCATTTGATTCATTTTGACCAGTGAATTAAATTTTACATGAATGAAACTTTGCCCTTTTTCATTTCCATGACTTAAAATTGACACCATTTTCCCCATTGATATGCATACATACAGATGAACAAATATCCAATTTTACTTTCAGCACATTTTACCAATAAAAAAAAAAAAAAAAAAAAATTAAATGTGCTCCCACAGGATTCTGAAAAGTCATAATATAATGTTCCCCAGTATTGATAAACAATTAGTAACTTATTTCACAAGACCAAATTAACAGGATGACAATTTTTATATGAAATTCTGGACATTCTGCCAGGAATCTTCCTACAAAAGCGCCCATGGGGGTGGGGGGGGTGGCTCAAGCCTCCCCTTAGCAGTTGGTATAGCCAAAGTTTTGATAAATTTAAAACACTAAAATAGATTAAACCTTTTCTTAAAGCATTTTTTTTAAATAATAAGACATTAAACTTCTTTATTTTTGTTGTATTTTAGTATTTTATACATTTACTAAAATGTTAGACAGCCTTGAATGAGGTAAGAATTTTTCTTAGCCCCCCCCAGTACTCAAAAGGGCGCCACTGCTTCCTAGGCATATTTTTTAGTTTTACTAACAGTGTACTCAGGTTTACTACATCTTAAAAAAGTCCCCCTCTTTCACAGTACGTATAAACTTGAGATTATGTCACCCACTTTAAAATTAATTTTCGTACTTAATTAGAAAATATTTTTTTGAAGGTTTAACGACTACCTTGAGCAACTCAATGGGTTAAAACCTGTCGACTGTCCCTAATTTAGTGCTACTCCAAGGAAGAAAGAGCCAATGCCGTAAGACAAACACAACATCCATGCCATGGGATTCGAACCCGGACCCATGTCGGACGAATGGTCAGAATCCAGCACTTAGACCACTGAGTCACCGGGGCAGCACAAGAGTTTAAACTGCGAGCACAATCAGCTTTCAAATTAAGAACTGAATTAACTGACCAGATCATCGATTTATTTATTTAAATGCAGTTGATCCATCATTACAATTACGACAGTTTCTGTTCTGCACTTCAATGTGATGCCTGATGTAACACTACCCGGAACAGATACGTATTTTTTTCAAAACATTTTTCAGATTTGCTTGGAAATATTCCTAAACTTGCAGTGCACTGGCAGAAAATGCTTAATTTTTTTTTTTTTTATTATTATCATTTTCTTCGCCTGAGACAGACGTTAGATATCTGATTAGTTATCACGAATACGCGTCATTTTATCAACACAATTCTGCAACTTTATAAACAATTTATCGACACGTTTTGAATTAAAAATAACACATAAAATAGCATTCGTACGATGGATGCTAATGGCAGACTATCTTATCATTGCGTATTTGTTTTAAACTGAAAAGATGATGAAAAAAATAATATCATGATTAGGTAGGATTCGATAACCAGGATTCAGTAAAATTTATACACAAAAGAAAGAGATTCTAACTTACCTCTACAACCCTAAATACGAAGTCTGGACCACAATTATTTAAGCAATTACACAGGTGAGAATAGTGAAGTAATTCCCTTTAAATTCACAAACGTTGAACTCTTACCTAGCGAGTTCCACGGAAACACAGCAGCATGACAACAGCAATCGCGCCAGGAATGATGGGATACATTGCACCAACTCAGCTGCTTGCTGCCCGGTGCATCTGTCACTGCGGTGACGTATGCGTTATCAAAGGAAAGGCTGTTCTTTCTAACAAATGCACTGGTCTCAGAGAAACTCAATATTTTCGTCATATACCTTGAAAACAAACGCTGAGTTTCAAACAAAGGAAACATGTATCCGTAACATGAAATTTAAAAATATATTTAACCTGAAAAAAAAGCAAAAGATATTTACCGCTCATTCCAGGTACAAGCATTAACAAGGAAGATGACCCCGAATTCTCGGGTACACATGCTTTTGAATCCTTTGCGACCAAAAAAGTGTTGCATTCACAGAGTTTTTCGGGGCAGGGAGGGTGGGGGGGGCGCAATTGCAAATTTTGAAGGAGCTGAAACTTGTTGACTGATTACATACATGTAATCACAATTTTGTTATTTATATATCATCATCATCATCATCATTGTCAACCATTATCAATCCACTGCTGGACGAAGGTCTCCCCAAGTTTCCTCCACAACGGTCTGTCTTGTGCCAGTCTCCTCTATGTCACTCCCTCATACTTTCGAATTTCATCCACCCATCTTCCATGCATTAATACATATAAAAATTTTAAATAGAGTACATTTTTTTTATGTTCGTATATCGCAAATGCAAATTCCAAGTAATCTACACATACAAGTGAATAAAAATGTTATACCTTTGCTTTAATTCAGTAATGCACCACGGATTTCACCATGGGGTGGTGTAAAATATTGAGGATGCTAGTAAGATAACGCTATGCCGGAGAAAATCCCCCCCCCCCCCCAAAAAAAAAACAACAACATTAGGAGTGGTAAAAATGTTTTCGCCTTACTACAAGTCTGTTTCTTATTATTAAGGAATCATTACTGTGCTATCTGAAAACGTATGGTGTAAACCATTCCCCTGCCGTTTGGTTTCAGCCCCTTTAGATTATTTAGATTAGCAATAGCACATAGTTAGTAAAAAAAAAACCCCCAACTAACTAACCGTTTGGATGCCAGTTTAGTTTCAGATGCCTCGATTTTTTTTTTTTTTTTGCTACGCCAGGTAAAAAAAACAACAACTTTTTATTGGAACAATTTCTAATAATTTGCTATTGTTAAAAATTAGGTAGCAAATATTTTGTTGTATTGGAAGCACTAAACAATAATATAGTATAATATTATTGTTATATAAATATTATTTAAATAAAAATTATTTAGATTTAACTTGTTATTAAAGGTTATAAAAAAAAATATTTGTAAACATAGTCAAAGAGGTTCATGCTTATCCAGGAACAACACTTTACGTTTTGAATGCGCTCTCTATCGCACATTCAAAATGTAAAGAACTACACTTTACGTCGAATGCGCTCTCTATCGCATTCGACGTAAAGGAACAACACTTTACGTCGCATGCGCTCTCTATCGCACTCGTACGAATACGGGCGTGCTCGCAGCTATTATTACGTTCTTATTTCTTTAGTTATCATTCAAGATAAAATAAAAAAATTACCACTACTTTATTTTATTCAAGTAAATTAAAATAACGGTACCTCCCTTTTCTAAGTTTTTCTGTTCCATGCTCTCAGTTTTTCTGGATTCTACACCTGGGGCCATCTAGAGCCTGGGACCCCTAGGCAGCGGCCTAGTTGGCCTAGTGGTAAATCCGCCGCTGGGGAAGTCGGCATCCAGAAGACTGAAATAAAGCTATATGCCAGCTTCCAAAATATGATGATGTATTGCTTTGCAGACATCGCTACTCTGTGGAATTAAGTTTTTATTGTGGAAGTAGTCCGAGTTGTCAGTGCTTGAAAATTCACCCCTTCAGCGAGGACTATTCAATGTTTTATTAAAGGATGATAGAAATTTCAGACTGAAGTTCATGTGGGTGTTGTTGTTTTTTATTATTATATTTTGCCTCATTTTCTTAATTTTTTTTTAAAATTCATTTCTCCAATTATTCAGCTATAAATGAAAACAATTAGACTTCATACAGTATAAATGCCGATCGCCCAAAAAGCTACGGGGGGGGTTCATGGATTTTCGGGGGGAGGGCTAAACACCCCCGAGAACATGCCTGAATGCATCACTGATTTCAAAGGCGAAATGTAAGCAGTGTTCTTCATATTGCATTCAGTGCTCGAAGTGGAAATTTTGAAGAGCCGATATTTAGCCAAAAATCCTCCGGAAAAAATACCTTCGCCAGAAAATCTCTAAAACCGAAAGGGTAAGAAAGTCCCTGGAAGAAAAACTCCTTTGTTTGAAAATGTAATTGACAATTTCGTGGAATACTAATTGCACCATAAATCAGAAACGATTGCAGTCGATTTTAGTTGGTTGGTTTATGGATCCAGCGGGCACTACTTATTCTACACCAAGGAGAAAGGACTGGGGTTAGACTTGTTTTTAACGAGGAGTCTCTGCCCCGGGACCGACGGATTAACGAGACTTCCGAATCTCGGCTAATCATTAGTGATTCAGCTGGACTTGAACCCAGAACTTTAAGGTCCGGAGCCGAGAAGACAGCCCCCTTCTAATAGGGACTTTCATGAAATAGAAAGTCGGGCAATTAGAATCTCCCCAACCGGAATGAATATTCAGTCTGAAATTAATAGCAATCTCACCACCCTGAAAAAAAAAAAAAATAAGTCCAAAGTGTGAAAAAAAGTTTATACTCACTGCTGCAAAACTAAAATTTGTGTTTAATTTATTACTTCCAATTCTTCATTCTATGAAGAAGCTCTTCAAATTGAATACGTATATTAAATTAATGATAAAATAAAAATTACAGACATCTTTAGTGGGATGATTAGTGGCTTGGGCTAGATGTGATCATGCGCTATAGGTAACTTCATTTCCATCCTTTGAAGAATTGAACTTATAGCTCATGTGCACACCATTCCCCTATGCCTTACTGTTCTCACATAGCTATTTCTCAAGGGCACGATAGGCACACAAGGTTTCTAAGCTTAAGAATGCGCGCTCGTAAGTCAGGGACACACACACACACACACACACACACAAATCAATTTCTGCAGTTCCCACTAATAAAATTAAGGCCGGTATGTAAATTCCTTGTAAAACAAGTTAGTAAAATCATGCAATGCATTGATTATGATAAGCTTTCCAACATACCAGAAATCATTACGGTACTCAAGTTATGAGGATAATGACTGTAAAATAAATCTCGCTCCTATGCCTTGACCTTTGACCCCATTTCGATTATATTAAACAGGACTGGTTCAATATACCTCCGGAACAACATACGAAAGTTTTGTCGCAATAGAAGCATTTTTACGTAAGTTATGACTCATAAAGGCGATGGAATGGATCCCGCTCCTATGTCCTGACCTTTGGCCCCATTTCGCCCATTTTCAATAGGATTCGTCCCCAGGTGGTCCTCTACCACATACTAATTCATGGAAATCGAACCATTTTTACGCAAGTTATGATGCATAAGAGCAATGGAATGGATCCCGCTCCTATGTCCTGACCTTTGACCACATTTCGCCCATTTCCAATAGGGTAGTCCCCAGGTGGTCCCCTATCACATACTAAAATTTCATCGAAATCGAACCATTTTTACGCAAGTTATGACGCATAAGGGCAATGGAATGGATCGCGCTCCTATGTCCTGACCTTTGACCCCTTTTCACCGATTTTCAATAGGGTTCGTCCCCAGGTGGTCCCCTACCACATACTAAAATTTCATCGACATCAAACCATTTTTACGCGAGTTATCGTGCGGACGGACAAAGTTGGAGCATATATGCTTCTTGAACCTACGGTTGGAAAGCATAAAAAAGTGCTAGTATGAAGTACTAGGTAAACCGAAGTGCCGGTACGCCATACCGGCGTATACTGGCTCATTTCGAGCACTCACTTTATTGAACAGGGAAGTCGCTAGTCTTCGAAATCAGGGAGGGCGAGTATTATTTTTGTTTGGGCAAGTTTGATAACTTTGTTTACTAAATACTGAAAGAAATAATTTTAATACTTTTTACTACAGGCTGCAAAAGAATTTGTGCGACCCCCCCCTCTCACGTCGTATCCATAATCATTTAATTTTGGAACTCTCTTGAAGTTTTTGTACTTTATGGAATGCAGAAGAATCCAAAGTTTGGGGTCTTTCTTTGTTAATGTATATCCATCCATTTTTAATGAAATTAGTAAAACCTGAGGACTTACATACTCGTAACAAACATGACACACTGCCGCGAACAGCATTAACACGCACTGATCAAAAGGAAAAAAATTCCTAAGCGAAGGGTCTGAAAACAATTTTTTTCCGTGAATTAGGGGTGAGGATAAATAAAGACACGCGGGCACAATGCGTTCTGTCTCCTGAACTCCCTTCCTTCAATCCGCCTTGCACTCATCTCTTCCAAAGCAATCGTCGGCCATGTCCTACTCCCTAACTGACCCGGGGCAGGCTTGCTTAACAGCAGGGGCGTAGAGATAGCCCCGCAACCCTGTCGCAGGGCGGGGGGGGGGGGTGTGTGTGAATTTTAGGGCGCCCAGATCTACGTATGTATATTTTTATTTATTTTTTATTTAGCAATTTAATTTTAGACAAGAGGTTTTCTACTTGCTCTAAAAATTTGTGTTTAAAATTTTCTGTCTTTTGGATACGAAAGTTTTTGAACTAAAGGACCCCATTGACACAGACTTTTATCTGCGCACCGATTAGAGATCAGATCAGATCATACGTAGAGGATTTTTGGAGTGTCTGACCCCAGGTCTTAAACAACCGTTAGAAATAGGAAGCTAGGAGATTCGGGATAGAGTGCCCGATAGGAAAGTGACATGGAAGCGAGCTAGAAGACGCCCTTATTTACTACCGGGGGCCAGAACCCGGGGTCCGACGGCTTAATGTGCCCATCAGATCAGATCAGATCAGATCATATGTAGAGGATTTTAGGAAGGGAGTGTCTGACTCCAGGTCTTAAACAACCCTTAGAAATAGGAAGCTAGGAGATTTGGGCTAGAGTGCCCGATAGGAAAGTCACACGGAAGTGAGGTAGAAGATGCCCTTATTTACTACCGGGGGGCCAGTACCTGGGGTCCAACGGCTTAATGTGCCCATCAGATCAGATCAGATCATATGTAGAGGATTTTAGGAAGGGAGTGTCTGACTCCAGGTCTTAAACAACCCTTAGAAATAGAAAGCTAGGAGATTTGGGCTAGAGTGCCCGATAGGAAAGTCACACGGAAGTGAGGTAGAAGACGCCCTTATTTACTACCGGGGGCCAGTACCTGGGGTCCAACGGCTTAATGTGCCCATCAGATCAGATCAGATCATATGTAGAGGATTTTAGGAAGGGAGTGTCTGACTCCAGGTCTTAAACAACCCTTAGAAATAGAAAGCTAGGAGATTTGGGCTAGAGTGCCCGATAGGAAAGTCACACGGAAGTGAGGTAGAAGACGCCCTTATTTACTACCGGGGGGCCAGTACCTGAGGTCCAACGGCTTAATGTGCCCATCAGATCAGATCAGATCATATGTAGAGGATTTTAGGAAGGGAGTGTCTGACTCCAGGTCTTAAACAACCCTTAGAAATAGAAAGCTAGGAGATTTGGGCTAGAGTGCCCGATAGGAAAGTCACACGGAAGTGAGGTAGAAGACGCCCTTATTTACTACTGGGGGGCCAGTACCCGGGGTCCGACGGCTTAATGTGCCCATCAGATCAGATCATATGTAGAGGATTTTAGGAAGGAGTGTCTGACTCCAGGTCTTAAACAACCCTTAGAAATAGGAAGCTAGGAGATTTGGGCTAGAGTGCCCGATAGGAAAGTCACACGGAAGTGAGGTAGAAGACGCCCTTATTTACTACCGGGGGCCAGTACCCGGGGTCCGACGGCTTAATGTGCCCATCAGATCAGATCATATGTAGAGGATTTTAGGAAGGGAGTGTCTGACCTCAGGTCTTAAACAACCCTTAGAAATAGGAAGCTAGGAGAATTTGGGCTAGAGTGCCCGATAGGAAAGTCACACGGAAGCGAGGTAGAAGACGCCCTTATTTACTACCGGGGGCCAGTACCCGGGGTCCGACGGCTTAATGTGCCCATCAGATCAGATCATATGTAGAGGATTTTAGGAAGGAGTGTCTGAATCCAGGTCTTAAACAACCCTTAGAAATAGGAAGCTAGGAGATTTGGGCTAGAGTGCCCGATAGGAAAGTCACACGGAAGTGAGGTAGAAGACGCCCTTATTTACTACCGGGGGGCCAGTACCCGGGGTCCGACGGCTTAATGTGCCCATCAGATCAGATCAGATCATATGTAGAGGATTTTAGAAAGGGAGTGTCTGACCCTAGGTCTTAAACAACCGTTAGAAATAGGAAGCTAGGAAATTTGGGCTAGAGTGCCCGATAGGAAGTAACACGGAAGCGAAGTAGAAAGGGGGTGGAAGACGCCCTTATTTACTACCGGGGTCGGATGGCTTAACGTGCCCATCCGACGCACGGCGGACAGTTAGTGGTTCGAGCGTTCGTACCTGCCTGGGATCGAACCTGAGGTTTCTACCTTCGGTCATCGCACACTCAAAGTAGGCTTGATGAACTTTCGATGATAAGCATTGAAAATGACTTAGCCAGAAAACTAGACGTGACGAAACTGATTGAAATATTCGCTAAGAAGAACATTAGAAGGGATTCCAGATTTTAGTAACGTAAGTTTTCTTTATTTTGTAAAGTATGCTTAATTTAAAAGACAAGACACAAAAAAGAAACAATATCGCTGAAATATTTAAAACTAGAAAAATGTAAACACACTTGTTTTTCCTCTTTCTCAAAAATTATTGTATTAAGGACTTAAAGAGCTTTAAAGGAAGTTCGAAACCAGACATTCGAAGATCAGTATTTGTTTTTACTTGATTTGATATCGTCAACATTTGTCATTTGAAGATTTTGCACTTTTTCCCCTGCGTACTAAATTTATGGGGATACTTACCGGAATAAGTGCTCACATAATTAAAAGCAATACATAAGTGATCATAGAATCAATATCTGGAAAATATATTTTTACTACGGCGAAGTTAAATACTTACCCATCAATTTTTACTATGTTGGGGGCCTGTTAGGAAAATTTCATAGGGGGAGGCCCAGAGATTTTGCGTTACGCCACTGCTTAACAGGGCTGGTATAGTTTTAGGTCCCACCTTCTGTACTGGAATCCCCTGCTTTGTATAGCACAAACAATCAGCAGAGCAGTTGGTAATTTTTTTTTTTTGATTGGAGGTTTAACGACCACCGTGAGCAACTCAATGGGCTATAAGCAGTCGCCCGTCCCTAATTTAGGGTCACTGGTTCCAGGGAAGGGAGAGAGCCAGTGCCGTAAGATAAACACAACATCCATGCTTCACCGGGATTCGAACCCGGACCCCTTCGGACGAATGATCAGAGGCCAACGCCTTAGACCACTGCGCCACCGGGGCGACACAGTTGGTAATGATCTCCCTCAGTGAATGGCTATCTACCCTCCTGATTCGCCCCTGCTCATAATAACATGACAGAAAAAGCTTAAACTAAGGATTTGGAAGAGTGGAGAACAATTGGAATTTTCATGGCCCTACGGATGCTATTTTGATAACTTTTCTACTGAGAAATAATCAACGCACTTCCTAAGGGGAAATACGTAGGACTACACGACGAAAAGCACCAGACTGATTATTACTTGGCAAAGTCCAAATTATATTTTAAAGTTAAAAAATAAAATAAAAACTGGCACATCTTGAACTGGGTGGGCGGCAGGGTGGACTCCAACCCGCCCCCGCTTCACCTTGGTGACGTTTCTGGTATAAAATCCGTTAAAAAAAGAAAAAATCAACCAGAGTTTTACACTATCGGGAAAACATCCACAAACAGAAATAGCTACTTTTGTCCACTAGCCGCTGATTTGTACGGTACGAAATATCGCATATTGTGTTCACAAAGCATTGCTCATAACGGAAGTTATTCGAAACAAAGGGGACTTTTTAAATCGGGTTCTTACAAACGAAGATACGATTCCAAGCATAGGCGTATAGAGTTTTGTAAGCTTCAGGGCATGCTCATACAAAAAACCATAAAACAAGAAAGATGGCACCGAATTTTCGGGTGTAATAAGCACGTCTTTTGAATCCGTTCTGACGCAAATTAAATTTATCAAAGCTATTCAAAGTCGATGAAAAACAATAGTACCTGACGGAAGAAAGAAGTTTTCCAATAGGGTTTTTAATCCCGCAGATATTGCTGTAAATGGAATCGTGAGCTTACGCCTTCTGGTTGCAGACTTGTACGTTAAGAAAAACATTAATTTATAAGAGAAACATTTCCCACCGGAAACGCTCTCCAACACAGAATGAATTTTTCTAATCGGACTATTAGAAACAGAGATATGGACAAAAATAAGATGTGACTTTACGTCCCCTATTGGGAAAACCATGCATTATTTTAAGATGAAAGTTATTCTCAAAAGCTTTTTCCATATGAGCGGTATCGGTCCAAGACAAAAAAAAAAAAAAAAAAAAAATTTAGTCGAGTTTTCAGGAGCCCAGATTTTGCTACAAATACATCAGAAGCAGAAATTAACACTTATGCCCCTGGTGGCCAAACCATTCTTTACCAAACATAAGAAATTATGTGAAAAATATTTTCCATCAGGTCTTGTATGCGATACAGGGAGAATTTTTTAAATCGGCACGGGCTCTCTCCCTTCCCTGGAACCAGTGACCCTAAATTAGGGACGGGCGACTGCCTATAGCCCATTGAGTTGCTCACGGTGGTCGTTAAACCTCCAATCAATCAATCAATGCCGCCCCGGTGGCGCAGTGGTCTAAGCGATAGCCTCTGATCGTTCGTCCAAAAGTGGTCGGGGTTCGAATCCCGGTGAGGCATGGATGTTGTGTTTGTCTTACGGCCCAGGCTCTCTCCCTTCCCTGGAACCAGTGACCCTAAATTAGGGACGTGCGACTGCCTATAGCCCATTGAGTTGCTCACGGTGGTCGTTAAACCTCCAATCAATCAATCAATGCCACCCCGGTGACGCAGTGGTCTAAGCGATGGCCTCTGATCATTCGTCCAAAAGGCATCCCGGTGAGGCATGGATGTCGTGTTTGTCTCACGGCACTGTCTCTCTCCCTTTCCTGGAACCTGTGACCCTAAATTAGGGACGGGCGACTGCATATAACCCATTGAGTTGCTCACGGTGGTCGTTAAACCTCAAATAAAAACAAACAAACAAAAAAACTGGATGATGTAGCCAGGACCTTTGTTTCACGAATTGTTGCCAGGAAAAGTGTCTTCGGGATTCTTCCCGTATCATCCATTCGGCAAGTGCTACACGTAATTACTGCATTTTAGAATATTTGATTTGTGACTTTCTCTTTACCTGGGTGAAGTATTAATTGAAATCTCTTCAATAGCACAAATAGTTTTTCGTGAAAGTGGACTGATAATTGTTTATGATGATACGTTGCAAGCACACAGCCACACAAAAAATTGAAGTTAAGCGCTACTGCATACACACACAGGCGCGCGCGCGCTTATTTATTTATAGTATTGTTTGTTCATGAAAATTGCTTTGATGTTTACTTATAAGTTTGAATATTTATTTATTTATTTATTTATTGGACTTTCCATTAAAACAAAATTCAGATGAAACAGGTGTCGCAGTGGTCTAAACGCTGGCTGCTAACCATTCGTCCGAGATGGATCTGGGTTCAAATCCCAGTGGGGCATAGATGTTATATTTGTCTTACGGCACTAGTTTTCTCCTTTCGCTGGAACCAGTGGCTTTAAATTAAGGGCGGCCTACTGTTTATAGACTATCGAGTTGGTCAAGATGGTCCTTAAACTCCCAATCAGCCGCCCCGGTGGCGCAGTGGTCTAAGGCGTTGGCCTCTGATCATTCGTCCGAAGGGGTCCGGGTTCGAATCCCGGTGAGGCATGTATGTTGTGTTTGTCCTACGGCACTGGCTCTCTCCCTTGACTGGAACCAGTGACCCTAAATTAGGGACGGGCGACTGCTTATAGCCCATTGAGTTGCTCACGGTGGTCGTTAAACCTCCAATCAAAAAAAAAAAAAAAAAAAACAAACCTCCCAATCAAAAAAAAAAAAAAAAATGCTTAGCTCAAAAGAAATTCCGACTTCTCAAGTGAATTATTAAATTGTTAGGAATGTGGTTGTGCCCCTAATTCATTAAATAAGGGTACTTTTCTTTTCATTCTTCCCATTATTTAATCCAGAAATATATTTCCCATAGTGTTTTAGAAATCGTAATAAACGCAAAGAGATCTAAATGTCAGGAGGGGAAAAATATATACAAGAAAAATCTTTTCTTCCATTATTTTAATTTAACGAAAAGAAAAGGAAGAAAGAAAAAATTCATCAGCAGAAACAGGACTTCTATGTGTACGTTTGTTCATCTATGAATAAACAGACGGAGTGAAAACATAATCACTTTTCCTTTTTTAATGACGTATAAGTTAGTTAAATAAGCATAAAACTATAATAACAGAGTTTAATCCTTCCCGGATGTCATGCTCAAGAATTAGAAATATGCTAAACATGGCACATTAATGCTTCATAAGTAACTTTACGTGTTACTACAGAGTGAATCCCAAAGTTTACTCCCCAAAGGGATTCAAACTCCGTCTCTAAATTTATTATTGTAGTAAAATGTGAGATATAGGAATCAAAAATGCAAGAAGGGCTAAGCCAGAATGTATTAAACGGTAATTTTGAAGTGCAGTGACAGAGGCATAGCGACGGGGGGCATCCAGGCGCCAGTCCATGGGGGTGTCGAAAAGGTTGGAAGGACCTTGCTCCTATAAAGTCGGAAATGTGCCCCGGCAAGTAATTTTACAGTGTGAAAATACATGTTCTTTACATGTAGAAAACCACCTTGAAATTGAATGCTCACTGCTTTTTTCCCCTTTAAGTATAGCTCCGAATTACGAACGAGCAGTCAGTCGCCCGTCCCTAATTTGGAGCTAATGGCTCCAGGAAAGGCAAGGATCTAGCGGCAGTGACTGGGATGGCAATAAATTTTCAACTTTTGTTTTTAATTTGTAATTTTGTTAGGTACTATGCATTTCTGGTGCTCCTTAAATCGTCCCGGAACTGATTCATAGCATATACTCTTTTTATGGCCGTCTAAGCTAGGTTAATGTTTTTAAGAGTATCATGATATGAAATTAAATTTGCTTTGAAAAAACTCTCAGAATATATTCAATATTGAAAGCTAACAAAATTTTCTGGGATAGGTTTTTACTGATACTCATGTCATTTCCTGAATTATCTGTGTTACTTGCCAAGGGGGAAAAATAATATATCTTGCCTAGGCGCGTGTCACCTTCGCTACGTCAATGAGCTACAGAGCTGAAGTTTTCTATTTAAAAAATAAATTTTCTTTCGCTAAACTGCGCTATCTCCCTCCCGAAAAAAAAAAAAAAATGTGCAGGAGCTTGTATCGCCGATGAATTTCGATATTTTAAGTAATACAGACATTTAACGTGGACCAGGAACATCAAACAAAGATCTTCGCTCTTTCCACGTTTATAAGTGAGTCATGGAAAATTTCTCATTGGCCGCCACCGGGAGTCGAACCCAGGGTCTTCCAGTTACGCGCCGGATATACTTCCGCTACACCACAGCGGCCTCGAATTCCTCCAGACTCACACACGCTAACTGCCAAGCCAAGTTGGCAGGTTGCTTCTTGGATCCCCGCACAATGCTGGGGATTCACCAAAGATGGTAAGCAGCAACTGAAGAAATAATTAGAAGGCGAATGAATAATTAATACAGACATTTAACGTGGACCAGGAACATCAAACAAAGATCTTCGCTCTTTCCACGTTTATAAGTGAGTCATAGAAAAATTCTCATTGGCCGCCACCGGGAGTCGAACCCAGGGTCTTCCAGTTACGCGCTGGATATGCTTCCGCTACACCACATCGGCCTCGAATTCCTCCCTGGGTTCGACTCCCGGTGGCGGCCAATGGGAATTTTTCTATGACTCACTTATAAACGTGGAAAGAGCGGAGATCTTTGTTTGATGTTCCTGGTCCACGTTAAATGTCTGTATTAATTATTCATTCGCCTTCTAATTATTTCTTCAGTTGCTGCTTACCATCTTTGGTGAATCCCCAGCATTATGCGGGGCTCCAAGAAGCAACCTGCCAACTTGGCTTGGCAGTTAGCGTGTGTGAGTCTGGAGGAATTCGAGGCCGATGTGGTGGAGCGGAAGCATATCCGGCGCGTAACTGTAAGACCCTGGGTTCGACTCCCGGTGGCAGCCAATGAGAATTTTTCTATGACTCACTTATAAACGTGGAAAGAGCGAAGATCTTTGTTTGATTTTCCTGGTCCACGTTAAATGTCTGTATTAATTATTCATTCGCCTTCTAATTATTTCTTCAGTTGCTGCTTACCATCTTTGGTGAATCCCCAGCATTGTGCGGGGCTCCAAGAAGCAACCTGCCAACTTGGCTTGGCAGTTAGCGTGTGTGAGTCTGGAGGAATTCGAGGCCGCTGTGGTGTAGCGGAAGCATATCCGGCGCGTAACTGGAAGACCCTGGGTTCGACTCCCGGTGGCAGCCAATGAGAATTTTTCTATGACTCACTTATAAACGTGGAAAGAGCGAAGATCTTTGTTTGATGTTCCTGGTCCACGTTAAATGTCTGTATTAATTATTCATTCGCCTTCTAATTATTTCTTCAGTTGCTGCTTACCATCTTTGGTGAATCCCCAGCATTGTGCGGGGCTCCAAGAAGCAACCTGCCAACTTGGCTTGGCAGTTAGCGTGTGTGAGTCTGGAGGAATTCGAGGCCGCTGTGGTGTAGCGGAAGCATATCCGGCGCGTAACTGGAAGACCCTGGGTTCGACTCCCGGTGGCGGCCAATGAGAATTTTTCCATGACACTTATAAACGTGGAAAGAGCGAAGATCTTTGTTTGATGATATTTTAAGTCTTTGTTTCCAGCGATCAATAAACTTCAGTAAAAGCAACTCGTTCATCGCATATTGTCGACTCCTATCAAATACATCCCATGGTATCTGTTGATGATATCATAGGATGTATTTATAAGTTTGATCTCGGGAGATAACAGACAGCCAAGTAAAGGAAAACGTGGAGGTAACAGGCAGCCACGAAAAATAAGAGAATCCCTTCTCCAGCGCTTCGAAAAATAAATGTGTGTGACGTTGCATTCCACACACCGGATTGACTGGGAGTTCTCAAGTGCTCGTTCTACAGCGGATGGCTGCCTACGACGATTCATGGTCACGGCTGACCCGTGGGCCATGCCCTCGGCCCTCTTTCGGAGGGGAGGGGGGGTGACGTGCCTGCCCCGCAAGACGCACACGACATAAAGGCAGATAACAGCAAGAACAAACGTCTGCGTAGCTCAGTTGGTAGAGCGACTTGTTCTGGAATAAGTGGACTCGGGTTCGATTCCCGGCGTGGACCAAAAATGACGGAGAAATTTACTTCGTTATAACCGGTTTGGAAAACAATAGTATCTGACACGGAAGAAAGAAGTTTCTCAATCGGGTTTTTAATCCCTCAGATATTGCTGTAAACGGAATCGTGAGCTTACGAACTCGTAGAAACAGAGATATCGACAAAAATAAGATGTAACTTTACGTCCCTTGGTGAGAAAACTATGTATTATTTTAGGAAATATTCTCAAAAGATTTATCCATATGAGCGGTATCGGTCCTAGAACAAAAAATTTAGTCGAGTTTTCAGGAGCACAGATTTTGCTACAAATACTTCAGAAGCAGAAAAGAACACTTATTTCTCCTGGTGGCCAAACCATTCTTTACCAAACATTAGAAATTATATGAAAAATATTTTCCATCAGGTCTTGCTTGAGATACAGGAAGAATTTTTCAAATCGGAGTTTTAGGAGCAGAAATAACACAGAAAACGCAATTTACCTTTGTGCCCCTAGCGAAAAGTCTATGATTTACTTGAAAATTTTGAATTTATAAGAAAACCATTTGGCATCGGGAACACTATCCAACAAAGAACGAACTTTTCAAATTGGACTTTTTGAAGTAGAGATATTGACAAAAATAAGATATACATCTACGCCCCCTGGCGTAGAAACCATGCATTATTTCAAGAAAATGTTCCTAAAAGGTTTGTCGACATGAGTAGTATCTTTCAACAAACGACTTTTCTTTCAATCGAGATTTTAGAAGCTCATATTTTGCTGCAAATACATCAGAAGCGGAAATTAAGACTTACGCCACCGGTGGTCAAACCATTTTTTACAAAAATTAGAAATTATATGCAAAGGATTTCCCATCAGGAGCTGTATCCGGTGCAGAAAGAGTTTTTCAAATCGGAGATTTAGAAGCAGAGATATAGGGAAACGCAATTTACCGCTACGCCCCCTAGCGGAAAGTCTATGAATTACTTGAAAATTTTGAAATTATATGAAAAACATGTCAAACGGAAAACACTATCCAACAAAGAAGGAATTTTTCAAATCGGACTCCTAGAAGTAGAGATATTGACAAAAAGAAGATACACATCTACGCCCCTGGCGGAGAAACTGTGGAATATTTTAGGAAGAAAATATTCCGAAAAGATTTGTCTGTATGAGTGGCGTCCACGAAGGAATTTTTTCAATTGTTATTTTAGAAGTTCAGATTTTATGGCAAATACATCAGAAGCAAAAATTAACACTTACGCCCCCTGGTGGCCAAAGTATTCTTTACCAAAAATTAGAAATTATATGCAAAAGATTTTCCACCAGGAGATGTATCCGCTGAAGAAAGCATTTTTCAAATCGGGGAAAATGTAATTTACTTTTACGCCCCTAGCGGAAAATCTATGCGTAATTTGTAAAAGTAACTATATCTAAAATACTCTTCGACATAAATGGAATCGAAGGATAAGAATTTTTTAAATCGGATGTTTAGAAGCAAATATGTGGAATAAAACGTGTTTTTGAATTTGACATCATCTGCATTTACGCCCTCTAGCGGCGAAATTGTACATCGTAAAAAAAAAAAAAACGATATAAAGGATCATCATTCGCATATTTCAAGCTTCCCAATGCTAAAAGAATTTTTCAAATCGGACAAATAGTTGCAGAGATATCGTGGGTACAGACGGACGGACTGACGGACAAACCGATAACATAAGCACGATCTTTTTTACAAAAGACGTGCTAAAAAGCGGAAGGTACTGGACTTCGTTCTGGCAGTTTAATGCAAAAAATAATTTTTCAAATCTTACTACTAAGTGCGCAGATATGATTTCCATAGATGGAGGGATGGAAATCGTGAAACTATAAGCACTGCCCCCAAAAAGAGACGTGCTGGAAAAGAATATTTGGTAATAAACTTAATTTCTTACGAAACTGAGGAATGTTTACTGTAAGTTTGGATTTCACTAATGATTAAAAGTGCAATTATCTTTATTCTTTAAGAATGAAATTATTTTTGTTCTTTACGAGAGATTTTCTTCTTTATGTCTGTTCCCATTGCCACTCGTTGCCGTAGTTTCTGTCATGGGAGTATAATAAACCCATACTCTGTGACGTACTACAGAGGTGAAAACATATGTGAAGATGTGACGTACCTGCCAGCAGGACGCACACGATATAAAGGCACATAGCAATCAGAACAAACGTCCGCGTAGCTCAATTGGTAGAGTGACTTATTCCGGAATGAGGGGATCCGGGTTCGAATCCTGGCGTGGACAGAAATGACGGAGAAATTCACTTCGTTATAATGGCGCCCGAACTATCCGGATGACCCGACCGTTCAAAATCTCGCAATGGTGTGATGTTCTTTCCACACCGCGAGATAGAAAAATCAGAGAATCCCTTCTCCAGCGCTTCGAAAAATAAATGTGTGTGACGTTGCATTCCACACACCAGATTGACTGGGAGTTCTCAAGTGCATGTTCTACAGTGGATGGCTGCCTGCAACGATTCATGGTCACGGCTGACCCGTGGGCCATGCCCCCGGCCCTCTTTCGGGGGGGGATGTGACGTACATGCCAGCAGGACGCACACGATATAAAGGCACATAGCAATCAGAACAAACGTCCGCGTAGCTCAATTGGTAGAGTGACTTATTCCGGAATGAGGGGATCCGGGTTCGAATCCTGGCGTGGACAGAAATGACGGAGAAATTCACTTCGTTATAAAGACGACAAATCTGCAGCCATACATTCTGTCCGCGTAGCTTAATTGGGAGAGCGACTTACTCCGGAGTGAGGGGGACATGGATTCGATATCCGTCACGGACAAACTAGTGTTTTTACAACTCATTGACCAAAGAAAGACAAACGTTGTAGCATTGGTTCTGCTGAATTATATTTATTTGCCATCGTTTATGTGGTGGCACACAGATTTTTGAATGGCTTAGGGGTTAGAACAGGCGATTGTCAGACTGAAGGTTGCTAATTCGAAGACTATGCTCGCAACCCCCAATCATCCACCGAGCCTTGGAAAGCACTCCAAGTCGACGGCTCCTGGGCAAGGACGCTGGGCACCCAATCCGCCTCCTCGTCACCTCCGCTCTGACACCTGACACAATAAGCTCTTCAGGCAAATGAAGTTGCTTCTAAATCCAATCTGTGGGAGGAATCCGCATGAAAGAAATGAAGAGCCGTTCACATTTGTTTCATATCAGCGATCTGGAGACAGGACCTGTACGTTACTATTTCCTTTCTTTTTCTTCTGGATGTTTATGTAACATTATCTTTATTGCTCTTATGGACGCCGATAGTTGTATGATGCGGAGTAACAAAATAAAAAAAGAATGACGTTTCACACAGCTGCATCTCGTTCATGTTCAATCACTGAATACTACGTGTTTTGTAATACAGCGGAGTTCTTCTGTTTGGCAAAACATTAAATAAAGAACGGAAAAATGTTATACGAATTGATATAACAAAAAGCAGAAAATAATGACTCGAAACTTTACATAAGAAGAGAAACTACTGCTGCAGAGCAGTTTTCTCACTTTGAAACAGGACTTCTATTGAATTTTATTCGCTGAAGTTGATTTTTTGTCTATTCTTGTCTTAATAATTATAACAAGAAAGATGACACTGAACTTTCGGGTGTTCTTCTTATTATTTTTTTTTTTTCTTTTGGAGGTTTAACGACCACCGTGAGCAACTTGATGGGCTATAAGCAGTCGTCCGTCCCTAATTTAGGGCCACTGGTTCCAGGGAGAAGAGAGAGAGAGAGAGCCAGTGCCGTATGACAAACACAACATCCATGCCTCACCGAGATTCAAACCCAGACTGGTCTCCAACGAATGGTCAGACGCCACCGCTTAGACCACTGCGCCCCCGGGGCGGCTCAAAAGCAGTTCTGATCGATTTATCCAGCCTCTCTGTTGTCCACAGGCTACCTTGCATTGTCGCATCCGTCAACGTATCTTCTTTCCCATTCACTCCTTTCGTTTTTCTGAGGAAACGAAACACAGTGTTTTTTGGCTTTTTTTTTCTTGAAGCCCCTCCCCCTTCTAGTGCCGTATTTTCCATTAAACAAATAGAGGAGCTGCTTGGTGAGACAGTAAACGATGGGTCGGAATTTCGCTCTCTAAATATTTCACGAGGCACCTTTTCTTTCTCACGAATGAAATGTAGAGGACATTGAAAAATTACTTCTGAATTTTTATCTCTGTCTGGAATCACTCTGAGTATGAAGAAGCTCAGTGGCGTCAACCTATCTGGGTTTACATGGCCAGAATAAAAAATATTGGCCATTTAAAAAACCAGCTTGGGGGACCACACTAGTCGCCCCCGCTGCTCCGCTACTGGTAAGCAGTCGTCCGTCCCTAAATTGGGGCCATTTGGTTCCAGGGAAGGAAAAGTGACAGCTCCATCGAACAAACACACCACCAATGCCTCATCGGGATTTGAACCCCGAGCCCAGCTCCGAAGACTAGCCGTACACCAACGCCACTTACCACTCTGGCACCTGGGCGGTATTTCGTGGGTTTAACGACCACCGAAAGTTATAAGTAGTCGCCCGTCCCTAATTTAGGCTGCTGGCTCCAGGGAAGAGATAAAGCCAATGCTATTGAACAAACGCACCCCTATACCTCATCCGGGACTCAAACGGGATCCCAGCTCGGACGACTAGCCATAAACCTGCGTCTCTGACCAGTCGACCACCAAGGCGGCATTTTAGGGATTAAAGACAACCGTGGATCATCACGGGAATTTATCAAACTAATGGAAACACCTCCTGTAACTGGAGTACACACAATGCTTCGAATGCAAATCACAATGACAATGTCACCCGTGATGTGAGACTTATAAATGGGTGCAGTACGGTGTCGGCTATCACATTGCAGTGCCACAGTTGCAGATGAAGCAGCCATTGTGGAGTAATTGTCGACAATGTGAGATCTGTGACCTCAAAAAAAAAAAAAAAAAAAAACATGCTTCGCTGGGGAACACAACTTTTGGTGCCTAAGATGTTAGACCAATTTTGGGGTATTTTAGGGTCACAGATTCCGAAAACGGCATTAGTTTTTGCCCGTCAGATCTACTTCTCACGATATGACATATGCAGAGAAATCCTAAGAAGTCTAGAACACGAACAACAACACACAATTGAGACATGCTGCTGAACATGCGTTTCTGTGATTTCCTGCATTGCGATGTTCCTGGACATTCGCGGTGGATGCTCCAACAATAGTCCGCCGTCATATGCGTATTCCATCGTCCACGGTACCGTTTTTCCATGGCCCTTATTTCCAGGTGAAATCGTTCCCCTTGTTCATCGCTGATATCACCAAGACAATGTGGAAATCGATCCAAATGACCGTGGAGGTAATGCAATTTGATTCTCATGTTACAACCAAGTGTACAAAACGCAGTGAGCATATTCTCCACGAGTTCACGATAGTTAGCGGCCTTATGGTTCCCAATAAAATTCTGTACAACCATACAAAAGGACGACGACACACATGCCTCAATATTGTCCATTGAGTCTTGGAAACGCTGGTCTTTCATGAGTTCCCGGATTTGTGGTCCATCGAGTATACCTGCTTTTATTTTCTCTATGCTGATCGCTGGAAATTTTCTACATATGTAGCCGAAATACATTCCATCTCTCTTAAGTACCTTTACAAATTGTTTCTTCAAACCAAGTTTGGTGTGCAATGGTGGCAATATGATCTTTTCTCTGTCCACCAAAGGTTCTGTGATGTTTATTTCCTCTCCAGCTACAATGTTTTTCTCCCACAGGCCACTGTCTTCTCACCCAGTGTTGATCTTTAGCTCTACTGCCCCACAGACATACAAAGCACGGGTACTTAGTGTACCCGGCCTGCTGCCCTAAGAGAAAATTCACCATCTTCAAATCCACGCAGATGACCCATTGGGGATCGCGGTATGCTATCTTCTCTACGACTATGGCTATTGTCGCCCGATCTTCCTGCCTACCAACTGAGTGCCCGATTGGGATTGATCTATATCTGTTCCCGTTATGTAGAAGTACACATTTGGGGCTGTGTTTGGAGCTATCTATGAATAACCGCCATTCACTGGATGTGTATTCCCGTAAGCCCAATTTCATCAGCAATCCTGGCACATTGCTGCAGAAAACGAATTCGTTTTCTTTTGTGAAGAATTGCATATTCTTTTTCTTCTCTATTGCGATAAACTATGATTTTTGTTCCCGGTAACAGTAGATTTTTTTTATGCCAGCCTGGAAGCTAACAATTCAGCTGCCTTCTTTGGAAGAGGTCGTTCAATTCCGTTTGACTGAAACCTGATGCAGCTGATGAAGGTCCTTTAAAATCACTATCATGTTGCTCAGCATAGCTTTCTTTCTCACCAGCCAATTCATCCGACTCTTCGGAGAGCTCTGGAAGCCGGCTACATGTTGGGACAGGTATCTCTTCTGAATGTGGAACAGGGCATCTAGCGGAGGCTAGGTCAGGATACATCCACTTACTCCGGTTCTTCCCATTGATGCCCTTTATATTCACCAGACAAAAGTAATAGCCATCACCGTGGTTGCTCTGTTCGCGCCATACTATTGGTATACCGAATTTCATGCACTTCCTTTTCCCATCCGTCCACTATCGCAGGTGCTCTGTTCGCGCCATACTATTGGTATACCGAATTTCATGCACTTCCTTTTTCCCATTCGTCCACTATCGCAGGTGCTCTATACACTTTTTACACACGACATGCGGTGCCCAAGGCTTATCTTGGTCCTCTAGTTTTACTGTGAAGTAGGCAAAATAAGCTCTTTTCACAAAGTCCGTTATAGCTTGTCTTTGTTGAGCGAACGTGTACTCTCCGCAAATGTAACAAAAAAAACATCCGGATGATTGACACATTTTCTTCGTGATGAATCCATGTCAACGCCTGAAACAGAAATAAAACACGTCTGAACATGTAACGTGCACACGCAAACACGGACAGCAACATAAAATTCAAAGGTATGTATACGAACAGGTAACAAATGCTGGCGGGAAAATAAAGTAATACTAGGTAATAACGCCAACAATATCTCGAAAACTAGAGCAGCTAGAATAAAAAGAATACCATTTCCGGAATCAGCGGCACCAAAAAACCCGGAATAAGGTCGAAAATTCCAAGCACCACGAAAAAAAAATTTGTTTCCCAGTGAATTATGGTACACGTCTTGCATTTGTTTTTGTTCTCCAGTGCATTATAGTACGCATCAGTAACTAGAACGGCAGAAATAGTATGCGTAACAAGAGGAACTGTGTCGAAGATTATGTCTACTAATAAAACAAGTTAGTAAAATCATGCAATGCATTGATTATAATACGCTTTCCAACATACCAGAAATCATTACTCAAGTTATCACTCAACTTATGAGGATAATGGCTGTGAAATAAATCTCGGTCCTGTGCCCTGACCTTTGATCCGATTTCGGTGATATTCTACAGAACCGGTTCAGTATACCTCCGAAATAACATGATAAAGTTTTGTCGCAATGGAAGCATTTTTACGTAAGTTATGATGCATAAGGGCTATGGAATAGATTCCGCTCCTGTGTCCTAACCTTTGACCCCATTTCGCCCATTTTCAATAGGATTCGTTGACCCTATTTCGCCCATTTTACAGGCAGGCCCCTACAACATACTAACATTTCATCCAAATCGAAGAAATTTTACGTAAGTTATGACGCATAATGGCGATGGAAGTGATTCCGCTCCTATGTCCTGACCTTTGACCCCATTTCGCCCATTTTCAAAAGGGTTTGTCCCCAGGTGGTCACCTACCATATACTAAAATTTAATGGAAATCGAACATTTTTTACGTTAGTTATGACGCATAAGAGCAGTGGAATGGATCCCGCTCCTATGTCCTAACCTTTGAACCCATTTCGTTCACTTTCAATAGGGTTCCTTCCCAGGTGATCCCCTTCCACATACTAAAAGTTCATCGAAATCGAACGATTTTTACGCGAGTTACCGTGCGGCTGGACATACGCACACAACGCGTGACGTAATGAGGCAGATCGGAATTGCGACCATCTGCTCGAAAGAGTGTGACGTCATAAAACTTTAATAGGATCCACTTACATCGCGTGACGTAATGAGACAGATGGCGTGACCGCGCGCCAACATCTCAAGCGCGAGATTGTGACGTCATTAGATTTCTAAGCATGGACAACATAAATGGGACGACGCCATGACAGTAAAAAAGTGGTAGTTCGGGGTGGTTATTTAACCCACTAAACGAATTTTCATAAAGTCGAGATCAAGCTAAATCGATTTCTAGTACCAGAAAACGGTAGGTTAACGACTTTCATCAAAATCCTTAGAGCCGTTTTCAAAATAAAATTTACATACATACAAAAATTGCTCCTTTAATAGTATGGGATAAGGGCGATGGAATGGATCCCGATCCTATGTCCTTACCTTTGATTCCATTTCGTCCATTTTCAATAGGGTTCGTCCCCAGGTGGTCCCCTACCACACGCTAAAATTTCATCGAAATCGAACCATTTTTACGCACGTTATGACGCATAAGGGCAATGGAAGGCATCCCGCTCCTATTATGTCCTGACCTTTGACCCGCTTCACCCATTTTCAATAAGGTTCATTCCCAGGTGTCCCCCTACAATATGCTAAAATTCCATCGACATCGAACCATATTTACGCAAGTTATGACGCATAAGGGCAATGGAATGGATCCCGCTCCTATCCCGTGACCTTTGACCTCTTTCGGCCATTTTTAATAAGGTTCGTCCCCAGGTGGTCCCCTACCACATACTAAAATTTCATCGAAATCCAACCATTTTTACCTGAGTTATCGTGCCGACAGACGGACGTACAAAACTGGAGCATATACGCTTCTTCAATTTCCGGTTGGAAAGCGTAAAAAAGACGCTCCAAACGTTTAAACTGTAGACGCCATCCAAAGATGTCAGATAGGGATAAGCGAACGTTGGCACGGATTGTACAACGGAAGCACAAGACCGCGCCACCGAAAATAGCAACAGAGTTGAACACCAGTCGGAATGATTATGCTTCAGTCATAATATTGGGTGTGTGCATAAGTTCTACCCGTTTCTGTAGGCTACAAAGAAAGGAGGGGAACACAACAAATAACGTACCTAGGATTTCACATAATTGTAATCATTCTGTATGACCTCTTCCCATCTGTCTATGAGTAGGTCAATCCCACTCCGGTAAAACTCCTGTGTCTTAGAGTCAGAAAAATCATGTAATGCCGTATTCACATCGTCCACATCATCTGAGGTTTGGAAAGCGTAGGCGTCCTGTAACGATCAAAAAAAGTGGTAATCCGTAGATGCCAGGTCATGGGAATACGTCGGCTGAGGTAACACTTGCCGAGTGATTAAAGCAGCATGAGGTCTGGCGTTATCATGATGAAGGATCATGACTTTGGACTGACGAGTGTTGGCCGCTTCGATGTCAGTTATTTTCGTAATCTGTCCAACTGTTGGCAGTAGAGGTCTATATTTATCATTCGGCTAGGTGCCAACTCCTCCCAGTGGATTATTCCCTGGACATCCCACCAAACACTCAACAAAACGTTTTTGGGATGCAGTCTTCCTTTTGAGGTCGATGGAGCAGGCTGCGTACCTTGGCACACAGTCCGTCGACGCTTTACATTACGGTACAGTACCCATTTCTCATCACCCGTTACAATTCGTCCCAAAAACGGTTCATTTCTGTGACGAGAAAGCAAAGAAACACAGGTATGGATTCTCTCCTCTCGTTGCTTTGCACAAAGCTGGTGCGGAACCCAGTTATTGAACTTGGTGATGAGCCCAAGCGCATGCATCCGTCTTTCGACTGTTGTTCTGTGTCCCGACAACGTTTCTGCTAATTCCTAAACGGTTGGATGTGGGTCATTTGTTATGGCTTGGCCCACATCCTCTTCAGAAACCACGGATGGACGTCCATGACGTGGTTGATCGTTACAGCTTCTGTCTCCGTCCCGGAATTTCTGAAACCAACGGCGACATGTGCTGTCATCAACTGCGTCCTCCCCATACACTTGACAGATGTTGCGGCAAGCCGCGGCTGCAGTACTGCTTTTATCGAACTCTTACAGTAAACAATGTCTAATGCACTCCTTATCGCATGCCATGTTACGCTGTCCGTGATTTCCGTTACGAGTGACTTACTCGGACAAACCTAGTGCCTCTATATGCTCTACCGCTCCACGCTTTATTGGCCGAAAATTCGGCATCGCAGCGTCATCTGATCTGTGACGTAACTACTCCGATCACAATTTGAATCTATTACAAAAACGGGTAGAGCTTTTGCACACACCCAATAGTTCGTCGGAAACTCCATCGTGCTGGTATTTGTGACCGTGCTGCAATCCACAAACCTCTGATTATCAACATTAATGCAACAAAACGTATAAAGTGGTGCACAGCACACAAAATCTGGGATGCTAATGACTGGCATTGTAGCATCTGATCTGATGAATCGTGCTTCACATTGTTTTCCACCACCCGAAGAGTGTACTGCTGGCGAAAACCTGCAGAAGCGTATCACCCTGACTCTTTGGTTCCAACTGTGAAGCATGGAGTTGGATCTCTAATGCCGTGGGGTTCAATATCATGGCCTTTCTGAGGGCCGTTAGTTATTCTACAGGGTTGTTTCACATCTGCAAAGTACGAATCCATTCTTCTGCAACCAATGTTTCAGGCATTGTTCTCTACTGACCGTCACTGGTTTCAGCGGATAATGCACCCGTGTATTGTGCGAAACGTGTTGAGTTGTGGTTTGTAGTGCATGAGGATGAAGTGCAGCCAGGCCACCTCAATCTCGAGACCTCAATATTATTGAACATTTGGAGCGGAAGGTCATATCACACTTTCCACCTCTAACATCACTGCCCACTTAAGACATGTATTTTCCAGGAAGTGTGGTCTCAAATTGAATTATCATACACTCGTCGTCAAAAAAATAGTTGCACCCAGAAGGACATGTCGGATTGCAATGCTATTCGGGAGGAAGGTAAAGGTTACCAGGAACAATAAATGATTAAACATTGAGACTGATATGGACAATATTGAGCTATACGAAAATAAGTAGTGTCTCTCAGTATGGCGTTGGGCCGCCATGTTTGATCACACAGCATGCCAGACGTCTCAGCATGGAGTTGTACAGGTTCCTAATGATGTCCTGCGATAAGCCATCCCATGCAGCTTGAATCTTCTCACGCAATTCCTGCAGATTGTGCGGTAGGCGTGGAGTGTGGATAACGCGTCCACACATTTTCAGCGGGCGATAGGTCTGGCGATGCGGCTGGCAATGGAACAGTGTCAGTTCCTTGAAAGCAAGCTCTCGAGAAAGCAGTAGTATGCGGACGAGCGTTGTCGTGTTGGAAATTCGCATCGGAGTGAGCGTTCAGAAAAGGTAGGGCCACTGGTTGCAGGAACTAATTAACGTAACATTGGGCTGTCAAAGTGCCTGTAATGAACACCAACGGTGATCTGGCATCGTAGGCAATTGCGCCCCACACCATGACACCAGACATTCAGGACATATGCCGCTCGACAACAAACCGTTCATCTTGGCGCTGACCACGGTGCCTCCACACACGGATTCGTTGGGGATCTCCTCCAAGACAAAAGCGGGACTCGTTAAAGAAGATCACCCGCTGCAATTCTGAGTGGCTCCTTGACAGTCTGGCACGACACCATTGCAGTCTTTGGCGACGATGCACTGTTGTTAAGGGAAGTCGTCGTAATGGTCTGCGTTCGTGTAGTCCTACGTCGTGCAGCCGTCTGCCAATGGTGCTGGCACTAATCGGACGATGCATGGAGGGAACCACTGCTCGCTGAATATCCGCAATCGTGGCTGTTGGGTCACTCCGCGCATGTCGGACAACCCGTCGGTCCTCTCTCTCTCCGTGGTTCATCTAGGTCTCCCAGACCCTTCCTGTCGATGCTTCTTGCCTTGTTCTAAACCCCTGCCGCCAACAGCGTGCTATGGTGATATCCGCACGACCGGTATGGCGTGAAATACGGCGATAAGACCATCTCGCTTCCCGGAGCCCGACGATGCGGCCTTTCTCGAACTCCACCAACTCCTCGAATTGCTTCCGAACTTTTCTCCGAGGCATACTTCACTTGCAAAGGAAGCAACCAACATAACAGCACGAGTCAGAATGGAAAGCACGCGCAACGGGTCGACCTTATATAGCCGGTCAGGCACAGCGCTACGACCCTTCCTTGCTGGCACCACATGCGCGGCCGAGCGTGATACTTGAATCATTTGCATGTCTCACGATGTCAAACCTACCCACAAGTATCTTTCCTGCCGGTTGCTTTCTTCTGGGTGCGATTATTATTTTGACGATGAGTGTATGTACATGACTTGCATACGTCTATTCCAAGTTGAACTGCTTCGGTTGTGAAATCCCGAGGTGAGGCAACAGTTTATTAATGAAAAGTTCTCTACAAATAGTAAGTGTTTGCGTTATTTTGATAAACTCCTGTATAAGCAGTCGCTCGTCCGTAATTTGGGACCACTGGCTCTATTTGGATCAAGGTCATTGGACGAACACATCACCCATGCCTCATTCGGGATTCGAACCCTGGTCCACCTCGAACGAGAGATCAGAAGCCAGCGCCTCAGACTACTCGGCCCCCGGGGATTTCATTTTCTCTTAGCAAAATCTGTTAAGTGGTGAACAAGGCTATATTGTAAGGCTTTTATTTAGTGCATTTCTTAGTTTTAGGAACGAGGTCTTTTGTGCAAATTTTTATTTTGTGACCTTTTAATTAACTGCAGAATCACGGTGACTCGAATAACTATATGGGACTCGGTAATCCATCTGTGCTATCGAGACTTCCTAAATGAAGAATTTTATGTTCAGTGCCACTTCCTCGTTTTTATTCTTTTCCTTACACGACAGTCTATTGTTATCTTGCCCTTTCGTCCAACGAAATATTCTGGTTGTTTCTGTATTTGTTTGTTATGAAGGTTAGATATTTATGATGAACTGGGTAATACGCTGAGTTGTAGAGAATTATTTTTGTATGCCACATGCTTAAATAAGTCACTACGTTCTAGAGAGAAAAAAGAAAACTTCACCAAGTTCATTGACTTGTTCGGAAATGTAGATGTAAGGTTTCCTGTGACTACATTGTTCTTCGGAGCAGTCTCGCTATGCCCAAGAACATGAAAACAGTGTGTGTACATTTCAGTAATTACCGTGTTTCGTCAGTTTCCAGAAGCTCGGTGTTTCTCTGTTTTCATAGTCACTGAATTCCTCATTATTTTCAAAGACTGGGAGAAATTTATATTATATCATCATCATTGTCACCCATTATCAATCCACTGCTGGACGAAGGTCTCCCCAAGTTTCCTCCACAACGGTCTGTCTTGTGCCAGTCTCCTCCATGTCACCCCCGCATGCTTTCGAATTTCATCCACCCATCTCCCATGTGGTCTTCTTCTGGGTCTTTTCCTGTCCCTTGGAATTCAATCTAAAATTTCGGCTGTCCATCGATGGTCTGTCCTTCTGGCAGTATGTCCAGCCCATTGCCATTTCAGGGATTTAACTCTGATCATGATGTCTTCCACTCTTGTCATTTTTCGGATCCACGAGTTCCTCTTCTTATCTCTCCTGGTTACACCAAGTATGCACCTCTCCATTCTGCTTTGAGTTGCCTGCAGCCTTTGTATGTCTCTTTTAGTTAAGGTCCACGTCTCTGCACCATACGTAAGCACTGGAAGGATGCATTGATCAAACAGTTTTCTTTTAAGACATAATGGCATATTGCTCTTGAAAATTATGCTGTTTCTTCCAAAAGCTCTCCAGGCAAGTTTTGTACGCCGATTAATTTCTTCATCAATGTGACCTTCACTTGATATCTGCTGTCCAAGATAAACGTACGTGTCTGTTATCTCCAGCTTTTCTCCATCAATCGATAAATCTTCATGTGTTGTAAAAGCATTGTACATCACTTTTGGCTTCTGAAAGTTCATTTTTAATCCCACTTCTTTACTCTTGTCAGCAAGTTCCTGGATCATACTCTGCAGCTCTGATGGGGTAGTTGCAAAAATGATTACGTCATCAGCAAAACGAAGGTGGGTTAGATAATTTCCATTAATCTTTATCCCTTTGTTTTCCCAGTTCAGTGATTGAAAGACATTTTCCCATGTGGCATTAAAGAGCTTCAGAGATATGGTGTCACCTTGTCTCACTTATATATATATACAGTATATACAGGGCCGGTTCTAGAGATTTTTTAAGGTGGCGCAAACGTCTCATCATGGCGCCCCCACAAACCGGTATAAGTTTTTGTTTATCCAATATAATAGAAAAGTACTTAGATTCCTTTACTTTAGATATGATTCTTTTCCGAACCTCTTCTCCAAGTAAACTGATTAATTCATTTTGAATTAATTTGCTGTAGTAGCTGACGCTGGGTTCCTTTCCTACAAAACGGCGAAGGTGCTCCATCATTACAGGATCAAATTTCCCTAATAACTCACGAGTAAAGAGTTTGTCTGAATTTCCTCTGAAAGGTGAATTATGTTCTGCTAAGAAATTAGTGATAGCTCCTAAGTGTTCCAAAATTTATACCCATCGAGACTTTTCGTCTTCTATTTGCTTTAGCAACACTTTATCAATTTCGCTAAATCCTTTAAGCCTATTTGAGGCGTCTATCCAGTTCTCCATGTTTCAACAATGATCTGAAGAAGTTTCATGACTTTTTAGACGAGATGATAAGTGAATCCAATCATTGTAGCCGCCCTGGTGACGCAGTGGACTAAGCGATGGCCTCTGATCATTCGTACGAAAGGGGTCCGGGTTCGAATCCCGGTGAGGCATGGATGTTGTGTCTGTCTTACGGCACTGGCTCTCTCCCTTCTCTGGAACCAGTGACCCTAAATTAGGGACGGGCGACTGCTTATAGCCCATTGAGTTGCTCAAGGTGGTCGTTAAACCTCCAATCAAAAAAAAAAAATCATTGTAGCCTTGGTTGCCTAAGTTGGTTTGAGAGTTGCGGGAAAACAACTTACAACAGAAGCAATAAACTTTATTTGCTCTCTGTGAATAAACTGAATAAACGAGCCATCGCCGATTAAAATTTCACCGTTGGCTATTACTCTTTGAAAGTGACTGTTAGAAAAATGACGTCCGTCGCTATTTCGGGGATATTTCTCGTTAGACATTTCTCTACTAATAGGTCGAATGATGACATTTTTTTAATTTTTTTATTGGAGGTTTAACGACCACTGTGAGCAACTCAATGGGCTATAAGCAGTCGCCCGTCCCTAATTTAGGGTCACTGGTTCCAGGGAAGGGAGAGAGCCAGTGCCGTAAGACAAACACAACATCCATGCCTCACCGGGATTTGAACCCGGACCCCTTTTGGACGAATGATCAGAGGCCATCGCTTAGACCACTGCGCCACCGGGGCCGTCTCTGCTGTTTTCATAGCAAGTCATTGTGTTTTCCATTGTTCTCACAAAAACATGAGTTAAAACTGAAGATTCCTAGATTTTGTCTTGGATTTTTTAATGATTTAGCATTTTATACTTTTCTTGGTCCACCTTTTTGTTATGCAATGTGAAGCCACAGGGGATTTCGACCGTTAACGGTTCCAAGTGCCAATAGGAAGGTGTGGGTGGATGCTGGTGACAAAACTGAGCTGCTTCCCCAATCCACTAAGGGTGAATTTCACAGCGACCTGAACCTTACCCTTAGTAAGTCATTGTCTTGAAAACTGTTCGTCTTTCAGCCACTGTGTCTAATCAAGTGGAAATCATACAAGACAAAACTAAAACTATTTCATAAACCTCACTCTCTCTATATATATATCTATATACTGTACATGGGATGTAAGGTCAGGTGATGCGTAACATCACAGCCTCTCCTTGACAAATGTCAACCCCGCCTTCTCGTGGTGCATCCTGTTCCCACTAAAGGGGCTCTGACGACCGCCCATAGCGGTATAACTATACCATCGGGATTAGAGGAAATTCTATCCCACACTCACCAACCCGCTTGGCCAGCGTGGTGAGTTATGGCCAACCCCCCCAAAATGACTCCACAACTTAAATCTTGGCCCTCAGTCTCCGGCAGCTGGAATGTACCTGGCCAAGGCAGCGGCCAGTGCGACATGAAGGCAGAGGGTGCTAAGAATCCCCGGAGGACCGGACTAGGCTGCCATCTGATACTGACCTTGGCAACGTACAATGGACGCTCCCTATCTTCTGATTCAAGGCTTCTTGAATTGGAAGAGGAACTACAAAGGATCAAGTAGGACATCGTGGGGCTAAGTGAGGTAAGGAGAAAAGGAGAAGATCTCATCGAACTGAAAAGTGGACATCTCTTCTACTATCGTGGGACAGATACTGGCAGAACTAGTGGTGTTGGATTTATAATAAAAAAGAAACTGAAGGATAAAGTGGTAGAAGTTGAAAGTTCCTCTGACAGAGCTGTACGACTCGTTATCCAACTATCGAGAAGATACCAGGCTCAGATTATTCAAACTTATGCACCCACCACAAGTCATCCTGAAGAAGAAATTGAAGAATTTTATGAGGAAATTTGTCATCTAAATAATAAAGGTAAGCAGCACTTGAAAATAATTATGGGAGATTTCAATGCAAAAATAGGGCACCGGCAACAGAATGAAACTTCAGTAGGTAAATTCCGTCACGGCAACAGAAACCAGCGTGGAAATACTCTCGTTGAGTTTGCAGAGGCAGAAGGGTTTTTCATCTTGAACTCCTTCTTCAAGAAAAAACCACACAGGAAATGGACATGGAGACATCCAAATGGGACGACAAGTGAAATTGATTTTATTATGTGTAACAAAAAATTCGTCATAGAAGACTGCAGTGTGCTAAACAAGTTCAACACAGGTAGTGACCATAGATTGGTGAGATGTAAGATGCACCTCAACACTAAACTTGAACGTGGCAAGCTCATAAGACAAACAAAATCTATTGACATAACCAACCTTAAAAAACACCATAATACCTTCAAGTTGGAACTGAAGAACAGATTCTCTGCTTTAGAAGGCCTAACATCGGAAGAAGTGGACATCTCTGAAGTTAACAGAAAAGTAACCAAAGCTCTTATGGAAACAGCAACAAAATTAGCTGGGTCTAAGAACAAGTTGCATGTAAATAAATTATCAGGAAAAACGAAAATGTTGATGCAAAAAAGAAGAGAGATGAGGACAACTAAAGAAGATGTGACTTCCAAAGTGGAATATATAGAGCTATGCAAGACAGTACGAAAAAGTATCACTGAAGACGTAAGAAAATTCAACTGTGAACTAGTGAGGAAAGCAATTGAAAACAACCAAAGCCTAAAGATAGCAAAGGGACATCTCAGTAAGGGAAGAAAACAGATTATGGCACTGAGAAAAGAAGATGGTTCTGTAACAAGAAATAGAGGCGAAATTTTGACAAGAGTGAAAGATTTCTACTCCAAATTATATGAAAGGGATGATACATGCACTCCAGACATCATGAAAGATACCAGTACCAGAGTTCCTCCAGTCCTTCCAGCAGAAGTTGCACATGCAATCAAGAACATGAAGCGGGGAAAAGCTCCAGGAGAAGATGGAATTACTGTAGACATCATACAAGAAGCAAGTGGAGAAATCGAAACAGTACTCGCCCAAATTTTCACTCGATGCCTTAATGAAGGAAAGATTCCTGAGGATTGGAACACCGCTACAATGATCCTGCTACATAAGAAAGGTGACATTGAGGATCTCGGAAACTACAGACCTATCAGCCTCCTATCAGTAGTTTATAAAATCTTCACTAAAGTTCTTTCACACACACCGCTTGAAGGTAACACTGGACATGGCTCAACCGAGAAAACAAGCTGGATTCAGGAGTGGCTACAGCACAATAGATCATATCCATGTGCTGAGAGAACTAATTGAAAGAGCGAGGGAATATGAACTTCCATTGTGCATGGCTTTTATCGATTATGAAAAAGCCTTTGATTCGGTGAAACCATCAGCAGTTACAATGGCTCTGAAAACCTGCGGTATTGAAGATGCATACGTTAATATTATTAATAACATCTATGAAAATGCAAGTGCAAAGATTAGGCTGTTTGAAAATACAACACACATAAAAATTGGAAAGGGAGTGAGACAAGGTGACACCATATCTACGAAGCTCTTTAATGCCACATTGGAGGGTGTTTTTCAGTCACTGAGCTGGGAAAACAAGGGGATAAAGATTAATGGAGATTATCTAACCCACCTTCGTTTTGCTGATGACGTAGTCATTTTTGCAACTAGCCCATCAGAGCTGCAGAGTATGATCCAGGAACTTGCTGACAAGAGTAAAGAAGTGGGATTAAAAATGAACTTTCAGAAGACAAAAGTGATGTTCAATGCTTTTACAAGAAATGAAGATTTATCGATTGATGGAGAAAAGCTGGAGATAACAGACACGTACGTTTATCTTGGACAGCAGATATCAAGTGAGGGTCACATTGATGAAGAAATTAATCGGCGTACAAAACTTGCCTGGAGAGCTTTTGGAAGAAACAGCATAATTTTCAAGAGCAATATGCCATTATGTCTTAAAAGAAAAGTGTTTGATCAATGCATCCTTCCAGTGCTTACGTATGGTGCAGAGACGTGGACCTTAACTAAAAGAGACATACAAAGGCTGCAGACAACTCAAAGAAGCATGGAGAGGTGCATACTTGGTGTAACCAGGAGAGATAAGAAGAGGAACTCGTGGATCCGAAAAATGACAAGAGTGGAAGACATCATGATCAGAGTCAAATCCCTGAAATGGCAATGGGCTGGACATACTGCCAGAAGGACAGATCATCGATGGACAGCCGAAATTTTAGATTGGATTCCAAGGGACAGGAAAAGACCCAGAAGAAGACCACATGGGAGATGGGTGGATGAAATTCGAAAGTATGCAGGCGTGACATGGAGGAGACTGGCACAAGACAGACCGTTGTGGAGGAAACTTGGGGAGACCTTCGTCCAGCAGTGGATTGATAATGGTTGACAATGGTGATGATGATGATACTGTACATGCAGTATATACTGCAAAGAAACACAAAAAATTAAAATTGATCCCAACAAACAGTAGTGTACCTGAAAAACTCGCACCCCTTACGCAAAAAATATCTTCGAAGGCCTTTTGCGAAAACCTATTTGCTTTCAACTAAAGAACATTTTAAAAATTCCATATTATTAACTAGCAGAGTTGGGCAAAATCGTTATTGGATTAATCGGTAATGCATTACAGCGTAATGGTAACGGGAACAAGAACTTAGCCTTACCATTACATGGTAATGGTGAACTGGTTTAGAATTACATGGTAATTGTAATGACATGTAGTGTAACGTACCAGGAGATGTGCCGTACCTGCCCGAAGGACGCACACGACATAAAGGCAGATAGGAATCAGAATAAAACGTCCGCGTAGCTCAATTGGTAGAGTGACTTATTCCGGAATGAGGGGATCCGGGTTCGAATCCTGGCGCGGATAAAAATGACGGAGAAATTTACTTCGTTATAATGGCGCCCGAACTATCCGGATGACCCGACCGTTCAAAATCTCGCATTGGTGTGATGTTATTTCCACACCGCGAGATAGGAAAAATAAGAGAATCCTTTCTCCAGCACTTCGAAAAAAATAAAATAAAATAAGGGGGAGATGATGTAACGTACCAGGAGATGTGCCGTACCTGCCCGAAGGACGCACACGACATAAAGGCAGATAGGAATCAGAATAAAACGTCCGCGTAGCTCAATTGGTAGAGTGACTTATTCCGGAATGAGGGGATCCGGGTTCGAATCCTGGCGCGGATAAAAATGACGGAGAAATTTACTTCGTTATAGTAGCAGTTACCCATTATAATCGTAATGGTTAACTATATGTTGGTAATTAACCAATAACTTATGGGTAACAATACAACGTGAATAAACCAGCAATCAGTACACTCTTACGCGTTGTGTAGGTTATTTGACAATTGTTCCACCCCTCGGACCTCAAATGCGTGTATGTTGGTATTGGATATTGTACGTGCACGACATGGGTAGTTGCTCTGTCTTCGCCGCAAGTAAAGTGATTTGAACGAAATAATAGATATGAAGTAAATACGAATGGGATGTTTATTTTGGTTAGAGATACTCATTTCGTTCATCTTCGGTACAGTATTCTCGTCCATTACATACGTTTCACTCTCCAAAATAATTACCCCACTATAGCAACAAGCACATATTAGCACTACACTCACAGTTCAGCAACTCAGAGTGCACTGCCGAATATTACAGAAATTTGCAGACTCTTGACATTTTTGAAAAGAAAATAATTAGTGCACCAAAGCTATTAAATTGAAAAAGAAAATAATTCGTGCACCAAAGCTATTAATAATTCGTGCACCAAAGCTATAAATGAAAACAAATGCCGTTTCTTGCACGATGCACTTTAATGATAAAAACTATGTACAATTAAAATAAATATAAGTTTAAAATCTTTCAACACCGTTGTGGTGTTGAAAGGACCGTCATGTTGTGCGGCGGGCATTGACGGCTCGCACCGCCACATCACGAACGTTAGTGCAAGGATTAGGGTGTGTTGTGCAACAACCTGTGTCAGCACGTACCGTTCGACGCCGTCTGCAGGAGCGGGGACTTGTCACACATCGGCCATTGCTCCGATTACCATTGACGTTACACCACCGGCGAGTGCGGCGGCAGTGGGCCGTTGAACGCCGCACCTGGACTACGGAATGGCGGCACGACATTGTCTTCTCCGACGAATCCCGCTTCTGCCTGCAACACCACGATGGTCGGATCCGCGTGTGGCGGCACCTCGGCGAGAGACTGTATGACGCCTGCATGATGCATCGCCATACCGGTCCGTCGCCTGGCGTTATGGTTTGGGGCGCAATTGGACAGGACACCCGCACCCCTCTGGTACGCATCGCCTGTACACTCAACAGCCACCGCACCATCTCCGACGTTTTGGAGCCTGTAGTCCTCCCTTACCTGCAGGACCTGCCAGAGGCTACGTTTCAACAGGACAATACGCGCCCGCACGTGGCACTCATCGTGCAACAATTCTTCACGGCCCACCAGGTGTCACTGCTGCCGTGGCCCGCCTGTTCTCCCGATATGTCGCCCATCGAACACATCTGGTCGCTGGTCGGCAACCGAGTGGCCCGGCAAGCACCACCCGTGATGAACTGTGGCAACGTGTGGAAGCAGCCTGGACCGACATACCCCAAGCCCACATCCAAAGCCTCTTTCGTTCGATGCCGCGGCGTGTAGCGGCCGTTATTGCCAGCCATGGGGTCCACACGAACTATTGATGTCTGCGTGTTCCGCAAGACGCACGGGCCTGTAAGCTCAATCGTTTCATCTTTGTATCTGTTGTTATGTGTCCAGTAAATCTGGCTTTGCTATCTCGTGTCCTTCTTGGTGTTGCTTTTTAGGTGACCAGCAGTGTATATATATATATATATAATGTGTGTGTGTGTGTGTGTGTGTGTGTGTGTGTGTGTGTGTGTGTGTGTGTGTGTGTGTAAACCTAAGAGGCAAAAACCAACAAAGAAACACACAGACAAAAAAAAATGTGCAGATGAAATGTAGTTATAAGAAGACTACCAAATAGACAGTCTGAAAATGTCAACCTGTCGGAAAAAAACAAAGTTTTAATCCAGTTCGTGTAAGCTAGTTGATATTCCCAAATCCAAAAAAAAAACATACATCAAACAGCTCCAAAACAAACAGAAATAATACGCGAAAACAAAAATTAAAAGACCCAATTAGCTAAAATTCAAGGAAGGCGGAATGCTGCCGGTCCAAAGAAATGGCATAATACATAAAAATAATAAAAATATACAAACTAAAATTCACAACAAACCAAAAACCCAAACAGAAACGAACATACCTTGAAAATCAGAAATCACTTTGACAGCAAAAATATCTAGAACAAAGAATGTATGTCAGAACAGTCGTCTTCAGCGGAGCACCTATTCTGTGAAGTGGCCTTTCTGAAGTCGACAAAGAACTGGTGTGACCGAAGTCTGTCGACAAAGTCAGAACCCGACTTAAGACTAGTGGGACCCTGGGCACAAACAACTTGGGTGGCCCCCATCCCCGGGCACGAATCGTACTCTTAATAAATTAACAATGGTACTTGCGTATTAAGGCAGCACCTCTGGTGCTTCACGCAATTATTCTATAATTGCGCGTATTATTGTACAAGAAGTGTTGTCTTAATACACAAGTACTATCTACTTTAATAAATGTAAGAAACAATAAATGTTTTTTGTTTTTTTGATTGGATTTTTAACGACCACCGTGAGCAACTCAATGGGCTATAAGCAGTCGCCCGTCCCTAATTTAGGGTTACTGGTTCTAAGAAAGGGAGAGAGCCAGTGCCGTAAGACAAACACAACATCCATGCCTCACCGGGATTCGAACCCGGACCCCGTTCGGACGAATGATCAGAGGCCATCGCTTCAATAAATGTTCAAAAATTGTAAATTAAAAGTAAACATTTTATCTCCATACAGTCGCTGACACAAAAGTACATGAACTCACTTTGTATTCATCGCAGTGGGCATTTCCTTGCCTTCTTCAAGGCAAAAGCAGTAATAAGTTTATCATAACTTAAAGATGTAGTCAGATCATTTTCAAAAGATAGAAGTGCTAAAGATGTTAATCGAGCTCAAAATAGTATAACTATACTAAAAATCCGAAATTTCTTGGCGTAGAATACAAATAAAACTTTCCAAGCGTTCGCACATCAAGCTTTCTCAAGGAATGTATACAGCTGATTGCAAACTGGATAATAGAACGTTTCAACACTTTGAGCCGGTGACTTGAATAGACAATAAATGAATAGGAGTAAAACGTGATATTTCGGAGAAACGAGGTCACGTTGGTTGGGCACGCGGTACTATGGTAAAAAACTCAGTATTATTTGAATTGATTCCAAATACGTGGCAACACCAGAGAGACGCTATCATTGCAAGCCTCGCAACTGGTCAAGATTTCCAAGGTTAATTGAGATTGAGGTGAATTGAGATTGTTCCATTGTTGATCATAATGAAGATTTCAGTCTCTTTAATAATGAGAAAGAATGTTCACTTGTGGTGTTAGAAATCGGCAATGTCATGAAAATTCTCAGTGAAGTTTCAACATTTGGAAATGTGAAGCAACATGTCGATGCATATTTGCGCTCGGTGAAAATTAACTGGTGCACGCAGCCGTCGCCGTTTTTGCTGCCCATAATAATAAAAATTAAATGTTAGTGCTTAAATTGGGGCCCCCAGTCCATGGCGGCCCTGGGCACGGGCCTCGTGTGCCCTTGCGTAAATCAGGTTCTGGACAAAGTTCGGTCACACCAGTTCTTTGCCGACTTCACAGAACAGGTGCTCCCCTGAAGACGATTGTTCTGACATACATTCTTTGTTCCGGACATTTTTGCCGTCAAAGGGATTTCTGTTTTTCTAGGTATGTTCGTTTCTGTTTGGGTTTTTGGTTTGGATATTTTTATTATTTTTATGTGTATATATACACTTTCTGTGTGTGGTATCCACTTTTTTTTTTTTTTTTTTTTGGTTGGAGGTTTAACGACCACCGTGAGCAACTCAATGGGCTATAAGCAGTCGCCCGTCCCTAATTTAGGGTCACTGGTTCCAGGGAAGGGAGAGAGCCAGTGCCGTAAGACAAACACAACATCCATGCCTCACCGGGATTCGAACCCGGACCCCGTTCGGACAAATGATCAGAGGCCATCGCTTAGACCACTGCGCCACCGGGGCGGCAGGTATCCACTTCACTAGCTATTTCTGAGGTGGTTTCGGTAAACAAAAGGTCTACGGATTTATCGCCATGAAAAAAAAAAAAAAAAAGAAAGAGAGAGACAGCGAAGAACAAGGAAGAGAAAAAAAACTAGGTTAAGATTACTTGTGTCAGAAAATGTCGATTTCGATGGGCGACGATTAAATAAATAAATTTATAAAGTCCGATTCAATTAGGTAAAAAGTAGCTGGCGCCGCCAGGGCTTGACAAAAAGTGACCTGGAGTCGCCGGGGGAGGGGGTGTCATTAAACTTTGAAACAAGACAGAGAGAGAGAGAGAGAGGATCGTATCAATCAAATTACCACATACCTTAAATCACAAAAATTTCCGTCTGCACATTTTCTTTCTATTGGTAAGGCGATAGATTTCAAGAATTAAAAATTAAAAAAAAAAAAAAAAACTCTTTTTAAAAGGAGGCGGCAGAAAGCCGGGCTCTTCTCTAGTTATTATAGATATAGAATATATGTCGAAATATATAATTCTGAAATACACGAATCCTTTTACGACTTTATTTACACATTTAAAGTCCTGTTTTACGTTTCGCAATTTTTAAATTTAACAACACGTGAAAGTTTTAAATAAACATCTGACGTCTCGGAAATTTCGGATGCCCCCAAAATTTGGGTCCGGATGCCTTGCACCTGTTCATCGTCTCTGCACATAAATAATAACAACATTACTTACCAAAAGGGACGCCATCGTATGTTGCTACTAGAAAACAGAGTTCAGACTATTCCGACAAGAATCGCTGATAGAAAAGAAACAATGAACGTCAGTGGCATTTGGTGAGAACAAACGCTAACACTTGCAGCTGTGTTGTTCACGATAGTCGGAAACTGCTTCAAATCCGACTTTAACTACCTTTACCCTTAAAGTTCAACGACATAAAGATAAAACTTCCATGGCCAAAGCAGGCATGAGGTTTCATTTATCGGCCAGAGAATCGGCGTTTATCGAATGTCATTGTTACATGCTTCCGAAATTTAGAGAAAGCACGTCCATACAACATCGTGTAGATAAAATTACGAAAATAATACTGCAGAGATTGGCAACTTTTCAAGGGATACTCTCAGCTTATCGTCGACTGTTGTAAGGCTGGGAAACAGCGCTCAGAGCCAATAAAGTAGCGGCGTAAAAAAAAAAAAAATGTATAAATAAAAACAAAGAACTTGCGCGAGAACAGTTTCGTTGCAGGAAAGCGCGATTAATTAAACAAACAATTTCGGGAGAAATATTTGTCTAGTAAATAATGGAAGTTCATAGAAATTAAATTGAAAAGAAAATTTTCTGAAAGTCTAAAAATTCCTGTTTCTTTTTTACGCTTTCCAACCGTAGGTTGAAGAAGCGTATATGCTCCAGCTTTGTCCGTCTGCACGATAACTCGCGTAAAAATGGTTCAATTTCTATGAAATTTTAGTACGTGGTAGGGGACCACCTGGGGACGAACCCTATTGAAAATGGGTAAAATAGGGTTAAAGGTCGCGACATAGGAGCGGGATGCATTCCATTGCCCTTATGCGTCATCACTTACGTAAAAATACTTCTATTGCGACAAAACTTTAGTATGTTGTTCCGGAGGTATATTGAACGAGTTCTCTTGAATATCATCGAAAAGGGATCAAAGATCAGGACACAGGAGCGAGATTTATTCCACAGCCATTATTCTCATAACGTGAGTAATAACTTGAGTAATGATTTCTGGTATGTTGGAAATCATATCATAATCATTGCATTGCATGCTTTTACTGACTTGTTTTTATTTGGGAGTTTAACGACCACCGTGGGCAACTCAATGAGCTATAAGCAGTCGGCCGTCCCTATTTTAGGGCCACTGGATTCAAGGAGGGGACAGTGCCAGGGTCGTAAGACAAACATGCTTCATTCGGATTCGTGCCCAGACCCACATCGGACGAATGGTCAGAAGCCAACGGTTAGAACCCTGCATCACCGGGATGGCGCTCCTATTTCCTTTATTCGACCCTAAAATGCATAGCTTAAAAAGTTAATACCGCCGCAGCGAGAGTTCAGTGGTTAGAAGGGCGGGCTTCTGATTAATCGTCAGTACCGGCTCCAGTTCCAGAATGAGCATGAGCGGCGAATCTGTCTGACGAAGCTGCCTCTCCTCGGAACCTACAGCCGCAAATTTAGGACAGGTGGGTCCTAAATTTGACAAGTCCCAAGGCTATAGCCTTGGGACTTGTCAAATTCTGAAAAAAAGTTAAACAAGAAAGATAACACCGCATTCTCGTGTGTAATGTGTGTTGTTGCATTAGTGTGATATGGAATACGGGATGTTTATGTATCTACACTTGCTTTCGGTATGCTTATAGTGCTACGTTCCAATGGAGAAACTTAATAAAATACTTCGGAAATTATTGTATGCAGATAAATGACTCACCTTGAATGAGGTTATCTAATAAAAGGACGAAGATGACAAGGCATTTGAAAATGTATATTTAAATGGAGTCTCTAACACTTAAGAAATAAATAAACATGGAGTTTCAGATAATATTGGGTCGGAAAGAAAGTAATATCGCATGACGAGGTAACCGAAGTTGAAGCCCCGGCCAATGCGCATATTGGCCACTGAGACTGCGCAGCACACCGACATAACATCAGTAGGTAGGTGGCTTAAGTCAGTGGCAATTAGCCGTCAGAAGGCGAAGTGTGTAAGCGCCAGCTAACATGGAAGTGGACAAGGAGCATATCCGCCATTGCATGCTGTATGAGTTTCGTCGCGGTAGCACCCCCGCAAATGCTGTAAGCCTTACAGTGTAAGGGACATTACCAGTGTGTACTCCAATGCCATATCACATCGTCAGTGCTGTCATTGGTTCGAATGGTTTCGAGAGGGAAATTTTGACCTGTCAGGCTGTCCCAAAACCAGAAGACCCGCAACAGCAGATGTGAACATGCTGAAGACTTTAGTGGAGACTGACTCACATATGACCAGTGCGGCATCGGAACTCTTTTTTGACAGCGGGGCAAGATGGCGCAGAAGTAAATGTTTTATCATGGCATAATACACTATCTACCAACAAGTAATTGGACGCCTGCGATAGCAAAGGAAAACGAAGTTTATTCACCTTTAATAGTTGGTGGAGCCTCCACGAGCGGCGATTACAGCTGCGACCTTCCGGGACATACTCTCAACCAGGCGTTGTACGACGGCTAGCGGTATTTTCTTCCACTCGGCTTGGAGAAGACAGGTCAGTTCCTTCACCGATTTCGGACCCTTAAGTCGACGCTCCAACTCGTCCCAGAGGTGCTCGATAGGGTTAAGGTCCGGGCTATGCGCAGGCCAGTCCATTCGATTAACCCCATTGTCACCATACCAAGCCATGGTGGACCTCGCAACATGACAGGTGGCATTGTCATCCTGAAAGTAACATGGGTCCACCTCGTAAAACTGCCACAACGTAGGAAGCGCATGGTCATCCAAAATGGTGCAGTAGGTCTCGGCGTTGAGTCTACCAGGAATTGCGACCAAGGGTCCCGTGCCATACCAGGAGAAACACCCCCATAGCATAATTCCACCGCAGCCGAACTTCACAGTTGGCACAATACATTCCTGCAGGAGGCGTTTTCCAGCAGACGCCAAACCCAGACCCTGCCATCCGAACGGTAGGGGTTGAACCTTGATTCGTCGCTCCAGAGAATCTGTTTCCACTGTTCAACGGTCCAATGTCAACGTTCTTTGCACCACGTTAGCCGAGCAGCGCTATTGGACTTGCTGATCAAAGGCTTGTGGGCGGCAGCACGTCCATGATAACCGAGCAGATGGGATTCTTTACGGATGGTATTCATCGAAAGAAGACTCCCGGATGCCTGTTGCAAACTCCTCGCGGATGTGGTCCATCGATTTGGTGAGGTTCTTCTGAATTTCTCTGGCCAGCACCCGTCGGTCTCTAACTCCCAGTTTTGTGGGTCTGCCGGGTTGGGGCACATTCCGACAGTTACCTCTCATCTTCCACTTGCCAATCACGTAGGCCACTGTCGATTTTGGGTACTTCAACTCGCTGGATATGTCACGTATGGATCGGCCATTTCTGTGATACCCGACGATTACAACTTTCTCGAAATCAGAGAGCTCCGAACTGCGTGGCATCTTGCATGCGACTGGTTGCGTTGTTGTTTCCCACACGATATTTAACGGCGGCGGCCGTGACGTGTATCAGGACCGCAGATATCGTCGATTGCAGGTGTGTCCAATTACTTGTTGGTAGATAGTGTATTTATCGTACTACTTGTAAAAGAAGACGTGCTGAAATTTTCTTTTTCGATTAAATATTCATCTATACAAAAGACACTTTCATATCATATAATTTCTAAATGTAAACTAACGGTACACGTAAACGGCGTTAAACTATAGATTTTGATACTTCCGGATTGATACGAATTCCGCAGAGATTGTAGCCGTAGACGCTATAATTAAACGTGGAATGAACTTATATCTCATTTCGCACCCTACTTCCATTTCTTTTTACTCATTTTTTTAGAGAAAGACTAATTTGTTACACCTAATAAGACACAAAACGTTGCTGTTTTTCAAACGGGAACCAGCCCTCTTTACTGTTTAACCCTTTAACGACCATGACCCAAAAATCTAGTATCACTCTAAATACCATAACGCCAGAAACTGTCTGCTGTTTCATTTCTTTCTTTAATAACAGCAATAGTGACTGAGGGTGACTCCTGCTGATCCCTCATAGGTCGAGAAAATTTGAAGAACAAGTAAGGGTAAGAAATCTGTCTCACTCTAAACAGGCGTTTCGGGCGGCTTTGCCGTTTGTACGTACGCACGTTTTGGGCGTTATGGTCGTTAAAGGGTCAATAGTTCTAGCATTTCTTGGCCTCTCAGGATTGGCATTAAAAAATTTTTTTCAGATTTCTAGATAGTTCATGAAAAAAATTAGGAACAATACTCAATTTTTATCAAAATGAACTTCAAGAAAAAAAAAAAACGAATGTTTAAGATTTCCTATCACAAACATATGTAACTTAGAAAGGAAGAAAGCTGAGGAGGCAAATGTGATGTTTTGCCCCTACACTCATTTGCGTGCTGGGGCAACTGCCCTCTCTGCCCCCGCGGTTCTGACGCCACTACGTATGACCATGCAGGAGTTGGCCGAACATTTGCGGACTACCTACACGAGCATTTTCTCGCATCTGCGTCAACTTGCGAAGGTGCTTAAGAGGGGAGTTTGGATACCCCATCAACTCACAGTTGAGGAGAAAGAAAATCGCATGAGTGTATGTGTTTCCCTCCTTGCACGTGACCAAGTTGAACCGTTCCTGGACCGCATTGTAACAGGAGACGAGAAATGGGTCCTATATGACAATGTCGGCGCCTGGACACAATGGTTGGACCCAAAACAGAAGCCCATGCCGATCCCCAATGCCGTCTTACACCCACGTAAGGGAGTGTCTGACTCAAGGTCTTAAACAACCCTTAGAAATAGGAAGCTAGGAGATTTGGGCTAGAGTGCCCGATAGGAAAGTCACACGGGAGTGAGGTAGAAGACGCCCTTATTTACCACAGGCGGGCGAGTACTCGACGGCTTAACGTGCCCATCCGACGCACGGCGGATATTTAGTGGATTGAGCGTTCGTACCTGCCTGGGATCAAACCTGAGGTCCTTTCCGTGGCAATCACGAACGTTGCCCACTAGGCCACCCGCGGCCTTGTCTGTTTGGTGAGATATGCGGGTCAGCTCTTTATACCCAAAACCTGACAGTTCAGAGGGCGCTGCTCAGAAACCGCATGCGCATTTTCTCTGTCATTTTCATCCTTTGCATGTCCCAACCAGTTGTAAATATGATGTAAGTTTCACCAATACCAGCAGTCTTTCGTGGTGTTGCAATTTTCACAAACAGTATAGTGTATTCACCACACGTCATCTGTTTATATTATATTAATGATTTTACATTGTAGAATAACGAACATTTGAACTCGTCTGTTATCCCGTACCATCCTCTTCAGCCGCCGTTCCTCTCGAACATCGACCAGTTGCCAACCGGAAGACCGCTGACTGCTTGTTTTGTTGTTTGTGCACCACGCATTGTGCACCCTCGTTTTAGTGGTTCTCTTTGCAGTGAGCTGCTGATAAAGCTATCTCAACGTCATAGTTGCGTACGTAAGTGAGAATGGCACGTGTCCGATTGCTATTGAGTGTTCTTAATAATTTTCTTCTTCAGTGTACACTACGAGTGAAGGGAGAGTTGGAAATAAACTGATTGAAAGCTACTGTTCAGAAACATGTTCTACACAGTGTGGCAAAGAATTTTTAAGACTGGGTCTGTAAAATGAAATAGAAACAAGAAATTATAATTTGTTTTGGTTTGTTATTCAAAATAAGTGCCTCCGGCTTCAATACACTTGTTACAGCGATTTAATAATGATTCGAATGCCTGTTCCAGTTCACTTTGCGGAATTGCCTCCAAAGCACGCGTCGAAGCTGTTTGTATGGTCGAAATATCATCAAAATAACACCCTTTTATAACGTCATTTTAAGTTTCGGGAATAAAGAAAAGTCGCAGGGTGCTAAATCAGGCAAATACGGTGGATGATTCAAAGACGTTATTTTTCGCCAAAAATCTGCGAACAAGAAGTGAGGTGTGACTGGGTGCATTATCGTGCAACAAACACCAACTGTTTTCATCCCGATATTCTGGACGAATGCGACGAATTCTGCCCATCAAACGCCTCAAAACATTTAAATAAAACTCACCAGTAATTGTTTGTCCACTAGGAACAAATTCTTTGTGGATGATACCCTTACTATCAGAGAATGTAATGAGCATTGTTTTGATTTTCGATGGAACTTTTCTTGTGTTTTTGGCTTGTGGTGAGTTTTTTTACTTCCATTCCGCACTTTGTCGCGTTGTTTTAGGATCATATTGAAAACACCATGTTTCATCACCTGTTACAATCGATTTTAAGAAGTTTGGATCATTTTCAGCGGCTGAAATCATGTCTCTGCAATGTGCACTTCTCCTTGATTTTTGTTCATTGGTTAACGTGTGTGGAACAAATTTAGCACAGACTTTTGTTTTGCCCAAATCTTCATGCAGGATGGTTCGAATCGTTTCTTTGTTTATGTTTAAAGACTCTTCCATCATTCTTAGTGACGCACATCGATTGTTTGCCACGAAATCACGCACTTTTTCAATAAACTCAGGTGTCCTAGATGAACTTGGTCTTCCGGTACGCTTATCATCTTCTAGCGTATCTCTTCTGTCCAAAAAACGTTTGTACCACAGGAAAACATTTTATCTACTTAAACAAAACTCACCGTAAACTTGTTTCATCATTTGGTACGTTTCCGAGGCACTTTTACCAAGTTTTGCGTTAAATTAAATAACAGCCCTTTGTTTCATCTTAATAATTCTACATGAAAAAAAATTTACTTCTCTAATGAACGGCCGTTTCGTTTGAGTTACTTTAACAACTGCGCAGTACTTTTGGCAGAAAGCAAGCAGATGGTCACGGTTTATAACGCATTCGCGATTACACTGGTGGTGCCACCGTAGGCTTGAATCTAGCGCCAGTCTTAAAAATTCTTTGACGTACTGTGTATATATGCACACATATGAATGCATGAATAAATAAATGTTTGTGAGACTCGAAAGCTAAGGTATCCATAAGATTTCACGTAGAGAGCTGTTACGCATATTCTATTTTAACTTTCATTTTTAGTTCCTTTTCCTATGTAAATTTGAGTTTGTTCTCTTTTGCACTTCCCAACTTAACGTGATATTTTCTCTCTCACATGAATGGAGGTTGTTCTTATCAACATGCATACGTAAGTGACGTATGCATGTTGATAAGAACGAGAAAGGATATATATATATATATTGCGACGCAGTTGTTTGGTGTGGAAGGGCCACGGGTGGCCTAGTGATCAACGTTCGTGACTGCCACGGAGAGCACCTCGGGTTCGATCCCAGAGGTACGAACGCTCGAATCACTAAATATCCACCGTGCGTCGGATGGGCACGTTAAGCCGTCGAGTACTGGCCCGCCGCCTATACCGCGTCTTCTACCTCGCTTCCGTGTCACTTTCCTATCGGGCACTCTAGCCCAAATCTCCTAGCTTTCTATTTTTAAGGGTTGTGTAAGACCTGGAGTCAGACAATCCTTCCTAAAATCCTCTACATATGATCTGATCTGATGGGCACATTAAGCCGTCGGACCCCGGGTACTGGCCACCCGGTAGTAAATAAGGGCGTCTTCTACCTCGCTTCCCTGTCACTTTCCTATCGGGCACTCTAGCCCAAATCTCCTAGCTTCCTATTTCTAAGGGTTGTTTAAGACCTGGAGTCAGACAATCCCTTCCTAAAATCCTCTACATATGATCTGATCTGATGGGCACATTAAGCCGTCGGACCCCGGGTACTGGCCCCCCGGTAGTAAATAAGGGCGTCTTCTACCTCGCTTCCGTGTGACTTTCCTATCGGGCACACTAGCCCAAATCTCCTAGCTTCCTATTTCTAAGGGTTGTGTAAGACCTGGAGTCAGACAATCCCTTCCTAAAATCCTCTACATATGATCTGATCTGATGGGCACATTAAGCCGTCGGACCCCGGGTACTGGCCCCCGGTAGTAAATAAGGGGGTCTTCCACCCCCTTTCTACCTCGCTTCCGTGTCACTTTCCTATCGGGCACTCTAGCCCAAATCTCCTAGCTTCCTATTTCTAAGGGTTGTTTAAGACCTGGGGTCAGACACTTTCTTCCTAAAATCCTCTACATATGATCTGATCTGATCTGATGGGCACATTAAGCCGTCGGACCCCGGGTACTGGCCCCCCGGTAGTAAATAAGGGCGTCTTCTACCTCGCTTCCGTGTGACTTTCCTATCGGGCACTCTAGCCCAAATCTCCTAGCTTCCTATTTCTAAGGGGTGTTTAAGACCTGGGGTCAGAGAATCCCTTCCTAAAATCCTCTACATATGATCTGATCTGATCTGATGGGCACGTTAAGCAGTCGGACCCCGGGTACTGGCCCCCCGGTAGTAAATAAGGGCGTCTTCTACCTCGCTTCCGTGTGACTTTCCTATCGGGCACTCTAGCCCAAATCTCCTAGCTTCCTATTTCTAAGGGTTGTTTAAGACCTGGGGTCAGACACTCCCTTCCTAAAATCCTCTACATATGATCTGATCTAATCTGATGGGCACATTAAGCCGTCGGACCCCGGGTACTGGCCCCCCGGTAGTAAATAAGGGCGTCTTCTACTCTACCTCGCTTCCGTGTGACTTTCCTATCGGGCACTCTAGCCCAAATCTCCTAGCTTCCTATTTCTAAGGGTTGTTTAAGACCTGGAGTCAGACACTCCCTTCCTAAAATCCTCTACATATGATCTGATCTAATCTGATGGGCACATTAAGCCGTCGGACCCCGGGTACTGACCCCCCGGTAGTAAATAAGGGCGTCTTCTAGCTCTACCTTGCTTCCGTGTGACTTTTCTATCGGGCACTCCAGCCCAAATCTCCTAGCTTCCTATTTCTAAGGGTTGTTTAAGACCTGGGGTCAGACACTCCCTTCCTAAAATCCTCTACATATGATCTGATCTGAATCTGATGGGCACATTAAGCCGTCGGACCCCGGGTACTGGCCCCCCGGTAGTAAATAAGGGCGTCTTCTACTCTACCTCGCTTCCGTGTGACTTTTCTATCGGGCACTCCAGCCCAAATCTCCTAGCTTCCTATTTCTAAGGGTTGTTTAAGACCTGGAGTCAGACACTCCCTTCCTAAAATCCTCTACATATGATCTGATCTGTTTGGCGTGGAGATGTTAAATCTTTGCTGAGCTTATTAATTGTACGAGAGCTAATAACGTACGTGAAGTTAAATTTTTATTGCCGTCTGCATAACTACGTTGTGAGTGTTATACTACTGATTGATTACCAGTTGTGGACTAACGACGTTGGAATATGCAACTATGCTATATTGAAGCTGGATGCAAGTAAATATTCGTAAGTACCAAACTTTGACGTTATTTCGAGTGAACGCCTATTTCATTATTGGTGAACTTGGCATTTAACACATGTAGTGTTTAGCTAGTTAGAAACTTAGGAATAGATTTTAAACTACAGAGCTTTATACTCCATTTGATTTTTGCTAAGTCTGCTCTGCGATAAGCAAAGAGCGAAACAGGGGTTTCCTCCCTAAAAGTGTTAGTTTCTCTTTATACGCCATTGCTAAGTGCACAAAAATGTGCTGAAGGAGTGCTACAAATCCTTAAATTTACAATTTGGAAGAAATAAAGTAATCCTTATTTAATAATTTAATACTTAGTCACTCATTACTATCGATACTTTTTTACGCTTTCCAACCGTATAGGTTGAAGAAGCGTATATGCTCCAACTCTGTCCGTCTGTCCGTCCGCACGATAACTCGCGTAAAAATGGTTCGATTTCGATGAAATTTTAGTATGTGGTATGGGACCACCTGGGGACGAACCCTATTGAAAATGAACGAAATGGGGTCAAAGGTCAGGACATAGGAGCGGGATCCATTCCGTTGCTCTTATGCATCATAACTTGCGTAAAAATCGTTCGATTTCGATGAAATTTTAGTATGTTGTAGGGGACCACCAAATGGACGAAATAGGGTCAAAGGTTAGGACATAGGAGCGGGATCCATTCCATTGCCTTTATGCATCATAACTTGCGTAAAAATGGTTCGATTTCGATGAAATTTTAGTATGTGGTAGGGGACTACCTCGGGACGAACCCTATTGAAAATGGGTGAAATGGGGTCAAAGGTCAGGACATAGGAGCGGGATCCATTCGATTGCTCTTATGCGTCATAACTTACGTAAAAATGCTTCGATTGCGACAAAACGTTATCATGTTGTTCCGGAGATGTACTGAACCGGTTCTGTTTAATATCATTGAAATGGGGTTAAAGGTCAGGACACAGAAGTGAGATTTATTCCACAGCCATTATCCTCATAACTGGACTAAAAATGCTTCTATTGCAACAAAACTTTAGTATATTGGAGATATGCTGAACCAATTCTGTTTAATATCATCGAAATGGGGTCAAACGTCAGGGCACAGGAGCGAGATTTATTCCACAGCCATTATCCTCATAACTTGCGTAATAACTTGAGTAATGATTTCTGGTATGTTGGAAAGCGTATCATAATTAATCAATGCATTGCATGATTTTACTAACTTTGTTTAAATGGATTGCCGTTTGTAAAAAAAGCAAGTAACGGAAGTAACGGCTGAACAACCACGCTTAGTAATGGGCAGCTTTGCGGAGGCGTCGTGCTCAAGGAATAACCACAATTCATGCAAGTCAGCTGTGAACACCGTTTCATTGTTTTGAAGTGAACAAGCCTTTTCTCCTTCGTCTCAAGGTTACAAGTAAGAAACACAACAGCACTGGTTGATCTTTAGTAGAAATTGAAAGGATTCTCACGTAACGTAGCAAACGTTTCTACCCTTTCGGCACATAAAACAGAATAAATATTACAGACCAGAGATTCTTACTAGTGAGAGGCGCTTTCCCCTTAGAGAGGTCACATGCAGTCGAACTTCCTTCAACAATTTTAACAATTTTAATCACTTTCACAAAGCCTACCTTTAAATTGATCAGTCGTCCATTGTATGGTATCACATGACAAAAAAAAAAAAGAAAAAAAAAGGGGGGGGGGCAATTCCAAAAGCCCAGATAACTCACCTTTTTACAAACAAAATGGCTGCTACTCGACATTTTTTCAACGGATATTTACGAAGAGAATTCTACATACAATTAGAAATGGGCTGAGATGAAAGAATACTTTATTGATGCATTTAGTACGCTTCCTCCTCGATACTATTGGGTTGTCGGAAAAGTCATGACGTATTTTAGCCATGTTTTGCAAATGTCATTTATTGATAGAAAGAGCAAAGGCCAATCAATGATGTAATGCCCATTTTGTTCGATAACCTTTTGCCATCTTTCAGTGACCTGCATAATGCCTCGTTCATAGAAGGACCTGTCTTCCGTGGCGAAAAACTCTACAAGGTGCTGATTTATAGCTTCATCTGAATTGAACGTTATACCACGCAAGGACTGTTGAACAGAGCGAAACAAGTGGAAGTCTGACGGCGCAAAGTCAGGCGAACATGCTGGGTGTAGCAACACATCCAACCCAAGCTCCAATAATTTTTGACGGGTGATCAAACTTGTGTGTGGTCTCGCGTTGTCGTGGCGGAACACAACACCTTTACGATGAACGAGCTCTGGACGTTTCTGGATTCGTTCAAGCTGTCCACTTGCCGACAGTACACATTCGAATTGATTGTGTGGTTCCGTGGTAGGAGCTTGAAAAACACGACACCTTTAAAATCCCACCACACTGAGACCAGAACCTTCCGCTGATGAATGTCTGCTTTGGATGTCGTTTGAGGCGAAGCAGCACGTCGTGACCAAGACCGTTTGCGCAGCACATTTGTTGTACACAATCCAGTTTTCGTCACCAGTTATCAGACGCTTCAAGAAAGGATCGTTTTCCTCACGTTTATTGAGCATATCGCAGATGTTTATACGCACCGTCAATTGAGCTTATGTATCCCAGCTTCTTCAGGTGGTTGTGAACACTTGAATGATGGATGTGCAATGTGTCTGCAATCTCTCGTGTCGTGTAACGTGGGTTTGACTCGATCAATGCCTTGATTTGGTCGTCATCAACCTCGGTTGGCCTCTCGGACCGAGAAGCATCGTTGAGGTCAAAATCACCAGCACGGAATTTCGCGAACCACCGCTGGAACTGACGTTCTTGTACAGCATTATCATCGTACACTTTAGGCAACTTTTCACAAGCTTGACACGCGTTCTTCCCTTTACGGAAGTAAAACAGTAAAATATGGCGAAAATGCACAGTTTGGTCTTCCATCTTCAACTTGATGTCAAATCAACCAAATCGCTCACTATTCCTTTTAGACTGCAGCTAGAACTGGCACCTGTCGAATGCCATAGCGATAACAGATGCCTCTAGTACTTCCAAAACCGCCCAACCGCCATCGGGTGCCAAAATACGTCATGACTTTTCCGACAACCCAATAAATAAAAGTTCGTATATTTTCTTTGCCTGTGGGCGTATATCTTAATACATTATTAAAACTCCCATGGTGTAATTATTTTACGCTAATATACAGAGGATGTTTACACATTTTTAGAATGATTTTCCACCAATATACGCTAATACACACTAATACTAATAATATACATTACCCAAATATTTACAATTATTGGCGAGTAGATGTTAATCAACATAACATTTTGAATACAAAACAATCATATCAATATGTTTTGGGATTAAATATGTTTAAAAAGATTAAACAAAATATCAATATAGACAGTGGCGGACTGGTCATGGTGCCAGTGGCGGACTGGTCATGGTGTCCTGATGAGGTGGGCCTCCTTAAACATTAGGCAATATGTGCAGATCATTGCTGTATCTTCCAGCAAATCATTGCTGTACCTTCTAGCGAATTGGAAGACGTTGTACTGAGACGAATTTCAGAATCACTTGTTAGGTCTTCTGGTTCAAACACAGAAATAACCTCATTATTATTCTTAATAATTGTTGGGCCTACTCTAACCCAGTTTGGTCCTACAAAACACTTTTTTCGATAGTGGCTCCTTCGAGGTCACCATTCGGTAGTGGATACGAAAAGCAAGGAGCGGACGAGAACAGTAGAAATATCTCAAGAGTTGAACGCATTCTTAATAATATGTATAACATATTCTTCCTATCGGTTAACGTCAGTCGTCAGCCATAGATTACTAAAACTCAAAATTGATGTATTTAAAACACAGAGAATGTTAATGAATTTTAGTTGCTTGAAAATACACTGAGTGGCCACTTTTTCATGACCACCCCCTCTGTACTTCGTTGGGCCTCCTTTTGCCTTTAATACTGCGTCGATTCTTCGTGGCATGGACTCCACGAAATGTTGATAGGTGGGTTGTGGAATCTGAAACCATGCTTGATGAATAGCACTTTCCAGGAGTGTGAGATTGCAAGGTTGTGGATCCAGCTGTCTGATGGCTCGTTCAACTTCATCCCACAAATTCTCAATGGGGATTGTGGGGGCCACCTAAGCAAAGTAAACTCACCGACATGTTCCTGAAACCAATCCTGTACAATACGAGCACTATGGCAGGAAACATTATCTTGTTGAAAGTAGCCATCGCCCTTGGGATAAACCATCCACATGACAGGATGCACTTGGTCCGCAACGATGTTTAGATATGATGTGCCAGTCAGACACGAATTAAAGGGCACAAAGCATGCCAGGAAAACATTCCGGAAACCTTAACGTTGCCTCCACCAGCTTGAAGGGTTGTAGCAATGCTGGGGTCCATGCTTTCGTGCTGTTTACGCCAAATTCTCACTCGGCCATCGGCATGGTGCAACTGAAAACGTGATTCATCGGACCACATAATTTGTTTCCAATTATCGACTGTCCAATCCTTGTGCTCCTGTGTGAACTGGAGACGTTTTCTCTCGTTAACTGCAGACAGCAAAGGTGTTCGAACAGGCCTTCGGCTGCCATATCGCATCCGATGCAGTGTACGGTGAACAGTGCGTGCAGAGATCATTTGAGGGGATCCTTGATTAAGATGGTCTGTAATTTGCTGCACTGTTGCCCTTCTGTTGTCTGTTACCAGTCTGGACACTCTCTGTTCCGCCCGAGCAGTCACTAGTCGATGACGACCACACGTCGCACGTAGAGACCGAGTATTTTGGCTGACAGTCCAGTCTTTAAACACTTTAACAACAGCTGCTCTGGAACATTTCACGAATGCGGCGGTTTCGGTGATACTCGCTCCATGGCTCCGTGCTCCTACAATCATCCCACGTTGAAAGTCCGTCAAATCGCATTTTTTACCCATCTCGTCACCCAAAAATCACTTCTACAACTGTCACAAGCACTAACCTTTCCCTTTTTGTACTAGCCTCGTCCTCTAGCGGCAACAGCGTGCAGCCATAGCTCATTTGCTTAAAACTGCCAGGTGGTCATAATAAAGTCAACAAGATAATGCATCCTGCCATAGTGCTCGTATTGTACAGGATTGGTTTCAGGAACATGCCGATGAGTTTACTTTGCTTAGGTGGCCCCCGTAGTTCCCATTGAGAATTTGTGGGATGAAGTTGAACGAGCCATCAGACAGCTGGATCCACAACCCTGCTATCTCACACTCCTGGAAACTGCTATTCATCAAGCATGGTCTCAGATCCCACAAACCACCTATCAACATCTCGTGGAGTCCATGCCACGAAGAATCGACGCAGTATTAAAGGCAAAAGGTGGCCCAACGAAGTACTGAGGGGGTGGTCATAATAAAGTGGCCACTCAGTATATACCGCATTTAAATTCTTTTTTTAATTGCCACTAATATCTACTAACAACTAACTGATCTACTGAGTGATCCACCTACTACTTACCTTCATTCTTTGACAATTTTTATATGACTTGGATCTTTTATATAGGGAGATCAGGGCTTTAGTCAGGTCATATAAAGACCTTTTCCCTGACTTCCCTGGCTGTTATAATAATGACTTTTTACACTTAAATGTAAAAACAAATTCGATGAAGGTAAATGTAACAGCTAAAACAATAAAATTATTATTATTATTATTATTATTATTATGATTATTATGTTTAAAATCAGATTATTTCTTTCTTAAATGTACTATCTGATAGCCCTTTCCTGGAATGAACCTACATCTAGATTTCCAGGATAACAGGGCATTTCTGAAAATTGGTAGTGGCATTTTATTTCACTTCTCTTCCACTGCTTTGCATAGTCCAATTATTATTTTAGGCAGGGATGTAGTTCTAAATAAAGAAAAAAGTGCCTTAGCTGTGAACGGATTAGTCAAAAACAACCCGGAAAGAAGACTTTCAAAAGTTTTTAAAGTTTGAGTTGTTTTAATAATTTATAATTTTTAATTAAATTTTATTATACATGATTTTGTTAATTTTTGTTGAAACTGCTGAGTTTAGGCAATTTAAAACAAAAGAATGAATGTTACGTGTGAGTCACATACCGAGAATATATATACACTGAAGAGCAATTGAATTAGAGATACCTGTCTAGTAACGTGTAGCACCACCTTTCGCCCTGATGACGGCGGTGATTCGTCTCGGCATGGACTCGACAAGACACCGGAAGTTATGACTTTCAACAAAGGGTTCACTTGCCAACTAATTTCACCATCTAATTTGTTCTCTCTGTCAAACATGCTTCCCAAATATACAAACTCGTTGACCTAGTCAGTGTGCCATTAGACTTACCTTGCATTCAGTTTCAGTACTAACAGTTCCTCTCTCAAAAACCATATCTTTGGTTTTCCCCTTTTTCATACTCAGTTTGAATTTCATACAAACTTCGTACATCCGGGACTTCATACACTGCAACTCACTTTTGATCTCTGTCAACAGGACTGTGTCATCAGCATACAGCAATCTGCACACACGGATATTACCAAGACATAAACCAGTATTGTCCATTCTAGCATCACGCATGCACGTATTCATAAATATGTTAAACAGCCTTGGGGACATTACATAACCTTGTCTGAATCCTGCACCAATAGAAAGCCATTTTGATACAACACCATTCACTCGTACACAAGCTCTACTGCCAGTATACATGGCTTTCACACTATTAAGCAGATCCCCAGTAATACCATATTTATTCAGTACCTCTACAGAAGTATCCTATTTACTCTGACATAAGTTTCCTCTAAATCTATGAAGCCAGCAAAAACTTTCTTACCAACAGACAGATACTTTTCAATCATCATGCGTAATGCAAAAATTTGGTTAATGCAGCCCATACCAGGCATAAAACCAATCTGAGCATCCCAAACATTCTCTGATGTTAGACCTCGTACCTTATCAATAACAACCTTACCAAACACTTTTCCTGGCACACTAAGTAAGTTGATACCACGATAGATCTTGCATTCGGTCTGATCACCTTTCCCTTATACAAGGGAACAATGATAGCATCCCTCGAATCCTGAGGGACCAATCCTAACTCCCAGTACATCTGGCAAATTTCAGTTGATTAATTAATTACAGAGTCACCATCACATTTTAACATCTCAGCAGTTATGCCATCCATCTACTCTTGGAGCCTCACCATTCTAAAGAGATTTTAGAGCGTTACACACCCCTTCTCTTGAGCCATCTTGTGCTTCCATCTCTCACTGTGACATCATCTGCCTCAGAATTGCCTCCGCTTTCATGATCTAATAACTCACGGAAGTATTCACGCCATTTTTCACTTAAGGCATTGGGTTCCCGTATCCTTTCTCCAGTCAAATTTTTCACACAACTTAAAACCTTATTTCTCATCACACGAATGTCAACAACTAAGTGTTTCAGACGCTGATCGTAGACAACAAAATTTGTTACACTCTTTTGTCCCAGAGTACATTTTTGCAAAAATATGTGTGTGGATATACTTGTGGTTGAAAAATGTATTACACTGCTGGCCACCCAAAATGCAACACCAAGAAGGACACGAGATAGCAAAGCCAGATTTACTGGACACATAACAACAGATACAAAGATGAAACGATTGAGCTTACAGGCCCTTGTGACTTGCGGAACACGCAGACATCAATAGTTCGTGTGACCCCCATGGCTGGCAATAACGGCCGCTACACGCCGCGGCATCGAACGAAAGAGGCTTTGGATGTGGGCTTGGGGTACGTTGGTCCAGGCTGCTTCCACACGTTGCCACAGTTCATCAGGCGTGGCCGCGGGTGGTGCTTTCCGGGCCACTCGGTTGCCGATCAGCGGCCAGACGTGTTCGATGGGCGACATATCGGGAGAACAGGCGGGCCACGGCAGCAGTGACACCTGGTGGGCCGTGAAGAATTGTTACCCGATGCGTGTCACGTGCGGGCGCACATTGTCCTGTTGAAACGTGGCCGCTGGCAGGTCCTGCAAGTAAGGGAGGACTACAGGCTCCAAAACGCGGGAGATGTAGCGGTGGCTGTTGAGTGTACCGGCGATGCGTACCAGAGAGAAGCGGGTGTCATATCCAATTGCGCCCCAAACCATAACGTCAGGCGACGGACCGGTATGGCGATGCATAATGCAGGCGTCATACAGTCTCTCGCCGCGGTGCCGCCACGCGCGGATCCGACCATCGTGATGTTGCAAGCAGAAACGAGATTCGTCGGAGAAGACAATGTCGTGCCATTCCGTAGTCCAGGTGCGGCGTTCAACGGCCCACTGCCACCGCACTCGCCGGTGGTGAAACGTAATGGTAATCGGAGCAATGGGCGCCGTGCGACACGTCCCCGCTCCTGAAGACGACGTCGAACGGTACGTGCTGACACAGGTTGTTGCGCAACACACCCTAATTCCTGCGCTAATGTTCGTGATGTGGCGGTGCGACCCGTCAACGCCCGCCGCACAACATACCGGTCCTCTCGTTTGGTGGTGTGCCGCGGCTGCGGCAATCGCTCACGTCGGCCCGTCCGTTCCTTCTGCACCCACCGAATCCATACTCGCCTCACTGTGGCTGGATGTCGTCCCACACGAGCGCCGATGTCTAGGTACGATAAACCGCTGTCGCGCTAAGCCACAATTCGTCCTCTGTCGAACTCCGAAACGTGCTGGAATGACTACCGTATTCCGCGACGAGGCATCAGGAAGCTTCCCACGCACAGGTCCCGCAGCACAACACACTTCCACTACTTACACCCCGCCTTCTGTGCACCCTTCTTATAGGTCTTCTCGGTAGCGTGCCGGGCGCACATGATTTGCATATTCCCTGCAATGCTAATCGACTGCACGCCCTCTCGCGGGCGACGCATGCTGCGAATTTCAGGCCAATCGGATGCTTCCTTCTTGGTGCTGCATTTTGGGTGGCTAGCAGTGTAGATACACACAAACCATTCTCAATGCAGAGTTCAATTAATCATTCACACAAGGATCATCAAACTTACCTAGAATGTTATTAGAAATCGCATTCTGGACACCTACTCTAGAACTGAAATCTCCTGCTATTATTACTTTCTCTTTGGCACCAAACTGGAAAAAAATAGATTTTAGCTCATTCCAGAAGTAGATTTTAGCTCATTCCTATCAGAAGGTTTCGAGTTACAAGGAGCATACACTACATCAATTACTATTCTCTGTCAGACGAATCAATTTATAAACGTTATTTTCTAAATTAAATGAAATATAATTATGCCATGTCTGTAGTTCACTACTTCAATTATATAGCTCGTTCTTATCATGTCCACACAAATACGTCACTCACTCTGACCTCAGGACTGCTATCAACATAACATTCAGTAAGCGAGAAAATATAACATCAAGGTTGAAACGCTAAGAGAGGACGAACTCAAAAGTTACATGGAAATTGACAAGTAAAAATGAAAGTTAAATTACAGTATACGTCATTAGTTTCTATTCTCATGTAAATTTTGTTACTTTTCCGTTACATTTCTTCCTGAATGGCACGTCGAATTTCCTTATACTTTTTGATAACGGCTGACAGTGAATCAGAGGTAAATAAAAAGGAAGAAGTATGGGATCTGGTGGTGCGAACGTCAGACAATTTCCTGTTTGAAATAGGATAGCATGTCATCTTGATGTTACCAGAGTCAAAGTTTATCTGTACGCTGAATAAGTGCGTTGAACGTTGTTGATCTTACCGTGAAGTTGTACTTCGACCGACGACACGGAAATGAAGACTAATTGGATTATTAGATAAGTTGGTTCCATTCAAACGACTTCTTGCTATATTTTATTTGTATAAGTGCTAAAGTGACTGTGTTACGACCGGCATTCTGTAAAAACACAACCTTAGAACGTTATAAAGACGAAGGTCACTTTTCCGAGATGGAAGATAACTAATAGGGGAAACACGTAACATGTGGGACACACGCGATGCATACGATTCGTACATGTAAGAGCATCCAAACAAAGAAATTACATGTTGAACGATATTTTGGAGATGATTTTGGATAATATAAATAAGATGGAAGAAGTGGTGTGACTCAGGGATGTAGTCCTAAATAAAACAAGAAAGATGACACCGAGTTCCCGGTGTAACAAGCACGTCTTTTGAATCCGTTCTGACGCAAATTAAATTTATGAAAGCTATTCAAAGTCAATGGAGCCGGTATGGAAAACAATAATACCTGACAGAAGAAAGAAGTTTTTCAATTGGGTTTTTAATACCTTATGCTGTAAACAGAATCGTGAGCTTACGTCCTCTGGTTGCAGACTTGTGCGTTAAGAAAAACATGAATTTATATGAGAAACATTTTGCACCGTAAACGCTTTCCAACACAGAAATAATTTTTCAGATCGGACTCTTAGAAACAGAGATATCGACAAAAATAATTTGTGGCTTTACAGAGATATCGACAAAAATAAGATGTGACTTTACGTCCCCTGGTAGGAAAACCATGCATTATTTTAGGAAGAAAGTATTCTCAAAATGTTTATCCATATAAGCGGTATCGGTCCAAGAAAAAATAAATAAATTAGTCGAGTTTTCAGGAGCCCAGATTTTGCTACAAATACATCAGAAGCATAAATTAACACTTATGACCCCTGGTGGCCAAACCATTCTTTACCAAACATTAGAAATTATGTGAAAATTGTTTTCCATCAGGTCTTGTACGCGATACAGGAAGATTTTTTCAAATCGGAGCTTTAGGAGCAGAAATAACGCAGAAAACGCAATTTACCTTTGTGCCCCATAGCGGAAAGTCTATGATTTACTTGTAAATTTTGAATTTATAGGAAAAACATTTCGCATCGGAAACACTATCCAACAAAGAAGGAATTTTTCAAATCAGACTCTTAGAAGTAGAGATATTGACAAAATTAAGATATACATCTACGCCCCTGGCGTAGAAACCATGCATTATTTCAAGAAGAAAAATTTCCTAAAAGGTTTGTCGACATGAGTAGTATCGGTCAACAAGCGACTTTTTTCAATCGAGAATTTAGAAGCTCATATTTTGCTGCAAATACATCAGAAGCGGAAATTAAGATTTACGCCCCCTGGTGGCCAAACCATTTCTTTACAAAAATTAGAAATTATGTGCAAACGATTTCCCATCTGGAGCTGTATCCGTTGCAGAACGAATTTTTCAAATCGGAGATTTAGAAGCAGAGATATAGGGGAAGCGCAATTTACCGCTACGCCCCCTAGCGGAAATCTATGAATTACTTGAAAAATTTGAAATTATATGAAAAACATGTCACACGGAAAACGCTATCCAACAAAGAAGGAATTTTTCAAGTAGGACTCCTAGAAGTAGAGGTATTGACAAAAATAAGATGTAGATCTACGCCCCCTAGCGGAGAAACTGTGGAATTTTTTTGGAAAAAAATATTCCAGTAAGGTTTATCGATGTGAGTGGAATCAGTCTACGAAAGAATTTTTTCAATCGATGTTTTAGAAGCTCAGATTTTATGGCAATAACAGCAGAAGCAAAAATTGACGCTCACGCCCCTTGGTGGCCAAAGTATTCTTTACCAAAAATTTGAAATTATATGCAAAAGATTTTCCATCAGGAGATGTATCCGCTGAAGAATTTTTTTTTTTTTTTCAAATCGGAGTTTAAGAAGAAAAATTATCGGGAAAAATGTAATTTACTTTTACGCCCCTAGCGGAAAATCTATGCGTAATTTGAAAAAGTAACTATATGTAAAATACTCTTCGACATAAATGGAATCGAAAGATAAAAAAAAAATTTCAAGCTGTTGTTTAGAAGCAAATATGTGGAATAAAACGTATTTTTGAATTCGACACCATCTGAATTTACGCCCTCTAGTGGCGAAAATGTACTTTCTTAATCCTCTTTGGGCTCCCTAACTTTGCAACTTTGCGGGCCCTTAAGCACTGCTTAGGGGCCGTCCATAAAGTACGTCCGTGATTTTTTTTACTATTCTTAGACTCCCCCTCCCCCCCCTAAAAGTACGTCCAGATCCCCCAACCCCCTTTATTTTTTTATGACTGCTTTTAGAAGTCCGTTGAGAAACAGAAAGAAAATATGTAATTATTTAAAGGGATCTTCCATATATTTACACTTTTTCTTCAGAAAATATTTATTATTTAGGCATTAATTTATTCCCTAATGCTACCCGAACTTTATCAATCTGAAATAAAAATCTATAAATATAATTTAGCCTTTAAAATTGAGAGGAGGATCAGTCACTGGACTTCTGATTTGCGGCATATTCCTGGGCAACAAACAGTTTGCTAGAAGTTTCAAATAATCGAAATTATTTACAATCTTGTTGTGTAATTGCCCCCATACATCATTCGAAGTGCTCAATAGTGCAGATAGCGAACGGAAAGAAGCCAACCAATTTTGTTGGCGTGGATGAAGGAATGTGGATACATAAGTAGAAAGAAATCGAAATCTGGCAATATCAAAACCCAATGAGGTAAAAAGAATACACTGAGTTTCTCAAGATGGTTCTGGAAACTAAATTTCATCATGTTACGGTTAAACAACAAGCTCTGCATTTGAACTTTGTGCATCCAAGTTGCCAACAAGTATTTTTCTTTAAATCCAACTTGTATGCCAAAAAAGTTTTGGCATACAAGTTGGATTTAAAGAAAAATACCAAATTTTCAGTAAAAAAATAGCAACATTTTCCCAGAAAATAACAAATAGCATTCAGAAAAATATTATAGTACTAGAGCAAAAAAGAAAAGCATTTTTGCTATAAAATAGCATGACCTGGCAAGACTGGTGCCGGCTGAAAATCTCAAATACAACTTTCACCTTTAGACCTCACCTCTGTTTGCTTCCTCCCTGCATGACGAATCATTAAAAGAGCAAAAAGAAGTGCATGCAACACTTTCCAGTGGTTTTGGTTTTGATTAGGTGCAAAGGTTATATCTTATCTATGACAGATTTTGAAAGCTTAATAATAATTACTGACAGTGAACCAGAATGAATAAAACGGAAAATCGATGCCGGAGGATCTTTCTCTATCTTTTTTCGGTGAGGCGGGGGGGGGGGGGGTTGAGATTAACGGAAAGTTCCAGCAATCTTATTTGATGATGAAAGTATAAATAAAAGTAAAACAGTATGCTTCCTTTTTTCCTTATTCACATAGGGAAAATTCGCACAAATGTTCAAATCCGGGCCTTAAAACACTTGTTGTGGCTTCTACATCAAACCATAATACACTGGTGAGCAAAAATTAAAAACGAAGAGGAGACATTTGCATTACAGCGGAACGAGCAGGAAGAACGGACCGAAAGACCACTCACGAGATAGACTAGGGTCCGGTACGGTAGGGCATGCACATATATGCAGCATGACGTGGGGTGGTGGTGGTGGTGGGGTGTGTGTGTGTGTCGTAAGGGTATAAAGCACACGGGCGGTGTACGCTCAGCAATTCGGTGAAAGCTATTGCACGGTGTACATCGGTTTGAACGACGTCCAGTTACTGCCACCGTATGATATGGCCAACAGGCAATCCAGTAGACGACATCTGGATGACTTTACCCGATGTCGTGTCATTAGGAAGTTGGAAGAAGGTCGAAGTGTGACTAGTGTGGCCGAGGAGTTCGGGATCGCTCACTGCATCGTTTCACGAGCTTGCAGAGCATTTCAAACGACAGGAACAGCTGTCCGAGACTTTAGCAGTGGTCATCCACGAGCAACCACGGTGGCGGACGACTGGTATATTATAGGCGAGAAGAGACAGACGGCAGACAGCGGGAAAAATCGCAAGGCACATGCAACAAACAACTGGACGTCCGTTATCGCGTTTTACCGTGCCCAGGAGGCTGCACAAAGGTGGCCTATTTGCACGACGACCAGTACGGTGTGTGCCATTAACGCCTGCTCATCGGAGACGGCGGTTTCTGTGGTGCCAAGAACACAAGAACTGGACATATCAGCAATGGGGTCGAGTTCTCTGTACGGATGAGAGCCGATTTAGTCTGACGAGCGATTCTGGACGTATACACATCTGGAGAGAGCAGGGGACACGCAATCACACCTCCAACATCATTGAAAGGGACCGGTTTGGAGGTGGCGGAGTTCTCATTTGGGGCGGTATCATGCTTGGTAGCCGTACTGACCTCCACATCTTCCAAGGAGGTTCAGTCACTGGTGTTCACTATTGTACCGAGGTTCTCCTGCCCCACGTGCGCCTGTTTAAGGTGCTGTGGGTCCTGAGTTCCTCTTCATGGACTACACCTCATCGTACAGTTGCTGTCGCAGAGCTGTTGGAGAGTGAAGATATTCAACGCATGGAAGGTCCCCGGACCTAAATCCAATCGAACACGTGTGGGACCTTCTCGGGAGACGATTGGCAGCACGTCACTAGCCGCCAGCAACGATTCCGCAGCTGCGATTGGCGCTACAAGAGGAATGGGCCGCGATGCCTCAACAGCTCCTTGACAACCTCGTCCTCAGCATGGACAGACGTTGTAAATCCTGCAACGCAGTCAGGGGTGATCATATCCCCCACTAAAGACTGGATTTTTCTTGGCAGCCGCCTGTCACATGGACGTTTCTGTCTTCTGTCCAGTTGTGCTCGAAGCTACCTTTTCAATAAAGTGCCTTTGGATTCCTTGTTTGGACGGTTTTGCTCACTTTTCCCATATTCTTACATCTTGGGGATCTTATGGTATGATTTGAGTCGATGTGGAGTACTTCTGCACGACGTTACATTCGGAAAACCGTCTCGTCCTTAATTTTTGGACGCCAGTGTACATTGTGCATCCTGAAAGTAATGTCTCGTCCTTAATAACTTTTGAAATTTTGAAGTGATTTTAATCAAACTGCACTGAAATGTACTATGATATGTTACTAATGTTTGATCACATTTTTTTCAGAATCGGAAATAAAGATCATGAATGACAGAGAAAAGCAGCGAGCCGTAATTGAATTCCTGGAAAGAGAGGGATGCGAGGCTCCAGAAATCCACAGAAGACTCCTGGCGGTGTACGGAGCTTCCACAATCGATAGCAGTAATGTCCGAAGATGGATGAAGAGGTTTCGAGAGGGAGAAAGTTCAGTGTCGGACAAACAACGGAGTGGAAGACCCGCAACTGCAGAGACAGATGCCAACAGGCAACGAGTGAAAGACCTCATCACAGCTGATCGTCGTGCCATCATCCAGGAGGGGCGTAAGCGTTAATTTTTGCTTCTGATGTATATTTGCCATAAAATCGGAGCTTCTAAAATATCGATTGAAAAATTCTTCCGTGGACTGATCACACTCACATCGATAAACCTTTTCGGAATATTTTCTTCTTAAAATATTGCACAGTTTCTCTGCCAGGGGGCGTAGATGTACATCTTATTTTTGTCAATATCTCTACTTCTAGGAGTCCGATTTGAAAAAATCCTTCTTTGTTGGATAGTATTTTCCGTGTGACAAGTTTTTCATATAATTTCAAAATTTTCAAGTAATTCATAGACTTTCCGCTAGGGGGCGTAGCGGTAAATTGCGTTTCCCCATATATCTCTGCTTCTAAATCTCCGATTTGAAAAATTCTTTCTGCACCGGATACAGCTCCTGGTGGCAAATTTTGCACATAATTTCTAATTTTTGAAAACAAATAGTTTGGCCACCAGGGGGTGTAATCTTAATTTCCGCTTCTGTTGTATTTACAGCAAAATATGAGCTTCTAAATTTTCGATTGAAAAAAAAGTCGTTTGTTGACCGACACTACTCATGTCGACAAACCTTTTAGGAAAATTTTCTTCTTCAAAAAAATGCATGGTTTTGACGCCAGGGGGCGTAGATGTATATCTTATTTTTGTCAATATCTCTACTTCTAAGAGTACGATTTGAAAAATTCCTTCTTTGTTGGATAGTGTTTCCGATGCGAAATGTTTTTCCTATAAATTCAAAATTTACAAGTAAATCATAGACTTTCCGCTAGGGGGCACAAAGGTAAATTGCGTTTTCTGCGTTATTTCGGCTCCTAAAGCTCTGATTTGAAAAATTCTTCCTGTATCGCATACAAGACCTGATGGAAAATAGTTTTCACATAATTTCTAATGTTTGGTAAAGAACGGTTTAGCCACCAGGAGTCATAAGTGTTAATTTCTGCTTCTGAAGCATTTGTTGCAAAATCTGGGCTCCTGAAAACTCGACTAATTTTTTTTTCTTCGACCGATACCGCTTATATGGATAAACCTTTTGAGAATACTTTCTTCCTAAAACAATGCATGGTTTTCTCACCAGGGGACGTAAAGTCACATCTTATTTTTGTCGATATCTCTATTTCTAAGAGTTCGCAAGCTCACGATTCCGTTTACAGCAATATCTGAGGGACTCAAAACCCGATTGAAAATCTTCTTTCTTTCGTCAGATACTATTGTTTTCCATACCGGTTCCATTGACTTTGAATAGCTTTGATAAATTTAATTTGCGTCAGAACGGATTCAAAAGACGTGCTTATTACACCCGAAAATTCGGTGTCATCTTTCTTCTTGACGACTGCTTTTAGAAGTCCGTTGAGAAACAGAAAGAAAACATGTAATTATTTAAAGGAATCTTCCATATATTTACACTTTTTCTTCAGAAAATATTTATTATTTAGGCATTAATTTATTCCCAAACGCTACCCGAACTTTATCATTCTGAAATAAAGATCTACAAATGAACGCATGCATTGAAGGTTGCAACACTCCGGATTATACCGTCTACAAAACACGATAGATTTGGTAGTACAAATACGAGAACTTAATATTCTGATTTAGCTAAATGTCATCAGAAATCTGAAATATCTATGCCTCACCGGGATTCGAACCCGGACCCACCTCGGACGAATGGTCAGAAGCCATCGCTTAGACCACTGCGCCACCAGATACCCATTACTGCTTCTCCTGATTCATAGGAGAGGCTGATAGGCCAAATCAACGAAAAAACACTGAATATTTAAAGTATTATTAATATTTAAAATAGTTTAAGATCGCGTTCACCGCGAAGGCACTTCTTTTCTTATAGAAATAAAAACTAAAGGTATATTCTTGGCATGTGACTCACACGTAACATTCATTCTTTTGTTTTAAATTGCCTAAACTCAACAGTTTTAACAGAAATCATGAATAATGAAATTTAATTAAAAATTATAAATGATTAAAACAAGTCAAACTTTAAAAAATGTGTGAAAGCCGTCTTTCCGGGTTGTTTTTGCCTAATCCGTTCACCGCTGAGGCACTTTTTAATTTAGAACTACATCACTGGGATATACCTTTTGATTTTTGTGGAAGATGAAAAAAATCAGAAGGAACGTATTAATCACATTTAAAACACTGATATTTCAACTATGTACTGAACGTGCTGAACGAAGGAAAAAAAAAAAAAAAACATGCCTCATATACTTGGCAAACTCATTCGTAACGCAATGATGACACGCCATGAACTGCTCGGAATCGAAAAGGGGGATAAAAAAAAAAATCTACAGATTTGAGACAGCGTGCCGACGGTTAATGGCTTAATAGCAGAGATAGTGAGGAAAAGTAATATTGCGGCTGATGACACGCCAATGTGGAATTTGTTTTGGTCTGACAGTTTTATACCACCCGCACTCTTATTTAATTAACAACACAACCTTGGGTGGAAAATAAAACAGAAAAAAAAAAAAAATCGTCTCACAAGAGGCTGCTTGCTCAGCAGTTATTCACACAGAGATAAAATTGTATGCTTGAGAAATTTGATTATCCGAGCAGGCTGCATTTGCTTTTTAATTCATTTTTTTTTACGCTTTCCAACAGTAGGTTGGAAAGCGTATTAGTATTAAGTTCTCGTATTTGTACTACCAAATCTATCGTGTTTTGTAGATGTTATGATCCGGAGTGTTGCATCCTTGAATGCGTGCGTTTATTTGTAGATCTTTATTTCAGAATGATAAAGTTTGTCTGTCTGCACGATAACTCGCGTAAAAATGGTTCGATTTCGATGAAATTTTCGTATGTGGTAGGGGAACACCTGGCGACAAACCCTATTGAAAATGGGCGAAATGGGGTCAAAGGTCCGGAGATAGGAGCGGGGTCCATTCCATTGCCCTTATGCGTCATAACTTGCGTAAAAATTGATCGATTTCGATGAAATTTTAGTATGTGGTAGGGGACCATCTGTGGACAAATCCTATTGAAAATGCGCAAAATAATGTCAAAGGTCAGGACATAGGAGAGGGATCCATTCCATTGCACTTATGCGTCGTAACTTACGTAAAAATGCTTCGATTGCGACAAAACTTTATCATGTTGTTCCGGAGGTATACTGAACCGGTCCTGTTGAATATCATTGAAATAGGGTCAGGGCACAGGACCGAGATTTATTCCACAGCCATTATCCTCATAACTCGACTAAAAATGCTTCTATTGCGACAAAACGTTCGTATGTTGTTCCGGAGGTATACTGAACCAGTTGTGTTGAATATCATTGAAATGGTGTCAAAGGTCAGGGCACAGGAGCGAGATTTATTCCACAGCCATTATCCTCATAACTTGAGTAATAACTTGAGTAATAATTTCTGGTATGTTGGAAAGCGTATCATGATCAATGCATTCCATGATTTTACTAACTTGTTTCTTGTTGTTTAATATGTGCCTACACTGTAAAAAATAAGTGGTGTGAGTTCATGGAAATTTTTTGAAAATAACCTGCAGCAAAGTTGCCACTAAGTGCCCGTCTTTTAAGGAAATTTCCGTTTTTAAAAGTGCTCGTTTTTTTTAACTTCCGTATTTTCACAGATTTTCCGTAGTTAGTAGTTCCGTTTATTTCAGAAAAATCCGTTTCAAGTTTTTCCGTATTTATACAGAAATTTCGGAAAAACGAAGACGCTGAAATCTTCAGCTCTTACGCCAGAAAATCCTTTCGCGGCAGTGCTGGGATCGATCACAGGTCCATTAGTCTACACAAGTCGCGCGTCTCACTGAGCCAGAAAGTCTTACGAACAGCGATCACGTATAAGGTAAAACCAATTGCACGATGACGATTTTTTTCCATTAATGCGAGTGATTTAGTCATTTTATTTGCTGTATTTAAGCTTATTATTTTTTGAATACGTTTGTAATAATTTTATTTTTCCTGTAGGAAGACATCACAAATTAAGCATTTTTTTTTTCAACGTGATATTTCGAAGCAACAGAATGCTTTGGAATTCAGATCTTTTTTTCTAACTGACAATAACTTTCAATTATTTTTAAGAAAAGGTATTTTATAGTATTATTTCACAAAACTTATGAATATAAAATTTACTCTTGATAGCTATAATACAGGGTGCGCCATATAAAAGAGCCCCGTGGCCAGACGTTGTTAGGCGGGTTAAAGTTGTTTGGCGGGTTTCCAGTTAAAACCGCTTTGTTCCGCTTCTAACCGGTTTCTACAACGGGAATATCTGTGACGTCATGCCGACGCATACTTAAGGTGGATTTGCATTTTAGGCCGTACAAAGTTATGGCGCTCCAAAAACTTAAAACTCCTGATTATGCAAAACGGATGCAATATTGTTGGTGATTTCAGGAGACCATATTGTCAGCGGTGAAATGGATCCAACACTTTATACATGACATGACAGATGAAGCATGGTTTCATCTGTCCGAGTCCAGTTTACTAGTCCGGCAAGTTGCAAAGGTCATTCAATAGTAGCGGGGGGGGGTCACGTAGGGCCACGTGTGTACTCTTCAGCAGAGTGCATGTGACCTTGAATTACCTGTCAAGCTTGTTCGAAAAGAGTATCTTCGTAACGAACAATCTTGAGAGGTAATTCAAGGTTTAAAGCTATGGTTTAGACTTTCGAGTAAGATTACTGTGCGGTATATTTTTCGCGTAAATTTTAACGAAGGCAGTATTAAAATTATTTAATTATGAAAAGTACAGTAATCAAAAAATTATAATAGATATTAGGCAAAAATAGGTAAAAAATCTGAAATTCGCGGATATATTTGATATTCGCGAAATTACATAAAACCTCCTAAAATTCGCGAAAAAAATCGCGGAAATTCGCACCGCGACAGAATTACTGTCTTACCTATAGGTAGCCAACATTTTAATAAATTAAATGAACAACTGGAAAGTTTTGCAATACAAATTATATATTATTAGACGAAACCCGTAAGATTTTTTTTTTTTTTTGAAAAGAATAAACTCATATGAAACAACAAATGTAAACTTTATTTGATTGACAAATTCATTCAACCACTTCAGTAAAGACAATAGTTCAAGTTCGTGATTTTTTCTTTTTTGACTGAATGTTTAACGACCACCGTGAGCAACTCAATGGGCTATAAGCAGTCGCCCGTCCCTAATTTAGGGTCACTGGTTCCAGGGAAGCGAGAGAGCCAGTGCCGTAAGACAAACACAACATCCATGGCTCACCAGGATTCGAACCCGTACCCTTCACGAACGAATCATCATAAGCCAGCGCTTAGACCACTGCGCCACCGGGGGCGGCCAGGTTCGTGATGAGCATCCCCACTGCACCCCTTTTCAGTCGTAAAATGTGAGGCGGAAGTCCACTCATCTCGATCGGGCTCCCCAGCATCGAGCCGATACGTGCTATTTCGGCAACTGTTTCTGTTTTGAAGCATTTTGTGTTAATTGTAACCCAGTGGTCTAAGAGCTGTCTTCTGAACGTTCATAAGAGTGGGTTCGAGTCTCGGATGATTAATTGGTGGTGTGTTAGTCTTAAGGCATTGCAGTGGCGGCTTTTCAGGTGAAGTAGGTGAAGTGCCTCTTCACCTATTTTACTCAAAATAAAGTTTTATTCAGTATTTTCTTTTTTTTTTTTTTTTTTTATAATATATTCTTTTTTTGCCTATATTCAGTTCCAAAATACCCAAAGCCGGTGGCGCAGTGGTCTAAGCGATGGCCTCTGATCATTCGTCCGAACGGGGTCCGGGTTCGAATCCCGGTGAGGCATGGATGTTGTTTGTCTTACGGCACTGGCTCTAAATTAGGGACCCTAAATTAGGGACGGGCGACTGCTTATAGCCCGTTGAGTTGCTCACGGTGGTCATTAAACCTCCAATCAAAAAAAAAAAAAAAATTCCCAAAATTTTGAACAGTTATTAATTCACATGGCGCGCTCAATACGGAAAACAAATCCTTATACGCAAAACACTGCAAGTGAAGAGCCGAAATGAGAATGCTTGGAAGTCTGCAGTTTTCCGCCGAGTTGCCATGGTAACCGTGACGTCACCCTCCCCAATCTGCTCGCTCAAGTGAAGTGTTTCAGCTTCACGCGCCTTACCTCTGCATCTTTCAGTTTTTGAGCGTAAAGTCGTGAGAGATCACGGTGGAGTGGGCGGACTACCATTCAATCTGCTAGGGCTTTTTTCCTTGTAATGCTGTGGTACATTGTTTTCCGAAAGGAATTTGTTCTTTCGTGCTTTGTGATTATTTGTTGAAAGCTTTAACTGATATTTTAGGTTTGTGTACAATTTAACTGATAGTGATAGTTTTTAGTATGCATCCTGTGGACGACATTGTTTGTAATTTATTGCAAACTCCATTTACTCTGTGGAAAGATGAAGATGAAAGAGACATTTTGCTTCAAGGACGACCAACGGATTCACTGACAATTGTTGCCAAGAACGAAATCAAGAAGAGCGGTAAATCTAACAATATCAATTTTAAAAATTGTTGGTTTACTGAATATAAATGGATTTGCAGCACTTCTGTGTTAATTTTCTTTTTTTTTTTTTTGGGCCCTGCTTACTTTTTAGTAATAAACATTCGGCGTGGAATAAAGACGGATTCTCAGATTTATTAAGCGTAACACGGTCACTTCATAAACATCGTGATTCTAGCGAACACCTGAAATGTTAAGGAATTTGGAAAAAATTCAAAACACCATTGCCGATGCCCTGAGGAAGAATGCTAGGCTTTTGAAAACGCATTTTAACGAAAACGTTCGTTTAAATAGACTTTTCCTGCAGACAGTGATTGATGCAGTATTAGTCTATACTGTATTTGAGCAAACAAGAACTAGCATTCCATGGCCATGACGAAAGCATGGGCTCGATAAATCGTGGAAATTTCATTGAATTACTTTCATTGTTGATATGAAAGAAGTTCTTTAGAAATTGAAAATCAATACGAAAGGATAAAAAACTATTCAAAATGAATTAATTGAATGTATTTCTGAATATATAAACGATCACGTCAAAAATTAAATAATTTTTGAATGTTGATTCGGAAGGTGTATTGGTTGAGGGATTTTTGGGTTTCCATAATTGTAACGTACCAGGAGATGTGACGTACCTGCCCGAAGGACGCACACGACATAAAGGCAGATAGGAATCAGAGTAAAATGTCCGCGTAGCTCAATTGGTAGAGCAACTTATTCCGGAATGAGGGGACCTGGGTTCGAATCCCGGCGTAGACCATAAATGACGGAGAAATTTACTTCGTTATAATGGCGCCCGAACTATCCGGATGACCCGACCGTTCAAAATCTCGCATTGGTGTGATGTTCTTTCCACACCGTGAGATAGGAAAAATACCAGAATCCTTTCTCCAGCACTTCGAAAAAAAAAATAAAAAAAATAAGGGGTAGATGATGTAACGTACCAGGAGATGTGACGTACCTGCCCGAAGGACGCACACGACATAAAGGCAGATAGGAATCAGAATAAAATGTCCGCGTAGCTCAATTGGTAGAGTAACTTATTCCGGAATGAGGGGACTGGGTTCGAATCCCGGCGTAGACCATAAATGACGGAGAAATTTACTTCGTTATATGATGTGAATGAAGATAGAACGCCAGGAGCTTTGTACAAAATGCTAGACAAAATCTTGGAACAGTTTGATTACCAACACAAATAAATAGGACAAAGCTACGATGGGGCAAGTGTAATGTCTGGACACTTAAGTGGGCTACAGAAAAAAAAGTCAAGGATAAAGCTTCTCAAGCTGTTTTTGTTCAATGCTTAGTTCATCGTTTGAGTCTTGTATTACACCAGGGTATTTCTAAGTGTCGAATACTTTTTTCAAGCCTCAGTGGAATTGATTCGTTTGTTCACCATTCAGAAATAAGCACGGGAATATGCTGCTCTTACACAGGAAACAATTTTTCAAAATTATAAACAATTGTATTTTGAAATTTTGGACCACATTCTTATGGAAATAGATATAAGATTTCAAGACTGTAAGAAACTTCAATTTGTCTGACTTGCTGACACAACCAAATTCGAATAATTTAATGCATGCTTTCCCACTCGCGCTCTTGAAAATCTACATTTTTACGGAAACATATTCACTAAACACCAGCGCCTTAAAAATGAACTGAGTCTTGTATATGCCGATGAAAAATTAAGGAATATATTGACTCAAGAACTCCTTCGAGTGTTTCTCGGAGACGAAGACATTTTTACAGAAGATTATAAATTGGTTTTCCTCAGTTTAACAATTACATCTACAAGTGTGCCAGTGGAAAGAAGTTTTCTTAAAAGAATACAAACTTGCTCAAGAGACACTAGTTCCCAAGATAGACTTGCTTCTCTGGCAAATATTTCTATTCAGGAAGGCATTTTATTGATGCTCACGAAGAAACAATCATCTAACCATCTTATGACGACATAATCGACAAATTTGCAGCTTTAAGAGGAAGAAAAATTGATTTAATATACTTATTTTTATAAGTAAGTCCTTATTAATTGATTTCCATTGTAGACAGTATATATCTTTTCATACTGCTCTTGTACCTCTTCAGCTATTTTTCCAACCACGAGCCGTCACTGAGGCATTGGCACTCTCTCTTCCTTGGAACCAGTGGCCTCAAATTAGAGACAAGCGACTCCTCCCTTGCTTATGGTTGTAGTTAACGCCCTTCCCCCAAAAAGACATTGCGATCATCTACATTGGCATCAAAATTATCTACATTATACCAGTACCAAACATTGCAACAGTATCATACTAATAATACTTTTTTTCCGATTTATATACAAAAATATAGAAAGTAAATGAGTAACAATTAAACGTTGTGGCACACAAAAAAAGTAAAAAAAATGTTGTGTGTGTGTGTGTTTTTTTTTGTGTGTGCTAAAACACATATACAGGGTGATTCATAAAGAAGTATACAGTTTCAACGCACTATAAAACAAGAACAATGTGAGATATTTTATGTTACCTGCAACAGAATTGTGGGGGAATGTTTCAAGTTTTTTTAGAGACAGTCACAGATGTTCTATGTGTGCACTCGTAGTCACACGACACACATCGAGCCGGTAATCCATTTCCACCCAAACGCGAGGTAAGGTATCTGAATCAAGTGCAGTGATAGTGGCTGTGATACGCTGTTTTAGCTCCACTAGATCAACAGGAAAGGGAGGGGAGCATACCTTGTCCTTTACGTACCCCCACCTGACCACTCACGTGAAATGTAGTTCATCGGTGAAAACTAAGGGATCGGCAAAATCGTCATTTTCAAAACGGTGCTGCATTTCGGCACAAAATTCAAAGCGCTTTGTCTTGTCAAGGTCAGTGAGATTTTGCAACATCTGCATTTTGTATGGAATCATTTTCAGCTTCTTTCTCAAAATTCTTCAGACATTGGGCTGTGAAATCTGCACTTCACGACTATGGCGGTGCAAACACTATCGACGACTTCTTCCGATACACGCGGTCGTCCAGGACTTTTAACTTTGCACAAACAGCCCGTAGTTTCAATTTTTTTTATGCCAATCGTAGATAGATCTTCTGGTTGGAGGTTCTTTTCCGAATTGTGATCGAAAATGCCGTTGCACAACAGTTACAGATTCCGTTTTGCTCAATTCAAGAACACAAAACGCCTTCTCCACTGCAGACGCTGCTATTTTGACTGACTAGTTACGTGACACGCGCGCTGTCGCCTACGTCACTTCCCTAAGTATAGCGGGACACAAACTTTATGAGTACATCTACCTAACGGTTCGCAGTTGTGGTCCTTGTCTTCAACTGCTACTGTTTTACAGCATCTGAAAACTGTATACTTCTTTATGAATCACCCTGTATAACACAATGTTTTACAGATAGCAAAATTATTTCCTCTTGACTCATAAAAAGAAACAGGGACACAGGTTCATGTCACTTCATCACGCGGAAAACACGTTTCTGTTCATTATATTCTGAAGAATGCGTAGTTATGTGCAAACAATTGCAATACGTACATAAGAACTATCCTCAGTGGGGAAAATATTTCATTCATTGAACTGATATTTCTTTCACATTCTCTTGTTAATGTACATGTACAGGAACCATTGCGATGTCTGTGAAAAGGAGCTTCAAGTCCTCTGAATTGCTACTTTACCGTCATCAAGTTTCATAAACGTGAAACCGCGAGACGAATTTTCGAAGATTTTTCTTATTTACTGAAAAAAGAAAAAAACAACAAAAAAGCCCTACCAAATATTGCTTTTCTTTTTAATACTTCACGCAAATCTGCCATCAAAAACCCCTGGTTATTTTTCTTTAACCAGTTTCATATGAAGAGTCGGCAAAAAAATAAATAAAAAATAAATTCTAATCCTTTTGCAGAGGTTAGAGGGCCTCTTAGCCATGCCCCCCTCGCAATGCGGGGGCTGCTGGGTCTGTCAGTACGCCCCTGTTGGGAACCTGAAAATAGAGCCGGCAGGATGTTAACGCCTCACACGAGCCACCAGCCTCGGTCCCCAAAGTTTAGTATTATTCATGTGGTTAAACAAAGTGCATTTATTAAAACGATCGTATGCAAAAAGCAGAGAAACGAAAGAAATATTTTCGGCTGTATATTGATTTTCTCACTGTAATATGAAAATCCTACTGTAATTGGAATACTCACATCACGCTTAGCGTCGACGCGTTTCATTTTTCTTGGTCGGGAAATACGTCACAGAAATTTGGTTATATAAAAATGAATATTCGGTTAGATTTGGTAGTGAAATGGTGGTTGTTCTCTTTGCGAATGTCTATGAAAGTAGTAGAAAGACACCACTTTCATTATTATATCTAGTTTGAAAAGGTGATGTTCCTTATCAGATTACAAACTAAAATTCCTAAATAGCCTTATGACAGCAAATATTAACAAGAAAGATGACACCGAATTTTCGGGTGTAATAAGCACGTCGTTTGAATCCGTTCTGACGCAAATTAAATTTATCACAGCTATTCAAAGTCAATGGAACCGGTATGGAAAACAATAGATCTGACGAAAGAAAGAAGATTTTCAATCGGGTTTTTAATCCCTCAGATATTGCTGTAAACGGAATCGTGAGCTTACGAACTCTTAGAAACAGAGATATCGACAAAAATAAGATGTGACTTTACGTTCCCTGGCGGGAAAACCATGCATTATTTTAGGAAGAAAGTATTCTCAAAAGGTTTATCCATATAGGCGGTATCGGTCCAGGAAAAAAAAATTGTCGAATTTTCAGGAGCCTAGATTTTGCAACAAATACTTCAGAAGCAGAAATTAACACTTATGACTCCTGGTGGCTAAACCATTCTTTACTAAACATTAGAAATTATGTGAAAAATATTTTCCATCAGGTCTTGTATGCGATACAGGAAGAATTTTTCAAATCAGAGCTTCAGGAGCCGAAATAACGCAGAAAACGCAATTTACCTTTGTGTTCCCTAGCGGAAAGTCTATGATTTACTTGAAAATTTTGAATTTATGGGGAAAACATTTCGCATCGGAAACACTATCCAACAAAGAAGGAATTTTTCAAATCGTACTCTTAGAAGTAGAGATATTGACAAAAATAAGATATACATCTACGCCCCCTGGCGTAGAAACCATGCATTTTTTCAAGAAGAAAATTTTCTTAAAAGGTTTGTCGACATGAGTAGTACCGGTCAACAAACGACTTTTCTTTCAATCGATATTTTAGAAGCTCATATTTTGCTGCAAATACAATAGAAGCGGAAATTAAGGCTTACCCCACCTGGTGGCCAAACCATTTCTTACAAAAATTAGAAATATGTGCAAAGGATTTCCCACCAGGGGCTGTATGCGGTGCAGAAAGAATTTTTCAAATCGGAGATTTAGAAGCAGAGATATAGGGGGAAACGAAATTTACATTTAGGCCCCCTAACGGAAAGTCTATGAATTACTTGAAAATTTTGAAATTATATGACAAAGAAGGAATTTTTCAAATCAGACTCCTAGAAGTAGATATATTGACAAAAATAAGATACACATCTACACCCCCTGGCGTAGAAACCATGCACTATTTTAAGAAGAAAATGTTTCTAAAAGGTTTGTCGATGTGAGGGGCCGCAGTCCACGAAATAATTTTTTCAATCGTTATTTTAGAAGCTCCGATTGTAGGGTAAATACATCAGAAGCAAAAATTAACACTTACGCCCCCTGGTGGCCAAATTATTCTTTACCAAACATTTGAAATTTTATGCAAAAGATTTTCCATCAGGAGATGTATCCGCTGAAGAAAAAAATTTCAAATCGGAGTTTTAGAAGAAGAGTTATCGGGAAAAATGTAATTTACTTTTACGCCTCCTAGCGGAAAATCTGTGCGTAATTTGAAAAAGTAACTATATCTAAAATACTCTTCGACATAAATGGAATCGAAAGATAAAATTTTTTTAATCGGATGTGTAGAAGCAAATATGTGGAATAAAACGTATTTTTGAATTCAACATCATCTGCATTTAAGCAATCTACCGGCAAAATTGTACATCGTAAAAAAAAAAAAACGAAATGAAGGACCATCATTCGCATATTTCAAGCTTCCGAATGCAAAAAGAATTTTTCAAATCGGACTAATAGTTGCAGAGATATCGTGGGTACAGACGGACGGACGGACAAACCGATAACAGAAGCACGATCTTTTTTTACAATAGACGTGCTAAAAATAGTGAAAAAAATTACATGAGTTAACTAAAATCACGTAAAAATAATAATTTGTAAAAGGCAATAGAGGTTCGTATCCATGGTTCCCAGTACCACGTACAATGAATAAAATACTACGTACAGTATGCATCTGAATTTTTTTTTTTTATTGGGATAACATCCGGGTCGGATTAAATCTATATGAAGCGGAATATTTTGGCAAAAATTTCGCCAATTATTCCAAGATATTGCCCCCCTCCCCCCGTGCGATGCTTAGCGCAGCCGTCACTTCCTGGTTTTGAATTGCTGGCGTTGCCATTGTCTTCCGATCATTTGAACTCTGAAAATAATTTGTGAACAGTGGCGAACTCAGCGGGGGCGGCCTAGGGTCCCAAGCCTTCCCTATGATTTGTCACTTGGTACTTCATTCTTTGTTACTGGCTGCTTATTTTTCAGTATATTTGTAGATGTTTTTAAATATATAATTTAGGAGTACTTAGAAATGCACTTTAAAATGGCGGAGATATTTGTACCGTTTCGCAATATTTTGGGAGATGTTCCGTCGTGGGTATATTTATCTGTACCTTTAATATTTTGGGCCACTCCCATAAAGAAAAGCCTTAGGTGCGCCAATGTTTGGGAAAGTTGTCGAAATATTTTATAAAGTAATTATTAAGATGTAAATTTCGTTGAAATTTATTTGGAGGCACGGTTTTACGCTACTGACTGACTTAAATTCTAATATCAAAATTAATTTGAAAGCCAAATCTTTTTGAAAATAAATTTTGATGGAAAGAGCACAGTAACAAAATTTTAGTATGAAACAATAAGGTAGAACATAAATGTCAACGTTAGATGTACTTATAATTAAAAATAAGAGAGAGAAACAAACATTTATTCACTCAAGTAGGAACAAAGAGTTCCAAAAAATTTCAGGAGCGTATTTAGAGGGGGAGAGGGGCAAGACTTGGTTAAAATGCGACTCACATTAGAAAAAAATGCCTTACCAGTTTACTCTGAAAAAAAAATGCCTTAATTATTCCTTCTATGTTTCATTAACTTTAGGTGGATTTCAAAAACTTCCACTTTTTGTGGGTCCTCTCCGAAAAAAATTCTATATACGCTCTGAGAGATTGCCCCATGTCACAGGCAACTTTAAAATGAGAGAGAGAGAAAATAAAAATAATTCACTTAAACAGGAGCACTATGTTCGAAAAAACGTCATGAGATGGCACTACATCACGGGCATCTTTAAAAAACTAGAAAGAACAAATATTAACTTAAATGGAAGCAAAATGTTCAAAAACACGTCAACAGATGGCACCACATCACGAGCATCTTTAAAAAAACCCCAGAGAGAACAAATATTAACTTAAACGGAAGCAAAATGTTCGAAAGAACGTCAGTAGATGGCACTATGCCACAGGAAACTTTAAAAAGAGAGAGAATAAAAATAATTCACTTAAACAGAAGCATAATGTTGGAAAGAACGTTAATAGATGGACCACATTACCAGTATCTTTAAAAACATAGAGAGAGAGAGAAAGAGAGAGAAAAAACAAAAATTAACTTAAACAGGAGCAAATGTTCGAAAGAACATCAGTAGACAGCACACGTTAGAGATGAGCTAGGGCCGGGCCACGGGCTCGCAATTCATTCACTACCGAAAACCCCGGGCCCGGGCTCGTAATTACACGTCTTGAATTTCATTAGTGTAATTAATTCAACACGTGTAATTCGGAGCCCGGTTGAATTACACGTGTTGAATTTCATTGTGGATTTGTTACCATGGTGGAAGGATTCAAATTTCCTAAGCTAGCTGCCATTGCAAGACAAATTTTGCTTAGCAAGACTTGCATTATGCATTGTCCAAAGCTATGGCGCAAGCAAGGATTAGTTCAAGGAAGTCTGGTATCGAAAAACTGGGAAAAAATCACATTCCCATTTTTTGTATTTTATTAAAAATCAAGAATCTTATCCTTAAAATGATGTATTAATTTCCAAAATTGTGCAGTTAGAAATATTGTTATTTATTTTTTAAAATTTCCTCACTCCCGCGATTTTCGGGTGATGTTGGTTTTTAGTGCAGCAGGTCGAGTTTTAGAGAAAAGAAGATCAAGTTGAAGCGCTGAAGCATTAGATGCAATTCTCTCTCTTTCTCTCTTTTTTCATGATGAACTTGATCTGGAAACTGCACAATTCTTGATCTGGAAACTGTGATTATTATACTATTAAGCGCAAAGCTTTGTTAATGTTACAAAATGCAGAATAATCTGGTCTGGAATGCTTTTACGTTCTTTTTTTTTTTAATTTTGGAAATTTCCCTACATGCTTTTTTTTATATTCTACTACATCACTCTAAACTACCTTTACCAATTAGCATATATGTAAATTATATTGCAAAGATTAGTTTTCTAGAGTCAAAATTTAAAACACTTGCAACTGTCTGTACGGCGTTGTACATTTTATAATGCAATTTATACAAAATAAAAGTAAATTTAGAAATCAAAAAGAAACAACGAATGGAATTTTTTGTTTCTAAACGATTTTCTTTTCTTCAGCTTTTACCAAAATTACTGATTCTCCTGATACGGTCGAAGGTCACGTTGATTATTTATTTATTTTCAAATCCACATTTTAGAACATTTGGCTTTATGCGTAGTACGTATTTCTAAAAACATATTAATATTGTGAAGGGGATTAACTGAACTAAACTTTTTAAACTAATGATTTTTAAACTAATCCTTGCTTGGGCCATATCTTTGGCCAGTGTATAATGCAAGCCTTGATAAGCAACATTTTCCAAAAATCCGCCCGGGCTCAGCAAACACATGTAATCAAAGAAAGCAGGCCGGGCCCGGGCTCCTAAAATTGAGCCCGAACTCATCTCTAGCACACGTCACTAATTACCAATTTGCAAAATAAATTTCTAATAAGGAACTTGTTAAATCCTGTTTTTCAAGAGTTCAAATTCTATCCTTTTCATTTTTGTTAGCATTTTTTAACCGTCACACATAAATACTCTCCCTACAAAAAAGTATATCGATATGAGATGCATATTTCAAGACTGGGAGGGGGGGGGGTCCGAACCCCAGAGGCTTTTGCCTCGATACATGCTTGTTTTTTGATATAAAATTTTTGACAGCCAATGGTTGAAAAAAAAAAAAAAAGAAAAGCCTCTAAAATAAATTTCAAGGATCTTGGCAACAGTGATTTAATGTAAGGTTGCCACCCCGGTGGCGCAGTGGTCTAAGCGCTGGCTTGTGACCCTTCGTCTGAGAAGGGTCCGGGTTCGAATCACGGTATGCGTGGATGTTGTGTTTGTCTTACGGCCCTGGCTCTCCCCCTTCACTGGAATCAGTGTCCTAAATTAGTTACCGACGCCTGCTTTATAGCCTATTGAGTTGCTCACGGTGATCGTTAAACCTTCATTAAAAAAAAAAAAAAGTAAGATTTCCACGTTTCTGAGAGAACATAAGTTTAGGTGACCAGATTTTTGAGAACAAACTGACTCGCTGTCTTCAATGTCAAATTGAGGACAATTTCTTTTCAAAATCAGGACATAATTGAGGACAGACAACATCTGACACATTATCGTAAAGCCAAAGATTAGCAAAGAATATTATGAACTGTATCATTATTGTCCAGTTTCATGTGAAAACATACCATGAATCTGAATGATGATTTTCCTGTGAAATATATAAGTATAAAATAGAAATAAAAAACTTTATCATGCAGAATATTACTTCTGATAGACTTTATGGCCGCGGGTGGTCTAGTGGTCAGCGCTCGTGACTGCCGTGGAGATAACCTCAGGTTCGATCCACTAAATACCCGCCGTGCGTCGAATGGGCACGTTAAGCCGTCGGACCCCGGGTACTGGTCCTCCGGTAATAAATAAGGGCGTCTTCCTCCCCCTTTCTACCTCGCTTCCGTGTCACTTTCCTATCGGGTACTCTAGCCCAAACTCCTAGCTTCCTATTTCTAAGGGTTGTTTAAGACCTGGGGTCAGACAATCCCTTCCTAAAATCCTCTACATATGATCTGATCTGATCTGATGGGCACATTAAGCCATCGGACCCCGGGTACTGGCCCCCGGTAGTAAATAAGGGCGTCTTCTACTTCGCTTACGTGTGACTTTCCTATCGGGCACTCTAGCCCAAACCTCCTAGCTTCCTATTTCCAAGGGTTGTTTAAGACCTGGGGTCAGACACTCCCTTCCTAAAATAATCTACATATGATCTGATGGTCACATTAAGCCGTCGGACCCCGGGTATGGTCCCCCGGTAGTAAATAAGGGCGTCTTCTACCTCACTTCCGTGTGACTTTCCTATCGGGCACTCTAGCCCAAATCTTCTAGTTTTCTATTTCTAAGGGTTGTTTCAGACCTGGGGTCAGACACTCCCTTCCTAAAATCCTCTACATATGATCTGATCTGATCTGATGGGCACATTAAGCCGTCGGATCCCTGGTACTGGCCCCCGGTAGTAAATAAGGGCGTCTTCTACATCGCTTACGTGTGACTTTCCTATCGGGCACTCTAGCCCATACCTCCTAGTTTTCTATTTCTAAGGGTTGTTTAAGACCTGGGGTCAGACACTCCCTTCCTAAAATCCTCTACATATGATATGATCTGATGGGCACATTAAGCCGTCGGACCCCTGGTACTGGCCCCCGGTAGTAAATAAGGGCGTCTTCTACCTCGCTTACGTGTGACTTTCCTATCGGGCACTCTAGCCCAAACCTCATAGCTTCCTATTTCTAAGGGTTGTTTAAGACCTGGGGTCAGACACTCCCTTCCTAAAATCCTCTACATATGATCTGATCTAATGGGCACATTAAGCCGTCGGACCCCGGGTGCTGGACCCCCGGTAGTAAATAAGGGCGTCTTCTACCTCGCTTCCGTGTGACTTTCCTATCGGGCACTCTAGCCCAAATCTCCTAGTTTTCTATTTCTAAGGGTTGTTTAAGACCTGGGGTCAGACACTCCCTTCCTAAAATCCTCTACATATGATCTGATCTGATGGGCACATTAAGCCGTCGGACCCCGGGTACTGGCCCCCGGTAGTAAATAAGGTCGTCTTCTACCTCGCTTCCGTGTGACTTTCCTATCGGGCACTCTAGCCCAAATCTCCTAGCTTCCTATTTCTAAGGGTTGTTTAAGACCTGGGGTCAGACAATCCCTTCCTAAAGTCCTCTACATATGATCTGATCTGATCTGATGGGCACATTAAGCCGTCGGACCCCGGGTACTGGCCCCCGGTAGTAAATAAGGGCGTCTTCTACCTCGCTTACGTGTGACTTTCCTATCGGGCACTCTAGCCCAAACCTCCTAGCTTCCTATTTCCAAGGGTTGTTTAAGACCTGGGGTCAGACACTCCCTTCCTAAAATCCTCTACATATGATCTGATCTAATGGGCACATTAAGCCGTCGGACCCCGGGTACTGGCCCCCTAGTAGTAAATAAGGGCGTCTTCTACCTCGCTTTCGTGTGACTTTCCTATCGGGCACTCTAGCCCAAATCTCCTAGCTTCCTATTTCTAAGGGTTGTTTAAGACCTGGGGTCAGACACTCCCTTCCTAAAATCCTCTACATATGATCTGATCTAATGGGCACATTAATCCGTCGGACCCCGGGTACTGGCCCCCGGTAGTAAATAAGGGCGTCTTCTACCTCGCTTCCGTGTGACTTTCCTATCGGGCACTCTAGCCTAAATCTCCTAGCTTCCTATTTCTAAGGGTTGTTTAAGACCTGGGGTCAGACACTCCCTTCCTAAAATCCTCTACATATGATCTGATCTAATGGGCACATTAAGCCGTCGGACCCCGGGTACTGGACCCCCAGTAGTAAATAAGGGCGTCTTCTACCTCGCTTCCGTGTGACTTTCCTATCGGGCACTCTAGCCCAAATCTCCTAGTTTTCTATTTCTAAGGGTTGTTTAAGACCTGGGGTCAGACACTCCCTTCCTAAAATCCTCTAGATATGATCTGATCTAATGGGCACATTAATCCGTCGGACCCCAGGTACTGGCCCCCCGGTAGTAAATAAGGGCGTCTTCTACCTCGCTTCCGTGTGACTTTCCTATCGGGCGCTCTAGCCCAAATCTCCTAGCTTCCTATTTCTAAGGGTTGTTTAAGACCTGGGGTCAGACACTCCCTTCCTAAAATCCTCTACATATGATCTGATCTAATGGGCACATTAAGCCGTCGGACCCCGGGTACTGGACCCCCGGTAGTAAATAAGGGCGTCTTCTACCTCGCTTCCGTGTGACTTTCTTATCGGGCACTCTAGCCCAAATCTCCTAGTTTTCTATTTCTAAGGGTTGTTTAAGACCTGGGGTCAGACACTCCCTTCCTAAAATCCTCTACATATGATCTGATCTAATGGGCACATTAATCCGTCGGACCCCGGGTACTGGCCCCCCGGTAGTAAATAAGGGCGTCTTCTACCTCGCTTCCGTGTGACTTTCCTATCGGGCACTCTAGCCCAAATCTCCTAGTTTTCCATTTCTAAGGGTTGTTTAAGACCTGGGGTCAGACACTCCCTTCCTAAAATCCTCTACATATGATCTGATCTAATGGGCACATTAAGCCGTCGGACCCCGGGTACTGGACCCCCGGTAGTAAATAAGGGCGTCTTCTACCTCGCTTCCGTGTGACTTTCCTATCGGGCACTCTAGCCCAAATCTCCTAGTTTTCTATTTCTAAGGGTTGTTTAAGACCTGGGGTCAGACACTCCCTTCCTAAAATCCTCTACATATGATCTGATCTTATCTGATGGGCACATTAATCCGTCGGACCCCGGGTACTGGCCCCCGGTAGTAAATAAGGGCGTCTTCTACCTCGCTTCCGTGTGACTTTCCTATCGGGCACTCTAGCCCAAATCTCCTAGTTTTCTATTTCTAAGGGTTGTTTAAGACCTGGGGTCAGACACTCCCTTCCTAAAATCCTCTACATATGATCTGATCTTATCTGATGGGCACATTAATCCGTCGGACCCCGGGTACTGGCCCCCCGGTAGTAAATAAGGGCGTCTTCTACCTCGCTTCCGTGTCACTTTCCTATCGGGCACTCTAGCCCAAATCTCCTAGCTTCCTATTTCTAAGGGTTGTTTAAGACCTGGGGTCAGACACTCCCTTCCTAATATCCTCTACATATGATCTGATCTAATGGGCACATTAAGCCGTCGGACCCCGGGTACTGGACCCCCGGTAGTAAATAAGGGCGTCTTCTACCTCGCTTCCGTGTGACTTTCCTATCGGGCACTCTAGCCCAAATCTCCTAGTTTTCTATTTCTAAGGGTTGTTTAAGACCTGGGGTCAGACACTCCCTTCCTAAAATCCTCTACATATGATCTGATCTTATCTGATGGGCACATTAATCCGTCGGACCCCGGGTACTGGCCCCCGGTAGTAAATAAGGGCGTCTTCTACCTCGCTTCCGTGTGACTTTCCTATCGGGCACTCTAGCCCAAATCTCCTAGTTTTCTATTTCTAAGGGTTGTTTAAGACCTGGGGTCAGACACTCCCTTCCTAAAATCCTCTACATATGATCTGATCTTATCTGATGGGCACATTAATCCGTCGGACCCCGGGTACTGGCCCCCCGGTAGTAAATAAGGGCGTCTTCTACCTCGCTTCCGTGTGACTTTCCTATCGGGCACTCTAGCCCAAATCTCCTAACTTCCTATTTCTAAGGGTTGTTTAAGACCTGGGGTCAGACACTCCCTTCCTAAAATCCTCTACATATGATCTGATCTAATGGGCACATTAAGCCGTCGGACCCCGGGTACTGGACCCCCGGTAGTAAATAAGGGCGTCTTCTACCTCGCTTCCGTGTGACTTTCCTATCGGGCACTCTAGCCCAAATCTCCTAGTTTTCTATTTCTAAGGGTTGTTTAAGACCTGGGGTCAGACACTCCCTTCCTAAAATCCTCTACATATGATCTGATCTTATCTGATGGGCACATTAATCCGTCGGACCCCGGGTACTGGCCCCCCGGTAGTAAATAAGGGCGTCTTCTACCTCGCTTCCGTGTGACTTTCCTATCGGGCACTCTAGCCCAAATCTCCTAGTTTTCTATTTCTAAGGGTTGTTTAAGACCTGGGGTCAGACACTCCCTTCCTAAAATCCTCTACATATGATCTGATCTTATCTGATGGGCACATTAATCCGTCGGACCCCGGGTACTGGCCCCCCGGTAGTAAATAAGGGCGTCTTCTACCTCGCTTCCGTGTGACTTTCCTATCGGGCACTCTAGCCCAAATCTCCTAGTTTTCTATTTCTAAGGGTTGTTTAAGACCTGGGGTCAGACACTCCCTTCCTAAAATCCTCTACATATGATCTGATCTTATCTGATGGGCACATTAAGTCGTCGGACCCCGGGTACTGGCCCCCGGTAGTAAATAAGGGCGTCTTCTACCTCGCTTCCGTGTCACTTTCCTATCGGGCACTCTAGCCCAAATCTCCTAGCTTCCTATTTCTAAGGGTTGTTTAAGACCTGGGGTCAGACACTCCCTTCCTAAAATCCTCTACATATGATCTGATCTTATCTGATGGGCACATTAAGTCGTCGGACCCCGGGTACTGGCCCCCGGTAGTAAATAAGGGCGTCTTCTACCTCGCTTCCGTGTCACTTTCCTATCGGGCACTCTAGCCCAAATCTCCTAGCTTCCTATTTCTAAGGGTTGTTTAAGACCTGGGGTCAGACACTCCCTTCCTAAAATCCTCTACATATGATCTGATGGGCACATTAAGCCGTCGGACCCCGGGTACTGGCCCCCCGGTAGTAAATAAGGGCGTCTTCTACCTCGCTTCCGTGTGACTTTCCTATCGGGCACTCTAGCCCAAATCTCCTAGCTTCCTATTTCTAAGGATTGTTTAAGACCTGGGGTCAGACACTCCCTTCCTAAAATCCTCTACATATGATCTGATGGGCACATTAAGCCGTCGGACCCCGGGTACTGGCCCCCCGGTAGTAAATAAGGGCGTCTTCTACCTCGCTTCCGTGTGACTTTCCTATCGGGCACTCTATCCCAAATCTCCTAGCTTCCTATTTCTAAGGGTTGTTTAAGACCTGGGGTCAGACACTCCCTTCCTAAAATCCTCTACATATGATCTGATCTGATCTGATGGGCACATTAATCCGTCGGACCCCGGGTACTGGCCCCCCGGTAGTAAATAAGGGCGTCTTCTACCTCGCTTACGTGTGACTTTCCTATCGGGCACTCTAGCCCAAATCTCCTAGCTTCCTATTTCTAAGGGTTGTTTAAGACCTGGGGTCAGACACTCCCTTCCTAAAATCCTCTACATCTGATCTGATAAATTTTAAATGTTACTCATAGGAGGCAGCACATGTATACAAAGCTAATTTTGATTTTGTACTGAAATTACATTGATTCTATACAAGAAAAAATATCTGAAGCCAAAAATTACTATTCACTAAGCGGACAGAAATCGTATGATACCTGTATGCTATTGCTATGAGAAGGAATATTCTAAGTCCAATAACTTCACTCAGTGGGGCACTCAGTAGTTGGGCAGATGGTGCTACATTTATGTTTGTGAGTATGTGTGTATATATATACAAGGGTTGGACAGAATAATGTGAGCACCACGCTCAGAGACGTGACTTTTAATGCAGCTGCGTACGTTGCAATACGCAAAGGTATCCAGCACTTTTTGGTTGTAATAGCTGTTTTTAGAACATCAAGATCCTGTTTAAGTACATTTAAACCCAAGTAGCATAAAGTAGTCCAAAAAGACGTCGACTCTTCGTGCAAGCGAAGGTGCAAAGTACGTCTAATAAGGGTGCAGAAAAACAGTTGCAAATGTCGTATACATGTCACATCTATCGACGGTACGACAAATATTAGTTTTTGAACCAACAATGCACCACTTTACCCGGTAGCTCAGTAATGTCGAATCGACGTTGGTTTTTGGTTACCAGGTCGATATTACTTTGAGGCATTATTTTCGACGTAAAATCGATGAGACGGAACGTCACGAAAAATCATTACGTTGAATTTCAGTACACACGTAGACAGTTTTACTCAGCTTTCCTTCAGTTCCATTAGATCGAATAATCTATGTTTTTGTAAGCATCGCGCGCATGCGCCTTTGCAACCAGTAAGCCAAAATAACTTTTTGGATGCTGGGGTGTTGGTCGGTTGTATCATTTCTGTTGTAAGACGAGATTCTTACCTATCTCCTTTTCCTACGGTACGTTAAAAGTTTTTTTTTTGGCTTAAGTATGTTTATACTGTAAGAAGTTTAGCCTCGTTCCTTTAAGTAGAATTACCTTTTAAGATATATAATTTGTACATACATATATCGAAATTAGGGACAGGCCTAGCGCGATGCTGACAGATCACCAACAATTCTGTGAAAATTTTGAGAATTATGTGTCTTTTCGAATGCGTCCGAAAACACTTGGATGTTGAAACAATAAAAAAAAATTATATGATTTTTTAATCGTAGACAATGTCGTAGAATCGTATTACGCATATGAATGTACGTTATATGCCACGATTAAAAGTTTAGAATTTCATGTTTCAACATCTAAATTGTAGAATAAACGTCGATTCGACTTTACAACAGTACTAGAATCGATGACTGAACTGCGTAACATCAACGCAGAATCGACGCCTACACTACGTAGCAACGATGCATATGTTTCTCTCGAAAGGTCGAATTTTTGTCTACTGTTGACTTGATATCGACTTAATAGGTTTAAAATTTGACGTCGAAAAGACGTAACAAAACTGGACATGGATATCTATATGTGACGTTTCATATCGACCAAAAATCGATCAGAAATTCGACGTCGAATCGGTGTAATATGCTACCGGGGTTTCGACGTGATATAACTACTATATAACGTTCAGAAATGATTGAATGTCTTATAATATAACGTCCAGAATGGTCTAATGTCTTACAATGTAACGTCAAAAAATGGTCAAATGTCTTATGATAGAACGTCGGGAAACAGTCTAATATCTTCCAACAGAACGTCGACAAATGGTCGAATGCGTTATCATAGAACGTAGAATGTCTTATAACGGGACGTCGTGAAACTGTCGAATAGCTCAAAATACATTTTGAGCTATTCGACAGTTTCTTGACGTGTATAACGTCAAGAATGAATGGGAATGACAAATGACGTTAATTCGTGACGTGTATAACGTCAAGAATTAACGGGAATGACAATGGCACCAGCGCTCATTTGGATTTTTTCAGTGTATTATAAAAAGCTTATTTATGATACGCTAGATTTATTTACGTTTTAAGTTTCTGATAAATGCAATTATGAAACTAGTCTTCAACAGAACTGAATTCCCATATTTAATTTTCCTGCATGGATATGTTTAATATACCGATTTACTTGCAAACTCAGGAACTGACAATTATTGATTCAGAACTTTAAAGCATAAATCCGCAAAGCACATCAGGAATTAACTTGTTACAACACACTGATAACTACATGGGATGCTGTTCACACAGTCTTCACTACTATAGGTAACAGTCGCACTATGACAATCAGAAATCTCACACATCTATTGTACATGCCAAATGAAGATTGTATTTTGGAATAAATTTTTTGCAACGTTGTCCTACCACAACACCACTTGTTATGTTGTCGTTCATTCAAAACCAGGCCCGCTCAGGGTTGAAGAAAACATATACTGTATTTCTTACCTGCCGTCCTATTATGATTTCGACTACTGTATATACCGGGGGTAGAGGACGCTGAAACCAGCAAACAACAGCACCTTTGATGCCGCCGCTGGAGATTCTTCCCACAGCAACTACAATATAATCCTATTTTCGCCAAAACTCTGTCTTTGGACTTCTTTCAACATTACCCTTTCGGCCTTTTCGTCCTGCTCTACACTTAGCTCACCGAAACATCTTTTAGTTCGTCTGGCCTTTGCATTCCAGTAAAAACGAAAAATCCACGCCATGCCTCTGATTATTCTGCTATACGAGGCGATCTTTGTAGAATATTCGAAAACCATCTCAGTTTCTGTGTTAGTAGCAGACACAATAGTTTTTCCCATTTCTGAATTCACAACCTCCAAATTTGGAAGTACTTCTGAGGCTGGCCATTCATCACACGGGCTCTCCGGACCCTCCACACCAAATAGAATTTTTCAACTCTTTCAGTGTACGTCCCCTCGAAGGGAGATCCGTAGGATTGAGAAACCCAGCAATCTGCCTCCAGTCTTTCGGGTCTGTTAGCCACCGGATTTCCTGAACACGATTATAAACGAAGGTTACCCAATTTTCATTTCTTTTTATCCAGAAAAACACATTTACAGAATCAGACCAATAGTACGTACGCACGTTCTCCAGCCCAAAGTCTGATTTCGTTGTTTGCGCTAACCTAGCTCCAATAGTGCAGGCTAAGAGTTCCATCCTCGGTATGGAAAGAAGTTTCAAGGGGCCGACTCTGCAACGTGCCTGTATTAGCTGACACGTCGTGGACCGATCATTTTGACATCGGACAAAAACACAAGTGGTAAAGACTATCTTGCTTGCATCACAGAACACATGAAGAGACACCTTCGAAATGGCTGAATCATCCTTTAGTATACGCATCGTGGAATCAACACACTGCTTAAGCCGTCCAATTGCGTCTTCCAACGTTCAAATTTCCTAAATATAGTCGGAAGCAGCTCAGAGTCCCAGGTGATCCCGTTCCTCCAACATTCTTGCAGCAAAACCTTTGGCCCTAGTGTGACCGAACACGTGAATCCAATGGGGTCGAATACGCGATGGACGACTGAGAGGATTTCTCGTTTTATCAAAGGGGGCTTTTTATCGCTAGAGAGCTCCTTCACGTCAATAGCCAGCTCATCTGAGTTCAGCGCCCAACTCAGTCTTAGGACTGGGACCTTCTTTTCATCTCCATCTTTATCCTCCACTTCTGTCGAGGCAGGAGCATGCTCCCACACTCGCAAATCGAATTTGGTTGCACTGAGAATACTTTGTGACTCCAAAATGAACTTTTCGAGCTCCTCGCGGTTGTTCACGCAGGAAACACAATTGTCAACATAAAACGATCTCAGGAACCTTTTTGCCGTTTCCTGCAGATGATTCGGCGCTTTCTTCAGGTGAAATTCCAATGTTGCTCCCAGCAGGAAAAGGCTGGAAGAAATTCCAAAAACACCTCTTCGGTGCTGAAAGATTTTAAGATTTTCTTCCTTACCGTTCTCCTACCACAGGAACCTCAGAAATGGTCTATCATGCTCCTGAAGTCCAATCTGTAAGAAGGCCTTCTTTATATCAGCAGTTACCCCAATTTTCCCCTTCCGAAATCTGCTTATAATCAAGGGTATAAGCTCAACAACATTCGGTCCCTTTTCCAGACGAATGGAGGAAGAGTTCTTCCCTCTCATTGAGCCGTCAAAGACGGGTCTCACTTTAGTCGTTTAGTTCTCCTTGTAAACAGGATGATGAGGTAAAAAATTCTCAGTTTTCACATTCTTCTCAGAAGATTTAACTTTTTATATAATGCCCTCTTTCAGCTACTTTCGGAAAACATCTTCATAAGCATCTAACTTCTCGGTACATTCTAAGGATTTAACACAGCTCTTCAGTCTTCTAACTCCCTGCTACAGTCCGACAGAGGAGGGTGGTCTTGAATCCATGGTAAACAAACCATATATCTTCCTTCCTCGTCTCTTGAAACATTGCTAATAAAATAATCTTTCACAGCGTCTTTGAGCTCCTTTCTCGCGATCTTATCACCTGGATCAAAAATCCCCAAAATATCAAGTCTCCACATATCAGAAAGGCTTAGTTCTCCAACGTGGAGAGAGATAAGGACATTAGGATTAGGTTTACTGGTTTCCTTTTCTTCTATTCTTCCCATAGTCGTCCATCCCAGACGCGTGTTACTGCCACCAATCCCCTGGAAAGTGCTCAAGTTAACCAGTAAATAACTTCCCTGCGAAGTCAGTTCCCATCAGAATATGAATTTCCTTCGGATCTTTGTCATACAGACAGTCATGTTCATTTATGGAAATATCGTTAATGAAAACTCCACAGTTTGTCAGTTCTTTTATGCATTTAGAGTCCTCTAACTTCGGAACGAAAGCACTGATCCATTTTTGATCCATCCCCTCTAATTCGCAAATATAATCGCGTCAATATTGGTTAAGCCGCCCCGGTGGCGCAGTGGTCTAAGGCGCTGGCCTCTGATCATTCGTCTGTAAGGGGTCCGGGTTCGAATCCCGGTCAGGCATGGGTGTTGTGTTTGTCTTACGGCACTGGCTCTCTCCCTTCCCTGGAACCAGTGACCCTAAATTAGGGACGGGCGACTGCTTATAGCCCATTGAGTTGCTCACGGTGGTCGTTAAACCTCCAATCAAAAAAAAAAAAAAAAACAAAAATATTGGTTAATTTAATCGAGTATCTTTTGTGCCTTTCACTTTTCTCTGTTCCTCCAAAAAGTCAATGAACGACTTTTTCTTCCCCTTTACATTTTAACTTCATCGCTTTAGCGACAAATTCACTTAGTGTGATCTCGAGCTACCTGTGTCAATAATCGCTCTTACATAACGAGTCATATCGTTCTCCTTAATACACACAATTAAAGTATATAAACATACCTCCTTGGAGCAGGAATTTACACTGAAGAGCAATTGAATTAGAGACAGCTGGCGTTATACAAATGTGGCGCTGTGGGCGGCCCTGTAAACGGAAACGACATGATGTATGCAGCGATCAGACAATATAAGGAGTGATGCGACGGGAATCAGTAAGAGTCGGACGCAGTATACGAAGGATCTAAGCGCATTTGATCGTGGGCAAATTGTCGGCGCCCGACGAATGGGTCACTCCATCTCGGAAGTCGTGCAGGCACTGGGATTTTCACGAGCCACTGTGTCACTGGTGCACCGTGAGTACATCGAATCCGGTAAAACCATCCCTGCAAGGGCCAACTGCCGTGGACAACAGCGTGTGGATGAGTGGGGTCATCGTCGGCTAGCTCGCATTGTAACAGCAGATAGACGGGCCACAGTGCAAGAAATCACTCAGTAATTTAATGCTGGTGTACAAAAACGTGTAAGCAGCCACACCATCCAGAACCATCTCCTCGCTATGGGGTACAGAAGCCATCGTCGCACGAGGGTACCGCTGCTGACCGCACTTCACAAGGTGCAAAGATTAGCATGGGCGCGGGAACATCGCCACTAGATCCTAGACATGTGGAAAAATGTTGCCTGGACTGATGAGTCGAGATTAACGTTGGTACATGCGGATGGCAGGATACGAATACGGCGCAAACCACATGAAGCGATGAATCCTTCTTGCCAGCAGGGTAGTCTTCAAGCTGGTGGGGGTGGCATTCTCGTCTGGGGACTGTTTACGTGGACTGAAATGGGACCCCTGGTACGTGTGACATCGTCCCTCACAGGCTAACGTTACCGGGATATCCTGGACGACCATTTGCTCCCGTTTGTGCGTCTTCAACATCCCGCTGGGGACCTCATCCTGCAACAAATAATGCACCGTGCCATCACTCCCGATGTGTATCCGAATGGTTGAATGAACACTCCACCGACGTGACCTCGCTCATTGGCCAGCTAGGTCACCTGACCTCAATCCCATCGCGCACATCTGGGATGCCATCGAGAGAGATGTTCGAGGCTCTGACTCCCTCCATCAAATCTTTGTGAACTGTGGGAGCTTGTTCAGGGGTCGTGGATCCTTATGGCTTCCGGTGTCTTGTCAAGTCCATGCCGAGACGAATCGCCGCCGTCATCAGGGCGAAAGGTGGTGCTACACGTTACTAGACAGGTATCTCTAATTCAATTGCTCTTCAGTGTATAGGTAGAACACTGGCTTCTACTATCGTTTTCTTTATTATTTTCTGGTTTATTATCTCCTCTTTCGTGCCTATAAAACCCATTTCAAGATATGTAAATTCTCAAAACACGAGAATTTGGGGGTCGGAAAACCCTCATGTGATCCACGCGACACCACTTCATTCCTAAAAGATTGGTGTGTGATGTGCAATTTCCGCTGAGAGGGTCGTTGGACCAATTTTTTGAACTAGACGACATCGAGCTTAAGCTGAGGGTACTTCTAGCAGGATAGTGCCATGTGCTACATTTCCAATAAGCCCATGGCACTCATCAACAGATTTTTCGTGGACCGTGATATCTACAAAGATCTGTGGCCCCGCCAGGTCGCCAGACTTGACATCAGCGGGGCTATCTTAAGGAGAGTGTACAAAATCAAACCACGAACCATTCAGGATTTCCGGGCAAACATCATTACCGAAGTAAACAATATCGGCACAGACATGTTGAGGCGTGTATCAGAAAGCATGGTGAAACATATGCAGACGTTTCTCGAAGTGGAGGCGGGAACACTTTCAACACTTGATGCGATGGTAAATCATTCTTCTATTGTTAAACTCTCATTTACACGTAGTTATGTTCGTTTAGTTATAAAGTCGAACGATTGACCTATTTATAAAGTGGTACCTCCCGCTGAAACACGCTGTACATTACCCCCTTCCCAAATCACAATAAATTCACGCCGTAGTTATATCCCCAACTGATAAATCTCTGTGGCTTATTCCTGTCCTTTTGACTTCTACACCACTCTACGGAACCTGGAGCAGCAGTCCAGATGGATTCCCTCATCGTGTCATGTTTTTGGAAAAAGCAGCTGACTTCTGCCCCAGGCAACATCTGCCATTTTCTCTGCCAAAAGGCTCATCACAATTGAATCATGGTCCAAACGGGAAGGCAATTCACACACAGCTTGCAAGTGGCGGTACACCAAATATTTTTTGTATTGGAAAAGACAGGTTTGTACAGTATTATGCAGAATAATTCAAAATGATTGCCCTGATTACAAATGACAATAACGTGTTTATGAAGATAAATAGACAGCTGATATCCCTACACAAGAAAGAAGGAAGTTTAGAATTTTATTGGAACCTACTGCTGTGTTGCTATGGTGACGTACGAAAGTGAGCTGCCCATGCGCCAAAGCCAGTGGGAAGAAATGGCGACCGCAGCAGAAAAGACGTTTTGCGTGCTGGAGTTTGAAGTTTTTGGAGTTTTTTTCTCCGGACCTTACTCCTTGTGACTTTTTTTTTGTGGGGACCAAAAAGACCATGTGTATGTGCCACCTTTGCCGAGAACACTGCAAGAACTAAAGATGCGCATTCAGCTTGCACTGGTATCAGTGACTACGGACATGCTGCATAACGTATGGTGTGATATGGATTACCTTTTAGATGTTGTGCGCGTGACCCAGGGGAGTCACATAGAATATTTGTAAGGTATGGAAACAAAATTCTAAACTTCCTTCTTTATTGTGCAACAATGTGATCTCTGTATCTATGTTATAAGCCAGGTATTGTCATTTGTAATCGGAGTAATTATTTTGAATTACCCTGTATATTAGAGGATGGCGGACGCCAGGGGTATTGCGGTATATCAAGGGATGTTATACATAGAGCACGTTTGTTCAGACCTAAGGGGTGTCGTTATGCAAAGGTGGCAGTTAATCGTGGGACGGTACATCTAGGGTTGGTTGTATTTGCTATTATAAAACTTAAACATAATTACACTGCTGGCCACCCAAAATGCAACACCAAGAAGGACACGAGATAGCAAAGTCAGATTTACTGGACACATAACAGCAGATACAAAGATGAAACGACTGAGCTTACAGGCCCGTGAGACTTGCGGAACACGCAGACATCAATAGTTTGTGTGGCACCCATGGCTGGCAATAACGGCCGCTTCACGCTGCGGCATCGAACGAAAGAGGCTTTGGGTGAGGGCTTGGGGTTTGTCGGTGCAGGCTGCTTCCACACGTTGCCACAGTTCATCGAGCGCAGCCGCGGGTGGTGGTTGCCGATCAGCGACCAGACGTGTTCGATAGGCGACATATCGGGAGAACAGGCGGGCCGCGACAGCAGTAACACCTGGTGGGCCGTGAAGAATTGTTGCATGATGCGTGCCACGTGCGGGCGCGCATTGTCCTGTTGAAACGTGGCCGTTGGGAGGTCCTGCAGGTAAGAGAGGACTACATGTTCCAGAACGTCGCAGATGGTGCGGTGGCTGTTGAGTGTACCGGCGATGCGTACCAGAGGCGTGAGGGTGTCATATCCTGCCCCAAACCATAACGCCAGGCGACGGACCGGTGTGGCGATGCATAATGCAGGCGTCATACAGTCTCTCGCTACGGAGCCGCCACACGCGGATCCGACCATCGTGGTGTTGCAGGCAGAAGCGGGATTCGTCGGAAAAGACAATGTCGTGTCATTCCGTTGTCCAGGTGCGGCGTTCAACGGCCTACTGCCGCCGCACTCACCGGTGGTGTAACGTCAAAGGTAATCGGAGCAATGGGCGCCGTGCGACAAGTCTCCGCTACTGCAGACGACGTCGAACGGTACGTGCTGACACAGGTTGTTGCGCAACACGCCCTAATTCCTGCGCTAACGTTCGTCATGTGGCGGTGCGAGCCGTCAATGCCCGCCGCACAACATGCCGGTCCTCTCGTTCGGTGGTTTGCCGCGGCTGCGGCAATCACTCACGTCGGTCCGTCCGTCCCTCCTGCACCCACCGAATCCATACTCGCCTCAATGAGGCTGCATGCCGTCCCACACGGGCGTCGATGTCTCGGTACGATAAACCGCTGTCGCGATAAGCCACTATTCGTCCTATGTCGAATTCCGAAACGTGCTGGAATGACTGCCGTATTCTGCGACGAGGCATCAGGAAGCTGCCCACGCACAGGTCCGGCAGCACAACACACTTCCACTACTTACACCTCGTCTTCTGTGCACCATTCTTATAGTGCTTCTCGGTGGCGTGCCGGGCGCACATGATTTGCATATGCCCTGCAATGCTAATCGTTTGCATGTTTTCTCGCAAGCGACGCATACTGCGAATTTCAGGGCAATCGGATGCTTCCCTCTTGGTGTTGCATTTTGGGTGGCCAGCAGTGTATATTAAAAATCAATAATTTTCGTTTGGATAATGTTAAAATCTGCTAATAGATGGCATGACCTGTGCATTGATGACGTCAGTGGACAAATGTTTTATTTCGGAATTAAACATCAGCAGTACCTTCAGTTTTGTGGACATTTCCAGCTCAATTTTTGCCAAAACATTACATTTGATTTAAGTGGCTCAAATCATTCTGAACATTCTCGACCATAGCACTGATAGACTCAAATTTTGATTTTTTTTTTTTTTTTTTGATTGGAGGTTTAACGACCACCGTGAGCAACTCAATGGGCTATAAGCAGTCGCCCGTCCCTAATTTAGGGTCACTGGTTCCAGGGAAGGGAGAGAGCCAGTGCCGAAAGACAAACACAACATCCATGCCTTACCGGGATTCGAACCCGGACCCCTTCGGACGAATGATCAGAGGCCATCGCTTAGACCATTGCGCCACCGGGGCGGCCAAATTTTGATTCCATTCTGGAATTTAATAAAATAAAAAAAAGAAAAAAATCAGCAGTACTGTAGGCACTACGGATTTCTAATTCCAAAATAAACCATCAAATGTTTGTTTGCCCAATGACGTCCTCAGTGCACAGGTGGCTTGAAAGAGCACCTGTACACTGAGAAGACAATGATGATGATCTTAAAATCTCCAGGTGGCTGAGGCGTGGGTTTCTGGCTAATCGCCGTGGACTCTAGTTCGAGTACCGGGTGAGGACGATCTGCTTGTCTCTCTCCCTTCCTGGAACCAGTGGTCTAAAATTCAAGACAGGCATTTACATATTGCCTTAGATGCAGTGATTTTTAAACCCTCATGCGAAACAAAAAATGTGCGTTATATAGTAGCATAGGCTGAGCGTCACGAACAACTTTCGAACTTGTGAATTGCGGAATTCGTGAATGTATTCGGGAACTGAAAAAATACGGTAAACAAAATCATGCAATTAACATATGTACCCAATGTAAAAAGTGGTGGCAAAAATGTATCAAGAGGCGTGTAGTACTCAGGTATTCACAAGAATTGACTAACAAGTGCTTCCAAAGGAAAATATTTTTTAATCAGCTTTCAAACAGTTATTCAAAATAGGACTAAGTTGAAGAACATTGTGCATAATTAGATTTCTTCTATCGCAGTTAAGAAAATTGCTATTTTATTATCACTTCCTTAAGCATTTGTTGTAGTAAATGGTTCCAGCAGTAACCGCAGCTAGAAGAGTTGTGGTGGTCATCAATTTCAAAAATCCAGAAACAGAAGGCAGGTACTTTTCTCCGAAGGTGGAGATAAAAGGCAGTGGCTTTACATCCTGCAATTGCTCATTAGTTAGTAAAATTTGAATAATAACATGGAAAGAGATGTAATCATACATAACATATACAATTTGTAATAAACTAAATGAGAAGTGCAGGTATTGGTTAACCAAACACGCACCCACAAGTTCGTGCCGTTGTAGAAGACTCGTAAATAACAGAACACAGATAAAAAAAAACCCACATAAAACGTACCTTTATATAATGCCACACAACCTTTTCCCAGTTGAAAACCAGAGCATGTCGATGCCTCGCTGGTAAAACGCCTTGTTCTTTGATGCTAAAAACCAATCTAGTGCAATCGGATTTGTATAATGCACGGAAAAGGTGGTAATCCGAGGAAAAGCTATCTGGGGAATATGCTGTGTTACACAAGGTTTCCCAGCAAAGACGCTTCCCAGGTAGCAATATTATGTTGGACTAAACCGTGGGCTTTCAACGGTCAGCCCAGCGACGAGGTGACTCGGCGGCCAACAATTGGATATGTGTTGGTTCAACGGTTGGACCCACATTGGAAAACTGTTGCAAACAGTTTTCCAATGTGATCATGTGTTGTTGGACAACCATGGTTGGTCATGTGTTATTGGACAACCATGGTTGGTCATGTGTTATTGGACAACCATGGTTGGTGATGTGTTATTGGACAACCATCAGACAACCGTTAAGTGGTCATTTGTTGATAAATGGTTGGTCATGTGTGGTTGGAAAAACCGTTGGCCAATCTTCGATAAACAACGCAACCTTCGCCCAACGCTGCCGACGCAAAAATATGATTGGGCCAACCGTTGGCCAATGTCAGTGTGCTACTTGGGTTTATTGTTTCCAAAGTCCTGTTCGTTACTTGGGGTACGGCATTGTCCTGCAGGAACAGTACAGCACATCTTTCGGATTAACCAATGCAGCATCATTGTGAACCAGTGCTTCCTGAACCTGTTGCGGTTGGCAAGACTACAGGTTCTCAATGATGGTTGTTCCACGTGGGAAAAGCTCATAACGCACTATGTTGAGCTGGAAAGAAAGTAGTGTCCGATGACGAGGTACCCGAAATCAAAGTCCTGGCCACGGCACACATTGGCCACTGAGATTGAGCAGCACACCGGCATGACATCCATAGATAGGTGGCTTAAGTCAGTGGCCGTTAGCTGTCAGAAGGCGAAGCACGTAAGCGCCATCCAACATGGAAGTGGACAAGGAGCACACCAGCCATTGCATGCTGTATGAGGTTCGTAGCGGTAGCACCCCCGTAAGTGCTGTAAGATACATTACCAGTGTGTACCCCAATGCCACATCACGTCGTCAGTGCTGTCGTCGGTCCGAACTACTTGGAGAGGGAAAATTTTGACTTGTCAGACCGTCCCAAAGCTGGAAGACGGGCAACAGTGGGCATGGACATGCTGAAGACCTTAGTGGAGACCAAACCAGGTGCGACCATGCGGGAATTGGCAGAACAGTTGGGGACAATCCATATGAGCATTATCACGCACCTGCGTGCAGCTTGGAAAGGTGCACAAGAGGTAAGTTTCAGTACCCCATCAACTCACAGTTGAGCAGAAAGCAAGTCACATGAGTGCATGTGCTTCCCTCCTTGCACGTGACTAAGATGAACCGTTCTTGAACTACATTGTGACAGGTGACAAGAAATGGGTCCTGTATGACAATATCAGCGCCTGAAAACAGTGGTTGGACATAAAACAGAAGCCAAGGCTGACTACCAAAGCTGGCTTAAGGTCCTGCTGTCTGTGTAGTGCGATATGCGAGTGTCATGTTTTTTGAGCTGCTGCCAGACACCGCCATCACCGCAGATGTGTACTGCCATCAGCTCGATGATCTGCACGCATTGATCACGTCGAAATGACCAGCACTGCTGAACTGGAAGAGCGTCCTCATACAGCAGGATGAAGTGTGACCTCACACAGCACAGATGACCTGTCCCTATATCAGGGAGCTGGGCTGGGAGCAGCGGCCGCACCCAGCGTATTCCCCAGACTTTGCCCCCAAGCGACTACCACCTTTTCCAGTCGTTGCAGCATTTACTGGACAGATAGCGGTTCACCAACTGGGGCGATGTCGAACGCGCACTTCTTTGGGTCCAAGTCGCCACAAATACACAGGGACGGTATCCATAAGCTGCCCAGACAATGGGGGCAGGTCATGGGGAACAATGGAGACTACATTTTGGACTGATTTATACACTATTTACCAACAAGTAATTGGACACCTGCGATAGCAAAGCAAAACGAAGTTTATTCACCTTCAATAGTTGGTGGAGCCTCCACGAGTGGCGATTACAGCTGCGACCCTCCGGGGCATACTCTCAACCAGGCGTTGTACGATGGCTAGCGGTATTTTCTTCCACTCAGCTTGGAGAAGACAGATCAGTTCCTTCACCGATTTCGGACGGTGGGGGCACCCCTTAAGTCGACGCTCTAACTCGTCCCAGAGGTGCTCGATAGGGTTAAGGTCCGGGCTCTGCGCAGGCCAGTCCATTCGATTAACCGCATTGTCACCATACCAAGCCATGCTGGACCTAGCAACATGACAGGTGGCATTGTCATCCTGAAAGTAAAATGGGTCCACCCTGTAAAACTGCCACAACGTAGGAAGCGCATGGTCATCCAAAATGGTGCAGTAGGTCTCGGCGTTGAGTCTACCAGGAATTGCGACCAAGGGTTCCGTGCCATACCAGGAGAAACACCCCCATAGCATAATTCCACCGCCACCGAACTTCACAGTTGGCACAATACATTCCGGCAGGAGGCGTTCTCCAGGCAGACGCCAAACCCAGACCTTGCCATCCGAACGGTAGAGGGTGAACCTTGATTCGTCGCTCCAGAGAACCTGTTTCCACTGTTCAACGATCCACTGTCGACGTTCTTTGCACCACGTTAGCCGAGCAGCGCTATTGGACTTGGTGATCAAAGGCTTGTGGACGGCAGCACGTCCATGATAACCGAGCAGATGGGCTTCCTTACGGATGGTATTCATCGAAAGAACACTCCCGGATGCCTGTTGAAACTCCTCGCGGATGTGGCCCATCGATTTGGTGCGGTTCTTCCGAATTTCTCTGGCCAGCACCCGTCGGTCTCTAACTCCCAGTTTTGTGGGTCTGCCGGGTCGGGGCACATTCCGACAGTCACCTCTCATCTTCCACTTGCCAATCACGTAGGCCACTGTCGATTTTGGGTACTTCAACTCGCTGGATATGTCACGTATGGATCGGCCATTTCTGTGATACCTGACGATTACACCTTTCTGGAAATCAGAGAGCTCCGAACTGCGTGGCATCTTGCATGTGACTGGTTGCGTTGTTGTTTCCCACACGTTATTTAACGGCGGCGGCCGTGACGTGTATCAGGACCGCAGATATCGTCGATTGCAGGGGTGTCCAATTACTTGTTGGTAGATAGTGCACTTATACATGCGGTAATTAGCCCTTTTCTGTTGCTTTAAATTTGCAGACATTACTTTCCTTCCAACCCAATACAAATACAACAAAAACTTACGTGGGTGCAGTGATGGCTTACTGGTATCAGTTCATTCGTGACCACCAGTGTCGGGTACGTTTCAGAGTATGATATTGAACCCACTTCTCATAGCAGGTTTGCACATGTGTAACCGGGGCTTCCATATTTATCGGAAGTGAATTACAGCAGCCGTTTTGCGGGATAAATAATTGAATCACTTTCCTTCAATTCCCGCCATTTGGATGGGAAGGTCAGCGATCAGGCAAAGTATTTCCTTTCCCACGAGTCGCAGCAGAGGGCGCAGCGAAGCAATTAAGAACATAGAGTTTTGAGAGTGAAGGCGTGGCCGCGCTTTCTTGGAATAAGTGGGACAAGGGGACAGTTTTTTAGGGGTTTCTCTCTCCGGGCAAGGGTAGGGACTCGGTGGCGAAAAGTCGAGAGAGGAGCAGAATATTTTTAGGAGCCTCTGAAAACCTCGGGGGTTTTGTCGGAACGGATGAAGGAAGAGGTTTAGATGGCCGGCAAGAGATAAGCAGAATTCGGCGAGTAGGACACCGAGGGACAAATAAAATAATGAAAGCACGAAAATGAGGGACAAAAGCTTGGTGAGATTCCCCGCAATACCTGAATAAAAGTCTTCCTCACTGCACGAAAAGGTTTTAACTAGAGTCGTTTTTTGATACCTTGTGTTTTATTTATCTGCTCCAGTCGGGAGAATTACGGGTTAAACCCCCGATGCAGAACTTACTGCAGAGCAAACATCAAACGAACCCTCCACACAGGGCTCTGTAATAGATCTCAGCACCAAGCCCTGTAACACATGGTCGAGAAATGGCTCCTTGTGCTGACCTGAGAGAAACGATATGCATACAGATAACCGCTATTGCTTGTTGTCATCGTCAAATGATGTACGGCCCTGGACTTTAGTCTGTATGCCTTTGCATGGTAGATTGCTCTCATTTAATGGAGCAACCTGGTAATGAAGAGCACGAGACTGGCTAGAAATCCCACCAGGATTGCCACTGACTTAACAACCGTTACTTTAGGGTTTACTCCCACTGGGAGAAGGTTTATATACGACTAGCTGTGCTTGTTATACGTTTCTGAGCCGAGCACCATGAACGAAGAGACATTAGATGAAACGTACATGCTCATGGTATGCAAGTAGGTAGCCAAAGAAAAGTCAAAATGCCCAGCTACTGATGCGCATAACCGCTGTCGTCAAATAAGAACACACCGGTGTCTATGCAGCAGGAACTGTAAAGCATTGCTGGAAGAAGTTAGTTTCCTGCATCATTTGGAGCTTTATTTTGAAATTCTGCGATTCGTACAACAATAAAGTAATACCTTTTGTGATGTAAGAAATGGGTACAGAAGCAGGCACCAGAAAAAATAATACCCACCGACACTATTACAGCTTTTGTTGCCTGTGAGCATCTGTGATGATTTCAGCGGCAATATCTGTGAATATTCTCTATAGCCCAGGAAATAAAAATAATATTTCGGGAATAATTAAGGGAAAGCTGAATTTTGGCCAGGATGGTGGTAAGTGTTATGTTGTACCATTCTTCCTGCAGAAACTGCTCCAATTCCTTGAGAGATGCCGGAGGAAGATACCGGGATCGCACTCTGTTTTACAACACAGACCCCAGGGGCTCAATGATGTTTAAATCCGGTGATTGTGCAGGCCAGTGACGGTGTGTGACTTCATGCTCATGTTCCTCAAACCATGATTGAACAGTTCGATGTGAATCATCATCTTGAAAGGTGCAATCCCCTGACGGAAACAATGTCTGCGCCATTGAATGCACATGGTCGGCCAAAAGAGTAACATAGTCACCACTAGTGATCCGTCCATGTAAGGTGATAATGGGACCTGCTGCAAACCACGAGATCATGGCCCAAACCATTACGGAACCGCCCCCATGCTTCACTGTAGGAAGGGGACAGTTTGGGTTGTAGGCTTCTGAGGGGGTTCTCCACACGTAAACCCGTCCTGTGGTGGGGAATAGTGAGAAACTTGATTCATCGGAAAACAAGACATGTTTCCATTGATCCGCTGTCAACGTTTTATGTTCCTGGCACCACTGTAGTCTCCGTTTCATATTCACCTGTGACACCAGGGGTTTTGCAATCGCAGCTCTGCTGTAAATATTATGCTTATGCAATTCCCTTTGCACGGTATGGGTCGACACTGGGTTTTGGAGATGTGCATATTAAGCTCAGCAGTCACTTTTGTCGCCATGGTCCTCCTCCTTACGGTCACAATCCTCTTTAATGTCCTCCTGTCTCTCGCAGTGAGATTGGTTTTTCTTCCACAGTTGTATCTCGCAGATGATGCTGTGCCGTGAACATTGTATGCCGTCATGACCTTCGACACGGTATCTCTCGATACCCCCAATACCTGCGCCACTATGGTTACCGACGCGCCAACCAGACGGGCTCCTACAATCTGCCCTCTTTGGAAATCCCACAGGTCACTCATTGTGCGTTCACCTGGAACGAAATTATGCAAACACCGATTTACAATGCACATACCCTTGAGACTATAAGCAACACTTCTTTACAAAAAAAGTTGTAGCTACATGTTCGTTTTACTCAAAAAGCAGCACATACCAAAGTCACTGTTTTCAGCGAGGTGTCTTTGACTTTTGCGAGAAACATCATCGTCGATGTCATGCCATGCGTGAGCTACTTCTCGTACCATTGGCCCCTCGTCAACAAGACCATTATCAGCCTAGAATAAGTAAGCATTTCTCTGAAAATACATTACTCTCTGCACAAGATTTCTGTAAACAGCCCCCCCCCCCAAATCTCTAAACCTAAACTCTGCGCATTAACTCATTTCTAACATCCACCCGACACCCAACAGCCACGCGACGTATTCAACGCCCAAAATACCTGCGGCCGTGGCTTCCCACAGCCCCCGCCAATTTTTTTAGTTTATTTTATGTACTTCAAGGGTTTTTCTTAAGTCAATACTTACTTCAGATTCCGGTTCCTTCAGCCATATTTGATTTCTTGGGATTTTCCCCATAGCATGGAGGATTTCTCTGGCGGCCCTTTCTCCTGCTTCGATAGCACCTTCCATGTACCCCGACCATTGGGTTGCAGTCTCAGTTCCAGCGAAATACATTCGTCCCACAGGCTGACGAAGAGCTCTGAGGGAATTAAAAACGAAAACAAAAATATTACGTTTTCTATTTTAAAATGTCAGTAAAAATACTAAATGAAAGATATAAATTTTTTTTTCGGTGATGTCATTGTTGGCAAAAAGTGCCGTACTTTAACTGTTTTCCTGGTAGCCATCCATTTCTTGAGAAAACTTGAAAATTACATCGTCTGACTCCCGATTGAGCTTGCAATCCGTTACACCACCTAGGACAACGAAGCTCCAAGCAACTGAAGGTAAGTACACTACTGGCCACCCAAAATGCAACACCAAGAAGGACACGAGATAGCAAAACCAGATTTACTGGACACATAACAACAGATACAAAGATGAAACGATTGAGCTTACAGGCGTGTGCGACTTGCGGAACACGCAGATATCTATAGTTCGTGTGGCCCCCATGGCCGGCAATAACGGCCGCTACACGCCGTGGCATCGAACGAAAGAAGCTTTGGATGTGGGCTTGGGGTGTGTCGGTCCAGGCTGTTTCCACACTTTGCCACAGTTCATCACGGGTGGTGCTTGCCGAGCCACTCGGTTGCCGATCAGCTACCAGACGTGTTCGATGGGCGAGATATCGGGAGAATAGGCGGGCCACGGCAGCAGTGACACCTGGTGGGCCGTGAAGAATTGTTGCACGATGCGTGCCACGTGCGGGCGCGCATTGTCTGTTGAAACGGAGCCGCTGGTAGGTCCTGCAGGTAAGGGACGACCATAGGCTCCAAAACGTCGCAGATGGTGCGGTGGCTGTTGAGTGTACCGGCGATGCGTACCAAAGGGGTGCAGGTGTCATATCCAATTGCGCCCCAAACCATAACGCCAGGCGACGGACCGGTATGGCAATGCATAATGCAGGCGTCATACAGTCTCTCGCCGCGGTGCCGCCACACGCGGATCCGACCATCGTGGTGTTGCAGGCAGTAGCGGGATTCGTCGGTGAAGACAATGTCGTGCCAATCCGTAGTCCAGGTGCGGCGTTCAACGGCCCACTACCACCGCACACGCCGGTGGTGTAACGTCAATGGTAATCGGAGCAATGGGTGCCGTGCGACAAGTCCCTACTCCTTCAGACGACGTCGAACGGCACGTAATGACACAGGTTGTTGCGCAACACACCCTAATTCCTGCGCTAACGTTCGTGATGTGGCGGTGCGAGCCGTCAATGCCCGCCGCACAACATGCAGGTGCTCTCAGTCGGTGGTGTGCCGCGGCTGCGGCAATCGCTCTCGTCGGTCAGTCCGTCCGTCCCTCCTGCACCCACCGAATCCATACTCGCCTCACTGTGGCTGGATGTCGTCCCACACGGGCGCTGATGTCTCGGTACGATAAACCGCTGTCGCGATAAGCCACTATTTGTCCTCTGTCGAACTCCGAAACGTGCTGGAATGACTGCCGTATTCGGCGACGAGGTATCAGGAAGCTGCCCACGCACAGGTCCGGCAGCACAACACACTTCCACTACTTACACTCCGCCTTCTGTGCACCCTTCTTATAGTGCTTCTCGGTGGCATGCCGGGCGTACATGATTTGCATATGTCCTGCAATACTAACCGTTTGCATGTCCTCTTGCGGGCGACGCATGCTGCGAATTTCAGGCCAATCGGATGCTTCCTTCTTGGTGTTGCATTTTGGGAGGCCAGCAGTGTAGATGTAGCTTAGAGATCTGAGTACCGTTCAAATTTGAGATATCCTGTAAAATACTTTCTAAAATCCACGAGCCATTTCTCGTGATTCCTTTCGTGAATTACCGAAGCATATTCCTCATGCAATCATTTCCATGAAATAACAGAAAGAACCCCCGAATTTCACAGCTTTTTCATACGTCAGGAAAATTCTGAATTTTCAGAGATCTTCCCGCAATTCTTTTCGTATGCTAACGGTAAATTGCTGTTTTTAAGATGTGATAACGAAAAATTCCGAATTTTCAGAGATCTTCCCGCAATTCTTTTCGTATACTAACGGTAAATTGCTGTTTTTAAGACGTGATAACGAAAAATTCTGAATTTTCAGAGATCTTCTTGCAATTCTTTTCGTATACTAACGGTAAATTGCTGTTTTTAAGATGTGATAACGAAAAATTCCGAATTTTCAGAGATCTTCCCGCAATTCTTTTCGTATGCTAACGGTAAATTGTGATAACGAAAAACTCTGAATTTTCAGAGATCTTCCCGCAATTCTTTTCGTATACTAACGGTAAATTGCTGTTTTTAAGATGTGATAACGAAAAATGCATAATTTTCAGAAACCTTTCCGCAATTTCTTTCGTATATTAACAGAAATATTCTGTTCTCACTTTATCTGTATCCATATGACAGAAAATTTCCGTTAATAGGAACGATTTGCGAGAATATTTGAGGTTTAATGAGATGGGCAACGGTTGAAGTACACTTTTTCTCACGCAACAGAGGGGCTGTTAGATTTATGGTTACGCGGACACTTTCCTGTGAGGGAGAAAGGGAAGAGTGGGACAGCGAAGCAATTAAAGAACTTAGAGTTTTCAGAGAGAAGGTATTTTAAGGTGTGTCCACGCTTTCTTGGGAAGGCGTTGGACTACACTCTTCGGCGGGGGACGACTTTTTGGGGGGTTTCAGGAGAATCGGTGGCAGGAAGTTCAGGGATGAGGCGGTGTGAGAGCGAGGTGCGAATGGCTCGCTGGTTGGCGTGAAGGGGATAAGTAGTAAGCAATGAGGATGATAAGAGATGAAAAGAGATCTGGACAAAAGCTTGGATACATTCCCCACGACATTTGAATAAATATCTTCCTCACTGCAAGAGCAAAGCTTAACTTTGGTCGGGGTTTTTATATTTAATACTTATAACGAAGTAAATTTCTCCGTCATTTTTGTCCACGCCGGGGCTCGAACTCGGGTCCCCTCATTCCGGAATAAGTCGCTCTACCAACTGAGCTAAGCTGACGTTCGTTCTCGCTGCTATCTGCCTTTATGTCGTGTGCGTCCTGCTGGGCAGGCACGTCACCCCCTCCCCGAAAGAGGGCCGTGGGCATGGCCCACGGGTCAGCCGTGATCATGAATCGTTGCAGGCAGCCACCCGCTGTAGAACGTGCACTTGAGAACTCCCAGTCAATCTGGTGTGTGGAATGCAACGGCACACACATTTATTTTTCGAAGCGCTGAAGAAGGCATTCTCTAATTTTTTCTATCTCGCGGTGTGGAAAGAACATCACACCATTGCGAGATGTTGAACGGCCGAGTCATCCGGGAAGTTCGGGCGCCATTATAACGAAGTAAATTTCTCCGTCATTTTTGTCCACGCCGGGCCTCGAACCCGGAATAAGTCGCTCTACCAATTGAGCTATGCGGACGTTCGTTATCGCTGCCATCTGCCTTTATATCGTGTGCGTCCTGCTGGGCAGGCACGTCACATACTTTATTTATCTGCTCCAGTTGGGAGAAATACGGAAACCCCCGATACAGAACTTGAGGCAAACGAAGCATCAAACGAACCCTCCACACAAGGCACTGTAATGTAACTCAGCACCAAGCCCTGTAACAGCGTATCGCATTAAAATTTGGTTATTGTGACACCGGATATTCCTTCCCCTCTCCTCCCCCAGTCAGAGATGGAAACGGTTCACGGGTCAACGGGTCGACAATTTCTTGCGGGTCCAACGGGTCGGGTCAAGGTGTTCCTGACCCGATTTTGACCCGGTTTTATTCCCGTTTTATTTTTGAAAAGAGAAAAATATATTCCAAAGAGAAATGCGCGTTGTGGAATTCTGTAGTCGATACTGGTGCCCACGGAGTGAAATAATGATTTGCTATGCAAAAATATTGTCGTATCTTTCTTAAAGCAACAAAGATCTCCACCGGCCTACGCCAGACACACCGACACCATATCGTAAAAAGATACTTTCTTTGCGTTCTTTTACAGTGCGATTGTCCAGGGCAAGGTACAGGCAAACGCCATTCGCCTGCTTCTCAGCTGATTCACTCTGTCCGTGCGAAGTTCACTGTATGACTAAGAGTTACTTTCCACATCGCATCTTTTACACTGAGTATTCAGAGGTTTTCGATTGATGTGCTAACATCCCGTTACCATGACATGTCATGTCGAAATTAATATGGATGGATTTAATATAAAGGAGGTTGAGAAAGGCGTCGAGGCCAACAAATACGTGCTTGTTCAAAACCACAAGGGGAAGAGTGAATGCTGGAAATTGTTTCGTCTCATTAAAGAGGCAGTGAATAATTCTGTGTTGTTTGGTCTTGCTTGTTGTTCAAAATGTGGAAAGTGTATAATTGCAAAGAAAGATGTCGACGGTGTAATAAAAGATTATGGAACCAAAAATCTAACGGACCATATGAAAATATGCGCACCGCCATCAAAGTGTGGAAAAAGTGAACAATCTAAATACATTTAAAAAAATACATTTGTGTAATCGTAAATAATGATTCCCATTTGCAATATACTCCATGGTCACGGTCATAGTCAGACATTACTTCTGGATTACGCAAAATAGTGGCACTAAAAATGGCACTAAAATTTAGCAAGTAACCAAATTTTATTATTAAAAAAGGATTTCAGTTATTAAATATCAAGCAGTTATTGGGATGAATACATATATTACGTTTATATGTACACACATATATATATACACTGGCGGAAAGTGAAAAAAGAACACCAAGAAGGTGACGTCTGATACCAACGAAATTTATACAGCATAATAACGGAATACAGAGGATAACGTGATCAAAACATTATGGCAAAATACAGCTGTATCTGCTGGTAAACTGAAAAAGAACATTTCCATGTAACATGGTTAGTACGAGGTTGAACCGCCATGAACTGCGTCACACTGTGCAATTCTGGCATGGAGTCTGTCGTACAGATGTTGGATGAAAGTTTGGGGTATTGAGTTCCAAGCATCCTCAACCTGGACGCGTAAATCGGGGATGGTCGTGGCTGGCCGTGGAGACCGGATAAGTCGTTGTCCCATAAAATCCCACACGTGCTCAATGGGGGACAAATCCGGTGAACCATGGAAGTTGTCTCACACCCTGAAGTGCATGTTGCGTTGCACGTGCCGTGTGTGGGTGTGCGTTATCTTGCTGGAAAACACCACGATTGACCGACCTTACAAATGGCACAACAACGAGCTGAACGATGTTATTGATGTAGGAGGTGCTGTTTAACGTACCCGGTACAAACACTAGTTGTGTACGGGAGTGATAGCTGATCGCTCCCCACACCAGGAGACCAGGTGTAGGCCCTGTGTGTCGCTGGCGGATGCAAGAAGGGTGGAGACGCTCCCCTGTGCGTCTGCGAACACGCATACGGCCATCGGAGGCTCCCAAGCAGAATCTGCTTTCATCGCTGAACACGACAGATCGCCATTGCGTTCTCCAGTGCAGACGTTGGCGACACCACTGCAGCCGTTCCTGACGGTGGGCTGGAGTCAGAGGTACACATGCCAGAGGCACACGTGCACGTAGTCCTCCATCCAGTAGACGGTTGCGGATTGTTCGCACAGTCACTTCAGGTGAAACGGCAGCTCGGATTTGCGTCGTAGTGGATGTTCTGCTTGACAACGCCGCTCTTCTTATGCGTCGATCGGTGCGCTCATCAGTTCGTCTGTTACTTCCGGTTCCACGTCTTCTCGTGTGGGAATGTTCCTCGGACCATCTACGCCACCATCGTACCACCACCGATACTTCCCGTCCAATTCGCTCCGCAATACGACCACCCGGCCTCGCGGAGTCCGACTAGACGACCTCGCTCAAAGTCCGATAACTGCTGAAATTGTACACGTCTTCCATGTCCAGGCATTGCAGCTTCTTCAGGGTCTTCGCACGTGTCCGTACGCCGATGATAATTTGCATATTATGCCGTGCTGTGGCGTAAGCGCTCACCGGTTGGTCCCGAAATTAACATCACACCTACGTAAACTCGACCCCATTAACATATGCAAATTTCATGATCGTCCGCCAATTCCTTATTGGTGTTCTTGTTTCACTTTCCGCCAGTATATATATATATATGGGGCGATCTGGATCCTATCGCGTATGTCGATTAGTCGTATCCAGTCCAACCCTGATTAAAAGGTTCATTTCAGTGAGTTCGCAACCGTAGAATGAGCCTCCTACTCTCCGGATTTGAACTCAATTGACCATTTGTGTAGTAAACTGTGCTTTCAGTGCATCTGAAACACTAACAAGTTCAACTGTCCCGATACGAACTTTGAGGGATTTAATCTGAAATTTTGTTAAGTGGCATGTTAACGGAAGCTTTCATAAGAAGGTGATTAATTCTTGACAGTTCTAAACAAAGTACAAGAACTGACCAGTAATTAGAAAAGAGAACTAGTGAGATAGGGAAACTTACAGGAAAAGTTAAAAGAAAAATGCAATATTCTAGTGGTACCTTCAAGATGAAAAGTTTCGTTTAAGACAGAGTTGCTAATGTAATGCAGCTTACCTCCCATATCTAGTAAAAAATCCGGGAGGGTACATAGCAGTATAGCACCCACCAGAGTATTGTTCTTCCATCCAGTTTTTCTCTTCGTAGTGAATAGGCTAAACAAAGTAAAGAAATAGCATTCAGGTTACCCAGTCAACTAAAGCATTATACAGGGTGATTCATAAAGAAGTATTCAGTTTCAACGCACTATAAAACAAGAACAATGTAAGATATTTTATGTTACCTGTAACAGAACTGTAGAGGAATGTTTCAAGTTTTTTTAGAGACAGTCACAGTTGTTCTATGTGTGCACCCTTAGTCACACGACACACATCGAGCCGGTAATCCATTTCCGCCCAGACGCGAGGTAAGATATCTGAATCAAGTGCAGTGATAGTGGCTGTGATCATCTTGTATGGAATCATTTTAAGCTTCTTTTTCAAAATTCTCCAAACAGTGGGCTGTGAAATCTGCACTTCACGACTCACCCTCCGCGTTGATTTTCCCGGGCTTCGTTGAATGGCGGTGCAAACACTATCGACGACTTCTTCCGATACACGCTGTCGTCCAGGACTTTTAAATTTCCACAAACAGACCATAGATTCAAATTTTTTATGCCAATCGTAGATAGATTTTCTGGGTGGAGGTTCTTTTCCGAACCGTGATCGAAAACGCCGTTGCACAGCATTTACAGGTTCCGTTTTCCTCAATTCAAGAACACAAAACGCCGTGTAGCAGCACCTTTCGCCCTGATGACATCGGCGATTCGTCTCAGCATGGACTCGACAAGACATCGGAAGCGTTGGGAAGCCATACGGATCCACGACCCCTGAACAAGCAACCACAGTTCACGAAGATTTCACGGAGGGAGTCAGAGTCTCGAACATCTCTCTCGATGGCATGCCAGATGTGCTCGATGGGATTGAGGTCAGGTGACCTAGCTGGCCAAGGAAGCGAGGTCACGTTGGTGGAGTGTTCATCCAACCATTCGGATACAATTCGGGAGCGATGGCACGGTGCATTGTCTTGTTGGAGGATGAGGTCCCCAGTGGGATATTGAAGACGCACACACGGGAGCAAATGGTCGTCCAGGATATCCCGGTAACGTTGACCTGTGAGGGACGATGTCACACGTACAAGGGGTTCCATTTCAGTCCAGGTAAACAGTCTCCAGACGAGAATGCCGCTCTCAACAGCTTGAAGAGTACCTTGCGGCAAGAAGGATCCATGGCTTCGTGTGGTTTGCGCCGTACTCGTATTCTGCCATCCGCATGTACCAACGTGAATCTCGACTCATCAGTCCAGGCAACATTTTTCCACATGTCTAGGGTCCAGTGGCGATGTTCCCGCGCCCATGCTAATCTTTGCACCCTGTGATGTGCGGTCAGCATCGGTACACTCGTGGGACGGTGGCTTCTGTACCCCATAGCGAGGAGATGGTTCTGGATGGACGTTTTTGTGCACCAGCGTTAAATTGCCGAGTGATTTCTTGCACTGTGGCCCGTCTATCCGCTGTTACAATGCGAGCTAGCCGACGATGACCCTCTCATCCACACGCTGTTGTTCACGGCAGTTGGCCCTTGCATTGATGGTTTTACCGGATTCGATGTACTCACGGTGCACCCGTGACACAGTGGCTCGTGAAAATCCCAGTGCCTGCACGACTTCCAAGATGAAGTGACCCATTCGTCGGGTCCCGACAATTTGTCCACGATCAAATGCGCTTAGATCCTTCGTTTTACCCATACTGCGTCCGACTCTTACTGATTCCCGTCGCATCACTCCTTATATGGTCGGATGGCAGCATACGTCATGTCGTTTTCGTTTACAGGGCCGCCCACAGCGCCACGGGAATCAGTGTTTCTAATTCAATTGCTCTTCAGTGTATAATAACCATATTTAGAAAACTTACAGCTCAGCAGCTAGAATGGATACATTATAACGCTAAATTTGTCCACACGCATTCACTAACTGATTAAAAGTATCCGGACACTTGGCTATCCGCAAACTCCTTGTTATAAGAAAGGAATTAATTTGGTCTACCCTTAGCTGATATGGCAGCCTCCACATTGCTGGGAAGTCTTTACATTAGATTTTGCTACCGGAAATACCTTCTAGTCTGCCACAAGAGCATTAGTCAGATCTGCCAATGATGTTGGGAGACTCAGCCTAACTCGCAGCTCGCGTTCCGATTCATCCCAGCGGTGTGTTAAGGAGTTGAGATCGGGGATTCCAGTTAAGTTCTTTCACGCTCATCTCATCAAAACATTCCTGCACGGAACTTGTTTTGTGGACGGAAGCGTTGTTCTGTTAGTAAAGGAAAAGTCCTTCACTGAGCTGTTGCTATAAGGGTGGCAGCACAGAGATGTCGAGAATAACATTATAGGCCACAGCGTTAAGATTCCCGTGCATTGGGACTAAGAGGCCCAGTCCACAGAATAACGTCTCCTCCACCAAACTCCGAATTTGGCACAACGCAGTCGGGAAGGTAGTGTTCAACTTGCATTCTCAACACCCAGACTCGTCCGTCGGACTACCTGATGGTGAAGCGTGATTAATCACTCCAGAGAACGCGTTTCCACTTATCCAGAGTTCACTGGCGACGAGCTTTACACCACTCCAACCGACGCTTGACGTTGATCTTGCTGATGTTAAGCTTGTGAGCTCCAGAATCCACTGGCGCCGAGCTTTACACCACTCCAACCGACACTTGACGTTGATCTTGCTGATGTTAAGCTTGTGTGCTCCAGAGTCCACTGGCGCCAAACTTTACACCACTCCAACCGACGCTTGACGTTGATCTTGCTGATGTTAAGCTTGTGTGCTCCAGAGTCCACTGGCGACGAGCTTTACACCCCTCCAACCGACGCTTGACGTTGATCTTGCTGATGTTAAGCTTGTGAGCTCCAGAATCCACTGGCGCCGAGCTTTACACCACTCCAACCGACACTTGACGTTGATCTTGCTGATGTTAAGCTTGTGTGCTCCAGAATCCACTGGCGCCAAGCTTTACACCACTCCAACCGACGCTTGACGTTGATCTTGCTGATGTTAAGCTTGTGTGCTCCAGAGTCCACTGGCGCCGAGCTTTACACCACTCCAACCGACGCTTGACGTTGATCTTGCTGATGTTAAGCTTGTGTGATCCAGAGTCCACTGGCACCGAGCTTTACACCACTCCAACCGACACTTGACGTTGATCTTGCTGATGTTAAGCTTGTGAGCTCCAGAATCCACTGGCGCCGAGCTTTACACCACTCCAACCGACACTTGACGTTGATCTTGCTGATGTTAAGCTTGTGTGCTCCAGAATCCACTGGCGCCAAGCTTTACAATACTCCAACCGACGCTTGACGTTGATCTTGCTGATGTTAAGCTTGTGTGCTCCAGAGTCCACTGGCGCCGAGCTTTACACCACTCCAACCGACGCTTGACGTTGATCTTGCTGATGTTAAGCTTGTGTGATCCAGAGTCCACTGGCACCGAGCTTTACACCACTCCAACCGACACTTGACGTTGATCTTGCTGATGTTAAGCTTGTGTGCGCCTTCTCGTCCACAGAAACCCATTCCCTTCAGCTCTCGACGAAAGGTTATGGCGCTGGCGTTGCTTCAAGAAGCATTTTGAAACGCGATGGTGAGAGTTGCAATCGAGAATAGGCGATTTTGTCTCACCACCCGCTTCAGCACTCGGCGGTCACAAAATCCTCTTCAGTACGTGGCATATGAGGTCGGATTGTCCTGCTGTTGCTACGACGTGATTTTATTAGGTGCTTGAATCAATTCCAGCTGTTTTTTGCCACACAAACACCTGTTTGTTGCCACAGAACGGTAAAGGATAGTCTATTGAAAGTAGTGTCCGTTGGAAGCTACGAGCCTTTCCCACCGTTGGGGTAACAAATGGATTCCGCGGTAGAAAAATGCAGGTTCTTTCGAGGCGAGCCATTTTTGGATATCCGCAACAGAAAGCAAGTGCTGCTCTGACAGGCCGTGTTGTAGCAACCGGAACAAATAGAAGTCCGAGGGAGCAATGTCTGGGGAATAAGGCGGGTGGTATAAGAAGTCCCAGCCAAGTGCCTCCAAGAGTTCCTTCACGGATTTGGCGACATGAGGTCTAGCGTTGTCGTGGAGAAGAATAACCTTGTCATGTGGGATCCAGTTTCCGAGCTTCTGGATCATTCATTCCGATTGCCTTTAAACGTGCCTTTAAACGTTTGCTAACCGTTGACGCATCGACCCGTAGTGTTTCAGACAACTCGTGTAGCGTCTGACATAAATTCTTGTCCAATAAGGCCTCCAATGCGCCATCTTCGAACTTTTTCGGCTGCCCAGGGCGCTCTTTGTCCTTCACGCCATATTCGTTGGCTTTGAAGCGTCGGAACCACTCTCTGCGTGTTGTTTCCTATAGCGCATGTTCCCCATAGGCCTGCACTAGCAAACGATGACTTTCCGCTGCAGATTTCTTGAGATGAAAGCAGAAGAGTAATGCTTCCCGCAAATGCTCCTTTTTTGGTACGAAACTCGATATCGTGAATGCGATACAAACTCGTGCTCTGTGCCCTCCGATCGCGTGTCACACACTGCTTCGCCCAGACTACGGACGGTACGTGCGTGCACAAGGGAGGTCACGTGTGGCCCGTGTCACAGCGCACCACTGCTGCGCTCTATTGGGCAAGAGCGGGAATTAATTCAAGCACCTAATACTTCTAACATCTGTGACGTAGCACGTGTCAAGACGACAAACTTGCAGCGGGTAAGCACGTGTCAAGACGACAAACTTGCAGCGATACATTCCGTCGGTTAGGCTTAGTTGATTAGAGCAATCACTTCGGAACGAGGAGACCCAGCTTCGATTTCTGTCACCGATAGATTCCCGTTTTTACATTGGCGCCCGAATGTATAAAATGAGTCAACCGGCCCTTGGGTTCTTCGAAAACTGTGTGATGTTCGTTCCATACAAGGTCTGGAATTAATGAAAGGTTCGCCGCCCCAGTGGCGCAGTGGTATAAGCGATGGCTTCTGATCACTCGTCCGAGATGGGTTCTGGTTCGAATCCTGGTAAGGTATGTATGTTGTGTTTGTCTTACGCTATTAGCTCTCTCCCTTTCCTGAAACCAGTGGCCTTAAATTAGGGACGGACGACTGCTTATAGCCCACTGAGTTGCTCACGGTGGTCGTTAAACCTCCAACTAAAGAAACATATATAAGGTTCCTTCTTCGCTTAAAAAATATTAAGAGGGAGATGATGTGACGTATTACAGAGGTGCAGCACGTGTCAAGACAACAAATCTGCAGCGATATATTCCGTCGGAGTAGATTTGTCGGTTAGAGAAACCCACTTCGGAACGAAAAGACGCGGTCCCATCTCCGTCACCGACAAATTCATGTTTTCACACATCCAGTACGTTTGATCTGAGCAGCTGCAGCAGGGTTAATATTTCCTGAACTGACTTGTTGCTAAGATGGCATCCTATGTCCGTGCCAAGTTCAAATTCACCGAGCTCTGGCGTACGGCTCATTCTACTGTTCCTGATTGTCTAACATGTTTGTTAGGCCACTTGTGTATTTTTATACCGAACAGGTACCATAGCTGTGGTGTATACATGTGGGCAAATCCACATGCATACACCACAGATATAGTCTCTGTAACACATACATAGTCTCTGTTTCACTTTGGGAACATCTTTTCCCTACTCGGAAACCTAACCAAAGCCCATAAATTAAGTAATGGGTCTGATTAGCCATGACCATTATATTCATATAATAATGAGGCAAAATTTCATCAATATTTACCTGTTTAGCTTCTGGACAACCTGTTGCAGTGGCTATACTTTTACACAAGATATGTTTTCTTTCTTCAGAACTTAGGTTCACTGCCCTTCGCAGTTTGTCTGCTAGGATAAATCTAAAAGGAAACATATATGGTGATGAGCAATCTATAACTAAGAAAAATTTATTAATAACAAGGAACCGTACACCAACTACACTGAAGAGCAACTGAATTAGAGACAGCTGGCGTTATGCAAATGCGGCACGGTGGGCGGCCCTGTAAACGGAAACGACATGACGTATGCAGCGATCCGGCAATATAAGGAGTGATGCGACGGGAATCATTAAGAGTCGGACGAATTATGGGTGAGACGAAGGATCTAAGCGCATTTGATCGTGGACAAATTGTCGGGACCCGACGAATGGGTCACTCCATCTTGGAAGTCGTGCAGGCACTGGGATTTTCACGAGCCACTGTGTCACGGGTGCACCGTGAGTACATCGAATCCGGTAAAACCATCCCTGCAACAGCCAACTGCCGTGGACAACAGCGTGTGGATGAGCGGGGTCATCGTCGGCTAGCTCGCATTGTAACATCGGATAGACGGGCCACAGTGCAAGAAATCACTCGGCAATTTAACGCTGGGGCACAAAACCGTGTAAGCAGCCACACCATCCAGAACCATATCCTCGCTATGAGGTACAGAAGCCATCGTCCTACGAGGGTACCGCTGCTGACCGCACTTTACAGGGTGCAAAGATTAGCATGGGCGCGGGAACATCGTCACTGGACCCTAGACATGTGGAAAAATGTTTCCTGGACTGATGAGTCGAGATTCACGTTGGTACATGCGGATGGTAGGATACGAGTATGGCGCAAACCACATGAAGCGATGGATCCTTCTTGCCAGCAGGGTACTCCTCAAGCTGGTGGGGGTGGCATTCTCGTCTGGGGACTGTTTATGTGGACTGAAATGGGACCCCTTGTACGTGTGACATCGTCCCTCACAGGTCAACGATACCGGGATATCCTGGACAACCATTTGCTCCCGTTTGTGCGTCTTCGACATCCCACTGGGGACTTCATCCTGCAACAAGACAATGCAGCTCCCGAATTGTATCCGAATGGTTGGATGAACACTCCACCGACGTGACCTCGCTTCTTTGGCCAGCTAGGTCCCCTGACCTCAATCCCATCGAGCACATCTGGATGCCATCGAGAGAGATATTCGAGGATTTGACCCCCTCCATGAAATCTTCGTGAACTGTGGGAGCTTGTTCAGGGGTCGTGGATCCAACGCTTCCGGTGTCTTGTCGAGTCCATGCCGAGACGAATCGCAGCCGTCATCAGGCGAAAGGTGGTGCTACACGTTACTAGACAGGTATCTCTAATTCAATTGCTCTTCAGTGTATATTTAAAGCAGTATAACTACACTAGTAATCCGAATTGCTTGGTGTAGAATAGTAATCGAAGTTCCAAGCTTTCGCACATCAACCAGATAGCTTTTTCAAGGAAAGTAGACAGCCAACTTCAAACTGAATAAAAGAAAGCTTCAACAATTTGAACGCGGTGACTTGACCTTACAGTAAACGAACAGATGTGAATAGAATTATTTCATTCAAAGACACGTGGTGCCATGTTCGTTTAGCACGCGGAATCACGGAAGGAAAACAAAAGGCATTCACTATTTGAAGAACTGGTTCCAAATTCGTGGTAACTCCAGCAAGACGTTATCATTGCATGATTCGCTGTTGGTAATAATTTCCAAAGTTTCGCGAATGGCAATAGAGTTTTGGGTAGAGTAGGAAGATAACAACTTTATGTCATCCCACATAGGGGTAGTCGACTTGACTTCTCTAGATAGGGCCGTGGTTACTTTACTGTCCTTTTTGTCCCTTTTATGTTCGTTGACTCTAATTCTAAACGAATGTTTGGTCATTCCAATATAGTGTCGCTTGGAGCCTTCTGGATAGTGTAGAGGGATGGCATAAACACCCGCTTCATCGAAAAGTGGAGGCTTGCCCATGCTTCCCTTAAGCATGGCATATAATGATGTCGGAGACTTGATGCCGACACAAAGGTTCATCTTCTTGAGCGCGTTCTTGAACTGGTAAGAAACATTTGGTATGTAGAGAATTGAGCCCAAGAAGCGTAGCTGTGGCCTACAAGAATTAATATGACTGGCTCTGGGTTTTTCGATGTAATTATGTAACAGGATCGGGACGTATCCCGCTGCAGTGGGCAATTCGATAACGTTCTTTAATTCGATTTGCCTAGAAGGAACATCGGAGGAGAGTGCAAAGGCAATTCTGATTCGAGAACAGAAGAAAGCTGTCTCGTAATCAGCGGGGCAGAATGAGCTGTGGGGCATCAGGCTGGGGACGGATGTGGGTTTATAATAGACTTTTGTGCGGAGTCGATTTTCAGGTAATTTGCTCTGTAAAACATCCAGATAAGGCAAAGGCACAATTGCGTTCGAGTTTCAGAGTGAAATTGATCGTAGGGCGAATATCATTGATTTTATCAGCGGAATAGTCTCCTTTCCGTGAGGCCACATGAAAAATACATCGTCCGCATTTCAGACCAAGTCGATTAACATGAAGATGCTGCGAATAAAGCGCTGAATTAGGTATCGCCTCTTTTAACGTTCTGATGGCTTCCGGCACCGGGGCCGAAGGGTAAAGTGAAACCACGTCGAAACTGCCAATAATGTCCCGCTGTTGGACAGAGATTTCCTTGATTTTCGTGATAAAAATCTAGAGTGGAAGTTATTATAAAGTCCGATTCAGCGAGATGATCAGCCAGAAATTTGGATAGTGCTTTCTCTAAACGGTACGTCGGTGCTGATCTCCTTGACACGATGGGTCTCAATAGGTTACCGAGCTTGTGGTGTCTAAGTCTTCCGAAGAGCTTCAGGATCTGATGGCCTGGTGGTAATTGGGCGACTTTCTTGAGATCGTCCAGGATAGCGGTCAGCCTGGCAGCTCTTTGTACCTGTTCAATTCAACAATTTAAAGGGTTCGTTCGTAGCACTGTAGATCCAGAAGCGTAGATAAAATCTTTGAGTTTCTGATTGTAATCTACAGCATACATGATCCCTATCTGGCTGGATTTATCCGTCAGCTTTAATATTATGGACAGTCATTTCTGAGGTTCGAAATCGGTCTCGGAATTTTAAATTTATTAGGCGTTTATTTTGAAGTGTACCACGATCGTAAAGGAGAGCAACAGAGTTAGCGTAGTTCGTCTTTGGCCTCTTCCGGAACTCGAGATATTACGCTGTCAAACTCAGAAATGACGCTTTTAGGATTCGGACTCGTTCGGAAGCAGAAGATTTGTCCAAGTTAAAAAACTTGAGTTTCTTCTATGGTGAACGTCCGATTAGAAATATTGACAAATGGAATGGTGAAATCTATAGGTTTTGGATTCTGGGATGATTTCAAGAAAACCAGCTTCTTGTTGTGTCTGGAGGATAAGGAAAATGGGAGTCTTTTGATTAACATGTCCACAAGGAGCGTTAGGTTTCCAAAGACATGACGTCCTTTCTTTTCAGGTTTACTATCCTCGATAGGGTCTGGCGAAGAAATTTGTTCTTTTTCTTTTCGAACCATGTTCCTTTTACAGAAGATTTAAAAGTAAGGTACTTTGGGATTAATCCGAATGTCTTGCAAGCGGCTAAAAAGTCGATGTGGGACTGTTCTTTCTCCAGTTTGAGTCTCAGCTGTCGGATAGTTTAAAGGCGTTCCACATTGCTCAGAGAGTACAAAAACTAATTACACCAGCTATACCTAAAATACACTGGTGTGCAAAAATTAAGGACGAAGAGGAGAAATTAGGATAACAGCGGAACGAGCAGGCAGAACGGACCGAAAGACCACTCAGGAGATAGACTAGGGTCCGGTACGATAGGACATGCACATATATGCAGCATGACGTAGCGGGGGAGTGTCGGAAGGGTATAAAGCACACAGGCTGTGTACGCTCAGCAAGTCGGTGAAAGCTATTGCACGGTGTACATCGGTTTGAACGACGTCGAGTTGCTGCCACCGTGTGATATGGCCAACAGGCAATCCAGTGGACGACATCTGGATGAATTTACCCGAGGTCGCGTCATTGGGAAGTTGGAAGAAAGTCGAAGTGTGACTAGTGTGGCCGAGGAGTTCGGGATCGCTCACAGCATCGTTTCACGAGCTTGGAGAGCATTTCAAACGACAGGAACAGCTGTCCGAGAGTATAGCAGTGGTCGTCCACGAGCAACCACGGTGGCGGACAACCGGTATATTGTCCTACAGGCGAGAAGAGACAGACGGTAGACAGCGGGAGAAATCGCAAGATACATGCAACAGACAACTGGACGTCCGTTATCGCGTTTTACCGTAACCAGGAGGCTGCACAAAGGTGGTCTGTTTGCACGACGACAAGTACGGTGTGTGCCATTAACGCCTGCTCATCGGAGACGGCGGTTTCTGTGGTGCCAGGAACACAAGAACCGGATACATCAGCAATGGGGTCGAGTTCTCTTTACGGATGAGAGCCGAGTTAGTCTGACGAGCGATTCTGGACGTATACACATCTGGAGAGAGCAGGGGACACGCAATCACGCCTCCAACATCATCGAAAGGGACCGGTTTGGAGGTGGTGGAGGTCTCGTTTAGGGCGGTATCATGCTTAGTAGCCGTACTGACCTACACATCTTCCAAGGAGGTGGAGTCACAGGTGTCCGCTATTGTACAGAAGTTCTCCTGCCTCATGTGTCTGCTTAGAGGTGCTGTGGGTCCTGAGTTCCTCTTCATGGACGACAACGCTACACCTTATCGTACAGTGGCTGTCGCAGAGCTGTTGGAGAGTGAAGATATTCAACGCATGGATTATCCCGCAAAGTTCCCGGACCTAAATCCAATCGAACACGTGTGGGACCTTCTCGGGAGATGCTTGGCAGCACGTCACCAGCCGCCAGCAACGATTCCGCTGCTGCGACTGGCGCTACAAGAGGAATGGGCCGCGATGCCTCAACAGCTCCTTGACAACCTCGTCCTCAGCATGGACAGACGTTGTAAATCCTGCAACGCAGTCAGGAGTGATCATATCTCCTACTAAAGGCTGGAGTTTTCTTGGCAGCCGTCTGCCACATGGACGTTTCTGTCTTCTGTCCAGTTGTGCTCAAAGCTACCTTTTCAATAAAGTGCCTTTAAATCCTTTGGATTCCTTGTTTGGACGGTTTTGCTCACTTGTCCGATATTCTTACATCTTGGGGATCTTATGGTATAATTTGAGTCGATGTGGAGCACTTCTGCACGACGTTGCATTAGAAACACCGTCTCGTCCTTAATTTTTGCACGCCAGTGTAAATCGCATAAAAACTAATGAACCAGGAAAACGTACCAATAGTCCAAAATGGGGAAAAAACAGCATTCATTTTTAGGTTTTAATCGGATGCAGTGGAGATTTCGTATGGAAGTATCCAGGACATCGAGACAGAACTTTTGAGCCTGCGTCATGTGGGGTCTCGTTGATTTCCACGAGTCGATTCCGGGTAATCACAGTAGAGCAAAGGATGTTAAGAGTGGGCAGTTGCATGGAGTTTAAAGAACGTTACCAAAACGAAGGGGGCAATATTCTGTAAAGGATTATACCACTTCTTTAAGCAGCTGATGTTCTTCAAACAGATGCCGCCCAAAAATTTCTGCGCTCTTCAAACGGAAATATTTCCCATAAAGGCCAGGTTTGACGAAAGATACGGCAAAACAATTACTTTCCTAATCTTATCTCAGCAGTACCTACCATAAACCTGGCACGAGTGATAAGAACTTACTTCTAGTCTTCTATTCTGTGCTCCATGGCCCAAGGTATGATGGCGAAGGGCAAGACCCTCTTACACAAACACCAAGCAACTGGGTAGAAACAAGTGACGCAAACATCTTCTCTCTCCTTTCTTAGGTCCGTCGGCATTGTTACAGCAGTTTTAGCAAATAATCAGTTAGTAAAAACTAGCGCCAGTCATCCCTTAACAAAAACCGTTTTTAATAATAAAGCTAAAGGGAAAGAAACGCTTTCTGATGCGCATGTTCAATTATTCCAGCTGCGTCCGGCCTACTTCTTAAGGTGGTTGCGCCTAAAATCTCTGCCCTGCGTTTCCAATGGTAAAAACTTCGTCAGACATTTTGTACGCAATTAATGTATTTTCAAGGAAGAAAATTTGCACATCGAGAGAAATTACTTTAAAATGGAGCAGATATACTTAATATTTGCTAAAACGTAACCACAATCATAGTAAAAATCAATAATTTTTCCTTGGGTAATATTGAGACCTGCTAATAGATGGCTCAACCTGAACACTGATAACGTCAGGGGGACAAATGGCTTATTTCGGAATTAGAAATCAGCCGTACCTACAGTTATGTTGACATTTTCAGCTAAATTGTTGTCAGAACATTTAATCTATAAGCAGCTCCAATCATTCTAAATATTCCAAACTACACTGTTGGCCACCCAAAATGCAACACCAAGAAGGAAGCATCCGATTGGCCTGATATTCGCAGCATGCGTCGCCCGCGATAGGACATGCAAACGATTAGCATTGCAGGGCATATGCAAATCATATGCGCCCGGCACGCCACTGAGAAGCACTATAAGAAGGCTGCACTGAAGGCGGGGTGTAAGTAGTGGAAGTGTGTTGTGCTGCCGGACCTGTGCGTGGGAAGCTTCCTGATGCCTCGTCGCAGGACACGGCAGTCATTCCAGCACGTTTCGGAGTTCGACAGAGGACGAATAGTGGCTTATCGCCACAGCGGTTTATCGTACCGAGACATCGGCGCCCGTGTGGGACGACATCCAGCTACAGTGAGGCGCGTATGGATTCGGTAGGTGCAGGAGGGACGGACGGACGGACCGACGCGAGTGATTGCCGCAGCCACAGTACACCACCGGATGAGAGGACCGGCATGTTGTGCGGCGGGCATTGACGGCTCGCACCGCCACATCACGAACGTTAGCGCAGGGATTAGGGTGTGTTGCGCAACAACCTGTGTCAGCACGTACCGTTCGACGTCGTCTGAAGGAGCGAGGACTTGTCGCACGGCGCCCATTGCTCCGATTACCATTGACGTTACACCACCGGCGAGTGCGGCGGCAGTGGTCAGTTGAACGCCGCACCTGGACTACGGAATGGCACGATATTGTCTTCTCCGACGAATCCCGCTTCTGCCTGCAACATCACGATGGTCGGATCCGCGTGTAGCGGCACCGCGGCGAGAGACTTTATGACGCTTGCATTATGCATCGTAATACCGGTCCGTCGCCTGGCGTTATGGTTTCGGGCGCAATTGGATATGACACCCGCACCCCGGCGAGAAACTGTATGACGCCTGCATTATGCATTGCCATACCGGTCCGTCGCCTGGCAATATGGTTTGGGGCGCAATTGGATATGACACCTGCACCCCTTTGGTACGCATCGCCGGTACACTCAACAGCCACCGCACCATCTGCGATGTTTTGGAGCCTGTAGTCCTCCCTTACATGCAGGACCCGTCAGCGGCCACGTTTCAACAGGACAATGGGCGCCCGCACGCGGCACGCATCGTGCAACAATTCTTCACGGCCCACCAGGTGTCTCTGCTGCAGTGGCCCGTCTGTTCTCCCGATATGTCGCCCATCGAACACGTCTGGTCGCTGATCGGCAACCGAGTGGCCCGGCAAGCACCACCCGTGATGAACTGTGGCAACGTGTGGAAACAGCCTGGACCGACATACCCCAAGCCCACATCCAAAGCCTCTTTCGTTCGATGCCACGGCGTGTAGCGGCCGTTATTGCCAGCCATGGGGGCCACACGAACTATTGATGTCTGCGTGTGACGCAAGTCGCACGGGCCTGTTAGCTCAATCGTTTCATCTTTGTATCTGTTGTCATGTGGTCAGTAAATCTGGCTTTGCTGTCTCGTGTCCTTCTTGGTGTTGCATTTTGGGTGGCTAGCAGTGTATTACATGGATAGAGTCAAATTTTAATTCCATGCCAAAAATTAACAAAATTATTGAAAAAAAATCGGAAGTACTGTAGGTATTGGTAACTTCTTATAGTACTGCTGATTTCTAATTCCGAAATAAGCCATCAAGGTACAGGTCGTGCCACCTATTAGCAGGTTTCAGCATTACTCAAGAAACAATTATTGATTTTTAATACAGTTATGGTTAAGCTTCAGCAAATATTACGCATGCTGTTCTATACAGTAATTTAGAGGTATTTTTATCGATTTGCAAATTTTCATCCTTGGAAATACGTTAATTGCAAAGAAAATGCCAACAGAAGTTTTATCATTGGAAACATAGGGCACAGTCATGGGTGTACTGAAAGACCCCGCAATCCCAATATTTCAGGGGGCCTCACGGCTACGAAGGCCTCTAAGAAATAAAATTTTTTTTGATGGAACTTCATATGAAACTCGTTAAAGAAATAGCCAGGAATTTTTGAAAAAAGAAATTTCTGATATTTTTTTAACAAGCACGTAGAAACATTTAGAAATCATGTTCGCGATTTTAGTTCATAAAAACGGTATGACGGGAAAGCAGCTATTCCAGAGGACTTGAACGTTTGGAAACATGACTGACATACCAATTACAAAAAGTACGTTCAGAAACATGACTGACATACCCAATTAGTGCTGGATGACTGCCATCAGGTTTAGTATCATCTAGTACGAAGAACATAGGATGATTATCATCGCCTTCGATTATCATAGACCCACACAAACCTTGAAAACGAAAAATTATAAGTTAAACAATCAATCAAATAAATGCCACTCATTTTCATATTGCATGATCATTTGTTAAGAATTATGAGTGCCTGTTTATTCTTTTCGTAAGGTTACCTCCAAAGAGGGATTTTCTTTATGAATAACAACTGTTCCAAAAATTAAATAGGAAATATTCGGTATATGTGGTACTATCAGGGGTATGCAAAAGTTTCCGCCGTTTTAAGGAGAAAGGAGACAGGAATAATCAAGAAACCAGCACACATTTATTCAACGAAATATTGGCCGTTAGCATCAATGACCTTTTGCCATTTTTCAGGCAAACAGATGAATGCCCCTGTAATAGAAGGACTCTGGTTTTGAGCTGAAGAACGCAGTGACGAAATTTTCCACCTCTGAAACTGTGGTGAACCGCTGTTGGGCTAGGGAATGTTGCATAGAGCGAAACAGATGAAAGTCTGAGGGTGCGATATCTGGGGAGTAAGCCGGGTGCAACAAAACTTCCCAGTGTAACTGTTCTAGGGTTGGGTGGCAGCGACACTTCTGGTCTGGCATCATCGTGTAACAGGATGACTGGGCGGCGTCTTTTACCTGTCCATGGGCGGTTTTGCTCGATTGCGGCGTTCAGTTCGCTATATCGTTGTGCAGTGATTGTTTTGCCCGGTTTCAACAGTTTGAAGTACAGCACTCCATGCATATCCCACCACACACACAACAACACCTTTTCCCTGTGAATATCCTGTTTTGCAGTGGATGTTGATGGCTGACCTGGGTCGACCCAGGATCGCTTGCGTACGGGGTTTTCGCAATAGACTCATTTTGCATCCCCGGTGACAACCTTCCACAAGTAATTCTTCCCTTGAAACCTCTTTAGCAACGACATGCAGATACCCAATCGTTGACGCTCCGTTAAAGTATGCAGAACCCACTTATTAATCTTCTGGATCTTCCCCAAGTCCTGTAGACGCCGTACCACCGTCGATTGAGCCACTTTCAAACATTTCGCCTGTTGGGCGGTCGATTGTGTGGCATCCTCTTGCAACAGCGATTCCAGCTCCTTGTCTGCGAGTTCCTGCGGTCTACCTGCACGAGGCTTGTCTTCCAAGTTTAGATCACCTTTCTTAAACCTGGAAAACCATTTTCGACACGTCCGCTCACCCATAACCGTTTCGCCATACACTTGACATATTGAACCGTATACTTTACTCGCACTTTTCTCTAAATTAAACATGAATAACAAACAGTGCCACAAATAAGCTTTATCGACCACCATGCTTGGATGCATGTACCAACTGAGAGCATGGATCGCCGGCCGGTTAGACCCCTACAGCGTCTGCTAGCGGGGACGGCTGAAACTTTTGCATATCCTTAAACATTTGCTTGGAATAAATAATAAATAACATCTTTATTCTTCTACATAGTTGCCATTATTATCTAAGACCTCTTGGCACCCTTCTGGTAGTAATTGAATTACCCATCTGTTGAGATCCTCTGTTTTGGAGTGAAAAACCTCTTGTAATGCAGGTTCGACATCTTCAACTTCACCGAAGGTTTTCCCGAAGAAATTGTTCTGAAGAGATCGAAAAAGGTAGTAGTCGGTAGGTGCAAAATCTGGAAAATATAGGGGGGAAGGTGACACTTCCTATGCAATGTCCAGTAATTTTTCTCTGAGTGGTTGAAGACGTATGGGGTCTTGCGTTGTAATGTGGCAAGATGGCGTTTTTGCGATTAACCAGTGTTGGACCTTCCAATTTTACTTTCAACCTCTCCAACTGTTGGCTGTACAGGTCAGCATTTATCGTTTGGTTAAGTGCAAGCAGCTCCCAGTGGATTACTCCCTTGACATCCCACCATACTTTTTACAAGACCTTTCTTTGATGCAGTCCTCATCTTGAAGTCAATGGACCAGGCTCTCCAACTCAGCATACAGTCCTTTGATGCTTTACATTTCTGTAAAGGACCCACTTCATAACCCGTCACTAATCTTTCCAAGAAAGGTTCACTTCTGTGACGCGCAAGCAAAGAAAGACGGGTGGTCATTCTGTCCGATCGATTCCTTGCGGATAGCACAGGTCGGCATTTATCGTTTGGTTAGGTGCAAGCAGCACCCAGTGGATTACCCCCTTGACATCCCACCATACTCTTAACAAGACCTTTCTTTGATGCAGTCCTCATCTTGAAGTCTATCGACCAGGCTCTCCAACTCAGCATACAGTCCTTTGACGCTTTACATTTCTGTAAAGGACCCACTTCGTAACCCGTCACTAACCTTTCCAAGAAAGGTTCATTTCTGTAACACGCAAGCAAAGAAAGACAGGTGATCATTCTGTCTGATCGATTCCTTGCGGATAGTACAGGTCAGCATTTATTGTTTGGTTAGGTGCAAGCAGCTCCCAGTGGATTACCCCTTTTACGTCCCACCATACTCTTAACAAGACCTTTCTTTGATGCAGTCCTCATCTTGAAGTCGATGGGCCAGGCTCTCCAACAGAGCATACAGTCCCTTGACGCTTTAGATTTCTGTAAAGGACCCACTTCATAACCCGTCACTAATCTTTCACTTAATCGTTTGGTTAGGTGCAAGCATATCCCAGTGGATTACCCCTTTTACGTCCTACCATACTCTTAACAAGACCTTTCTTTGATGCAGTCCTCATCTTGAAGTCGATAGACCAGGCTCTCCAACAGAGTATACTGTCCTTTGACCCTTTAGATTTCTGTAAAGGACCCACTTCATAACCCGTTACTAATCTTTCCAAGAAAGGTAAAAATTAATTAAGGAAATAACTGTTATGTTCTTCGTCGCATTCGTCATGTCGGTAAAAATTGATTAAGGAATTTGCGTGAGATTTTGTCAAAAACTTGGCGAAACTTGCAAAGACACATACTCGTGCTTAAAGTTACATAAAGTCTATGGGGAGCATTGTGTGAGTCGTGCACATGTTTGTGACTGGTATAAACATTTTAAAGATGGTCGTGAAAGTGTTAAGAGTGAGGAACTGTCTGGAAGGCCCGCAACCATACAGCAAAAGTGAAAACAGTGTTGAACTTGGCATGTGTCGGTGTGACACCGACACATGCCAATGGAAGTTGCAATGACACGCGTCCATGGAAGTAAACGAATAAGTGCGCGTTTACTTTCATTGACACGTGTCGGTGTCACCGGACTAATGCAAAGAGTGAGGTGAACTTTGCATTTCCGGTTACGTACTATTCATGGTCAATGGCCTCTCACTCAATTTCGACCTGCACCACTCATAAGCGCACTGTCCTTTTCATCAAAAAGAAAATCGTAAGTGAATTTGTGCTGGTATTCTGGGGTAAATTCAGGCGAATACATTTTAAAAGATTTATCACTTGTGATGAAACCAGGATCCTCCAATTCAACCTTGAAACGAAAAAACAGTCCATGCATTGGAAAACACCAACGTCGCCGAAGATGAAGAAAGCATATCAAAGAAAGTTAAAAGTTCAAGGCAATGATAATTATTTTCTTACATATTATAAGGGTAATTTTGGGAAAGTGGGTTTCAAATTCAGCAATAGTGAACGACCATTTCTACAAACAGGTTTTGGTGACTTTGAGAGAGCGGGTCAGAAGAAAAGAGGACAGAGCTGTGAAAAAAAATGGCTTCATTCTTCACCAGCCAACGTGCCACCTCATTTAGGACTCTCATTGAAATAGGTTTTGATACAAACAGGCAGTACAACAACGAGCATTACTACAAACAGGGTTTTGATCTTTGAGAGGGCGAGTGAGAACGAAGAAGCCACAGCTGCGGAAAAATGACCTTATCCTTCACTAGAACAACGCGCCACTCTACTTGGGGCTCTCACCGAAGCAGTTTTTACTACGAACAGGCTACATACAGACTTTGGTGATTTAGAGAGAGAGAGAGAGAGAGGGGGGAGAGGGTTGAGAGAGAGAGAGAGGATGGGAGAGGGAGGGAAAGAAAGAGAGGGAGGGAAAGCGAGAGAGGTAGGGAAAGAGAGAAACGGAGGGAAAGAGAGGGCGGGAGGGAGAGAGGGAGGGAAAGAGAGAGAGAGAGAGAGAGAGAGAGTTGCGGAAAAATGGCATCATCCTACACCAGAACAACGCGCCACCTCATTTAGGGCTCTCATTGAAGCAGGTTTTAGCTGTGAAACGTATCATAGTGCTTGAAAATCCTGCTTGTTCTCCAGATTTGGCCCCAAGCGATTTTTTCTTTTTCCCGAAGTCAAATCCGTACTCAAGCAAACCCATTTTGAGTCAGTTACTGTGTTGTAGAAAAGAACGACCAAGCGAAGCTTTTCAAAGTGATCACATCAGATGATCTACAACCGCACTGCTTTGCCCAGTGGCAGATCAAAGTTTACCTACGAATTGATGCGGAAGGGGAGAACATTGGAAGTGATAGGAGTTAAAAATGTTTCGTATTTAATTAAAATTATAGTGTCCGTCTTGTTATTTAAATAGGCTTTGAAATACAAATTTGCTGGCGGCGAGACTAGAAACCCCCCTTTCCTTCAGCTCCGGAGCCGAATGCTTACCCAATTAAGCTATGCTGCTAAAGGCTTATCGCTGCTACTTGCCGTCTTGACATGTGCGTCACCTCTGTAGTACTTCACATGTATCTCTTCCTTAAGAACGGGCTGGAACGGAATCGTAGGTTTCCGGTTCAGCCGGGAAACCATTTTTGAAGAAGGTGCTCAGTGTAGAAGAAGGAATTCTCATTAATTCCAGACAATGTGTAGAAGAAGAATCACACATTTTTCGAAGGGAAGAAGGAATTCTCATTAATTCCAGACAATGTGTAGAAGAAGCATCACACATTTTTCGAAGGGAAGAAGGAATTCTCATTAATTTCAGACAATGTGTAGAAGAAGCATCACACATTTTTCGAAGGAAAGAAGGAATTCTCATTAATTCCAGACAATGTGTAGAAGAAGCATCACACATTTTTCGAAGGAAAGAAGGAATTCTCATTAATTTCAGACAATGTGTCGAAGAAGCATCACACATTTTTCGAAGGGAAAAAGGAATTCTCATTAATTACAGACAATGTCGAAGAAGCATCACACATTTTTCGAAGGAAGAAGGAATTCTCATTAATTCCAGACAATGTGTAGAAGAAGCATCACACATTTTCGAAGGGAAGAAGAATTCTCATTAATTCCAGACAATGTGTAGAAGAAGCATCACACATTTTTCGAAGGGAAGAAGGAATTCTCATTAATTCCAGACAATGTGTAGAAGAAGCATCACACATTTTTCGAAGGGAAGAAGGAATTCTCATTAATTTCAGACAATGTGTAGAAGAAGCATCACACATTTTTCGAAGGGAAGAAGGAATTCTCATTAATTTCAGACAATGTGTAGAAGAAGCATCACACATTTTTCGAAGGAAAGAAGGAATTCTCATTAATTTCAGACAATGTGTAGATGTAGAAGAGCATCACACATTTTTCGAAGGGAAGAAGGAATTCTCATTAATTCCAGACAATGTGTAGAAGAAGCATCACACATTTTTCGAAGGGAAGAAGGAATTCTCATTAATTTCAGACAATGTGTAGAAGAAGCATCACACATTTTTCGAAGGAAAGAAGGAATTCTCATTAATTTCAGACAATGTGTAGAAGAAGCATCACACATTTTTCGAAGGAAAGAAGGAATTCTCATTAATTTCAGACAATGTGTAGAAGAAGCATCACACATTTTTCAAAGGGAAGAAGGAATTCTCATTAATTCCAGGCAATGTGTAGAAGAAGAATCAGAAGGGAAGAAGAATTCTCATTAACTTCCAGACAATGTGTAGAAGAAGCATCACACATTTTCGAAGGAAGAAGGAATTTTCATTAATTTCAGACAATGTGTCGAAGAAGCATCACACATTTTTCGAAGGGAAGAAGGAATTCTCATTAATTCCAGACAATGTGTAGAAGAAGCATCACACATTTTTCGAAGGGAAGAAGGAATTCTCATTAATTCCAGACAATGTGTAGAAGAAGCATCACACATTTTTCGAAGGGAAGAAGGAATTCTCATTAATTCCAGACGATGTGTGGAAAGAATATCACATATTTTTCAAAGAAACTAACGTCCACTACGTCGTTTTTTGCGTTCGGACGCCAATGTGAAACCCAAATTTGCTGGTGGCGGAAATTGTATTCTTCTGTTTAGGAGCCGAATGCTTTCCCAATTAAGCTATGCCGGCAAGGAATAATCACTGTTGCTTTCCTTCTAGATGATCATTGCTGCTTCCGTCCCGGTGGTGCAGTTGTCCAAGCGATGGCTTCTGATCATTCAGCCGAAAGGGGTCCCGGTTCGAATCCCGGTGAGGCATGGATGTTGTGTATGTCTTATGGCACTGGCTCTCTCCCTTCCCTGGAACCAGTGACCCTAAATTAGGGACGGGCGACTGCTCATAGCCCATTGAGTTGCTCACGGTGGTCGTTAAACCCTCGATCAAAAAAAAAAAAAATCATTGCTGCTTGCCGTCTAGCTGATTACTGCTGCTTGCCATCTCGACGTGTGTGTTACCGTCACAAGATATTTCATTGCGGTCACAATACACAGCTTGATTTTTGGATAACTGTGATCAGCAGCAAATGTGAAACATCGGAATCTAGGTACGAACAGAAACTTAGCTTTATTTTCAAAACATGAACTTAACTTTTGTTATATCCCTTTTCAAAAGAATTGTTTTACAAACCTTTAGCTTTCCAAAAAGTAGTTGAGTAGTATAGTATGCATTTCATTACAGTACCCATCGGCATCCTTTGAATTAACTGGTTTCTCACTGGTGGCAGAGGCGGGTCATAATGAATTTTCATTTGTAAAGCTGGTGGAGTAGCTTGGATAATGTACTGACCCTGTAACATTCACATAAACGCTTTTTTTCCAAAAATGTTCCGCAATCGTTTTGAAAAGCAAAACACAGAAAAACAAACTAAAAATAAACCATAATTAGAGGCTGAGCATGCAACAAGCTAAAATTAATTAAAAAGTGTTCTGGTAAAGAACACGACTTGCAAAAATTCCATAAAAAAAAACAAAAAAAAAACTCACACTTTAAAAAAAAGATTCAAAAGTTCAAGACTTGAGAACGAGTTCTAAATCTTTCTTGATATGTGCAAAATAATTTTGCCAAAATATTTGCTAGAATTACGATGAAAAATGGAAATGTGTGTAACTGTGAGAAAAAAGCTAGGAGTTTCTTATAACTCCTTTCTTATAGCCAGGGTTTAGTACACTAGCAGCCATGTCCGTTCTTCGAATGGTGAACCTGCAAAATAATTTTTTAAACATAAAATTAAAGAAAGGAAAAAAATTACTTAAGGGCAAGAGAAGTAATTTAAGATCTGTAACTGTTTTACGATTCAGAACAGGTTCGTGACGTTAATACATACGGTTTGACGTAAAGCGGTAGTAGGCGTTGGCGCTCCTAATTTTAAATCAAATTTTCACGGAATATTTACAGCATTTCAACTTTTCTGGCATAATGATCTTTAAACCTATCAGCATTTTGAACAGTAAAGCTAAGCCACCCTTTTGAACTTTTTGGTTTTTAGACTTTTCTAGGTGTAGAAGTGGTAGAAAAATTCAAGCAGGCAATATTCCAAAGCCGCCATTTTTATTTTTTTCGTTTTCGGACTTTTTAGGTATTTGAACATTAGGACCTATCAGCGTACCCATTTTCAGATCTCTAGGTCATCTAGAGGTGATCGAACAATAAGCTGACGGAAACATTTGCATTTTCCCATTTTTCCACTTTACTTTATATGTATAAATAAGAGGCACTCTTTGCTTCTACACTGTCAGGAGTTTCTTATGGTATGTAGGACGCACTCTTTGCTTCTACACTGCAAGACGGCATAAGTAAAGGGAATTAGATGCAATAATATGAATTAAATGCAACAGCGAAGAGCCAGAATATTATGACCTATATTATGACGTCGATCCTCCCCATACCACCTAAACAGCTTATAACGAAGTAAATTTCTCCGTCATTTTTGGTCCACGCCGACTATCGAACCCGAGTCCACTTATTCCGGAACAAGTCGCTCTACCAACTGAGCTACGCTGACGTTCGTTCTCGCTGCTATCTGCCTTTATGCCGTGTGCGTCCTGCGGGGCAGGCACGTCGCATCTCCCCCTTCCCGAAAGAGGACCGGGGCATGACCTACGGGTCAGCCGGGACCATGTATCGTTGTAAGCAGTCATCCGCTGTAGAACGTACACTTGAGAACTCCCAGTCAATCTGCTGTGTGGAATGCAACATCACACACATTTATTTTTCGAAGCGCTGAAGAAGGGATTCTCTTATTTTTCCTGTCTCGCGGTGTGGAAAGAACATCACGCCATTGCGAGATCTTTAACGGCCAGGTCATCCGGGAAGTTCGGGCGCCATTATAACGAAGTAAGTTTTTCCGTCATTTTTGGTCCAAGCCGAGGATCGAACCCGAGTCCAATTATTCCGGAACAAGTCGCTCCACCAACTGAGCTACGCAGACGTTCGTTCTCGCTGCTATCTGCCTTTATGTCGTGTGCGTCCTGCGGGGCAGGCACGTCACAAGCTCTTTCCCGGCGATGTATAGATACTACGAAGTTTCTAAATGCGTCTTGTGGTATTTTCTACCAACATGTTACCAGCAGAACCTTTAACTCTTGTAAGTTATGTGGTTGAGCCGCTGCAGATCAGATTTGCTGTTCCAACACAATCCACAGGTGCTCGATTGGATTGATGTCTGAGGAACTTGAAGGCTAGGCCAATATATGTGCCTGAAAGTCTTGCTCATGTTCCATGAACCACTTATGACGAAGTAAATTTCTCCATCATCTTTCTCTACGCCGGGCATCGAACTCGGGTCCCCTCACTCCGGAGTAAGTCGCTCTCCCAACTGAGCTACGCGGACGTATGTTCTCGCTGCTATCTACCTTTATCTCGTTTTATATGGTCAGGCCCTTTCAGTTCGTGGACCACGGAGATACGGTACGCACGAAGCTTCACTTTTTTCACAACACGTTGACAAGTGCTTTTGGACAACCCTGTTTCCTATGACAGTCGGCGAAGTGACTTCCTGGGAGACGCAAGTAGTCGGCCCTTTACATTCCGGATTGTTACCTCGGACATTTGTGAACGACCTCCTGCATGGTCATCTAATAAAGTCACCTTGGTTACCGATTTCTTCGACAATGCCCAAATGGTGGACTTGCTCGGCGGATGTCTGCCTGCAAACCTCTCCAGGAATTGTTGTTGACAAGACGTTATCGATTCTGTTTTCCAATAAGTGCGAATAATAAACACTCGCTCCTCCAGAGTATACCGACAAATTTTCACACGTACGCGAACAGCCACGAGCACGAGCACTCACTATCAACAACCGTATTGTGTAGACACGCTCAGCGAAACGGCATAACAAAGCAGAAGAAATAGATTGGACGTTGAAACAGATTTAGGGATGAAACTGTCTTCTGCTCCTACCATGAATTTTCTACTAGAGCTGATCAATAAGTAACTTACGGCGGGGGATAAAAGATATATGAATCGATGTCTGTCAACGTCGTTACACTTTGCTGACAAGACTGCATTATTTGGACAGAAGTTTGAATGAAAAGGGGAAAATGTACGAAAACAGATTCTCGTTAAAACAAGTCCCATCTTGGAAACATGGCTTACTCGGAGGTACTCGCTGTGATTAGGTTGAACGACGAGGCCCGCGGTACCGAAAAAGGATTCCGACGAAATGTCACGCGTCTGTCTTTTTGCGCCAGAGCCTTCACACACGCTATGTTGCTGTTTATGTTGAAGGCGCGCAACTGCTTTTCTCATCTGTCAACACATTGTACACCTGTTAGTATTTTGAACACCATTTCGACACCTTTCAAACACTCAACTTGGGGACCAAAGACTCCTTGCAGTTGGCGATGGACATCTGCTGCCGGCGTTTTCTGTTCTTAGAGAAACCTACTTACTGCGCGTACCTCCGAGAGAGACCATGTTTCCAGGCTTGTCGTCATTTTTACTCGAATTGGTTCCCGAGCAAGCTGCCATTTTATACAAACTCCTGTGTCGAACAACGCCTTTTAGTTAAGTGACTGTAATGACTTTTGGAGACAAAGACAGAGGCTGGACAAAATAATATGAATACCTGGGAAATAGGCGATATATCTATTTTCATAAGGTGATCGACAACCATTTGTCTTTAATACAGCTTGCAACATTCTTGGAGTAGATTCATACAGCTTTTGAATAATCTCCAGTGGAATGTTGTGCCATTCGTCGATCAGAACATCAGCCAATTGCTTCAGAGATGTTGGAGGAGGGAATCTGCTTCTCACTCCGCTCTTCAAAACTGCTCAACATGATATTCAAGTCAGGTGATTGAGCTTTTGAATAGTCTCCAGTGGAATATTGTACCATTCGTCGATCAGAACATCAGCCAGTTGCTTCAGAGATGTTGGAGGAGGGAATCTGCTTCTAACTCTGCTCTCCAAAACTGTCCACGATGATACTCAAGCCAGGTGATTGAGCTTTTGAATAGTCTCTAGAGGAATGTTGTACCTTCGTCGATCAGAACATCAGCCAATAGCTCCAGAGATGTTGGAGGAGGGAATCTGCTTCTAACTCTGCTCTCCAAAACTTCCCACGATGATTTTCAAGTCAGGTGATTGAGCTTTTGAATAGTCTCCAGTGGAATGTCGTACCATTCGTCGATCAGAACATCAGCCAATTGCTTCAGAACTGTTGGAGAAGGAAAAGCTTTCTTTCTCTGATCTCCAAAACTGCCCACGATTATACTCAAGTCAGGTGATTGAGCTTTTGAATAGTCTCTAGAGGAATGTTGTATCATTCGTCGATCAGAACATCAGCCAATAGCTTCAGAAATGTTGGAGGAGGGAATCTGCTTCTAACTCTGCTCTCCAAAACTGTCCACGATGATTTTCAAGTCAGGTGATTGAGCTTTTGAATAGTCTCTAGTGGAATGTTGTACCATTCGTCGATCAGAACATCATCCAATTGCTTCAGAACTGTTGGAGAAGGAAAAGCTTTCTCTCTCTGATCTCCAAAACTGCCCACGATTATACTCAAGTCAGGTGATTGAGCTTTTGAATAGTTTCTAGAGGAATGTTGTATCATTCGTCGATCAGAACATCAGTCAATAGCTTCCGAAATGTTGGAGGAGGAAATCTGCTTCTAACTCTGCTCTCCAAAACTGTCCACGATGATATTCAAGTCAGGTGATTGAGCTTTTGAATAGTCTCTAGAGGAATGTTCTACCATTCGTCGATCAGAACATCAGCCAATAGCTCCAGAGATGTTGGAGGAGGGAATCTGCTTCTAACTCTGCTCTCCAAAACTGCCCACGATGATTTTCAAGTCAGGTGATTGAGCTTTTGAATAGTCTCCAGTGGAATGTTGTACCATTCGTCGATCAGAACATCAGCCAATTGCTTCAGAACTGTTGGAGAAGGAAAAGCTTTCTCTCTCTGATCTCCAAAACTGCCCACAATTATACTCAAGTCAGGTGATTGAGCTTTTGAATAGTCTCTAGAGGAATGTTGTATCATTCGTCGATCAGAACATCAGCCAGTAGCTTCAGAAATGTTGGAGGAGGGAATCTGCTTCTAACTCTGCTCTCCAAAACTGTCCACGATGATATTCAAGTCAGGTGATTGAGCTTTTGAATAGTCTCTAGAGGAATGTTGCACCATTCGTCGATAAAAACATCAGCCAATAGCTTCAGAGATGTTGGAGGAGGAAAAGCTTTCTCTCTCTGCTCTCCAAAACTGCCCACGATGATATTCAAGTCAGGTGATTGAGCTGGTCAGGAAAGATATTGAATTGCATCTTGGTGCTCCTCAAACCAAGACTAAGCTCTTCTGGCTGTGTGTATGGGCGCATTATCATCTTGAAAAATGGCATCATTGTTGGGAAACAACATTTGGGCCATAGGATGCACCTCATCACCTAGAGCGTCTAAGTACTTGCTGGCAGTAACTAACTCGACCACGTAGGATAATGAATGGACCAGCCGAATACCAAGATACAGCTGCCCAAATCATCACAGATCCTCCCCATGTTTGACAGTTGGAACCGGACATTCCGAATTTTACGTTTCCTTGGGGGTTCCCCATACATAAACCTGACATACTGTTAGGAATAATGTAAATGAGGACTCATCGCACAGGTTTCCAGTCATTAGCTGTCCAGGTTTTATGCTCATGACACCATGCTCTCTCTTCGCATTGTAGCGTTGGGTTCTGTGATGAAGGGTTTAGCAATTGTAGGTCTTCCATGGATGTTGGTTTTGTAAAGTTCTCATTGGACTGTTTTTGTGGAAACAAGGTTTTCCAGGTTGATATTGAGTTCTGCCGCCACTTTTGCTGCAGTAATTCTGTGTTGTGTTTACATAATCCTTTTTAGTGTTCAACGGTCCTTCTCATTCACTCTCGGTGTTCCCTAGCTATTCTTCTTCGCCAATGAAGTCTCGCCATGCTTTGTATACGCAGTCATAACCCTGGAGACTGTTGCTCTTGAAACACCAAACAATTTGGTTGTTATGGTTAGAGACAAACGAGCTAACACGATTCGTCCTGTTTGGAGTCCGACCCAAAAGGTCACCCATTTCATTCACCTCTCGTATTAACAGCTTCTGAACACAACTAGTACTACACTGACATACAACTAAAGAATCTGTACAAAGAAAAGATACACTAACCCCTGTAGATATCCCTAATCATCGCCGAATTACATATTGATCAGGGTACTACGTGGTAAAAACAGCATCACCTTTACGTTAGTCCTGCTCCTAGTATTCGAAAGCAATAGGGTGAATTATAATAAATGACAATTAATAATTAGCGAGCTTAACTATTTAACCGGCTAAAAGAATTAGGAAAATGGATTGAAATGAACTCGAAAGGATATATTCGCTGTTTTAGAAGTGGACCGAATGCGGTTGGAACGCCGCGTTCCGTCCATCAGACAGCGTTGCTTCCCCCTTAGCTTTGTCAATCAGAGTGGCCATTTAGGGGGATAATCGACACTAATCTTTTCTGACTGATTATTACCTGCTAAAAGAGCAATAACAATGGAGACGGACCTAAGAGAGGAGATATTTGAGTCACTTGTTTCTATCCAGTGGCTTGATATCCGTGTCAGGGGGGAGTAGCCTTTCTCCATCATGCCTTGGGACATGGAGCACGGAATGGGGGACTAGAAGAGATCTCTGAAAAGTGACAGGTTTATGGTCGGTACTGCTGAGACGAAAGGGGTAAAGGAGCTATTTTACCGATCTGACCCGGTCCGATGACAGGGCTAGGCTTTATTCTTCATTAGTAAAGTGAAATTTTCCGGTCTTTGACCGGGCCAGGGCTATACTGGAAGGTTTAGCATTTTGCTCCTGCATTAAAAATAATCTTTTCGTCACACGAAACGAAGAGTGACTTGTTAAATGATCAAATGGCGAAGCTCAGGGATAAAACGACAGATCCCATCCGCCGCCTGATGCGTTGATTAATTACAGCTGAAATCGATGAGCCGGGCTGTAAGATGAGGGTCTGAAATGGAACTTGGCCTTAGCGACTAAAGTGCGTGGCTGTTTTTCTCTTTCATGTTTACATGAACAGAGAGTTTTTTATTTTTTTTATTGGAGGTTTAACGACCGCAGTGAGCAACTCAATGGGCTGTAAGCAGTCTCCCGTCCCTAATTTAGGGTCACTGGTTTCAGAGAAGGGAGAGAGCCATTGCAATACGACAAACATAACATCCATGGCTCACCGGGATTCGAACCCGGATCCTTCTCGGAAGAATGATCAGAAGCCGCCGCTTAGACCACTGCACCACAGGGGATGGAAGAGAGCCAGTGCCGTAAGACAAACACAACATCCATGCCTCACCGGGATTCGAACCCGGACCCCTTTCGGACGAATGATCAGAAGCCATCGCTTAGACCACTGCACCACCGGGGTAGTTTTCTTGATAATATAGTGACAGGCCAAGCAAATAACTTTTGAAATATACACTGCTGGACAATTGCTAAGGACGGATCATAAACGGCTATATAGCGCATAAAAAAATAAGTGTGGTTGGATGCCAAGTGAAATAAAATAATGTCAGCATGCCAGGACATTACAAGAAAGACAATTTATTGTGCTCTGAAATCCAGAAGGCTTTGGAACGTGTTCAAGGGACAAACAGGCCATTTTGTGCAGAATACGTAAACGTGAAAAAAATGCAGTTACCGTCCGCAGGCGTTCCTGCGTAAGATGTCAATACGGGATATGGCCACCATGGAGGGCGATGCAAGATTCCACACGTCGTGTCATGCTTTGCACAACATTATCAAGCAGCTGTTGGTGTAATTTATTTCATTCCTCTGTCAGTGCACGGATGAGGGTGTCCTTGTTTATTGGAGGGTATTGGCGACCAGCAAGACTCCTCCCCAAAGCATTCCACACATTTTCAATGGGATTCAGATCTGGAGAACGTGCCGGCCATACGAGGCGTTGAATATCCTCGCTCTCAAGACACTCCTTGACAGCGACTGTTCGATGACATGTTGCGTTGTCGTCCATGAAACTGAATCTATCACCGACAGCACCACGGAACATGCGAACATGAGGTAGCAGAACATCATTAATGTATCGTTGACCAGTCATAGTCCCAGTTCGAAGCACATAGAGGGACGTACGGCCATTGATCATGATGCCAGCCCATACCATGACACTACATGTCGGATATCGGTCCCTTTCCTGTATGTTTGCTGGACAATATGCAGTACCACTATCACGCCAGATCAGTTGTCGTCGACAATCAGACGATAGACAGTATCTACTCTCATCTGAGAAGAGGACAGCAGACCAGTCGTTATCAGTCCAATTGCGATGTTGATGGCCCCATTGCAAACGGGCGGTACGGTGACGTCTGGACAATGGGATGCACACAACCGGACGGCGGGCGTATAGTCCTTCTTCATGCAAACGTCTGGCGACAGTTTTTCGGGAGATCCGCTTGCCAGTAGCAGCCATAAACTGATTTGCTATATCACTAGCTGTGCTGCGCCGGTGTCTTCTTGTTGATACCACTATGTACCGATCTTCTGCAGGTATCGTACTGCTAACACGACCTCCCCCGTGACGTTTGCTACACTCTCCATTTGTTTGAAATGATTTCCAAAGCCTTGAAACAACACTGTGGCTGACGTCGAACTCCCTGGCAACATCTGTTATTTTTCGCCCTTCTTCAATCTTGCCAATAATACGGCCACGCGTAAAATCATCTAGGTGATGTCGGGAAGACATACTGAAAATTGCAAGTTCGTCAATTGATTCTTTCCCTTTCAACTTTGCGTTTGAACAACAACGATCAATACGCGTCAAATCCTTTATATCTCTTATCAGCGCTATGACGTCACGAACAAGTTCGGCAATCCAAAATTTGCATACGCACAACACGTCTTACTGTATCCCGCACTTATGCTAATTTCCACATTTTCCTGCCTTCCATTTTAGGGTTGCTATCGTTGCTATTGTCATCCGTCCTTAGCAATTGTCCGGCAGTGTATTTCTACGAAACAATGTTGAAAGTGCAACGGCCGCCCCGGTGGCGCAGTGGTCTAAGCAATGGCCTCTGATCATTCGTCGGGAAGAGGTCCGGGTTCGAATCCCGGTGAGGCATGGATGTTGTGTTTGTCTTACGGCACTGACTCTCTCCCTTCCCTGGAACCAGTGACCCTAAATTAGGGACGGGCGACTGCTTATAGCACATTGAGTTGCTCACGGTGGTCGTTAAATCTCCAATTTAAAAAAAAAAAAGTGCAACGGTAACAGCCGTAAGCAGTTTGAAATTCGGTCTTTTCCAGAAACTATTTAAGACTTTCTTTCCTTTCTATGCGACACCAGTTCCAAATGTGCACATTTTGTGTGAACGAATCAGACTAGCCCTAGAGAGTGTAACTCCCCAAATGCTGAAAAATGTGTATCAGGAGATATAGTACAGGTTTGACATTTTGCGTGTCACTCCCGGTGCCCATATCGAGTGACCCAAATAAAACTTGATTATCATGTGCGTTTATGTGCAAAATCTGGTGTTGGTAAATATATTCACAATAAAGTTAGAAGCAGTTGAAATCAGGGTAATCATTTGGGGGCACCCTGTATTTTATTTGGAGACTGGGAAACAAACAAGTATTTACGGATGTTCTACTTTAGTGATCACATAAAAGTTCTGCCGAGCAGTCCATTTAAGCAACCTGGATTGAACGCTCGCATGAACACAATCATTCCATAAATCTTACGATTACGTCAGAGGTGGAGTTAAGGGGGGGGGGGGTGAGGCAGCCAGGGGAGCATGCCCCGGGCGCCGAGCTGGGCGACCTGGAGAGACGGGATGCTGACACTCATAAACCCGTTAAGTGTTTTGGAATTACATCTCAAATTCCATCATGTATACAATTTTTTGAATCAAAAGCGAGTAATGACTCGAGCGCAGTAGCCGTAAACTGTGGTAAAATATATAGCCTTCACAACTGTACAAATAAGATCACTGAGCTTATTCGTACAGTAAAGTAAAGGCTGCTCAATTTATGATGCTGTAATTCTCGTACTCCGCTCTGTAGACGGAACAGCTCGAAGACGATTGTTCTGTTAGTGACGTCACGCGTGCCTCCCTCATTGCTTCAAAATTCTCGGCTATCACCTCGGTGTGATAGCCATACACCGTGGCTATCACCTACTGGCTGCCACCGTAGGTGAAGATAGGTACTGTCATGTATGCTGTTGTTGATGTCCTCTTGTACTTGGTACAGCAAGGGAGTGTACTACCTGGATCAGACGAAGGAAGATTTCTACTAGGAGGTCTTCGAAGTAGAAAATGTTTTGTACACCATTGAACTTGTTTCTCACTACCATCCTCCACTTAAGGAACATTTGCGGCGCCAAAAAAGAGGCCAAGTTGGTTACTTCTCTCATGAAATTCTGGACGAGTTCTTGGAAATCATTGCTGTTAAGATAAGGCAACAAATTCTACATGATATCCGAGAAACAAAATTCTAGATGACATCCGACACCCGACGTTAGTCATACTTATAAACATCAGATATCTCAGGTATTATTAGCCGCCCCGGTGGCGCAGTGGTCTAAGGCACTGGCCTCTGATCATTCGTCCGTAAGGGGTCCGGGTTCGAATCCCGGTCAGGCATGGATGTTGTGTTTGTCTTACGGCACTGGCTCTCTCCCTTCCCTGGAACCAGTGACCCTAAATTAGGGACGGGCGACTGCTTATAGCCCATTGAGTTGCTCACGGTGGTCGTTAAACCTCCAATAAAAAAAAAAAAAAAATCTCAGGTATTAAGTTATGTAAGATGGGCGAAGAAGATAAACGATGGTTTAGTTCTCGCAAACTGCAAAGGACAGTCCTATGACAATGGAGCTGACAGGGCAGGAAGGTGCAAGGCGGTTCAAGCACGCTTCCTTAAAGAATATAATTTTGCATTTTTTTTGCCATGTGCAGCTCACTCTCTTAATCAAGTGGGTGTTCAAGCTGCTAGTGTAAATCCAGACGCAGATACTTACTTTCGAGTTCTTCACTGTTTCTACTTATTTTTTGTGTTTTCAACAGCTAGATGGGAAATACAGGGTGGGCCATATTGATGGGACATATTTATATTTTGAATACTGCGAGCAATAACAGTCATGCATGTTTTTCATATAGCTTAACAGGAAGTGTAAGGATGGGAGTTACTGATGGTACATTTTATTTCATTGTTGCAGGAAATCATCGTGATGTGGACCGCCGTTGAAATTCCGTACGTTGTGGAGGCGTTCTTCAGTAGTTGAAGCTCCATCATCACAGCACAACCGCGTTTCAAACAACATTTTAAGAAACGGATAGCACCATCCCGGAAGGTCATACTGCGTGCTGTTAACAACTTTCCTGAGACCGCAAACGCGAACAAAAAACTGTCCCCCGCGAGACCTCAAACGTCGCGTAGTGCAATAAACATTGAGCGTGTGTCCAATGCCTTGAACCGAAGTCCAAAGAAGTCAACTCGGCAATTGTGTCGTCAAGTGAATATTCCACGTACCAGTGTGCGGCGAATCCTGAAAAACGACTTACAACTGTATCCATACAAGGTACAGGTGGTGCAGAAATTGTTCGACCAAGATAAAGTTCAACGAACCACATTCTGTGATTGGCTAATCAGCAAAGGTGATGACTTTATGCAACACCTTATCACGTCCGATGAAGCTCATTTCCACCTAAGTGGTTATGTCAATAAACAAAACTATCGATTCTGGGCTAGACAAAATCCGCAACTGTTGCATGAAACGCCATTGCACAGTGCCAAGGTTACTGTGTGGTGTGCAGTGACTCATGCCTGTGTGATAGGTCCCTATTTTTTTAAAAACGAACATAATGACACCGTCACAGTCATCGCTGAGCGGTACACCACAATGTTACGAACATTTTTCATTCCCGAAATGAGTCATACTGCAGTAGTGTCAATGACAACCCTTCGACGACAATTCCCGGAACGCCTCATTTCCAGATTCGGCGATATCCATTGGCCATCCAGATCCCCCGATCTAACTCCACCGGACTATTTCCTGTGAGGTTATCTAAAGGAAAAGGTGTACACCACAAACTCCACTACCATCAATGAACTGAAGGACAGCATCCGAAGGGAGATAGCAGCCATCCCTGCCGAAACCCTGCGCCAAACTATGCTGAACATGATCGTTAGGGCCAGAGAATGCACTCTTCAAGGTGGTGCCCATCTGAGGTATGTAATCTTCAAACAATGAACACAGTGCAAAACTCCCGTCCTTTGGCAAATGTGTTCCACATAGTTGGTAATAAATGTTGTGTTCAACATGCTCCACAAATGCATTTTAAATGTGTCCCATCAATATGGCCTACCCTGTATTACAGAAACGTGTTAAAATGTCCCTCGAATCTCGATCTAAGACAAGGTGATCCACAAAGATAGAAGCTGTTAGAAGTGAAAGAAAGACAAGTTGTTTCAATGAAAGAAGTTTTAGTAAGCTGAAGCTTATCAAAACATATCTGCAGAGCACAGCTGGCCAACAGAGATTAACAAATTTGAGTGTGATCTCCATAGAACATGAGTTTGCATCAAAACTTTTTTATGATGATATCATAAAGGCTTTCTTGCTGACAGGAAAGCCAGAAAAGTCAAGCTGTAGACATGCCTGTCCCTGGATTAAAAAAACTGGGCTTCATCTTAAATTGTAATGCACAGAAAAAATAGTTGTAGAGGAATGAAATGGCGGCAATACATTTGTATAGGTAACATATTTAATCGATTAAGGTTTCAAAATCACAGCTTATTGTAAGCGCGAGAAGAGCCATTTTAAATGTGAAATGCTGGTACATTAATAACCGGTGTAACCGCCAGAATGTTGAATGCAAGCACGCAAACGTTCATGCATTGTGTCGTACAGGTGCTGGATGTCAGTTTGTGGGATGGAGTTCCATGCCTGTTGCACTTGGTCGGTCAATACAGGGACGGTTAATGCTGGTTGGGGGTAACGCTGGAGTTGTCGTCCAATGATGTCCCATACGTGCTCGATTGGTGACAGATCTGGTGATCTAGCAGGCCACGGCAACATGTCGACACTTTGTAGAGCATGTTGGGTTACAACAGCAGGTATGCGGGCGAGCGTTATCCTGTTGGAAAACACCCCCTGGAATGCTATTCATGAATGGCAGCACAACAGGTTGAATCACCAGACCGACGTACAACTGTGCCGTCAGGGTGCGTGGGATAACCACGAGAGTGCTCCTGCTGTCATAGGAAATTGCTCCGCAGACCATAACTCCAGGTGTAGGTCCAGTGTGTCTCGGCCGCAGACAGGTTGGTTGCAGGCGCTCACCTGGCCTCCTTCTAACCAACACACGGCCATCACTGGCACCCAGGCAGAACCGGCTTTCATCAGAAAACACAACAGATCTCCACTCCGTCCTCCAATGAGCTCTAGCTTGACACCACTGACGTCGCAAACAGCAGTGGTTTGGAATAAGTGGAATGCACGCTACAGGGCGTCTGACTCGGAGCTGTCCTTCAAGTAACCGATTTGTAACAGTTCGTTGTGTCACTGTGGTGGCAACTGCAGCTCGAATTGCTGCCGCAGACACGGTACGATGCGCCACGGCCATACGCCGTACACGGCGGTCTTCCCTCTCAGTAGTGCCACGTGGCCGGCCGGAACCCGGTCTTCTTGAGGCAGTACCTTCCCTTGACCACCGCTGCCAACAATCATGCACAGTGGCTACATTCCTGCCAAGTCGTTCTGCAATATTGCGGAAAGAAAATCCGCCTTCTCGTAGCTCTATTACACGACCTCGTTCAAACTCCGTGAGCTGTTGATAATAGCTTCTTGGTCTTCTTAAAGGCATTCTTGATTAACATCAACACACTACGTCGAATCTCAACGATAACTAACGCTCACGAACGTTACAGCGCGTATTTACAGCAAACCTGCTTTGCATGATCCGAGGGCCGCTACTAGCGCCACACGTATGCGCCGAGCACGAAATTTGCATAGACGTCATCTTACAGATGTACTCTCACCGCCTACCAACTGTCGTTTTTCTAACACAACCCCTTCTTGGTGGTGGGATTTTTTTCCGTCAGTGTATTTGTTTAAAAACAAAGTGGTAGAACAGTGTGGTGAAAGACCAGTTGAGCAGTTTTTGAACATGGGAAACGTATTAATTGGTTAAGACTAAAACATTAAATTAATTATTGTTTTTACCGTAAAAGAACAATTGATTTTATTAACTGTTAAGATTTATTCAAAGAAATCAGTGGTTTAAGAATAAACAGGTCGCCCCGGTGGCGCAGTGGTCTAAGCGATGGCTTCTGATAACTGAGCAGTCGCACTTTTCGGAGCTCCCGAGATTATTTTGGGATTTCGTGATTTTTGACAGTTTTATACTAATTGCTTCGTGTTCTTGAGCTTTTTCGCTTACCTTATAGTTCATTAGTTGTGTTAGTAGATCACTACAATTACGTGGTTCCTTTTTTTTGCTCTTGTGGCTGTTCCGAATTGCAACACTCAACTTCGTTAGGGCTAGAGGCTGAGATGGCTTTAGCCCAGGTTCCAGTTTCGTCTTCGTCTAGTGTTTCTGCTACATGTGGATCATCAAGTGCTTCTATTTCTACTGCTCCCACCAACGTCAGGCTTGTGGATATATCTATTGTTCGTCCTTCTACTAATCTTGTGTATAGTGCTGTGCCGCAAGTTTTGGGTGTTGGGGATGGTGTAAACACTGCCGTCCCGCCCCCTGTTTCTTCATATTCTGCAGCTGCTGGTAATAATAGTGCTTCCAATGTGCATTATATGAAGGCTGGTTCTACAACGGTGATAATTTCTCGTGATGCAGCTGTGCTTAAAGTCAGAGTTCCAGAGATGTCTGAGGAAGGTAAGAGCTGCTCTAATGCTTTACCTTTGAGCGTATACTTTCCTACATTGCGTGATACCCCCTCCCATTATACCTTGATGCTATTTGCCAACATGTTACATCCGAAAGTATTGTTTCTGTGATACGTATGGGAGGGGAGTGATTGCTCACTTCAAGGTTCGACTTGCTGTTGAAAAAATCTTACTCTTGGGCATTGACATTGGATCAATTCATCTTTCAGCTATTTCTTGCATACAGCGACCGATTACGGTCACGCTTTTACCAGTTCCTACTGCCGTCCCGGACTCAATCCTAATCACTGCTTTGGGGTCACTGGGCCGTATTGTTGGCCATACCAAGATTCTGTCAGTAGTTGGGAAAGACTCCCCCTATGCGAACGTGCAGGGGGGGAGACGACAATACCGAGTAATGTTTTCCAGCGAAGACCTTTTTTTACGGAGACCTTCGTCGCTTTTGTTGGATTTTGGCTCCCATAAACTTACAATCAATTTATTTGCAGGAGTCCAATGTTTCAGCTGCAAAGCTGAAGGGCATGTAGTACGAGAATGCTTACGACGTTCCTCTCCAGCAGCCAATAGTTTTGAAAATCCTCAAGTCAACACCCCTGCTCCTAAAACTTTATTTTCTGACCAGCCAGTTTCTAATCTACAGAATTTCATCCCACCAGCTCGTGATGCCAGTCCTGTTTTAAATGCTTTGCCCACGGAGGTCGCGACCACCACTGAAGTTTTCTTTGAAAAGCCTCAACCGGGTCCGAAACCATTATCCTCAACGTCTGAAGTGCAGCCTATTGCTTCCATGGACACTGACTTTCCACTCCTTCCATTAAGAGATACCTCTACTTTTGTTACCCCAGCTAAACGGTCTATCCAGCCAGTTTCACCTCCACAAACCCGATCCCGAACTCTAACCAGAGGTAAAAAAAGGCGCAACGAAGTTAATTCTTCTTCACGCAGTTCTTCTGTTTCTACCATAGCTGACAGCGATTCTTCAAACAGATTTACCCTACTTAGTGATGCTGATGACTGTATGAACATTACTTCTGTTATTTCTGATACTGAACTTTCAACGAGTGTGCCAGAGGAAGACACAGGGGAATGTGTTCCCCCGCACGAGATCCTCGAACTTCCTACATATTTGGAAAGTTCCACAATTCCTATCTCACCATTAAATCTTGCTGAATTGATGTCTTTATATAGTTGTCCAAAAAATGCTCTCTAATCAAATCCACATGCATTAGAAAGCATCTAAGTCATTTGCCAGAAGTCATTCATTAATTATCCTTTGTTAATGAATTGTTTGACAATACTGAACTGCCAGATTGTTCAGTTCGATATGGTCGTCGCACAAAATACGTTTTAAAAGTGCTCAACCGGTATGTTGATAGTCACTTACAGCCACCGTAATGACGAACAAATTTACTGTTGTTACCTTCAATTGCCGGGGTATCGCTGTTTCGGCAGCGAATGCTCTGGTTTTTGAGGATGTCAGACACTTGAAGGCCAATATAATCATGTTGCAAGAGACAAACGTCTCTTCTACCACCAATACCTCCTGTTGGCGGTGTTGGCCATATCAGTTTTTTCATAATTTTCGTTCTCATATTGGTACTGGTACATGTATTGGCTTTCATACTCGTTTCCTTTCTTTAATCTCTGATATTCATAAGTCACAGAGCAGGCTGGGTATTTTTCAATATATTTCCTTTCGTCTCCAATCAGTTTATTTTCATTTGCTCAATATTCATGTCCCCTAAAATTCTACTGAAGCTGAATCTCTTATTACTCATGTTTCTTCTATTCTTACGGTTATTCCGCCTACTGATGGTACTCTTTTTGCCGGTGATTTCAACTGCACTCTTAATCCTACATATGACAGAGTTGGATCCACAGAATCTCGTCATTTACTCGTTTCCCAGCTTACTCAAGTTATTTCTAATTTCAACCTTCAGGATGCTTTCAGATTACTTTATCCTACAGCAAAAGAATTTACTTGCCCCCCCCCCCCCCGCTGCTTCTTTTTGTGTTCCTGCTAGATTAGATCGGTTTTATGTTTCTTATTTTTTCCATTCTGCTATTAGTTCTGTTTCCCATATTCCCAGCGTTTCTTCAGATCATCGGTCGGATGTTCTCGTCTTTTCCCCTTCTATATTTCCGTCACCCCGCACCCTCATGTTTGGACTTTTGATAATTCCCTTCTTAAAGACCCAGTTTTTGTTCCAGCAGTTAAGATTATTATTTCGAATGTCGTTTCTGTTCTGTCCTCCTTCGATGACCCAGCTGCTCTGTGGCTTGCCACGAAAAATCAATTTGTTTTATTTTCTCGGGATTACTCTTTTCAGCGTCGCAGGATTCAGTCCATGGAACTTGCTTCTTTGAATCAAGAACTACTTCAAACCCCGTTAACGTCGCCAAATCATGAGATACTCAAGGCTAAACTTCGTCTTTTTCATAATTCTTCTGCTTCATATCTGCCCTTACCCGACTCAAGTATGGCAACTTTTTTCTCTTGTTTTTGAACCATTGTTGATTGCTCTTCGTTTCCGCATTTCTTCCACCATTCCACGAAATGTCTCCACCAAGCGACACCATCATATTGTTTTAACAGCTTATGCCGATGACCTCACGATGTTTCTTTTCAAGTACTACGTTCAACCTACCAAGAATATGCCGCCATTTCTGGCTGTGCTTTGAATGTCTCAAAATGCTCAGGACTCTGGGCCGGTACGTGGACCTCCCAAGGAGACTGTCCATGGGGAGTTCAATGGTCATCTTCGATAATCAAAGTGCTTGGTATCTACGCGGGCTCTCCGGTAGCGGTTACAGCGGCAACCTGGACACCGATCATTCAGAAAATTAATAGACGTCTTGTTCCATTCCGTTTCCTTAAAACTAAACTTTCGTTCTTCAATCGAGTTTACTTAATCAATACTTTTATTTTACCGATGTTTTTTCATACCTGGATTGCCAACTCGCCACCGAAGATTTTTTGAAGAATTTTCAACGAGTGTTTACAGATTTCATCTGGAGTACCATTCATTGGGTTCACCGATTTACTTTAACTCTTCCTCTGTCGTTTGGCAGCATTGGTCTTGCTGATGTGTCTCTGAAATTCCAATCCTTTCATCCGTTTAGTTTTATTCGTGAATTCTCACTTCCTATGTCTTCTTCACACACCATTATCGATACTCTGCTTTCCTCCCGTAGCCCATTTCTTACTGTCTCGACTTTTCTGCAGATGGACCTTTTTCCTTTTGTTCCCATCTCAGACATTTCCCCGATACTTCCATTTCTGTGCTTTCCTTTTGGCGCTCCTTATATACAGTCCGGCTCCCTCCCTCCACAACTAATGATTTATTGGCAGAACCTCTCTTCTTTTCCTCTGCTATTCATTCTTCTACAACCTCCTACCTTCACTTCTCCACCTGGTTTGCTTGTGGAGTGGTGAAGGTTTCTCAGCTCAGTGATTCTGTACTCCGTTGGAAATCATTTCAGTCTATATCTCCTCCGTTGCCTGACACATCAGCTTCACGTTCTCAACTCCATTTTATTCAAAAGTGCATCCAAACTCTTTACCCTTCCCTTGCAGATCCAAATGGAATGATTTTCACCCCTTCAACTGCTTACTGTTTGCCCTTTCTTGTTTATTTGAATGATGTTCCCTATCTTTTGCACAAAATATCTATGAAGCCACTTTACTATCATTTCTTGACATACTTCACTGCTCCAATTCCGATTTGTACCATTCCTGCTTCTGAGTTAAATACTACCTGGATGAATACCGATATTTCTCTTGCTGCACCACGTGCGAAAGATATTCATTGGCTCCATCTTCATCAACGTCTTCTTACTCCACGCACCCTTCATCGATTTCGTCATCTTCTTTCTCCGGATTGTGTTTTTTTGTTCCACTGTTGGTGATGTCCATCATTCCTACTATCTTTGTTTGGCTTTACAGAACTTATTTTCTCTGATGTTTTCACTTACCGAAAAAGTTTGCCCCTCACTTCACACCATGACGCACTTTCTCTATTTTCGCCGTCATCATCAATCTGCAATTCATCATAATCAACTGTGTGCGGTTTTTTTCTTTCAGGCTAAACTTACTATCTATCACTTGTATCAATCTTCTCTTGATGATACAGCATTGCGTCGCTATCATGTTGCTCGCCATTTTCTATGCAGACAATTTCGCTCATCAATCATCTCTATCGTTCAAACTGAGTTTGATATTGCCAAAGCAGCTGATCGTGTGTCGTCCTTTTTTCAAACCTGGAAAATTGATGGTACGTGGTGCGATATTGATCAAGACCGTGTTTCCTTTCTTCTTTAATGGTTTTTATGTTTTTTTTTAGGTGTTATGATTTTTTTATTTTATTGTTTTGTTTGTTCTATTACAATTAGTGTTTTTTTCCCCAGGCACAATCTTTTTAATACTGCAAGTGATTATATGCTAAAAGTTACATACTCATAGTGCTGAAAGTTACATTCTGCCTATTGGTAGTGTTTTTTTAATGTTTTATTAATTATGTTTGTTGATTGTGACGCCGGAAGTGTCTTTTTCCGGCGACGTTTTTTATTGTATATACTTTTATGAGCAATAAAGACCTTCTGAATTTCTGATCATTCGTCCGAGATGGGTCCGGGTTCGGATCCCGGTGAGGCATGGATGTTACGTTTGTCTTACGGCACTGGCTCCCTCCCTTCCGTGGAACCAGTTGTCCTAAATTAAGGATGGGCGACTGCTTATAGGACATTGAGTTGGTTACGGTGTTCGTTAAACCTCCAAGCAAAAAAAATGAATAAATAATTTCTTTAATATGTCATTTGTGCTCAGTATATCACAAAACCCCATGATTGTTACGATATTGATAATGGAATTTAATTCATTTTGAACCCAAAAAACAAAACAAAACCGCAAATAGAAAATTCAACGAAATGCTAGCAGATGTAATCTCAAAAATTAAAAAATAAATTTTAGTTAGTATGTTGTTGATGAAGTAAGAGTGAGGGGAGTGGGGGGAGCCAAACTGCTTTGCCCCTGGTGAAAGAAATCCTAGCTCCGGCTCTGATTATGTAACCACCCTCTGTGAAGAATGACAAAGAAGTATCGACTCTGATGAAACAAAAGATAATTTATCAAATATAAACCCTGATGTCACGACAATTTCAATCATACAAGTGCTTGTACATCCTCTGCTGTGTTTATGAGAAAAAAGAGAATCTCGTTTAGTTGGATTTGCATAAGAAGCTCAAATTAATAGATAGGGAAGGAAAGAAGAATAATTACCTTGAATGTTGATCCGTCCAATGTTTTGACTTCAACTGAGGTTGCATCCTGAGTTATACCAACCACTGGTTTACTCAGAAGAACGGAATCTAGCGGTAAATAAAGGAGACATTTTCACCATAAATACACTGAATCAATAAATCAAACAACACATTATGTGGATTAGTTTACCATCAACATACTTTTGTGCGAGTAAATTCAATGGTGAAAAAAATAGTTCAGCAATAAGAACAAAACGAGCGCTAACGAATTCTGTGGTGCCATGAGCACGCCATTTGACGAAAGTCTCAAATCTACAATCCTAGCGGTTTTTCAAGGTATTTTTTATAAAAACAAGAGGGATGACACCGAATTCTGTGGTGTAATGAGCACGAACTTTGACAAAAGTCTCAAACCTACTACGCTAATGGTTCTCAACGTACTACAATGATGGCATTTCAAGTAAACATTAAATACTAAAATATATCATCATCCTTGTCAACTGTAATCCACTCTGGATGAATATCAATCCAAGTTTCTTCCACAACAGTCTGTCTTGAGCCAATCTCCTCTATTTCACTCTGGAATGCTTATTAAGCAGCAAGTGATTGTTAACATGTAGAGATGAAATTCAAATGAAAACAGCAAAAGTGACAAGGACGTTCGATATCATATCCAAAAGACTTTACCACAAGACGGAAAAAAATCGTCGAAACAGCACATTCCTTTGAAAATCGCTTTATTTTGACAAAGACTTAATAAAACACGCAAGGGGTATATATTGGGTTGGAAAGAAAGTAATGTCTGCAAATGAATGGCAAGAAGAAAAGTGGTAATTACCGTGTGTACAAGTACAGTACAAATCAGTCCAAAACGTAGTCGCCATCGTTTGCTACGATCGACTGAGCAGCCGTTGGATATCGTTCCTGTAGAATTGCGGCGGCTTGGACGGAAAGAAGTAAGTGCGCGTTCGACATCGTCCTAGTTGGTGAACAGTTGTCAATCCAGAAAATGCTACAACGACCGGAAAAGGTGGTAGTCGCTTGCATCATTGTCCGGGGAATCGGCTGCGCGCGGCAGCAGCTCCCACCCCAGGTCCCTCATCTTGTGACAGGTCACCCATGCTGTGTGAGGTCTCGCTCCATCCTACTGTAGGAGGACACCCTTGAGGGTCAGCAGTGATGGTTGTTTCGAAGTGAGCTATGCGTGCATATCGTCGAGCTGACGGCAGTATACATCGGCGGTGATAGTAGTGTTGTCCGGCAGCAGCTCAAAACCATCCATATCCCACCAAACAGACAGCACGAGCTTACGTGGGTGTAAGCCGACTTTGGCGATCGGCATGGACTTCTATTTTGGGTCCAACCACTGTTTCTGGGTGCTGACGTTGCCATACTGGACCCATTTCTCGTCATCTGTCACAATCTGTCACAATACGGTTTAAGAAGGGTTCAACTTGGTCACGTCCATGCCCTCATACGATTTGCTTTCTGCTACAGGACCCATTTCTCCATACAGGACCCATTGCTCGTCATCTGTCACAATGCGGTTTAAGAACGATTCAACTTGGTCACGTCCATGCCCTCATGCGTTTTGCTTTCTGGTCAAGTGTGAGTTGATGGGGTACCCAAACTCCCATCTTGTGCACTTTCCCAAATTGACGCAGGTTCGAAATAATGCTCGTGTGAATCGGCCCCAGCTGATTGGCCAACTCTCGCATGGTCACACGTGGGTCGATCTCCACTAAGATCTTCAGCATGTCCATATCCACTGCCGCAGATCTCCCGGCTTTGGGACGGTCTCACAGGTCAAAATTTCTCTCTCGAAACCATTATAACCAAGGACAGCACTAACGACGTATTATGGCAATGGGGTACACACTGGTAATGTTCTTTGCAGCACTTGCGGGGGTACTACCGCGACGAAATTCATACATCATGCAATGGGGGATGCTCCTTGTCCACTTCCATGTTGGCTGGTCCTTACACGTTTCGTGCTTTGACGGGTAACTACCACTGACTTAAGCCACCTACTGCTGATGTCATGGCGGTGGGCTGCGTGATCTCAGTGACAAATGTGCGCCAGGGCAGGGGCTTGGACTTCGGGTACCTCGTCATCGGACATTATTTTCTTTCCAACCCAATACGCTATGTAGACAAAAGTTTTCGGTCGGCTAGGTCGATCAGAAACAAGAGCATTTATTCGCCTACATCAGTACATATATGGTCCACTTTTGGCAGTAATGACTGCAGCGACCTTCCTAAGAATGCTTTCTATCAGATGGCAGTCAGTATGTACCGGAATTTGCCTTCATTTCTCCTGCAATGCTTCTACCAGAACTGCCACGGAGTAAGGTCTTACCGGCTGAGATCGGATTCGGCGTTCCAATTCGTCCCACAGATGTTCTACTGGATTTAGATCGGGACTTTGGACTGCTCAATTCAACACGTGAACATCCTGCTCCTCAAATCAGACTTGGACAGATCTTGCAATGTAGCAAGGCGCTTGATCTTGCTGAAACAGTTTCGGATCTGTGCTGAAGTACTGCTACAGCGTGTGCAGTGAGGAATTGTTCAGAATCCCTTCATACCTGATAGCCGTTAGGCTGGAGAGCATCGCAACCAAAGGACAGAGACCTTCCCAGCCGAAAAAGCCCCACATTATCAGAGATAGCTCTCCAAACTTGACTCCTAGCACAGTACAACTTTACTTTTTTCCATTTTTCCAGTGGCTAGTCATGGTGTTTCTGACACCTTTGTAGACGAACTTTCTGGTTCTTCTCAGAAATCAGTGGTTTCAGTATAGGACTCGTCGGACCACATGACTTTTTTCCAGTGTCCAGTCCCTGTGTTCCTGACACCGTTGTAGACGAACTTTCCGGTTCTTCGCAGAAATCAGTGGTTTCCGTATAGGACTCGTTGGAATATATGACTTTTTTCCAGTGTCCAGTCACTATATTCCTGACACCACTGTAGACGAACTTTCCGGTTCTTCGCAGAAATCAGTGATATTCATATAGACATCCGACTGCCAATACCGATTCTCTTCAATTCCTTGCTCATAGTTCACTGAGATATATGTCGGGAACAGCCTTCATTTAATGCTTCGGTCAATTGCTGCACACAGGAAATCCTGTATCTCCGTACAGGACTTCTCAGACGACGGGGATCTAGTTCCTGACAGATTGTAACCGCGCCACAGTTACGTCTCTTAGACAAGCAATGTGGGTTATTTTTTCACTGATTAAAGACCCGGGATGTCTCACCTTTGAGAAACCAGTCATTTTTAAAAATCGTCGCTCCAGCTAGACGGACACCCACAATAAGCCCTCTATGGAACTCCGAAAGTTTCTTTGTATATCTCGTGTGATCCATACTGCTGACAAAAAGCAGTCTTAAACAGTTGGCTAGATCACGTGGTGACGCACGTACCACGTATTTTGCATATACGCTTCGTAAGTCATGCTTACGTACATCTGCATAAAGGTGTTTAATTAAGTGGCTTTCATACCGCTGCAAAAACTGGATGGAAATCTCCATACACTGTTGTTTGCGTTGATCGGTCAGCTGTTTCATGATCCACTTAGCATACACTTTTTGGCATTCTGATCCACTTGGCCCACACTCTTCGGCATTTTAGTCGTCTTGCACTATTGTATAGGCTGAACCATCACTTATGCCCAACATATCAGCCACAGCAGACACGGTAATCCGTCAGTCTTCTTCATGACAGAGTTCATACGATCGACATGGTCTTGAGTTCGTAATGTTGATGGGTCCCTGATTGAACTTATTCGCCCAGTTGCTACCCATTTGTAAACTTTTCTCTGGCCGTACACTTATTACCATACTGTGCTACCATTATTCTGTAAATATGAGCGGGGTTGACCCTTCATGCCCAAAATGTCCAACGAAACGTTATTGCGGTAAGCCGTTCTACAGCAGTCGGAAAGAGGAGTATAATATAATTGTTTTCATTTGGCTGTTGATTTAAACTTTTACGTTAAGTTAACTTCAAGTTTTAACTTCAGCATTAACTTAGCTTGACTGCCAAATATTTTAAGCTTTGACTTCGCTTAAGCTTTTGGTTTAACCTAGATTGCTCAGTCGTTTGTAGCAGCCGAAATTCCTAACTAAACGTATAAATTACGCTTGAGCAGGATTCAATGATAAAGTCTATTTACAGGTTTCTGCTTTCTTAATTCGGAAATCAGGCACGTTCAGTGGCCAATATTAGCAAGTTGTAACGCAATAAGATACGTTGAATAGCAATCAGCATTAAAACGGTCTTTCAAAAATAAGAATAGGTCGTAACATGGAATATCGCTCTTCCCACTACACGAATACATCTCGCTCAAATAATGATGATTACTGCACAGAAATCATTCGTAAATTGATTTGTCGATGTGAATATTGTGCAATTAACATTGCACACAGAATACTGCTCGCTCAATCTCTCATCTCAGATTGCATACTCAGCTCGTACCTCTGGAGCTTTTACGTAGCTTGCCTTTTGATCTGCTGTCAGGTTTGCAAAATCTCTAATTGTTCAAAAGGAATCTTATGGCGTTAAGTCAACGAAAAGAAACTAAATTTGCATAAAAACACAGGAACTCAAAAGGAAGGTTAAATTAGGGGTATATCAAAGAGCCGAAACATTATGACCACCTGCATAATACACTGGTGTGCAAAAATTAATAACGAAGAGAGGACATTAGCATAACAGCGGAACGAGCAGGCAGAACGGACCGAAAGACCACTCAGGAGATAGACTAGGGTCCGGTACGGTAGGGCATGCGCATATATGCAGCATGACGTAGGGGTAGGGAGTGTCAGAAGGGTATAAAGCACACAGGTGGTGTACGCTCAGCAATTCGGTGAAAGCTATTGCACGGTGTACATCGGTTTGAACGACGTCGAGTTGCTGCCACCGTGTGATATGGCCAACAGACAATCCAGTAGACGACATCTGGATAACTTTACCCGAGGTCGCTTCATTGGGAAGTTGGAAGAAGGTCAAAGGTAGTGTGGCCGAGGAGTTCAGGATCGCTCACAGCATCGTTTCATGAGCTTGGAGAGCATTTCAAACGAGAGGAACAGCTGTCCGAGAGTTTCGCAGTGATCGTCCATGAGCAACCACGGCGGCGGACAACCGGTATATTGTCCTACAGGCGAGAAGAGACAGACGGTAGACAGCGGGAGAAATCGAAAGGTACCTGCAACAGACAACTGGACGTCCGTTATCGCGTTTTACCGTAACCAGGAAGCCGCACAAAGGTGGTCTGTTTGCACGACGACCAGTGAGGTGTGTGCCATTAACGCCTGCTCATCGGACACGGCGGTTTCTGTGGTGCCAGGAACACAAGAACTGGACACATCAGCAATGGGGTCTAGTTCTCTTTGCGGATGAGAGCCGATTTAGTCTGACGAGCGATTCTGGACGTATACACATCATGAGAGAGTAGGGAACACGCAATCACACCTCCAACATAATCGAAAGGGACCAGTTTGGAGGTGGCGGAGTTCTCGTTTGGGGCGGTATCATGCTTGGTAGCCGTATTGACCTCCACATCTTCCAAGGAGGTTCAGTCACTGGTGTCCGCTATTGTACCGACGTTCTCCTGCCTCACGTGCGTCTGTTTAAAGGTTCCGTGGGTCCAGAGTTCCTCTTCATGGACAACCACGCTACACCTCATCGTACAGTGTATGTCTCAGAGCTGTTGGAGAGTGAAGATATTCAACGCATGGATTGGCCCGCAAGGTCCCCGGACCTAAATCCAATCGAACACGTGTGGGGCCTTCTCGGGAGACGCTTGGCACCACGTCACCAGCCGCCAGCAACGATTCCGCTGCTGCGACTGGCGCTACAAGAGGAATGGGCCGCGATGCCTCAACAGCTCCTTGACAACCTCGTCCTCAGCATGGACAGACGTTGTAAATCCTGCAACGCAGTCAGGAGTGATCATATCCCCTACTAAAGACTGAATTTTTCTTGGCAGCCGTCTGTCACTTGGACGTTTATGTCTTCTGTCCAGTTGTGCTCGAAGCTACCTTTTCAATAAAGTGCCTTATTGAAAAGGTACTTTATTGAAAAGGTAGTGCCTTATTGAAATTCCTTGTTTGGACGGTTTTGCTCACTTGTCCCATATTCTTAGATCTTGGGGATCTTATGGTATGATTTGAGTCGATGTGGAGAAATTCTGCACGACGTTATATTCGAAAAACTGTCTCGTCCTTAAATGTTTGCACGCCAGTGTAGGATGTTTGTCCTCCATCTGCCACCAAAGCAGCTCTTACCCGGAGAGGCATAGTCACTACAAGACTTCTGGAGGTGTCTTGTGGTATCAAGTGTCAACCAGTTACCAACTTGGCTATTGTAAGTTACGTGGTTGAGCCTCAGCAGATCGGATTTGCTGTTATAGCACAAAACTCTGATGTTTGATGGATTGATGCCTGGGGAACTTGAAAAACCTGGAAATCTTTCTCATTTCGCCCGAACCATTCTCGAAGCACCGGGTAGTGTGACATGGTGCATCATCCTTTTGAAATAATGCACTATTAGACGGGAATACCTTTGCGATGAAAAATGTACCTGATCAGCAGTGATGTTTAGGTGAATGCTGACCTCATAGTTTCCTGCACCCAGGGTTTCCCAACAGAACATTGCCGAAAGCGTTACTCTTGGCCCATCGGCTTGTTTTCGTCCCGCGGTGCATACTAGTGCCAACAATTTCACAGTTAAACAATGCACACGTACCCAGCCGTCCTCATGGTGCAATAGGAAATGAGATTGCTCGGGCCAGACGACTTTCTTCCTATCATTCTAGGTCCAGATTTGATGCTCGCGTGCTTATTGTAGGCGTTTTCGATGGTGAACCGCGGTTAGCATGGGCACTTGGAGCGGCCTGTGGCTACGCAGCCCCATTTTATGAAGGGTTCGATGTACTGCGTGTTGTGACACATTACTCCCGTCACCAGCATTCAAATTACTAGAGAATTGCACCACAGTGTCCCTTCTGTTAGCTCGTACCATACGGGATAGCCTTTGCCCACCTCTGGCATCCGTGAGCCGTGATCGGCCCACGCGTTGCACGAGTTTCGTGGTTTCTCTCCTCTGACCACGTTTTGAAGCAATCAATCACGGCTGACCATGAGCACCCCACAAGACTTTCCATCTCAGAATTGCTATGACCTAGCGTCTGTCCATTACAATTTGCCTTTTTTACGCTTTCCAACCGTAGGTTGAAGAAGCGTATATGCTCCAGCTCTGTCCGTCTGTCCGTCCGCACGATAACTCGCATAAAAATGGTTCCATTTAGATGAAATTTTAGTATGTGGTAGGGGACCACCCGGGGACGAACCCTATTGAAAATGGAAGAAATGGGGTCAAAGGTCAGGACGTAGGAACGGATACCATTCCATTGCCCTTATGCGCCATAACTTGCATAAAAATTGTTCGATTTCGATGAAATTTTAGTACATGGAAGGGGACTACCAGGAGACGAACCCTATTGAAAATGGACGAAATGGGGTCAAAAGTCACGACACAGGAGTGAGATCCATTCGATCGCCCTTATGCGTCATAACTTACGTAGAAGCGTTTCTATTGCGACAAAACGTTTTCATGTTGTTCCGGAGGTATACTAAACCGGTCCTGTTGAATATCATCGCAATGGGGTCAAAGGTCAGGGCACAGGAGAGAGATTTATTCCACAGCCATAATCCTCATAACTTGACAAAAATGCTTCTATTGCGACAAAACTTTAGTATGTTGTTCCGGAGGTATACTGAACCAATTCTGTTTAATATAATCGAAATGGGGTCAAAGGTCAGGACACAGGAGCGAGATTTATTCCACAGCCATTATCCTCATAACTTGAGTAATAACTTGTGTAATGATTTCTGGTATGTTGGAAAGCGTATCATAATCAGTGCATTGCATGATTTTACTAACTTGTTTTAAATTCTCTTAAGTCAGCTGCCTTTCTCATCTAAAGAACTAGAATAACCCTTATTAAAAGACCTTAGTATCAGGCGTTATTTATACCGTTCCATGGCCTTCTCAAGCGTCGTCGTCCATCTCCAGTTGCTTCGATTTGCATAAAGACTCACTGGTCATAATGTTTATGCTCTTCGGTGTATATGTTACTGGAGTTTCCCTGTTTACGTGCTCACCGCCAGACTGACGAGTAGCGTTGTGCGATGCAGGTACCACCTTGTCTAACTGCCTGTTTGTTTTAACGTTGGTTGGCAGGTGTCGCCCTCCAAACCTTTTGATTTACCCTCGTAGACAATGACATAGTAAAAATATTCAAACTGCCATTGCGTACGAGGGCACATCGAGGAGTGGTAAAAGAAATATTTTTTTATATATTCATACTCACCTCCAAGGAGAGCGGCAATCTTTTCACTAATCTGCTGCGATCCTCCAACAAACTTCCTTTCCTACAGAACAACAAAAAACACAGCAAATCAACAGAAAACTTATATTTCTCGAAACACTGCATGACTAGTGATATCAAAGAACATAAAAACAATTTTACTTTAAGCGTCCACCAATTAGCTTTTTCAAGGTTGGAAAAATGAAATCAAGAAAACAAAGTACTCTGAAGATGATTAATAAATAATAAAATGTTTTCATCCATATATAGAGAACTATAGAGAACTCAGAAAGTAATATATATATATTTTTTTGATTGGAGGTTTAATGACCCCCGTGAGCAACTCAATAGGCTATAAGCAGTTGCCCGTCCCTAATTTAGGGCCACTGGTTTCAGGAAAGAGAGAGATCCAGGGCCGTCAGACAAACACAACATCCATGCCTCATCGGGATTCAAACCAGGACCCATCTCGGAAGAATGATCAGAAGCCATCGCCTAGACCACTGCACCACCAGGGCGGCATATATTTTTAGCATGTGTTTTGAAAAAAGATACGTGCTTATACATTGGTTATAAAAAGTTTGGGATATTGCGATTTTTTTGAAGGGAAAACGTGCTGATTCTGCCCTGGTGGCTCAGTGGTCTAACCGGTGGCTTATGACAATTCGTCCGAGAAGCGTCCGGGTTCGAATCGCGGGAAGGCATGGATGTTATGTGTGTCTTACGGCATTAGTTCTTCCCCTTCCCTGGACCAATAGCTCTAAATTAGAGACGGGCGACTAGTTATAGCCCACTGAGTTGCTTACGGTGGTCGTTAAACCTCCAATAATACCCCCCAAACGCGTGGTGACATGCAAATTTAGAGACTACTGGATATCAGTTATCAGCGTGAGTAGCTAGGTCATGTGCAAATTAGCATCAGGAGAACACAGCACGTGGAGTGCAAGGTCCGATAAAAGTACCCACGAGAAGTGGAAAACGGGTCTTTTCAGGGTTTGGTCTAGAAGTTTGCTGAATGTACAATGAAGAGCAATTGAATTAGAGATACCTGTCTAGTAACGCGTAGCACCACCTTTCTCCCTGATGACGGTGGCGATTCGTCTCGGCATGTACTCGATAACACACCGGAAGCGTTGGGAAGCCATACGGATCCACGACCCCTGAACAAGCTCCAACAGTTCACGAAGATTTGATGGAGGGGGTCATCTCTCTCGATGGCATCACTGATGTGACCTAGCTGGCCAGAGAAGCGAGGTCACGTCGGTGGAGTGTTCATCCAACCATTCGGATACAATTCGGGAGCGATTGCACCGTGCATTGTCTTGTTGCAGGATATGGTCCCCAGTGGAATGTTGAAGACGCACAAACGGGAGCAAATGGTCGTCCAGGATATCCCGGTAACGTTGACCTGTAAGGGACGATGACGCACGTACCAGGGGTCCCATTTCAGTCGACGTAAACAGTCCCGAGAAGAGAATGCCACCCCCACCAGCTTGAAGACTACCCGGCTGGCAAGAAGGATCCATCGCTTCATGTGGTTTGCGCCGTATTCGCATCCTGCCATCCGCATGTACCAACGTGAATATCGACTCATCAGTCCAGGCAACATTTTCCCACATGTCTTGGGTACAGTGGCGATGTTCCCGCTCCCATGCTAATCTTTGCACCCTGTGATGTGCGGTCAACAACGGTACCCTCGTGGGACGATGGCTTCTGTACCAAATAGCGAGGCGATGATTCTGAATGGTGTGGCTGCTTACACGTTTTTGTGCACCAGCGTTAAATTGCCGAGTGATTTCTTGCACTGTGGCCCATCTATCCGCTGTTACAATGCGAGCTAGCATCATCCACACGCTCTTGTCCACGGCAGTTATCCCTTGCAGGGATGGGTTTACCGGATTCGATGTACTCACGTGACACCCGTGACACAGTGGCTCGTGAAAATCCCAGTGCCTGCACGACTTCTGAGATGGAGTGACCCATTCGTCGGGCCTCGACAATTTGGCCACGATCAAATGCACTTAGTCTTACCCATACTGCGTCCGTCTCTTACTGATTCCCGTCGCATGACTCCTTATATTGTCGGATCGCTGCATACGTCATGTCGTTTGCCCACGATCAAATGCACTTAGTCTTACCCATACTGCGTCCGACTCTTACTGATTCCCGTCGCATGACTCCTTATATTGTCGGATCGCTGCATACGTCATGTCGTTTCCGTTTACAATTTTCCCACGATCAAATGCACTTAGTCTTACCCATACTGCGTCCGACTCTTACTGATTCCCGTCGCATCACTCCTTATATTGTCGGATCGCTGCCTACGTCATGTCGTTTCCGTTTACAGGGCCGCCCACCGCGCCACTTTTCCATAACTCCAGCTGTCTCTAATTCAATTGCTCTTCAGTGTGGGATTAACTCGAAATACGTCCAGACAACGTTTAAGCATTCGTCTGGGCAGGAGTGTGTTTTAATGGCTGTGTTTCCTTGTATGCTTGTCAAGGCAACATGAATGCCTCAGTGTACCGAAACGAGATTATTGCGCTCGTTGTGACATTGTTTCATGCTGCTATTGGACACGCATTCCGTTTTCTCGATGACAGTGCAATCAGTCACCGTGACTTCAAGAGCTGAAAAATCATGGGATTGAATCCTATTGAGAACATTTGGGACGCTACTTACGGTGGTCGTTAAACCTCCAATAATAATACCGCGACGTCTGGATGACCACGTTCCCTACCCCAGTACAATGGAAGAAATCCGAAACGTGTAGCCTGTACTATGGAACGAGCTACCCCAGACATTCATCAATAATGTCATTGCAAGTATGCCTCGTAGGTGTCAAGACGTTCTTCGACACAGAGGTGGTGTTACCGGGTACTCAAATCCAGAGGTATAAACTTTCTCCGAATTTACCATTATGCCAATATTGCAGTGCTACTTTGTTGTGTGCAGAAATTGCACAATAAATAGTTTTTTAAACGCACTCTTTATCGTTTGTGTTACGTAACCTCACTGATGTTATTTCAATGCGTGTTACATGAGTCAGATACATACCTCCATCATTTCATGCAATGTCACTAACTTTTTGTGACCAGCGTAGAATTATTTCATATGTCCGTCCGTCCGTCTGTCAACACGTTCGTTGTCTCTGCAACTATCAGCCTGACTTGAAAAATTCTTTTTGCATTGGGAAGCCCTAAATGTGAGAACAATGATCCTTGGTTTTTGATCTCTTTCTGATGCATAACTTCGCTGTTAGAGGGCGTAAATGCAGCTACTATCGAATTTAAATACCTTTTGTTTCACATAATTTTTTTAAAAAATTATTTCCTTCGATACCATTTACAACGGAGACTATTTTCGGTTGAATTTCTTTTTCACGTAATACGCACTTTTTCTGCTAGGAGGCATTAAAATAAAATGCGAGTTCCCCGATAACTTCAACAGAAAACCTTCTGCGTATATCTACTGCTTAAAATAAATAATGGCTTTTCCGCCATTCTTGGCATCTCTGCTGATAAACGTCAGATTTTAAAAAAAAATTCTTCTAACACTGGATACCATTCGCCTTGTGGAGCATTTCACATATATTAGTGTGTTTGTGCAGTTCATAGTCCTGGCCCTAGGTGGCGTTTGTATCTATTTCTGTTTGCAACTGTATCCCCGCTTTTAAAAATCCTATTGAGAAATTTCTTCTTTTACTGTATTCCATTCGCTAGACAAAAAAAAAAAAAAAAAAAAAAAAAGAAAACGATTAAGAACATTATCCTCTTTAAATAATGCATAGTTTTACCGCTAGCGGGCGTAAATGGCGATTTTGTTTCACGCTAACTCTGCTTCCACAAGGCGCATTTGAAAAATTAATTTTCCTAAACATAGACTTTGCTACGAAGAAATCTTCTCGCACATTGTACTTTTCCATTATTAAGAGTTCTTCCACCACGGGGCGTTAATGTGCATTTCGCCGCCCCGGTGGCGCAGTTGTATAAGGCGTTGGCCTCTGATCATTCGTCCGAAGGGGTCCGGGTTCGAATCCCGGTGAGGCATGGATGTTCTGTTTGTCTTACGGCACTGGCTCTCTCCCTTCCCTGGAACCAGTGACCCTAAATTAGGGACGGGCGACTGCTTATAGCCCATTGAGTTGCTCACGGTGGTCGTTAAACCTCTAATCAAAAAAAAAAAAAATGTGCATTTCTATTTGTGAACGAGTTAATTCGATTCCAAAAATCCATTGGAAAATTCCTTGCCGCCCCGGTGGCGCAGTGGTCTAAGCGATGGCCTCTGATCATTCGTCCGAACGGGGCCCGGGTTCGAATCCCGGTGAGGCATGGATGTTGTGTTTGTCTTACGGCACTGGCTCTCTCCCTTCCCTGGAACCAGTGACCCTAAATTAGGGACGGGCGACTGCTTATAGCCCATTGAGTTGCTCACGGTGGTCGTTAAACCTCCAACCAAAAAAAAAAAAAAAAAAAAAATTCCTTTTTTGGTAGCATGTGATTATGAAGAGTATTTTGCACCCATTTGTTTTTCTTTAAGTAACGCACAGCTATTCCACTAGGGGCGTAAATTTACCTTACACTTTCCTCTATACCTCTCCTTCTAATTGTTCTATTTGAAAATCCTTTTTGCTTCTGATATCTTTCGCAATAAGAAACGTTCTGAGAACAAATCGTCAATTTTCGTAACACATTTTTCAGCCGCTATCTCTATCTTTGGATGTTTTACCGATAATACGGCTGATTTTTTATGTTCTAACCGCTTTTATTTACTATGAATGACCCCGATCACATTCGTATTTAAATTTTGTGCAGTTGTTTTTCTAGGTGGTGTAAGTGTATTCTCTTTTCTGTTGAATTTTTAGATTTTCTAAAATTCTGCTTTGAAATGTTTTTGGTGTCGGAATGGATTCAAAATAACTTCTAATTAAGACCATAAATTCGGTGTCATCTTTCTTCTTTATTTGTGGAAAGAAATTACGTATCATTTGGAATGGCCAATTACTAGAACATTGTACCCTTTCCAGGAGTAAACATGGGTAGGCCATTGACTTATATGCACTCTTAGACCAAAAAGATCCACACAGCCCGAAAAATCATCCGCGCATCTTGAATACCGGTCTGGAAATATTTATTAGGCAGGTATGCAAATGACTAAGGTTTCACAGTCAATGAACGTCCACGTCGTTCGCAGAGCTCATTTGAATCCCTCACCCAGTAGATTAGATAAGGGTTGGGTGAGTTCACCTCAAATTATCGGGTGAGTTCACTTCAGTAGCCGCTGATCATACTTGGACGACTCTATAGAAGACTCTATGAACAACTGAGCGCATTTGAGAGGGGCCGCATTGCGGGACTGCGGGAATCCGATTGTTTGTATCGACGAAGGTCCCAGCATCTCAGCCCTAGTAATGCAGAAGTGAGACGGTGTTCAAAGAAGTGTGTACGTGAGGGCACGCATACACTCTAGATGGCCTACGCCAGACATTTCAAACTCAAATCTGTCATAGAGCCCCACTATGGTGGGTGACACAGCAACAATGAGGGGGCTACATACATTTCAAACGTAAGCGTCCAACGCCAAACATATATCGGTAATATGTAAATAACCTTTTTAAGAATATACCGGATTTATAAACTTCCCTTTTTCCTTTCTGAGTAACCAAAAAATTGTATTTCAGATAATAATATGCTTCAAACTAAAAAAGTTAAAATTATAAAGTTAGTCTGAAAATTAAAACGCCTAAACATATTGAAAATTATTTGTAACTGGCTGTATTCCCACGGCTTCTCTGTCCACCATCGAGCGAGATGTATCTGCCTTATGAAGCATCTTGCACCACTGTGCACCATTGGGAGACGACTTGCAGTGTCAGGACTTCAGTCTCGGCGCGCTTTCGCACTTCTTGCTTTAACCACTTTTCATCGGCGGATCCGTCTGGAGTGGTGTCGTGACCAGGAATCATGGTCGGCCTTCGACTGCCGTCTCATCATTTTTAGTGACAAATCCCGATTCTGCCTTGGAGTTGATGTCTATCACATTTTCATGTGGTCTGGGCAGCACTCACATCCGCACTCAGTTGCGTAGCAACAAACCACTACCTTTAGTGTGTTATAGAGTGAGGAGACATCTCCTATGACATCCGGACACCCCTAGTAATAACAGGGACATTAACAACACAGGTATACGTTCGTCTCTTGTCTTTCATGTTCCGTCTGCCAGGGTATATTTCCCTCCAGGATAATTCTTGGCCACACACGGTTCCTCGCTCGCTGAATAATTCTTCGGCCATCACGGAATGTTGGGGATGTTATGCAGCGATTACAGAACACAGAATCTGTCACAGGACAACATTAGAGTTTTGCTTCACTCAGTGCTACGACGTATAAAAGCATGAATCGCAGCTCAGCTGGAGTTGGCTTTAGGATATATTAATTTGTAGCAGTTATGCTACGCTTCTGAAATAGAGTTCTACTGCTTTGATATTGTAATCACTTCTTTATCGCTTCTTTATCTATCTTTATAAAATCAGATAAAGAAGTAATCACTTCATCTATCTATTTATCTATTTCTGGATGAAGGTCTTTCCAAATTTCCTCCAGGTGAGCCAGTTTCCCCATACCGCTCACACATGCTTCCTAATTTCATCCACCTAACTCCCACACGATGGTCTTCTTCTAGGTCTTTTCCTGTCCCTTTGGATCCAGTCTAGTATTTTCGTTGTCCACCGCCATTTAGTTCTGAAAACTTACCATAGTCGTTTTATGGCCAAGGTGACACTCTGTGGGAATAAAACCAAATTTGCATATGTTTGCAAAACGTGATGTTGTCTTGATAGTCTGTAGTGAAGTCTGCTTTCGTCGTTGCAGGCAGTCAGTAAGCATCGCGTTGTGACATTATGCAAATAGTGCGATGGGTCAATTATGCAGATTTCTGCCATTTGTGTTTTTGACTTCGGACAGCAGCGAAATGTTAGTGACATTTAAAGTTTCCGCTGGCATTCGAAGGTCCGTAAAACGTATGCTCTATATTAGTTTGTGAAGATGACCCACATATATTCTACTCAGGATTATGTTCAGCTATTGGTTTTGTACTTCAGGAATGGCATAATGCTTCTCAAACAGCTCGGCAATTTGACCAGCAAAACGTTGATAGGCCACAACCTTCTGTGAAAGCAGTCTGTAATTTAATACACCGTTTCATAGAAACTGGAAGCGTCGTAGAGCGAAACAGAACGGGAAGATCAAAATCAGTTATCCATGCGGACAAGGAAATCGACGTTTTAGCTAGCGTCGAAACAAACCCGACATTATCACTACGGCATCGTGCTCAAGGGATTACTATGTCTCATACTTCCATTTACAGAATACTGAAGGCAAACAGATACCCTCCTTACAATACAAAATTAGTGCAGCAGCTGTTAACAACCGACTAAAATAGGCGACTACAGTTTTGTCTATGGGCACGGCAACAAATGCAAAGCAATTTTAAGCGAAGCCTCATCTTCATGGATGAAGCAACGTTCATCAGGCATGGGCAAGTCAGTCGAAATTGGACTTACCACTGGTCATCCACGAATCCGCATGTTCTTTCTGAGAGGCATTCACAGTATATAGAAAAACTGAACGTATGGTGTGGTATCTGGGACAGTGTAATTATAGGTCCATTTTTTTATTGAAGTAAATTTAAATAGTGAGACCTATCGAAATTTGTTGGAAAATGAAATATGGCCCAGCCTGGAGCCATTTGTGGATGCGAATGCAGACTTACAGTCGTACTTCGTGCAAGATGGAACACCGGCTCATCATTCCCATCTAACAAAAGAATGGCTGAATGAGAAGTTTCCAAATAGATGGATTAGAAATAACAGACCTGTCCAATGGCCTGCTCGATCTCCAGATCTCACACGGTGTGACTTTTTTCTTTGGGGATATCTCAAAAACTATGTTTATCCTGTGAATTCCATTGCAGAACTCTGAGAGGCAATACGCCCGAATGCCACTGAAATATCCCGGGATACATTTTGTGCTTTACAAGGTGCATGGTGTGACAAGATTGAGCTGTGCATTGCTGTCAATGGGGTTTACTTCGAACACATGTATTTGGTAGGTATCGTGTAACAATATCTGATATGGTGATACTTGATCAATTTGCACTGTTAGTCGCTTCAGATGTAGGAATGTCTGCACGTATTGATTTGACTTGGAAAACGAGCCATTTTACAGTAGACTCCAAAGATGTAAAACTGGACGTACCTTTTGCATTTATTCCCCGATTACACGTTAACCTCAGCAGTTTGGCATAGCACATTTGATAAAATAAAGATATGACAATTTAAAAGAAGAAATTGTTCCCATTTCTGACATCTGCCCGGTGATATGGCGTGACCCGACGTTACCATGCATAATTTTGTGAAACTTCCAGCCCGGATCCTCACAAGGTCGCAAAACCCCTCGGTTCCTATCCTATACGGTGTCCTTTTTGACATAAAACATAACGACTATTGTATGTTTTTTGAACTACAAAGAGCAATAAAGTAAATTTGTGAAACACGTCATCGTAACAATGAGGCATTACACTACCCTCCCCCTTTCCATCTGCAATTATTGAATGAAGCTGTTCCCTGCCTCCAACGGGGTCACCGGACCCCTCCATTCGTGGCCGGAAACGTGGTTCCTTGCCATAAAACACAATAAGTACAGTAAATTCACACAAACCAAAGAAAGAACACAAATGTGTTAGAAGTAACGCAATTTTTCCTACCACTCACAGTGCACTTTAGTGTCACTATGTCACTATTGTGGGCTATAGCTTTGTACCTGATAAAAGTAAAACAAAAATTTAAGAACCGACTTACAACTTTTTCGGAGATCTTTCCAACGATATGCCACATGACCCCTCTTTCCATTAGAAAATTTCGAGTAACACCCAGCTCCCCCTTCGGGGTCACTAGACCCCCGGTTATAAGCCCCAAAAGTGTCCCCCTTGCCATATAGAGAAATGGCTGTCATGGGTTTTCTGGAAAAGCAACCAATAAAAAATTAAATGGAGTTTTTCGGGACTTCTGTGCCATACTATATACCATTCCTCGTTGTATTTTGCTTTATAGATGATTTTAAAACCCATGCCGTTCAGTGTCCTGTATTGTTGCTAACATCAGTTCTAATAGTCTCACATAGGTTTTGCATAATTTGAGACAATGTTGATTTGCGTTCTGAGCGGATTGTCATTTCTTGGTAGATTCAGCCTCATTCCGCTTCCATTTGGATAACTTCAATGTTATCCAAATGGAAGCGGACTGAGGCTGAATCTATCAAGAAATGACAAAGCAGAAAAATATTATGGTCGAAAAAGTGTTTCGCCAAATATTTTTGTTCGCTACTGTATGTGTTTTGCATAAGCTCGTCTGTACCAGGTTTTCTGGCACTTCAGTGTATACCTATATACAATTGCACAAGAATCATACTAGAGCAGTTTAAAAATCAACAAAGGGCAACGAACTTACTTGACCACCATTTGTAGTAGAAAATATCCTTTTTAATCCGCCACATTGCTTTACGTACCACAGAAAACTTAAAAGGGATGCTTCATATGCTTCTGATGTGATGTTAATAGTGATGAACGATTTGAAAAATTCGATTGCTTCACTGCAAAATAATAATATATCTGTAGTTTACAATGTAAACTAAATATTTAATTACTTCAGTGTCCAAAATTAGCGTGACAAACTCAAAATAAAAAGTAACGCAAAATCCACACGACAGAGTTTAACGACAGTTGGTACGGACATATACAACGATGAGTCATAACATTATGACCACCAACCTAATAAGTTGTAGGACCCTTTTTGGCGTTCAAAACAGCGGCCACTCGGAAAGGCATCGATTCGATGAGGCGGCGATAGGTATGCTGGGGTATCTGGTACCATAATGCCAACAGCAGGTCCTCCAGTTCCTGTATATTTTGGGGTGGTGGTCATTTAACGCGAACCTTCTTTTCCAAGTCGAACCATAAATGTTCGATTGGGTTCATGTCAGGTGAATTTGGAGGCCAGGGTATTAACAGAAAGTCACCAGCATGTTCCTCGAACCATTCCTTGGAGATTCTGGCAGCGTGGCAGGGCACATTATCCTGCTGGTAATGGCCGTCACCAGCAGGGAACACAATAGCCATGAATGGGTGAGCTTGGTCTGCAATGATGTTCAGATACCGGATAGCTGTCAGGGATTGTGCTATTGGGATAATGGGGCCTAAGGTGTCCCAAGAAAACATCGCCCACAGCATAAAACCGGCCTGTTTCCGCCCAACAGTGCATCCAGGGGCCACAGCCTCCGTTGGTAATCGGAGTATCCGCGCTCGGCCGTCTACGTGATGCACCAGGAATCTTGATTCGTCAGACCAGGCCACGTTCTTCCAATCATCCACGGTCCATTCTCGATGATCTTGGGCACATTTCATACGTTGTTGGTGATGACGTGCAGTGAGCCGGATGGGTCTTTGCCTATGCAGGCCCATGCGCAGAAGGCTGCGATAAACTGTGTGTTGTGACACATTGCCCTGATCACCATTGTTATAGTTGCGGCTGATTTCTCGCACTGTGTGGCCCAGCGGTCGCTGTGAACAATGCGCGACAGTTTCCGCTCCCATCTGGCATCAATGAGCTGTGAATGATATACGGCTGGACGACGCATCGTCGTTTGGCAATCTGCGCACAACTTGTGATACGCATTCACTACAGCGACACGTGAACAACCCACACACCGCGCCGTTTCCGAGATCGCAGTTCCGAGAAGCCGTGATCTAAATTTTTCCTTTGTCAAACTCCGATAAATCGGCAGCTTACTCCATTCTGACTCCCAACACTCTACTAACCGAAAGACGGCCCTCGGGTTGTATATAAACTGCTCTGTGAACTTCACCTGCGCCACTGTTCGGTGTCCAGGCGCCTCATTTCTCTAAGCTCGGGGTGGTCACACTGTAATGGCTAATCGGTGTATATATATCGAGAACGCAATAATACACAACAGAAAAGGAATGGCACCACCGCATGATGAGGAGGGAGCATGCGCATAACATCATGGCAGTCCAAAAGTGACGCAGCAAGTGGGGCGGATTTTGCGGGGCTAATAGAAAGTGAGATTACTCCGAACAGCGATCGAGTTCGCACAAAGAGCTCTCACATGGTGTTTACGACACAGTGAATGAGAGTTTAGGCCAATAAGTGAAGGAGAGTTTGTAGGCAACTAAGTGGTTGCGGTGGGAACACCGTTATTGGAAAATTTAAAGATACACTTTGAAAAACATGGTACAAATTGCAAAAAAAAAAAAAAACAAACCCCCCCCCCCAAAAAAAGACCTGCGTTTATCAAATTTTTTGCAGCCAAAATTTGTTGACTGATTTAATTAAGGTGGTTTAACCTAAAATCTCTGCCTTATGGGTCCAATGGTAAAACTTCTTTACATATTTTTTTCGCAATTAATGTATTCCCAAGGATGAAAATTTGCACATCGATAAAGCTAACTTGAAGTTGTAGCATGAGATACTTAATACGAGCTAAAACATAACCATAATTATATTAAAAAACCAATCATTTTTTTAGTAATGTTCAGACCTGTTCATAGATGGCGCGACGTGTACATTGATGACGTCAGTAGACAAACAAATGTTGGATTGCTTAGTTATGGTTACTTTTTAGCAAGTATCAAGTATCCCATGCTATAACTTCAAGTTAGTTTTATCGATGTGCAAATTTTCAGCCTTGGGAATACATTAATTGCGAAGAAAATATGCAAAGAAGTTTTACCATTGGAAACATAAGGCAGATATTTTAGGTAAAACCACCTTAAACAATGAGCTGCAAGTACGTGTGTTTTAAAATTCATGGTGAAAACGTTGTATGATTAAACATGCATCGAAATACGTACATTGAATGAACTGGATTTTAAAATGAAAATACTATACATATTCTGTATGTATCCAGTCGTATTGTACCTTTTCTCATAGTAAAAAATAGCAAGAAAAAAACCTTTAATCAAAATCATAATCTTAATTATTCGAGGGTTGAATGAAAAGTAATGCCTCCATGAGCATTACTCGGGACTGAACGGGAAAAGTTTAATAAGTCAAACACAGAAATAATCATCAATATATGCCGTTTATAAACTTGTACTCATTTCTCAATATAGTCACATAATTGAATACATTTCTGCCAACGATGAACAAGTTTTGTAAAGCTGTCAGGGAAGAAGTCCACCTTCTGTTTCCGCAAAAACGTCTGACAGCCTCCTCATTTTTTTCATTGGGGGTTTAACGTCCACCGTGAGCAACTCAATGGGCTATAAGCAGTCGCCCGTCCCTAATTTAGGGTCACTGGTTCCAGGGAAGGGAGAGAGCCAGTGCCATAAGACAAACACAACATCCATGCTTCACCGGGATTTGAACCCGGGCCCCTTACGGACAAATGATCAGAGGCCATCGCTTAGACCACTGCGCCACCGGGGCGGCCTTCTCAACTTCTTCATTGCGGCGCAGTGGTCTAAGCGATGGCCTCTGATCATTTGTCCGTAAGGGGCCCGGGTTCAAATCCCGGTGAAGCATGGATGTTGTGTTTGCCTTACGGCACTGGCTCTCTCCCTTCCCTGGAACCATCGTCCCTAAATTAGGAACGGGCGACTGCTTATAGCCCATTGAGTTGCTCACGGTGGTCGTTAAACCTCCAATAAAAAAACAAAACAAAAAAAACCCTTCTTCATTGGATGAGTAGTGACGTCCTCGAAGATCTTCTCTCACAAGGAAACGGACACGTGGTTGTCGCTGATTGCAAAACCAAAGTACATTGTTTAGATACAGGATCATAAGTTATGTTTCTATCCAAACTTTGAGCTGCTATGGACAACAGGAGGAGCCGCTAGACCCTAGTTGATGAGCATTATATTATGTAATGTATGTACATGAATGTTATATTAGACGTTCTTACAATTATTTTCTATAAAAATAAGTGCAAGAAGTCCCTATAAAAATATGGTTAAATTCATAACGGACACTACGTTGGTATCAACGTTTGGCACAGAGACCACTTTCTCTGTCTGCAGTGTTTTGTTCACTATCAGTTTTCAGCGCCTCGATCTCAAAACCTAATCCGCTTTGCATTTTATAAGTGTGGTTATGTCACTACTCACCCTGAATACTTCCAAACACCTCTCCAGTATTGTTTTGAATCTGGCCTAATTGAGGAATGCGGTAGAGAAGATTGCGAGGAAACAGCACTCATGAAATGTGCTCACTGTGAGAGCTACTTTTGTTTGGATCATTCCATAATTAAAGATCTTCATATTTTTTGTCGTACATGAAAGGCTAGTGCAATGTATATCTATTACTAAACACGCTATATTGTATATCCATTCATGAATACTTTGCAATGTATACCAATTGCTTAAAACAACAAAAAACCATTCCGATACGGGCCGCAAGAGTAATGGAGATTCCATGAATATTGTCTCTGCCAGTGTTTTTTGATGCACTATAATTTCATCATTTATATTCCATAGCACCCAAAGGTTTGTCATTATACATTACCCCTTCAGTACGGTCGAATAATATAACAAGCACTGTGCATCTAGCGACAACGGTCCGGACAGTTCCCTTGTCAGTTTCGGGAAGAGATGGAAGTCGTAGAGGGTTAAGGTGGTTCCACCTAAAATCTCTGCCTTATGTTTCCAATGGTAAAACTTCTGTACATAGTTTCTTCGCCATTAGTGTATTCCCAAGGATGAAAATTTGCACATCGATAATACTTATGCTTGCTAAAACATAACCATAAGTAAGCAATACAACATTTGTTTGTCTACTGACGTCATCAATGTACAGGTCGCGCCATCTATTAACAGGTATGAACATTACTGAAAGAAAAATGATTGATTTTTAATATAATTATGTTTTAGCAAGTATTAAGTATCCCATGCTATAACTTAGAGTTAGTTTTGTCGATGAGCAAATTTTCATCTTTGGGAATAAATTTATTGCGAAGAAAATATATACAGAAGTATAACCATTGGAAACATAAGGCAGAGATTTTAGGTGGAACCACCTTAAGTCTGGACTGTATATGATGGATGCGGTAGTATGATGAGATTCAGCCTCTCGATTGCCTCCATGGCCGCTCTCGTAGTGTGTGTGGCCTAGCGTTGTCATATTGCTGGAAGATATTTTCCCTTTCCCTTCGAATCCCACTTAATCGCTGTTTTAAAGCTCGGGGCGTTAAACTGTAGCTTTTTGAGTTAATTGGTGTTCCAAGAAACCAAGGTGGAAAACACCATGTGCGTCCCAAAACATATGAGTTTTCCAGCCGAAGCCTGTGATTTGAATTTCTTTTTCTTGGGCGAGTCCGTGTGTCGATATTCGGTGGATTTCGTTTTTGGTTCGTAATGGTGTACCGACGTTTCGTATCCTCTCACTTTCATTCTCGTGTCGCTACAAAAGTTGTCGGCAAATTTCAAGTTTATGCATTTCCATTTCAGGCGTGAGTATCCGAGAAACTCACTGACCACGATTCTACTGATATCCAACGAAAGCAATAATGTCATCCACCAGGGACGGCGCTAGACTTCGATATCAGGATGGGCGACGGGTGGGCGAGCACTATTTTTGGTGGAGCAAGCTTGATTAATTTTTTATTATTATTAATATTTTTTTTTTTTTTACGAAACACTGAAATCTAATTTTCAATGCTTTTCACTACCGGCTACAAAGGAATTCGTACAATCTCACCCCGTCCCCTTCACCTGGACACACATACATGCGTCTGACTAGTTACTTAACTAGTATAAGATACAAGTGTTGCTAGAATATCGCCTTCGAGTTTTTGTTTGCTCTGAAAGCATTGTCTTAAATTGCTTTTCAAAACTTCTCATTTTGGCTTACGAAAATAGAATTGAACAATTTAAAGCAAAACGTCGTTTTTGTTTATCTGAATCAAATTTTAAGTCGTGCCACTCAGACACAATACCTCGCCCCCCCCCTTTAAACACTTCCTTCCTTCAAGCCAGCAACTTTGCCTTGCACTCCTCTCCTACAAGGCAGTCGTCAGCCACTTCCTGCACTTTTACTGTCTCGCAACAGACTTAAGAGCTCTAGTGTTTTTGATTGGAGGTTTAACGACCACCGTAAGCAACTCAATGGCATATAAGCAGTCGCCCGTCCCTAATTTAGGGTCACGGGTTCCAGGGAAGGGACAGAGCCAGTGCCGTAAGACAAACACAACATCCATGCCTCACCGGGATTCGAACCCAGACCCCTATCGGACGAATGATCAGAAGCCATCGCTTAGACCACTGCACCACCGGGGCGGCATTGATTGATTGATTGGAGGTTTAACGACCACCGTGAGCAACTCAACAGGCTATAAGCAGTCGCCCGTCCCTAATTTAGGGTCACTGGTTCCAGGCAAGGGAGAGAGCCAGTGCCGTAAGACAAACACAACATCCATGCCTCACCGGGATTCGAACCCGGACCCATGTCGGACGAATGATCAGAAGCCATCACTTAGACCACTGCGCCACCGGGACGGCGTAGGTTTGGACTCCACTTCCCGTGTTGGAATCCCTTATTTTGTAAAGAAAACAAACAGCAGAGCAATTAGTAGTGACCCCTCAATTAATTCCTATGAAGACTCCTCATTAGCACCCTGGCTATACAAACCTGAAAAAGAGGCTTAAACTAAGAAATTGGAAGAGTGGAGTGCAATTGAATTTCCATGGCCCTAGGGATGCCAATTTGATAACCTTTCTAGTGAGAAGTAAACAACGCACTTCCTATGGGAAAATACGCAGAGCTGCATGAAATAAAACCCAAGTTAGTAAAATCATGTAATGCATTGATTATGATACGCTTTCCAACATACCAGAAATCATTACTCAAGTTATTACTCAAATTATGAGGATAATGGCTGTGGAATAAATCTCGCTCCTGTGTCCTGACATTTAACCCCATTTCGATGATATTAAACAGAACAGAACCGTTTCAGTATATCTCCGGAACAACACGATGAAGTTTTGTCACAATCGAAGCAGTTTTACGTAAGTTATGACGCATAAGGGCGATGGAATGGATCCGCTCCTATGTTCTGACCTTTGCCTCCATTTCGTACTAAAGTTTTGTCGCAATAGAAGCATTTTTAGTCAAGTTATGAGGATAATGGTTGTGGAATAAATCTCACTCCTGTGTCCTGACCTTTGACCCCATTTCGATTATAAAAACACAGAATTGGTTCAGTATACCTCCGGAACAACATACTTAAGTTTTGTCGCAATAGAAGCATGTTTAGTAAGGTTGTGAATATAATGGCTGTGGAATAAATCTCGCTCCTGTGTCCCCACCTTTGACCCCATTTCAATGATATACAACAGAACCGGTTCAGTATACCTCCGGAACGACACGATCAAGGCTTGTCGCAATCGAAGCATTTTAGGTAAGTTATGACGCATAAGAGCGATGGAATGAATCCCACTCATATGTCCTGAATTTCGACCTCATTTTCAATAGGGTACGTCCCCAGGTGAGCCCCTACAACATACTAAAATTTCATCGAAATCGAACCATTTTCACGCAAGTTATGACGCATAAGGGCAATGGAATGGATCCCGCTCCTATGTCGTGACCTTTGACCCCATTTCGCCCATTTTCAAAAGGATTCGTCCCCAGGTGGTCCCCTACCGCATACTAGAAGTTCATCGAAATCGAACCACTTTTATGCGAGTTATCGTGCGGACGGACAGACGGACAAAGCTGGAGCATATACGCTTCTTCAACCTATGGTTGGAAAGCGTAAACAAGACTTGTTACTGGGCGAAGTCCAGATTATATTTTAAAGTTAAATATACTGAACAAGTTAGTAAAATTATGCAATGCATTTATTATGATACGCTTTCCAACATACCAGAAACCATTGCTCAAGTTATGAGGATAATGGTTGTGGAATAAATCTGCCCTGACCTTTGATCCCATTTCGATGATATTCTACAGAACCGGTTCAGTCTACTTTTGGAACAACATGATGAAGTTTCGTCGCAATTGAAGCATTTTTGCGTAAGTTATGACGCATAAGGGCTATGGAATGGATCCCGCTCGTATGTTCTGACCTTTGACCCCATTTCACCCATTTTCAAAAGGGTTTGTCCTCAGGTGGTCCCTTACCACATATTAAAATTTCATCGAAATCGAACCATTTTTACGCAAGTTATGACACATAAGGGCAATGGAATGGATCCCGACCCTATGTCTTGACTTTTGACCCAATTTCGCCCAATATCAATAGGATTCGTTCCCAGTTTGTCCCCTACCACATACTAAAATTTCATCGAAATCGGACCATTTGTACGCGAGTTATCGTGCGGACAGGCAGACGGACAAAGCTGGAGCATATACGCTTCTTCAACCTACGGTTGGAAAGCGTAAAAAATGGCCCATTTTGAACTGGGTGGGCGGCAGGGTGGGCAAGACAAATTTCAGGGTGGGCTCACCCCCTTGGCAACGTCTCTGTGACCCACACGTTGTTGTGAAATGCGGATTCTAATTTTCCGCTGAGTGATCCTTCAATCGTCCTTAATCAGTTCGTCAGCCCGTTTCTTGTGATATTCATTGGTTGTTGCACAGGTCGTCCGATTATTTGTTTGTCACACAAGTCAGATGTTCCCGCCTCGCCACCTGTATTAAGTATCCCATATTCCAGTATTAAGTATCCCATATTCCAATATTAAGTATCCCATGCTATAACTTAAAGTTAGTTTTATCGATGTGCAAATTTTCATCCTTGGGAAAACATTAATTGCGAAGAAAATACACTGACGGAAAAAAAAATCCCAACACAAAGAAGGGGTTGCGTTAGATAAACGACAGTTGGTAGGCGGTGAGAGTACATCTGTAAGATGACGTCTATGAAAATTTCGCGCTCGGCGCATACGTGTGGCGCTAGTAGCGCCCCTCAGAACATGCAAAGCAGGTTTGCTGTAAATACGCACAGTAGCGTTCGTGAGCGTTAGTTATCGTTGAGATTCGACGTAGTGTGTTGATGTTAGTCAAGAATGCCTTTAAGAAGACGAAGAAGCCATTATCAACAGCTCACGGAGTTTGAACGAGGTCGTGTAATAGGGCTACGAGAAGGTGGATTTTCTTTCCGCAATATTGCAGAACGACTTGGCAGGAATGTAGCCACTGTGCATGATTGTTGGTAGCGGTGGTCAAGGGAAGGTACTGCCTCAAGAAGACCGGGTTCCGGCAGTCCACGTGGCACTACTGAGAGGGAAGACCGCCGTGTACGGCGTATGGCCGTGGCGCATCGTACCGCATCTGCGGCAGCAATTGGAGCTGCAGTTGCCACCACAGTGACACAACGAACTGTTACCAATCGGTTACTTGAAGGACAGCTCCGAGCCAGACGCCCTGTAGCGTGCATTCCACTTACTCCAAACCACTGCCGTTTGCGACGTCAGTGGTGTCAAGCTAGAGCTCATTGGAGGACGAAATGGAGATCTGTTGTGTTTTCTGATGAAAGCCGCTTCTGCCTGGGTGCCAGTGATGGCCGTGTGTTGGCTAGAAGGAGGCCAGGTGAGCGCCTGCAACCAACCTGTCTGCGGCCGAGACACACTGGACCTACACCTGGAGTTATGGTCTGGGGAGCAATTTCCTATGACAGCAGGAGCACTCTCGTGGTTATCCCACGCACCCTGACGGCACAGTTGTACGTCGGTCTGGTGATTCAATCTGTTGTGCTGCCATTCATGAACAGCATTCCAGGGGGTGTTTTCCAACAGGATAACGCTCGTCCGCATACCGCTGTTGTAACCCAACATGCTCTACAGAGTGTCTACATGTTGCCGTGGCCTGCTAGATCACCAGATCTTTCACCAATCGAGCACGTATGGGACATCATTGGACGACAACTCCAGCGTCACCCCCAACCAGCATTAACCGTCCCTGTATTGACCGACCAAGTGCAACAGGCATGGAACTCCATCCCAGAAACTGACATCCAGCCCCTGTTCGACACAATGCATGAACGTTTGCGTGCTTGCATTCAACATTCTGGCGGTTACACCGGTTATTAATGTACCAGCATTTCACATTTAAAATGGCTCTTCTCGCGCTTATATTAAGCTGTGATCTTGAAACCTTAATCGATTAAATATGTTACCTATACAAATGTATTGCAGCCATTTCATTCCTCAACAACTATTTTTTCGTGGTGTTGGGATTTTTTTCCGTCAGTGTATGTAAAGAAGGTTTACCATTGGAAACATAAGGCAGGGATTTTAGGTGGAACCGCCTTAAATATATTGCCATTAGTACTGGGTTGGTGCATAAGTTCATGACGTTTTATTTCAGGAGTGTTTTCCAGGTCACTAGTGACGGTGCAGATGGTCAGTTGTATATCAAAATATAGCCAGTAATATCGTGTTTCTAAATCATATTGCGTCGTGTGATTCTGGCTAATGGTTTTTCGGTTTTCAGGTCCGGAAGTATGGAGTGTCAAGTACAGAGGAATGAACATTTCCGACATCTGCTCCTCTACAAGTTTAACAAGGAATCCACAGCCGCCGAGGCTACTCGACAAATTTGCGCGGTGTATGGGGAGGATGCTATTGCTCCGAGGACAGCCCGCAAATGGTTTGAGCGGTTCCGAGGTGGCAATTTTGACCTCAGTGACACTCCACGCTCAGGTCGTCCATCTCACTTTGATGAAGATTGTTTGGACCATCTCATCCACTTGGATCTGCGTCAAACCACACGAGAATTGGCCACTGAGATGGACTGGGATCAGTTCACAGTGGTGCGACACCTGTAATGCACGGGAAAGGTCCAGAAATTGGGGTCCTGGGTGCCTCACACTCTCACCAAGGATAAGAATCAGCGTGTTGCCAAATGTGGTTCCTTGCTCACCCATTATCGCGAATATTCTCAGCAACACAAACCCTTTCTGTCACGTATTGTTACTGGAGATGAAAAGTGGTGCCTGTACGTGAATTTCAGGTATCAGAGGGAATGGTTAAGCCCAAACAAGACGGTCACACCACGTCCAAAACATGACCTTCATCCTGCTAAGATCATGTTGTGTTTCTGGTGGGACATGGAGGGCACTATTTACCGGTAAATGCTGCCGAGGAATCGGACCATCAACGCTGCACTCGATTGTGAGCAAGTCCGCCCTGTGGAGGGAGCAATTCAGCAGAAACGGCCACATCAGCGTCATGGTGTCCTTCTCCAACATGATAACGCACGCCCTCACAGTGCAAACATGACCAAAATGGCTATTCAGGACATGAAATGGAAGATCATTCGGCCTATTCCTCAGATGTAGCCCCCTTCAGACTATCGCCTATTCCGATCTCTGTCGAATGCACTCCGTGGCAGAACGTTCAACAATGATGTTAATCTCACAATTTCCTTGATGATTTCTTCGCAGCAAAACCTGCAGGTTTTTTCAAGAATGGCATTGAAGACCTATCCAGACATTGGGACACCAACGTAAACAATGAGGGGAATACATAGTTAATTGATTCCGTTTTTCCTTCTGATGTAATACACTCCTGTAGTGCGGTGAAAAAAACCGGCGTGAACGTATGCATTAACCCAACATATTACTCGTCAGTGTTTTGGTGCCAGGAATGAACGTCATTAACTTCCCATTAATTTACATCATAAAATTGTCTCAATTTTACGCCCGTACTTTCGTCCGGGAAGGCATCACCGGCGTAAATCGAGGGCTGCCTGTACGATTTATTTCCCCTATGATTTTGTAGTTACAATACACATGACATACAAAAACATGTTGCTACGACATGAATACCAAAGATAAGGAGCTAGACCACTTACTTTGTCCAACATTTGCTTTTCAGAAAGTCACCATATGTTAAAGTATCCCATTCGGAGGCATGAGGTGCATCCCAGGGAGCGTCAGCTGGAATCTGAAATCAAAAAGACAACTATTTAAAATGGACAATCACATGAAAAATGTGAGTCAGTTTGACCAGATTACGTGCCACTTGATTACAAGTGATAAAAGCTGAAATGTCTACAAAGACTAGCAACCGAAAAACAAAAGAGTCGCACTCTTGACAAGAGCATTTTTTTTTCCGTTGTTAAACCTGAGAGCAGCTGGTCTGTTAAAAGATCAGCGGGTTTCTTACACAGTGCAAGAATTAGGTAATGAGAATGATTTTTTTTAAATCCTGGTAAAACACACAAGTCGGGGGTCAATGTTGTTTGAAAAATCATTTATCAGCTATGCGGTGGCAACAGCATTTGCGTGAGGATTGAGCAGATGATTATTTTTCAATGTACACCATCATTCGGTGGAAGAATATTGTCACAGCTCGGTTATGGAGTAGAGAGCTAATATCCGGGTCTGTTAGGAAATCGGTAAAACTGCATCTGAGACAGTGGAATTGTTGCTTGATGGGCCTAATCGGGATAAAACCCTCTTCCAATTGTGGAAGTGGATTTTTATCTCGTGCACAAATATTCCTATGGTATGCACGCTACACGGATGGGAGGGAAGATATGGAAAATGACGAAAGGCCTGGACACCCGATTTCAGTGAGAAAGTTCGCGAAAGTTTAAAAGTGATTCGTTATGTAACTTTGGGGATGCTGGAATGTGATCTCAGTGTTAGTAAGGAGACGATTCGTCAAATTTTAGTGTAAGATTGGGTGGCAAAGAAGTTCGTGCTCGTTTTGTCCCGTATGCTTTGTTAGACGACCAGAAACATGCACGAGTGGAGTACGCAAAAGACATCCTGGAAACAGCAGAACCAATGCAAAATTTTCTCCAAAGCTTTATAGCAAGTGACGAGACATGGCGTTTTCGTTATCATATTGAAACGAAGCATCAGAGTGCTCAGTGGAAGTCGCCACAGTCATTCAAAGGAAAGTAGAACAGGTTATAGAAGTCCAAAATCAAGACAATGCTTGTGTACTTTTACGACAGGAAGGGAATTCTGCATCACGATTTCATTCCTGAAGGTATAACTGTCATTGATAATGCTTACACATCCAAATTGGAACGATTGTGGAAGGGGAATTTTCATGTCAGCTTTGAGTACAACAACTGGCAATGGTTCCTTCTTCACGATAACGCACCCGCCCACAGAGCAATCAGTGTTCAGACATTTCTGGCAGAAAACAAGTGTGCGTACTCAACCATCTCCCTTGTTCTCCAGATTTGTCACCGTGTGACTACTTTTGATTCTCTAAATTAAAGCTGTCTTTGAAAGGAAAAGTTTTTCAAGACATTGAAGACATACAAATAACTGTAACATCAGCTCTTCACTCCATACCATAAGATAACCTCTGCAAGTCCTTCCTTTCGTTGGCTGATCATGCCACTTCATGTATTAACACAGGAGGAATGTACTTCGAATAAATATGAAGGCATACAAAGAACTGTGACATCAGCTCTACACTCTATAACAAAAGATGACCTCTGCAAGTCCTTTCTTTCGTTGGCTGATCGTGCCACTTCTTGTATTAACACAGGAGGAATGTATTTCGAATAAATATTATGGCATACAAAGAACTGTGACATCAACTCTACACTCCATATCAAAAGATGACCTCTGCAAGTCCTTCCTTTCGTTGGCTGATCGCGCCACTTCTTGTATTAACACAGGAGGAATGTACTTCGAATAAATATGAAGGCATACAAAGAACTGTGACATCAGCTCTACACTCTATAACAAAAGATGACCTCTGCAAGTCCTTTCTTTCGTTGGCTGATCGTGCCACTTCTTGTATTAACACAGGAGGAATGTATTTCGAATAAATATGAAGGCATACAAAGAACTGTGACATCAACTCTACACTCCATAACAAAAGATGACCTCTGCAAGTCCTTCCTTTCGTTGGCTGATCGTGCCACTTGTTGTATTAACACAGGAGGAATGTCCTTTGAATAAATATGAAGACATACAAAGAACTGTGACATCAGCTCTTCACTCCATACCAACAGATGACTTCTGCAAGTCCTTCCTTTCGTTGGCTGATTGTGCCACTTCTTGTATTAACACAGGAGGAATGTACTTCGAATAAATATGAAGACATACAAAGAACTGTGACATTAGCTCTACACTCCATAACAAAAGATGACCTCTGCAAGTCCTTCCTTTCGTTGGCTGATCGTGCCACTTCTTGTATTAACACAGGAGGAATGTATTTCGAATAAATATGAAGGCATACAAAGAACTGTGACATCAGCTCTTCATTCGATTACAAAAGATGACCTCTGTAGGTCTTTCTGTTGGTTTGCTGATTGTGCCACTGATATTAACGCAGAGGGAATGTACTTCGGATATATATACACGTACGTTTTCCTGCTTTTCCATTTTTGTTTGTTTTTAATTCAGTCTTATTACTTAATTGCCGCGGTGTGTATAAAATTCCAGCATACTTCACGCATACTCTGTCAGCATCTGGATAACTGCATGTCTTCAAAATTCTTAATTTAGGAAAAACTTTATATATTGTGCAGAAAACTTTGGCCCAGATAACTGCCTCTAGTCTTAATGGAATATTTCCACCAGTTTTTAACACGTCTTTTGTAAAAAAGAAAGTACGTGCTTATCATCACCGTGTTCGTTCCTCTTGTGGACACCATATCTCGGCAACTATTAGTTCGTTTTGAAAGCTTTTTCGTACGTTGGGAAGTCCAAAATGTGAGAACAATGATCCCTTTTAAGTTTTTACCGATGCACAACTTCACCACTAGAGAGCGAGAATGAAGATGCTATCGAATTCAAAATTTGTTTTATCCCATATCATTACTTCCAACTGCTAAAATTCTTTCTTCCTTTCTATTATACCATTGATAACAAAGGTTATTTTGGGTACACTTTGTTTTTTAAGTAAAGCATAGTTTTTTCGCTAGGTGGCGTTAAGGTAAATTGCAATTGTTTCCCGATATCTCTGTTTCTAATGATCGATTGGAATTTTTTTTTATAATAGATAGAGCTACTAATGGGAAATGTTCTGCACATAATTTCTAAATTTTGGTAACGCACGATTTTGCCACTAGGGGGCGTAAGTTCAAATTTATGTTTCTGATGTATTGGCAGAAAATCTGCGCATCTAAAGATTCGATTGAAAAAATTATTTCGTGGTCAGATACCGCTCACTACGGAAAACCTTTCCAAAGTATATCTTCTGCAAATTTTTAAATCGTGCATAGTTTTTCCGCTAGGAAGCGTAGATGTATATCATATTTTTCTTGATATCTCTGCTCCTAATAGTCCGATTTGAAATTTTTCTTTCTTTGTTCGCGAGCGTTTCTGTTGCGAAATGTTTTGCGTATAATGTAAAAATTTTGTGAACGTACAGGTTTACCAACAGAGGGAATCAGTTCACGTTTTTGTGTACAGCATATTTATAGCAATATTTGCTCTCCAAAAGAGCCAATTGAAAAAGCCCTATTCCAGTCAGAATACTACTAAATACGAAACATATTTGTGGGCATCCGCTTTCCGAAATAATGCAAAATTTTCCCGCTAGGGGCGCAAATATTTAATATATTTTTCTTGATACCTCTGGTTCCAAAAGTCCGATTAAAAAAATTCTTTTTACAGTGGATACCATTTACTTTGTGAAGTGCATTGTCTGTAAACGTGGGATTTTGCAGTTCACAGTTCTGGCGCTAGGCGATGTTAGTGTGCATTTCTTTTTGCAGTTGTGTCTCCGCTTCTAAAAGTCGCATTGAAAAATTTATTTTTGTAATTTATGCCATTTGCTACAATAAAGATTTGGGAACATTATCCTTTTTAAATAATACAGAGATTTCCAGCTAGGGGGCGTAAATGCCAAAACCTTTTCGTAGCTATCGCTGCTTCCAGAAGACGCATTTGAAAAAATATTTTTCCTTATACATGTACCTTTAGCTATGAAGAATACTATCGTATGTTTTCTATCTTTCCATTATTCAAAAATCTCCCTCTAGGTGGTATAAATTTATATCATGTTTTCCTTTGTATCTCCTCTAACTTCTCGATTTGAAAATATCTTTCTCTCCGATATTTTCCTTTATCTACGAGAAACTTTTTGTGCACAGTTTGTTAATTTCAGTAACATACTTTTCAACTGCTAGTGGGAGAAAGTATCTATTTCTACGGGTTGTCAGAAAAGTCATGACGTATTTTGGCACCCGATGGTGGTTGGGCGGTTTTTGTAGTACTAGAGGCATGCGCAGCTCTGTTATCGCTATGGCATTCGACTTCGACAGGTGCTAGTTCTAGCTGCAGTCTAAAAGAAATAGTGAGCGATGTGGTTGATTTGCGGAGATTTGACATCAAGTTGAAGATGGAAGATCAAACTGCGCATTTTCGCCATATTTTACTGTTTTACTTCCGCAAAGGGAAGAACGCGCGTCAAGCTTGTGAAAAGTTGCGTAAAGTGTACAGTGATAATGCTATACAAGAACGTCAGTGCCAGCGGTGGTTCGCAAAATTCCGTGCTGGTGATTTTGACCTCAACGATGCTCCTCGGTCCGGGAAGCCAACCGATGCTGATGACGACCAAATCAAGGCATTGATCGAGTCACACCCACGTTGCACGACACGAGAGATTGTAGACACATTGCACATCCATCATTCAAAGCAAGCGTTCACGACCACCTGAAGAAGCTGGGATACGTAAGCAAGCTCGATGTGTGGGTGTAACATACTAGGAGATGTGACGTACCTGCCAGAAGGACGCACACGACATAAAGGCAGATAGGAATCAGAATAAAACGTCCGCGTAGCTCAATTGGTAGAGCAACTTATTCCGGAATGAGGGGACCCGGGTTCGAATCCTGGCGCGGATAAAAATGACGGCGAAATTTACTTCGTTATATGGGTTCCTCATTAACTCGAAGAATCTCAATTGACGGTGCGTATAAACATCTGCGATATGCTCATTAAACGTGAGGAAACCGATCCTTTTTTGAAGCGACTGATAACTGCTGACGAAAAGTGGATTGTGTACAACAACATGTGCTGCGCAAACGGTCTTGGTCCTGACGTGCTGCTTCGCCTCAAACAACATCCAAAGCAGACATTCATCAGCGGAAGGTTCTGGTCTCAGTGTGGTGGGATTTTAAAGGTGTCGTGTTTTTCGAGCTCCTACCACGGAACCAAACAATCAATTCGAATGTGTACTGTCGGTTTGAACGAATCCATCATCCAGAAACGTCCAGAGCTCGTTCATCGTACAGGTGTTGTGTTCCATCACGATAATGCGAGACCACACACAAGTTTGATCACCCGCCAAAAATTATTGGAGCTTGGGTGGGATGTGTTGCCACACCCAGCATGCTCGCCTGACCTTGCGCCGTCAGACTTCCACTTGTTCCGCTCTCTTCAACAGTCCTTGCGTGGCATAACGTTTAATTCACATGAGGCTGTAAATTAGCACCTTGTACAGTTTTTCGCCACGAAAGACAGGTCCTTTTATGAACGAGGCATTCTGCAGCTCACTGAAAGATGGCAGAAGGTTATCGACTGAAACGAGCATTATATCATTGATTGATCTTTGTTCTTTCTATCAATAAAGGACCTTTGCAAAACATGGCTAAAATACGTCATGACTTTTCCGACAGCCCAATATCTATTTGTAGATGTTTTATCGATTGTAGAAATCGGCGTGGTGTTTTGTTTGTAATGGGTTCCGTTGAAGATGAAATACTTTATTAGTGTCGGCAATGATTCAGAAGAGGTGCTCATTACAACCAAAGACTCGATGTCATCTTTCTTGTTGTACCTGTATGGACCATGGCTGTGACGCATACGGGCAAACCTACTACCCAAGAGTGGTGTCCAGATAATATCGATCACATAGTGTATCTTGTTTGTAAATGTCCCTCGATATGTCTCGCCATTTGGTCTTTAAATTAGTGACCTGTTCAGCTTTGTTTGTTGGGCATCTCTTCTCACATCCAACGATCCAACTCGTTCCAGAGATTCTCTAAGTGTTCAGGTGAAAACTCTGGGCTGGCCAGTCCGACCTTTTCATGCCCATGTCTTCAAACCAATTGTGACCTATATTCTAAATTCACTTTCATTTTTAGTTCCTTTTCCTATGTAAATTTGAATTTGTTCTCCTTTATACTTCCAAACTTAACGTTATGTCTTTTCCCTCAAACGAGAATACTGTTGGCAACACATTTGAGGTCAGAGAGAAAAGACGTATGAATGTGATAAGAACGATAGATAAAAAGGACGATACGACAGTTCCTCGGGTGGATGTGTGTGTGTGTGTGTGTGTAGACGTTCAATTAGATAAATGTAATTTGATATCTGCTGTCTTATATTGTGGAGTTCTACTGAAATTCGTGCTGGAACAATAAAAGGTTATCGTAAGTCTGACTTCTGTTTATGTTTCGTTTGACCGTAAAAGCTTAATTAGGAACTGTTGCATCGTATTCTTATTTAGTTCAACATTCTTTAGTCATAATGTGTAATAACGCGAGTAGTATGACATGGTTCACCGTCCCTCTCATAGAGGTATGGGTCTTTTCCAGAGTACTGGAGTGAAACAACATTGGTTGTCTCCTGTCACGCCCAGGATGTCTCCATCTAGACGTCCTGGGCGTGACAGGAGACAATTCATGGTTATGTCCTAAGTGACTAATGCCCCCAAACCGAACCACAGAAAACTGCTCAATACCATTATACTGCTTCCAGAACGGGGCAGCACAATCCAGAATCCGGAGAGAAAGGCACCTTCTCCCGGACTCCAGAACACCCACGGACGACCATCAGACTGGTTGACTGTGTACTATGTCTGGTCCGTCAAAAGCACAGTTTTCCATTGGTCTTGTAATGTTCTTAGGTTTCAAGAGTTTCATTATATGTAAAAATGTTAGTTTACCTAGAACATCAACATTACGTGAAGCTTGGTTCTATTTAATTGAAACCCTGGACAGCAAACAATTAATGTCCTTAACTGAACACAGCAATGCCACTTCAAAAAAATGTACGAGAGAGAGCTACTTATAGTTTTAACCTTCTATTCACGCCCACATCGGAGGTCACTTCAACTATTACTTCAGTAACAGAATAAACGACAGCACATAACACACAATAATATCCACGTAACGCTAACAACGAATACTACTTTATGAAAAATAAAGCGCCTTTCAACATGCGCTTCAATCAAGCTCGAATAACATCCGACTGAACGTATCGACTATCGCGTAGCAATATCTAACTAGAACTAGAATTTAACAAGCATGAGTTAACAAGTACACACTCAGCTTTGCACTAGAAACATCTACCTAATAACGCGTTGGTCTACTTTTGTGTGCAATCACGGCTCGCAGACACCTAGGAACAGATTCTACAGGGTGATTCAGCTAAGCGTGTACAAAGTTCTGGGAGGGGTAGGTTGCACAAAGACAAATCTGAATCACATAGCAACGCAGGGTCGGAAACGCCATCTTCATGCGGTAGATGGCGTTGTTCGGCCACGAGACTGCTCGTACGTCCTTTCAGGATACCGTCATTTCTAAACCGCCCGCAGAGGTAGTAAGATGGCTGAGTTCACGAACTCGGAAAGGGCTGATATGCACCTGGCATACGAAGCAGCGGACTGCAACGGACGAGCCGCCGTGCGACTGTACCAGGAACGGTACCCGATGAGACGAGTGCCAAACCACCAAGTGTTTGCACGGCTGCATAAGAAATTATGCGACACTGGTTCTTTCAAGGGGCCTACCAGGTGTCGGGAACGATGGGTACGCACTCCTGCCATCGAAGTGAATGTGTTAAGTCATGCAGCAGACACTCCAAATGCCAGCACACGAGCAATTGCCCATGGGCTCGGTCCGTCCCAATCCACCGTATGGAGGATTCTGCACGAAGACCAATTACATCCATATCATGCGCAGCGCGTTCAGACACTAAGACCTGAGGATTACCCTCAGCGCATTGCATTTGCGCAATGGTACGTGCAGAAGAGTGCGGCAGAACCCCAATTTTCTGCTTCTGTGCTGTTCATAGACGAAACGTGCTTTATACGGGAAGGTTGCTTCAATGAACATAACGCGCATGTATGTTACAGCTCATGGTCGCAACTTTGAACACCTTCTGTAACCTCAATGCATTTCGCAAATGTCTTGTAAGTAATAAAAAACATTTTGTTCTCTTACGTGCTCCTCTTTCATTTCTCGTCCTCCATGTACACTAGCACATGTATAACGAAGTGAATTTCTCCGTCATTTTTATCCGCGCCGGGGTTCGAACCCGAGGCCGCTTATTCCGGAACAAGTCGCTCTACCAACTGAGCTACGCAGACATTTGTTCTGATTGCTATGTGCCTTTATGTCGTGTGCGTCCTGCTGGCAGGTACGTCACATCTCCCCCCCCCGAAAGAGGGCCGGGGGCATGGCCCACGGGTCAGCCGTGACCATGAATCGTTGCAGGCAGCCATCCACTGTAGAACGTGCACTTGAGAACTCCCAGTCAATCTGCTGTGTGGAATGCTACATCACACATTTTTATTTTTCGAAGCGCTGGAGAAGGAATTCCCTGATTTTTCCTGTCTCGCGGTGTGGAAATAACATCACACCAATGCGAGATTTTGAACGGTCGGGTCATCCGGATAGTTCGGGCGCCATTATAACGAAGTGAATTTCTCCGTCATTTTTATCCGCGCCGGGGTTCGAACCCGAGGCCGCTTATTCCGGAACAAGTCGCTCTACCAACTGAGCTACGCAGACATTTGTTCTGATTGCTATGTGCCTTTATGTCGTGTGCGTCCTGCTGGCAGGTACGTCACACATGAAGATGGCGTTTCCGACCCTGCATTGCTATGTGATTCCGATTTGTTTTTGTGCAACCTACCCCTCCCAGAAGTTTGTACACGCTTAGCTGAATCCCCCTGTAAAAGCTGTCGAACATCCTCATGAGTAACTTGACCCATGTCCGCTACAGCGGATCCGTCAGTTCAAGCTCATTGCGTGGAGAAGGATCAGTAGTTCTCACTCCCCATGCTAGCATAACCCACAAATATTCAATTGGGTTACAATCAGGAGAGTTTGAGGGCGCAAGCAATGTGAGGAATTCGTTGTCGGGTTCCTCCAACCACTCAGTAGTTATACGAGCCCGATTACATGGTGCATAGCCCTGTTGAAAGATGGCACTTTGGTCCGAGTAAACTTCGTGCAGATATGGAAAGGGGATGGTCGGTTAACAGGTGCCTATAGCGTCTACCATTCAGTGCTAGTGGGATGATAACCAACTTAAGGCTTGCCAGGAAAAAGTTCCCAAGACCAGAACACCACATCCACGGGCCTGTTGTAGAGATGCGCTCTGGCCCGGGCTCGGACTGGCTCAAAATTCATTAACTACGAAAAAACCTGGGCCCGGGCTCGGAATTACACGTCTTGAATTTCATTACTGTAGTTAATTCAACACGTGTAATTCCGAGCCCGGTTGAATTACACGTGTTGAATTTCATTGTGGATTTGTTACCATGGTTAAACGATTTTCAATTTCCTAAGCTAGCTGCCATTGCAAGACAAATTTTGCTTAGCAAGACTTGCATTATGCATTGTCCAAAGCTATGGCCCAAGCAAGGATTAGTTTAAAAAGGTCTGGTATCGAAAAACTGGGAAAATATCACATTCCCATTTTTTGTATTTTAATAAAAATCAATAATCTTATCTTTAAAATGATGCATTATTTTACAAAATTGTGCAGTTAGAAGTATTGTTATTTATTTTTTAAAATTTCCTCACTGCCGCTATTTTTGGGGTGACGTTCGTTTTTAGTGCAGCAGGTCGAGTTTTAGAGAAAAGAAGATCAAGTTGAAGCGCTGAGGCATTAGATGCAATTCTCTCTCTCTTTTTTTCATGATGAACTTGATCTGGAAACTGCACACACATATGATAATATTGTGATTATTATACTATTAAGCGCAAAGCTTTGTTAATGTTACAAACTGCAGAATAATCTGGTCTGGAATGCTTTCACGTTTTTTTTTTTTTTATTTTGGAAATTTTCCTACATGCTTTTTTTTATACATCACTCTAAACTACCTTTACCAATTATCATATATGTAAATTATATTGCAAAGATTAGTTTTCTAGAGTCAAAATTTCAAACACTTGCAACTGTCTGTAGGGCGTTGTACGTTTTATAATGCAATTTATTCAAAATAAAAGTAAATTTAGAAATCCAAAAGAAATAACGAATGGAATTTTTTTGTTTCTAAACGATTTTCTTTTCTTCAGCTTTTACCAAAATTACTGACTCCCCTGATACGGTCGAAGGGCACGTTGATTATTTATTTATTTTCAAATCCACATTTTAGAACATTTGGCTTTATGCGTAGTACGTATTTCTAAAAACATATTAATATTGTGAAGGGGATTAACTGAACTAAACTTTTTAAACTAATGATTTTTAAACTAATCCTTGCTTGGGCCATATCTTTGGACAGTGTATAATGCATAAATGCAAGCCTTGATAAGCAAACGTTTCCAAGAATCCGGGCCCGGGCTCAGCATACACATGTAATCAAAGAAAGCGAGCCGAGCCCGGGCTCCTAAAATTGAGCCCGAACTCATCTCTGGCCTGTTGAACCCCAACTGTGCAACCAGGGAAAGCACTTCATGCTTTTACGTCATATACGAACCCAGCCATCGTCATGGCACAGCAGGAAACGGGACTCGTCACTCCAGACGACCTTCTTACATCTGTCAAGGGTCTATTGGCAACATACCTTGGCTCATGCAAGGCGTTGTTTTTGATGTCTGGGCATCATCATGGGTACTCTCGTTGGTCTGCGGCTGTCGGACCCTGGGCGAAGCAAGGTACCCTCATGGTGCATGTGGAAATAGGTCGAACTGCACCGCTGTTGTACTGATGGGCGAGCTGGGTGACTGTTGCGCATCGTCTCTGAGATACCACTCGTGACACCCGACGCTCAGCTCTGGGATCAACCGCGCGTGGCTGACCAATCGCGTCGTCTCTCACATACCAGTCGTGACACCCGACGCTCAGCTCTGGGATCAACCGCGCGTGGCTGACCAATCGCGTCGTCTCTGAGATACCAGTCGTGACACCCGACGCTCAGCTCTGGGATCAACCGCTCGTGGCTGACAAATCTCATCGTCTCTGAGATACCAGTCGTGACACCCGACGCTCAGCTTTGGGATCAACCGCGCGTGGCTGACTAATCGCGTCGTCTCTGAGATACCAGTCGTGACACCCGACGCTCAGCTCTGGGATCAACCGCGCGTGGCTGACCAATCGCGTCGTCTCTCACATACCAGTCGTGACACCCGACGCTCAGCTCTGGGATCAACCGCGTGTGGCTGACCAATGTGAGCCCTTCGGCTGGATGTCTGTGCATTGTTAATCCGATTCTGGTACACCCTAGATACAATAGTACGGGAGGCACACAAAAAGTTCGTCTGTTTCTAAAATACTGACACCTCAACTATCTGTCTTTAACAATCTGGCCTTGTTGGCTTAAGTCGTCACGTTTCCCCATTACTGGCAAACGGTTACTGATTACGTACAAAGGATAGATGTGCAAAAATGTATGGCAGCCGTACGTGACGTTGATATCCCGTGGTACTTCGTTATTGCATCGAATGCGTAAAGTCGTCACGCTTCCCCATTACTGGCAAACGTTTACCGATTACGTACAGAGGAGAGATGTGCAAAATCTATAGAAGCCGTACGTGACGTTGATATCCCGTAGTACTTCGTTATTGCTTCGAATACGTAAAGTCGTCACGTTTCCCCATTACTGGCAAACGTTTACCGATTACGTACAGAGGAGAAATGTGCAAAATCTATAGAAGCCATACGTGACGTTGATATCCCGTAGTACTTCGTTATTGCTTCGAATACGTAAAGTCGTCACGTTGCCCCATTACTGGCAAACGTTTACTGATTACGTACAGAGGAGAGATGTACAAAATCTACAGTAGCCGTACGTGACGTTGATATCCCGTGGTACTTCGTTATTGCTTCGAATGCGTAAAGTCGTCACGCTTCCCCATTACTAGCAAATGTTTACTGATTACGTACAGAGGAGAAATGTGCAAAATCTACAGTAGCCGTACGTGACGTTGATATCCCGTGGTACTTCGTTATTGCTTCGAATGCGTAAAGTCGTCACGTTTTCTCATTACTGGCAAACGTTTACCGATTACGTACAGAGGAGAGATGTGCAAAATCTATAGAAGCCGTATGTGACGTTGATATCCCGTAGTACTTCGTTATTGCTTCGAATACGTAAAGTCGTTACGTTTCCCCATTACTGGCAAACGTTTACCGATTACGTACAGAGGAGAGATGTGCAAAATTTATAGAAGCCGTACGTGACGTTGATATCCCGTAGTACTTCGTTATTGCTTCGAATACGTAAAGTCGTCACGTTTCCCCATTACTGGCAAACGTTTACTGATTACGTACAGAGGAGAGATGTACAAAATCTACAGTAGCCGTACGTGACGTTGATATCCCGTGGTACTTCGTTATTGCTTCGAATGCGTAAAGTCGTCATGTTTCCCCATTTATGGCAAACGTTTACTGATTACGTACAGAGGATAGATGTGTAGAATCTATGGTAGCCGTACGTGACGTATATATACCGTGATACTTCGTTATTGCTTCGAATACGTAAAACAAGGGGTGTTCTTAATGTAAAGCTAACTCAGTGTACATATGTTACTCAACCTCCGACCCCATTTGTCGTTGCCAAAAGATATTTAGCCGTGAGGGAAAATATAGCGTTAAGTTAGGAACTGCTTAAAACGAACGAAGCAAGATTTATATTAGAGTATACTTTACAATCTTCATGCGCCACTTGATTGGATCTATGTGCTTTACATAACTCTAATTGGCATGTGACATCATGCTTTTTTATTTCTTCCTATAAAATAATTTGCCTCAATTACGATACATTTAAAAAGAAAGACAAATTTGTGAACTAACGTGGCAAGTAAAAACAATGTTACACATTTTTTCGCAGGCGTAGTAATTCATGCCTGTTAGTAAGGCCGTCCTACACGTTCAGCAGTTCTTTCAAGTTCCACAGAGAATTCATATCTAAGTACAACATGTAAATTAACATATTTTGCATCTTACCTCTTTACCCATTTCATCCATTAACCAAATAATGTTGTTGATGTCCATATTGGCAAAAGGATTTCTTCTTGATGGAAAATCATTCGAACTGAACCTTTTCCTTCTGCCCTGAAATTGAAATGAAATTAGTCGACTGGAAAAAAAAATGGCAGTCCAAATAAGTAAAATATCTTCAAGATGGGCAAAAGTTTCACATGGGTTTTAGAATTTTAAGAAGTATTTGTTTATGAGTAACGCTCGTTAAATCTCAAAACAATCTAAAATTGCAATTTCTCAAGCTTGATGATGCATGCTAAGAAATTACCTTATAAGTAGAAATGCAATATTTGTTCGAATACTTGTGGATTTTTTGTGTGCTGAGTAATTGAGTTAACGGTGCTTCGCATTTTTCGAAGTAAAACTCTTGAGCACCAGTCATAAGCTTGAGAACAAAGAACGTGAAAATATAAAACCTTCAGAAATCAAAGCAATCAAAAACAAAAACACACTGGAGAAAAAGGGATTGAAACACTGCCCCCCCCCCTTTTATGCAAATAGACATGCCACAGAAAACTTGAAATTTACATCGTCCAGGAACGGAAATCGAACCCGCATCTCCCGATTTACGTTTGAGTATGTTACCGTTACACCACCCAGAACGATGGACATTCGTTCTGGGTGGTGTACTTATGGAAGGACTTATGCAATCAGTACGGCATGAAGATGAAACAACTTCGCGGTGATCTTTCAGGGCGCATACATTCCATGAAACTGAAAAACAGGGTACTTGCTTACTTTCCTGATATGGCAGCACATAAGCAAGGTCCAGATGTGATTCTTATACACTATATTGACAAAAGCCACCGGGCACACATTCAAAAGCAAATGAGCGGATCCGCTGCGTTGTTAAAACGCGCGGTACAGCTGCAAACGGTATAAAAACAAGCCTGCAGCTGACTGCAATCATATCGCACTGTGAGGTTCAGTGAAAATGTCGCGGCGGGAGAGAACTGATTTTGAGAAAGGAAAGATTGTTGGGTGTTATATTAGTGGGTTGTCCATAAGAGAAACCGAGAGACGTTTAAACATATCCAAGTCAACTGTTTTGGATGTACTGAATAAGTGGAAGACACATGGCGAGCCTGAAGCAGAAAAACGTACCGGCAGAATGAAGAAAATCAGTGATACAGGACGTCGAAGCCTCAGGAGAGTGGTTACCGCTAATCGACGGAGTACTGTACAAGACCTCAGTGTACATGTGAGTAAAAAGGCTGGAACGTCGGTATGTACATGTACCATTCGCAGTGCATTTTATTCCATGGGGTACCCTGGTCGTGCGGCTGCTCATAAGCCTTTCATCTCCACTCGGAATGCTATTGGTCGTTTAGCATGGTGTAAAGACCATTTATCGTGGACCGTAGATCAATGGAAACGGGTCCTATGGACTGATGAATCCAGATACACGATCCATGATCCATCACTCTGATGTGTGGGTATGGCGGCAGCCGGTGGAACGCTAGTTACCACAGTGTACTGTTCTTACGGTCAAGTTTGGAGCTGACAGTGTACTCGTGTGGGGGTGTATTTCGTGGTATGGTCCCGGTCCATTGGTTATCGTGGACAAACCTGTTAACCAGCACATCTACCTCGATATTCTGGACAATTATGCCCTGCCAACTCTGTGGCAGTACTATGGAACCGAGTCTGGCTGGTACCAGTAGGATAAGGCACCGAGCCATAAAGCAAGGACTGTTATGGCGTGTAATTCCGTATCGTGTGTGGACTGGCCAGCACAGAGCCCTGATGTCAATCCCATATGGGATGAATTAGAGCGCCGCATAAGAAGTTTGGAAGGAAGGCCTACTACTAAGCAACAGTTAGCGGCAGCATTATGTACTGAATGGAAGCGCATACCTATCGTTGTGTTCTAAAACCTTGTCGAAAGCATGTCTCGAAAGGTCCGTGCATGCATTAAGGCCAAATGTGGAACGACACTGTACTGACGTATGTCAATAAATGCTATGTTGTGTTTTTCTTCTAGGTATCCGGTGACTTTTGTCAATATAGTGTATACTATAATAATGATACTGGATATGCAGTGAGCAAGGCATGTAAACATGCTGCAGATAGTGACGCTGTTCATCTTGCTAAAGCAGCAAATGTAGTGAGAAGAGACATCTTTAAAATGAAAATTCACTTCAACGGATCATTTGTGTCAGGAAGACTCTGTGCCAGCATCTCTGTTAGCAATGGTTGCTATGGTTACGAGCGGCCCAAACATTAAAGCACAGTCTAGTTCTTCAGTGATGCTACAACAGATCCTCATTGTGCTACAGTTACTAATGTACAACCGTTTGGTGAGACGTCGAGAGTATCAGTCTGAAAGAGCTTTCAGGCACAGCCGAGACGGAGAAACATCTTTGCATATATCTACTTAGGTACTTTAATCCATACAAGCCCTCGCAAGCGTGAACGTGTTGTGAACCTGCTCGAGCTAGGGTTAAGCATATCTATTATGTTGAAGTACTTTGAATTCCAATAATGAGTACTATACGCACAGCATTAGAACTACTGCACAATGCATTCAAAACAAAAAACGATCGGCGCTTTGCCACGGTACATATTGCATATATTCATAATCGACAGACTTCAGAAATAATAATACTCTTACGTTTGAATTAATATTCTCTAATTATTTATTTTTTCCTGAACATTTATTTCAATGCCAAACTTGATCTGTTTGCCGGAACTCTCCAAGAACGTACACATTTGTAATTACGAAAGTCGCACTTGAAAGCAGCAACGTCAAACAACCTATTTGATTCTTGTAAAAAATATTCACATTTTCTTGGTCAATATCGCTCTGCTTCCTGTCGCAGCTGAACCACTTCTTAAGTTTCTGATATTTTTCGCGAAATGATCCAATCATCTGAAGAATTCTTTCCCGAGAAACAATCGGAATTGAGGCGCGATTCCAGATTCCTTTAAATCTTTCTGCAATAACTATACAAATTCCCCTTTTGTGGGTTCCTTTGAACGGCTGTTGGACTTTAAGTTACTTTGAACAAACCCATAAAATTTCATGATATATATATATATACTATATTGACAAAAGTCACCGGACACCTAGAACAGAAACACAACATAGCATTTATTGACATACATTAGTACGGTGTTGGTCCACCTTTGGCCTTAATGCATGCACTGACCCTTCGAGACATGCTTTCGACAAGGTTTTGGAGCACAGCGATAGGTACGCGCTTCCATTCAGTACAAAATGCTGCCGCTAACTGTTGCTTAGTAATAGGCATTGGTTACAAACTTCTTATGCGGCGCTCTAATTCATCCCATATAGGATTAAGATCAGGTCTCTGTGCTGGCCAGTCCACACACGATACGGAATTATCGTCAAACCACGACGTAACAGTCCTTGCTTTATGGATCGGTGCATTATCCTGCTGGTATCAACAAGGCTCGGTTCCATAGTATTGCCACAGAGTTGGTAGGGCATAATTGTCCAGAATATCGAGGTAGACGTGCTATTTAACAGGTTTGTCCACGATAACCAATCAGCCGGGAGCATACCACGAAAAACACCCCCCACACGAGAACACTGCCAGTTCCAAACTTGACCGTTGGAACCGTACACTGTGGTAAATAGCGTTCCCCCGGCTACCGCCATACCCACACACGGACATCAGACTGATGGATCGTGTATCTGGATTCATCAGCCCATAAGATCCGTTTCCATTGATCTACGGTCCACGATAAATATTCTTTACACCATGCTAAACGCCGAGTAGCATTCCGAGTTGAGATAAAAGGCTTATGAGCAGCCTCACGACCACGGTAACCCATGGAATGAAGTTCTCTGCGAATGGTGCGTGTACATACCGAGGTTACAGCATTTTTACTCACCTGTACACTGAAGTCTTGTTCAGTACTCCGTCGATTAGCTGTAACGACTGTCCCGAGGCTTTGACGTCCTCTATCACTGATGTTCTTTGTGGTCTGCCTGCACGTTTTGCTACTTCAGACACGCCATGTGTCTTCCACTTATTCAGTACATCCAAAACAGTTGACTTGGGTATGTTTAAACGCCTCTCGGTTTCTCTTATGGACAACCCACTAATCTAACACCCAAGAATCTTTCCTTTGTCAAAGTCAGTTCTCTCCCGCCGCGACATTTTCACTCAACCTCACAGTGCGATAGGATCGCGGTCAACTGCAGGCTTGTTTTTATACCGCTCACAGCTGTACCGCGCATCTTAACAACGCAGCGGATCCGTTCATTTGCTTTTGAAGGGGTATCCGGGGACTTTTGTCAATATAGTGTATGTCGCAATCACGATTTCTCAGTTTAATTAAAGCAATTTGAATGTAGCGAAATTTTATTTTTTTCTTTAAACTTGAACTCAATATTGAACCCTCAAAATATATACCTGTAATGCCATATTTTCTACAGTTCTTAGCTACTATACATGACAACTTTTGCTTACTAATGCATTTTAGTACAGAACGTTCAGTATATCTAATAAAGTATGTTAAATTAGTCTATTTTTCGCATTTTTCCAAAATTTCGAAGCAATAGTGGACCCTCAAGTTATATAAATTTTTTTAAACATTGAAAGTTTCTTGGTTATTATAAAAGAGAACGTTTGCGTACGATTGGATTTTGAAATTAAACGTTTAATAATTTTCACTGCACTCTAATGGCCCGCTTCGTTCAAGAATGTAATTCTACTAAGACGTGCGTCACCACGAGACTAACAAGCAGTTACAGATGAATTTGTGCCGCCCCGGTGGCGCATTGGTCTAAGGCGCTGGCCTCTGATCATTCGTCCGTAAGGGATCCGGGTTCGAATCCCGGTCAGGCATGGATGTTGTGTTTGTCTTACGGCACTGGCTCTTTCCCTTCCCTGGAACCAGTGACCCTAAATTAGGGACGGGCGACTGCTTATAGCCCATTGAGTTGCTCACGGTGGTCGTTAAACCTCCAATCAAAAAAAAAAAAAAAACAAAAACAGATGAATTTGCAAAAAATATCAAATCTCTTACTCACACAATACAAGATATTTGAAGCCCATTTCGTAAAACAAGCTGTGGTCTTATGATACTTGACAGCAGAAATATAATGCATACAGCAGTTGCAGACACATCGCTAAATGTTGAAAAACATGGGGTTGTCCAATATGAGTTATATCTCAGCGAGAGGCTTATTTATCAAACTGAACGTATCGCAGATCCTGTTAAGCGGAATAACCAGCTCTTTAGCCGTCCTCCAATTCGTGAAAAGTCAAGTAAACAGTTACAGCTGACATCGCTGAGGAATGACTGCTCACCATTTATAGACTCTACATTGCATCGCAGATACGTAATGGAGACCTGAATGATTTTTTAGACACGAAAACCAAGCGCATCCTCCAGCGCTATCAAAGTTAGGGAATCTAAGAATCGGAACAAAGTATGATTTATTTATTTGTCTGGAAGAACTCACACCCAGAAAAAACATTGCTTCCAATCCAACAGTCCAAATGACCATCCTTGACGGTGCTGCAATTATCAACATGCTGCGACCGGGATTTACAATAACATTCGAAGATTATGCGACTAATGTGTTCAAATCTCAGCTTTAATATGTAAAAAGGCTAGATACTATCTGGGATGTGTACATGCCGGACAGCTTGAAGAGTGACACACGCAGCAAAAGGGGAAAAGGTAATTGGAAACCTGTTGAACCAAGAAGTTTAGTTCCTAAGAATTGGCAAGATTTTTTTCGTGATGATGAAAATAAGACTGAATTGGTTTCTTTCTTGGTAACAACCTTAGCAGCTGTTGACACGAACAAGCATGTAATTACCACAAACAGTAGCAATGTTCTTTCTATAAATCGTCAAGATATCTTGGGATTGTCTTCATACTCACACGAAGAAGCAAACACTCGCATCCTTCTCCATTTATGTGATGCTGTGCAACAAGGATATAAAAAGACGAAATACGTACTGTGGACACTGACGTTGTAGTTCAAGTCATCACATCAGCACAACGTCTAAACATTGAGGGACTATGGGTTGCATTTGGATTTGGGAACAACTTCCGGTTCTTTGCCGCTCATCAGTTGGCAAGAGCTGGGTCCTGATTGTTTTACTGCCTTACCGATATTTCATGAAGTAACTGGGTGCGACACTGTGTCTTTTTGGAGGAAGAGGCAAAGGGACTGCATGGGACACCTGGAATGCGTGCGGAGATACTACCATGGCGTTTTGTAGATTGGCTGACAGGCCTAGTCACTAGGCAGTAGAAGCAATGCTGAAACCGTTGGAGATATTTGTAGTTCTGCTATATGACCGTACTAGCTGCGACGAACAAGTTAACAAGGAAAGAAAACTTCTACTTACTTAGAAAGGCCAAGCAATTGACAACCTGCCTCCTACGCAAGATGCGCTCACTCAGCATACAAAAGAGATGTCTACCATGCTGGCTACTGCTGGGCCCAAATGATGGTCGCAACACCACAGCTTCCATTGGCAAGGGATTAGGGATGGAAGAAGGAGGATGAAGGCGGACGGGGAAATATCTTGGAAAACCCTTCCAGAGACTACGCAAGCCTGCAGGGAACTCATGCTATGTGGCAGCAAGAAAGGCTGTGCACGACAGTGCAAGTGTAGGAAGGCTGCCCTATAGTGTACAAACATTACTATTATCAACTCTCAGGGTTCAGATAGGTGAAACCATAATGTACAAACATTACTATTATCAACTCTCAGGGTTCAGATAGGTGAAACCATAATGTACAAACATTACTATTATCCACTCTCAGGGTTCAGTTTTACTTCTGAAGTGTACAATAGGCATCCCGTGACAACAAGTAATTGATTGAACATGAATATCTACAAAAATTAAGAAATCTGAATGACAACTTGTCGCCATTTTTAAAGAGGGCTGCCAGTTTTCTTACAGGAAAAATCTGGGATGGCCTCACAGACAAAAATGTTCACTCGGGTGTGGTCTGAAAGTGTCCAACTTGATGCTTCTATCACCAAAGGCACAATGGTTTCACCTATCTGCCGTACTACTGACTTTATTTACATGAAAAGAAAGACTACTTACATTTCTGTAGTGCACAAGATCTTCAACTTCGTTTACTTTGTAGTTCTGGATACCTAATTGTTTGGCCATTCGAAGTAAACGGTCTTGAGTTGGACCGACATAAGATCCTCCAAGGTCAACATATTTTACTTTCGGATCCTAAAGAGACAGTGAAAAAGAACACCTTAAAATGAAGTTCAGAAATTTATGGCAAGATAAATACACTCGTGTTCATAAAAACAGAAAACCTGACAGGAGTCGACCTGCGACTATGATGTTTTACAGAATATGCTAATCAGGAAATATCACAGAAATGATTAGCATTTCTGCGTCATAGGTGCATGCGTACTGCGTCTAGGCAAATCAGATAACGCAACGTCACAGACCGGACGCCGGCCGTTTTTCTGTTATAAACGCCGCTTGGCTCAGTCGGCGTGTCGGTGCTTTGTTAGTAAAGGGCAAAGATGCCTCTTCGTCGTGTAAGACAGTCGTACCGTCCGGTGTCGCACGATTGGTCGAATAACGATTGGTCGACAGTAATGATTGGTCGGCAGCACGATTGGTCGACATAACGATCAGTCGACCGTAACGACTAGTCGACAGTAACGATCAGTCGACCGTAACGACTAGTCGACAGTAACGATTGGTCGACAGCATGATTGGTCGACAACGCATTGGTCGACCGTAACGACTAGTCCACAGTAACGACTGGTCGACAGCACGATTGGTCGACACAACGATTGTTCGAGATAACCATTGGTTCAGAGGATTATGGTTTACATTCGCAGCGGTACCTCTCAGAACGTACTGACCTCTCAAAACGTAACGTTCCTTTTTGGAAATAATATCTTTTAGAATGTAGTCATCAGAACGTACAGCATTATAACATATTATTTCCAAATAGGCCCCTGTGTCATCTTTTGTACTCTAAGTGAAAAATGTTATATAGAGGGCCTTCTGAACGATGTTATTTCCGGAAAGCGCCCCGGGGCACTTTAGGTATAGGCACCTTGGGGAAACTGCCACACATGATTTGGAAACTCGGAAAATTGTCCCACCGGAAAATTGCCACACATTCAAAGCGTTTCTCGGACGAACGGTGATTTGTGCTCGTCCCCTTAATGAAAACCGTGTGGCAATTTTCCGGTGGGGCAATTTTTCTGTGTGTGGCAATTTTCCGGGTTGCTGAAAGATGTGTGGTAATCTTCCGGTGGGGCAATTTACAGCCAAACTGTTTGCACTTATTCAAAATTTTTTTTTCCAAGTTCCGTTGACCATTTTATGTCGACCAATGTCGACTAATCGTTATATCGACCAGTCGTTACTGTCGACCAATCGTTATGTCGATCAAACGTGCTGTCGGCCAATCGTTACTGTCGACTAATCATTACTGTCGACCAATCGTTATGTCGACTAATCATTACTGTCGACCAATCGTTATGTCGACTAATCATTTCTGTCGACCCATCGTTATGTCGACCAAAGTTACTGTTGGCCAATCGTTATGTCGATCAATCGTTACATACCCGTACCGTCATATCAGCGAGTTCGACAGAGGTCGCATTATCGGCATGAGAGACTGCAATGCTTTACTCCGAAAGATTATAGGTCGTATGGGAAGCAATGTGTCGGTCGTGGCAAGAGTGTGCAGGGAATGGTACGAAGATGGGCGTAGGATATGATGAGAAGGTTCTGAACGTCGTACACAGACAACGCCGAGGGACAACCGTCATTTCATAAGAATGTCTTTGAGTGACCGTTCTGAATCATCAACGGTGTTGGCGCAGCAGTGTGGAATTGTGACGCATTCTACCATGTCAGCTGTAACACTACGTCGCCGGTAATTACAGCTCGGACTGTAAGCTCGTCGGCCCCTCCTCAGGCTGCATTTGACACCACAAAACGGACTGCCGCGCTGCATTTGACACCACAAAACGGACTGCCGGGCTGCATTTGACACCACAAAACGGACTGCCGGGCTGCATTTGACACCACAAAACGGACTGCCGGGCTGCATTTGACACCACAAAACGGACTGCCGGGCTGCATTTGACACCACAAAACGGACTGCCGGGCTGCATTTGACACCACAAAACGGACTGCCGGGCTGCATTTGACACCACAAAACGGACTGCCGGGCTGCAATGGTGCATAGAACGAAGGGCGTGGTGTGAAGAATGTCACAGTATCAAGTTCTAGGACAAAACGAGCTTCTGTTTAGACAAAAAAGATGGCAGCATCTGTGTCCTCCGACGATAGGGAGGGGTGCGTAGGGAAGAGTGCATTAGCACTAAGCATACCGCGCCAACAAGAGGTGTTAAGGCCTGGGGTGCTATTGGGTGATACGAAGAAGTATCACCCAGGCCTCCAGACAAGATCCATCACAAATGAATGATGAGAAGTCAATTCCTCAGACTACTTGGCCAATGGGGCGGCACAAGCGACTTAAACAGGACGTAGATTGTGCAGCACCCAAAAAGCTGACAAGCAAAAACAAATTAGAAGATTGACCTATTGAATAAAATCGATAATAACGCGCTTTTGTAGCGTGTGTCTTCCGTCGAAGCAATTTTCTATCAATCTTACCAAGTCAGTTGCTGAAACATTATAATATGGGGATAACCTCGACATGTTATACCCGATCGTGAGGGAAGCAGCGCAGAAGCCAACGTTTGGTGCCGCCCCGGTGGCGCAGTGGTCTAAGGCGCTGGCCTCTGATCATTCGTCCGTAAGGGGTTCGCATCCCGGTCAGGCATGGATGTTGTGTTAGTCTTACGGCACTGGCTCTCTCCCTTCCCTGGAACCAGTGACCCTAAATTAGGGACGGGCGACTGCTTATAGCCCATTGAGTTGCTCACGGCGGTCGTTAAACCTCCAATCCAAAAAAAAAAAAAAAGTTTGGTTCGACTTAATGCATGATTTCATAATGGAGCCTTCATTTTTTATTGAAGAGAGTGACAAGAATGAGGTTACCCTGGTATGCTGCAACAATTCATGCTACCGAAGGTCCTGGAGCTACAATTAGATATCATGTTCCAGCAAAATGGTGCTCCCCACTTAGTACATCTACGTGCGGACCTTCTGTTTTTGTTTGTCTTGGAGCTTATCGACCACTGTGAGCAACAAAGTGGGATCTAAGCAATCGCCCATCCCTAATTTAGGGCTACTGGTTCCAGGGAAGGGAGAAAGCCAGTATCGCAAGTCAAACTCAATATACATACCTAACCTGGATTCGATTCAGCACCCATCTCTGACGAACGGTCAGAAGCCAGCACTTAGACCACAGCGCCACCCAGCGCGGCGGGAAGCTTCTTGGTAAGGAATTTTCTATTAGGTGGATTGGTCGGTGAGGCCAGTTACGTACACTGATCAATAAGTAACTTCCAGTGACCTTTCGCAGTGGATTATGAATATCTAAACCGATGTCTCGCAATGTCATTACTCTCACCTGACTAGAGACCGTTCTCTGTCACAGAAGTCTGAATGAAAAGGAAAAGTGCTGGAGAACAAGTAGAAGTAAAAAATGACGAACCACCTGGAAACATGGTTTCACTAGGAGGTACCCGCTATTATGTTGAACGATGTGACGTGCTGTACCGAAACATTTGCAGCTATCTGACGCAAAGTATCTTCTCGTCCATCTTGCAGCAGAGCATCCGCACATGCCACGTTTGCTCTATGATGTTCGTGTTGAAAGCAAATAGCTGCGTTTCTCATCCGTGCTCCGTCAGTGTGCAAATTCTGAACACCGTTCTGACACACTCGTGACTTGAAGACTTCTTTCAACTGGTCATGGATATCCGCGCCCAGAATTACTTATTGATCGGGCGCACTTCCGAGGAAGACCATGTTTCCAGATGGGTCTCATTTTCACTAAAATCTGTTCTGCACCACGTTGCCTTTTGCTTCAAACTCCTGCGCTAAACAAAGCCCTCTAGTCAAGATAGTGTAATGGCCTTAGGAGACACCGATTTACATACCCCTAATCTTCTGCCAAGAATTATCCAATGTAGTAGTGCCTTTTGGAGACTTGAAGACTATTTAACCGGCAATCTTCCTTTGTGTTTAAATGTATTAACTCCGTATTTACGTATGGAAGTGAAACGTGGAGTATCACAGAGCAACAATGTGAAAAAATAAGAGTATCGGTAAGAAAGTTGAAGAGAAGATTGTAGGGAATAACAAGAAGAGATAGAGTTAAAAATGAACTTATAAGAGAAAGAACAGGAATAATTGATATACAAATAATGCAAGAATCAGAGCGGAGATGGGCTGGACATGTTGGAAGGCTGAAAGATGGACACGATTAATAACAGAATGGCCACCGAGAGATGGATAGAGACGGAGGGGGCGCCAGAGAACATGATGGAGCGACGACCTTCAGAAATTTAGAGGTGCTGAATGGTGGACTGAGGCTAAGGATCGAGGAAGTTGCAAAAGATTGGGGGAGGCTTATACTCTGCAGTAGGTACCAACAGGCTAAGAAGAAGAAGAAGAACTTCTGCCAAACGTAATCAGAACCTACTTAGTAATCAGCCATCATGCATGGCTACCATGTTCTCCAGATTTAACGACACTGGACTTTTCTTGGGGTACTATGTGATAGTCCAAGCTGCTCCAGTGAAGGATCTTCAGTAACTTTAAAACAGAATGTCCAGAGCCATTTGCATGATTACTGCATCGCACGTAGATTGAACTCGATTATTTTACAAGTGTCATTCACGCAGCTCAAGAAATTTAGAATGTTGTAGAAGAAATCTCCCATGATTTATGGATATGTAATAAAATACCAAGTATAGTTACATGCATTAATTTAGGAGTTCTTAAGTTATCATTTTCTGACATTAGTTTTCAGACAACGTATACTAGATGAGTGCATTTAGGCGTTTTTCGGGTAAGTCGATAGCATGCTCGTTATGATTTTCCTTCTAACAGAAGACACTAAGAATAAAGTATTTGGGAAATGTATGTGCGTTCAGTCCGTGAAAACACAATAACGTAGAGAATTTTTTTATATAACAAAACGGTAAAGGATCTTGCACTACTCACTTTTTTCGTGAAAGTCCGGCCTCCAACTCGGTCTCTGGCTTCTAACGTCAGTACACTGACACCGGCTTCTTTCAGCCATTTTGCAGCGCTTAATCCTAAAAGAAAAGAAAACATGTTCTTAATATTCCATAGTTATTTCAATTTCTTTTTTAGAAATTCTTTATGTTAGAGCGTAACCAGATATTAAAGTATGTTTTTCAGCTGAAATATATAAATCCAGGACGTAGGCGATCCGTTATCATGAGCTGCTCACAGTCGTGGTGACGAATATCCTGGTGAGTGGGGATTTCGATGAAATGGTTTCCCACTGCCTTCCTCATCATGTGTCCTCCTCTTCTTCATGTATCATATCCAGAAAGGGACATTGGTGATTCATCACCATGAGCTGCGTGAAATCACGGTGACGAATATCCTGTGGAAACGAGATTACGATGAAATGGTTTCCCATTGCCTACCTCATCAATTGTCCCTTCTTCGTGTGTCATATCGAAATAGCGACATTGCCGATCCATCACCATGAGCCGAGCACAGTCATGGTGAAGGATATCCTGGAGACCGGAGATAAGGCGTTTTCCCGTCGCCTTCCTCATCAAGGTATCCCTTCTACTTTTTCATCTTCACATGTGATATCCAGACATGGACTTTGCCGATTCATCACCATACGCTGCTCATAGTCATTGGGACAAATACGCTGGGAAATGGGAATTACGATGAGGTGGTTTCTCTTTGCCTTCCTCATCAAGTGTAGCTTCTTCTTATTCATGTATCGAACGGTGACATTTGGCGAATCGTTACCATGAGCTGCACAGAGCCGTGGTGAAGGATATCCTGCAGAATGGGGAGGAGGTAATTTCCCATTGCTTTCGGCATCAATTATACGGTCTATTTCTTATTTTTCAGGCGATATCTCCAGACATTTGGCGATTCATCAACATGAGCTGCGCGCAGTTAATGCGACGAATGTCCTGGAGAACGCAGATTAGGATGAGGTTGTTTCCCATTCTCTCCCGCACCAAATGTCCTCTCTTCGACTTCAGGTTCCATGTCCACACAGGGACGTTTTTGCAGTTCTTCAACTTCAGCTGCGCATAGTGATGGTGAAGGATATCCTAGGAAATTGGGAAGAGGTGGTTTCCCATTGCCTTGCCCATTATGTGTCCCGTTTTCTTCAAGTTCAATGTAGAGATAGGGATTTTTACGATTCATCACCATGAGATGTGCACAGTCATGGTATAGGATATCCTGGAGAATGAGGATGATGTGGTTTCCCATTGCCTTCCTGATCAAGTGCTCCCTCCACTTCTCTTTAGGTGCCATGTCCAGATAGGGACGTTTAGCGATTCATCAACATGAGCAGCGCAGAGTTATGATAACGAATATCCTGGAGAATGGGGATTTCGATGAGGAAGTTTTTCATTACCTTTCCCGTCAAGTGACCTACTACTCATTCTTTTTCAGGCATCATGTCCACAGAGGAACGTTTGGCAATTCATCTCTTTGAGATGCTCGCAGTTACGGTGACGAATAGCCCGGGGAAAGGGTATTACGATAATATGGTTTACCATTGCCTTCCTCATCTCATCAACTCTCCCTTCTTCTTCAGGTGCTGTATCCAGATAGGGACATTCGCGATTCATCATCATGAGAAGTGCTCCGTCATGGTAACGAATATCCTGAGAAATGCAGATGAGATGGTTTCTCATAGCCTTCTTCATCGGGTGTCTCCCTTTATTCTTCTTCATGTGTAATATCTAGACAATGATGTTTGGCGATTCATCACCATGAGCGGGGAACAGTTATGGGAACCAATATCTTGAGAAACGAAGATTACGATGAGTTGGTTTCCCACTGACTTCTTCAAGTGTCCCCTTTTCTTCTTCTTGTTTAGGTGCTATGTCTTGTATAACGAAGTAAATTTCTCCGTCATTTTTGGTCCACGCCGGGAATCGAACCCGAGTCCACTTATTCCGGAAGAAGTCGCTCTACCAACTGAGCTACGCGGACGTTCGTTATGACTTCTATCTGCCTTTATGTCGTGTGCGTCCTGCTGGGCAGGCACGTCACCCCCCCTGAAAGAGGGCCGGGGGCATGGCCCACGGGTCAGCTGTGACCACGAATCGTTGCAGGCAGCCATCCGCTGTAGAACGAGCACTTGAGAACTCCCAGTCAATCTGGTGTGTGGAATGCAACGTCACACACATTTATTTTTCGAAGCGCTGGAGAAGGGATTCTCTCATTTTTCCTCTCTCGCGGTGTGGAAAGAACATCACACCATTGCGAGATTTTGAACGGCCGGGTCATCCGGAAAGTTCGGGTGCCATTATAACGAAGTAAATTTCTCCGTCATTTTTGGTCAACGCCGGGAATCGAACTCGAGTCCATTTATTCCGGAGTGAAGGGCTACGGCGTGGACAAAAATGACAGAGAAATTTACTTCGTTATACTAGACAAAAACGTAAGTGGTTGATCACTATGAGATGTGCATATTAATGATAACGAATACCCTGGTGGATGGGAAGGTTTTTCACTGTCTTCTTTATCCAATGTCAGGTAGCATCCACCGAATGGGCCAGATACGTCCTGGATCGATTTTAGGGATGCATCCACGCATCCATGTTACATTCCGGGGAACTCTGGAACCGGATGGTCGGCAGTGAGATTATAAACGTGGTTGTCTACTACAGAGACACGAATCTTACAATTGGCCAAGTGCACCACGCTGGTGTTACCAAAGTTCTATTGATAATAAGAATGAACATGTGATTTTGGTAAGCTGTGTATGAAAGAGTAAAAATTATGTATTCGACAAAAACCCTTCCACATTACGATTATTTTCATGGTGTACAAATCGAACTTAGAAAGAAAGACAGATACTTAACAAACAGACAGAAAAGGAGTGCTATTTGTTTCCAGTCAAACAGTGTTGGAGTTTTCCTCTCTCTCCAATTAATAAGATAATATTGGGTTGGTTCAAAAGAAATGTTCGCTTTCAGCTGGTGGACATGTTTGACCCTTCGAGCGGAACGGGGTCTTTCAGAAACGTGACAAAGCACATGTCCCAAGGTTGATATACAGATGAATAGTATGTGCGTTGTGAGCCTCATTTTGTGACAAGGTTCAACCGCGAGTGCACAGACTTTGGTCAAAGTGGACCATGGAGACAAGACGGAGCGCGTACGTTTTCTGTATGAGTTCAAACTCGGACATTCCGTAGGTTTGGCGGTCCAAAACATTAATACTGTGTTATAGCAGGGTAATGCGGATGAACGCACTATACGCTGATGGTTCGCAAAATTTCAAGCAGGAGACATGTCCCTTGAACTTGCACCTCGTGGTCGTCCTCCAGTAGCTGAGGAGTTGAGAAATATCGTGGCAGCTGACCAACGGCAACGTATCCGTAAGTTCGCGGCGAAGGTCCGTGAGTATCATTTGATGGTTGTCCGGCGAATGGCGGTCTTAGGGAAGGGGAAAAATCTGCATCTTTTGGTGCCACACCAATTTACAGCAGCCAAAAAGACACGTCGCCTGGAGGTTTGCATTTCCCTCCTTGCCAAGCACAAAACAGGAAGATTCCTGCATCGCAACCTGCGATGAAACATGTGACCCCACGATAATGGGAAGTGATTAACATAGTATTTCGATACCTTAGAGCCACGTAAACACTGTCCCGAACCATCCACACACCCTCGGAAAATGCTGATTGTCGTAATGTGGTCTGCTGCGGGTTTGATTTCTTTGATCAGGTGGGGCCATCCATTCGGATTTTGTTGAAATGCAGCAGATGCACGAAAATCTTCGTGCTAAGCAGCAAGTGTTGATCAACAGGCATGGGGTTCTTCGGTTGAATGGCAACGCTATCACACACATCTCCCAAAGGGCCGTTTAGCAAATCTGCTGGTTGGACTACGCAATTCTGTAGTATCCTGCACATTCACCAGTCCTTGCTTGCTTCCACGGATTATTGCTTCTTTCTACACTGGACCATTTCGTTGCGGAGAAGATCTTCCCGAACGACCAAGCTGCGTGTTAGGTCGTAACTCCCTGCTTTCGTTACAGACTCCATATTTTATCTCCGTGAGATACACAGCCTCGTAACTGGCTGGAAGAAGGCAAATACTTTGACTAGGCGGCGGGTAGGAGCTTCCAATTTTTATTAGAGTCTACAGTTGGTAATCTCATTTTGGACATTCCGTCTGCACTAATCCAACAGATCCATAGAAAAGAGGAAATATTTTCTTCCATAGTTCAGGTTATCTCCTCCGCTAAAACTAAGTTTTTATATCCCATTGATAGAGACAGGTCATCAAAAACACAGCAAAGAAATAGGAAAAATAAAAGGTTGATTGATTGAAGGTTTAACGACCGCCGCGAGCAACTCAATGGGCTACAAGCAGTCGCCCGTCCCTAATTTAGGGTCACTGGTTCCAGGGAAGGGAGAGAGCCAGTGCCGTAAGACAGACACAACATCCATGCCTCACCCGGATTCGAACCCGGACCCTGTTCGAACGAATGATCAGAGGCCATCGCTTAGACCACTGCGCCACCGGGGCGGCAAAAAAAAAAAAAAATAAAATAAAAGGAGATGTAGCTATAATAGAATTATATCCTGCCTAAAAATATTTCTGCCGCTGCGGTGGCGCAGTGGTCTAAGCGATGGCCTCTGATCATTCGTCCGAAAGGGGTCCGGGTTCGAATCCAGGTGAGGCATGGATGTTGTGTTTGTCTTACAGCACTGGCTCTCTTCCTTCCCTGGAACCAGTGACCCTAAATTAGGGACGGGCGACTTCTTATAGCCCATTGAGTTGCTCAGAGTGGCCGTTAAACCGCCAATAAAAAAATCTGCCTGGACGTAACAGCACAGTTTGAATAGGAACTAGTATCTCTTGACGTAAAAAAATGCTTTATGAATGAATACATAAAAAAAACTACGCAGTTGCTTGCAAAACCAATGAATTACCTCCTATCTGAATAACTGCAAATGGAAACAAATACTTAAGGAAAGGCCACAACTTTATAAAGCCAGACAAGATCACATAATGATCAATAAGCTTAAAAAATCATATATTTCAAATAAAATCAACGCTATGACAAATCTAACTATCGTCAACCTCATAAACGGCTGGTCGGCAAAATCCATCTTGTTGAACAAATAAAAGTTGTAAAATAATAAAGTTTCCATCACAAGCGATACACTTCAAGGGCAAGTTTTATATACACCCTCCTAATAACGCGTGGACACACTCTTTGACCTCACAACAGCAGCAACACGGCGTTGCATGGACTCCAGCAGTGTTCAAAACATTATGATACACATATAGCGTATTAAATCCGTTTATTTTTGTGGTGTAATCAGCACAAAGATTCGCCAAGCTTTCGCACTCCACTGGGAGACTTTTTCAAGGCAATGGTAGACATAAAAATGCAGGGAATTGGATTTATTTTCAAAAATCGTCTTCGTTCTTTACGTGTTCCAATTCCTTGCATTTTCATGTCTACCATTGCCTTGAAAAGGCCTCCCAGTGGAGTGCGAAAGCTTGGCGAATCTTTGTGTTGATTATACCGCAAATACACTGGCGGAAAGTGAAAAAAGAACACCAAGAAGGAATTGGCGGACGATCATGAAATTTACATATGTTAATGGGGTCGAGTTTACGTAAGTGTGGTATTAATTTCGGGACCAACCGGTGAGCGCTTACGCCACAGCACGGCATAATATGCAAATGATCGTCGGTGGTATTTAAGGAGTACGGCGAAGTGAATGTAATCAGTCGTCGGCGTACGGACACGTGCAAAGACCCTGAAGAAGCTGCAATGCCTGGACATGGAAGACGTGTACGATTTCAGCAGTTATCGGACTTTGAGCGAGGTCGTCTAGTCGGACTCCGCGAGGCCGGGTGGTCGTATCGTCGTATTGCGGAGCGAATTGGACGGGAAGTATCGGTGGTGGTACGATGGTGGCGTAGATGGTCCAAGGAACATTCCCACACGAGAATACGTGGAACCGGGAGTCACAGACAGACTGATGAGCGGACCGATCGACGCATAAGAAGAGCGGCGTTGTCGAGCAGAACATCCACTGCGACGCAAATCCGAGCTTCCGTTGCACCTGAGGTGACTGTGCGAACAATCCGCAACCGTCTACTGGATGCAGGGCTACGTGCACGTGTGCCTCTGCCATGTGTACCTCTGACTCCAGCCCACCGTCAGGAACGGCTGCAGTGGTGTCGCCAACGTCTGCACTGGAGAACGCAATGGCAATCTGTCTTGTTCAGCGATGAAAGCAGATTCTGCTTGGGAGCCTCCGATGGCCGTATGCGTGTTCGCAGACGCACAGGGGAGCATCTCCACCCTTCTTACATCCGCCAGCGACACACAGGGCCTACATCTGATCTCCTGTTGTGGGGAGCGATCAGCTATTACTCCCGTACACAACTAGTGTTTGTACCGGGTACGTTAAACAGCACCTCCTACATCAACAACATCATTCAGCCCGTTGTTGTGCCATTTGTAAGGTCGGTCCATCGTGGTGTTTTCCAGCAAGATAACGCACGCCCATACACGGCACGGGCAACGCAAAATGCACTTCAGGGTGTGAGACAACTTCCATGGCCTGCACGTTCACCGGATTCGTCCCCCATTGAGCACGTGTGGGATTTTATGGGACAACGACTTATCCGGTCTCCACGGCCAGCCACGACCATTCCCGATTTACGCGTCCAGGTTGAGGATGCGAGGAACTCAATACACCAAACTTACATCCAACATCTGTACGACAGACTCCATGCCAGAATTGCACAGTGTGACGCAGTTCATGGCGGTTCAACCTCGTACTAACCATGTTACATGGAAATGTTATTTTTCAGTTTATCAGCAAATACAGCTGTATTTTGCCATAATGTTTTGATCACGTTATCCTCTGTATTCCGTTATTATGCTGTTTAAATTTCGTTGGTATCAGAGGTCTCCTTCTTGGTGCTCTTTTTTCACTTTCCGCCAGTGTATAAACGGATTTAATTTCATTATTATTCATGTCTGGTGTGTTTAAAATAAAATTATGATACATAGCCACCAAATAATGTGTAGATCTACCTTTCGCCGTCAAGATAGCTGAGAAACTAGGACCAGGTGTTGGAAACATTATGCAGAGCAACCTAGTGACGTGTGGGTCTACCTTTCGTTTTCACAACAGCAGCAACACCCCGTGGTATGGAATCTACCATGCTGGAAACATTATTATACACAGCAACCTGGTAACGTGTGGGTCTACCTTTCGTCCTCATAACAGCAGCAACACGCTGTGGTATGGAATGGAATCTACCAGGTGCTGGAAACATTATTGTACACAGCAACCCAGTAACGTGTGAGTCGATCTGTCCCTCTCACAACAGCAGCAACATGCCGTGGTATGGACTCTACCAGGTGTTGGAAACATTACTATACACAGCCACCTGATAAAGCGAGGACTCACGTTTCGTCCTCACAACAGCAGCAACACGTAGTGGCATGGACTCTATTGGTAACTTTATTATACACAGCCACTTAATAACGTGTGAGTCCGTCTGTCCCTCTCACAACAGCAACAACACGCCTTGGTATGAACTCTACCAGGTGTTGGAAACATTTTTATAAACAGCCATCTAATATCACGTGGCTTCACCTTTTGCCCTCACAACAGCAGCGACACGCCATGGTATAGACTCTACCACGTGTTGGACTCTTTGGGATGGCATTGCAGCCGACGATTTCAGGGCAGATGTCAATATAAAGCCGAGAGTTTCCGGTAGGCAGTTTCGGGCTCGAATGCATCACTCCACTTTGTCCCACAGATGCTCAATTGAGGTCAAATCCGGAAAGTCAGAGGGCAATTCGAATGTTGGGAGCTTACTCCAGTACTCCTCGGACCAATCCTCTGGTAAACGCGCCCGATGACACGATACATTTTCATGTTGAAAGAAGGCATCTTTCTGTGGGAAATAGTTTGATATTAATGGGTGCAAATGGTCAGCGAGTTTGCAAATATAGGCTTGTGTGAGGATGGTGATATCAATAGGCAAATGGGGCCCTTATGTGACCCATGTAAACACGAGGCAGAACAATACACCGCCTCCACGAGTCGGCAACATCCACAGCTGGGTCAATGGCATCGTGTAGACCACGTCCCACAAGCACCCATGGTGTTGTACGTGGAACTGATATTCTCTTAAAAATGCTTACTTCGTGCCCTACAGTCTCATTCATGAGGACTTGCTGTTAACACGGTGCTCGATGTGGACGTCAGTTGCCATACCCGTATACGTCGAATTTGTCTTAAACATTCGTAGCTGCCACGTCGTTGAATGCCGACATTATCCTATCCCCTATCCGCAGTGCCCCTCCATTTCGATTTTATGACACAGGAGAGGTGATGCTCACTTCGAACATTAAGGGTCCTCCATACCTCATGAAAAATAGCTCAAAACACGCATTTGCAGAACGAAATTACATATAAAAAAAACAATTTAAAAATCCGTGTTTTTTCACAAGTAGAATAAACATTGAACCATGTTTCTGCGTTTCTATATTAGCGTCACTTTGCGAAGTAATACTTTAATTATTATCCCAGAAGTACAAAATAAAGGGCAGTTTGACAATTATTTTTAAAACGTTCTGATTTTGTTATCTTCTAGGTTAAAAAGCAGAAAAATAGTTTGATATTTTCTCTCGAAATCTAAAAATTTGGGAAAACATACGAGTGATACGATATATCGATTTTTCCATCTGAATGATGCTATATTTGTTTCAGATTCGCATTCGGCGGAATTGAAACAATACGGGGTATGGAGGACTCTTAACCTTTTAACCTGCGGGAATGAATTAATTCGGGGTTAGCACATTCAAATGAATACATCCAGTGTCTAAGAAGTGGGCTGAACCAAGGCCGTCTGGAGAATACAAGGCCATGACATTAGAGATACGAGTTCCCTCTTTTAGTGACGTCACGCACAAACCAAAGCTACCGATTGGTTTCCAGCGCTGTCGTGTATGACGTCAAGCACCACACCGTCGTAGCAGGCCGTGTAACATAAGAGTGACGTGAAAAATGGAGGGAACTGATCTCTCTAATGTCATGTCCTTGTACCATCTAGATGGCTTTGGCTGAATGCGACTAGAACTAGTGAACCTGAGCTTTAAAAAGCGTTGCTTTCCCCGTAGCTTTGCTATTCAAAGCAGTCATTTAGATTCATGATTAATGCTAATCCTTTCTGACTGTTTACCTGCTAAAAAGCAAATAACAGTGACGACGTATTCAGGAAGAAGAGAGATGGTTGAGTCGCATGTTTTTACCCAGTGGCATGATGTCCGTAACAAGGGTACTAGCCCTCTCACATCAAGTTTTGGGTCATGGAGAAGAGAATAAAGGAATAGAAGGGAGCGCTTATCGCTATTCACAGGTTTATGGTTGGCACTGATCAGATGAGAGGGGGAAAGAAATTATTTTGCTATAGTAAAACCCGGTCGCTATGTGAACATTTCTGTTTGGGGAGCGCAGAAAATTTAGGGCACCATTTGGTTCATGTGCATAGGCCGCTTAAAAGGTTAATGAAGAACACTTTGGGAAATAAGCGATCGCCCGACTCTAGTTTGGAACCATTTGTCCCAGGGAATCGAGCGATTCCTTGGGACAAACAGCTCAACCATGCCTCATTCGGGACTCAATCCCGGCTCTGACGACAATACAGAAAGCTACGCTTCTGACCACTTTCTGTGAGTCCGTAATGAGAGATGGATGGTTTGTTTGTCGTGTGGCGCTAGATTTGTTTTCCTGATTGGGGGTTTAACGACCACTGTGAGCAACTCAGTGCGCTATAAGCAGTCGTCCGTCCTTAATTTAGGGTCATTGGTTCCAGGTAAGAAAGAGCGACAATGCCGTAAGTGAAATACAACATCCATTGATAAGCTAAAAACCGTCTAAGCACGATATACACTGACGGAAAAAATCCCAACACCAAGAAGGGGTTGTGTTAGATAAACGACAGTTGGTAGGCGGTGAGAGTACATCTGTAAGATGACGTCTATGCAAATTTCGCGCTCGGCGCATACGTGTGGAGCTAGTAGCGCCCATCGGAACATGCAAAGCAGGTTTGCTGTAAATACGTGCTGTAACGTTCGTGAGCTTTCGTTATGGTTGAGATTCGACGTAGGGTGTTCATGTTAGTCAAGAATGCCTTTAAGAAGACGAAGAAGCCATTATCAACAGCTCACGGAGTTTGAACGAGGTCGTGTAATAGGGCTACGAGAAGGTGGATTTTCTTTCAGCAATATTGCAGAGCGACTTGGCAGGAATGAAGCCACTGTGCATGATTGTTGGCAGCGGTGGTCAAGGGAAGGTACTGCCTCAAGAAGACCGGGTTCCGGCCGGCCACGTGGCACTACTGAGAGGGAAGACCGCCGTGTACGGCGTATGGCCGTGGCGCATCGTACCGCGTCTGCGGCAGCAATTCGAGCTGCAGTTGCCACCACAGTGACACAACGAACTGTTACAAATCGGTTACTTGAAGGACAGCTCCGAGCCAGACGCCCTGTAGCGTGCATTCCACTTACTCCAAACCACTACCGTTTGCGACGTCAGTGGTGTCAAGCTAGAGCTCATTGGAGGACGGAGTGGAGATCTGTTGTGTTTTCTGATGAAAGCCGGTTCTGCCTGGGTGCCAGTGATGGCCGTGTGTTGGTTAGAAGGAGGCCAGGTGAGCGCCTGCAACCAACCTGTCTGCGGCCGAGACACACTGGATCTACACCTGGAGTTATGGTCTGGGGAGCAATTTCCTATGACAGCAGGAGCACTCTCGTGGTTATCCCACGCACCCTGACGGCACAGTTGTACGTCGGTCTGGTGATTCAACCTGTTGTGCTGCCATTCATGAACAGCATTCCAGGGGGTGTTTTCCAACAGGATAACGCTCTCCCGCATACCGCTGTTGTAACCCAACATGCTCAACAGAGTGTCGACATGTTGCCGTGGCCTGCAAGATCACCAGATCTTTCACCAATCGAGCACGTATAGAACATCATTGGACGACAACTCCAGCGTCACCCCCAACCAGCATTAACCGTCTCTGTATTGACCGACCAAGTGCAACAGGCATGGAACTCCATTCCACAAACTGACATCCAGCACCTGTACGACACAATGCATGAACGTTTGCGTGCTTGCATTCAACATTCTGGCGGTTACACCGGTTATTAATGTACCAGCATTTCACATTTAAAATGGCTCTTCTCGCGCTTACAATAAGCTGTGATCTTGAAACCTTAATCGATTAAATATGTTACCTATACAAATGTATTGCCGCCATTTCATTCCTCTACAACTATGTTTTCGTGGTGTTGGGATTTTTTCCCCCGTCAGTGTATGATATGGGGATGCAGGAAAAAAACTTATATCGTGCTTAGACGGGTTTTAGTTTATCATTTGATTTTAGTCATATACTTGGGAAAATCGTACTCTTGGTCAAAAGAGTGTGTACATTTTGTTGTCTACGATCAGCGTCTGAAACACTTTGTGTGATGAGAGGTGCGGATGTTGGTTGTGATCATTATTTGGTAGTGTCACGAGTGAAACTGAATGTTATTTGGAGGAAAAGGAATAGGATGAGGCCCAGGATGGAAAGAATAAAGGTTAAAAGGCTCTCTAAAAATCATCAGCGTTATTCTGACGTACTGAGAGAACGACTGAAGGAGCTAAAGTCTTCTGAGAGGGATGTAGAAAAGAAGTGGAAATATTTTAAGAAGTGGGAATGTTTTAAGAACTGTGCTGTCACTGCTGTTGAATAGGTCTGTGGCACCACAATATTGGGTAACAATAGATGTGATGCTTGGTGGAATAGGGAGATTGAAGAGGCAGTAATGAAAAAGAAGGAAGCCTATTTGGGGATGCTGCAATGTAGAGTATCTGTGGATGAATATCGCTGTAAGAAGCATGAAGCCGCTAAACTGGTTCGCCAGAGTAAGGCAAAAGATAGGAAGGAGAAGGTGGAAAGGCATGAATTGGCATTTTCGAAAGATAGGAAGTCTTTCTGGAAGTACATGAGACTTAGGAAAAATAGGAGAAACAAAGTGTTAAGTTGTGTGAAGAACAGGATTGGGGAAAAGATATGGGAGCCCAATTAATTAAGTGAAAGATGGGGTGAATACTCCTGTGAGTTATTAGACCAGGAAAGCAAAGATGATTCTGAGACAGATGCAGATGATGGCACAGTGAAGGATGGAAGCACCGGAGGGATCTCAAGAGAAGAAGTGTGTAAAGCTCTAAAAACTCTTCAGAATGGTAAGGCTCCGGGATTTGGTCGCATAACTGCGCAGATGTTGAAATATGGTGGTGACCCTGTAATTGACTAGTTAACTAAAATTTGCCAGTTGTGCTGGGAGTTAGGAATAGTCCCTCGGGATTGGAGGGATGCTATCATTGCTCACTTGTATAAGGGAAAAGGTGATCAGACTGACTGCAAGAACTATCATGGTATTGGCCTATTAAGTGTGCAAGGAAAAGTGTTTGGTACGGTCGTTATTGAAAAAGTACGGGGTTTTACATCAGAGAAAGTGTGGGATGTTCAGATTGGTTTTATGCCTGTTAAAGGCTGCACTAACCAGATTTTTGCATTACGAATGATGATTGAAAAGTATCTGGCTGTTGGGAAGAAAGTTTTTACTGCCTTCATAGATTTAGAGAAAGCTTACGACCGAGTCAATAGGACACTTTTGTGGAAGGTATTGAATGAATATGGTGTTACTGGGAATCTACTTAATAGTGTAAAAGCCATGTATGCTGGAAGTAGAGCTTGTCTACGAGTAAATGGTGTTTTATCAAAATGGCTTTGTATTGATGCAGGAGTCAGGCAAGGTTGTGTAATGTCACCATGGCTGTTTAATATATTTATGGATGCGTGCATGCGTGATGCCAAAATAGATAATACTGGTTTATGTCTTGGTGATATCCGTGTGTGCAGATTGCTGTATGCTGATGACACAGTCCTGTTGGCAGAGAGCAAACGTGAGCTGCAGAGTATGTTGTCCCCGATGTACGAAGTTTGCATGAAATTCAAATTGAGTATAAATAAGGGAAAATACAAAGTTATGGTTTTTGAGAGAGGAACTGGTAGCACTGAATGTAATGTAAGTGTGAGTTTGTGCATTTAGGAAGCATGTTTGACAGAGAGAACAAATTGGATGGTGAAATTAGTAGGCGAGGGAATTCTTCTTTGAAAGTCATGGCTGCCCTGGGAGGTTTTCACAGGAATGATGGGTTCTCAAGAGAGTCCTGCATAGCTGTGTATGAAAGTGTAATTGTTCCTACTCTTATTTATCGCAGTGAAACCTGGGTACTACAGAAGAAACGCAGAAGTCGTTTTTGTGCTGAAAAAATGTGTTACTTACGGGGGGATGGTGGCAAGATACGTTCTGATTGTGTGAGGAATGAAGATGTGTTGCAATTGTGTGATGTGAAGCAAAATGTTGTTAGCAAGGTGGAGACTAATATGCTTCGGTGGTTTGGCCATGTTGAAAGAATGAGTGATGAGATGCTTACTAAGAAAATCTTTTAAATGGCAGGAAGGAAAGGCAGAGGAAGGGCAAGGAAGTCATGGGAGGATCAGATTCAGGAGTGTCTGCGTGAGAAAAAAAATTATGAGTATGAAGTACAGAAGATCTTACTTCATACAGTAAGAAGTAAAAATTACCTGCTAGTTTGTATTTCTTTTTGGAGCTAACCTCTGAATCTCAGAGAACAGCTTAGTGATATTCTTTCCACACCGCGAGAGAGGGAAGGGAGAGAGCCAGTGCAGTAAGACAAACACAACATCCATGCCTCTCCGGGATTCGAACCCGGACCCACATCGGACGAATGATCAGAAGCCACTGCTTCGTCACTACGCCCCCGGGACGGCCGCTAGATCTACCCCTTCCGTAGAATAGAATTAGTGACCGTTAATTAGGGACGAGCGCCGGCTTATAACCTGAAATGCTCACGGTGTAGGTGCTCAACCCCCCTCCCACTCCCGGGAAAAAAATTGGCTCATCACAACAAAAGTGAACAGTTTTACAGCGGGTTTTTTATTCAGTAATAATATCATCCTAAAACATTTTCTCTACTAAGAATACAAGCCATTGAATTTTAGCTTTTATGAGGATGCAGGAAAATAACTTTTTTCCTCTGTATCATTAGTAAACTGCATTGTCGTCATAGAATAGTACTGCACCTGTTGCTTCATCTTCAGCAAGACATCTAATTGTTTGTGGGCTGCAGCCACTTCTAGCGAAATTCACAAGGTCAAAAATGAAAAGAGAATGACTAAATATCCCCCAGATTATACAACTTCCGCAATCATCCGACTACACAATCGGTGGAAGACCAACACTCAATTCGCTAATTGACAGGTTTATTGTCATGTTAAATTGCCCTTAATTCTATTTTAACCCGAGTGACCTTTTTACTTGCGTTATGCGTGCTAAGGTCACGATGGCTGGCAGTATAATTGCAAATTTATACGTCACTCAGAACGTTCAAATTGTTGACATCTAGATTTCTAGTGATCGTACTTCTTGTTTGTTCTCTGAATGGAAGCAGAGGAGGAAGAAGAAAACTTCATTTCTTTAGGGAAGGGGAGTTAACGACCACCACCAACAACTCCTAGGGCTACAACCTTTCGTCCTCTTTAATTTGGAGCCCGTAGCCAGAATCCTGTAAATGAACAGAAGGCCAACAACACGGAAAATACCTGAAGAATTCAAAAATAATGTACCGAGAGGTGGCTATCTCCGAAAGCACTATGTGAACAAGTCGCGTGTTCGCTACAACAGCTGACGACCATGTCTGGAATCACTTTTAACTACTCTGATCCACCATTTGGTTTCGTGTCCCCGATTGCTGGAAGAGGTTTTAGGTGATCAGTGTAAAAACCCTTGGTAGGGTTGTGCGTGAAAAACCCAAATGAGTGGCCGTTTGGGATACACTCGAACTGGCACTGCTGACGTCAGCTATCGTGCCACGTTCAAAGCCACTCAGATTACTTGTTTTGCCCATTTCGACGTTCAATCGAACATTAATTAACCAGATCGTCCGCCAGATTTATCCGCATGAGGGAATATGAACTTCCATTGTGCATGGCCTTTATCGATTATGAAAAGGCCTTTGATTCTGTGAAACCATCAGCAGTTACAATGGCTTTGAAATCCTGCGGTGTTGAAGATGCATACATTAATAATATTAATAACATCTATGAAAATGCAAGTGCAAAGATTCGGCTGTTTGAGAACACAGAACTCATAAAGATTGGAAAGGGAGTGAGACAAGGTGACACTATATCTCCCAAACTCTTTAATGCCATATTGGAAAATGTGTTTCAATCACTGAACTGGGAAAACAAAGGGATAAAGATTAATGGAGATTATCTAACTCACCTTCGTTTTGCTGATGACGTAATCATTTTTGCAACTACCCCATCAGAGCTGCAGAGTATGATCCAGGAACTTGCTGACAAGAGTAAAGAAGTGGGATTAAAAATGAACTTTCAGAAGACAAAAGTGATGTACAATGCTTTTACAAGAAATGAAGATTTATCGATTGATGGAGAAAAGCTGGAGATAACAGACACGTACGTTTATCTTGGACAGCAGATATCAAGTGAGGGTCACATTGATGAAGAAATTAATCGGCGTACAAAACTTGACTGGAGAGCTTTTGGAAGAAACAGCATAATTTTCAAGAGCAATATGCCATTATGTCTTAAAAGAAAAGTGTTTGATCAATGCATCCTTCCAGTGCTTACGTATGGTGCAGAGACGTGGACCTTAACTAAAAGAGACATACAAAGGCTGCAGACAACTCAAAGAGCATGGAGAGGTGCATGCTTGGTGTAACCAGGAGAGATAAGAAGAGGAACTCGTGGATCCGAAAAATGACAAGAGTGGAAGACATCATGATCAGAGTAATATCCCTGAAATGGCAATGGGCTGGACATACTGCCAGAAGGACAGACCATCGATAGACAGTCGAAATTTTAGATTGGATTCCAAAGGACAGGAGAAGACCCAGAAGAAGACCACATAGAAGATGAGTGGATGAAAATCGAAATTATGCGGGAGTAACATGGAGGAGACTGGCACAAGACAGACGGTTGAGGAAGAAGCTTGGAGAGACCTTCGTCCAGCAGTGGATTGATAATGGTTGATAATGATGATGATGATGTGCTGTCTTACGCTTAAGTGAGAGTTTTATATGATGAAGGCAGGTGTATGTAATCATCTGTCTTAGTGTATACTTTTAGACGGATGTGGGAAACTTCAGTAGTTTTTCCTTGGATTTTAACAGCCAGAACTTAGAAAGCACCTATTAAAAATACCTTCAACGACTAGGATTTCTCTCAGGTTTGTGGATCATACACTCTTTGAAAAAATAAAAGAGAGAGAGAGAGAGAGAGAGAGAGAGAGAGAGAGAGAGAGAGAGACAAAGAAAGAAACGAAGCACCTGAAAAAGTCGTTCAATCCTGCTGGAACTCCGCATGTAGGAAGCGCATGGCTGAACATGTAAATGATTAAGAAACAATGACCAATTGCAAAATAGTGGCCCGCCACAGCGTATGGGAGCCTCTCATTGAGGAGGGTACATCAAGAGCAAGTTTGGCTTTGGCTGGATTCTCGTGAATCAATGGACCCAACTTGCTTTGTAAGCACAACTCAAGATTCTGGAAGGGCTATCATGGTGTTTTTTTTTTTTTTTTTTTTTTTTTTTTGGAGGTTTAACGACCACCGTGAGCAACTCAGTGGGCTATAAGCAGTCGCCCGTCCCTAATTTAGGGTCACTGGTTCCAGGGAAGGGAGAGAGCCAGTGCCGTAAGACAAACACAACATCCATGCCTGACCGGGATTCGAACCCGGACCCCTTTCGGACGAATGATCAGAGGCCATCGCTTAGACCACTGCGCCACCGGGGCGGCGCTATCATGGTGTGGGGGACATTCTGTCGGCAAGGAATGGGTCTCTTGATATTTCTGGAAGATCGGAGGTCATCCAAGGATTACATGAATATTTTTGCCGATCAAGACCATCCTGCAATGTTGACTTTTTATCCTGCAGGTGACGGTTGTTTACGGACGACAATTGTACTGTGAGTCCATCGCCCAAGAGGTGTCCAGCAGTGGTTCAGCGAGCATGAGAGCGGCTTCCACCATCTTCTTTGGCCATCAGAAAGTCCGGATCTGAACCTCATTGAGAGTATATGGAACATGTTAGAAAAACAGATCCGGGAGTAAAGTCCCCGTCCGTCAAACCTGAGCCAGTAAAAGGACTGTCTGGTGAACGCCTGGTATGACGTAGACGTAGATGCACTCCAGCACCTTGTGGAATCTATACCAAAGAGCATACGGGCTGCAATTCGGGTTAAAGGAGGACCAACCCGGTAATGAATTAAAGTTTTCAAATTCAGTGTCCGGTGTATAATGCCTCGTTCAAAATCGAGGTCAGGTGTACCTAATAAACTAGCATCTCAGTGTACACTGAAGTGCCAGAAAAACTGGTACACCAGTCTAATACTTGGTAGGTCCCACACGAGAGCGCATGACTGCATAAATACGACGAGGCATGGACTCCACTAGCTTCTGGAAATATGCTGTAGGCAATGCACACCATACTTCTTGCAGAGCGTTCCACAATTCGGGTGTATTCCGAGGTCTCGGATTCCTGTGTTCGATAGCACATTCCCAAATGTGTTCTATCACGTTCAGATCTGGGGACTTGGGTGGGAATGGAAACACCCCACACTCAGATGAATGCTCCTCTAACCATAATGTGGCCTCCCGACACTTGCATTGTCCTGTTGGAACAAGCCCAACCCATCAGCATGAATGCAGGACATGAACGGGTGTACCTCGTCAGAAAGGATGCGCACATAGCGTTGGCCGGCCACAGACGTTTGTAGACGTACCAGGAGTCCCAGTGAAGTCCAGCTAAACACACCCCATACCATTACGGACCCCCCACCAGTTCCCTGTTGACAGGCGGGATCAATGGCTTCATGGGGTTTGCGCCACACACGAATCCTTCCATCTGCCCGATACAGTTGGAAACGCGACTCGTCAGACAAGGCTACTTGTTTCCAGTGGCGGTGCTGCTTTGCCCAAGCGAGGCTCATAGCTCTGTGTCGTGCGCCCATCAAGGGAACAAGAGTTGGGCGTCGGCTTCCAAAGCCCATGTCGAGCAGGGAACGTTGCACAGTCCGGACGCTGATGCTTGTTGAGGCTCCAGCATTGAATTCCGATGATACCTGAGAGAGTGTTGCACGCCTATCGCGTGAAACGATTCTTGACAGCCGACGATGATCACGTTTACCCAATGTCTTTTTACGGCCACACTGGTATCGTAGGTTGGAGGTTTTGCCGGAATTCTTGTAGTCACGATACACCCTTGCAATGGTCGTCCGTGAAAATCCGAACTTCGTTTCTACCTCCGATATACTATGGCCCATCTCACGAGCGCCAACTATGACACCGCGTTGTCATTCTCATGCCGAAAACAGCTCTGACAACTGGCAAGGATGTCTATCGCTTTATATACGCACTGGCGGACGCAACCGAGTATGCGCATAGGTGACGTTGCTATGTATTTTGCATAAGCTCGTCTGTACCAGTTTTTCTGGCACTTCAGTGTAGATCCATACCACCTTCCAATCGTGCACACAGGCCTAGCAAGACCAGGAACTGGAAACCTGCTGGTACAGAAAACCGAGCGTTTCAGAAAGGTTTCTCTAATGAGGAAGTTATACGGCGAGAAGTCATGAAGGACAGTAGGATTGTTTCAAGAATGGGGATTGTGGCCGATTTTTGCAAAATAAAGATATTACTATTCACGGAAAAATGACTTACTTTGTGTGTAATTTACAGTCAAAATGCCATGTGCTTTCTGTTTTTGAATGGTAAAATAAAAGTTGCACGTGCTGTGCGAAACAAGACGAGAAGTGAAATAAAAATTAGCGTTACTTAAAAAAATCAGCTCATGCTGTCGGAACTACACTGCCTGGCCAATTTAAAAGTCGTGCATGTTAATACTTCGTGGGACCATCTTTAGCAGGAATTACAGCCCGCAGTCGGCGTGGCATGGTGCCTATGAGTTTATGCACTGTCTCCCCACTGATTTGTGGCCAGATTTTCAGTAACATTTCGCCAAGATCCTTGGTTGATGACGGAAGAGTGGAATTACTCCTTAGATTACTCTCCAGTATATTCCACAGACCCTCAATGGGGTTGAGGTCAGGGCTTTGTGGTGGCCAATTCAAGTGTGTGAATGATGCCTCATACTCCTCGAACTAATCTTTCACAATTTTAGCGTGATGAATCGTGGCATTGTGATCTTGGAATAGGCCATTGCCTTCAGGGAGGAAAAATTCCATTGATGGAATAAGGTGGTCATTCAGTATGCTGAGATACTTAGGTGACTTCATGTTATTGCTGCATAGTATTTCTGCTCCTTGACCAGTCGAACAGAAGCAAAGCAACCTCAGATCATAACACTTCCTCCTGAGGCCTGGGGTACAGTACAGGAAAGGTCCAATACTTCATGCGGTTCCCTTCGAACCCTGATGCGTCCATCACGCTGGAACAGAGTATACCTCGATTCATCAGACCAGATGACTCTCCCCCATTGCTCAGCAGTCCAATCTTTATGTTACTTGGCGAATTGGAGCCTTTTTTTCCCCGATTACTTTCACTAACCAGTGGTTTCCTTTTTGCAACACAGCTGTTTAATCACAGTTCTTTAAGCTCCCGTCTAATCGTGCGAGTGGAAATGGCCTTGCTTCCACTATTGTACAAGGTTGTGAGTTCTAGTGTCGTTTCTGTAACGAAGTAAATTTCTCCGTCATTTTTGTCAACGCCGGGGCTGGAACCCGGGTCCTCTCATTCCGGAATAAGTCACTCTACCAATTGAGCTACGCGGAAGTTCGTTCTGACTGCTATCTGCCTTTATGTCGTGTGCGTCCTGCTGGGCAGGCACGTCACATCTCCCCCGGAAAGAGGGTCGGGGGCATGGCCCACGGGTCAGCCGTGACCATGAGTCGTTGCAGGCAGCCATCCGCTGTAGAACGTGCACCCGAGAACTCCCAGTCAATCTGGTGTGTGGATTGCAACGTCACACACATTTATTTTTTGAAGCGCTGGAGAAGAGATTCTCTTATTTTTCCTCTTTCGCGGTGTGGAAAAAACATCACACCATTGCGAGATTTTGAAAGGCCGGGTCATCCGGAAAGTTCGGGCGCCATTGTAACGAAGTAAATTTCTTCGTCATTTTTGTCAACGCCGGGGCTCGAACCCGGGTCTCCTCATTCCGGAATAAGTCACTCTACCAATTGAGCTACGCGGACGTTCGTTCTGACTGCTATCTGTCTTTATGTCGTGTGCGTCCTGCTGGGCAGGCGCGTCACATTTCTTTGCGATGCGATTTCACTAAGCGTTTTAATGATCTTCGGTCACGATTATTCAGGACTGTTTTCCGACCGCACATTTCCCGCGAAGTTGATGCTTCGCCGCCATCATTCCACGATTTAATAATGCGTTGGACAGCTCGTAATCCGGTGCCAGTGGTTTCCGCAATCTCCTTGAAGGTCTTCTGTCCTTGCCACTGGCCAATAATTTGGCCCTTTGTGAACTCTGTCACATTTTTTCCGCGACCGCGTATAACGTCTTCCGCCATGATCGCTTTTTTGAACTGATGAGCTGCACGCTCATCCCGTTCCATTTAAAGGTTGTATTTGGCCGCTGCATTATGCAGATATTCGAAATGCTTCACCAGTCATGCCCTCCTCAATATTTGCATGTTTCCATTCACTCCACTACTTGTTTTGTCGCCAGGCAGTGCATACTACACGATAAATTGTGAGGCGTTGTTTCGTGTTAAACATTATTGGCTACTATTTCGTCTGTAGTCGTACTACATATCTACGTTTGACCTTCGTGCTTCTTTATTTATTTTATGATAACATTTTTAGAGCTTTGCGTTTCGTATCTGAACACTTACCGTAGTTCTGATAAATATGACGTGAACTAGCGAACTTTGGATGAAACGTCTGTGAAGTTACAATGAGATAATGTTTATCTTCAAATTCTTAACTTTCTGATAGAGAATCGTGATATTTCTGCAATCAGAGAAAGGCAAGAATTCCGAAAAATGTCAAGGTGAAGCACTTGCTACAACGCTTCAATCAAAAGAAAGAAAATGAAAAGAAAGAAAGCAGTAGTTTAATATCTCTTATGCCCGAAATCGCTGGTTTCTTGTAAATATCGCTGGAATGCCGGCTTTTGAGAAATTATCTAATAATTTCCCCATTATAGTGCAGTGTTTTGAATCCAATTTCTTCTACACTCCGTTACGTGAGCACAAAGCTATCAGCCTATATTTCTATAGGCATCGTATCAATTCGATATGTAAAAATTCGTTGCATTTCGAACTCATAGTTACACAGATATCAGACACAGAAAAATATGTGATTATTGTGTAGCATCATTAAAATATTCGCTGCCTTTCCAACTCTGTAACGTAGCACAGAGGTGACGCACATGTCAAGATGGCAAGTAGCAGGGATTAGCCCATGCCAGCGTAGCTTAATTGGGAAAGCCTTCTGCTCCGGAACATAAGGATGTGGATTCTAGGGCGCCACCTGCAAATTTTGGGTTTCACATTTGTCCTGAACGTAAAAATGGATCTATTGGTCGTTAGTTTCTTCGAAAAATGTGTCATGTTCTTTCCACACATCGTCTGGAATTAATGAGAATTCCTTCTTAGCTTCAAAAAATGTGCGTTGTTCCTTCCACACATCGTCTGGAATTAATGAGAATTATTTCTTAGCTTCGAAAAGTGTGCGATGTTCCTTCCACACATCGTCTGGAATTAATGAGAATTCCATCATCGCTTCGAAAAATGTGTGATGTTCCTCCCACACATCGTCTGGAATTAATGAGAATTCCTTCTGCTCTTCGAAAAATGTGTGATGTTCCTTCCACACATCATCTGGAATTAATGAGAATTCCTTCTTCGCTTCGGAAAATGTGTGATGTTCCTTCCACACATCATCTGGAATTAATGAGAATTCCTTCTTCGCTTCGGAAAATGTGTGATGTTCCTTCCTCACATAGTCTGGAATTAATGAGAATTCCTTCTTCGCTTCGAAAAATGCGTGATGTTCCTTCCACACATCGTCTGGAATTAATGAGAATTCCTTCTGCTCTTCGAAAAATGTGTGATGTTCCTTCCACACATCATCTGGAATTAATGAGAATTCCTTCTTCGCTTCGGAAAATGTGTGATGTTCCTTCCACACATTGTCTGGAATTGAGGAGAATTCCATCTTCGCTACGAAAAATGTGTGATGTTCCTCCCACACACCGTCTGGAATTAATGAGAATTCCTTCTTCGCTTCGGAAAATGTGTGATGTTCCTTCCACACATCGTCTGGAATTAATGAGAATTCCTTTTTCGCTTCGGAAAATGTGTGATGCTTCTCCCATACATCGTCTGGAATTAGTGAGAATTCCTTCTTCTACAGAGAGTTACTTCAACCATGGTTTGCGGTGGACCTGAAACCTGTGATTTCTTGTCCCTGCGTTTCTCATGGGGAGGGGAATACACACTATATTGACAAGTCACCGGACACCAAGAAGAGAAACACAACATAGCATTTATTTACATACAACAGTACGGTGTCGGCCAACCTTTGGCCTCAATGCATGCAGTGACCCTTCGAGACATGCTTTCGACAAGGTTTTGGAACACAGGGATAGGTATGCGCTGCCGCTAACTGTTGCTTAGTAGTAGACCTTGGTTCCAAACTTCTTATGCGGCGCTCTAATTCATCCCATAGGCGCTCTATGGGATTAAGATCAGGGCTCTGTGCTGGCCAGTCCACACACGATACGGAATTACAAGCCGTAACAGTCCTTGTCTTATGGCTCGGTGCATTATCCTGCTGGTGCCAACAAGGCTCGGTTCCATAGTATTGCCACAGAGTTGGTAGGGTATAATTGTCCAGAATATCGAGGTAGACGCGCTAGTTAACAGGTCTGTCCACGATAACCAATGGGTCGAGACCATGCCACGAAAAACACCACCACACGAGTACACTGCCAGCTCCAAACGTGACCGCAGGAACAGTACACTGTAGTAAATAGTGTTCCCCAGGCTGCCGCCATACCCACAGACTGCCATCAGACTGATGGATCGTGTATCTGGATTCATCAGTCCATAGGACCCGTTTCCATTGATCTACGGTCCACGATAAATGTTCTTTACACCATGCTAAACGACGAGTAGCATTCCGAGTGGAGATGAAAGGATTTTGAGCAGCCGCACGACCACGGTAACCCATGGAAAGAAGTTCTCGGCGAATAGTACGTGTGCATACCTAGGTTCCAGCATTGTCACTCATTTGTACACCGAGGTCTTGTGCAGTACTCCGTCGATTAGCTGTAACGACTTTCCTGAGGCTTCCACGTCCTCTATCACTGATTTTCGTTGGTCTGCCTGTACGTTTTGCTACTTCAGGCACGCTATGTATCTTCCACCTATTCAGTACATCCAAAACAGTTGACTTGGGTATGTTTAAACGCCTCTCAGTTTCTCTTACGGACAACACACTAATATAACACCCAACAATCTTTCCTTTCTCAAAGTCAGTTATCTCCTGCCACGACATTTTCACTCAATCTTACAGTGCGATATGATCGCGGTCAGCTGCAGGCTTGTTTTTATACCGTTTGCAGCTGTACTGCGCATCTTAACAACGCAGCCGATCCGTTCATTTTCTTTTGAAGGGGTGTCCGGTGACTTCTGGCAATATAATGCGTGTGACGTACGACAGAGGTGACGCAAATGTCAAGACGGCCAGTAGCAGTATTCTGGCATGTGTCCTTCCGAGACGGAAAAATTCGTTGCTATTCTAGTTCTTAGTTATATAGTGATCGTGTCTGAGGATGGGCCAAGTCGGCTTGAAAGATCTTACGTGCTTTATTGTAAACTATATTTTAACTATGCTAAGTTCGTATATAAAGGTTTTTAATCGATCTTAGTTCTTAGTGATTTTACAGTTTTTTTAGTATCGTATAAGGACGGTTTTCTTATGTACTTTCTTCAACACATAGAAGTCAGGCAAAAGTATAGTACCTGATTATTGTGATGTGTGCCCGTGGAAAAATTCGTTGCGTTTCTAACTCTTAAATTCGTTCCGTTTCCAACTATTAGTTACATAGAAGTCAGACGTGTTATACTAGTAGTACATGATTATTGAGATGTGTGTAAGTGGAAAAATTAGCTGTATTTCCAAATGTTGGTAACATAGAAATCTGATTGTGAAAGGATGTGATTATTTTGATGTGTGTCCTTCTCTCTGTCGTGGTAAAATTTGTTGCATTTCCAACTCTCACTTAACGTAGAAATCGAACAGAGAATGAATAGTACGGTATTATTGTGCGACGTGCTTTCCTCTTTCGTGACTTTACAACTCTTAGTCAAACAGAAATCGGACAGAGAAAAGCATGCAATTATTGTGATGTATGTCCTTTCAAGGTGGAAATATTCATGGCGTTTATAACTCTTAGTTGCATGGGAATCAGGTAGTGCGTAGTACGAGATTATTGTTATGCGTGTTCTCACGTTGTAGAAAAATTCGTTGTCTTTTCAACTGTAAGTTTCATAGAAATCCAACGGTGAAAGGTATGCGATTATAAACGTGTATCCTTGTGTCGTAGAAAAATCTTTATATTAATCCTATAAGGTTTTTTACTGTGAGTCCTAATTTGTGAGAACTCCTGAACGTGAAGTTATGGTTGAGGTATCAAAATAAAGGTAGATTTGCCAGTCGAAGAAGAAAATGAGATTTTTTTTTTATTGGAGGTTTAACGACCACCGTGAGCCGTCCCTAATTTAGGGTCGCCGCCCCGGTGGCGCAGTGGCCTAAGGCTCTGGCCTCTGATCATTCGTCCGTGAGGGGTCCGGGTTCGAATCCCGGTGAGGCATGGATGTTGTGTTTGTCTTACGGCGCTGGCTCTCCCCCTTCCCTGGAACCAGTGACCCTAAATTAGGGACGGGCGACTGCTTATAGCCCATTGAGTTGCTCACGGTGGTCGTTAAACCTCCAATAAAAAAAAAAAATTAGGGTCACTGGTTCCAGGGAAGGGAGAGAGCCAGTGCCGTAAGACAAACACAACATCCATGCCTCACCGGGATTCGAACCCGGACCCCTTACGGACGAATGATCAGAGGCCATCGCTTAGACCACTGCGCCACCGGGGCGGCAAAATGAGATTGAGGCAACGGTTTGGGCGTTGTGGGGCGACAAAGTTTCCATGTAAATTCCATGGGAGAAGCTTGCGGTTGACATTCGATCGCCTGCGGTTGACTCACGCGCTGTTGAAGGCAAAATGAGATTGAGGCAACGGTTCGGGCGTTGTGGGGCGACAAAGTTTCCATGTAAATTCCATGGGAGAAGCTTGCGGTTGACATTCGATCGCCTGCGGTTGACTCACGCGCTGTTGAAGGCGGAAGCATGGACGGACTGAGATAGTCCAAAGCCCGAAGTCTGCTATTTTCTGAGCGAACCGTTGCGCAAAGCAACGCTAGCAGGCACTCGTATCAAAGTTCCTCCTATCGGAACAGCGAACACTCTCGAAGACCTGATTGCGTTATGCCGTTGGACTGTGTGATGTATATATATACAATTTAATATTCATTCGATCCAGTTTATTCACGTATAGGTAAAACGTTTCCGACTATGTAAGTATGCAAATACGATTTGAAAACAAATTCCCAATCAACATCTCTTGCTCGTCTAACTAGCCAAGGGACCCATTACCCTAAATGGGAAGTTACGAAAATTCGGTCTACCCCTACTACGAAATTTCAGACTTTGTTTGCAGAGAGTCTATACATTCTTAAGTTTACTGATGCAGTTTGTAATGATGATGCTCTTTTTCTTATTCCGCAACCCTGGAAGCGGATTTTGTTATTTTTTAAAAAATACTCTTGGACTATACAGACTGCATTATTGTTCATTCCTTTAATTCTGTGTTTTTGTTATTTTTCATTATCTTAGTTGCTAAGCAACATTTCACAGAGACTTGCGCGTATGTTTTAGACACATTACAGAACGTCACACTTAAACTTTAACCTGCCGCCCCGGTGGCGCAGTGGTCTAAGCGATGGCCTCTGATCATTCGTCCGAACGGGGTCCGGGTTCGAATCCCGGTGAGGCATGGATGTTGTGTTTGTCTTACGGCACTGGCTCTCTCCCTTCCTTGGAACCAGTGACCCTAAATTAGGGACAGGCGACTGCTTATAGCCCATTGAGTTGCTCACGGTGGCCGTTAAACCTCCAATAAAAAAAAAAAAAACTTTAACCTTGACTGATACGGTTAATGCTAAAAGTCTATCGTACCAAATGTCACTATAAGGTAATTCACCGATGCTGTCACACGTACGGTCGTTCACGGACATAATTTCCAATTGCAAGTCAAGATTAAAACACTTTGTTTACAACTAAAAATTAATATTTACACGCGAGATCTTTCGGGGCTGAACATAGCACCCATCATCAGGTTCAAACGCCACGAAACACAGGAGCAGACATTATATATTGTCAACACGACCCACAATTCACTTGGTCTTCTCAATCACCGGTGATGCCATCAACAAAAGTCCAAAAAATCAAGTCTTAATTTCTCATCATATAAAGTCCTCTTCTTCAGAGTTGTGTGAGGAGGGGGCAACCATCTTTCTCCACTGTCTTGGAACAAATGTCGGGAGTTTAATGTTACAGCATGTTTCCCTATATGCAATAATGAAGACGCTTTCCGTAAGGAAGACAGTACGTTTATTAACACTTGAGTTAAGTACCCTAACATTTGTCCAATCTGCAGAGTAACCTCCCTGGTTAACAGCTTTAGTGAAAGCTGTGGAAACTGTTCCAGAACGAAGAGCGTATTTATGTTCACTCATTCTGACATTTACGGTTCTTAGGGAAGAACCTATATAGTATTTAACTGCACTATCTGAGTCTTCATGAATTAATGGTATGCAGTAGACGCCTGGTTTGTTAAGTGCTGGGACTCTATCTCTATCATTTCTTATCAAAGAAAAAAGGTTTCTGGTGGACACTCCAAACGCAAGATTGTGTTTGTGACAGGCTTTTCTTAAGATAGACACAAGAGGTGGAATGAAATCAACTTTGCCAATGTACTTGGTAGGTTTTTTCTCAGTGGACAAAGTCGTGAATCTCAGTCTTTGAAATTGTTGTAATTGTCCTTGAAAGAGGTTGACAGAGAACCCAAACAATAAGGCCAAATTTTGAACTCTAGAAAGTTCATCACGTCGAGTTTTACTTGTCGAACAATGGGTGAAGGCATGTCTTATTAGGAAGCATAGAGCTGAAACTTTATGTTCGGGAATGTGAGAAGAAGTGAATGGGATCATACAAGGTATGAACGTCGGTTTACGGAAAACACAATGCTTGGTTTTATTGGAATTCAATATACACTATCTACCAACAAGTAATTGGACACCTGTGATAGCAAAGGAAAACGAAGTTTATTCATCTTCAATAGTTAGTGGAGCCTCCATGAGCGGCGATTACAGCTGCGACCCTCCGGGGCATACTCTCAACCAGGCGTTGTACGACGGCTAGCGGTATTTTCTTCCACTCGACTTGGAGAAGACAGGTCAGTTCTTTCACCGATTTCGGACGGTGGGGGCACCCCTTAAATCGACGCTCCAACTCGACCCAGAGGTGCTCGATAGGGTTAAGGTCCGGGCTATGCGCAGGCCAGTCCATTCGATTAACCCCATTGTCACCATACCAAGCCATGGTGGACCTCGCAACATGACAGGTGGCATTGTCATCCTGAAAGTAACATGAGTCCACCCCGTAAAACTGCCACAACGTAGGAAGCGCATGGTCATCCAAAATGGTGCAGTAGGTCTCGGCGTTGAGTCTACCAGGAATTGCGACCAAGGGAACCGTGCCATACCAGGAGAAACACCCCCATAGCATAATTCCACCGTAGCCGAACTTCACAGTTGACACAATACATTCCGGCAGGAGGCGTTCTCCAGGCAGACGCCAAACCCAGACCCTGCCATCCAAAGGGTAGAGGGTGAACCTTGATTCGTCGCTCCAGAGAACCTGTTTCCACTGTTCAACGATCCACTGTCGACGTTCTTTGTACCACGTTAGCCGAGCAGCGCTATTGGACTTGGTGATCAAAGGCTTGTGGGCGGCAGCACGTTCATGATAACCGAGCAGATGGGCTTCCTTATGGATGGTATTTATCGAAAGAACACTCCCGGATGCCTGTTGAAACTCCTCGCGGATGTGGCCCATCGATTTGGTGCGGTTCTTCCGAATTTCTCTGGCCAGCACCCGTCGGTCTCTAACTCCCAGTTTTGTGGGTCTGCCGGGTCGGGGCACATTCCGACAGTCACCTCTCAGAATCTTTCACTTGCCAAGCACGTAGGCCACTGTCGATTTTGGGTACTTCAACTCGCTAGATATGTCACGTATGGATCGGCCATTTCTGTGATACCCGACGATTACACCTTTCTCGAAATCAGAGAACTCCGAACTGCGTGGCATCTTGCATGCGACTGGTTGCGTTTTTGTTTCTGACACGATATTTAACGGCGGCGGCCGTGACGTGTATCAGGACAGCAAATATCGTCGCCTGCAGGGGTGTCCAATTACTTGTTGGTAGATAGTGTATAACTTGACTAATATATATAACTTTGTTACATGTAATTTGGGTGTTTTATTCATCTGATGATGGCCCTATAGTAGGTGCCGAAAGGTCTTATGTAACTAGTTTTTTTTTAATTTTAAGTGTAAATGTGAAGTTTTTAACTAGGAATCTGGTGGATTAAAGTTCTTAATACGTCATCGATGTTTAGGGCTAATCATTCACATTTTAGATCGTGCAACTACGGCTATATGTTGAAATTGGTACTTCTAGCACGACTTATTGTTCTAAGCTATTGCTGATAGTTGTATTTGTGATGCTAATGTTTTTATTTATCCCTGGGATTCTTTTTTCTACAGAATGTAGGTTTGGTTTGAAGACTAAGTTCCTCTTCTTGTGTGGTGTTCCATGTTTCATAGCCGTATGTTAAAGATGGGAGGATACAGCTGTTGAACATGCTAGATCTTATTTTGATATCTAGCTTTGGATCTGGGATTGTGGTTTTGATACGGTTAAAGGAGGTTCATCCCGTCTCTTTCTTTTAGAAACACTGCTCAAAACAATTAGGGGATATCGTGGTTTTGATATGAACTACAGACATCAACTGTTTGTATGCTAAGAGAAACTGAAGGAAAGTGATTAGAATGAAACTTTTGCACGCTTACAAACACCTGAGTATGCAAAAATGTTTTGTGTGACGTTAAAAAGGGCGCGTTTCCGTCAGCGAATGGAAAGTGACATGTATCGTAGGATCGTTTAGTCCAGGATAAAAACGACTCGCATGCTTTGAATGCGTGTTATTGATGAATCTGTAGCAGGGAGTGCTATCGGTCGCTTAGAAGCTGGTCAAACCCAATCACAAGTAGCGGAAGCCAGCATTGGAGTGTCTCAAAGAGTGATTTCCAGACTTTATAATCGGTTTTCAGATACCGGAAATGTGAGGCGAAAACCAGGGTAAAGTCGTAGTATAGCAACATCAAGAAATGAAGATCGGTTTTTAATACACTGACTGCCAGGAGAAACCGGAGTATGAACGTCACTCTTCTGCAACGCGAACTCCGTACGGCTACTGGCAGAAATGTTTCAACTCAAACTGTTCAGAACCGACTCCAGAGTGATGGTCTGCATCCTTGACGACCTATGGTATATGTTTCTTTAACCGCACGCCACCGTGCTGCCCGCAGACTTTGGGCGCAAGACCATGCGGATTGGAGAAGAAATGAATGGAGCAATGTTCTCTTCTCAGACGAGTCGCGCTTCACTGCACATCCTGACAATAGGCGACTCATCATTTGGAGGGAAAGAGGTACTCGTAACAACCCGTTATTTGTGCAAGAAAGCGCTCGATTTGGAGGAGGTGGAGTGATGGTGTGGGCCAGTATTCCTATCAATGGTCGAACCGACCTGTACATCATCAAAAACAAAAAACTTAATGCTCAGCGGTATGGGGATGAGATATTAAGACCCTTAGTCGTCCCTTATGCTGCAGCAATCGGAGATGAATTCATTTTCCTGAACGATAATTGCAGGCGACATCGCGCTCGATGTGTGGACGACTTTCTGTTTGACGAGGGAATCATCCGAACGGACTAGCAGCATGTTCCCCAGACATGAACCCCGTCGAGCATGTCTGGGATATTCTGGGGAGAAGGATTGCTGCTCGATTAACCCCTCACAAACAGTCCAGCAATTTGAAACTGATATCACTGATTTTCTTTGGTTTGCCTGTACGTTTTGCTGTTTCAAGCACGCCATGTGTCTTCCACTTATTCAGTACATCCAAAACAGTTGACTTGAGTATGTCCTCTTGGTTTCTCTTATGGAAAACCCACTAATATAACACCCAACAATCTTTCCTTCCTCAAAGTCAGTTCTCTCCCACCGCGACATTTTCACACTCAACCTCACAGTGCGATATGACCGCGGTCAGTTTTTACACCGTTTGCAGGTGCACCGCGCATCTTAACAACGCAGCGGATCCGTTCATTTGCTCTTGAAGGGGCGTCCGGTGACTTTTGCCAATATAGTGCATGTGACGTACCTACCCCAGAGGTGGTGCACATGTCAACGCGGCAAAGTTACAGCGAGTAACTTCGTCGGTGTAGCTTAATTGGGAAAGCATTCGGCTCCGGAGCAAAAGGATGCGAAAAGGAATTCCTGTCACTGGCAAATGGCCTTTGCAATATACTAGGAAATATGGGGAAATTTAAGATTGGGAATGACGCATGAATGCCATTCACTTGCATGGTGTGAGCGAATCATTTCCGACGAGCTGAAATCATCCATCGTGAATGGTGAATGGTGGAGAGCTCGCGCTCTTTTGAGCAGTTTGCCAAAAAAGAGCTGTGAATGATATTCGATCCGCCATTATTGAGACACTCACTGAAGTGGCAGCACGTTAAAATTTTTTCTTCCTCATGAGTTCGGAAACGATTTCCTAATAAGAAAAGTAATGTAGAGAAGTCAAATGCTATACTAATGGGCAATCAGTAATCAGCTTGGAAATACGACCAAACTTAAGAATGGCAATGATACGTGAATGCTATGCACTTAAATGATGTGCTCGAGTCGCTACGGTAGGAGATTCATTCGTGAACGAACGGTGAATGGGTCTCCTAAGCTTTTGCTTCTTCGGATAGTTTTCCAAAAAGAGCCATAAATGCGCATGTTCGCTATTCATTCGTCGTGAATGGTGAAGAGATAAGCGCGCTTTGAGGCAGTTTACCAATTTTCCCTATGGCCTCGAAAGTGCTTTGGTCGTAAACACGCGTTTCCTGCAACAAATGATTTACTCAGTGAGCGTAATGGCAATAAGGAAGCTGAAAGACTTTCTTGCGTGAATGTTGAATTAACTCAGAAGGAATGATTTTATTATTTGTGGATAGCCTTAATTTGTCATCTAACTCAGAACCCAGTTTTGAACCCACACAAGAAAAATGTCCGAATTTTACACCGAAGAAAAATGAAACATCTCAGATTTTCTTACCCAGAAAGAATAAAATGATCCAGTTCTGGACTTAGGATTTACAAAAGAAAGTATTGAGCTACTGGGGTCCCGATAAAAGAACAAGAAAATGTTAGCAAGTGGAATTGTTTTCAGCTGGTACAGAAATCGTGAAAACAAAAAAAAAAATTCGGCCATTTTTTTACGAAACAGTTATTCCTAGTTTTCTGGAAGAATATCCCGGATTACATTCACAAGTTAGCAGACATTCATTATGATTGGAGTTTATTTATTGATTCCTCGCAAAGAATTTGAAACGCCATTTTATTTCACAATGGAGAAATCAGATGGCATCTGTTCCAGTTGCACACTGTGTGCCTGAAGAAAACCTGTTAAGGTGGGAGGACACTGAAAAAGTTATTATCGTTTTAAAAAAATGAATTTTTCGTTTTCTTTTTTCTCGTATATAACCTCATCGTCAAAAAAATAGTTCCACCCAGAATGACGTGTCGGATTGCAATGCCATTCGAGAGGAAGGTAAAGGTTACCAGGAACAATAAATGATTAAACATTGAGACTGATATAGGCAATATTTACTGAGCTACATGCCAATACGTAGTGCCTCTCAGTATGGTGTCGGGCAGCCATGTTTGCTCACACAGCATGCCAGACGTCTCGGCATGGAGTTGTACAGGATCGTAATGGTGTCCTGCGATCAGCCATCCCATAGAGCTTGACTCTTCGCACGCAGTTCCTGCAGATTGTGCGGTAGGGGATAGCGCGCCCAATAACATTCCACACGTTTTCAATCGGCGATAGATCTGGCGATGCGGCTGGCCATGGCAGAGTGTCAGTGCCTTGAAGGCAAGATATCGAGACAGCAGCAGTATGCGGACGAGCGTTGGCTAGTTGGAAAATCGCACCGGAGTGAGCGTTCAGAAAAAGTAGGGCCACTGGTTGCGGGACCTCATTAACGAAACGTTGGGCTGTCAAAGTGCCTGTAATGAACACCAAAGGTGATCTGGCATCGTAGGCAATTGCACACAACACCATGACACCAGGCCTTCTGGACGTGTGACGCTCCATAACAAACCGTTCATCTTGGCGCTGACCACGGTGCCCCCACACACGGATTCGTTGGTCGTCTCCTCCAAGACAAAAGCGGGACTCGTCACTGAAGATCACCTGCTGCCATTCTGCGTGGCTCCATGAGAATCTGGCACGATACCATTGCAATCTTTGGAGACGATGCACTGGTTTTAAGGGCAGCCGTCGTAACGGTCCGCGTGCGTGTAGTTCTACGTCGTGCAGCCGTCTGCCAATGGTGCTGGCGCAAATAGGACGATACATAGAGGGCACCACTGCTCGCTGAATATCCGGGTCACTCTGATGCTGGGTCACTCTGCGCATGTCGGATAACCTGTCGGCCCTCTGTCTCCGTGGTTCGTCTAGGTATCCCAGACCCTTCCTGTCGCTGCTGCGTACCTTGTTCTATCCACTGCAGCCAACAGCATGCTATGGTGATATCCGCACGACCGGTATGGCGCGCAATACGGCAATAAGACCATCTCGCTTTCCGGAGCCCGACGTAGCGGCCACTCTCGAACACCCCCAACTGCTCAAATTCCTTCCCAACTTTTCTCCGAGGCATACTTCATTTGAAAAGGATGCAACCAACACAACAGCACGAGTCAGAATGGCAAGCACGCGCAACGGGAGGACCTTATATAGCCAGTCAGGCACAGTGCTACGACCCCTCCTTTCTTGCGTCAAATGCGCGGCCGGCATTCTGAAAAATATCACTCGTTGCTGCCATGGATAAAAGGAGCGATTTATCAGATTTGCAAAAAGGGATGATTATCGGCTTTTGGGACAAGGGTGGCAGTATTTCTGAAACAGCGCAGTTTGTGAACTGTTCGTGTGCTGCTGTGGTTTAAGTGTATCGTGATTGGAGAAACGGCATCATTGCGTATAAGCGACGTGGAAACTGAGAAGCACCACGTACCATTGATGTGAGAGGGAGATGTCGGCTTCGAAGGTGCGTGAGGGCCGATCGACACGTTACAGTTATAACGAAGTAAATTTTTCCGTCATTTCTGTCCACGCCAGGATTCGAACCCGGATCCCCTCATTCCGGAATAAGTCACTCTACCAATTGAGCTACGCGGACGTTTTATTCTGATTCCTATCTGTTTTTATGTCGTGTGCGTCCTTCGGGCAGGTACGTCACATCTCCTGGTACGTTACATCATCTCCCCCTTATTTTTTTTATTTTTTTTTTCGAAGTGCTGGAGAAGGGATTCTCTTATTTTTCCTATCTCGCGGTGTGGAAATAACATCACACCATTGCGAGATTTTGAACGGTCGGGTCATCCGGATAGTTCGGGCGCCATTATAACGAAGTAAATTTCTCCGTCATTTCTGTCCACGCCAGGATTCGAACCCGGATCCCCTCATTCCGGAATAAGTCACTCTACCAATTGAGCTACGCGGACGTTTTATTCTGATTTCTATCTGCCTTTATGTCGTGTGCGTCCTTCGGGCAGGTACGTCACATCTCCTGGTACGTTACACAGTGGAGTAACTCACTGTCTCATTGAACCAGGGGGCTACCGGAAGTGTGTCTAAAACGGCAGTTTAGCGAACCCGGCTGCGTATGGAGGTCCGATTCAGGCATATGGTCACTGCACCTATGCTGACGAAGGTGCATCGGCACAAAAGGCTTACATTTGCACTGCAGTATAAGAATTGAACTTCCGCTGACTAGGAAAGGATTGCCTTTTTTGATGATTCACGTTTCCTGCGTCATCACACGCATGGACGTTGGCGTATTAGACGAGAAACATCGGAGAACAAACACTCTTCAACCATTGTTGGAATAACAGAAGCTGGTGGGAGCGGCGTTATGGTCTGGGGAATGTTTTAGTTGCATTCCCTAGGTCCAATCATACCTGTGGAAGGCACTATGGACCGAATTCGGTATGAATCCACCCTTCGAGATTTCGTACACCCATACATGCTGATTGTTTTCCCTGGGGCGGATGGGATATTCCAGCACGACAGAGCGACGTGTTACACAGCTAGAAATGTCCGAGAGTGGTTGGAAGAACATGATGAACACTTCAAAGTACTTCCCTGATGGCTCATTAATTCCCCAGACTTAAACCCAATTGAGTATCTGTGGGACTACCTCGATCGTGTTGTTCGCTGTATGGATCATCTCCTACACACCCTCCAACAGCTGTCAGATGCACTGCAGTCAGCATGGCTCCACATAACTTCGAACACCTTCCAGCACGTTACTGAGTCACTCCTAGCACCGTCTAGCTGCTGTCTGCGCTGCACACGACAGTTACTCTGGATATTAGCTGATATATGCACTGAAGAGCAATTGAATTAGAGACAGCTGGCGTTATGAAAATGTGGCCCCTGTAAACGGAAACGACATGACGTATGCAGCGATCCGACAATATAAGGAGTGATGCGACGGGAATCAGTAAGATTCGGACGCAGTATGGGTAAGACGAAGGATCTAAGCGAATTTGATCTTGGGCAACTTGTCGGCGCCCGACGAACGGGTTACTCCATCTCGGAAGTCGTGCAGGCACTGGGATTTTCATGAGCCACTATGTCACGGGTGCACCGTGAGTACATCGAATCCGGTAAAACCATCTCTGCAAGGGCCAACTGCCGTGGACAACAGCGTGTGGATGAGCGGGGTCATCGTCGGCTAGCTCGCATTGTAACAGCGGATAGACGGGCCACAGTGCAAGAAATCCCTCTGCAATTTAACGCTGGTGCTCAAAAACGTGTAAGCAGCCACACCATCCAGAACCATCTCCTCGCTATGGGGTACAGAAGCCATCGTCCCACGAGGGTACCGCTGCTGACCGCACATCACAGGGTGCAAAGATTAGCATGAGCGCGGGAACATCGCCACTGTACCCTAGACATGTGGAAAAATGTTGCCTGGACTGATGAGTCGAGATTCACGTTGGTACATGCGGATGGCAGGATACGAGTACGGCGCAAACCACATGAAGCGATGGATCCTTCTTGCCAGCAGGGTACTCTTCTAGCTGGTGGGGGTGGATTCTTGTCTGGGGAATGTTTACGTGGACTGAAATGGGACCGCTGGTACGTGTGACATCGTTCCTCACAGACCAACGTTACCGAGATATCCTGGACGAACCATTTGCTCCCGTTTATGCGTCTTCAACATCCCACTGGGGACCTCATCCTGCAACAAGACAATGCAGCTCCCGAATTGTATCCGAATGGTTGGATGAACACTCCACCGACGTGACCTCGCTTCCTTGGCCAGCTAGGTCACCTGACCTCAATCCCATCGAGCACATCAGGGATGCCATCGAGAGAGATGTTCGAGGCTCTGACCCCCTGCATCAAATCTTCGTGAACTGTGGGAGCTTGTTCAGGGGTCGTGGATGCGTATGGCTTCCCAACGCTTCCGGTGTCTTGCCGAGTCCGTGCCGAGACGAATCGCCGCCGTCATCAGGGCGAAAGGTGGTGCTACACGTTACTAGACAGGTATCTCTATTTCAATTGATCTTCGGTGTATATATAATACCAAAAGACAGATATATATATATATATATATATATATATATGATACCCGGGCGCAGATATGCATACGTCCCTGCGGCCATATTTCAGAAGGACAATGACACACCGCATGTTGCAACGACAACACGTGCCTTCTTCAGGGATAACAGCGTCCCACTTCTGCCATGTCCAGCTAGATTGCCGGATTTATCACCCACAGAAGATGTCTGGGACGTGGTAGCGGTACAACCGTACGCCAGCAGCTAAACTCTTGATGAATTTTGGATGCTGGTCATTGCAGCGTGGATGGCTACTTGACAGGACACCATTCACACATTATTTGTTTCTCCCTAATTAGTAGCTACATCGACGCACCTGGTACGTATGACACCGATATGCTAATAATTTGTTCTGTATTGCATATATTGAACGAATGCGATAACGAGCATTTCCTGTAAAAATCAAAGTCGTAGCTCGACCACCTTTCATGTGTTTTCTTTTTCATGAACATGTACTTGGGAATGTTTATTTCTGTGATGATATCGCTTTCTGTGTTTTGGCGAATTGGAGAGGATTTTTTATTTAAAATATTTTAAACAAACATTTAATTCCTTTCAGTTAATAATGCGAGATGCACCTTAAGAACACTGCTCTCGTAAATGTCGGAGCGCAATTGAGTTTTCATTCTGTTGTAAGGTCAGCTGTGCTCACTGAGTGAGCTTTACAGTAATTGCAACATACGACCTCGGCGGAAGACAGATATTAAATATAATTGTCTACGATGATGATGATTTTCCTCTACTGCATACTTCTTCGATAAAAGCAGCGCGACGAAATGAGCGGCTGCTTTTTATTGCATAGCGCGTAGCAGAGAGCATCCTCATTTTCTCGTTAAAGTTGTATTAAGTGTGTTCTTTAATCTCAAGAAACTAATGTTTTTTACAAATGGATTTGGTAAAGAGTTGCTCACTGTGATTTTAGTAGCCGGGGTGTTCAGTTTTTAAGGAGATATAATTAATGTATGTATAATTATGCAGTTGCAACAATAACCCTAAATGATAAAAGAAGAAACCACACTGGGGTAAAAGCAATGAGACAAGGGGATACTTTTACTCCTGAACTGTTCACTAAACACCAGAGGCAGGTTTAAACATTAAGAAGACCTAAATCAAGAAAAATCAGAAGCCCCAAGTGAACGTATTTTAATGTAAAAAAATCTTCTAACCTGAATTTCATTTTTTACGCTTTCCAACCGTAGGTTGAAGAAGCGTATATGCTCCAGCTTTGTCCGTCTGTCCGCACGAGAACTCGCGTAAAAATGTTTTGATTTCGATGAAATTTTAGTATATGATAGGGGATCACCTGGGGACGAACACTATTAAAATGGGCGAAATGGGGTCAAAGGTCCGGAGATAGGAGTGGGGTACATTCCATTGCCCTTATGCGTCATAACTTCCGTAAAAATTGCTCGATTTCGATGAAATTTTACTATGTGGTAGGGGACCATTTGTGGACAAATCCTATTAAAAATGCGCGAAATGGGATCAAAGGTCAGGACATAGGACAGGGATCCATTCCATTGCACTTATGCGTCATAACTTGCGTAAATATGGTTCGAATTCGATGAAAGTTTAGTACGTGGTAGGTGATCACCTGGGGACGAACCCTATTAAAAATGGGTGAAGTGGGGTCAAAGGTCAGGACATAGGAGCGGGATGCATTTCATTGCCCGTATGCGTCATAACTTGAGTAAATGTGGTTCGATTTCGATGAAATTTTAGTATGTGGTAGGGAACCATCTGGGGACGACCCCTATTGAAAATGGGTGAAATTGGGTCAAAGATCAGGACATAAGATCAGGATTCATTCCATTGCCCTTATGCGTTATAACTTACGTAAAAATGCTTCAAATGAGACAAAACTTTTCACGTTCTTCCGGAAGTATACTTTACCGGTACTGTTCAATATCATCGAAATGGGATCAAAGGTCGGATCATAGGAGCGAGATTTATTCTACAGCCATTATCCTCATAACTTGAGTAATGATTTCTGAAATGTTGGAAAGCATATCATAATCAATGCATTGCATGATTTTACTAACTGATTGACTTACGTATAGATATTTTTAATCAAAGGACGATTCAGCATGTTTCCAAGAACAACTCTGTAGAAGTTTTAGTGAATGCATTATTTAAAACCTGGCATTGAATTAAAATAAATCGGGAGAGTACTCCAGAGGTCTGACCTGGCCGGACGTTTTCCCCAGTCATTTACGGGCCGGGCCAGGCCAGGCCAAGTCGACCCATTTTTTTATCGCAGTGGTACAGAAAAAAAAGTCGTATTTTCCAATTTCCAGGTCTGTTTAACTGTTTTTCTGAATTTACTTACTTCCACGACAGCCTAGGGCGTAACCACAGAGGTGGGGAGAGGTAATCACTGGGTTTTTGTCATCTGTAGGTATTAAGGTGGTAAAAACACTTTGGGGCTCGGGTGGCCTAGTGGGCAACGTTCGTGACTGCCATGGAGAAGACCTCAGGTTCGATCCCAGCAGGTACGAACGCTCGATCCACTAAATATCCGCCGTGCATTGGATGGGCACGTTAAGCCGTCGGACCCCGGGTACTGGCTCCCCGGAAGTAAATAAGGGCGTCTTCTGCTTCACTTCCGCGTGACTTTCCTATCGGGCACTCTAGCTCAAATCTCCTAGCTTCCTATTTCTAAGCGTTGTTTAAGACCTGGGGTCAGACACTACCTTCCTAAAATCCTCTACACATGATCTATGAGCTACGGGGCTTGTTTACAACAAAAAGATTCGACCCAAAGCGAGTGTCTGGGTTTTGTGGAGAGGGTGTCTGCAGTAGGGTGGGGTAGGCGTGTGTGTGTTTGTATAAGACGTGGGACGATATCGATTGTTTCTCTTATCCCTAATCCGTACAGGGATTGAACTTTGTAGTGTTACCGCTTGCTAGTTCAGAGAAAAAGAGATTTTGAATACGCTTAATCTTTTTTACGCTTTCCAACCGTAGGTTAAAGCAGCGTATATTCTCCCGCTTTGTCCGTCTGTCCGCACGATAAGTCGCGTAAAAATGATTCGATTTCGATGAAAGTTTAGTTTGTGTTAGGGAACAATCTGGGGAGGAACCCTATTGAAAATGGGCAAAACGGAGTAAAAGGTCAGGACACAGGAGCGGGATCCATTCCATCGCCCTTATGCGTCATAACTTACGTAAAAATGCTTCGATTGCGACTAAACTATATCATGTTGTTCTGCAGGTATACTGAACTAGTTTTGTTGAATATAATCGAAATGGGGTCAAAGGTCAAGGCACAGTAGCGATATTTATTCCACAGCCATTATCCTCATAACTTGACTAAAAATGTTTCGATTGCGACACAACTTTAGTATGTTGCTCTGGAGGTATACTGAACTGGTTCTGTTTAATATAATCGAAATGGGATCAAAGTTCAGGGCACAAGAGCGAGATTTATTCCACTGCCATTATCCTAATAACTTGACTAAAACTGCTTCTGTTGCGACAAAACTTTAGTATGTCATTCCGGAGGTATACGGAACCAATTCTGTTTAATATCATCGAAATAGGTCAAAGGTCAGGGCACAGGAGCGAGATTTATTCCACAGTCATTATCCTCATAACTTGAGTAATAAGTTGAGTAATGATTCCTGGTATGTTGGAAAGCGTTTCATAATCAATGCATTGCATGATTTCACTAACTTGTTTTTTTTTCTCGCTCTTTCTTCGAAAATTGTCAAAGTTTAGTTAATATTTTTAGGCCAGCATTTAAATTAATATTTTCAGTATCTCATTTCATTATTTAATTTTCACAAATTAATGAAATACAATAGAAAGACAAAATTATACAAAATGACTCATGTGCCGGGCCGGACTTAAATAGTAACTGCAATTGACGGGCTTGGCCCAGTCTATTATATCTGAAACGGGCAGGGCCGGGCTCACCAATTAAGGCCCGTGATGACCTCTAGAGTACCCTGGTACTCTTTAATTTGTGCTATCTTTTAAATGCCAAGATCTTTGTAGGGCTGAAATAAAACAAGGGATTTGAGAGTATATATGCATTTATTTACGTGCAACACATTCGCGCCACTCTCGACCACACCTAGCCACAGTCCGGTATATACTAAGTGGAATTAAACCATAACAAACAATAAAAACACATTCGTCTCACTCTCTACCACACCGAGCCACAGTTCGGCACATACTAAGTGGAATTAAATCATAACAAACAATAACAACACATTCGCGTCACTCACGACCACACCGAGCCACAGTCCGTTACATACGAAGTGGAATTAAATCATAACAACAAACAATAACAACACATTCGCTTCACTCACGACCACACCGAGCCACAGTCCTGTAGATACTAAGTGGAATTTAATCATAAGAACAAACAATAAGAACACATTCACCTCACTCACGACCACACCGAGCCACAGTCCGGTACATACTAAGTGGAATTAAATAATAACAACAAAAATAACAACACATTCGCTTCACTCACGACCACACCGAGCCACAGTCCTGTAGATCATCATCATCATCATCATCATGTCAACCATTATCAATCCACTGCTGGACGAAGGTCTCCCCAAGTTTCCTCCACAACGGTCTGTCTTGTGCTAGTCTCCTCCATGTCACTCCCGCATATTTACGAATTTCATCCACCCATCTCCCATGTGGTCTTTTTCTGGGTCTTTTCCTGTCCCTTGGAATCCAATCTAAAATTTCGGCTGTCCATCTATGGTCTGTCCTTCTGGCAGTATGTCCAGCCCATTGCCATTTCAGGGATTTAACTCTGATCATGATGTCTTCCACTCTCGTCATTTTTCGGATCCACGAGTTCCTCTTCTTATCTCTCCTGGTTATACCAAGCATGCACCTCTCCATGCTTCTTTGAGTTGTCTGCAGCCTTTGTATGTCTCTTTTAGTTAAGGTCCACGTCTCTGCACCATACGTAAGCACTGGAAGGATGCATTGATCAAACACTTTTCTTTTAAGACATAATGGCATATTGCTCTTGAAAATTATGCTGTTTCTTCCAAAAGCTCTCCAGGCAAGTAGATACTAAGTGGAATTTAATCATAACAACAGACAATAACAACACATTCGCCTCACTCACGACCACACCGAGCCACAGTCCGGTACATACTAAGTGGAATTTAATCCTAACAACAAACAATAACAACACATTCACCTCACTCACGACCACACCTAGCCACAGTCCGGTACATACTAAGTGGAATTTAATCATAACAACAAACAATAAGAACACATTCACGTCACTCACGACTACACCGAGCCACAGTCCGGTACATACTAAGTGGAATTAAATCATAAGAACAAACAATAAGAACACATTCGCCTCACTCACGACCACACCTAGCCACAGTCCGGTGCATACTAAGTGGAATTAAATCATAACAACAAACAGTAACAACACATTCGATTCACTGACGACTACACCGAGCCACAGTCCGGTACATACTAAGTGGAATTAAATCATAACAACAAACAATGAGGTTTACGAATTCTTCAGATTGAGTGGTACTTAGATAGGCGGATTAATGAATGTTATTGTCGTAAAACTAATAAAAGAAGATATATGAGCCATAGAAGTAAATGTGTACTAAACTACGGCGGCCGCAATAGTAAGTATTCGGACTGTTCAGTTTTTCAAAAACAATATGTATTTTTATTATTATGTATATTATTCAGATTTAGACGAACGTAAATAATGACCCTGACACCGATGAAATGTGATGTAGCTACAAAAAGTCCATCAAGCTAAAATCTGAGCTCAAAACAAAGAAAAGCTGAATCGCAATGTGTTATTGAGGAGTATTGGTGACCTTTGGTCCAGGATATCTACAGGTTACACCCCATGGTGTTATACAACATTTTAAAGCTCTCGTGAAAAGCAGATCATCTCCCTTGTGGTGTCGAGAGAAAGCCGAATTTCGCTACGACGTACTGTTTTCATAGCACAAAAATACATTTTTGTAATGGCTTTCGTCACGTTTAGTATTAGGTTCTCGTCATTTACACAGATTACAATGAGATATCGTTACGTTCATGTAAAACGTGATGAAATAATGTTCGACGACAATTTAGTAAAATATATTTTTGAGCAACAATGAAATCAATTATTGTTGCGTCACTTCATGAGACAGCATTCAAAAACATCAACAATGGTTTTGACTATTTTCTTTACCCATTTTCGTTACACCGAAATATTTTACTTGGGATTTACTCTACCACGGTTTAGAAGGATGCATAGCATCAAAAATCTGAAATATCGTTTTCCCTCAAGTTTAATTTGCACACTTTTGAAACTTCACCGTCAATTTTCATATTTGCAAAATTAAATTGCTTGATTTCAACATACTTAAGTAATATTTGCTTGCAAATTTTGCATTTAAATATTGAACGTAAGCAGTACTATTTTAAGCATTTTATAGAAATATAGTGCTGCTGTCAATGCTCACTGCAAATTGATTGAATGATTGAGGGCAAGAGGAAATGAATCAATATTACTAGTAAAATTACATACCAATAAAAAATATTTTTCTCGATTTCTTTGTGGTAAAGTCTTCTATTATATCATGAAATGCCAATGTTTCTACAATACAATGATCCAGTTGAGGACAAAGCTGCAAAAACACTCGTTTCTTCCCGAGAACTAAATGTCCTCAAATAACTAAGAGTGGTCTTTATAAGAGAAAAACTTCGTTCTCCAGAGGTGTCACTGATAGGAAAACTTCTCCAGAGGTGTCACTGATGAAAAACTTCGTTCTCCAGAGGTGTCACTGATGTACTCGTAATAGGCAGTGGAAGACTGGGTCTAAAAATATTGGTTGCCAGGAGACAAAGAGGGCCCTTCCCACCCACAATTATAAAGCTATCATTGAATTTTTATAAGAAATAAATAAAATTTTCAAAAAATACATAAGTGGGAAAAAGGTACAATTAATATTTTTGCGAAATAAATTTATATTTTTTAATAATTACAGTGTTCATATATTGTACATATTGCTGGCAGCAAAAATGTACAATATCGTGAAGCTCCAATATTATTGCATACAGTAATAATATTTGAACTTCTATTATATTTTCAAGCTACTAAAAGGTCATTAACATTTTGTGTATTTTGAATATATCAATTTTGAATTTTAGTAATCTGTGGCTGACGTTAACTGATAGGAAGAATATGTTCTATATGTTATTAAGAATATGTTCAACTATTGAAATATGTCTACTGTTCTCGTCCGCTCCTTGCTTTTCGTATACACTACCGAATGGTCAACTCGAAGGAGCCACGATCGGAAGAGTGTTTTGCAAAACCAAACTGGGTTAGAAAAGGCCCAACAATTATTAAGAATAATAATGAGGTTATTGCTGTGATTGAAACAGAAGACCTAACTGAAGTGATTCGGAAATTCGTCTCAGTACAACGTCTTTCGCATTCGCTGGAGGATACAGCAATGATTTGCACATATTGTCTAATGTTTAAGGAGGCCCACTTCATCAGAGTCCCACTTGCCGTCGGGCAAGCTGACACCCTGGCCAGTCCGCCACTACGTGTAGGTAAATCCTTTCTCTCTTCTCCAGAGTGACCTTTAAAGGAGTCACTCTGGAGAAGAGAGAAAGGACCAGCAAGAGTAAATGGGTCTCTTGACCCTACAAAGTTTTATGATAACCTAAAATCAATGTACGGAAAAACGCCTTTTGTGAAACAATGGTAGACAGATACTCGAATGGACAAAAGTTTATATCCTAAATGTTGGCCACACAACATCGAGGAGAATGAAACATTTGGTGAGATGGAAGTAGCGAATTTATGTAAGCGATTTGGGCTTATAGAAAGACAGATCCTAAGAAGTTACAGTGACAACTTAGTCGACAAGAAATTACCACCTGTCTTGTTGTCTCTAACATCAATAATAAATAGCATACCAATTTCTACCAGCGAATGTGAACGTATTTTCTCGCAAATGAATTTGACTGTAATATCAACAAGGGCATTAATACATCTGAAGACTAAGTTCATTAATGTTCATTAAGCTGGTCGGTCCTTCTCTACCTGTGTTTCGACCTTTACCTTACGTAAACTACTGGTTCCCGAAAAGTATACATCCAGCAAGAGCAAGGCACTGCCACGTGAAAATGCCAGTAACAATGCATTGATGGCTTTTTAGAATCTGCTTTGATAGAAGGTACTCATATTTGTTATTATTATTATTATTATTATTATTAAAGCACACTGGACAAAAAATTAGTCACCCCTAACAGAAACGATAGCAGGAAGTTACCGGTTGCACAGAGGGTGCCGTGATTGTATTGTTGGGATATAAATAGCCCTGACGTGATCTACAGGATCATTTTCGTCTCGTGCAGTGGTGAGAGCAACGTGTGACTTGAATTTAGTTTGTAATATGGGTCGTAAGACAGACGTTACCGAGTGGCAAAAAGGAGCCATCGTGTTTGGCCGTGCCCACGGACACGAATTGAAAGAAGTCGTCCAATTTGTCGGATTGTCGAAGCGTACTGTCCAGCCGATCCACAAACAGTGGTTTAGTTTGCAGTCAACTGCAAATCGGCGATGTAAAAGTGGCCAGAAAACGATTCTCACCAACAGGGACCACTGCCATGTTTCACTCCTAGTAACTGCAAATCGGTTTCAAACCAGGCCACAATTGCTCCAAATAGTCAATGAAAGTCAACTTCAACCAATTTACGAAAGGACATTGCGACTAGAGCTGCATGCGGTGGACATCTGGAGCAGAATACCACGGAAGAGGCCTCTTTTAACAGCAAGTCACAAAGTCGCACGTTATCAATGGGCTCAAAGGCACCAAAACTTCACTGTGGATGATTGGAAATGAGTACTTTGGTCTGACGAGTCTCGCTTTTGTTTGTACTCCAGTGATGGGAGGCGACGAGTGCATCGCAGGCCCAATGAAGCCTTTAATCCTGATTGCGTCGAAGGTGTTTTTCAAGCTGGAGGGGGTTTTGTGATGTTTTGGGGATGTTTTCTGTACCATAAAATGAGTCCTCTGGTTGCAGTGACGATGCATTTGAACCAGTATGCGCACCACCGCATCCCGAATGACGTAGTGTTGCCCTAAATCTCCAAGAGCAGCACCACATTGCCACTCCTGTCTTCCAAGACGACAATTGCCATGTGCACAGGGCTAAAACTGTGTCTGAGTGGCACGACGAAAAATCAGCAACACTGTCTTACCTCGACTGGCCAGCCAAATCCTCAGATTTAAATCCTATTGAAAATCTGTGGGATCATTTGGAACAGAAGGTGAAACGTCGGAATAGACACCCACGTACTCTGGCGGAACTTCGGGACCAACTGACGCACGAGTGGTTGCAAATCGATGTTCAATACATCCACAACCTTGTGGAGTCTTTACCACACCGGATGTACGCTGTTATCAAGGTAAGAGGCGGCGTCACCCATTATTAAGTAAGTACTGAGAGGGGTGACTAAATTTTTGTCCGGTGTGATTATTATTATTATAGTAGAGATTCCACCTCTTCCTGAGGTTTTCCTTCTCTTCCTCCAGGGACGGGTACGACGTACCAAGTCTGGAAAGTGGTATTTTTTTACTCTCAGTCGTCCAGGAACTTCCTTACTATCCTACAAGTGTTCAGGATAGCTGCCTTCTGTAGTTCCACGTAGGTGTTAGATTTGAGGGTCTAGTGTCTGTATAGAGCTGTGAATGGTCTTAGGTGCAACTCCTGTGGCTGATATTACTATGGGGACGGTGGTGACGTTCTTCATATGCCACATTTCCTTGACTTCGTATCGTAGGTGGTTGTACTTTGACAGCTTCTCTCCGCGCGTCTTCTTAATGTTGCAAGTGTTGGGCGCGGTTATATTAATGACGTGTGTTGACTTCTTCTCCTTGTCGACCAGAACGATGTCGGGCCGATTGTGAGGGATGGTCTCATCTGTTCTGATCGATATGTCCCAGTACATCTTGTGGGTGTTGACTTCTAGGAGCGTTGTTGGCTCATTCCTCTAGTAGGGGACAGGCTCAGTTGTAATGAGGTGGTGCTTTCTTGCCAATTTCTGATGGACAATCTAGGAGACGTGATTGTGCCTGTTCGTGTACTCTCTTTATGGGAGGACTCTCCACCCTACTGTGATATGTTGGATGCTCTCTGGTGCTTGATGGCATTGCCGACATGTGTCGCAATGCCATCAAGCACCAGAGACCATTATTATTATTATTATTATTATTATTATTATTATTAGTATTATTGTTAAATAATTTAAATTTGTTATTATCATTATTATTGTCGTTTACATTGTAGCGGTGAAGACAATGGAGCTGCGCAAGAGGATGGGATGAGAGAGTACCGGTAAACATTCTTTTAGAAAGAAAGCACTGATCACAATACAGTATTGTTACAATTAAATACAAAAAAGCTAGCGATGTTTTGGACGTTGACCTTGAGATCAACACGTGCGAATAGAGCCGGATAAAAGGTGGTCCCACGGGGCGGAAGCCCAGTGTCTCAAGTCCCAACCTCAGTGGTGGACTCCACTGACATCCTCAAAAATCAGGTTTCGTACCTCGCGCTTGCCTTATTTAGCTTAACGTTCACACAGATTGAAAATAACTTTTGCAAATAGCATACCAGAGAATTCCCCTAACCATTTCTTGAGCGTTAAAAAATCTATTGGGTTGTCGGAAAGGTCATGACGTATTTTAGCCATGTTTTGCAAAGATCATTTATTGATAGAAAGAACAAAGACCAATCAATGATGTAATGCCCGTTTTGTTCGATAACCTTTTGCCATCTTTCAGTGATCTGCATAATGCCTCGTTCATAGAAGGACCTGTCTTTCGTGGCGAAAAACTGTGCAAGGTGCTGATTTACAGCCTCATCTGAATTCAACGTTATACCACACAAGGACTGTTGAACAGAGCGAAACAAGTGGAAGTCTGACGGCGCAAGGTCAGGCGAGTATGCTGGGTGTGGTAACACATCCCACCCAAGCTCCAATAATTTTTGGCGGGTGATCAAACTTGTGTGTGGTTTCGCGTTGTCGTGATGGAACACAACACCTGTACGATGAACGAGCTCTGGACGTTTCTGGATTCGTTCAAACTGTCCAATTACCGACCGTACACATTCGAATTGATTGTTTGGTTCCGTGGTAGGAGCTCGAAAAACACAACATCTTTAAAATCCCACCACACTGAGACCAGAACCTTCCGCTGATGAATGTCTGCTTTGGATGTCGTTTGAGGCGAAGCAGCACGTCGGGACCAAGACCGTTTGCGCAGCACATTGTTGTACACAATCCACTTTTCGTCAGCAGTTATCAGTCGCTTCAAAAAAGGATCGTTTGCCTCACGTTTATTGAGCATATCGCAGATGTATATAAGCGCCGTCAATTGAGCTTTTTTGAGTTCATGAGGAACCCACATATCGAGTTTGCTTACGTATCCCAGCTTCTTCAGGTGGTCGTGAACGCTTGAATGATGGATGGACAATGTGTCTGCAATCTTTCGTGTCGTGTATCGTGGGTTTTACTCGATCAATGCCTTGGTTTGGTCGTCATCAACCTCGGTTGGCCTCTCGAACCGAGAAGCATCGTTGAGGTCAAAATCACCAGCACGGAATTTTGCGAACCACATATGGCACTGACGTTCTTGTAGAGCATTATCACCGTACACTTTACGCAACTTTTCACAAGCTTGACCCGCGTTCTACCCTTAACGGAAGTAAAACAGTAAAATATGGCGAAAATGCACAGTTTGGTCTTCCATCTTCAACTTGATGTCAAATCTCCGAAAATCAACCAAATCGTTCACTATTCCTTTTAGACTGCAGCTAGAACTGGCATCTGTCGAATGCCATAACGATAACAGAGCTGCGCATGCCTCTAGTACTTCCAAAACCGCCCAACCGCCATCGGGTGCCAAAATACGTCATGACGTTTCCGACAACCCAATACCAAAACTTCGGTCCACCATTATGTGCGGAAGGATTATTTGTTGTTTTGTTTCTTTTCTCCTGGAGATTACTTCTAAGAAAAGTCATAAAACAACACTTGTATCATTGCAGTTTCTCATGAAAAGGATCTGAAAGAAATGGTTTTCTAGGCCCACGCACATCCCTACGGGCGTCTTTCTCCCTGCGCCCAATGTGTTTATTTCCTGAGCTTTGAAGGGAAGCCTAAAAATGAGAAAGTGAACTGATCGGATCAGACACGCACCAACTGGAATTGCTAGGCGCGCACAGCACCCGGACAGCAGACTACGAGGGGCGAAAAAACTTCAGTCAAATTTTATTTAATGTGAGAACCAATTATTTCGGCTTTCTGTTTTTTTGTTTTTTTGTTTTACGAAATTTATTTACATTCCCATATGAAGCTCTTCTTGGCTAGAATAGCGTAGGAGACGTGCGTGGAGCTAATACATTTTTGAGCTATGCTCCAAAAGACTCATTTTCGGTGATATTATAAATATTTCATAACTGGCCTTTTCTCTCCTTGGGGGCAGCTGCGATATATATGACATCGAACATGACGAAACGTTTTTAACGAGAGAAGGATGTAGGTGTCAGACTCGAAGACACATCTTTTTCTCCGGAACCGAATTCTTTCCCAGTTAAGCTACGCCGGCGTACCTCATCACTGTTACTTGCCGTCTTGACGTGTGCGTCACCTCTGTAGTACGTCACAATGTGCAAAGTCAGTTTACCTGCAGGGTGTCCCCTAAATCCGGACTCATAGGAATTTCTCACATTTGTGCTTCTTCTTTTAAAGGTAAACCATGTCGCTGAGTACGGTGGAACGAACTGATGTTATTTTGTTGGTTGGGACTCGAAATCACAGGGAAGTGGCCGATGAATTCAACAAGCTGCATCCAGATCGCGCGCCAATCACACACAGATGTGTTGGCGAGCTGATATCCAAATTTAAGGAAACTGCGTCCATACATGAGAAGCCTCACTGCGGATAGCCAAGGACTGTTTCAGACGACGAAACCAGTACCAATATGATGGCTCGCTTCGTTTCCTGCCCCAAGAATTCGCTTCGACGCATGTCTACAGAAACTGGGATCTCAAAGAGCAGCATCCACCGTATCTTGAAACTTAATCACTGGCATCCACCGCATCTTGAAACTTAATCACTGGCATCCACCGCATCTTGAAACCTAATCACTGGCATCCATACAAACTGCAACTCCATCAGCGTTTAAGTGAAGATGATCCTGATAGGCGAATTCAGTTTCGCGAATGGGAAGAAGAACAATGCGTGAACGATGGGACATTTCCATCACAAATTCTGTTCCCTAATGACGCGAACGTTTAAGTTTTCGGGGAAATCAATCGTTTGGTTCAATCCGTCCAAGAACAAGGCGGCGGGCGCGTTATGGTGTGGTGCGGGGTAAGGAAAGACAGAATCGTTGGTCCCTTCTTCTTTAACGAGACGGTAACCGTTAAAACGTACCTGAATATGTTGCAGGAGGAAGTATTTCCAACCCTGTTGAATCCAGCAGGCACATTCCCAGAATGGTTTCAGCAGGATGGATATCCAGGGTATCCCGGTAACGTTGACCTGTGAGGGACGATGTCACACGCACCAGGGGTCCCATTTCAGTCCACGTAAACAGTCCCCAGACGAGAATGCCACCCCCACCAGCTTGAAGAGTACCCTGCTGGCAAAGAAGAATCCATCGCTTCATGTGGTCCTGCCATCCGCATGTACCAACGTGAATCTCGACTCATCAGTCCAGGCAACATTTTTCCACATGTCTAGGGTCCAGTGGCGATGTTCCCGCGCCCATGCTAATCTTTGCATCCAGCGATGTGCGGTCAGCAGCGGTACCCTCGTGGGACGATGGCTTCTGTACCATATAGCAAGGAGATGGTTCTGAATGGTGTGGCTGCTTACACGTTTTTGTGCACCAGCGTTAAATTGCCGAGTGATTTTTTGCACTGTGGCCCGTCTATCCGCTGTCACAATGCGAGCTAGCGGACGATGACCCCGCTCATCCACACGCTGTTGTCCACGGCAGTTGGCCCTTGCAGGGATGGTTTTACCGGATTCGATGTACTCGCGGTGCACCAGTGACACAGTGGCTCGTGAAAATCCCAGTGCCTGCACGACTTCTGAGATTGAGTGACCCATTCGTCAGGCCCAGACAATTTGCCCACGATCAAATGCGCTTAGATCCTTCGTATACTGCGTCCGACTCTTACTGATTCCCGTCGCATCATGTCGTTTCCGTTTACAGGGCCGCCCACAGCGCCGCCCACAGTGCCACAATTGCATAATGCCAGCTATCTCTAATTCAATTGCTCTTCAGTGTAGTACGTTACAATATATATTAAAAGATCCTGTGTTCTGTTTTGGTGTCTGACAATCCCTATTAGCACCTAAGGCTAAAGGAAGTCCCTCGTTTCTAATTTAGGACTCCTGGTTCCAAAGAAGTTGCATAATTAGCTCCATAAAACGCACACACCATCCGTGTCTCATCTGAAATGATCATCCAGAACACAGAGCCCCTAATAACTTAACCGGCAGGATGTTAAAAGGTCACTGACCAGGACCTCGTTAGCTACCATTCTTGTAAGTAGTGTCATAAATTGATTTGTGAAGTTGTTAATGTCCATCACAGATTTTCTTCAGGAAAGGCTCCCTCACAAATTGCGGAAAAGATAAATGGTTAACAGATCAGCGTTCTTTTATTGATGCTATGTAACATCCAGCCAGAAAATTTGGGCGATGTACAGTGTAATTAATTATGCAAGCACGGTCATTACTCAAAAATTTATTTGACTTCTAGAAAGCGGAAATCATAATCTTGACAGTCAAAAAAGCTCACGCAACGTGCTATTATAGTTTGTTTGTTTATTGTCACAGACAGTATCGTGTTTTAATACGTTTTTCTTTCATTTGAGAAAACAGGGGAAGTCAAGATGCAATAATCATTGTAATCACAAAGAAACGATCATTAACCTTGAAGCTTAGTTGCTCGTAAATATCATTGTTAGCCTTGAGTAATTGTATCTAAGAAATTAAGAAAGTTTGAAATCGTTCTCATGGAACTAATGAAATATCTTTGACTAGTAACAAATTCTTTACATATGAGACAAAAAAAAATCAGTAAGAGTAATTTATAAACACCGGTTCGTACGTTTTCAACTACGTAAAAAATGTTCGGAGTGAAGAGGAAAAAGCAACCGTTTTTTCAAAACTTTTATTTTAATATTTTTTTTTTCTCATTACAGTGTACGATATTTCAACAAAAGCCAAGTTAGCCTGTGTTTAAACTATCACTTGTGTTTGATTTTATTATTGTATTAAAAGTAAAATATATTTACGTATAAACTGTAATCAACACTGTATAAAATAAATGGCGTGGATTCACGGAAAAATTCTTGAAAATAACGTGCGGCAAAGTTGTCAGAACGTGTCGCTCTTTTAACGAAATTTCTGTTTCTTCTAACTCCAGTACTTCGATAGAATTTCCGTAGTCAATAATTCAGTTTATTTCAGAAAAGTCTGCTTCATATTTTTTCGTATTTGTACAATCATTTCGCAAAATCTTCGATTTTGACATTTTCAGCACTTTTATGAATTCTTTCCCTCAGCTGGATTTCGAACCAGCAACCTTTTCTATGAGAACCGCACGATCTACCGTTGAGCAAGAAGGACACGTAACGAACAGTCACGTATAAGGTAGAACTCTAATAGCGCGATGATGAAATGTTTTTGGTTATTAATGTGGGGGAATTAGTAATTTTATTTTCCTTTGGAGCTTACAATTTTGCTGAATAGAAAAAAAAAAACAGTTGACTTGGGTATATTGCTGAATAGAACCCAAAAACAGTTGACTTGCGTATGATTAAACGCCTCTCGGTTTCTCTTATGGACAACCCACTGATATCACACCCAACAATCTTTCCTTTCTCAAAGTAGTGTCTCCCGCAGCGACATCTTCACTCAACCTCACAATGCGATATGATCGCGGTCAGCTGCAGTCTTGTTTTTATACCGTTTGCAGCTGTACCGCGCATCTTAACAACGCAGCGGATCCGTTCATTTGCTTTTGAAGGGGTGTACGGTGACTTTTGTCAATATAGTGTATACGAAAGGAATTGCGGAAAGGTTTTTGAAAATTCAGAATTTTCCTGGCGTTCGAGAAATCCGTGAAATTCAGGTTTTTTTCCCTCATTTCACGGAAAAGGCATCAGGATGCCCTGTTAATTTACGAAAGGAATCCCGGAAAAACTACTCGTCAATTTCAGAAATTATTTTACAGTGAATATTAAACGTAGACAACATAAAATGATTCTTCTTCAGTTCCATGGTCACGGGGAAATAGCTGACAAAAAAAAAAGTGGAAGAAAGAGAATTAACCGATAATGACGAAAATATCACGCTTAAAAAAACCGGTAAATAAATCTGGCTACAAGAACTATTTTTGAAAATTTCTCGGTCGTAAAGAAACCAAGAAAGGTGACACCGAATTCTCGTGTGTAATGAGCACGTGTTTTGGATCCTTTCTGACCAGGGGGAAATATTTCTAATATTTCCTAATATTTCTAATACACTGGGTTCGATTCCCGGTGGCCACCGATGATAATTTTTCTGTGACTCACTTATAAACGTGGAAAGAGCGATGGATTCTGTTTGAAGCAAGAAAATGGTTTTTACATTTAAGGCCCTCAGCGAGGAAGACATTTTTTTTTTTTTTTGGTTGGAGGTTTAACGACCACCATGAGCAACTCAATGGGCTGCAAGCAGTCGCCCGTCCCTAATTTAGGGTCACTAGTTTCAGAGAAGGGAGACAGCCAGTGCCGTAAGACAAACACAACACCGATGCCTCACCGGGATTCGAACCCGGACCCCTTTCGGACGAATGATCAGAGGCCATTGCTTAGACCACTGCGCCACCGGGGCGGCAAAACATTATCTAAAGAGGATAATATTTCCAATCGTTACCGTAGTGAATGACATACAGAAGAAAAATATTTTTTAATTGGAGTTTGAAAAAGAAATTATCATCTCTCTGTTTGCAACTGAGCGGATACACAGCTGCAAACAGCAATATAAACCAACGCCATCTAGCCCCAAAACTATCCACTATAACGTGAATGATATCCGGTGTTAAACGAATTTTTGAAATCCGACTTTTAGAAGCAGAGATATCGACGAAAATAGATCATACATTTGCGGCCCCTAGTCGCTAAACTTTACATCAATTAAGGCAGAAAATACGCATAAAACGCTTTCCTAGTTAATGGTATCTGGCGGCAAAGGAATTTTTGCAATAGGGTTTTTAGACGCGCAGATATTGCTGTAAATACGCTGTAAACATAAATATGAACTTATTCCCTCTAGTGTCAAACTTGTGCACTAAGAAAATTGTAAATTATATGCACAAAATTCCTCACTAGAAACGCTGTGCGATTAAGAAGGAACTTGCTGAATCTAACAGTAAGAAGCAGAGATATCGAGAAAATTAGGATATACAACTACGCTCCCTAGCGAAAAACTGAATTATTGTGACCACCTCCTACTTTTGACGTCAACAGCGCGTAGCCAATAAAATAACGCTTGTGTCGTGAGCTGGCTTGGAGGGTATATAAGGTGTGCTATAGGCATTGTGAAAACCTATCACTCGTTGCTGTCATGGATAAAAGGAGAGATTTATCAGATTTGCAAAAAGGGATGATGATCGGCTTTCGGGCCAAGGTTGGCAGTTTTTTCTGAAACAGCGCAGATTGTAAACTGACCGCGTCCTGCTGTGCTTAAAGTGTATCGTTAATGGAGAAAAGGCACCTTTGCGAATAAGCGAGTGGAAACTGGGAAGCACCACGTGCCATTGATGTGACAGGTGAACGTCGGCTGCGAATATGCGTGAGGGCCGATCGACACGCTACAGTGGAGCACCTCACTGGCCGACAGAACCAGGGGGCTACCGGAAGTGTGTCTAAAACGACAGTTCAGCTAACCCTGCTGCGTATGGGGCTCGGATGCAGACGGATGGTCACTTCACCTATGCTAACGAAGGTGTGTCGACAGATAAGGCTTACATTTGCACGGCAGTATCGGAATTGGAACTCCGATGATTGGCAAAGGATTGCCTTCTCCGATGAGTCACGTTTTCTGTTTCATCGAACGGATGGACGTTTGCGTATAAGGCGAGAAACATCGGAAAAGAAACACTCTTCAATCATTTCTGGAAGAACACGAGCTAGTGGGGGAAGTGTTATGGTCGGGGGAATGTTTTAGTTGCATTTCTTGGGTCCACTCATATCTGTGGAAGGCACTATGGACCAAAGTCGTTATAAATCCATCCTTGCAGACCACGTACACCCATACATGCTGATTGTCTTCCCTGGGGTGGATGGGATCTTCCAGAACGACAATGCGACGTGTCACACAGCTAGAAATGTCCGAAAGTGGTTGGAAGAGCACGATGAAGACTTCAAAGTTCTTCCCTGGCCCCTAATTCCCCAGACTTAAAAACCCAACTGAGCATCTGTGGGACCACCTTCATCGTGCTGTTCTCTTTTTGGATCCTCCACCACGCACCCTCCAGCAGGTGTCGGATGCACTGCAGTCAGCATGGCTCCACATACCTGTGAGCACCTTCCAGCACCTTACCGAGTCACTCCCAGCCTGTCTAGCTGCTGTCAGCGCTGCACACGGCTGTTACTCTGGATATTAGCTGGTGGTCACAATAATGTGACTTGACCGTGTAGAAGTGCAAAAGGTTTTTCTTGGTAAGCGGTATCTGACACGAAAATGTTTTTCTTCAAATGAGTTTTCAGGATTGCAGATATTGCTATAAATACATAGGAGGTAGAAATACACACTGCTGCCCCCTAGTGGCAAAACTGCTGAGTTAAAAACATTAGAATTTATATGAAAAGCCTTCCTTTCCCTGAATTCTAGCCAACGCAGAAATTTTTTTTTAATCGGGTCTTTTAGAAGCAGAGATATCGGAGAAAATGGAATTTACGTTTACGTCCCCTTGCTGGAAAACTGCGCATTATTTGAATACGAAGGTGTATCGAAAATTACATAGTCTTTGTTGTATATGGTACAAAGGGAAAGGATTTTTTTCGAATCGGATATTTAGAAGTAACGATATGGAATAAAATATATTTTGAATTCGATGACATCTGCTTTAACGCCCTCTAGCGGCAAAGTTATGCATCGGAAAATGACCATAAAGCAAGGATCATCGTTCTCGTATTTCAGGCTTTCTAAGTTATGTTAAATTGGACCAACAGGTGCAGAGTTCAGTAAGTTCTAAGTCTGACCTTGAAAATAGTGGTTGGCGACTGACGCAAGTATTGCATTATCGTTCAGTTATATAACAGCCACACCACGTCGCAATGTTAGCTTTTGAGACGGCACCACAGCGCATTGAAGTTTATAAGGTGACTATGGATGAGCTGCAAATGAAATCGCGGAACCGAACCTTGCTTGAAATTTTTGAGGAAGAAAGGTGAGGCCGCCTCGGTGGAGCAGTGGTCTAAGCGCTGGGCTTATGACCGTTCGTCCAAGTGGGTCCGAGTTCGACCCACTTGGACGAACGGTCATAGTGGGTCCGTGTTCGACCCACATCTCGTGGGGCGTGGATGTTGTGTTTGTCTTACGCCATTAGCTCTCAGTGGCCCTAAATTAGGGACGAGCGACTGCCCATTGAGGTGCTCACGGTGGTCGTTAAACCCTCAACCAAATAAATAAAATAAAATAAAAAGGAGGAAGGTGAAACGCGCCATGCAGTATTCATGAACGGATGACCCGTGTGTACGTCGATCATTCGTTCATGAATTTATTATTATTATATGCCGAAGTCCAAAGATGGGCTTTCCTCTTTAAACGGGAAAGAGACTCGTCAGAGGACGAGCCTCGCGGGACGCTCAGTGGCCGTGACTACAAATAAAATGTGCGAGAAAGTGGACGACCTGGTGATGTCAAACCGGCAAATCCGTGCCGTACAGATCGCTGAGCAACTTTATACCCCTCACACACAAAAAAAAAAAAAAAAAATGAAGTTTAGCGCTACTGGACGGCAGTGTTTTGACCATTTTGCATGAGAGGTTTGTGGAATCTGAGACCATGCTTGATGAAAAGCACTTTCCAGGAGTGTGAGATTGCAGGGTTGTGGATCCAGCTGTCTGATGGCTCGTTCAACTTCATCTCACAAATTCTCAATGGGGATAATGGGGGCCACCTAAGCAAAGTAAACTCACCGGCATGTTCCTGAAACCAATCCTGTACAATACGAGCACTATGGCAGGACGCATTATCTTGTTGAAAGTAGCCATCGCCATTGGGATAAACCATCCACATGACAGGATGCACGTGGTCCGCAACCTTTTGCCTTTAATACTGCGTCGATTCTTCGTGGCATGGACTCCACGAGATGTTGATAGGTGGTTTGTGGAATCTGAGACCATGCTTGATGAAAAGCACTTTCCAGGAGTGTGAGATTGCAGGGTTGTGGATCCAGCTGTCTGATGGCTCGTTCAACTTCATCCCACAAATTCTCAATCGGGATAATGGGGGCTACTTAAACAAAGTAAACTCACCGGCATGCTCCTGAAACCAATCCTGTACAATACGAGCACTATGGCAGGACGCATTATCTTGTTGAAAGTAGCCATCGCCCTTGGGATAAACCATCCACATGACAGGATGCACTTGGTGCGCAACGATGTTTAGATATGATGTGCCAGTCACACACGAATTAAAGGGCACAAAGTATGCCAGGAAACCTTTCCCCAAACCATAACGTTGCCTCCGCCAACTTGAAGGGTTGTAGCAATGCATTTGGTCTCCATGCTTTCGTGCTGTTTCCGCCAAATTCTCACTCGGCCATTGGCATGGTGCAAGTGAAAACGTGATTCATCGGACCACATAATTTGTTTCCAATTATCGACTGTCCAATCCTTGTGCTCCTGTGCGAACTGGAGACGTTAACTGCAGACAGCAAAGGTGTCTCTTGTTAACTGCAGACAGCAAAGGTGTCTCTTGTTAACTGCAGACAGCAAAGGTGTTCGAACAGGCCTTCGGCTGGCCATATCCTATCCGATGCAGTGTACGGCGAACAGTGCGTGCAGAGATCATTTGAGAGGATCCTTGATTAAAATGGTCTGTAATTTGCTGCACTGTTGCCCTTTTGTTGTCTGTTACCAGTCTGGACGCTCTCCTTTCCTCCCGAGCAGTCACTAGTCGATGACGACTACACGTTGCACGTAGAAACCCAGATTTTTGGCTGACAGTTCAGTCTTTAAACACTTGTACAACAGCTGCTCTGGACCATTGCACGAATGCGGCGGTTTCGGTGATACTCGCTTCATGGCTCCGAGCTCCTACAATCATCCCACGTTGAAAGTCCATCAAATCGCATTTTTTACCCATCGGGTCACCCAAAAATCACTTCTACTACTGTCGCAAGCACTAAGCTTTCCCTTTTTACACTAGCCTCGCCCTCTGGCGGCAACAGGGTGCAGCCATAGCTTATTTTCTTAAAACTGTCAGGTGGTCATAATAAAGTGGCCACTCAGTGTATAACTCTAGGTGAAAGCCCATCAATAACGACGGGGAAGAATAAGATATGTAGAATAATTTTTTAATAACCAGAATTCTTTTTGTTTGTGATGTCAAAATGTGAAAAGTATGTTTCATGAACATTACAAAAATGAACATTAGAACTATAAAAACAGTACTACGTCATATAGCTGTTACGTCACACACTGACATAATTCGTAGTTTCCATTCCCTTTACAACAATAAAAAAAAGTACTACGTCATGTAGATTTTACGTCACACACTGAAGTAAATCGCCGGTTTCATCCCCGGAACACCCGAAAACACTAAAAGTTAAGCAGGATGTCACAAATATTTCTTCCTCAGATGGTGCTATGGTGATGAAGTCACATAAATATATCCGGGAAGCAGTTTCCAGTCACTGAACACCTGCACGAAAAGCTAAACATGACGTCGGAAATATTTCTTTCTCGGTTGTTGCTATGATGATGACTTTTTCCACTGCGCCACAAACGTTCAAACGTTCAGACAAAGCAAATTATATTGTTTGTGATTATTCATGTATCAGGAAAAAGATTTGTGATATTTAAAATAATTTGTTTAAAAAGCGAGGACTTTATTTTTAGAAAATTTTCAAAAATACACTGGACTGTTTCTCATAGTTCATCATCGGCAGTGGCTGAAGGGAAAAGCGTAGTAAGCGATGGCTTCTGATCATTTGTCCGAAAGGGGTCCGGGTTCGAATCCCCGGTGAGGCATGGATGTTGTGTTTGTCTTACGGCACTGGCTCTCTCCCTTCCCTGGAGCCAGTGACCCAAAATTAGGGACAGGCGACTGCTTATAGCCCATTGAGTTGCTCACGGTGGTCGTTAAACCTCCAATAGAAAAAAAAAAAAAAAAAAGAAAAAAAGCGTAGCAAGAAAGTTTGTTATGTACTTAAAAGATCCAAGTTTTTTGACATTTACGGAGGAACTGTTTCTAAAAATTGCCCCTCCTCCAAGGTAAACACCAGTTACACTTTTTCGTGCCCCCAAGGAAACCGTCATTCACACTTATTCGCGCCCCTCTCCCTCCCCCAAAGAAAAACACCCGTTTATAGTTATTCGTGCCCCCACCTCCATTTTTTTTTCTTGCCTATGACCCTCATATATTTCACGACTAAGAGAATGAAAGAGGTAACGATTCAAGAGATTTACGGCTTTTTTTTTACGCTTTCCAACTGTAGGTTGAAGAAGCGTATATGCTGCAGCTTTGTCCGTCTGCCTGTCTGTCCGTCTGTCCGTCCGCACGATAAATCGCGTAAAAATTATTCGATTTCGATGAACTTTTAGTATGTGGTAGGGGACCACATGGGGACGAAACCTATTGAAAATGGACGAAATGGGGTCAAACATCAGGACATAGGAGAGGGATCCATTCCACTGCCCTTATGCGTCGCAACTTGCGTAACAATGGTTCGATTTCGATGAAAATTTTTTTTTTTTAGCATGTGGTAGGGGATCATCTGATGACGAATCCTATTGAAAAGGGGAAAAAATGGGGTCGAAGGTCAGGACATAGAAGTGGAATCCGTTCCATTGCCCTTATACGTCATAACTTACCTAAAATTGCTTCGATTACGACAAAACTTTACCATGTTGTTTCGGAGGTATACTGGACCGATTCTGTTGAATATCATTGAAATGGGATCAAAGGTCAGGGCTCAGGAGCGAGATTTATTCCACAGCCATCATCCTCATAACTTGACTAAAAATGCTTCTATTGCGAGAAAACTTCAGTATGTTGCTCCGGAGGTATTCTGAACCAATTATGTTTAATATCATTGAAATGGTGTTAGAGGTCAGGGTACAGAAACGAGATTTGTTCCACAGCTATTATCCTCATAATTTGACTAAAAATGCTTCTATTGCGACAAAACTTTATAATGTTATTTCGGAGGTATACTAAACCAATCCTGTTTAATATAATCGAAATGGGGTCAAAGGTCAGGTCATAGGAGCGAGATTTATTCTACAGCCATTATCCTCATAACTTGAGTAATAATTGGAGCAATGATTTCTGGTATGTTGGAAAGCGTATCATAATCAATGCATTGCATGATTTTACTAACTTGCCTTTTTAATAGACGGTTTATTGACCACATATATTTTACGACTAAAAGAATGAGAGAGATAACGATTCAAGAGATGTACGGTTCTTTTTTTTTCTGTTTGATAGATGGTTTATTGACCACCATGAGCAACTGTATGAGTTATACGCAGTCGGTCGGTCTGTCAGTCGGCCGGCCCTAATTTAGGGACACTAGTTTCAAGGAAAGGGGAAAGCCAGGGTCGTAAGACAAACACAACATCCATGCCTCACCGGGATTCGAACCCGGACCCATCTCAGGGAAGGGAGAGAGCCAGTGTTGTAAGACAAACACAACATCCGTGCCTCACCGGGATTCGAACCCGGGGCCATCTCGGACGAATGATCAGAAGCCATCTCTTAGACCACTGGGGAGGCATTAGCGTTCTTCCCTTGCCGTTTTTTTGGGGGGAAATTTGGAATTAAGAAGAAGCATCTCGTATTACAACGTCCCTTACGGCTGGCATAAAGGTTCTTCCTTTGCCTTTTTTTTTGGGAAATTTAGGATGAAGAACAGACATCTGATACTACAACTTTCCTCATCCGGAAGTAAATGAACGAAGATCTGAAATTGTGTGATTTTTTTTTTTTTTTTTTTTTTTTTTGCTTGAAGGTTTAACGACCACCATGAGCAACTCGATGGGCTATAAGCAGTCGTCCGTCCCTAATTTAGGGAAACTGGTTCTAGAGAAGGGGGAGAGCCCGTGCCCTATGGCAAACACAATATCCATGATTCACGGGATTCTAACCCAGACTCATCTCCGACGAATGGTCAGAAGCCAGCACTGTACCACCGGGATGGCATTAGGTTCTTCTCTCGTCGTTTTTTTTTTTGGGGGGGGGGGGAGGGGGGTTCATGATGAAGAACAGACATCTCATATTACAACTTTCCTTACCGAGAAGTAAATAAGCGATCTGAAACTGAGTTCCCAGCATAAATTTAATCCAATTTAACTCTTCTCAGTTAGTTGTCTCCTCTCCTGAGAAACTGTAACACAATGTATGTACTCATTAAATTAAAATAAAAATACTTTAACGAATATTTTCCTGCTTGGAACGATTCAAAATGCCTCTAATTTCCCCCTAATATTGGTCGCGAGACATCTTTGTATACATTTATATTTGTATTATCGCACATCTAGACTGAAATATTTAATTAGCATAAAATCAAAAGAAGCCTGGTAATGGTTCTATTTCAGTAGAGTTTTTATGTAAAAATTCAGTAACACAGCAAGTACTTTTTCGAGAGGTGTGCGATTATACCCTAGCGTCTGCGTCACTTACCACGAATGTAAACACTTCGTGCTAAAAATAGGAAAGCGCCCGCGATCTCTGCTCATTGTGTAAGAACAGTGAAAGTCCTGCGAAGATAGCATTCAGTTGTTTACATGTTATTGATCTATTTTTCCATTCCCATGGCAACAGTTGGACACCTCGTCCAGTTTAAATTCAAACAAAGCAGCGCATGTTAATTAATTGTCAAATACTCACCACTTATTCCAGCTCCGATAACTATGACCTGATAGTCCTCGCTCATCTTGTATTTCAAAATATTTCTCCCAGCCGGCAGTCACTCGGCGCAAATCAGTCAAGAGGAATGGCGACTGTTTTGCCCTATCAGTAAGTTTAAATAGTAGCTGGCTAAAGCGGTATCTCAGGTTGAGATTGTATCTCGCTGGCGCCATCTTACGGTAAAGCATCTTTTTTTTCAGCTACGTCACCTCTTTTTTTTTTTTTTTTTTTTGTTTTCGTAATTATCTTTCCTGTTGCTTATGTATCTATAATGTGAACCGAAGTGTAATTTAGAAAATTTAAGTGCGCAACTCACAATAAAAAGAAAGAAAGGAAAGGAAAACACTCTCGTAAAACTCATTCTGTTGGAACGAATTTGAAGACATTTCTGTGACATTCAACATAAACAGCCGTACCCAAGGTAGTCGGGCGTGTAGGTTGTGGGGTTTAACGACCATCTAATGTGGGGGTGTTGGTTTCAGAAAATTTGGGAGCGCGCAGATACGTGCAGCGCTGTGCGACAAGGGTACCCTTCATTTTTTCATCCGTATCGCAGTTCCAGCTCAGAAAAACATGACAATGATGATATGTATATATATAATTGTCAACCATTATCAATCCACTGCTGGATGAAGGTCTCCCCAAGTTTTTTCCACAACGGTCTGTCTTGTGCCAGTCTCCTCCATGTTACTCCCGCATATTTATTTATAATGTTAGTAGCAGGAGATGCCGAAAATTACCCCGTATTAGCTACGATGCCTCCCTTCCAGCCCATCTCACCCAAGCGGGGATTGACTTCGGAGTGGGTGGAACAACGGGAAGCGCACGTGAGCCGTGAGCGAGCAGGAAAAATAAGAAACAACTCCTTTTTAAAAGCCCATCTGGGAGGAAGCGGTGGGGACATTTTTACGAATTTTCTTTATGACCCAATTAACCCGTTAACCGGCTGAAACGAATTAACTCGGGGTTAATAAATAGGCTGAAATCAGCTCGAACGAATATATTCGCTGCCTAAGAAGTAGGTTGAACGCCATAGAAATGAGTGAATCTACGCATCAGAAAGCGTTGTTTTTATCTTAGGTTTGTCATTCTAAGTGGTCATTTGGAGGTATGATTGTCATTTATCGATCCTGTCTGATTTTTCTTTTCCCCTAAGAATGCTATAAAAAGGGCGACGAACCTAAGAAAAAAGAGAAAAGACGTTTAAATAACTTTTTTCTACCATGTGGCATGATTTTCATGTCCGGGGAACTACTACCTCAGAATCATTCCTTTTTTTTTTTTTTTTTTTTTTTGATTGGAGGTTTAACGACCACCGTGAGCAACTCAATGGGCTATAAGCAGTCGCCCGTCCCTAATTTAGGGTCACTGGTTCCAGGGAAGGGAGAGAGTCAGTGCCGTAAGACAAACACAACATCCATGCCTCACCGGGATTCGAACCCGGACCCCTTCGGACGAATGATCAGAGGCCAACGCCTTAGACCACTGCGCCACCGGGGCGGCGAATCATTCCTTTGGTGATGGAAAAGAGAATAAAGGACTATAAGGGAATCAGATTACATACTGTACGACTAAGGAATACAAAGGAGCAAGAACGTACAACCAGCGACAGATTTATAGTCGATACTCCTGGAATAAAAGAGAGAAAGCAACTGTTTTGCCGTAGCTTTCGTGTAACCCGGTCACTATGAGAACACTTCTGTTTGAGAAGCGCAGGAAAATTTGGACAACTTTTGGTTCAGGTACGTCGGTCGCTTAAAGGGTTAATATACGTACGTAGATCAGATTGTTATTCACAGTTTCTCCCACCTACTCTGATTCCAGTACCAAGCTCTGCCTTACCCTGTTTCGAGACGTTACAGATGCTAGACAATATGACAATACCAAAGAACTGACAAAGAATATCCCCATGTTTTTTGCTCCAAATCTGAAAGCACGTGACTGCATTCATCCACAGGTGTTTCTATTCTTTGAGAAATGTGCATAAAAAAATGCCAAAACTAACTTTGCGAAATCTTAAAGAAACGGGCTAAAATTTTTATCAACACCATGGTAATAAGAGGAGTCCCTCAACATTTCACCGGAATCCGGTCAAAACTTTTTTAAATAGGCATGGGATTTTTAATTCATCGATAAACAGAAATATATACGCAGAAACGATTAATAAAATTTTGACGGCTAATTTAAAATGTTACTTACCGATTCAGGCAAAATTTGGAGGTCATGTTCCTATTAACGATTTGTGGTGTTGACTAAAATTTCACCCAGTTTCATAAAATATTCGCAAAGATAAGTTTTAAACTTTTTTAACCCAAAGATTCGCCCCTCAAAGACGTCTGAAACGGAAAGCACGTGATGCATTTGATCGTCGATAACAAATTGTTAACGAATTTTGTTTAGTTAGTGTTCTAATGCTGTGTCTCCTGAACGCGTGTTAAATAATTCGTAACGCTCTTGGTCCGTTTGATTCTACAGATTCCATACATTCTTTACCGGGCAAAGCCGGGTAGTAAAGGTAGTAGTATGTAATGGGATTTTCACTTCGGTTCTTTCATTTTTGGGTGTTTAAGGATTTGTAGTTAACTGCGTGTAACATGGCAAAAAATAAATACTTTAGACTAAACTAACTAAACTAAACTAAACTATACGGGGTGCATAAGAAAGTTCCTTTAGCCTGAAATAACTTGCGAACAGAGAGAGGTACAGTTATGCAAGTGAGATAACGGTATAGTAAAGCGACTACGCCCGATCGAATGCAACCAATAGCAGCGCCCCTAGTGGCGAAATGCGGAAGTTAGCCATTGCAAATCGAAAACGAAAAGAGGTAGAGCAAAATGTCTCATACAAAGTTGTAGAGCAGCATCAATTAATTAGTACAAAACGACATTTGTGTTTCACACGGATAAGGTAAACTGTCGCCTGAATACCCTAAAATGTCCGAAATCGATGCGCGACCTTTTGTGTGAACGTTTGAAGGGAACAGGCATAGGTATGAGCAAATACATACAATTTATTGCATAAATGCGTACTTATGTCAATATTGCTTGATGACGTCAGACAAAACAAAAACAGCAAACTGGCGCACAGTGATAACAGGTTATTGTCGAGTATGTTCGAAGAGTTCGCCATTGCCCACGATACACATTTGTATTCGTAAAAGTAACTCTGCATGCACATTCCTCAGCATGGAAAGTGTCACTCTATTGCAAGCATCTGTAACACGACGACGTAGATCCAGCAGACTTGTAGGCGCTGTTGCATACACCTGATTTTTTGAGTGAAGCTCGCCATTCTCACACAGCGTACGTAGACCTAAACTTCTGATCAGGGTACATCCTGCTACTGGTTTTTATATCGTAGGTACGGTACAACGTCACAATCTGCATTCGCACACGGCTACATTTGCGAAATGTGAATATGCAGATTCGAATCGGTCGCGCATCGATTTCGGACATTTTAGGGTATTCAGGCGACAATTTACCTTCTCCGTGTGAAACAAATGTCGTTTTGCACTAATTAATGAAGGCTCTACAACTTTGTCATTGGAAATTTTGCTCTATCGTTTTTCATTTTCGATTTGCAATGGCTAACTTCCACATTTCGCCACTAGGGGCGCTGCTATTGGTTGCATTGTATTGGGCGTAGTCGCTTTACTATGCCGTTATCTCACTTGCATAACTGTACCTCTCTCCGTTCGCAAGTTATTTCAGGCTAAAGGGACTTTCCTATGCACCCTGTATAAAATAAACTACTCTAAAAAACTGTACTGTCCTCAAATGTTCTCCAACCAAGTTTTATATCTTTATTAAACCCTTTTGGGATGTGGTCCTTGCTTGATATCCGTTGTGTAAGGTTAATATAGGCATTGGTTATTTCTAGAACTGCTCCATCCATCGCTAAACCTTCAGTTCATGTAAAAGCATTGTACGTCAATTATGTTTTCTATAAGTTTTTTTTAAAGCCCACTTCTTTACTCTTGTCAGCTGGTTCCAGGACCATACTGGGCAACTCAGAGGGGTATTCGCAAAAATGACTATGTCGTCAGAAGAACGAAGGTAGGTTGAACAAATGCAGAATCATCCATTTTAAATATGCAACATCTCAGACTTACATTCTCAGACTTTTAGCACTTGGATTATAACTAACCGCTTGTCAAATTTAAAATAATGGACTGCGGAATTTGCCTGATGAGCGTAAAATTTTTCATTTGGTAAGAGCATTCTAAAATTCTGCACCGACAATTCCGAACTTCATTGAGTTTACACGGCTTGTGACGTACCTGCCAGCAGGACGCACACGACATAAAAGCACATAGCAATCAGAATGAACGTCTGCGTAGCTCAGTTGGTAGAGCGACTTATTCCGGAATGAGGGGAGACTTATTCCGGAATGAGGGGTTCAAATTTCGGCGTAGACCAAAAATGACGGAGAAATTTACTTCGTTATAATGGCGCCCGAACTTTCCGGATGACCCGACCGTTCAAAATCTCGCAACGGTGTGATGTTATTTCCACACCGCGAGATAGGAAAAATCAGAGAATCCCTTCTCCAGCGCTTCGAAAAATAAATGTGTGTGACGTTGCATTCCACACACCAGATTGACTGGGAGTTCTCAAGTGCATGTTCTAAAGTGGATGGCTGCCTGCAACCAACGATTCATGGTCACGGCTGACCCGTGGGCCATGCCCCTGGCCCTCTTTCGGGGGGAGAGATGTGACGTACCTGCCAGCAGGACGCACACGACATAAAGGCACATAGCAATCAGAATGAACGTCTGCGTAGCTCAGTTGGTAGAGCGACTTGTTCCGGAATAAGCGGACTCTGGTTCGATTCCCGGCGTAGACCAGAAATGACGGAGAAATTTACTTCGTTATAGGCTCAGAAGAATTAATGGAGCAAGAGTTATTTTTAGGAACATCATGTGTGACTGACGTTGTCGAACGGAAAATATTTTTATGTCATCATTGTCAACCATTATCAATCCACTGCTGGACGAAGGTCTCCCCAAGTTTCCTCCACAACGGTCTGTCTTGTGCCAGTCTCCTCCATGTCACTCCCGCATACTTTCGAATTTCATCCACCCATCTCCCATGTGGTCTTCTTCTGGGTCTTTTCCTGTCCATTGGAATCCAATCTAAAATTTCGGCTGTCCATCGATGGTCTGTCCTTCTGGCAGTATGTTCAGCCCATTGCCATTTCAGGGATTTAACTCTGATCATGATGTCTTCCACTCTTGTCATTTTTCGGATCCACGAGTTCCTCTTCTTATCTCTCCTGGTTACACCAAGCATGCACCTCTCCATGCTACTTTGAGTTGTCTGCAGCCTTTGTATGTCTCTTTTAGCTAAGGTCCACGTCTCTGCACCATACGTAAGCACTGGAAGGATGCATTGATCAAACACTTTTCTTTTAAGACATAATGCATATTGCTCTTGAAAATTATGCTGTTTCTTCCAAAAGCTCTCCAGGCAAGTTTTGTACGCCGATTAGTTTCTTCATCAATGTGACCCCTCACTTGATATCTGCTGTCCAAGATAAACGTACGTGTCTGTTATCTCCAGCTTTTCTCCATCAATCGATAAATCTTCATTTCTTGTAAAAGCATTGAACATCACTTTTGTCTTCTGAAAGTTCATTTTTAATCCCACTTCTTTACTCTTGTCAGCAAGTTCCTGGATCATACTCTCAAGCTCTGATGGGGTAGTTGCAAAAATGACTACGTCATGAGCAAAACGAAGGTGGGTTAGATAATCTCCATTAATTTTTATTCCTTTGTTTTTCCAGTTCAGTGATTGAAAGACATTTTCGAATGTGGCATTAAGAGCTTCGGAGATATGGTGTCACCTTGTCTCACTCCCTTTCCAATTTTTATGTGTGTTGTATTTTCAAACAGCCGAATCTTTGCACTTGCACTTTCATAGATGTTATTAATAATATTAATGTATGCATCTTCAATACCGCAGGATTTCAGAGCCATTGTAACTGCTGATGGTTTCACCGAATCAAAGGCTTTTTCATAATCGATAAAAGCCATGCACAATGGAAGTTCATATTCCCTCGCTCTTACGATACAGTAAAATATTGAACAATATGAGTAAGAGAAATCACATTACAGATTTTTTATGCAATATTGTCATTTACTGCGCATTATATGCTATGTAATGATAGACATATCTGAATAACAAAAAACAAAAACCTTTTTGAAGGTGGTATCTGACCTCAAGTAGGGTGTGTGTTCCGTCGAACGGTTAAGACCGCTGCTCATCTGCCTGGCATGTAGTTGATGAGGTTATCCTGGAGGTTTTGGGTGTATCCTCTACACTCCTCAATGAGGGCAGTCCCCAGTTCCCCAAAAGTCAACGTATTTGCCGGTCGAGTTGCATTGCGTCTTCCAAGTGCGTCCCAGGCTCAGTTGGATTTCAGTCAGCGGAGCATGCTGGCCATACATACGCTTCATTTCCTCCTCTTGAGGCATTTTGTCCACTAGCCGAGCTCTATGAGGTCGAGCGTTATCGTTCATGAAACAGAACGAATCACCGACGACTGCAGCTTACGCCATGAAAATATGTCTGAGAATCTTGTCTCTATATCTCTAGGCCGTCAGACTACCGTTTCGGATGACGCACGGTTCCGTTCGTCCACCAATACTTATGCCTAGTGTGACGTGCCTGCCCCGCAGGACGCACATAAGATAAAGGCAGATAGCAGTGAGAGCACATGCCAGTGTAGTGTAGTGGATAACACTCGGAGCTCCGGAGCCGTCGATGAAAATCAAGACTGTTGCCAGGACGCACACGAGATAAAGGCAGATAGCAAATAGAGCACATGCCAGTGTAGTGTAGCGGATAGCACTCGGAGCTCCTGAGCCGTCGATGAAAATCAAGACTGTTGCCAAGACGCACATGAGATAAAGGCAGATAGCAGTGAGAGCACACACCAGTGTTGTTTAGTGGAAAGTAATACGAGCTCCGGAGCCGAGAGTTGTGGGCTCGAATTCCGCCCCTGGCATAAAAATGATGGAGAAAGTTACTTTGTCATATTGGCGCCCGAACTTCCAGGATGGTCTGTTTGTTAGGTTTCTCGCAATGGTGTGATGTTAGTTCCGCACCGCGAGACAGGAAAAATGAGAATCCCTTCTTCAGTGCTTCGAAAAAATGAATCAGTGTGATGTTACGTTCCACACACCAAACTGTCTGGGATTTCTCAAATGCACGTTCTTTATGGGATGATTGCCTACAGCGACACATGGTCCTGGCTGACCCGTGGGCCATACCCCCGGCCCTCTTTCGGAGGGGGGGGTTGACGTGCCTGCCCCGCAGGACGCACATCAGATAAAGGCAGATAACAGTGAGAGCACATGCCAGTGTAGTATAGTGGATAGCACTCGGAGCTCCGGAGCCGTCGATGAAGATCAAGACTGTTGCCAGGACGCACATAAGATAAAGGCAGATGGCAGTAAGAGCACATACCAGTGTAGTATAGTGGATAGCACTCGGAGCTCCGGAGCCGTCGATGAAAATCAAGACTGTTGCCAGGACGCACATAAGATAAAGGCAGATGGCAGTAAGAGCACATACCAGTGTATTATAGTGGATAGCACTCGGAGCTCCGGAGCCGTCGATGAAAATCAAGACTGTTGCCAGGACGCACATGAGATAAAGGCAGATAGCAATGAGAGCACATGCCAGTGTAGTATAGTGGATAACACTCGGTGCTCCGGAGCCGTCGATGAAAATCAAGACTGTTGCCAAGACGCACATGAGATAAAGGCAGATAGCAGTGAGAGCACATACCAGTGTTGTTTAGTGGAAAGTAATACGAGCTCCGGAGCCGAGAGTTGTGGGCTCGAATTCCGCCCCTGGCATAAAAATGATGGAGAAAGTTACTTTGTCATATTGGCGCCCGAACTTCCAGGATGGTCTGTTTGTTAGGTTTCTCGCAATGGTGTGATGTTAGTTCCGCAGCGCGAGACAGGAAAAATGAGAATCCCTTCTTCAGTGCTTCGAAAAAATGAATCAGTGTGATGTTACGTTCCACACACCAAACTGTCTGGCATTTCTCAAATGCACGTTCTTTATGGGATGATTGCCTACAGCGACACATGGTCCTGGCTGACCCGTGGGCCACACCCCGGCCCTCTATCGGGGGGGGGGGGGGTGACCTGCCTGCCCCGCAGGACGCACATGAGAAAAAGGCAGATAGCAGTGAGAGCACATACCAGTGTTGCATAGTGGTTAGCACTCGGAGCTCCGGAGCCGAGGATTTTAATGCCACCCCTGGCATAAAAATGGAGAAATTTACTTCGTCATACTACCCAGACCATCAATCCATGTCAGCCGTAATGAGATGTTTCCTGCACAAAAGCTGGATTATTTTGTGTGCCTGGTTCTCTTCAGATCAGAACTCGCGGATTGTCAGACTCCAGACTGAATCTCGACTCGTCAGAGAAGAGACTTGGATTCCATTAGTCGTGACCCCAACCACGATGTTTCTCAACCCAGTTTCTACGGATCGTGCGCTTGAAAGGACACACACCATTAGTTTACGTGCATGAAGACCACTTTGGTGAAAGCGATTGCGGATAGTTTTGGTTGACAACCTGCGTCCTGTTGACACGAGAAGCTTTCGTTGAAGCTGAGTATCATTTTGCTGCCTGTTCCGACGGGCTGTTAATATATAATATGCAGTTGCTCGTGGACGGCCTTCACCTTGCCATCTTTAAACACTTCCCGTACCCTGAATTCGTGTCCACAGTCGGGAAAAGACGGTTCGTGAAATTCCAATGTCTACCACTCGCTGTGCCTGACCTGCTTCCAGCCTCCTAATTGATCTCCACGCCGTTGATTTCGGTAAATCATGCTGTTGAGACATCGTTCGAACCGAAGACTTCAAGAGACGAAATGTCGCGATAAATATGGAAGAATAGGGAGCTCCCGGTAATCTTTCGTTTTTATTACCAATGTAGTTCTGTAATGTGGCGTTTGCAATGAGACTCTGGTGGGTCGGCGGCTCCCATAACCCCTACACAGTGCGGTGATTAAGTATGAGTCTGATTTTTTTAAAACTCCCAGTACATCAAACGGGTCGGAAAGGCATGGTTTTTTGGTAAGTCATTTGTAATTTATGTAATGGAAACAGCGTTTCCGTGAGAACTGCGCAGATAATTCTTTACGCTGTGCATGACGTCTTTCGGTGGAAGAACATTGTCAGGGCTTTGTCATGGAGCAGAGAGCAAATACCCCGTCCTGTTTGAAAATCGGTAAAGCTACATCTGAGATAATTGAATTGTTGCGTGATGTGTATGGGACTAATTACCTATCTCGTGCACAAATATTCGGACGGTATGTACGCTTCAAGGATGGGCGGGAAGATTTGGAAAGCGACGAAAGGCCCGGGCGCCCGATTTCAGTGCGCACATCTGAACTCATTAAGAAAGTTCGCTAAAGAATAAAAAGGAATCGTTGTGTGACTTTGATGAAGTTGGAACGTGAGCTCGGTGTTAATAAGGAGACGATTCGTCAAATTTTAGTGCACGATTTAGGGGGGGGTTGTGCTCGTATTTTTCGTGTGCTTTGTCAGACGACCAGAAATATGCACGACTGAAGTACGCAAAAGACATCCTGGAAACTGTAGAAACAATACAAAATTTTCTCCAAAGCATTGTGGAAGGTGACAAGGCGTTAGAGTGCTCACATGCAAGTTGCTAGAGTCACCCAAAGGGAAGAAGATTAGGTTACAGAACAGCAAAATCAAGACATTGCTTGTGTTGTGTACTTTTACGACATCAAGGGAATTCTGCATCACAAGTTAGTTTTTGAAGGTACGACTGTCACTGGTAATGCTTACACATTCATTTTAGAAGGATTGCGGAAGAGGAGTTTTCGTGTCAGGCTTCAGAACAAAACCAAGAAATGGTTCTTTCTCTGTAACGCACCAGCACACAGAGCTGTCAGTTTACATCAATTTCTGGCACGAAAACAAGTGTGTGTACTCAACTATCCTACTATACTCCAGATTTGTCAGCGTGTGATTACTTTCTATTCCCTAAATCAAAGCCGCCGTTTAATAGCAATTTTTTTCAAAACACCGAAGACACACAAAGAACTGTCAGCTCTTCACTCCTCTAAAACGATGACCTCTGAAAGTACTTCCTTTATCTCTTCACCGAAAGATGACCTCTGAAAGTACATCCTCTGTTTCTTCTCCAAAAGATTACCTCTGAAAGTACTTCCTTTATCTCTTCACCAAAAGATGACCTCTGAAAGTACTTCCTTTGTCTCTTTACCAAAATATGACCTCTGAAAGTACTTCCTTTGTCTCTTCACCAAATGATGACCTCTGAAAGCACTTCCTTTATCTCTTCACCAAAAGATTACCTCTGAAAGTACTTCCTGCCGCCCCGGTGGCGCAGTGGTCTAAGCGATGGCCTCTGATCATTCGTCCGAACGGGGTCCGGGTTCGAATCCCGGTGAGGCATGGATGTTGTGTTTGTCTTACGGCACTGGCTCTCTCCCTTCCCTGGAACCAGTGACCCTAAATTAGGGACGGGCGACTGCTTATAGCCCATTGAGTTGCTCAAGGTGGTCGTTAAACCTCCAATAAAAAAAAAAAAAAAAAAAAAGTACTTCCTTTATCTCTTCACCAAAATATGACCTCTGAAAGTACTTCCTTTGTCTCTTCACCAAATGATGCCCTCTGAAAGCACTTCCTTTATCTCTTCACCAAAAGATTACCTCTGAAAGTACTTCCTTTGTCTCTTCACCAAAAGATGACCTCTGAAAGTACTTCCTTTGTCTCTTCACCAAAAGATGACCTCTGAAAGTACTTTCTTTATCTCTTCCCCAAAAGATTACTTTTGAAAGTACTTCCTTTATCTCTTCACCAAAAGATTACCTCTGAAAGTTCTTCCTTTATCTCTTCACCAAAAAATGACCTCTGAAAGTACTTCCTTTATCTCTTCAGCAAAAGATGACCTCTGAAAGTACTTCCTTTGTCTCTTCACCAAAAGATGACCTCTGAAAGCACTTCCTTTATCTCTTCACCAAAAGATGACCTCTGAAAGTACTTCCTTTGTCTCTTCACCAAAAGATTACCTCTGAAAGTACTTCCTATGTCTCTTCACCAAAAGATGACCTCTGAAAGTACTTCCCTTATCTCTTCACCGAAAAAGGACATCTGAAAGTATTTCCTTTATCTCTTCACCAAAATATGGCCTCTGAAGTACTTCCTTTTGTTCGCTGATTGTGCTACTTCTTATACTAACGCAGGAAGAATGTACTTCGAATAAAATATATTCACAAAACTTTTCCTGCTTTCCCATTTAAAAAAATCAGTCTCATTACTTAATTACAGCACTGTGTATTGCGGGTAATAATCGCCTTGGTGGAGACGCTTGTGGCACCTCCCACGGTGAAGTCGATGGCGATTTGTGCCACTGTGACTCTCCGGTTGGTTGAAACTATGCAATATGAACGTCGACGGCCACATTCATCCGTCACTTTTCACCGCCTAAAGCGCTGTCTACGATGCGACGTTTTCCCAGAAACATTCTTGCTAATGTCCATCGGGGATACTACAACTCTCGTACCAACTCTGCGATAGAGGGCGCCATGCGTCGGGCACCTACTACCATCCTTCTTTCAAACTCTATTAAGTCACGACGTTCATTCAGACTGACACCGAATTATGTGAATGCAGTGATGTACTTCTACCTGTATACCTACCAAGCGGTGAGTTCTGCCTCTAGAGAGAGGGGTGACAACGTCGTGTTGCCCAAGAATAAGGTATCTCATGATTTCTGTCCTCTCGGTGTATGTGTGTCTGCTAATGTTCTAGTAAACTTCGTGAACATATGTTTTACTAAGATAGGCATCACAATGGCTATATGATTTTGGGCCTTCACGTGCAGCCAAAATTGATTTTACGCGGCGAGACATCTATGCTACATGGTTTCTAAAGGTGTCTTGTAGTATATTGTACCAACACGTTACAAGCAGATCCCTTAACTCTTGTAAGTTACGCGGTTTACCCGCCGCAGGTCGTATTTGCTGTTCCAACGCAAACTACAGATCCTGGATTAGGATGAGAATTTGGAATACCTGGAAGTCTTCCTCGTGTTCCGCAGATCGTATTTGCTGTTCGAACACAAGCGACAGATCCTGGGTTAGGATATTGTCTGGGAAATTTGGAATACCTGGCAGTCTTTCTCATGTTCCGCAGATCGTATTTTCTGTTCGAACACAAACCACAGATTCTGGATTAGGATGATGTCTGGAAAATTTGGAATACCTGGCAGTCTTCCTCATGCTCCCCAGATCGTATTTGCTTTTCCAACACAAACCACAGATCTTGGATTAGGATAAGGTTTGGGGAATTTGGAATACCTGGAAATCTTCCTCATGTTCCGCAGATCTGATTTGCTGTTCCAACACAAGCCACGAATGCTCGATTGGATTGATGTCTGGGGAATTTGGAATACCTGGAAGTCTTCCTCATGTTCCGCAAACCATTCTCCAACAATTCGGGCAGATCGGATTTGCTGTTCCAACACAAACTACAGATTTTCGATTGTATTGATGTCTGGGGAATTTCGATCAGGGCAATACTTGAAAGTCTTCTTAATATTCCGTGAACCATTCTCGAACAATCGGGATAGTGTGACGTGGCACATTTTGCTGCTGAAAGAAGGCAGTACTAGAGGGGAATACCGTTGTCTTGAAAAGACTTGACTCGTCTGCTGTGATGTTTTGGTAGGTGGTAGACGCTGTAATTTCCTCCACAGGAATGACTGGACCTAGAGTTCCCTAGCAGAACATTGTCCAAAGCATTACACTTCCTCCACCGGCTTGATTTCGTCCCACTGGGCATCCAGCACTTCCCCAGGTAAACGATACACACGTAACCGGCCGTTCACATGGTGAAACACCAAACAAGATTCATTGGACCAGGCGACCTTTTTCCAGTCATTCAAGGTCCAGTTTTGATGCTTGCATGCCCATTGTAGGCGCTTTCGATGGTGAACCCAAGTTAGCATGGGCACTCGGAACGGCCTGCGGCTCCGCAGCCCCATTTTCAGTTAGGTTCAATCCTACGTTCGATGTTCACCAGAGCATCCTTTGTTTTGGCTTCTACCATAAGAAATAGCCTTCGATCACCTCTAACATCGATGAGCCGTGACAAGCCCACGCCTTGCCGGCGGTTCGTGGTTTTGTCCTTCCTCGGACCCCTTTTTGAAAGTACTAAACACGGCTGACCGTCAGCACCGCACAATTCTTGCCCTTTCGAAAATGCCTTGACCAGTCTTCTGGCCATTACAATTTAGCCTTTATCAAAGTCTCTCATGTCCTGCCTTTCCCATCCGAAGAACAAGAATAACACTGATTAACAGAGTTCAACAACAGGTGTTATTTAGACCGTTTCATGACCTTCACACGCGCCGTCCTTTACCCGCAGTTGCTTCGATTTGCATAAATACTCGCTGGTCATAATGTTTTGACTCTTCGGTGTAAAACACTACTCATATAAATTGCTATATCTCCAATGCAGATAAATCTCTCGACAACTCCATATCAACTACTACGCTCAACTATCTCTCTCTACATTCAATGTTGACATTTTGAAATTTGTTTCTGACCCACTGTTAGTTATGCCAAACTGTGAAAGCTCATTGAGGAAGTAATACATCGCTGACTGAAAGAACATCTTTAAAGAGAAGTAACTAAAGTTACATAAGGCAATAAGACAACAGAAACACAAAAGGAACTATAACGTAACCTTTTTCCGTGTGCGAGATTCGTGTTTCGCTATGTCTAAAACCATGACTAAGGAAATGTTGAACTAAATGAGAATACGATGCAATAGATGCACGAAATAGATCTAAATTGATGATTTACGGCCAGTCGAAACATATACAGAAGCCAAACTTACGATAACCTTTTATTGGTCCAGGCAGCGAATATGACATCCATAATACAGCACTGCTTCACATATAATACCCTAACTATCTATCATATAAACACGCTTGACGAAGATCTAACATCTCACCACACACACACACATACACTAAGCAACTGCTGCATCGTCTTTTGTATCTATCGTTCTTATCACATTCTCTCTCTGACCTCAAAAGTGTTGCCAACCTCATTCATGTGAGAGAGAAGATATCACGTTGAGTTTGGAAGGTACAGAAGAAAAGAAACTCAAATTTTTATAGGGAAAGGAACCAAAAATAAAAGTTAAATTAGAATATACACTGAAGAGCAATTGAATTAGAGATACCTGTCTAGTAACGTGTAGCACAACCTTTCGCCCTAATGACGGCGGCGATTCGTCTCGGCATGGACTCGAGAAGACACCGGAAGCGTTGGGAAGCCATACGGATCCACGACCTCTGAACAAGCTCCCACAGTTCACGAAGATTTGATGGAGGGGGGTCAGAGCCTCTAACATCTCTCTCGATGGCATCCCAGATGTGCTTAATGAAATTGAGGTCAGGTAACCTAGCTGGCCAAGGAAGCGAGGTCACGTCGGTACAGTGCGCATCCAACCATTCGGATACACTTCGGGAGCGATGGCACGGTGCATTGTCTTGTTGCAGGATGAGGTCCCCAGTGGGATGTTTAAGACGCACAAACGGGAGCAAATGGTCGTCCAGGATATCCCGGTAACGTTGACCTGTGAGGGACGATGTCACGCGTACCACGGGTCCCATTTCAGTCCACGTAAACAGTCCCCAGACGAGAATGCCGACCCCACCATCTTGAAGAGTACCCTGCAGGCAAGAAGGATCCATCGCTTCATGTGGTTTGCGCCGTACTCGTATCCTGCCATCCGCATGCACCAACGTGAATCTCGACTCATCAGTCCAGTGGCGATGTTCCCGCGCCCATGGTAATATTTGCACCCTGTGATGTGCGGTCAGCAGCGGTACCCTCGTGGGACGATGGCTTCTGTACCCCATAGCGAGGAGATGGTTCTGGATGGTGTGGCTGTTTACACGTTTTTGTGCACCAGCGTTAATTTGCCCAGTGATTTTTTGCACTGTGGCCCGTCTATCCGTTGTTACAATGCGAGCTAGCCGACGATAACTCCGCTCATCCACACGCTGTTGTCGTAAGCAGTTGGCCCTTGCAGGGATGTTTTTACCGGATTTGATGTACTCACGGTGCACCCGTGGCACAGTGGCTCGTGAAAATCCCAGTGCCTGCCCGACGTCCGAGATGGAGTGACCCATTCGTCGGGCTCCGACAATTTGCCCACGATCAAATGCGCTTAGATGCTTCGTCTTAGCCATACTGCGTCAGACTCTTACTGATTCCCGTCGCATCACTCCTTATATTGTCGGATCGCTGCATACGTCATGTCGTTTCCATTTACAGGGCCTCCCACAGCGCCACATTTGCATAACGCCAGCTGTCTCTAATTCAATTGCTCTTCCGTGTACGCCACAGAACGTTAAATGGAGGAACGCGCTGCGTGCCGTGGACGTTTCTGACGGGGTTCGAACCCGGGCTGCAGGCTACACAGTTTGCGGATCTTCCGCAGACTCCATGGGCTAAGAGACGCGAATACATTGTTGGCTCCATATCCATCACTTGACGCGCGTTGCCCTGATGCCCCCCCAGCTTTGGGCTATCCACCCATCTCGTGTAACATAGCTGCTACGAAACGTCTATAACGGCTTCTTTCTCGGCAGGAAGCGATAAACCTCCTTGGTCTGTGTATGAACATCTTTAGCGAAAGGTAACTGAATTTACATAATACAACAGGAACTCAAAAGGAAGGTTAAATAGTAAGATACGTCACAAATGGAAACACCACCGTCATAGAGCAGTCGGCTAACGCGCTGTGTGTAGTGAACATTTCTGGTCGGGGTTCGAACACAGTGTGCAGATTTTCCTCAGACTCCTTGGGTTTCGGAACGCGAATGGGTGGAGGGTTTCCTATAAAGTCGGTTTCGGGCGCAAGTTATCCCTGATCCTCCAGCTTTGGGTTAGCCACCTAATCTGGTGGATATAACATGGCTACGAAACCTCTATTGCACCCTGTTTCCGTGAAGGTAGTGATGGATCTCCTTGGTCTTCGCAAGCTTTTGAAAACAGGAATTTTTCGGTGACGTAGATCGTATCCAAATTCCGGAGTGAGTTGTTCTAACCGACTGAGCTGCGAATATATCGCTGCACATTTGTCGTCTTGACACGTGCTCCACCTCTGTAGTACGCCGCACGTTATGTAAATAATGCCACAAAACTCATTTCAGGGATAGACAGTTTATAACTGTTTTTTATTGAAGCATTGTATCAGTACAACGAATATAATCTTCATGATGTTTCGGGGGTACGTAAAGGAAGAAAGCAAAGCGCACGCCAACTTGATATCTGTAGGTATTTGTTTTATCCTGAGAGAGAGAGAAAATTGAATCTACCAGCCGACAGGGACGTTGTTAACTTTATTATACTCACGCAACCATTCATAAAGTGGCTGATAATAATGCAAGATCGACTTCGCCGACAGATGTCGTTTTCCAGTGAGCAGCTGCAAGGTGTCTGGCCACGGTTGTGATGCTCCCATCGACATCATTGTTCTGCAAAAACGAAGAAAAAGCGTCAAAAGTGGATAAAATTACATATGTGCACCATGAGAATAATGCATAATAACACTGATAAGAGTATGAAAAAATCCAAGATTCGAAGAAAATATATCTAAAGAATAGGACATACACTGGCCAAAAGTGAAAAAAGAACACCAAGAAGGAGACGTCTGATACCAACGAAATTTATACAGCATAATAACGGAATACAGAGGATGACGTGATCAAAACATTATGGCAAAATACAGCTGTATTTGCTGGTAAACTGAAAAATAACATTTCCATGTAACATGGTTAGTACGAGGTTGAACCGCCATGAACTGCGTCACACTGTGCAATTCTGGCATGGAGTCTGTCGTACAGATGTTGGATGTAAGTTTGGGGTATTGAGTTCCAATCATCCTCAACCTGGACGCGTAAGTCGGGGATGGTCGTGGCTGGCCGTGGAGACCGGATAAGTCGTTGTCCCATAAAATCCCACACGTGCTCAATGGGGGACAAATCCGGCTAACGTGCAGTCCATGGAAGTTGTCTCACACCCTGAAGCGCATGTTGCGTTGCACGTGCCGTGTGTGGGCGTGCGTTATCTTGCTGGAAAACACCACGATGGACCGACCTTACAAATGGCACAACAACGGGCTGAATGATGTTGTTGATGTAGGAGGTGCTGTTTAACGTACCCGGTACAAACACTAGTTGTGTACGGGAGTGATAGCTGATCGCTCACCACACCAGGAGACCAGGTGTAGGCCCTGTGTGTCGCTGGCGGATGCAAGAAGGGTGGAGACGCTCCCCTGTGCGTCTGCGAACACGCATACGGCCGTCGGAGGCTCCCAAGCAGAATCTGCTTTCATCGCTGAACACGACAGATCGCCATTGCGTTCTCCAGTGCAGACGTTGGCGACACCACCGCAGCCGTTCCAGACGGTAGGCTGGAGTCAGAGGTACACATGCCAGAGGCACACGTGTACGTAGTCCTGCATCCAGTTGACGGTTGCGGATTGTTCGCACAGTCACCTCAGGTGCAACGGCAGCTCGGATTTGCGTCGCAGTGGATGTTCTGCTTGACAACGCCGCTCTTCTTATGCGTCGATTGGTCCGCTCATCAGTCCGTCTGTGACTCCCGGTTCCACGTCTTCTCGTGTGGGAATGTTCCTCGGACCATCTGCGCCACCATCGTATCACCACCGATACTTCCTGTCCAATTCGCTCCGCAATACGGCGATACGACCACCTGGCCTCGCGGAGTCCGACTAGACGACCTCGCTCAACGTCTTCCATGTCCAGGCATTGCAGCTTCTTCAGGGTCTTCGCACGTGTCCGTACGCCGACGACTGATTACATTCACTTCGCCGTACTTCTTAAATACCACCGACGATAATTTGCATATTATACCGTGCTGTGGCGTAAACGCTCGCCGGTTGGTCCCGAAATTAACATCACACCTACGTAAACTTGACCCCATTAACTTATGTAAATTTCATGATCGACCGCCAATTCCTTCTTGGTGTTATTTTTTCACTTTCCGCCAGTGTATTTGACAGAGGTTGCCTTCTCGGCATCTCAAATAGGTACATAACTCACCTATATTACCTATTTAGCTTATGTTTTTTCGTTTGCTGTTTCTTACGTAAGTTTTTTGGTTGTCTTTCATTACACAGGGTTATCAAAATAATGGAAACACCTACTGCGAATAGAGTACATGCAATGCGCCTTATGTAAATCACAAGAACGACGTCACCATTGATGTGAGGTACACAAAGGGATGTCGGCTATCAGTGCAAGAGTCCCAGGTGAAACAGCTGCTGATTGTCTTCAATGCCAAATCTCAGTGACCTGAAAACGGCAGGGACGATGTCACCTTCGATATGAGGTATTAAGGGGTGCAGTAACGATGTTGGTTATCAGTGTCAGAGTTTCAGGTGAAACAGCTGTTGATTGTTTTCAATGTCAAATCTCATCGACCTCAAAAAAGGCTTCACTCTCGATGTGAGGTATTAAAATCCGTAGTACGATGTCTTCTATAAGTGCCAGAATCCCAGGTGAAACAGTGTTGATTGTTGACAATATCAGATCTCAGTGACCTCAGAAAAAAGGCATATGCATTGATGCACATCCTGCAGGAGCTTCAGTAACCAGAACGGCAGAAATACTAAGTGTAACACGAGAAACTGTATCGAAGATTATGACTACTTATCAAGAAAGACACGGAGTCACCTCCAAACGTGCAAATGGTGGACACCATACAAAGGTGTCAGATAGGGATAGGCGAACGTTGGCACGGAGTGTACAACGGAAGCACCAGACCACAGCACGGCAAGTAGCAGCTGAGTTGAACACCATGATCCCGTTTACGTCATAACAGTTTCGTCGTAAGCTCTGTTGTGCCGGTGTTTATAGGCATGCTACAATCCACAAACCTCTGATTACCAACATCAATACTACTGGTAGAGTGTACGTCTGGCGAAAACCTGAAGAAGCGTGTCACCTCGACTGTTTGGTTCTGACTCTAAAGTACAGAGGTGGAATCCTTATTCTGTGAAGGGGGGGGGGGCATATCATGGGATTCCTTAAGACCATTTAATATTTTGCAGGGTAGTGTAGCATCTCCAAGGTATGAATCCATTCTTAGGGATCGCATGCATCCAGTGTTGAAGGTATTGTTCTTTAATGATCGTTCGTGGTTTTAAGCAGATAATGTGCCCATGCATTGTACGAAACGTGTGAAGTTGCGGTTTGCAGAGGATGAGGTACAGCAGCCACCTCAATATTGTTGAACCTTTGGGACAATATCTGGATCGAAAGGTCAGATCACACTTTCCACCTTGTGACGTACCTGCCAGCAGGACGCACACGACATAAAGGCACATAGCAATCAGAATGAACGTCTGCGTAGCTCAGTTGGTAGAGCGACTTGTTCCGGAATAAGCGGACTCGGATTCGATTCCCCGCGTAGACCAAAAATGACGGAGAAATGTACTTCGTTATAATGGCGCCCGAACTCTATCCGTATGATCCGGCCCTTCAAAATCTCGCATTGGTGTGATGATATTTCCACACCGCGAGATAGGAAAAATCAGAGAATCCCTTCTCCAGCGCTTCGAAAAATAAATGTGTGTGTCGTTGCATTTCACACACCGGATTGACTGGGAGTTCTCAAGTGCACGTTCTACAGCGGATGGCTGCCTACGACGATTCATGGTCACGGCTGACCCGTGGGCCATGCCCCCGGCACGCTTTCGGGGGGGGAGATGTGACGTACCTGCCAGCAGGACGCACATGACATAAAGACATAAAGATATTGAGATGAAATCTTGGACTCGGACACGACTATTCAGTGTAAATGAATTGCTATAAAGCTTTAATTGACTCTTGAATCACCTTCCGGTAGTTCAACTATGTTACGACTTACCTCATCTTTGGATGAGGGCGACGGGCGATATGTGCACCTTCTTTGCTATTTCATATTATTGTTTTAAAATAATGTTACTGTCATAAAGACACATAGCAATCTACACTCGCTTCAAGCTACGCACATGACATAAAGACACATAGCAATCAGAATGAACGTCTGCGTAGCTCAGTTGGTAGAGCGACTTGTTCCGGAATAAGCGGACTCGGGTTCGATTCCCGGCGTAGACCAAAAATGACGGAGAAATTTACTTCGTTATAATCTCCAACATCATTGGCACAGTTGGGATATATTTTACAAGAAAAATGGTTCGAAATTCCATTATCGTATCTGCATGACTTTTATAAGTCTATTTCAAGTCGAATTGTTTCTGTTGTTAAGGCCACGGGTGGGCCTAAAGCTTGATACTGAAAAGTTCTCCACAAACTGTAAGTGTTTCCATTATTTTGATAAACTCCTGCACTTTCGGAACTTAATGTCACGTCGGAACTTTCAAGAGTTTATACCCTTGTGGCTTCACTGGCAGCCAGTCAAATCAAGGAAACTAAAATAGAAGGGTCTTTGGCGGGAAGTTGGTGTGGCGTGAGATATATTAGCTGTCGAAGACCCACGAATTGCCAACGTTACTGATACAGATGGTCGTTCAGTATCCATGGCAACGATTTGCATGAGCCAGTGTATCGCGTCCAGTATGTAAATCAAACTGTAGGCCTACACTTGCTTCAAGATCACTCTTAACCCTTTAAGCGGTCGAAGTGCCAGATCCCAATGGGGGTCCAAGATCTTCTTCTCACACCAAATAGAGATTTTTACATAGCGGCCCGGTTTTACGAAATCTACGCAAAACAGTTCCTTTCTTCCTCTCATCTCAGTAGTACTGACCATAAATCTTCAACTGGTGATACCACGAACCCCCTTTCTAGACTATTATTTTCTGCTCCATGACCCAAGGCATGATGGGACACATAATGCAGCTGGGTAGAAACTAAAACGTCTATCTTGCAATCTTTTTCTCTCACATTTCTTAGGTTCGTCTCCATTGTTATTAGAAGGTAATCAGTCAGAAAGGATTAGTGTCAATCGTCCCCCAAAATGACCAGTTTGAATAACAAAGTTAAGGGGATAGCAAAGCTTTCTGATGCTCGGATTCCCTCTTTCCTGCCGCGTTTAGCACACTTCTTAACGTTTTAATGACCCTAACGCCCAAAACGCCCTGGCATACAAATGACCATAGCCGCCCGAAACGCCTGTCTAGAGTGAGCTGGGTTTCCTACCGTTACCTGCTCTTCAAATTTGCACGACCTATGATGAATCAGCTGCAGTCACCATCAGTCACTACTGTTGTTACTAAACAAAAAATTGAACCAACACTGAGAGTTCCGGGCGTTATGGTATTTAGAGTGATACATTTTTTTTCGGTCATGGTCATTAAAGGGTTAAGGTGGCTACAGACACGCATTTTTGAATGTCACGTTTGAGTGTCACGCCAGCGCGGGGGGGGGGGGGGGGGCGGTTGTGCCTCGGCGAGGATCCCGGGACTACTCATCCCTTCTCTCTTTCCGGGCTTGGTCATTGCTTTTGTGACGTCACCCTAAAGCGACGGAGTAGTGCAGCGAAAAGGTTATAGCACTGTACGTTTCTGGGCATTCAGTCGTACTTAATGCTTGAAGGAACAGCTTAATGATGTCTATATTTCAGTTTTCTGCATATTGTTGTATGGTATATTAGTTTATTATACACTGGCGCGCAAAAATTAAGGACGAGACGGTTTTTCGAATGTGACGTCGTGCAGAAGTGCTCCACATCGTGTAAGAATATGGGACAAGTAAGCAAAACCGTCCAAACAAGGAATCCAAAGGATATAAAGGCACTATATTGAAAAGGTAGCTTCGAGCACAACTGGACAGAAGACAGAAACGTCCATGTGACAGGCGACTGCCAAGAAAAATCCAGTCTTTAGTAGAGGATATGATCACCCCTGACTGCGTTGCAGGATTTACAACGTCTGTCCATGCTGAGGACGAGGTTGTCAAGAAGCTGTTGAGGCATCGCGGCCCATTCCTCTTGTAGCGCCAATCGCAGCTGCGGAATCGTTGCTGGCGGCTGGTGACGTGCTGCCAAGCGTCTCTCGAGAAGGTCCCACACGTGTTCGATTGGATTTAGGTCCGATGACCTAATCCATGCGTTGAATATCTTCACTCTCCAACAGCTCTGCGACAGCCACTGTACGATGAGGTGTAGCGTTGTCGTCCATGAAGAGGAACTCAGGACCCACAGCACCTCTAAACAGACGCACGTGAGGCAGGAGAACCTCGGTACAATAGCGGACACCAGTGACTGAACCTCCTTGGAAGATGTGGAGGTCAGTACGGCTACCAAGCATGATACCGCCCCAAACGAGAACTCCTCCACCTCCAAACCGGTCCCTTCCGATGATGTTGGAGGTGTGCTTGCGTGTTCCCTGCTCTCTCCAGATGTGTATACGTCCAGAATAGCTCGTCAGACTAAACCGGCTCTCATCCGTAAAGATAACTCGACCCCATTGCTGATGTGTCTAGTTTCTGTGTTCCTGGCACCACAGAAACCGCAGTCTCCGATGAGCAGGTGTTAATGGCACACACGGTACTGGTCGTCGTGCAAATAGACCACCTTTGTGCAGCCCCCTGATCACGGGTAAAACGCGATAACGGACGTCTAGTTGTCTGTTGCATGTGCCTTGCGATTTATCCCACTGTCTGCCGTCTGTCTCTTCTCGCCTGTAGGACAATATACCGGTCGTCCGCCGCCGTGGTTGCTCATGGACGACCACTGCTAAACTTTTGGACAGCTGTTCCTGTCGTTTGAAATGCTCTCCAAGCTCGTGAAACGATGCTGGAAGCGATCCCGAACTCTTTGGCCACACTAGTCACACTTCGACCTTCTTCCAACTTCCCAATGACGCGACCTCTGGTAAAGTCATCCAGATGTCGCCTACTGGATTGCCTGTTGGCCATATCACACGGTGGCAGCAACTCAACGTCGTTCAAACCGATGTACACCGTGCAATAGCTTTCACCAAATTGCTGAGCGTACACTGCCCGTGTGCTTTATACCCTCTCGACACAATTTTTGCACAGCAGTGCAGTAGTTCTACCGAAATGAAAAAAAAAATAATAAAAATAAAAATAAAGAACTCAGAATTAGTTGCCGTGCACCACTCGAATAATCCAATAATAATCGACACTGAAAGATCTAGTAGATTTTTATCGACACGAACGATCTAGTAGATTTTAACTTGTAAATAACATATTTTAATGTAATAAATTTTTAATGTGATCTTATTAAATCGGATTTTAAGTCGTGCAGTGACAATGTCGATTATAATTGGATTATTCGAGAAAGAAATTTGCGTCTGTTTTATCTTTCTCAGGAATCACGCTTTCTCTGTTCTGTATGAGTATAAACGGTTGTACCAAAGAGCTCTGTTAATGCAGTTTTAAACAGACGCAGAAAATAACTAGAACGCAATCTATTAGTACGTTGACATACTGTTACATTGCAATTTGCATGTGTAAAAGAAAAACCGTCGAAAAATTAATAAAAGAGCCTCCAAAATGTGCGTTTTTAGATCCTAACTTTTTCTGGTCAAATAAAATTGCTTTCATCCAGAAAATAATCAATCTGAAGAGGCAAAGTGTTTAAAAATTAATATTCTGAGAATGTGTTTGAAAAGGTAATTCACAAAAGAAAAATTATAAATAATGCTACACCAGATTAATGTTGCAGTACCCCCAGAAATAAATAAAACAAAGTAAGATGACACCGAATTTTCTAGTGTAATAAGTACGTCTTTTGAATCCGTTCTGACGCTAATTAAATTTATCAAAGCTATTCAAAAGTCAATGGAACCGGTATGGAAAACAATAGTATCTCACGGAAGAAAGACGTTTCTCAATCGGGTTTTTAATCACTCAGATATTGCTGTAAACGGAAACGTGAGCTTACGCCCTCTGGTTGCAGACTTGTGCGTTTAAGAAAAATATGAATTTATGTGAGAAACATTTCGCACAGGAAACGCTCTCCAACACAGAAATAGTTTTTCAAATCGGACAATTAGAAACAGAGATGTCGACAAATATAAGATGTGACTTTACGTCCCCTGGTAGGAAAACCATGCATTGTTTTGGGAAGAAAGTATTCTCAAAAGGTTTTTCAATATAAGCGGTATCGGTCCAAGAAAAAAAAAATTCAGTCGAGTTTTCAGGAGCTCTGATTTTACGACAAATATATCAGATGCAGAAATTAACACCTATGCCCCCTGGTGGCCAAACCATTCTTTACCAAACATTAGAAATTATGTGAAAAATATGTTCCATCAGGTCTTGTATGCGATACAGGAAGAATTTTTCAAATCGGAGTTTTAGAAGCAGAAATAACGCAGAAAACGCAATTTGCCTTTGTGCCCCTAGCGGAAAACGCAATTTGCCTTTTGTGCCTCTAGCGGAAAACGCAATTTACCTTTGTGCTCCCTCTATGATTTACGTGACAATTTGAATTTATAAGAAAGACATTTCGCATCGGAAACACTATCCAACAAAGAAGGAATTTTTCAAATCGGACTCCTAGAAGTAGAGATATTGACAAAAATAAGATATACATGTACGACCCCTGGCGTAGAAACCATGCATTATTTAAAGAAGAAGTTCCCAAAAGGTTTGTTGACATGAATAGCATCGGTCAACAAACGACTTTTTTTGCAATCGAGATTTTAGAAGCTCATATTTTGCTGCAAATACAATAGAAGCGGAAATTAAGACTTACGCCACCTGGTGGCCAAACCATTTCTTACAAAAATTAGAAATATGTGCAAAGGATTTCCCACCAGGAGCTGTATGCGGTGCAGAAAGAATTTTTCAAATCGGAGATTTAGAAGCATAGCTATTAGGGGGAAAGCAATTTACCTTTACGCCCCCTACCGGAAAGTCTATGAATTACTTGATTATTTTGAAATTATATGAAAGACATGTCACACTGAAAACACCATCCAACAAAGAAGGAATTTTTCAAATCGGACTCCTAGAAGTAGAGATATTGACAAAAACAAGATATATATCTACGTCCCCTAGCGGAGAAGCCATGCAATATTTTAAGAAGAAAATATTCCGAAAAAGGGTATCGAGATGAGTGGCATCAGTCCACGAAAGAATTTTTTCAATCGAGATTTTAGAAGCTCAGATTTTATGGCAAAAACATCAGAAGTAAAAAACACTTACGCCCCCTGGTGGCCAAAGTATTCTATACCAAAAACTTGAAATTATATGCAAAATATTTTTCATAAGAAGCTGTATTCGATGAAGAAAATATTTTTCGAATCGGAGTTTTAGAAGAAGAGTTATCGGGGGAAATGTAATTTACTTTTACGCCCCCTAGCGGAAAATCTAAGCGTAATTTGAAAAAGTAACTATATCTAAAATACTCTTCGACATAAATGGAATCGAAAGATAAAAAAAGTTTTTCAATCGGATGTTTAGAAGCAAATATGTGGAATAAAACGTATTTTTGAATTCGACATATCTGCCTCTAGCGGCGAAATTGTACATCGTAAAAAAACAAAACAAAAACGAAATGAATGATCATCAATCGCATATTTCAAGCTTCCCAATGCAAAAAGAATTTTTCAAATCGGACTAATAGTTGCAGAGATATCGTGTCTACAGACGGACGGACAAACCGATAACATAAGCACGATCTTTTTTTACAAAAGACGCTAAAAAGTGGGATAGGCCAACTACACTGACAGAAAAAAATCCCAACACCACGAAAAAATAGTTGTAGATTAATAAAATGGCGGCAATATATTTGTATAGGTAACATATTTAATCGATTAAGGTTTCAAGATCACAGCTTAATGTAAGCGCGAGAAGAGCCATTTTAAATGTGAAATGCTGGTGCATTAATAACCGGTGTAACCGCCAGAATGTCGAATGCAAGCACGCAAAAGTTCATGCATTGTGTCGTACAGGTGCTGGATGTCACTTTGTGGGATGCAGTTCCATGCCTGTTGCACTTGGTTGGTCAATACAGGGACGGTTAATGCTGGTTGGGGGTGACGCTGGAGTTGTCGTCCAATGATGTCCCATACGTTTTCGATTGGTGAAAGATCTGGTGATCTAGCAGGCCACGACAACATGTCGACACTCTGTAGAGCATGTTGGGTTACAACAGCGGTATGCGGGCGAGCGTTATCCTGTTGGAAAAACACCCCCTGGAATACTGTTCATGAATGGGCAGCACAACAGGTTGAATCACCAGACCGACGTACAACTGTGCCGTCAGGGTGTGTTGGATAACCACGAGAGTGCTCCTGCTGTCATAGGAAATTGCTCCGCAGACCATAACTCCAGGTGTAGGTCCAGTGTGTCTCGGCCGCAGACAGGTTGGTTGCAGGCGCTCACCCGGCCTCCTTCAAACCAACACACGGCCATCACTGGCACCCAGGCAGAACCGGCTTTCACCAGAAAACACAGCAGATCTCCACTCCGTCCTCCAATGAGCTCTAGCTTGACACCACTGACGTCGCAAACGGCAGTGGTTTGGAGTAAGTGGAATGCACGCTACAGGGCGTCTGGCTCGGAGCTGTCCTTCAAGTAACCGATTTGTAACAGTTCGTTGTGTCACTGTGGTGGCAACTGCAACTCGAATTGCTGCCGCAGACGCGGTACGATGCGCCACGGCCATACGCCGTACACGGCGGTCTTCCCTCTCAGCAGTGCCACGTGGCCGGCCGGAACCCGGTCTTCTTGAGGCAGTACCTTCCCTTGACCACCGCTGCCAACAATCATGCACAGTGGCTACATTCCTGCCAAGTCGTTCTGCAATATTGCGGAAAGAAAATCCACCTTCTCGTAGCCCTATTACACGACCTCGTTCAAACTCCGTGAGCTGTTGATAATGGCTTCTTCGTCTTCTTAAAGGCATTCTTGACTAACATCAACACCCTACGTCGAATCTCAACGATAACTAACGCTCACGAACGTTACAGCGCGTATTTACAGCACACCTGCTTTGCATGTTCCGAGGGGCGCTACTAGCGCATAGACGTCATGCGCCGAGCGCGAAATTTGCATAGACGTCATCTTACAGATGTACTTTCACTGCCTACCAACTGTCGTTTATCTAACACAACCCCTTCTTGGTGTTGGGATTTTTTCCGTCAGTGTAAGTACTAAATTAATACTGAGAACGTATTTGGGAAAGAAAGTGACAAAAAAATCTAATAATGCTACTACATCCTATATTTTGTGTGTGGTTTTAGCAACTTAGCCCTATCCTAGTCTATTTTGGTATAAATAAAAACTGAAGGAATTAGGAATTAGAGATAATCTATTCCCACTTTTTATGTGCATAATGTTGCATGGCATACAGATATAAATAAAAACGTTTTCAGGCTGCCAACTAGAATAAATTAATACTGAAAATGCGTAACTATCAGCACAATGTACACACAGAAATAAATAATTTTAAAATAAACTCACCTTGTACTGATTTCGCCCCCATGGTTATGAGCATGTGTTAGAACACGCATGCTTGATAATTTTGTCCCACACATGAAGTGAAGATTGAAAATATACAAAATAAAGAATGAAATATATTTATTTGTATGGTGAAAGCTATACAAATAAATGTATTTACAGAGGACGAAATAAATGTGACTTTACAGGGGACGTGAAGTCACATTTTATTTTTGTCGATATCTCTGTTTCTAAGAGTCCGATTTGAAAAACTATTTCTGTGTTGGAGAGCGTTTCCGGTGCGAAATGTTTCTCATATAAATTCATGTTTTTCTTAACGCACAAGACTGCAACCAGAGGGCGTAAGTTCACGATTCCGTTTGCAGCAATATCTGAGAGATTAAAAACCCGATTGAAAATCTTCCTTCCGTCAGATGCTATTGTTGTCCGTACCGGTTCCATTGACTTTGAATAGGTTTGATAAATTTAATTTGTGTCAGAACGGATTCAAAAGACGTGCTTATTACACCTGAAAATTCGGTGTCATCTTTCTTGTTATATTTCTTCTTTTAACTGTTCGATTTGAAAATCTCTGTCTCTGGTACCTTCCTTGTAGTATGAGAAACTTTTTGTTCACCATTTGTTAATTTTCGTAATATGCTTTTTAGCCGCTGGTGGAACTAAGCAGATCATTCTATTTCTAGATGTTTTATCGATTGTTGGAACCAATGGATTGTTTTCCAAACCGGTTCTATTGATTTTGAACAGTTTTGATAAATTTAATTCGCGTCCGAAAGGATTCAAAAGACGTGCTTATTACATCCGAAAACTTGGTGTCATGTTTCTTGTTTTTCTATCCTGAGTCAGATTTTAGTTTGCGCATGCTCAGGTAGATGTTCGTAGCAACATCAGATTTCATCGGAGTCAGGGTCGTTTCTTACGTTCGTCTAAATCTGCATAATAAATAATAATAGTAATAAATATTATTTCTGAAAAACTAAACAGTCGAAATACTTATTATTCCCACCGCCATAGTTTAGTAAATTTTTACTTTTATAACTCATATCTTCATTCATTGGTTTACGACAATATCATTCATTAATTCATCTACCCAAGTACCGCTCAATATCAGGAATTAGTAAACTCTATTGTTTGTTGTTAGGATTTGATTCCATTTAGTACGTACCAGATTGTGACTCGGTGTGGGCGTTAGTGAGCCCAATGTGTTATTGTTATGATTTAATTGCACTTAGTATGTATCGGACTGTGACTTGGTGTGGTCGTGAGTGAGGCGAATGTGTTGTTATTGCTATGATTTAATTCCACTTGGTATGTACCGGAATGTGGCTCGGTGTGGTCGTGAGCGAGGCGAATGTGTTGCTATTGTTTGTTGTTATGATTTAATTCCACTTGGTATGTACCGGACTGTGGCTCGGTGTGGTCGTGAGTGAGGCGAATGTGTTGTTATTGCTATGATTTAATTCCACTTGGTATGTACCGGAATGTGGCTCGGTGTGGTCGTGAGCGAGGCGAATGTGTTGCTATTGTTTGTTGTTATGATTTAATTCCACTTGGTATGTACCGGACTGTGGCTCGGTGTGGTCGTGAGTGGGCGAATGTGTTGTTGTTTATTTGTTGTTATGATTTAATTCCACTAAGTTTGTAGAGGACTGCCGCTCGGTGTGGTCGTTAGTGAGGTGAATGTGTTATTTTTGTTTATTGTTGTGATTTAATTCCACTTAGTATGTACCGGACTCTGGCTCGGTGTGGTCGTGAGTGAGGCGAATGTGTTGTTATTATTTGTTGTTATGATTTAATTCCACTTAGTATGTACCGGACTCTGGCTCGGTGTGGTCGCGAGTGAGGCGAATGTGTTGTTATTATTTGTTGTTATGATTTAATTCCACTTAGTATGTACCGGACTGTGGCTCGGTGTGGTCGTGAGTGAGGCGAATGTGTTGTTATTGTTCGTTGCTATAATTTAATTCCTCTTGGTATGTACCGGACTGTGGCTCGGTGTGGTCGTGAGTGAGGGGAATGTGTTGTTATTGTTTGTTGCTATGATTTAATTCCACTTAGTATGTACCGGACTGTGGCTCGGTGTGGTCGCGAGTGAGGCGAATGTGTTGTTATTGTTTGTTGCTATGATTTAATTCCACTTAGAATGTACCGGACTGTGGCTCGGTGTGGTCGTGAGTGAGGCGAATGTGTTGTACGTAAATCAATTCACACCTTCGATACAGGTTTTATTTCCCACCCACAAAGATCTTGGCATGCGAAAGATGCATAGCATACATTAATTATCTGCAAATACCCTCGATTTTTTACCGTCATTTCACGGGAAATGTTCATTAAGGAATATAACAGGTCCTGAATTTCAGGAATTTTCTTACATTGCAGCTTCTGGAAGCACGAACATGTCACATTAGCATAGTACACGTGCCGCGTTGAGTAAACTGCGATTCGTTTTCACAGGCATCGACTTCTGTAATTTTGTTCCGATAAATACCGAAAGTTGCTACGTCTTAAATATATCACTTGTCAAGCACTTTATTCGAACATCTCTTCAGAAAGACGTGTCTCAGCTTCGCATTTCTACAATAAACATTTATAAGTGACGTACCACCTAGTTTCTGTTTGACATGTAAGAAACTTCATACATACCTAAAATGTTCTCCGGCTTTTGTGGAACCTAAGAAGCAGCAAGAATGCAGCGGTTCGTCAACTTGTCGCCCCGCAACGTCGCAAAGAGATTCCTGAAACTGGTGTTCCAGGAAACGACTCAGGTAATACCTGTAAAACAAATGGCCGTATCAAGAAATTGCGGCAAAGAGTAGTCTTCAAGTTCAAGCATGCACAGGCAGAGATTACAAGGACCATAATGACGGAACTGTGTTTATCGCAAAATTGGTACAAAGGGTACATTCGAGAAAATACAACTGCACGTCTTTTGAGAACATAGATGTAATACACTGATTGGCCGCCCCGGTGGCGCAGTGGTCTAAGCGATGGCCTCTGATCATTCGTCCGAAAGGGGTCCTTGTTCGAATCCCGGTGAGGCATGGATGTTGTGTTTGTCTTACGGCACTGGCTTTCTCCTTTCCCTGAAACCAGTGACCCAAAATTAGGGACGGGTGACTGATTATAGCCCAATGAGTTGCTCACGGTGGTCGATAAACCTCCAATAAAAACAAATACACTGATTGTGCAAAAATCCGCGCACGAAGAAGGAGGCGTCGGATTGAAATGAGATTTTAGTAGTGAGATGGTACATACCAAGGACAGAAGTGATTACAATATCACAGCAGCAGGACGATTTCCCGCGGACATACGGTACACATTCCGGTCAGCGTTAGTACCGCGTCGGACCGCCTCGTGCTCGGATATATGCGGTGATATGGTCCGGCAAGTAGTCAAAAAGACGTCGTATGTTATCCTAAGACAGATTGGCCCACACTTTTTGCAACTAACGCTGTCAATTACGAACACTGGGACGTGCAGAAAGCTGGCGCCGCCCCGGTGGCTCCGTGGTCTAATCGATGGCTTTCGATCATTCTTCCGAGATGGGTCCGGGTTCGAATCCCGGTGAGGCATGGATGTTGTGTTTGTCTTACGGCGCTGGTTCTCTTCCTTCCCTGGGACCAGTGGCCCAAAACTAGGGACGGGCGACTGCTTATAGCCCACTGAGTTGCTCACGCTGGTCGTTAAACCTCCAATAAAAGAAAAAGCTGGCGTTCCATCTGGTCCCACACATACTCGATGGGCGAGAGATCAGGAGATCTGGCAGGCGACGGAAGCGTCGAAACATGACGTAGACATTCTGGGAAACCCGAGCCGTGTGCGGATGTGCGTTATCTTGTTGGAAAATGGCTCCGATACGTCTCGCCAGGAAAGGCAGCACATGGGGCCACAAGATTTCCTGTAAGTAGCGCTGGAGTCTCAACGTCTCTCGGATCACTGCGAGGGTGGTCCGGCTGTCATACACGATGGCTCCCAAGACCATCACGCCTGAAGTTCGAGACGTGTACCGCTGTACAGTGAGGTTGGAATTGTAGCGCTCACCTGCGGTCCTCCACACTCTGACGTGGTAGTCGTTCGTTCCCATGCAGAAGCGGGATTCATCGCTGAACACTATATGTCGCCAGTACGTAGCATTTCACGCTGATCGCTACTGATACTACTGCAATCGACGCCGACGATGGTCACGTGTTAATAGCAGAAAACGTAAGGACCGTCGAGAGTGCAGATTCGCTTTTTTCATGCGTCTGGAAATAATTCTGGCGGACACGTGAGTCTCTTGTACAGCCGCCACATATCTCTGGATATTGGATAAGGATGTCGTTGCATCTGTGCGTGCTGCTCTCACGATCCCACAGTTCTTTCTGATGGTAGTGACATTGTGAGGTTGAGTGAAAATGTTGCGACGGGTGAGAACTGACTTTGAGAAAGGCAAGATTGGTGGGTGCTATATTAGTGGGTTGTCCATAAGAGAAACCGAGAGGCGTTTAAACATACCCAAGTCAACTGTTTTGGATGTACTGAATAAGTAGAAGACACATGGCGTGCCTGTAGCAGCAAAACGTACCGGCAGACCAAAGAAAATCAGAAATAGGGGACGTGGAAGCCTCAGGAGAGTCGAAGACCTCAGTGTACAGGTGAGTAAAAATGCTGGAACCTCGGTATGTACACGCAGCATACGCAGAGAACTTCATTCCATGAGTTATCGTGGTCGTGCGGCTGCTCCTAAGCCTTTCATCTCCACTCGGAATGCTACTCTTCGTTTAGCATGGTGTAAAGAACATTTATCGTGGACCGTAGATCAATGGAAACGGGTCCTATGGACTGATGAATCCAGATACACGATCCATCAGTGTGATGGCCGTGTGTGGGTATGGCGGCAGCTGGGGGAACGCTAGTTACCACAGTGTACTGTTCCTTCGGTCAAGTTTGGAGCAGGCAGTGTACTCGTGTGTAGGGGTTTTTTTTTCGTGGTATGATCCCGTCCCATTGGTTATCGTGGACAAACCTGTTAACCAGCACGTTTACCTCGATATTCTGGACAATTATGCCTTACCAACTCTGTGGCAATACTATGGAACCGAGCCTTGTTGGTACTAGCAGAATAATGCACCGAGCCATAATGCAATCACTGTTACGGCGTGGTTTGACGATAATTCGTATCGTGTGTGGACTGGCCAGCACAGAGCCCTTATCTTAATCCCAAAGAGCAGCTATGGGATGAATTAGAGCGCCGCATAAGAAGTTTAGAACCAAGGCCTACTACTAAGCAACAGTTAGCGGCAGCATTATGTACTGAATGGAAGCGCATACCTATCGCTGTGTTCCAAAACCTCGTCAAAAGCATGTCTCGAAGGGTAAGTCCATGCATTAAGGCCGAAGGTGAACCGACACCGTACTAATGTATGTCAATAAATGCTATGTTGTGTTTCTTTTCTTGGTGTCAGGTGACTTTGGCCAATATAGTGTATGTATATGCTAGCGGGCAAGATACGAAGAGAAACTCATGGATCAGATATACAGTATGACAAGAGTTGATGGCGCCATATTCAAAGTAAAGACCATTAAGTGGCAATGGCCTGGACGTAAGTAAAGACCATCAAGTGGCAATGGGTTGAAAGTTAGTAAAGACTCAAGTTGAATGTAAGTAATGATCATCAAGTAGCAGTGGTCTGAATGTAAGTAAAGACAATCATGTGGCAATGGGTTGGAAGTAAGTAAAGACAATCAAGTTGAAATGGGCTGGACGTAAGTAAAGACCATCAAGTGACAATAGGTTAGAACAACTAACCACTGTTACGCAACTGAAATATTAGGCTGGATATCAGGGGACAGAAAAAGATCCAGAAGAAGACCGCATCAGAGATTGGCGAATGAAATTCGAAAGCAGGAAGGAGTGGGAAGACATTCATCCAGAAGTGAATTGTTGATTATATTAGGCATTCAGTTCATTATACACTGGAGTAATTGAATTAGAGATACCTGGCTTGTAACGTGTAGCACCACCTTTCGCCCTGATGACGGCGTCGATTCGTCTCTGCTTAGACAAGACAAGACACCGGAAGCGTTGGGAAGCCATACGGATCCACGACCCCTGAACAAGCTCCCACTGTTCACGAAGATTTGATGGAGGGGGGTCAGAGCCTCGAACATCTCTCTCGATGGCATCCCAGATGTGCTCGATGGGATTGAGGTGAGGTGACCTAGCTGGCCAAGGAAGCGAGGTCACGTCGGTGGAGTGTTCATCAAACCATTCGGATACAATTCGGGAGCGATGGCATGGTGCATTGTCTTGTTGCAGGATGAGGTCCCCAATGCGATGTTGAAGACGCACAAACGGAAGCAAATGGTCGTCCAGGATCTCCCGGTAACGTTGATCTGTGAGGGAAGATGTCACACGTACCAGGGGTCCCATTTCAGTCCACGTAAACAGTCCCCAGACGAGAATGCCACCCCACCAGCTTGAAGAGTACCCTGCTGGCAAGAAGGATCCATCGCTTCATGTGGTTTGCGCCGTACTCGTATCCTGCCATCCACATGTACCAACGTGAATATCGACTCATCAGTCCAGGCAACATTTTCCCACATGTCTAGGGTCCAGTGTCGATGTTCCCGCGCCCATGCTAATCTTCGCACCTTGTGATGTGCGGTCAGTAGCGGAGCCCTCGTGGGATGATGGCTTCTGTACCCCATAGCAAGGAGATGGTTCTGGATGGTGTGGCTGCTTACACGTTTTTGTGCACCAGCGTTAAACTGCACTGTGGCCCGTCTATCCGCTGTTACAATGCGAGCTTGCTGACGACGACCCTGCTAATCCACACGCTGTTGTCCACGGAAGTTGGCCCTTGTAAATGTGGTTTTACCGGATTCGATGTACTCACGGTGCACCCGTGACACAGTGGCTCGTAAAAATTCCAGTGCCTGCACGACTCCCGAGATGGAGTGACCCATTCGTCGGGTCCCGACAATTTGCCCACGATCAAATGCGCTTAGATCCTTCGTATACTGTGTCCGACTCTTACTGATTCCCGTCGCATCACTCCTTATATTGTCGGATCGCTGCATACGTCATGTCGTTTCCGTTTACAGGGCCGCCCACAGCGCCACATTTGCATAACGCCAGCTGTCTCTAATGCAATTGCTCTTCAGTGTATCATATCCTGAATAAGGTTATTTCCCTTTATGTGTGGCATGCACTTGATCTAGTGCAAGACATGCTGCTCTTCATCTGATACCCTAAGAAGGGCATACGTAATATTCTACAAAGGCACAATATTCTCTACATTGAAACATAAGCAGCAAATACAGGAGACAATCGGCTTATAACGAGAACCTCGCGACTGGCGGAAACACTCTTTAAATCCGTTTTTGCGTGAAAATTTCCACCGTGTAAAAATACGCATATGTAAAAATGTGCATTTACGTTTACCTTATATATCCATAACAGTGGGATATACTTGAATTATTTAACTAACTATATTAGTACTGTAATTAATTATAAAAAAAAACCTTTCAAGTATATTCAACTTGACGGCCACGTGAGACTGACCTTTTTAACTACACAATACACATGAAGCAAAAGGAGCATCGGTCCTATCAATGCAGCGCTCACTTGGAGGGTGAAAGAGGAAATGAACACGACTCCAGGAATCGTTATCGCTTGTTTCTCCTCCGGTGAAGTCCCCATTCCATTAATCCCCTATCCCTCTATGCAATTGTCGTCCAGACACCAACTTACATGCGCCCCATCCTTCCTCTTTTTGACTAGAAGTAGGTGGGTTGTTTTCAACTTTGCTGACGTGATACACCCAACTATGTAGCTTCCTTGGAGTGGGTAGCAGGGAGAGTCTCTTGCACAACTCGCATGTTGAGCATTTGAAGTACTCCCATCCCATTGCTTTTCTATCAATATTCTGTCACTAGGACACCAGGATTCTCTTGCGCTATTGCAATTTCGTTCTGTATGCCACCACTTCTATTCCTCCATTCCAGGACAGCGCGCAGCAGATTTTCTCAGCTTAATTAAATCCGGAGACCTCACTAAGTTTTGTTCGTTAAAACGATCACATTATACTAAACAAAAGTTCCTGTTTTGCTGTTAAATCCGAGTACTCGCTGAATACGGACTCGTTACAAGCGGGTTCTACTGTACTTAATTTTACATGAAACGTACTGTTTTTTATATTATATTCTAAGACTGATGTGTTTCACCTATGTAAGGCATGCTTGTTTTTTATAGGACATCTTAGCTGGGTATACTTAGACATACGCATAGCATGCTGGTATTTGACGACCGCCAAGACAACTCTAAGGGTAATTAGTCGCCTGTCCCTAACTGAGAGCTACTGGTACCAGGGAGAGAACAGAGAAGCAACATCAGGCAAAAACACCACCCATACCACATTCGGGACACGAACTCGGGCCCGTTTCAGACAAATGATCAGCAGTCAGCTACTCAACCACTAGGCTACTAGGACATCTACGTATCATGCTGTTAGGTATATGGTATATAAAGTTGGGTATACTTTACCTTATATAAGGCATGCTGTTCGTTATATGATATTTGGATCCGGGATCGAAGAGCAGAGCCGCCTCTTCATTTGGTGCTTTTACTCCTTGAAATTTTTCCCTGAAAAACAAAAAAGTGTTTACAAATAAGGCTGCTTAGCAACAAACAGAAAATCTTTCATTAGGGTGTTCAGTTGTGCTTATGAAGTTATCTGTCTCCTTTTACACTGGAGCGGATATGGTATTTGGATCCGGGATCGAAAAGCAGAGCTCCATACTCTCGAACTGAGTTTGAGCATGTAGCTCCATACTCTCGAATTGAGTTTGAGCATGTAGCTCCATACTCTCGAATTGAGATTCAGCATGTAACTTCATACTCTCGAATTGAGATTCAACATGTAGCTCCATACTCTCGAATTGAGTTTGAGCATGTAGCTCCATTCTATCGAATTGAGTTTGAGCATGTAGCTCCATACTCTCGAATTGAGTTTGAGCATGTAGCTCCATACTCTCGAACTGATTTTGTGCGTATAGCTCCGTACTCTCGAATTGAGTTTGAGCACGTAGCTCCATACTCTTGAATTGAGTTTGAGCATGTAGCTCCATACTCTCGAATTGAGATTCAGCATGTAGCTCCATACTCTCGAATTGAGGTTCAGCATGTAGCTCCATACTCTCGAATTGAGTTTGAGTATTTAGCTCCATACTCTCGAATTGAGACTGAGCATGTAGCTCCATACTCTCGAATTGAGTTTGATCATGTTGCCGTTACAAGACCCAGAACTACAAATTATTTCTGAGTAACCGACGCATAGGAAACTGAACAGACTTCAGATTTGCATTTATCGAAGAATTCCATGCTTCGTTGCGGCGACGACCATCCCAATCCAAGTCAGGAATCATCAGTTCTTCAGAAATTATCACAGGAATTAACAAAGAGTGAATTTTTCAAAATACGTGACAGTCACACAAGTACACTCAGTCATAAAAATCCGAGCACCAAGAAGGAGGCTTCGGATTGAAACGAGATTTTAGTAGTGATGTGGTACATACCAAGGACAGAAGTGATTACAATATCACAGCAGCAGGATGATTTCCCGCGGACATACGGTACACATTCCGGTCAGCGTTAGTACCGCGTCGGACCGCCTCGCGCTCGGGTACATGCGGTGATTCGGTCCGACATGGAGTCAAAGAGACGTCGTTTGTTATGCTAGGACAGATTGGCTCACACTTCTTGCAATGGCCTCTCTAAATCACGAACACTGGGACATGGAGAAGGCTGGCGTCCCATCTTGTCCCACACGTGTTCGATGGGTGAGAGATCAGGCGATCTGGCAGGCCAAGGAAGCGTCAAAGCATGACGTAGGCAGTCGTGGGAAACGCGAGCCGTGTGCGGACGAGCGTTATCTTGTTGGAAAATAGCTCAGAGACGACCCGTCAGGAAAGGCAGCACATGGGGCCTCAGGATCCTCTGTCCGGAGCGCTGGGCGGTCAACTTCCCTCGGATCACTGCAAGGGAAGAACAGTGGTGAAGCACAGTTACCTTGTACAATGATGTGTAAGTATAAGGTTGTCCATAATGAAATGTCCGATTTTGGATCTCTCGTGTTTTGACAATGTGTTGTGGGCAATACAGTGAATATGTATGCAAGTGTAATATATCATTGGAAAGCTTGAAATCTGCAGATTATAACCTTTTGGTTCACTTTATTAGTACATAATATTTCCAACTCTATATTTCCGTTTCAGTGAAAGATGAATAATCGTGGTTTTCGGGCAATTTTCCTCTACGAGTTCAAACTGGGCCACAACGCAGCGCAAGCGACGCGAAACATTGTTGGTGCTTTTGGGGAGGATGTTAACGAACTTTTGGGGAGGTTTGCTAACGAGCGTACGGTTCGAAGGTGGTTCGCGAAATTCAAGGCTGGCGAAGCGAACCTCGACAATGAAGAGCGTGGACGACCGAGTACCGTCATCGATGACGACGCATTGAAGGCGCTTGTTGAAGCAGATCCACACACAACTGTTCGTGAGCTTGTTGGAGAACTGAGAGTAAGCAAATCAGCTGTTTCTGTGTATCTCAACCAAATTGGAAAGTCCAAGAAGCTCGACAAATGGGTGCCACATGAATTGAACGAAAATCAACAAAATCGTCGTTTGGAAGACTCGTTGGGGCTGCTTTTGAGCACCAAAACTGATCCTTTTCTCGATCGAATCTTGACATGCGACGAAAAGTGAATCCTGTAGGACAATCGTCGACGTTCCGCCTCAACACTTTCCCAAACCCAAACTCCATCAACATAAGGTTATGGTGACTGTTTGGAGGTCTTCAACCGGTTTAATCCACTACAGCTTCCTGAATGCGGACGAAGCGATTACCGCGGCAAAGTATTGTTAGGAAATCGAAAAAATGCACCGCAAACTGCAACGCATTCGCCACATTTAGTCAACAGAAAGGGCTCAATACTTCTGCACGACAACGCGAGACCGCACGTCGTGCGTATCACTCTGCAAAAGTTGAAGAAATTGGGTTATGAGACTCTACCTTTTCCACCATATTCACCAGACCTTTCGCCAACCGACTACTATTTTTTTTTAGCATCTGGACCAATTTTCGCAGGGGAAAATTTCCCACAACCAAGCTCAATCAAAACGCCTTTCAAGCTTTCGTCGCTTCCAGAACTCCGGATTTTTATTCTACCGGAATACCTAACCTTATTTCTCGTTGGCAAAAATGTGTTGAATCGAATGGTTCTTATTTCGATTAAGCATATTTATTCTGAGCAGAGATATGTGTGATTGACGAACAGTGTACAAATCGAACATTTCATTATGTACAACCTAATATAATTTTATTAAAATACTAGCAAAACTTTGCATTTTCAATATTCTTCACCATTGTTTATTTCATAAAATAACTAATTTTAAAATTGTGCTTTTATAAATAACTCCGAGAAATTGAACACAGAGAGATAAGGCTTTGTATCAAAAGTTTGTAAATCAGTATTTTAATTATGAATAAAATTGTTAATTTATTAATGAGTTTATATAATTATTCTAAATAATCAATTATTGTTAATTAACGCTTAATTATTAATTGATTATCCTAGATTAGCAATTATTTTCAGTGTTCGGGTATGAAACCTACTTGAGCCCTCCCCATAATTTTTGAATTGTTACGCCCCTGTTGGGAGGAGGGGTAGCTTCAGATGCGGTCAGAGGGGTTCATCACCCTGAAATGGTCTACTGCCCCCCCCCTCCCCCAACGCCTATCAGATGAATTATTTGCAAAGACATAAACACACGTTACTTTTACAACGATCTTCGTATAACAGTCTGCACTTTCTACCAGAAAGAGAGCATCATACGATTCAATTAATATTCAAAGCCTCTATTTTTCTTTTTTTTTTTTTTTTTTTTTCAGGCATTAGGTTGTGCCTTGGCATTCAGGTACACCCAGTATGCAAGGTTATGGATCTCTAAAGCTGTTTATTGATAATTCAAAATTTTTAAGAACATCATTTTACCGCAAGCTTAATAGAATTATGATCGCGAGCGTTGTCATTTATTTTTATTTTCAAAGTTTTTAGAGTTAGTTTTAAGAAAACTAAGCAGAAAAATGAACACCCAATTTTAATTTTTACCAAGAGAAACAAGTACACGAGCAACAGCTGATAATTTAGTTTAAGATCGATAGATGGCAGCACAACACAATAGTGGCCTTTTTGCAACAATAAACAGCATAACTGCTCTATTAATTCGGAAATCTTGTGAATATATATAATTATTTATTATACAAAACTCAGATTCAAGCCAATAAAAATATAAAAACGCACCTAGTTTTTCCGTGCAACTCTATTGCCGTGCAGTACAAGTAGAGGAACGAGTACTTTTTTTTTCAATCCCCAATGCTAATAGAAGGTTTGGGTTGAAACACAAATATTATTACTTTCTCACTGAAACACAATTTCAAAATGTGATATAGTTGTCTGAGAGACGATGTTGAAAGAAATGTCCATTATAGAAACAGCAATAAAATAATCGAGAACGAAAAATAAAATGACAGACTAAATATTTGAAGAAAGTGCATATTAGCACTATCAATTTTTTCCCCCTCGGCTATACAAAACGTGCAGTAACGTAAAACTATATTACACGCGATCAAAGTCACCTGACTTTTAATCCTTATTGTCTGGGTACTACATATGTGTGCACTAAATATTATATGCTAAAGCTTCGATATAAAATGTCGAAGCCATGAATGGCCCCAGGAGGGGACAGGGGGGTAATGTCTCATAACTATGCGTAATGATTGAATAATTTTGTGAAATTGGAATGAAGGTTTTCTGCTGATCTAGCTTCAGCGCAAACTGAACAAAATAACAGAAAACGAATGCTAACCCATGGAACTAGGTGCGAATTCAGAGTGGGGGATCTCTCTCGTTTTCCAAAATGTTTTTTTTTTTTCTTATGTGTCCAGACAATTATTTTAAGCGAAGAAACGATGTCTTATTATAGTAAATGAAAAAAAAAAAATGATATTTTTGATACAGCTTTTAACTATGCATGCTCATGTTTTAAATGATGATTTCTGGGAGGTCTTGGTTGGTTGGTTGGTTGTTGGATTTTATTGGCGCAAGGGCCAGGTTTGGCCAAAGAGCGCCAGACAAAGAACTATCAGCCACAGATTTTTAAAAACGTGGAAAATGATTAAGAGCAGACAGGCTTGGTAAAAGTTGAAAAAGAGTATGATGAAAGCTGTGAAGACAAGGTAGTTAATTAGGTTTATATAAAAATTTATTAATTTACTATTACAATTATATATATATATATATATATTTTTTTTTTTTTTTTTAAACACAACTACACAAAGGATGAGTCACTCTCCTCTCCCCCACACTCCTCGGCAATGCTGGCAGAGGGCGGGGACGAACTGTCACTCTCTTCCCCCCATGTTCCTCTGCAATGTTGTTTGAGGCTGGGGACGAACTGTCACTCTCCTCCCCTATGTTCCTCTATAATGTTGGTTGAGGGTGGGGACCGCGCTGAGTCCGAGACAGTTGCAAAGTCGGCCATGATGGCCGCGACATGTGGATGGACACTGCACACCTTAGAGGATTGAGGGCCGACCCTCCAGCACGTGCAGGCCTTCCGCTGGGAACTGGAAGAGTCGGTCGTCTTCAAAAGAGAAGGCGCAGACTCAGCTGGTCGAATAAGCTAGAGCTCGGTGAAATCCACCTGTGTCGCTTGTTCAACTGTAGATCGCTTGGCAAGTGCGGCGAGAGCTACAGGGCGCGGAACAAAGGGCTGCACGGGTGGTGGCTGAGACTGAACAACTGCGGCAAAACTACGCTGTCGGGTGTTGGGAATACCCAACTTGGCTTTGGCAGCAGGGTACGAGAGGCCGTCCAGGGTCTTGAGGCGCTGGATTGCCATCTCGTCCTTCCATTTCATACAGGTGCGGGAGTAAGCCGCATGGGCCTCACCACAGTTAACACAGGAGGCCGCAGAAGTGCAACCTTCCCCGTCATGTTCACTGGAGCCACAATTTGCGCAACGAGCGGAACTCTTACAAAAACGTTGTGAATGCCCGTACCTCTGGCACCTGAAACAGCGCAGAGGACTGGGAATGTACGGGCGAACTCCACAGACCAAGTAGCCAGCCTTGATTTCGGTCGGAACCTTCGGGGAGTTAAAAGTCAAGACAACATTTTTAGACTTAATTAAAGAACCATCGCGCCGAAACATCATACGGCGCGCAGCAATAACACCTTGATCTGCAAGTTCAGTCACCAATTCTTCTTCACTGCATGGCAAGAGATCAAACTCAGAAATAACACCCCGAGAGGTGTTAAGAAACGGGTGAGGTGTCACTTTGACAGGAATGCCTTGAAGACTAGTGAGGTGCAGAAAAGTGTTACTCTGAGAAACACTGCAAGTTTGGACAAGCAGGTCCCCAGAGCGAAGCTTCCTCACAGACCTCAAGGGGCCAACCGCAGCGTCCAAAGCTTTAGAAATGAAAAAGGGAGATCTGGTGGACAGTCTCTCATTCGGATCGATGGATTCTACAAGCAAGTGAGTAGCATGCGTAGTCACAGCAATTGAGGGGAGACGACGCTTCGGAGCGACTGGTACAGCTGCCGAAGAAGAGGTTCCACATTCTTGGTCCAGGTCAAGGTCTAAAGACCGTTTAAGGGTATGAGACTTGGTAGGTTGAGAAGACGAAGGACAGTCGTTGTCAACTATCATTTTGTCATTTGACTTAAATTTGGAGTTTTTGTTCTTTTTACCCATGGAAAAAAAGGAGGAAGATTCGTCTGCAGACTACTCCACCCACCACCGAGCCCTACAAGGGAGAACTGGAGGTCTGCAAGCCAAGAAAATGACGCTGGACACAGTTCTGGAGCTTATACGTTGCAGATATAGTCCGTTGGCTGTGATCACACGCACTCGGCGGACACTTCGGCCTCGGGTACCGTCATGCCAACGCCTTTGGCATGATCCCACAGCCCCAGGGCTCACCCTGCCGTGCTATACGACAAAAAAGCCGCTAAAGCCGTGTACACAACTTGGTACAAGACTTCTGACTAGAGGTGGGTTAGTCTCTAGCCTCCCGTTTACAGCGAAGCCGGGGTCGAAGAGGAGTGTTGGTACACAGGAGGCACTTTATCGGTCTCCTGCGACCTCAGCCGCCAGACATCCCATTTCCGCCTCACGGGTCTCCGCACGCGGCAAACATGCAGGTAGGTCTAGTACCCAAGCCAACTAAAAGGAAAAAAAGAAATCTAAAGAAGACAAATCCTGGCAGGGGAACCTAAACTGAATCTCAGCAACCTACGAACTGAGCGGTTAATATAAATCAGTTAGTGGTGGAGGGTAACAAAACCACAAGACCGGGGTGTTAGTACATAACGTGGTAGCGATTAGGTAAAGTATACAACACGGGCAACTAGCCAGTGGAGAAAATAAATAAAAACGAAAAAGCGAGACACAAGACCAGCTCGGGATCGTGGGGCCGCGACTCCCCAACAGCTGGATGAACAGCCGTCCCTGCAAATACCAACAGCACCAAAATAAGAAAAAAAACAAGCTGTGGCATGACATCAGATGTTGACCAGTCACAAGGTCAGCTCGGGCCGTGGGGGCGCCGCTCCCAAATAACTGGAAAACCAGTTATCCCCGTGCGGGGACTCTGGGAGGTCTCCGATTTTAAACAAATTTGTAAAATCATGCAATGTATTGATTATAATACGCTTTCCAACATACCAGAAATCATTACTCAAGTTATGAGAATAATGGCTGTGGAATAAATCTCGGTCCTGTGCCCTGACCTTTGATCCCATTTCGATGATATTAATCAGAACCGGTTCGGTATACCTCCGAAATCACATGATAAAGTTTTGTCGTAATCGAAGAATTTTTAAGTAAGTTATTATTCATAAGGGCTATGGAATAGATCCCGCTCCTGTGTCCTAACCTTTGACCCCATTTCGCCCGTTTTCAATAGAATTCGTCCCCAGGCAGGCCCCTACAAAATACTAACATTTCATCCAAATCGAAGCATTTTTAAGTAAGTTATAACGCATAATGGCGATGGAAGTGATTCCGCTCCTATGTCCTGACCTTTGACCCCATTTCGCACATTTTCAATAGGGTTTGTCGCCAGGTGGTCACCTACCACATACTAAAATTTCATCGAAATCTAACCTTTTTTACGTTAGTTATGACGCATAAGAGCAGTGGAATGGATCCCGCTCCTATGTACTGACCTTTGACCCCATTTCGTTCACTTTAAATAGGGTTCCTTCTCAGATGATCCCCTACCAGATACTAAAATTTCATCGAAATCGAACGATTGTTACGCGAGTTATCGTGCGGACGGACATACGCACACAACGTGTGACGTAATGAGACAGATGGGAATCGCGACCATCTACTCGCAAGAGTGTGACGTCATAAAACTTTAATAGGATCCACACACAACGCGTGACATAATGAAACAGACGGCGTGACCGCGCGCCAACATTCTCAAACGCGAGATTGTGACGTCATAAGATTTCTAAGCTTTTGGTAACATTAATGGAACGACGCCATGACACTAAAAACGTTAGAGATTTTTATGTAGGGGATTTTAGGAAGGGAGTGTCTGACCCCAGGTCTTAAACAACCCTTAGAAATAGGAAGCTAGGAGATTTGGGCTAGAGTACCCGATAGGAAAGTGACACGGAAGCGAGGTAGAAAGGGGGAGGAAGACGCCCTTATTTATTACCGGGGTCCGACGGCTTTACGTGCCCATCCGACGCACTGCGGATATTTAGTAGTTCGAACGTTCGTACCTGCCCAGGATCGAACCTGAGGTTATCTCCATGGCAGTCACGAACGCTGACCACTAGGCCACCCGCGGGCCCCTACTAAAAACATTATAATTCGGAGTGGTTATTTAACCCATTAAACGAATTCTCCTAAAGTCGAGATCAAGCTAAATCGATTTCTAGTACCAGAAAACGGTAGGTTAACGACATTCATCAAAATTCTTAGAGCCGTTTTTAAAATAAAATGTACATACATTTATACAAGAATTGCTACTTTAAGGTGGACGTCAAGTAAGTTTGCTTCCTATACTTCCAATGGAAAAACTTCTGTGCACATTTTCTTCAAAATTAATGCGTTCCCAAGGATGAAAATTTGAACATCGATTAAAATAGCTTCATTTCATAACTTGGAATGCTTAATACTTTTTAAACCACAACCGTAATAATATTTTCCAAACCATAACCGTAATTATGCAATCCAATATTTATTTGTCCACCGACGTCATCAAAGTACAGATCGCGTCATCTTTTTTCTGGTTTCAACACCACCAAAGGAAACGATATTGTTTTTTAATATAATTATGCTTATGTCTTAGAAAATGTTAAATATTCCAAGTTATAGTATGAAGTTATTTTAATCGATGTTCAAATTTCCATCCTTGGGAACACACTAATTGTGAAGGAAATGTGTACAAAAGGTTTTCCATAGGAAATATAGGAAGCAAAATTACTTGACGTCCACCTTAATAGTGTGGGATAAGGGCGATGGAATGGATCCCGATCCTATGTCCTGACCTTTGACTCCATTTGTCCCTTTTTCAATAGGATTCTTCTCCAGGTGGTCTCCTACCACATACTAAAATTTCATCGAAATCGAACCATTTTTACGCACCTTATGACGCATAAGGGCAATTGAATGGATCCCGCTCTTATGTCGCGACCTTTGACCCCACTTCACCCATTTTCAATAGGGTTCGTTCCTAGGTGGTCCCCTACCACATAATAAAATTTCATCGAAATCGAACCATTTTGACGTGAGTTATCGCGCCGACAGACGGACGGACGGAACAAGCTGGAGCATATACGCTTCTTCAACCTACGGTTGGAAAGCGTAAAAAAGACATTGCATGACAAGTTACAATTTATAAATGCATTTCTTTCCAAAAATCCTGTTATTAGCTATAATTTCTTCATTTTAATTTTTCAATAAATATTTTATTATACTTGTTTTACGAAGTACACACACCGGCCACTAGATTAGAAACCTTTATGCAGATGTATGTAACGTCATTTACGCAGCTTACACGTAAAATACGTGGTCACGAGAGTCACCACGTCATCTAGGCAGCTACTTAAGCCTGCTGCTCTTCAGTGTTGAGCACAATGGGAAAACAAAGTATCTTTCGAAGTTCGATAAAGGATTTATTGTGGGTGCCCATCTGGCAAGAGGCATGATTTTGAAAACAGACTGGTTTCTCAAATGGTGAGATATCCCGGGTCTTTAACCAGTGGAAACAAACCCACATTGTTTGTCTAAGAGACGTCACTGTGGCGCGACGATAATCTGTCAGGAACGATATCGCAGTAGCCTGAGGACTTCCAGCGTGCAGCAATTGACCGAAGCATTTACTGAAGAGCAATTGAATTAGAGACAGCTGGCGTTATGCAAATGTGGCGCTATGGGCGACCCTGTAAACGGAAACGACATGACGTATGCAGCGATACGACAATATAAGGAGTGATGCGACGGGAATCAGTAAGAGTCGGACGCAGTATGGGTAAGACTAAGAGCATTTGATCGTGGCCAAATTGTCGGGGCCCGACGAATGGGTCACTCCATCTTGGAAGTCGTGCAGGCACTGGGATTTTCACGAGCCACTGTGTTACGGGTGCACCGTGAGTACATCGAATACGGTAAAACCATCGTTGCAAGGGCCAACTGCTGTGGACAACAGCGTGTGGATGAACGGGGTAATCGTCGGCTAGCTCGCATTGTAACATCGGATAGACGTGCCACAGTGCAAGAAATCACTCGGCAATTTAACGCTGGTGCACAAAAACGTGTAAGCAGCCACACCATCCAGAACCATCTCCTCGTTATGGGGTACAGAAGCCATCATCCCACGAGGGTACCGCTGCTGACCGCACATCACAGGGTGAAAAGATTAGCATGAGCGCGGGAACATAGCCACTGGACCCTAGACATGTGGGAAAATGTTGCCTGGACTGATGAGTCGAGATTCACGTTGGTATATGCGGATGGCAGGATACGAGTACCGCGTAAACCACATGAAGCGACGGATCCTTCTGGCCAGCAGGGTACTCTTCAAGCTGGTGGAGTGGCATTCTCTTCTGGGGACTGTTTACGTGAACTGAAATGGAACCCCTGATACGTGTGACATCGCCCCTCACAGGTCAACGTTACCGGGATATCCTGGACGACCATTTGCTCCCGTTTGTGCGTCTTCAACATCCCACTGGGGACCTCATCCTCAAACAAGACAATGCACCGTGCCATCGCTCCCGAATTGTACCCGAATGGTTGGATAAACACTCCACCGACGTGACCTCGCTTCCTTGGCCATCGAGCACATCTGGCATGCCATCGAGAGAGATGTTCGAGGCTCTAACCCCCTCCATCAAATCTTCGTGAACTGTGGGAGCTTGTTGAGGGGTCGTGGATCCGTATGGCTTCCCAACGCTTCCGGTGTCTTATCGAGTCCATGTCGAGACGAATCGCCGCCGTCATCAGGGCGAAAGGTGGTGTCACACGCTACTAGACAGGTATCTGTAATTCAATTGCTCTTCAATGTATACAACTACAAATCAGTCCAAAATGTAGTCGCCATCGTTTGCCGCGACATGCTCTCATCGTCTGAGCAGCTATCGGATATCGTCTCTGTACACTTGTGGCTGCTTGGATGCAAAGAAGCGAGTTAGTGCGCGTTTGATATAGTCCCGGTTGGAGAACCGCTGTCCGTCCAGGAAATGCTGCAACGACCGGAAAAGGTGATAGTCGCCTGCAGCAATGTCCGGGGAATAGGCTGGGTGTAGCAGCAGCTACCAGCCCACGTCCCTGATCTTGTGACAGATCACCCGTGCTGCTTGAGGTCTTGCTCAATCCTGCTGTAGGAGGACGCCCTTTCGGTTGAGCAGTGCTGGTCATTGAACTGACGGCAGTACACACCTGCGGTGTTAGTGGTGTTGTGCGGAAGCAGCTCAAAGAACACGACACCCTGCACATCTCACCAAACAGACAAGAGAACCTTAAATGAGTGTAATCCGGCTTTGGGGCTCGATATGGGCTTCTGTTTTGGGTTCAACCACTGTTTCCGGAGGCTGACATTGTCATACAAGATCCATTTCTCGTCACCTGTCACAATGCGGTCCAAGAACGGTTCAACTTGGTCTCGTGCAATTTGCTTTCTGCTCAACTATGAATTAATGGGGTACCCATACTTCTCCCCTCTTATGCACCTTCCCAAGTTGACACAGATACATGATAATTCTCGTGTGTGTATTCTCCAGCTGATCGGTCGGTCTCCGCTAAGGTGTTCAGCATATCCACTGTTGCGACTCTTTTGGCTTTGGGAAAGCCTGACAGGTCAAAATTTTCCTCTGGAAACCATTCAAACCAACGACAACACTGACGATGTGATATGACATTGGAGTACACACTAATAACATTCCTTGCAGCACTTCCGGTGGTGCTGCTTCGCCGAAACTCATATAGCACGCAATGTAGGATCTGCACCTTGTCCTCTTCCATATTGGCTGGCATTTGCACTCCACGCCTACTGACGGATATTTGCCACTGACTTAAACCACCTACCTGCTGATGACATGCCGGTGTGCTACGCAATCTCAGTGGCCAGCCGTGGCCGGGGATTCGACTTCAGGCACCTCGCAATCGGACCTTACTTTCGAGCGATCCCTGGCAACTAATTCAACTGGGGCCCTGTTTTCATGAACAGTTTGAATAAGAACGTATTTTAACATCATGGACCCACATGAGGTATACTGACCTATCGATGAACATTTAGAATAAAAGGTAAAGAAGAGGTATTTACGTATTTATATATATATATATATATATATACGAGCGATGAAGAACGGGTTTCTGTACGCCAAATTAATTTGTTACCGTTTATTGTCCAGTCAGTGCTCTCTTGAACTCTTTAGACAGTAATCACCGAATTCTGAGAAAGTAATCTCTTCGAATGCGGTTTCTCTAGGGATTTACACTGAAGAGCAATTGAATTATATATACCCGTCTAGAAACGTGTAGCACCACCTTTCGCCTTGATGACGGCGGCGATTCATCTCGGCATGGACTCGACAAGGCACCGGAAGCGTTGGGAAGTCACACGGATCCACGACCCCTGAACAAACTCCCACAGTTCACGAAGATTTGATGGAGGGGGTCATCTCTCTCGATGGCATCACAGATGTGCTCAGGTCAGGTAAACTAGCTGGCCAAGGAAGCGAGGTCACGTCGGTGGAGTGTTCATGCAACCATTCGGATACAATTCAGGAGCTGCATTGTCTTGTTGCAAGATGAGGTCTTCAGTGGGATGTTGAAGACGCACAAACGGAAGCAAATGGTCGTCCAGGATATCCCGGTAACGTTGACCTGTGAGGCACGATGTCACACGTACCAGGGGGTCCCATTTCAGTCCAAGTAAACAGTCCCCAGACGAGAATGCCACCGCCACCAGCTTGAAGAGCACCCTGTCGGCAAGAAGGATCCATCGCTTCATGTGGTTTGCGCCGTACTCGTATCCTGCCATCCGCATGTACCAACGTGAATCTCGACTCATCAGTCCAGGCAACATTTTTCCACATGTCTAGGGTCCAGTGGTGATGTTCCCGCGCCCATGCCAATCATTGCACCCTGTGATGTGCGGTCAGCAGTGGTACCCTCGTGGGACGATGGCTTCTGTACCCCATAACGAGGAAATGGTTCTGGATGGTGTGGCTGCTTACACGTTTTTGTGCACCAGCGTTAAATTGCCGAGTGATTTCTTGCACTGTGGCCCGTCTATCCGCTTATAATACGAGTTAGCCGACGATGACCTTGCTCATCCACACGCTGTTGTCCATGGCAGTTGGCCCGTGCAGGGATGGTTTTACCGGATTCGATGTACTCACGGTGCACCCGGGCGCAGTGGCTCGTGAAAATCCCAGTGCCTGCACGACTTCCAAGATGGAGTGACCCATTCGTCGGGCCCCGACAATTTTCCCACAATCAAATGCGCTTAGATCCTTCGTATACTGCGTCTGACTCTTACTGATTCCCGTCGCATCACTCCTTATATTGTCGGATCGCTGCATACGTCATGTCGTTTCCGTTTACAGGGCCGCCCACAGCGCCACAGTTGCATAACGCCAGCTGTCTCTAATTCAATTGCTCTTCGGTGTATGTTTTGTTACTGTAAGAAACAGGCTATTTAAATTATTATACAGAGGATTGTATGATGTCCAGGTAACAGTTTGTGGACCCCTAAAGACAAAAGCTATTATACACACTCGTATCAGAATAATATGACCATCCCCGGAATCACAGGGAACCCACCCAGGCGCGTCACAGAGTGCACGCGACAAGGTCGACAAAACGGAGATATAAGTGGCCGGTCATGACAGATGAGCCATACTGCGTTACGTGAGCACAATGGGCAGAAGCAGTGATTTGACGGACGTTCAAGAAGGAATGATCATCGGCTAGAGCGCTGAAGGTGGAAGCATTATAGAAACAACAGACTTCGTGTGCTGTTCGCGAGGTGCTGTAGTAAGGGTGTACCAAGAATGGACCCCTGGCACACAGAGTACCTCTTAACGTCATAACTGTGGAGCCCCAAAGGCCATCGACCCCAGAGGAGAACGTCGCCTCCGTCGACTGGTAGAGGGCAACAGTGCAGCAATTTACCACGCAAATGAACGCTGGGTCACACAGGTACGTGTCCCAGATAACAATAGAGCGAACTCTGTTACGCATGGGTCTCCGGAGTCGAAGCTGCGTCAGAACGCCTTTGTTAATCCAGGTTCATCGGCAACGACGCCTGCAGTTTGTATGGGACTACAGTCATTGGACAGTGGAAGAGTGGGAAAAGGTTGTCTTCTCCGACGAATCCAGGTTTCTACTCCACAGAAGTGACGGAATGTGGCGGACACGGCGTCAGATACACGATGACAAACACCCGGACACGCTTGTCGGTCAAGTACAGGCCGGCGGTGACAATGTTCATGTCTGGGGGATGTTTTCCTGGTATGACCTGGGACCGCTGGTGCCACTGGATGGGTTCCTGAACGCCAATGGCTACCTGTCCATCCTCGCTGACCACGTGAACATTTACCCTGGTGGTGATGGTGTCTACCAACAGCACAATGCGCCCTGCCATGTCGCAAAGGGGGTGAGTGACTGGTGCCAAGAACATGACAGCGATTTATCCGTTCTCCCTTGGCCGGCGATATTGCCCGACCTCAATCCCATAGAGCACGTGTGGTACTATTTCGATGGACAGATTCGACGTGCCGACCCCACAACCACGTCATCTCCAGGACCTCCGTGCTCTGCTGCAGTTTGAATGGGCACGTGTGCCTCAGGCAACCTTCCAGGGCCTCATTGCGTCCATGCCATGCCCTCTGGCCCCTGTCATCCAGGTCAAGGGTGGTTGTTCCCATTATTTGGTAGGTGGTCATATTCTGATACGATCGTGTAGCTATCAAGAGTAAATTTTACCTTTAGAAATTTCGTAAAATAATATTAGAAAACACTACATTTCGCCTAATTTTAAAGATAACTGAAAGTCACTGCCAGTTTAAAGAGATTTCAAGTTCCGAAGCATTATGTTGCTTCACGTTGAAAAAAAAACCCACGCAATTTGTAATGATTCTACTTTACACTGAAGTGCCAGAAAACATGTTACACCAGTCTAATACTTGGTAGGTCCCCCACGGGAGCGCAGGACTGCAGACATACGACGGGGCATGGGCTCCACTAGCTTCTTGAAATATGATGCAGGCAATGCACACCATACTTCCTGCAGAGCGTTCCACAATTCGGGTGTATTCCGAGGTCTCGGATTCCTGTGTTCGATAGCGCGTTGCATGGCATCCCAAATGCGTTTTATCACGTTCAGTTCTGGGGACTTGGGTGGGAATGGGAACACCCCAAACTCAGATGAATGCTCCTCTAACCATAATGTGACGCCCTGACACTTGTGTGGAGGTGCATTTTCTGTTGGAACAGGCTCAACCCATCAGCATGAATGCAGGACATGAACGGGTATACCTCGTCATAAAGGATGTGCACATAATGTTGGCCGGTCACAGACGTTTGCAGACATACCAGGGGTCCCAGTGAAGTCCAGCTAAACACACCCAATACCATTACGGTCCCCCCACTAGCCGGTACAGTTACTTGTTGACAGGCGGGATCCATGGCTTCATGGGGTTTGCGCCACACACAAATCCTTCCATCTGCCCGATACAATTGGAAACGCGACTCGTCAGACCAGGCTACTTTTTTCCAGTCATCAAGTGTCCAGTGGCGGTGTTGCAGTGCCCAAGCGAGACGCATAGCTATGTGTTGTGCACCCAATGAGGGGACTCCAGTTGGGCGTCGGCTGCCAAAGCCCATATCGTGCAGGGGTACGTTGCACAGTCCGGACTTTGATGCGTGTTGAAGCTCCAGCATTGCATTCCGATAATACCTGCGGGAGTGTTGCACGCCTATCGCGTGAAATGATTCTTGACAGCCGAAGATGGTCACGTTCACCCAATGGCTTTTTACGGCCACACTGATATCGTAGGTTGGAGGTTTTGGCGGAATTCTTGTAGTCACGGTACACACTTGCAATGGTCGTCCATGAAAATCCGAACTTCGTTCGTACCTCCGATATACTATGGCCCATCTCACGAGCGCCAACTATGACACCACGTTGAAAAACGCTTAAATCGTTGTTACTTGTCATTCTCATGCCGAAAACAGCTCTGACAGCTGGCAAGGATGTCTATCGCTTTATATACGCACTGGCGGACGCAACCGAGTACGCGCATAGGCGACGTTGCTATGTATTTTGCGTAAGCTCGTCTGTACCAGTTTTTCTGGCACTTTTTTTTTTTTTTTTTGATTGGAGGTTTAACGACCGCCGTGAGCAACTCAATGGGCTATAAGCAGTCGCCCGTCCCTAATTTAGGGTCACTGGTTCCAGGGAAGGGAGAGAGCCAGTGCCGTAAGACAAACACAACATCCATGCCTGACCGGGATTCGAACCCGAACCCCTTACGGACGAATGATCAGAGGCCAACGCCTTAGACCACTGCGCCACCGGGGCGGCTTTCTGGCACTTCAGTGTATATGTGAATGTGCGTTACGTGTCTTTCTGTGTCAACGACAGCAAGCACTGATTCCGTTGAACACGAACCCGGTTCGAAACCCAAAGGGAAAGGATTCGTTGGATTCATACGTCAGGAAAGAAGAATCCACAGTAAAAAGGCTAAAAAAGTCAAAATCCAAAATTTTGAGATATTTCTGTGTAAATACGGAAAAACCGCAAACGGGTTTTTCTGAAATAAACTGAATTCCTGACTACGGAAATTCTGACAAAATATTAAAGTTAGACGAAATGGAAACTTTCAAAAACGAAAATTTCGTTAGAAGTCAGACACCTGCCAGCAACCTTGCTGCACGTTATTTTAAGACACCACTTATTTTTTAGTGTGTATGGAAAAGTAATAAAGAGAGATTTCTTCTAAACCTCTGATTTCTTCTATTGCCTCCGAGTAAGAATGCGACACAAACAACATTTAAATATATTTTGTTATTTTAGCAATTCATTACCTTTCGAAATCTTATGGTTAAATATTTTCAAGCTCTTCATAAAGTAGTTTATAAGCTCCTTTTGAGAAAACTTCCGTTTACGAAGTTCAGTTAGACCCACACACAAATGGTTGTGAGCATGTCATGTTAATATGCTGCAACACAGTTTTCTAAAAATTGTGGAAAAGAATTCAATAAAATCCTCATTGTAAATTTACGACCACGAATGAAAAATGCAGCCCGGTTACTGTGGTACCAGATAAAATACTTAAGTAGTTGATAAGAAAAGTTCTGAAAACACATTATCAAAAATCTATTTGTTGCTTCATCGTGTTCGACGCAGATAACTTAAAACGTCCTTAGGGAACATTTCCTCATTCTCTTGCTGACGCTGTGGCTGGAATCTTTTCTAATAACTTCACTGGCAATAATTCTTCCTTGGAAACAGGTTTACTGAGAAGCCCACAGGGAACTTCCGTGGAATTTTATTTCCTAAAGATTTCACAGTTCGTAATATTTTATGAAAGATTTGAACTTTTATCCTTTCTTTATTTTTAGCATCATGGAAGCAATATAATTTTCCCGACTCCATTTGTCTTTGATTACCGGGAATTATTTTTAGGATAGGACCTAGAAGGTAGAAGTTTAGAGTGATGGTAGAAAAAAGGGTAGAAGTACAAGGTGCCCTAAAACATGAAATATTGGTGTAAAAGGCATGAGGTACATAGGGAGCTGCCGGTGTTACCCTACATGCGTACCAACGATTTTTATACAAGTATTTTTGTTTTTTTTTTTGTTTGAAAGTTTAACGATCACAGTGAGCAACTGAATGAACTATAAGCAGTCGCCCGTCCCTAATTTAGGGCCACTGGTTCCAGGGAGGGGAGACAGCCAGTGCCATAAGACAACACAACGTCCATGCCCCTCCGGGAATAGAACTCGCACCCTTTTCGGACGAATAGGGTAGGCCAGCGACGTACAAGTTCAATATTGTGCCATTTCCTTTTAAGTGGATTAAAAATTTCTGACGCAGTGCTAATTTTTTTTTTTTCTGATTGGATTTTTAACGACCACCGTGAGCAACTCAATGGGCTATAAGCAGTCGCCCGTCCCTAATTTAGGGTCACTGGTTCCAGGGAAGGGAGAGAGCCATTGCCGTAAGACAAACACAACATCCATGCCTCACCGGGGTTCGAACCTGGACCCCGTTCGGACGAATGATCAGAAGCCATCGCTTAGACCACTGCGCCACCGGGGCGGCAGGGTGCGGGTTCAAATCCTGTTTTACCACACTAGCTTCCTATCTTCTCCGGAAGCAGTGGCCCTAAATCAAGGAAGGGTGATTGCTTACAGCCTTTCGAGTTGTTCGTTGTGGTCGATAAATCTGAACCAAAAAAAAAATACTTTTAACGTTGAGCACTGCTATTATTGGTGATAAAAGAAGCGGGCAGTCTCGATATTTCCATTAAAAACAGAATAATACAGATTCCATTTTCTCTAAAAATGTTGTGCCACCCTCAGGCCATGCCTGACTTGCCTGTCGCATAGGGACCAGTGTTTCTTTCAGGACTTTTTGGCCGGGGGGGGGGGGGGGGGGCCAAATGGAACCTTAGAGGAGGCACGTTTTCCATTTGCTATATATATATATATATAATTTTAACTACTATATTTATATATACATATAGAAGTAATTACTATATACCTAGCACAGGGGCGCATTTAGAGGGGGCATCCCCTCCTGGAAAATGCTTCATATTTTTTTTTTTTTTTTTTTTTTTTTTTGTTAAAATGCGACTTACATTAGAAAAAAATGCCTTAATTTAATAAAAATGTATCAACTTACACTAGAAAAACAATTCTTTAATTTTTCTTAAATTTTTCATTAACTTAAATTTTGTTCCAGATGGTGGATTTCAAAACTTCTTTTTTTCGCCCCCCCCTCGAAGAAAAATTCTATTTACGTACCTGATATAGTAATTACTGCTTCAAACATTTCAGGAATAACAAATTGTTTTCAGCTAAAGAAGAGAAGGGAGGGGTTCAGCAGGCTTGAAATTTTTATGTGTTAAAATGCATTCAACGCACTCTTGTTCCAGAATCACGATTCCCAGACAATTAGGTATGATTAGTCTACTTATTATGTTTTGAAGAATACCATGCGTCGTAATACACTTTTCAATAAAAAATAAATTATAACTAGTACCATTTGAACAAATATTTAAAAAATAAAATTGAAGAAATATTTGTATCATAAAAAGAAACGAAACTTCCTTTTTCATCATAGCCTGAATTTATCAAAATTTGGCTCGGTAACGGGAGGGCTTCGCCCCCCCCATCCCTGGATGTATGCTTGAAAGAAACACTGATATGGACGCGCCTGGGTTTTCGACACATGCGCGCTTTTGCAGCCGCGTCTGGAAATGGGGAAATTTACTGTAAGCTGACTTACCCAGTCTATAAGCACAGGTCTCCGTTTTTCAATGAACAGAAATTAACATGTTGTGTCGAATATTGAAAAGACAACAGAAAATAGAATTGTCTTTGTTTTTATTATCTTTTACTCATTTATTAACTCATTTCATAAATGAGAAAAAAATCATCAATCTTGGCGCCCCAGAAATTTTGGCGCTCTAGGCTACCGCCTAGTTCGTCTAGTGGTTGAACCGGCATAGCCTACTCCTAAATCATTTAGTTAGAAACGTGATCTGAACACCTCCTTCGGAATTAGCACTGCACTGCGCCGCCCCGGTGGCGCAGTGGTCTAAGCGATGGCTTCTGATCATTCGTCCGAACTGGGTCCGGGTTCGAACCCCGGTGAGGCATGGATGTTGTGTTTGTCTTACGGTACTGGATCTCTCCCTTCCCTGGAACCAGTGACCCTAAATTAGGGACGGGCGACTGCTTATAGCCCATTGAGTTGCTCACGGTGGTCGTTAAAAATCCAATCAGAAAAAAAAATTAGCACTGCGTCAGAAATTTTTAATCCACTTAAACGGAAATGGCACAATATTGAACTTGTACGTCGCTGGCCTACCCTATTCGTCCGAAAAGGGTGCGAGTTCTATTCCCGGAGGGGCATGGACGTTGTGTTTGTCTTATGGCACTGGCTGTCTCCCATCCCTAGAACCAGTGGCCCTAATTTAGGGTCACTGGTTCCAGGGAAGGGAGAGATCCAGTACCGTAAGACAAACACAACATCCATGCCTCACCGGGGTTCGAACCCGGACCCAGTTCGGACGAATGATCAGAAGCCATCGCTTAGACCACTGCGCCACCGGGGCGGCGCAGTGCAGTGCTAATTCCGAAGGAGGTGTTCAGATCACGTTTCTAACTAAATGATTTAGGAGTAGGCTATGCCGGTTCAACCACTAGACGAACTAGGCGGTAGCCTAGAGCGCCAAAATTTCTGGGGCGCCAAGATTGATGATTTTTTTTTTCTCATTTATGAAATGAGTTAATAAATGAGTAAAAGATAATAAAAACAAAGACAATTCTATTTTCTGTTGTCTTTTCAATATTCGACACAACATGTTAATTTCTGTTCATTGAAAAACGGAGACCTGTGCTTATAGACTGGGTAAGTCAGCTTACAGTAAATTTCCCCATTTCCAGACGCGGCTGCAAAAGCGCGCATGTGTCGAAAACCCAGGCGCGTCCGTATCAGTGTTTCTTTCAAGCATACATCCAGGGATGGGGGGGGGGGCGAAGCCCTCCCGTTACCGAGCCAAATTTTGATAAATTCAGGCTATGATGAAAAAGGAAGTTTCGTTTCTTTTTATGATACAAATATTTCTTCAATTTTATTTTTTAAATATTTGTTCAAATGGTACTAGTTATAATTTATTTTTTTATTGAAAAGTGTATTACGACGCATGGTATTCTTCAAAACATAATAAGTAGACTAATCATACCTAATTGTCTGGGAATCGTGATTCTGGAACAAGAGTGCGTTGAATGCATTTTAACACATAAAAATTTCAAGCCTGCTGAACCCCTCCCTTCTCTTCTTTAGCTGAAAACAATTTGTTATTCCTGAAATGTTTGAAGCAGTAATTACTACTGATATAGTAATTAAATGTATCAGTAATTACTACTGATATAGTAATTAAATGTATCAGTAATTACTACTGATATAGTACGTAAATAGAATTTTTCTTCGAGGGGGGGGGGGGCGAAAAAGAAGTTTTGAAATCCACCATCTGGAACAAAATTTAAGTTAATGAAAAATTTAAGAAAAATTAAAGAATTGTTTTTCTAGTGTAAGTTGATACATTTTTATTAAATTAAGGCATTTTTTTCTAATGTAAGTCGCATTTTAACAAAACAAAAAAAAAAAAATATATATGAAGCATTTTCCAGGAGGGGGATGCCCCCTCTAAATGCGCCCCTGTGCTAGGTATATAGTAATTACTTCTATATGTATATATAAATATAGTAGTTAAAATTATATATATATATATATATAGCAAATGGAAAACGTGCCTCCTCTAAGGTTCCATTTGCCCCCCCGGCCAAAAAGTCCTGAAAGAAACACTGGTCCCTATGCGACAGGCAAGTCAGGCATGGCCTGAGGGTGGCACAACATTTTTAGAGAAAATGGATTCTGTATTATTCTGTTTTTAATGGAAATATCGAGACTGCCCGCTTCTTTTATCACCAATAATAGCAGTGCTCAACGTCAAAAGTATTTTTTTCTTTTGGTTCAGATTTATCGACCACAACGAACAACTCGAAAGGCTATAAGCAATCACCCTTCCTTGATTTAGGGCCACTGGTTCCGGAGAAGATAGGAAGCTAGTGTGGTAAAACAGGATTTGAACCCGCACCCTGCCGCCCCGGTGGCGCAGTGGTCTAAGCGATGGCCTCTGATCATTCGTCCGAACGGGGTCCAGGTTCGAATCCCGGTGAGGCATGGATGTTGTGTTTGTCTTACGGCACTGGCTATCTCCCTTCCCTGGAACCAGTGACCCTAACTTAGGGACGGGCGACTGCTTATAGCCCATTGAGTTGCTCACGGTGGTTGTTAAACCTCCAATAAAAAAAAAAAAAAACCAGCACCCATCTCGGATGAATGGTCAGAAGCCAGCGCTTAAACCACTGGAGCGGGTTGCCTAAAGGTTAGGAATTGTGTCTCAGGCTATTTTCTAATGAGAACAGGGGAAGAGTAAGAACGGGCCGACACTATATTCATTCCGCTGTATTTTTTTCCTATCGAGGGATCCAGGAAAGAACCTTGTTGGATTATCTGCATTATCTATGAAACAAGAAGTTGCCCGTGGCATAGATTTGAAGACACTTGCTGATAATTTTACGAAAAATGACGTCAGCAAAATTCAATTTTAATTTATTAGGTGTGCAACTTAATTCTCGGCCACAGGCACGACACGTGGACAGCAAATTATAGCAAATCGAATACGTACCTAATCAGGGAAATAATCCCCGTCGTGTTGGATACATTTGAGCCATCGGTCAGGGAGCTGCCGAATGCCACTGCGGAAAAAAGAGGGTTGTTTCGAGTTGATAAAGTCATCAATACTTGTGTGGACCTCCTCGACAGAAGTGAAGTGCGTATCACTCAGGTGATATTGCAGGGAGCGAAAGACGTGAGAATCCGACGGGGCGAAGTCTGGAGAATACGCCGGGTGGGACAAAATCTCCCATCCCAGGTCGGTGATCGTGTTTAAAGTCGTTTTCGCGGTGTGAGGACGCGCGTTATCCTAAAGCAACAGGATCGACCTTCTGCCCTTGCCGGTGTATGGCCTTTTCGCCTCCATTACGTCACTCACACGAATGAGTTGCTGACAATAACGCTCAGCATTGACCGTTTCACCAGGTTTGAGCAACTCATAGTGTACGACACCGCGCTGATCCCACCATTTGCACAGCAACAACTTCCTGGAATGGATATTCGGTTTGGCGGTACTGGTGGAAGGCTGACCTGGATAAACCCACGATTTGCGCCGCTTAGGATTATTGTAGACGATCCACTTCTCATCACAGGTCAAAATCTTGTGGAGGAAATCCTTCTTCTTGAATCTGGAGAGCAGGTACACAGCAACATCGTAGCGCCTAGACTTGTTCGTAGGTGTGAGTTGGTGGGGCACTCAACGGCCCTCCTTGTGAATCCGTCCAAGCTCGTGCAGGCGCTTTGCAATGGCTTGCCATGTGTTACTCCGAGTTCCTGGGTGAGCTCTGACTGTGTGCGACAAGGATCCGCGTCCAACAGTTGTTCCAGTTCCTCATCGTCAACTTTCTGTGGCTGTCCCGTCAGATACACGATAACAAACACCCGGACACGTAAAATCATGCAATGCATTGATTATGATACGCTTTCCAACATACCAGAAATCATTACTCAAGTTATGAGGATAATGGCTGTGGAATAAATCTCGCACCTGTGTCCTGACCTTTGACCCCATTTCGATGATATTCAAGAGAACCGGTTCAGTATACCTCCGAAATAACATGATAAAGTTTTGTCTCAATCGAAGTACTTTTACGTAAGTTATAACGCATAAGGACGACGGAATGGATCCCGCTCCTATGTCCTGACCTTTGACACCATTTCGCCTATTTTCAAAAGGGTTCGTCCCCAGGTGGTCTCCTACCACATACTAAAATTTAATCGAAATCGAACCATTTTTTTTTTTTTTTTTACTGGAGGTTTAACGACCACCGTGAGCAACTCAATGGGCTATAAGCAGTCGCCCGTCCCTAATTTAGGGTCACTGGTTCCAGGGAAGGGAGAGAGCCAGTGCCGTAAGACAAACACAACATCCATGCCTGACCGGGATTCGAACCCGGGCCCCTTTCGGACGAATGATCAGAGGCCATTGCTTTAGACCACTGCGCCACCGGGGCGGCCGAACCATTTTTACGCGAGTTAGAGTGTGGACGGATAGACAGACGGACAAAGCTGGAACGTATACGCTACTTCAACCTACGGTTTTTTTTTAGTGGTTTAACGACCACCGTGAGCAACTCAATAGGCTATAAGCAGTCGCCCGTCCCTAATTTAGGGTCACTGGTTCCAGGGAAGGGAGAGAGCCAGTGCCGTAAGACAAACACAACATCCATGCCTGACCGGGATTCGAACCCGGACCCCTTACGGACGAATGATCAGAGGCCAACGCCTTAGACCCCTGCGCCACAGGGGCGGCAACCTACGGTTGGAAAGCGTTTATTGGCGTAAAGTAGCGGTCAAACTTTTCAAGCTTCCGCACATCAACCAGATGGCTTGTTCAAATAAGGTAGACAGAAAACTGCAACCTGAATTATAAAAACCTTCAATAATTTGAACGTGGTGACTTGACGGGACAATAAATTAATAGATACGGATATAATCATTCAAAGACACGAGGCGTCATGTTAGATGGTATCTTGGAAGGAAAAAAGCATTGTTTGAAGAACTGGTTCCAAATTCGTGGCAACTAGAGAGAAGCTATAATTGCAAGCTCACTGTAGTGTTGTCTAAGGTTTTTCGAATGGCAGTAGATCTAAGAGTGGAGTCGGAAGCTAATTTCTTTATACCATTCCACATACAGTAGGAGCAGCGGATTTGAACTAGACTTCTGTAGTTAAGCCCGCGGTTGCTTTACCGTCTTCTGTATATCTTTTAAGCTCGTTGTCTCTAATTATAAAAGGAGACTTGGTGATTTTGATGTTCATAGTATCGCCCGGAGCAGTCGGAATATTGCAGAGGGATGGCATAAATACCTGCCTCGTTATAAAGTGGGGGCTCGTCTGCCTTTACATTCAGCATGGTATATGCACCAATGAGTCATTACATTATGACTACCTACCTAATAAGCTGTAGGACCCCTTTTAGCCCGCAAAACAGCGGCCACTGTGCAAGGCATCAATAGGTATCCTGTACCATAATGTAAACAGCAGATCCTCCAGTTCCCGTACATTTCCAGGTTGGTGGTGATTTAGCGCGAACTCGCTTTTCCAAGTCGAACCACAAATGTTTGATTGGGTTCATGTCAGGGGAATTTGGAGGCCAGAGCATTAACAGAAATTCGCCAGCATGTTCCTCGAACCATTCCTTGACGATTCTGGCAGTGTGTCATGGAGCATTATCCTGTTGGTAATGGCCGTCACCAACAGGGAACACAGTTGCGATGAATAGGTGAACTCGGTCCACAACGATGTTCAGATACCTGAGTCAGGGATTGTGCTGTTGGGATAATGGGGCCTAAAGTGTCCCAAGAGAACATCGCCCACAGCATAACACCCTCGCCGCCGGCCTGTTTCCGCCCAACAGTGCGTCCAGGTGCCATAGCCTCTATTGTTAATCGGCGTAACCGCGCTCGGCCGTCTACGTGAAGCACAGGGAATCCTGATTCGTTAGACCAGGCCACTTTCTTCCAATCATCCACGGTCCAATCTCGACGATCTTGGGATTATTTCATGCGTTGTTGGCGATGACGTGCAGTGAGCATGGAGGACCCGGCTGGGTCTTCGGCTACGCAGGCCCATGCGCAGAAGGCTACGCTGAACTGTGTGCTCTGATCACCACTGTTGTAGCTGCGGGTGATTTGTCTCACCGTCGCTGTGAACAATGCTCGACAGTCTTCGCTCACCTCTGGCGTCAATGAGCTGCGGACCACACACGACTGGACGCCGACACGTGAACAACTCACTAGCCGCGCCGTTTCCGAGATCGTAGTTCCGAGGTGCCATCCCACAATTTGTCCTTTATGAAACTCCGATAAATCGGCACCTTTTTCCATTCTGGATCCGAACACTATAAACTGAAAGCCGGTCCTTGGGTTGTATATATAGTGCTCTGTGGACTTCAACTGCACCACCGTTCGGTCTTCAGGCGCGCTCATTACTCTAGGCTGGGGCTGGTCATAACGTAATGGTTCATCGGTGTAAAGATATCGGAGTCCTTATGCCGACACCGAAGTTCATCTTCTTGAGTGCGTTCTTCAGTTGACAGAAAACATTTGGTATGTATGGAATTGAGCTCACGTAGTGTAGCTGCGGCATAGAAAGGTTAACACGACTGGTTCTGGGTTTTTCGATGAAGTTGTATATCTGGTTCGAGGTGTATCCTACCTACTTCAGTGGTCAATTATTGTCTAATCTCTCTCTCTCTCTCTCTCTCACACACACATACACAAGTCACCGGGTTTGAAATGTTCCTTTATTCAGTTTGCTATCTACAGTAGCGAACAAAAGTATTTGGCGAAACACTTTTTCGATTATAGTTTTTTTTTCTGCTGGACCAAATCGGGTCATTTTGGGATATGACATGTGTTGATTCGTGGGCTACAATGCCGCGTAGTTTGAATTTCGCTCAGAGCGAATTTGTTTTTCGAAATGGGACATATTCAAGAGTCGCCAATTATTACCCATTTGTTTGCTGCATGTATTAATGTTTTTCTTGCGATTTTTGTGGGTTTTGTGATGTGTAGTGTGATAATAAGTCAATCTTAGGTTTTCAGAAATGGGTAAAAGGGAGGATATCCCTGTTGGAGCTCGCCAGGCGGCCGTGAACATGAAGGAATCCGGAATGTGCGTCCTCGACATTGCAAGGGCCCTGAAGATCCGACACCAGTCCATTTCAGCTATCCTGTAACGTTATAAGAAGACTGAGACCGTCGAGAACAGTCCACGATGTGGTAGGCCTCGTTCCACTACGTTGCGTCAGGATTGACGCATCCTCCGTCGATCTCATGCTGATCCCACCTTGACTGCTGTGGACATCGCCACCGAATTCCGCGACAGCGACGACCTGAACGTCAGCCGAATGACCATCTCCCGTCGTCTCGTTGCTGGTGGATTAAATGGAAGACGCCCCGCCAAGAAACCACTCATCGGAGTCAAGAATCGACGAGCCAGAGTCGCGTTCGCGCGCCGTCATCGACACTGGACCGCGGCGGACTGGTGTAAGGTGCTTTTCACTGACGAGAGCAAGTTGAACTTGTTCGGAAGTGATGGCATCCGATACGTACGACGTCCGTGTGGCCAGAGATTCAACCCCCAGTTCATTCAGCCGACTGTCAAGCACGGAGGAGGATCGCTCATGTTTTACGGCGCCTTCTCTTGCAATGGAATGGGCCCCATTATCAAGATTGACGGAATAATGACCGGCCAGAGCTACACGAACATGCTCATCAACGATGTCTTCCCATGGGCAAACCAGAACATGCCACCCGGATGGATCATGCAGCAAGACAACGACCCGAAGCACACCTCCAGAGTAGCGAAGGCAGCCTTCCAGCAGCAACAGGTCACACTTCAAGACTGGCCAAGCCAATCTCCAGACTTCAACCCCATCAAGCACATGTGGGAGGAGCTGGAGAGACGATGTGTGAAGAAAATCTGCCGGAATAGGGCCCAGAAGTTCGACCAGCTGTCTGCAGAATGGGCGCGAATTCCTCAGGTCACCGTCGAGAAGCTAGTGGACTCGATGCCGGCGCGTTGTGCAGCTGTTATTAAGTCTCGTGATTATCTTACTAAGTATTAGTTATTGTTTTGTCGTTTTCTCGTACTTGTTTTCTGTTATCGTTGCATTAAATGAATGTGATACACACCTACTTTGTTGGTCAATTTGTAGGATCTTTGCGATTAAGCTCGGTACCTGATCTGTGTTAAGGTTTCCGATCCATCTGCATATGGGTCATGTTTACAACTGAATAACACATATCATATTCCAAAATGACACGATTTGGTCCAGCAGAAAAAATATTATGGATGAAAAAGTGTTTCGCCAAATGCTTTTGTTCGCTACTGTAGCTTTCTTGAAAAAGCAATCTGGTGGACGAGCGAAAGCTTGGAAACTTTGATTTTATACTTCACGCCAATAAATTCGGATTATTAGTATAGTTTTACTGCTAAAAAATAATAAAAAATGATTCAGTGGATAACATTTGTTAAATGTACTTCCTTTTTTTTCCTGATTAAGAGATAAACAGTGCGCAATTTGAAACGGAAGATTTTGGGGAATAGTACAATAAAGCCCCAGCTTTAGATATTTCACTTTCAGCAAACAAATCACGTCGGTCACAATCACCCCAGATCAGAAAAAGCACAGACTTGTTTTTTTTTTTCTGAATTTTAATTCAACATGTTCTTCAAAACTAATGGAGCAACCTGCTTTGAGCAAACACTAGGTCAACCAGGAGAAAGCTATTAGAGAATAACCACGTCTTTTCACATTGAGGTTACTGGGAAGCCAAGCGCTTTCTTCGCGACTTGCATTGCAATTTTTCAAACCGGTTTTATCTTTAACCTTAAGCAACTCGGCACAAATAACAACAAGGCATATCTTACGTTGATACCGGAGAAGATTCATCAAAAATAAATCAAAAAGGTAACAACTACGATCCCTGACTTGAAGCATCAAAATAACAAAACTGTATTTCTGGCCACGAAATGTTATTAGTATTCCCAGCGTGTATAATCAAATTAAGAGCTGTTTAACGGCAACTAAGTACACGCTGTTATTATGAAACATAACTTTTGTTAGTACTACGAATGTTATTTATCATTTCTAGTGAGGCTCGGATTTTGATGACGTAAAAAATCCTCAAAAATGACCTCAAAATTGAGAAAAAGCACCATTAAAAATTCGAAAAAGAAAAGCCTCTGATTTTACTTTATTCTTTTGTCGAAAAATGCGTTAGATTATCGTTAGCAAATTGATAAATTAAAGTTCGAGTCCTTAAAATAAATATTCTTCATCATCCATTATCAATCCACTGCTGGATAAAGGTCTCCCAAAATTGTCCGTCTTCAGCCAGTCTTCTTCATGTCCATTCGACATGCTTTCGAATTTTATCCACCCATCTCACACATGGTCTTTTTATGGGACTTTCCTTATCCCTTGCAATCCCTCCTAATATTTCAGTTGTCCATCGCTGATCAGTACTTCTAGAAATATGGCCAATCGATTGCCGTTTCAGGGATTTTACTTTGATCATGATGCCCCCAGTCACTTTCCTGATCCATGAGTTTCTCTTCGTATCCTTCCTGGTTATACAGAGGATGTTCATACGTTTTAGAATGATTTTTCAGCAATATAATTAATGTTTAAAATAAAATTATTTCTTTCTTAAATGTTCTATCTGATAGCTCTTTCTGTGGACTATGAAAGAGCGTCTAGAGTTCCAAGATAATAGAGCATTTATTGAAATTGGTATTTTATTACACTCCTCTTTCACTGCTTTCCATAGTCCAATCATTGTTTAAGGTTTGAGTGCTCTTTTTATCAGTCCGAAGGCACAATAGTCCATTGGTGACACATCAGGGGACTTTGAAGGAATATGAGCAAAAGGTATGGACTTGATACCCGTCTCTCTTTTCATCTTCCACTGCTTTCCATAGTCCAATCATTGTTTAAGGTTTGAGCGATCTTTTTATCAGTCCGAAGGCACAATAGTCCATTAGTGACACATCAGGGGACTTTGAAGGAATATGAGCAAAAAGGTATAGACTTGATACCAGTCTCTCTTTTCATCTTCCACTGCTTTCCATAGTCCAATCATTGTTTTAGGCCTGAGCGCTCTTTTTATCAGTCCGAAGGCACAATAGTCCATTGGTGACACATCCGGGGACTTTGAAGGAATATGAGCAAAAGGTATGGACTTGATACCAGTCTCTATTTTCATCTTCCACTGCTTTCCATAGTCCAATCATTGTTTTAGGCCTGAGCGCTCTTTTTATCAGTCCGAAGGCACAATAGTCCATTGGTGACACATCCGGGGACTTTGAAGGAATATGAGCAAAAGGTATATATAGACTTCATAACCCGTCTCTTTTTTCATTTTTTCAAGAAATACACCGATTAGCCATTACATTATGACCTCCTATCTAATAAGCTGTAGGACTCCCTTTAGCACGCAAAGCATCGATTCGACGAGGTGAGGCATCGATTCGATGAGGTGGCGATAAGTATCCTGGAGTATCTGGTACCATAATGTCAACAGCAGGTCTTCCAGTGCTCGGCATCAGCTCCCATATTTTCGAGTCTCAAGTTCAGTTTATAGTGCCCTCCCAGTTCTAATTTTGTGTTTTTCGTGTATCTAAAGGTCTAGTGCATCGTTTTGTTCTACTTTCCGATTCGTAAGTACGATATTTTGTTCATTCCAAGCTTTATTTACCTTCTGGTCGAGCTGGCCAGAAGAACTGCTGGGCGCCGCCATTAGTAATGACGGCTTCCGGTGGAGATGTTATCTTGGGTAGCCCTACTTCGACTCTTGCTGTAACCGGCGCCGCTGCGCTGCTTCTCCTCATGGCGCTGTTCAACTGCGCTCTTCCGGTGCGTCATTCGGCACCTCTTCTCCTGCTGTTGCCCAGTCAGACAGCTCCTCTGATTCAGCTTCTACTGTGACTTTTACTGATGCAATGCACACTCGCGATGACGTCACCCCTCCACCTTCCGCAGCAGCTCGATTGCCATCGTCTTATTCTGCTGCAGCGACCTCTGCATCTGATCGCCAATCCTCGATTGTGTTACAGCAAGTCGATGCTTTGAAAGCTCATGTTCGTCGCACCGGCAACTCCATTCATTTTCATATTCCAGCGTCATCTGTTCAAGCTCAAAAGTTCTCCTCGCATCTGGCTTTAGGATTTTTTTAAAGCCCTTCCCGATACCAAGTTGAAAGTTTATGCTACGGCAGTTAAGCAGCTTTTATCTCCGTCTGCTATTACTCATCTCTATCGTCGGGCTCGAACTGTTGTTGTTTATCTTTCTCAACCTGACCATGTGACCTCTCTTTTGCAGAAAGGTATTACTATTAATAATAACCTCTTGATGCCCAAACCTGTGATACAGCGCCCGGTTAACGTATCGTTTTACCCGGTGCCACCTGAAGTCACAAATGTCATGATCCTTTCAGTTATCTCATCTCTTGGTCGCGTTGCCGGGGACGTCGTAACCTACTCGGCAGCGCCCAACGACTTTGCGGATCGCCCTATTTATGGTGCTCGTCGCATGGTGCCTGTCATTTTTTCTTCTCAGGACGATATTGCAACTTCACCTACCCAACTTACTGTCCATTGTCACGGTCAACGGAGACACATCGATCTCTTAACTGAGTTCCACTGCAGCAAGTGTAAAGGCCTAGGGCATTTTTATAAAGAGTGTCCTGGACCTTCCTCTTCTTCTGGACCCTCTTCTGGATCGTTGTCTACATCGGTGCCTGTTGATACGCCCCCGTCTGGTTCTCGTGCAGAGCCTGATATGCGTGCTCCTGATTTTACTGAAGCTTGCTTCCCTCCTCTCCTTGGTTCTCCAACTTCACCTCAACCGTTTTCACCTCCTTGCTCGATTTCTGAGCAGGACGCTTCTGCTCAGGTGGTGCTTTCTACTTCTCCTGGTGAGGCTCCCTCTAAGGAGGTGGTCATGGTTACCACCGATTCATCGGCAACTGATCTTGATGATTACCGCAATGCTTTAATGACTGCTCCGGACACTCCTGGACTGTTTCATCTTCCTATTACTCCTACTGCAGATCCCACCAGTGTGGATGACATGGCCATTACTGATGAGACTGTTGTTGATTCCAGTGGCCGATACGCAAAACGCACCGTCTTCAAAGCTCCTAGTGCTCCAGCTAAACGTGGACGTCCACGAGTGTATCGCTCTCGCTCATCTTCTAGCACTCGTTCTCCTCCAACGTCCCCCAGGGGGTGTAGCCTTACAGAAAATTCAGAGGAACTCGCAGAGGTTGCCCACCAAGCGCATTTTGAACAGTTTTGTCAAGATACCGTAGGGCTCACTCGACCCTTTACCCATAGACAACTGTTTCGCCTATTTTCGCTCTTCCGGGATCCATCGTTTGATATGGCCTCTTACCTTTCTCACTCCACTTTTCCTCCGGATGATGCTCATCGTCGGGTGACGTGTATAAGAGCTGACCTTGAGGCTCTTTGCAAGACTGTCTGTACGTTCCTTTCTTGTTATCAACGGCTCTGTGAAATGGAGGACACCGCTCAACTTTCTGCTTCATTTCTTCGCCATTCCTCTGCTGATGAGTAGGACTTTTCCTGACTTATTACTTGCTCCTGGACTAGTCCTGCGTTGTTACAGCTTCTCTGGACTTTCCTTCCTTCCTTACCGGACTTTATAGTATGTCATTGTATGTAATTTATCCCCGATCGTCTCCGGGCCATTTTTGTACGTATGTCATTTTCTGTCCTATATCTGCATCAGTGGTTTTATTTTGTTACCTGCATTCATCTGTAGATATTTTCATTCATTGTTCTTTTTTATGTTTTCATCGCCCGAGGTGCGCTTGTATCATCATTTTATGAATAAATTGTTGAACCTCCAGTTCCCGTACATTTCGGAGTGGTGGTGATTTAGCACGAACCCGCTTTTCCAACTCGAACCACAAATGTTCGATTGGGTTCATGGCAGGTGAATTTGGAGGCCAGGTCATTAACAGAAAGTCACCTGCATGTTCCTCGAACCACTCCTTGACGATTCTAGCAGTGTGGCATGGCGCATTATTCTATTAGTAATGCCCTTCTCCAGCAGAGAACACAGTTGCCATGAATGGGTGAACTCGGTCCACAAAGATGTTCAGGTATACTGACAGCTGTCAGAGATTGTGCTATTGGGACAATGGGACCTAAAGTGCCCCAACAAAACATCGCCCACAGCATAACACCGCCGCTCCCGCCGCCGCCGGCCTGTTTCCGCCCAACAGTGCATCCAGGTGCCATAGCCACCGTTGGTAATCAGCGTATCCGCGCTTGACCGTCTACGTGATACACCAGGAATCTTGATTTGTCAGACCAGGCCACTTTCTTGCAATCATTCACGGTCCAATCTCGATGATCTTGGGCCCATTTCATGCGCTGTTGTCGATGACGTGCAGTGATCATGGGTACAAGGCTGAGACCTAAGCTACGTAGGCCCATGCGCAGATTGCTACGATGAACTGTGTGTGCTGTGACACATTGCCCTGATCACCACGGTTGTAGTTGCAGGTGATTTCTCGCACTGTGGCCCTGCGGTCGCTGGGAACAATGCGAGACAGTCTCTTCTCCCCTCTGACATCAATGAGCTGCGGATGACACTCGGCTGGACGACGGTTCGTCGTTTTGCCGTCTGTGCACCACTTTTGATACGTACTCACTACAGCCACACGTGAACAATCCACAAGCCGCCCAGTTTTCGAGATCGTAGTTCAGAGGCGCCGTGCCTTCACAATTTGTCCTTTATCAAACTCCAATACATCGGCAGCTTCTTCCCCATTCTGACTCCGAATACTCGACTAGCCGCCGCCCCGGTGCCGCAGTGGTCTAAGGCGCTGGCCTCTGATCATTCGTCCGTAAGGGGTCCGGGTTCGAATCCCGGTGAGGCATGGATGTTGTGTTTGTCTTACGGCACTGGCTCTCTCTCTTCCCTGGAACCAGTGATCCTAAATTAGGGACGGGCGACTGCTTATAGCCCATTGAGTCGCTCACGGTGGTCGTTAAACCTCCAATCAAAAAAAAAATAAAAAATACTCGACTAACCGAAAGCCGGTCCACGGGTTGTATATATTCTGGTCTGTGAATTTCACCTGCGCCACCGATCGGTCTCCAGGCGCGCTCATTTCTCTAGGCTGGGGGTGGTCATAATAGAATGACTCATCGGTGTGGAGTTGTAGGTTTTGATGCATGACGGGTAATCTTATCCTGATGGAGTTCTACCCTTTGAAGGTAAGGGAATGGTATTACTTCTTTAAATATAGGAATTAAAACATTGTTTTGGTAATATATAGAATTGATTTTAACATTCTTTTCAGCTTTTCTTAACTTTAATTTCCCATTGTACAAGAAACCAGCAATAATCATGAATTCTTTACGGAAACTTTCTTTGGATTCTTGGAACCAAGTTTTAAGTCTTTTTCTGCTCTTTTGCGTTTGTAAATTGACTTTTTTTGTTAGAGTGGCTTAGGTATCTCCATTCTTCATCAATAGTCACAATAAATTTCTAACTGTCTCCGGCTAAGTGATTTTCATAAAGAAGTCTACACCGTGTTCTGCGCTCAGCCACGTGCTTAGGCAAAAGGCGGTGAACGTTATGTTTGCCGCCCCGGTGGCGCAGTGGTTTAAGCGATGGCCTCTAATCATTCGTCCGACCGGGGTCCGGGTTCGAATCCCGGTGAGGCATGGATGTTGTGTTTGTCTTACGGCACTGGCTCTCTCCCTTCCCAGGAACCAGTGACCCTAAATTAGGGACGGGCGACTGCTTATAGCTCTTTGTTTACTTTTTTGTTTATAGTTGATATAGGGAATTTTAAAGACTTAGCTATTACTCTTTGGGTCAGTGGATTTTCTTTTAAGACCAGAGACCTTACTTTTGAAATAGTCGTAAAAGTACGTACTTTCTTTAAATATTCGCTTGATGTTCTTTTTCTTGTTAAAACAATGCTTGACGATTTCCCTCTATTTTTAATAACTAGCGACACCACCCGGCTTCGCACGGTAGCAATTTAGAATTTACGGTGAATCTAAAGAGAAACTATTATTACGTTCAACAGGAGACTGTCTTTCTCTTTGGAAAGCCAGTCTTTGTCTATCACTTGCCAATCGAGATTCTGTTTCTTGGAAAGTTTCATTATGACGGGATAAACAAGTTCTTTTAGCGTCCGATGTACTACGACTTATATTCGATTTTTGTCTCGGCATAATGTTAATACAACATTTAAATTTTAATTAAAGAGCTACTCAAAGAGATACATATGTGTGGACGAAAGCAACTACGCATTTAGTCTGTGCGAGCGCCGATAAACCAAATCTTTGAGCGTCCGATGTAACTACGCATTTAGTCTGTGGCCTTACATGCTGTCACACCGGCCGCCGCGCATGCGCCTCGCATCTTTTTCGCAATGAGCAAAAAATGTTACGTAAACCGGTCGCCGCGCATCGTTGTTTAGGCACTGGAAGCCACGAAAGAATGCGAACGGCGGTTTTTTTCTTTAACTTGTCAGTAAAATCGTTACTGCTCTGCTCCCTTTTGTCATATATTAATGTTTCATACACCTAAACCTTCTTCGACAAATGCTCTATGAAATGGTGAAAACCGCATCAAAATCCATCCGGTGATTCTCGAGTCTAACCCGAACAAACAGACAGACGCCTACCGGGGACTTTATTTTATACTATGTATAGATATTTCTCGTTTTACATTTAGAACTGCTAATTTGATGATTTTCACAGCGTTTTTTCATTACATAATACGAATATTTCTCTTTGTAAAGAGCAAAAAGGTAACATTCTATTCACAGCTTGTTTACGTGCGCCATTTTCTTAGCAGATGATATTTAACTGCAGCAGATGTTTCTTTCGTGTTCATCAAACACGCTGTTGCTAGTTTAAATTCTTTAATCTTTTCTTGTTTTCTGTAATTTCTTATCAAAAACATTTAAAAAGGTGTGGACATCCTCTGTAGTTAACACATGCATTGTTGTATCAGCACTGGACTCGAGAGAAGCGGGTCCTGTTTAAATATGAGGATGGAAAGTTCTGGAGATTTCTTGTGCATAAATGGAAGCTTCCAGTAGGTTCTCGTGTTAGATGCTGGCTGTGGTCGTTAGATGGCAGCACTGAACTGTGGTTGGTTGCTCATGCTGCTTCGGAAGGAGTGACAGGAATGAACACCTAACCCGATTTCCGTATCCGTATATCATACGCCATATTTTCCCTCTTTTTTCCCTTTCTCATGTTTTCAAGATCTTCTATTTTGAAATAATTATAAAATCTTCACATTTCAAAACCTTTTCGCGTCCCACCAAAAAACGACTTGCGACCCATCATAGTTTGGGAAACTCTGCTACAGCAGTTCGTAATTGACCATTCCACATCTTGCATCCTTCAAAAGATGGGAACAGCTTAACATTTTATAACATTGCCCGAATCAAATTGCTCACTATGGTTTTCTCACTAACTGTCAGCATTCATTGCGTGCTTCTTCGAAACTTTTCTTTTTCTTCAGGTCTTTCACACCGCCGAAATCGAAGAGGAAGTATTATCGTTGACGAAACAAAGAAAAAACGTTCGAATAACAAAAAGTGTTAAATTACCAAAACGAAAAGACACAATGGAATAAGTTGTTTACTATACATAGATATCTTAGGGATGAACTAAATGCTCGGTATAAATTACATAAAAAAAAAGGATGAATAGTCCAAAATAGTGGAAACAGCAGGAAATTTTCGGAGGCGTTTTTGATTTCGTAGAAAGTTTAGTAAAGCGTATGGTGACCTCTTACAGCGATACAAGTGTCACACCGTTGTCTCATGCTGTTGACAAGAGAAACAAGAAGACTCTGTGGCAGCAAATCCTTCTCCTGAACAAGAGCAGATCGGAGTTCCTAGAGGGTTCTGGCATGAAGTTGACGATCTGGAATGCGTTTACCCAATGGGCCCATTGAATTTTGTCCCAGTTTCGATGTTGTCTGCCCCACAGTACCCTGACATTTCTTGCTGACGGAGTGAGTGGTATGCTAACTGCAGGTCTTCTCGCGTACAGTCTTTGTTCATTGAGCCGTCTGTATACTGTGAGGCTTGAAACAACTAGTCTACCTGCCGCAGACAGCACTAAAGCAAGCGCTCTCGCTGACATCGACCTGTTACGTCTCACTGTTAGTTCCACATACCTATCATCCTGAGCCGTTGTAATCCGTGGACGACTTGCCACAGGGTGACGATTAACGTCTCCGTTGTGCTGATTCCTTCTCCAAAATCAGGATACAATGGATTGATTCAAGCCAGTGGCTCTGGTAAAACCATTGTGGGTCTGGCCAAATTCCAACATTCCGATAATCCAACCACATATTAACATATTCACTTCCTGTCTTTCTGACACTGTTTTAATAAAAAAGTGAATTCTACTACTAGCCTTGTGCGAGGACGACAAGAAATGTCACTTTTTGTGCTTTTGCAGCTCTTTCTCAACTCCATAAATATGCTGCTTCGCCTTTTATGCCGATTATTGTTCGTCACATGGTATTACCTCATGATTTCCACATTTGAATATTCCCACGTCCACCGTACTCTTCTCCCCCTTTCGTTTGTTCTAAAATGTCTTTTTTTAACTATGCTTAACGTTTGGACATCAGTGTAGGTAATCTTAAGCCTACTTCAGTAGACATTTTGATACTCTCTTACTACTTAAGGTATTCTTTTTTTCTTACCTGAGAAACCACCACTTTTGAGTCATGTCTTGAGGTGTGGCGTCACCACTAAATACCAAGTATCTCCATAAATCTATAATCAGAGCCCAAGGTACCGATGCTATTTTGGAGAGAGCTTGCTTCATCAAAAGATTCACCGACAACTCTGTAAAAATTATGAAATCACAAAGAAATTATTTTTTGATACATACACAGTGTGGCAAAGAATTTTTAAGACTGGGTCTGTAAAATGAAATAGAAATAAGAAATTATAATTTCTTTTGGTTTGTTATTCAAAATAAGTCCCTCCGGCTTCAATACACTTGTTACAGCAATTTAATAATGATTCGAATGCCTGTTCCAGTTCACTTTGCGGAATTTCCTCCAAAGCACGCGTCGAAGCTGTTTGTATGGTCAAAATATCATCAAAATAACACCCTTTTAACGTCATTTTAAGTTTTGGGAATAAATAAAAGTTGCGAGGTTCTCAATCAGGCGAATACGGTGGATGATTCAACACACAGACGTTATTTTTCGCCAAAAATCTACGAGCAAGAAGTGAGGTGTGACTGGGTGCATTATCGTGCAACAAACACAAACTGCTTTCATCCCGATATTCTGGACGAATGCGAAGAATTCTGCCCATCAAACGCCGCAAAACATTTAAATAAAACTCACCAGTAATTGTTTGTCCACTTGGAACAAATTCTTTGTGGATACTACCCTTACTATCGAAGAATGTAATAAGGATTGTTTTGATTTTCGATGGAACTTTTCTTGTTTTTTTTGGCTTGTGGTGAGTTTTTTTACTTCCATTCCGCACTTTGTCGCTTTGATTTAGGATCATATTGAAAACACTATGTTTCATCACCAGTAACAATCGATTTTAAGAAGTTTGGACCATTTTCAGCGGCTGAAATGATGTCTCTGCAATGTGCACTTCTCCTTGATTTTTGTTCATTGGCTCGAATCGCTTCTTTGTTGATGTTTAAAGACTCTTCCATCATTCTTAGAGACGCACATCGATTGTTTGCCACAAAATCAAGCACTTTTTCAATAATCTCAGGTGCCCTAGATGAACTTGGTCTTCCGGTATGCTTATCATCTTCTAGCGTATTTCTTCCGTCCAAAAAACGTTTGTGCCACAGGAAAACATTTGATCTACTTAAACAAAACTCACCGTAAACCTGTTCCATCATTTGGTACGTTTCCGAGGCACTTTACCAAGTTTTGCGTTAAATTTAATAACAGCCCTTTGTTCCATCTTAATAATTCAGCATGAAAAAAATTTTGCTTCTGTAATAAACGGCCGTTTCGTTTGAGTTACTTTAACAACTGCGCAGTACTTTTGGCAGAAAGCAAGCTGATGGTCACGGTTTATAACGCATTCGCGATTACACTGGTGGCGCCACCGTAGGCTGAAATCTAGCGGCAGTCTTGAAAATTCTTTGACGCACTGTGTATATACATTGAATGCTCACAGAACTATGCTACCTCACTACTACTTCGTGAGTCCTCCTTTCTCCATGAAAGTGGCCGCCACCCGAAGTAGCATCGATCGACTCCACGAGATGTCTGTACAGTTGCGTGAGAATCTGCATTTAAGTTGTTTCTACTGCGGTTCACAGTTCCTGTAAGGAGCAGTGTGGTTCATCCGGCTGCCTTACCTGGAGTTGCACAACATTCCATAGATGTTCTATTGGGTTCAGATCAAGCGAGTTTTGGTTCCATTCGAGACGTCTCATATTAGCATTGTGTTCGTCGTACAATTTCTGCATCACACATGTCGTCGTGGAAGAATCTGTCCCCGTCTGGGTGACTGTACATCGTGGGTTGAACATGGTCTACAAGTACATTATTGTAGTACAAGGTGTGATAAAAAAATATCCAGATTGGATTTATTGAAAAAAAAAGTAAAAGACTTAGAGATCTAAAACTTAATTGCCTTCGAATCAGTTCCCTTCCGAAACCACACACATAGCCCAGCGCTGTTTCCACTTCTCAAAGCATTTTTTGAAGTCAGCTTCTGAAATAGCGAACAGCAGCTTCGCCGCATTCTGTTGGTTTTCCTCAATATCTTGAAATATTTTCCCTTTCAAATGTTATTTGATTTTTGAAAAGAGAAAAAAAGTCGCGGGAAGCGAATTCTGGCGAATGGGGTGGTTGTCGGATCTCTGAAATGCGGTGCTTAGCAAGAAACTACATGTAGCGATGCATGGGCAGGCGGGCGTGTTGTCATTGTAGAGTTTCCACTCGCCACTCTCATGTAATGCCGGGGTTATGCGACGAACTGCGTCATTCAAGAGTTGACAGTAGTACTCCTTGTTGATTGTCTGGCCTGATGGGGCGCATTCATGATGCACAATTCTCTCACGATTGAAAACAACAGTCAGTATCGTCTTGACATTCCTGCGGCTCTGTTGTGTAATTTTGGGTCTCCAAGAGTTTGGGGTCTTCCATTGTGAAGACTTGGAAGAGCACAAGTCTTTACAGGGAAGACTTGGAAGACCCCAAGTCTTTACAGTGAAGACTTGGAAGACCCCAAGTCATGGGGTGGTTGTCGGATCTCTGCAATGCGGTGCTCAGCAAGAAACTACATGTTGCGATGCATGGGCAGGCAGGAGTGTTGTCATTGTAGAGTTGCCACTCGCCACTCTCGTGTAATGCCGCTGTTATGCGACGAACTGCGTCACTCAAGAGTTGACAGTAGTACTCCTTGTTGATTGTCTGGCCTGATGGGGTGCATTCATCATGCACAATTCCCTCACGATTGAAAACAACAGTCAGTATCGTCTTGACATTGCTGCGGCTTTGTTGTGTAATTTAGGGTCTGAAAGAATTTGGGGTCTTCCACTGTGAAGACTGTGCCTAAGTTTCTGGGTCATACGCATAAACTTACGATTCATCACCAGTTATGATAGGTTTAAAAAATTTTTCGATGCACTCAGCAGATCACTAACAGCTGAAACATGGGCCTGTTTTCACTCAACTGAGAGCAATTTTGGCACAAATTTGGCTGAGAATCGTCTCATAACCAAATCACCCAAAAGAATCGACTGAACTGAACCAAAACTAATGTTGAAGTTTTCAGATAGCACAGGAATAGTGATTCGACGATTTTTCCACACATCTGTGCGCACAAGTTCGACATTGTTTTCCCTTTTGCTGTGGTTGCCGGCCTCCCAGACCTTTTATCACTGTCAACACTTTTACGACCATCTTTAAAATGTTTATACCACTCATAAACTTGTGCACGAATCACACAATCCTCCCTATAGACTTTCTGCAACTTTAAGCAAAGAATATGTAACTGAGAAGAAGTTAAGGGTCGGCGAGACGTAACTAGCGCCGACATTTCCTACGATACAAGATGCAGTGCACACAAACCAAAATACAGGCTGATGTTGGAGCAGACTGGGCATGCGTGTTTGTGTTGTTTTGTTGACTTCAATTCTTCTGGCTCTGCGTTTACTGCTATCAGTCGTTTCAGTGATCCGCAATTTTACAAGCCGACTTACAATTTTATTTTTGGCAGTCTGTATCAAACAAGGCATGTATTTGATGGAAGAAAATCATATTGGATTGGTGCGAATGAAATGTCCGGCGCGAACGAGCAGTGGAGACAGGCCCCCATCACAGCGGAATGGAATCACCCACAGGTGTTGCGGGTATTACGCCACAGAGATTCTATAAATCGCTAGCACGTGTGTGAAGAACAAGGTTCATGCAGGGTTTGTTTGGACGTAACGTGGCTTGCAAAGAAAACATGCAGACGCCGGATTTGAGAGTCATATTCCTATATGATTTTCAACTGGGCCATTCTGCAAGAATTGCCGCTCGAAACGTTAACAAAGAGTTTGGAGAGAATACAGCCAACGAAAGAACCATTCGGCGATGGTTTGTGAATTTTCGAAGAGGAGATACGAACCTGCAAAACGAAGCACGTGGTCACCAACCTGTTACTGTTTCTCACGATGTTCTGTTACGTGTGGGTGAAGTGGACCCTCGAAAAACGCGTCGTGAGATAGCGACAGAGGTAGGTGTCCACCATACGACAGTTGTTTGATGTCTGGCTGCGCTGGGTAAGGTCAAAAAGCTGGACATGTAGCTGCTTCATAAGTTTACAACTGCCAACAATACTAGGTGTTTGGAAGTCTGCATGTCCCTGCTTGCCAGGAATGAACAGAAACCTCTACTGCATCGAATCGTCACCTGAGACGAGAAGTGGGTCCTTTATGGTAATTAGAAACGATTTGCACAATGGTTAAGCAAGGCACAGCCTGCTAGACGGGGCATCCTAAGCCACCCGTACACACCATGAAGATGATACTCCTTGTCTGATGGACCACAACCGGGATAATTCATCGGAGTTTCTTGGCAAAAGCCCAAACCATCACTGCAGAACGTTACTGTGCTGAAGTACCCCAGATGCACCGGAAATTGCTGCAGAAGCAACCGATTTTGATCAACAGACGTCGTTTTCTTCTGCTCCAGGACTACGACCGCCCACATGTCGGACAACGAACGATGCTGACACTAAGTGTCTTGGGCTATAAAGCACAGCCTCCTCCTGCCTATTACCCGGACTTGTCTCCGACAGACTATCATCTGTTTCATCGCCTGGATCACTTCCTGTCCGGGAAATAGTTCACGAGAGACAACGTGGTTCAACGTGCAGTTGATGACTTCTTCAGGTTCCAGCCACAAGACGTTTTCCGTTCCGGGATCATGGCCTTGCCGGACAGATGGCAACTATGTGTCGATGCCGAGGGGGATTATTTTACCTAGGTAAGTTGTCCTACTTTTCGGTTCTTGCCATCCACGTGTGCTGGTCCTTGGCCGGGCATTTCATTCGCACCAACCCAATAAATCTACTAGGTGAGTAATAACATTTTTTTCATTCTGTTTTAAGTGTTATTATAAAGGAAGCATTTCGAGCCTAGCAGTGTTCCATTACATTACATGCATGTTGAAGAGGTTAAATCATTTCACCCCTTTACCTAGAATCATTCTCAATATAATGTTTTCTTAATATTCACAGCCATTAAGCAAAGAATATAACTAAGGTTACAAGCTACATGTAGATCTCTAAGATTCTCCTCCCTAATGTTTACGTTTTGTGGGAATCCATTCTTGTGCTGGGAATTCCACAAAAACTATTTTTAATACTTCGAGGTAACATGAACCCCATTTAAATTCAAAAATAGCCTCAGGATGTTTAATTGACATTTAAATTATATTGTAAATATGAAATTCATGGCATGCAACCTGGTATTACTATAAAGAACTTATCTTTAGGTATTTCTGTGCAAATTGCACATTACTCCTGATCCTGTGGCTGATGCACCTGCAATGCAATATGCAAATTAATATTTATAATGGCTCCATATAAACTAAACACCCCTAAAATAGGATTTAAATAAAAATTAGGTACAGTATATTTTAGTTAATATTGAAAATGGGAAATTGGTGTCAGCTGTTTAAAGCAACGTTTTTTTATAGAGTTCGTATGATTTCGTGATAATTTTAGTTAAAATACAAGAAGATGTTTCAAAATTTGTTTAAAACGACTTCCAATTCGGGATCTAATATTTAAGAGAATTTAAAAGTTGTAAGGAGTTTGTTTATTTTTCCATGACATTAATTTTGAGGCATTTTGGTACGTGTAAATATTCAATATCAAGACTGAAAAAGTTCGTGCTTAGAGTGAGAATAAAAACTATTTGCTAAAACTTAATTAAAATAATAATATTAATTGCTATGGTTTATATTTGTTTCATCAAAAGAAGGGACAATAGGGACATCAGAAAACAACAACAACAAAAAAACTGCTCTAAGGAAACAATCGAGGATCAAAGAAAAGTTCCGTTTCCGTGCCCCCTAACGCTTTTTGTGCCTGAATGTTAACTTTTCCGGCAGAGCACAGAATCTCTTAGCTTGTGGTGGCGCTGTTGTCGCCTGTTTTACGTTATCTCAACGAGAGTTGACGTTCTTCACGCGAAGCTTTATATTCTTTGTGTCTTAAGTATGCGTCTTTGCAGTTTCGCCAAGTTTTCGTTGTTAAAGTTTTTCCGACATGACAAATGAGACGAACAGCTTCACAAAGACGTGACTCACGGCCATAGGCGCGACTTCGTGGGTTCGAGACACTTTTTAAACCCCCAAAACCCCTAATATTTTTGCGCGTATTTTGTGGGGAAAATACATGTACGCGTATATGTATAAATTTTGTTTTTCGTTATCAATTCCTCAAGTCTTTTATTACTCATTCCCCGTTTCCTTTTTTTTTTTTTTTTTTTTTGATTGGAGGTTTAACGACCACCGTGAGCAACTCAATGGGACCGCCCCGGTGGCGCAGTGGTCTAAGGCGCTGGCCTCTGATCATTCGTCCGTAAGGGGTCTGGGTTCGAATCCCGGTGAGGCATGGATGTTGTGTTTGTCTTACGGCACTGGCTCTCTCCCTTCCCTGGAACCAGTGACCCTAAATTAGGGACGGGCGACTGCTTATAGCCCATTGAGTTGCTCACGGTGGTCGTTAAACCTCCAAACAAAACAAAAAAACAAAAACAACTCAATGGGCTATAAGCAGTCGCCCGTCCCTAATTTAGGGTCACTGGTTCCAGCGAAGGGAGAGAACCAGTGCCGTAAGACAAACACAACATCCATGCCTCACCGGGATTCGAACCCGGACCCCGTTCGTACGAATGATCAGAGACCATCGCTTAGACCACTGCGCCACCGGGGCGGCTCCCCGTTTCCTATATATCGAAAGTGTGTATAGAAATTGACCCTCAGACTGTTTATGGTGCCTAAAACAAGAATTAGTGTTTGTTCGAGCTCATCAAATTTGACGCGACAGACAATACTTCAAGTACCGTTGTTCAAGAGCATTTAAAACTGCATCCTTTGTAAAGAAAATTCTTCGGTTTGTCTGGGGTCCCACAAAATACAAAAGTCTAGCTTTATATTCGGAGACTAGAACCTATTCGAGGTCATAGTGACAAAGGCGGAAATATGTTGTACTATAAGATTGACCTACCCTATCGTCGGACAGTCGGGGACCTATGAGGTTAGGAGAGAGAGGAGATGGCATCAACAGCCGCTGGTAAAAGCAAATCTGATCATTTGGTTTCTTCCTTCCTCCGGGTGGGCAGGGCTCAGGAACGTGACGTCTCTTCCTAAAGACCTGTGCTGCAGCACAGGTTGATAGCGGCCGTCTCTTACTCTCTGCAGCAGTACCTGAAGGTCAACAAGGCTCCCATAGCTTTAGCAAGGCCGTGATTAGCTAATGCGCAATATGCACTTCCATTCTACGAAGCATAATTTTGTTTAATTTTTTTTAGAAAATACTAAACAGCATTTCTGTAATTATTTGCAAATTTTTAGTTATGTGCATGTATATTTCAGCCACATTTTTTCCTGACTGTACATGCTGCCCAAGTGCCTCTAAAACCTCTTCAAAGTCGACGATTTCTCCGTAGAAAGTACAGAAGCACCCCAAGTTGGGTATACTGGACATTTACAGCTGATACGAAGTAGAGCCCGCGGATAACGCAGGGCTTGCGGCTGATGCCATGTCCTTTCCGTTCTAACCTCATATTTTAACTCAGAAATTATTTGAAAAAAAAATTCTTGGCATTTTTTAAAATTGGTAAAAAAAAACTTAAAATAAATTTTACATGTTTTTGTTACTTTTATAAAGACAATTGAGTTGGAAATTCACAGTATCTGTGTATTGTATATAATAATGTCGCGCCTTCAAAAGCAAAATAAATGAAATAAATAATGATCTAGAAAAAAATATTTGTCTTTAATTAACTACACTGAAGAGCAATTGAATTAGAGATACCAGTCTAGTAACGTGTAGCACCACCTTTCGCCCTGATGACGACGGCGATTCGTCTCGGCCTGGACTCAACAAGACACCGGAAGCGTTGGATCCACGATCCCTGAATAAGCTCCCACAGTTAACGAAGATTTGATGGAGGGGGTTGGAGCCTCGAACATCTCTCTCGATGGCATCCTAGATGTGCTCGATGGGATTAAGTTCAGGTGACCTAGCTGGCCAAGGAAGAGAGGTCACGTCGGTAAAGTTTTCATCCAACCATTCCGATACAATTCGGGAGCGATGACACGGTGCATTTTCTTGTTGCAGGATGAGGTCCCCAGTGGGATGTTGAAGATGCACAAACGGCAGCAAATGCTCGTCTAGGATATCTCGGTAACGTTGACCTGTGAGGGACGATGTCACACGCACCAGGGGTCCCATTTCAGTCCACATAAACAGTCCCCAGACGAGAATGCCACCCCCACCAGCTTGAAGAGTACCCTGCTGGCAAGAAGGATTCATCGCTTCATGTGGTTTGAGCCGTGCTCGTATCCTGCCATCCGCATGTACCAACGTGAATCTCGACACATCAGTCCAGGCAACATTTTCCCACATGTCTAGGGCCCAGTGGCGATGTTCCCGCGCCCATGCTAATCTTTGCACCCTGTGATGTGCGTTCAGCAGCGGTAGCCTCGTGGGACAATGGCTTCTGTACCCCATAGCGAGGAGGTGGTTCTGGATGGTGTGGCTGCTTACACGTTTTTGTGCACCAGCGTTAAATTGCAGAGGGATTTCTTGCACTGCGGCCCGTCTATCCGCTGTTACAATGCGAGCTAGCCGATGATGACCTCACTCATCCATACGCTGTTGTCCACGGCAGTTGGCCTTTCTAGGGATGGGTTCAACGGATTCGATGTACTCACGGTGCACCCGTGACACAGTGGCTCGTGAAAATTCCAGTGCCTGCACGACTTCCGAGATGGACTGACCCATTCGTCGGGCCTCGACAATTTGCCCACGATCAAATGCGCTTAGATCCTTCGTCTTACCCATACTGCGTCCGACTCTTACTGATTCCCGTCGCATCACTCCTTATATTGTCGGATCGCTGCATACGTCAGAGCGCCACATTTGCATAAAGCCAGCTGTCTCTAATTGAATTGCTCTTCAGTGTATAATTTGCTTTATTTTAGCACTTCAGACGTCTTATTGTGCCAGATATTCTGACTGAATGAAATTTAAATTAGACTTAAATACTTTGAGAAATGCATGGGTAATTCGATTAAAAATTTCCAGAACCCCCAATAATTTTTCAAGCCGGCGCCTATGCTCACGGCACATGCGCAGTAGGTTCCAAGGTCAACCTGTGCCAAACCGTTTCCTGCTGTTTCGCGCTATTCTAAATTTATGCAACCAGTCTCGATACTTTTTGATCTCACCTCATATAAGGTGTCCATGCTTTAGCCCACACACACCTGGCGTTCCAGTTTATATGCTCCATATAATAAACGGATAGGTGATACCATGCACGACGGATCCATAGTCTTTTGTGGCGGAAATACAGACATTTACAAAAGTTTAAGACCACTTGTTGGTATTAGATTTCTGCCGATTGCGTCAGCTACTATCTGCATTACTTAATTTCCTGTCGATGTTGCATCATCCTTCAGCGGTAGCTGTTGATAGAGTTGAAGGAAGCGTGGGAGCGTCAGTTTGCTTCTGGTTTTCATGCTGAGAGGTTTTGTACGTATTTTCTATATAGCAAAAACTGGGCAAAAAAGCGTCATTAAGTATTACTCAGAGGGCACAAATACTGACTTTATATCATGAAGGATACTCCGCACGTGACATAAGCAGAAAAGCGAGCGTGAGCAAGACTTCTATTCATCATACGATCATGAAATATCGAGATACAGGTGAATTTAGTGGCCGAAAGAGAAATAGGCATCCAAGGAAAACAATCACACGTGATAGCAATACCATGTGGCGAATAGTTATGCGTTCTCCGAGGAGTTCGTGCAAGAAAATCAAGGCCTTTCTAATTCAAAAGGGTCTGATATTAGCATCAGCACTGTTTCCCGACGTCTTAGCAAAGATTTTGGATTAAAGTCATAAACCTGAACATAAACCTCAACTAGCCTCTGTCATGAAAAAGAAGAGACCCAGTTTGCGAAGCGTCATCAATCGTGGACTGCTGAAAATTGGAGCCAAGTTATTTTTTACGCTTTCCAACCGTAGGTTGTAGAAGCGTATATGCTCCAGCTTTGTCAGTCCGTCTGTCCGATAACTCACGTGAAAATGGTTCGATTTCGACGAAATTTTAGTATGTGGTAGGGGACCCCCTGGGGACGAAGACGAACCCTATTGAAAATGGGCAAAGCAGGGTCAAAGGTCAGGACATAGGAGCGGGATCCATTCCATTGCTCTTATGCGTCATAACTTGCGTAAACATTGTTCGATTTCGATGAAATGTTAGTATGTGGTAGGGAACCACCTGGGGATAATCCCTATTGAAAATGGGTGAAATTGGGTCAAAGGTCAGGAAATAGGAGCTGGATCCATTCCATTGCCTTTATGCGTCATAACGTGCGTAAAAACAGTTCGATTTCGATGAAATTTCAGTATGTGGTAAGGAACCACTGGGAACGAACCCTATTGAAAATGGGCGAATGGGGTCAAAGGTCAGGACATAAAAGCGGGATCCATTCCATTGCCTTTATGCGTCATAACAAGCGTAAATATGGTTCGATTTCGATGAAATTTTAGTATGGGGTAGGGAACTACCTGGGCACGAATCCTGTTGAAAATGGGCGAAATGGGGTCCAAGGTCAGGCAGGGCATAAGAGCGGGATTTATTCCATTGCCCTTATGCGTCATAACTTGCGTAAAAATGGTTTGATTTCGATGAAATTTTAGTATGTGGTAGGGAGCCACTGGCGACGAACCCTATTGAAAATGGGCGAAAAGGGGTCAAAGGTCTGGACACTGGAGTGGGATCCATTCCATTGTCTTGTGCATCATAACTTACCTAAAATGCTTGGATTGCGACAAGACTTTATCATGTTGTTCCGGAGGTATAGCGAACCTGTTCTCTTGAATATCAACGAAATGGGGTCAAAGGTCATTGCATAACAGCTAGATTTGTTCCACAGCTATTATTCTCATAACTTATGTAAAAATGCTTCTATTGCGACAAAACTTTAGTATGTTGTTCCGGAGGTATACTGAACCAATTCTGTGTATTATCATCGAAATGGGGTCAAAGGTCAGAGCACAACAGCGAGACTACTTCCGCAGCCATTATATTAATAACTTGACTAAAAAATGCTCCTATTGCAACAAAACTTTAGTATGATGGTCCGGAGGTGGATTCGATTCCCGCTCCAGGACGATGACATTTTCAAGTTTTCGGATGTTATCTGACTTCCATCCTTAACATATTTACACCAAAAAACGGATTGTCATTTTCGAAATTTGTATTTTATGTTGTAATCTGGTATTCCATTCATGATTCTTTCATTGGTTTTATGACAATAACATTCATTACTCCACCTAAGTACCACTTCGTGTCAGGAATTAGCAGACCTTATTGCTTGTTGTTATGATTTAATTCCACTTTATATGTAAAGGACTGTAGCTCGGAGTGGTCGTGAGTGAGGCGAATGTGTTGTTGTTGTTTGTAGTTATGATTTAATTCCACTTAGTGTATACTGGACTGTGGCTCGGAGTGGTTGTGAGTGAGGCGAATGTGTTGTTATTGTTTGTTGTTGTGATTTAATTCCACTTAGTATGTACAGGACTGTGGCCCGGTGTGGTCGTGAGTGAGGAATGGATTGTTATTGTTTGTTGTTATAATTTAATTCCACTAATTATGTACCGGACTGTGGCTCGGTGTGGTCGTGAGTGAGGCGAATGTGTTGTTATTGTTTGCTGTTATGATTTAATTTCACTTAGCAAGAATCGGACTGTGGCTCACAAGTGACGTGAATAAATGCAATGTGTTTTGTATAAGTAAATGTATACTCTCGAATTACTCGGTTTATTTCACACCCACAAAGATCTTCGTATGTGAAAATGCATAGCATAAATTATCTATAGACAGTAAGAAGGTGCACTCTCGTTTTTTGTAATGAACATTTCTGCCGCTCGTGGAGATATGCAGCTGTTTCTACTTGTTTTAGTGTTTCTAAACATCCTTTATGAAGTCTCCAATCGGTTCCATTCCGTATGAAGATCGCGACACAGTGTGCATTTAAAATAATGCGAAGTGTTTCCACTAAGGAAGCAAATGTATACCCTTTTCACAGAACCTCTTCTTGTTTTTTTGGAAAATCTTTTTCTAATAATTCTTTTTGTGGCGGAAAGGATTCAAAAGACGTGCTCCTTTTATTCGAGAATCTACTGTCATTTTTCCTGTTTTCCCATCCTCTCTGCACGTGCGTGCATGCAGATCAGAGATCACAAAAATAAAAAAGGGTTGGCTAAATAACTAAAGACGGAAATTAGTGAAACCTGTTTCGAGTGTAATCCTGTCTTCTAAAGCGAACTGAGACAAAGGCTACTAAAGATGGTACTACCTGATAAGTCCGTCTTGTGAATTTCATCCGCGTGATTTATTATCGGGGCTGTTTTACTTTAGGTGAAGCCGTCTTTGGATTAGACACAAGTAGCACGTAGATTTTTTTAGTTTTAATTCCTTAAGTGGGAAATATTTTTTCCAGTTCTCTTGCTTGACATGAAAGAGACATTAAGATGTGAACTGCTCTAACTGAAACGAGTTGTCGCGTCGCAAAATTTAACTTTTCCATATCTTAAACTTCACCGCTTCTCATACAGCATCATTTGCATTAATTTTTAACAGGCAATTCGGTAAAAAAAATAGTATGTTCTTATATTATCACAACGTCCGTCGAAACGCTTGTGAACATATCTCTGAAATTATTAGTTCGATTTGAAAAATTCTTGTTGCAGCTAAAAGCCCTAACTATGAGAACAACAATCCATGAGTTTTGGTCTATTTCTGATGCATAATCTCGGCGCTAGGGGGCGTAAACTTTCAAGCTATCATTTTCAAAATATATTACCACAGTGCAGTGTTCCTACGCACAAGATTTGGCTGTTTGAAAATACAACACACATAAAAATTGGAAAGGGAGTGAGACAAGGTGACACCATATCTCCGAAGCTCTTTAATGCCATATTGGAAAATGTCTTTCAATCACTGAACTGGGAAAACAAAGGAATAAAGATTAATGGAGATTATCTAACCCACCTTCGTTTTGCTGATGACATAGTCATTTTTGCAACTACCCCATCCGAGCTGCAGAGTATGATCCAGGAACTTGCTGACAAGAGTAAAGAGGTGGGATTAAAAATGAACTTTCAGAAGACAAAAGTGATGTTCAATGCTTTTACAAGAAATGAAGATTTATCGACTGATGGAGAAAAGCTGGAGATAACAGACACGTACGTTTATCTTGGACAGCAGATATCAAGTGAGGGTCACATTGATGAAGAAATGAATCGGCGCACAAATGTTGCCTGGAGAGCTTTTGGAAGAAACAGCAATATTTTCAAGAGCAATATGTCCTAAAAGAGAAGTATTTGATCAATGCATCGTTCCAGTGCTTACGTATGGTGCAGAGACGTGGACCGTAACTAAAAATACATACAAATGCTGCAGACAACTTAAAAAAGCATGGAGAGGTGCATGCTTGGTGTAACCAGGAGAGATAAGAAGAGGAACTCGTGGATCAGAAAAATGACAAGAGTGAAAGACATCATGATCAGAGTTAAATCCCTGAAATGGCAATGGGCTGGACATACTGCCCGAAGGACAGACCATCGATGGACAGCCGAAATTTTAGATTGGATTCCAAAGGACATGAAAAGACCCAGAAGACCACATGGGAGATGGGTGGATGAAATTCGAAAGTATGCAGGAGTGACATGGAGGAGACTGGCACAAGACAGACCGGGGTGGCGCAGTGGTCTAAGGCGCTGGCCTCTGATCATTCGTCCGTGAGGGGTCCGGGTTCGAATCCCGGTGAGGCATGGATGTTGTGTTTGTCTTACGGCACTGGCTCTCTCCCTTCCCTGGAACCAGTGACCCTAAATTAGGGACGGGCGACTGCTTATAGCCCATTGAGTTGCTCACGGTGGTCGTTAAACCTCCAATCAAAAAAAGAAAAAAAAAACAGCTGCAAACGGTATAAAAACAAGCCTGAAGCTGACCGCCATCATATAGCACTGTGAGGTATAAGGTAATTTCTCTTCGTGCTGAAATATTGTCGTTCTTACGTTATGTCTAAATCATTAGGTAAGAACACGATGGAACACTTCCTTAATTAATCCTTTACGGCCAGACGAAACATAAGACAGAAGTCAACTTACTGTAATTGATTCTTTATTCCACCATTATATCAATAGCATAGGTATCGCACTTCGAGGCATTACGTAATTCACATAGCCACATATCCACATATCCACCACCCACGAGCAACTGTTGTATCGTTGTTTTTATCTGTCATTCTTATCTCATACATTCATGCGTCACGAACCTCGGTATGTACACGTACCATTCGCAGAGAACTTTATTCCATGGGTTCACGTGGTCATGTAGCTGCTCCTAAGCCTTTCATCTCCACTCGGAATGCTACTCGTCGTTTAGCATGGTGTAAAGAACATTTATCGTGGACCGTAGATCAATGGAAATGGGTCCTATGGACTGATGAATCTAGATACACGATCCATCAGTCTGATGGCAGTGTGTGGGTATGGAGGCAGCCGGGGGAACGCAATATACCACAGTGCAGTGTTCCCACGGTCAAGTTTGGAGCTGGCAGTTTACTCGTGTGGGTGTGTTTTTCGTGGTATGGTCCCGGCCCATTGGTTATCTTGGAAAAACCTGTTAACCAGCACGTCTACCTCGATATTCTGGACAATTATACCAACTCTGTGGCAATACTATGGAACCGAGCCTTGTTGGTACCAGCAGGATAATGCACCGAGCCATAAAGCAAGGACTCTTACGGCGTGGTTTGATGATAATTCCGCATCGTCCGTGGACTGACCAGCACAGAGCACCTATGGGATGAATTAGAGCGCCGCATAAGAAGTTTTGAACCAAGGCCTACAGCAACAGTTAGCGGCAGTATTATGTACTAAATGGAAGCGCATACCTATCGCTGTGTTCCAAAACCTTGTCGAAAGCATGTCTCGAAGGGCCAGTGCATGTATTAAGGCCAAAGGTGGACTGACACCGTACTAGTGTATGTCAATAAATGCTATGTTGTGTTTCTTTTCTAGATGTCCGGTGACGTTAGTCAATATAGTGTATATAAATGTATACTTGCCCTTTAAGGGTGATACTACGACACACAGAACATATAAATGTATCATCATCATCATCTTTGTCAATGTTATCAATCCACTGCTGGATGAAAAGCTCCCCAAATTTCTTCCACAACGGTCTCTTTTGAGCCAGTTTCCTCCATGACACTCTGGCATGCTTTCGATTTTCATCCACCTATCGCCCAAAGTTTCCGTTGATCATCGGCGGTTTGTTCTTCTGGCAATATGTCAGCCCATTTTAGGGATTTTACTGTGATCACGATGTCTGCAGCCCTTGTCATTTTCCTGATCCATGGGTTCTTTTTATCTTTCCCGGTTACACTAAGCATGCATCTCTCCATGCTTCTTTCAGTTGTCTGCAGCATTTATATATTGTTTTTAGTTCAGGTCCATATCTTTGCTCCGTACGTAACAACTGGACGGATGCACTGATTAAACTCTTTTCTTTTAAGACATGATGGCATATTGCTGTTGAAAATTGTACTGTTTCTTTCGAAAGCTCTCCAACCATGTCTGATTCGCCGATTCATTTCTTCTTCAATATGATCCTCGCTTGATATACAGGGTGGCCATCACTCACAATTCAAACCCTAGGGTGGTCATCACACACAATTCAACATCACTCACAATTCAAACCCCACCTCATTCCCACTTCACCCATCTCCCTTCAAAGCTTTCCTCAGCCTATTCACTCACATTTCTCCTTTAATTGTCATTTCTGTAATATTTTGAGAATGACTCTGTGTTCAGCAAAATCCGGGTATTCTGAACTACACGTGGTTCTCGGACGAGGCGTGTTTTCACCTGTCCGGATACGTCAATTTTCAAAATTTCCGTAGGTGAACCAGCGAAAATCCCGACGCGATACATGAAGAACCCCCTTCATTCACAGAAAATTGGTGTTTGGTGTGTGATAATACTGCGTCGCATAATTGGTCTCATCTTCTTCGATACAACCATCGAAACAGCTGCATATATGGAAATCTTCAAAACCTTTGTAAATCAAATGGACGACGGAGAACTCTCCATTGGGTATTACCAACATGATGGAGCGACATCACACCCCAGTATGTCCGAAATTCAGTTCTTTTTTGGTGACCGCGTCATTTCGTAGGGTCTATGGCCACCGCGCTCGCCCGATCTGACGCCCTCTGATTACTTTTTATGCGGACATCTAAAGGGGAGAGTTTACCCAAAGAAACCGCGAACCGTAGATGCCTTGAAAGCAAAGATCACCGAAGAAATTCAGGCAGTGATGGCGGACGTACTGGCGAGGAGTTTCCACAATATGGTGCGCCGGGTTCAATGCTGTCTGGACGCAAATGGTGGCCACTTCGAGCACATGTTGTGATGTCATCACATTTCGCACGAAATGAGGTAAGTCCACTCCAAATTTCGTGGCAATATCTTCATTGGTGTTAATATTATTAAAGAAATGCAGGGTTCGGTAGCGAGTGGGACACCTTGTACAAGGGTCGTCCAAATGAAACATAGACTAGCTGTTAGAGGTGAGTGTACTTTATTACAGCATAAGAATATGTACACAGGAAAATATAATAATATACGTAACCCAGGGGTGCCGATAGCGCTAAAAATAGGCACCCCTAACATTTAGGCGGGTGTCCTATCGGTAGATAAGTTTATGGATCCTCTGTCAGGTGCTTTGGAATCCACTGCGCTCACACTTTCGAATACCCCAGTTGTTGATGGAGGATTGTGCCAATGGAGCCCCTGCTGAGGCCTATTGCAGCGACGTACTATCCAACCGTTATTCTGTGGTTAACTTTCACTAGTTCGTCCACTGCGCGATTGTGTCTGGTGTGATGTCGACGTGTGCTTTGCCAGGTCTCGAATGATCCGTAGTACTTGCACGACCATCCTGAAATTCTTTAAACCATTTCAAGACCGTATTGCGTGCTAAGCATGCACTACCGTAAACAACCTGCATGCGTCGTAAGATTTCTGTCAATTTGCTTCCCTCTTTTGTCAACATTTAGATCACGGCTCGCTTTGACCGCTTGTAGGTATCCATAAGATAGGTCGTTTACGTTCCTTTGATATTACTCACACCCAACGCGTCTCGCCAACTAAATGCTTCGCACGCTGCATTCCTCTTTTATGTGTGGTTACTACAGCGCCAACATCTCTTCGGAATATACTGCAGTGCCACCTGCCGACCCGAGTTTATGTTTCATTTGGACGAACCATATAAAAGGGGCTTCAAACATTTGCTTTGTTTGAGGCCGCGGGTGGCCTTCTGGTCAGCGTTCGTAACTACCACGGAACGCTCGAACCACTAAATATCCGCCGTGCGTCGGATCGGCACGTTAAGCCGTCGGACCCCGGGTACTGGCCATCCGGTAATAAATAAGGGCGTCTTCCTCCCTCTTCCTACCTCGCTTCCGTGTCACTTTCCTATCGGGCACCCTAGCCCAAATCTCCTAACTTCCTATTTCTAAGGGTTGTTTAAGACCTGGGGTCAGACACTCCCTTCCAAAAATCCTTTACATATGATCTGATCTGGTCTGCTTTGTTTGAAATTCATACATGCCGGTCATCTTGTCTCACTTCGAAAGAAGCTACTACTTGTATCCTCGAACCTTCACAGTACTACCATCAAGACACACACACACACACACACACACACACACACACAGCAATCTAACCAAATGTTCATAAATGTGTTAGGGAGCCATTACAAAAAAAGTATTATTTCATAGCAGGTGTTTCCATTGTTTTGCTCTCAGTCTCTACATAAGGATTAGCTCTGAGGTAAGAAAAAAACAGTAGTAGAAGAATGCCAAGACTAATAAAGCAAGAGAACCAACTGAACTCACAAAATTATTCAATTTGAAAAGAGGAAGAAATATCTCGAAGAAAAGAGATTTAATTATCACAGTAAAATGGACCTTCCGTGAAGTGACCCTTCGGTGAAAAAGGCTTTCGATAACATGAGCTGTTGGTGAAATGAACAATCCGGTAAAATGAACTTTTGGGGAAGTAAACCTTCAAAGCAACCATTCAATAAAGTGATCATTTCGATAAACCGACGTTTTAGTGCTTGTCCGGGAAGTAAACTACACTCGTTTCTCACTCGCCGGTAAAATGATCTATCGGAAAAGTAAACACTTTTCGTTTTTTGATTGGAGGTTTAACGACCACCGTGAGCAACTCAATAGGCTGTAAGCAGTCGCCTTTCCCTAATTTAGGGCCACTGGTTCCAGGGATGGGAGAAAGCCAGCGTCGTAAGACAAACACAACATCCATGCCTCACCGGGATTCGAACTTGGGCCCCTTTCGGACGAATTATCAGAAGCCATCGCTTAGACCACTGCGCCACAGGGGCGGCTCAACACTTCGGGAAACAATCCTTTGATAAACAGACATTTCAGTGAAGTGGTCGTCAACTAAGTGAATTACGCCAGTTTCTAACGAGTTAGCAAAATGATCTTTTGGAAAAGTGAACTTTCGGGGAAAAAACCCTCCGGTAAAGTTTTCATATGAAGTGGTCGTCGGGTAATGAACTGCACCCCTTTCTAACACAGTGGTATTTAAATGATTTTTGGGATAAGTCAGCGGTCATTGGAACAACCCTCGGTTGTTCCAAAAACTGTTGGTTAACCTTCGGTAAACCAACAGTTCAGTGAAGTAACACTGTGATTTTTCAGAAAAAGGTAACTTTCAATGAAACAACCCTCCGATAAAGTGCTTTGGCCAGACATGGCCCTTGCGCCATAAAAACTAACAAACCAACCAACCAACCAACCGATAAAGTGATCGTTTCGATAAGCCAACATTTCAATAAAGTGCTCGTGGGTAACTGAAATATACCCGTACCTAATACGCCGGTAAAATGATCTTTTGCGTAATTCACGCTGGGTCAAACAACCCTTCTCTGAACCGAAGTTTTGGTGAAGAGGCTGTCGTGGAAATGAATTACGTCCTTTACTAACACATTGGTAAAGTGATGTTTCTGAAAAGTGAACTTTCGGTGAAACAACACTCTGCTAAGGAGTTAATTTCGGCAAACCGACGGTTCGGTGATGAAATGATCGGGGAATGAATTATACCCATTTCTAACAGCCGGTAAAATGATTTTCGGATAAGTCAACGCTCGGTGAAGCAACCCTTCGGTAAACCAGCATTCCGGTGAAAGAGCTCTTTGATAAACCATTCGGTGAAACAACTTTTCGATAAATCAACGTTTGGTGAAACAACCCTTCGATAAAGTGATCACGTTTCGGTGAAGTGATCGTCGGGAAAATGAACTTCACCCGTTTAATGATCATTCAGGGAAGTGTGAGTTTTCGGTGAAACAACCCGTCGATAAATATGATCATATCGATAAACCTATGTTTCGGTAAAGGGTAAAGTAGTCGTCGGCAAAATAAATTTCACCGGTTTTTAACTGGTAGCTGAGAAGCAGATAATAACAAGAACTTTTCAGAGAAAGTAACATTGTCAGTAATGGGACAGGTCTTCCGGTAAAATGCCTATTTTGGCACAGGAGAAAAATTCAGATGTGTGTAAAACCATGGAAAAGTAGAAAAAACTAGTGAAGCATTTCTTACCTGGAGACAATGAAAGGTTCTCTGCGAGTTGCAGCTTCTGAAGACACTGTGGATTGTATGAAGAATATACTATAGTCTCTCCAAGAGCTTCATGGAATGCTGAATTGGCCCCACCCCTGAAGACCATTGGCTGAATACTATATGCCATGTAATATTCGATGTGGCCCATCTCGTGAACTGCTCTCAGCAAATCCATTTCGGTTACTTCACTGCAAATTCGTATCCTGAAGAGAAAGCAATTGTAAAATGTAGAGCAATAAAATTCTCACTTTGAAAGAAAAAAATTGTGTTCTGACCCCCATTATTTTGGGAGGGGGAGTTAACTACTACCGTACGCAAGTCAGCAGTCACTCGTCCCTAATTAAGGGCCACTGGTTCCGGGGAAGATAGAGAGCCAGCGCCGTAAGACAAACACAACTTCCATGCTTCTCCGGGACTTTAACCCAGACCCATCTCGGACAAATGATCAGAAGCCATCGCTTAGACCAGTGCGTCACCGGGGGCGGCTGACCCTTAATTAGGGACAGGGACTGATTATTACCTTAAATACCCACAGCGATCGTTAAATACCGAAAAATAAATTAAAAACACTGTCTTTTTAACTTGCGACGTTATATGCAAATCAGAGACATTTACAACAGAATTCGTTTAAAACTCAGTAATTTCACTATTTCAACCCAACCATGGGGGATACACAAGTAACGATAACTCGGAAGGGAATACCTTTGCTCTACCAGAGTGAGTCAAAAGTTCTTCCCATTTGCAGGTAAAGCGTTTAATGATGCAAGAAAGTCATACACGCTCAGCTCACTACAAACCGATGTTTTCTATAGAAGTCTGCCAAGATTCCTGTAACGACCCTCGTTACTTCTAGGTTTCTTTGGAAGTACACTGCCGGACAATTGCTAAGGACGGATAACAATAGCAACGATAGCAACCATAAAATGGAAGGCAGGAAAATGTGGAAATTAGCATAAGTGCGGGATACAGTAAGACGTGTTGTGCGTATTCAAATTTTGGATTGCCGAACTTGTTCGAGACGTCATAGCGCTGATAAGAGATATAAAGGATTTGACGCGTATTGACCGTTGTTGTTCAAACGCAAAGTTGAAAGGGAAAGAATCAATTGACGAACTTGCAATTTTCAGTACGTCTTCCCGACATCACCTAGATGATTTTACGCGTGGCCGTATTATTGGCAAGATTGAGGAAGGGCGAAAAATAACAGATGTTGCCAGGGAGTTCGACGTCAGCCACAGTGTTGTTTCAAGGCTTTGGAAATCATTTCAAACAAATGGAGAGTGTAGCAAACGTCACGGGGGAGGTCATGTTCGCAGTACGACACCCACCTGAAGAAGATCGGTACATAGTGCTATCAACAAAAAGACACCAGCTAGTGAGGTAGCAAATCAGTTTATGGCTGCTACTGGCAAGCGGATCTCCCAAAAAACTGTCGCCAGACGTTTGCATGAAGGAGGACTATATGCCCGCCGTCCTGTTGTGTGCATCCCATTGTCCAGACGTCACCGTACCGCCCGTTTGCAATGGTGCCATCAACATCGCAATTGGACTGATAACGACTGGTCTGCTGTCCTCTTCTCAGATGAGAGTAGATACAGTCTATCGTCTGATTGTCGACGACAACTGATCTGGCGTGATAGTGGTACTGCATATTGTCCAGCAAACATACAGGAAAGGGACCGATATCCGACATGTAGTGTCATGGTATGGGCTGGCATCATGATTAATGGCCGTACGTCCCTCTATGTGCTTCCAACTGGGACTATGACTGGCCAACGATACATTAATGATGTTCTGCTACCTCTTGTTCGCATGTTCCGTGGTGCTGTCGGTGATAGATTCATTTTCATGGACGACAACGCAACATGTCATCGAACAGTCGCTGTCCAGGAGTGTCTTGAGAGCGAGGATATTCAACGCCTCGTATGGCCAGCACGTTCTCCAGATCTGAATCCCATTGAAAATGTGTGGGATGCTTTGGGGAGGAGTCTTGCTGGTCGCCAATGCCCTCCAATAAACAAGGACACCCTCATCCGTGCACTGACAGAGGAATGGGATAAATTACCCCAACAGCTGCTTGATAATGTTGTGCAAAGCATGACACGACGTGTGAAATCTTGCATCGCCCTCCATGGTGTCCATATCCCGTATTGACATCTTACGCCGGAACGCCTGCGGACGGTAACTGCATTTTTTTCACGTTTACGTATTCTGCCCAAAATGGCCTGTTTGTCCCTTGAACACGTTCCAAAGCCTTCTGGATTTCAGAGCACAATAAATTGTCTTTCTTGTAATGTCCTGGCATTCTGATATTATTTTATTTCACTTGGCATCCAACCACATTTACTTTTTTATGCGCTATATAGCCGTTTATGATCCGTCCTTAGCAATTGTCCAGCAGTGTATATTTATGATTCAGCGGGAGTAATCACATTTTACTTTTGCTTCGATCAACCGCAGACTAAATATTGCCTGTTCCTCTTCATTCTGTTGACGGCTCTGAAGAAACTGGCCTGGTTGGGTACTCAGAATCTTCACAACTTTGAACATATTGAGTCCAGACTTTTCTTTGTAATAATAAAAAGTGGTCTAACTTAATCCTTGCAGACCCCGTACACCCATACATGCGGATTGTCATCCCTGGGGCAGATAGGATCTTTAAAAACGACAATGCGACGTGTCACACAGCTAGAAATGTCCGAGAGTGGTTTGAAGAGCACAATGAAATCTTCAAAGTACTTCCCTGGCCCTGTAATTCCCCAGAGTTAAACCCAATTGAGCATCTGTGGGACCACTTTGATCGTGTTGTTCGCTCTGTGGATCCTCCACCACGCACTCTCCAGCAGCTGTCAGATGCACTGCAGAGAGCATGGCTCCACATACCTGTGAACACCTTCCACACCTTACTGAGTCCCTTCCAGCCCGTCTATACTCCGAGTCAACCTGAGTGTACCACTATGTAGGGTGCAAAACAGCTAGCTACCTCCGCTACGAAAAGTAGTCCATGAGAATTTTTTATAATTATTGCTCAGAATCCATTTTTGTTTGCTCAGCAGTTTATCCAACAAAATTGCCATCTAAAAAAAGTTTCCCAAGTTAATGCGCTTTTGGAAATAAATGCGTTATCAGAAGTTGCTGAATCAAGTTCTTCGCATTTTCGCCTGTTTCTGCCCATTTGGGATACAACTCTGACCGAGGGAAGGGGTAGAAGACCTCCCAACATTAGCAACACAGAGACGATAAATTGACAATTGGGGAAACACGAAGGGTTGTTACTTAAGTAGGCTGTAGGGGAAGCAGTTCGGGCCTCCACCAGACCCCCGTTCACAATCCGCACTGCTTGTGCGATGTGTGAGTGGGATCAGAAAGAAAACAGTAGAAGAGCACATTGACGCGGATGGATACCGTTCTTGAGTTCCACCACGAGTCGTGATAAGGCTCTCCCGCCTTTACCAACAGTGCACTTTTAGGGTGAATTGGAGTATAGCTGCTGCCGGCGCTGCACACGGCGGTTACTCTGGATATTAGCTGGTGGTCACAATAACGCGGCTCGACCGTGTATGTTTTTTATGTGAAAATATTTACGTACCTAAACATCCGTTCGTTCCGTAGTAATCAGTGTAAAAATATTTTGTGATATATCTTCTCTAAATTATTTAGTTTGAAATTAAAGTTCATGCTCCACTGTATCCTGCTTTGAATTACGGCAATAAAATTAAAACAGTGCGCATATTAAATGCATTAATATTTGTGTTACTTGTGGACCACTAAAATGGGTGTGGACCACCAAATTCTTGCGTACACTGCTACGCAAGACCAGTGAAGTCTTTTTTTTACAAATTTTTTTTTTTTTTTTTTTGATTGGAGGTTTAACGACCGCCGTGAGCAACTCAATGGGCTATAAGCAGTCGCCCGTCCCTAATTTAGGGCCACTGGTTCCAGGGAAGGGAGAGAGCCAGTGCCGTAAGACAAACACAACATCCATGCCTGACCGGGATTCGAACCCGGACCCCTTACGGACGAATGATCAGAGGCCAACGCCTTAGACCACTGCGCCACCGGGGCGGCTTTTACAAAATTCTACCACTGTTAAGAAGTATTTACCTGTAATCACCACCAATAGAAAAGTCATAGGCTGCAGGATGGCAATCAACCAGACGCCCATCACTAGGCTTAGTAAGCAGTGATTTCTTCCAGAAACTTGACGTCATAGGTTCTAGTCCAAGTGATGTATAAAACCGCTCAGCAAGTTCAAACATGGATTTGATGGTGAAGTTCTTCGAAATCATTTCGGATGTGATATTTGGAGGAGGCTTCTCTGGGTATGGAACGGCAATGTCGTACAGGGATTGCCAGTTGTCTCCCCAGACACTTCCTAAAGAAAAATAAAATAAGTACGCAATTTTACAGAGGATGATTCACTCATTTTTCGACCTTTTTCGATAAGAAATTACAGAAAATAAAAGAAGTTCAAATAATTGAAACTGGCAACAGCGTGTTAGATGAACACATGAGAAACATCTGCTGCAGTTAAATATCGTCTGCTAAGAAAATGGCGCACGTAAACAAGCTTCGGATACGAGGTTATGTATTTGCTCTTTACGACAAAAACTATTTGTATTCTATGATTAAAAATCGCTGTGAAAATCATGGAATTAGCATTTCTAAATGTAAAACAAGTTAGTAAAATCATGCAATGCATTGATTATGATGCGCTTTCCAACATAACAGAAATCATTACTTAAGTTATGAGGATAATGGCTATGTTATAAATCCCGCTCCTGTGCCCTGACCTTTGACCCCATTTCGATGATATTAAACAGAATTAGTTAAGTATGTCTCCGGAACAACATACTAACGTTTTGTCGCAATAGAAGCATTTTAGTCAAGTTATGAGGATAATGGCTGTGCTATAAATCCCGCTCCTGTGCCCTGACCTTTGACCCCATTTCGATGATATTAAACAGAATTAGTTCAGTATGTCTCCGGAACAACATACTAACGTTTTGTCGCAATAGAAGCATTTTTAGTCAAGTTATGAGGATAATGGCTGTGGACTAAATCTCGCTCCTGTGCCCTGACCTTTGACCCCATTTCGATGATATTCAACAGAACTGGTTCAGTACATCTCCGGAACAACATACTAACGTTTTGTCGCAACAGAAGCATTTTTAGTCAAGTTATGAGGATGATGGCTGTGGACTAAATCTCTCTCCTGTGCCCTGACCTTTGACCCCATTTCGATGATATTAAACAGAATTAGTTCAGTATGTCTCCGGAACAACATACTAACGTTTTGTCGCAATAGAAGCATTTTAGTCAAGTTATGAGGATAATGGCTGTGGACTAAATCTCGCTCCTGTGCCCTGACCTTTGACCCCATTTCGATGATATTCAACAGAGCTGGTTCAGTATATATCCGGAACAACAAACTAACGTTTTGTCGCAATAGAAGCATTTTTAGTCAAGTTATGAGGATAATGGCTGTGGACTAAATCTCGCTCCTGTGCTCTGACCTTTGACCCCATTTCGATGATATTAAACAGAACCGGTTCAGTATATCTCCGGAACAACATGAAGTTTTGTCACAATCAAAGTATGTTTACGTAAGTTATGACGCATAAGGGCGATGCAATGGATCCCCTCCTATCTTCTGACCTTTAACTCCATTTCGTCCATTTTCAATAGGGTTTCTTCCCAGGTTATCCCCTACCACATTTTAAAATTTCATCAAAATCGAACCATTTTTACGCGAGTTATCGTGCGGACAGACAGACGGACAAAGCTGGAGCATATACGCTTCTTCAACCTACGGTTGCAAAGTGTAAATAAGCCACATTATTAATAACAGAGGGAAAAATCATGAAGCATTGCTTTTAATAGAAACAAGTTAGTAAAATCATGCAATGCATTGGGTATGATACGCTTTCCAACATACCAGAAATCATTACTCAAGTGATGAGGATAATGGCTGTGGAATAAACCTCGCTCCTGTGTCCTGACCTTTGGCCCCATTTCGATTATATTAAACAGAATTGGTTCAGTGTACCTCCGGACACAACATACTAAAGTTTTGTCGCAATAGAAGCAGTTTTAGTGAAGTTATGAGGATAATGGCTGTGGAGCAAATCTAGCTGCTGTGTCCTGACCTTTGACCCCATGCCCATGATATTCAATAGAACCAGTTCAGTATACCTGCGGAACAACATACTATAGTTTTGCTGCAATGGAAACATTTGTACGTAAGTTATGACGCATAAGGGCAATGGAATGGACCCCGCTCCTATGTCGTGACCTTTGACCCCATTTCACCTATTTGCAATAGGGTTTGTCCCCAGGTTGTCCCCTACCACATACTAAACGTTCATCGAAATCGAACCATTTGTACGCAAGTTATGACGAATAAGGGCAATTGAGTGGATCCCGCTCCTATGTCGTGACCTTTGACCATATTTCGTCCATTTTCAATAGGGTTTATCCCAGGTAGTTCCCTACCACATACTAAAATTTCATCGAAATACAACCATTTTAAGCGAGTTATCGTGCAGACGGACAGACGGAAAAAGCTTTAGCGTATACGCTTTTTCAACCTTTGGTTGCAAAGCGTAAACAAATTAGTAAAATCATGCAGTGCATTGATTATGATACGCTTTCAAACATACTAGAAATCATTACTCAAGTTATTACTCAAGTTATGAGGATAATGGCTGTTGAATAAATCTCGCTCCTGTGCCCTGCCTGACCTTTGACCCCATTTCGATGATATTAAACAGATGCGGTTATGTATACTTTCGGAACAACATGCTGAAGTTTTGTCTCAATCGAAGCATTTGTATGTAAGTTATAACGCATAAGGGGAATGGAATGGATCCCGCTCTAATGTTCTGACCTTTGACCCCATTTTGCCCATTTTCAATAAGGTTCGTCTCCAGGTAGTTACCTACCACATACTAAAATTTCATTGAAGTCGAACCATTTTTACGAAAGTCTTGACGCATAAGGGCAATGGAATGCACCCAGCTTCTACGTCCTGACCTTTGACCCCACTTTGCCCATTTTCAATAGGGTTCGTCCCCAGGTGGTCCCCTACCACATACTAAAATTTCATCGAAATCGAACCATTTTTACGCGAGTTATCGTGCGGACGGGCAGACGGACAAATTTGGACGCTTCTTCAACCTACGGTTAGAAAGCGTAAATAAAAAAGAATACCAAACGAATATCCAAAGAAGGTAGGCACTACTCTTTCAAAAATAAGGTGTGCGGTTTTAAAAGAAAATCCACCGATCCAAAGAGCAATCGTTAAGATGTTGAGAATCTCTGTATCAACCGGAAACAAGGTAATGAACAAAGATTTGAATCTGAAAAACTCCAAAAAGCATAATGTTCATCGCCTTTTGCCTAGGAACGCGGCTGAGCGCAGAACACAATGTAGAGTTCTTTATTAAAAATCACTCAGCAGGAGACAGATTGACATTTATTGGAACTATTGGTGAAGCATGGATCTACCTAAATGAATATAACGAAAAAAAATGTCGATTAACTCTCGCAAAAGAGCAGAAAAGGACTTGCAGACTCGGTTCCAAGAATTCAAAGAAAGTTTGTGTAAAGAATTCATGATTATTGTGGTTTCTCGTACAATGGGAAATTAATGGTTAACACAAGTTGAAAAGAATGTTAAACTCAGTTCTACATGTTACAAAAATAATCTTTAGCTCCTATTAAGGGTGATTGTAAACTCTTTCAACGAAACAAAAGGGGTGATAGTACACACCAAGACGAACAATATTTGCAATGGAACCTAGGGCCGCATTCCACTCCTAGTGCCAGAAAAGAGTAAAGTTACATATCCGCGTTGAGCCTTCAACAGTGAAAGCATAGTGACATACCTAATTTATGATTTGCACAATTCTAATCGCATCAGAGAAAGACTCAAAGGTGCTGCTCAAACTGGCGTCCAAGAGCGCCGTTGCACAGCCCACACCGGCGAATGAAGGACTGTCGCACCTTCTGGTAGACTCCCGGTGTGGTGTTGATCTTGTCCTCAGCAACAGCGATTCACGCGACGAGATCTTCCAGTGAGTCCACAGGTGTCTCGTACACCAATGTTTTCATGTGCCCCAGAAGAAGAAGTCTAGTGGATTAAGGTCCGGGGAGCATGAAGGCCAAGCCACAGGCCCAATCCATCGCCATGGATATGTCACATTTAGGAAGTATCGGACCTCTGTGGCAAAGTGTGCTGGGGCCCCATCATGCATAAACCACATGTCCCTCCGTGTGGTGAGCGGAACATCCTGCGACGGACGGGGAAGCACTTACTCCAGGAACACACGGTACGCTGCGCCGGTCAGACGTACACGTCAATTCTCATGTGATGTTCGCACGGTAATATCGCTGAACGGGTTCGGCTGCGTTTTTAAATGTTTGCTTCTCATCGTCTGCGCACGTATTCAGCGCACCTGATTTGCATCTTGTGCTTCTCATGCACTGGTTGGAACTGCGTGTGCCTGCTGGACGTTTTTCGAACGTGCTCTTTTCTGGCACTAGGAGGGGAATGCGGCATTAGGTTCCATTGTAAATATTGTTCGCCTTGATGTGTACTATCATCACCCCTCTTGTTTTGTTGAAGGAGTTTACAATCACCGTGTATATTTAAAGAGGAAATACCATTCCTTTATCCCCAGAGCCTTCAAAGAGAGAGTAGAACTCCATCAGAAAAAGGCTACCGGTCATACAACCAAATCTACCACTCTATTTCTTGAAAACATGAAAAAAGTGACGGGTATCAAGTCTATACCTTTTTCTCATATTCCTTTAAGGTCCCCTGATATGTCCAAAATGGACTATTGTACCTTCGGACTGCTAAAAAGAGAAAGGATGTTTTCCAAACGCAGACCTAAAACAATGATTGGACTATGGAAAGCAATGGAAGAGGAGTGGAATAAAACACCACTACCAATTTTAAGAAACTTCCTGTTATCTTGGAAATCTAGATATGGGTTCATGACAGAACATTCAAGAAAGAAATAAAAGAAATAATTTTATTTTAAACATTAATTACATTGCCGAAAAATCGTTCTAAAGGTATATAAACATCCTCTGTACTTTAATAAATAATAGTTTTTGATATTTTCGGTGCGTCAATCATAAAACTCAAAGCACATTTCAGACGCTAATATACACTATCTACCAACAAGTAATTGGACACCTGTGATAGCAAAGGAAAACGAAGTTTATTCACCTTCAATAGTTGGTGGAACCTCCACGAGCGGCGATTACAGCTGCGAGGCATACTCTCAACCAGGCGTTGTACGACGGCTAGCGGTATTTTCTTCCACTCGGCTTGGAGAAGACAGGTCAGTTCCTTCACCGATTTCGGACCCTTAAGTCGACGCTCCAACTCGAACTCGTCCCAGAGGTGTTCGATAGGGTTAAGCTCCGGGCTCTGCGCATGCCAGTCCATTCGATTAACCCCACTGTCACAATACATACCAAGCCATGGTGGACCTTGCAACATGACAGGTGGCATTGTCATCCTGAAAGTAACATGGATCCACCCCGTAAAACTGCCACAACGTAGGAAGCGCATGGTCATCCAAAATGGTGCAGTAGGTCTCGGCGTTGAGTCTTCCAGGAATTGCGACCAAGGGTCCCGTGCCATACCAGGAGAAACACACCCATAGCATAATTCCACCGCCGGCGAACTTCACAGTTGGCAGAATACATTCCGGCAGGTGGCGTTCTCAAGGCAGACGCCAAACCCAGACCCTGCCATCCGAACAGTAGAGGGTGAAACTTGATTCGTCGCTCCAGAGAACCTATTTCCACTGTTCAACGGTCCACTGTCGACGTTCTTTACGCCACGTTAGCCGAGCAGCGCTATTGGACTTGGTCATCAAAGGCTTGTGGACGTCAGCACGTCCATGATAACCGAGCAGATGGGCTTCCTTACGGATGGTATTCATCGAAAGAACACTCCCGGATGCTTGTTGAAACTCCTCGCGGATGTGGCCCATCGATTTGGTGCGGTTCTTCCGAATTTATCTGGCCAGCACCCGTCTGTCTCTAACTCCCAGTTTTGTGGGTCTGCCGGGTCGGGGCACATTCCGACAGTCACCTCTCATCTTCCACTTGCCAATCACGTAGGCCACTGTCGATTTTGGGTACTTCAACTCGCTGGATATGTCACGTATGGATCGGCCATTTCTGTGATACTCGACGATTACACCTTTCTCGAAATCAGAGAGCTCCGAACTGCGTGGTATCTTGCATGCGACTGGTTGCGTTGTTGTTACCCGCACGATATTTAACGGCGGCGGCCGTGACGTGTATCAGGACTGCAGCTATCGTCAATTACAGGGGTGTCCAATAACTTGCTGGCAGATAGTGTATTTTAAAAGAAACTTTTACGGTGTGACTCAAATCGAATATCCGACGGAGCATTTTGCACTAGTTCCCTGACAACTTTAATAATTTTGAAACAGAGAGATATGCTTCTGGTTTTCCATTTCGAAAGATGCTTCATGGAAATTTAAAACCAGTTAGTAAAATCATGCAATGCACTGATTATGATACGCTTTCCAACATACCAGAAATCATCACTCAAGTTATGAGGATAATGGCTGTGGAATGAATCTCGTTCCTGTGCTCTGACCTTTGACCTTACGTCGACGATATTCAACAGAACCAGTTCAGTATACCCCCGGAAAAAATATTAAATGTTTGTCGCAATAGAAGCATTTTTAGTGAAGTTATGAGGATAATGGCTGTGGAATAAATTTCGCTCCTGTGGCCTGACCCTTAACCCCATTTCGATTATATTCAACAGAACCGGTTCACTGTACCTTCGGAACAACATGATAAAGTTTTGTCGGAATTCAAGCATTTTTACGTAAGGTATGACGCATAAGGGCAATAAAATGGATCCCACTCCTATGTCTTGACCTTTGACCCCATTTCTTCCATTTTCAATAGGATTCGTCCGCAGGTTGTCCTCTACCACATACTAAAATCTCACCAAAATCGAACCATTTTTACGCAAGTCAGGACGCATAAGGGCAATGGAATGCAACCAGCTTCTACGTCCTGACCTTTGACCCCACTTCGCCCATGTTCGATAGGGTTCGTCCCCAGGTGGTCCCCTACCACATACTACAATTTCATCGAAATCGAACCATATTCACGCGAGTTATCGTGTGGACGGGCAGACAGTCAAATGGACAAAGCTGAAGCATATACGCTTCTTCAACCTACGGTTGGAAAGCGCAAAAAGACGGAATGCATAAAACGTATGACACAATGTTGATGTGTATACTAAATGCACACATGAGCGCGATACGACCTCCCTTGCAACCACGAGTGGACGCGATCCACACCATGTAGCAATGACGTTACCTAACGGTGCGGAATATAATGCTTGTTTACAGAAAATTTAATACAATGTGCTGAAACATTTGGCTTCCATGACGGTCTATAGGCTTCGTGAAATACACTTCACCACTTTTTGTAAATATTGCCGATATACAAGGGTGTCCAAAACTTAGGACGGACTACATTTTTACCTGCATAAGAAAAATAATACATGACCGCAGCCAAATGAAGAAATAACTATAGACCGTATGCATATGAAGTCACAGCAAGGTAAACCATCCTAGCAGACGCCCTGGTGATCAACTGGTGTACAAACACTGCTTGGATTTGCATTGTGGAGCGTAAAGGAAGATGGTGTTATGTGCTATTTTCGGCTGCGGTAACCTAAGTGGGAGAGATAACGATGTGTCCTATCATAGATTACCATCTGAGTGAAAAGTGAGATCAGAATTATAAAAACAAATTATTCAGAAGCGCCAAAATGTGTGGTTATCACGTATCAGCAGAGTTGACATTGATGATCGGAAACGAAAGAACATTAGATTGCGTAGTTTATATGTTTTTTTTGTTTTTTTTGATTGGAGGTTTAACGACTACCGTGAGCAACTCAATGGGCTATAAGCAGTCGCCCGTCCTTAATTTAGGGTCACTGGTTCCAGGGAAGGGAGAGAGCCAGTGCCGTAAGACAAACACAACATCCATGCCTCACCGGGATTCGAACCCGCACCCCTTCGGACGAATGATCAGAGGCCAACGCCTTAGACCACTGCGCCACCGGGGCGGCGTTTATATTTTGTAATAGGTATGTTCATAAATTTACTGATGCGTTACTACAAAAACTCTATGAAGATGTTTAGACAGGAATTAACCTTTCTTTATGAATGACTTGCACGATTTCATTTGCTCGGGAGTGAAGGCGTTAGTGCAGAAGAGAGCGTTAGTGCAGGGAGAGAGCCAGTGCCGTAAGACAAACACAACATCCATGCCTCACCGGGATTCGAACCCGCACCCCTTCGGACGAATGATCAGAGGCCAACGCCTTAGACCACTGCGCCACCGGGGCGGCGTTTATATTTTGTAATAGGTATGTTCATAAATTTACTGATGCGTTACTACAAAAACTCTATGAAGATGTTTAGACAGGAATTAACCTTTCTTTATGAATGACTTGCACGATTTCATTTGCTCGGGAGTGAAGGCGTTAGTGCAGAAAACGAAATAATTAACAATATCGCCGTGTTCTATTCGTGGCAAGACCTCAATATTGTTCAGGAAAAATGAGTATGGAATTACATATGGGTCACCACAATTGCCCAATAACTTTAATTTTTCAGAATAAAGCTATTTTTGATCACCAGATAACCCACTTACGTAGCCCATGCAATGCATCTTTGATCTCACTTGTACACTAGTTGTTCTGCAAGAAAGCAGTAGACGAAAGAGTGACGCGAACCGCGGTTTCGTGACGTCAATGCATACGGCCTACATTGCCAGCACACGAACACTGCAATGCAGCTCTCACAATGTCGTGGCATCCCGAGCGCTAAGAAGGAGCACCCCCAGGTTCGAAGAAACAGAACCGCAACAAACTTCCGTTATAAGTCATTTACGTACCTCCGAATGCAATGGTGATATCCGTTTTTCTGTAAAACTCCGCAGTTGCTCACTAGATGGCTCTGTTGAGTTACCCGTCGCTCGGCGGCTGCTACGCCAGTCGAGAGTGCGCAGGTGCTTGTATCACATGCCTTGTTTGTCTGGGTACGTAGTGAGACGACAAAATGGTTCGACCTTTTTGTGCGTCAGTTAGTTTTGAACATACATCTGTCTGACAAGTCACCCGTACTTTGTAATCCCTGGTCTGAACACAAGGATCAACGGATACTTCAGGAGGCCTCCGGGGGGGAAACAAGTTCATTTAAAAATCATTCCACCAAAAACTGGGAAATATTTTCACCCCTCGATGTTCATTTTTTCAGACAATATAAAATTTACGCAAAGAGGATTACAGACTACATAAAACCACTACCCAACATGCCGTTGTTAAAATTACATGACAGAATATTCCTTCTGAAGATGAATTCTGTGATCTACAATCAACTGTCTGCGGAGATCTATAGACCGATGCTCGTTACGCATATGAGAAAGCTGGCTACCATTGTGGTGAACTGTGCAGAATTTCAAAAGTGTCATCGCCGTGGCTTTCAACACTAATGTTCTTCGTGCGTGTGCATTCTGAGGATGTACCGATGTTGAATTTATTTAAGTGCTGTGTATTTTGCGGCAATGGTTACTCCTTTGATAATTTTATAGACAGCCCTCACATGAATTAATCTTTTGACACTTGCACACCCTGACCCTTCATTATGAAGTTACAGACGTCAACGTCCTATTGTACTTGATAATTATTTTCGTGCAGATCCGCTCTTTACGCTTCGACGTGGCACCTATCTTCAGAGACCTCTAGTGATCAACTGCGAAGTTTTACAGAAAAACGAATATCACCATTGAATTCAGAGGTACATAAATGGCTTATAACGGAAGTTTGGTGCAGTTTTGTTTGTTCGACCCCGGGGGTGTTCCTTATAAGTGACCCAGGAGCTCCTGAGGCAAATTGGCCCCTTTCCCTCTCTGAGCACGGATGAGACCCTGCTTGTTTTATGGAGGGAGGTTACGAGAACCATTGCATCCGAGAAGTGTTCGATGGGGTTGCGCTTGCCAGTCGATGCGATGGATATCCTTGGTCTTCAGAAGTGTCTGCACGGCTCTTGTACGATCAGATATTGTTTTGTAATCCCCGAACATAAAGTCTTCGCCTGCAGCACTATGTAATAATCAAATCTGACATAGAAGAACTTCATTACAATATCGTTCGTCCGTCATAGTCCCACTTTCGAGCATCTGTAGCTCGGTGCGTCCATTAATCATGATGCCGTTTCACACCATGATACCGGGACCGCCGTATCTGTCTCTTTCCTTCACATTCTCACGCTAGTACGTAGTACCATTTTCACGCCACATCAACTGACGTCTAGAATCAGAGGACAGACTGAAACGACTCTCATCTGTGAAGAGTGCGTTGGCGTATTGATGACGTGTCTAATTTCTGTGAATACGACACTACTGAAAACGTGCGCTAAGTTGAGCTCTGAAAAGAATGACGCACTGTAAAAAAATTACAGTAGATTTTACGGTTTTAAACCGTTTTCCAGGGTGCCAACACAAAACCGTAAAATCTACAGTTTTATGCCGTGTTGGAGCAAATCTATAGCTTTGCTTCAACACAATCAACACATTCGTTCCAGCCAAATTTTTGTGTTTTTGTGATTATTTGGATTGTGACTCGCTCCAGCCAAATTCTGTGCTGCTTTCTTCATTAAATGCGGTGTTGGAGCAAAGTTATAGCTTTGCTCCAATACGGCATAAAACTGTAGATTTTACGGTTTTGTGTTGGCACCCTGGAAAACGGTTTAAAACCGTAAAATCTACAATTTTTTTTTACAGTGCGCGCACTACAGGCCTTCGGGAATTTCACCCTACACTGAAGAGCAATTGAATTAGAGACAGCTGGCATTATGGAAATGTAGCGCTGTGGGCGGCCCTGTAAACGGAAACGACATGACGTATGCAGCGATCCGACAATATAAGGAGTTATGCGACGGGATTCAGTAAGAGTCGGACGCAGTATTTGATCTAAGCGCATTTGATCGTGGGCAAATTGTCGGGGCCCGACGAATGGGTCACTCCATCTCTGAAGTCGTGCAGGCACTGGGATTTTCACGAGCCACTGTGTCACGGATGCACCGAGAGTACACCGAATCCGGTAAAACCATCCCTTCAAGGGCCAACTGCCGTGGACAACAGCGTGTAGATGAGCGGGGTCATCGTCGGCTAGCTCGCATTGTAACAGCGGATAGACGGGCCACAGTGCAAGAAATCACTCGGCAATTTAACGCTTCTGCACAAAAACGTGTAAGCAGCCACACCATCCAGAACCATATCCTCTTTATGGGGTACAGAAGCCATCGTCCCACGAGAGTACCGCTGCTGACCGCACATCACAGGGTGCAAAGATTAGCATGGGCGCGGGAACATCGCCACTGGACCCTAGACATGTGGGAAAATGTTGCCTGGACTGATGAGTCGAGATTCACGTTGGTATATGCGAGTGGCAGTATACGAGTACGGCGCAAACCACATGAAGCGATGGATCTTTCTTGCCAGCAGGGTACTCTTCAAGCTGGTGGAGGTGGCATTCTCGTCTGGGGACTCTTTACGTGGACTGAAATGGGAACCCTGGTACGTGTGACATCGTCCCTCACAGGTCAACGTTACCGGGATATCCTGGACGACCATTTGCTCCCGTTTGTGCGTCTTCAACATCCCACTAGGGACCTCATCCTGCAACAAGACAATGCAGCTCCTGAATTGTATCCGAATGGTTGGATGAACACTCCACCGACGTGACCTTGCTTCCTTGGCCATCGAGCACATCTGGGATCCCTTTGTCGGGCCCCGACAATTTGCCCACGATCAAATGCGCTTAGATCAAATACTGCGTCCGACTCTTACTGAATCCCGTCGCATCATTCCTTATATTGTCGGATCGCTGCATACGTCATGTCGTTTCCGTTTACAGGGCTGCCCACAGCTCACATTTGCAAAACGCCAGCTGTCTCTAATTCAATTGCTCTTCAGTGTAATATATAGTTGGGTATATGACGTGGGGCTTGAGTAGGACCTAATTCACGATGAATGTAGAGATGCCCGGATGTTAACGGTAGGACAGTGGATATTACAATATATTATATTTTTAAATAACCCTTGTTTAGAAGAACTTTCAGCTTGTACCATCATACACGCATTCTGGGTAGCTAGGTCAACTTAAAGTCCTTCACGTGCTTGGTAGCCGACGAGCGAGGGCTATAATTGACGCCAGCGCGAATTGTTCCTGTCAAGTATGTATCAGGAGAAGCAAACGGCCTCCTTTATTTGAGAATTGTTTTCGTGTGGTGGTAGCTGCCATCTTAGGTGGCGGCAAAATAGTGTGAACTTACGGCCCCTCACACAGTTCCTTGAGTTTTAAATTATTATGCCTACTGTTCAAATTTCATAGCTCGTCTTTCTAACCTTTTAGGCTTTTAACTGCAAAAGAAAAATTTAAATCGGACTGATAGTTACAGAGATATAGTGCCCATAGACCGACGAACGAATACATAGACGAACTTTTTGTTAAAAGACGTGCAAACATTCAGAATATATAGCCGAGTACAGTGCAACAGGCATTAGTATTTTAATGTTGCAGTATACATACCTAACAAATGCACCGGTAATGGTCCATCTTCATCGACGACTGTATCTCCATAGTAAAGAAATAATTTTCTTCTGATGTAGGCATGCAGTTCCTTGTAGAATCCTTCCAATTCTTTCCATAAATGCAAAGCAGTAGATACAACGTCAATGATTCCTGTTTCCTGCCTCCAGGATTCCCCAATGTCTGAGTAGCCTGCAAGAAAAGTTGGTAACACTTTAAGTTGGTAACATTCACAGCTATCATCTGTGTTTTGCCTACTATGCATCCCTTAACGCAGCATCTGTGGCGGATTCAGCAGAGGCAGTCTATGTGAGTGACGTCACTCTCATGTTATACGACCTGATACGTCGGTGTCGTGTTTCACGTCATACGCGACAGCGTTGGAAACCAATCGGAAGCCATGGTTTCCGCGTGCCATCACTAAAAGAGGGAAGTCATCTGCCTAGTATCTAGATGGTGTTGATCTTGAATGGGGTGATTGCCCCTCCCACGTTCTTCAAAAATGAAGAGACCTAAATTATTTTATTTATTTATTTCCTTTTTTGCAACAACGTGCAGATGAATTATCTCATTTTCCTGATAAAAATCAACTCAAACAAGTTTTTATTAACATAATATTAATACACACTGGCGGAAAGTGAAAAAAGAACACCAAGAAGGAATTGGCGGACGATCATGAAATTTACATATGTTAATGGGGCCGAATTTACGTAGGTGTGATGTTAATTTCGGGACCAACCGGTGAGCGCTTACGCCACAGCACGGCACAATATGCAAATTACCGTCGGTGGTATTTAAGGAGTACGGCGAAGTGAATGTAATCAGTCGTCGGCGTACGGACACGTGCGAAGACCCTGAAGAAGCTGCAATGCTTGGACATGGAAGGCGTGTAAAATTTCAGCAGTTATCGGACTTTGAGCGAGGTCGTCTAGTCGGACTCCGCGAGACCAGGTGGTCGTATCGTCGTATTGCGGAGCGAATTGGACGGGAAGTATGGGTGGTGGTACGATGGTGGCGTAGATGGTCCGAGGAACATTCCCACACGAGAAGACGTGGAACCGGGAGTCACAGACGGACTGATGAGCGGACCGATCGACGCATAAGAAGAGCGGCGTTGTCAAGCAGAACATCCACTGCGACGCAATTCCGAGCTTTCGTTGCACCTGAGGTGACTGTGCGAACAATCCGCAACCGTCTACTGGATGCAGGACTACGTGCACGTGTGCCTCTGGCATGTGTACCTCTGGCATGTGTACCTCTGACTATAGCCCACCATCAGGAACGGCTGCAGTGGTGTCGCCAACGTCTGCACTGGAGAACGCAATGTCGATCTGTTGTGTTCAGGGATGAAAGCAGATTCTGCTTGGGAGCCTCCGATGGCCGTATGCGTGTTCGCAGACGCACAGGGGAGCGTCTCCACCCTTCTTGCATCCGCCAGCGACATACAGGGCCTACACCTGGTCTCCTGGTGTGGGGAGCGATCAGCTATCACTCCCGTACACAACTAGTGTTTGTACCGGGTACGTTAAACAGCACCTCCTACATCAACAACATAATTCAGCCCGTTGTTGTGCCATTTGTAAGGTCGGTCCATCGTGGTGTTTTCCAGCAAGATGACGCACACCCACACACGGCACGTGCAACGCAACATGCACTTCAGGGTGTGAGACAACTTCCATGGCCTGTACGTTCACCGGATTTGTCCCCCATTGAGCACGTGTGGGATTTTATGGGACAACGACTTATTCGGTCTCCACGGCCAGCCACGACCATCCCCCATTTACGCGTCCAGGTTGAGGATGCTTGGAACTCAATACCCCAAACTTACATCCAACATCTGTACGACAGACTCCATGCCAGAATTGCACAGTGTGACGCAGTTGATGGCGGTTCAACCTCGTACTAACCATGTTACATGGAAATGTTATTTTTCAGTTTACCAGCAAATACAGCTGTATTTTGCCATAATGTTAGTGGAGTCAGGAGTCATAAAAAGAAAATTGATCTAGCTTTTGAAGAAATCTTGAAGAAGGTTTTGAAACACATTAGTAACTGTACTAATTTGAAGTACAGAGATTTTTGGATAATTAATAATAATGCAGAAGTAATTTCCACTATACTCGAAGTAAATCCCTTAGATATTAATAGTTATGATTTTGAGAACCTATATACTAATCTGCCTCTATCAGATATAATCACTACCTTTAAAGAGCTGTATGCAGAATTTAAACTTAACCAATTTGTTAATGTAGGAGCCTAGAACTCTTATCTCAATTGCTGCATAAAAAATAACCATATCTTATATAATAATACTCTCTATAAGCAAGTAAACGGTATCCCTATGGGAACGTCAACATCCACGAGTACTGCTAATCTATTCCTGTTCTTTAAGGAATATAAATTCATAAAAAATCCCTCCACTTGCTCCGATAACTACCTTTACACATTTAGATATATTGACGATCTGCTGTGTATAAATATTTCAGAAGTTATAGAGAGTGATTTTGATAATATCTATCCTAGCTCTCTTAACCTATGTAAAACCAACCACAGTAATCAGGAACTTGAGTTCTTAGACTTAAGCATTAAACTTAACAGGGGTAACCCATCTGTTAGCCTCTTTGATAAAAGAGTTAATTTTCCTTTCAAAGTAATTAAATATCTACACTGGAATAATAACATATCCACCAAAGTAATTGAGAATGTACTAATTTCTCAGGTGCTTAGAATTTCAAGAATTTGCAGCAACAATTTGGACTTCAATTACCACATTAATATACTATTAGACAGTTTTTAGAGAACAAAATTCCTACTTCTTTCATCAAAAGAACTTTGCGAAAAATTATTCTGAGTAATAGAGTAAGGTTGGCAGATCTGCTTTAATTTTCTACTCAGTTAATAATATGATTCTGACCAATGAAAGCCTTTTGGAAGTTGGCTAGAGGATGATATTAACTACAAAAAGGAACCTTAGTGCTATGGATAAGAAGGTCCTATTAAAAATAAAATATTTAATAATATAGAAAAAATCACAAAAAAACTTAAAAATCTGTTTATAAAAGAAAATAAAAATAAATATAAAAGAAAACTAGTTATTCATTCACTAGAATAGCTATACTAAAAATAGTAAAACTAACATTAAAATTAATAGGATTCTGAATAGTCTACAGAAGCTCACTAAGGTGATTAAATACATGCAAAGATTATTAAATACACTACTGGTGTATTTCATAATATTTCTCATGTATTCTGGAGAGTTAATTCTGCTCTTTCTGATCATACAGGTCCACAATCTTAATTATATTTTTTCTCTAGTTAAAATCTCCGCGAGTAGGATTTTTTCAGTGCGTGGAGGCCTTCAGCCCCACCCACACTGCGCCCCAGCGACTAGGGAGTGGCAGGGGTGTTTGGAAGTTTGGGTTGAAAGGTCGGCCATGTTTCCTCAAGAGTGGAAGAAGTTTAGTTGCATAAGAGGTAAGCTCTCTTCATTGTCTTTGGGTTTAAGGTTTTCCAGGTTCAATATTTGAACTTCTTGAACATTTTTTCTTTTTTTGCTTTAAGCATTTAGGCACTAGCAAGTCTATTAACTTTTTTACGGATTTTAACTCTTTCTTTTCTTGATTTCTTTGCGCGTTTTTTAGGGAACTAAGGCCAAAGCAGCCGGCCGTTTCATTGTTCTTGTAGTCTGCGCTGTGTTTTCAATATAGTTAAGATCTTAATAACTACTTAATAATGCACTTAAAGCACTTCTGAAATACTTTGTACATATTGCAACTAATTGTTTATGTCACATAACCTTCACAAAGCATTTCTTTAGTTTATTATTGTCTTTATTTTATTCTCATTTTTGTGTTGTCAGAAGTTGTGGAGTAGGGGGGTTTATTTTATAATCAAGTTTTCTTTCAAGAATCTGTGCTTTAGAAAAAATTAATGTTTCCTTTTTCATTGCAATATTAAGAATTTGTAATGCTTTTGTATTGCTATTCAGGTTTAAATTCTCTCTCAGGGGAACTTGGCAATTTGTTATTGCTGAACATTATTTCTGATTCATTATGACACTCTTACAACTAGAGTTTTCTATAATCATCTTCTTTCTGTTTAATAGTAACAGATGAAGAGCATGGGTCGGGCCAGGAAGGTTATGGATGTAAGCTAAATTGTTAACTAAAGCTTGGTCATACAACTCTGCGGAGGTCATGACATATTTATATATATTTTTGGTGGGCTTATTACTTGCATCTATGACTTTGCAGATACCCATTTCCAAATAGGTCTTTGTGGAAGTGAGAAAATGCAGAGTTTTTGCTGGTCCTTGATAAAGCCAAGGCTCGGTATTCTCGACACTTTCTACATTCGGTTGTTTTATTTTTTTCTCTTTTTATTCACACCGGTCAATACATAACCTTTCTATGTTGTACTTGGTATGAGTCAAAAATTTTTTTGCTTCAGTCTCTTCTTAATAGAATATATATATATATATATATATATACTATATATAAGAAGCATTTTCAACGGGAGCCAGTATATACACAGTGCGTCAAAGAATTTTTAAAACTGGACCTGTAAAATGAAATAGAAACAAGAAATTATAATTTGTTTTGGTTTGTTATTCAAAATAAGTCCCTCCGGCTTCAATACACTTGTCACAGCGACTTAATAATGATTCAAATGCCTGTTCCAGTTCACTTTGCGGATTTGCCTCAAAGCATGCGTCGAAGCTGTTTGTATGGTCGAAATATCATCAAAATAACACCCTTTTAAAGTCATTTTAAGTTTTGGGAAGAAAGAAAAGTCACAGGGTGTTAAATCCTGCGAATACGGTGGATGCTTCAACACACAGACGTTATTTTTTGCCAAAAATCTACGAACAAGAAGTGATGTGTAACTGGGTGCATTATCGTGCAACAAACCCCAACTGTTTTCATCTTGATATTCTGGACGAATGCGACGAATTCTGCCCATCAAGCACCTCAAAACATTTAAATAAAACTCACCAGTAATTGTTTGTCCACTTCGAACAAATTCTTTGTGGATAATACCCTTACCATCGAGAAGAATGTAATGAGCATTGTTTTGATTTTCGATGGAACTTTTCTTGTTTTCTTGGCTTGTGGCGAATTTTTTACTTCCATTCCGCACTTTGTCACTTTGTTTCAGGATCATATTGAAAACACCATGTTTCATCACCTGTAACAATCGATTTTAAGAAGTTTGGATCATTTTCAGCGGCTGAAATGATGTCTCTGCAATGTGCACTTCTCCTTGATTTTTTGTTCATTGGTTAATGTGTGTGGAACAAATTTAGCACAGACTTTTGTTTTGACCAAATCTTCATGCAGGATGGTTCGAATCGTTTCTTTGTTGATGTTTAAAGACTCTTCTATCATTCTTAGTGACGCACATCGATTGTTTGCCAAGAAATCACGCACTTTTTCAATAATCTCAGGTGTCCTAGATGAACTTGGTCTTCCGGTATGCTTATCATCTTCTAGCGCCTCTCTTCCGTCCAAGAAACGTTTGTGCCACATGAAAACATTTGATCTACTTAAACAAAACTCGCCGTAAACTTGTTTCATTATTTGGTACGTTTCCCAGGCACTTTTACCAAGTTTTTTTTTTTTTTGATTGGAGGTTTAACGACCACCGTGAGCAACTCAATGGGCTATAAGCAGTCGCCCGTCCCTAATTTAGGGTCACTGGTTCCAGAGAAGGGAGAGAGCCAGTGCCGTAAGACAAACACAACATCCATGCCTCACCGGGATTCGAACCCGGACCCCGTTCAGACGAATGATCAGAGGCCATCGCTTAGACCACTGCGCCACCGAGGCGGCTACCAAGTTTTGCGTTAAATTTAATAACAGCGCTTTGTTCCATCTTAATAACTCAACATGAATAAAATTTTACTTCTCTAATGAACGCCCGTTTTGTTTGAGTTAATTTAACAACTGCGCAGTACTTTTGGCAGAAAGCAAGCAGATGGTCACGGTTTATAACGCATTCGCGATTACACTGGTGGCGCCACCTAGGGTGAAATCTAGCGGCCGTCTTAAACATTCTTTGACGCACTGTGTGTGTATATATATATATATATATATATATATCATCGTTATCAATTATTATCAATCCACTGCTGGATAAAGGTCTCCCCAAGTTTTTTCCACAACTGTCTATCTCGAGCCAGTCTCTATGTCATCTCGGCTTGCTTTCGGATTTCATCCACTCACATCCCACATGGTGTTCTTTTGTGTCTTTTCTTGTCCCTTGCTATTTAGTCTCAAATCGCGGTTGTCCATCGGTGGTCCGTTCTTCTGGCAATATGTCTAGCCCATTGCCATTTCAGATATTTTACTCTGAACATGATGTCTTCCACCCTTGTCACTTTCCTGATCCTCGAGTTTCCCTTCTTATCTTTCTTAGTTACACCAAGCATTTGTCTACAGCCTTTCTATGTCCTTTTTAGTTAAGTTCCATGTTTCTGTTCCGTGCTGTATGTAAGAACCGGAAAGTTGCATTCATTGAACAGTTTCCTTTCAAGACATAATGGTACACTACTCTTGAAAATTGTACAGTCTCCTCAAAAAGCTCTCCAACCACGTTTTATACGCCGATTAATTTCATCCATGTAACCATCGTTTGGTATCTGTCGCCCTAGGTAAATGTAGGTATCGGTTATCTCCAGCATTTCCCCATCAATCGATAAATCTTCATTTCTTGTAAAATCATTGTGCATCAGTTTTACTTTCCGAAAGTTCATTTTTAATCCTATTTCCTGTCAGAAAGTTTCCGGATCATACTCTGCAATACTGAAGGGTAGCTGCAAAAATGAATATTTCATCAGCAAAACGAAGGTGTGTTAAATAATCTCTATTGATCTCTATTATTCTTTATTCCCTTGTTCTACCAGTTCATTGATTGAAAGACATTTTGTAATGTGGCATTGAAGACTTTGGGAGATATGGTGACGTTGTGTCTCACTCGCTTTTCAATTTTTATTGGCGCTGTATCCTACTTGCATATTCACATATACACTGAGAGCAAATGAATTAGAGACAGCTGGCGTTATGCAAATGTGGCGCTGTGGGCGGCCGTGTAAACGGAGACGACATGACGTACGCAGCGATGCGATAATATAAGGAGTTATGCCACGGCAATCAGTAAGAGTCGGACGCAGTATGGGTAAGACGAAGGATCTAAGTGCATTTGATCGTGGGCAAATTGTCGAGGCCCGACGAATGGGTCAGTCCATCTCGGAAGTCGTGCAGGCACTGGAATTTTCACGAGCCACTGTGTCACGGGTGCACCGTGAGTACATCGAATCCGGTGAGCCCATCCCTACAAAGGCCAACTGCCGTGGACAACAGCGTGTGGATGAGTGGGGTCATCGTCGGCTAGCTCGCATTGTAACAGCGGATAGACGGGCCACAGTACAAGAAATCACTCGGCAATGTAACGCTGGTGCACAAAAACGTGTAGGCCGCCACACCATCCAGAACCACCTCCTCGCTATGGGCTACAGAAGCCATCGTCCCACTAGGGTACCGTTGCTGACCGCACATCACAGGGTGCAAAGATTAGCATGGGCGAGGGAACATCACCATTGGACCCCAGACATGTGGAAAAATGTTGCCTGGACTGATGAGTCGAGATTCACGTTGGTACATGCGGATGACAGGATACGAGTACCGCGCAAACCACATGAAGCGATGGATCCTTCTTGCCAGCAGGGTACTCTTCAAGCTGGTGGGGGTGGCATTCTCGTCTGGGGACTGTTTACGTCGACTGAAATGGGACCCATGGTACGTGTGGCATCGTCCCTCACAGGTCAACGTTACCGGGATATCCTGGTCGACCATTTGCTCCCGTTTGTGCGTCTTCAACATCCCACTGGCGACCTCATCCTTCAACAAGACAAAGCAGCTCCCGAATTGTATCTGAATGGTTGGATAAACACTCCACCGACGTGGCCTCGCTTCCTTGGCCATCGAGCACATCTGTGATACCATCGAGAGAGATGACCCCCTCCATGAAATCTCTATGAACTGTGGGAGCTTGTTCAGGGGTCGTGGATCCGTACGGCTTCCCAACGCTTCCGGTGTCTTGTCGAGTCCATGCCGAGACGAATAGCCGCCGTCATCAGGGCGAAAGGCGTTACTAGACAGGTATCTCTAATTTAATTGCTCTTCAGTGTATATATAATGAGGAAATTAATCGGCATATGAAACGTGGCTGGAGAGCTTTTGGAAGAAACGGTAAAATTTTCACGTGCAATATGCCATTATGTCTTCAAAAAAAGTGTTTAATCAATGTATCCTTCCTGTTCTTACATATGGAGCAGAGACATTGACCTTAGCTAAAAGGGACACTCAAAGGCTGCAGTCAACTAAAAGAAGCATAGAGAAATGCATAGTTGGCGTAACGAGGAAAGATAAGATGAGGAACTCGTAGTTTAAGGAAAATGACAAGAGTGAGAGATATCATGATCAGAGCAAAATCCCTGAAATGGCAATGGGCTGGACATGTTGCCAGAAGAGCGGACCGACCACATATGGACAACCGAAATTTTAAACTGAATGGCAAGGGTCAGAAGAAAAACCTAGAAGAAGACCACGTGGGAGATGGCTGGATGAAATTCGGAAACATGGCGGGGTAACATGGAAAAAAAGTGGCTCAAGGCAGACAGTTGTGGAGGAAAATTCGGGAGACCTTTATTCAGCAGTGGATTGATAATGGTTGTACCTTCTAGCAATATCAAGGGATTCGCTCCGTACGAACAGAACGTGCGCTGCACCATAGCACCACCTCCAAAACCTTGAGTTGTGTTTACATGGCAAGCTGGGTCCTTTGATTCATGGGGCGCTCGACAAACTCTTTGCCTACCGTCGGTACAAAAGAAGGTGTACCACGAATCGTTGCCTCCCCCCCATATGACTTTTTCCCAGACTTCCAGTGTCCAGTTACAGTGTTCCTAACAGCACTGTAGATGAAGTTTCCGGTTTTTCGCAGAACTCAATGTTTTCCGTATAGGCAGGCGACTGCCAGTACCGAGAATCTTCAATTTCCTGCGCATAGGTCGCTGAGGTATGAGTCGGGAGAATAGCCCACATTGAATGCTTCGATCAATATCTGCACACAGTAAGTCCTCTTTCTCCGCATACGTCTTCTCAGATGGCTGCTATCTGGTTGCTGACAGACTGTCGTCGCGCCACAACTACGCCTCTTAGACAAGCAATGTTGGTTATTTTTCCACTGTTTGAAGACACGGTATATCTCACCTATTGAGAAAGTTCTCAAATTCGTCACTCCAGTCAGACGGGCATCCACAATAAGCACTTTATTGAACTCCGAAAGATCCTTTGTTTTTCCAATTGCGATCAACACTAGTAACGATTATTTACGAGAAGCAATTTTAAATACACTGCTGGCCACCCAAAATGCAACACCAAGAAGGAAGCATCCGATTGGCCTGAAATTCGCAGCATGCGTCACCCGCTAGAGGACATGCAAACAATTAGCATTGCAGGGAATATGCAAATCATGTGCGCCCGGAACGCCACCGAGAAGTACTATAAGAAGGGTGCACAGAAGGCGGGGTGTAAGTAGTGGAAGTGTGTTGTGCTGCCGGACCTGTGCGTGGGAAACTTCGTGATGCCTCGTCGCAGAATACGGCAGTCATTCCAGCACGTTTCGGAGTTCGACAGAGGACGAATAGTGGCTTATCGCGACAGCGGTTTATCGTACCGAGACATCGGCGCCCGTGTGGGACGACATACAGCCACGGTGAGGCGAGTATGGATTCGGTGGCTGCAGGAGTGACGGACGGACCGACGTGAGCGATTGCCGCAGTCGCGGCACACCACCGAACGAGAGGACCGGCATTTTGTGCTGCGGGAATTGACGGCTCGCACCGCTACATCACGAACGTTAGCGCAGGAAATAGGATGTGTTGCGCAACAACCTGTGTCAGCACGTACCGTTCGACGTCGTTTGCAGGAGCGGGGACTTGTCGCACGGCGCCCATTGCTCCGATTACCATGGGCATTAATCCACCGGCGAGTGCGGTGGCAGTGGGCCGTTGAACGCCGCACCTGGACTACGGAATGGCACGACATTGTCTTCTCCGACGAATCCCACTTCTGCCTGCAACACCACGATGGTCGGATCCGCGTGTGGCGGCACCGCGGCGAGAGACTGTATGTCGCCTGCATTATGCATCGCCATACCGGTTCGTCACCAGGCATTATGGTTCGGGGCGCAATTGGATATGACACCCGCACCCCTCTCGAACGCATCGCCGGTACACTCAACAGCCACCGCAAAATCTCCGACGTTTGGGAGCCTGTAGTCCTCCCTTACCTGCAGGACCTGCCAGCGGCCACTTTTCAACACGACAATGCGCGCCCGCACGTGGCACGCACCGTGCAAAAATTCTTCACGGCCCACCAGGCGTCACTGCTACCGTGGCCCGCCTGTTCTCCCGATATGTCGCCCATCGAACGCGTATGGTCACTGATCGGCAACCGAGTGGCCCGGCAAGCACCACTCGCGGCTACGGCTGATGAACTGTAGCAACGTGTGGAAGCAGCCTGGACCGACATACCCGAAGCCCACATCCAAAGCCTCTTTCGTTCGACGCCGCGGCGTGTAGCGGCCGTTATTGCCAGCCATGGGGGCCACACGAACTATTGATGTCTGGGTGTTCCACAAGTCGCACGCTCCTGTAAGCTCAATCGTTTCATCTTTGTATCTGTTGTTATGTGTTTAGTAAATCTGGCTTTGCTATCTCGTGTCCTTCTTGGTGTTGCATTTTGGATGGCCAGCAGTGTAGTTGCCTAGATCACATGGTAACGCCCGTGACCACGTATTTTGCATATATGCTGTGTAAGTGGCATTTACTTACATCCGCATAAAAGTTTCTAATTTAGTGGATTGGTGTGTGTAAGCACGTACTATTCTTTTTTGGTTTTTCGAATGTTGTGGTTAAAACCACTGTCAGGTTTCCCGTTACTCTGATATTTGAATTTGTGTTAGCCAGTGCACACTGCAATTAAATTGAGTATTTTCCCAACGAAACCATGCTTTATTAAACGTTAATTTGATTGTATTAACACCAAAAAAAAAATAATAATAAAAAGTGATTTTGGTGCACACACACACACACACAGAGGTATTCTTACCGTTATCTCGGCTTGCTTCGTTCATTATCTGTACAAGTTGCAGAAACAACGGCTGGATTTTTTCTCCCAATTCTTTTCGCCACGATGTCCAAAGATCAGCTAAAATTTGTGGATCTCTTGTGGAAGACATAACTTTGGTAATCTCATCTTCTCCCGTTATGTCCATTTTACTCCGAGGCAAAGAAATTGTGGTTGAGCTATATATTGAAACCATTTGACTACGAAGTTTTGAAGCCAACCTATTAAAAAACACAAACTCATATCAGCAAATGCAATTTAGTGTATTCAGTACATATCAGGAAAGACAGAATTGAAGTTATTGAAACAAAGGGAAGAGAAATGGCAAGTTACTTTTGTCGGTGCTGTCATTTTAACAAACAAAGTCAAGACATTTAAGTACGTTTTTTTAAGTAAGTTTCTGTATGTCAAAAATTTATTCAAATGATAAGTTCTCATTGCGTTTTCTCTTTAGCAGTAGCAGATCTATCGAGTACCTTCTCCTTTCTGAAGCAGGTTTTTTACGCTTTCCAACCGTAGGTTGACCCTGCCGCCACTCATCGCCAGCACGAGACACCATGTCACCACTTCCGTGGCGTATGCAGACGACGTTACCTTCTGTATACGCCTAGATTCACAGTTCTCTTTGCTCCAAAGTCTTTTCGCCGATTACGCCTCCTGCTCCGGAGCTGCGATTAATACAACCAAAAGCACAGGCCTGTGGTGCGGCTCATGGGTTGACCGTTTGGATTCCCCATGGGGAGCGCACTGGTCTTCAGCCTCTCAACGTTTCCTTGGCGTACATCTTGGCGTCCCAGGTGAAGCCTCCAGCACAACGTGGAATACCATCCAGCCACGTCTTCATCGGTCAACTGCGTTTTGGCGAAAAGCGCAGTTCTGCACCTCATATTTTCAACGTGCACGTCTTGCGCAAACCTATCTTCTCTATATGTGCACACATTCCTGGCTTGCTACTAAATCCCCACTTCTTCGTCTCAATGATATCACTCGCTGCTTCACCTCAGTTATCTGGACCGGACACCACTGGCTCAGTGCCCCCAAGCTCAGCCTTCCTCCTGACCAAGGTGGCATTGGCCTAATTGATACTCGACTCTACTATCAAGCTCTCCGGATTACTTCGTTCCTCCGTCTTCATACCTCACCTGTTGCCGACGTCGTTACCGCAAGGAATGTCATCACCTCTTCGAGCAACACTAATTTCACTTTCACTTCCTTCATTCTAACGGACCTCCGTACTACCACTCACTCTCGCCTTCCTCCTGCCTTACGGGAGACTCTTACCTTTCTCCGCTCTCTCCCGCTCACTCGATCCCCACCCGATTCCACCACTGAACTCCTTGCCGAACCCCTGTTCTTCTCCTCTCTTCTTCACCCCCCTCATCTTTCATGCTTCGCCTATCCTTCTTGGCTCCGAGTCGGAGTTGTAACCGTCAAAGACCTTGTAACCTCAGATCTGTCCTGGCGACCCTACGCCAGCCTCCCACCCACCGTTCTACTTTCACCCTCCTCTCGCTCTGTCTATGACTCCCTACTCTCTACCATCATTGCCAAGTTTCCTCATCTCGCAACCACCACCGGCCTGACCTTTTTCCTTCCGCCTCCCTTCCCCTTCCTTTCTTTCTTTCAGTCGGCAGATCTACACTTCCACTATCCTCTCTTTCAACCTCAGTTCTCTATCGGTTACTTTTAAAATCCCACTCTCCTTCTCCCCTTCACATCCCTGATGTCTCCCAATCCTCTCTCACCGCTGTCTGGTCTGCTACCCTTTCTCCTCTTTCAGCTCCTCTTGAAATAAACACTCACTGGCTTTTTCTCCACCGCCGTCTTCCCGTTCCATCCATCCTCCACCGCATGACCATTCTTGACTCACCTCTTTGCCCCTTCTGTGTTCAAGAAGCTGATGTCTCTCACGTTTATCTACATTGTGTCATCCTCCTTCCACTACTCCATCTTGCATTTTCCATTGCTCAACGTTCAGCCACAACTGATCTTCCTTTCGATGCCTATAAGACACTCCTCCTGCAGGTCTCTCCGCCAGTCAAGCTACCACCCATCTGCTCATATATTTTCATCCTGGTGAAACATGTCATTTACGTATTTCATCAGCGCTGCCGAGATATCTCATCTCCTTATACCATCCACCAAGCTTCTGTGAAACTTCTGTGCCACTTTCGGGAGCGTCTCCTCTCAAGACTTCGTCTAGAGAACCTTGTGGCCGTCGCCCAACAGAGAGAACAACATTTCCGTTCCACCTGGTCTCCGGCCGCTTCCTGGTTCGCCGGCATGCCAGGGACGTTACAACTGACTGTCGGTAGTTTATAACCTCGTTGCTCCTAGCTCTGTTGAACTTCAGTTCAACGTGCATGCTCACCATTGGTTTTCGGAATCAAACTTCAACATACAGCTTATATCTTCTAACACATGTGAATATATATGCACCATACTGTACAAATGTATATAGTCTTACTTGTTTTCTCTTTGATTATAATTTTTTCTACCAGTACTAAGACATCGTAATTCCGTTTGTCTTAGGTTTCACATTGTCTACTTTGTCATCTACAGTTCTCCTTTTGTACAGTGCTTCATTATAATATTCTCGTTCTGTTATTTGTCAGCACTATAATATATTTATGCTTCGAGACGAAATGTTTCGACAATCTCTCTTATTGTTCTTGTGCAAAATGCCTGTACCTCTTACCACGAGGCTCCTTTGTGAATCAATACATCGTGCTGTATATAATGTACATAGAATTTTAGAGTTTTGTATATTTTACCGTACAATATATGTACCAGGACGCCCATGTTCGCCTCCTGAACCCAACCTTGTTAATAAAATTGTGTTGAACTGAAGAAGCGTATATGCTCCAGCTTTTTCCGTCCGTCTGTCGGCACGATAACTCACGTGAAAATGGTTCGATTTCGATTAAATTTTACTATGTGGTAGGGGACCACCAGGGGACGAACCCTATTGAAAATGGGTGAAGTGGGGTCAAAGGTCTCGCCATAAGAGCAGGATCCATTCAATTGCCCTTATGCGTCATAACTTGCGTAAATATGGTTCGATTTCGATGAAAATTTAGTATGTGGTAGGGGACCACCAGGGAACGAACCCTATTGAAAATGGGTGAAATGGGGTCAAAGGTCACGCCACAAGAGCGGGATCCATTTCATTGCCTTTATGCGTCATAACATGCATAAATATGGTTCGATTTCGATGAAATTTCAGAATGTGGTAGGAAACTACCTGGGCACGAACCCTATTGAAAATTGGCAATTTGGGGTCAAAGGTCAGGCAGGGCATAAGAGCGGGATTTATTCCATTGCCCTTATGCGTCATAACTTGCGTAAAAATGATTCGATTTCGATGAAATTTTGACATGTGGGAAGGAACCACCTGGGAACGAAACCTATTGAAAATGGGTGGAATGGGGTCAAAGGTCAGGACATAAAAGCGGGATCCATTTCATTGCCTTGATGCGTCATAACATGCGTAAATGTGGTTCGATTTCGATGAAAGTTTAGTATTTGGTAAGGAACCACCTGGGGACGAACCCTATTGAAAATGGGCGAAATGGTGTCAAAGGTCAGGGTATAAACGTGGAATCCATTCCATTGCCTTTATGCGTCATAACATGCGTAAATATGGTTCGATTTCGATGAAATTTTAGTATGTGGTAGGGAACCACCTGGGCACGAACCCTATTGAAAATGGGCGAAATGGGGTCAAAGGTCAGGCAGGACATAAGAGCGGGATTTGTTCCATTGTCCTTATGCGTCATAACTTGCGTAAAAATGGTTCGATTTCGATGAAATTTTAGTATGTGGTAGGGAGCTACTGGGGACGAACCCTATTGAAAATGGGCGTAATGGGGTCAAAGGTCAGGACACTGGAGTGGGAACCATTCCATTGCCCTTGTGCATTATAACTTACCAAAAAATGTTTCGATTGCGACAAAACGTTATCATGTTGTTCCGGAGGTATAGTGAACCGGTTCTGTTTAATATCAACGAAATGGGGTCAAAGGTCATTGTACAAAAAGCAAGTTTATTCCACAGCCATTATTCTCATAACTTGCGTAAAACTGCTTCTATTGCGACAAAACTTTAGTATGTTATTCTTGAGGTGTACTGAACCGGTTCTGTTGAATATCATCGAAATGGGGTCAAAGGTCAGGACACAGGAGCGAGATTTATTCCACAGGCATTATCCTCATAACTTGAGTAATAATTTCTGGTATGTTGGAAAGCGTATCATAATCAATGCATTGCATGATTTTACTAACTTGTTTAAGTAAGTTTCTGTATGTCAAAGATTTATTCAAATGATAAATTCTCATTGCGTTTTCTCTTTAGCAGTAGCGGATCTATCGAGGACCTTCTTCTTTCTGAAGCAGGTTTTTCCTTTTTAAATGGGCAATATCTAAATAATCAGATTTATTTTTGTAAAATTACAGTAATAAATCCACAGGTTTTCGTAAAAGTTTTCATGACTAAAATTTTCTGTAAATTTGGAGATAAAATGTCCTGTTCTAGGTTCAGCAGAAAAAAAAAGAACTAGAGATTCAGAAACAGAGAAAGATGGGAACTAAAAAGAAAACGAATTTTGATTGATCTTGAAAAGCGATGGGTGAGCTTTGTTTTGTTTCTTTTTAATGTTGTCTGGCAACATTAGTAAGTGGGAGTAGGGAAAGTCACCGTTTGGGGTAGATGTGTGTGAGATAGTGTGGGGGACAGAGCAAAGTACCTACCTCGATTGGACCACAAACAAAAACTAGTAACGAAATTCCAAGCTGACAATTTCTCTATCAAATTAACCCATCTGAATTGAAGGGATCAAACTTTATTTTGAAAGATTTTATTCAGACGCAAGATTTAAAATGCATCAAATAGTTTTCCTCGAAAAGGGTGCAATTGAACTTCATGGAAATAGTGCTGATTTTTCAGTTCTCGTTCGCAGTTTGTGATTTTTTTAAATGGAAAATTTTGAGTAGCCTTGCGATATCAATAAGGGGCAGCGCTGTATGTTTATAGTGTTAGAGTACATTTGGGTTTTCCTATTGGCGCCCGAACGTAAAAATAGATCTACTGGCCTTAGAGTTTTCGAAAAAATGTGTGATGTTCCTTCCACACATAGTCTGGAATTAATGAGAATTGCTCCTTCGCTTCGCAAAATGTGTGATGTTCCTTCCACACATCGTCTAGAATGATGAGAATTGCTCCTTCGCTTCGCACAATGTGTGATGTTCCTTCCACACATCGTCTAGAGTTAATGAGAATTGCTCCTTCGCTTCGAAAAATGCGTGATGTTCCTTCCACACATAGTCTAGAATTAATGAGAATTGCTCCTTTGCTTCGCAAAATGTGTGATGTTCCTTCCACACATAGTCTAGAATTAATGAGAATTGCTCCTTCGCTTCAAAAAATATGTGATGTTCCTTCCACACATAGTCTAGAATTAATGAGAATTGCTCCTTAGCTTCGCAAAATGTGTGATGTTCCTTTCCCACATCGTTTGGACACACCAAGAAAATGATGCTCCTTGTCTGGTGGTCGGGATAGTTTCTTGGCAAGAGGCCAAACCATCATTGCAGTAAGTTATTGTGCTGAATTACACCAGATACACCGGAAATTGCGGCAGAAACAACCGGCTTTTGTCAACAGATAGGGTGTTCTTCTGCTTCAGGACAACGCTCGCCCTCATGTCGCACAGCCTGCTGACACTAAATGCCTTGGGCTGTGAATCACAGCGTCATCCTGCCTATTTCCCTAACTTGTCTCTGACACACTATCATCTGTTTCGCCGCCTGGATAACTTCCTGTCCGGGAAACAGTTCACGACGGACAACGAGGTTCAACGTGCAGTTAATGACGTCTTCGGGACTCAGATACAAGACGTTTTTCGTTCCGGGATCATGGCCTTGTCAGGCAGATGACAACTATGTGTCGATGTCGAGGGGGATTATTTTGCTTAGGTAAGTTGTCCCAGTTTTTGTTCTCGCCATCCACGTGTGCTGGTCCTTTGTAGGACATTTCATTAGCACCAACCCAGTATAACACCATGGGGTGTAGCCGGTAGATATCCTAGGCCAAATGTTACCAATCACTTTCACTAACACACTTGCGATTCAGCTTTTCTTTCTGTCTTGAGCTCAGATTTGAGCTTGATGGACTTTCATAGCTACATCACATTTAATCCGTGTCAGAGTCCTTCCTTACGTTCGTCTAAATTTCAATAATATATACTGAGTAGCCACTTTATTATGACTACCCTTTCAGTACTTCGTTGGGCCACCTATTACCTTTAATACTGCGTCGATTCTTCGTGGCATGGACTCCACGAGATGTTAATAGGTGGTTTGTGGAATCTGAGACCATGCTTGATGAATAGCACTTTCCAAGAGTGTGAAATTGCAGGGTTGTGCATCCAGCTGTCTGATGGCTCGTTCAACTTCATCCCAAAAATTCTCAATGGGGATTAAAGGGGCCACCTAAGCAAAGTAAACTCACCGGCAAGTTCCTGAAACCAATCCTGTACAATACGAGCACTATGGCAGGACGCATTATCTTGTTGAAATTCATTGGTATAAACCATCCACATGACAGGATGCACTTGGTCCGCAATGTTGTTTAGATATGATGTGCCAGTCAGACACGAATTAAAGGGCACAAAGCATGCCAGGAAAACATTCCACAAACTCCACCAGCTTGAAGGGTTGTAGCAATGCATTTGGGGTCCATGCTTTCGTGCTGTTTCCGCCAAATTCTCACTCGGCCATCAGCATGATGCAACTGAAAACGTGATTCATCGGACAACATATGTTGTTTCCAATTATCGACTGTCCAATCCTTGTGCTCCTGTGCGAACTGGAGACGTTTTCTCTTGTTAACTGCAGACAGCAAAGGTGTTTGAACAGGCCTTCGGCTCCCATATCCCATCCGATGCAGTGTACGGCGAACACCGCGTGCAGAGGTCATTTGAGGGGATCCTTGATTAAGATGGTCTGTAATTTGCTGCACTGTTGCCCTTCTGTTGTCTGTTACCAGTCTGGACACTCTCCGTTTTGCCCAAGCAGTCACTAGTTGATGACGACCACACGTTGCACGTAGAGATCCAGTTTCTTGGCTGACAGTCCAGTCTTTAAACACTTTAACGACAGCTGTTCTGGAACATTTCACGAATGCGGCGGTTTCGGTGATACTCGCTCCGAGCTCCTACAATCATCCCACGTTGAAAGTCCGAAAGTCCGTCAAATCGCATTTTGTACCCATCTCGTCACCCAAAGATCACTTCTACTACTGTCGCAAGCACTAAGCTTTCCCTTTTTATACTAGCCTCGCCCTCTGGCGGCAACAGCGTGCAGCCATAGCTCATTTGCTTAAAACTGTCAGGTGGTCATAATAAAAGGGCCACTCAGTGTATATGATAATAAATATTGTTTTTGGAAAACTAAATAGGTGAAATACTTACTATTGCCGCCACCATAGTTTAGTAAATATTTACTTTTGTGACTCACATATTTTCTTTCATTGGCTTCACGAGAATAAAATTCATTAACCCACCTACCTAAGTACCGCTCAATATCAGGAATTAGTAAACCTTATTGTTTGTTGTTAGGATTTAACTCCACTTCGTTTGCACCGCACTGTGTCTCGATATGGTCGTCAATGACGCGAATAAATGCTGTGACGCACATGTGATAAAGGCAGATAGCAGTGAGAGCACATGCCAGTGTAATATAGTGGATAGCACTCAGAGCTCCGGAGCCGTCGATGAAAATCAAGGCTGTTGCCAGGACGCACATGAGATAAAGGCAGACAGCAGTGAGAGCACATGCCAGTGTAGTATAGTGGATAGCACTCGCAGCTCCGGAGCCGTCGATGAAAATCAAGGCTGTTACCTGGACGCACATAAGAAAAAGGCAGATAGCAGTGAGAGCACATGCCAGTGTAGTATAGTGGATAGCACTCGCACCTCCGGAGCCGTCGATGAAAATCAAGACTGTTGCTTGGACGCACATGAGATAAAGGCAGATAGCAGTGAGAGCACATGCTAGAGTAAAATAGTGGATAGCACTCAGAACTCCGGAGCCGTCGATGAAAATCAAGACTATTGCCAGGACGCACGTGAGATAAAGGCAGACAGCAGTGAGAGCAAATGCCAGTGTAGTATAGTGGATAGCACTCAGAGCTCCAGAGCCGTCTATGAAAATCAAGGCTGTTGCCAGGACGCACATGAGATAAAGGCAGACAGCAGTGAGAGCACATGCCAGTGTAGTATAGTGGATAGCACTCGCAGCTCCGGAGCCGTCGATGAAAATCAAGGCTGTTGCCTGGACGCACATGAGAAAAAGGTAGATAGCAGTGAGAGCACATGCCAGTGTAGTATAGTGGATAGCACTCGCACCTCCGGAGCCGTCGATGAAAATCAAGACTGTTGCTTGGACGCACATGAGATAAAGGCAGATAGCAGTGAGAGCACATGCTAGAGTAGTATAGTGGATAGCACTCAGAACTCCGGAGCCGTCGATGAAAATCAAGACTATTGCCAGGACGCACGTGAGATAAAGGCAGATAGCAGTGAGAGCACATGTCAGTATAGTATAGTGGATAGCACTCGGAGCACCGGAGCCGTCGATGAAAATCAAGACTGTTGCCAGGACGCACATGAGACAAAGGCAGATAGCAGTGAGAGCACATGCCAGTGTAGTATAGTGGATAGCACTCAGAGCTCCGGAACCGTCGAAGAAAATCAAGACTATTGCCAGGACGCACATGAGATAAAGGCAGATAGCAGTGAGAGCACATGCCAGTGTAGTATAGTGGATCGCACTCGAAGCTCCGGAGCCGTCGATGAAAATCAAGACTGTTACCAGGACGCACATGAGAGAAAGGCAGATAGCAGTGAGAGCACATGCCAGTGTAGTATAGTGGATAGCACTCAGAGCTCCGGAGCCGTCGATGAAAATCAAGGCTGTTGCCAGGACGCACATGAGATAAAGGCAGATAGCAGTGAGAGCACATGCCAGTGTAGTATAGTGGATAGCACTCGCAGCTCCGGAGCCGTCGATGAAAATCAAGGCTGTTGCCTGGACGCACATGAGATAAAGGCAGATAGCAGTGAAAGCACATGCCAGTGTAGTATAGTGGATAGCACTCGGAGCTCCAGAGCCGTCGATGAAAATCAAGACTGTTGCCGGAACGCACATGAGATAAAAGCAGATAGCAGTGAGAGCAAATGCCAGTGTAGTATAGTGGAAAGCACTCAGAGCTCCAGAGCCGTCTATGAAAATCAAGGCTGTTGCCAGGACGCACTTGAGATAAAAGCAGATAGCAGTGAGAGCACATGCCAGTGTAGTATAGTGGATAGCACTCAGAGCTCCGGAGCCGTCGATGAAAATCAAGACTATTGCCAGGACGCACATGAGATAAAAGCAGATAGCAGTGAGAGCAAATGCCAGTGTAGTATAGTGGATAGCACTCAGAGCTCCGCAGCCGTCGATGAAAATCAAGACTATTGCCAGGACGCACATGAGATAAAGGCAGATAGCAGTGAGAGCACATGCCAGTGTAGTATAGTGGATAGCACTCGAAGCTCCGGAGCCGTCGATGAAAATCAAGACTGTTACCAGGACGCACATGAGAGAAAGGCAGATAGCAGTGAGACACATGCCAGTGTAGTATAGTGGATAGCACTCGAAGCTCCAGAGCCGTCTGTGAAAATCAAGGCTGTTGCCAGGACGCACATGAGATAAAAGCAGATAGCAGTGAGAGCACATGCCAGTGTAGTATAGTGGATAGCACTCAGAGCTCCGGAGCCGTCGATGAAAATCAAGACTATTGCCAGGACGCACATGAGATAAAGGCAGATAGCAGTGAGAGCACATGCCAGTGTAGTATAGTGGATAGCACTCGAAGCTCCGGAGCCGTCGATGAAAATCAAGACTGTTACCAGGACGCACATGAGAGAAAGGCAGATAGCAGTGAGACACATGCCAGGGTAGTATAGTGGATAGCACTCGGAGCTCCAGAGCCGTCTGTGAAAATCAAGGCTGTTGCCAGGACGCACATGAGATAAAAGCAGATAGCAGTGAGAGCACATGCCAGTGTAGTATAGTGGATAGCACTCAGAGCTCCGGAGCCGTCGATGAAAATCAAGGCTGTTGCCAGGACGCACATGAGATAAAGGCAGATAGCAGTGAGAGCACATGCCACTGTAGTATAGTGGATGGCACTCGGAGCTCCGGAGCCGAGAGTTGTGGCTTCGAATGCCACCCTTGGCATAAAAATGGAGAATTTTACTTCGTCAAAATGCATTATGTTGTACGTAAATAAATGTGTACTCTCGAATCACTCGTTTTATTTAACACCCGAAAGATATTGACATGCGAGAGATGCATAGCATCAATCATCTACGAAGGGTACTCTAGATTTTTTTTCAGGGTTTAACGTCTACCATAAGCAACTTTTGGGCTATAAGCAAGTCCCCAAAATCAGAGCCGTAAGGTTAACACACCACCAGGAAGCAGGCTGTCAAACGGCGCCTGTTCCTTTGCATATTACTCTACATTAATTCCTCCCACAATTGCTTTCTAATGATTTGCATAGTGGTAGTGCAAGCTCCTCCGCTCGGTGGTCAGAGGAACGAGTTTCAGCTTGGTTATCCGATCTGGTTCCGAGTTTGAGTCCTGGATGACGTATGAGTGATGTGCCTGTCCCACGGTGCTAGCTCCGGCCGCTTTCTAACCACTAATCGTATTTAGGGAAGGACGACTGCTTAGTGTTGCGCACGGTGCACGTTCAGACAGCAAAACGTGCCAAAAAATAAGTATATACATATGTAAGAACAAATAAAGATAGACTTACTTAGTTTTCTGGGAGTCGAAAAACACAACGCCATTGGAAATTAAACTTATGGCCCTTTGAATGTCATCTGGAAAATTGCTGACGTCGATGTTTCTAGCCCAGATTTTCCACTTCCTCATCCATTTACTGAGCCTTTGATCAGTTAAACTCTTTTTCTCAGCATTGTGTTCGGTTTGATTGGTGGAGTACGTAAAATCTGAATCTTGCTGCAACCAGGACATATAGGCATATTCTTCGTTAAAATTGTTGAGCATATACACGATGGTAGCTGAAACGAGAAATAGAAAAGTTGATATAACACGCGTTGAGAAATAGAACCAATCACAGTGAGATGCCAATTTTTTAGGTAGACCTACACTCGCCATATAATTGTTCACATTAATACGTAAAACGGCACGTGAGCTTGATTTGCAGTATACATCAGGCAGGCTCAGAAGATATCAAAATAATGGAAACACCTATTGCGATTTCAAACCACAGGGACGACGTCACTCGTGATGTGAGGTATATTATCAAAAGCATTTGGACATCACCAAATATTTACATAAGTGCAAAGAACAATTCTGTGGATGCGCTGTGAGTGGGGAAGTACGGACAGGGGTTGTCCAAAATAGCAGACTTGTAGGCGCTGTTACATACACCTGATATTTTACGTAACCCCAGAAACCCAAGCTCGCCATTCTCACACAGCGTACGTAGACCTATACTTCTGATCAGGGTATATCCTGCTACTGGTTTTTATATCGTAGGTACAGTACAACGTCACAATCTGCATTTGCATACGACTACATTTGCGAAATGTGAATATGCAGATTCGAATCGTTGCTCATCGATTTTTTTATTGGAGGTTTAACGACCACCGTGAGCAACTCAATGGGCTATAGGCAGTCGCCCGTCCCTAATTTAGGGTCACTGGTTCCAGGGAAGGGAGAGAGCCAGTGCCGTAAGCCAAACACAACATCCATGCCTCACCGGGATTCGAACACGGGCCCCTTACGTACGAATGGTCAGAGGCCATCGCTTAGACCACTGCGCCACCGGGGGCATCGATTTCGGACATTGTAGGGTATTCAGGCAACAATTTATCTTATCCATGTAAAACAAATGTCGTTTTGTACTAAGTAATTGATGCTCTACAACTTTGTAATTGAAAATTTTGTTCTATCTCTTTTCGTTTTCGATTTGCAATGGCTAACTTCCGCATTTCGCCACTAGAGGCGCTGCTATTGGTTGCATTCGATCGGGAGCAGTGGCTTTACTATACCGTTATCTCACTAGCATAACTATACCTCTCTCCGTTGGCAAGTTATTCCAGGCTACAGGGAGATTTCTATGCAACCTGTATGAAAGGACGCGGCGTTGCCTTAAACTGAGCAAATTGTGGATGCCATATGAAGAAGTCAGACAGGTATAGGCGAACTTTAGTACGGGTTGTACAGCGGAAGCACAAGAACACGGATCACAAATAGCAGCAGAGTTGAACGCCATGATCACTTTTCCGTCATAACAGTTCGTCGGGAACTTCATCGTACTAATATTTATGGCAGTACTGGCCAAATCCAGAAACCTCTGATTACCACCATCAATATAACAAAACGCGTGAGGTGGTGCAAAACGCATAAAAACTGGGATGCTAAAGGGTGGCAACGTGTCATCTGGTCTGATGAATCGTGCTTTTCAAAGTCACTCAAATCATTAATTTCCCGCATTCCGACCCTCAATTGAACGCTAACAAGTGCTCGACGAGACGAGATCATTTTGTTTGATATAGACCACACACCGCGCTCATGTGTTGGACTGATCTACACTATCTACCAACAAGTAATGGGACACTCCTGAAATCTACGATATCTGCGGTTCTGATACACGTCACGGCCGCCGCCGTTAAATATCGTGAGGGAAAAACAACGCAACCAGTCGCATGCAAGATGCCACGCAGTTCGGAGCTCTCTGATTTCGAGAAAGGTGTAATCGTCGGGTATCACAGAAATGGCTGATCCATACGTGACATATCCAGCGAGTTGAAGTACCCCAAAAATCGACAGTGGCCTACGTTATTGGCATGTGGAAGATGAGAGGTGACTGTCAGAATGTGCCCCGACCCGGCAGACCCACAAAACTGGGAGTTAGATACCGACGGGTGCTGGCCAGAGAAATTCGGAAGAACCGCACTAAATCGATGAGCCACATCCGCGAGGAGTTTCAACAGGCATCCGGGAGTGTTCTTTCGATGAATACCATCCGTAAGGAAGCCCAAATGTTCAGTTATCATGGACGTGCTGCGGCCAACAAGCCTTTGATCACCAAGTCCACTATTCAACGGTCCACTGTCGACGTTCTTTGCACCACATTAGCCGAGCCCTGACCGTAACCCTATCGAGCACCTCTGGGACGAGTTGGAACGTCGACTTAAGGGGTGCCCCCACCGTCCGAAATCGGTGAAGGATCTGAGCGTCGACTTAAGGGGTGCCCCCACCGTCCGAAATCGGTGAAGGATCTGACTTGTCTTCTCCAAGCTGAACGGAAGAAAATACCGCTAGCCGTCGTAGAACGCCTGGTTGAGAGTATGCCCCGGAGGGTCGCAGCTGTAATCGCCGCTCGTGGAGGTTCCACCAACTATTGAAGGTGAATAAACTTCGTTTTCCTTAGCTATCACAGGTGCCCAATTACTGGTTGGCAGATAGTGTATTTAGATGCCGACGACAAGTGAACCTAATAAACTCGCTTCTCAGTGTACACCGTTGTGTACACCCATGGTCACAAAAATAGTTGCACCCAGAAGGACGTGTCGGATTGCAATCCTTTTCGGGAGGAAGGTAAAGATTACCAGGAAAAACAAATGTTTAAACATTGAGACTGATATGGACAATATTTATTGAGCTACACGCTAATAAGTAGTGTCGCTCAGTATGGCGTCGGGCCTGCATGTTTGCTGATACATCATGCCAGACGGATCGGCAAGGAGTTGCACAGTTTCCCAATGGTGTCCTACGATAAGCCATCCCATGCAGCTTGAATCTTCTTACGCAGTTCCTGCAGATTGTGCGGTTGGAGTGGAGTGTGGATAGCGCGTCCAATAGCACACCAAATATTTTCATTCGGCGATAGGTCTGGCGAGCAGCAGGCAACGGCAGAGTGTCAGTACCTAAAAGGCAACTTCTCGAGACAGCAACAGTATGTGGACGAGCGTTGTCCTGTTCGAAAATAGAAGCGGAGTGAGCGTTCAGAAAAGGTAGGTCCACAGGTTGCAGGACCTCATTAACGAAACGTTGGGCTCTCAAATTGCCTGAAATGAACACCAAAGGTGATCTGACATCGTAGGCGATTGCACCCCACACCATGACACCAGTCCTTCTGGATGTGTGACGCTCCACAAACCGTTCATCTTGGCGCTGACCACGGTGCCTCCACACACGGATTCATTGGTCATCTCCTTCAAGACAAAAGTGGGACTCGTCCCTAGATCACCAGCTGCCATTCTGTGTGGCCCCATGACAGTATGGCACGACACCATTGCAGTCTTTGGCAAAGATGCATTGGTGGTAAGGGCAGTCGTCGTAACGGTCTGCTTGCGTGTAGTCCTACGTCGTGTAGCCGTCTCCCAATGGTGCTGGAACTAATCGAACGATACACGAAGGGCACCACTGCTCGCTGAACATCCACAATCGTGGCTGTTGGGTCACTCCGCGCATGTCGGACAACCCGCCGGTCCTCCATCTCCGCGGTTCGTCTAAGTCTCCCAGACTCTTCCTGTCGCTGCTGCTTGTCTTGTTCTATCCAATGCCGCTAACAGCATGCTACGGAGATATCCGCACGACCAGCATGGCGCACAATACGGCGATAAGACCATCCCGCTTCCCGGAATCCGACGATGCGGCCTCTCCCGAACTCTTCCAACTGCTCGAATTGCTTCGGAACTTTTCTCCGAGGCGTACTTTTTTATTATTAGAGTTTTAACCACCACCGTGAGCAACTCAATGGGCTATAAGCAGTCGCCCGTCCCTAATTTAGGGTCACTGGTTCCAGGGAAGAGAGAGAGAGAGAGAGAGAGAGAGCCAGTGCCGTAAGACAAACAAAACATCCATGCCTCACCGAGATTCAAACCCGGACCCCGTTCAGACGAATGATCAGAGGCCATCTCTTAGACCACTGCGCCACTTGGGCGGCAGGCATACTTCACTTCAAAAGGATGCAACCAACAGAACAGCACGAATCAGAACAGCAAGCACGCGCAACGGGACGACCTTATACAGCCAGTCAGGTACAGCTGTACGACCCCTCCTCGCTTGCGTCACATGCGCGGCAGTGCGGGATACTTGAATCATTTTAATGTCTCACGATGTCAAACCTACCTACCAAGTGTCATTCCTGTCGGTTGCTTCCTCCAGTGTGCAACTATTTTTTTGACGATGAGTGTAACACCTTAAGGATTGTGCACGAGTTTATCTGATGTTTCATGTACGCAGTTGCGTGTGACGTCACCTAACATGACGTCCCAATAACAGTTCTCACTTTGTGCTACAGTTACACCAACACGCTTTGCCTAACGGGCAAAAATTATTTGAGTATAAAGTTACGGTATACATCTAAAAAAAACAGAAACGAATGATTATACTCAAACACAAGGAGAAAAAAGGTCTAAAGGAAAAGACGCTCGGGTCGCCGATCAAAGGTGCGGGCTTCTGGTTAAGCGTGTGAACTGCAGCCGTTCGAGCCCGAATCCGACGTTCAAGTTCATCCCAAAAGGCCTCTATAGGATTGAGATCGGGGCTTTGAGCTGGCTACTTGAAATTCAGTACACCCATATCCTCGAACCATGTCGAAATGGAGCTTGCCTGATGGCATAGTGCTTTGTCTTGCTGAAACAAGAATGGTCCGTCTCCGTAAAACTGCTACAGAGTACGCAGTGCGGCGTTATCTAAAATGCCCCTGTAGTTCTTGGCGTTCATATTTCCATCCACAACCATTAACAATGAGAGTCCATACCACGAGAAACATCCCCATACCATGACACTTCCATCACCAAATTTTCAGTTGGGATGACACATTCTGGCATATACGCCTCACCCAGCAAGGACCATCGGATTTAAAAACTGTGTAGTGTGATTGGTCACTCCATAACAGTCGTTTCCACTGGTCAAGGGTCCACGGACGATGTGAATTGCACCAAGCAAGTGGCTTACTCGCATTCTTGCGAGTTATTAACTGGTTGTATACAGCAGCTCTGTCATGGAAATTTAATTTGCGCACACCCTAAACCCTGTTGAACCATAAAATTATGGTTCGGAAAGGGACAACAACTACATTCTACAGAGGAATGACGATACACACGTCCGTGTGTATGTCATTCCTCTGTAGAATGTAGTTGTTGTCCCTTTCCGTCAGTTCTGTAGTTGCCGTCAATTCGTCATTCCTCCGACGATACACACGTCTGTGTGTATCGTTATTTCTCTGTAGAATGTACTGTAGTTGTCCCTTTCCGTCTATTTACTTGGTCTTCCTTAACATTACTTGGCAGTCGTAAGGTCACCACATTTCCATTTACTAATGACGTCTTGCACAGTTGACCGTGGGTGCTGCAATTATTCTGCAATCGCACGCACGGAAAGATCGCAGATATAGCACCCTATAATAAAACAGCTCCTTGCAAGTCAGTGAGCTCAACACGCGTGGTCATGTCTCACGAGTAAACGATTTGTGACCTCTGAGGAGCTTACCCAGTTTTAAAGGAAATCTGGGCACACCTGATCAATTGGAATGTCCCATTTTTGTTGCGGATGTCCGGAACCTTTGTTTGGAGAGCGCAGACAATTTTGGATACCATTTGGTTCAGGTACATCAGCAACTTAGTCTCCAATTTCCTGCGAAAGGAAAATCCCAGTTCTAAACAAACATCTCTGAACAGTTCCCTTCCCTGGAACCAGTGGCCCTAAATTAGGGACGGGCGACTGCTTATAGCCCATTGAGTTGCTCACGGTGGTCGTTAATCCTCCAATCAAAAAAAAAAAAAAAAAAATCTCTGAACATCGTCTACAATCCATCTAAGTGATAAACCTGGATTTCAGCGATCCTTTCGCTAGACCACTATTTTTTTTTTTTTTTGATTGGAGGTTTAACACGACCACCGATACTAAATGGAATATAAGCAGTCGTCCGTCCCTAATTTAAGGCCACTGGTTCCAGGGAAGGGAGAGAACCAGTGCGGTAAGACAAGCAACATCCATGCCGCAATAGGATTCGAACCCTGACCATACTCGGACGAATGGTCAGAAGCCAGCGCTTAGAAAACTGCCCCACCTCGACGGCACACCTATTTTTCATTCACCTCCTATATAAGAATATCAATTTTATATTTTTCTTTAATCGAAGTTAAACAACCACAGTGAATAACTCTTGGGGCTAAAAACCAGTCGCCCGTCTCGAAATTAGGGTCACTAGTTCCAGGGAAGGGAGAAAGCCAGTTCCGTAATTCAAACACCACCATGTCAAACTCTAAGCCACAGTCCAGCGCCTCTGACCCCATCGCCACCGTGGTGACAATTTTTTGAATAGAAAATTGTCTCATTTCGGAGCTGTTAATGTCAAATTCCTGCTTAACGACCACCTTGAGCAACTCGATGGGCTATAAGTAGTCGCTCGCCCTGATTTAGGGCCACTGGTTCTAGGGAAAGGAGAGAGCCAGGGAAGCAAGACAATATCCATGCCTCACCGGGATCCGAACTCTCTCGGACGAATGGTTAGAGGACCGCTGCGCCACTGGGGAGGCTCTGGTGATTTCAACGTGACAGCTGTTTTTAAGTAACGTTTGACAGCCTAAATAGCAGAGGGGTAGGAGGAGCACGTAATTTGGGAAGGGGAGTAATTACTACAGTGAGAAACTCAATGGGCTATAAGCAGTGTCCCGTCCCTAATTTTTTTTTTTGGAGGTTTAACGACTACCGTGACAACTCAATGGGCTATAAACAGTCGTCCGTCCTTAATTTAGGGACCCTGGTTCCAGAGAAGGGAGAGAGTCAGTGCCGAAAGACAAACAACATCCATGCCTCACCGGGATTCGCATCCCTTTCGGACGAATGATCAGAGGCCATCGTTTAGACCACTGCGCCACCAGGGCTGCCCTAATTTAGGACAACTGGTTACATTGAAAAGAGAGATCCAGTTCCCAAAGACAAACAACGCCATTTGTTTGTTTTTATTGGAGGTTTAAAAAATTATTTATTGGACTTGGTTGACAAATACATTGACATATATAGGCAGACAGATACAGTATAAACGTTTTTAAACATGGTGCACAGTATGTCAAATGATCAATTTACACAGAGAGAGAGCCAGTGTTGACCAGATAACACAAAGAACTAGTACATATCAAATAGGGGGCACAGTACGTCAAATGATCAATGTACACAGAGAGAACCAGTGTCTATCAAGAAACACACGCAGAGTCAGTGCCGAAAGACAAACACGACATCCATGCCTCACCGGGATTCGAACCCGGATCCTTCACGTACGAATGGTCATAAGCCAGCGCTTAGACCACTGCGCAGCCGCCCCGGTGGCGCAGTGATCTAAGGCGCTGGCCTATGATCATTCGTCCGTAAGGGGTCCGGGTTCGAATCCCGGTGAGGCATGGATGTTGCGTTTGTCTTACGGCACTGGCTCTCTCCCTTCCCTGGAACCAGTGACCCTAAATTAGGAACGGGCGACTGCTTATAGCCCATTGAGTTGCTCACGGTGGTCGTTAAACCTCCAATCAAAACAAAACAAAACAAAAAAAAGACCACTGCGCCAATGGGGAGGCACAACATGCATGCCTCACCGGGCTTTTTTTTTCTTTTTGAGATTTAACGACCACCGTGAGCAACTCAATGGGCTATAAGCAGTCGCCCGTCCCTAATTTAGAGTCACTGGTTCCAGGGAAGGGAGAGAGCCAGTGCCGTAAGACTAACACAACATCCATGCCTCACCGGGATTCGAACCCGGACCCCTTCCGACGAATGATCAGAGGCCAACGCCTTAGACCACTGCGCCACCGGGGCGGCTCACCGGGCTTCGAATCCAGTCCCACTTGGACGAACGGTCATAAGCCATCTCTAAGACCACTGCGCCACAAGGGTGCGATATCAGTTTCAGAACTAGCCTTTTTATCGTATCATGTCCTACTCCATAAAAATAAATCAAAGAAATGATTTTTTTTTCTGTCTCGTAATTTCTTTACGCTATGAGTAAGGCTATAAAGCAACCCCGAACACAAATTTAGGATCCACAGTTTTCAGGTTTGGGACACAACTGGCCTCACAGAACGAACCCACCACCCATGTCTCTTCTGGAACTCTAATTAGTTTGTATAACATGTTCTATATGCGCTTGAATTTGGGTACACAGTGCGTCAAAGAATTTTTAAGACTGGCGCTAGATTTCAGCCTATGGTGGCGCCACTAGTGTAATCGCGAATGAGTTATAAACCGTGACCATCTGCTAGCTTTCTGCCAAAAGTGCTGCGCAGTTGTTAAAGTAACTCAAACGAAACCCCCGTTCATTTTTTCTTTTTTTTTTTTTTTTTGTTGGAGGTTTAACGACCACCGTGAGCAACTCAATGGGCTATAAGCAGTCGCCCGTCCCTAATTTAGGGTCACTGGTTCCAGGGAAGGGAGAGAGCCAGTGCCGTAAGACAAACACAACATCCATGCCTCACCGGGATTCGAACCCGGACCCCTTACGGACGAATGATCAGCGGCCAGCGCCTTAGACCACTGCGCCACCGGGGCGGCCCCCGTTCATTAGAGAAGTCAAATTTTTTCATGTTGAATTATCAAGATGGAACAAAGGGCTGTTATTAAATTTAACACAAAACTTGGTAAAAGTGCCTCGGAAACTTACCAAATGATGAAACAAGTTTACGGCGAGTTTTGTTTAAGTAGAATGTTTTCCTGTGGCACAAACGTTTTGTGGATGGAAGAGATAAGCTAGAAGATGATAAACGTACCGGAAGATCAAGTTCATCTAGGACACCTGAGATTATTGAAAAAGTGCGTGATTTCGTGGCAAACAATCGATGTGCGTCACTAAGAATGATGGAAGAGTCTTTAAACATCAACAAAGAAGAGATTCGAACCACCCGCATGAAGATTTGGGCAAAACAAAAGTCTGTGCTAAATTTGTTCCACACACGTTAACCAATGAACAAAAATCAAGGAGAAGTGCACATTGCAGAGACTTCATTTCAGCCGCTGAAAATGGTCCAAACTTCTTAAAATCGATTGTCACTGGTGATGAAACATGGTATTTTCAATATGATCCTAAAACAACGCGACAAAGTGCGGAATGGAAGTAAAAAACTCGCCACAAGCCAAAAAAACAAGAAAAGTTCCATCAAAAATCAAAACAATGCTCATTACATTCTTCGATAGTAAGGATTTGATCCACAAAGAATTTGTTGCAAGTGGACAAACAATTACTGGTGAGTTTTATTTAAATGTTTTGAGGCATTTGATGGGCAGAATTCGTCGCATTCGTCCAGAATATCGGGATGAAAACAGTTTGTGTTTGTTGCACGATGACGCACGCAGTCACACCTCACTTCTTGTTCGCAGATTTTTGGCGTAAAATAGCGTGTGTGTGTGTGTTGAATGATCCACCGTATTCGCCTGATTTAGCACCCTGCGACTTTCCTTTATTCCCAAAACTTAAAATGACGTTAAAAGGGTGTTATTTTGATGATATTTCGACCATACAAACAGCTTCGACGCGTGCTTTGGAGGCAATTCCGCAAAGTGAACTGGAACAGGCATTCGAATCATTATTAAATCGATGTAACAAGTGTATTGAAGCCGGAGGGACTTATTTTGAATAACAAACCGAAACAAATTATCATTTCTTGTTTTTATTTCATTTTACAGACCCAGCCTTAAAAATTCTTTGCCACACTGTGCATTTTACACAGTGTAACATATGTGTTGTATATTACATGTTCTAATATGCATTTGAGTGTCGTTGTCCTCGTGAAACTCATGTGCTACTAGACTTCATTAAACAAAAAAAAAAAAAAAAAAAAAAAAAAAAAACACTGAGCAAATCCTTTGGTTCACAGTTCCTAATTTAGGGACAATTTTCTTTTTTATTTGGAGGTTTAACGACACCGTGAGCAACTCAGTGGGCTATAAGCAGTCGCCCGTCCCTAATTTAGGGTCACTCCAGGGAAAGGAGATAGTCAGGGCCATAAGATAAACACAACATCCATGCCTCTCTGGGATTCGAACCCGGACCCATCTTCGACGAATGGTTTGTTTGTTTTTTTGATTGGAGGTTTAACGACCACCGTGAGCAACTCAACGGGCTATAAGCAGTCGCCCGTCCCTAATTTAGGGCCACTGGTTTCAGGGAAGGGAGAGAGCCAGTGCCGTAAGACAAACGCAACATCCATGCCTCACCGGGATTCGAACCCGGACCGCTTCCGTGCGAATGATCAGAAGCCATCGCTTTGACCACTGCGCCACCGGGGCGGCAAACGACGAATGGTCAAAACCCATCGCTTAGACCACGGCGCCACCGGGCGGCGTCACCACTGGGATCCAAACCCATCGCGGACGAAGGTCACATTGGACCGGCCGCCCCGGTGGCGCAGTGGTCTAAGCGATGGCCTCTGATCATTCGTCCGTAAGGGTCCGGGTTCGAATCCCGGTGAGGCATGGATGTTGTGTTTGTCTTACGGCACTGGCTCTCTCCTTCCCTGGAACCAGTGACCCTAAATTAGGGACGGGCGACTGCTTATAGCCCATTGAGTTGCTCACGGTGGTCGTTAAACCTCCAATCAATCGATCACATTGGACCGTGGCCAGCGCTTACGTCACTGCGCCACCGCGACGGCAAAGCACGTTTTTGTTGGTATAAGAATAGTTTATGTCGATGGAGTTTCCAGTTCAACTCTCATTTAATAAGCGACAATATTTGTTGCGCTTTTTGAAACCAATTTTTATACGGCCCCTAAAAAGTGTGCTGCCCAGCTGTCAAGTGGGCAGTTTGTCCGGTGGCCATTTGTCTTAAACTCCATTTCAATGAATTCGCTTCTTTTGTTTTCGAAAAACTAGTCTTTCTGTAAACTGCTCGTTCAAAAAGTATGTTTTTGATGAATTGGCATTAGACGAATTAATTTTCGATAAATTAATCTTGGATGAATTCGCTTGCTGCCAACCGTACAATTTAGACAGCAATATGCCACACCAAGATTTGTTGAAGTATTTTTTTATTGGAGGTTTAACGACCCACCGTGAGCAACTCAATGGGCTATAAGCAGTCGCCTGTCCCTAATTTAAGGTCACTGGTTCCAGGGAAGGGAGAGAGCCAGTGCCGTAAGACAAACAACATCCATGCCTGACGGGATTCGAACCCGGACCCCTTACGGACGAATGATCAGAGTGCCAGCGCCTTAGACCACTGCGCCACCGGATTTGTTGAAGTAGAATACAAAAAATTAAACTTACATTTTCTCGTATTTAGGACTGAGTTCAAAGCATTCTACTGCTATCCCTGTAGCAGAGTAGTCAGAGGCACGAGTTCCCGATGTGGGTCACTAGTATAAGCGCTGGCTTATGATCATTCGTCAGGGAACGGTGCGGGTTCGAATCCTGGTGGGGCGTGGACGTTGTGTTGAACGGCACTGGTTCTCTCAATTTTATCGAACCAGGGGCCCTAAATTAGAAAACGGCTGCTTATAACCCATAGTTGCTCATAGTGGCCTTACCGGGATTCGAACCAGCACCCCTTTCGGACGAATGATTTTTTTTTATTGAAGGTTTTTTTTTTTTTTTTTTATTGGAGGTTTAACGACCACCGTGAGCAACTCAATGGGCTATAAGCAGTCGCCCGTACCTAATTTAGAGTCACTGGTTCCAGGGAAGGGATTGAGCCAGTGCCGTAAGACAAACACAACATCCATGCCTCACCGGGATTCGAACCCGCACCCCTTACGGACGAATGATCAGAGGCCATCGCTTAGACCACTGCGCCACCGGGTCGGCCCCGAATCTTTCTCTAACGAGTAATCAGAAGCCAGCGTTTAGACCAATGCTCCACCAAGGCGGTATTTAGGTGTTCACATGGCATAGTTTCGTAATTCATTCTGTAAATCCTCTTCGTGTCAACAGATATTCACCAATAACACTGTTTAACAAGTTGTAATTTTTGTAAAAAAAAAATCGACGTCAGCCGTCTTATAGATTTTTGGTCGCTCAACGCGAAAATTACAGTTAAAATACTCTCCCAGCTCAACGTTCGGAGTAAATAGACCATTTGTGTTTCACATATACACTATATACTGACAAGTCGCTGGACACCCCTTCAAAAGCAAATGAACGGATCCGCTGCGTTGTTAAATTGGCGGTACAGCTGCAAACTGTATAAAAACAAGCACGCCATCATATCGCACTGAGGTTTAGTGAAAATATCGCCGCCGCCCCGGTGGCGCAGTGATCTAAGGCGCTGGCCTCTGATCATTCGTCCGTAAGGGGTCCGGGTTCGAATCCCGGTCTGGCATGGATGTTGTGTTTGTCTTACGGCACTGGCTCTCTCCCTTCCCTGGAAGGAGTGACCCTAAATTAAGGACCGGCGACTGCTTATAGCCCATTGAGTTGCTCACGGTGGTCGTTAAACCTCCAATCCCCCCAAATAAAAAAAAAAAAAAAAAATATCGCCGAACTGACTTTGAGAAAGAAAAGATTGTTGGGTGTTATATCAGTGGGTTGTCCATAACAGAAACCGTAAGGCGTTTAAACGTACCCAAGTCAACTGCTTTGGATGTACTGAATAAGTGGAAGACACATGGCGTGCCTGAAGCAGAAAAAAATGCCGGCTGACCAAAGAAAATCTGTGATAGAGGAAGTCGAAGCCTCAGGAGAGTCGTTACAGCTAATCGACGGAGTACTGCACAAGACCTCAGTGTACAGGTAAATAAAAATGCTGGAACCTCGATATGTACACGTACCATTCGCAGAGAACTTCATTTCATGGGATACTGTGGTCGTGCGGCCGCTCATAAGCCTTTCATCTCCACTCAGAACGCTGCTCGTCGTTTAGCACGGTGAAAGAACATTTATCGTGGACCGTAGATCAATGGAAACGGGTCCTATGGACTGATGAATCCAGATACACGATTCGTTAGTCTGATGGCCGTGTATGAGTATGGCGGCAGCCGGGGGTGGGGGTGGTTGACGCTATTTACCAGTGTACTGTGCCTACGGTCAAGTTTGGAGCTGGCATACCCGTGTGGGGGTGTTTTTCGTAGTATGGTCCCGGCCCATTGGTTATCGTGGACAAACCTGTTAACTAGCAAGTCTACCTCGATGTTCTGGACAATTATGCCTACAAACTCTCTGGCAATACTATGGAGCCGAGCCTTGTTTGTACCAGCAGAATAATGCACCGAGCCATGAAGCAAGGACTGTTACGGCTTGGTTTGACGATAATTCCGTATCATGTGTAGACTGGCCAGCACAGAGCTCTGATCTTAATTCCATAGGGCACCTATGAGATGAATTAGAGCGCCGCATAAGAAGTTTCGAACTAAGGTCTGCTACTAATCTAGAGTTAGCGGCAGCATTATGTACTGAATGGAAGCGCATACCCATCGCTGTGTTCCAAAACCTTGTCGAAAGCATGTCTAAGGGTCAGTGCGTGCATTAAGGCGAAAGGTGGACCGACACCGTACTAATGTATGTCAATAAGTGCTATGTTGTGTTTCTCTTCTAGGTGTCCGTTGACTTTCTTCAATATAGTGTATATCAATGGCATGACATAATAGCGACAATCATGTCAGTTCGGCGAATGTTACTTTGTGGTCCTGGTGAGTTGATTCACGTGTCTTTGCCTCGTGGATCACGTGATAATAGCGAAGAAGCTGTTGGAACCGGATCAATCCAGTTTCTTTTGTTGGCGGTAGCGTATGTATCAAACTGAGTCAGTTTTATCGCACCGTGTTTCTGTCAGTGTTAATTAGTGAATTTATTAAAATAATAAATGAATTTCATTTCATTCACGTTTTATTGTGCTTCTGTTAGAGTGTTGACTCTCACTACAGTAATAATGCCCCGCAAATGCATTAACGATCCAGATAACATTTACTTTATTTGTGGTGACGTGATTTATGGCTCCTGGAAGCTACCATTGGACTCTAGCAGCAAAAAAAGCATATATGATGTATTCTGGGTGTCGTGTGGGAGACCAAGATAAATCTTGGGCTAGACATGTGTGCTGTACGACATGTTCATCAACTCTGAATGAATGGGAAGAAAGTCTCAATGCGCTTTGCTGTGCCCGCCATTTGTTGGCGTGAACCAACAAACCCTTCAACTGATTGCTAATTCTGCACGATACCTCCTTTGAAGAAAGGAGTAAATACGAAGATGAAGAGAAATATCGAATACCCTATAAATTCGTCCGGTGGCCCATGGAGAAGGATTGCCGGTTACTGATCCCCCCAGTTGACGTTCAGGCAAGTAGTGACAGCGATGATGAACTTATAGAATCAGTTGATATACAAGCTCATCCATCCACCAGTGATGCGGATTCTATATACACTGGTGTGCAAAAATTAAGGACGAAGAGGAGAAATTAGCATAACAGCGGAACGAGCAGGCTGAACGGACCGAAATACCACTCAGGAGATAGACTACCCAGGTAGCAATATTATGTTGGACCAACCGTGGGCTTTCAACGGTCGGCCCAGTGGCGAGGAGACTCGGCGGCCAACAATTGGATATGTGTTGGTTCAACGGTTGAACCTACATTGGAAAACGGTTGCAAACAGTTTTCCAATGTGATCATGTGTTCTTGGACACCCATGGTTGGTCATGTGTTGTTGGACAACCATCGGACAACCGTTAAGTGGTCATTTGTTGATAAATGGTTGGTCATGTGTGGTTGGAAAAACCGTTGGCCAATCTTCGATAAACAACACAACCTTCGCCCAACGCTGCCGACGCAAAAATATCATTGGGCCAACCGTTGGCCAATGTCAGTGTGCTACTGGGGTAGGGTCCGGTACTGTAGGTCATGCGCATATATGCAGCATGACGGAAGACCTTCGTCCAGCAGTGAATTGATAAATGGTTGACGATGATGATGACATAATATATGGAATTATACACGATCATATATGTATGTGTGTGTGATCATGTATAATTATAAATTGAGAGTCGAATTTACAGTTCAAAGCAGATTTGTCCGGGTCAAATCCGGGTCTAGTCCAACTATGTGATCTCTGGGTTCAAACTTTTTGACCCGTTTCAAACTCTGTCCCTGACTACAAACTTCCAACAGTTAACTGTTTATACGATCTTGTCAGCTTAAAGAGAAACACGAAACTAATCTGTGCTGAATAAAAAACAATTTAGTCGTTTTGTGAAGCAGTTTGCATTTTTTCATTGGACGTTTAACGACCACCGTGAGCAGCTCAATGGGCTATAAGCAGTCGCCCGTCCCTAATGTAGGACCACTGGTTCCAGGGAAGGGATAGAGCCAGGCGCCGTAAGGCAAACAACATCCATGCCTCACCGGAATTCGAACCCGGTCCCATCTTGGACGAGTGATCAGAAGACATCGCTTAGACTACTGCGGCTTATTTTTTCTTGCAGAGGACAAATTTGGGTAGGGAACTCAGGAACAAGATTTAAATATATACAATAAAAAGATAGGCACAGGCCGTGAAGATACCATATCACAATCAACTTGAAATTCTCTGAGCCCTGTTTAGGAGATTCTAGACCACCATAAGCAGCTCCAAGCGCTGTAAAGCTAAGGTGGCCAGATATTTGAACACTGATTTGACAACAAAATGGCGTTGCGCCCCGAATCAGTTTATTTGGGGATACATACATAAATTAAATACGCAATTGTTTTTGGTCACCTAACTTGTTTCTATTTAGTGTGATGTTTCGTATAAAAATTTATATCTTAAGAGGTTACACGAATAGAATGTTGGTAATTTGTACTGATAAAGCAAAGTTATGGAAAGAACACATTCGCAAAAGCAAAATTGCTTTACCTCAGGCATATGCTGAATTAAAATCAAGCTGCACACTGGTGAACGAATCGCATGGAGCATTTTTTATTTTGCCAGGGTTTTTGAAGGATCAAGTACAGTCGAAAGTTGCCCACCCCAGGGGTGCAGTGCTCTTAAGTACTGGCCTCCGACTATTCTTACAATTTGGTCCAGATGCACTCCAGGTTAGAATCCCGAATGGGGCAAGGGTCACCACCCGTGCCCCATTGTCTTACAGCGCTTGCTCTCTGCCTTCCATAGAACAGTGTCCCCAAATTAGACTTTAGTTGCTCACTGTGTGGTTCCTGTTTCCACTAAACTCGGAAAAAGTTTCCATAATGAGGATTGGCAGATGATTAAGACGAAAACTACTTTCAAAAACATTTTTCATTAGAAATCTAGCAAGCTGATGAATTGTACAGTCGAAGACACTTGAGGACAAAGAGAATTTGAGGACAGTTTTAGTCCTCAAAGGCATCAACTGGTTTTGGAGACTATAAACTAAATTCGATGACTGTTCAAGAATTCGAAACCTCTGGTCAGTTTATATAATGTAGCAGTCTTCCCCAATTTTCGGCCACTGCTTTCAGGGAAGAGCCAGCGCCTTCAAAAACCACTGATGACTCATTCAGGTACCAGCATGGAGGTCTGGCCTCAAATCTACACCTTGGACAGTTCGGTCACCAAAACGCCGACATCTGCTGTTACAACACATACGTTTTCACAGTGATGTCTATAGAACATTTTTGTCCAAGAAGGGATAGCACAGAAACACGCTCGATACATCTCGAACAAGAACCTCAAGTTCTTGAAGTACATCATGTCGGATTTTGAGACCACAAAGACTTCTGCACCTAACTGGGCCATAATATCCACCAAGGGATCGTTAAGAGATCCAGAATTTTCAACACGAGTCTGGTTCACCAGAAAATGAGTCAGTATCCAGTTCAGCAGCTGCCGTATCCATATGGAAGTCTCTCGATTTTCGAACAGACTTTGAACGTTTCGCTTCTTCACGTGCAAGACTTCCTAATATAGGACACAAGAACTTGCACCCAAACCAGAGCCCTCTGTTAGATACAGGAACTAGCACTGCATACTGCACTTCATACTGGGCAGTCAATAGATATTGTTCGTCTTTTGGAGCCTAGTCTTGAATTGCTTGTTTGAGAAGAAATGGCGCAAGCGCCACGTTTGTCCAAGGAGCGCTGAAACAAAAAATGTCCTCTCCGACCCTTCATCCCCAGTAAACTGAAAGAACTTTGTTTGGGGGTGTTCAACTTCCACCATGAGAAACTCTTAGGGCTAAAAGCAGTCGGTTTCTCAATGCCACTGGTTCCAAGGGAAGATCCAGCGCAATTAGATATGCGACTCACTCAGAATTCCGACCCATCCCGGAAAAATTGTCAGAAGTCAGCACCTTAAAACTCCCGACCACTCGGGAGGCAAATTTGAAGAATAAGCAGATTCCTTGCGGCTTAAAAAGGAAAGTTACAACACTAACAGTGCCACAAAGTCTAAATGTAGCGAATATGCATGCGGGAAGCGCTTCATACTCTGCTATTAACAGTACGGTCAAGTTTCGGATTCAATTCAGAAGCGAACAACCTTCCCACCTAGTAGTTTACTGACTACCATGCTCTCGATGTGTTGGAAAATTTTATTCTGGTCTTGTAGAATCGGGTTATTAAAAAAGTATATTGCACAGGAGCTATAAGAGGCCGAATGAAGCCGGAACACACGAATACACATACAGAATATCTGTTCACGCCGTTGGCACTCTAAGCCCTCAAATAGAAAACCAGTTTACCATTGCATATATAACATGCACTTTATCACTTTGTTACATAAATAAATCCATCGCTCTTTCCACGTTAAGCAACGCACAGCAACCGAAAAAATTGTTTTTCAACCGCCGTCGGGGAATTGAATCCCGAATCTCTATATCTAGCTGAGCGCGTTATCGAGAGCTTCGGGATTAGATTCTCCGACGGCGGCTGAAAAACATTTTTTCGGTTGCTGTGCGTTGCTTAAGGTAGAAAGAGCGATGGATTTATTTATTCAACTGACGCCACGTATTTAGATTACTTTCACTTTGTTACATTTCCTCTACACTTAAGACCGTAGGCTAACATTTACTGCAAAAGCTACTGGCCAAATATGTCTTATAAGCTTCGCATAAGTCCAGACACATAGCTTTACGTTCTTTAGTAATATATTTTTTTGTTTTGTTTGAGGTCTAACGACCACCGTGAGAAACTGGGGTATAAGCAGTCCCTCCCCATCCCTAATTTAAGGGTTACTGGCTCAAGGGAAGGAGATCCAGTACCACAAGACAAACATCCATGCCTCACCGGGATTCAAACCCGGACTCACCTGGGGCGAATGCTAAGAAACCATCGTTTAGACCACTGCGCCACAGGGGCGACAGTAATATAATGTACCTTGCTCCTAAAACGGCTCTTCTACGCTACAGTATAACCATATAGATCAGGAACCTTAATCTCTCACAATTTCCTCAACAAAGGCTAAGGTTTCGAGGAAAAGACGTCGGTGTTCAATTCACCAGTTACCTCTCCAAATCTAGAACCATAGTTTACCTCAGGAAACACGCAAGAGTATGCAACTTATCAGCACCACACTATGTATTCACAAAAACGTTCGCAGATCTTTGAAATGCTTCAGGATCAGAAGAGGAATTCCCTCCTGCTGCGCGAGAAGCCCTGTATATGTCCATTCAAATGCCTCCAACCTTTTTTTTTTTAATTGAAGGTTTACCGACCACCGTGAGCAACTCAATGGGCTATAAGCAGTCGCCCGTCCCTAATTTAGGGTCACTGGTTCCAGGGAAGGGAGAGAGAGAGAGCCAGTGCCGTAAGACAAACACAACATCCATGACTCACCGGGATTCGAACCCGGACCCCTTTCGGACGAATGATCAGAGGCCATCGCTTAGACCACTACGCCACCGGGGCGACGCCTCCAACCTTGTCTCGGGGCTGAAGAACAATCCGCTGAGTGATGTCCCGGTTTGGCATTCTTTCGACAGACCTTCACAACTTCGGTGTATGTAATCGTAGCTTTTTTTTTTGGCAGGGGGTATTAACTATCGCCATGAGCAATTGTACAGGTTACATGCAGTCTCCCGTTCCTAATTTAGGGATACTGATTCCAGGGAACGGAGAGATCTAGTGCCGTAAGAAAAAGTCAAAAATCCATCCCTCACCGGGATCCGTACCCAGACTCATCTCGAAAGAATGATCAGAAGCATGTGCTTAGGCAACTACGTCACAGGGGCGGCCTAAACCTAGCCTGATGGCCTCCCATCCACAAGCAGGGCATTTCTTGTATCCAGAGGCACGAGAGCACTGTAAATCAAGCTTAAAATAAAACACTGAAGGAGCCATTGCAAAGAGAATAATCGCGTCAGGCATCAAAACAGCACCAGAGCAAGCTTTCCTTATCTTGGGCGGTTATACTTGAAACCACGCTTTTTAGAGTTCAAGAGTTCACCACTTGCACTCAAACAATACGAAGGTTTTCTTTCTCATAACTGTTATAGGAAAGTAGTATCGTTCAAAAATCGCATTCCTGGTTGACAATTTTACTAAAAACGTCAAAACTAGGTAAATACCCAAGATCGGCAGTTGTAGGTATCGAACAAAACGTAAGCGTTATGCGAATACCTACAAACACAGCACTTCGCTGAAATACAATGAAACACGAACCGGCACAGAACGAATGAGCATCAGATAGTGAATCTAACAATAGGAAGATGCTTTCGGAGTAAGGCTTGGAAAAATGCCTTTAAAAATGAAATGCTCAGAGGGGCTTTAATGAGGCAGACGTATTAGGGGATGTCAGGCGTATCCACATATTCTATATGCCTCTCTGCTGTTTTGGAAGATTCTTTTAATGCATGCGAGGGGGCCACAATTCACGGAGTTGGCACACGTCTTCGTTGACTGAGCGGAATACTGTATGCAGCTACTAAAGTGTATAACTTTCCTCTTGAGCTACGATTTTCAGTACATTAGCATTTCTATTGTAACAGCCCTCAGAGCCTGGATTTATGCCCCTAGTATGACCATTCTGGGAGAGGTCCTCCATAGCTGCGGCCCTGTGACAAAGTAAAACAAAAATCAGCTTGCAGCAATCATTCGACAAACTTTTCTGTCTAGCACGCATGATATTACTACCATCTACCACCTTTAAACAATGCTTGCTTCAGGTATTAGAGTGCCTCAAACGGATAGCGGTTGGTTCCGCGCAGACCTTTCTCGAAGACTCCGGAGGAGAGATCAGAAGTCTTCACTGAACGGAATATTCTACAACTGATAGAATAATCAAATTTAAGGAAGATCATCCTTTAAATCTTCAGAAGTTACTTAGGTTTCTTTAGTCCTGACAAAGTATCCAAAATCTTGAGCTACGTTTAGTTGCAAGTCTACTGTTTCGTGCTTCAGGAATATTTTTTTCCTTCTAATATAACGGCCACTGATTCCATGGACGAGAGAAAGATAGCACCGTATAATTTTGGCTTTTTACAATTTTCTTTAAAATTGAATAGGAATATGTTTTATCATAAGTACTGTGGTTATTTCATATAAGTACTGAGGATATGACATTTTTCTTGTATCTAAATAAAATACTGAATCAGTTTAATTGTAAAAATTTAGAACTTCTGACTATACTGAAGTTTTAAAATTCAACTCTTTTCAATATTAAACTTTCTAATGACACCTTACAAGTCCACTCGACGTGTTTTCATGGCAGTAAAGCCTTCGATAATATCTTCAAAAGTAAAGTTCTTTTACAAGTTCAGCATTTGCAACTAGCCAAATCCGTGGATGAGTTAGCAAGACTTTTTACCAGACGCATTAGAAGTCATGGGGCTCAGGAAGATTAAGAAAATTGCCCAGGCTAAGAAACTGCGAAGTCAATTACTTCTTACGAAAACTTTCAGAAATTAGCGCCGTCCTAATAGGCTGGTCTAAACTAAAATTAACCGGGGCCCCATTTCGGACTAGTCAGAAACAAGTGTCTTTGAGCACTGGACCATCGGGAGGAGAGTAATATTTTAACAGTGGATTTTGAAGAGTTTAGCTGCTACTACAGTTTAGACGTTTGCCTTCACTTAAAGTTGTCATAAATGCCGCACAGGACTTTAAAACCAGCAAGCTCACAGCCAAATGGAAAACCAGCGAGTCACAGCCAACTGGAAAAATAGCGAGCTCACAGCCAACTGGAAAACCAGCGAGCTAACAGCCAACTGGAAAACTAGCAAGCTCAGGTAATACGTACTTGAAAACCAGTAACCCACAGCCAACTGGACTTGAAAACAGTAACCCACAGCCAACTGGAAAACCAGCAAGCTCAGGTAATACGTACTTCCCATCAGTAAAGTTCACATTTAGTCTTGTGTACTATAGCAGCGCTCACATTTCCTTTGAAATCAAGGAAAAGTCCATAATAGGAGTTTTGAAATCTCAATTTCTTTGCACTGTGCTACGAATTTCGGATAACAAATCAGTGTTTAATTCGATGTAATCCCCCACTTTGTTTTTATTATTAAGACTAACCGGTTGGAAAGAATTAGTTCGAGGAGAGCGAAATTGGGTGAAATCAGCTGGAACGAATATAATCATTAAGAATTGAGCGAAACAAGGCTGAAACTAGTGAACCTGCGAATCAGAAAGCGTTGTTTCCCTTATTCAAACTAGTCATTTAGGAAGATGATTGACACTAATCCTTTGATTACCTCCTGAAAGGACAAACAATGGCAACGAACCTAAGAAAAGAAAAATATTAGAGTCACTTGTGGCATATCAGTGTCGTGCGGGACTAGCAGTTCTCATGCCTTTGGTTCATGCAGCAGCGAATAAAGAACTAGAATGGAAAGCTTATCACCATTGACAGGCTTATGGTGGATACTGCTGAGGTGAGAGCGAAAAGTATTGTTGCCGTAACTTTGGGAAATACCGGGAGCTAAATCAACATTTGTTCGGGGAGCACAAAAATTTTGGACACAGTTTGGTACATTTACATTGGCAGCTTTAAGGGTCAATACTGATGCCGCAATTTTAAATTCATTTACTAATATCTAACTTAGCGTTTTTTTTAAACAAAATGCAATCTCTATCTCTTCGTATTACTAGGGAGAAATTATCTAGAATTTTGCCAGATTGAGATTTCGAAACAGTGGATTAGCTGAGCATTGCTTTTTACGCGTAACAGAAGCCGCTACATTAAACTTCGTTAACTTTTGTAATCTTACAGGTTTTTATAATTTACTTAGATGTTTTCAGTCCTGATTAAAAATTGCTACGCGCAGGGAGATGAATTTTTGAACAGGGACAGTCAGTCACTTCTACTCGATCAAGGTTTCAAGATTTTTTTGCTCTGGGTTTTTTTTTTTTTTTTTTTTTTTTGATTGGAGGTTTAACGACCACCGTGAGCAACTCAATGGGCTATAAGCAGTCGCCCGTCCCTAATTTAGGGTCACTGGTTCCAGGGAAGGGAGAGAGCCAGTGCCGTAAGACAAACACAACATCCATGCCTCACCGGGATTCGAACCCGGACCCCTTCGGACGAATGATCAGAGGCCAACGCCTTAGACCACTGCGCCACCGGGGCGGCGCTCTGGGGTTTAAACGACCACAATGAGCTGTAAAGCAGTTGCCCGTCCCTAATTTATGGCCACTAGTTCCAGGGAAGGGGGAGAGAGCCAGGACAGAAACATCCATACCTCGCGGAAATCGAACCCGGACTCATCATGGACTAACGGTCAGTAGCCAGCGCTTAGACCACTGCGCTACCGGGGTGATGGAGATTGTGTCGAGATTTATATATCTTCATTTCAATCTAATTAAGATCTTTAGAAAAAGCCCTCCGCGAGAACAAAAAAAAAACCCCGCTGCTATCTTTATCTTATTTAAATAGTTTACTTTAAGCAAAAATATATACAAAATTGGACGACTTTGATCTGAATTTTAGAAATAGATCCAACACAGCAGAACCGAAACACATTGACAATAAAATTTTAATGAACCATGTTAAGTGTTTTAAACACTGTTACTAACGTTTTGATATACAGCATTATTATGTTTTTTATACGGCAGCAATAAGTTAATAAGTTCAAACTTAATCTTCCAAACTAGATTTTAGCAGCTCTGTGTTTGTACAAAAGCTTGTTCAAAGGCAAGGTTAACATACCTCAAGAGTTCCTGGATGAGTTGATATACAATTTTCTCCCGATTTAGCATACTAAAGCAATGGCACAAATGTTGGTTCCTCGAACTTATCAGACGACTGCTTTAAATTTAGAGCATCCATAACAAGGGGCACTTTTTTAATGTCAGTAAGCAACAAATCTGGAGATTTTTTTCTTGGAGCTGTAACGGTTAGAATGCAGTCTGTAGTTAAGTTAGCCTGTATTTCCTCAAATTCGACATCATCTGGCAAAGCGTAGCGACGCGAAACTTCCCGAGAAACAAAGCCATGTTCGTCCGCTTTCTCATCATGCTTACAATGAACAAGAAGCGTATGTCCTTCAATTACAACTAAGATTTCATAAGGCTGGAAGTGACACACGTTCAACATGATTTCAAAACCGATCGAATGTTTTCTAGTTTTCAATCCCACGGGTACAATTGCAGCAGTATTTTTCAGTCCGCCTGATCCATGTACGTTCTGGACACTTCGAAATGGATAGTAGTAATCGCTCTCAGTATTCCACGTGGGATTCTTGTATAGAGGATCTAAACTCTCGTAAACTGCACGACTCGCTGCATCAGGAAACAAAGACATCGGTTTTTCCATACCTTGGAACAAGATGTGCGTAATTTCAAACGTTAAACTGCTCCAAAACAGAAGAGCGTGAACTACAAAACTCAACCAAGCCTAACACGGCCAAAGCAAGTATATGCACCGGAAATGACGTGTTTGATATTAGCTGTCGCAATGCGAGTAAAGCTCCCTCTAACGATTAATTGGACAAGTAGTATGGCCGTCCCGGTGGCGCAGTGGTCTAAGCGATGGCCTCTGATCATTCGTCCGAAAGGGGTCCGATTTCGAATCCCGGTTAGGCTTGGATGTAGTGTTTGTCTTTGGGCACTGGCTTTCTCCCTTCCATGGAACCAGTGACCCTAAATTAGGGACGGACGACTGCTTATAGCCCACTGAGTTGCTCACGGTGGTCGTTAAAATTCTAACCAAAAAAAAATAGTATGAAAAAAATTCTATAAATATATTTTTTTTGTTTAGGGGCTTAACGACCACCCTGAAAAATACTGAGGACTATGAGCAGTAGCACGTACCTAATTGAGGGCGACTTGTTCCAGCAAAGGGATAGAGCCACACCATCGGCCAAACACACCACCCGTTTTTTTATTGATGGTTTAACGACCACTGTGAGCAACTCGATGGGCTATAAGCAGTCGCCCGTCCTTAATTTAGGGCCACTGGTTCCTGAGAAGGGAGAGAGCCAGTGCCGTAAGACAAACACAATATCCATGCCTCTCTGGGATTCAAACCCGGAGCCTTTTTGGATAAATGATCAAAAGCAAAAGCTTAAACTACTGCGCCCCAAGAGCGGCCCACTTTTTTTGTTTGGGATTTTAACGACCACCGGGAGCAACTGGATGGGATATAAACAGTCTCCCGTCCATAATTTAGGGCTGCTGGTTTAAGGGAAGGGAGAGAGCCAGCGCCGCAAGACAAACACAGCATCCATGCCTCTCTAGGATTCGAACCCGGGCCCTTCTCGGATAAGTGATCATAAGCCAACGCTTAAACCACTGCGCCACCGTAGTGGCCCACTTTTTTGTTTCGGGGTTTAACGACCACCGCGAGCAAGCAGTCGCTCGTCCCTAATTTAGGGCGACCGTTTCCAGGGAAATGAGAGAGCCAGGTCCGCAAGACAAACACAACGGATTCAAACCCGGACAGGTCTCCGACGAATGGTCAGAAGACTGGGCTACCGAATGCTTAGACCACTGGGCTACCGCGGCGGCTCAACCCCCATGAGTCGTCGGGCGTCAAGCTGGAGTACATCTCGGATGCCAGCGCCTCAAACGACTCGGCCACTAAGCCGGCTTTCATTATTCCACACAGTATTGTTATGTGGAGTTATGAAAACCGCCCCGGTGGCCAAGTCATTTGAAGCGCTGTCTAACGACCATTCGTCTGGTCATAAGCCAGGAATAATAAGAACTTCCCGGACAACGGGGCGGCGGGTTTCATTATTCCACACAACATCACTAATTCTCCAGTTGTTTGTCAAGCTCTGCAACAACTCCCATTGTTGTTTTATTAGCTGTACTTTGCTGTTCAAAATAATCTCCGTAGCTTTGACGGGATTGATCTTCTTGGATGGATTCAACATAATCGTAAACAGCAGAATCACTGGAGGGAGGATCAATGGTCTTAGTGGGAAATACTTTGTCAATGTTCCAGTTCTTCAAATACTAGCTTATTAATCTCTAAAACCTCAGTTGATGTCATACTACCAGAGAAAAGCACTTCAATTTCTGCAAAGGTCACCTGAAATAATTTAAGAGCTTGATCTGCTGCAACTGAACGGGTTCGTTAACAGATTTTTCTTTGTCAACTCAATGTTTCCCGTAATTCAACATTTTCTGACTCGTTGAAACCCTTGCTCTTTTGATGAAATTTTAATATAAGTTTATTTGCTCAATAATGAGTTTTTATTATGAAATCCTATACACTGAGTGGCCACTTTATTATGACCACCCCTCAGTACTTCGTTGGGCCACCTTTTGCCTTTAATACTGCGTCGATTCTTCGTGGCATGGACTCCACGAGATGTTGATAGGTGGTTTGTGGAATCTGAGACCATGCTTGATGAAAAGCATTTTCCAGGAATGTGAGATTGCAGGGTTGTAGATCCAGCTGTCTGATGGCTCGTTCTACTTTATCCCACAAGTTCTCAATGGGGATTATAGGGGCCACTTAAGCAAAGTAAACTCACCGGCATGTTCCTGAAACCAATCCTGTACAATACGAGCACTATGGCAGGACGCATTATCTTGTTGAAAGTAGCCATCGCCATTGGGATAAATCATCCACATGACAGGATGTACTTGGTCCGCAACGACGTTTAGATATGATGTGCCAGTCAGACGTTGATCAACACGGATTAAAGGGCCCAAAGCATGCCAGGAAAAAATTCCCCATACCATAACGTTGCCTACACTAGCTTGAAGGGTAGTAGCAATGCATTTGGGGTCAACGTTTTCGTGCTGATTCCGCCAAATTCTCACTCGCCCATCGGCATGGTGCAACTGAAAACGTGATTCATCGGACCACATAATTTGTTTCCAATTATCGACTGCCCAAACCTTGTGCTCCTGTGTGAACTGGAGACGCTTTCTCTTGTTAACTGCAGACAGAAAAGGTGTTTGAACAGGCCTTCGGCTGCCATATCCCATCCGATGCAGTGTATGGCGAACAGTGCGTGCAGAGGTCATTTGAGGGGATCCTTGATTAAGATGGTCTGTAATTTGCTGCACTGTTGCCCTTCTGTTGTCTGTTACCAGTCTGGACACTCTCCGTTTCGCACGAGCAGTCACTAGTCGATGACGACCACACGTTGCACGTAGAGACCCAGTTTTTTGGCTGACAGTCCAGTCTTTAAACACTTTAACAACATCTGCTCTGGAACATTTCACGAATGCGGCGGTTTCGGTGATACTCGCTCCATGGCTCCGAGCTCCTACAATCATCCCACATTGGAAAGTCCGTCAAATCGAATTTTTTACCCATCTCGTTACCCAAAAACTTCTTCTACTACTGTAGCAAGCACTACGCTTTCCCTTTGTATACTAGCCTGGCCCTCTTGCGGCAACAGTGTGCAGCCATCGCTCATTTGCTTAAAACTGTCAGGTGGTCATAATAAAGTGGCCACTCTGTGTATAAAGCCCTTTAAAAGCTTTAATTATTCCGTCATCAAGGGGCTATAACTTTCCTGCAACATTAGGAAGTAAAAATGCTAATTTAACATTACTGAGGTCAGCTATCTCGTTGCATGGTGCATTGTGTGGAATTAAAAGAAACTTTCTTGCTTGGTATTTTAAGTCAAAGTTGAATTTTTCCAATCAGTTGTAAAATCCCTTGTTTTTCATCCATGCCATTTTTTAAATTAACAGTTCTCTTAAAATTCATGAATAAAATGTTTAAAACAACGTGGTTGGAGATTCGGAGTTGTACGTTGGAAGTGAATATTTGGAAATTATTACATAGTGTCGCTAAAATGTCCTGGTGGTCATGTTCAGGGAGGAAACAATTTAAAGAGGGAAATTCCCATTTCGTAGACTTGGATAAGATTTGTAGTCCGTGAGCAGTTGGCGGAAAGCGGGGGGGGGATTTAAAGAGGGGCGTTATGACTAGGTTTGATTGTAATTCTATCTGTTGACTACTGAGTGCCTAACGGCCGTATGAGAATTCACCCCGTAAACATATCAGGAATCTCTGGCACCTGATCCAGATCCTAATTGCACAGATCAACGCTGAGGTTGTAGAAACAAGATTTAAGAAGACACCAGAACATTTCCCAGTGAGCATAGACGAGCATATTTACCGAAAATCCAAAACATTATGGACCCAGGATTTCCCAGCAGAACATTACCCAAAGCATTACACATCCTCCACCGGCTTGTTTTTGTCCCACGGTGAATCATGGTCACATGGTCTAACAGGAAACGAGGTTCATCGGACCAGAAGACCTTCTTCCAATCATTCGAGGCCCAGTTTTGATGCTCGCGTACCATTCTAGGCGCTGCGAACGGTAAACCGAGGTTAGGATGGGCACTCGGAGCGGGCTGCGGCTACGTAGCCCCATTTTCAGCAAGGTTCGATGTACTGTGTGTTGTGACACATTAATCCCGTCACCAGCATTCAAATTACCGGCGAGTTGCGCTACAGTGTCCATTCTGTTGGCTCGTACAATACCGGATAGCCTTCGCTCATCTCTAGCATCGATGAGCCCTGGTCGGTCCATACCTTAATGGTAGTTCGTGGTTTTTTTCCTCCTCGAACCACTTTTCGAAGGTACTAACAACGGCTGACTTTGAGCACCAGTCAATCCTTGCCGTCTCAAAAATGCTCTAACCCAGTCATCTGGCCATCACAATTTGGCCTTTGTCAAACACGACAAGTTAGTAAAATCATGCAATGCATTGATTGTGATACGCTTTCCAACATACCAGAAATCATTACTCACGTTATTACTCAAGTTATGAGGATAATGGCTGTGAAACAAATCTCGCTCCTGTGCCCTGACCTTTGACCCCATTTCGATGATATTCAACAGAACCGGTTCAGTATACCTCCGGAACAACATGCTAAAATGTTTTTCGCAGTAGAAGCATTTTTAGTAAAGTTAGAGAGATTATGCCTGTGGAATAAATCTCGCTCCTGTGTCCTGATCTTTGACCCCATTTCGATGATATTCAACAGAACCTGTTCAGTATACCTCCGGAACAACATACTAAAGGTTTTTCGCAATAGAAGCATTTTTGCGAACGTGGTTGAGCTATGGCCAGCTTCCATAACACAACACGTTCCGGAAGCTGGCCAGAGCTCAACCACTTCTGTTGTGTGTTAGGATAACGGAAATAAACCTGTTTCTCATCGTACGAAACAATTCTCTTGAGGAAAGGTACATTGCGTGGGTTTTCTCTGAGTTTTGTGCACACTTCCACTCAGCGGTTTGCTTCAGCTGGCGTCAGTTCGTGAGGGACAATGCGGCATCTCCTGTAGTCCTTGCCGAAGTCCTGAAAGTGACGAACCACGGTGGTCTGTGATATGCCCAGCTCGCCTAATAATCTCCGAGCGCTGATTGCCGGATTTGCCTCTACGGTCTGGCTCACGGCCTCCGAATCCACGGTTCGCGGCCTACTTGACCTTGGCATATCGTCGACGTCTCTATCACCTGAGCGAAATTTCTTGAACCATCTAGTTGTGGTGCTGTGGTCCACGGAAACTTTCCCTTTCGCATGACAAATGTTTCGTGTTGCTTGAGCAGTGTTATGGCAGAGTTCAAACTCGTAAAACAAAGGTTCCCTAATTAGCTGGTTGCGGCTGTTCATGTTTTAGGCGCCCCAACCACAGACAGAACGACGACATGCAATGCTTCTCACAGCAACAACTACCACTTTATATCCTTTTCGACTGACTGAAGTGCGCGACTTGAACTAGTTTAAACACGTGGCATAACCGCCGCAGTACATGCGTTTATGCAAATATTGCAAAACTTTCGACTCACCCCCTATAGTACATGCGATAGTTCTACGAGGCGGAAGTTCCTATCCCATATTTTTTTACGTAGATGAAATCACCATTTACCCTGTGACAATTTGTGTCACTTAAAAGATTCTAAAACATAAATTTCCTCCAGTTCACAAAGGGGCGCCAAAGTAGCACTTTGCATCTGGGCGAGGCGGTGATGTAAAGTGTCACAGCACCTTGTGCTTGAGGCGGCGCTGCTTTCGATTCGACTCACTGGAACAATTCATTTGCACTGATTCGTTCGTTGACACTTCTGGTGAACTCTTTCTGCAGAGAATGAATCTTGCGAATCAGTTTTAAATCGGATCCGCTTGTGTTGTTTGTAACCTAAAACATAATATGAGATTGATGACGTACTACTGCGGTGACATGAGTCAAATCGGCAAAGTTGCACCGATGAACCTTGTCGTCGTAGGTAAGTTGGGAAAACAGCTGGCTCCGGAGTAGGGTTTGAAATTCACCACAAGCGGGGGAGGGTGGATACAGGTAGTATCAGTTCTGATTGAGCCGTCAGTTTGGAACGCAGGACTACGACTTGCAGATCGGAGAGTTGAAATGGGCTAGTGGAGTATGGTTTCAAAGCGTTTATTTAATTTTTTTACAGCCAACAGAGATCTATGATATGAAAAGTAGCTTACATAATTTTTCAAATAATGCTGGATACATTGCGAACACAAAGCAGATCGATACACGAATTACCTAACGTGGTGCTCTGTCTTCTTGGGCTTCTCACATTCCTCATCACTTGCTCTTGCCTCTCGTTTTGATTGTCTCCACTTTTGCTTGCTTTCATTCCGCAAATTCCGCGGCATTGTCGAAAACGTTAACCCGTTCACACGAAAACAGTTTTTTAAAATTTAGTTTAAACCACTTTGATATGTTCTTTATATATATTTGAATAGATCTCGTCGAGAGCTTTAAAACGAGTCGTTTTGCACTCACGGTTGTCACAGATAAACACCGATATTGTCAAAAGTGTTCACCAGTTCACAAGAAAACAATTTTTAAAATGTTCAGTTCAAAGCAATGCGAAATGTTCTTCATATATTTGAACAGACCTCGTTGAGAACTTTAAAGCGATACCACGCACAGTCGTTTTGCGCTCACGGTTGCCAAATTAGACTGAGTCAAACGCGGCGGCACACCCACAAATATTGCATCGTTTCCCTCGGGCACAGAAAGCGAGAGGAGAGTCGCGAGCACGATGTATTGCGCATAACGCGAAATAGACTACATGCTGCTTACGAATATGCTAACACGGACTCCATGCTATTAACTAATATGCTAACACGGACTCCATGCTGTTTACTAATATGCTAACACGGACTCTATGCTGTTTACGAATATGCTAACTCGGACTCCATGCTATTTTTTTTTATTTTTTTTTTTATTGGAGGTTTAACGACCACCGTGAGCAACTCAATGGGCTATAAGCAGTCGCCCGTCCCTAATTTAGGGTCACTGGTTCCAGGGAAGGGAGAGAGCCAGTGCCGTAAGACAAACACAACATCCATGCCTGACCGGGATTCGAACCCGGACCCCTTACGGACGAATGATCAGAGGCCAGCGCCTAAGACCACTGCGCCACCGGGGCGGCCCATGCTATTTACTAATATGCTAACACGGACTCCATACTGTTTACGAATATGCTAACACGATTAGTGTGCAGCACGTATTTTTAACGCTATAATGATTTCAATTGGAACCTATTTTTGTCCCAGACGGTCCGCCGTAAGTTGCTCCATACTATCCGCGGAGTTAGACGTAGTCCTACGCCAAAAAGGTTTTACGCTGTATTGGCACCCGAATGTAAATGAATTTCCAGGCCGTGAGATACGAAAATATATGTCATGATTCTTCCACACATCGTATGGAATTAATGACATTTTTTTCTTCTACAATGAGCTGATCCTTCAAGCATGTTTGTCGGCGGACCCAAAAACCTGCGATATCGTGCTCTCCGCCTTTTTAAAGAGCGGGATGATGGCACGTACAACGTATTATGACATATGTGACGTACAGCTACGGTGACGTACAAGTGACATTGGCCAAAGTGGCATCGATAAGCCTTGCCGGCGTAGTTCAGTTAGGAGAATAGCCGCTTCCACTGTTTTTTTTTAATTTTTTTATTGAAGGTTTAACGACCACCGTGAACAACTCAATGGGCTATAAGCAGTCGCCCGTCCCTAATTTAGGGCCACTGGTTCCTGGGAAGGGAAAGAGCCAGTGCCGTAAGACAAACACAACAACCATGCCTCACCGGGATTCGAACCCGGACCCCTTCTGGACAAATGATCAGAGGCCATCGCTTAGACCGCTGCGCCACAGGGGCGGCGCTTCCACTGTAGGAAGAGGTGGTTTCGTATGTCGCCACTGGCAGAAGGTTTTATGTTATACGTTCTTTGACTCCTCCAGTGTTTTGAGCAATTTTCAGTTTAAATTTGCTTTTAATTCTTACGAGATATCAATTAATTTAGTGTTTAGACTTCAACCCATCCCCAAAATATCTCATTATATATGTATTCCGTACACAAATACTTCCAAAAAAAAAAAAAAAACGAAAAAAGAAGACGATATGCGAGACATTTTCTGCCTGAAGTCATTTCGGACAAGTGATTCTCTACCTGTACTTCCAAATATAAAGAGTTACCTACCTCCAGCTCCATGATCTTCTGATAGCAATATTTCTGCGACGGCAGAAATTACTAATATTTTCCAAAAATACTGTGAAAACAAAAAATGTTCTTGATGTAATATTATTCTATAATACTGAACAAATAATTCAACAGCAAACACATAATTTTTCAAAAACAGGATCTTTCAGGAATGCATTTTGAGAAGTGTTTTTTGTCGTACAGAGATACACTCTTAAACAAAAAAGAATGGAATCACCTCAAAGCAGGTGTCACATCATAAAGAAACTTAACACATGTATTGTGGAGTTAGAGATACAGAAATGATTACAATATCACAGCAGTGGAACTATTTTTTTCCCAGAATAATCCTAGCATAACTGTTACACATTATTACCTCGTAAAGCCGCCTTTGGCTGCGATGAAAGTTGATATACGACGTGGAATAGACTCAAACAAAACTCTGATATTTTGCGATAAATTGTGTCTAAAGTCACGCGGGATTAACGCAACTGACGTCCCAGCATGTCCCAGACATGCACGACAACAAGAAGATCCGGGAATCTGACTTACAAAGTGATGGTTACAACACTACGGAAGCACTCCAAGGAAAGGCAAGCCGAGCGTGAGCGCGTATTACCTTGCAGGCAATTGTCCTTCGGGCAACGTTCCATGAAAAGGAAGAAGATGAATCTTTGGGATCTCTTGAACATTACTGTTAACGTCTGTTACCACGACTAAGTGTTACTGGCTGCCATAGAAGATGGCTGCGCGCATCATAACAGAACTACTGGGGGAGAAGTACCGCTCACAACCAAGTTCGGATGTTATCGCTTCCCAGGCTTCCATATGCAAATGTGGTGGTCATCCGCTCTAAGACAGAAGCGGGATTAGTCGCTGAAAAGAATGAAACGCCAGTCGGAGGCTGACCGTGGTTCCTGGTCACAACACCACTCCTGATAGAGCCGCCAATGTAGGATGGTTAATGGAAGACCTCGGAAGGGGCGAGGAGAACTGAGAAGGAAACGGACATGTGGTTATCGCTGATTGCAAAACCCAAAATATGTTGTTTAGATAGAGGATCATAAGATGTTTATATCCAAACTTTGAGCTGCTATGAACAACAGTGGGAGCCGCTAGAACCTTGTTCATGAGCATTATATTATGTAATATATGTATATTATGAATGTTATATTAGAACTTCTTACAATTATTTTCTATAAAAATAAGTGTAATAAGTCTCTATAAAAAGTATGGTTAAATTCATAACAGACACTGTGTTGGTCAAATCAGACATGAACTTTTGGCACAGAGACCACTTTCTCCGTCTGCAGTCTTTTGTTCACTATCAGTTTTCAGCGCCTTGATTTCAAAACCTAATCTGCTTTGCATTTTACACTGCTGGACAATTGCTAAGGACGGATCATAAACAGCTATATAGCGCATAAAAAAGTAAGTGTGGTTGGATGCCAAGTGAAATAAAATAATGTCAGAATGCCAGGACATTACAAGAAAGTCAATTTATTGTGCTCTGAAATCCAGAAGGCTTTGGAACGTGTTCAAGGGACAAACATGCCATTTTGTGCAGAATACGCAAACGTGAAAAAAATGCAATTACCGTCCGCAGACGTTCCGGCGTAAGATGTAAATACGGGATATGGCCACCATGGAGGGCGATGCAAGATTCCACACGTCGTGTCATGCTGTGCACAACATTATCAAGCAGCTGTTGGGATAATTTATCCCATTCCTCTCTCAGTGCACAGATGAGGGTGTTCTTCTTTATTGGAGGGCATTGGCGACCAGCAAGACTACTCCCCAAAGCATCCCACACATTTTCAATGGGATTCAGATCTGGAGAACGTGCTGGCCATACGAGGCGTTGAATATCCTCGCTCTCAAGACACTCCTGGACGCGACTGTTCGACGACATGTTGCGTTGTCGTCCATGAAAATGAATCGATCACCGACAGCTCCACGGAACATGCGAACATGAGGTAGCGGAACATCATTAATGTATCGTTGGCCGGTCAGAGTCCCAGTTGGAAGCACATAGAGGGACGTACGGCCATTGATCATGATGCCAGCCCATACCATGACACTACATGTCGGATATCGGTCCCTTTTCTGTATGTTTGCTGGACAATATGCAGTACCACTATCACGCCAGATAAGTTGTCGTCGACAATCAGACGATAGACTGTATCTACTCTCATCTGAGAAGAGGACAGCAGACCAGTCGTTATCAGTCCAATTGCGATGTCGATGGCACCATTGCAAACGGGCGGTACGGTGACGTCTGGACAATGGGATGCACACAACAGGACTGCGGGCGTATAGTCCTCCTTCATGCAAACGTCTGGCGACAGTTTTTCGGGAGATCCGCTTGCCAGTAGCAGCCATAAACTGATTTGCTACCTCACTAGCTGTGCTGCGCCGGTGTCTTTTTGTTGATAGCACTATGTACCGATCTTCTGCAGGTGTTGTACTGCGAACACGACCTCCCCCGTAACGTTTGCTACACTCTGCATTTGTTTGAAATGATTTCCAAAGCCTTGAAACAACACTGTGGCTGACGTCGAACTCCGTGGCAACATCTGTTATTTTTCGCCCTTCTTCAATCTTGCCAATAATACGGCCACGCGTAAAATCGTCTAGGTGATGTCGGGAAGACATACTGAAAATTGTAAGTTCGTCAATTGATTCTTTCCCTTTCAACTTTGCGTTTGAACAACAACGGTCAATACGCGTCAAATCCTTTATATGTCTTATCAGCGCTATGACGTCACGAACAAGTTCGGCAATCCAAAATTTGCATACGCACAACACGTCTTACTGCATCCCGCACTTATGCTAATTTCCACATTTTCCTGCCTTCCATTTTATGGTTGCTATCGTTGCTATTGTCATCCGTCCTTAGCAATTGTCCAGCAGTGTATAAGTGTGGTTATGTCACTACTAATCCTGGATACTTCCAAACACTTCTCCAGTATTGTTTTGAATCAGGCTTAATTGAGGAATTTGGTAGAGGAGATTGCGAGGAAACAGCATTCATGAAATGTGCTCACTGTGAGAACTATCAATACTTTTGTTTTAATCATTCCATAATTAAAGAACTTCATATTTTTTTTGTTGTACATGAAAGGTGGGTGCAATGTATATCCATTACTGAACACGCTATACTGTATATCCATTCATGAATACTTTGTAATGTATACTAATTGCTTAAAACAATAAACACCATTCCGATACGGGCCGCAAGAATAATGGAGATTCCATCAATATTGTATCTGCCAGTGTTCTTTGATGTCCTATAACTTCATCATTTATATTCCATAGCACTTAAAAGTTTGTCCTTATCCATTACCCCTTCAGTACTGTCGAATGATATAACAAACACTGTGCATCTAGCGACAACGGTGCGGACCGTTCCCTTGTGAGTCCTGCCTCTTAAAGTCGTCTCGCAATGTTGTGCGATTTTAAAGGTCGCTACATCTCGCTAAGTGATAGACAGAGAAGCCTTCGGAACGGTTCGGGCTTGCAGCCTATGAGATGGTTCTTTTGCCCAGTTGTACACCTGGGCCTACCAAAACTTTCGAGGTGTGTATGCGCGACCTCAGATATCTCCTGCTGGCAACCCCATCGCACTGCTCCGTAACAACGTCCCAAATCGGAGGGGGGGGGCATCTTTTTCCACGACCACCCTACTTCCTGCAGTCCCACTATCTGGCCCCATTCAAATGCGCTGAGTTGCTCGTAGCGTCATCTAGGGCGTTATCTTGTCATGATTAGTGGCAACTGAAGTAAACTCTTCCGAAAACGTGGTCAGAATGTGCACAGCAAGCGTGTGATATTTCTTTAGACCACTGGCTGAGATATTCAAATTGGCTCTGGGAACGACGTGAGCGCTTATCGGCGTGATATTTTAATCATTTGCATACCTGGCGAAGTTTTTTTGTTTTTTGCATACCGGCCTTCACTGTTCGTGGGTGGCTTTATACGTCGATTATTTTGTCTAAAAGTGTACTTTGTAATTTGAGTTTGAATTACTGTTTGAAAGGCGCAGTTTATTTCATAGGAAAGCAAAGAACATTTACAACAATAAAAGAAACTGTATTAATTATTCATTCGACTTTAAGAGATCGAAGATCGTGGCCCTTTTACGACCCGGATGGACTTTCCAGCGTATTGCTGAAGAATTGGATCGCAACTGCCCAACGGTGTATAGATTTTGGCACAGGTACATCAGACAAGAATCTCGTGGCAGACAGGGTGGATCGGAAAGACCGAGCGTATTGCTGAAGAATTGGATCGCAACTGCCCAACGGTGAATCGATTTTGGCACAGGTACATCAGACAAGAATCTCGTGGCAGACAGGGTGGATCGGAAAGACCGAGCGTATTGCTGAAGAATTGGATCGCAACTGCCCAACGGTGCATCGATTTTGGCACAGGTACATCAGACAAGCAAGAATCTCGTGGCAGACAGGGTGGATCGGAAAGACCGAGCGTATTGCTGAAGAATTGAATCGCAACTGCCCAAAGGTGCATCGATTTTGGCACAGGTACATCAGACAAGAATCTCGTGGCAGACAGGGTGGATCGGAAAGACCGAGCGTATTGCTGAAAAATTGGATCGCAACTGCCCAACGGTGCATCGATTCTGGCACAGGTACATCAGACAAGAATCTCGTGGAAGACAACGTGGATCGGAAAGACCGAGAATGATGTCAACACGAGCAGATTGTTTGCTTCGACGACAAGCAATTTGCAGTCCCACAGCTAGTCTGTCCCGGATACGACAGGATTTAAGTGGTACTCTACGTTGCTCTATTACTCGGTCATCCATTTCCCGACAATTATCAGAAGGTGGGCTTCATGCACGACGTCCGGTTTGTTGTTCACCACTCACAAATGAGCATCATCGATATCGTCTACAGATGTGTTGTGAACTTCGGTCCTGGACAACAGAATCGCGACACGTGATCCTTAGGGATGAATCTAGCTTAACTTTGGGATCAGATTATCGCAAGATGGATGTGTGATGACAGACCGGAGAGCTCAACAATCCACTGTTATTGTTCGCCGAGATACTGCTCAATGACTGGTATCATGGTCTGGGGAGCGATTAGCTATGACAGCCCTTCCACTGTAGCTTTTCGAGATGGCACTTTGACAGTTTAGGTTATAACGTAAATGTCTTTTCGTACTGATACGTTATTTTAAAAACATAACCATACGATTAAATAGTTCCTAAATTAAACCTTAACTGCCAGACGAAACATTTATACAGAAGTCAAACTTAAGGAAATGATGCTTCATTTCTCCAGCACAGATATAGCACTTCACGGTAGTATAGAAATCCCATAACACAAATCAACCACCAACATTCCACCACGCTCCACACACCTCACGAGCAACTGTCTTTATCGTAGTTTATATCTCTGGTTCTTATCTCATAACAGGCATACGTCACGTTCATTCTACCTCAATTATGGTGCCAACAGTATTCGTTTGAGAGAAAAGATATCACGTTAAGTGTGAAGTATAACTGAGAACAAACTCAAGATTTACATAGGGAAAGAAACTAAAAAGGAAAGTTAATTTAGAATATATGTCACAAGGGATGCATGGATCTTCTTCCGGATCTCGTGGCAATTTCTTCCATAGAACAGGTACCTAGGCTATACTGCAGCCCGATAATGCTCAGGATTGCATTGCCAGAGAGCTCCCACAGACTCTCGGTGTTCTAGATTGGCCGCCACGATCGCCGGACTTGTCTCCGTTTGAACATGTATGGGACATGGTTGGACGTCAGCTTCATGATTATCCCAATCAAAGTGTGGTTGCGACAGGTGCAAGCTGCTTGGTCATCACGCAGGAGGATATTCGACATCTGTATGACTCACTGCCCCACTGCGCTATTGAATGCATTGCAAATGGCGGTTAAGTAATAAAAGTGTTAAATCTATGTCGACTGGTCCCATTCTTTGATTATTATTTATGATGCGGTGATGATTTCTACAAGTGATTTCGGGGGTAAGGGCCCGATCCCTGGTCTCACTCTGCGAACCATCACGCATCCACGCATTCTTGTCTCCAAGAATGATTTCTTATTTTCTTTTTTCATTGACTTTTTTTTTCTGAAATTCCTTATTTTTTTTTATTTTTTTTTATTTATTTATTTTTTTTTATTTTTTTTTTGTGAGGCGAACCAAGCGACAGGAGCAAAACGATTCTTTTATTTTTTCCATTTTCTTAACCATTCGCGCTAAGATTTCTTTTATAATCGTGCATTTATATACACTGCTGGCCACCCAAAATGCAACACCAAGAAGGACACGACATAGCAAAGCCAGGTTTACTGGACACATAACAGGTACAAAAATGAAACGACTGAGCTTACAGGCCCGTGCGACTTGCGGAACACGCAGACATCAATAGTTCGCGTGGCCCCCATGGCTGGCAATAACGGCCGCTACACGCCGCGGCATCGAACGAAAGAGGCTTTGGATGTGGGTATGTTGGTCCAAACTGCTTCCACACGTTGCCACAGTTCATCAGGCGTAGCCGGGTGTGGTGCTTGCCGGGCCACTCTGTTGCCGATCAGCGACCAGACGTGTTCGATGGGCGACATATCGGGAGAACAGGCAGGCCACGGCAGCAGTGAAACCTGTTGGGCCGTGAAGAAATGTTGCACGATGCGTGCTACGTGCGGACGCGCATTCTCCTGTTGAAATGTGGCCGCTGGAAGGTCCTGCAGGTGAGGGAGGACCATAGGCTCCAAAACGTCGGAGATGTAGCGGTGGCTGTTGAGTGTACCGGCGATGCGTACCAGAGGGGTGCGGGTGTCATATCCAATTGCGCCCCAAACCATAACGCCAGGCGACGGACCGGTATGGCGATGCATAATGCAGGCGTCATACAATCTCTCGCCGCGGTGCCGCCACACGCGGATCCGTTGTCCAGGTGCGGCGTTCAACGGCTCATTGCCGCCGCACTCGCCGGCGGTGTAACGTCAATGGTAATCGGAGCAAATGGGTGCCGTGCGACAAGTCCCCGCTCTTGCAGATGACTTCGAACGGTACGTGCTGGCACAGGTTGTTGCGGAACACACCCTAATTCTTGCGCTAACGTTCGTGATGTGGCGGTGCGAGCCGTCAGTGCCTGCAGCACAACATGCCGGTCCTCTCGTTCGGTGGTATGCCGCGACTGCGGCAATCACTCACGTCGGTCCGTCCGTCCCTCCTGCACACACCGAATCCATACTCGCCTCACTGTGGCTGGATGCCGTCCCACACGGGCGCCGATGTCTCGGTACGATAAACCGCTGTCGCGATAAGCTACTATTCGTCCTTTGTATCGAACTCCGAAGCGTGCTGGAATGACTGCCGTATTCTGCGACGAGGCATCAGGAAGCTTCCCATGCACACGTCCAGCAGCACAGCACACTTCCAGTACTTACACCCCGCCTTCTGTGGGCACCCTTCTTATATTGCTTTTCGGTGGCGTGCCGAGCGCACATGATTTGCATATGCCCTGCAATGCTAATCGTTTGCATGTCCTCTCACAGGCGACGCGTGCTACGAATTTTGGGCCAATCGGATGCTTCCTTCTTGGAGTTGAATTTTGGGTGGCTAGCAGTGTATATATTTTTTGTGTGTATACTGTATATGTGCCTTTGGAACGAGAACTCCGGAGATAATTTAAAATACATTAATGGCTTAAAATTATTATTAGTCTATATGTGGAATTAGAACATAAGTGCAATAAATCATTAGGTTCACTTTAGAAATTAATTTTTATATACATATGTGATAATGAGTAACATTAAATCGTAACTTGCAAATCATGCATATTTATTTTAAGCTTACATAATGACTGGGATTAAATAGTGTGTTCATAGTATGTAATGAGAGGCATTTCTCTGTGCAAAAAATTGTGACATTCAGGTATGTTAGCGAGATACAAAATTTGATAAACAGTCTTATTTTATGTCAGTTGGAATGATAATCTCAGCATAGGAAATTATTTTATTTTGTTTCCCGAATTCTGAAATTTCAGAATTCGGCGATTTGTGATGTAAATGATGTGAAATCAAGGTACTTATGAATTTTCAAGAACTATTAATTTGCTTATCTGCTGTAAATTTAATGTGAAAATTGGGATCTCCTGAATCTGCGTCATTTCGTTCTTCACTCGTCAAGAAATATTCCCATGCCGATTTGCGGAAAGGACACCACCAGCTTTAAGAGATGAGAATCTAGCGATGGCTTCGTAACCCGTTGGTCCAGAAAATTCCATGGAAAATTGTAAAACTTTTAAATGTCAGACAACCATAGTTTCCTTTTAATTTAGACTTTTATACATAACATTTCTTAATCCTTTACGCACTTAACTCCTCGCTAATTTGCACACATTTTCGTGCATTCCTTCCTGGTGTTGCTATTATTTTTGAAAATGAGTGTATATTTATTTTTCTTGACCTTTCATCAGGGAGGAATATTAAAAAAGCTCTAAATGCTACTCCCGTATTATCATACTTCAATCATGCTGTTTCTACATTTGAGTCTAAGACTTCCCTTGAACGAATTAAACAATGGTAATTCTTCTACCCCTGGTTCCTCTTAAGTAAAACGAAATTTGTTAAACAGATAGAGCCATATGATCCGCGCCAAATATTTTAATATCCCAGTAACTGTTAAAGAGCGGAATGCATGGAAATCCATCGTTAGATAGACTGTTAGTTTCACAAATAAGTCAGGTTTTATAGATTAAGCAAATGCAAATGAGCAGCCATTAGAATGTTATCGATCGCAAACATCCTCATGAAGTTATCAGAGCATATTTCCTTGCAGCACTGAAAGTTTAGGGTGGCATTTAAGACGACGACATCATCGATCCAGTTTTACTCTCACAGGACTCCCGAAAACTGTTAAAGCTACAAGTTTGACTTCATCAAGAACTACTCTTTTCTGCTAATTATGATTTACAACCTAACTTCGTGAATGACGGGCCCTTCGTAATTGCTACGAGCCCCTAGTGAAAAGGCCGGATAGCACTTCGTAAGTCGAGCGGAATATCCAGACAGGTATCTGCTTGTGACGTTGGAGAATATATTTCAGTCGGTAACGATTGATGGAAGTCCAAACAGGAAGGAAATGCCACTGAAATTTCAGGGTTAAAGAGCGTACATTTTGACTCAAAAGATTATGTGATATCATAAAACAAAAACAACAACGAACAGTTAATTGTGATACGAAGTCTTATAACTAAAGGCTAGATAGACAACATATTGTTAGTCATATAAAATTTAGCCCGATGCAACTGGTTTTTTTACATGTTTTTTGATGCTATGCATCTTTTCCGACAGTAGTAAAGTAAATCCCAAGTAAAAAATTTCAATGTAACCGAAATGGGTAACGGAGCGTCATTGTCAAGATCATTGTTGAAATCTGATCGTGCAGCATGCTGTTCCATGCAGGGATGCAACAACTGTAAATTCCATTGTTACTCAACAATATACAAGGGTCATCCTGACAAAAATGCCTCCTCCTTAATACATTTCGAAAGTTTGAGGTGCTTTTAATGAAACTGCACTTACATATACACTGAAGAGCAATTAAATTAGAGATACCTGTCTAGTAACGTGTAGCACCACCTTTCGCCCTGATGACGGCGGCGATTCGTCTCGGCATGGACTCGACAAGACGCCGGAAGCGTTGGGAAGCCATACGAATCCACGACCCCTGAACAAGCTCCCACGGTTCACGAAGATTTGATGAAGGGGGTCAGAGCCTCAAACATCTCTCTCGATGGCATCCCAGATGTGCTCGATGGCCAAGGAAACGAGGTCGTGTCGGTGGAGTGCTCATCCAACCATTCGGATACAATTCGGGAGCTGCATTGTCTTGTTGCAGGATGAGGTCCTCAGTGGGAATGTTTAAGACGCACAAACGGGAGAAAATAGTCGTCCAGGATATCCCGGTAACATTGACCTGTGAGAGACGATGTCACACGTACCAGGGGTCCCATTCCAGTCCACGTCAACAGTCCCCAGACGAGAATGCCACCCCCACCAGCTTGAAGAGTACCCTGTTAGCAAGAAGGATCCATCGCTTCATATGGTCCTGCCATCCGCATGTACCAACGTGAATCTCGACTCATCAGTCCAGGCAACATTTTCCCACATGTCTAGGGTCCCGTGGCGATGTTCCAGCGCGCATGCTAATCTTTGCACCCTGTGATGTGCGGTCAGCAGCGGTACTCTCGTGGGACGATGGCTTCTGTACCCCATAGCGAGGAGATGGTTCTGGATGGTGTGGCTGGTTACACGTTTTTGTGCACCAGCGTTAAATTGCAGAGTGATTTCTTGCACTGTGGCCCGTCTATCCGCTGTTATAATGAGAGCTAGCCGACGATGACCCCGCTCATGCACACGCTGTTGTCCACGGCAGTTGTCCCTTGCAGGGATGGTTTTACCGGATTCGATGTACTCATGGTGCACCCGCGACACAGTGGCTCGTGAAAATCCCAGTGACTTCCGAGATGGAGTGACCCATTCGTCGGGCCCCGACAATTTGCCCACGATCAAATGCACTTAGTCTTACCCATACTGAGTCCGACTCTTACTGATTCCCGTCGCATCACTCCTTATATTGTCGGATCGCTGCATACGTCATGTCGTTTGCCCACGATCAAATGCACTTAGTCTTACCCATACTGCGTCCGACTCTTACTGATTCCCGTCGCATCACTCCTTATACTGTCGGATCGCTGCATACGTCATGTCGTTTCCGTTTACAGGGCCCCCCACAGCGCGACATTTGCATAACGCTAGCTGTCTCTAATTCAATTGCTCTTCAGTGTATACTATGATATGTTACCAATGTGGGAACAAATTGTTTTCAGAATCAGAAATGAAGATCATGAATGACAGAGAAAAGCAGCAAGCCGTAATTGAATTCCTGGCAAAAGAGGGATATGAAGCTCCAGAAATCTACAGAAGACTCCTGCCTCTGCCACCATCGACATCAGTAATGTCCGATCATGGATGAAGAGGTTTCGAGAGGAGAAAGTTAAGTGTTGGACAAACAACTTAGTGGAAGACCAGTAACTGCAGTGACGGATTCAAACAGGAAACTAGTGAAAGACTTCATCACAGCTGATCGCCGTTTCACCATCCAGGAGTTGTGTTATGCAATACATTTTGGTCATAGTGCATTAATTAGGGATCTGAGCTACAAAACAATTTGTTCAAAGTGGATCCCAAGGAACCTAACCCGTGAACACTGTGAGCAAAGGGTGGACATGTGCCGGAACCTTTTGGACTGTTATGAGAGGAAGGGTTAAGGGTTTTTCTCTAATGTTGATACGGGGGATGAAACCTTGGTGTTCTTTCATGATCCAGAAACAAAACGTGTTTCAATGGAAAGGCACCGCACATCTTCACCTCGACAGAAAAGGGCGAAAACAACTCGTTCCGCAGGCAAAGTGATGGTGACAATTTTCTGAGACAAACGTGGTGCCATTTTGACTGATTTCCTTAAACAGGGTTCAACAATGAACAGTACACACTATGTGCCGACATTGAAAAGGCTAAAGGAAGATATCAGAAGGAAAAGATGTGACTTTCCACTTCATAGTGTTGTTCTACCCCATGATAACGCACGTCCCCATACCACAATGCTGACTTCATAGGCTATTGCCAAAATGGAGTGGACGGTGATGCCCCAAACCATCATACAGTCCTGATTTGGCTCCCTCAGAGTTTTTCCTGTTTGTCCCTTTGAAAAACGCCCTTCGTGGGGAACGTTTCGACGATGTGACAGACGTTAAAGTGGCTGTGAACTCATGGGTGAAACGAGAGCCTCAGGATTTTTCCAAAATGGATTTTACCAAAGGGTTCAAAGATGGCGGGAATGTATAGAAAGTGATGGACGGTAATTTGAATAGGCTAGTATTATTAACAATATGTCTAAGTATTTTGCCAAAAAGTTTCACATTTTTATTGCTACAAATACAATTCTTATGACGGACGAGACATTACTTTCAGGAAGCGCTTTTTATTTTACGAAACTATCTCCGGATATTATTTCATTATATTTTGACAAAGCGTAACAATATCCAATTGCAATCTACGTAAATTACGAGAACCTATTGCTAAATGTGATAAAAGCCATTACAAAAATACATTTTGATGCTGTAGTTGGTGAGCCACCTAGGTTTTTTTTTTTTTTTTTGATTGCAGGTTTAACGATTACCGTGAGCAACTCAATTGGCTATAAGCAGTCGCCCGTCTTTAATTTTGGGGCATTGGTTCCAGATAAGGGAGAGAAGCAGTGCCGTAAGACAAACACAACATCCATGCCTCACCGGGATTCTAACACGGACCCCTTTCAGACGAATGATCAGAGGCCATCCCTTAGACCACTGCGCCACAGGGGCGGCCCAGAGTTTTTGAGATATTTGAGTTTCTCAAATATCTCAAAAACAATGCGTCGTAGCGGAATTTGGCTTCCTTAGAGTCCTCCGTTGGGTTACGTACTATTGACAAGAGCTTTAAAATAATGTACATTACATTGACAAAAGTGACCGGACACCCCTTCAAAAGCAGATGAACGGCTCCGCTGCGTTGTTAAGATGCGTGGTACATCTGCAAACGGTATAAAAACAAGGCTGCAGCTGACCGCGATCATATCGCACAGTGAGGTTGAGTGAAAATGTCGCTGAACCGCCTTCGAGAAAGGAAAGATTGTTGGGTGTTATATTAGTGGGTTGTCTATATGAGAAACCGAGAGGCGTTTGAACATACCCAAGTCAGCTGTTTTGGATGTACTGCATAAGTGGAAGACACATGGCGTGCCTGAGCAGAAAAACGTACCGGCTGACCAAAGAAAATCAGTGATAGATGACGACGAAGCCTCAGGAGAGTAGTTACAGCTCATCGACGGAGTACTTCACAAGAGCTCAGAGTACAGGTGAGTAAAAATGCTGGAACCTCGGTATGTACACGTACCATTCGCAGAGAGCTTCATTCCATGGGGTACCGTGGTCGCGCGGCTGCTGCTAAGCCTTTTAGCTCCACTCGGAATGCTACTCGTCGTTTAGCATTGTAACGTACCAGGAGATGTGACGTACCTGCCAGAAGGACGCACACGACATAAAGGCAGATAGGAATCAGAATAAAACGTCCGAGTAGCTCAATTGGTAGAGTGACTTATTCCGGAATGAGGGGATCCGGGTTCGAATCCTGGCGTGGATAAAAATGACGGAGAAATTTACTTCGTTATGGCATGGTGTAAAGAAGATTTATCGTGGACCGTAGATCAATGGAAACGTGTCCTATTAACTGATGAATCCAGATACACGATCCATCAGTCTGATGGCCGTCAACCGGGGTAACGCTATTTACCACAGTGTACTGTTCCTACGGTCAAGTTTGGAGCTAGCAGTGTACTCCTGTGGGGACGTTTTTCGTGGTATTGTCTCAGCCCATTGGTTAGCGTGCTCAAACCTGTTAACCAGCTCGCGTACCTCGATATTCTGGACAATTATGCCTTACAAACTCTGTGGCAATACTATGGAACCGAGCCTTGTTGGCACCAGCAAGATAATGCACCGAGCTATAAAGCAAGGACTATTACAGCGTGGTTTGACGATAATTCCGTATCGTGTATGGACTGGCCAGCACAGAGCCCTGATCTTAATCCCATATTGGATGAATTAGAGTGCCGCCTAAGAAGTTTAGAACCAAGGCCTGCTACTAATCAACAGTTATCGGCAGCATTATGTACTGAATGGAAGCGCATAGTGTTCCAAAACCTTGTCGAAAGAATGTCTCGAAGGTTCAGTGCATGCATTAAGTCCAAAGGTGGACCGACACCATACTAATATGTGTCAATAAATGCTATGTTATGTTTCTCTTCTAGGTGCCCGGTGACTTTTGTCAATATACTGTATATTTATTTACATACAAGACATTGCATTTATGTGCGTCACTCGACCACACCGAGTCACAGTTCGGCACATACTTAGTGGAAATAAATCATAACAATAGTGAGGTTTACTAACTCCTGACATTGAGTGGTACTTAGGTAAGTGGATTAATGAATATTATTGTGGTCAAACCAGTGAAAGAAGGTACGTGAGTCTTAAAAGTACATATATACTAAGCTGTGGCGGTAATATTGGGTTGATGCATCAGTTCATGCCGTTTTCTTCACCGCACTACAGAAATGCATTACATCAGAAGGGAAAACGGAATCAATCAACTATGTATCCCCCCCCCCTCCTTATTGTTTACGATGGTGTTCCAGCATCTGGATAGGTATGCAATGCCATTCTTGAAAAAACGTGCAGGTTTTGCTGCGAAGAAATCATCAAGGAAATTCTGGAGATCAACATCATTGTTGAACGTTCTGCCACGGAGTGCATTCGACAGAGATCGGAACAGGTGATAGTCTGAAGAGACGACATCTTGGAAATAGGTCGGATGTGGAAGGATCTCCCATTTCATGTCCTGAATGGCCATTTTAGTCATGTTTGCACTGTGAGGGCGTGTGTTATCATGTTAGAGGACACCATGGCGCCAACGTGGCCGTTTCTGCTGAATTGCTCCCTCCACACTGCGGGGTTGCTCACAATAGAGTGCAGCGTTGATGGTCCCATTCCTCGGCAGCGTTTACCGGTGAATAATGGCTTCCATGTCCCACCAGAAACACAACATGATCTTCGGAGGATGAAGGTCATGTTTTGGACGCGGTGTGGGCGTCTTGTTTGGACTTAACCATTCCCTCTGATGCCTAAAATTCACGTTCAGGCACTACTTTTCATTTCCAGTAACAATATGTGACAGAAAGGGTTTGTGTTGCTGAAAACGTTCGCGATAACGGGAGAGCAAGGAACCACATATGGCAACACGCTGATTCTTGTTGTCCTCGGTGAGAGTGTGAGGCACCCAAAACTCCAATTTCTGGACCTTTCCCATATGTTCCAGGTGTCGCACTAGTGTGGCCTGATCACAGTCCATCTCAGTGGCCAATTGGCATGTGGTTTGACGCGGATCCAAGTGGGTGAGATGGTTCAAACGATCCTTACCAAAATGAGATGGACGACCTGAGTGTGGAGAGTCGTTGAGGTCAAAATTTCCACCTCAGAACTGCTCAAACCATTTGCAAGCTGTTCTCGGAGCAATAGCGTCCTCCCCATATACAGCAAAAGTTTGTCGATTAGCCTCTGTGGCTGTGGATCCCTTGTTAAACTCGTAGAGGAGCAGATGTCGGAAATGTTCATTCCCCTCTAACTTGACACTCCATACTTTCGGACATGAAAACCAAAAAACCATTAGACACAATCACACAACGCAATATGATTTTGATACAGGATATTACTGGCTACATTTTGATATACAACTCGCCATCTGCACCGTTACTACTGATCTGGGAAACACTCGTGATATAAAACGGCATGAACTTATGCATCAACCTAATAGAAAGTATTTCGATTATTTAGTTTTTCAAAAACAATAATTATTAATGATAGTTATAATAATAATAGTAATATAAATAATAATAATAATAATATTAATATTATTATTATAAAATAATATTATTATTACTCAGAACATCGAGATTGGAAAGAGGGAGCCAAAAGAAGAAGCTTGGGGCAAGAGAGTCCTGCACGGAAGGCACTACAACGATCTGCAATCGGACCATGTGGATGACTGCCTCCACTGCATGGCTAACAAACAGATCACTCTTCCCCGAGACCAAAGGGTTCCTGATGACTATACAAGATCAAGTTGTAAACACAAGAAACTACCGGAAGCATATCCTGAAGGACAAGTTAGTGGAAAGTGACACATGTCGGGCAATGTCGTCAAGCGCCAGAGACCATCCAAGATATCACATCAGGATGCAGAGTCCTCACACAAATAGAGTACACGAACAGGCACAATCAAGTAGCCAAGACTGTCCATCAGAAATTGGCAAGAAAGCACCATCTCATTACAACTGAGCATGTCCCCTACTACAAGTATGAGCCAACAACGCTTTTAGATCAGAACAAATAAGACCGTCCCCCACGATCGGCCCGACATCGTCCTGGTCGACATGGAGAAGAAGTCAACATACCTCATTGACATAGCCGATCCCAACACGAGCAACATCCAGAAGACGCACGGAGAAAAGCTGTCAAAGTATAAAAACCTACGATTCGCAGTCAAGGAAATGTGGCATATGGAGAACGTCACCACCGTCCCCATAGTAATATCAGCCACAGGAGTTGTACCTAAGACCATTCACAGCTCTATACAGACACTAGACCTTCAACCCAACACCTACATGAAACTACAGAAGGCAGCTATCCTGAACACTTGTAGGATAGTAAGGAAGTTCCTGGACGACTGAGAGAAAAAAATACCATTTTCCAGACTTGGTACGTCGTACCCGTCCCTGGAGGAAGAGAAAAAAAACCTCAGAAAGAGGTGGAATCTCTAATAATAAAAATAATATATACACTATCTACCAACAAGTAATTGGACACCCCTACAATCGACGATATCTGCGGTCTTGATACACGTCACGGCCGCCGCCGTTAAATACCATGTGGGAAACAACAACGCAACCAGTCGCATGCAAGATGCCACGCAGTTCGGAGCTCTCTGATTTCGAGAAAGGTGTAATCGTCGGGTATCACAGAAATGGCCGATCCATACGTGACATATCCAGAGAGTTGAAGTACCCAAAATCGACAGTGGCCTACGTGATTGGCATGTGGAAGATGAGAGGTGACTATCGGAATGTACCCCGACCTGGCAGACCCATAAAACTGGGAGTTAGAGACCGACGGGTGCTGGCCAGAGAAATTCGGAAGAACCGCACCAAATCGATGGGCCACATCCGCGAGGAGTTTCAACAGGCATCCGGGAGTGTTCTTTCGATGAATACCATCCGTAAAGAAGCCCATCTGCTTGATTATCGTGGACGTGTTGCCGCCTACAAGCCTTTGATCACCAAGTCCAATAGCGCTGCTCGGCTAACGTGGTGCAAAGAACGTCGACAGTGGACCGTTGAACAGTGGAAACAGGCTCTCTCTGGAGCGACGAATCAAGGTTCACCCTCTATCGTTCGGATGGCAGGGTCTGGGTTTGGCGTCTGCCTGGAGAACGCGTCCTGCCGTAATGTATTGTGCCAACTGCGAAGTTCGGCGGCGGTGGAATTATGCTATGGGGGTGTTTCTCCTGGTATGGCACGGGAACCTTGGTCGCAATTCCTGGTAGACTCAACGCCGAGACCTACTGCACCATTTTGGATGACCATGTGCTTCCTACGTTGTGGCAGTTTTATGGGGTGGACCCATGTTACTTTCAGGATGACAATGCCACCTGTCATGTTGCGAGGTCCGCCGTGGCTTGGTATGGTGACAATGGGGTTAATCGAATGGACTGGCCTGCCCAGAGCCCGGACCTTAACCCTATCGAACACCTCTGGGACGAGTTGGAGCGTCGACTTAAGGGGTGCCCCCACCGTCTGAAATCGGTGAAGGAACTGAACTGTCTTCTCCAAGCTGAGTGGAAGAAAATACCGCTAGCCGTCGTACAACGCCTGGTTGAGAGTATGCTCCGGAGGGTCGCAGCTGTAATCGCCGCTCGTGGAGGCTCCACCAACTATTAAAGCTGAATAAATTTCGTTTTCCTTTGCTATCACAGGTGTACAATTACTTGTTGGTAGATAGTGTATATAATAATAATAATATTATTATTATTTTACCCAGATTTAGACGAACACAAGAAAAGACCCTGACACCGATGAAATGGGATATAGCTACGAAAGTCTATCTGCGCATGCGTAAGCTGAAATCTGACCTCAAGATAGAAAGAAAAGCTGAATCCAAAGTGTTTTAGTTAGGGGGATTGGTAACTTTCGGTTTAGGATATCTAGGATATATATCTAGATATCATCGTGTTATATATCATTTTTAAAGCGCTCGTCATAAGCAGGTAATTCTCATTTGGGGGTCGTGAGGTAGCCATGTTTCGCTACGACGCATACTTTACTACTTTCGGGAAAGATGCATAGCATCAAAATGCATTATTCTAATGGCTTTTATCACATGCAGCATCAGGTTCTTGTGATGTACGCAGACTGCAATAAGATATTGTTAAGTTTATAAAAAAATTGATGAAATAATGTTGAGCGAGTAACAATGAAATTAACTGTTGTTGCGACAGTTCGTGGGACAGCACGCGGCAGGATCAGATTTCAACAAATTTTTTGACAATGGCGCACCGCTACTTATTTTCATTACATCGAATTTTTGAAATTGCGATTTCCTTTCTTGGGAAAGATACGTAGCATAAAAAGTTTGACAGTCTTTCGGAACTATTTCGCGGAAGAAATGTAATTTTTATTGGTAGAAAAGGCAAAGCACCCGTAGAAAGAGGTCATTAAAAATATAAAAATAGAAGCGGTTAAGTTCAGCGGTTTGCAAAACAAAATATGAGTGTTTCCCAAAGTACCGTCGGCAAAAACAGCCGAGGATTAGTCATTTTACAATAGGGAAAATGAATGTTAACAAAAGCTGTGTAACACACTGGGAGGAAAGTTTAGGAAAGAAAGCGGACGTTCACTAAGAAGAACAATGGATACAAGGTTAAGAAAAGAAATAAGAATTCGTGTGCAAAGACTAAGCTGCTTTAAAATAAGTCGTAATTTGAAGTCATAGCGCATGTCGATGGCTTGTCCTGCTAGAAAGCGCACCCTGTGTTATAAACGGAAATGCTCAGCTGCATAAGTTTGCAATTTCTGCGCATTGAGCTTCGCAACACGTAAGGAAATGAGCAGAAAATATAAGTGATGCAGTGGATTACTCAAATGTTCTTCACCTTTTCTGTTTGAATCGTTTAAAAGTTCGTATCTGTTTAGCACGTGGCATGAAATAAATCTGTAATTTAAAATATCTGGGAAAGAAAAATCCATTATAACGGAAAAGTCAGTCTTTATGAAAATCGTAAGGGTATTTCATTTACTATACACCAAACAGCCATCACATGTTACAGCCATCCCGCTGGCGAAGTGGTCTAAGCGATGGCTTCTGATTATTCGTCCGAGATGGGTCCGGGTTCGAATCCCGGTGCAGCGTGGATGTTTGTGTTTGTCTTTCGGCACTGGCTCTCAATGTGTTACTTGTCCAACACTGGTTCTCTGTGTACATTGGGCATTTAGCATACTGTAAAAACCATGTCTGATGTATACCTGTTCACAACGTGTTACTTGATCAACACTGACTATATCAGTGAAAATTGATTATTTGGTATGCTGTAAATCATGTATGATATGTACTTGTTGGTGTGAAATATCTGTATCATGTTTGTCATGTCTCTGTCCCATCAGGTCCAAACCTTCAATAAAAAAACAAAGCAAAAGAAAACAAAATAGCATTATGACCGGCGCGTCTTTATGCAAATCGAACCAACTGCAGGTCAACGACAGCGCATGTGAAGATGTACATATCATACATGGTTTACAGTATGCCAAATGATCAGTTTACACAAATATACCCAGTGTTGATCAAGGAACACGTTATTAACAAGTACACATCAAATATGGATTTACAGTATGCTAAATGACCAATGTACACAGAGAGCCAGTGTTGATCAAGTAACACATTGTGAACAGGTACACATCAAACATGGATTTTACAGTATGCTAAATGACCAATGTACACAGAGAGCCAGTGTTGATCAAGTAACACATTGTGAACAGGTACACATCAAACATGGATTTTACAGTATGCTAAAGGACCAATGTACACAGAGAGCCAGTGTTGATCAAGTAACACATTGTGAACAGGTACACATCAAACATGGATTTTACAGTATGCTAAAGGACCAATGTACACAGAGAGCCAGTGTTGATCAAGTAACACATTGTGAACAGGTACACATCAAACATGGATTTTACAGTATGCTAAATGACCGATGTACACAGAGAGCCGGTGTTGATCAAGTAACACATTATGAGCAAGTGAACATCAAACATGGTTTTTACAGTATGCTAAATGACCAATGTACACAGAGAGCCAGTGTTGATCAAGTAACACATTGTGAACAGGTACACATCAAACATGGATTTTACAGTATGCTAAATGACCAATGTACACAGAGAGCCAGTGTTGATCAAGTAACACATTGTGAACAGGTACACATCAAACATGGATTTTACAGTACGCTAAATGACCAATGTACACAGAGAGCCAGTGTTGATCAAGTAACACATTGTAAACAGGTATACTTCAAACATGGATTTTACAGTATGCTAAATGATCAATGTACACAGAGAGCCAGTGTTGATCAAGTAACACATTATGAGCAAGTGAACATCAAACATGGTTTTTACAGTATGCTAAATGACTAATGTACATAGAGAGCCAGTGTTGATCAAGTAACACAACTTACTAACTAGTACACATCAAACATGGTTTTACAGTATGCTAAATGACCAATGTACACAGAGAGCCGGTGTTGATCAAGTAACACATTATGAACAAGTACACATTAAACATGGTTAGCAGTATGCCAAATGACCAATGTACACAGAGAGCCATTGTGGATCGAGTAACACATTGAGAGCTAGTGCCGAAAGACAAACACAAACATCCGTGCCTCACCGCGATTTGAACCCGGACCGCTTTACGACGAATGATCAGAGGCCATCTCTTAGACCACGGCTCCACTGGGGCTGCGACTGTAGGTTTAAGGCCCACAGTGAGCAACTCAATGGCCTATAAGTAGTTGCCTGTCCCTAATTTAGGGCCACTGGTTCCAGGGAAGGAAGAGAGTCAGCGCTGTAAGACAAACACAACATCCATGCCTCACCGGGATTCGAACCCGGAGCCCTTTTGAACGAATGATAAAAAGCCATTGCTTATAGCACTGCGCCACAGGGGCAGCTTCGTGTTCTTCGGATGGGAAAGGTAGCGAGTTTGACGAAGGCCAAATTGTAAATGCCAGACCACTGAGTCCAAGTATTTCCAAGACGACAAGACTTGTAATGTGCGCACAGTCAGCCGTGGTTAGTACCTTCAAAAAGTGATCCGGGGATGGGATAACCACGAACCGCCGCCCAGATGTGGGCCCACCACGGTTCGTCGATTCTAGAGGTGAGCGAAAGCTATCCCGTATGGCATGAGACAACAAAAGGGATACTCGGGCGCACCTCGCCGGTAATTTGATGCTGGAGACGAGAGTAATGTGTCACAACACACAGTACATCGAACCTTGCTGCAAATGGGGCTGCGTAGCCGTAAGCCTCTCCGAGTGCCCATGCTAGCCTCCTTTGACCGTCGAAAGCGCCCAGAATGGGCACGCGACCATCAAAATTGGACTTTGAATGTTTAGAAGAAGGTCGTTTGGTCCGATAAATCTTGTTTCATGTTGTACCATGTGGACGGCAGGGTACGTGTGCGTCGTTCACTTGGGGGGTGTTTGCACCAGGATGCACAGTGGGAAGAAAACAATCCGGTAGAGGCAGTGTAATGGTTTGGGATATGTTGTACTGGAAAATCTTGGTCCAGTGATTCATGTGCAGAAAACTGTGACGTATATCACCTACCTAAACATAATTGAAGACCAGCTACATCCCTTTTTGCCAACTGTATTCCCTTCTAATAGCGTCTTCTTTCAGCAGTATCATGTGCTAGAGCACACTGCTCGGATTATTCGCGAATGGTTCGTGGAACATGTGGCAGTCTTTCAGGTATTGCCCTGACCCCCAAAATTCCCCAGACATCGATCAAATTAAGTAAGCATCTGTGGTTTATGTTGGAACAGCAAATCCGATCTGCGGCGACTCAACAACGCAGCTTACAAGACTTCAAATATCTTCTGGTAGTGTGTTGGTGCGTACTAGAAACCAGAATGCAGCTTTAGAAATCTTGCGACGTCAATTCTTCGCGGGGTTCGCCCCGGTGGCTCAGTGGTCTAAGCGATGTCCTCTGATCATTCGTGCGAAAGGGGTCCGGGTTCGAATCCCGGTCACGCATGGATGTTGTGTTTGTCCTACGGCCCTGGCTCTCTCCCTTCCCTGGAACCAATGGCCCTAAATTAGGGACGGGCGACTCCTTATAAACCATTGAGTTCCTCACGGTGGTCCTTAAACCTCCAATAGCCGTCCCGGTGGCGCAATGGTCTAAGCGATGACTTCTGATCATTCGTCCGAAAAGGGTCTGGGTTCGAATCTCTGCGGGGCATGGATGTTGTGTTTGTCTTACGGCCCTGGCTCTCTCCCTTCAATGGAACCAATTGCCGTAAATTAGGGACGGTCGACTCCTTATAACCCATTGAGTTCCTCACGGTGGTCCTTAAACCTCCAATAGCAGCTCCGGTGGCGCAGTGGTCTAAGCGATGGCTTCTGATCATTCGTCCGAAAGGGGGTCCGGGTTCGAATCCCGGTCACGTATGGATGTTGTGTTTGTCTTACGACACTGGCTCTCTCCCTTCCCTGGAACCAATGGCCCTAAATTAGGGACGGGCGACTCCTTATAACCCATTGAGTTCCTCACGGTGGTCCTTAAACCTCCAATAGCCGCCCCGGTGGCGCAGGGATCTAAGCGATGGCTTCTGATCATTCGTCCGAAAGGTGTCCGGGTTCGAATCCCGGTCACGCATGGATGTTGCGTTTGTCTTAAGGCCCTGGCTTTCTTCCTTCCCTGGAACTAATGGCCCTAAATTAGGGACGGGCGATTCCTTATAACCCATTGAGTTCTTCACGGTGGTCATTAAACCTCCAATAGCCGCCGCCCCGGTGGCGCAGTGGTCTAAGCGATGACTTCTGTTCATTCGTGCGAAAGGGGTCCGGGTTCGAATCCCGGTTAGGGCATGGATGTTGTGTTTGTCTTACGGCCCTAGCTCTCTCCCTTCCCTGGAACCAATGGCCCTAAATTAGGGACGGGCGACTCCTTATAACCCATTGAGTTCCTCACGGTGGTCCTTAAACCTCCAATAGTCGTCCCGGTGGTGCAGTGGTCTAAGCGATGGCTTCTGATCATTCGTCCGAAAGGGGTCCGGGTTCGAATCCCGGTCACGCATGGATGTTGTGTTTGTCTTACGGAACTGGCTGTCTCCCTTCCCTGGAACTAGTGACCCTAAATTAGGGACAGGCGACTGCTTATAGCCCATTGAGTTGCTGCGGTTGTCGTTAAACCTCCAATCAAGAAAAAGAGCGGGTGAATTACTACGTGTTTGTGAGGAATATATCTTCCTTAATGTCTATGTCCCGTAGAAGTGGGTATCTAGTTAAAAATGTAAATACGGTTTCTAAGAACGGTCCAGAATACATTATTGTAAAGCACTCGTGAATAGCAGGAAATCCCCTTTGGGGAAGGTCGAGAGGTAGGCAAATTTTGCTATTACGCACCGTTTTCGAGATATTTCAGAAAATCAACATAAGTAGCTCACCGACTACTTCCGTTACCCATTTCATTTACATCGAAATTGTTTTCTTAGGTCGAGAAAGATGCATAGCATCAAAAAAAAAAAAAAAAAAAAAAAAAAAAAAAAAAAAAAGAATCCATGGGAAATAAGCGGAGCTCTCGTACGCGAAAGGCGTTTTTTTTAATCCGGCCTTTAGAAGTGCAGATATTATGTAAAACATAAAAAAAACTTACGCCCCTGGTGGTAAAACTGTGCTTTACAGATTTTCGAAAGTGAAATAATTACCGTCTTTGTGATATCGGATACCAAAAATTACAAAAAAATGTCGAATCCCACTTATGGATACAAAGATGTTTTATGTACAGTACTATCAGACGGATGGAGAAAGAAATGCTATAAAGACGTAAACTGTGAAGTTTCAAGAAATTTGATGGGGAAAGAAGGAACTCCGTATATGCTGGAGAGCAAGTGGTATATATAATTATGTCATAAACCATGCCAAATTTCTTCGCAGTTACTTTAAAGTACGCATAACAGTTCCATCCCTGTTTTATGAATTTCGCAACTCGCACTGTAGTAAGCTCACAAACATTGAAATTTCTACAGTACCTGAGAAATAGGTTGATACTTTCTTTTATTGTAATCCTCATTGCTCGAGGGGTGAGATGGATTTAATCCCTTTGCCAAATTCCTTTCAGATGTTATTTACCCAGAGGGCTTAATCTCTTGCTCCATTTCTGATTGAGGAAAATTCTCCCAAAGAGATTAAAGTGATTGCTCTCATGCTTAAACACTTTTCTTTTTGGATACATATCTGAAAAGTAATTCTTTGCCGTAGCTCTGGATTCTACCATTCTGATATCCCCTCACACGTTTTCTCTCAAAAATGCCGCGGCCGCCCCGGTGGCGCAGTGGTCTAAGGCGTTGGCCTCTGATCATTCGCCCGTAAGGGGTCCGGGTTCGAATCCCGGTCAGGCATGGATGTTGTGTTTGTCTTACGGCACTGGCTCTCTCCCTTCCCTGGAACCAGTGACCCTAAATTAGGGACGGGCGACTGCTTATAGCCCATTGAGTTGCTCACGGTGGTCGTTAAACCTCCAATCAAAAAAAAAAAAAAAAAAAAAAAAAAATGCCGCGTAATTTTTGATATTGCAAACGAACTATATTCCAGCTAGAAGGCGTCACAATGGTTTGGAACTACATTGGTGTCCAAAGGTTAAGCAAAGTCAACAAAAAGTGTTAAATTACCAAAACGAGAAGGCACAATGAAACCGGTTGTTTAGTATACATAGATATCTTTCTAAGGAATTGAATGCGCAGTACAAATGATGAACGTACCGATATTCCAAAATGGTGAAACCAGCAGGAATTTTCCGGAGGCGTTCCTGATTTTGCACAACGGTCTAGTAAGACGTATGCTGACGTCTTACAGCGGTACAAGTGTCACACTGATGGCTCATGCTGTTGACAAGGGAGACAAGAAGACTCTGTGGCAGCTAATCCCACTCCTGAGCAAGAGCAGGTCGGAGTTCCCCGAGAGTTCTGGCAAGAGGTTGAAGACCTGCAATGAGTCCCCCAGTACATTTCACACATGTTCTTTTGGGTGGAGGACTGGGGAATGCGCTGGCCATGGCATATAAAGAATATCTTCACTTCCCAGATAATCATCGACAATTGCAGCTCTATGAGGTCTCGCGTTATCATCCATGAACACGAAATCTGGTCCAACAGTAGTTTAAAAAAGCCTCACGTAGGGATCAAAGATTTCATCTCTGTATCTCCGACGTGTTAACGTTCCACTAAAATAGACATAAAGCTGTGTGCGACCGTTGGACATAATGCTTTCCCAGGAAAGTACATAACCACCTCTCTAACGGTGCATTTCTCGGATGTTTGTGGGGAAATAACGGGTTCCAGGTCCTCTCCAGATTCTCCGACGTTTCTGGATTCAGGTTCCACCTTCTGTAAAATAACGTTTCAGGTTCCACCTCTCTAAAGTAACGTTCCAGGTTTCACCTCTAAATTACCATAAGGTTCCACGTTCTCAAAAGTAACGTTCCTGGTAAAATTAACATAAAGTTGTGTAACGTTCCAGGTTAAATTAACATAAGTTTCTACATTCTCAAAAGTAACGTTCCTTGGTTACTACCCCGCACGGGGATAACTGGTTTTCCAGTTATTTGGGGAGCGGCGCCCCCACGGCCCGAACTGACCTTGTGACTGGTCAACATCTGATGTCATGCCACCGCTTGTTTTTTGTTTCGGTGCTGTTGGTGTTTGCAGGGACGGCTGTTCATCCAGCTGTTGGGGAGTTGCGGCCCCACGATCCCTAGCTGGTCTTGTGTCTCGCTTTTTTGTTTTTATTTATTTTCTCCACTGGCTAGTTGCCCGTGTTGTATACTCTACCTAATCGCTACCACGTTATGTACTAACACCCCGGTCTTGTGGTTTTGTTACCCTCCACCACTAACTGTATTATATTAACCGCTCAGTTCGTAGGTTGCTGAGATTCCGTTTAGGTTCCCTTCCAGGATTTGTCTTCTTTGGATTTCTTTTTTCCTTTTAGCTGGTTTGGGTGCTAGACCTACCTGCATGTCTGCCGCGTGCGGAGACCCGTGAGGCGGAAATGGGATGTCTGGCGGCTGAGGTCGGAGGAGACCGGATAAGTGCCTCCTGTGTACCAACACTCCTCTTCGACCCCGGCTTCGCTGTAAACGGGAGGCTAAAGACTAACCCACCTCTAGTCAGAAGTCTTGTACCAAGTTGTGTACAGGGCTTTAGCGGCTTTTTTGTCGTATAGCACGGCAGGGTAAGCCCGGTGGCTGTGGGATCATGCCAAAGGCGTTGGCATGACGGTACCCGGAGGCCGAAGTGTCCGCCGAGTGCGTGTGATCACAGCCAACGGACTATATCTGCAACGTATAAGCTCCAGAACTGTGTCCAGCGTCATTTTTTTGGCTTGCAGACCTCCAGTTCTCCCTTGTAGGGCTCGGTGGTGGGTGGAGTAGTCTGCAGACGAATCTTCCTCCTTTTTCCATGGGTAAAAACAAGAACAAAAACTCCAAATTTAAGTCACCTGAGAAAATGATAGTTGACAACGACTCTCCTTCGTCTTCTCAACCTACCAAGTTTCATACCCTTAAACGGTCTTTAGACCTTGACCTGGACCAAGAATGTGGAACCTCTTCTTCGGCAGCTGTACCAGTCGCTCCGAAGCGTCGTCTCCCCTCGATTGCTGTGACTACGCATGCTACACACTTACTTGTAGAATCCATCGATCCGCATGAGAGACTGTCCACCAGATCTCCCTTTTTCATTTCTAAAGCTTTGGACGCTGCGGTTGGCCCCTTGAAGTCTGTGAGGAAGCTTCGCTCTGGGGACCTGCTTGTCCAAACTTGCAGTGTTTCTCAGAGTAACACTTTTCTGCACCTCACTAGTCTTCAAGGCATTCCTGTCAAAGTGACACCTCACCCGTTTCTTAACACCTCTCGGGGTGTTATTTCGGAGTTTGATCTCTTGCCATGCAGTGAAGACGAATTGGTGACTGAACTGGCAGATCAAGGTGTTATTGCTGCACGTCGTATGATGTTCCGGCGCGATGGTTCTTTGATTAAGTCTAAAAATGTTATCTTGACTTTTAACTCCCCGAAAGTTCCGCCCGAAATCAAGGCTGGCGACTTGGTCTGTGGAGTTCGCCCGTACATTCCCAGTCCTCTGCGCTGTTTCAGGTGCCAGAGGTACGGACATTCACAACGTTTCTGTAAGAGTTCCGCTCGTTGCGCACATTGTGGCTCCAGTGAACATGACGGGGAAGGTTGCACTTCTGCGGCCTGCTGTGTTAACTGTGGTGAGGCCCATGCAGCTTACTCCCGCAACTGTATGAAATGGAAGGACGAGATGGCGATCCAGCGCCTCAAGACCCTGGAAGGCCTCTCGTACCCTGCTGCCAAGGCCAAGTTGGGTATTCCCAACAACCGACAGCGTACTTTTGCCGCAGTAGTTCAGTCTCTGCCACAACCCGTGCAGCCCTTTGTTCCGCACCCTGTAGCTCTCGCCGCACTTGCCAAGCGATCTACAGCTGAACAAGCGACACAGGTGGATTTCCCCGAGCTCCAGCTTATTCGACCAGCTGAGTCTGCGCCTTCTCTTTTGAAGACGACCGACTCTTCCGGTTCCCAGCAGACAGCCTGCACGTGCTGGAGACCCGGCCCTCAATCCGCAAAGGTGTGCAGTGTCCATCCAACTGTCGCGGTCCACCTGACCAACATTGCAACTGTCTCGGACTCAGCGAGGTCCCCACCCTCAACCAACATTATAGAGGAACATCGGAGGGAGGAGAGTGACAGTTCGTCCCCAGCCTCAACTAACATTGCAGAGGAACATGAGGGGGAGGATAGTGACAGTTCGTCCTCGCCCTCGGTCAGCATTGCATTGGAGTGTGTGGGGGAGGAGAGTGACTCATCCTATGTGTAGTTGTGTTCGATTTCGTAATGTGTTTTATCATTCTCATTCCCCAGTTTTACTTAATCGGCTTGTTTCTCACCATTGTACCATGTTTTTCATACTGTTTGTTTCATTGTCTTTTTTGGCCCTTCCTTCGTACTCATGGTTCGGTTTTACTTGGTCAGCCAGATTTTGCGATTTATGCCCCGTTTTTTAATTTTGTCTGTTTGTCTTGTGTCTGGCGCTCTTTGGCCAACCATGGCCCTTGCGCCAATAAAATCTAATAACCAACCAACCAACCAACCAACCTTGGTTACTACAGTGTGAGTTGCGATTAAATTAACGTTCCAGGTTCCACGTGCTCTAAAGTAACGTTCCAGGTTCCACATGCTCTAAAATAACCTTCCAGGTTCCACCTTCTCCAAAGTCACGACGGCTGTCACTTTCAAGACTGAACCTGGATTCATCAAAGAAGAGGATATTTGCCCGTTGCTTTTCGTCCCAGCCTCGATGTTGTCTGCATTACAGTACCATGGAATTTCTTCTGAGTAGCTGAAGTGCAAACTGCAGGTCTTCTTACGTATAATCCTTGTTCGTTGAGCCGTCGGTATACTGTTTGCATTGAAGTACCTCGTCCACCAGCCACAGACAGCTCTAAAGTAAGCACTCTCGCTGACATCGGCGTGGTACGTCTCTCTGCTAGTGCCATGTACCTATCATCCTGAGCGTTTGCAATCCGTGGACGATCTGCCACAGGTTGACGATTAATATCTCCAGTGTCCTCGTACCTTCTACAAAGTCTGAATACAATGGAATGATTCACGCCAGTGGTTCTGGCAGCTTTACTCTGCCTCTGGCCAGATTCCAACATTCCGACAATCCCAGCACGTGAAAACACATCCACTTTCCGTTTCTTTTAATACACGACCCGACGCCATACTTTTGTCCAGATTGCTCAGGAGTTGCACAATTCCAGACGCTGTCGACGGTGGGTAAGGGAAATACCTTATAGAAAGCACAAGGCCAGGACATTAGACAGATGATTTCCCTCCGTTTGTGACGTCACTCTCATGTTACATGGCCTGATACATCGGTGTCGTGTTTGACATTATACACGACAGCGTCGCAAACCAATCGGAAGCTTCGGTTTCAGCGTGACTTCACTAAAAGAGGGAACTCATCTCTCTAATGTCATGGCCTTTTATTTCCTAGACGGCCTTGGTAAGGGTCAGTAGTAGGCGACGCAGTGTGTGCCGTGTGACTGGGTGATTGATTGTCGGCGCCACTGTTCGCCTAATGGCTAAGAGGCAGGGTGACGGGTCAGAAGGTCTCGTCTTGTAGAGTCGCTCTCAGGCAGCCGCTTCTGAACCGACCACTGCTCCTAATAATGCTTTAATTAATCTAGTGAAATGGTCCGTAAACATTATGTTAACTTTCCTGAACTACACGTTAGCTTCACAGTAGACTTTAAATTATTGCATAATACCAATACAAATCACTTCAATAATAAAACGGTTAGGGTTCTTAAATGGATCTAGGCCACTTACAGTTCAAGCTGGTTTATTCATAGGCTGTCAGCAAGTCAGAAAATCCAACGGTCATCGAAGTCTTTTTAGTATGATTAACTTTTGGACACCAGTGTATATTTGTTATCGTAGAAATCCGGTTTAGAAAATCCTTTTTGTTTCTTGTGGTTTTTAATATAGCCGTATACGTAATTAACTGTGTCTCTACTGTTGTTTGTAATGAACTACGTTAACATATAACAATGTGGGTCAAAAATTCGTCTTGTTATGGGCTGGGCATAGTGTTGAGCCTACTTTTCTGTGTAAAAGGCGCGCCTGCGTCGACTGGGTACCGCGATGACATAGAATACTCGTGATTAGTGAAGTCGCAGAGCCACATTCCGTTACCAGGTGAGCCAAGGATGGAGGTCGATAAATTTGATGGTCCGGTTCTCTTATGCCATTACAAACAAAAATGGTTAAACGCGGCAGTGAAGAAATTTGTGCAATACCTAAGTAGTTGAAAGCAAGGAAAGCGTGGACAGCGGCACTGTGAGAAAATCGTTCCGGCTTTTCAATACTAGGAACATCAGCCTCGAAGACAAGCAGAGGTCAGGACGTCCAACGACCAACAACACTGACATTCTGGTGGAAGGTGTGACAGCGAACCTCGGTATCAATTGGCAGCTGAGGTGGGGCCTTCCCAATCCACTATCGTTCGTCACTTGCACCAGCTTGGTTTCTCCACCAGGCGTCTCCTAATGGTTCATCATGCATTCGTACTTCAGCATGGGTATCAACGTGTCACTCATGTCGTAGATTACTGTCAAATCTACAGTGCAATAGGTTTTGCGACGTATCATCACACGTAATGAAAAATCTACCACACGGAACCCGTACCTGAAGCCACGCCAGGAAGCACAGCCAGTGGTGCAACGACGGTAGTTTGATATGCAAGTCATGCTGTGCGTTTGGTGAAATTGTGAAGATCCTGTACCCTGGGAACTCGTGCCAGATGGTCAGTCTGTGGACGAGAATTCGGTGTCATCCTTCTTGCTTTTCAAACATATCATGAAATATATTTAGCATAGTTGATTTTAGGCATTTATCAAAAAAGGTGCACATTGCACTGAAAATATATCGGTATCATTCTTCTTGTTTTATAAAAATACCCTGATATATCTTTAGCATAGCAGATTTGAGACATTTTGTCAAAAGACGTGTTCATTACACCCGATAATTTAGTTTCGACTTTCTTGTTTCATAAAAATACCTCGAAATACCTTTAGCGTAGTAGGTTTGAGACGGCCACATCTTGGTACTCGGCCAGTCCTATCATTACCCTACATGGTGGAGTTACTTCCGGCGAGTACTTGGACATTCTAGATCAGTGCGTTTCAACCTTTTCACAGATTCTATCATTTTTAGGACATGGCAATAGTCGAGTACCACCAATGGCTTAAAAAGGTGTCAAAACTTGATGAACAAAAAATGAAAGGAAAAAAGTGATAAAGTATGCCCACTTACCACACTTTTAATGGGAAACTTGTGCCAGTTTTTCTTACATTAATCTTTGCACTCGTGGCTGGAGAGTAGGGTGCAGCGAAAAACACTTTTTTTATTTGAAGCGTCACCATGTGCAGTAGTTGCGACTTTATTATTGAAATGACCCCCGAAATATGGATGACATTATTCGATATCTTAGGCTTCCTCAAGGACCTCGAAGTTTGAAAGTTATAAGGGAAAATACACTGACGGGAAAAAAAATCCCAACACCACGAAAACATAGTTGTAGAGGAATGAAATGGCGGCAATACATTTGTATACATAACATATTTAATCGATTAAGGTTTCAAGATCACAGCTTAATGTAAGAGCGAGAAGAGCCATTTTAAATGTGAAATGCTGGTACATTAATAACCGGTGTAACCGCCAGAATGTTGAATGCAAGCACGCAAACGTTCATGCATTGTGTCGTACAGGTGCTGGATGTCAGTTTGTGGGATGGAGTTCCATGCCTGTTGCACTTGGTCGGTCAATACAGGGACGGTTAATGCTGGTTGGGGGTGACGCTGGAGTTGTGGTCTAATGATGTCCCATACGTGCTCGATTGGCGAAAGATCTGGTAATCTAGCAGGCCACGGCAACATGTCGACACTCTGTAGAGCACGTTGGGTTACAACAGCGGTATGCGGGCGAGCGTTATCCTGTTGGAAAACACCCCCTGGAATGCTGTTCATGAATGGCAGCACAACAGGTTGAATCACCAGACCGACGTACAACTGTGCCGTCAGGGTGCGTGGGATAACCACGAGAGTGCACCTGCTGTCATAGGAAATTGCTTCCTAGACCATAACTCCAGTTGTAGGTCCAGTGTGTCTCGGCCGCAAACAGGTTGGTTGCAGGCGCTCACCTGGCCTCCTTCTAACCAACACACGGCCATCACTGGCACCCAGGCAGAACCGGCTTTCATCAGAAAACACAAGAGATCTCCACTCCGTCCTCCAATGAGCTCTAGCTTGACACCACTGACGTCGCAAACGGCAGTGGTTTGGAGTAAGTGGAATGCACGCTACAGGGCGTCTGGCTCGGAGCTGTCCTTCAAGTAACCGATTTGTAACAGTTTGTTGTGTCACTGTGGTGGCACCTGCAGCTCGAATTGCTGCCGCAGACGCGGTACGATGCGCCACGGCCATACGCCGTACACGGCGGTCTTCCCTTTCAGTAGTGCCACGTGGCCGGCCGGAACCCGGTCTTCTTGAGGCAGTACCTTCCCTTGACCACCGCTGCCAACAATCATGCACAGTGGCTACATTCCTGCCAAGTCGTTCTTCAATATTGCGGAAAGAAAATCCACCTTCTCGTAGCCCTATTACACGATCTCGTTCAAACTCCGTGAGCTGTTGATAATGGCTTCTTCGTCTTCTTAAAGGCATTCTTGACTAACATCAACACCCTACGTCGAATCTCAACGATAACTAACACTCACAAACGTTACAGCGCGTATTTACAGCAAACCTGCTTTGCATGTTCCGAGGGCGCTACTAGCGCCACACGTATGCGCCGAGCGCGAAATTTGCATAGACGTCATCTCACAGATGTACTCTCACCGCCTACCAACTGTGATTTATCTAACACAACCCCTTCTTGGTGTTGGGATTTTTTTTCCGTCAGTGTACTTTTAAAACACACGCTTTCTCCATTTTGTAAATATAAAAAACTACAGTGTCACCATGTTATTTAATATCCTCTTTGAGTGTATAAACACGGGTAACAATTCAGCAGACGTGAGTCAATTTCTTATGCTTCCCCAAAGAGCTCAGATTTTGTCATATTTCTCTGGAAATGGCATGATAAGTTATGTAAATATGATGGACATCTGCTTTATCTAGTAGCATAACTTGAGGAGGGAGTTTATTTCACTTGGAAATCATACTTTTTTCGGAACTTGGCATCAGATTCATATCCAAAATTTTTGCTCTGAATCCATCTTTTGCAAAAAGGCTGCACACATGAGCAGAAGAATCTGTTACAATCTTGACCATCCTCACTACTGCCTGAGAATGGCAGAGTATTTTTGTAAATTCGTGGCAAGAACTTGGATATTTATCCGACTGTAGTAATTCTAGAAACTCATCGTCTTTCCATTTCCGTCTGATGGGAGGCTCAGTCACAGTACATTCTTGCCAGTCGATTAGGTCGATGTAATCATTGCTCTGGAAATTCAGCTACGGATTCCGAAACTTTCTAATGGTAGTTGTTTGCTCTAAGATTTCTTGGCCTTCATGATGCGTCGAACAGTAAGCTCACGAACATACCTTCTGTGGTCAAACAACATTGCAGCGAGAAAGTTTACTGCATGGGGAAAATACGCGTTGTCTTGGACGACTCTATTTACAGTATCCTTTAAATTATCAGGAAGATACTGAAACCGAGATATAAAAAGCTGCAAATTGCTTGGGCCATCTTTACAGGTACCGTTACATTTATACGTGAACCACGATAGTGCATATACTTTCATTACGAAGGTGGCTAATGTGACAAGTTGTGGTGTTGGATCACTAGTTCCAACATACAAACGCAGAATGCGATTTGCGAGGGTCAGCCAACGGGAATGTGCAAGTGTTCCAGGATCCCGATTTGCCAGATCTTGTGGGAAATCACCTGCAGAGACTGCTTTACAAATTTCCCACAAATAAAGTTGATTCAAGCTAAGATCTCCAGAGTTAATGTCGGACTGAAACGAAAATTCAATTTTCTGGAAATTAACGATAGGAAGGTTTGCGCACGTCTTCAGGTACTTTCCAATCAATCCACTAAATCTTCTTGGACCTGATGTTTTCCCATCGAGTGCTTCAGTGAGGTGGCGTAAAGGTACTTCATTAAAATGAAGCTGAGATATAATCCAGTGCACAGGACAATTGAACTTCTCTTCAAGGCGCCGAATTATACCTGCATTTGTGCCGGTATTAGTCACTTCCCCGTCACTTCCAATAAAGACTAACTCCGACAGGTCAAAGGACTTCTGCTCCAGTAAGCTGAAGATACCGTCGGAAATGAGCTTTGCACACTAGCTCTTCGGTGCAAAATGTCCCAGATAGATCGAAACCAGTTCTTTAACAAGTGTAATATGTTCCTCCCATTCTTTTTGCTTGTGCCACTTGCCATCATCTGTCTGTGCATTCGTAAGAGTTTCATCTTTTCTTTCGTCCAAAAATAGAGCTACAGTCTTGCGACCACTCAAGCATACCTCATCTTGAATTGTTTGACGGGGCTTTTTCTTCTCTCGTCTTACTTCATGCCGGTCAATAATAGGTGCATTACAGTCTTTCGACTGAACCTGTTCACTTACACCATGAAGCAAAGCCGACGCAAGATCAGCTGCCCTTCGATCGCTGATGCCTCACCTATCGCACTTTCTCGAAAATGCAGACAGTGTCATTTGACGCCTAGGTTTTGAAGAGCGACGTGGAGTGAAATCGTAATCTTTCTCCGAGGCCAACAAATGATTAGGACCCGGCTCATCTGGTTTTGCTTCAGAACTAGTATTTGCATCCTCTACTGACGTAACATCCTGGACTCGCAGGGCCGATTTCAGTGATGCAGTTTTCTGTTTTTCCCTACGGACATACTCAACCCCATCACTCTTTCGAGCTGATCGTTCTTCACTACACTGGTGATTTTTGCGTCAAGCCCACCTACTATCAGTCTCCATGAAGATGAACTCAGGACACACAGCACCTCTAAACAGACGCACGTGAGGCAGGAGAACCTCGGTACAATAGCGGACACCAGTGACTGAAACTCCTTGGAAGATGTGGAGGTCAGTACGGCTACCAATCATGATACCGCCCCAAACAAGAACTCCGCCACCTCCAAACCGGTCCCTTTCGATGATGTTGGAGGTGTGATTGCGTGTTCCCTGCTCTCTCCAGATGTGTATACGTCCAGAATCGCTCGTCAGACTAAATCGGCTCTCATCCGTAAAGAGAACTCGACCCCACTGCTGATGTGTCCAGTTCTTGTGTTCCTGGCACCACAGAAACCGCCGTCTCCGATGAGCAGGCGTTAATGGCACACGCCGTACTGGTCGTCGTACAAATAGACCACCTTTGTGCAGCCTCCTGGCCACGGTAAAACGTGGTAACGGATATACAGTTGTCTTGTTGCATGTGCCTTGTGATTTCTCCCGCTGTCTATCGTCTGTATCTTCTCGCCTGTAAGACAATATACCAGTCATCCGCCGCCGTGGGTGCTGGTGGACGACCACTGCTAAACTCTCTGTTCCTGACGTTTGAAATGCTCTCCAAGTTAGTGAAACGATGCTGTGAGCAATCCCGAACTCCTCGGCTACACTAGTCACACTTCGACCTTCTTCCAACTTCCCAATGACACGACCTCGGGTAAAGTCATCCAGATGTCGTCTACTGGATTGCTTGTTGGCCATATCACACGGTGGCAGCAACTCGACGTCGTTCAAACCGATGTACACCGTGCAATAGCTTTCACTGAATTGTTGAGCGTACACCGCCCGTGTGCTTTATACCCTTCCAACCCCCCCCGTCATGCTGCATTTATGCGCATGCCCTACCGTACCGGACCCTAGTCTATCTCCTGAGTGGTCTTTCGGTTCGTTCTGCCTGCTCGTTCCGCTGTTATGCTAATTTCTCCTCTTCTTCCTTAATTTTTGCACACCAGTATATATATATATATATATATATATATATATATTGGGATGTAAGGTCAGGTGATGCGTAACATCACAGCCTCTCCTTGACAAATGTCAACCCCGCCTTCTCGTGGTGCATCCTGTTCCCACTAAAGGGGCTCTGACGACCGCCCATAGCGGTATAACTATACCATCGGGATTAGAGGAAATTCTATCCCACACTCACCAACCCGCTTGGCCAGCGTGGTGAGTTATGGCCAGACCCCTCCAAAATGATTCCACAACTTAAATCTTGGCCCTCAGTCTCCGGCAGCTGGAATGTACCTGGCCAAGGCAGCGGCCAGTGCGACATGAAGGCAGAGGGTGCTAAGAATCCCCGGAGAACCGGACTAGGCTGCCATCTGATGCTGACCTTGGCTACTTACAATGGACGCTCTCTATCTTCTGATTCAAGGCTTCTTGAATTGGAAGAGGAACTGCAAAGGATCAAGTGGGACATCGTGGGGCTAAGTGAAGTAAGGAGAAAAGGAGAAGATCTCATCGAACTGAAAAGTGGACATCTCTTCTACTATCGTGGGACAGATACTGGCAGAACTAGTGGTGTTGGATTTATAATAAACAAGAAACTGAAGGATAAAGTTGTAGAAGTTGAAAGTTCCTCTGACAGAGCTGCACGACTTGTTATCCAACTCTCGAAAAGATACCAGGCTCAGATTATTCAAACTTATGCACCCACCACAAGTCATCCTGAAGAAGAAATTGAAGAATTTTATGAGGAAATTTGTCATCTAAATAATAAAGGTAAGCAGCACTTGAAAATAATTATGGGAGATTTCAATGCAAAAATAGGGCAACGGCAACAGAATGAAACTTCAGTAGGTAAATTCGGTCATGGCAACAGAAACCAGCGTGGAAATACTCTCGTTGAGTTTGCAGAGGCAGAAGGGTTTTTCATCTTGAACTCCTTTTTCAAGAAAAAGCCACACAGGAAATGGACATGGAGACATCCAAATGGGACGACAAGTGAAATTGATTTTATTATGTGTAACAAAAAATTCGTCATAGAAGACTGCAGTGTGCTAAACAAGTTCAACACAGGTAGTGACCATAGATTGGTGAGATGTAAGATGCACCTCAACACTAAACTTGAACGTGGCAAGCTCATAAGACAAACAAAATCTATTGACATAACCAACCTTAAAAAACACCATAATACCTTCAAGTTAGAACTGAAGAACAGGTTCTCTGCTTTAGAAGGCCTAACATCGGAAGAAGTGGACATCTCTGAAGTTAACAGAAAAGTAACCAAAGCTCTTATGGAAACAGCAACAAAATTGGCTGGGTCTAAGAACAAGTTGCATGTGAACAAATTATCAGGAAAAACCAAAATGTTGATGCAAAAAAGAAGAGAGATGAGAACAACTAAAGAAGATGTGACTTCCAAAGTGGAATATATAGAGCTATGCAAGACAGTAAGAAAAAGTATCACTGAAGACGTAAGGAAATTCAACTGTGAACTAGTGAGGAAAGCAATTGAAAACAACCAAAGCCTAAAGATAGCAAAGGGACATCTCAGTAAGGGAAGAAAACAGATTATGGCACTGAGAAAAGAAGATGGTTCTGTAACAAGAAATAGAGGCGAAATTTTGACAAGAGTGAAAGATTTCTACTCCAAATTATATGAAAGGGATGATATATGCACTCCTGACATCATGAAAGATACCAGTACCAGAGTTCCTCCAGTCCTTCCAGCAGAAGTTGCACATGCAATCAAGAACATGAAGCGAGGAAAAGCTCCAGGAGAAGATGGAATTACTGTAGACATCATACAAGAAGCAAGTGGAGAAATCGAAACAGTACTCGCCCAAATTTTCACTCGATGCCTTAATGAAGGAAAGATTCCTGAGGATTGGAACACCGCTACAATGATCCTGCTACATAAGAAAGGTGACATTGAGGATCTCGGAAACTACAGACCTATCAGCCTCCTATCAGTAGTTTATAAAATCTTCACTAAAGTTCTTTCACACCGCTTGAAGGTAACACTGGACATGGCTCAACCGAGAGAACAAGCTGGATTCAGGAGTGGCTACAGCACAATAGATCATATCCACGTGCTGAGAGAACTAATTGAAAGAGCGAGGGAATATGAACTTCCATTGTGCATGGCTTTTATCGATTATGAAAAAGCCTTTGATTCGGTGAAACCATCAGCAGTTACAATGGCTCTGAAAACCTGCGGTATTGAAGATGCATACATTAATATTATTAATAACATCTATGAAAATGCAAGTGCAAAGATTAGGCTGTTTGAAAATACAACACACGTAAAAATTGGAAAGGGAGTGAGACAAGGGGACACCATATCTCCGAAGCTCTTTAATGCCACATTGGAGGGTGTTTTTCAGTCGCTGAGCTGGGAAAACAAAGGGATAAAGATTAATGGAGATTATCTAACCCACCTTCGCTTTTGCTGATGACGTAGTCATTTTTGCAACTACCCCATCAGAGCTGCAGAGTATGATCCAGGAACTTGCTGACAAGAGTAAAGAAGTGGGATTAAAAATGAACTTTCAGAAGACAAAAGTGATGTTCAATGCTTTTACAAGAAATGAAGATTTATCGATTGATGGAGAAAAGCTGGAGATAACAGACACGTACGTTTATCTTGGACAGCAGATATCAAGTGAGGGTCACATTGATGAAGAAATTAATCGGCGTACAAAACTTGCCTGGAGAGCTTTTGGAAGAAACAGCATAATTTTCAAGAGCAATATGCCATTATGTCTTAAAAGAAAAGTGTTTGATCAATGCATCCTTCCAGTGCTTACGTATGGTGCAGAGACGTGGACCTTAACTAAAAGAGACATACAAAGGCTGCAGACAACTCAAAGAAGCATGGAGAGGTGCATGCTTGGTGTAACCAGGAGGGATAAGAAGAGGAACTCGTGGATCCGAAAAATGACAAGAGTGGAAGACATCATGATCAGAGTTAAATCCCTGAAATGGCAATGGGCTGGACATACTGCCAGAAGGACAGATCATCGATGGACAGCCGAAATTTTAGATTGGATTCCAAGGGACAGGAAAAGACCCAGAAGAAGACCACATGGGAGATGGGTGGATGAAATTCGAAAGTATGCAGGGGTGACATGGAGGAGACTGGCACAAGACAGACCGTTGTGGAGGAAACTTGGGGAGACCTTCGTCCAGCAGTGGATTGATAATGGTTGACAATGATGATGATGATGATATATATATTCTATAAAGAAGATACCTAAGCAAAAAATACATATATAATTTTGACTCACACCTAGTACAACATAGAAAAGGTTATGTATCTACCTGTGTGAGTAAAAGGAGAAAAGATAAAAAAATAAAATAAAACAACTGAATGTAGAAGGTGTCGAGAATACTGAGCCTTGGCTTTATCAAGGACCAGCAAAAACTCTGCATTTTCTCACTTCCACAAAGACCTAGTTGGAAATGGGTTTCTGCAAGGCCATAGATGCAAGTAACATTCCCACCTAAAATAGTTTAAAAAATATATATATAAGTCATGTCCTCCGTAGAGTAGCATGACCTAGCACTAGTTAACAATTTCGCTTGCATCCATTAACCTTCATGGCCCGACCCATGCTCTTCATCTGTTACTATTAAACAGAGAGAAGAAGATTAAAGAGAACTCAAGCTGTGAGAGTGACATAATAATTAGAAATGATTTTCAGCTATAACGAAATTCCAAGTTCGTTTGAGAGAGAATTTAAACCTGAAAAACAATGCAAAAGAAATCCAAATTTTACATTGCAATTAAAAAAGGAAATGTTAATTTATAACGAACAGATTTTTGAAAGAAAACTTGAGTCTAAAACCCCTACTCTACAACTTATGACAGCACGAAAACGAGAATAAGTTAAAGATAATAATTAACTAAAGAAAACTTTGTGAAAGTTATATACCTTAAACAGTTAGTTGCAATATGTACAAAGTATTTCAGCAGTGCTTTAAGTGCATAATTAATTAGTTATTAAGAACTTAACTACTTTGAAAAAACAGCGCATAGACAGCGCATAGAAAGGAACAAGCTTAGCCATCTTCTGTTCCTAGGTACCCCAAAAGACGCTCAAAGTTACAAAGAAAAGTAAGAGTTAAAACCCGCAAAAATGTTAACAGACAAACAAATGCTTAAAAGCTGAAAAGCTAAAAAACGACAGAGAAAAGGTACATGAAGTACAAACATTGAACTTATAAAACCTAGAACCCAAAAACAAGGAAGAGAGCTTACCTCTTGTGTGACAAAAACTTTCTCCTCACAAGAGAAGAACATGGCTGACCTCTTCCGCCACTCCCTAGACGCTGGGGGCAGTGAGGGTGGGGCTGATGGCCTCCTCATACAGCAAGAAACCAACGCGCGGAGATTTTAACCAGAGAAAAATATATAAACTTAAGACTGTGGATCTGAATGATCAGAAAGAGCAGAATTAACTCTCCAGAATACATGAGAAATATTATAAAATACACGAGCAGTTTATTCAATAATCTTTGCATGTATTAAATCACCTTAGTGAGCTTCTATAGATTAATCAGAATCTTATTAATTTTAATGTTGGTTTTACTATTTTTAGTATAGCTATCCTAGTGATGAATAACTAGTTTTCTTTTTTATTTGTTTTTATTTTCTTTTATAAACAGATTTTTAAGCTTTTTTGTGATTTTGTTTATATTATTTAATTTTTTGTTTTAATAGGACCGTCATATCCATAGCACTAAGGTTCCTTTAGGTAGTTAATAGGCATCCTCTAGCCAACTTCCTTACGGCTTTGATTGGTCAGAATCATATTATTAACTGTGTAGAAAATTAAAGCAGATCTGCCAACCTTACTCTATTATTCAGAATAATTTTTCTTAAAGTTCTTTTGATGAAAGAAGAAGGAATTTCGTTCTCTAGAAAACTTTCTAATAGTATATTAATGTGGTAATTGAAGTCCAAATTGTTGCTGCAAATTCTTGAAATTCTTAGGACCTGAGAAATTAGTACATTCTCAATTACTTTGGTTGAAATGTTATTATTCCAGTGTAGATATTTAATTACTTTGAAAGGAAAATTAACTCTTTTATCAAAGAGGCTAATAGATGGGTTACCTCTGTTGAGCTTAATGCTTAAGTCTAGGAACTCAAGTTCCTGATTTCTGTGGTTGGTTTTACATAAGTTAAGAGAGCTAGGATAGATATTATCAAAATCACTCTCTATAACTTCTGAATTATTGATAAGAAGTTCTATTTTGAATTGTTAACTATGGAACTCAATAATAGAGTAACATACGAGCCCGTAAGTTATTCTACCAAGCAGTTAGAAAATCGGTTTAAGGCATTCTTCAAGAAACTTAAAATTCCACAACTAGAAGATATGAGCCTGAATTTCCATTTCTTTTGCAACGGTTAAGTTTCATAAGGATCCTGTGAAGTTCAGGTTCATAGCTAGTGGAGTAAGGAGTCATAAAAGAAAATAGATCTTGCTTTTGAAGATGTCTTAAAGAAGGTTTTGAAACACATTAGAAACTGTTCTAACTTGATGTACAGAGATTTTTGGATAATTAATAATAATGCAGAAGTAATTTCTACTATACTCAAAGTTTGTCCCCTAGATATTAATAGTTATGATTTTGAAAACCTATATACTAATCTGCCTCTATCAGATATAATCACTACCTTTAAAGAGCTGTATGCAGAATTTAAACTTAACCAATTTGTTGATGTAGGAACTTGGAACTCTTATCTCAATTGCTGCATAAAAAATAACCATATCTTATATAATAATACTCTCTATAAGCAAGTGAACGGTATTCCAATGGGAACATCAACGTCCACGAATATCGCTAATCTATTCCTGTTCTTTAAGGAATATAAATTCATTAAAAATCACCCCACCTGCTCAGATAACTACCTTTACACTTTTAGATATATTGATGATCTGCTGTGTATCAATAATTCAGAAGTTATAGAGAGTGATTTTGATAATATCTATCCTAGCTCTCTTAACTTATGTAAAACCAACCACAGTAATCAGGAACTTGAGTTCCTAGACTTAAGCATTAAGCTCAACAGAGGTAACCCATCTATTAGCCTCTTTGATAAAAGAGTTAATTTTCCTTTCAAAGTAATTAAATATCTACACTGGAATAATAACATTTCAACCAAAGTAATTGAGAATGTACTAATTTCTCAGGTCCTAAGAATTTCAAGAATTTGCAGCAACAATTTGGACTTCAATTACCACATTAATATGCTATTAGAAAGTTTTCTAGAGAACGAAATTCCTTCTTCTTTCATCAAAAGAACTTTAAGAAAAATTATTCTGAATAATAGAGTAAGGTTGGCAGATCTGCTTTAATTTTCTACACAGTTAATAATATGATTCTGACCAATCAAAGCCGTAAGGAAGTTGGCTAGAGGATGCCTATTAACTACCTAAAGGAACCTTAGTGCTATGGATATGACGGTCCTATTAAAACAAAAAATTAAATAATATAAACAAAATCACAAAAAAAGCTTAAAAATCTGTTTATAAAAGAAAATAAAAACAAATAAAAAAGAAAACTAGTTATTCATCACTAGGATAGCTATACTAAAAATAGTAAAACCAACATTAAAATTAATAAGATTCTGATTAATCTATAGAAGCTCACTAAGGTGATTTAATACATGCAAAGATTATTGAATAAACTGCTCGTGTATTTTATAATATTTCTCATGTATTCTGGAGAGTTAATTCTGCTCTTTCTGATCATTCAGATCCACAGTCTTAAGTTTATATATTTTTTCTCTGGTTAAAATCTCCGCGCGTTGGTTTCTTGCTGTATGAGGAGGCCATCAGCCCCACCCTCACTGCCCCCCAGCGTCTAGGGAGTGGCGGAAGAGGTCAGCCATGTTCTTCTCTTGTGAGGAGAAAAGTTTTTGTCACACAAGAGGTAAGCTCTCTTCCTTGTTTTTGGGTTCTAGGTTTTATAAGTTCAATGTTTGTACTTCATGTACCTTTTCTCTGTCGTTTTTTAGCTTTTCAGCTTTTAAGCATTTGTTTGTCTGTTAACATTTTTGCGGGTTTTAACTCTTACTTTTCTGTAACTTTGAGCGTCTTTTGGGGTACCTAGGAACAGAAGATGGCTAAGCTTGTTCCTTTCTATGCGCTGTCTATGCGCTGTTTTTTCAAAGTAGTTAAGTTCTTAATAACTAATTAATTATGCACTTAAAGCACTGCTGGAATACTTTGTACATATTGCAACTAACTGTTTAAGGTATATAACTTTCACAAAGTTTTCTTTAGTTAATTATTATCTTTAACTTATTCTCGTTTTCGTGCTGTCATAAGTTGTAGAGTAGGGGGTTTTAGACTCAAGTTTTCTTTCAAAAATCTGTTCGTTATAAATTAACATTTCCTTTTTTAATTGCAATGTAAAATTTGGATTTCTTTTGCATTGTTTTTCAGGTTTAAATTCTCTCTCAAACGAACTTGGAATTTCGTTATAGCTGAAAATCATTTCTAATTATTATGTCACTCTCACAGCTTGAGTTCTCTTTAATCTTCTTCTCTCTGTTTAATAGTAACAGATGAAGAGCATGGGTCGGGCCATGAAGGTTAATGGATGCAAGCGAAATTGTTAACTAGTGCTAGGTCATGCTACTACGGAGGACATGACTTATATATATATTTTTTAAACTATTTTAGGTGGGAATGTTACTTGCATCTATGGCCTTGCAGAAACCCATTTCCAACTAGGTCTTTGTGGAAGTGAGAAAATGCAGAGTTTTTGCTGGTCCTTGATAAAGCCAAGGCTCAGTATTCTCGACACCTTCTACATTCAGTTGTTTTATTTTATTTTTTTATCTTTTCTCCTTTTACTCACACAGGTAGATACATAACCTTTTCTATGTTGTACTAGGTGTGAGTCAAAATTATATATGTATTTTTTTGCTTAGGTATCTTCTTTATAGAATGTGAATTCTGAATTTTCAAAACTGCTGCGTTGCGCGTTTTGATTTTCAGGTTATTTGCACCCTTCGTTGTAAATTCTAAAATTTTTTCCTTAGTCTTCAGTTTTGCTCTTAAGTATATATATATATATATATATATATATATATATATCATCACCCTCCTCAACCATTATCAATTTTCTGCTGGATGAAGGTTTCCTCAAGTTTCTTTCACAACGGTTTGTCTTGGACCAGTCTCCTCCACCTCACTCCCGCATGCTTTCGAATTTTATCCACCCATCTCCCACGTGGTCTTCTTTTGGGTCTTTTCCTGTCCCTTGTAATCCAGTCTAAAATTTCGGTTGTCCATCGATGGTCCGTTCTCTTGGCAATATGTCCAGCCTATTACCATTTCAGGGATTTTACTCTGATCATAATGTCTTGCACTCTTATCATTTTCCTTACCCACGGGTTCCTCATCTTATCTTGCTTAGTTATATATACTGTGCGTGTGTGTGTGTGTGTGTGTGTGTGTATCCATCGAGAAGCTGTAAAATGTCTATCATCGTACATGACGAAACTTCTTTTTACCGGTAATGCAGACTTTTATGTAAATTGACAGAGAGAGAGAGGAAGCTGACTTCTTGAATTTTTCGTAGCGTCGTCTGAACTAGAGTTTTACAGATTTTTTTTTCTTCAGTTTTATATGAGACAGTAGTGTTTTATGGGAAATCTCAGTTTACCGAAAATAGAAAAAAAGTTTCTAAAGATATTTATTTCATGTAAAAATGAAAAAAATTGAAAAATATTCTCGTGCAAGGGGGCGGCAAATCTGGGCTTGCACCCGGGCGGCAACTGCCTTTGGCGCGCCCCTGGTTCGAAGTATTTGTTTACATATGAGGCTTGTACCGAAAGTATTGCAAAAGTGGATATAACTTTTTCATTAACTGACATATGTCGTTCAAATTACAGATGTTCGTAGAGTAAATCTTCCTCTGTAGTGTAACCCTTCTTTTTCACTGCAATTAAATAATGGATTCCAAGCAGAAGCAGTGTGCCGTCAATGAGTTCTTGACGAAGGAAAGATGCAGGCTGTCCGACATCCACAGAAGGCTACAGAGTGTTTGCGGAGGTGACAGCATTGACAAGAGCAGTGTGCGCAGATGGATGAAGAAGTTTAAAGAAGGGGAAACCAGCACTGAAGACAAACCACGCAGTGGGAGACCATCATCTGCGACCACTGACACGAATCGTCAGCGAGTGGATGAATTGATTCGCGCGGAGAGACGAGCCACAATCCGTGAGCTTGTTGCGCAATTGGAATGTAGTCACAATGCCATACAGAAGATGGTGGAAGACTTAGAGTATCGGAAAGTGTGTGCAAAGCGGGTATCTCGGCAGTCGATACCCGATTTGAAGGTGAGAAGGGTCGAAGTCTGCTCTGATCTGTTGGAAGCGTTAGAAGCCGATGAAGACACATTTTTTTCGATCTGGTGACAGGGGAGAAAACATAATCGTATCTTTACGATCCGGAAACGAAGAATCAACCCAGCAAAAACACAAATGCTGGGAAACTGCTGTCCACCAGCTGGCAGTGATGGGTCACTGCTGGCTAAAATCTGCCGCTCACGGCCCGGTAGCGGTCCGTTAGTGGCAGCGCTATCAGTTGGCGAGCCATTGATGGCCATGCAGCATCGCCGTGAATTGTGGGCCTCCAAGCAAGTGCCACTAGTGGCACGTAGCTGGCAACCGATGCAACCCCCAACACCAGGTGGAAGCAACGGGACTGCGCATGCGCAGAAGCAACACTTGCTGTGTCTTTCATGGTACCAGTTAGTTGAAGACGACGCTATCGCCATCGTGTTATTTTAGTGGATGTTAAGAAAAAAAGCAATATTTAGAGCGGCGAATTAATTTTCTAATGAAATGCCACGTCGACGAAGATATCAGATTAAGCCATGAAATACTAGATTACAGCCGTGAAATACACCCTGCCGCCCCGGTGGCGCAGTGGTCTAAGCGATGACCTCTGATCATTCGTCCGAACGACGTGGTCCGGGTTCGAATCCCGGTGAGGCATGGATGTTGTGTTTGTCTTACGGCACTGGCTCTCTCCCTGGAACCAGTGACCCTAAATTAGGGACGGGTGACTGCTTATAGCCCATTGAGTTGCTCACGGTGGTCGTTAAACCTCCAATCAAAAAAAAAAAAGTACACCCACTCCATTCCCATGAATAACAAGAAATAATTTGAAACCGCTTGAAACAAATATCCTGAAAAACATTAAAAAAACGTTTGTAGGAAAAAAAATTATACGCGTACAAATTTTATCAATTATTTGAAAGGAAAAAAAAGCAACGCCATGTGGATATAATGTACTTTCATCCCAGGATTGAATGCACAAGACTGGGAGGAATTCGCTTTTAAATATAACGAAAAGTAAAATAAAATATATTTTTCCTTTAAAACAAATGTAGCTTCCGACAACGGAAAGGAAAGATACAACGTTAAAATTGTAACAGAATGTGACATGAACAGGTAAATATATTAATTCAACAATCGCCTTTTAAGACGATAAGGACAGCACACAACTTTGGAAAGCGACTTTAAGTTGGTACACTCCTTGAAAATAAGTGAAGTTTCCTTAAGGTAAAAAAACTATCGTTACGTTGAAAAATAAATTTATGAATTATATGAAACTGACATTTATGAAAAATACCTCGCAATATTGTAAAATTAAAGCGAGAATCATTCGATTACACATTCCGCACGAAACAAACAGCTTATAGCACACGCTGGCGCGTGGCAAATCAGTCCCGTCAGTAGAGAGCTCGCATCGCACGCCGACAGCCCTGGTTCGTTTCCAACCAGATCCAAACGGGCGTTTTTTCGGTTTGTTAAGAAAATTTCCCCAGCGTATTGCCGTAATTCAGAAGTTTCGTAAGCGGGGAAAAAAGAAAGTTGTATCTTTGGGAAACTGCCGTTATCCTTGATTTTTTTTATGGCTACTACTGGGAAATTGGCGGACAAGATTCGGCAAGCCATCAGTTACGTCACGTGGTTGCCGGTTGCCACTGCCGGGAAACTAGCGGACCACATTGGGATAACCATCATTTCTGACACGTGCTTGCAGGGCCGCTGAAGGGCTACTTGTGGCAGCTACTGCCTGTGATGGATAACTGATGTCCCTGTTGTGGCATATGACAACTGATGGGGGTGCCAACTGTTGGCCAGCTGTTGGCCTGAACGGATGGCCCTTCTGTTGGCCGCCCGGACATTTTATTGACGGTTCGGCAGAGGCAACATAGTGCTGGGCCAGCAAGACTGTTTTTGCTGGGAATCCATGTAATGGCATAACACCTTCTCACCAAGGCCTAAGAAGTTCAACAGCACAGAAAGTCATAGTGACTGTTTTTTTTTTGGGGATGACAGTGGTGCCATTCTCCTTAAGTTTCTGGAACGTGGCCGCACCGTGTCCAGCGAGCGGTACATTGAGACACTCAAGAAGCTCAGAGAAGCCATAAGGAGGAAGAGGCCGAAAAAGAATCTGAAAAGGATCCACATTCACCATTGCAATGCGAGACTACACACTTCTTTGGCAACAAATCAGGCGATCAGCAAATTAGGCTGGTCGATGATCCCCCATCCACTGTACAGCCCAGATCCGACACCCTCCGACTTCCACCTGTTCGTTCGAATGAAGAACAGTCTCCGCGAACAACGATTCGATTACACAGACGAGGTAAAAGTGGCTGTGAAGAAGTGGGTACAACAGTCCACACCTGAATTTTTTCACAGAAGATTCGAGAGTTTGGTTCAACGATGGCGCAAATGCATCGCTTGTGATGGAGACTATGTTGAGTAGTACCTTTGTATAGAGAGTTACTCTACCAACATGTGCAATTTGAACGACGTCTGTCAGCTAATAAAACAGTTATGCTCACTTTTGCATTATTTTCGGTACAACCCTCGTATTTGCGGAACGAGGGCTACCTAGTTTATACCTAAGTGTAGAAGAGGAAAAGGGTTTACAAATTTGTAACAGAAGTATTTAGTCTGGTGAGTTACATTCCTTTTACTACTAAGGTAAGTCAGTCCAATAGAGGAGCTTTGTTTCTATAGAGCAGGAGGTCTTCAGCCTAATCTGAATCCCGGACAACATGACAAAATGGAGTAGCACTCACAGGCGACATGAACGAGAAAAGTAAAAATGGATGTGTTTGTGATGAATATCGATTATTTCAGAGGAGTTTTGAATCATAAAACATAACATTCGGAAAAAGAAACGTTGCAGTCAACATGATATGTAGTATGTTACAAAGAAGTCAGGAGTAGGTACCTGATATGCCTACCTTTCTAAATAGTCTTTAAAAATTTCAGTTATGTACGCTATCGTACCATAGCTCATAGGTTTGGGAATTCAAAGCCCATGTACGCAAGGTACCTGGATATTCGTTTCTCCATTTCGAAAATGTATTTTTTTCCATTTTAGAAATTCCTTTTCGGGCGTCTCGCCAATCATTACAAAAACTACTCCGCAGGCCAGGAGTTGAAGTCCTCAGCTCTAGAGGAAGCCTTGAGTTATTTGGCAATAAGTGGCAGAAAGCGCTTGATGCAAGTCTGGACTCCCATCTAAAACAGCATTAATCCTCCATATCCAAGGACCCACATCTAAAACAGCATTAATCCATATCCAAGGACCCACATCTAAAACAGCATTAATCCATATCCAAGGACCCACATCTAAAACAGCATTAATCCATATCCAAGGACCCACATCTAAAACAGCATTAATCCATATCCAAGGACCCACATCTAAAACAGCATTAATCCATATCCAAGAACCCACATCTAAAACAGCATTAATCCATATCCAAGGACCCACATCTAAAACAGCATTATTCCCTATCCAAGGACCCACATCTAAAACAGCATTAATCCATATCCAAGGACCCACATCTAAAACAGCATTAATCCCTATCCAAGGACCCACATCTAAAACAACATTAATCCATATCCAAGGACCCACAACTAAAACAGCATTAATCCCTATCCAAGGACCCACATCTAAAACAACATTAATCGAGTCTGTAATTGCCGTATGGCATCGTGTTATCACCAATGGGCAACTAGAGAAGCTCATTGGTTCCATGCCAAGAAGGTGCACTTTGTTACTAAGAAACCGTGGTTATACAATTAAATATTAAAGCGTATTTTGATTGTTGGTAAGTTATTTCAAGTGTCCTAAAAGTTTCCATAATGTACTGCACAGTAATTTCACGTTAAATGCATTGTACACTAATTTCACAAATTCCACTGTTTTTTGCTTTTTATGAATAGACGCTGTACTTTTGCTTGTAATTTCACTTCAATTACTGGTAATAACATTTTGTAAAAGTATATGAATTCAGCATAAAATTTCATTTAAAATGGTGTGTAATATGTCTTCCTGACTTTACCATTACGCTGTATAAGTTGACTTCAAACATCAAAAATTGACTTTCGTGCTACTGGTGCAAGACTATTGGCCACGACTGTATTTGTTATTACTCAACAAGTATATGTGTTACTTAATAAGATATTTCACTATTATCCGGAATATTATTTCATCACGGTTTTCATAAACGTAACAATACGTCACTGCAATCTGCGTAAACTACGAGAACCTGATGCTAAATGTGATAAAAGTCATTACAGAACTGCATTTTTGGGGCTATGGAAACATGCATCGTAACGAAATTTGGCTTCCTCTCGACCTTCGTCCCTAGGGATGATTATCTACTATTGACGAAATCTTTAAAATGACGTAAAACACGGCCTGTATATACACTATCTACCAACAAGTAATTGGACACCTGTGATAGCAAAGTAAAACGAAGTATATTCACCTTCAATAGTTGGTGGAGCCTCCACGAGCGGCGATTACAGCTGCGACCCTCCGGGGCATACTCTCAACCAGGCGTTGTACGACGGCTAGCGGTATTTTTTTCCACTCGGCTTGGAGAAGACAGGTCAGTTCCTTCACCGATTTCGGACGGTGGGGGCACCCCTCAAGTCGACGCTCCAACTCGTCCCAGAGGTGCTCGATAGGGTTAAGGTCCGGGCTCTGTGCAGGCCAGTCCATTCGATTAACCCCATTGTCACCATACCAAGCCATGGTGGACCTCGCAACATGACAGGTGGCATTGTCATCCTGAAAGTAACATGGATCCACCCCGTAAAACTGCTACAACGTAGGAAGCGCATGGTCATCCAAAATGGTCAGTAGGTCTCGGCGTTGAGACTACCAGGAATTGCAACCAAGGGTCCCGTGCCATACCAGGAGAAACACCCCCATAGCATAAATCCACCGCCGCTGAACTTCACAGTTGGCACAATACGTTCCGGCAGGAGGCGTTTTCCAGGCAGACGCCAAACCCAGACCCTGCCATCCGAACGGTAGAGGGTGAACCTTGATTCGTCGCTCCAGAGAACCTGTTTCCACTATTCAACGGTCCACTGTCGACGTTCTTTGCACCACGTTAGCCGAGCAGCGCTATTGGACTTGGTGATCAAAGGCTTGTGGCTGGCAGATCGTCTATGATAACCGAGCAGATGGGCTTCCTTACGGATGGTATTCATCGAAAGAACACTCGCGGATGCTTGTTGAAACTCCTCGCGGATGCTTGTTGAAACTCCTCGCGGATGTGGCCCATCGATTTGGTGCGGTTCTTTCGAATTTCTCTGGCCAGCACCCGTCGGTCTCTAACTCCCAGTTTTGTGGGTCTGCCGGGTTGGGGCACATTCCGACAGTCACCTCTCATCTTCCACTTGCCAATCACAATCACGTAGGCCACTGTCGATTTTGGGTACTTCAACTCGCTGGATATGTCACGTATGGATCGGCCATTTCTGTGATACCCGACGATTACACCTTTCTCGAAATCAGAGAGCTCCGAACTGCGTGGCATCTTGCATGCGACTGGTTGCGTTGTTGTTTCCCACACGATATTTAACGGAGGCGGCCGTGACGTGTATCAGGACCGCAGATATCGTCGATTGCAGGTGTGTCCAATTACTTTTTGGTAGATAGTGTATATCTTAAACCAAAAGTTACCAATTCCCTTCACTAACACACTTGCGATTCAGCGTTTCTTCCTATCTTGAGATCAGATTTTAGCTTGAGCGTGCGCAGATGGATCTTCGTAGCTATGTCATATTTCGTCGGTGTTAGGGTCGTTTCTTTCACGTCTAAATCTGCATAATATACGTATAACAACAATAACCTAAATAGTAAAAATATTTATTATTGCCGCCGCCATAGTTTAGTAAATAATTTTATGACTCACATATGTTCTTTCATTAGTTTTACGACAATAACGTTAATTATTCTATTTACCTAAGTACCACTTAATGTCAGGAATTAACAAACCTTATTGTTTGTCGTTACGATTTAATTCCACTTTGTATGTACCGGACTGAGTCTTGTGAGTGGCGCAAATAAATGCAAGTTGTTGTAGTTAAATAAATAAATACTCTCGAATCATTCGTTTTATTTCATGAAGATCCTGCCATGCGAAAGATGCGTAGCATAAATTATCTACAAGAAGTACCAGGGTACTTTCTCGATTTTTTCAATTCCTGAATGCGTTCAGAGCTTGAAAAAAGTTAAGGATTTCGTCAGCTGTGACAAACTGCAGTCACAATTTTCAGCAATGAAAGAGACACACCATGTTTGTTATCTAGTAAGGTCTATAAACGTAAAGAGAACAGTTTCTGCACTAAAAATGGCTTTGGAAGACAAACGACAAAACCTAAAAGTTATATTCTTAGAAACACCTATTTTGATCTATTAAAACGTTAATTATATAGAATGAGACTATATAATTTAACGTGTGCTTTGTTCATTTGATAATGTCAGATATTGCTCATTATTAGTTATTATGTATAAGATTGTTGTATTCATGTGTATGTGTTTCATTAATTCATATTTAAAAAGTCTTTTTCGGGGTCCACTGCATAATTGGCATTTTCAGTGAATATTTCGGGTATTTCGAGTGCATGCATATTCTGCTGCTTTTAGTGCATATAATTCAATCTCTAATCATGAATAATAAACAAAAGGTAAAAATTTTAAATGCTTCCCTTGTGGTCTAGTGGTCTGTATTTTGGCCCAGCCGGCGAAACAAGACCTCGGCGCTTCCCCCCCCCTCTTCTTGTATGGAAACCCCAAATCAAAGTGGAGGTGACAGCCCATGGCGTTAAGTTGTTAAATCTCGAAAAAAAAAAGAGCTTTAAATTGTTTTGTTTATTATCTAAATTTCTCACAAAATTTCCAGTTCTCACTATCTCTTCTATAAAGGAAAAGGATAAATTATTTTTTGTGGAATTTTCGGAAACTGAGTTTAAAGAGCGTACATATAATTATTTTTCGGGGGGGGGCGAAAATGGAAATTTTTGAAATCCATCAGGACAAAATAAAAGTTAATGAAAATTAGAAGAAAAAAATTAAAGCATTGTTTTTTATTGTAAGTTGATGAATTTTTATTAAATTAAGGCATATTTTTTAATGTAAGTCGCATTTTAACAAAGAAATGAAACGGATTTGGGAGGCCAATGGAGCCCCCCCCCCCCTTTAAATACGTTCCTGGGCTCAGGTATTTTAAAAATTGTTAAAATTCTTTCTTCTCAGCTGTTATATCAAACCAACAGCTGTGCCTCAGTTTTACCTATGCCATTAAAATAATTACAGTTTTTTAATTTAGCTGTTAGAAAGGGCAGGAAAGATTAATCAGAAACAGGACTTTCGGTTGCTTTAGGAAATATTACTCGTTACACAGGAAACTTACCATTTTTCAGCTTAGTCGGGACTCGGGCGCATCGTGTACTTTCAGCGGAAATTTATAAAATGGCTGCTTTGCATCAGAGGATAGACCAAAACTGCATGAGTGTCATTCTTGAAGTATTTAGGGAGACCCCTGGTGGCAAAATCCCAGATGAGGATATCATATTGCTGATCAATCAAGACTTGGAGCTGTATGGTAAACGACAGGCCATCTAAAGCACTTTTCCGAAAGCTTAAGCAATTATGGGATAGCTTACACTTTGCATATCTGGTTACCTTAAGAGAGCCCTTTGCAAAAGGCAGTTTAAATATTCCGAAGAAGGATGATGAAGGTAGTTTGCCATAATAATGTCACTCACGTTCGCCTCTAGAGTTTTTCGACGGAACAGCTTCTCGGAGCAGATAAGGTTCACGCTATTTTACTTCGTTAAATGAGGCGAAGTGCTCTCTTATCTTCTTCATTATTTGGATTATAGATTTAAGTTTGGCAACTGAAGGAACAATAAAGAGAGTGTTTTGAGTTGTTACGACGCAGTAAAACCTTTCCACACACTTGGATAGAGTTTGATGAAAAGAGTTTGAGACTGTTTTTTTCCTTACTGCAGACGATCAATAACTTAGTACCTTTTCACGAAATATAAAGCACCCATTTTTTTTTAATTTCGGGATTTATAGAACGTCTGCGCCTGTGATCATGTCTGTCTGCTTCGGCATACGAGGCTCTTAAAATGTTGTGTGAAGCTTTCTTTCACAATTTCAAGTTTCATTAAAAAAAACGCGCCTCTGACAACTCGGGCACCAGAAAGTACCCCAGAGTACCTCTGGGGGTTTTCATGTCCATCTGCTCTCTGCACTCAAAGTTATTAAAACTTCTGGTGTAAATTTCTTTCACAGTTTCAGGTTTCATAAGAGTTCTACGCTTCTTATCACTCGGGCAATGGGAGCGCCCCCTAACATTGATTTCTTTCACGATTTCAGATTTCATCGGTTTTCTACGCCTCTGACTACTTGGGCAAATGAGACGGCCCCAAAGTTACCTCTCTCGGAGTTTTCATGACTATATTCGCTTTTTTTTTTCGGCACACAAAGTTATTAAAATTTCTTGTGCTGATTGATATCACGATTTCAGGTCTCTAAAGATTTCTGCGCCTCTGACCACTCGAGCAACGACGACGGTCCGAAAGTACCCCTCGTGGTTTTCTTGTTCATCTGCTTCTCGGCACCCATCATTATTAAAACTTCTTGTGCGGATTTCTTTCACGATTTCAAATTTCACAAGATTTCTGCACCTCTGAACTAGACACGATTTATCAATATATCGAAATATTGATATTTTCGGCTGATATTCTTATATTTGATTTTGTGTAACATTTGCTGTTTGCGGATAATTAAGTCATCTTGGCAGAAAATAAGGAAGACGTAGTTTATACACTAGCGTGCAAATATTAAGGACAAGACGGTTTTTCGAATGTAAGGTCGTGCAGAAGTGCTCCACATCGACTCAAATCATACCATAAGATCCCCAAGATGTAAGAATATGGGACAAGTGAGCAAAACCGTCAAAACAAGGAATCCAAAGGATACAAAGGCACTTTATTGAAAAGGTAGCTTCAAGCACAACTGGACAGAAGACAGAAATGTCCATGTGACAGGCAGCTGCCAAGAAAAATCCAGTCTTTAGTAGAGGATATGATCACCCCTGACTGTGTAGCAGGATTTACAACGTCTACCCATGCTGAGGACGAGGTTGTCAAGGAGCTGTTGAGGCATCGCGGCCCATTCTTCTTGTAGCTCCAATCGCAGCTGCGGAATCGTTGCTGGCGGCTGGTGACGTGCTACCAAGCGTCTCCTGAGAAGGTCTCACACGTGTTGGATTGGATTTAGGTCCGGCGACCTTGCGGGCCAATCCATACGTTGAATATCTTCACTCTCCAACAGCTCTGCGACAGCCACTGTACGATGAGGTGTAGCGTTGTCGTCCATGAAGAGGAACTCAGGACCCACAGCACCTCTAAATACGCACGTGAGGCAGGAGAACCTCGGTACAATGGCGGACACCAGTGACTGAACCTCCTTGGAAGATGAGGAGGTCAGTACGGGTACCAGGCATGAAACCGCCCCAAACGAGAACTCCGCCACCTCCAAAACCGGTCCCTTTCGATGATGTTGGAGGTGTGATTGCGTGTTCCCTGCTCTCTCCAGATGTGTATACGTTCGTCAGACTAAATTGACTCTCATCCGTAAAGAGAACTCGACCCCATTGCTGATGTGTCCAGTTCTTGTGTTCCTGGCAGCACAGAAACCGCTGTTTCTGATGAGCATGCGTTAATGGCACACGCCGTACTTGTCGTCGTGCAAATAGACCACCTTTGTACAGCCTACTGGTCACGGTAAAACGCGATAACGGATGCCCAGTTGTCTGTTGCATGTGCCTTGCGATTTTTCCCGCTGTCTGCCGTCTATCTCTTCTCGCCTGTAGGACAATATACCGGTCCTCCGCCGTCGTGGTTGCTCGTGGACGACCACTGCTCAACTCTCGGACAGCTGTTCCTGTCGTTCGAAAGGCTCTCCAAGCTCGTGAAACGATGCTGTGAGCGATCCCGAACTCCTCGGCCACACTAGTCACACTTCGACCTTCTTCCAACTTCCCAATGACGCGACCTCAGGTAATGTCATCTAGATGTCGTCTACTGGATTGCCTGTTGGCCATATCACACGGTGGCAGCAACTCGATGTCGTTCAAACCGATGTACACCGCTTTCATCGAATTGTTAAGCGTACACCGCCCGTGTGCTTTATACCCTTACGACCCCCCCTCATGCTGCATTTATGCGCATGCCCTACCGTACCGGACCCTAGTCTATCGCCTGAGTGGTCTTTCGGTCCGTTCTGCATGCTCGTTCCGCTGTTATGCTAATTTCTCCTCTTCTTCCTTAGTTTTTGCACACCAGTGTATGTTCCGTGAACTGATCTCTAAATATCACCGTTGGGGATTTTAAAAATAACAAAAATAAAACTCAGCACTTGTCCTATGATCCCAGAGTCTTCACTGAAACAACCGATCAATTTACATTGAGAACAGTTGAGGAATTTAAATACCTCGGATCCATAATACATCAAGTTGGTACATGTCATCATGACATTCATTGGAGAATTGCGGAGGGCAGGAAAGCTGTTATTTCTGTTTTGAATTATGTTTTTGGAGCAGCAATGTCTTTCCAAGAGTTAAAAGACACATTTTTTCTGCGATTGGTCAGAGCATCATTTTATATGGTGCGGAGACGTGGACATTGAATAAAAGACATCAACAAAAATTATTGGCTACAGAGATGAACTTTTGGAGGCGTTCTGCAAGAAAACCCAGATGTGAAAAAGTGCGTAATGCAAAAATTCGAGATATTATGAGTGTTAAAGTCGACATTATTCACACTATTGAGATGAGGAGATTGCAATGGCTCGGCCATGTAAAGAGAATGTCATTAGAAAGGCTTCCTAAAATTTTGGTGGAGTGGGAGGCTCTGAGAAAGAGGGGAAGAGGAAGACCAAGGAGAAGGTGGATGGAGAAGATTAAAATCAAGTTTAAAAAAATAATGGACTGGATGAAGTGATGGCCTTGGATACAGAGAAGGGTAAGGATGACCCTGGCTGAAATACACGTGTATATGGTCGAGGAAATCCACTTGGTAGTGGAAATTCGTGATGATGATGCCATTCTGATATTTAACATTGATATCACAGTTTCGATATATCGGAAAACTTAGTACATCAGTTTTCGATATATCGGAAAAATCAGTACATCAGTTTTCAATATATCGGTGCGATATTCAATATATTGGTATTGGTGTGATATTTAATATATCAGCGTCTGTCCGATGTGATTCACCTGAGGGATATGTGTTCTTTCCTCGCATGACATGAAATAAATTACTCTGCTGGGCGGCATTAAACTGCGATCTCATATGCTAATATCGAGATTAACATATAATATGTGACTAGATCTGTACAAGGAAAAACGTCTGCTCTCGATTTCTATCATTTCCAGAAAACTTTGTAAGGAATAGTTTATGTGTATTTCTTCATACCCACTTTAGCACTTTATTTAGTAAAGCCATAAAAATTTGCAAATGGCGCCAGACAGAAGCTTTAGTGACTGGAATTTGAGGAAACAGGCAAACAGAGGCAATACTTGGCATAACATTGCATTCTGTGATCACCCTGAGGCAGTGAATAAACCGGAATATCAGTCGTATTGAGATCAGAAGTATCGAAAAGACATCAGATCAAAAATATCGTAAAATCGATCTGATATATTGATTTTTCGATAGTGATATTTTCGATATACACTATCTACCAACAAGTAATAGGACACCTGTAATAACAAAGGTAAACGAAGTTCATTCACCTTCAATAGTTGGTGGAGCCTCCACGAGCGGCGATTACAGCTGCGACCTTCCGGGGCATACTCTCAAATAGGCGTTGTACGACGGCTAGCGGTATTTTCTTCCACTCGGCTTGGAGAAGACAGGTCAGTTCCTTCACCGATTTCGGACGGTGGGGGAACACCTTAAGTCGACGCTCCAACTCGTCCCAGAGGTGCTCGATAGGGTTAAGTTCCGGGCTCTGTGCAGGCCAGTCCATTTGATTAACCCCATTGTCACCATACCAAGCCATGGTGAACCTCGCAACATGACAGGTGGCATTGTCATCCTGAAAGTAACATGGGTCCACCCCGTAAAACTGCCATAACGTAAGAAGCGCATGGTCATCCAAAATAGTGCAGTAGGTGTCGGCGTTGAGTCTACCAGGAATTGCGACCAAGGGTCCCGTGCCATACCAGGAGAAACACCCCCATAGCATAATTCCACCGCCGCCGAACTTCACAGTTGGCACAGTACATTCCGGCAGGAGGCGTTCTCCAGGCAGACGCCAAACCCAGACCCTGCCATCCGAACGGTAGAGGGTGAACATTGATTCGTCGTTCCAGGGAACCTGTTTCCACTGTTCAACGGTCCACTGTCGACGTTCTTTGCACCACGTTAGCCGAGCAGCACTATTCGACTTGGTGATCAAGGGCTTGTGGGCGGCAGCACGTCCATGATATCCAAGCAGATGGGCTTCCTTACGGATGGTATTAATCGAAAGAACACTCCCGGATGTCTGTTGAAACTCTTCGTGGATGTGGCTCATCGATTTGGTGCGGTTCTTTCGAATTTCTCTGGCCAGCACCCGTTGGTCTCTAATTCCCAGTTTTGTGGGTCTGCCGGGTCGGGGCACATTCCGACAGTCACCTCTCATCTTCCACTTGCCAATCACGTAGGCCACTGTCGATTTTGGGTACTTCAACTCGCTGGATATGTCACGTAGGAATCGGCCATTTCTGTGATACCCGACGATTACTCCTTTCTCGAAATCAGAGAGTTCCGAACTGCGTGACATCTTGCATGCGACTAGTTGTGTTGTTGTTTCCCACACGATATTTAACGGCGGCGGCCGTGACGTATATTAGGACCGCAGATATCGTCGATTGCTGGGGTGTCCAATTACTTGTTGGTAGATAGTGTAGCTTTACAGAGAAAAAGGAAAGAAAAGAGAAATTCATGCCACACTTTAAAATTTACCCCTGACTAGAGTTTCTGTTTTGTTTGGCCAGTTACAAGGTCACTCCAAGAAATTTCTACAAATCTACAAAATGAGCTTTCGTTCTGCAAATAATTGTAATATTAATTTTCGGAAAATATCGTGTTTGTTTTTACCTTGGTGAAGCACATGAAATAAGGGAGCGTGCACGGTGTCATTAAGCTGAAGAACATTTGCTTACAAATCCGACTCTTGTCATGCAAGAACAGCACATAATATCAACTTCAATTGTTTCTTTCCTGACAAAAAATTCCTGTCGTGAATTAAAAAGATATTACATAATCGATTTTCGCCTTTATTTGGTTTCCTGAGCAATCATTGTTCATCAAGGTTTTGAGGAATCTGAAGCAAATCACTCAGCTTTAGTGGGAAAATCGTGGCGTCACTGTAACAGGTGTGTTCTCACAGTTTTAGAGCTGACTGACCCTAGGTGCGTATTAACGTTCGTTGCTGTGTTTTCCTGAGAATTATAAACTGTGACTTGGATGTAGAAACATGATGTAATTCCGGTTTATCCACTACATGCCATTAAACCAAAGGTCTGTTAGTTTCCTCCGAAAGAGACTAATTTTCATTTGTGGGTCTGAATAACACAGCATTTACATAAAGTTAATTCCACATGTTTTCTGGCCATACCATTTTACGTGTAGACATTTACACGGTCGAGTCCCATTATTATGACCACCAGCTAATATCCAGAGTAACCGCCGTGTGCAGCGCGGACAGCAGCTAGACGGGCTGGGGGTGACTCAATAAAGTGCTGGAAGGTGTTCTCAAGTATGTGGAGCCATGCTGACTGCAGTGCATCTGACAGCTGCGTGGTGGAGGATTCGTAGAGCGAACAACACGATCGAGGTGGTCGCGCAGATGCTCAATTGGGTTTAAGTCTAGGGAATTAGGGGGCCAAGTAAGTACTTTAAGGTCTTAATCGTGCTCTTCCAATCAATCTCGGACATTTCTAGCTGCCTGACACGTCGTTCTGGAAGATTCTATTTCGCCCCAGGGAAAACAATCAGCATGTATGGGTGTAAGTGGTCTGAGAGGATGGATTCATAACGAATTCGGTCCATAGTGCCTTCCACAGGTAAGAATGGACCCTGAGAATGCCACGAAAACATTCCCCAGACCATAATGCTGCCCCCACTAGCTTGTGTTCTTCCAGCAATGGTTGAAGAGTGTTTGTTCCCCGATGTTTCTCGCCTTATACGACAACATCCATCCGTTCAATGAAGCAGAAAACGTGACTCGTCGGAGAAAGCAATCCTTTGCCAATCAGCGGATCTCCAATTCCGATACTGCCGTGCAAATGTAAGCCTTTCTGCCGATGCACCTTCGTTAGCATAAGCGCAGTGACCATCCGTCTGCATCGGAGCCCCGTACGCAGTAGGGTTCGCTGAACTGTCGTTTTAGACACACTTCCGGTTGCCCCCTGGTTCATTCGGCCAGTTAGTTGCCCCACTGTAGCGTGTCGAATGGCCCTCACGCACCTTCGAAGCCGACGTGCACCTCTAACATCATTGGGCACGTGGTGCTCCGCAGTTTACACGGCACTTATTCGCAATGGTGCCATTTCTCCAATCACGATACACTTTAACCACAGGAGCGCACGAACAGTTCACAAACTGCTCTGTTTCAGAAATGCTACCCCCTTGGCCCGAAAGCCAATGATCATCCCTTTCTGTAAATATGATAAATCGCTCCTTTTATCCATGACAGCAACGAGTGATATGATCACGATCAAATGAAGAGGATTTTAGGAAGGGAGTGTCTGACCCCAAGTCTGAAACAACAATTAGAAATAGGAAGCTAGGAGATTTGGGCTAGAGTGTCCGATAGGAAAGTAACACGGAAGCGAGGTAAAAGCCTCCCTTATTTACTACCGGGTGGCCAGTACCCGGGGTCCGACGGCTTAATGTGCCCATCAGATCAGATCAGATCAGATGTAGAGGATTTTAGGAAGGGAGTGTCTGACCCCAAGTCTTAAACAACCCTTAGAAATAGGAAGCTAGGAGATTTGGGCTAGAGTGCTCGATAGGAAAGTCACACGGAAGCGAGGTAGAAGCCTCCCTTATTCACTACCGGGGGCCAGTACCCGGGGTCCGACGGCTTAATGTGCCCATCAGATCAGATCAGATCAGATGTAGAGGATTTTAGGAAGGGAGTGTCTGACCCCAAGTCTTAAACAACCCTTAGAAATAGGAAGCTAGGAGATTTGGGCTAGAGTGCCCGATAGGAAAGTGACACGGAAGCGAGGTAGAAGACGCCCCTATTTACTACCGGGGGGCCAGTACCCGGGGTCCGACGGCTTAATGTGCCCATCAGATCAGATCAGATCAGATGTAGAGGATTTTAGGAAGGGAGTGTCTGACCCCAAGTCTTAAACAACCCTTAGAAATAGGAAGCTAGGAGATTTGGGCTAGAGTGCCCGATAGGACAGTGACACGGAAGAGAGGTAGAAGACGCCCTTATTTACTACCGTGGGGCCAGTACCCGGGGTCCGACGGCTTAATGTGCCCATCAGATCAGATCAGATCAGATGTAGAGGATTTTAGGAAGGGAGTGTCTGACCCCAAGTCTTAAACAACCCTTAGAAATAGGAAGCTAGGAGATTTGGGCTAGAGTGCCCGATAGGAAAGTGACACGGAAGCGAGGTAGAAGCCTCCCTTATTTACTACCGGGGGCCAGTACCCAGGGCCCGACGGCTTAAAGTGCCCATCCGACGCACGGCGGATATTTAGTGGTTCGAGCGTTCGTACCTACCCGGGATCGAACCCGAGGTTATCTCCATGACAATCACGAAGGTTGACCACTAAGCCAACCGCGGTCCTGATTACAATCTCTCGTTTGGGCCATCTATTTATACGTAAAGCCGCAGAGTTCATAGGGCGCTGCTCCGAAACGGCATGCGCATTTTCACTGACCATTCAATCATTTGCATGTTCCAACCTGTTGTACATATACTGTAAGTTTCAAGGTAATACCAGCAGTCCTTCATAGGGTTTCAATTTAAACAAACAAGAGTGTAACCCGGTATCCTTTGTAGATAATTTATGCTACGCATCTTTCACATGCTAAAATCTTTTGGGGTGTGTGAAATAAAACGAGTGATTAAAGAGTATACATTTATTTACATACAACACATTGCATTCAGTTACGTCACTCACGACCACACCGAGCCACAGTCCGGTACGAACAAAGTGGAATTAAATCATAACAACAAACAATAAGAACACATTCGCCTCACTCACGACCACACCGAGCCAAAGTCCGGTACAAACAAAGTGGAATTAAATCATAACAACAAACAATAACAACACATTCGCCTCACTCACGACCACACTGAGCCACAGTCCAGTACATACTAAGTGGAATGAAATCATAACAACAAACAATAACAACACATTCGCCTCACTTACGACCACACAGAGCCACAGTCCGGTACATAGTAAGTGAAATTGAATCACGACAAACAATGAGGTTTACTACTTCCTGATAATGAGCAGTACTTAGGTAAATGAATTAATGAATGTTATTGTCGTAAAACCTATAAAAGATTATGTGTGAGTCATAAAAGTAAATACACTGACGGAAAAAAATCCCAACACCGAAAAGTGGTTGTGTTAGATAAACGACAGTTGGTAGGCGGTGAGAGTACATCTGTACTCTCACCGCCGACCAACGTATGCGCCACACGTATGCTCGACGCATACGTGTGGCGCTAGTAGCGCTCCTCGGAAACATGCAAAGCAGGTTTGCTGTAAATACGCGCTGTACCGTTCGTGAGCGTTAGTTATTGTTGAGATTCGACGTAGTGTTGATGTTAGTCAAGAATGCCTTTAAGAAGACGAAGAAGCCATTATCAACAGCTCACGGAGTTTGAACGAGGTCGTGTAACAGGGCTACGAGAAGGTGGATTTTCTTTCCGCAATATTGAAGAACGACTTGGCAGGAATGTAGCCACTGTGCATGAGTATTGGCAGTGGTGGTCAAGGGAAGGTACTGCCTCAAGAAGACCGGGTTCCGGCCGGCCACGTGGCACTACTGAGAGGGAAGACCGCCATGTACGGCGCATGGCCGTGGCGCATCGTACCGCGTCTGGGGCAGCAATTCGAGCTGCAGTTGCCACCACAGTGACACAACAAACTGTTTCAAATCGGTTACTTGAAGGACAGCTCCGAGCCAGACGCCCTGTAGCGTGCATTTTATTTACTCCAAACCACTGCCGTTTGCGACGTCAGTGGTGTCAAGCTAGAGCTCATTGGAGGACGGAGTGGAGATCTGTTGTGATGAAAGCCGGTTCTGCCTGGGTACCAGTGATGGCCGTGTGTTGGTTAGAACGAGGCCAGGTGAGCGCCTGCAACCAACCTGTCTTCGGCCGAGACACACTGGACCTACACCTGGAGTTATGGTCTAGGAAGCAATTTCCTATGACAGCAGGCGCACTCTCGTGGTTATCCCACGCACCCTAACGGCACAGTTGTACGTCGGTTTCGTGATTCAACCTGTTTTGCTGCCATTCATGAACAGCATTCCAGGGGGTGTTTTTCAACAGGATAACGCTCGCCCGCATACTGCTGTTTTAACCCAACATGCTCTACAGAGTGTCGACATGTTGCCGGGGCCTGCTAGATCACCAGATCTTTCACCAATCGAGAACGTATGGGACATCATTGGACGACAACTCCAGCGTCACCCCCAACCAGCATTAACCGTCCCTGTATTGACCGTCCAAGTGCAACAGGCATGGAACTGCATCCCACAAACTGACATCCAGCACCTGTACGACACAATGCATGAACGTTTGCGTGCTTGCATTCAACATTCTGGCAGTTACACCGGTTATTAATGTACCAGCATTTCACATTTAAAATGGCTCTTCTCGCGCTTACAATAAGCTGTGATCTTGAAACCTTAATCGATTAAATATGTTACCTATACAAATGTATTGCCGCCATTTCATTCCTCTGCAACTATTTTTTCGTGGTGTTGGGATTATTTTTTCCGTCAGTGTATTTACCAAACTAATGAGGCGGCAATAGTATTTCGACTCTTTAGGTTTTCGAAAACTATATCTATTATTATTGTATATTCATCAGATTTAGATTATCGTAAGAAACGACCCTGATACTGATGAAATGTGATGTAGTTACGAAAGCCGATCTGCGCATGTGCAAGCTAAAATTTACCCTCAGTATAGTAAAAAAAGGCTGAAAACGGGGAATGGTTTAAATCTCGTCGTGTTATACATCATTTTAAAGCTCTCGTAAATAGCAGGTAACCCCCTTGGAGAAATGTCAAGAGGAAGTCAAATTTCACTACTGTGCACCGTTTCTTTTCTGTTGGAAGTTTAATGATCACCGTGAGCAACTCAGTGGGCTATAAGCAGTCGCAAGTCCGTAATTTAGGACCACTGGTTCTAGGCAAGGGAGAGAACCAGTGCCGTAAGACAAACACAATATCCATGCCTCATCGGGATTCGAACCCGGACCCATCTTGGACCAATGATCAGATGTCATTGCTATGATCAGATCTCATTGCTATGTCCGTGGGCCATGCCCCCGGCCCTCTTTCGGGGGGGAGATGTGACGTACCTGGCAGCAGGACACACACAACATAAAGGCAGATAGCAATCAGAATGAACGTCTGCGTAGCTCAGTTGGTAGAGCGACTTGTTCGGGAATAAGCGGACTCGGGTTCGAATCCCAGCGTAGACCAAAAATGACGGAGAAATTTACTTCGTTATAACCCCCTCAAATGATCTCTGCACGCACTGTTCGCCGTACACTGCATCGGATGGGATATGGCAGCCGAAGGCCTGTTCGAACACCTTTGCTGTCTGCAGTTAACAAGCGAAAAGGTCTCCAGTTCGCACAGGAGCACAAGGATTGGACAGTCTATAATTGGAAACAAATTATGTGGTCCGATGAATCACCTTTTCAGTTGCACCATGCTGATGGCCGAGTGAGAATTTGGCGGAAACAGCACGAAAGCATGGACCCCAAATGCTTTTCTACAACCCTTCAAGCTGGTGGAGGCAACGTTATGGTTTGGGGAATGTTTTCCTGGCATGCTTTGGGCCCATTAATTCGTGTTGATCAACGTCTGACTGGCACATCATATCTAAACATCGTAAGTCATGTGGATGGTTTATCCCAATGGCGATGGCTACTTTCAACAAGATAATGCGTCCAGCCATAGTGCTCGTTTTGTACAGGATTGATTTCAGTAAAATGCCGGGGAGTTTACTTTGCTTAGGTGACCCCCACAATCTCCAGATCTCAACCCCATTGAGAATTTGTGGGATCAAGTTGAACGAGCCGTCAGACTGCTGGATCCACAACCCTGCAATCTCACACTCCTGGAAAGTGCTATTCATGAAGCATGGTCTCAGATTCCACAAACCACCTATCAACATCTCGTGGAGTCCATGCCACGAAGAATCGACGCAGTATTAAAGGCAAAAGGTGGCCCAACGAAGTACTGAAGGGGTGGTCATAATAAAGTGGCCACTCAGTATATAACGTGTGCTGTGAAAACATATCACTCGTTGCTGTCATGGATAAAAAGAGTGATTTATCAGATTTGCAAAAAGGGATGGTCTTCGGCTTTCGGGCCAAGGGTGGCAGTATTTCTGAAACAGCGCAGTTTGTGAACTGTTCGCTTGCTGCTGTGTTTAAAGTGTATCATGATTGGAGAAATGGCACCATAGCGAATAAGCGCCGTGAAAACTGCGGAGCACCACGTGCCATCGATATGAGAGGTGAGCGTCGGCTTCGAAGGTGCGTGAGGGCCGATCGACACGCTACAGTGGAGCAATTCACTGGCCGAATGAACCAGGGGGCAACCGGAAGTGTGTCTAAAACGACAATGCTGCGAACCCTGCTGCGCATGGGGATCCGAAGCAGACGGATGGTCACTGCCCCTATGCTAACGAAGGTGCATCGACAGAAAAGGCTTACATTTGCACGGTAGTATCGGAATTGGACCTCCGCTGATTGTCAAAGGATTGTCTTCTCCGATGAGTAACGTATTCTGCTTCATCGAACGGATGGATGTCGGCGTATCAGGCGAGAAACATCGGAGAACAAACACTCTTTAAACATTGATGGAAGAGCACAAACTGGTGAGGGCCGCGTAAGTAAATTTTATTTTGAAAACGGCTTTAAGGATGTTGATGAAAGTCGTTAACCTACCGGGTTATGGTACTAGAAATCGATTTAGCTTGATCTCGACTTTAGCAAAATTCGTTTAGTGCATTAAATAACCACCCCGAATTACCACGTTTTAGTGTCATGGCGTCCTATTAATGTTACTCAGGCTTAGAAATCTTATGACGTCACAATCTTGCGCTTGAAATGCAGGCGCGCGGGCACGTCATCTGTCTCATTACGTCACGGGTTGTGCGTGGATCCTATTAAAGTTTTATGACGTCACACTTTTTCGGGCAAATGATCGCGATTCCCATCTGCCTTATTACTTCACGCGTTGTGTGCGATGTCCGTCTGCACGATAATTCGTGTCAAAATCGTTCGATTTTGATAAAATTTTAGTATGTGGAAGGGGAACACCTGGGAAGGTACCCTATTGAAAGTGAACGAAATGGGATCAAAGGTCAAGACATTGTAGCGGAATCAGTTCCATCGCCATTGTGCGTCATAACTACGTAAATATTCTTCGATTTGGATAAAATGTTAGTATGTCGTAGGAGCCTGCCTGGGAACGAATCCTGTTGAAAATGGGCGAAATGGGATCAAAGGTTAGGACACAGGAGCGGGATCTAATCCATAGCCCATTAGCATCATAACTTACGTAAAAATGCTTCTATTGTGACAAAACTTTATCATGTTATTTCGAAGGTATACTGAACCGGTTCTGTTGAATATCATTGAAATGGGATCAAAGGTCAGGTCACAGGACCGAGATTTATTCCACAGCCATTATTCTCATAACTTGAGTAATGAATTCTGGTATGTTGGAAAGCGTATTATAATCAATGCATTGCATGATTTTACTAACTTGTTGATCTCCTTTTCGGATTTTGTTTATGCAGCCCTCATAGTTTTATAGATTTAATTTAGAAATGGAGTGATTAAGTAATATACATTCCCTCAAATCAAAACACAAAAACATGACATGTAAGAAGATTATATCCTTCCTCTAAATCTTCATGCTTTCGTCCAAAACATCAAACAGCTTAAGTGTCACTTATCACATGTGATTTATTAAGGATTACAAGATAAATTGAGAAAGGGATTAGGCGAACTAGTTCAAATGATGAAACAAATGTGCCGAATGGTATGACTCAGTTTTGGGACAACATTCACAACACCAGTATTTATTACACGGAACACCTTTTTCTTTGGAGGGGATATCATTTATATGTTGCATGACATTAACTCATACTGGAAAGATTTCAGACTAGCGATGGAAAAGCATTATAAACCCACATACGTACATATCATTTCTTGGATGCCGTAAATTATTTGCTTTGTGGGATAACAGTTAAATAATGAAATGTTTGTGACTGTAACTCTGTTATTCTAACTTAACTTTTCTGTAAGGCACACACAGCAAATTTCTCGTTCGGTTAAGGTTGCCATTACATATTGGCTTCACTGTACGATGCACTCCAAGACTTTTCGAATTACATTAAATTCCGTTACACTGCTGGCCACCCAAAATGCAACACCAAGAAGAACACGAGATAGCAAAGCCAGATTTACTGTGTAACGTACCAGGAGATGTGACGTACCTGCCAGCAGGACGCACACGACATAAAGCCAGGGCAGATAGGAATCAGAATAAACGTCCGCGTAGCTCAATTGGTAGAGCAACTTATTCCGGAATGAGGGGACCGGGGTTCGAATCCCGGCGTAGACCAAAAATGACGGAGAAATTTACTTCGTTATAACTGGACACATAACAACAGATACAAAGATGAAACGATTGAGCTTACAGGCCCGTGCGACTATAATAGTTCGTGTGGTACCCATGGCTGGCAATAACGGCCGCTACACGCCGCGGCATCGAACGAAAGAGGCTTTGGATGTGGGCTTGGGGTATGTTGGTCCAGGCTGCTTCCACACGTTGCCACAGTTCATCAGGCGTAGCGACGGGTGGTGCTTGGCGGGCCACTCGGTTGCCGATCAGCGACCAGACGTGTTCGATGGGCGACATATCGGGAGAACAGGCGGGCCACGGCAGCAGTGACACCTAGTGGGCCGTCAAGACTTGTTGCACGATGCGTGCCACGTGCGGACGCGCATTGTCCTGTTGAAACGTGTCCGCTAGCAGGTCCTGCAGGTAAGGGAGGACTACAGGCTCCAAAACGTCGGAGATGGTGCGGTGTCTGTTGAATGTACCGGCGATGCGTACCAAAGGGGTGCGGGTTTCATATCCAATTGCGCCCCAAACCATAACGCCAGGCAACGGACCAGTATGGCAATGCATAATGCAGGTGTCATACAGTCTCTCGCCGCGGTGCCGCCACACGCGGATCCGACCATCGTGGTGTTGCAGGCGGAAGCGCGATTCGTCGGAGAAGACAATGTCGTGCCATTCCGTAGTCCAGGTGCGGCGCTCAACTGCCCACTGCCGCCGCACTCGCCGGTGGTGTAACATCAATGGTAATCGGAGCAATGGGCGCCGTGCGACAAGTCCCCGCTCCTGTAAACGACATCGAACGGTACGTGCTGACACAGGTTGTTGCGCAACAAGCCTAAATTCCTGCGCTAACATTCGCGATGTGGCGGTGCGAGGTCCTCTCGTTCGGTGGTGTGCCGCGGCAATCGCTCACGTCGGTCCGTCCGTCCCTCCTGCACCCACCGAATCCATACTCGCCTCACTGTGGCTGAATGTTGTCCTACACGGGCGCCGATGTCTCGGTACGATAAGCCGCTGTGGCGATAAGCCACTATTTGTCCTTTGTCGAACTCCGAAGCGTGCTGGAATGATGCGAATTTCAGGTCAATCGGATGCTTCCTTCTTGGTGTTGCATTTTGGGTAGCCAGCAGTGTATAATGTTTAAAGTTAAATTTCTTTGACTTACTGAGAACTATTTGTAAACATTATATATTAATTTAATTATTACCTTAATTTTTTCACTCATATTCATAAAACACAGAACACCTCAGTGGAGTAGAACTACGCTTTGATTTTTACAGGATATGCGAATCAGGCAATATCGCAGAAATTATTGGGATTTCGGCGTTATAGGTAAATGCGTACAGTGTTCTAGGCGAATTAAATCGTGCACCGCGCCCCGATGGCTCAGTGGTCTAAGCGATGGCTTCTGATCCGAGATGGGTCCGTGCTCGAATCCCGGTAAGACATGGATGTTGTGTTTGTCTTACGGCACTGGCTCTCTCCCTTCCCTTGAACTAGTGACCCTAAATTAGGGACGGACGACTGCTTATAGCCCACTGAGTTGCTCACGGTGGTCGTTAAACCTCCAATCAAAAAGAAAAAAAAACACGCTCTTATGGCTCGATTTAGACATACTCCATTACTTCTGACCTGTAAACAGAAATCAATTTACTCAATTGGAGAATTATTATTCACCAAAGGAAAAAGTAGAAATAGGGGTGCCACAGAGAACAATTCTTGGACCACTGCTGTTTAATATCTATATAAATGATATTTTTAATATAGACGCTAAATCTAATATTATCCTTTATGCAGATGATATCACTTTGTTATTCAGTGGAACTGACCCTAATCGAACAATTTTACAAGGCAATTTGAAATTAGAGAAATATACGGAGTGGTTGGAAGCTAATGAACTAGTATTAAACATAGATAAGACTAAAGCGGTAATTATTTCTAGACAGAAAACAAAACAAGATATTGTTACGACCTCGGCTGCTATTTCACACCGGTTAATCAATTTAAGAACCGTAGCCGAGCAATTTATTATATTTCTTCTCTGCGGTCCTTCGACGTAGTTCTTGGCGCAAACACTGTATTATATGGGCATACACCTAAACAATTCGAACCAATCAAATGCGTACACATAAATAATGTGTTCTATGACTTTACTGACCGCACTAAACGATCATTTAATTGGCTACAAGAACATAACAATGGCACACATACGAATAAAATTTAGCTGTCTTCTGAACGTAAGGATTGGGTCAACTTTGACATAAATCAGTTCCCGCGAGATAGTTTTAATGAACTTAAATTCCACAGTTCAGTCTTACTATTTGCCAGTTCAGTTCATCAATTTATCGCGTAGCAGATGTTATAACAAAAAAAAAGTGTTTCTACTTACATGGATGCTGTCAAGAATATATCCAAACTTTGATTGCACTAGTAAAGTGATACACACCTCCCTTTTGCATGAAAGATTTCATTGCGGGAGCTGCGTCCCATGGCACTACCGTACTCACACACACACATCCAGGCTTTTGTTGAAGGAGCCTCGTTTTGCCTCGTAAGATAAGCGCGACTCTTCACTTCCTCCAGGCGGGGATGAATGGGGATGATGATTCCACATGCCGTAGTTGGCATTAGAACCCGAGCTTCGGCTTGGCTTCGCTTCTCATTGGAATGACCACTGTCCACTCGCAGATTTCTTAATTCTTCTGTAACTTTGCTTTCATTGGACCAACGAGTCGCTAATTTCCATTAGGCTCCTAGCCAAGAAATTGCTGCTTTATCACGCAGATATAGGCATTCTGCTGATTTAATGGCAAACTGGCATTTTCAGTTGCCCCCGAGTTGTTGCTTCTCCGTTTCTTACCAAATGCGAGGAGGTTCGCTGTTTCATTCATTCCAATTCATATAGCAGATCCAAGTTATCCAGCCTTTCACATCGGAGAGCGTACATACAACTAAATTTTCTTCCTTATTTTCACTCCAAGTGCGAAATCTTATTTTTCTGCACGGACCACACACACAGAGAGCAATTGTTTTCAAAAAATGCCCTAAACAATCGACGAATTTACGATTATTCGTCCAACCTCTTGTCCCCTATCTTTATTCATTTCCACAAGTGGCCCTCTTCGAAACGCACCTTGCTTCCCATTGTTTAGACTGGCACGTCGGCTGCGACCTACAATTTATGACCAAAGCGCTCAACCCAGACCACCCAGCCCGTGTGAGAATTCTTCGCTTCCTTTCTGTCCTATCCCCAGATAAAGCTTTCTCTACTGCTTACACTTTTAAACTCCAATCAAGCCTCGAACTTAATTAATACTTAATTAATTTCACACATCCACCACGCCCATTAATTACTAAATTAATGGCGGGGGTGGGTCGTAACAACATCAATATACCATTATTATTGGATGACAAATCAATTGATATAGTAAGTATCTTTACTTACCTTGGAATTACACTTTTAAACTCCAATCAAGCCTCGAACTTAATTAATACTTACCTTGGAATTACACTTTTAAACTCCAATCAAGCCTCGAACTTAATTAATACTTAATTAATTTCACACATCCACCGCGCCCATTAATTACTAAATTAATGGCGGGGTGGATCGTAACAACATCAATATACCATTATTATTGGATAATAAATCAATTGATATAGTAAGTATCTTTACTTACCTTGGAATTACACTCAATAATGATTTAAAATGGAATAAACACATAGAAGATCTTCTGAGTAAAATATCAAAACATATAGGAATTGTAAGCCATGTTTTAATAAATCTTACGGTTAAATCACTACAATTGTTGTATTACGTCTTACACCTTATACACCTTAATTACTGCATATTAACATGGGTTCAAACAACTCAATCGCACTGGTCTAAGCAATGGCCTCTGATCATTCCTCCGAAAGGGGTCCGGGTTTGAATCCCGCTGAGGCATGGATGTTGTGTTTGTCTTACGGTTCTGGCCTTTCTCTTCCCCGGAACCAGTGATCCTAAATTAGGGACGTGCGACTGCTTGTAGCCCATTGAGTTGCTCACGGTGTTCGTTAAACCTCCAATCAAAAAAAACTCAATCCAATATTAAAAAACTGCAAATACTTCAAAATAAATTTGTTAGACTAATAAATTTAAAATACAACTTTAACAGTAATAATTATATGCGGTTGGGTATTCATGGATTTACAAGAGTTTTCCCTTATAAATATAATATAATGACTGTTAAGCAATTATACGATTTTAACTTAGGGGAAATTATGCATTAAAGAATAAAATGATTTGATAAATACACAGTTCACGTGGACCAGGAACATCAAATATAAGTCATCGCTATCTCCACGTTTAGAAATGAGTCACGGAAAAATTTCTCATCGGCAGCCACCGGGAATCGAACCCAGGGTCTGCCAGTTACGCCCCGGATATGGTTCCACTGAATCCACAGCGTCCTCGAATTCTCCTGACTCACGTACGACAAACTGCCAAACCACGTGGCAGGTTGCTTCATGGAGATCCGCACAATGCTGGGGATTCACCAAAGATGGAAAGCAGCAACTGAACAAATAACTAGGAGACGATTGTATAATGTTTTACTTTGAGTTCAGTAGTGTGAACACAAATGGTAACAGAAAACACAGTTTTCGTGCCGCCCCGGTGGCGCAGTGGTCTAAGCGATGGCCTCTGATCATTCGTCCGAAAGGGGTCCGGGTTCGAATCCCGGTGAGGCATGGATGTTGTGTTTGTCTTACGGCACTGGCTCTCTCCCTTCCCTGGAACCAGTGACCCTAAATTAGGGACGGGCGACTGCTTATAGCCCATTGAGTTGCTCACGGTGGTCGTTAAACCTCCAATCCAAAAAAAAAAAAAAAAATAAAAAAACACAAAGTTTTCGCACCGAACGTCTACATTTGCTCCTCGTAGACCGATACAATGCCCTACCATTAACATCCAGACATCCCTGTTTTGATAATCAATTTGATCCTACGCAAGCACCACGTTGCCGCCCCGGTGGCGAAGTTGTCTAAGGCGCTGGCCTCTGATCATTCGTCCGTAAGGGGTCCGGGTTCGAATCCCGGTCAGGCATGGATGTTGTGTTTGTCTTACGGCGCTGGCTCTCTCCCTTCCCTGGAACCAGTGTCCCTAAATTAGGGATGGGCGACTGCTTATAGCCCATTGAGTTGCTCACGGTGGTCGTTAAACCTCCAATCAAAAAAAAAAAAAAAAAAGCACCACGTTACAGACCCAACTATGAATATGCTTATAGGGTTATGATAAGACAATAGGACGATTGGGAATGCAAGTTGCTTCGATCCACAGAGTTAACTGATTCTTTTTTTTTTTTTTTTTTTTGATTGGAGGTTTAATGACTACCGTGAGCAACTATATGGGCTATAATCAGTCGCCCGTGCCTAATTTAGGGCAACTGGTTCCAGGGAAGGGAGAGAACCAATGCCGTAAGAAAAGCACAACATCCATGCAGCACCGTGACTCGAACCCGGACCCCTTTCGAACCAATGATTAGAGGCCATCGCTTACACCACGGCGTCACCTGGAGGTTTAAGGAACACCGTGAGCAACTCAATGGGCTGTAAGCAGTCGCCCGTCCCTAATTTAGGGCAACTGGTTCCAGGGAAGAGAGAGAGCCATCGCTGTAAGAAAAACACAACATCCATGCCTCACCGGGATTCGAACCCGAACCCCTTTTGCACCAATGATTAGAGGCCATCGCTTAGACCACGGCGAAACCGAGGCGGTGGTTGGAGGTTTAAGGATCACCTTGAGCAACTCAATGGTCTATAAGCAGTCGCCCGTCCCTAATTTAAGGCCACTGGTTCCAGGGAAGGGAAAGAACCAGTGCCGTAAGACAAACACAACATCCATGCCTCACCGGGATTTCGAACCCGGACCCCTTTCGGAAGAATGATCAGAGGCCATCGCTTAGACCACTGCGCCACCGGTGCGGCGTTATCTGATTTCCAGCTCGGATTGATAGTAGGTCGCCACATAAGCAGTCGCATCGTGCGTGGCTTTCAACGGCACTAAAAGACCCTGGGTTTAGTGGTGTTGTGGTTCGCAAATGACAGCGGACTCGACTGAATCTGCTAAGAACCGACTCGGTGAATATACCTAGCTAACAGAACGTAACAGGTGAGCTTAACAAACGACTGTCTGTTCAGAACGCAAATTAACTGTGTTTCAAATCATGCAAACTCTATGTGAGACTTGTGCGACTGCTGTTAGTCCCAGTATCCCATTACATCGTGCAGAGTGCTGTACAACGTGGATTATAACGCACGAACAGCCATCCACAAGCCGTTTATCATTTCGACTAATACCACACGCCTAATGTAAAGAACAATGATCACGGACTGCAGAGCAATGGCAAACTGTGCTTTGGACTGCCGAGTCACGACACACTGTCTACAAGCCCAGTGGTCATTCCTGGATGTGGTGGATTTCGGGAGAATCTACTTTCCGCACATTATCATCCAGACAGTGAAGATTATGGAGGCAGCGTGATGAAATTAAGTTGTTTTTCATGATTCGGTTTCGGCTCGAACTAGACTTCTTGAACATTTATGCGCTATGAAAGCTGAGGAAGTACTTGCGGAAGGTCCATACCGCTATTAGCAGGACAACGCACCATGTACTGCTCTCGTTGTTACACGCTAACTTGAGAACATTGACCCCAAAAGTTAGATTGGCCAACCTGGTAGCCCATTTGCGCCAATGGGCGATGGGCTGTGTGTGCTCAGATTCTTCTCTCCATGGCTCTATTGTACTAGGTGGTTACTTGACGATTTGGAGCTCTTCTGTTACCTAGTACAATCCTCCCCAGCCTCCGTTGCCCTCGAACATCTAGCAGTCGTTTCCGCAAACAGGAAGACCACTGGCTGCTTGTTTTGTTGTTTGTGCACCACTCATTGTACACCCTCAATACACCGTGGACCGTTCTTGCACAGCGAAGAACCTTTGCTATTTCTGAGATGCTTCCATCTTTCCGTCTAGCGCACACTCTCATGCTATCAACGCTTCGTACACGTCTGGACACGTTGCAGTGAGCTGTTGGTAAAGTCATATCAACGTGTGATAGTTGCGTACGTAAGTGAGGATGGCACGTGTCTGATTGCCATTGGGTGTTCCTAACACACTACGTGGACAAAAATCATTGAATACCTACCTAGTAACGGGTAGATGCCTCTCTCGCCCAAATAAAGGCAGTCACATGACAAGGCATTGAGTGTACTAGGTCAAGAAAGCATTCCATAAGGATCTCCATCCATGTTTGCTTCATCGCTGTCCACAATTCCCTTGCATTCGTGGGTCGAGCATCCAAAGTTCGAATGGACCTTTCGACAGTATTCCGAAGCTTTTCCTCAGGGTTTACGTCCGGTAAAAAGGGAGGCAATTCCAGAGTGGTAACTTATGCACCTCTTCTGATTATGTTCTAATAACCACGGCTCTGTAGGGAGGCACACTGTTCTGGTAGAAGACTCCATTGCCCTGTGGCTGCATGACGATCATGAACGGATACAGGTGGTCTTTCAAGAACGGACCCACACCGTGGACCGTTCAGAGATGCGTTCGGACCTTTTAGAGGTCCCAACGTATGCCAATTATGACGAAGTAAATTTCCCCATCATTTTTATGCCAGGGGCGGGATTCGAACCCACAACTCTCGGCTCCGGAGCTCCGAGTGCTATCCACTATACCACACTGGCATGTGTTCTTACTGCTATTTGCCTTTATCTCATGTGCTTCCTGCGGGGAAGGCAAGTCGCATCTCCCCCTGCCTCCGAAAGAGGGCCGGGGGCATGGCTCACGTGTCACACAGGACCATGTGTCGCTGTAGGCAGTCATCCCATGAAGAACGTGCATTTGAGAAATCCCAGACAATTTGGTGTGTGCAACGTAACATCACATACATTTATTTTTTCGAAGCACTGAAGAAGGGATTCTCCTTTTTCCTATCTCGCGGTGTGAAAAGAACATCACACCATTGCGAAAAACCTAACAGCCAGGGCATCCTGGAAGTTCGGGCTCCAATATGACGAAGTAAATTTCTCCATCATTTTTACGCCATGGGCGGAATTCGAGCCTACAACTCTCGGCTCTTGAGCTCTGAGTGCTATCCACTATATTACACTGGCATGTGCTCTCACGGCTATCTGGTTTTATCTAATGAGCGTCCTGCGGGGAGGCACGTCCGTCACGCAGTCGAAAACACCCCAGATCATAGCGGGGCCTCCACCCGCTTGAACAATTCCTTGTTGACACGCCGGATCCATCACTTCGTGCGATTTCCGCCTGATCCACACTCTCTCGTCTGAGACACATTGGACTAGAAGACTCGTCTCCAATCATCCAAGATCCAGTGCCGCTGTTCTTTTGCCCAGTTGAGTTGTACAGTCCGGTGATGTGGCGTTGACAATATTATTCTGGTTGGTTGGCTGGCGGCTCCCATAATCTATAGTGGCTAATGGTCTCCTGATGGTGTTGGTGGATACGTTTCTGGCTCCTCTTTCGTTGAAATCGGTGGTGATTTCTGCCACTGTGTGGTTGCAACTATGGGAGAGAGTGTTTGACTTTCTCTCCCCTTTTCCCTCTCTCTATCTCTCTCTCCCATGTTTATTCACTACATTTTTCCCCCACAGCGCTTTCCACGATACGTTGTTCCAGAAATGGGTATTCCCTATACAATCTTTATACTGCCAAACGGGGATACTGCACTTACTACCTCCGCCATAGAGTATCCCATGCGTCTGGCACTCATCATCATCCCGCTGAAACTCTGTTAACTCTCGATGTTTATCCATATTGAGATCGAACCACCGTGAGCGTGAATGCAGTCATGTTTTCCTACCTATAAAGCTGCGATGCGGTGAATTCGTCCTCCAGCGAGAGAGGTGACAGCACCACGTTGACCTGGAACCAGATACCCCGTGTTTCTGTCCTTTCAGTGTAATTTGCAAATTTTTTACACTGAATTATCAAATTACACTGGGATACATACCTAGTATAGTGTAAGACCTCCTCTAGTCCGGAGAAGTGCAGCAACTCGACGTGCCATCGATTCCACAAGTGGCCGGAAGGCTTCAGGAGACATGTTGAGCCATGCTATTTGAACAGCCATTCAGTTTCCTGGTATTATTAGGTGCAGCATCTTGAGTGCGAATGGACCTTTCCACCACGTCCCATAAGTGCTCCATTGGGTACATGTCGGGCAAGCGTGGTGACTACACCAGTCGTCGGAACTATCCTGAATGATCCTCGAACCAATTTTGGACAACTTGGGCCTCATGACTTGGTGCATTGTCCGCCTGGAAAATCCCATCGTTGTTGGGGTACATAAAGTCCATGAAGGGCTGCAAATGGTCACCCAGCAGAGCAACAAAGCGATTGCGTGTTTATGAGGAACAGAAGATACAAACCGTGCCACATAAAGACGTCCCACGCATGTATGGAACCACTACAAGCTTGCACAGTGTCTTATTGACAACTTGGGTCCATGGCCTTATGGGATCTGAGCCACACCCCAACCAAACCATCAGCTCGTAACAGCTGGTAGCGTGACTCATTAGACCACGCCACATGCTGCCAGTTTTCCAGGCTTCAATTACCGTGTTCCCGAGCCCGGGTGAGGGGCTGTGTCCGATGTCGCGGTGTTAACAAAGGAACTCTGGGGGTTTCTGCTCCCATACCCCATGGACGCTTAATTACGCTGCACTGACTTGATGGATGTTTCTCTAATGTGGATGTTATTTGAGCCAGTGTCACTTGTCTGTTAGCATGGACAATCCTGGTCAGACGCCGCTGATCACGGTCATTCAGCACTGACCTAATGGATATGTCTCTGGTAATTCCTGCATTGAATGTGGATGTTATTTGAGCCAGTGTCGCTTGTCTGTTAGCATGGATAATCCTGGTCAGACGCCGCTGGTCACGGTCATTCAGCACTGACATAATGGATATGTCTCTGGTACATCCTGCATTGAATGTGGATGTTATTTGAGCCAGTGTCGCTTGTCTGTTAGCATGGATAATCCTGGTCAGACGCCGCTGGTCACGGTCATTCAGCACTGACCTGATGGATATGTCTCTGGTACCTCCTGCTTTGAATGTGGATGTTATTTGAGCCAGTGTCGCTTGTCTGTTAGCATGGATAATCCTGGTCAGACGCCGCTGGTCACGGTCATTCAGCACTGACCTGATGGATATGTCTCTGGTACCTCCTGCTTTGAATGTGGATGTTATTTGAGCCAGTGTCGCTTGTCTGTTAGCATGGATAATCCTGGTCAGACGCCGCTGGTCACGGTCATTCAGCACTGACATAATGGATATGTCTCTGGTACATCCTGCATTGAATGTGGATGTTATTTGAGCCAGTGTCGCTTGTCTGTTAGCATGGATAATCCTGGTCAGACGCCGCTGGTCACGGTCATTCAGCACTGACCTGATGGATATGTCTCTGGTACCTCCTGCATTGAATGTGGATGTTATTTGAGTCAGTGTCGCTTGTATGTTAGCATGGATAATCCTGGTCAGACGCCGCTGGTCACGGTCATTCAGCACTGACCTAATGGATATGTCTCTGGTACCTCCTGCATTGAATGTGGATGTTATTTGAGCCAGTGTCCCTTGTCTGTTAGCATGGACAATCCTGGTCAGACGCCGCTGGTCACGGTCATTCAGTACTGACCTAGTGGATATGTCTCTGGTACCTCCTGCATTGAATGTGGATGTTATTTGAGCCAGTGTCGCTTGTCTGTTAGCATGGACAATCCTGGTCAGACGCCGCTGGTCACGGTCATTCAGCACTGACCTGATGGATATGTCTCTGGTACCTCCTGCATCGAATGTGGATGTTATTTGAGCCAGTGTCGCTTGTCTGTTAGCATGGACAATCCTGGTCAGACGCCGCTGGTCACGGTCATTCAGCACCCGTGGTCGGCCACTGCGCTGTCCACGGTGGGTGGTAATGCCTTCCATGAGGTATCCTCGGTACCACGTGACCTCGTCGATCGAGGAATGTTGAATATTCGCACAACTTCTGAAATTGAATGTCCCATCCCTTTGGCTTCCACTACAATGCCTCGTTCCAACTCCGATAATTCACGTCGGCTTGCCATAATCCTACTGGCGGTTGTTTAACTTGACTCACGAGATTACACCTCGCAACTGATAAAAATCGTGGCTTGCGACGCTAGCGCCAGTTAAAAATTTGCATACTGCTATCCCATGGCCTTTGACACTTCAGTGTATGTATATCTAATACAATACAGTCACGAATATTTAAATACCAAATTATGCTGAGATACGCACAGCAGTAATTAGGCTAGACTATAAATAAACTTTCTTTTCGTACAATTTCGATGCTTGACTGTTATGATGCTTTAATACCACTATTTTGCAGCTATATGGATTCAATCATTAAAAATGATTGCATAAGCTTAAAAACATCGAAGAATAAAATGTGAGGCCTCCTAAATCGAGGATTCTCATACAAAAGGAACTCATCCTGTAACTGTTCTTTGTTCTCTTTGCGCATCAGTTTCAGATAAGTGTCAGTTTAAAGGCAGAAAAGAGTGCTAACAAAAGTCCGGTAATTTACTCCAAAACTCCTTTGTTGAATTTGTCAAACTTCACTTCGGAGCAGAACCCTAAAAAATAAAAAAGTTTTCCTTGGAAAAGCGAAAGGTGTTCACCCGTTAAAGATCCCTAATTACGTCTCATGATAGACGGCTAATTAGCCCCTCCACACGCACACACCTCTCTTCGCTTTCCAGCTTAACTGTTTACTCGCTTAGTTGAATGGCACCCTAGTTTCGGAAACATTTAAGTGTTTTTACGTAATTAATGAATCACTAAAGGAAAAGTGCCGGTCGTTGGTAATTAGCGTTTTAAAGGAAGAACATGGAAGTAAACAGGATCTGCTTCTGATTTCGTGTTAACCATTTTTGGTAATTAATTTTCAACTTTGCTTGCTGCTTGTGATATTAACTTACAGAGAGTAACTTATAATGAGCATGTCCTTGTGTTTTTCAGCCGAAGAAACAATATTAATTCATAAAGCGCCCCTGAAAATTATCGTGACTTTTCACCAATTAGGACAATTTGAGTAACATTAGCTTTTTATATTGTATTACAGTGATCTCAGTTGGAATTCTAATGAGCAGCCCTGGTTTAGCAGGCTTCGGATTTTTTTGTCAGAGATAGGCCCGTGTTCGAGTCCCAGGTGGTACGCCTGGGACTCGAACCCGGGTACTATGTACGCCTGGGGCTTGGTATGCCTATCTTTTTTTTTTTTTTTTTTTTTTTTTGAGTGGAGGTTTAACGACCACCGTGAGCAACTCAATGGGCTATAAGCAGTCGCCTGTCCCTAATTTATTTAGGGTCACTGATTCCAGGGAAGGGAGAGAGCCAGTGCCGTAAGACAAACACAACATCCATGCCTGACCGGGATTCGAACCCGGACCCCTTACGTACGAATGATCATAGGCCAGCGCCTTAGACCACTGCGCCACCGGGGCGGCGTATGCCTGTCGTACGGCACTGGTTTTCTGCCTTCCACGGAGTAAGTGCCCCTATATCAGGGATGGGATACTGTTTATATACGGGTATATAAAAAAATTGGAAATACTGTTTGTGGAGACCTTTTTATCATTCAGCTGTAGACCTACCTCAGACATTCAGGACAGAAGCAATTCGACTTGCAATAGACATACATGTCACATACACTGAAGAGCAATTGAATTAGAGATATCTGTCTAGTAACGTGTAGCACCACCTTTCGCCCTGATGACGGCGGCGATTCGTCTCGGCATGGACTCGACAAGACACCGGAAGCGTTAGGAAGCCATGCGGATCCACGACCCCTGAACAAGCTCCCACAGTTCACGAAGATTTGATGGAGGGGGTCAGAGCCTCGAACATCTCTCTCGATGGCATCCCAGATGTGCTCGATGGGATTGACGTCAGGTGACCTAGCTGACCAATCAAATCAGTGGAGTGTTAATCCAACCACTCGGATACAATTCGAAAGCGATGGCACGGTGCATTGTCTTGTTGCAGGATGAGGTCCCCAGTGGGATGCTGAAGACGCACAAACGGGAGCAAATGGTCGTCCAGGATATCCCGGTAACGTCGACCTGTGAGGGACGATGTCACACGTACCAGGGGTCCCATTTCAGTCCACGTAAACAGTCTCCAGACGAGAATGCCACTCCCACCAACTTGAAGAGTACTCTGCTGGCAAAGAAGGATCCATCGCTTCATGTGGTCCTGCCATCCGCATGTACCAACGTGAATCTCGACTCATCAGTCCAGGCAACATTTCCTTACATGTCTAGGGTCCAGTGGCGATGTTCCCGCGCCCATGCTAATCTTTGCACTCTCTGATGTGCGGTCAGCAGCGGTACCATCGTGGGACGACGGCTTCTGTACCCCATAGCGAGGAGGTGGTTCTGGATGGTGTGGCTGCTTACACGTTTTTGTGCACCAGCGTTAAATTGCAGAGTGATTTCTTGCACTGTGGTCCGTCTATCCGCTGTTACAATGCGAGCTAGCCGACGATGACCCCGCTCATCCACACGCTGTTGCCCACGGCAGTTGGCCCTTGTAGGGATGGTTTTACCGGATTCGATGTACTCACGATTCACCCGTGACACAGTGGCCCGTGACACAGTGGCCCGTGACACAGTGGCTAGTGACCCATTCGTCGGCCTCCGACAATTTGCCCACGATCAAATGCACTTAGTCTTACCCATACTGCGTCCGACTCTTATTGATTCCCGTCGCATGACTCCTTATATTGTCGGATCGCTGCATACGTCATGTCGTTTGCCCACGATCAAATGCACTTAGTCTTACCCATACTGCGTCCGACTCTTACTGATTCCTGTCGCATGACTCCTTATATTGTCGGATCGCTGCATACGTCATGTCGTTTGCCCACGATCAAATGCACTTAGTCTTACCCATACTGCGTCCGACTCTTACTGATTCCTGTCGCATCACTCCTTATATTGTCGGATCGCTGCATACGTCATGTCGTTTGCCCACGATCAAATGCACTTAGTCTTACCCATACTGCGTCCGACTCTTACTGATTCCTGTCGCATCACTCCCTATATTGTCGGATCGCTGCATACGTCATGTCGTTTGCCCACGATCAAGTGCACTTAGTCTTACCCATACTGCGTCCGACTCTTACTGATTCCCGTCGCATGACTCCTTATATTGTCGGATCGCTGCATACGTCATGTCGTTTGCCCACGATCAAATGCACTTAGTCTTACCCATACTGCGTCCGACTCTTACTGATTCCTGTCGCATCACTCCCTATATTGTCGGATCGCTGCATACGTCATGTCGTTTGCCCACGATCAAATGCACTTAGTCTTACCCATACTGCGTCCGACTCTTACTGATTCCTGTCGCATCACTCCCTATATTGTCGGATCGCTGCATACGTCATGTCGTTTGCCCACGATCAAATGCACTTAGTCTTACATATACTGCGTCCGACTTTACTGATTCCTGTCGCATGACTCCTTATATTGTCGGATCGCTGCATACGTCATGTCGTTTGCCCACGATCAAATGCACTTAGTCTTACCCATATTGCGTCCGACTCTTACTGATTCCTGTCGCATGACTCCCTATATTGTCGGATCGCTGCATACGTCATGTCGTTTGCCCACGATCAAATGCACTTAGTCTTACCCATACTGCGTCCGACTCTTACTGATTCCTGTCGCATCACTCCCTATATTGTCGGATCGCTGCATACGTCATGTCGTTTGCCCACGATCAAATGCACTTAGTCTTACCCATACTGCGTCCGACTCTTACTGATTCCTGTCGCATCACTCCCTATATTGTCGGATCGCTGCATACGTCATGTCGTTTGCCCACGATCAAATGCACTTAGTCTTACCCATACTGCGTCCGACTCTTACTGATTCCTGTCGCATCACTCCCTATATTGTCGGATCGCTGCATACGTCATGTCGTTTGCCCACGATCAAATGCACGTAGTCTTACCCATACTGCGTCCGACTCTTACTGATTCCTGTCGCATCACTCCCTATATTGTCGGATCGCTGCATACGTCATGTCGTTTGCCCACGATCAAATGCACTTAGTCTTACCCATACTGCGTCCGACTCTTACTGATTCCCGTCGCATGACTCCTTATATTGTCGGATCGCTGCATACGTCATGTCGTTTGCCCACGATCAAATGCACTTAGTCTTACCCATACTGCGTCCGACTCTTACTGATTCCCGTCGCATCACTCCCTATATTGTCGGATCGCTGCATACGTCATGTCGTTTCTGTTCACAGGGCCGCCCACAGCGCCATATTTCCATAATGCTAGCTTTCTATAATTAAATTGCTCTGCAGTGTACATACTATAATGGAATTTGGAACTATTCTTCCCGTAAAATATATCTCTATTGTACCAGTGATGTTGTAGGTGGAAAGTGTGACCTGACCTTTCGCTCCAGACATTCCCAGAAATACTCAGTAATATTAAGGTCTACAGATTAAGACTGTACCTGATCTTCGTGCTTTGCAAATCACAACTTGACACATTTCGCACAATGCACTGGTGCATTATCTGCTTGAAATCAGGGACGGTCCTCCGGGAACAACGCCTGCAACATTGGGTGGAGAAGAACATATTCATACGTTGCAGATGTGGCACGATCCTGCAGAATAACGAATAATCCTGAAGAAATGCCATGATATGGCACCCTACCGCATCAGGAATTTTCCTGCATGCTTCACAGTCGGAACTAAACAGTCGGAGTGGTATGCTTCTGCAGATTTTCGCCAGACGTATGCTTTACCAGAGTTGGGCAGGAATGCATTACAAAGTATTGGAAGTACAGATTACAATTAACGTGCAATGCATTACAAGGTAATGCAGGAACAGGTAATGCATTACAGGGCAATTCCGAGTATGGTTTGCACAAGGTAATGGAATTAATCTGTAATGCATTACAATTAAAAGGATATAATTCAATTATTCAATAATGCCATTCAAACGCAATGGAATTATTTGGTAATGAAATTGCACAATTTGCAAATAATAATAACATACTAATAGTTTATAGAAATGTACGTGTGCCAAAAGCTATGTCTAGAAAAGTCGGCTATGTGACATAGCAGACAGAGACCGAAATGTCGTATAGAATGTTCTAGAAGTGGCAAGAATGGGTTAGACGTTTGTAGAATGTTCCAGAATGATCGCGCAGTAAAACCTTAGAGAGCTTTATGTAAATCAAGAATATTCCAGAAGGTTCAGGTCCTGTCGGGAAGTATATACACTGCCGGAAAGTGAAAAAATAACACCAAGAAGGAGACGTCTGATACCAACGAAATTTGTACAGCATAATAACGAAATACAGAGGATAACGTGATTAAAACATTATGGCAAAATACAGCTGTATTTGCTGGTAAACTGAAAAATAACATTTCCATGTAACACGGTTAGTACGAGGTTGAACCGCCATAAACTGCGTCACACTGTGCAATCCTGGCATGGAGTCTGTCGTACAGATGTTGGATGTAAGTTTGGGGTATTGAGTTCCAAGCATCCTCAACCTGGACGCGTAAATCGGGGACGGTCGTGGCTGGCCGTGGAGACCGGATAAGTCGTTGTCCCATAAAATCCCACACGTGCTTAATGGGGGAAAAACCCGGTAAACGTGCAGGCCATGGAAGTTGTCTGACACCCCGAAGTGCATGTTGCGTTGCCCGTGCCGTGTGTGGGCGTGCGTTATCTTGCTGGAAAACACCACGATGGACCGACCTTACAAATGGCACAACAACGGGCTGAAGGATGTTGTTGATGTAGGAGGTGCTGTTTAACGTACCCGGTACAAACACTAGTTGTGTACGGGAGTGATAGCTGATCTCTCCCCACACCAGGAGACCAGGTGTAGGCCCTGTGTGTCGCTGGCGGATGCAAGAAGGGTAGAGACGCTCCCCTGTGCGTCTACGAACACGCATACGGCCATCGGAGGCTCCCAAACAGAATCTGCTTTAATCGCTGAACACGACAGATCGCCATTGCGTTCTCCAGTGCAGACGTTGGCGACACCACTGCAGCCGTTCCTAACGGTGGGCTGGAGTCAGAGGTACACATGCCAGAGGCACACGTGCACGTAGTCCTGCATCCAGTAGACGGTTGCGGATTGTTCGCACAGTCACCTCAGGTGCAACGGCAGCTCTGATTTGCGTCGCAGTGGATGTTCTGCTTGACAACGCCGCTCTTCTTATGCGTCGATCGGTGCGCTCATCAGTCCGTCTGTGACTCCCGGTTCCACGTCTTCTCGTGTGGGAATGTTCCTCGGACCATCTACGCCACCATCGTACGACCACCAATACTTCCCGTCGAATTCGCTCCGAAATACGACCACCCGGCCTCGCGGAGTCCAACTAGTAGACCTCGCTCAAAGTCCGATAACTGCTGAAATCGTGCACTTCTTCCATGTTCAGGCATTGCAGCTTCTTTAATGGCGAAACGTCTGACACATTCAGCGTGGGAAAGGGAGTTTGCCAGGGATGCATTCTCTCACCCATTCTTTTTAATATTTATGGAGAATGGATAATCAGGAAAGCGACGGAAAATTGGTACCGTGGGCTGTCAATAGGCGGTAGGAAAATATCAAATCTACGCTATGCGGATGACACCATTATAATAGCTGGTTCAGAGGAGGAGATAATGCAATTTCTCAAACGTATGGAAGATTACAGCACTGGTCTCAAACTAAATAGAGCCAAGTGCTGCCTTATGATAGTTGGCAACGCTGGAGTGTTTTATCAAAACTACGAACTGATACCCGATATTGCCTGAAAATCAGAAGTCATATATCTGGGGGGGGGCAGCATAATCAACAACGGCAATTGGCAATTGCAAAGGCGGGATCAAAAAGAGGATCGGAATGGCCTAATCTGTCCTGGCCGGGCTTATAAAAATCTGGAACGATCGCCACATCAGCAAAAACCACCAAGTTGAGACTGGTCAAGACCCTCTTGTTCCCCATCGAATCTTACGGTTCTGAAACATGTACCTTAAATGCTGCATGTCGCTTAAGAATTGAGGCGTTTGAAATGATCTGCTACATATGCATGCTGAGAATACCTTGGGTTGTGCGTAGTACCAATGCATCAATTTTGAGAGAGCTCGGCGCAGACGCGCACAAGCGACTTCTTCCGACACTCCAACGACATATACTAACCTCCTTCGGCCACACTATCCGGCGAGATGGTTCAGAAAAACTTTAAATTCAGAGGAAAGACGACGGCAAAAGAACGAGAGGGTGTTCCCCGAAACAGATTCATCGATCAAATAAAAACTCACAAATTTATCGGTTGTAGAAATCATGAGAATTGTGAAGAATAGACAGTAATGGCGAACCATGACAGCCGACAGGATGTGAATTGGGTCACGACCCTCGAACCAAGCTACGAAGAGAAAGTAAGAGGACTTTTCACAGAAACAGATATATTTTTCATCATGATTTTTTTCGAAGCAACAGAATGCTTTGGAACTTCAGATCATTTTTCTTTAACTGACAATAACTTCCAATTATCTTTAAGAAAATATTAAATGCACTGTTTTATAGTATTATTTCCCAAAACTTGTAAATACACAATTTACTCTTGATAGCTGTAATAGCTTTGTTTTAAGGATTCCACAGACTGATATATAGACATCGTACAATCACCTGTACAATAATTTAAATACTCAGTTTCTTACGGTAACACGATATACACTCACGGACGATGAAATTTGCGCTCCAAGAAGGAAGCATCGGATTGAACTGAAATTTTGTGGACGTAATTATACAGATGAATGATACACATGATGGCAAAAACAGAGTTGTAGGATAATTACATAGGAATCTGTGGCACGCAGCCCGGTCATTTTCAATATCGCGTTGCACCGCGCCGTGCGGCGATACATGCTGCAATACGGTCCGGCATGGAGGCGAACAGACGCCGGATGTTGTCCTGCGGCAGAATGATCCACACGTGCTGGACGATGTGCTAAAGATCTTGGATAGTGCGGCACGGCGGCAGCTGGTGTTTCAACTGGTCCCACACATCCTCGATAGAGGATACGTCCGGGGAGCGGGCAGGCCATGGAAGTATTTGGACATGACGTAGGCAGTCCTGTGCAACCCAAGCCGTGTACGGGAGGGCATTATCCTTCTGCTGTAGCGCACCTGGAATCCCTGCCAGGAATGGGAGTACAAGGGGCCGTAGGATCTCATCCACATACCGCTGGGCTGTCGATGTTCCATGTACCACTACTACAGCTGATCGGCTATCGTAGGCAATCGCTCCCCATATCATAATGCCTGCAGTGGGGTACGTGTGGCACTCGATAGCAAGGGTGGGATTGTGCCGTTAACCCCGGGACTTCCACACCCGAACATGATGATCATCTGTCCCCAAAACTAAGCGGCACTCATCGCTAAACACCGCACGTCGCCAGTCTGTGGCGTCCCACGTCGTTCCGGCCTGGCATCACTGCACAAGGAGCCGGCGATGATCGGGTGTTACTGGCAGCACACGTAAGGGGCTCTGGGATTACAGATTCGCTTCCACGAGGCGTAGGTAAATGGTTCGTGGGCACACAGGAGCCGCTACATCTGCCTGTATAGTGGACCGGGTTCTCGTGGGATCCGTTCGTGCCTGGCGTACAATCCGTCGATCCTCTCTACCGGTGGTCCTCCTGGTACGTCCGGAGCAGCTCCGCCGCGTGGCAGTACCGTCACTTGTCCACTGCTCCCAACGCAGTCGGACGGTATGGTCAGAACGGCTATACGGCGCGCCGACCACCCTGCGGTTTTCAGCCCGATGATCAGGCCTCGCGCAAATCGACGTCTCTGGCATCTACCCGGCATTCTTGTCACTCTGTACTCTTGCTTGCGTCGGCCGGTGCGTTTCACTTACATGGGGCATGGACTACACGCCGGTTTATAAGGCTGTCGGTGCGTTCTTGCAGCGCGACTACAGGGTGTGTGGTCATGCGCAATCACACCGAACGTGGATAAGTTGCATGACAGCATGCACTCTAGCTATCTGCAAAAGTTCGCGGTTGTAGCATGTTTTCTTCTAGGCGCTCGAATTTCATTGTCCGTGAGTGTATAATAGCTGGTGCGCAAAATGTGGGAAAGGACAAGAAAAATATTGTGCTACTATAACCAAAATTCATGCGATACGCTGTCCACATACACTGTATTGACATGGACACACCTTCAAAAGCAAATGAACGGACCCGCTGCGTTGTTAACATGCACGGCACAGCTGCAAACGGTATAAAAACAAGCCTGCAGCTGGCCGCGATCATATCGCACTGTGAGGTTGAATGAAAAAGTCGCGGCGGGAGAGAACTCACTTTGAGAAAGGAAAGATTGTTGGGTATTATATTAGTGGGTTGACCATAAGAGGAACTGAGAGACATACCCAAGTTAACTGTTTTGGATGTACTAAATAAGTGGAAGACACATGGCGTGCCTAAAGCAGCAAAACGTACCGGTAGACCAAAGAAAATCAGTGATAGAGCACGTCGAAGTCTCAGGAGAGTCGTTAGAGCAAATCGACGGAGTACTGCATAAGACCTCAGGGTACAGGTAAGTAAAAATGCTGGAACCTCGGTATGTACATGTACCATTCGCCGAGAACTTCATTCCGTGGGTTACCGTGGTCGTGTGGCTGCTCATAAGTCTTTCATCTCCACTTAGAATACTACTCGTCGTTTAGCATGGTGTAAAGAACATTTATCGTGGACCGTAGATCAATGGAAACGAGTCCTACGGACTGAAAAATCCAGATACACGATCCATCAGTCTATGGCCGTGTGTGGGTATGACGGCAGCCGGGGGAACGCTATTTACCACAGTGTACTATTCCTACGGTCAAGTTTGGAGCTGGCAGTGTACTCGTGCGGAGGCGTTTTTCGTGGTATGGTCCCGGCCCATTGGTTATCGTGGACAAACCTGTTAACCAGCACGTCTACCTCGATATTCTGAACAATTATGCCCTGCCAACTCTGTGGAAATACTATGGAACCGAGCCCCGTTGGGGCCAGCAAGATAATGCATCGAACCACAAAGCAAGGACTCTTACGGCGTAGCTTGACGATAATTCTGTATCGTGTGTGGACTGGCCAGCACGGAACCCTGATCTTAATCCCATAGAGCACCTATGGGAGGATTTAGAGCGCCGCATAAGAAGGTTGGAACCAAGGCCTACTACTAAGCAACAGTTAGCGGCCGCATTATGTACTGAATGGAAGCGCATACATATCGCTGTGTTCCAAAACCTTGTCAAAAGCCTGTCTCGAAGGGTCAGTGCATGCATTAAGACCAAAGGTGGACCGACACCGTACTAATTTATATCAATAAATGCTATGTTGTGTTTCTCTTCTAGGTGTCCGGTGACATTTGTCAATATATAGTGTATATTCTCCTACGCCAATCAATCGGATCACTAGAATAATGTTACTATTTTCTACATAATTAGTGTACTGTTGCTTGTTATCAATTTACGACGTTATATTCATTTAAATACATAAGGCATCACGTTGGTTGTACACGCGGTATCCTGGTAGGGAGGCGTTACTTGAAGAACTGGCTCCAAATTCGTGGCAGCTCCAGTGAGACGCCCTCATTGCAAGTATCACTGTTGGTAATGATCTCCAAGGTTTGTCGAATGGCTGTACATTTAGGGGTGGAGTAGGCAGATAATTTCTTCAGATCATCCCACATAAGAGTAGCGGACTTGAATTTAACTTCTATGGATAGGGCCGTGGTTACTTTACCGTATTTTGTGTCCCTTGTATGCTCGTTGACTCTGATTCTAAACAAACGCTTGGTCATTCCAATGTAGTATTGGTTAGAGCCGTCCGGATATTGTAGGGGGATCGCAATGCGCTGTCAGCATTTATCTTACGCTTCGCATATAAAAAGTGCCATTTATTTGGAAGTGATCCTGGGGTCCCAACACCTCTCTAGCTGTCATTTAGAATCTTCTCATCAATCTGTTATCAGTTCCGATAAAGACTGGCGCGTCTTTGACCTTCAAACAGTTTGCTCTTTGCATCCGTGTGCTTCACGCGAACATTTCTCTCATCAAGCGACCGCTGGCGTTTGCGTCACGAGAGACCTTTTATCATCAAGTGAGCACTATCGTTTGTGTTTTGTGTTTTGTGTTTTTTTTAGATAACACGCGATGATACGAGAGCGTTTTTCGCCTAATTTGATTTGTAACTATATACACTGCTCAAAACAATTAGGGGATATCGTAGTTTTGTATGAAAATTGTGAGTGACGGAAAACTTCGGAGGTTGGAATAGGAACTACAGACATATGTGAGAGGGAAAATATGACCGAAACAATTAGTAATTTAAAATTAATAATTTTTGAGGAGACGAACATAAATATGCATATTTATGAAAATATCATAACAATGAAAATAAAGGTAAATTTTTTGCCAGAAAATTGGATTTAATAGGAGGTATGGTTTCCCCTGACAGAAAGCAACGTTACACCCCTGTGATGCATGGAGTCAATCAGAGTATTAATGAGGAATCAGGGAATTCCACCCCAGTCCTGTAGAAGAGCACTTTCCAATTACTACACTGTTTGTGGAGGGGTTAATCGAGCAGCAAACCTTCTCCCCAGAACGTCCCAGATATGCTACATGGGGTTCATGTCTGGGGAACATGCTGGCGAGTCCATTCGAATGATTCCCTCGTCAAACAGGAAGTCGTCCATACATCGAGTGCGATGTGGCCTGCAATTATTGTCCACCAAAATGAATTCATCTCCGATTTCTGCAGCATAAGATACGACTAAGAGTCTGATAATCTCATTCCTCATACCGCTGAGCAGTAAGTGCTCCATATCTGATGATGTACAGGTCGTTTTGACCATTGATAGAGATACCGGCTCACACCCTCACTCCGCCTCCTACAAATCGAACACTTTCGTGCACAAATAACGAGTTGTTACAAGTACCTCGTTCCCTCTAAATGATGAGTCGCCTATTGTCAGGATGTACAGTAAAGCGCGACTTGTCCGAGAAGAGAACATTTGCTGCATTTCTTCTCCAATCGGCATGGTTCTATGCCCAAAGGCTGCGGGCAGCACGGTGGAGTGCGGTCAAAGAAACACATACCATAGGTCTTCGAGCATACAGACCAACACTGTGGAGTCGGTTCCGAACAGTTTGAGTTGAAACATTTGTGCCAGTAGCCGTACGCAGTTCGTGTTGCAGAAGAGTGGCGTTCATACTCCAGTTTCTCCTGGCAGTCAGTGTTAAAAACCGATCCTCATTTCTTGGTGTTGCTCTCCTACGACCTTGCCCTGGTCTTCGCCTTACATTTCCGGTTTCTGAAAACCGATTCCAAAGACTGGAAATCACACTTTGAGACACTCCAATGGCTTCTGCTACTTGCTATTGGGTTTGACCCGCTTCTAAGCGACCGATAGTCCTCCAGGCAACAGAGTCGAGTAAATCCCGTTGTTCGGACATTGCATTCATCAATAACATACATTCAAATCATGTGAGTCGTTTTTATCCTGGACTAAACCAAGGAGGTTATATTACTGGAGACACCACTGGCTCTGCCGCCATAGGTCACAGCTAATCTGTGGTGTGACGTCACAAGCAGGCAAAAATGAACTAAATTATACCGTTGATGAAACAGTAAGCTTGTGTATCATTGATAAAAATTATTGAATTACTCATTTTATCTGTTTATAAGCGTAGAAGCTTTTGTTCCATTAGTTTCCAAGCAGCTTCTCTTCTGCAGCTTCGTCGTGCCTGCTCATGACGTCATTTGCAGCACATACGGTGACTTATGGCGGCCAATGCTGCGTGGATAGGAGTGGTGCTCCAGTAATATAACCTCCTTGGACTAAACGATCGTACGGTACATGTCACTTTTCATTCGCTGACGGAAACACGCCCTTTTTAACGTCACACAAACAAAATTGCATACTCAGCTTATAATGAATTAGCTTTATTTGCTTTCCGCTAAGCGAATTATAATGCTTCTGCTACTGAATGATATGCTTGTACTAAGCTTTAAATAGTGAATTCAAATGGTTGTTGTTACTAGTTAATTAAGAACATGAATAAAGTCTCCTGCTAGTAGTGTAGTAATAGTATTGAACAAACTTATAACTGGTAGTAATGTTGCAGCAGTAATTAGAATGAATAAAGTCTTAACGCTGGTTGTTAATGGTAATAAACTAATGATATAAACCTAACAGCCAGACAGAGGTCTGACAAAAACTATGAATTGAGAAAGACGTACTTACTACAAGCTTTTTTATTATGCAACTCTTGGTCATCCAAAGCACACACACACAACTTGTTTCACAATAATGAAGAATCAAACTAATGGTATAGAACGAAACTCTCTCCTCTAGTATAACAACAAACGATCTCCCTATAACAACAAAAGCTCTCCTTATAACAACAAAATCTCTCCTTATAACAACAAAATCTCTCCGTACAACACCAAAACGCTCTCTTTCGCTATCGATGAACGCGCCTATATATACTGGCTACCACCACGTCATGACTTACACTCATTGCCAGATCTCATTCATCGGGTGAAATAATATTTCGTTCAGTAAGAAGATAATTTACATAGTAAAATAAAATAACCAGAGATAGTAAAATCAAAAGGAAAGTGAATATAGAGTATACGTTACAAGGTGTTTGTAAGTGTGCAAAAGTTTCATTCTAATCACTTTCTTTCAATTTCTCTTAGCATACAAACAGTTGATATCAGTAGTTCATATCAAAACCACGATATCACCTAATTGTTTTGAGCAGTGTATATCAACTATATTTCTTAAAAAGAAAGAATTTTGAAGTGTTATTATTGAGTAGACTACAGCGGAAAAAGGTAGTGTGAGAAAAACTCCCACGGACGACCATTGTCGTTGCTCAACATGTAGCGACCAACAACGGGTTTAAGTCAAATTACTTTAGTAACATTCACTTTTAGCAATCGCATGGCAATTATTCTCAAGAACTGAAATCCTTGCTTGCTTTAATCATAAACCCGAAATATATTTAGGACGTCCATGTGCTGTTGCGATCTTGGACTTATAAATGTTTTGCCTTGAATATTTTCTGATTTTCTTTTTCTCAGTAGTATCGATTAATTAACGAAGAATGAGAGCTAAGAAGTGTTGCAACGCCTATTTATTGGTGCCCGCACCTTTTTTATTCTAGCACCATCAATTCATGTCTTCGTGTATTAAGTATTGCGTCCTTGAGAGCTTGCTTCCTGCAATCAAGTCTTTCTTACACGGCATGTTTGGTTATTGGACATAGCCACCGATCCGGCAAAGCCATTCATTCATTCATTCATTTCTCCGTGAATACTTTCCGTTTCGTGCTTAATAGGCTGCTGCCGTCAAAGTGGGTCAGGCCGACAGCAACAGTGACACCTACCTGCAGTTTTTTACCTAGAACAACGACCCTTAGAAGGAGTTCGGTCAGGTGACCGATATATAGAGTCAGGACTTGCAAGCTTTTTCATCATTGTGGGAGCTTTTTCCTTCTGGTTACTCACAGCTTTCAGAAGCTTCTGGGTCAAGTGAGTTGAGTTTTCTCTTTCATTTCCACACTACGGTTCTTTTACTGCACATATATATGTCTTCCGCTATGGCTTTAACCTGAAGCTCAAGACAGGATTTTTTTGGGGTGTTTAATTTCTTTTTTTTTTTTTTTTTCAGTTTTGGCGTGCGAATTGGAAAGAATCACAGGGTTTGTACAATTGCTGAATATAAATACAGTGAAACATCGATTGTACAGTTTCATATGGGATGGCCTTAAAAAATGTATAAATGTAAAAAACGTTTAAACGAAATTTCAAAATGTCAAATACTATTGTAAAATTTATGCTTTAAAGGAGTGTAAGATGTTCCTTAATGATTTATTGAACGTCGAACTGGCGGCAAAAGAAAAAATATTATAAATATAGCGTAAGCAGTGGCAATTTCATGATAATTTAAGAAATTTGCCATTTTGACCACAAAATTTATCGCCCGTGTTTATCAAACCTCAGTACCCCATACGTGACACATTTGTACATAATACCAGTAACTTGGAGAACAGTATGTTTTCGCATAATGTTTAACAGTGGTTATTCTATGATAACCTTGGTAACTTCGTGATAATGCCTTGCTAAGTTTGTGATAGTGAAAAAGTTGTCCGTTTGTACGCACAACATTGTGTGAATGTAAAGAAATATAGAAGAAATAGCATATGTGATATATTCCACAGTTAACACTAGTCAAACATGGAAGAAATACATATTTTAATCAATAAAATGCTCTCTTTTTTTCCATAGAGTGTCATTTTTAGATTTTAATTTCAGTCATTATCACCGGCTTTCACAGGTGTCGCACATGAACACATCTTCATTTTCATCGTAAGGGTTTTGGCACTTCATGTGGTACTATATCATGCAAAAGCTACATTGAACCCACTGAGTTCCACTCTCCTTTTTTTTTTTTTTTTTTGACATCCTCGTAATAGTTGTGTCCACAAAATTCGTCATTCCTGTTATAGTCTTCTCTTTGCATGGGACTTTTGATAAAAACTGTACCTATATATGAGCTATATTTTGTTGCCTTTCAATTACATCAACTACTACGTATCACGCAGTTACCACCTGTAGGTGATAAGCTCTTCGAACAGGTAACTTGCACTTTAACCAACTGAGCCACAAACGCTCCGAAATGCGAATCACGTACAACGTAAAACGAATTTTGCAAAAAAGAAATTTTACTTTTTGTTAATGTCAGTGATTTAATCATTTTATTTTCTGTTGGAGCTAATTAATTTTTCTGAATAGGCTTCTAATTTTTTTTACCCCTGCAGGAGAACTTTTAAAAAAATAAGCAATTTTCATCGTGGTTTTTCCAAGCAACAAAATGCTTCGCAACTTGGTTTTTTTAAACTGTCAATGACTTTCATTTATCTTAAAAAAAGGTGAAATGTGCTTTTTATAGTATTATTTCACACACACACAAACAAAAACTAAATATAAAATTTACTCTTGATAGCTATAATAGCTTTTATCTTAAGTTGTCCAAAGACTGATACACAGACATCGTATAATCATCTGTACAATAAGTACCCGGTTTCTTGCAGTAATACATTATATAATAAGTAGCTGGTGCATAAAATGTGGGAAAAGACAAGAAATATCCTGTGCCACAAAAAACGAAATCCATGCGAGTTGCTATCTACAATTTCCGATCTCGCGACGGAACTTCAAAATTCTACAGATAATTGAAATCTAAAAGTTAATCAAACCTCAAGTATTTTCACGAATCACTATCATTATCGGAAATTTCTCGTCATACGGATATGGAAAAAGTGAAAACGGAGATTTTCCGTTAATATACGAAAGGAATTGCGGAAAGGTTTCTGAAAATTCAGAATTTTCCCGTGGTACGAAAAGTCCGTTAAATTCAGGATTTTTTTCCGTCATTTCACGGAAAAGGTTGTATCAGAAATAGGCTTCGTTAATTCACGAAAGAAATGACTGAAACTTGTCCGTGAATTTCAGAATTTTTTTACAGTGTACCTTGTATACTAAACACCAGCACAAAAGGCTATTCGATTCCCGCCACACGTTGAATAACTTTCTCTGTGATCAAAACAACTTACTAACGAGCTCCTTCCGTTTTTTTCGAAACTAGACATCTGCTGTCATTTATGATAAAAAATTGAAACTAATGAAGACAGTGGTTACTCTACGAATAGCCGCTTAGACTCTATCACGAATGTACCTATTCCACGAAATTATCAATGTTTACCCTATATTAGAAAATCAAATTTATTTTTGACGGCTCTATCTGTCTTTAAAGATCCTGATTCTTGATTAAGTGAAAGCCTCACAACTAAGAATCTGAGGCAAGAGCTTCACTGTGGAACTCATGAAGTAACTGATTGTTTTTTCTGCGCATCCTGAGTTCATCCATGTCAAACCAGAATGTTGAATATTGATGATACATTTCGGATTCTATTCTACGCCACGAAATAGCGGAGAACGACAAAGTTATGTCCCAGAGATTTGTTCACTTTTAAGTTGCGCATATGTGTGCGACTCATGAAATGCGAAATGAATTTTTCATCTAAACCGAAAGTAAACAACATACCCTTCTCTGATGAATCAAAGTTCAACTTTGGCTGCACCAAGAAAGAACAGAACAGTCCTGTCTCAATTCTCTCAAAGTTGTAACATATCGGGTTACGTATCAAAGAACCGTGTATTTTCTGATAATCCAAAATTCAAATTTTAACGTATAATCGCAATAAGCGTATAAATGAATTACGTACAACCGGGTTTAAAAAGTATTAGAAACTACAGCAGAATATCGGGACAAATGCAGAATTTCGTATGAAAATCAAAAACGTATTACTGAGAAACGTATAACTGACGTTCCATTGGAATGTGAACAGCTTAAAGCGATAGTTCGTGAAATACTATTTTAAGTATCAATATAACAAACCAGCATTTATTTGGCCCAACTAGAAAATACCAGGAATAAAAGTGAAGGTACGTTTAACGAAAATTTACAAAATATCATTCAAATCGAAAGAAACACACTGAATTTAAACTTAACAAGTTAGTAAAATCATGCAATGTATTGATTATGATACGCTTTCCAACATACCAGAAATCATTACTCAAGCTATTACTCAAGTTATGAGGATAATGGCTGTGAAATAAATCTCGTTCCTCTGCCCTGACCTTTGACCCCATTTCGATGATATTAAACAGAATTGGTTCAGTATAGCATACTCCGGAACAGCATACTAACGTTTTGTCGCAATCGAAGCATTTTTACATAAGTTATGACGCATAAGTGCAGTGGAATGGATCCGGCTCCTATGTCCTGACCTTTGACCCCATTTCGCCCATTTTCAATAGGGTTCATCCCTAGGTGGTCCCCTACTAACTAAAATTTCATCGATACCGAACCATTTTCACGTAAGTTAGGACGCATATGGGCAATGGAATGCACCCCGCTCCTATGTCCTGACCTTTGACCCCACTTCACCCATTTTCAAAAGGGTTTGTCCCCAGGTAGTTCCCTACGACATGCTACACTTTCATCGAAATCGAACCATATTTACGCAAGTTATGACGCATAAGGGCAATGGAATGGATCCGGCTCCTATGTCGTGATCTTTGATCCCATTTCGTCTATTTTCAATAGGGTTAGTCCCCAGGTGGTCCCCTACCACATACTAAAATTTCATGGAAATCGAACCATTTTTACGCGTGTTATCGTGCCGACGGACATACAGGCAGACGAACAAAGCTGGAGCATATACACTTCTTCAACCTACGGTTGGAAAGCTTAAAAAAGGAGTTCATAATCTAATAAGTCGTTTGAATCCGATTTAAAATGTAAGGACTGCTTCAAAATAATTTTTTAATGTGCAGTTTTTTCAAAATGTACTTTTCATACTGGAATATTCGATTTTTTCGTTTCTGTTAGTAAGGTGGCGACAAATATTTTGAGGCAGTTTGGCCAAGTGGAAAGAACGAGTGGTGAGATACTTACTAAGAGAATTCATGTAACCCGACTGGCAGGAAAACACGTAGAAATATATTTGATGCATACCTCTATATAACTTTCCTTTTTAAGTTTCTGTTTTCTTATGTAAATTTAGTTTCTTCTTGTAAAGGTGGACGTCAAGTAATTTTGCTTCCTATACTTCCAATGGAAAAAACTTTTGTACACATTTTCTTCACAATTAATGCGTTCCCAAGGATGAAAATTTGAACATCGATTATAATAGCTTCATTGTATAACTTGGAATACTTAATATTTTCTAAATCATAACCATAATTATATTAAAAATCAATAATTTCCCTCTGGTGGTGTTGAAACCAGAAAAAAGATGGCGCGACCTGTGCTTTGATGACGTCAGTAGACAAACAAATGTTGGATTGCATAATTATGTTTATGTTTTAGAAAATATTAAGTATTCCAAGTTATAAAATGAAGCTATTTTAATCGATGTTCAAATTTTCATCCTTGGGAACACATTAATTGTGAAGAAAATGTGTACAGAAGTTTTTCCATTGGAAGTATAGGAAGCAAAATTACTTGACGTCCACCTTAAACGTTTTCTCACTGATACACACATTACTTACCCGAAGAGCTTTATCAGGTTGACAGCACTTGACAGTGAGTCGGAAACAGATAAAGTGATCACACTGAATGCATACGTTCGGTAGAGTCGTTAAAGGTAGAAACGCATTTACGGAGAGTGTGAGGTAAGCGATATATTTCATGCGAAGTTGTTGAGAGATTTATAAAGTCATAGCGATTTATATGTGTTAAAATCAGTGTTACGTAGAGTTGTTGTTGAAGGATTAATGAGCCAGTAGCAGATCCAGAGGGGGCGACAGCCTCTCCAAACAGTTCTTTCCTTTTTAAATGTGCAAAATCGTAAATAATTAATGTATTTTTTTTTATGGAAGTTTAACGACCACCGTGAGCAAGTCAGTGGGCTATAAGCAGTCGCCCGTCCCTAATTTAAGGCCACGAGCTCCAAGAAAGAGATAGAGCCAGTGCCGTAAGACAAACACAACATCCATGCCTCATCGGGATTCGAACCCGGACCCATCTCGGACGAATTATCAGAAGCCATAGCTTAGACAATTTATTTTTGCCAAACTTTAGTATTAAATGCACAGATTTTCGTAATTTTTTTATTTTTTACGACAATTAAAATTTTGCTGTAAATTTCGCGAATAAATGTTCTGTTTTAGCTTCAGAGAGAGAGAAAGAGAGAAAACGGAAAGAAAAAAAGCTAGTTCCAGAAAGAGAGGAAACGGAGAGCGGAAGGGAAAGCAAAGGGGTGTGTTTTGCAATATTTCCACAAACTTCCGAGAGAAAATCGCTAGTGAGACAACGAATTGCGTAGAAGTGAATTGACGAAGCGAAGTAAATGGAAGTTTCCTTCAAAAAAAGTGGGAAGCTTGCATTGCTAAAGAATAAGAGAATGAATGATTTGAAGAGGAATTACCTGTCATATTTCTTAAGGATGATTTGATTTTTCGAGCTGGAAAATTTTCTATTAAATTAAGCCGTTCCAATGGAGGGCTGAAATTTATTTCAAAAGATTCTATCCAGACTTGATGTTGAAAAAACAAGGAGCTCGTTTCCTCACAAAGCAAGTAATTGAACACCAAGAAAGTAGTGCTAATTTTTCAGTTGTTTTTCCCACTTCGTAATTTAAGAATTTAGAATAACTTTTTTTATGGAAAAAGGTTTTAAAAAGCCATGCAATTCCAGGGAGGGGCAGCTCTGTCAGCGTGGTGTGTATGTGACCCTTCCAGAAAGCCTCTGCATCAACCTTTGATTTAGACCAGAGGAACTGTCACCCTGTAAGGCAAGGATCTGGATCCGCACCTATAATAAATACGGTATATCAGTTACCTGACGTTTCAGAGGAGGATAAATAAGGCCTTGGAACTCTTCCATAGTTATTATATTGATTCCTTCCCAGACCGTTTTGCATATTATTTAGACAAGTGTGTTACACTTCCACGAAGTTCATTACAAACAATTGCAGAGGCGTATAGTTGCACACGTAAACATTTTAAAACATGCTTTCAATTAAACTTTAATCTCCACAAAAAAACATGGATATCATGGGAGTACCAGATTTGAGAATGTCCGCAGATAATGAGTATGAAGTACAAAAGATCTTGTGTGAGACGAGTGATAGATGTCAGTGTAGCTCGATTTGTGTTTCGAGACGTTTGATACAACAGCAGTAAGAAGAACTCGCACCATCAGTTTGTGACGTACTACAGAGGTGAAAATACATGTGTCAAGACGACAAATCTGCAGCCATACATTCTGTCCGCGTAGCTCAGTTGGGAGAGCGACTTACTCCGGAGTGAGGGGACACGGACAAACTTGTGTTTTCACAAGTTTTAGACTTTAATCCGGCAGATGAGTTTTTTTTGAGGAGTAACCTTCTGATCTCAGAGAACAGTTTAGAGAGAAAAGCAGCGTTTACAGGTACAGAGGATGTTCCCACATTTTTAGAACGATTTTCCAGCAATATCATTAATGTTTAAAATAAAAGTATTGCTTTCTTAAATGTTCTATCTGATAGCCCTTTCTCTGGAATGAATCTACGTCCAGATTTCCAAGATAGCAGGACATTTCTTAAAATTGGTAGTAGTATTTTATTCAACTCTTCTTCCACTGCTTTATGTATTCCAATCATTGTGTTAGGTCTGCGTTTAGAAAGCGATCTTTCTAGCAGTCCGAAGGCACAATAGTGCTTTGGTGATACATCATGGTACTTTGAAAGAATATGAGCAAAAAGTATAGACTTGATACCAGTATCATTTTGCGTATTTTCAAGAAACAGAGTGGTAGATTTGCATGTATGACTGGTAGCCTTATCCTGATGGAGTTCGACTCTTGATGAAGGCTCTGTGGATAAAGGAATGGTATTTCCTCGTTAAATATAGGAGTTAAAACGTTATTTTGGTGAGATGCAGAATTTATTTTAACATTCTTTTAAACTTTTCTTAACTTTAAAATCCCGTCGTACGAGAAACCAGTAGTAATTGTGACGTATATTCTAATTTATCTTCACTTTTAGTTCCTTTTCCTGTGTAAATTTGAGTTTGTTCTCTTTTGCTCTTTCCAAACTTAACGTGATGTCTTCTCTCTCATATGAATGAGGTTGGCAACACTTTTCAGGTCAGAGAGAGTGACATATGAATGCGATAAGAATGTTAGATAAAAAGGACGATACAGCAGTTGCTTAGTGTATAGGGCCGCGGGTAGCCTAGTGGTCAACGTTCGTAACTGCCACGGAGAAACCCTCAGATTCAATCCCAGGAGGGTACGAACGCTCGAACCACAAAATATCCGCCGTGCGTCGGATACGCACGTTAAGCCGTCGGTCCCCGGGTACTGGCCCCCCGGTAGTAAATAAGGGCGTCTTCCACCTCGCTTCCGTGTGTCTTTGCTATCAGGTACTGTAGCCCAAATCTCCTAGCTTCCTATTTCTAAGGGTTGTTTAAGACCTGGGTCAGATACTCCCTTCCTAAAATCATCTACATATGATCTGATCTGATCTGATGGGCACATTAAGCCGTCGGACCCCGGGTACTGGCCCCCCGGTAGTAAATAAGGGCGTCTTCTACCTCGCTTCCATGTGACTTTCCTATCGGGCACTCTAGCCCAAATCTCCTAGCTTCCTATTTCTAAAGGTTGTTTAAGACCTGGGGTCAGACACTCCCTACCTAAAATCCTCTACATATGATCTGATCTGATGGACACATTAAGGCGTCGGATCCCGGGTACTGGCCCCCGGTAGTAAATAAGGGCGTCTTCTACCTCGCTTCCATGTGACTTTCCTATCGGGCACTCTAGCCCAAATCTCCTAGCTTCCTATTTCTAAAGGTTGTTTAAGACCTGGGGTCAGACACTCCCTACCTAAAATCCTCTACATATGATCTGATCTGATGGGCACATTAAGCCGTCGGACCCCGGGTACTGGCCCCCCGGTAGTAAATAAGGGCGTCTTCTACCTCGCTTCCATGTGTCACTTTCCTATCGGGCACTCTAGCCCAAATCTCCTAGCTTCCTATTTCTAAAGGTTGTTTAAGACCTGGGGTCAGACACTCCCTTCCTAAAATCCTCTATATATGATCTGATCTGCTTAGTGTGTGTGTGTGTGTGTGTGTGTGTGTGTGTGTGTGTGTGTGTGTGCGTGTGTGTGTGTGTGTGTGTGTGTGGAGATGTTCGATCGTTGTTAAGCTAGATTATACGATAAATAGTTAAGGTATTATATGTGAAGTATAAAACTAGCAGTGCTATATTGTGGAGTTCATCAAATATTGCTGAACCAATAAAAGGTTATCGTAATTCTGACTTCTGTGTATGCTTCGTCTGGCCGTAAAAGCTTAATTAGGAACTATTGCATTGTATTCTTATTTAGTTCAACATTCCTTAGTCATAGTTTTAGACATAGCGTAACACCAATCTCGCACACGAAAAAGGCTTACGTTATACACAACGCGTCAAAGAATTTTTAAGACTGGCGCTAGATTTCAGCCTAAGGTGGCGCCACCACTGTAATCGTGAATGCGTTATAAACCGCGACCATCTGCTTGCTTTCTGCCAAAAGTACTGCACAGTTGTTAAAGTAACTCAAACGAAACGGCCGTTCATTAGAGAAGTAAAATTTTTTTCATGTTGAATTACTAAGATGGAACGAAGGGCTGTTATTAAATTTAACGATAAACTTAGTAAAAGTACCTCGGAAACGTACCAAATGATGAAACAAGTTTACGGTGAGTTTTGTTTAAGTAGATCAAATGTTTTCCTGTGGCACAAACGTTTTTTGGACGAAAGAGATACGCTAGAAGATGATAAGCGTACCGGAAGACCAAGTTCATCTAGGACACCTGAGATTATTAAAAAAGTGCGTGATTTCGTGGCAAACAATCGATGTGCGTCACTAAGAATGATGGAAGAGTCTTTAAACATCAATAAAGAAACGATTCGAACCATTCTGCATGAAGATTTGGGCAAAACAAAAGTCTGTGCTAAATTTGTTCCACACACGTTAACCAATGAACAAAAATCAAGAAGAAGTGCACATTCCAGAGACATCATTTCAGCGGCTGAAAATGATCCAAACTTCTTAAAATCGATTGTTACTGGTGATGAAACATGGTGTTTTCAATATGATCCAAAAACAAAGCGACAAAGTGCGGAATGGAAGTCAAAAAACTCACCACAAGCCAAAAAACAAAAGAAGTTCCATCGAAAATCAAAACAATGCTCATTACATTCTTCGATAGTAAGGGTTATTATCCACAAAGAATTTGTTCCAAGTGGACAAACAATTGCTGGTGAGTTTTATTTAAATGTTTTGAGGCGTTTGATGGGCAGAATTCGTCACATTCGTCCAGAATATCGGGATGAAAACAGTTGATGTTTCTTGCACGATAATGCACCCAATCACACCTCACTTCCTGTTCGTAGATTTTTGGCGAAAAATAACGTCTATTTGTTGAATCATCCACCGTATTCGCCTGATTTAGCACCCTGCAAATTTTCTTTGCTCCCAAAACTTAAAATGACGTTAAAAGGGTGTTATTTTGATGATATTGCGACCATATAAACAGCTTCGACGCGTGCTTTGGAGGCAATTCCGCAAAGTCAACTGAAGCAGGCATTCGAATCATTATTAAATCGCTGTAACAAGTGTATTGAAGCCGGAGGGACTTATTTTGAATAACAAACCAAAACAAATTATAATTTCTTGTTTTTATTTCATTTTACAGACCCAGTCTTAAAAATTCTTTGCCACACTGTGTATAATCATGAATCCTTCACTGAACTTCCTTTGCATTCTTGGAACCAAGCTCGTAAGCCTTTTTCTGCTCTTTTGTCAATCGACCGTTTTTACAGTCGTTTAGGTAGATCCATGCTTCAACAATAGTCACAATAAATTTCCATCTGTCTTCGGCTAAGTGATTTTCATAAAGAAGTCAACACCGTGTTCTGCGCTCAGCCACGTGAACATTTTTTTTTAGTTTTTTTTTTTTTTTTCAGATTTAAATATTTGTTTATTACCTTGTTTGCAGTTGATGCAGAGATTTTTAAAGACTTAGCGATTGCTCTTTGTGTCGGTGGATTTTCTTTCAAGACAAGAGACCCTACTTTTGAAATAGTCGTAAAAGTACGGACCTTCTTTGGATATTCGTTTGGTGTTCTTTTTCCTGTTAAAAGCAATGCTTGACGATTTCCCCCTCTGTTAATAATGATATTGCTTATTTTACATTTATAAATGCTAATTCTGTTGTTTTCACAGCGTTTTTTGTTTTTACCCTTTAACCGGCTGGAACGAATTAACTCGGGGGTGGCAAAATTTGGCTACAATCAGCTGGAACGAATATATCCGCTGTCTAACAAGTGTGTCGGACGCGTCTCAAATGGGTAAACTCACTCGTCAGAGAGCGATGCTTTCTCCTTAGCTTCTCAAAGTGGTCATTTAGGGGGATGGCTAACACTAAATGACCCCTTTGTCTTTCAAATTAGTCATTTAAGAGGATGATTGACACTAATCATTTCTAACTGAATATCTGTTAAAGAGCTATTACAATGTCGAATAACCTAAGAAAAGAAAGAGAGAAGATGTTTGAGACACTTGTTTCTAGAGGTCTGCATGGGCCTTAATTTGGAAAGCCCGGCCCGTTTCGAATTTTTTAATTAAAGCCCGGCCCGTATATTTCTCCTGTTTCCAAGGCCCGGGCTAGCACGTAAAATTTCAACAATTACCAAAACACGAACTTGACACCTGGTGCACTCGGTCATTTAACTCCTGAAGGGTTTTCGTTCTTTTTTTAATTTCTACACATATTCTATTACAATAAACGTTAATTCAGAATATTTCGGAGACTCTTTTAAAGTCACGTGACGTCCGAGGAGGGGGAGGGCTTGTATACTCAAAAATCTTGCATGAAAAGTACAATTTCCATGCCTTTCAAATTTTCTGGGTTTTCAAATTATCATGCCCTACCGCCGCCGGACCCGGAAATATCCTTGGGGATAAGAAGGAGGGGGGGGGGGGTTAATTCGAAACGTAAGATGCGATGTCCCAGATTTTGTGCTATCGTAACTCAAAAAGCTTCTGCATTTAGTGTGCACTGCACATCGTTTTCCGGCCGACTGGTTTCAGAACGGGACGGTATTTTAAAATATTTTCAAATATCGCTTTCCCCTCTTTCATTGGCAACAAGCACATATTCTCCGGAAGCGATTTTTTCGCGAAAATCTTTTGCTTTCTTAAACTCCATAATAAGTATGGAAGAGTATTTATCAGCAACACTGAACTGAGCATATGCTAAGGGAAAACAACGACAGACTGCCCAGCTAATCAGTGTCACAGAAGTTTTGAAAACGGTTGCCTGAGAGTACAAATGGGAAAAATACGGCACAGATTTATACACAGAAGTAAGTTTCTCCCAGCCCATTTCTCCCGTGCGATTTAAGAAAACTTAAAAGCTTTTCACACATCTAGAGAACAAAGTGCCGCCGAACAGGAGAATAAAAAGATCGTCTGCGAGCGGGTGGCTCGGTTTAGAAATGCTGCAGTTAATAGCCTGCCCTGAAGCATGAGAGGAGAATGAAAGTTAGAGAGAGAGAGAGAGAGAGAGAGAGAGAGAGAGAGAAGGGACCACATTCACATTGGAAAAACTAAGGGAGCTGATCCACTCCAATTGTTTTGTAGGAGGGGATGGATGTCGTAAAACTTCGATTTTTCTATCAGCGGAAATTATTCAATCTTATCCTGCTGCTGTATGTTGCGGGTTTATGTTGCGTACAACGATTGTTTTGCTCATAAAAAAAAAAGGTCCTGCTCGGCCCATGTCTGTTTTCATTAAATATTGAAGGCCCGGCCCTGCCTGGACCCTTGCAGACCTCTACTTGTTTCTGCCCAAAAGGACGTTGGCTCTGTCACGGGATCAAGCCATTCCCCATCATGTCAAGGGTCATGGAGCAGATATCAGCGGACTATAGAAGCGAGATCTTATCACTAGCGATAAGTTTATGTTCAGTACTGCTGATGTGGGAGAGGTAAAGGGATTGTTTTTTCGTAGCTTTCGTAGAATCCAGTCCCTATGTGAACACTTTCTGTTTGGGAAGCTTAGAAAAGTTTGTGCACCATTTGATTCAGAAACATCAGTCGCTTAAGTTTGTGCGCCATTTTATTCAGAAACATCGGTCGCTTAAGTTTGTGCACCATTTGATTCAGAAACATCAGTCGCTTAAGTTTGTGCACCATTTGATTCAGAAACATCGGTCCCTTAAGTGTGTGCACCATTGGATTCAGAAGCATAGGTCGCTTAAGTATGTGCACCATTTGATTCAGAAACATCGGTCGCTTAAGTTTGTGCACTATTTAATTCAGAAACATCGGTCGCTTAAGTTTGTGCACCATTTGATTCAGAAACATCGGTCCCTTAAGTGTGTGCACCATTGGATTCAGAAGCATAGGTCGCTTAAGTTTGTGCACCATTTGATTCAGAAACATCGGTCGCTTAAGTATGTGCACCATTTGATTCAGAAACATCGGTCGCTTAAGTTTGTGCACTATTTAATTCAGAAACATCGGTCGCTTAAGTTTGTGCACCATTTGATTCAGAAACATCGGTTCCTTAAGTGTGTGCACCATTTGATTCAGAAACATAGGTCGCTTAAAGGGTTAATTACAGAATACGAATATTTGTCTTCATAAAGAGCAAAAACATCTCCTTTTATCTACAGCTTGTTTACCTGCGCCATTTTCTTAGCAGACGATATTTAACTGTACATCAGATGTTTCTTTCGTGTTCACCTAATACGCTGTTTCTAGTTTCAATTCTTTGAACTTTTTTATTTTCTGTAATTTCTTATCAGAGACGTTCTAGTTCTACTCCTCTGTGGATTTCAATCATATAGCAAAAATACATATTCGTCGATTAACGTCGATATGTACAGTGAAACCTCGGTTATACGTTTTTCTAGGGGATAGGCATAAAAAACGTATAAATGTAAAAAACGTATAGAAGAAATTTAAAAATGTTAAATACTATTTAAAAAATTATGATTTGAAGGAATACGTAGTGCGATCAAAAAGTTCCGACACTAGGTACGTAGCGCGCCAACAGATGGCTGTACGCGGATGCGCAAGCAGCGGTCGAGGGCAGTGACCTTCATGAGTCTTTGTGCCGAGTGTAACGTATACTCTAGATTCACTTTCCTTTTGTTTTTTTACTATCTCTGTTTTTTTTTTTTTTTACTATGCAAATTATCTTCTTACTGAACGAGATGTTATTTCTCCCGCTGAATGAGATCTGGCAATGAGTGTAAGTCATGACGTGGTGGTAGCCAGTATAAATAGGCGCGTTCAACGATACCAGAGAGAGCTTTTTAATTATAATGAATATGCTTTCTTCTAATGCTTGTTGTGTTAATTATATCATGAATAAACTTGCCTGCTAGTAGTGTAGTAATAATAATGAACAAGCTTATAACTGGTAGTAATGTTGTAGTAGTAATTAAGATGAATAAAGTCTTATGCTGGTTGTTAATAACAACACTTAATGGAATAAACCTAACAGCCAGACAGAGGTCTGACAAAACTATGAACTGAGAAAAACGTACTTACTAAAACAACTTTGTATTAGGGAAACTCTTGATATGATCCAACATACACTTCACCGGACACACAGCTACTCAATAAAACGTAGCTCCTTGCACATGAACGAAGCTCTACTCACATAAACGAAGCTCTCCTTACGCATATAACCAAAGATCTCCCTACGCACATCAACAAAAAGCTCTCTATGGTATCGTTGAACGCGCCTATTTATACTGGCTACCACCACGTCATGACTTACACTCATTGCCAGATCTCATTCAGCGGGAGAAATAACATCTCGTTCAGTAAGAAGATAATTTACATAGTAAAATAAAATAACCAGAGATAGTAAAGATCAAAAAGGAAAGTGAATCTAGAGTATACGTTACACGAGTGGCGTCGTTCTGTGAACATCCGGAGCTGTGCTACACGCTATTTGGTGACCACGTGCAGAACACAGCTGCCATTTCGTTATGGACTGCAAACTAGAGCCGCGTCGAACTCTGACAAGATCTTCTTCAGCAGGTGGTGAACGAACCATCGTTCTTGTCGCGGGTCATCACTCAGAACGAGACTTGGGTCTACGGCTACGACCCGGAGACCAAACAACAGTCGTCGCAGTGGAAGAGCCCGGCATCTCCACAACCGAAGAAGTCCCGACAGGCCCGGTGTGCAACCAAAAAACAAGCTCATCGTTTTCTTCGACATTCGTGGAGTTGTGCACGGCGAATTCTTCCCCCAGAGCCAGACCGTCACCGTCCTTTTTTTACTGCGATGTTCTGCGGCGTCTTAGGAAGGGCATTTGCCGCAAGATACCTGAAATGTGATGCAGGGGCGATTTCCTGCTACATCACGACAACGCAGCAGCTCGCAGAGCGTTAGTAACACGCCAGTTTTGCAGCCGCAACAGCATGACTACCATTCCTCGCCCGCCTTACTCGTCGGATTTGTCCCCCTGCGACTTCTTTCTGTTCCCGAAGATGAAGCTGGAACTCAAGGGTCGCCGTTTTGAAACCGTGGACGAGATCCAGCGCGAATCGCAGACAGTGCTTGGCACGTCTCGCGAACAGGACTTCCAAGGAACGTTCCAACAGTGTCAGAAACGCTGGCAGGAGACCACTTTGAGGGAGATCATAGCCAGACTTAAGTAACGTAAGTACTTTTTGTATATCGGCCTAGTCTCGGAACCTTTTGATCGGACCTAGAGTAATCATTTATTTAAAGTCGAACTGGCGGCGAAAGATAAAAAAGAATGAAAAATTATAATATATTTTATCTCATACCAAAACGCCTATGAAAATCAAACTTCTCTTTCGACAGCTCTGTCAGCCTATAAAAAATACTGATTTCCGGTGAAATGAAATACTCACCACTAAGATTGTGACAAGGTAAAGTGTCGTTTCTGTCCCACTCAACCTCAAATGAATACAACTTTTCAGTAGTTGTCAGTGGGCTAATGAATTGTTATTGCAGGAATGAAATACATGCTCACAATTCAGAGTTAGCTACGAACGTTAGTTAATCAATTAAATGACTGCAATGAAGGACAGCTGATCCGGTGGCACAGAGGTGTAAGTACTGGCATCCGATCATTCGTCCGAGAAAGGTCTGGGTTCGAATCCCCGGTGAGGCACGGATGTTGTGCTTCCGTTATGGCATTGGATGTTTCCCCTACCCGAAACCAGTGACCCTGAATTAGGGACGGGCGACTGCTAAATAGCTCATTGTTTTTCTCACGGTTGTTAAACCCCCAACAAAAATGAAAAGCTGTGCACAATATACACTATCTACCAACAAGTAATTGGACACCCCTGCAATCGACGATATCTGCAGTCCTGATAAACGTCACGGCCGCCGCCGCCGTGAAATATCGTGTGGGAAACAACAAAACGCAACTAGTCGCATGCAAGATGCCACGCAATTCGGAGCTATCTGATTTCGAGAAAGGTGTAATCGTTGGGTACCACAGAAATGGCCGATCCATATACGTGACATATCCAGCGAGTTGAAGTACCCAAAATCGACAGTGGCCTACGTGATTGGCAAGTGGAAGATGAGAGGTGACTGTCGGAATGTGCCCCGACCCGGCAGACCCACAAAACTGGGAGTTAGAGACCGACGGGTGCTGGCCAGGGAAATTCGGAAGAACCGCACCAAATCGATGGGCCACATCCGTGAGGAGTTTCAACAGGCATCCGGGAGTGTTCTTTCGATGAATACCATCCGTAAGGAAGCCCATCTGCTTGGTTATCATGGACGTGCTGCCACCCACAAGCCTTTGATCACCAAGTCCAATAGCTCTGCTCGGCTAACGTGGTGCAAAGAACGTCGACAGTGGAAACTGGTTCTCTGGAGTGACGAATCAAGGTTCACCCTCTACCGTTCGGATGGCAGGGTCTTGGTTTGGCGTCTGCCTGGAGAACGCCTCCTGCCGGAATGTATTATGCCAACTGTGAAGTTCGGCGGCGGTGGAATTATGCTATGGGGGTGTTTCTCCTGGTATGGCACGGGACCCTTGGTCGCAATTCCTGGTAGACTCAACGCCGAGACCTACTGCACCATTTTGGATGACCATGCGCTTCCTACGTTGGGCCAGTTTTACGGGGTGGACCCATGTTACTTTCAGGATGACAATGCCACCTGTCATGTTGCGAGGTCCACCATGGCTTGGTATGGTGACAGTGGAGTTAATCGAATGGAGTGGCCTGCGCAGAGCCCGGACCTTAACCCTATCAAGCACCTCTGGGATGAGTTGGAGCGTCGACTTAAGGGGTGCCCCCACCGTCCGAAATCGGTGAAGGAACTGACCTGTCTTCTCCAAGCCGAGTGGAAAGAAAATACCGCTAGCCGTCGTACACGCCTGGTTGAGAGTATTCCCCGGAGGGTCGCAGCTGTAATCGCCGCTCGTGGAGGCTCCATCAACTATTGAAGGTGAATAAACTTCGTTTTCCGTTGCTATCACAGGTGTCCAATTACTTGTTGGTAGATATTGTATTTGGAGCAATATTGCAGCTGCTCAACCTTTCTAAACTATAGATAGTTAAATTACACATGTTTAAGAATATATATGATACTTTTCAATTAATACACACTATTGACGTGGATTAGAAACATCAAATAGAAGTCACCGCTCTTTCCACGTTTATAAGTGAGTCATAAAAAAATTCTCATCGGCCGCCAACGGGAATCGAACCCAGGGTCTCGGAAAGCATGTCCGGCGCGTAACTGGAAAACCTGGGTTCGATTCCCGGTGGCGGGAGATGATAATTTTTCTATGACTCACTTATAAACGTGGAAAGAGCTGTGACTTCTGTTTGATGATACTTTTCAATTTCAGTGAAATGAAAGTAAGTAGTCTTTGTGATGAAATCATTTGTTGTAAACGCTTTTGATTTACATCACAAAAATAATAATAATAAAAAGTAACAGAAAATAGTCAAACTTAAGAGATATGGCATAATTTTTCGAGCCAAACAATTCCGTTTACGTGGAATCCTTTCATGAACTTACGACTTTTAGTTGTTTTCCCTTTCATCGTATCTTTTCGTAAATATAATCTGTATTAATTAACTTCTATCTCGCATAATATTGGAAAGCAATTGTTTTTTTGTGCGTGAAAGTAAAAGCGATTGTTTTTGAAAAGAAAAATGCACTTAAAGCTATTTCATTTCCTTCATGCAACCTGTTAGACGCAAGACCAAATTTATAGTTGTTAAACAAGGAAATAAAACTAAAAATCGACCTTTGATTCTTAAGTGATAAAAAGTGATGAAACAATCTCTAATGACGTTAGAATGATGAGCAAAGATACGAAACAAGGTGAAAAATCTCTATGCAGGTCCGTTAGGCGCAATCTGTTCTTCGTACGTTGTGACGATTTTATCTCGAGTGACTCATTTTTAATGCCAATTTAAGGGGGGGGGGGGGATTCTCATTTCTTTTGAGGAAAAAATAGATTTTTTTTTTTTTTTACGTTATTTTATTATTTCAGGTCTTAAGCATATGTGTACCAAATTTCAAATCGAAATTCACAAAATTGGCCAAGTTATAATCTATTATTGTCCATTGGGGTCACAGAGAAAGCCGGAGCTGAGAAAACTCTGGACGAATTCAATCACGAGCCGCCACTTCATAAAGATGTCGAAAATGCTATATAGCTGATTTACAGTGACTAGTCATCAAGAGAGTTGCTAGAAAGGTGTTTAGGTGGTGACACTCAAAACAACAACGAAAGTTTCATTTCTACCGTTTGGCGGTTCGCGCCCAAACATCTTCACTGTGGCTCAAAAAGCCATCGAAATGGCAGCTTATGTAGCAGCAGGCATTTTTTAATGAAGGCTTTTCTGCCGTCCTGAAAATGATAACAATGATAGGAATCGTTATTGGAGAGCAAACGAAGATATTTGCCAACGCGCGGGACCAACGGCGTCTGCAGAGATCGTCGAGACGCAGACTTGGGGCTACAAAAGAGGCTCGTACAAGGCGTAGAAGCCAGAAAATGTCTCTAAACGAGTTCTACGAAGCAAAGCAAGGAACACTGTATGGCCCTGGTATAGCAGATTAGCAGAAAAATACTCTAAGTACTCGATATGCCTCTGTAAACTGTACTTGAAACTTTAAATGTGTTTTTCTCGAAACAGCTTTTTTGGCGAATGGTTGGCATGATATTTCAAAAACTATTGGACCGATCGACTTCAAATCTAGAACTGCAAACATCCTTTTATATTTGAACCAGAAACGCGATACGTTATATATATATATTTATTTTTTTAATAGCAAAAAACATTGTAAATTTTTTGAGCTAAATTGATAATTTGAGTTTGACAAGTCACCATTTCCTCAAATACATATATTTTTTTCTGGTTCATCAAACGATAACAACTTGTGTATAGAGTAAAACGCAGTTCGATTTTTTTGTTTCAGATCACCTGGAGTGGAGAAATTATGCCAATCAGTGACCGCCGATCTTTTTTTTTTTTTTTTTTTTTGAGTGGAGGTTTAACGACCACCGTGAGCAACTCAATGGGCTATAAGCAGTCGCCCGTCCCTAATTTAGGGTCACTGGTTCCAGGGAAGGGAGAGAGCCAGTGCCGTAAGACAAACACAACATCCATGCCGGACCGGGATTCGAACCCGGACCCCTTACGGACGAATGATCAGAGGCCAACGCCTTAGACCACTGCGCCACCGGGGCGGCCCGCCGATCTTCGGGCAGTGTCATAGTAGAGGGGGATTTGCGGGCGTAATTCGTCATGAAACTTATTAAAAATTGTATTGTAAATACCAGAAACGATAATAAATAGATGTACCTACTTTGGAATCAATTGATTGCATAGTTTCGTCAATACACACTCCAAAAAAAGGGGGTAATTTTAACCCAAAAAATGAGAACCCCCCTCCCCCCCCGTAAGTTAAGATTTCACATTTTGGTTTCAACTTCAGACTCTGCGTTAATGTTAATTAATTTACCTTAGAACTGAGCACGCAGCTTGGGCTATAATGACATTTAAATAAAAAAAAAAGATCGTAGAAAATTTATTGCTTTACGCTTAAAATTTCTGATTATTAACCTGAATTTTTTTTTTTATATTTAGACGTAAATAGTATAAAGTGCCGAAAATGAAGGTTACAAATAATTCTTCTCAGGGGCAAAATTTGGTTGCTAGTGTGTAATAAATAGCAAGTAAAAAGTATAAATTCGTTAGAGGAATAAAACAGCATTAGTAAGGTCTTCTCTAGAATGTTTCAAACGAAAAATTTCCTTTGCTGAGTATATGACTCTTCAGTGGAACGCTTTTTTATGATAGTTTTGAAACTGTTTGCTACAAAAAGAATTGACGTGAATCGTGAGGGAATGGAAAGGTAGTGGTGACCCTCTCAACGTTTTGTTTAAATTTTTATCCTACATACCTCCCTAAATTTTTAAATTTAAAAAATAATTTAGTGCTGCATTTTTCTAATACCAAACGTATGACTGTGAGGTTATATTTTGTATTCATACAAATGTGTGTAATGTAACTGCATGGAAACGGGGTTTGCTGGATGATGTGGGTGGGCAGCGTAAGGTTCGAGCTCTGAGCTCCTCTCTCAGGCTGTGTACCCTGTTTAGTCCTCTTTACTTTCACCGGATGTTTTATGCAATCTTCAGACGTAGAGCGACTCGTGTTTTATGGCATATCATTCATTTAGTCACTCAGTTCGATTATCTTTCTTCCGTTAACCACAGTGAGAATAACCGCAGGCAGGGCGCGGCGGTCATTTTCACTTTCCTTAAGGGTGATAAAGTTCAAAGGCTCTGGTTTCTCCAGATAGGCCTGACCCGTGCAGGTCTCTATCAGGACCTAGTGTCTGAATATTCGTCCCAGACCTGCCGAGATCGAATTCCAGATAAGACATGAGTGTGGTGAGGTCCCTTATGGCGCTAACCCTGCTCCGTTCTTGGAACCAACAACCTCAAATTAAGGACGGACGACTATTTATAGCACTACAAGTTGCTCATGGTGGTCATCCCACTCCATAACTAAGAAAAAAAAAAAAAAAAAAAGATTGGGGTCATAACGAACTAGAGCTAGCATGTAAGGATATGATCGGATGAAATCCTGAATGATACCATTAAGACTTTTTCAACTGTGGTAGGGTTCTGCGGCCGAAGGTTGTTCCAAAAAAGTAAGCAACCGTTTTATGGACTGTATGAAGATTAACTGATTTGCTATGTAAAGACACAAAGCACCCAAAAGGGAAACAAATTACACATAATTTTTATCTTTTCAACAAGTGTTAGAGATGGTTTCCTCTCGCCTGGATGCAGGTTCTTTTTTTTTTTTTTTTTTTTTGATTGGAGGTTTAACGACCACCGTGAGCAACTCAATGGGCTATAAGCAGTCGCCCGTCCCTAATTTAGGGTCACTGGTTCCAGGGAAGGGAGAGACCCAGTGCCGTAAGACAAACACAACATCCATGCTTCACCGGGATTCGAAGCCGGACCCCTTTCGGACGAATGATCAGAGGCCATCGCTTAGACCACTGCGCCACCGGGGCGGCGAACCTGGACTATTGTCTTTACTGTTTTTTTTTTTTTTTGGTTGGAGGTTTAAAGACCACCGTGAACAACTCAATGGGCTGTAAGCAGTCGCCCGTCCCTAATTTAGGGTCACTGGTTCCAGGGAAGGGAGAGACCCAGTGCCGTAAGACAAACACAACATCCATGCCTCACCGGGATTCGAACCCGGACCCCTTACGGACGAATGATCAGAGGCCATCGCTTAGACCACTGCGCCACCAGGGCGGCGAACCTGGACTATTGTCTTTACTGTTTTTTTTTTGGTTGGAGGTTTAACGACCACCATGAGCAACTCAATGGGCTGTAAGCAGTCGCCCGTCCCTAATTTAGGGTCACTGGTTCCAGGGAAAGGAGAGAGCCAGTGCCGTAAGACAAACACAACATCCATGCCTCACCGGGATTCGAACCCGGACCCCGTACGGACGAATGATCAGAGGCCATCGCTTAGACCACTGCGCCACCGGTACAGCGAACCTGGACTATTGTCTTTACTGTTTTTTTTTTTTTTTGGTTGGAGGTTTAAAGACCACCGTGAGCAACTCAATGGGCTGTAAGCAGTCGCCCGTCCCTAATTTAGGGTCACTGGTTCCAGGGAAGGGAGAGACCCAGTGCCGTAAGACAAACACAACATCCATGCCTCACCGGGATTCGAACCCGGACCCCGTACGGACGAATGATCAGAGGCCATCGCTTAGACCACTGCGCCACCGGGGCAGCGAACCTGGACTATTGTCTTTACTGTTTTTTTTTTTTTTTGGTTGGAGGTTTAACGACCACCGTGAGCAACTCAATGGGCTATAAGCAGTCGCCCGTCCCTAATTTAGGGTCACTGGCTCCAGGGAAGGGAGAGAGCCAGTGCCGTAAGACAAACACAACATCCATGCCTCACCGGGATTCGAACCCGGACCCCTTACGGACGAATGATCAGAGGCCAGCGCCTTAGACCACTGCGCCACCGGGGCGGCAGGATGCAGGTTCATACCCTTTTCATGACATTTGCAGCCACCTTAAGTAATGTTTGTTCAGTCATGTTTGAAATAATTATTTCAATGTTTGCCTTCAATTCTTCAAGTGTATGACAATTGTTGTGAAACACTTGACCTTTTAAATGTCTGTAAAGAAAACAATCCGGTGGAGTAAGATCTAGAGATCTTGGGGCCACAAGTTTTCTGAGATCGAGCGACGTCCGAAAAATTCCTATAACATGGTCGCCGTTTCATTTGCTGTATGACAAGTCGCACTATTCTGTTGAAACCAGCATTCTCGTTCATTCATCTCCAATAAATTGTTGGATTATGTCAAGACAAACTACACCATCAACAGTTTTGACCAAAAAATATAGGCCTAGTGGATCGAACCTGGCCTAATCATTCATCGTGAACCTCATTCTTATATGTTTTTTCACTTACGTCACTCACCCTCTGACCTCAATACCATTGCCAGAAACATTCGGGCGAGAGAGAAAATGTAAACGTTAAATGTGAAAACAGCTTAAGGAGAGCTAAATAAATTTACATAGACACATGAACAAAAACGGAAATTTACAGATCTGCGGTCGTATCTTTTGGTTACCAACGACAATAACTTCACAACGAAACATCCGATTTCAAAAGTAAAGACATCGTTTTGTTCAGCTTTCAACACTGAATGAACTGTGCGAGTTTCGCTGTCCTATAACTCCACAACGAAACATCAGAAAACTAAATAAACTGTATATTAGAGTATACGTTATATGTTTTACTCAGAATTTTTTGAATACACACAATCTCTTTTTGACTTAGTTCCTGAATAATAACCACATTAATTTCTATGGCAGAACAATTGAAACCGTTTCGGCGCATGGGTTTCACTGAATTAATAGCTCCAATGAATTCCACCCAGGTCAGAAACTTCGCTTCCGCATAACAATTTGTGTGAATAAATTGACTTCAAAATCTGTAATTCAAACTATAATAAAGTATTAATGGTTATATACAGCTGTGCACTACTAGGATAAAATCTCAGCACCGAGCAAAACAAAATGGCATAGTTTTAGGAACAAAGCTTGTTTAGCAAACTTGTGAAATCTACTTTCCCGGATTGGTTGATTTTCGTTATGATAAAATTCAGTAAAGGAGAAAAATGGAACTGTGAATTCCTTTCCTTTTCCTTTAAGATTCGAAAGAAAAAAGAGTGATAGTGATGAAACAGTGTTTTTTTTTTTTTCTGCATCAATTATCTTCAGTTGGGAATGTTTCGCAGTACGACACGGTCCGTTAAAATCGCTTGCATTACATAAGCTTCAGTCGCCATCGTGCAGATTTTTTTTCTTTTTCGCAGTGCATTTCAGTGTATGATTTGAATTTACCACTAAAGCTAATCCCTGTTAAAATGCAACAAAATCGCGTCACAATAAGTTCATTAATATGGAACAGGGGAAAGGGTATTAATGTCTAGTGTTACTACTGAAAATAATTTTGAATAAAAGATGATAATTTAATCAAATAAGAAACAGTAATGCATTGTAAGTTACGTCTAAATTCGCTCATTTCATAATGGTTGTGAAAAGATATCGTGGCCCTACAATGCAAAAAATGAGTGGGGTTAATTCGTGGAAAATTTTTGAAAATAACCTGCAACAAATTTTCAGGTGGTCTCAGTCTTTTCTCTGTTTTTAAAAGTATCCATTTCTTCTAACTTCAGTATTTTGAAAGATTTTCCGTAGAACGTAATTCCATTAATTTCAGAAAAGTACGTTTCGGTGTTTTTTTTTATTGTTTGTCTCACGGCCCTGGTTATCTCCCTTCCCTGGAACCAGTGCCCATAAATCCGGGACGGGAGGCTGCTCATAGACCATAGAGTTTCTCATGGTGTTCGTTAAGCTCCAAAGCATAAGTGAAGTTTTTCAAAGCATGTTGTAGACAGTGTACAAGTATGAAAGGGGAACAACTGAAACTTTTTCCACTACTGCAACTTTTACTGCATTCAGTGTTGGGTGAAGAACTTCCCAATTGCTTCCACTACTCGATCTTAACCATATTTCCCTTTTTCAGTAATTGATGGTTATCTGGGGTTTTGCTGCAAAATGGGCAAAATACTCAAATACACAGTGTGGCAAAGACTTTTTAAAACTGGGTCTGTAAAATGAAATAAAAACAAGAAATTATAATTTGTTTTGGTTTGTTATTCAAAATAAGTCCCTCTGGCTTCAATACACTTGTTACGGCGATTTAATAATGATTCGAATGCTTGTTCCAGTTCACTATGCGGAATTGCCTCCAAAGCGCGCGTCGAAGCTGTTTGTATGGTCGAAATATCATCAAAATAACACCCTTTTAACGTCATTTTAAGTTTTGGGAATAACGAAAAGTCACAGGGTGCTAAATCAGGCCAATACGGTGGATGATTCAACACACAGACGTTATTTTTCGCCAAAAATCTACGAACAAGAAGTGAGGTGTGACTGGGTGCATTATCGTGCAACAAACACTAACTGTTTTCATCCCGATATTCTGGAGGAATGCGACGAATTCTGCCCATCAAACGTCTCAAAACCTTTAAATAAAACTCACCAGTAATTGTTTGACCACTTGGAACAAATTCTTTGTGGACAATACCCTTACTATCGAAGAACGTAATGACCATTGTTTTGATTTTCGATGGAACTTTCTTGTTTTTTTGGCTTGTGGTGAGTTCTTTGACTTCCATTCCGCACTTTGTCGCCTTGTTTTAGGATCATATTGTAAACACCATGTTTCATCACCTGTAACAATCGATTTCAAGAAGTTTGGATCATTTTCAGCTGCTGAAACGATGTCTCTGCAATGTGCACTTCTCCTTGATTTTTGTTCATTGGTTAACGTGTGTGGAACAAATTTAGCACAGACTTTTGTTTTGCCCAAATCTTCATGCAGGATGGTTCGAATCGTTTCTTTGTTGATGTTTAAAGACTCTTCCATCATTCTTAGTGACGCACATCGATATCACGCACTTTTTCAATAATCTCAGGTGTCCTAGATGGACTTGGTCTTGCGGTATGCTTATCATCTTCTAGCGTATCTCTTCCGTCCAAAAACCGTTTGTGCCACAGGAAAACATTTGATCTACTTAAACAAAACTCACCGTAAACTTGTTTCATCATTTGAAACGTTTCCGAGGCCCTTTTACCAAGTTTTGCGTTAAATTTATTAACAGCCCTTTGTTCCATCTTAATAATTCAACATGAAAAAAATTTTACTTCTCTAATGAACAGCCGTTTCGTTTGAGTTACTTTAGCAACTGCGCAGTACTTTTGGCAGAAAGCAAGCAGATGGTCACGGTTTATAACGCATTCGCGATTACACTGGTGGCGCCACCTTAGGCTGAAATCTAGCGCCAGTCTTAAAAATTCTTTGACGCACTGTGTATGTAGAGCAAAGAATTATCGTCGTAGTTTCAGCATGCGCTCTGATTTCGTCTACCTATCTGCTTCAAAACCTCCCAAATAGCGCAGTGGTCAAAGCGTTTGCTTCTGGCCACTCCTCCAAGATGGGTCCGGGTTCAAATCAAGGTGAGGCGTGGTTGGTGTATATGTCTCACAGTACTGACTCTCTCCCTTCCCTAGAATCAGTATCACTAAATTAAGGACGGGCGACTGCTAATAGCCAATAGAGTTGCTCACGGTGGTCATTAGCCCTCACCCCCCCCCCTCCAGAAAATAAATCAAAGAAATGTACATCAGTTTCGCCATATCAGAACTTTTCACTTTGTTTTGCGAAAGGAACCCGAAACAAGTCGACTGGTAATCGACTTAATAAGACGCTGGCTATTCTTATGCGGATGAATCTCTGTTCAAACACTGGGTACACCATGAACTCTTTTATCGGTTCCTAATTTTAATGGGAGAAAAATATTACGATACACACTGAGATAACTTTGCATTTGGAACAACCCCCGTTTTACATATTCATATTGTCAGGGCCTCCGAGGGTAGGTGCCAGTATTTCGGAAACAGCCGCACCTGTTGGCTGTTCTCGTATCAAGGAAGTAGCAGGACTAGATTAGCCATGTACAGACATCCAGCAGAAGGGCTTACATTGGTCAGCTACGCGGGATTTATCCTAGAGGTGAGTGTTGGGCGTATAACGAAGTAAATTTGTCCGTCGTTTTTGTCCACGCCGGGCATCGAACCCGGGTCCCTTCATTCCGGAATAAGTCGCTCTCCCAACTGAGCTACGCTGACGTATACTCCCGATGCTATCTGCCTTTATCTCATGTGCGTCACACCTCCCCCTCCCCCCACGAAAGAGGGCCGGGGGCATGGCCCACGGGTCATCTGCTGAAGAACGTACATTGGAGATATCCCAGTCAATTTGGTGTGTGGGGTCCGAGCCTCGAACAACTCTCTCGATGGCATCCCAGATGTGCTCGATGGGATTGAGGTCACATGACCTAGCTGGCCAAGAAAACGAGGTCACGTCGGTGGAGTGCTCATCCAACCAATCGGATACAATTTGGGAGCGATGGCACGTTGCATTGTCTAGTTGCAGGATGAGGTCCCCAGTGGGATGTTGAAGACGCACAAACAGGAGCAAATGGTCGTCCAGGATATCTCTGTAACGTTAACCTGGGAGAGACGATGTCACGCGTACCAGGGGACCCATTTCAGTCCACGTAAACAGTCCCCAGAGCCCACCAGCTTGAAGAGTACCCTGCTGGCTAGAAAGATCCATCGCTTCATGTGGTTTGCGCCATACTCGTATCCTGCCATCCGCATGTACCAACGTGAATCTCGACTCATCAGTCCAGGCAACATTTTTCCACATGTCAAGGGTCCAGTGGCGATGTTCCGCGCCCATGTTAATCTCTGAACCCTGTGATGTGCGGTCAGCAGCGGTACCCTCTTGGGACGACGGTTTCTGTACCCCATAGCGAGGAGATGGTTCTGGATGGTGTGTCTGCTTACAGGTTTTTGTGCACCAGCGTTAAATTTCCGAGTGATTTCTTGCACTGTGGCCCGTCTATCCGCTGTTACAATGCGAGCTAGCCGACGATGACCCCGCTCATCCACACGCTGTTGTACACGGCAGTTGGCCCTCGCAGGGATGGTTTTACCGGATTCGATGTGCTCACGGTGCACCCGTGACACAGTGGCTCGTAAAAATCCCAGTGCCTGCACAACTTCTGAGATGGAGTGACCCATTCGTCGGGCCCCTACAATTTGCCCACGATCAAATGCGCTTAGATCCTTCGTCTTACCCATACTGCGCCCGACTCTTACTGATTCCCGTCGCATCACTCCTTATATTGTCGGATCGCTGCATACATCATGTCGTTTCCGTTTACAGGGCCGCCCACAGCGCCACATTTGCATAACGCCAGCTGTCTCTAATTCAATCGCTCTTCAGTGTACATGGCCACCTCGAGGGATGGAAGAATGTCATCTGGAGTGATGAGTCCCGTTTTCTGCTACACCATGCTGATTGCTGGGTTCGCATATGGCGTAAACAGCAGGAAGCCCTATCCATGGGTTGCACAGTTGGAGTTCGACAGGCCAGTGGAGTTGGTGTTCTAGTCTTAGGAGTATTTTCCTGGCAAGCCCTTGGTACGTTGGTTATCATCCCAAAAACACTGAATGGTGGGCGCTACAGAGACCAGTTAGCCGACCATCTCCATCTGTATGTGCAGGAGGTGTATCCGGACCATAGTGGCATTGTCAACACGACAACGCACCGCGTCATCGGGCTCGTTAACTACTGAGTGGTTGGAGGAACACGGTAATTAATTCGCCACATTGGCTTTGGCCCCCAGATTTCCCTGATAGTAACCCAATTGAAAGTTTTGGGATATGCTACAAAGCGGTGTGAGAACTGCTGATCCTCCTCTACGGAATGAGCGTCAACCGACGGAGCTGCTTCAGCGAACATGGATCACGTTACGCCTGGAGGATATTCGATACCTTGTAGAATTTATTCCTGGACGCCTGTGAGCCGTGATTGCCCAGAAAGTTGGACCAACACGTTATTAGCTACAGGGGTTGTTCGAAATAATGGAAACACCTTGAAGCAATAGGTGTTACGCACCTAATATGGTGTGGGATCACCCTTGGCATTTAAAACTGCTTGTATCCACCCTGGAATGGACACACACAAGTCCTGGATGGTGGTATGTTGTACCATTCGTCCTGCAGAAACTGCTCCAATTCCTTGAGAGACGCCGAAGGAGGATAACGGGATCGTACTCTGTTTTCCGACACAGACCACAGGGGCTCAATGATGTTTACGTTCGGTGATTTTGCAGGTCAGGGAAGGGCTGCAACTTTATCCTCATGTTCCTTAAACCATAACTGAACAGTTCCATTTCTGTGAATCCTCATCTTGAAAGGTGCAATCCTCTGACTGAAACAATGTCTGCGCCATTGAATGTACATGGTCCGCCAAAAGAGTGACATGGTCACTGCTAGTGATCCGTCCATGTAAGGTGATAATGGGACCTGCTGCAAACCACGAGATCATGGCCCAAACCATTACGGAACCGCCCCCATGCTTCACTGTAGGAAGGAGACAGTCTGGGTTGCAGGCTTCTGCGGGGGTTCTCCACACCTAAACCCGTCCGGTGGTGGGGAATAGTGAGAAACTTGATTCATCGGAAAGCAAGACATGTTTCCAGTTATCCGCAGTCCACGTTTTATGTTCCTGGCACCACTGTAGTCTCAGTTTCATATTCACGTGTGACACCAGGGGTTTTGCAATCGCAGCTCTGCCGTAAACATTGTGCTTATGCAATTCCCTTCGCACGGTATGGTTCGGCACTGGGTTTTAGAGATGTGCATTAAGCTCAGCAGTCACTTTCGTCACCGTGGTCTTCCTCCTTGCGGTCACAATCCTCTTTAATGCCCTCCTGTCTCTCGCAGTGAGTTTGGTTCTCCTTCCACAGTTGTGTCTCGCAGATGATGTTGTGCCGTGAACATTGTACGCTGTCATGACCTTCGAGACGGTACCTCTCGATGCCTTCCCAATTCCCGTGCCACTGCCCTCTTTGGAACTCCGACATGTCACTCATTGTGCCTTCATCTGCAACGAAATTATACAAACGCCGATTTATAATGCTATCACACAGACCCTTGAGACTATAAGCAACATTGTTTTACAAACATAATTGTAGTTGAATGTTCGTTTTACTCAAAAAGCAGCGAATACCAAAGTCGCTGTTTTCAGCGAGGTGTTTTCATTATTTTGGACAACCCCTGTAGGTGTTCCTAATGAAAAACTAACTCAGAGTATGTAATGTTAGTGTGCCGGTTCGGTTATAGAGTGGTCTAAGGAGCTAGTTTCCGATCGAGCCGTGTCCGAGTTCGATTCCTGGATGAGGCACCTGACCGATGGCTTTCTACACTTCCTGGAAGCAGTGGCCCCAAAATAAGCAAGAGTGACTGCTCATTGTAGTCGTCTAAGTTGGTCATGTCATTCGTTAAACCCCGAGATAAATATAATGCAACTGTGCCCAAAATATCAGCATTAAAGGCTTGGGAGGAATATTTTATGCTGAATGACCTAAAAGGAAGTTCGCTGTCGCGTAGATGTGTGATGTGGAGAAACAGTTGCCCCTGATAAAATTGTCTCAGTTGTTATTTACGACATACAAATCGAAGAAATGTTTCTTTATTTTGTAACGGTTGCTCCATTCTTTCTTTGAATTATGTCGAATAAAAGAAAACGAATTCATAGGCACCATTGAAGCACAACACATATTTTTTTTTTTACCTTGTACCTGATACAATGCTGAATAATTTTGAAATCTGACTTTTCAACTGTCTGTTACAATTACATATTTTACAGTTCATTGCATGCGACAAAGTAACTAGTGCATTTTACAATACCTGAGTTGAGATAAGCACAAAAAAAAAACTTTTTTTTTCACTGGTAACATGCGGACACTTTATGACGTATACGTCTGTTTTTACTTTCCTTTGGAGCTTCTGTTTTCTTATGTAAATTTAGGTACTTCTTGATTGAATATTATCTAACTTAACGTCACATTACTTCCTCGAACGGTTTTTGCATTTTGGCCAAACTGACTGTATAACAGAATAAGATAGCACAAATTTGGAAGAAGTGAATCCGTTTATTGGTGTAAATATAACATGGATGTTAAATCAGATAATATCCGAAAACTCGAAAATTTACACCAGTGGTGTAGTGGCTAGCATACTCGGGCGCTATCCGGTAGACGCGAGTTCAAATCCCGCTCCAGGACGACGAAAGTTTGGAGTTTTCGGATATTATCTGACTTAACATCCATGTCATATTTACACCAATAAACGGATTCACTTCTTCTAAATTTGTGTTGTACAATGGTGTAATCCTGTATTTCATTCATTCTGAACAAGATAAAATGATTACACTGAATATATAAGGTGGGAAGTTTTCTACAGATACTAAGATATTCTGAGCAGACTGTTAAACGTTGGTAAGGCCAGAAAAATAAAGCTTGTTACTATACACTGAGTGGCCACTTTATTATGACCACCCACTCAGTACTTCGTTGGGCCACCTTTTGCCTTTAATACTGCGTCGATTATTCGTGGCATGGACTCCACGAGATAATGATAGGTGGTTTGTGGAATCTGAGACCATGCTTGATGAATAGCACTTTCCAGGAGTGTGAAATTGCAGGGTTGTGGATCCAGCTGTCTGATGGCTCGTTCAACTTCATCCCAAAAATTCTCAATGGGGTTGAGATCTGGAGATTGTGGGGCCACCTAAGCAAAATAAACTCACCGGCATGTTCCCGAAACCAATCTTGTACAATACGAGCACTATGGCAGGACGCATTATCTTGTTGAAAGTCATTGGGATAAACCATCCACATGATAAGATGCACTTGGTCCGCAACGATGTTTAGATATGATGTGCCAGTCAGACGTTGATCATCACGAATTAAAGAGCCCAAAGCATGCCAAGAAAACATTCCCTAAACCATAACGTTGCCTCCACCAGCTTGAAGGATGGTAGCAATGCATTTGGGATCCATGCTTTCGTGCTATTTCGGCCAAATTCTCACTCGGCCATCGGCATGGTGCAACTGAAAACGTGATTCATTGGTCCACATAATTTGTTTCCAATAATCGACTGTCTGCTCCTGTGCGAACTGGAGACGTTTTCTCTTGTTAACTGCAGACAGTGAAGGTGTTCGAACAGGCATATCCCATCTGATGCAGTGTACGGCGAACATTGCGCGCAGAGATCATTTGAGGGGATCCTTGATTAAGATGGTCTGTAATTTGCTGCACTGTTGCCCTTCTGTTGTCTGTTACCAGTCTGGACACTCTCCGTTCCGCCCGAGCAGTCACTAGTCGATGACGACCACACGTTGCACGTAGAGACCCAGTTTTTTGGCTGACAGTCCAGTCTTTAAACACTTTAACAACAGCTGCTCTGGAACCTTTCACGAATGCGGCGGTTTCGGTGATCCGAGCTCCTACAATCATCCCACGACGAAAGTCCGCAAATCGCATTTTTACCCATCTCGTCACCCAAAAATCACTACTACTACTGTCCCAAGCACTAAGCTTTCCCTTTTTATACTAGCCTCGCCCTTTGGCGGCAACAGCGTGCATCCATAGCTCATTTGCTTAAAACTGTCAGATGATCATAGTAAAGTGGACACTTAGTGTATATGCGATCGACGAATAAATGTCATACACTTGATGTTTGTACTGATCAGTGGCGAAACATAACCTTTTCGGTACTGTTACCAGAATATTACAGTGGGAAATACATGAAACAAAAGATGCATAGCAACAACATGCCATAATTGATGACAAATGCATAATAACAAATCTCCACGCTTTAATTGTCAAAAACTTTGTCTCTAAAATATTATAGGACACAACCACTTTTAACACCAGAACTGCGGTGATCATTTTTCAATGAATGAAAATGGATAGAGAAATTAAAATGAAAGGAGAGAGATTACTTTATTCTTTGGTTTTACATTATCATTTTCCCAAAATCTAGAGTTGTGACGTATATTCTAATATAACTTTCATATTTAGTTTCTTATGTAAATTTGAGTTTATCTTTTGGACTTTCCAAACTTAACGTGATATCTTCTCTCTCACATGAATGAGGTTGGCAACGCTTTTGAGGTCTGAGAGAGTGACTTATGAATGTGATAAGAACGATAGATGAAAAGGACGATACAGCAGTTGCTATGGGTATGTGTGTCTGTGTGTGGAGATGTTTGATCGCTGTTACGATACTTGTGAAGTTTACAATTTGTAGTGCTATATTGTGCGGTTCATCAAATATTGCCGGACCAATAAAAGGTTATCGTAAGTTTGACTTCTGTATATGTTTCGTCTGGCCGTAAAACCTTAATTTGAACTATCCCGTGCAACTATTGCACGTATTCTCATTTAGTTCAGTATTTCACTTAGTTCAGTATTTATTTACTTTCTCATTTAGTTTATTTATTTAGTTTATTTAGTATTTATTTAGTTTCTCATTTTAGTATTCTCATTTAGTTCAGTATTTCCTTAGTCATGGTTTAAGACATAGCGTAATACCAGTCTCGCACACGAAAAAGGGTTACATTATAGAGTGCCCTGGTACTCTTTGTCGATAATTTATGCTATGCATCTTTCGCATGCCAAGATCTTTGTGGGTGTGAAATAAAACCAGTGCTTCGAGAGTGCATTAATTTACGTACAACATATTCGCTTCACTCACGACCACACCGAGGCACAGTGCGGTACATACTAAGTGGAATTAAATCATAACAACAAACAATAACAACACATTCGCCTCACTCACGACCACACCGAGCCACAGTGCGGTACATACTAAGTGGAATTAAATCATAACAACAAACAATAACAACACGTTCGCCTCACTCACGACCACACCGAGCCACAGTCCGGTACTACTAAGTGGAATTAAATCATAACAACAAACAATAACAACACATTCGCCTCACTCACGACCACACCGAGCCACAGTCCGGTACATACTAAGTGGAATTAAATCATAACAACATAACAATAACAGCACATTCGCCTCACTCACGACCACACCGAGCTACAGTGCGGTGCATACTAAGTGGAATTAAATCATAACAGCAAACAATAACAGCACATTCGTCTCACTCACGACCACACCGAGCCACAGTCCGGCACATACTAAGTGGAATTAAATCATAACAACAAACAATAACAACACATTCGCCTCACTCACGACCACACCGAGCCACAGTGAGGTGCATACTAAGTGAAATTAAATCATAACAACAAACAATAACAACACGTTCGCCTCACTCACGACCACACCGAGCCAAAGTCCGGTACGTACTAAGTGGAATTAAATCATAACAACAAACAATAACAACACATTCGCCTCACTCACGACCAAACCGAGCCACAGTGCGGTACATACTAAGTGGAATTAAATCATAACAACAAACAATAACAACACGTTCGCCTCACTCACGACCCCACCGAGCCAAAGCGGTACATACTAAGTGGAATTAAATCATAAGAACAAACAATAACAACACATTCGCCTCACTAACGACCACACCGACCCACAGTCCGGTACATACAAAGTGGAAATTAATCATAACAACAAACAATAACAACACATTCGCCTCACTCACGACCAGACCGAGCCACAGTCCGGCACATACTAAGTGGAATTAAATCATATCAACAAACAATAACGTTTACTAAATTTCTGACATGGAGTGGTACTTAGGTAGGGAGATTAATGAAAGTCATTGTCGTAAAACCAATACAAGGAGATATGTGAGTCATAAAAGTCAGTATATAGCTATGGCGACGGTAATAGCAAGTATTTCGACTGTTTAGTTTTTTAAAAGCAATATTATTACTGAGATTTAGACGAACGTAAGAAACGACCCTGTCACCAATGAAATGCGATGTAGCTACGAAAGTCCATTGAGCTAAAACCTGACCTCAAGATAAAAAGAAAGGCTGAATCGCAAGTGTGTTAGTGAGAGGGATTGGTTACTTTTTGTCTAGAACATCTACAGGTTACACACCTCGTGACATACATCATTTTAAAGCTCACTTCAATAGCAGGTAACCTTCCTTGTGGGTGTCGAGAGGAAGCCGCATTTCGCTACGACACACAATTTTCATAGCATCAAAAAGGCATTTTTTGCAATGGTTTTTAGCACATATAGCATGATGTTCACCTAATTTACGCAGATTGCAATGAGATATTATTACGTTTACGTAAAACGTGATGAAATAGTGTCGGCTATAGTTCAAAATATATTGTTGAGTAACTATGAAAGTAACTATTGTTGCGTCACTTCATGGGACAGCATGCGGTACGATATTTTTGGATGAAGAATCTGTGGCATTTCTTTTTTTTTTTTTTTTTTTTTTGATTGGAGGTTTAACGACCACCGTGAGCAACTCAATGGGCTATAAGCAGTCGCCCGTCCCTAATTTAGGGTCACTGGTTCCAGGGAAGGGAGAGAACCAGTGCCGTAAGACAAACACAACATCCATGCCTCACCGGGATTCGAACCCGGACCCCAGACGGACGAATGATCAGAGGCCAGCGCCTTAGACCACTGCGCCACCGGGGCAGCCTGTGGCATTTCGATGTCGAAGTACTGAACGATTGCGTGCAAAGTGAATTCTGTTTTGATGAGCCAATTTGAATTCCTATGGAGACCAACAAAAGATTAAATTATAAGTACAAGACTTATTATTCATATCTGGCCGTTATGCTATTTATCAGGGTTATAACAAAAAAATCTGCACTCGTTAATCTAAAACGAAAGCGGATGATGCAATCCGGTAAATGATTGCGTCATGTCAAGGTAAGACTCTCAGCAACGCGGTGGTGTCAGAACGACGCGTTATCATTTGCTGTGTGAACGTGGGACGGTTTGGAAAAGGAAGTGTACAGCTCTTTAGGTCAAGTCACAGCGTTAGACCGGCGCTCGTACGTGAAAGTCGAAACTCTGCGGGGAAAATCTCCGACACAGATCCGCACTACCTTGCAAGAAATTTGTGAGGAAGGAACTCTTGATCGAAGCACAATTTTGTTTCTGATGACAAAGTTGAAACCGAAAATTCGTCGAAATCGCCCCAACTTGTGGAAGTGGGAGCGATCGGGCTGCACGACAACACATCGTGTCATGGTTCAGCGTCGGCACGGGGACTTTTGTCGAAATATGGCTGGAAAACTTCATCCCACCCACCATACAGCCCTGATCTCTGTCCACCCGACTTTGAACTTTTCCCAAAGTTAAAAAATTGGCTCCGTGGCATCCGTTACGAATCGCTGGACGAACTGTCATTGGACGTGACCCGAGTAATACGGCAGCTGAACAAAGATGGCGTACTACGGGGCAGCCAGGACCTACCTCTCCGCTGGCAACCCCGGTAGCACAGTAATGTCGAATTGACGTCGATTTTTGGTTACAAGGTCGATATTACGTCGAGGCATAATTTTCGACGTAAAATCGATGAGACGGAACGTTAAGAAAAATCATTACATTGAATTTCAGTGTACATGTAGACGGTTCTACGCAGTTGATCCCTTTAGTTCCATTAGGTCGAATAATCGATGTTTTATGCTATCTGTAAGCATCGCGCGCCTGCGCCTTTGCAACCATTACGCCAAAAAAACATTTGGGATACTGGGGTGTTCGTCGGTTGTATCATTTCTGTTGTAAGACGAGATTCTTACCTGCCACCTTCGCCGATAAGTTAAAAGTTAATTTTGCTTAAGTATGTTTTTAAGAAGTTGAGTCTCGTTCCTTTCAGTAGAATTACTTTTTAAGATATATAATTTGTACATGTATATACGCATATCCCAATTAGAGATAGGCCTAGCGTGATGCTCTCAGATCACTAAAAATTCTGTGAACTTTTTGAGAATTATGTGTCTTTTCGAATGCGTTCGAAAGGACTTGGATATTGAAACAATAAAAGAAAAAACTTATATGACCTTTTAATCGTAGAAATCGTCGTAGAATCGTACTACAAATACAAATACATTCTACGTGTAACCAACCCACGCTTTAAAGTTTAGAATTTCATGTTTCAGCATCTAAATTGTAGAGTAAACGTAGATTCGACATTGCAACAGTACTAAAATCTATTACTAAACTGTGTAATATCAACGTGGAATCGACGTCTACACAACGTAGCAACAATATATGTATATGTTTCTCTCGAAAGGTCGAATCTTCGTCTACTGTTGATTAGATATCGACTTAATAGGTTTAAAAATCGACGTCGAAAAGACGTAAGAAAAGTGGACATGGATATCTATATTCGACGTTTCATATCGACCAAAAATCGATAAAAAATTTGACGTTGAATCGATGTAATGTGCTATCGGGGAAGCTGTCATTAGCAGCGGAGGGGAGCACATTGAACGGAAATAAGGTAAGTTTTCTCAGTTACGTCATACTTTTCTCAAAAATGAAGAGTGTGTAGAACATTTTAATGACCCCCGTAGTGCCTAAGCTTGATTTGGGTGTTTAGTTAAGCTATACGGAACACGATTTATCTTTACGACACATTTCAGAACGAAAAGAAGTGACGTCGGGTCTTTATGGGCATCCGGGGCTAAGCCCTGCATGAAAATGAGAAAAACATCCTTCTTCTTTTAATTGGAAAAATTCCGAAAGAAAATCCATATTAGGTAAACAAATAAGATTTAAAGCGTTTTTTGTGTGACCTACACCGCTAATTTACATATCCGATATTCCCCCCGCGTTGTTGTCGTGTGACCGTAACTGGTCCAGTGTGACACAGAAGTTTTCCCCGCAGTCAAATGCACTTGCACATCGGTAGGTGAAAGATGGCAAGCTACACTGAATTCATCCGACACTGTATTCTTTACGAATTTCATCAAGGAAAAGGTACTTGAAAAGCATGTGCATCGATCTGTTCTGTTCTGGGGAAGAATATTGTATCGAAAAACACGTTTGAGTTTTGGTTTAGACGGTTTAAAGCAGGTGATTTTGATGTTAGCGATCGAGTACGTAGCGGCGCCCCGCAAAAAGTTGCACATGAAGATTCGAATCAAACGCAAAAAGAACTAGCTGAACAACTGGGGGTGACTCAACAAACGATTTCCAATCGTTTACGCGATATGGGAAAGATTCATAAGAAGGGGAAATGGGTACCACATGACCTGAGCCAGAAGAACAAGGATGAGCGTGCGATGAAGTGTTTGAATCTGTTGAATAAACAACACAGAAAGTCTTTCCTGTGAAATATCGTTACGGGTGATGAAAAGTAGATATGGTACGACAATTCTAAACGCAAAAAACACTGGGTAGACCTCCGTGAAGCAACGACTTCGACACCGAAACGCAATATTCACTCCAAGAAAATTTTGCTGTGCATCTGGTGGTATATGAAGGGTGTACTCTATTATGAACTAATGAAACAGGGTCAAACAGTTTTTATTCTTGTTTAAGTTTCTCGATTAAAAATAACGATTCTAAGAGTAAAACGAGAAACTGGACTTTGAAGAGCTTTTAAACTCTTTTGTGAGGTACGATGTCAATCACTGTGACATAAATAAAAGTTAATTCCATGTGTTTTCATGATACTGCATTCATTATTATAATTTTTCTCCACCTATATGAATCTTAATAGATTATCTGAAGAAATCGATATTGCGATCCTTGGCCTCTGAGTGTTATACATATCAACACACAGATCTCTCTCCCTCCCTCTCTCTCTCTCTCTCTCTCGCTCTGCCATTCTCACTCTCTCATTCTCTCTCTCTGTCATTCTCTTCTCTCTCTCTCTCTCTCATTCTCCCTGTCATTCTCTTCTCTCTCTCCCTCCCTCTCTGGAATGCTTGATTGATTGATTAGAGTTTTTTTTTTTTTTTGGTTGGAGGTTTAACGACCACCGTTAGCAACTCAATGGGCTATAAGCAGTGTCGCCCGTCCCTAATATAGGATCACTGGTTCCAGAGAAGGGAGAGAACCAGTGCCGTAAGACAAACACAACATCCATGCCTCACCGGGATTCGAACCCGGACCCCTTTCCGACGAATGATCAGAAGCCATCGCTTAGACCACTGCGCCACCGGGGCAGCATTGATTGATTGATTGATTGGAGGCTTGACGACCACCATGAGCAACTCAATGGGCTATAAGCAGTCGCTCGGCCCTAATTTAGGGCCACTGGTTCTAAGGAAGGGAAAGAGCCAGTGCCGTAAGACAAACACAACATCCATGCCTCACCGGGATTCGAATCCGGACCCCTTTCGGAAGAATGATCAGAAGCCATCTCTTAGACCACTGCGCCACCGGGGCGGGATTTATTGATTGGAGGTTTAACGACCACACTGAACAACTCAATGTGCTATAAGCAGTCGCCCGTCCCTAATTTAGGGCCACTGGTTCTTTTTTTTTTTTTTTTTTTTGGATTAGAGGTTTAATGATCACCGTGAGCAACTCAATGGGCTATAAGCAGTCGCCCGTCCCTAATTTAGGGTCACTGGTTCCAAGGAAGGGAGAGAGCCAGTACCGTAAGACAAACACAACATCCATGCCTCACCGGGATTCGAACCCGCACCCCTTTCAGACGAATGATCAGAAGCCATCGCTTAGACCACTGCGCCACCGGGGCGGCCTGGAACACTTGACGTCACAGCAACGTCTGCCATCACGTATTGATCAATTCGTGTGTGTGCTTTTGAGATGTCAAGGTGATCGCGTGCTAATTTAAAAACATTAGATTATATCAATGACTCGAGTTCTATTTTTCCGATCTACAAAATTCGAATTGCATTCTTAATATCACGGCAAGCTGCGTTTGTATATTAATTTAATTTAGCACAATTCGAATATTAATTTGTAGCTTTTAAATATTTTTGCTCTTTTTAATTTAACTGTTTTTCCGAGTTTAGTGCTGATTCTATTGTACATTTTGCAAAATATCGATCTATCTAACCGTTCGAACCTACAATAAAAACTGAAATCTTGAAATGTCAAAGTGAGCAAAATTGCATCTAAAAGCAGATATCGCCCCAAAAGCACATTGTCAAGAATTTAGATAGTTCCGATTTGTAATACCAGATGTCGCATTATTTTGTAGAAAACACTTCGGTATGAAGTTACAAACTAACCGTTGAATAGGGCAGTCTAAAACAAGCCGTGAAGGGAATAACAATTGTGCCGGAGAAAATGTATGTTTACACGAAAACCACTTTCCGAGTTTAGCGCAGATTATATTACACATTTTGCAAAACATCGATCTGTCTAAACGCTCTAACCTACAATTGTTAAGCAACAAATATTTTGCACAGAATCGCGAGGTCAACCGAGTTCTTTTGAAAAACGGAAATAAATAGCATATCATTTTTAGTTCTAACATGAATGAGTTCTTACTATATAAGTTTTTACTATACGTACTGCGATCAAAAAGTTCCGAGACTAGGTACGTAGCGCGCCAACAGATGGCAGTACGCGGATGCGCGAGCAGCGGTCGAGGGCAGTGACCTTCATGAGTCATTGTGCCGAGTGGCGTCGTTATGTGAGCATCGGGAGCTGTGCTACACGATATTTGGTGACCACAGCCGCGATTTCGGTACGAACTACAAACTAGAGCAGCGAGCGAACATCAAATTCTGCGTGAAACTCGACAAATTGGGAACGGAGACGCATGAAATGTTGCGGCAGGCTTATGGCAATGAAGCAATGAGTCTTGCGAAGAGTTTTAAGTAGCACTCGCGCTTCAAAAGCGGCAGAACGGCACAGGAAGACGACGAGAGATCAGGGCTCCCGTCCACGAGCAAAAACCCCGAAAATGTGGGCAAAATTAGGAAACTGGTGCATGAGGTTCGTCGGAGAACCATTCAAGACATTGCTACTATCGTCAATGTGTCATACGTAACAGTGCAAGAAATTCTGAGCCGCCCCGGTGGCGCAGTGGTCTAAGGCGCTGGCCTATGATCATTCGTCCGTAAGGGGTCCGGGTTCGAATCCCGGTCAGGCATGGATGTTGTGTTTGTCTTACGGCACTGGCTCTCTCCCTTCCCTGGAACCAGTGACCCTAAATTAGGGACGGGCGACTGCTTATAGCCCATTGAGTTGCTCACGGTAGTCGTTAAACCTCCAATCAAAAAAAAAAAAAAAAAAAAAAAAAAAAGAAATTCTGACGTCGGTTTTGAACTTGCACCGCAATGCTACAAAGTGTGTGCCAAAGATTCTGAACCCCGAACAGAAGGTGCTTCGTGTCGAACTCTGTCAAGATCTTCGTCAGCAGGTGGTGAATGAACCAACGTTCCTGTCGCGGGTCATCACTGGGGACGAGACTTGGGTCTACGGTTACGACCCGCAGACCAAACAACAGTCGTCGCAGTGGAAGAGCCCAGCATCTCCACGACGGAAAAAGGCCCGATAGGTCCGGAGCGCAACCAAAACAATGCTCATCGTGTTCTTCGACATTCGTGGAGTTGTGCATCCTGAATTCCTCTCCCAGGGCCAAACCGTCACTGCCCTTTTTTACTGCTATGTTCTACGGTGTCTTAGGGAGCACATTCGCCGCAAACGACCTGAAATATGGCGCAGGGGCGATTTCCTGCTCAATCACTACAATGCTGCAGCTCACCGAGCGTTAGCAACAGCATGACTACCCTTCCTCGCCCGCCTTACTCGCCGGATTTGGTCCCCTGCGACTTCCTTCTGTTCCCGAAGATGAAGTTGAAACTCAAGAGTCGCCGTTTTGAAACCGTGGACGAGATTAAGCGCGAATCGCAGACGGTGCTTGACACGATTCGCGAACAAGACCTCCAGGGAGCGTTCCAACAGTGGCAAAAACGCTGCCAGCGGTGTATCGCTGCTCAAGGAGACTACTTTGAGGATGATCATAGCCAGACTTAAGTATCCTAAGTACTTTGCTGTATATCGTTCTAGTCTCGGAACCTTTTGATCGGACCTTTCCTTACAAAAAAGGATCCGGCGACTTTTTTATTTGTTTTCAATCTGCTTTAATTACAAATTTCACCCCGTCATAGGACGGGCAACCCTTATATATTAATATTTATTAAAAGCATAAAACCAACCATCCTGGGACGAGCTATACGCTAGTTTTAAATAATTCGAGTCATTTGCAGATTTAGAGTCAACATTTTAGGAAACTGAATGCAAATAAATTCTTAGACTATCGTGAACAACGCATTTCAAACAAAGTAAAAATGGGTAATTTCAAATCGTGAAGAAGTTGCAAAGAAAATTAGCACTGAAGAGTACGAAGTTATATTCGAAGTGAAAATTCGTTTGATTTTCTCATTCTAATAAATTCAAGTCAGCTCATAGTTATTTTTTTCTTTGTTAGCTTCGAAAAGCCATCTCGGTATTCGAGTGGTTTGAAGCGCTGCCTTCTGACCATTCGTTCGAGATGATGCACAGGTAGTGTGTGTGTGTGTTTTTTTTTTTTTATTGGAGGTTTAACGACCACCGTGAGCAACTCAATGGGCTATAAGCAGTCGCCCGTCCCTAATTTAGGGTCACTGGTTCCAGGGAAGGGAGAGAGCCAGTGCCGTAAGACAAACACAACATCCATGCCTGACCGGGATTCGAACCCGGACCCCTTACGGACGAATGAACAGAGGCCAACGCCTTAGACCACTGCGCCACCGGGGCGGGGCGGCAGTGTGTTTTTCCGATGCGGCGCTGAAACTAGTTGTCCCAAATCAGGAATGGCGCAGTGGTCTAAGCGATGGCCTCTGATCATTCGTCCGAAAGGGGTCCGGGTTCGAATCCCGGTGAAGCATGGAGGTTGTGTTTGTCTTACGGCACTGGCTCTTTCCCTTCCCTGGAACCAGTGGCCCTAAATTAGGGACGGGCGACTACTTATAGCCCATTGAGTTGCTCACGGTGGTCGTTAAACCTCCAATCAATCAATGCCACCCCGGTGGCGCAGTGGTCTAAGCGATGGCCACTGATCATTCGTCCGAAAGTGGTCCGGGTTCGAATCCCGGTGAGGCATGGAGGTTGTATTTGTCTTACGGCACTGGCTCTTTCCCTTCCCTGAAACCAGTGGCCCTAAATTAGGGACGGGCGACTACTTATAGCCCATTGAGTTGATCACGGTGGTCGTTAAACCTCCAATCAATCAATGCCACCCCGGTGGCGCAGTGGTCTAAGCGATGGCCACTGATCATTCGTTCGAAAGTGGTCCGGGTTCGAATCCCGGTGAGGCATGGAGGTTGCGTTTGTCTTACGGCACTGGCTCTTTCCCTTCCCTGGAACCAGTGGCCCTAAATTAGGGACGGGCGACTACTTATAGCCCATAGAGTTGCTCACGGTGGTCGTTAAACCTCCAATCTATCAATCAATGCCGCCCCGGTGGCGCAGTGGTCTAAGCGTGGCTTCTGATCATTCAGCCAAAAGGGGTCCGGGTACGAATCCCGGTGAGGCATGGATGTTGTGTTTGTCTTACGGCACTGGCTCTCTCTTTTCCGCTGAACCAGTGACCCTAAATTAGGGACCGGCGACTGCTTATAGCTCACGGTGGTCGTTAAACCTCCAATCAAAAAACAAAATCAAAAACAGGAGTGACGGGAAGTCATTAACCCCGAAGTCCCTAATTTTTTGTTTTTCTGCGTGATTTTTAAACTTTTCGCCCTTAAAATCTGTTTTCAAATGTCAGTAAAATTTCTATACATCATATTTTTATGGTTGATTGCGAAACTTTTTTGGGATTATGATCTGACTTAAGGCTGAATATACAAAAAGAAATAATTTGAACACATTTTGTGGCAATGCACTGAAGACTGACAGATCGCATTATCTTCGGGCGCGAATAAATAGCAGCGTTCAGATATTTATTTACATAAAACAAGATTTTATTGCATCTATTTTTCAGCTTTAGTGCCGTACTTAGAATTGCTAATAAGTACAGCTTACATAGTTGCAAAACAAGATAATCGTATTAACTATGACACTGCGTGAACTGACCGATGATATTTTTAAGTTTTATTGAAAACAGAAGTATTGACTCATATAAGTTTTGTCGGTAGTTTAAAATAGCAATAATTGGATTCGATATTTATTTTTTAATCCTCTCGTTTCGGTCTGATGACACGAAAACCACATTTGAGATAAAGATTAGTCATGCATTTTTAACTTCAGAAATTGTTCAATCATCTCCGAGAAGGGAGTTTGGATGAAAGGTTTCCGAAAACATTGTAATCTAGCTAACTTTTCTACAACGATCTAGGTTTTTGCTAGAAATTCACTCAGCCGCGCACTTCCTACTTGAATTCACAATGTTGCTTGCCTCCCATTAAATTAATGCACATTGTTGCAAAAACTTGAGGGACACTCTCAGTTGTCATACGCACGTGCCAATCATATTCAATGCAGGAGTTAAAATCATGAAGAACAGAACTGATTCCCTGGGTGGATTTAATTCCTTCTTTCGTGGAGATTTTTGTGTCGGAGAAATAAAAGTATGATGTGTTGGATAGGTTATGATACTCTGGATTGGAAAATATTGAAAGTAAAGTGCGAAAGAAATTGAGATATTTAAGAAGTAGGTTTATTTACAAAGAGGAGCCACTTCCCAGGGATCAACGGCTTAATCTGATTTCTGAACCATATATTTGGCGATAGGTGGGGGATGGGCACGAACTAGGGAACTTCCGTTCTCAAGACGTATGCTCTAACAACCAGTCTCCAATGGTATTCATTTCCCAATGACCACTTGACAGAAAATCACTTCTCTGAAAGGTTATTTAACCGAAAAGCACTTCACCAAGAGGTCCCATATCGAAATGATCGCTTTTCCGAAGTGTTATTTCACCGAAAAGTCTACTTCACCGTATGGTCACTTCATCGAAAAGACGTATAACGAAGTAAATTTCTCCGTCATTTCTGTCCACGCCAGGATTCGAACCCAGATCCCCTCATTCCGGAATAAGTCACTCTACCAATTGAGCTACGCGGACGTTTTATTCTGATTCCTATCTGCCTTTATGTCGTGTGCTTCCTTCTGGCAGGTACGTCACGTCTCCTGGTACGTTACATCATCTCCCCCCCCCTTTTTTTTTGAAGTGCTGGAGAAGGGATTCTCTTATTTTTCCTATTTCGCGGTATGGAAATAACATCACACCAATGCGAGATTTTGAACGGTCGGGTCATCCGGATAGTTCGGGCGCCATTATAACTAAGTAAATTTCTCCGTCATTTCTGTCCACGCCAGGATTCGAATCCGGATCCCCTCATTCCGGAATAGGTCACTCTACCAATTGAGCTACGCGGACGATTTATTCTGATTCCTATCTTCCTTTATGTCGTGTGCGTCCTTCTGGCAGGTTTCTCCTGGTACGTTACAGACGTCTTATCTAAATGATCACTTTAGCGAAGGCTCATTTTCACGGAAACATTCACTTTGCCTAAAGATTATTTCATCGACAGGTTGTAAAAACACAAGTTTGTCCGTGTTCCTTCACTCCGGAGTAAGTCGCTCTCCCAACTGAGCCACGCAGACAGAATGTCTCGCTGCAGATTTGTCGTTTGACACATGATTTCACCTCTGTAGTACGTCACAAGGTCACGTTACCGAATAATTCATGAAATATAGTGCGTCGCAGAAATATAGAGACAGAACAACTTCTCGAATAAAAAAGAAACAACAACGAAGTGAAATATACACCTCATATTTATAGCAAAAATAGCATAGGACACGCAGCTACACAATAGTTTGACGGAAACAACAATTCCAACGCCAAGTACAAGAAAAAAAAACGGAAATGTCCTGTCTCAAAAATATAAAGACTTACTAGTTATGAGCACCTCCGGTACGAATAGTGGAACCGCTGTTCCGAGTAACAATGAAAATCCGATTGGGCATGCTGTCCACCAAGTGATGTAAGCAAGTGTTCTGGACGGAGTGCGTACCAGCTTCGTTCAATCTGCTCTTTCAATGCCACCACACTTAAGAACTGCCGTCCATTCGCATACACATCACGAGCTAGGATACCCCAGAGGTTCTCGATAGGGTTCAAATCTGGAATGAGTGCTGGCCAATCCATTACGGTCACATGATGAGTGTTAAACCAGCTTTTCGTTGATGCAGACCGATGGGAGTGCCGTAAGACAACCAGCTTTTCGTTGATGCAGACCGAGAGCCAGTGCCGTACGACAAACACAACATCCATGCTTCACCGGGATTCGAACCCGGGCCCCTTACGGACAAATGATCAGAGGCCATCGCTTAGACCACTGCACCACCGGGGCGGCAAAAAGCTACTTTCATCGAAAAACGAAAAGTCATTTCACTGAACGTACAGTTCATCGAAAAGTTTGTTTTACTAAAGGATCCGTCAGAGTGTAATGTTTTCTTGGATATGTTTATAAAAAAACAGACTTCGTAGTTTTAATTCTTCTCTACAAATGTGTTTCCGTACGTGTTAAAAAATTTGCTTTTTTGCAATTTATCTGAAGCACAGCATGTTGAGATCTAGCCCCAAGACAGCAACCTAAAGCTGTTTGAGTTGAATGTGAGGGTATTTCTTTAAAATAACTCTCAAAATCGTATAGCCTTTTAAAAAATATTTCAATTATTATGAATTAATTATGACTAATTATTTATTTGAATTGCATTTGCTAGTTATAAAATTATAGTTACGCTACTTACGCCAAATTTATTACGCTTATTCTGCGTTCCAAAAAATAATTAGACCGACATTTATAAATATATTAGGTGTACAAATAAGTTTTAAGGCGTTTTAAGAGAGCGCAACACGTAATTTGAGAGAAAACACCTGTACCTTAACGAATCCAAATAAACGTCGTCATTATCTATCACCTTCCACCATTGGTCGGGCAGCTGACGGATTCCAGCCATGAAGAATACTTCGTCGTGTGACGCGATGAAGTCGTCAACCCATTTTTGCACTGCGTTAAATGTTCGGAACCGTACAGCAGACAAACCATGCTGCATCCATCGGAACAAATGATAGTCTGAAGGGGCTATGTCGGGACTATACGCCGGGTGGTCCAAAACTTTCCAGCCAAGCGTCAATAACGTTTCCTTGACCGATTTCACGACATTCGGCCTAGCGTTCTGATGCAGTAATTTCACGGGACGCAATCCTTTGCCTGTGAATGGACGTTTCCGACAGATTTCCTGGTTCAATTGCAGCAATTGTTGCTTGTAGCGACCAGCAGTAACAGTTTGACCCTGCTCCAACAGTTCATAATAGAGCACACCCTTCATATCCCACCAGATGCACAGCAGAACTTTCTTGGAGTAAATACTGCGTTTCGGTGTCAAAGTCGTTGCTTCCCCGGGGTCTACCCAGTTTTTTTTTTGCGTTTGTGATTGTCGTACTATATCCACCTTTCATCACACGTAACTATTTTCCACAGGAAAGACTTTGTGTTGTTTATTAAACAGATTCAAAAACGTCATGACACGTTCATCCTTGTTCCTCTGGCTTAGGTCATGTGACACCCACTTTCCTTCCTTCTGAATCTTTCCCATTGCGTGCAAACGATTGGAAATAGTTAGTTGAGTTACCCCAGTTGTTCAGCCAGTTCCTTTTGCGTTTCAGACGAATCTTCATCCAGCAATGCTTGCGGTTCCTAATGTGCAACCTTCTGCGGGGCGCCGCTACGTTCTCGATCGCTAACATCAAAATCGCCTGCTTTAAACCGTCTAAACCAAAACTCAAATGTGCTTTTCGATACAATAATCTCCCCCAGTACAGAACAGATCGATGCACTTGCTTTTCAAGTACTTTTTCCTTGGTGAAATTCGTAACGAATGTAGTGTCGAATAAATGCAGTATCGCTCGCCATCTTTCACCTACCGATGTGCAAGTGTGTTTGATTGTTAGGCGTTACTTCAATGTCACATTTTATACTCTGGACTAGTTGTGATCACATGACAACAACGCGGAGGAATGTCGGATATGTAAATTAGCGGTATATGTCACACAAAAAACGCTTTAAAACTTATTTGTACACATAATAATATTGCATAAAAAGGAAATCATGCGGCATCGACATTGCGGCCATCTGAACAAATACAGCAAGGATTGACTGACATCAAACGATAAGTGCGTGGGGAGAAATGCTGATGGTTCTGCAACACGACAGCGCCAAACCCCACGCTTGGGCTTTTACTTCTGATGTCATGATCGGGGTTCATGTTCTTGAACAATCTACCTATATCCCAGATTTGGCGCCGTCCGACTTCTGGTTGTTCACTGCTTTCAAGAGACATCTGAGAGGAATTCTGTTCACCTGTGACAAAGATGTTCAAGCCGCTAAGAGGAAATGGTTCTATAACGAAGTAAATTTCTCCGACATTTTTGGTCTACGCCGGGAATCGAACCCGAGTCTGCTTATTTCGGAACAAGTCGCTCTACCAACTGAGCTACGCAGACGTTCATTCTGACTCCTAGCTGCCTTTATGTCGTGTGCGTCCTGCTGGCAGGAACGTCACATCTCCCCTCCTGAAAGAGGGCCGGGGGCATGGCCCACGGGTCAGCTGTGACCATGAATCGTTGCAGGCAGCCATCCACCGTAGAACGTGCACTTGAGAACTCCCAGTCAATCTGGTGTGTAGAATGCAACGTCACACACATTTATTTTTCGAAGCGCTGGAGAAGGGATTCTCGGATTTTTCCTATCTCGCGGTGTGGAAATAACATCACACCATTGCGAGATTTTGAACGGTCGGGTCATCCGGATAGTTCGGGCGCCATTATAACGAAGTAATTTTCTCCGTCATTTTTGGTCTACGCCGGGAATCGAACCCGAGTCCGCTTATTCCGGAACAAGTCGCTCTACCAACTGAGCTACGCAGACGTTCATTCTGATTGCTATGTACCTTTATGTCGTGTGCGTCCTGCTGGCAGGTACGTCACAGTTCCGAGAACAACCTAAAGATTTTTACAGAGACTGTTTTAAAAAACTTGTTAAACGTTTTCGTATCTTTATCGAACATGAGGGGGACTATGTAGAAAAAATAAACTATGTGAATTAAAGTAGAAATTCTCAGCTTTGTTCTTGTTTTGTTTCAACTTGATACCTTGGCACCGGGCTCGTATATAAATATGGAGGCAGTACTTTCTGAACAGCCCTCTGTAAAACACCCAAACTAATATAAAAATAAAATTCAATTTTAAAAGACTCATAGTTGTTTAAATGGGAGCTCGTTTCGTTGCAAACTTTGGAAGAAACCAGTTTCAAGATAATGATTTAATAATATTTATGCATGAGAAGGTACTGCGATTGGATACGCGCAACTTACCTGCTTTTGTTAAACGATTTTAACAGGTGTAATGAAGCGCACACAGTGTTGCGTCAAACGGTGATGCTTAGAAAAAACTATGAATAGTCTTTTTGCGCAGAAGTGTAAATGCGTATCGTGATCAGTTTCCATTCTTCGCAAGAATATATTACCTTTTTAAGATGAAGAAAAGTTTCAAAAGACTGACAGATTAGATCTTGTATCACTCATTGTGATGAAGAAAGGTAAAAATTCCTTTCCTTTCTGCTGATTGTCCTTCAAACTGTATCTCATGGAATCTTCGGTGCGTGGCTTTGCGTTGTTGTGCAAGCTCGAGCTGTTGTTTATGTTTTACACTTGACATTGTACCCAAATGGGAAACAAATTAATGTGCCTTTCCGTTTCATCAGTATCATTACTCAGTTTATTTTGACCTTCATGTTTACCCGTTAAAGCGCGATGAGGTGAACCAGTAACAAAAAAAAAAAAAAAAAGGAAAGTAGCCACAAAGCATAAGCAAGCAACCTTGGGTTTGATGCTTCTTGAAACACGTGTTTAAAAATGCGTAGTAGAAACAACTCTTTGTTTCCGCATTTGTTTTCCCATCTTGTGCTTTCTGAAACGCGTGAGTGGGTTTTCTTTTGTTTGATGCCTTATTTGGCTCATAAATACAGTGCACTGTGGCGGTGTATTTCTTAAAATAGAAAATTAAATGGGATAAATTATTAAATATTTTCCTAGCACTGTGATTCCTCGAGCTACGTTCTTTTCTCCTATTGGGATAAAATGATTCACAAATTATGTTAATATTTACGTAGGAGATATTGTGACATACACTGAAGAGCAATTGAATTAGAGATATCTGTCTAGTAACGTGTAGCACCACCTTTAATCCTGATGACGGCGGCGATTCGTCTCGGCATGGACTCGACAAGACACCGAAAGCGTTGGGAGGTCATACGGATCCACGACCTCTGAACAAACTCCCACAGTTCACAAAGATTTGATGGAGGGGGGGGAGTTAGAGCCTCGAACATCTCTCTCGATGGCATCCCAGATGTGCTCGATAGGATTGGGGTCAGGTGACCTAGCTGGCCAAGGAAGCGAGGTCACGTTGGTGGAGTGTTCATCCAACCTTTCGGATACAATTCGGGAGCGATGGCACAGTGCATTATCTTGTTGCAGGATGAGGTCCCCAGTGGGATGTTGAAGACGCAAAAACGGGAGCAAATGGTGGTCCAGGATATCCCGGTAACGTTGCCCTGTGAGGGACGATGTCACACGTACCAGGGGTCCCATTTCAGTCCACGTAAACAGTCCCCAGACGTGAATGCCACCTCCACCAGCTTGAAGAGTACCCTGCTGGCAAGAAGGATCCATCGCTTGATGTGGTTTGCGCCGTTCTTGTATCCTGCCATCCGCATGTACCAACGTGAATCTCGACTCATCAGTCAAGGCAACATTTTTCCACATGTGTAGGGTCCAGTGGCAATGTTCCCGCGGCTATGCTAATCTTTGCACCCTGTGATGTGCGGTCAGCAGCGGTACCCTCGTGAGACGATGGCTTCTGTACCCTCCCACAGTTCACGAAGATTTCATGGAAGGGGGTCAGAGCCTCGAACATCTCTCTCGATGGCATCCCAGATGTGCTCGATAAGATTAGGGTCAGGTGACCTAGCTGGCCAAGGAAGCGAGGTCACGTTGGTGGAGTGTTCATCCAACCTTTCGGATACAATTCGGGAGCGATGGCACAGTGCATTATCTTGTTGCAGGATGAGGTCCCCAGTGGGATGTTGAAGACGCAAAAACGGGAGCAAATGGTGGTCCAGGATATCCCGGTAACGTTGCCCTGTGAGAGACGATGTCACACGTACCAGGGGTCCCATTTCAGTCCACGTAAACACTCCCCAGACGAAAATGCCACTCCCACCAGCTTGAAGAGTACCCTGCTGGCAAGAAGGATCCATCGCTTCATGTGGTTTGCGCCGTTCTCGTATCCTGCCATCCGCATGTACCAACGTGAATCTCGACTCATCAGTCAAGACAACATTTTTCCACATGTGTAGGGTCCAGTGGCGATGTTCCCGCGGCTATGCTAATCTTTGCACCCTGTGATGTGCGGTCAGCAGCGGTACTCTCTTGGGACGATGGCTTCTGTACCCCATAGCGAGGAGATGGTTCTGGATGGTGTCGCTGCTTACACGTTTTTGTGCACCAGCGTTAAATTGCCGAGGGATTTCTTGCACTGTGGCTCGTCTATCCGCTGTTACAATGTGAGCTAGCCGACGATGACCCCGTTCATCCACACGCTGTTGTCCACGGCAGTTGGCCCTTGTAGGGATGGTTTTACCGGATTCGATGTACTCACGGTGCACCCGTGACACAGTGGCTCGTGAAAATCCCAGTGCCTGCACGATTTCCGAGTTGGAATGACCCATTCGTCGGGCCCCGGCAATTTGCCCACGATCAAATACGCTTAGATCCTTCGTCTTACCCATGCTGCGTCCGACTCTTACTGATTCCCGTCGCATCACTCCTTATATTGTCGGATCGCTGCATACGTCATTTCGTTTCTATTTACAGGGCCGCCCACAGCGCCACATTTGCATAACGCGAGCTGTCTCTAATTCAATTGCTCTTTAGTGTATACTGTACACTGAGAAAAACGTTTTGTCAATTCAGCAAAAAAACTGTTGAATCAACCAAAACATTTTGTCGTTATGCAGTCAACAAAAATGTTTGTTGAATTTACAAATGTATTTTGCTGAAAATTATTGTTGATTCTACAAAATGTATTGTTGTCATGACAAAACGTTTTGTTCATTTAACAAAATGCCTAGGTCGATTTTTGGGAATTTGTTTGAACCAACAATATGTATTGTTATCGTGAAAAAACCTTTTGTTGATGCAACCAAACATATTGTTACCGTGACACAGTAATTTCTTGCTCCAACAAAATTAAGAGTTATGCAGCTGGGCCACTTTGTCCCTAAACTTTTTTTCCGTTGGCAACACTTTGCCAGTGCAGTAATTTTAGGCGGTGCCCTTTGAACCTGGGTGTCCGCCATTTTCCCCCGCCGTGTTTTAATTTTTCACGCCATTATTTTCCCGCCGTATTCATTTTCTAGTGGTGTTTAAATGAATTTGGACGGTATTACCTCACGGATTCGAACCTGAGACCTTTAGTTTAGGACCTAGGAGTGCTAACCACTCGGGCATACCTGTTCTTAAGAGTAAATTCTTATCTGCGAATTCAGCATTTGAAGATCGGTTTATTACCTTCTGGAATGTTCACGGACGATTTATACTTTACATAACGATGTATTGACACTATTTTGGTGCGTGTGTAACATGTTTCCAAATGCGATTTGTTTTTAAAAGTTTTCCTTAGCTTTTTGATGAAACAAATTATTGACATTTTTGGTTAGACAAAAAAACAAAAAATATTTTTCTTAACCTTCTATATGTTCCAGGGTACTATCATCATGCAATATTTGGTTGCCGCACGAATTTTGAAACACCCCGTATATATAGCCTATACATGAAAACAAGCTCTATACATAAATTACAACTCTTATCATTACCTCACGTACAAATTTTTATTTGCGATCAGGAACCGCTTGTCGTTATAAGAAATGTTTTATTGCTTTATCAGAAATCTGGGTTTAAATTTAATACGTGCATCTAATAAGATGCGGATTTTATCGTGTTCACTGTAATTATGAGTCAACAAAGTGAGGCCAAATTATCACTGAAATTCACTGAGCCCAACCAAAATAACACACAATAAACACTAGCGTGAAAATACGTCAGAATTATTAAGATATATTAGAAATTTTTACCTCTGAATGTCTCTATCAGAGTTGACAGCTCCCAGTCTTTTAACAATGCAATCATTTCGCAGTCAGCCATAACTCAAAAGGAAATCTTAAGCGCCAAACGAGATTCTTCTGGTCAGTGGTAGTCTGGTAGTGCCCGTATGGAATAGCTAGTAATCACATGCGCTTTGTCGTAAGGTCGATGCCACCTCCATATAGTTGAATTAACAAAACATAGCCAACGAAATAATTTTGCGTTGCCAACGAAACAATTACGATGGAGTTTGGCTAAAGCAACGAAATAAATCGACAAAACATCTCAACAAAACTATTTTGTTGTTTTAAACAAACGTTTTTTCTCAGTGCAGTTTAACTATTCCTATCTTCATACGTAAATTTGGTTTATTCTCGTTAAAATTTCTGCAGCCTGAACGCTACATTATCTCTCTCGACGATTTTGCGTTTTGGCAATCATGGCAAGAGATGAAAGTGCAACGACATATGCTACAGCCGATTATTATAGCTAATATTTTGAGTGTAAGAGCACTTGTGTGTCCAAAAGTGATTGTCTTTTCACGAGCAGCAACTTGTTTTTCCAAGAGTAATTTGTCTTTGCGCGACACTCTGGTTTATAGCTAGTATTGTTTGGTGCGAATACGAATTATCGCGAGCTGTGTTGTGTCAGGAGCACTTTATAGCAAGGATTGGCAGCGTAAATTGCATGGTACATATTTTACATAAATTACGCGTAATTCATACGTATTTTACGTCACGTAGCAAACTAATTTATTACACAGTTTTCTACGCGGCGTAATAATTTATTTACATGAAAATAAATTAATAAATAGCCATGTTAACGCAACTAGAAGTAAGCATTTATTTTAAATTGTTTAGTTTATAACCACAGAAATGGAAATAATTACAGTGGTAAAATATTGTTGCCGCGGAATTACTTCGTATTTCGGGCCACATTGTTTTGGCGGTTTAATTAATTACAAAGACCAGGCGTAATTTAGTTTTATTTTTTTTATTTAATCTAAATTATTTTTTCCTTTGCTCCCTTTCCTGCCTCAGACCCCCTTTTCCCTATTGGAGCATAAAGCCCAGGTGGTCAAGGGGGTTTATGGCGTTTCCCTCGGACACCCGTGGGAATGACCAAGGAATTACTCTTCTTTTCACTCTCGGGAGAAGAAGCGCTGCATTCACGAAATTTGTGAAATGGCCGCTCCAGTGCTAGCATTTCTGGTAGAAAAAACCTCCCGGTATCTTAGAAATGCACACGCAAAGTCCAAACCTCGGTCAGATGAATGAGCAAGTTTACGTTTACGACCATCTCCTCTAGAAGTAGGCACCAGCAAAAGCCGTAAATTATACTGCGATGTCACAAGAAAGTCGTAACTCTGTAAGCCACCGTAATCTTTCGCTCTTCACTAGGTCCAAGAAGATATATCCCATTGAAAGTGCGGAAACATCACCTACCCAATACGCCAGCTGTTGTTAAAGGGCAGCTGAGTGGCTCAGAGGCCAACCAATAACCATCAAGGTCCAGCACTGGTCAACTGAGCTGACCAATCCAGGCCCCATGCGAAAAATACCTAGAGGACTGATGGCACGCCCCTTACCACGTGGGAAATTAAAGGGACTCAGTTATATACACAGAAATAGCGGAAGCAGATATATATACAGAGAAAAATAGTCGGATAGAGAAGTATAATGTAACTTTATAATGTAGTCAGGAGCAGGCATAGGTATAGATATATCGAGAGTCGAGATAGGATACACAGAATCGAGAGTCGATAAGAGTTCATGCCAATGGAGCAAAGTTCTCATTAACACCAGAAGAAACCTACCCTGCCACGTGAGGGATCCCAACGAGCACCAGCCCAACAGACGTAAGGTAAGATGACGACTTTAGTTTCCCCAATTTCAGTTCCAATGTTGTATGTATACAGGGTGCATAGGAAAGTCCCTTTAGCCTGAAATAACATGCGGACGGAGAGAGGTACAGTTATGCAAGTGAGATAACGGTTTAGTAAAGCGACTACGCCCAATCGAATGCAACCGATAGCAGCGTCCCTAGTTGCGAAATGCGGAAGTTAGCCATTGCAAATCGAAAACGAAAAGAGATAGAGCAACATTTCCAATTACAAAGTTGTAGAGCAGCAATTAATTAGTACAAAACGACATTTGTTTCACACGGATAAGATAAATTGTCGCCTGAATATCCTAAAATGTCCGAAATCGATGCGAGACCTTTTGTGTGAATGTTTGAAGGAAACAGGCATAGCTATGAGCAAATATACACAATTTATTGCATAAATGCGTACTTATGTCAATATAGTTTGATGACGTCAGTCAAAACAAAAACAAAAAAGGCAAACTGGCGCACAGTGATAAAAGGTTATTGTAGAGTATGCTCAAAGAGTTCGCCATTGCCCTCGACACGCATTTGTATTCGTAAAAGTAACTCTGCATGCACATTCCTCAGCATGGAAGGTGCCACACTATTGCAAGCATCTGTAACACGCCGACGTAGATCCAGCAGACTTGTAGGCGCTGTTGGATACACCTGATTTTTGGGAGTGAGTGAAGCTCGCCATTCTCACACAGCGCACGTGGACGTAAACTTCTTATCAGGGTACATCCTGCTACTGGTTTTTATATCGTAGGTACGGTACAACGTCACAATCTGCATTTGCATACGGCTACATTTGCGAAATGTGAATATGCAGATTCGAATCGTCGCGCATCGATTTCGGACATTTTAGGGTATTCAGGCAACAATTTATCTTATGCGTGTGAAACAAATACCTTTTTGTCCTAATTAATTGATGCTCTACAATTTTATAACTGGAAATTTTGCTCTATCTCTTTTCGTTTTAGATTTGCAATGGCTAACTTTCGCATTTCGCCACTAAGGGCGCTGCTGTTCGTTGCATTCGATCGGGCGTTGTCGCTTTACTGTACCGTTATCTGACTTGCATAACTGTACCTCTCCCCGTTTGCAAGTTATTTCAGGCTAAAGGAACTTTCCTATGCACCCTGTATATACGTATGCATGGTCGCTATGCCTCCTGATAGATTGATGGATTTATTCTAAATTTAAGCTCAGGGGTGTAACAGGCTTACGGAGCAATGGACCAGTCAACATTACTAATGTTATCCTTTTAATTTAACGTAACTTTTATTTGGCCTTCACCTAAAGGCTGTAAATGCTTAATTCAACATACCCTTTTATTCTAATAAATATGTTAATTACTTAATCTGGGGTAGCAAATTTTCAAGTCTGTGTATATTTTTCTAATCCATAATTTGCGGCATATGGTTTTTTTTACGAATACCTCGTAACGAACCTATATGAAACACAACGCGACGTCCGTAAACTTTGAGTTTGGGTTTTTAGGTACAGAGACGAGGCCGTTCAGGTGAGCCATCGGTACAGATTTTATTATTATGGATGATAATGCCTAACCACATCCAGCTCATTTGGTAGACAATTTTCCGAAAGAGGAAGATATTTGCCGAATAGAGTTACCACCCAGATTTCCCGACCTCAATCTCACTGAACATGTACAGAATGCTCTAGGGGGACGCTCTGGAGGGTTAACTAGCTTCTCTCACTCACTCAGAACACTTCAAGATTTCATAACAGCTCTTGTTTAGGATTGATCATTAATCCTTCAACACAATTACCCTCATAAACAGTATGAGGAGTCATTGCTTCAGCTACATGGCTCTCAGGGGTGATTATATTGCATACTGAAGTATAAATGTCTTAAGCAAAAGATTTTAAATATTACTGCATGGACTGCATACCGTTTGTAGAAGACTTCGTGTAAATTACAAGATTATGGTATTAACTCATGAGAATTACACTCACGGACAATGAAATTTGCGGACCTAAAAGAAAACATGCTACAACCGCGAAACTTTGCAAATAGCTAGAGTGCGTGCTGGTATGCAAATGAACCACGTTTGGTGCGAGTGCGCATGAGCGCACACCCTGTGGTGGCGCTGCAATCACTAACCGGTGGCCTTATAAACCGGCGTGTAATCGATGTCCCATGAAAGCGAAAAGCACTGGCCGACGCAAGCAAGAGAGTACAGGGTGACAGGAATGCCTGGTAGACTCCAGAGACGTCGAGTTACGCAACGTACGGACTTACAGAGAGGCCGGATCATCGGGCTGAAAACCGTAGGGTGGTCGGCGCGCTGTATAGCCCGCCACGTGGATCGTTCTGACCATACCGCCCGACTGTGTTGGGAGCAATGGACACGTGACGGCACTGCCACACGGCGGAGAGGCTCCGGACGGACCACGAGGGTACACGATCGTGCTCTAGGCACGAACGGATCCCACGGGGACCCGGTCCACTATACAGGCAGATGTAGCGGCTCCTGTGTGCCCACGAACCATTTTCCGACGCCTTGCGGAAGCGAATATGCGATCCCAGCGGCCCTTATGTGTACTGCCATTATCACCGGAACATCGCCGGCTCCGTGTGCAGTGGTGCCAGGCCAGAGCGACGACGTGTGGTGTTTAGCGATGAGTGCCGCTTCGTTTTGGAGACAGATGATCATTGTGTCCGGGTGTGGAGGTCCCCGTGTCAACGGCACAATCCCAACCTCACTATCGAGCGCCACTCCTCCCCCACTTCACGCATTATGGTCTGGGGAGCCATTGCTTACGATAGCCGATCAGTTCTAGTAGTGGTACGTGGATCATCGACGGGCCAGCGGTTTGTGTATGAGATCCTACGGCCCCATGTACTCTCATTCCTGGCCGGGATTCCAGGGGCGCTATACAAGCAGGATAATGCCAGCCCGCACACGGCTCGTGTTGCCCAGGACTGCTACGTCATGTCCAGACACTTCCGTGGCCAGCCTGCTCCCCGAACATGTCCCTATCGAGCATGTGTGTGGGATCAGTTGAAACGCCAGTTGCCGCCTTGCCGCGCTATCAGGGATTTGGAGCACACCGTCCAACACGTGTGAGCCAGTCTGCCACAGGACAACATCAGGCGTCTGTTCGCCTCCATGCCGGACCGTATTGCAGCATGTATCGCCGCACGAGGCGGTGCGACGCACTATTGAAGATCACCGGACTGCCTGCCACAGATCTCTCTGTAATTGTCCTGCAGCTCTGTTTTTTCCATCATATGTATCTTTCATCGGTATCATTACGTCCATAAAACTTCAGTTCCATCCGATGCTTTCTTCTTGGTGCGCAAATTTCATTGTCCGTGAGTGTATAAAACTGTGATTTTTTTTCTTCGTAAGTTACATAAGTAACCCACTGGTATGCAAAAAAAAAAAAAAAAAAAAAAAAATTAAGGACGAAGTGGAAAAAGTGAAATAACGTCGTAAATAATAGCAGCACCCACACAGAAATTAACGTAGGACATTATCTGAGAATAATAGTAGCAAGAGCTTTGACATACTACAGAGGTGAATCACGTGTCAAGAAGACAAATCTGCAGCGGTACATTCTGTCCGTGTATCTTAGTTGGGAGAACAACTCACACCGGAGCGAGGGGGCGCGATGTAATCTTCGTCACCCCCTCTGTTGCGACGCGTGAGGAAGAGTACTTTAACCGTTCGTTTGCCCAGCTCATCAAAATGACGGGAAATTGGAGGAAAATGAATACAATTCACTATCTGTAAAATGGCTACTGAACCTCACTTCTGATAAATATGGATGCTCAGGTTACAGAACAGTGGGGTACGGTACTCTTTACTGATGAGAGTAGATTTAGTCTCTATAGCGATTCTGGACATCAGCTAATCTGGCGTTAGGTAGGCTCTCGGTATCTCCCCAAAAACGTCAATTAAAGGGTTTACGTATGGGGAGACATTCTGATCGATGGATATACGGAGCTCTAAATACTAGAAGGAGGTACTGTAACCCGTACGCGCTACTGTAATGAGGTAGTCCTTCCCCATTTTTGTCTGTTCCGAGTGGCCATTGACACACAATTCGTGTTAATCGACAAATATCGTACGGTGGCTGTTACTGAGCTGTTGAAAAGTGAAGACATTCAGCAGATGGATTGGCCAGCACATTCCCTTGAACTTAATCCCATGCAACACGTGTGGGACGCTCTGGGGAGACGCGTTGTGGAACGTCAATACCCACAGGAAACTGTCCAACGGCTAAAGAAGGCGCTGATGGAAGAATGGACGATGTTGCCGCAAGAACTGGTCAACAGCCGAGGGCGAAGTATTGACAGACAGTGCAAATCGTGCATTGACGTTAGGGGTTATCATATCCCCTTGACGTTAGGGGTGATTATATCCCCTTCACACCGTCTTAGCTGTGATGCATTTGTATCATGGCACGTAGGGCTTTAGATTTCCTTTTAGTCCGCGACCCTCGTACCCAGTCTTTGACTTATTCTGTGTACCGAAAACCTACGATGAACTCTACAACTATTTCTAGCTCCTCGGGTCATCCTCTTAGTTATAAGCTGTCAGCCATCCGCTTTATGGTAAAACGAGCAATCACTCACTCGTCAAGTGTAAAGCTACGTAAAGCGGAGATCCTGAAAATCAAAGATATTACAAGAACACGTGAGTATGATGATGAAGTTGTGGATTGCATCTTGAGAAACCAGCTCAATACCACTATCTCTACTCTTCAACATGAGAGGGAGAGACCCAGATTTGTTGGTTCTGTCAACTATTCTTCTGGCCCCGTGTCTATTCTCAGGAATATTTGCAGTCGATACCACTCGGCATTTGGAATTTGGAAGTCAAATATCTTATCAATTATTAAGAAAGACAGAGATCCTATAGATCCCTGTGAAAGTTTTGGAATTTACAGCATTCCTATGAAACCAGTGGACAGTAGTTCATCACAAAAACTGTATATTGGCTCCACAATATGCTCTTTACAGCTTCGCCTTTCAGAACACATTTATAGTGTGAAGACCGGGGCTATGAGCTCTGCTCTAGCTCGACTTACACACAGTGGGACCCATTATCATGCCTGGAAAGAGACCAGTATCCTTTTTATTCCATCAAACGTGTCTGCTCTTCTTTTCACAGAGAGCTTGTATATCCACTCTTAGTTACAAATCTGTTGTAATAACTCATTACCTAGTGAAATACCACAATCGTGTATATTGTTATTTCCAGGAGAGTATCCATGTCAGACGGAATAACCTTGTAAGTTTTTAAATTTATGTCATAACTTACCTTATGTGTAACATTGTGTAAATTTATGTCATAACTAACCTTATGTGGTTCAGTTGTGTAACGTTGACCAACTTCCTTTTGCAACCTGATTTCCGCTAGAGTGCGCGTGAGCACTCTTCAAAATCAGACCTACGTCATGGAAGCTCTTAGACAATGTATATACACTGACAGAAAAAAAAATCCCAACACCAAGAACGGGTTGTGTTAGATAAACGACAGTTGATAGGCGGTGAGATGGCTTCTGTAAGATGACGTCTATGCAAATTTCGCGCTCGGCGCATACGTGTGGCGCTAGTAGCGCCCCTCGGAACATGCAAAGCAGGTTTGCTGTGAATACGCGCTGTAACGTTCGTGAGCGTTGGTTATCGTTGAGATTCGACGTAGGGTGTTGCTGTTAGTCAAGACTGCCTTTACGAAGGCGAAGAAGCCATTATCAACAGCTCACGGAGTTTGAACGAGGTCGTGTAATAGGTCTACGAGCAGGTGGATTTTCTTTCCGCAATATTGCAGAACGACTTGGCAGGAATATAGACACTGTGCATGATTGTTCGCAGCGGCGGTCAAGAGAAGGTACTGCCTCAAGAAGACCGGGTTCCGGCCGGCCACCTGGCACTACTGAGAGGGAAGACCGCCGTGTACGGCGTATGGCCGTGGCGCATCGTACCGCGTCTGCGGCAGCGATTCGAGCTGCAGTTGCCACCACAGTGACACAACGAACTGTTACAAATCGGTTACTTGAAGGACAGCTCCGAGTCAGACGCCCTGTAGCGTGCATTACACTTATTCCAAACCACTGCTGTTTGCGACGTCAGTGGTGTCAAGCTAGAGCTCATTGGAGGACGGAGTGGAGATCTGTTGTGTTTTCTGATGAAAGCCGGTTCTGTCTGGGTGCCAGTGATGGCCGTGTGTTGGTTAGAAGGAGGCCAGGTGAGCGCCTGCAACCAACCTGTCTGCGGCCGAGACACACTGGACCTACACCTGGAGTTATGGTCTGGGGAGCAATTTCCTATGACAGCAGGAGCACTCTCGTGGTTATCCCACGCACCCTGACGGCACAGTTGTACGTCGGTCTGGTGTTTCAACCTGTTGTGCTGCCATTCATGAACAGCATTCGAGGGGGTGTTTTCCAACAGGATAACGCTCGCCCGCATACCGCTGTTGTAACCCAACATGCTCTACAGAGTGTCGACATGTTGCCGTGGCCTGCTAGATTACCAGATCTTTCACCAATCGAGCACGTATATGACATCATTGGACGACAACTCCAGCGTCACCCCCAACCAGCATTAACCGTCCCTGTATTGACCGACCAAGTGCAACAGGCATGGAACTCCATCCCACAAACTGACATCCAGCACCTGTACGACACAATGCATGAACGTTTGCATGCTTGCATTCAACATTCTGGCGGTTACACCGGTTATTAATGTACCAGCATTTCACATTTAAAATGGCTCTTCTTGCGCTTACAATAAGCTGTGATCTTGAAACCTTAATCGATTAAATATGTTACCTATACAAATGTATTGCCGCCATTTCATTCCTCTACAACTATTTTTTCGTGGTGTTGGGATTTTTTTTTCCGTCAGTGTATATAGAGTACACTAGCACATCATATTGTAGTCTGAGGATGGGACGTAGTGATCCCGAAAGATCTAACTTTTTACCTGTAAATATTTTAACTTTTAGTAAAGTTTTATCTGACTTGTAAAGAGTTTTCTCCTTTCATAAGTTTTTATAGTGTATTGACGGTGTTGACTTTAACTTTTAAATTTTAAATGCAAGAATGTTAACCGCTGTTACCTAGTGCTATGCAGTTAATTCTGAATAAAGTTCCAGTATATCGTTTAGTATCTGCAGTTGTGTCGGTGTTGTTTTTGTCATCATTTCGGTAAGTAATGGAGTTTCTATGGTTTAGGTTTCACACATCCAGGCCGCTTCTGTGCAACGCCACAAGTCTAAACCTGGCTTGCCCTTACGTTTTGCACACCAGTGTACAATAATAAACCTGTTTACTTAATTTCATCGAATTTACTCATAATTACTTCGAGTTATATATGAATTAATAAATTATTCTCTGTTTGTTGAAGACTTCGTGCAAATTACAAGATTGTATTCGGTGTGCAACTTAATTCTCGGCCCCTAACCGCAAGCGATCATAGAACGTCGGCAAATGCAAATAGCTGTGTGCGATAATGGCTGATTGCATCGCCATCCGACAGCTTTACAGGCAACCGTAACCGCTCACAGCTGTAGTGACAGAAGGGACGAAAGTTGACGGTGAAAGCAATGTCGTTCGAGAAGCAATATTTGAGGTACTGCCTCCTGTTCGCGTTTCAGCTGAAAACAAGTGTCCAGCAAATGATCTGTGCTGCTTTGGATGAGGCTCCTGTGTGTACGAAGTGGTTCCAGCGGTTTAAGCAGGGAAATGTCGATTTTGTGATGCAGAACGTCAGGAACAGCCACAGAAAGTTGACGATGAGAAACTGGAACATTTGTTGGACGCGGATCCCTGTCGCACACAGTCAGAGCTCGCCCAAGAACTCGGAGTAACACGGAAAGCCATTGCAAAGCGCCTGCACAAGCTTGGACAGATTTACAAGGAGGGCTGTTGGGTGCCTCACCAACTCACAGCTGTGAACAAGTCTAGGTGCTACGATGTTGCTGTGTCCTTGCTCTCCAGATTCAAGAAGAAGGATTTCCTCCACAAGATTTTGACCTGTGATTAGAAGTGGATCTTCTACGATAATCCTAAGCGGCGCAAATCGTGGGTTTATCCAGGTCAGCCTACCACCTGTACCGCCAAACCGAATATCCATGCCAGGAAGTTGCTGCAACTCATAGCGCGGTGTCGTTCACTATGAGTTGCTCAAACCTGGTGAAACGGTCAATGCTGAGCGTTATTGTCAGCAACGCATTCGTGTGAGTGACGTAATGGAGGCGAAAAGGCCATACACTGGCAAGGACGAAAGGTCGGTCCTGTTGCTTCAGGATAACTCGCGTCCTCACACCCCGAAAACGACTTTATACACGATCACCGACCTGGTATGGGAGATTTTGTCCCACTCGGCGCATTCTCCAGACTTCGCCCTATCGGATTATCACCTCTTTCACTACCTGCAACATCACCTGAGTGATATGCACTTCACTTCTGTCGAGGAGGTCCACACAAGTATTGATGACTTTATCAACTCGAAACAACCCTCTTTTTTCCGCAGTGGCATTCGGCAGCTCCCTGATCGATGGCTCAAATGTATCCAACACGACGGGGATTATTTCCCTGATTAGGTACGTATTCGATTTGCTATCATTTGCTGTCAACGTGTTGTGCCTGTAGCCGAGAATTAAGTTGCGCACCTAATAGTATTAACTTATGCGAATTATAATATTATGATTTCCTCCTGCTTGAGTTACATACGTAACGTAATAATATACCTGTATATCAAAATTTCATCGAATTTCTTCATACGTAATTACTTCGAGTTATGTACGAATTTATAAATTGTGCTTTAATTTTAAGCACCAGTAGAGTGGGACCATTGCACTTTTACTTTCATAGATGTGATGAATAATAATGCGGTATGAATCTTTTATTATAACTGCTTTATCGAAATCCTATTTCCGGCTATATATTTAAAACACAATGCAGTTTCTTTCTACAATCCGCCAGCGCCATCTACTGGAGCGATTTTCCTGATTTTTTTTAAATGAAAGCTACTGACCCACAGCTTTGTCATCACTAATTTTTATTGGCATAAATAATTGCCAATAAAAATTAGTGTTGTGCCTGTAGCCGAGAATTAAGTTGCGCACCTAATAGTATTAACTTATGCGAATTATAATATTATGATTTCCTCCTGCTAGAGTTACATACGTAACGTAATAATATACCTGTATATCAAAATTTCATCGAATTTCTTCATACGTAATTACTTCGAGTTATGTACGAATTTATAAATTGTGCTTTAATTTTAAGCTCCAGTAGAGTGGGACCATTGCACTTTTACTTTCATAGATGTGATGAATAATAATGCGGTATGAATCTTTTATTATAACTGCTTTATCGAAATCCTATTTCCGGCTACATATTTAAAACACAATGCAGTTTCTTTCTACAATCCGCCAGCGCCATCTACTGGAGCGATTTTCCTGATTTTTTTAAATGAAAACTACTGACCCACAGCTTTGTCATCGCTAATTTTTATTGGCATAAATAATTTTTTTTATGGTACCATGGCATTTTCTTTGCACAAACCGCCTTAAGCGGAACGATACACGGGAAATCGTGAACTACTTCAAAGCTTTCTGATTCGGTAATACAGCCAAAAATAATAAAAAATAATAAATAATAAACAAAGTAGCCTATGTCCACCGGAAAGAAGCAAGCATCCCAATGGTGAAATAATTATCCAAAATCGGTTCAGTAGTTATCGAGATCAGTAAAAAAAAAAATTCGGTATATTATCGTGAATTACTTTCTTTCACGTTGGGTGTGATCAGGTTGTATGTAAACAAAGCGGAACGATACACGGGAAATCGGGAACTACTTGAAAGTGATCTGATTCGGCACTACAGCCAAAAACAATAAAAATTAATAGAAAAATAATAAATAACAATAAAGAATAAACGTAGTAGCCTATAAAGAATAAATGCACGCACCGGAAAGAAACGGTGAAAGAATTATCCAAATCGGTTCAGTAGTTTTCGAGATTACCTCAAACACACAAAGTTACTCTCTTTGCGTATTATTAGTATTGGTATAGATCGACGAAATAGCCTGTGTCCACCGTAAAGAAGAAAGCTACCCAACGGTGAAGGAAATATCCGAATCGGTTCAGTAATTTTCGAGATTAGTAAAAAAATCCGTATATTATCGTGAACTACTTTTTTTCACGTTGGGTGTGATCAGGTTGTATGTAAACAAAAAAACGAAGTAGCATATGTCCACCGGAAAGAAATAAGCTTCCCAACGGTGAAAGAATTATCCAAATCGGTTCGGTAGTTTTTCAGATTACCTCAAACACACAAAGTTTTTCTCTTTATATATAGATATAGATTATAAGGTGCGTTGCATAAATATAGAGACAGTCGACTTTGCGCCGTGAACGCAATGCGAATATAGGTAGGAAGCTGAAGTGGTACCTAATTAGACATAACCCTACAACAAACATTTCGATCCGTCGAGATGACCGGATTGTGGGAAAAGAACACCACAAAGTGAAATAGTGTAATTTTAGGTGTCTCATAAATATAAAGACAACTATGTAAAGTAGCCACATGCAAATCAGATGTACAAATTAGCATGCTGTACGCACGCGCATGGGCCATAATTCTATCCAGCCTACAAAAGACAACGGACCTGCCGTCAGACATTCATTTGCCGAAATGCCACGCAACAGTCAACCTTCTGGTGAGGAGGTGCAGAAGATTTGGGGACTGAGAACAAATGGATTGGCTGTAGCGAAAATCTGTAAAGCCATGGGGAGGAGTAGGGCAGTCATTTACAAGACTTTATCGAAACGCGGGGCGTTAACTGCCAGAAAACGGCCTGGAAGACCTCGAATAACAACCAAACGAGATGATCGTGCAATCAGGCGTTTAGTTTCATCCCAAAGGTTATCACTACGTCAAGTTTCTCGGACTGTTGGTGTCACCGTCTCAAAGGACACAGTTCATCGACGAATCAAGGAATGTCGCAACATTGTGCTCCGTAAAATGCGCCGTTTGCCACACCTCACATGGTGCCACAAGGAAGCTAGATTGTTATGGACAAGCAGCCACATGCACTGGACGGACGAGTGGATCACAACTACACTGACGGAAAAAAAATCCCAACACCAAGAAGGGGTTGTGTTAGATAAACGACAGTTGGTAGGCGGTGAGAGTACATCTGTAAGATGACGTCTATGCAAATTTCGCGCTCAGCGCATACGTGTGGCCCTGGTAGCGCCGCTCGAAACATGCAAAGCAGGTTTGCTGTAAATACGCGCTGTAACGTTCGTGAGCGTTAGTTATCGTTGAGATTCGACGTAGTGTATTGATGTTAGTCAAGAATGCCTTTAAGAAGACGAAGAAGCCATTATCAACAGCTCACGGAGTTTGAACGAGGTCGTGTAATAGGGCTACGAGAAGGTGGATTTTCTTTCCGCAATATTGAAGAACGACTTGGCAGGAATGTAGCCACTGTGCATGATTGTTGGCAGCGGTGGTCAAGGGAAGGTACTGCCTCAAGAAGACCGGGTTCCGGCCGGCCACGTGGCACTACTGATAGGGAAGACCGCCGTGTACGGCGTATGGCCGTGGCGCATCGTACCGCGTCTGCGGCAGCAATTCGAGCAGCAGTTGCCACCACAGTGACACAACGAACTGTTACAAATCGGTTACTTGAAGGACAGCTCCGAGCCAGACGCCCTGTAGCGTGCATTCTACTTACTCCAAACCACTGCCGTTTGCGACGTCAGTGGTGTCAAGCTAGAGCTCATTGGAGGATATAGTGGAGATCTGTTGTGTTTTCTGATGAAAGCCGGTTCTGCCTGGGTGCCAGTAATGGCCGTGTGTTGGTTAGGAGGCCAGGTGAGCGCCTGCAACCAACCTGGCTGCGGCCGAGACACACTGGACCTACACCTGGAGTTATGGTCTGGGAAGCAATTTCCTATGACAGCAGGAGCACTCTCGTGGTTATCCCACGCACCTTGACGGCACAGTTGTACGTCGGTCTGGTGTTTCAACCTGTTGTTCTGCCATTCATGAACAGCATTCGAGGGGGTGTTTTCCAACAGGATAACGCTCGCCCGCATACCGCTGTTGTAACCCAACATGCTCTACAGAGTGTCGACATGTTGCCGTGGCTTGCTAGATTACCAGATCTTTCACCAATCGAGCACGTATGGGACATCATTGGAAGACAACTCCAGCGTCACCCCCAACCAGCATTAACCGTCCCTGTATTGACCGACCAAGTGCAACAGGCATGGAACTCCATCCCACAAACTGACATCCAGCACCTGTACGACACAATGCATGAACGTTTGCATGCTTGCATTCAACATTCTGGCGGTTACACCGGTTATTAATGTACCAGCATTTCACATTTAAAATGGCTCTTCTTGCGCTTACAATAAGCTGTGATCTTGAAACCTTAATCGATTAAATATGTTACCTATACAAATGTATTGCCGCCATTTCATTCCTCTACAACTATTTTTTCGTGGTGTTGGGATTTTTTTCCGTCAGTGTATATAGAGTACACTAGCACATCATATTGTAGTCTGAGGATGGGACGTAGTGATCCCGAAAGATCTAACTTTTTACCTGTAAATATTTTAACTTTTAGTAAAGTTTTATCTGACTTGTAAAGAGTTTTCTCCTTTCATAAGTTTTTATAGTGTATTGACGGTGTTGACTTTAACTTTTAAATTTTAAATGCAAGAATGTTAACCGCTGTTACCTAGTGCTATACAGTTAATTCTGAATAAAGTTCCACTATATCGTTTAGTATCTGCAGTTGTGTCGGTGTTGTTTTTGTCATCATTTCGGTAAGTAATGGAGTTTCTATGGTTTAGGTTTCACACATCCAGGCCGCTTCTGTGCAACGCCACAAGTCTAAACCTGGCTTGCCCTTACGTTTTGCACACCAGTGTACAATAATAAACCTGTTTACTTAATTTCATCGAATTTACTCATAATTACTTCGAGTTATATATGAATTAATAAATTATTCTCTGTTTGTTGAAGACTTCGTGCAAATTACAAGATTGTATTCGGTGTGCAACTTAATTCTCGGCCCCTAACCGCAAGCGATCATAGAACGTCGGCAAATGCAAATAGCTGTGTGCGATAATGGCTGATTGCATCGCCATCCGACAGCTTTACAGGCAACCGTAACCGCTCACAGCTGTAGTGACAGAAGGGACGAAAGTTGACGGTGAAAGCAATGTCGTTCGAGAAGCAATATTTGAGGTACTGCCTCCTGTTCGCGTTTCAGCTGAAAACAAGTGTCCAGCAAATGATCTGTGCTGCTTTGGATGAGGCTCCTGTGTGCTACAGTACGTGTACGAAGTGGTTCCAGCGGTTTAAGCAGGGAAATGTCGATTTTGTGATGCAGAACGTCAGGAACAGCCACAGAAAGTTGACGATGAGAAACTGGAACATTTGTTGGACGCGGATCCCTGTCGCACACAGTCAGAGCTCACCCAAGAACTCGGAGTAACACGGAAAGCCATTGCAAAGCGCCTGCACAAGCTTGGACAGATTTACAAGGAGGGCTGTTGGGTGCCTCACCAACTCACAGCTGTGAACAAGTCTAGGTGCTACGATGTTGCTGTGTCCTTGCTCTCCAGATTCAAGAAGAAGGATTTCCTCCACAAGATTTTGACCTGTGATTAGAAGTGGATCTTCTACGATAATCCTAAGCGGCGCAAATCGTGGGTTTATCCAGGTCAGCCTACCACCAGTACCGCCAAACCGAATATCCATGCCAGGAAGTTGCTGCAACTCATAGCGCGGTGTCGTTCACTATGAGTTGCTCAAACCTGGTGAAACGGTCAATGCTGAGCGTTATTGTCAGCAACGCATTCGTGTGAGTGACGTAATGGAGGCGAAAAGGCCATACACTGGCAAGGACGAAAGGTCGGTCCTGTTGCTTCAGGATAACTCGCGTCCTCACACCCCGAAAACGACTTTATACACGATCACCGACCTGGTATGGGAGATTTTGTCCCACTCGGCGCATTCTCCAGACTTCGCCCTATCGGATTATCACCTCTTTCACTACCTGCAACATCACCTGAGTGATATGCACTTCACTTCTGTCGAGGAGGTCCACACAAGTATTGATGACTTTATCAACTCGAAACAACCCTCTTTTTTCCGCAGTGGCATTCGGCAGCTCCCTGATCGATGGCTCAAATGTATCCAACACGACGGGGATTATTTCCCTGATTAGGTACGTATTCGATTTGCTATCATTTGCTGTCAACGTGTTGTGCCTGTAGCCGAGAATTAAGTTGCGCACCTAATAGTATTAACTTATGCGAATTATAATATTATGATTTCCTCCTGCTTGAGTTACATACGTAACGTAATAATATACCTGTATATCAAAATTTCATCGAATTTCTTCATACGTAATTACTTCGAGTTATGTACGAATTTATAAATTGTGCTTTAATTTTAAGCACCAGTAGAGTGGGACCATTGCACTTTTACTTTCATAGATGTGATGAATAATAATGCGGTATGAATCTTTTATTATAACTGCTTTATCGAAATCCTATTTCCGGCTATATATTTAAAACACAATGCAGTTTCTTTCTACAATCCGCCAGCGCCATCTACTGGAGCGATTTTCCTGATTTTTTTAAATGAAAGCTACTGACCCACAGCTTTGTCATCACTAATTTTTATTGGCATAAATAATTGCCAATAAAAATTAGTGTTGTGCCTGTAGCCGAGAATTAAGTTGCGCACCTAATAGTATTAACTTATGCGAATTATAATATTATGATTTCCTCCTGCTTGAGTTACATACGTAACGTAATAATATACCTGTATATCAAAATTTCATCGAATTTCTTCATACGTAATTACTTCGAGTTATGTACGAATTTATAAATTGTGCTTTAATTTTAAGCTCCAGTAGAGTGGGACCATTGCACTTTTACTTTCATAGATGTGATGAATAATAATGCGGTATGAATCTTTTATTATAACTGCTTTATCGAAATCCTATTTCCGGCTACATATTTAAAACACAATGCAGTTTCTTTCTACAATCCGCCAGCGCCATCTACTGGAGCGATTTTCCTGATTTTTTTAAATGAAAGCTACTGACCCACAGCTTTGTCATCACTAATTTTTATTGGCATAAATAATTTTTTTTATGGTACCATGGCATTTTCTTTGCACAAACCGCCTTAAGCGGAACGATACACGGGAAATCGTGAACTACTTCAAAGCTTTCTGATTCGGTAATACAGCCAAAAATAATAAAAAATAATAAATAATAAACAAAGTAGCCTATGTCCACCGGAAAGAAGCAAGCATCCCAATGGTGAAATAATTATCCAAAATCGGTTCAGTAGTTATCGAAATCAGTAAAAAAAAAAAATTCGGTATATTATCGTGAATTACTTTCTTTCACGTTGGGTGTGATCAGGTTGTATGTAAACAAAGCGGAACGATACACGGGAAATCGGGAACTACTTGAAAGTGATCTGATTCGGCACTACAGCCAAAAACAATAAAAATTAATAGAAAAATAATAAATAACAATAAAGAATAAACGTAGTAGCCTATAAAGAATAAATGCACGCACCGGAAAGAAACGGTGAAAGAATTATCCAAATCGGTTCAGTAGTTTTCGAGATTACCTCAAACACACAAAGTTACTCTCTTTGCGTATTATTAGTATTGGTATAGATCGACGAAATAGCCTGTGTCCACCGTAAAGAAGAAAGCTACCCAACGGTGAAGGAAATATCCGAATCGGTTCAGTAATTTTCGAGATTAGTAAAAAAAAATCCGTATATTATCGTGAACTACTTTTTTTCACGTTGGGTGTGATCAGGTTGTATGTAAACAAAAAAACGAAGTAGCATATGTCCACCGGAAAGAAATAAGCTTCCCAACGGTGAAAGAATTATCCAAATCGGTTCGGTAGTTTTTCAGATTACCTCAAACACACAAAGTTTTTCTCTTTATATATAGATATAGATTATAAGGTGCGTTGCATAAATATAGAGACAGTCGACTTTGCGCCGTGAACGCAATGCGAATATAGGTAGGAAGCTGAAGTGGTACCTAATTAGACATAACCCTACAACAAACATTTCAATCCGTCGAGATGACCGGATTGTGGGAAAAGAACACCACAAAGTGAAATAGTGTAATTTTAGGTGTCTCATAAATATAAAGACAACTATGTAAAGTAGCCACATGCAAATCAGATGTACAAATTAGCATGTTGTACGCACGCGCATGGGCCATAATTCTATCCAGCCTACAAAAGACAACGGACCTGCCGTCAGACATTCATTTGCCGAAATGCCACGCAACAGTCAACCTTCTGGTGAGGAGGTGCAGAAGATTTGGGGACTGAGAACAAATGGATTGGCTGTAGCGAAAATCTGTAAAGCCATGGGGAGGAGTAGGGCAGTCATTTACAAGACTTTATCGAAACGCGGGGCGTTAACTGCCAGAAAACGGCCTGGAAGGCCTCGAATAACAACCAAACGAGATGATCGTGCAATCAGGCGTTTAGTTTCATCCCAAAGGTTATCACTACGTCAAGTTTCTCGGACTGTTGGTGTCACCGTCTCAAAGGACACAGTTCATCGACGAATCAAGGAATGTCGCAACATTGTGCTCCGTAAAATGCGCCGTTTGCCACACCTCACATGGTGCCACAAGGAAGCTAGATTGTTATGGACAAGCAGCCACATGCACTGGACGGACGAGTGGATCACAACTACACTGACGGAAAAAAAAATCCCAACACCAAGAAGGGGTTGTGTTAGATAAACGACAGTTGGTAGGCGGTGAGAGTACATCTGTAAGATGACGTCTATGCAAATTTCGCGCTCAGCGCATACGTGTGGCCCTGGTAGCGCCGCTCGAAACATGCAAAGCAGGTTTGCTGTAAATACGCGCTGTAACGTTCGTGAGCGTTAGTTATCGTTGAGATTCGACGTAGTGTATTGATGTTAGTCAAGAATGCCTTTAAGAAGACGAAGAAGCCATTATCAACAGCTCACGGAGTTTGAACGAGGTCGTGTAATAGGGCTACGAGAAGGTGGATTTTCTTTCCGCAATATTGAAGAACGACTTGGCAGGAATGTAGCCACTGTGCATGATTGTTGGCAGCGGTGGTCAAGGGAAGGTACTGCCTCAAGAAGACCGGGTCCCGGCCGGCCACGTGGCACTACTGTTAGGGAAGACCGCCGTGTACGGCGTATGGCCGTGGCGCATCGTACCGCGTCTGCGGCAGCAATTCGAGCAGCAGTTGCCACCACAGTGACACAACGAACTGTTACAAATCGGTTACTTGAAGGACAGCTCCGAGCCAGACGCCCTGTAGCGTGCATTCCACTTACTCCAAACCACTGCCGTTTGCGAAGTCAGTGGTGTCAAGCTAGAGCTCATTGGAGGACAGAGTAGAGATCTGTTGTGTTTTCTGATGAAAGCCGGTTCTGCCTGGGTGCCAGTAATGGCCGTGTGTTGTTTAGAAGGAGGCCAGGCGAGCGCCTGCAACCAACCTGTCTGCGGCCGAGACACACTGGACCTACACCTGGAGTTATGGTCTGGGGAGCAATTTCTTATGACAGCAGGAGCACTCTCGTGGTTATTCCACGCACCCTGACGGCACAGTTGTACGTCAGTCTGGTGATTCAACCTGTAGTGCTGCCATTCATGAACAGCATTCGAGGGGTGTTTTCCAACAGGATAACGCTCGCCCGCATACCGCTGTTGTAACCCAACATGTTCTACAGAGTGTCGACATGTTGCCGTGGCCTGCTAGATCACCAGATCTTTCACCAATCGAGAACGTATGGGAGATCATTGGACGACAACTCCAGCGTCACCCCCAACCATCATTAACCGTCCCTGTATTGACCGACCAAGTGCAACAGGCATGGAACTCCATCCCACAAACTGGCATCCAGCACCTGTACGACACAATGCATGAACGTTTGCGTGCTTGCATTCAACATTCTGGCGGTTACACCGGTTATTAATGTACCAGCATTTCACATTTAAAATGGCTCTTCTCGCGCTTACATTAAGCTGTGATCTTGAAACCTTAATCGATTAAATATGTTACCTATACAAATGTATTACCGCCATTTCATTCCTTTACAACTATTTTTTCGTGGTGTTGGGATTATTTTTTTCCGTCAGTGTATTTTCTCCGATGAGAAAAAGTTCAACCTGGACGGCCCTGACGGTTGGAACTGATATTGGCATGATTTACGACGCGAGCTACGCACCTTCTTCAGCAGACAGAAAGGAGGGGAATCTGTGATGGTCTGGGGAGCTTTTGCGTTCAATGGGACAGCGGATATTGCTTTTCTGCAAGGCAGGCAAAACTCCGAAACGTATCAGGACATACTAACAAGCCACCTTCTACCGTTTGCCAAAACTCTAGCGGGTGTTGATTATCTGTTCCAACAAGACAATGCCTCTATCCATCGGTCTGCATCAACGAAAAGCTGGTTTAACACTCATCATGTGACCGTAATGTATTGGCCAGCACTCAGTCCAGATCTGAACCCTATCGAGAACCTCTGGGGTATCCTAGCTCGTGATGTGTATGCGAATGGACGGCAGTTCTCAAGTGTGGTGACATTGAAAGAGCAGATTGAACGAAGCTGGTACGCACTCCGTCCAGAACATTTAAATCACTTGCTGGACAGCATGCCGAATCGGGTTTTCAGTGTTATTCGGAACAACGGCTCCACTATTCATACCGGAGGTGCCCATAACTAGTAAGTCTTTATATTTTTGAGACAGCATATTTCTGTTTTTTTTTCTTGTACTTGGCGTTGGAATTGTTATGTTTCCGTCAAACTATTGTGCAGCTGCGTGCCCTATGCTATTTTTGCTATAAATATGAGGTGTACATTTCAGCTTGTTGTTGTTTCTTATTTATTCGAGAATTTGTTCTGTCTCAATATTTATGCGACGTACTATATAATGTTACCAAAAAAAAAAAACTGTTAAAACCAAACGGGCAAAATACAACACATTTTTAACCCCATTGTGTAGTTATCTAGACTCGATATCATTTTGGGTCACTGAAACAATGTCTCAGTACTCCAATGCAAGTTCGTCAACGACGGGTAAGCACATGTTTATACAATAATGAGGAACAATATCGTTAAATTCGTATACGAGTAGCTGGAAAAATGAATAGGAATATTCCGAAAACTTATTTTTGTTGGTGACCCTTCTTATACACTACCCATTAATAATTTAACCGTTTATTATACTGTAGTTATGCATTTTATTACGATTCGTGTTATATATGACAAGAAAAAAATTCATTTACAGCTTTTTCAACTGTGCATGGCACTGGTTACGGACTGGTAACAGATTAAAATCAGATACTAATAAACTAGCAATCAATAAAATACGAACTAATTTGTGTCATGCATTCATGATCGGGCTATCGGTCTTGAGGACGCTTGTTTCATTGATTACATGATCAACATAATGGGCTGAGTTTTTCATTTGTGCTGCGTTTCCGATTATAAGCGTAAAGACGTTACTATTAGCAACCAAAATACTGACGAAATCAACTGGACCGTGAAATTTTCTGCGTCTTAGATGTTTAAATAATACGGGAAGTTTTGATGTTGCTTTCGCAGACATGTCTTCGTTTCCGTTCTCTTTTCGTGAAAAACCGACCCAACTGTCAGAAACAGAGCGAAATTGTCTGTCATAAAGTTTAAAAAAGCTTCCGTTTCCGTCTCTCTCTCAATATATATATATCCCATGGAAAACGAAATATGCTTCCCAATTTTATTCCCGCCTTTTCACGGAAGAGCTCGCACAAAGGACTTTGCCTGAAATAAGAAATTCTTTTCTGGACCTTATTTTGTTACAAAACAATCTGATCTCCAAATACGTGTGCTGATTTATCAGGAATCCATTACCGAAAGCCTTTATGCATGAGGTGATTTATTTGGAGAAAATTACTTTAACAGTTGTTTTAGCTTTTTTATTACTTTCTCCCAAACCATGTATCTAGATAAATAGCTTTCAGCTGCCGTTGACTGGTGATCAGTAAACGGGGCCGAGTGAAAAAAAAAAAAAAAAAAAAAAGGTTTCCTCATTGAAAAACAAGATTAGTTTCAAAACAGTTGCAAAGCCACCTTACGGATTCTTCTCACGCCAGGAAAGTGGCAATCTTCTTATTTTCTTTTTACTCGTAATAAGTCTTAGGGGTCACACGGGGCATCTTATTTTATCAAGAACTTCCGGCATCCAGAGTTTGTGATTTGAATTCGTGTACCTGTTAACGCTGTGTGAGTATTCCATTCCTGGTTTGGGCTGTCTCGTAAGTCATTTAGCTCACAACAAAGAAAGCATGAAACGCAACGGAAAAGAAAGCATAAATTATTTTTGCAAACCAGTTATGAAATAAAGGCTAGTCACCTAGACCCTTTGACCTAAGGATTAACTGTTGAGTTTCAACCCTGGTGGTCTAGTGATCTGAGGCACTGGATTCGGTTCCGTCGACCCAGGCTTCAGCTGCGGGTAGTACGGATATCCCCCGGCGTTGTCCCTTTTTCCGCCTTGGAACCGCTGGCCCCAAATTAGGGACGGAAGACTGTTTAAAGCCCCCTAGAACTGCTCGTTAAATTTCGATAGTATAGATTCTGGTTTCAGTCGCTCTATTGAGGTTAATAGCGGGGACGTATCTATTTTTGGTATGGATGATGAAAAAAATTACACACTGCGTAACATAATTTTTGGTCGTAGAAGCAACTGTTATTTCCTGTTTTTAAGCGCCCTCCAGCGCCTAACTGCGTAACTTGCAACCATGCATTTTATGACGCAAAATGCTTGCTTCGGTGTGTTCTATCACTCCTTAAAGTTTGTTCCATTAGTTGTTTTTGTTTTTTTATTGGAGGTTTAACGACCACCGTGAGCAACTCATGGGCTATAAGCAGTCGCCCGTCCCTAATTTAGGGTCACTGGTTCCACGGAAGGGGAGAACCAGTGCCGTAAGACAAACACAACATCCATGCCTCACCGGGATTCGAACCCGGACCCCGTTCGGACGCATGATCAGAGGCCATCGCTTAGACCACTGCGCCACCGGGGCGGCCCATTAGTTTTGAAACACCGTGTATATAGTAGGCTTGAAGCGAAACAGGACACGTTTTATTCAAAATTGACGATAAAAACTGGAAACGAAATTCTGCCGCCCCGGTGGCGCAGTGGTCTAAGCGATGGCCTCTGATCATTCGTCCGAACGGGGTCCGGGTTCGAATCCCGGTGAGGCATGGATGTTGTGTTTGTCTTACGGCACTGGCTCTCTCCCTTCCCTGGAACCAGTGACCCTAAATTAGGGACGGGCGACTGCTTATAGCCCATTGAGTTGCTCACGGTGGTCGTTAAACCTCCAATAAAAAAACAAAACAAAAAAAAAACGAAATTCTGTTAACGATTTCAGGCAACCGCAAATTGATTGGAAATTATTAGTTTGTAAATCCAACTCAGTATACAGAAATTACGGCTGAAGTCTAAAGACTCTTTGGATACGGAAAGAATTGGTAGATTGGAGTCTACCTAGAAAATAAATATGGAATTAGATTCGTTAGCGAAAGTGGTTAAGTGTCGCTCTGGAGCAAAGTTTATGGAATCGAGTCCATAAAACAAAAGTGACAGAGTACTTTGGTGGTGCAAAATTTATAGAATGTAGTCCATAAAGCGAAAGTGGTTGAGTGCGTATACGGGGTAAAATTTATGGATTGGAGTCCATACATCGAAAGTGGTTGAGTGTTTACCTGGAGCAAAATTTATGAAATGGAGTCCGTAAAGCGAAAGTGATGGAGTGTCAACCTCGTACAGAATTTATATAATGGAGTCAGTAAAGCGAAAGTGGTTGAGCGTCTATCTGTAGCAAAATCTGCAGAATAGAGTCAATAAAGCGAAAGTGGTTGAGCGTCTATCTGTAGCAAAATCTGCAGAATAGAGTCAATAAAGTGAAAGTGGTTGAGTGTCTACCTAAAGCAAAAACTAAAGAATAGAGACCAAAAAGCGAAAGTCTATCTGGAGCTATATTTGTAGAATAATCAATAAAGCGATAATGGCTGAGTGTCCACTGTGACATGTCTGCACCGCAGGACGCACATGAGATAAAGGCAGATAGCAGCGAAAGCATACGTCCGCGTAGCTCAGTTGGGAGAGCGACTTATTCCGGAATGAGGGGACCCGGGTTCGATGCTCGGCGTGGACAAAGATGATGGAGAAATTTACTTCGTCATACCACCTAAAGAATAGAGACCAGAAAGCAAAAGTGGTTGAGTGTTTATCTGGAACAAAATTTGTAGAATATAGTCAATAAAAGCGAAAGTGGTTGAGTGTCTACCTGAAGCAAAAATTAAAGAACGGAGGCCGCCCCGGTGGCGTAGTGGTCTAAGCGCTGGCTTATGACCATTCGTCTGAGAAGGGTGGGGGGTGTTTGTCTTACGGCACTGGCTCTCTCTCTCTCTCTCTTCCCTAGAACCAGTAGCCCTGAATTAGGGACGGGCGACTGCTTATAGCCCATGGAGTAGCTCACGGTGGTCGTTAAACCTTCAATAAAAAAAAGAACGGAGACCAAAAAGCCAAAGTGGTTGAGTGTCAACTTAAAGCAAAAATTAAAGAATGGATGCCAGAAAGTGAAAGTGGGTTTGAGTGTCAATCTGGAGCAAAATTTATTGAATTTAGTTCATAAAGTGAAAGTGATTGAGTGTCTGTCTGAAATAAATTATACACTGCCGGACAATTGCTAAGGACGGATGACAATAGCAACGATAGCAACCATAAAATGGAAGGCAGGAAAATGTGGAAATTAGCATAAGTGCGGGATACAGTAAGACGTGTTGTGCGTATGCAAATTTTGGATTGCCGAACTTGTTCGTGACGTCATAGCACTGATAAGAGATATAAAGGATTTGACGCGTATTGACCGTTGTTGTTCAAACGCAAAGTTGAAAGGGAAAGAATCGATTGACGAACTTGCAATTTTCAGTATGTCTTCCAGACATCACCTAGATGATTTTACGCGTGGCCGTATTATTGGCAAGACTGAAGAAAGGCAAAAAATAACAGATATTGCCAGGGAGTTGTCGGTGATAGATTCATTTGCATGGACGACAACGCAACATGTCATCGAACAGTCGCTGTCCAGGAGTATCTTGAGAGCGAGGATATTCAACGCCTCGTATGGCCAGCACGTTCTCCAGATCTGAATCCCATTGAAAATGTGTGGGATGCTTTGGGGAGGAGTCTTGCTGGTCGCCAATGCCCTACAATAAACAAGGACACCCTCATCCGTGCACTGACAGAGGAATGGGATAAATTACCACAACAGCTGCTTGATAATGTTGTGCAAAGCATGACACGATGTGTGGAATCCTGCATCGCTCTCCATGGTGGCCATATCCCGTATTGACATCTTACGCCGGAACGCCTGCTGACGGTAATTGCATTTTTTTCACGTTTACGTATTCTTCACAAAATGGCCTGTTTGTCCCTTGAACACGTTCCAAAGCCTTCTGGATTTCAGAGCACAATAAATTGTCTTTCTTGTAATGTCCTTGCATTCTGACATTATTTTATTTCACTTGGCATCCAACCACACTTACTTTTTTATGCGCTATATAGCCGTTTATGATCCGTCCTTAGCAATTGTCCAGCAGTGTAGAATGGAATCGATAAATTGAAAGTGATTGAGTGTCTTTCTGGAGCAAAGCTTATAGAATGGAGTCCATAACACGAAAGTGGTTGCAAGATCTTTTTCGTGGGAAAAGTCAGAAATGCTTTCTGACAGAATCATGAAATTTAGATTACATAGCATGTTACAATAAAATAAGTAGCTGGCCGATATTTATTCTCCAGAGGGATACGGTTCAATAAAAGATCTCAGGCAGTGTGTTTGTTCAATAATCTGCCGTGGTTTGGAATTAATCCCAAAATCTGAATTCAGGAATTACAAGACTCTGGACTTGAGCCCATGAAAGTAACCTTATACTAGGGTAAGTGAAGAATTCGTTCCGTTTTGAACGACACATTATGTTGGGCCTCCATTGCCGTACTAAACACGCCCCAGCTTCGACTGGGTACCACAATGACGTGGAACATACGATATTGATGACGTGCATTATGCACGGAGCCACATTGAGTTATCAGGTGAGCAGAGGATGTAGGTCAATATACGCGCTGTTCGGGGGCTCCTACGCCATTATTGAAAAAATAGGTAAAACGCAGAAGCAGCAGCGACAGAAATTTGTGCAGCTGAAGGCAAGAAAACAGTGGACAGCAGCACTGCACGGAAATGGTTCTAATGTTTCATTGCTTGGAACACAAGTCTCGAAGACACACGCATTTTTTACTAAATGAGAAAAGAATAATTCTTAGAAGTTTAGTGAGATTTTCTGATATTTCGTCCCACACGTTTTGTTTCATCACACTTATTACAGTATAATAATGTTTATGATCAAAGCCGTACAAAATTGGACTTTTTTTTTAACAGTGTTGATTAATTCTTCGTCGAAATGAGAGAATAATTAAAAACAGCTTCCCCAAAGACAGAGCTAGGAAATGCAAACATATCAGATCGCGGAAAGAGCTTGCACGTCTGACGTTGCGGTAAAATGAACAGCGGAGGCCATCTGACTTAAAGCTAGCGACAATGCTTCGGAAGAAATATTCTCAGAGAGCGATATTCAGAATTTCGATTCCGATTTTTCGTTTCTGAAGCAAGGATTCCAAAGCGTTTCCGACGTAATGTGCTGGCTTCCATTGGAAATAATGGTTACCAATTATTTTCCGACGATTCTATTCCGAAGTAATGTGTGGCAAGATTAATACTATTGTCAATGCGAATGGAGATCGCAAAATGCGGATTTGATTCCTTTCTGGGATGACGTAAAGTTCGAGTTTTACGTGAAGAAGTTACTGCTTAAGCAACAGTTAATTCTCTCTATTATTTAATGACCAAATGAAAATGTTTGAAAAGTATGTCTTTTCTGAAATCAAATATATCGTAATGCGTAAGCTCATTATTCTTTTTGTTTTAGGGTTACTTTTTCCTGGCGACCATGTTGGCCTTTTATATTTTAAGTGTCTTTGCCCCTTTTTATGCGTTTGCTTGGCCGTCCGGAGCTCCAGAGGAAGCGTGCAGTACGCTGATGCCAAAACATAAGAACAACCGGCCTCAGCCAAACAGCCAATCACCTTACTCCTTCACTCAATCCACCGATATCTACAGACCTGGGGATCAAGTGATAGGTAAGTTGTGCTTTGCATGAGTAGCATAAAGAAATATTTTTAAAATATATAATTCCTGTGATTTATTATTTTCTACAGCGTTAACAATAGCGCTTAATATCTGGTTAAATAATGTTTCGCGTCAGGGGCGCAACCAGAATGCATCGTGGGCGGAGGGCTAGTGTGTCAGATGGGGTCCTCGATTATAATAGAAGCTGAGAACAAAACAATAGCACATTATTATTATTATGAGAAAATGTATGATTAAAACTGGAAATAAAGATTAAATCTTTAAGTTCTTGAAATAGTTTTATCTCATTTTAGATATACTAAGCTATACAATATTAAGTTTATTTTTCCCTCTAATTGTTCACTCTATTAGGGTGATTCAGAAATCCAAAATTAAAAGAAGCAATGCCCCGTCTTACGCACAACTTTTTATAAAACTTTATTTAAAAAACATATACACAGATTAAAATCATATATACAAGTACGTTTATCTTGGAGAGCAGATATCAAGTGAGGGTCACATTGATGAAGAAATTAATCGGCGTATAAAACTTGCCTGGAGAGCTTTTGGAAGAAACAGCATAATTTTCAAGAGCAATATGTCATTAAGTCTTAAAAGAAAAGTGTTTGATCAATGCATCCTTCCAGTGCTTGCGTATGGTGCAGAGACGTGGACCTTAACTAAAAGAGACATACAAAGGCTGCAGACAACTCAAAGTAGCATGGAGAGGTGCATGTTTGGTGTAACCAGGAGAGATAAGAAGAGGAACTCGTGGATCCGAAAAATGACGAGAGTGGAAGACATCATGATCAGAGTTAAATCCCTGAAATGGCAATGGGCTCGACATACTGCCAGAAGAACAGATCATTGATGGACAGCCGAAATTTTAGATTGAATTCCAAGGGACAGGAAAAGACCCACAAGAAGACCACATGGGAGATGGGTGGATGAAATTCGAAAGTATGCAGGAGTAACATGGAGGAGACTGGCACAAGACAAACCGTTGTGGAAGAGGCTTTGAGAGACCTTCGTCCAGCAGTGGATTGATAATGGTTGACAATGATGATGATGATACAAGTTAAAATACACACATGAGATATTTCGAGCTTACTTCAAGCTCATCCTCAGATGTTTGACAATTCACTAATCACAAGTGGTTTGATGTTGGTTAATACCATGAGAGTATTCAATAGGACGTAGTTCGGAGGCAAGGTTGACGCATGCGCCGAAACAATTGAGCCAACTCGCCCTCTGGATTGTCTGGGTGTTTCTCACGATCCATTTTCTGTTTCCATGGCAGGGGGTGGTGTATGGGTATTCTTCATTACAGAAAAGGTGACTGTATTTATAAATCGCCAAACTCTCTGCAAAAATAATAGTTGAACGTGTCCTTGGAGTGTTCAATATGGTTATGTCTTCCCATATAGGGATATGCCGGCCTTCCAAGTAAAGTCGGGAAAAAGCTGTTGAAGTAGAGGCTCTTCGAATATTATATTTAGGTTCCGAGGCTCTGCAGCTCAAAGGGTGAGCGGTCGAACCCACGTACATCCTGTTTTGAACCCCTTCACACAAGACCTTTTTTTTTTTTTTTTTTATTGGAGGTTTAACGACCACCGTGAGCAACTCAATGGGCTATAAGCAGTCGCCCGTCCCTAATTTAGGGTCACAGGTTCCAGGGAAGGGAGATAGCCAGTGCCGTAAGACAAGCACAACATCCATGCCTCACCGGGATTTGAACCCTGACCCCTTTCGGACGAATGATCAGAGGCCATCGCCTTAGACCACTGCGCCACCGGGGCGGCCACAAGACCTCTAGAGGTATGGCATAAATGCCGTGCCGTTTAACTAGTTCCACTGTACCTTTGTCTTTTTTGTATGGTTGTCATTATATTATTTGTCTTAATTCCGAATCCGATTTAGTTCCACTGTACCTTTGTCTTTTTTGTATGGTTGTCATTATATTATTTGTCTTAATTCCGAATCCGATTTTGTGTTTTTTACAGATTGTTTTTAAATGGTTGGTGACACCAGGTAGGAAAGGTACAGAAACAGCATATTTAACAGGTTGTGTAGCTCTGGTTAAAATTGAGAATGAAGTCGAGGAAATTCGTCGTAGCAGTTTTTGAAAGATTTGCTCTGGGTATCCATATTCTGTAGCCAGTCTCCTAATATTTTCGAACTCCATGTTACGGAAGGTAATGTTCGACGAATGAGTTATGGCCCGCCTTATCAAAAAGTGCAGAGATGATAATTTTTGACACCTGGGGTAAAATGAGTGAAATGGGATCAGAGTGGTGTTTGAACCAGGTTTCCTGTTATTCAGAACTCATTGCCGTTTTGAAGAGCTGCCCTGTGTCAGACAATTACTCGGAAAATTGGTATTGTCTAGTTGGCATAAATACGAGCACAAGCTGCCGTGATATGTTGGAAAATTTTCTCCTGTCAAAATCTACGGACGAAAAACACAATCCTACGGGTCTTTTTTGACACAAAGGTTGACCGCTGCAGCTGCAGCGATAGAAATTTGTGCTGTATAAGTTCAAAGAGCAGTGTCTGAAAGAACTCCCAGATTTTGGTTTCAGCAATTTAAAAATGTGGATTGCAGCACTGAATACAAATCACGTGCGGGAAGACCTTCGACGGTGAATTCTGAAGCTGTACGTCAAGCCGTAGAGTCAAATCTGTGCACAAGCATCAGACAACTGCAAAATGAGCTGGAAATACCTCAGGTCACAACTGTTCGCGAACTGCACTAGCTCGGCAAGACCCACAGAAGCCGGAGACAAATACACATGAAATGACCGCTGCTCAAGGCCCGCGGCGTGTACATGTGTATCCTGAATTACTGAAAATCCCCAGGAAGACCGTTTATTTCGGGGAATTATGACATGTAATGAGAAGTGGATATCTTTCCGGAATCCTGAAATGAAAAATAAGTCATGGTTATATCCCAAAAGGCCACAAGAACCAGCCCCAAAAAGGGGACGATTTGAGCACAAAGTATTAGTGTTCGTATCGTTGAACTTTGAGGGCCCCATTCCTTGGGAATTGGTTCCAGATGGCCGATGCATTAATGCACAGCTGTACTGTGGCCAGTTGGAGCGAATGTATACCACTTTAAGCCGAACGTACCCTACTTTGCTGAACCGTAAACGAGTTATCCTCCAAAAGGATTATGCCTTACGATCGTGAAAATGCGGTAACTCGAGGGTTTCTAGCTAATTCCCCTCCCTGTTTATACACTATCTACCAACAAGTAATTGGACACCCCTGCAATCGACGATACCTGCAGTCCTGATACACGTCACGGCCGCCGCCGTTAAATATCGTGTGGGAAACAACAACGCAACCAGTCATATGGAAGATGCCACGCAGTTCGGAGCTCTTTGATTTCGAGAAAGGTATAATCGTCGAGTATCACAGAAATAGCCTATCCATACGTGACATATCCAGCGAGTTGAAATACCCGAAATCGACAGTGGCCTACGTGATTGGCAAGTGGAAGATGAGTGGTGACTGTCGGAATGTGCCCTGACCCGGCAGACCCACAAAACTGGGAGTAAGTGACCAACGGGTGCTGGCCAGAGAAATTCGGAAGAACCGCACCAAATCGATGGGCCACAATCGCGAGGAGTTTTAACAGACATCCGGGAGTGTTCTTCCAATGAATTCCATCCGTAAGGAAGCCCATCTGCTCGGTTATCGTGAACGTGCTGCCGCCCACAAGCTTTTGATCACCAAGTCCAATAGCGCTGCTCGGCTAACGTGGTGCAAAGAACGTCGACAGTGGACCGTTGAACAGTGAAAACTGGTTCTCTGGAGCGACGAGTCAAGGTTCAGCCTCTACCGTTCGGATGGCAGGGTCTATGTTTGGCGTCTGCCTGGAGAACGCCACCTGCCGGAATGTATTGTGCCAACTGTGAAGTTCGGCGGCGGTGGAATTATGCTATGGGGGTGTTTCTCCTGGTATGGCACGGGACCCTTGGTCGCAATTCCTGGTAGACTCAACACCGAGACCTACTGCACCATTTTGGATGACTATGCGCTTCCTACGTTGTGGCAGTTTTACGGGGTGGACCCATGTTACTTTCAGGATGACAATGCCACCTGTCATGTTGCGAGGTCCACCATGGCTTGGTATGGTGACAATGGGGTTAATCGAATGGACTGGCCTGCGCAGAGCCCGGACCTTAACCCTATCGAGCACCTCTGGGACGAGTTGGAGCGTCGACTTAAGGGTGCCCCCACCGTCCGAAATCGGTGAAGGTACTGACCTGTCTTCTCCAAGCCGAGTGGAAGAAAATACCGCTAGCCGTCGTACAACGCCTGGTTGAGAGTATGCCTCGCAGCTGTAATCGCCGCTCGTGGGGGCTCCACCAACTAATAAAGGTGAATAAACTTCGTTTTCCTTTGCTATAACAGGTTTCCAATTACTTGTTGGTAGATAGTGTAGTACGGATCTTGCGCTTTCAGGCTACCACTTATTCCGGTCCATGGCACATTTTCTACGTGGGAAGCACTTCCAAAACGTTCACGATGTTTAACTTGGGTCCATGACATTTTCGCCTCGAAACCAAAGGAATCTTTTCGTAGGGGGGATTCAAGACATGGCATCACGATGGCCTAGGATCACCGAGTACTATGGACTGGATTTCGAAGATTAAAATTTTACGTTTATGCATTTATATTCGTTTCCATCAACTGTCAGGAAACGGCAATGACTTTTGAATAACCCTGGTATTATGTGCCTGTATCTCAAAAATCACTGAGGACGCGTACAGTAAAATATTTTTTGAGCGATTCTGGTGTACCTTCTTTTGAGATTTTTCTTTTTACTGTTCAAGAGGATGCATTGCAAATGAAAAAAATATGGTACTGAAAAAGAAATGGTTTCTCTTCAAAAGCAGCACGGGAATCAAAGCAAGAAAAACTCTCACAAACTTCTTGCTTCTCCAGCGTGTGCTGCCATTGTAACCACTGAGTAGGATATCTGAGCGAAATAACCAAAACTTCCTAAGTTGCCATAAACTTTTGGACTTGTCTGGGCATAAATATTGATTGCAAGACAATAAAATATCGAACCTCGTTGTTCATCTGCTGATGTAAACTGAAACATCCTACAAACGCCAGCCAATGTACTCAGCCGTAATTGAATCCCGCAGGAGTTTATCAACTTGTTATCCTGCGAATAGGGAGACATTCACTTCTGCTTCACAGAATAGCAGCTAGATGTCATAGCTTCCCTTTTATTTTTTCACTACGCGAAAGCCCGTCGACGGGGAAAATACGATATGTAGAGCGATTTTTAATGACCGGATATTCTTTTCGTTTTGATATCCAAATGTGAAGGTACACTGCCGGACAATTGCTAAGGACGGATGACAATAGCAACGATAGCAACCATAAAATGGAAGGCAGGAAAATGTGGAAATTAGCATAAGTGCGGGATACAGTAAGACGTGTTGTGCGTATGCAAATTTTGGATTGCCGAACTTGTTTGTGACGTCATAGCGCTGATAAGAGATATAAAGGATTTGACGCGTATTGACCGTTGTTGTCCAAACGCAAAGTTGAAAGGGAAAGAATCAATTGACGAACTTGCAATTTTCAGTATGTCTTCCCGACATCACCTAGATGATTTTACGCGTGACCGTATTATTGGCAAGATTGAAGAAGGGCGAAAAATAACAGATGTTGCCAGGGAGTTCGACGTCAGCCACAATGTTGTTTCAAGGCTTTGGAAATCATTTCAAACAAATGGAGAGTGTAGCAAACGTCACGGGGGAGGTCGTGTTCGCAGTACGACACCTACAGAAGATCGGTACATAGTGCTATCAACAAAAAAACACCGGCGCAGCACAGCTAGTGAGGTAGCAAATCAGTTTATGGCTGCTACTGGCAAGCGGATCTCCCGAAAAACTGTCGCCAGACGTTTGCATGAAGGAGGACTATACGCCCGCCGTCCTGTTGTGTGCATCCCATTGTCCAGACGTCATCGTACCGCCCGTTTGCAATGGTGCCATCAACATCGCAATTGGACTGATAACGACTGGTCTGCTGTCCTCTTCTCCGATGAGAGTAGATACAGTCTATCGTCTGGTTGTCGACGACAACTGATCTGGCGTGATAGTGGTACTGCATATTGTCCAGCAACCATACAGGAAAGGGACCGATATCCGACATGTAGTGTCATGGTATGGGCTGGCATCATGATCAATGGCCGTACGTCCCTCTATGTGCTTCCAACTGGGACTATGACCGGCCAACGGTACATCAATGATGTTCTGCTACCTCATGTTTGCATGTTCTGTGGTGCTGTCGGTGATAGATTCATTTTCATGGACGACAACGCAACATGTCATCGAACAGTTGCTGTCCAGGAGTGTCTTGAGAGCGAGGATATTCAACGCCTCGTATGGCCAGCACGTTCTCCAGATCTGAATCCCATTGAAAATGTGTGGCATGCTTTGGGGAGGAGTCTTGCTGGTCGCCAATGCCCTCCAATAAACAAGGACACCCTCATCCGTGCACTGACAAAGGAATGGGATAAATTACCCCAACTGCTGCTTGATAATGTTGTGCAAAGCATGACACGACGTGTGGAATCTTGCATCGCCCTCCATGGTGGCCATATCCCGTATTGACATCTTACGCCGGAACGCGTGCGGACGGTAATTGCATTTTTTCACGTTTACGTATTCTGCACAAAATGGCCTGTTTGTCCCTTGAACACGTTCCAAAGCCTTCTGGATTTCAGAGCACAATAAATCGTCTTCCTTGTAATGTCCTGGCATTCTGACATTATTTTATTTCACTTGGCATCCAATCACACTTACTTTTTTATGCGCTATATAGCCGTTTATGATCCGTCCTTAGCAATTGTCCAGCAGTGTATATACATATATACACTAAATTGACAAAAGTCACCGGACACCCCTTCAAAAGCAAATGAAGGGATCCGCTGCGTTGTTAAAATGCGCGGTACAGCTGCAAACGGTATAAAAAGAAGCCTGCAGCTAACCGCGATCATATCGAGCCGCGGATGGCTTAGTGGTTAGCGAGTCAGACTGTCAGTGAAAGGTCCTCAGGTTCGAACCTGGGCTGATCTTTCAGATATGGTGTGATTTACTAACAATCGCTGAATATCCGCCGTGCATCGGACGAGCACGTTAAGTGACGGCCCCCAGGCTGGACCCACTGGTTAAATGGGTATCCTTTATTATGCCCCCTTGAAATTCTCTCACCCCTCTGTGTGCAACATCGTACTTGTACGGTGGCGCAATCTACTGTACTCTAATCTCACTACAAACTGTTCTGTCAAAGTCGCTAGACTTGCTCTCATTCCTTCCGTTTCTGTGTCCTGCCCAAAAGGCGATCTCACTGTAGGTGGCTGGGACCTAAACTGTACTCACTGTGGACGGAAGTCCTACAAGAAAATGACAAATACCACGATCATATCGCACTGTGAGATTGAGTGAAAATGTCGCGGCGGGAGAGAATTGACTTTCAGAAAGGAAAGATTCTTCGGGGTTATATTAGTTGGTTGTCCATAAGAGAAACCGAGAGGCGTTGAAGCATAACCCAAGTCAACTGTTTTGGATGTACAGAATAAGTGGAAGACACATGGCGTGCCTGAAGCAGCAAAACGTATACCGGCAGACCAAAAAAAAAACAGTGATAGAGGACGTCGAAGCCTCATGAGAGTCGTTACAGCTAATCGACGGAGTACTGCAAAAGACCTCAGTGCACAGGTGAGTAAAAATGCCGGAACCTCGATATGCACACGTACCATTCGCAGAGAACTTCATTCCATGGGTTACCGTGGTCGTACGGCTACTCATAAGCCTTTCAACTCCACTCGGAATGCTGCTCGTCGTTTAGCATGGTGTAAAGAACATTTATCGTGGACCGAAGATCAATGGAAACGGGTCCTGTGGACTGATGAATCCAGATACACGATCCATCAGTCTGATGGCCGGGTGTGGGTACGGCGGCAGCCGGGGAACGCTATTTACCACAGTGTACTGTCCCTACGGTCAAGTTTGGAGCTGGCAGTGTACTCGTGTGGTGGTGTTTTTCGTTGTATGGTCCCGGCCCATTGGTTATCGTGGACAAACCTGTTAACCAGCACGTCTACCTCGATATTCTGGACAATTATGCCCTACCCAAATCTGTGGCAATATACTATGGAGACGAGCCTTGTTGGTACCAGCAGGATAATGCACCGAGCCATAAATCAAGGACTGTTACGTCGTGGTTTGACGATAATTCCGTATCGTATGTGGACTCGCCAGCACAGAGCCCTGATCTTAATCGCACAGAGCACCTATGGGATGAATTAGAGCGCCGCATAAGAAGTTCAGAACAAAGGCCTACTGCTAAGCAAGAGTTAGCGGTAACATTATGTACTGAATGGGAGCGCATACCTATCGCTGTGTTCTAAAATCTTGTCGAAAGCATGCCTCGAAGGGTCATTAAGGCCAAAGGTGGACCGACACCGTACATCGGGCGCTTTTAACAATGTTTTATAGCCTGTAGCCCGTCCTATGAAGTTTCTTTTTAAGCTTTAAATAAATATTAATATATAGGGGCTGTTGCCCGTCCTTAAAAACAAATCAAATAGAAGCCGAATTTTTGTAAGGGAATAAAGTAAAAGCTCATTCATATAACAGCTGAAAATTATATGCTATTTATTTCCGTTTTTAAAAAGACCTCGCACATTGTGTGTGAAATATTTGTTGTTTAACAATTTTCCTTGTAAAGCCCAGTTGTTTTCGTGTTCCTTTGTAAACAGATTTAAATATATTGGTAAATATATTTAACTATATTAGTAAATATATTTAACTGCACGCAGAGAAACGCAAACTTCGACGTTAATGTGCGTGTCGTATTTTAGCAGCAGATAAGGATTGTGGCGCACAACGAATGTGTTGTCCATTGTCGAGACAGTTAGTGTCAAGAGATGGCGCCGTGATGCAGACGTTACTCAAAAACGTTCACCCATCAGAAAGAGAGAGCGAGAGATCTCGGTTTTCATATACATATAATTCTTGCTTTGCCAACGAAAACCAACTGTGTGAAGGCAGCACAACAATAAGCACCAACGCCTTGGCGGTACAAAATAGACAAATAGATGTTTGACAGTACAAACCGTAAACTAGGTATAGATACAAGCTGACCATTTTGTAGCACGTCTTTTGTAAAAAAAGATCGTGCTTATGTTACCGGTTTGTCCTTCCGTCCGTCTGTAGACATCATATCTCTGCAACTATTAGTCCGATTTTAAAAATTCTTTTTGCATTAAGAAGCTTGAAATATACGAATGACGATCCTTCATTTCGCTTTTTTTTACGATGTACAATTTCGCCGCTAGAGGGCGTAAATGCAGATGTCGAATTCAAAAATACCTTTTATTCCACATATTTACTTCTAAACATCCGATTAAAAAATTCTTTTATTTTTCGATTCCATTTATGTCGAAGAATATTTTAGAAATAGTTACTTTATCAAATTACGCATAGATTTTCCGCTAGGGGGCGTAAAAGTAAATTACGTTTTCCCCCGATATCTCTTCTTCTAAAACTCCGATTTTAATTTTTTTTTTTTTTTTTTTTTTAGCGGATACACCTCCCGATGGAAAATCTTTTGCACATAATTTCTAGTTTTTGTAAAGAATACTTTGGCCACCAGGGGGCGTAAGTGTTAATTTTTGCTTCTGATGTATTTGCCATAAAATCTGAGCTTCTAAAATCTCGATTGAAAAAATTCTTTCTTGGACCGATTCCACTCACGTCGATAAACCTTTTCGGAATGTTTTCTTTTTAAAATATGTCATGGTTTCTCCGCCAGGGGGCGTAGATGTATATCTTCACTTTGTCAATATCTCTGCTTCTAATGGTCCGATTTGGAAAATTCTTTCTTTATTAGACAGTTTCCGGTGTGACATGGTTTTCAAATAATTTCAAAATTTTCAAGTAGTTCATAGACTTTCCGCTAGGGGGCGTAACGGTAAATTGCGTTTCCCCCTATATCTCTGCTTCTAAATCTCCGATTTGAAAAATTCTTTCTGCACCGGATACAGATCCTGAGGGGGAAATGTTTCTCGTATTATTTCTAATATTTGGTAAAACATAGATTTGCCACCTGGGGGCGTAAGACTTAATTTCCACTTCTGATGTATTGGCAGCAATATATGAGCTTTTAAAATCTGGATTGAAAAAAAAGTTGTTTGTGGACCGATACTACTCATGTCGACAAACCTTTTAGGAACATTTTCTTCTTAAAACAATGCATGGTTCCTACGCCAGGGGGCGTAGATGTATATCTTATTTTTGTCAATATCTCTACTTCTAATAGTCCGATTTGAAAAATTTCTTGTTTGTTGGATAGTGTTTCCGATGCGAAATGGTTTTTCTATAAATTCAAAATCTTCAAGTAGTTCATAGACTTTCCGCTAGGGGGCGCAGAGGTAAATTTCGTTTTCTGTGCTAATTCTGTTTCTAAAACTCCGCTTTAAAAAATTATTCCTGTATCGCATACAACACCTGATGGAGAATATATTTTATATAATTTCTAATGTTTGGTAAAGAATGGGTTGGCCACCAGGGGGCATAAGTGTTAATATATGCCCCCTGGTGGGCAAAGAAAGTCTGGGTAATATGCAGCAAAATCTGGGCTCCTGAGCACTCAACTGAAAAATGTTTTCTCTTGGATCGATACCGCTCATATCGAAAAACCTTTTGAGAATACTTTCTTCCTAAAATAATGCATGGTTTTCCCACCAGGGGGCGTAAAGCCACATCTTACTTTTGTCGATATCTCTGTTTCTAAGAGTCCGATTTGAAAACTTCTTTCTGTGTTGGAGAGCGTTTCCGGTGCGAAATGTTTCTCATATAAATTTATGTTTTTCTTAAAGCACAAGTCTGCAACCAGAGGGCATAAGCTCACGATTCCGTTTACAGCAATATCTAAGGGATTAAAAACCCGATTGAAAAACTTCTTTCTTCCGTCAGATACTATTGTTTTCCATACCGGTTCCATTGACTTCGGATAGCTTTGATAAATTTAATTTGCGTCAGAACGGATTCAAAAGACGTGCTTATTACACCCGAAAATTCGGTGTCATCTTTCTTGTTTCCAGTGTTCTCAGAAGAACATGAGTTAAAAGCTTAAGATTCCTAGATTATTTCATGGAATTTTTTATACTTTAGCATTGTATACTTTTCTTGTTGCATCTTGTGCAATGTGAAGCCACAGTGGATTTCGCACATTAACGGCTCCAAGTGCAAGCAAAGAGATGTGAGTGGATGACAGTGCTCGCCGACCCCGCTGTATACAGCGACATGAAACGTTTACCGTTAGTGAGCCACTACCTTGAAATCTGTTCATTTTCTAGCATCTTTTGGGTGAAAGTCATGAAACAAAGCTGAAACTATTTATAAGGAAGTCTCATACGATTTTTTGTCTCATATGATTTCTTTCATGAGTAGAAATCATATGAGATGAAACTAAAACTATATTATAAACTTCTCTCTATATATAGATATACACTGAGTGGCCACTTTATGATGACCACCCCGTCAGTACTTCGTTGGGCCACCTTTTGCCTTTAATACTGCGTCGATTCTTCGTGGCATGGACTCCACGAGATGTTGATAGGTGGTTTGTGGAATCTGAGACCATGCTTGATGAATTGCCCTTTCCAGGAGTGTGAGATTGCAGGGTTGTGGATCCAGCTGTCTGATGGCTGGTTCAACTTCAATCCACAAATTCTCAATGGGGTTGAGATCTGGAAATTGTGGGGGCCACCTAAGCAAAGTAAACTCACCGGCATGTTCCTGAAACCAATCCTGTACAATTCGAGCACTCTGGCAGGACGCATTATCTTGTTGAAAGTAGCCATCGCCATTAGGATAAACCATCCACATGACAGGATGAACTTGGTTCGCAACGATGTTTAGACATGATGTGCCAGTCAGACACGAATTAAAGGGCACAAAGCATGCCAGGAAAACATTTCCCAAACCATAACGTTGCCTCCACCAACTTGAAGGGTTGTAGCAATGCATTTGGGGTCCATGCTTTCGTGTTCCGCCAAATTCTCACTCGGCCATCGGCATGGTGCAACTGAAAACGTGATTCATCGGACCACATAATTTGTTTCCAATTACCGACTGTCTAATCCTTGTGTTCCTGTGCGAACTGGAGACATTTTCTCTTGTTAACTGCAGACAGCAAAGGTGTTCGAACAGGCCTTCGGCTGCCATATCCCATCCGATGCAGTGTACGGCGAACAGTGCTTACAGAGATCATTTGAGAGGATCCTTGATTAGGATGGTCTGCAATTTGCTACTGTTGCCCTTCTGTTGCCTGTTACCAGTCTGGACACTCGCCGTTCCGCCCGAGCAGTCACTAGTCGATGACAACCACACGTTGCACGTAGAGACCCAGTTTTTTGGCTGACAGTCCAGTCTTTAAACACTTTAACAACAGCTGCTCTGGAACATTTTACGAATGTGGCGGTTTCGGTGATACTCGCTCCATGGCTCCGAGCTCCTACAATCATCCCACGTTGAAAGTCCGTCAAATCGCATTTTTTTACCCATCTCGTCACCTAAAAATCCCTTCTACTACTGTCGCAAGCACTAAGCTTTCCCTTGTTATACTAGCCTCGCCCTCTGGCGGCAACAGCGTGCAGCCACAGCTCATTTGCTTAAAACTGTCAGGTGGTCATAATAAAGTGGCCACTCAGTGTATAAGCTGTGTATTTTTTGTGATGTAGAGGGCATACCTCTCGGGCCCTTGGTAATAAAGGGCCTCTAGGCTATAGCCCCGATAGCTCCCCCACCTTAATCCGGCCCTGCCAGTAATTCTTCTGGTCTTGTAAAAGTATTGTGTATCAGTTTTGTTTCTGTAAGTTCATTTTTAATCCAACTTCTTTATTCTTCTCAGCACGTTCCTGGATCATACTCTGCCTCACTGAGGGGAACTTTCAAAAATGATTATTTCGTCTACGATGTACTATAGAGGTAAAGCACGTGTCAAAACGACACCTCTGCAGCGATACATTCTGTACGTGTAGCTTAGTTGGGAGAGCAACTCACTCCAGAGCGAGGGGGCGTGAGTTCGATCTCCGTCACGGATAAATTTGTGGTTTCACATTGGCGCCCGAACGTAAAAATGAAAAAATGTGTGATGTTCGTTCCACACATCGCCTGGAATTAATAAAGAAAATTTCCTACTTCGCTTGAAATGAAAAAAATTATTGAGAGGGAGATGATGTGATTACTACAGAAGTAAAGCTCGTGTCAAGACGACAAATCTGCAGCGGTACATTCTGTCCGTGTAGTTTAGCTGGGAGAGCAACTCACCCCGGAGCGATGGGGCGCAATTTCAATATGCGTCACCGACAAATTTGGGAATTTCACACGTCAGCTAAACGAAAAAGGTGAGTTAAACAATCTCCATTAATCTTTATACCCTTGTATTCATGGTTACATGATTGAAAGACATTCTGCAATATGACACTGAAGAGCTTGGAAAACATGATGTCACCTTGTCTCACTCTCTTACCAATGTTTACACGTACTGTATCCTCGCACATTCGAACCTTTATAGGCACATTTTCATAGATATTATTAATAATATTAACGTATGCATCTTCGACACCTTAGGACTTCAAGAACATTATAACTTCTGATGATTTCACGGGATCAAGTCTTTTCATTATCAATTAAAGGCCATACATAGTTCATATTCATTTCCTCTTTCATACTTTAATCATTATCATCGTTATCAACCATTATCAATCCACTGCTAGACGAAAATCTCCCCAAATTTCTTCCATAACTTTCTGTGATGAGCCAGCCTCCTCCATGTTATCCCAACATGCTTCCCAATTTACCCCACCGATGTTCCACATGGTCTTCTTCTAGGTCTTTACCTGTCCATTGGAATCCGGTCTAGTATTTCAATTGTCCAACGGTAGTCAGTTCTTCTAGCAACATGTCCAGCCCATTGCTATTTCAGAGATTTTACCTTGATCGTGATGTCACCAACTCCCGTCATTTTCCTGATCAATGAGTTCCTCTTCCTGTCCTTCCTGGTAATGCCAAGCACGCATCTCTCCATGCTTTCCAACCAAGATTTACATGCCTATTAATTGTTTCATCAATGCGGCCCTAGCGTTGTCCAAGGTAAATGTAGGCATAAGTTACAACTACAATTGAGTAGATTGTGCAATCATTTGGGGCAAGTTTGGTCTTAACTTGCCACGCTGGCCAAACAGCTTGTGAGTGTGCGATGACATTCTCACTTATCCAGGTGGAATAGTTATACTACTATTAGTCGGTCGTCAGAGCCCCTTCATAATGGAAAAGGTATGCCACGCGAGAAGGCGGGTTTGACATTTATCAAGGAGAGAATGTATGTTTTGCATCACTTGACTATCCATGCGTTGATTCTAATCCTTTTTTACGTGCTCCTGTTAATGTTGGGCTTCTTTTGTTATAGTGTGCATGTCCTATGACCTTGGCCACCGACTTTTCTCGGAGATGAGAACGGGCTCGAATCCCGGTTGAGGTGTGGAGGATGTGTTTGTTCGACGGCGCTGTCTTCTGACCATTGTCCGAGATGGTAACGGGTTCCAAATCCGGATGATGCATGGTGATATGCTTGTCCTATGGCGCTTGCCTCCAACAATTCTCCGAGATTGGAACGGGCTTGAAGTCCTGGATGAGGCATGGATGGTATGCTTGACCTATGTCGATGGGCTCTAACAATTCTCCGAGATGGGTTCTGGTTCGAGTACCGGATGAGGCATGGATGGTGTGCTTGAATCAGTGACGGACGACTACCCATATACCTGAGGGTGGCTCATGGTGGTCGTTAAACCCCAAGAGACCAACAACCAACAACCCTCAAAACATGCGGAGTCCCTCCATAAAGCAAAATAAATGCCTTAGTATTTTATCAGATGGTAAAGACAAAAGTATAGTTGCAGAAACTGATATAGTAAAAATCTAAATTAAACAACCGATATAAAACTATTTTCTTCGGAAATATGCACCGTGAGGACATTACTTTGCTTTTCAGATTTTATATAACTGGGCATGAGCATTTCCATATTACAGTAAAACCTGTTTGATACGTAACCTGCACAAAACGGAAACCTTCCCGAAACGGAACATTTCTTTTTGTCCCGAAACAAAAGAGAGAAAATTACGTACTATTTTAAATACCTTTTAACAACTATTTCAAATAACATTTTAAATACCTTTTAACAACTATTTCAAATACCTTTTAACAACGGAAAGTTCTCAGATGTTCCCGTGCCGTCAAGTATTTTAATTGACTACAAAACATTACACAATAAAGTGTAATATTAAATTCACACGGAACAATTTTTCTTGAAGTGGAAGGTAACATGATTAAACAGAGAGAGAGAGAGAGAGAGAGAGAGAGAGAGAGAGAGAGATTGCTTTTGGGCTTTTTAGACAAACACACACGGCAAAGCATCCACGCGTCTGTTATTTCCTTAAACACGTTGCGCGACTCAGATTTAGATCATGTTATCAACATTGCCCTCTTTTCTGTATACAAAGTCCAAAGTCTTCGCAGTTGGCTGTTTCTTCCGGTTTTCAACATGACGCTCCGATTTAATTCTCTAACATTCCCTGAGGTGATTATTCACAGCCTTTGTTTGCTTTGAGTTGCGTTCGTTCGTTTGCCTCTTGCCATGGCGCCGAAGAAGAACGTTCTCAGTTTGGATACAAAAGTTAGTTATTTAAATTCGCTGAAAAGAAAGTGTGGTTATCATTCAAAATTTGTTATTAATATGACAAAAATTAATAGGTTTACATTTCAAAGCGAAGTGGATGCACTTATGTAAAACGGAAACCTGTCTAAAACGAGAATAGTTCCAGTCCCTTGAATTCATCGTTAGACAGTGAATCCATTGTCTAAGGTAGAAACATTTCTCTAGAAATCTACAACTCGTAAAACTCTCAGTCAGAAATACGTATTTTGTGTGTACTTGTTAGTTGGACATCAAAAGTAAGACTTTTTCCTTACTCAAATCCATAAAGGTAAGTCCTTGCCATTGTATGTTTCGATTTCCATTGTTCACATCCATTAACTGAAGGAAGACGTGCAGTATTTTCAAGGCATTATCAGAGTATGTATTTTTGCTCCCTCAGTATAATTTGTCAGTCTTTACGTTTGCAATATGTAATCTTCAAAATAAATTTCAATAAAACACTTTAGGTGATTTCAATCATCTGTATGAAGGTAGATGCTTTTGAATTATAAACCTGGAGACGGCTACTTAGAATTCTATGGATTGCAAGAAGAACAAATCGATTAATCAGTACTTGACCAGGTCAAGCCTCGCTAATCCCTTGAGGCAATGATCTGCAAACGATAAACGTTTGAGCACCACCATGCTACAATGCTTGATGTATACAAGATAGATTTGTGGAGCACAGCGCTCGAGTAGTCAGCCTAAAGACCAGACCTAAACTCAAAGAACACCTTTGAGATCGCCTGAAACATCCAATCAGATCTCGTTTAAAAAACCCTTCTTTCAAATTATTGGGTTAGTCAAGATGAAATGTCCAAGATGATAGTGTCACCTGCAAACGCTTATAAAAATAAAAAGTTCCTACCTGCCTAGTCAAAACAGTTCTCCTCCGCATCGAGCATTGTCACATTTCTTCCAACGAGTAGCGAGGCTATGGGACCCCATGGTAATAAAACTGCAATATCCGTGAAGAAAAGAAAGTGGCAACGGCTTAATGCACAGTTTGGTCGTTTGGGAAAGTCTTCTCCTCCAGGGAATGGTCCAGATGCAAGAAAAGGTGGTTATTCGTTGGAGCAATGCAGCGTGCAGCAGAGTTTCGTAGTCCGACTGGTGGATTTGTTGGACGGTCCTTTTAGAGACATGTGTTTGGGTTTTCGCGTGCAAAGGACACCATGCTTGTTGACCAAGATTAGTTGCTTGGTGCGGAGCTTTTTGTGCATTTAATGCATTTCAGAACAATATAAAGTTCCTACCTGCCTAGTCAAAACAGTTCTCCTCTGCATCGAGCATCGACACAGTTCTTCCAATGAGTAACGAGGCTATAGGACCCCATGGTAATAAAACTACAATATCTGTGAAGGAAAGAAGGTGGTAACGGACTGGAAACCAGCTTGGTTGCTTGGGAAGGTCTTCGCCAGGAAATTGCCCAGATGCCGGAAAAAGTGACGATACGTGGGAGGAAAGTCTGGGTAATATGCTGGGTGCGACAGAGTTTCGTAGTCCAACTGGTGGATTTGTTGGACGGTCCTTTGAGAGACATGTGGTTGGGTGTTGGGGTGCAAAGAAGGACACCATGCTTGTTGACCAAGATTGGTTGCTTGGTGCGGAGCTTTTTGTGCATCTGCTGCATTTCAGAACAGTAGCGACCCGAATTGATGGTCGAAGAAATGAATAATGGATGAAGCCGACAGCACACGAGAACCACCACTTTCCGCGGGTGTAGGGATGACTTTGGAAAGTTTTTTGGTAGCTCCGGGGTATCCACCTAGTGTGCTGATCGCTTATGGTTGCTGTAGAGGAACTAATTTTACCGCAGGTTACTATCCGATGCAAGAATTCCTTCGGTCCGTGCCTAACAAGGAGGGAAATGCACACCACCAGTCAACGTGTCGAATTGGCTGCTGTCAATTTGTGTGGCACTAAGACATCCAGGTTTTTAACCTTCCCCGCTGCCATCAGATGCCGGATAACCTTCGAATGATGAACACGGACATTTGCTTCGTATCTCCAACACTTTTCCGGGGGTCAGCTTCCACGATATGTTTCAGCTCCTCGTCTGTTACAGTTACAGGTGGACAACCACGAGGTGCATTTACAAGGGAGGTGTCTTCTACTTGGAATATTGCGAACCATAAGCGTACAGTGCGCTTATTCGCTGTACCCTTCCCAAACACAGTATTAACGTTTCAGGCAGCCATACCCGTAGAATGTCCAAAGTTCGAACTCGTACGAGGTGCAGAAAAATTACACGCATCTGAGCTGTCCCCATGGTCCACATTGACTGAAGCCGGTACGAACCTTGTCACAAAGTGAGGCACACAACCTTGTGACGTTGCTAGACGACACCATTCCGCTGGAGAGGTTGAACTTGTCTGCCTGCTGACATAGGATATTTCACCTGCACCAAGCCACCGGCTTTGGCAGTAGCTCTAGAGTCTAGAAGAAAAGTGAAGGAAAGTTCAGATCAAGGTTTACCAGGATTGAACAGGAATCATGCCCAGAAGAATTGCCGCTGTGGATAGATATGACACATTTTTATGAGAAGATTTTGAAATAAAAGCTCTTAAGTTTGTTACTATGCACTGTAGTTCTGAGCGGGGTACCAGTGAAGATAATAGCAAAAACGACTTAAAAGAAATGTCCAACATACCTGTTCATTAGGTCCAGATGACTTGTACGCCAGCAAAACAGAAGCAGCATTTACGCACAAACACGAATGATTAACATGTTTATTGACTCTTAACGACAAAACTATTAATTAAAATAACAACGTTGACTAAGTTAAAAGTACCTGTGAAATAACAAATCTACTACGCACACTCAGTAGACGAAACATTTGAGATAGGGGTGATGGGCAGCACATGAGATAAAGGCAAGGAGAGCACATGCCAGTGTACCATAGTGGATAGCACTCGGAGCTCCAGAGCCGAGAGTTGTGGATTCGAATCCCGCCTCTGGCATAAAAATGATGGAGAAATTTACTTCGTCATACAGACAGAAACCGAACGCAGCCGATAGATAGCCTGGCAGCAAGGCTTCCCAATAATATACACTATCTACCAACAAATAATTGGACACCCCTGCAATCGACTATATCTGCGGTCTTGATACACGTCACGGCCGCCACCGTTAAATATCGTCTGGGAAACAACAATGCAACCAGTCGCATGCAAGATGCCACGCAGTTTGGAGCTCTCTGATTTCGAGAAAGGTGTAATCGTCGGGTATCACAGAAATGGCCGATCCATACGTGACATATCCAGCAAGTTGAAGTACCCAAAATCGACAGTGGCCTACGTGATTGGCAAGTGGAAGATGAGAGGTGACTGTCGGAATGTGCCCCGACCCGGCAGACCCACAAAACCGGGAGTTAGAGACCGACAGGTGATGGCCAGAGAAATTCGGAAGAACCGCACCAAATCGATGGGTCACATCCGCGAGGAGTTTCAACAGGCATCCGGGAGTGTTCTTTCGATGAATACCATCCGTAAGGAAGCCCGTCTGCTCGGCTATCATGGACGTGCTGCCACCCACAAGCCTTTGATCACCAAGTCCAATAGCTCTGCTCGGCTAACGTGGTGCAAAGAACGTCGACAATGAGCCGTTGAACAGTGGAAACAGGTTCTCTGGAGCGAAGAATCAAGGTTCACCCTCTACCGTTCGGATGGCAGGCTCTGGGGTTGGCGTCTGCCTGGACAACGCCTCCTGCCGGGATGTATTGTGCCAACTGTGAAGTTCGGCGGCGGTGGAATTATGCTATGGGGTGCTTCTCCTGGTATGGCACGGGACTCTTGGTCGCAATTCCTGGTAGACTCAACGCCGAGACCTAACTGCATCATTTTGGATGACCATGCGCTTCCTACGTTGTGGCAGTTTTACGGGGTGGACCCATGTTACTTTCAGGATGACAAGGCCACCTGTCATGCTGCGAGGTCCACCATGGCTTGGTATGGTGACAATGGGATTAATCGAATGGACTGGCCTGCGCAGAGCCCGGACCTTAACCCTATCGAGCACCTCTGGGAGGAGTTGGAGCGTCGACTTAAGGGGTGCCCCCTCCGTCCGAAATCGGTGAAGGAACTGGCGTGTCTTCTTCAAGCCGAGTGGAAGAAAATACCGCTAGCCGTCGTAGAACGCCTGGTTGAGAGTATGCCCCGGAGGGTCGCAGCTGTAATCGCCGCTCGTGGAGGGTCCACAAACTATTGAAGGTGAATAAACTTCGTTTTCCTTTGCTATCACAGGTGTATAATTACTTGTTGGTAGATGGTGTGTTACAATCGACAAAAATGGGGGAACGTGGTGATTTGAGCGACTTTAAACATGGATTTACAGTCGGTGCAAGACAGATCACCCAAGTGGTAGGAACCCTAGGGTTCCCGAGGGCAACCGTATCAAGGGGCATTCCATCTACAGATGTACCAGCGCCCAGAGAGCAAGCGGTGGCCAAACACACACCATTAATGACCGAGGTCGATGTAGACTATCCAGGCCGAGGTCGATGTAGACTAGTCTGCTTGGCAACGGCGGTGAAAAACACATTCTGGTTAAATGTCGGAGGTCCAAGCAGGTTCATCGAGAGAACTGTACGGGACACGTTGCATACTCTACGCTACGGAAACGGACGTCCTCCTTGTGTGCTGTCAGTCATCGGAAATCACGCCTCGCCTTGTGTCGGGAACATTTAAACTGGGCCTCTGCGGAGTGGCGCTGCGTCGTGTGGTCAGATGAATCTCGTTTTCTGCTGTACCAAGCTAACGGGAGGGCGAGGGTGTGGAGTCGACTGCATGAGGCTATGACCCGGTGATGCCACGTTGACTCGGTTCAATGCGGTGGTTGCTCTGTGATGGTTTGGGAAGCCTTCTCATTGGACCCTTAGTGTGTCTGGAGAGTTCCTTAACCGCTGCATGCTACCAACATGTGCTAGTTGATCACCTACACGCTTTTATGGCCTTCACGCATTCTAAGGTCGATGGCCTATTTCAGAAGGAAAATGTGCCGCCTCACCAGACCGCAACCACTCAAGCATGTCTTGAGGAACACTCATCTGAGTTTGGAACCATCCACTGGTTCCACAAGGTCCCCGGTTTTAAACCCTGTGGAAGCTCTCTGCGATGCCGTGGGCTGGAGCATCAGATCCATGGATCCTGGGCCGACGTCTCGGGCGGAGTTGTTGACAATGCTGCAATAGGCATGGCTGGCATTACCTCTGGAAACCCTCTGGCATCTGGTGGAGTTGAGATCATCAAATCCATGGATCCTGGACCGACGTCTCGGGCGGAGTTGTGGACAATGCGGCAACAGGCATGGCTGGCATTACCTCCGGAAACTCTCAGGCATCTGGTGGAGTCGGTGCCTCAGCGTGTACAGGCTATTGTGCGCGCTAGAGAATGAGCAACACGCTATTAGATAGGTATCTCTAATGTTTTGTGCATTGAGTGTATACAAAAGTGTATATTAAAAATAACTACAAAGAACATAGTAGCCCGACATCTTTACGTGTGCAAATAAACGTGCACCAAACGCGCATGCGCTGGTATAGTTCCAGATACTATGGAAAAGCAACGAAGAACTAGAATAATAAGGGTTCATCAAATTAAGTTTTTAAGATTTAACTTCAACTTAAAACAAGTGAGTCAATTCACTGTCCACGTGGATAAGGAACATCAAACAGAAATCATCGCTGTTTCTACGTTAATAAGTGAGCCTCGGAAAAATTCAAATCGGCCGCCACCGGGAATCGAACCCAGGGTCTTCCAGTTACACGCCGGACATACTACCACTGCACCACAGCGGCCTCGAATTCTCCAGACTCACATGTGATTAACTGGCAAACTACATGGCAGGTTGCTTCATGGAGCCCCGCACAATGCTGGGGAATCACCAAAGATGGAAAGCAGCAACTGAACAAATAACTAGGAGGCGAATGGATAATTAATTCAAACACTCGACTTGAATCAGGAACACCAAATAGAAATCATCGCTATTTCCTCGTTAATAAGTGAGTCACGGAAAAATTCTCATCTGCCGCCACCGGGAATCGAACCCAGGGTCTTCCAGTTACGTGCCGGACATGCTACCACTGAAGTCCAGGCTGCTGTGGACTGCAGTGGTAGCATGTCCGGCGCGTAACTGGAAGACTCTGGGTTCGATTCCTGGTGGCGGCAGATGAGAATTTTTCCGTGCCTCACTCATTAAAGTGGAAAGAGTGATGATTCCATTTTGATGTTAAAACAAGTGAGATTTAAGTTAAAGTTAAATCTTAAAAATTTAATATTTCTACAACATTCTAACCTATTATTCCACAGGTTGCAGTGGTTATTATTATTGTCCTCATGAATCGTATCATCCCCACAATCCGAAGCCATTTAAAAAAATTAACGAAACAGTTACAATCATACAGCCATTTGTATCCATGCCGCCCAGGTGGCGCAGTGGTCTAAGGCGCTGGCCTCTGATCATTCGTCCGTAAGGGGTCCGGGTTCGAATCCCGGTGAGGCATGGATGTTGTGTTTGTCTTACGGCACTGGCTCTCTCCCTTCCCTGGAACCAGTGACCCTAAATTAGGGACGGGCGACTGCTTATAGCCCATTGAGTTGCTCACGGTGGTCGTTAAACCTCAAAAAAAAAAAAAAATTGTATCCATACAACAAATAATTAGATAATCCATTTTCTTTCAAGAGTAAATTTTTTTCAGTTACTTAGTAATTGCAGCCTTTACATTTCAGTAAAACAACAGTAACGAAAAATGTTATCTACACGCTAAAGATATTGTTACGACCTGGCTCTACAGGAATGCCAGTAGTGTCGCAACTTAAGGACGAAAGTAAGTTTTTTTTTTTTTTGATTGGAGGTTTAACGACCACCGTGAGCAACTCAATGGGCTATAAGCAGTCGCCCGTCCCTAATTTAGGGTCACTGGTTCCAGGGAAGGGAGAGAGCCAGTGCCGTAAGACAAACACAACATCCATGCCTCACCGGGATTCGAACCCGGACCCTTTTCGGACGAATGATCAGAGGCCAACGCCTTAGACCACTGCGCCACCGGGGCGGCAGTAAGTTTTGGTACCGTAGGCGAGAGACTAAAAGAAAGACATTTGCCGTACAGCTATAATAACACACAACCCAAAAAACGGTAGTAAAGAAATATAACCTAAAAGTAAAGATTTTACCACGTAATATATCGATTATGAAAAAGCCTTTGATTCGGTGAAACCATCAGCAGTTACCACGGCTCTGAAATCCTGCGGTATTGAAGATGCATACATTAATATTATTAATAACATCTATGAAAATGCAAGTGCAAAGATTCGGCTGTTTGAAAATACAACACACATAAAAATTGGAAAGGGAGTGAGACAAGGTGACACCATATCTCCGAAGCTCTTTAATGCCACATTGGAAAATGTCTTTCAATCACTGAACTGGGAAAACAAAGGGATAAAGATTAATGGAGATTATCTATCCCACCTTCGTATTGCTGATGACGTAGTCATTTTTGCAACTACCCCATCAGAGCTGCAGAGTATGATCCAGGAACTTGCTGACAAGAGTAAAGAAGTGGGATTAAAAATGAACTTTCAGAAGACAAAAGTGATGTTCAATGCTTTTACAAGAAATGAAGATTTATCGATTGATGGAGAAAAACTGGAGATAACAGATACGTATGTTTATCTTGGACAGCAGATATCAAGTGAGGGTCACATTGATGAAGAAATTAATCGGCGTACAAAACTTGCCTGGAGAGCTTTTGGAAGAAACAGCATAATTTTCAAGAGCAATATGCCATTATGTCTTAAAAGAAAAGTGTTTGATCAATGCATCCTTCCAGTGCTTACGTATGGTGCAGAGACGTGGACCTTAACTAAAAGAGACATACAAAGGCTGCAGACAACTCAAAGTAGCATGGAGAGGTGCATGCTTGGTATAACCAGGAGAGATAAGAAGAGGAACTCGTGGATCCGAAAAATGACGAGAGTGGAAGACATCATGATCAGAGTTAAATCCCTGAAATGGCAATGGGCTGGACATACTGCCAGAAGGACAGACCATAGATGGACAGCCGAAATTTTAGATTGGATTCCAAGGGACAGGAAAAGACCCAGAAAAAGACCACATGGGAGATGGGTGGATGAAATTCGTAAATATGCGGGAGTGACATGGAGGAGACTGGCACAAGACAGACCGTTGTGGAGGAAACTTGGGGAGACCTTCGTCCAGCAGTGGATTGATAATGGTTGACAATGATGATGATGATGAATATAACTTACAATAAATGTTGTTCGTTGACAGGAAGAAATGGGATGGCTTTAACCTAATCACTGCTCAGTTCAACCTACCAGCGAACGAAAACTGAATGCAATTTACATTCTTATCCAGCTGGAAGTCTTGTCTAGCTAATCACTTCACAGCAGAGTTTTATTTTTTTATTTTTACAAGAGATATCTTAAGGATATGTCCGCAAGGTATTAAATACACCACTAATAATAAAGGAGACAATGAAGTGATGCAAATCCATGAAATAGTGTAATATGAAAAAGTATTTAAATCTGCCGTTCTTTCGCTTGCCAACGGGAGGCGTTGCCTAGGCAACGTACACTAGACGAAATGTGAAAACACAAGTTTGTCCGCGCCCCTCGCTCCGGAATAAGTTGCTCTCCCAACTAAGCTACACAGACGGAATGTATCGCTGTCAATTTGCCGTCTTGACACGTGCTTTACCTCTGTGGTACGTCACAGAACAATAATCTGTTTGGAGTTTAAAATTAAAATCAAAGATAACAGCACGATTGAAAACATAGATACTCTTCTGCAAAAAAAAAAAAAAAAAACAGCCACCACGGTTGCACAGTGGTCTAAGCGATGGCCTTTGATCATTCGTCCGAGAGGGGTCCGGGTTCAACTCCTGGTGAGGCATGGATGTTGTGTTTGTCTTGCGGCACTGGCTCTCTCCCTTCCCGGAAACACTGACCCTAAATTATTATTATTATTATTATTTTTTTTTTTTGGTTGGAGGTTTAACGACCACCGTGAGCAACTCAATGGGCTATAAGCAGTCGCCCGTCCCTAATTTAGGGTCACTGGTTCCAGGGAAGGGAAAGAGCCAGTGCCGTAATACAAACACAACATCCATGCCTGACCGGGATTCGAACCCGGACACCTTACGGACGAATGATCAGAGGCCAACGCCTTAGACCACTGCGCCACCGGGGCGGCCCCTAAATTAGGGACGGGCGACTGCTTATAGCCCATTGAGTTGCTCACTGCGGTCGTTAAATCTCCAATCACTCAATTAATGCCGCCCCGGTGGCGCAGTGGTCTAAGCGATGGCCTCTGATCATTCGTCCGAGAGGGGTCCGGGTTCGACTCATGTGTGGCATGGATGTTGTGTTTGTCTTACAGCACTGGGTCTCTCCCTTCCCTGGAACCAGTGGCTTTATATTAGCGACGGGCGACTGCTTATAGCCCAATGAGTTGCTCACTGTGGTCGTTAAACCTCCAATAAAAAAAACGAAGCATCTCAGAAAGTCGTTCGTTCCTGATGAAACTCCACATGCAAGGGCGGGATATGCAAATGATGCACCTCTGGGCTGAATATGCAAATGATTAAAAATAATTGCAAATGACATAGTAGCCCGCCACAGCGAATGAAATGTCGCATAAAGGAGAGTATATCAAGAACAAAGCTCGCACGCAGGGACAATTGTGACAACGGATTGCGGTTGCATTAAGCTCCACGGACTGTGGGGATGCCTCGACGTCGAATCCGTGCACAATACGAGCAGTTGAACGAGTTTGTGGGACGACATACAATGGTTGGACACAATAACGCGAATACCTAGGAAAATAAGATTGTACGTACCTAGTATGGTGTGGGATCCCCTTTTGCATTCAAAACTGCCTGAATCCTCCTTGGAATGGACGCATACAAATCCTGGATGATGGTTAATGGGATGTTACACCATTCTTCATGCAGAAACTGCTCAAGGTCCTCGAGGATGTAGATAACGGGTTCTTACTCTGTTTTCCAACACAGACCACAGTGGCTTGATGGTGTTTAATTCTGGTGATTGGGGAGGCCAAGGAAGGTGTGAAAGTTCGTCCTCATGTTTCTCAAACCATGGTTGTATATTCCGAGCTCTGTGGATTGGGCGTTGTCATCTAGACAGATGGCATCCCCTGCAGGAAACAATGCCTGAGCATTTGGATGAACTTGGTTGTCCAAAATGGTTTCATACGTCCTGCCAGTCATCCGTCCTTTCAAGGCGATCAGGGGACCTACCGAAAACCTCGACATGACCGCCCAGAGCATGACAGAGTCACCAACATGCTGCACTGTTGAGAGCAAACAGTCTGGGTTGTACGGCTTCTGACGGTCTTCTCCACACGTAAACACGTCCTGCGATGGAAAATAGTGTGAATGTGGATTCATCTGACCACACTACACGCTTCCATGCATCGGCTGTCCACGTTGTATGCTCCTGGTACCACTGCCGTCGCTGTTGTGCATTCACCCGGGTCACCAGAGGTTTTGTAATAGCAGCTCTGCCATTAATATCTTGTTTATGTAGATCCCTGCGCACTGTTTTCGTTGATACGGGGGTCTGGAGATGCAGATTGAGCTCTGCACTAATTTTCGGTGCCGTGGGCTTCTTTTACGGGTAACAATCCTCTTTAATGCTCTCCTGTCTCTGTTAGTAAGGGTCGTTTTACTAACAGAGACAGGAGAGCATTAAAGAGGAGTTTTCAATTTTATACTCCAACGCTGGGGTTTTCAATTTTATACTCCAACGCTGATTTTTGTTCTTCTAGTGTAAGTTGCGTTGACAAAGCCTCCTTTTCGCATGCGAAAGCTCAGAAGATTAAAATACTTTTTCATGATGCACCGATTCATGGATTCACAGCCTCAGCGGGATTCGAACCCGGAACCGTCCTCGAACTAATGTCATAAGCTAGGGCTCAGACCACGGTGTTACAATATGACCGCCAAGTATTATAGGCCGCCAAGTATTCCTGGCGTTACAATATGACCGCCAAGTATTATAGGCCGCCCAGTATTCCTGGCGTTACAATATGACCGCCAAGTATTATAGGCCGCCAAGTATTCCTGGCGTTACAATATGACCGCCAAGTATTATATATTATAAGCTTTTACTGGAACTACAGGTAGGTGTCCGAATATTTTTGAAACCACAGTGTATTTCCATCATGTAAACCAGAAAGATTTATTTGAGTTCAAAATCAAACGTGTTCTTTTTATCTGAATACTTTACTAGGAAGCAGCGACTGTATGAAAGCATATCACACTTTCCTTCCCTGTCATTCTAGTGTACGTTCGAGCTCCTCCGGAACATCCTTTTAAAGGAATGCTGGTACAGGCTTACGATCCCAGGACCAACGAAACCATTGGCGAATTCCTCGAGGGTGAGGGTTTGAAGAAATTGTCATGTGCCAGTATGACACATAGTAATGCAAAGCAGAAGAAAAGTGCCACTTTAGTGTGGGTTGCTCCACAGGCATCTGGAAGTGTTAAATTTAGGTAATGATTATTATTATGTTTTTGTACGAGATATTTTCCGAATTTGTTCTGCGTACAATTTATTCTGTTGATTGATGAAATATCTGACAACGTACAAACGTTCAGTTCATTTATTACGCATATTGTTCTCGTGGAATTAAGTATAATAACGTTAAGCAACCCGACAAATTTTGTAAATAAGTTAGAGAGACTGAAACGGCTCATAGTTTTAGGATATCTCTCTTTATTTTTCATCCTAAAATATAAAACTCCCTCTCGTACTTCGAATACTACCATTTTCTCACCAACAAGACTGCATCTCAGTGTCTCAGACTTTAATGCCATGTCTTTAACACGGTATATACACTCCTGGAACTTTAATGTCATGTCTTTAACACGGTATATAAATCCTAGAGCTTTAATGTCATGTCTTTAACATGATATATAACTCCTGGAACTTTAATGCCATGTCTTTAACACGGTGTATAATTCCTGGAACTTTAATGTCATGTCTTTAACACGGTATATAAGTCCTAGAGCTTTAATGCCATGTCTTTAACATGGTATATAACTCCTGGAACTTTAATGTCATGTCTTTAACACGGTATATAAATCCTAGAGCTTTAATGTCATGTGTTTAACATGATATATAACTCCTGGAACTTTAATGCCATGTCTTTAACACGGTGTATAACTCCTGGAACTTTAATGACATGTCTTTAACAAGGTACATAACTCCTGGAACTTTAATGCCATGTCTTTAACACGGTATATACACTCATGGGACTTTAATGTCATGTCTTTAACATGGTATATAACTCCTGGAACTTTAATGTCATGTCTTTAACACGGTATATATCTGTTTGGACTTTAACGCCATGTCTTTAACACGGTATATACACTCCTGGAACTTTAATGGCATGTCTTTAACACGGTATATAAGTCATAGAGCTTTAACGTCATGTCTTTAACACGGTATATATGTCCAAGAGCTTCAATGTCATGTCTTTAACATGGTATATAACTCCTGGAACTTTAATGTCATGTCTGAAAGTTCCTCTGACAGAGCTGCACGACTCGTTATCCAACTATCGAGAAGATACCAGGCTCAGATTATTCAAACTTATGCACCCACCACAAGTCATCCTGAAGAAGAAATTGAAGAATTTTATGAGGAAATTCGTCATCTAAATAATAAAGGTAAGCAGCACTTGAAGATAATTATGGGAGATTTCAATGCAAAAATAGGGCACCGGCAACAGAATGAAACTTCAGTAGGTAAATTCGGTCACGGCAACAGAAACCAGCGTGGAAATACTCTCGTTGAGTTTGCAGAGGCAGAAGGATTTTTCATCTTGAATTCCTTTTTCAAGAAAAAGCCACACAGGAAATGGACATGGAGACATCCAATTGGGACGACAAGTGAAATTGATTTTATTATGTGTAACAAAAAATTCGTCATCGAAGACTGCAGTGTGCTAAACAAGTTCAACACAGGTAGTGACCATAGATTGGTGAGATGTAAGATGCACCTCAACACTAAACTGGAACGTGGCAAGCTCATAAGACAAACAAAATGTATTGACATAACCAACCTTAAAAAACACCATAATACTTTCAAGTTGGAACTGAAGAACAGATTCTCTGCTTTAGAAGGCCTAACATCGGAAGAAGTGGATATTTCTGAAGTTAACAGAAAAGTAACCAAAGCTCTTATGGAAACAGCAACAAAATTAGCTGGGTCTAAGAACAAGTTGCATGTAAACAAATTATCAGGAAAAACCAAAATGTTGATGCAAAAAAGAAGAGAGATGAGGACAACTAAAGAAGATGTGACTTCCAAAGTGGAATATATAGAGCTATGCAAGACAGCACGAAAAAGTATCACTGAAGACGTAAGGAAATTCAACTGTGAGCTAGTGAGGAAAGCAATTGAAAACAACCAAAGCCTAAAGATAGCAAAGGGACATCTCAGTAAGGGAAGAAAACAGATTATGGCTCTGAGAAAAGAAGATGGTTCTATAACAAGAAATAGAGGCGAAATTTTGACAAGAGTGAAAGATTTCTACTCCAAACTATATGAAAGGGATGATATATGCACTCCAGACATCATGAAAGGTACCAGAGTTCTTCCAGTCCTCCCAGCAGAAGTTGCTCATGCAATCAAGAACATGAAGCGGGGGAAAGCTCCAGGAGAAGATGAAATTACTATAGACATCATACAAGAAGCAAGTGGAGAAATTGAAACAGTACTCGCCCAAATTTTTACTCGATGCCTTAATGAAGGGAAGATTCCTGAGGATTGGAACAATGCTACAATGATCCTGCTACATAAAAAAGGTGACATTGAGGATCTCAGGAACTACAGACCTATCAGCCTCCTATCAGTGGTTTATAAAATCTTCACTAAAGTTCTTTCACACCGCTTGAAGGTAACACTGGACATGGCTCAACCGAGAGAACAAGCTGGATTCAGGAGTGGCTACAGCACAATAGATCATATCCACGTACTGAGAGAACTAATTGAAAGAGCGATGGAATATGAACTTCCATTGTGCATGGCTTTTATCGATTATGAAAAAGCCTTTGATTCGGTGAAACCATCAGCAGTTACCACGGCTCTGAAATCCTGCGGTATTGAAGATGCATACATTAATATTATTAATAACATCTATGAAAATGCAAGTGCAAAGATTCGGCTGTTTGAAAATACAACACACATAAAAATTGGAAAGGGAGTGAGACAAGGTGACACCATATCTCCGAAGCTTTTAATGCCACATTGGAAAATGTCTTTCAATCACTGAACTGGGAAAACAAAGGGATAAAGATTAATGGAGATTATCTAACCCACCTTCGTTTTGCTGATGACGTAGTCATTTTTGCAACTACCCCATCAGAGCTGCAGAGTATGATCCAGGAACTTGCTGACAAGAGTAAAGAAGTGGGATTAAAAATGAACTTTCAGAAGACAAAAGTGATGTTCAATGCTTTTACAAGACATGAAGATTTATCGATTGATGGAGAAAAACTGGAGATAACAGATACGTACGTTTATCTTGGACAGCAGATATCAAGTGAGGGTCACATTGATGAAGAAATTAATCGGCGTACAAAACTTGCCTGGAGAGCTTTTGGAAGAAACAGCATAATTTTCAAGAGCAATATGCCATTATGTCTTAAAAGAAAAGTGTTTGATCAATGCATCCTTCCAGTGCTTACGTATGGTGCAGAGACGTGGACCTTAACTAAAAGAGACATACAAAGGCTGCAGACAACTCAAAGAAGCATGGAGAGGTGCATGCTTGGTATAACCAGGAGAGATAAGAAGAGGAACTCGTGGATCCGAAAAATGACGAGAGTGGAAGACATCATGATCAGAGTTAAATCCCTGAAATGGCAATGGGCTGGACATACTGCCAGAAGGACAGACCATAGATGGACAGCCGAGATTTTAGATTGGATTCCAAGGGACAGGAAAAGACCCAGAAAAAGACCACATGGGAGATGGGTGGATGAAATTCGTAAATATGCGGGAGTGACATGGAGGAGACTGGCACAAGACAGACCGTTGTGGAGGAAACTTGGGGAGACCTTCGTCCAGCAGTGGATTGATAATGGTTGACAATGATGATGATAACTCCTGGAACTTTAATGTCATGTCTTTAACACGGTATATATCTGTTTGGACTTTAATGCCATGTCTTACCACAGTATATATCTGTTTGGACTTTAATGCCATGTCTTTAACACGGTATATACACTCCTGAAACTTTAATGGCATGTCTTTAACACGGTATATAAGTCCTAGAGCTTTAATGTCATGTCTTTAACATGGTATATAACTCCTGGAACTTTAATGTCATGTCTTTAACACGGTATATATCTGTTTGGACTTTAACGCCATGTCTTAACACGGTATACATCTGTTTGGACTTTAATGCCATGTCTTTAACACGGTATATACACTCCTGGAACTTTAATGGCATGTCTTTAACACGGTATATAAGTCCTAGAGCTTTAATGTCATGTCTTTAACACGGTATATAAGTCCTAGAGCTTTAATGTCATGTCTTTAACACGGTATATATGTCCTAGAGCTTTAATGTCATGTCTTTAACATGGTATATAACTCCTGGAACTTTAATGTCATGTCTTAACACGGTATATATCTGTTTGGACTTTAATGCCATGTCTTTAACACGGTATATACACTCCTGGAACTTTAATGACATGTCTTTAACACGGTATATAAGTCCTAGAGCTTTAATGTAATGTCTATAACATGGTATATAACTCCTGGAACTTTAATGCCATGTCTTTAACACGGTATATACACTCCTGGGATTTTAATGTCATGTCTTTAACACGGTATATAACTTTTTGAACTTTAATGCCATGTCTTTAACACTGGGTAAACTCAGCATATTTTGCTTTGCCAATATTGTTTGTGCATAAAGAATTATTAAAACAGGTAAGAACTGTGTTCGTAAGAATTTAAAAAACTAATCTCGAAAGCCGTACACAAAGTGAACAATCTGAGTGTGTTTTAAAATAATGCTATAACAGCAAACAGTGTAGGAAACGAAAAGCATGTTTTTAAGTATGAAGAAATAAAATTCGTTTTCAAGGGAACTTTCTGAACATGTAAGAAAAACACGATGATAAATGATTGTTTTGAAAAATACATGTCACTTATAAAAAAATAAGTTATTTTGTTGTCTAGTTTAATATTTTAGAATTTATTCCTCTGGAGATGATTTTGCACACAGGTAAGTTCTTGTTTCATCTATATAATCTGTCGTTTCCTTGAAGGCCGGGTCGAAACACTTAAGCAGCAGGTAAGTTTGACTGTAAATTACCTTGGACGATAGCTGTTTCTTATTACCATTGAATTTATTTATACGCTGGCAAGAGAAATCAGCTATTTGCTCTCGCCACACGTTTTTCATCTACATTTTCATGGACGAAATCAGTTATGAGTAATACAGTTATTCATTTTCAGATCTTCTGGTGATTCAAATGAAATTTACAACTGGATGTAAGTGAGTTATTAAACCAAGCAGCATGTCTACAAATTTGAATTCTTATTTTCCCTTTTAAGAACTCTTTCATAATGCGGTACCTTTAAATTGCTTGTTTCAACGTAGAAACATCAGAAGGTTGTTGTTGCACATGAAGGGTCGCCTTTTGCAGACTCATGCAGTTAGCAGAACACTTAAATACACCAGGCAGAAAATTACACAATGTAAACTTTATTCCTTAATATGAAGATACATCAACACCTGCTTTAATTGCAGCTTTAATTTTGTTTGGTATGCTATCAGTATGACTCAGTATCACATGAGTATCAAGTTATTCCACTCTATGCTCCAAACATCCCTTAATTCCGCCAAATTTGCAGAGTGTTGTTTTTACTCTTTCCAACCGTAGGTTGAAGAAGCGTTATGTGCTCCAGCTTTGCAAGTCTGTCTGTCTGTCCGCACGATACCTCACGTAAAAATATTTTGACTTCGATGAAATTTTAGTATGTGGAAGAGGATAACCTGGGGACAAACCCTATTGAAAATGGGCAAAATGGGGCCAAACGTCAGGACATAGGAATGGCATCCATTCCATCGCCTTTATGTATAATAATTTATATAAGTCCTAGAGCTTTAATATACGCATATAAGTCCTAGAAAAGTGCTTCGATTGCGACAGAACTTTATCATGTTGTTCCGAAGGTACACTGAACCGGTTCTGTTGAATATCATCAAAATGGAGTCAGGGCACAGGAGCGAGATTTATTCCACAGCCATTATCCTCATAACTTGACTAAAAATGTTTCTATTGCGACAACACTTTAGTATATTGTTACGGAGGTATACCGAACCAATTCTGTTTAATAAAATCGAAATGGGGTCAAAGGTCACGGCACAGAAGTGAGATTTATTCCACAGCCATTATCCTCATAACTTTTTTTTTTTTTTTTTTTGATTGGAGGTTTAACGACCACCGTGAGCAACTCAATGGGCTATAAGCAGTCGCCCGTCCCTAATTTAGGGTCACTGGTTCCAGGGAAGGAGGGAGAACCAGTGCCGTAAGACAAACACAACATCCATGCCTGACCGGGATTCGAACCCGGACCCCTTACGGACGAATGATCAGAGGCCAACGCCTTAGACCACTGCGCCACCGGGGCGGCCCTCATAACTTGAGTAATGATTTCTGGTATATTGGAAAGCGTACCATAATCAATGCATTGCATGATTTCACTAACATTTTTTTTTTAGGTTTAACGACCACCGTGAGCAACTCAATGGGCTATAAGCAGTCGCTCGTCCCTAATTTAGGGTTACTGGTTCCAGGGAAGGGAGAGAGCCAGTGCCGTAAGACAAACACAACATCCATGCCTGACCGGGATTCGAGCCCGGACCCCTTACGGACGAATGATCAGAGGCCAACGCCTTAGCGCACTGCGCCACCGGGGCGGCTCTAACTTGTTTCAATCACATTTAGATACAGTAAATTTGCTGGCCAATTGAGACGTAGAACGTCTCTCTCATGCTCTTCAAAGTAATCCAGCACAATTCTAGCTCGATGGAAACGAGAGTTATCATCTTCAAACACAGGATCCACTATATGCAGGGGGCATAGGAAAGTCCCTTTAGCCTGGAATAACTTGCAAACGGAGAGAGGTACAGTTACGCAAGTGAGATAACGGTATAGTAAAGTGACTATGCCCGATCGAATGCAACCATAGCAGCGCCCCTAGTGGTTAAATGCGGAAGTTAGCCATTGCAAATCGAAAACGAAAAGAGATAGAGCAACATTTCTAATTACAAAGTTGTAGAGCAGCAATTAATTAGTACAAAACGACATTTGTTTCACAGGGATAATATAAATTGTTGCCTAAATACCCTAAAATGTCCAAGATCGATGCGCGACCTTTTGTGTGAACGTTTGAAGGGAACAGGTATAGGTATGAGCAAATACACACAATTTATTGCGTGAATGTGTACTTATGTCAATACAGTTTGATGACGTCAGACAAAACAAAAAACAAAAAAGGCAAACTGGCGCACAGTGATAAAAAGTTAATGTCGAGTATGTTCGAAGAGTTCGCCATTGCCCACGATACACATTTGTATTCGTGAAAGTAACTCTGCATGCACATTCCTCAGCATGGAAGGTGCCACACTATTGCAAGCATATGTAACACGACGACCTAGATCCAGCAGACTTGTAGGCGCTGTTGCATACACCTGATTATGAAATCCAAGCTCCCCATTCTCACACAGTGTACGTAGACCTAAACTTTTGATCAGGGTACATCCTGCTACTGGTTTTTATATCTTAAGTACGGTACAACGTCACAATCTTCATTTGCATACGGCTACATTTGCGAAATGAGAATATGCAGATTCGAATCGTCGCGCATCGATTTCGGACATTTTAGGGTATCCAGGCGACAATTTATATTATCCGTGTAATACAAACGTCATTTTTTACTAATTAATTGATGCTCTACAACTTTGCACTTGAAAACTTTGCTCTAACTCTTTTCGTTTTCGATTTGTAATGACTACCTTCCGCATTTCGCCACTAGGGGCGCTGCTATTTGTTGCATTCGATCGGACGTAGTCGCTTTACTATACCGTTATCTCATTTGCATAACTATAGCTCTCCCCGTTCGCAAGTTATTCCAGGATAAAGGGACTTTCCTATGCACCCTGTACACGGAAGAGCAATTGAATTAGAGACAGCTCGCGTTATGCAAATGTGGCGCTGTGGGCGGCCCTGTAAACGGAAACGACATGACGTATGCAGCGATCCGACAATATTAGGAGTGATGCGACGGGAATCAGTAAGATTCGGACGCAGTATGGGTAAGACTAAGAGCATGTGATCGTGGGCAAATTGTCGGGGCCCAACGATTGGGTCACTCTATTTTGGAAGTCGTGCAGGCACTGGGATTTTCACGAGCCACTGTGTCACGGTTGCACTGTGAGTACATCGAATCCGGTAAAACCCTCCCTGCAAGGACCAACTGCCGTGGACAACAGCGTGTGGATGAGCGGGGTCATCGTCTGCTAGCTTGCATTGTAACAGCGGATAGACGGGCCACAGTAAAAGAAATCACTCGGCAATTTAACGCTGGTGCAGAAAATCGTGTAAGCAGCCGCACCATCCAGAATCATCTCGTCATTTTGAAAGCATAGTTGCATGCATAGTTTTCTGCTTTTGGGGCACATAATCCGGTCTCTAGTTATCGTTAATAATGGATGCAATAGACTGATTCTTTTTTTGTCTTTGTTTTTGTTTGTGGGTTTAACGACTAAATTGAGTATCTCGATCGTCTATACGCAGTTACTCATCCCTAATTTAAAGGTACTGGTACCAAGGAAGGGAGAGGGCCAGTGCCGCAAGACAAACACAACATCCCTGCCCCACCGAGATTCCAATCCGGACGCATCTAGGTCAGAAACCAGCGCTTAAGTCACTGCGTTACATAGACTGAAATAAAACATTGTCTATACCGTATAAGTCATCTCTATGTTTGCCAGGTAGGCAAATGGGAAAAACTTTTGCACTTACGCAAACGTTTTAACGAATTTTATTTGTTAAGGAGTTTTTTTTTTTTTTTTTTTTTTTTTGATTGGAGGTTTAACGACCACCGTGAGCAACTCAATGGGCTATAAGCAGTCGCCCGTCCCTAATTTAGGGTCACTGGTTCCAGGGAAGGGAGGGAGCCAGTGCCGTAAGACAAACACAACACCCATGCCTGACCGGGATTCGAACCCGGACCCCTTACGGACGAATGATCAGAGGCCAGAGCCTTAGACCACTGCGCCACCGGGGCGGCATTAAGGAGTTTAACTACCACTCGGCTATAAGCAGTGTAGTGTTCTTTACTATTTAAATCGTGTATACACACTATATTGACAAGTCACTGGACACCAAGAAGAAAAACACAACATAGCATTTATTGACATACATTAGTAAGTTGTCAGTCCACCTTTGGCCTTAATGCATGCACTGAACCTTCGAGACATGCTTTCGACAAGGTTTTGGAACACAGCGATAGGTATGCGCTTCCATTCAGTACATAATGCTGCCGCTAACTGTTGCTTAGTAGTAGGCCTTGGTTCCAAACTTCTTATGTGGCGCTCTTATTCATCCCATAGGGGCTCTATGGGATTAGAATCATGGATCTGTGCTGGCCAGTCCACACCCGATAAGGAATTATACGCCGTAACAGTCCTTGCTTTATGGTTCGGTGCATTATCCTGCCGATACCAACAAGGCTCGGTTCCATAGTATTGCCACAGAGTTGGTAGGGCATAGTTGTCCAGAATATCAAGATAGACGTGCTGGTTAACAGGTTTGTCCACGATAACCAATGGGCCTGGACCATACCACGAAAAACACCCCCACATGAGTACACTGCCAGCTCCAAACGTGACCGTAGGAAGAGTGCACTGTGGTGAATAGCGTTCCCGCGGCTGCCGCCATACCCACACACGGCCACCAGACTGATGGATCGTGTATCTTGACACATGAGTCCATAGGACTCGCTTCCATTGATCTATGGTCCACAATACATTTTCTTTACACCATGCTAAACGATGAGTAGCATTCCCAGTGGAGATGAAAGGTTTATGAGCAGCCGCACGACTAAGGTAACCCATGGAATAAAGTTTTCTGCGAATGGTGCGTGTACATACTAAAGTTCCAGCATTTTTACACAGCTGTACATTCAGGTCTTGTGCAGTACTCTGTCGATTAGGAAGCTTCGACGCCCTCTATCACTGATTTTCTTCGGTCTGCCGGTACGTTTTGCTGATTCAGACACGCCATGTGTCTTCCACTTATTGAGTACATCCAAAACAGTTGACTTGGGTATGTTTAAACGCCTCTCGGTTTCTCTTATGAACAACCAACTAATATAACACCCAACAATCTTTCCTTTCTCAAAGTCAGTTCTCTCCCGCCGCGACATTTTCACTCAACCTTACAGTGCTATATGATCGCGGTCAGCTGCAGGCTTCTTTTTATACCGTTTGCAACTGAACTGCGCATCTTAATAACGCAGCGGATCTGTTCATTTCCTTTTGAAGAGGTGTCCGGTGACTTTTGTCAATATAGTGTATGTCTTACTGAACACTACATACAGTCAGTTCTTCTTATCTACTCATTTTAAGTTAAACAAGAGTCACTCAAAGTTCAAGAAATAGTTACTTACAGTTCTTCCTTTTATTCCGTCACTATCTCATTTTTTTTTTTTTGATTGGAGGTTTAACGACCACCGTGAGCAGCTCAATGGGCTATAAGCAGTCGCCCGTCCCTAATTTAGGGTCACTGGTTCCAGGGAAGGGAGGGAGCCAGTGCCGTAAGACAAACACAACATCCATGCCTGACCGGGATTCGAACCCGGACCCCTTACGGACGAATGATCAGAGGTCAACCGTCACTATCTCATAAGCAGTACTCAAGAAGAGCTAATTCATAACAGCACTAATATTTTGTAGCTAATTAACGTAAGTTAGTGAGCAGAAAACTTGATTACCAAACTCCAACACTAAACATATAACAGCACGACTCGAATTCGCTGACGTCAGATAAACACCGCTCCAGCAAAACGTAGCCTCCACGATAATGAAATCACACCACCACACACCCTTTTTCGCTGCTTGCTCCAACATTATATAGCTCGTTCTTAATTTGTAAACACGCACTCTGACTTTAAGATTGTTGCCAACATCATTCCCTGAGCGAGAAAAATAAAACGTTTAGGTATAACGTAATTGTCTTTCCACTGTAACTTAGGCCTTTACGTCAGTGATTACGTTATGTGTACTAAAGTCAATGTAATATTAAAAGGTGCCCAGAGGCATTCCAAGAAAGAAGTGAATAGTTGTACTTACAAATACGTTTATTCTGATTCCATGTTGTTTACACCACAATCATATCCACTTCATTAGCGTACTCAACACAATAGCAGCGATTTAACATCTAATCACAGTGTGCAGCCTCGGTGGCGCAGTGGTCTAAGCGATGGCTTCTGATGATTCGTCCAATATGGGTCCGGTTTCGAATCCCAGTGAGGCATGGATGTTGTGTTTGTCTTATGGCTCTGGCTCTCACCTTTCCCTGGAAGCAGTGGCACTAAATTAGGGACGGGCGACTGCTTATAAGCCATTGAGTTGCTCACTGTGGTCGTTAAACCTCCAATCAATCAATCAATGCCTCCCCGGTGGCGCAGTGGTCTAAGCGATGGCTTCTGATCATTCGTCCGAGATGGGTTCGGGTTCGAAGCCCGGTGAGGCAAGGATGTTTTGTTTGTCTTACGGCAATGGCTCTCTCCCTTTTCTTGAACCAGTGACCCTAAATTAGGGACGGGCGACTGCTTATAGCCCATTGAATTGCTCACGGTGGTCGTGTTAAACCTCCAATCAATCAATCAATGCCGCCCCGGTGGCGCAGTGGTCCAAGCGATGGCTTCTGATCATTCGTCCAATATGAGTCCGGTTTCGAATCCCGGTGAGACATGGATGTTGTGTTTGTCTTACGACCCTGGCTCTCACCTTTCCCTGGAAGCAGTGGCCCTAAATTAGGGACGGTCGACTGCTTATAGCCCACTGAGTTGCTCATGGTAGTCGTTAAACCTTCAATAATAAAAAAAAAAGATAAGAAAAGCACAGTGTGACAGCAGTCAACAGCACGTCTATCATCAATAACATCAATCCCCCAAAGCAACCGCTGCATCGCATTTATATCTAATGTTCTTATCATTCGTCAATCTCGTTCCGACCTCAGATTGTTGCCAACGTCATTCTCGTTTGAGGGAAAAGACATAACGTTAAGGTTTTAAAATGTCAAAGAGAACGAACTCAAATTTACATAAAATAAGTTAGTAAAATCATGCAAACCATTGATTATGATATGCGTTCCAACATACCAGAAATAATTAGAAAAGTTATGAGGATAATGGCTGTGGAATAAATCTTGCTCCTGGGTCCTGACCTTTGACCCCATTTCGATGATATTAAACAGAATTAGTTCAGTATACCTCCGGAACAACATGATAACGTTTTGTCGCAATCGAAGCATTTTTGCGTACGTTATGAATCATAAGGCCGATGGAATGGGCCTCGCTCCTATGTCCTGACCTTTGACTCCATTTCACCCATCTTCAATAGGGTTCGTCCCCAGGTGGTTCTCTACTTCATACTAAACTTTCATCGTAATCGAATCATTTTTACGCAAGTTATGATGCATAAGAGCAATGGAATGGATCCAGCTCCTGTGTCCTGGCCTTTGACCCCATTTCGTCCATTTTCAATAAGATTCGTCCCCAGTGGCTCCTTACTACATACTAAAATTTCAACGAAATCGAACCATTTTTACTCGAGTTACCGTGCGGACGGACAGACGGACAAAGCTGGAGCATATACGCTTCTTCAACCTACGGTTGGAAAGGGTAAAAAAAAAAAACTCAAAAGGAGAGTTAAAATATTATATACGTTACAAAGTTTGTTTTCTTTTTTTTTTTTATTTGGGGGTTTAACGACCACCGTGAGCAACTCAATGGGCTATAAGCAGTCGCCCGTCCCTAATTTAGGGTCACTGGTTCTAGGGTAGGAAGGCAGAGAGCCAGTGTTGCAAGACAAACACACCATGCCACCCCAGTGGCGCAGTGGTCTAAGCGATGGCTTCTGATCATTCGTTCGAAAGAGGTCCGGGTTCGAATCCCGGTTAGGCATGGATGTTGTGTTTGTCTTACGGCACTGGCTCTCTCCTTCCCTAGAACCAGTGACCCTAAATTAGGGACGGGCGACTGCTTATAGCCCATTGAGTTGCTCACGGTGGTCGTTAATCCTCCTCTAATCAATCAAAACACGCCATCCATGCCTTACCGGGATTCGAACTCGGATCTACTCTTTATATTTTTTTATTAGAGGTTTAACGACCACCGTGAGCAATTCAATGGGATATAAGCAGTCGCCCGTCCCTAATTTAGGGCCATTGGTTCCAGGGAAGGGAAAGAGCCAGTGCCGCAAGACAAACACACCATCCATGCTTTACCGGGGATTCGCACCCGGCCCCACTTTTTTATTTTTTTTATTGGAGGTTTTTTTTTTTTTTTTTTTTTTTTTGATTGGAGGTTTAACGACCACCGTGAGCAACTCAATGGGCTATAAGCAGTCCGCCCGTCCCTTATTTATAGTCACTGGTTCCAGCAAAGTGAGAGAGGCAGTGCCGAAAGACAAACGCACCACCCATGCCTTACCGGGGTTTCGAACCCGGACCCACTTTTTAATTTTTTTTATTGGAGGTTTAACGACCACCGTGAGCAACTCAATAGGCTATAAGCAGTCGTCCGTCCCTAATTTTTTTTTTTTTTTTTTTTGATTGGAGGTTTAACGACCACCGTGAGCAACTCAATGGGCTATAAGCAGTCGCCCGTCCCTAATTTAGGGTCACTGGTTCCAGGGAAGGGAGAGAGCCAGTGCCGTAAGACAAACACAACATCCATGCCTGACCGGGATTCGAACCCGGACCCCTTACGGACGAATGATCAGAGGCCAACGCCTTAGACCACTGCGCCACCGGGGCGGCTCCCTAATTTAGAGCCATTGGTTCCAGGGAAGGGAGAGAGCCAGTGCCGCAAGACAAACACACCATCCATGCCTTACGGGGTTCGAACCCGGACCCCTTACGGACGAATGATTTTTTTTTTTTTTATTGGAGGTTTAGCGACCACCGTGAGCAACTCAATGGGCTATAAGCAGTCGCCCGTCCCTAATTTAGGGTCACTGGTTCCAGGGAAGGGAGAGAGCCAGTGCCGTAAGACAAACACAACATCCATGCTTCACCGGGATTCGAACCCGGACCCCTTTCGGACGAATGATCAGAGGCCAGCGCCTTAGACCACTGCGCCACCGGGGCGGCAACGAATGATCAGAGGCCATCGCTTAGACCACTGCGCCACCGGGGTGGCGGACCCATTTTGGACTTACGCTTCCGACCACCAAACTGCTGCTTTTGTTCAGATTTTATATTGTGTTTTGATGGCAGTCCATATTACTGGCTCGCATTTTCCCTAAAGATTTTTGTGGACTAAAAACTTTATTTTAAATTTTATGGAAATCTACTGATTAACGGTACACATGTTCGTAGTAAATTTGCATATGTACGAGGCGTATTACTCTAAACAAAATGAAACAAAGTCATCCATGAATAATTTGCGTCGGTATTTCCTTATTTCAAATAAATGCCTCTCCTCGATAATATATGATTGCTTTGAAAAGTAATGAGCTGAGAGAGCTTTTGGATTGCTGAACGAAAACTGATTGCCGTGTTGTCAAGAGTAAACAATTTCTCTGAAGCAGAAACACGCTTTGTGACGTCATCGACGAAGCATGCGTAAGACTGCTTTGCAAATGATTAGCGTTTTTCTGTTAGGTGAAATTACATTGAAATCTGGAACTATCGTGCCTTCGGGGTCTCAAGCACTTTGAACGTATTTTACGTTATGCTTATTATCAGAGTCTTAACTGTTGAATGATTCAGAGGCTTTGCAGAAACTAATCGACGGGGAGTTTCTTTTCTTTCGTGCCTCGAGCGTTCCATAAAATTAATTAACCGTGATGATAACACAAAATGAGAAATTCGTGAGTGTGATGTGTTTGACGTTTTGATATTACTTACCTCTTTTAGTATTTTTGCTCTTTTAATCACATGCATTCCTTCTAGGAACTGAGACTTGCTTTCGATGAGTAATTTCGCTAGTTTCTGTCATCCGAACTTCAGTCTTTCATTTAATTAAAACAAATAAATTACTTGTGCACCAAGGCTTATCTGATTTCTTGACAGAGTTTCTTTCAAAGTTGTTAGTTGCGCAAAGTCGTGCTCTGGAAAAGGTAAAAACAGCTTTATGGAAACTATTTCAGCAAGAATAGCGCAGCATGGAATGTAAAATTGCGCACTAGAGTTTTCGAAACATATTTCTAGGTGTTACGTCAACATTCTGACGCGCTAGAAAAATGTAGACTAAACCAAACGCAAAGTAATCGGTGCTGAGGAGACGAAAAGTAGCAAAACTTAATTTTGGAAGACTGAGAGTAAAAAACGCTTTTCTTTGGCAATATAAAATCACTTCCGTAATTTTCATTCGATCACTGAGTTTTTTAAGAGAAACTTCATATCTGAGGTTTGGAAATCATTAGTATCTTTTTTTATGTTATTGCACATTCTCAGGGACATTAATATTGGGAGTGTGCAAAAGTTTTACCCATTTTTTAGTAGAGAAGGAAAGCATTTTTAAAAATAAATAACACCTTTATTTGTTTACATAATTGCCATTATTATCTATGACATCTCGCCATCCTTTTGGTAGTAATTGAATTTCCCACCTGGCCGCCCACGTGGCGCAGTGGTCTAAGGCGCTGGCCTCTGATCATTCGTCCGAACGGGGTCCGGGTTCGAATCCCGGTCAGGCATGGATGTTGTGTTTGTCTTACGGCACTGGCTCTCTCCCTTCCCTGGAACCAGTGACCCTAAATTAGGGACGGGCGACTGCTTATAGCCCATTGAATTGCTCACGGTGGTCGTTACATCTCCAATAAGCCGCCCCGGTGGCGCAGTGGTCTAAGGCGTTGGCCTCTGATCATTCGTCCGAAAGGGGTCCGGGTTCGAATCCCGGTGAGGCATGGATGTTGTGTTTGTCTTACGGCACTGGCTCTCTCCCTTCCCTGGAACCAGTGACCCTAAATTAGGGACGGGCGACTGCTTATAGCCCATTGAGTTGCTCACGGTGGTCGTTAAACCTCCAATCAAAAAAAAAAAAAAAAAAATCTCCAATAAAAAAAAAAAAAAAAAAAAAGAAGGTTTTTCCAGCGAAGTTATTCTGGAGAGATCGAAAAAGGTGGCATTCCGTAGGTTCAACGTCTGGGGAATACGGAGGATGACGTAACTCTTCCCATCCGATATCCAATAATTTCCTCTGAGTGGCTAAAGCTATATCGGGTCTTGCGTTGTTATGTTGCAAGATGACGCCATTTCAATTAACCACTGTCGGACGCATAGATATGAATGCCCTTTCATCCTTTCCAACTATTGGCAGTATAGGTTGCCGTCCCGGTGGCGCAGTGGTCTCAGCGATGGCCTCTGATCATTCGTCCGAAAGGGGTCCGGGTTCGAATTCCGTGAGGCATGGATGTTGTGTTTATCTTACGGAACTGGCTCTCTCCCTTCCCTGGAACCAGTGACCCTAAATAAGGTACGGTCAACTGCTTATAGCCCATTGAGTTGGTCGTTAAACCTCCAAACAATCAATCAATGGCGCAGTGGTGTAAGCGATGGCTTCTGATCATTCGTCCGAGAAGGGTCCGAGTTCGAATCCCGGTGAGGCATGGATGTTGTTTGTCTTATGGCACTGGCTTTCTCTCTTTCCTGGAACCAGTGGCCTTAAATTAAGGACGGGCGACTGCTTATAGCCCATTGAGTTGCTCACGGTGGTCGTTAAATCTCCAATCAATCTATGCCGCCCCGGTGGCGCAGTGGTCTAAGCGATGGCTTCTAATCATTCGTCCGATAGGGGTCCGGGCTCGAATCCCGGTGAGGCATGGATGTTGTGTTTGTCTTACCCCCTTACCGCACTGGCTCTCTCCCTTCCCTGGAACCAGTGACCCTAAATTAGGGACGGGCGACTGCTTATAGCCCATTGAGTCGCTCACGGTGGTCGTTAAACCTCCAATAAAAAAAATAGTGAACTACAGGTCTGTTTTCCTCAGAACAGCTTCATTCAATGCTCATCGGACGGTTTCTGGCTTTACGCGTTCTTTCGTTGTTGTTGGGGGTTTAACGAGCATTGTGAGCAACTCAGTGGGGTATAGGCAGTCACCCATTTCTAATTTAGGTCACTGGTTCCAGGAAAGGGAGAGAGCGAGTGCCGTAAGACAAACCAAACACAACATCCATGCCTCACCGGGATTTATACCCGGACCGATCGCAGACTAAGAGTCAGAAGCTAGCGCTTAGATCACTGCGCAACCGAGACGGCTATTCATTCTTTATCTGGCGATCATCCAAGTTAAGAGCCCTTTCTCAAGTTCCAAATTTGCGACGGAACTAATCACACAGCACTGAGGCTCCTGCGTCTCTGTCTCGTCTAAAATGGTCTGAAAGATTTTAATTTTAATTTTATCGCCTTTATTGAGATCCAAGAATGAATCAGCAATTGGACTCTTAGCACCAGTTCACTCCGGAAAAAAAAATAAAAAAAAAATATTCTGCAAATGAGTGTCTTGCATTTCCTTTAAAATTATCTACGCTTTTACAATATCGTGTTGAATTTTAAGAAAATATAACACAGAAAGATCTGAGACCTCGGTTAAAGAAAACTCGTTATACATTATGCAATGAAACACATGAATCTGGTTATCTTGGATTTCTAGCGTTTCGGGAAAGAAGCATCAAAATTATTGGTCCAGTAGTACACAAAATTGCCAGTAGTATGTTAAATTGTTTGAGCATAATAACTTTTAAGCAAGAAGTGTAGTATTTTAATGGAATGTGCCTTTAATTTTCATTATTTCACCGCAGCATTTTCGGGGGTGAGGTTAACGACGACCGCGAGCGACTCGATGGGATATGAGCTGTCCTCCGCCAATTTAGGGCCACTGGTTACAGAGAAGGGAGAGAGCCAGTACCGTAAGACAAACACAACATCCATGCCTCTCAGGATTTGGGCCCGGACCCATCTCGGCCGAATGATAATTTCATGATCGATCATTGTGGCGCCGGGGTGGCGCTTAGGACATTTCGTCACTGGGCGGCATCAGCAACATTTGAAGATACAAAAAAAAAAACCCCAGCAGTTCCCTGAAATTAAGTACACTAGAACCTGACCTCCTGGAAAGGTAAAAATTTTCAAAAGATGTGATTACAATTGTTACACTTTGCTTAAATGTTGCATTCGAATTATTATTGATATTTTCTGTATTCGCATTTTAGAAATGGTAATATGAACACATAGTTAAATCATACTTTAACTTATTTACGTATCTTTTTTTTCGATTTCAGGGCGACCATACTTCGGCAGTTCAATACCTTCTATCACGGATTGAATGCGAAGGTTCAGTCTTCTCGCTAAAGACCAACATTTTTTTTATGAATATGTGATGTATGTACAGGAATCGGTTCTTCCACCTTTTTCTTATAAACGATAGGCTTGAAAAGAATACAGCTGCTAATTCGTGTTTAAAGCCTATAGTTTAACCCTCGAAGCAAAAGGTGACCAATCGATTCTTTCATTTTCCTTCTTAGAGTATTACTGAATTTAATACGATATAACACACTAATGTGTTTTTTATTCCGTTAATAGGCGTAAAATTACAAAAGTTTCGCAAGCTTTCACTGCCAACGGACAGCTTCTTCAGGCTTCTGAATATAAACACTTAACAGAAACAGACAAAGAATAAATGCAAATGTAAAATTTAAAATCATTATAGCATAGCATGAGACTCGTATTACGCCTCGTGCTCATCGATTGTCCAGCGAGCTCTTAATGTTTAATACCTTGCGTCAGATAGGTGAAATTTCAGTAGTTATGTCTGTGTTACATACGTCACTGCCTGATATAATTTCGATTGATTCTTTGACTGTTGTTGATCTAGGACCGCTGTAGGGCGCAAGTCTTCTTATATCCTTCCAGATCGGTTGAGCATCCTTAAAATTCACGTCTCGTGCTAACGCGGTAGTTAGTTTTCTATTCATTATATCCCGTTTGTGTTCTGCCTGAAGAAGCTGTCCGTTGGCAGTGAAAGCTTGAGGAACTTTTCTAATGTTACGCCTATTAACGGAATAAAAAAACACATTAGCGTGTCATATCGTATTATTGTAAGTGGCGTACAACCCACAATCCAATTTTCTGTCTATTTACTGAATTTATTTCGTGAGTTAACAATTTAAAATCAGATTTTAACTTCATGATCTGACAGCGTGACTGTGGTATGAAAATTACCAAAAAATACTTATCATATTCCCGTACATTTTTGTCTAGAAAAATTACGCGCGCAAAAGTGCAGCATATATATAGTGAAATCTGTGAAAATACTGCTTGAATCGGGGGAAAAAAATCACCGTTGTTTAAAGCAGGAGCTTATTCGGAGGTAACTACTAAGTTAACATTGCTAATCTGTTGGGTTTATAGAAAAGTAGAATAAGTATGAAGTTTATGCACAAAAAAAAAACGGTTGCAGTGATTTCTCCAAATGCTGATTAACACTCAGTATTGCCGAACCCGTATATAACGAAGTTGTGAAAGCATTCGATATGTGCGAACTTCGATATAACCGGACAGATAAAAACTTTCAATTTTTAGTGTATTACAGTTTGTCAGCTTAAGACTAGTCAGTCACAAAATATTTATCAATAAATCAAAGGTAAATAATATTTGTTAATAGGAAACTATAGCTGGTAAAATGATACGAGTGGGATCTCAAATAAGGAAAACATTTAACGAATATAAAAATTATCTACGGAAAATTCGAAATTTCACCTGTTAATTGTCACGTCGGATATACGAACCAGTTCGTGCTTGTTTTGTGTTCGCTGTTTTAAGTGTTTTTCAACCCGGTGGTTAAGATGTTTTTAGATGCAAAATAAATTCTTAAGATTTCCTAAACAGAGATTAAGGGATTGAAATGTGGAGAGAGGAGAAGATGATAAAAGACAGCATCTGCTGAGGAGTTGTATGTTTGTTTGGCAAGCGTGGGGGTGGGGGTAGTAAAAAAGCAAGTAAAACATTCCTGACTTCATGTGGACTGACCTACCTGTAAGGCGAACTACGGGGTGCTGTCAACAGCAGATAATTCCTTTTTACAGTAGATGAGTTTTTCGTGTTGCAAGCAATAGTCGTAAAAGAATAGACCTCTGTCATACATAACAGGATAGACAACTTGTTCAATAACCATCCTTTGACAAAGTGGTAAAGAGCACTTACACATTTAATCAGGTTAAAAGACGGTATTTACAAGTTTAAAGCATGTGATAGGTAAAAAACACGAGATCTTTCGATCACACTAGTGATCTTCATCAAGTCTCCCATCCAACGGCATCAGGGTACAACGGCACGCAACATGCGCGGTGTGGCAAAGAATTTTTAAGACTGGGTCTGTAAAATGAAATAGAAACAAGAAATTATAATTTGTTTTGGTTTGTTATTCAAAATACGTCCCTCCGGCTTCAATACACTTGTTACAGCGATTTAATAATGATTCGAATGCCTGTTCCAGTTCACTTTGCGGAATTGCCTCCAAAGCACGCGTCGAAGCTGTTTGTATGGTAGAAATATCATCAAAATAACACCCTTTTAACGTCATTTCAAGTTTTGGGAATAAAGAAAAGTCACAGGGTTCTAAATCAGGCGAACACGATGGATGATTTAACACACAGACGTTATTTTTCGCCAAAAATCTACGAGCGAGAATAGAGGTGTGACTGCGTGCATTATCGTGCAACAAACGCAAACTATTTTCATCCCGATATTCTGGACGAATGCGATGAATTTTGCCCATCAAACGCCTCAAAAAATTTAAATGAAACTCACCAGTAATTGTTTGTCCACTTGGAACAAATTCTTTGTGGATAATACCCTTACTGTCGAAGAATGTAACGAGCATTGTTTTGATTTTCGATGGAACTTTTCTTGTTTTTTTTTTTTTTTGGCTTGTGGCTTTTTTACTTCCATTCCGCGCTTTGTTTTAGGATCATATTGAAAACACCATGTTTCATCACCTGTAACAATCGATTTTAAGAAGTTTGGATCACTTTCAGCGGCTGAAATGATGTCTCTGCAATGTGCACTTCTCCTTGATTTTTGTTCATTGGTTAACGCGTGTGGAACAAATTTAGCACAGACTTTTGTTTTGCCCAAATCTTCATGCAGGATGGTTCGAATAGTTTCTTTGTCGATGTTTAAAGACTCTTCCATCATTCTTAGTGACGCACATCTATTGTTTGCCACGAAATCACGCACTTTTTCAATAATCTCAGGTGTCCTAGATGAACTTGGTCTTCCGGTATGCTTATCATCTTCTAGCATATCTCTTCCGTCCAAAAAACGTTTGTGCCACAGGAAAACATTTGATCTACTTAAACAAAACTCACCGTAAACTTGTGTCATCATTTGGTACGTTTCCGAGCCATTTTTACCAAGTTTTGCGTTAAATTTAATAACAGTCCCTTTGTTCCATCTTAATAATTCAACATGAAAAAATTTTTACTTCTCTAATGAACGCCCGTTTCGTTTGAGTTACTTTAACAACTGCGCAGTACTTTTGGCAGAAAGCAAGCAGATAGTCACGGTTTATAACGCATTCGCGATTACACTGGTGGCGCCACCGTAGGCTGAAATCTAGCGCCAGTCTTAAAAATTCTTTGACGCACTGTGTATATAGGGATTTTGATGACACAGAAAAGTGATTAGAGCGCATGCTCACGAAGGTTGTTGCGCGCACAGAGAGAGAGAGAGAGAGAGAGAAGTCACTGCATTGCGAAAGAAAAAAGTCAATATGATGTTGCACAAATATTGTTGATTCCGCTATGATTGTAAATAATAACAATCATAGTGGAATAAACAATATTTGTGCAACATCATATTGACTTTTTTCTTTCGCAATGCAGTGACTCTCTCTCTCTCTCTCTCTCTCTCTCTCTGTGCGCGCAACAACCTTCGTGAGCATGCACTCTAATCACTTTTCTATGTCATCAAAATCCCTATACAGTTGCGTATCGTTGTACTCTGATGCCATTGGGTGGGCGACCTGATGAAGATCACTAGTGTGATCGAAAATCTCGTGTTTTTTACCTATCATATGTTTTAAACTTGTAAATACAGTCTTTTAACTTGATTAAATGTGTAAGTGTTCTTCATCACTTTGTCAAGGGGTGGTTATTGAACAAGTTGTCTATCGTGTTATGTATGACAGAGGTCTACTCCTTTACGAACATAATCCTTTGTTTCCTAGCGAAAGAGGACGGTTTAAAAACTGGGTGAATGTCACTAATTTTGTTTGCCGATAACCGTGCTGAACTTTCATATATGCGGTTTCTCCAAAAATTTTCTTCGTAATATACGATTAAAATAACAAAGAAGAATATTATGAAGTTCAAGGGACCTATAAGTAGTTCGGTTTATGCGGAACTTCGTATTATCTCGTTATATGTTGCTTCGACTGTATAGTTATTAAGTAAGTGAATCATAGTGTAAAGAATTTTGGTGAAGCTGTATCTGGTCTTAAAAAGCCCTTAGAAATATAGAGCTTGGAGATTAGGGTTATACAATGCTTATAATAATTAAATAAATGAATCATGATGTGCAGGATTTTAGAAAAGCAATATCTGTCGATTGGTCATAAACAACCCTTAGAAACAGCAAGCCAGGAGATTAGCGTTACAGTTGCGCTATAGGAAAGAAAGACAAAAATGTTAGACGGCAAAATGTAGCTGCATAGAGTTAGCTGGCCGGGCGTCGGAAAGAAGGAACAGAACCCACCCACATGGACCAAAACCAAGAGATACTCGGGAGCTAGTGCTAGCCTACGTAGAACTAAATTTTAACTCATTTCTTTTCACTTAAGCACACTATCGTACCGACCGTAGTTCAACCCACCCTTCTCGACACATAGTTCCTTTAACAATATTCTTTGTACCACCCATATTCTTTATTTTTTATTACCTCTCCATATTCTTTAGCAAATATTCTTTGTATTCCTCTCGCCGAAGTACCTAAGGAACTGCATAAATTCCTAAGGGACTTAGTACCGAAAGAAATACGGAAATTTCTAATTTAGAGCTCCTTCGGAACAGACTTGGTGTTTGTTGACAGCTCTTAAGAGGTTTTGTTGCTCGAAGGTTATCTTTAATGCTGATCCTATGGCAGCTGTTTTGTACCAACTAAAACTTGCGGTTGTTCAGCTGAGTCCATTAATGGAGGATTCATTGCATATGGTTCTTACTTCTAATTGAGGCGCAAAGAACAAAACAGTCATTGAGATTACATAAAAAGCGTTTTGTTTGACTAAGTAAGCCATATGTCGTACCTATAAAAGAGCCTTTTTTTTTGCGATTTTAAAATAGCGGTTACCAATCCGTGATATTAGAATTGGTTTCACTATTGCACAAATACTGAAGAGCTGTCAGAAATACAAAGAGCCATCAGAAATATGTCCTGCTGCAGATAGGGTATACATAATACGTCAGAGCGCCGATTGTCTACATCCCAGTTATCCGAATTACTAACAGCAAGAACTGTTAAAAATTTTCCAGTCGTTTATAATAGCATGGTAAAATCTTCTTTCCCCATGTTAAAAAAAATTTAAAGATAGCATAGAAAAGTGTTGGATAATGCACCCGCACACGTTTATTACCTAACTTCTGACGTGAACATTAAAGGCTGAAAATAGTCTTTTTATCTCCAAACGTCACGTACATGATAAACGCAACAGGTGCAAGAGTAATGAAGTCCGTCAAGCGCCTGGTAAACGGTATCATTAAAAACATTTTTATGAGAAAAAAATTATTCATTATCCTGCCATTTGGTTCTGAAATCAGGATGGACCCATGGAAGCAGCTATCCTCTTCAAAACAAATTTTCACATTTCAGCTTTACGGCGTGGAGGTACCCTGGCAAATAGAACTATAATATTTCCACAACAAGCGAGAATTTTTTACATGTGTGTAAGAGCGAACGTGTCGTCACGTGACTTAGCGCCGCCTTCTACTTAAGGATCCGAGGAGTCCGCGCTACGTGGGCTCTCACAACAGAGTGTTGTTTACGCTTCCCAGAAACACTCTCTCTCTCTCTCTCACTCTGTTCGAGCGAACAAACAATCCTCCCCCACTTTAATATGTAAATCTGTAAATCGGGGAGGCGGAGCGACAACAGCTGATCATACGGAAATATATTCACCTTCAGAAATAATAATTTGAAGAGAACTCTTGGTTGAAACACATACAAACATTTATTTCCGCATCGATTAGAATTTTGATAGCGGTGGATTACTCGCTCTTGAACGTTAGGCCTCATTATGACTGGACCTGGCAAGGATCGTGGAACGCGCAAGCTAAGAGGGTCGAATTCTGCAGAAATCTCACTCTGCGTTGAAGTCCTAACTTAGAGTCTCCTTGACACTAGGTAGACCTATATCTCGTCGACGCTTAAGGAATAGTCTTCTAGATATCCTTCTCTAATCGATGTTTCAGTAGACTGTACTAAGTCCGTAATTCAGTAGTATAACATCAACTACTCTACCAGAATCCCTGACACGGGCTGATTCCTTCTGTAGCAGCTACCTATCTCTTCCAGGATTGGTGCTCGCTTGCTTCCCGTGGACTTCGGGAGTCCACCGCACAATGAAGGCAAACGCATCGAGCTTCCTTTCTATCGGAGAACTATCCCCTCCGCTTTCCGAAGACAGACTGACGAACAGATCCTCCCTGAGAGACCTGCTCGCCTCCCCCTTCACGCTGCACCTGTTCCAAGGGCGATGGCGCTGACCTTGACCTCCACTGATCGATTTATGCTGCTCTCCTCTCTGGTCACGTGGGTCACCTCTGGCGCCCTTCACCTGCCCCACCCCTAGGCGTTTTCTGGGTATCTGGAAACTGGACCTTTGATTCTACCTTGCGCGTTCTCGCTTATCCTTAGGCCATTCGTTCGTGAGTGCCTCCTTCAAAGAAAGCGATCCTACCGCCGGAGTACATCCGTAGCAATACAATACACATTGTTATACTGATACAAAAGAGTATGTCTGCATTTCAGACTTGTAGGCGCCAGGTCAAAATGAACAATGTATCTGTGAAAGTCACAGTGTCCTTGACGATTCTCTCAAAATGCCAGGTCAAAATGAACAATGTATCTGTGAAAGTCACAGTGTCCTTGACGATTCTCTCAGTTCGTCGAAAAAGGCCTCGCCCTCCTAAGGCGTGAGAACCTGAACTCTTTTGTTATACATCTCGACTTCACAAAAAAAGATTAAGCATATTTGCGAACTTTCTGTCGCCATTTTGGGAATTTGCGATGTTTTTTTCGTTAAAAAAACACATAATGTTTATCATTGAAATGAATAAACATCGTTAATGTGTCCGTTCTTACAATGTGAAAAATAGGAAGGGACGCTGTTACTACTGAACAGTAATCAGGCTTTCATAAAATATTTTCCATCCAGCTTGTAGAAAGTGAGATTTAATATGAAAAACAAATTATCATTTTCCATGTATCTTAGCGGGAAGGTTTCGCTCCAAAAGCTGGAACATATACAGTAAATGTTGCACATAGATATGTAGCTATCAGGTGAAAACAATGGTTTTTAAATCATACCTTTGGAAATAGAGGCACCATAGAAAACTAATATACATTTATGTTTAATGCCGAAAGGTATATATGTAACTTGAAAGCAAGGTATTCGTGGAAAATGTTGGACATAGTTTTAACTATCCAAAGACAGAAAACATTCCAGTGTGATCGTCAGATTTGTAGAGGCTGAGCTATGCAGAAGTGCGCTTTTACACTGTAAAGTTTTAATGTTTAAATGGAGCTTTTACTTTAAGTTAGCTTGACTACAACACAAATAGTTTAGAGCTCATTAGGTTTAACTTCACTGATAAAACACTCAAGCTCAGCTTAACGTTGAATTTTATTAAATTAACCTCCGGTTTGCTTCAATGTTAGTTAACGCTAATGATCTTAACTAGCATAAACTTCCTAATTATGGTAACAAAGCTCTACTCACAAACAAAATACTAGGCTTTATTATCTCCAATATTGGAGCACGTGAACTGTCTACAGAACGTCGTAGTACAAATAAGATATGTTGCAATAATTCCATCAACGAATGCGAATCACAAATACTTTAGACTTCATATAGCCTAAAACTTAATTCCCATATGAATCGATCTCTCAATGCTCGCTCAGAATATTGCCTTAGCAACACTGGCTTGATAACATTGCCTCATAATATAATCTCGATGCCGTTGTCTCATAACATAACCTTCGATAATTTTACATGAAAATTCCCCTACATTGTCTTCTATAGCATTACATGAATATTGCCTCAAGATCGCTGAATATGGAGCAGCTTTTATCTCTTTATTCAAACTACACAAATCACACCGCAGACCTGTTTTCAGGTGTTCCCGAACACAAATTCGTCGAGCAGGAATCTTTAGTATTAAGTTTAGAAAATCTTTAACAAGAAGAAACCAAATTTGCATAAGAACACAGAAAATCAAAAGGAAGATTAAATTAGAGTATATATCACAACACCATTTGAGGAGAAATCATGGCGTTAGTAATCTGAGAAATCGAAATATATTCAGCTCAATTTTCCCAGTTGTCAAATATAAAGAAATAATCTTAATTCGATACGGGGATATCTTATCTGCAGACGGACGGACGGATAAAATGATACCAGGATTGTATTTTGGGTACTCATTTATATTTCAAAAGACGCCCGTACATCAGGATCCTAGTTGCAGATTGTAATGAGCAAAAGACGTCAAAAAGAGTAACAGGTTGTGGTTTGCAAATCGTAAGGAACAAAGGACCCGCAAAACATGCAACAGGGTGTGGGTTGCAGATCGTAAGGAGCAAAAGACCCGCAAAACAATGCAACAGGGTGTGGGTTGCAGATCGTGTAAAAAGCAAAAGTCCTTTAACAAGTGTAGCAGGGTAGGGAAGGTAGATCTGTAAGGAGCAAAAGACCTCAAAAACGCAATAGGATGTAAGTGGCCTATCTGTAAGGAGCAAAAGACCTCAAGAACGCAATAGGATGTAAGTGGCCTATCTGTAAGGAGCAAAAGACCTCAAGAACGCAATAGGATGTAAGTGGCCTATCTGTAAGGAGCAAAAGACCTCAAGAACGCAATAGGATGTAAGTGGCCTATCTGTAAGGAGCAAAAGACCTCAAGAACGCAATAGGATGTAAGTGGCCTATCTGTAAGGAGCAAAAGACCTCAAGAACGCAATAGGATGTAAGTGGCCAATCTGTAAGGAGCAAAAAACCAGCAAAAAGCGCAACAGGGCGGCCGTTGAAGATTTTTATGAGCAAAAAAGAAAATAATATAGGCATTTTTTAAATGTAATTGCACTAAGCTTAGCCAGCTAATTTAAGTATGCCTCGATTTAAAATCAAAAAATACATCAGCTAAATCAATTATGTTTATGTATCTGATCTACATACAATAATAAGTAACGCTGTTGACTTTCGTGTTTAAAATAGTTAAATACCTGGAATTTTCAGCTGCGAATTCAAACAGAAGTACTAGGTTTCTGAATTATCGATGTTTCCTCATATCCAGCTGGTAGCTTTTTGTACCGACTGTTCTAACGAGATGTAAACAAAATGAAAGTCTTTTGACTCATTTTAACTCTTCTCACACTGTGGTGTAGTGCGTGCACCATATAAAATCAGATTTCGCATTATTTAGGAATCACATAGGTTATGAATTCTTATAGATGATTATATTTTTTGTACCCAAGCTGGAAAATGCTTCCTGCTTCTTCCATAGAAACTTTTCTTCGACGGCTCAAAAGATTTCGTCAATAATATTCTTATACAGAAACTATCTTTTTTTCATTTTTGCCGTTTGGGATGAATATTTTAGGCAAACTGACAGCTAACATCACGCCCTGAGCGAATGTAACGGTATTAGAAGAAATTTAAAAAAAAATAAATGAAACTGTATGGCATTCAGATGTTTTAAAATTACCAGTGTCGTAAAAGAAAACCACTGAAATCTTTACAGAGAAAAGCAATATTACTTAGTAAAAAATACTTCATGAAGCCAACTGTGAAAGAACAAAAAGGATTCAGATAATCAGGAAAACTTTAATTTTGATTCATTTGTGTGGTAAAGTTGACTTTTCGAATTGGAAGACTTTAAGATGTAAACTATAGTGATGCAAAGCTTTCGCGAACTTTTCTTGTTAGATAAGATTAAATACTTAAGTTGAAAATCATGTGATTTATGCGTAGGAAAAATTATAACAGAAAAATTGAAAGTCATTCATTTGCATTTAACTTGGAATGTAAAAGGGATAATATTCATTCTTAATTGAGCTGTTTGAGAGTCGTAAGCTGCGCTCTAATTGTCAGAAAATTTCATCAACTAGTCAAACTTCTAGAATAGCGTATTTAAAACACATAGCCAGATTCTGTATTTATCATCATGCTATTTACGAGTTCTGTATTTTAAAGTTATCTATACAGAAAAGGGAAAATTTGCACTACGTGGTAATGTGGCTCTTTGCAGTACAGTACTTTTTGTAGTAGTATTTCTCCAAAACGAACGTTTTAATGTAACATATTTATTTCTGGAAAACGTTCTTGAACCTGCGTTTTCAAATTAGCAATTTTACTTGCGGTAATAAGTTTTGAGGTTGCTATTGTAGCGCGATGTTTTTTTTTTCTCTTCCAATAAGCTTTTTTGAAGATACTTTTTTAGAATACAGAGCTTTGAAAGACAAAGCAACTGTCCAGTTATTACTTTGAGCTAAAAAATATGTATGCAGTTTGCATCCAATCTTCATCAGCTATAACCGGCTGAAAATCAAAATATTTCAAAATTATATTTTCTAACTGTAAAATCCTCATTTCAAAACTGATATAAATCATTTATTCGTGTTTCACTTAACGGATCCCTGTCTTTTAAATTGCATTATCTTAAAATAGTCATTATTTTTTAAAAACTGGGAAATGATGATACACTTTTGGTAATTTTTACCACATTAAATTTCACATAATATATATTTTATTTTAGATTCGTGTGCGTACTTTAAATACGTTTAAAACAATTAGTTTGCCAAGAACAGTTCCAATAATAGCCATACCATTAACTGTTTGTTTTCCTTCTAATTGAATGCCTTTAAACGCTTGTGCTGAAAGAAAATGGCAATGTTAAAAATCTTTCTTTAAAGCCGGAACATAATTTTGTTGAAAACGACATGTAGCATGCAAAAGAACACGTTGTTAAGGAAATCTCAAAATGAAGTAGAAGTAAACTAAATACCCTTGAAGAATCAAAATAAGTTTTAAAAGAAGTTAGCAACGCCCCTATTTACTGTTTCATCGTTCATTCCAATCCCGGCTTTCTTATGTTTTAAAATTCCTCTCTTATCTGGTAAGAATAATACCCTTGCAGAATTAAAATATGTTCAAAAGAAGCTAGCAATACACCCTCATTTATTGTTTCTCTGTTGCAAGAATATTAGCATTCTATTTAACGCACACCCGTTCATTCCAAACCCGGCTGTCTCATCCTTAAAAAATCCTCTCTTACCGGGTGAGAATTGACTCTAAACACTTCGAAGAAATGTCCTCGTTTCTTTTAGATAGGGGGCGTTGGTTTAACGACTACCATGAGCAGCACTGAGGGTTATAAGCAGTAAACCGTCATTAATTTTGGTACTTGCCGCGGGTGGCCGAGTGGGCAACGTTCGTGACTGCCACGGGAAGGGCCTCAGGTTCGATCCCAGGCAGGTACGAACGCTGGATCCACTAAATACCCGCCGTGCGTTGGATGGGCACGTTAAGCCGTCGGACCCCGGGTACTGGCCCCCCCGGTAATAAATAAGGGCGTCTTCCTCCCCCTTTCTACTTCGCTTCAGTGTCACTTTCCTATCAGGCGCTCTAGCCCAAATCTCCTAGTTTCCTATTTCTAAGGGTTGTTTAAGACCTGGGGTCAGACACTCCCTTCCTAAAATCCTCTACATATGATCATGATCATCATGAATTTGGGTACTCTAGTTCCAGGAAGGGAAAAGAGCAAGCGCAACGGGACTGGCGCGCTTTACATAGTTTACCTGTTCTGGACCGGATGGGGCGTTTAGTCATAAACCAACGTCTCTGACCAATCGGCCACCGGGGCGGCGAAATATCGTTGTTAAAAATCATTTAGTTTTTAGAGAAAAACCCTCACATTAAAACCTTTTTGATATTGTGTGTCCAAGTTAACGATAATCTTTTCTAAAAAAATATCTCCTGCCTATGATGATTTTGTGCAGCGGATTGTCATTTATTATTTATTCCCGATTCACTCACAAACAGCAGACGAAAAGTACAATCGCTTACTTCTATAATTGCCCAAATACTGTTCTGTATACTGGGTCGGAGTGGATTTCGAAGCGTGTCATTTGTCCTCGCAACCGCCCCTGATGACGTCAAGACGGTATGATAAGTTTCCTGTGAGCACTTCTCAGCGATCGCAAGTAGCGGGAGTAAAACAGCAGTTCCCTACTGGTACGTAAGGAGAGGTGTTCGGATCTGCTACCGTTCTCGTTGAACCCTCCACTTTTGGCATGTCTACTAATGCCGCTTCGAGTTACGGCCTAGGAGAATCTTTTTGCGCTTCTTCTTAGACGAAACCAGCAAACAGTCATCTCCCCGCTGTTTGACTGGACGCCATCTTTTGGGACATTTCCTCCCTAAGGCATTTTAAGCTAAAACAAATCACTTTCGTCAGCTCTTAGTGAAATTCAACGACATTCAAAACTCGAAAATATCCCTTAGTAATACCTGCATCATTTGACAGAAATGATAATCATTATATATTTAGTTATTTATTATAGCTGTGGTTTAAAGAATACAAGGATGACATTGCCTGCTGCGGGCACCAACAAATGTTTTTCGCATGCCTTAGGTTTTCACTGGTTTATTATCAATGTTAATGTCCGCCATCCTTACAGGGCCACCACGGTGTAGCTATGGTCTAAGCGCTGGCTTCTGACCATTCGTCCGAGATAGGTCTGGGTTCGAATCCGGGTAAGGCGTGCATGTTGTGTTTGTCTTACGGCACTGGCTGTCTTCCTCCCCTGGAACCAGTGGTCGCACGTCTGGGACTGGTGACTGATTACAACCCATCAAGTTGCTCATGGTGGTCGTTAAACCCCCATCCTCACGGTTGAGTGTTCCGAAGCTCAGACACTAGGCAATCATCCAAACAGGGCTGGGAAAGACGCTGTGTTTCTTACGGCGCAAGGTCATGACCCATCCACAGATTCACTGCGCCCAAATTATGGACTGGCGGTTCCTTTCAGAACTAGATTCTCATGACTGTCGTTAAGCCTAAATCCCCGAACCGCCGAAAAAACCCTTGTGTTGCTGCCTCCTATTTTCTCAGTAACCAACTGACGACCGCAGAGAATCCATCAACATTTAATCAAAATAAATACTTTTATTAATGTTTTCTGTGAAAATTAACTTTTTTAAATTTCCTCTCAAATTTGGACGCATTTTAGCAATGAATTTGCAAAATAATTTTATTTTTACTTTTCGAAACTTCATAGATAATCTGTACTTTTTTTTACAAATAATTTCCCCCGTAGATTCACATCTTGTTTGAAGATATTCGCATGAGAATCATTTGTCTGAAAAAAAAAAAATAAGTAAAAGATTTCAGAATTGTTCATTACTTTTTGCATACAGATTTCTAAATAGCTGAATATCTTAAGACTTGCGATGCCATTTTGCATGGAATTATAAATCATAAGGGGATATTAAATATTGGCAGTACCCTAATGATCTTAATGAATTTTAAATGATTTTCGAAATGTAATTCGATTTAGATGGATGTAGTATTATTTGTTTCGTTTCAAGCAAATATATTAGGTTTGATATAAAGAAATCACTGTTACTTTCCACAAAGTGTTACTGAATTAAAAACATGATTTTTAGAAATTATGATTTTTCATAACGGTTAATAACTCCAGGTAAGAAATTAATGTTCTTAAACCGGACTCTCTCTCTCTCTCTGTCTGTCTCTCTCTGTCTTTCTTTCTTTTTCTCTCTCTTTCTTTCTTTCTTTCTTTCTTTCTTTCTTTCTTTCTTTCTCTCTCTCTCTCTCTCTCTCTCTCTCTCTCTTGCTATCTCCACAAAATCAAATCGATTAAATGGTTGCTGCATACAATTAGGCCGATATGTACGTTATGTTTTAGTGCAGTCCATATGCATTATCATTGAAGGACTTTTTGGTTTCGTAAAATATCTTTTTAATTTTTGATAATTTTTGCATCTCTCATTGTTCTGTGTGAAATGTTATTTATAAATTCAAAAACTTTAAATGATATTTTATTTCCTTTGTTTAATTTAAAGTAGCGTAACCGTATTTCAGACGAGTAAAATATCTGACAAGTAAAAAAGAAGAATTTCTCTCAGTTAAACAATTCTGTTTTAGATACAATTCCATGTTGATGTTATAATAATGAAAAATAAATGTGAAGTTTGTAGGTGAGAGCAAATGAAGTGTTCATGAAAATATAATGCATCATTCATGAAATTATTATGGATTACTTTGCACAGTTGTATAACTTTTTTACTGATGTTTAGATGTTTTATTGGAAATAAATATTTAAAAAAAAATAATGTAGTTGCCTGACTTTTCCTATAACTAAATTTCATTCAATGTTGCTCTATTTTACTACTGGAAAACCAAAACAACAGAAAAGTGTTTGGTATTTAAAATACTTCTGCGATTAAATAATTAAAGTAAGTTTTAAAACCAGCAACATACACTGCTGGCCACCCAAAATGCAACACCAAGAAAGACACGAGATAGCAAAGCCAGATTTACTGGACACATAACAACAGATACAAAGATGAAACGATTGAGCTTACAGGCCCGTGCCACTTTCGGAACACGCAGACATCAATAGTTCGTGTGGCCCCCATGGCTGGCAATAACGGCCGCTACACGCTGTGGCATCGAACGAAAGAGGCTTTGGATGTGGGCTTGGGTATGCCGGTTCAGGCTGCTTCCACACGTTGCCACAGTTCATCAGGCGTTGCCGCGGGTGGTGCTTGCCGGGCCACTCGTTTGCCGATCAGCGACCAGACGTGTTCGATGGGCGACATATCGGGAGAACAGGCGGGCCACGACAGCAGTGACACCTAGTGGGCCGTGAAGAATTGTTGCACGATACGTGCCACGTGCGGGCGCGCATTGTCCTGTTGAAACGTGGCCGCTGGCAGGTCCTGAAGGTAAGGGAGGAGTACAGGCTCCAAAACGTCAGAGATGTAGCGGTTGGCTGTTGAGTGTACCGGAAGTATTCTCAAAAGGTTTTCCGATGAAAGCGGTATCGATCCACGAAACAATTTTTTCAATCTAGTTTCAGATGCTCAGATTTTGCTCCAAATACACTCACGGGCAATGAAATTTGCGCACCAAGAAGGAAGCATCGGATTGAACTGAAATTTTATGTACACAATGATGCACACGATGGCAAAAACAGAGCTGCAGGACAATTGCAAAGGAATTTGTCACACACAATCCGCTCATTTTCAATAACGCGTCGCACCGCCTCTTGAAGGCGATACATGTCGCAATACGGTTCGGCATGGAGGCGAACAGACTCCTGATGTTGTTCTGCGGCAGACTGGCCCACACGTGTTGGACGTTAGGCTCCAAATACCGGATAGTGCGGCACGGCGGCAACTGGCGTTTCAACTTGTCCCACACATGCTTGATAGGGGACATATCCGAGGAGCGGGCAGGCTATGGAAGTGTCTGGACATGACGTAGGCAGTCCTGGGCAACCCGAGTCGTGTGCGGGCGGGCATTATCCTGCTGGAATAGCGTACCTGGAATCCCGGCCAGGAATGGGAGCACATGGTGCCGTAGGATCTCATCAACATACCGCTGGCCAGTCAATGATCAACGTGTCACTACTAGAGCTGATCCTCTATCGTAGGCTTTGGCTTCCCAGACCATAATGCCTGAAGTGGGGAGGTGTGGCCCTCGATAGCGAGGTTGGGATTGTGCCGTTGACCCGGGGACCTTCACACCGGGACACGATGATCATCTGTCCCCAAAAGGAGGCGGTACTCATCGCTAAACACCACACGTCGCTAGTCTCTGGCGTTTCACGTCGCTCTGTCCTGGCACCACTGCAAACGGAGCCGGTGATGTTCCGGTGTTAATGACAGCACACGTAAGGGGCGCTGGGATCGCAGATTCGCTTTCGCGAGGCGTCGGGAAATGGTTAGTGGACACACAGGAGCCTCTACATCTGCCTGTATAGTGGACCGGGTCCCCGTGAGATCCGTTTGTGCCTGGCGCACGATCCGTCGATCCTCTCTACCGGTGGTCTTCCTAGTCCATCTGCAGCCGCTCCGCCGTGTGGCATTGCCATCACGTGTAAACTGATCCCAACACATTCGGATGGTATGGTCAGAACGATCCACGTGGCGGGCTATACGGCGCGCCGACCACCCTGCGGTTTTCAACCCGATGATCCGGCCTCTCTCAAAGTCCGTAAGTTGTGTCAATTGAAGTCGCTGGAGTTTACCCGGCATTCTTGTCACTCTGTACTGTTGCTTGCGTCGGCCCGTGCTTTTCGCTTTCATGGGCAATCAACTACACGCCGGTTTATAAGGCTGCCGGTTCGTGCTTGCAGTGCCACCACAGGATGTGCGGTCATGCGCAAGCGCAGCAAACGTGGATCATTTGCATACCAGCAGGCACTAACAATTTGCGAAGTTTCGCGGTTGTAGCATGTTATCTTCTAGGTGGGCAAAGTTCACTGTCCGTGAGAGTACAGCACAAGCAGAAACTAACACTTAGGCCCCCTGGTGACCAAACCATTCTTTACCAAATAATAGGAATATGAAAAACATTTTCCACCAGGAGCTGTATGTAGGAATTTTTCAATACGGAGTTTTGGAAGCAGAGATATCGGGGAAAACGCAATTTATCTTGACGCCTTCTGGCAGAGTGTCTTTGATTTACTTAAAAATTTTGAAAATATATTAAACAAGTTTCGCACCGGAAACTCTATCCAACAAAGAAAACAAATTTCAAATCGTACTTTTAGAAGTAGAGATATTGACAAAAATAATATATATATATACGCCCCCTGGCGGAAAGACCGTGCATTATTTTAAGAAGAAAATCTTCCGAGAAGGTTTATCGACGTAAGTGGTATCGGTCCACGAAATAATTTCTTCAATCGAGATTTAAGAAGCTCAGATTTTGCTGCTAATACATCAGAAGCAGAAAGCCCTTACGCCCCCTGGTGGCCAAACCATTTTTTGCCAAAAATTAGAAATTACGTGCAAAAGATTTTCCATCAGGAGCTGTATCCGCTGCAGAAATAATATTTCAAGTCGGAATTTTAGAAGCAGAGATATTAGGAAAAATGCAATTTAATTCTACCTCCCCAAGCGGAAATTCTATGTGGAACTTGAAGAACTGATTATACCTAAAATAGTCTTCGATATAAATGGAATCGAAAGATAAAAAAATTCAATCGGATGTTTAGAAGCAAATACACTGACGGAAAAAAATCCCAACACCAAGAAGGGGTTGTGTTAGATAAACGACAGTTGGTAGGCTGTGAGAGTACATCTGTAAGATGACGTCTATGCAAATTTCGCGCTCGGCGCATACGTGTAGCGCTAGTAGCGCCCCTCGGAACATGCAAAGCAGGTTTGCTGTAAATATGCGCTGTAACGTTCGTGAGCGTTAGTTATCGTTGAGATTCGACGTAGTGTGTTGATGTTAGTCAAGAATGCCTTTAAGAAGACGAAGAAGCCATTATCAACAGCTCACGGAGTTTGAACGAGGTCGTGTAATAGGGCTACGAGAAGGTGGATTTTCTTTCCGCAATATTGAAGAACAACTTGGCCGGAATGTAGCCACTGTGCATGATTGTTGGCAGCGGTGGTCAAGGGAAGGTACTGCCTCAAGAAGACCGGGTTCCGGCCGGCCACGTGGCACTACTGAGAGGGAAGACCGCCGTGTACGGCATATGGCCGTGGCGCATCGTACTGCGTCTGCAGCAGCAATTCGAGCTGCAGTTGCCACCACAGTGACACAACGAACTGTTACAAATCGGTTACTTGAAGGACAGCTCCGAGCCAGATGCCCTGTAGCGTGCATTCCACTTACTCCAAACCACTGCCGTTTGCGACGTCAGTGGTGTCAAGCTAGAGCTCATTGGAGGACGGAGTGGAGATCTGTTGTGTTTTCTGATGAAAGCTGGTTCTGCCTGGGTGCCAGTGATGGCCGTGTGTTGGTTAGAAGGAGGCCAGGTGAGCGCCTGCAACCAACCTGTGTGCGGCCGAGACACACTGGACCTACACCTGGAGTTATGGTCTGGGGAGCAATTTCCTATGACAGCAGGAGCACTCTCGTGGTTATCCCACGCACCCTGACGGCACAGTTGTACGTCGGTCTGGTGATTCAACCTGTTGTGCTGCCATTCATGAACAGCATTCCAGGGGTGTTTCCCAACAGGATAACACTCGCCCGCATACCGCTGTTGTAACCCAACATGCTCTACAGAGTGTCGACAAGTTACCGTGGCCTGCTAGATCACCAGATCTTTCACCAATCGAGCACGTATGGGACGTCATTGGACAACAACTCCAGGGTCACCCCCAACCAGCATTAATCGTCCCTGTATTGGCCGACCAAGTGCAACAGGCATGGAACTCCATCCCACAAACTGACATCCAGCACCTGTACGACACAATGCATGAACGTTTGCGTGCTTGCATTCAACATTCAGGCGGTTACATCGGTTATTAATGTACCAGCATTTCACATTTAAAATGGCTCTTCTCGCGCTTACAAGAAGCTGTGATCTTGAAACTTTAATCGATTAAATATGTTACCTATACGAATGTATTGCCGCCATTTCATTCCTCTACAACTATTTTTTCGTGGTGCTGGGATTTTTTCCCGTCAGTGTATATGGAATAAAATGTATTTTTTATTCGATACATCTGCATTTATGCCCTCTAGCGGCGAAATTGTGCATCGTAAAATGAAAAACGAAATAAAGAATCATCATTTGCATATTTCCTGATTCCCAATGCAAAAAGAATTTTTCAAATCGGACTAATAGTTGCAGAAAAATGGTGTCCACAAACGGACGGAGAAACCGGTAAGACAAGCACGATCTGTTTTACAAAAGACGTGCTAAAAAAGTCAGCATCGTCTTGACATTGCCGTGGATCTGTAGTGTTTTTTTTTTTTTTTTTTTAAGTGGTCTGGGAGAATTTGGTATCTTCCACTATGAAGATTAGGCCTTTGTGCCTTTGTTACGGGATCATGCCGATAAACTCACGATTCATCACCAGTCATTATACGCTGCTGGACAATTGCTAAGGACGGATCATAAACGGCTATATAGCGCATAAAAAAGTAAGTGTGGTTGGATGCCAAGTGAAATAAATTAATGTCAGAATGCCAGGACATTACAAGAAAGACAATTTATTGTGCTCTGAAATCCAGAAGGCTTTGGAACGTGTTCAAGGGACAAACAGGCCATTTTGTGCAGAATACGTAAACGTGAAAAAAATGCAATTACCGTCCGCAGGCGTTCCGGCGTAAGATGTCAATACGAGATATACGAGATATCACCGGCAGCACCACGGAACATGCGAACATGAGGTAGCAGAACATCATTAATGTATCGTTGGCCAGTCATAGTCCCAGTTGGAAGCACATAGAGAGACGTACGGCCATTGATCATGATGCCAGCCCATACCATGACACTACATGTCGGATATCGGTCCCTTTCCTGTATGGTTGCTGGACAATATGCAGTACCACTATCACGCCAGATCAGTTGTCGTCGACAATCAGACGATAGACTGTATCTACTCTCATCTGAGAAGAGGACAGCAGACCAGTCGTTATCAGTCCAATTGCGATGTTGATGGCACCATTGCAAACGGGCGGTACGGTGACGTCTGGACAATGGGATGCACACAACAGGACGGCGGGCGTATAGTCCTCCTTAATGCAAACGTCTGGCGACAGTTTTTCGGGAGATCCGCTTGCCAGTAGCAGCCATAAAGTGATTTGCTACCTCACTAGCTGTGCTGCGCCGGTGTCTTTTTGTTGATAGCACTATGTACCGATCTTCTGCAGGTGTCGTACTGCGAACGCGACCTCCCCCGTGACATTTGCTACACTCTCCATTTGTTTGAAATGATTTCCAAAGCCTTGAAACAACACTGTGGCTGACGTCGAACTCCCTGGCAACATCTGTTATTTTTCGCCCTTCTTCAATCTTGCCAATAATACGGCCACGCGTAAAATCATCTAGGTGATGTCGGGAAGACATACTGAAAATTGCAAGTTCGTCAATTGATTCTTTCCCTTTCAACTTTGAGTTTGAACAACAACGGTCAATACGCGTCAAATCCTTTATATCTCTTATCAGTGCTATGACGTCACGAACAAGTTCGGCAATCCAAAATTTGCATACGCACAACACGTCTTACTGTATCCCGCACTTATGCTAATTTCCACATTTTCCTGCCTTCCATTTTATGGTTGCTATCGTTGTTATTGTCATCCGTCCTTAGCAATTGTCCGGCAGTGTACTAGTTTTTAAATTTTTTTCGACGTTTTCGACGCATTCAAACAGGTCACTAGCAGCTGAAACACATGCCTGATTTTGCTCAACTGAGAGCAATTTTGGCGCAAATGTGCCTGAGACGTGTCTCCTACCCAAGTAGTCTGTAAGAATCGACTGAACTAAACCGAAACTCATGTAGAAGTCTTCAGATAACTCACGAAATGTGATTCGGCGATTTTCCCGCACAGTTGTACGTATAGGTTTGACGTTGTTTTCACTTCTTCTGATTGCAGGTCTCCCATACCGTTCATCACACTCAACACTTTTTTTTTTTTTTTTTTTTTTGTGATTGGAGGTTTAACGACCACCGTGAGCAACTCAAATGGGCTATAAGCAGTCGCCCGTCCCTAATTTAGGGTCACTGGTTCCAGGGAAGGGAGAGAGCCAGTGCCGTAAGACAAACACAACGTCCATGCCTGACCGGGATTCGAACCCGGACCCCTTACGGACGAATGATCAGAGGCCAACGCCTTAGACCACTGCGCCACCGGGGCGGCCACTCAACACTTTAACGACCTTCTTTAAAGCGTTTACACCACTCATAAACTTGTGCAAGATACATTCAATCCTCCCCATAGCTTACTGTAACTTTAAGTACACTCATCGTCAAAAAACATAGTTGCACCCAGAAGGAAGCAACCGACATGAATGAAGCTTGGTGGGTAGGTTTGACACCGTGAGACATGCAGATGATTCAAGTATCACGCTCGCCCGCGCATGTGACGCAAGCAAGAAGGGGTCGTAGCACTGGGCCCGACCGGCTATATAAGGTCGTCTCGTTGAGCGTGCTTGACATGAAGGAACGATCCACCTCTGCTTTGCGATTTCTGCTTGCACTGGTTTAGAGATACGCGGGCGAGCGTTATCATCTGAAGCAACACTCGATTGTTTTTCAATGTTGGCCGTTTGGTCCGGATAGGCTGCGCGAGTTTTCTCATTGTCTTTACATAGGCCTTCTCATTGGTTGTTTCATGTTCTGCAAAGTACTCAACCAGAAGGATACCGTGTTTGTCCCAGAAGACAGTAGCCATGACCTTGGACGCCGACGAACCAACTTTGAACTAGTACTTTGATGTGGGCGAACTCTGATGCCGCCATTGCATAATTTGCCGTTTTGTCTCTGGTTCAAACTGATGAATTCACGTTTCATCGACTGTGATTATGCATCCCAGGAATGCGTCACCCTCCTCGTTGTAACGCTGTGCTAGTTTATTGCAAATGCCTAGCTTTTAGAGTTTATTCACCGTTGTAATCATTCGTGGTACCCATCTGCAATAGATCTTCCTATATTTGAGATGTTCGTGAACAATTCGTCCAACATAATCTTTACTGATATCCAATTACATGGCGATATCCCGAACACGAATGCGTCTGTCGCTTTTAATCAAGTCATCAACCCGTTTAATCGTTTCATCAGTCACCACCGTGTTAAGCCTACATGACCGTGTCTCATCTTCACGGTTCTCGTGGCCAGCTTTGAACGTCGTAACCCATTCATAAACACTGGAATGAGACATAGGAGCATCACCATGCACCGTCCGAAGTCTTCTCGTAATGTCCACGGCCTTTACGCTTTCTTTCGTTAAAACTTTCACTACTGCTCGCTGCTCAAACTGAACACTTAACGTAGCCGCTATGGTTTGTGATCGACAGCGCCACCTAACATTAGTATCACGCCACTCAGGTTTTACGGCGCTTCACTGAAAGTACTCGTAATACATTGGCGTGCAAAAATTAAGGACGAGACGGTTTTTCGAATGTAACGTCGTGCAGACGTGCTCCACATCGACTCAAATCATATCATAAGATTCCCAAGATGTACGAACATGGGACAAGTGAGTAAAACCGTCCAAACAAGGAATCCAAAGGATACAAAGGCACTTTATTGAAAAGGTGGCTTCGAACACAACTGGACAGAAGAGTCCATGTGACAGGCGGTTGCCAAGAAAAATCCAGTCTTTAGTAGGGGATATTATCACCCCTGACTGCGTTGCAGGATTTACAACGTCTGTCCATGCTGAGGACGAGGTTGTCAAGGAGCTGTTGAGGCATCGCGGCCCATTCCTCTTGTAGCGCCAATCGCAGCTGCGGAATCGTTGTTGGCGGCTGGTGACGTGCTGTCAAGCGTCTCCCGTCCCACACGTGTTCGATTAGATTTAGGTCCAGGGACCTTGCGGGACAATCCATGCATTGAATATCTTCACTCTCCAACAGCTCTGCGACAGCTACTGTACGATGAGGTGCAGCGTTGTCGTCCATGAAGAGGAACTCAGGTCCCACAGCACCTCTAAACAGACGCACATGAGGCAGGAGAACCTCGGTATAATAGCGGACACCAGTGACTGAACCTCCTTGGAAGATCTGGAGGTCAGTACGGCTACTAAGCATGGTACCGCCCCAAACGAGAACTCCGCCACTTTCAAACCGGTCCCTTTCGATCATGCTGGAGGTGTGATTACGTGTTCCCTGCTCTCTCCAGATGTGTATACGTCCAGAATCGCTCGTCAGACTAAATCGGCTCTCATCCGTAAAGAGAACTCGACCCCATTGCTGATGTGTCCAGTTCTTGTTTTCCTGGCACCACAGAAACCGCCGTCTCCGATGAGCAGGCGTTAATGGCACACACCGTACTGCTCGTCGTGCAAATAGACCACCTTTGTGCATCCTCCTGGCCACGGTAAAACGCGATAACGGACGTCCAGTTGTCTGTTGCATGTGCCTTGCGATTTCTCCCGCTGTCTGCCGTCTGTCTTTTCTCGCCTGTAGGACAATATACGCCTGTAGGACAATATACCGGTCGTCCGCCGCCGCGGTTGCTATTGGACGACCACTGCTAAACTCTCGGACAGCTGTTCCTGTCGTTTGAAATGCTCTCCAAGCTCGTGAAACGATGCTGTGAGCGATTCCGAACTCCTCGGCTACACTTGTCACACTTCGACCTTCTTCCAACTTCACAATGACGCGACCTCGGGTAAAGTCATCCAGATATCGTCTGCTGGACTGCCTGTTGGCCATATCACACCGTGGCTGCAACACGAAGGCGTTCAAACCGATGTACACCGTGCAATAGCTTTCACCGAATTGCTGAGAGTACACCGCCCGTGTGCTTTACACCCTTCCGACACTCCCTCTCTACGTCATGCTGCATATATACGCATGCCCTACCGTACTGGACCCTAGTCTATCTCCTGAGTGGTCTTTCGGTCCGTTGTGCCTGCTCGTTCCGCTGTTATGCTAATTTCTCCTCTTCGTCCTTAATTTTTGCACACCAGTGTAGTTTCACGTATACATACGATCATACACACAGTTTTGTATCAATAGGAATAAAAATCCGGATACTTATGGAACACCCTTGTAGAACAATTATAACAGTATACTATAGTAAAAGTTATGTGAATGTCAAACCGGCAAGAATTTCTGTTTTGCTTCTTCACAATTTCGCAAGCTGTGTGAAGAATAGGATCGGGGAAATGATATGGGAGCCCAATGAGTTAAGTGAAAGATGAGGTGAATATTTCTGTGAGTTATTAGATCAAGGAAGCAAAATTAATTCTGAGATGATGTCACAGTGAAGAATGAAAGCACAGGAGGGACCTCAAGAAAAGAGGTGTGTAAAGCTCTAAAATCTCTCCAGAATGGCAAGGCTCCGGGAGTTGATGGCATAACTGCTGAGATGTTTAAATTCAGTGATGACTTTGTGATTGACTGGTTAACTGAAATTTGCCAGTCGTGCTGGGAGTTAGGAATGGTCCCTCGGGATTGGAAGGATGCTATCATTGTTCCCTTGTGTAAGGGAAAATGTGATCAGACTGACTGCAAGAACTATGGTGGTGTTAGCCTACTGAGTGTGCCAAAGAAAGTGTTTGGTAAAGTAATTTTTGAAAAAGGACGGGGTCTTACATCAGAGAAGGCTGCACTGACCAAATTTGGTTAGTACAGACTGCACTAACCAAATTTCTGCATTACGCATGATGATGGAAAAGTATCTGGCTGTTGGTAAGAAAGTTTTAACTGCCTTCATGGATTTAAAGAAAGCTTACGACCGAGTAAATAGGACACGTTTGTGGAAGGTATTGAATAAATATGGTGTTACTGAGAATCTACTTAATAGTGTAAAAGCCATGTATGCTGGAATCAGAGCTTATCTACAAGTGAATAGTGTTTTTTCAAAATGACTTTCTATTGGTGCAGGTGTCAGACAAGGTTGTCTAATGTCACTATAGCTGTTTAATATATTTATGGATGCCTACAAGCCTGATGCCAAATTATATAACACAGGTTTATGTCTTGGTGATATCCGTGTTTGCAGATTGCTGTATTCAGATGACAATGTCCTGTTGGCAGAGAGCAAAAGTGAGTTGCAGAATATGTTGTCCCGGATGTATGAAGTTTGCATGAAATTCAAACTGAGTATAAATAAGGGAAAAAACGAAGTCTAAATGGCACAGTTATTGGCCAGGTGAATGAGTTTGTATTTAGGAAGCATGTTTGACAGAGAGAATAAATTAGATGGTGAAATTAGTAGGCGAGAGAATTCTTCATTTAAAGTCATAGCGGCTTTGGGAGGTTTTCAGAGGAATGATGGGTTCTCAAGACAGTCCCATATGGCTGTGTATGAGAGTGTAATTGTCCCTTCTCAGTTGTATGGCGTTGAAATCTGGGTACTACAGAAAAAACATAGGAGTCGTTTGTGTGCAGCTGTAATGCGTTACTTACGGGGGTTTGTGGCAAGACACATTCTGATCGCGTGAGGAATGAAGATATGTGAAACAAAACGTTGTTAGTAAGGTGGAGATTAATAGGTGGTTTGGACATGTTGAAAGAATGAGTGATGAGATGCTTACTAAGAATTTGTTTTAGCCTAAGTGGCAGGAAAGAAAGGCAAAGGAATGCCAAGGACGTCATGTGAGGATCAGGTTCAGGAGTGTCTGCATGAGAAAAAGATTATAAATATGAAGTATAGAAGGTCTTGTGTGCGCCGTGTGATGGATGTCAGTGAAGCCCGAGTTGTATGTTAAGATCGCTGTAGACGGAGAAGTTTTATATGGCAACAGTAAGTAAATACTCAATTAAAAATTTATCTGGTAGTTTGTATTGCTTTGTGAAGCTGACCTCTGAATCTCAGAGAACAGCTTAGTGATATGTATGTGCAATTACATGAATAGAAGATCCATTCTTAACGTGGATCTTAACAACCTCAGCACACGATTTTTTTTCTTCCTTATTAAGTCGATAACTTTCGCCATTCACTTAAAGAAAGCACTTTGCGGTTTCTCTTTGGCATATCCGAATTGCCAGCATTACTACTATTGCGCTTAAGGATCATTATTGAGTAAAATAAGTGTTACTTGAACACAAGCACTGCGATACGCCGACAGTCGATATTATAACCGAGACGGCTACTAGGTGACTGACGGGCTGGTAGTGTATACAGCATGGATACGCTGGACAAAGCGATGATTCACGTCCCGAGCGGGACGACGCGAGGTTTCATCACGTTATTCAAAACGGTGGCAAATTAAAACTTATAAATTGTTTCTGGAATTTTCCATTTAATATTTTCGGGCCGCGGTTGACTGCGGGTAAGGGGAACTACTGTATTCATATTTTGTAAAAACAGAAATGCCTACGGGGTACAGAAAGAAAAGTCTTGCCTTCGCAGAAACTTCTTTTTCCCCTACACTTTTACCTACCATCCGTACATGCATCATCTGCTCTTTCAGCACAGATATTTTGAAAACGAACTGCTTTTTGTTTGACTTATTTCGACAAAGAACTGTTCACAAAACATCGTATGTGTCAAACTAACCTTTTACTAACTTTATTCTTTCCTGCTTTCAGCAGTACATCTAAATTATATGCAATACACAAACATTTGTTTCAACCTATAACACTACAAATGAATAAATAAGAATTACAAATGAAATAATAATTACTTCCGTTGCACAACTACATATATAAGCAAGCTTATTCTTAACCATGTGCTTGGAAGTTACAGCATGTTCAAACTTAACACACGGAGTTGTTGAATCTCTTATTCTTCAAATATAAGAATGTTTCCTCAAATTTATATTGGCAGTGGACATATATCACTTTTACATCGTATTAGGAAACACCCGTATCGATGTTAAGCAAAACAGTAACCTTAATAAAACACACAAATATGAGACGATTTACCTAAAATATTGAAACGTTTAACGAGAGGCTATGGGTTCAGCTTCTGAACTACTAAAGATAAAATACGGTGAGTAAGACTTCTATGTTTCATGATACACTACAGATTAAACTAGGGGAAATGGTTGATAAAAGGTTTTTGTTGGTTTTATTATTTATGACGAAATTATCTTGTACAAGTGGAACTGATATTGATATTAGAAGCAACAGAACTTATTGGTATAACTTGGGGAAAATGAATCAGTTATGCATCAGCCCGATTCCGCAATTTTCACCAAGTGTCTCTAAATGTAGTGAGAACTTTGAATTTTTACTTCATTTGAAAAATTTGTAAGGTAGTAACTTCGTGTAAAACCTTCACAATAAAGAGTGAAAATTCTTATAAAGATAAAATGATATCTCCCCTAAATCAAGGAATGTCCTGCGAAAGTGTTACTTATTATGAACCATTTCCAAAAAGTGCGCACTTAATATTTGAGTTTCTCTTCATTATTTTTATTTTAATTTCTAGAGATTCTTTAAGTGGCCAGCATTTTCAAATTAAGTACACTATGAAAGTGCATGAGAATTTTTAGCTATACTCTGAGTCAACCCAAGAGTGTATTCTAAGCAGTAAAATTATTGCTTAGAATACATTTTTGTTTGCTGATCAGTGTATCGGACAAAATTGCTATCTAAAAAAATTCCAAAAGTTAGAGCGCTTTTAGAAATACATTTGTTGTGAGAAGTTGTTGAATCAAAAGCTTCACACTTTCGGCTATTTCTGCCCACTTGGGATACAACTCGGACAGGTGGAAGACCTCTCGCAACATTAACAACACAGAGGCAATAAATTGACAATCGGCGAAACTCGAAGGGTGCGTTACTGAAACAGGCAGTAGGGGAAGCATTTCGGCCTCTACCAGACCCCCACTCACAATCCCCACTGCTTGTGAGATGTGTGGGTGGGTGGGGGGATCAAAACGGAAACAGTAGAAGAGCACATTAATGCAGATGGATACCGTTCTTGCGTTCCACGACGAGATGTGATAAGGCTCTCCCGCCTTTACCAATAGTACACTTTTTTTTTGATTGGAGGTTTAACGACCACCGTGAGCAACTCAAATGGGCTATAAGCAGTCGCCCGTCCCTAATTTAGGGTCACTGGTTCCAGGGAAGGGAGAGAGCCAGTGCCGTAAGACAAACACAACATCCATGCCCGACCGGGATTCGAACCCGGACCCCTTACGGACGAATGATCAGAGGCCAGCGCCTTAGACCACTGCGCCACCGGGGCGGCATAGTACACTTTTAGCGTGAATTGGAGTATACAAGTGTTTCATATTAATGGCGTCAGCTTTAAATATATATTACACAATTACAGCTTCAGAGACTGAAAGAGCTCCCCGGTGGCAGAGTGGTCAGATGCGCTGGCTCCCGAGATGGAGTTTAGGATAAGACATTGATGGCGTGCCTGTCTGTTGAAACTGGCTCTGTTCCTTTACAGAATATGATCTTTTTCTCCGGTGGAGGAATTCGAAGACACCTCTTCCTACTACGGAGGCAGCTATTCTCCCAAATAAACTACGCCGGTAAGCCTTATTGCTGCAACTTTACAGATTTGACACATATGTCACCGCAGTAGCACGTCATTTTACGTAGTACGTTACATCATCTTCCTTTACTGAGAGAGGCTCGAAATCACAAGTCGTAGGATTTCGTATCCGCAGACAAACATGCTTAAAAGATCAGCTCATTGCAGAAATAGTTTCATACGATGTGTGGAAGAATCACCACACATATTTTTCGAACCTGACGTCCAGGTGATTCGTCCCTATTCAGGCACCAATATAGAGCGTAAGTTTTTTGCCGGTGACGCATTCGAATCAACGTCTTCCTACTCCTGAGATGGCCATTCTCCCAACTGAACTACGGCGGCAAGGCTTATCGCTGGAACTGCGCCAATTTGCCTCATACTTCAATGCAGTAGTACGTCATGTTATATAGTACGCTAAAATTGGTACAATCAACTTCTTGTAGCACATAGAGTTGTACATAATGTTCGTCAAACTCTGAAACAAAACAAAGGACTAAGACATACACTGGCCTTCTATTAATATCTAGACACCCCTTAATGATAGTGAATTAGATCCTACACAAGCACTACGTCACAGACCTAACTACAAATATGCTCGTAGGACTATAATGAGACAAGAGTACGACTGTGAATGCAAGGCACCTCGATCGACTGAGTTAGCTGATTTCCAGAGCAGGGTGCCACTACAGCAATCACTCCGTACGTGACACTTCAGCGGCAATATGTATTCCTGAGTCTATGGTTGGTGATGATATATTCAAAACTGGAGCTGAATGTGCCAAGAAATAATCCGCTAAACCGCTGCAGTGGTAGGAGAGCTCGGTAGAGGACTGTCGCCTCCTCGGCAGCTTAGTGGTCCAAGCACTGGTTGCTGACCATTTGTCAGAGATCAGTCCGTATCGAATCTCGGTTAGGCAGGGATATTGTGTTTGTCTTACGGCACTGGCTCTCTTCCTTCCCTAGAACCAGTGGCCCTAAATTAGGGACAGACGACTTCCCATAGCCCATTGAGTTGCTCACGGTGGTCGTTAAATCTGCAAATAACAACAACAGAGGACTTAGAACGCATATCAACATTGTCTCAAAACCTTACGTGAGACTAATGGAAATGATATTAGCACCAGTGCAGTGCGAAGGACGCTGTTCTTCGTGGGTTATTACTGCCGAGCAGCCATCCACAACTGCTAATCGCCATGCGATAGTACTTCCTGGGTGTGGCAGATACCAGGAAATAGGAAACGTCTAGATTGAATCGTCCCCGTTATGAAGTTTAATGCTATATATCAGTTTTTCAAGTTTCTCGTTGGGCCCAATAATTGTTCCAACAAAACCATGAATGCTGAGCTCTACCGAGGTGTCATGAGCAATTATGCACTATCAACGTTGTGGCAGTGCTCTGAGAAGGCCCGTGCATCTGTCAGCAGGACAACGCATATATTAATGCTACTCGCATTGTTACAAATTGGTTTGAGGCTATGGGCGTCGAAATGTTTGACTGGCTTCCTTAGATTACTGACCTGAACCCTATGGATAATCTTTAAGACGAACTGGATTGTCGGATGCGTAGAAGAAGTGATCGTCCGGCAAACAAAACTGAACTGGACACTGTTTTAGGTTGGACGTCAAGTAATTTTGCCTCCTATACTTCCAATGGAAAAACTTCTGTACACAATTTCTTCACAATTAATGCGTTCCTAAAGATGAAAATTTTAACATCGATTAAAATAGCTTCATTTTATAACTTGGAATACTTAATATTTTCTAAAACATAACCATAATTATGCAATCCAACATTTGTTTGTCTACTGACGTCATCAAAGTACAGGTCGCGCCATCTTTATTCTGGTTTCAACACCACCAAAGGAAAAGTTATTGATTTTTAATATAATTATGGTTATGTTTTAGAAAATATTAAGTACTCCAAGTTATAATATGAAGTTATTTTAATCGATGTTCAAATTTTCATCCTTGGGAACACACTTATTGTGAAGGAAATGTGTACAAAAGTTTTTTCAATTGGAAGTATAGGAAGCAAAATTACTTGACGTCCACCTTAAAGGCCGAATGGCAGAACATATGGATGGGCGTTTACAAAAATCTAGTCGAGAGTATTCACGAAGACTTGAGTCCATCACAATGGCTAGTAGCGTAGCTAGAAATGCTGGGGCTTGGTGCAGAACCATGCCGAGGGCCCCGCAATTCCGTAGAAATACCATATAACTATGTCAGGTGTGCCTAAGTTTATTGCCGCGAATTTCATTATAGGTATGACGTTTTCTTACATAATATACAAGTACCTAGCTCATCGCGCAATTGGAAGTATGCAATGTAGAATATAAGGTTTTCTACTTACACCAATGTTCCAATCAATAATAAAGGAACGATCTCCTCTTGTGCAAACACGTCGATCACCTGGGAAATCGTTCTCCCGCTGCGCTCACAGACACAGGAATCGTCAAAAACAAAAGATATGAAGAGCGTACTTCAGGTGGAAACTGCCTGAAAGTCCATGGTTTTCAATCAAACAGAGCTCTGTAACTTAATTTGTCTGTGAGGTACTACAGAGGTGACGCACATGTCAAGGAGCCGTCCATGAAGTACGTCCGTGATTTTTTACAATTTTTATACTCCCCTCTCCCTAGGGATCCCAGACGTCCCGTAAAATACGGGATCATCCTGTCTTTTGCTAATGCGTCCCGTTGTTCCGAGAAAACTCTTCGGGACAGCTTTTTGTCCTGTATTTTAGAGTTCAAGACTGAAAAACAAAATCGATGAGTTACAATTTCTATTCTTTTACAAACATATGTTTTAACCTGCACGCCAAGCTTCCCCCAAGCTGACTCTTGCCTCCCGTGACGCTATCTCCCGCGTCTAACTGTGTGGTCAATGTTCTCATTACGTAGGCAAGCATAGCCGTGGCAGATTGATATCGGTGGAGCGGAGGGCACGTGATCTCAACACCTGGTGGATGCAGCTCTGAAGTCCAAAGAATATAGTGAAGTGAAGGACATGTTGAAATCCAAACATTTAGATGAAGTCTAAGTGGATCTCTTAAAAAATGTTGAAAGAGAACTATCAAATTTTATGAAAGTAGTGGAGTTTGTTATGTGCATCCCTGGAACAAATACGCGTGTCGAAAGATTATTTTCTCGCATAAACGCACTGTGGACTGATGAGAAAAACAAATTGTTTGCAAAATCAATGCTTATTGTAAAATCATTCTTCAATGAGAATTGTGTAGCTTTTCATGACATGATTCTTAAAAACAAACAATTGTTTAGTGATATTCATTCTTCAAAAAAAATATTTCAAGAGTGAGCAAGACTGATTGATTAATAAGAATATTGATTAATAAGAATAGTTAGAATCATTTTGTAAGACTGGCATATGTGATGGATGCTCATACTAAACTTTCACCCTCCTCAGTCGTAAGTGTCCCGTATTTTTTTTTCCAATGTGTCTGGGATCCCTACCTCTCCCTCATGCTACATTTTGTCCGGTTGTTGATACCACCACCCCTAAAAAGTACGTCCTAATTCCTGCAAACCCCTTTATTTTTCACGACTGCTTTTAGAAGTCCGTTGAGAAACAGAAAGAAAACATGTAATTATTTAAATGAACCTTCCATATATTTACACGTTTGCTTAAAAATTTTTTTATTTTTAGGCATTAATTTATTCCCAAATGCTAACCGAACTTTATCCTTCTGAAATAAAGATATACAAATGAACGCACGTATTCAAGGTTGCAATACTCCCGATTGTACCATCTACAAAACACGATAGATTTGGTAGTGCAAATATGAGAACTTAGTATTAATATTCTGACTTAGCTATATGTCGTCAGAAATCTGAAATATTTCATACCTTTTTTTAACTATTAAAAGAAGAAAAAAAGAGAAAACAAAACGAAGAAATACCATCCACTGTATTTTTGCCGCTGGACGTCCGAATTACTAACCCCCCCCCCTCCCTATGTCACATTTTGTTCGGTTGTCAGGATTCCCCTCTCCCCCTGTAATCTCTGACGTACTTTATGGACGGCCCCCAAGACGGCGAGTAGGAGTGATAAACCCTTGCCGGTGTAGCTGAATTGGGAAAGCCTTTTTTTCAATGAATGCTTAATATCCACCTTGAGCAACTCAGCGGCTATAAGCCCGTCCCTAATTTAGTACCACTGGTTCCAGGGAAGGGAGAGAGCCAGTGCCGAAAGACAAACACAACATCCGTGCCTCACCTGGATTAGCTCTCAGACGACTGCGCCACCGGGGCATGGGGAAGCATTCGGCTCCGGAGCAGAAGGATGTGGATTCCAGCGTCACCATCGGAAAATTTTGGGTTTTCACATTGGCGCCCGAACGTAAAAAATAGATCTACTGACCGCTAGGTTCTTCAAAAAATGTGTGATACTCCTTCCACACATAGTCTGGAATTAATGAGATTTCCTTCTTCTATAGAGTTTTTTCAAGCATGGTTTACGGCGGACCCGGAACTGATATGTTGCTGAAAATCTGTGGACACCTGATCAATGTTTTCAGATTTTCATCAACATTATCCACGTTTTTCTTAAAAGAGAAAAAATTAATCGAAGGGGTAATATTGATCAGTTCAGGAAAGGGTGACGATTCTTTCCTGGAGTGATTTGCTGTTAAACTTTTCGTAAACTTAGATTTCACCTCCCTGAGTTCGATCTTTGGATCCAGAGAGAGAAAGTCAAGAAAAAGTTACAGAAATTCTATTACCCATTTGTTTGTTTTTTTCTTCTTTGTTCTGTGGGTCCTGCGAGGAAGGTGTTCGCTTTATTCACGAAAGAAAAAAATGTATATAGTGTGAACTGGCAGTCACAATGCTGTTCCTTTTGTTTTGGTATTACTCAGCCCAGCAGGAGGAAAAGAAAAACATACTCAGCAGAATTAAAGTAAGAGCAGTGTAAATAATTTTTTTTCTCTATGTGTATGAACAAAATGTAGCATTTATACGACGCAGTACCAAAAGGTGAGATGTCGCAACATTCAAGAGAATAAACCTGGGGTATGCTCATAAAATAATAATAATAATAATAATAATAATTATGAAAAAAAAAGAATATTTTGTATTTCTTGCTTTGTTCAGTATATGAAGTAACATGTTAAAACATTTTGTAAGCCAGCTGCAGTTTCTCTCCTTTAACAGATAGCAGTCATTGCTCTGGGTTTTCCAGAAAAAGGGATTAAAGCAGCAAATTCTTTCGACCCTATTGGAGATTTTCTTTCTTAGAAAAGACCACCGGGAGGGCAAACATTCTTTTTTTTAGGTCTCGCCAATCTCACTAGCTGAGAAGGGGCTTAGGAACTGAAAGAGATAGATACCCTTGTAAAGCACTATGAAAGGGGAAGTGTTGGCCGGTTGAATGTAGAAAGCAGCAGTCCCTCGCGCCAAATTTTATGAGATTGTTTACGAAAATTGGACTCAGAGAAGCATGCATGTGTCTAACACGCGGTCCCCACGTGTTCTTGGCTGGAAGCAGTAAATGGGATAACTGGCGTCCTCTCTGCCTGATCCGATTGGTCGCTTGACCCTCCCATGGGGAGAGGATTTCTGAGCGTCCATTTTGATTTTCGAGAGAAGCTCGGAAAAATGAACTGCTAGAGAAAGGAGAAAAAAAGAAGGTGGCTGGCTGTTGAGTCAAGAAAAAATGGCTCAAAAAAAAAGCTTTTGCACCTGAGTGACTTAGGCTCGATGGTTATCCGCCACCTTGGGAGCTACAATTTGCCGGAAACGTGCAGAATAGCTGCTGATGATACCATCACCGAGCATACTGCCAAAACATTCTCACCAGAATGCTGATGACACCACCACCGAGAACGCCGGGGTTTGTGCTGCTTTTTGTTTGACCACACCTATTGCAGCCTATGCCCTGCGAAGCTGAAGTCCTCCGGAGTGCCCATGCCAGAATAGTTTCCGAGAGGAGCACCTAACCCTAATTCCGCGCTGCATGCTTTTACCATTTTAACTCGCGATATCAGAAGAAAAGGCGGAGGAGCGTTGTCATTAAATACAATCGCACAGAAAAGTCGACCTGACGACAGCTGGAGGAACCACCAGCGAAACCGACAAGCCGGCCAAAATTTTGGGTGAAAACCAGCCTTCCGGACTGCAACTACTCCCTGCGTACTGACTGTATGGACTGTGCTAGTAATAACAATAAGGAACAACTGGACATAACGATGGATGTCTCCCTTGATTATGTATGTAAGTTGTATTTTCATTGGCTTGTATCATCATAATATGGTTAAAAGTTTTTTTGGATAGGGGGTATAAATTTGTTGAAAAAAATTTAAAAGCGAGGCACTATGGAAGGGGAGAGGCTGTAGCTGACCGTAAGAGTCTAACATTTAACTAGTGTTATAGTTCAAAAGGAAAAAAAATTTCTTCAGAAGAAGAAACTAAAAATCATTAAAATCACTCATGATGTTTTGTAATGGCCTCAAAAATCCTGAAAATGGGAGAGGCATGTAAAACCAAATCTACAAAAACAGGCAAAAATGTATCAACAGGAATTGTTATGACATAAGAAAAAGGTTGTGATCTCGAAACACTATCAGTACAGTTTGGTTCTTCTATTATGTTTTTTTATACCATATTGTTATTGTTTAAAAAATATATATATAGGCATTAGCCTTTCAAAAACCTAATTTTGGTACGAATTGGTAATTCAGTTTCTTGACGTCTCCTAAATTTCTGAGCAATGGCACTCATCACCCAACGCTCTGACGTTGGCTAGGAAGTCCCTTGGGTGTTGTTTAAATAATGATAATGTCCTAGTAATTAAAATAATTACGGTCTGATAATTTTTTTCCATGCTTACCAACACGAGTTCATAAATACGGTCTCTGTGAGTTGACACATATGTTACACATGTACCAAAAACACAGTGCTATAGTTATTCCTCAGGTGTGAAAAACAAGAAAAAACATGTTCAGTAGTCACAGAAACAATATCACCGGTGAAAACTCATGTTTGCTATACCAAATATGACATCTCAGAATTTCTTTTTATAAATTTTATGTTTTGGTCGTTTCAAAATGCATCTACCCATCTCCCAAAGTTAAATTTTAGTCTAAATTCAAAATTTTCCTTCAAGTTTACTTTTGGCTGTCTATTATAATCACCTTACTTTAACGTGGCTGAGATATCCGCCGCAACAGAACCTACGATTTTCTGCCCCCGCCTTTCTCAAGGGGGGTTATATGTGACGCACTACAGAGATGGAGCACATGTCAAGACAGAAAGTAGCAGTGATAAACTCTTACCGGCGTAGCTTAATTGGGAAAGCACTCGGCTCCAGAGCAGAAGGATGTGGATTCTAGTCGCCACCGGAAAATTTGGATTTCACACGTTGAGAGAGTAAAGCAACTGAACACTGAACGACAGACGGTTAACATGGATATTTGTTACCAAAAAAAAAAATTTCGAATCAGACTGTTAGAAGCAGAGATATCGACAAAAATAAGATATACGTCTGTGCCCCTGGCGGGAACATTATGCACTATTTTCATCACAAGGTATTCTCAAACTGCTTGCCATGGTGATTGGCATCTGACCGCAAGAAAATGTTTTAAATCCAGCTTTCAGAAGCCCAGATTTTGCTGCAAATATATCAGAAACAAAAAATATACACTTATGCACCCTAGTGGCTAAACCATTTTTCACAAAAATTTGAAATTATATGCAGAACATTTCCCACCAGAAGTAATATGCATGCAGAAAGATTTTTTTAAATCGGAGTTTTAGAAGTAGAGATATCGGGTAAATCGCAATTTAACTTTCCTCCCCCTAGCGGAAAAAACTATGAAAGATTTTAAAAGGGAAAGTACCCAAAATAGTGTTTGTTATAAATGGTATCAAATGGAAGAAAGAATGCTTTTAATCGGATATTCGGAAATATTTATATTGAATAAATATATTATAAAGTAGGTAGAGTACGCAATTACGCCCTCTAGTGGAGAAGTTATGCATCGTAGAAAAACTGGAAAGAAAGGATCATCGTTCTCATACTTCAGGCTTCCCAATGCATAAAGAATTTTTCAAATCGAACTAATAGTTGCAGAAATATAGTGTTCACAGACGGACAGACCAAGTGATAACATAAGCACGACCTTTTTTCACAAAAGACGTGCTAAAAAGACTACGGTGGGGATGAGGACGTTCGTAATAAATTCAAATTCAAGATATTTTATTTAGAGGAAGCGTTTTCTAACGGTGAGTGGACGTTACCAAAAATAATTATAGTGATTTTTACAATGACAAAAATTGAAACTACTCGTAAAGGTTCTTATTTTTAAAATTTCACGTTTTCTATGGAATCAATAAAAGAGAACTGCGAAAAATATTAAATAATTAAATACTATACAATCTCTACTTTGTAACACAATGAAAATTGAAATTTTTTTTTTTTTTTTGAGGTTTTAACGACCACCGTGAGCAACTCAAATGGGCTATAAGCAGTCGCCCGTCCCTAATTTAGGGTCACTGGTTCCAGGGAAGGGAGAGACAAACAGTCATGGATGTTGTGTTTGCCGTAAGACAAACACAACATCCATGACTCACCGGGATTCGAACCCGGACCCCTACGGACGAATGATCAGAGGCCAACGCCTTAGACCACTGCGCCACCGGGGCGGCAAATTGAAATTTATAATGATGTTGAGGATCTTTTTTTTTTTTTTTTTTTTTTTTTGATTGGAGGTTTAACGACCGCCGTGAGCAACTCAATGGGCTATAAGCAGTCGCCCGTCCCTAATTTAGGGTCACTGGTTCCAGGGAAGGGAAAGAGCCAGTGCCGTAAGACAAACACAACATCCATGCCTGACCGGGATTCGAACCCGGACCCCTTACGGACGAATGATCAGAGGCCAACGCCTTAGACCACTACGCCACCGGGGCGGCAAGGACGTATTTGATTAAGTAATAAAAGACTTCGTGCCAAATGGTATAATGAAGAATCCGAGGCTGTCGTATGCACGATTGAATGCACTTTCGAGGCTACTTTAGCCTCATCATCGGGCCCGATTGCGCGAAAGGATGGTTACAGGCATTTATATACAATCATGGAATAACAAATGGTGTTACCAAACTGGAAATGACATATTACAAATAATTATATGTAAATTAAACTCACGTATCTGGAGATCCAACAGGTGAAGCATTTAGCTGGTTCAACAGCAGAATCCAAGGGCGAGGTATAATTACAGGCAAATCGTCATTGCAACCCCTGGAGGCAAACCGTGTAATACACAAACTTTCAGCAAGCAACAAAGAATGTTTATCAGGTGCAGAGGCAATCAGTGTGGTACGACTCCGGTCTGGGTAATGTTGACCTTGCGCCACTGTACGGGCTAAGGCAAAAGAGGTAGAGCCAACACGAACTGCATATTTGTGCTCTGCCACCCGTACTTGCACTGAACGTAGGGTAGAGCCTATATGGGAGGTGTCTTCAGAAACCGGTGAATAAGAAACGAGTGGGATGTTATGAACACCAGAACTATGTAGTGGGTGAATCTTGACACGGTACTTGCGCAGCAAATTGAATAAATTCAAGGTGCGTATTCCAAAAGAAATATGGAACCTAGCGCAGGCATTCCCAAGGATGTTGACAATGGCTGGGTTGTAGTGAATCGTACCCACATATCATACAGTTTGCGACTCCCGTTGCAATGTTGTGAATTGAAGGCGATTTATCTTTCTGTCCAGGCGGGATATGTCGTCGTGAGAGTAGCACAACGTGGAAGCAACTGTCAAAATCCTCTAAAATTCTATTTAATCGTGCATACGACAGCCTCGGATTCTTCATTATTGTATTTGATTAAGTTTTGCATATTTTTTTTTAATTTCTTCGGAAATTCAGAGAAATAACGGTTTTATGCTTCAAAAGTGATTCAGGAAACACAACAAAAATACTCTAAGATACATTATCGATAAAACTCTGGTATTAATAAACTGAATGTAAATGCGTAATTTATTACTGAGTTTATATCTTTATGAACTTCCTTGCGAAGGACTACTTTTATTTATTTATTTATTTATTTAGTTATTTATTTATTTTTATTTCAGCTGTTTTAATACAAATACATGCAAAATCATTGACATTATTATGCTTATTCATACAAAGCAGCTAAGAAAACGGAGGAAAAAACCAAGCAAAGGCCTGACATAGCCCCAGTCTCCCTACGTACACATATCTAGTCAAGCACCACAGAGACAGCAATCCGAATTATTAGTGTAAGTTAGTAAACATGTTAATTTATTCAAAAGGAAAGAAAAAGACATAATAATTAGGGGAAAAAAAGAAAAAAAGATAATTAAAAAAAATGTAAATGCAAAGATCATTCTCCCCTAATCACCCATTATGTTCACTATAACGGTCACATTTTCCGTACCTTCTCATACTAATATCCCCCCTTCACCGCCCCCTCATTTCTAATTTTTATGTAACAGATGAAGTTTTAATTTCCTCTTAAAATATTAAAATTATTCAATGTTTATTAACATATCCCTTATAACTGGATACACTAATGTTTGGTCTCTTCGATATGGCGAAACAGTCGTAATACATAGATTTACAAAAGCTTGCTGTAATGTAGAATCCCCTATTATTCTACCCCATCCTTGGAGACACCATATTAACGAAGAGACTATTTTTCGTGTACTGACGAAGAAATCTTAACAAAAACTATAACATGTTGCTACGTTAAATATCTCATCTTTATCAAAAACCGCAACTGCTCTTTATAGCTAACTTCCACAACAATTTCATATTTAAATCAAACACGCGCCTCAGTGTTCCTGATCATAACCATCACGTAAATATATTACTTACCGTTATAACCTCAAGGAGTATTTTGAATAGTGTGTATTTGAAAGGATCTATATTTTATTTTGTACACCTGATGATGAAACGATAAAATCGTTTTGAAAGCGCTAGTGTGTTATGGCGAAAAATAAAATATTTCTAACATGCCTAGACGGTATAAACTTTGTTCCATAGACATAATCCGGTGCGTAATCAATCTCGCCGAGTGTATGACTTCGTAAAAAATCATCATATCTTACAGAGGGCATCACTTGGGGATATTTCATCATCATCGTCAACCATTATCAATCCACTGCTGGACGAAGGTCTCCTCAAGTTTCCTTCACAACGGTCTGTCTTGTGCCAGTCTCCTCCAAGTCACTCCCGCATACTTTCTTATTTCATCCACCCATCTCCCATGTGGTCTTCTTCTGGGTCTTTTCCTGTCCCTTGGAATCCAATCTAAAATTTCGGCTGTCCATCGATGGTCTGTCCTTCTGGCAGTATGTCCAGCCCATTGCCATTTCAGGGATTTAACTCTGATCATGATGTCTTCAATTCTTGTCATTTTTCGAATCCACGAGTTCCTCTTCTTATTTCTCCTGGTTACACCAAGCATGCACCTCTCCATGCTGCTTTGAGTTGTCTGCAGCCTTTGTATGTCTCTTTTAGTTAAGGTCCACGTCTCTGCACCATACTTAAGCACTGGAAGGATGCATTGATCAAACACTTTTCTTTTAAGACATAATGGCATATTGCTCTTGAAAATTATGCTGTTTCTTCCAAAAGCTCTCCAGGCAAGTTTTATACGCCGATTCATTTCTTCATCAATGTGACCCTCACTTGATATCTGCTGCCCGTGTCTGTTATCTCCAGCTTTTCTCCATCAATCGATAGATCTTCATTTCTTGTAAAAGCATTGTACATCACTTTTGTCTTCTGAAAGTTCATTTTTAATCCCACTTCCTTACTCTTGTCAGCAAGTTCCTGAATCATACTCTGCAGCTCTGATGGGGTAGTTGCAAAAATGACTACGTCATCAGCAAAACGAAGGTGAGTTAGATAATCTCAATTAATCTTTATCCTCTTGTTTTCCCAGTTCAGTGATTGAAAGACATTTTCCAATGTGACATTAAAGAGCTTCGGAGATATGGTGTCACCTTGTCTCACTCCCTTTCCAATGTTTATGTGTGTTGTATTTTCAAACAGCCGAATCTTTGCACTTGCATTTTCATAGATGTTATGAATAATATTAATGTATGCATCTTCAATACCGCAGTATTTCAAAGCCATTGTAACTGCTGATGGTTTCACCGAATCGAAGGCTTTTTCATAATCGATAAAAGCCATGCACAATGGAAGTTCATATTCCCTCGCTCTTTCAATTAGTTCTCTCAGCACATGGATATGATCTATTGTGCTGTAGCCACTCCTGAATCCAGCTTGTTCTCTCGGTTGAGCCATGTCCAGTGTTACCTTCAAGCGGTGTGAAAGAACTTTAGTGAAGATTTTATAAACCACTGATAGGAGGCTGATAGGTCTAATTTTGGTTAATTACTTAAAAATGAGGCCTAAGCTATTGTTGTTTTAATGTTAGTAGAAAAATTCTTTGAAAAACAAAGTAGGCACCCCCGGTGGCGCAGGGACCTGTGAGCTTCCGTCCGAAATGGGACTGGGTTCGAATCCCGTGTGAGGCATGGATGATGTGCTTCCCTTATGGCACCGGCTGTCTCCCTTTCCTGCAGCCAGAAGCCCTAAATTAAGGACCGGCGAATGCTTATAGCCCATTGAGTTGCTCTCTGTGGTCGTTAAACCCCTAATTAAAAAAAATGTTGCATGAACGACTAATGTGAATGACGATCTTGAAAATTTGTTTAATGTCTGGCTCAGTCTTTAAAAGTTTTAAGCGAAGTTCATGGTTAAACTTTGTGCCACATTTCTTTTTGATGGGCAGCATAGCTGAAAATATTGTTTCACAGAGGTAAGTGGTGGAAAAAAGGCACTATAAAGACTTTAAGCATTTGAGGAGTGCTCCGACAGTCTTTTCGACTAAACTTCGGTAAGGTCACATGTTGTGAATTCAGTTTGCTGTCCTCCATCACAAGACGAATCAATCAGGTGAATCCTTAACTGGAGAATTTTTCAATTATTTAATGAGTTCCTGGCAATGTTTTCCAATACCAGTGAGTACCTTAGAGATGATTTGAACATTATTATCATCAACAGAGCTCTCAGGTGTTGGAAGGTTTTGAAAGTTGCAATTAAAATGCCCGAAAACTTTGATAAGCTGAAGCTTTCGGTAAATTTCTACATTTTATATTTTATCTCTGTTATTCTTTCCCTTTAAGCAATAAGCATGACAAAACATTATTCCTTTCCAGCATAAAACACAGGGCTTTTCAAGTCTGTTTAAATTTAAACTCTCGCACAACAGAGTTTCGGAAATGCCAATCTACGTACACTGCTCGAAAATCTGTTGAAAATACATTTTCCCGAGGAGGGTAAAAATATTCAACAGTTATGTTTCTAAAATTGAAGAATTTTCAACAGTTATGTTTCTGAACTGAAGACGAAATTTAAGCTTAGGAAGACATTTCTTTACTTAAAATTATGAAACCCAAACCGGCAGGGGGAGGACCCACATACTTCTGCTCCGGAGCTGAATGCTTTCCCAGTAAAAAAAACCACGCAAGCAAAGGCTTGTCACTGCTACATCAAACAGAAGTCATCGCTCTTTCCACGTTTATAAGTGAGTCACGGAAAAATTCTCATTGGCCACCACCGGGACTCGAACCCAGGTCTTCCAGTTACGCGCCGGATATGCTTCCACTGCACCAGAGCGGCCTCGAATTTCCCCAGACTCACATACACTAAACTGCCAAGCCAATTGGCAGATTGCTTCATGGAGCCCCGCACAATGCTGGAGATTCACCAAAGATGGTGAATCCCGAGCATTGTGCGGCATGGATGATGAATCCCCAGCATTGTGCGGATCTCCATGAAGCAATCTGCCAATTGGCTTGGCAGTTTAGTGTATATGAGTCTGGGGGAATTCGAGGCCGCTGTGCTGCAGTATAAGCATATCCGGAGCGTAACTGGAAGACCCTGGGTTCGATTCCCGGTGGCGGCCAATGAGAATTTTTCCGTGACTCACTTATAAACGTGGAAAGAACGATGACTTCTGTTTGATGTTCCTAGTCCACGTCAAAATGTCTGTATTAATTTGTCACTGCTACTTGCCATCTTGACTCGTGCGCCAACTCTGTAGCATGTCACATGTATACCTCCCCTTTATAAAGGGTTGGGACGGAATCTTGGTTTTCCGGGTCAGCCGATAAACCACGCTTGAAGGAGAACCCGTGGCAGAAGAAAGAATTCTGACTAATTTCAAACTATGTGTGGAAGAAACATCCCACATTTCTTCGAGGCGCCAATGTGAAATTCAAACAATCTCTCTGTCGGTGGGGGAACTTGAATCCCCATCCCTCTTCTCCGGAGCCGAATACTTTCCTAATTAAGCTACGATGGCAAGGGCTTATCACTTCTACTTGCCGTCTTGATATGTGCGTCACCTCTGTATTACGTCGCAATGTCTCGCTAATTTTAGTAAAGAAACATATAGGTTGTCACTCGGAATGGAAATCATCTTTATAACAATCCGAGGAGTGTACAAAAATACAGAAAACGAACCGCATATACAGGGGGATTCACTCGGGACTGGACACATATTATGTGGAATATATGAGATGGGGAATATACGATGAGCGTGAAGCACGAACGGGGCGGTTTTTTATTCCCTGACGAAGCAGTCGACATGCATTACCTGTGAATAAAATGTCTCCCCGGCAGCTGGCTGGCGCCGCACTGACCCGCCATCGGTCCAGTAGTGGTGGGGGGAATAGCGTGTCACCGCAGAGAGTTTAAGCTAGGAGGTCGAATGAATATGGTGTTTTCAATTGAAGAGCCTGTGTTCATTGTATGTCAGTAATGGGTAACCGATTCCTTCAAACAATGTCATTTCGAAATTGGCGAACAAGCTGGAGAGAACGGGAAGCTGGGTGTATCCGCATTCTTGCGGACGACTCCAGATGGCGGAGAACACAGTACAGGATGTGAAGCAGCGGTTGTTGGCATAATGAGTTAATGAGTCTGTGAACCAGCTGGATGATCAGGAACTTGCAGATGGTTACTTTCAACAAGACGGTGCAACGTGCCACACTTCCAATAAAGGCATGGCAGAAATTAGCAGCTTTTTCCTGGACAGGATTTTCTCCAAAGACCTGTGGCCGCCCAGGTCTCCCGACCTGACACCCCCAGATTTCTTTCTCTGGGGACTTTTAAAAAGCAAGGTTTATGACAGCAAGCCAAGGTTGACTGAGGGACTGAAAGACAACATCACACGTGAAACTGCTGCATCGACGTCGCTACGCTACATCGCACATTTGCCAATATGGGGCGTTGGGTGAATATGTGCCTGGATGCTGGCGGTGGGCACTTTCAGCATCTTCTATGAGACATTCCTTTTTGTCATGGATCAAGGTATGTTTTATACACTGGTGTCCAAAATTAATGTCACAACCACATTTTTTACAATAATTAAAAATAGCAATTAGTAAAATGTTTTAAACTGCTGTCATATATACTTTGGGTAACGGTGAATCTACTGTAAGCGTAAGGGCCGCGGGTGGCCCCGTGGTCAGCGTTTGTGACTGCCATGGAGGTAACCTCAGGTTCGATCCTGGGCAGGTACGAACGTTCGAACCAATAAATACCAGCCGTGCGTCGGATGGTCACGTTAAGCCGTCGGACCCCGGGTACTAGCCCCCCGGTAATAAATAAGGGCGTCTTCCTCCCCTTTCTACCTCGCTTTCCTATCGGGCACTCTAGCCCAAATCTCCTAGCCTCCTATTTCTAAGGGCTGTTTAAGACCTGGGGTCAGACACTTACATCCTAAAATCCTCTACATATGATCTGATCTGCATCTACTGTAGAGCCGCGGGTGGCCTAGTGGTCAACGTTCGTGACTGCCACGGATAAGACCTCTGGATCGATCCCAAACAGGTACGAACGCTAGAGCCACTAAATATCTGCCGTGCGTCGGATGGGAACGTTAAGCCGTCGGACAGTGGGTACTTCCCCCCCCCCAGTAGTAAATAATGGCGTCTTCTACCTCGCTTCCGTGTGACTTTCCTATCGGGCACTCTAGCCCAAATCTCCTAGCTTCCTATTTCTAAGGGTTGTTTAAGACCTGGGGTCAGACACTCCCTTCCTAAAATCCTCTACATATGATCTGATCTGAATCTACTGTAAGCATCCACTATTTGTTAAACGGGGGTGAGTTTGGTAAGAGAACGTGAAAGTGACCTTTTTCTGCATCTGCAAATTTCGTCTTCAGATTTGTGTTTCTTGCAAGAAACATCACAAGATTGACTAATTTCAGTTGGAATGAGTGCTCGAAATCGTTTAGACGATGGTCTGAGGTGGAAAGACATCGGCAGGCTTGAAGCTGGCCAGTCTCAGACGGAGGTCGCTAGATGGCTACAGGTTTCACGAAAGGTGGTATCCAGGTAATGGCACCATTTCCGAACTACAGGTGCCATCACTAAGAGGCCCGACCAAGGCCGCCCAAGAGCCACGATACGGGCGAAAGGTTGGTTACGTGGCATTAACTACCAAACGCCATAGACAGATGACGGCTAGAGACCTTTCTCAGGACCTTGCTGTTACGACTGGAACAACAATTTCGAAGCAAACTGTACACAGACGCCTAGCAGAGAAGGTCTTTTACGCCCGGCGACCAGTGGTGTGTGTCCTCCTCACCAGATGGCAGAAGAGAGCCGGTCTTTCGTGGAGCCAAACACATCTTTCTTGGACACAGCACGATTGGGGCCGTGTAGTTTTCTGTGATGAGTCAAGATTCAATACACACAGTGATTCTCGACGAATCTTCATCTGGAGATAGCGTGGGGATCCTATCATTCCGCCCAACATAAGGGAAATTGACCACTTGGGTGTAAGTGGAATCCCTGTGTGGGCAGGCATCATGTTGGACAGCCGTACATCACTGCACGTCTTCAATGGTGGCACTGTGACCGCACAGTGCTATAGGGATGAGTAACTTGAACCTTATGTAAGGCTTTCTCGGGGAGCTGTCGGACTGAACTTCATAACGCGAGGCCACACAGAGCTCAGCTTGCCAACGATTTTCTGGAGGAAGAGGATATTCGCCGTATGGTGTGGCCAGCGAAATCGCCGGACCTAAATCCTATAAAGCATTTTTAGGATTCTCTAGGAAGAGCCATTGCACGACGTCAACCCCTCCCTCCTAGGAGCCTCCAGGCGTTAAAATCCTCGCTTTTAGAAAAATGGGATTTGTTGCCACAGGCTGTTATCAACAACCTCCTTTACAGTATGAGGGCTCGTTGTGCGACTTGTAAAGCTGTGCGGGGTGGCCACACTCCCTATTAGCCGGACCGTTCTTGAGATATGTTCTCGAGATTGCCACAAGCTGTTATCAACAACCTCCTTTACAGTATGAGGGCTCGTTGTGCGACTTGTAAAGCTGTAAGGGGTGGCCACACTCCCTATTAGCCGGACCGTTCTCGAGATTGCCACAAGCTGCTATCAACCACCTCATTTACAGTATGAGAGCTCGTTGGGCGACTTGTAAAGCTGTAAGGGGTGGCCACACTCCCTATTAGCCGGACCGTTCTCGAGATTGCCACAAGCTGTTATCAACAACCTCATTTACGGTATGAGGGCTCGTTGTGCGGCTTGTAAAGCTGTGCGGGGTGGCCACACTCACTATTAGCTGGACCGTTCTCGAGATATGATGCATCATGTCTGGACAGTTTTTGGTCTAATTTGCATATCGCACGCAATTTAGCTCCTATTAATTTGTTACGTTGCTATTGGATGTCTCATAGTATGAGGCATCTATGTACTAAATTTTATTGCAATAAACCATTTCGTTTTCAAGATATCACAGAGTATCTGTTTGTGACCTTAATTTTGGACATCAGTGTATTAATTTCACTCAAATGTGCCTTTACAATCGTGAGTTAATTAGAAAAATAATGTACAATCCCAAGTGAATCCCCCTGTACAAACGCATCCAGAAATGACGCAGGAAAACTTAGGGAGTCTTTTTCGTCCTAATAGAAAGAACTAGTAACTGATCTGAAAAGGAGTGTCGCGAGAAGAACATAAAAATCAGCTGAGAGAATCTTCCCGTTTTTCTTTACATGGGCAACAATGAAAGCATTCAGCTAATCGATTTTCCCGTCTCTTAGCAGATCAAAGGCAAGGACAACAAATGAAAGTGAGCAGAAAGCGCGTTGTTTCGTAACAAACACGTTTTTGTTTGCGGATCAAAAAACGCTTGGTAATATAAGCAAATGCGCCAAATTTACTAACAACGCTTTGATTTTTTCTTTTGCATGACAAAGACTAATAATTATTGACAAACCACATAAATCCATTTATCGCGCAAGAAATGCGAACTGGTTGAAACTGGATTGGTTTTCCGGAAATATTGTGTTTGAATGCTACACATATTTAACACTTCTTCTGATTAAAAAAATAATGCGTACTTACAGTATTACTAGGTCTTTCCGTCCGTCCGTCCGTCCCTGGATACAATATATCTGCAGCTACTAGTCCGATTTGAAAAATTCTTTCTGCAGTCGGAATCGCGAAGAATGTGTTTAAATGCACACGCTATGAAATTCAAAATATATTATACTCTATACAATTGTTTAAAAAAATCCATCTATCTCGTCCGCCCATGGCGGATTGAGTCCCACAAAGCTGGCCATGCTTCATTGAGGGTTACTGGCAAATTAACGCAGCCGGCTTGCCATTCCTCTGCTACATACGGATAAGGGACAAAGTGTGTCCGGGGCCGACTTCACAGAGAACCACCTACACATTCGCGTCCCCAAATACAGGGACCGTCCGGAAAACCCTGTGACGTGCCTGCCAGCAGGACGCACACGACATAAAGGCAGATAGGAGTCAGAATGAACGTCTGCGTAGCTCAGTTGGTAGAGCGACTTGTTCCGGAATAAGCGGACTCGGGTTCGAATCCCGGCGTAGACCAAAAATGACGGAGAAATTTACTATCGTTATAATGGCGCCCGAACTATCCGGATGACCCGACCGTTCAAAATCTCGCAATGGTGTGATGTTATTTTCCACACCGCGAGATAGGAAAAATCAGAGAATCTCTTCTCCAGCGCTTCGAAAAATAAATGTGTGTGACGTTGCATTCCACACACCAGATTGACTGGGAGTTCTCAAGTGCACGTTCTACAGTGGATGGCTGCCTGCAACGATTCATGGTCACGGCTGACCCGTGGGCCATGCCCCCGGCCCTCTTTCGGGGGCGGGGGAGATGTGACGTGCCTGCCAGCAGGACGCACACGACATAAAGGCAGATAGAAGTCAGAATGAACGTCTGCGTAGCTCAGTTGGTAGAGCGACTTGTTCCGTAATAAGCGGACTCGGGTTCGAATCCCGGCGTAGACCAAAAATGACGGAGAAATTTACTTCGTTATAACCCCGGAAAAACCGCAGACCAAATGGCCGGCATTCGAACACCCATTAGAAACGTCCGGCTCCCACACAGCAACTCAGTATGCTATAAGCAGTCTCGTCTGTCCCTAATTCAGGGTCACTGGTTCCAGGGAAGGGAGAGAGCCAGGCCCGTAAGACAAAAAAAATAACACCCATGCCTCACCGGGATTCGAACCCGGGCCCATTTCGGACGAATGATCAGAGGCCATCGCTAAGTCAACTGCACCACCGGGGCGGCCACAGCAACTTAACCAATTGCGCTATGCCGGTGGTGTTTTAAAAAAATAACGATTCAAGATATTGTTTTTACTTTCCGTACCTTTTTCCACGAATGCCATTTTACGTACATTTTCTGTCTGAAACAATGCATGATGTCCACCGCTCAGGGACGTAAATGCGTATTGCATTTTCAATGAAATCAATGGTTCTGAAAAGCCGATTTAAAAATTCCTTTTGCGTTAGACCAATGTCGAAACGACGAATATCTTGCGAGCATTTTATAGTACTACTATAAGGTTTTACAAAATGATTGTCATAAAATACTGAATTATTTTTTGTGAGAAATGATATATTTCTGTTTTTAAGATATTTGGGATCGTACCTTCGCTTCTAAAAATCTAACAGAATTTTTTTTCGGCGTATTGCATTTGTTACTCTTATTAAAATTCTACGGACATAAAGCGACTATAAGAATGTTATTCCCAGTTTGCTATTTCATGATCCTTACCGAATCTTGCTTTGAGGTATGAGATCATTTTTTTCGCTTCGGTACTAATTAGTACTAGTTATAGGGGATGTTCACACATTTTTAAAACGTCTTTGATAAGAAATTACAGAATATAAAAGAAGTTCAAAAAATTGAAACGGGCAAAAACTTGTTAGATGAACAGGAAACATCATCTGCAGTTAAATATCGCCGGCTAAGAAAATGGCGTACGTAAACAAGCTGTGGATAAAAGGTTATGTTTTTGCCCATTACGAAGAGAAATATTCGTATTCTGTAATTAAAAACCACAGAAAATCTTGGAGTTGGCATTTCTAAATTTTAAATAAGCAGTATTGTTAAAAATAAAAGAAAATCGTCAAGCATTGCTTTTAACAGGAGAAAAAACACCAAACGAATATCCAAAGAAGATACGTACTTTTACGGCTATTTTAGAAGTAAGTCTCTGATCTTAAAAGAAAATCCACTGAACCGAAGAGCAATCACAAAGTTCTTAAAAATAGTTGTTCAACTGTAAACGAGATAATAAACAAAGATTTGAATCCGAAAAAAAAACATAAAAACAAAAACATAATGTTCGCCTCCTTTTACCTAGGCACGTGGCTGAGTGCAGAACACTGTGTAGACTTCTTTATGAAAATCCCTTAGCCGGAGACGGATAGAAATTTATTGTGACCATTGATGAAGCATAGATCTACTTGAACGACTGTAACTGAAAAAGATTGATTTACTATCGCAAAAGAGCAGAAAAAGACTTACAAATTTGGTTCCAAGAATCGGAAGAAAGTTTCGGAAAAGGATTCGTGATTATTGTTGGTTTCTCGTTCAATGGGAAATTAAAGTTAAGGGAAGTTGAAAAGAAAGTTGAAATTAACTCTACATTTTGCCAAAAATAATGTTTTAACTCCTATATTTAACAAGTTAGTAAAATCATGCAATGCATTGATTATGATACGCTTTCCAACATACCAGAAATCATTACTCAAGTTATGAGGATAATGGCTGTGGAATAAATCTCACTCCTATGCCCTGACCTTTGACCCCATTTCGATTATATTAGACAGAATTGGTTCAGTATACCTCCGGAGCAGCATACTACAGTTTTGTCGCAATAGAAGCGTTTTTAGTCAAGTTATGAGGATAATGGCTGTGGAATAAATATCACTCCTATGCCCTGACCTTTGACCCCATTTCGATTATATTAAATAGAATTGGTTCAGTATGCCTCCGGAGCAGCATACTAAAGTTTTGTCGCAATAGAAGCATTTTTAGTCAAGTTATGAGGATAATGGCTGTGGAATAAATATCACTCCTATGCCCTCACCCTTGACCCCATTTCGATTATATTAAATAGAATTGGTTCATTATACCTCCGGGGGAGCATACTACAGTTTTGTCGCAATAGAAGCATTTTTAGTCAAGTTATGAGGATAATGGCTGTGGAATAAATCCCACTCCTATGCCCTGACCTTTGACCCCATTTCGATAATATTCAACAGAACCGGTTCAGTATATCTCCGGAACAACGTGATACAGTTTTGTTGCAATCGAAGCATTTTTACGTAAGTTATGACGCATAAGGGCGATGGAATGGAACACATTCCAAACTTTCATCGAAATCGAACCATTTTTACGCGAGTTATCGTGAGGACAGACGGACGAACCTGGGCATATACGCTTCTTTAACCTACGGTTAGAAAGCGTGAAAACGGAAATAACATTCTTTTATCCACAGAGCCTTCAAAGAGTAGAAATTTATCAGGATAAGGTTGAAGGTCATACAACCCAATCTACCACTCTATTTTGTGAAAAACTGAAAAGAAGAGACGGGCAACAATTTTGCTTATATTCCTTCAAAGTCCCCTGATGTGTTACCAATGGACTATTGTGCCTTCGGACTGCTAAAAAGAATGCTCAGACCTAAAAAAATGATTGGACTATGGAAAGCAGTGGAAGATGAAAACAGAGACGGGTATCAAGTCGATACCTTTTGCCTAAGGTCTTTCGGCAGTCGCTCTTTATTAGTGCCGGGCCTCTGGTTCAAGGGAAAGAGTCAGTGCCGTAGCACAAACACACCACTCATGCCTCAGCCGGGTTGCGAACCCGGTCCCACTCGGACGAACGATCGGAAGCCAGCGCTTAGGCCACTGCGCCACCGGGGCGGCTCTTAGGTCTTTGCTCAGCGGCCCTTCTTTAGTGTCGGGCCCCTGGTTCAGGGGAGAGAGAACCATTGCTTAGCACAAACACACCATACATGCCTCAGCCGGGATTCGAGTCCGGGCCCACTGGGAAGAACGGTCAGAAATTCAGAAGGTCTTTATTGCTCATAAAATTATGTACAATAAAAAAACGTCGCCGGAAAAAAGCACTTCCGGCGTCACAATCAACAACCATAAATAATAAAACATTAAAAAAAACTACCAATAGGCAGTATGTAACTTTCAGCATATAGTCACTTGCAGTATTAAAAAATTGTGCCTGGGGGGAAAAAACACATTGTAATAGAACAAAAAAAAACAATAAAAAAGACCAAGTTATAACACGCAAAGAAAAAAAGTACAAAAACCATTAAAGAAGAAAGGAAACACGGTCTTGATCGATATCGCACCACGTCCCATCAATTTTCTAGGTTTGAAAAAAAAAGACGACACACGATCCGCTGCTTTGGCAATATCAAACTCAGTTTGAACGATAGAGATGATTGATGAGCGAAATTGTCTGCAGAGAAAACGGCGAGCAACATGATAGCGACGCAATGCTGGATCATCAACAGAAGATTGATACAAGTGATAGATAGTAAGTTTAGCCTGAAGGGAAAAAAACGCACACAGTTGATTATGATGAATTGCAGATTGATGGTGACGGCGAAGGTAGAGAAAGTGCATCATGGTGTGAAGTGAGGGACAAACTTTTTCGGTAAGTGAAAACATCAAGGAAAATAAGGGCTGTAAAACCAAACAAAGAGAGTAGGAATGATGGACATCACCAACAGAGGAACAAAAAAGCAATCCGGAGACAGAAGATGACGAAATCGATGAAGGGTGCGTGGAGTAAGAAGACGTTGATGAAGATGGAGCCAATGAATATCTTTCGCACGTGGTGCAGCAAGAGAAAAATTGGTATCAATCCAGGTAGTATTTAATTCATCAGCAGGAATTGTACCAATCTGGATTGGAGCAATGAAGTATGTCAAGAAATGATAGTAAAGTGGCTTCATAGATATTTTGTGCAAAAGATAGGGAACATCATTCAAATAAACAACAAAGGGCAAACAGTAAGCAGCTGAAGGGGTGAAAATCAATCCATTTTGATCTGCAATGGAAGGGTAAAGAGTTTGGATGCACTTTTGAATAAAACGGAGTTGAGAACGTGAAGCTGATGTGTCAGACAACGGAGGAGATATAGACTGAAATGATTTCCAACGGAGTACAGAATCACTGAGCTGAGAAACCTTCACCACTCCACAAGCAAACCAAGTGGAGAAGTGAAGGTAGGAGGGTGTAGAAGAATGGATAGCAGAGGAAAAGAAGAGAGGTTCTGCCAATAAATCATCAGTAGTGGAGGGAGGGAGCCGGACTGTATATAAGGAGCGCCAAAAGGAAAGCACAGAAATGTAAGTATCGGGGAAATGTCTGGGATGGGAACAAAAGGAAAAAGGTCCATCTGCAGAAAAGTCGAGACAGTAAGAAATGGGCTACGGGGGGAAAGCAGAGTATCGATAATGGTGTGTGAAGAAGACAGAAGAAGTGAGAATTCACGAATAAAACTAAACGGATAAAAGGATTGGAATTTCAGAGACACATCAGCAAGACCAATGCCGCCAAACGACAGCGGAAGAGTTAAAGTAAATCGGTGAACCCAGTGAATGGTACTCCAGATGAAATCTGTAAACACGCGTTGAACATTCTTCAAAAAATCTTCGGTGGCGAGTTGGCAATCCAGGTATGAAAAAACATCGGTAAAATAAAAGTATTGATTAAGTAAGCTCGATTGAAGAAGGAAAGTTTAGTTTTAAGGACACGGAATGGAACAAGACTTCTATTAATTTTCTGAATGATCGGTGTCCAGGTTGCCGCTGTAACCGCTACCGGAGAGCCCACGTAGATACCAAGCACTTTGATTATCGAAGATGACCATTGAACTCCCCATGGGCAGTCTCCTTGGGAGGTCCACGTACCGGCCCAGAGTCCTGAGCATTTTGAGACATTCAAAGCACAGCCAGAAATGGCGGCATATTCTTGGTAGGTTGAACGTAGTACTTGAAAAGAATCAGTGGAACGGAGAAACATCGTGAGGTCATCGGCATAAGCTGTTAAAACAATATGATGGTGTCGCTTGGTGGAGATATTTCGTGGAATGGTGGAAGAAATTCGGAAACGAAGAGCAATCAACAATGGTTCAAAAACAAGAGAAAAAGTTGACCAGACAGGGGGCAACCCTGCCTGATCCCGTTAGTAAACGGAATGGTGGAAGTAGATAAATTGGCGGTACGAACACGAAAGGAAGCGTCAGTATAGAGATTAGAAATAGCAGTAATGAAAGTAGGAGAAAAGCCAAAGTGGCGTAGAACGGTGAATAAATAAGAATGGTTAATTGAGTCAAAAGCCTGTTTTTGGTCAAGGGAGAAAATTGCCAGGGGTTCCGAAAGCCTGGACGCCAGTGAGTAAAGGTTACGTATAGTGAGGATATTAGAGGAGATCGAGCTGGACGGAACCGTGTAAGTTTGGTCTGAGTGTATAATGTCAGAAAGAACAGGATTAAGGCGGAGGGCAAGAATTTTATCAAAGATTTTGTAATCAGTATTAAGAACCGAGATGGGCCGCCAATTAGTTAGAAAGCTGAGATTACCGGATTTGGGTATAAGACGGAGACTTGCAAAAGAAAAATTGAAAGAATCAAAGTGTGGAGTAGAAAAAATTAAATTATAAGCAGCAACCAACAAAGGAAGAAGGATTGGAAGGAAGAATTTAAAAAAGGAAGGGGGAGACCATCTTCTCCCAGGAGCAGATCTGTCATTAAGGCTGTAAATGGAATTTCGAATCTCGGCTGGAGAAATCGGAGAGGAAACTTGAGTAGGGAGATGATCAGGAACTTGCGGAAGATGTTGAATGAGTGGAGAACTCACTGCAGAAGAAGTCAAATTAGGGCTGAAGCGTTGTATGTAGAAATCAAGGGTGGCTTCACAAATTTTGAATTGATCATTTGATTCGGATCCATTGGGAAGAGTAAGAAAAGTAATGGTTTTATTTTTGACAGCAGAGCGTTCCAACTGGCGAAGATTATCAGTGGGGTTATCATCAAAACGAAGGGTAGCATACTTGAGTCGGGTAAGGGCAGATATGAAGCAGAAGAATTATGAAAAAGACGAAGTTTAGCCTTGAGTATCTCATGATTTGGCGACGTTAACGGGGTTTGAAGTAGTTCTTGATTCAAAGAAGCAAGTTCCATGGACTGAATCGTGCGACGCTGAAAAGAGTAATCCCGAGAAAATAAAACAAATTGATTTTTCGTGGCAAGCCACAGAGCAGCTGGGTCATCGAAGGAGGACAGAACAGAAACGGCATTCGAAATAATAATCTTAACTGCTGGAACAAAAACTGGGTCTTTAAGAAGGGAATTATCAAAAGTCCAAACATGAGGGTGCGGGGTGACGGAAATATTAAGGAAAAAGACGAGAACAATCGGCCGATGATCTGAATAAACGCTGGGAATATGGGAAACAGAACTAATAGCAGAATGGAAAAAATAAGAAACATAAAACCGATCTAATCTAGCAGGAACACAAAAAGAAGCAGCGGGGGGGGGGGGGCAAGTAAATTCTTTTGCTGTAGGATAAAGTAATCTGAAAGCATCCTGAAGGTTGAAATTAGAAATAACTTGAGTAAGCTGGGAAACGAGTAAATGACGAGATTCTGTGGATCCAACTCTGTCATATGTAGGATTAAGAGTGCAGTTGAAATCACCGGCAAAAAGAATACCATCAGCAGGCGGAATAACCGTAAGAATAGAAGCAACATGAGTAATAAGAGATTCAGCTTCAGTAGAATTATGGGGGACATGAATATTGGGCAAATGAAAATAAACTGATTGGAGACGAAAGGAAATATATTGAAAAATACCCAGCCTGCTCTGTGACTCATGAATATCAGAGATTAAAGAAAGGAAACGAGTATGAAAGCCAATAGATGTACCAGAACCAATATGAGAACGGAAATTATGAAAGAACTGATATGGCCAACGCCGCCAACAGGAGGTATTGGTGGTAGAAGAGACGTTTGTCTCTTGCAACATGATTATATTGGCCTTCAAGTGTCTGACATCCTCAAAAACCAGAGCATTCGCTGCCGAAACAGCGAGACCCCGGCAATTGAAGGTAACAACAGTAATTTTGTTCGCCATTACGGTGGCTGTAAGTGACTATCAACATACTGGTTGAGCAGTTTTAAAACATATTTGGTGCGACGACCATACTGAACCGACCAATCTGGCAGTTCAGTATTGTCAAACAATTCATCAACAAAAGATAATTGATGAATGACTTCTGGCAAATTACTTAGATGCTTTCTAATGCATGTGGATTTGATTAGAGAGCATTTTTTGGACAACTATATAAAGACATCAATTCAGCAAGATTTAATGGTGAGATAGGAATTGTGGAACTTTCCAAATATGTAAGAAGTTCGTGGATCTCGTGCGGGGGAATACATTCTCCAGTGTCTTCCTCTGGCACACTCGTTGTAAGTTCAGTATCAGAAATAACAAAAGTAATGTCCATACAGTCATCAGCATCATTAAGTAGGGTAAATCTGTTTGAAGTAGTTAAGTTTGAAGAATCCCTGTCAGCTATGGAAGAAACAAAAGAACTGCGTGAAGAAGAATTAACTTTGTTGCGCCTTTTTTTACCTCTGGTTCGGGACCGGGTTTGTGGAGGTGAAACTGGCTGTACAGAGCGTTTAGCTGGGATAACAAAAGTAGAGGTATCTTTTAGTGGAAAAAGTGGAAAGTCAGTGTCCATGGAAGCAATAAGCTGCACTTCAGACGTTGGAGATAATGGTTTCGGACCCGGTTGAGGCTTTTCAAAGAAAACTTCAGTGGTGGTCGCGACCTCCGTGGGCAAAGCAGTTAAAACAGGACTGGCATCATGAGCTGGTGGGGTGAAATTCTGTAGATTAGAAACTGGCTGGTCAGGTAAAAAAGTTTTAGGAGCAGGGGTGCTGGCTTGAGGATTTTCAAAACTATTAGTTGCTGGAGAGGAACGTCGTGGGCATTCTTGTACTACATGCCCTTCAGCTTTGCAGCTGAAACATTGGACTCCTGCAAATAAATTGATTGTAAGTTTATGGGAACCAAACCCAACAAAAGCGACGATGGTCTCCGTAAAAAAGGTCTTCGCTGGGAAACATTACTCGGTATTGTCGTCTCCCCCTCCACGTTCGCATAGGGGGAGTCTTTTTTTTTTTTTTTTTGATTGGAGGTTTAACGACCACCGTGAGCAACTCAATGGGCTATAAGCAGTCGCCCGTCCCTAATTTAGTGTCACTGGTTCCAGGGAAGGGAGAGAGCCAGTGCCGTAAGACAAACACAACATCCATGCCTGACCGGGATTCGAACCCGGACCCCTTACGGACGAATGATCAGAGGCCAACGCCTTAGACCACTGCGCCACCGGGGCGGCGGGGGGAGTCTTTCCCAACTGCTGCCAAAATCTTGGTATGGCCAACAATACGGCCCAGTGACCCCAAAGCAGTGATTAGGATTGAGTTCGGGACGGCAGTAGGAACTGGTGAAAGCGTGGCCGTAATCGGTCGCTGTATGCAAGAAATAGCTGAAAGATGAATTGATCCAATGTCAATGCCCAAGAGTAAGATTTTTTCAACAGCAGGTCGAACCTTGAAGTGAGCAATCACTCCCCCTCACATACGTATCACAGAAACAGTACTTTCGGATGTAACATGTTGGCAAATAGCATCAAGGTATAATGGGAGGGGGTGTCACGCAATGTAGGAAAGTGTACGCTCAAAAGTAAAGCATGAGAATAGCTCTTACCTTCCTCAGACATCTCTGGAACTTTGACGTTAAGCACAGCAGCATCACTAGAAATTATCAGAGTTGTAGAACCAGCCTTCATAGAATGCACATTAGAAGCACTATTATTACCAGCAGCTGTAGCATATGAAGAAACAGGGGTGGGAGGGGAGTGTATACACCATCCCTAACACCCAGAACTTACGGCACAGCACTATACACAAGATTAGTAGAAAGCCGAACAGTAGACATATCCACAAGCCTGACGTTGGTGGGAGCAGTAGAAACAGAAGCACTTAATGATCCACATGCAGCAGAAACACTAGACGAAGACGAAACTGGAACCTGCGCTAAAGCCATCTCAGCCTCTAGCCCTAACGAAGTTGAGTGTTGCGATTCGCAACAGGCACAAAAGCAAACAAATGAACCACGTAAATATAGTGATCCACTAACACAACTAATGAACTATAAGGTAAGTAAAAAAACTCAAGAACACGAAGCAATTAGTATAAAACTTTCAAAAAACACGAAATCCCAAAATAATCTCGGGAGCTCCGAAACGTGCGACTGCTCAGTTATCAGAAGCCAGCGTTTAAACCACTGCACCACCATGATGGATCTTAGGTCTTTCGGCAGTCGCTCTTTATTAGTGCCGGGCCTCTAGTTCAGGGGAAAGAGTCAGTGCCGTAGCACAAACACACCACTTATGCCTCAACCGGGTTTCGAACCCGGTCCCACTCGGACGAACGATCGGAAGCCAGCGCTTAGGCCACTGCGCCACCGGGGCGGCTCTTAGGTCTTTGCTCAGCGGCCCTTCCTTAGTGTCGGGCTCCTGGTTCAGGGGAGAGAGAGAGCCAGTGCGTAGCACAAACACACCATCTATGCCTCATCCGGAATTTGAGCCCGGGCCCACTCGGACGAACGGTCAGAAACCAGCGCTTAAACCACTGCGCCACCAAGACGGCTCTGATGTCTGTAGGCAGTCGCTCTTCCTCAGGGTGGGGCGTCTGGTTCAAGGGATGGGACACAGCCATCGTCATCGGACGGGAGTACCACCTGCGCTTCACCCCAGACTCGAGCCCCTGACCATTTGGAAGAATGGTCAGAAACCAACGCCCCTGGTTACTCCGCCAGACAGTCTCACAGCCACCAGACATTTTCATGCATCAATCGACCAAAGCTAATATGTTTTAATAACAAACAAATGCTGCCCCTGTGGCCGAGTGATTAGAGGTGCTGGCCTCCTATCATTCGTCTCTGATGGGTCCGAACCCCAAATGCTGTATGGGTGGTGCGATTGCCCAATTCCCTTCAGGAACCATTAGCCCCAAATTATTATTTTTTTGTAAATTAAATTCAAGTTGACGACTAATCCTCGTACAGTTTCCAACCAATGAAGGATTAGAGGCAGCTACATTAGCACAAGAGGTTATATGCAGCGTTTTAGAAGCGGAAATATGCGAGTCTAGAAGCCCTGGTAGAAAACTGTATAGACAGTAATTGTTAGGAGGGCTGAACTGACGGATTATATCAAAGCATGCACTTCGAAACGGTATAGATGATCTTATTTTCAACGGGGGAGCCCATATCCTGTGGTCTCAGGCTTAACGTGTCCTCCGAAGCATGTCGAGTCTTTAGTGGTTAGGTTGCGATCGAACCCTCGACCAACGGAACTGCAGCTGACTGCTCTTACTGCAGGGCTATCGCTGTCCTGGCCCCAAATTAGGAATGGGCGAATGCTTACAGCGCTTACATTTGCTAATTGTGGTCTCTGAACAACGAAACAAATAACCTAAAGCCTGCTTTGCAAAATTCTAATGTTTTCATATTTATTTCTCAAATTTTGTAATAATTTTTGGTTCACAAGGTCTGGTTCTCAAGCGGAATAACTGTAGATTAGAATTAAAAGTTCTACTGATGTTTTAAATGGCAGCAAAATACATCAGTCGCATTTGGATTTACTGACTATATTGGTCTACTGTCATCTACACCCATGCTCAAAAATTATGTACAATTGGAAATCACAGGAACATATTGCACTACACAAAGTGATTCGTCATGAAAACCGCTCCATACCTCTTCCGGAATGACGGAAGTCCATCTGTTGCAGATCTATGGCGGCGCCAGGAGCACGACATACGTTATATAACTCGCGGCGGGTTTATTAAAAGAGGTAAGAGCAGCAGAAGTACGGCGGAGATGTACACACTAAATGAATATGGCTCAACGATCTCATATTGAGGATGCCGGGTAGAATCATCGGTCGCCTCGAGGCTGGCTAAACCCATTGCAGTGTCCCAGGAGCTGCATGTCCCACAACGTGTCATTTCTAGACTTTGGCAGCGATTCCAACAGGATGAAAATGCGTCTCGATGCTTCAGCACAGGACGTCCGCGGATTACAACACCGCAATAGGACCGTCTTTTGTCACCAACTGCCAGACGGCACAGGCAGAGTACAGCAGGGAACCTTGCCAGGTACCACGATTTCAATGCATACCGTGTACAGATGACTGAGTTAGTACAGTCTGTATGCCGGTAAGCCTGCCAGATGCATCCCGTTAACTGCAGCCTATTAAAAAGCCCGTATAGCCAGGTGCAGAGAACACCGTGCTTCAGCAGCTGACTAATGGGCCTATGTTTTGTTTACTAGCGAATAAAGGTTTACTCTGCACAATGATTCACGGTGTGTCTTCATCTGAAAAGCACCTGAAACTCGGTACAGCACCTCTAACATCCTTGAATATCATCGTTTTGGCGGCGGTGGGATTCTAGTGTGTGGTGGAATAATGTTCAGTTCACGCACACTCCTCCCTGTGTTCGAAAGAGGAACCGTAACACGCCAGACATACCACAATGCCATTCTGCAACAATATATCCAGATATCCAGGGTTGCAATGGGACGTAAGTTCGTGTTTATGGATGACAAGGCAAGTCCTCATCGAGCCGCCGTAGTAGAAGAATACCTAGAAAGTGAGAATATCACCCACTTACAGTTGTCAGCTCGATCTCCCAATTTAAACCCCACTGACACACTCGGGAGCCATATTGGAGGGCACCATCCACTTCCTAGAACTCTTGTAGAACCTCGGACAGCATTGGTGCAAGAGTTGGACTTCGTACCTGAAGCACCGTTTGATAATCAGGCGTTGAGTATACCCAGACGCTGTACTGCATGTGTCGCTGTGGCAGTCCAACATACAGCATACTTTCTTCACCATAAAATGTTTGTGTTCTGCGCGAGTTGTGCATTGCAAATTAGCACCAGGGAGCTGTTGTTCTTTATTTTGATCTCTATGGTGGATCCTCTAGTATTCTTTTCGTTCTGAATTTTCGTTTAGTTCACTATGCTCCGTATTTAGGACATTTTTGTTGCAATCCCAAGGGTGGAAGAGTCGAAACTGACATTATCCTTAATTTTTTGAGCGTGAGTGCATGTTTATTTACTGTTGTTGTTTCTTATAAAAAACAGTGATGTTTTTGTCGCGTGATGTGAAAGCTGCTCAACTTGTGACCGAAAATATGGTCAAAAATCCAGTGCTTTTGCAAATTAACGAGGCGTACTTGTCGCGTGGTGATCGCGAGAGTTCGAGGTACCTACCTCAGAGATGACGCACTTGTTAAAATGGCAAATTGCAGCTTAGCCAGGCATACTGCCTTAAGTTTAGTTGGTAGAAAGTAAGATATGTGATCGAATTCCAGCACCGGTAGAAAAAGGAAAGTTTCGCTAAGAACATTTCGGGCCTAATTTCAGTTCACAGAATGTATCCACAGTTACTAAAGAAATCAAAGTTCTGTCCCAGAACAGATAAGGAGTTGGAAATGTTCTGCCGCCCCGGTGGCGCAGTGATGTAGGCGCAGGCTTCTGATCATTCGTCAGAGTTGTATTCGGGTTCGAATCCAGATGAGGTATGGATGTTGTATTTGTCTTACGACATTGGCTCTCTCTCTCCTTTCTTTGGAGCCAGTGGGCCTGAATTTGGTGCTGGAGACTGCTAATAGCCCATTCAGGTGTTCAAGGTGGTCGTTAAACCCTCAATAAAAAATGTTCCAAGTATCTATTAGAGACATCGCAACACTTCTAGCCCAACCCCGGTGGCCCAGTGCTCTGACCTCAAATCCCGAGAAACTATACTTATTTCTGGGCATGTCCTACCACGCTGGCCTCTTTCCTGGAGCCAGCGGTGCTAAGTTAGGGATGTGTGACTACTTATAGCACTCTGAGTTGCTGAGATCGCACTCTCTAAGTTTTTATACTCCAAACAGGAACAAACAGATATTTGAAATCAATGAAAACAACGCAGTACGTCTGAGGATCTCGTTTGTTATCATATTATTTCGGGATTGTCACAAAATACACCGAAGGAGCCATTACATTATGACCACCCCCGGCCTAGAGAAATGAGATCGTCCGGAAACCCAACGGTGGCGCAGAAGAAGTTCACAGAGCAGTACATATACAACCCGAGGACAGGCTTTCAGTTAATACACATTGTAGTATTCTCGGAGTCAGAATGGGAAAAGCTGCCGATTTATCGGAGTTTGATAAAGGACAAATTGTGGTAGAGCAGCGCCTCGAAAATGCGACCTCCGAAACGGTGTGGTTTGTGGGTTGTTCACTTGCCGCTGCAGTGAGTACGTATCAAAAGTTGTGCACAGATGGCTAAATGACGAACCGTCGTCCAGCAGTGAGTCGTCCGCAGCTCATTGTTGCCAGAGGGAAGAGGAGACTGTCGCGCATTGTTCACAGCGACCACAGGGCCACAGTGCGACAAATCTCCCGCAGCTACAACAGTGGTGATCAGGGCAATGTGTCACAGCACACAGTTTATCGCAGCCTTCTGCGCATGGGCCTGCGTAGCCGAAGACACAGCCGGGTCTCCATGCTAACTGCCCGCCATCGCCAACAACCCATGAAATGGGCCCAAGATCATCGAGATTGGACCGCGGATGATTGGAAGAAAGTGGCCTGGTCTGACGAATCAAGATTCCTGGTGCATCAAGTAGACGGCCGAGCGCGGATGCTCCGATTACCAAAGGCTATGGCACCTGGATGCACTGTTGGACGGAAACAGTCCGTTGGCGGCGGTGTTACGCTGTGGTCTATGTTTTCTTGAGACACTTTTGACCCCAGCTCACCATTCATGGCAACTTTGCTTCCTTCTGGTGATGGTCATTATCAACAGTATAATGCGCCATGCCGCACTGCCAGAATCGTCAAGGAGTGGTTCGAGGAACATGCTGGTGACTTTCTCTTAATGCCCTGACCTTCGAATTCACCTGATATGAAACAAAGCGAACATTTCTGGTTCGACTTGGAAAAGCGGCTTCGCTCTAAATCACCACCACTCCAAAATGTACAGGAATTGGGAGAATTTCTGTTAACGTTATGGTACCAGATACCCCAAAATACCTATAGCCACCTCATCGAATCGATGCCTTGCCGAGCGGCCACTGTTTTGTGGACTAAAGGTGATCCTACTGCTTTTTGAATGAAGGTTTAACGACCACCCTGAGCAACTCAATGGGCTATAAACAGTCGCCTGTCCCTAATTTAGGGCAACTGGCTCCAGGAAAGGGAGAGAACCAGGGCAGTAAGACAAACACAACATCCATGCTTCACGAAATTCGAACCCGGTCCCTTCGCGGACGAATGGTCATAAGCCAGCGCTTAGACCACTGTGCCACTAAGTCGGCGTCCTACAGTTTATTAGGTAGGTGGTCATAATGTAATGGCTGAGCAGTGTAAACTTTTTGGTACCTTTTTGTAATGTTATTTTCATTGTCCTCTTAAAATTATGTTCAATAAATCATCTTCTCTATACTGTGACGTACTACATAGGTTAAGCACATGTCGAGGCGGTAAGTAGCAGTAACATGCCTGCCGGCATAGCTTAATTGGGAAAGCATTCACGAACAGAAAGATGTGGCTTTGAGTCCAACCACCGACAAATTTAGGTTTCACACTGCGGCCCGAACGTAGAAATGGATCTACTAACTGTTAGGTTCTTCGAGAAATGTGTGGTGTTCTTTTTTTTTTTTTTTTTTTTTTTTTGATTGGAGGTTTAACGACCACCGTGAGCAACTCAATGGGCTATAAGCAGTCGCCCGTCCCTAATTTAGGGTCACTGGTTCCAGGGAAGGTAGAGAGCCAGTGCCGTAAGACAAGCACAACATCCATGCCTCACCGGGATTCGAACCCGGACCCCGTTCGGACGAATGATCAGAGGCCATCGCTTGGACCACTGCGCCACCGGGGCGGCATTGATTTGGAGATTTAACGATAACCGTGAGCAACTCAATGAGCTATAAGCAGTCGCCCGTCCCTAATTCAGGGTTAGCCGCCCCGGTGGCGCAGTGGTCTAAGGCGCTGGCCTATGATCATTCGTCCGTAAGGGGTCCGGGTTCGAATCCCGATCAGGCATGGATGTTGTGTTTGTCTTACGGCACTGGCTCTCTCCCTTCCCTGGAGCCAGTGACCCTAAATTAGGGACGGGCGACTGCTTATAGCCCATTGAGTTGCTCACGGTGGTCGTTAAACCTCCAATCAAAAAAAAAAAAAAAAATTCAGGGTTACTAGTTCCAGGGAAGGAAAAGAGCGAGTGCCGTAAGACAAGCACAACATCCATGCCTCACCGGGATTCGAACCCGGACCCCTTACGGACGAATGGTCAGAGGCCATCGCTTAGAACACTGCGTCACCGGGGCGGCATGTGTGGTGTTCCTTCCACACGTCATCTGGAATTAATAAAAAGCCGTGGCGCAGTTGTCTATGCGCTGGCTTCTGACTACTCGTCCGAGATGGGTCCGGGTTCGAATCCCAGTCAGCCGCCCCGGTGGCGCAGTGGTCTAAGCGATGGCCTCTGATCATTCGTCCGAAAGGGGTCCGGGTTCGAATCCCGGTGAGGCATGGATGTTGTGTTTGTTTTACGGCACTGGCTCTCTCCCTTCCCTGGAACCAGTGACCCTAAATTAGGGACGGGCGACTGCTTATAGCCCATTGAGTTGCTCACGGTGGTCGTTAAACCCCCAATCAAAAAAAAAATCCCAGTCAGGCGTAGATGTCGTGTTTGTCTTACTGCACTAGCACTCTCCCTTCCCTGAAAACAGTGGCCCTAAATTAGGGACGGGCGACTGCTTATAGGCCATGAAGTTGCTCACAGAGGTCGTTAAACAACCAAACAAAAAAAACATAATTAAAAATTCCTTCTTCTGTAGAGACTTGCTTCAGTCATGGTTTGCGGCGGACTCAAAACCTGTGATTTCGCGCCCCCGTCTTTCTCAAGTGGAGGATATAATGTCTCGTACTATAGAGGTGTGTGACGTACCTGCCAGCAGGACGCACACGACATAAAGGCAGATAGGAATCCGAATAATCGTCTGCGTAGCTCAGTTGGTAGAGCGCCTTGTTCCGGAATACGCGGCCTCGGGTTCGAATCCCGGCGTAGACCAAAAATGACGGAGAAATTTACTTCGTTATAATGGCGCCCGCACTATCCGGATGACCCGGCCGTTCAAAATCTCGCATTGGTGTGATGTTATTTCCACACCGCGAGACAGGAAAAATCAGAGAATTCCTTCTCCAGCGCTTCGAAAAATAAAAGTGTGTGATGTTGCATTCCACACAGCAGATTGACTGGGAGTTCGCAAGTGCACGTTCTACAGTGGATGGCTGCCTGCAACGATTCATGGTCACGGCTGACCCGTGGGCCATGCCCCCGGCCCTCTTTCGGGGGGGGGAGATGTGACGTACCTGCCAGCAGGACGCACACGACATAAAGGCAGATAGGAATCAGAATAATCGTCTGCGTAGCTCAGTTGGTAGAGCGACTTGTTCCGGAATAAGCGGCCTCGGGTTCGAATCTCGGCGTAGACCAAAAATGACGGAGAAATTTACTTCGTTATAGGTGATGCGCATGTCAAGACGGCAAGTACCAGTTATAAACCAGCCGGCGTAGCTTTATTGGGAAAGCATTCGGCTCCGGAGCAGAAGGATCGGAGTCCGTCACCGGCAAATTTGGATTTCACAATGCAACTCACAAATATAGGTCACAATTTTCACGCATTAAATACTAACAGTTCATGAAATATAAACGATGACTTCTCCACAGATATTCCTTATTAAGATCTCAACTCTAGTTTTTGCATAGCGTATTCTATGCGAATGCTTAAAACTTAAGATAAATCTCAAAAACACAGCATGCACGACGCCCTTTACTTCATTGCACAGATATCCAGTAAAATTTCATACACATTTTCTTGAAATATTTTGTGCGATTACTTAAATGTTCGGAAAGGATTCCAGTTGTAGTGGCTATGCGCCCGCTATAAAGATACTTTACTTCTTATATCTCTCTTTCGTTGTTAAAGAAGCCAGATAAATAAAACCCTTACTAAGGCAAGAAAATTGGAAAACAATTAGAGATTTGAGGCAGCTGTACTTTCTCTAACTCACATACTGAGTTAAATACTTTTTCGTACATGTATTTAATCATCAACAACTATTGAATTCAACAAATACCTTCGTTAAAATAAGTAAATAATTTTCTCAAAATACTTTGCTTGAGGTGAAATTTTGTTTAAACTTCATTGCCTCGCGAATTACGTGAAGTCTCGATATTTTATTTTACAAACAAAACACCATGAAGTTCAACATTTCTATATAATTGTTCGTGTCAGCACAGTATCAATATTAAGTTATTAAGGCTCTCATAATTGTTGCTGTCATTTCAATATCAATATCAAGTAGCACGGCTCTAAAACTGGACTACTTTTACGAAAAAGATGCAGTTTGTCTGCATATTTTTTTTTTTAAAAGACAATGCTTGTTAATAACTGAAACGGAAATTATTCTTTAAATAAATTTTTCTGTTTCAATGGCTCTTAGATGCTCACTCTTCCTTAAAATTCGGTGTACTTTGAAACACTTCTGCAGTTTAATTACAGATACATATAATTGTGAACAGGAACCTGAACGGAAACGCTTTTAGAGCGAGATATCTGATTTTTTAACGATGACACCTCTTCGTAACAATATATAACACTGAAACATGTAATCACAAGAGAAAATCAGTTTGACAAAATAGAATACAACTTTTGTTTTAAAATGAGATCAAATTACATTGCAAAAAATACTCTGGCGGAAAGTGAAAAACGAACACCAAGAAGGAGTTGGCGGACGATCATGAAATTTGCATATGTTAATGGAGTCGAGTTTACGTAGGTGTGATGTTAATTTCGTGACCAACCGCTGAGCGCTTACGCCACAGCACGGCATGATATGAAAATTATCGTCGGTGGTATTTAAGGAGTACGGCGAAGTGAATGTAATCAGTCTTCGGCGTACCGACACGTGCGAAGACCCTGAAGAAGCTGCAATGCCTGGACATGCAAGGAGTGTACGATTTCAGCAGTTATTGGACTTTGAGCGAGGTCGTTTAGTCGGAGGCCGGGTGGCCGTATCGTCGTATTGCGGAGCGAATTGGACGGGAAGTATCGGTGGTGGTACGATGGTGGCGTAGATGGTCCGAGGAACATTCCCACACGAGAAGACGTGGAACCGGGAGTCACAGACGAACTGATGAGCGGACCGATCGACACATAAGAAGAGCGGCGTTGTCAAGCAGAACATCCACTGCGACGCAAATCCGAGCTGCCGTTGCACCTGAGGTGACTGTGCGAACAATCCGCAACCATCTACTGGATGCAGGATTACGTGCACGTGTGCCTCTGGCATGTGTACCTCTGAATCCAGCCCACCGTCAGGAACGGCTGCAGTGGTGTCGCCAACGTCTGCACTGGAGAATGCAATGCCAACTGTCATGTTCAGCGATGAAAGCAGATTCTGCTTGGGAGCCTCCGATGACCGTATGTCTGTTCGCAAACGCACAGGGGAGCGTCTTCACCCTTCTTGCATCCTCCAGCGACACACAGGGCCTACACCTGGTCTCCTGGTGTGGGGAGCGATCAGCTATCGCTCCCGTACACAACTAGTGTTTGTACCGGGTACGTTAAGCAGCACCTCCTACATCAACAACATCATTCAGCCCGTTGTTGTGCCATTTGTAAGATCGGCCCATCGTGGTGTTTTCCAGCAAGATAACGCACGCCCACACACGACACGTGCAACGCAACATTCACTTCGGGGTGTGAGACAACTTCCATGGTCTGCCCATTGAGCACGTGTGGGATTTTATGGGACAACGACTTATCCTGTCTCCACGGCCAGCCACGACCATCCCCGATTTACGCGTCCAGGTTGAGGATGCTTGGAACTCAATACCCCAAACTTACATCCAACATCTGTACGACGGACTCCATGCTAGAATTGTACAGTGTGACGCAGTTCATGGCGGTTCAACCTCGTACTAACCATGTTACATGGAAATGTTATTTTTCAGTTTACCAGCAAATACAGCTGTATTTTGCCATGATGTTTTGATCACGTTATCCTCTGTATTCCGTTATTATGCTGTATAAATTTCATTGGTATCAGACGTCTCCTTCTTGGTGTTCTTTTTTCACTTTCCGCCAGTGTACATAAATATACGTGATTTCTGAATATTATCAACGGAAAGTTTTTCGTTATAGTAAATATAATTACTGATCTTTCAAACAAAATTCATCGTGTTTCAACTGCCCAATTAACACTGGCTAAAAATGCAATTTGTAAATGTCTTATTGAACAGATTGACATGTTAGCAATGTTAATTCATTCTGGACCACGGGTCCGTACACTTTTATGAGCGCTGTAATACGATGAAGTGACTCGGTGTGCCAGAGCCACTTTTGCAAATAGGCCTACGTCTATTTTTTCTTTAAATTCAAGAAAATGAAAAAGAAAATATATTTAGATGCACAATAAAAAAAATAATCTATGACACGTATGCGAACCACTGGCACAACGCATTTGTTCTACCCTGAAGTGCCATTGAATTAGAGATAGCAGAAGTTATGCAAATTCTTGGCTGCCACTCCTACATTATCGCGCATGCCCGGCCAAAACTGTTTTTAAATACAGCCTTAGCCTCCTCCAATACCGTTACAGCCATAACTTCCCCAATAACGATCGATTACATGTGTGGTGCGGTTAGGCGTGAGATTTTGATGTCTTTGACAGAGGGCAGGTCCATCTCAGAAGTCGTCAACAGACTGGGGTTTCCCCACGCTACAAAGTCTAGAGTGTTTCGAGAGTGCGAAAATTCTGACAAGCTCCGAAATAAATTGGAGAGGTGTACCATCCTTGACAGCTCGTGGTATGCGTCGTTTAGGCCGAACTGTTTGAAGTAATACTCTCACGACAACACACAAGTCACCACTTATTTGAACAGTGGATCAAGTCGCCATGTCAGTGCAAGGACAGTGCAACGTACCCTAAAAACACTGACAGACACTGAATGGTGGACTCTACAGGGACCTGTTAGTCGACCATCTCCATCTATATCTGTAGGAGGTTTACCCCTCTTTCCTGGCAAGCCCTAGGTCCGTTGGTCATCATCCCATAAACACTGAATGGTGGACGCTACAGGGACCTGTTAGTCGACCATCTCCATCTATATCTGTAGGAGGTTTACCCCTCTTTCCTGGCAAGCCCTAGGTCCGTTGGTTATCATCCCACAAACACTGAATGGTGGACGCTACAGGGACCTGTTAGTCGACCATCTCCATCCATATCTGCAGGAGGCTTACCCCTCTTTCCTGGCAAGCCCTAGGTCCGTTGGTGGTCATCCCACAAATACTGAATGGTGGATGCTACAGGGGCCTGTTAGTCGACCATCTCCATCTATATCTGTAGGAGGTTTGCCAGTCTTTCCTGGCAATCCCTAGGTCCGTTGGTTATCATCCCACAAACACTGAATGGTGGACGCTACAGGGACCTGTTAGTCGACCATCTCCATCCATATCTGCAGGCGGTTTATCCATCTTTCCTGGCAAGCCCTAGCTCCGTTGGTTATCATCCCACAAACACCGAATGGTGGATGCTACAGGGACCTGTTAGTCGACCATCTCCATCTATATCTGTAGGAGGTTTACCAGTCTTTCCTGGCAAGCCCTGGATCCGTTGGTTATCATCTAACAAACACTGAATGGTGGATGATACAGGGACTTGTTAGTCGATCATCTCCATCTATAACTGCAGGAGATTTACCCCTCTTTCCTGGCAAGCCCTAGGTCCGTTGGTTATTATCCCACAAACACTGAATGATTGACGCTACAGGGACCTGTTAGTCGACCCTCTCCATCCATATCTGCAGGTGGTTTACCCCTTCTTCCTGGCAAGCCCTAGGTCCGTTGGTTATCATCCCACAAACACTGAATGGTGGACGCTACAGGGAACTGTCAGCCGATCATCTTCGTTCATTTCTTCAGGAGGCATTTTCAACAGGACAATGCACCGTGTCATCGGGATCGTATTACTACTGAGTGGTTGGAGGAACACGACAAGGAATTCGCCTCATTGCCTTGACTCCCAGACTCCCCTGACTGTAACCCAATCGAACATTTTTGGGATATGCTAGAACGGGTTGTGAGAACTGCTGATCCTCCTCCACGGAATGAACTTGAGCTGACGGAGCAACTGAAGTGGACATGGATCAACTATGTTCGACACCGTGTAGGATCTGTTCCCAGGTGTCAGAGAGCCATGACTGCACAGAATGGTGGACCAACGCGTTATTAGGTAGGTGTTCCTAATGCAAAGCTAACTCAGTGTAGACATGTTGGGTCAAGTTACGCATGGAGAATGTTCGACACCTTGTAGAATCTGTTCCCAGGCGTCTGCGAGCCGTGATTGCACAGAAAGTTGGATCAACGCGTTTTTGGGTAGGTGCTCCTAATGCAAAGATAACTGAGTGTACAAGCAAGTTATGTACCTTGAAGGAATGTCAGTTTTTAAAAATATTAGTATAATATGAGAGTTTAATAGAGTAGCGATATTGGTTTCTCTTTACCTTTCAATGTAGGAATTTCAATTAAATTCCCACTTGATGCAAATGTTTATAAAATAAGTAATAACAATTTAAATGAAATCGAAACAACACACTTTTTTATGGAAAAAATCTTAGTGGGATCTTTTCCTTGCTTAGTTCCTCTATATCGGGAGCATATTTCGTAATTTTAAGTTTCAAGCAAGCTTCTGAACGTGCAGCAGTCAGGCGACTCCAATATGAATTCAAAATTCTGTTTATGTGGGAAAATATTTTCTCACGGATATGTGTGGAGCCAAAAGCCAAAGCAACGCAAATTCAACTATCTTCCCCGCTTCCTGCAAATTTGCCCCCTGACCACAGATTCATCAACGAAAGATTTAAACGGAACTCTTTTAATATTTATAGCAGGTTTTATCGGTAACGACTCGTCTGTAGGAGCACATGAGTATATGCTGAACCCATCGTTTTCATGAAATTTTATTAGATTAACGAAGAAATTAACGATTAAAAAGCTTCCGTGAGTAAGAATATTGCACTGAAAGCAGACAGAATTAGTATGCTATTATGTGTTATGAAAAGCACCGGTTTGGCAGTGAAAACATCTTGCGTTTTCTTGATGTTAAAAATTCAAGGTTCCCCATCTGCAAGCCATGAACAACCTTGAATTCTTGATAACGAGGAACAGTACACCAATTAAGTAGTAAATAGTAACACTATACTACTGATCCGATTTATTGGCGTAAGAAAGAAACACATAAGCGTTTTATAACGAAGTAAATTTTCTCCGTCATTTTTATCCACGCCGAGGCTCGAACCCGGGTCCCCTCATACCGGAATAAGTGAACTCGGGTTCGATCCCCTGCGTGGACCAAAAATGATGGAGAAATTTACTTCGTTATAATGGCGCCCGAACTTCCCGGATGACCCGGCCGTTCAAGATCTCGCAATGGTGTGATATTCTTTCCACACCGCGAGAGAGGAAAAATAAGAGAATCCCTTCTCCAGCGCTTCGAAAAATAAATGTGTGTGACGTTGCATTCCACACACCAGATTGACTGGGAGTTCTCAAGTGCACGTTCTACAGCGGATGGCTGCCTGCAACGATTTATGGTCACGGCTGACCCGTGGGCCATACCCCCGGCCCTCTTTCGGGGGTGACGTGCCTGCTCCTCAAGACGCACACGACATAAAGGCAGATAGCAGCAAGAACAAACGTCTGCGTAGCTCAGTTGGTAGAGCGACTTGTTCCGGAATAAGTGAACTCGGGTTCGATCCCCGGCGTGGACCAAAAATGATGGAGAAATTTACTTCGTTATAGTTTCCAAGCTTTCGTACATCAACCAGGTGGCTTTTTCAAGGAAGTTAGATAGAAACTGCACACTGAAAAAAAAAACGGGTTTGTGGTGCTTAAGTCGTCCGAAGAGCTTTGGAATCTGTGGTCCTGGTGTTTGTGTGGCGACCTTCCTTAGATCCTATGGAATAGCGGGTAACCGGGCTGCTCTTTGTACCTGCGCAATCCAAGAATTTAGAGGGTTCCTTTGAAAGGCTATAGTTTGCAGTTTCTGTCTAACTCCCTTGAAAAAGCCATCTGGTTGATGTGCGAAAGCTTGGAAACGCTTATGTGTATATTTCCTTCCCCAATAAATCGGATCACTAGTATAGTGTATAACGAAGTAAATTTCTCCGTCATTTTGGGTCCACACCGGGGATCGAACCCGAGTCCACTTATTCCGGAACAGGTCACTCTACCAACTGAGCTACGTAGACGTTCGTTCTCGCTGCTATCTGCCTTTATGTCGTATGCGTCCTGTAGGGCATGTACGTCACATCCCCCTCCGGAAAGAGGGCCGGGAGCATGGTCCACGGGTCAGCCGTGACCATAAATCGTCGTAAGCAGCCATCCGCTGAAGAACGTGCACTTGAGAACTCCCAGTCAATCTGGTGTGTGGAATGCAACGTCACGCAGATTTATTTTTCGAAGCGCTGATGAAGGGATTCTCTTATTTTTCCTATCTCGCGGTGTGGAAAGAACACCACCCCATTGCGAGATCTTTAACGGCCAGGTCATCCGGGAAGTTCGGGCGCCATTATAACGAAGTAAATTTCTCCGTCATTTTTGGTCCACGCCGGGAATCGAACCCGAGTCCACTTATTCCGGAACAAGTGGCTCTACCAACTGAGCTACGCAGACGTTCGTTCTCGCTGCTCTCTGCCTTTATGTCGTGTGCGTCCTGCGGGGCAGGCACGTCACAAGTGTTATTATTTACAACCTTTAATTCTGTCTACCGTGGTTACTATCTCCCGCGGCCCCAGCTCAGTAGCGGAGGCAGAGGAGGGCGAATGGGGCGCCCTCCCCCCATAAAAACAGTTTTTTCCTTCTTAAATGGCAATTATATAAATAATTAATGCATTTATTTTTGTGAAATTATGGTAATAAATCCAAAGGGTTTCGTAAAAGTTTTCATAACTAAAATTTGCTGTAAATTTTGATAGAAAATATTCTGTTCTTGCTTCAGCAGAAAAGAAAAAAAAGGCTAAAGGTTCAGAAACACAGAAAGATGAGAGCCGAAGTGAAGAGGGATTTTGACTGATCGTGAAAAGCAATGGGTGAGCTTTGTTCTGTGTTTTTAGTATTGTCTGGCATCATTAGTAATTGGGAGCAGCGAAAAAGTCACCGTCTGGGGTAGACTCTGAAGTGTGTGAGAAATAGTGTGAGTGACAGAGTGAAGTAGGTACCTCGATTAAGCCATAAACAAAGATTAGTAACGAATTTCCTCTTTCTATTAAGTTAACCCATCTGAATAGAAGGGAAATAAACTTTATTTTGAAATATTTTATCCAGACGTGAGATTTCAGTTCGCCTTCGCAGTTTGTGATTTAAAAATTTAAAACAATTTTAATGGAAATTTTTTAAAAATGCCTTGCGATACCAGGAAGAGCACTGCAATGTTATTGTGTGTGCGTGTGTGTGTCCTCTACATTCTCTCTCTTTTATCTAGACGAGAGCAACCGTCCCCACCCCCTAAGATGAGCTTCTGGATTCGGGGTATTTCAGCATGCGCAGTTAAGCATTATCCTGGAAGCTGGACGCCGCTACGTAGAAAAGCATCGGAGCACATTTCCATGTTGTCCATTCTCGATTTTTTAGCGAGGAAAAACACTATCGCTCGCTGTTGCGTCTTGCATTAGTTACTAGATTATTTTAGTGCCATTGTTCTCTTTTATCCGTGGAACAGTGTCAGTGATAGCTTAATATCCTTATATAAATAATGAAATATGAGAAACTAAATGTTTGCTTCTCAATCAGGAAGATTGCTTATTATTTTCTGAAACATCCGTTCTCCTCGCATTCTTTCTCATACAACACAAAACGTTTCAGATATGTATCAATAATGTGATAATCTCTCATTTTCGTTGCACTTTCAGAGATATCGTACAATTAAGTTTCAGCAACATCTATTTCGGAACGTAACTCTTTGTACATTACGGTTACGTTAAAAATAGCATTCACTGATACTACTGTTTTATAGTTTCCATTGTGCATAATTGCTGCCTTGATGTTACATTCCGGTGATATTTAAGATTTTTGGTTTGGCAACGGCGTGGATGCGCATGCGCATTTATGCCATTTCACCGAAGCACTTTCGTAGTCGTATTTCCACGTGCTACTGGGATATTCTTTGGTGATACTGTCGTACTCGAGTTAGATAGTTAGTTGATTTAATATTTCATCCTTTTTTTTTTTTTTTGCGTGATTCAAGATCATCTGAAAGTAAGTAATTGTTTTGATAATTATAATTTTCAATTCTAAAAAGCTTTTTATAAAATCTAAGTAGATGGCTGTGTTGTTGTATTAGTGTACTATACCAGAATTTCTTTTTTTTTTTTTTTACTCGAAGCTGAAAACTTTCATATTGGTAGGTATTTAGAGAATTGACGAATTTGATTTTCTTTCTTTTTTTCGCTGAAATATAGTCTGTATGACAGAAATTCGACACCCTCATTTGGGACTGATTTTTATTTTATTTTTTTTTGTTATCAATATGCACTGCTGGCCACCCAAAATGCAACACCAAGAAGGAAGCATCCGATTGGCCTGAAATTCGCAGCATGCGTCGCCCGCGAGAGGACATGCAAACGATTAGCATTGCAGGGCATATGCAAATCATGTCCGCCCGGCACGCCACCGAAAAGCACTATAAGAAGGGTGCACGGTGGAAGTGAGTTGTGCTGCCGGACCTGTGCGTTAGAAGCTTCCTGATGCCTCGTCGCACAATACCGCAGTCATTCCAGCACGTTTCGGAGTTCGACAGAGGACGAATAGTGGCTTATCGCGACAGCAGTTTATCGTACCGAGACATCGGCGTCAGTGTGGGACGACATCCAGCCACAGTGAGGCGACTATGGATTTGGCGGGTGCAGGAGGGACGAACGGACCAACGTGAGCGATTTCCGCAGCTGCGGCACACCACCGAACGAGAGGACCGGCATGTTGTGCGGCGGACATTAACGGCTCGCACCGCCACATCACGAACGTTAGCGCAGGAATTAGGGTGTGTTGCGCAACAACCTGTGTCAGCACGTACCGTTCGACGTCGTCTGAAGGAGTAGGGACTTGTCGCACGGCGCCCATTGCTCCGATTACCATTGACGTTACACTACCGGCGAGTGCGGTGGTAGTGGACCGTTGAACGCCGCACCTGGACTACGGAATGGCACGGCATTATCTGCTCCGACGAATCCCGCTTCTGCCTGCAACACCATGATGGTTGGATCCACCGGTGGCGGCACCGCGGCAAGAGACTGTATGACGCCTGCATTATGCATCGCCATACCGGTCCGTCGCCTGGCGTTATGGTTTGGGGCGCAATTGGATATGACACCCGCACCCCTCTGGTACACATCGCCGGTACACTCAACAGCCACCGCTACATCTCCGACGTTTTGGAGCCTGTAGTTCTTCCTAACCTGCAAGACCTTCCAGCGGCCACGTTTCAACAGGACAATACGCGCTTGCACGTGGCACGCATCGTGCAACAATTCTTCACGGCCCACCAGGTATCACCGTTGCCGTAGCCCGCCTGTTTTCTCGATATGTCGCCCATCGAACACGTCTGGTCCCTGATCGGCAACCGAGTGGCCCGGCAAGCACCACCCGCGGCTGCGTCTGATGAACTGTGGCAACGTGTGGATGCAGCCTGGACCGACATATCCCAAGCCCACATCCAAAGCCTCTTTCGTTTGATGCCGCGGCGTGTAGCTGCCGTTATTGCCAGCCATGTGGGCCACACGAACTATTGATGTCTGCGTGTTCCGTAAGTCGCACGGGCCTGTAAGCTCAATCGTTTTATCTTTGTATCTGTTGTTATGTGTCCAGTAAATCTGGCTTTGCTATCTCGTGTCCTTCTTGGTGTTGCATTTTGGGTGGCCAGCAGTGTGTAAACGCCGCCACGTTTCCCAATGAACAGCGGACTGCGTTGAACCTGTGAAAACTTAAACAACTCGTAATACGACTGTTGTTGCTTTTGAAACAGCTGTGGAGTGTAATATTTTTTATTGTGATTTTACAAAGTTTATTAAAACTATAATGTTCAACGTAGTAAATACGTAGCAGTAATATGATAATATCACAAATTGTCTTTCAAATACGTAACAGTAATGTAACGAAGTTTCAAATATCTTTCAAATGCGTAACAGTAACATGAAGTTGGTATGTTGAAGTTACAAATACCTTTTACTGTAACGTATCGGTTATGTTTCAAAGCTATGTAACGTTTGAGGACATTTTGACCTAACCGTAAGGTTTCTGAAACATTACTGTTACATTGTGCAACGTATCTAAAAAGTCTCAATGTTTCAGTGCTACGTACTTGTAGCATATACGAACTATTCTGTGCTGTGTGGGTTGGAACCGAAATTGGAAATTAAAAGACTGGAAAAACCTACGCAGGTTCTTAAGTTATTACTTTCCTTCTGAAATGGGACAAATGTGTGCGGTATATAACGAACAGTTGTAAAAATTAATTGCGTTATAATGAAAATAAAAATACATTACTTCGAGGAAATGCTTGCAGGGGATTTGCAATAATTTCGTTATATCGGATTTCGTTCTAATGGAACTCCACTGTACTCTCTTTCCACGTTTTAGCAACACATAGCAACCGAAAAATTGTTATTGTCACCGCGGGGGATCCGAATCCCAGACCTCTCGATATCTAGCCGAGCGCGTTAACCTTACACCACGGTGGCCAACAATCCACGGAGCTATGTGTGTTTTTCTGTCAGCTTCTACATCATATTTAGATTGTTGGCCACCGTGGTGTAAGGCTAACGCACTCGATTACATATTGAGAGATCTGGGATTTGGATCCCCAGCGGTGACCGAAAAACAATTTTGCGGTTGCTATGTGTTGCTAAAACGTGGAAAGAGCAATGTCTTTGTTTATTCACTGACGCCACGTATTTGGAGGATTTTCAATTTGGATCTCGCCCCTTTGGATTTAGCTGCTATAATTAATATATAGCCAGTGCCGTTAATGCCCACCAGATGGAGACGTCTCAGTAGCTGAGCCCATCTTACGGATTTATGATGTCAGAAGCTGACAGAAAAACACACGTAGCGCCGTGGATTGTTGGCCACCGTAGTGTAAGGCTAACGCGCTCGGTTAGATATCGAGAGATCTGGGGTTCGATTCCCCAGCGGTGACCGAATAACAACTTTTCGGTTGCTATGTGCTGCTGAAACGAGGAAAGAGCGATGTCTTTGTTTATTCTGGAATATAACAAGAGGTCATATTGGCTGCCGAAAATATTTTGCAGCATTTTTTGGAACATAAAATGATAACCGTTACCACAAAAGCTGTAGTTAAACGGACTTCGAAAGCAAGAGGTCTGCAGGTCACACAGTGGTCTAAGCGATGGCTTATGATCATTCGTCCGGAAGGGGTCCGGGTTCGAATCTCGGCTGAGGAACGGATGGTCTGTTTGTCTTACGACACTGGCTGTCTCTTTTCTCTGGAACTAGTGGCCCTAAATTAGGGACGGATGACTGCTAGCAGCACATTGAGTTGCTCACGGTGGTCGTTAAATCACCAAATAAAGAAAAGATACATAATTTTCATAGTATTATTCGAGGCATTTAGGTGACTCGTATTTTCGGGAAAAGAAGAGGGCTTAAGTTATTTTTGAGTTTGGAAGTGATTAAGAATGGCTCTAAGTTCAGCGTGTAATTTTACGGTGTCTAAATTTGCTCAGCTTTTACAGAATGAAAATAAATTGATTGACGAGCTTGTGGAGAAACATGGCTCTCTTAAGAAAGCAAAAGGTGCCCAATGTGTGATAATCGAACAAATTTGGAGAAAGGTACTACAGATGTTATGCAATGGTTATGACTCAATCAAGAACGAAAAAAAAAAAAGATGATTCGGGCAGCAGCAAGGAAAGGAAATTTTTTTCTGGAATTAAGAACCAAACAAAAAGCCGCAATGGAGTTTCTAGTCTAGTTCTTATTCCAATCTAGGCTCGAATTCCGGATGAGGTATGATTGATGTGCTTGTAATACGGCACTGGATCTCTCCCTTCCCTGGAATCAGTGACGAAAGGTCAAAAGCCAACGCTTTGATCATTGCGATACCAGGGAGGCCTACGAGTGGTAGAGATTATAGGGTTATCATGGTAAATGTGGAATGATTTTAGATACTTATATCTTAAAAGACTATTTAACCTGGAAAACTTAAGAAACCGTCATTTGAAAGCTCACAAGGGAAGCCTTTCAACTGTCACTCTCCAAAATTGAAGAAACGTGGCCAGGAGATAGTACTAAGGGCATAGGTGTATTTCCGTTTTGGCCCAAATGAACTGACAAAGGTGAACGAGTGTTTTAACTGACAAGGGAAGCCTTTCAACTGTCACTCTCCAAAATTGAAGAAACGTGGCCAGGATATAGTACTAAGGGCAAAAACCAATAAGTGTATTTCCGTTTTGGACCAAATGAACTGACAAAGGTGAACGAGTGTTTTAACTGACAAGGGAAGCCTTTCAACTGTCACTCTCCAAAATTGAAGAAACGTGGCCAGGATATAGTACTAATAGCAAAAACCAATAGGTGTATTTCCGTTTTGGCCCAAATGAACTGACAAAGGTGAACGAGTGTTTTAACTGACAAGGGAAGCCTTTCAACTGTCGCTCTCCAAAATTGAAGAAACGTGGCCAGGATATAGTACTAAGGGCAAAAACCAATAGGTGTATTTCCGTTTTGGCCCAAATGAACTGACAAAGGTGAACGAGTGTTTTAACTGACAAGGGAAGCCTTTCAACTGTCACTCTCCAAAATTGAAGAAACGTGGCCAGGATATAGTACTAAGGGCAAAAACCAATAGGTGTATTTCCGTTTTGGCCCAAATGAACTGACAAAGGTGAACGAGTGTTTTAACTGACAAGGAAGCCTTTCAACTGTCACTCTCCAAAATTGAAGAAACGTGGCCAGGATATAGTACTAAGGGCAAAAACCAATAAGTGTATTTCCGTTTTGGACCAAATGAACTGACAAAGGTGAACGAGGGCTTTAACTGACAAGGGAAGCCTTTCAACTGTCACTCTCCAAAATTGAAGAAACGTGGCCAGGATATAGGTACTAAGGGCAAAAACCAATAGGTGTATTTCCGTTTTGGCCCAAATGAACTGACAAAGGTGAACGAGTGTTTTAACTGACAAGGGAAGCCTTTCAACTGTCACTCTCCAAAATTGAAGAAACGTGGCCAGGATATAGTACTAAGGGCAAAAACCAATAGGTGTATTTCCGTTTTGGCCCAAATGAACTGACAAAGGTGAACGAGGTGTTTTAACTGACAAGGGAAGCCTTTCAACTGTCACTCTCCAAAATTGAAGAAACGTGGCCAGGATATAGTACTAAGGGCAAAAACCAATAAGTGTATTTCCGTTTTGGACCAAATGAACTGACAAAGGTGAACGAGGGCTTTAACTGACAAGGGAAGCCTTTCAACTGTCACTCTCCAAAATTGAAGAAACGTGGCCAGGATATAGTACTAAGGGCAAAAACCAATAGGTGTATTTCCGTTTTGGCCCAAATGAACTGACAAAGGTGAACGAGTGTTTTAACTGACAAGGGAAGCCTTTCAACTGTCACTCTCCAAAATTGAAGAAACGTGGCCAGGATATAGTACTAAGGGCAAAAACCAATAGGTGTATTTCCGTTTTGGCCCAAATGAACTGACAAAGGTGAACGAGTGTTTTAACTGACAAGGGAAGCCTTTCAACTGTCACTCTCCAAAATTGAAGAAACGTGGCCAGGATATAGTACTAAGGGCAAAAACCAATAAGTGTATTTCCGTTTTGGACCAAATGAACTGACAAAGGTGAACGAGGGCTTTAACTGACAAGGGAAGCCTTTCAACTGTCACTCTCCAAAATTGAAGAAACGTGGCCAGGATATAGTACTAAGGGCAAAAACCAATAGGTGTATTTCCGTTTTGGCCCAAATGAACTGACAAAGGTGAACGAGTGTTTTAACTGACAAGGGAAGCCTTTCAACTGTCACTCTCCAAAATTGAAGAAACGTGGCCAGGATATAGTACTAAGGGCAAAAACCAATAGGTGTATTTCCGTTTTGGCCCAAATGAACTGACAAAGGTGAACGAGTGTTTTAACTGACAAGGGAAGCCTTTCAACTGTCACTCTCCAAAATTGAAGAAACGTGGCCAGGATATAGTACTAAGGGCAAAAACCAATAGGTGTATTTCCGTTTTGGCCCAAATGAACTGACAAAGGTGAACGAGTGTTTTAACTGACAAGGAAGCCTTTCAACTGTCACTCTCCAAAATTGAAGAAACGTGGCCAGGATATAGTACTAAGGGCAAAAACCAATAAGTGTATTTCCGTTTTGGACCAAATGAACTGACAAAGGTGAACGAGGGCTTTAACTGACAAGGGAAGCCTTTCAACTGTCACTCTCCAAAATTGAAGAAACGTGGCCAGGATATAGTACTAAGGGCAAAAACCAATAGGTGTATTTCCGTTTTGGCCCAAATGAACTGACAAAGGTGAACGAGGGCGTTAACTGACAAGGGAAGCCTTTCAACTGTCACTCTCCAAAATTGAAGAAACGTGGCCAGGATATAGTACTAAGGGCAAAAACCAATAGGTGTATTTCCGTTTTGGACCAAATGAACTGACAAAGGTGAACGAGTGTTTTAACTGGCAAGGGAAGCCTTTCAACTGTCACTCTCCAAAATTGAAGAAACGTGGCCAGGAGATACTACTAAGGGCAAAAACCAATAGGTGTATTTCCGTTTTGGTCCAAATGAACTGACAAAGGTGAACGAGTGTTTTAACTGACAAGGGAAGCCTTTCAACTGTCACTCTCCAAAATTGAAGAAACGTGGCCAGGATATAGTACTAAGGGCAAAAACCAATAGGTGTATTTCCGTTTTGGCCCAAATGAACTGACAAAGGTGAACGAGTGTTTTAACTGACAAGGGAAGCCTTTCAACTGTCACTCTCCAAAATTGAAGAAACGTGGCCAGGATATAGTACTAAGGGCAAAAACCAATAAGTGTATTTCCGTTTTGGACCAAATGAACTGACAAAGGTGAACGAGGGCTTTAACTGACAAGGGAAGCCTTTCAACTGTCACTCTCCAAAATTGAAGAAACGTGGCCAGGATATAGTACTAAGGGCAAAAACCAATAGGTGTATTTCCGTTTTGGCCCAAATGAACTGACAAAGGTGAACGAGTGTTTTAACTGACAAGGGAAGCCTTTCAACTGTCACTCTCCAAAATTGAAGAAACGTGGCCAGGATATAGTACTAAGGGCAAAAACCAATAGGTGTATTTCCGTTTTGGCCCAAATGAACTGACAAAGGTGAACGAGTGTTTTAACTGACAAGGGAAGCCTTTCAACTGTCACTCTCCAAAATTGAAGAAACGTGGCCAGGATATAGTACTAAGGGCAAAAACCAATAGGTGTATTTCCGTTTTGGCCCAAATGAACTGACAAAGGTGAACGAGTGTTTTAACTGACAAGGAAGCCTTTCAACTGTCACTCTCCAAAATTGAAGAAACGTGGCCAGGATATAGTACTAAGGGCAAAAACCAATAAGTGTATTTCCGTTTTGGACCAAATGAACTGACAAAGGTGAACGAGGGCTTTAACTGACAAGGGAAGCCTTTCAACTGTCACTCTCCAAAATTGAAGAAACGTGGCCAGGATATAGTACTAAGGGCAAAAACCAATAGGTGTATTTCCGTTTTGGCCCAAATGAACTGACAAAGGTGAACGAGGGCGTTAACTGACAAGGAAGCCTTTCAACTGTCACTCTCCAAAATTGAAGAAACGTGGCCAGGATATAGTACTAAGGGCAAAAACCAATAGGTGTATTTCCGTTTTGGACCAAATGAACTGACAAAGGTGAACGAGTGTTTTAACTGACAAGGGAAGCCTTTCAACTGTCACTCTCCAAAATTGAAGAAACGTGGCCAGGAGATACTACTAAGGGCAAAAACCAATAGGTGTATTTCCGTTTTGGTCCAAATGAACTGACAAAGGTGAACGAGTAGTCCGAAAATGGCCTTAGAGCACAAGTGGAGAAAATCATACCACCTATGCTCACCATACCACCAAAGACAAGAGGTTTCATTCAACCTTTCGATGTTTATTTTTTCCGCCAGTATAAAATATATGCACGTAAAATACCTGATTATGTAACACTTCACAACGTCCATGATTTTGTACTCCATCACCGAAATAACATCATATTCCTGTATTCATTCATACACAATCAATTGCAATCAGAAAAACTCAACAAGATGTTATTACATCCATGAAAACAAATTGGATGCTGTGAAAGTGATGACGCTTCTTTTGATAATGTTCAACGTATTTGTTTTTCAGATATCAATGACAATTTTCAGTACTGTGATAACTTTGGGATCTTGCGTTGTTCTCATTGTTCCAAATTACTTTGCTTCGGTCATGTGTTCAATGCCACAAATGTTCATTTACACCTGTAATCAAGGTTTTTGTTGCTTTTTGTATTACATGAGCTTATTTTGAATCAAATAATTGATATTTGGGGTTACGTATCACGCACCACAAAACATGTTAGATGATTTTCTCTACTTGGGCCATTTTCAGACCACTCGTTCACCTTTGTCAGTTCATTTGGGCCAAAACGGAAATACACCCATTGGTCTTTGCCCTTACTACTATCTCCTGGCCACGTTTCTTCAATTTTGGAGAGTGACAGTTAAAAGGTTTCCCTTGTCAGTTTATTATCTTTCCAAGTAACGCATTGATAACATTGTCATGAATCTCACTGTCACAAATGAAATGAGAAGAGCATCCGTGCTGTCGGCTCTCAGCGCCGGGAGAACCCCAAAGGAGGTTGCCGAGTTCCACAAACTCTCTTTGTCATTTTTCTACAAGATCAAGATCAAAGTCGACAAAGCAGAGTACCCTGACGACATCCCTACCACGCGTAAGAAGCGTGACGGTGGCTGCGACACCATCAGGACGCCTGACTTTGTGACCAATGTGCAAGAGATGATGGACAACGACACCAGGAAATCGATAAACGCCTTATCCAAGGAGTTGGGTGCTGCTTATGGGAGTATCCACTGCATCCTCCAATAGAACCTCCGCTGCAGCTCCTACATTCTTAAGAGGGGTCAGTTCATGAACCAAGCCACGCAGGAGAAGCGTCTGACTAAGGCAAAGAAACTGCTCAACAAAGCCTGGTATCACGAGAAGAACAACATGCTGAGATTCTTCTCATATGAGAAGAATTTTAACCAGGACCAGAATGTCAATAGGAGAAACGACAGGTGGTTCTGCAAGAACCATGATGACGTGCACACAAAATTTCCTGCCATTGACCTGGTCCTAGGGGTTATCTCCAGCGAGGGAGATGCCATGCCTCCTCACTTCTTTGAGAAGGGTTTAAGAGGGTCGACGAAGACGAGTACATTAAGGTGCTGAGAGATGTAGTGAAGCCCTGGACGGACGCCATTGCTGACTAGAGAACTTAGTATATAACGAAGTAAATTCCTCCGTCATTTCTGTCCACGCCAGGATTCGAACCCGGATCCCCTCATTCCGGAATAAGTTGCTCTACCAATTGAGCTACGCGGACGTTTGTTCTGACTACTATCTGCCTTTATGTCGTCTGCGTCCTGCTGGCAGGTACGTCACATCTCCCCCCCCCCCCCGAAAGAGGGCCGGGAACATGGCCCACGGGTCAGCCGTGACCATGAATCGTTGCAGGCAGCCATCCACTGTAGAACGTGCACTTGAGAACTCCCAGTCAATCTGGTGTGTGGAATGCAACGTCACACACGTTTATTTTTCGAAGCGCTGGAGATGGGATTATCTTATTTTTCCTATCTCGCGGTGTGGAAATAACATCACACCATTGCGAGATTTTGAACGGTCGGGTCATCCGGATGGTTCGGGCGCCATTATAACGAAGTAAATTTCTCCGTCATTTCTGTCCACGCCAGGATTCGAACCCGGATCGCCTCATTCCGGAATAAGTTGCTCTACCAATTGAGCTACGCGGACGTTTGTTCTGACTACTATCTGCCTTTATGTCGTGTGCGTCCTGCTGGCAGGTACGTCACAAGTACATCTTCCAACAGGACTCTTCCCCAGCACACAAGGATAAAGCGACTCAGAAATAGCTTGAAGAGAGCGTGCCCTATCACTGGTCTCTAGATGTTTGGCCCCCAGCTACTCCTATTTGAATCCCTTAGATTACTACAGTATATGTGGGGCGTAGTAAAAAGAGAGACCAACAAGCGTCTCCATACCACCCTTGACTTCGTTAGGCATGACATCGTCAGTGCCATGACCCACATGAACAAGGCCCAGGACGCCAAGGCCTACGACTGATTTAGCTCAAGGATCGAGGCCGTCATCACCGCCAGCGGCGGGTTCATTGAATGATTGGAAAGTGTGTTTATGCGTCAACAACTGTATAAGATGTTGCTTTAATAAAACGTATATTCACGTTTCAAATAATTGTTTTATTATATACATAAATTTCTACATTTACCATGATAACCCTTGTTTAACGTTGATATAAAGCTTGTTGTAATCTACGGTTGCTGTGATTGGTGCGAAGCCCTGAAAGACACGTTCTATCAGATGATATGATCTTTCAGTGACTGACAGAATAAAGCTCCGAATTTGTTATACCGCGCCAGTGGCGCAGTGGTCTAAGCATTAGCTTGTGACCATTCGTGCGAGATGGGTCCGAGTTCGAATCCCGGTGAAGCATGGATGTTGTGTTTGTCTTACGGCACTGGCTCTTTTCCTTCCCTAGAGCCAGTGATCCTAAATTAGGAACGGGCGACTGCTTATAGCCCATTGAGTTGCTCACGATAGTCGTTAAATCCCCAAATTAAATTTAAAAAATAAAACATAATGTTACGACTGTCTCTGTGAGGAAGGATTCGTAAGTGAAAGTATCAACCACTCTAAAACGTTTGTCCATCCAAAATCTAAACATCACACTGCGACGTATACCTCTATTTAAACTTCCTTTGATTTCTGTTTTCTTATGCAAATTTAGTTACTTCCTGGATAAACGTTTTCTAACTGAGTGACACATTACTACTCCGAACAGCTTTTACTGTTTAACAACCAGGTCATAAAAAAATTAAATGGCGGCTCCTGTGGCGCATTCTAAGAGCAGACCAAGTGATAGCTCCATAATTCAAACTCCGAGCGATTGACATAGGTCCGAGTTTGAATCATGGTGAGGCATGGATGTTGTGTTTGTCTTATAACACTGGCTCTCCTCCTTCCCTGGAGCTATCGCTTGGGGGTTTCGTGTCAACAGAGTTGAGAAAACAGGCCACCTACTCCTAGGCATAAAGAGGATGGGTGGGGTTCGGGCACGTAAAAGTGGATTTCTGGGCGACAATTGCAGAAAGGAATAGGAGAGCAATGGAATGGGATGTCGCCGGAGAGGAAATAGGAGATAGCAATTCCTGGAATCATGTCTATTTCCCCTTTCACCCTCCAAGTGAGCATTGCACTGGGAGGATCGGCGCTGCTTTTGTTTCATGTGTGTTGTGTTGTTCATGTGCGGTCAGTCTCACGTGGTGGTCAAGCTGAATATTCATTATTAGCTATAGTACTAATGTAGTTAATTAAGTCTTTCAAGTACGCTCACTTATTACGGATATATAATATAAACGTATATGCGTGTTAACACGTGTGCATATTTTTACATGGGAATTTTGCGAGTACCCGGATTTAACGAGAGTGTCCACCGGTTTTCAGCTGCTCGTCATAAGCGGGTTCTACTGTCTACGTTTTGTAATACGTCTTCTGTTTCACTAGCAATAAAAAGAACTGCGTGTGATATGTTACCAGTAAGTTTAATCTCTTTATTAAATTTACTACTGGGACCTTGACGTTATGAATGAAATCCCTTCAATGCACGATGTTTACGTTTCGATTTCCATGTTACTCTTGGATTCCCGCATGAAACGATTGTCAATACCTATAGGTAAAAATTTCGTTTCTTTTTTCTTCCGGAAGAAACATTCGACTGAGGTAAAAACTATTGATCGGCGCTTTAAACTTGCTGTACAAATTGAAAATTAGAGTAGGAGCAGTAGAAGACTGGAATCAGAAAAAAAAATACTTGCCTACTAACATAATTTCTGAGAGGTTGTTCTTCATCTAAAACCGGAAGTTTTAGATGAAAAACAACCGGGAGATGAATTTTAAATACGAACTACAACCGGAAGTTCGTATTTAGGATTCATCTCCCCCGTTCTACTGCATCAAACATTTGAACGATTGACTTTAATTGTTGAAGTGAAAAGTTCGGTTTATTCACTCAAGTGTTTGATAATTTAATTTAAAACACTACATATGGCAGCGTGTTTTTAATTAAATTAAAATAATTTAATTTAAAACTCTACATCGCCTTGAAAGAATGATATGACAGTATGGACACTTGCGTAATGAATGCAAAGAATTTATAAGATACAGGCTGCCATAATCTTGGTTTAAAACTAATTTTAGGGGTTTTAACCCTTTTAACCGGCTGGAACGAATTAACTCAGAGTTAGCAAAATGGACTGAAATCAGCTCGAACGAATATATTTAAGAAGTATGCTGCCCGCGGATGGAACGATTGCTGAAATTGCGCATCAGAGAGCGTTGCTTTCCCGTTAGTTTTGTTATTCATCGTGGTTATTTAGGAGATGATTGACACTAATTCTTTTTGACAATTACTTGCTAAAAGGGCATGGTGACAAACCTAAAAAGGAGACAGAAGATGTTTGAGTCGCTAGTTTCTATCCACTGGCATGATGTTCGTGTCAGGGGACCAGCCCTTCCCCATCATTCCTTGGTGTCAGGGGGGGGAGGACTAGCCCATTCCCATCTTTTCGTGGATTGGAAGTGTTGTGAAGCAAAGAATACCTTCTCGCATGTGTGACAGGTTTATAGTCGGTACTGCTGAGATGAGAAAGTTAAGGAATTCTTTCAAAGTAGCTTTGGTAAAACCCGGCCGCTATGTGAACATTTCTGTTTGAAGAGCACAGACAATTTTGGGTACTATTTGGTTCAGACACATCTGCCGCTTAAAGGGTGTGACGTGCCTGCCCCGCAGGACGCGCACGACATAAAGGCAGATAGCAGCGAGAACGAACGTCTGCGTAGCTCAGTTGATAGAGCGACTTGTTCCGGAATAAGTGGACTCGGATTCGATTTCTGGCGTGGACCAAAAATGACGGAGAAAGTTACTTCGTTATAAGGGTTTAAACATGACAGTTTGCTCAGTACAGATTATATCTTTTCCGAGACAAGTGTTAGTGACCGTAACTATTCAAAAACTACGAATTGAAAGAAAATAAAACCTGAAATTTATTCAGATATTGCATGCACGCGCGTTAAGGGAGATTTCTACTACCATTAAACTAAATTTTTCGGCTGAACATTGTGGTACACGCGCTTGAATTATTTCTCTATACAGGACGTTCCTAAAGTGTTTGGCTGAACTGTGGGAACTTGTTCTACAGCCGATTCTGATGAAAAACAATATTAGCCAAGGGCCTGAAGTGCTTTCCGACAAAGATATACATAACGTATAATCAAGTCGCACTACATCCGCTTCACAAGCAAACGGAAGCTCATAACGATGTACAGGGACTGGACAAAATAATGTGAAAATTATGATTATAGGGGGTTATTCGTGTAGGCTGAACTGAAGCAAAAATGAACGTTGTGATTATCTTTTGTGTATCTTTTCGTTGTATATGTCATCGTTAAAGTATGAAGTCCGTTATTTCATAGAATACCTAGTTATTTCATGAAATAACTGATCAAGTCAGTTAAAGCGTAAAACTCACTTGTATTCTATGGTTTAACTAGTTATTTCATAGAATAACGATCTACACCCCGTTAAAGTGTAAAATTACCGAGTAAATGAATCCCAAATTCAAAAGGCTGTAAAGTGAGAACCACTGGTCAGAAATGGCACACCATTTTCAACATATTATAAAGTGTTATGTAATAATAATGATATTAACTTTTATGTTTCGTTTTGTTATTTATAAATTTTTCGGAAACAAGTTGTACAGAAGATCTGCCAATTGTGTTTTAATGAACTGAATGTTCAGAAGGAAAGAGAAAACTCTAAAGAATGTTTGGAAATTCAAGCTAAGATGATGAAATGAATGTCAGATAAATCTCATTCTGAAGCCTCGGTGGGGCTTACAGTCCATATACCAGTACCTGAAGTTGACAGAAGAAGGGGTGACGCCAGATCTATTTTAGCTGTTATCATGAAAATAACCGAACAAGGATTTTTTTTCAATTGGGAACAAGAAACGGCCGCATAAAACGGCTATATTCCCGATCCCAGTTCAGCGTCTGTGAACAAAAACTAATTCAGATCGAAGAAGTGCCGGATATAGAGAAATTGCTCCGGTCGTTTGGTACACCTCAAAGTTTAGGTACCGGTCGGGGATTTAAAAAATGTTCATGTAAAACTCAGTGTGTCAACAAAAAATGTATTTGTTTTAGAAATAATGTCCTATACAATTCCAAATGCCATTTTAGTAATCCTTGTTGTAACAAATGATTTTATTGTGTCTTTATATAAATAACATTTTGTATGCTGTATAATTCGGTCAAATTGTTTATTTTACGCTTTAACTGTCTATCATTAGTTAATTTATAGAATACCTAGTTATTTCATAGAATAACTAGTTAAAGTGTGGAATTATTAATTTATTACACGCTTTAACTAACTTGATCAGTTATTTCATGAAATAACTGAATTATACACTTTCACGGTAACATATACATTTTCTGGGTTGTATGTAAGTATAGCACTAGTTGTGTTCTGCAGCTTTTCGTGCGAGCCGTCGGTGAAATGGGTGACCTGTCAGAGGACCAATCGTGGGAGCCCGTTTAACAGGAGCGTCTGTTATCATAACAACCAAATTGTTTTGTGTTTTAAGAACAACGGTCTCCACGGTTGTGACTGCATACACAAAGCATGGCAAGACTTCGTCGGCAAAAAAGAATAGTGGGAGAAAACCGAGATTGAATGAGAGAGAACGTCCAACACTAACAAGGCCGCCCCGGTGGCTCAGTGGTCTAAGCGCTGGCTTATGACCATTCGCCCGGGAAGGGTCAGGGTTCGAATCCCGGTGAGGCATGGATGCAGTGTTTATCTTAAGGCACCGACTCTCTCCATTCCCTGGAGCCAGTGGTCCTAAATTAGGGACGGGCAACTGCTTACAGCCCATTGAGTTGCTCACTGTGGTCGTTAAACCTTCACTCAAAAAAGAAAAAACACTAACAAGGATTGGGTACAAACAACACAGAACTACTGCAACAAAAATGGCAGCAGGACTCAATATCCACCTGGAAGATCCTGTTTCCAGGAAACAGTCCAGGGAGTACTTCACAAAGCCATCATCCATGCAAGAGCTGCAATTGCTAAACCTTTATTCACAGAAACCAAGGCTACAATGCGAAAAAGACGGTGTCATGAGCATAAACCCTGGACAGCTGATGAGTGCCAACGTGTGGTAATGTCCGGTGAGTCCTCATTTTCATTATTCCAAACAGTAAGTCTGGTTTATGTATGGGTAACCGCCAAGGAAGCATACAGTTCGGAATGTCTGGTTCCAATTGTCAGACATGGCTTGAATCCGTGATGACTCGTGTGGCCATATCTTGGTATTCGGCTGGTCCCAACCTCTACATGGCCGAGTTACTACCAGAAAGTACTTGGACATTTTAGGTGATCAGGTATATCCGATGGTCCAAATGTTGTTTTCCAACAATGGTACCATTTTTCAAGATGATAATGCGCCCATTCACACAACCAGAACAGTTCAGCACCAAAATTAACTTCAGCATCTGCTCTGGCCAGCTCAATCACTTGACTTGAATACCATGGAAGGCAGTTTTGGAGAGCAGAATGGGAAGCAGATCCCCTCCTCCAACATCTCTTAAGTAATTGGCAGATGTTCTAATCGATGAATGGTACAACATTCCACTGAAGACTGTTCAAAAGCTGTATGAATCTATTCCAAAAAGGTTGGAAGCTGTATTAAAAGCAAATGGCGGTCCAACACCTTTTTAATAACGACATAGTAAAACATTCCACTGGAGACTATTCAAAGGATGTATGAATCTATTCCAAGAAGGTTGGAAGCTACACTAAAGACAAATGGCGGTCCAACACCTTTTTAATAAAGACATAGTACAACATTCCACTGGAGACTATTCAAAAGCTGTATGAATCTATTCCAAGAAGGTTGGAAGCTGTATTAAAGGCAAATGGTGGTCCAACACTTTATTAATAAAGACACAGTACAACATTCCATTGGAGACTATTCAAAAGATGCATGAATCTATTCCAAGAAGGTTTGAAGCTGTGTTAAAGACAAATGGTGGTCCAACACCTTATTAATAAAGACGTGTCGTCTATTTCCTACGTGTTCACATTATTTAGTCCATCTGCTGTATATTGTGCATAGGAAGTCGTACGCCATCCAATTCACGGATAAGCGGAGGCTTGCAGCAATACATAACTAATCGGACTGCTGTAAGTGTCAGGGGTCCCATCCTGTCAGCTCGACATCAGCATCCCTATACTCGGAGTCAACGAAAGGGTGTACTACTGTGGAAGGTACGGGGAAACTACTCCGCTACGAAAAGTAGTCCCTGCCGTTTAGAGAGAAAAGCATGCTCTGAATCCATTTTTGTTTGATCAGCAGTTTATCAAGCAAAATTACTATTTAGGACAAATTTATAAAATGGCAGAACGCATTTTAGTAGTAAAGTTGATATGAGAAGTTACTTAATTATTAAGAGCGCCTCGCAGTTTCGGCAGCTTACTGGGAAATCTACGTTGCTTGGAGAAGGGGAAGTGCGGACTACTTGGAATACCTGAAAGACGTTTCCCAACATTCCTAACAGAAAGACAATACAGAGGGTGAGTCGAAAGTTTGGCAATATTTGCATAAACGCATGCGCTGCGGCGGGTATATCATGTATTTAAACTAGAAAGGGATATAAGTTGCTGTGAACAGCATTGCATGTCGTCGTTCTGTCTGTGGTTGGGACGCCTAAAAGATGAACAGCCACAACCGGCTAATTAGGGAACTTTTGCTTTACGAGTTTGAACTCGGCCATAACACGAAACATTTGTCATGCAAAAGGGGAAAGTTCCGTGGACCACAACACCGCATCCAGATGGCTCAAGATATTTCGCTCAGATGACAGAAACCTCGACGATCAGCCAAGGTCAGGTAGGCCGCGAACCGTGGATTCGGAGGCCGTACGCCAGGCAGTAGATTTAAATCCGACAACGTGCATTCGGAGATTTGCAGGCTAGCTGGACATATCACAGACCACCGTGGTTTGTCAGTTTCAGCACCGCGGCAAGGTTTACAGAAGTTGCCGCACTGTCCCTCACGAACTGACGCCAGCTTAAGGATACCGCCGAGTGGAAGTGTGCATGAAACCCCTAGAAAACCCGCGCGATGCACGTTTCATCAAGAGAATTATTACGTGCGATGAAAAGTGGGTCTATTTCCGTAATCCTAACACACAACGGCAGTGGTTGAGCCCGGGTCAGCTTCCAGAACCTGTTGCCAAACGTGGGCGCTCCGAGCACAGGGCGATGCTTTGCGTCTGGTGGAATTTCGAGGGGATAATCCATTACGAATTTGTTCCAGACGGTCGGACCATCAACGGCAATCTCTACTCTGAACAGGTAGAGTGGATGTATGCCATTTTGGAGGAGAAGCACTCGGCACTGGTGAACAGAAAGCGCGCTCTCCTACAGCAGGATAACGCTCGGCCTCAAACAGCGTTAACGATCTGGGTAAAACTCCAGGAACTTGAGGGCATCGAACTGATGCCACACCCAGCATACAGTACGGGTAATAATCCGACGGGGACATGTAGTCCCCGTCGGATTCTTTTTTTTTTGATTGGAGGTTTAACTACCACCGTGAGCAACTCAATGGGCTATAAGCAGTCGCCCGTCCCTAATTTAGGGTCACTGGTTCCAGGGAAGGGAGAGAGCCAGTGCCGTAAGACAAACACAACATCCATGCCTCACCGGGATTCGAACCCGGACCCCGTTCGGACGAATGATCAGAAGCCATCGCTTAGACCACTGCGCCACCGGGGCGGCCGTCGGATTATTCAACAACCAGGAGGTGGCAGCTGGGGTGAATGAGTTCTGAACCTCGAAGGACAAGAACTGGTTCCGCCGCGGAATCGAAGAACTGGCAGACAGATGGCTAAAGACGGTGCAACAGGATGGCCTATACTTTGAATGCTAGTCTGCTTTCGTGGTAAAGGTACGTATGAAGACATAAGGTGATCCAAATATTGCAAAACTTTCGACTCACTCTCTGTAAATTTATAGTTGGAGAAATAGGCGAGGGGAAATGTACTTAAGCAGCCGCAGGGGAGACAGAGAGAGAGAGAGAGAGAGAGAGAGAGAGAGAAAGAAAAGAAAGACGATGCAATGAGCTTCAGTTAGATCATAAAGCCGTAAATTTGTGTGGGGGTATGAGTGCGAAACTGTGACGCGGATTGATACTATTCTTGCGGTCCACGCTTAGATCCGGCTATCCTGACTTCAACAATAATACACTCTTAGGTTGACTAGGAGAACGGCTGAGAATTCGTGAACTCTTCGAAAATGTGATTGATAGAGCTAAAATTTCAACTGCAAAGTTGAAAAGTATAATTCGTTTGCAACAAATCGGTCATGAAAAGTGGGAGTAGAAGGGAGAATTTAGGATATACTCTGTCGAGGCAAAAGTATCTAACGCCATTTCTAAACAGTGCAATATAATGCGTTTGTTCTTTAGAGATGGAAAGATCTCTAACCATAGTTGGATATGATGAACAAGGATTCGTTAACAGTTCGTTATGACTTTCCTACATTCGCCTCCTCAGTGAAAGACTTAAATTTGCGCACTGACCCCACATTTTGCTACCGATTCGTAGCAAATGATGCTCTCCAACTTTGCAATTGGCATTTTGCTCTACCTACTACTACATTTTTGGCGTTTTGGGTGCTATGTTTGCCAATTCGCCGCTAGGAGCGCTGAAGTTGAGCTGATGGGATCGGCGGATTGGTACTTACGCCAGTCTCGTTGGTTCCACATTGGTTTGAGCACCTCTTTCTGACGTATGAGTCAAATGGATAATGAAGCAGCGAAAAGCCTTCCGGCGTAGTTCAAATGGGAGATAGCCGCTCTGGAGAAGGAAGATGTGGCTTCGAACGCCACTGTCGGCTGCAAAAGTAAGCCTTTATTTGCACCCGAACGAAAAAGGATTCCATGTGCGTGAGGATTGAAAACATTGTGTGCTGGTTCTTTCACACAAAGTACGTAAACAATGAATAAATACGAGGGTTGTACCAAAAGTAATGCAAAAATGCGCATATCTTCTTTAACTGACACAGGTCGTTGAAATTGCACATGTTGGTTGAGTAACTCTTCCTCTATAGTAACCATTCTTCTTCACGGCAGGTAAATAATGGATTCCAAGCAGAAGCAACGTGCCGCCATTGAGTTCTTGACGAAGGAAGGGTGCAGGTTGTCCAACATCCGCAGAAGGCTACAGAATGTTTACGGAGGTGACACCATTGGCAAGAGCAATGTGCACAGATGAATGAAAAAGTTTAAAGAAGGGGAAACCTACATTGAAGACAAACCACGCAGTGGGAGACCACCAACTGCGACCACTGACACGAATCGTCAGCGAGTGTATGAATTCATTCGCACGGAGAGACGAGTCACATTCCGTGAGCTTGTTGCACAATTGGACTGTGGCCATAATGCAATTCCGAAGATGGTGGAAGACTTAGGGTGTCGGAAAGTGTGTGCCAAGTGGCAGTTGACACCAGATTTGAAAGAGAGAAGGGTGGAAATCTGTTCTCATGTGCTGGAAGCGTTTGAAGCCAATGAAGACACGTTTTTTTCGATCTGATGAGAGGAGATGAAACGTGGGCGTATCTTTAGAATCCAGAAACCAAGAATCAATCCGTCGAATGGCGTCACACCTCTTCACCAAGGCCTAAGAAGTTCAAAAGCCAGCGATCAGCACAGAAAGTCGTGGTGACTGTTTTTTGGGATGATAGGGTTGTCATTTTACTTGATGTTCTGGAACGTAGCCGTATCGTGACCAGCGAGCGGTACATTGAGATACTCAAGAAGCTTAGAGAAGCCATAAGGAGAAAGAGACTAAACAAGAATCTGAAAATGATCCACATTCACCATGAAAATGCAAGACCACACACATCTTTGGCTACAAATCAGGTGATCAGCAAATTAGGCTGGTCGGTGGTTCCCTATCCACCATACAGCTCAGATCTGGCCCCTTCCGACTTCCACCTGTTCGGTTCAATGAAAGACAGTCTCCGGGGACAACGATTTGATGATACAGACGAGGTGAAAGCGGCTGTGAAGAAGTGGGTACAAAAGTGCACCCCTGATTTTTTTCAAAGAATATTCGAGAACTGGGTTCTACGAACCGCTTGTGATGGTGACTATGTTGAGTAGTACCTTTGTATAGAGAAAGAGTTGCTCTACCAACATGTGCAATTTGAACGACCTCTGTCAGTTAGTAAAAAGGTTTTTTGCATTACTTTCGGTACAACTCTCGTACTTCTGCTATGAAAAGGTAGTCGAGTGTTGCTGTCGGTTAACCCGAAACCTGCTGAGCAATTTCGTGCATCCGTCTTTCTCAAAGAGGGATAGGATGTGTCGTATGAGATGGATAGGCAATATAACAGCGATGAGCCTGCTGACGTAATTCATTTGATAAAACAGCAGCTCTGGAGTACGAAGGTGTGGGTTGGGATTCGGCTGTTAGCAAACGAAATTTTATTTGTTCGAAGCAATAGGACATGACTTTAATATACACCCTCTATTATCTATAGGGACGCATTTCCGTTCCTGCGCTTATATGACGTATTTCATCAGAATTGGCAGTAGAACAAGTTTCCGAAGTTGGTCCAAACATCATAGAAATACACTGGGTATTGCGTCACTATATCAATATTGCGGTTGTGACGTATAGCTCTATTTAACCTTCTTTTTGAGTTCCTGGGTTGTTATATATATTTGGTTCCTTCTCGTTAAATATTCTTCTAACTTAACGCTACGGATTCTCTTTCGATGAATTCGACGTTGACAACTCCTAATAGCAGGTCAACCACGTATTAAGGCTCGGGAATGCTGAGTGTGCTGTGTTGCTTAGGCGATGATAGAGGAGAGATTTATGTTATGAACTGTTTGTAATCTTGAAATAATACTTACTGAGCAACTACGTATTAAGACTCGAGAATGTTCTGTGTTGCTTAGGCGATGACAGAGGAATGATTCAATCTGTGAGCTGTTCCTAATCTTGAACGAATACTTACTGTACCCACTACGTATTAAGACTCGAGAACGTTCAGTGTGCTATGCTGTCTAGGCGGTGATAGAGAAGCGATTTATACTATGCACTATTTGTAATCTCGCACGAATCCTTTTTGTACGAAGCTTTATATATTGAGAGAGAGTACAAATTATACATGTTATTGCACTGTTATGGAGAGAATATTTGAGCGAGCTATATCTATGTGGCGTGAAGACTGTCCTATAAACGGATTATATTCAGTGCTTGAGTTACTGCAACTTGTTGATGGTGAATACTTGAAGTGATGAATTCCTGCTTAACAAGCAATTTGAATTCGTAAGTAACCTCGTTTGTTTCCGAACCCTAGCAGTATTTTTCTGCAGTGACTTTGTACGCCAAATTAAGTTTTCAGCGGCTACGAAAGACTGCGACTCAATCGAGAAAGCAAGCTTGTGACAATTTAATTTTCCAGTGAAGCACTAACTTGAAGTTAAACCGTTAAGATAATAGTTACAAACAAACTAATAACCAATATTTAACAATAATTTTACGGTATTGTAAAACCTGCAGGAAATATATTGTTAACACTCACGCTTTAACTATGTGAAGTTGCAGTTTTACCTCCAAGATTTTTCAGAACTAAGAGAAGTACACAAAATAAAATATGCTTTCCATTTTATTACAGATCGTTTTGTATTCTACTATTCGTTATTTATATTTAACCTTTTCACAGCAAAGACGTTTGCAAATGCAAAGCACGTTTGCGTTATGATTGTTGTAAACACAAGCAAATATATCATACTTGTGCTTCAGTATCTTCCTGTTAATTAAAATGAAATATGGTAAAACAATTGGTCTACGGGTAAAATACCCTCACTATTTGATATCTAAAACACTTTAAATCACACGAAGACAGCATAATCTTTTCAGCAATTAATAATTTTCAGTTATATATACGTTATAAGTACACCCTTAACGACTACAGACATAACACAACCTTCATGTCCGGGAATAAGTGCAGTTCTAATTATAGACATGCAGTGAAAGACAAGTACTGCGTCGTAAATATTAACACTAACTATAGCAAGACAATGCCTCTGTCGTACTAGGCACTAAAACCTTAAAATGATATTTTAAACACTGTAGCCCATTTGAGTCCGTCTTCGGAATCGTTCCTGAAACCCGCTGTTATTCCATCTCATTGGGCAGCTGTATACTGCTATGTTCTGTAATGACAGTTCCATTATTCCATCGAAGGGATGCAACTCTTTTTACACAGAAGTACACAGACGTGATGCAAAAATGTATACACCAGAAGATGTCAGAAATTTCGCAGCTACTTTCATCGCGAAGCTGCATCTAATCTTGAATCGTTCGGTTCTCTTTGTTTTCGTGCAGATGAACGTCTTCAAGGATCACGCACATCTTCAAAGGACAAAGGTCGAATTTTCATTTCCGATGATTTAAGAGAGTAATCTCCTTTCCATCTTTCCCATATTATACCCAGGAAGTAGCCGTTGTCTGTGGGATTTGTCTGATAGGGTCCATTTAAATTTGCTTCAAAGCATCTGAAAAATATGAAAACGAGAAAGATAGAAACGATGCATGCATATATCACACGCGAATGACTGAAAATATTTTTCAAGGATATAGCACTGCAAAGGAAATTAATCAACATTGATCAGCCTAAATTTTCAAGAAAATGATCCATATACTTACGCTGTAAAAATTAAGAGGTCAGAATTCACAAAAAATTCCTGAAAATAACATGCAGCAAATTGGCCTGTTTAACGAAATTTCCGTTTTTAATATCGCAAACTTCAGTACTTTGTTAGATTTTCCGTTGTCACTAATTCCGTTTTTATACAGATATTTCAAGAGTTTTCAAAATCATCGTTTTTGACTTTTTCAGTCCCTATACGGGGTTTTTCAAAACTAATGGAACAAACTTTAAGAGGTTATCCGCTGCGTTGTTAAGATGCGCGGTACAGCTGCAAATGGTATAAACAGAAACCTGAAGCTGACTGCGATCATATCGCACTGTGAGGTTGAGTGAAAATGTGGCGGCGGGAGAGAACTAACTTGAGAAAGGAAAGATTGTTGGGTGTTACATTAGTGGGTTGTCCATAAGAGAAGCCGAGAGGCGTTTAAACATACCCAAGTCAACTGTTTTGGATGTACTGAATAAGTGGAACACACATGGCGTGCCTGAAGCAGCAAAACCTACCGGCAGAGCGAAGAAAATCAGTGATAGAGGACGTCGAAGCCTCATGAGAGTCGTTACAGCTAATCGACGGAGTACTGCACGAAACCTCAGTGTACAGGTGAGTAAAAATGCTGGAACCTCGGAATGTACACGTATCATTCGCACAGAACTTCATTCCATGGGTTACCGTTGTCGTGCGGCTGCCCATAATCATCTCCAGTCGGACTGCTACTCTTCGTTTAGCATGGTGTAAAGAACATTTATCGTGGTCCGTAGATCAATGAAAACCAGTCCTGTGGACTGATGGATCCAAATACACGATCCATCAGTCTGATGGATGTGTGTGGGTATGGCGGCAGCTGGGGAAATGCTATTTATCACAGTGTACTGTTCCTACGGTCACGTTTGGAGCTGGCATTGTACTCGTGTGGGGATGTTTTTCGTGGTATGGTCCCGGCCCATCGGTCATCGTGGACAACCTGTTAACCAGCACGTCTACCTCGATATTCAGGACAATTATGCCCTACCAAATCTGTGGCAATACTATGGAGCCGAGCCTTCTTGGTACCAGCAGGATTATGAACCGAGCCATAAAGCAAGGACTGTTGCGCCGTGGTTTGATGATAATTCCGTGTCGTTTGTGGACTGGCTAGCACAGAGCCCTGATTTCAAGCCCACAGAACATCTATGGGATGAAATAGAGCACTTCATAAGAAGGTGGAATCAAGGCCTACTACTAAGCAACAGTTATCGGCAGCATTATGTACTGAATGAATGTCGCTGTGTTCCAAATTATTATCGAAAGCTTGTCTCGAAGGGTCAGTGCATGCATTAAGGCCAAAGGTGGACTGATATCGTACTAATGTATGTCAATAAATGCTATGTTGTGTTTCTCTTCTAGGTGTCCGGTGACTTTTGTCAATATAGTGCATATCACACATAATATTTTGTTTATATCGGCGTTTTTCAAAGCAAAAGAATGTTTTGGAACTCGAGATCTTTTTAAACTGACAATATCTTTCAATTATGTGTTTGCTAACAGGGAAAATATAATTCTTGGTGGTATTATTTCAGAAAACTCTTGATAGCTGTAGTAGCTTTTGTGTTAAGGCTTCCTGAGACAGATATATAGACGTCATACAATTAACCCGAACGTCACTTCCAAGTACTGCTGTCTAACGATAGTAATGCCTCCGCGCATGAGTTGTTGCCTAGCAACCAGTCAGATAACAAACGAATCTTTTGTGCCATTAGCTTCATTTTACTGCTTAATACACTGGCGTGCAAAAATTAAGGACGAGACGGTTTTTCGAATGTAATGTCGTGCAGAAATGCTCCACATCGACTCAAATCATACCATAAGGTCCCCAAGATGTACGAATACGGTACAAGTGAGCAAACCCGTCCAAACAAGGAATCCGAAAGATACAAAGGCACTTTATTGAAAATATAGCTTCGAGCACAACTGTACAGAAAACAGAAACGTCCATGTGACAGACGGCTGCCAAGAAAAATCCAGTCTTTAGTAGGGGATATGATCACCCCTGAGTGCGTTGCAGAATTTACAAAGTCTGTCCATGCTGAGAACGGGGTTGTCTAGGAGCTGTTGAGGCATCGCGGCCCATTCCTCTTGTAGCGCCAATCGCAGCTGCGGAATCGTTGCTGGCGGCTGGTGACGTGCTGCCAAGCGTCTCCCGAGAAGGTCCCACGCGTGTTCGATTGGATTTAGGTCCGGGGACCCTGCGGGCCAATATATGCGTTGAATATCTTCACTTTCCAACAGCTCTGCGACAGCCACTGTACGATGAGGTGTAGCGTTGTCGTCCATCAAGAGGAACTCAAGACCCACAGCACCGCTAAACAGACGCAAGTGAGGCAGGAGAACCTCGGTACAATAGCGGACACCAGTGACTGAACCTCCTTGGAAGATGCGGAGGTCAGTACGGCTACCAAGCATGATACCGCCCAAACGAGAACTCCGCCACCTCCAAACCGGTCCCTTTCGATGATGTTGGGGGTGTGACTGCGTGTTCCCTGCTCTCTCCAGGTTTGTATACGTCCAGAATCGCTCGTCAGACTAAATCGGCTCTCATCCGTAAAGAGAACTCGACCCCATTGCTGATGTGTCCAGTTCTTGTGTTCCTGGCACCACAGAAACCGCCGTCTCTGATGAGCAGGCGTTAACGGCACACACCTTACTGGTCGTCGTGCAAATAGACCACCTTTGTGCAGCCTCCTGGCCACGGTAAAACGCGATAACGGATGTCCAGTTGTCTGTTGCATGTGCCTTGTAATTTCTCCCGCTGTCTGCCGTCTGTCTCTTCTCGCCTATAGGACAATATACCAGTCGTCCGCCGCCGTGGTTGCTCGTGGACGACCACTGCTAAACTCTCAGACAGCTATTCCTGTCGTTTGAAATGCTCTCCAAGTTCGTGAAACGATGCTGTGAGCGATCCCGAACTCCTCGGTCACACTTCGACCTTCTTCCAACTTCCCAATGACTCGGATAAAGTCATCCAGATGTCGTCTACTGGATTGCCTGTTGGCCATATCACACGGTGGCAGCAACTCGACGTCGTTCAAACCGATGTACACTGTGCAATAGCTTTCACCGAATTACTGAGCGTACACCGCCCGTGTGCTTTATACCCTTACGACCCCCACCCCCGTCATGCTGCATATATGCGCATGCCCTACCGTACCGGAACCTAGTCTATCTCCTGAGTGGTCTTTCGGTCAGTTCTGCCTGTTCGTTACGCTGTTATGCTAATTTCTCCTCTTCGTCTTTAATTTTTGCACACCAGTGTAGACCTTCGCAAATCTATTTGTTTGTATTTAATTGTGTTTAAAGTGGATGATTCTTTTAAAACTGTGTTGACATTCGTCGAACAACGATCAGTTTTGGAGCTCTTAACTCATGAAAAGGTATCACCCAAAGAAATTCACGGTAGGTTAGTGGAAGTTTATGGTTCTGAAACTTATAACTTTGGACATAAGCACTGTTCGTCGTTTAGTAAGAAAATCAAAGGACAGTGAAGGAATGTTGTCCGTAAAGGATCACCCGCGGAGTGGGAGGCCCGTAATCGCAACTCGCGATTTGAACAAGCAAAAAGTCGATGAGCTTATTAGGAAAACTCGAAGAATAATTTAGAGAATCAAAGCAGGTAACCTGAACGTTAGTTTAGATAGTGTCAGGGATATTGTTAACGTTTTAGGATACAACAAAGTGCGTGTTCCTTTGGTACCGCTTCCCCTAACGACTGAAATGAAGAGATCGAGACTTGAAACCTGCCAAAGGTTGCTTGCTCGCTATAAAAAATATAGAGGTGGTTTTCTCCAAAGCATTGTGACTGTTGATAAGAGTTTGGTTCACCATAATGAGCCAGAAATGAAAAATCAATCGCTGGAATACTAACACCCATCTCTTCGAGCGAAAAAAATTCAAAACTCAAATTCCTGCTGGTCAGTAAGTGCATTCTTTTTGTATTCTGAGACTACAGTGGCATTATTCCTTAGGCGGACATGGTCACAAGCATGACTATCAACTCTGAGAGCTAAGTGCATACCTCAAAAAGTTAACGCAAAGAATACACCACGTGCGTAGGGGGGAATGCCAATTATTCTGAACACGACAACGCCAAACCCCACGCCAGTACTTTCACGTCAGAGGCCATACTAAAAATCGAGATTGAAGTACTTGAACATCCTACCTATAGCCCAGATTTGGCGCCGTCCGACTTCTGGTAGTTTTCTACACTCAAGCGACATCTGAAAGGAGTTCAGTTCATCTAGGCGCCGGCAAAGTGTTGCCATCAGAAAAAAAGTCTAGGGACGAAGGGATCCGGCAAAGTGTTGCCATCGGAAAAAAAGTCTATGGACAAAGTGGCTCAGCTACATAACTCTAAATTTTGTTGGAGCAAGAAATTACTGTGTCACGATAACAATACTTATCGAAGGGCTTCTGCAAAGTGTACCCAGGGTCGAAGGGCACTGGCAAAGTGTTGCCATCGGAAAAAAAGTCTATGGACACAGTGGCTCAGCTACATAACTCTAAATTTTGTTGGAGCAAGAAACTACTGTGTCACGATAACAATACATATCGAAGGGATCCTGCAAAGTGTACCAAGGGTCGAAGGGCACCGGCAAAGTGTTGCCATCGGAAAAAAGTCTATGGACACAGTGGCTCAGCTACATAACTCTAAATTTTGTTGGAGCAAGAAACTACTGTGTCACGATAACAATACATATCGAAGGGAACCTGCAAAGTGTACCAAGGGTGGAAGGGCACCGGCAAAGTGTTGCCATCGGAAAAAAAGTCTATGGACACAGTGGCTCAGCTACATAACTCTAAATTTTGTTGGAGCAAGAAACTACTGTGTCACGATAACAATACATATCGAAGGGATCCTGCAAAGTGTACCAAGGGTCGAAGGGCACCGGCAAAGTGTTGCCATCGGAAAAAAGTCTATGGACACAGTGGCTCAGCTACATAACTCTAAATTTTGTTGGAGCAAGAAACTACTGTGTCACGATAACAATACATATCGAAGGGATCCTGCAAAGTGTACCAAGGGTGGAAGGGCACCGGCAAAGTGTTGCCATCGGAAAAAAGTCTATGGACAGAGTGGCTCCGCTACATAACTCTAAATTTTGTTGGAGCAAGAAACTACTGTGTCACGATAACAATACTTATCGAAAGGGATCCTGCAAAGTGTACCCAGGGTCGAAGGGCACCGGCAAAGTGTTGCCATCGGAAAAAAAGTCTATGGACAAAGTGGCTCAGCTACATAACTCTAAATTTTGTTGGAGCAAGAAACCACTGTGTCACAATAACAATACATATCGAAGGGTTCCTGCAAAGTGTACCCAAGGTCGAAAGGCACCGGCGAAGTGTTGCCAACAGAAAAAAAGTCTAGGGACAAAGTGGCCCAGCTACATAACTCTGAATTTTGTTGGAGCAACAAATTACTGTGTCACGATAACAATACATATCGAAGGACACCGGCAAAGTGTTGCGATCGGAAAAAAGTCTAGGGACAAGGTGGCTCAGCTACATAACTCTAAATTTTGTTGGAGCAAGAAACTACTGTGTCACAATAACAATACATATCGAAGGGCTCCTGCAAAGTGTACTCAGGGTCGAAAGGCACCGGCGAAGTGTTGCCAACGGAAAAAAGTCTAGGGACAAAGTGGACCAGCTACATAACTCTGAATTTTGTTGGAGTAAGAAATTACTGTGTCACGATAACAGTACATATTGTTGGATTAAACAAATTTCCAAAAATTGACAAATTTATTTTGTTAAATGAACAAAACGTTTTGACATGACAGTAATAAATTTTGAAGAATCAACAATAATTTTCAACGAAATAAATTTGTAAGTTCAACAAACATTTGTGTTAACTGTATATCGACAAAATTTTTGGTTGATTCAACAATTTGTTTTTCTGAATTGACAAAACGTTTTTCTCAGTGTATGACGCAGATGTTCAAGCCACTACGAGGAAAGGATTCCCAGTTTCTCGAACTACTCTCCATTGCACCTAATAACCCAGCTCCGGAAAACGTGAAGCAGATTAAGCAGGAACTTCAAAATTGCCTCCACAGCTTATTTACATTCCAAATTGGTCTTAAAAATAGTGAGCCTTACAGGAGGCGCAGTGGCCTAAGCGCTGATTTCTGAACATTCGGCCGAGATGAGTCCGGGTTCGAATCCCGCCGAGATATGAATATTGTTTTTTTCTTTAGGTACTGGCTCTTTCTTTCTCCTGAAACCTGTGGCCCTAAGTTAGGAACAGCAGACTGCTGTAGCCCATCGAGTTGCTCACGATACTCGTTAAACACCCCAACAAGAAGAAATGGCGACCTCGTATTAACTTCTTTAACGGGCTAGGATCGAACGTTGCTAGAACGAGTGGAAATGTGTATGAGGAAGCGTTTTTTACTTCTTAACTTTGTAATTCAAAGCGGCCATTCAGTGGAATGACTGGCACTTCCTGTCTGACTGATTACTCTAGAAGGACTACAACAATATCGATGGGCTGTAACACTAAATCTTTCTGACTGATTAATTGTTAAAAGTGCTATAAGAATGTCTTTGAACTTAAGCAGCGAGAAGATGTTACGCCACTTATTTCTTCTTAGTTGCATGGTGTTTACGTGAGAACTAGCCCTTCCCATCATACCTTGGTACATGTAGCAGAGAGTAGAGGACGAGAACCCAGCTCTTCTCGCCGATGTCGCACGATTGGTCGACATAACGATTGGTCGACAGTAACGATTGGTCGGCATAACGATCAGTCGAAAGTAACGACTAGTCGACAGTAACGATTGGTCGACAGCACGATTGGTCTACATAGCGATCAGTCGACCGTAACGACTAGTCGACAGTAACGACTGGTCGACAGCACGATTGGTCGAGATAACCATTGGTTCAGAGGATTATGGTTTACATCAGTAGCGGTACCTCTCAAAACGTAACGTTCCGTTTTGGAAATAATATCTTTTAGAATGTAGTCCTCAGAACGTACAGCATTATAACATATTATTTCCAAATAGGCCTCCTTGTCATTTTTTGTACTCTAAGTGAAATATATATAGAGGGCCTTCTGAATGATATTATTTCCGAAAGGGCCCCGGGGCACTTTAGGTATGGGCACCTTGGAGAAACTGCCACACATAATTCGGAAACTCGGAAAATTGCCCCACCGTAAATTTCCCACACATTCAAAGCGTTTCTCGGACGAACGGCGATTTGTGCTCGTCCCCTTATAACGAAGTAAATTTCTCCGTCATTACTGTCCACGCCAGGATTCGAACCCGGATCCCCTCATTCCGGAATAAGTCACTCCACCAATTGAGCTACGCGGACGTTTGTTCTGACTACTATCTGCCCTTATGTCGTGTGCGTCCTGCTGGCAGGTACATCACATCTCCCCCCCCACCCCCACCGAAAGAGGGCTGGGGGCATGGCCCACGGGTCAGCCGTGACCATGTATCGTTGCAGGCAGCCATCCACTGTAGAACGTGCACTTGAGAACTCTCAGTCAATCTAGTGTGTGGAATGCAACGTCACACACATTTTTTTCGAAGCGCTGGAGATGGGATTCTCTGATTTTTCCTATCTCGCGGTGTGGAAAGAACATCACACCAATGCGAGATTTTGAACGGTCGGGTCATCCGGATAGTTCGGGCTCCATTATAACGAAGTAAATTTCTCCGTCATTTCTGTCCACGCCAGGATTCGAACCCGGATCCCCTCATTCCGGAATAAGTCACTCCACCAATTGAGCTACGCGGACGTTTGTTCTGACTACTATCTGCCTTTATGTCGTGTGCGTCCTGCTGGCAGGTACGTCACACCCTTAATGAAAAACATGTGGCAATTTTCCGGTGGGGCAATTTTTCTGTGTGGGGCAATTTTCCGGGTTGCTGAAAGATGTGTGGCAATCTTCCGGTGGGGCAATTTACCGCCAAACTGTTTGCACTTATTCAAATTTTGTTTCGCTTTTCCAAGTTCCGTTGACCATTTTATGTCGACCAATGTCGACTAATCGTTATATCGATCAGTCGTTACTGTCGACCAATCGTTATGCCGATTAAACGTGCCGTCGACCAGTCGTTACTGTCGACTACTCATTACTGTCGACCAATCGTTATGTCGACCAATCGCTGCTGTCGTAAAATCGTCTGTCGGCCAATCGTTATGTCGACCAATCGTTACTGTCGTAAAATCTTGTGTCGGCCAATCGTTATGTCGACCAACCGTTTGTCGACCAATCGTTACATACCCTTTATCGCCAGTTACAGGTTTATGGTAAGTACTGCTGAGTTGACAGCTGGAAAGGAATTAGTTTCCTTTGGAGGCTTCATATAACTTACCAGAGTTTCTTCATACATCTCGTCTATTCCTGTCGTCTTATGATACCATATTTGACTCCGGAGAACGCACTTTTGGGGTTAAAATGGGTCAAAATGAAATTTGAAAATCGGTACCTACCCGCTGCGATGTTTCAGCAAACCAACATTTGCAATAGCACGTAAAGTTCCGTTCACGGCACAGGTGCCATTTGCTGTGTGGAACTTCCGGTTGCCAACCGATATATATATACACAGTAGAGTCACATTATTGTGACCACCTCCTACTTTTGAGGTCAACAGCGCCTAGCTAATGAAAGAAGACACGTGTCGCGAGCTGGCTTCGAGGGTATATAAGGTGTGCTGTAGGCACTCTGAAAACATATCACTCGTTACTGTCATGGATAAAAGGAGCGATTTATCAGATTTGCTAAAAGGGATGATTATCAGCTTTCGGGCCAAGGGTGGCAGTATTTCTGAAACAGTGCAGTTTCTGAACTGTTCGCGTGCTGCTGTGGTTAAAGTGTATCGTGATTGGAGAAATGGCACCATTGCAAAAAAGCGACGTGGAAACTGCGGAGCACCACATGCCATTGATGTGAGAGGTGAACGTCGGCTTCGAAGGTGCGTGAGGGTTGATCGACACGCTACGGTGGAAAACCTCACTAGCTGAATGAACCACAGGGTGCCGCCCCGGTGGCGCAGTGGTCTAAGCGATGGCCTCTGATCATTCGTCCGGAAGGGGTCCGGGTTCGAATCCCGGCGAGGCATGGATGTTGTGTTTGTCTTACGGCACTGGCTCTCTCCCTTCCCTGGAACCAGTGACCCTAAATTAGGGACGGGCGACTGCTTATAGCCCATTGAGTTGCTCACGGTGGTCGTTAAACCTCCAATCAAAAAAAAAAAAGAACCACAGGGCTACAGGAAGCGTGTCTTAGACGACAGTTCAGCGAACCCTGCTGCGTATGGAGCTCCACTGCAGACAGATGGTCACTGCACCTATGCTAACGAAGGTGCAACGGCAGAAAAGGCTTACATTTGCATGACAGTTTCGGAATTGGTCCTCCGCTGATTGGCAAAGGATTGCCTTCTCCGATGAGTCACGTTTTCTGTTTCATCGAACGGATGGACGTTGGCGTATAAGGCGAGAAACATCGGAGAACAAACACTCTTCAACCATTGCTGGAAGAACACAAGCTGGTGGGGGCAGCATTATGGTCTGGGCAATGTTTTCGTGGCATTCCTTGGGTCCACTCATACCTGTGGAAGGCACTATGGACCGAATTCGTTATGAATCCATCCTTGCAGACCACGTACACCCATACATGCTGATTGTCTTCCATATGGCGAATGGGATCTTCCAGAACGACAATGCGACGTGTCGCACAGCTAAAAATGTCCGAGACTGGTTGGAAGAGCTCGATGAAGACTTCAAAGTACTTCCGTGGCACTCTAATTCCCCTGACGTAAGCCCAATTGAGCATCTGTGGGACCCCCTTGATCGTGCTGTTCGCTCTATGGATTCTCCACCGCGCACCCTCCAGCAGCTGTCAGATGCACTGCAGTCAGCATGGCTCCACATACCTGCGAACACCTTCCAGCACTTTACTGAGTCACTCCCAGCCCGTCTAGCTGCTGCCCGCGCTGCACACGGCGGTAACTCTAGGTATTAGCTGGTGGTCACAATAATGTGACGACTCGACATTAATGACTATTTTTCGCTCTGTTATTAATAACATTGTTTTTGTTTTTTCATTTAGGAATTCTAACACCATTATTTTCACACCTTTTTTTAGTTACAGAATACGAATACTTCTCTTTGTAAAGGGCAGACACATAACCTTCTATCCACAGCTTGTTTACGTTCGCCATTTTCTTAGGTGACGATATTTAACTGCAGCAGATGTTGCTTTCGTGTTCATCTAATATGCTGTTGCCAGTTTCAATCATTTGAACTTCTCTTATTTTCTATGATTTTGTATCAAAAGCGTTCTAAAAATGTGTGAAAATTCTCTGTAGTTTTGATCATATACACTGAAGAGCAATTGAACTAGAGACAGCTGGTGTTATGCAAATGTGGCGCTGTGGGCAGCCCTGTAAACAGAAACGACTTGGCGTATGCAGCGATCCGACAATATAAGGAGTGATGCGACGGGATTTAGTAAGAGTCGGACGCAGTATACGAAGGATCTAAGCGCATTTGATCGAGGGCAAAATTGTCGGGGTCCGACGAATGGGTCCCTCCATCTCGGAAGTCGAGCAGGCACTGCGATTTTCGCAAGTGCCACTGTGTACCTACGGGTGCACCGTGAGTACATTGAATCCGGTAAAACCATCCCTGAAAAGGCCAACTGCCGGGGACAACAGCGTGTGGATGAGCGGGGTCATTGTCCGCTACCTCGCATTGTAACAGCGGATAGACAGGCCACAGTGCAAGAAATCACTCGGCAATTTAACGCTGGTGCACAAAAACCTGTAAGCAGCCACACCATCCAGAACCACCTCCTCGCTATGGGGTACAGAAGCCATCGTCCCACGAGGGTACCGCTGCTTACCGCACATCACAGGGTTCAAAGATTAGCACGGGCGCGGGAACATCGCCACTGGACCCTAGACATGTGGAAAAACGTTGCCTGGACTGATGAGTCGAGATTCACGTTGGTATATGCGGATGGCAGGATACGAGTACGGCGCAAACCGCATGAAGCGATGGATCCTTCTTGCCAGCAGGGCACTCTTCAAGCAGGTGAGGGTGGCATTCTCGTCTGGGGACTGTTTATGTGGACTGAAATGGGACTCCTGGTACGTGTGACATCGTCCCTCACAGGTCAACGTTACCGGGATATCTTGGACGACCATTTGCTCCCGTTTGTGCGTCTTCAATATCCCACTGAGGATCTCATCCGGCAACAAGACAATGTAGCTCCCGAATTGTATCCGACTGGTTGGATGAACACTCCACCGACGTGACCTCTCGCTTCCTTGGCCAGCTAGGTCACCTGACGTCAATCCCATCGAGCATATCTGGGATGCGATCGAGAAAGATGTTCGAGGCTCTGACCCCCTCCATTAAATCTTCGTGAACTGTGGGAGCTTGTTCAGGGATCGTGGAATCAACGCTTCCGGTGTCTTGTCGAGTCCATGCCGAGACGAATCACCGCCGTCATCAGAGCGAAAGGTGGTGCTACACGTTACTAGACAGGTATCTCTAATTCACTTGCTCTTCAGTGTAGTATGCATATCCTTATACGTCGGTTGTACTGAGGGTAAAGCAAAACTGGGCATATCGTTTTTATTAACTTACAGAAGCCGTCCAAATTACACATGTATGTAGAGTAACACTTCCTCTATAGTAACCCTTCTTCTTCATTGCAAGTAAATAATGCATTCCAAGCAGAAGAAACGTGCTGTCATTGAGTTCCTGACGGAGGAAGGGTGGAGGCTGTCCGACATCCACAGAAGGCTACAGAATGTTTACGGAGATGACACCATTGACAACAGCAATGTGCACAGATGAATGAAGAAGTTAAAAGGGGAAACCAGCACTTAAGACAAACCACGCAGTGGTAGACCATCATCTGCGACCACTAACACGAATCATCAGCGAGTGGTTGAACTGATTCTCGCGAAGATACGAGTCACAATCGGTAAGCTTGTTGCACAACTGTACTATGGTCACCATGCCGTACAGAAGACGGTGAGAAACTTAGAATATCGGAAAGCGTGTGCAAAGTGGTTACCTCGGCAGGTCACATACCATTTGCAGAAGAGAAAGGTGGATGTCTGCTCTGATCTGCTAGAAGCGTTTGAAGCCAATGAAGACAAGGTTTTTCTTTCGATCTGGTGAGAGGGGATGAAACGTGGGGGTATCTTTACGATCCGGAAACGAAGAATCAATCCATGGAATGGAGTCACACCTCTTCACCAAGACCTAAAAAGTTCAAGAGCCAGCGATCAGCAAAGAAAGTCATGGTGACTCTTTTTTGGGATGACAGGGGTGTCATTCTCCTTGGAACACGGCCGTAGCCTGACCAGACACTGAGGCACTCGAGAAGCTTAGGAAAGCCATAAGGAGGAAGAGACCAAACAAAAATCTGAAGAGGATCCACATTCCCCATGACAATGAGAGACCACACACAACTTTGGCAACAAATCAGGCGATTAGCCAATTAGGCTGGTCGGTGGTACCCCTATCAACCGTACAGCCCAGATCTGGCCCCTTCCGACTTCCACCTGTTCGGTTCAATGAAAGACAGTCTCCGGTGACAACGATTTGATGGCACTCACTAGGTTAAAGTGCCTGTGAAGAAGTGGGTACAACAGTACACCTCTGAATTTTTTTCAAAAACGGTTCAAGAGTTGGGTTCAAAGATGGCGCAAATGCATCGCTTGTGATGGAGACTATGTTGAGTAGTACCTTTGTATAGAAAAAGAGTTACTCTACTAGCATGTGCAATTTGAACGACCTCTATCTGTTAATTAAAAAAGTTATGCCCATTTTTGCATTACTTTGGGTACAACCCTCGTACTATTAATATCAGGACGACTGCATTTCTATAAACTGTCTTTCTTTGCAGAAAATTTAATATTTTGTGCAGAATACTGTGGTCCTCATGACGGAAATGAAAGAACTTAATCTTTTAAAACACAATGATCATATAGTTACGCGTTGTGCTGCTCCCAGACGTAAATAAGGGAGATTGATGCTTCAATATCTTGACCGCAAGTGATATATCCCACGAAGGTGAACAAATATCTGATAGCAGTTAATATACTCGAAGTATTGCTATTAAATAAGGAGACTGAAGCTGTAACTTTAGCTAAATACCAAACTTAAGTTTTGATCTCTTGCCACTCTCAGTGTACTCCCCTTCTGCGTCAACACACACAGCTGCATTCTGATCTACCACTAGGCAAAGCAGTACTGTAGCTTATCTGATGTTATTATCTTTTTTGAGGAGCTTGGTCGTTTTCTTCTTCTTCGCCGGTGTAACTTCTTTACAACGGGTCTCCTTGAGCTCAAATGTGAATTTAGGGAAAAGAAAACGTCGTAAAATCTGGAGAGAATGCAAAATGTTCAAGCACTGTTATGCGTTCCTCGGCTAAGAACTGCTTCACTGAGAGCACTGAATGAGCTGGCGCGTTGTCTTGGTGAAGGAGGAAGCCATTCTTCTACAACGCTGTCCTCTTTCTTCTCGCTCGCTCTTTCAAAGTCACCAGAACCTGTTTGTAGTAATGTTGTTTCACTGTTGCTCCATCGCGAACCCACTTTGCAAATATTACAACCTTAATCTCAAAAAAGCAATTAACATGGCTTTGCACTTAGATTGCCCTTGCCGTGCTTTTCCATTTTTGATGAAGTTGGTGATTTCCAATGCATCAATCGGTCTTTTTTTCTTGGTTCAAGTCTGTGACGTACCTGCCAGCAGGACGCACACGACATAAAGGCAGATTGTAGTCAGAACAAAAGTCCGCGTAGCTCAATTGGTAGAGCGACTTATTCCGGAATGAGGAGATCCGGGTTCGAATCCTGGCGTGGACAGAAATGACGGAGAAATTTACTTCGTTATAATGGCGCCCGAACTATCCGGATTAACCCGACCGCTCAAAAATCTTGCAATGGTGTGATGTTATTTCCACACCGCGAGATAGGAAAAATCAGAGAATCTCTTCTCCAGCGCTTCGAAAAATAAATGTGTGTGACGTTGCATTTCACACGCCAGATTGACTGGGAGTTCTCAAGTGCACGTTCTACAGTGGATGGCTGCCTGCAACGATTCATGGTCACGGCTGACCGGTGGGCCATACCCCGGCACTCTTTCGGGGGGGGGATGTGACGTACCTGCCAGCAGGACGCACACGACATAAAAGCAGATAGCAATCAGAATGAACGTCCGCGTAGCTCAGTTGGTAGAGCGACTTGTTCCGGAATAAGCGGACTCGGGTTCGAATCCCGGCGTAGACCAAAAATGACGGAGAAATTTACTTCGTTATAAGTCCTAGGTTTTATCAAAAGAGTTACGGTTTGCCGAAATTTGCCTGAGAATATGAGCACAAATCCGCTTGCTATTTCCTTTTTGTTCAGGCGCGAGAAGCTTTCGCGCCATCTTAGCACAACTCTTTGTCATGTTCAGATTTTCATGTAAAATCTGCCAGTCTCTTAACTGGTGTTCACCATTTCCGCTATCACTCTAATTCTCAGTCGTCCATCATTAAGAACAGTTGCGTAGATTTTGTCAGCTTGCCTTCTGTTCTTGAAGTGTTTGGACGTCCCGGACTTCCGCCGCTTTCAATCTCCTCCCAGCCTTCACTGAACCTCTTACGCCACTAAAAAACACGCGCACGTGACACGCTTTCTTCTCTGTACGCCTCACTTTACATGCGAAAACATTCGGTTGACGTTTTCTTTGATTTCACCAGAAATTTCGCGATTATCCGGAGCTCAATTCTCGAACTCAGCATCGTCTACTTTCATTGACACGTAGCACCTAACTAATGCGGAGAGTAAGACGAACTTGGTATTTCCGGTTTCTGAGAGTTCAAGGTCAATGCCTCTCACTCATTATCGATTTGCACCGAGCGTTTCATTCGCCACAAGCACAGTCTCATTATTTCACACCCATACTTCGTATCAGTGTCTTCCTATCTGCATTGCTAGTATCCTGCGATTAAGAGCTATACAGAAACATTCACCATGATCAAATAAAACACCTTTATCTTACGACCATTAGCATGTACACCGAAGAGTCATTCCATTACGACCACCTCCAGCCAAGAGAAATGAGAGCGCCTGGAGACCGGACGGTGGCGCAGGTGAAGTTCACAAAGCAGTATATACACTGAGTGGCCACTTTATTATGACCACCTGACAGTTTTCAGCAAATGAGCTATAGCTGCACGCTGTTGCCGCCAGAGGGCGAGGCTAGTATAAAAAGGGAAAGCTTAGTGCTTGCGACAGTAGTAGAAGTGATTTTTGGGTGACGAGATGGGTAAAAAATGCGATTTGACGGACTTTCAAAGTGGGATGATTCTAGAAGCTCGGAGCCATGAAGCGAGTATCGCCGAAACCGCCGCATTCGTGAAATGTTCCAGAGCAGGTGTTGTTAAAGTGTTTAAAGACTGGACTGTCAGCCAAAAACCTGGGTCGCTACGTGCAACGTGTGGTCGTCATCGACTAGTGACTGCTCGGGCGGAACGGAGAGTGTCCACACTGGTAACAGACAACAGAAAGGTTACAGTGCAGCAAATTACAGACCATCTTAATCAAGGATAACCTCAAATGATCTCTGTACGCACTGTTCGCCGTACACTGCGTCGGATGGGTTATGGCAGCCGAAGGCCTGTTCGAACATCTTTGCTGTCTGCAGTTAACGAGAGAAAACGTCTCCAGTTCGCACAGGAGCACAAGAATTGGACAGTCGATAATTGGAAACAAATTATGTGGTCCGATGAATCAGGTTTTCAGTTACACCATGCCGATGGCCGAGTGAGAATTTTACAGAAACAGCACGAAAGCATGGACCCCAAATGCATTGCTACAACCCATTCAAGCTGGTGGAGGCAACGTTATGGTTTGGGGAATGTTTTTCTGGCATGCTTTGTGCCCTTTAATTCGTGTGTGACTGGCACATCATATCTAAACATCGTTGTGGACCAAGTGCATCCTGTCATGTGGATGGTTTATCCCAATGGCGATGGCTACTTTCAACAAGATAATGCGTCCTGCCATAGTGCTCGTATTGTACAGGATTGGTTTTTTTTTATTTATTTATTTATTGGAGGTTTAACGACCACCGTGAGCAACTCAATGGGCTATAAGCAGTCGCCCGTCCCTAATTTAGGGTCACTGGTTCCAGGGAAGGGAGAGAGCCAGTGCCGTAAGACAAACACAACATCCATGCCTGACCGGGATTTGAACCCGGACCCCTTACGGACGAATGATCAGAGGCCAGCGCCTTAGACCACTGCGCCACCGGGGCGGCCAGGATTGGTTTCAGGAACATGCCGGTGAGTTTACTTTGCTTAGGTGGCCCCCACAATCCCCATTGAGAATTTGTGGGATGAAGTTGAACGAGCCATCAGACAGCTGGATCCACAACCCTGCAATCTCACACTCCTGGAAAGTGCTGTTCATCAAGCATGGTCTCAGATTCCACAAACCACCTATCAACATCTCGTGGAGTCCATGCCACGAAGAATCGACGCAGTATTAAAGGCAAAAGGTGGCCCAACGAAGTACTGAGTGGGTGGTCATAATAAAGTGGCCACTCAGTGTATACAACCCGAGGACCGGCTTTCGGTTAGTAGAGTGTACGGAGTCAGAATGGGAAAAGCTGCCGTTTTATCGAAGTTTGATAAAGGATAAATTGCGATGGCACGGAGCCTCGGAAATACGATCTCAGAAACGGGGCGGCTTGTGGGTTGTTCACGTGCCGCTGTAGTGAGTACTTATCAGAAGTGGTACACAGATGGCCAAACGACGAACCGTCGTCCAGCTGTGTGTCGTCCTCAACTACAATTCGTCCTTTATCAAACTGCGATAAATCGGCAGCTTTTCCCATTCTGACTCCGAACAGTCTGCTAGCCGAAAGCCGGTCACCAGGTAGTATATATTAGGGGTAAGCTAAAGTTTCCGTCGCCACCGCTAACTGGCGCTGTAGGGGTCTAACCTACCGGTGACCCGTGCTGTCTGTCCGTACATGAAGCGAAGCATGGCGGTCGATAAGGTTCATTTGCGGCACTGTTTGTTATTTATGTTGAATTTAGGGGAAAGTGCGAGTGAAGCATACGGTTCAATATGTCAGGCGTATGGCGAAATGGTTATGTGTGAGCGGACGTGTTGAGAATGGCTTAAGAAAGGTGATCTAAGCTTGGAAGACAAGCCACGTGCAGGTAGACCGCAGGAACTCTCAGACGAGGAGCAGGAATCGTTGTTGCAAGAGGATGCCACACAATGGACCACGCAACTGGCGAAGCGATTGAGAGTGTCTCAATCGACGGTGGTACGGAGTTTACAGGCCTTGGGGAATATCCAGAAGATTGGTAAGTGGGCTCTGCATACTTTAACGGTGCATAATATTGGTCAACGATTGGGCATCTGCATATCGTTGCTGAAGAGGTTTCAAGGGAAGAATTTCTTGTGGAAAGTTGTCACCGGGGATGAAAAGAGGGTCTACTGCGACAACCCCGTACGCAAGCGATTCTGTGTCGACCCGGGCCCGACATCAACTTCCAGTGGAAAACAGGATATCCACGGGGGAAAAGCTTCTGTTGAGTGTGTGGTGGGATATGCACGGAGTGCTGTACTTCGAACTGTTGAAACCGGGTGTAACAATCACTGCACAACGATATGGCGATCAGTTGATGAAACTGAACTCCACAATCGAGCAAAAACGCCCATGGACAGCTAAAGGACGCCGCCAAGTCATCCTCTTACACGATAATGCCAGACCACATGTCGGTGCCACCACCAAATCAACCCTTGAGCAGTTACACTGAGAGGTTTTACCGCCCCCAGCTTGCTCCCCGGATACTGCATTCTCAGACTTTCATCTGTTTCGCTCTATGCAACATGCCCTAGCCCAACAGCGGTTCAACACAGTTCCGGAGGTGAAAAATTTCGTGACTGCGTTCTTCAGCTCAAAACGCGACTCCTTCTCTCACAGGGGCATTCATTTGTTTGCCTGAAAAATGGCAAAAGGTCATTGATGCTAACGGCTAATATTTTGTTGAATAAATGTGTACTGGTTTCCTGATTGTTCCTGTCTGCTTTCTCCTTAAAACGGCAGAAACTTTTGCATAACACTTGTGACGTATATTCTGAATTAACTTTCCTTTTTAGTTTCTTTCCCTATGTAAATCTTGAGTTTGTTCTCAGTTATACTTCACACTTAACGTGATATCTTTTCTCTCAAACGAATACTGTTGGCAACATAATTGAGGTGAAATGAACGTGACGTATGCCTGCTATTTGATAAGAACCAGAGATATAAACTACGAGTATACAGTTGCTTGTGGAGCTGTGTGGAGCTATGTTATGTTACGATGTGTTGGAGAAAACCTTGAATAAAGCATCATTTCCGTAAGTTTGACTTCTGTTTTAAATGTCTCGTCTGGCCGTTAAGGTTTAATTTAGGAACTATTTCATCGTATGGTTATGGTTTTTTAAAATAATGTAGAAGTACGAAAAGACTTCTACGTTATAACATGTTTCAAGTAGTGCATGCGTTGACCGCAGACCAGTAGAGCCATTCGTGAGTGAGAAGTTGCGAAAGCAATGCAAGTCTGTGTGTGAAAGAAACGGTCGCCTAGTGTCGCCCTTGTGGCGATGTGGGCAAAATCACGTGCCTGGACATGTTTCAAGTAGTGCATGCGTTGACCGCACCCCAGTCGAGCCATTCGTGAGGGAGCAGTTGCGAAAGCAATGGAAGTCTCTGTGTAAAGGAACGGTCGCCTAGTGTTACCCACGTGGGGATTCGTGCAGAATCACGTGCCTATGCGTGTCTGGACATTGTGACGTATATTCTCAATTAACTTTCCTTTTTAGTTTTTTTCCTATGTAAATCTTAAGTTTGTTCTCAGTTATACTTCACACTTAACGTGATATATTTTCTCTCAAACGAATACTGTTGGCAACATAGTTGAGGTTGAAAAAACGTGACGTATGCTTGGTATGAGATAAGAACCAGAGATATAAGCTATGATACAACAGTTGCTTGTGGAGCCTGGTGGAATGTTGGTGGTTGATTTGTGTTATGTGATTCCTATACTATATTGAAGTGCTATATCTGTGCTGGAGAAATAAAGCATTATTTCTGTAAATTTTTACTTCTGTATAAATGTTTCGTCTGGCCGTTAAGGTTTATTTTAGGAACCATTTCATCGTATGGTTATGTTTTTAAAATAACGTATCAGTACGAAAAGACATTTACGTTATATTGGGGTTATGTTTTTAAAATAACGTATCAGTACGAAAAGACATTTACGTTATACCCTAATATACTGTTCTGTGAACTTCACTTGCGCCACCGTTCAGTCTCCAGGCGCACTCAATTCTCCAAGCTGGGGATGGTCATAATGAAATAGCTCATCGGTGTAGTCAGAGGAGAAAAAAAGAAAAAAACTGACATGAGAGAAGAACTCTTTTCTCATCAGTTCCTGTGCTCTTAAAGAATTCCAGACATTGAACATCTAGCGAATAAATGTTTGATTTTTGTTTAGTATTCGATAACAACATGCTACTAATTTAAAATGATGAACACATTTCTTCCTTCTCAGTTAATAACAGTTCTTACCTGAGCTCCAATAATTTTAAGTTGAGATTAACTCAAAGTTATTTTATTAAATATGACAAGGGACATTCTTGGCTTTTTTTTTTAAGTTGAGATTAACTCAAAGTGTAATTTTTTTAAATATGACAAGGGACATTCTTGGCTTTTTTTTTAAGTTGATATTAACTCAAAGTTATTTTTTAAATATGACAAGGGACATTCTTGGCTTTTGTTTTTGAAGATAGAAACATCATGCTAATTTAAAACTGTTCTGAACTCCTTCTGTTCTGAACTCCTTCAACTCCTAATTTGAAACATCTGCTAATTTAAAACTGTTCTGAACTCCTTCGATTTTTTTTTCGAGTTCTCTCACGATCTTAACTGAGCTGCGATAATTTTACATTAAATTCAACTTAAAATTATTTAGAAAATGTTTTTTCTTCAATGTAAGGAGGAGGTATTTTTCTGAAGGCATTAACTACAATTAGAACGCCTAGGTTTTTCTCTCTCAACCGTGTATTTTGGCTTCTAAAACGAACGTAAATCAGGATTTCAATAAAAGCATGATAATCGTGGTATTAAGGTCGTTTGCAATAGATCTTGGAAAACATTTTATTCAAAACTGCTTTTGTACGGGATATTTTGCATTGGTGAGAGCTGACGCTTCAACATATATACATAAAAAAGTGGTTCTTTGGCTTCTAAAACTCAAGTAAATTATATTTTCAATGAAAGGAAAATAATAACGTTGTTAGAATCATTTGCAACAGATCCTAGAAAATATTTCATTCAATACCGCGTTTGTAGGACACACTATTTTTTCCAGTCGTGGGATACTTGAATAAATATTGTAGACAATAACATTAACAGGTGGCATTCTGCTTCGGGAAATAAAATAAGAAAAAGACAAGACAAGCGAGAAAAGAAAATAACCAGAGTTGCTACGTTCAGGCAATTTGCAAAATGTGTCATTTTTTTTATTGCCTCATATCTGCAGGGCGTGCTCTGCTAAGACGCACTTAATAGATTCGATCAGCGTGGCCGCCATTTTCTCTTGAGCAAGACAGGAAAAGTAGTTATATCAACAGTGAAAACAAAGGGCTATTCATAAAAGTAAAAGAATTGGTTGCTTTCAGTAACACGTTGACCCAAATCAAGCAACCCCAGCCCTCTCTTGAGTGAGTCACGTGGGGCGGGACAATGATCTGACAGAAATTTACCTGTAGTACCACCATCCACCTTTAAAGGTGTCGGCACAATTGCAGCAGGCAGATACTTCGTCATTGTCACGGTCCTCGGTTGAAAACATCTTGCCATCGTGAAGACTCAAAGAATCGGTGGCGTTACCTTGGTAGGCGCTAACAGAAAGGCGAAACTGTTGGCTTTCATCTTCCACTCGGAACCTACAAAGAACATTATATATCTAGAAAACAATTAAAACAAAAAAAGCAAATTATCAGTATAAAAGATACAGAGATATGTGCGGCATTCCTTGAGGAAAACCAACCAAAGAAAGGGGCATATTAGGAGGATAGTTTTTTTTTTTCTTTGTGGGTTTAACGACCACCGTGAGCAATTCGATGGGCTATAAGCAGTCGCCCGCCTCTAATTTAGAGCCACTAGTTCCAGGCGACGGAAAGCGCTAGTGCCGATAGACATACACAGCATCCATGCCTCGAATTCAAACCCAGACCCAACTCGGAGGTATGGTGAGAAGCCAGGGATTAGACCAAGGTGCCACCGGGAAGGTATTTTTGGAGAAGAAAACCAAGACCTTTTCAAACGTTAAAAACCTTTTAAATCTTAAAAATTAAAACCTTCACAAACCTAAAATATTGTGGTGGTTTATATTAACCACCACATTTTTTTAATTAAATGATAAGGTAAAAACGATGTGTTATGCACGATTAAAACGAAGTCTGAAGATGACAGATGTACTTCGTAAAATTACATTTAATGAACTACTGTATATACAAGATTAAAAGACTCTCATAAGATCTTTCAGACTCCCCTGGAGTCCTTTATCAGAAGAAAATGGGTCATTTTCATCTGATGAAGGACTCCAGGGGAGTCTGAAAGATCTTATGAGAGTCTTTTAACTTTGTATATAGTTAATTAAATGTAATTTTACGAAGTACATCTGTCATCTTCAGATTTCGTTTTAATCGTGCATAACACGGCGTTTTTATCTTATCATTTAATTTTAGCCTGCACGCACCGTGATAATCATCAACAATTTTTTTTAAGATCAACAACAACCTTGAATCCACGGGTAGGCGAGAGTGGTCAGAGGCGTAGGTTTCTGGTTGCATCTCTGAGCAAGGCTCGGGTTCGAACCCGGAGGTTTTAACAGATGAGAAAATTCGTATCTATTCAAACCTCTCAAATTTACTTCCGCCACTTATGAAGTTAACAACAACCTGAAACCCACGGGCAAAGAGAGAGTAGTCACAGGCGAGGGTTTCCGGCTGCTTCTCTGAGCTGGGCTTGGGTTCGAGCCCGGAGGTTTGAAAGGATATAAAATATACACCTGACGTTTCGGTTTGAATTGATAGGAAATACACCCCTATTGTTTCGGATCAACCGGGAGGCTTGAACGAATATGAAATACACACCGGTTGTTTTGAGTTCGAACCCGAAGGTTTGGACAAATATGAAATATACACAGGTTGTTTTGGGTTCGAACCCGAAGCTTTGGACACATAAGAAAGTTCGTGTCTGTTCAAACCACGCAAATTAACCTCCACAACTTAAAGATTAAAAACAACCTGAAACATCCACAGGCAGGTACAGTGGTCAGAGGTATAGAATTCTGGTTGGTTGTCCAACCTGGTTTCGGGTTCAAACCTGGAGGTGTGAACAGATATGATATATACTCCGATTGTTTGGGTTCAAACCGGAACTTTGAAGAATTAAGAAAATTCATATTTGTTCAAACCTCCACAATTTATAAGATTATTAAACCACACCCACCGGCAGAGTGGTCAGAGATTGTGCTTTCTAGATGTTTTCCCGAGATGCTCTCGGGTTCCCTAAATTGGGGGCGAGAGCTATTGCTTGTAGCTCTTAGAGTTCTCATGTTGGTTTGAACACACAGATATGAAATATTCCCTGGTTGCTTGGGTTTGAACCCGGAGGTTTGAAGAGATAAGAAAATTCATATTTGTTCAAACCTCCCAAATTAATGTCCACAATTCATAAGATTATCAAACCTCCCAAATTAATGTCCACAATTCATAAGATTATCAAACCTCTAAACCTCACGGGCCGGCAGAATGATCAGAGGTGTTGTTTTCTAGATGATTCCCGAGCTGCTCTCGAATTCGAACATAGTTTAGGCACGGATGGTGTGTTTGCCCGACGGCGTTGGCTCTTCCACTTTCCTCCAACCAGCGTCCCTAAATTAGGAACGAGCAACTACTTATAGCTCTTAGAGTTCTCATATTGGTTTGAACAAATATGAAATATACCCTGGTTGTTTGGGTTTGAACAGATATGAAATATATCCCGGTTATTTGGTTTTGGACCTGGAGTTTTAAACAGGTATGAAAATTTATGTCAGTTCAAACCTCCCGAATTAACCTCCGCAATTTATATTGGGTTGTCGGAAAGTCATGAAGTATTTTAGCCATGTTTTGCAAAGGTCATTTATTGATAGAAAGAACAAAGATCCATCAATGATATAATGCCCGTTTTGTTCAATAACCTTTTCCCATCTTTCAGTGAGCTGCAGAATGCCTCGTTCATAGAAGGACCTGTCTTTCGTGGCGAAAAACTCTACACGGTGATGATTTACAGCCTCATTTGAATTGAACGTTATACCACGCAAGGACTGTTGAAGAGAGCGAAACAAGTGGAAGTCTGACGGCGCAAGGTCAGGCGAGTATGCTGGGTGTGGCAACACATCCCACCCAAGCTCCAATAATTTTTGGCGGGTGATCAAACTTGTGTGTGGTCTCGCGTTGTCGTGATGGAACACAACACCTTTACGATGAACGAGCTATGGACGTATCTATATGATGGGTTCGTTCAAACTGTCCAATTGCCAACAGTACACATTCGAATTGATTGTTTGGTTCCGTGGTAGGAGCTCGAAAAACATGACACCTTTAAAACCCCACCACACTTAGACCAGAACCTTCCGCTGATGAATGTCTGCTTTGGATGTCGTTTGAGGCGAAGCAGCGCGTCGGGACCAAGACCGTTTGCGCAGCACATTTGTTGTACAAAATCCACTTTTCGTCACCAGTTATCAGTCGCTTCAAAAAAGGATCGTTTTCCTCAGGTTTAATGAGCATATCGCAGATGTTTATACGCGCCGTCAATTGAGCTTCTTTGAGTTCATGAGGAACCCACACATCGAGCTTGCTTACGTATCCCAGCTTCTTCAGGTGGTCGTGAACGCTTGAATGATGGATGTGCAATGTATCTGCAATCTCCTCTGTCGTGTAACGTGGGTTTGACTCGATCAATGCCTTGATTTGGTCGTCATCAACCTCGGTTGGCTTCCCGGACCGAGGAACATTGTTGAGGTCAAAATCAGCAGCACGGAATTTTGCGAACCACCGCTGGCACTGACGTTCTTGTAGAGCATTATCACCTTACGCAACTTTTTGCAAGCTTGATTCGCGTTCTTCCCTTTACGGAAGTAAAACAGTAAAATATGGCGAAAATGCGCAGTTTGGTCTTCCATCTTCAACTAGATGTCAAATCTCCGCAAATCAACCAAATCGCTCAGTATTCCTTTTAGACTGCAGCTAGGACTAGCACCTGTCGAATGCCATAGCGATACATGCCTCTAGTACTTCCAAAATCGCCCAAACGCCATCGGATGCCAAAATATGTCATGACTTTTCCGACAACCCAATAATATGTAGCACCTGAAATCTATGAGCCCTCAGATGCGTAGGTTTCTGGCTGCTTGTTCGAGCTGAGTTCGGGATCGCACCGCGAAAGCGGCACAGGTGGTGTATTTGTTAAAATGCTTTGCCTCCGATCTTTTCCTCGAAACAGCGTTTCTAAATTTGGGACGACCGACTGCATCTAAACTTTAGAGTGGTTCCTAAACCCCGAAAAAAAAGAAAAAAAGAGAGAGTTCTGCAGAATAAGTTTCAGCTTCCCTGACGGTCATTGGCGCGTGCCTTTGACTCATCGTCCAACTTAGAGACGGGTGGTACGTTTTTTCAACGGCAAGTTCTCTTACCTCGAACGAGTGGTCTCTATATTAAGGACTGGCGACTGTTTATAGGCCTTAGATCTGCTCATTGAATCGTTACATCCCGGTGCAAAAGAAAACAAGAAAGATGACGCCGAATTTTCGGTTCTAATGAGCACGTCTTTTGAATCCGTTCTGATGCGAATTAAATTTATCAAAGTTATTTAAAGTCAATGGAGTCGGTTAGAAAAAGATATCAACCGGATTTCTGCAATCGATAAAACATCCAGAAATAGAAACAGCTACTTACTTTCACCAGCGGCTAAAACATATGTTACGAAAATTAACAAATGGTGCACAAAACGTTTCTCATAGCCTAAAGAATATTAGAGACCACGAAATGTTCAAATCGAACAGTTAAAAAAAGAACTACAGAAGGAAACTGCGCCTTCTAACTGAAGAATGTTGCCTAATGGAAAAGCTGAAAACAAGGCGAAAATTATTCTTCATGGAAAAAGCTATGCTAAGGAAAAAGAACTTTTCAATACGTGTCCAGGAAGCAAATATGGCGAGAAAAAGGTTTAGACCTTTACGCTCCCAAGCGGGAAATCTGTGCATTATTTAAGGAGGGGGATAATACTCCACATCTCTATTGTAGCAAATAGCATACAGTAAAGAAGAAATTTCTCAATAGAGTTTACAGAAGAGGAAATAAACTGCAAACTGAAATACAAAACACCGCCTAGCGACAGACCTGTGAACTATAAACTCCTCATGTACTAATCTAAAGTGTTCTACAAGTCACATTGCATCCGGTATTGAAATAATTTTTGAAATCGCACTTGTGGAAGCAGAGAAATTGAGGAAAACAGATAATGCACAAAAAAAAAACGAGCAATGCACAACTTCGCCACACAACGGCGAAATTGTGCATTACCTTGTGTGACGTATATTCTAAATTAACTTTCCTTTTTAGTTTCTTTCCCTATGTAAATCTTCAGTTTGTTCTCAGTTATACTTCACACTTAACGTGATATCTTTTCTCTCAAACGAATACGTTGGCAACATAATTGAGGTGGAATGAACGTGACGTATGCGTGTTATGAGATAAGAACCAGAGATATAAACTACGAGTGAACAGCTGCTTGTAGAGCGTGGTGTGTGGTGTGTGGATCGTTTAATGTGGAGTGTTGATACCGATTTGTTATTTGAAGTGCTATATCTGTGCTGGAGAAATAAAGCATCATTTCCGTAAGTTTGACTTCTGTTTTTAAATGTTTCGTCTGGCCGTTAAGGTTTAATTTAGGAACTATTTCATCGTATGGTGATTTTTGTAAAATAAGGTATCAGTACGAGAAGACATTTACGTTATACTTGGGAAGAAAATATACACACAAAGAGTTTGCATATTAGTAGTATCTCACCAAAAAATATTTTCAATCGGGTTTTTAGTTCCGCAGATATTGTTGTAAACGGAAATTTGAATTTCGGCCTCTGGTGGGAATACTTTCTCTTAAAATAATGCATAGTTATAACGAAATTATATGAGAAGCATTTCGCACCGGAAACACTCTCAAACAAAGAAAGAATTTTTCAAATCAGACTCAGGATCAGAGATATCGACAAAAATTAGATATACATCTACGTCATCTGGCGGAAAAACTATGCATTATTTTAAAAGAAAGTATTCTCAAAGGTTTTTCCGAGGTATTTTTTCAGTCGGGTTTTCATAAGCTCGGATTTTGCTGCAAATGCATCGGAAGGGGAAAAAATTAACGCCCCCGGGTGGCCAAATCATTCTTTACCAAAAATTTGAAATTATATGCAAAACATTTTCCATCAGGAGCTCTATCCGCTACATGAAGAATTTTCCAAATTGGAATTTTAGAAGCAGAGATATCGGGGGAAACGCAACTTACCTTAACTCCCCTTAGTAGAAAGTCTAAGCATTACTTGAAAATTGTGTAATTACGCTCACGGACAATAATATTTGCGCACCTAGAAGAAAACATGATAGAACCGCGAAACTTTGCAAATAGCTAGAGTGCGTGCTGGTATGCAAATGATCCACGTTTGCTGCGAGGGCGCATGACCACACACCCTGTGGTGGCGCTGCAAGCACGAACCTGCGAACTTATAAACCAGCGTGTAGTCGATGCCCCATGAAAGCGAAAAGTACCGGCTGACGCAAGCAAGAGTACAGAGTGGCAAGAATGCCGGGTAGACTCCAGAGACCTCGATTTACGAAACTTGCGGACTTTGCGAGAGACCCTATCATCAGGCTGAAAACCGTGGGATGGTCGGCGCGCCGTATAGCCCGTAACGTCGATCGTTCTGACCATACCGTCCCACTGTGTTGGGAGCAGTGGACGCGTGATGGCACTTCCACACGGCGGAGCGGCTCCGGATGGACCGGGAGGACCACCGGTAGAGATGATCAACGGATCGTGCGCTAGGCACGAACGGATCCCACAGGGGCCCGGTCCACTATACAGGCAGAAGTAGCGCCTCCTGTGTGCCCACGAACCATTTCCCGACGCCTCGCAGAAGCGAATCTGCTATCACAGCGCCCCTTACGTGTGCTGCGATTAACACCGGAACATCGCCGGCTCCGTGTGCAGTGGTGCCAGGAGAGAGCGACGTGGAACGCCAGAGACTGGTGACGTGTGGTGATTAGCGATGCGTGCCGCTTCGTTTTGGGGACAGATGATCATGGTGTCCGGGTGTGCAGGTCTCCGGGTCAAGGACACAGTCCCAACCTCGCTATCGAGCGCCACACTTCCCCCACTGCAGGCGTTATGGTCTGGGGAGCCATTGCCTACGATAGCCGATCAGCTCTAGTAGTGGTACGTGAGTCATTGACGGGCCAACGGTATGTGGATGAGATCCTACGCCCCCATGTGCTCCCATTCCTTGCCGGGATTCCAGGTGCGCTATACCAGCAGGATAATGCCCGCCCGCACACGGCTCGTGTTGCGCAGGACTGACTACGTCATGTCCAGAAACTTCCATGGCCTGCCTGCTCCCCGGACATGTCCTCTATCGAGCATGTGTGGCAGAGTTGAAACGCCGGCAGCTACCGCCGTGCCGCACTATCCGGGATTTGGAGCACACCGTCCAACAGGTGTGGGCCAGTCTGCCGCAGGACAACGGCAGACGTCTGTTCGCCTCCATGCCGGACCGTATTGCAGCATGTATCGCCGCACGAGGCTGTGCGACGCGCTATTGAAGATGACTGGACTGCGTGCCACAGATCCCGTCTGTAATTGTCCTGCAGCTCTGTTCTTGCCATCATGTGTATCATTCATCTGTATCATTACGTCCATAAAATTTTAGTTCAATCCAATGCTTCCTTCTTGGTGCGCAAATTTCATTGTCCGTGAGTGTAGATTCGCCGCCTAGGTAGCGCAGTGGTCTAAACAAACTTCCATCTGTTTCGCCCTATGCAACATGCCCTAGTCAAACAGCGGTTCACCACAGTTTCATAGGTGGAAAATGTCGTCACTGCGTTCTTCAGGTCAGAACCCGAATCCTTCTATCACAGTGGCATTCATTCGTTGCCTGAAAAATGGTAAAAGGTCTTTGATGCTAACGGCCAATATTTCGTTGAATAAATATATACTGGTTTCTTAGTTCCTGTTTCTTTTCTCCTATGAGCGGCGGAAACTTTTGCATACCCTCAATATTAAAGGAGATTTGGGCTAAAGGTCCTGAATGGAAAGTCACACGAAAGCGAGGAACAAGGGGGGGGCAGTAGTACCCGGGAACCTATAGCCCCGGGTATTGTTCCCCGGTTAAAAATGCCCATCTGACGTACGCGAATATTTAGTCGTTCGAGTTTTCGCACCTTCCCGGGATCGATCCTGAGACTTTTTTTTTTTTTTGATTGGAGGTTTAACGACCACCGTGAGCAACTCAATGGGCTATAAGCAGTCGCCCGTCCCTAATTTAGGGTCACTGGTTCCAGGGAAGGGAGAGAGCCAGTGCCGTAAGACAAACACAACATCCATGCCTCACCGGGATTCGAACCCAGACCCCGTTCGGACGAATGATCAGAGGCCATCGCTTAGACCACTGCGCCACCGGCCCTGAGACTTTTCCGTGGCAATCACGAACGTTGACCGCAAGGTGCTCGATGAGCCGCTTGGCTTTACACATACCGCATGCCTTGCTCACGTGACATATAACATATTGGAGTCAGCTGTTTATAAGGCAAGGGCAGATGTACCTGAAAAAGAGACATCTCAGTGTATTTTTCGTTAACTCAAGTGCTGAATTCCTACCTTTTATGTCCTTTCCATCAGGACACACACTTTGTTTTCTACAGAAACACTTAATAAACTATACACTTACCCATTTCACTTCATTTACTCAATATTTGCTTACGCAAAGCACTTAACACAATGATGAGCACTTTCCATAGTTCTAGCGCTGTGTACTGTTTCAACTTACCTTTTCTTTAGTATATCTTGACTTACGCATAAAGGTTTCACTTTTAAACCATTTCAAGTTTTCACTTTTAAGCCATATGTTGCCCGTTTAGGATGATCAGCACCGAACAAATAATTCTTGTGTGTTGCTGCTCTCAAACAAAAAACTGTCTACAAGTTTGTTTAGCTTAGTTTGCGCGTTTATCAACGCTACATACACTGAGTTTGCTTTGCATTAGGAACACATAGCTCATAACGCGTTTGTCCACCTTTCTGTGCAATCACGGCTCGCAGATGCCAAGGAACAGATTCTACAAGGTGCCGAACATCCTCCATGCGTAACTTGACCCATGTCCGCTGCACCAACTTCATCAGTTCACGCTCATTGAGTAGAGGAAGATCAGCAGTTCTCAAACCCCGTTTTAGCATACCCACAAATGTTCAATTGGGTTACAGTCAGGAGAGTTTCGGAGTCAAGCCTATATGGCGAATTCCTTGTCGTGTTCCTATAATAACCACTCAGTAGTTATTCAAGCCCGATGACACGGTGCGTTGTCCTGTTGAAAGATGGCACTTTGGTACGGGTAAATCTCGTGCAGATATGGTTGAAGATGGTCGGCTAACAGGTCCCTGTAGCGTCCACCATTCAGTATTTGTAGGATGATAACCGACGGACGAAAAGATTGCCAGGAAAAAGCTGCCCAGACCAGAAAACCACCTCCACTGGCCTGTTGAACCCCAACTGCGCAATCAGGGGATATGGAATCATGCTATTTACGCCATATGTGAACCTTGCCACCAGCATGGTGCAGCAGGAAACAAGACTTAACACTCCAGATGACCTTCTTCATGCTATTACACATAGCATGACGGCTTTATGCTTTTTACGCCATATGTAAAACCGGCCATCAACACGGTGCAGCAGGAAACGAGACTTATCACTCCAGGTGACCTTTTCCCATCTGTGAAACCAGGGGAGAGGGCTTCATGCTGTTTACCCCATATGCGAACCTGGCCACCAGCATGGTGCAGCAGGAAACGAGCCTCATCACTCCAGACGACCTTCTTCTATCTGTGCAACCAGGGGATAGGACTTCATCCTGTTTACGCCATATGCGAACGCGGCCATCGGCATGGTGCAGCAGGAAACGGGACTCATCACTCCAGATGACCTTTATCTATCTGTGCAACCAGGGGATAGAACTTCATGCTGTTTACGCCATATGCGTACCCGGCCATCGGCATGGTGCAGCAGGAAACGGCACTCATCACTCCAAACGACCTTCTTCTATCTGTGCAACCAGGGGATAGGGCTTCACGCTGTTTACGCCATATGCGTACCCGGCCATCAGCATTGTGCCGCAGGAAACGACACTCATCACTCCAGACGACCTTCTTCTATCTGTGCAACCAGGGGATAGGACTTCATGCTGTTTACGCCATATGTGAACCCGGCCATCGGCATGGTGCAGCAGGAAACGAGACTTATCATTCCAGACGACCTTTATCTATCTGTGCAACCAGGGGATAGGACTTCCTGCTGTTTACGCCATATGCGAACCCGGCCATCGGCATGGTGCAGCCGGAAACGAGACTTATCACTCCAGATGACCTTCTTCCATCTGTGAAACCAGGGGATAGGGCTTCATGCTGTTTACCCCATATGCGAACCTGGCCATCAGCATGGTGCAGCAGGAAACGAGCCTCATCACTCCAGATGACCTTGTTCCATCTGTGAAACCAGGGGATAGGGCTTCATGCTGTTTACCCCATATGCGAACCTGGCCATCAGCATGGTGCAGCAGGAAACAAGCCTCATCACTCCAGACGACCTTCTTCTATCTGTGCAACCAGGAGATAGGGCTTCATGCTGTTTATGCCATATGTGAACCCGGCCATCGGCATGGTGCAGCAGGAAACGAGACTTATCACTCCAGATTACCTTCTTCTATCTGTGTAACCAGGGGATAGGACTTCATGCTGTTTACGCCATATGCGAACCCGGCCATCGGCATGGTGCAGCAGGAAACGGGACTCATCACTCCAGACGACCTTCTTCTATCTATGCAACCAGGGGATAGGACTTCATGCTGTTTACGCCATATGCGAACCCGGCCATCGCCATGGTGCAGCAGGAAACGGGACTCATCACTCCAAACGACTTTCTTCCATCTGTGCAACCAGGGGATAGGGCTTCACGCTGTTTACGCCATATGCGAACCCGGTTATCAGCATGGTGCCGCAGGAAACGACACTCATCACTCCAGACGACCTTCTTCTATCTGTGCAACCAGGGGATAGGGATTCATGCTATTTACGCCACATGCAAACCCGGCCATCAGGATGGTGCAGCAAGAAACGGGACTCGTCACTCCAGACGACCTTCTTCCATCTGTGCAACCAGGGGATAGGGCTTCATGCTGTTTACGTCATATGCGAACCCGGTTATCAGCATGGTGCAGCAGGAAATGGGGCTCATTACTCCCGACGACTTTCTTCCATGTGTCGAGGGGTCATTGCGGACGTTCTTTGGCCTATGCGAGGTGCTCTTTGGGATGACTGAGCGTCATGTTTGGTACCCTCGCTGATCTCCTGCTGTGGAACCCCAGATGAAGCAAGGTACAGCGCATGGTGCATGTGAAAATAGGTCAAACTGCCCCGCTGTTGTACTGGTAGGTGAGCTGGATGACTGGTTGTTGCACGTCGTTGCTGAGATACTAGTCGTGACACCTGACGCTCACCTCTAGAATTAACCTTTCATGGCTGACCAATGTGGGCGCTTCCGCAAGATGTCTGTTCATGGTTAATCCAGTCGTGGTAGACCCTTGATATAGTAGTACGGAAGCAGCCATCAAGTGCGGTTGTATCCGAAATACTGGGGCCTGCCCTCCGGGTCCCAACTATATGGCGACCGCCAGATTGGTTTAACTCGCAACGTTTCCCCATTACTGGAAAACGTTTGCTGATTACTACAGAGGAAATGTGTGCACAATTTATAGAAACTGCATGTGACGTTAATAATACGTGGTACTTCGTTATCGCTCCGAATATGTAGAGCGGTGGGTCTTCCTAATGGGAGCTAACTCAGTGTACACTGAAGTTCCAGAAAAGCCGGTACCGACGAGCTTATGAAAAATACATCGCAACGTCACCTATGCGCGTGCTCGGTTGCGTCCGCCAGTGCGTATATAAAACGATACACTTCTTTGCCAGCTGTCAGAGCTGTTTTCGGCATGTGAATGACAAGTAATAAAGATTTAAGCGATTTTCAACGCGGTGTCATAGTTGGCGCTCGTGAGATGGGCCATAGTATTTCGGAGGTAGAAACGAAGTTCGGATTTTCACGGACGACCATTGCAAGGGTGTACCGTGACTACAAAAATTCTGGCAAAACCTCCAACCTACGATACCTGTGTGGCCGTAAAAAGACATTGGGTGAACGTGACCATCGTCGGCTGTCAAAAATCGTTTCACGCGACACTCTCGCAGGTATCATCGGAATCCAATGCTGGAGCCTCAACAAGCATCAGCGCCCGGACTGTGCAACGTACCCTGCACGATATGGGCTTTGGAAGCCGACGCCCAACTCGAGTCCCCTTGATGGGTGCACGACACAAAGCTATGCGTCTCGCTTGGGCACGGCAACACCGCCACTGGGCACTTGATGACTGGAAACAAGTAGCCTGGTCTGATGAGTCGCGTTTCCAACTGTATCGGGCAGATGGAAGGATTCGTGTTTGTGGCGCAAACCCCATGAAGCCATGGATCCCGCCTGTCACAGGGAACTGTACCGGCTGGTGGGGGGTCCGTAATTGTATGGGCTGTGTTTAGCTGGACTTCACTGAGATTCCTGGTACGTCTACAAACGTCTGTGACCGGCCAACGCTATGTGCGCATCCCTTCTGACGAGGTACACCCGTTCATGTCCTGTATTCATGCTGATTGGTTGGGTCTGTTCCAACAGGACAATGCATCTCCACACAAGTGTCGGGACGTCACATTATGGTTAGATGAGCGTTCATCTGAGTTTGGGGTGTTGCCATTCCCACCCAAGTCCCCAGATCTGAACGTGATAAAACACATTTGGGATGCCATGCAACGCGCTATCGAACACAGGAATCAGAGACCTCGGAATACACCCGAATTGTGGAACGCTCTGCAGGAAGTATGGTGTGCATGGCCTACAGCATATTTCCAGAAGCTAGTGGAGTCTATGCCCCGTCGTATTTCTGCAGTCCTGTGCTCCCGTGGGGGACCTACCAAGTACTAGACTGGTGTACCAGGTTTTCTGACACTTCAGTGTACATCTACGCCACCTGGCGGAAAAACTATGCATTATTTTAAGAAGAAAGTATTTTGAAAAGGTTTCCCGAGGTAATCGTATTGGTCCACGAAACAATTTTTTCAATCGATCTTTTAGAAGCTCAGATTTTGCTTTAAATGTTTTAGAAGCATAAAAAAAAACACTTACGCCCCTGGTGGCCAAACCATTCTTTACCAAAAATAAGAAATTATGCCAACATTAGAGCTGTATCCTAATTTACTATTACTCTTCCTAGCGTAACATTTATGCATACTTGAAAACGAGACTGCATCTGAAATAGTCTTTCATATGAACGGCATCTTAATGTAAAAGAATTTTTTTCAATCAAATATTTAGAGGCAAATATATGGAATGAAATGTATTATAAATTCGACATCATCTGCACTTACACCCTCTAGCGGAGAAGTTTTGCATAAAAAAAACGGAATGCAACGATCCTCATTCTCACATTTCTAGCTTCCCAGTGCAAAACAAATTTTTCAAGTCGGACAAATTGTTGCAGAGATATATGCTGTCCACAAGCGGACGGACGGACAAACCGATAACATAAACACCATCTTTTTTTTTACAAAAGACGTGCTACTAACTGATTCAACCTGCCGATGAGGCGAGTGTTCAATAAGCGCAATAGTACACCATAATGGTATTACCATTTATTTATAGTGGATGAATTTTTTACTTCACTTTTAAGAATGTTATACAAAAGTCCTTCTCCAACCAGTCAGATATTGTAAGGTTATCCCGTAGTATTAATTTTGTATTGCTGCCTTTTGTCATTTGCGTATCTTATCTTTAGCAGACAATGGGGCCCTGGAGGACCTGGGCCCTAGTGCAACGGCACTCGTAGCCCTAAGGTAACTACGCATCTGGGTCTCAATGTATATAAAGTGACGGAACTCGCAGAGCTCGAAACGGGTTCTGATCAACGTTTTTAAATGACACAGTAGGAACCAAAAATTACGACTCCCTCTTATCGGACGTTCAGATCGTTTCTGGCGCGGCGATGGAAACGTGTGAAGTTGCAGCTGAAACAACGGTTTTAAAATGGTAATTACCTACGTCGGAGCGGAATGGAAATGAAATTTGTCTACACTCTAGGTTGGAAAAACACGCGGAATCGGAATCATTCATTTGGAAGATGTCGACAGCACTAGAAGTATCATTACGCGTACTGTAGTTGTAAGTGTTGTGTTATCTTTTTAACTTGACTGATATGTTTTATAGGTTGTTTACTTAGCAAACAACCTGATCTTAGCAACAACCTGCTAAAATAGTTTCCTACGAGCAGACGATGAAACTTGCTTCAGACCGTAGAACTAGAAAGCCACGAGCCACTTTGCTGTGCCTAGGCGGTAATTCTGTTCTTGAAGATTTCAACATAAAGGATTATTTCTTTCTTTTTTTCTTTTTTTATTGGAGGTTTAACGACCACCGTGAGCAACTCAATGGGCTATAAGCAGTCGCCCATTCCTAATTTAGGGTCACTGGTTCCAGGGAAGGGAGAGAGCCATCGCCATAAGACAAACATAACATCCATGCCTCACGGGATTCGAACCCGGACCCATCTCGTACGAATGATCAGAAGCCATGGCTTAGACCACTGCGCCACCGGGGCGGCAAGGGAAAATATCAAAGCGTTCTACGGTTCACCAGAAGGCAGGGTAGTCAGGCAAGATTTTTTTTCGGGGTTTTGTTTGTTTGGGGGTTTAACGGCCACCGTGAGCAACTCGATGGGCTATAAGCAGTTGCCCGTCCCTAACTCAGGGCCCCTGGTTCTAGGGAAGGAAGATAGCCAGTGTCGTTAGATAAACACAACATCCATGCCTCCCCGGGATTCGAACCCGAATCCTTCTCGGGCGAATGATCAGAAGCCAGCGTTTAGACAACTGCTCTCCCGGGCGACTTTTCGGGGGTTTCATGACCACCGTGAGCCTCTCAATGAGCTATGAATGCAGGCGCCCGTCCCGAATCTAGTACCACTGGTTCCAGGCAGGGGAGATAGCCAGTGCTGTAAAACAAATGCGCACCATCCATGCCTCATCCGGGATTCGAAATCGGTACTACCTCGGGTCATTCTGCGCCACCACCTTGCTCCCGACAACGTGCATTGTGACGTGCACTCTAATGTAACTTTCCTTTTTGGTTCTTGTTAGCTTATGTAAATTTTGGTTCACTCTCCTAAAGCATTTTCTGACCTTAACGCTACATTTTCTCTCTCGCTGAATGCTTTTGTGGCAACCTGACTTGAGGTCAAAAGTTGAATAAAGTATGTTAACGAGACAGATAATAGTTATATTTGCAATTATATGCGCGCTCTCGTTAGAAGTCGGCTTGATTATAAGATCGATGTAATGGCGTTGGTGGAAGACTGATTAGACAGCTCGCTTTGCGTGGATATTTTATGATTACAGTCTCACGTTGATTTTTGTGCTTCATTTGATATTAAGGCCTTAAATTTTTGTTGAGTTATAAGCAGTCGCTGTACCCCGATATTGAGGTGACAGTCGATTGATTATGAAGTGAAGTTATGTGCGACACATCTTGTTATGTGCTAATAACCTATAAATTATGAGTGGCATCTGACAGAGGTAAATAAAGTCAGAATCTGTAAGTAGACCTTGTTTTCACTGAATCTCTAGACATTGTTGAAGTGACATTTCGCCACCCAGGTGGCGCAGTGGTCTAAGCGATGGCTTCTGATCATTCGTCCGAGATGTGTCCGGGTTCGAATCCCTGTGAGGCATGGATGTTGTGTTTGTCTTACAGCGTTGGATTCTTCTCTGGAACCTAATTTAGGGCCACTGGTTCCCTTCCCTGGGAACAGTGGCCCTAAATTAGGGACGGGAGACTGCTTATAGCCCATTGAGCTGCTCACGGTGGTCGTTAAACCTCCAATAAAAAGAGGTGACATTTCTGTACTATTAATATATGTGTTACTAAAGCTATCCGGAGAACGACGTAACGCTACGGGATGTTTCAGTACGAGAGTATTTATATTTAAGTAATGCTAGTGTTTTCGTGAAACATACACGTAATAAGCATCAGCAAACGAATACACTAAGAACATTACAGCATATGGTTGACTTATCAGCTCTCTGGAATACATAAAGAGTTATTGTAATATCTGCTTCTTGAGTGCAGCATATTCATGGCTTTACTGTAATATCCCAGCGTTATATGCTGGGACTGGACAAAATGATAAGAACACCTGAAAAATAGAAAACATATCTTTACTAATAAGGTGTTAGACCACCATTTGCCTTTAATGCAGCATCCAACCTTCTTGGAATACATTCATGCAGCTTTTGAATAGTCTCCAGTGGAATGTTGTTTTATGTCTTTATTAACAAGGTGTTGGACCACCACTTGCCTTTAATACAGCTTCCAACTTTCTTGGAATACATTCATACAGCTTTTGAATAGTGCCCAGTGGAATGTTGTACTATGTCTTTATTAATAAGGTGTTGGACCACCATTTGCCTTTAATACAGTTTCCAACCTTCTTGGAATAGATTCATACAGCTTTTGAATAGCCTCCAGTGGAATGTTGTACTATGTCTTTATTAATAAGGTGTTGGACCACCATTTGCCTTTAATACAGTTTCCAACCTTCTTGGAATAGATTCATACAGCTTTTGAATAGCCTCCAGTGGAATGTTGTACTATGTCTTTATTAATAAGGTGTTGGACCACCATTTGCCTTTAATACAGTTTCCAACCTTCTTGGAATAGATTCATACAGCTTTTGAATAGTGCCCAGTGGAATGTTGTACTATGTCTTTATTAATAAGGTGTTGGACCACCATTTGCCCTTAATACAGTTTCCAACCTTCTTGGAATAGATTCATACAGCTTTTGAATAGCCTCCAGTGGAATGTTGTACTATGTCTTTATTGATAAGGTGTTGGACCACCATTTGCCATTAATACAGTTTCCAACCTTCTTGGAATAGATTCATACAGCTTTTGAATAGCCTCCAGTGGAATGTTGTACTATGTCTTTATTAATAAGGTGTTGGACCACCATTTGCCTTTAATACAGTTTCCAACCTTCTTGGAATAGATTCATACAGCTTTTGAATAGCCTCCAGTGGAATGTTGTACTATGTCTTTATTAATAAGGTGTTGGACCACCATTTGCCTTTAATACAGTTCCCAACCTTCTTGGAATAGATTCATACAGCTTTTGAATAGTCTTCAGCGGAATGTTGTACTATGTCTTTATTAATAAGGTGTTGTACCGCCATTTGCTTTTAATACAGCTTCCAACCTTCTTGGAATAGATTAATACAGCTTTTGAATAGTCTCCAGTGGAATGTTGTACTATGTCTTTATTAATTAGGTGTTGGACCGCAATTTGCTTTTAATACAGCTTCCAACCTTCTTGGAATAGATTAATAAAGCTTTTGAATAGTCTCCAGTGGAATGTTGTACTATGTCTTTATTAATAAGGTGTCGGACCACCATTTGTCTTTAGTGCAGCTTCCAACCTTCTTGGAATAGATTCACATAGCTATTTAATAGGCTAATGTTTTACCATTTGTCGATCAGAATATCTACTAATTGCTTCAGAGATGTAGGAGGAGGGAATCTGCTTCTAACTCTGCTCTCCAAAACTACCCACGATGATATTTATTTCATATAATTGAGCTGACCAGGGCAGATGTTCAAGTTCATCTTGGTGCTCTTCAAACCATGGCTTTGTGTGTGGGCGCGTTACCATCTTGCAAAATGCCATCATTGTTGGGAAACAGCATTTGGACCAAAGGATGCACCTGATCATCTAGAATATCAAAGTACTCGCTGGCAGTAAACCGACCATGTAGGGCAATGGTGTAGCCAGCCGAATACCAAGATATGGCCGCCCAAATCATCACAGATACACCCCATGTTTGACAGTTGGAAAGAGACATTCCGAATTGTACGCTTCTTGGGTGTTCTCCATACATAAACTTGACCTACTGTTGGGAATAATGTAAATGGGGAATCATTGGACCATACCAGATGTTTCCAGTCATCAGCTGTCCAGGTTTTATCTTCATGACACCCACTTTTTCTCATTGTAGTGTTGGTTTCTGTGATTAAAGGTTCAGCAATTATGCTGCTTTTCCATGGATGTTGGCTTTGTGAAGTTCTTTGCGTACTATTTTTGTGGAGACCGGGTCTTCCAGGTGGATATTGAGTTTTGCTGTCACTTTTGCTGCAGTAGTTCTGCGTTGTTTGGACACAGTTCTTGTTAGTGTTTGGAAACGCCCTCTAGAGTGAGCAGGGTTTCTTATCTCCTTCTGTCGTTAGAATTTACATTGGATTAGCAGAAATCACCCTCACACTACATTGTGTTCACAAAACAAATAAGTAAAGCAGTCGTTGGTATGTCCCAGAAACATATTATTTACTCTTATGACATCGCAACCGCCGGCATAGCGCAGTTGGATAACGCGCTGTGCTTAGAGTGGGAGGCGAACGTTTTTGACGGGTGTTCGAGCTAGGTCCTGCCGGCCATCTAGTCTGCGGGTTTTCCGGGGTTTTCCGCAGACTCCCCGGGTGTGGGGACGCGAATGCGTGGATGGTTTCCTCTGAAGTCGGCCGTGGACGCACTTAGTCCCTGCCCCCCCCTTCCCTGACAGGGTTTACCAGATGAGTGTCGATGAGCTGGTAATAAAAATACAAGACGATTGTAATCTGCTGCCATCTGGTGCCCAACTCCCACGGGCATTTGTCCCATTGCTGTTGATGATGATGAAGTCGGCCCCTGTTGCCCCGGACGCACTTAGTCCCTGGTCGCCCTTCCCTGACAGGGTTTACCAGATGAGTGTCGATGCGCTGGTAGTAAAAATACAAGACGATTGTAATCTGCTGCCATCTGGTGGCTGACTCCCACGGGCATTTGTCCCATTGCTGTTGATGATGATGAAGTCGGCCCCGGACGCACTTAGTCTCTGGTCGCCCTTCCCTGACAGGGTTTACCAGATGAGTGTCGATGCGCTGGTAGTAAAAATACAAGACGATTGTAATCTGCTGCCATCTGGTAATCGACTCCCACGGGCATTTGTCCCATTGCTGTTGATGATGATGAAGTCGGCCCCGGACGCACTTAGTCTCTGGTCGCCCTTCCCTGACAGGGTTTACCAGATGAGTGTTAATGCGCTGGTAGTAAAAATACAAGACGATTGTCATCTGCTGCCATCTGGTAGCCGGCTCCCACGGATATTTGTTCCATGGTCGATGATGACATCGCATACTTTTCCGTGGTAAAATACTGTTAAGTGACCATGATAATCCTTCAGTTTTGTAAATTGCTGTTAGAGGCAGCTTACGTGCCATCTTCCGGTACGCAAACAGCCTTGACTCATCTGTGGATGTTATCCACCGATATTGTCAGTCCACATTCCTTTTCTGTTTGTCATGTAGATAGTCGTTGTGTCAAAGTCAGTCACCAGATCTCTCCATCGTCAGGACTTGAAGCGCATTTCGACCCTCCGGGTCGTTGTTTTTGCCTTATAATAATCGCCATGTTTCGAAATTAATCGATATATTTAAGTTGTGGAACGGTTCAGTGCTTTAGCTAATACACTGGTTTTAATAAATTAGTAAAAATTGAAAAAAAATTAATAATTAAAAACCAGTGTAATATACACCATCTACCAACAAGTAATTCGACACCTGTGATAGCAAAGGAAAACGAAGTTTATTCACCTTCAATAGTTGGTGGAGCCTCCACGAGCGGCGATTACCGCTGCAAAACTCCGGGGCATATTCTCAACCAGGCGTTGTACGACCGCTAGCGGTATTTTCTTTCACTCGGCTTGGAGAAGACAGGTCAGTTCCTTCACCGATTTCGGACACTTAAGTCGACGCTCCAACCCGTTCCAGAGGTGCTTGATAGGGTTAAGGTCCAGGCTCTGCGCAGGCCAGTCCATTCGATTAACCCCATTGTCACCATGCCAAGCCATGGTGAACCTCGCAACATGACAGGTGGCATTGTCATCCTGAAAGTAACATGGGTCCACCACGTAAAACTGCCACAACGTAGGAAGCGCATGGTCATCCAAAATGGTGCAGTAGGTCTCGGCGCTGAATCTACCAGGAATTGCGACTAAGGGTCCCGTACCATACCAGGAAAAACACCCCCATAGCATAATTCCACCGCCGCCGAACTTCACAGTTGGCACAATACATTCCGGCAGGAGGCGTTCTCCAGGCAGACGCCAAAGCCAAACCCTGCCATCCGAACAGTACAGGGTGAACCTTGATTCGTCGCTCCAGAGAACCTGTTTCCACTGTTCAGCGGTCCACTGTCGACGTTCTTTGCACCACGTTAGCCGAGCAGCGGTATTGGACTTGGTGATCAAAGGCTTGTGGGAGGCAGCACGTCCATGATAACCGAGCAGATGGGCTTCCTTACGGATGGTATTCGTCGAAAGAACACTCCCGGATGCCTGTTGAAACTCCTAACGGATGTGGCCCATCGATTTGGTGCGGTTCTTCCGAATTTCTCTGGCCAGCACCCGTCGGTCTCTAACTCCCAGTTTTGAGGGTCTGCCGGGTCGGGGCACATTCCGACAGTCACCTCTCATCTTCCACTTGCCAATCACGTAGGCCACTGTCCATTTTGGGTATTTCAATTAGCTGGATATGTCACGTATACACCTTTCTCGAAATCAGAGAGCTCCGAACTGCGTGGCATCTTGCATGCGACTGGTTGCGTTGTTGTTTCCCACACGATATTTAACGGCGGCGGCCGTGACGTGTATCAAGACCGCAGATATCGTCGATTGCAGGGGTGTCCAATTACTTGTTGGTAGATAGTGTAGCTAATACACTGGTTTTTCTTCTGTGGTATACAGACTGCGGAATTAATTTCGAAATACACAATCAGCTTCCCGAAGGTAGAGCGCAGAAAGGCCTAGGGCGGAAACATCCCTGGATGACCGATATCTCCGATTAACTGCGCGGAGGAACAGGACGACTACCTCCAGTACAGCTACGATTTTTCCTTTCTGCATCAATTGTGGTATGTGCTTCCACTAAGCGCAAAAGGCTTGACGATGGAGGTTGTTATTCTAGGGGGCCAGAACTCTGTGTGCCTCTTATCTCCGTTACAGTGGGAAGCGTTTGAATTGGGCAAGAGATCATGTCAATTGGACTGAAAACCAATTTATGTTAGTAATCTTCACAGATGAGTCAAGATTTGCTTTTCAGAGCGATTCCAGGCGACTCGGAGAGAACGAGAGATACGCTGCCATCCCTCTATGACCCGTAAAGGGGACACTTATGGTGATGGTGGCGTACTGGTCTGGAGTGGTATCTCATTAGGTGGACACGCAGTCCTCCATGTGCTTCCAAGAGAAACCATGAATGTTCGACCCCATAAGAATGATGTTCTGTACCCCAATGTTCGCTCTTATACAAGTGCCATAGGAGATACATTTCTCCTACAAGACGATAACGCTCGTTCTCACCCAGCCAGGCTGGTAGAACAATGTCTTCAAGAGGAGATCATTGTCCGTATGGATTGGCCAACCAGGTTCCCCAACCTTTATCCGATCAAGCATGTCTGGAATTAACTACAGAGACATTCCAGGATATTAGGCTCCATGTTGCCACAATATGGTCATCGATAAGAAGGAAAGAGAATAGCTGATCACGTAGCTTGTTCGGCATACGCCATGTCATCATTCACAGAAAAAGTTCCAATCAGTAACCTTTGTGGAATAAAGGCTGGCAGGTCCTCATTGCAACAGTTTTGTGCTGTAGCAATGAGGACCTGCCTGCCTTTATTCCACAGCCGTGGAGGTTACTGATTGGAACTTTTTCTGCGAATGATGACATGGCCTATGACGAACAAGCTGCGTGATCAGCTATTCTCTTTTCTTCTTATGGATGACCATATTGTGGCAACATGGAGCCTAATACATCTGGGGGATGTCTCTGTGTTTAATACCAGCCCCACTGTTTCTCTGTGACAGTCTACCCGATGATTGGACTATAATTAGTTACGAAAGATCTTGCAAGTAGTTTTTAATCATTGTATTTTAATTGTAAATAAATCTCGTATTTTAATTCTGCAATTGTAACATATTGGTTTAATTTAACGTACACAGACATTATTTAAATTGATATATGTTTCTACGTATGTGTTTTTGAATATAGAATTGATTTTAACATTCTTTTCAACTTTTCTTAATTTCCCATTGTGCGAGAATAATAATAATAAGTTCTATTCTTGCTGCTACAAGTAGGATTTATGAATATACATCAATATTTTTTGTATTATAGAGAACAGCAAGGGAGAATCAGGGAAAAGGCCTCAGAGAGTCCTAACAAAAGCCCTGATTTCCCAAATATATATAGATAAGCAAGCAAAGGTTCATCAAACACAGCAGTAATGTTAAGTGTTACTTATTTTATAAATAATTTATTTTTTATTATTATTTTTGTTTTAAATTTAACTTAACAAGTATTTTTTTTGTTTAGTTTTGAATGAGTTTAGATTATTTATTTTCAGGACCAACATAATTTAAAATCCGTTTCATCATGAGGGTTTTTGTATATTATGGTCTTAATATTGATCTATGCCTCGTTTCATAGTTATAAGTATAAAATTCAATGCAATGATATCTGTGCAAAAATTTTGCTTTGTTCTTTGGAACATTATTTTTTCCCAATTTTGAAGTCAAATAATTGTTTAACAGATAAAATTCCACAACTGTTGGGGTTGACATGAATATGGTGAGAAGTGAAAAGTGGAAAGTTGGTATGAGAAGCAGAATTTGTTTTTAAGTCTAAAAACCTTATTTCATTTCATTTCATTTTATTTCGTTATGGGGTTACATTTGACCATGTTACATTTCAAAATTAATTTTATAATATGTAATATTAAGAAAAACAACATATATAATATGAATATTTATGTACAGGGTAACCACAGAACAAGAAATTGAGTAAAAGGCTATATATGTATATTTATATATAGCCTGAATAAATCCTAATTCTCTTAAAGTACGTAGTCAAGTCAAACGTCCTGCACATATAAAACTTACGCGGTTGTGGTCTGATTAATAAATTTTACCATGGAATTTTATATTTCAGTTTGTTAGCAAATATTTTTTTAGTTGCTTTCCAAAATAATTATAATTATTAATATGTGTTAGTTGACAAGGTAGGTTATTCCATAACATCAATCCCTGGTAATCAATATGTATTTATTCTGTAATATTTGCAGTTTATTGATATTGGTTTCAGTGGTTTGCCCCCATGAGGAAAAGCAATAATTAATATGTGATTGTACGCGTGTAAAGTATTAAAGTATAAGTGTCTTAGTAGTTAGACTCGATATAATTTTGCTTACAATCCCAATATTTTTAGAGGTTCGATTTGCAATTGAATCTACATGGTTATTCCATCTTAGGTCAGAAATTTAAGTAATTCCCAGATACTCAAACGTTTGTATTATATCAATAGCAATAATCACGAATCCTTTATAGAAACTTTCGTTGGATTCTTGGAACCAAGTTTGGAAGTCTTTTTCTGCTCTTTTGCGAGAGTAAATCGACGTTTTTTTTTAACAGCCGTTTCGGTAGATCCATGTTTCATCAATAGTCACGATAAATTCCCATCTCTATCCGGTTAAGTGATTTTTATTAAGAAGTCTACACCGTGTTCTGCGCTCAGCCACGTGTCCAAGCAAAAGGCGAGAAACATTATGTTTTTTTGTTGTTGTTGTTTTCAGATCTTTCTTTATTACCTTGTTTACAGTTGATATAGAGGTTTTAACTCTTTGGGTCGGTGGATTTTCTTTAAAGACCAGAGACCTTAATTTTAAAATAGTCGTAAAAGTACGTACATTCTTTAGATATTCATTTGGTGTTTTTTTTCCTGTTAAAAGCCATGCTTGACGATTTTCTTCTCTATTGTTAATAATATTGCTTATTTTACATTTAGAAATGGTAATTCCATGATTTTCAAAGCGTTTTTTAATTACAGAGTACAAATATTTCTCTTCGTAAAGAGCAAAAACATAACCACAGCATCCACAGCTTGTTCGCCATTTTCTTAGCAGACGATATTTAACTGCAGCAGTTGTTTCTTTCGTGTTCACCTAACACGCTGTTGCCGGTTTCAATTCTTTGAACTTCTTTTATTTTCTGTAATTTCTTATTCAAACCGTCCTAAAAATGTATGATCATCCTCTGTAACTCTTATTCACATAGCTATTAGGTGTACAAATAAGTTTCAAAGCGCTTTAAGACAACGCAACATGCAGTTTGAGAGAAAACAACAATACCTTTACGAATCAAAATATGCGCCGTCGTTATCTATCACCTTCCGTCATCGGTCGGGCAGCTGACGGATTCCAGTCATGAAGAATACTTCGTCGTGTGACGCGATGAAGTCGTCAACCCATTTTTACACTTCGTCACATGTCCGGAACCGTACAGCAGACAAACCATGTTGCACCAAATGATAGTCTGAAGGGGCTACGACGGGACTATACGCCGGGTGCTCCAAAACTTCCCAGTTAAGCATCATAACGTTTCTTTGACCGATTTCTCGACATGTGGCCCAGCGTTTTCGTGCAGTAATTTCACGGGACGCAATCCTTTTCCTGTGCATGGACGTTTCCGACAGATTCCCTGGTTCAATCGCAGCAATTGTTGCTTGTAGCGATCAGCAGTAACAGTTTGACCCTGTTCCAATAGTTCATAATAGAGCACACCCTTCATATCCCACCAGATGCACAGCAGAACTTTCTTGGAGTGAATATTGCGTTTCGGTGTCGAAGTCGCAGCTTCACCGGGGTCTACACAGTGTTTTTTTGCATTTGGGAAGTGTCGCACCATATCCACTTTTCATCACACGTAACGATTTTCCTCAGGAAAGACTTTCTGTATTATTTATTCAACAGATTCTGACACTTCATGACACGCTCGTCCTCTGGCTCAGGTCATGTGGCACCCATTTTCCTTCCTTCTGAATCTTTCCCATTGCGCGTAAACGATTGGAAATGGTTTGTTGAGTTACCTCCAGTTGTTCAGCTAGTTCTTTTTGCGTTTGAGACGAATATTCATCCCACAATGCTTGCTGTTCCTCATATGCAACCTTCCGCCACGTTCTCGATCGCTAACATCAAAATCACCTGCTTTAAACCGTCTAAATCAAAACTCACACGTGCTTTTCGATACAATATTCTACCCCAAAACAGAACAGATCGATGCACATGCTTCTGCAGCACTTTTTCCTTGGTGAAATTCGTAACGAATGCAGTGTCGAATAAATGCAGTATCGCTTGCCATCTTTCACCTATCGATGTGCAAGTGCGTTTGACTGTTGGGCAAACTTCTGTGTCACATATTATACTCCGGACCAGATACGGTCACATGACTACAAACGCGGGGGAATGTCGGATACGTAAATTAGCGGTATACGTCACACAAAAAACGCTTTAAAACTCATTTGTACACCTAATATAAGATAATCCTAAGATAATTAAAAAAGTCACATATTGTTTTCAACCCACCTTTTCTGTTATCCTAAACGTTAAACGTAGTATTTTCAGCTTCACAAGATAATCTTACAATTTGCAAAATTTTTATTGACTGCAGTAAAATATCTTTAAATACAATAGTGTTCAATAAAATAGCATCACCCGGCTAGTCGATTTATCACAGTTCATTTTGTCTTTAACGTAATCACAGTTCATGATAAAGCAGCAGTCACATGCAAATGTGCTCGTGAGGAGTGTAGTTTGTCAGTAAACAAAAAAACCTCCATGTTTGAACAGAACTCGAAAAATAGGAAATTACAGAACTTACTTCGTTCTTCCAAATCAGTAAAAAATGGCAAATCTAACACAACATTAAAAGTTCGTTTTCATTTAATCAGATTTTGAACACTTGCGGCAGTCGTGATAAATACATGAGAGATTTCAAGAAAGGTGATGAACACACAGCGTGAATCTCTTACAATTTCTGTGAACAAAATGAACAAAATCCTCTTCATAAATATAAATATTTTTGCAGTTTAAAATGGATCCACCAAAAACCTCTGCCCTATATTTCCAATGGTAAAAACTTCTGTAGACATTTTGTTCGCGATTAATGTATTTCCAAAGATGAAAATTTGCACATTGATAAAAATAACTTTATATTATAGCCGAGTAAATTTAGTATCTGCTAAAATTTACCCATAATTATATTAAAAATCAATAACTTTTCCTTTGGTAGCGTTGAGATCTGCTAACAGATGGCGCCACACGTACATGTGACTTGTTAAGTGCAGTCACATCGCATTTCTTTTCAGTAAGTTTCGGAATGGAATCGCAGCACTTGAGTCTAACCATGCGGTAGTCTGGAAAGTTTAGACTGGTTTGAAAAACTTAGATTAAGTTTTCAGACGATATCTCAGCTGAAAATGTTAACAGAACCGTAGGTACAGCGGATTTTTAATTCCAAAATAAACCACCGAGCTCACTACGATATTTTCAGTTAAATTATCGTCAGAAAATTTAATCAAAGTGGCTCAAATCATTCTAAACATTCCAGACTATCGCATGGTTAGACCCAAGTGTTGATTCCATACAGAAATTTAATAAAACTATTGAAAACAAATGCGGCGCGATTGCATTTAACAAGTTACATGTATATGTGGCGCCATCTATTAACAGATCTCAACGGCACCAAAGGAAAAGTTATAGATTTTTAGTATAGTTATGGGTAAGTTTTAGCAAATATTAAGTATACTAGGCTATAATATGAAGTTATTTTTTATCAATTTACAAATTTTCATCCTTGGGAATTTTCAGGTGGATCCACTTTAACAACTTCATGGAACATTACAGACTCACGCGATTCGCCCATTTCTGATTTTGGGCACAAATGATTTGATTTTTACTAAGTTTTATTTATCTGATGACTTGGAAGATAGAGAACCCTGCACTCTTGACGCCAACTGTCGTGATACTTTCAAAGTTGCTCGGATCACTTGTTTTCCCCATTCCGACCCTTACTCGAACGCTAACGTATGTGAGCTGCTCTTTCTGATTTATACCCAACACTGCGCATTTCACGTGTTGGAGTGAGACATTTATGTGACGGGAGTATTTGTACCTAATAAACTGGCATTATCTGCATCCGTATTCGACGACAACTTTGGAGGTCACAAACCGTCCATTTGGCACCATCATTCTACACTGCTCAAAATAATTAGGGGAGAACTGTAGGTACAGTTCTCTGCTAATTATTTGGTTCAATCGCAGCATTTGTTGCTTGCGGAGAACTTTGCAGCATAGGGGAGAACTTTGGCGACACTCTGCAAGCCAATCGTGTGGTATCTTACCGAAACATGAAAAGCGCAAGTCGAGAAGGACGTAAACAATAGAATCATGTATTTCCTTGTGAATGTGTGTGACGTTAGGATGCATAAATTACAGAATGGGATAAAAACGAAGGTTTTCTGCGAGCTTCTTTATTCTGCAGCGCCTATCGTGACATTTCGTTTTTTGAAGTTTTCGGTTCGAAAGATGTCTCAACTGTATGATTTTCCAGAATAACTATTGTCAGGCTGGAAGAGCTGGAAGCAGGTCAGACGCAGCAGGTGGTGCCATAAGGCATTGGAGTGTCATTTCCCGATTGGTGACGCGATTCTACAGTAGGATACGGGACGTCTTCGAAGAAAGCAAGGTCAAGGTCGTCCATGAGCAACGTATAGCAAAGGACGATCATTATCCATTGTTAACAGCCCGTCGGAACAGGCTGCAAAATGTTACTCAGCTCCATCGAAAGCTTCTTGTGTCAACAGGATGCAAATTGTCAACTTAAACTCTCCGCAATGGTCTTCACCAAGGTGGCCTTTATGCACTTAGACAAATGGAATGTATGTCCCTTTAACTGCACGACACCGTACGACCCGTAGAGAATGGGATAAGGAACATCATGGTTGGGGACACGACGAATGGAGTGGAGTTCTCTTCTCTTACGAGTCGAGATTTAGTCTGGAGTGTGACAATCCTCGAGTTCTTATCTGGAGGGATCCCGGCGCACAAAATAACTCAACTTTTGTGCAGGAAACATCACCATTACGGCGGATATGGTTGATGATTTGTGCAGGCAAAGATATCAGTGGACGTAGGGACCTGTACGTCATCCGGAACTGCAGTCTGACAGCCACGAAAGATAAAGACGAGATTCTCAGACCTACTGTCATGCCGTACGCTGCAGCCATCAGTGATTCGTTCCTTTTCATGGAAGATAACGTCGAACTCATGGAGCTCAAATAGGGGACAACATGCTTCAAGAGGAGGGAATTGAGCGCATGGAGTGGCCAGCATGACCCGCTACCATTAAATCCAATTGAGCATGCCTGGAACGCTCTTGGCAGATGCATTGCAGCTCGGCCGGCAACTTCGCTGACTCTTCGTCAACTGAAGACTGCTCTCATTGAGCAATGGCAAAGATACTCCCAAAACCTCCCCGATAACCACGTCGATTCTATTCCACAGGTGTGCAGCGGTCTTAGCCATTCGAGAGGAACACATACCCTACTAGAGGTCAGTGACACTTTCAGAAAGACATTCATTCTTGTTGTACATATATGCATATTGTTGTATAGCGCATCCCTTCGTGTGCATTAATTGATAATATTGCACAAATATTCCCTAATGTGCTTTTTCATTGAATAGTATACTATATCTTACATAAAAATAATACGAGGGTTCTACCAAAAGTAACGCAAAAGTGGGCATAACTTTTTTATTAACTGACAGTTGGTAGACTAACACTTCCTGTATAGTAACTCTTCGGCTTCATTGCAGATTTGAAGGAGAGGAGAGTGGAAGTCTGCTCTGATCTGCTGGAAGCGTTTGAAGCCAATGAAGACACGGTTTTTCCGATCTGGTAACAGGGGATGAAACATGGCTGTATCTTTATAATCTGGAAATAAAGAATCAATCCGTGGAATGGCGTCACACCTCTTCACCAAGGCCTATGAAGTTCAAGAGCCAGCAATCAGCACAGAACGTCATGGTGACTCTTTTTGGGATGACAAAGGTGTCACATTCTCCTTGATTTTCTGGAGCGTGGCCGTACCGTGACCAGCGAGAGGTACATTCAGACACTCAAGAAGCTTAGAGAAGTCATAAGTAGGAAGAGACCGAAAAAGAATCTGAAGGGGATCCACATTCACCCTGACAATACGAGACCACACACGTCTTTGGCAACAAATCAGGCGATCATCAACTTAGGCTGGTCAGTGGTCCTCCATCCACCGTACAGCCCAGATCTCTCTCCAACTTCCACCTGTTCGGTTTAATGAAGGACAATCTCCGGGGACAACGATCTGGTGACACAGACCAGGTGAAAGTGGCTGTGAAAAAACGGGTACAACAGCCCACACCTGAATTTTTATTAAAGAATATTCGAGAGTTGGGTTCGATGAACCGCTTGTGGTGGAGACTATGTTGAATAGTACCTTTGTATAGAGAAAAAGTTACTCTACCAACATGTGCCATTTGAATGACCTCTGTCAGTTAATACATACGTTATGCCCACTTTTGCATTACGTTCTGTACAACCCTCATATTTACCTGTAATGAAGAAGAAAGGTTACTATAGAGGAAGCGTTGCTCTACCAACATGTGCAATTTGAACGACCTCTGTCCGTTAATAAAAACGTTATGACTACTTTTGCATTACTTTCGGTATAACCCTCGTATTTATCTGCAGTGAGAAGAAAGGTTACTATAGAGGAAGAGTTGCTCTACCAACATGTGCAATTTGAACGACCTCTGTCAGTTAATAAAAAAATGATGCCCACTTTTGCATTACTTTCGGTATAACCCTCGTATTTACCTGCAGTGAGAAGAAAGGATACTATAGAGGAAGAGTTGCTCTACCAACATGTGCAATTTGAACGACATCTCTCAGTTAATAAAAAAATGATGCCCACTTTTGCATTACTTTCGGTATAACCCTCGTATTTACCTGCAATGAAGAAGAAGGGTTACTATAGAGGAAGAGTTACTCTACCAACATGAGCAATTTGAACGACCTCTGTCAATTAATAAAAAAATGATACCCACTTTTGCATTACTTTCGGTACAACCGTCGTATTTACCTGCAATGAAGAAGAAAGGTTACTATAGAGGAAGAGTTGCTTTACCAACATGTGCAATTTGAACGACCTCTGTCAGTTAATCAAAACGTTATGACCACTTTTGCATTACTTTCGGTATAACCCTCGTATTTATCTGCAGTGAGAAGAAAGGTTACTATAGAGGAAAAGTTGCTCTACCAACATGTGCAATTTGAACGACCTCTGTCAGTTAATAAAAAAATGATGCCCACTTTTGCATTACTTTCGCTATAACCCTCGTATTTACCTGCAATGAAGAAGAAGGGTTACTATAGAGGAAGAGTTACTCTACCAACATGTGCAATTTGAACGACCTCTGTCAGTTAATAAAAACGTTATGCCCACTTTTGCATTAATTTCAGTATAACCCTCGTATTTACCTGCAATGAAGAAGAAGGATTACTATAGAGGAAGAGTTACTCTACCAACATGGGCAATTTGAACGACCTCTGTCAGTTAATAAAAACGTTATGCCCACTTTTGCATTACTTTCGGTATAACCCTCGTATTTACCTGCAGTGAGAAGAAAGGTTACTATAGAGGAAGAGTTGCTCTACCAACATGAGCAATTTCAACGACCTCTGTCAGTTAATAAAAAAATGATGCCCACTTTTGCATTACTTTGGGTATAACCCTCGTATTTACCTTCAATGAATAAGGGTTACTATAGAAGAAGAGTTACTCTACCAACATGAGCAATTTGAACGACCTCTGTCAATTAATAAAAAAATGATGGCGACTTTTGCATTACTTTCGGTACAACCGTCGTTTTTACCTGCAATGAAGAAGAAGGGTTAAGAAGGGTTACTATACAGGAAGAGTTACTCTACCAGCATGTGCAATTTGAACGACCTCTGTCAGTTAATAAAAATGTTATGCCTACTTTTGCATTACTTTTGACACAACCCTCGTATCTTACGTTCAACAATGTCATACTGAAAGAATCGGCCTGTACCGCCGAAAAAGGCATGGCAGGGATTTAAAGAGCAAGTAAGAGAATTAAAAAGTCGCGACAGCAGTCACGCCCAGCTGGACTTGCAGGACTGGACACCAAGCAATCGGACTCAAGGCAACCACCCGCAGGAACAGAACCAAGTGCAACGCGAAGTGAATTAGAGCAGGAGATGACATGGGAGATCTCCTCACACACGGAACATCGGACCAACTGGTCCCTTTATTCAAACTAAAAATACAAACACGCCTTGATTGAAAGTAACAATAAAAGTTTAAACAATTCGAAGAAAACAAGAACGCTATCACATTGGATTTCCTTACATGAACAATTCACAAGATTTCAAAATTGCTTAAAGAAACACAAGATGGTTGTGAAGATTTCTTTATCCAGGTACAAATAAAACGATTTACACTTACTAACATTTTAAATTTTCAGCTGCTGTGATTACAAATAACAAGCAAAATCTGCAGTTGCACATGATTTTCGTTAAAATATATCTTGCTCTCCTAATTTATTGAGCAGTGTATATAGACTCTGCCAAAAAAAGAACGAAGCACTCCGAGAAAGTCGTTTGATCCTGATGAAACTCTGCAGGCAAGTACCTCAAGGCCTAACAGCCATTAGGAGGAAGAGACCAAACAAGAAACTGAAAGGGGATAGAACAAGAATCTGAAGTCGGGGGAAGGGGAGATCTTCCATGTCACCTCCTGCTCTAATTCATGCAAATGATTACAAAATAACGACCAATGACGAAACAGTAGCCCTCCACAGAGCATGGGAACCGCGCATCAAGGAGGGTACATCAAGAGCAAAGTTCGCACGCTGGGACAGCAGGTTGCAGTTGCATTAACCACCACGGACTCTGAGGTTGCCTCGATGTCGGATCCGTGCACAATACAAGCAGTTGAGCGAGTTTGAGAAAGGACGTATAATCGGGCTGAAAGAGGCCGGTTGGTCAAGATGCCGTATGGCCAGGCATTTCGACGCGGCAATCGGATGTCTTTGGCGCCAATGGGTCGAGGAGGGCACCACCCAACTGAACACGGGCAGTTGATGGCCAAGGGCAAAGAACTGAATTCATCGCTCTCAACCATTCGTGGCCAGTGGTTCTTGTACAGATAAAGAAGTAGCCATCCGGACCGTTGCCATACGACTTGCGGCACGGGAACTACATTCGAGGAGGCTACTCCGCCGCCTAGCACTGACCAGAGAGCATCGCCGGTACCGGTTACAGTGGCGTCGTGTTGTCTTCAGTGATGAGTCACGGTTTGCACTTTGCGCCGATGACCAGCGCATACGGCTGGAGACGAGCCAGCCAGCGCACGGATCGTTCCTTTACCGTGAAACGGCATACGGCTCGCACACCAGGAGTGACTGTCCGGGGAGACATTTCCAACGATAGCCAGACACCCATGATAGTCCTATGTACCACCCTCATAGCTCAACGATACGTTGACTATATTCTATCACTTGTTGTGTTGCCATTCCTGTCGCAGCATCACCGAGAATTTTTTCAAAGGGACAATGTCCGGCTACTCACAACATGGCTCTCCCAGGCTTGCCTCCGTAATGTCAACACCCTTCCATGGCCAGCCCAATCTCCCGACCTCTCACCGATCGAACATGTTTGAGACATGATGGGACGTCACCTATGCTTATCCCGGAATGTCGGCGAACTGGCTCGCAATTTGAGCGCCATCTGGCATCTTTTGTCTCTGGACAGTATCCGTGAACTGTATGAGTCTATGCCACACCGGGTAACCGTTGGTATCTGAGCCAGAGTTGGGGCTACAACGTACTGACTTGTCCCACTCGTGTAGCTGTTTTATCCGAATAAATGACCCAACAGCTCTGGATTTACAATCCTTTCCTTTCCTGTATATGTACGTTGGACATACAAATTTTCATCTCGATTGGGTGATTCCTTCTGGGTGTTGTTTTTTTCGCCAAAAGTGAAGTTCCAGATCTTCCCCTTCTTCTGTTCATCTGCAATATCTTCCCCAACGGTCTTGCGTCTCTAATACAACATACGCATGCACAGATCACCCAATTACGTTTCCATTGACTTTGTGTACTACAGAAATGCCCGAAGCAGATTCAATTTTAGCAATTTTTAAAATACATACGAAACTAATAGAAGCTTGAATCCGTTACTTTATTGGTGTAAACAAATATATATTTACTGAAGGCCGAGCTTTCGCGCGTCGACAGGAGGGCTTTTTCAACGCTATAAACTTATACTATATGTAATGCAGAATAATTGGCATAAGTATAATAATAATAATACAGGTAACCACAAAAGTATTTGCCGTTTTTCGAGGTAGCAAAAGAAACACCTTCTAATGATTGAATTTGCGGTGAGATGGCGTTCCGCCCGTAATATAACGTTTTGCTGAAATCCCAAGTTCCCTTGCGCATATGAATCAGATGAATAAGCAGTTTGGTAGTGGAAAGACGTGCGATTACAGCGGAGGTATCAGTAGAGATTATTCGTGGGTTTTTGCTATACGAATTTAAACTCTGTTCACCTGCCGTAGAAACAACTCGTTACATTTGCTTAGCATTCGGGGCGACGACTCGGAATTAGTCACACAACTTTAAGGAACGCACAACTCGGAATTAGTGTCGAAAGTTCAGAGACGGAGATGAATCCCTTCAAGATAAGTCCCGCAGTGGTCGTCCTGTCAGCCTTGTCACAGAAGCCTTGAAAGTTCAGAGACGGAGATGAATCCCTTCAAGACAAGTCCTGGAGAGGTCGTCCTGTCAGCCTTGACACAGAAGCCCTGAAAGTTCAGAGACGGAGATGAATCCCTTCAAGACAAGTCCCGGAGAAGCCGTCCTGTCAGTCTTGATACAGATGCCCTGAAACTTGCTACTGAGCAGGACAGTAGCCAAACATGCCAGGAACTCGCCCAGTCATGGTGTTAGTGATGAATCTTTCATTGTTTTTCTTATACTATATTTATCAGTGGTTATGTTGGCGTGTGTTAAGATTTCTATATACTGTAACTGTACTAGTTATATGCCATCTACTTTTTAATTACAGTTGTTTACAATCATGTATCCTTCCCTTTCCTGTACTATTATGGTAATTTGTGTCTTACTGTGATTTTTTGTGCACTGTGTTCCTGGCCTGACACACCCTTCTTGGAGATCGGGGGCTCGTCAGGCTTTTTCATTATAGCCTTTTTCCCTGGCTCGATGTCAACCACTTGCAGCGATTTATGTAGACACAGATTACTTTTTTACATTTCATACCATCTACTTTATAAATTTTGGTTTAATTGTGCAAGTTCATTAACTGTAGTTAATGGTATGTTTATTGTAATTGGGTTATGACATATTAAGGATACATTACTGACATTGTATTTTGTTTCTTGTTAGCTACTTAGCACAGTCTTATTGTAATGATGTATTGTTTGTGTTAAACTTTGTCATGTATGGTAAGTGCAGCTTGTCTAATTCGAACCTTTTTCAATTCGAATTCTTGGTTAATTCGAATTTTTCATTTGGTCCCTTGAATTTTCTATATAAATAATGTTTAAAAACCCTTTAATTCGAACCTTTTTTTTTTTTGTTTAATTCAAAGAAAACCCCATTTTCCTATTCTTGTATTTTCAACAATTACCTTTTAAAATGGGTGCGCACTGTTCTGGATTAAGCAACAAGTTAAACCTGAAACTATAGCCAAAGGCTTCGGAAAAGCAGCTCCAGCACTCTGATGGTGAGTCTCAACTACATCAAGGTATTGGTGGCGAGGAGATCATAACCACTGTGGAGTACTGGGAAGATGTAGGCCGTGATGTACAGTATGAGACTTTTGTGAGAGATGATGCCAATTTAGCTGTTTGTGGTGAGCTCACAGATGATGAGATCTTGGCTGATGTTATGAATAAGAAGACCAGCTGTGTATCTTCAGATGAAGAACTGGAACGGCCAGAATGTCCCGAAGAGCGCCTTCCAAATTCAGTAGAGGCCTTGGTTCACCTCCAACAGTTAAAGATGTTTGTTGAGGGACAGCAGAATGTAAGTGACTGTATATTTCATTCACTCGATAAACTTGAGGAATTTACACTTACCCATAACATAAGTTCTAAGAAGCAGGCCAAAATTTCACCTTTTGTTTTGCAAAAGATTTGTAAATTTACCGTACTGTACTTTTTTTGTATGTTCTGAATAAATATGTTGTTTTTTACAGTACTTGAATGTGCCCGTATTCAAACTTGCCTAATTCGAATTTGCCGATAATTCGAATTATTTTTGTGGTCCCTTCAGCTTCGAATTATCCAAGTTACACTGTATTACTGTGATGTATGGTAGAATATTCAATGAACTAAATCAAATCAAATCAATCTGTCCGAAAATATCTGCATACAATAGGTAAGGCATACAAATTGCCTAAGTGGGTCCCGTACGAATTGTCTGCAATTAACAAATAGCAACATGTCTCAGCTTGTCTTTCATTGCTGTCTCGCTACGAAAAGGAACCATTTTTTGGATAGGGTACTCACATGTGATGAGAAGTGGGGTCCCAGTACAGCACCCCAAAACGTTCCAGATATTGGTTTCCCACCAGTGATTCAATTCTCACACATCTCAGCCAGCAATGCATCCACGTACAGTTATGCTGTGTGTATGGTGGACAGCATGGGGTGTTGTTGATTATGAACTCTTGCGACGCGGCCAAACAATCACCGCTGCAGTGCACTGAGAACAACTGTAACATGAGCATGAGGACCTGTAGATGAAGGAAGGAGGACTGGTCAACGGAAAGGGAGCTCTACTCCTTCAAGATTACGCTCGTGCCCACTCCGCTTCATTGACCAGAAACATTATCAAAGAACTTGGGTGGGAGCTTTTACGTCATCCAGCTTACTCATCAGATATCTCTTCTTCAGACGATCACTTGTTTTTTTCACTCGACAATCATTTGCGTGGACACGAATTCTGCAACTTTCATGATGCCTTCCAAAACTTTTTCTCTTCCCATTACCCAGTATTTTATCTCAGGGGTATACACGGTCGTCTCAGAACAATATGACCACCACCGGAATCACAGTGCACCCACCAAGGCGCGAGACAGAGTGGGCACGTGAAAAGGTCGCCCACATGGAGATACACTATATTGACAAAAGTCACCTGACACCCCTTCAAAAGTAAATGAACGGATCCGCTGCGTTGTTAAGATGCACGGTACAGCTGCATACGGTATAAAAACAAGCCTGCAGCTGACCGCGATCATATCGCATTGTGAGGTTGAGTGAAAATGTCGCTGAACTGACTTTGAGAAAGGAAAGATTGTTGGGTGTTATATTAGTGGGTTGTCTATAAGAGAATAATACAAGCCTGCAGCTGACCGCGATCATATCGCACTGTGAGTTGAGTGAAAATGTCGCTGAACTGACTTTGAGAAAGGAAAGATTGTTGGGTGTTATATTAGTGGGTTGTCCATAAGAGAAGGATACAAGCCTGCAGCTGACCGCGATCATATCGCACTGTGAGGTTGAGTGAAAATGTCGCTGAACTGACTTTGAGAAAGGAAAGATTGTTGGGTGTTATATTAGTGGGTTGTCCATAAGAGAAGGATACAAGCCTGCAGCTGACCACGATCATATCGCTCTGTGAGGTTGAGTGAAAATGTCGCTGAACTGACTTTGAAAAAGGAAAGACTGTTGGGTGTTATATTAGTGGGTTGTCCGTAAGAGAAACCGAGAGGCGGTTAAACATACCCAAGTCAACTGTTTTGGATGTACTGAATAAGTGAAAGACACATGGCGTGCATGAAGCAGCAAAACATACCGGCAGACCAAAGAAAATCAGTTATAAAAGGCGTGAAGCCTCAGGAGAGTCGTTACAGCTAATCGACAGAGTACTGCACAAGACCTCAGTGTACAGGTGAGTTAAAATGCTGGAACCTCGGTATGTACACGTACCATTTGCAGAGAACTTCATTCCATGAGTTACCGTGGTCGTGTGGCTGCTCATAAGCCTTTCATCTCCACTCGGAATGCTCCTCATCGTTCAGCATGGTGTAAAGAACTTTTATCGTGGACCGTAGATCAATGGAAACGGGTCCTACGGGCTGATGAATCCAGATATACGATCCATCAGTCTGATGGCCGTGTGTGGGTATGGCGGCAGATGGGGGAACGCTATTTACCACAGTGTACTGTGCCTTCGGTCAAGTTTGGAGCTCGCAGTGTACTCGTGTTGTGGTATTTTTCGTGGTATGGTCCCCGGCCCGTTGGTTATCGTGGACAAACCTGTTAACCAGCACGTCTACCTCGATATTCTGGACAATTATACCCTACCAACTCATTGGCAATACTATGGAACTGAGACTTGTTGGTACCAGCAGGATAATGCACCGAGCCATAAAGCAAGGACTTTTACGGCGTGGTTTGACGATAATTCCGTATCGTGTGTGGACTGGCCAGCACAGAGCTCTGATCTTAATCCCGTAGATCACCTATAGGATGAATTAGAGCGCCGCATAGGAAGTTTGGAACCAAGGCCTACTACTAAGCAACAGTTACCGGCAGCATTATGTACTGAATGGAAGCGCACACCTATGGCTGTGTTCCAAACCCTTGTCGAAAGCCTGTCTCGAAGGGTCAGTGCATGCATTAAAGCCAAAGGTGGACCGACACCGTACTAATGTATGTCAATAAATGCTATGTTGTGTTTCTCTTCTAGGTGTCCGGTGATTTTTGTCAATATAGTGTATAAGTGGCCGGCCAGAACAGATGAGCCATAGTGCATAACGTGAGCACAATGGGCAGAGGTAGTGATTTGACGAACGTTCAAAAAAGGAATGATCATCGGCTACCACGCCAAGGGTGGAAGCATATCAGAAACAGCAGGCTTCGTGGGCTTTTTCGCGAGGTGCTGTAGTGTAAGGGTGTACCAAGAATGGGCCGCTGGCACACAAAGTACCTCCCGATGTCATAACTGTGAAGCCCCAAAGGCCATCGACCCCAGAGGAAAACGTCGCCTCCGTCGACTGATAAAGGGCAATCGACGCACAACGGTGCAGCAACTGACCACGCAAATGAATACTGGGGCACCCAGGTACGTGTCCCCGGTAACAGTAGAGCGAACCCTGTTAAGCATGGGTATCTGGAGTCGACGCTGCGTCAAGGCGCCCATGTTAACCCAGGTCCATCGGCAACGACGCCTGCAGTTGACATGGGACTACCGTCGTTGGGCAGCGAAAGAGTGGGAAAAGGTTGCCCTTTCCGAAGAATCCAGGGTTCTACTCCACAGAAGTGACGGGCGGTGGTGGATACGGTGTCAGACACACGAGACCTAACACCCGGACACTCTTGTCGGTGAAGTACAGGCCGGAGGTGGCAGCGTGCATGTCTCAGGGAATGTTTTCCTGGTATAACTTTGGACCGCTGGTACCACTGTATGGGTCCCTGAACGCCAATGACTGCCTGTCCATCCATGCTGACCATATGCATCCCTTTCATGCTGGACGTTTACCCTGGTGGTGATGGTGTCTACCAATAGGACAATGCGCCGTGCCGCGTCGCTAAGGGAGGGAGTGACTGCTTCCAGGAACACCACAACGATGTCTCCGTTCTCCCTTGGCCGGTGAAATCGCCCGACGTCAATCCCATTTGGCACTTGTGGAACTATTTGGATCGGCAGGTTCGATGTGCCGACCCACAACCACGTCATCTCCGAGACCTCCGTGCTCTGCTGCAGGCCGAATGGGCACATGGCCTCAGAAAACCTTCCAGGGCCTCATTGCATTCATGCCATGCCGTCTCGCCGCTGTCCTCCAGGCCAAGTCTGGTTATCCCCATTATTAAGTAAGTGGTCATATTATTCTGATACGACTGTGTATTGTGACGTGCCTGCTCCGCAGGACGCACACGACATAAAGGCAGATAGCAGCAAGAACGAACGTCCGCGTAGCTCAGTTGGTAGAGCGACTTGTTCCGAAATAAGAGGACTTGGGTTCGAGCCCCGACGTGGACAAAAATGACGGAGAAATTTACTTCGTTATAATGGCGCCCGAACTATCCGGATGACCCGACCGTTCAAAATCTCGCAATGGTGTGATGTTATTTCCACACCGCGAGATAGGAAAAATCAGAGAATCACTTCTCCAGCGCTTCGAAAAATAAATGTGTGTGACGTTGCATTCCACACACCAGATTGACTGGGAGTTCTCAAGTGCACGTTCTACAGCGGATGACTGCCTGCAACGACTCATGGTCACGGCTGACCCGTGGGCCATGCCCCCGGCCCTCTTTCGGGGCGGGATATGTGACGTGCCTGCTCCGCAGGACGGACACGACATAAAGCCAGATAGCAGCAAGAACGAACATCCGCGTAGCTCAGTTGGTGGAGCGAATTGCTCCGGAATAAGAGGACTCGGGCTCGAGCCCCGGCGTGGACAAAAATGACGGAGAAATTTACTTCGTTATAGTATATAAGTTGTTGACGGTACGTTGTTGATACCCATGCTAATTATTTTGATGAATAAATTGATGATCTACTGCGTATGTCCTATATTCTGTCTCAGTCTCCGAAAACGGCAACTACTTTTGTGGTTACCTGATATTTCACATCTCGGGTGACGTTGTCCCTGTATTTGCATACGGCGCATTACGTGTACTCCAGTTGCACAGTTAGTGTGTTTCCATTACTTTGATAAAACCCTGTAGCTTGGTGATGCTCTCAAGTCCAAACACTAAATCAATTTACATTTCATATACGGCTTATACACACGCAGCCTGATGATAATTTCAAACAATATTTTTAATAAATTTGTGCATGCAATAAAGTTTGTGTACACTGCAGCATCAGAAAGCTAAGCTATCACCAACTATGCCGCCCAGGTGGACAAGCAGTATCGATCCTGCAATAAAAAAAAACACGATTCCCACAAATAGTCAGAATTACTTATTACAAGACATCAAATATTCACGAAGGTATCTGGGTGATGCTCATGTTTCAGTTAGAAAAGCTAACCTTACTCAGACGTGTACAAAATGCAATAAATTCCATGAACGTTTTAAAACCAACTTAAAGCTGAGAAAAATAATTTTCCGTGTTATTTCGAAACACACTATATTGGCAAAAGTCACCGGACACCTATTGAGAAACACAATATAGCATTTATTGACATACATTAGTACGGTGTCAGTCCACCTTTGGCCTTAATGTATGCACTGACCCTTCGAGACATGCTTTTGGCAAGTTTTGGAACACAGCGATAGGTATGCGCTTCCATTTAGTACATAATGTCGCCGCTAACTGTTGTTTAGTAGTAGGCCTTGGTTCCAAACTTCCTATCCGGCGCTCTAATTCATCTCATAGGTGCTCTATGAGATTAAGATCAAGGCTCTGTGCTGGCCAGTCTACACACGATACGGAATTATCGTCAAACCACGCCGTAAAAGTCCTTGCTTTATGGCTCGGTGCATTATTCTTCTGGTACCAACAAGGCTCGGTTCCATAGTATTGCCACAGAGTTAGTAGGGCATAATTGTCCAGAATATCGAGTAGACGTGCTGGTTAACAGGTTTGTCCACGATAACCAATGGGCCGGGACCATACCACGAAAAACACCCCCACATGAGTACACTGCCAGCTCCAAACTTGACCGTAGGAACAGTACACTGTGGGAAACAGCGTTCCCCCGGCTGCCTCCATACCCACACACTGCCATCAGACTGATGGATCGTGTATCTAGATTCATCAGTCCATAGGACCCATTTCCATTGATCTACGGTCCACGATAAATGTTCTTTACACCATGCTAAACGACGAGTAGCATTCCAAGTGGAGATGAAAGGCTTATGAGCAGCCACACGACCACGGTAACCCATGGAATGAAGTTCTCTGCGAATGGTACGTGTACATACCGAGGTTCCAGCATTTTAACTCACCTGTACACTGAGGTCTTGTGCAGTACTCCGTCGATTAGCTGTAACGACTCTCCTGAGGCTTCACGCCTTTTATAACTGATTTTCTTTGGTCTGCAGGTACGTTTTGCTACCTCAGGCACGCCATGTGTCTTCCACTTATTCAGTACATCCAAAACAGTTGACTTGGGTATGTTTAAGCGCCTCTCGGTTTCTCTTATGGACAACCCACTAATATAACACCCAACAATCTTTACTTTCTCAAAGGCAGTTCTTTCCCGCCACGACATTTTCACTCAACCTCACAGTGCGATATGATCGCAGTCAGCTGCAGGCTTGTTTTTATACCGTTTGCAGCTGTACTGCGCATTTTAACAACGCAGCGGATCCGTTCATTTGCTTTTGAATGGGTGCCTTATTACTATTATCAAAATAGTGTACATTTAAACTCAAAATCATTCTCTAAACCGGAATAGTGAACGGACGAACACAAAAGGATCCCACTCTGAACCGATGCACAAGGGTCAATCCCTACGGAAATCGTTCCGCAGGAGAGTCAAGAAACGACACAAACGGATCCGACTCAGAACAATGGCGTTTAAAAAATACAAGACATAATATTAGAGAGATGAGTTCCTTTGCTTTGTGACGTCACTCTCATTTACAAGGCCTGATACGTCGGTGTCGTGTTTGATACACGACAGCGTTGGAAACTAATCAGAAGCCTTAGTTTTCACGTGACGTCACTAAAAGAGGAAACTCATTTTTCTAATGACCTGGTCTTGTATTTTCTAGACGGCCTTGTTCAGAATCGCAATGCGAGGGTCATCCCTTGTTGGAAATCGTTAAATGGAAGAGTCAACGAATGACACAATAGAATCCGACACAGAAACGATTCGGGAAAGTCATTTCATGAGGAAATTGTTCACCGAAAGAGTCAGCGAATGAAACAAACAGATCCGATCTACAGAGCTTAAGTCGAAAGCTTTGCAATGTTTGCATAAACGCATGTGCTGCGGCGTGTATGTCACGAGTTTAAACTAGTTCAAGTCGCGCACTGCACTCACTCGAAAGTGATATAAAGTGGTAGCCGTTGCTGTGAACAGCGTTGCATGTCGTTCTGTCTGTGGTTGGGACGCCTAAAAGATGAACAGCCACAACCAATTAGGGAACTTTTGCTTTACGAGTTTGAACTCGGTCATAGCGCTGCTCAAACAACACGAAACATTTATCATGCGAAAGGGGAAGATTCCGTGGACCACAGCACCGCAACCAGAGGGTTTAAAAAATTTTGCTCTGGTGACAGAAATCTCGGCGATCAGCCAAGGTCAGGTAGGCCGCGCACTGTGGATTCAGAGGCCGCGCACTGTGGATTCAGAGGCCGTGCGTCAGGCCGTAGAAGCAAATCCGACAACGATCCCTCGGAGATTAACAGGCAAGCTGAGCATATCACAGACCACCCCCATATCACAGACCACCCCTTCAGGACCTCGGCAAGATCTACAGGAGCTTCAGCATTGTCCCTCGCGAACTTACGCCAGCTGAAACAAACCGCCGGGTGGAAGTGTGCACGAAACTCCAAGAAAACCCGCGCGATGTACGTTTCATCAAGAGAACTGTTACGTGCGATGAAAAGTGGGTATGTTTTCGTAATTTTAACACACAGCGGCAGTGGTTGAGCCCGGGTCAGCTTCCTGAACCTGTTCCCAAATGTGGGCACTTCGAGCACACTGTGATTCTCTGCGTCTGATGGAATTTCGAGGGGATAATCCATTACGAATTTGTTCCAGACGGTCGGACCAGCCACGCCAATCTCTACTCTGAACAGATGTAGCGGGTTCATGCCGTTTTGGGAGGAGAAGCACTCTGCACTGGTGAACAGAAAGCGCGCTCTCCTACAGCAGTAAAACGCTAGGCCTCATACCGCGTGAACCACCTGGGCAAAACTCCAGGAACTTGAGAGCATCGATCTGATGCTACACCCAGCATACAGTCCGGATCTTGCCCCGTCGGATTATTACTTGTTCCGATCCATGGCTCACTTCCTCCGCGGGCGGCACTTCAACAACCAGGAGGAGGTAGCAGCTGGGGTAAAGGAGTTCTTCGCCTCCGCGGGGTCGAAGAACTGAAAAACAAATGGCTAACGACGGTACAACAGAATGGCCTATACTTTGAATGCTGGTCAGCTTTCGTTGTAAAGGTACGTATGAAGACATTAAGAGATCCAAATATTGCAAACATTTCGACTCATCCTCTGTGGAACCGATTTCCAATTCCCTGAGGAAATTGTTCAGCAGTGGTGTCAAGGAACGAATTGTTTTAATGTGCCGAATCGAAAAAATTGGTTTCCGCGTGTTACAACAGAATAGAGCGTCAGACCAGGATACCTGAGGTCACGTGTCATAAATTTCAAGGTGCTTATACACTGACGGAAAAAAATCCCAACACCACGAAAAAATAGTTGTAGAGGAATGAAATGGCGGCAATACATTTGTACAGGTAACATATTTAATCGATTAAGGTTTCAAGATCACAGCTTATTGTAAGCGCGAGAAGAGCCATTTTAAATGTGAAATGCTGGTACATTAATAACCGGTGTAACCGCCAGAATGTTGAATGCAAGCACGCAAACGTTCATGCATTGTGTCGTACAGGTGCTGGATGTCAGTTTGTGGGATGGAGTTGCATGCCTGTTGCACTTGGTCGGTCAATACAGGGACGGTTAATGCTGGTTGGGGGTGACACTTGATTTGTCGTCCAATGATGTCCCATTCGTGCTCGATTGGTGAAAGATCTGGTGATCTAGCAGGCCACGGCAACATGTTGACACTCTGTAGGGCATGTTGGGTTACAACAGCGGTATGCGGGCGAGCGTTATCCTGTTGGAAAACACCCCCTGGAATGCTGTTCATGAATGGCAGCACAACAGGTTGAATCACCAGACCGACGTACAACTGTGCCGTCAGGGTGCGTGGTATAACCACGAAAGTGCTCCTGCTCTCATAGGAAATTGCTCCCCACACCATAACTCCAGGTGTAGGTCCAGTGTGTCTCGGCCGCAGACAGGTTGGTTGCAGGCGCTCACTTGGCCTCCTTCTAACCAACACACGGCCATCACTGGCACCCAGGCAGAACCGGCTTTCGTCAGAAAACACAACAGATCTCCACTCCGTCCTCCAATGAGCTCTAGCTTGACACCTCTGACGTCGCAAACGGCAGTGGTTTGGAGTAAGTGGAATGCACGCTACAGGGCGTCTGGCTCGGAGCTGTCCTTCAAGTAACCGATTTGTAACAGTTCGTTGTGTCACTGTGGTGGCAACTGCAGCTCGAATTGCTGCCGCAGACGCGGTACGATGCGCCACGCCACGACCATACGCCGTACACGGAGGTCTTCCCTCTCAGTAGTGCCACGTGGCCGGCCAGAACCCGGTCTTCTTGAGGCAGTACCTTCCCTTGACCACAGCTGCAAACAATCATGCACAGTGGCTACATTCCTGCCAAGTCGTTCTGCAATATTGCGGAAAGAAAATCCACCTTCTCGTAGCCCTATTATACGACCTCGTTCAAACTCCGTGAGCTGTTGATAATGGCTTCTTCGTTTTCTTAAAGGCATTCTTGACTAACATCAACACACTACGTCGAATCTCAACGATAACTAACGCTCACGAACGCTACAGCGCGTATTTACAGCAAACCTGCTTTGCATGTTCCGAGGAGCGCTACTACCGCCACACGTATGCGCCGAGCGCGAAATTTGCATAGACGTCATCTTACAGATGTACTCTCACCGCCTACCAACTGTCGTTTATCTAACACAACCCCTTCTTGGTGTTGGGATTTTTTTTTCCCGTCAGTGTAGATCTGAGCAACGCCTGGAAACCTTTCTGGAATTTTCCATTTCGGATTTCAAATTTTTTTGGTTTGGGAATTTCTGGGTATAAGGGACGTACTCAACCTTTATTGAAGTTTTATCAAGAAAATAACTCCTACCATCAGAGATTGCATGTTATTAGAAACAATAAATGCTGATTACATGATAAAATTACACAGGAAAAAATTACGCGGAATGAAATTACACAGCAAAGATTTCACAAGGAAGAAATCACACGAAGAAAAAATTACACAAAGAAAAAATTACACAAGTCGGAAATTACACATAGAATGAATTTTACAACATATTATACAAAATGTGTAGCCATGATTATACAAATTCATGAAACTCTAACTTAGACTGTAGACGGTTTTTTGAAGGGGTCGGAGCCCAGGGGGTCAGGGCCCCCCATGCAAAATTTTCGTAAAATCTACAGTTTTCAATTTAGAACCACCAAATTTGTTATACTATCACATGAAACTCTAACTTAGACTGTAGACGGTTTTGGGAAGGGGTCGGAGTCTGGGGTCAGATCCCCCATCCCACCACCACCACACACACATACACAAATTTTATTAAAATCTACAGTTTTCAATTTAGAACCACCAAATTTGCTATACTATCTCATGGTACTCTAACTTAGACGGTAGACGGTTTTGGAACGGAACGGGACGTAATTCAAAGCCCCCTTTCCTTCCAAATTTTTCGTAAAATCTAGAGTTTTCAATTTAGAACCACCAAATTTGGTAAACTGTTACCAAATTTAGTGGTTTTGAATTGAAAACTGTAGATTTTACGAAAATTTTGTGGAGGGGCTCTCACCCCCTCCCGTTCCGTTCCAAAAACTGTCTACCGTCTAAGTTAGAGTTTCATGAGATAGTATACCAAATTTGGTTGTTTTAAATTGAAAACTGTAGATTTTATGAAAAATTTGTAAGGGGGCGTGACCCCGGGATCCGACCCCTTCTAAAAACCGTCTGCAGTCTAAGTTAGAGTTTCATGATTTCGTATAATCATGGCTGCAAATTTTGTATAATCTGTTGTAAAATTCATTCTATGTGTAATTTTTTCTTCGTGTAAATTCTTCTTTGTGTAATTTTTGCTGTGTAATTTCATTCTTTGTCATTTTTTCCTGTGTAATTCAGTCCTGACGCCTAAATGCTATAAACAGTGGTCTTTGCATAAATTTTCACTTTTGTTTTCACTCATTATCTATCACTATATGAGCTATTCTTTTATTCTTGAAATTTCGTTCTGCGTTTCCTCTGTTGCTTTCTAAATTTATTCATTGCAGAAACTTCGCACAGGGACTGCATCCGGGTAGCATCTTGTTTCGGAGAGAAATGTTTTCCTCGGAACAGCGACACTTCCTCAAAACGAAGATGATAGTAAATGTACAAGATACGATGATCGAAGAGAGGGTGAGAGTTCCCGCTCAGAAGGAAAGAAGTGCCTTTAGAATTGCATTAATTTCCGTCTTTGTTTTCCAGCTGAAAATATGGCATCCGCTTTGAATACGATTAATTGCTGCACTTCGAACGCTTTTAGGGAGAAACAAATAGCTAGTTTGAAAGGAAACTCCTTTAAAAGGATCGTTTCTCCCGCGATGAATTACATGCTTGTAAATTAACAGAAAGTTGAATTGTCTCTAATATTATGTGCGGTGCTATATTTTCAAAGTTTCCACGACGGTTGTAGTACGCGATTTTATCGAAAACAACTTCATGAAACACGAATGAATTAATTAAAAGCTAAATAATCGAAAACAAGATCAGGCGATGTAAAATCCTTAAACCGATCAGGCCGCCCGGTGGCGCAGTAGTCTAAGCGCTGTTTTATGACCAAGCGTGGATGTCGTTTTTCTCTTACGGCACAGATTATCTCCCTTCCCTAGAACCAGTGGCCCTAAATTAGGGACGGGCGACTGCTTATAACCCATTGAGTTGCTCACGGTAGTCGTTAAACCTTCAATAAAAATTTTAAAAAAAGATCCAAACTGAAGTAAATTGCGTAGTATGGCATGTTGCGTTGTCGCCCAGAAAAAATAACGGACTTCCCGCAAAGTACAGCCACAGTGCTGGTAGTGTATACCCGCGTTCCGTAGATAAAGTATTTTGTGTATATCTATTAGTGGTAATAATGTTACAGTTACGCAATACCAGTGTCGCAGAATGCAGACGTACGCTGTGCTTGGATAGTTTACAAATTATTAGCAGATTTCGCAGAGAGTTTTTGCTTGTAGATTAAAAAGAATAATGTTATCTACAGCAGTTAAAACAATTACTCAAGGTTTTACTCAGATTAATATACACTGAAGAGCGATTGAATTAGAGATACATGTCCAGTAACGTGTAGCACCACCTTTCGCCCGATGACGGCGGCGATTCGTCTCGGCATGGACTCGACAAGACACCGGAAGCGTTGGGAAGCCATACAGATCCATGACCCCTGAACAAACTCCCACAGTTCACGAAGATTTGATGGAGGGGGTCATCTCTCTCGATGGCATATCAGATGTGCTCGATGGGATTGAGGTCAGGTGACCTAGCTGGCCAAGGAAGTGAGGTCACGTCGGTGGAGTGTTCATCCAACCATTCGGATACAGTTTCGGAGCGATGGCACGGTGTATTGTCTTGTTGCAGGATGAGGTTCCCAGTGGGATGTTGAAGACGCACAAACGGGAGCAAATGGTCGTTCAGGATATCCCGGTATCGTTGACCTGTGAGGGACGATGTCCCACGTACCAGGGGTCCCATTTCAGTCTACGTAAACAGTCCCCAGACGAGAATGCCACCCCCACCAGCTTGAAGAGTACCCTGCGGGCAAGAAGGATCCATCGCTTCATGTGGTTTGCGCCGTACTCGTATCCTGCCATCCGCATAAACCAACGTGAATCTCGACTCATCAGTCCAGACAACATTTTCCCACATGTCAAGGGTCCAGTGGCGATGTTCCGCGCCCATGTTAATCTTTGCACCCTGTGATGTGCGGTCAGCAGCGGTACCATCGTGGGACGACGGCTTCTGTACCCCATAGCGAGGAGATGGTTCTGGATGGTGTGTCTGCTTACAGGTTTTTGTGCACCAGCGTTAAATTTCCGAGTGATTTCTTGCACTGTGGCCCGTCTATCCGCTGTTACAATGCGAGCTAGCCGACGATGACCCCGCTTATCCACACGCTGTTTTCCACGGCAGTTGGCCCTTGTAGGTATGGTTTTACCGGAAAAAACAGTAGTGGCGCTCTTCTTCGTCATATATATTTATTCTTGAATCTGTCTTTCAATCACTCTCAATACAAAAACCACGCTAGTACACTCAATAAAACGCTCTCGCAAAAACCCTGCTTCAAACTCCACGCCACGATGGCTCACTCAGTTTCTTCTGCCAGAGGGCGCAGCACTCGTGGTTAAAAACGCTCTGAAGTAATGTTTCTTAGCGATGTTTACTGGCGACCTGCCAAGGTCAACCACCCACGGCACGGCGTAGAGTTTGAAGCAGAGTTTTTGCGAGAGCGTTTTATTGGGTGAATCGCACCGTTTTCAATCGTACCATATCTCACTCACGCAGTTTCTCTCTCTCTCTCTCTCTCTCTCTCTCTCTCTCTCTCTCTCTCTCTCTCTCTCTCTCTTATACACACACACACACACTGTTCACATCCTTCAATTGTAAACTGTCAAAAAAATCGGCTGAACTGATGAGTAAGAAGGCTGTATGAATTGAACAGAGAGCACTCAGGTGTTGAAAATATGAAGATGGATAAATTCAGTTATGGCGCCTACTTCAAAAGAATAAGTAGGCGCAAGGATGCAATGCACCACTTATTATCATCCAATGCGCCACGTTTGGCGCATGCGCCACGGTTTGGCCATCCCTGCTCTAGACCATGCTGTTTGACACACACACCCCTCCCTCTCCTGGGTCACTTTCTGTTAACGAGAGATTGAAAATGATGAATAACACGATGGGAGGGGGTTACGTATAGATAAACTAGTCTAAAAGTTATCAATTCTCCTGATGACGCACTTGTAATTCAGCCTTTTTTTTCTATCTTGAGGTCCGATATTAGCTCGCGCGTGCGCAGATGGCCTTTCGTAGCTACACCCCAGTTCATCAGTGTCAGAGTCGTTTCTTTGGTTTGTCTAAATCTGAATAGTGTATAATAACAATAATACAAATAAATATTGTTTTTGGAAAACTAAACAGTCGAAATACCTACTATCGCCGCTGTCGTAGTTTTGTAAATGTTTTCTTTTATGACTCATATCTTCTTTCATTGGTTTCACGACAATAACATTCTTTAAACCATCTACCTAAGTATCGCTCATTGTGAGGAATTAGTATACCTTATTGTTTGATGTTATGACTTAATTCCATTTATTGGGTTGTCGGAAAAGTCATGACGTATTTTGGCACCCGATGGCGGTTGAGCGGTTTTGGAAGTACTAGAGGCATGCGCAGCTCTGTTATCGCTATGGCATTCGACAGGTGCTAGTTCTAGCTGCAGTCTAAAAGGAATAGTGAGCGATTTGGTTGATGTGCGCAGATTTGACATCAGGTTGAAGATGGAAGACCAAACTGCGCATTTTCGCCATATTTTACTGTTTTACTTCCATAAAGGAAAGATCGCGCGTCAAGTTTGTGAAAAGTTGCGTAAAGTGTACGGTGATAATGCTGTACAAGAACGTCAATGCCAGCGGTGGTTCGCACAATTCCGTGCTGGTGATTTCGACCTCAACAATGCTCCTCGGTCCGGGAGGCCAACCGAGGTTGATGCCGACCAAATCAAGGCATTGATCGAGTCAAACCCACGTTACACGACGCGAGAGATTGCAGACACATTGCACATCCATCATTCAAGCGTTCACGACCACCTGAAGAAGCTGGGATACGTAAGCAAGCTCGATGTGTGGGTTCCTCATGAACTCAAAGAAGCTCAATTGACGGCGCGTATAAACATCTACGATATTCTCATTAAAATTGAAGAAAATTATCCTTTTTTGAAGCGACCGATAACTGGTGACGAAAAGTGGATTGTGTACAACAATGTGCTGCGCAAACGGTCTTGGTCCCGACGTGCTGCTTCGCCTCAAACGACATCCAAAGCAGACATTCATCAGCGGAAGGTTCTGGTCTCAGTGTGGTGGGATTTTAAAGGTGTCGTGTTTTTCGAGCTCCTACTACGGAACCAAACAATCAATTCGAATATGTACTGTCGGCAATTGGACAGTTTGAACGAATCCATCATCCAGAAACGTCCAGAGCCCGTCCATCGTAAATGTGTTGTGTTCCATCACGACAACGCGAGACCACACACAAGTTTGATCACACACCAAAAATTATTGGAGCTTGTGTGGGATGTGTTGCTCCACCCAGCACACTCGCCTGACCTTGCGCCGTCAGACTTCCACTTGTTTCGCTCTCTTCAACAGTCCTTGCGTGGTATAACGTTCAATTCAAATGAGGCTGTAAATCATCACCGTGTAGAGTTTTTCGCCACGAAAGACAGGTCCTTCTATGAACGAGGCATTCTGCAGCTCACTGAAAGATGGGGAAAAGGTTATTGAACAAAACGGGCATTATATCATTGATGGATCTTTGTTCTTTCTATCAATAAATGACCTTTGCAAAAACATGGCTAAAATACGTCATGACTTTTCCGACAACCCAATTGTATGTACCGGACTGTGGCTCGTGGGTGACACGAATAAATGCAATATCATGTAGGCAAATAACTGTATACTCTCGAATCACTCCTTTTATTTCACACCCACAAAGATCTTCGAATGCGAAAAATGCGTAGCATGAAGTATCTACTAAGAATGCAACTGTGCTTTTGACACACTCTGACACACGGGAAATACGGCACTTGTGAACCGATAATATTATTTGTATAAGCTTTTCATGTAATTATGAAGTATTAATTCTTCAGGAGATTCATTTCCCAGAATTTTCTAGATTATAATTGTTTTACATGGAAGGAACCTTACAAAACATGAAAAATATCTTCGAGTTTACTTTTACATCAGTTAGCCAAACACTAAGATGAATACGTACCGCTAAAACAGCTGTTCATCTGGATTGTTGTATTTATGTTACAGATATTAGCTTTTTAATCTGAGCAAACATGAAAGTGAAAATCCTCCAAATACGGGGCTTCAGTAAATAAACAAAGACATCGCCATTTCCACGTTTCAGCAACACATAGCAAACGAAAAATGTTTATTCGGTCACCGCTAGGGAATCGAATCCCAGATCTCTCGATATCTAGCCGAGCGCGTTAACCCTACACCACGGGGGCGAACATAGCGCCGTGGATTGTTGGCAACCGTGGTGTAAGGCTAACGCGCTGGGCTAGATATCGAGAGATCTGGGATTCGATTCCCCAGCGGTGACCGAATAAAACATTTTCAGGTGCTATGTGCTGCCAAAACGTGGAAAGAACGATGTCTTTGTTTCTTCAAACATGAAAGTATCCACAGTTTGGGGAAAATTCATAAACAAGCATTTAATCACAACGAAATATAAAATGGATGAATTTTTACAAGCTATTAAAAACTCCGTGTTTCATTGGCTTAAAAGGATCGATATTGCCAAGCTTTCGCACACCAGCGGGTGGCTTTATTGAAGCAGAACGATACCAACCTATGCGGAGAAGATTTAACTTACAAACAAAATTAACATTAGAAAATACACTCAATAGACAAACCATTACAGATACACTATCTACCAACAAGTAATTGGACACCCCTGCAATCGACGATATCTGCGGTCCTGATACACGTCACGGCCGCCGCCGTTAAATATCGTGTGGGAACCAACAACGCAACCAGTCGCATGCAAGATGCCACGCAGTTCGGAGCTCTCTGATTTCGAGAAAGGTGTAATCGTCGGGTATCACAGAAATGGCCGATCCATACGTAACATATCCAGCGAGTTGAAGTACCCAAAATCGACAGTGGCCTACGTGATTGGCAAGTGGAAGATGAGAGGTGACTGTCGGAATGTGCCCCGACCCTGCAGACCCACAAAACTGGGAGTTAGAGACCGACGGGTGCTGGCCAGAGAAATTCGGAAGAACCGCACCAAATCGATGGGCCACATCCGCGAGGAGTTTCAACAAGCATCCGGGAGGGTTCTTTCGAAGCCCATCTGATCGATTATCATGGACGTACTGCTGTCCACAAGCCTTTGATCACCAAGTCCAATAGCGCTGCTCGGCTAACGTGGTACAAAGAACGTCGACAGTGGACCATTGAACAGTGGAAACAGGTCCTCTGGAGCGACGAATCAAGGTTCATCCTCTACCGTTCGGATGGCAGGGTCTGGGTTTGGCGTCTGCCTGGAGAACGCCTCCTGCCGGAATGTATTGTGCCAACTGTGAAGTTCGGTGGCGGTAGAATTATGCTATATGTGGGTGTTTCTACTGGTATGGCACAGGACCCTTGGTCGCAATTCCTGGTAGACTCAACGCCGAGACCCATTGCACCATTTTGTATGACCATGCGCTTCCTACATTTTGGATGACCATGCGCTTCCTACATTGTGGCAGTTTTACGGGGTGTACCCATGTTACTTTCAGGATGACAATGCCACCTGTCATGTTGCGAGGTCCACCATGGCTTGGTATGGTGACAATGGGGTTAATCGAATGGACTGGCCTGCGCAGAGCCCGGACCTTAACCATATCGAGCACCTCTGGGCCGAGTTGGAGCGTCGACTTAAGGGGTGCCCCCACCGTCCGAAATCGGTGAAGGAACTGACCTGTCTTCTCCAAGTCGAGTGGAAGAAAATGCCGCTAGCCGTCGTACAACGCCTGGTTTAGAGTATGCCTCGCAGCTGTAATCGCCGCTCGTGGAGGCTCCACCAACTATTGAAGGTGAATAAACTTCATTTTTCTTTGCTAACACAGGTGTCCAATTACTTGTTGAAAGATAGTGTATCTGCCTAATAGCGTGTGGTCCTCCACTAGTGCGAAAAACATCCCGTGCACGCCGAGGCATCGACTCCACCATATGCTGGAGGGTTTCCGCGTGTATTGCCAGCCATGCCTGTTGCAACATTGTGCACAACACCGCCCGAGTAGTCCGCCCAGGATCTATGGATCTAATGTTCCTCTTCACGGCATCCTAGAGAGCTTCCACAGGGTTCTAATACGGGGACCTTTGGGACCACAGGATGGTTCCAAACTCATATGAGTGTTCCTCGAGCTGTGCCTGGGTGGTTGCGGCCCGATGGGTTGGCGCATTGTCCTGTTGGAACAGACCATCGGCCACAGGATGCGCGAAGGCTATGAAAGCGTGTAGGTGATCAGCCAGTGTATGCTGGTAAGGCGTAGTGGTTAAGGACCTCTCCAAACACACCAAAGGACCTCATGTGCTCATGAGAAGGTTCACTAAACCGTCACAGAGTCGCCACCGCCTTGAACAGAGACGACCTGGTATAACTGAGCCATGCCCTCATGCAGTCGACGCTACACCCGCACGCACCCTTCAGCTCGGTACAGCTGGAAACGAGACTCATCTGACCACATGACGCGGCGACACTATGCGGTCACCAGACGAGTCGTGATGTCCGATGAAGAGCAATCAACAACGACACACGAGTTGGGCGTCGGCTCCCGTAGCCCAGAGCATGCAGAGTGAGCCATAACGTTCGCTCGCTGACGCTGCTTGGGCCTCCAATATTTAATCTGGGTGTGGTTTGCGCTGCCGTTGACAATTGGTCGGTCATTTCCAGCCTGGATAGTCTACATCGATCCCGGTCATCAATAGCGTGTGGTCGGCTATCGCTTGCTCTCTGAGTGCTGGTACGTCCGTCTATGGTACACTCGCGGTGCACCCTTGATACGGTTGCGCTAGAACTACTTAGGCGACAGAGTGAGCCATGTGTCTGTAACGTACTACAGAGGTAAAAACATGTGTTAAGACGGCAAATCTGCAGTGAGGCATTCTCCTTGCGTAACTCAGTTGGAGAAGGGTTTGATGCGTCGCGGACAAACTTGTGTTTTCACATGTCTTACGCCGACAATACGTTCACGATCAGAGGCGCTCAGATCACCACGTTAACATGTGACCAACAGATTACCAATTGCACCCACAATTCACCGCATGTCTTCTTGTATACACTGAGTGGCGACTTTATTATGACCACCTGACAGTTTTAAGCAAATGAACTATGGTTGCACGCTGTTGCCACCAGAGGGCGAGGCTAGTATAAAAAGGGAAAGCTTAGTGCTTGTGATAGTAGTAGAAGTGATTTTTGGGTGTCGAAATGGGTAAAAAGTGGGATTCGACGGACTTTCAACGTGGGATGATTGTAGGAGCTCAAAGCCATGGAGCGAGTATCACCGAAACCGCCGCATTCGTGAAATGTTCCAGAGCAGCTGTTGTTAGAGTGTTTAAAGACTGGACTGTCAGCCAAAAAACTGGGTCTCTACGTGCAACGTGTGGTCGTCATCGACTAGGGACTGCTCGGGCGGAACGGAGAGTGTCCAGACTGGTAACAGACAACAGAAGGGCAACAGTGCAGCAAATTACAGACCATCTTAATCAAGGATCCCCTCAAATGATCTCTTCAAGCACTGTTCGCCGTACACTGCATTAGATGGGATATGACAGCCGAAGGCCTGTTCCAACACCTTTGCTGTGTGCAGTTAACAAGAGAAAACGTCTCCAGTTCGCACAGGAGCACAAGGATTGGACAGTCGATAATTGGAAACAAATTATGCGTTTCGATGAATCACGTTTTCAGTTGCACCATGCCGATGGCCGAGTGAGAATTTGGCGGAAACAGCACGAAAGCATGGACCCCAAATGCATTGCTACAACCCTTCAAGCTGGTGGAGGCAACGTTATGGTTTGGGGAATGTTTCCCTGGCATGCTTTGTACCCTCTAATTCGTGTCTGACTGGCACGTCATATCTGAACATCGTTGCGGACCAAGTGCATCCTGTCATGTGGATGGTTTATCCCAATGGCGATGGCTACTTTCAACAAGATAATGCGTCCTGCCATAGTGCTCGTATTGTACAGGATTGGTTTCAGGAACATGCCGGTGAGTTTACTTTGCTTAGGTGGCCCCTATAATTCCCCATTGAGAATTTTTGGGATGAAGTTTAACTAGCCATCAGACAGCTGGATCCAGAACCCTGTAATCTCACACTCCTGGAAAGTGCTATTCATCAATCATGGTCTCAGATTCCACAAACCACCTATCAACATCTCGTGGAGTCCATGCCACGAAGACTCGACGCAGTATTAAAGGCAAAAGGTTGCGGACCAAGTGCATCGTGTCATGTGGATGGTTTATCCCAATGACTTTCAACAAGATAATGCGTCCTGCCATAGTGCTCGTATTGTACAGGACTGATTTCAGGAACATGCCGGTGAGTTTACTTTGCTTAGGTGGCCCCCATAATCCCATTGAGAATTTGTGGGATGAAGTTGAACGAGCCATCAGACATCTGGATCCACAACCCTGCAATCTCACACTCCTGGAAAGTGCTATTCATCAAGCATGGTCTCAGATTCCACAAACCACCTATTAACATCTCGTGGAGTCCATGCCACGAAGAATCGACGCAGTATTAAAGGCAAAAGGTGGCACAACGAAGCACTGAAGGGGTGGTCATAATAAGTTGGCCACTCAGTGTATAATAGCGTGGAAATGAGCAATATCTTACATCTGAAGATGGAGTGATTGTCAGCCCCGAAAGTACTCATGCGTTTTAGCTGTAAATATTCATCGTATTTTAACACTAAATCGTGCTGTGACGTCCTACAGAAGTGAAAACATGTGTCAAGACGACAAATCTGCAGCGAGACATTATGTCGGCGTAGCTCGGTTGGGAGAGCGACTTACTCCGGAGTGAAAACACACGGTTTCGATGACTGTCGCGGAGAAACTTGTGTTTTCACATTGGCTCCTGATTGTGGAAAATGGATCCACTGGCCGTTGGGTTCTTCGAAAAATGTGTGACGTTTGTTCCACACATTGTTTGGAATTAATGAAAAATTCCTACTTCGCTTCAAAGAAACAAAAATAAGAGGGAGATAATGTGACGTATTACAGAGGTGAAAACATGTGTCAAGATGACAAATCTGCAGCGAGGCATTCTGTCCGCGTAGCTCAGTTGGGAGAGCGACTTACTCTGGAGTGAGGGGACACGGTTTTGATACGCGTCGCGGTAAAACTTGTGTTTTCACATATCTTACGCCAAAAATACGTCCACGATCAAAGGCGCTCAGATCACCACGTTTTCTCATGTACGTCGATTGCGATATGCTGTTGGGAAACTCTGCCGTCCGCCTATTTATCGCCTGCGTTGTTTTGGGGGCTGTTCCACTGTGTGCGGGGATGCCCATATCAACTGCCCATCACCCCTATCTCTAATGTTTTGTCTTCCGAGTGTCTTGAATTGATTTCAAATCGTGATAAAGCAAAAACAAAAACCAGCAAGTAAAAAGTCACAAAACCTTACTACTCTAGGATATCTACCCAGAAGCGATGCATGTCACGTGATACGGAATCGTTTCATGCGTATTGTGTTCAGAGTTGTTGGGGTTTTTTTATAGGAGGTTTAACGACCAACGTGAGCAGCTCAGTGGGCTATGAGAAACCGCCCGTCCCTAATTTAGGGCCAATGATTCCAGTGAAGGGAAAGAGCCAGCGCCGAAAGACAAACACAGCATCCATGCTTCTTTTTTTTTTTTTTTTTTTTTTTTTTTTGGTTGGAGGTTTAACGACCACTGTTGTGAGCAACTCCATGGGCAATAAGCAGTCACCCGTCCCTAATTTAGGGTCACTTGTTCCAGGGAAGGGAGAGATCCAGTGCCATAAGACAAACACAACATCCATGCCTCACCGGGATTTGAACCCGAACCTCTGTCGGAGAAATGATCAGAAGCCATCACTTGGACCACTGCGCCACCGGGGCGGCATTGATTGATTGATTGGAGGTTTAACGACCATCGTGAGCAACTCAATAAGCTATAAGCAGAAGGGAAAGAGCCAGCGCCCGTCCCTAATTTAGGGTCACTGGTTCCAGGGAAGGGAGAGATCCAGTGCCATAAGACAAACACAACATTCATGCCTCACCGGGATTCGAACCCGGACCCCTTTCGGACGAATGATCAGAGGCCATCGCTTAGACCACTGCGCCACCGGGTCGGCCATCCATGCTTCACCTGGATTCGAACCCGGACCCCTCTCGGACAAAGGATCAGAAGTCATCACTTAGACCACTGGCCACCGGGGCTGCTCAACGAGATTGGACCGTGGATGATTGGAAGAAAGTGGCCTGGTCTGACGAATCAAGATTCCTGGTGCATCACGTAGACGGCCGAGCGCGGATACGCCGATTACCAACGGAGGCTATGGCACCTGGATGAGCTGTTGGGCGGATACAGGCCGGCGGCGGCGGTATTACGCTGTGGACGATATTTTTGGGGGACACTTTAGGCCCCATTATCCCAACAGCACAATCCCTGAAGCTGTCAGGTATATGAACATCGTTACGGACCAAATTCACCCATTCATGGCAACTGTGTTCCCTGCTGGTGATGGCCATTACATGCAGGATAATACGCCATGCCACATTGCCAGAATCGTCAAGGAGTGGCACCAGGAACATGCAGTCGACTTTCTGTTAATACCCTGGCCTCCAAATTCACCTGGCATGAACCCAATCGAACATTTGCGGTTCGACTTGGAAAAGCGGGTTTGCGCTATATCACCACCACCCCGAACTATTTGGGAACACCAGGACCTGCTGTCTATTGACATAATGGTACCAGATAGCCCAAGATAACTATCTCCACCTCATTGAATCGATGCCTCGCTGAATGGCCACTGTTTTGCTGGCTGAAGTTGGTCCTGCGGCTTATTCGGTAGGTGATCATAATGTAATGGCCGAGATAAAGGCAGATAGCAAAGAGAGCACATGCTGGTGTAGTATAGTGGATAGCACTCGGAGCTCCGAAGCCGTCGATGAAAATCAAGACGGTTGCCAGGACGCACATGAAATAAAGGCAGATAGCAAAGAGAGCACATGTTAGTGTAGTATAGTGGATAGCACTCGGAGCTCCGAAGCCGTCGATGAAAATCAAGAATCTTGCAAGGACGCACATGAGATAAAGGCAGATAGCAGTGAGAGCACATGTCAGTGTAGTATAGTGGATAGCACTCGGAACTCCGGAGCAGTCGATGAAAATCAAGACTCTTGCCAGGACGCACATGAGATAAAGGCAGATAGCAGTGAGTGCACATGCTAGTGTAGTATAGTGGATATCACTCGGAACTCCGAAGACGTCGATGAAAATCAAGACTCTTGCCAGGACGCACAAGAAATAAAGGCAGATAGCTGTGAGAGCACATGCTAGTGTAGTATAGTGGATAGCACTCGAAGCTGCGGAGCCGTCGATGAAAATCAAGACTCTTGCCAGGACGCACATGAGATAAAGGCACAGCGCAGTGAGAGCACATTTCAGTGTAGTATAGTGGATAGCACTCGGAGCTCCGGAGCCGTCGATGAAAATCAAGACTGTTGCCAGGACGCACATGAGATAAAGGCAGATAGCAATGAGAGCACATGCTAGTGTAGTATAGTGGATAGCACTCGGAGCTCCGGAGCCGTCGATGAAAATCAACACTGTTGCCAGGACGCACATGAGATAAAGGCAGATAGCAAAGAGAGCACATGCTAGTGGATAGCACTCGGAGCTCCGGAGCCGTCGATGAAAATCAACACTGTTGCCAGGACGCACATGAGATAAAGGCAGATAGCAAAGAGAGCACATGCTAGTGGATAGCACTCGGAGCTCCGGGGCCGTCGATGAAAATCAAGACTGCTGCTAGGACGCACATGAGATAAAGGCAGATAGCAAAGAGAGCAAATGCTAGTGTAGTATAGTGGATAGCACTCGGAGCTCCGGAGCCGTCGATGAAAATCAAGACGGTTGCCAGGACGCACATGAGATAAAGGCAGATAGCAAAGAGAGCAAATGCTAGTGTAGTATAGTGAATAGCATTCGGGGCTCCGGGGCCGAGATTTGCGGATTCGAATCCCGCCCCTTGCATAAAAATGATCGAGAAATTTACTTCGTCATATTGGTGCCCGAACTTCAAGAATGACCTGGCCGTTAAAGTTCTCGCAATGGTGTGATGTTCTTTCCACACCGCGAGATAGGAAAAAATGAGAATCCCTTCTTCAGTGCTTTGAAAAAGTAAATCAGTGTGATGTTACGTTCCACACACCAAATTCTCTGGGATTTTTCAAATGCATGTTCTTCATCGGATGACTGCCTACAGCGACACATGATCTCGGCTGACCCGTGGGCCATGCCCCCGGCCCTCTTTCGGGGGGGGGGGGTAGATGTGACGTGCCTCTCCCGAAGGACGCACATGAGATAAAGGCAGATGGCAATAAGAGCACATAACAGTTTAGTATGGTGGATAGCTCCGGAGCCGAGGGTTGTGGGTTCGAATCCCGACCCTGGCGTAAAAGTGCTGGAGAAATTTATTCCGTCATAACGTTTTACTGTATATTCATATCGACGATTGCTTTAAAAAGAATGCGTAGAAATAGTTGTGAAACCTAACAGCAGAAAAGTCAAGTTTCTTATTTGGAGATTTAATATTTCTGCATTTGTTTACCTTGATAGATCAGTCGTGGATGCAGGTGCTGCATCAGCAGTTCGGTGATTACGTTGCACTCACTTTTCTGAAAGCGGTAGTAAACATCGCTGTGCGTCGTTTTTAATTAAAATCGTGATGCGAAAGCTGTTTACTTTAATTAAAAGAAATGGGCGATGCAATTTACTTGAACACTACTGTATAAAGTCTTACCTGGAATATTCCGCGTAGGCAGTGTTTCCTTCGAAGTCTTCGAGATCGACTCTCAGTTTAACTTCCTCTTGAGTGGAAAGGAGGGAAATCTTTTCATTTCCGAGCCAAAACTCACGCTGAAAATCACCAAAACCTCTTTTATAGGCATCCCAACCTTGAGTAAAGTTCTGTCGAAGAGTCTCTCCGTAATCACCTCTCCTTTGAATTACCTGGATCGAAAGCAAAAATTTCCAGCTTTATCAAAAGAACTATTTTCATTACTTCTCAGGAAGCTTGGAATATCTGTTGTCACCATACAGGAATTTTCTTATTAGATTCTGGAATTTTGAAACAATCCAAACGCATTAAAACAGAATTATCACGAATTTTTGTGCGGGAAAATAGAAAATTGACATTAAATTAATGTGCAATACAAAAAAAGCTAACTTCCATAACAAAGACACATGAAGCTGTTTGTCGTTTACATGGAACCTCAAGGGAAAATCTATCTTATATCTCAATACTAATTCGTTCGATGCGCATTATCTCAAAGACTATATTGCGTTCTGATCTTCAGACTTTTGAGCGCACATAAATAAAGTTCTTAGCTAATATACCACCCTGCTGTGATTTCAAAAAGTTTGCCAAAATTTCTGTTAAAATTCAATTTATCTTAATCGGTGCCAAATCGGAATACTTCCGGATTGAATTAAATTCAATTAAAAAAAAATACAAGTAGGCTCAGTTCTGATTTGGCCGTCAGTTTGGAACGTAGGACTGAGACTCGCAGATCGTAGAGTCGAAATGAGCTAGTCGAGTATAGTTTCAAAGCGTTTATTTAATTTGTTATAGCCAACACAGGTCTATGATATGAATGGTAGCTTGCCTAATTTTTAAAAATAATGCTGGATATATTGCGAACACAAAGCAGATCGATACACGAAATGTCCAACGTGGCGCTCTATCTTCTTGGGTTTCTTACATTCCTCATCACTTGCTCTTGCCTCTCGTTTAGATTTTCTCCGCGTTCATTCTGCGAATTCCGCGGCATTGTCTAAAATGTTAACCCGTTCATACGAAATTTTTTTTTTAATTTTAGTTAAACCATTGCGATATGTTTTTACATATTTGAATAGATCTCGTCGAGAGCCTTAAAACGGTACCTCGCGCAGTCGTGTTGCGTTCACGGTTGCCGAGATAGACTGAGTCAAACGCGGCTGCACACCCAGAAATATTGCATCATCTCCCCTGCGCACAGGGAGTGTCACGCGCACGATGTATTGCGCAGTACGCGAATTGGACTCGATGATATTCACGAATATGTTATCACGTTTAGTGTGCGGCACGTATTTTTAGCGCTACAATGATTTTAATTCGGACCTATTTTTGTCACAGGCGATCGGACGTAAGTCGCCTTCTGCTATCCGCGGAGTTAGAAGTAGTCCTACGTCAAAAGAAAATTCCGGCAAATTTTTTGAGGCATACACCGAGAAGCTAAAAATTTAAACCAGCGCGTCTGTATGCAAATCAAAGCAACTGCAGGTAAACGACGCCGCGTGTGAAAGCCAAGAAATGGTATAAATAGCCCCTGCTACTGGCTCTGTTAATCAGTGTTATTCTTCTTGAAATGGGGAAGGCAGCAAGTTTGACAAAGGCCAAATTTTAATGGCCAGACAACTGGGTCACATCATTTCCGAGACGACAAGGCTTTTGGGGTGCTCACAGTTAGCCGTGGTTACTACCTACAAAGAGTCGTGCGAGAAGGAGAAAACCATGAACCGCCGGCAAGGTATGGACCGAGCACGTCTCACCTATGCTAGAGATGAGCGAAAGCTATCCTTTACGGTACAGACAACTGGGCCACACTATTTCCGAGACGACAAGGTTTTCGTGGTGCTCACAGTTAGCCGTGGTTACTACCTACAAAGAGTGTTGCGAGAAGAGGGAAACCATGAACCACCGGCAGGCATGGACCGAGCACGGCTCACCTATGCTAGGGTTGAGCGAAGGCTATCCCTTAGGGTACAGACAACTGGGCCACACCATTTCCAAGACGACAAGGTTTTCGTGGTGCTCACAGTTAGCCGTGGTTACTACCTACAAAGAGTGTTGCAAGAAGAGGGAAACCATGAACCACCGGCAAGTATGGACCCAGCACGGCTCACCTATGCTAGGGTTGAGTGAAGGCTATCCCTTAGGGTACAGACAACTGGGCCACACCATTTCCAAGACGACAATGTTTTCGTGGTGCTCACAGTTAGCCGTGGTTACTACCTACAAAGAGTGTTGCGAGAAGAGGGAAACCATGAACCACCGGCAAGGTATGGACCGAGCACGGATCACTTATGCTAGGGTTGAGAGAAGGCTATCCCTTAGAGTACAGACAACTGGGCCACACCATTTCCAAGACGACAAGGTTTTAGTGGTGCTCACAGTTAGCCGTGGTTACTACCTACAAAGAGTGGGGCGAGAAGAAGAAAACCATGAACCACCGGCAAGGTATGGGCCGAGCACGGCTCACCTATGCTAGAGATTAGCGAAGGCTATCCCTTATGGTATAGACAACTGGGCCACACCATTTTCGAGACGACAAGGTTTTTGTGGTGCTCACAGTTAGCCGTGGTTACAACTTACAAAGAGTCATGCGAGAAGGAGAAAACCATGAACCACCGGCAAGGTTTGGACCGAGCACGGCTCACCTATGCTAGAGATGAGCGAAGGCTATCCCTTATAGTATAGACGACTGGGCCACATCATTTACAAGACGACAAGGTTTTTGTGGTGCTCACAGTTAGCCGTGGTTACTACCTACAAAGAGTGGTGCGAGAAGGAGAAAACCGTGAACCACCGGCAAGGTATGGTACCGAGCACGGCTCACCTGTACTAGAGATGAGCGAAGGCTATCCCTTATGGTACGAGCCAACAGAAGGGTAAGGGACAACCCGGGGACGAACCCTATTGAAAATGGGCGAAATGGGGTCAAAGGTCAGGACATAAGATAGGGATCTATTCCATCGCCCTTATGCGTCACTAAAAATGCTTCGATTGCGATAAAACTTAATCATGTTGTTTCGGAGGTACACTGAACCGGTTCTGTTGAATATAATCGAAATGGAGTCAAAGGCACAGGAGCGAGATTTGTTTCACGGCTTTTATCCTCATAACTTGACTAAAAGTGTTTTTATTGCGACAAAACTTTAGTATGTTGTCCCGGAGGTATGCTGAACCACTTCTGTTGAATATCATCGAGATGGGGTCAAAGGCCAGGGCACAGGAGCGCGATTTATTCCGCATCCATTATCCTCATAACTTGACTAAAAATGCTTCTATTGTGACAAAACTTTAGTATGTTGTTCTGGAGGTATACTGAATCAATTCTGTTTAATATCATCGAAATGAGGTCAAACGTCAGGGCACAGTAGTGAGATTTATTCCACAGCCATTATCCTGATAACTTGATTAATAACTTCAGTAATGATTTCTGGCATGTTAGAGAGCGTATCATAAACAATGCATTGCATAATTTTACTAACTTGTTATTATACACTGCTGGACAATTGCTAAGGACGGATCATAAACGGCTATATAGCGCACAAAAAAAGTAAGTGAGGTTGGATGCCAAGTGAAATAAAATAATGTCAGAATGCCAGGACATTACAAGAAAGACAATTTATTGTGCTCTGAAATCCAGAAGGCTTTGGAACGTGTTCAAGGGACAAACAGGCCATTTTGTGCAGAATACGTAAACGTGAAAAAAATGCAATTACCGACCGCAGGCGTTCCGGCGTAAGATGTCAATACGGGATATGGCCACCATGGAGGGCGATGCAAGATTCCACACGTCGTGTCATGCTTTACACAACATTATCAAGCAGCTGTTGGGGTAATTTATCCCATTCCTCTGTCAGTGCACGGATGAGGGTGTCCTTGTTTATTGGATGGCATTGGCGACCAGCAAGACTCCTCCCCGAAGTATCCCACACATTTTCAATGGGATTCACATTTGGAGAACGTGCTGGCCATACGAGGCGTTGAATATCCTCGCCCTCAAGACACTCCTGGACAGCGACTGTTCGATGACATGTTGCGTTGTCGTCCATGAAAATGAATCTATCACCGACAGCACCACGGAACATGCGAACATGAGGTAGCAGAACATCATTAATGTATCGTTGGCCAGTCATAGTCCCAGTTGGAAGCACATGGAGGGACGTACGGCCATTGATCATGATGCCAGCCCATACCATGACACTACATATCGGATATCGGTCCCTTTCCTGTATGTTTGATGGACAATATGCAGTACCACTATCACGCCAGATCAGTTGTCGTCGACAATCAGACGATAGACTGTATCTACTCTCATCTGAGAAGAGGACAGCAGACCAGTCCTTATCAGTCCAATTGCGATGTTGATGGCACCATTGCAAACGGGCGGTACGGTGACGTCTGGACAATGGGATGCACACAACAGGACGGCGGGCGTATAGTCCTCCTTCATGCAAACGTCTGGCGACAGTTTTTCGGGAGATCCGCTTGCCAGTAGCAGCCATAAACTGATTTGCTACCTCACTAGCTGTGCTGCGCCGGTGTCTTTTTGTTGATAGCACTATGTACCGATCTTCTGCAGGTGTCGTACTGCGAACACGACCTCCCCCGTGACGTTTGCTACACTCTCCATTTGTTTGAAATGATTTCCAAAGCCTTGAAACAACACTGCGGCTGACGTCGAACTCCGTGGCAACATCTATTATTTTTCGCCCTTCTTCAATCTTGCCAATAATACGGCCACGCGTAAAATCATCTAGGTGATGTCGGGAAGACATACTGAAAATTGCAAGTTCGTCAATTGATTCTTTCCCTTTCCACTTTGCGTATGCACAACAACGGTCGGTCAATACGTGTCAAATCCTTTATATCTCTTATCAGCGCTATGACGTCACGAACAAGTTCGGCAATCCAAAATTTGCATACGCACAACACGTCTTACTGTATCCCGCACTTATGCTAATTTCCACATTTTCCTGCCTTCCATTTTATGGTTGCTATTGTCATCCGTCCTTAGCAATTGTCCGGCAGTGTATATATATAGGTCACCCCCTTCCCCCTTCTTTGATAAGTTTATGTCTAAGAGTTCCGGCACTTCTACTTTCAGGGAAAATAAACACTGCTCTTCACCATTCGTCCAAAATGGGTCCGAGTTCGAATATGCATGGTGTGTTTGTCTTACGGCAGAGGCTTTCTCCCTCCCCTGGAACCAGTGGACCCATATTAAAGACGGGCGACTGCTTATAGCCCATTGAGTTGCTTACTGCGGCAGTTAAACCAAAAACCAAACCAAAAAATCGCCAGGACCAATGTTTTACAAAGCGACATTAAGATAATCCCATAGCGCATCAGTGCAACACCATAAAAAGCAATCGATCTGCCTTAATGCATATCCCTTCGAATCTCATCTTCACTAAATCTACCTTATTTTTTCGTGTATAAGACGCCCCCATGTATAAGACGACCCCTACTTTTTCGAACCAAGAATTAAGAAATCAATATTGTTATTACAAAAAAGGACACATTTGATATTTTCTAGAAATTAGGTAATATCATTGAAGTACATTTAGAAATTAGATAATATCACAGACAAAGAGTCTGTGGCAATATATAAAAAGAGAAGTTTGGAAATTTATATTATTTAGAATTTAGGTAATATTTTAAAGATACAAACTATGAAATTATGCATCACTTTCTTCAGCACTATTAGTTCCAGACATGTCACTTTTTTAAACCTCAACTGCATCACCGCTGTCATCTGAGTCACTGTCTATATAAACTGAAGTGCCAGAAAAACTGGTACACCAGTCTAATACTTGGTAGGTCCCCCACGAGAGCGCAGGACCGCAGAAATACGACGGGGCATGGACTCCACTAGCTTCTAGAAATATGCTGTAGACAATGCATACCATACTTCCTGCAGAGCGTTCCACAATTCGGGTGTATTCCGAGGTCTCGGATTCCTGTGTTCGATAGCGCGTTGCATGGCATCACAAACGTGTTCTATTATGTTCAAATCTGGGGACTTGGGTGGGAATGGCAACACCCTAAACTCAGGTGAATGCTCTTCTAACCATAATGTGGCGTCCCGACACTTGTGTGGAGGTGCATTGTCCTGTTGGAACAAGCCCAACCCATCAGCATAAATGCAGGACATGAACAGGTGTACCTCGTCAGAAAGGATGCGCACAGACGTTTGTAGACGTACCAGGGATCCCAGTGAAGTCCAGCTAAGCACACCCCATACCATTACGGACCCCCAACCATCCGGTACAGTTCCCTGTTGACAGGCGGGGTCCATGGCTTCATGGGGTTTGCGCCACATACAAATCCTTCCATTTGCCCGATACAGTTGGTAACGCGACTCGTCAGACTAGGCTACTTGTTTCCAGTCATCAAGTGTCCAGTGGCGGTGTTGCCGTGCCCAAGCGATGCGCATAGCTCTGTGTCGTGCACCCTTCAAAATGACTCGAGTTGGGCGTCGGCTCCCGAAGCCCATATCGTGCAGGGTACTTTGCGCAGTCCGGACGCTGATGCTTGTTGAGGCTCAAGCGTTGAATTCCGATGCTACCTGCGAGAATGTCGCATGAAACGATTCTTGACAGCCGACGATGGTCACGTTCACCCAATATCTTTTTATGGCCACACTGGTATCGTAGGTTGGAGGTTTTGCCGGAATTCTTGTAGTCACGGTACACCTTTGCAATGGTCGTCCGTGAAAATCCGAACTTCGTTTCTACCTCCGAAATACTATGGCCCATGTCACGAGCGCCAACTATGACACCGCGTTGAAAATCGCTTAAATCGTTATTACTTGTCATTATCATGCCGAAAACAGCTCTGACAGCTGGCAAGGATGTCTATCGCTTTATCTACGCACTGGCGGAAGTAACCGAGTACGCGCATAGGTGACGTTGCTACGTATTTTGCATAAGCTCGTCTGTACCAGTTTTTCTGGCACTTCAGTTTATGTTACATCATCCTGAGTTCTATCCATGGCATTGCTGATTCCACATTTCTTCACAACCACCTCTTGCTTGACTCCATTCCATGAGTTTGGGACCTAGTTGCAGACCTCAGTAAGGGTTAGTTTTTTCACTCTCCCTGTCGGTGTCAAGTTATTACCTGCTATTTGCATCCCTTTATTTCATTCTTCCTTCCTCGGGGCTTGTTAATGGAAACATCTAGAGGTTGTAGCTAACCTGTAAGTCCACCAGGAATAACTGCTTGTAAGTCGTAGTGAGGAGAGGGGATAAGAGGTATTGGCAGTTTCACCGCGTAACCGGAGGGTTCTGTCGACCGGTTAACCCGTGTATAAGACGACCCCCAATCTTCTGTCTAAAATTTTCGGAAAAAAAATATCGTCTAATACACGGAAAAATACGGTAATTATCATGTCTGATAATTCTTAGTTAAACCAGTATCAGCGTTAATGCACATCCTTTGATTGATTTCAAGCAATCAAACACGAACCAACTATAGTAAACCAAATGTAGTATAATGTTTGAAAGCCAAACAAGAACGAAATCGCCTGGACATTCTTGCAGAAAGCTACTGTTACTGAATGCAAAAAGAATTTTTCCACCACGATTTTTAAAAGACTAAATACATAGCAAAATTGGATGCCATCCAGCAGAATAATTGTGCATCACAAAAATTCGAAAACGCATGAATGCAAACAGGATTTTTTTTCCCGATTAATAAATGTGAAGTATAACGAAGTAAATGTCTCCGTCATTTCTGTCCACGCCAGGACTCGAACCCGCATCCCCTCATTCCGATATAAGTCACTCTACCAATTGAGCTACGCGGACGATTTTTCTGACTGCTATCTGCCTTTATGTCGTGTGCGTCCTGCTGGCAGGTACGTCACAGAAGATTTTGTGTCTACAAACTTACATTCAGCGTGATACTGTAAGGACTTACATTCAGCGTGATACTGTAAGCATGCACATAATTTTTCAAGCGGCTTGGCAAAAACTGTATCGACTTGGAGGAGGGGCTAATTTACAACCGAATCTGTTAATCATCAGGCTCAGAAGGAGAGTATGTACTCGTACTCGTGTTTCGAAGCAGCTAAAACTTTTAAAGCTGAATCGACCTCCAATGAAAACTCGGAAAAGATAGTTGAATTCTTTCCGAACGAAGTCCAGTCCAATAAGACTTAACTCTTGGCAGCTGTATACACTATATTATCAAAAGTATTCGGACACCACAATGTTTTGGGACAAATGCTGTTAGTATCGCAATTAGTAGTTAGTCGGTCCACCTTTTGCTTGTACGACAGTGGCAACACATCGAGGCATACTATGAACCATTTTCCGGTAGGTCACGACAGGAATAGCTCACCAATCGTCCTTCAAAGCTACTGCCAGAGTGGAGAGGAAAGATTGTGGTCTATTTCATATCCGTCACTCCATTTAATCCCAGAGGTGTTCTATGGGATTACTATCAGAACTCTGAGCAGTACAGTCTCACAATTCCACCTAGTTTTCAAGAAACCAGTCCTGCACAGGCCGTGCAGTGTGGCAGGGAGTCCGATCGCGTTAAAAGAGTCAACGGTCATTTCCACAATACTGCCACATTGTTTGTACGGCAGAATTATCTAGAACGTCCAGGTGCACTTCAGAGTTCATGGTTTGCGGTATAATAACCAACGGGCCGAGTCCCATCCACGAAAAACCAACTCCATACCATAGTGGAGCCTCCCCGAACTTAACCGTTGGAAGAACGCAGTCCGACGAAACTCGTTCGCCGGACTGTCGCCAAATCCAGACACGCCCATCGGATTGGAAGAGTGAAAAGGGTGACTCATTAACAGCTTTCCAGTAGCGTTCAGTCCAGAACAAAGGAACAATAAATGGTTAAACATTGAAACTGATATGGGCAAACGTTTTTGAGCTACACGCCAATAACTAGTGTTTCTCAGTATGGCGTCGGGCCACCCTGTTGGCTCACACAGCATGCCAGACGTCTCGGAATGGAGCAGTGCAGGTTCCTAATGGTGCCCTGCGATAAGCCATCCCATGCCGCTTGAATCTCCTCAAGAACTTTCTGCAGATTGTGCGGTAGAGGTGGAGTATGGATAGTGCGTTCAATAGCATCCCACACATTTTCAATCGGCGATAGATCTGGCGATGCGGCTGGCCATGGCAGATTGTCAGTGCCTTGAAGGTAAGCTCTCGAGACAGCAGCAGTAAGCGGACGAGCGTTGTCCTGTTGGATAATCGCACCGGAGTGAGCGTTCAGAAAAGGTAGGGCCACTGGTTGCAGAACCTCATTAACATAACGTTGGGCTGTCAACGTGTCTGTAATGAACATCAAAGGGGATCTGGCATCGTAGGCAATTGCACCCCACCCCGTGGCACCAGGCCTTCTGGGCGTGTGACGCTCGACAACAAACCATTCATTTTGGGGCTGACCACGGTGCTTCCACACACGGATTCGTTTGTCGTCTCCTCCGAGACAAAAGCGGGACTCGTCACTAAAGATCACCCGCTGCCATTCTAAGGGCCTCCATGACAGTCTGGCACGACACCATTGCAGTCTTTGGCGACGATGCAATGGTGCTAAGGGCAGTCGTCGTAACAGTCTGCGTTCGTGTAGTCCTACGTCGTGCAGCCGTCTGCCAATGGTACCGGCACCAATCGGACGACGCACGGAGGGCACCACTGCTCGCCGAATATCCGCAATCGTGGCTGTTGGGTTATTTCACGTATGTCGGACAACCCGTCTGTCCTCTCTACCCGTGGTTCGTCTAGGTCTCCCACAACCTTCCTGTCGCTGCTGCGTGCCTTGTTCTATTCACTGCCGCCAACAGCGTGCTATGATGATATCCGCACGACCGGTATGCCGCGCATTGCGGAGATAAGACCATCCCGCTTCCCGGAGCCTGATGACGCGGCCCCTCTGGAACTCCTTCAACTGCTGTAATTGCTTCCGAACTGTTCTCCGAGGCATACTTCACTTGCAAAGCATGCAACTAACACAACAGCACGAGTCAGAATGGCAAGCAAGCTTAACGAGTCGACTTTTTATAGCTGGTCAGGCAAGGCGCTACCACCCCTCCTTGCCTGGACCACATGTGCGGCCGAGCCTGATACTTGAATCAATTACATGTCTTACGATGTCAAACCTACCCACTAAGTTTCATTCCTGTTGGTTGCAACTATTTTTTGACGATGAGTGTGTAACCAAGGCTCCGTTGTGTTTTGTTCAAATGAAATATCTTGTTTCAAAGATGAATCGTGTAGAGCTTAAGCCGACGTCATTTCGCGAAGCGATATTTCATGACCAAGCACAGACGACAATTAAGAATTCTCCAGGTGCGACAATTTCCATGTAGCTAGGAAGAGCAAGTGTAGCATTCGGGGGGAAGTGACCGGAAGCGGGAAAAGGAAAAGGTTCCTTTCGAGAGTGCGATTTGGTAAATTTCAAAGGGACGAGGCTTGGATTTATTCTAGTGAGAGAGAGAGAGAGTGAATGCACACACAAAAAGGTCTCCTGAGTATTTTGGGTGCTCAGTACTGAATAAATCGTAAGATTTAAGAAACTGGCAGTATTTAATTACGATGTGGATATACAGTGCCCTATCATTAATATTGAGACACCTGCATGACTACAAATAATCGTTATTTAGAGAATATGCAATATTGTGTTCTGAAACATTTGGGACTTACGAGACTGCCTCTAATCTTCATAAAATATTTTCCCGTAGTTTCTTGTAAGCGTTCGTCAATATGTTCCATAAGTCGGCCTTTAAAGCAGCAACCAATTCAGTTTTGTTTTTGGACGATAGCTTCTTCAAAGCACCTTACAATCCCATTCGTCTCAGAAATTCTCCATAGGATTCAGGCAAGGCCATCTAGAAAATACACTGGTGTGCAAAAATTAAGAACGAAGAGGAGAAATTAGCATGACAGCGGAACGAGCAGGCAGAACGGACCGAAAGACCACTCAGGAAATTGACTAGGGTCCGGTACGGTAAGGCATGCAGCATGACGTAGGGGGAGTGTCGGAAGGGTATAAAGCACACGGGCGGTGTACGCTCAGCAATTCGGTTCAAGCTATTGCACGGTGTACATCGGTTTGAACGACGTCGAGTTGCTGCCACCGTGGGATATGACCAACAGGCAATCCAGTAGACCACATCTAGATTACTTTACCCGAGATCGCGTCATTGGGAAATTGGAAGAAGGTCGAAGTGTGACTAGTGCGGCCGAGGAGTTCGGGATCGCTTACAGTATCGTTTCACGAGCTTGGAAAGCATTTCAAAAGACAGGAACAGCTGTCCGAGCAACCACGGCGACTGACGACCGGTATATTGTCCTACAGGCGAGAAGAGACAGACGGCAGACAGCAGGGTAAATCGCAAGGCACATGCAACAGACAACTGGACGTCCGTTATCGGGTTTTACCGTGGCCAGGAGGCTGCACAAAGGTGGTCTATTTGCACGACGACCAGTACAGTGTGTGCCATTAACGCCTGCTCATCGGAGAAGGCGGTTTATGTGGTGCCAAGAACACAAGAACTGGACACATCAGCAACGGGGTCGAGTTCTCTTTACGGAGGAGAGCCGATTTAGTCTGACGAGCGATTCTGGACGTATACACATCTGGAGAGAGCAGGGAACACGCAATCACACCTCCAACATCATCGAAAGGGACCGGTTTGGAGGTGGCGGAGTTCTCGTTTTGGGGCGGTATCATGCTTGGTAGCCGTACAGACCTCCACATCTTCCAAGGAGGTTCAGTCATTGGTGTCCGCTATTGTACCGAGGTTCTCCTGCCTCACGTTCGTCTGTTTAGAGGTGCTGTGGGTCCTGAGTTCCTCTTCATGGACGACAACGCTACACCTCATCGTACAGTGGCTGTCGCAGAGCTGTTGGAGAGTGAAAATATTCAACGTATGGATTGGCCCGCAAGGTCCCCGGACCTAAATCCAATCGAACACGTGTGGGACCTACTCGGGAAACGCTCGGCAGCACGTCACCAGCCGCCAGCAACGATTCCGCAGGTGCGATTGGTGCAACAAGAGGAATGGGTCGCGATGCCTCAACAGCTCCTTGACAACCTCGTCCTCAGCATGGACAGACGTTGTAAATCCTGCAACGCAGTCAGTGTTAATCATATCCCCAACTAAAGACTGGATTTTTCTTGGCAGCCGCCTGTCACATGAACGTTTCTGTCTTCTGTCCAGCTGTGCTCGAAGCTACCTTTTCAATGCAGTGCCTTTGTATCCTTTGGGTTCCTTGTTTGGACGGTTTTGCTCACTTGTCCCATATTCTTACATCTTGGGGATCTTTTGGTATGATTTGAGTCGATGTGGAGCACTTCTGCACGACGTTACATTCGAAAAACCGTCTCGTCCTTAATTTTTTCACGCCAGTGTATAAAGCCATGACATTAGAGAGATGAGTTCCCTCCGTTTGTGACGTCACTCTCATGTTACACTGAATGATACGTCAGTGGCGAATTTGACATCAAACACGACAGCTTTGGAAGCCAATCAGATGCCTTGATCTCTGCATGACGTCATCAAAAGAGGGAACTCATCTCTCTAATATCATGACCTTGTGTTACCTCGACGGCCTTGGTTCAAGTAACTACTCTGGGTTGGCCAGTCCAACTTTTCGACGCACATGTTCTCAAACCAATCAGTTGTGAGATTCATAAAATTTATCACTGACGGGGATAGGACATGCGCCTCCTCGCACCGGAGCCAGTTGTTCTAAACGATTGAACTACGTGGACGGAATGTATCACTACAGATTTGTCGTCTTGACACGTGCTTCACATCTGTAGTACGTCACATCATTGCCCTCTTAGTTTTGTTTTATTTTTGGAAGAAACGAAGGAATTTTTTTAATTCCAGACGATGTGTGAAACAAATATCACACGTTTTTCGAAGAACCCAAAGGCCAGTAGATCGAGTTTCCACAATCAGGCGCCAATGTGAAATTCACAATTTGCCGGGGACAGAGATCGAAACCGCGCCTTCTCATTCCGGAGCCAGTTGTTCTAACCGACTAACCTACACCAACGAATGTATCACTGGAGATTTGTGGTCTCGACATGCTTCACCTCTGTAGTACGTCACACGGTAATAAGAGCAACAGGACATTGTGCGTTGTCCTAATTGTCCTGATATGTATGGGCATTCTCCTAAATTCTGCCACAACGTTGGCAGAGCATAATTGCCGGGGGCGTGTTGAAAGAGCTCAGTATTCTTAACGACTAATGCGCCCAAGACGAACCACGAAAAATAGCTCCATACCATCACGCTGCCTTCACAAAACTTCATTTTCCTGGTGATACATTTCCTGACGCCTCACTCAAGAATGACTATCAGAGTTTTTCCTGACGCCTCACTCAAGGATGACTATCAGAGTTTTTCCTGACGCCTTACTCAAGAATGACTGTCCTTTCCCTGATGATACATTTCCTGACGCCTCACTCAAGAATGACTATCATTTCCCTGATGATACATTTCCTGACGCCTCACTCAAGAATGACTATCATTTCCCTGATGACACATTTCCTGACGCCTCTCTCAAGAATGACTATCAGAGTTTTTCCTGACGCCTCACTCAAGAATGACTATCAGAGTTTTTCCTGACGCCTCACTCAAGAATGACTATCAGAGTTTTTCCTGACGCCTCACTCAAGAATGACTATCAGAGTTTTTCCTGACGCCTCACTCAAGAATGACTATCAGAGTTTTTCCTGACGCCTCACTCAAGAATGACTATCATTTCCCTGATGATACATTTCCTGACGCCTCACTCAAGAATGACTATCATTTCCCAGATGATACATATCCTGACGCCTCACTCAAGAATGACTATAATTTCCCTGATGATACATTTCCTGACGCCTCACTCAAGAATGACTATCAGAGTTTTTCCTGACGCCTCACCCAAGAATGGCTATCAGAGTTTTTCCTGACGCCTCACTCAAGAATGACTATCATTTCCCTGATGATACATTTCCTGACGCCTCACTCAAGAATGACTATCAGAGTTTTTCCTGACGCCTCACTCAAGAATGACTATCATTTCCCTGATGATACATTTCCTGACGCCTCACTCAAGAATGACTATCATTTCCCTGATGATACATTTCCTGACGCCTCACTCAAGAATGACTATCAGAGTTTTTCCTGACGCCTTACCCAAGAATGACTATCGGAGTTTTTCCTGACACCTCACTCAAGAATGACTATCATTTCCCTGATGGTACATTTCCTGACGCCTCACTCAGGAATGACTATCATTTCCCTGATGATACATTTCCCGACGCCTCACTTAAGAATGACTAGCAGATTGGAAAACTGCGTAACGTGATTCGTCAGCCTTCCATAGGTCTACACCCCAAGACTGACGTTTCTTGCACCACGCTAATCGACATATGACATTAATCGAAGTGATTACCGGCTTGTGGATATCTTCTGGACCTTGGTAACCCATGTTCTGCAGAGTCCAGTGCTGCAAGACATGCTTACCACATCCCCAACTATCGACCTAGGGATTTTCAATGCAGCTGAAATGTTACATATGGAGCAATTGCTTGCGTAGCACCTTAGAAATCTGTCGACCGCGATATAATGAGTTCACGATCGTACTATTGTCTCATTATACAGCGATGAGCCATTGCATCATGACAACCTGCCTAATAAGCTGTAGAACACACTTTAGCCAGCAACACAGCAGCCACTCGGAGAGACATCGATTCGATGATGTGGCGATAGGTATCCTGGGGTATCTAGTACCGTAATATCAACAGCAGGTCCTCCAGTTCCCGTACATTTCGGGGTGGTGGTGATTTAGCGCGAACCCGCTTTTCCAAGCCGAACCATAAATGTTCGATTGGGTCCATGTCAGGTGAATCTGGAGGCCAGGGCATTAGCAGAAAGTCACCAGCAGGTTCCTCGAACCACTCATTGCCGATTCTTGCAGTGTGGCGTGGCGCATTATTCTGTTGGTAATGGACATCACCAGCAGGGAACACAGTTTCCATGAATGGGTGAACTTGGTCCTCAAGAATGCTCAAATCCCTGACAGCTGTCAGGGATTGTGCTATTGAGATAATGGGGCCTAAAGTGTCCCAAAAACAACATCGCCCATAACGTAACACCGCCGCCGCCGCCGGCCTGTTTCCGCCAACCGTGCAACCAAGGTGCCATAGCCTCCGTTGGAAGTTCGCACCCGGTGGTCTATGTGATACACCAGGAATCTTGATTCGTCAGACCAGGCCACTTTCTTCCAATCATCCACGGTCCAATCTCGATGATCTTGGGCTCATTTCATTCGTTGTTGGCGGTGACGTGCATTGAGCATGGTAACCCGGCTGGATCTTCGGCTACACAGGCTCATGCGCAGAAGGCTGCAATGAACTGTCTTCTGTGACACATTGCCCTGATCACCACTGTTTTAACTGCGGGTGATTTGTCGCACTGTGGCCCTGTGGTGGCTGTGAACAATGCGCGACAATCTCCGCTCCCTCTGGCATCCGTGAGCCGCGGACGACACACTGCTAGACGACGGTTCGTCGTTTGGCCATCTGTGTACCACATTTTTGATACGTACTCACTACAGCGGCCCGTGAACAACCCAGAAGCCGAGCCGTTTCAGAGATCGGACTTCCGACGCGCCGTGCCATCACAATTTGTCCTTTATCAAACTTCGATAAAACGGCAGCTTTTCCCATTCTGACTCCGAACACTCTACTAACCGAAAGCTGGTCCTCTGATTGTATATACGTATATTGATCTGTGAACTTCACCTGCGCCACCATTAGGCCTCCGGGCGGGCTCATTTCTCCAAGCTGGGGGTGGTCATAATGTAATAGCTCATCGTTGTAGTCCTACAAGCATATTTAGAGTTGTGACGTGGTGTTTTCGGAGGACTCAATTCACTGCCGAGATATCAATGGTAGGTTACTGCATTTCCTCGAACGTCTATAGACTCCTTAATAAAGTTAGGGACAGCTGGAGTGTCAATAGACTCGAAGAGCAGGTGATTACACGTGGGTAAAAATATTATATGAGCTTATTTTTTAAGAATCATGTGTTTACATATTAATAGAAAACTGCAATATACTTACAGTCCATCCTCCACCTTCTGTGGTTAGATCACAGTAAGCAAGAAATTCAGTTGAGGCTCCGTTTGGCTTGATGTTGTAGACGCCATCTGTAACGATTCCTTGTTCTTGAAGTTCCGTGCAGCTTTTCGCAACTTCGTAGTCAGGTTTCACAGCCCCGTCTAAGGTCTCAGTAACACCAATTCTCGTTCCCACTCCAATTCCCGTTTTCCCTGTCGCCACTGTAGTCCTCATCCGCTCTACTTCAACAAGTATTTTGGAGCACATGTTTTGCATAGTCAACTGCCTAGATTCGATGTAACCTAATCTTTGAGCAGTTTCTTTAGTACTTTCTGCAACCGTCTCCATTTGTTTAGTACATGGCTCTGTTATCTTATCTTTTCCGTTCATGAGTTTGTTTACCGTTTCGTTATGATGCTTTTGATTTGACGTCTCCACGACCTGAGCTAAAGCTTCTATTTTTTCGCCTACTTTATTAATAGGCTCTGTCATTTTTCGCCACAGCTTGCGAAATATTCTTCCAGGGGTTTCTTTGGGTATACCAGAATCATCCCCGCCATGTTTACCCTGACTTTAACTCTTGTGGAGTATCATGGGAATACGCAATATCATGAATAGCAGAATGGCTTTCCTTTTTAGAAGATGAAGATATTTCGTCATCATTGCATCTCCCGCACTCACTCTTAACTTCGTCAATTTGATGCTCTACTTTGCCTAATTTAAAATTTATATCGTCTTGAAGAGTGTCTCCTATTGCTTTCAATTTAGAGTCCAAAATTCTTCCAACAGTTCTTTCCAAATCACTTGTAGTACACAAATGCAATCTCTTGGATGCATTTTCTATAATATTTCTGACCGATGTGTGTAAAACGTCTTTCAGAGAATCTCTATCACATTCCAAACACTCACTCAGCAGCGCAGTAGAAGCAGCCAAGGAGTCAATTTTTTTTGTTAGGAAGAATTTTAAGTCATTAGTAGGACAGCCTCCATTAATTCTTTCTACTCTGGTTTGTAAATCATCCAACTTTCGATTCATTCCCCCAAATATTTGGAATAGGGCTTGCACGTTTTCGGAGAGTTTGTCTAGTCTTTCAATTTCGCCTTTGTTTTTCCGTCCTGAAGACGCAGTGTACTTTCTTGAAAGCTCATCGACACTACGGGAAATCCTTTGTAATATGTCCTTTCTTGCACCATTGTCCTGATGTATTTCACTCAGTAAAAGACTTTTTCGGCTAATATCAGCAATTTTGGACATCATAGAATTCAGTGTAGATTCCATATCTTTCATCTTTCTTTCCACATTCGTTACGTATAGTGTGTTTATGTTTTCCAACTTACCTATAAACGAAAAGAACATAATTTTATTCATAAATATAAAATGAACAAATGTAGCTCATTCTACTTTCTAGTACAGAGACATAGGTAATGCAACAGAAACACTGTCCTGCGCAGTACGAGGTGACACGTGTTTGGAGATTTACACAAATATCTCCGAAGTTAAAGAGCTGCGACTTTTTTGCAAGCTTGTCTAAAGCTGTTATAATAACGTGTTAAAAACAAATGTTGACTTGGAAAAGGCTTACCATAGTGTTCCTCGAAAACTACTTCGGAAGACTTCGAGGATGGAAACTATTGGTCAAGAAATAATTAGTGTCATTCAAGAGATATACAGGGTCTTTATAATTAAAGTTCCACTTTGAAATGGCCATAAAAGGAAAACTACTGGACAAAATGTTACCAAACTTGGTAATAGTTAACAGGAGGTCATGGGATTTTATTTTCCGTAAAACAAAAAAATTAGTTCCAAAACTCACCACCAGCGTGGAATGGCGCTATATGCAATATTGGGAAACGAAAGAAGACATGACGACATCAGTTGTGAATGTGTGTAAACGTGTCGAACACGAAATAGTGTGCGGTGTTATGCAAATACGCAAAGCCTCTTCCGGTATCACGAAACGTCGATGTTATGACGTTTCGTGATACCGGAACTTCAGGAACGTGGCATTTTAGACACCACGATTTTTATGCAGGACGGGGCTCCACCGCACATTGGTACATGTGTGAAACAGTTACTTCAGCAACATTTCGCGGATGACCGGATTATCAGCCGCCACTTCCACATGGCTTGGCCACCCCGGTCACCAGATCTCAACCCCTGTGACTTCTGGCTATGGGGCTACCTCAAAGCCACTGTTTATGTGGATAACATCCAGAATTTGGCGGAATTGAAAACTGCCATACACCGACATGTCCGTAACATTCCTCTTGATATGCTACGAGCTAGTACTGCGATTTCACTTGCTTTCTGAAAATGGTAGCCGCCACATTGAACATGAGCTGTAACACGTGTTCGACACGATTACACACATTCGCAACTCATGTCGTCATGTCTTCTTTCTTTTCCCAATATTGCATACAGCGCCATTCCATGCTGGTGGTGAGTTTTGGAACTAATTTTTTTTGTTTTGCGGAAAATAAAATCCCATGACCTCCTGTTAACTATTATCAAGTTTGGTAACATTTCGTCCAGTAGTTTTCCTTTTATGGCCATTTCAAAGTGAAACTTTAATTATAAAGACCCTGTATAGGGACAATAAATGTATTATCAAGTGTGGACAACAACTATTATAGGTTTTTGTGAGTAGTAAAGGTCTTTTACAGGGATCCTGTGTGCCCCCTACATTATTTAAGATCTATATTGAGGTTTGCCTCAGAGAACGGTCAGCGAAGTGCAGAAGTTTGGGATTACGTATTCAGAACTATTTCGTGCACCATTTGCTGTTTGCGGATGATCAAGTAATCTTGGCAGAAAATAAGGATGACGCAGTTTATATGTTTCATAAACTGATCTGTGAATATGACCGTTGGGGACTTAACATTAACGAAAATAAAAGTGAGCACTTGTCCTATGATCCCAGAGACTTCATTGAAATATCCAATAATATTACGTTGAGTAACGTTCAGGAATTTAAATACCTCGGGTTTATAATACATCACGGTGGTATAAACTGAAGAGCAATTGAATAAGAGATACCTGTCTAGTAACGTTTAGCACCATCTTTCGCCCTGATGACGGCGGCGATTCGTCTCGGCATGGACTCGACAAGACACCGGAAGCGTTGGGAAGCCATACGGATCCACGAACCCTGAACAAGCTCCCACAGTTCACGAAGATTTCATGGACGGGGGTCATCTCTCTAGATGGCATCACACACGTGCTCGATGGCCAAGGAAGCGAGGTCACGTCGATGGAGTGTTCATCCAACCATTCGGATACAATTCGGGAGCTGCATTGTCTTGTTGCAGGATGAGGTCCCCAGTGGGATGTTGAAGACGCACAAACGGGAGCAAATGGTCGTCCAGGATATCCCGGTAACTTTGACCTGTAAGGGACGATGTCACACGTACCAGGGGTCCCATTTCAGTCCACGTAAACAGTCCCCAGACGTGAATGCCACCCTTACCAGCTTGAAGAGTACCCTGCTGGCAAGAAGGATCCATCGCTTCATGTGGTCCTGCCATTCGCATGTACCAACGTGAATCTCGACTCTCTCAGTCCAGGCAACATTTTCCCGCACGTCTACGGTCCAGTAGCGATGTTCCCACGCCGATGCTAATCTTTGCACCCTGTGATGTGCGATCAGATCCGACTCTTACTGATTCCCGTTGCATCACTCTTTATAATGTCGGATTGCTGCATACGTCATGTCGTTTCCGTTTACAGGGCAGCCCACAATGCCACATTTGCATAACGCCAGCTGTCTCTAATTCAATTGCTCTTCGGTGCATATCCAAGGTATCCGTGGATGGGACACCCACTTACAGCACCCCACAGGGGAACACGGCGCCCTGCCCACCTGACATAGCCGCCGGCGGACTGGCACAACGTGATGTTTACGGATGAAACCCGGATTTGTCTGACCCAAGAGAATAATCGTGTACGAGTCTGGCCTGAACCTGATAATGTGTCACTAGTTCGTCACGCCATTCCTCGTGTGCATCATAGTGGCGGTTCGGTTGTGTTTTGGGCCAGGATCATACACGACCGCAGGACGCACCCTCTTTTGCATTAACGGCATGATGACTGCAACATCGTATAGGGATATTATCCTAGCACCTGTTGTTCAACCTCTACATGTCGAAGTCTGCGCGGATTGCGTTCTCCAAGACGATAGCGCCCGAGTACACCGAGCACGTCTCGTCAAAACCTACCTGAAAATCGTTGTCATCACCCAGCTGGACTGGCCAGCGTTTTCTCCAAATATGAACCCTGTCGAGCATGTGTTGGTTTTTCTGAAAGATGATCCGCGACTGAGGAGCTCCAACAAGCCGCTGTTCAAGAGTGGGCCTTCCTGGACACCATGCTTCAGTGGATCCGAGCTTGCTACAATGTTCGTGGGTCTCTCACATTATACTAAGTGTGTATTGGTTCTGTTTTGCAATACATGTTCTGTCATCAATAGCCTGTTGTCGGCTGTTTTGGTTCTCTGTGCTAAATGTTTTCCGTTTGTTGCAAGGAATGCATGCTCAAATAACTCTTCTGTGTTCTTTGCGTGGTGTGTATCTCAGATCTAAATGGTATAACCCCTTCCTTTTCCGGCGAAGGGTAGTGCAAAACGTTTTTGGTTGTGTGCATGAAGTATGTGTTTAAACTGTATTTAATACACTGCGGGCCACCCAAAATGCAACACCAAGAAAAAAGCATCCGATTGGCCTGAAATTCCAAGCATGCGTCGCCCGCGAGGGGACATGCAAGCGATTAGCATCGCAGGGCATATGCAAATCATGTGCTTCCGGCACGACACCGAGAAGCACTATAAGAAGGATGCACAGAAGGCGGGTGTAAGTAGTGGAAGTGTGTTCTGCTGCTGGACCTGTGCGTGAGAAGCTTCCTGATGCCTCGTCGCAGAATACGGCAGTCATTCCAGCACGTTTCGGAATTCGACATAGGACAAATAGTGGCTTATCGCGACAGCGGTTTATCGCACCGAGACATCGGCGCCCGTGTAGGACAACATTCAGCCACAGTGAGGCGAGTATGGATTCGGTGGGTGCAGGAAAGACGGACGGACCGACGTGAGCGATTGCCGCAGCCGCGGCACACCACGAAACGAGAGGGCCGGCATGTTGTGCGGCGGGCATTGACAGCTTGCACCGCCACATCACAAATGTTAGCGCAGAAATTAGGGTGTGTTGCGCAACAACCTGTGTCAGCATGTACCATTCGACGTCGTCTGCAGGAGCGGGAACTTGTCGCACGGGACCCATTGCTCCGATTACCATTGACGTTACATCACCGGCGAGTGCGGTGGCATTGGGCCGATGAATGCTGCACCTAGACTACGGAATGGCACGACATTGTCTTCTCTGACGAATCCCGCTTCTGCCTGCAACACCACGATGATCGGATCCGCGTGTGGCAGCACCGCGGCGAGAGACTGTATGACGCCTGCATTATGCATTGCCACACCTGTCCGTTGCCTGGCGTTATGGTTTGGGGCGCAATTGGACATGACACCTGCACCCCTTTGGTACGCATCGCCGGTACACTCAACAGCCACCGCACCATCTCCGACGTTTTGGAGCCTGTAGTCCTCCCTTACCTGCAGGACCTGCCAGCAGCCACGTTTCAACAGGACAATGCGCGCCCGCACGTGGCACGCATCGTGAAACAATTCTTCACGGCCCACCAGGTGTCACTGCTGCCGTGGCCCGCCTGTTCCCCCGATATGTCGCCCATCAAAACAAGTCTGGTCGCTGATCGGCAACCGAGTGGCCCGGCAAGCACCACCCGTGATGAACTGTGGAAACGTGTGGAAGCAGCCTGGACCGACATACCCCAAGCCTACGTCCAAAGCCTCTTTAGTTGGATGCCGAGGCGTGTAGCGGTCGTTATTGCCAGCCATGGGGGCCACACGAACTATTGATGTCTGGGTGTTCCGCAAGTCGCACAGGCCTGTAAGCTCAATCGTTTCATCTTTGTATCTATTGTTATGTGTCCAGTAAATCTGGCTTTGCTATCTCGTGTCCTTCTTGGTGTTGCATTTTGGGTTGCCAGCAGTGTATTATTAACTCATGAACGCATAGGTATGCACACTGACACAAATACACATATAGCATGATAGCCGGCCCAGCTCATAAAAAACGCACACGTATAGTTAACAATGGATAAGCATCAAAGTATAGTATATACAAGCATGCAAATTGCAATGACACTGTAGAAAAAGTGCAGAAGAATGTCAATTACTATACCTAAGATAAAGCGATAGCATTTTTAACTCATTTAGCAGTCTTTATAGCAGCATACATGCATATGATATTCAGTAGACAAAACATTACAGATAGGGGTAATAGGCAGTTGATATGGGCATTTCCCGCGCAGTGGCTGAGAGCAGGGCTACTCAGCATCGTATCTAAATCGATAAACATGGGTTACCCTGGTGATCTGAGCGATTTGGATCGTGAACTCATTTTTTCTGGCGCAAAACAGACGGTTCATTCTATCGCACAACTCTAGGGTTCCTGAGGCATCTGTATCAAGGGTATACCGCGAGTATGACGTCGACGAACGTACCAGCGGCCAGAGAACAAGAGGTGGCCGACCACACGCTATTGATGACAGGGATCAACCTAGCTTATCGTACACACTTGGCCAGGTCGGCGCAAATGTCGGAGGCCCAAGCATAGTCAGCGAGCAAACGATACAGGGCAAACTGCATACCTTGAGCTACGGTAGCCGAAGCTCTACTCGTATGCCACTGTTGACAGCTCGTCATCGGACATTATCGCCCCGTCTATTACCGCAAACATCAAAACTAGAACTCTTCAGAGTGGCGCCGCTGCTTCGTGCGGTCCAATGAATCCGATTTTCAGCTGAACCGATCTGGCGGGAGGTTGCGGGTGTGGCGTCGAGAGCATGAGGCCATGGCCCCGTCGTGCTAGATCGGCTCTGTTTAAGGTACTGGTGGCTCTGTGGTGGTTTGGGGAGCCTTCTGATGGGAAACACTGGAGTTTTTAGTGTGTCTGGAGAGATCCTTAACCTCTGCGCGTTACCAGCAGCATGTGCTTGATGATCACCTACACGCTTTCATGGCCTTCTTCTCGCATCCTGCGGCCGATGGTCTATTTCAGAAGGACAATGTGCCACCCTACCGGGTCGCAACCACCTAGGCATGCTCACTCATCTCAGTTTGAAACATCCAGTAACCACCATGGTCCCCGCGGAAGCTGTCTGGGATCTTATCTCAGTTTGGAACCATGCAGTGGCCACCATGGTCCACGAGAAATCTCTCTGGGATCTCATCTCAGTTCGGAACCATCCAATGCCCACCATGGTTTCCGCGGAAGTTCTCTGAGATCTCATCTCAGCTTGAAACCATCCAGTGGCCACCACGGTCCCCGCGGATGCTCTCTGAAATCTCATTTCAGTTTGGAACCATGCAATGGTCACCAAACCCTGCCAAAGCTCTCTGAAATGTCATCAAGCGGAACATCAAATCCATGGATCCTATAGACCGACGTCTCAGTCGGAGTTGTGGACAATGCTGCAACAGGCATGGCTGGCATTACCTCTGGAAATCCTCTGGCATCTGGTGGAGTTGAGATCATCAGATCCATGGATCCTGGACCGACGTTTTGGGCGGAGTTGTGAACAATGCTGCAACAGGCATTGCTGGCATTACCTGCAGAAACCCTCTGGCATCTGATGGAGTTCAGATCATCAGATCCATGGATCCTGGACCGACGTCTCGGGCGGAGTTGTGAACAATGCTGCAACAGACATGCCTGGCATTATCTCTGGAAATCCGCCGGTATCTGGTGAAGTTGATGCCTGGGTGTGTATGAGCTTTTATTCGCTCTAGAGAAGAACCAACATGCATGAGGATCACAACTGCTCATAAGGCACTAATGAGGATCACAACTGCTCATAAGGCACTAATGAGGATCACAACTGCTCATAAGGCACTAATGAGGATCACAACTGCTCATAAGGCACTAATGAGGATCACAACTGCTCATATGGCACTGTTAACGACATTGATGGATGCGCAAATACAAAGAAGGATGACACACTGGCCTTCTTAGATCTGAGCCACAGAATAAATATAAAACCAAAGTTTTCAGTTTATTTGAAATTCATCCTGTCAATAATTCTTTGTCTAAAACTTTTGTAGGTAGTAATAAATTCAGAATTGAAAATAAGTGTCAGTATGCAACTGAGAAAAATTATAGCAGAAGAAATAATACACGACTGAATAACCATTCGTTTTGAACATTTCCGAACGTTGTTAAAAAACTGTTAAGTGAGAAAGAGATAAAGAATTAAAACAAAATGAATTTTACAATGACAATTAAGAACTACAATTTAGGACTAAATTAGTTATAACATATAATTAAATCTCTTGAGTTCGGGACATGGCGGAATTATTTGTGAGAAAAAAAGCAAAGAATAAATAATACTTGAACTAAATAATTTCGTTATGGGAAGAAACATGAAGAATTAGCGTAAATGATATAGAAAAAAATACTTGAAGAATTAGCTTAAATTACATAGAAATAAATACTTATTCCTTTACATATCCCGAATGGTGAAAAAAAATGTCCTGAGTTAGTGGGGCGATAGAGTCAGAAAATAGTAATAACGAATAAATCAAAAATCTATCAAAACGTTTCCGCTTGACGTCGATCCACGAGATTTTCTTCCTTTCACAAACATTTGCCAAAGTCCAAAAACAGATGATAAAAACATCTCCAGAGATAAGACACAGGACTACTCGTGAGGTGCTGACGTGAGGAGCATATCATGAGGTGCACTCGTGAGGAGCTCTTCCCCCTTCCTGTGGCGGCACCTGTGAGGTGCACAATGTTAAGTCTATGTGGGCCAAAGGCAACATTTTACACTACTAGTGTCTGTATTTCTTTTTATTAGCATTCGGTATCTATAACATAATAGCTTGCTGCTTAATTTTAAAGAATATGTAACCTATTGTTTTTGTACTATTAAAACGCTTTGTTTTTATGGTTTTTATATTTCCAGTGGAGAGTGGAAGAAAAAATTGGCGACTTCAGATTATATCTGGCGAAAGAAAATTGAATTTGGTGAATGGATTGGCGAACATTTTAAGAAAGCCAGAGCAACCGCTGCCCCTAAATATAGAATTTGGTCTTGATAGTTGTAACAGCTTTGGAGTGAAGGGGTCCACAGGCTCATATATTATATAATCATACATTCCGTCACCTGTATGGCGGTGACGCAATATATCATAGCAAGCCAATGAACTGGGGGTAGGAATATCAGTTTTCCCAATAACCTTAATATCTTCCGATATGCAATCCACAATATCCAGTTTTTCTACAGAACCTCATCTGACAACAGAAGACAGTGCTAGTTTTGCTCTGCTTAAACTTTTTTCTTGTGCTGCAAAAAAAAAAAAAGTTTAAGCAGAGCTTTCGCGGTTACGTCTTCCGATGGAATGAATTAGTAGTGGTTCAGATAAACTGTTGAACTGAAATTTAATCTGTAGTAAAAACTTACATGAGTTTATCAAAATAACGGAAACACACCGCCTGCGACTGGAGTACACGTAAAACTCCGTGCGCAAATCCCAGGGATCGCGTCACTCGCGATATGAGTTATATAAAGTGGCAAGTAGCAATGCCGCAGTCGCAAGTCAAAAAGGTGTTGATTATCGACGATGTCCGATCTCAGTGTCCTTAAAAAAGGCATGATATTCAGTAACTAGAACTGCAGAAATGGTAGGTGTAACACGAGGAACTGTATCGAAGATTATGATTACCTGTCAAGAAGGACTCGGCGTTGCCTCAAAACGTTCAAATTGAGGACAACGTACGAATGTTCGATACTGGTAGGCAAACTTTGGCTCGGATTTTACAACGTAAGTACTAGATCACGGCACCCCAAACAGCAGCAGAGGGGAACACCATGATACCGTTTCCGTCATAACAATTCGTCGAGAACTCCATCGTGCTGGTATTTTTGGCCGTTCTGCAATCCACAAACCTCTGATTAGCAACATCCATGCAAAAATTACTCGTTAATATACGAACGGAATCATGGAACTCTGAGATTCAGAAGTTAGCTCCTCAAAGAAAGACCATCTGCCAAATAAACATTTAACTGGTACATACACATATCACTAAGCTGTTCTCTGAGATTCAGAGGCTATCTCCACAAAGAAATACAAACCACCATATAAATGCGGTTTTTTTTAAATTAACATTAGCGTAAAACTTGTTGCTGAACGCTACTACACTGGCGTGCAAAAATTAAGGACGAGACGGTTTTTCGAATGTAACGTCGTGCAGAAGTGCTCCACATCGACTCCAATCATACCATAAGATCCCAAAGATGTAAGAATATGGGACAAGTGAGCAAAACTGTCCAAACGAGGAATCCAAAGGATACAAAGGCACTTTATTGAAAAGGTAGATTCGAACACAACTGGACAGAAGACAGAAACGTCCATGTGACAGGCGGCTACCAAGAAAAATCCAGTCTTTAGTATCAGTCCTGACTGCGTTGCAGGATTTACAACGTCTGCCCATGCTGAGGACAAGGTTGTCAAGGAGCTGTTCATGCATCGCGGCCCATTCTTCTTGTAGCTCCAATCGCAGCTGCGGAATCGTTGCTGGCGGCTGGTGACGTGCTACCAAGCGTCTCCTGGGAAGGTCTCACACGTGTTGGATTGGATTTAGGTCCGGCGACCTTGCGGGCCAATCCATACGTTGAGAATCTTCACTCTCCAACAGCTCTGCGACAGTTACTGTGCAATGAGGTGTAGCGTTGTCGTCCATGAAGAGGACCTCAGGACCCACAGCACCTGTAAACAGACGCACGTGAGGCAGGAGAACCTCGGTACAATAGCGGACACCAGTGACTGAACCTCCTTGGAAAATGTGAATGTCAGTACGGCTACGAAGCATGATACCGCCCCAAACGAAAACTCGGCCACCTCCAACCCGGTCCCTTTCGATGATGTTGGAGGTGTGATTGCATATTCCCTGTTCTCTCCAGATGTGTATACGTCCAGAATCGCTCGTCAGACTAAATCGGCTCTCATTCTTAAAGAGAACTCGACCCCGTTGCTGATGTGTCCAGTTCTTGTGTTCATGGCACCACAGAATCCGCCGTCTCCGATGAGGAGGCGTTAATGGCATACACTGTACTGGTCGTCGTGCAAATAGACCACCTTTGTGCAGGCACGGTAAAACGGCCACGGTAAAACGCGATAACGGACGTCCAGTTGTCTGTTGCATGTGCCTTGCGATTTATCCCGCTGTTTGCCGTCTGTCTGTTCTCGCCTGTAGGACAATATACCGGTCGTCCGCCGCCGTGGTTGCTCGTGGACGACCACTGCTAAACTCCCGGACAGCTGTTCCTGTCGTTTGAAATGCTCTCCAAGCTCGTGAAACGATGCTGTGAGCGATCCCGAACTCTTCGGCCACACTAGTCACACTTCGACCTTCTTCCAACTTCCCAATGACGCGACCTCGGGTAAAGTCATCCAGATGTCGTCTACTGGATTGCCTGTTGGCCATATCACACGGTGGCAGCAACTCGACGTCGTTCAAACCGATGTACACCGTGCAATAGCTTTCACCAAATTGCTGAGCGTACACTGCCCGTGTGCTTTATACTCTTCCGGCACTCCCCCTCTACGTCATGCTGCATATATGCGCATGCCCTACCATACCGGACCCCAGTTTATCTCTTGAGTGGTCTTTCGGTTCGTTCTGCCTGCTAGTTCCGCTGGTATGCTAATTTCTCCTCTTCGTCCTTAATTTTTGCACACCATTGTAGTTCATAAGCTTCAGTTCATAACCTATTGTCTTCAGGTTATGGGCACCATCAGTAGTCATAGATACTATTTGATTTAACTCAATCCCCATTTTTACTACAAATTCCTGCTTCACTTCACTTCACACATTTTATCTTTCCCTGTGATTGTAGTTGGCAAACTCAGCAAAAATCAATCCCCCCCCCCCATTACATTTCCACAAGGAAATCTAACAAAAATATCTTACCTTGGTTGTGACGCCACATCGGTGCTCTTTTTTTTTTTTTTTTTTTTTTTGATTGGAGGTTTAACGACCGCCGTGAGCAACTCAATGGGCTATAAGCAGTCGCCCGTCCCTAATTTAGGGTCACTGGTTCCAGGGAAGGGAGAGAGCCAGTGCCGTAAGACAAACACAACATCCATGCCTGACCGGGATTCGAACCCGGACCCCTTACGGATGAATGATCAGAGGCCAACGCCTTAGACCACTGCGCCACCGGGGCGGCCATCGGTGCTTTAATCAAGACATATTGAAAACATATTCGCGTTGTCCAAATAAGATTTAATATGACCTGTAACATCTTCACACATTCTTTTTATTCTGTCTTTAAGAGAGTTCCTGCTGGCTGGCATTTTCTTAATTCTTTTCACAATTTGTTACTTGTTGGAAAAATCTTTCAATAATGTGTCAGACCTGCCTAAGAAAGCCGCCTTCAAAAAAACGCCATCACAAAGTGGCTTCCCACGCTGTGCAGTACAGCGAAATAGATGAAAACTAGAAGCAGCGATAGTATTCCTTGGCCTCAAAGAAGATAAGGAACAATTTGATTGCTTTTCATATTGTTTCACTTTTTGTGAAATGTACTCTTTTCTTTCTTCATTTGACATGCAGCAAACATTATTATGATTCCTCTCAAAATGATGCTATACATTGAATTTGCGGAACACTACTCTTTCCGTACACAGGCAACAAACAGAAAGCTTAATGGGTTTTTTTTCAATGACTCCTAACTCCGATGTCTACTGTTATTGAAATACTCGGCCACTATATTTGTTAAGTTTCTGTTTTTTTTTTTGTTTTTTTTTTTGGCACCGAGAACATGTTTGCATGGTCCCGATACAAAATCACAAACAAAGGAACAATTACAGTACACAAGAGAAATAAGCAGCAGCTACAAACAAATCAACCTTCTTTGACAAACTGAAGTTCTGGACTGGCTTCGCAGTGTTGCCAAGTTGTAAATTTGAAATCTCTCCATCTATTGTTCAAGGTTACTTTCAGTTCTCACAGGAACTCGCTATTTCACGCATGTCTTCCTATCAGATTGGTTTTCTCTCCCTCTTGCAAAGGTAAGGGAGAAGCAGGAGAGATGGGTGCTTGAGCTGAAGCAGGTGTGGACGTCTCGTGGTGGATGTCCGTAGGAGCAGAATGATAAAATAATGGTGTGCATGTGATGCCTAACTTTTGGGAATTAATGCACAAGGCGATTAAATGAGGTGAGGTTGATTTATTTACTACCCCTTTGGAGGACACTTCTTGGCTAGATTAATTTCCTTGTCAAAGCTCAGTTCTTTGCAAGAAATCACTACAGACATGCTATTGAAAACTTCTCTCTTAAAGAACTAAATTTTCATTTAATGTTAATGTTTTCATGTTGGTGGGCCACTCAAATCGTCTTTATGTGCCACCCAGTGGCACGCGTGCCATAGGTTCGCTATCCCTGCTATAGGATAGCACTTAGCATTCACATTGCCTCCTGCGAACACATGGAGTGGTGAGCGGTCGTTAAACAAAATGCCACCTCACATGAGCAGACAACCGCCTCCGACGGAATCTTGATGGCGCACGTTAGCAGGATCATTACGGGTTACCTATTCTTTCTGGATGAAATGCTGACGAGAATCCATTTGTAGACTGAATTTGGTCTGGAATGTAAAAGAAAACATCGACTCAATCGTCTGGGCTTCAGGAATGATGTTGCATGCAGCAGTTCAAGCGAGCTCTCCTGTGAGATGAGATTAACGGGACAAAAACCATTGATCTCTTGGCATAAAGGCTAATTCCATTAAACCTTCGATATATCGATTGCTTTGACACCGTAGTCCCAATGGCAGCAGAGAGCTCCGAAGACTACTGTCGGGCTGTATGTGACCTATGACGCTGTGCGGTTAAAGCGAGATAACGGTCCTCACGAGGTATCGTACACCTCGGACGATCTTGGCCAGGAATTCGTAACATCCCACTCACCGTTGTTGTTGAACTGCTGCTGTAAACGTAGAACCACTCTGAACCCGTTTCTTTAAACTATAGATAAATAACCTGTTTCATATCTTCAGCATTTGCGATGCAATTTCTTGTGCACATTTTTATCCAAATAATGTACAGTTTTACCTTTACGGGTACATGTTTATTTTGTTTCTCTATTTCTGCTTATAAATGTCTCACTTGGAAAATTCCTTCCACGTCGGACAGCGTCCTTCGAGAGAAATATTTCGTACACCTTATTTATATTTTATAACGCGCATTTCTGCCGCTAGGGGCGTAAATGCATATTAAATCTGCCTTTCTCTCTGAAATGAAGATTACAAAAATTATTTCTGTATCTGATGACTGCTATTTGGAACCACATCTCCGCTTCTAAAGATTTCTGATGATGAGTATTTTGTGCGAATTTTCTGCTTCTAGTAATGTGCAGCCTCCCACTAAAGGGCACAAAAATGCATTTCAATTTGAAACAATATCTCCTCTTCTAAAGACCGACTTAAAAAATGACGCATGGGTGGCCGAGCGGTCCGAGGCGCTGAACTCTGACTGTTCGTCCAAGATGGGTCCGAGACGCTGAACTCTGACTGTTCGTCCAAGATGGGTCCGAGTCCGTATCCTGGATGACTCGTGGGTGGTGTGTTTGTCGGAAGGTTCTGGTTATGTCTCCCCCATGAACCCAGAGACCCTAAATTAGCGAAGGGTATCTGTTTATAGCAGCATTACTTGCTTATGGTGGTCTCCGTGCTCAGAAAAATATTCTTTTTGCATCGGAAGCTACTTTCTAAAAGAAACACCTTCCTGGCTTAATGAAGGGCAATCGTATGACTGCATTTCTTTCGCAGCTGTACATGGATGAGCCATTACATTATGACCAACCCCAGCCTAGAAAAATGAGCGCCCCTGGAGACCGAACTGTGGTGTACGTGATGTTCTCAGAGCAGTATATATATACAACCTGAAGACCGGCTTTCGGTTAGTACATTGTTCGGAGTCAGAATGGGAAAAGCTGCCGACTTATCGGCGTTTGATAAAGGACAAATTGTGATGACACGGCGCGTCGGAACTACTATCTCGGAAACCGCGTGTCTTGTAGGTTGTTCACGGGCCGCTGTAGTGAGTACGAAACATAAGTGGAGCACAGATGGCAAACCGACGAACCATCGTCCGGCCGTGGGTCTCTCGCAGCTGTTTGATGCCAAATGGGAGCGGAGACTGTCGCGCATTGTTCACAATGACCGCAAGGCCACAGTGCGACAAATCATCTGCACCTGCAATAGTGGCGATCAGAGCAACGTGTCACAGCACACACTTCATCGCATCCTTCTGCGCATGGGCCTTCGAGCCGGGTCCCCGTGGTCACTACACGTCATGGCCAATAACGCATCAAATGGGCCCAAGATCATCCAGATTGGACCATGGAGGATTTCAAGAAAGTGGCCTGATCTGACTAATAAAGATTCCTGGTGCATCTGAATAATAAAGATTCCTGGTGCATCTGACTAATAAAGATTCCTGGTGCATCTGAATAATAAAGATTCCTGGTGCATCTGACTAATAAAGATTCCTGGTGCATCTGAATAATAAAGATTCCTGGTGCATCTGACTAAAAAAGATTCCTGGTGCATCTGACTAATAAAGATTCCTGGTGCATCTGAATAATAAAGATTCCTGGTGCATCTGAATAATAAAGATTCCTGGTGCATCTGACTAATAAAGATTCCTGGTGCATCTGAATAATAAAGATTCCTGGTGCATCTGAATAATAAAGATTCCTGGTGCATCTGACTAATAAAGATTCCTGGTGCATCTGAATAATAAAAATTCCTGGTGCATCTGAATAATAAAGATTCCTGGTGCATCTGAATAATAAAGATTCCTGGTGCATCTGAATAATAAAGATTCCTGGTGCATCTGAATAATAAAGATTCCTGGTGCATCTGAATAATAAAGATTCCTGGTGCATCTGAATAATAAAGATTCCTGGTGCATCTGACTAATAAAAATTTCTGGTGCATCTGAATAATAAAGATTCCTGGTGCATCTGAATAATAAAGATTCCTGGTGCATCTGAATAATAAAGATTCCTGGTGCATCTGACTAATAAAGATTCCTGGTGCATCTGAATAATAAAGATTCCTGGTGCATCTGAATAATAAAGATTCCTGGTGCATCTGAATAATAAAGATTCCTGGTGCATCTGAATAATAAAGATTCCTGGTGCATCTGACTAATAAAGATTCCTGGTGCATCTGAATAATAAAGATTCCTGGTGCATCTGACTAATAAAGATTCCTGGTGCATCTGAATAATAAAGATTCCTGGTGCATCTGACTAATAAAGATTCCTGGTGCATCTGAATAATAAAGATTCCTGGTGCATCTGAATAATAAAGATTCCTGGTGCATCTGACTAATAAAGATTCCTGGTGCATCTGAATAATAAAGATTCCTGGTGCATCTGAATAATAAAGATTCCTGGTGCATCTGAATAATAAAGATTCCTGGTGCATCTGACTAATAAAGATTCCTGGTGCATCTGACTAATAAAGATTCCTGGTGCATCTGAATAATAAAGATTCCTGGTGCATCTGAATAATAAAGATTCCTGGTGCATCTGAATAATAAAGATTCCTGGTGCATCTGAATAATAAAGATTCCTGGTGCATCTGACTAATAAAGATTCCTGGTGCATCTGACTAATAAAGATTCCTGGTGCATCTGACTAATAAAGATTCCTGGTGCATCTGACTAATAAAGATTCCTGGTGCATCTGAATAATAAAGATTCCTGGTGCATCTGAATAATAAATATTCCTGGTGCATCTGAATAATAAAGATTCCTGGTGCATCTGAATAATAAAGATTCCTGGTGCATCTGACTAATAAAGATTCCTGGTGCATCTGAATAATAAAGATTCCTGGTGCATCTGACTAATAAAGATTCGTGGTGCATCTGACTAATAAAGATTCCTGGTGCATCTGAATAATAAAGATTCCTGGTGCATCTGAATAATAAAGATTCCTGGTGCATCTGACTAATAAAGATTCCTGGTGCATCTGAACAATAAAGATTCCTGGTGCATCTGAATAATAAAGATTCCTGGTGCATCTGAATAATAAAGATTCCTGGTGCATCTGACTAATAAAGATTCCTGGTGCATCTGACTAATAAAGATTCCTGGTGCATCTGAATAATAAAGATTCCTGGTGCATCTGACTAATAAAGATGCCTGGTGCATCTGAATAATAAAGATTCCTGGTGCATCTGACTAATAAAGATTCCTGGTGCATCTGACTAATAAAGATTCCTGGTGCATCTGAATAATAAAGATTCCTGGTGCATCTGAATAATAAAGATTCCTGGTGCATCTGACTAATAAAGATTCCTGGTGCATCTGAACAATAAAGATTCCTGGTGCATCTGAATAATAAAGATTCCTGGTGCATCTGACTAATAAAGATTCCTGGTGCATCTGACTAATAAAGATTCCTGGTGCATCTGACTAATAAAGTTTCCTGGTGCATCTGAATAATAAAGATTCCTGGTGCATCACGTAAACAACCGAGCCCGGACTCGCTTATTAACAACGGAGGCTATGGCTCTTGGATGCACTGCTGGGCGGAAACAGACCGGCGGTTGCGGTGTTATGCTGTGGGCGATGTTTTCTTGGGACACTTTAGGCTCAATTATCCCAATAGCACAATCCCTGACAGCTGTTAGGTATCTGAAAATCGTTGCGTACCACGTTCTCCCATTGATGGCAACTGTGTTCCTAGCTGGTGATGGTCATTACCAGCAGCACATTGCGCCATGCCACAGTGCCAGAATCGTCAAGTAGTGGTTCCAAGAACATGCTGGTGACGTTTTGTTAAAGCCCTGGCCTCCAAATTCACCTGACATCAACCCAATCGAATATTTGTGTTTCGATTTGGAAAGGCGGGTTCGGGCTAACTCCCCACCACCACCCCGAAATGTACAGGAACTGAAGGACCTGCGGTTGACATTATGGTACCAGATACCCAAGTATACCTATCGTCACCTCATCGAATCGATGCCTCTCCGAGTAGCCGCTGTGTTGCGGACTAAAGAGTGTTCCTACAGCTTATTAGGTTGGTGGTCATAATATAATGGCTTATCGGTGTAGTCGGCATAGTCTCACGATATCACATCTTTTGTTGTTGACAATTAATACCAGATCTCTTAACCCGTCGTTGTTCGCTACACCTTGAACAATGCCAGCGGTCGCGCGTGGGAGTTTTTATCACACTACCTTTTCCGCTTTTTCAAGTAGTTTACTCAATAGCAACACTTTAGAATACTTTCTTTGCGAGAAATATACACTGAAGAGCAATTGAATTAGAGACAGCTGGCGTTATGCAAATGTGGCGTTCTGGGCTGCCCTGTAAACGGAAACGACATGACGTATGCAGCCATCCGACAATATAAGGAGTGATGCGACGGGCATCAGTAAGAGTCGGACGCAGTATGGGTAAGACTCTAAGCGCATTTGATCGTGGGCAAATTGTCGGGCCCCGACGAATGGGTCACTCCATCTCGGAAGTCGTGCAGGCACTGGGATTTTCACGAGCCACTGTGTCACGGGTGCACCGTGAGTACATCGAATCCGGTAAAACCATCCCTGCAAAGGCCAACTACCGTGGACAACAGCGTGTGCATGAGCCGGGTCATCGTCGGCTAGCTCGCATTATAACAGTGGATAGACGGGCCACAGTGCAAGAAATCACTTGGCAATTTAACGCTGGTGCACAAAAACGTGTAAGCAGCCACACCATCCAGAACCATCTCCTCGCTATGGGGTACAGAAGCCATCGTCCCACGAGGGTACCGCTGCTGACCGCACATCACAGGGTACAAAGATTAGCATGGGCGCGGGAACATCCCCACTGGACCCTAGACATGTGGAAAAATGTTGCCTAGACTGATGAGTCGAGATTTACGTTGGTACATGCGGATGGCAAGATACGAGTACGGCTCAAACCACATGAAGCGATGGATCCTTCTTGCCAGCAGAGTACTCTTCAAGCTGGGGGTGGCATTCTCGTCTGGGGACTGTTTATGTGAACTGAAATGGGACCCCTGGTACGTGTGACATCGTCCCTCACAGGTCACCGTTACCGGGATATCCTGGACAACCATTTGCTCCCGTTTGTGCGTCTTCAACATCCCACTGGGGACCTCATCCTGCAACAAGACAATACACCGTGCCATTGCTCCCGAATTGTATCCGAATGGTTGGATGAACACTCCACCGACGTGACCTCGCTTCCTTGGCCAGCTAGGTCACCTGACCTCAATCCCATCGAGCACATCTGTGATGCCATCGAGAGAGATGACCCCCCTCCATCAAATCTTCTTGAACTGTGGGAGCTTGTTCAGGAATCGTAGATCCAAGGCTTCAGGTGTCTTGTCGAGTCCATGCAGAGACGAATCGCCGCCGTCATCAGGACGAAAGGTGATGCTACACGTTACTAGATAGGTATCTTTAATTCAATTGCTCTTCAGTGTAGTTAATATGTATAGTTACAAATCAAATGAGGCGTAAAACGCACTCGTATCGTTACTTTTTCTATAAAAATACAAATCACAAACGCCAGATTTTCATGTGAAGCACACGGGAGCAAAGAGCATACTCTTCGAAGGTCAAAGACGCTCCAATCTTTATCGGAACTTATAACAGATTGTTGAGAAGACTCTAAAAGTCAGGTAGGTAGAGCGGGGATGGTGCCCCCAGTATACTTTCCAAGTTAATGGCGCTCTTTATATGTGAAGCGTGAGAGAAATGCTCATAGCGCGACCAACGACGGGTTAAGTATAGGGCTGTTAAGAACTATTACCTCACCTTCCATTTTCGCCATGACGTCTTTCATAGCAGTCAGCTCCCTACGAAGTTCTTGATGCCCACTGAGCATGGAAGCTGCGTTCAACAACAGGATGCTGATTATTGTTATGTAGAAGTGCTTGGCCATATTAATCTAGAGATTTGCCCACTCAGGCAGTGCGGAATATCAAAAGAAGCATCTATCCGTTTGGTCCATTTCCTTTCTTGAAGTGGAGGTCAAATGGACGTTGGTTATGTTGAAACAGATATGTATATGAGAACCTGCAAAACAAATGGTATGACATTTATTGTCAACTGCATTTGGAAACTGGGCATTTGAAATGCATAACTCTGAACCAAGATATTATACAACGAAAAACTATTTAAAATCAGAGAAAGAAATTCAGGTATTTTCGTGCATGTACTGTTGGGTTGGAAAGAAAGTAATGTCTGCAAATGCAAGGCAACAGAAAAAGTGCTAATTTCCCTATATACAAGTACACATCAGTCCAAAATGAAGTCGCCATCGTTTGCCACGACTTGCTCCCATCGTCTGGGTAGCTGTTGGATGCCGTCCATGTAGAATTGTGGCGGCTTGAGCTTGAACAGAAAGAAGTGAGTAAATGCGCATTCGACGAATTCCGCTATCCGTCCAGGAAATGCTGCAACGACCGGAAAAGGTGGCAGTCGCTTTGGGGCAATGACCGGGGAATGGGCTGGGTGCGGCAGCAGCTCCCAGACCAGGTCCCTGATCTTGTGACAGGTCACCCGTGCTGTGTGAGATCTCACTCCATCCTGCTGTAGGAGGAAGCCATTGAAGTTCAGTAGTGCTCGTCATTTCGACGTGAGCAATGCGTGCAGATCGCCGAGCTGACGGCGGTACACATTGGCAGTGATAGTGGTGGTGTCCGACAGTAGGGCAAAAACACAACACCCCGCATATCCCACCAAACAGACAGCAGGACCTTACGTGGGTGTAAGCCAGCTTTGGGGGTCTGCATGGGCTTCTTATTTGGGTCCAACCATTGTTTTCGGGCGCTGACATTGTCATACAGGATCCATTTCTCGTCACCTGTCACAATGCGGTCGAAGAACGGTTTAAGACAGCAGGAGCGTACGTGAGTGCATGCCAGCTTTGAAGGTCGGCATGGGCTTCTGCTTTAGGTTCAACCATTGTTTCCGGGCGCAGACATTGTCATGGAGGACCCATTTCACGTCACCTGTCACAATGCGGTCGAAGAACGGTTTAAGACAGCAGACCACGACTCATCAATGAAAACAACACGACGCCACTGAACACTATCCCACGTTGATCGGGGTCCGACACCACTGCAGCCGGTGCCGACGATGCTCGCTGGTCAGTGGTAGGCTGCGGAGTAGCCTCTTCAAATGCAATTCCCGTGCCGTGGGTCGTCTGGTAACAGACCGCAGGGGTCGCGCTGCCGATAGGGTTCTGCGCGATTTCCGTAAAAAAATCGTTTTGGCGATTATCTTTTTGTACTGTTATAATACACTATCTACCAACAAGTGATTGGACACCCCTGCAATCGACGATATCTGCGGTCCTGATACACGTCACGGCCGCCGCCGCCGTTAAATATCGTGTGGGAAACAACAACGCAACCAGTCGCATGCAAGATGCCACGCAGTTCGGAGCTCTCTGATTTCCAGAAAGGTGTAATCGTTGGGTAGCACAAAAATGGCCGATCCATACGTAACATATCCAGCGAGTTGAAGTACCCAACATCGACAGTGGCCTACGTGATTGGCAAGTGGAAGATGAGAGGTGACTGTCGGAATGTGCCCCGACCCGGCAGACCCACAAAACTGGGAGTTAGAGACCGACGGGTGCTGGCCAGAGAAATTCGGAAGAACCGCACCAAATCGATAGGCCACATCCGCGAGGAGTTTCAACACGCATCCGGGAGTGTTCTTTCGATGAATACCATCCGTAAGGAAGCCCATCTGCTCGGTTATCATGGACGTGCTGCCGCTCACAAGCCTTTGATCACCAAGTCCAATAGCGCTGCTCGGCTAACGTGGTGCAAAGAACGTCGACAGTGGACCGTTGAACAGTGGAAACAGGTTCTCTGGAGCGACGAATCAAGGTTCACCCTCTACCGTTCGGATGGCAGGGTCTGGGTTTGGCGTCTGCCTGGAAAACGCCTTCTGCCGGAATGTATTGTACCAACTGTGAAGTTTGGCGGCGGTGGAATTATGCTATGGGGGTGCTTCTCCTGGTATGGCACGTGACCCTTGGTAGCAATTCCTGGTAGACTCAACGCCGAGACCTACTGCACCATTTTGTATGACCATGCGCTTCCTACGTTGTGGCAGTTTTACAGGGTGGACCCATGTTACTTTCAGGATGACAATGCCACCTGTCATGTGCGAGGTTCACCATGGCTTGGTATGGTGACAATTGGGTTAATCGAATTAACTGGCCTGCGCAGAGCCCGGACCTTAACCCTATCGAGCACCTCTGGGACGAGTTGGAGTGTCGACTTCGACTTAAGGGGACGAGTTGGAGTGTCGAGCGGCGATTACCGTCCGAAATCGGTGAAGGAACTGACCTGTTTTCTCCAAGCCGAGTGGAAGAAAATACCGCTAGCCGTCGTACAACGCCTGGTTGACAGTATGCCCCGGAGGGTCGCAACTGTAATCGCCGCTCGTGGAGGCTCCACAAACTATTGAAGGTGAAGAATTTTCATTTTCCTTTGTTATCACAGGTGTCCAATTACTTGTTGGTAGACAGTGTAGTATGTTATTCAGATTTAGACGAACACAAGAATCGGTCTTGATACCGAAGAAATGTGTTGTAGCTACGATAGTCCATCAAAATAAAATTGACCTCAAGACAGAAGGAAAAGCTAAATCGCAAGTGTGTTAGTCAGACGGATTGGTAGCTTTTGGTATAGCATAGCTGCAGGTTACACCCCATTGTGTTATACATCATTTTAAAGCATCGCGTTTCGTCAATAGCTAGAAACCCTCACGGGTCAAGAGGAAGACAAATTTTGCTACGACACCGCCCCGGTGGTGCAATGGTCTAAGCGATTTCTTATGCCCGTTCGTAGAAGTGGGTCCGGGTTCGAATTCGGATGGGGCATGGATGTTGTGTTTGTCGTACAGCACTGGCTCTCTCCCTTCCCTGTAACCAGTGGCCCTAAATTAGGGACGATCTACTGCTTATAGCCCATTGAATTGCTCACTGTGGTCGTTAAATGCTCAACGACAACAACAACAAATTCGCTACGACGCACCGTTTTCATATTTTTTTTTTTTTTTTTTTTTTTTTTTTTGATTCGGGGTTTAACGACCACCGTGAGCAACTCAATGGGCTATAAGCAGTCGCCCGTCCCTAATTTAGGGTCACTGGTTCCAGGGAAGGGAGAGAGCCAGTGCCGTAAGACAAACACAACATCCATGCCCGACCGGGATTCGAACCCGGACCCCTTACGGACGAATGATCAGAGGCCAGCGCCTAAGACCACTGCGCCACCGGGGCGGCCATATATTTTTGTAATGGCTTTTATCACAATTCGCACGTGGTTCTCGTAATTTACGTAAATTGGAATGAGATATTGTTACATTTATGTAAAAGGGGCACGAAATAACGTTCGGAGATAGTTTAGTAAAATACAGGGTGATTCATAAAGGCACTATAAAACAAGAACAATGTAAGATATTTTATGTTACTTGTAACAAAATTGTAGGGGAACAGATGTTTTATGTGTGCACCCTAAGTCACACGACACACATAGAGCCGGTAATCCATTTCCACCCAAACTCGAGGTAAGGTATCTGAATCAATCTGTGATACGCTGTATCAGCTCCGCTAAATCAACAGGAAGGGGAGGAGCTAATACCTTGTCCTTAACGTACCCCCACACGCAAATGCCACAAGGTTTTAAATCAGGACTTCTGGGTGGCCATTGGGTCAGTGACACGTTGTAGTCCGCGGCTCGTCCAATCCATCGTTGAGGAAGATGTTCATCGACTGACTAGTCACGTGACACGCGCGCTATCACCTACGTCACTTCCCTCAGTAGCGGGACACAAGCTTTATGAGTACATCTACCTAACGGTTCGCAGTTGTGTTCCGTGTCTTCAACTGTTACTGTTTTACAGCATCTAGAAACTGTGTACTTCTTTATGAATCACCCTGTATATTGTCGAGTAACAATGATATTATTTATTATAACGAAGTAAAATTCTCCGTCATTTCTGTCCACGCCAGGATTCGAACACGGATCCCCTCATTCCGGAATAAGTCACTCTGCCAATTGAGCTACGCGGACGTACGTTCTAACTGCTATCTGCCTTTATGTCGTGTGCGTGCAGCGGAGCAGGCACGTCACATTATTGTTACGTCGCTTCATGAGACAGCATTCAAAAACCAGATTTCAACAATTGTTTTGATTTCTTCCGTTATCCATTTTCGTTACATGGAAATTTTAAATTGGAGTTTACTTTACTACTGGTGGTTGAATTAGAATAACTAATTTTGTGAAGCTATGAAGCAGAACCTGCCGAGTGCAGTTGTTGCAGCTGGTGAAAGAAGTTATTGCAATCGATACAGAGAGTGTCAATCCATAGGATTTTATCCTAGTCACTCGATATGCCTCGTGTCTGTGATAAACAGGTCAAAGAATTCAAGTTATTGCAGCTGGCAGGATGCGTGCTTGTCGCCACGCTTCTGAAACTTAATAGTTAAAGCACTTGTTTGTTTGTTTTTTAATTGTTTGGTTATTGTTTCCGGATTTTAACGATGACCGTGAACAACTTTCAGTGATACATTTGTAATCAGTCACAAATTTGGGATCACTGGTTCTAGGGAAAAGAAATGCCAGTCCCTTAAGCCAAACACACCACTCATGACTTGCGTGGTAATTTTATCGCGGGGGAAAAAGAAAGGCAAAATTAGCTGGGGGTCGCGAGGTAAAGTGCGACATTTCGCAAAACGTTCGCGGCTTTTCTCAAAATTTCAGGGTAAATCCCGAAATTTTGCGAAATACTTCTTCAAATATTGGACTTTCAGGCTCTTTCCTGACGCTTTGGATATGTACACTGGCGTGCAAAAATTAAGGACAAGACGGTTTTTCGAATGTAACGTCGTGCAGAAATGCTCCAGATCGACTCAAATCATACCATAAGATCCCCAAGATGTAAGAATATGGGACAAGTGAGCAAAACCGTCCAAACAAGGAATCCAAAGGATACAAAGGCACTTTATTGAAAAGGTAGCTTCGAGCACAACTGGACAGAAGACAGAAACGTCCATGTGACAGGTGACTGCCAAGAAAAATCCAGTCTTTAGTAAGGGAAAAGATTACCCCTGACTGCGTTGCAGGATTTACAACGTCTCTCCATGCTGAGGACGAAGTTGTCAAGGAGCTGTTGAGGCATCGCGGCCCATTCCTCTTGTAGCGCCAATCGCAGCTGTGGAATCGTTGCTGGCGGCTGGTGACGTGCTGCCAAGCATCTCCCGAGAAGGTCCCACACGTGTTCGATTCGATTTATTTATTTTTTTGATTGGAGGTTTAACGACCACCGTGAGCAACTCAATGGGCTATAAGCAGTCGCCCGTCCCTAATTTAGGGTCACTGGTTCCAGGGAAGGGAGAGAGCCAGTGCCGTAAGACAAACACAACATCCATGCCTGACCGGGATTCGAACCCGGACCCCTTACGGACGAATGATCAGAGGCCAGTGCCTTAGACCACTGCGCCACCGGGGCGGCTATTGGATTTAGGTCTGGGGACCTTGCGAGCTAATCCATACGTTGAATATCTTCACTCTCCAACAGCTCTGCGACAGCTACTGTACGATGAGGTGTAGCGTTGTCGTCCATGAAGAGGAACTCAGGACCCACAGCACCTCTAAACAGACGCCCGTGAGGCAGGAGAACCTCGGTACAATAGCGGACTCCAGTAACTGAACCTCCTTGGAAGATATGGAGGTCAGTATGGCTACCAAGCATGATACCGCCCCAAACGAGAACTCCGCCACCTCCAAACCGGTCCCTTTTGATGATGTTGGAGGTGTGATTGTGTGTTCCTTGCTCTCTCCAGATGTGTATACGTCAAGGATCGCTCGTCAGACTATATCGGCTCTCATCTGTAAACAGAACTTGACCCCATTGCTGATGTGTTCAGTTCTTGTGTTCCTGGCACCTCAGAAACCGCCGTCTCCGATGAGCAGGCGTTAATGGCATTCACCGTACTGGTCGTCGTACAAATAGACCACCTTTGTGCAGCCTCCTGGCAACGGTAAAACGCGATAACGGATGTCCAGTTGTCTGTTGCATGTGCCTTGCGATTTCTCCCGCTGTCTGCCGTCTGTCTTTTCTCGCCTGTAGGACAATATACCGGTCGTCCGTCGCCGTGATTGCTCGTGGACGACCACTGCTAAACTCTCGGACAGTTGTTCCTGTCGTTTGAAATGCTCTCCAAGCTCGCTAAACGATGCTGTGAGCGATCCCGAACTCCTCGGCCACACTAGTCACACTTCGACCTTCTTCCAACTTCCCAATGACGCGACCTCGGGTAAAGTCATCCAGATGTCGTCTACTGGATTGCCTGTTGGCCATATCCCACGGTGGCAGCAACTCGACGTCGTTCAAACCGATGTACACCGTGCAATAGCTTTCACCGAATTGCTGAGCGTACACAGCCCGTGTGCTTTATACCCTTCCGACACCTCCTCCCCCATACGTCATGCTGCATATATGCGCATGCCCCTACCGTACCGGACCCTAGTCTATCTCCTGAGTGGTCTTTCGGTCCGTTCTGCCTGTTCGTTCCGCTGTTATGCTAATTTCTCCTCTTCGTCCTTAATTTTTGCACACCAGTGTAAGATGCATTGTCTGTCCCAAAAGCGGTTATATCCGCAAAAAGTATTTCATACTTATTGACGTACTGAAATATTGCCTCGCTGACTGCTATAAAATTTACGGATTCCAAAGTGATGCACTCGAGAAACGTTGCATTCAAAGAGGTTTCAGCATTACAGCTTTCAACATTTGTTTCAGCTGATGGAACAGCAAGAACATAGGCGCCGCCTTCTGAAAATTTCGAGGGGTGATGAAATTCAAAAGGCAAGTACCGTTTCCAGTGTTGAAATTTTAGATGTTTAAATGGACCTTGTCTTCAGTGTGAACGCAAACAAACCGATACATGATTTCATGATAAAGATATTATATTTTTTTATGGCAACCAAATTCTTGAACCCCGTTTTAATTTTTCCGATTTAATTTTCTGTAATGTGCGCACAAGAGCTCCCATAATTTTTTTTTCTTTTGGACAAAATTTAGGCATTTTGTTGGGGACTACTACCAGAAAACTAAACCTGTTGTGACGTACCTGCCAGCAGGACGCACACGACATAAAATCAGATAGCAATCAGAATGAACGTCTGCGTAGCTCAGTTGGTAGAGCGACTTTTTCCGGAATAAGCGGACTCGGGTTCGAATCCCGGCGTAGACCAAAAATGACGGAGAAATTTACTTCGTTATAATGGCGCCCGAACAATCCGGATGATCCGACTGTTCCAAATCTCGCAATGGTGTGATGTTATTTCCACACCGCGAGATAGGAAAAAGAAGAATCCCTTCTCCAGCGCTTCGAAAAATAAATGTGTGTGACGTTGCATTCCACACACCAGATTGCCTGGGAGTTCTCAAGTGCACGTTCTACAGTGGATAGCTGCCTACGACGATTCATGGTCACGGCTGACCCGTGGATCATGCCTCCGGCTCTCTTTCGGGGGTGGAGATGTGACGTACCTGCCAGCAGGACGCACACGACATAAAGGCAGATAGCAATCAGAATGAACGTCTGCGTAGCTCAGTTGGTAGAGCGACTTGTTCCGGAATGAGGGGATCCGGGTTCGAATCCCTGCGTAGACCAAAAATGACGGAGAAATTTACTTCGTTATACTGTTGAAAAAGGCTGAGATTGGCAGTACATATCATTAGTCAAAACAGACAGTAGGCAAATAGCGATACCTTTGAGGAGCTCGCTCTAGTAGCAGCAAACAAACTGGCGTGTTCAGTGTTGGAATGGAACGCACTTCATAATCATTGCACTGTATTATTTTCCTTACTTGTTATTGTTAGCATTTAGCGTATAACGCAGCATATATCACACTGAAATTTTTGCTGTGATCAACAAGTGTAACTTGGAAATCCCCACCCCGGCATCATTCATCTTGCAGTCCATGTGAATCGGTTGTTATCGATTTGGCATATCACCCCTGCGTTGATTGATTGGTGTTACTATTGGTGACTGCTTATATGTTTCATAAAGCCAGGGAGAAGAAAAACCGCAACAGAATTATGTCAAACAAACAAACAATAACTGCAACAACAACAACAGCAAAAAAAAAAAAACAAGAAAGTTGACACCAAATTTTCGGGTGTAATAAGCACGTCTTTGGAATCCGTTCTGACGGAAATTAAATTTATCAAAGCTATTCAAAGTCAATGGAACCGGTATGGAAAACAATAGATCTGACGAAAGAAAGAAGATTTTCAATCGGGTTGTTAATCCCTCAGATATTGCTGTAAACGGAATCGTGAGCTTACGAACTCTTAGAAACAGAGATATCGACAAAAATAAGATGTGACTTTACGTCCCCTGGTGGGAAAATCATGCATTATTTTAGGAAGAAAGTATTCTCAAAAGGTTTATCCGTATAAGCAGTATCGGTCGAAGAAAAAAAATTAGTCGAGTTTTCAGGAGCCCAGATTTTGCAACAAATACTTCAAAAGCAGAAATTAACCCATATGACCCCTGGTTGCTAAACCATTCTTTACCAAACATTAGAAATTATGTGAAAAATATTTTCCATCAGGTCTTGTATGAGATACAGGAAGAATTTTTCAAATCAGAGCTTTAGGAGCAGAAATAACGCAGAAAACGCAATTTACCTTTGTGCCCCCTAGCGGAAAGTATATGATTTACTTGAAAATTTTGAATTTATAGGAAAAACATTTCGCATTGGAAACACTATCCAACGAAGAAGGAATTTTTCAAATCGTACTCTTAGAAGCAGAGATATTGACAAAAATAAGATATACATCTACGCCCCCTGGCGTAGAAACTATGCATTTTTTCAAGAAGAAAATTTACCTAAAAGGTTTGTGGACATGAGTAGTATCGGTCAACAAACGACGTTTTTTTCAATCGAGAATTTAGAAGCTCATATTTTGCTGCAAATACAACGGAAGCGGAAATTAAGATTTACGCCCCCTGGTGGCCAAACTATTTTTTTACCAAAATTAGAAATTATGCGCAAACGATTTCCCATCAGAGGCTGTATCCGGTTCAGAAAGAAATTTTCAAATCGGAGATTTAGAAGCAGAGATATAGGGGGAAACGCCATTTACTGCTACGCCCCCTAGCGGAAAGTCTATGAAGTACTTGAAAATTTTGAAATTACATGAAAAACAAGTCACACGGAAAACACTATCCAACAAAGAAGGAATTTTTCAAATCGGACTCCTAAAAGTAGAGATATTGACAAAAATAAGATGTACATCTACGCCCCCTGGCGGAGAAACTGTGGAATATTTTAAGAAGAAAATATTCCGAAAAGGTTTATCGATGTGAGTGGCATCAGTCCACGAAATAATTTTTTAATCGATATTTTAGAAGCTACGATTTTATGGCAAATACATCAGAAGCAAAAATTAACACTTACGCCCCCTGGTGGCCAAAGTATTCTTTACCAAAAATTTGAAATTATATGCAAAAGATTTTCCATCAGGAGATGTATCCGCTGAAGAAAAAAATTTTCAAATCAGAGTTTTAGAAGAAGAGTAATCGGGGGAAATGTAATTTACTTTTACGCCCCCTAGCGGAAAATCTATTCCTAATTTGAAAAATAACTATATTTAAAATACTCTTCGACATAAATGGAATCGAAAGATATAAATTTTTTTTCAATCGAATGTTTAGAAGCAAATATGTGGAATAAAACGTATTTTTGAATTCGACATCATCTGCATTTACGCCCTCTACCGACAAAATTGTACATCGTAAAAAAAACGAAATAAAGGATCATCATTTGCATATTTCAAGCTTCCCAATGCAAAAAGATTTTTTCAAATCGGACTAATAGTTGCTGAGATATCGTGCGTACAGACGGACGGACGGACGGACGGGCAAACCGATAACAGAAGCACAATTTTTTTTTTTACAAAAGACGTGCTAGAAAGAAGAAACCTTCAAAATTATCCTTCGAGCCAGAAAAGATCATTCCATTCTCAGTCTCGCTGTGTGTCTTCTGCTCTCGGACGGTCATTCATTACTCCCGCACTGACATTTATGGCTTTATGACCCTGCCGAAGCTCATTGCGTGCATGGTGAGCTGTTGACAACTTACTGATGTGCAAGGAACGTGATTGCGAAAAAAAAAATCGGTAGCTTTAAACACTAAGGAAGGTAGGGTACAAACAGTGGACACGTGGCGGCACTGCAACACCGCAGAGTGGCTACCGACGGACCAGGAGGACCACCGGAAGAGAGGATCGACGGATCGTCCGCCAGGCACGAACGGATCCCACGGGAATATTGTCCACTATACAGGCAGATGTAGCGGCTCCTGTGTGCCCACGAACCATTTCTCGACGCCTCGTGGGAGCGAATCTGCGATCCCAGTGCCCCATACGTGTGCAGTGTCATTAACACCGGAACATGGCCGGCTCCGTGTGCAGTGATGCCAAGCCAGAGCGACGTGGAACACCACAGACTGGCGACGTGCGGTGTTTAGCGGTGAGTCCCGCTTCGTTTTGGGGACTATCCGGGATTTGGAGCACACCGTCCAACAATTACTAGCCAACTCGTGACCCATGAGGGATCGATCCTGAACCCAGCTCGGGATTGTAGTTAGAAACCTATGCCTCTGACTACTCAGGCACCTTGGTGGTACACTGTGTGGTTTGGGAGGTTTAACGACCGCCGTGACCAACTAGATAAGGCCGCCCCGGTGGCGCAGTGGTCTAAGCGATGGCCTCTGATCATTCGTCCGAACGGGGTCCAGGTTCGAATATCGGTGAGGCATTGATGTTGTGTTTGTCTTACGGCACTGGCTCTCTCCCTTCCCTGGAACCGGTGACCCTAAATTAGGGACGAGCGACTGCTTATAGCCCATTGAGTTGCTCACGGTGGTCGTTAAACCTCCAATCAAAAAAAAAAAAAAAAACTCGATAGGCTATAAACAGTCGCCCGTCTCTAATTTAGGACCACTGGTTCCTGGAAAGGAAGAGAGCCTATGCCGCAAGACAAATACAACATCCATGGCTCATAAAATTCAAATCCGGACCCAGTTCGGTCAAATGAAGCCAGTGCCATACGTATACGTACATTCCGTAAGATTAAAAAATAAATTTAAACTGAAAATCGTTCACTAAACCGGAAACGTCAGCAAAGGACCCAGATCCGACTCTGCATCGATTCGCGACAGCCGATCCCTGCGGAAATCATTCAGCGTAATTGTCAACAAACGAATCAGTGCCGATGAATTGTTTTAGCGAGTAAAATCTATTATTTCGAAAGATTCTGTTTGCACATCCCTAGAAAAGAACCAAGCGTCAGAGCCCTTCCGGTACACCATTCAAGTAAATGACATTCACGTATAATTCCCATTCTTAAGTTTCACCACTATTTCCGAGCTGATTGCTCACTCACATGACGGTGGCACTCATTTACTCTAAACATTACTTTCCTTATTGGGAATTCGTTTCCAAAATCCTGCGGGTGGAATTATGTTAAACGTGCTGCGACTTGAGTGTGTCTCAGTGATGGCGGATTGAATGACCATTCACAGCAGTGAGAGCAAACCATTCACGGTGAAGAGTCATTCGCTATGAACGAATCTGCTGCGACTTCAGTGTGTGTCACAGAAATGGCGGATTGAATGACCATTCACAGCAGTCAGAGCAAACCATCCACGGTGAAGAGTCATTCGCTATGAACGAATCTGCTACGACTTCAGTGTGTGTCACAGAAATGGCGGATTGAGTGATCATTCACAGCAGTGAGAGCAAACCATTCACGGTGAAGAGTCATTCGCTGTGAACGAATCTGTTGCGACTTCAGTGTGTCTCACAGAAATGGCGGATTGAATCACCATTCACAGCAGTGGGAGCAAACCATCCACGGTGAAGTCATTCGCTATGAACGAATCTGCTGCGACTTCATTATGTGTCACAGAAATGGCGGATTGAGTGATCATTTACAGCAGTGAGAGCAAACCATCCACGGTGAAGAGTCATTCGCTATGAACGAATCTGCTACGACTTCAGTGTGTGTCACAGAAATGGCGGATTGAGTGATCATTCACAGCAGTGAGAGCAAACCATTCACGGTGAAGAGTCATTCGCTGTGAACGAATCTGTTGCGACTTCAGTGTGTCTCACAGAAATGGCGGATTGAATCACCATTCACAGCAGTGGGAGCAAACCATCCACGGTGAAGAGTCATTCGCTATGAACGAATCTGCTGCGAATTCAGTGTGTGTCTAGTAATGGCCGATTGAATGATCATTCACAGCAGTGAGAGGGAACTATTCACGGTGAAGAGTCATTCGTTGTGAGCGAATCTACTGCGACTGCAGTGTGTGTCGAAATCTAAATCTCAAGGGGATTTAGTTTCTACATGTACTTAAGAGTCATTCCTTATGAACGAAACGTTCATCATTCGTCCATTGCTAACTCAATAGGTTTTAAGCTGTCACCTGTCCCTTATTTGGAGGCAGGGCCGCAAGTGGCCTACTTGTCAACGTTCGTGACTGCCATGGAAAATTCTCAGGTTCGATCCCAGACAGGTACGCCCGCTCTAACCCCTAAATATCCACAGTGCTTCGGGTGGACACGTTAAGCCATCGGACCCGGGGTCCAAGCTCCCAGGTTATAAATAAGGTCGTCTTCCTCCTCTTTCTACGTCGCTTCCGTGTGACTTTCCTGTGGAGAACTCTAGCCGAAATCTCCTAACTTCCTACTTCAAAGGGTTGTTTAAGACCTGGGAGTCAGACATTCTCTTCCTTAAATCCTCTGCATAAATCCCTCTAAATCTCAAGTTGGCATAGTTTCTACCTCATTCGTGTAACTTTCCTGTAGGGCCCTCTAGCCCAAATCTTCTAGCTTCCTACTTCTGAGGATTGTTTGAGGCCCGGGGTCAGACACTCCCAATCTAAAATCTTCTCCATGAAACATAAATCTCTCTAAATCTCAAGTTGACATAGCTTCATTGAGATGTGAAAAGGAAATTAGAATGGGACGGGGGATGGCAAAAATGGCTTTAAGAGAGAACCAAAGACTACTGACAGCCAAAAATATAGATCGAAAACTGAGGAAGAGAATTTCAAAGGCATAAATTTGGCCAGTAGCTTTCTACTGTTCTGAGACATGGACATTGACCAAGATGAAAGGTGAAACACTAGAGGCATTTGAGTTGTAGAGCTTTAGAAGAATGGTTAGAATACATTGGCTCGATAGAAAGACTAATGAGGAGGTCCTGGAGAGAGTGGGAGAACCCAGGAATCTGATCAATATGTTAAAGAGAAGAAGAATGTTATGGATTGGACACACATTGCGCCGATTCTGAAAGTTTTGGAAGGGAAAATTCAAGGCAAGAGAGAAAGAGGAGAGCCAATGAATAGTTTTGGGGCACAGTTACTCCAAGACAGTAATACTTGGACATACTATGACTTGAAGAGAACGGCGGAGAATAGAGAGGAATGGAGAGACAGAGTACATCTACTGAACAACCAACCAGTCCTTGGACTGAGTAACCAAGAAGAAGACACCAATACTAGGACATACTATGACTTGAAGAGAACGGCGGAGAATAGAGAGGAATGAAGAGACAGAGTACATCTACTGAACAACCAACCAGTCCTTGGACTGAGTAACCAAGAAGAAGACACCAATACTAGGACATACTATGACTTGAAGAGAACGGCGGAGAAAGAGAGGAATGGAGAGACAGAGTACATCTACTGAACAACCAGTCCTTGGACTGAGTAACCAAGAAGAAGACACCAATACTAGGACATATTATGACTTGAAGAGAACGGCGTAGAATAGAGAGGAATGGAGAGACAGAGTACATCTGCTGAACACCCAGTCCTTGGACTGAGTAACCAAGAAGAAGAACAAGAAAACACTTAAATCTTCTAACTTCAACTTCTAAGGGTTGTTTGAAACCTGGGGGGTCAGACATTCCCAATCTAAAATCCTGTACATGAAACATAAATATCTCTAAATTTAAAGGTGACTAAGTTTCTACCTCGGTTCCGTGTGGTTTTCCGGTGCAGCACTCTAATCCAAATCTTCTAACTTCCTACTTCTAAGGGTTGTTTGACATCTGGGGTTCAGACACTCCCAATCTAATATCCTCTACATAAAACATAAATCTCTCTAAATCTCAAGATGACATAGTTTCTACCTCGTTCTCTTCCGTGTGATTTTCCTGTTCTGCCCACTAACCAAAATCTTGTAGCTTCGTACTTCTCAAGGCTGATCCCGACCTGGGGGGTCAGACATTCCCTTCCTAAAATTCTCAACATAAATCTCTCTAAATCTCAAGTTGACATCGCTGCTACATCGCTTCAGTGTGACTTTCCTGTCGGGCACTCTAGCCCGAATCTCCTAGCTTCCCCAGATCAGATCAGATCATATGTAGAGGATTTTAGGAAGGGAGTGTCTTACCCCAGGTCTTAAACAACCTTTAGAAATAGGAAGTTAGGTGATTTGGGATAGCTTCCTATTTCACTTTCCTATGGGCTAGAGTGCCCGATAGGAAAGTGACACGGAAGCGAGTTCTAGCTTCCTACTTCTATGGGTTATTTAAGACCTGGGTTCAGACACTCCTTTCCTAAAATCCTTAACATAAATCTCTAAATCGCCGCCCTGGTGGGGCAGTGGTCTAAGCGCTGGCTTTTGACTATTCAACCGTGTTGGGTCAAGGTTCGAATCCCGGCAAGGCATGGATGTTGTGTTTGTCTCAAAGACATTGGAGTAGCATAGACTGGAAAAGGTAATGCTAGCGGTTCAGAAACGACGGAGACCAATTGAACGTGCAGCGCCATCTATGAATGAGGGAGAGTTGGCAGCGAACAAATGCCTATTGGAAAGCAAGAATGTTTGATTCAATTCATAGTGTACTGCATACATTACGTACTAAGAATGTTTGGGTACGACCCGAGAACTTTCTAAATCAAAATGTAATTAGTAAGTGCTGAATCCGAGAAAAAACAAACAAACTAGTAAGCAGGAAAATACAAGGCTGTATCGCGGCCGGCCAGCAGAGAAATAAAAAGAAAAGAAAGAAAACTACTAAATACGGAAATTTCGCCTCACATGCTCTTGAATCTTAAAGGTTTAGAACTGAAATACTCGCGCCAACACGTCAACACACTAGTTACTCCCTAGAACAGCGGCTTCCTATGCATGCCGGAAGTAGCATGCTCTTTCCCAGTCTATTCTTCTCCAATCTCTTTGGTTTGTCTTACGGCACTGGCTATCTCCCTTCCCTGGAACCAGTGGCTCTAAATCAGTGGACGGGCGACAGCTTGCCCATCACGTTGGTCACAATGGTCGTTATACCTCAAAAAAAAAAAAAAATACAGGTTGGCTCAGTTCTGATTGAGCCGTCGGTTTGGAACGTAGGACTACGACTTGCAGATCGGAGTGTTGAAAATGAGCTAGTGGATTATAGTGTCAAAGCGTTTATTTAATTTGTAATAGCCAACACAGGTCTATGATATGAAAAGTAGCTTTTTTTTATTGAAGGTTTAACGACCACCGTGAGCAACTAAATGGGCTATAAGCACTTGCCCATCCCTAATTTAGGGTCACTGGTTCCAGGGAAGGGAAAGAGCCAGCGCCGTAAGACAAACACACCATCCATGCCTCACCGGGATTCGAACCCGGACCCAACTCCTACGAATGGTCATAAGCCATCGCTTGGACCACTGCGCAACCGGGGCGACGAAACGTAGCTTTACACAACGTGGTGCTCTGCCTTTTTGAGCTTCTTACATTTCTTATCACTTGTTCTTGCCTCTCGTTCTGATTTTCTCCTCATTTGCTTGCGTTCATTCTGCGAATTCCGCGGCATTGTCGAAAATTTTAAACCCTTCACACGAAAACAGTTTTTAAAAAACTTAGTTTAAACCACCGCGATATGTTCTTTATATACACTGAAGAGCAATTGAATTAGACACAGCTGGCGTTATGCAAATGTGGCGCTGTGGGCGGCCCTGTAAACGGAAACGACATGACGTATGCAGCGATCCGACAATATAAGGAGTGATGCGACGGGAATCAGTAAGAATCGGACACAGTATGGGTAAGACGAAGGATCTAAGCGCATTTGATCGTGGGCAAATTGTCGGGGCCCGACGAATGGGTCACTCCATCTCGGAAGTCGTGCAGGCACTGGGATTTTTACGAGCCACTGTGTCACGGGAGCACCGTGAGTACATCGAATCCGGTAAAACCAACCCTGCAAGGACCAACTGCCGTGGACAACAGCGTGTGGATGAGCGGGGTCATCGCCGGCTACCTCGCATTGTAACAGCGGATAGACGGGCCACGGTACAAGAAATCACTCGGCAATTTAACGCTGGTGAACAAAAACGTGTAAGCAGCCACATCATCCAGAACCATCTCCTCGCTATGGGGTACAGAAGCCATCGTCCCACGAGGGTACCGCTGCTGACCGCACATCACAGGGTGAAAAGATTAGCATGGGCGCGGGAACATCGCCACTGGACCCTAGACATGTGTAAAAATGTTGCCTGGACTGATGAGTCGAGATTCACGTTGGTACATGCGGATGGCAGGATACGAGTATGGCGCAAACCACATGAAGCGATGGATCCTTCTTGCCAGCAGGGTAATCTTCAAGCTGGGGTGGGGGTGGCATTCTCGTCTGGGGACTGTTTACGTGGACTGAAATGGGATCCTTGGTACGTGTGACATCGTCCCTCACAGGTCAACGTTACCGGGATATCCTGGACAACCATTTTCTCCCGTTTGTGCGTCTTCAACATCCCACTGGGAACCTCATCCTGCAACAAGACAATGCACCGTGCCATTGCTCCCGAATTGTATCCGAATGGTTGGATGAACACTCCACCGACGTGACCTCGCTTCCTTGGCCAGCTAGGTCACCTGACCTCAATCCCATCAAGCACATCTGGGATGTCATCGGGAGAGTTGTTCGAGTCTCTGACCCCTCCATAAAATCTTCGTGAACTGTGGGAGCTTGTTCAGGGGTTGTCGATCCGTATGGCTTCCCAACGCTTCCGGTGTCTTGTCGAGTCCATGCCGAGACGAATCGCCGCCGTCATCAGGGCGAAAGGTGGTGCTACACGTTACTAGACAGGTATCTCTAATTCAATTGCTCTTCAGTGTATTTGAATAGATTTCGTCGAGGGCTTTAAAACGATACCACGCACAATTGGTTCTTTTTTTTTTATTGGAGGTTTAACGACCACCGTGAATACCTCAAAGGGCTATAAGCAGTCGCCCCTCCCTAATTTAGGGTCACTGGTTCCAGGGAAGGGAGAGAGCCAGTGCCGTAAGACAAACACAACATCCATGCCTCACGGGATTTGAACTCGGACCCCTTACGGACGAATGATCAGAGGCCATCGCTTAGACCACTACGCCACCGGGGCGGTTTTGCACACACGGTTGTCCAGATAAACCGCGATATTGTCAAAAATGTTCACCGGTTCACGAGAAAACAAGTTTTAATATATTAATTTCAAACCTCTGCGAAATGTTCTTTGTATGTTCGAACAGATCTCGTTGATAGCTTTAATAAGACAGTCGTGTTGCACTCACGGTTGCCGAGATAGACTGAGTCAAACGCAGGGGCACACGCAGAAATATTACATTATCTCTACCACCCACAGGGAGCGAGTAAAGTGTCGCCCGCACGATATCTTGCGCAGTACTCGAATTGGACTCCATGCTGTTTATGAATATCCTAACATGATTAGTGCGCGACACGTATTTTTAACGCTGTATCATGATTTCAATTGGGTCCTACTTTTATCACAAGCGGTCGGCCGTTAGTCGCCCCGTACTATCCGCGGAGTTAGACGGTAGTCCTTCGTCAAAAACCTCTAATTGGAGCTACTTTTGCTTGGAGTGGAGAGGGCCAGGCCGGAAGACAAGCACAAAGCCCGTGCCTCATCCAGTACTAGAACTGAGGCCCACTCGGACAAACGCTCGGAAGCCAGCGCTTAGACCACTACGCAACCGCGGCTTCCGCTTCTTTTGTTTGCGTAACCGCTGCACAATCAATTCCTTTTTGTGAAACTTTTGTTTTGTTTTTCTTTGGGCAACGGTTGCCACGTTAAAGTTTCTTAGTTTCTGACTCACAGGTGGTTCGCTTCCTTCTTTGGCTTTTTTTTTTATTGATATGACGACTGCTCTCGAAGAAGTAATATGAGTCATTCATAGCCAAAGCAGATTTGGTTGCTTTTTAATCGCTCGTGCAGGTCCTTGAACCTTCATGTGCAAAGGAAAGAAAGAAAAAATGTGCTTAGTTCTCCTAACAGAAAGGAAATAAGCTATAGCTACCGCCCCGGTGACAGAGGGGTCTGAGGTACGGGCTTCTGATCATTCCTCTAATATGCACGAATGACACCACCCATACCCGCATGAGGCATCGGTGGTGTGTTTGCATTGCGGATTAACCCTTTCCGAAACCAGCGTCTGCCGCCCCGGTGGAGCAGTGGTCTAAGGCGATGGCTTCTGATCATTCGTCCGAAAGGGGTTCGGGTTCGAATCCCGCTGAGGCATGAATGTTGTGTTTGTCTTACGGCACTGGCTCTCTCCCTTCCCTGGAATCAGTCACCCTAAATTAGGGACGGGCGACTGCTTATAACTCATTCAGCTGCTCACGGTGGTCTTTAAACCTCCAATCAATCAATCAATGTCTCCCATTGGCGCAGTGGTCTAAGGCGATGGCCTCTGATCATTCGTCCAAAAGGGGTTCGGGTTCGAATCCCGCTGAAGCATGAATGTTGTGTTTGTCTTACGGCACTGGCTCTCTCCCTTCCCTGGAATCAGTCACCCTAAATTAGGGACGGGCGACTGCTTATAACTCATTCAGCTGCTCACGGTGGTCTTTAAACCTCCAATCAATCAATCAATGTCTCCCGTTAGCGCAGTGGTCTAAGGCGATGGCCTCTGATCATTCGTCCGAAAGGGGTCCGGGTTCGAATCCCGGTGAGGCATGGATGTTGTGTTAGTCTTACGGCACTGGCTCTCTCTCTCTCTCTTCCCTGGAATCAGTCACCCTAAATTAGGGACGGGCGACTGCTTATAACTCATCGAGCTGCTCACGGTGGTCGTTAAACCTCCAATCAATCAATCAATCAATGCCGCCCCGCTGGCGCAGTGGTCTAAGGCGATGGCCTCGGATTATTCATCCGAAAAGAGTCCGGGTTCGAATCCCGGTGAGGCATAGATGTTGTGTTTGTCTTACAGCACTGGCTCTCTCCCTTCCCTGCAATCAGTCACCCTAAATTAGGGACGGGCGACTGCTTATAACTCATTGAGCTGCTCACGGTGGTCGTAAAACCTCCAGTCAATCAATCAATGCCTCCCGGTGGCGCAGTGATCTAAGGCGATGGCCTCGGATAATTCGTCCGAAAGGGGTCTGGGTTCGAATCCCGGTGAGGCATGGATGTTGTGTTTGTCTTACGGCACTGGCTCTCTGCCTTCCCTGGAATCAGTCACCCTAAATTAGGGACGGGCGACTGCTTATAACTCGTTGAGCTGCTCACGGTGGTCGTTAAACCTCAAATAAAAAAAATAAAAAAATAAAAAACCAGCGTCTCTGGATTAGGGTTCAGCGACTGCTTGTATCCCTAGATTGGCTGTTAAATCCAACAGCAAAAGAATGCCCTGACTGCAGTGGGTTGCAGCATGCACTGTTACAAGGGCAACTGTGCTGAGGCGAACGAACCTGGTAGGGAATGCTGCTCAAGGAATGTAAAGGGAACGCTGTAAATTTGGACAGACGGCTTGATAACCATGCAGCACAATACGTTTCGGATATGTATCAATAATGTTACAATATCTCATTTTCGTTACACTTTCAGAGATATCTTACAATTACGTCTCAGCAACGTCTACACTGCTGGTCACCCAAAATGCAACACCAGGAAGGACACGAGACATCAAAACCAAATTTACTGGACACATAACAACAGATACAAAGATGAAACGATTGAGCTTACAGGACCGTGCGACTTGCGGAACACGCAGACATCAATAGTTCGTGTGGCCCCCATGGCTGGCAATAACGGCCGCTACACGCCGCGGCATCGAACGAAAGAGGCTTTGGATGTGGGCTTGGGGTATATCGGTTCAGGCTGCTTCCACACTTTGCCACAGTTCCTCACGGGTGGTGCTTGCCGGGCCACTCGGTTGCCGATCAGCGGCCAGACGTGTTCGATGGGCGACATATTGGGAGAACAGGCGTGCCACGGCAGCAGTGACACCTGATGGGCCGTGAAGAGTTGTTGCACGATACGTGCCACGTGCGTGCGCGCATTGTCCTGTTGAAACGTGGCCACTGGCAGGTCCTGCAGGCAAGGGAAGACTACAGGCTCCAAAACGTCAGAGATAGTGCGGTGGCTATTGAGTGTACCGGCGATGCGTACCAGAGAGGTGCGGGTGTCATATCCAAATGCGCCCCAAACCATAACTCCAGGCGACGGACCGGTATGACGATGCATAATGCAGACGTCCTACAGTCTCTCGCCGCGGTGCCGACACACGCGGATCCGACCATCGTGGTGTTGCAGGCAGAAGCGGTATTCGTTGGAGAAGACAATGTCGAGCCTTTCCGTAGTCCAAGTGCGGCGTTAAATGGCCCACTGCCGCCGCACTCGCCGGTGGTGTAACGTAAATGGTAATCGGGCGCCGTGCGACAAGTCCCCGCGCCTGCAAACGACGTCTAACGGTACGTGCTGACACAGGTTGTTGCTCAACACACCCTAATTCCTGCGCTAACGTTCGTGATGTGGCGGTGCGAGCCATCAATGCCCGCCGCACAACATGCCGGTCCTCTAGTTCGGTGGTGTGCTGCGACTGCGCCAATCGCTCACGTCGGTCCGTCCGTCCCTCCTGCTCACACGGAATCCATACTCGCCTCGCTGTGGCTGGATGTCGTACCACACGGGCGCCGATGTCTCGGTACGATAAACCGCTGTCGCCATATGCCACTATTCGTCCTCTGTCGAACTCTGAAACGTGCTGGAATGACTGCCGTATTCTGCGACGAGGCATCAGGAAGCTTCCCACGCACAGATCCGGCAGCCCAACATACTTCCACTACTTACACCCCGCCTTCTGTGCACCCTTCTTATAGTGTTACTCGGTGGTGTGCCGGGCGCACATGATTTGCATATGCCCTGCAATGCTAATCGTTTGCATGTCCTCTCGCGGGCGACGCATGCTGCGAATTTCAGGCCAATCGGATGCTTCCTTCTTGGTGTTGCATTTTGGGTGGCCAGCAGTGTATTTGAAAGATATTTGTAGCTTTGATACATTACTGTTGCGTATTTGAAAGATATTTGTGACATCATCATATTATTGTTACGTATTTACCATGTTGAAGATTATACGAGTAGTTTTAATAAACTTTGTAAAGTCACAATAAAAATATTACACTCGACAGCTGTTTCAAAAGCAACGTCGTATTACGAGTTGTTGACGTTTTCACAGGTTCAACGCAGTCAGCTGTCCATTGGGAACAGTGGCGGCGTTTATAAATTGATAAGAAAAGAAATAAAAATCGGTCCCAAATGAGGGTGTCGAATTTCTATTATACATGTGGGATAGACTATATTTTCATCTCTAAATACCTACAAATACGAAATTTCTCAGCTTCAAGTATAAAAAAACATGCTGGTAGAGTATACTAACACAACAGCACAGCCATCAGTTAGATTTTTTAGAATGCTTTTTAGAAATTAAAAAATATAATAATCAAAACAATTACTTACTTTCAGACGATCTTGAATCACAAAAAAGAAAAGGATGAAACACTAAATTAACTAACTAGCTAACTCGAGTACGACAGTATCACCAAAGAACAGCCCATTAGCACGTGGAAATACGACTACGAGAGTGCTTCGGTGAAATGGCATAAAAGCGCATGCGCATCCATGCCGTTACCAAACCAAAAATCTTAAATATCGCCGGAATGTAACATCAAGGTAGCAATTATATACACTAGTGTGCAAAACTTAAGCAACAACGTCGTTTGACAGCATACAGTCATGACAGGGGAGACAAGGGCGATTTGCGGGTTGTACAAGGGAACAGCTCATGACAAAGGTGATGCATATGCAAATAGCAGGAGTTCGACGTCAGAGGTGACCTGAGGGCACGTAAACTGCGTGGAGACAGCGCGCACAGTGCCAGCCGACTACAAAAGACGGCGGACAGAGGCATTTCCAGACATTCGCTGCAAGTGAAAGTGAGATCGATCGTGCAATATGGCTAGGAGAAACTATCAGGATGCCTTTACACGTGGTAGAATGATCGGCAAGCTGGAGGAGGGGCGTACCGTGATGAGTGTTGCCCAAGAGTTTGGAATCGATAAAAGTGTAGTGTCACGAGCTTGGAAAGCCTACCGAACGACAGGTACAGCTGTACGAAAGGTAGGTGGTGGTCGCCCCAGGAAAACAACGGCGAGTGACGACCGATATCTCGTCGTGCAAGCGAAAAGAGACCGGAACCAGACAGTTGGCAGCATGGCGCAGCGGTTGCGTACAGCAACCGGACGACAGGTATCCCGGTTTACTGTGGCCAGACGCCTTCATAAGGGTGGGCTATATGCCCGCCGGCCGGAACGCTGCATACCATTGACAGCAGCCCATCGGCGGCACCGTTTACAGTGGTGTCGCGAACATGCACACTGGACACCTGATCAATGGAGTCACGTCCTCTTTACCGATGAGAGTCGTTTCAGTCGGACAAACGATTCTCAGCGCCAGTTGATCTGGCGAGAGGTAGGGACACGCTTTCATCCCACGAACATCAGGGAACGAAACCGTTGGGGTGGTCCTGGTGTACTTGTGTGGGGTGGCATTATGCTGAACGGTCGGACTGAGCCCCACATTTTCGACACAGGTTCCGTAACCGGAGCGCGTTACTGTGATGAGATCATCAGCCCCCACGTGCGTCTGTTCCGAGGTGCCATTGGTCCAGACTTTGTTTTTATGGACGACAACGCTCGCCCACACAGGTCCCAAGCAGTTGAGGACCTGTTAGATTCTGAAGATATTCGCAGAATGGAGTGGCCAGCGTGCTCCCTGATTTAAATCCCATCGAACATGTGTGGGATGTTTTGGGGAGACGCCTGGCGGCACGATCGATTCCCCCGGAGAACACCAGACAACTGACACAGATGCTCATCGAGGAGTGGGAACTGTTACCTCAAGAACTGTTGGATCATCTGGTGTTGAGTATGGCCAGACGGTGCCACGCAACCATTGCACTTCGGGGAGGTCATATCCCGTACTAAAGGACTTTGGATTGTTGTTCTCCCTCATGGACTGTCGGTTAGGTGTACGAATGCCGTGCTGTCAATAAACCATTTTCTGCTGCCTGCCTTCGTGTATGCGTTCTATTCATTTGTTTGCTACGCTGCTTTCGTCATCCTTTAGGTACTGCATTGTGCCTCTGTAGTGTGAATTTCATGTCTCACAGGTGAGTTTTCGCGGAATTACGCCAAAATCAGTAAAGTTGCTTAAGTTTTGCACACTAGTGTATAACGGAAACTATAAAATAGTAGTATCGGTGAATGCTATTTTTAACGCAACCGTAATGCATTAGGTGTACAAACAAGTTTTAAAGCGTTTTTTGTGTGACATATACCGCTAATTTACATATCCGACACTCCCCCGCATTGTTGTAATGTGACCGTAAATGGTCCAGAGTATAAAATGTGACACAGAAGTTTGCCCAACAGTCAAACGCACTTGCACATCGGTAGGTGAAAGATGGCAAGCGGTACTGCATGTATTCGACACTGCATCCGTTACGAATTTCGTCAAAGAAAAAGTGCTGCAAAAGCATGTGCATCGATCTGTTCTGTTCTGGGGGAGAATATTGTATCGAAAAGCACGTTTGAGTTTTGGTTTAAACGGTTTAAAGCAGGTGATTTTGATGTTAGCGATCGAGAACGTAGCGGCGACCCGTAGAAGGTTGCACATGAGGAACAACAAGCATTGCTGGATTATGATTCGTTTCAAATGCAAAACGAACTGGCTGAACAACTGGGGGTAACTCGACAAACTATTTCCAATCGTTTAATGCGCAGTGGGAAAGATTCAGAAGGAAAGAAAATGGGTGCCACATGACCTGAGCCAGAGGAACAAGGATGAGCGTGTCATGAAGTGTTTGAATCTGTTGAATAAACAACACAGAAAGTATTTCCTGTGGAAAATCGTTACAGGTGATGAAAAGTGGATATGGTACGACAATCCCAAACGCTAGAAACACTGGGTAGACCCCAGTGAAGCAACGACTTCGACACTGACACGCAATATTCACTCCAAAAACGTTTTGCTGTGCATCTGGTGGGATATGAAGGGTGTGCTCTATTATGAACTATCGGAACAGGGTCAAACTGTTACTGCTGATCACTACAAGCAACAATTGCTGCGATTGAACCAGGAAATCTGTCGGAAACGTCCCTTCACAGGCAAAGGATTGCGTCCCGTGAAATTACTGCATGACAACGCAGGGCCGCATGTCGCGAAATTGGTCAATAAAAAGTTATTGGCGCTTGACTGGGAAGTTTTGGAGCACCCGGCGTATAGTCCCGACATAGCCCCTTCAGACTATCATTTGTTCCGGTCGATGCAACATGGTGTATTTGCTGTACAGTTCCGGACATGTGACGAAGTGCAAAAATGGGTTGACGACTTCATCGCGTCACACGACGAAGTATTCTTCATGGCTGGAATCCGTCAGCTGCCCGACCGATGGTAGAAGGTGATAGATAATGACGGCGCATATTTTGATTCGTAAAGGTATTGTTGTTTTCTCTCAAATTACATGTTGCGTTGTCTTAAAATGCTTTAAAACTTACTTGTACACCTAATACAAAGAATTATGTTCCAAAATACACTGCTGGCCACCCAAAATGCAACACCAAGAAGGAAGCATCCGATTGGCCTGAAATTCGCAGCATGCGTCGCCTGCGAGAGGACATGCAAACGATTAGCATTGCAGGGCATATGCAAATCATGTGCGCCCGGCACACCATCGAGAAGCACTATAAGAAGGGTGCACAGAAGGCGGGGTGTAAGTAGTGGAAGTGTGTTGTGCTGCTGGACCTATGAGTGGGAAGCTACCTGATGCCTCGTCGCAGAATACGGCAGTCATTCCAGCACGTTTCGGAGTTCGACAGAGGACGAGTAGTTGCTTATCGCGACAACGGTTTATCGTACCGAGACATCGGCGCCCGTGTGGGACGACATCCAGCCACAGTGAGGCGAGTATGGAGTAGCGGGCATTGACGGCGCGCACCGCCACATCACGAACGTTAGCGCAGGAATTAGGGTGTGTTGCGAAACAACGTGTGTCAGCACGTACCGTTCGACGTCGTCTGCAGGAGCGGGGACTTGTCGCAAGGCGTCCATTGCTCCGATTACCATTGACGTTACACCACCGGCGAGTGTGGCGGCAGTGGGCCGTTGAACGCCGCCCCTATACTACGGAATGGCAAGACATTGTCTTCTCCGACGAATCTCGCTTCAGCCTGCAACACCACGATGGTCGGATTAGCGTGTGGCGGCACCGCGGCGAGTGACTGTATGACGCCTGCATTATGCATTTGCATACCGGTCCGTCGTCTGTCGTTATGGTTTGGGGTGCAATCGGATATGACACTCGCACCCCTCTGGTACGTATCGCCGGTACACTCAACAGCCACCGCACCATCTCCGACGTTTTGGAGCCTGTAGTCCTCCCTTACCTGCAGGACCTGCCAGCGGCCATGTTTCAACAGGACAATGCGCGCCCGCACGTGGCACGCATCGTGCAACAATTCTTCACTGCCCACCAGGTGTCACTGCTGCCGTGACCCGCCTGTTCTCTCGATATGTCGCCCATCGAACACGTCTGGTCGCTGGTCGGCAACCGAGTGGCCCGGCAAGCACCACCCGTGATGAACTGTGGCAAAGTGTGGAAGCAGCCTGGACCGACATACCTCAAGCCCACATCCAAAGCCTCTTTCGTTCGATGCCGCGGCGTGTAGCGGCCGTTATTGCCGGCCATGGGGGCCACACGGACTATTGATGACTGCGTGTTCCGCAAGTCGCACGGTCCTGTAAGCTCAATCGTTTCATCTTTGTATCTGTTGTTATGTGTCCAGTAAATCTGGCTTTGCTACCTGGTATCCTTCTTGGTGTTGCATTTGGGTGGCCAGCAGCGTAGGAAGAAATATACCCTTATTTTCTGTTTTGTATTTGTTATTACCCATAAAATTTCTAAGCAATTCCGCAAATTGCGGAGAATGCGACTTGCAACACGACCCTTTCATGTATCTGTTTATACAGTTTTGCAAAAACGAGAGAAAAATATTATGCCTCCAGCCTCCTACTTCCTAAACTACATCAAACAGAAGTCATCGTTCTTTCCACGTTTATAAGTGAGTCACGGAAAAATTCTCATCGGCCGCCACCGGGAATCGAACCCGGTGGCGGCCGATGAGAATTTTTCCGTGACTCACTTATAAACGTGGAAAGAGCGATGACTTCTGTTTGGTGAAATCCTTTCATTTTTATTAATATGTTTTGTTCGTATTTTATTATTTTTATTTTAATCTTAAAATGATCGTATTTAAAAATACCAAAGAGTAAAAGAAGATTCAACGAAATAATACTCCTCAACTGACGGCCACAATTAAGACACTACTTCTTCAAAAGGAAATTTCGGATGAACATTTTCCCCAGTTACCAAAGGTCACTGATGAGCAGAAGGGCTCATACAAACCATTTGAAGAATACGCAGATGTTATAGACTTATTACCAAACACCAAACAGAAGTCATTGCTCTTTCCACGTTTATAAGTGAGTCACGGAAAAATTCTCATCCGCCGCCACCGGAAATTGAGCCCGGTGGCGGCCGATGATAATTTTTCCGTGCCTCACTTATAAACGTGGAAAGAGCGATGACTTCTATTTGATGTTCCTAATCCACGTCAATTGTGTGCATTAATTATTCATTCGCCTCCTAGTTATTTGTTCAGTTGCTGCTTATCATCTTTGGTGAATCCCCAGTATTGTGCGAGGCTCCAAGAAGCAACCAGCCATGTGGTTTGGCAGTTAGTCTTATGTGAGTCTGGAGAATTCGAGGTCACTGTGGTGCAGTGGTAGCATGTCCGGCGCGTAACTGGAAGAACCTGGGTTTGATTCCCGGTGGTGGCTGATGAGAATTTTTCCGTGACTCACTTATAAATGTGGAAAGAGCGATGGCTTCTGTTTGATGTTCCTAATTCACGTCAATTGCGTGTATTAATTCCTAAACTACATTTAATTTCCGAGATCCCGGAGACTGCCGTCACGACTTATGAGACTTGCATGCAGTCCTTGTATGACTCACGAAAGACTTACGGTTTTGCAATCGAACTGACCAAAAACTCTTCTTTGAACATCGTTTCTGCTGGTCGATAGTACCGCCAACCTGTAGCAACGTCACACGCGGTATCCACATGAGAATCGTTTTTATAGATTGTGCCTGCTTCGCGATGGAAATGCGTACGCGCTAAGCCATGGCGAAGCTCCGATGTCCATAATGCCATCGGAGCCCATGATGCCATCTCACGATGTACCGTCTGCAACGACACATCGCGAGATCATCCGATCTGAGCGTGCGAATATCCGATAGCCGCCAACATGTAACATCGGGGGTTCTTCGAATTCGTCATCTGATTGGGCCACGCCGAAGTGGCCCGGACCAATGATGTGACGAATCGGCGTGCACGTTATGAAATGCGAGTCGAACGTGTGATGACGATCTGTGAGTTCTTTGTGGTAGCAGTAACTGTGTGAATCGTTGATGTGGATGCGATCGTGTAATGACATCTACATCGGCCTTCATAATGCATCGCGATAAACGTCTTCGAGATGTATCGTAGTTAGTGCATCGTGGTTTCGTCAGTATCGCGATATATCATGTATCGTAGTTTTTTCATTTCCTATTTACCAAATTTATTTATTTTTCGCCAAAATGTTGTGATAAATAGGTAATCGCCAATATTTTAGCGGAAACGATTTCTTTTCGCAAATTGCGAAGAATGCGATTTGCAGAGCGACCCCTGAGGATGTATTACAAACTTCAGCGGAAGCATCTTGCCTTTCTCAACCGAAAGTGAGTACTGCTACAACAAGACAATGCAAAACCCCTTACCGCACATACACTATCTACCAACAAGTAATTGGACACCTGTGATAGCAAAGGAAAACGAAGTTTATTCACCTTCAATAGTTGGTGGAGCCTTCACGAGCGGCGATTACAGCTGCGACCCTCCGGGGCATACTCTCAACCACGCGTTGTACGACGGCTAGCGGTATTTTCTTCCACTCTGCTTGGAGAAGACAGGTCAGTTCCTTCACCGATTTCGGACGGTGGGGGCACCCCTTAAGTCGACGCTTCAACTCGTCCCAGAGGTGTTCGATAGGGTTAAGGTCCGGGCACTGCGCAGGCCAGTCCATTCGAATAACCCCACTGTCACCATACCAAGCCATGATGGACCTCGCAACATGACAGGTGGTATTGTCATAATGAAAGTAACAAGGGTCCATCCCGTAAAACTGCCACAACGTAGGAAGCGCATGGTCATCCAAAATGGTGCAGTAGGTCTCGGCGTTGAGTCTACCAGGAATTGCGACCAAGGGTCCCGTGCCATACCAGGAGAAACACCCCCATAGTATAATTCCACCGCCACCGAACTTCACAGTTGGTACAATACATTCCGGCAGGAAGCGTTCTCCAGGCAGGAGCCAAACCCAGACCCTGCCATCCGACCGGTAGAAGGTGAACCTTGATTAGTCGCTCCAGAGAACCTGTTTCCACTGTTCAACGGTCCACTGTCGACGTTCTTTGCACCACGTTAGCCGAGCAGCGCTATTGGACTTGGTGATCAAAGTGTTGTGGGCGGCAGCACGTCCATGATAACCGAGCAGATGGGCTTCCTTACGGAGGGTATTCATTGAAAGAACACTCCTGGATGCCTGTTAAAACTGCTCGCGGATGTGGCCCATCGATTTGATGCGGTTCTTCCGAATTTCTCTGGCCAGCACTCGTCGGTCTCTAACTCGCAGTTTTGTGGGTCTGCCGGGTCGGGGCACATTCCGACAGTCACCTCTCATCTTCCACTTGCCAATTACGTAGCCCTCTGTCGATTATGGGTACTTCTACTCGCTGGATATGTCACGTACGGATCGGCCATTTCTGTGATACCCGACGATTACGCCTTTCTCGAAATTAGAGAGCTCCGAACTGCGTGGCATCTTGCATGCGACTGGTTGCGTTGTTGTTTCCCACACAATATTTAACGGCGGCGGCCGTGACGTGTATCAGGACCGCCGATGTCGTCGATTGCAGGGGTGTCCAATTACTTGTTGGTAGATAGTGTATATTAAGAATTTCCTTTATCTAGTAAATATAATTTTAATTTTTTCTTGAATAGATCTATATTATTGATAGATGCAAGATATTGAGTTATTCCATTCCAGAATATTGGACCTAAGTAATTGATGTTTGTTTTTAAATTTTCTGTAAGTGGAAACATATGTACTAAGTTGGATCTATTTCTTGTAGAATGTTGATATGTATGTGTGTATTTATCGAGACCAGATTTTGATAGAGACCAGATTTGATTCTCTTACACATTATTTTTCCCAAATTATTATAATCATGTAGTTGTTGTATTGTTAATATATTAAATTTATTAGGGTTAACTGCTGCATGAAAAACCATGGCAAATGTTTGGTTTCTATTTGATATTAACACAATTAATCTAACAAATTTATTTTGTAGTATTTGTAATTTTTTAATAATATGCTTAGTGGTGTTTCTCCATGTTAGAATGCAGTAAAATATGTTTGTATTAAAGATGGGTATAACAGTAACATTATTTTAGGGGTTAAATTATTCAGATTATTACTGATAATCCCAATATTCCCTGAAAGTTTATTAGATAAAGTATGTATATGTGTATTCCATTTTAAATCATTTTGCATTATCGTACTTCAATAGTTATGATGCTTAACAACTTCGATGTAATTTCCATTTAGAGCAACCCCCTGAAATGTAGGTTGAATATTCTTTTTTCAGAAAAAAATCATGTTTGGATTTGTTAGGATTAATGGCTAGTTGATTCGAGGAAAGCCAATTTATAATTGTTGCAAAATCTCTTTCAAGTTGATCAATAGATATAAATCTCTTTAAAGTTAATCAATAGATATAAATCTCTTTCAAGTTAATCATTAGATATAAATCTCTTTCAAGTTGATCAATAGATAGAAATCTCTTCCAAGTTGATCAATAGATAGAAATATCTTCCAAGTTGATCAATAGATAGAAATCTCTTTCAAGTTGATCAATAGATATAAATCTCTTTCAAGTTGATCAATAGATAGAAATCTCTTTCAAGTTGATCAATAGATATAAATTTCTTTCAAGTTGATCAATAGATATAAATCTCTTTCAAGTTGATCAATAGATAGAAATCTCTTTCAAGTTGATCAATAGACAGAATTCTCTTTCAAGTTGATCAATAGATATAAATCTCTTTCAAGTTGATCAATAGATAGAAATCTTTTTTTTTGATTGAAGGTTTAACGACCGCCGTGAGCAACTCAATGGGCTATAAGCAGTCGCCCGTCCCGAATTTAGGGTCACTGGTTCCAGGGAAGGGAGAGAGCCAGTGCCGTAAGACAAACACAACATCTATGCCTCACCGGGATTCGAACCCGGACCCCGTTCGGACGAATGATCGAGGCCATCGCTTAGACCACTGCGCCACCGGGGCGGCAGAAGAAGAAATCTCTTTCAAGTTGATCAATAGATATAAATTTCTTTCAAGTTGATCAATAAATAGAAATCTCTTCCAAGTTGACCAATAGATAGAAATCTCTTTCAAGTTGATCAATAGATAGAAATCTCTTTTAAGTTGATCAATAGATAGAAATCTCTTCCAAGTTGATCAATAGATATAAATCTCTTTCAAGTTGATCAATAGATGTAAATCTCTTCCAAGTTGATCAATAGATAAAAATCTCTTCCAAGTTGATCAATAGATGGAAATCTCTTTCAAGTTGATCAATAGATAGGAATTTCTTTCAAGTTGATCAATAGATAGAAATCTCTTCCAAGTTGATCAATAGATAGAAATCTCTTCCAAGTTGATCAATAGATAGAAATCTCTTCCAAGTTGATCAATAGATAGAAATCTCTTTCAAGTTGATCAATAGATAGAAATCTCTTCCAAGTTGATCAATAGATAGAAATCTCTTTCAAGTTGATCAATAGATAGAAATCTCTTTCAAGTTGATCAATACATAGAAATCTCTTTCAAGTTGATCAATAGATAGAAATCTCTTTCAAGTTGATCAATGGATATAAATTTCTTTCAAGTTGATCAATAGATATAAATCTCTTTCAAGTTGATCAATAGATAGAAATCTCTTCCAAGTTGATCAATAGATAGAAATCTCTTTCAAGTTGATCAATAGATAGAAATCTCTTTCAAGTTGATCAATAGATAGAAATCTCTTCCAAGTTGATCAATAGATAGAAATCTCTTCCAAGTTGATCAATAGATAGAAATCTCTTTCAAGTTGATCAATAGATAGAAATCTCTTTCAAGTTGATCAAAAGATAGAAATCTCTTCCAAGTTGACCAATAGATAGAAATCTCTTTCAAGTTGATCAATAGATAGAAATCTCTTTCAAGTTGATCAATACATAGAAATCTCTTTCAAGTTGATCAATAGATAGAAATCTCTTTCAAGTTGATCAATGGATATAAATTTCTTTCAAGTTGATCAATAGATATAAATCTCTTTCAAGTTGATCAATAGATAGAAATCTCTTCCAAGTTGATCAATAGATAGAAATCTCTTTCAAGTTGATCAATAGATAGAAATCTCTTTCAAGTTGATCAATAGATAGAAATCTCTTCCAAGTTGATCAATAGATAGAAATCTCTTTCAAGTTGATCAATAGATAGAAATCTCTTTCAAGTTGATCAATACATAGAAATATCTTTCAAGTTGATCAATAGATAGAAATCTCTTTCAAGTTGATCAATACATAGAAATCTCTTTCAAGTTGATCAATAGATAGAAATCTCTTTCAAGTTGATCAATAGATAGAAATCTCTTCCAAGTTGATCAATAGATAGAAATCTCTTCCAAGTTGATCAATAAGATCAATAAATTTGACTGAGACGCGTCTCATACCCAAATCGTCCGTACGAATCGACTGAACTGAACTGAAACTAATGTTGAAGTCTTCAGATAGCTCACGAATAATGATTCGGCGATTTTCCCGCACAGCTGCTGCGCACAAGAATGACATTATTTTCACTTTTGTTGGTTGCGGGCCTCCCACACCATTCGTCACTTTCAATAGATTCACGACCATCTTTAAAACGTTTTTACCACTCATAAACTTGCACAGATGGGTAAATGATTATCCAAAGCATGCCGGAGTGATATGAAACAGAACTGTTAAAGCACAGGGTAGTGGAAGAAACTTAGGAAAACTTCCGTCCAGCAGTGAATGAGAATTGATGACGATAATAATGCTGATAGTTTTACACTGCGTTCAAATACCTTGGTCGTCCGCTTGTTTGAGACCTCTAAAAATCGCGGACCACCAAAATCAAAATGGTGTTGGTCCGATAGATAGATAGATGAAAGCTATCTATTAAAAATGGTTTAAAAAGCAAAATTATAAACAAAAGTTTGAAAATCTCCGTCAGGAAGTGGATTTTAAAAATTCCTAGGGATAGAGGACATGAAGTGGCGGTTAATTTCATTCTCTCCCTGCCTCCATCCCTACGCATGTCGCAATAAGCAAACTAACCTTCACCAAGTACGAGGGCCGCCCCGGTGGCGCAATGGTCTAAGCGATGGCCTCTGATCATTCGTCCAAAAGGGGTCCGGGTTCGAATCCCGGTGAGGCATGGATGTTGTGTTTGTCTTACGGCACTGGCTCTCTCTCTTCCCTGGAACCAATGGCCCTAAATTCGGGACGGGCGACTGCTTATAACCCATTGAGTTGCTCATGGTGGTCGTTAAAAACTCAATCAAAAAAAATCGGGTCTGGGCAGGAGTGTGCTTTAATGGCTGGACTTCCTTGTATGTTTGTCAAGGCAACATGAATGCCTCAGTGTACCGAAGCGAGATCATTGTGCTCATTGTAAAAAAAAAAAAAAAGAACGAGGAAAGAAATGAGAACGTTCTCAACCTAAACACGTGCTTTATGCTTTCATTTCGTACCTCCATTTCCGTCTCACACGACAACACACTAATTGAAGTTCGCGAATATCACTCCTCACCCATGTCAACATGCAACAGGCCACCACACATTGGGATGTCAGATGTAATAACAATTCTTCTTCTACCGACGCCACTTCCTTCCCTTTTTTCCTCCGGCCTTGTGCGGCTATTTAGACCGAAGGCGAAACCAGTGCAGCATTTACCTGAGCACTGGATCTCCGGCTCTCCTGGCCCGGTTTTGGACCCTGTGGTGTGTGGAGTTTCAAATTCGAGGTGCAATCACTCACTGCGCTCTCACGTTTCTAAACACAACCCATCCCAGTCTAGCATCTTGATGTTATAAAGAAACAATAAACTGCGATACCAACTGCCATTTTTTTCGTCGCTCTTAACACGATAAATAAATGAATAAATAAGCGATCTCAAAAATACCTGACAATAGAACAGTTCCGATTAACAAAGTGCCAGACACAGAGTTTCGTGTACTTCTATATACACTGCTAGTCACCCAAAATGACACACCAAGAAGGACACGAGATAGCAAAGCCACATTTAATGGACACATAACAACAGATACAAAGATGAAACGATTGAGCTTACAGGCCCGTGCAACTTGCCGAACACGCAGACATCAATAGCTCGTGTGGCCCACATGGCTGGCAATAACGGCCGCTACACGCCGCGGCATCGAACGAAAGAGGCTTTGGATGTGGGCCTGTTGTATGTCGGTCCAGGCTGCTTCCACACGTTGCCGCAGTTCATCACGGGTGGTGCTTGCCGGGCCACTCGGTTGCCGTTCAGCGACCAGACGTGTTCCATGGGCGACATATCGGGAGAGCAGGCAGCAGTGACACCTGGTGGGCCGTGAAGAATTGTTGCACGATGCGTACCACATGCGGGCGTGCATTATCCTGTTGAAACGTGGCCGCTGGCAGGACCTGCAGGTAAGGGAGGACTACAGGCTCTAAAATTTTGGAGATGCAGCGGTGGCTGTTGAGTATACCGGGGAAGCGTACCAGAGGGGTGCGGGTGTCATATCCAATTGCACCCCAAACCATAACGACAGGCGACGGACCGTTATGGCGATGCATAATGCAGGCGTCATACAGTATCTCGCCGGCGTGCCGCCACACGCGGATCCGACCATCGTGGTGTTGCAGGCAGAAGCGCGATTTGTCGGAGAAGACAATACCGTGCCATTCCGGAGTCCAGGTGCGGCGTTCAACGACCCACTGCCGCCGCACTCTCCGGTGGTGTAACGTCAATGGTAATCGGAGCAATGGGCACCATGCGACAAGTCCCCGCTCCTGCAGACGACGTCGAACGGTACATGCTGACGCAGGTTGTTGCGCAACACACCCTAATTACTGCGCTAACGTTCGTGATGTGGCGATGCGAGCCGTCAATGCCCACCGCACAACATGCCGGTGCACTCGTTCGGTGGTGTGCCGCGTCTGCGGCAATCGCTCACGTCGGTCCGTCCGTCCCTTCTGCATCCACCGAATCCATACTCACTTCACTGTGGCTGGATGTCTTTTCACACGGGCGCCGATGTCTAGGTACGATAAACCGCTGTCGCGAAAAGCCACTATTCGTCCTCTGTCGAACTCCGAAACGTGCTGGAATGACTGCTGTATTCTGCGACGAGGCATCAGGAAGCTCCCCACGCACGTGTCCGGCAGCACAACTCACTTCCACTACTTACACCCCGCCTTCTGTGCTCCCTTCTTATACTGCTTCTCGGTGGCGTGTGCATATGCCCTGCAGTGCTAATCGTTTGTATGTCCTATCGCGGGCGACGCATGCTGCGAATTTCAGGCCAATCGGATGCTTCGTTCTTGGTGTTGCATTTTGGGTGGCCAGCAGTGTATGTGTTACTGCTGACCAGTGGGTACAGTAAGAAAAAATGTCCTTCTGAAGTAAGGTTTATCCAAGGAAATAACAGAAACAATATGTAAAAAAAGAAATGAAAAGAAGATAATGGCGACTCATGTACAATACACAATCAAACTCATTTCGGGGGGGGGGTTTGACCCTGAAAACCCCTCCCTTGGATACAGCCATGGCTCTCTCCGTTCCCTGGAACCAGTGGCCCTAAATCAGGGACGGGCAAATGCTTGTAGCTCACGGTGGTCGTTAAAAACCCCAATAAAAAATCGTAGTCGAAAACTTGGCGTGACTCACAGTGAATGCAGTTGCTAATTAATTAATATTTAAACTGTAAACTCATTTTACGCACGTAGTTAGCAATTCAAAATCCCTACCGGAAAAAAAACGGAAATACTTCTCGTCTTTTTATCTCAACAACTAGAGCTGTCAACAAGTACTAATTAACACATTAACTGTTCGGTCCGAAGCTAACGATGTAATAAAACCCCAGTCGTGAGATTCGACTGAAAAATAAGAAAAGCAAAAAAAACGTTACCTTTAGTTTTCCTTTGGAAAAGAAACTTTAATGATTACGATGTAATCCATTCTGTTTCAGAAGACTTAGACGTAGCTTGTAAAACATAAAACACTCACAGATAAAATAATCTTTCAAGCGCAGCTCCAACACTTTGCGTCCATCAGTGTCAGAAAAGGAACCGAATGTGCTTTGCACTCTTCACCTGTGTGTGTGTGTGCCTCTCCAGGCTGATTGATGATTCATTGCCACGCTCACCTCTCGCAATAGTTTCGTTTGTGATGCAATAAGCACACCCACGCACTTCCTCAGCGGTCAGAGCCATCATCTAACATTAACTTCAGCAGAGATGGCAAAGTAAAATTGTTAAAACCTATACGTGCGCATTGGTAGCATGCGGCGAGATACGTGCTGTTGGCTTTCATTGCCAGCTTTTTAGAAGCTCTGTTTTCGGAGTTTAACGATCATATCTTAGAGCTATACGGGAGTCATGACAAAAGATATGCATACGTTAAAATAAAACGGAAGCGGATGATGCAATCGGGAAAATAATTGCGTCATGTCAAGGTCAGACTCTCAGCAACGCAGCGGTGGCAGAACACCGCGCTATCATTTGCTGTGTGGACGTGGGTGAGTTTTTTTTTTAAATTGGAGGTTTAACGACCACCGTGAGCAACTCAATGGGCTATAAGCAGTCGCCCGTCCCTAATTTAGGGTCACTGGTTCCAGGGAAGGGAGAGAGCCAGTGCCGAAAGACAAACACAACATCCATGCCTGACCGGGATTCGAACCCGGACCCCTTACGGACGAATGATCATAGGCCAGCGCCTTAGACCACTGCGCCACCGGGGCGGCGGTGAGTTTGGAAATGGAAGCGTGCAGCTCCTCAGGTCGAGTTACGGCATTAGACCAGCGCTCGTACGTGAAAATACAGGGTGATTCAGAAAGAAGTATACAGTTTCAGCGCACTATAAAACAAGAGCAATGTAAGATATTTTATGCTACCTGTAACAGAATTGTAGGGGAATATTTCAAGTTTTTTTAGAGACAGTCACGGATGTTCTATGTGTGTACCCTTAGTCAAACGACACACATCGAGCCGGTAATCCATTTCCGCCCAAACGCGAGGAAAGATATCTGAATCAAGGGCAGTGATAGTGACTGTGATACGCTGCTTCAGCTCCGCTAGATCAACAAGAAGGGGAGGGGCGAATACTTTGTCCTTTACGTACCCCCACAGAAAAAAGTCACAAGGTGTTAAGTCCGTGTTGATTTTCCCGGGCTTCGTTGAATGGCGGTGCAAACACTATCGACGACTTTTTCCGATACACGCGGTCATCCAGGACTTTTAAGTTTGCACAAACAGCCCGTAGTTTCAAATTTTGTATGCCAATCGTAGATAGATTTTCTGGTTGGAGGTTCTTTTCCGAATCGTGATCGAAAATGCCGTTGCACCACAGTTACAGATTCCGTTTTGCTCAATTCAAGAACACAAAGCGCCTTCTTCACTGCAGACGCTGCCATTTTGACTGAATAGTCACGTGACGCGCGCGCTATCGCCTACGTCGATTCCCTCAGTAGCGGGACACAAACATTATTAGTACATCTACCTAACGGTTCGCGGTTGTGGTCCGTGTCTTCAACTGTTACTGTTTTACGGCATCTGGAAAATGTATACTTCTTTATGAATCACCCTGTAGAAACTCTGCCGGGGAAAACTCCGACACAGATCCACACTGCCTTGCAAAAAGTTCCTGAGGAAGGAACTCTTGAGAATTTCTTTCTGATGACGAACTTGAGACAGAACATTAATCGCCCCAAATTGTTGGAAGCGGGAGCAATCTTGCTGCATGACAACGCATCGTGTCATGGTGCAGCGTCGGTATAGGTACTTTTGTTGAAATAAGGCTGGGAAACTTTATCGCGCCCACCATACAGCTCTGATCTCAGTCCACCCGACTTTGATATTTTCTCAAAGTTAAAAAATAGGCTCCGTGGCACCTGCTACGAATCGCTGGACGAACTGTCATTGGACGTGAATCGAGTAATACGACAGCTGAACAAAAATGGCGTACTACGGGGCAACCAGGACCTACCTCACCGCTGGCAAGCTGTCATTAGCAGCGGAGGGGAGGACACTGAACGGCAATAAGGTACGTTTTCTTCGTTTCTTCACAATTTTCTGAAAGATGGACAGTGTGCAGAACTTTTATGACCCCCGTGCACGGTTGCACGTCCCTAATTTAGGGCCTCTGGCTCCAGGGAGGGGGAATGGCTCCAGCGCCGTAAGTAGTCTCGAATGATATATATACCCACCATATATATCATTCGAGACTAGGCCCAACTCGGATAACCAGCAAGAAGCCAGCACCTCTGCTCACTAGGCCATCGGAATACACACTACCTGATCAAAAGTAACCGGACACAGAAACTCCCTCTAACAGGAAATGAATTAACATGAGTGGCATGCCGAAAGTTTTTAGCTGTTTAAAGAAATATGTATTTATTCACGAATAATTACTTACAACTTTTCATAATAATCTCCATGAACATCTATACACTATTGCATTCGATAAAACCATTTTGCAAATGCCTCTTCCCAGCTGTGTTTTGACAGACTGTCAACTGCCTCAAAATAAACTGCTACGGACTCTTCATCAGACGAAAATCGACGTCCACGCAGGGCTTCCTTGGCTTTTGGAAACAAAAAGAAGTCACAAAATGCCAATTCAAGAGAATAGGCTTGATGAGACAAAACTCTCACGCCTTCTGTTGACTAAGAATCAAATGCCTTGGCTGCAGTGTGAGCAGGTGCATTGTCGTGGTGAAGGTGCTCATTTTTTTATCTAGGGTGCTTTTCCTTCCATTCGGCAATGAGCTTCGGCAGACATTGAGTGGTATACCGATTAGCAGTAACAGTTCTCAGATTTTCAAGAACAATAGCTGTCACGTGTCCTGTTTTACAGAAGAAGGACGCTACCAATTTCTTCCCTGCACTGCGGATTCGTCGGACTTTTGTTGGAGGTGAGTCACCTTCGAAGCACCAGAGCCTTGGTTGTTCCTTTGTCTCCCGGTCATAATGATAAATCCTTGATTCGTCACCAGTGAGGATGCTTTAGGTGCATTTGCTACATCCTCCCCTGAATTTAGAGAACATGAATTGGCTCCATTCAACTCTGCTTGTCTTCTGCTGGCCCGTGAGTGAATGAGGCATCCAAAAGGCACATCGTTTCCTGACATGCAAACAATCATGAATGGTTGTTTGTGCAGTAGTTCATCCAATGCCCAGGGTCGTCTTTATTTCATGAAATGTGTCACCAGGATCTTCTTTGATAAGTTTTCTTACAGCATCGATATTTTCAGTCGTTTGCGTCAGCATGGTGCGTAGGTCATCTTCTAAAGGATATTTCCCCTCTTAAATTCACGAAACTAGTTTCTAACTGCTACAAGAGAAGGAGCAGACTCTGGACCGATATTTGATAGCAATTCAAAACACTGCTGTGCACCCAAACCTTTTTTGAAATCATAGAAAACAATAAATACATCGCTCTTTCCGCGTTCCAGAAACACACAGCAACCGAAAAATTGTTTTCAACCGCCGCCGTGGAACCACGGATCTCTCGATATCTAGCCGAGAGATCCGTGCCACCAGAGATCCGTACTGATGCCACGTATTTGGAGGATTTTCACCTTGGATCTTGCCCTTTGGATTTAATTGCTATAATATATATAGCCAGTGCCGTAGTTAATGCCAACCAGATGGAGACGTCTCAGTAGCTGAGTCCATCTTACGGATTTATAATGTCAGAAGCTGACTTAAAAGTACACATAGCACCGTGGATTGTTGGCCACCGTGGTGTAAATGTAACGCGCTCGGCTAGATATCGAGAGATCCGTGGTTCGATTCCACGGCGGCGACTGAAAACAATTTTTTGGTTGCTGTGTGTTTCGGGAACGTGGAAAGAGCGATGTATTTATTTATTTACTGACGCTATTTGGAGGATTTTCATAGAAAACAGTTGCACAAAAATCACGTTTTGACAGCTCCATTTAAGCGAACCAAATGAGGTCAACTGCGTTCCATTCTTCTTCCACGTGAGTAAAAAGTTATTTGAGCAAGAGGCCACGGCGCTCACTATTGTCTAATAGGAACCCGCGTTTCCTAACTACAGCTGCTTCATTGTCGGCAGACAACGCGTTCAGCAACAGCCAAAAACTTTCGACGCAGCCACCGTATCACAGCCTCGACTCTTCTGGGAGAGCTTTACTATATTTTGGTACGTTGCTACAGGAAATAGCTTCCATTCTGCCACAAGAGCATTTGCCAAGTTGGGAGCCGATGTCGGAAGGTTCGTCTTGGCTGGCAGTTCATGCCGAAAGTGCTGCATAGGGTTCAGGTCGGAGCACTTTGCAGGCTAGTCAAGTTCTTCTATACCCATCTCATCCAACCATTACTTCACGGACCTCGATTTGTGGACGGGGGCTTTGTCTTTTTTGGTAAAGGAAAGGGGCTTCGCCGAACTGTTGCCATAATGCTAGGAACACAAGATTGTCGAGAATGTCATGTTAAAGTTTTGTCACAATCGAAGCATTTTTACGTACGTTATGACGCATAAAAGCAATGGAATGGATCCCGCTCCTACGTCCTGACTTTTGACCACATTTCTCCCATCTTCAATAAGGCTCTTCTCCAGGTGTAGGTGTTCCCCTGCCACATACTAAAATTTCACCGAAATCGAACCATTTTTACGCAAGTTATGACGCATAAGGGCAATGGAATGGACCCCGCTTCTATGTCCTGACCTTTGACCCCATTTCGTCCATTTTCAATAGGGTTCTTCTCTAGGAAGTCCACTGCCCCATACTAAAATTTCATCTAAATCATACCATTTTTACGTGAGTTATCGTGCGGATGGGCACACGGACAAAGCTCGAGCATATACGCTTCTTCAACCTACGGTTGGAAAGCGTAAAAAACAGTCCCTGCGCATGCTACCTCCTCCACCAGACTTCAGAGTTGGTACCGCATAGTCGAGCAGGTAGCGTTTATCTAGCATCCTTCACAGTTGGTACCGCACAGTCGAGCAGGTAGCGTTCATCTAGCATCCTTCACAGTTGGTACCGCACAGTCGAGCAGGTAGCGTTCATCTAGCATCCTTCACAGTTGGTACCGCACAGTCGATCAGGTAACGTTCATCTAGCATCCTTCACAGTTGGTACCGCACAGTCGAGCAGGTAGCGTTCAACTAGCATCCTTCACAGTTGGTACCGCACAGTCGAGCAGGTAGCGTTCATCTAGCATCCTTCACAGTTGGTACCGCACAGTCGAGCAGGTAGCGTTCATCTAGCATCCTTCACAGTTGGTACCGCACAGTCGAGCAGGTAGCGTTCAACTAGCATCCTTCACAGTTGGTACCGCACAGTCGAGCAGGTAGCGTTCATCTAGCATCCTTCACAGTTGGTACCGCACAGTCGAGCAGGTAGCGTTCAACTAGCATCCTTCACGCCCAGACTCGTCAGCCAGGTCGTAGCTAGTGGGAAATTTTTGGAGAGGCTACTAGCAATGTAAAGGATGCTAGGAAATTCTTATTTACCTCGGTAAATTAGTTTTAAATTAATATAGCAGTATTTATTGAATAATTAGTACGCACAGCAATAATGTTTTAAAAGTACACACTGAAATGCTAGAAAAACTGGCACACCAGTCTAATACTTGTTAGGTCCCCCACGGGAGCGCAGGACTGCAGAAATACGACGGGGCATGGACTCTACTAGCTTCTGGAAATACACTGAGTGGCCACTTTACTATGACCACCCCCTCAGTACTTCGTTGGGCCTCCTTTTGCCTTTAATACTGAGTCGATTCTTCGTGGCATGGACTCCACGAGATGTTGATAGGTGGTTTGTGGAATCTGAGACCATGCTTGATGAATAGCACTTTCCAGGAGTGTGAGATTGCAGGGTTGTGGATCCAGCTCTCTGATGGCTCGTTCAACTTCATCCCACAAATTCTCAATGGGATTATGGGGGCCACCTAAGCAAAGTAAACTTACCGGCATGTTCCTGAAATCAGTCCTGTACAATACGATCATTATCTTGTTGAAAGTCATTGGGATAAACCATCCACATGACAGGATGCACTTGGTCCGCAACGATGTTTAGATATGATGTGCCAGTCAGACACGAATTAAAGGGCACAAAGCATGCCAGGAAAACATTCCCCAAGCCATAACGTTGCCTCCACCAGCTTGAAGGTTTGTAGCAATGAATTTGGGGTCCATGCTTTCGTGCTGTTTCCGCCTAATTCTCACTCGGCCATCGGCATGGTGCAACTGAAAACGTGATTCATCGTACTACATAATTTGTTTCCAATTATCAACTGTCCAATCCTTGTTCTCCTGTTTGAACTGGAGACGTTTTCTCTTGTTAACTGCAGATAGCAAATATGTTCGAACAGGCCTGCGGCTGCCATATCCCATCCGATGCAGTGTACGGCGAACAGTGCGTGCAGAGATCATTTGAGGGGATCCTTGATTAAAATGGTCTGTAATTTAGTGCACTTTTGCCCTTCTGTTGTCTGTTACCAGTCTGGACACACTGCGTTCCGCCCGAGCAGTCACTAGTCGATGACGACCACACGTTGCACTTAGAGACCCAGTTTTTTGGCTGACAGTCCAGTCTTTAAACACTTTAACAACAGCTTCTCTGGAACATTTCACGAATGCGACGCGACGGTTTCGGTGATACTTGCTCCATGGCTCCGAGCTCCTACAATCATCCCACGTTGAAGGTCCGTCAAATCACATTTTTTACCCATCTCGTCACCCAAAAATCCCTCTACTACTGTCGCAAGCACTAAGCTTTCCCTTCTTATACTAGCTTCGTCCACTGGTGGTAACAGCGTGCAGCCATAGCTTATTTGCTTAAAACTGTCAGGTGGTCATAATAAAGTGGCTACTCAGTGTATACTGTAGGCAATGCACACCATACTTCCTGCAGAGCGTTCCACAATTCGGGTGTATTCCGAGGTCGCGGATTCCTGTGTTCGATAGTGCGTTGCATGGCATCCCAAATGTGTTCTATCACGTTCAGATCTAGAGACTTGGGTGGGAATGGCAACATCCAAAACTCAGATGAATGCTCCTCTAACCATAATGTGGCGTCCCGACACTTGTGTGGAGGTGCATTGTCCTTTTGGAACAGGCCCAACCCATCAGCATGAATGCAGGGCATGAACGACTGTACCTCGTCAGAATGGATGCGCACATAGCGTTGGCCGGTCACAGACGTTTGTAGACGTACCAGGGGTCCCAGTAATGGCATGGGTTTGCCCAGCTAAACACACCCCATACCATTACGGACCCCCCCCACACACACACACACACACACACAGACCACCAGCCGGTACAGTTCCCTGTTGACAAGCGGGATCCATAGCTTCATGGGGTTTGCGCCACACACGAATCCTTCCATCTGCCCGATACAGTTGGAAGCACGACTCGTCAGACCAGGCTACTTGTTTCCAGTCATCAAGTGTCCAGTGGCGGTGCTGCCGAGCCCAAACGAGGAAAATAGCTCTGTGTCGTGCACCCAACAAGGGGACTCGAGTTGGGCGTCGGCTACCAAAGTCCATATCGTGCAGGGTACATTGCACAGGCCAGACGTTGATGCTTTGTTGAGGCTCCATCATTGAATTCCGATGATACCTGCGAGAGTATCGCATGAAACGATTCTTGACAGCCGACGATGGTCACGTTCACCCAATATCTTTTTACGCCACACTGGTATCGTAGGTTGGAGGTTTTGCCTGAATTCTTGTAGTCACGGTACACCTTTGCAATGGTCATCCGTGAAAATACGAACTTCGTTTCTACCTCCGAAATACTATGGCCCATCTCACGAGCGCCAATTATGAAACCGCGTTGAAAATCGCTCAAATCGTTATTACTTGTCATTCTCATGCCGAAAACAGCTCTGACAGCTGGCAAGGATTTCTATCGCTTTATATACGCACTGGCGGACGCAACCGAGTACGCGCATAGGTGACGTTGCTATGTATTTTGCATAAGCTCGTCTGTACCAGTTTTTCTGGCACTTAAGTGTATATCATGATTGTCAATCATTATCAATCCACTGCTGGATGAAGGTCTCCAAAAGTTTCTTGCCCAACTGTCTGTTGTGAGTCTTCATATCCCTCCAAAATGCTTTCAAATTTCATCCACCAAAGTATATCTATACACAGTATATAACCTCCTCTGTTAATGCCATTAAGGGCCACTCTCGGGAGGTTTTTTTTTTTTTTTTTGAATGAAATGACTCAAAAACTGTTTAACCGATCAAGAACAAATCTGATATTCCAAGCTTTGTTTAAAAACAAATTTCTAATCGATATATTTTAAATTGGACAAACGTCTTCTTTATGTAATGCAATACCGATGCGTGATTCCTCGAGGCTAGAAAGGGTTTTAAAGAAAAATCTGAAGACGAGTTTTCGAGAACTCCGAAGGAAATTCATTCAAGGCAGACCGAAGACAACATATACTGATTAATTTTTATACGATGAATAGTTCATTAACTATTAATTTAAAATTGTATTAACTGGGAACTCTAAAACATTTAATTTATTCTAGGGAGAAACGTGTTTTTTATAATTTTTTACTGATACAGGTGTTAGCAAATACCTTACATGTCTAATAATGTTATGTTTGTGTTTTGTATTACGTTTTGTTGTGTTTAAACTTATGAGATATGTAAATTCTCTTCTTTTCACGTAATAATTGCCCCGGTGAGCCATTACATTATGACTACCTACCTAATAAGCACTTAAGCCCGCAAAACATTATGACTACCTACCTAATAAGCCATTTAGCCTGCAAAACAGCGGCCGCTTGGCAAAGCATCGATTCCATGAGGTGGCGATAGGTACCCTGGGGTATCTGATACCATAATGTCAACAGCAGGTCCTCCAGTTCCCGTACATTTCGGGGTGGTGGTGATTTAGGGCGAACCCGCTTTTCCAAGTCGAACCACAACTGTTCGATTAGGTTCATGTCAGGTGAGTTTGGAATTAACAGAGTCAGCAGCATGTTCCTCGAACCAGTACTTGACGATTCTGGCAGTGCGGCATGGCGCGCATCATCCTGTTGGTAATGGGCATCACCAGCAGGGAACACAGTTACCATGAATGCGTGAACTTGGTCCTCAACGATGTTCAGATGCCAGACAGCTGTCAGAGATTGTGCTATTGGGATAATGGGGCCTAAAGTGCCCCAAGAAAACATCGCCCGTGTATAACACCGCCGCCGCCGGCCTGTTTCCTCCCACCAGTGCATTCAGGTGCCGTAGATTCCGTTAGTAATATGCGTATCCACGCTCGGCCGTCACGTGATGCATCAGGAATCTTTTTTTATTGGAGGTTTAACGACCACCGTGAGCAACTCAATGGGCTATAAGCAGTCGCCCGTCCCTAATTTAGTGTCACTGGTTCCAGGGAAGGGATAGAGCCAGTGCCGTAAGACAAACACAACATCCATGCCTCACCGGGATTCGAACCCGGACCCCGTTCGAACGAATGATCAGAGGCCATCGCTTAGACCACTGCGCCACCGGGGCGGCCATCAGGAATCTTGATTCGTCAGACCAGGCCACTTTCTCCCAATCTTCCACGGTCTAATATCGATTATCTTGGGCCCATTTCATGCATTGTTGGGATTGACGTGCAGTAAGCATGGGGACCCGGCTACGGCGGCCCATGCGCAGAAGACTGAGATGAACAATGTGCTATGACACATTGCCCTGATCACCACTGTTGTAGTTGCAGGTGATTTGTCGCACTGTGGCCCTGCGGTCGCTGTGAACTATGCGCGACAGTCTCCGCTAAATTATGACATCAATGAGCTGCGGACGACAGACGGCTGGACGTCGGTTCGTCGTTTGGCCAACTACGCACCACTTTTGACACGTACTCGCTACAACGGCACGTAAACAACCCACAAGCAGCGCCGTTGTCCTATCACAATTGCCCATTATCAAACTGCGATAAATCGGCAGTTTTTCCCATTCTTACTCCGAACACTCTACTAACCGAAAGCCGGTCCTCGGGTTGTATATATATACTGCTCTGTGAACTTCACCTGCGCCACCGTTCGGTCTCCAGGCGCGCTCATTTCTCTAGGCTTGGGGTGGTCATAATAGAATTGCTCAATGGTGTACCACAACACATATGTCAAATCTGATTACGGCAATCCATTTCTGAGAAAATTCTGGTCTTGTTTGATATGCAACATGGTTCCCTTACCATTTGAAAATTTTTTATCTTGATCCTATATGGCTGATTTTAAGATGGCGGCCATGTTCCGGAAATATCCTAAAAGATAGGCCCCCCTCACCGATTCTTTGCTGGGGCATTCAGATATTTCCTTTTCCCTCCCGTTTCTGAAATGGAAGGGTGTTCTGCGACTTTTGACTCATCCTGTAGAATGTATACACACTGAGTTGGTTTTGCATTAGGAGCTAATAACGCGTTGGGGCACGGTTTTGTGCAATCACGACTCGCAGACGCCTTTAAACAGATTCCACGAGGTGGCGAACATCCTCCATGAGTAACTTGACCCATGTCCTCTTCAGAAGCTCCGTGAGATCTCGCTCATTCCGTGGAGGTGGATCATCAGTTCTCATACCCGGTTCTAGCATACTCCACAAAGGTTCAATTGGGTTACAGTCAGGAGACTTTGGGGACATAAGCAATGTGGCAAATTCGTTGTCGTGTTCCTCCATCCACTCAGTAGTTATACGAGCCCGATGACACGGTGCATTTACCTCTTGAAAGATGGCACTGTGTTCCACGTAAACCTCCTGCAGCGTCCACCATTTGGTGTCCACCATGTAGCGTCCACCATTTGGTGCTTGTGGGTTGATACCAACGGATCTAGGACTTTCCAGGGAAAAGCTCCTAGACCAGAACACTACCTCCCCCGGACTTTTGGACCCAACTGTACAACCAGGGGATACGGCTTGATGCTCCTTACGCCATATGCGAACCAGGCCATGAGCATGCTGCAACAGGAAATGGGACTCATCACTCTAAATGACCTTCTCCGCCTGTCGACGTTCCTTTGCCCATGCAAGGCGTTGTTTGCGATGACAGTGAGTCATCATGAGTACCCTCGTTGGTCTCCGGCTGATGCAAGGTACGGCGCATGGTGCTTGTAGAAATAGGTCGAACTGCACCGCTGTTGTACTGGCGGGTGAGCTGTGTGAGTGTTGTGCGTTGTTGCTGAGATACCAGTCGTGACACCCGACGCTCACCTCTAGGATCAACCGTGGCTGGCTGACCAATGTGAGCCCTTTCTGGATATCTGTGCATAGTTAATTTAGTCCTGGTACACTCTTGATACAGTATTACGGAAGCTGGCTCTTTCCGAAACACTAGCACCTGCACCCTAGGCCCCAACTATCTGGCCGCGGTCAAATTGGCTTAGGTCGTCACATTTCCCCGTTACTGGCAAACGTTTACTGATTCCATAAAGATGATGCGTGTGCACGATTTATACAGGTTGTCCCACTCGCTACCGAACCCTGCATTTCTTTTATAATATTAACACCAATGAATATATTGCAACGAAATCTGAAGTGGACTTACCTCATTTCGTGCGAAATGTGATGACATCACAACATGTGCTGGAAGTGACAGCATCGAACACGGCGCACCATATTGAGGAAAGTCCTTGCCAGCATGTCCACCGTCACTGCCTGAATTTCTTCCGTGATGTTTGCTTTCAAGGCATCTATGGTTCGTGGTTTCTTTTGGTAAACTCTCCCTTTTAGATATCCCCATAAAAAGTAATCAGGAGGCGTCAGATCGGGTGCGCGGGGTGGCCATAGACCCTTCGAAATGACGCGGTCGCCGAAAAAGGACAGAATTTCGGCCATGCTGGTGTATGATGTCGCTCCATCATGCTAGTAATATCCAATGGAGAGTTCTTCGTCGTCCAATTGATTTACAAAGGTGCTGAAGATTTCCACATATGCAGTTGTTGTGATGGTTGCATCGAAGAAGATGCAACCAATCGTGCGCCGCCGGGTCATCTCACACCAAATACCAATTTTCTGTTTAATAAAGGGATTCTTCATGTATCGCGTTGGGATTTTCACTGGCCCAAATAAGGGAAGTTTCAGAATGTTGGACTCCACCCTTAGGGATGTGTCTGCCACTAAAGAGCACTCCGGCTGGCTGGCGTACAGCGCCGGGTTCAATGCTATTTTGACGCAAATGGTAGCCACTTCCAGCACATGTTGTGATGTCATCACAAGTCGCACGAAATGAGAGACGTCCACTTCAAATTTCGCTGCAATATCTTCATTGGTCGTTAATATTATTAACGAAATTCGGTAGCGAGTGGGGCAACCTCTAATAGCCACACGTGACATCACGTGGTACTTCGTAATCGCTCCGAATAGATACAAGAAAGATGACACCGAATTTTCGGGTGTAATAAGCACGTCTTTTGAATCCGTTCTGTCGCAAATTAAATTTATCAAAGCTATTCAAAGTCAATGGAACCGGTATGGAAAACAATAGTATCTGACGGAAGAAAGAAGTTTTTTAAACGGGTATTTAATCCCTCAGATATTGCAGTAAACAGAATCGTGAGCTTACGAACTCTTAGAAACAGAGTTATCGACAAAAATAAGATGTGACTTTACGTCCCTTGGTGGGAAATCCATGCATTCTTTTAGGAAGAAAGTATTCACAAAAGGTTTATCCATATGAGCGGTACCAGTCCAAGAAAAAATTTAGTCAAGTTTTCAGGAGCCCAGATTTTGCTACAAATACATCAGAAGTAGAAATTAACACTTATGACCCCTCGTGGCCAAACTATTCTTTACCAAACATTAGAAATTACGTTAAAAGTATTTTCCGCCAGGTCTTGTATGCGATACAAGAAGAATTTTTCAAATCGGAGTTTTAGGAGGAGAAAACGCAATTTACCATTGTGCGCCCTAGCGGAAAGTCTATGATTTACTTGAAAATTTTGAATTTATAAGAAAAACATTTCGCATCGGAAACACTATCCAACAAAGAAGGAATTTTTCAAGTCGGACTTTTAGAAGTAGAGATTTTTTTTTTTTATTGGAGGTTTAACGACCACCGTGAGCAACTCAATGGGCTATAAGCAGTCGCCCGTCCCTAATTTAGGGTCACTGGTTCCAGGGAAGGGAGAGAGCCAGTGCCATAAGACAAACACAACATCTATGCCTGACCGGGATTCGAACCCGGACCCCTTACGGACGAATGCTCAGAGGCAAGCGCCTTAGACCACTGCGCCACCGGGGCGGCTAGATATATTGACAAAAATAAGATATACATTTACGCTCCTGGCGTAGAAACCATGCATTATTTCATGAACAAAATGTTCCTAAAATGTTTGTCGACATGAGTAGTATGGGTCCACAAAAGACTTTTTTTCAATCGAGATTTTAGAAGCTCATATTTTGCTGCAAATACATCAGAAGCGGAGATTAAGACTTACGCCAATTTTTTACAAACATTTTAAATTACGTGAAAACGAACTCCCATCAGAAGCTGTATCCGGTGCAGAAAGAAGTTTTCAGATCAGAGATTTAGAAGCAGAGATATAGGGGAAAACGCAATTTACCTTTATGCCCCCTAGCGGAAAGTCCATGAATTACTTGAAAATTTTGAATTTATACGAAAAATATGTCCCACTAGAACACTATCCAACAAAGAAAGATTTTTTAAATCGGACTCTTAGAAGTAGAGATATTGACAAAAATAAGATATACATCTACGCTCCCTGGCGTAGAAACCGAACATTATTTTAAGAAGAAAATGTTTCTAAAAGGTTTGTCGACATGAGTAGTATCAGTCTACAAACGATGTTATTCTCAATCGAGAATTTAGAAACTCATATTTTGCTGCAAATACATCCGAAGCGGAAATTAAGGTTTACGCCCCCTGGTGGCCAAACCATTTTTTTACAAAAATTAGAAATTATTTTTTTTTTGATTGAAGGTTTAACGACCACCATGAACAACTCAATGGGCTATAAGCAGTCGTCCGTCCCTAATTTAGGGTCACTGGCTCCAGGGAAGGGAAAGAGCCAATGTCGTAAGACAAACACAACATCCATGCCTCCCAATGATTCGAACCCGGACCCCTTTCGGACGAATGATCAGAGGCCATCGCTTAGACCACTGCGCCACCGGGGCGGCAATTAGAAATTATGTGCAAACGTTTTCCCATCAGGAGCTGTATCCGGTGAGGCCATCGCTTAGACCACTGCGCCACCGGGGCGGCAATTAGAAATTATGTGCAAACGTTTTCCCATCAGGAGCTGTATCCGGTGCAGAAAGAATTTTTCAGATCGGAGATTTAGAAGCAGAGATATAGCGGTAAACGCAATTTACCCTTACGCCCCCTAGCGGAAAGTCTTCGAATTACGTGAAAATTTTGAAATTGTATAAAAAACATGCGACACGGAAAACACTATCCAACAAAGAAGGAATTTTTCAAATCGGACTCCTAGAAGTCGAGATATTGACAAAAATAAGAAATACATCTACGCCCCATGGCGGAGAAACTGTGGAATATTTTAGGAAGAAAATATTCCGAAAAGGTTTATCGATGTGAGTGGCATCAGTCCACGAAAGAATTTTTTCAATCGATATTTTAGAAGCTCAGATTTTATGGCAAATACATCAGAAGCAAAAATTAACACTTACGCCCCCTGGTGGCCAAAGTATTCTTTACCAAAAATTCGAAATTATATGCAAAAGATTGTGCATCAGGAGATGTATCCGCTGAAAAAAATTTTAATCGGAGTTTTAGAAGAAGAGTTATCGGAAAAAACGCAATTTACTTTTACGCCCCCTAGCGGAAAATCTATGCGTAATTTGAAATAGAAACTATATCCAAAATACTCTTCGACATAAATGGAATCGAAAGATAAAAGAATTTTTTCAATCGGATGTTTAGAACCAAATATGTGGAATAAAACGTATTTTTGAATTCGACATCATCTGCATTTACGCCCTCTAGCGGCGAAATTGTGCATCGTAAAAAAAAAACGAAATAAAGGGTCATCATTCGCATATTTCAAGGTTTCGAATTCAAAAAAATTTTTCAAATCGCACTAATAGTTGCAAAGATACCGTGGGTACAGACGGACGGATGGACGGACGGAAGGACGGACAAACCGATAACATAAGCACGATCTTTTTTTACAAAAGACGTGCTAAAAATGGGTGCGTTCCTAATGCAAATCTTATATAACGTGGAATCCTCAATAGTTTTAATGTCTTAATATTTAATTTTTTGATTGAAGGTTTAAAGACCACCGTGAGAAACTCGATGGGCTATAAACAGTCACCTGTCCCTAATTTAGGGCCACTGATTCCACGGAAGGGAGAGAGCCAGTACCTTAAGACGAACACAACATCCATGCCTCAACGGGATTCGAACCCGGACCCATCACGGACGAATGGTCAGAAGCCAGCGTTTAGACTACTGCGCCACCGGGGCGGCGTTTTGGAAATCCTATAGCATTAAAGTTATATATACATCGATATCCTTAATAATATCTATGAAACTGAAATGGCAAAGGTTCGATTGTTTGGGGACACGGCACTTATAAAAATTGGAAAGGGTACAAGGTGACACCATATCTTCCAAACTCGCCAATGCCGTACTGCAGAATGGCTTTGTGACGTGCCTGCACCGCAGGACGCACATGAGATAAAGGCAGATAACAGTGAGAACGCATGTCCGCGTAGCTCAATTGGGAGAGCGACTTACTCCGGAGTGAGGGGATCCGGTTCTATTGCCGGCGCGGACAAACTTGTACGTTGTAGCTTTCAATCATTGAACTGGGTAAAACAAAGGGGTAGAAATTAATGGAGATAATTTAACCGTTTAACCGGCCGATGTGCGAGAATTACAGTATGTACTTTCTTTTCATCGTGATTTCTCGAAGCAACCGAAAGCCTCGGAACCTAAAATAATTTTTTTTAAGCTGAAATATCTTTCAGTTATCTTTAAGAAAACTGAAAGATATTTCAGCTTAAAAATTTCAGGTTCCGAGGCATTCGGTTGCTTCGAAAAATAATTCTGTTGAGTTCCGGTGGAGTTTGCTTAACGAAACTCCACCGGTTGCGCAGTGGTCCCAGCGATGGCTTCTGATCATTCGTCCGATATGGGTCTGGGGTTCAAATCCCGCGAGGCGTGGATGTTGTGTTTGTCTTACGGCACTGGCTCTCTCCCTTCCCTGGAACCAGTGGCTCTAAAGTTGGGTCAGACGACTGCTTATAGCTCACTGAGTTGCTCACGATGGTCGTTAAACCTCAATTAATAAAAACAACAACTCCAAAATATAAAATTTACTCTAAATAGCTATAATAGCTTTCGTCTTAAGGGGTCCACAAGACTGATGCATAGACATTGTATAATCATCTATACAATAATTTAAGTACTCGGTTTCATACAACACTATACAATTTCTGGTGCACAAAATGGGGAGAGGGAAAGGAATATCCTGTGCCACAATGACCAAAATTTCATGTGATGTGCAAAAATTTCATGCGATGTCCAATCTCTCTAAAGAACTTCAAAATCTGATACTCCGATGCCTGAAATTTAATAGTTAATCAGACCTCAAGTATTCCCACGAATCGCTGCTATTACGGAAAATGTTCCGCCATGTGGAAACGGAAGAAGCGAGGGCAGAATTTTCCGGTCGTAATACGGAACTGCGGAAAGGTTTCTGAAAATTCAGAGTTTTCTTGGCGTTCAAAAAATCCGCGAAGTTCAAGTTGTATCAGAAATATTCTCCGTTAATTCACGAAAGGAATCACGGGAAAGGGCTCGTGAATTTAAGGAAATTTTTTTGTAGAGTAGCATACTTTTGCGATACAAATATTGTAGCTCCGCAGAAGAAATCGGCAACTACAGTAATTAAAATCATGAGACTTCTCCACCACCGGCACAGCGCAGCTGGTTAGGTCATTTTGTTCTGTGTGGAAGGCGGACGTTTCTGACGGGTGTTCGATTCCCTTTCCTGCCGGCCATCTAGTCTGCGGTTTTTTCCGGGGTTTTCTGCAGACCCCTGAGTTTGGGGATCTATAACGAAGTTAATTTCTCCGTCATTTTGTCCACGCCGGGGCTCGAACCCGGGTTTCCTCATTCCGGAATAAGTCGCTTTACCAATTCAGCTACGCGGACGTTCGTTGTTGCTGCTATCTGCTTTTATGTCGTGTGCGTCCTGCGGGCAGGCACGTGACATCTCCCCCCCCGAAAGAGGACCGGGGGTGACCATGAATCGTCGTAGGCAGCATTCACTGAAGAACGTGCACCTGAGAACTCCCAGTCAATCTGGTGTGTGGAATGCAACGTCACACATATTTATTTTTCGAAGCGCTGAAGAAGGGATTCTCTCATTTTTTCGTATCTTGCGGTGTGGAAGGAACATCACACCATTGCGAGATCTTGAACGGCCAGGTCATCCGGGAAGTTCGGGCGCCATTATAACGAAGTTAATTTCTCCGTCATTTTGTCCACGCCGTGGCTCGAATCCGGGTCCCCTCATTCCGGAATAAGTCGCTCTACCAATTAAGCTACGCGGACGTTCGTTGTTGCCGCTATCTGCCTTTATGTCGTGTGCGTCCTGCGGGCAGGCACGTCACAAATCCGAATGCGTAGATGGTTCCCTATGAAGTTGGTCCCGGACACACTTTGTCCCTTACCCGTATGCAGCAAAGGCATGGCAAGCCGGCTACATTAATTTGTCAGTAGTCCTCAAGCGTGTGTTGTCGTCTTTGCGGAACTCAACTCTCCATGGGCGGAAGAGAGACAGAGAGAGACTTCTTAAGGTGGTCTACCTAAAATCACTGCCTTATGTTTCCAATGGTAAAACTTCTTTACGCCGCCCCGGTGGCGCAGTGGTCTAAGCGATGGCCTCTGATCATTCGTCCGAAAGGGGTCCGGGTTCGAATCCCGGTGTGGCATGGATGTTGTGTTTGTCTTACGGCACTGGCTCTCTCCCTTCCCTGGAACCAGTGACCCTAAATTAGGGACGGGCGACTGCTTATAGCCCATTGAGTTGCTCACGGTGGTCGTTAAACCTCCAATCAAAAAAAAACTTCTTTACATATTTTCTTCGCAATTAATGTATTCCTAACTTTGAAAATTTGCACATCGATAAAACTAACTTTAAGTTATAGCATGGGATACTTAATTCTTGCTAAAACATAACCATAATTATATTAAAAATCAATCCCGTTCATTTGAGTAATGTTCGGACCTGTTAATAGATGGCGCGACCTGTACATTGATGACGTCCGTAGAAAAACAAATGTTGGATTGCTTGATTATGGTTATGTTTTAGCAAGTATGTAAAGAAGTTTTACCATTGGAAACATAAGGCAGAGATTTTAGGTGGAACCACCTTAAAGCATATGTTTGACTTCTGATAAAAGCGAGCGTGCGTGTTATTTAATTCGACCTTTCCTTTGTGGGTGGCGTTTTCTAATAAGAAATAAACAGTGCCATTGGCGCCAGTTCTCGAAGTGAACTAACCGCATTAGTGACGAACAGGGCTTCGGGCAAAGTTCTTTCTCCTGAGGGAACAACATTGAACATAGGCTTAACACTGTCTTTTCTGTCACAGCGAAAGTTCCGCAGAAGTAACGGTGACTTTAGACTGTTGCAAAATCGCCGTTTACGACAACGGTGACGGAGCTGTAAACAAGTTGAGACTGCGAGTATTACTTGTAACAGTGGCAAAATCACAGTTTGTGATGGCTATGATAAGAGTGCATAGTAAAGTTGCTCACCAACCGCTTCACAGGCGAATGGAGGCACATGATGATGTGAAGACAACACGATTGGTGCAAGTTCAAGGAAGACGATCTTATTAGCTCGACATCAGCGCCTCTAGCGGCGAATTCGCGAACTTAAACTCTCTGAACTCTGAAAATATCATAGATACAACAAAAATATCAATCGAAAAATTGAGAGCATCATTTGTTTGTTACGAGTCGGTCATAAAAAGTTGGGACCCATTGGCAAATTTAGGCTTTACAGTGAATAGGTAAAAGAATTTCGGTGAGTTCGCGAATGTCGCCGCTAGGGATGTTGATGTTGAAATAATGGGATTAGTTCCCCAACTCTTACACCAACACTGTTGGTGCCATATCGTATGAGACTATTTGCTTGTGAAGCGGCTGGTACTTGACTTTACTGGGGTTTTTTTGTTTTTGTTTTTATTTTTTTGATTGTAGGTTTAACGACCACCGTGAGAAACTCAGTGAGCTATAAGTAGTGGCCCGTCCCTAATTTAGGGCCACTGGTTCCAGGTAAGGAAGAGAGTTAGTGCCGTCAGACAAACACAACATCCATGCCTTACGGGATTCGAACATGGACCGCTTTCGGACGAATGATCAGAAGCCATCGCTTAGACTACTGCGCCCCCGGGGTGGCAACTTTACTGTTCACCTGTACATCTCTCTAGGAAAGCGTTTCCGGACATATGCTTATATGATTATTTTCAACAGAATCGGCGGAAGAACAAACTCCTAAAGTTTTTGTTGTTGCTATTGTTGTTTGGGGATTTAATGACCACCGTGAGCAACTCCATGTGCTATAAGTAGTGACCCGTCCCAAATTTAGGGCCACTGGTTCCAGGGAAGGGAGAGGGCCAGTGCCACAAGACTAGCACGACATCCATGTCTCACCGGGATTCGAGCCCGGACCATCTCGGAAGAATGAGCAGAAAAAAACGCTTGGACCACTACGCCACCTAGACGTCTCCTAAAGTTTGGCCGAACATTTTAGAAACATCCAGTATAAAAGAAACTGGTCATTTTGCTCAGTAATCTAAGGGCTGACTTCTGACCATTCGTCCGAGATACGTACGGGTTCGAATCGCGGTGCGACATTTTTTTTTTTTTTTTTTTTTTTTGATTGGAGGTTTAACGACCACCGTGAGCAACTCAATGGGCTATAAGCAGTCGCCCGTCCCTAATTTAGGGTCACTGGTTCCAGGGAAGGGAGAGAGCCAGTGCCGTAAGACAAACACAACATCCATGCCAGACCGGGATTCGAACCCGGACCCCTTCGGACGAATGATCAGAGGCCAACGCCTTAGACCACTGCGCCACCGGGGCGGCACGCGGTGCGACATGGATGTTGTACTTGTCTTACGGCACTGGCTCTCTCCCTCCCCTAGAGCCAGTGATCCTAAATTAGGGAGCCGCCCCGGTGGCGCAGTGGTCTAAGGCGCTGGCCTCTGATCATTCGTCTGTAAGGGGTCCGGGTTCGAATCCCGGTCAGGCATGGATGTTGTGTTTGTCTTACGGCACTGGCTCTCTCCCTTCCCTGGAACCAGTGACCCTAAATTAGGGACGGGCGACTGCTTATAGCCCATTGAGTTGCTCACGGTGGTCGTTAAACCTCCAATCAAAAAAAAAAATTAGGGACGGGCGGCTGCTTGTAGACCATTGAGTAGCTCACGGTGGTCGTTAAATTTTCAAACAAAAATATTATGATACATTTTTTTCAATTGATGAAACTGAATGGAAATTAGAAAGAAAGACTCCATCATCAATGATCACACAGGTTTGTAGCCCCTAAAATTATGGCCCCAAGTGGTTAACCGTGACCACTGCAACAACAGTAAATTTCAGTGATAGCATCTTGATAAAAATAATGAGTTGCCTCCAATAATAACTTAACCAAAAATAATACTGCTCCAATTTAAAGAAATCATTTACACTGAGTTGCTCAATGAATGGCGACCACCCCTATGCAAAGTAGCACCCGACACTGACTTAAAGAGGCGGAGGGTGTGTCCTGTAGGCTAAACAGATGTGCGCAAGTAGTTGATGGTTCAGTTGAGAGCGAAGCTACTGACGTGATGGATGAACCAAGGATTTATCGGAGTTTACGAAAGGCGAAATACTGGGCGCATTAGTGCATCCATTTCGGAGACGGTGACACTTGTGGATTGACCGAGGGCCTTCGGTTAAAGTGGACCAGGAGTGGTGCCAAAATGCCGAAACAACCGACCGGCGACAGAAATAATGAACCGGAGAATCGCTTTGTACGAGTCACTCGGCGCATCACAGTTTCGAAATTAATAGGCCCACTACAAGAGTCAACCAGAAACAATATCCCGCGGGACTATACGTCGCACGCTGGCACTGATAGACCACAAGAGTAACCGTCCTATGGGCCACAATAGTAACCGTCCTATGGGCCACAAGAGTAACCGTCCTATGGGCCACAAGAGTAACCGTCCTATACGCCACCCTCTCCTACACGGTTCGTTGAAGTGATTGTCAGACGATAGAAGATTTTTTTTTGGAGGTTTAACGACCACCGTGAGCAACTGAATGGGCTATAAGCAGTCGCCCGTCCCTAATTTAGGGTCACTGGTTCCAGGGAAGGGAGAGAGCCAGTCCCGTAAGACAAACACAACATCCATGCCTCACCGGGATTCGAACCCGGACCCCTTTCGGACGAATGATCAGAGGCCAACGCCTTAGACCACTGCGCCACCGGGGCGGCCGATGGAAGATTGGGTGCACCCTTGCTGGTCCGATGCTTCACGATATGTACTTAATTCAGCTGATGTTTGAGTCCGTATCTACCGTCAGCAGGATGATGCCATGGATCCTTCATGCATAGCATTGACTACACAAGCAAATTGTATACAGAGGGTAAGTCGAAACTTTTGCAAAGGCCGCTCCGGTGGCGCAGTGGTCTAAACGATGGCCTCTGATCATTCGTCCAAAACGGGTCCGGGTTCGAATCCCGGTGTGGCATGGATGTTGTGTTTGTCTTACGGTACTGGCTCTCTCCCTTTCCTGGAACCAATGACCCTAAATTAGGGACGGGCGACTACTTATAGCCCATTCAGTTGCTCACGGTGGCCGTTAAACCTCCAATCAAAGAAAAAAAAATGCCGCCCCGGTGGCGCAGTGCTCTAAGCGTTGGCCTCCGGTCATTCGTCCGTAAGGGGTCCGGGTTCGAATCCCGGTGAGGCATGTATGTTGTGTGTGTCTTACGGCACTGGCTCTCTCCCTTCCCTGGAACTAGTGACCCTAAATTAGGGACGGGCGACTGCTTATAGCCCATTGAGTTGCTCACGGTGGTCGTTAAACCTCCAATCAAAAAAAATGCCGCCCCGGTGGCGCAGTGGTCTAAGCGATGTCCTCTGATCATTCGTCCGTAAGGGGTCCGGGTTCGAAAACCGGTGAGGCATGGATGTTGTGTGTGTCTTACGGCACTGGCTCTCTCCCTTCCCTGGAACCAGTGACCCTAAATTAGGGACGGGCGACTGCTTATAGCCCATTGCGTTGCTCACGGTGGTCGTTAAACCTTCAATCAAAAAAAAAACCTTTTGCAATATTTGCATAAACGCATGTGCTGCGGCGGGTATGTCACGTGTTTAAACTAGTTCAAGTTGCGCAGTCAGTCGAAAGGGACATAAAGTGGTTCTCGTTGCTGTGAAAAGCATTGCAAGCCGTCGCTCTGTCTGTGGTTGGGACGCCTAAAAGATGAACAGCCACAACCGGCTAATTAGGAAACTTTTGCTTTACGATCTTGAACTCGGCCATAACGCTGCTCAAACAACACGAAACATTTGTCTTGCGAAAGGGAAAGCATCGGTGGGCCACTGCACCGCAACCAGATGGTTCAAGAAATTTCGCTCAGGTGACAGAAACCTCGACGATCAGCCAAGGTCAGGTACGCGGCGAAACGTGAATTCGGAGGCCGTGCGCCCCCAGACTGTACAGGCAAATCCGACAATCAACACTCGGAGATTATCAGGCGAGCTGGACATATCACAGACTACCGTGGTTCGTCAATTTCGGGACCTCGCCAAGTTCCACAGGAACTGACGTATTGTCCCTCACCAACTGACTCCAGCTGAAGCAAACCGCCGAGTGGAAGTGTGCACGAAACTTCTAGAAAACCCGCGCGATGTGCATTAAGATAATTGTTATGTGCGATGAGAAGCGGGTCTATTTCCGTAATCCTAACACACAACGGCAGTGGTTGAGCGCGGGCCAGCTTCCAGAACCTTTTGCCAAACGAGAGGACTTCGAGCACAAGGTGATGCTCTGCGTCTGGTGGAATTTCGAGTGGATAATCCATTACAAATTTGTTCCAGACGGTCGGACCATCAACGCCAACCTCTACTCTGAACAGCTGGAGCGGATGTATGCCGTTTTGGAGGAGAAGTACCCAACACTGATGAACAGAAAGCGCGATCTCCTATAGCAAGACAACGTTCGGCCTCAAACCGCGCGGACGACCAGAGCAAAACTCCACGAACTGGAGGGCATCGAACTGATGTCACACCTAGCATATAGTCCGGACCTTGCCCGTCAGATTATTACTTGTTCCGGTCCATGGCCCACTTCCTTCGCGGGCGGCACTTCAACAACCAGGAGGAGGTGACAGCTGGGGTTAAGGAGTTCTTCTCCACGAAGGACAAGAAGTGGTACCGCCGCGGAATCGAAGAACTGTCAGATAGATGGCTAAAGACGGTGCAACACGATGTCCTATACTTTGAATGCTAGTCAGCTTTCATCATAAAGGTACGTATGAAGACATAAAGTGATCCAAATATTGCAAAACTTTCGACTCACCCTCTGTAGAATCGAAGAACTGGCAGACAGATGGCTAAAGACGGTGCAACACGATGGCCCATACTTTGAATGCTAGTCATCTTTCGTCGTAAAGGTACGTATGAAGACATAAAGGGATCCAAATATTGCAAAACTTTCGACTCACCCTCTGAAGAATCGAACAGCTGGCAATAAAGATGGCCAAAGATGGTGCAACACGATGGCCTATACTTTGAATGCCAGTCAGCTTTCGTCGTAAAGGAACACAGGAAGACATAAAGTGATCCAAATATTGCAAAACTTTCGACTCACCCTCTATAGAATCGAAGAACTGGCAATACAGATGGCTAAAGATGGTGCAACACGATGGCCTATACTTTGACTGCTAGTCAGCTTTCGTCGTAAAGGAACACATGAAGACATAAAGTGATCCAAATATTGCAAAACTTTCGACTCACCCTCTGTAGAATCGAAGAACTGGAAATACAGATGGCTAAAGATCGTGCAACACGATGGCCTATACTTTGAATGCCAGTCAGCTTTCGTCGTAAAGGAACACATGAAGACATAAAGTGATCCAAATATTGCAAAACTTTCGACTCACCCTCTGTAGAATCGAAGAACTGGAAATACAGATGGCTAAAGATCGTGCAACACCATGGCATATACTTTGAATGCCAGTCAGCTTTCGTCGTAAAGGACCACATGAAGACATAAAGTGATCCAAATATTGCAAAACTTTCGACTCACCCTCTGTAGAATCGAAGAACTGGCAATACAGATGGCTAAAGATGGTGCAACACGATGGCCTATACTTTGAATGCTAGTCAGCTTTCGTCGTAAAGGTACGTATGAAGATATAAAGTGATCCAAATATTGCAAAACTTTCGACTCACCGTCTGTAGAATCGAAGAACTGGCAGACAGATGGCTAGAGATGGTGCAACACGATGGCCTATGCTTTGAATGCTAGTCAGCTTTCGTCGTAAAGGTACTTATGAAGACATAAAGTGATCCAAATATTCCAAAACTTTCGACTCACCCTCTGTAGATTGACACTATAATTCGTGCATAAATACCAGTATTAAAAGAAATCCGTCTTGTTGCACGATTATATTTATTCAGCTAAAAAATGAAATCTATATACAGTTTAAAAACACATGAGCACTTTCGGTGTCACATTGACACCTTCATCAGATGTAATTTCACCATGTGGCTACATGCTGGTCTTAAGTACGTGGAGTAGATGCATCATGGGAAAGGTAATGTCAATGTCACATGATATACCAGATAACAAGACAATCAAAAAAAGGCATAGTTAGCCAATGATCACTTAACAGAAGCAATTGCTATTGTGCTGTCCTTCCCAACAAGATTGCTCCAAGGTTCAGGTAAAACATAAGGATAATAGTCATTACAGCAACTTGTATTATAAGCCGAAATATAGAGGCTTTCTGCAAATAACAAGGAATGAACAGAGTTAGGTGTGTTTATGATTTTAGCGTTGTCCCAGTCTGGGATGGAATTTCCAGCACTTATGGTTCTTGCAAAAGAGGTGCTTTGGTGATTCATTTTTAGATCATATCTGTGTTCATTTAATCTCAAATCCAAATTTCTTTTGGTAGAACCCACATAATGATTGTTTAGTTCACCAGAGATAGTGTCAAGCATAGGAATAACATACACACCCCATTTTTTCCCTTTGTCAATTTTGTCACGATCATTGCGGATAATGGTATATAGATTGCATGATCGTATTCCAAATTGTATTTTATGACGAGAACATATGTTGGTAAGGAGGTTTACAATATGTGGATTAAAATCAACAGATCCAACATACTTTTTAGGCACTTGCTCACTAATTAAAGCAGTTGACATAGAAAACCGTACTTTATTGTGCACTCCCTAACAACGTTGTCCGGGTAACCATGGTTTTTAGCGAGGGATGATATCCATTGTAGTTCTTGAGCTCTGGCGAAATGGCTAGAAGAATGTGAATATGCTCTTCTAAATAGGAAGTGCAGAGCAGAAATTTTATGCTGAAAAATGTGAGCAGAATTGTACGGAATTAGAGTGGGTGTGGAAGTAGGTTTTCGATAAACGGCAAAAGACAGGGAATTGTCAGAAGGGGGTACGAGTAATTTGAAAGTCAAGATAAGGTAAGACGAAATTATTTTCAAGTTCTATCGTGAGTTTGATGGAGGGGTATTGAGCAGACATAGCGTTGACAAACTGCTGTAACTGATTTATGGTATATGGCCAAATTACCAAGATGTCATCAACGTAACGGATATAGAGACTAGGTTTTTGTGGGAATTCTTGTATGACTTTATTTTCAATATGCTGTAGAAGAATTTCTGCTAAGACTGCGGATAAAGGTGAACCCATGGCTGTCCCGTCGGTTTGTTGGTAAAATATGTTCTGAAATTTGAAAAATGAACGCTTTTTAATGAGATGAAGAGCATTCATTATGAAAGCAATATCATTGGCAGGAATGTCAGAATCAATCAGCAAGGCCTGAATCAACTGAAATGTAGCTTCCATAGGTACATTCGTGTATAACGAAACTACATCTAGGGACGCCAAAAAATAGGAATTTGGTAGTGGCTGAATTAACTTTAACCTATCAATAGCTTGTGTGGTGCTCTTTATTGAGTAGGAAGAATTCACTGTAAATTTGGTGAGATAACTTGCCAAAGCTTTTTTCCAAAGGTCGGTGGGGGCAATGTAACCTGATACAAGAGGGCGAATAGGGTACCCTTCCTTGTGTAGCTTTAATCTACCAAATAAATCAGGCACATGGCAGCCAGGTGGATTGAAGGCTTTTGAAAAGGAGTCGGAGGAGCTGAAGAGTTCTTAAGGCGGCTTAAAGCACTAACAGTAGCCCTAGTGGGGTCTCGTTTCACTATTACATGAGGGATACTAGAAATGGCATTGAGCATTTTTTAATATAATCACTTTGATTTAAGAGTACAACTTGACTAGTTTTATCAGCTAAAAGAATGGCAATATCTGGATCCTTTTTCAATTCAATCAGCTGCTGCATTTCCTCATGAAGCTGGCATTCTTCGGTGGTTTTACACCGTCGTGGATTGTGTTTGTGAAGAGACCTTGCGATTTTCATTCTTGCGAAGTTCCTATCTTCTATTGGAAGTGAATATAGAATTTTTTCAATTTGCGGAACTGTTTTGAATAAGTCCACTTTACGTTGGTTAGGGTAAGCGAACTTGTAACCTCGTTGCAAGGCTCTTAGCTGAATGGGATTCAGAACTTTATCACTTGGGTTTCTGACTCCATTATGTGAATCAGAGTTATAGCTGTCATGGTCCAGTTCATGCAAATCCAATCCATTACCCACATTAGGTGATCCATGTAATGATCCTTGTTCAGAAAGGCCGATAGGATGTCTTGTTCGAAATCCGAACAGCTTATGCGTTCTACTACGAACTTCAGAATCCACCAACAATCTTAGTTTTTTCACATGGGTGTTAAATAAAACCTTCATTTCATTTTCGATTATTGCTGTAATTATGAATAATGTACGGTCCAAAATTATTGGGTGTGAGGAATCAGCTAGGAATGAGTAACAGGTATAGCATTTCTTATTAAAGAAGTCAATACTGCTACGCTTACTTCTGATCTGTTGAAGTAGTCTCTTCCTTTCAGCAGTCCTTATAATCCTGGCGTCTCGTCTGGTAAATGGAGAATTGAAGATACGCAGATGTCGTGGAATGACATCTAAATCTCTGCAATTTAGTAAAAATGACAAATGTGCCGATTCCCTTGAAAGTTTTCCACGAAAACTTCTAAATGATTGCATAGCATGGCTCCACATGATGAATTTTGAAGAAGACTGTGATTCACAATAAAAAATGCGGAAGTATGACGGTTGACACTATAATTCGTGCATAAATACCAGTATTAAAAGAAATCCGTCTTGTTGCACGATTATATTTATTCAGCTAAAAAATGAAATCTATATACAGTTTAAAAACACATGAGCACTTTCGGTGTCACATTGACACCTTCATCAGATGTAATTTCACCATGTGGCTACATGCTGGTCTTAAGTACGTGGAGTAGATGCATCATGGGAAAGGTAATGTCAATGTCACATGATATACCAGATAACAAGACAATCAAAAAAAGGCATAGTTAGCCAATGATCACTTAACAGAAGCAATTGCTATTGTGCTGTCCTTCCCAACAAGATTGCTCCAAGGTTCAGGTAAAACATAAGGATAATAGTCATTACAGCAACTTGTATTATAAGCCGAAATATAGAGGCTTTCTGCAAATAACAAGGAATGAACAGAGTTAGGTGTGTTTTTTGGCGTCCCTAGATGTAGTTTCGTTATACACGAATGTACCTATGGAAGCTACATTTCAGTTGATTCAGGCCTTGCTGATTGATTCTGACATTCCTGCCAATGATATTGCTTTCATAATGAATGCTCTTCATCTCATTAAAAAGCGTTCATTTTTCAAATTTCAGAACATATTTTACCAACAAACCGACGGGACAGCCATGGGTTCACCTTTATCCGCAGTCTTAGCAGAAATTCTTCTACAGCATATTGAAAATAAAGTCATACAAGAATTCCCACAAAAACCTAGTCTCTATATCCGTTACGTTGATGACATCTTGGTAATTTGGCCATATACCATAAATCAGTTACAGCAGTTTGTCAACGCTATGTCTGCTCAATACCCCTCCATCAAACTCACGATAGAACTTGAAAATAATTTCGTCTTACCTTATCTTGACTTTCAAATTACTCGTACCCCTTCTGACAATTCCCTGTCTTTTGCCGTTTATCGAAAACCTACTTCCACACCCACTCTAATTCCGTACAATTCTGCTCACATTTTTCAGCATAAAATTTCTGCTCTGCACTTCCTATTTAGAAGAGCATATTCACATTCTTCTAGCCATTTCGCCAGAGCTCAAGAACTACAATGGATATCATCCCTCGCTAAAAACCATGGTTACCCGGACAACGTTGTTAAGGGAGTGCACAATAAAGTACGGTTTTCTATGTCAACTGCTTTAATTAGTGAGCAAGTGCCTAAAAAGTATGTTGGATCTGTTGATTTTAATCCACATATTGTAAACCTCCTTACCAACATATGTTCTCGTCATAAAATACAATTTGGAATACGATCATGCAATCTATATACCATTATCCGCAATGATCGTGACAAAATTGACAAAGGGAAAAAAATGGGGTGTGTATGTTATTCCTATGCTTGACACTATCTCTGGTGAACTAAACAATCATTATGTGGGTTCTACCAAAAGAAATTTGGATTTGAGATTAAATGAACACAGATATGATCTAAAAATGAATCACCAAAGCACCTCTTTTGCAAGAACCATAAGTGCTGGAAATTCCATCCCAGACTGGGACAACGCTAAAATCATAAACACACCTAACTCTGTTCATTCCTTGTTATTTGCAGAAAGCCTCTATATTTCGGCTTATAATACAAGTTGCTGTAATGACTATTATCCTTATGTTTTACCTGAACCTTGGAGCAATCTTGTTGGGAAGGACAGCACAATAGCAATTGCTTCTGTTAAGTGATCATTGGCTAACTATGCCTTTTTTTGATTGTCTTGTTATCTGGTATATCATGTGACATTGACATTACCTTTCCCATGATGCATCTACTCCACGTACTTAAGACCAGCATGTAGCCACATGGTGAAATTACATCTGATGAAGGTGTCAATGTGACACCGAAAGTGCTCATGTGTTTTTAAACTGTATATAGATTTCATTTTTTAGCTGAATAAATATAATCGTGCAACAAGACGGATTTCTTTTAATACTGGTATTTATGCACGAATTATAGTGTCAACCGTCATACTTCCGCATTTTTTATTGTGAATCACAGTCTTCTTCAAAATTCATCATGTGGAGCCATGCTATGCAATCATTTAGAAGTTTTCGTGGAAAACTTTCAAGGGAATCGGCACATTTGTCATTTTTACTAAATTGCAGAGATTTAGATGTCATTCCACGACATCTGCGTATCTTCAATTCTCCATTTACCAGACGAGACGCCAGGATTATAAGGACTGCCGAAAGGAAGAGACTACTTCAACAGATCAGAAGTAAGCGTAGCAGTATTGACTTCTTTAATAAGAAATGCTATACCTGTTACTCATTCCTAGCTGATTCCTCACACCCAATAATTTTGGACCGTACATTATTCATAATTACAGCAATAATCGAAAATGAAATGAAGGTTTTATTTAACACCCATGTGAAAAAACTAAGATTGTTGGTGGATTCTGAAGTTCGTAGTAGAACGCATAAGCTGTTCGGATTTCGAACAAGACATCCTATCGGCCTTTCTGAACAAGGATCATTACATGGATCACCTAATGTGGGTAATGGATTGGATTTGCATGAACTGGACCATGACAGCTATAACTCTGATTCACATAATGGAGTCAGAAACCTAAGTGATAAAGTTCTGAATCCCATTCAGCTAAGAGCCTTGCAACGAGGTTACAAGTTCGCTTACCCTAACCAACGTAAAGTGGACTTATTCAAAACAGTTCCGCAAATTGAAAAAATTCTATATTCACTTCCAATAGAAGATAGGAACTTCGCAAGAATGAAAATCGCAAGGTCTCTTCACAAACACAATCCACGACGGTGTAAAACCACCGAAGAATGCCAGCTTCATGAGGAAATGCAGCAGCTGATTGAATTGAAAAAGGACCCAGATATTGCCATTCTTTTAGCTGATAAAACTAGTCAAGTTGTACTCTTAAATCAAAGTGATTATATTAAAAAAATGCTCAATGCCATTTCTAGTATCCCTCATGTAATAGTGAAACGAGACCCCACTAGGGCTACTGTTAGTGCTTTAAGCCGCCTTAAGAACTCTTCAGCTCCTCCGGACTCCTTTTCAAAAGCCTTCAATCCACCCCCGGCTGCCATGTGCCTGATTTATTTGGTAGATTAAAGCTACACAAGGAAGGGTACCCTATTCGCCCTCTTGTATCAGGTTACATTGCCCCCACCCGACCTTTGGAAAAAGCTTTGGCAAGTTATCTCACCAAATTTACAGTGAATTCTTCCTACTCAATAAAGAGCACCACACAAGCTATTGATAGGTTAAAGTTAATTCAGCCACTACCAAATTCCTATTTTTTGGCGTCCCTAGATGTAGTTTCGTTATACACGAATGTACCTATGGAAGCTACATTTCAGTTGATTCAGGCCTTGCTGATTGATTCTGACATTCCTGCCAATGATATTGCTTTCATAATGAATGCTCTTCATCTCATTAAAAAGCGTTCATTTTCAAATTTCAGAACATATTTTACCAACAAACCGACAGGACAGCCATGGGTTCACCTTTATCCGCAGTCTTAGCAGAAATTCTTCTACAGCATATTGAAAATAAAGTCATACAAGAATTCCCACAAAAACCTAGTCTCTATATCCGTTACGTTGATGACATCTTGGTAATTTGGCCATATACCATAAATCAGTTACAGCAGTTTGTCAACGCTATGTCTGCTCAATACCCCTCCATCAAACTCACGATAGAACTTGAAAATAATTTCGTCTTACCTTATCTTGACTTTCAAATTACTCGTACCCCTTCTGACAATTCCCTGTCTTTTGCCGTTTATCGAAAACCTACTTCCACACCCACTCTAATTCCGTACAATTCTGCTCACATTTTTCAGCATAAAATTTCTGCTCTGCACTTCCCTATTTAGAAGAGCATATTCACATTCTTCTAGCCATTTCGCCAGAGCTCAAGAACTACAATGGATATCATCCCTCGCTAAAAACCATGGTTACCCGGACAACGTTGTTAGGGGAGTGCACAATAAAGTACGGTTTTCTATGTCAACTGCTTTAATTAGTGAGCAAGTGCCTAAAAAGTATGTTGGATCTGTTGATTTTAATCCACATATTGTAAACCTCCTTACCAACATATGTTCTCGTCATAAAATACAATTTGGAATACGATCATGCAATCTATATACCATTATCCGCAATGATCGTGACAAAATTGACAAAGGGAAAAAATGGGGTGTGTATGTTATTCCTATGCTTGACACTATCTCTGGTGAACTAAACAATCATTATGTGGGTTCTACCAAAGAAATTTGGATTTGAGATTAAATGAACACAGATATGATCTAAAAATGAATCACCAAAGCACCTCTTTTGCAAGAACCATAAGTGCTGGAAATTCCATCCCAGACTGGGACAACGCTAAAATCATAAACACACCTAACTCTGTTCATTCCTTGTTATTTGCAGAAAGCCTCTATATTTCGGCTTATAATACAAGTTGCTGTAATGACTATTATCCTTATGTTTTACCTGAACCTTGGAGCAATCTTGTTGGGAAGGACAGCACAATAGCAATTGCTTCTGTTAAGTGATCATTGGCTAACTATGCCTTTTTTGATTGTCTTGTTATCTGGTATATCATGTGACATTGACATTACCTTTCCCATGATGCATCTACTCCACGTACTTAAGACCAGCATGTAGCCACATGGTGAAATTACATCTGATGAAGGTGTCAATGTGACACCGACACCCTCTGTAGAATCGAAGAACTGGCAATACAGATGGCCAAAGATGGTGCAACACGATGGCCTATACTTTGAATGCCAGTCAGCTTTCGTCGTAAAGGTACGCATGAAAACATAAAGGGATCCAAATATTGCAAAACTTTCGACTCACCCTCTGTAGAATCGAAGAGCTGGCAATAAAGATGGCCAAAGATGGTGCAACACGATGGCCTATACTTTGAATGCCAGTCAGCTTTCGTCGTAAAGGTACGCATGAAAACATAAAGGGATCCAAATATTGCAAAACTTTCGACTCACCCTCTGTAGAATCGAAGAGCTGGCAATAAAGATGGCCAAAGATGGTGCAACACGATGGCCTATACTTTGAATGCCAGTCAGCTTTCGTCGTAAAGGTACGCATGAAAACATAAAGGGATCCAAATATTGCAAAACTTTCGACTCACCCTCTGTAGAATCGAAGAGCTGGCAATAAAGATGGCCAAAGATGGTGCAACACGATTGCCTATACTTTGAATGCCAGTCAGCTTTCGTCGTAAAGGAACACATGAAGACATAAAGTGATCCAAATATTGCAAAACTTTCGACTCACCCTTTGTAGTTACTGAAGCTCCTGCAGGACGCGTACCAATGATCATGTCATTTTTGAGGTCACTGCGATCTAACATTGTCAGCAATTACTCCACAACAGCTGTTTCACCTACGACTGTGGCACTGCTACGTGATAGCCGCCAATATCGTACTGCACCCCTTCACAAACTTCACATTGAGTGTGAGGCCGTTCCTATTACTTGCATACGGCGCATTGCGTCTACTCCAGTCACAGTCGATGTTTTCATTATTTTTGATAAACCCTGTATATGAAGTATTGCATGACAACAAAATCATGAAGAACTCATAACAACATATCTGCACGCTTTTATCGCCAAACATTTTGTCTGCAGAATATATTGGGTGTCCGAATAATGACTGTGCACTGAATGTACGAATTGCAGTAATGTAATAATAAATAATTTTTGAATAGAATTACAGTAGAAGTGAACCACCAGTGCTCTGTGTCTGGTAACCTTCATGTGCCCTTACTCCGAGGCGCGCGCGCTCAGCTGTCATTCCCAGCAAAGGCCACTCCCGAGCGCTTGGTCCGCGGAAGCAGACGTGGCGATTGATCACGCGTCTTGGCACAAGGACAGTGGTGTTGACGGTTGAACAGACTGTTTTTAGTGGAGCATGTCTTTCGCAATGACGACAAGTACACGGACGAAGTACAAAACCAGTTCGCTAATTAATTTCGTGATTCAGACGTCCCCCACCGTAATGCGGTACGTCAACTCATAGTGAAGTCTGGGGAAACGGGCAGTTTTCTAGTGTTCTGCCATCTACCGTACAGAATATCCACGACAGGGTACAGAAGAGTCCACACAAGTCCATGAGGTGGGTGTCACAACAAGCTAATGTGCCAAAGAGTACAGCCCACAATATTCTGAAGAGGAAGTTGCGTTTCCACCCGTACAAAGTGACTGCCGTGCATCAGCTGAAAGAAACAGACCACGAGGCCCATGTTCGGTATTACAAGTGGTTCCAAGAGTTCCTGTCTAAAGAAGGTGAGGACATTCTGGACAGTACTTTCTTTACAGATGAGCCATGGTTCCACCTGTCTGGTTACCCTTCAAGAGCTACAGGCTGCAGTAACGACCCATATCCAACAAATCACACCACATACCCTGAGAAAGATCTTCACCAACATGCAGCAACGTGTGCACACGTGTCTGAACATAGGCAGGGCCCATTTCAAACAACTCCTGTAGGAACCAGTTCGACATGGTAAGTGTTACTTTCAGTGCACAGTTATCAGCCATTACATTATGACCACCTACCTAATAAGCTGTAGGACCCCATTTAGCCCGCAAGTCCGCGGCCACTCTGCGAGGCATCGATTCGATGAGGTGGCGATAGGTATCCTGGGGTATCTGGTACCATAATGTCAACAGTAGGTCCTCCAGTTCCCGTACATTTCGGGGTGGTGGTGATTTAGCGAGAGCCTGCTTTTCCAAGTCGAACCACAAATGTTCGATTGGGTTCATGTCAGGTGAATTTGAAGGCCAGGGCATTAACAGAAAGTCACCAGCATGTTCCTCGAACCACCCCTTGACGATTCTGGCAGTGTGGCACGGCACATTATCTGTTGGTAATGGCCATCACCCTCAGGGAACACAGTTGCCTGAATGGGTGAACTTGTTCCTCAACGATGTTCATATATCTGACCGCTGTCAGGGATTGTGCTATTGGGATAATAGGGCCTAAAGTGTCCTAAGAAAACATCGCCCACAGCATAACACCGCCGGCGGCGTCCTGTTTCTGCCCAACAGTGCATCCAGGTGCCATAACCTCTGTTGGTAAGCGGCGTATCGGCGCTCAGCCGTCTACATGATGCACCAGGAATCTTGATTCGTCAGACAAGGCCACTTTCTTCCAATCATCGCGGTCCAATCTCGATGATTTTAAGCCCATTTCGTGCGTTGTTGGCGATGACGCGCAGTGAGCATTGGGACCCGACTGGGTTTTCGGCTACGCAGGCCCATGCGCAGAAGGCTGCGATGAACTGTGTGTTGTGACACATTGTCCTGATCACCAGTATTGTAGCTTCGAGTGATTTGTCGCAATGTGGACCTGCGGTCGCTGTGAACAATGCGCGACAATCTCCGCTTCCCTACACACGGCTGGACGACATTTCGTCGTTTGGCCATCTGTGCACTACTTTTGATACGTACTCACTGCAGCAGCACGTTTACAACCTACATCGTAGTTCCGAGGCGCCATGCCATCACAATTTGTCCTTTATCAAACTCCGACAAATCGGCAGCTTTTCCCATTCTGACTCCAAACACTCTACTAACCGAAAGCCGGTTCTCGGGTTGTTTATATAGTGTTCTGTGAGCTTCATCTACTCCACCGTTCGGTCTCCAGTCGCGCTCATTTTTCTAGGCTTGGGGTTGTCATAATGTAATGGCTCATTGGTGTATTTATTTCCTGGTGTAGTTTTAAGTCTCTGCAATTGTGTAAAATCTGCACCCACAGTAAGCCCTTTATCGAAGGCTGGAAAAAAATCATGTGATCCGCGACTCATCGGACCTCATGACTTTTTCCAGTATTGCCGTGTCCAGTCACGATGTTATTGACACCTCTGTAGACCAACTTTGCACTTCTTTGCAGAAATCAGTGGTTTCCGTCTGCCAATACCAATCTTCTTCAATTTCTTGCGCATAGTTCGCTGAGATATGTGTCGGGGAGAGCCTTCTTTGAATTCTTCGGTCAGTTGCTGCACCCAAGACGTCCTGTTTCTTCATAGAAGTCTCAACCGACGGCAAACTCGTTCCTGAAAGATTGTCGTCGTGCCACAGTTACGCCTCTCGGACTAGAAATTTTGGTTACTTTTCCAGTGACTAAAGACCCGGGATATCTCGCCTTCTCAGAAACCAGTCAGTTTTCAAAATCGTCGCTCCAGCCAGACTGCCACTCCACAGTAAGCCCTTTATCGAACTCCAAAAGATCCTTTGTTTTCCCTATTGTGATCAACATAACTGACGATTACTGACGAGCAGCAGTTGTGACGTACTACCTATACAGAGGTGAAGGACGTATCAAGACGACAACTCTGAAGCGGTACATTCCGTCGGTGTAGCTTAGTCAGTTACATCAACTCACTCCGGAGCGGGGAGACGCGCTTCGATTTTCTTTACCGACAAATTTGTATTTTCACAATGGCGCCCGAACGTAACATTGGATCTACTGGCATTCTTCAAAAGAATGTTGCCGATGTTTGAGTTTTAGTGTGGGCATGTCTGTCTTCGGAAAGGTCGTTTGAGAAGAAAGTGAAGAACACTTTCAAATTGCCATAATTCCTGTAACAGCAAAATAATTATCCAATATTTGAGGGTAATTATACGTAATTACTCTCATTATCAATAATACGTTCCTATACTGAGGGCAGTTCACGACCACCATCAAGATTACACTGGCGGGCAAAAATTAAGGACGAGACGGTTTTTCGAATGTAACGTCGTGCAGAAGTGCTCCACATCGACTCAAATCATACCATAAGATCCGCAAGATGTAAAAATATGGGACAAGTGAGCAAACCCGCCCAAACAAGGAATCCAAAGGATACAAAGGCACTTCATTGAAAAGGTAGCTTCGAGCACAACTGGGCAAAAGACAGAAACGTCCATGTGACAGGCGGCTGCCAAGAAAAATCCAGTCTTTAGTAGGGGATATGATCAACACTGACTGCGTTGCAGGATTTGCAACGTCTGTCCATGCTGAGGACGAGGTTGTCAAGGAGCTGTTGAGGCATCGCGGCTCATTCCTCTTGTAGCGCCAATCGCAGCTGCGGAATCATTGCTGGCGGCTGGTGACGTGCTACCAAGCGTCTCCCGAGAAGGTCCCACACGTGTTCGATTGGATTTAGGTCCGGGGACCTTCCATGCGTTGAATATCTTCACTCTCGAACAGCTCAGCGACAGCCACTGTACGATGAGGTGTAGCGTTGTCGTCCATGAAGAGGAACTCAGGACCCACGGCACCTCTAAACAGACGCACGTGAGGCAGGAGAACCTCGGTACAGTAGCGGACACCAGTGACTGAACCTCCTTGGAAGATGTGGAGGTCAGTACGGCTACCAAGCATGATACCGCTCCAAACGAGAACTCCGCCACCTCCAAACCGGTCCCTTTCGATAATGTTGGAGGTGTGATTGCGCGTTCCCTGCTCTCTCCAGATGTGTATACGTCCAGAATCGCTCGTCAGACTAAATTGGCTCTCATCCGTAAAGAGAACTCGACCCCATTGCTGATGTGTCCAGTTCTTTTGTACCTGGCACCACAGAAACCGCCGTATCCGATGAACAGGCGTTAATGGCATACACCGTACTGGTCGTCGTGCAAATAGACCACCTTTGTGCAGCCTCCTGGCCACGGTAAAACGCGATAACGGACGTCCAGTTGTCTGTTGCATGTACCTTGCGATTTCTCCCGCTGTCTGTTGTCTGTTTCTTGCCTGTATGACAATATACCGGTCGTCCGCCGCCGTGATTGCTCGTGGACGACCACTGCTGAACTCTCGGACAGCTGTTCCTGTCGTTTGAAATGCTCTCCAAGCTCGTGAAACGATGCTGTGAGCGATCCCGAACTCCTCGGCCACACTAGTCACACTTCGACCTTCTTCCAACTTCCCAATGACGCGACCTCGGGTAAAGTCATCCAGATCTCGTCTACTGGATTGCCTGTTGGCCATATCACACGGTGGCAGCAACTCGACGTCGTTCAAACCGATGTACACCGTGCAATAGTTTTCACCGAATTGTTGAGCGTATAACGCCCGTGTGCTTTATAACCTTCCGATAACCCCGCTCCCACGTCATGCTGCATATATGCGCATGCCCTACCGTACCGGACACTAGTCTATCTCCTGAGTGATCTTTCGGTCCGTTCTGCCTGCTCGTTTCGCTGTTATGCTAATTTCTCCTCTTCGTTCTTAATTTTTGCATACCAGTGTACCAGTCTGTAGAAAATATCTGCGATTCGGAGTTCCAAATCGTGTTCGTTGGTGTTGCGAGTACCAGATACCTCCATTTTTAAATGGCGAAAGAAGATTAAATTGCAGGGGTTCATATCAGGTGAATACAGCAAGTGGGGCAGGTCCACCCAACCGTTCTGTTCAATGAATAGATGAGACAATCCTAGCCTTTTGCGGTCGTGTGTTGGTTTGTACGAGGACAGTGTATAATGTCGCCACGCCCATGACAGTATATATTCCTCAAGGAACGACTTGTACCGCTTCGATGTCATGGTGATGTTCTCGACATACGTCTTCCAAAACTCCACGCTGCGAACATTCATGCCAACGAACAGTAAGATGTCTCTCCTAAAAACTATTTGTACCGCTCCATAGTGATATTCTAATGTTCTCGTCATACATTTTCCAAAAAGCCACGCCGCGAACACCCACGATAAAGACCAGTAAGATATCTCCTCTAGAAACGACTTATACCGCTCCAATGTCATGCTGATGTTCTCATCATACTTTTTCCAAAAGGACACGCCACAAACATCCAGGCCAATGAACAGGAAGATGGCTCCTCTAGAAACGACTTATACCGCTCCAATGTCAAGGTGAAATTCTCATCATACGTCTTCCAAAAAGCCACGTAACCAACACCCATGCCATCCATCAGTAAGATTTTACGCTCATACAACTTTGCACGGGATAAAGACGCTGAGAAAGTACCCAGGAACGTGACTGATGTCGTTGCCTGAGTGCGTAAAATGCCACCTAGCTTTCGTATAAGCAGAGCAACCCTACTACTGCTATGACACCACGCAACACTACTCTGTGCAGTTTCGCTGCGGAATTCCTTCTATGCCGTAGTTAGTCCTAAATCTACCGTCAGCACGAGGTAAACCGTTATGTGAGGGACACCCAGTTGGCTGCAAAGCTGCTGTAAAGTCTCGTGTAAAGTCTACTGCAGAGACTTGAAGTTTTGCGTCTTATCTCAGTATTCAGAAATGTGTAAAGTCTACTGTAAAGACTTTACATAAGACTGCTGTAAAGTCTTGTCTGGAAGTTGAAATTGGTCGCACACATCTTGGAATATCTTGAGGTCCGGCCTTCCTTATATCCTTTCATCCAATTGTGTACAACCGTTTTCTGAAGGGCATTTGATCTACTCTTGTCAACAGTAGACTACGTCGCGCTCTCTGATCTCTGCGATAACACACAAAACTTCAAAGAACAAACAGTTCTACTCTAAATGATCATCTCTGCCGGTGATTACAACTTTCACTAGCTTATCAGTAGACACGAACTGAGCCAGAGGTACTACGCAACCGCCAGACATCGCCTGTGTTGCCACTTGAGGATTCCGAAATGAAGCTTAATGAAGTTCAGTGTTCGCATGCCTCCCGAACGAACTAATACTTCTAAAACTGCACGTGTGTTTTTTTTTTTTTTTTGATTGGAGGTTTAACGACCACCGTGAGCAACTCAATGGGCTATAAGCAGTCGCCCGTCCCTAATTTAGGGTCACTGGTTCCAGGGAAGGGAGAGAGCCAGTGCCGTAAGACAAACACAACATCCATGCCTCACCGGGATTCGAACCCGGACCCCTTCCGTGCGAATGATCAGAAGCCATCGCTTAGACCACTGCGCCACCGGGGCGGCCTGCACGTGTGTATCTGCGTGTTTGTGAATCTTGTAATAGCAAAACATCGTCATTGTAATTTCGCAAATTTCATAGTCTTTCTCAGGAGCGTCTGGGATAAAAAAAACAGAATGTAAGGATCTCGCAGTTTTGTTGCCGTATGTTTTATGCAGCCATTCTGTGAAATTATGAAAAAAACAGCAAGAGTAAATTTGGCAGGTGAACATTGATTTTATTCGTAAGCTAACGTAAATGAATTCACCAATTCGGCTTTCAGGAGAAACACAATCTTTAATTTACAAGAAAACGAGAGACACATAGGAAAGAGAAGAAGGAAGAAGATTTTTGACCTCTTGTGTCTGTCACCTAACTAATTTTTCTCAACGCTGAGTGGCTCTGCCGTAATTGCAACAAACGCTACTGAGAAATTGCGCAACTTCAAAGAGTTTAACAAAAACTGACGCGCAGAAAAGTAGAGACCACCTTATATTCCAGCCCTCAAATACAGTAAATCTTAATATTTCAGTTTTTTGTCCAACGTAAGAACGCGGGAATTTCCCGGGATCCGGGTGACTTATGACCTCGGACGAAAGAATGACACCCACCGGAGTGTCAACCGTTGGTTCGTCCAATGAGCATTGTTTTTATTTGCTGTGTCTGATACGGTTTGTGACAGTGTGGCGTTCATCATTTTATTGTAGGATTAAACAGTTTCAGAACCTTAAAATGTGAGCGATGTTCCTAAGGCGAAAAAGTAAACTAAGATCTTCTTAACAAGAAAATTCGAAGGTTCATTTTTATCCTTTAAAAATGAAGACACAATGCAACGTTTATAAACCGTTCAGGATGACCCTAAGAAGATCAATTTTCAAACGAAAATTCCATGAATGTGTTTCGAGGAGGAAATATGAAAGGAACGGGGGAAATGACCATTTCAAACTTAAAATAAGTCACAAAATTTTCCAGTGAAAGATTCCCCGTAATACTCCAAGCGAAGAGACACTATATTGACAACGTACACCGGACACCTAGAGGAGAAACACAACATTTATTGACCTACATTAGTACGGTGTCGGTCCACCTTTGGCCTTAATGCATGCACTGACCCTTCGAGACATGCTTTCGACAAGGTTTTGGAACACAGCGATAGGTACACGCTTCCATTCAGTACATAATGCTGCCGCTAACTGTTGCTTAGTAGTAGGCCTTGGTTCCAAACTTCTTATGCGGCGCTATAATTCATCCCATAGGTGCTCTATGGGATTAAGATCAGGGCTCTGTGCTGGCCAGTCCACACACGATACGGAATTACATGCCATAACAGCCCTTGCTTTATGGCTCGGTGCATTATCCTGCTGGTATCAACAAGTCTCGCTTCCATAGTATTGCCACAGAGTTGGTAGGGCATAATTATCCAGAATATCGAGGTAGACGTGCTGGTTAACAGGTTTGTCTACGATAACCAATGGGCAGGGACCATACCACGAAATAAAAACCCCACATGAGTACACTGCCAGCTCCAAACTTGACCGTAGGAACAGTACACTGTGGTAAACAGCGTTCCCACGGCTGCCAACATACCCACACACGGCCATCAGACTGATGGATCCTGTATCTGGATCATCAGTCCATAGGACCCGTTTCCATTGATCCACAGTCAACGATAAATATTCTTTACACCATGCTAAACGACGAGTAGCATTCCGTGTGGAGATGAAAGAATTGTGAGCAGCCGCACGACCATGGTAACCCATGGAATGTAGTTATCTGCGAATGGTACGTGTACATACCGAGGTTCCAGCATTGTTACTCAGAAGTACACTGAGATCATGTGCAGTACTCCATCGATTAGCTCTAACGACTCTCCTGAGGCTTCGACGACCTCTATCACTGATTTTCTTTGGTCTACCGGTACGTTTTGCTGTTTCAGGCACGCCATGTGTCTTCCACTTATTCAGTACATCAAAACAGTTGACTCTTATGGACAATCCACTAGTATAACACGCAACAATCTTTCCTTTCTCAAAGTCAGTTCTCTCCCGTCGCGATATTTTCACTCAACCTCACAGTGCGATATGATCGGGGTCAGCTGCATGGTGGTTTTTATACCGTTTGCGGCTGTATCGCGCATCTTAACGACGCAGAGGATCCGTTCATTTGCTTTTGAATGGGTGTCCTGTGACTTTTATCAATATAGTGTATGTTCGGAGTATTACAGGAATATTTCATTCAAACAAACACCTACAGAAGTATTAAAAAAATCTGAGCAGGAAAGAAACACTTTCGTTTATAAATTTTACGAGTTTCAGGCCATGCGGGTCTGCGATGCATTAGAATTTCAAAACATAAAATAGGTTTCATCTAAATGCAGCCAGAAGAATTTGAAGAAGAATTGTCCTTAAACGAAATATTTTAATACCATGGAGCATAACTCCGTGTTTGAAGATCAGTGCTGATCATCTTCGGTTTTGTCTGACTTGGTTTCAAACATCACTTTCAATAAAAACACAGTAAAATGCATACTGATAAGGGAAACAAAGAAAGTCAATATTTGCTCTCGTGTTGATTGCAGACGAGAAGATATTGCTTCCCCACGACACTCGAAAAAGAACTACAGGAACAAGTGTTGTTCCATTGACCGTTCCATAGGTCATTGCAAAAATACTTATCACCCGAAGAGGCAAAACATTGTGACCATCAGCTTAATATAATGTTAGTCCTCCACGTTCCGTGAAAACAGATGTTACCCGGCGAGGCACGGGGGTTATAACATTTCTAAAGGTGTCTTGTCGTATCTGGTATCAACACGTTACCAGAAGATCCTTTAGCTCTTGTTTAGCTCTTGTTGAGCCCGTATCACGACAAAAGAGCGCACAACAAAAGGGCGAACGACAAAAGAGCGCACAACAAAAGGGCGAACGACAAAAGAGCGCATCACAAAAAGGCGAACGTCAAAAGGGCGACCCATGAAAGGGCGGCACGACAAAAGGGCGCAAGACAAAAGAGCAATGGGCCAAAGGGGCGCAAGACAAAAGAGAAATGGACAAAAGGGGCGCGCACCAAAAAGGCGATACAACAAAAGGGCGATACGCAAAAGGACGCACGACAAAAAGCTAAAGGGGGAAAGGCGCCACGACAAAAGGGCGCAAGACAAAAGAGCAATGGGCCAAGGGGGCGCAGGACAAAAGAGCAATGGGCCAAAAGGGCGCCCACCGAAAAGGCGATACAACAAAAGGACGATACGCAAAAGGGCGCACGGCAAAAGGGCGCACGGCAAAAGGGCGAAGGGCGAAAAGGCGCCGCGATAAAAGGGCGAACGTCAAAAGGGCGAACCACAAAAGGGCGAACCACAAAAGGGCGGCACCACAAAAGGGCGCAAGACAAAAGAGCGATGCGCCGAAAGGGCGCACACCAAAAAGACGATACAAAAAAAGGACGATACGCAAAAGGGCGCACGACAAAAGGGCGAATGGGGAAAAGGCGCCGCGACAGAAGGGCGAATGGGGAAAAGGCGCCGCGACAGAAGGGCGAACTCAAGCACGGGCTTGATATTTTTCTTCTTCAACTGCAAGATTTCTAAAAGACATTATTTCCAAAAACGGCACCGGGGTCCCTTTGAAACCCCAACTGAAATCCGACGTCTCATCCTGTATAGAAAGCTTTCTAAGCGATGTTGTTTTCAAAAAGGCCCCAGGGCCCTTTCAGTATTTCTTTGTGTATTCAAATAATCCCAACTGAAATGAGACGTGTCATCTTTTGTACTTTAAATGAAAACTCTTTAAAAGATGTTTTTCTCCAAAAAGACTACAGAGCCCTTTTCTGAAATTGCCTTCTTTGTACATTCAAAGCGAAATTTTACGCATGCATAAAACTTTTTTGTACTTCAACCTGCACAAATGGCCTAAGAGATATTTCTAAAAGGGCTCCGGAAACTTTATTCTGTTTCATTTCTAGTTTTTAAGAAAAAAGATTTTGTTCATTTTTCTTAATCAAAAAATCTCCTTTTCCTTCCATAAAATTCCACTTTTTGTTTTCAGATCTTTCAGACATTCAATTAAAGAAATAATCAGTTACTCAAAGGGCTCCTGGGGCCTTTTTTAAAATAACATCGTTTAGAAAGCCTTCTGTATAAGTTGCATTTCGGTACAAACAATGTCACATCTGCGCTCAATTGGGATTTGAATACACAAAGAAATAAGTAATTTGCTTGAAGTCCTCACTGTCCATTTTTTTCCATTTTGAAAATAATATATTTTTGAAAGCACTCCCTATAGGTTATTGAAGTACAGAAAAAGTAGCATTTGCTTTCAGTTGGGATTTGAATATATAATGAAATAAGCAATTTGGAAATTTATATATTCTTAACGTTTCTTGCAAACTGGTTAAATAATTTTCCTAGTTAAGTGAATCGTTAGTCTGGTAGTCTTGCGCCCCTCTGTAGCAGCGCCCTTTTGTCGTATCGACCTTTTGTTGTGCGCCTTTTTGTCGTGCGCTCTTTCGTCGTATCGCCCTTTTGTCGCGTCGCCTTTTCGTCGTACGCTCTTTTGTCGTTCGCCCTCCTCTCGTACGCTGTTTTGTCGTTCGCCCTCTTGTCGTGCGCTGTTTTGTCGTTCGTCCTCCTCTCGTACGCTCTTTTGTCGTTCGCCCTCTTGTCGTGCGCTCTTTTGTCGTTCGTCCTCCTCTCGTACGCTCTTTTGCCGTTCGCCCTCTTGTCGTGCGCTCTTTTGTCGTTCGTCCTCCTCTCGTACGCTCTTTTGTCGTTCGCCCTCTTGTCGTGCACTCTTTTGTCGTTCGTCCTCCTCTCGTACGCTCTTTTGTCGTTCGCCCTCTTGTCGTGCGCTCTTTTGTCGTTCGTCCTCCTCTCGTACGCTCTTTTGTCGTTCGCCCTCTTGTCGTGCGCTCTTTTGTCGTTCGTCCTCCTCTCGTACGCTCTTTTGTCGTTCGCCCTCTTGTCGTGCGCTCTTTTGTCGTTCGTCCTCCTCTCGTACGCTCTTTTGTCGTTCGCCCTCTTGTCGTGCGCTCTTTTGTCGTTCGTCCTCCTCTCGTACGCTCTTTTGTCGTTCGCCCTCTTGTCGTGCGCTCTTTTGTCGTTCGTCCTCCTCTCGTTCGCTCTTTTGTCGTTCGCCCTCTTGTCGTGCGCTCTTTTGTCGTTCGTCCTCCTCTCGTACGCTCTTTTGTCGTTCGCCCTCTTGTCGTGCGCTCTTTTGTCGTTCGTCCTCCTCTCGTACGCTCTTTTGTCGTTTGCCCACTTGTCGTGCGCTCTTTTGTCGTTCGTCCTCCTCTCGTACGCTCTTTTGTCGTTCGCCTTCTTGTCGTGCGCTCTTTTGTCGTTCGTCCTCCTCTCGTACGCTCTTTTGTCGTTCGCCCTCTTGTCGTGCGCTCTTTTGTCGTTCGTCCTCCTCTCGTACGCTCTTTTGTCGTTCGCCCTTGTGTCGTGCAACCTTTTGTCGTGTAACCGGTTGAGCCGCCAGCAGATCGGATTTGCTGTTCCAACACAAACCACAGATGCCTAATTGAGGTCGATATTTGCGGAATTTGGAGGCCAGGGAAATACAGTCACTGTCAAAAATCCGCGCACCAAGAAGGAGGTGTCGGATTGAAATGATATTTTAGTATTGAGATGGTACATACCAAGGACAGAAGTGATTAAAATATCACAGCAGCAGAACGATTTACCGCGGACATACGGTACATGTTCAGGTCAGCGTTAGTACCGCGTACGACCACCTAGTGCTCGAATATATGCGATGATGCGGTCCAACATGGAGTCAAAGAGACGTCGTATGTTATTCTGGGACAGATTCGCCCACACTTCTTGCAACTGACGCTTTAAATCACGAACATTGGGACAAGGAGAAAGCTGGTGTCCCATCTGATCCCAAACGTTCCCAATGGACGAGAGATCAGGCGATTTGTCGGGCCATTGAAACATCGAATAATGACGTAAACAGTACTGGAAACCCCGAACCGTGCACGCACGGGTATTATCTTGTTGGAAAATGGCTCCGGGCCGCCCCGCCAGAAAAGGCAGCACATGGGCTCACAGGATCTCCTGCACGTAGCGCTGGGGGGTCAACGTCCCTCGGGTCACTGCGAGGAAAGTTACGCTGTCATTCCCGATGTCTCCCCAGAACATCACGCCTGCAGTTCGGGGCGTGTACCAATTATAACGAAGTGAATTTCTCCGTCATTTTTATCCGCGCCGGGGTTCGAACCCGGGTCCACTCATTCCGGAATAAGTTGCTCTACCAATTAAGCTACGCGGACATGTATTCTGATTCCTATCTGCCTTTATGTCGTGTGCGTCCTTCTGGCAGGTACGTCACATCTCCTGGTACGTTACACAATGTATAGTGAGGTTGGGATTGTAGCGCTCACCTGCGGTCCTCCACACTCTGACACGGTGGTCATTCGTTCCCATACAGAAGAGGGATTCGTCGCTGAACACTATACATCTCCAGTTCATAGCATTCCACGTTGCTCGCTGCTGATACCATTGCAATCGACGCCCACAATGTTAATGGCATAAAAGGTAAAGGCAGTCAAGAGTACCGATTCGCCTCTGCCAGGCGTCTGCAAATGGTTCTAGCGGACACAGGAGTCCGTTGTACAGCCGCCACATGTCTCTGGATATTGGACAAAGACGTCTTTGCGTCTACGCGTGCCTCTCTCAGGATCCCACGGACCTCTCTGCTGTTGGTGTGTCTGGGTCGTCCAGAGCCAGCCCGCTGTGTCGACTGCTCCCAACACGTTAGCCCGGTACCGTCCGACCGGCCCAAATGGCGGCCGATTCTGGGCGCCGGCCACCCTACCTCTCTCATCCCGACGATACGGCCTCGTTCAAACTCCGTCAGTTGCCCGTACGCACATGTACTGCAGCTCCTCGGCATGTCTATCGCGCAGGGATCTTACCTGATCCGTGCACTTCGGCACGAATGTGGAGTCCCCTGTGAGGCGCTCTATAAGCCCCAAAGATTTAGATTGCAGCGCAAGTCTTGGACACGCGGGCATGCGGAATTGCACGAAACTTTAATCATTTGCATGTCTGCCCTCCCCGTAGTTATTCGCTGGGTTTCGCGTTAATCGCACGGTTTTTTTCTTGGTACGCAGATTTTTATGACAATGAGAGTACCTGGATGTTTTCCTCATGTTCCCCGAACCATTCGTGGTAGTACAGCATGGTAATTATCCTGCTGAAAGAGGGTGCTACTAGAAGGGAATACTACCGTTGCCATGAAAGGATGTGCCTGGTCTGCAGTGATGTTTAGGTAGGTGGTAGAAGTCATATTTCCCTGCACATAAATAACTGGGTTTTCCAGCAGAATATTCTCCAAAGCATTATACTTCTTCCACTGGCTTGTTTTCGTCACACCGTTGCGTCCTGTGTGCATAACATTCCCCAGATAAACGACGCACACGTTCCTTGCCGTCCGCATGGGTCAACAGGAAATGAAATTCACCGGACGTACCAGACGACCTTCTTCCAAACATTCAAGTTCCAGTTTTGTGCTTGTGGGCTCATTGTAAACGCTTTCGACTGTGAACCAAGGTTTGCATGGGCACTCGGAGAGCTGCCCTCTTTGCAGCCCCATTTTCAGTAGGGTTCGATGTATATTTCAGGCCAATCGGATGCTTCAAGAAAGAAGCATCCGATTGGCCTAAAATTCGCAGCATGCGTCGCCCGCGAGAGGACATGCAAACGATTAGCATTGCAGGGCATATGCAAATCATGTGCACTCGGCACGCCACCGAGAAGCACTATACGAAGGGTGCACAGAAGGCGGTGTGTAAGTAGTGGAAGTGTGTTGTGCTGCCGGACCTGTGCGTGGGAAGCTTCCTGATGCCTCGTTGTAGAATACGGCAGTCATTCCAGCACGTTTCGGAGTTCGACAGAGGACGAATAGTGGCTTATCGCGACAGCGGTTTAGCGTACCGAGACATCGGCGCCCATGCGGGACGACATCCAGCCACGGTGAGGCGAGTCTGGATTCGGTGAGTGCAGGAGGGACAGACGGACCGACGTGAGCGATTGCCGCAGCCGCGGCACACCACCAAACGAGAGGACCGGCATGTTGTGCGGCGGGCATTGACGGCTCGCACCGCCACATCGCGAACGTTAGCGCAGGAATTATGGTGTGTTGCGCAACAACCTGTGTCAGCACGTACCGCTTGACGTCGTCTGCAGGAGCGGGGACTTGTCGCACGGCGCCCATTGCTTCGATTACCATTGACCTTACACCACCGGCGAGTGCGGCGGCAGTGGGCCGTTGAACGCCGCACCTGGACTACGGAATGGCACGACATTGTCTTCTCCGACAGATCCCGCTTTTGTCTGCAACACCACGATGGTCGGATCCGCGTGTGCGGCACCGCGGCGAGAGACTGTATGACGCATGCATTATGCATCGCCATACCGGTCCGTCGCCTAGCGTTTTGGTTTGGGGCGCAATTGAATATGACACCCGCACCCTTCTGGTTCGCATCGCCGGTACACTCAACAGCCACCGCACCATCTCCGACGTTTTGGAGCCTGTAGTCCTCCCTTACCTGCAGGACCTGTTAGCGGCCACGTTTCAACAGGACAATGCGCGTCCGCCTGTTCTCCCTATATGTCGCGCATTGAACACGTCTGGTCGCTGATCGGCAACTGAGTGTCCCGGCAAGCACCACCCATGATGAACTGTGGCAATGTGTGGAAGTAGCCCGGACCGACATACCCCAAGCTCACATCCAAAGCCTATTTCGTTCGATGCCGCAGCGTGTAGCGGTCGTTATTGCCAGCCATGGGGGCCACACAAACTATTGATGTCTGCGTGTTCCGCAAGTCGCACGGGCCTGTAAGCTCAATCGTTTCATCTTTGTATCTGTTGTTATGTGTCCAGTAAATCTGGCTTTTCTGTCTCGTGTCCTTCTTGGTGTAGCATTTTGGGTAGCCAGCAGTGTGCTTGACATATTACTCCCGTCTCCAGAATTCAAATTACCGGCGAGTTGCACTACAGTAATCCCTTCTCTTGGCTTGTACCAAACGGGATAGCCCTCGCTCACCTCTAGCATTGATGAGCCTTGGTCAACCCACGCCTTGCAGGTGGTTCGTAATTTTTTTCCTTCAGACCACTTCTTGAAGGTACTAACAACAGCTGACCATGAGTACCCCACAAGCTTTGCCGTCTTGGAAATGCTCTGATCCAATCGTATGGCCATTACAATTTGGTCTTTGACAGAGTCCGCTGCCTTTCTCATTGGAAGAACAATAAGAACCCTTATTAACAAAGCTCAGAATCAATTACTATTTATACCGTTTTATGACCTTCACACGCGCTGTCGTTCTCTGCAGTTGCTTCAATTTACGCTGGTCATATATTTTTGGCTCTTTGCCTTATGTCAAATCATTTTGTTTCTTAATTTTCACAACAGTGCAGGGAACTGAAATGTTCGACATACACTATCTACCAACAAGTAATTGGACACCTGTGATAGCAAAGGAAAAATAAGTCTATTCACCTTCAATAGTTGGTGGAGCCTCCATGAGCGGCGATTACAGCTGCGAGGCATACTCTCAACCAGGCGTTGTACGACGGCTAGCGGTATTTTCTTCCACTCGGCTTGGAGAAGACAGGTCAGTTCCTTCACCGATTTTAGACGGTGGGGGCAGCCCTTAAGTCAACACTCCAACTCGTTCCAGAGGTGCTCGATAGGATTAAGGTCCGGGCTCTGCGCAGGCCAGTCCATTCGATTAACCCCATTGTCACCATACCAAGCCATGGTGGACCTCGCAACATGACAGGTGGCATTGCCATCCTGAAAGTAACATGGGTCCACCCCGTATAACTGCCACAACGTAGGAAGCGCATGGTCATCCAAAATGGTGCAGTAGGTCTCGACGTTGAGTCTACCAGGAATTTCGACCAAGGGTCCCGTGCCATACCAGGAGAAACACCCCCATAGCATAATTCCACCGCCGCCGAACTTCACAGTTGGCACAATACATTTCAACAGGAGACGTTCTCCAGGCAGACGCCAAACCCAGACTTTTTCTGTACTTCAGCCTTGATTCGTCGCTCCAGAGAACCTGTTTCCACTGTTCAACGGTCCACTGTCGACGTTCTTTGCACCACGTTAGCCGAGCAGCGCTATTGGACTTGGTGATCAAAGGCTTGTGGGCGGCAGCACGTCCATGCTAACCGAGCAGATGGGCTTCCTTACGGATGGTATTCATCGAAAGAACACTCCCGGATGCCTGTTGAAACTCCTCGCGGATGTGGCCCATCGATTTGGTGCGGTTCTTTTGAATTTCTCTGGCCAGCACCCGTCGGTCTCTAACTCCCAGCTTTGTGGGTCTGCCGGGCCGGGGCACATTCCGACAGTCACCTCTCATCTTCCACTTGCCAATCACTTAGGCCACTGTCGATTTTTGGGTACTTCAACTCGCTGGATATGTCACGTATGGATCGGCCATTTCTGTGATACCCGACGATTACACCTTTCTCGAAATCAGAGAGCTCCGAACTGCGTGGCATCTTGCATGCGACTGGTTGCGTTGTTGTTTCCCGCACGATATTTAACAGCGGCGGCCGTGACGTGTATCAGGACCGCAGATATCGTCGATTGCAGGGGTGTCCAATTATTTGTTGGTAGATAGTGTACCTTCACACATCTGAACATTTTATTCAGCTTACTAGGATTTGTGTTTAATATCTTATTTTCATAAACCGCAGCATTTTAAAATACGAGTGTGATGTCGTTTAATCATCTGATTATTTTGTTTCTGTCTGTAAGCTTTCATTTACGAATCGATGTGTTCATGTTGATGAATGCATAGCAACACTGTTCCATGTATAGATTTATTTCTACGTGGGTCTCTGGGGCACCTGAGATACGAGTCCCTCCTAAAAAAAAAATTGGTCCGACGGAGAATTCCAAGCATCGGATCCGAGTGAGAGAAGGACGAGGCAAACTGTTCAGCACTGACACCCTCCGAACTTAGGACGACACAAGTACATTTAATTATTTACAGAATTTAAACCTATTGTTGTTTTTTATTGAAGGTTTAACGACCCCCGTGAGCAACTCAATGGGCTATAAGCAGTTGCCCGTCCCTAATTTAGGGCCACTGGTTCCTGGGAAGGGAGAGAGCCAGCGCCGTAAGACAAACACAACATCCATGCCTCACCGGGATTCGAACCCGGACCCTTCTCGGACGAATGGGCATAAATCAGCGGTTAGACCACTGCGCCACGGGGGCAGCCAATTGGACAACAAGGAAAATTGTTAAACAACAACAAATATTTCACACAGAATGTTTATTTATCGCGAGGTCTTTTAAAAAACGGAAATAAATAGCATATAATTTTCAGTTCTAACATGAATGAGTTCTAAGGTTTTACTATGGTTTTACTATATTTCCTTAGAAAAAGCTGGCGTCTATTTGATTTGTTTTCAATCTGCTTCAATTAAACATTTTACCATCTTAGGACGAGAAACATCCCCTATATATTAATATTTTATTTAAAGCTTAAAAACAACCGTCCTAGAACAGGCTTTAGACCAGTCTTCAAAATACATGGAAATTCAGTAGAATATATTCATAGCAATCAAATTATAAACTTTTTGATTGTAGCTCTTATTAGTCATCCATATAACATCCCCCAGAAAACTTGAAAATTCCATCGCACTGGAGCTGGAATCGAAACTGCATCTCCCGATTTCCGTTCGATATGCTATCCATTACACTATATTTCACTATCCATGACATTATGTATACACAATATACTATGTACACTCAATGAACCAAACATTAGAGACATCTAACTAATAAGGTGTTGGTACTCTTCCAGGGCGAATAACAGCCTGTACACGCTAAGGCATCGACTCCACCAGACACCGGAGGGTTTCCGCAGGTAATGACCCCTCCATGCTTGTTGCAGTATTGTCCACAACTCCGCCTCAGACGTCGGTCCATGGATCTGATGATCTCAACTCCACCAGATGCCAGAGGGTTTCCAGTGGTAATGTCAGCCATGCCTGTTGCAGCATTGTCCACAACTCCGCCTAAGACGTCGGTCCAGGATCCATGGATCTGATGATCTCAACTCCACCAGATGCCAGAAGGTTTCCAGAGGTAATGTCAGCCATGCCTGTTGCAGCATTGTCCACAACTCCGCCTGAGACGTCGGTCCAGGATCCATGGATCTGATTATCTCAACTCCACCAGATGCCAGGGGTTTCCAGAGGTAATGCCAGCCATGCATGTTGCAGCATTGTCCACAATTCCGCCCGAGACGTCGGTCCAGGATCCATGGGTCTGATATTTCGCGTCAAGGCATCCCATAAAGCTTCCACAAGGTTTACATGAGGGGACCTTAGGGGGGGGGCACTGGATAGTTCCAATCAAACGTGAGTGTTCCTCGAGCCATGCCTGGGTGTTTGCTGCCCGGTGGGGCAATGCTTTGTTCTGCTCAAATAGACCATCGGCTGCAGGATGCTCGACAGCCATGAAAGCGTATAGGTGATCGGCCAACGCATGCTGTTTGTGCGCAGCGGTTAATAACCTCTCCAGACATACTAAGGGATCTAATGTGTCCCATGAGAAAGCTTCCTAAACCATTACAGAGCCACCACCGTTTTGACCAGAGCCAAAGTAGTACGACTGGGCCCATGGCTTCATGCATGCTTTCGACGCCATACACGCACCCTCCGGTCAGCTCGGTACAACTGAAAACGGGATTCATCTGACCAAACGACACGGTGCTACTCTGCATAGGTTCCGTTTTGATGTTCCCTGTACCAGGCGAGCCGTAATTTCCAATGACGAGCAGTCAACAGAGACACAGGGGTAGGAAGTCCGCTCCCGTAGCCCAACGTATGCAGCATGTGCCGTAACGTTCGGTCGCTGATGTTGCTTGAGCCTCTGACATTTAACCTGGATGTGATTTGCATGTCCATTGCTGAGCGGTTGGTCTGTACAAGCTTGGATAGTCTACGTCGACTGCTTGGATGATGATAGTCTGTACAAGCTTGGATAGTGATGACTGGCCGACCACATGCCAGTCATCACTGGCATGTGGTCGGCCATTGCTTGCTCTCTCTCGGCGCTGGCACGTCCGTCGATAGAATATTCGCGGTACACCCTTGATACGGTCGTCCTCGGGAACCCTAGGGTTCTTACCACTTGGGCAATGGAATGACCCATCTGTCTTCTGCCGACAATGCGTCCACGATAAAAGTCGCTCAATACACGACATTTATCCATGTTCGTAGATTGCGATACACTGTTAGGGAAACCCTGCTGTCAGCCAATTTATCGCCTGCGTTCTCTTTGGGTCTGTTCCACTCTGCATGGGGGATGTTCATGCCAGCTGCCCATCACCACTATATCTAATGTTTTGTCTACTGAGGATATGTATATAATACAGATAAGTTATGGATATTAATGTATACATATTTTGCAAGTTTGATTAATAAACCAATTTATATCATTTTTGAACTACTCTTATTTATAATACTGTAGCAACAACTGGTAGCCAATACAGAATGTACTCCATTATCAGGAATTTTCGATTTTTCAACGGCACTATTGGTCCCAAGTTGATCAAATAAACCTGGTTTTACTGTTCTTATCAAAACTATAGATATTTAAATTCTTAAGGTGACGTCATCATGACAGAATAAGTATTTCTTTTGAACATACCACGGGAAGTCAAAAGTTTCTCCCGTTTTGAGTTACACATACTGTTGGACCTTCATTCTTCTAAGAAACGCGGGCAGCGTCGATTCTGTACCGTGATTACGTGGAACACACGACCCTGATGATGTTCATTGAGCACGGAGCAGTTATCAGGCAGCCATAACAATAATTAGTTCTTCCAACATTTTGCAGACATTTCCGATAAGGCTGAGGTCTTGGAAGGAAGGACGACGATTACGAAATATCTGAGAAGAATTCTGACTTCTCAGCAACACATAGTGGAGGAGAGATAGATTGCTACGTTGTAGCCATGGAAGGATCCCGATTCATCAGGGTAAACGTGAAACACGCCAGAATGCACATAGTGTACCTGAATACCCACATACCCGCTGGGTGTGATACAACCGGCCAGCGGTACGAAAGAAATTTATTCATACCAACTAAATGTGCCGCATACAGGAACACAATCGCCATTGTCGTTCGTAAATGGTTAACTTCGGTCGGCCTCACACTGGACTTTCACCTGGCCGTCAGTCCAAAGCATCATGTAGCACATAATGTTTTTTTATTTGGGGGTTTAACGACCCCCATGAGTAACTCGATGGGAAATAAGCAGTCGTCTGTCTCTAGTTTAGGGCCACTGGTTCCAGGGAAGCGAGAGAGCCAGCGCCGTAAGACAAACACAATATCCATGGCTCACCGGGATTCGAACCATGATCATTCTCGGACGAATAACCAGAGGAACGCTTAGACCACTGCGCCATGGAACGGCGTCGTAAATATTGCAAGCCCACATTACAAAAGTATTCTGATGCCAACGCACCATTATACAAAGGGCATCCTGAAAATAATGCCTCGTCCCTCCTAAGATTTTTATTTGTAGCAACAAAAGTGTGAAACTTGGTGGCAAAGTACTTGGACATATTGTTAATGATGCTAACCTGTTCAAAGTACTGTCCATATACATTTCCGCCCTCTTTGAACCCATTGGTAAAAACCATTTTGGAAAAATTCCTGAGACTGTCGCTTCACCCATGAGTTCACAGTCAGTTTAACGTTTGTCACATCGTCGAAACGTTCATCACGAAGAGTGTTTTTCAAAAGAACAAACAGGAAAAAGTATGAGAGGGCCAAATCTGGACTGGGGGGCGCCACCGCCCACCCCACTTTGTCAATAGCCTGTGAAGTCTACATTGAGGTGTACGGGCATGCGTTATCATGGTGTAAAACAACAATCTGAATTGGAATGTCGCGTCTTTTCCTTCTGGTAGCTTCCTTTAGCTTCTTCAATGTCTGCACACAGTGATCGCTGCTTATTGTTCCACATCGTTCAAGAAAGTCAGTCAAAGTGACACAACGTTTGTCCAAGAAAATTGTCATCCCTTTCTCTGCGACACGCGTTGTTTCACCCTTTCTTGTCGAGGTGAAGATGCGCAGTGCCATTCCATTGACGCACGTTTTCTTTCTTTTCACCTTTTTCTGTCGAGGTGAAGATGTGCGGTGCCATTCCATTGACGCACGTTTTCTTTCTTTTCACCTTCTTCTGTCGAGGTGAAGATGTGCGGTGCCATTCCATTGACGCACGTTTTGTTTCTTTTCACCTTTTTCTGTCGAGGTGAAGATGTGCGGTGCCATTCCATTGACGCACGTTTTCTTTCTTTTCACCTTTTTCTGTCGAGGTGAAGATGTGCGGTGCCATTCCATTGACGCACGTTTTGTTTCTTTTCACCTTCTTCTGTCGAGGTGAAGATGTGCGGTGCCATTCCATTGACGCACGTTTTGTTTCTTTTCACCTTTTTCTGTCGAGGTGAAGATATGCGGTGCCATTCCATTGACGCACGTTTTCTTTCTTTTCACCTTTTTCTGTCGGGTGAAGATATGCGGTGCCATTCCATTGACGCACGTTTTCTTTCTTTTCACCTTTTTCTGTCGAGGTGAAGATGTGCGGTGCCATTCCATTGACGCGCGTTTTATTTCTTTTCACCTTTTTCTGTCGAGGTGAAGATGTGCGGTGCCATTCCATTGACGCACGTTTTGTTTCTTTTCACCTTTTTCTGTCGAGGTGAAGATGTGTGGTGCCATTCCATTGACGCACGTTTTGTTTCATTTCACCTTTTTCTGTAGAGGTGAAGATGTGAGGTGCCATTCCATTGAGGCAAGTTTTGTTTCTTTTCACCTTTTCCTGTGTCGAGGTGAAGCTGTGCGGTGCCATTCCATTGACGCACGTTTTCTTTCTTTTCGCCTTTTTCTGCCGAGGTGAAGATGTGCGGTGCCATTCCATTGACGCACGTTTTCTTTCTTTTCACCTTTTTCTGTCGAGGTGAAGATGTGCGGTGCCATTCCATTGACGCACGTTTTCTTTCTTTTCACCTTTTTCTGTCGAGGTGAAGATGTGCGGTGCCATTCCATTGACGCACGTTTTCTTTCTTTTCACCTTTTTCTGTCGAGGTGAAGATGTGCGGTGCCATTCCATTGACGCACGTTTTGTTTCTTTTCACCTTTTTCTGTCGAGGTGAAGATGTGTGGTGCCATTCCATTGACGCACGTTTTGTTTCTTTTCACCTTTTTCTGTCGAGGTGAAGATGTGCGGTGCCATTCCATTGACGCACGTTTTCTTTCTTTTCACCTTTTTCTGTCGAGGTGAAGATGTGCGGTGCCATTCCATTGACGCACGTTTTGTTTCTTTTCACCTTCTTCTGTCGAGGTGAAGATGTGCGGTGCCATTCCATTGACGCACGTTTTGTTTCTTTTCACCTTTTTCTGTCGAGGTGAAGATATGCGGTGCCATTCCATTGACGCACGTTTTCTTTCTTTTCACCTTTTTCTGTCGAGGTGAGGATGTGCGGTGCCATTCCATTGACGCACGTTTTCTTTCTTTTCACCTTTTTCTGTCGAGGTGAAGATGTGCGGTGCCATTCCATTGACGCGCGTTTTATTTCTTTTCACCTTTTTCTGTCGAGGTGAAGATGTGCGGTGCCATTCCATTGACGCACGTTTTGTTTCTTTTCACCTTTTTCTGTCGAGGTGAAGATGTGTGGTGCCATTCCATTGACGCACGTTTTGTTTCATTTCACCTTTTTCTGTAGAGGTGAAGATGTGAGGTGCCATTCCATTGAGGCAAGTTTTGTTTCTTTTCACCTTTTCCTGTGTCGAGGTGAAGCTGTGCGGTGCCATTCCATTGACGCACGTTTTCTTTCTTTTCGCCTTTTTCTGCCGAGGTGAAGATGTGCGGTGCCATTCCATTGACGCACGTTTTCTTTCTTTTCACCTTTTTCTGTCGAGGTGAAGATGTGCGGTGCCATTCCATTGACGCACGTTTTCTTTCTTTTCACCTTTTTCTGTCGAGGTGAAGATGTGCGGTGCCATTCCATTGACGCACGTTTTCTTTCTTTTCACCTTTTTCTGTCGAGGTGAAGATGTGCGGTGCCATTCCATTGATGCACGTTTTCTTTCTTTTCACCTTTTTCTGTCGAGGTGAAGATGTGCGGTGCCATTCCATTGACGCACGTTTTCTTTCTTTTCACCTTTTTCTGTCGAGGTGAAGATGTGCAGTGCCATTCCATTGACGCACGTTTTGTTTCTTTTCACCTTTTTCTGTCGAGGTGAAGATGTGCAGTACCATTCCATTGACGCACGTTTTGTTTCTTTTCACCTTCTTCTGTCGAGGTTAAGATGTGCGGTGCCATTCCATTGACGCACGTTTTCTTTCTTTTCACCTTTTTCTGTCGAGGTGAAGATGTGCGGTGCCATTCCATTGACGCACGTTTTCTTTCTTTTCACCTTTTTCTGTCGAGGTGAAGATGTGCGGTGCCATTCCATTAACGCACGTTTTGTTTCTTTTCACCTTTTTCTGTCGAGGTGAAGATGTGTGGTGCCATTCCATTGACGCACGTTTTGTTTCTCGGTCATGAAAGCACCCATCTCCTGTCCCAACATCAGAGAAAAACACCTCACTCTCCTTCTCATAACAGTCCAAGATGTTCCAGCACATGTCCACCCTTTGCTCACATTGTTCACGGGTTAGGTTTTTGGGATCCACTTTGAACAAATTTTTCTGTATCCCTGAACCCTAGTTAACGTTTTCATAGCAATATGACCATAATGAATTGCATCACATGGATGGTGCCACAACGATCAGCTGTGATGAGGTCTTTCACTCATTTCCTGTTGGCACCTGTCACTGTAGTTGCGAACAGGCTCAGAATTCATTAACTACCGAAAAACCCGGGCCCGGGCTCGGAATGGCTCCTGGTGTTGTTATATGGAAATATTCAAACTATATTTAAATTGCATTTTTTGTCATTTTGTGGGCCAACGACAGTGAGAAATTTCCTCCCCAGTCAGAAAGGCGCCAAGCGCAGATCCATTTTGGAGAAAGGTCACTCTCCTGCCGGACCCCCTCCCACGGACAAAAGGATACCACCATTTCTTCCCCAGCCGTCGCCAGAATCTCTCTCTAGCCCACGGGTACAAAGGACCACGCAATTAAGAATTTCTTCTTACGTCAAAGACAGAAGGTGTAAGGGAATGGGACAGAGAGGAGTCTTCATGGCGATCTCGAGGAAAATATAGGAACGGTTTTGCTCGGAGGCAAGAGGACAAACGACGAGGTAGAAAGAGATTTTCACGCGGGCTTGTAGCCACATAAGATAGGAACAGATTTGGCGGGGAAAGCGTAGAGAAGGCCATCCATAACATCCAACTCTCGCTGGAATTATTTACTATCCGATCTGACCAACTATTATTCCAATATTTTCTCTTTCCCCCGTCTGATGAATAAAGATGTGTGCAAAAGGAAACATCTGTCATAATATTCAATTTTTAACTACTTGTTTATTTGCTTCCCTGCTCCAACGACAGGAACCTGCAAACGATTCTTCTGATAAGTTGGCGTCTACCACAATACTTAAAATAAATCAAGCTAACAGTGTCAGCGTAACGTATTTCTTTTTACGTAGTTCTTTCTGCTGCGTCGTTAGTCCTCTCTAGCTGTGAGGCTTCAAAATATCACAAATATTTGGACCTGCGGATGTGTGTGTGTGGACGTTTTCCAACAGGAATTTTTATGAACAATAAATACCGAAAAAAACTCACCCATGGCATCCTAGGCAAGTGTTTAAGCTTGGCTGTTACAGATTACCCACGCGATCTGCACTTAAAAAATGCCACCATTCTTGTGAAATTTCGCTTGTCTTGAGTTTTCAAGAATGGTTTCTTTCTTTTTTTTTTTTTTTTTTTTTTTTTTTTGGACTTACTTATTGAATACTTTTTCACATTTAAACTTGATTCATTTTATGACAGCTAACATTAACATCACAAGAAGAACTAGTCGATTGTCAGATCTCAAGATTTTTTCCCAGTAGCTCGTATGGTACGAAACACTGTACTTTACTGCTAATATACACTCATTGCCATAAAATTCCACGAACCAAGAAGAAAGTGTCAGATTGAAATGCAATTTTAGTAGTGAGATGATACATACTAAGGACAGAAGTGATTACAAATCACAGCAGCAGGATGATTTCCCCCGGACATACGGTACACATTCCGGTCAGCGTTAGTACCGCGTCGTCTCGCCTCGTGCTTGAATACATGCGGTGATACGGTCCGGCATGGAGTCAAAAAGACACCGCATGTTATTCTGGGGAAGATTAGCCCACACTGCTTGCACCTGAAGCTCTAAATCACGAACACTGGGACATGGAGAAAGCTGGCGTCTCATCTGATCACACACGTGCTTGATGGGAGAGAGATTATAGTCCAGGGAAACCCAAGCCGTGTGTGGACGGCCGTTATCTTGTTGTAAAATGGTTCCGGGCCGCACCGCCAAGAAAGGCAGCACATGGGGCCGCAGGATCACCTGTACGTAGCACTGAGAGGTCAACGTCCCTCGGATCATTGCGAGCGAGCCCGGCTATTATACGCGATTTCTGCACAGACCATCACGCCTGCAGTTCGGGATGTGTGCCGCTGTAGAGTGAGTTTGGGATTGTAGCGCTCGCCTGCGGTCCTCCACACTCTGACACGGTAGTCGTCCGTTCCCATACAAAAGTGGTATTCGTCGCTGAACAATATACGTCGCCAGTCCGTAGCATTCCACGTTGATTGCTGCCGATCCACTGCAATCAACGCCGACGATTTTCAGGTGTTAATGGCAGAAAAGATAAGGGCCTTCTAGAGTGCAGATTCGCCTCCGCCACGCGTCTGGAAATAGTTCTGGCGGACCGAGGAGTCCCTTGTATAGTAGCAACATTTCTCTGGATATTGGACAAGGACGTCGTTGCATCTGTGCTTGCCGCTATCACGATCCCAAGGTCCTCTCTGCTGCTGGTGTGTCTGGGTCGTCCAGAGCCAGTCCGCCGTGTCTGGTTGCCTTCCCGGGTCCATTGCTCCCAACACGATCGCACCGCACGGTCCGACCGGTCCAAATGGTGACCGATCCGACACGCCGGCCACCCTGCCACTCTCATCCCGAAAGTACGGCCCCGTTCAAACTCCGTCAGTTGCCCGTACGCACATCTATGGCGGCTCCTCGGCGTGTCTGTCGCTCAAAGATCTCACCTGACTCTTACCGTGCACTTCGGCACAAATGTGGAGTCACCGGCGTGGCGCCTTAAAAGCCCCATAAGATTGCGATTGCAGCGCCTGTCTGAGATATGCGGGCATGCGGAATAGTGCGAAATTTAATCATTTGCATGCGTGCCCTTTCCGTAGCTATTCGCCGAGTCTCGCGTTAATATCACGGATTTTTTCTTCGTGCGCGGATTTTTATGACAAAGACTGTATATATCCTACTTTCTGTAATTCTTATACACTATATTGACAAAAGTCACCGGACACCCCTTCAAAAGTAAATGAACTGATCCGCTGCGTTTTTAAGTTGCGCGGTACAGCTGTAAAAGGTATAAAAACAAGCCTGTAGCTGACTGCGATCATATCGCTCTGTGAGGTTCGGCGAAAATGTCGCGGCGGGAGAGAACTGACTTTGAGAAAGGAAAGGTTGTTGGGTGTTGTATTAGTGGGTTGCCCATAAGAGAAACCGAGAGGCATTTAAAAATACCCAATTCTTGGATGTACTGAATTAGTGGAAAACACATGGCATGCCTGAAGCAGCAAAACCTACCGGCAAACCAAAGAAAATCAGTGATAAAGGACGTCGAAGCCTCAGGAGAGTCGTTACAGCTAATCGACGGAGTACTGCACAAGACCTCAGTGTACAGGCGAGTAAAAATGCTGGAACCTCGGTATGTGAACGTACCATTCGCAGAGAACTTCATTCCATGGGTTACCGTGGTCGTGCTGCTGCTCATAAGCCTTTTGTCTCCACTCGGAATGCTACTCGTCGTTTAGCATGGTGTAAAGAACATTTATCGTGGACCGTAGATCAATGGAAACGGGTTCTATGGACTGTTGAATCTAGATGCACGATACATCAGCCTGATGGCCGTGTGTGGGTATGACGGCAGCACAAGGAACGCTATTTACCACAGTGTACTCTTCCTACAGTAAAGTTTGGAGCTGGCAGTGTACTCGTGTGGGGGTGTTTCTTGTGGTATGGTCCCGGCCCATTGGTTATCGTGGACAAACCTGTTAACCAGCACGTCTACCTCGATATTCTGGAAAATTTTGCCCTACCAACTCTGGGGCAATACTATGGAACCGAGCCTTGTTGGTACCAGCAAGATAATGCACCGAACCATAGAGCAAGGACTGTTACTGCTTGGTTTCGCGATAATTCCGTATCGTGTGTGGACTGGCCAGCACAGCGCCCTTATCTTAATCCCGTATGGGATGAATTAGAGCGCCGTATAAGAAGTTTGGAACCAAGGCCTACTACTAAGCAATAGTTAGCGGCAGCATTATGTTCTGATTGGAAGTTCATACATGTCGCTGTGTTCCAAAACCTTGTCGAAAGCATGTCTCGAAGGGTCAGTGCCCGCATTAAGGCCAAAGGTAAACCGACACCGTACTAAAGTATGTCAATAAATGCTATGTTGTGTTTCTCTTCTAGGTGTCCGGTGACTTTTGTCAATATAGTATATAATTCAATTGCATGTATGATGCTCTTTCATAATTCACAGTTATGGTGTCCGAAGGCGTCAGCATGTGCTTCTATTTAAAAGTTATAACGAAGTAAATTTCTCCGTCATTTTTATCCACGCCGGGGCTCGAACCCGGGTCCCCTCATTCCCAAATAAGTCCTTCGACCAATTGAGCTACGCGGACGTTCGTTCTGACTGCTGTCTGCCATTATGTGGTGTGCGTCCTGCTGGCAGGTACGTCACATTTCTCCCTCCCCCGAAAGAGGGCCGGGGGCATGGCCCACGGGTCAGCCGTGACCATGAGTCGTTTGCAGGCAGCCATCCGCTGTAGAACGTGCACTTGAGAACTCCCAGTCAATCCGGTGTGTGGAATGCAACGTCACACACATTTATTTTTCGAAGCGCTGGAGAAGGGATTCTCTGATTTTTCCTATCTCGCGGTGTGGAAAGAACATCACACCATTGCGAGATTTTGAACGGTCGGGTCATCCGGAAAGTTCGGACGCCATTATAACGAAGTAAAGTTCTCCGTCATTTTTATCCACGCCGGAGCTCGAACCCGGGTCCCCTCATTCCGGAATAAGTCACTCTACCAATTGAGCTACGCGGACGTTCGTCTGACTGCTATCTGCCTTTATACGTCACAAAGTGTACCTGCGATTTTGGGGGGCGCGAGGCGGTTATCGATCACCGCGGACAACTCGATGGGCTATAAGAAGTCGTCGGTTCCTAATTTAGGGTCACTGTCTCTAGTGAAGGGTGAAAGTCAATGCCGTAAGACAAACACAACATCCATGCCTCACCGGTATTAAAACCCGCACCCATCTCAAACGAATGATCATAATCCAGCGTTTAGACCACTGCGTATTGTGAACATTATCCTCTTTAAAGAGTGCACAGGTTTCTCGCTGGGAGAGTATGTGTAAAAACGTTTTTCTCGAGATACCTGCTTGTAGAAGTTGTATTTTAAAAACACTTTTCCGTTCGCATAGCTTTCGCTATAAGGGACACTTTTTCATAATTCACAGTTGTGCTGTACGAGGGCATCAGCCAGTGCTTCTATTTAAAACAGTAGCTGCGATTTTCTTTTTTTTTTTTTTTTTTTTTTGGAGTGGAGCGATTATCAATCACCGCGGACAACTCGATGGGCTGTAAACTGTCGCTTGTCCCTAATTTAGGGCCATTGGCTTCATGGAAGGGATAGAGTCAGTGCCGTAAGACAAACACAACATCCATGCCTAACCGGGATTCAAACCCGGGCCCATCTTGGGCGAATGATCCCAAGCCAGTGATTAGATCACTGTGCCATTGGAACATGTTTTTCTCCATATCACTTCTAATTCTTCCATTTTTTTAGGCTTTTTTTTTTTGAAGGTTTAACGACCACCGTGAGCAACTGAATGGGCAATAAGCAGTCACACGTCACTAATTTAAGGCCACTGGTTACAGGGAAGGGAGAAAGCCAGTGCCGTAAGACAAACACAACATCCATGCCTCACCGGGATTCGAACCCGGACCCATCTCGGACGAATGGTCAGACGCCATCGCTTAGAGCACTGCTCCACCGGGGCGGTCGTTCCATTTGAAAAATATCTTTTCCCTAGGATATCTTTCTCCATGTGGAACGCTATGTGCACAATTTGAAATTTTTCATCACGCACATTTCTCCCGCTAGTGGGCGTAAGTAGTGTAGTAGTGAGACAAAATTGCAATTCCGTGCCATTCTGAAACGATCGCGTGGATTTCGTCAGCGAAAACATCTTAGGGTCGTCACACACTATGTCGGAACGGAACGCATCGGAACGGAAACGAGCTTTTCGTTTCGGAACGAAAACGAAGTTTGCCCACACACTAGGTCAAAAAAGTAACGCAGATCACTCCTTCTACCTGTTCTGACCTTCAATCGAACTCTAACTGATGCTCGACGAGATGATCTGCCTAATTTATAGCGCACGCCGCTTTCACTTATGTGACGAGTGCAGGTGCATCTAATAAACTCTCATCTCAGTACATATCTATATCATCATCATCATCATTGTCAACCATTATCAATCCACTGCTGGACGAAGGTCTCCCCAAGTTTCCTCCACAACGGTCTGTCTTGTGCCAGTCTCCTCCATGTCACCCCTGCATACTTTCGAATTTCATCCACCCATCTCCTATGTGGTCTTCTTCTGGGTCTTTTCCTGTCCCTTGGAATCCAATCTAAAATTTCGGCTGTCCATCGATGATCTGTCCTTCTGGCAGTATGTCCAGCCCATTGCCATTTCAGGGATTTAACTCTGATCATGACGTCTTCCACTCTTGTCATTTTTCGGATCCACGAGTTCCTCTTCTTATCTCTCCTGGTTACACCAAGCATGCACCTCTCCATGCTTCTTTGAGTTGTCTGCAGCCTTTGTATGTCTCTTTTAGTTAAGGTCCACGTCTCTGCACCATACGTAAGCACTGGAAGGATGCATTGATCAAACACTTTTCTTTTAAGACATAATGGCATATTGCTCTTGAAAATTATGCTGTTTCTTCCAAAAGCTCTCCAGGCAAGTTTTGTACGCCGATTAATTTCTTCATCAATGTGACCCTCACTTGATATCTGCTGTCCAAGATAAACGTACGTGTCTGTTATTTCCAGCTTTTCTCCATCAATCGATAAATCTTCATTTCTTGTAAAAGCATTGAACATCACTTTTGTCTTCTGAAAGTTCATTTTTAATCCCACTTCTTTACTCTTGTCAGCAAGTTCCTGGATCCATACTCTGCAGCTCTGATGGGGTAGTTGCAAAAATGACTACGTCATCAGCAAAACGAAGGTGGGTTAGATAATCTCCATTAATCTTTATCCCCTTGTTTTCCCAGCTCAGCGACTGAAAAACACCCTCCAATGTGGCATTAAAGAGCTTCGGAGATATGGTGTCACCTTGTCTCACTCCCTTTCTAATTTTTATGTGTGTTGTATTTTCAAACAGCCTAATCTTTGCACTTGCATTTTCATAGATGTTATTAATAATATTAATGCATGCATCTTCAATACCGCAGGTTTTCAGAGCCATTGTAACTGCTGATGGTTTCACCGAATCAAAGGCTTTTTCATAATCGATAAAAGCCATGCACAATGGAAGTTCATATTCCCTCGCTCTTTCAATTAGTTCTCTCAGCACGTGGATATGATCTATTGTGCTGTAGCCACTCCTGAATCCAGCTTGTTCTCTCGGTTGAGCCATGTCCAGTGTTACCTTCAAGCGGTGTGAAAGAACTTTAGTGAAGATTTTATAAACTACTGATAGGAGGCTGATAGGTCTGTAGTTTCCGAGATCCTCAATGTCACCTTTCTTATGTAGCAGGATCATTGTAGCGGTGTTCCAATCCTCAGGAATCTTTCCTTCATTAAGGCATCGAGTGAAAATTTGGGCGAGTACTGTTTCGATTTCTCCACTTGCTTCTTGTATGATGTCTACAGTAATTCCATCTTCTCCTGGAGCTTTTCCTCGCTTCATGTTCTTGATTGCATGTGCAACTTCTGCTGGAAGGACTGGAGGAACACTGGTACTGGTATCTTTCATGATGTCTGGAGAGCATATATCATCCCTTTCATATAATTTGGAGTAGAAATCTTTCACTCTAACGGGAGAATATTTGAAAATCCTTCTACGTATAACAACGCTGAAGAAATTGTCAGGAGTTACTATCCAATAAAAGTGGTGAGTTATCCTTCCTCACGCCGTTGATCCTTCAAAACGCAAATATCGCAGCCTGTCGGGGGAAAAAAAGAAAGAAAAAGAGACTTCAAGCTTTAGTATATAGAGACTTATGCGCACCACTGGGTATAATCGCAGATGTTGTGAAACAAATAACCGCTGAAGATATTTTACAAGCGAACGAATACACACTGTGAGGAGGAAGAAACATTAGGCTTTCCGTACACCTCTGCTTACCCTGATGGCATACTACCGTTTTCGCGATAACTTTGGGGACAATTGGTTCACTTGTCTGCCACTCAAAAATCCGTTCACCCTTAAAAAGCCTCTGTACTGCGAATAAAATTATGGCAGTGTTGCCAGCACTATTGCAAAGTACGTTTCAACCAACACCGTTGCCATCACTCACCCAGCTAACTTTCAAAAGTTCGAGAAAGTTCTTCCCAGCTAATGGCGGTACAGTATTTAATACTATCCCCAAAGATGCACTGATGGAGGGTTCATAAACGACTCCGACATATGCATTCAGTTTTGGGAGAGAATGCTGAACTACAATGCTTTTAAAAGAATTAAGGCAGCAAGAAATATTGCCAGAAAAAGCATGTGCGACTGACGGTGTTGAATGTAAAATATTTTTTTCTGCAAGATACGGTTGAATATCCAGTAATGTGGTTAAAAAAAAGCACATTAGCTAATTTTATGATATATTATCTTCTTTTTTTTTTTTTGATTGGAGGTTTAACCACCACCGTGAGCAACTCAATGGGCTATAAGCAGTCGCCCGTCCCTAATTTAGGGTCACTGGTTCCAGGGAAGGGAGAGGAGAGAGCCAGTGCCGTAAGACAAACACAACATCCATGTCTCACCGGGATTCGAACCCGGGCCCCTTACGGGCGAATGATCAGAGGCCATCGCTTAGACCACTGCGCCACCGGGGCGGCTGATATATTATCATTCAATGCACATGATGCGATATGCTATACGACAATATGCATAAACACTATATTGACAGAAGTCACCGGAAGAGAAACGCAACTTAGCATTTATTGACATACATTATTAGTACGGTGTCGGTCCACCTTTGGCCTTCATGCATGCACTGACCCTTCGAGACATGCTTTCGACAAGGTTTTGGAACACAGCGATAGGTATGCGCTTCCATTCAGTACACAATGCTGCCGCTAACTGTTGCTTAGTAGTAGGCCTTGGTTTCAAACTTCTTATACGGCGCTCTAATTCATCCCATAGGTGCTCTATGGGATTAAGATCAGAGTTCTGTGCTGACCAGTCCACACACGATACGGAATTATCGTCAAACCATGCCGTAACAGTCCTTGCTTTATGGCTCGGTGCATTATCCTGCTGGTACCAATAAGTCTTGGTTCCGTAGTATTGCCACAGAGTTCGTAGGGCATAATTGTCCAGAATGTCGAGGTATACGTGCGGGTTAACCGGTTTGTCCACGATAACCAATGGGCCGGGATCATATCACCAAAAATACCCCTACACGGGTACACTGCAAGCTCCAAACTTGACCGTAGGGACACTACACTGTGGTAAATAGCGTTCCTTCGGCTGCCGCCATTTCTACGCACGGCCATTAGACTGATGGATTGTGTATCTGGATTCATCCGTCGATAGGCCCCGTTTCCATTGATCTACGGTCTACAATAAATGTGCCTTACACCATGCTAAACGATGAGTACCATTCCAATTGGAGATGAAAGGCTTACGAGTAGCCGCACGACCACGGTAACCCATGGAATAAAGTTCTCTGTGAATGGTACGTATACATACCGAGGTCCCAGCATTTTTACTCACCTGTACACTGAGGTCTTGTGCAGTACTCCGTCGATTAGCTGTAACGACTCTCCTGAGGCTTCGACGTCCTTTATCACTGATTTTCTTTGGTTTGCCGGTAGGTTTTGCTGCTTCAGGCACGCCATGTGTTTCCACTTATTCAGTACATCTAAGACTTGGGTATGTTTAAACGCCACTCGGTTTTTCTTATGGGCAGTCCACTAATATAACACCCAACAACCTTTCCTTTCTCAAAGTCAGTTCTCTTCCGCCCCGGCATTGTCACTCAAGCTCACAGTGCGATATGATCACGGTCAGCTACAGGCTTGTTTTTATACCGTTTGCAGCTGTGTCGCGCATCTTAACATTACAGCGGATCCGTTCATTTGCTTTTGAAGGGGTGTCCGGGGAGTTTCTGTCAATATGGTGTTTGTACAACAAGAAGAAGTGACTTTTTGAAGGTGGTAACCGACCACTAGTATGGTGTGTCTATGGTGTGTCTTGCTCCCGAACGGCTAAGACCGCTGCACACCTGTGAGGCATGTAATCGATGAGGTTATCGAGGAGGTTTCGGCGATATCTTCGCCACTCCTCAATGAGAGCAGTCTCTAGTTCACGAAGAGTCGACGAAGGTGCGAGCTGAGCCGCAATGCGTCTGCCAAGTGTGTCCCAGGCATGCGTCTTCCAAGTGCGGGGGACGTGCTGGGGCACTCCATCCGGTCGATTCCCTTTTTTTGAAGCATGTTGTCCCCTAGTCGAGCTCTATGAGTTCCAGCGTCATCGTCTATGACGAGGAACGAATCACCGACGGCTGCAGCATACGACATGATGATAGGTTTGAGAATCTCGTCTATATATCTCTGGACCATCAGACTGGCATTTCGGATGACGTACAGGTACGTACATCCACCGATACTTGTGCCTGCCCAGACCATCAACCATGCCCGCCGTAATGCAATGTTTCCTACACAAAATCTGAGTTCTTTTGTGCGCCGGGTTCCTTCCAGATAAGGAATAGTGGATTTTCAGACTCCAAACTGAATCTCGACTCGTGAGAGAAGAGAACTTGACTCCACTCGTCGTGTCCCGAACCACGATGTTCCTCAGTTTCTACAGGACATGTACCATTGGTCTACGCGTTGTACGGTTAAAGGTGTCGTACGGTTAAAGGGACATGCACCATTGGTCTACGTGCATAAAGACCACCTTGGTGAAGACGATTGCAGATAGTTTGAGTTAACAACGTGCATCCTGTTGACACGAGAAGCTCTCGCTAGAGCTGAATAGTATGTTGCCATCTGTTCAGACGAGATGTTAACATCAGACAACGATTGTTCCTTGCTGTAGTTGCTCGTGGACGGCCTTGAGCTTGCCTTCTTCAAACACTTCCTGTATCCTGGAATCGTGTCCATAGTCAGGACACACTTGGTGATACTCTAATGACTCCTACTACCACCCGCCTCGCCTGACCTTCTTCCAGCCTGGCAATAGCTCTCTACGCCGTTGATTCCGGTAAATCATGCTGTAGAAACATTCGAACAGGAGACTTTACGAGACGAAATTTCTCGATAAACACGGAAGAATAAGGGAATTCTCGGGAAACTTTCACTTTTATTCTAATCTGTGATTTATGCATTCTGACGTCACAGACGCTAATTTGCATAAGAATATGCATGCTTCCGCTGTCTATGTCACACTCGACTTGCGTTTTCCACGTTTCCGTAAGATATCACACGATTGGCTTGAATAATGTCGCCAAAGTCACATGTTCTCTTAATTATTTAGAGCAGTGTAGATTATTGCCTACTAACTTTGACATGCAAAATTAGATAAGAACCATCTGCATACACTCCTGGGACAGAACATAATCCCCATTACTGTTCCCACGAGTGGACGCGTCCCACATTGAGTTCCAGTGATCATCGACTGGCGTAAAATGTACACTCTACGACAAAAAAGCGTAGCCTCACAAAGCAAGTCTCCGATAGTGCTGAAACTCGCGTCGTCTGTGATCCTTTCCGATCTGAGCAACTGCACAAGTTTGGAAAGGTTTACATACGATGCTGTGAGGTACCTCATAAGCTCTCCCCTGCTCAAGCTCAATGACGGGTCGAGGTATGCAAAGAACTGCTCAGAAATCCACGTGATACTCGATTTATCAAACACATAGTTACTGGAAATGAAACGTGGATATATCTGCGTACTCCAGATGTTCAGGAAAGGTTTACTTACGATGCTGTGAGGTACCTCATAAGCTCTCCCCTGCTCAAGCTCAACGACGTGTCGAGGTATGCAAAGAACTGCTCAGAAATCCACGTGATACTCTATTTATCAAACGAATAGTTACTGGGAAGGAAAAGTGCATATATCTGCATAATCCAGATGCGTCACAACAGTAGTTGAATAGACGTGGACATCTTCACCTATACCCAAATGTAAATGTTTTGAGAAAAAATTCATGCTGTACGTCTGTTGCAATTGTGATGGTGTAATCCACTTTGAGCTCATTTCGAATGAGCGGTTTATGAGGGCCGAACTGTATTCTAAGCAATTGGTCAGAATGTATGACAAACTCCAGAGGGCTTAGTGAACCAGAAACGAACCCGAGCACTGCTGCAACATCCTGCCTTAGTCAACCGAACGAAAACGAGTGCTGCTGCAACATCCTGCCTTAGTCAATCGAAACCGAGCACTGCTGCAACATGTACATTTCATCAAGAGAAGTGTTACGTGCTGTGAAAAGTGGGTCTATTTCTGTAATCCTAACACACAACGGCAGTGGTTGAGCCAGGGGCCAGCTTCCAGAACCTGTTGCCAAACGTGGGCGCTTCGAGCACAAGGTACTGCTCTGCGTCTGGTGGAATTTCGAGGGGGATAACCCATTACGAATTTGTCCCTGACGGTCGGACCATCAACGCCAACATCTACTCTGAACAGCTGGATTGGATGTATGCCGTTTTGGAGGAAAAGTACTTGGCACAGAGAAACAGAAAGAGCGCTCTCCTACATCAGGATAACGCTCTGCCTTATACCGCGCAAACGACCCAGGCAAAACTCCAGAAACTAAACTTGAGAGCATCGAATTGATGCCACACCTAGCATATAGCCCGGACCTTGCTCCGTCAGATTATCACTTGGAACAGTCAATGGGCCATTTCCTTCGCGGGCGGCACTTCAACAACCAGGAGGTGGTGGCAGTTGGGGTGAAGGAGTTCTTCGCCTCGAAGGACAAGAACTGGTACCTCCGCGGAATCGAAAAACTGGCAGACAGATAGCTTAAGACGGTGCAACACAATGGCCTATACTTTGAATGCCAGTGAGCTTTCGTCGTAAAAGTACGTATGAAGACATAAAGTGATCCAAATATTGCAAAACTTTCGACTCACCCTCTGTAGAATCGAAAAACTGGCAGACTGAAGACGGTGCAACACAATGGCCTATACTTTGAATGCCAGTGAGCTTTCGTCGTAAAGGTACCTATGAAGACAAAGTGATCCAAATATTGCAAAACTTTCGACTCACCCTCTGTAGAATCGAAGAACTGGCAGACTAAAGATGGTGCTACACGATGGCCTATACTTTGGATGCTAGTCAGCTTTCGTCGTAAAGGTACGTATGAAGACATAAAGTGATCCAAATATTGCAAAACTTTCGACTCACCCTCTGTAGAATCGAAGAACTGGAAGACTAAAGATGGTGCTACACGATGGCCTATACTTTGGATGCTAGTCAGCTTTCGTCGTAAAGGTACGTATGAAGACATAAAGTGATCCAAATATTGCAAAACTTTCGACTCACCCTCTGTAGAATCGAAGAACTGCCAATACAGATGGCTAAAGACGGTGCTACACGATGGCCTATACTTTGGATGCTAGTCAGCTTTTGTCGTAAAGGTACGTATGAAGACATAAACTGATCCAAATATTGCAAAACGCTCGACTCACCCTCTGTGTTAGGTTAATTTGCCATCCTTTACTCTTTTTCTTTTTTAGTTCGCTTACCTTGCTCTGTCCCTCTTTAGTTCATTTGCTTTTGAATTTTAGCATTTCCTTTTTTTGTTGATTTTATTCACACAGTTGTTCTTTTGTTGTTGTTTCAGGGTTTAATTCCCACTATGAGAAAAACCTACGGTTGCTATAAGAACTCAAACGTCCCAAATTTTGATCCACCGGTACCAGGGAAGAGCCAGCGCCTTCGGACTAACGCACCGCCCATGGCTTATCCGGGACACGAACCCGGGCGCACTCGGATGGACAGTCAGAAGCTATTGCTTCGACCACTGTGCCACCCAGGTGGCTTGGATGATTACAGCAGACACTTCGTCTTGCGCGAATAGTAAGAAACCACTTTCTCAGACCAATCGGCAATCGGGGGGGACTTTTTTTCATGTCTGCGTTTTACTCTTGAGCTTGTATGCTATTTTATAGGGGCTTCCAGCTTCGCTGCGTAAAGAGGAACTACGTTTCTTTAGAAATAAGAACGAAATTTCCAGCACCTTCTACGTAAACAAGAAAGTAGTTTTCTTCAGAAGTAAGTGCATTGCTGGCCACCCAAAATGCAACACCAAGAAAGACACGAGATAGCAAAGCCAGATTTACTGGACACATAACAACACATACAAAGATGAAACGATTGAGCTTACAGGCCCGTGCGACTTGCGGAACACGCAGACATCAATAGTTCGTGTGGCCCCATGGGTGGGAATAACGGTCGCTACACGCCGCGGCATGGAACGAAAGAGGCTTTGGAAGTGGGCTTAGGATATGTCGGTCCAGGCTGCTTCCACACGTTGCCACAGTTTATCACGGGTGGTGCTTGCCGGGCCACTCGGTTGCCGATCAGCGACCAGATGTGTTCGATGGGCGACATATCGGAAGAACAGGCGGGCCAAGACAGCAGTGACACCTGGTGGGCCGTGAAGAATTGATGCACGGTGCATGCCACGTGCGGGAGCGCATTGTCCTGTTGAAACGTGGCCGCTAGCAGGTCCTGCAGGTAAGGGAGGACTACAGGCTCCAAAACGTCGGAGATGTAGCGGTGGCTGTTGAGTGTACCGGTGATGTGTACCAGAGGGGTACGGGTGTCATATCCAATTGCGCTCGAAACCATAATGCCAGGCAACGGACCGGTATGGCGATGAATCATGTAGGCGTCATACAGTCTCTAGCCGCGGTACCGCCACACGTGGATCCGACCATCATGGTGTTGCAGGCAGAAGCGGGATTCGTCGGAGAAGACAATGTCTTGCCATTCCGTAGTCCAGTTGCGGCGTTCAACGGCCCACTGCCGCCGCACTCCCCGGTGGTGTAACGTCAATGGTAATCAGAGCAATGGGCGCCGTGCGACAAGTCCCCGTGCCTGCAGACGACGTCGAATGGTACGTGCTGACACAGGTTGTTGCGCAACACACCCTAATTCCTGCGCTAACGTTCGTGATGTGGCGGTGTGAGCCGTCAATGCCCGCCGCATAACATGCCGGTCTTCTCGTTTGGTGGTGTGCCGTGGCTGCGGCAATCGCTCACGTCGGTCCGTCCGTCCTTCCTGCAACCACCGAATCCATACTCGCCTCACTGTGGCTGGATATCGTCCCACACGGGCGCCGATGTCTCGGTAAGATAAACCGCTGTCGCGATAAGCCACTATTCGTCCTCTGTCGTACTCCGAAACTTGCTGGAATGACTGCCGTATTCTGCGACGAGGCATCAGGAAGCTTCCCACGCACAGGTCCGGCAGCACAACACACTTCCACTATACTTACACCCCGCCTTCTGTGCACCCGTCTTATAGTGCTTCTCGGCGGCGTGCCGGGCGCAGATGATTTGCATATGCCCTGCAATGCTAATCGTTTGCATGTCCTCTCGCGGGTGATGCATGCTGCGAATTACAGGCCAATCGGATGCTTCCTTCTTGGTGTTGCATTTTCGGTGGCCAGCAGTGTACTTTGCGATTTTATCGGGGCTTCCAGTGCCCTATACATAAAACGGAGACTACTTTCTTTTAGAAATTAGAACTTCGCGAATTTATCAGGTGTTCCAGCATCCATTACGTAAAAAAGAAAGTACCTTTTTAGACGGAAGTGCTATGCGATTTTTATTAGGGCTTCCAGCTTCTTCTTTGCCGCCCTGGTGGCAGGGTGGTCTAAGCTCTGGCTTCTGACCATTCGTCCGAGGTGGGTACGGGTTCGAATCCCGATGAGGCATGTATGTTGTGCTTGTCTTACGGCACTGGCTCTCTCCCTTCCCTGGAACCAGTGGCTCTCAAAAAGAAAGTACTTTTCTATAGAAATAAGAACATTACGATTTTGTTAGAACTTCCAGCATCTCTCTGCTACGTAAATAAGAACGTACTTTTCTTTAGAAGTAAGTACTTTGAGGTTTTATTAGTTTCCGGCGCCCACTACGCAAACAGGCAGTAATAATGTTTAGAAATGAGAACTTTGCGATTTTATTAGAATTTACAGCATCCACTACGTAAACAGGAAGTACGTTTCTTTAGAAATAAGAACTTCGCGATTTTATTAGAATTTTCAGCATCCACTACGTAAACAGGAAGTAAGTTTCTTTAGAAATTAGAACTTCGCGATTTTATTAGAATTTACAGCATCCACTACGTAAACAGGAAGTACGTTTCTTTAGAAATAAGAACTTCGCGATTTTATTAGAATTTACAGCATCCACTACGTAAACAGGAAGTACGTTTCTTTAGAAATAAGAACTTCGCGATTTTATTAGAATTTTCAGCATCCACTACGTAAACAGGAAACAAGTTTCTTTAGAAATAAGAACTTCGCGATTTTATTAGAATTTTCAGCATCCACTACGTAAACAGGAAGTACGTTTCTTTAGAAATAAGAACTTCGCGATTTTATTAGAATTTTCAGCATCCACTACGTAAACAGAAAGTACGTTTCTTTAGAAATAAGATCTTCACGATTTTATTAGAATTTTCAGCATCCACTACGTAAACAGGAAGTACGTTTCTTTAGAAATAAGAACTTCGCGATTTTATTAGAATTTACAGCATCCACTACGTAAACAGGAAGTACGTTTCTTTATAAATAAGAACTTCGCGATTTTATTAGAATTTACAGCATCCACTACGTAAACAGGAAGTACGTTTCTTTAGAAATAAGAACTTCGCGATTTTATAAGAATTTACAGCATCCACTACGTAAACAGGAAGTACGTTTCTTTAGAAATAAGAACTTCGCGATTTTATTAGAGTTTTCAGCATCCACTACGTAAACAGGAAGTACGTTTCTTTAGAAATAAGAACTTCGCGATTTTATTAGAATTTTCAGCATCCACTACGTAAACAGGAAGTACGTTTCTTTAGAAATAAGAACTTCGCGATTTTATTAGAATTTTCAGCATCCACTACGTAAACAGAAAGTACGTTTCTTTAGAAATAAGAACTTCGCGATTTTATTAGAATTTTCAGCATCCACTACGTAAACAGGAAGTACGTTTCTTTAGAAATGAGAACTTTGCGATTTTATTAGAATTTACAGCATCCACTACGTAAACAGGAAGTACGTTTCTTTAGAAATAAGAACTTCGCGATTTTATTAGAATTTACAGCATCCACTACGTAAACAGGAAGTACGTTTCTTTAGAAATAAGAACTTCGCGATTTTATTAGAATTTTCAGCATCCACTACGTAAACAGGAAGTACGTTTCTTTAGAAATGAGAACTTTGCGATTTTATTAGAATTTACAGCATCCACTACGTAAACAGGAAGTACGTTTCTTTAGAAATAAGAACTTCGCGATTTTATTAGAATTTACAGCATCCACTACGTAAACAGGAAGTACGTTTCTTTAGAAATAAGAACTTCGCGATTTTATTGGAATTTACAGCATCCACTACGTAAACAGGAAGTACGTTTCTTTAGAAATAAGAACTTCGCGATTTTATTAGAATTTTCAGCATCCACTACGTAAACAGGAAGTACGTTTCTTTAGAAATAAGAACTTCGCGATTTTATTAGAATTTACAGCATCCACTACGTAAACAGGAAGTACGTTTCTTTAGAAATAAGAACATTGCGATTTTACTAGAATTTTCAGCATCCACTACGTAAACAAGAAAATACTTTTCTTCACAAGTATTTTGCGGTTTTATTTGGGATTTTTGCGTCCGCTACGTAAAGAGGAAGTACTTTTCTTCACATAAGAACTTTGCGATTTCATTAGAACTTCCAGCAACCGCTAATACGTAAGCAATAAAGTAGTTTCCCTCAGAAGTAAATATTGTACTTAGCGATTTTTTAGGACTTTTAGCGTCTGCTACGTAAATACACTGCTGGCCACCTAAAATGCAACACCAAGAAGGAAGCATCCGATTTGCCTGAAATTCGCAGCATGCGTTGCTCGCCAGAGGACATGCAAACGATTAGCATTGCAGGGCATATGCAAATCATCTGCGCCCGGCACGCCGCCGAGAAGCACTACAAGAAGGGTGCACAGAAGGTGGGGTGTAAGTAGTGGAAGTGTGTTATGCTGCCGGACCTGTGCGTGGGAAGCTTCCTGATGCCTCGTCACAGAATAGGACAGTCATTCCAGCACGTTTCGGAGATCGACAGAGGATGAATAGTGGCTTATTGCGACAGAGGTTTATCGTACCGAGACATCGGCGCCCGTGTGGAACGACATCCAGCAACAGTGAGGCGAGTATGGATTCGTTAGGTGCAGGAGGGACGGACTGACCGACGTGAGAGATTGCCGCAGCCACGGCACACCACCGAACGAGAGGACCGGCGTGTTGTGCGGCGGGCATTAACGGCTCGCACCGCCACATCACGAACTTTGGCGCAGGAATTAGGGTGTGTTGCGCAACAACCTGTGTCAGCACGTATCGTTCGACGTCGTCCGCAGGAGCGGAGACTTGTCACACGGCGCCCATTGCTCCGATTACCATTGACGTTACACCACCGGCGAGTGCGGCGGCAGTGGGCCGTTGAACACCGCACGTGGACTACGGAATGGCACGATATTGTCTTCTCCGTCGAGTCCCGCTTCAGCCTGCAACACCACGATGGTCGGATCCGCGTGTGGTGGCACCGCGGCGAGAGACTGTATGACGCCTTCATTATGCATCGCCATACCGGTCCGCGCCATATGTTATAGTTTGGGGCGCAATTGGATATGACACCCGCACCGCTCTGGCACGCATCGCCGGTACACTCAACAGCCACAGCTACATCGCTGACGTTTTGGAGCCTGTAGTCCTCCCTTACCTGCAGGACCTGCCAGGGGCCACGTTTCAACAGACAATGCGCTCCCGCACGTGGTACGCATCGTGCAACAATTCTTCACGGCCCACCAGGTGTCACTGCAGCCATGGCCCTCCTATTCTCCCGATATGTCGCCCATCGAACACGTCTGGTCGCTGATCGGCAACCGAGTGGCCCAACCAACACCACTCGCGGCTACGCCTGATGAACTGTGGCAACGTGTGGAAGCAGCCTGGACCGACATACCCCAAGCCCACATCCAAAGCCTCTTTTGTTCGATGCCGCGGCGTGTAGCGGCCATTATTGCCAGCCATGGGGGCCACACGAACTATTGACGTCTGCGTGTTCCGCAAGTCGCACGGGCCTGTAAGCTCAATCGTTTCATCTTTGTATCTGTTGTTATGTGTCCACTATATCAGGCTTTGCTATCTCGTGTGCTTTTTGGTGTTGCATTTTGGGTGGCCAGTGTAGAAAGCCCTTTCTTTAGAAAAAATAACTTTGCGATTTTATGGGGACTTTCAGCGGCCGCGTGTAAACGGGAAAGTACTTTTATCTGGAAGTAAATATCGATTTTTTTTATTAGGGCTTCTAGCGTCAGCTACGAAAACAGGAAAGTACTTGTTTAGGTGCAAGTACTTTGCGATTTTATTAGAGTGTGTAACGTACCAGGAAATGTGACGTACCTGCCAGAAGGACGCACACGACATAAAGGCAGATACGAATCAGAATAAAACGTCTGCGTAGCTTAGTTGGTAGAGCGACTTGTTCCGGAATAAGCGGCCTCGGGTTCGAATCCCGGCGTAGACCAAAAATGACGGAGAAATTTACTTCGTTATAATGGCGCCCGAACTATCCGGATGACCCGGCCGTTCAAAATCTCGCATTGGTGTGATGTTATTTCCACACCGCGAGATAGGAAAAATAAGAGAATCCCTTCTCCAGCACTTCGAAAAAAAAAATAAGGGAGATGATGTAACGTACCAGGAGATGTGACGTACCTGCCAGAAGGACGCACACGACATAAAGGCAGATACGAATCAGAATAAAACGTCTGCGTAGCTCAGTTGGTAGAGCGACTTGTTCCGGAATAAGCGGCCTCGGGTTCGAATCCCGGCGTAGACCAAAAATGACGGAGAAATTTACTTCGTTATAAGTGTTCAGCGTTCGTTACGTAAACAGAGAAATACTTGTCTTTCGAAGTCAGCGGTACAGATGTCACTTCCTTCCCCCAAAATTCAATGGGATTTTCACCTGGTATAATTACCCTCAATGCTAAATAGACTGGCCGCCCCGGTGGCGCAGTGGTCTAAGCGATGGCCTCTGATCATTCGTCCGAACGGGGTCCGGGTTCGAATCCCGGTGAGGCATGGATGTTGTGTTTGTCTTATGGCACTGGCTCTCTCCCTTCCCTGGAACCAGTGACCCTAAATTAGGGACGGGCGACTGCTTATAGCCCATTGAGTTGCTCACGGTGGTCGTTAAACCTCCAATCAAAAAAAAAAAAAATACATTGCTTCCGGTTGAGACTTACAGCAAAAAAGAAGCTAACAAACCTTCCGTTCCCTTTCTTTTTTCATACTTATTTTCGCTTTTGAAATTTTATACACCGGTTCAGTGAACCGTTATAAATTTAGGTACCGGGTCGTGCAAACTGGCTTCAGCACATCCCTAGTTTAGCTGCCGTTGCCGCGAAAATACATCGTATTCCGGGCTTCATTGTTGTACCCTTTAATTACTTCAGGGTAGGACGGACGTGTAAGTTCAAGTCTTTTCATTTTATTTTCTCACCCCTTTCCCTATCCAATCGGGACATCTCTGTGGCCGTACTACCGGACCCAGGTTACCGAATCAGCATACTTCATTCAGGGCGTATACCAGTGGGAATGACCACCGTATTTTCTTCTTTTCTTTACTATAGGATCACCTCGTGAGAAAAAGCGAGAAATTCACATAATTCAAGTAATAACTGTCTCCAGTATTAAACTAGTTGAGCTCGACACACACTCTCAGGTTTCCAAAAAAAAAAAACTTTCAGAATCCAATCAGCGACCCAGTGTATAGCCACGCTAAAATTTTATGACCACCTTCTTTGGACGTAGACTTTAGTAGACATCATAAACTACACCAGAGTGGTAGTCACAAGTCTGTCAGAGGAAAGCTGCTGTTCTCTTTCCCTATGTACCGAAATCGGGAGACATACGTCGGATTTGAGCTACGGGAAACATTACTTGCCCGAATGAGCAGCTTGTAGTGCCTGGTTGCTCATTAGCCCAGGGGCGAGGTAGTGACTGGAAGGGTCAAGTATGGGTCAGGTCCGTTGACCAATCAGACCCAGAGGCGAAACTCATTGAGGTGCAAGAAGCACACCCATCGCACGTGGAAATTGGACACTTTATATACACTGCTGGCTACCCAAAATGCAACATCAAGAAGGACACGAGATAGCAAAGCCACATTACCTGGACACATAACAACAGATACAAAGATGAAACAATTGAGTTTACAGCCCCGTGCGACTTGCGGAACTCGCAGACATCAATAGTTCGTGTGGACCCCATGGCTGGCAATAACAGCGGTGGCATCGAATGAAAGAGGCTTTGGATGTGGGCTTGGGGTATGTCGGCCTAGGCTGCTTCCACACGTTGCTACAGTTCATCAGCACGGGTGGTGCTTGACGGGCCACTCGGTTGCCGATTAGCGACCAGACGTGTTCGATGGGCGTCATATCGGGAGAACAGGCAGGCCACGGCAACAGTGATACCTGCTGGGCCGTGAAGAACTGTTGCACGATACGTGCCACGTGCGGGCGCGCATTGTCCTGTTGAAACGTGGCCCTGGCAGGTCCTGCAGGTAAGGGAGGACTACAGGCTCCAAAACGATGCGTACCAGAAGGGTGCGGGTGTCATATCCAATTGCGCCCCAAACCATAACGCCAGGCGACGAACCGGTATGGCGATGCATAATGCAGGCGTCATACAGTTTTTTGCCGCGGTGACGCCACACGCGGATTCGACCATCGTGGTGTTGCCGGCAGAAGCGAGACTCGTCGGAGAAGACAATGTCCTGCCATTCCGTAGTCCAGGTGCGGCGTTCAACGGCCCACTGCCACCGCATTCACCGGTGGTGTAACGTCAATGGCAATCAGAGCAATGGGTGCCGTGTGACAAGTCCCCGCTCCTGCAGACAACGTCGAACGGTACGTGCTTACACAGGTTGTTGCGTAACACACCCTAATTTCTGCGCTAACGTTCGTGATGTTGCGGTGCGAGCCGTCAATGCCCGCCGCACAACATGCCGGTCCTCTCGTTAGGTGGTGTGCCGTAGCTGCGGCAATCGCTCACGTCGGTCCGTCCGTCCGTCCGTCCCTCCTGCACCCACCGAATCCATACTCGCCTCACTGTGGCTGGATGTCATCCCACACGGGAGCCGATGTCTCGGTAAGATGAACTGCTGTCGCGATTAGCCACTCTTCGTCCTCTGTTGAACTCCGAAACGTGCTGGAATGACTGCCCTATTCTGCGACGAGGCATCAGGAAGCTTCCCACGCACAGGTCCGGCAGCATGACACACTTCCACTACTTACACCCCGCCTTCTGTGCACCCTTCTTATAGTGCTTCTCGGTGGCGTGCTGGGCGCACACGATTTGCATATGCCCTCCAATGCTAATCGTTTGCATGTCCTCTCGCGGGCGACGCATGCTTCGAATTTCAGGCCAATCGGATGCTTCCTTCTTGGTGTTGCATTTTGGGTGGCCAGCAGTGTATATGTCTAATTTAAAAGGCGAGGACACTTAGTACTCTTACTCACTTCATTAGTCGTATTTAAAAACCATCATCTATTTAGAGATAAGGTGATACGCAGAAGTATAATATATACGGTTATACGTCGGAGCATGATAAGTTGTTAGAAGTGTTTGACGTGTCGCAAAAGGACGTCCCGCCAACGGAGCTTCACCGGACGTAAGGTAAGATGACCTTTTCTCCCCACATTCAGTTCCAATGTTATTATATACTCGTATAAAATTGGCAACAAAAAGATAGGTATTGCGCTTTCCAATGGAAAACGTGGTGATATGCAAATTTAGCAACAACTGGAGATTGGTTATCAGCATTGGTAGCTACGTCATACGTAAATTAGCATCATGACAACATATCACGTGGGGTGCGAGCGCCGAAAAAAGTACCCTGCGAGAAGTGCAAAAAGGGTAGTTTCACCGCTTGGTCTAGAAGTTTGCTGAATGTATTGCCTTTTTTTTTTTTTTTTTTTTTTTTTTGATTTGAGGTTTAACGACCACCGTGAGCAACTCAATGGGCTATAAGCAGTCGCCCGTCCCTAATTTAGGGTCACTGGTTCCAGGGAAGGGAGAGAGCCAGTGCCGTAAGACAAACACAACATCCATGCCTCACCGGGATTCGAACCCGGACCCCGTTCGGACGAATGATCAGAGGCCATCGCTTAGACCACTGCGCCACCGGGGCGGCGTATTGCCTTCAGTGTGGGATTATCATGAAATTATCTGCAGACGACGTTTAAGCATTAACGACAGAAATAGGGCTGTTAGCATGTTACAGGCAAGTGTACGGCACATCGATGTGGCTGTTGCTTTAGGAGTTTCGTAAAGTGTACACACAAGAATTAGACTGCACGGAAATGTTGCAGATCGGCCCAGGAGTGGTTGCCCGAAGATAACCACCAGGAGCAAGATGGCAATCTAACAGTAAGCTCTCGGAGGAGGCCTAGTATCACCAGTAGCCAACTCCGGGAATACCTTCGAGCTGCTTCTGGTGCCACAGTATGTACTCAAACTGTACGAAACCGTATTTACGAGAACGGACTCGGAGTAAGGAGGCCACTGAGAGGTATAGCATTGACATCAGCTAACACTCGTCAAAGGTGTACCTGGGTCCTACAGCCCATGTCATGGAATACAGAGTGGCACTAAGTGCTTCTCACCGACGAATCCCATTTCGTTCATTATCCTGGTACTCGACGACGACACGTGTGGTGGAGTTCCGACACACGAATGCTACCTCACTGTATGCAGTCCGTCCACATTTACCAGTGGCAGTCATTTATGGTCTGCCGCCCCCTGTGGCGCAGTGATCTAAGCGATGGCTTCTGATCATTCGTATGAGATGGGTCCGGGTTCGAATCCCAGTGAGGCATGGATGTTGTGTTTGTCTTACGGCACTGGCTCACTCCCTTCCCTGGAGTCAGTGGCCCTAAATTAGAGACCGACGACTGCTTATAGTCCATTGAGTTGCTCATGGTGGTCGTTAAACCCTCAATCAAAAAAAAAAAAATTCGGGTCTGGACAGGAGTGTGCTTTAATGACTGGACTTCCTTGTATGTTTGTCAAGGCAACATGAATGCCTCAGTGTACCGAAGCGAGATCATTGTGCTCATTGTAACACTGTTCCATGCTGCTACATCCAGCGTAACGTGGCAAAGGAGCTTAAGAGTATTCCAGAAACAGAGTTCCAGGTATGTTTCCAGTTAAGTGGCCAGCAGTGTATATTTAAATCTGATGTACTACATTGAAAGTATCTGCACAACACTATATTGTCAAAAGTATTCGGACACCACAATGGTTTGGGACAAATGGCTTTATTATCGCAATTAGTAGTTATTTGGTTCGCATGTTGTTTGTATAAAAGCAGGAACACGTCTACGTCGATACTATCAACCAATTTCCGGTAGACCCCAACATGAATGGCTCGTCATTTGTCCTGCAAAGCTGCTGGTAGAGAGGAGACCGAAGACTGCCGTTGTGGTCGATTTCGTATCCGTCATTCCATTTTATCCTAGAAGTGTGCTATGGGATTACGATCAGGACTCTGAGCAGTACAGTCTAACAATTTCACCTCATTTTCAAGAAACCAGTCCTGTACACGCCGGGCAGTGTGGCAGGGAGCTCCATCGTGTTGGTGGAAGAGACAACGCTCATTTCCATAATAATGCCACATTGTTGGTAGAGCAGAATTATCCAGAACGTCGAGGTGCACTTCAGAGTTCATGGTTTGCGGTATAATAACCAACGGGCCCAGTCTCATTCACAGAAATCAACTCCATACCATGGTGGAGCCTCCGCCGAACTTAACAGTTGGAAGAACACTCTCCGTCGAAAAACGTTCGCTGGGCTGTCGCCAAATCCAAACGCGTCCATCAGATTGGAAGAGTAAAAAGCGTGACTCATCACTTCAAACAACAGCTGTCCAGTCGCCCACACTGTAAAAAATAAGTGGTGTGGATTCCCGGAAAATTTCTGAAAATAACGTGCAGCAAAGGTGCGGGTAGGTGTCCGCCTTTTCCAGAAATTTCCGTTTTTAAAAGTGCCAGTTTATTTTAGCTAGTTTTCACAGATTTTGCGTAGTCAGAAATTCCTTTTATTTAAGAAAACATCAAACAGAAGCCATCGCTCTTTCCACGTTTTATAAGTGACTCACGGAAAATTCTCAGTGGCCGCCACTGGGAATCGAACCCAGGGTCTTCCAGTTACTGCACCATAGCGGCCTCGAATTCCTCCAGACTCACATATGACTAACTGCCTAGTCCATTCTTCCGTGACTCACTGATAAAACGTGGAAAGAGCGATGACTTCTGTTTGATGTTCCTAATCCACGTCAATTGTCTGTATTATTTAAGAAAAGTCGAGGTACACTTCTGAGTTTTTCCGTATTTCGAGGTACACTTCAGGTTTTTCCGTATTTAAACTGAAATTCCGCAAAATCGACGACCCTGCATTTTCCAGCTCTTACCTTCGACGACCCTGCATTTTCCATCTCTTACCCTCGACGACCTTCTCGCTGCAGTCAGGAATGAACCCCCGTCGTTTGGGTTGGCTCGACGGGTAACGTACATCGTAAAATAAATTGCGCGACGATGATTTTTTTTTGTCATTAATACAACTGATTTAGTCATTTTATTTTCTATTGGAGCTTATTATTTTTCTGAATAGGTTTGTGATAATTTTTTTTTTCTGTAGGAGGACTTTTCACAAATTAAGCATTTTTCATCATGATTTTTGGAAACAACATATACTTTGCAACTTGATTTTTTTTAACCTACAATGGCTTTTAGTTATCTTTAATAAAGTTAGTAAAATCATGCAATGCATTGATTCTGATACGCTTTCCAACATACCAAGAATAATTACTCAACTTATTACTCAAGTGATGAGGATAATGGCTGTGGGCCGCCCCGGTGGCGCAGTGGTCTAAGGCGTTGGCCTCTGATCATTCGTCCTTAAGGGGTCCGGGTTCGAATCCCGGTGAGGCATGGATGTTGTGTTTGTCTTACGGCACTGGCTCTCTCCCTTCCCTGGAACCAGTGACCCTAAATTAGGGACGGGCGACTGCTTATAGCCCATTGAGTTGCTCACGGTGGTCGTTAAACCTCCAAACAAAAAAAAAAAAAAATGGCTGTGGAATAAATCTCGCTCCTGTGTCCTGACCTTTGACCCCATTTCGATTATATTCAACGAACCGGTTCAGTATACCTCCGGAACAGCATGATAAAGTTTTGTCGCAATGGAAGCATTTTACGTAAATTATGACGCATAAGGGCGATGGAATGGATCCTGCTCCTATGTCCTGACCTTTGACCCCATTACGTCCATTTTCAATAGGGTTCGTCCCCAAGTTGTCCCCTACCACATACTAAAATATCATTGAAATCCCCATTTTTACACGAGTTATCGTGCGGACGGAGAGACAGACAGACGGTCAAAGCTGGAGCATATACGCTTCTTCAACCTACGGTTGGAAAGCTTAAAAAATTCAATTTCACCTTTTTTACGCTTTCCAACCGTCGGTTGAAGAATCGTATATGCTCCAGCTTTGCCCGTTTGGTTTATTCAATAAACTCTACCTATCACTTTTATGTTTGACCAACAACAAATGTGGTCCCATACTCTTATTGGTTAAGCAAATTTTATACTAGTTACGTCATCATGACTTTATGTCTTATATAAATAACACAGTGTTTGTCACGTTCTTTTGGTGAATTTTAACAGCATCTGAAGATGGTAGCCACTTTGGGTACCGAAAGATCTCATGTGTTTAGATACGTATTTTATTATATCATCTTTTAAATGTACACTAAAGAGCAATTGAATTAGAGATACCTGTCTAGTAACATGTAGCACCACCTTTTGCCCTGATGACGGAGGTGATTCGTCTCGGCATGGACTCGACAAGACACTGGAGACGTTGGGAAGCCATACGGATCCACGACCCCTGAACAAGCTCCCACAGTTCACGAAGATTTGAAGGAAGGGGGTCATCTCTCGCGATGTCATCCCAGATGTGCTGGATGGGGTTGAGGTCAGGTGACCTAGCTGGCCAAGAAAGCGAGGTCACGTCGGTGGAGTGTTCATCCAACCATTCGGATACAGTTCGGGAGCTGCATTGTCTTGTTGCAGGATGAGGTCCCCAGTGGAATGTTGAAGACGCACAAACGGGAGAAAATGGTCGTCAAGGATATCCCGGTAACGTTGACCTGTGAGGGACGATGTCACACGTACCAGGGATTCCATTTCAGTCCACGTAAACAATCCCCAGACGAGAATGCCACCCCCACCAGCTTGAAGAGTACCCTGCTGTCAAGAAGGATCCATCGCTTCATGTGGTTTGCGCCGTACTCGTATCCTGCCATCCGCATGTACCAACGTGAATCTCGACTCATCAGTCCAGGCAACATTTCTCCACATGTCTAGGGTGCAGTGGCGATGTTCCCGCGCCCATGCTAATCTTTGCACCCTGTGATGTGCGGTCAGCAGCGGTACCCTCGTGGTACGATGGCTTCTGTACCCCATAGCGAGGAGGTGGTTCTGAATCGTGTGGCTGCTTACACGTTTTTGTGCACCAGCGTTAAATTGCCGAGTGATTTCTTGCACTGTGGCCCGTCTATCCGCTGTTACAATGCGAGCTAGCCTACGATGACCCCACTCATCCACACGCTGTTGTCCACGGCAGTTGGTCCTTGCAGGGTTGGTTTTACCGGATTCGATGTACTCACGGTGCACCCGTGACACAGTGGCTCGTAAAAATCCCAATGCCTGCACGACTTCCGAGATGGAGTGACCCATTCGTCGGGCCCGACAATTTGCCCACGATCAAATGCGCTTAGATCCTTCGTATACTGCGTCCGACTCTTACTGATTCCCAACGCATCGCTCCTTATATTGTCGGATCGCTGTATACGTCATGTCGTTTCCGTTTACAGGGCCGTCCACAGCGCCATATTTGCATAACGCCAGCTGTCTCTATTTCAATTGCTCTTCAGTGTATATATTAAATATTTTAACATTGGAGTTAAAATAGTTATCGTGTCATTTCGGTAGTTTTTCATGTATGTAGATTCCTGGTATGTTGGAAAGCGTATCATAATCAATGCATTGCATGATTTTACTAACTTGTTTATAGTATTATTTAACAAAAAAATCTCCTAAATATAAAATTTACTCTTGATAGCCATAATAGCTTTTGTCTTAAGTTGTACAAAGGCTGATACACAGACATCGTATAATCATCTGTACAGTAAGTTAAGTACCCGGTTTGTTAGAGTAACACAACATGCATATTAAATAGCCGGTGTACAAAATAGGGGAGAGCAGAAGGAATATCCTGTGCCGCAATAAACAAAATTCATGCGATATGCTATCCACAATATCCGATCTCGCTACGGAACTTCAAAATTCGACAGACGATTGAAATTTAAAAGTTAATCAGACTGAAGTATTCTCACCAATCGCTCCTATTACTGGCAATTTCTCGTCATGCAGATATGAAAAAAGTGGGAACGGAGTTTTCCCGTTAATATACGAAAGTAACTGCGGAAAGTTTCTGAAAATTCAGAATTTCTGTTAACATATCTGTGAAACGGTAATACACTGGCGGAAAGTGAAAAAAGAACACCAGGAAGGAATTGGCGGACGATCATGTAATTTGCATATGTTAATGTTGTCGAGTTTACGTAGATGTGATGTTAATTTCGGGACCAACAGGTGAGCGCTTACGCCACAGCACGGCATAATATGCAAATTATCGTCGGTGGTATTTAAGGAGTACGGCAAAGTGAATGTAATCAGTCGTCGGCGTACGAACACGTGCGAAGACCCTGAAGAAGCTGCAATGCCTGGACATGGAAGACGTGTACTTTGAGCGAGGTCGTCTTGTCGGACTCCGCGAGGCCGGGTGGTAGTTTCGTCGTATTGCGGAGCGAATTGGATGGGACGTATCGGTGGTGGTACGATGGTGGCGTAGATGGTCCGAGGAACATTCCCACACGAGAAGACGTGGAACCGGGAGTCACAGACGGACTGATGAGCGGACCGATCGACGCATAAGAAGAGCGGCGTTGTCGAGCAGAATATCCACTGCGACGCAAATCCGAGCTGCCCTTGCACCTGAAGTGACTGTGCGAACAATCCGCAACCGTCTACTGGATGCAGGACTACGTGCACGTGTGCCTCTGGCATGTATACCTCTGACTCCAGCCCACCGTTAGGAACGGCTGAAGTGGTGTCGCCAACGTCTGCACTGGAGAACGCAATGGCGATCTGTCGTGTTCAGCGATGAAAGCAGATTCTGCTTGGGAGCCTCCGATGGCCGTATGCGTGTTCGGAGACTCACAGGGGAGCGTCTCCACCCTTCTTACATCCGCCAGCGACACACATGGCCTACACCTGGTCTCCTGGTGTGGGGAGCGATCAGCTATCACTCCCGTACACAACTAGTATTTGTACCGGGTACGTTAAACAGTACCTCCTACATCAACAACATCATTCAGCCCGTTGTTGTGCCATTTGTAAGGTCGGTCCATCGTGGTGTTTTTCAGCAAGATAACGTACGCCCACACACAGCACGTGCAACGCAACATGCACTTCAGGGTGTGAGACAACTTCCATGGCCACCGGATTTGTCCCCCATTGAGCACGTGTGGGATTTTATGGGACAACGACTTATCCGGTCTCCACGGCCAGCCACGACCATCCCCGATTTACGCGTCCAGGTTGAGGATGCTTGGAACTGAATACCCCAAACTTACATCCAACATCTGTACGACAGACTCCATGCCAGAATTGCACAGTGCGACGCAGTTCATGGCGGTTCAACCTCGTACTAACCATGTTACATGGAAATGTTATTTTTCAGTTTACCAGCAAATACAGCTGTATTTTGCCATAATGTTTTGATCACGTTATCCTCTGTATTCCGTTATTATGCTGTATAAATTTCGTTGGTATCAGACATCTCCTTCTTGGTGTTCTTTTTTCACTTTCCGGCAGTGTATAAGGTCGATGTAAGAAAGAAACTGTGGGAAGGTTTGAGTCGCTCACGGTGATCGTTAAAACCCGAATAAAAGAAAAAAATCGCATTCGATCAGAGCAGTCTACCTCCAAGGTGAACTTCTGTATCCCCCACTCTTGAGATGGACTGAGGTTCAGCCCTCAAAAATAAATTTCTTCTTAAGAGAACTGCATTTTATACATTGCTTAAAAAATGCTGCGCAACCCACTTCCATTTCCTAAAATCCGTTAGCTGAGTACGCCCATGATGAAGACGGTGGTTAGTTTTAAGGAAGGCGTAAACAACATTCAAGTCATCTGCACCACGACCCTATTCAATGCAAACCTAATGTCTCCGAGAGCATTTCCTGGGTACGCCCGGGTGTTATGCTAATGCTTCTTCTGCGAGGGTTGATCAATAAGTAACATCGAATGCCGACTCACAAAAAATTGCAATATGTCACATAAATGAGTTATGTCAGTGAATATACACTGCCTGAACTAAAGCATCCGGGCATCCCTCCATTAATAGTGGATTGGCAAAGCACCACGTCACAGACCCAACTGTAAATACACTGGCGTGCAAAAATTAAGGACGAGACGGTTTTTCGAATGTAATGTCGTGCAGAAGTGCTCCACATCGACTCAAATCATACCATAAGATCCCCAAGATGTAAGAATATGGGACAATTGAGCGAAACCGTCCAAACAAGGAATCCAAAGGATACAAAGGCACTGCATTGAAAAGGTAGCTTCGAGCACAACTGGACAGAAACGTCCATGTGACAGGCGGCTGCCAAGAAAAATCCAGTCTTTAGTATCACCCCTGACTGCGTTGCAGGATTTACAACGTCTGTCCATGCTGAGGACGAGGTTGTCAAGGAGCTGTTGAGATATTGCGGCCCATTCCTCTTGTAGCGCCAATCGCAGCTGCGGAATCGTTGCTGGCGGCTGGTGACGTGCTGCCAAGCGTCTCCCGAGAAGGTCCCACACGTGTTCGATTGGATTTAGGTCCGGGGACCTAATCCATGCGTTAAATATCTTCACTCTCCAACAGCTCTGCGACAGCCACTGTACGATTAGGTGTAGCGTTGTCGTCCATGAAGAGGAACTCAGGACCCACAGCACATCTAAACAGACGCACGTGAGGCAGGAGAACCTCAGTACAATAGCGGACACCAGTGACTAAACCTCCTTGGAAGATGTGGAGGTCAGTATGGCTACCAAGCATGATACCACCCCAAACGAGAACTCCTCCACCTCCAAACTGGCCCCTTTCGATGATGTTGGAGGTGTGATTGCGTGTTCCTTGCTCTCTCCAGATGTGTATACGTCCAGAATCGCTCGTCAGACTAAATCGGCTCTCGTCGGTAAAGAGAACTCGACCCCATTGCTGGTGTGTCCAGTTCTTGTGTTCCTGGCACAACAGAAACCGCCGCCTCCAATGAGCAGGCGTTAATGGCACACACCGTACTGGTCGTCGTGCAAATAGACCACCTTTGTGCAGCCTCTTGGTCACGATAAAACGCGATAACGGACGTCCAGCTGTCTGTTACATATGCCTTGCGATTTCTCCCGCTGTCTGCCGTCTGTCTCTTCTCGCCTGTAGGACAATATACCGATCGCCCGCCGCCGTAGTTGCTCGTGGACGACCACTGCTAAACTCTCGGACAGCTGTTCCTGTCGTTTGAAATGCTCTCCAAGCTCGTGAAACGATGCTGTGAGCGATCCCGAACTCCTCGGCCACACTTGTCATACTTCGACCTTCTTCGAAATTCCCAATGACGCGACCTCGGGTAAAGTCATCCAGATATCGTCTACCGGATTGCCTGTTGGCCATATCACACTGTGGCAGCAGTTCGACGTCGTTCAAACCGATGTACACCGTGCAATAGCTTTCACCGAATTGCTGAGCGTACACCGTCCGTGTGCTTTATATCTTCCGACACCCCCTCCCCCTACGTCATGCTGCATATATGCGCATGTCCTACCGTACCGGACCCTAGTCTATCTCCTGAGTGGTCTTTTGGTCCGTTCTGCCTGCTCGTTCCACTGTTATGCTAATTTCTCTTTTTCGTCCTTAATTTTTGCGCACCAGTGTACAATGTGATCCGTTTGGGTAAAGACAACTAAAAAATGATGTGGTGTGACTTGTAACCGACATAATAAGTCAATATTTGGCAGAAATTAACTTTATGAATGGGAGTTTGTCTAAGCTTCTACATGACCCCCTTTGCCGACTCGGCAGAGTTCATACCGGGTGCTCAATCCTTGCCACGTGTTTTCTATCATCTGCGGAGTGATTTATGCACGCTGCAATGCGGAGGTCAAATTCTGCTCGAAGGGCAACGAAGATATGAAAGGACAATCGGGACCATACCTGGACATGCTACAGATCTTCTTGGTACCACAACTGGATAACGATGTCATTTTACAGCAAGACGAGCCCCCACTCAACTGTTCTCTGGAATTTAGGAACTTCCTCAGCAACACATTCAATAACAACTGGTGTGGCAGCGATGGCCCTGTTCCTTGGTCTGCAAACACTCCGGATCTCACTCCTTCGATTTCTTAGTGTGGGGGTTTGTGAAGAACATCGGCTACGTACAACGACCTCAAAGCCTTGATAACTTGAAGATGAACATTTCTGCAGCACAGATGTTAGAAAACACGTGGCAAGAATTGAGCACCCGGTATGAACTCTCACGAGTCCGTATAGGTGATCATACAGAGACCTATACAAACTCCCATGCATAAAGGTAATTTCTGCCAAATATTGACTTATTGTTATACACTATCTACCAAGAAGTAATTGGACACATGTGATAGTAATGGAAAACGAAGTTTATTCTCCTTCAATAGTTGGTGGAGACTCGACGAGCGGCGATTACGGCTGCGACCCTCCGGGGCATACTCTCAACCAGGCGTTGTACGACGGCTAGCGGTATTTTCTTCCACTCGGCTTTGAAAAGACAGGTCAGTTCCTTCACCGATTTCGGACGGTGGGGGCACCCCTTAAGTCGACGCTCCAACTCGTCCCAGAGGTGCTCGATAGGATTAAGGTCCGGGCTCTGCGCAGGCCAGTCCATTCGATTAACCCCATTGTCACCATACCAAGCCATGGTAGACCTCGCAACATTACAGGTGGCATTGTCATCCTGAAAGTAACATGGGTCCACCCCGTAAAACTGCCACAACGTAGGAAGCGCATGGTCATCCAAAATGGTGCAGTAGGTCTCGGCGTTGAGTCTACCAGGAATTACGACCAAGGGTCCCGTGTCATACCAGGAGAAACACCCCCATAGCATAATTCCACCGCCGCCGAACTTCACAGTTGGCAGAATACAATCCGGCAGGAGGCGTTCTCCAGGGAGACGCCAAACCCAGACCCTGCCATCCAAACGGTAGAGGGTGAACCTTGATTCGTCGCTCCAGAGAACATGTTTCCACTGTTTAACGGTCCACTGTCGACGTTCTTTGTACCACGTTAGCCGAGCAGCGCTATTGGACTTGGTTATCAAAGGCTTGTGGGCGGCAGCACGTCCATGATAACCGAGCAGATGGGCTTCCTTACGGATAGTATTCATCGAAAGAACACTCCCGGATGCCTGTTGAAACTCTTCGCGGATGTGGCCCATCAATTTGGTGCGGTTCTTCCGAACTTCTCTGGCCAGCACCCGTCGGTCTCTAACTCCCAGTTTTGTGGGTCTGCCGGGACAGTCACCTTTCATCTTTCTCTTGTCAATCACGTACGCCACTGTCGATTTTGGGTACTTCAACTTGCTGGATATATCACGTATGGATCGGCCATTTCTGTGATACCCGACGATTACACCTTTCTCGAAATCAGAGAGCTCCGAACTGCGTGGCATCTTGCATGCGACTGGTTGCTTTGTTGTTTCCCACACGATATTAAACGGCGGCGGCCGTGACGTGTATCAGGACCGCAGATATCGTCGATTGCAGGGGTGTCCAATTACTTGTTGGTAGATAGTGTATATCTATTACAACCCATACTACAGCAATTTTTAAATTATCCCTACCCAAACGGATCACCCTGTATGCTCGTATGGGTATGATGAGAGAATAGCATGATCGTAAATGCAAGATGCCTCGATCGACAGAGTTAATTGATTTCCACCGTGGACTTACACTCCTCGTCAAAAAAAATAGTTGCACCCAGAAGGAGGTATCGGATTGCAGTGCTATTCGGGAGAATATAACGAAGTAAATTTCTTCGTCATTTTTATCCTCGCCAGGATTCGAACCCGGGTCCCCTCATTCCGGAATAAGTTGCTCTACCAATTGAGCTACGCGGACGTTTTATTCTGATTCCTATCTGCCTTTATGTCGTGTGCGTCCTTCTGGCAGGTACGTCACATCTCCTGGTACGTTACAAGAAAGGTAAAGGTTACCAGGAACAATAAGTAATTAAACATTGAGACTGATATGGGCAATATTTATTGAGCTACACGCCAATAAGTACTGCCTTTCAGTAAGGCGTCGGGCCGCCATATTTGCTCACAAAGCATGCCAGACGTCTCGGCATAGAGTTGTACAAGTTCCTAATGGTGTCCTGCGATACGCCATCCCACGCAGCTTGAATGTTCTCTCACAGCTCCTGCAGATTCTGCGGTAGGGCCAGAGTGTGGATAGCGCGTCCAATAGCGTCCCACACATTTTCAATCGGCGACAGGTCTGGTGATGCGGCTGGCCTCTTTGGAAACCAAATCGCAAAAGAACTTCTGGCGCCATTCGTTGCGACAGCGAAGATGAGGAAGTTGAAAGTATTTGTTTAAATATTTGGTGATCTAAGACTACTTTGCTGCCCTGGTAGCGCAGTGGTCTAAGCGATGGCCTCTGATCATTCGTCCAAAAGGGGTACGGGTTCGAATCCCGGTGAGGCATGGATGTTGTGTTTGTCTTACGGTACTAGCTCTCTCCCTTCCCTGGAACCAGTAACCCTAAATTAGGGACGGGCGACTGCTTGCAGCCCACTGAGTTGCTCACGGTGGTCGTTAAACCTCCAATCAAAAAAAGACTACTTTGTATGTACACTGCTGGCCACCAAAAATGCAACACATAACAACAGATACAAAGATGAAACGATTAAGCATACAGGCCCGTTCGACTTGCGGATCACGCATACATCAATAGTTCGTGTGGCCCTTATAGCTGGCAATAACGGCCGCTACACGCCGCGGCATCGAACGAAAGAGGCTTTGGATGTTGGCTTGGGGTATGTCGGTCCAGCTGCTTCCACACGTTGCCACAGTTCATCACGGGTGGTGCTTGCCGGGCCACTCGGTTGCCGATCAGATACCAGACGTGTTCGATGGGCGGCATATCGGGAGAACAAGCTGGCCACGGCAGCAGTGACACCTGGTGGGCACTGAAGAATTGTTGCACGATGCGTGCCACGTGCGGGCGCGCATTGTCCTGTTGCAACGTGGCCGCTGTCCGGTCCTGCAGGTAAGGGAGGACTACAGGCTCCAAAACGTCGGAGATGGTGCGGTGGCTGTTGACTGTACCGGCGATGCGTACCAGAGGGGTGCGGGTGTCATATTCAATTGCGACCCAAACCATAACGCCAGGTGACGGACCGGTATGGCGATGCATAATGCAGGCGTCATACAGTCTCTCGCCGCGGTGCCGCCACATGCGGATCCGACCATCGTGGTGTTGCAGGCAGAAGCGGGATTCGTCGGAGAAGACAATGTCGTGCCATTCCGTAGTCCAGTTGCGGCGTTCAACGGCCCACTGCCGCCGCACTCGCAGGTGGTGTAACGTCAATGGTAATCGGAGCAATGGGCGCCGTGCGACAAGACCCGCTCCTGCAGACGACGTCGAACGATACGTGCTGACACAGGTTGTTGCGCAACACACCCTAATTCCTGCGCTAACGTTCGTGATGTGGCGGTGCGAGCCGTCAATGCCCGCCGCATAACATGGCGATCCTCTAGTTCGGTAGTGTGCCGCAGCTGCGGCAATCGCTCACGTCGGTCCGTCCGTCCCTCCTGCACCCACTGAATCCATACTCGCCTCACTATGGCTGGATGTCGTTCCACACGGGCGCCGATGTCTCGGTACGATAAACCGCTGTCGCGATAAGCCACTATTCGTCCTCTGTCGAACTCCGAAACTTGCTGAAATGACTGCCGTATTCTGCGACGAGGCATCAGGAAGCTTTCCGCGGACAGGTCCAGCAGCACAACACACTTCCACTACTTACACCCCGGCTTCTGTGCACCCTTATAGTGCTTCTCGGTAACGTGCCAGGCGCACATGATTTGCATATGCCCTGCAATGCTAATCGTTCGCATGTCCTCTCACGAGCGACGCATGCTGCGAATTTCAGGTCACTCGGATGCTTCTTTCTTGGTGTTGCATTTTGGGTGGCCAGCAGTGTATTTAAGCGTAGAGAAAGGTTTTGAATCGTAAAACTTGACATTTGGGAAAAGAAACAATGCAGTCAATATGTTACACTGAATTCCGAAGTAGGTACCTGATACACTTATATATTTTTAAGTACTCTTTAAAAATTTCTGTGTGTTGATATTCTTTTCTCTATTTCGAAAATGCATTTTCTTCTATTTTGTAATTTCCTTTGCGCCGCGGGCCATTGAAAAGTGCGCCGCTGGCTACGGGTTGAAAACCCCTGCTCTAAAGAAATAATTGCGTTATTTTCAATAAATGGTTCGGAACACTTGAGGAAAGTATAAAATAGGTTGGGCCGGGCCGTAAACTGGGGATTCTGAGCCAGGCCGTAATGCTGCACCCGTTACCACAGTGCAGCAACCTTCCCAAGTCGCTAACCACTTTGAAACGCTGATTGGCGTTGTGTAAGAAACGCCCATTTTGCACATTTGACCAATAGAGGACTGTGCTTTCGACTGACGAATTACGGTACACAGACTGCCAGTCTAATGGTCGTTCATGGGTGTGAAAGATGTCAAGAGGAAGGTATCTTGCAGACTGTATTGTCCTGGCAATGAAGTTTGGTGGAGGCAGCGTAATGGTATGGAGCTGTTTTTTGTGGTTCAGTTTGGGCCTATTAGTTGTGTAACGTACCAGGAGATGTGACGTACCTGCCAGAAGGACGCACACGACATAAAGGCAGATAGCAATTAGAATCAATGTCCGCGTAGCTTAATTGGTAGAGCAACTTATTCCGGAATGAGTGGACCCGGGTTCGAACCCCGGCGCGGATAAAAATGACGGAGAAGTTCACTTCGTTATAATGGCGCCCGAACTATCCGGATGACCCGACCGTTCAAAATCTCGCATTGGTGTGATGTTATTTCCACACCGCGAGATAGGAAAAATGTGAGCAGCACTTCGAAAGAAAAAAAAGAAAAAGAAGGGGGAGATGATGTAACGTACCAGGAGATGTGACGTACCTGCCAGAAGGACGCACACGACATAAAGGCAGATAGCAATTAGAATCAATGTCCGCGTAGCTTAATTGGTAGAGCAACTTGTTCCGGAATAAGCGGACTCGGGTTCGAACCCCGGCGCGGATAAAAATGACGGAGAAATTCACTTCGTTATAGTTGTTTTGGACAAAACCATGAATATTGAGCTCTACATAAATGTCCTGGTTAATTATGCATTACCAACGCTGTGACAATACTTTGGGATGGCCTGTACATCTATCAGAAGGACAATACAGTGAAACATGTGTTGGCCGTCACTCGCATTCCGCTGTCACCTGCCAAAGCGGGCAGTTTTGTGTGGCCCGGATGTTAACACTCATAGAAACAATGCTTAACAGACTTTTGTTTGGTGGCTACCTGCAGGACGCAACATGGACAGCCATTTTTGAAACGCGTAAGGGTACACACCTGTGTTTCGCGTTCACCAACATACAGAATGATAAAAGTTATTGTTTGGGAAGTGTTGGATCTCTAATTGTCCTCAATGAGAAAGCGGAGTTCGTCCCCCTTATCCCAACAAACCTATTCTTCTGACAAAGCAGCTATATTGTATTAGAAAGCTTGATGATCAGCTACAGTTGAGCAGGCTTGATGTTCAGCTACAGTTGTGCAGGCTTGATGATCAGCTACAGTTGAACAGGCTTGATGATCAGCTATAGGTGGAAGAAGAATACATCGCTGACTTTAAGAAAGAAAACAGGAAGAGGAAGGTAGTGGAAGTGGCTACAGAGCTCAACCGCAGTAGTGCTGCTATTGCGTTCGGCATCTCCTTTCCTTCCATTTCCTTCGGGAGAACATGTTTTACGAGCTGCCGATTTGTGACAACTTACGTATACTCCGAACCCCTTACCTTATTCCTCAGCCTCACTTCTGGGTCTTACTGAGAGATTTGGTGAATAACATTCCTAAATTATAGAATGGCAGGGAAGACAGAACAAGCACTTCACAGCAGGCTGCATTAAAAATAGTAAGTCTTTTTCATTTCATTTACGAGTGCGAGAGGCCAGAAAATTTGTGTCAAATTGAAGTACTCTATTTAGCTGTCAAGACGGTCGTCTTTTCATAGAACCGTGGATGACCTTGCTAGACAGGTTTCACTGTACAACATCTCACACGACTCCCGTTGTTACAAATTAATTTGATGACATGGACGTCGAAAGTTGAATTGGCTAACCCCCAGAGTCCTGGCCTGAAGCTTATAGAGAATCTGTGGGACGAATTGGATCGCTGAGTGCGTGGAAGAAGAGATCGTCCAACAAACAAAGTTGAACTAGTCACTACTTTGAAAGAAGAATGGTGGAACATATCGGCGGACATTTCCAAAAAGCTAGAGGAGATTACACTGAAGTGCCAAATAAACTGGGGTACCTCTCTAATACCGCGTTGGTTCTCTTAGCGATCGGATAACGGCAGCGACGGGACATGGACTCCACGAGCTCTCTGTAGACAGTGCACACCATGTTTCCTGAAGAGCGTCCCACAATTCCGTAATATTCGCCGGTGGAGGATTCCTGACATTGATGGCACGTTGAACAGCATCCCAAATGTGCTCGATGCCGTTTAAATCCCGGCAACGAGGGGACCAAGTCAGGATGCCAAACTCCGTGGAATGTTGCTCCAGCAGTAATCGGGCGACTGTGGGTGTGTGCGGTGGCGCATTGTCGTGTTGTAAGGGGTCACGCCCGTCGGGATGATTGCAAATGATACCCAAAGATACACTGCTGGACAATTGCTAAGGACGGATCATAAACGGCTATACAGCGCATACAAAAGTAAGTGTGGTTGGATGCCAAGGGAAATAAAATAATGTCAGAATGCCAGGACATTACAAGAAAGACAATTTATTGTGCTCTGAAATCCTGAAGGCTTTGGAACGTGTTCAAGGGACAAACAGGCCATTTTGTGCAGTATACGTAAACGTGGAAAAAATGCAATTACCGTCCGCAGGCGTTCCGGCGTAAGATGTCAATACGGGATATGGCCACCATGGAGGGCGATGCAAGATTCCACACATCGTGTCATGCTTTGCACAACATTATCAAGCAGCTGTTGGGGTAATTTATCCCATTCCTCTGTCACTGCACGGATGAGGGTGTCCTTGTTTATTGGAGGGCATTGGCGACCAGCAAGACTCCTCCCCAAAGCATCCCACACATTTTCAATGAGATTCAGATCTGGAGAACGTGCTGGCCTTACGAGGCGTTGAATATCCTCACTCTCAAGACACTCCTGGACAGCGACTGTTCGATTACATGTTGCGTTTTCGTCCATGAAAATGAATCTATCACCGACAGCACCACAGAACATGCGAACATCAGATAGCAGAACATCATTAATGTATCGTTGGCCAGTCATAGTCCCAGTTGGAAGCACATAGAGGGACGTACGGCCATTGATCATGATGCCAGCCCGTACCATGACACTACATGTCGGATATCGGTCCCTTTCCTATATGTTTGCTGGACAATATGCAGTACCACTATCACGCCAGATCAGTTGTCGTCGACAATCAGACGATAGACTGTATCTACTCTCATCTGAGAAGAGGACAACAGACCAGTCGTTTTCAGTCCAATTGCGATGTTGACGGCACCATTGCAAACGGGCGGTACGGTGACGTCTGGACAATGGGATGCACACAACAGGACGGCGGGCGTATAGTCCTCCTTCATGCAAACGTCTGGCGACAGTTTTTCCGGAGATCCGCTTGCCAGTAGCAGCCATAAACTGATTTTCTACCTCACTAGCTGTGCCGCGCCGGTGTCTTTTTGTTGATAGCACTATGTACCGATCTTCTGCAGGTGTCGTACTGCGAACACGACCTCCCCCGTGACGTTTGCTACACTCTCCATTTGTTTGAAATTATTTCCAAAGCCTTGAAACAACACTGTGGCTGACGTCGAACTCCCTGGCAACATCTGTTATTTTTCGCCCTTCTTCAATCTTGCCAATAATACGGCCACGCGTAAAATCATCTAGGTGATGTCGGGAAGACATACTGAAAATTGCAAGTTCATCAATTGATTCTTTCCCTTTCAACTTTGCGTTTGAACAACAACGGTCAAAACGCGTCAAATCCTTTATACCTCTTATCAGCGCTATGACGTCACGAACAAGTTCGGCAATCCAAATTTTGCATACGCACAACACGTCTTACTGTATCCCGCACTTATGCTAATTTCCACATTTTCCTGCGTTCCATTTTATGGTTGCTATCGTTGCTATTGTCATCCGTCCTTAGCAATTGTCCGGCAGTGTAGTTACGTAGTCTCCACCGGTCTAAAGACGTATGAGACGCCCTAATGCGTGCCAGCTGAAAACACCCCACACCATAACACAGCCACCGCCAGACTGTTCCTTGTAAGCCTGCGGGATCCATTGCCTCGTGGGGTTGTCACCACATTGGGAGTTGGCCATCTGCCCGAACCAGTTGGTACCGTGAGTCGTCGGACCAGGCTAACTGTTGAACACAAGCAGCCACGTGTGGGCGGGCGTTATCATGGTGTAGGGTCCACTTGCCCACCAGTTCCGGTAGCTTAATCGATATGTGTCGTCGCAGACGCTTCAAGACTGAAATGTAATACTCAGCATTAACAGTAATTTGTGGAGGAACGGCATGCAGGTAGACTACACCTTTATGATCAAAGAAAATTATCATCATCACCTTCCCGGTTAATTTGGTTTGGCGGACTTTTTCCGGAGGATGCTAGCCTGTGTGTTTCGAGACACTCGTTGCGCGCTCTTTGAGGGGGTCAAATTTCGGAGACCCGTGTTCTGCCTTCCCGGTGGCTCAGTGCTCTGAGTGCTGCTGGCTTCTGCCCGAGTGAGCCCGGGATCGAATCCCGTATGCGGCATAGGTGGTGTATTTATCTTGCGGTACTGGTTTTCTCCCTTACCTGGAACCAGTGGCCCCAAATTCGGGAGTGCCGACTGCTTATAGCCCATTTAGTTGCTTCCAAGCGTTCGTTAAAACAAAAAAGGAGTTGTAAAACATGAAATTTCGCGAAGTCGGTAACATTTTTCAGAAATCTAAAATAACGAAGGTTGAAAAGAATTAAATGCTTTTTTTACCGTGGAAATGTCTATAATTACGGGAGGTAATTTCGGTTCACTAAAGACTCATCCGGAAATGATGTTTCATTATTTTTCAATAAATGTATGAGGAGATAGAAATAAAGAATAAGAGTCTTCAGAAACTAAACTAAAAAATAGCATACAAATGATTTTTAGATTTTTAATAGCATAAAATGATTTTTAGATTTTTTAATAGCATAAAAATGATTTTTAGGTGGCTGTGTGGTCAGTGGCGCTAGTTTCCGGGTAGTCGTCCGAGCTGGGATCAGAAATAAAAACGGGTCACCGGTTCGACAATTTCTTGCGGGTCAAACGGGTCGGGTGAAGGTGTTCCTGACCCAATTTCGATGCCCTTTTATATCCGTTTTATTTTTGAATAGAAACAAAATTTCAAAGAGCCCTTCAGAGGTCTTTGAAATAATACTTCCGAGCTGCAGAGTATGGTCCAGGAACTTGTTGACAAGAGTAAAGAAGTGCGACCAAAAATGAACTTTCAGAAGACAATACTGATGTGCAATGCTTTTACAAGGAATGAAAATTTATCAATTGATGGGGAAAAGCTGGAGATAACCAATTCTGACATTTACCTTGGACAGCAGATATCAAGCGAGGGTCACATTGATGAAGAAATTAATTGGCGTACAAAACTGGGTTGGAGAGCTTTTGGAAGAAACAATACAATTTTTAAGAGCAACTTGCCATTATGTCTTAAAAGAAAAATGTTTAATCAATGCATCCTTCCAGTGCTTACGTAGGAAGCACAGACGTGGACCTTAACTGAAAAAGACATACAAAGACTGCAGGCAACTCAAAGCGGCATGGAGAGATGCATGCTTGGTGTATCCAGGGGAGATAAGAAGAGGAACTTGTGGATAAGGAAAATGACAAGAGTGGAAGACATCATGATCAGACTAAAATCCCTGAAATGGCAAATGGGCTGGACATTAGAGATGAGTTCGGGCTCAATTTTAGGAGCCCGGGCCGGGCCCGCTTTCTTTCATTACATTGTTTGCTGAGCCCGGGCCGGGCCCGCTTTCTATGACTGCATTGTTTGCTGAGCCCGGGACGGGCCCGCTTTCTTTGATTACATTGTTTGCTGGGCCCGGATTCTTGGAAAATTTTGATTATCAAGGCTTGCATTTATGCATTATACACTGGCCAAAGATATATCTTAAGCAAGGATTAGTATAAAAATCATTAGTTTAAAACGTTTAGTTCAGTTAATCCACTTCACAATATTAATGTTTTTAGAAATACTACGCATAAAGCCAAATGTTCTAAAATGTGGATTTGAAAATAAATAAATAATCAACGTGACCTTCAACCGTATCAGGAGAATCAGTAATTTTGGTAAAAGCTGAAGAAAAAAATATTGTTTAGAAACAAAAAATTCCATTCGTTATTTCTTTTTGATTTCTAAATTTACTTTTATTTTGAATAAATTGCATTATAAAATGTACAACGCCGTACGGACAGTTGCAAGTGTTTGAAATTTTGACTCTAGAAAACTAATCTTTGCAATATAATTTACATATATGCTAATTGGTAAAGGTAGTTTAGAGTGATGTAGTAGAATATAAAAAAAAGCATGTAGGGGAAATTTCCAAAATTAAAAAAAGAAAGAACGTGAAAGCATTCCAGACCAGATTATTCTGCATTTTGTAACATTAACAAAGCTTTGCGCTTAATAGTGTAATAATCACAATATTATCATATGTGTGTGCAGTTTCCTGATCAAGTTCATCATGAAAATAGAGAGAGAGAATTGCATCTAATGCCTCAGCGCTTCAACTTGATCTTCTTTTCTCTAAAACTCGACCTGCTGCACTAAAAACCAACGTCACCCCAACAAGCGCGGGAGAGAGGAAATTTTTAAAAATAAATAACAATACTTCTAACTGCACAATTTTGGAAATTCATACATCATTTTAAAGATAAGATTCTTGATTTTTAATGAAATACAAAAAATGGGAATGTGATTTTTTCCCAGTTTTTCGATACCAGACCTCCTTAAACTAATCCTTGCTTGGGCCATAGCTTTGGACAATGCATAATGCAAGTCTTGCTAAGCAAAATTTGTCTTGCAATGGCAGCTAGCTAAGGAAATTGAAAATCCTTCCACCATGGAAACAAATCCACAATGAAATTCAAAACGTGTAATTCAACCGGGCTCGGAATTACACGTGTTGAATTAATTACAGTAATGAAATTCAAGACGTGTAATTACGAGCCCGGGTACGGGTTTTTCGGTAGTTAATGAATTCTGAGCCCGGGCCCGAGCTCATCTCTACTGGACATACTGCCAGGAGAACGGACCACCAATGGACAACCGAAATTTTAGAATGGATTCCAAAAGACAAGAAAAGGCCCAGAAGAAGACCACGTAGAAGATGGGTCGATGAAATTTGAAAGCACGCAGAAGTGACATGGGGGAGACTGACGCATGATAGACCGTCGTGGAAGAAACTTGGGGAGATCTTCATATAGCAGTGGATTAATAATGATTGACAATTATGATGATGATGACGTATTCGAATGTATAGCTCAAAGCAGATTTGTCCAGATCCATAATTTTTGACCCGTTTCCATCTCTGGCTGGGATCGGGCCAGAGTCTCGGATGAGGCATGGAATGCGCTTGCGCTGGATATCTCCCTTTCCTGAAACCAGTGAGCACAAATTAGGAATAGACGACTGCCTTTAGCCCTTAGAATTGCTCATGGTGGTTGTTAAATCCGGATTTTTTTTTTTTTAATTAAAGCGTTGAGAATTTTTTGGCGTGATATCATATACCTGTTTTTTGGGGGGAGGGGGGGTTTAATGACCACCGCGACTAACTCGAAGGAACTGTATGCAATCGACCGTCCTTAATTTAGGGCCACTGTTTCTAAGAAAGGGAGAAAGACAGTGTGGTAAGACAAACACAAAACCCGTGCCTCACCGGGATTCGAATCCAGGACTATCTCGGATGAATGGTCAGAAGCCAGCGCTTAGACCACTGAGCCACTAGGACGGCCCCATATCTGTGTACACAGCTACTGATTCAGAATTCATTACTGTACTGATATAACAGAACAGCTCATTTTTGAAGATTTCATGCCGTCCCGGTGGCGCAGTGGTCTAAGCGATGGCCTATGATCATTCGTCCGAAAGGGGTCCGGGTTCGAATCCCGGTGAGGCATGGATGTTGTGTTTGTCTTACGGCACTGGCTCTCTCCCTTCCCTGGAACCAGTGACCCTAAATTAGGGACGGGCGACTGCTTATAGCCTATTAAGTTGCGCACGGTGGTCGTTAAACCTCCAAACAAAAAAAAAAAGACATTTCATAGTATTTGCCGATGCCCTTCTAAGACTCACATCTCTCCTTTGGGGAAGGGGCCTTAACGACCACCGTGAGCAACTCTGAGGGCTATAAGCTGTCGTCCGACCTTTAAAGTGGGACCTCTGGTTTCAGGATAAGGATCCAGCGCCGTAGGACAAATGCACCACCCGTGTTTCATCAAGGACTCAAGCCTGTGCCCAAGATGGGCACCCAGCTAAAACCACTCGGGCACTGGGGCGACTGGTAACTTTGGGAGACACATTGGCAAAATTCTGTCTTGCACATCATATTGAAATAAAACAAATATCAGCCATAATTCTATTGCAAACGCTCATTTACGATCAATGCAGTTATATTGCGTCTTCTTCTTCTTAAGGTTTAACGATCACCGTGAGCAATTCAATCAGCTGTAATCAGTCGCCCGTCCGTAATTTAGGGCCACTGGTTCCAAGGACGGGAAACAGCCAATGCCGTAAGACAAACACAACATCCATACCTCACCGGGATTCAAACCCGAACCCCTTTTGGACGAATGATCATGAGCCAGCGCTTAGACCACTTCGCCACCGGGGCTGCATATGTCGTCTTCATCGCTGCTCTCAAGCCGGTCGTGTTGCCTTCTTTGGACCTGCTATCGTGGTAGAACAAGCCATCTTTTTTTTTTTTTTTTTTTTTTTTTTCAAACTGAGGGTTTATTGACCACCGTGAGCAATGAGATGGGCTATAAGCAGTTGCCCGTCCCTAATTTAGGCCCACTGGTTCCAGGGAAGGGAGAGAGAGCCAATGCCGTAAGACAAACACAACATCCGTGCCTCACCGGGATTCGAACCCGAACCCATCTCGGACGAATGGTCAGAATTCAGCGTTTAGACCACTGCGCCACTGGGGCTGCCAAGCCATCTTCAGTGCCATCCAAGTTGTTCGAAAATCCCACACTTAAAAAGCTCTTAACTACGAGTTCAGCAAGGATCGGCGGTCCAACAACTTTTAACCCACTTGCAGAGTCTACTTCGTTATGCGGCTTATGCCACACGCTTACACAGCCCCAGAAACTGAATCTCACCTGCACCGCCAACTTTCGAAGGCGATTTTTTTAAATGTGTTAGGGTTACGTTGGTAAGTACGGTATATATATTTAATTTTTTTCACAGCCCCGAAGTCATAGGCACATATCCAGGGGGCGGGGCCTGGGGGTATGGATACCCCTTGCCCCGAGATGTTTAAATATGCATTTTATAGATGGATAGTTTTTTTGCAGGTGCACAGACATTACTCTTGAATAATCGGAAAGCCAATGCATTTAAACATGAGCTTTTGCAAACTTTTAAAATTGATGTAAATATTTATGGTTTGATGTAGAGGATCGTACCCGAACCCATACCTTTCTTCGTACCCGAACCCATACCGATCGCGATGAGTTCGCGTACGAAGAAAGTAAAGCATTATGAACTGGAGTGGAAAATGAAAAACAATTTAGCGGGCCAGCGTTTTTACCTATGTTATGTTACAAATCGTGCCTTCAGTTATTTTTTAAAACCTCGCTGTGATTCTGTGTTGTAGTTGTTGTTTTTCAGTGTCCAGGTTGTGACGTACCTGTCAGCAGGACGCACACGACATATAAGGCACGTAACAATCAGAATGAACGTCCGCGTAGCTCAATTGGTAGAGTGACTTATTCCGGAATGAGGGGATCCGGGTTCGAATCCTGGCGTGGACAGAAATGACGGAGAAATTTACTTCGTTATAAGGTATACCTGCAATAGTCCTACACGCGCGGTACTGAAGACGAGTTAGTGATTTGCGTGAGCAATTAGCAGTGCATTCTGGTTACTTGTTCTACATTTTATGACAGGAGAAGACATCCAGGAAGAGGGGGACTTCATAGGATCTCTATCGGGAGATAGGGAATGAGAAGGCAAGACATTTTTAGTGAGCGACTGCTTTAGGAAACACGTGTTTTAGTGTCTAAGAGACCATCGCGCAAGAAATCGTTTTATGAAATTTTAAACAATGCGTGAAAAAATAGCACTTTTTCTCTCTGTGTTCATCGAATTATTTTTTTGATTGGAGGTTCAACGACCACCGTGAGCAACTCAATGGGCTATAAACAGTCGCCCGTCCCTAATTTAGGGTCACTGGTTCCAACGAAGGGAATGAGCCAGTGCCGTAAGACAAACACAACGTCCATGCCTCGTCGGGATTCGAACCCGGACCCATCTCGGACGAATGATCAGAAGCCATCGCTTAGACCACTGCGCCACCGGGGGGGGCGGCTCATGGAATTAGAAAAACAATATATTGCACACACACACATACCTTTCACACCATATATATAGATGGATGATGCACATCTGTGTACAGATCCATCTATATATATATATATAATATAAAATGCTGTCTGTATGTTCCCCATGAACTCCTGAACCCTTCGACCTATCTAGACCAAATTTTGCATAGTTCCTCTCCAGGACCTTGCGTAAATTATATGCTACCATAAAACTTGGACACTCCCTCCCTCTGATTTCATCCCTTTGACACTATGTGCCTAAACTCTTTGACCGACCTGGACAAAATTTTGCATAGTTCCTCTCTAGGACCTTTCGTAAAATATAGGCTACCATAAAACCTACTCATCCCAGTCTCTCCCCCTGATTTCATCCTCTTGACACTTTATACCTAACCCCCACTACCGATCTGGGCCAAATTTTGCATTGTCACTCTCTAGGACCCTGAAAAAAAAAATATATATACCACAAAAAACCTGGAACACCTGACTTCCTCCCCCTGATTTCATCCCCTTGACACTTTATGCCTAAACCCTTTCACCAATCTGGACCAAATTTTGCATAGTCATTCTCTAGGGACATGTGGAAAATATACGCTACTATGAAATCTGGACACCGCACTCCTATACCCCTGATTTCATCCCCTTGACACTTTGTGACCAATCAACCTTGACTTTGTGTCCTTTGTGTCCTTTGTGTCCACTCGTCCCTTTGACCAATCCGGACCAAGTTTTGCATATTCATTCTCTAGGACCCTGCGGAAAGTATAAGCTACCGTGAAACCTGAACACCCCACTCCCTATCCCCCTGATTTCATCCCCTTGACACTTTGTAACTAAGCCCTTTAACCAATATGGACCAAAGTTTGCATAGTTACTCTCTAGGACCCTGCGGAAAACATAAGCTACATGAAACCTGGACACCCCACTCGCTCTCCCTGATTTCATCTCCTTAACACTATGTGATAATTTATGTTTAGTGCATGGAGGCGCCAGTTAATTTCAAAATAATATATTTCGATATAATTAATTGCTGCCGCAAAGCAGCAAGCAGGATTTGTCTAAAAAACAAATGAATGTTAATTATTATAAATTTCTATGATTTTTTATATAATTTTAACTTAAATCGGAAAAGCGAAAATCTATTGGACAAATCAATCCAACTCCCAAGAAAGTGAAACTATTAAGAGAAGCTGAGACCTATCAGCGTGAATTCCAGAATGACCCCGAAAAAGTGAAAATCTATTGGACAAATCAATCCAAAATCCGAGAAAGTGAAACTATTAAGAGAAGCTGAGACCTCAGCGTGAATTCCAGAATGCCCCCGAAAAAGTGAAAATCTATTGGACAAATCAATCCAAAATCCGAGAAAGTGAAACTATTAAGAGAAGCTGAGACCTCAGCGTGAATTCCAGAATGCCCCCGAAAAAGTGAAAATCTGTTGGACAAATCAATCCAAAGTCCAAGAAAAATATTCGGAAAGCGCTGGCTTAGAAGTTGATTCATGTATTTTTTTGTTAAACCTGGGGAATCCCGGGTACCTGAACCCCGGGTGCATATATATATACATATATATATATATGCAATTTTTCTTGAACTCTCCCAAACATAAGTCATACGTGCCTGCAAAGTCCCGTTAAAAAAAAAAAAAAAAAAAAAAAGCATTGTGTCGGCCCCCTCTTAAAGTTTGCATCCCCCGCTCTAGGACATAAGATTCGTAGTTAGATTTTTGAAAGACCTAAAACGGCAAGAGTAAATAAAGTAAAAAGGAAACGGCGAACGAAGTCGCATTTGCGGAAAGTATTTTAACTTAAACGTAAAAAAAAAAATAGGAATTTAAGAATATCAGAAATTTCAGTTACCTTACACATTTTCTTCAACGGTATCCAAAAGTTTAAGTTTTACGGAACACAACTGGAATTTCAAAATTTTCCCCGACAAAAGAGTAGGAGTAACAGTTAGCTCTAGCGAGAGCCACTAAGCCGAGAGCAAACATCTCTTGTCTTCACCCACCGCTGTCAACCAACCGAAGTCAGCTTCGCACATGCGTATCAACTCCTAAACCTGCAACCGGCGTCGTTTTTCCAAACGACAATGATTGATGTACACCCAGAATACCACGAACGAATGCCCCTGTCCCATCTGACTGCCATATATTATTACACTAGCAAGATTCGCGGTCGCTCCGAAAGATTCTCGACAAAAGACAAAGAGGCTGAACTTTTATTTGTATTTGTTCTCTCGCGTGGGTGCTGTGCCTAGCCGATGTGGGAGGGAAAATGTTGAGGTTTTAATGTAAACAAATTAACGTGTGTTCCTTGCAGCTTATCTTCGAGACTACATGCGTCTCTTTGCGAGGTTTTGATGAATGCTTCGGGGGCATTTGAGCACGCATATTCGCGAGCAGAAAAACTAGTACGTTAGAAAGCGAACACCAGAGACCGAGTGGCTGTCTTGACGCTATAAAACTAGATATGAATTGTTGTACTGACATCAAAGGATGTCGTTAAAAAAGGAATGTGTTGAAATTTTTCATACGACTGTACTTAAAATATACGGATCGTTTCGGACTTAATCACAAACTTTTGAAAACTTCCCAAAGGGGAATTCAACGCGACAAGAAAATATAAAACGAGTAAAATAAAAGCGCGAGGAAAATTACTAAAATAAATATATTTTTATTTAAGTATGTTAATTAATGGCCTCTTTTTTTTTTTTTTTTATTGGAGGCTTAACGACCACCGTGAGCAACTCAATGGGTTATAAGCAGTCGCTCATTCCTAATTTAGGGCCACTGGTTCCAGGGAAGGAGAGAGAGAGCCAGTGTCGTAAGACAAACAAAACATCCATGCCTCACGGGATTCGAACCCGGACCCCTTACCGACGAATGATCAGAAGCCATCGCTTAGACCACTGCGCTAACACTTAATGACCTCTGCAGACATCTGTTGTCGCCCTGGTGGCGCAGTGATCTAAGGGCTGGCTTCTGATCATTCGTCCGTGATGAGTCCGGGTTCGAACCGCCGTGAGGCATGGATGTTGTGTTTGTCTTGTACCACTGGCTCTCTCTCCCTTTCCTAGAACCAGTGGCCCTAAATTAAGGACGGGCGATATTATCGCTCGGGTTCCTAATTGGGTTCACCCGGCGTAATATTGGGAGCCAAGGGGGTGTCGAGAGGATTGCGATTCTGCGATTCCCTGATTTAGGGCTGACGCAGCTTCAGGATCCACTGACGAGGCGTTGTGATTCACACAGCAGATTTTCCTTTGGGAGTCAAAGGGTCCGCTGTGTGCCGCAATGTTTTCGTGAACGTCTAGTTTAAAATAAAAAAAAAAAAAAAGCATAAGTGAAGTGATTTTCTAAGTCCCTGCCATAAAATATATATATTCTCCAAAAATCCAGGCTGAGCACACAATTTGTAACTAACGAAACACTCATGATAGAACGTAGTATTATCGCTCGGGTTCCTAATTGGGTTCACCCGGCGTAATATTGGGAGCCAAGGGGGTGTCGAGTGGATTGTGATTCTGCGATTCCCTGATTTAGGGCTGACGGAGCTTCAGAATCCACTGACGGGGCGTTGTGTTTCACACAGCAGATTTTCCTTTGGGAGTCAAAGGGTCCGCTGTGTGCCGCAATATTTTTGTGAACGTCTAGATTTAAAATAAAAAGCATAAGTGAAGTGATTTTCTAAGTTCCGGTTCCAAAAGATATATATATTCTCCAAATAATCTAGGGTTGAGCACACATATTGTAGTTAACGATACACTCATCATGGAACTGAGACAAAATTAACAACAAAAACAATTTATTGGTTATGATTTGGCATAATAATAAATATACGCTCATGATACTAGCAAAAATGATTTAAGACTCTCTGACAGGAACCTGTACTCAAGTACTTATTTGCGCATAAAATTATTTACTCTAACGGAAGACTCGTATGGACTGATCCGATAAACAAGGTGTGAGGGGACACCAAAAAAAGAATAGGATGGATTTCCTACCTTAACCTCCGAATCTGGCCTAGATATCGCGCTGCTGACCACTCCTGAGCCGGGAGAATTCTCGTCAGCCAAACACTGTTATCGTTGTTCCTCCACATAGGGTACTGGTCTGCGATGTCTGCCCCGGTCCGTCAAACTTGGTGCGGGCCCTCGTCATCCTTTGCCGGGTTCCTTTCCGTAGCACCTCGGTTTGGATCCTCCATCCATGTCGGGACACGGTACGTAGTTACGGATGTCCTGCTGCAATATTTGGCAGCGATTAAGCTGCCAGTCTTTGATACATCATGGCGTGTCCACGTTTTGGACCACAAAAAAAAAACCCAAGTGACAAGTCACCAGTAATAAAAAACAAGTGCAAGTCAAGCACCTCGACTTAGAAGAACAAGTGAAAAGATGAAAGTGACGAAGTTCTTCTCTTCCGTTGTTAAAATTTTTCAACGACCCCCAAGAAGACCCACACTACCTCAAAACATCCCATCATCCAATCACTAGCTAGCAAACGCAAGCCTCCCTGAATTAAATTCCCCAGTGTAAATCTTACTGGTCAGAGAATTAACATTTTGATCTTCCATTCGCTAGGGGGTCAAGATTCCTACCCGCTCCAGTGAAATTCTGAGAACCCCTGAAGTTACGTTTGCCGCGTGATACAACCACCGGCCATAAATCCTTACCCCAATTAAACTGTTAGGCCCGGTTCCAACAAGTCTCCAGTCGGCCCAACACGCATTGTGGATGCTATAGACGGTGGACACTTCTATTGCCCCAATAAAACATACTACAAAGCCAGCTCGCCGATGGCTGTCGCCAGCGTTTACTCCTTACAGTGTCGGTCTTGTCCTGTGACGCCTTCGTGCTGGGAGAGGGGGGACGGAGAGGAAAAAAAAAAGAAAAGATTCACCCGAAAGTATATGGCAGAACAAAACGTACTCCTTCTTCAAAAAAATACATGAATTAATAAAAATGAATAAATAAATAAATGAATAAATAAAATAATAATTAAATAAATAAATAAACTAGGGAATGGGTTCTCGACTAAATGTGCAGCGTTCGAGTCGAAGCGCTGTCACAGTAGACCAACAAACAAAGTAAACAATTTATTAGTTATGTTTTGCATAATAATAAAGATACACTCATGATACTAGCAAAAAATGATTTACGACTCTCTGACAGGAACCTGTACTCAATTAACTACTCGCGTTTAAAAACTTTAACTCTATCGGAAGACTTTCGTATGGACTGATCCGATAAACATTTTATGAGGGGACACCAAAAGAAAGACTAGGATGAATTTCCTACCTTAACATCCGAATCTGGCCTGGCGATCCCATGCGGCTGAGGCTTCATCCGGGGTATGACGTCCTGGCGGTAACACTTAAATGAAAAGTTCTTTGAACGATGTTGGCTATGGCCTCTAGGTAGTCGCATCTTAAAGTCTCTGGGTTCGCGCCGCTGACCACTCCTGACCCGGGAGAATTCTCGTCCGGTGGGTCTTATCTTCCAACCGCAGCTTGGAAAATTTGTATGCCGCTTACGGTAGCTTCAGTCCTGCCGTAATATTTGGCAGCTCCTAGGTGACAGTCATGGAGGAAAGTGCAAGTGATGCACGCCGTGGGAAAAAACAAAAAGTGCTTCGTGGCAAAAAGTAAACATGAAGAGAGAAGTGACGAAGTTCTTCTCTTCCCTTATAAAAAGTTTCGACGACCCCCAAGAAGACCCACACTACCTCAAAAATATCCCATCATCCAATCACTAGCTAGCGAACGCAAGCCTCCCTGAATTAAATTCCCAAGTCTAAGTCCTACTGGTCAGAGAATTAACATTTTGTTCATCCATTCGTTAGGGGGTCAAGATTGCTACCCGTTCTCGCAAAATTCTAAGAACCGCTCAAGTTACGTTACCCCCGTGATATAACCACCGGGCCATAAATTTTAACCCAATTAAACTGTTAGCTCCGGTTCCAAAAAGTCTACGGTCTACCCAACACGCATTGTGGATGCTAGACACGGTGGACACTTCTATTGCCCCAATAAAACATACTACAGAGTCAGCTCGCCGTCCCGGTGGCGCAGTGGTCTAAGGCGTTGGCCTCTGATCATTCGTCCGTAAGGGGTCCGGGTTCGAATCCCGGTCAGGCATGGATGTTGTGTTTGTCTTACGGCACTGGCTCTCTCCCTTCCCTGGAACCAGTGACCCAAAATTAGGGACGGGCGACTGCTTATAGCCCATTGAGTTGCTCACGGTGGTCGTTAAACCTCCAATCAAAAAAAAAAAAAAAAAACAGAGTCAGCTCGCCGATGGATATCGCCAGCGTTGTTTCCTTACAATGTCGGTCCGTCCATGGTGACGCCAACGCTGTCGAGCTAATCTTACGCTATGCGACGCCTTGCGCTGGGATATGGGGACGGAGATGAATAAAAAAGAAAAGAATCACCCGAAAGTATATAGCAAAATAAATAAAAAGTAAATAAAACGTTCTCTTTTCTCAAAAATTGCACGAATTTATAAAAATGAATAAATAAATAAATAAATAAATGAATAAATAAATAAACTAGGGAATGGATTTTCGACCTAAATGTGCAGCGCTCGTGTCTGGGCGCTGTCACAGCGACTGCTTAATGCCCATTGAGTTGCTCACGGTGATCGTTAAACCTTCAAATTCAAACAAAACAAAACAAATCTGTTCGCCTTCAGAAACTTCTTTTTTTTTTTTATTGGGGTTTAACGACCACCGTGAGCAATTCAGTGGGCTATAAGCAGTCGCCCATCGCTAATTTAGGGACACTGGTTCCAGGAAAGGGAGAGAGCCAGTGCCGTAAGACAAACACAACATCCATGCCTCACTGGGACTCGAACCCGGACCCATCTCGGACGAGTAAACAAAGGCCATCGCTTAGGCCACTTCGCCGGCTCAGAAAATTTCAGTGCTCATTCCTGGCAAGCAGAAAAAGTAGGAAATGTCCCTAAAAAAAAGATCTGTTCGTATTACTTTCTGTATCGTAATAATATTTTTAGAATAAAAACGAGCAAAATATATTAACGCACTTGGTACACCTAGCAGCATCTTCCGGCAATAATATTTGCTATTTTGTTTTTTCGGGGAATTAATCCCATGGGCAGCGCCCGGTGTATCAATGAGCCAAGCACTGGTGTCTGTTCGAGAGGGCCCGAGCGCGGGATGAATTGTTGGCGGCGTGCCCATGGCGTCACTCTTCTCAACCAGAGGCCTCAAAAGACTTTTTTTATCACAGCAAATTATCAGAAAATTAGAATAACAAGTTAGTAAACTCATGCAGTGCATTGATTATGATACGCTTTCCAACATACCACAAATCATTTCTCAAGTTATTACTCAAGTTATATGAGGATAATGGCTGTAGAATAAACTCGCTCCTATGCCCCGACCTTTGACACCATTTCAATGATATTAAACAGAATTGGTTCAGTGCACCTCCGGAACAACATACTGAAATTTTGTCGTAATCGAAGCATTTTTACATAAGTTATTACGCATAAGTGCAATGGAATGGACCCAGCTCCTATGTCCTGACTTTTGACCCCATTTCGTCCATTTTCAATAGGGTTTGTCTCCAGGTGGTTCCCTACCACATACTAAAATTTCATCGAAATCGAACCATTTTTACGCGAGTTATGACGCATAAGGGCAAAGGAATGGATCCAGCTCCTATGTCCTGACATTTGACCCCATTTCGCCCATTTTCAATAGGGTTCGTTCCCAGTCGTTACCTACCACATACTAAAATATTTTTTCTTTCGATTGGAGGTTTTAACGACCACCGTGAGCAACTCAATGGGCTATAAGCAGTCGCCCGTCCCTAATTTAGGGTCACTGGTTCCAGGGAAGGGAGAGAGCCAGTGCCGTAAGACAAACACAGCATCCATGCCTCACCGGGATTCGAACCCGGACCCCTTTCGGGCGAATGATCAGAGGCCATCGTTTAGACCTCTGCGCCACCGGTGCGGCTACTAAAATTTCATCGAAATCGAAATATTTTTTCGCAAGTTATGATGCATAAGGGCAATGGGATCATAAGGGATCCCAGGATCCCGCTCTTATAAGGGACATAAGGGATCCCGCTCCTATGTCCTGACCTTTGACCCCACTTCCCCCATTTTCAATAGGGTTCGTCCCCAGGTGGTCCCCTACCACATACTAAAATTTTGTCGACAGACGGACAGACGAACAAAGCTGGAGCTCATACGCTTCTTCAACCTACCGTTGGAAAGCGTAAAAAAGCATTTAGTTAGACTTGTAGATTTTATTACGAAGTCAGAGGCGTATATAGAATTTGCCTTATGCGGGGGGGGGGGGTACGAAAATGGATGTTTTTGAAATCCACCAGCACAACATGAAAATGAATGAAAAATACGAGATAGGATCCAGAATTTTCCGGACTGTGTCCGTAAGTCCATAGATAGTTAGAGTTGCAAAGCTGAAGCATATCCTCCTTTAAAATAAGACCCTCTTGCAACAACACACTTTTTCCAGAGGCTGTCGAGTTCGTCGACACACTTCTGGTACCCATTGTTTGCATGTCCTTCAGTGCAACCACCGATGCGTTTTTCACTTCTTCTACTCTCGAAAACCGACGCGACCCTAAAGTCGACATGTCAGCTCAGTGAAGAGGTGGAAGTCGCAGGAGGCGAGATCAGGTGAGTATGGTGGTTGTAGGAGGACAGAAGTTCTTGTTTTGGCGAGAAACTCACGAACGAGGAGTAATCTGTGTGCTTGTGCATTGTCGTGCAACACAGCACCCACGATTGATCACCCCACAGTTGAGGCCTCTTCTTGCGGATCGGCTCACGTATACATCGCATGATGTCCAGATAGCGCTCCTTGTTGACAGTGCGGCCTTCAGGAATAAATTCAAGATGAACAATACCCTGGATGTCGAAGAAGACCGCCAGCATTATCTTGCCGACGATGGCGATTTCCACGTAGCTGATGCCCTCTTAGTTTACGGGTCGAAAACAAGCACCATTTTTCATCCCCCGTTACTATTCTTCTAAGAAGTTGTGGGTCTTGGTCGGCGGCGGTTACGAGATCGCCCGCTATTTACATCCTTATAGCTGACTGATCTTTAGTTAACATGTGTGGGACGATGTGCTGACACACCCTGTGCATTTTCAGATCATCTGTTAGTATCCGTTGACACGTAGTCTCCGATATCCCAGAAGCCTCTGCTATTTGCTTGATCGTCTGTTGTCTGTTGGCGCATACGATGACCGCAACCTTCGAAATGTTTTCACCCGTGAGAGCTGTCAATGACCGCCCGCTTCGTTCGTCGTTTTCGACCTCCTGTCTGCCTTCTCTGAAGCGTCGATGGCAATCGAATGTTTGTTACCGCGAATGGGGTGTTTTTGCCATAAACCTGCTTCAACATATCGTAAGTTTCTGTTGGACTTTTGGCCTAACGACCCCAAAACTTAATGCTAACGCGCTGCTCAAAAAAAGCCATTTTTCACCAATCGCCGAACACTGCGTAAGTTGCTCACAATACCCGGATGTACCACAACGAGCACGTGACGTAGATGGACGAAACCAATTTCCCTGTGAGGGGATAATGTTTAACGTAATCCAATAATCACCGTGGGTATGTTGTACACGTACTCTGTCGTACAGGCGCAGTCCGGGAACTTTTGGATCCGACTCCGTAGAAGAATAAATTAAAATATTTTTTCTAATGCAAGTTAATGTATTTTGATTAAATTAAAGTATTTTTTGTAATGTGATTCACATTTTAACTAAAAACATAAAAAAATGAAGCACTCTTGGAGGGGCAACGGCCCCTTGGTATCTCCTCTAAATACGCCTCTGTGCAAAGTGCAGCCCCTGGAGTTTAAAAATAATTTATTTGTATACTAAACAAGTTAGTAAAATCATGCAATGCATTGATTCTGATACGCTTTCCAACATCCAGAAATCATTACTCAAGTTATTACTCAAGTCATGAGGATAATGGTTGTGGAATAAATCTCGCTCCTGTGTCCTGACCTTTGACCCTATTTCGATTATATTAAACAAAACAGGTTCAGTACATCTCCGGAACAACATGATAAAGTTTTGCCACAATCGAAGCATTTTTACATAAGTTATGAAGCATAAGAGCAATGGAATGCATCCAGCTCTTTTGTCCTGATCTTGGACCCCATTTCGCCCATTTTCAATAAGGTTCGTCCCGAGGTAGTGCCCTACCACATACTAAAATTTAATCGAAATCGAACCATTTTTAAGCAAGTTATGACGCAGAAGGGCAATGGAATGGATCTCTCTCCTATGAGCTGACCTTTGACCCTATTTCACCCATTTTCAACAGGGTTCGTCCCCGGGTAGACCCTTACCACATACTAAAATTTCATCGAAATCGAACCATTTTTACGCGAGTTGTCGTGCGGACGGAGAAGACAGACGGTTGCCGCCCAGGTGGCGCAGTGGTCTAAGCGATGGCCTCTGATCATTCGTCCAAAAGAGGTCCGCGTTTCAATCCCGGTGAGGCATGGATGTTGTGTTTGTCTTACGGCACTGGCTTCCCTGGAACCAGTGACCCTAAATTAGGGACGGGCGACTGCTTATAGCTCATTGAGTTGCTCACGGCAGTCGTTAAACCTCCAATAAAAAAAAACAGACGGACGGACAAAGCTGAAGCATATACGCTTCTTCAACCTACGGTTGGAAAGCGTAAAAAATATATATTGAAATACACCTTTTCTTTACATTGGATAATCAGCAGGTTTCTGCCTCCCTGTAGCCCAATGGTCTAATAGTCTAATTCTGACCATTCGTCCACGATGGGTCCGAATCCTGTGAGGCATATACACTGAAGAGCAATTGAATTAGAGACAGCTGGTGTTATCCAAACGTGGCGATGTGGGCCGCCCTGTAAACGGAACCAACATGACGTATGCAGTGATCCGACAATATAAGGAGTGATGCGACGGGAATCAGTAAGAGTCGGACGCAGTGTGGGTAAGACGAAGGATGTAAGCGCATTTGATCGTGGGCAAACTGTCCGGGCCCGACGAATGGGTCACTCCATCTCGGAAGTCGTGCATGCACTGAGATTTTCACTAGACACTGTGTTACGGGTGCACCGTGAGTACATCGAATCCGGTAAAACCATACCTGCAAGGGCCAACTGCCTTGGACAACAGCGTGTGGATGAGCGGGGTCATCGTCGGCTAGCTCGCATTGTAACAGCGGATAGACGGGCCACAATGCAAGAAATCACTCTGCAATTTAACGCTGATGCACAAAAACGTGTAAGCAGCCAATAATCCAGAACCATCTCCTCGCTATGGGGTACAGAAGACATCGTCCCACGACGGTACCGCTGCTGACCGCACAACACAGGGTGCAAATATTAGCATGGGCGCGGGAACATCGCCACTGGACCTTAGACATGTGGGAAAATGTTGCCTCGACTGATGAGTCAAGATTCACGTTGGTACATGCGGATGGCAGGATACGAGTACGGCGCGAACCACATGAAGCGATAAATCCTTCTTGCCAGCAGGATACTCTTCAAGCTGGTGGGGGTGGCATTCTCGTCTGGGGACTGTTTACGTGGACTGAAATGGGACCCCTGGTACGTGTGACATCGTCCCTCATAGGTCAACGTTACCGGGATATCCTGGGCTACCATTTGCTTCCGTTTGTGCGTCTTCAACATTCCACTGGGGACCTCATCCTGCAACAAGACAATGCAGCTCCCGAATTGTATCCGAATGGTTGGATGAACACTTCACCGACGTGACCTCGCTTCCTTGGCCAGCTAGGTCACCTGACCTCAATCCCATCGAGCACATCTGGGATGCCATCGAAAGAGATGTTCGAGGCTCTGACCCCCTCCATCAAATCTTCGTTAAATACGAAAGCTTGTTCAGGGGTCGTGGATCCGTATGGCTTCCCAACGTTTCCGGTGTCTTGTCGAGTCCATGCCGAGACGAATCGCCGCCGTCATCAGGACGAAAGGTGGTGCTACACGTTACTAGACATACATACATACATATCACTAAGCTGTTCTCTGAGATTCAGAGGTTAGCTCCAAAAAGAAATACAAACTTCCAGATATTTTTACTTATTGTTGTCGTATCAAACTCGCCATTTACAGCGATCTTGACATACAACTCGTGCTTCACTGATATCCATTACACGCCGTACACAAGATCTTTTATACTTCATACTCATAATCTTTTTCTCATTCAGACACTCCTGAATCTGATCCACCCATGTCTTCCTTGGCCTTCCTCTGCCTTTCCTTCCTGCCACTTGGGCTGAAAATATTTTCTTAGTAAGCATTTCATCACTCATTCTTTCAACATGGCCAAACCACCGAAGCATATTGGTCTCCACCTTGCTAACAACATTTTGCTTTACATCACATAACTGCAATACATCTTCATTCCTCACACAATCAGATCGTGTCTTGCCACAAACCCCACGTAAGTAACGCATTTCTCCAGCACACAAACGACTCCTATGTTTCTTTTGCAGTACCCAGGTTTCACTGCCATACATCAGAGTAGGAACAATTACTGTTTCATACACAGTAATGCGGGACTCTCTAGAGAACCCATCATTCCTGTGAAAACCTCCCAGAGCAGCTATGACTTTCAAAGAAGAATTCACTCGCCTACTGATTTCACCATCCAACTTGTTGTCTCTGTCAAACATGCTTCCTAAATACACAAACTCACTTACCTGGTCAATCACAGTGCCATTTATACTTTCATTACATTCAGTGCTACCCAATCCTCTCTCAAACACCATAACTTTGGTTTTTCCCTTATTTATACTCAGTTTGAATTTCATGCAAACTTCGTGCATCCGAGTCAACATACTCTGCAACTCACTTTTGCTCTCTGCCAACAGGACAGTGTCATCAGCATACAGCAATCTGCACACACGGATATCACCAATACATAAACCACTATTATCTATTTTGGCCTCACGCATGCATGCGTCCATAAATATATTAAACAGCCATGGTGACATTATACAACCTTGTCTAACTCCTGCACCAATGGAAAACCATTTTGATAAAACACCATTCACTCGTACACAAGTTCTACTACCAGCATACATGGCTTTTACACTATTAAGTAGATTCCCAGTAACACCATATTCATTCAATACCTTCCACAAAAGTGTCCTATTTACTCGGTCGTAAGCTTTCTCTAAATCTATGGAGGCAGTGAAAACTTTTTCCCAACAGCCAGATACTTTTCAATCATCATGCGTAATGCAAAAATATGGTTAGTGCAGCCTTTACCAGGCATAAAACCACTCTGAACATCCCACACTTTCAATGATGTAAGACCCCGTACTTTTTCAATAACAACCTTACCAAACACTTTCCCTGGCACACTCAGTAGGCTAATAAAACGATAGTTCTTGCATTCAGTCTGATCACCTTTTCCCTTATACAAGGGAACAATGATAGCATCCTTCCAATCCCGAGGGACCATTCCTAACTCCCAGCACAACTGGCAAATTTCAGTTAACCAGTCAATTATAGAGTCACCACCATATTTCAACATCTCTGCAGTTATGCCATCAACTCCTGGAGCCTTACCATTCTGAAGAGATTTTAGAGCTTTACGCACTTCTTCTCTTGAGATCCCTCCTGTGCTTTCATCCCTCATTGTGACATCATCTGCATCTGTCTCAGAATCATTTTTGCTCTCCTGATCTAATAACTCACAGAAGTATTCGCCCCATCTGTCACTTAACTCATTGGGCTCCCATATCATTTCCCCAATCTCATTCTTCACACAACTTACAACTTTGTTTCCCCTATTTTTCCTGAGTCTCATATACTTCCAAAAGGACTTTCTATCTTTCCAAAAAGCCAGTTCATGCCTTTCCACTTTCTCCTTCCTATCTTTTGCCTTACTGTGGCGAACCAGCTTAGCAGCTTCACGCTTCTTACAGCGATATTCATCCACAGAGACTCTACCTTGCAACATCCCCAAATAGGCTTCCTTCTTTTTCTTTACTGCCTCATCAATCTCACTATTCCACCAAGCATCACCTCTATTGTTACCCACTATTGTGGTGCCACAGACCTCTTTAGCAGCAGTGACAACACAGTTCTTAAAACATTCCCACTTCTTTTCTACATCCCTCTCACAAGATTTCAGATCCTTCAACCGTTCTCTGAGTAAGTCAGAATACCGCTGAGGATCTTCAAGGAGCCTATCAACCTTTATTCTTTCTATCCTGGGTCTCTTCCTATTCCTTTTCCTCCAACCAACATTAAGTTTCACTCGTGACACTACTAAGTAATGATCAGAACCAACATCCGCACCTTTCATCACACGGGTGTAAACAACTAAGTGTTTCAAACGCTGATCGTAAACAACAAAATCTATCACACTCTTTTGACCAAGAGTACGATTTTCCCAAGTATATGTGTGTATATACTTGTGGTTGAAAAATGTATTAGATACACACAAATCATTCTCAATGCAGAGTTCAATTAATCTTTCACCATTATCATTCACACAAGGATCATTAAACTTACCCAGAACATTGTCAGAAATTGCATTCTGCACACTTACTCTAGCATTGAAATCCCCTGCTATTATAACTTTTTCTTTAGCACCAAACTGGCTCAAAACAGCTTTTAGCTCATTCCAGAAATCTTCTTTCTTATCAGAAGGTTCCGAGTCACAAGGAGCATACACTACCACAATTACAATTCTCTGAAGTTTCACTTTCAAACGAATCCAGAGAATTCTCTCACTTATGCAACTATAGTGAATCAAGTTGTTCTTCATCTTTTTACTTAAAATCACACCTACACCAGCCTGTCCTCTCATATTATCCAATACTCCAGACCACACACTCACCGTGCCATTCACTTCTTCTACCCCAATTTCCTTCTTTTTGGTTTCACTTACACACAGCACATACAGTCTATACTTATTCATCTCCTCAATCACCTCACTCATCTTGCCATTTATACCTCTAGTATTCCATACACCAGTCTTACATTCACTCAGCCGAGATCTCTTTCTCATACGCCGTTTAGAAAGTCCAGGTCGATTCCGTGCTGGACCGTCCTTCTCAAGTGTGGTAGGTCCACCATATCCCACACTTGAGTCATTCTTAATATTTCTTTTTGTCTTTTTAATCAGGTAAGTACATCAGTGTGGGGATTAGCCCACAGCTGAGGGTTCCAGTTGGTCATTCAACCTAAGGATTCTGGAACAAAACCCAGTAAGTTGGGGTCTTTTCGCCAATGTCACACAGAACTAGCTTGCGCCTCTCCAAGATTCACAGAGGCCCTAGTTGCTGTTGTGTGTGCCATTGTCACCACGGAGCGCCCCGAGGAGGCAAACCCATCTCTCACTACGACCGCCCGCAACACTTCGTCAGAACACGTTACTAGACATGTATCTTTAATTCAATTGCTCTTCAGTGTATGTTGTGTTTGTCTTACGGCACTAGCTCTCTCCCTTCCCTGGGACCATTGGACCTAAATTAGGGACAGGCGACTGCTTATAGCCCATCCAGTTACTCACGGCGGTCGTTAAACCCCAAACAAAAATTAAAAAGGATGATTCTCATGTAAAAAGAAGTTGTATTCATGACAGCAGTACTTTAGAAGCAGATGTTGTAATCATGCTCCTAAAGTACTGCTTAGAATATTGAATCGACGACTGTATAGCAGAGCGGAGTATTTTTGGGGGATGATCAGTATGGATTCAGGAAAGATAGAGAAACTATGGATGCAATCGGAGTGATGAGGACCATATGCGAAAGGAATATAGAAGTAAACAAAGAAATTTATATATGTTTCATCGACCTAGAAAAAGCATTTGACATGGTGAATTGGGAAAAGTTGATAAAAGTGCTAAGTAAATAGGATTAGACTGGAAAGACCGGAGGTTAATAGCTGAATTATACATGAACAGACCACTATAATAAAGACAAAAGTAATAAAAACTAAAAAATATGTGATTGACAGGGGTGTAAAACAAGGATGCTGTCTGTCACCAACGCTCTTCAATATTTTTGCAGAAGAAATTATAAAAGAAGCATTTGATAAGGAGATAAAAGAAATCACTGTTGGAGGAAGAGCAATACAAAGTATTAGATTTGCAGATGACCAAGCAATATTAGCTAACGATGAACTACAGCATCAAATGGAAAAATTTGAAAGTGTATGCATAAAATATGATATGAAAATCAACACAAAGAAAACAAAAACGATGAGAGTCTCTAGGAGACCAGCAAACGTTGAGGTGATAATGAATGGAGATAATGTAGAGCAAGTGAGACTATACAAATACCTCGGTAGCATAATCCAAGAAAATGGAAAATGTGACATGGAAATAAAAGAAAGAATTAATAAAGGGAAAATATGCATTTTACAACAACTAAAATTTGTTTAGTAATAAAATGAATAAAAATTTAAAGAAAGGCTTATTAAGTGCTATATTTGGAGTATAATTTTATATGGAGCAGAAACGTGGACAATCGGAAAGAAAGAAGCTAAAATGTTGGAGGCATTTGAAATGTGGTTATGGAGAAGAATGGAAAAAATAAAGTGGATTGAAAAAATTACCAATGACGAAGTGTTGCAAAGAGTTGAGGAAGAAAGGAATATTCTAAAGACCAGAAGAAAAAGAAAATATAACTGGATATAACATGTGTTAAGAGGAGACAGCTTGTTAAAAGAATGATAGAGGGGAAAATTGAAGGGAAAGCGACCAAGAGGAAGGAGACGACTAATGATGTTTGATGATATAATAAGCACAGGATCTATCAAGTATTGAAGGAGGAAACAAGGGACAGAGAAAACTGGAGGAAGAGAACTTGTTGAGTTACCGTTAGACCTGTCAAAAGACAGAACACTAATTATGATGATGGTGTATCATGGCAGCGTATAATTCTTATTTGGGAAACAATAAAGTCCTAATTTCCATGAAACGGATACGATAGGTTATTATTTTTTTTGTTGGCACACATAAAAGAAATATACAAAAAATAAGAAAAAGCAACGTATATGTAGCCTAAATCACTAGAAAGTATGAAGCATAATGGGTAATACAGTGAAACCTCCATTAACGGACGCCTCCGAACAACGGCAACCGCCAACATCGGTAAGTTTTGGTTGGTACAGAACAGCTGCCATAGTATTAATTTTAACGATAACCTCTGAAAAACGGAACCTCTTAACAGCGGTCAACAGACCTGAAGGAAATCTAACGGACGCCTCGTCCTATAGGATTTTACTTAGCTTTTTCTGTATTTCGGCGAGAGGGATAAGATAGAGACAAAGAAGTAGGTACTACGTTAGTGAAATCCGCAAATTTTATTGGCGTAAAAGTTGTGTACAAATGACAAACCAGCTTTTACCCCATACCGTGTGGCTTCATCAGGCTAGTCAAGCTACTTGTATCTTGGCTTGTCATGATACTTGTATCTTGGCTTGTAAGGCTACTTGTATCTTGGCTAGTCAGGCTACTTGTATCTTGGCTAGTCAGGCTACTTGTATCTTGGCTAGTCAGGCTACTTGTATCTTGGCTAGTCAGGCTACTTGTATCTCGTCAGGCTAGCCAAGCTACTTTATCTCGTCAGGCTACTTATATCTTGGCTAGTCAGGCTACTTGTATCTCGTCAGGCTACTTATATCTTGGCTAGTCAGGCTACTTGTATCTCGTCAGGCTACTTATATCTTGGCTAGTCAGGCTACTTGTATCTCGTCAGGCTAGCCAAGCTACTTGTATCTCGTCAGGCTAGCCAGGCTACTTGTATCTCGTCAGGCTAGCCAGGCTACTTGTATCTCGTCAGGCTACTTATATCTTGGCTAGTCAGGCTACTTGTATCTCGTCAGGCTAGCCAGGCTACTTGTATCTCGTCAAGCTACTTATATCTTGGCTAGTCAGGCTACTTGTATCTTGTCAGGCTAGTCAGGCTACTTGTATCTCGTCAGGCTAGCCAGCCTACTTGTATCTTGTCAGGCTAGTCAGGCTACTTGTATCTCGTCAGGCTAGCCAGCATACTTGTATCTTGGTGTATTTACGAACCCTTTTTCCTCATCACCTTTTCTAGAGACAAAAAATATTACTAAAGAAACTCTGCCTCGAGCAGGATTGGTTGTAAAAACATAAATTTGGCCCTGACGGAGATCCACATCGCGCCCTCTCGATCCGGAGTAAGTTGCTCTCCCAAATAAGCTACACTGAAGGAATATATCGTTGCAGATTTGTCGTCTTGACACGTGCTGTAGTACATCACATCATCTCCCTCTTTTTTCTTTTTTTTTTTTTTTTTTTGAAGCCAAGAACGAATTTTCATTTCATCTAAACGATGTGTGTGTCCTATTGCCCAATCCTGGAAACACATAAATCTGGCAAATTTATGTGGATTTTCAATCAGGACTGACAACAGTCCAACGCGTTTTCTATAAGAGAAAATGAGAATGATTGATTATGTGATGTTCTCATTTTTTTTCCTTTTACTGTTCTCTCGTTTCTCTTGACCCTATGCAGGAGGGGATATGTCGTTTATTTTCGAAAAAGTTGAGAAAAAGTCAAAAATGTTTCTATCGGAAATATCTCTTTCAAATTAATCCTTACCTTCCTGTGAATGTTGTTCCAGCTTTGTTTGTTTTTTTCTTTGGGGGGGGGGGTAACTTTTGTTCTTGTTTTTTTTTTTTTTCACATTGTCAGTAGGTCGGTGTAATGAATTTTTATTTTGGGTGTGTGCCACTGTGAACTTCACGTCTTTATATATATATATATATTTTTTTTTTTTGAGAAGAGAAAAAAAATGATAGTAATAGGTTATCCAGCATCTATCTCTTTTTAGTTTACCACCGTCTTAAGAAAAACTGTATGTGAAATATAAAAATTGAAATAATTATATATTGTTTGGAATAGTCTGTCCCCTGCATCATTTGTGAATATGTAAGTGTAAAGATGTAGTGTACATAATGACTCTGGAATCTTTCTTTTCTTTTTCCTCTTCTCTCACGGTCTGAAACTGCAACTGGGTGGTCAAAAGGCAGAAGACCCCTTTTTACTGATAGAAGTGCTGTAAGGATAGTACAAACTTTTCCGGTTTTTCTCAAAGTTTCAGAAAGCGTCCAACTTTGGAAGATGCAGCTGACGAGAGCTCACCGTTCTGCAGTGACACAAACAGATACACTTTTAATTTATCGGTTGACCAGTGCGGTCAGCTAGGGCCGAGAACCCCCCCCCCCCCCCCCCACACACACACACACACACACACACACAACATGTGGAACAAACATCACACATTTTTTGAAGAACCCAGTAGATCCATTTTTACGTTCGGGCGCCAAATGTGAAAATACAAATTTGTCCGTGACGAAGATCGAAGCCACTCAACCTGATTCTGGAGTAAGTTACCCTCCCAGCTAATCTAAGCGGAAAGAAATATATCGCTGAAGATCTGTCGTCTTGGCACGTGCTTCGTCTGAGCGATGGCTTCTGATCATTCGTCTGAGATGGGTCCGGGCTCGAATCCTGGTGAGGCATGGATGTTGTGTTTGTCTTACGGCTCTGGCTCTCTCCCTTCCCTGGAGTCAGTGGCCCTAAATTAGGGACAAGCGACTGCTTATAGCCCATTGAGTTAGTGGTTGCTGGTGACTGGAAAATTGCCAATTGGCGGCGGTATCTTTGGGTTTTTTTTTTGTTTTTTTTTTTTTGATTGGTGGTTTAACGACCACCGTGAGCAACTCAATGGGCTATTAGCAGTCGCCCGTCCCTAATTTAGGGTCACTGGTTCCAGGGAAGGGAGAGAGCCAGTGCCGTAAGACAAACACAACATCCATGCCTGACCGGGATTCGAACCTGGACCCCTTACGGACGAATGATCAGAGTCCAGCGCCTTAGACCACTGTGCCACCGGGGCGGCATCTTTGGGTTCGGTCCATGGGGGTTCTGTTCCTGCTTTCCAGAGCGTGGCCAGTTAACTGCGCAGTTACATTTCACCGTTCAACATATTTCTTTCCTATTCTATGTATGTTTTGTATAATTCCATTTTTAAGGGTTGCACAGGACCAGCCGTCAGATACTGCTTTCGTAAAATCCTCTACACACTTATTTATTTATTTAATTATTATACTAAATTTTATTCAGCATTTGGCGAAAGTACTACATCCGTATTCATTGTGCATAAGCTTCATATACTTACTCATTCTGCTTTTGTACAGACGCAATGGACAATGTTAACTTAGGCTAATCTCCGAACAACGGCCACCTCCAAGCAACGGCCATTTTTTTTCTGGTCCCATAAGTGACCGTTATTGCGATGTTTTACTGTATTATCAACTTCACATTTTTTAATAAGATAAATAGGAACGGGAAATCATTGAAGATTAAACAACTGCAAATTATTTCTTAATTAAAAATGAAACAAGTTAGTAAAATCATGCAATGCATTGATTATGATACGCTTTCCAACATACCAGTAATCATTACTCTGTGGAATAAATCTCGCTCCTGTGCCCTGACCTTTGACCCTATTTCGATGATATGAAACAGAATTGGTTCCGTATACCTCCGGAATAACATACTAAAGTTTTGTCGCAATAGAAGCATTTTTAGTCAAGTTATAAGGATTATGGCTGTGACTCCATTTCGATGATATTAAACAGTATTGGTCCAGTGTACCTCCGGAATAACATGCTAAAGTTTTGTCGCAATAGAAGCATTTTTAGTCAAGTTATGAGGATAATGACTGTGGAATAAATCTCGCTCGTGTGTCCTGACCTTTGACCCCATATCGATGATATTCAACAGAACCAGGTGATTATACCGCCAGAACAACATGATAAAGTTTTGTTGCAATCGAAGCATTTTTACGTAAATTATGACGCATAAGGACGATGGAATGGATCCCGCTCCTATGTCCTGACCTTTGACCCCATTTCGTCCATTTCCAATAAAGTTCCTCTCCAAATTGTCCCCTACCACATACTAAAATTTCATCGAAATCAAACCATTTTTACGCGAGTTATCGTGCGGACGGACAAAGCTGGAGCATATATGCTTCTTGAACCTACGGTTGGAAAGCGTTAAAAAGACAATGAAAGTTGTTTTTACTGACATTTTTTGGAACATTTCATCTTCCATATAATAAGGACCAGGCATATGTTTCAGATATCACTTTTTTGCGGTTTCCTTACGATTAGACATTGTTCTAACAATATGAGTATTTTGCAATGGAATTTTACCTGAGGGTGGATGCGAAGTGGCCCAAGCAAACTAAAGGAAGGAAGCTGTCAAACTTCCTTTTTTATCTGAAGACAAGATGAATTGTTCTTTGGATTCCAAACAAGTGATTTTGGTTCTTATTACAGGGAGGTTTCTTTTGCTTGTAAGGAAATTAGAGGTTCCGGGGCTTTACCCTGTATTTGTCTCCGATGATGAAACAAATAAATACATTATCAGCTAAAGTGAAGTCTCGATCTTTTGTTGTGACGAGTAAATTTATTCAGTGAAGTATGCACAGTCCAATCAAAAGATTATGACCACATGTTAGTATCAGGTATGATCTGCTTGTGCCGCCAATACCGCAGAAGTACTCAGTGTGCCAGTGGTCCATTCTTGGTACACCCTTAGTACAGCACCTCGCAAACAGCCCACGAAGTCTGCTGTTTCTGAGATGCTGCCACCCTTGGAGAAGTAGCCGATGATCATTCCTTTTTGGACGTCTGTCAAATCACCACCTCTGCCCATTGTGCTCACGCGACGCACTGTAGCTCATCTGTCCTGGCCGGACGCTTATATCTCCATGTGGTCGACCTTGTCACGTGCACTCTGTGACGCGCCTGGGTGGGTACACTGTGATTCCGGGGTGGTCATCTTATTCTGGTACGACCGTGTTTGTGACGTACTTCCGAGGTGACACACATGTTAAGACGGCAAAGTGGAGCGATAAACTCCGTTGATGTAGCTTAATTGGGAAAGCATTCAGCTCCGGAACAAAAGGATGGGGGGGTTCGATCAGGCCACCAGCAAAATGGCTTTTACGCTGTAGTCGAGCAGTGTAGTTTCAAGTTCACTTCGTCGTTTTCCAAGAAGAAACCTTTTTTACGTAAATTTTAGAGAGTATAACGAAGTAAATTTCTCCGTCATTTTTGTCCACGCCGGGGCTCGAACCCGGGTCCCCTCATTCCGGAAAAAAGTCACTCTACCGATTGAGCTACGCGGACGTTCATTCTGACTGCTATCTGCTTTTATGTCGTGTGCGTCCTGCTGGCAGGTACGTCACATCTCCCCTCCCCGAAAGAGGGCCGGGGGCATGGCCCACGGGTCAGTCGTGACCATGAATCGTTGCAGGCAGCCATCCGCTGTAGAACGTGCACTTGAGAACTCCCAGTCAATCTGGTGTGTGGAATGTTCTTATTTTTCCTATCTCGCGGTGTGGAAAGAATTGCGAGATTTTGAACGTCCGGGTCAACCGGAAAGTTCGGGCGCCATTATAACGAAGTAAATTTCTCAGTCATTTTTGTCCACGCCGGGGCTCGAATCCGGGTCCCCTCATTCCGGAATAAGTCACTCTACGAATTGAGCTACGCGAACGTTCGTTCTGACTGTTACCTGCCTTTATGTCGTGTTCGTCCTGCTGGCAGGTACGTCACAAGAGTGTCGCAAACTCTTTAATAAATTATAGAAAGTTTTAGAGAGTGTCGAAGCCAAATGTCACTGCATTAATATTCAGGCCCTATATTGCCATTAAGTTGAGCGTTCGTTCCTTTAACGGTTTTTCAATACATTGTATCGTGAGGATATATACGAAAACTGATGGAAGCCTAGTGTAAATCATAGTGTAAAAATGAAAGGATTCATTCATAAGCATTATTATTCGAAGAAATGAATCAAATCGCGTGCTGTGGTTTTAGCGATCTATGAGAAATGCAATGAAAAGAATTACAGAATTTAACAGAAAACAGTGAAAGCAGTGTTCTATCTACCAGCAGTGACAACCCCGAACACAGTTGCTGTAGTGTAATACGGTCGGATTGATTACTTCAGTAGGCGTATTTCTAAATTCTGTCACCTCATAAATGCTTCTGCCATGGCGAAAGAAATACACTGACGGAAAAAAATCCCAACACCAAGAAGGGGTTGTGTTAGATAAACGACAGTTGGTAGGTGGTGAGAGTACATCTGTAAGATGACGTCTATGCAAATTTCGCGCTCAAAGCATACGTGTGGCGCTAGTAGCGCCCCTTGGAACATGCAAAGCAGGTTTCCTATAAATACGCGCTGTAACGTTCGTGAACGTTAGTTATCGTTGAGATTCGAAGTAGTGTGTTGATGTTAGTCAAGAATGCCTTTAAGAAGACGAAGAAGCCATTATCAACAGCTCACGGAGTTTGAACGAGGTCGTGTAATAGGGCTACGAGAAGGTGGATTTTGGTTCCGCAATATTGCAGAACGACTTGGCAGGAATGTAGCCACTGTGCATGATTGTTGGCAGCGGTGGTCAAGGGAAGGTACTGCCTCAAGAAGACCGGTTCCGACCGGCCACGTGGCACTACCAAGAGGGAAGACCGCCGTGTACGGCGTATGGCCGTGGCTCATCGTACCGCGTCTGCGGCAGCAATTCGAGCTGCAGTTGCCACCACAGTGACACAACGAACTGTTACAAATCGGTTGCTTGAGTACAGCTCCGAGCCAGACGTCCTGTAGCGTGCATTCCACTTACTCCAAACCACTGCCGTTTGCGACGTCAGTGGTGTCAAGCTAGAGCTCATTGGAGGACGGAGTGGAGATCTGTTGTGTTTTCTGATGAAAGCCGGTTCTGCCTTGGTGCCAGTGATGGCCGTGTGTTGGTTAGAAGGAGGCCTGGTGAGCGCCTGCAACCAACCTGTCTGCGGCCGAGACACACTGGACCTACACCTGGAGTTATAGTCTGGGGAGCAATTTCCTATGACAGCAGGAGCACTCTCGTGGTTATCCCACGCAACCTGACGGCACAGTTGTACGTCGGTCTGGTGATTCAACCTGTTGTGCTGCTATTCATGAACAGCATTCAAGGGGGTGTTTTCCAACAGGATAATGCTCGCCCGCATACCGCTGTTGTAACCCAACATGCTCTACAGAGTTTCGACATGTTGCCGTGGCCTGCTAGATCACCAGATCTTTCACCAATCGAGCACGTATGGGACATCATTGGACGACAACTCCAGCGTCACCCCCAACCAGCATTAACCGTCCCTGTATTGACCGACCAAGTGCAACAGGCATGGAACTCCATCCCACAAACTGACATCCAGCACCTGTACGACACAATGCATGAACGTTTGCGTGCTTGCATTCAAAATTCTGGCGGTTACACCGGTTATTAATGTACCACCATTTCACATTTAAAATGGCTCTTCTCGCGCTTACAATAAGCTGTGATCGTGAAACCTTAATCGATTAAATATGTTACCTATACAAATGTATTGCCGCCATTTCATTCCTCTACAACTATTTTTTCGTGGTGTGGGGATTTTTTTTTTCCGTCAGTGTATTTAGATCGGGTACCCTAATTGGAAACTTTTGAAAGAAAAGCAATGAAGAGTTTAGTTTCAAAGTGTATTCTACTTGTTTGTATATTTCTTGAAATTCTAAAGTCTTGTTAACAAAACTACATTAGTGTTTACCACCAGAAATCTCTATCCCAAGACAAACAGCTTAAAGTGGCATTCGGAAGCATACGGTAATCTGGCAATGTATATGTTATATTAACCTGTGTGATCTCTAGGTCGTGTTCATTTCATCTGAGGATGGTCCTAAAGTAGGATTGAAAGTACTAATGAAATTGGTTTTAACGTATTATTAAAGGTTTTTAAATGTCATTTTTGTCATGTTTATCGTGTACTAGCTTGACTACCCGGCTTTGCCCGGGATTTAGGCTTATTAATTTCATATTCCCTTATATGCCACTGGAAAAATCGGGAGAAAAATTGATGCTTGCAAGAAACAAAAAAATCTGATTTCACAAATTCTGTTATTATAAATTATTTATTCATAGTGTGATTATTTCAGCACTTGGCCGTACACAACATTTTTGGTTTCTCCTTCATCTACGACAATATATAATTTTGTTGGATCCTTTGCTCTTGACATTCCAACATACAGCTGTCCATGTAAGAAGCATCAAATGCATCACGTGCTTTCAGTTTCAGACGTCTTTGAGGGGCAAATCTCTGGGATAATAAAGTTAGAAATGTACTTTGCGAATATTTTATGAAACTGGCTGAAATTTTAAGGAACACCATAAATCGTTAATAGGAACATGACCTCCGAATTTCGCCTGAATCGGTAAATAACTTTTTTAATTAGCCTTCAAAATTTTATTAACCGTTTCAGCGTAATATACTTCTGTTTACCGATGAGTTAAAAATTCCATGCCTATTTTAAAAAGTTTTGACCAGATTTCTGTGACATTTTGAGGGACTCCTCTTATTACCAATTCATGGCGTTGATAAAAATTTCAGCCCGTTTCGTTAAGATTTTGCAACGCTCGTTTTTGCATTTTTTATGCCCAGTTCTCAAAGAATAGGAACACCTGTGGGTGTGCCGCGGCGATGAATGCAGTCTCGTGCTTTCAGATAACGATGACGTAGCAAACGACGCTGACTTTATTGATTAGCTTATTAATTTATTCATAACTCGCGAACCGAACAACGTAGAGATCTTTAAATAATTGCGTTGACCTAGAAATTCCTGTATTAATAAACTATGAAAATTTCACGATGCCATAGTTCGGCGTTCGGGAGTTTTTGCTGCTTCAGACAAGCAGACGTTTTGTGTTTTATACACTGTGTGGCCACTTTATTATGACCACCCCCTCAGTACTTCGTTGGGCCATCTTTTGCATTTAATACTGCGTCGATTCTTCGTGGCATGGACTCCACGAGATGTTGATAGGTGGTTTGTGGAATCTGAGACCATGCTTGTTGAATAGCACTTTCCAGGAGTGTGAGATTGCAGGGTTCTGGATCCAGCTGTCTGATGGCTCGTTCAACTTCATCCCACAAATTCTAAATGGGGTTGAGATCAGGAGATTGTGGGGGCCACCTAAGCAAAGTAAACTCACCGGCATGTTCCTGAAACCAATCCTGTACAATACGAGCACTATGGCAGGACGCATTATCTTGTTGAAAGTAGCCATCGCCATTGGGATAAACCATCCACATGACAGGATGCACTTAGTCCGGAACGATGTTTAGATATGATGTGCCAGTCAGACGTTGATCAACACGAATTAAAGGGCACAAAGCATGCCAGGAAGACGTTCCCCAAACCACAACGTTGCCTCCACCAGCTTAAAGGGTTGTAGCAATGCATTTGGGGCCCATGTTTTCGTGCTGTTTCCGCCAAATTCTCACTCGGCCATCTGCATGGTGCAACTGAAAACGTGATTCATCGGATCACATAATTTGTTTCCAATTATCGACTGTCCAATCCTTGTGCGAACTGGAGACGTTTTCTCTTGTTAACTGCAGACAGCAAGGTGTTCGAACAGGCCTTCTGCTGCCATATCCCATCCGATGCAGTGTACGGCGAACAGTGCGTGCAGAGATCCTTTGAGGGGATCCTTGATTAAGATGGTCTGTAATTTGCTGCACTGTGGCCCTTCTGTTGTCTGTTACCAGTCTGGACACTCTCCGTTACGCCCGAGCAGTCACTAGTCGCTGACGACCACACGTTCCACCCGCTGCCCACTACATTGGATAAGTGCAAACGTTTTCGCCGTTTGTATTCATGAAAAACAAAGCTGTCCTTTACTTACACAAGGTTTTAGTTCAATCGATTGCATAGTGGGTATTATTAGCGACGATCTATTCCCATTTTTCGGTTACCTGTTAAGTTTCCCTATCAAAAATAAACACGTCCTTGGAGTGAAGAAATTCGTATTGACTCCTACACGATCTTTCGTGGTTTTGGGAGCCATAGGACTCTTCAGTGACCTGAACAAGTAAAAATCTGTTGGTCCGGAGAATACTGTGTGTGAAACAAGAGGTTTGCAGTCAAGTTCGTGCAATTTGATTTGTGCAATGTTGGCGTACCCACATGCGGCCTAGCGGTATCATGAGAGAAGATAACTCCGTTTCGATTCATTAAACTGGGACACTTAGACTGCAAAGCTTCGTTTACTCTGTCAAGTTGCTGAGAATAAAGTCTCTCAGTGGTCGTTGGTTAGGTGCCAACAGCTCATAATGAAAAATTTCCCTGCATTTCCACCAAATACAGAGCATCTGGTGGAGATGAGCTGTTCGAGTCGTTCCTTAAGCTTACCCTTCTAAGCAAAAGCATTTGGGCGTTTAATGTTCTTGAACAGCACCTATTTCTCGTTTCCAGTCACCATTCCATAGAAGGAGTCTGTTTTGTACCGAATTTGCAGAAATACACTTCTTGCCACCCTATATCCATTCAGTCCTTAATAGTGATGGCATAAAACATTCCTTCTTGGGAGTTCATTCGTCATTCACTAATGATGTTCAAACGAATGTCCTTTCATTTCCCAGGTTGTCACTTCGCTCACCGAGTAAATCATTCGTTGCAGGATCTCGTATTTACGACCAAAGTGCTTTCAAGGCCACAGCTCCTTTTGGCAAACTGTCAGAAAGTGCAAGAATTTTTCACGGTGAATGATTTGAATGCTCTTCACGATTAACACTCAATGAGCATTCAAATCAGAGCATTCTATTCATGAGCAATGCACATAAATAGAATGCTCTAATTTGAATGAGAAATATTTGCTCACTGAAAATGAGAATTTGAATGAGAATGATTTGAGTAAGAATGAGGATTATTTGCTCACTGAGAATGACTGAGAATGATTTGAATGAGAATGCGAGTGAGATAATTTGAACAAGAATGATTTTCTCACTGATAATTATTTGAATGAGAATAATTTTCTCACTGAGAATGCGAATTTGAATGAGAATGATTTGAATAAGAATGAGGATTATTTTCTCACTGAGAATGCGAATTTGAATGAGAATGATTTGAATAAGAATGAGGATTATTTCCTCACTGAGAATGATTTGAGTAAGAATGATTTACTCACTGAGAATGATTTGAGTGAGAATGAGAATGTTTGCTCACTGAGAATGAGAATGAGCTGAGTAAGAATGAGAATGATTTGCTCATTGAGAATGATTTAGATGAGAATGATTTGCTCACTGAGAATGATTTAGATGAGAATGATTTGCTCACTGAGAATGACTGAGAATGATTTAAATGAGAATGATTTGCTCACTACGAATGACTGAAAATGATTTAAATGAAATGATTTGCTCACTGAGAAGGACTGAAAATGATTTAAATGAGAATGATTTGCTCACTGAGAATGACTGAAAATGATTTAGATGAAAATGATTTGCTCACTGAGAATGATTTGAGTGAGAATGAGAATGTCTTGCTCACTGAGAGTGACTGAGAATGATTTGCATGAGAATGAGAATGAGATATTTTGAATGAAAATGATTTGCTCACTGAGAATGATTTGAATGAGAATAATTTTCTCACTGAGAATGAGAATGAGATATTTTGAATGAAAATGATTTGCTCACTGAGAATGATTTGAATGAGAATAATTTTCTCACTGAGAATGAGAATTTGAATTATAATGATTTGAATACTCTTCACGATGAATTTGGCAAACGATTTAGGTGTAGCATTCACGTAGCATTCCCATTCCTAAGTTTCACCATTATTTCTAGCTGATTGCTCACTCATATGAGGGTGACACTGATTTATTCTAAACATAACTTTTCTTATTGGGAATTCGTTTCCAAAATCATGCGGGTGGAATTTAGTTAAATGTGCTGCGACTTCAGTGTGTGTCGAATAATGTCCGATTGAATGATTATTCACGGCAGTGAGAGCGAACCATTCACGGTGGAGAGTCATTCGTTGCGACGAATCTGCTGCGACTTCAGTGTGCGTCGAGTAAGGGCCGATTGAATGATCATTCACGGCAGTGACAACGAACCATTCACGGTGGAGAGTCATTCGTTGTGACGAATCTGCTGCGACTTCAGTGTGTGTCGAGTAACGGCCGATTGAATGATCATTCACGGCAGTGAGAGCGAATCATTCACGGTAAAGAGTCATTCGTTGTGAACCAATCGTTTACGAATGGTACATCGGTAGTTCAAATGCTTTTTCTTTCACTGCACTTATGTTGTTCGAAGACATCTTCTCCAGAGACCAACTGATTTGTACGTATATTGTTCTAAGGATTTGTGGTATGTGTAAGGGAATCGTACGCCAAGGGAGTCATTACAAATGGGTGTAGATGGTCGTCAAGGTTATTCACATACCTTGTGCCAGTGACAAAGCTCTCGATGGGTACGTGGGGCCCCAAAGAAGCCCATGTAAACGCACTCCAAATTGTTACACCGCCTCTACTTGCTTATGTGACCCCAACTTAGCGATCTGGGTTCATCTCTTCGTGTGGTTTACGCCCCCTTCCATTGGAGTGATAGAGTTGAAACCGTGTTACGTTAGAACAGATGATATGTATTCCCAGTCCCCGCACTCCAGTTGCGATAGGTCTTTGCAAACTGCAACCTATTCCTTCGGTGTTTTTCAGTCAACAAATGTACACGACGTAGACGTCTACTGTCATAGCTAATTTTACCATGGGACGACGGACAGTCTCTTTCCATAATCTTGTGAACTCGCCCACATGAAATGCCGATGTTTTGTGCTTCGCGGTAGCCGTGCTATTACTTATAACGATACGGGATACCGGGGATAGTTTACGCTCATCGCATGAGTCATTACGGACACATTTCTCCCATTGGTCGGAAATTTAGCCGTATTTCACGTAGTCTTTTTATACATGTTATAGCGTAACAGCTTTTCGCCGGTGGTAGTTTTCGAAACCACTTCTCCTTGCTCCGGAGCCGGTTACTCTCCCGACTGAACTACACCGACCTTGGCTTGCCGTTTTGACTCTTGCATCACCTCATTAGTGCGTCACATATATCACCCCTCCTCCTTGAGCAGGGGGCACGAAATTGTAGGTTTCGTGTCTGCCACAAATCATGCCTGAAGTAGCTCGCTGTATAAGAAGGAATTATCATTAATTCCAGATGATGTATGAAAGAAGCGTCACCCGTTTTTCGAAGTGTTGAAGAAGGAATTCTTCTTAATTCCAGAAGTTGTGTAGACGGAATATCACACATTTTTCTCCAACCTCACAGCCAGGAGATTCATGTTTTCGTTCGGGCGCCAATTAAGCGAAAATATCCTTTTTGACGGTGGTGCAGTTAAAAGCCACGTCTCTCCGCTCCGGAGCCGGTTGTTCTCCCGACTGAGATACACCGACCCTGGCTTATCGCTGAAACTTGCCGTTTCGACTGTGTGGTACGTCACAACATGCGACAGTCTGACATACCAGCTGTTGCGGTGATTGAACAACCGGCCCGCCTTCCTCGCAGCTACTATCTGGCCACGATCCAACTCACGGTGGTGCAGTTAAAAGCCACGTCTCTCCGCTCCGGAGCCGGTTGTTCTCCCGACTGAGCTACACCGACCCTGGCTTATCGCTGAAACTTGCCGTTTCGACTGTGTGGTACGTCACAACATGCGACAGTCTGACATACCAGCTGTTGCGGTGATTGAACAACCGGCCTGCCTTCCTCGCAGCTACTATCTGGCCACGATCCAACTCACGCCGCTGCCTTTATCCATGATTACTTTTCCGTGATTGGTTTCCAATGCGTAGAGACCTACTCTATTTATAGGTACTGCCAATTTTAGCGTCCCACATGACTGGACATAATATTTCTGCTTTTCATATTGTTATCAGTGTGTATATAATAATGACCATCTCCTTTTATGGCACTGAGAAAAGAAGATGGTACTGTAACAAGAAACGAATTTTTGACAAGGGTGAAAGATTTCTACTCAAAACTGTATGAAAGGGAGGACTCATCTACTCCAGACATTACGACAGGTAGGTCAGGTGATGCGTAACATCACAGCCTCTCCTTGACAAATGTCAACCCCGCCTTCTCGTGGTGCATCCTGTTCCCACTAAAGGGGCTCTGACGACCGCCAATAGCGGTATAACTATACCATCGGGATCAGAGGAAATGCTATCACACACTCACCAACCCGCTTGGCCAGCGTGGTGAGTTATGGCCAAACACCTCCAAAATGACTCTACAACTTAAATCTTGGCCCTCAGTCTCCGGCAGCTGGAATGTACCTGGCCAAGGCAGCGGCCAGTGCGACATGAAGGCAGAGGGTGCTAAGAATCCCCGGAGGACCGGACTAGGCTGCCATTTGATGCTGACCTTGGCTACGTATAATGGACACTCCCTATCTTCTGATTCAAGGCTTCTTGAATTGGAAGAGGAACTACAAAGGATCAAGTGGGACATCGCTGGGCTAAGTGAGGTAAGGAGAAAAGGAGAAGATCTCATTGAACTGAAAAGTGGACATCTCTTCTATTATCGTGGGACAGATACTGGCAAACTAGTGGTGTTGGATTTATAATAAACAAGAAACTGAAGGATAAAGTGGTAGAAGTTGAAAGTTCCTCTGACAGAGCTGCACGACTCGTTATCCAACTCTCGAGAAGATACCAGGCTCAGATTATTCAAACTTATGCACCCACCACAAGTCATCCTGAAGAAGAAATTGAAGAATTTTATGAGGAAATTCGTCATCTAAATAATAAAGGTAAGCAGAACTTGAAGATAATTATGGGAGATTTCAATGCAAAAATAGGGCACCGGCAACAGAATGAAACTTCAGTAGGTAAATTCGGTCACGGCAACAGAAACCAGCGTGGAAATACTCTCGTTGAGTTTGCAGAGGCAGAAGGATTTTTCATCTTGAACTCCTTTTTCAAGAAAAAGCCACACAGGAAATGGACATGGAGACATCCAATTGGGACGACAAGTGAAATTGATTTTATTATGTGTAACAAAAAATTCGTCATCGAAGACTGCAGTGTGCTAAACACGTTCAACACAGGTAGTGACCATAGATTGGTGAGATGTAAGATGCACCTCAACACTAAACTGGAAAGTGGCAAGCTCATAAGACAAACAAAATGTATTGACATAACCAACCTTAAAAAACACCATAATACTTTCAAGTTGGAACTGAAGAACAGATTCTCTGCTTTAGAAGGCCTAACATCGGAAGAAGTGGATATTTCTGAAGTTAACAGAAAAGTAACCAAAGCTCTTATGGAAACAGCAACAAAATTAGCTGGGTCTAAGAACAAGTTGCATGTGAACAAATTATCAGGAAAAACCAAAATGTTGATGCAAAAAAGAAGAGAGATGAGGACAACTAAAGAAGATGTGACTTCCAAAGTGGAATATATAGAGCTATGCAAGACAGCACGAAAAAGTATCACTGAAGACGTAAGGAAATTCAACTGTGAGCTAGTGAGGAAAGCAATTGAAAACACCCAAAGCCTTAAGATAGCAAAGGGACATCTCAGTAAGGGAAGAAAACAGATTATGGCTCTGAGAAAAGAAGATGGTTCTATAACACAAAATAGAGGCGAAATCTTGACAAGAGTGAAAGATTTCTACTCCAAATTATATGAAAGGGATGATACATGTACTCCAGACATCATGAAAGGTACCAGAGTTCTTCCAGTCCTCCCAGCAGAAGTTGCACATGCAATCAAGAACATGAAGCGGGGTAAAGCTCCAGGAGAAGATGGAATTACTGTAGACATCACACAAGGAGCAAGTGGAGAAATTGAAACAGTACTTGCCCAAATTTTCACTCGATGCCTTAATGAAGGGAAGATTCCTGATAATTGGAACAATGCTACAATGATCCTGCTACATAAAAAAGGTGACATTGAGGATCTCAGTAACTACAGACCTATCAGCCTCCTATCAGTGGTTTATAAAATCTTCACTAAAGTTCTTTCACACCGCTTGAAGGTAACACTGGACATGGCTCAACCGAGAGAACAAGCTGGATTCAGGAGTGGCTACAGCACAATAGATCAAATCCACGTACTGAGAGAACTAATTGAAAGAGCGAGGGAATATGAACTTCCATTGTGCATGGCTTTTATCGATTATGAAAAAGCCTTTGATTCGGTAAAACCATCAGCAGTTACAACGGCTCTGAAATCCTGCGGTATTGGAGATGCATACATTAGTATTATTAATAACATCTATGAAAATGCAAGTGCAAAGATTCGGCTGTTTGAAAATACAACACACATAAAAATTGGAAAGGGAGTGAGACAAGGTGACACCATATCTCCGAAGCTCTTTAATGCCACAATGGAAAATGTCTTTCAATCACTGAACTGGGAAAACAAAGGGATAAAGATTAATGGAGATTATCTAACCCACCTTCGTTTTGCTGATGACGTAGTCATTTTTGCAACTGCCCCATCGGAGCTGCAGAGTATGATCCAGGAACTTGCTGACAAGAGTAAAGAAGTGGGATTAAAAATGAACTTTCAGAAGACAAAAGTGATGTTCAATGCTTTTACAAGAAATGAAGATTTATCGATTGATGGAGAAAAGCTGGAGATAACAGACACGTACGTTTATCTTGGACAGCAGATATCAAGTGAGGGTCACATTGATGAAGAAATTAATCGGCGTACAAAACTTGCCTGAAGAGCTTTTGGAAGAAACAGCATAATTTTCAAGAGCAATATGCCATTATGTCTTAAAAGAAAAGTGTTTGATCAATGCATCCTTCCAGTGCTTACGTATGGTGCAGAGACGTGGACCTTAACTAAAAGAGACATACAAAGGCTGCAGACAACTCAAAGAGGCATGGAGAGGTGCATGCTTGGTATAACCAGGAGAGATAAGAAGAGGAACTCGTGAATCCGAAAAATTACGAGAGTGGAAGACATCATGATCAGAGTTAAATCCCTGAAATGGCAATGGGCTGGACATACTGCCAGAAGGACAGACCATAGATGGACAGCCAAAATTTTAGATTGGATTCCAAGGGACAGGAAAAGACCCAGAAAAAGACCACATGGGAGATGGGTGGATGAAATTCGAAAATATGCGGGAGTGACATGGAGGAGACTGGCACAAGACAGACCGTTGTGGAGAAAACTTGGGGAGACCTTCGTCCAGCAGTGGATTGATAATGGTTGACAATGATGATGATGATGACCAGTACCAAAGTCCCTCCAGTCTTCCGGGCAGAAGTTACACGTGCAATTCAGAACATGAAACGGGGAAGAGTTCCAGGAGGAGATGAAATTATTGTGGACATTACACAAGAAGTAAGTGGAGAAATTGAAACTATAGGCTCGCCCAAGTTTTCACAAGATGTCTCAATGAAGGGAAGATTCCTGAGGATTGGAACAATGCTACAATGGTCCTGCGGCGTAAAAAGGGGGACATTGAGGATCTCAGGAACTACAGGCCCATCATCCTCCTTTCAGTGGTTTATAAAATCTTCAGTAAGGTTCTTTCACATCGCTTGAAGGTAACACTAGACATGGCTCAACCAAGAGAACAAGCTGGATTCAGAAGTGGCTACAGCATTGTATGTCATATCCATGTACTGAGAGAACTAACTGAAAGCTCAAGAGAATATGAATTCCCATTATGCATGGCTTTTATCGATTATGTCCGCGAAACCATCAGCAGTTACAATGGCTTTGAAATCCTGCGGTATCGAAGATGCGTGCATTAGCATTATTAATAACAATTATGAAAATGCAATTGCAAAAGTTCGGATATTTGAGGATACAGCACAAATAAAAATTGGAAAGGGAGTAAGACAAGGTGACACCGTGTCTCCCAAGCTCATCAATGCCGCATTGCAAAATGTCTTTCAATCATTGAACTCGGAAAACAAAGCGATAAAGATTAATGTAGATTATTTAACTCACCTTCGTTTTGCTGATGATGTAGTGATTTTTGCAACTACTCCTTCAGAACTGCAGAGTATGATCCAAGAACTGGCTGACAAGATTAAAGAAGTGGGATTAAATATGAACTTTCAGAAGACAAAAGTGAATGTAAAATGCTTTTACAAGAAACAAAGATTTATCGATTGATGGGGAAAAGCTGGAGAAAACCGATACCAAGATTTATCTTGTGCAGCAGATATCATGTGAGGGTCACATTGAGGAAGAAATTAATCGGGGTATAAAACTTGGATGGAGAGCTTTTGGAAGAAACGGTACAATTTTTAAGAGCAGTATGCCATTATGTCTTCAGAGAAAAGTGTTTAATCAATGCTTCCTGCCAGTGCTTACGTATGAAGCAAAGACCTGGACCTTAATTAAAGGAGACATACAAAGACTGAAGACAACTCAAAGCAGCATGGAGAGATGCATGCTTGGTGTAACCAGGAAATATAAGAAGAGAAACTTGTATATAAGGAAAATGACAAAAGGGGACAACATCATGACCAGAGTGAAATCATTGAAATAGCAATGGGCTGGACATGTTGCCAGAAGAACTGACCACAGATGGACAACCGAAATTCTAGACTGTATTCCAAGGGACAAGAAAGGATCCAGAAGACCACATGGGAGATGGATGGATGAAATTCGAAAGCCTGCCGGAGTGACATGGAGGAGATAGGCTGCCAGTGCTTACAGCTGTGGAAGGAACTTGGGAAGACTTTCATCCAGCAGTGGATTGGTAATGGTTGACAATGATGAGCATATAATGATGTGTCCATTCAGTGTAGTAAATAAACTTGATAAAACTTGCAAGTGTTAATGCAAAAACAAATCACATGAATTTTGAACTGCAGAAACAAAGCATGAATTGATACATTGAAAAATCAATGATTTTTTTTTTATCAACGGTGTATTTATAAAAACTGCCCAAGTAACCTGTTTGAAAGAATCGCGCAAGTTATTGGACTAAATTCGCAGAAACCGTATTGACCCAGGTTGAAAGAGAAGATCGCCAGTTGAGGGAATTTTTGTTTTTCTCTTATTCGAAGATGCGATGGCATACGCTTTATGGCCAGCAGCAGCGAAAACAAAGCAGAACAAGTTAGTAAAATCATGCAATGCATTGATTATGATACGCTTTCAACATACCAGAAATCATTACTCAAGTTATGAGGATAATGGCTGTAGAATAAATCTCGCTCCTATGACCCGACTTTTGATCCCATTTCGATGATATTTAACAGAACCGGTAAAATATACTTCCGGAACAACATGAAAAGCTTTGTCTCAATCGAAGTATTTTTACGTAACTTATGACGTATAAGGGCAATGGAATGGATCCCGCTCCTATGTCGTGACCTTTGATCACATTTGTCCCATTTTCAATAGAGTTCGTGCCCAGGTGATCCCCTATCATATATTAAAATTTCATCATAATCGAACCATTTTTAGGTACGTTATGACGCATAAGGGCAATGAATGGATCCCGCTCTTATGTCCTGACCTTTTGATCCCATTTCGCCCACTTTCAATAGGTTTCGTCCCCAAGTAGTCCCCCACCACATACTGAAATTTCATTGAAATCGAACCATATTTACGCAAGTTATGAGGCATAAGGGCAATGGAATGGATCCCGCTCCTATGTCGTGACCTTTGATCACATTTGTCCCATTTTCAATAGCCCAGGTGATCACCTATCATATATTAAAATTTCATCATAATCAAACCATTTTTAGGTACGTTATGACGCATAAGGGCAATGAATGGATCCCGCTCCTATGTCCTGACCTTTTGATCCCATTTCGCCCACTTTCAATAGGTTTCGTCCCCAAGTAGTCCCCCACCACATACTGAAATTTCATTGAAATCAAACCATATTTACGCAAGTTATGAGGCATAAGGGCAATGTAATGGATGCCGCTCCTATGTCGTGACCTTTGATCACATTTGTCCCATTTTCAATAGAGTTCGTGCCCAGGTGATCCCCTATCATATATTAAAATTTCATCATAATCGAACCATTTTTAGGTACGTTATGACGCATAAGGGCAATGAATGGATCCCGCTCCTATGTCCTGACCTTTGATCCCATTTCGCCCACTTTTAATAGGTTTCGTCCCCAAGTAGTCCCCCACCACATACTGAAATTTCATTGAAATCGAACCATATTTACGCAAGTTATGAGGCATAAGGGCAATGGAATGGATCCCGCTCCTATGTCGTGACCTTTGATCACATTTGTCCCATTTTCAATAGGGTTCGTGCCCAGCCCAGGTGATCCCCTATCATATATTAAAATTTCATCATAATCGAACCATTTTTAGGTACGTTATGACGCATAAGGGCAATGAATGGATCCCGCTCCTATGTCCTGACCTTTGATCCCATTTCGCCCACTTTCAATAGGTTTCGTCCCCAAGTAGTCCCCCACCACATACTGAAATTTCATTGAAATCGAACCATATTTACGCAAGTTATGAGGCATAAGGGCAATGGAATGGATCCCGCTCCTATGTCGTGACCTTTGATCACATTTGTCCCATTTTCAATATGGTTCGTGCCCAGCCCAGGTGATCCCCTTATCATATATTAAAATTTCATCATAATCGAACCATTTTTAGGTACGTTATGACGCATAAGGGCAATGAATGGATCCCGCTCCTATGTCCTGACCTTTGATCCCATTTCGCCCACTTTCAATAGGTTTCGTCCCCAAATAGTCCCCTACCACATACTGAAATTTCATTGAAATCGAACCATATTTACGCAAGTTATGAGGCATAAGGGAAATGGAATGGACCCCGCTCCTGTGTCCTGACCTTTGACCCCATTTCGTTCATTTTCAATAGGGTTCGTCCCCATGTGGTCCCCTACCACTTACGAAAATTTCATCGAAATCGAACCATTTTTACGCGAGTTATCGTGCGAACGGACAGACGGACAAAGCTGGAGCATATGCGCTTCTTCAACCTACGGTTGGAAAGCGTAAATGAGTGGAAGGAGTTCAAACATTACTTTATACATAAGAAACACATCCACAAAATAAAAATAAAAAAGGGCATTACACAAAATAACTACACTACTGTTTTCTTATGTCTATCATTGCCATGAAAAGGCCTCCCAGTGGAGTGTGAAAGCTTGGCGAATCTTTGTTTATTAGGTCACAAAAATAAACGGATTTAATACATTACTGTTTGTTGAAATTACTACACCAAGAAAGAATCGTGCTACTCAAATGAAATTTATATCCCAGATTTCTCATGTTACAGGAGATGACTAATTCCATTTGAAGAGCTATACAAGATATTTTTGCTTCAAAACTCAGTGTCGTGTGAACCCACCTCTAGCAACAATAACAGCCTTTACACGTCGTGGCGTTGAAGGGAAGAGGTTTTTAATATCTTCCTGGGGATTGGCCTGCCAGGTTGCTTCTATGCGAGACCAGAGTTCATTTGTTGTGACTGGCGCATGCGCTTGACTCTCCAGTCGCTTCTCTACCATGTCCGAGACATGTCCGATCGGGGACATCTCCGGCGAACGCGCAGGCCAGGGAAGAAGCGGTATCTAAAGTGCACGGAAGACATCTTGGACATTCGTGGCCGCATGTGGCCGAGCATTCTCCTGCTGGAATATAGCGCCAGGACAACTCTGAACGAAGGGAATCATCTTTTTCTCTAAAACATCCCGCCACCCCGGTGCGCGGAGTGGTCTAAGCGATGGCTTCTGATCATTCGTCCGAGATGGGTCCGGGTTCGAATCCCGGTGAGGCATGGATGTTGTGTTTCGGTGTCGCACGATTTGTCGAATAACGATTGGTCGACATAACGATTGGTCGACACCCGATTGGTCGACAGTAACGATTGGTAGGCAGCACGATTGGTCGACATAACGATCAGTCGACCGTAACGACTAGTCGACAGCAACGATTGGTCGACATAACGATCAGTCGACCGTAACGACTAGTCGACAGTAACGATCAGTCGACCGTAACGACTAGTCGACAGCAACGATTGGTCGACATAACGATCAGTCGACATAACGATCAGTCGATATAACGATCAGTCGACATAACGATCAGTCGACATAACGATCAGTCGACCGTAACGACTAGTCGACAGTAACGATTGGTCGACATAACGATCAGTCGACAGTAACGATTGGTCGACATAACGATCAGTCGACAGTAACGATTGGTCGACATAACGATCAGTCGACCGTAACGACTAGTCGACAGTAACGATTGGTCGACAGCACGATTGGTCGACATAACGATCAGTCGACCGTAACGACTGGTCGACAGCACGATTGGTCGAGATAACCATTGGTTCAGAGGATTATGGTTTACATTCGCAGCGGTACCTCTCAGAACGTACTGACCTCTCAAAACGTAACGTTCCTTTTTGGAAATAATATCTTTTAGAATTTAGTCCTCAGAACGTACAGCATTATAACATAATATTTCCAAATAGGCCCCCTTGTCATCTTTTGTACTCTAAGTGAAACCTATATAGAGGGCCTTCTGAACGTTGTTATTTCCGAAAGAGCCCCGGGGCACTTTAGGTAAATTCCATATTTCTTTGTGTGTTCAAATAATCTCAACTGAGTAATGCCATATCTCTTTCTGTGTTCAAATAAGTCTTCCCTGTAACGGAACTGTATAATTCTATAGACAATTTAATTAATACAATTTATACGTAATTTTATTAGATAAATTTTGAAACTGCGCGTAGTTTAATTAGTGGGAAAAAGGTGAATATCAAATGATGGAGAGTGGAGAATGGCCACCCATAGACAATAATGGCCAGTCGGTAGGGGGGTTATTCCTTGGAAAATTTCCATTGAAATTCCTAAAATGTTGCTTTGTTGATTTCTAAAATAATGAATTAAAATTTTAAGATAGGTCGGCATCAAGAGCTCCTTTCCGTCGTTAGGCACCTTCGGGAAACTGCCGCACTTAATTCGGAAACTCGGAAAATTGCCCCACATTCAAAGCGTTTCTCGGACGAACGGCGATTTGTGCTCGTCCCCTTAATGAAAACCATGTGGCAATTCTCCGGTGCAGCAATTTTTCTGTGTGTGTGGCAATTTTCTGGGTTGCTGAAAGATGTGTGGCAATCTTCCGGTGGGGCAATTTACCGCCAAACTGTTTGCACTTATTCGAATTTTGTTTTGTTTTTCCAAGTTCCGTTGACCATTTTATGTCGACTAGTCGTTATATCGACCAATCGTTACTGTCGGCCAATCGTTATGTCGACCAACCGTTTGTCGACCAATCGTTACGTACCCGTTGTGTTTCTCTTACGGCGCTGGCTCGCTCCCTTCCCTGGCACCAGTGACGCTTAATTAGGGACGGGCGACTGCTTATTGCCCGTTGAGTTGCTCACGGTGGTCGTTATAGCTCCAATAAAAAAAATAATACACATCCCTAATGTAACACCGGCAGCTGAGGGTTCACTCAATTCGTACCAGGCGATAATCGTGAATTAAGCCCAATGGCTCCCCAACCCATGATGCCTGGCGTTGGGATGGTGCAACGCTGCAAAACGCACGGTGTTAGGTGTCGCTAAACACAATGTCTTCGAACACAGATGCAACCATCATGGTGCATCAAATTGAATCGTGACTCGTCAGAAAACACGACCTGTTGCTAATCAGCACGCCAATTTCTGTGCTCGAGACCCCACTGCAGCCTGATTCGTCTGTGGTTGAGATTCAAAGGAATGAGCAACGATGGTCTGCTAGAGACCAGTCCTCCGTTAAGCAGACGACGTCGAACTGTGCTGAAGGACAAAATCTTACGTGTGACCTTGCTCTACACTGAAGAGCAATTGACTTAGAGATATCTGTCTAGTAACGTGTAGCACCACCTTTCGACCTGATGACGGCGGCGATTCGTCTCGGCATGAACTCGACAAGACACCGGAAGCGTTGAGAAGCCATACGGCTCCACGACCCCTGAACAAGCTCCCACAGTTCACGAAGATTTCATGGAGGGGGTCATCACTCTCGATGGCATCACATATGTGCTGAGGTCAGGTGACCTAGCTGACCAAGGAAGCGAGGTCACGTCGGTGGAGTGTTCATCCAACCATTCGGATACAGTTTGGGAGCTGCATTGTTTTGTTGCAGGATGAGGTCCCCAGTGGGATGTTAAAGACGCACAAACGGGAGCAAATGGTCGTCCAGGATATCTCGGTAACCTTGACCTGTGAGGGACGATGTCACACGGACCAGGGGTCGCATTTCAGTCCACGTAAACAGTCCCCAGACGAGAATGCCACCCCCACCAGCTTGAAGAGTACCCTGCTGGCAAGAAGGATCCATCGCTTCATGTGGTTTGCTCCGTACTCGTATCTTGCCATCCGCATGTACCAACGTGAATCTCGACTCATCAGTCCAGGCAACATTTTTCCACATGTCCAGCGGCGATGTTCCCGCGCCCATGCTAATCTTTGCACCCTGTGATGTGCGGTCATCAGCGGTACCCTCGTGGGACGATGGCTTCTGTACCCCATAGCGAGGAGATGGTTCTGGATGGTGTGGCTGCTTACACGTTTTTGCGCACCAGCGTTAAATTGCCGAGTGATTTCTTGCACTGTGGCCCGTCTATCCGCTGTTACAATGCGAGCTAGCCGACGATGACCCCGCTCATCCACACGCTGTTGTTCACGGCAGTTGGCTCTTGCAGGGATGGTTTTACCGGATTCGTTGTACTCACGGTGCACTTGTGACACAGTGGCTCGTGAAAATGCCAGTGCCTGCACGACTTCCGAGATGGAGTGACCCATTCGTCGGGCACCGACAATTTTCCCACGATCAAATACACTTAGTCTTACCCATACTGCGTCCGACTCTTACTGATTCCCGTCGCATCACTCCTTATATTGTCGGATCGCTGCATACGTCATGTCGTTTCCGTTTACAATTTGCGCACGATCAAATGCACTTAGTCTTACCCATACTGCGTCCGACTCTTACTGATTCCCGTCGCATCACTCCTTATATTGTCGGATCGCTGCATACGTCATGTCGTTTGCCGACGATCAAATGCACTTAGTCTTACCCATAGTGCGTCCGACTCTTACTGATTCCCGTCGCATCACTCCTTATATTGTCGGATCGCTGCATACGTCATGTCGTTTGCCCACGATCAAATGCACTTAGTCTTACCCATAGTGCGTCCGACTCTTACTGATTCCCGTCGCATCACTCTTTATACTGTCGGATCGCTGCATACGTCATGTCGTTTCCGTTTACAATTTGCCCACGATCAAATGCACTTAGTCTTACCCATACTGCGTCCGACTCTTACTGGTTCCCGTCGCATCACTCCTTATATTGTCGGATCGCTGCATACGTCATGTCGTTTGCCCACGATCAAATGCACTTAGTCTTACCCATAGTGCGTCCGACTCTTACTGATTCCCGTCGCATCACTCCTTATATTGTCGGATCGCTGCATACGTCATGTCGTTTCCGTTTACAATTTGCCCACGATCAAATGCGCTTAGTCTTACCCATACTGCGTCCGACTCTTACTGATTCCCGTCGCATCACTCCTTATATTGTCGGATCGCTGCATATGTTATGTCGTTTCCGTTTACAATTTGCCCACGATCAAATGCACTTAGTCTTACCCATACTGCGTCCGACTCTTACTGATTCCCGCCGCATCACTCCTTATATTGTCGGATCGCTGCATACGTCATGTCGTTTGCCCACGATCAAATGCACTTAGTCTTACCCATAGTGCGTCCGACTCTTACTGATTCCCGTCGCATCACTCCTTATATTGTCGGATCGCTGCATACGTCATGTCGTTTGCCCACGATCAAATGCACTTAGTCTTACCCATAGTGCGTCCGACTCTTACTGATTCCCGTCGCATCACTCCTTATACTGTCGGATCGCTGCATACGTCATGTCGGTTCCGTTTACACGGCCGCTCACATCGCCACATTTGCGTAACGCCAGCTGTCTCTAATTCAATTGCTGTTCAGTTTATTACCGCACCTTAGATGTCGCTGTACCATCGGTCACTGCCATGCGCCAGAGGTGTCTGCCATTTCGTACAGTCGTGCGACTTTGCGATTTATTTTCCGGATTTCTGTACGTCTGAGCCTCATCTGTCTACTGACGCGTCACTGTGTTGCCATCACTGTGCGTTTGGTCCCGTACGAGTGTCAATTTCGCGGTAGGAAAATCCAGCTTCTTTCATCCGAACAATCCTTCCTCGCTCAAAGTCCCCCAGGTTTTCTTAACGCGCCCTTTTTCGGCTACAGGGTATAGTGAGACACAGGAAATACCCTTTCGACTCAATGTCAACTCTTCGCTAATTGCAACATCTCGTTTGAGCCAGCTGTTTATACCCAAGATCAGGCAGTTTAGAAGGCGCTGCTCCGAAGTGGCAAGCGCATTTTTCCTTGACAGTTTAATCATTTGCATGTCCCAACCTGTTGTACAGATCCTGTAAGCTTCAAGCTAAAACCAGCAGTCCTTCTTGGTGTTGCAATTTTCACAAATAGTAGTGTATATCATCATCATCATCACTGTCAACCATTATCAATCCACTGCTGGACGAAGGTCTCTCCAAGACTTCGACAACGGTCTGTCTTGTGCCAGTATCCTCCACGTCACTCCCACATACTTTCGAATTTCATCCACCCATCTCCCATGTGGTCTTCTTGTGGGTCTTTTCCTGTCCCTTGGAATCCTGTCTAAAATTTCGGCTGTCCATCGATGGTCTGTCTTCCTGGCAGTATGTCCAGCCCATTGACATTTCAGGGATTTTACTCTGATCATGATGTATTCCACTCTTGTCATTCTTCTGATCCACGAGTTCCTCTTCTTATCTCTCCTGGTTACACCAAGCATGCATCTCTTCATGCGTCTTTGAGTTGTCTGCAGTCTTTGTATGTCTCTTTTATTTAAGGTCCACGTCTCTGCACCATATGTAAGCACTGGAAGGATGTATTGATCAAACACTTTTCTTTTAAGACATAATGGCATATTGCTCTTGAAAGTTATACTGTTTCTTCCAAACGCTCTCCAGGCAAGTTTTATACGCCAGTTAATATCTTCATCAATGTGACCCTCACTTGATATCTGTTGTCCAAGATAAATGTAGGTATTGGCTATCTCCAGCTTTTCCCCAACAATCGATAAATCTTCATTTCTTGTAAAAACATTGTACATCACTTTTGTCTGCTGAAAGTTCATTTTTAATCCCACTTCTTTACTCTTTTCAGCAAGTTCCTGGGTCATACTCTGTAGCTCTGATGGGGTAGTTGCAAAAATGACTACGTCATCAGCAAACCGAAGGTGAGTTAGATAATATCCATTAATCTTTATCCCTTTGTTTTCCCAGTTCAGTGATTGAAAGACATTTTCCAATGTGGCATTATAGCACCCACTTTTCATCACAGGTTACAACGCGATCAAGCAGGGGCTCCTTTTAGCTGCGAGGAAGAAAGTTACTGCACATCTCAAACTGTTGTTGTTTCTGACGCTCCGTCAGTTCGTGTGGGACCCATGTATCGAGTTGCTTGGCTTCACAAATTTGGTAGACACGTTAGAAAACGGTTGACCCAGACACAGTGTACTGTTTAGCGAGTTCTCTGACTGTGACGCGAGGATTTGCCTCCACAGCGCCGTTATCAATGATCAATGTCATCCTCCGCCCTCATCTTGTAGGCTCGTGTCACCGGAACGAAACTTTTCAAACCACAGACGAACACTACGTTCATGTTATCTCCTCCACCCATGCCTCGACCGCATTACGGTAGGTTTGTGCCGCATTATGACTCAATTTGAACTCATGAAGCAGAATCACCCGCAACCACTGGCGCTAACTACGTGGGTGCTCATGGGCTTGAGAACCCCTTGAAATCATTTGGGGGGGTGCTCTGCACCCCTTCGAATTTTTGTTATATGTACTGGATTCATACTTAAATATTTAGTTCCACTTCACATAAAATTAAATAAGATAATGGAATATAGCGCAAATATTTGGTTTCTGTAAAAAAAATTAATATCTTCAAAAAATCGTGTTTTAACCACCGATACCGAATAAACACTTAAGAAATAAGACAGGCAAGCAAGCGAGAAATCGAGGGTATGTGATGTGGCTTGTACCCTACCTTCCTAATTGTTTAAAGCTACCAAGCCGCCCCGGTGGCGCAGTGGTCTAAGGCGCTGGCCTATGATCATTCGTCCGTAAGGGGTCCGGGTTCGAATCCCGGTCAGGCATGGATGTTGTGTTTGTCTTACGGCACTGGCTCTCTCCCTTCCCTGGAACCAGTGACCCTAAATTAGGGACGGGCGACTGCTTATAGCCCATTGAGTTGCTCACGGTGGTCGTTAAACCTCCAATCAAAAAAAAAAAAAAAAAAAAAAAAAAAAAAGCTACCAATTTTATTTCACTTATTTTTTTTCGCAATCACCTTCCTTGCACATCAGTAAGTTGTCAGCAGCTCACCATGCACTCAGTAAGCTTCGGTGGGGTCATAAAGCCATAAATGTCAGAGCGGGAGTAATGAATGACCGTCCGAGAGCAGAAGACACACAGAGAGACTGCGAGTGATCTTTTCTCGCTCAAAGGATCATATTGAAGGTGTGTGTGTGTGTGTGTTTTTTTTTTTTTTTTTTTTTTTTTTTGCTGTTGTTTTTGCAGTTATTCTTTGTCTGTTTGACATAATTCTGTTGAGGCTTTTTTATTCTCCCTAGCTTAGTAAAACATATAAGCAGTCACCAATAGTAATACCAATCACTCTACGCAGGGGTGATATGCCAAATCGATGGCAACTGGTTCACGTGGACTGCAAGATGAATGATGACGGGGTAGGGGTGGAGATTTCCAAGTTACGCTTGATCAAAGCAAAATTTCACTGCGATATATGCTGCATTATACGCTAAATGCTAACAATAACAAGTAAGGAATATAATACAGTGCAATGATTATGAAGCGCGTTCCATTCCAGCACTGAACATGCCAGTTTGTTTGCTACTGCTAGAGAGAGCTCCTGAAAGGTATCGCTATTAGCCTACTGTCTGTTTTGACTAATAATATATACTGCCAATCTCAGCCTTTTTCAAGAGGTTTGGTTTTCTGGTAGTAGTCCCCAACAAAACGCTCAAATTTTGTCCAAACGAAAAACAATTATACGAGCTCTTGTGCGCACATTACAGAAAATTAAATCGGAAGAATTAAAACTGGATTCAAGAATTTGGTTGCTATAAAAAAAATGTAATATCTTTATCATGACATCATGTATCGGTTTGTTTGCCTTTACACTGAAGACAAGGTCTAAAAATTTCAACACTGGAAACGCTACCTGCCTTTTGAATATCGGCACCCCTCGAAATTTTCAGAAGTCGGCGCCCATGCCCGCAACTCACTCCTTCCTACCATGTTGTATAACGACTGCAGCTCAACAGATTATGGTGTGTACGTGGCGTCTGAGTCACCCTTCAACTCGTACGAACGCCTCTGCGAGCGGTTTGGTCGTCACACGTTGCGAATGCAAAGGTGCCACCAGGTGGACGTGTGGTCTCCAGTTTAGAACTCCATTTTGAAAAGCCGTTTTCCGGAAATGGTGTGGCGTTTTCAAATTTCAGTCTCTATACTGTCCTGTGAAAAAAAAACATACCGCAATTATAGAGCTCAGTGACCTAATGAGAGCACTTTACTTTGTAACACCTTTTTTTGGCCACCCTGTACCTAGTAAGCTATTGGGACGTCCTTGGTCTTCAAAACAGCCTAGGTTCAATGTAGCATAAATTCAACGAGGTGCCGACGACATCGTTTTGCAGGTATGTTCTTCCAAGCGGATGTGGTTGGCATCCATCAATTGCTGAATGTTCGCTGAATCTCTGTTAGAAATGACTGTCTCAATCTCATCCCAAAGGTGTTCAACTGGCTGAAGATCTGGAGAGTGTGGGAAAGGGAAATTAAACACTTTGAAGTCTCTGCCGGCCTCGTGGAACCACTGTGTGAGGATCCGAGTCTTGTGACAAGGATAATTATCCTGCAGGAAGTATCTAGGAAGCACCATGTACGTGCGCGGGTGTGCCTAGTCCGCAATGGTATTAAGATACCTCGTGGCATCCAAATACTGTTCCAGGGGTATTAAGCAACCCAATACACACCATGAAAACAGACCCCAGACTATTACATCACCTCCAATAGCCTGTACAGTTAAATCTGGCAGCTGGGAAACATCGATTCCTGTTGTTGACTCCATATTCTTGCTCGTCCATCAGGGTGTGTTAAATAAAAACATGATTCATCGGGATAGCCGTCCTTTTTCCACTCTTCGAGGGTCCAGTTTTGATTCTCCCGTGCCCACTACAGACGAATTTGTCGGTTTTTCGAAGAGACGTGTGGTACACGAAGGAGACATCTGCTGTTACATCCCGTTCGCGCCTATATAAGGCAGGCTATATATGCTGGAATTCTCCTCTCGATACCGCTGCTCTACTGCGCGGTTACATGACGCACTGGAGTTCGTCTGTTATCTCGTACAATCCTCCACAGCATCCGTTGCCCTCGAACATCCACCACTCCCACAGGAAGACCGCTGACTGAATGTTTTGTTGTTTGTGCACCACGCATACTGTACACCCTCTTTACAGCTGTTCTGGGATAACTGAGAAGGTTGGGCGTTTGTGAGATGCTTGCACATGCCCGTCTACTGCTCATTATCATGGCTGTATCAAAGTTGCTTAAATCACGAGTCTTTTGCGTATTGTCACTATCTTCGCTTCGTACACGTCTGCATTCTTTGCACTCAACCATGAATCCATTTCCGGTCGTCCCGGACAAAGGGATAATAAATCAGTACGACTCCATTGGTAGCCATTTGAGTAGAAGACAGCGTAAGAAAACACTTTTACTCTTCAGGTACGAAATGACTGCTCTCTCACCCAAAGCCAAACAATTGAAGGACTCCTTGAGCCGAAGATCATTAAAATTCACGCAACTCGGAAAAAAAGAATTAAATAGGAGTCGGTCAGAGTTGGTTAGTTGGTCGGAGATGCAGCAGGACGTTTCCTTGAATATAAGCATGAATAAAGAGAATGGCGTGAAGAAATTGGGGGTATACGAACCAAGTCGTGATTTTCCCGCTCCCCTCTGGAAGTATTATCATAATAAATACATTCCCTGTAATTATAAAAAAATGGAAGTTTTATGTGTGATCAAAATTGTTAGTTCTCTTCTCGGCTCTCGTGCGTTAGAACCTGCCATTTTCTAGTGTATATGCAATCTTCTACTGTATATGCAATCTTGTAGTACACTCTCCTAGTGCTGATTCAGTCTTCTAGTGTAACGCAATCTTCTAGAATGTATGCAATCTTCTACTGTCGATGCTGTTCTCTAATGTTGATACAATCTTCTTGTGTCGGTGCAATCTTCTAGTGTATATGCAATCATCTAGTATACGTGCAGTCTTCGAATGTTGATTCAATCTTCTAGTGTTTGTGTAATTTTCTGGTGTCGATACAATCCTCTATAACTGCATGCAAACTTCTAGTGTATATGCAATCTTCTAATGTCCATGCAATTTTCTAGCGTCGATACAATCCTCTATAACTGCATGCAAACTTCTAGTGTATATGCAATCTTCTAATGTCCATGCAATCTTCTAGCGTTGATGTAATCCTCTGGTGTTGGTGTAATCTTTTAGTGTGGTGAAATCTTCTACTGTCTTTGCAATTCTCTAGTGTTGTGCAGTCTTCAATTGTCGGTGCAATCTTCCAGTGCACATGCAATCTTCTAGTGCATATGCGATCCTCTGGTGCACGTGCAGTCTTCTAGTGTGATGAAACCTTCTAGTGTCTATGCAATTCTCTAGTGTTGAAGCACTCTTCTATTGTCGGTTAGTGTACACGAAATCTTCTAGTCTGTACCCAATCATCTCTGATACGTGCAATCTTCTAGTGTTGGTGGAATCCTCTGATATACGTGCAGTCTTCTAGAGTTTATGCAGTCTTCTGGTGTCGATGCAATCCTCTACAACTGCATGCAAACTTCTAGTGTATATACAATATTCTAATGTCCATGCAATCTTCTAGTGCTGATGTGATTCTCTGGCATTGAAGTAATCTTCTAGTGTGATAAAATCTTCTAGTGTGATAAAATCTTCTAGTGTCTATGCATCTCCTAGTGTACAGTATATGCAATCCTCTGGTGCACGTGAAGTCTTCTAGTGTCCATGTAATCTTCTAGTGTGATGAAATCTTCTAGTGTCTATGCAATTCTCTAGAGTTGACGTAGTCTTTTATTGTCGGTGCAATCTTCTAGTGATGACGCAGTCTTTTATTGTCGGTGCAATCTTCTAGTGTACACGTGTACACGCAATCTTCTGGTGTATATGCAATCCTCTGGTACACGTGCAGTTTTCTAGTGTCCGTGCAATGCTCTAGTGTTGATGCTATCTTCCAGTGTTGATGCAATTTTTTAGTGCCTATGCAATTCTCTAGTGTTGATTCGGTCTTCTAATGTTGATGCAATCTTCTGTTATCGATGCAAAGCAATTTTCAGTGTCGATGCAACGTTCTACTATTGATGTAATCTTCCAATATCGATGCGATCCTCTAGTGTTTAAGTAATCTTCTCCGTATATGAAATTTTCTAGTGCTGATGTAATTTTCTAGTATCCACGCAATTCTCTATTGTTTATGAAATATTCTACTGTACAGCCAATTTGTTAGTGTTGATGCAATCCTGTAGTGTTCATGCAGTCTACTACTGTTAATGACATCTTGTAGTGTCGACGCAGTCCTCTAGTATTTAGACAATGAGCCTGGAGCAGGGAAACTCAAATCGTTACCAAGCCACCACAACGGCACCCCAGTACCAACAATAGCTTACGTGCCTGCTTAAATTTTATCGAGGTTTATTGTCAGTGCAGAAAGCAAATGTACGCTGTCGATGAAAAATATCTACCGTATCTGATGAATACACGAAGCAGGAAAACTTACAGCGCTTCTTGGTACATACTTCGGAAATGTTTAATGTTAAAAGCTCTTGCCTCTATGTATTTTGAAAGGGCGTCAGATTCTCTTTCTACGAGAATAGTCTTTGTCGCATTGTAACGTACCAGGAGATGTGACGTACCTGCCAGAAGGACGCACACGACATAAAGGCAGATAGGAATCAGAATAAAATGTCCGCGTAGCTTAATTGGTAGAGCAACTTATTCCGGATTAAGCGTACTCGGGTTCGAACCCCGGCGCGGATAAAAATGACGGAGAAATTCACTTCGTTATAATGGCGCCCGAACTATCCGGATGACCCGACCGTTCAAAATGGCGCAATGGTGTGATGTTCTTTCCACACCGCGAGATAGGAAAAATAAGAGAATCCCTTCTCCAGCACTTCGAAAAAAAAATAAATAAATAAATAAAAAAAAATAAGGGGGAGATGATGTAACGTACCAGGAGATGTGACGTACCTGCCAGAAGGACGCACACGACATAAAGGCAGATAGGAATCAGAATAAAATGTCCGCGTAGCTTAATTGGTAGAGCAACTTATTCCGGATTAAGCGTACTCGGGTTCGAACCCCGGCGCGGATAAAAATGACGGAGAAATTCACTTCGTTATAATGGCGCCCGAACTATCCGGATGACCCGACCGTTCAAAATCGCGCAATGGTGTGATGTTCTTTCCACACCGCGAGATAGGAAAAATAAGAGAATCCCTTCTCCAGCACTTCGAAAAAAAAAAATAAATAAATAAAAAAAAATAAGGGGGAGATGATGTAACGTACCAGGAGATGTGACGTACCTGCCAGAAGGACGCACACGACATAAAGGCAGATAGGAATCAGAATAAAATGTCCGCGTAGCTTAATTGGTAGAGCAACTTATTCCGGAATAAGCGTACTCGGGTTCGAACCCCGGCGCGGATAAAAATGACGGAGAAATTTACTTCGTCATAGCATTGAAAAATATAAGAATAGAAACTCGCACGATAAAGGAAAAGCTGTACGAATGCCACTTCTATTACGCTGGAGGCAAGTGGAAATTTCAGGGAGAAAAAGTTAGGCAGTGAGACGCTGTTTCTTTTAAATTAATTATCACTTCCATGTAAGAAATATCACAGAAAGATAAATCAGAAAGGAAGACGAATTCATGTGAATGGAGAAAATTTAAATCATTTGTGATTCGCTGATACGTGTGACGTGAACATTCTTACGGACTCAATGGTAAAACCAGGAAGACAGATGACAGGACTAAAATAAGAAAGCATGAAGTCAAATTAGCGTTAAGGATAAACGAAATTTCTCTTTTAATAAACTTTCAGATGCAGGAACCGTCAGGATGCGAAACAATGCAGATAATGAAAAGGAAATTACTAAAAGAATTCACGTAATTGCAAACCACACACATGTCCTGGAAACATCTGCTTCAAAGGAATTTATTCTATGATTTGTTGTAATGACTACGACAGCGAAACTTGAACTGTTAAACTGGTAAATAAATTGAGCGCTACTCGGAGAAGTTCGCTTGGAGATTGTTTGGCATAAGTCACTAAACAAAAACTCAAAGTCAAAATTATTACACACACTGGACAACAAGTTACAAACATTGATGACGATCTGACAGATAATAAACGATAAATACTGGAGCTTAAAATTTAAGAATAACTAGACAAAACCCGTCGGAATCGACGGTTAATTTTTTTTTTTTTTTTTTTTTCGAAAAGAATAAACTCATATGAAACAACAAATGTAAACTTTATTTGACTGACAAATTATTCAACCACTTCAGTAAAGACAATAGTCCAGGTTCGTGATTATTTTTTTATTTTATTTTTTTTTTTTTTTTGGCTGAAGGTTTAACGACCACCGTAAGCAACTCAATGGGCTATTTAGGTTCACTACTTCCAGAGAATGGAGTAAACCAGTGCCGTAAGACAAACACAACATCCATGCCTCACCGGGATTCGAAACAGGGCCCTTCACGAATGAATCATAAGCCAGCGCATTTCGAACCCGGACCCACCGCGCCACGGGGGCGGCGACTTTCGTGATGAGTATCACGACTGCACCCTTTTTCAGTCATAAATTGCGAGGCGGAAGTCCACTCATCTCGATCGTGTGCAAAAATTCAACTGGATAGCGCACTCTTTCACTCTCATCTTCAGTCACAACTGTGTTTGTAAATGTTGTTGGAATGAGATTCGCGTTGCGAATACTCTTCATTCTCTTTTGTCTGAGACATATAGTTGCGACCCATTGATCGCTCACGCCTTCCAGTAAGGCTCTTACGTTTTCTTTTTCTTTCTTTTTTTCGGCGGGAGAGACATTCTGTTAAGGGTAAGTATGCAATCAAGTATTTACTTACTTTAGGACTGATCATAGAACACCATGCACACACCAAGTCCGACACTGAACTGAGCGCCTGATGTAGATAAGAGCCGCACGGTTCTCCCATAGACTTTACATGGGAAATTTGTCGCCACGCCACGCCCGAACCGTTACCCCAATCTCAGTTTTCTTTTTGACTGGCACATCTACATGGTAAGACATTTATTTTGATACCTGAACCATATTTTTACGTTCATTCGTTCTCTCAAAATAGGTCTCACAGTAAAAAACCTTACAAAATGAAGATATAGGTGGCGCAACTCAATATGTACATTCTAAGTATTTTAACTAACAATGGTCAACGGAATGTTTATTTGCATCTTTACATAATGGGAAATGTCTTACCTACGTTAATAAACTGTATCGAATGAATATTAAATTGTATGTATACATCACACAATCCAACGGCATAACACAATCAGGTCTTCGAGAGTGTTCGCTGTTCCGATGAGAAGAACTTTGATACGAATGCCTGCTAGCGTTGCTTTGAGGCAACGGTTCGCTCAGAAAAGAGAATACTTCGGACTTTGGACTATCTCAGTCCCTCCATGCTCTCGCCTTCAACAGCGCGTGAGTCAACCGCGGGGGATCGAATGTCAACCGCACGCTTCTGCCATAGACTTGACATGGAAACTTTGCCGCTCCACAACGCCCAAACCGTTGCCCCAATCTCATTTTTCTCTTCGACTGGCACATCTACTACATGGTAAGAATTTTGTTTTGATATCTCAACGATATCTTTACGTTCAGCCGTTCTCTCAAAATTAGACTCACATTAAAAAACCTTATAGAATTAATACACTGGTGTGCAAAAATTAAGGACGAAGAGGAGAAATTAGCATAACAGCGGAACGAGCAGGCAGAACGGACCGAAAGACCACTCAGGAGATAGACTAGGGTCCGGTACGGTAGGGAATGTGCGTATATGCAGCATGGCGTAGGGGGGTGTCGGAAGGGTATAAAGCACACGGGTGGTGTACGCTCAGCAATTCGGTGAAAGTTATTGCACGGTGTACATCGGTTTGAACGACGTCAATTTGCTGTCACCGTGTGATATGACCAACAGGCAATCCAGTAGACGACATCTGGATGACTTTACCTGAGGTCGCGTCATTGGGAAGTTGGAAGAAGGTCGAAGTATGACTAGTGTGTGCGAGGAGTTCGGGATCGCTCACAGCATCGTTTCACGAGCTTGGAGAGCATTTCAAACGACAGGAACAGCTGTCCAAGAGTTTAGCAGTGGTCGTCCACGTGCAACCACGGCAGCGAACGACCCGTATATTGTCCTACAGGCGAGAAGATACAGACGGCAGACAGCGGGAGAAATCGCAAGGCACATGCAACAGACAACTGGACGTCCGTTAACGCGTTTTACCGTGACCAGGAGGCTGCACAAAGGTGGTCTATTTGCACGACGACCAGTACGGTGTGTGCTATTAACGCCTGCTGATCGGAGACGGCGGTTTCTGTCGTGCCAGGAACCCAAGAACTGGACACATCAGCAATGGGGTCGAGTTCTCTTTACGGATGAGAGCCGATTTAGTCTGACGAGCGATTCTGGACGTATGCACATCTGGACACCTCCAACATCATCGAAAGGGACCTTTTTGGAAGTGGAAAATTTGTTTAACATGTCTGTTCACTAGATTTTGACCGACTTACTGAGAAAAAGAAAAATCGTCGCGGAGTGGGTGCCCCATCGACTCACCTCCAAGCAGAAGACAACCAGAGTGAGCATCGCACAGGATCACTTCCACAGGTTGAAACCGGAACTGATTGTGACGTCAGTTCCGGCTCAAAAATCACCGTGATTTTGAGCCAGTCACAATCAGCGAAATGGAGGCATTCAAGTTCCCCACGCCCCTCAAAGTGTCGTCGGCAACAATCCAAAGTGAAGCAAATGATGATTTTTGCGTACGATGTCCAGTGTGTTGTGGTCTCTGACCGAGTGCCGGTAGGGCAAAAGGTCAACGCACAATATTACCGTGACTTCCTGAGGACAAAGCTGAGACCGAAAATTCGTTAAAATCGCCCCAACTTGTTGAAAGCGGGAGCGATCTTGCTGCATGACAACGCATCGTGTCGTGGTGCAGCGTCAGTACGGGGGCTTTTGTCGGAATATGGCTGGACACTTTATCCCACCCACTATACAGCCCTGATCTCATTCCACCCGACTTTGATCTTTTCCCAAAGTTAAAAAATCGTCTTCCGCTACAAATCGCTGGACGAACTGTTATTGGACGTGACACGAGTAATACGAGAACTGAAGAAAGATGGCGTACTGCAGGACATCCAGGACATGCATCACCGCTGGCAAGCTGTCATTAGCAGCGGAGAGGAGTACATTGAACGGCAATAAGGTAAGTTTTCTCCATTACTTCAAACTTTTCTCAAAGATGGACAGTGTGCAGAACTTTTGTTAGGACCCCCGTAATCTTGTAATTTACATGAAAGAGCATTTCATGGAACAATAGAGTCTTTTGCTTAAGACATGTGATATTTTAATATGGAGTGTAATCATCCCGACAACCATTCAGTTCAAGCAACGACTTTTGTTTATGAGGGCTCTGATGAAGTCACGAGGATTATAACTATTCCTTGACAAGAGCTGTTCTGAGTTCCTCAAGCAGGAAGCCGGAGAGTTCCAATGCGTTTCCATAAAGCATCAAATACAAGCTCAATGGGTTGAGGTCAAGGAATCTTCTGGGTGGACACTCCATTTAGAGATGAGCTCGAGCCTGGGCTCGGACGGGCTCAGAATTCATTGACTACCGAAAAAATCGGGCCCGGGCTCGGAATTACACGTCTTGAATTTCATTACTGTAATTAATTCAACACGTGTAATTCCGAGCCCGGTTGAATTACACGTGTTGAATTTCATTGTGGATTTGTTACCATGGTGGAAGGATTTTCAATTTTCTAAGCTAGCTGCCATTGCAAGTCAAATTTTGCTTAGCAAGACTTGCATTATGCATTGTCCAAAACTATGGCCCAAGCAAGGATTAGTTTAAGAGGTCTCGTATCAAAAAACTGGAAAAAAATCACATTCCCATTTTTTGTATTTTATTAAAAATCAAGAATCTTATCTTTAAAATGATGTATCAATTTCCAAAATTGTGCAGTTAGAAGTATTGTTGTTTATTTTTAAAAATTTCCTCTCTCCCGCGATTGTTGGGGTGACGTTGGTTTTTAGTGCAGCAGGTCGAGTTTTAGAGAAAAGAAGATCAAGTTGAAGCGCTGAGGCATTAGATGCAATTCTCTCTCTCTCTCTCTTTTCATGATGAACTTGATCAGGAAACTGCACACACATATGATAATATTGTGATTATTATACTATTAAGCGCAAAGCTTTGTTAATGTTACAAAATGCAGAATAATCTGGTCTGGAATGCTTTCACGTTCTTTCTTTTTTTAATTTTGGAAATTTCTCTACATGCTTTTTTATATTCTACTTCATCACTTTAAACTACCTTTACCAATTAGCATATATGTATATTATATAGTTTTCTAGAGTCAAAATTTCAAACACTTGCAACTGTCTGTACGGCGTTGTACGTTTCATAATGCAATTTATTCAAAATGAAAGTAAATTTAGAAATCAAAAAGAAACAACGAATAGATTTTTTCTTTCTAAACGATTTTCTTTTCTTCAGCTTTTACCAAAATTCCTGATTCCCCTGATACGGTCGAAGGGCACGTTGATTATTTATTTATTTTCATATCCACATTTTAGAACATTTAGCTTTATGCGTAGTATTTCTAAAAACATATTAATATTGTGAACTAAATTTTTTAAACTAATGATTTTTAAACTAATCCTTGCTTGGGCCATATCTTTGGCCAGTGTATAATGCATAAATGCAAGACTTGATAAGCAAAATTTCCAAGAATCCGGGCCCCGGTGGGCCCGGGCTCCTAAAATTGAGCCCGAACTCATCTCTAACTTAATTCAGCGAATATCTTCCTCTTCGAGAAAATCGTCTGCCATGAGTTCAATGAGGTTGGACATTACCGTCCATAAGAATTAAGAATAAAATCCTGACCGACGGCACCTCTGTATAGCTTGATATATGGGATCATGATTTCGTCTATGTGCGTCAGGGAGTAACAGTGTGACTCTAAAAGATGTACAGGTCTGTGCGTCCGTTCGTTATGATTCCTCTCCAGACCACCACGCCATCTCCACCAGAGTTTATCTGGTGTTAGAGGGACTGTTGAAGGTCCCTGGTTGTCTCCAGATGAGAATACATCGCGAATCAGTACAGAGGGTGAGTCGAAACTTTTGCAATATTTGGATCACTTTATGTCTTCATACGTACCTGTACGACGAAAGCTGACTAGCATTCAAAGTATAGGCCATCGTGTTGCACCGTCTTTAACCATCTGTCTGCCAGTTCTTCGATTCTACAGAGGGTGAGTCGAAAGCTTTGCAATCTTTGGATCACTTTATGTCTTCATATAGTTTTACGACGAACGCTCACTAGCATACAAAGTATAGGCCATCGTGTTGCACCATCTTTAGCCATATGTCTGCCAGTTCTTCGATTTTACAGAGGGTGAGTCGAAAGTTTTGCAATATTTGGATCACTTTATGTCTTCATACGTACCTTTACGACGAACGCTCACTAGCATACAAAGTATAGGCCATCGTGTTGCACCGTCTTTAGCCATCTCTCTGCCAGTTCTTCGTTTCTACAGAGGGTGAGTCGAAAGTTTTGCAATATTTGGATCCCTTTATGTCTTCATACGTACCTTTACGACGAACGCTCACTAGCATACAAAGTATAGGCCATCGTGTTGCACCGTCTTTAGCCATCTGTCTGCCAGTTCTTCGATTCTACAGAGGGTGAGTCGAAAGTTTTGCAATATTTGGAACCCTTTACGTCTTCATGCGTACCTTTACGACGAAAGCTGACTGGCATTCAATGTATAGGCCATCGTGTTGCACCGTCTTTGGCCATCTGTCTGCCAGTTCTTCGATTCCGCGGCGGTGCCAGTTCTTCGATTCCGCGGCGGTGCCAGTTCTCGTCTTTCGAGGCGAAGAATTCCTTCACCCCAGGTGCCACCTCCTCTTGGTTGTTGAAGTGCCGCCCGCGAATTGAGTCGTCCATGGACCGGAACAAGTACTAATCCGACGGAGTAAGGTCCGGACTATATGCTGGGTGTGGCATCAGTACGATGCCCTCGAGTTCCTGGAGATTTTTTCGGGTCGTTCGCGCAGTGTGAGGCCGAGTGCTGTCGTACTGTAGGAGAGCGCGCTTTTTGTTCACCAGTGCAAGGTACATCTGCTCCAGCTGTTCAGAGTAGAGCTTGGCGTTGATGGTCCGACCGTCAATGGATTATCCCCTAGAAATTCTACCAGACGTAGAGCATCACTTTGTGCTCGAAGCGCGCACATTTGGCAACAGGTTTAGGAAGCTGTCCCGGGCTCAACCACTGCCGTTTTGTGTTAGGATTACGGAAATAAACCCACTTTTCATCGCACGGAATAATTATCTTGATGCATCGTACATCGCGCAGGTTTTCTTGGGGTTTCGTGCACACTTCCATTTGGTGGTTTGCTTCAGCTGGAGTCTGTTCGTGAAGGACAATGCGGCAGCTCTTGTAGACCTTGCCGAGGTCCTGAAGCTGACGAACTACGGTGGTCTGTGATATGCCCAGCTCGCCTGATAATCCTCGAGTGCTGGTTGTCGTATTTGACTCTACCGCCTGTCGCACGGCCTCCGAATCCACGGTTCGCGGCCTACCTAACCTTGGCTGATCGTCGAGGTTTGTCACTTGAGCGAAATTTCTTCAATCATCTGGCTGCGGTGTTGTGGTCCACGGACGCTTTCCCTTCGCATGACAAATGTTTCGTGTTGTTTGAGCAGGGTTATGGCCGAGTTCAAACTCGTAAAGCAAAATTTCCTCAACTACATCTCTCTGTGACGTCTGGCATCCAGATTCGTAACGATCGTCTGTAGCAGTTGTGACTCTGGGACGGCCTTGTCCTAGCCGACAACGAACATCTCCTGTCCTGTGTGTGTTCAGACTGTTTCCAGAACCTTGACATTACATTTTGTGGAACATTCAATTCTCTGGAAACCCTGCTTTTTCCTACCAATCGCTCTTACCACTGAAAATCCTCCAGACGATGTTTTTGTGACAAAATCACCTCCACGTGCTACTGAAGTGAAAGCAAAAGTTGCCTAGAACAGATAATTGATGCGAATGAACTCTGTTGCGTACCTACTACCGAGGTGACGCACATGTCAAGACGGTAAAGTTGCAGCAACAAACTTCGTCGGTGTAGCTTAATGAGGAAAGCATTCGCCTGCGGAACTGAAAGATGCGATTTCCATTTCGTCGCCGCCAAAACGGGTTTTACGCTATATTGGCGCCCGAACGTCAAATGAATCTCCTGACCGTTGGGTTCGTAGAAAATGCGCGATGTTCGTTCCACACATCGTCTGAAATTAGTCAGAATTCTTTCTTCAGGGAGCTCTCCTTCAAGCGTGGTTTGCCGGCTGACCCGGAAACCTACGATTCCGTCCCAGCCCTTCCTTAAAGGGAGGGGCGATACACCGTTGAGCCATTACATTATGACCACCTACCTAATAAGCTGTAGGACCCCCTTCAGCCAGCAAAACAGCCACCACTTGGCGAGAGCATCGATTCGATGATGTGGTGATAGGTATCCTGGGGTATCTGGTACCATAATATGAACAACGGATTCCCCAGTTCCCGTACATTTCGGGATGATGGTGATTTAGCGCGAACCCGCTTTTCCAAGTCGAACCACGAAAATGTTGGATTGGGTTCATGTCTGTTGAATTTGGAGTCCAGCATGTTCCTCGAACCACTCCTTGACGATTCTGGCAGTGTGGCATGGCGCATTATTCTGATGGTAATAGCCATCACCAGCAGAGAACACAGCTGCCATGAATGGGTGAACTTGGTCCGCAATGATGTTCAGATACCTGACAGCTATCAGAAGTTGCGCTATTGGGATAATGGGGCCGAAGGTCTCCCAAGAAAGCATCGCCCACGACATAACACCGCTGCCGCCGGCCCGTTTGCGCCCAACAGTGCATCCGGGTGCCAAAGCCTCAGTTGGTAATCGTTATATCCGCGCTCGGCCGTCTGCGTGACGCACCAAGAATCTTGATTCGTCAGACCAGGCCACTTTCTTCCAATCATCCACGGTCCAATCTCAATGATCTTGGGCCCATTTCATGCGTTTTTTGGGGCCCACTGCTTTCCCCTAACTGGGAAAGCATTCGGCTCCGGAGAAAAGGTCTCGGATTCGATTCCCGCCGCCGGCACAATGGCTCTTACGCTATAACTCGCTCTTTTTTTAATACGATTTTAATTTGCATATTGCCGCCCCGGTGGCGCAGTGGTCTAAGCGATGGCCTCTGATCATTCGGCTGGAAGGGGTCCGGGTTCGAATCCCGGTGAGGCATGAATGTTGTGTTTGTCTTACGGCACTCGCTCTCTCCCTTCCCTGGAACCAGTGACCCTAAATTAGGGACGGGCGACTGCTTATAGCCCATTGAGTTGCTCACGGCGGTCGTTAAACCTCCAATCAAAAAAAAAAAAAAATTTGCATATTCCTGCTTAACCGAGACAAAAGTAAATACGAGATAGACTATCGCGTAACGAAATTTGCACGTTCGCCGATTTTCACTACATTACTTTACATACGTTGGCAACCATATTCGTTTTTATAGCGCCAATATACAGTAAGTATAACCACAGAGAATAGAGGTACAGAGTGTGCACTCTAGAAGATCGTAAAGGAAATTCTCCACTTTGTCCGATGGCAACAGCATAACGTTAAACTCACATAGACGTTGGCTGCCCCACGGCCTGTTAATGAGAACTAAAAGTGACGTCACAACTACGCTCCTCCCACTTGTTTACAAATGTCTCTCTCGACTTTCCTTCCCTGCGAGAGCCGCCATTTTCCTTACTTCCCGAGTTGGTTAGGTTCACTGTAGCGTGATTGACCGAGGAATTTTGCGGTAGGTGTAACGGAATTAGGCGTATATTCTTAATCGTAAGAACAGCACTTTGCAGTCGGGAATTATACTGAGAAATAAAGTACTAACTCTGACTTAAAAGAAACTAATAAATCTGTAGCAGCTTTCGTTCTCAAAATGCAGACCTTCGTCAACGCAACATACTACTGCCGGAATTTGAAAATAAACAACGGAAAAATATCAAAGCAATGGCAAATAAAAAGTAACAAACTGACATAATTGTATCACGAATCAAACATCTGTAAACATCTGCCCGAAGGATCAAATGGAATTACGAAAAACAAAATACAGTAAGGGCTCTACTCTGATATAAATTTTACTTATATCGATTTTTAACAGTTAAAAAATAGACAAAGATTTCCTACATATAAAAGATGAAATAATTATCCGCCGAAAATAACTTCTACGAAATAGCGAAAAGCGTTGTTATAATCACAGAATCACACAGTGGTAACGGTAGTAATAACAAGCAAAGTAACCAATTTCGAATTATGAGCGTTACAGTAGGGACGTTACGTCAGAGAGCACGTGGGGTTTAGTTCCATAAAGCGCCGACGGTGCTCTGCTATCGTTCTTTTTCCCCGCCCACCAATTTCCATAACTCTGGCTTGTGCACGCTCTGTCTCTCCATTCTCTGTGAGTATAACAGTCAAATGAGCAGATGACATGTTGTAGTAACTCACGGAAACATGGGAAAAACCCACGATCTGTCGGAATTTCAAAAACGACTAATCGTAACCGCACATTTAACAGGAGGCACTATTAACAAAACAAAAGGAATTATATTTTTGTCAAAATCAGTTACTCTAAAGGTGTTTAACAACCGAAAGAGAAGCGGATCTTCCATATCTAAAAGCCGCAAATGTGCCCTGGAAAACCAGACTTAAAGTGGTTTCACCTAAAAACTCTCCCCTATGTTTCCAATGGTAAAAAAAAACTTCTGTAGACATTTACTTCGCAATTAATTTATTCCCGAGGATGAAAATTTGCACTTCGATAAAAATAACTTTGTATTATATCATGGCATAGTATACTTAATATTTGCTAAAACTTAACCATAATTGTATCAAAAATCGATAATTTTTCTTTGGGTAATGTTGAAACCTGCTAATAGATGGCGCGACCTATACATTGATGAAGTTAGTGGACAAATGGCTTGTTTCGGAATTAGAAATCAGCAGTACACACAATTGTTTTTTACATTTTCAGCTAAATTTTTGCCAGAACATTTAGATAAGTAGCTCAAATCATTTTAAACATTTCAGACTATCTCAGGGATAGACTCAAATTTTGATTCCATTCCGTAATTTTTTTTTTTTTTTGATTGGAGGTTTAACTACCACCGTGAGCAACTCAATGGGCTATAAGCAGTCGCCCGTCCCTAATTTAGGGTCACTGGTTCCAGGGAAGGGAGAGAGCCAGTGCCGTAAGACAAACACAACATCCATGCCTGACCGGGATTCGAACCGGACCCCTTACGGACGAATGATCAGAGGCCAACGCCTTAGACCACTGCGCCACCGGGGCGGCATTCCGTAAATTAGTAAAACTATCGAAAAAATCAGCAATACTGTAGGCACTACTGATTTGTAATTCGAAATAAGCCATCAGACATTTGTTTGTCCACTGTCGTCATCAGTGTACAGGTTGCGCCGTCTGTTAGCAAGTCTCAATATTACTCAAGGAAAAACTATTTACTTTTTAATACAATTATGGCTACGTTTTTTGCAAATGATTATGCTCTAATTTAAAGTTATGGTGAAAATTTTCACCCTTGGGAATACATTAATTGCGAAGAAAATGTCTGCAAGAGTTTTTACCATTGGAAACATAGGGGCCGCTCCGGTGGCGCAGTGGTCTAAGCGATGGCCTCTGATCATTCGTCCGAAAGGGGTCCGGGTTCGAATCTCGGTGAGGCATGGATGTTGTGTTTGTCTTACGGCACTGGCTCTCTCCCTTCCCTGGAACCAGTGGCCCTAAATTAGGGACGGGTGACTGCTTATAGCCCATTGAGTTGCTCACGGTGGTCGTTAAACCCCCCAATCAAAAAAAAAAAAAAAACATAAGGTAGTGTGTTTAGGTGGAACCATCTTAAAGACAGGCGCGACGCTACTCGTGGACTACAGTGCCCCCTCCCCTCCCCCAACGTTTCTATCAGCCAACCCTTTAGCTCCCCCAAAATATTTAAACAATCAGAACACACATAGTGAGTGTAACCATTTAAGATTTTAGGGAACTTGGATAAACGCACATAAATTTTTAAAGTTCACAAAAATTTTGTTATACACTCTTTGCAAAAAAAAAAAAAAGCATGCATACATACATATCAGTAAGCTGTTCTCTGATTCTCTGATATTCAAAGGTTAGCTCCTCAAAGAAAGAACTTACTGATGCCGTAACAAACGTCTCCATTTATACCGATCTTCGCAACAGCTCGAGCATCACTGACGTCCATCACACGACGTACACAATACCTTTTGTACTTCATACTCATTATCTTTTTCTCGTATATTCCTGAATCTGATCTTCCCATGATTACCTTGGCCTTTCTCTACCTTTCTTTCCTGCCACTTGGGCTGAAAAAACTCGTATACATGTTCTAATACCAGCACACATGACTTTCACACTTTTGAGTAGATTTCCAGTAATACCATATTTATTCAGTACCTTCCACAGAAGAATCCTATCTGCTTGTTTGTTTGTTTGTATTGGAATTTTAACGACCACCGTGAGCAACTCAATGGGCTATAAGCAGTCGCCCGTCCCTAATTTAGGGTCACTGGTTCCAGGGAAGGGAGAGAGCCAGTGCCGTAAGACAAACACAACATCCATGCCTGACCGGGATTCGAACCCGGACCCCTTACGGGCGAATGAACAGAGGCCAGCGCCTTAGACCACTGCGCCACCGGGGCGGCAAAAATAATCCTATCTGCTCGATCATAAGGTTTCTCTAAATCTATGAAGACAGCAAAAACATTCTTACGAACAGACAGATAATTTTTTATCATCAAACGTAATGCAAAAATTCAGGCCACCCCGATGGCCTCTGATCATTCGTCCGAAAGGGGTCCGGGTTCGAATCCCGGTGAGGCATGGCTGTTGTGTTTGTCTCACGGCCCTGGCTCTCTCCCTTCCCTGGGGCCAGTGACCCTAAATTGGGGACGGGCGACTGCTTATAGCCCATTGAGTTGCTCACGGTGGTTGTTAAACCTCCAATCAAAAAAAAAAAAAAAAAAAAGGTTAATGCAGCCTTTACCAGGCATAAAACCACTGTGTGTATCACACGCTTTCTCTAATGTAAGACCTCGTAGCTGACACTGGGGTACAAAGTTTTGTTGCATTGATACCAGCACTCGTTCTTACCTAATTTTAGGGTGCTGAATTAAAATCTGAAGTTAGTTTTTTTCTCTGTAAGCTCTAGATTTTTTGCAATTCAACATTTTCATTTTTCGCGAAATTCTGACGCCTCTCGCATGATGACATGGTCTCTCTAAGAAATTTATGGTCACGCAGTCTTAAAATTAGGTCAGGACATAGGAGCAGGATCCATTCCATTGCACTTATGCGTCATAACATACGTAAAAATGCTTCGATTGCAACAAAACTTTATCATGTTGTTCCGGAGGTATAGTGAACCAGTTCTGTTTAACATCATCGAAATGGAGTCAAAGGTCAGGACACAGGAGCGAGATTTATTCCACAGCCATTATCCTCATAATTTCAATAGTAACTTGAGTAATGGTTTCTGGTATGTTGGAAAGCGTATCGTAATCAATGCATTGCATGATTTTATTAACTTGTTTTTTGTTTTGTTTTTTCAACCATGAGGGAACTTTGTGTCATGAATACGCTCCATCAGGCCAGACAATCAACAAGGTCAAGTTTTGTGGTGTTTGAGGGACGTAGTTTGTCGCAAAAGGCCGGTATTGCATGAAAGTAGCGAGTGGCGACTCCACCATGACAGCGCGCCTGTCCATGCATCGCAACTGATGCAGCAGTTTCTGGTTAAGCACCGTATTGCGCAGGTCAGACTGCCACCGTATTCTCCAGATGTTGCTCCGTGCGACTATTTTCTCTTCCAGAAGAAAATTCCACACCACTTGAAAGGAAGAATATTTCAAGATATTGAGGAGGTAGAACAGAATGCGATGCAGCAGATGTTCGCTATCAGAAGATGACTTCAAAAAATATTTCGAGCAGTGGAAACGCCGCTGTGCTAAGTGTGTGGCTTCGGAAAGGAACTACTTCGTAGGCAATTAAGTTTAAAATATGTAAGACTTGTGCTTTAATTTTAATAAATCCAGTCTGCATACTTTTTTATCACACCTTGTGTACGTCACATATCTCACTGTTCACCATAGAGCATCTCAGAAAACCCGAAAATCACATGGTCCTGGAGCGGGAATCGAACCCACATTTCCCGATTTGCGTTCGAGGATGCTGAACGTGGTACACAGATTCCTAAGCTGTAATGACTTAGCTTCAGTTATTTGGAACTCCACTGTCGTGATGTAAATACACAAGTTTGTCCGTAACGCAGATAGTAACAAGTTCGTAAAATCATGCAATGCATTGATTATGATACGCTTTCCAACATACTAGAAATTATTACTCAAGTTATGTGGATAATGGCTGTGGAATAAATCTCGCTCCTGTGTCCTGACCTTTAACCCCATTTCGTTGATATTCAACAGAACCGGTTCACTATACCTCCGGAACATCATGATAAAAGTTTTGTCGCAATCCAAGCATTTTAGGTAAGTTATGATGCACAAAGGCAATGGAATAGATCCCACTCCAGTGTCCTGACCTTTGACCCCATTTCGCCCATTTTTAATAGGGTTCGTCCCCAGTGGTTCCCTACCACATACTAAAATTTCATCGAAATCGAACATTTTTTTACGCAAGTTATGACGCATAAGAGCAATGGAATGGATTCCACTCCTATGTCCTGACCTTTGACCCAATTTCACCCATTTTTCAATAGGGATCGTCCCCGGGTGGTTCCCTACCACATACTAACTTTTCGTCAAAATCGAACCATTTTCACGTGAGTTATCGTGCTGGCGGACGGACAAAGCTGGGGCATATACGCTTCTTCAACCTGCGGTTGGAAAGCGTAAAAAACGCCCCCTCATTCTGGAGTAAGTTGCTCTCCAACGAAGCTACACGGACGAAATATATCGCTGCACATTTGTAGTCTTGACGCATGTGTGACGTTCCTGCACATGAGATAAAGGCAGATAGCAGTGAGAGCATACGTCCGCGTAGCTCAGTTGGGAGAGCGACTTATTCCGGAGGGAGGGGACCCGACTTCGATGCCCGGCGTGGACAAAAAAGGACGGAAATTTTTACTTCGTTATAAATGCTTTACCTCTGTACTAAGTCACATCCTATCCCTCTTATTTTTAATTTTATTTTATTTTTTATTTTATTTTTTTTGAAGCGAAGTAGGAATCCATATAATAATTCTATAAAGTGTTTTACTGTTAGTCCTATTTTGAGAGAACGGCTGAACGTAAAGATATGGTTGAGATATTAAAACAAAGGTCTTACCATGTAAATGTGCCAGTCGAAGAGAAAAATGAGATTGGGGCAACGGTTCCGGAGTGGCGGAGCGGCAAAGTTCCCATGTAAAGTCTATGGGAGAAGCGTGCGGTTGACTCACTCGCTGTTGAAGGCGGGAGCATGGAGGGACTGAGATAGTCCAAAGTCCGAAGTATTCTCTTTTCTGAGCGAACCGTTGCGCAAAGCAACGCTAGCAGGCATTCGTATCAAAGTTCTTCTCATCGGAACAGCGAACACTCTCGAAGACCTGATTGTGTTATGTTGTTGGACTGTGTGATGTATGTATACAATTTAATATTCATTCGATCCAGTTTATTAACGTAGGTAAGACATTTCCCATTATGTAAAGATGTAAATAAGCATTCCGTTGACCATTGTTAGTGAAAATACTTAGAATGTACATATTGAGTTGCGCCACCTATATCTTCATTTTGTAAGGTTTTTTACTGTGAGACCTATTTTGAGAGAACGAATGAACGTAAAAATATGGTTCAGGTATCAAAATAAATGTCTTACCATGTAGATGTGCTAGTCAAAGAGAAAACTGAGATTGGAGCAACGGTTCGGGCGTGGCGTGGCGGCAGAGTTCCCATGTAAAGTCTATGGGAGAAGCGTGCGGCAATTATCTACATCAGGCGCTCAGTTCAGTGTCAGACTTGGTGTGTGCATGGTGTTCTATGATCAGTCCTAAAGTAAGTAAATACTTTATTGCATACTTACCCTTAACAGAATGTCTCTCCTGCCGAAAAAAAGAAAGGAAAAGAAAGCGTAAGAGCCTTACTAGAAGGCGTGAGCGATCAATGGGTCGCAACTATATGTCTCAGACAAGAGAGAATGAAGAGTATTTGCAACGCGAATCTCATTCCAACAACATTTACAAACACAGTTGTGACTGAAGATGAGAGTCAAAGAGTGCGCTACCCAGTTGAATATTTGCACACGAACGAGATGAGTGGACTTCTGCCTCACAATTTACGACTGAAAAAGGGTGCAGTCGTGATACTCATCACGAACCTGGCAGCCCCGGTGGCGCAGTGGTCTAAGCGCTGGCTTACGATGATTCGTTCGTGAAGTGTCCGGGTTCGGATCCCGGTTGTTGTGTTTGTCTTACGGCACTGGCTCTCTCCCTTCTCTGGAACCAGTGATCCTAAACTAGGGACAGGCGACTGCTTATAGCCCATTGAGTTGCTCACGATGGTCGTTAAACCTTCAGTCATAAAAAAAAAAAAACGAAAATGTACTATTGTCTTTACTGAAGTAGTTGAGTGAATTTGTCAATCACATAAAGTTTACATTTGTTGTTTGTTATGAGTTTATCCTTTTCAAAACAACAACAAAAAAAACAACCGTCGATTCTGACGGGTTTTGTCTTGTATTTCATTCATTCCAGACGATGTGTGGAACAAACATCACACGGTGCCGCAGTGGTCTAAGCGATGGCCTCTGATCATTCATCCGTAAGGGGTACGGGTTCGAATCCCGATGAGGCATGTATGTTGTGTTTGTCTTACGTCTTTGGCTTTCTCCCTTCCCTGGAAGCAGTGACCTCAAATTAAGGACGGGCGACTGCTTATAGTTCATGGTGGTGCTCCCTCACTCCGAAGTAAGTTGCTCTCCCAACTAAGCTACACTGACGGAATGTATCGCTGCATGTTTGTCGTCTTGGCACGTGCTTTACCTCTGTAATGCGTCACAGTGGGTGGTGTAAAAGTAAGCGGAATTTTTTTTTTTTTGATTGGAGGTTTAACGACCACCGTGAGCAACTCAAATGGGCTATAAGCAGTCGCCCGTCCCTAATTTAGGGTCACTGGTTCCAGGGAAGGGAGAGAGCCAGTGCCGTAAGACAAACACAACATCCATGCCTGACCGGGATTCGAACCCGGACCCCGTACGGGCGAATGATCAGAGGCCAACGCCTTAGACCACTGCGCCACCGGGGCGGCTAAGCGGAAATCCAGGGACGAGTGCTCGAATCTAGCTCCAGAGTGATGCGATTTTCAAGCTTTCTCCTGAGATGCAGCATGGCGAATAGTGAACTAAAAGCGAATTAGAAACGTCATCGAATGGCTAAAAATAGCATAAATGAATAAATCTTTTCATTGATACAAAGACAGTGATTACTAACAGCCATTTCTTTAAATGTGAAAACGCATTCAATAACCCTCGTCAGAGAAGCACAATACAGTCAGTTCGATTTCCTTGTAACTAAATGAGCGTGATTTAAAATCATATCAAAGTTCTGTGAACTATTTCCTCAGACGCAGTTATCTCGAAAATATGATTTATTACATAAAAGAAGGGGAAAAGTTACGAGGTGAATCGAGTTCTGAACAGATCTTTTCACGAGCTATTTAGAAGTTTCCTGTTAAATGAACTGAATTGATTTTAGTGCTTCTTTGGAAGAATGGGTGTTCATGTTCGTACTTTCCACCCGACGTTTGTAACAAACCTTAGTTTCCGTGATATTTCTGCGGATGATTCCCGTGTGGGCAGGTAAGAGCATTATCTCTTCCATTCTTGTGATGTCTTGGGTGGTTTCCTTGACAACCACAGAGTGCCGATAACAAGTGCTATCAGAACCGGAAGATGACGCTGCTATAACATTTATCAGCATCCCAGTGATGACATGTCCGCTGCGGATGATGGGTCTTCAGAAGGTGCTGTTGGCGAGTGATCGAGTGCTTGTTGCCAGCGGGAAAAGTAGAAAAGTTATTGTCATCATGAAGGAGGATCCAGCACCATTTTCCCGAAACGAAGCTTTTCTCTCGCTCTGTGTTAGACTCACGCGACTCGTAACGGTGCTTCATTATATGTGAAATGAACACGAACGCTCATGTTCCACAAACTAAGCAACTAGTATCTTATACTTAGAAAACTGCGCAAACTCTACTAGTTTTATTTGTTGTATAAGCATTAATGTTAATAATTTTGCTAATCGTGAATGCTTTTTTATCGTTAAAGAAGCTCATTGGCTCTTTAATGTGAATAAGAAATGCCACAAATTGAATGGCATTTTGGTTATATTTAGGAAAACTGAAAGTTCAAAAGCGAAAATACACCATTTAAAGACATACTTAGGAAAACTAGAAGTTTTTATCCGTTTTTAATAGTGTGATAAATACGTATATACAACGGCCGTTCCATAAAAACAGAGTAAAATCACACAAAATGAATAAATATAGGTACAGCAAAATATATTATATGAAGACAAAAGTAATTATCCGTACGACACGGTAATAGGTATCACAAGTGCTGCCTGCGTACGATAAATGAAATCATTAAAAGTTTGCATAGTAAAACCAAATTTATTTACAAATTAAAATAATTTAAAAGCAAGAACTTTCGGGGCTCTCATGGCCATCAGGTTAAGTGTCGTAGGAATGCAGAGTCAGTACAAGTACCCATCATTCATTTCACCAGTTCGTCTCAAGGAGATGCCAGATTACAAAAGTTAAAGTTACAGTTCAAAAAACAAACTACGTAGGTTCTTCAACATCTGGTTGTCCGGAGGAGGCAACCAGCCGTCTCCACTAGCTCGGAACATAGGCCGGGAGGTGTATGTTCCGAGCCAGTGGAGACGGCTGGTTGCCTCTTCCGGACATACTCCTGCTGTAACTCTCGCCTCCCGGCCTATGTTCCGAGCCAGTGGAGACGGCTGGTTGCCTCCTCCGGACAACCAGATGTTGAAGAACCTACGTAGTTCCTTTTTGAACTGTAACTTTAACTTTTGTAATCTGGCATCTCCTTGAGACGAACTGGTGAAATGAATGATGGGTACTTGTACTTTATAATGATTGACTCTGCATTCCTACGACACTTAGCCTGATGATGGGGCCATGAGAGCCCCGAAAGTTCTTGCTTTTAAATTATTTTAATTTGTAAATAAATTTGGTTTTACTTTGCAAACTTTATTATTTCATTTATCGTACGCAGAAAGCACTGGTGATACCTATATATGTTATTCTTTCTCAAAGTATCTTCCCTCGGATGATATTGATGCTACGCCCCGGGGCGCCAGACTATCGAATAAAATTAGCTTTAATAATTTAGATGTCAGGATGTTAGGCAATGGCTGACGATCCGGAGGTAGACATTAGAATTTAGAATAAATATTTGTGAGCTCTTTTATCGCCGAAATCTTATGTACTGATGAAAAGAATTTAGCCTGCAATTTAGCCAATTGCATCCAAGAAATTCTGACACTCATCAATTATCCATGCAACTTCAGGACTGGCACGAGACAACAGACATTTAATCAATTAAAAATAAAACATAAAGATAATGATGAAGGCGTCTATACACAGAGGATGGTGAAGGAGGTGAGTCAAATAGACTCGCCCCTTTCGGGATAGCTGTGAGGCTGAATTTATCATTAAAGTCAATGATTATTTGTTCGCATGATTATTCACTGTCCGGCTTTAAACACAGTTCTCAGCTGACGAAAGTGTATTGGCTGACCGGAGCCAATTCATTCACAACTGGCATGCATAGATAAATAGTACTTACGGATATGCAGCTTTTCCTCGGGTATCCATGTTTGATGCGCTCACTAATATTTTATGTATTTTGGCTTTGGAAGCGCACCTGTGTGACGACACGCCCATTTCAGAGCACGCACTATAACCAATGGAGAGGGAGTCGAACCCCGTCTCCCCCTTACTCTCGTGCACACACCTTTGTTCATTCACCTGCATGAAGCCAGGTACGCATCTATGCGCACCTGGTGAAACGAGGCCGCTGACGTGTTAACAGGATCCTTCCATCTGTTCATCCCAGCTGATCCGTCCGTTTGTCTCAAAGGTGATTCTTCTTACATCGCCGGTCGTGCACCTCAGTCATTCGGGGCTGCAATTCCATCACATCGTGCGACTTCCTGGATGCTGCTGGCTTTCTCTTACGTGCAATCCAGCACCAGGAAAAAGGTACCTTCCTCCCTTCTGTTTCCTCGCGGTAACATCAACCGCCTGGCCGCTCTTTGTACAGCTGGCCGACTTTGGGCAGAAGCATTTCTTCCGCCGCAAAAATACTGCGCTGCGGGATCTCCTTGGTCCAGCTCCCTTCACGAGCTTGTTCCGGACTAATCTTTTTCGCTTGTTCACATTTCGTCAACAAATTCCTTGCTCTGTCGTTAAGGGTCTGTTTTAACTCTTCTGTCAGTCTCAGTCTTATTGTTTCCTGCAAGTATTCGGCGCGATGAAGAGATAAGAAATGCATGTCTCTGTATTCGGAATATGTGGTGAGTCCGCTTAGTATACGGAAACACATAACTTAACTAACAGTTCTTTGTCCTGCCAAGGTCAGGATTAGCAAACGCCATAAGTTTTCCGATCTGGTGACACTCTAACGGGTTTCTCCAAACCTCCCACCATCTCACACATTTACACGGCCACCCAACTTGACCGACACGCACTTACGGGGCGACGCATCGCGTTCCCCACCCATAACGACACATGTTCCACTTCAGATTTCTCCCTTCCAAGAAAAGGGACTCTTATCTCTTCTCTTCTTTTGCAATGTGGGGAACCACTAAATGTTAATTTTTCGCACAATAATTAACTTTGTACCCGCCTATTGCAAAGCTGCTAATCGAATTAATTACCGTACCCCAAAGTCGTAACAATATGCAACGGTCCCACCGTTCAGTCCACTTTTCAAAGCATGTGGCGAAAGCATTTTGTGGAAGCTGCCTTAGCGACCCCTGTACAGCTTGAATAACGTCAGCATCTGTGTTGATTGTTGCGCCACGGAACTTCTCCTTCATTCTTTATCTCAAAGACTACAGTCTTATGACGATTTAATATAGATTAAGATAATACAACGCCATTCGTCCTGATGAAGCTAGGTCAATACCCAGCGAAACCATGGTCGGCTTGAAAAAATAAACATTTGTGACCTACTACGTTGTATTATCTTAATCTATATTCTCCTTCATTGTTGGAAACAACCAGAAATCACACGGGGTGAGGTCAGGACTGTAGGCATGATTTCAATGCTGCATTTCGTAAGAAACTGTTGAACACAAACAGCCACATGTGGGCGGGCGTTATCATGGTGTAGGGTCCACTTGCCCACCAGTTCCGGTCGCTTAATCGATATGTGTCGTCGCAGACGCTTCAAGACTGAAATGTAATACTAAGCATTGATAGTAATTTGCGGACGAACGGCATGCTGGTAGACTACACCTTTATGATCAAAGAAAATTATCATCACCTTCCCAGCTGATTTGGTTTGGCGGACTTTTTTCGGAGGAGGTGAGCCTGTTTGTTTCCAGACACTCGTTGCGAGCTTCATGAGGGGGTCGAAATAGTGGATCCATGTTTCATCGTCAGTTATGACTGTGTTTAGAAAGTTTGGATACTTTGGAATAATTTGTTTCCACTCATGCCACACCAGAACTCTGGCTAATAATTGTTCTCTCGTCAGGTGATGAGGTACCCATCTGGAACACACACGATAGAGCAGTAATTTCCCGCGTAAAATGCGGAATGCCGACGTTTTGGAAATATTAGTTGGCGTGGCTATGTCTTCACAAATTATTCGTCGATCTTCTTGCAGGATTTCCTAAACAGTGTTAACAATACGCTCCGTAACCAGGGGCGGATTTCCGACTAGGCACACTAGGCGAGCGCCTAGGTCCCCAGAACTTAAGGGACCCCGAAAACGTAGAATTGGATTGCCAGTATTGCTTTCTTTGGTTTTCACGGACCGAAACAAATCAATCCTTAAAGCAACTACATTGTATTGTCAATTGATATTTTACTTTCTCATACACTGGCGTGCAAAAATTAAGGACGAGACGGTTTTTCGAATGTAACGTCGTGCAGAAGTGCTCCACATCGACTCAAATCATACTATAAGATACCCAAGATGTAAGAATATGGGACAAGTGAGCAAAACCGTCCAAACAAGGAATCCAAAGGATACAAAGACACTTTATTGAAAAGGTAACTTCGAGCACAACTGGACAGAAGACAGAAACGACCATGTGACAGGCGGCTGCCAACAAAAATCCAATCTTCCCTGACTGCGTTGCAAGATTTACAACGTCTGTCCATGCTGAGGACGAGGTTGTCAAGGAGCTGTTGAGGCATCGCGGCTCATTTCTCTTGTAGCGCCAATCGCAGCTGCGGAATCGTTGCTGGCGGCTGGTGACATGCTGCCAAGCGTCTCCTGAGAAGGTCTCACACGTGTTCAATTGGATTTAGGTCCGGGGACCTAATCCATGCGTTAAATATCTTCACTCTCCAACAGCTCTGCGACAGCCACTGTACGATGAGGTGTATCGTTGTCGTCCATGAAGAGGAACTCAGGACCCACAGCACCTCTAAACAGACGAACGTGAGGCATGAGAACCTCGGTACAATAGTGGACACCAGTGACTGAACCTCCTTGGAAGATGTGGAGGTCAGTAAGGCTACCAAGCATGATACCGCCCCAAACGAGAACTTCGCCACCTGCAAACCGGTCCCTTTCGATGATGTTGGAGGTGTGATTGGGTGTTCCCTGCTCTCTCCAGATGTGTATACGTCCGGAATCACTCGTCAGACTAAATTGGCTCTCATCCGTAATGAGAACTCGACCCCATTGCTGATGCGTCCAGTTCTTGTGCTCCTGCCACAACAGAAACCGTCGTCTCCGATGAGCAGGCGTTAATGGTACACACCGTACTGGTCGTCGTGCAAATTGACCACCTTTGTGCAGCCTCCTGGCCACGGTTAAACGCGATAACGGGCGTCCAGTTGTATGTTGCATGTGTCTTGCGATTTCTCCCGCTGTCTGCCGTCTGTATACCGGTTGTCCGCCGCCGTGGTTGCTCGTGGACGACCACTGCTAAACTCTCGGACAGCTGTTCCTGTCGTTTGAAATGCTCTCCAAGCTCGTGAGCGATCCTGAACTCCTCGCCCACACTAGTCACACTTCGACCTTCTTCCAACTTCCCAATGACGCGACCTCGGGTAAAGTCATCCAGATGTCGTCTACTGGATTGCCTGTTGGCCATATCACGCGGTGGCAGCACCTCGACGTCGTTCAAACCGATGTACACCGTGCAATAGCTTTCACCGAATTGCTGAGCGTACACCGCCCGTGTGCTTTATACCCTTCCGACCACCCCCCCCCTCGTCATGCTGCATATATGCGCATGCCCTACCGTACCAAACCCTAGTCTATCTCCTGAGTGGTTGTTCGTTCCGGTCTGCCTTCTCGTTCCACTGTTATGCTAATTTCTCCTCTTCGTCCTTAATTTTTGCACACCAGTGTATTACCAATTCATGGTGTTGATCAAAATTTCAGCCCGTTTAGTTAAGATTTCGCAAATTTCATTTTTGCATTTTTTAATGCACAGTTCTGATTCAATAAAGCCAAAGTGAGCAAAATTACATTTAAAAACAGGTATCGCCCCAACAGAGCATTGCCGATAATTTAATAACAGAAAGGGGGTAACGGATAAACAATAAACCCACAGACGATGGTGAGAGTTTATGACAGAAAACGGGATCATGCATAACAATGTTTCAATATACATTACATCATCATTACTACGCATTACCAAAGTACAGGGTACGATGCATTTTTGTTTTACGCATATCAGCCAAAATAATAATTTATGCAAAATAAAAAAATGTGAGCCCCTAAAAACCGTGTGTTCTGAGGCAGTAGCCTCTACATCCTCATGGATAATCCAACCCTGCTCCTGTTTGGTGCGCGGATTTTTATGACAATGAGTGTAATAAGAAAAATGCTTTTAAGAAACTCTTCACATTCTCTCTTTCCTGCACTGACTGATGAAATTCTTATGGTCCAGTTTCTTGGTCCATGGTATTCGTCTTTACCATGTACGACTGAATCTCTTCGATTTAGGGAATTGTTCGCCACAAGAAAACTCCTTCACGAAAAGTGACCCACCATTTTCAAGCAAATTACTGTGCACAAATTACATTTTACACGAATTTTCTAATGTGGAGGAGTTTTCCGGTGGCCAATGTCTTCAAAGTATTTTATTTTTGCTTGATAAATAAAATACTTTGAAGACATTGGCCATACTTTTGAAGCTCGTTGCCTACTAATTTGTTCATAAGGTAAAAACCAGGTGTTTTTACCAAAACTGAAGCAATAGAAAAAGCACGTTTTGTAATCAAAACACATTCCAATTAAAATTTAGAGAAATTCCATTTCTCTAAATCCCCCTTAGCGTTATTTTGCGAAGTAACTTGCAAATGAAAAGTTGCTAAAGTAATCAGTTTTGCCTAACGTATCAAATTCAAAAAGAACTTTTGCTGTAACTGAAGTGGTCTCTTCTTTTTTTTTTTTTTTTTTTTTTTTGGAGGTTTAACGACCACCGTGAGCAACTCAATGGGCTATAAGCAGTCGCCCGTCCCTAATTTAGGGTCACTGGTTCCAGGGAAGGGAGAGAGCCAGTGCCGTAAGACAAACACAACATCCATGCCTCACCGGGATTCGAACCCGGACCCCTTTCGGACGAATGATCAGAGGCCAACGCCTTAGACCACTGCGCCACCGGGGCGGCGAAGTGGTCTCTTCGTAGCGTAAAGCTAAAATTTTACTTAATTTCCACTTTGAGACCTCCTAGCTGGAAATTTATGAACTAGTAGCGAAATTTTGAATGGACAAAATTTAATGAATGTTAATGTCCTACCATTCGCAAAAATTATGTTTCAAAAATCTGTGAAAACTAAATTCTTTGGACTTGGCACCTCTAGGAGGAAATTAACGAACTAATTAGAAAACTTAATTATTTGAGAAGGAATAGTTACGCCTAATCTGAGAGGCGCAGAAATATTTTCTCCCTCTAAGTTAAATAGTTTCTTCACAAAAAAAGTTTAATTTTTTAAATTTTCGACTTTGACTGCCCTTAGCGGTAGATTCACGAAGTATATGAATATTTAAAGTGCCAAACTTAATGTCCTTTGATTTCTTACTAGCCGCAAAATTAATTTTTGAAATATGTCTAAAAGCAAAGAGTTTGATTGGAGGTTTAACGAACACCGTGGGCAACTCAATGGGCTATAAGCAGTCGCCCGTCCCTAATTTAGGGTCACTGGTTCCAGGGAAGGGAGAGAGCCAGTGCCGTAAGACAAACACAACATCCATGCCTGACCGGGATTCGAACCCGTACCCCTTACGGACGATTGATCAGAGGCCACCGCCTTAGACCACTGCGCCACCGGGGCGGCGAGTTCGATGTGCACGGACAGACAACATAATTACACTAGCACTGTTACTTACAGAACGTTCTAATAATAGGAAGATAGAATGGCGTTTTAAAAAGGGTAAAAATCTTTTTCCTGGCTTCCCTTCTATTTTCACTTTTTTTTTTTTTTTTTTTTTTTTGTTAATCCGACGGATGAAAATTTCTGAGATAATAAGAGGGGAGAGGGGGCACCTGAACCTTTTAGGGTCTAGGACCCCAAAAGGTCTAAAGTCGCCTCTGACCATCGTGATCAGCTCTCTGGGTTATAAGCAGTTATCCGTCACTAATTTAGGGGCACTGGTTCCAGGGAAGGGAAACAGCCAGTGCCGTAAGACAAGTACGTAGAACATCTGTGCCTCAGCGAAGTTCTCACCCGGACCAGTCTCGGACAAATCAACAGAAGCCAGCGGGAGCGACTGTGACGATTTCAAGAATGCTCGGCAAAATTTTTGCAAAGTTTACGACAATTGATGAGACGTGGTGTTTTCACTCTAAGCCAGAGAAAGAAAGGCTGAATAAACCAATGAGGTTAGAATAATAAATACCCTGGTGGAAAATGAAAAAAGAACACCGAGAAGGAATTGGCGGACGATCATGAAATTTACATATGTTAATGGGGTCGAGTTTACGTAGGTGTGATGTTCATTTCGGGACCAACCGGTGAGCGCTTACGCCACAGCACGGCATAATATGCAAATTTTCGTCGGTGGTATTTAAGGAATACGGCGAAGTGAATGTAATCAGTCGTCGGCGTACGGACACGTGCGAAGACCCTGAAGAAGCTGCAATGCCTGGACATGGAAGACGTGTACGATTTCAGCAGTTATCGGACTTTGAGCGAGGTCGTCTAGTCGGACTCCGCGAGGCCGGGTGGTGGTATCGTCCTATTGCGGAGCGAATTGGACGGGAAGTATCGGTGGTGGTACGATGGTGGCGCAGATGGTCCGAGGAACATTCCCACACGAGAAGACGTGGAACCGGGAGTCACAGACGGACTGACGAGCGGACCGATCGACGCATAAGAAGAGCGGCGTTGTCAAGCTGAACATCCACTGCGACGCAAATCCAAGCTGCCGTTGCACCTGAGGTGACTGTGCGAACAATCCGCAACCGTCTACTGGATGCAGGACTACGTGCACGTGTGCCTCTGGCATGTGTACCTCTGACTCCAGCCCACCGTCAGGAACGGCTGCAGTGGTGTAGCCAACGTCTGCACTGGAGAACGCAATGGCGATCTGTCGTGTTCAGCGATGAAAGCAGATTCTGCTTGAGAGATTCCGATGGCCGTATGCGTGTTCGTAGGCGCACAGGGAAGCGTCTCCACCCTTCTTGCATCCGCCAGTGACACACAGAGCCTACACCTGGTCTCCTGGTGTGGTGAGCGCTCAGCTAGCACTCCCGTACACAACTAGTGTTTGTACCGGGTACGTTAAACAGCACCTCCTACATCAACTACATCATTCAGCCCGTTGTTGTGCCATTTGTAAGGTCGGTCCATCGTGGTGTTTTCCAGCAAGATAACGCACGCCCACACACGGCACGTGCAACGCAACATGCCCTTCAGGGTGTGAGACAACTTCCATAGCCTGCACGTTCACCGGATTTGTCCCCCATTGAGCACGTGTAGGATTTTATGGGACAACGACTTATCCGGTCTCCACGGCCAGCCACGGCCATCCCCGATTTACGCGTCCAGGTTGAGGATGCTTGGAACTCAATACCCCAAACTTATATCCAACATCTGTATGACAGACTCCATGCCAGAATTGCACAGTGTGACGCAGTTGATAGCGGTTCAACCTCGTACTAACCATGTTACATGGAAATGTTATTTTCAGTTTACCAGCAAATACAGCTGTATTTTGCCATAATGTTTTGATCACGTTATCCTCTGTATTCCGTTATTATGCTGTATAAATTTCGTTGGTATCCGACGTCTCCTTCTTGGTGTTCTTATTTCACCTTCCGCCAGTGTACTTCTGGAAATGTCCTGAGTCTCTTAACCGTGAAGCCGCAAGGTGTGGGAATTTAACGTTGTTTACAAGATACCTATGTAATTCCAACTGTGTCTTATTTGAAATTGGGTGGTTTCTGGTTGCAGAAACCATGTTAATATCCAAACTGCAATGAATTATATTTCTTACACGAGTGAAGTTCTCAATTTTAACATTATGTTTCGTTTAAAATTCGCACTAACGTTATAGAACTTCAATTTAAAATAAAAATGGGAAAGAGCCTCAAATAATTAAGAATTTTATAAATTCAGCATTTTCTCACACATTGGCAGCAAGTTACAACGCGAACTTGAAAATATTTGCGACGAAAGAAGGCGATTCGGCCAACACAAGATGCATTGCAATAGCCTTGAAAACCATCAGCTTTCTTATACTTTGACGGCCGTTGCTCGCGGTTAAGGTTCCACGCAAAGTGGTACTGCCAAAGCCGTCTCGAGTCAAAGACCTTTAAGATCCATAGACTGGAAGTTCTTGTGTAAATGAGTGGCAGCAGCTGGCGACATTTTGATAGCAGAACTAGTACGGCAAAACGGCATGTTTCCTGTGTAAACCACGTTAATTAAGCTCTTTTATTTGAGCGAAAGAAGGAATTTCACGTTGTTATAATACTACGTATTAATTTTTTCAATGGGGGGGGGGGGGTAAATTAGACATTGCACCTTTTAACTTACGCTTAAGGAAGACAGCATTATCGTAATTTGGGGGATATAAAATAACTGAAGGGAAACGTCGCTTGTCCTACGTGTAAAATATATTTCGGCTTCAGTTGCTTGCAAACTGCGTGATCTACTTGCATGAAATTCGCATTTTACACTCTAAGTAAAGTCAAAAATCATTTTAATTTGGCCATTTGTTTATCCTTAAGCGAATTGCCAAGAACCAAACTTTTAATTGGAAGTTTTTCCCGCAGTATTATGAGTTCGTAATAGCTACTCAACGGAAGAACAAATAAATAAAATTAAATATGACAGAAAGAAATGCACTCTTCACATACTTTAGAGTTTAGACAATTTCAAATCTCTAGGATGGAACAGTCTCGGAAAAGATACACGAGTTAGCGAAGCATGTACTCCAACAAAAACAGCAAGGCAATGAGGCAGGCAGGTCAATAAACAATGTATATACACTGACGGGAAAAAAATCCCAACATCACGAAAAAATAGCTGTGGAGAAATGAAATGGCGGTAATACATTTGTATAGGTAACATATTTAATCGATTAAGGTTCCAAGATCACAGCTTATTGTAAGCGCGAGAAGGGCCATTTTAAATGTGAAATGCTGGTACATTAATAACCGGTGTAACCGCCAGAATGTTGAATGCAAGCACGCAAACGTTCATGCATTGTGTCGTACAGGTGCTGGATGTCAGTTTGTGGGATGGAGTTCCATGCCTGTTGCACTTGGTCGGTCAATACAGGGACGGTTAATGCTGGTTGGGGGTGACGCTGGAGTTGTCGTCCAATGATGCCCCATACGTGCTCGATTGGTGAAAGACCTGGTGATCTAGCAGGCCACGGCAACATGTCGACACTCTGTAGAGCATGTTAGGTTACAACAGCGGTATGCGGGCGAGCGTTATCCTGTTGGAAAACACCCCCTGGAATGCTGTTCATGAATGGCAGCACAACAGGTTGAATCACCAGACCGACGTACAACTGTGCAGTTAGAGCGCGTGGGATAACCACGAGAGTGCTCCTGCTGTCATAGGAAATTGCACCCCAGACTATAACTCCATGTGTAGGTCCAGTGTGTCTCGGCCGAAGACAGGTTGGTTGCAGGCGCTCACCTGGCCTCCTTCTAACCAACACACGGCCATCACTGGCACCCAGGCAGAACCTGCTTTCATCAGAAAACACAACAGATCTCCACTCCGTCCTCCGATAAGCTCTAGCTTGACACCACTGACGTCGCAAACGGCAGTGGTTTGGAGTAAGTGGAATGCACGCTACAGGGCATCTGGCTCGGAGCTGTCCTTCAAGTAACCGATTTGTAACAGTTCGTTGTGTCACTGTGGTGGCAACTGCAGCTCGAATTGCTGCCGCAGACGCGGTACACGGCGGTCTTCCCTCTCAGTAGTGCCACGTGGCCGGCCGGAACCCGGTCTTCTTGAGGCAGTACCTTCCCTTGACCACCGCTGCCAACAATCATGCACAGTGGCTACATTCCTGCCAAGTCGTTCTGCAATATTGCGGAAAGAAAATCCGCCTTCTCGTAGCCCTATTACACGACCTCGTTCAAACTCCGTGAGCTGTTGATAATGGCTTCTTCGTCTTCTTAAAGGCATTCTTGACTAACATCAACACCCTACGTCAAATCTCAACGATAACTAACGCTCACGAACGTTACAGCGCGTATTTACAGCAAACCTGCTTTGCATGTTCCGAGGGGCGCTACTAGCGCCACACGTAAGCACCGAGCGCGAAATTTGCATAGACGTCATCTTACAGATGTACTCTCACCGCCTACCAACTGTCGTTTATCTAACACAACCCCTACTTGGTGTTGGGATTTTTTTCCCGTCAGTGTATGTACACTCACGGACACTCGCAACAAGAAGAAAGCATCGGATTGAACTGAAATTTTATGGACGTAATGGATACAGATGAATGATACTCATGATGGCAAAAACAGGTCTGCAGGACAGTTACAGAGGGATCTGTGGCACGTAGCCCGGTCATCTTCAATAGCCCGTCGCATCGCCTCGTGCGGCGATACATGCTGCAATACTGTTCGGCATGAAGGCGAACAGACGCCTGTTGTCCTGCGGCAGACTGGTCCACACATATTGAACGGTGTGCTGCAAATCCCGGATAGTGCAGCACGGCGTGGCGTTTCAACTGGTCTCACACATGCTCGATAGGGGACATATACGGGGAGCGGGCAGACCATGGAAGTGTCTGGATATGACGTAGGAAGTCGTGGGCAACCCGAGCCGTGTGCGGGAGGGCATTATCCTGCTGACATAGCGCACCTGGAATCCCAGCCAGGAATGGGAGCACATAAGGCCATAGGATCTCATCCACATACGGCTAGCCCGTCAATGATCCACGTACCACTACTAGAGCTGATCGGCTATCGTAGGCAATAGCTCCCCAGACCATAATGCATGCAGTGGGGAGGTGTAGCGCTCGATAGCGAGGTTTGGATTGTGCCATTGGCCCGGGAACCTCCACACACGGACACGATGGTTATATGTCCCCACAACGAAGCGGCACTCATCACTAAACACCACACGCCGCCAGTCTGTGGTGTCCCACGTCGCTCTGACCTGGCACCACTGCACACGGAGTCGGCGATGTTCCGGTGTTAACGGCAGCACACGTAAGGGGCGCTGGGATCGCAGATTCGCTTTCGTGAGGCATCGGGAAATGGTTCGTGAGCACACAGGAGCCGCTACATCTGCCTGTAAAGTGGACCGGGTCCCCGTGGGATCCGTTCGTGCCTAGCGCACGATCCATTGATCCTCTCTACCGGTGGTCCTCCTGGTTCGTACGGAGCCGCTCCGCTGTGTGGAAGTGCCGTCACTTGTTCACTGCTCTCAACACATTCTGACGGTAATATCAGAACGATCCACGTGGTGGGCTATACGGCGCGCCGACTACCCTGCGGTTTTCAGCCCGATCATCAGGCCTCTCTCAAAGTACGTAAGTTGCGTAAATCGACGTCTCTGGCGTCTACCAGGCATTCGTGTCACTCTGTACTCTTGTTTGCGGCGGCCGGTGCTTTTCGCTTTCATGGGGCATCGACTACACGCCTGTTCATAAGGCGGCCGGTTCGTGTTTGCAGCGCCACTTCAGGGTGCGCGGTCATGCGCAATCGCACCAAATGTGGATCATTTGCATACCAGCACGCACTCTAGCTATTTGCAAAGTTTCGCTGTTGTAGCATGTTTTCTTCTAGGTGCGCAAATTTCATTGTCTGTGAGTGTATATACATAGATATAGCTCCCAGATTTTTTTACAATATAATATAATATAACTTGCAACCCTTCATAAACTTAATAAAATGCCGCCCCGGTGGCGCAGTGGTCTGAGCGATGGCCTCTGATCATTCGTCCGAACGGGGTCCGGGTTCGAATCCCGGTGAGGCATGGATGTTGTGTTTGTCTTACGGCACTGGCTCTCTCCCTTCCCTGGAACCAGTGACCCTAAATTAGGGACGGGCGACTGCTTATAGCCCATTGAGTTGCTCACGGTGGTCGTTAAACCTCCAAATAAAAAAAAAAAAAAAAAAACTTAATAAATAGTACACCCATGCTGAATATGTGCAGTACAGTATGAGGATGTAGCACGTGACGTCATCGAGAAGTTTAAGTGAAGTGGCAACAGTCTCTGCAAGTTTCTGAAGGACAAGCATAGCTGGTGGCTGTACTGCAGTTAGTGTACGAAGTGCGATCATTATCTGTCGGTGTTTCTAAAATTTTGAAGACAAAATGCCTAGATTTTGTACATACATACATATCACTAAGCTGTTCTCTGAGATTCAGAGAACAGCTTAGTGATATGTAAACCCATACGCAGCAGGTTTTTTTTTTTTTTTTATTAAAGTTTTAACGACCGCCGTGAGCAACTCAATGGGCTATAAGCAGTCGCCCGTCCTTAATTTAGGGTCACTGGTTCCAGGGAAGGGAGAGAGCCAGGCAGTGCCGTAAGACAAACACAACATCCATGCCTCATCGGGATTCGAATCCGGACCCCGTTCCGACGAATGATTAAAGGCCATCGCTTAGACCACTGCGCCACCATTCAGAGGTTAGCTCCAAAAAGAAATGCAAACCACCAGATATTTTATTTTATTTTTTTTTTTTGATTGGAGGTTTAACGACCACCGTGAGCAACTCAATGGGCTATAAGCAGTCGCCCGTCCCTAATTTAGGGTCACTGGTTCCAGGGAAGGGAGAGAGCCAGTGCCGTAAGACAAACACAACATCCATGCCTGACCGGGATTCGAACCCGGACCCCTTACGGACGAATGATCAGAGGCCAGTGCCTTAGACCACTGCGCCACCGGGGCGGCAAACCACCAGATATATATATTTTTTTTTTTTTTTTTTTTTTTTTGATTGGACGTTTAACGACCACCGTGAGCAACTCAATGGGCTATAAGCAGTCGCCCGTCCCTAATTTAGGGTCACTGGTTCCAGGGAAGGGAGAGAGTCAGTGCCGTAAGACAAACACAACATCCATGCCTGACCGGGATTCGAACCCGGACCCCTTACGGACGAATGATCAGAGGCCAGCGCCTTGGACCACTGCGCCACCGGGGCGGCCCTGATATTTTTGCTTACTGTTGTCGTACCAAACTTCTCCATTTACAGCGATCCTGACATACAACTCGGGCTTCACTGATATCCATTACACGCCGTACACAAGATCTTTTATACTTCATACTCATAATCTTTTTCTCATGCAGACACTCCTGAATCTGATCCTCCCATGACTTCCTTGGCCTTCCTCTACCTTTCCTCCCAGCCACTTGGGCTAAAAAGATTTTCTTAGTAAGCATCTCATCACTCATTCTTTCAACATGGTCAAACCACCGAAGCATATCAGTCTCCACCTTGCTAACAACATTTTGCTTCACATCACACAACTGCAACACATCTTCATTCCTCACACAATCAAAGCGTGTCTTGCCACAAACCCCCCGTAAGTAACGCATTTCTCCAGCACACAAACGACTTCTATGTTTCTTCTGTAGTGCCCAGTTTCACTACCATACCTCAGAGTAGGAACAATTACACTTCCATACACAGCCATGCGGGACTCTCTAGAGAACCTATCATTCCTGTGAAAACCTCCCAGAGCAGCTATGACTTTCAATGAAGAATTCACTCGCCTACTAATTTCACCATCCAATTTGTTCTGTCTGTCGAACATGCTTCCTAAATACACAAACTCATTCACCTGATCAATCACAGTGCCATTTATACTTACATTACATTCAGTGCTACCAGTTCCTCTCTCAAACACCATAACTTTGGTTTTTTCCATTATTTATATTCAGTTTGAATTTCATGCAAATGTCGTACATCCGGGACAACATACTCTGCAAATCCCTTTTGTTCTCTGCCAACAGGACAGTGTCATCAGCATACAACAGTCTGCACACACGGATAGCGCCAAGACATAAACCAGTATTATCTATTTTGGCATCACGCATGCACGCATCCATAAATATATTAAACAGCCATGGTGACATTACACAACCTTGTCTGACTCCTGCACCAACAGAAAACCCTTTTGATAAAACACCATTCACTCGTGCACAAGCTCTACTATAAGCATGCATGGCTTTTACACTATTAAGTAGATTCCCAGTAATACCATATTCATTCAATACCTTCAACAAAAGTGTCCTATTTACACGGTCGTAAGCTTTCTCTAAATCTATGAAGGCAGCAAAAACTTTCTTAAGAACATCTAGATACTTTTCAATCATCACGCGTAATGCAGAAATTTGGTTAGGGCAGCCTTTAACAGGCATAAAACCACTCTGAACATCCCACACTATCTCTGAAGTAAGACCCCGTACTTTTTCAATAACAACCTTACCAAACACTTTCTCTGGCACACTTTAGTAAGTTGATACCACGATAGTTCTTGCATTCCGTCTGATCACCTTTTCCCTTATACAAGGAAACAATAATAGCATCCTTCCAATCCTGAGGGACCATTATTACCTCAAAGCACAACTGGCAAATTTCAGTTAACCAATCAATTACAGACTCACCACTATATTTCAACATCTCGGCAGTTATGCCATCAACTCCCGGAACCCCTACCATTCTGAAGAGATATTAGAGCTTTACACACTTCTTCTCTTGAGATCCCTTCTGTGCTTCCATCCCTCTCTGTGACATCATCTGCGCCTGTCTCAGAATCATCTTTGCTTTCCTGATCTAATAACTCACAGAAAGCCGCCCCGGTGGCGCAGTGATCTAAGGCGTTGGCCTCTGATCATTCGTCCGTAAGGGGTCCGGGTTCGAATCCCGGTCAGGCATGGATGTTGTGTTTGTCTTACGGCACTGGCTCTCTCCCTTCCCTGGAACCAGTGACCCTAAATTAGGGACGGGCGACTGCTTATAGCCCATTGAGTTGCTCACGGTGGTCGTTAAACCTCCAATCAAAAAAAAAAAAAAAAAAAACTCACAGAAATATTCACACCATCTTTCACTTAACTCATTGGGCTTACAAAAATCATCTTCAAAACGCTCCTGCATTTCTGTACAGAACTTGCGACGTATGGTTCTGTCATTGTCCCTTAGACTGAAATAACTAAGGAGTCATTTTCAGATGCTTCCTCAAAATTTCCCAAACAGTCTGTGGTGGTATTTGTAACTCCTAGCATGCTATTGTTGTGGATTTCCTTGGGTTGTGCCGATAAATGGCATGAGCACGCTCCACTTGTTCATCAGATACATATGGTCTCCCTGGACTTACAGAAACACATCCTGTTGTTTCAGATTTCTTGTGTCAGTTGTAGATGGATTGTCTGTTCGGCGGTGATTTTGAAATGTGTTCCAAAATGTTGTTGACCAACATTAACAGAATTCGTTTTGCTTAATTCAAACACATAGAATGCCTTCACAGCATTTGCAGCTATCTTGCCTGACTGGTCATGTGCCGGTGAAAATGCACAATCATTTAGTGACACCATCTATATAATAAAATCGTTAATATTTGTGATAGAACTGTCCATCATGATGGTCAATATCTTTCATTGTTTTGGTTAAATATAAAATGTTGAAAGTGTCCATTTCATTTGTAATGACCCAGCATATATTTATAAAAAAAAAAAAAAAAAGCCTTTTTAGGGGGATTTTAGAAGGTTGTTTCTATTTAGTAAATGTTTTCTTCTGTTATTAATTTTGCCTTCCCCCCCCTCCATTTCTTCAGAGAAGCCTAAAAGTAAAATCCAAATTGTGAATGTATTCAATTTCCCTAGTTATTAGAATTACTGTCAAATTTCAGGGCGTCTTAGGGGAAAGAAAAAAAAAAAAAAAGGAAAACACATTATAAATAATAATTTCTGTTATATGATGATTATTCAAGGGGAAATTGAAGATGGCTGCCATAACTGCTGAGTGGTCTGAGGTAAAATTGAGCATGACCTGTATTTTCTTGTCACAGTGGCAATGGTGACAGTTCTGCAGGATTGAAGGACTCAGGTGTAAACCATGGTAACCAACACTTCTGTCGTTTTGAGATATTAGGTGCTTGAATTAATTCCCGCTGTTTTTTGCCACAAAAACACCTGTGTGTTTCCACAGAACGGTACAGGATAGTCTATTCAAAGTAGTGTCCGTTGGCAGCTACGACCTTTTCCCACCGTTGGGGTAGCAAATGGATTCTGCGGTAGAAAAATGCATGTTCTTTCGAGGCGAACCATTCATCGAGCCATTTTTGGATATCCGCGACAGAAATGAAGTGCTGCTCTGACAGGCCATGTTGTAGCGACCGGAATAAATGAAAGTCCGAGGGAGCAATGTCCGGGGAAAAAGGCTGGTTGGGTAAGAAATCCCAGCCAAGTACCTCCAAGAGTTCCTTCACAGATTTGGCGACATGAGGTCTAGCGTTGTCGTGGAGAAGAATAGTCTTGCGATGTGGGATTCAGTTTCCGATCTTCTGGATCATTCCCATTGCCTTTAAACGTTTGTTAACCGTTGACTCATCGACCCGTAGTGTTTTAGACAACTCGTGGAGCGTCTTACATGAATCCTCGTCCAATAAGGCCTCCAATGCGCCATCTTCGAACTTTTCGGCTGCCCAGGTCACTCTTTGTCCTTCACGTCATATTCGTTGGCTTTGAAGCATCAGAACCACTCTCTGCATGTTGTTTCCGATAGGGCATGTTCCCCATAGGCCTGCACTAGCAAACGATGACTTTCCGCTGCAGATTTCTTGAGATGAAAGCAGAAGAGTAATGCTTAACGCAAATGCTCTTTTTTTGGTACGAAATGCCACCTGGTGGCCAAACCATGTTTTTACAAAAATTAAAAATGTGCAAACGATTTCCCATCAGGAACTGTATCCGGTGCAGAAAGAATTTTTCAAATCGGAGATTTAGAAGCAGAGATACAGGGGGAAACGCAATTTACCGCTACGCCCCCTATCGGAAAGTCTATGAATGACTTGAAAATTTTGAAATTATATGAAAAACATGTCACGTGGAAAACACTATCCAACAAAGAAGGAATTTTTCAAATCGGACTCCTAAAAGTAGAGATATTGACAAAAATAAGATGTACATCTACGCCCCTGGCGGAGAAACTGTGGAATATTTTAAGAAGAAGGTATTCCGAAAAGGTTTATCGATGTGAGTGGCATCAGTCCACGAAAGAATTTTTTCAATCGATATTTTAGAAGCTCAGATTTTATGGCAAATACATCAGAAGCAAAAAATAACTCCTATGCCCCCTGGTAGCCAAAGTATTTTTTACCAAAAATTTTAAATTATATGCAAAAGATTTTCCATCAGGAGATGTATTCGCTGAAGAAAAAAAATTTTAATCGGAGTTTTAGAAGAAGAGTTATCAGGGAAATGTCATTTACTTTTACGCCCCTAGTGGAAAATCTATGCGTAATTTGAAAAAGTAACTATATCTAAAATACTCTTTGACATAAATGGAATCGAAAAATAAAAGAATTTTTTCAATCGGATGTTTAGAAGCAAATATGTGGAATAAAATGTATTTTTGAATTCGACATCATCTGCATTTACGCCCTCTAGTGGCGAAATTGTACATCATAAAAAAAAACTACATAAAGGATCATCATTCGCATATTTCAAGTTTCCCAATGCAAAAAGAATTTTTCAAATTGGACTGATAGTTGCAGCGAGATATCGTGGGTACGGACGGACGGACGGACAAACCGATAACATAAGCACGATCTTTTTACGAAAGACGTGCTAACAAATCTGACAGTGCCACTAAGAATAACAGTAACCCCCTTAAGAAAAATCACAGACAATATGTGAGCATGGTTACAAAAACCAATTGTGGCATAGCTCAGTAACCACTTTCCACATATAGATGGAAGTAAACAGATATGGTGAATGTTGAGGATGCCTGAGGTAGCACATACTATGTCACAAATGGCTACTTCTTACATCAGCAGGATTTCAGATTTTTGCTTACTGTTACTTCTACCTATTATATTGTCAGTGGATTGAGCAACTTGTTAATGGATACTGAGTAAAACAACAATATCATTAACAAGAACGACTTCATGAGTGTTAGGCTGCCAATGGTGTGTGCTTTCTTGACTATGCCAAAAGTGGTTATCACATGAACTGAACCTAGGTGCAGTGGTAGTCTGTAACTTGGGCTGGGATACTGCCAGACTGTCACAGATTGGTTTTTGCTTCTAACAAACTCCATTGGAACAAGGATGAAAATCTTGGACCCTTTCATGAACCCATTAGCAGATGCAATGTTTTTCCTACAAGATAATGCCTACCACTCCACTGTTGTTGCCTTGTCAATTGCACTCTTTACCATATGAAGTCGACCACCTGGTCTCCCAACCTAAATGTGATGGATCACATGCACTCAATGCTCTATGAATGTCAGATGCATTTGCCTCCTGGAACTTCAACATGCTTTGGAAAAACAATTGAGATTACTACCACAGCACTGTGGGAGTCTTTTCTCTGTGAGGTCCATATAGTGGCAGGAATTGACTGCCCTCAACAATGAAACACTGGCTATCTCATGTCCCCACTCTATAACTTTGGGAATTAAAGGTGTTTTATTTTTAAATGTTACTCTTTCGACACAGTCATATACACCTACCTACTGATTTACTTTCAGCGCATCCTATGGGTTTTAGAGAAAGTTCAGAGTTTTAGGTTGTTCCTTATTTTTCTGAAACAGTGCTCTGCATAATTGATAACATTTTAAGAGATGTTTTTTTCAATATTGCTGGCCAAATTTACCTTGAAAGTTCTAAAAGCCAACCTTTAGCATAAGTGAGCAAGTCAGCCAGCTGCCTAGGACCACCACAGATTTTAATTATATTTCAATTTTTATCATTGCCCGATTTCTAATTTGTATTGCCTTTGAAAACAGAAATAAAATAAATCAATAAAAAAGATAGTCAAAATGTCAAGTGGACTGAAGCTTCTCAAAACATATGAGAGAATGACTCGAGAGAAATTAGTTGGGTTGGCTTCAATATCAATGGAAAATATTATTGCTTCACCTTTGTATCTACTCCAAGTACTGCAGAATTTGCTTCCAATAAAGCAAAAAAGTTACTTTTTAAAATAACATTTGTTTTGCATCTTTTATATTTTTTACACAAAAGATTACGATCATTTTTTTTTTTTGGAAAATATATAAAAATTGTAATACTCCAGGTAAGAAAAGTTTTCTGCTACAGTTAGTGTGTTTTTGATGTTAAAACATTCAGTTATGCGACCAAAAGCTTATACAATCCTAATCACGAAAGCAATGAACAATGGCATTTACAAATAACCATACTGTAGGCAGCTGTTGCTGAAGTTCATATTTTCATAATAACTAATACGCATTTTTTTTTAATTTTGTTTGTTGTTGAGAATAAAAAAAGTTACTCAAATCTGATCAACAATTATTTTTATTATGAACATAATTTTTGAGTAAAACATAATATTAGAAGCTCACAAGTTGAATTTTTCCTTGAAGGGCTTATTGCACAGTTTTTGTACACTTTGTGGGCAATACTTTTTAACTTGTAGTTTGACATTAAAAGCTCATTACTGTAAAACATAAAACACTTTACTTTTTCATTTGCCATATGCTCAGCCAGGGTGTGTGGCAAGGTAGGTACAACAATTTTTTGAAAATTAAGTTATTAACAGAACCAGCTTGCTTTCCTTTTGCACCAGTTTTGGTCACAAGTATATGAGCAAGCAGGTCCATTATCTTGGATATTATTTTAATAGCACCAGTACTTAGAACAGAATCTGGATGTACGCAATGGAGGAGCAACTTCAAACCACCTACAAACTCATGTCCCGGCTTTCTTCGATCCAGATTTCTGAGCTGCTTTGGTTTGTGTCCTTTTACTTGTATTTAGCAAGCCGGTTCTGTTAATAACAATTTTTTGAAAAATTAAGTTATTAACAGAACTGGCTTGCTTTCCTTTTGCACCAATTTTGGTCACAAGTATGTGAGCAAGCAGGTCCATTAGCTTGGATATTATTTTAATAGCACCAGTACTTAGAACAGAATCTGGATGTACGCAATGGAGGAGCAACTTCAAACCACTTACAAACTCATGTCCTGGCTTTCTTCTATCCAGATTTCGGAGCTGCTTTGGTGTCCTTTCTTCCTTGTATTTAAAAATATTGTTTGTGTAATTACGCAAAGCATTAGGCCACGCAACCGTGGAACGAGGCCCCAGGACATTCATGAAACACCTTAGTATGGGCATCCTCATGCACTCTGCATCCAGGACCTGTCTCTTGGAAAACTTGAAAATCTCTGCAGAGTCATTCTTTCTGGTCCTTTCACGAAGCATATTCAACTTGCGTCTTTCAGTAACAATGTAAAATATCCACACCCTAAGGGAATAAAAAAATCTTTTAAGCATAATAATATGCAAATGTGTATTTTCATTGAATTTCATATGTTTACACAGTTACATCTTTTATCTGGAGTTATATCAGTTACATAAGCAGTCCTCTAACACTTTTTAAAATTGATATAGGCCCATTCCATTTCAAATCAAGCAGATTCCTGTTGGGTGTCTCTCGTGAATTTTCCAGGAAGGCTTAGTCATATAATAGAAAATATCCATTGTACTTCCTTCAGGGAGAAATGGGAATACAAATTATGATGTTTTTAAATTTGTATGCTACAGTGAAAGCTTTACAACAAAAGGAAATTTCTGATTTTTAGGAATTCATAGCTCATGAAATTTTAAAGCTAGGCTATAGCAAAGATTTTTTTTTTCCTCTTAGAAAGCATAATATGTGGGCTTTAACATGCACCATTGCTTATTTTTAGTGGCTGTGCCTCATGTCCATGTAAAAAAATAGTAAAATGAAAAAACACACAAAAATACAATTTTGATTTCTTTTTTAGAAAATTATAAAATTGTTACACCTTGAGGATTCATGTATAGGTGGGTGCTTTCCTTATTGTTTGTTAAAATAATGCTTTCCCTGCATTTCAGTTTTACTTTTGCAATGATAACCATCAAATATTGAAAAAATAATCAACAAAGGCATATTTTACAAATTACCATATTTAGCAGCGTATAGCACGCACCTTAATTTTAAGAAGGAAGTTTGAGTTAAAAAACTTAAATTTAAAATAAACAACTTGGGGATCTCTGAACGTTTTTTTAGATAACACACGTTTATTAATATTTATACCACTTATAAGGCAAATACGAAAGAAAAAACATCTAGTTTGAACAAAAGAACTTAAATATTAGATATTTACAAAAATTTTAATCAGAATCACTACTATCTTGGAAACCATGAAACTCTTCGTCTTCACAGCTATCTTCAAATCAAACGCAACACTGCTGCTTTCACTGCTACTGTCTTCATCAATCAGTTCTTCTTTACCATCCAAAGCACTGCTTATGCCACATTTCTTAAAAGATTTGATAACAATATCTTGTTTAACTATGTCCCATAAAGCCTTTACCTACTGACACACTTTTGAAATGCTAGGTCTTTTCATTTGCCCAGAATTTGTAACTTCATGTTGAGCTTCATCACACATGTATTTATCCCATTCTTCATGCATAAAAGGCTTTGAAGGGCTTGTTAATGGAAACATCTAATGGCTGTAATAATGATTAAGTCCTGGAATAACTGCTATTCCTGTTTTGCACTTTTGCAATTCTGTCTTCATTGTTTCTGTAAGATGAGATCTAAATGCATCCAATACTGATAAGAATGGCTTCTTTGACAAACCACTTGGCAGTGGTATATATTTGAGGTTAGCTAAGCTAGCAACAAAGCCCAGAGAATGCACAAATAAAACTTAATTACATATACACAAATAAAAGTCAATTATCAACGGTATTAAAATATGTTGATGCTTTCACTGTGAAAAAAATGCGTGCGGATTCACTTCTTTGACTGAACAGTGCTTGCCATAACGCAAGCACTCTTCCAGTCTTCACAGTTCTGATGCGAAAACCTTCCGTTCCATCACCTGCTAGCGTTCCCATGACAACATAAATCAGCTGGTAGATGGGAATGGGTCATTGCTTTGGGAAAGGGTTCGCTCAGAATACAGAAGATTTAGACTATCTCAGGCACTCGCATACTCCCGCCCATAAGTATTTCGCGGGAGTTGTTCAGTTTTTGTGAAGTGTCAATGAATTAAAATCGAGATATTATATCTTAAATTTGTGGCTTTGTTGGATTCGAACTGTTTTGATAAATTTTGTGAAAGCTTCCCTAAACATCTACTGTGAGAACATAAAGAACTCTAAGCTTCACATTTTGATACAGTTCGACTAAAAAATGAACTGAAGGTGTTTTATTCCCTTGACGAATACAAATCAGTAAGAGACATTACGTGTTACATAAAGTTGAATAAACTGGACATAGTGTTTAGTGAGATGTACAAATTAGCAGACCTCATATTAAGCTTTCCATCAACAACTGAAAGAAGTTTTTCTGCATTAAAAAGAATCACGATATATCTTAGAGCCACACAAGGACATGCACATTCGATTTTGTCAGTAGAGAAAAACATTCATTTTTAAATATGAAAAAGTACTCGGAAGAAACACGTAACACTCTAGTTCAGACAAAAGGAAGAGAGAATGGAGTTCATGTACAAATAATGTATTCAGAAGAAGAATGGAGTTCATGTACAAATAAGTGTTAAAATCCTAATCCTCATAATTATTTGTTATCATGTTAGCAATGGCATGTAACTCAAATTTAGAAAAACAAGTTACTTCTATTACTTACAATTAAAAATTAAACTTCACAATAAAAAAACAGTACTGGGGGAGGGGAGACGGGTGAGATAGCCCAAGTCTCTGACCCAAGATACACCACTGCCACCTGTGTGCTTCCCCACACATTTTTAATCCAAAGCTTCATGCCTTCTTCATCCATCCAACCTTTAGGATGAACATGCACATGTATGCCACTTGGAATTTTCTACTTTGGAAAAGTTTTTCTTTTAAAAATTACCAATGGCAGCAGATTATTTCCATCTGCAGTGCAGGCAAGAACAACAGTTGAAAGATTTTTTCATGCCCTGAAGTTTTGATCATTACTGTCTTAGCACCTTTTGAGGCCACAGTTTTATTTGAAGGAACATCGAAAGTGTACTTCGTCAATGTTGCCGATTTGACCCATTTCAAAGTTTTGTCTTTTCCTTTCTTTATTAATAAACCTACGAAAATTTATTATCTTCTCTTCATAATCGTCCGGCATAGGTTGGACAATCCTGGTTCTTGTTTGCATCTGAAGCTCATGCCTCTTCATAAATCTTTGGCACCATGATGTTGCCCCTTTGAAATCATGTATTTGTAAACTCTTTGCTGATTTTCACTGCTTGAATAATTATTTTTGTTGATAAAGCAATGCCAGATTTTCTTTGATTAAGTACAAATTCTTTTACCTGTTGTTCCAAATTTGGCCATTTAGCAATACTGCTGCAAAAATCGCATTTTGTTCTTGATAATGTCTTGATTTTTTCTTCACCACTCTCGTATTGCGCATTCTGTTGGTGGCTCTCCAAAAGGCTTTGCTGCAGCCCTATTTGCATGCTGCTTGGCATATTCCACAACCTTTAACTTGAAACCAGCTGTATAGGTTGAATGCTTTTGTCTTGATTCCATTAGGAATAGTTTTAAAAAACTGAAACTAGTAGCTAATGCAGGCATGGGTTGTTTAACTGAGGACACTCTGCACACATGAAAGTGATGAGACAGATTAAAAAACAGACATGCCAAGTGCTCCGCCTCGAACGGAGTTGCTCTGTTTTAGACAGCTAAATCCACGCTCTCCGCTCAAGGCTTTAAAACTCCGGTTGTTGCAATTACCATGATTCTTTTTGTTATTATCCTTATTACTTCAGTGTTTATTAAAAGGTTAAATTGAAAATTCCTCCAAGTGTACTAAAGTATGCTTTCCCCCCTTTTTTGTCTTTCTTTAAATGCCGTCTGTCAGTATGAGTGTCTGTAAATATAGAAGAATGGGATGTTTCGCTCTTCTTGGTGCTTGCTGTGTTATCAAGGCCAATCTATTTCACGTTACTTGCGAGTGCATTCGAGCTTGTTGTTTATGGCATTGCAGCGCAGCAGAGAGCTGAACAGGTCTTGGCTGATGGGAGCGTTGGCTGCGGGAGAAGCGTGGTGCAGGGCGGGAAGTTTCGGCAGTGCAGCGTTGGAGTGGACATACCTAGGTGGTAGTTTGCAGTTTTCACTTTAGTGCATTACCTGAACAAAGTAAATTTCTTTTGTGCATTACGTCAAAAGGACTGCATAGCCAATGCTTAAAAGATGCTTTTAAGAAGCAATGGTCCGTTTTGAAATGTTCCAAGAAATCCGAAACGCATGCTTACTATTCTGTTTGTGACATTGATTTCACTATCACATATTGTGGTTTAAGCGACGGCAAACGCCATATCGCATACCACCAACATTAGATAATGCTAAAGTAAAGGCATATGGTCAAACTCTTAAATCTTCGTTTATTTCCACGATGGAAGGTGTCCATGTAATATATGCGGAAATTTTGTTCACACAGCTTTTATTATAGAGCATAATTTGCCCATCTTTGTGGAAGACCATGACAGGCCTTTGTTTATTAAGATTTTTCTAGATTCGGACATTGCTAAAACATATGGTTGTGCTTGGATAATTTGTAAAGAAAGAAGTAGAACTGCTTGTCAACAACGTTTACGCTGTAAGTATAAAGATTAAGAAACTTATTTTGTGTTTTTTGATATGATGTGCATTGGGTTTTTTTTTGTTGTTGTTGTTGTTTTTTAAATACATGAGCATTCATCCACACGAAGAAATACCCCCTGTAGCCTGTGCTATTGCTCCGGACAGCCCCTTCTGAAATTTGGCAACTCTGAAAAAACTGTTAACATTTGGCAACGTCTAGATGTATCGCACTCTGCATCAGTATTCATTTTACCTAAGTTTAAATTTTAAAAAGTAGTCTACACGTATAACGTGCAGGTAGAATTTCAGCCCTAAATTTTTGGGGGAAAAGTGCTTGCTATAGACCAATAAATATGGTAATACAAAAATGTCATTAAAAAAAAAATCTGAAACTTTGACAAGCAGCAGTTATATTAGTAGAATAAGAAAGCAAGGGGGCAGGGAGTAGGATTTCAGTTGCAATTTTTTTATACACAGCTTAATAATCAACACTGCCAATTATAGTAATTTGTGAAAGAAGTTCAATAATTGAACACGTCATTTTATGTTAACAGCAAGCAGACTGAATTTCCAATGCTATTGAAGAAACGATAAAAATAATTTGCCCTTTAAACTGGTAAAGGATCAGCAGTTGAACTGTCATTTTTATTTTTCAATTAGTTCACCTTTTTTATGGCAAGGTTCGTACTCTTCCAAGCAAAATAAATTCAAGCACTTTTCAAAACCAAATTATCATACATGTGTGCTGTCAGTCTGTGAGTAGGTAGGTATTTTAGCAAGTTGAGACCATTAAACTTAGCTGGTATGGGAACACCTTCAATGACTTGCCTGTTACCCCCTGTTGGTTTATTTTATTAACTTTGAATTGCCATTCTGATTTGGTGTTTTTATAAATCATTTTATTTGGTGGAAAGTCCTAAACTTTTTCAAGGAGCGTACGAACCATGTATGGATAGGTTAAAAGCTGGGGGGGCTTATAAACAATCAATTTTATATGGAAGGGGAAATTCCATTTACATTACTATGGTTTGGCCTGTGTTTGGGGTGCAGCTAATTTATGAGGTTGAGGGAGGAGCAACCATCAGTGGCAAGGAAGGCATTTGAAAAGTGCATTCTACTGCAGCATTTTCCTTAACAGTTTCAGGCACAGGAGGACAATTTCATAGCTATGTTTTCTATTGAACTTTTTATACTGAATCCCAGCTGTTGTCTATTTATATATAGCAGCTTTCTTTAGTGCTATGTTTACAAATATTAAAATTGAAAAAAAAAACACTGCTCATTTTAGATTTAACATTTTATAATCAGACATTGCTGACCTGTGCTACCGAGCTTAGGTTTTCAATTACTTTCTGCTAACAGCTACCTACAGACAATTGCATTGAATTCTACTGTCACCTCAACAGTTAAGAATTGTCACGTTGCCAGTTATTGTGCGCATTAAGCTCGAGTATTTTTACTTCTCTGTTCTCTAATATTTAGAATTTCCAACTATTGGACAGTAGCAGAAAGTTAACTTCAATATTATCAAAAACTCTACACCATTTATATGTTATAACATACGACTCACATCATATGTCTAAAATTTTCTTTAATGGCTTAAACACAACACTCAATAAATTTTCTTTAATGGCTTAAACATAGCACTTCTAGGCTCTGAGAATTAAGCCCAGATGAAGACTCCCAGCTGAGCCTTCACGTAGCTGGGAGACTTCATCTGGGCATAATTCTCAGAGCCTAGAATGGTCACAATGTGTGACTGTTCTAAGCTCTGAGAATTAAGACCAGACCAAGACTCCCAGTGGAGTGCGAAAGCAAAACAGATATTGAGTGTCATGTTTTAAAAATGGGTGTAACACATTTGTGATGAATTGATGAAAAAACTTTTCATCAGCATTGGGAAGAACAGCTGAAAGTCAAATCCTGGTTTCAGAAAGCCTACCTAAAAAAGAAATGCTACAAAATTCCCCACATGTCACAAAATACATGATAGGCAAATCAAAATCCATAAGGAAAGAAAATGACATCTGACTACAAGTCGATGCTTACCCAGGTCAATTCAGTAAACTATGATGATATTGAGATAGCAATGAAATATTACCTAAATGATGCGAATTGTTCATGGCTGAGTCCAAATAAGATAGATGACATGACAAAATATCATAAAATGGTGAACATGTTAAAAAAATTAAAAAATGCATAACCCAATCAACCTAGAAAACATTTTCCTTAATTAAAAAAAAAAAAAAAAAACACCCGGAGATCAAAATTGGCTTATCAAAGTTTTACTCACAGAGGCCAAAAGTGGGTTTAAAGTCAGCAAAAATAATAAGTGATGCACATATTGTTCAAATATTAATATTTTTTACGTGACTTAGCAAAATGTGTACAATGCACCTGTCGAAGCATCGGGTTTGGATTTATTTACTTTATGTATGTGCCGTAAGCCATTAGGTAATTGTTGGCTAAAACAAAGTGGAGATATCTCTGGCAGTGTAGGCATTAGTTTGAAAACCTTAAAGTGGAGCGAATGCTGCACATTTTAAAAACAGATGCGAGCTCAGGTAGTTAAAAAAAAATGGCAATAAAAGGAAGTGGTTATTCAGTGCAACTGACCATGGAAAAGGACTTTGATGGTGTTAGGAGGTTTGTGAAGCACTAGCCAACTCAGCATAATATTTTTAATCTAGATGTCATAGACAACACATAAAAAGGCAATTCTCTTGCAAACATTGTCAGTAAGATGTTGTGTAATGTAGTTTTCTTGACATTCTCCTACAGATATCAATCAATTTAGAAAGAAAATGTGGGAATATTAGGAGCACATAAAACCATGTCTAAGAATCTGATCTTTACATGTGTAGATTACTGATAGAATAACAAAAATAAATAAGACTGGAAACCATGAACTGGTAGAAGAGTTGAATGAATCTTACCCTAAAACAAAGAATGATGTAGAAATTAGTAACTTAAGCAAGGGATAATTTTGTTGCATGCATTTATGAAAACTGGTGGATTGAGAAAATAGTTCAAGTTTCGTATGAAAATAAAGATCTAATAATACTTAAATCTAAACATCATCGTGGCCAGTCAAATAACTTCAGATGACCTTAACAAGATGACATCTGTGATATACCAACTCACAAATTTTTGTCAATTATGAACTCCACCATTTCCAGTTGTTAGCTCTAGAAGGTTACATGCAATTGGTGCTAGTCATGTGTAAACTCCGTTTTTGAAGAATCATGGAAATATTAAATCAAATGATATGTAATTCCTTAATTTTAATGTTGAAATGCATTTTTTTTACATTTCAGTTTTTCTAAGCTACCGCTCGCCTTTTTTCCTATGAAAATTTTTCATGTTTGGCCGAGTATAAAAAAATTGCTACTGAAATACTACCTTTTTTTATTGCTTTATCTTATATGAGCATACAATTACTATCATCTACTAAAGTTGTTTTAACTGGCTCTTTTTTTATATTATTTTTGAAATGTGACACTTTTTGTTAAATTATTTTTGAAATGAGACACTTTTTGTTAAATTATTTTTGAAATGTGACACTTTTTGTTTAATTATATGTTTTTCTAATATTTGGATGCTTGCCTTTGCAAAAGCAAAACAGAAATGCAGGCAAAGCATGTTATATATATATACATGCTCGTGAGCAGAGGAGGGAATCACCTGTTCTTGAATTTTTTATAGTGAAACAATTACATAATTTTCTAAACAGAAATTAAAATTATATTTTTTGAATGTTTTACATTTCCTCATTTCTTTCTTTTTTTTTTTTTTTTTTACATGGACATAAGGCACAGCTACATTAAAGTAAAGGTGCTTGTTCAAGTCCTTACATTTTGTTTTCTAAGAAAAAAATCTGAGGTAAAACTTTAAATGTCAAGAGTTATACTGCAGCACACCATTTTAAAAATGACCTAATTTGCATATAATTTTTCTGAAGAAAATGGGATTATATAGAAGTAAAGGATAAGGCTTCCAAACATTTTTTCTAGGAAAATACCTGAGGGTCACCCAACACATATTCTGCAAAACTTCCAAATTTGAAATGGAATGAGCCTATTAAAGTTGTCTGCCCTTTTCTTTTTTGTTTTCAGATATCTACATTTTTTTAAGTCTAACCAAGAGAGAGGGTACCTACTATACCTCTTTGTCCTATTGTAGGTCTAAACATTTTCTCCTGTGTTTCGCTGTGACATTCCTTTCAACATTGGAATCTTTCAAAATGCTAGAACTTCCTTTTTGAAATGAACTATATTTTTCTTCTAATAATCTTTTGACACAATATAAATTGGACGGTTCAGCGTTTCCTCGAAATTTTTCCAGCAAAGGTTCCCAGGGCTGCCCAAGCAATCAGAGGGGCAGGCTTCCAGCTGATAGACTGAGTTGGCCTCAAATGATGCACGAGTGGCACGTTTGTCCCCATAGCTCTGTCCCTTTCCTGGAACCAGAACACAGAATTAGGGGTGGGTGACTTATTAGAGCCTAAAATATTGGCACAGTCGTAACCCACCCTCCTCCCAAAGAGTGCCCTTTAAATCATATCTGTATCTTCTGGCTTAACTTTAATGATGTGAATTAATCTTCATACCCATCAAAGCATATTTCTATGATGTAGACACAGTAGCTAGTAGTTAGAGCATGCAACTTTGGGACATAGGTTTCCAGGTTCATGTTCCTGTCCCATGATACAGCTGCCATAGTTATGAAGCCATGTAGTTAAGCCAGTGGTCTAGTGTATTGGATCCTTGATAAACAGGGTGTCGGAGAATTATTGGACACATTACAAAATTATATAAAACAAAACATTAAACAAAAAGAGAAAGAAACCTACTGTACCAACTTACAATGTAACTACACAAGTTAATAAATTTCGATGTGAAAACCCTTGGTTGCTCATTATATGTCCAAGTGATACTCAATTTCATGCCATGTATTGACAAGCATCTGAGGAGTTATGGAATTAATAGCAGCTGTGATACGCTGCTTCAGTTCCTGCAAATCATTACAAAGCATCTGACAGACACAATCCTTCACATAACCCCACATGAAATAATCCAATGGAGTTAGATCTGGAGAGCGAGGAGGCCACGGAATGGGACCACCACGCTCAATCCATCTGTTGGGGAAATGCTCATTTGCTCATTTAGGCACTTACATACAAACGTTGACCAATGCGAAGGCGCGCCGTCTTGCTGGAAAACAATGTCATATCTTTTGATATGGGGTATAGCGATATATTCTAGAATATCCAAGTAAATGTCACCATTTATGGTTTTTTCGCAGAAAAAGAAAGGGCCAATCATTTCTCTTTTCGATAGGGCAAACCACACAGTAACTTTTGGAGAATCACGTTCTAGTTCAATAGCAGCACGAGGCAGCTACAGGTGCAATTTTATACATGCCAATTTTCCCTGATTTCCCACCCTGTTTGGGATGAAAGAAGTAAAAGCATTGATGGATGAATATAATAATGTATTGCAGAAATTCAAGCACCTAGTACAGAAGTTGAGTTAATTTCCTTATAAAAATCGTTGTGTTCTTATAGCTCAGAACCCAGTAAATTGTCCTGAGAAGAGAGAAGGCATATTTTTCATCACAGGCATTTTTAAATTTTTTGCATTCTATTCTTTGTATTCACCTCAGTGTGAATGGGGTTTCAGAAATATAAAGGAAAGCAAAACAACAGACAGGCGAACACAAACAAAACACTGAAATTGTTTCAGACTGAATGAGGATATTACTTGGTAAACCAGATATTGTACAATTTGATTCACTTCTGGCAGCGTCACTATAGATCCAATCCCACGAAAGGACAAAAAATTTTACCTCATACCCGTTGAAATGCTAAATAAAGCTAAACATAATTTGCATGCTCATTAACTGGAACACAAACTGTAATCAATGCAAAAATATTCCTTAATATTAGCTAACTATAATTTAGTTAATTTGAAATTTAAGTTTCTCTTTCTACTGTAGACCACATTGAAAAAGATCAAAAGAACTATTACTGTATGTATATTAAATGTATTAATATTTGTATCATTTACAGGCCATTAACTTCTGGTACACACTAGTCCTGTAAACCAGTGAATTTTCCCCCAAAATTTTACCACTGCAGCATGCTTGCCATGTACTCCAGATTTCCCCATTAACTTCTTTGATAATGTCAGAGGAACTGAGATTTTTTTCATTGATTTCTCTGCAACTGCTGTACACAGTGGCTTTACTAAGTTTACACATACTTCATATCAACTGCTTTTACCAACTACTATATCATTTAATCTAAACATATAGTTCTAAAAAACTCAAGCAATAATCTTCCTAAATATTGCTGCAGTTAATCTCCTCTGGTTCTTGTAAAAATCAACATAATTTTGTGAAAATCGAAGAATAAATAAAACTTTGTTTTACTACTACTCAATATTTTTCTTTAAGTAAATCTGCATACATTTAATCAGCTCAGTCTCTCTGCACTGTGAAAAATTTGCAAACAGTGGTAGTTGGTGATTTCCATCCATTTTTATTGATTCACAACCTAATAGCTTCATTGCCCCTCTTCAAGGTCAGGTATAGTGAAACACAGAGTTGTATAAAAATAAAATGTATCTGCGTACACAACCATTGAAACAGAAAGTTGCTGCAAACCCACGAATCACGATAACGATAGAATAAGATAATTTAAAGAAAGATTAATAAAGCAATAAATAATTATTACAACATTACAGATTCCCGTGAGGACAGAATAAGTTCATTACAACTGAACATGTAGCAATGTGTGTAAAATGGACCTTTAGGGCAAAATATTAAAACAATGGACTATGAACCTCATAAAAACCAGAGACTAAACAAAGAAAGTTTTTATATCTAGAAAAACATTTCCATTAATGAACCCTCAAAAATTAGAAATACCATTTCAAAGATACTCTTGCTTTAACCCTAATTAGAAATACCATTCTCAACAACTTAATTCAAAATTACATAAGCAAAGGACTTTAATTTAATAATTGATAACTGCAAGAGGAACCTGGCAATAAAATTTAAATTATTTCTGTGTAAAAAATCTTTTGATACAGTTCTTATACATTGAGAACAGGCCTTGATAAAATCTAGAGGCCAGAAACATCTGTAAAAGCAAAACAACTCAGAGGATGTAAAAAATAAGTGATAGTACAAGTTAAAATATAAATAAATATATTCATCTGGATAAAGCCTTCATGAAGTGTTTTAATTGTTGTAAATAACATTTTATTTTTTTAATCTACAAAGAAAAACTATCTGCAAAGTCTGCTGATTATTTGGAAACTATCTGCATACGGCGTACGTCTATATTCTGCTACTCTCTTGAAGCATAAACTTTAATTTCAAATTTGCTAAATAATATAGTGCAAATATTTTTCACACTGATTATAATTTGTATACCAACTAACGAACATGAAAATTACATTTAACTTTAGTAATTTGATGGGTATAAGATATAATTAGTAACAGTGCTGCATATATTCCAGGCTAGCTGTGAAGCCCAGAGAACTCACAAATAAAAGTCAATTATCGACGGTATTAAGATGTGTCGATGAGAAAAAAACATGAGTGGATTCGCTTCTTTTGATTATGAGAATCAGTCTGGCGAGCGATGACTAACGGCATAACACAAGCAGGTCTTCCCTGTTCTGATGTGAAGAACTTTGACATGATCGTCTGCTAGCGTTTCCATGACATGAATCAGCGTATGGAGGTGAATGGACCATTGCTTTACGCAACGGTTCGCTTAGAAAAGAAGACTTTGGACTATTCAGTCCTTCCATGCTTCCAACTTTTAACAGTGCGTGTTTTGCGAGAGTGGTTTCAGTTTGTGTGAAGTGTCAATGAATTAAAATCAGTGATATTATATATTAAATTTGTAGCTTTGTTGAATTTGAATTGTTTTGATAAAATTTGTGAAAGCTTCCATGAACATCTACTATCAGAGCTCAAAGAATTCTGCTTTAAATTTTGATACAGCTCCATTAAAAAATGAACTGAAGGTGTTTTATTCCCTTGATGAGTACAAAACATATCAGTAAGAGACATTACTTGTTACATAAAGTTAAATAATTTGACAGTGTTTATTTAGGTGTACAAATTAGCAGATCTAATACTAAACTTTCCATCAACAACTGCCAAAAGAAGCTTTTCCGTATTAAAAAGAAATAAGATATATCTTAGAGCCACACAGGGACATGTACATTCGAGCAACTTGGCTGGTTTGTTAATAGAGAAAAACATTATTTTTAAATGTGAAAAAGTACTTGGAAGAAACATTTTTGTGAAAACCTAACACTCAAGTTAACACAAAAGGAAAGAAGAATGGAGTTCATGTACAAATAAGTGTTCAAATCCTAATCCTCATAATTATTTGGTATCATGTTAGCAATAGCATGTACCTAAAATTTAGAACAAAATTTTTACTTCTATTACTTAACAATTAAAAAATAAACTTCACAATTTAAAAAAAACAATACTGGGGGGTGGGGGGATGGCCCAGGTCTTGGACCCAAAATATGCCACTGCTTAGTAACAATGTTTTGTGTCTTTACACCTGATTGGATCCATAGCGACACTGCTGAATATGGATCAAATTCGGTAATATCTTGGTAATCAGACTGACTGGCAGTTTGTTTTGCCAGTCATCCTGATTACCTCCCTGTTTCTAACCCCCATTTCACACTCAGTTGATATACAATAGAATGTAAAAAGCAGTTTTCCTATAATATATGAACAAATTACAACTGGAAAACTGCTACTTGAATTACACATGGCAGTTTCCCGGTAGTAATTGTAATTTCAGAGCATGGTAATATCCCCAGGATAAATCAATTCTGTATCCAAAAATGGTAGCCATCAAGTTCCACCAATTCCAGTGGGAATGAGTTGTTAAATTTTCAGACTTAAATGCTTCTTTCATTTCAGAGCTCTTTGGAGCGCTTTTTACACTGACACTTCTCAGTTTGCCAATGCAACAAAGCCTTTACCTTTTTAAGATTCCTTGCACTGATGTGAGACAGTGTGTTCCTCTCAGAATATTCCAATGGTTCAACATAAATGCTTATCAAAGTGTTTGGCTGACTGCCAAATTTGCCGCTTTCTGCACTTACTTGGGGCTGCTCACTTTTAACGTACTTGGCTTAGAGATTTTCGCTCACCAAAGAACACGTGCAATTTTTGTTCACTGGACTTGAGAGAGAGGACAGTAATAACTAACACGTTATGCAATATCTACCATGAACAAAAAAAGTAGGGTCATGAGAATGTGTATTGCCTTGGCAGAGTGCAGTTAACAATAAAAAGAGTAGAATTAAATGATCTAAGCAAGTAATATAACTGTAAATAACTTTTTATTTATAAGAATATCATTTTAATAACACTGTGATTCAACCCACATGAACTATTTGTTTCAATTATTCTCGCAGTGTCTTTTTCATTGAATGACAAGCTGAAAACATTGACAATAGCTTCAGTGTTTTTGCTACAGAAATTTCTGACTTCACATTTGAGGTGGAAAATAATAATTTTGTTGAAAAATCGCAAAACATTTAATTCCGGAGATGTTTGGCAATATGAAAAGCAGGTATAGCTTCAGCGGCTGAAACCTTTATTTCAAAGTTTCTGTTTTCTGTGGAAATAACTATTTTACGGGTCTAACAGAGGTAATTATTTCAAAGAGTTGGTGGTCAAATTTTTGAACTAGAACCTAGTTCATCAGGACTACGTCACTGGAGTAGTTGCTGCCACTCAGTCGGAAGTTTCCAACCACAATTATCGTTAATTGTGGTACTTCTTTTACTCGCTATTTCTATCCCTTCTTTTTAGCTTCCTCTTTACTATGTGTGATCGGTGGGCAATTATTCTTACAGAGTCCCAATTTATGGAGTGTCCACGTGCTTGTACATGTCTGTCTAGCCCTGTTTTGTTACTGTTTCTAATAGCTGCTTGATGTTCTTTCATTCGGACTTTCCTGTTTCTCCTAGATATAGCTTAGCCCACAGTTACAGTCGATGCAATAGACTACTCCTTCTTGCAATTGGATGTCTATTTCTTTCTGTTTTAGAGCTGCCAGAAACTTCTTTAATTTGTTATTTAGATCTGGAGTAAGCCTGATATTATATTTTGCTCCGTTCCTTTTTAGTTCTGTTTAGTTGCACAAAATGGCTGGTCACTTCAATGGAACTTCTGCAGGAATGTATGTTTTTTCTGTGCTTAGTTGAATGCAAATGTTGCTCCAGATCAGGCTGTTCTTTGTTATTAAAATTAATTACTGCCTTACATGATTCACAAAAATTATAGCTGCGATTATCTCAAGCATATTTTTCTATGGGCTGTTTCTTAAATGTACATTTTTTGCAAGTCCTGATAGGAGGAATTGTTTTTTCCTTATGTAGTGATATAAAATGCACCTAACAAAGTCTTGTTAGACCTGTTTTAGGTTAATGAAGCAAATAAACACATTATCTAAATCAAATCAAAACACACAAGTTCATCGTAACTTAAATCATATCATCGGAATTGAAAGCCTTAAGTTCAATAAAAATGTTTGCATAAATTTTAAAACTACATTGGCAGAATTCAAAGAATCAAAACTGAACAGAGAAGCATCACTTTCTTTTAAGTATTTATTTATTTATTTATTTTATTTACTACACAGCTTCCGAATTCCCAAATCTGGAGAAAAATTTGGTTTTCGTAGATATGGATGAACAACACATTTTTGCTTGTGTAACTGTTGCATTTTTATTTTTATTTTATTTTTAAATTCTACAGCTGTAGCACTTGTAGTAACTTCTTCCATACACTTAATGCAGGTTGATTTTCAACATTTGGCAATACTATAGTGTACAGGTGTAAAAGCTAAAACAAACTGCAGTAACAACAAGACACCTATGACATTTCCTTCAGAATTTTTACTTCTATTATACATCTTTTTTTGCTCTTAAACTTAAAAAACAGTACCGCAATTTAACAATGACTGCAAGGAAATTATATTATGTACATATTCACTTTTTTGAGGTCGAGCAAAGGACGTAGGCCTACAATGAAATCAATTTTTTAGCTCTTTTATTGCAACCACTGACATGGTAATTTCTGCCAATTCTTCATTTATTTTTTTTCCTTTATTAATTTTTTGAAAACTATTTGATTGAAGGAAGCAGTTCATATCTCTCATCAATTCCCCTTGGGCGGCAAGGTCATTTGCACGTTTCTCTAATTCGGCAATATTGTTTTCTACTTTCAGTTTTTTTGTACTAAGCATTTGCAATTCCTCCTCAATCAATTTACGTTTCCTCCCAGATGTTGCTTGGCACATTTTTATTTTTTTTTTTTTGGGCATCTAAATATTGAACATATTTCTGTCTAGCTGAAAAGACAGAAGCTCTAAGCTCTTTACTTAGTACCACATTCCCTAATAAATAACAGAAGATAACGATCTGAACTGCACTGACCCCACGCAAAGAAAACAAGAAGCCAGCAATAAATCTAATCTAAACCAAAGGGATTTGAAGGTAGATGGTTGGCAAACTGCCAAAAGCAATACAGAACATGGGTAAACTTTTGCGACATTCGATCTAGTGAATCTAGTGACGTAAAACCATCATCAGTACGCCAATGAAACCAGCTGGCCTGAGTAACGCGCGCATTTCTTTGGTTTAAAAAAAAAATTACGACCTTTTTAACGACCGAATATAATATAATTACGGTGTTTTCAAGGACTTTTTAAGAGCCCTTAAAAACAGAACAGAAATTAAGGAGTTCTTAAGGGCCCTTAAAAAAGGTAAATGGAAATTAAGGAGTTCTTAAGGACTTTTCAAGGGCCCTTAAAAATGCAAATGGAAATTAAGGAGTTCTTAAGGACTTTTAAGGACCGTACGAACCCTTTACCACCCCCGTAGCTGCGGGGAGGCGCAGGTAACGAAGGAGTGTACTGCAGCTGCCAGTTATGGTTTTATGAAAAAAATTCGAACACACACAATAATTAACCCAAAGATTCATATTTTGCTTTAAGATATATTGAGCTTTGTCTAAATAAATATCTAGTTCACTTTTAGAACTCTGAATGTCCTACAGATTGAAAGCGCTCGGCTCTTTGACTTCAGGTTGTAATACGATTGCTCTGCAATGGGTTGCAAATAATACGATCGCTCTCCAATCGCCCTCTCTGCACTGCTGAGGAAAAGAGAAAAGCGTGAGGCCACAGTGGTATTTTCCGTGGAGGATGTAGGAAAACAGTTAGTTACCTAGGATTATGTGCACGACAGGCGTCAACATTTATTCACAGCAGCCGCAGATCTGCCATGTATACGAGGGCAATTTCTTCAAATGATTTAATTTAGTTTTGGATAAAGCAATTACACGTACTGTCAAATCCATTACTTAAAAAGTTAAAACTATAAGGCTCTAGGTACCACCATTACTTTTGCAGACACTTTCCCTGACTTCCTAAACCCCAACCACCACACACACACACCCTGAAAAATGCATCCTCCCTCATGTTCGAAATTATTGTGCTTAACGGTGCTGAAGTAAATCTTGCGGGGGAGTGGGGCGCACGTTGTGCTAGTTATGCCACTGGTGTCACTATTATACTACACTTGTGGGAGGTCAAAGTGCATAAGATTCATAGTGCTATTTCAATATTTTCACACCCATGATTTTTTTATTTTACCAAAGAGAAAATGAGAACAGAGCACAATTCAAGATAATTTTTTTTTTTTTTTTTTTTTATTGGAGGTTTAACGACCACCGTGAGCAACTCAATGGGCTATAAGCATTCGCCCGTCCCTAATTTAAGGCCACTGGTTCCAGGGAAGGGAGAAAGCCAGTGCCATAAGACAAACACAACATCCATGCCTCACCGGGATTCGAACCCGGACCCCGTTCGGACGAATGATCAGAGACCATCGCTTAGACCACTGCGCCACCGGGGCGGCAATTCAAGATAAGCACATGCACTCTAAAAAGGGGTACACCCAGCAATCCTTTTGAAAAGTATTTTGCGACTTTTTTTTTGTTGTTGTTTGGAGGTTTAACGACCACCGACCACCGTGAGCAACTCAATGGGCTATAAGCAGTCGCCCGTCCCTAATTTAGGGTCACTGGTTCCAGGGAAGGGAGAGAGCCGGTGCCATAAGACAAACACAACATCCATGCCTCACCGGGATTCGAACCCGGACCCCGTTCGGACGAATGATCAGAGGCCATCGCTTAGACCACTGCGCCACCTGGCTTTTGCAACTTGCCTTCATTAATTGCAAAAATTGATATAGCTTTTCTGAAATAAATAGAAGTTACCTGAAAAAAACTGACTAGTCCGTTGGACCATCAACGAACTCGACCGACGCTTAATTTAAACAGAAAAGTAAGAATTAATTTTCAATGTCAGCAGTTTTAAAAAAGAAAACAAACTTTAGAAAAACAAAACTATTCAGTTTAGAAATACTGACACAATATGTAATTGAATTTTGACTTAATAAGCAACAAATATACTTACGTATTATAATCTGGGAAGAGAAATACCGAGTAATTCGGAAAATATAAGTAATGATACACTAACATCACAGAATCTTTTAAAATACACAAGACCCTAATTTAAATTCAAAACAAACCGGTAGAAAATGTGACTTGACTTAACCCAAGTTCTCAAGAAAGTGCAACTCTCGTGTTTAAGGGTAGCTCCCGTGGTATACAGTTTAAGACAGCGCCCCAGTGGTCTGTCACGAAACTGCGGTAGCGTCTGTCACGTGACACGGTGTTAGTGGCAAGGACGTAGAATAATAATTCTGGAGGAGATGTCCCGAGTATCTTAACTACAGTGCCTAGAAGAATTAGTGTGTCGGTTTCTAATCGGTGAACCCCGTAGGGTACTGTTTTTGGGTGTGTCGTCGTTGGCGAAAGCGTTCTTGTTTCGTTGCATTTTTGAAACGGCGGCTTGCTGTTTCCTCTTCTATTTTCGTTTCTTTTCCTGCTAAAGTTTTGCAGGCGGTTGGTTCTTCCCATATCCAAGGTAGGATTCTTGTCTTTGCATGCTCTTGTCTGTTGTAGTCTGTTGATTCGGGGTGGGCCCTAGCTGCCGCCGGTGGGTCCGGCGGGGATGGGGGACTCTGATTCCTCGACTCCGGCTAAAAGAATGCGTTCTTCACCGGGTGATGAGCTTCCTCAGCTGGGTGGTTTGCTAGTTCCAGTTAATGATTTTGTTTGTTCGATTCAATGGTCTCCTCAGGAATTGCTGCGTAGGGCATTTGCGAGCGGAGTGACTCGTGGTGAAATACTTATTTCTGCGACTTCTGGGAAGCTACCCAGAGTCCGTCCCATGTTGTTGAAGAGGTTCTTCGTGGACAATATTTCCATGCATGACTCGATTTCAGACGTTCAGTTTTTACGTTCGGGTGACTTATTGGTGCGTTCCTCGAATCTCATTTGCTTGCTGGAAATTTGTCAACTTTCTAATTTTCTTCAGGTACCTGTCAAAACTCAGGTTCTTACTAAGCTTATGACAACAAAGTTTTTAGTTCGAGATGTGTACACTGAAGCCCCTGTTGATGAAATTGCTTCAGAATTGTTGGACCGTGGTGTGAACTGTCTTCGTGTTGTTCGGTTCCGACGTTCGGTAAATTCCTCGAGGGTCCCTACTTCTTCGGTCCTAGTGGAAGAACTGGGCTTTACGAACCGTGACACTATCTATCTGTGGTATTCCAGATGTGCGGTCAGACCCTTCTTGGATTCGCCTAGGCAGTGCAAAAACTGTCAGCGTTTTGGACATCTGCTGTCAACCTGTCGTAGTGCCGCTCGCTGTTCTCGTTGTGGTGAAGGACACGACTCTTCGGTATGCTCGGCGTCGAGCTTCCAGTGCGTGTTATGCAAGGGCTCTCATCCTGCTTCTGATACGAACTGCCCAATTTACCTCCGAGAAAAGCAGATCCTAGATATTATGGCTTCGAAGCATCTCAGCTATCCAGAAGCTCGGGACTCTGTGCGTCAAGTCCACCAGGCCTCATATGCAGCGGCGGCGGCGACTCAGGCTCAACCTCCGTGTGCTTGCTCCTCTGCCTTCCCTCAGCTTCTGAACATTATCTCTAAACTCACCAGTAAATTGGACTCCTTGACGAATCTTCTTTCACCTCCTTCCCTACATGCTGGCCCCACATCATCCGTTACACAGGTGCCACAGGCTGAAATTTTGCAGAATCCTCCTACTACAGTTGCAGCGTGCCCAGCTTCTTCAGTGCCTACTGAGCAACCTTCTGACACTGGCCTCAGCGCCGATGAATTCCTGTCATGCGAAAAATCTGTGGTTCCGTATGTAGAGTCTGCTGCGGAATCCGTCAAACTTTCTCACTCCAGAACCTACTCGTGTCTTCCATGCGCCATATCTTTCTCTTCTCGTCCAGCCTTGCTGTCACACCTGAAAGCTCATCGTGACGACGGTAAGTTTCTTTGTGGCCTCTGTTCCATGCGGTTCAAGACGGCATCTGGCCTAGTGGATCACTTTTCTCTTCATGAATAGCTGGTCGCTGGTCCAATGGAATGCGCAGTCCCTTCGCTCCAAAAGACCTTATTTCACCGACAGTTCTATTTTTTCTACAGCCACGATTTTGACTATCCAAGAATCCTGGCTATCTCCTGGTCTCTCTTTTTCCCTCCCAGCCCGTACGGTGTATAGGAGTGATCGGGGGGCAGGGTCGGGGGGTGGCCTCTTAACTGCAATTAGGTCGGATATCTCTTCCAGATTGGTGGACATCTTCAGCTCGGATTCGAACGAGCAGCTTCTTGCGACGGATATCTTCTCCGGCGACACCACGCTCAGGATTATTAATTTATACATTCCCTCTCCTCCCCTCTCGGCGCTCTTGCTTGGACGGATCGAACAACTGCTCACTGATTGTTGTATGGTGGTTGGTGATTTCAATATTCATCACCCTAGCTGGGGTTCTACTTCTCCGAGACGGGGAGGTACTGAGTTCGTGGACTGGCTTTGCTCGCAAGATCTTTGTCTCCTAAACTCGGGGGCCTCTACTTTTTGCAGGGGTTCAACTTGTTCTGTTTTGGACCTCACCATGTGCTCTCCTCAGCTGGTTCCGTACTGCTCCTGGTCTGTGGATAGTGACCTCTACGGTAGCACCCATCATCCTGTCATTACAACATTGGAGGCAGGGATGTTTGGCTGCCCTCCCCCTCCTGCTCTGGGTCTACAACCAGTTGCTTGGTCAGTGGCTTGGCCTTCTATCCAGAAGATTATCCGTGGTGAACTTCCTTCCACTCCTGACGGTGCCGCTAGGATCCTGGACCGCATTTCCCTGATTCTCCACGCTTCTCGTCGGCTCAGCGGTCAGCGTCGACGTTGGTCTCCCTGGTGGGACTCTGATTGTGCTCAGCGGCTTCGCAAGAAACGCCGCCTCCTTCGCTCTGCTAAGTCATCCGGCTGCCTCTTCGCTTGGTCATTATATCGGCAGGAAGAACGGAATCTTCGCCACCTCCTCATTCTTAAGAGACGTGCCTACTGGAAGGCACAATGCAACGACACCTCGAGGCCAGGATTCGTTTTCTCCCTCTTGCGCCGTCTGAAATCTCATGTTGGTTCGAGCCCGGATCACTTGCTACTTCGGATTGGCGATTTCCTTGTTGCTGATCCGGCGGAGCAGGCTTCGGCGTTTGGTGAACTCTTTTCCACTGCCTCTGGCTGTTCGGTGCACTCCTTTTCTATTGACCATGATGACTCTTCTCTTGAGATGGATGCGTTACTTACTGCCGGTGAAGTTGCCGGGGCTATTAATGGATCGCCTCGACGCTCTGCACCCGGCCCTGATGGATGCACTTACGAACTGGTGAGACGTATATGGAGGTGGAATTCGTCTTGGCTGGTTGACCTCCTTAACCTTTTTTGGTCAGCCGGCGTTCATCCTTCATGCTGGAAAGAGTCCTGGGTGATTCCGATACAGAAGCCTAACAAACCTGCTCTCGACTTATCATCGTACCGAATGATCACTCTCACTTCAGTTTTTTCGAAGATCTTGGAGAAAGTCTTGGTCTCTCGCCTAACAGACTTCATTATCTCTCACCAACGGATCAGCAAGCTGCAATTCGCATTTTTGCCTGGACGTTCCACATCGGCGTGCCTTCTGTCGATCCAACGTCATCTTCTGGTGGCTCGAGCTAGACATAATTATGTTTTTCTGGTGTCTTTGGACCTTCAGGCGGCATATGATTCGGTCTGTCATCCTGCTCTCCTAGGGAAATTGGCGTCTCTGGGTGTTCGTGGTCGTCTTCTCCGTTGGCTGGCTGACTACCTTGCTCGGCGCAGATTTCGCGTTCGTTGGCGGGGAACGGTGTCTTCCTCCTTTCCGCAGTGCCGAGGTGTTCCTCAGGGTAGCTCCATTTCACCTATCCTTTTTAACTTATACATTGATGATGTGGTTGCTTGCTGTCATCCGAATGCGCATATGTTCTTATTTGCAGACGATATTTTTATTGTTTCCTATAGTCCCAACCGGGCGGCGGCACTTAGCTATATGCAATCCTCTTTGGATTCCATTGTTCAGTGAGCATCATCCTGGGATTTACGTCTCTCTCCTTCTAAAAGCTTCGCGGTTGACTTTTCTCGTAAGCGCCGGTCGCCTGCCCCTCCTTTCCTGCTGGGCTCTGACTCAGTGACTTGGCAGTCCTCCATCAAGATTTTAGGGGTCTGGTTTAACTCCTCCCTGACTTGGTCTTCTCACCTCACGCACGTCAAGAAGTCAGTCTTCCGAGCCTTGTCTGCTGTTAAAGTTGTTTGTCATCGCCGGTGGGGTCTTGGCTTCCCCAACGCTCTCGCCTTTGTCGTTGCTGTGATTCGGCCTATTCTGGAATATGCGGCTCCGGTCCTGTTCGCCTCCCCCACCTATCTCTACGACGCTCTCGAAGTTCTGCTCAACCATGCACTCCGTGCAGCCATTCACCTCCCTCGTTCGACGCCTGTGGCGGTCTTGCGTGCCGAATGTGGAATCGCTAGCGTGCGTTCTCGAATCACCCTCCTGACAGTCCGATTTTTGTACCGCCATTTGTCGATGGGTCAGCGTTCGCCTATCGCTCATCTTCTTCTGGAAGAAAACGCCTTGTCATTCTACGCTTGGAAATCCCATGGCTTTCCCCTTGGAATCGTGCTCAGTCGCTTCCGACAGGAGCCGTTTTTCGTCAACAGCGATCTTCTTCAGGCTCTGTCGGCCCCTCCTGTTTCGTCTGCACCCTGCTACTCGATTATTTGCTCGGGTCTCCCTTTTCAACAACGATATATGCATCCGATGCTTATCAGACATTGCTTTGGGGTGTTCTTGGCCCAGTTCTCAGCGTCACACCACATTATTGCTACTGACGCTTCGAAGATTCACTCCTCGGTGGCGATCGGGCATTTTTTCCACGGAACAAATCCAGCCGTTCGTTCTCCTTCTCGACTATTTCCTCAGTGTTCTCGGCTGAAGCATGGGCCCTAATATCAGCACTTGAATTTGCTCCCGGCCCGTGCAGTGGCCTCTTGCTGCTTACGGATAGTCGCTCTGTTCTACAGGCCTTGTTGGCATTAAATCGCAAATCTCCAGACATTATCGTTCTTCTGCATGATTCTCTTCAACGCCTCCGTTCTTTCTACGAGGACATTATGCTCGTTTGGTGCCCGGCTCATGTTGGTCTTCCAGCGAATGAGGCCGCTGACGCTGCCGCCCGACGGGGCCATGCTGAGGGCCTGGCCTTGTTTCCCCCAGTTACAGCCTCCGACGCTGCTCGGCACAGTGGTAACATGCTCATCACCGCTTCTGATTCAGCCTGGCTTTCATCCGGGTGGGCAGAGCTGTATCCGTTCATCAGCTTCCGTCACAGATGGCCTAGCGAACACTGTTTTCGCAGCTCCTCAGCAATCATAATTCAAAAATTACGCACGGACACGGCACCTTTAAACAGCTACCTCTTTCTGATTCGAAAACGTTCTTCCCCGATGTGCTTCTGTGGCTCCGGGCCAGAGACTGTTCCTCACTTCCTCCTCTCCTGCCCTGCGTACAGTGCATATCGGAGGATTTGTTTTGGAGTGACAACCCCTCATTCCTCAACCTCCGTCTCTGCTCAACTGTGTTCTTTGTTGGACTTTCGGGACGCTTCCGTGGCGAAACGTAAAGTTCGGGCCTTGGAGAAATTTATTACTCTCTCAAGACGTTTCTCTGTGAGGACGCTCCTGTTCTAACATTCCTCCTCATGAGCGTGCCCCTTTGATGGACTTTAGTGCTGCTACTGTGACTTCACGTGCTGGTCGCAAGGAAGTTCTCCTCTGTGGCTGGTCGTGCATCTTCGTGTCTTTCTAATCAGGAGATATTTTAGCTATTTCCGCATGGCCAACTAGTTGCTGTGAGGCACAAAGCTTTGTCTATAAGCCTCATCGTCTTATTAATTAAAAAAAAATTAATTAGTGTGTCGTGCTCGCAGAAAAACTTGCTGCCCGCAATCATGAAAGCGGTAGATGGCGCTGCCATAGGATGTCACGTCGCTTTTCAGGGAGGAAGGACGACGAAAACGCACATCTTTCTATGACACACACCCAGCTCGTCAGTATTTTGTGTACTCCTTGAACGATATTTTATAAGCAGATAACTTAAGTATATACGAAATAATCGACACACCTCTTTCACCCCCCCAAAAAAAAAGAACGAACGGGGTGCTCAAGATTCATTAATAAGGGTACCGTAGTTTAAGTTAAGCTTTGCATTGTGCTAACGTCAACATTAATGTTAGATATTTCGGAAGTTTTAGAGTCATACATGGGTTACATTATGCAAAAACACTGGAGACCAATATGCAGTCTACAATCACTGAAACATCAACTTACAGTATAAAGTAAAAATAAAAAAAAAATAAAATGTTTTGCCCCTCAAAACCTTACCGGAAAAAAAGGGGGAAATATTTTCTCAATGAGACATCGGCTTTATAATTTGCATTCCAATAATGTCTTAAAATTCAGTAACCTAAAAACTTTATAAATTATTTAATAATGTACTTCATTTTTCAGCAATGAGTGACTAAATTTCTTATTAAGAACATATGATCAAAATAAATATTGAAACTTTCCATTTAGTTGGCTTTGATTTTTTTTTTTTTTTTTTTTTTTTTTTTGATTGGAGGTTTAACGACCACCGTGAGCAACTCAATGGGCTATAAGCAGTCGCCCGTCCCTAATTTAGGGTCACTGGTTCCAGGGAAGGGAGAGAGCCAGTGCCGTAAGACAAACACAACATCCATGCCTCACCGGGATTCGAACCCGGACCCCGTTCGGACGAATGATCAGAGGCCATCGCTTAGACCACTGCGCCACCGGGGCGGCTAGTTGGCTTTGAAAAGAAGCCTTTTAATGAGTTGAAAATAGAATACAAAAAATGCGATTACTATTTTTAAAATTGGTCTATTTTCTAATAATATACTAACTGTAATCCATTTATAAAAATCATTCCTAAAAAAACTTTGCCTGTGATACGATAAACAAAATGAATCATACTGGACAGAAGTAAATATACAAAAACTGAATGTATATGATGACATTCTTTTAAAGAAAAATAATTATAACATTTTTCTTTACTTTTCTTCACCTTATAATAATTATGTGATTAAATTTGCTATTCAAATGGGTTTGCAGTGAAGAGAGGAAAATTATTTTTCACCTTAAGCAAAAAGTTTAATAAGGTAAAAATTAAGAAGTGGGTGTTCATGGAGTCTGTCTAAATGGGAAAATTCTATGCAGTTCCTGTAAACTATTTTTACCCTTAAAATAAGGAAATTATTAATGTAGCATGTTATTATTTATTTTGTCGGAATTATTATTTTTTGTCTCTTTCTTTTGAGCTTTTTTCATTCTACATATACACAGGCGCAACGCACATGCGTAACGTGGGGAAGGCACAGTATGGCATAACCCCCCTTCTTAAAAATTGGAAAAACTAATTAGTCATTCGCCTTTTTAAATGTCTTTTAAATTTGGGAAAATAGTTGGTATGGCGTCATGCTTGAGTAATGGTTTGTCTCGGCATGTTAGAACTTCCTTACCTTGAATAGTGGAATGATAATGCATCTCCATGAATTTAGATTCAAAGTGCAAGGCACATACAACACAACTTTCATCAAGTTTCTTATCAGCTCTGGGAATTGCCTTATCCCAGTTGTTCAACATATCAGGAATTTTGGGGACAGGAAAGAGTGATATTTCATTTTTGCAGGACTTATAGCCAGTATTACATCCTGGCACAAAACAGCTGCTTTGCCTTTTCCGTTTTCTACGTTTCTTATTATTTGCTAATGCAGAATTTCCGAGTCCTTTCATAGCTGACATTATTTCCCTATGATCTTATAACTGTTGCAGTCGATTTCAGTACTGCACTAAGTTTAACCACACAGTAGATTTAACGCTTGACAGCCAATACTTGATCAACTTCTACATCTTCACGAATGAAAAGTTACTAATTTCGGAAATAAATTTCGTTATAAACAATCCACAGTTGAATAAAACTAGTACATTAACACCCGAATAAGCCTATTGCGTTTTAGTAATCAACTGTTGAATTACCTAGTGTATTACTGTTATGATCGAGCTCCAACGAATTAGCAAAGATACTGCCAAAAATATTTCCCTCCACTAACCTTTGTTTTGTGAAAATTTGAAGTTTCGTAAGGCAGCAAATAATTGGCAAACAAACCTCCCACCATTGAATAGCATGAAGCCGATGGAGCATACTAACGCAACTTCCGATGCCAGCGCCCTCTGTCATTTCATGACGATTGGTCACAAAACCGTGAGGGACATCTTATGGACACGTCACACTAATTCTTCTAGGCACTGTATCTTAACCATGAAGGCGCCAGGTGTGGGAATTTGACGGTTTGTACATAACACCTATGAAATTTCAATGGGTGTACTTTGGAATTGCGTGGATTTTGGTTGCAGAAACTGTGTTAACATCAAACCGGAATGAATTATGCTTCATAGACGAGTAAAGTTTTCAACTTTAATGTTATATTTTGTTTCGAATTCGCAATAATGTTCGTGTATTTCAATTTCAAATAAAAATGGGAAGGAGCTTCAAAGTAATAAATGATTTTATGAATTTAGTATTTTCTCACATATCGGAAGCTAGTTATGATGCGAAATTCAAAACATTTGCGACGAAAGAAGGCGATTCGGTCAATACACAATGCATTTTTTTTTTGTTTGATTGAAGGTTTTTTTTTTTTTTTTTTTTTTTGATTGGAGGTTTAACGACCACCGTGAGCAACTCGATGGGCTATAAGCAGTCGCCCGTCCCTAATTTAGGGTGCCGCCCCGGTGGCGCAGTGGTCTAAGGCGCTGGCCTCTGATCATTCGTCCGTAAGGGGTCCGGGTTCGAATCCCGGCCAGGCATGGATTTTGTGTTTGTCTTACGGCACTGGTTCTCTCCTTCCCTGGAACCAGCGACCATAAATTAGGGACGGGCGACTGCTTATAGCCCATTGAGTTGCTCACGGTGGTCGTTAAACCTCCAAACAAAAAAAAATTTAGGGTCACTGGTTCCAGGGAAGGGAGAGAGCCAGTGCCGTAAGACAAACACAACATCCATGCCTGACGGGATTCGAACCCGGACCCCTTACGGACGAATTATCAGTGGCCAACGCCTTAGACCACTGCGCCACCGGGGCGGCTTATTAATATTCACTGCGAACATATATCTTGGTAATCGCATGTTATTCAAGGAAAAATCCTTTACGTAACTCTCGGTTGTTTTGTTTTTTTAATTGGAGGTTTAACGACCACCGTGAGCAACTCAATGGGCTATAAGCAGTCGGCCGTCCCTAATTTAGGGTCACTGGTTCCAGGGAAGGGAGAGAGCCAGTACCGTAAGACAAACACAACATCCATGCCTCACCGGGATTCGAACCCGGACCCCATTCGAACGAATGATCAGAGGCCATCGCTTAGACCACTGCGGCAAATCTCGGTTGTTGTTTTTTTTGCTGTTTTTTTTTTTTGGTTGGAGGTTTAACGACCACCGTGAGCAATTCAATGGGCAATAAGCAGTCGCCCGTCCCTAATTTAGGGTCACTGGTTCCAGGGAAGGGAAAGAGCCAGTGCCGTAAGACAAACACAACATTCATGCCTCACCGGGATTCGAACCTGGACCCCGTTCGGACGAATGATCAGAGGCCATCGCTTAGACCCCTGCGCCACCGGGGTGGCCAAATCTCGGTTGTAAGTGGTCGATGTTCAAATCTTTGCACAGTTGTTTTCGTCAGGTTCTTCAGTGTAGATTTTTTTAGAAGTTAGTCCGCACATTTCCTTGACTAGGATATACTTTTTACTTGAACTACGGGATGCACGTGAAGACAAAGGAGATGTGAAATTACGCTGGAAAACTTGAAAAAACGAAAAAAGGGTCACTTGAAAAATATTCGCATGAGAAAATGCAATCACCAAAAATCTTTTTTTTATTTATATATACATTCAGGAAGTCTGACGAAGTGTTTTGGTGATTGCATTTGCTCATGCAAATATATTTTTCTATTGATCCATTTTTCCCTTTTTTCAAGTTTTCCAGCGTATTTTCACGGTAAACGGTAAAAATACCACCGGGAAAAAATACCCCTGGAGAAAATACCCCTAAAAACTGAAAAGCGGAAAAATGCCGCCGGAAAAAATACCCCTGGAAGAAATACCCCCAGAACAAACTGTTCACTGTAAACTGCCACACAGGAACACTGATGTGTGGCATTGTTCCGGTGTGGCAATTTACCGGCAACCCTGCCACACATCTTCAGCAACTTGGCTACAAAAGTTCAAAGGGGGGGGGTCTACAAAGATTGCCGTTTCTGGGCCTATATTGAGAACTGAATTGGGAACTCCAAACGAATTTCGCGAAAACATTCCATGTAAGCAAAGCGGGAATTGAACTTTAATTTGAAGAAATAAATTGCCAAGGATCCGAGGTACACTTGGTGGGTGCAGCTGTACCCCCAACTTTCGTAATATTATATTCTGGGCAGCTGGAGTCTTTCAGTGTATACAGGATGTTCCCCTTGAAACGTCCGAGAGCTCGGGGGAGGCTTTCCCCAAAATCTTAAAATGGACGTAGAGCTCTAAGCATTAGTACAGCTGGGGGCTTTCCCCCAAAATGTTAAAATGCGAGCTCTTGGGGGCTTGACCCCAAAATCTTAAAATGGACGTAGAGCTATAAACATTAGTACCATGCTTTATATAATGATTCTGTAGACGACCACGGATTTTAAGGAGTGTGGAGTGAATTCATCTCCGCCCCCCCCCAGTTTCTATATGAGCGCTTCAGGGGTAAGACCGAGGATGCACTGACCGACTCTAGCGGTCCAGAATATAAAATTACGGAAGTTGTTGGGGATAAAGCCCTCCAAACCAAGCACCTCGTATCCCTTTTACAGACTTCACCAAATTTCTGGGGGAGGGAGGAAGGGCATACATAGTCTCCCACTGAACACAACATGAAGCGTAGAAATTGCGAGCAAATCCGTCACAAATCCCTTACCTTGAACACTTGTTTGCGCTCTTAGAAACTTGGGGGAGGGTGAATTCACCCCACCTTCCTGAAAATTCGTGGTCGTGTACAGAATCATTATATAAAGCATGGTTCTAATGTTTACGCTCATTTTAACATTTTGGGGGAAGCCCCCTCCCCCAAGCTCACGTACCTCACGGGCCCTTCAAGGGGAACATCCTAGATACGCTGACAGACTCCAGCGGCCCAGAATATATTAAGGAATTTGGGGGTAAGCCCCCCCTCCAACCAAGTGTACCTTGAATCCGCGGCAATATATTTCTTCAAATTAAAGTATAATTCTCGCTTGGATTACATGGAATATTTTCACGAAATTCGTTTGGAGTTCCCAATTAAGTTCTCAATATAGGCCCAGAAACGGCAATCTTTATAGCTCCCCTTCCCCTTGAAATTTTGTGTCCAGTTGCCCCAAACTCGTACGAACCGACACGAAAATCCAGACAAACAAAAGAGCTCCTTCCCGTCGTTAGACACCTTGCCACACATAATTCGGAAACTTGGAAAACTGCCACACATTCAGAGTGTTCCTCGGAAGAACACTAATTTGTGGCCGGCCCCTGGATGAAAAGCTCGTGACAGTTTTCCTGTGTGGCAATCTTCCGGTGTGGCAGTTTTCTTGTGTGGCGGTTTACAGTGAACCAAATTTCCCCCACCCTTTCCAGTTAATTGTAAAACTGTTTTTACTATAAACGGCGGTAAAAGTTGAAATGATGACCCCGGAAAATTCACCCACATATTTGTACTCGTTGAACGGCTGCATCTTGTTTTAGACAGCGTGAAAATGAAAATGGTGACTCCTGAAAACTCCCCCACATTCGATATTTTGTGTAAACTGCAATTTGTGCACTGTCCCTGACATGAAAACGGTAAAAGATGGGGGACTTTTCCTGTGGGGGAGTTTTCTTATGGGGAACTTTTCCAATGTGGAGGACTTTTCCGAATGCGGGGAGTTTTACTGAGCGGGACTTTTCCGTTCATCATTGCGCCCCCATCTGTGCTTCTACTATATATATATCATCATCAACAACATTGTCAACCATTATCAATCCACTGCTGGATGAAGGTCTCCCCAAGTTTCTTCCACAACTGTATGTCCATAGCAACTCTGCTCCATGTTACTCGAGCATGATTTCGAATTTCATCCGATCATCTCCTATGTGGTTTTCATTCTGGGTCTTTTTCTACTGGAATGTATATATATCCCAACAAAAATAATCTTCCTGGTCCAGCACCATGTTGCCGCTGCCTAACCGTCTATAAAATGTCCGGGCGGCCAACAGAAGGGCCAGCAGTTGGCACCCCCATCAGTTGTAATATGCCACAACATGAACATCAGTTATCCATCACAAGCAGTAGTTGCCACAAGTGGCCCTTCAAGCACGTGCCAGAAATGATGGCTAGCCTAATGTGGTCCGTTAGTTTGCCGGCAGTGACAGCCGGCAACCACGTGACGTAACTGATGGCTTGCCGAATCTGGTCCGCCAATTTCCTAGTAGTAGCCATAAGAAAAAACATTCAAGGATAACCGTAGATTCCCAAAGCTAAAGGGAAAGATATTTTATTTTACTTCTCGTTATTTTTAGAAACGAATTCCTCCCAGCTTGTGTATTCAACCCATGGATGAGAGTACATTATATCCACATAGCGTTGCTTTTTTTTTGTTCCCTTCAAGTAATTGATAATTTTTTTTTTTTTTTTGATTGGAGGTTTAACGACCACCGTGAGCAACTCAATGGGCTATAAGCAGTCGCCCGTCCCTAATTTAGGGTCACTGGTTCCAGGGAAGGGAGAGAGCCAGTGCCGTAAGACAAACACAACATCTATGCCTGACCGGGATTCGAACCCGGACCCCTTACGGACGAATGATCAGAGACCAACGCCTTAGACCACTGCGCCAAGATGATAAATTTTGTACGCGTATAATTCTTTTTTCCAACAAACGTTTTTTCAATGTTTTTCCAGGACATTCGTTTCAAGCGGTTTCAAATTATTTCTTGTTATTCATGGGAATGGAGTGGGTGTATTTCACGGCTGTATTCTAGTATTTCATGGCTTAATCTGATATTTCACGGCTGCATTCTAGTATTTTTTTTTTTGATTGGAGGTTTAACGACCACCGTGAGCAACGCAATGGGCTATAAGCAGTCGCCCGTCCCTAATTTAGGGTCACTGGTTCCAGGGAAGGGAGAGAGCCAGTGCCATAAGACAAACACAACATCCATGCCTGACCAGGATTCGAACCCGGACCCCTTACGGACGAATGATCAGAGGCCAGCGCCTTAGACCACTGCGCCACCGGGGCGGCTTCTAGTATTTCATGGCTTAATCTGATATCTTCGTCGATGTGGAATTTCATTAGGAAATTAATTCGGCCCTCTACATAGTTTTTTTCTTAACATCCACTGAAATAACACGATGGCGATAGCGTCGTCTTCAACTAAATGGTACCATGATAGAAACAGCAAGTGTTGCTTCTGGGCAGTCCCGTTTCTTCTATCTGGTGTTGGGGTTGCATCGGTTGACAGCTACGGGCCACTAGTGGTACTTGCTTGGAGGCCCACAATTCACGGCGATGCTGCAGGGCCATCAATGGCTCGCCAACTGATGGCGCTGCCACCAACGGACCGCTATCTGGCAGTGAGCGGCAGATTTGAGCCAGCAGTGACCCATCACTGCTAGCTGGTGGCCAGCAGTTTCCCAGCACTTGTGTTTTTACTGGGATATATATAAATGTATATTACAGTTGAAATATATATATATCCATAGAGCATCCTTTTTCAGTCCACAAGGAATTCGGTCCGTAGTGTCTTCCACACGTAAGAGTGGACCCAGAGAATGCCATTCCCCAGACCATAACGTTGCCCCCACCAGCTTGTGTTCTGCCAGCAATGGTTGAAGTGAAACTGTTTTCCGATGTTTCTCACCTCATACGCAAACGTCCATCCGTTCGATGAAGCAGAAAATGTGACTCATCGGATAAGGCAATCCTTTGCCAATCAACGGAAATATAAGCCTTTTCTGCCGATGCACCTTGTTAACATAGGTGCAGTGACCATCCGTCTGAATCGTGACCCCATACGCAGCAGGGTTTTTTTTTTTGATTGGAGGTTTAACGACCACCGTGAGCAACTCAATGGGCTATAAGCAGTCGCCCGTCCCTAATTTAGGGTCACTGGTTCCAGGGAAGGGAGAGAACCAGTGCCGTAAGACAAACACAACATCCATGCCTGACCGGGATTCGAACCCGGACCCCTTACGGACGAATGATCAGAGGCCAACGCCTTAGACCACTGCGCCACCTGGGCGGCGCAGCAGGGTTTGCTGAACTGTGTTTTTAGACACACTTTCTGTAGCCCCCTGGTTCATTCGGCCAGTGAGTTGCTCCACTGTGTGTCGATCGGCCTTCAAGCACCTTCGAAGCCGACATTCACCTCTCACATCAATGGCACGTGGTGCTCCGCAGTTTCCACTTCGCTTATGCGCAATGGTGAATTTCTCCGATACACTTTAACCACAGCAGCGCACGAACAGTTCACAAACTGCGCTGTTTCACAAATACTGCCAACCTTGGTCCGAAAGCCGATAATCATCCCTTTTTGAAAAACTGATGAATCGTTCCTTTTATCCGTGACAGCAACAAGTGATATGTTTTCAGAATGCCTACAGCGCAGCTTATATACCCTGCAAGCCAGCTCACGACACGTGGGTTCTTTTTTTTTTTTTTTTATTGGAGGTTTAACGACCACCGTGAGCAACTCAATGGGCTATAAGCAGTCGCCCGTCCCTAATTTAGGGTCACTGGTTCCAGGGAAGGGAGAGAGCCAGTGCCGTAAGACACATACAACATCCATGCCTGACCGGGATTCGAACCCGGACCCCTTACGGACGAATGATCAGAGGCCAGCGCCTTAGACCACTGCGCCACCGGGGCGGCACACGTGGGTTCATTCATTGGCTACGAGCTGTTGATGTCAAAAGTAGGAGGTGGTCAAAATAATGTGACTACACTGGGGTTTTTTTTTTTTTTTTTTATTGGAGGTTTAACGGCCACTGTGAGCAATTCAATGGGCTATAAGCAGTCGCCAGTCCCTAATTTAGGGTCACTGGTTCCAGGGAAGGAAGAGAGCCATTGCCGTAAGACAAACACAACATCCATGCCTCACCGGGATTCGAACCCGGACACCTTTCGCACGAATGATCAGAGGCCATCGCTTAGACCACTGTGCCACCGGGGCGGCTGACTCGGCTGTATGTATATATATATACGTGTGTGTGTGTGTGTGTTTTTTTTAAATCAGATGTTCTGTGTGTAGCTAAATAGTTGGGAGAAAGGACTGACAGACGGAATAATAGAAAGTTAAACGTGAAGAAAAGGAATGAAATGTAAAAAAACAAAAGATTTGTTTTGGTAAAACAGCGATGGACTGACAGATGGTCGAAGAACCAATCGCCGAATAAAAAGTGGTGTGAGCGAATAAAGACTGTCATATTCACTTTTTTAATGCAGACAACGTTAACACTGTGACAAGAACTCGTCACCACTAAACATTTAGTTACCGTCTCATCTCTTTCAAGTACAAAACGATTCAGCCAGTCTCCAAAAAAAATTAAGCATTTTATATACATGTTCTTAATGCTTATGTGACCAATTTTTCTGTTCTTATAACCTACCCAGGGTTCCAACGGTTCTCGATGCAGTCAGAAAATTTCTTAAGCGGCCTTTTGTAAACCCTGAAAATCTGAACTCACGTGCAGTAAAAAATCATTATATCTTATACACTGACGGAAAAAAATCCCAACACCACGAAAAAATAGTTGTAGAGGAATGAAATGGCGGCAATACATTTGTATAGGTAACATATTTAATCGAGTTTTTTTTTAACATATTTAATCGAGATGGTGTTTTGAAGCATTTTCCAGTTTTTCTGAGAATTGCAAGCAGTTCTTAAGATAGCAGGTTCTCTGGATATGTCTATGAGAAATTATTTATAGGAAGAAGTGTGATGGTGAGCTATTAGGTTGGTTGGATGGCCCAATACGAGTTTTTCCCTAATGTGTAGATTTTGTCAGAAATCTTGAGGGCAGAGCCTTTCGAGCCAATTCAATAGTGGCAACCACAGAAAACCACCAAGGTGGGACTGCTATTTGGTGCTGCTCTGCAGATTGAGTAGGTAGTCATTTCTCCTGTCAGTCAGATCTATAAACAACAAAAAAGATGACACCGAATTTTCGGGTGTAATAAGCACGTCTTTTGAATCCGTTTTGACGCAAATTAAATTTATCAAAGCTATTCAATGTCAATGGAACCAGTATGGAAAACAATAGATCTAACGAAAGAAAGAAGATTTTAAATCAGGTTTTTAATCCCTGAGATATTGCTGTAAACGGAATCGTGAGCTTACGAACTCTTAGAAACCGAGATATCGACAAAAATAAGATGTGACTTTACGTCTCCTGGTGGAAAACCATGCATTATTTTAGGAAGAAAGTATTCTCAAAAGGTTTATCCATATAAGCGGTATCCGTCCAAGAAAAACAATTTAGTCGAGTTTTCAGGAGCCAAAATTTTGCTACAAATATATCAGAAGCAGAAATTAACACTTATGCCCCCTGGTGGACAAACCATTCTTTACCAAACATTAGAAATTAGGTGAAAAATATTTTCCATCAGGTCTTGTATGCGATACAGAAAGAATTTTTCAAAGCGGAGTTTTAGGAGCAGAAATAACGTAGAAAACGCAATTAACCTTTGTGCCCCCTTGCGGAAAATCTATGATTTACTTGTAAATTTTGAATTTAGAGGGAAAACATTTTGCATCAGAAACACTATCCAACAAAGAAGGAATTTTTCAAATCAGACTCTCAGAAGTAGAGATATTGACAAAAATAAGATATACATCTTTTTTTTTTTTTCTTTTGATTGGAGGTTTAACGACCACCGTGAGCAACTCAATGGGCTATAAGCAGTCGCCCGTCCCTAATTTAGGGTCACTGGTTCCAGGGAAGGGAGAGAGCCAGTGCCGTAAGACAAACACAACATCCATGCCTCACCGGGATTCGAACCCGGACCCCTTACAGACGAATGATCATAGGCCAGCGGCTTAGACCACTGCGCCACCGGGCGGCAGATATACATCTACGCCCCTGGCGTAGAAACCATGCATTATTTCAAGAAGAAAATTTTCCTAAAAGGTTTGTCGACATGAGTAGTATCGGTCAACAAATGACTTTTTTTTTTTCAATCGAGATTTTAGAAGCTCATATTTTGTTGCAAATACATCAGAAGCGGAAATTAAGATTTACGCCCCTGGCAGCCAAACCATTTTCTTACAAAAATTAGAAATTTTGTGCAAATGTTTTCCCATTAGGAGCTGTATCCGGTGCAGAAAGAAATTTTCAAATCGGAGATTTAGAAGCAGAGATACAGGGGGAAACGCAATTTACTTTTACGCCCCCTAGCGGAAAGTCTATGAATTACTTGAAAATTTAGAAATTATATGAATCACATGTCACACTAAAAACACTATCCAAAAAAGAAGGAATTTTTCAAATCATACTCCTAGAAGTAAAGATATTGACAAAGATAAGATATACATCTACGCCCCCTGGCGTAGAAACCATGCATTATTTCAAGAAGAAAATTTTCCTAAAAGGTTTGTCGACATGAGTAGTATTGGTCAACAAATTACTTTTTTTCAATCGAGATTTTAGAAGCTCATATTTTGCTGCAAATACATCAGAAGCGGAAATTAAGGCTATGCCACCTGGTGGCCAAACCATGTTTTTACAAAAATTAGAAATTATATGCAAACGATTTCCCATCAGGAACTGTATCCGGTGCAGAAAGAATTTTTCAAATCGGAGATTTAGAAGCAGAGATACAGGGAAACGCAATTTACCGCTACGCCCCCTAGCGTAGCGGTAAATTTTCAAGTCTATGAATGACTTGAAAATTTTGAAATTATATGAAAAACATGTCACGCGGAAAACACTATCCAACAAAGAAGGAATTTTTCAAATCGGACTCCTAAAAGTAGAGATGTTGAAAACAATAAGATGTACATCTACGCCTCATGGCGGAGAAACTGTGGAATATTTTAAGAAGAAGATATTCCGAAAAGGTTTATCGATGTGAGTGGCATCAGTCCACGAAAGAATTTTTTCAATCGATATTTTAGAAGCTCAGATTTTATGGCAAATACATCAGAAGCAAAAAATAACTCCTATGCCCCCTGGTAGCCAAAGTATTTTTACCAAAAATTTGAAATTATATGCAAAAGATTTTCCATCAGGAGATGTATCCACTGAAGAAAAAAATTTAAATCGGAGTTTTAGAAGAAGAGTTATCGGGGAAATGTCATTTACTTTTACGCCCCTAGTGGAAAATCTATGCGTAATTTGAAAAAGTAACTATATCTAAAATACTCTTTGACATAAATGGAATCGAAAAATAAAAGAATTTTTTCAATCAGATGTTTAGAAGCAAATACGTGGAATAAAATGTATTTTTGAATTGGACATCTGAATTTAAGCCCTCTAGCGGCGAAATTGTACATCATAATAAAAAAAACTAAGTAAAGCATCATCATTCGCATATTTCAAGTTTCCCAATGCAAAAAGAATTTTTCAAATTGGACTGATAGTTGCAGAGATATCGTAGGGACGGATGGACGGACGGACGGACAAACCGATAACATAAGCACAATCTTTTTTTACGAAAGACGTGCTAACAAATCTGACAGTGCCACTAAGAATAACAGTAACCCCCTTAAGAAAAATCACAGACAATATGTGTGCATGGTTACAAAAACCAATTGTGGCATAGCTCAGTAACCATTTTCCACATATAGATGGAAGTAAACAGATATGGTGAATGTTGAGGATGCCTGAGGTAGCACATACTATGTCACAAATGGCTACTTCTTACATCAGCAGGATTTCAGATTTTTGCTTACTGTTACTTCTACCTATTACCATTGTCAGTGGATTGAGCAACTTGTTAATGGATACTGAGTAAAACAACAATATCATTAACAAGAACGACTTCATGAGTGTTAGGCTGTCAATGGTGTGTGCTTTCTTGACTATGCCTAAAGTGGTTATCACATGAACTGAACCTAGGGTGCAGTGGTAGTCTGTAACTTGGGCTGGGATACTGCCAGACTGTCACAGATTGGTTTTTGCTTCTAACAAACTCCATTGGAACAAGGATGAAAATCTTGGAACCTTTCATGCACCCATTAGCAGATGCAATGTTTTCCCTACAAGATAATGCCTACCACTCCACTGTTGTTGCCTTGTCAATTGCACTCCTTACCATATGAAGTCGACCACCTGGTCTCCCAACCTAAATGTGATGGATCACATGCACTCAATGCTCTATGAATGTCAGATGCATTTGCCTCCTGGAACTTCAACATGCTTTGGAAAAACAATTGAGATTACTACCACAGCACTGTGGGAGTCTTTTCTCTGTGAGGTCCATATAGTGGCAGGAATTGACTGCCCTCAACAATGAAACACTGGCTATCTCATGTCCCCACTCTATAACTTTGGAATTAAAAGCGTTTTATTTTTAAATGTTACTCTTTCGACACAGTCATATACACCTACCTACTGATTTACTTTCAGCGCATCCTATGGGTTTTAGAGAAAGTTCAGAGTTTTAGGTTGTTCCTTATTTTTCTGAAACAGTTCTGCATAATTGATAACATTTTAAGAGATGTTTTTTTCAATATTGCTGGCCAAATTTACCTTGAAAGTTCTAAAAGCCAACCTTTAGCATAAGTGAGCAAGTCAGCTAGCTGCCTAGGACCACCACAGATTTTAATTATATTTTAATTTTTATCATTGCCTGATTTCTAATTTGTATTGCCTTTGAAAACAGAAATAAAATAAATCAATAAAAAATATAGTCAAAATGTCAAGTGGACTGAAGTTTCTCAAAACATATGAGAGAATGACTCGAGAGAAATTAGTTGGGTTGGCTTCAATATCAATGGAAAATATTATTGCTTCACCTTTGTATCTACTCCAAGTACTGCAGAATTTGCTTCCAATAAAGCAAAAAAGTTACTTTTTAAAATAACATTTGTTTTGCATCTTTTATATTTTTTACACAAAAGATTACGATAATTTTTTTTTTTGGAAAAATATATAAAAATTGTAATACTCCAGGTAAGAAAAGTTTTCTGCTACAGTTAGTGTGTTTTTGATGTTAAAACATTCAGTTATGCGACCAAAAGCTTATACAATCCTAATCACGAAAGCAATGAACAATGGCATTTACAAATAACCATACTGTAGGCAGCTGTTGCTGAAGTTCATATTTTCAATAACTTATACGCATTTTTTTTTAATTTTGTTTGTTGTTGAGAATAAAAAAGTTACTCAAATCTGATCAACAATTATTTTTATTATGAACATACTTTTTGAGTAAAACATAATATTAGAAGCTCACAAGTTGAATTTTTCCTTGAAGGGCTTATTGCACAGTTTTTGTACACTTTGTGGGCAATACTTTTTAACTTGTAGTTTGACATTAAAAGCTTATTACTGTAAAACATAAAACACTTTACTTTTTCATTTACCATATGCTCAGCCAGGGTGTGTGGCAAGGTAGGTACAACAATTTTTTGAAAATTAAGTTATTAACAGAACCAGCTTGCTTTCCTTTTGCACCAGTTTTGGTCACAAGTATATGAGCAAGCAGGTCCATTATCTTGAATATTATTTTAATAGCATCAGTACTTAGAACAGAATCTGGATGTACGCAATGGAGGAGCAACTTCAAACCACCTACAAACTCATGTCCCGGCTTTCTTCGATCCAGATTTCTGAGCTGCTTTGGTTGGTGTCCTTTTACTTGTATTTAGCAAGCCGGTTCTGTTAATAACAATTTTTTGAAAAATTAAGTTATTAACAGAACTGGCTTGCTTTCCTTTTGCACCAATTTTGGTCACAAGTATGTGAGCAAGCAGGTCCATTAGCTTGGATATTATTTTAATAGCACCAGTACTTAGAACAGAATCTGGATGTACGCAATGGAGGAGCAACTTCAAACCACTTACAAACTCATGTCCCGGCTTTCTTCTATCCAGATTTCGGAGCTGCTTTGGTGTCCTTTCTTCCTTGTATTTAAAAATATTGTTTGTGTAATTACGCAAAGCATTAGGCCACGCAACCGTGGAACGAGGCCCCAGGACATTCATGAAACACCTTAGTATGGGCATCTTCATGCACTCTGCATCCAGGACCTGTCTCTTGGAAAACTTGAAAATCTCTGCAGAGTCATTCTTTCTGGTCCTTTCACGAAGCATATTCAACTTGCGTCTTTCAGTAACAATGTAAAATATCCACACCCTAAGGGAATAAAAAAATCTTTTAAGCATAATAATATGCAAATGTGTATTTTCATTGAATTTCATATGTTTACACAGTTACATCTTTTATCTGGAGTTATATCAGTTACATAAGCAGTCCTCTAACACTTTTTAAAATTGATATAGGCCCATTCCATTTCAAATCAAGCAGATTCCTGTTGGGTGTCTCTCGTGAATTTTCCAGGAAGGCTTAGTCATATAATAGAAAATATCCATTGTACTTCCTTCGGGGAGATGGGAATACAAATTATGATGTTTTTAAATTTGTATGCTACAGTGAAAGCTTTACAACAAAAGGAAATTTCTGATTTTTACGAATTCATAGCTCATGAAATTTTAAAGCTAGGCTATAGCAAAGATTTTTTTTTTCCTCTTAGAAAGCATAATATGTGGGCTTTAACATGCACCATTGCTTATTTTTAGTGGCTGTGCCTCATGTCCATGTAAAAAAATAGTAAAATGAAAAAAACACACAAAAATACAATTTTGATTTCTTTTTTAGAAAATTATAAAACTGTTACACCTTGAGAATTCATGTATAGGTGGGTGCTTTCCTTATTGTTTGTTAAAATAATGCTTTCCCTGCATTTCAGTTTTACTTTTGCAATGATAACCATCAAATATTGAAAAAATAATCAACAAAGGCATATTTTACAAATTACCATATTTAGCAGCGTATAGCACGCACCTTAATTTTAAGAAGGAAGTTTGAGTTAAAAAACTTAAATTTAAAATAAACAACTTGGGGATCTCTGAACGTTTTTTTAGATAACACACGTTTATTAATATTTATACCACTTATAAGGCAAATACGAAAGAAAAAACATCTAATTTGAACAAAAGAACTTAAATATTAGATATTTACAAAAATTTTAATCAGAATCACTACTATCTTGGAAACCATGAAACTCTTCGTCTTCACAGCTATCTTCAAATCAAACGCAACACTGCTGCTTTCACTGCTACTGTCTTCATCAATCAGTTCTTCTTTACCATCCAAAGCACTGCTTATGCCACATTTCTTAAAAGATTTGATAACAATATCTTGTTTAACTATGTCCCATAAAGCCTTTACCTACTGAAACAGTTTTGAAATGCTAGGTCTTTTCATTTGCCCAGAATTTGTAACTTCATGTTGAGCTTCATCACACATGTATTTATCCCATTCTTCATGCATAAAAGGCTTTGAAGGGCTTGTTAATGGAAACATCTAATGGCTGTAATAATGATTAAGTCCTGGAATAACTGCTATTCCTGTTTTGCACTTTTGCAATTCTGTCTTCATTGTTTCTGTAAGATGAGATCTAAATGCATCCAATACTGATAAGAATGGCTTCTTTGACAAACCACTTGGCAGTGGTATATATTTGAGGTTAGCTAAGCTAGCAACAAAGCCCAGAGAATGCACAAATAACACTTAATTACATATACACAAATAAAAGTCAATTATCAACGGTATTAAAATATGTTGATGCTTTCACTGTGAAAAAAATGCGTGCGGATTCACTTCTTTGACTGAAGAGTGTTTGCCATAACGCAAGCACTCTTCCAGTCTTCACAGTTCGGATGCGAAAACCTTCCGTTCCATCACCTGCTAGCATTCCCATGACAACATAAATCAGCTGGTAGATGGGAATGGGTCATTGCTTTTGGGAAAGGGTTCGCTCAGAATACAGAAGATTTAGACTATCTCAGGCACTCGCATACTCCCGCCCATAAGTATTTCGCGGGAGTTGTTCAGTTTTTGTGAAGTGTCAATGAATTAAAATAGAGATATTATATCTTAAATTTGTGGCTTTGTTGGATTCGAACTGTTTTGATAAATTTTGTGAAAGCTTCCCTAAACATCTACTGTGAGAACATAAAGAACTCTAAGCTTCACATTTTGATACAGTTCGACTAAAAAATGAACTGAAGGTGTTTTATTCCCTTGACGAATACAAATCAGTAAGAGACATTACGTGTTACATAAAGTTGAATAAACTGGACATAGTGTTTAGTGAGATGTACAAATTAGCAGACCTCATATTAAGCTTTCCATCAACAACTGAAAGACGTTTTTCTGCATTAAAAAGAATCAAGATATATCTTAGAGCCACAAAAGGACATGCACATTCGATTTTGTCAGTAGAGAAAAACATTCATTTTTTAAATATGAAAAAGCACTCGGAAGAAACACGTAACACTCTAGTTCAGACAAAAGGAAGAGAGAATGGAGTTCATGTGCAAATAATGTATTCAGAAGAAGAATGGAGTTCATGTACAAATAATGTATTCAGAAGAAGAATGGAGTTCATGTACAAATAATGTATTCAGAGGAAGAATGGAGTTCATGTACAAATATGTGTTAAAATCCTAATCCTCATAATTATTTGGTATCATGTTAGCAATGGCATGTAACTCAAATTTAGAAAAACAAGTTACTTCTATTACTTACAATTAAAAATTAAACTTCACAATAAAAAAACAGTACTGGGGGAGGGGAGACGGGTGAGATAGCCCAAGTCTCTGACCCAAGATACGCCACTGCCACCTGTGTGCTTCCCCACACATTTTTAATCCAAAGCTTCATGCCTTCTTCATCCATCCAACCTGTAGGATGAACATGCACATGTATGCCACTTGGAATTTTCTACTTTGGAAAAGTTTTTCTTTTAAAAATTACCAATGGCAGCAGATTATTTCCATCTGCAGTGCAGGCAAGAACAACAGTTGAAAGATTTTTTCATGCCCTGAAGTTTTGATCATTACTGTCTTAGCACCTTTTGAGGCCACAGTTTTATTTGAAGGAACATCGAAAGTGTACTTCGTCCATGTTGCCGATTTGACCCATTTCAAAGTTTTGTCTTTTCCTTTCTTTATTAATAAACCTACGAAAATTTATTATCTTCTCTTCATAATCGTCCGGCATAGGTTGGACAATCCTGGTTCTTGTTTGCATCTGAAGCTCATGCCTCTTCATAAATCTTTGGCACCATGATGTTGCCCCTTTGAAATCATGTATTTGTAAACTCTTTGCTGATTTTCACTGCTTGAATAATTATTTTTGTTGATAAAGCAATGCCAGATTTTCTTTGATTAAGTACAAATTCTTTTACCTGTTGTTCCAAATTTGGCCATTTAGCAATACTGCTGCAAAAATCGCATTTTGTTCTTGATAATGTCTTGATTTTTTCTTCACCACTCTCGTATTGTGCATTCTGTTGGTGGCTCTCCAAAAGGCTTTGCTGCAGCCCTATTTCCATGCTGCTTGGCATATTCCACAACCTTTAACTTGAAACCAGCTGTATATGTTGAATGCTTTTGTCTTGATTCCATTAGGAATAGTTTTAAAAAACTGAAACTAGTAGCTAATGCAGGCATGGGTTGTTTAACTGAGGACACTCTGCACACATGAAAGTGACGAGACAGATTAAAAAACAGACATGCCAAGTGCTCCGCCTCGAACGGAGTTGCTCTGTTTTAGACAGCTAAATCCACGCTCTCCGCTCAAGGCTTTAAAACTCCGGTTGTTGCAATTACCATGATTCTTTTTGTTATTATCCTTATTACTTCAGTGTTTTTTAAAAGGTTAAATTGAAAATTCCTCCAAGTGTACTAAAGTATGCTTTCCCCCTTTTTGTCTTTCTTTAAATGCAGTCTTTCAGTATGAGTGTCTGTAAATATAGAAGAATGGGATGTTTCGCTCTTCTTGGTGCTTGCTGTGTTATCAAGGCCAATCTATTTCACGTTACTTGCGAGTGCATTCGAGCTTGTTGTTTATGGCATTGCAGCGCAGCAGAGAGCTGAACAGGTCTTGGCTGATGGGAGCGTTGGCTGCGGGAGAAGCGTGGTGCAGGGCGGGAAGTTTCGGCAGTGCAGCGTTGGAGTGGACATACCTAGGTGGTAGTTTGCAGTTTTCACTTTAGTGCATTACCTGAACAAAGTAAATTTCTTTTGTGCATTACGTCAAAAGGACTGCATAGCCAATGCTTAAAAGATGCTTTTAAGAAGCAATGGTCCGTTTTGAAATGTTCCAAGAAATCCGAAACGCATGCTTACTATTCTGTTTGTGACATTGATTTCACTATCACACATGGTGGTTTAAGCGACGGCAAACGCCATATCGCATACTACCAACATTAGATAATGCTAAAGTAAAGGCATATGGTCAAACTCTTAAATCTTCGTTTATTTCCACGATGGAAGGTGTCCATGTAATATATGCGGAAATTTTGTTCACACAGCTTTTATTATAGAGCATAATTTGCCCATCTTTGTGGAAGACCATGACAGGCCTTTGTTTATTAAGATTTTTCTAGATTCGGACATTGCTAAAACATATGGTTGTGCATGGATAATTTGTAAAGAAAGAAGTAGAACTGCTTGTAAACAACGTTTACGCTGTAAGTATAAAGATTAAGAAACTTATTTTGTGTTTTTTGATATGATGTGCATTGGGTTTTTTTTTTTGTTGTTGTTGTTTTTTAAATACATGAGCATTCATCCACACGAAGAAATACCCCTGTAGCCTGTGCTATTGCTCCGGACAGCCCCTTCTGAAATTTGGCAACTCCGAAAAAACTGTTAACATTTGGCAACGTCTAGATGTATCGCACTCTGCATCAGTATTCATTTTACCTAAGTTTAAACTTTAAAAAGTAGTCTACACGTATAACGTGCAGGTAGAATTTCAGCCCTAAATTTTTGGGGAAAAAGTACTTGCTATAGACCAATAAATATGGTAATACAAAAATGTCATTAAAAAAAATCTGAAACTTTGACAAGCAGCAGTTATATTAGTAGAATAAGAAAGCAAGGGGGGCAGGGAGTAGGATTTCAGTTGCAATTTTTTTATACACAGCTTAATAATCAACACTGCCAATTATAGTAATTTGTGAAAGAAGTTCAATAATTGAACACATCATTTTATGTTAACAGCAAGCAGACTGAATTTCCAATGCTATTGAAGAAACGATAAAAATAATTTGCCCTTTAAACTGGTAAAGGATCAGCAGTTGAACTGTCATTTTTATTTTTCAATTAGTTCACCTTTTTTATGGCAAGGTTCGTACTCTTCCAAGCAAAATAAATTCAAGCACTTTTCAAAACCAAATTATCATACATGTGTGCTGTCAGTCTGTGAGTAGGTAGGTATTTTAGCAAGTTGAGACCATTAAACTTAGCTGGTATGGGAACACCTTCAATGACTTGCCTGTTACCCCCTGTTGGTTTATTTTATTAACTTTGAATTGCCATTCTGATTTGGTGTTTTTATAAATCATTTTATTTGGTGGAAAGTCCTAAACTTTTTCAAGGAGTGTACGAACCATGTCTGGATAGGTTAAAAGCTGGGGGGGGCTTATAAACAATCAATTTTATATGGAAGGGGAAATTCCATTTACATTACTATGGTTTGGCCTGTGTTTGGGGTGCAGCTAATTTATGAGGTTGAGGGAGGAGCAACCATCAGTGGCAAGGAAGGCATTTGAAAAGTGCATTCTACTGCAGCATTTTCCTTAACAGTTTCAGGCACAGGAGGACAATTTCATAGCTATGTTTTCTATTGAACTTTTTATACTGAATCCCAGCTGTTGTCTATTTATATATAGCAGCTTTCTTTAGTGCTATGTTTACAAATATTAAAATTGAAAAAAAAAACACTGCTCATTTTAGATTTAACATTTTATAATCAGACATTGCTGACCTGTGCTACCGAGCTTAGGTTTTCAATTACTTTCTGCTAACAGCTACCTACAGACAATTGCATTGAATTCCACTGTCACCTCAACAGTTAAGAATTGTCACGTTGCCAGTTATTGTGCGCATTAAGCTCGAGTATTTTTACTTCTCTGTTCTCTAATATTTAGAATTTCCAACTATTGGACAGTAGCAGAAAGTTAACTTCAATATTATCAAAAACTCTACACCATTTATATGTTATAACATACAACTCACATCATATGTCTAAAATTTTCTTTAATGGCTTAAACACAACACTCAATAAATTTTCTTTAATGGCTTAAACATAGCACTTCTAGGCTCTGAGAATTAAGCCCAGATGAAGACTCCCAGCTGAGCTTTCACGTAGCTGGGAGTCTTCATCTGGGCATAATTCTCAGAGCCTAGAATGGTCACAATGTGTGAGTGTTCCAAGCTCTGAGAATTAAGACCAGACCAAGACTCCCAGTGGAGTGCGAAAGCAAAACAGATATTGAGTGTCATGTTTTAAAAATGGGTGTAACACATTTGTGATGAATTGATGAAAAAACTTTTCATCAGCATTGGGAAGAACAGCTGAAAGTCAAATCCTGGTTTCAGAAAGCCTAACTAAAAAAGAAATGCTACAAAATTCCCCACAGGTCACAAAATACATGATAGGCAAATCAAAATCCATAAGGAAAGAAAATGACATCTGACTACAAGTCGATGCTTACCCAGGTCAATTCAGTAAACTATGATGATATTCAGATAGCAATGAAATATTACCTAAATTATGCGAATTGTTCATGGCTGAGTCCAAATAAGATAGATGACATGACAAAATATCATAAAATGGTGAACATGTTAAAAAAATTAAAAAATGCATGACCCAATCAACCTAGAAAACATTTTCCTTAATTTAAAAACAACAACAAAAAAACACGGAGATCAAAATGGGCTTTTCAAAGTTTTACTCACAGAGGCCAAAAGTAGATTTAAAGTCAGCAAAAACAATAACTGATGCACATATTGTTCAAATATTAACATTTTTTATGTGACTTAGCAAAATGTGTACAATGCACCTGTCGAAGCATCGGGTTTGGATTTATTTACTTTATGTATGTGCCGTAAGCCATTAGGTAATTGTTGGCTAAAACAAAGTGGAGATATCTCTGGCAGTGTAGGCATTAGTTTGAAAACTTTAAAGTGGAGCGAATGCTGCACATTTTAAAAACAGATGCGAGCTCAGGTAGTTAAAAAAAATGGCAATGAAAGGAAATGGTTATTCAGTGCAACTGACCATGGAAAAGGACTTTGATGGTGTTAGGAGGTTTGTGAAGCACTAGCCAACTCAGCATAATATTTTTAATCTAGATGTCATAGACAACACATAAAGGCAATTCTCTTGCAAACATTGTCAGTAAGATGTTGTCCAATGTAGTTTTCTTGACATTCTCCTACAGATATTACTCAATTTAGAAAGAAAATGAGGGAATATTAGGAGCACATAAAACCATGTCTAAGAATCCGATCTTTACATGTGTTGATTACTGATAGAATAACAAAAATAAATAAGACTGGAAACCATGAACTGGTAGAAGAGTTGAATGAATCTTACCCTAAAACAAAGAATGATGTAGAAATTAGTAACTTAAGCAAGGGATAATTTTGTTGCATGCATTTATGAAAACTGGTGGATTGAGAAAATAGTTCAAGTTTCGTATGAAAATAAGGATGTAATAATACTTAAATCTAAACATTATCGTGGCCAGTCAAATAACTTTAGATGACCTTAACAAGATGACATCTGTGATATACCAACTCACAAATTTTTGTCAATTATGAACTCCACCATTTCCAGTTGTTAGCTCTAGAAGGTTACATGCAATTGGTGCTAGTCATGCATAAACTCCGTTTTTGAAGAATCATAGAAATATTAAATCAAATGATATGTAATTCCTTAATTTTAATGTTGAAATACATTTTTTGTTTTTACATTTCAGTTTTTCTAAGCTACCGCTCGCCATTTTTCCTATGAAAATTTTTCATGTTTGGCCGAGTATAAAAAAATTGCTACTGAAATACTACCTTTTTTTATTGTTTTATCTTATACGAGCATACAATTACTATCATCTACTAAAGTTGTTTTAAATGGCTCTTTTTTTATATTATTTTGGAAATGTGACACTTTTTGTTAAATTATTTGTTTTTCTAATATTTGGATGCTTGCCTTTGCAAAAGCAAAACAGAAATGCAAGCAAAGCATATATATATATATATACATAATCATGAGCAGAGGAGGGAATCACCTGTGCTTGAATTTTTTATAGTGAAACAATTACATAATTTTCTAAACAGAAATTAAAATTATATTTTTTGAATGTTTTACATTTCCTCATTTTTTTTTTTTTTACAAGGACATGAGGCACAGCTACATTAAAGTAAAGGTGCTTGTTCAAGTTCTTACATTTTGTTTTCTAAGAAAAAAATCTGAGGTGAAACTTCAAATGTCAAGAGTTATACTGCAGCATACCATTTTAAAAATGACCTAATTTGCATATAATTTTTCTGAAGAAAATGGGATTATATAGAAGTAAAGGATAGGGCTTCCAAACATTTTTTCTAGGAAAATACCTGAGGGTCACCCAACACATATTCTGCAAAATTTCCAAATTTGAAATGGAATGAGCCTATTAAAGTTGTCTGCCCTTTTCTTTTTTGTTTTCAGATATCTACATTTTTTTAAGTCTAACCAAGAGAGAGGGTACCTACTATACCTCTTTGTCCTATTGTAGGTCTAAACATTTTCTCCTGTGTTCCACGGTGACATTCCTTTCAACATTGGAATCTTTCAAAATGCTAGAACTTCCTTTTTGAAATGAACTATATTTTTCTTCTAATAATCTTTTGACACAATATAAATTGGACGGTTCAGCGTTTGCTTGAAATTTTTCCAGCAAAGGTTCCCAGGGCTGCCCAAGCAATCAGAGGGGCAGGCTTCCAGCTGATAGACTGAGTTGGCCCCAAATGATGCACGAGTGGCACGTTTGTCCCCATAGCTCTGTCCCTTTCCTGGAACCAGAACAGAGAATTAGGGGTGGGTGACTTATTAGAGCCTAAAATATTGGCACAGTCGTAACCCACCCACCCTCCTCCCAAAGACTGCCCTTTAAATCATACCTGTGTCTTCTGGCTTAACTTTAATGATGTGAATTAATCTTCATACCCATCAAAGCATATTTCTATGATGTAGACACAGTAACTAGTAGTTAGGCATGCAACTTCGGGACATAGGTTTCCAGGTTCATGTCTCTGTCCCATGATACAGCTGACATAGTTCTGAAGCCATGTAGTTAAGCCAGTGGTCTAGTGTATTGGATCCTTGATAAACAGAGTGTCCAAGAATTATTGGACACATTACAAAATTATATAAAACAAAACATTAAACAAATAGAAAGAAACCGACTGTACCAACTTACAATGTAACTACACAAGTTAATAAATTTCGATGTGAAATCCCTTGGTTGCTCATTATACGTCCAAGTGATACTCAATTTCATGCCATGTATTGACAAGCATCTGAGGAGTTATGGAATTAATAGCAGCTGTGATACGCTGCTTCAGTTCCTGCAAATCATTACAAGGCGTCTGACAGACACAATCCTTCACATAACCCCACATGAAATAATCCAATGGAGTTAGATCTGGAGAGCGAGGAGGCCACGGAATGGGACCACCACGCTCAATCCATCTGTTGGGGAAATGCTCATTTGCTCATTTAGGCACTTACATACAAACGTTGACCAATGCGAAGGCGCGCCGTCTTGTTGGAAAACGATGTCATATCTTTTGATATGGGGTATAGCGATATATTCTAGAATATCCAAGTAAATGTCACCATTTATGGTTTTTTCGCAGAAAAAGAAAGGGCCAATCATTTCTCTTTTCGATAGGGTGAACCACACAGTAACTTTTAGAGAATCATGTTCCAGTTCAATAGCAGCACGAGGCAGCTACAGGTGCAATTTTGCACATGCCAATTTTTCCTGATTTCCCACCTTGTTTGGGATGAAAGAAGTAAAAGCATTGATGGATGAATATAATAATGTATTGCAGAAATTCAAGCACCTAGTACAGAAGTTGAGTTAATTTACTTATAAAAATCATTGTGTTCTTATAACTCAGAATCCAGTAAATTGTCCTGAGAAGAGAGAAGGCATTTTTTTCATCACGGGCATTTTTAAAATTTTTGCATTCTATTCTTTGTACATCACCTCAGTGTGAATGGGGTTTCAGAAATATAAAGGAAAGCAAAACAACAGACAGGCGAACACAAACATAACACTGAAATTGTTTCAGACTGAATGAGGATATTACTTGGTAAACCAGATATTGTACAATCTGATTCACTTCTGGCAGCGTCACTATAGATCCAATCCCACGAAAGGACAAAAAAAAATTTACCTCATACCCGTTGAAATGCTAAATAAAGCTAAACATAATTTGCATGCTCATTAACTGGAACACAAACTGTAATCAATGCAAAAATATCCCTTAATATTAGCTAACTATAATTTAGTGAATTTGAAATTTAAGTTTCTCTTTCTACTGTAGACCACATTGAAAAAGATCAAAAGAACTATTACTGTATGTATATTAAATGTATTAATATTTGTGTCATTTACAGGCCATTAACTTCTGGTACACACTAGTCCTGAAAACAAGTGAATTTTCCCCCAAAATTTCACCACTGCAGCATGCTTGCCATGTACTCCAGATTTCTCCATTAATTTCTTTGATAATGTCAGAGGAACTGAGATTTTTTTCACTGATTTCTCTGAAACTGCTGTACACAGTGGCTTTACTAAGTTTACACATACTTCATACCAACTGCTTGTACCAACTACTATATCATCTAATCTAAACATATAGTTCTAAAAACTCAAGCAATAATCGTCCTAAATATTGCTGCAGTTAATCTCCTCTGGTTCTTGTAAAAATCAACATAATTTTGTGAAAATCGAAGAATAAATAAAACTTTGTTTTACTACTACTTAATATTTTTCTTTAAGTAAATCTGCATACATTTAATCAGCTCAGTCTCTCTGCACTGTGAAAAATTTGCAAACAGTGGTAGTTGGTGATTTCCATCCATTTTTATTGATTCACAACCTAATAGCTTCATTGCCCCTCTACAAGGTCAGGTATAGTGAAGCACAGAGTTGTATAAAAATAAAATGTAACTGTGTACACAACCATTGAAACAGAAAGTTGCTGCAAACCCACGAATTACGATAGCGATAGAATAAGATAATTTAAAGAAAGATTAATAAAAACAATAAATATTTATTACAACATTACAGATTCCCGTGAGGACAGAATAAGTTCATTACAACTGAAAATGTAGCAATATGTGTAAAATGGACCTTTAGGGCAAAATATTAAAATAATGGACTATGAACCTCATAAAAACCAGAGACTAAACAAAGAAAGTTTTTATATCTAGAAAAACATTTCCATTAATGAACCCTCAAAAATTAGAAATACCATTTCAAAGATACTTTTGCTTTAACCCTAATTAGAAATAACATTCTCAACAACTTAATTCAAAAATAGTGGACTTACAAATTACATAAGCAAAAGATTTTAATTTAATAATTGACAACTGCAAGAGGAACCTGGCAATAAAATTTAAATTATTTCTGTGTAAAAAATATTTTGATACAGTTCTTATACATTGAGAACAGGCCTTGATAAAATCTAGAGGCCAGATACATCTGTAAAAGCAAAACAACTCAGAGGATGTGAAAAAAAAGTGATAGTTCAATTTAACATATAAATAAATATATTCATCTGGGTAAAGACTTCATTAAGTGTTTTAATTGATGTAAATAACATTTTATTTTTTTTAATCTACAAAGAAAAACTATCTGCAAAGTCTGCTGATTATTTGGAAACTATCTGCATATGGCGTACGTCTATATTCTGCTACTCTCGTGAAGCATAAACTTTAATTTCAAATTTGCTAAATAATATAATGCAAATATTTTTCACACTGATTATAATTTGTATACCAACTAACGAACATGAAAATTACATTTAACTTTAGTATTTTGATGGGTATAAGATATAATTAGTAACCGTGCTGCATATATTCCAGGCTAGCTGTGAAGCCCAGAGAACTCACAAATAAAAGTCAATTATGGACGGTATTAAGATATGTCGATGCGAAAAAAATATGAGTAGATTCGCTTCTTTTGATTATGAGAATCAGTCTGGCGAGCGATGACTAACAGCATAACACAAGCAGGTCTTCCCTGTTCTGATGTGAAGAACTTTGACATGATCGCCTGCTAACGTTTCCATGACATGAATCAGCGTATGGAGGTGAATGGACCATTGCTTTGCGCAACGGTTCGCTTAGAAAAGAAGACTTTGGACTATTCAGTCCTTCCATGCTTCCCACTTTTAACAGTGCGTGTTTTGCGAGAGTGGTTTCAGTTTGTGTGAAGTTTCAATGAATTAAAATCAGTGATATTATATATTAAATTTGTAGCTTTGTTGAATTTGAATTGTTTTGATAAAATTTGTGAAAGCTTTCGTGAACATCTACTATCGGAGCTCAAAGAATTCTGCTTCAAATTTTGATACAGCTCCATTAAAAAATTAACTGAAGGTGTTTTATTCCCTTGATGAATACAAAACATATTAGTAAGAGACATTACTTGTTACATAAAGTTAAATAATTGGACATAGTGTTTATTGAGGTGTACAAATTAGCAGATCTAATACTAAACTTTCCATCAACAACTGCCAAAAGAAGCTTTTCCGTATTAAAAAGAAATAAGATATATCTTAGAGCCACACACGGACATGTACATTCGAGCAACTTGGCTGGTTTGTTAATAGAGAAAAACATTATTTTTAAATGTGAAAAAGTACTTGGAAGAAACATTTTTGTGAAAACCTAATACTCAAGTTCACACAAAAGGAAAGAAGAACGGAGTTCATGTACAAATAAGTGTTCAAATCCTAATCCTCATAATTATTTTGGTATCATGTTAGCAATAGCATGTACCTAAAATTTAGAACAAAATTTTTACTTCTATTACTTAACAATTAAAAAATAAACTTCACAATATAAAAAAAAAAACAATACTGGGGGGTGGGGGGATGGCCCAGGTCTTGGACCCAAAATATGCCACTGCTTAGTAACAATGTTTTGTGTCTTTTCACCTGATTGGATCCATAGCGGCACTGCTGAAAATGGATCAAATTCGGTAATATCTTGGTAATCAGACTGACTGGCAGTTTGTTTTGCCAGTCATCCTGATTACCTCCTTGTTTCTAAACCCCATTTCACACTCAGTTGATATACAAAAGAATGTAAAAAGCAGTTTTCCTATAATATATGAACAAATTACAACTGGAAAACTGCTACTTGAATTACACATGGCAGTTTCCCGGTAGTAATTGTAATTTCAGAGCATGGTCATATCACCAGGATAAATCAATTCTGTACCCAAAAATGGTAGCCATGAAGTTCCACCAATTCCAGTGGGAATGAGTTGTTTAATTTTCAGACTTAAATGCTTCTTTCATTTCAGAGCTCTTTGGAGTGCTTTTTACACTGACACTTCTCAGTTTGCCAATGCAACAAAGCCTTTACCTTTTTAAGATTCCTTGCACTGATGTGAGACAGTGTGTTCCTCTCAGAATATTCCTATGGTTCAACATAAATGCTTATCAAAGTGTTTGGCTGACTGCCAAATTTGCCGCTTTCTGCACTTACTTGGGGCTGCTCACTTTTAACGTACTTGGCTTAGAGATTTTCGCTCACCAAAGAACATGTGCAATTTTTGTTCACTGGACTTGAGAGAGAGGACAGTAATAACTAACACGTTATGCAATATCTATCATGAACAAAAAAAGTAGGGTCATGAGAATGTGTATTGCCTTGGCAGAGTGCAGTTAACAATAAAAAGAGTAGAATTAAATGATCTAAGCAAGTAATATAACTGTAAATAACTTTTTATTTATAAGAATATCATTTTAATAACACTGTGATTCAACCCACATGAACTATTTGTTTCAATTATTCTCGCAGTGTCTTTTTCATTGAATGACAAGCTGAAAACATTGACAATAGCTTCAGTGTTTTTGCTACAGAAATTTCTGACTTCACATTTGAGGTGGAAAATAATAATTTTGTTGAAAAATCGCAAAACATTTAATTCCGGAGATGTTTGGCAATATGAAAAGCAGGTATAGCTTCAGCGGCTGAAACCTTTATTTCAAAGTTTCTGTTTTCTGTGGAAATAACTATTTTACGGGTCTAACAGAGGTAATTATTTCAAAGAGTTGGTGGTCAAATTTTTGAACTAGAACCTAGATCATCAGGACTACGTCACTGGAGTAGTTGCTGCCACTCAGTCCGAAGTTTCCAACCACAATTATCGTTAATTGTGGTACTTCTTTTACTCGCTATTTCTATCCCTTCTTTTTAGCTTCCTCTTTACTATGTGTGATCGGTGGGCAATTATTCTTACAGAGTCCCAATTTATGGAGTGTCCACGTGCTTGTACATGTCTGTCTAGCCCTGTTTTGTTACTGTTTCTAATAGCTGCTTGATGTTCTTTCATTCGGACTTTCCTGTTTCTCCTAGATATAGCTTAGCCCACAGTTACAGTCGATGCAATAGACTACTCCTTCTTGCAATTGGATGTCTATTTCTTTCTGTTTTAGAGCTGCCAGAAACTTCTTTAATTTGTTATTTAGATCTGGAGTAAGCCTGATATTATATTTTGCTCCGTTCCTCTTTAGTTCTGTTTAGTTGCACAAAATGGCTGGTCACCTCAATGGAACTTCTGCAGGAATGTATGTTTTTTCTGTGCTTAGTTGAATGTAAATGTTGCTCCAGATCAGGCTGTTCTTTGTTATTAAAATTAATTACTGCTTTACATGATTCACAAAAATTATAGTTGCGATTATCTCAAGCATATTTTTCTATGGGCTGTTTCTTAAATGTACATTTTTTGCAAGTCCTGATAGGAGGAATTGTTTTTTTCCTTATGTAGTGATATAAAATGCACCTAACAAAGTCTTGTTAGACCTGTTTTAGGTTAATGAAGCAAATAAACACATTATCTAAATCAAATCAAAACACACAAGTTCATCGTAACTTAAATCATATCATCGGAATTGAAAGCCTTAAGTTCAATAAAAATGTTTGCATAAATTTTAAAACTACATTGGCAGAATTCAAAGAATCAAAACTGAACAGAGAAGCATCACTTTCTTTTAAGTATTTATTTATTTATTTATTTTATTTACTACACAGCTTCCGAATTCCCAAATCTGGAGAAAAATTTGGTTTTCGTAGATATGGATGAACAACACATTTTTGCTTGTGTAACTGTTGCATTTTTATTTTTATTTTATTTTTTAAATTCTACAGCTGTAGCACTTGTAGTAACTTCTTCCATACACTTAATGCAGGTTGATTTTCAACATTTGGCAATACTATAGTGTACAGGTGTAAAAGCTAAAACAAACTGCAGTAACAACAAGACACCTATGACATTTCCTTCAGAATTTTTACTTCTATTATACATCTTTTTTTGCTCTTAAACTTAAAAAACAGTACCGCAATTTAACAATGACTGCAAGGAAATTATATTATGTACATATTCACTTTTTTGAGGTCGAACAAAGGACGTAGGCCTACAATGAAATCAATTTTTTAGCTCTTTTATTGCAACCACTGACATGGTAATTTCTGCCAATTCTTCATTTATTTTTTTCCTTTATTAATTTTTGAAAACTATTTGATTGAAGGAAGCAGTTCATATCTCTCAATTCCCCTTGGGCGGCAAGGTCATTTGCACGTTTCTCTAATTCGGCAATATTGTTTTCTACTTTCAGTTTTTTCGTACTAAGCATTTGCAATTCCTCCTCAATCAATTTAAGTTTCCTCCCAGTTGTTGCTTGGCACATTTTTTTTTTTCTCATCTAAATATTGAACATATTTCTGTCTAGCTGAAAAGACAGAAGCTCTAAGCGCTTTACTCAGTACCACATTCTCTAATAAATAACAGAAGATAACGATCTGAACTGCACTGACCCCACGCAAAGAAAACAAGAAGCCAGCAATAAATCTAATCTAAACCAATAGGATTTGAAGGTAGATGATTGGCAAACTGCCAAAAGCAATACAGAACATAGGTAAACTTTTGCGACATGCGATCTAGTGGATCTAGTGATGTAAAACCATCATCAGTACGCCAATGAAACCAGCTGGCCTGCTTAACGCGCGCATTTCTTTGGTTTTAAAAAAAAAATTACGACCTTTTTAACGACCGAATATAATATAATTACGGTGTTTTCAAGGACATTTTAAGAGCCCTTAAAAACAGAACAGAAATTAAGGAGTTCTTAAGGGCCCTTAAAAAAGGTAAATGGAAATTAAGGAGTTCTTAAGGACTTTTCAAGGGCCCTTAAAAATGCAAATGGAAATTAAAGAGTTCTTAAGGACTTTTAAGGACCGTACGAACCCTTTACCAACCCCGTAGCTGCGGGGAGGCGCAGGTAACGAAGGAGCGTACTGCAGCTGCCAGTTATGGTTTTATGAAAAAATTCGAACACACACAATAATTAACCCAAAGATTCATATTTTGCTTTAAGATATATTTAGCTTTGTCTAAATAAATATCTAGTTCACTTTTAGAACTCTGAATGTCCTACAGATTGAAAGCGCTCGGCTCTTTGACTTCAGGTTGTAATACGATTGCTCTGCAATGGGTTGTAAATAATACGATCGCTCTCCAATCGCCCTCTCTGCACTGCTGAGGAAAAGGGAAAAGCGTGAGGCCACAGTGGTACTTTCCGTGGAGGATGTAGGAAAACAGTCAGTTACGTAGGATTATGTGCACGACAGGCATCAACATTTATTCACAGCATCCACAGATCTGCCATGTATACTAAGGCCATTTCTTCAAGTGATTTATTTTAGTTTTGGATAAAGCAATTACACGTATTGTCAAATCCATTACTTAAAAAGTTAAAACTATAAGGCTCTAGGTACCACCATTACTTTTGCAGACACTTTCCCTGACTTCCTAAACCCCAACCACCACACACACACACCCTGAAAAATGCATCCTCCCTCATGTTCGAAATTATTGTGCTTAACAGTGCTGAAGTAAATCTTGCGGGGAGTGGGGGCGGGCGCAGGTTGTGCTAGTTATGCCACTGGTGTCACTATTATACTACACTTGTGGGAGATCAAATTGCATAACATTGATAGTGCTATTTCAATATCTTCATACCCATGGTTTTTTTATTTTACCAAAGAGAAAATGAAAACAGAGCACAATTCAAGATAAGCACATGCACTCTAAAAAGGGGTAAACCTAGTAATCCTTTTGAAACGTATTTTGCAACTTGCTTTCTTTTTTTTTTTTTTTTTAATGACCACCATGAGCAACTCAATGGGCTATAAGCAGTCGCCCGTCCCTAATTTAGGGTCACTGGTTCCAGGGAAGGGAGAGAGCCAGTGCCGTAAGACAAACACAACATCCATGCCTGACGGGATTCGAACCCGGACCCCTTACGGACGATAGATCATAGGCCAGCGTCTTAGACCACTGCGCCACCTGGGGCGACACAACTTGCCTTCATTAATTGCAAAAATTGATATAGCTTTTTCTGAAATAAATAAAAGTTACCTGAAAAACTGACTAGTCCGTTGGACCATCAAAGAATTCGACCGACGCTTAATTTAAACAGAAAAGTAAGAATTAATTTTCAATGTCAGCAATTTTAAAAAAGAAAACAAACTTTAGAAAAACAAAACTATTCAGTTTCGAAATACTGACAAAATATGTAATTGAATTTTGACTTATTAAGCAACAAATATACTTACGTATTATATTCTGGGAAAAGAAATATCGAGTAATCCGGAAAATATAAGTAATCATACATTAACCTCACACAATCTTTTAAAATACACAAGACCCTAATTTAAATTCAAAACAAACCGGTAGAAAACGTGACTTGACTTAACCCAAGTTCTCAAGAAAGTCCAACTCTCGTGTTTAAGCGTAGCTCCCGTGGTCTACAGTTTAAGACAGCGCCCCAGTGGTCTGACATGAAACTGCGGTAGCGTCTGTCACGTGACACGGCGTTAGAGGCAAGGACGTTGAATAATGAATTCTGGAGATGCCCCGAGTCTCTTAACCATGAAGGCGCCAGGTGTGGGAATTTGACGTTTTGTACATAAAACCTATGTAATTTCAATGGCTGTACTTTGGAATTGCGTGGATTTGGGTTGCAGAAACTGTGTTAATATCAAACCAGAATAAATTATGCTTCATAGACGTGTAAAGTTTTCAACTTTAATGTTATATTTTGTTTCGAATTCGCAATAATGTTCGTGTATTTCAATTTCAAATAAAAATGGGAAGGAGCTTCAAAATAATAAATGATTTTATGAATTTTGTATTTTCTCACTTATCGGAAGCGAGTTATGGTGCGAAATTCGAAACATTTGCGACGCAAGAAGGCGATTTGGTCAATACACAATGCATTTTTTTATTGAAGGTTTAACGACCACCGTGAGCAACTCAATGGGCTATAAGCATTCGCCCGTCCCTAATTTTGGGACGCTGGTTCCAGGGAAGGGAGAGAGCCAGTGCCGTAAGACAAACACGACATCCATGCCTCACAGGGATTTGAACCCGGACCCCGTTCGGACGAATGATCAGAGGCCATCGCTTAGACCACTGCGCCACTAGGGCGGCACACAATGCATTGTAACTGCATTGGAAACCATCAGCTTTCCCACACTTTGACGGCTGTCGCTCGCGGTTACAGGCTTCACGCAAAGTGGTACTGCGCCATTAACAAGGGCAACTACAGATATTTTATTCTAACCTCTTTGGTTAGTGGCTATGAGGATGTAGCCATGGCTTTCTGCGAGGCAACGAGCCTAAGTAACGTAAGTGAAGGATAACCAATCCCCGTTGAAATGATGGCATCTTACTTTGAAAGTTTAACTTCCGAGTACAAAATGCGGTATCTGGAATAAATTAAAGAGCTTGAAGAAAAAGATCCGTGTGTGTTGAGTGCAAGTATCTCCGAAGGTGACTCGAAAAGTTTTCCGAGTGTACAAATCGTAAATATTTTCTATTACTTCGTCTTTGGTCGAAGCGCCTTTACCCGCTGAACAGTTCGAGGCATATAAAAGTTTCCAAGTAGGTAACAATTCCTCATCGTGGATATTCTTTTGCATGGTAATTTAGTGGGATCACTAATTAGTGAGTAATTAGTTGCTCTTCAATAGAAAGGGTTTTTATAAGCTGTGGGAAGCGATTTCCAAGATTTAGAAAAATTTAGAGCAAAATCTGGTTTTTCACGCAATACTCTGGTGAAAAAACACAGTAATTTTGATTTGTTCACTAAATTATTTATCCGTAAATAAATTTAGAAGCATAATCCCGGCCTGTAAAACAAGGAGGTTAGAATAATACTTCTGGAGATGCCCTGGACTCTTAGCCGTGAAGCCGCAAGGTGTAGGAATTTGCCATTGTTTACATGATACCTATGTCATTTTATTTGTTTGTATACTGCTTTGCTGTTTTTATCCTCGCCGCTGTTCTTCAGAAATATTTCTCGTTGTATCGAGATTTAAAAACATGTTTTACATACGTTATTCTTTTTCAGTTAAAACCATTCAATGGTGTTTTTTTTTTTTTTTTGATTGGAGGTTTTTTTTTTTTTTTTTTTTTTTGATGGGAGGTTTAACGACCACCGTGAGCAACTCAATGGGGTATAAGCAGTCGCCCGTCCCATTTTTTTTTTATTGGAGGTTTAACGACCACCGTGAGCAACTCAATGGGCTATAAGCAGACGCCCGTCCCTAATTTAGGGTCACTGGCTCCAGGGAAGGGAGAGAGCCAGTGCCGTAAGACAAACACAACATCCATGCCTCACCGGGATTCGAACCCGGACCCCGTTCGAGCGAATGATCAGAGGCCATCGCTTAGACCACTGCGCCACCGTGGCGGCAACTCTCGGTTGTAAGTGGTCGATATTCAAATCTTTGCACAGTTGTTTTCGTCAGGTTCTTCAGTGTAGATTTTTTCAGAAGTTAGTCCGCACATTTTCTTGACTAGGATATACTTTTTACTTAAACTACGGGAGGCGCGTGAAGACAAAGGAGATGTGAAATTACGCTGGAAAACTTGGAAAAACGGAAAAAAGGGTCACTCGAAAAATAGTCGCATGAGAAAATGCAATTGCCAAAAAACTTTTTTTATATATATATATACATTCAGGAAGTCTGACGAAGTGTTTTGGTGATTGCATTTGCTCATGCAAATATATTTTTTCGATTGATCCATTTTTCCGTTTTTTCAAGTTTTCCAGCGTATTTTCACGGTAAACGGTAAAAATACCACCGGGAAAAAATACCCCTGGAGAAAATACCCCTAAGAACTGAAAAGCGGAAAAAATGCCCCCGGAAAAAATACCCCCAGAACAAACTGTTCACTGTAAACTGCCACACAGGAACACTGATGTGTGGCAGTGTTCCGGTGTGGCAATTTACAGGCAACCCTGCCACACATCTTCAGCAACTTGGCTACAAAAGTTCAAATGGAGGGGGTCTACAAAGATTGTCGTTTCTGGGCCTATATTGAGAACTGAATTGGGAACTCCAAACGAATTTCGCGAAAACGTTCCATGTAAGCAAAGCGAGAATTGAACTTTAATTTGAAGAAATAAATTGCCGAGGATCCGAGGTACACTTGGTAGGGGGCTCTACCCCCAACTTCCGTAATAATATATTCTGGGCAGCTGGAGTCTCTGTGTATACAGGATGTTCCCCTTGAAACGTCCGCGAGCTGGGAGGGCTTTCCCCCAAAATCTTAAAATGGACTTAGAGCTGTAAACAATAGTACAGCTCGGATGGGAGCTTTCCCTAAAATCTTAAAATGCGAGCTCGGGGGGGCTTTCCCAAAAACTTAAAATGGACGTAGAGCTATAAACATTAGTACCATACTTTATATAATGATTCTGTAGACGACCACGGATTTTCAGGAGTGTGGAGTGAATTCATCCCCCCCTCCTTTAGTTTCTATAAGAGCGCTTCAGGGGTAACACCGAGGATGCACTGACCGACTCTAGCGGTCCAGAATATAAAATTACGGAAGTTGTTGGGGATAAAGCCCTCCAAACCAAGCACCTCGTATCCCTTTTACAGACTTCACCAAATTTCTGTGGGAGGGAGGAAGGGCATACATAGTCTTCCACTGAACACAACATGAAGCGTAAAAATTGCGAGCAAATCCGTCACAAATCCCTTACCTTGAACACTTGTTTGCGCTCTTAGAAACTTGGGGGAGGGTGAATTCACCCCACCTTCCTGAAAATTCGTGGTCGTGTACAAAATCATTATATAAAGCATGGTTCTAATGTTTACGCTCATTTTAACATTTTGGGGAAGCTCCCTCCCCCAAGCTCACGGACCTAGCGGGCCCTTCAAGGGGAACATCCTAGATACGCTGACAGACTCCAGCGGCCCAGAATATATTAAGGAATTTGGGTGTAAGCCCCCCTCCAACCAAGTGTACCTCGGATCCGCGGCAATATATTTCTTCAAATTAAAGTATAATTCTCGCTTGGATTACATGGAACATTTTCACGAAATTCGTTTGGAGTTCCCAATTAAGTTCCCAATATAGGCCCAGAAACGGCAATTTTTATCGCTCTCCTTCCCCTTGAAATTTTGTGGCCAGTTGCCCTAAACTCGTACGAACCGACACGAAAATCCAGACAAACAAAAGAGCTCCTTCCCGTCGTTAGACACCTTGCCACACATAATTCGGAAACTTGGAAAACTGACACACATAATTAGGAAACTTGGAAAACTGACACACATAATTAGGAAACTTGGAAAACTGACACACAATCAGAGTTTTCCTCGGAAGAACACTAATTTGTGGCCGGCCCCTGGATGAAAAGCTCGTGACAGTTTTCCTGTGTGGCAATCTTCCGGTGTGGCAGTTTTCTTGTGTGGCGGTTTACAGTGAACCAAATTTCCCCCACCCTTTCCAGTTAATTGTAAAACTGTTTTTACTATAAACGGCGGTAAAAGTTGAAATGATGACCCCGGAAAATTCACACACATATTTGTACTCGTTGAACGGCTGCATCTTGTTTTAGACAGCGTGAAAATGAAAATGGTGACTCATGAAAACTCCCCCACATTCGATATTTTGTGTAAACTGCAATTTGTGCACTGTCCCTGACATGAAAACGGTAAAAGATGGGGGACTTTTCCTGTGGGGGAGTTTTCTTATGGGGGACTTTTCCTGTGGGGGAGTTTTCTTATGGGGAACTTTTCCAATGTGGAGGACTTTTCCGAATGCGGGGAGTTTTACTGAGCGGGACTTTTCCGTTCATCATTGCGCCCCCATCTGTGCTTCTACTATATATATATCATCATCAACAACAACATTGTCAACCATTATCAATCCACTGCTGGATGAAGGTCTCCCCAAGTTTCTTCCACAACTGTATGTCCATAGCAACTCTGCTCCATGTTACTCGGGCATGATTTCGAATTTCATCCGATCATCTCCTATGTGGTTTTCATTCTGGGTCTTTTTCTACTGGAATGTATATATATCCCAACAAAAATGGTCTTTCTGGTCCAGCACCATGTTGCCGCTGCCTAACCGTCTATAAAATGTCCGGGCGGCCAACAGAAGGGCCAGCAGTTTAGGCCAACAGCTGGTCAACAGTTGGCATCCCCATCAGTTGTTATGCCACAACATGAACATCAGTTATCCATCACATGCAGTAGTTGCCACAAGTAGCCCTTCAGCGGCCCTGCAAGCACGTGCCAGAAATGATGGCTAGCCTAATGTGGTCCGCTAGTTTGCCGGCAGTGACAGCCGGCAACCACGTGACGTAACTGATGGCGTGCCGAATCTGGTCCGCCAATTTCCTAGTAGTAGCCATAAGAAAAAAACATTCAAGGATAACCGTAGATTCCTAAAGCTAAAGGGAAAGATATTTTATTTTACTTCTCGTTATCTTTAGAAACGAATTCCTCCCAGCTTGTATATTCAACCCATGGATGAGAGTACATTATATCCACATAGCGTTGCTTATTTTTTTTTTTGTTGTTCCTTTCAAATAATTGATAAATTTTGTACGCGTATAATTATTTTTTTCCAAAAAACGTTTTTTCAATGTTTTTCCAGGACATTTGTTTCAAGCGGTTTCAAATTATTTCTTCTTATTCATGGGAATGGAGTGGGTGTATTTCCCGGCTGTATTCTAGTATTTCATTGCTTAATCTGATATCTTCGTCGATGTGGAATTTCATTAGGAAATTAATTCGCCTCTCTACATAGTGTTTTTTTTCTTAACATCCACTAAAATAACACGATGGCGATAGCTTCGTCTTCAACCAAATGGTACCATGATAGAAACAGCAAGTGTTGCTTCTGCGCATGCGCAGTCCCGTTTCTTCCATCCGGTGTTGGGGTTGCATCGGTTGACAGCTACGGGCCACTAGTGGTACTTGCTTGGAGGCCCACAATTCACGGCGATGCTGCAGGGCCATCAATGGCTCGCCAACTGATGGCGCTGCCACAAACGGACCGCTACCGGGCCGTGAGCGGCAGATTTGAGCCAGCAGTTTCCCAGCACTTGTGTTTTTACTGGGATATATATAAATGCATATTACAGTTGAAATATATATATATATCCATAGAGCATCCTTTTTCAGTCCACAAGGAATTCGGTCCGTAGTGTCTTCCACACGTAAGAGTGGACACAGAGAATGCCATTCCCCAGACCATAACGTTGCCCCCACCAGCTTGTGTTCTGCCAGCAATGGTTGAAGTGAATCTGTTCTCCGCCGCCCCGGTGGCGCAGTGGTCTAAGGCGCTGGCCTCTGATCATTCGTCCGTAAGGGGTCCGGGTTCGAATCCCGGTCAGGCATGGATGTTGTGTTTGTCTTACGGCACTGGTTCTCTCCCTTCCCTGGAACCAGTGACCCTAAATTAGGGACGGGCGACTGCTTATAGCCCATTGAGTTGCTCACGGTGGTCGTTAAACCTCCAATCAAAAAAAAAAAAAAAAAAATCTGTTCTCCGATGTTTCTCACCTCATACGCAAACGTCCATCCGTTCGATGAAGCAGAAAATGTGACTCATCGGATAAGGCAATCCTTTGCCAATCAACGGAAATGTAAGCCTTTTCTGCCGATGCACCTTGTTAACATAGGTGCAGTGACCATCCGTCTGAATCGTGACCCCATACGCAGCAGGGTTTTGCTTTTTTTTTTTTTTTTTGATTGGAGGTTTAACGACCACCGTGAGCAACTCAATGGGCTATAAGCAGTCGCCCGTCCCTAATTTAGGGTCACTGGTTCCAGGGAAGGGAGAGAGCCATTGCCGTAAGACAAACACAACATCCATGCCTCACCGGGATTCGAACCCGGACCCCTTTCGGACGAATGATCAGAGGCCATCGCTTAGACCACTGCGCCACCGGGGCGGCTGACTCGACTGTATGTATATATATATATACGTGTGTGTGTGTTTTAAAATCAGATGTTCTGTGTGGTAGCTAAATAGTTGGGAGAAAGGACTGACAGACGGAATAATAGAAAGTTAAACGTGAAGAAAAGGAATGAAATGTAAAAAAACAAAAGATTTGTTTTGGTAAAACAGCGATGGACTGACAGATGGTCGAAGAACCAATCGCCGAATAAAAAGTGGTGTGAGCGAATAAAAACTGTCATATTCACTTTTCTAATGCAGACAACGTTAACACTGTGACAAGAACTCGTCACCACTAAACATTTAGTTACCGTCTCATCTCTTTCAAGTACAAAACGATTCAGCGTCTCCAAAAAAATTAAGCATTTTATATACATGTTCTTAATGCTTATGTGACCAATTTTTCTGTTCTTATAACCTACCCAGGGTTCCAACGGTTCTCGATGCAGTCAGAAAATTTCTTAAGCGGCCTTTTGTAAACACTGAAAATCTGAACTCACGTGCAGTGAAAAATCATTATATCTTGTACACTGACGGACAAAAAATCCCAACACCACGAAAAAATAGTTGTAGAGGAATGAAATGGCGGCAATACATTTGTATAGGTAACATATTTAATCGAGTTTTTTTTTACATATTTAATCGAGATGGTGTTTTGAAGCATTTTCCAGTTTTTCTGAGAATTGCAAGCAGTTCTTAAGATAGCAGGCTCTCTGGATATGTCTATGAGAAATAATTTATAGGAAGAAGTGTGATGGTGAGCAATTAGGTTGGTTGGATGGCCCAATACGAGTTTTTCCCTAATGTGTAGATTTTGTCAGAAATCTTGAGGGCAGAGCCTTTCGAGCCAATTCAATAGTGGCAACCACAGAAAACCACCAAGGTGGCACTGCTATTTGGTGCTGCTCTGCAGATTGAGTAGGTAGTCATTTCTCCTGTCAGTCAGATCTATAAACAACAAAAAAGATGACACCGAATTTTCGGGTGTAATAAGCACGTCTTTTGAATCCGTTTTGACGCAAATTAAATTTATCAAAGCTATTCAATGTCAATGGAACCGGTATGGAAAACAATAGATCTAACGAAAGAAAGAAGATTTTAAATCGGGTTTTTAATCCCCAAGATATTGCTGTAAACGGAATCGTGAGCTTACAAACTTTTAGAAACCGAGATATCGACAAAAATAAGATGTGACTTTACGTCTCCTGGTGGAAAACCATGCATTATTTTAGGAAGAAAGTATTCTTAAAAGGTTTATCCATATAAGCGGTATCCGTCCAAGAAATACAATTTAGTCGAGTTTTCAGGAGCCAAAATTTTGCTACAAATATATCAGAAGCAGAAATTAACACTTATGCCCCCTGGTGGCCAAACCATTCTTTACCAAACATTAGAAATTAGGTGAAAAATATTTTCCATCAGGTCTTGTATGCGATACAGAAAGAATTTTTCAAAGCGGAGTTTTAGGAGCAGAAATAACGTAGAAAACGCAATTAACCTTTGTGCCCCCTAGCGGAAAATCTATGATTTACTTGTAAATTTTGAATTTAGAGGGAAAACATTTCGCATCGGAAACACTATCCAACAAAGAAGGAATTTTTCAAATCAGACTCTCAGAAGTAGAGATATTGACAAAAATAAGATATACATCTTTTTTTTTTTCTTTTGATTGGAGGTTTAACGACCACCGTGAGCAACTCAATGGGCTATAAGCAGTCGCCCGTCCCTAATTTAGGGTCACTGGTTCCAGGGAAGGGAGAGAGCCAGTGCCGTAAGACAAACACAACATCCATGCCTCACCGGGATTCGAACCCGGACCCCTTACAGACGAATGATCATAGGCCAGCGGCTTAGACCACTGCGCCACCGGGGCGGCAGATATACATCTACGCCCCCTGGCGTAGAAACCATGCATTATTTCAAGAAGAAAATTTTCCTAAAAGGTTTGTCGACATGAGTAGTATCGGTCAACAAATGACTTTTTTTTTTTCAATCGAGATTTTAGAAGCTCATATTTTGCTGCAAATACATCAGAAGCGGAAATTAAGATTTACGCCCCCTGGCAGCCAAACCATTTTCTTACAAAAATTAGAAATTTTGTGCAAACGTTTTCCCATTAGGAGCTGTATCCGGTGCAGAAAGAAATTTTCAAATCGGAGATTTAGAAGCAGAGATACAGGGGGAAACGCAATTTACTTTTACGCCCCCTAGCGGAAAGTCTATGAATTACTTGAAAATTTAGAAATTATATGAATCACATGTCACACTAAAAACACTATCCAACAAAGAAGGAATTTTTCAAATCATACTCCTAGAAGTAAAGATATTGACAAAGATAAGATATACATCTACGCCCCCTGGCGTAGAAACCATGCATTATTTCAAGAAGAAAATTTTCCTAAAAGGTTTGTCGACATGAGTAGTATTGGTCAACAAATTACTTTTTTTCAATCGAGATCTAAGAAGCTCATATTTTGCTGCAAATACATCAGAAGCGGAAATTAAGGCTATGCCATCTGGTGGACAAACCATGTTTTTACAAAAATTAGAAATTATATGCAAACGATTTCCCATCAGGAACTGTATCCGGTGCAGAAAGAATTTTTCAAATCTGAGATTTAGAAGCAGAGATACAGGGGGAAACGCAATTTACCGCTACGCCCCTAGCGTAGCGGTAAATTTTCAAGTCTATGAATGACTTGAAAATTTTGAAATTATATGTAAAACATGTCACGCGGAAAACACTATCCAACAAAGAAGGAATTTTTCAAATCGGACTCCTAAAAGTAGAGGTATTGAAAACAATAAGATGTACATCTACGCCTCATGGCGGAGAAACTGTGGAATATTTTAAGAAGAAGATATTCCGAAAAGGTTTATCGATGTGAGTGGCATCAGTCCACGAAAGAATTTTTTCAATCGATATTTTAGAAGCTCAGATTTTATGGCAAGTACATCAGAAGCAAAAAATAACTCCTATGCCCCCTGGTTGCCAAAGTATTTTTTACCAAAAATTTGAAATTATATGCAAAAGATTTTCCATCAGGAGAGGTATCCACTGAAGAAAAAAAAATTAAATCGGAGTTTTAGAAGAAGAGTTATCGGGGAAATGTCATTTACTTTTACGCCCCTAGTGGAAAATCTATGCGTAATTTGAAAAAGTAACTATATCTAAAAATACTCTTTGACATAAATGGAATCGAAAATTAAAAGAATTTTTTCAATCGGATGTTTAGAAGCAAATACATGGAATAAAATGTAATTTTGAATTCGACATCTGAATTTACGCCCTCTAGCGGCGAAATTGTACATCATAAAAAAAACTAAACAAAGCATCATCATTCGCATATTTCAAGTTTCCCAATGCAAAAAGAATTTTTCAAATTGGACTGATAGTTGCAGAGATATCGTGGGGACGGACGGACAAACCGATAACATAAGCACAATCTTTTTTTACAAAAGACGTGCTAACAAATCTGACAGTTCCACTAAGAATAACAGTAATCCCCTTAAGAAAAATCACAGACAATATGTGTGCATGGTTACAAAATCCAATTGTGGCATAGCTCAGTAACCATTTTCCACATATAGATGGAAGTAAACAGATATAGTGAATGTTGAGGATGCCTGAGGTAGCACATACTATGTCACAAATGGCTACTTCTTACATCAGCAGGATTTCAGATTTTTGCTTACTGTTACTTCTACCTATTACATTGTCAGTGGATTGAGCAACTTGTTAATGTATACTGAGTAAAACAACAATATCATTAACAAGAACGACTTCATGAGTGTTAGGCTGTCAATGGTGTGTGCTTTCTTGACTACGCCAAAAGTGGTTATCACATGAACTGAACCTAGGTGCAGTGGTAGTCTGTAACTTGGGCTGGGATACTGCCAGACTGTCACAGATTGGTTTTTGCTTCTAACAAACTCCATTGGAACAAGGATGAAAATCTTGGACCCTTTCATGAACCCATTAGCAGATGCAATGTTTTTCCTACAAGATAATGCCTACCACTCCACTGTTGTTGCCTTGTCAATTGCACTCTTTACCATATGAAGTCGACCACCTGGTCTCCCAACCTAAATGTGATGGATCACATGCACTCAATGCTCTTTTTTTTTTTTTTTTTTTTTTTTTGATTGGAGGTTTAACGACCACCGTGAGCAACTCAATGGGCTATAAGCAGTCGCCCGTCCCTAATTTAGGGTCACTGGTTCCAGGGAAGGGAGAGAGCCAGTGCCGTAAGACAAACACAACATCCATGCCTCACCGGGATTCGAACCCGGACCCCGTTCGGACGAATGATCAGAGGCCATCGCTTAGACCACTGCGCCACCGGGGCGGCCTCAATGCTCTATGAATGTCAGATGCATTTGCCTCCTGGAACTTCAACATGCTTTGGAAAAACAATTGAGATTACTACCACAGCACTGTGGGAGTCTTTTCTCTGTGAGGTCCATATAGTGGCAGGAATTGACTGCCCTCAACAATGAAACACTGGCTATCTCATGTCCCCACTCTATAACTTTGGAATTAAAAGCGTTTTATTTTTAAATGTTACGCTTTCGACACAGTCATATACACCTACCTACTGATTTACTTTCAGCGCATCCTATGGGTTTTAGAGAAAGTTCAGAGTTTTAGGTTGTTCCTTATTTTTCTGAAACAGTGCTCTGCATAATTGATAACATTTTAAGAGATGTTTTTTTCAATATTGCTGGCCAAATTTACCTTGAAAGTTCTAAAAGCCAACCTTTAGCATAAGTGAGCAAGTCAGCTAGTTGCCTAGGACCACAACAGATTTTAATTATATTTTAATTTTTATCATTGCCCGATTTCTAATTTGTATTGCCTTTGAAAACAGAAATAAAATAAATCAATAAAAAATATAGTCAAAATGTCAAGTGGACTGAAGTTTCTCAAAACATATGAGAGAATGACTCGAGAGAAATTAGTTGGGTTGGCTTCAATATCAATGGAAAATATTATTGCTTCACCTTTGTATCTACTCCAAGTACTGCAGAATTTGCTTCCAATAAAGCAAAAAAGTTACTTTTTAAAATAACATTTGTTTTGCATCTTTTATATTTTTTACACAAAAGATTACGATAATTTTTTTTTTTTTTTTGGAAAAATATATAAAAATTGTAATACTCCAGGTAAGAAAAGTTTTCTGCTACAGTTAGTGTGTTTTTGATGTTAAAACATTCAGTTATGCGACCAAAAGCTTATACAATCCTAATCACGAAAGCAATGAACAATGGCATTTACAAATAACCATACTGTAGGCAGCTGTTGCTGAAGTTCATATTTTCAATAACTTATACGCATTTTTTTTTAATTTTGTTTGTTGTTGAGAATAAAAAAAGTTACTCAAATCTGATCAACAATTATTTTTATTATGAACATAATTTTTGAGTAAAACATAATATTAGAAGCTCACAAGTTGAATTTTTCCTTGAAGGGCTTATTGCACAGTTTTTGTACACTTTGTGGGCAATACTTTTTAACTTGTAGTTTGACATTAAAAGCTTATTACTGTAAAACATAAAACACTTTACTTTTTCATTTACCATATGCTCAGCCAGGGTGTGTGGCAAGGTAGGTACAACAATTTTTTGAAAATTAAGTTATTAACAGAACCAGCTTGCTTTCCTTTTGCACCAGTTTTGGTCACAAGTATATGAGCAAGCAGGTCCATTATCTTGGATATTATTTTAATAGCATCAGTACTTTGAACAGAATCTGGATGTACGCAGTGGAGGAGCAACTTCAAACCACCTACAAACTCATGTCCCGGCTTTCTTCGATCCAGATTTCGGAGCTGCTTTGGTTCGTGTCCTTTTACTTGTATTTAGCAAGCCGGTTCTGTTAATAACAATTTTTTGAAAAATTAAGTTATTAACAGAACCGGCTTGCTTTCCTTTTGCACCAATTTTGGTCACAAGTATGGGAGCAAGCAGGTCCATTAGCTTGGATATTATTTTAATAGCACCAGTACTTAGAACAGAATCTGGATGTACGCAATGGAGGAGCAACTTCAAACCACTTACAAACTCATGTCCCGGCTTTCTTCTATCCAGATTTCGGAGCTGCTTTGGTGTCCTTTCTTCCTTGTATTTAAAAATATTGTTTGTGTAATTACGCAAAGCATTAGGCCACGCAACCGTGGAACGAGGCCCCAGGACATTCATGAAACACCTTAGTATGGGCATCCTCATGCACTCTGCATCCAGGACCTGTCTCTTGGAAAACTTGAAAATCTCTGCAGAGTCATTCTTTCTGGTCCTTTCACGAAGCATATTCAACTTGCGTCTTTCAGTAACAATGTAAAATATCCACACCCTAAGGGAATAAAAAAATCTTTTAAGCATAATAATATGCAAATGTGTATTTTCATTGAATTTCATATGTTTACACAGTTACATCTTTTATCTGGAGTTATATCAGTTACATAAGCAGTCCTCTAACACTTTTTAAAATTGATATAGGCCCATTCCATTTCAAATCAAGCAGATTCCTGTTGGGTGTCTCTCGTGAATTTTCCAGGAAGGCTTAGTCATATAAAAGAAAATATCCATTGTACTTCCTTCGGGGAGATGGGAATACAAATTATGATGTTTTTAAATTTGTATGCTACAGTGAAAGCTTTACAACAAAAGGAAATTTCTGATTTTTAGGAATTCATAGCTCATGAAATTTTAAAGCTAGGCTATAGCAAAGATTTTTTTTTTTTTTTTTCCTCTTAGAAAGCATAATATGTGGGCTTTAACATGCACCATTGCTTATTTTTAGTGGCTGTGCCTCATGTCCATGTAAAAAATAGTAAAATGAAAAAACACACAAAAATACAATTTTGATTTCTTTTTTAGAAAATTATAAAATTGTTACACCTTGAGAATTCATGTATAGGTGGGTGCTTTCCTTATTGTTTGTTAAAATAATGCTTTCCCTGCATTTCAGTTTTACTTTTGCAATGATAACCATCAAATATTGAAAAAATAATCAACAAAGGCATATTTTACAAATTACCATATTTAGCGGCGTATAGCACGCACCTTAATTTTAAGAAGGAAGTTTGAGTTAAAAAACTTAAATTTAAAATAAACAACTTGGGATCTCTGAACTTTTTTAGATAACACACGTTTATTAATATTTATACCACTTATAAGGCAAATACGAAAGAAAAAACATCTAGTTTGAACAAAAGAACTTAAATATTAGATATTTACAAAAATTTTAATCAGAATCACTACTATCTTGGAAACCATGAAACTCTTCGTCTTCACAGCTATCTTCAAATCAAACGCAACACTGCTGCTTTCACTGCTACTGTCTTCATCAATCAGTTCTTCTTTACCATCCAAAGCACTGCTTATGCCACATTTCTTAAAAGATTTGATAACAATATCTTGTTTAACTATGTCCCATAAAGCCTTTACCTACTGAAACAGTTTTGAAATGCTAGGTCTTTTCATTTGCCCAGACTTTGTAACTTCATGTTGAGCTTCATCACACATGTATTTATCCCATTCTTCATGCATAAAAGGCTTTGAAGGGCTTGTTAATGGAAACATCTAATGGCTGTAATAATGATTAAGTCCTGGAATAACTGCTATTCCTGTTTTGCACTTTTGCAATTCTGTCTTCATTGTTTCTGTAAGATGAGATCTAAATGCATCCAATACTGATAAGAATGGCTTCTTTGACAAACCACTTGGCAGTGGTATATATTCGAGGTTAGCTAAGCTAGCAGCAAAGCCCAGAGAATGCACAAATAAAACTTAATTACATATACACAAATAAAAGTCAATTATCAACGGTATTAAAATATGTTGATGCTTTCGCTGTGAAAAAAATGCGTGCGGATTCACTTCTTTGACTGAACAGTGCTTGCCATAACGCAAGCACTCTTCCAGTCTTCACAGTTCTGATGCGAAAACCTTCCGTTCCATCACCTGCTAGCGTTCCCATGACAACATAAATCAGCTGGTAGATGGGAATGGGTCATTGCTTTGGGAAAGGGTTCGCTCAGAATACAGAAGATTTAGACTATCTCAGGCACTCGCATACTCCCGCCCATAAGTATTTCGCGGGAGTTGTTCAGTTTTTGTGAAGTGTCAATGAATTAAAATAGAGATATTATATCTTAAATTTGTGGCTTTGTTGGATTCAAACTGTTTTGATAAATTTTGTGAAAGCTTCCCTAAACATCTACTGTGAGAACATAAAGAACTCTAAGCTTCACATTTTGATACAGTTCGACTAAAAAATGAACTGAAGGTGTTTTATTCCCTTGACGAATACAAATCAGTAAGAGACATTACGTGTTACATAAAGTTGAATAAACTGGACATAGTGTTTAGTGAGATGTACAAATTAGCAGACCTCATATTAAGCTTTCCATCAACAACTGAAAGACGTTTTTCTGCATTAAAAAGAATCAAGATATATCTTAGAGCCACAAAAGGACATGCACATTCGATTTTGTCAGTAGAGAAAAACATTCATTTTTAAATATGAAAAAGCACTCGGAAGAAACACGTAACACTCTAGTTCAGACAAAAGGAAGAGAGAATGGAGTTCATGTGCAAATAATGTATTCAGAAGAAGAATGGAGTTCATGTACAAATAATGTATTCAGAAGAAGAATGGAGTTCATGTACAAATAATGTATTCAGAAGAAGAATGGAGTTCATGTACAAATAAGTGTTAAAATCCTAATCCTCATAATTATTTGGTATCATGTTAGCAATGGCATGTAACTCAAATTTAGAAAAACAAGTTACTTCTATTACTTACAATTAAAAATTAAACTTCACAATAAAAAAAAAACAGTACTGGGGGAGGGGAGACGGGTGAGATAGCCCAAGTCTCTGACCCAAGATACACCACTGCCACCTGTGTGCTTCCCCACACATTTTTAATCCAAAGCTTCATGCCTTCTTCATCCATCCAACCTGTAGGATGAACATGCACATGTATGCCACTTGGAATTTTCTACTTTGGAAAAGTTTTTCTTTTAAAAATTACCAATGGCAGCAGATTATTTCCATCTGCAGTGCAGGCAAGAACAACAGTTGAAAGATTTTTTCATGCCCTGAAGTTTTGATCATTACTGTCTTAGCACCTTTTGAGGCCACAGTTTTATTTGAAGGAACATCGAAAGTGTACTTCGTCCATGTTGCCGATTTGACCCATTTCAAAGTTTTGTCTTTTCCTTTCTTTATTAATAAACCTACGAAAATTTATTATCTTCTCTTCATAATCGTCCGGCATAGGTTGGACAATCCTGGTTCTTGTTTGCATCTGAAGCTCATGCCTCTTCATAAATCTTTGGCACCATGATGTTGCCCCTTTGAAATCATGTATTTGTAAACTCTTTGCTGATTTTCACTGCTTGAATAATTATTTTTGTTGATAAAGCAATGCCAGATTTTCTTTGATTAAGTACAAATTCTTTTACCTGTTGTTCCAAATTTGGCCATTTAGCAATACTGCTGCAAAAATCGCATTTTGTTCTTGATAATGTCTTGATTTTTTCTTCACCACTCTCGTATTGCGCATTCTGTTGGTGGCTCTCCAAAAGGCTTTGCTGCAGCCCTATTTCCATGCTGCTTGGCATATTCCACAACCTTTAACTTGAAACCAGCTGTATATGTTGAATGCTTTTGTCTTGATTCCATTAGGAATAGTTTTAAAAAACTGAAACTAGTAGCTAATGCAGGCATGGGTTGTTTAACTGAGGACACTCTGCACACATGAAAGTGATGAGACAGATTAAAAAACAGACATGCCAAGTGCTCCGCCTCGAACGGAGTTGCTCTGTTTTAGACAGCTAAATCCACGCTCTCCGCTCAAGGCTTTAAAACTCCGGTTGTTGCAATTACCATGATTCTTTTTGTTATTATCCTTATTACTTCAGTGTTTTTTAAAAGGTTAAATTGAAAATTCCTCCAAGTGTACTAAAGTATGCTTTCCCCCTTTTTTGTCTTTCTTTAAATGCCGTCTTTCAGTATGAGTGTCTGTAAATATAGAAGAATGGGATGTTTCGCTCTTCTTGGTGCTTGCTGTGTTATCAAGGCCAATCTATTTCACGTTACTTGCGAGTGCATTCGAGCTTGTTGTTTATGGCATTGCAGCGCAGCAGAGAGCTGAACAGGTCTTGGCTGATGGGAGCGTTGGCTGCGGGAGAAGCGTGGTGCAGGGCGGGAAGTTTCGGCAGTGCAGCGTTGGAGTGGACATACCTAGGTGGTAGTTTGCAGTTTTCACTTTAGTGCATTACCTGAACAAAGTAAATTTCTTTTGTGCATTACGTCAAAAGGACTGCATAGCCAATGCTTAAAAGATGCTTTTAAGAAGCAATGGTCCGTTTTGAAATGTTCCAAGAAATCCAAAACGCATGCTTACTATTCTGTTTGTGACATTGATTTCACTATCACACATGGTGGTTTAAGCGACGGCAAACGCCATATCGCATACTACCAACATTAGATAATGCTAAAGTAAAGGCATATGGTCAAACTCTTAAATCTTCGTTTATTTCCACGATGGAAGGTGTCCATGTAATATATGCGGAAATTTTGTTCACACAGCTTTTATTATAGAGCATAATTTGCCCATCTTTGTGGAAGACCATGACAGGCCTTTGTTTATTAAGATTTTTCTAGATTCGGACATTGCTAAAACATATGGTTGTGCATGGATAATTTGTAAAGAAAGAAGTAGAACTGCTTGTAAACAACGTTTACGCTGTAAGTATAAAGATTAAGAAACTTATTTTGTGTTTTTTGATATGATGTGCATTGGGTTTTTTTTTTTTGTTGTTGTTGTTTTTTAAATACATGAGCATTCATCCACACGAAGAAATACCCCCTGTAGCCTGTGCTATTGCTCCGGACAGCCCCTTCTGAAATTTGGCAACTCCGAAAAAACTGTTAACATTTGGCAACGTCTAGATGTATCGCACTCTGCATCAGTATTCATTTTACCTAAGTTTAAATTTTAAAAAGTAGTCTACACGTATAACGTGCAGGTAGAATTTCAGCCCTAAATTTTTGGGGAAAAAGTACTTGCTATAGACCAATAAATATGGTAATACAAAAATGTCATTAAAAAAAAAAATCTGAAACTTTGACAAGCAGCAGTTATATTAGTAGAATAAGAAAGCAAGGGGGCAGGGAGTAGGATTTCAGTTGCAATTTTTTTATACACAGCTTAATAATCAACACTGCCAATTATAGTAATTTGTGAAAGAAGTTCAATAATTGAACACGTCATTTTATGTTAACAGCAAGCAGACTGAATTTCCAATGCTATTGAAGAAACGATAAAAATAATTTGCCCTTTAAACTGGTAAAGGATCAGCAGTTGAACTGTCATTTTTATTTTTCAATTAGTTCACCTTTTTTATGGCAAGGTTCGTACTCTTCCAAGCAAAATAAATTCAAGCACTTTTCAAAACCAAATTATCATACATGTGTGCTGTCAGTCTGTGAGTAGGTAGGTAGGTATTTTAGCAAGTTGAGACCATTAAACTTAGCTGGTATGGGAACACCTTCAATGACTTGCCTGTTACCCCCTGTTGGTTTATTTTATTAACTTTGAATTGCCATTCTGATTTGGTGTTTTTATAAATCATTTTATTTGGTGGAAAGTCCTAAACTTTTTCAAGGAGCGTACGAACCATGTATGGATAGGTTAAAAGCTTGGGGGGGGGGGGGCTTATAAACAATCAATTTTATATGGAAGGGGAAATTCCATTTACATTACTATGGTTTGGCCTGTGTTTGGGGTGCAGCTAATTTATGAGGTTGAGGGAGGAGCAACCATCAGTGGCAAGGAAGGCATTTGAAAAGTGCATTCTACTGCAGCATTTTCCTTAACAGTTTCAGGCACAGGAGGACAATTTCATAGCTATGTTTTCTATTGAACTTTTTATACTGAATCCCAGCTGTTGTCTATTTATATATAGCAGCTTTCTTTAGTGCTATGTTTACAAATATTAAAATTGAAAAAAAAAACACTGCTCATTTTAGATTTAACATTTTATAATCAGACATTGCTGACCTGTGCTACCGAGCTTAGGTTTTCAATTACTTTCTGCTAACAGCTACCTACAGACAATTGCATTGAATTCCACTGTCACCTCAACAGTTAAGAATTGTCACGTTGCCAGTTATTGTGCGCATTAAGCTCGAGTATTTTTACTTCTCTGTTCTCTAATATTTAGAATTTCCAACTATTGGACAGTAGCAGAAAGTTAACTTCAATATTATCAAAAACTCTACACCATTTATATGTTATAACATACGACTCACATCATATGTCTAAAATTTTCTTTAATGGCTTAAACACAACACTCAATAAATTTTCTTTAATGGCTTAAACATAGCACTTCTAGGCTCTGAGAATTAAGCCCAGATGAAGACTCCCAGCTGAGCTTTCACGTAGCTGGGAGTCTTCATCTGGGCATAATTCTCAGAGCCTAGAATGGTCACAATGTGTGACTGTTCTAAGCTCTGAGAATTAAGACCAGACCAAGACTCCCAGTGGAGTGCGAAAGCAAAACAGATATTGAGTGTCATGTTTTAAAAATGGGTGTAACACATTTGTGATGAATTGATGAAAAAACTTTTCATCAGCATTGGGAAGAACAGCTGAAAGTCAAATCCTGGTTTCAGAAAGCCTAACTAAAAAAGAAATGCTACAAAATTCCCCACATGTCACAAAATACATGATAGGCAAATCAAAATCCATAAGGAAAGAAAATGACATCTGACTACAAGTCGATGCTTACCCAGGTCAATTCAGTAAACTATGATGATATTGAGATAGCAATGAAATATTACCTAAATGATGCGAATTGTTCATGGCTGAGTCCAAATAAGATAGATGACATGACAAAATATCATAAAATGGTGAACATGTTAAAAAAATTAAAAAATGCATAACCCAATCAACCTAGAAAACATTTTCCTTAATTAAAAAAAAAGCAACAAAAAAACACCCGGAGATCAAAATTGGCTTATCAAAGTTTTACTCACAGAGGCCAAAAGTGGGTTTAAAGTCAGCAAAAATAATAAGTGATGCACATATTGTTCAAATATTAATATTCTTTACGTGACTTAGCAAAATGTGTACAATGCACCTGTCGAAGCATCGGGTTTGGATTTATTTACTTTATGTATGTGCCGTAAGCCATTAGGTAATTGTTGGCTAAAACAAAGTGGAGATATCTCTGGCAGTGTAGGCATTAGTTTGAAAACCTTAAAGTGGAGCGAATGCTGCACATTTTAAAAACAGATGCGAGCTCAGGTAGTTAAAAAAAATGGCAATAAAAGGAAGTGGTTATTCAGTGCAACTGACCATGGAAAAGGACTTTGATGGTGTTAGGAGGTTTGTGAAGCACTAGCCAACTCAGCATAATATTTTTAATCTAGATGTCATAGACAACACATAAAAAGGCAATTCTCTTGCAAACATTGTCAGTAAGATGTTGTCTAATGTAGTTTTCTTGACATTCTCCTACAGATATCAATCAATTTAGAAAGAAAATGAGGGAATATTAGGAGCACATAAAACCATGTCTAAGAATCCGATCTTTACATGTGTTGATTACTGATAGAATAACAAAAATAAATAAGACTGGAAACCATGAACTGGTAGAAGAGTTGAATGAATCTTACCCTAAAACAAAGAATGATGTAGAAATTAGTAACTTAAGCAAGGGATAATTTTGTTGCATGCATTTATGAAAACTGGTGGATTGAGAAAATAGTTCAAGTTTCGTATGAAAATAAAGATGTAATAATACTTAAATCTAAACATCATCGTGGCCAGTCAAATAACTTTAGATGACCTTAACAAGATGACATCTGTGATATACCAACTCACAAATTTTTGTCAATTATGAACTCCACCATTTCCAGTTGTTAGCTCTAGAAGGTTACATGCAATTGGTGCTAGTCATGTGTAAACTCCGTTTTTGAAGAATCATGGAAATATTAAATCAAATGATATGTAATTCCTTAATTTTAATGTTGAAATGCATTTTTTTTTTACATTTCAGTTTTTCTAAGCTACCGCTCGCCATTTTTCCTATGAAAATTTTTCATGTTTGGCCGAGTATAAAAAAATTGCTACTGAAATACTACCTTTTTTTATTGCTTTATCTTATATGAGCATACAATTACTATCATCTACTAAAGTTGTTTTAACTGGCTCTTTTTTTATATTATTTTTGAAATGTGACACTTTTTGTTAAATTATTTTTGAAATGAGACACTTTTTGTTAAATTATTTTTGAAATGTGACACTTTTTGTTTAATTATATGTTTTTCTAATATTTGGATGCTTGCCTTTGCAAAAGCAAAACAGAAATGCAGGCAAAGCATATATATATATATACATAATCGTGAGCAGAGGAGGGAATCACCTGTTCTTGAATTTTTTATAGTGAAACAATTACATAATTTTCTAAACAGAAATTAAAATTATATTTTTTGAATGTTTTACATTTCCTCATTTCTTTTTTTTTTTTTTTTTTTTACATGGACATAAGGCACAGCTACATTAAAGTAAAGGTGCTTGTTCAAGTCCTTACATTTTGTTTTCTAAGAAAAAAATCTGAGGTAAAACTTTAAATGTCAAGAGTTATACTGCAGCACACCATTTTAAAAATGACCTAATTTGCATATAATTTTTCTGAAGAAAATGGGATTATATAGAAGTAAAGGATAAGGCTTCCAAACATTTTTTCTAGGAAAATACCTGAGGGTCACCCAACACATATTCTGCAAAACTTCCAAATTTGAAATGGAATGAGCCTATTAAAGTTGTCTGCCCTTTTCTTTTTTGTTTTCAGATATCTACATTTTTTTAAGTCTAACCAAGAGAGAGGGTACCTACTATACCTCTTTGTCCTATTGTAGGTCTAAACATTTTCTCCTGTGTTTCGCGGTGACATTCCTTTCAACATTGGAATCTTTCAAAATGCTAGAACTTCCTTTTTGAAATGAACTATATTTTTCTTCTAATAATCTTTTGACACAATATAAATTGGACGGTTCAGCGTTTCCTCGAAAATTTTCCAGCAAAGGTTCCCAGGGCTGCCCAAGCAATCAGAGGGGCAGGCTTCCAGCTGATAGACTGAGTTGGCCTCAAATGATGCACGAGTGGCACGTTTGTCCCCATAGCTCTGTCCCTTTCCTGGAACCAGAACACAGAATTAGGGGTGGGTGACTTATTAGAGCCTAAAATATTGGCACAGTCGTAACCCACCCACCCTCCTCCCAAAGAGTGCCCTTTAAATCATATCTGTATCTTCTGGCTTAACTTTAATGATGTGAATTAATCTTCATACCCATCAAAGCATATTTCTATGATGTAGACACAGTAGCTAGTAGTTAGAGCATGCAACTTTGGGACATAGGTTTCCAGGTTCATGTTCCTGTCCCATGATACAGCTGCCATAGTTATGAAGCCATGTAGTTAAGCCAGTGGTCTAGTGTATTGGATCCTTGATAAACAGGGTGTCGGAGAATTATTGGACACATTACAAAATTATATAAAACAAAACATTAAACAAAAAGAGAAAGAAACCGACTGTACCAACTTACAATGTAACTACACAAGTTAATAAATTTCGATGTGAAATCCCTTGGTTGCTCATTATATGTCCAAGTGATACTCAATTTCATGCCATGTATTGACAAGCATCTGAGGAGTTATGGAATTAATAGCAGCTGTGATACGCTGCTTCAGTTCCTGCAAATCATTACAAAGCATCTGACAGACACAATCCTTCACATAACCCCACATGAAATAATCCAATGGAGTTAGATCTGGAGAGCGAGGAGGCCACGGAATGGGACCACCACGCTCAATCCATCTGTTGGGGAAATGCTCATTTGCTCATTTAAGCACTTACACAAACGTTGACCAATGCGAAGGCGCGCCATCTTGTTGGAAAACGATGTCATATCTTTTGATATGGGCTATAGCGATATATTCTAGAATATCCAAGTAAATGTCATAATTTATGGTTTTTTCGCAGAAAAAGAAAGGGCCAATCATTTCTCTTTTCGATAGGGGCAAACCACACAGTAACTTTTGGAGAATCACGTTCTAGTTCAATAGCAGCACGAGGCAGCTACAGGTGCAATTTTATACATGCCAATTTTTCCTGATTTCCCACCTTGTTTGGGATGAAAGAAGTAAAAGCATTGATGGATGAATATAATAATGTATTGCAGAAATTCAAGCACCTAGTACAGAAGTTGAGTTAATTTCCTCATAAAAATCGTTGTGTTCTTATAGCTCAGAACCCAGTAAATTGTCCTGAGAAGAGAGAAGGCATATTTTTCATCACAGGCATTTTTAAAATTTTTTGCATTCTATTCTTTGTATATCACCTCAGTGTGAATGGGGTTTCAGAAATATAAAGGAAAGCAAAACAACAGACAGGCGAACACAAACAAAACACTGAAATTGTTTCAGACTGAATGAGGATATTACTTGGTAAACCAGATATTGTACAATTTGATTCACTTCTGGCAGCGTCACTATAGATCCAATCCCACGAAAGGACAAAAAAAAAAATTTACCTCATACCCGTTGAAATGCTAAATAAAGCTAAACATAATTTGCATGCTCATTAACTGGAACACAAACTGTAATCAATGCAAAAATATTCCTTAATATTAGCTAACTATAATTTAGTTAATTTGAAATTTAAGTTTCTCTTTCTACTGTAGACCACATTGAAAAAGATCAAAAGAACTATTACTGTATGTACATTAAATGTATTAATATTTGTATCATTTACAGGCCATTAACTTCTGGTACACACTAGTCCTGTAAACCAGTGAATTTTCCCCCAAAATTTTACCACTGCAGCATGCTTGCCATGTACTCCAGATTTCCCCATTAACTTCTTTGATAATGTCAGAGGAACTGAGATTTTTTTCATTGATTTCTCTGCAACTGCTGTACACAGTGGCTTTACTAAGTTTACACATACTTCATATCAACTGCTTTTACCAACTACTATATCATTTAATCTAAACATATAGTTCTAAAAAACTCAAGCAATAATCTTCCTAAATATTGCTGCAGTTAATCTCCTCTGGTTCTTGTAAAAATCAACATAATTTTGTGAAAATCGAAGAATAAATAAAACTTTGTTTTACTACTACTCAATATTTTTCTTTAAGTAAATCTGCATACATTTAATCAGCTCAGTCTCTCTGCACTGTGAAAAATTTGCAAACAGTGGTAGTTGGTGATTTCCATCCATTTTTATTGATTCACAACCTAATAGCTTCATTGCCCCTCTTCAAGGTCAGGTATAGTGAAACACAGAGTTGTATAAAAATAAAATGTATCTGCGTACACAACCATTGAAACAGAAAGTTGCTGCAAACCCACGAATCACGATAACGATAGAATAAGATAATTTAAAGAAAGATTAATAAAGCAATAAATAATTATTACAACATTACAGATTCCCGTGAGGACAGAATAAGTTCATTACAACTGAACATGTAGCAATATGTGTAAAATGGACCTTTAGGGCAAAATATTAAAATAATGGACTATGAACCTCATAAAAACCAGAGACTAAACAAAGAAAGTTTTTATATCTAGAAAAACATTTCCATTAATGAACCCTCAAAAATTAGAAATACCATTTCAAAGATACTCTTGCTTTAACCCTAATTAGAAATACCATTCTCAACAACTTAATTCAAAAATAGTGGACTTACAAATTACATAAGCAAAGGACTTTAATTTAATAATTGATAACTGCAAGAGGAACCTGGCAATAAAATTTAAATTATTTCTGTGTTAAAAATCTTTTGATACAGTTCTTATACATTGAGAACAGGCCTTGATAAAATCTAGAGGCCAGAAACATCTGTAAAAGCAAAACAACTCAGAGGATGTAAAAAATAAGTGATAGTACAAGTTAAAATATAAATAAATATATTCATCTGGGTAAAGCCTTCATGAAGTGTTTTAATTGTTGTAAATAACATTTTATTTTTTTTAATCTACAAAGAAAAACTATCTGCAAAGTCTGCTGATTATTTGGAAACTATCTGCATACGGCGTACGTCTATATTCTGCTACTCTCTTGAAGCATAAACTTTAATTTCAAATTTGCTAAATAATAGAGTGCAAATATTTTTCACACTGATTATAATTTGTATACCAACTAACGAACATGAAAATTACATTTAACTTTAGTAATTTGATGGGTATAAGATATAATTAGTAACAGTGCTGCATATATTCCAGGCTAGCTGTGAAGCCCAGAGAACTCACAAATAAAAGTCAATTATCGACGGTATTAAGATGTGTCGATGAGAAAAAAACATGAGTGGATTCGCTTCTTTTGATTATGAGAATCAGTCTGGCGAGCGATGACTAACGGCATAACACAAGCAGGTCTTCCCTGTTCTGATGTGAAGAACTTTGACATGATCGCCTGCTAGCGTTTCCATGACATGAATCAGCGTATGGAGGTGAATGGACCATTGCTTTACGCAACGGTTCGCTTAGAAAAGAAGACTTTGGACTATTCAGTCCTTCCATGCTTCCAACTTTTAACAGTGCGTGTTTTGCGAGAGTGGTTTCAGTTTGTGTGAAGTGTCAATGAATTAAAATCAGTGATATTATATATTAAATTTGTAGCTTTGTTGAATTTGAATTGTTTTGATAAAATTTGTGAAAGCTTCCGTGAACATCTACTATCAGAGCTCAAAGAATTCTGCTTTAAATTTTGATACAGCTCCATTAAAAAATGAACTGAAGGTGTTTTATTCCCTTGATGAGTACAAAACATATCAGTAAGAGACATTACTTGTTACATAAAGTTAAATAATTTGACATAGTGTTTATTTAGGTGTACAAATTAGCAGATCTAATACTAAACTTTCCATCAACAACTGCCAAAAGAAGCTTTTCCGTATTAAAAAGAAATAAGATATATCTTAGAGCCACACAGGGACATGTACATTCGAGCAACTTGGCTGGTTTGTTAATAGAGAAAAACATTATTTTTAAATGTGAAAAAGTACTTGGAAGAAACATTTTTGTGAAAACCTAATACTCAAGTTCACACAAAAGGAAAGAAGAATGGAGTTCATGTACAAATAAGTGTTCAAATCCTAATCCTCATAATTATTTTGGTATCATGTTAGCAATAGCATGTACCTAAAATTTAGAACAAAATTTTTACTTCTATTACTTAACAATTAAAAAATAAACTTCACAATTTAAAAAAAAAAAAACAATACTGGAGGGGGGGGGATGGCCCAGGTCTTGGACCCAAAATATGCCACTGCTTAGTAACAATGTTTTGTGTCTTTACACCTGATTGGATCCATAGCGACACTGCTGAATATGGATCAAATTCGGTAATATCTTGGTAATCAGACTGACTGGCAGTTTGTTTTGCCAGTCATCCTGATTACCTCATTGTTTCTAAACCCCATTTCACACTCAGTTGATATACAAAAGAATGTAAAAAGCAGTTTTCCTATAATATATGAACAAATTACAACTGGAAAACTACTACTTGAATTACACATGGCAGTTTCCCGGTAGTAATTGTAATTTCAGAGCATGGTAATATCCCCAGGATAAATCAATTCTGTATCCAAAAATGGTAGCCATCAAGTTCCACCAATTCCAGTGGGAATGAGTTGTTAAATTTTCAGACTTAAATGTTTCTTTCATTTCAGAGCTCTTTGGAGCGCTTTTTACACTGACACTTCTCAGTTTGCCAATGCAACAAAGCCTTTACCTTTTTAAGATTCCTTGCACTGATGTGAGACAGTGTGTTCCTCTCAGAATATTCCTATGGTTCAACATAAATGCTTATCAAAGTGTTTGGCTGACTGCCAAATTTGCCGCTTTCTGCACTTACTTGGGGCTGCTCACTTTTAACGTACTTGGCTTAGAGATTTTCGCTCACCAAAGAACATGTGCAATTTTTGTTCACTGGACTTGAGAGAGAGGACAGTAATAACTAACACGTTATGCAATATCTACCATGAACAAAAAAAGTAAGGTCATGAGAATGTGCATTGCCTTGGCAGAGTGCAGTTAACAATAAAAAGAGTAGAATTAAATGATCTAAGCAAGTAATATAACTGTAAATAACTTTTTATTTATAAGAATATCATTTTAATAACACTGTGATTCAACCCACATGAACTATTTGTTTCAATTATTCTCGCAGTGTCTTTTTCATTGAATGACAAGCTGAAAACATTGACAATAGCTTCAGTGTTTTTGCTACAGAAATTTCTGACTTCACATTTGAGGTGGAAAATAATAATTTTTTTGAAAAATCGCAAAACATTTAATTCCGGAGATGTTTAGCAATATGAAAAGCAGGTATAGCTTCAGCGGCTGAAACCTTTATTTCAAAGTTTCTGTTTTCTGTGGAAATAACTATTTTACGGGTCTAACAGAGGTAATTATTTCAAAGAGTTGATGGTCAAATTTTTGAACTAGAACCTAGTTCATCAGGACTACGTCACTGGAGTAGTTGCTGCCACTCAGTCGGAAGTTTCCAACCACAATTATTGTTAATTGTGGTACTTCTTTTACTCGCTATTTCTATCCCTTCTTTTTAGCTTCCTCTTTACTATGTGTGATCGGTGGGCAATTATTCTTACAGAGTCCCAATTTATGGAGTGTCCACGTGCTTGTACATGTCTGTCTAGCCCTGTTTTGTTACTGTTTCTAATAGCTGCTTGATGTTCTTTCATTCGGACTTTCCTGTTTCTCCTAGATATAGCTTAGCCCACAGTTACAGTCGATGCAATAGACTACTCCTTCTTGCAATTGGATGTCTATTTCTTTCTGTTTTAGAGCTGCCAGAAACTTCTTTAATTTGTTATTTAGATCTGGAGTAAGCCTGATATTATATTTTGCTCCATTCCTTTTTAGTTCTGTTTAGTTGCACAAAATGGCTGGTCACCTCAATGGAACTTCTGCAGGAATGTATGTTTTTTCTGTGCTTAGTTGAATGCAAATGTTGCTCCAGATCAGGCTGTTCTTTGTTATTAAAATTAATTACTGCCTTACATGATTCACAAAAATTATAGTTGCGATTATCTCAAGCATATTTTTCTATGGGCTGTTTCTTAAATGTACATTTTTTGCAAGTCCTGATAGGAGGAATTGTTTTTTTCCTTATGTAGTGATATAAAATGCACCTAACAAAGTCTTGTTAGACCTGTTTTAGGTTAATGAAGCAAATAAACACATTATCTAAATCAAATCAAAACACACAAGTTCATCGTAACTTAAATCATATCATCGGAATTGAAAGCCTTAAGTTCAATAAAAATGTTTGCATAAATTTTAAAACTACATTGGCAGAATTCAAAGAATCAAAACTGAACAGAGAAGCATCACTTTCTTTTAAGTATTTATTTATTTATTTATTTTATTTACTACACAGCTTCCGAATTCCCAAATCTGGAGAAAAATTTGGTTTTCGTAGATATGGATGAACAACACATTTTTGCTTGTGTAACTGTTGCATTTTTATTTTTATTTTATTTTTTAAATTCTACAGCTGTAGCACTTGTAGTAACTTCTTCCATACACTTAATGCAGGTTGATTTTCAACATTTGGCAATACTATAGTGTACAGGTGTAAAAGCTAAAACAAACTGCAGTAACAACAAGACACCTATGACATTTCCTTCAGAATTTTTACTTCTATTATACATCTTTTTTTGCTCTTAAACTTAAAAAACAGTACCGCAATTTAACAATGACTGCAAGGAAATTATATTATGTACATATTCACTTTTTTGAGGTCGAACAAAGAACGTAGGCCTACAATGAAATCAATTTTTTAGCTCTTTTATTGCAACCACTGACATGGTAATTTCTGCCAATTCTTCATTTATTTTTTTCCTTTATTAATTTTTGAAAACTATTTGATTGAAGGAAGCAGTTCATATCTCTCATCAATTCCCCTTGGGCGGCAAGGTCATTTGCACGTTTCTCTAATTCGGCAATATTGTTTTCTACTTTCAGTTTTTTCGTACTAAGCATTTGCAATTCCTCCTCAATCAATTTAAGTTTCCTCCCAGTTGTTGCTTGGCACATTTTTTTTTTTTTTTTTTGGCATCTAAATATTGAACATATTTCTGTCTAGCTGAAAAGACAGAAGCTCTAAGCGCTTTACTCAGTACCACATTCTCTAATAAATAACAGAAGATAACGATCTGAACTGCACTGACCCCACGCAAAGAAAACAAGAAGCCAGCAATAAATCTAATCTAAACCAATAGGATTTGAAGGTAGATGATTGGCAAACTGCCAAAAGCAATACAGAACATAGGTAAACTTTTGCGACATGCGATCTAGTGGATCTAGTGACGTAAAACCATCATCAGTACGCCAATGAAACCAGCTGGCCTGCTTAACGCGCGCATTTCTTTGGTTTTAAAAAAAAAATTACGACCTTTTTAACGACCGAATATAATATAATTACGGTGTTTTCAAGGACTTTTTAAGAGCCCTTAAAAACAGAACAGAAATTAAGGAGTTCTTAAGGGCCCTTAAAAAAGGTAAATGGAAATTAAGGAGTTCTTTAAGACTTTTCAAGGGCCCTTAAAAATGCAAATGGAAATTAAGGAGTTCTTAAGGACTTTTAAGGACCGTACGAACCCTTTACCAACCCCGTAGCTGCGGGGAGGCGCAGGTAACGAAGGAGCGTACTGCAGCTGCCAGTTATGGTTTTATGAAAAAATTTGAACACACACAATAATTAACCCAAAGATTCATATTTTGCTTTAAGATATATTTAGCTTTGTCTAAATAAATATCTAGTTCACTTTTAGAACTCTGAATGTCCTACAGATTGAAAGCGCTCGGCTCTTTGACTTCAGGTTGTAATACGATTGCTCTGCAATGGGTTGTAAATAATACAATCGCTCTCCAATCGCCCTCTCTGCACTGCTGAGGAAAAGGGAAAAGCGTGAGGCCACAGTGGTATTTTCCGTGGAGGATGTAGGAAAACAGTCAGTTACGTAGGATTATGTGCACGACAGGCGTCAACATTTATTCACAGCATCCACAGGTCTGCCATGTATACTAAGGCCATTTCTTCAAGTGATTTATTTTAGTTTTGGATAAAGCAATTACACGTATTGTCAAATCCATTACTTAAAAAGTTAAAACTATAAGGCTCTAGGTACCACCATTACTTTTGCAGACACTTTTCCTGACTTCCTAAACCCCAACCACCACACACACACACCCTGAAAAATGCATCCTCCCTCATGTTCGAAATTATTGTGCTTAACGGTGCTGAAGTAAATCTTGCGGGGGAGTGGGGCGCACGTTGTGCTAGTTATGCCACTGGTGTCACTATTATACTACACTTGTGGGAGATCAAATTGCATAACATTGATAGTGCTATTTCAATATCTTCATACCCATGGTTTTTTGATTTTACCAAAGAGAAAATGAAAACAGAGCACAATTCAAGATAAGCACATGCACTCTAAAAAGGGGTAAACCTAGTAATCCTTTTGAAAAGTATTTTGCAACTTGCTTTCTTTTTTTTTTTTTTTTTTTTTTTTTTAATGACCACCATGAGCAACTCAATGGGCTATAAGCAGTCGCCCGTCCCTAATTTAGGGTCACTAGTTCCAGGGAAGGGAGAGAGCCAGTGCCGTAAGACAAACACAACATCCATGCCTGACGGGATTCGAACCCGGACCCCTTACGGACGATAGATCATAGGCCAGCGCCTTAGACCACTGCGCCACCGGGGGCGGCACAACTTGCCTTCATTAATTGCAAAAATTGATATAGCTTTTTCTGAAATAAATAAAAGTTACCTGAAAAAAACTGACTAGTCCGTTGGACCATCAAAGAATTCGACCGACGCTTAATTTAAACAGAAAAGTAAGAATTAATTTTCAATGTCAGCAATTTTAAAGAAGAAAACAAACTTTAGAAAAACAAAACTATTCAGTTTCGAAATACTGACAAAATATGTAATTGAATTTTGACTTATTAAGCAACAAATATACTTACGTATTATATTCTGGGAAAAGAAATATCGAGTAATTCGGAAAATATAAGTAATCATACATTAACCTCACACAATCTTTTAAAATACACAAGACCCTAATTTAAATTCAAAACAAACCGGTAGAAAACGTGACTTGACTTAACCCAAGTTCTCAAGAAAGTCCAACTCTCGTGTTTAAGCGTAGCTCCCGTGGTCTACAGTTTAAGACAGCGCCCCAGTGGTCTGACATGAAACTGCGGTAGCGTCTGTCACGTGACACGGCGTTAGAGGCAAGGACGTTGAATAATGAATTCTGGAGATGCCCCGAGTCTCTTAACCATGAAGGCGCCAGGTGTGGGAATTTGACGTTTTGTACATAACACCTATGTAATTTCAATGGCTGTACTTTGGAATTGCGTGGATTTGGGTTGCAGAAACTGTGTTAATATCAAACCAGAATAAATTATGCTTCATAGACGAGTAAAGTTTTCAACTTCAATGTTATATTTTGTTTCGAATTCGCAATAATGTTCGTGTATTTCAATTTCAAATAAAAATGGGAAGGAGCTTCAAAATAATAAATGATTTTATGAATTTTGTATTTTCTCACTTATCGGAAGCGAGTTATGGTGCGAAATTCGAAACATTTGCGACGCAAGAAGGCGATTTGGTCAATACACAATGCATTTTTTTATTGAAGGTTTAACGACCACCGTGAGCAACTCAATGGGCTATAAGCATTCGCCCGTCCCTAATTTTGGGTCACTGGTTCCAGGGAAGGGAGAGAGCCAGTGCCGTAAGACAAACACGACATCCATGCCTCACCGGGATTTGAACCCGGACCCCGTTCGGACGAATGATCAGAGGCCATCGCTTAGACCACTGCGCCACTAGGGCGGCACACAATGCATTGTAACTGCATTGGAAACCATCAGCTTTCCCACACTTTGACGGCTGTCGCTCGCGGTTACAGGCTTCACGCAAAGTGGTACTGCTCCATTAACAAGGGCAACTACAGATATTTTATTCTAACTTCTTTGGTTAGTGGCTATGAGGATGTAGCCATGTCTTTCTGCGAGGCAACGAGCCTAAGTAACGTAAGTGAAGGATAACCAATCCCCGTTGAAATGATGGCATCTTACTTTGAAAGTTTAACTTCAGAGTACAAAATGCGGTATCTGGAATAAATCAAAGAGCTTGAAGAAAAAGATCCGTGTGTGTTGAGTGCAAGTATCTCCAAAGGTGACTCGAAAAGTTTTCCGAGTGTACAAATCGTAAATATTTTCTAATACTTCGTCTTTGGTCGAAGCGCCTTTACCCGCTGAACAGTTCGAGGCATATAAAAGTTTCCAAGTAGGTAACAATTCCTCATCGTGGATATTCTTTTGCATGGTAATTTAGTGGGATCACTAATTAGTGAGTAATTAGTTGCTCTTCAATAGAAAGGGTTTTTCTAAGCTATGGGAAGCGATTTCCAAGATTTAGAAAAATTTAGAGCAAAATCTGGTTTTTCACGCAATACTCTGGTGAATAAACACAGTAATTTTGATTTGTTCACTAAATTATTTATCCGTAAATAAATTTAGAAGCATAATCCCGGCCTGTAAAACAAGGAGGTTAGAATAATACTTCTGGAGATGCCCTGGTCTCTTAGCCGTGAAGCCGCAAGGTGTAGGAATTTGCCATTGTTTACATGATACCTATCTCATTTTATTTGTTTGTATTTTGGAACTGCGTGGGTTTTGGTTGCAGAAACCGTGTTAATATCAAACCGGAACGACTCATACTTCTTACCCAAATGAAGTTTTCAATTTTAGCGTTATGTTTTGTTTAGAATTCGCATTAACCCTCTAGGCGGCATAAGATTTGGAAGATTCAATGACAAATTCGGCCGGTATCTATCACAAAAAAGCTTCCCTGGGCGTCCTGCGTTCTTATCGTTTTCCTCTCTGAAAGCGGCCGGCCATTCTGGGCTTGTGCTTTTTCCCCCAGTAGGAGGAGTGGCAGGTCCTATGGTCATCACATTTTTTTTTTGAGGTTTAACGACCACCGTGAGCAACTCAATGGGCTATAAGCAGTCGCCCGTCCCTAATTTAGGGTCACTGGTTCCAGGGAAGGGAGAGAGCCAGTGCCGCAAGACAAACACAACATCTATGCCTGACCGGGATTCGAACCCGGACCCCTTACGGGCGAATGATCAGATGCCAGCGCCTTAGACCACTGCACCACCGGGGCGGCCCTTAAGGCATCACCCCCTATGAGGGGGTAATGCTTAAGGTCCGTTCCAGAAAAGGAGAACAATAAATAACCAAAGTCTCTTAGAAGAGTGAGCTGCTTTGCTGTTTTTATCCTCGCCGCTATTCTTCAGAAATATTTCTCGTTGTATCGAGATTTAAAAATATGTTTTACATACGTTATTCTTTTTCAGTTAAAACCATTTAATGGTGGTTTTTTTTTTTTTTTTTTTTTGATTGGAGGTTTAACGACCACCGTGAGCAACTCAATGGGGTATAAGCAGTCGCCCGTCCCATTTTTTTTTTTTTGATTGGAGGTTTAACGACCACCGTGAGCAACTCAATGGGCTATAAGCAGTCGCCCGTCCCTAATTTAGGGTCACTGGCTCCAGGGAAGGGAGAGAGCCAGTGCCGTAAGACAAACACAACATCCATGCCTCACCGGGATTCGAACCCGGACCCCGTTCGAGCGAATGATCAGAGGCCATCGCTTAGACCACTGCGCCACCGGGGCGGCAACTCTCGGTTGTAAGTGGTCGATATTCAAATCTTTGCACAGTTGTTTTCGTCAGGTTCTTCAGTGTAGATTTTTTCAGAAGTTAGTCCGCACATTTTCTTGACTAGGATATACTTTTTACTTAAACTACGGGAGGCACGTGAAGACAAAGGAGATGTGAAATTACGCTGGAAAACTTGAAAAAACGGAAAAAAGGGTCACTCGAAAAATAGTCGCATGAGAAAATGCAATTGCCAAAAAACTTTTTTTTATATATATATACATTCAGGAAGTCTGACGAAGTGTTTTGGTGATTGCATTTGCTCATGCAAATATATTTTTTCGATTGATCCATTTTTCCGTTTTTTCAAGTTTTCCAGCGTATTTTCACGGTAAACGGTAAAAATACCACCGGGAAAAAATACCCCTGGAGAAAATACCCCTAAGAACTAAAAAGCGGAAAAAATGCCCCCGGAAAAAATACCCCCAGAACAAACTGTTCACTGTAAACTGCCACACAGGAACACTGATGTGTGGCAGTGTTCCGGTGTGGCAATTTACAGGCAACCCTGCCACACATCTTCAGCAACTTGGCTTCAAAAGTTCAAATGGAGGGGGGTCTACAAAGATTGCCGTTTCTGGGCCTATATTGAGAACTGAATTGGGAACTCCAAACGAATTTCGCGAAAACGTTCCATGTAAGCAAAGCGAGAATTGAACTTTAATTTGAAGAAATAAATTGCCGAGGATCCGAGGTACACTTGGTAGGGGGCTCTACCCCTAACTTCCGTAATAATATATTCTGGGCAGCTGGAGTCTCTGTAAATACAGGATGTTCCCCTTGAAACGTCCGCGAGCTGGGAGGGGGCTTTCCCCCAAAATCTTAAAATGGACTTAGAGCTGTAAACAATAGTACAGCTCCGGGGGGGGGGGCTTTCCCCAAAAACTTAAAATGGACGTAGAGCTATAATTTTTTTTTTTTTGGAGGTTTAACGACCACCGTGAGCAACTCAATGGGCTATAAGCAGTCGCCCGTCCCTAATTTAGGGTCACTGGTTCCAGGGAAGGGAGAGAGCCAGTGCCGTAAGACAAACACAACATTCATACCTCACCCGGACCCCTTTCGGACGAATGATCAGAGGCCATCGCTTAGACCACTGCGCCACCGGGGCGGCTGACTCGACTGTATGTATATATATATACGTGTGTGTGTGTGTGTTTTTTTAAATCAGATGTTCTGTGTGGTAGCTAAATAGTTGGGAGAAAGGACTGACAGACGGAATAATAGAAAGTTAAACGTGAAGAAAAGGAATGTTCGGACGAATTTGAAGAAAAGGAATGTTCGGACGATCATTCGTCCGTTCGGACGAATGATCAGAGGCCATCGCTTAGACCACTGCGCCAACGGGGCGGCGAGCTATAAACATTAGTACCATACTTTATATAATGATTCTGTAGAAGACCACGGATTTTCAGGAGTGTGGAGTGAATTCATCCCCCCCCTTTAGTTTCTATAAGAGCGCTTCAGGGGTAACACCGAGGATGCACTGACCGACTCTAGCGGTCCAGAATATAAAATTACGGAAGTTGTTGGGGATAAAGCCCTCCAAACCAAGCACCTCGTTTCCCTTTTACAGACTTCACCAAATTTCTGTGGGAGGGAGGAAGGGCATACATAGTCTCCCACTGAACACAACATGAAGCGTAAAAATTGCGAGCAAATCCGTCACAAATCCCTTACCTTGAACACTTGTTTGCGCTCTTAGAAACTTGGGGGAGGGTGAATTCACCCCACCTTCCTGAAAATTCGTGGTCGTGTACAAAATCATTATATAAAGCATGGTTCTAATGTTTACGCTCATTTTAACATTTTGGGGGAAGCCCCTCCCCCCAAGCTCACGGACCTAGCGGGCCCTTCAAGGGGAACATCCTAGATACGCTGACAGACTCCAGCGGCCCAGAATATATTAAGGAATTTGGGGTAAGCCCCCCTCCAACCAAGTGTACCTCGGATCCGCGGCAATATATTTCTTCAAATTAAAGTATAATTCTCGCTTGGATTACATGGAACATTTTCACGAAATTCGTTTGGAGTTCCCAATTAAGTTCCCAATATAGGCCCAGAAACGGCAATCTTTATCGCTCTCCTTCCCCTTGAAATTTTGTGGCCAGTTGCCCTAAACTCGTACGAACCGACACGAAAATCCAGACAAACAAAAGAGCTCCTTCCCGTCGTTAGACACCTTGCCACACATAATTCGGAAACTTGGAAAACTGACACACATAATTAGGAAACTTGGAAAACTGACACACATAATTAGGAAACTTGGAAAACTGACACACATAATTAGGAAACTTGGAAAACTGCCACACAATCAGAGTTTTCCTCGGAAGAACACTAATTTGTGGCCGGCCCCTGGATGAAAAGCTCGTGACAGTTTTCCTGTGTGGCAGTTTTCTTGTGTGGCGGGTTACAGTGAACCAAATTTCCCCCACCCTTTCCAGTTAATTGTAAAACTGTTTTTACTATAAACGGCGGTAAAAGTTGAAATGATGACCCCGGAAAATTCACCCACATATTTGTACTCGTTGAACGGCTGCATCTTGTTTTAGACAGCGTGAAAATGAAAATGGTGACTCCTGAAAACTCCCCCACATTCGATATTTTGTGTAAACTGCAATTTGTGCACTGTCCCTGACATGAAAACGGTAAAAGATGGGGGACTTTTCCTGTGGGGGAGTTTTCTTATGGGGAACTTTTCCAATGTGGAGGACTTTTCCGAATGCGGGGAGTTTTACTGAGCGGGACTTTTCCGTTCATCATTGCGCCCCCATCTGTGCTTCTACTATATATATATCATCATCAACAACATTGTCAACCATTATCAATCCACTGCTGGATGAAGGTCTCCCCAAGTTTCTTCCACAACTGTATGTCCATAGCAACTCTGCTCCATGTTACTCGGGCATGATTTCGAATTTCATCCGATCATCTCCTATGTGGTTTTCATTCTGGGTCTTTTTCTACTGGAATGTATATATATCCCAACAAAAATAGTCTTCCTGGTCCAGCACCATGTTGCCGCTGCCTAACCGTCTATAAAATGTCCGGGCGGCCAACAGAAGGGCCAGCAGTTGGCACCCACATCAGTTGTAATATGCCACAACATGAACATCAGTTATCCATCACAAGCAGTAGTTGCCACAAGTGGCCCTTCAGCGGCCCTGCAAGCACGTGCCAGAAATGATGGCTAGCCTAATGTGGTCCGTTAGTTTGCCGGCAGTGACAGCCGGCAACCACGTGACGTAACTGATGGCTTGCCGAATCTGGTCCGCCAATTTCCTAGTAGTAGCCATAAGAAAAAAACATTCAAGGATAACCGTAGATTCCCAAAGCTAAAGGGAAAGATATTTTATTTTACTTCTCGTTATTTTTAGAAACGAATTCCTCCCAGCTTGTGTATTCAACCCATGGATGAGAGTACATTATATCCACATAGCGTTGCTTCTTTTTTTTTTTTTTTTTTTTGTTCCTTTCAAGTAATTGATAATTTTTTTTTTTTTTGATTGGAGGTTTAACGACCACCGTGAGCAACTCAATGGGCTATAAGCAGTCGTCCGTCCCTAATTTAGGGTCACTGGTTCCAGGGAAGGGAGAGAGCCAGTGCCGTAACACAAACACAACATCCATGCCTGACCGGGATTCGAACCCGGACCCCTTACGGACGAATGATCAGAGGCTAACGCCTTAGACCACTGCGCCACCGAGGCGGCAAGATGATAAATTTTGTACGCGTATAATTCTTTTTTCCAACAAACGTTTTTTCAATGTTTTTCCAGGACATTCGTTTCAAGCGGTTTCAAATTATTTCTTGTTATTCATGGGAATGGAGTGGGTGTATTTCACGGCTGTATTCTAGTATTTTTTTGATTGGAGGTTTAACGACCACCGTGAGCAACGCAATGGGCTATAAGCAGTCGCCCGTCCCTAATTTAGGGTCACTGGTTCCAGGGAAGGGAGAGAGCCAGTGCCGTAAGACAAACACAACATCCATGCCTGACCAGGATTCGAACCCGGACCCCTTACGGACGAATGATCAGAGGCCAGCGCCTTAGACCACTGCGCCACCGGGGCGGCTTCTAGTATTTCATGGCTTAATCTGATATCTTCGTCGATGTGGAATTTCATTAGGAAATTAATTCGGCTCTCTACATAGTTTTTTTCTTAACATCCACTGAAATAACACGATGGCGATAGCGTCGTCTTCAACTAAATGGTACCATGATAGAAACAGCAAGTGTTGCTTCTGCGCAGTCCCGTTTCTTCCATCTGGTGTTGGGGTTGCATCGGTTGACAGCTACGGGCCTCTAGTGGTACTTGCTTGGAGGCCCACAATTCACGGCGATGCTGCAGGGCCATCAATGGCTCGCCAACTGATGGCGCTGCCACCAACGGACCGCTATCTAGCAGTGAGCGGCAGATTTGAGCCAGCAGTGACCCATCACTGCTAGCTGGTGGCCAGCAGTTTCCCAGCACTTGTGTTTTTACTGGGATATATATAAATGTATATTACAGTTGAAATATATATATATATCCATAGAGCATCCTTTTTCAGTCCACAAGGAATTCGGTCCGTAGTGTCTTCCACACGTAAGAGTGGACCCAGAGAATGCCATTCCCCAGACCATAACGTTGCTCCCACCAGCTTGTGTTCTGCCAGCAATGGTTGAAGTGAATCTGTTCTCCGATGTTTCTCACCTCATACGCAAACGTCCATCCGTTCGATGAAGCAGAAAATGTGACTCATCGGATAAGGCAATCCTTTGCCAATCAACGGAAATGTAAGCCTTTTCTGCCGATGCACCTTGTTAACATAGGTGCAGTGACCATCCGTCTGAATCGTGACCCCATACGCAGCAGGGATTTTTTTTTTTTTTTTTTTTGATTGGAGGTTTAACGACCACCGTGAGCAACTCAATGGGCTATAAGCAGTCGCCCGTCCCTAATTTAGGGTCACTGGTTCCAGGAAAGGGAAAGAACCAGTGCCGTAAGACAAACACAACATCCATGCCTGACCGGGATTCGAACCCGGACCCCTTACGGACGAATGATCAGAGGCCAACGCCTTAGACCACTGCGCCACCTGGGCGGCGCAGCAGGGTTTGCTGAACTGTTTTTAGACACCTGGTTCATTCGCCCAGTGAGTTGCTCCACTGTGTGTCGATCGGCCTTCAAGCACCTTCGAAGCCGACATTCACCTCTCACATCAATGGCACGTGGTGCTCCGCAGTTTCCACTTCGCTTATGCGCAATGGTGAATTTCTCCGATACACTTTAACCACAGCAGCGTGCGAACAGTTCGCAAACTGCGCTGTTTCACAAATACTGCCATACTTGGTCCGAAAGCCGTTAATCATCCCTTTTTGAAAAACTGATAAATCGTTCCTTTTATCCGTGACAGCAACAAGTGATATGTTTTCAGAATGCCTACAGCGCACCTTATATACCCTGCAAGCCAGCTCACGACACGTGGGTTCTTTTTTTTTTTTTTTATTGGAGGTTTAACGACCACCGTGAGAAACTCAATGGGCTATAAGCAGTCGCCCGTCCCTAATTTAGGGTCACTGGTTCCAGGGAAGGGAGAGAGCCAGTGCCGTAAGACAAACACAACATCCATGCCGGACCGGGATTCGAACCCGGACCCCTTACGGACGAATGATCAGAGGCCAGCGCCTTAGACCACTGCGCCACCGGGGCGGCACACGTGGGTTCATTCATTGGCTACGAGCTGTTGATGTCAAAAGTAGGAGGTGGTCAAAATAATGTGACTACACTGGGGTTTTTTTTTTTTTTTTATTGGAGGTTTAACGGCCACTGTGAGCAACTCAATGGGTTATAAGCAGTCGCCCGTCCCTAATTTAGGGTCACTGGTTCCAGGGAAGGGAGAGAGCCATTGCCGTAAGACAAACACAACATCCATGCCTCACCGGGATTCGAACCCGGACCCCTTTCGGACGAATGATCCGAGGCCATCGCTTAGACCACTGCGCCACCGGGGCGGCTGACTCGACTGTATGTATATATATATACGTGTGTGTGTGTGTGTTTTTTTAAATCAGATGTTCTGTGTGGTAGCTAAATAGTTGGGAGAAAGGACTGACAGACGGAATAATAGAAAGTTAAACGTGAAGAAAAGGAATGAAATGTAAAAAAACAAAAGATTTGTTTTGGTAAAACAGCGATGGACTGACAGATGGTCGAAGAACCAATCGCCGAATAAAAAGTGGTGTGAGCGAATAAAGACTGTCATATTCACTTTTTTAATGCAGACAACGTTAACACTGTGACAAGAACTCGTCACCACTAAACATTTAGTTACCGTCTCATCTCTTTCAAGTACAAAACGATTCAGCCAGTCTCCAAAAAAATTAAGCATTTTATATACATGTTCTTAATGCTTATGTGACCAATTTTTCTGTTCTTATAACCTACCCAGGGTTCCAACGGTTCTCGATGCAGTCAGAAAATTTCTTAAGCGGCCTTTTGTAAACCCTGAAAATCTGAACTCACGTGCAGTAAAAAATCATTATATCTTATACACTGACGGAAAAAAATCCCAACACCACGAAAAAATAGTTGTAGAGGAATGAAATGGCGGCAATACATTTGTATAGGTAACATATTTAATCGAGTTTTTTTTTAACATATTTAATCGAGATGGTGTTTTGAAGCATTTTCCAGTTTTTCTGAGAATTGCAAGCAGTTCTTAAGATAGCAGGCTCTCTGGATATGTCTATGAGAAATTATTTATAGGAAGAAGTGTGATGGTGAGCAATTAGGTTGGTTGGATGGCCCAATACGAGTTTTTCCCTAATGTGTAGATTTTGTCAGAAATCTTGAGGGCAGAGCCTTTCGAGCCAATTCAATAGTGGCAACCACAGAAAACCACCAAGGTGGCACTGCTATTTGGTGCTGCTCTGCAGATTGAGTAGGTAGTCATTTCTCCTGTCAGTCAGATCTATAAACAACAAAAAAGATGACACCGAATTTTCGGGTGTAATAAGCACGTCTTTTGAATCCGTTTTGACGCAAATTAAATTTATCAAAGCTATTCAATGTCAATGGAACCGGTATGGAAAACAATAGATCTAACGAAAGAAAGAAGATTTTAAATCGGGTTTTTAATCCCTGAGATATTGCTGTAAACGGAATCGTGAGCTTACGAATTCTTAGAAACCGAGATATCGACAAAAATAAGATGTGACTTTACGTCTCCTGGTGGAAAACCATGCATTATTTTAGGAAGAAAGTATTCTCAAAAGGTTTATCCATATAAGCGGTATCCGTCCAAGAAAAACAATTTAGTCGAGTTTTCAGGAGCCAAAATTTTGCTACAAATATATCAGAAGCAGAAATTAACACTTATGCCCCCTGGTGGACAAACCATTCTTTACCAAACATTAGAAATTAGGTGAAAAATATTTTCCATCAGGTCTTGTATGCGATACAGAAAGAATTTTTCAAAGCGGAGTTTTAGGAGCAGAAATAACGTAGAAAACGCAATTAACCTTTGTGCCCCCTTGCGGAAAATCTATGATTTACTTGTAAATTTTGAATTTAGAGGGAAAACATTTCGCATCAGAAACACTATCCAACAAAGAAGGAATTTTTCAAATCAGACTCTCAGAAGTAGAGATATTGACAAAAATAAGATATACATCTACGCCCCCTGGCGTAGAAACCATGCATTATTTCAAGAAGAAAATTTTCCTAAAAGGTTTGTCGACATGAGTAGTATCGGTCAACAAATGACTTTTTTTTTTTCAATCGAGATTTTAGAAGCTCATATTTTGCTGCAAATACATCAGAAGCAGAAATTAAGATTTACGCCCCCTGGCGGCCAAACCATTTTCTTACAAAAATTAGAAATTTTGTGCAAACGCTTTCCCATTAGGAGCTGTATCCGGTGCAGAAAGAAATTTTCAAATCGGAGATTTAGAAGCAGAGATACAGGGGGAAACGCAATTTACTTTTACGCCCCCTAGCGGAAAGTCTATGAATTACTTGAAAATTTAGAAATTATATGAATCACATGTCACACTAAAAACACTATCCAAAAAAGAAGGAATTTTTCAAATCATACTCCTAGAAGTAAAGATATTGACAAAGATAAGATATACATCTACGCCCCCTGGCGTAGAAACCATGCATTATTTCAAGAAGAAAATTTTCCTAAAAGGTTTGTCGACATGAGTAGTATTGGTCAACAAACGACATTTTTTCCAATCGAGATTTTAGAAGCTCATATTTTGCTGCAAATACATCAGAAGCGGAAATTAAGGCTATGCCACCTGGTGGCCAAACCATGTTTTTACAAAAATTAGAAATTATATGCAAACGATTTCCCATCAGGAACTGTATCCGGTGCAGAAAGAATTTTTCAAATCGGAGATTTAGAAGCAGAGATACAGGGGGAAACGCAATTTACCGCTACACCCCTAGCGTAGCGGTAAATTTTCAAGTCTATGAATGACTTGAAAATTTTGAAATTATATGTAAAACATGTCACGCGGAAAACACTATCCAACAAAGAAGGAATTTTTCAAATCGGACTCCTAAAAGTAGAGATATTGAAAACAATAAGATGTACATCTACGCCTCATGGCGGAGAAACTGTGGAATATTTTAAGAAGAAGATATTCCGAAAAGGTTTATCGATGTGAGTGGCATCAGTCCACGAAAGAATTTTTTCAATCGATATTTTAGAAGCTCAGATTTTATGGCAAATACATCAGAAGCAAAAAATAACTCCTACGCCCCTGGTAGCCAAAGTATTTTTTACCAAAAATTTGAAATTATATGCAAAAGATTTTCCATCAGGAGATGTATCCACTGCAGAAAAAAAAAATTTTAATTGGAGTTTTAGAAGAAGAGTTATCGGGGAAATGTCATTTACTTTTACGCCCCTAGTGGAAAATCTATGCGTAATTTGAAAAAGTAACTATATCTAAAATACTCTTTGACATAAATGGAATCGAAAAATAAAAGAATTTTTTTCAATCAGATGTTTAGAAGCAAATACGTGGAATAAAATGTATTTTTGAATTCGACATCTGAATTTACGCCCTCTAGCGGCGAAATTGTACATCATAAAAAAAAAACTAAATAAAGCATCATCATTCGCATATTTCAAGTTTCCCAATGCAAAAAGAATTTTTCAAATTGGACTGATAGTTGCAGAGATATCGTGGCGACAGACGGACGGACAAACCGATAACATAAGCAACAATCTTTTTACGAAAGACGTGCTAACAAATCTGACAGTGCCACTAAGAATAACAGTAACCCCCTTAAGAAAAATCACAGAAAATATGTGTGCATGGTTACAAAAACCAATTGTGGCATAGCTCAGTAACCATTTTCCACATATAGATGGAAGTAAACAGATATGGTGAATGTTGAGGATGCCTGAGGTAGCACATACTATGTCACAAATGGCTACTTCTTACATCAGCAGGATTTCAGATTTTTGCTTACTGTTACTTCTACCTATTACCATTGTCAGTGGATTGAGCAACTTGTTAATGGATACTGAGTAAAACAACAATATCATGAACAAGAACGACTTCATGAGTGTTAGGCTGTCAATGGTGTGTGCTTTCTTGACTATGCCAAAAGTGGTTATCACATGAACTGAACCTAGGTGCAGTGGTAGTCTGTAACTTGGGCTGGGATACTGCCAGACTGTCACAGATTGGTTTTTGCTTCTAACAAACTCCATTGGAACAAGGATGAAAATCTTGGAACCTTTCATGCACCCATTAGCAGATGCAATGTTTTTCCTACAAGATAATGCCTACCACTCCACTGTTGTTGCCTTGTCAATTGCACTCCTTACCACATGAAGTCGACCACCTGGTCTCCCAACCTAAATGTGATGGATCATGCACTCAATGCTCTATGAATGTCAGATGCATTTGCCTCCTGGAACTTCAACATGCTTTGGAAAAACAATTGAGATTACTACCACAGCACTGTGGGAGTCTTTTCTCTGGTAGGTCCATATAGTGGCAGGAATTGACTGTCCTCCACAATGAAACACTGGCTATCTCATGTCCCCACTCTATAACTTTGGAATTAAAAGCGTTTTATTTTTAAATGTTACTCTTTCGACACAGTCATATACACCTACCTACTGATTTACTTTCAGCGCATCCTATGGGTTTTAGAGGAAGTTCAGAGTTTTAGGTTGTTCCTTAATTTTCTGAAACAGTGCTCTACATAATTGATAACATTTAAAGAGATGTATTTTTCAATATTGCTGGCCAAATTTACCTTGAAAGTTCTAAAAGCCAACCTTTAGCATAAGTGAGCAAGTCAGCTAGCTGCCTAGGACCACCACAGATTTTAATTATATTTTAATTTTTATCATTGCCCGATTTCTAATTGGTTTTGCCTTTGAAAACAGAAATAAAACAAATCAATAAAAAAAACAGTCAAAATGTCAAGTGGACTGAAGCTTCTCAAAACATATGAGAGAATGACTCGAGAGAAATTAGTTGGGTTGGCTTCAATATCAATGGAAAATATTATTGCTTCACCTTTGTATCTACTCCAAGTACTGCAGAATTTGCTTCCAATAAAGCAAAAAAGTTACTTTTTAAAATAACATTTGTTTTGCATCTTTTATATTTTTTACACAAAAGATTAAGATCTTTTTTTTTTTTTTTGGAAAAATATATAAAAATTGTAATACTCCAGGTAAGAAAAGTTTTCTGCTACAGTTAGTGTGTTTTTGATGTTAAAACATTCAGTTATGCGACCAAAAGCTTATACAATCCTAATCACGAAAGCAATGAACAATGGCATTTACAAATAACCATACTGTAGGCAGCTGTTGCTGAAGTTCATATTTTCAATAACTTATACGCATTTTTTTTTAATTTTGTTTGTTGTTGAGAATAAAAAAAGTTACTCAAATCTGATCAACAATTATTTTTATTATGAACATACTTTTTGAGTAAAACATAATATTAGAAGCTCACAAGTTGAATTTTTCCTTGAAGGGCTTATTGCACAGTTTTTGTACACTTTGTGGGCAATACTTTTTAACTTGTAGTTTGACATTAAAAGCTCATTACTGTAAAACATAAAACACTTTACTTTTCATTTGCCATATGCTCAGCCAGGGTGTGTGGCAAGGTAGGTACAACAATTTTTTGAAAATTAAGTTATTAACAGAACCGGCTTGCTTTCCTTTTGCACCAGTTTTGGTCACAAGTATATGAGCAAGCAGGTCCATTATCTTGAATATTATTTTAATAGCATCAGTACTTTGAACAGAATCTGGATGTACGCAGTGGAGGAGCAACTTCAAACCACCTACAAACTCATGTCCCGGCTTTCTTCAATCCAGATTTCGGAGCTGCTTTGGTTCGTGTCCTTTTACCTGTATTTAGCAAGCCGGTTCTGTTAATAACAATTTTTTGAAAAATTAAGTTATTAACAGAACCGGCTTGCTTTCCTTTTGCACCAATTTTGGTCACAAGTATGTGAGCAAGCAGGTCCATTAGCTTGGATATTATTTTAATAGCACCAGTACTTAGAACAGAATCTGGATGTACGCAATGGAGGAGCAACTTCAAACCACTTACAAACTCATGTCCTGGCTTTCTTCTATCCAGATTTCGGAGCTGCTTTGGTGTCCTTTCTTCCTTGTATTTAAAAATATTGTTTGTGTAATTACGCAAAGCATTAGGCCACGCAACCGTGGAACGAGGCCCCAGGACATTCATGAAACACCTTAGTATGGGCATCCTCATGCACTCTGCATCCAGGACCTGTCTCTTGGAAAACTTGAAAATCTCTGCAGAGTCATTCTTTCCGGTCCTTTCACGAAGCATATTCAACTTGCGTCTTTCAGTAACAATGTAAAATATCCACACCCTAAGGGAATAAAAAAATCTTTTAAGCATAATAATATGCAAATGTGTATTTTCATTGAATTTCATGTGTTTACACAGTTACATCTTTTATCTGGAGTTATATCAGTTACATAAGCAGTCCTCTAACACTTTTTAAAATTGATATAGGCCCATTCCATTTCAAATCAAGCAGATTCCTGTTGGGTGTCTCTCGTGAATTTTCCAGGAAGGCTTAGTCATATAAAAGAAAATATCCATTGTACTTCCTTTGGGGAGATGGGAATACAAATTATGATGTTTTTAAATTTGTACGCTACAGTGAAAGCTTTACAACAAAAGGAAATTTCTGATTTTTAGGAATTCATAGCTCATGAAATTTTAAAGCTAGGCTATAGCAAAGATTTTTTTTTTCCTCTTAGAAAGCATAATATGTGGGCTTTAACATGCACCATTGCTTATTTTTAGTGGCTGCGCCTCATGTCCATGTAAAAAATAGTAAAATGAAAAAACACACAAAAATACAATTTTGATTTCTTTTTTAGAAAATTATGATATTGTTACACCTTGAGAATTCATGTATAGGTGGGTGCTTTCCTTATTGTTTGTTAAAATAATGCTTTCCCTGCATTTCAGTTTTACTTTTGCAATGATAACCATCAAATACTAAAATAATAATCAACAAAGGCATATTTTACAAATTACCATATTTAGCGGCGTATAGCACGCACCTTAATTTTAAGAAGGAAGTTTGAGTTAAAAAACGTAAATTTAAAATAAACAACTTGGGATCTCTGAACGTTTTTTTAGATAACACACGTTTATTAATATTTATACCACTTATAAGGCAAATACGAAAGAAAAAACATCTAGTTTGAACAAAAGAACTTAAATATTAGATATTTACAAAAATTTTAATCAGAATCACTACTATCTTGGAAACCATGAAACTCTTCGTCTTCACAGCTATCTTCAAATCAAACGCAACACTGCTGCTTTCACTGCTACTGTCTTCATCAATCAGTTCTTCTTTACCATCCAAAGCACTGCTTATGCCACATTTCTTAAAAGATTTGATAACAATATCTTGTTTAACTATGTCCCATAAAGCCTTTACCTACTGACACACTTTTGAAATGCTAGGTCTTTTCATTTGCCCAGAATTTGTAACTTCATGTTGAGCTTCATCACACATGTATTTATCCCATTCTTCATGCATAAAAGGCTTTGAAGGGCTTGTTAATGGAAACATCTAATGGCTGTAATAATGATTAAGTCCTGGAATAACTGCTATTCCTGTTTTGCAGTTTTGCAATTCTGTCTTCATTGTTTCTGTAAGATGAGATCTAAATGCATCCAATACTGATAAGAATGGCTTCTTTGACAAACCACTTGGCAGTGGTATATATTCGAGGTTAGCTAAGCTAGCAGCAAAGCCCAGAGAATGCACAAATAAAACTTAATTACATATACACAAATAAAAGTCGATTATCAACGGTATTAAAATATGTTGATGCTTTCGCTGTGAAAAAAATGCGTGCGGATTCACTTCTTTGACTGAACAGTGCTTGCCATAACGCAAGCACTCTTCCAGTCTTCACAGTTCTGATGCGAAAACCTTCCGTTCCATCACCTGCTAGCGTTCCCATGACAACATAAATCAGCTGGTAGATGGGAATGGGTCATTGCTTTGGGAAAGGGTTCGCTCAGAATACAGAAGATTTAGACTATCTCAGGCACTCGCATACTCCCGCCCATAAGTATTTCGCGGGAGTTGTTCAGTTTTTGTGAAGTGTCAATGAATTAAAATAGAGATATTATATCTTAAATTTGTGGCTTTGTTGGATTCGAACTGTTTTGATAAATTTTGTGAAAGCTTCCCTAAACATCTACTGTGAGAACATAAAGAACTCTAAGCTTCACATTTTGATACAGTTCGACTAAAAAATGAACTGAAGGTGTTTTATTCCCTTGACGAATACAAATCAGTAAGAGACATTATGTGTTACATAAAGTTGAATAAACTGGACATAGTGTTTAGTGAGATGTACAAATTAGCACACCTCATATTAAGCTTTCCATCAACAACTGAAAGAAGTTTTTCTGCATTAAAAAGAATCACGATATATCTTAGAGCCACACAAGGACATGCACATTCGATTTTGTCAGTAGAGAAAAACATTCATTTTTAAATATGAAAAAGTACTCGGAAGAAACACGTAACACTCTAGTTCAGACAAAAGGAAGAGAGAATGGAGTTCATGTGCAAATAATGTATTCAGAAGAAGAATGGAGTTCATGTACAAATAATGTATTCAGAAGAAGAATGGAGTTCATGTACAAATAATGTATTCAGAAGAAGAATGGAGTTCATGTACAAATAAGTGTTAAAATCCTAATCCTCATAATTATTTGGTATCATGTTAGCAATGGCATGTAACTCAAATTTAGAAAAACAAGTTACTTCTATTACTTACAATTAAAAATTAAACTTCACAATAAAAAAAACAGTACTGGGGGGAGGGGTAAGATAGCCCAAGTCTCTGACCCAAGATACACCACTGCCACCTGTGTGCTTCCCCACACATTTTTAATCCAAAGCTTCATGCCTTCTTCATCCATCCAACCTTTAGGATGAACATGCACATGTATGCCACTTGGAATTTTCTACTTTGGAAAAGTTTTTCTTTTAAAAATTACCAATGGCAGCAGATTATTTCCATCTGCAGTGCAGGCAAGAACAACAGTTGAAAGATTTTTTCATGCCCTGAAGTTTTGATCGTTACTGTCTTAGCACCTTTTGAGGCCACAGTTTTATTAGAAGGAACATCGAAAGTGTACTTCGTCCATGTTGCCGATTTGACCCATTTCAAAGTTTTGTCTTTTCCTTTCTTTATTAATAAACCTACGAAAATTTATTATCTTCTCTTCATAATCGTCCGGCATAGGTTGGACAATCCTGGTTCTTGTTTGCATCTGAAGCTCATGCCTCTTCATAAATCTTTGGCACCATGATGTTGCCCCTTTGAAATCATGTATTTGTAAACTCTTTGCTGATTTTCACTGCTTGAATAATTATTTTTGTTGATAAAGCAATGCCAGAATTTCTTTGATTAAGTACAAATTCTTTTACCTGTTGTTCCAATTTTGGCCTTTTAGCAATACTGCTGCAAAAATTGCATTTTGTTTTTGATAATGTCTTGATTTTTTCTTCACTACTCTCGTATTGCGCATTCTGTTGGTGGCTCTCCAAAAGGCTTTGCTGCAGCCCTATTTCCATGCTGCTTGGCATATTCCACAACCTTTAACTTGAAACCAGCTGTATACGCTGAATGCTTTTGTCTTGATTCCATTAGGAATAGTTTTAAAAAACTGAAACTAGTAGCTAATGCAGGCATGAGTTGTTTAACTGAGGGCACTCTGCACATATGAAAGTGACGAGACAGATTAAAAAACAGACATGCCAAGTGCTCCGCCTCGAACGGAGTTGCTCTGTTTTAGACAGCTAAATCCACGCTCTCCGCTCAAGGCTTTAAAACTCCGGTTGTTGCAATTACCATGATTCTTTTTGTTATTATCCTTATTACTTCAGTGTTTTTTAAAAGGTTAAATTGAAAATTCCTCCAAGTGTACTAAAGTATGCTTTTCCCCCTTTTTCTGTCTTTCTTTAAATGCCGTCTTTCAGTATGAGTGTCTGTAAATATAGAAGAATGGGATGTTTCGCTCTTCTTGGTGCTTGCTGTGTTATCAAGGCCAATCTATTTCACGTTACTTGCGAGTGCATTCGAGCTTGTTGTTTATGGCATTGCAGCGCAGCAGAGAGCTGAACAGGTCTTGGCTGATGGGAGCGTTGGCTGCGGGAGAAGCGTGGTGCAGGGCGGGAAGTTTCGGCAGTGGAGTGTTGGAGTGGACATACCTAGGTGGTAGTTTGCAGTTTTCGCTTTAGTGCATTACCTGAATAAAGTAAATTTCTTTTGTGCATTACGTCAAAAGGACTGCATAGCCAATGCTTAAAAGATGCTTTTAAGAAGCAATGGTCCGTTTTGAAATGTTCCAAGAAATCCGAAACGCATGCTTACTATTCTGTTTGTGACATTGATTTCACTATCACATATGGTGGTTTAAGCGACGGCAAACGCCATATCGCATACCACCAACATTAGATAATGCTAAAGTAAAGGCATATGGTCAAACTCTTAAATCTTCGTTTATTTCCACGATGGAAGGTGTCCATGTAATATATGCGGAAATTTTGTTCACACAGCTTTTATTATAGAGCATAATTTGCCCATCTTTGTGGCAGACCATGACAGGCCTTTGTTTATTAAGATTCTTCTAGATTCGGACATTGCTAAAACATATGGTTGTGCGTGGATAATTTGTAAAGAAAGAAGTAGAACTGCTTGTAAACAACGTTTACGCTGTAAGTATAAAGATTAAGAAACTTATTTTGTGTTTTTTGATATGATGTGCATTGTTTTTTTTGTTTTTTTTTGTTGTTTTTTTAAATACATGATCATTTATCCACACGAAGAAATAGCCCCTGTAGCCTGTGCTATTGCTCCGGACAGCCCCTTCTGAAATTTGGCAACTCCGAAAAAACTGTTAACATTTGGCAACGTCTAGATGTATTGCACTCTGCATCAGTATTCATTTTACCTAACCTAAGTTTAAATTTTAAAAAGTAGTCTACACGTATAACGTGCAGGTAGAATTTCAGCCCTAAATTTTTGGGGAAAAAGTGCTTGCTATAGACCAATAAATATGGTGATACAAAAATGTCATTAAAAAAAAAATCTAAAACTTTGACAAGCAGCAGTTATATTAGTAGAATAAGAAAGCAAGGGGGGCAGGGAGTAGGATTTCAGTTGCAATTTTTTTATACACAGCTTAATGTAGCTTAATAATCAACACTGCCAATTATAGTAATTTGTGAAAGAAGTTCAATAATTGAACACGTCATTTTATGTTAACAGCAAGCAGACTTAATATCCAATGATATTGAAGAAACGATAAAAATAATTTGCCCTTTAAACTGGTAAAGGATCAGCAGTTGAACTGTCATTTTTATTTTTCAATTAGTTCACCTTTTTATGGCAAGGTTCGTACTCTTCCAAGCAAAATAAATTCAAGCACTTTTCAAAACCAAATTATCATACATGTGTGCTGTCAGTCTGTGAGTAGGTAGGTAGGTATTTTAGCAAGTTGAGACCATTAAACTTAGCTGGTATGGGAACACCTTCAATGACTTGCCTGTTACCCCCTGTTGGTTTATTTTATTAACTGTGAATTGCCCCTCTGATTTGGTGTTTTTTTAAATCATTTTATTTTGTGGAAAGTTCTAAACTTTTTCAAGGAGCGTACGATCCATGCATGGATTGGTTAAAAGCTGGGGGGGGGGGGGCTTATAAACAATTTTATATGGAAGCTTATAAACAATTTTATATGGAAGGGGAAATTCCATTTACATTACTATGGTTTGGCCTGTGTTTGGGGTGCAGCTAATTTATGAGGTTGAGGGAGGAGCAACCATCAGTGGCAAGGAAGGCATTTGAAAAGTGCATTCTACTGCAGCATTTTCCTTAGCAGTTTCAGGCACAGGAGGACAATTTCATAGCTATGTTTTCTATTGAACATTTTATACTGAAATCCAGCTGTTGTATATATACACACATATATATATATATATATATATATATATATATATATATATATATATATATATATATCAGCTTTCTTTGGTGCTATGTTTACAAATATTAAAATTGAAAAAAACACACTGCTCATTTTAGATTTAACATTTTATAATCAGACATTGCTGACCTGTGCTACCGAGCTTAGGTTTTCAATTACCTTCTGCTAACACCTACCTACAGACAATTGAATTGAATTGAATTCCACTGTCACCTCAACAGTTAAGAATTGTCCCGTTGCCAGTTATTGTGCGCATTAAGCTCGAGTATTTTTACTTCTCTGTTCTCTAATATTTAGAATTTCCAACTATTGGACAGTAGCAGAAAGTTAACTTCAATATTATCAAAAACTCTACACCATTTATATGTTATAACATACAACTTACATCATATGTCTAAAATTTTCTTTAATGGCTTAAACACAACATTCAATAAATTTTCTTTAATGGCTTAAACATAGCACTTCTAGGCTCTGAGAATTAAGCCCAGATGCAGACTGCCAGCTGAGCTTTCACGTAGCTGGGAGTCTTCATCTGGGCATAATTCTCAGAGCCTAGAATGGTCACAATGTGTGACTGTTCTAAGCTCTGAGAATTAAGACCAGACCAAGACTCCCAGTGGAGTGCGAAAGCAAAACAGATATTGAGTGTCATGTTTTAAAAATGGGTGTAACACATTTGTGATGAATTGATGGAAAAACTTTTCATCAGCATTGGGAAGAACAGCTGAAAGTCAAATCCTGGTTTCAGAAACCCTAACTAAAAAAGAAATGCTACAAAATTCCCCACATGTCACAAAATACATGATAGGCAAATCCAAATCCATAAGGAAAGAAAATGACATCTGACTACAAGTCGATGCTTACCCAGGTCAATTCAGTAAACTATGATGATATTCAGATAGCAATGAAATATTACCTAAATTATGCGAATTGTTCATGGCTGAGTCCAAATAAGATAGATGACATGACAAAATATCATAAAATGGTGAACATGTTAAAAAAATTAAAAAATGCATGACCCAATCAACCTAGAAAACATTTTCCTTAATTTAAAAAAACAAACAAAAAAACACGGAGATCAAAATGGGCTTTTCAAAGTTTTACTCACAGAGGCCAAAGTAGATTTAAAGTCAGCAAAAACAATAACTGATGCACATATTGTTCAAATATTAATATTTTTTACGTGACTTAGCAAAATGTGTACAATGCACCTGTCGAAGCATCGGGTTTGGATTTATTTACTTTATGTATGTGCCGTAAGCCATTAGGTAATTGTTGGCTAAAACAATGTGGAGATATCTCTGGCAGTGTAGGCATTAGTTTGAAAACTTTAAAGTGGAGCGAATGCTGCACATTTTAAAAACAGATGCGAGCTCAGGTAGTTAAAAAAAATGGCAATGAAAGGAAATGGTTATTCAGTGCAACTGACCATGGAAAAGGACTTTGATGGTGTTAGGAGGTTTGTGAAGCACTAGCCAACTCAGCATAATATTTTTAATCTAGATGTCATAGACAACACATAAAGGCAATTCTCTTGCAAACATTGTCAGTAAGATGTTGTCCAATGTAGTTTTCTTGACATTCTCCTACAGATATTACTCAATTTAGAAAGAAAATGAGGGAATATTAGGAGCACATAAAACCATGTCTAAGAATCCGATCTTTACATGTGTTGATTACTGATAGAATAACAAAAATAAATAAGACTGGAAACCATGAACTGGTAGAAGAGTTGAATGAATCTTACCCTAAAACAAAGAATGATGTAGAAATTAGTAACTTAAGCAAGGGATAATTTTGTTGCATGCATTTATGAAAACTGGTGGATTGAGAAAATAGTTCAAGTTTCGTATGAAAATAAGGATGTAATAATACTTAAATCTAAACATTATCGTGGCCAGTCAAATAATTTTAGATGACCTTAACAAGATGACATCTGTGATATACCAACTCACAAATTTTTGTCAATTATGAACTCCACCATTTCCAGTTGTTAGCTCTAGAAGGTTACATGCAATTGGTGCTAGTCATGCATAAACTCCGTTTTTCAAGAATCATAGAAATATTAAATCAAATGATATGTAATTTCTTAATTTTAATGTTGAAATACATTTTTTTTTACATTTCAGTTTTTCTAAGCTACCGCTCGCCATTTTTCCTATGAAATTTTTCATGTTTGGCCGAGTATAAAAAAAATTGCTACTGAAATACTACCTTTTTTTATTGTTTTATCTTATACGAGCATACAATTACTATCATCTACTAAAGTTGTTTTAAATGGCTCTTTTTTTATATTATTTTGGAAATGTGACACTTTTTGTTAAATTATTTGTTTTTCTAATATTTGGATGCTTGCCTTTGTAAAAGCAAAACAGAAATGCAAGCAAAGCATATATATATATACATAATCATGAGCAGAGGAGGGAATCACCTGTGCTTGAATTTTTTATAGTGAAACAATTACATAATTTTCTAAACAGAAATTAAAATTATATTTTTTGAATGTTTTACATTTCCTCATTTTTTTTTTTTTTTTTTTACAAGGACATGAGGCACAGCTACATTAAAGTAAAGGTGCTTGTTCAAGTTCTTACATTTTGCTTTCTAAGAAAAAAATCTGAGGTGAAACTTCAAATGTCAAGAGTTATACTGCAGCATACCATTTTAAAAATGACCTAATTTGCATATAATTTTTCTGAAGAAAATGGGATTATATAGAAGTAAAGGATAAGGCTTCCAAACATTTTTTCTAGGAAAATACCTGAGGGTCACCCAACACATATTCTGCAAAACTTCCAAATTTGAAATGGAATGAGCCTATTAAAGTTGTCTGCCCTTTTCTTTTTTGTTTTCAGATATCTACATTTTTTGAAGTCTAACCAAGAGAGAGGGTACCTACTATACCTCTTTGTCCTATTGTAGGTCTAAACATTTTCTCCTGTGTTTCGCGGTGACATTCCTTTCAACATTGGAATCTTTCAAAATGCTAGAACTTCCTTTTTGAAATGAACTATATTTTTCTTCTAATAATCTTTTGACACAATATAAATTGGACGGTTCAGCGTTTCCTTGAAAATTTTCCAGCAAAGGTTCCCAGGGCTGCCCAAGCAATCAGAGGGGCAGGCTTCCAGCTGATAGACTGAGTTGGCCTCAAATGATGCACGAGTGGCACGTTTGTCCCCATAGCTCTGTCCCTTTCCTGGAACCAGAACACAGAATTAGGGGTGGGTGACTTATTAGAGCCTAAAATATTGGCACAGTCGTAACCCACCCACCCTCCTCCCAAAGACTGCCCTTTAAATCATACCTGTGTCTTCTGGCTTAACTTTAATGATGTGAATTAATCTTCATACCCATCAAAGCATATTTCTATGATGTAGACACAGTAACTAGTAGTTAGAGCATGCAACTTCGGGACATAGATTTCCAGGTTCATGTCTCTGTCCCATGATACAGCTGACATAGTTCTGAAGCCATGTAGTTAAGCCAGTGGTCTAGTGTATTGGATCCTTGATAAACAGAGTGTCCAAGAATTATTGGACACATTACAAAATTATATAAAACAAAACATTAAACAAATAGAAAGAAACCGACTGTACCAACTTACAATGTAACTACACAAGTTAATAAATTTCGATGTGAAATCCCTTGGTTGCTCATTATACGTCCAAGTGATACTCAATTTCATGCCATGTATTGACAAGCATCTGAGGAGTTATGGAATTAATAGCAGCTGTGATACGCTGCTTCAGTTCCTGCAAATCATTACAAGGCGTCTGACAGACACAATCCTTCACATAACCCCACATGAAATAATCCAATGGAGTTATGGTTTTTTCGCAGAAAAAGAAAGGGCCAATCATTTCTCTTTTCGATAGGGCGAACCACACAATAACTTTTAGAGAATCATGTTCCAGTTCAATAGCAGCACGAGGCAGCTACAGGTGCAATTGTGCACATGCCAATTTTTCCTGATTTCCCACCTTGTTTGGGATGAAAGAAGTAAAAGCATTGATGGATGAATATAATAATGTATTGCAGAAATTCAAGCACCTAGTACAGAAGTTGAGTTAATTTACTTATAAAAATCATTGTGTTCTTATAACTCAGAATCCAGTAAATTGTCCTGAGAAGAGAGAAGGCATTTTTTTCATCACGGGCATTTTTAAAATTTTTGCATTCTATTCTTTGTACATCACCAGTGTGAATGGGGTTTCAGAAATATAAAGGAAAGCAAAACAACAGACAGGCGAACACAAACATAACACTGAAATTGTTTCAGACTGAATGAGGATATTACTTGGTAAACCAGATATTGTACAATCTGATTCACTTCTGGCAGCGTCACTATAGATCCAATCCCACGAAAGGACAAAAAAAAATTTACCTCATACCCGTTGAAATGCTAAATAAAGCTAAACATAATTTGCATGCTCATTAACTGGAACACAAACTGTAATCAATGCAAAAATATCCCTTAATATTAGCTAACTATAATTTAGTTAATTTGAAATTTAAGTTTCTCTTTCTACTGTAGACCACATTGAAAAAGATCAAAAGAACTATTACTGTATGTATATTAAATGTATTAATATTTGTGTCATTTACAGGCCATTAACTTCTGGTACACACTAGTCCTGAAAACAAGTGAATTTTCCCCCAAAATTTCACCACTGCAGCATGCTTGCCATGTACTCCAGATTTCCCCATTAATTTCTTTGATAATGTCAGAGGAACTGAGATTTTTTTCACTGATTTCTCTGAAACTGCTGTACACAGTGGCTTTACTAAGTTTACACATACTTCATATCAACTGCTTGTACCAACTACTATATCATCTAATCTAAACATATAGTTCTAAAAAACTCAAGCAATAATCTTCCTAAATATTGCTGCAGTTAATCTCCTCTGGTTCTTGTAAAAATCAACATAATTTTGTGAAAATCGAAGAATAAATAAAACTTTGTTTTACTACTACTTAATATTTTTCTTTAAGTAAATCTGCATACATTTAATCAGCTCAGTCTCTCTGCACTATGAAAAATTTGCAAACAGTGGTAGTTGGTGATTTCCATCCATTTTTATTGATTCACAACCTAATAGCTTCATTGCCCCTCTTCAAGGTCAGGTATAGTGAAGCACAGAGTTGTATAAAAATAAAATGTAACTGTGTACACAACCATTGAAACAGAAAGTTGCTGCAAACCCACGAATTACGATAGCGATAGAATAAGATAATTTAAAGAAAGATTAATAAAAACAATAAATATTTATTACAACATTACAGATTCCCGTGAGGACAGAATAAGTTCATTACAACTGAAAATGTAGCAATATGTGTAAAATGGACCTTTAGGGCAAAATATTAAAATAATGGACTATGAACCTCATAAAAACCAGAGACTAAACAAAGAAAGTTTTTATATCTAGAAAAACATTTCCATTAATGAACCCTCAAAAATTAGAAATACCATTTCAAAGATACTTTTGCTTTAACCCTAATTAGAAATAACATTCTCAACAACTTAATTCAAAAATAGTGGACTTACAAATTACATAAGCAAAAGATTTTAATTTAATAATTGACAACTGCAAGAGGAACCTGGCAATAAAATTTAAATTATTTCTGTGTAAAAAATCTTTTGATACAGTTCTTATACATTGAGAACAGGCCTTGATAAAATCTAGAGGCCAGAAACATCTGTAAAAGCAAAACAACTCAGAGGATGTGAAAAATAAGTGATAGTTCAATTTAACATATAAATAAATATATTCATCTGGGTAAAGCCTTCATTAAGTGTTTTAATTGATGTAAATAACATTTTATTTTTTTAATCTACAAAGAAAAACTATCTGCATACGGCGTACGTCTATATTCTGCTACTCTCTTGAAGCATAAACTTTAATTTCAAATTTGCTAAATAATATAATGCAAATATTTTTCACACTGATTATAATTTGTATACCAACTAACGAACATGAAAATTACATTTAACTTTAGTATTTTGATGGGTATAAGATATAATTAGTAACAGTGCTGCATATATTCCAGGCTAGCTGTGAAGCCCAGAGAACTCACAAATAAAAGTCAATTATGGACGGTATTAAGATATGTCGATGCGAAAAAAACATGAGTAGATTCGCTTCTTTTGATTATGAGAATCAGTCTGGCGAGCGATGACTAACGGCATAACACAAGCAGGTCTTCCCTGTTCTGATGTGAAGAACTTTGACATGATCGCCTGCTAGCGTTTCCATGACATGAATCAGCGTATGGAGGTGAATGGACCATTGCTTTGCGCAACGGTTCGCTTAGAAAAGAAGACTTTGGACTATTCAGTCCTTCCATGCTTTCCACTTTTAACAGTGCGTGTTTTGCGAGAGTGGTTTCAGTTTGTGTGAAGTTTCAATGAATTAAAATCAGTGATATTATATATTAAATTTGTAGCTTTGTTGAATTTGAATTGTTTTGATAAAATTTGCGAAAGCTTTCGTGAACATCTACTATCGGAGCTCAAAGAATTCTGCTTCAAATTTTGATACAGCTCCATTAAAAAATTAACTGAAGGTGTTTTATTCCCTTGATGAGTACAAAACATATCAGTAAGAGACATTACTTGTTACATAAAGTTAAATAATTTGACATAGTGTTTATTTAGGTGTACAAATTAGCAGATCTAATACTAAACTTTCCATCAACAACTGCCAAAAGAAGCTTTTCCGTATTAAAAAGAAATAAGATATATCTTAGAGCCACACAGGGACATGTACATTCGAGCAACTTGGCTGGTTTGTTAATAGAGAAAAACCTTTTTAAATGTGAAAAAGTACTTGGAAGAAACATTTTTGTGAAAACCTAATACTCAAGTTCACACAAAAGGAAAGAAGAACGGAGTTCATGTACAAACAAGTGTTCAAATCCTAATCCTCATAATTATTTTGGTATCATGTTAGCAATAGCATGTACCTAAAATTTAGAACAAAATTTTTACTTCTAATACTTGACAATTAAAAAATAAACTTCACAATATAAAAAAAAAAAACAATACTGGGGGGGGGATGGCCCAGGTCTTGGACCCAAAATATGCCACTGCTTAGTAACAATGTTTTGTGTCTTTTCACCTGATTGGATACATAGCCGCACTGCTGAAAATGGATCAAATTCGGTAATATCTTGGTAATCAGACTGACTGGCAGTTTGTTTTCCCAGTCATCCTGATTACCTCCCTGTTTCTAAACCCCATTTCACACTCAGTTGATATACAATAGAATGTAAAAAGCAGTTTTCCTGTGATATATGAACAAATTACAACTGGAAAACTGCTACTTGAATTACACATGGCAGTTTCCCGGTAGTAATTGTAATTTCAGAGCATGGTAATATCACCAGGATAAATCAATTCTGTACCCAAAAATGGTAGCCATGAAGTTCCACCAATTCCAGTGGGAATGAGTTGTTTAATTTTCAGACTTAAATGCTTCTTTCATTTCAGAGCTCTTTGGAGCGCTTTTTACACTGACACTTCTCAGTTTGCCAATGCAACAAAGCCTTTACCTTTTTAAGATTCCTTGCACTGATGTGAGACAGTGTGTTCCTCTCAGAATATTCCTATAGTTCAACACAAATGCTTATCAAAGTGTTAGGCTGGCTGCCAAATTTTCCGCTTTCTGCACTTACTTGGTGCTGCTCACTTTTAACGTACTTGGCTTAGAGATTTTCGCTCACCAAAGAACATGTGCAATTTTTGCTCACTGGACTTAAGAGAGAGGACAGTAATAACTAATACATTATGCAATATCTACCATGAACAAAAAAAGTAGGGTCACGAGAATGTGTATTACCTTGGTAGAGTGCAGTTAACAATAAAAAGAGTAGAATTAAATGATCTAAGCAAGTAATATAATTGTAAATAACTTTTTATTTATAAGAATATCATTTTAATAACACTGTGATTCAACCCACATGAACTATTTGTTTCAATTATTCTCGCAGTGTGTTTTTCATTGAATGACAAGCTGAAAACATTGACAATAGCTTCAGTGTTTTTGCTACAGAAATTTCTGACTTCACATTTGAGTTGGAAAATAATAATTTTGTTGAAAAATCGCAAAACATTTAATTCCGGAGATGTTTGGCAATATGAAAAGCAGGTATAGCTTCAGCGGCTGAAACCTTTATTTCAAAGTTTCTGTTTTCTGTGGAAATAACTATTTTACGGGTCTAACATAGGTAATTATTTCAAAGAGTTGGTGGTCAAATTTTCGAACTAGAATCTAGTTCATCAGGACTACGTCACTGGAGTAGTTGCTGCCACTCAGTCCGAAGTTTTCAACCACACTTATCGTTAATTGTGGTACTTCTTTTACTCGCTATTTCTATCCCTTCTTCTTAGCTTCCTCTTTACTATGTGTGATTGGTGGGTAATTATTCTTACAGAGTCCCAATTTATGGAGTGTCCACGTGCTTGTACATGTCTGTCTAACCCTGTTTTGTTACTAATGTTTCTAATAGCTGCTTGATGTTCTTTCATTTGGAATTTCCTGTTTCTCCTAGATATAGCTTAGCCCACAGTTACAGTCGATGCAATAGACTACTCCTTCTTGCAATTGGATGTCTATTTCTTTCTGTTTTAGAGCTGCCAGAAACTTCTTTAATTTGTTATTTAGATCTGGAGTAAGCCTGATATTATATTTTGCTCCGATCCTCTTTAGTTCTGTTTAGTTGCACAAAATGGCTGGTCACCTCAATGGAACTTCTGCAGGAATGTATGTTTTTTCTGTGCTTAGTTGAATGCAAATGTTGCTCCAGATCAGGCTGTTCTTTGTTATTAAAATTAATTACTGCCTCACATGATTCACAAAAATTATAGTTGCGATTGGCAATCTCAGCGGTCCGCTCTCCTTCTAGCGACAAAAGGAAGAATTACTGTAGTACAGGTAACGTTTTCGGCTCAATGCTTGGCTGTTGGTAGATCGCTCATTACGTTCAGTTGTCGTAGTTTGGTGTATTTTTGCATTCATTCTGGAATTAGAGAGTTGTATAATGGAGAATTCCGTGAAGAAGGACAAATCATATTGTTGTGTCCCGCAATGTCGTTCCCAAGGTTTCACCTATGTTTTTCACAAGTTAGTATAAACGTTTGTGCCTTGCGTTTGAAATCCTTCCAGTGAAATGCTACTTACCTAGTAACGTCTTTGAATGAATAATAAACAAGGCAGCATGTTTTTATTGCATAGTAGTAATTAAAAAATCCGCATTTCTACATAATCTTGAAAACAAATAATTGCTGTTATCCGTATAAATTTAAACTTCATTATGGAACAAGATTTGCAATGCTCTGTCAACAGTCATCGGTTCAAAAACGCAGAACCCAAAGATGATCAACAATTAACAATTCACAAACACTTTTAGGAACAGAATGTTCAAAAATTACAAATGTTATTGTTGACAGTATTGAAAATGGCTCCTGGGAAACGTCAAGTGAAACGAAATGTCAGCTTTTAACAGTAATCCGGATTTTTTTTTTTTTTTTTTATTGGAAGGTTTAACGACCACCGTGAGCAACTCAATGGGCTATAAGCAGTCGCCCGTCCCTAATTTAGGGTCACTGGTTCCAGGGAAGGGAGAGAGCCAGTGCCGTAAGACAAACACAACATCCATGCCTGACCGGGATTCGAACCCGCACCCCTTACGGACGAATGATCAGAGGCCAACGCCTTAGACCACTGCGCCACCGGGGCGGCACCACTGGTTTCAGGGAAGGGAGAAAGCCAGTGCCATAAGACAAACACAACATCCATGCCTTACCGGGATTCGAACCCGGACCCCGTTCGGACGAATGATCAGAGACCATCGCTTAGACCACTGCGCCACCGGGGCGGCAATTCAAGATAAGCACATGCACTCTAAAAGGGGTACACCTAGCAATCCTTTTGAAAAGTATTTTGCGACTTTTTTTTTTTTTTGTTGTTTGGAGGTTTAACGACCACCGACCACCGTGAGCAACTCAATGGGCTATAAGCAGTCGCCCGTCCCTAATTTAGGGTCACTGGTTCCAGGGAAGGGAGAGAGCCAGTGCCGTAAGACAAACACAACATCCATGCCTCACCGGGATTCGAACCCGGACCCCGTTCGGACGAATGATCAGAGGCCATCGCTTAGACCACTGCGCCACCCGGCTTTTGCAACTTGCCTTCATTAATTGCAAAAATTGATATATCTTTTTCTGAAATAAATAAAAGTTACCTGAAAAAAACTGACTAGTCCGTTGGACCATCAACGAACTCGACCGACGCTTAATTTAAACAGAAAAGTAAGAATTAATTTTCAATGTCAGCAGTTTTAAAAAAGAAAACAAACTTTAGAAAAACAAAACTATTCAGTTTAGAAATACTGACACAATATGTAATTGAATTTTGACTTAATAAGCAACAAATATACTTACGTATTATAATCTGGGAAAAGAAATACCGAGTAATTCGGAAAATATAAGTAATCATACAATAACATCACAGAATCTTTTAAAATACACAAGACCCTAATTTAAATTCAAAACAAACCGGTAGAAAATGTGACTTGACTTAACCCAAGTTCTCAAGAATGTGCAACTCTCGTGTTTAAGGGTAGCTCCCGTGGTCTACAGTTTAAGACAGCGCCCCAGTGGTCTGACACGAAACTGCGGTAGCGTCTGTGACGTGACACAGTGCTCGTTTCAAGGACGTAGAATAATAATTCTGGAGATGCCCCGAGTATCTTAACTACAGTGCCTAGAAGAATTAGTGTGTCGTGCTCGCAGAAAAACTTGCTGCCCGCAATCATGAAAGCGGTAGATGGCGCTGCCATAGGATGTCACGTCGCTTTTCAGGGAGGAAGGACGACGAAAACACACATCTTTCTATGACACACACCCAGCTCGTCAGTATTATGTGTACTCCTTGAACGATATTTTATAAGCAGGTAACTTAAGTATATACGAAATAATCGACACACCTCTTTCACCCCCCCCCCCCCAAAAGAACGAACGGGGTGCTCAAGATTCATTAATAAGGGTACCGTAGTTTAAGTTAAGCTTTGCACTGTGCTAACGTCAACATTAATGTTAGATATTTCGGAAGCTTTAGAGTCATACATGGGTTACATTATGCAAAAACACTGGAGACCAATATGCAGTTTACAATCACTGAAACATCAACTTACAATATAAAGTAAAAATTAAAAGAAAAGAAAATGTTTTGCACCTCAAAACCTTACCGGAAAAAAAAGGGGGAAATATTTTCTCAATGAGACATCGGCTTTATAATTTGCATTCCAATAATGTCTTAAAATTCAGTAACCTAAAAACTTTATAAATTATTTAATAATGTACTTCATTTTTCAGCAATGAGTGACTAAATTTCTTGGTAAGAACATGGGATCAAAATAAATATTGAAACTTTCCATTTAGTTGGCTTTGAAAAAAAGCCTTTTAATGAGTTGAAAATAGAATACAAAAAATGCGATTACTATTTTTAAAATTGGTCTATTTTCTAATAATATGCTAACTGTAATCCATTTATAAAAATCATTCCTAAAAAAACTTTGCCTGTGATACGATAAACAAAATGAATCATACTGGACAGAAGTAAATATACAAAAACTGAATGTATATGATGACATTCTTTTAAAGAAAAATATTTATAACATTTTTCTTTACTTTTCTTCATCTTATAATAATTATGTGATTAAATTTGCTATTCAAATGGGTTTGCAGTGAAGAGAGGAAAATTCTTTTGCACCTTAAGCAAAAAGTTTAATAAGGTAAAAATTAAGAAGTGGGTGTTCATGGAGTCTGTCTAAATGGGAAAATTCTATGCAGTTCCTGTAAACTATTTTTACCCTTAAAATAAGGAAATTATTAATGTAGCATGTTATTATTTATTTTGTCAGAATTATTATTTTTTGTCTCTTTCTTTTGAGCTTTTTTTCATTCTACATACACACAGGCGCAACGCACAGGCGTAACGTGGGGAAGGCACAGTATGGCATAACCCCCCTTAAAAATTGGAAAAACTAATTAGTCGTTCGCCTTTTAAATGTCTTTTAAATTTGGGAAAATAGTTGGTATGGCGTCAGGCTTGAGTAATGGTTTGTCTCGGCATGTTAGAACTTCTTTACCTTGAATAGTGGAATGATAATGCATCTCCATGAATTTAGATTCAAAGTGCAAGGCACGTACAACACAACTTTCATCAAGTTTCTTATCAGCTCTGGGAATTGCCTTATCCCATTTGTTCAACATATCAGGAATTTTGGGGACAGGAAAGAGTGATATTTTATTTTTGCAGGACTTATAGCCAGTATTACATCCTGGCACAAAACAGCTGCTTTGCCTTTTCCGTTTTCTACGTTTCTTATTATTTGCTAATGCAGAATTTCCCAGTCCTTTCATAGCTGACATTTTTTTTTTTTTTTTTTTGGAGGTTTAACGACCACCGTGAGCAACTCAATGGGCTATAAGCAGTCGCCCGTCCCTAATTTAGGGTCACTGGTTCCAGGGAAGGGAGAGAGCCAGTGCCGTAAAACAAACACAACATCCATGCCTGACCGGGATTCGAACCTGGACCCCTTACTGGCGAATGATCAGAGGCCACTGACATTATTTCCCTATGATCTTATAACTGTTGCAGTCGATTTCAGTACTGCACTAAAATTAACCACACAGTAGGTTTAACGCGTGACAGCCAATAGTTGATCAACTTCTACATCTTCACGAATAAAAAGTTACTAATTTCGGAAATAAATTTCGTTATAAACAATCCACAGTTGAATAAAACCAGTACATTAACACCCGAATAAGCCTATTGCGTTTTAGTAATCAACTGTTGAATTACCTAGTGTATTACTGTTATGATCGAGCTCCAACGAATTAGCAAAGATACTGCCAAAAATATTTCCCTCCACTAACCTTTGTTTTGTGAAAATTTGAAGTTTCGTAAGGCAGCAAATAATTGGCAAACAAACCTCCCACCATTGAATAGCATGAAGCCGATGGAGCATCCTAACGTAACTTCCGATGCCAGCGCCCTCTGTCATTTCATGACGATTGGTCACAAAACCGTGAGGGACATCTTATGGAGCACGTCACACTAATTCTTCTAGGCACTGTATCTTAACCATGAAGGCGCCAGGTGTGGGAATTTGACGTTTTGTACATAACACCTATGTAATTTCAATGGGTGTACTTTGGAATTGCGTGGATTTTGGTTGCAGAAACTGTGTTAATATCAAACCGGAATGAATTATGCTTCATAGACGAGTAAAGTTTTTTTTTTTTTTTGATTGGAGGTTTAACGACCACCGTGAGCAACTCAATGGGCTATAAGCAGTCGCCCGTCCCTAATTTAGGGTCACTGGTTCCAGGGAAGGGAGAGAGCCAGTGCCGTAAGACAAACACAACATCCATGCCTGACCGGGATTCGAACCCGGACCCCTTACGGACGAATGATCAGAGGCCAGCGCCTTAGACCACTGCGCCACCGGGGCGGCGAGTAAAGTTTTCAACTTTAATGTTATATTTTGTTTCGAATTCGCAATAATGTTCGTGTATTTCAATTTCAAATAAAAATGTGGAGGAGCTTGAAAATAATAAATGATTTTATGAATTTAGTATTTTCTCACATATCGGAAGCGAGTTATGATGCGAAATTCAAAACATTTGCGACGAAAGAAGGCGATTCGGTCAATACATAATGCATTTTTTTTTGTTTGATTGAAGGTTTAACTACCACCGTGAGCAACTCAATGGGCTATAAGCAGTCGCCCGTCCCTAATTTAGGGTGCCGCCCCGGTGGCGCAGTGGTCTAAGGCGCTGGCCTCTGATCATTCGTCCGTAAGGGGTCCGGGTTCGAATCCCGGCCAGGCATGGATGTTGTGTTTTTCTTACGGCACTGGTTCTCTCCCTTTCCTGGAACCAGTGACCATAAATTAGGGACGGGCGACTGTTTATAGCCCATTGAGTTGCTCACGGTGGTCGTTAAACCTACAATCAAAAAAAAAAAAAATTTAGGGTCACTGGTTCCAGGGAAGAGAGAGAGCCAGTGCCGTAAGACAAACACGACATCCATGCATCACCGGGATTCGAACCCGGACCCCGTTCAGACAAATGATCAGAGGCCATCGCTTAGACCACTGCGCCACCAGGGCGGCACACAATGCATTGCAACTGCATTGGAAACCATCAGCTTTCCCACACTTTGACGGCTGTCGCTCGCGGTTACAGGCTTCACGCAAAGTGGTACTGCTCCATTAACAAGGGCAACTCCAGATATTTTATTCTAACCTCTTTGGTTAGTGGCTATGAGGATGTAGCCATGGCTTTCAGCGAGGCAACGAGCCTAAGTAACGTAAGTGAAGGATAACCAATCCCCGTTGAAATGATGGCATCTTACTTTGAAAGTTTAACTTCCGAGTACAAAATACGGTATCTGGAATAAATCAAAGAGCTTGAAGAAAAAGATCCGTGTGTGTTGAGTGCAAGTACCTCCGAAGGTGACTCGATTCGTAAATATTTTCTATTACTTCGTTTTTGGTCGAAGCGCCTTTACCCGCTGAACAGTTCGAGGCATATAAAAGTTTCCAAGTAGGTAACAATTCCTCATCGTGGATATTCTTTTGCATGGTAATTTAGTGGGATCACTAATAATGAGTAATTAGTAGCTCTTCAATAGAAAGGGTTTTTCTAAGCTGTGTGAAAGGATTTCCAAGATTTAGAAAAATTTAGAGCAAAATCTGGTTTTTCACGCAGTACTCTGGTGAAAAAACACAGTAATTTTGATTTGTTCACTAAATTATTTATCCGTAAATAAATTTAGCAGCATATTCCCGGCCTGTAAAACAAGGAGGTTAGAATAATACTTCTGGAGATGCCCTGGTATCTTAACCGTGAAGCCGCAAGGTGTAGGAATTTGCCATTGCTTACATGATACCAATGTCATTTTATTTGTTTGTATATTGGAACTGCGTGGGTTTTGGTTGCAGAAACCGTGTTAATATCAAACCGGAATGAATCATCCTTCTTACCCGAGTGAAGTTTTCAATTTTAGCGTTATGTTTTGTTTAAAATTAGCATTAACCCTCTAGGCGGCATAAGATTTGGAAGATTCAATGACACCTTCGGCCGGCATCTATCACAAAAAAGCTTCCCTGGTCGTCCTGCGTTCTTAACGTTTTCCTCTCTGAAAGCGGCCGGCCATTTTTGGCTTGTGCTTTTTCACCCAGTAGGAGGAGTGGCAGGTCCTACGGTCATCACATTGACGACAGCTTTCCACAAAGACACGATCGCTTGTGGTTTACACATTAAGGCATCACCCCCTATAAGGGGGTGATGCTTAAGGTCCGTTCCAGTAAATAACCAGTCTATTAGAAGAGTGAGCTGCTTTGCTGTTTTTATCCTCGCCGCTGTTCTTCAGAAAGATTTCTCGTTGTATCGAGATTATAAAACATGTTTTACATACGTTATTCTTTTTCAGTTAAAACCATTTAATGGTGGTTTAACTGTTGTAACATTACCGTGTTATATTTCCTTAGTGTGAAATGCAGTTTCTCAGTTGGACGTCATTAATATTCACTGCGAACATATATCTCGGTAATCGAATGTTATTCAAGGAAAAATCTTTTACGTAACTCTCGTTTGTTGTTTTTTTTTTGATTGGAGGATTTGAACCAGGACCCCGTTCGAACGAATGATCAGAGGCCATCGCTTAGACCACTGCGGCAAATCTCGGTTGTTGTTGTTTTTTTGTTTTTTTGGTTGGAGGTTTAACGACCACCGTGAGCAATTCAATGGGCTATAAGCAGTCGCTCGTCCCTAATTTAGGGTCACTGGTTCCAGAGAAGGGAGAGAGCCAGTGCCGTAAGACAAACACAACATCCATTCCTCACCGGGATTCGAACCCGTACCCAGTTCGGACGAATGTTTTTTTTTTTTTTTTTTTTTTTTTTTTTTTTGATTGGAGGTTTATTTAACGACCACCGTGAGCATCTCAATGGGCTATAAGCAGTCGCCCGTCCCTAATTTAGGGTCACTGGCTCCAGGGAAGGGAAAGAGCCAGTGCCGTAAGACAAACACAACATCCATGCCTCACCGGGATTCGAACCCGGACCCCGTTCGGACGAATGATCAGAGGCCACCGCTTAGACCCCTGCGCCACCGGGGTGGCCAACTCTCGGTTGTAAGTGGTCGATGTTCAAATCTTTGCACAGTTGTTTTCGTCAGGTTCTTCAGTGTAGATTTTTTTAGAAGTTTTATTTATATATACATTCAGGAAGTCTGACGAAGTGTTTTGGTGATTGCATTTGCTCATGCAAATATGTTTTTTCGTTTGATCCATTTTTCCGTTTTTTCAAGTTTTCCAGCGTATTTTCACGGTAAAAGGTAAAAATACCACCGGGAAAAAATACCACCGGGAAAAAATACCCCTGGAGAAAATACCCCTAAAAACTGAAAAGCGGAAAAAATGCCCCCGGAAAAAATACCCCTGGAAGAAATACCCCCAGAACAAACTGTTCACTGTAAACTGCCACACAGGAACACTGATGTGTGGCAGTGTTCCGGTGTGGCAATTTACAGGCAACCCTGCCACACATCTTCAGCAACTTGGCTACAAAAGTTCAAAGGGGGGGGGGGTCTACAAAGATTGCCGTTTCTGGGCCTATATTGAGAACTGAATTGGGAACTCCAAACGAATTTCGCGAAAACCTTCCATGTAAGCAAAGCGGGAATTGAACTTTAATTTGAAGAAATAAATTGCCGAGGATTCGAGGTACACTTGGTGGGTGCAGATGTACCCCCAACTTTCGTAATATTATATTCTGGGCAGCTGGAGTCTTTCAGTGTATACAGGATGTTCCCCTTGAAACGTCCGCGAGCTCGGGGGAGGCTTTCCCCAAAATCTTAAAATGGACGTAGAGCTGTAAACATTAGTACAGCTGGGGGGGGGGGGGCTTTCCCCCAAAATGTTAAAATGCGAGCTCTTGGGGGCTTTCCCCCAAAATCTTAAAATGGACGTAGAGCTATAAACATTAGTACCATACTTTATATAATGATTCTGTAGACGACCACGGATTTTAAGGAGTGTGGAGTGATTTCATCTCCGCCCTCCCCAGTTTCTATATGAGCGCTTCAGGGGTAAGACCGAGGATGCACTGACCGACTCTAGCTGTGCAGAATATAAAATTACGGAAGTTGTTGGGGATAAAGCCCTCCAAACCAAGCACCTCGTATCCCTTTTACAGACTTCACCAAATTTCTGGGGGAGGGAGGAAGGGCATACATAGTCTCCCACTGAACATAACGTGAAGCGTAGAAATTGCGAGCAAATCCGTCACAAATCCCTTACCTTGTGCACTTGATTGCGCTCTTAGAAACTTGGGGGAGGGTGAATTCACCCCACCTTCCTGAAAATTCGTGGTCGTGAACAGAATCATTATATAAAGCATGGTTCTAATGTTTACGCTCATTTTAACATTTTGGGGAAGCCCCTCCCCCAAGCTCACGTACCTCACGGGCCCTTCAAGGGGAACATCCTAGATACGCTGACAGACTCCAGCGGCCCAGAATATATTAAGGAATTTGGGGTAAGCCCCCCCCCTCCAACCAAGTGTACCTAGGATCCGCGGCAATATATTTCTTCAAATTAAAGTATAATTCTCGCTTGGATTGCATGGAATATTTTCACGAAATTCGTTTGGAGTTCCCAATTAAGTTCTCAATATAGGCCCAGAAACGGCAATCTTTATAGCTCCCCTTCCCTTGAAATTTTGTGGCCAGTTGCTCTAAACTCGTACGAACCGACACGAAAATCCAGACAAACAAAAGAGCTCCTTCCCGTCGTTAGATACCTTGCCACACATAATTCGGAAACTTGGAAAACTGACACACATAATTAGGAAACTTGGAAAACTGCAACACATAATTAGGAAACTTGGAAAACTGACACACATAATTAGGAAACTTGGAAAACTGACACACATAAATAGGAAACTTGGAAAACTGCCACACAATCAGAGTTTTCCTCGGAAGAACACTAATTTGTGGCCGGCCCCTGGATGAAAAGCTCGTGACAGTTTTCCTGTGTGGCAATCTTCCGGTGTGGCAGTTTTCTTGTGTGGCGGGTTACAGTGAACCAAATTTCCCCCACCCTTTCCAGTTAATTGTAAAACTGTTTTTACTATAAACGGCGGTAAAAGTTGAAATGATGACCCCGGAAAATTCACCCACATATTTGTACTCGTTGAACGGTTGCATCTTGTTTTAGACAGCGTGAAAATGAAAATGGTGACTCCTGAAAACTCCCCCACATTCGATATTTTGTGTAAACTGCAATTTGTGCACTGTCCCTGACATGAAAACGGTAAAAGATGGGGGACTTTTCCTGTGGGGGAGTTTTCTTATGGGGAACTTTTCCAATGTGGAGGACTTTTCCGAATGCGGGGAGTTTTACTGAGCGGGACTTTTCCGTTCATCATTGCGCCCCCATCTGTGCTTCTACTATATATATATCATCATCAACAACATTGTCAACCATTATCAATCCACTGCTGGATGAAGGTCTCCCCAAGTTTCTTCCACAACTGTATGTCCATAGCAACTCTGCTCCATGTTACTCGGGCATGATTTCGAATTTCATCCGATCATCTCCTATGTGGTTTTCATTCTGGGTCTTTTTCTACTGGAATGTATATATATCCCAACAAAAATGGTCTTTCTGGTCCAGCACCATGTTGCCGCTGCCTAACCGTCTATAAAATGTCCGGGCGGCCAACAGAAGGGCCAGCAGTTTAGGCCAACAGCTGGTCAACAGTTGGCACCCCCATCAGTTGTAATATGCCACAACATGAACATCAGTTATCCATCACATGCAGTAGTTGCCACAAGTGGCCATTCAGCGGCCCTGCAAGCACGTGAAAGAAATGATGGCTAGCCTAATGTGGTCCGCTAGTTTGCCGGCAGTGACAGCCGGCAACCACGTGACGTAACTGATGGCTTGACGAATCTGGTCCGCCAATTTCCTAGTAGTAGCCATAAGAAAAAAACATTCAAGGATAACCGTAGATTCCCAAAGCTAAAGGGAAAGATATTTTATTTTACTTCTCGTTATCTTTAGAAACGAATTCCTCCCAGCTTGTGTATTCAACCCATGGATGAGAGTACATTATATCCACATAGCGTTGCTTATTTTTTTTTTTTTTGTTCCTTTCAAATAATTGATAAATTTTGTACGCGTATAATTATTTTTTCCAAAAAACGTTTTTTCAATGTTTTTCCAGGACATTTGTTTCAAGCGGTTTCAAAATATTTCTTCTTATTCATGGGAATGGAGTGGGTGTATTTCACGGCTGTATTCTAGTATTTCATTGCTTAATCTGATATCTTCGTCGATGTGGAATTTCATTAGGAAATTAATTCGCCTCTCTACATAGTGTTTTTTTCTTAACATCCACTAAAATAACACGATGGCGATAGCGTCGTCTTCAACCAAATGGTACCATGATAGAAACAGCAAGTGTTGCTTCTGCGCATGCGCAGTCCCGTTTCTTCCATCTGGTGTTGGGGGTTGCATCGGTTAACAGCTACGGGCCTCTAGTGGTACTTGCTTGGAGGCCCACAATTCACGGCGATGCTGCAGGGCCATCAATGGCTCGCTAACTGATGGCGCTGCCACCAACGGACCGCTATCGGGCCGTGAGCGGCAGATTTGAGCCAGCAGTTTCCCAGTACTTGCGGTTTTACTGGGATATATATAAATCTCGAAAAGATACCAGGCTCAGATTATTCAAACTTATGCACCCACCACAAGTCATGTGAAGAAGAAATTGAAGAATTTTATGAGGAAATTTGTCATCTAAATAATAAAGGTAAGCAGCACTTGGCCGCCCCGGTGGCGCAGTGGTCTAAGCGATGGCCTCTGATCATTCGTCCGAACGGGGTCCGGGTTCGAATCCCGGTGAGGCATGGATGTTGTGTTTGTCTTACGGCACTGGCTCTCTCCCTTCCCTGGAACCAGTGACCCTAAATTAGGGACGGGCGACTGCTTATAGCCCATTGAGTTGCTCACGGTGGTCGTTAAACCTCCAATCAAAAAAAAAAAAAAAAAAAAAAAAAAAAAAAAGCAGCACTTGAAAATAATTATGGGAGATTTCAATGCAAAAATAGGACAACGGCAACAGAATGAAACTTCAGTGGGTAAATTCGGTCACGGCAACAGAAACCAGCGTGGAAATACTCTCGTTGAGTTTGCAGAGGCAGAAGGGTCTTTCATCTTGAACTCCTTCTTCAAGAAAAAGCCACACAGGAAATGGACATGGAGACATCCAAATGGGACGACAAGTGAAATTGATTTTATTATGTGTAACAAAAAATTCGTCATAGAAGACTGCAGTGTGCTAAACAAGTTCAACACAGGTAGTGACCATAGATTGGTGAGATGTAAGATGCACCTCAACACTAAACTTGAACGTGGCAAGCTCATAAGACAAACAAAATCTATTGACATAACCAACCTTAAAAAACACCATAATACCTTCAAGTTGGAACTGAAGAACAGGTTCTCTGCTTTAGAAGGCCTAACATCGGAAGAAGTGGACATCTCTGAAGTTAACAGAAAAGTAATCAAAGCTCTTATGGAAACAGCAACAAAATTAGCTGGGTCTAAGAACAAGTTGCATGTAAACAAATTATCAGGAAAAACGAAAATGTTGATGCAAAAAAGAAGAGAGATGAGGACAACTAAAGAAGATGCGACTTCCAAAGTGGAATATATAGAGCTATGCAAGACAGTAAGAAAAAGTATCACTGAAGACGTAAGAAAATCCAACTGTGAACTAGTGAGGAAAGCAATTGAAAACAACCAAAGCCTAAAGATAGCAAAGGGACATCTCAGTAAGGGAAGAAAACAGATTATGGCACTAAGAAAAGAAGATGGTTCTGTAACAAGAAATAGAGGAGAAATTTTGACAAGAGTAAAAGATTTCTACTCCAAATTATATGAAAGGGATGATACATGCACTCCAGACATCGTGAAAGATACCAGTATCAGAGTTCCTGCAGTCCTTCCAGCAGAAGTTGCACATGCAATCAAGAACATGAAGCTGGGAAAAGCTAAAGGAGAAGATGGAATTACTGTAGACATCATACAAGAAGCAAGTGGAGAAATCAAAACAGTACTCGCCCAAATTTTCACTCGATGCCTTAATGAAGGAAAGATTCCTGAGGATTGGAACACTGCTACAATGATCCTGCTACATAAGAAAGGTGACATTGAGGATCTCGGAAACTACAGACCTATCAGCCTCCTATCAGTAGTTTATAAAATCTTCACTAAAGTTCTTTCACACCGCTTGAAGGTAACACTGGACATGGCTCAACCGAGAGAACAAGCTGGATTCAGGAGTGGCTACAGCACAATAGATCATATCCACGTACTGAGAGAACTAATTGAAAGAGCGAGGGAATATGAACTTCCATTGTGCATGGCTTTTATCGATTATGAAAAAGCCTTTGATTCGGTGAAACCATCAGCAGTTACAATGGCTCTGAAAACCTGCGGTATTGAAGATGCATACATTAATATTATTAATAACATCTATGAAAATGCAAGTGCAAAGATTCGGCTGTTTGAAAATACAACACACATAAAAATTGGAAAAGGAGTGAGACAAGGTGACACCATATCTCCGAAGCTCTTTAATGCCACATTGGAAGGTGTTTTTCAGTCGCTGAGCTGGGAAAACAAAGGGATAAAGATTAATGGAGATTATCTAACCCACCTTCGTTTTGCTGATGACGTAGTCATTTTTGCAACTACCCCATCAGAGCTGCAGAATATGATCCAGGAACTTGCTGACAAGAGTAAAGAAGTGGGATTAAAAATGAACTTTCAGAAGACAAAAGTGATGTTCAATGCTTTTACAAGAAATGAAGATTTATCGATTGATGGAGAAAAGCTGGAGATAACAGACACGTACGTTTATCTTGGACAGCAGATATCAAGTGAGGGTCACATTGATGAAGAAAATAATCGGCGTACAAAACTTGCCTGGAGAGCTTTTGGAAGAAACAGCATAATTTTCAAGAGCAATATGCCATTATGTCTTAAAAGAAAAGTGTTTGATCAATGCATCCTTCCAGTGCTTACGTATGGTGCAGAGACCTGGACCTTAACTAAAAGAGATATACAAAGGCTGCAAACAACTCAAAGAAGCATGGAGAGGTGCATACTTGGTGTAACCAGGGGAGATAAGAAGAGGAACTCGTGGATCCGAAAAATGACAAGAGTGGAAGACATCATGATCAGAGTTAAATCCCTGAAATGGCAATGGGCTGGACATACTGCCAGAAGGACAGATCATCGATGGACAGCCGAAATTTTAGATTGGATTCCAAGGGACAGGAAAAGACCCAGAAGAAGACCACATGGGAGATGGGTGGATGAAATTAGAAAGTATGCAAGGGTGACATGGAGGAGACTGGCACAAGACAGACCGTTGTGGAGGAAACTTGGGGAGACCTTCCTCGAGCAGTGGATTGATAATGGTTGACAATGATGATGATGATATAAATGTATATTACAGTTGAAATATGTATATATCCATAGAGCGTCCTTTTTCAGTCTCCAACGAATTCGGTCCGTAGTGTCTTCCACACGTAAGAGTGGACCCAGAGAATGCCATTCCCCAGACCATAACGTTGCTCCCACCAGCTTGTGTTCTGCCAGCAACGGTTGAAGTGAATCTGTTCTCCGATGTTTCTCACCTTATACGCAAACGTCCATCCGTTCGATGAAGCAGCAAATGTGACTCATCGGATAAGGCAATCCTTTGCCAATCAACGGAAATGTAAGCCTTTTCTGCCGATGCACCTTGTTAACATAGGTGCAGTGACCATCCGTCTGAATCGTGACCCCATACGCAGCAGGGTTTGCTGAACTGTGTTTTTAGACACACTTTCTGTAGCCCCCTGGTTCATTCGCCCAGTGAGTTGCTCCACTGTGTGTCGATCGGCCTTCAAGCACCTTCGAAGCCGACATTCACCTCTCACATCAATGGCACGTGGTGCTCCGCAGTTTCCACTTCGCTTATGCGCAATGGTGAATTTCTCCGATACACTTTAACCACAGCAGCGCGCGAACAGTTCACAAACTGCGCTGTTTCACAAATACTGCCATCCTTGGTCCGAAAGCCGAAAATCATCCCTTTTTGAAAAACTGATAAATCGTTCCTTTTATCCGTGACAGCAACAAGTGATATGTTTTCAGAATGCCTACAGCGCACCTTATATACCCTCCAAGCCAGCTCACGACACGTGGGTTCATTCATTGGCTACGAGCTGTTGATGTCAAAAGTAGGAGGTGGTCAAAATAATGTGACTCGACTGGTTTTTTATTGGAGGTTTAACGACCACCGTGAGCAACTCAATGGGCTATAAGCAGTCGCCCGTCCCTAATTTAGGGTCACTGGTTCCAGGGAAGGGAGAGAGCCATTGCCGTAACACAATCACAACATACATGCATCACCGGGATTCGAACCCGGACACCTTTCGGACGAACGATCAGAGACCATCGCTTAGACCACTGTGCCACCGGGGGCGGCTGACTCGACTGTAAGTATATATATATATATATGTGTGTGTGTGTGTGTGTGTGTGTGTTTTAAAATCAGATGTTCTGTGTGGTAGCTAAATAGTTGGAAGAAAGGACTGACAGACGGAGTAATAGAAAGTTAAACGTGAAGAAAAGGAATGAAATGTAAAAAAACAAAAGATTTGTTTTGGTAAAACAGCGATGGACTGACAGATGGTCGAAGAACCAATCGCCGAATAAAAAGTAGTGTGGGCGAATAACGACTGTCATATTCACTTTTTTAATGCAGACAATGTTAACACTGTGACAAGAACTCGTCACCACTAAACATTTAGTTACCGTCTCATCTCTTTGAAGTACAAAACGATTCAGCCAGTCTCCAAAAAAAATTAAGCATTTTATATACATGTTCTTAATGCTTATGTGACCAATTTTTCTGTTCTTAACCTACCCAGGGTTCCAACGGTTCTCGATGCAGTCAGAAAATTTCCTAAGCGGCCTTTTGTAAACCCTGAAAATCTGACCTCACGTGCAGTAAAAAATCATTATATCTTATACACTGACGGGAAAAAAATCCCAACACCACGAAAAAATAGTTGTAGAGGAATGAAATGGCGGCAATACATTTGTATAGGTAACATATTTAATCGATTAAGGTTTCCAGATCACAGCTTAATGTAAGCGCGAGAAGAGCCATTTTAAATGTGAAATGCTGGTACATTAATAACCGGTGTAACCGCCAGAATGTTGAATGCAAGCACGCAAACGTTCATGCATTGTATTGTACAGGTGCTGGATGTCAGTTTGTGGGATGGAGTTCCATACCTGTTGCACTTGGTCTGTCAATACAGGGACGGTTAATGCTGGTTCGGGGTGACGCTGGAGTTGTCGTCCAATGATGTCCCATACGTGCTCGATTGGTGAAAGATCTGGTGATCTAGCAGGCCACGGCAACATGTCGACACTCTGTAGAGCATGTTGGGTTACAACAGCGGTATGCGGGCGAGCGTTATCCTGTTGGAAAACACCCCTGGAATGCTGTTCATGAATGGCAGCACAACAGGTTGAATCACCAGACCGACGTACAACTGTGCCGTCAGGGTGCGTGGGAAAACCACGAGAGTGCTCCTGCTGTCATAGGAAATTGCTCCCCAGACCATAACTCCAGGTGTAGGTCCAGTGTGTCTCGGCCACAGACAGATTGGTTGCAGGCGCTCACCTGGCCTCCTTCTAACCAACACACGGCCATCACTGGCACCCAGGCAGAACCGGCTTTCATCATAAAACACAACAGATCTTCACTCCGTCCTCCAATGAGCTCTAGCTTAACACCACTGACGTCGCAAATGGCAGTGGTTTGGAGTAAGTGGAATGCACGCTACAGGGCATCTGGCTCGGAGCTGTCCTTCAAGTAACGGATTTGTATCAGTTCGTTGTGTCACTGTGGTGGCAACTGCAGCTCGAATTGCTGCCGCAGACGCAGTACGATGCGCCACGGCCATACGCCGTACACGGCGGTCTTCCCTCTCAGTAGTGCCACGTGGCCGGCCGGAACTCGGTCTTCTTGAGGCAGTACCTTCCCTTGACTACCGCTGCCAACAATCATGCACAGAGGCTACATTCCTGCCAAGTCGTTCTGCAATACTGCGGAAAGAAAATCCACCTCCTCGTAGCCCTATTACACTACCTCGTTCAAACTCCGTGAGCTGTTGATAATGGCTTCTTCGTCTTAAAGGCATTCTTGACTAACATCAACACACTACGTCAAATCTCAACGATAACTAACGCTCACGAACGTTACAGCGCGTATTTACAGCAAACCTGCTTTGCATATTCCGAGGGGCGCTACTAGCGCCACACGTATGATTTGATTGGAGGTTTAACGACCACCGTGAGCAACTCAATGGGCTATAAGCAGTCGCCCGTCCCTAATTTAGGGTCACTGGTTCCAGGGAAGGGAGAGAGCCAGTGCCGTAAGACAAACACAACATCCATGCCTGACCGGGATTCGAACCCGGACCCCTTACGGACGAATGATCAGAGGCCAACGCCTTAGACCACTGCGCCACCGGGGCGGCCCACACGTATGTACCGAGCCCGAAATTTGCATAGACGTCATCTTACAGATGTACTCTCACCGCCTACCAACTATCGTTTTTCTAACACAACCCCTTCTTGGTGTTAGGATTTTTTTCCGTCAGTTTACATAGATATAGCTCCCAGATTTTTTTACAATATAATATAATATAACTTGCAACCCTTCATAAACTTAATAAATAGTACACCCATGCTGAATATGTGCAGTACAGTATGACGATGTAGCACGTGACGTCATCGAGAAGTTTAAGTGAAGTGGCAACAGTCTCTGCAAGTTTTTTTTGATTGGAGGTTTAGCGACCACCGTGAGCAACTCAATGGGCTATAAGCAGTCGCCCGTCCCTAATTTAGGGTCACTGGTTCCAGGGAAGGGAGAGAGCCAGTGCCGTAAGACAAGCACAACATCCATGCCTGACCGGGATTCGAACCCGGACCCCTTACGGACGAATGATCAGAGGCCAACGCCTTAGACCACTGCGCCACCGGGGCGGCCTGCAAGTTTCTGAAGGACAAGCATACCTGGTGGCTGTACTGTAGTTAGTGTACGAAATGCGATCATTATTTGTCGGTGTTTCTAAAAATTTGAAGACAAAATGCCTAGATTTTGTACATACATACATATCACTAAGCTGTTCTCTGAGATTCAGAGGTTAGCTCCAAAAAAAAATACAAACTTCCAGATATTTTTACTTACCGTTCTCGTACCAAACTTCTCCATTTACAGCGATCCTGACAAACAACTCGTGCTTCACTGATATCTATTACACGCCGTACACAAATCTTTTATACTTCATACTCATAATATTTTTCTCATGCAGACACTCCTGAATCTGATCCACCCATGTCTTCCTTGGCCTTCCTCTGCCTTTCCTTCCTGCCACTTGGGCTGAAAAGATTTTCTTAGTAAGCATTTCATCACTCATTCTTTCAACATGGCCAAACCACCGAAGCATATTGGTCTCCACCTTGCGAACAACATTTTGCTTCACATCACACAACTGCAACACATCTTCATTCCTCACACAATCATACCGTGTCTTGCCACAACCCCTCCGTAAGTAACGCGTTTCTCCAGCACACAAACGACTTCTATGTTTCTTCTGTAATGCCCAGTTTCACTACCATACCTCAGAGTAGGAACAATTACACTTCCATACACAGCCATGCGGGACTCTCTAGAGAACCTATCATTCCTGTGAAAACCTCCCAGAGCAACTATGACTTTCAATGAAGAATTTACTCGCCTACTAATTTCACCATCCAATTTGTTCTCTCTGTCGAACATGCTTCCTAAATACAAAAACTCATTCACCTGATCAATCACAGTGCCATTTATACTTACATTACATTCAGTGCTACCAGTTCCTCTCTCAAACACCATAACTTTGTTTTTTCCATTATTTATATTCAGTTTGAATTTCATGCAAACTTCGTACATCCGGGACAACATACTCTGCAAATCCCTTTTGTTCTCTGCCAACAGGACAGTGTCATCAGCATACAACAATCTGCACACACGGATATCGCCAAGACATAAACCAGTATTATCTATTTTGGCATCACGCATCCATAAATATATTAAACAGCCATGGTGACATTTTTTTTTTTGATTGGAGGTTTAACGACCACCGTGAGCAACTCAATGGGCTATAAGCAGTCGCCCGTCCCTAATTTAGGGTCACTGGTTCCAGGGAAGGGAGAGAGCCAGTGCCGTAAGACAAACACAACATCCATGCCACACCGGGATTCGAACCCGGACCCCGTTCGGACGAACGATCAGAGGCCATCGCTTAGACCACTGCGCCACCGGGGCGGCCTTGGTGACATTACACAACCTTGTCTGGCCGCCCCGGTGGCGCAGTGGTCTAAGGCGTTGGCCTCTGATCATTCGTCCGAAGAGTCCGGGTTCGAATCCCGGTGAGGCATGGATGTTGTGTTTGTCTTACGGCACTGGCTCTCTTCCTTCCCTGGAACCAGTGACCCTAAATTAGGGACGGGCGACTGCTTATAGCCCATTGAGTTGCTCACGGTGGTCGTTAAACCTCCAATCAAACAAAAAAACCCTGTCTGACTCCTGCACCAACAGAAAACCATTTTGATAAAACACCATTCACTCGTGCACAAGCTCTACTACCAGCATACATGGCTTTTACACTATTAAGTAGATTCCCAGTAATACCATATTCATTCAATACCTTCCACAAAAGTGTCCTATTTACTCGGTCGTAAGCTTTCTCTAAATCTATAAAAGCAGCAAAAACTTTCTTAAGAACATTTAGATACTTTTCAATCATCACGCGTAATGCATAAATTTGGTTAATGCAGCCTTTACCAGGCATAAAACTACTCCGAACATCCCACACTATCTCTGATGTAAGATCCCGTACTTTTTTTTTTTTGATTGGAGGTTTAACGACCACCGTGAGCAACTCAATGGGCTATAAGCAGTCGCCCGTCCCTAATTTAGGGTCACTCGTTCCAGGGAAGGGAGAGAACCAGTGCCGTAAGACAAACACAACATCCATGCCTCGCCGGGATTCCAACCCTGACCTTGTTCGGACGAATGATCAGAGGCCATCGTTTAGACCACTGCGCCACCGGGGCGGCCCGTACTTTTTCAATAACCTTACCAAACACTTTCCCTGGCACACTAAGTAAGTTGATACCACGATAGTTCTTGCATTCCGTCTGATCACCTTTTCCCTTATACAAGGAAACAATAAGAGCATCCTTCCAATCCCGAGGGACCATTCCTACCTCCCAGCACAACTGGCAAATTTCAGTTAACCAATCAATTACAGACTCACCACTATATTTCAACATCTCGGCAGTTATGCCATCAACTCCCGGAGCCCCTACCATTCTGAAGAGATATTAGAGCTTTACACACTTCTTCTCTTGAGATCCCTTCTGTACTTCCATCCCTCTCTGTGACGTCATCTGCGCCTGTCTCAGAATCATCTTTGCTTTCCTGATCTAATAACTCACAGAAATATTCACACCATCTTTCACTTAACTCATTGGGCTCACAAAAATCATCTTCAAAACGCTCCTGCATTTCTGTACAGAACTCTCGACGTATGGCTCTCTCATTGTCCCTTAGACTGAAATAACTAAGGAGTCATTTTCAGATGCTTCCTCAAAATTTCCCAAACAGTCTGTGGTGGTATTTGTAACTCCCAACATGCTATTGTTGTGGATTTCCTTGGGTTGTGCCGATAAATGGCATGAGCACGCTCCACTCCTGCTTTCTAACGCGACTGTGATCTCCCATACTTAGATGCTTACGAAACTATAACAGTTGAAACTATCTTCTTTCCAACTATTTGCGATGGTAAAAAATGGTATTTGTACTGAGTAAATACACTGGTGTGCAAAAATTAAGGACGAAAAGCAGAAATTAGCATAACAGCCGAACGAGCAGGCAGAACGGACTGAAGGACCACTCAGGAGATAGACTAGGGTACGGTACGGTAGGGCAAGAGCATATATGCAGCATGATGGGGGCGGTGTACGCTCAGCGATTCGGAGAAAGCTATTGCACGGTGTACATCGGTTTGAACGACGTCAAGTTGCTGCCACCGTGTGGTATGGCCAACAGGCAATCTCATTGGGAAGTTGGATGAAGGTCGAAGTGTGACTAGTGTGGCCGAGAAGTTCGGGATCGCTCACAACATCGTTTTACGAGCTTGGAGAGCATTTCAAACGACAGGAACAGCTGTCCGAGAGTTTAGCAGTGGTCGTCCACGAGCAACCACGGCGGCGGCGGACAACCGGTATATTGTCCTACAAGCGAGAAGAGACAGACGGCAGACAGCGGAATAAACCACAAGGCACATGCAACAGACAACTGAACGTCCGTTATCGCGTTTTACCGCGGCCAGGAGTCTGCACAAATGTGGTCTATTTGCACGATGACCAGTACGGTGTGTGCCATTGATGCCTGCTCATCGGAGACGGTGGTTTCTGTGGTGCCAGGAACACAAGAACTGGACACATCAGCAATGGGGTCGAGTTCTCTTTACGGATGAGAGCCGATTTAGTCTGACGAGCGATTCTGGACGTATACACATCTGGAGAGCAGGGAACACGCAATCACACCTCCAACATCATAGAAATGGACCGGTTTGGAGGTGGCGAAGTTCTCGTTTGGGGCGGTATTATGCTTGGTAGCCGTACTGACCTCCACATCTTCCAAGGAGGTTCAGTCACTGGTGTCTGCTATGGTACAGAGGTTCTCCTGCCTCACGTGCGTCTGCTTAGAGGTGCTGTGGGTCCTGAGTTCCTCTTCATGGACGACAACGCTACACCTCATCGTACAGTGGCTGTCGCAGAGCTGTTGGAGAGTGAAGATATTCAACGCAAGGATTGGCCCGCAAGGTCCCCGGACCTAAATCCAATCGAACACGTGTGGGACCTTCTCGGGAGACGCTTGGCAACACGTCATCAGCCGCCAGCAACAATTCCGCAGCTACGATTGGCGCTACAAGAGGAATGGGTCGCGATGCCTCAACAGCTCCTTGACAACCTCGTCCTCCAGCATGGCCAGCGCCTTAGACCACTGCGCCACCGGGGCGGCTATCTTCAGTTAAGAAATCTTTTTGCACAGTCAGTTTAATAGTTCGAAGTGTTCTCATTTTTGGCCCAACAGTGTGCCATAAATAGTAGCATTACCTTAGGGAATTAAAGTTAAAGAAAATAAAACTTAGTTTTGACAACATATTGGTGGAAAAAGAAGTATCAACCCAATTGCTATAGATTTTTCATGTATGTCCTTCGAAAAATGTAACATTTACAGTTAAAAAACTAAATTGTGCCAAAAGGTTTCTTTTTAATGTTAGAAAAGGATTTTTGATTTGATTAAGAGAACTTTAAGGTTAATTAAATATTCTGAAAACAATTTATGGTTTTCACATTTTTTATTCCTTTTTGAATGAATAAAGAAAAATTTGCACCAACAGAATGTATAAAAACTAGAGTTTTTAGCATATTTTAAGGAAGAAATCATTTTGAAATTGTGCAGTTCTAGTGTATAGAAAAATGTACAGCCCTAAAATTAACAAGAACACAATTATGCCCCCCCCACCACCACCAAAAAAAATTATTTTTGACCAACATAAAAGCAGGTGCAATGATAAAAATCTTATCCTTTGAAAGGTGTGTGCAATAAAATGTTATTGGTATTTTTACAATATGAAAACTTAAAAAAATACCAGTGACGAAGAGGAACGTATCTAAGCAAAGATTTTTAACACTAACTGAAACAAATGCTGGCAGGCAGTATGTTAAAAGAAGATAGATGCTGTTTTATTCTCTTGCTACTAACTGAAGCCTTATCAGTACAACTCGGGTCCATAATTAATGAGCAATGAGGACTTAACTTGTAATAAAAACCTAACAAATACTGCAGAGATTTAAATTTTCAGCCCATCTGCCTGAAGGCTTACTAACAGATAAAACACCTTAGCAATGATAGCTAGAAACTGTTAAACATTTTATGTCCGATTTTTTATTATACACCGTCAAAAGAAAAAGTGTACAAACATTATAAACTACGCGATTTAATGCCTGTGCAAACATCTTCAGATAGAACACTTTATTGCGGTATATTACTAAGGTTAAAGATCGTTCTCTCAACTAGATTATATTTCACACTAAATATAAAAGGGCAAAGAAACTGTATTATAAAAAGAGCTAATAAAACACACATGCCCTTAAAAAGCTCCTGTAGGCTGGAAATCTTGAGGAATTGCACGAATCCATTTGGAGCGTAGTTCTTCATTCTCGGGAAATTTAAACACTGACGCTTTAGGACCTGTGTCGTAATTGCTACGGCAATTTGGTACACAACAACGTGAAAGCATATTACACTGCTGGCCACCCAAAATGCAACACCAAGAAGGACACGAGATAGCAAAGTCAGATTTACTGAACACATGACAACAGATACAAAGATGAAACGATTAAGCTTACAGGCCTGTGCGACTGGCGGAACACCCAGACATCAATAGTTCGTGTGGCCCAATGGCTGGCAATAACAGCCGCTACACGCCGCGGCATCGACCGAAAGAGGCTTTGGATGTGGGCTTGGGGTATGTCGGTCCAGGCTGCTTCCACACGTTGCCACATTTCATCAGGTGTAGCCACGGGTGGTGCTTGCCGGGCCACTCGGTTGCCGATCAGCGACTAGACGTGTTCGATGGGCAACGTATCGGGAGAACAGGCGGGCCACGGCAGCAGTGACACCTGGTGGGTCGTGAAGAATTGTTGCACGATGCGTGCCACGTGCAGGCGCGCATTGTCCAGTTGAATTGTGGCCGCTGGCAGGTAAGGGGGGGACTACAAGCTCCAAAACGTCGGATATGTAGCGGTGGCTGTTGAGCGTACCAGAGGGGTGCGGGCGTCATATCCAATTGCGACCCAAACCATAACGCCATGCGACGGACCGGTATGGCGATGCATAATGCAGGCTTCATACAGTATCTCTCTCCGCGGTGCCGCCACACGCGGATCCGACCATCGTGGTGTTGCAGGCAGAAGCGGGATTCGTCGGAGAAGACAATGTCGTGCCATTGTGTTGTCCAGGTGAGGCGTTCAACGGCCCACTGCCATCGCACTCGCCGGTGGTGTAACGTCAATGCTAATAAGAGCAATGGCCGCCGTGCGACAAGACCCCGCTCCTGCAGACGACATTGAACGGTAGGTGCTGACACATTTTGTTGCGCAACACACCCTAGTTCCTGCGCTAACGTTCATGATGTGGCGGTGCGAGCCATCAATGCCCGCCGCACAACATGCCGTTCCTCTCGTTCGGTGGTGTGCCGCGACTGCGGCAATCGCTCACGTCTGTCCCTCCTGCACCCACCGAATCCATACTCGCCTCACTGTGGCTGGATGTCACCCCACACGGGCGCCGATGTCTCGTTATGATAAACCGCTGTCGCGATAAGCCACTATTCGTCCTCTGTCGAACTCCGAAATGTGCTGGAATGACTGCCGTATTCTGTGACGAGGCATCAGGAAGCTTCCCACACACAGGTCCGGCAACACAACACACTTCCACTACTTACACCCCGCCTTCTGTGCACCCTTCTTATAGTGCTTCTCGGTGGCGTGCTGGGCGCCCTACAATGCTAATTGTTTGCATGTCCTCTCGCGGGCGACGCATGCTGCGAATTTCAGGCCAATCGGATGCTTCCTTCTTGGTGTTGCATTTTGGGTGGCCAGCAGTGTAGAACTGCAAAAAAAAATTTAACACTGTGAAATAAATTACAAAGTTTGGAATAATATGAATCAGTCAGCAGCAAGAACAACGAACAACCTCATGGAGCATCGCTACAATAATCACACACGCTAACTATGGTTACGGTCTTTCGTCAAATTCAACAGGTCTTCCTGTAGCGACGTCGGAGGGCAGGAGGTGTTTGGGCCTTGTTTCAGGGGGCGTTGGTCTAGTCTATACTTGTCATTGACTTTCCTCCACGATACTTGCAATACAGCAGTAAGAAACTGAACAAGACATATCAATATCAAAGTCTAAATTCACGTCTATCAAGATTAAAACTGATGTTATACAAGCACATCGATATCATCATCATCATTGTCAACCATTATCAATCCACTGCTGGACGAAGGTCTCCCCAAGTTTCCTCCACAACGGTCTGTCTTGTGCCAGTCTCCTCCACGTCACTCCTGCATACTTTCGAATTTCATCCACCCATCTCCCATGTGGTCTTCTTGTGGGTCATTTCCTGTCCCTTGGAATCCAATCTAAAATTTCGGCTGTCTATCGATGGTCTGTCCTTCTGGCAGTATGCCCAGCCCATTGCCATTTCAGGGATTGAACTCTGATCATGATGTCTTCCACTCTTGTCATTTTTCGGATCCACGTGTTCCTCTTCTTATCTCTCCTGGTTACACCAAGCATGCACCTCTCCATGCTGCTTTGAGTTGTCTGCAGCCTTTGTATGTCTCTTTTAGTTAAGGTCCACGTCTCTGCACCATATGTAAGCACTGGAACGATGCATTGATCAAACACTTTTCTTTTAAGACATAATGGCATATTGCTCTTGAAAATTATGCTGTTTCTTCCAAAAGCTCTCCAGGCAAGTTTTATACGCCGATTAATTTCTTCATCAATGTGACCCTCACTTGATATCTGCTGTCCAAGATAAACGTACGTGTCTGTTATCTCCAGCTTTTCTCCATCAATCGATAAATCTTCATTTCGTGTAAAAGCATTGAACATCACTTTTGTCTTCTGAAAGTTCATTTTTAATCCCACTTCTTTACTCTTGTCAGCAAGTTCTTGGATCATACTCTGCAGGTCTGATGGGGTAGTTGCAAAAATGACTATGTCATCAGCAAAACGAAGGTGGGTTAGATAATCTCCATTAATCTTTATCACTTTGTTTTCCCAGTTCAGTGATTGAAAGACATTTTCCAATGTGGCGTTAAACAGCTTCGGAGATATGGTGTCACCTTGTCTCACTCCCTTTCCAATTTTTATGTGTGTTGTATTTTCAAACAGCCAAATCTTTGCACTTGCATTTTCATAGATGTTATTAATAATACTACTGTATGCATCTTCAATACCGCAGGATTTCATAGCCATTGTAACTGCCGATGGTTTCACCGAATCAAAGGCTTTTTCATAATCGATAAAAGCCATGCACAATGGAAGTTCATATTCCCTTGCTCTTTCAATTAGTTCTCTCAGTACGTGGATATGATCTATTGTGCTGTAGCCACTCCTGAATCCAGCGTGTTCTCTCGGTTGAGCATGTCGATATATGCAACACAAATTACGTTTTCTTTTAAATAGTAGCCTTACAATTAAAATAGTTCAGGGTTTTTCTGTAAATAGTTACTTTTGGCTGTTTTTTTGTAGGAAATAATAGCCATAGTCGCCCGTCATCAAAAATAGCAGCAATAGTACCACTTTTATCCCTGCTAGTGATAAAAATGGTTCTAGCAAAAGTTGCTAGTAGAAAAATTTTGAATGTTTTAGTGTGAACTGTAAAGTGCCACTGCAGTAAGTGTGTGGAACATTTTAGACACGTACAAAAGGGAACTGCTTTCTTTTTTTTTTTTTTTTGATTGGAGGTTTAACGACCACCGAGAGCAACTCAATGGGCTATAAGCAGTCGCCGGTCCCTAATTTAGGGTCACTGGTTCCAGGAAAGGGAGAGAGCCAGTACCGTTAGACAAACACAACATCCATGTCTCACCGGGATTCGAACCCGGGCCCCTTTCGGACGAATGATCAGAGGCCATCGCTTAGAACACTGCGCCACCGGGGCAGCGAACTGCCTTCTAGAAACGAATGTTTCTTGAAAAGTACAAACATTATAAAAACATTTTGGCACTAGTACAAATATTCAGTACATTTCTCTTATCTAGTTCTGCATGTGAGGTTGGGTTCAGTTTCATAAAGATAATCCAGGGTGATTGGAGGGGCAGTTTAAACTTGAAACCACTGAATGCTCTCATGAGTATTGAGGTTGAAAATTCGTCCGAAGACAAGTTTGACCCCAGGCGTGCTGTTTTAAAGTGGTATGATGAAAAGATCCAAAACAGATATCTTAAACCATATGGAAAATAACTTAAGATTTTGAATAGTGTGTTCTTAAATTTTATGAATACAGTTAAATAAAAAAAATGTTTTTTAAATATTTGCATTTGAATTAAATTATTAAAATTAAATCTGTCAGGTCATGAAAAGGTGAGTAATATCTAAATATTTTTCATCTTTTCAGCATTACAATGTCATGTGACAGATACAGGGGTGAAATCAAAATTTGTCATGATTGACTGATGGAGGGGGACATGTTAGTTTCTTTTGTATAATGTTAATAAACTTTAGCTAGTAGATAATGCAATTTGCTAGTAAAAAATAAGGCCACTAGCAAGTGTTGCTACTGCTAAAAAAAATGAAATCAAGGCCTACACTGAAAGCTCATTTCTTTCCTTTCTGGCATCTAGTGACTGATCTCCAACTGATGAATTGTGGACAACTATGGGGCACACCTTCCTGTGTTACGTGTACACCAAGGTTATTAGATATCTCTTTAGGTTGAGCCACTTCGGAAACGAGCAGCTATTGGCTGGCGAAATGACGTCACACAGGGAGCAAAGCAGCGAGAGGCAAAGAGGCGAGAGCCAAGTGCCATCACTGCTACAGGTTACACTTTAGCAAGGAATGTAAATAAACGCGATGGAAAATGTTTTCAAATACTAATAATTTCAAACTTCAAAGATTAACATATTTATCAGTGATCTGCTTTTTCCTCTTTCACGAATTAATTAATTTTGAAAACAAAATAAATTAACAGCTATTGTGTAAAGAAATATGAGGGCATTGCTGTAAACAAAAACATATTGCTGAACTTCGTAGTTCCGTAGTTCGCAGGAAGTTATATTTACAAAAAAGTTATTGTCAGTGCGAAAGTAAATTCTTAAAAATCCAAACTTTTTAAAGTCTAGCCTTTCGATAATCAGCGCATCAAGTAGTTAACGGGCTAAACAAACAAGAAGTAAATATGTTATTCATCATTTCATTTTTGCACAATAAATTTTGTTGTTTACAGAATTCCACTTAGTAGCCTTCAAATACAAACAAAAATTCCCACGCAATGTTCGTTTTTCAATTTATTTTAATAGGTGGCACAAAAAGTTATCAAAAATTACGTATATAATACTATTGCAATAGCGGGCAGTATCGAACCCTGCTGCCAGTGTGTTTACGATTGCGTTGATGCCAAGCAGCGAGCAAGCGGTGTGTTGCAAAGAATTATGTGATCATGACCCTGGTCAATTGACAGAGTGAAGAGAGAGGAGACAAGATGGCGTCGTCGCTTCGCTGTGTGTGAACACGATATTTGTTGTTCTTACAAAAGTGCTCTAAAAGAGTACATGTATTATCATCATCTTGCCGGAATAAGCTGTGTGTTGTGTGAACCTCCTAAAAGGAATATTAATCATGGTAAGACTGTTTAAAATAGACTAAATAGAAAGCAAAAGTTCATTGTTAACAATTACTCATTCGTTCTATGTTTATTATATATCCGTGAACCATCATTAGTGTCTTAGTTGTGTGTTTTGTCAAGAATAAATAACGAAAAACTAAAATCAGGAGTCTGTCGATTATGAACATAGTTACCGTTGCAAATCATTTCTTAGTTTTTTTAACTTACACCATCAGTTTGCACTCCCAAGCCAAAGATGCCGTGCGGCGTGGTTATCGGCTTGGTTATCTGCTGTCGTGTTTTCGCGGCGTTTGCTCCCGGTGTGACGTCATGTGCAAATCCGAGAAAACGGAGACTGCAACTGCACATTGAAATGGCGCACCCCTGGTGTACACCACACAACTATGAATTGCATTGTAATTGTTGTTGTTTTGTTGGATTTATTCTTATTAAAAATCCTCCTAAGTTTTTCTAAGACTTCGCATAGCACCTAAAATTAAATCCCATGTAAAATATTTTCATGAAGACGAGAAGGTTCGACGTATAAATATTGTATTACGGTGGCATTAAGAGTGTGATTCTGGGGTGTGCGATGACAAACAAGAATACAGTAGTGTACCTTAGAGCCCTTTAGATGTGCAGATAGCACTGCAGGTCAGATTCTTACCTTTCCAAAGGTTCCAAAACTGCTAGTATGATGTGCAGTGACACATATAGCATCCAGTAAAATTACGAATGTCTGTCGTTTAGAGCAATCCACTTAAGTGTTGTGTCACGAGCTGCTGTTTGTTTTTTCTGTGTCTGCAATTGGAAATAGAACATAAGGGAAATAAGCTTTTTTAAGTTTCTTTGTTCTATAAACCAGAAATATATTTACCCAAGTAATTACTTTTTTAGTTGTTTTACATGCATATATGGTTGTACTTAAAAACCGTAAAATGTAGATAATTTGCACTGCATTCTAGTATTTGCAAAGGTTTTTAGATCTCTCCACAGAGTGTAAATTTCTTTACCTTCCATGCTGTTCACACAAACAGCTGAAGTGCTGCATATGTTGTTTTTTTTTGCTGTTTTTTTTTTTTTACAGGGAACCTTTATGCTGTCAATGTTGATTATACTGTATTAGTTAGTATACCAATATACACTGCACATTATTGTGACCACCAGCTAACATCCAGAGTAACCACCATGTGCAGCACAGACAGCAGTTAGACGGGCTAGGAGTGACTCAATAAGGTGCTGGAAAGTGTTCACAGGTATGTGGAGCCATGCTGATTGCAGTGCATCTGGTGGAGGATCCATGGAGCGAGCAACACGATCAAGGTGGTCTCACAGATGCTCAATTGGGTTTAAGTCTGGGGAATTAGGGGGCCAGGGGAGTACTTTGAAGTCTTAATCGTGCTCTTCCACCCACTCTTGGACATTTCTAGCTTTGTGACATGTCGCATTGTCGTGCAGGAAGATACCATCCGCCCCAAGGAAGACTATCGGCATGTATGTGTGTACGTGGTCTGCAAGAATGGATTCATAACGAATTCGGTCCATAGTGCCTTCTACAGGTATTTATTTTTTTTTTTTTTTGATTGGAGGTTTAACGACCACCGTGAGCAACTCAAATGGGCTATAAGCAGTCGCCCGTCCCTAATTTAGGGTCACTGGTTCCAGGGAAGGGAGAGAGCAAGTGCCGTAAGACAAACACAACATCCATGCCTGACTGGGATTCGAACCCGGACCCCTTACGGACGAATGATCAGAGGCCAACGCCTTAGACCACTGCGCCACCGGGGCGGCCTTCTACAGGTATGCAGAGATGCCAACTTTTACGGATTTTTCGTAGTTTGAACGGATTTTCACTCCATCTTATGGTTTTACGGAGGTCACCCAAAAAACTACGGAAAAGCTCAAACACGCAATTTTCTTTTTTAACTGTCTTTTGGTCGAAAAAACGAACATTACAAGTAGTCTCTATACGCCTTTGATGTTCTGACTTCCCCCGCCAATGGAGGCGGAGCTTCTCATATGCTGTTGGTCACGTGATTCCCGTACAGTCATTTCAGAGTGCCGTGTGCAAAAGCGAGTTCATCACCTTTTGTGAACTCTTTACATTGATTACATGTGACTTTGTGCTTGTGAAAACTCCGGTGCAGATGTTTTAACCCTTTCCGCTCGACTCTCGGGTGACAATTGACATTACGAAATCTCTGAGTAGCTCACGTGGCTGGTGTGAAACGTCATGCCTCTATAGCTAGCATGTGGGCGCTCGCGAGACATTTCTTTTCCGCCGAATAGGTTCTATAGAGCCGATAACGCCTCTATAGCTCGCATGTCGGCGCTCACAAGGAATTTCTTTTTCGCTGAATAGGTCGGTTGTCACCCACCATACCGATGACTCCTCTATAATTTGCATGTCGGCGCTCGCAAGGAATTTCTTTTTCACCATATAGCTCGCATCATCTGCCACACCTATGATGCCTCTATAACTTGTGTGTTATCCACCACGCTTATGATGCCTCTATAGCTCGTGTGTTATCCGCCACGCCTATGACACCTCTATAGCTCGCATGTCGACGCTCGCAAGACATTTCTTTTTCGCTAAATAGGCCGGGTGTCAGCCACAAAGCAGATGATGTTTCTGTAGTTCGTATGTCGGGCCATGCAAATATATATATATATATATAATTTTTAAATAAAACTACATTTTGGGACTTATTTATTCTATTAGAAAGTGTTATGATTCTGAGATTTTAAAATAAATATTTTTGACATACTGAAAATCTTACTGAAGGTCAAAACGGTTTTACTGAAAACTTCAGATTTTTTTTACTCATGGCCCCTTTCTCAGGTTGGCATCTCTGGGTATGAGTGGACCCAGATCATAACACTGCCCCCACCAGCTGTGTCCTTCCAGCAATGGTTGAAGAGCGTTTGTTCCCGACGTTTCTCGCCTTATACGCCAATGTCTATCTGTTTGATGAAGCAGAAAACGTGACTCACCGGAGAGGGAAATCCTTTGCCAATCAGCGGAGGTCCAATTCTGATACTGTCGTGCAAATGTAAACCTTTTCTGCTGATGCACCTTTATTAGCATAGGTTTAGTGACCATCCGTTTGCGTCGGAGACCCATATGCAGTAGGGTTCGCTGAACTGTCGTTTTAGACACACTTCAGGAGACCCCTGGTACATTCGGCCAGTGAGTTTGCTCAGCTGTAGCGCGTCGGTCGGCCCTCATAAACCTTCGAAGCCGACATTCACCTCTCACATCAATGGCACGTGATGCTCTGCAGTTTCAACATTGCTTATTCGCAATGGTGCCATTTCTCCAATCACGATACACTTTAATCACAGCAGCACACGAACAGTTCACTAACTGCGCTGTTTCAGAAATACTGCCACATTTGGCCCGAAAGCCGATAATCCCCCTTCTTGCAAATCTGATAAATCGCTCCTTTTATCCATGACAACAATGAGTGATATGTTTTCAGAATGTCTACAGCACACCTTATATACACTCCAAGCAAGCTCACGACACGCCTTCTTTCATTGGCTATGCGCTGTTGACGTCAAAAGTAGGAGGTGGTCACAATAATGTGACTCGACTGTGTATATAAAAATTATTCTGCAATTAATCCTATTGGAGTTATTTGAGAAGGCCACAGCTGCTTATTCACTCTTAAAACCTATTTTTTTTTTTTTTTGATTGGAAGTTTAACGACCACCGTGAGCAACTCAATGGGCTATAAGCAGTCGCCCGTCCCTAATTTAGGGTCACTGGTTCCAGGGAAGCGAGAGAGCCAGTGCTGTAAGACAAACACAACATCCATGCCTCACCGGGATTCGAACCCGGACCCCGTTCGGACGAATGATCAGAGGCCATCGCTTAGACCACTGCGCCACCGGGGCGGCCTTAAAACCTTTATATGTTGATAAAAATGCAATCGCATGTTTAAGTTAATAAGTGAATTGTGTAGTGCGGTTAGCATAAAAAACATTTTACACATTAGCCTATTTAGGAAACATTGTCTTAAATGATTCTGCTGGCTTCACTGACTTGTTTGTAGCTCGTCTGTTGATTTTGTATCCATTAATGAGCAAAATGAAGTTGCTGTGTAGTACAATGGTAGTTTACATCTGGGCATGGGAAGGAAGGTATATACTTGCAAGATTTCCTGACTCCTAGTTCTGGGCATTTTCATACTCAACTTGGTGATATTTTTAAAATACTGTCCCCCCTTCCCCCCACACACACACATTTCAACTCAGTACAAAACATGTGGATTATTTGGGTGTAGGTAATTCCTTCATTCAGGTGCTATGGATCTTTGTGATCCAAGCACTGGGCACAAGTTTTATGAAAGTTTGTTTCACTCTGGAATTTTTTTTTTTTTTTTTTTTTTTGGTTGGAGGTTTAACGACCACCGTGAGCAACTCAATGGGCTATAAGCAGTCGCCCGTCCCTAATTTGGGGTCACTGGTTCCAGGGAAGGGAGAGAGCCAGTGCCGTAAGACAAACACAACATCCATGCCTCACCGGGATTCGAACCCGGACCCCTTACGGACGAATGATCAGAGGCCAGCGCCTTAGACCACTGCGCCACCGGGGCGGCTCACTCTGGAATCAAAAAATACTTGTGACCTACCACCTTTAAAATGAATGATACATAAATCAGCATGCAACAACTTAATGTTTAGATTATTGCGATGATGGAAACTATTCAGTTTCAGTACATATGTTGACAGATTTGCCAGAATCTTGAACATACGAATTTCTGTCAGAAAGATACGAGTATGACCAGGTTTCCATAAATTTCCAAAAATACACACACAAATAATACTTGAGATATGTCTACCAGAAATTATTTATAGGAAAACAAATCAATAACTCAAGACAAATATCTAATGCAAAATGCTGTTGCTGGATTGCATAAATAAATATAAGTGACTCAAAATGTGAGATTGGAAATAAAAAATTGCAAAAAATTCATTTTATTTTTACCAGCTTCTCCTGATATTCAGTTAGATGTAGTTTTTCCAGTATTATAAAAGCAAAAAAAGTGTGGATTGTATAAATGTACATTCAACAAAGGCACTCTATTTCTCAACTTTCTCCCTGGTTCCTAACGTTTGTTTCCATTAGTTGTCACAAATGTTTATGACAGAAATTGTTTTTTAAATAATTTCTTCTGGCATAGGATAGATACTATTAATACACACACGTTTTTGAAACATATTTTTCTTGGGCCGAGCAATTTGTTTGCAATGATGCTGTTTATTATAACTGCTTCCAGAAATCAGACTGGAAGGATAGTTTATGGATCACTACACAATATATTATTCTTTATAACTTCCCACTCATTCTGAAAAAACATCTGAAGAAATGCTTGTGTTCAGCAAAATCTATATTTTAGATGCAGTAGATTGATATTCACATATGAAATGAACTGTTGTTTATGGCACCCAGAAGTACATAAAGTTTTGGGGAAGGTCGCAGTGTGTCAGGGCTATCACAAACAGAAGGAAAAGCAATGTCAGTTATACCATCCATTTCTACCAAATTTACAAAATAACTCAGCAGCCATGGATTTCCTTCTAGTATGCTGAACATTCCCCTTTCATTTAAAATTATCAGTAAAGATTTGCAATTGTCACATTAGAAAAGTAATTTTCCCAAGGCAAAGTAGAATACAACATGCATAGTACTTTTTAAATTGCCACTGATTCACAACTAAACTATTTTTTGTTAGAATCAAGCAAATTGCTAGGAAACTCCTCGACCTCTTTTAAACATCTTAACATGTGCCTCATATAGGAAATTCTGGAACATATATGAAGGCTTTCTTCTTTCCATAAATTACAGAATGAACAACAAAAAAGCTGTGTAGTGTAAGTCTAACCACAGAAATACAATGGTAATTAAAGCAGGATGTGCAAATGAGTGGAACTAGTACTGACGTATGTAAATGTGTCGAGTGTTAGACGGTGTTTTGAAGCATTTTCCAGTTTTTCTGAGAATTGCAAGCAGTTCTTAAGATAGCATGTTTTCTGGATATGTCTATGAGAAATTATTTATAGCAAGAAGTGTGATGGTGAGCTATTAGGTTGGTTGGATGGCCCAATACGAGTTTTTCCCCAACGTAAAAATTTTGTCAGAAATCTTGAGGGCAGAGCCTTTCAAGCCAATTCAATAGTGGCAACCACAGAAAACCACCAAGGTGACACTGCTATTTGGTGCTGGTCTGCAGAGTGAGTAGGTAGTCATTTCTCGTGTCAGTCAGATCTATAAACAACAAAAAAGATGACACCGAATTTTCGGGTGTAATAAGCACGTCTTTTTAATCTGTTCTGACGCAAATTAAATTTATCAAAGCTATTCAATGTCAATGGAACCGGTATGGAAAACAATAGATCTAACGAAAGAAAGAAGATTTTAAATCGGGTTTTTAATCCCTGAGATATTGCTGTAAACGGAATCGTGAGCTTACGAACTCTTAGAAACCGAGATATCGACAAAAATAAGATGTGACTTTACGTCTCCTGGTGGAAAACCATGCATTATTTTAGGAAGAAAGTATTCTCAAAAGGTTTATCCATATAAGCGGTATCCGTCCAAGAAAAACAATTTAGTCGAGTTTTCAGGAGCCAAAATTTTGCTACAAATATATCAGAAGCAGAAATTAACACTTATGCCCCCTGGTGGCCAAACCATTCTTTACCAAACATTAGATATTATGTGAAAAATATTTTCCATCAGGTCTTGTATGCGATACAGAAAGAATTTTTCAAAGCGGAGTTTTAGGAGCAGAAATAACGTAGAAAACGCAATTAACCTTTGTGCCCGCTAGCGGAAAATCTATGATTTACTTGTAATTTTGAATTTAGAGGAAAAACATTTCGCATCGGAAACACTATCCAACAAAGAAGGAATTTTTCAAATCAGACTCCTAAAAGTAGAGATATTGACAAAAATAAGATATAACATCTACGCCCTCTGGCGTAGAAACCATGCATTATTTCAAGAAGAAAATTTTCCTAAAAGGTTTGTCAACATGAGTAGTATTGGTCAACAAACTACTTTTTTCAATCGAGGTTTTAGAAGCTCATATTTTGCTGCAAATACATCAGAAGCGGAAATTAAGGCTTATGCCACCTGGTGGCCAAACCATGTTTTTACAAAAATTAAAAATGTGCAAACAATTTCCCACCAGGAACTGTATCCGGTGCAGAAAGAATTTTTCAAATCGGAGATTTAGAAGCAGAGATACAGGGGGAAACGCAATTTACCGCTACGCCCTCTAGCGGAAAGTCTATGAATGACTTGAAAATTTTGAAATTATATGAAAAACATGTCACGTGGAAAACACTATCCAACAAAGAAGGAATTTTTCAAATCCGACTCCTAAAAGTAGAGATATTGACAAAAATAAGATGTACATCTACGCCCCCTGGCGGAGAAACTTTGGAATATTTTAAGAAGAAGATATTCCGAAAAGGTTTATCGATGTGAGTGGCATCAGTCCACGAAAGAATTTTTTCAATCGATATTTTAGAAGCTCAGATTTTATGGCAAATACATCAGAAGCAAAAAATAACTCCTACGCCCCTGGTAGCCAAAGTATTTTTTACCAAAAATTTGAAATTATATGCAAAAGATTTTCCATCAGGAGATGTATCCGCTGAAGAAAAAAAAATTTAATCGGAGTTTTAGAAGAAGAGTTATCGGAGAAATGTCATTTACTTTTACGCCCCTAGTGGAAAATCTATGCGTAATTTGAAAAAGTAACTATATCTAAAATACCCTTTGACATAAATGGAATCGAAAAATAAAAGAATTTTTTCAATCGGATGTTTAGAAGCAAATATGTGGAATAAAATGTATTTTTGAATTTGACATCATCTGCATTTACACACTCTAGTGGCGAAATTGTACATCATAAAAAAAAACTAAATAAAGGATCATCATTCGCATATTTCAAGTTTCCCAATGCAAAAAGAATTTTTCAAATTGGACTGATAGTTGCAGAGATATCGTGGGTACGGACGGACGGACAAACCGATAACATAAGCACGCGATCTTTTTTACGAAAGACGTGCTAACAAATCTGACAGTGCCACTAAGAATAACAGTAACCCCCTTAAGAAAAATCACAGACAATATGTGTGCATGGTTACAAAAACCAATTGTGGCATAGCTCAGTAACCATTTTCCACATATAGATGGAAGTAAACAGATATGGTGAATGTTGAGGATGCCTGAGGTAGCACATACTATGTCACAAATGGCTACTTCTTACATCAGCAGGATTTCAGATTTTTGCTTACTGTTACTTCTACCTATTACATTGTCAGTGGATTGAGCAACTTGTTAATGGATACTGAGTGAAACAACAATGTCATTAACAAGAACGACTTCATGAGTGTTAGGCTGTCAATGGTGTGTGCTTTCTTGACTATGCCAAAAGTGGTTATCACATGAACTGAACCTAGGTGCAGTGGTAGTCTGTAACTTGGGCTGGGATACTGCCAGACTGTCACAGATTGGTTTTTGCTTCTAACAAATTCCATTGAAACAAGGATGAAAATCTTGGACCCTTTCATGCACCCATTAGCAGATGCAATGTTTTTCCTACAAGATAATGCCTACCACTCCACTGTTGTTGTCTTGTCAATTGCACTCCTTACCACATGAAGTCGACCACCTGGTCTCCCAACCTAAATGTGATGGATCATGAACTCAATGCTCTATGAATGTCAGATGCATTTGCCTCCTGGAACTTCAACATGCTTTGGAAAAACAATTGAGATTACTACCACAGCACTGTGGGACAGTCTTTTCTCTGTGAGGTCCATATAGTGGCAGGAATTGACTGCCCCCACAATGAAACACTGGCTATCTCATGTCCCCACTCTATAACTTTGGAATTAAAGGTGTTTTATTTTTAAATGTTACTCTTTCGACACAGTCATATACACCCACCTACTGATTTACTTTCAGCGCATCCTATGGATTTTAGAGAAAGTTCAGAGTTTTAAGCTGTTCCTTATTTTTCTGAAACAGTGCTCTGCATAATTGATAACATTTTAAGAGATGTTTTTTTCAATATTGCTGGCCAAATTTACCTTGAAAGTTCTAAAAGCCAACCTTTAGCATAAGTGAGCAAGTCAGCTAGCTGCCTAGGACCACCACAGATTTTAATTATATTTCAATTTTTATCATTGCCTGATTTCTAATTTGTATTGCCTTTGAAAACAGAAATAAAATAAATCAATAAAAAAGATAGTCAAAATGTCAAGTGGACTGAAGCTTCTCAAAACATATGAATGACTCCAGAGAAATTAGTTGGGTTGGCTTCAATATCAATGGAAAATATTATTGCTTCACCTTTGTATCTACTCCAAGTACTGCAGAATTTGCTTCCAATAAAGCAAAAAAGTTACTTTTTAAAATAACATTTGTTTTGCACCTTTTATATTTTTTTACACAAAAGATTACGATCATTTTTTTTTTTTGGAAAATTATAAAAATTGTAATACTCCAGACTGTAAGAAAAGTTTTCTTCTACAGTTAGTGTGTTTTTGATGTTAAAACATTCAGTTATGCGACCAAAAGCTTATACAATCCTAATCACGAAAGCAATGAACAATGGCATTTACAAATAACCATACTGTAGGCAGCTGTTGCTGAAGTTCATATTTTCAATAACTTATACGCATTTTTTTGTAATTTTGTTTGTTGTTGAGAATAAAAAAGTTACTCAAATCTGATCAACAATTATTTTTATTATGAACATACTTTTTGAGTAAAACATAATATTAGAAGCTCACAAGTTGAATTTTTCCTTGAAGGGCTTATTGCACAGTTTTTGTACACTTTGTGGGCAATACTTTTTAACTTGTAGTTTGACATTAAAAGCTCATTACTGTAAAACATAAAACACTTTACTTTTTCATTTGCCATATGCTCAGCCAGGGTGTGTGGCAAGGTAGGTACAACAATTTTTTAAAAATTAAGTTATTAACAGAACCGGCTTGCTTTCCTTTTGCACCAGTTTTGGTCACAAGTATATGAGCAAGCAGGTCCATTATCTTGGATATTATTTCAATAGCATCAGTACTTTGAACAGAATCTGGATGTACGCAGTGGAGGAGCAACTTCAAACCACCTACAAACTCATGTCCCGGCTTTCTTCAATCCAGATTTCGGAGCTGCTTTGGTTCGTGTCCTTTTACCTGTATTTAGCAAGCCGGTTCTGTTAATAACAATTTTTTGAAAAATTAAGTTATTAACAGAACCGGCTTGCTTTCCTTTTGCACCAATTTTGGTCACAAGTATGTGAGCAAGCAGGTCCATTAGCTTGAATATTATTTTAATAGCACCAGTACTTAGAACAGAATCTGGATGTACGCAATGGAGGAGCAACTTCAAACCACTTACAAACTCATGTCCCGGCTTTCTTCTATCCAGATTTCGGAGCTGCTTTGGTGTCCTTTCTTCCTTGTATTTAAAAATATTGTTTGTGTAATTACGCAAAGCATTAGGCCACGCAACCGTGGAACGAGGCCCCAGGACATTCATGAAACTCCTTAGTATGGGCATCCTCATGCACTCTGCATCCAGGACCTGTCTCTTGGAAAACTTGAAAATCTCTGCAGAGTCATTCTTTCTGGTCCTTTCACGAAGCATATTCAACTTGCGTTCTTCAGTAACAATGTAAAATATCCACACCCTAAGGGAATAAAAAAATCTATTAAGCATAATAATATGCAAATGTGTATTTTCATTGCATTTCATATATTTACACAGTTACATCTTTTATCTGGAGTTATATCAGTTACATAAGCAGTCCTCTAACACTTTTTTAAATTGATATAGGCCCATTCCATTTCAAATCAAGCAGATTCCTGTTGGGTGTCTCTCGTGAATTTTCCAGGAAGGCTTAGTCATATAATAGAAAATATCCATTGTACTTCCTTCGGGAGATGGGAATACAAATTATGACGTTTTTAAATTTGTATGCTACAGTGAAAGCTTCACAACAGAAGGAAATTTCTGATTTTTAGGAATTCATAGCTCATGAAATTTTAAAGCTAGGTTAAGCAAAGATTTTTTTTTTTCCTCTTAGAAAGCATAATATGTGGGCTTTAACATGCACCATTGCTTATTTTTAGTGGCTGGGCCTCATGTCCATGTAAAAAAATAGTAAAATGAAAAAACACACAAAAATACAATTTTGATTTCTTTTTTAGAAAATTATAAAATTGTTACACCTTGAGAATTCATGTATAGGTGGGTGCTTTCCTTATTGTTTGTTAAAATAATGCTTTCCCTGCATTTCAGTTTTACTTTTGCAATGATAACCATCCAAATATTGAAAAAATAATCAACAAAGGCATATTTTACAAATTACCATATTTAGCGGCGTATAGCACGCACCTTAATTTTAAGAAGGAAGTTTGAGTTAAAAAACTTAAATTTAAAATAAACAACTTGGGATCTCTTAACGTTTTTTTAGATAACACACGTTTATTAATATTTATACCACTTATAAGGCAAATACGAAAGAAAAAACATCTAGTTTGAACAAAAGAACTTAAATATTAGATATTTACAAAAATTTTAATCAGAATCACTACTATCTTGGAAACCATGAAACTCTTCGTCTTCACATCTATCTTCAAATCAAACGCAACACTGCTGCTTTCACTGCTACTGTCTTCATAAATCAGTTCTTCTTTACCATCCAAAGCACTGCTTATGCCACATTTCTTAAAAGATTTGATAACAATATCTTGTTTAACTATGTCCCATAAAGCCTTTACCTACTGACACACTTTTGAAATGCTAGGTCTTTTCATTTGCCCAGAATTTGTAACTTCACGTTGAGCTTCATCACACATGTATTTATCCCATTCTTCATGCATAAAAGGCTTTGAAGGGCTTGTTAATGGAAACATCTAATGGCTGAAATAATGATTAAGTCCTGGAATAACTGCTATTCCTGTTTTGCACTTTTGCAATTCTGTCTTCGTTGTTTCTGTAAGATGAGATCTAAATGCATCCAATACTGATAAGAATGGCTTCTTTGACAAACCACTTGGCAGTGGTATATATTCGAGGTTAGCTAAGCTAGCAGCAAAGCCCAGAGAATGCACAAATAAAACTTAATTACATATACACAAATAAAAGTAAATTATCAACGGTATTAAAATATGTTGATGCTTTCACTGTGAAAAAAATGCGTGCGGATTCACTTCTTTGACTGAAGAGTGCTTGCCATAATGCAAGCACTCTTCCAGTCTTCACAGTTCTGATGCGAAAACCTTCCGTTCCATCACCTGCTAGCGTTCCCATGACAACATAAATCAGCTGGTAGATGGGAATGGGTCATTGCTTTGGGAAAGGGTTCGCTCAGAATACAGAAGATTTAGACTATCTCAGGCACTCGCATACTCCCGCCCATAAGTATTTCGCGGGAGTTGTTCAGTTTTGTGAAGTGTCAATGAATTAAAATCGAGATATTATATCTTAAATTTGTGGCTTTGTTGGATTCGAACTGTTTTGATAAATTTTGTGAAAGCTTCCCTAAACATCTACTGTGAGAACATAAAGAACTCTAAGCTTCACATTTTGATACAGTTCGACTAAAAAATGAACTGAAGGTGTTTTAAATCCTTGACGAATACAAATCAGTAAGAGACATTACGTGTTACATAAAGTTGAATAAACTGGACATAGTGTTTAGTGAGATGTACAAATTAGCAGACCTCATATTAAGCTTTCCATCAACAACTGAAAGAAGTTTTTCTGCATTAAAAAGAATCAAGATATATCTTAGAGCCACACAAGGACATGCACATTCGATTTTGTCAGTAGAGAAAAACATTCATTTTTAAATATGAAAAAGCACTCGGAAGAAACACGTAACACTCTAGTTCAGAAAAAAGGAAGAGAGAATGGAGTTCATGTACAAATAATGTATTCAGAAGAAGAATGGAGTTCATGTACCAATAAGTGTTAAAATCCTAATCCTCATAATTATTTGGTATCATGTTAGCAATGGCATGTAACTCAAATTTAGAAAAAAAGTTACTTCTATTACTTACAATTAAAAATTAAACTTCACAATAAAAAAAAACAGTACTGGGGGGAGGGTGAGATAGCCCAAGTCTCTGACCCAAGATACACCACTGCCACCTGTGTGCTTCCCCACACATTTTTAATCCAAAGCTTCATGCCTTCTTCATCCATCCAACCTTTAGGATGAACATGCACATGTATGCCACTTGGAATTTTCTATTTTGGAAAAGTTTTTCTTTTAAAAATTACCAATGGCAGCAGATTATTTCCATCTGCAGTGCAGGCAAGAACAACAGTTGAAAGATTTTTTCATGCCCTGAAGTTTTGATCATTACTGTCTTAGCACCTTTTGAGGCCACAGTTTTATTTGAAGGAACATCGAAAGTGTACTTCGTCCATGTTGCCGATTTGACCCATTTCAAAGTTTTGTCTTTTCCTTTCTTTATTAATAAACCTACGAAAATTTATTATCTTCTCTTCATAATCGTCCGGCATAGGTTGGACAATCCTGGTTCTTGTTTGCATCTGAAGCTCATGCCTCTTCATAAATCTTTGGCACCATGATGTTGCCCCTTTGAAATCATGTATTTGTAAACTCTTTGCTGATTTTCACTGCTTGAATAATTATTTTTGTTGATAAAGCAATGCCAGATTTTCTTTGATTAAGTACAAATTCTTTTACCTGTTGTTCCAAATTTGGCCATTTAGCAATACTGCTGCAAAAATCGCATTTTGTTCTTGATAATGTCTTGATTTTTTCTTCACCACTCTCGTATTGCGCATTCTGTTGGTGGCTCTCCAAAAGGCTTTGCTGCAGCCCTATTTCCATGCTGCTTGGCATATTCCACAACCTTTAACTTGAAACCAGCTGTATATGTTGAATGCTTTTGTCTTGATTCCATTAGGAATAGTTTTAAAAAACTGAAACTAGTAGCTAATGCAGGCATGGGTTGTTTAACTGAGGACACTCTGCACACATGAAAGTGATGAGACAGATTAAAAAACAGACATGCCAAGTGCTCCGCCTCGAACGGAGTTGCTCTGTTTTAGACAGCTAAATCCACGCTCTCCGCTCAAGGCTTTAAAACTCCGGTTGTTGCAATTACCATGATTCTTTTTGTTATTATCCTTATTACTTCAGTGTTTTTTAAAAGGTTAAATTGAAAATTCCTCCAAGTGTACTAAAGTATGCTTTCCCCAATTTTTTTGTCTTTCTTTAAATGCCGTCTTTCAGTATGAGTGTCTGTAAATATAGAAGAATGGGATGTTTCGCTCTTCTTGGTGCTTGCTGTGTTATCAAGGCCAATCTATTTCACGTTACTTGCGAGTGCATTCGAGCTTGTTGTTTATGGCATTGCAGCGCAGCAGAGAGCTGAACAGGTCTTGGCTGATGGGAGCGTTGGCTGCGGGAGAAGCGTGGTGCAGGGCGGGAAGTTTCGGCAGTGGAGTGTTGGAGTGGACATACCTAGGTGGTAGTTTGCAGTTTTCGCTTTAGTGCATTACCTGAACAAAGTAAATTTCTTTTGTGCATTATGTCAAAACGACTGCATAGCCAATGCTTAAAAGATGCTTTTAAGAAGCAATGGCCCGTTTTGAAATGTTCCAAGAAATCCGAAACGCATGCTTACTATTTTGTTTGTGACATTGATTTCACTATCACACATGGTGGTTTAAGCGACCGGAAATGCCATATTGCATACCACCAACATTAGATAATGCTAAAGTAAAGGCATCTAGTCAAACTCTTACATCTTCGTTTATTTCCACGATGGAAGGTGTCCATGTAATATATGCGGAAATTTTGTTCACACAGCTTTTATTATAGAGCATAATTAGCCCATCTTTGTGGCAGACCATGACAGGCCTTTGTTTATTAAGATTTTTCTAGATTCGGACATTGCTAAAACATATGGTTGTGCGTGGATAATTTGTAAAGAAAGAAGTAGAACTGCTTGTAAACGTTTACGCTGTAAGTATAAAGATTAAGAAACTTATTTTGTGTTTTTTGATATGATGTGCATTGGTTTTTTTTTTTTTTTTTTTTTTTTAAATACATGAGCATTCATCCACACGAAGAAATACCCCCTGTAGCCTGTGCTATTGCTCCGGACAGCCCCTTCTGAAATTTGGCAACTCCGAAAAAACTGTTAACATTTGGCAACGTCTAGATGTATCGCACTCTGCATCAGTATTCATTTTACCTGAGTTTAAATTTTAAAAAGTAGTCTACACGTATAACGTGCAGGTAGAATTTCAGCCCTAAATTTTTGGGGAAAAAGTGCTTGCTATATGCCAATAAATATGGTAATACAAAAATGTCATTAAAAAAAATAATCTGAAACTTTGACAAGCAGCAGTTTATATTAGTAGAATAAGAAAGCAAGGGGGCAGGGAGTAGGATTTCAGTTGAAATTTTTTTATACACAGCTTAATAATCAACACTGCCAATTATAGTAATTTGTGAAAGAAGTTCAATAATTGAACACGTCATTTTATGTTAACAGCAAGCAGACTGAATTTCCAATGCTATTGAAGAAACGATAAAAATAATTTGCCCTTTAAACTAGTAAAGGATCAGCAGTTGAACTGTCATTTTTATTTTTCAATTAGTTCACCTTTTTTATGGCAAGGTTCGTACTCTTCCAAGCAAAATAAATTCAAGCACTTTTCAAAACCAAATTATCATACATGTGTGCTGTCAGTCTGTGAGTAGGTAGGTATTTTATCAAGTTGAGACCGTTAAACTTAGCTGGTATGGGAACACCTTCAATGACTTGCCTGTTACCCCCTGTTGGTTTATTTTATTAACTTTGAATTGCCCCTCTGATTTGGTGTTTTTCTAAATCATTTTATTTTGTGGAAAGTCCTAAACTTTTTCAAGGAGCGTACGAACCATGTATGGATAGGTTAAAAGCTTGGGGGGGGGGGGGGGGCTTATAAACAATCAATTTTATATGGTAGGGGAAATTCCATTTACGTTACTGTGGTTTGTCCTGTGTTTGGGGTGCAGCTAATTTATGAGGTTGAGGGAAGAGCAACCATCAGTGGCAAGGAAGGCATTTGAAAAGTGCATTCTACTGCAGCATTTTCCTTAACAGTTTCAGGCACAGGAGGACAATTTCATAGCTATGTTTTCTATTGAACTTTTTATACTGAATCCCAGCTGTTGTCTATATATATATAGCAGCTTTCTTTAGTGCTATGTTTACAAATATTAAAATTGAAAAAAAAACACTGCTCATTTTAGATTTATTTTATAATCAGACATTGCTGACCTGTGCTACCGAGCTTAGGTTTCCAATTACTTTCTGCTAACAACTACCTACAGACAATTGCATTGAATTCCACTGTCACCTCAACAGTTAAGAATTGTCCCGTAGCCAGTTATTGTGCGCATTAAGCTCGAGTATTTTTACTTCTCTGTTCTCTAATATTTAGAATTTCCAACTATTGGACAGTAGCAGAAAGTTAACTTCAATATTATCAAAAACTCTACACCATTTATATGTTATAACATACGACTCACATCATATGTCTAAAATTTTCTTTAATGGCTTAAACACAACACTCAATAAATTTTCTTTAATGGCTTAAACATAGCACTTCTAGGCTCTGAGAATTAAGCCCAGATGAAGACTCCCAGCTGAGCTTTCACGTAGCTGGGAGTCTTCATCTGGGCATAATTCTCAGAGCCTAGAATGGTCACAATGTGTGACTGTTCTAAGCTCTGAGAATTAAGACCAGACCAAGACTCCCAGTGGAGTGCGAAAGCAAAACAGATATTGAGTGTCATGTTTTAAAAATGGGTGTAACACATTTGTGATGAATTGATGAAAAAACTTTTCATCAGCATTGGGAAGAACAGCTGAAAGTCAAATCCTGGTTTCAGAAAGCCTAACTAAAAAAGAAATGCTACAAAATTCCCCACATGTCACAAAATACATGATAGGCAAATCCAAATCCATAAGGAAAGAAAATGACATTTGACTACAAGTCGATGCTTACCCAGGTCAATTCAGTAAACTATGATGATATTTAGATAGCAATGAAATATTACCTAAATGATGTGAATTGTTCATGGCTGAGTCCAAATAAGATAGATGACATGACAAAATATCATAAAATGGTGAACATGTTAAAAAAAATTAAAAAATGCATGACCCAAACAACCTAGAAAACATTTTCCTTAATTAAAAAAAAAAAAAAAAAAAAAAACACCCGGAGATCAAAATGGGCTTCTCAAGTTTTACTCACAGAGGCCAAAGTGGGTTTAAGTCAGCAAAAATAATAAGTGATGCACATATTGTTCAAATATTAATATTCTTTACGTGACTTAGCAAAATGTGTACAATGCACCTGTCGAAGCATCGGGTTTGGATTTATTTACTTTACGTATGTGCCGTAAGCCATTAGGTAATTGTTGGCTAAAACAATGTGGAGATATCTCTGGCAGTGTAGGCATTAGTTTGAAAGCCTTAAAGTGGAGCGAATGCTGCACGTTTTAAAAACAGATGCGAGCTCAGGTAGTTAAAAAAAAATGGCAATGAAAGGAAGTGGTTATTCAGTGCAACTCAGCATAATATTTTTAATCTAGATGTCATAGACAACACATAAAAAGGCAATTCTCTTGCAAACATTGTCAGTAAGATGTTGTCCAATGTAGTTTTCTTGACATTCTCCAACAGATATCACTCAATTTAGAAAGAAAATGTGGGAATATTAGGAGCACATAAAACCATGTCTAAGAATCCGATCTTTACATGTGTAGATTACTGATAGAATAACAAAAATAAATAAGACTGGAAAATATGAACTGGTAGAAGAGTTGAATGAATCTTACCCTAAAACAAAGAATGATGTAGAAATTAGTAACTTAAGCAAGGGATAATTTTGTTGCATGCATTTATGAAAACTGCTGGATTGAGAAAATAGTTCAAGTTTTGTATGAAAATAAAGATGTAATAATACTTAAATCTAAACATCATCTTGGCCAGTCAAATAACTTTAGATGACCTTAACAAGATGACATCTGTGATATACCAACTCACAAATTTTTGTCAATTATGAACTCCACCATTTCCAGTTATTAGCTCTAGAAGGTTACATGCAATTGGTGCTAGTCATGTGTAAACTCCGTTTTTGAAGAATCGTGAAAATATTAAATCAAATGATATGTAATTCCTTAATTTTAATGTTGAAATGCATTTTTTTTTCTACATTTCAGTTTTTCTAAGCTACCGCTCGCCGTTTTTCCTATGAAAAGTTTTCATGTTTGGCCGAGTATAAAAAAATTGCTACTGAAATACTACCTTTTTTTATTGCTTTATCTTATTATGAGCATACAATTACTATCATCTACTAAAGTTGTTTTAACTGGCTCTTTTTTTTATATTATTTTTGAAATGTGACACTTTTTGTTAAATTATTTTTGAAATGAGACACTTTTTGTTAAATTATTTTTGAAATGTGACACTTTTTGTTAAATTATATGTGTTTCTAATATTTGGATGCTTGCCTTTGCAAAAGCAAAACAGAAATGCAGGCAAAGCATTTATATATATATATATATATATACATACTCGGGATGTAAGGTCAGGTGATGCGTAACATCACAGCCTCTCCTTGACAAATGTCAACCCCGCCTTCTCGTGGTGCATCCTGTTCCCACTAAAGGGGCTCTGACGACCGCCCATAGCGGTATAACTATACCATCGGGATTAGAGGAAATTCTATCCCACACTCACCAACCCGCTTGGCCAGCGTGGTGAGTTATGGCCAAACCCCTCCAAAATGATTCCACAACTTAAATCTTGGCCCTCAGTCTCCGGCAGCTGGAATGTACCTGGCCAAGGCAGCGGCCAGTGCGACATGAAGGCAGAGGGTGCTAAGAATCCCCGGAGAACCGGACTAGGCTGCCATCTGATGCTGACCTTGGCTACTTACAATGGACGCTCCCTATCTTCTGATTCAAGGCTTCTTGAATTGGAAGAGGAACTACAAAGGATCAAGTGGGACATCGTGGGGCTAAGTGAGGTAAGGAGAAAAGGAGAAGATCTCATTGAACTGAAAAGTGGACATCTCTTCTACTATCGTGGGACAGATACTGGCAGAACTAGTGGTGTTGGATTTATAATAAACAAGAAACGGAAGGATAAAGTTGTAGAAGTTGAAAGTTCCTCTGACAGAGCTGCACGACTTGTTATCCAACTCTCGAAAAGATACCAGGCTCAGATTATTCAAACTTATGCACCCACCACAAGTCATCCTGAAGAAGAAATTGAAGAATTTTATGAGGAAATTTGTCATCTAAATAATAAAGGTAAGCAGCACTTGAAAATAATTATGGGAGATTTCAATGCAAAAATAGGGCAACGGCAACAGAATGAAACTTCAGTAGGTAAATTCGGTCATGGCAACAGAAACCAGCGTGGAAATACTCTCGTTGAGTTTGCAGAGGCAGAAGGGTTTTTCATCTTGAACTCCTTCTTCAAGAAAAAGCCACACAGGAAATGGACATGGAGACATCCAAATGGGACGACAAGTGAAATTGATTTTATTATGTGTAACAAAAAATTCGTCATAGAAGACTGCAGTGTGCTAAACAAGTTCAACACAGGTAGTGACCATAGATTGGTGAGATGTAAGATGCACCTCAACACTAAACTTGAACGTGGCAAGCTCATAAGACAAACAAAATCTATTGACATAACCAACCTTAAAAAACACCATAATACCTTCAAGTTAGAACTGAAGAACAGGTTCTCTGCTTTAGAAGGCCTAACATCGGAAGAAGTGGACATCTCTGAAGTTAACAGAAAAGTAACCAAAGCTCTTATGGAAACAGCAACAAAATTAGCAGGGTCTAAGAACAAGTTGCATGTAAATAAATTATCAGGAAAAACGAAAATGTTGATGCAAAAAAGAAGAGAGATGAGGACAACTAAAGAAGATGCGACTTCCAAAGTGGAATATATACAGCTATGCAAGACAGCACGAAAAAGTATCACTGAAGACGTAAGAAAATTCAACTGTGAACTAGTGAGGAAAGCAATTGAAAACAACCAAAGCCTAAAGATAGCAAAGGGACATCTCAGTAAGGGAAGAAAACAGATTATGGCACTGAGAAAAGAAGATGGTTCTGTAACAAGAAATAGAGGCGAAATTTTGACAAGAGTGAAAGATTTCTACTCCAAATTATATGAAAGGGATGATATATGCACTCCAGACATCATGAAAGATACCAGTACCAGAGTTCCTCCAGTCCTTCCAGCAGAAGTTGCACATGCAATCAAGAACATGAAGCGAGGAAAAGCTCCAGGAGAAGATGGAATTACTGTAGACATCATACAAGAAGCAAGTGGAGAAATCGAAACAGTACTCGCCCAAATTTTCACTCGATGCCTTAATGAAAAAAAGATTCCTGAGGATTGGAACACCGCTACAATGATCCTGCTACATAAGAAAGGTGACATTGAGGATCTCGGAAACTACAGACCTATCAGCCTCCTATCAGTAGTTTATAAAATCTTCACTAAAGTTCTTTCACACCGCTTGAAGGTAACACTGGACATGGCTCAACCGAGAGAACAAGCTGGATTCAGGAGTGGCTACAGCACAATAGATCATATCCACGTGCTGAGAGAACTAATTGAAAGAGCGAGGGAATATGAACTTCCATTGTGCATGGCCTTTATCGATTATGAAAAAGCCTTTGATTCGGTGAAACCATCAGCAGTTACAATGGCTCTGAAAACCTGCGGTATTGAAGATGCATACATTAATATTATTAATAACATCTATGAAAATGCAAGTGCAAAGATTAGGCTGTTTGAAAATACAACACACGTAAAAATTGGAAAGGGAGTGAGACAAGGTGACACCATATCTCCGAAGCTCTTCAATGCCACATTGGAGGGTGTTTTTCAGTCGCTGAGCTGGGAAAACAAGGGGATAAAGATTAATGGAGATTATCTAACCCACCTTCGTTTTGCTGATGACGTAGTCATTTTTGCAACTACCCCATCAGAGCTGCAGAGTATGATCCAGGAACTTGCGGAAAAGAGTAAAGAAGTGGGATTAAAAATGAACTTTCAGAAGACAAAAGTGATGTTCAATGCTTTTACAAGAAATTAAGATTTATCGATTGATGGAGAAAAGCTGGAGATAACAGACACGTACGTTTATCTTGGACAGCAGATATCAAGTGAGGGTCACATTGATGAAGAAATTAATCGGCGTACAAAACTTGCCTGGAGAGCTTTTGGAAGAAACAGCATAATTTTCAAGAGCAATATGCCATTATGTCTTAAAAGAAAAGTGTTTGATCAATGCATCCTTCCAGTGCTTACGTATGGTGCAGAGACGTGGACCTTAACTAAAAGAGACATACAAAGGCTGCAGACAACTCAAAGAAGCATGGAGAGGTCCATGCTTGGTGTAACCAGGAGAGATAAGAAGAGGAACTCGTGGATCCGAAAAATGACAAGAGTGGAAGACATCATGATCAGAGTTAAATCCCTGAAATGGCAATGGGCTGGACATACTGCCAGAAGGACAGATCATCGATGGACAGCCGAAATTTTAGATTGGATTCCAAGGGACAGGAAAAGACCCAGAAGAAGACCACATGGGAGATGGGTGGATGAAATTCGAAAGTATGCAGGGGTGACATGGAGGAGACTGGCACAAGACAGACCGTTGTGGAGGAAACTTGGGGAGACCTTCGTCCAGCAGTGGATTGATAATGGTTGACAATGATGATGATGATGATATACATACTCGTGAGCAGAGGAGGGAATCACCTGTTCTTGAATTTTTTATAGTGAAACAATTACATAATTTTCTAAACAGAAATTAAAATTATATTTTTTGAATGTTTTACATTTCCTCATTTCTTTTTTTTTTTTTTTTTTTACATGGACATAAGGCACAGCTACATTAAAGTAAAGGTGCTTGTTCAAGTCCTTACATTTTGCTTTCTAAGAAAAAAATCTGAGGTGAAACTTTAAATGTCAAGAGTTATACTGCAGCACACCATTTTAAAAATGACCTAATTTGCATATAATTTTTCTGAAGAAAATGGGATTATATAGAAGTAAAGGATAAGGCTTCCAAACATTTTTTTCTAGGAAAATACCTGAGGGTCACCCAACACATATTCTGTAAAACTTCCAAATTTGAAATGGAATGAGCCTATTAAAGTTGTCTGCCTTTTTCTTTTTTGTTTTCAGATATCTACATTTTTTTAAGTCTAACCAAGACAGAGGGTACCTACTATACCTCTTTGTCCTATTGTAGGTCTAAACATTTTCTCCTGTGTTTCACAGTGACATTCCTTTCAACATTGGAATCTTTCAAAATGCTAGAACTTCCTTTTTGAAATGAACTATATTTTTCTTCTAATAATCTTTTGACACAATATAAATTGGACGGTTCAGCGTTTCCTCGAAATTTTTCCAGCAAAGGTTCCCAGGGCTGCCCAAGCAATCAGAGGGGCAGGCTTCCAGCTGATAGACTGAGTTGGCCTCAAATGATGCACGAGTGGCACGTTTGTCCCCATAGCTCTGTCCCTTTCCTGGAACCAGAACACAGAATCAGGGTGGGTGACTTATTAGAGCCTAAAATATTGGCACAGTCGTAACCCACCCTCCTCCCAAAGAGTGCCCTTTAAATCATATCTGTGTCTTCTGGCTTAACTTTAATGATGTGAATTAATCTTCATACCCATCAAAGCATATTTCTATGATGTGGACACAGTAGCTAGTAGTTAGAGCATGCAACTTTGGGACATAGGTTTCCAGGTTCATGTCCCTGTCCCATGATACAGCTGCCATAGTTCTGAAGCCATGTAGTTAAGCCAGCGGTCTAGTGTATTGGATCCTTGATAAACAGGGTGTCGGAGAATTATTGGACACATTACAAAATTATATAAAACAAAACATTAAACAAATAGAAAGAAACAAACTGTACTAACTTACAATGTAACTACACAAGTTAATAAATCTCGATATGAAATCCCTTGGTTGCTCATTATACGTCCAAGTGATACTCAATTTCATGCCATGTATTGACAAGCATCTGAGGAGTTATGGAATTAATAGCAGCTGTGATACGCTGCTTCAGTTCCTGCAAATCAATACAAGGCGTCTGACAGACACAATCCTTCACATAACCCCACATGAAATAATCCAATGGAGTTAGATCTGGAGAGCGAGGAGGCCACGGAATGGGACCACCATGCTCAATCCATCTGTTGGAGAAATGCTCATTTGCTCATTTAGGCACTTACATAAAAACTTTGACCAATGCAAAGGCGCGCCGTCTTGTTGGAAAACGACGTCATATCTTTTGGTATGGGGTATAGCGAAATATTCTAGAATATCCAAGTAAATGTCACCATTTATGGTTTTTTCGCAGAAAAAGAAAGGGCCAATCACTTCTCTTTTCGATAGGGCGAACCACACAGTAACTTTTGGAGAATCACGTTCCAGTTCAATAGCAGCACGAGGCAGCTACAGGTGCAATTTTATACATGCCAATTTTTCCTGATTTCCCACCCTGTTTGGGATGAAAGAAGTAAAAGCATTGATGGATGAATATAATAATGTATTGCAGAAATTCAAGCACCTAGTACAGAAGTTGAGTTAATTTCCTTATAAAAATCGTTGTGTTCTTATAGCTCAGAATCCAGTAAATTGTCCTGAGAAGAGAGAAGGCATTTTTTTCATCACAGGCATTTTTAAAATTTTTGCATTCTATTCTTTGTATATCACCTGAGTGTGGATGGGGTTTCAGAAATATAAAGGAAAGCAAAACAACAGACAGGCGAACACAAACAAAACACTGAAATTGTTTCAGACTGAATGAGGATATTACTTGGTAAACCAGATATTGTACAATTTGATTCACTTCTGGCAGCGTCACTATAGATCCAATCCCACGAAAGGACAAAAAAAAATTTACCTCATACCCGTTGAAATGCTAAATAAAGCTAAACATAATTTGCATGCTCATTAACTGGAACACAAACTGTAATCAATGCAAAAATATTCCTTAATATTAGCTAACTATAATTTAGTTAATTTGAAATTTAAGTTTCTCTTTCTACTGTAGACCACATTGAAAAAGATCAAAAGAACTATTACTGTATGTATATTAAATGTATTAATATTTGTATCATTTACAGGCCATTAACTTCTGGTACACACTAGTCCTGTAAACCAGTGAATTTTCCCCCAAAATTTTACCACTGCAGCATGCTTGCCATGTACTCCAGATTTCCCCATTAATTTCTTTGATAATGTCAGAGGAACTGAGATTTTTTTCACTGATTTCTCTGCAACTGCTGTACACAGTGGCTTTACTAAGTTTACACATACTTCATATCAACTGCTTGTACCAACTACTATATCATCTAATCTAAACATATAGTTCTAAAAACTCAAGCAATAATCGTCCTAAATATTGCTGCAGTTAATCTCCTCTGGTTCTTGTAAAAATCAACATAATTTCGTGAAAATCGAAGAATAAATAAAACTTTGTTTTACTAGTACTCAATATTTTTCTTTAAGTAAATCTGCATACATTTAATCAGCTCAGTCTCTCTGCACTGTGAAAAATTTGCAAACAGTGGTAGTTGGTGGTTTCCATCCATTTTTATTGATTCACAACCTAATAGCTTCATTGCCCCTCTTCAAGGTCAGGTATAGTGAAACACAGAGTTGTATAAAAATAAAATGTATCTGCGTACACAACCATTGAAACAGAAAGTTGCTGCAAACCCACGAATCACGATAACGATAGAATAAGATAATTTAAAGAAAGATTAATAAAGCAATAAATAATTATTACAACATTACAGATTCCCGTGAGGACAGAATAAGTTCATTACAACTGAACATGTAGCAATATGTGTAAAATGGACCTTTAGGGCAAAATGTTAAAATAATGGACTATGAACCTCATAAAAACCAGAGACTAAACAAAGAAAGTTTTTATATCTAGAAAAACATTTCTATTGATGAACCCTCAAAAATTAGAAATACCATTTCAAAGATACTCTTGCTTTAACCCTAATCAGAAATACCATTCTCAACAACTTAATTCAAAATTACATAAGCAAAGTATTTTAATTTAATAATTGACAACTGCAAGAGGAACCTGGCAATAAAATTTAAATTATTTCTGTGTAAAAAATCTTTTGATACAGTTCTTATACATTGAGAACAGGCCTTGATAAAATCTAGAGGCCAGAAACATCTGTAAAAGCAAAACAACTCAGAGGATGTAAAAAATAAGTGATAGTTCAAGTTAAAATATAAATAAATATATTCATCTGGGTAAAGCCTTCATGAAGTGTTTTAATTGTTGTAAATAACATTTTATTTTTTTTAATCTACAAAGAAAAACTATCTGCAAAGTCTGCAGATTATTTGGAAACTATCTGCATACGGCGTACGTCTATATTCTGCTACTCTCTTGAAGCATAAACTTTAATTTCAAATTTGCTATATAATATAGTGCAAATATTTTTCACACTGATTATAATTTGTATACCAACTAACGAACATGAAAATTACATTTAACTTTAGTAATTTGATGGGTATAAGATATAATTAGTAACAGTGCTGCATATATTCCAGGCTAGCTGTGAAGCCCAGAGAACTCACAAATAAAAGTCAATTATCGACGGTATTAAGATATGTCAATGCGAAAAAAACATGAGTGGATTCGCTTCTTTTGATTATGAGAATCAGTCTGGCGAGCGATGACTAACGGCATAACACAAGCAGGTCTTCGCTGTTCTGATGTGAAGAACTTTGATACGATCACCTGCTAGCGTTTCCATGACATGAATCAGCGTATGGAGGTGAATGGGCCATTGCTTTGCACAACGGTTCGCTTAGAAAAGAAGACTTTGGACTATTCAGTCCCTCCATGCTTCCGACTTTTAACAGTGCGTGTTTTGTGAGAGTGGTTTCAGTTTGTGTGAAGTGTCAATTAATTAAAATCAGTGATATTATATATTAAATTTGTAGCTTTGTTGAATTTGAATTGTTTTGATAAAATTTGTGAAAGCTTCCGTGAACATCTATCAGAGCTCAAAGAATTCTGCTTCAAATTTTGATACAGCTCCATTAAAAAATGAACTGAAGGTGTTTTATTCCCTTGATGAGTACAAAACATATCAGTAAGAGACATTACTTGTTACATAAAGTTAAATAATTGGACATAGTGTTTATTGAGGTGTACAAATTAGCAGATCTAATATTAAACTTTCCATCAACAAAGAAGCTTTTCCGTATTAAAAAGAAATAAGATATATCTTAGAGCCACACAAGAACAGGTACATTCGAGCAACTTTGCTGGTTTGTTAATAGAGAAAAACATTATTTTTAAATGTGAAAAAGTACTTGGAAGAAACATTTTTGTGAAAACCTAATACTCAAGTTCACACAAAAGGAAAGAAGAATGGAGTTCATGTACAAATAAGTGTTCAAATCCTAATCCTCATAATTATTTGGTATCATGTTAACAATAGCATGTACCTAAAATTTAGAACAAAATTTTTACTTCTATTACTTAACAATTAAAAAAAAACAGTAGGGGGGGATGGCCCAGGTCTTGGACCCAAAATATGCCACTGCTTAGTAACAATGTTTTGTGTCTTTTCACCTGATTGGATCCATAGCGAAACTGCTGAATATGGATCAAATTCGGTAATATCTTGGTAATCAGACTGACTGGCAGTTTGTTTTCCCAGTCATCCTGATTACCTCCCTGTTTCTAAACCCCATTTCACACTCAGTTGATATACAATAGAATGTAAAAAGCAGTTTTCCTATAATATATGAACAAATTACAACTGGAAAACTGCTACTTGAATTACACATGGCAGTTTCCCGGTAGTAATTGTAATTTCAGAGCATGGTAATATCCCCAGGATAAATCAATTCTGTATCCAAAAATGGTAGCCACCAAGTTCTACCAATTCCAGTGGGAATGAGTTAATTTTCAGACTTAAATGCTTCTTTCATTTCAGAGCTCTTTGGAGTGCTTTTTACACTGACACTTCTCAGTTTGCCAATGCAACAAAGCCTTTCCCTTTTTAAGATTCCTTGCACTGATGTGAGACAGTGTGTTCCTCTCAGAATATTCCTATGGTTCAACACAAATGCTTATCAAAGTGTTTGGCTGACTGCCAAATTTGCCGCTTTCTGCACTTACTTGGGGCTGCTCACTTTTAACGTACTTGGCTTAGAGATTTTCGCTCACCAAAGAACATGTACAATTTTTGTTCACTGGACTTGAGAGAGAGGACAGTAATAACTAACACGTTATGCAATATCTACCATGAACAAAAAAGTAGGGTCATGAGAATGTGTATTACCTTGGCAGAGTGCAGTTAACAATAAAAAAGAGTAGAATTAAATGATCTAAGCAAGTAATATAACTGTAAATAACTTTTTATTTATAAGAATATCATTTTAATAACACTATGATTCAACCCACATGAACTATTTGTTTCAATTATTCTCTCAGTGTCTTTTTCATTGAATGACAAGCTGAAAACATTGACAATAGCTTCAGTGTTTTTGCTACAGAAATTTCTGACTTCACATTTGAGTTGGAAAATAATAATTTTGTTGAAAAATCGCAAAACATTTAATTCCGGAGATGTTTGGCAATATGAAAAGCAGGTATAGCTTCAACGGCTGAAACCTTTATTTCAAAGTTTCTGTTTTCTGTGGAAATAACTATTTTACGGGTCTAACAGAGGTAATTATTTCAAAGAGTTGGTGGTCAAATTTTCAAACTAGAACCTAGTTCATCAGAACTAAGTCACTGGAGTAGTTGCTGCCACTCAGTCCGAAGTTTCCAACCACAATTATCGTTAATTGTGGTACTTCTTTTACTCGCTATTTCTATCCCTTCTTCTTAGCTTCCTCTTTACTATGTGTGATTGGTGGGTAATTATTCTTACGGAGTCCCAATTTATGGAGTGTCCACGTGCTTGTACATGTCTGTCTAGCCCTGTTTTGTTACTAATGTTTCTAATAGCTGCTTGATGTTCTTTCATTCGGACTTTCCTGTTTCTCCTAGATATAGCTTAGCCCACAGTTACAGTCGATGCAATAGACTACTACTTCTTGCAATTGGATGTCTATTTCTTTCTGTTTTAGAGCTGCCAGAAACTTCTTTAATTTGTTATTTAGATCTGGAGTAGGCCTGATATTATATTTTGCTCCGATCCTCTTTAGTTCTGTTTAGTTGCACAAAATGGCTGGTCACCTCAATGGAACTTCTGCAGGAATGTATGTTTTTTCTGTGCTTAGTTGAATGCAAATGTTGCTCCAGATCAGGCTGTTCTTTGTTATTAAAATTAATTACTGCCTTACTTGATTCACAAAAAATTATAGTTGCGATTATCTCGAGCATTTTTTTCTATGGGCTGTTTCTTAAATATACATTTTTTGCAAGTCCTGATAGGAGGAATTGTTTTTTTCCGTATGTAGTGATATAAAATGCACCTAACAAAGTCTCACAAACATTTAAAAATCGCTATGTAATCAACACAACGCATAAGCTTTTCTCTCTACTGTAGTGTCACTCAGTGGCCTAACTACCACAGGGTTCATACTCGTTTTTGAAAATGGAAATTAAGGTGTTCTTAAGGACCTTCAGGCTATTTTTAAGGACCTTTAAATATTTTTAAGGACTTCATAATCGCTGCATGCAAATATACACAATATACAAAATGTGAGTTAACTATTACAACATAAGTCATTTTAACACAATAAATCAATTTTGTTGAAACTCATGAATATTCCATTGCACAAATATATGAATTAAAATTAGTTCTACTAAAATAAACCTAAACACTCCAACAGAAAAACCAACTAACTTAAAAGTTCCTTATATACATTATTTACTGGTAATAATGGATCCATTATTTGTCCTGAAGCATATCTTTGCATTTACAGAACTAAAACTCTGCTTCTTCGTATTGTGGTGTGAAGCATAAAATTTATTTACTTTGGAATTTCAATTTTCAACAAATTTTCACCCATTAATTGTGATTATAGGCCCATCTTTGTGGTTTTGGAAACTTTTTAAATTTGCATTTGTTTTTCCTTCAAAGTTTATCCGAATTTATATTTTTTTATTAATTTACAAATTCATTTTAACAAAAACAGTATTACAAATACAGCTTAGAATTTCATATGGCTGTGATTGTCAGTCTTTAAAATTTTTGGTATCTTTACCTTTCCATTCCATAACTTAATTCCTTCCATTAGAATTACTTTTACAAATATGTACGGACACAGGCTAAGAAACTAAATGCATTAATTCTGTGCGTGGCATCACTACAAGTGCTGCAGCTGGAAAAATAACACTTTTATAAAAATGTAGCACAGCTTGTTAGACCTGTTTTAGGTTAATGAAGCAAGTAAACACATTATCTAAATCAAATCGAAACACACAAGTTCATCATAACTTAAAATCATATCATTGGAATTGAAAGCCTTAAGTTCAATAAAAATGTTTGCATAAATTTCAAAACTACATTGGCAGAATTCAAAGAATCAAAACTGAACAGTGAAGCATCACTTTCTTTTAAGTATTTATTTATTTTATTTACTACACAGCTTCCGAATTCCCAAATCTGGAGAAAAATTTGGTTTTCGTAGATTTGGATGAACACATTTTTGCTTGTGTAACTGTTGCATTTTTATTTTTATTTTATTTTTTAAATTCTACAGCTGTAGCACTTGTAGTAACTTTTTCCATACACTTAATACAGGTTGATTTTCAACATTTGGCAATACTATAGTGTACAGGTGTAAAAGCTAAAACAAACTGCAGTAACAACAAGACACCTATGAAATTTCCTTCAGAATTTTTACTTCTATTATACATCTTTTTTTGCTCTTAAACTTAAAAAACAGTAACACAATTTAACAATGACTGCAAGGAAATTATATTATGTACATATTCACTTTTTTGAGGTCAAACAAAGGACGTAGGCCTACAATGAAATAAATTTTTCAGCTCCTTTTTTGCAACTACTGACATGGTAATTTCTGCCAATTCTTCATTTTTTTTCCTTCATTAATTTTTGAAAACTATTTGATTGAAGGAAGCAGTTCATATCTCTCATCAATTCTCCTTGGGCGGCAAGGTCATTTGCACGTTTCTCTAATTCGGCAATATTTTTTTCTACTTTCAGTTTTTTCGTACTAAGCATTTGCAATTCCTCCTCAATCAATTTACGTTTCCTCCCAACGTTGCTTGGCACATTTTTTTTTTTTCGGCATCTAAATATTGAACATATTTCTGTCTAGCTGAAAAGATAGAAGCTCTAAGCTCTTTACTTAGTACCACATTCTTTAATAAATAACAGAAGATAACGATCTGAACTGCACTGACCCCACGCAAAGAAAACAAGAAGCCAGCAATAAATCTAATCTAAACCAAAGGAATTTGAAGGTAGATGGTTGGCAAACTGCCAAATGTACAGAACATGGGTGAACTTTTGCGACACGCGATCTAGTGACATAAAACCATCATCAGTACGCTAATGAAACCAGCTGGCCTGCGTAACGGGCGCATGTCTTTGGTTAAAAAAAAAAACAATTACGACCTTTTTAACGACCAAATATAATATAATTACGGTGTTTTCAAGGACTTTTTAAGAGCCCTTAAAAACAGAACAGAAATTAAGGAGTTCTTGAGGGCCCTTAAAAAAGGTAAATGGAAATTAAGGAGTTCTTAAGTACTTTTTAAGGGCCCTTAAAAATGCAAATGGAAATTAAGGAGTTCTTAAGGACTTTTAAGGACCGTACGAACCCTGTACCACCCCCGTAGCTGCGGGGAGGCGCAGGTAACGAAGGAGTGTACTGCAGCTGCCAGTTATGGTTTTATGAAAAAATTCGAACACACACAATAATTAACCCAAAGATTCATATTTTGCTTTAAGATATATTTAGCTTTGTCTAAATAAATATCTAGTTCACTTTTAGAACTCTGAATGTCCTACAGATTGAAAGCGCTCGGCTCTTTGACTTCAGGTTGTAATACGATTGCTCTGCAATAGGTTGGAAATAATACGATCGCTCTCCAATCGCCCTCTCTGCACTGCTGAGGAAAAGGGAAAAGCGTGAGGCCACAGTGGGATTCCCCGTGGAGGATGTAGGAAAACAGTTAGTTACCTAGGATTATGTGCATGACAGGCGTCAACATTTATTCACAGCAGTCGCAGATCTGCCATGTATACGAGGGCGATTTCTTCAAATGATTTATTTTAGTTTTGAATAAAGCAATTACACGTATTGTCAAATACATTACTTAAAAAGTTAAAACTATAAGGCTCTAAGTACCACCATTACTTTTGCAGACACTTTCCCTGACTTCCTAAACCCCAACCACCACACACACACACCCTGAAAAATGCATCCTCTCTCATGTTCGAAATTATTGTGCTTAACAGTGCTGAAGTAAATCTTGCGGGGGGAGTGGGGCGCACGTTGTGCTAGTTATGCCACTGGTGTCACTATTATACTACACTTGTGGGAGGTCAAAGTGCATAAGATTGATAGTGCTATTTCAATATTTTCACACCCATGATTTTTTTATTTTACCAAAGAGAAAATGAAAACAGAACACAATTCAAGATAAGCACATGCACTCTAAAAAGGGGTACACCTAGTAATCCTTTTGAAAAGTATTTTGCAACTTGCCTTCATTAATTGCAAAAATTGTCATAGCTTTTTCTGAAATAAATAAAAGTTACCTGAAAAAAACTGACCAGTCCGTTGGACCATCAAAGAATTCGACCGACGCTTAATTTAAACAGAAAAGTAAGAATTAATTGCCGCCCCGGTGGCGCAGTGGTCTAAGGCGTTGGCCTCTGATCATTCGTCCGCACGGGGTCCGGGTTCGAATCCCGGTCAGGCATGGATGTTGTGTTTGTCTTAGGGCACTGGCTCCCTCCCTTCCCTGGAACCAGTGACCCTAAATTAGGGACGGGCGACTGCTAATAGCCCATTGAGTTGCTCACGGTGGTCGTTAAACCTCCAATCACAAAAAAAAAAAAAAAAAAGAATTAATTTTCAATGTCAGCAATTTTAAAAGAGAAAACAAACTTTAGAAAAACAAAACTATTCATTTAATAATCTAAAGCAACTTATGGGGATTTTCTAGGAATTTTTTTCCTTTAATAGCAAATTTTCGGAGAAAACTCTTCTTCTTCAGGCTGACTTGCTGTCACTTTTTACTTGTCACTATCACGTTTACGGTTTACCTTGACGGTTACGGTTAACCTTGACGGTTTAGGTTATTTTTCAACAAATCCTGCCAGATGTTAGGCAGGGATAATCCTTTGCAGTCATTGATGATGGAATTTTGTTTTTTCTCAATCTCTATTCCTTCTTTCAGTTTTCTTTTTTGGAAATTGCTTTGGAAACTGATTACTTTAAGGGAATTCCAATCCATGCTGTGCCCAGTTTCTCTAACATGCCTATCTAATCCAGTCTTGTTGGAGCAATTTTTTATAGCTGCTTTATGCTCAGCTATACGAGTTTCTAGTCTGCGACCTGTTTCACCTATGTAAGATAGTCCACAACTACAATTTACTTCATAAACTACTCCTTGCATTTTTAAAATATCTTCTTCTCTTTGAACTATTTTAGGTAAAAAATTTTTAACTTTGTTCTCTAAACTTGGAGCTAGCCTAATATTGTATTTTTTACTAATTCTCTTTAAAGCCTCAAATAAACCTTTGTGATAAGAAATTTTTCTAGTGAATTTTACTTATTGCTTTTGTGGGTTCTTCGAACCATTAAAATTCAGAAGCTTCTCAATTTCTTCTTTAGGATAGTTATTCTCTGCAAGTATGACTTTAAGCTCTTCTTTATGGGCTTCTTTTTTATCTGCAGTAGAAACTATTTTATTAATTTTTTCTAAAAACTGACTTGCTACATTTTTCTTAATAGAAACTGGATGATAGGAATTGAAATCCAGTAGTCTTTTAGTATTCATTGGTTTTTTATACCAACTAGTGAGGAATTTTTCATCTTCATAATAGATAGTAATATCTAAGAAGTTTATTCTTCTTTCTTTTTGAAGTTCAATAGTGAACTTAAGGGAATCATCTAATTCATTGAATGAGTCTAGAATTCTTTCTGGAACAATTTCTGAGCTATCTATAAACTATTCAGTTTAGAAATACTGACACAATATGTAATTGAATTTTGACTTAATAAGCAACAAATATACTTACGTATTATAATCAGGGAAAAGAAATACCGAGTAATTCGGAAAATATAAGTAATCATACAATAACATCACAGAATCTTTTAAAATACACAAGACCCTAATTTAAATTCAAAACAGACCGGTAGAAAACGTGACTTGACTTAACCCAAGTTCTCAAGAAAGTAAAACTCTCGTGTTTAAGGGTAGCTCCCGTGGTCTATAGTTTAAGACAGCGCCCCAGTGGTCTGACATGAAACTGCGGTAGCGTTTGTCACGTGACACGGTGTTAGTGGCAAGGACGTCGAATAATTTTTTTTGTTTTGTTTTTGTTTTATGTTTAACGACCACCGTGAGCAACTCAGTGGGCTATAAGCAGTCGCCCGTCCCTAATTTAGGGTCACTGGTTCCAGGGAAGGGAGAGAGCCAGTGCCGTAAGACAAACGCAACATCCATGCCTGACCGGGATTCGAACCCGGACCCCTTACGGAAGAATGATCCGAGGCCAGCGCCTTAGACCACTGCGCCACCGGGGCCGCATAATAATTCTGGAGATGCCCCGAGTCTCTTAACCACGAAGGCACCAGGTGTGGGAATTTGACGTTTTGTACATGACACCTATATAATTTCAATTCGTGTACTTTAAAATTGCATGGATTTTGGTTGCAGAAACTGTGTTAATATCAAACCGCAATGAATTATGCTTCATAGACGAGTAAAGTTTTCAACTTTAATGTTATATTTTGTTTCGAATTCGCAATAATGTTCGTGTGTTTTAATTTCAAATAAAAATGGGAAGGAGCTTCGAAATAAATGATTTTATGAATTTAGTATTTTTTCACATATCGGAAGCGAGTTATGATGCGAAATTCTAAACATTTGCCACGAAAGAACGCGATTAGGTCAATACACAACGCATTTTTTTTTTTTTGATTGAAGGTTTAACGACCACCGTGAGCAACTCATTGGGGTATAAGCAGTCGCCCGTCCCTAATTTAGGGTCACTGGTTCCAGGGAAGGGAGAGAGCCACTGCCGTAAGACAAACACAACATCCGTGCCTCACCGGGATTCGAACCCGGACCCCGTTTGGACGAATGATCAGAGGCCATCGCTTAGACCACTGCGCCACCAGCACGGCACACAATGCATTGCAACTGCATTAGAAACCATCAGCTTTCCCACACTTTGACGGCTGTCGCTCGCCGTTACAGGCTTCACGCAAAGTGGTACTGCTCCATTAACAAGGGCAACTCCAGATATTTTTTTCTAACCTCTTTGGTTAGTGGCTATGAGGATGTAGCCATGGCTTTCTGCGAGGCAACGAGCCTAAGTAACGTTAGTGAAGGATAACCAATCCCCGTTGAAATGATGGCAGCTTACATTGAAAGTTTAACTTCCGAGGACAAAATGCGCTATCTGGAATAAATTAAAGAGCTTGAAGAAAAAGATCCGTGTGTGTTGAGTGCAAGTATCTCCGAAGGTGACTCGAAAAGTTTTCCGAGTGTACAAATCGTAAATATTTTCTATTACTTCGTCTTCGGTCGAAGCGTCTTTACCCGCTGAACAGTTCGAGACATATAAAAGTTTCCAAGTAGGTAAAAATTTTTCATCGTGGGTATTCTTTTGCATGGTAATTTAGTGGGATCACTAATTAGTGAGTAATTAGTAGCTCTTCAATAGAAAGGGTTTTTCTAAGCTGTGGAAAGCGATTTCCAAGATTTAGAAAAATTTAGAGCAAAATCTGGTTTTTCACGCGATAATCTGGTTTAAAAACACAGTAAATTTGATTTGTTCACTAAATTATTTATCCGTAAATAAATTTTGCAGCATATTCCCGGCCTGTAAAACAAGGAGGTAAGAATAATACTTCTGGAGATGCCCTGGTCTCTTAACCGTGAAGCCGCAAGGTGTAGGAATTTGCCATTGTTTACATAATACCTATGTCATTTTATTTGTTTGTATTTTGGAACTGCGTGGGTTTTGGTTGCAGAAACCGTGTTAATATCAAACCGGAATGAATCACTTCTTACCCGAGTGAAGTTTTCAATTTTAGCGGTTTTTTTGTTTTTTTTATTGGAGGTTTAACGACCACCGTGAGCAACTCAAATGGGCTATAAGCAGTCGCCCGTCCCTAATTTAGGGTCACTGGTTCCAGGGAAGGGAGAGAGCCAGCGCCGTAAGACAAACACAACATCCATGCCTGACCGGGATTCGAACCCGGACCCCTTACGGACGAAGGACCAGAGGCCAACGCCTTAGACCACTGCGCCACCGGGGCGGCAATTTTAGCGTTATGTTTTGTTTAGAATTCGCATTAACCCTCTAGGCGGCATAAGATTTGGAAGATTCAATGACAAATTCGGCCGGCATCTATCACAAAAAGCTTCCCTGGACGTCCTGCGTTCTTACCGTTTTCCTCTCTGAAAGCGGCTGGCCATTCTGGGCTTGTGCTTTTTCCCCCAGTAGGAGGAGTTTTTTTTTTTTTTTTTGATTGGAGGTTTAACGACCACCGTGAGCAACTCAATGGGCTATAAGCAGTCGCCCGTCCCTAATTTAGGGTCACTGGTTCCAGGGAAGGGAGAGAGCCAGTGCCGTAAGACAAACACAACATCCATGCCTGACCGGGATTCGAACCCGGGCCTATTCGGACGAATGATCAGAGGCCAACGCCTTAGACCACTGCGCCACCGGGGCGGCCAGTAGGAGGAGTGGCAGGTCCTACGGTCATCACAATAATGACAGCTTTCCACAAAGACACGATCGCTTGTGGTTTACGCCTTAAGGCATCACCCCCTATAAGGGGGTGATGCTTAAGATCCGTTCCAGAAAAGGAGAACAATAATTTTTTTTTTCTTGAGTGGAGGTTTAACGACCACCGTGAGCAACTCAATGGGCTATAAGCAGTCGCCCGTCCCTAATTTAGGGTCACTGGTTTCAGGGAAGAAAGAGAACCAGTGCCGTAAGACAAACACAACATCCATGCCTCACCGGGATTCGAACCCGGACCCCGTTCGGACGAATGATCAGAGGCCAGAACAATAAATAACCAAAGTCTCTTAGAAGAGTGAGCTGCTTTGCTGTTTTTATCCTCACCGCTGTTCTTCTGAAATATTTCTCGTTGTATCGAGATTTAAAAATATGTTTTACATACGTTATTCTTTTTCAGTTAAAACCTTTTAATGGTGGTTTAACTGTTGTAACTTTTTACGTGTTATATTTCCTTAGTGTGAAATGCAGTTTCTCAGTTCGAAGTTATTAATATTCACTGCGAACATATATCTCGGTAATCGAATGTTATTCAAGGAAAAATCTTTTACGTAACTCTCGGTTTTTTTTTTTTTTTTATTGGAGGTTTAACGACCACCGTGAGCAACTCAATGGGCTATAAGCAGTCGCCCGTCCCTAATTTAGGGTCACTGGTTCCAGGGAAGGGAGAGAGCCAGTGCCGTAAGACAAACACAACATCCATGCCTCACCGGGATTCGAACCCGGACCCCGATCGAACGAATGATCAGAGGCCATTGCTTAGACCACCGCGTCACCGGGGCGGCAACTCTCGGTTGTAAGTGGTCGATGTTCAAATCTTTGCACAGTTGTTTTCGTCAGGTTCTTCAGTGTAAATTATTTTAGAAGTTAGACCGCACATTTTCTTGACTAGGATATACTTTTTACTTGAACTACGGGAGGCAGGTGAAGACAAAGGAGATGTGAAATTACGCTGGAAAAATTGAAAAAACGGAAAAAAGGGTCACTTGAAAAATATTCGCATGAGAAAAAGCAATCACCAAAAAACTTTTTTTTTATATATATACATTCAGGAAGTATGACGAAGTGTTTTGGTGATTGCATTTGCTCATGCAAATATATTTTTTCGATTGATCCATTTTTCCCTTTTTTCAAGTTTTCCAGCGTAATTTCACGGTAAACGGTAGAAATACCACCGGGAAAAAATACCCCTGGAGAAAATACCCCTGAAAAGTGGAAAAAATACCCCCGGAAAAAATACCCCCGGAAGAAATACCCCCAGAACAAACTGTTCACTGTAAACTGCCACACAGGAACACTGATGTGTGGCAGTGTTCCGGTGTGGCAATTTACAGGCAACCCTGCCACACATCTTCAGCAACTTGGCTACAAAAGTTCAAAGGGAGGGGGGTCTACAAAGATTGTCGTTTCTGGGCCTATAATGAGAACTGAATTGGGAACTCCAAACGAATTTCGCGAAAACGTTCCACGTAAGCAAAGCGAGAATTGAACTTTAATTTGAAGAAATAAATTGCCGAGGATCCGAGGTACACTTGGTGGGGGGCTCTACCCCCAACTTCCGTAATATTATATTCTGGGCAGCTGGAGTCTCTCAGTGTATACAGGATGTTCCCCTTGAAACGTCCGTGAGCTCGGGGAGGCTTTCCCCCAAAATCTTAAAATAGACGTAAAGCTGTAAACATTACTACAGCTCGAGGGGGGGGCTTTCCCCCAAAATCTAAAAATGGACGTAGAGCTATAAACATTATTACCATGCTTTATATAATGATTCTGTAGACGCCGCCCCGGTGGCGCAGTGGTCTAAGCGATGGCCTCTGATCATTCGTCCGTGAGGGGTCCGGGTTCGAATCCCGGTGAGGCATGGATGTTGTGTTTGTCTTACGGCACTGGTTCTCTCCCTTCCCTGGAACCAGTGACCCTAAATTAGGGACGTGCGGCTGCTTATAGCCCATTGAGTTGCTCACGGTGGTCGTTAAACCTTCAATCAAAAAAAAAAAAAAAAAAAAAAAAGAAAGATTCTGTAGACGACCACGGATTTTCAGGAGTGTGGGGTGAATTCATCCCCCCAGTTTCTATAAGAGCGCTTCAGGGCTAACACCGAGGATACACTGACCGACTCTAGCGGTCCAGAATATAAAATTACGGAAGTTGTTGGGGATAAAGCCCTCCAAACCAAGCACCTCGTATCCCTTTTACAGACTTTACCAAATTTCTGGGGGAGGGAGGAAGGGCATACATAGTCTCCCATTGAACACAACATGAAGCGTAGAAATTGCGAGCAAATCCGTCACAAATCCCTTACCTTGAACACTTGTTTGCGCTCTTAGAAACTTGGGGGAGGGTGAATTCACCCCACCTTCCTGAAAATTCGTGGTCGTGTACAAAATCATTATATAAAGCATGGTTCTAATGTTTACGCTCATTTTAACATTTTGGGGGAAGCCCCTTCCCCCAAGCTCACGTACCTCGCGGGCCCTTAAAGGGGAACATCCTAAATACGCTGACAGACTCCAGCGGCCCAGAATATATTAAGGAATTTGGGGGTAAGCCCCCCCTTCAACAAAGTGTACCTCGGATCCGCGGCAATATATTTCTTCAAATTAAAGTATAATTCTCGTTTGGATTACATGGATTTCACGAAATTCGTTTGGAGTTCCCAATTAAGTTCTCAATATATGCCCAGAAACGGCAATCTTTATAGCTCCTCTTCCCCTTGAAATTTTGTGGCCAGTTGCCCTAAACTCGTACGAATCGACACGAAAATGCAGACAAACAAAAGAGCTCCTTCCCGTCGTTAGACACCTTGCCACACATAATTCGGAAACTTGGAAAACTGCCACACATAATTAGGAAACTTGGAAAACTGCCACACATTCAGAGTGTTCCTCGGAAGAACACTAATTTGTGGCCGGCCCCTGGATGTAAAGCTCGTGACAGTTTTCCTGTGGGGCAATCTTCCGGTGTGGCAGTTTTCTTGTGTGGCGGTTTACAGTGAACCAAATTTCCTCCACCCTTTCCAGTTAATTGTAAAACTGTTTTTACTATAAACGGCGGTAAAAGTTGAAATGATGACCCCGGAAAATTCACCCACATATTTGTACTCGTTGAACGGCTGCATCTTGTTTTAGACAGCGTGAAAATGAAAATGGTTACTCCTGAAAACTCCCCCACATTCGATATTTTGTGTAAACTGCAATTTGTGCACTGTCCCTGACATGAAAACGGTAGAAGATGGGGGACTTTTCTTGTGGGGGAGTTTTCTTATGGGGAACTTTTCCAATGTGGAGGACATGAAAACGGTAAAAGATGGGGGACTTTTCCTGTGGGGGAGTTTTCTTATGGGGAACTTTTCCAATGTGGAGGACTTTTCCGAATGCCGGGAGTTTTACTGGGCGGGACTTTTCCTGTGGGGGACTTTTCCGTTCATCATTGCGCCCCCGTCTGTGCTTCTACTATATATATATCCTCATCATCAACAACATTGTCAACCATTATCAATCCACTGCTGGATGAAAGTCTCCCCAAGTTTCTTCCACAACTGTATGTCCATAGCAACTCTGCTCCATGTTACTCAGGCATGATTTCGAATTTCATCCGATCATCTCCTATGTGGTTTTCATTCTGGGTCTTTTTCTACTGGAATGTATATATATCCCAACAAAAATGGTCTTTCTGGTCCAGCACCATGTTGCCGCTGCCTAACCGTCTATAAAATGTCCGGGCGGCCAACAGAAGGGTTTAGGCCAACAGCTGGTCAACAGTTGGCACCCCCATCAGTTGTCATATGCCACAACATGAACATCAGTTATCCATCACAGGCAGTAATTGCCACAAGTGGCCCTTCAGCGGCCCTGCAAGCACGTGCCAGAAATAATGGCTAGCCTAATGTGGGCCGCTAGTTTGCCGGCCGTGACAGCCGGCAACCACGTGACGTAACTGATGGCTTGCCGAATCTGGTCCGCCAATTTCCTAGTAGTAGCCATAAAAAAAACAAAACAAGGATAACCGTAGATTCCCAAAGCTAAAGGGAAAGATATTTTATTTTACTTCTCGTTATTTTTAGAAACGAATTCCTCCTAGTGTGTGTATTCAACCCATGGATGAGAGTACATTATATCCACATAGCGTTGCTTCTTTTTTTTTTTTTTTTGTGCCTTTCAAATAATTTATAAAGTTTGTACGCGTATAATTCTTTTTCCCAACAAACGTTTTTTCAATGTTTTTCCAGGACATTTGTTTCAAGCGGTTTCAAATTATTTCTTGTTATTCATGGGAATGGAGTGGGTGTATTTCACGGCTGTATTCTAGTATTTCATGGCTTAATCTGATATCTTCGTCGATGTGGAATTTCATTAGGAAATTAATTCGCCTCTCTACATAGTTTTTTTTTCTTAACATCCACTAAAATAACACGATGGCGATAGCGTCGTCTTCAACTAAATGGTACCATGATAGAAACAGCAAGTGTTGCTTCTGCGCATGCGCAGTCCCGTTTCTTCCATCTGGTGTTGGGGTTGCATCGGTTGACAGCTACGGGCCACTAGTGGTACTTGCTTGGAGGCCCACAATTCACGGCGATGCTGCAGGGCCATCAATGGCTTGCCAACTGATGGCGCTGCCACCAACGGACCGCTATCGGGCCGTGAGCGGCAGATTTGAGCCAGCAGTGACCCATCACTGCCAGCTGGTGGCCAGCAGTTTCCCAGCACTTGTGTTTTTACTGGGATATATATAAATGTATATTACAGTTGAAATATATATATCCATAGAGCGTCCTTTTTCAGTCCACAACGAATTCGGTCCGTTGTGTCTTCCACACGTAAGAGTGGACCCAGAGAATGCCATTCCCCAGACCATAACGTTGCCCCCACCAGCTTGTGTTCTGCCAGCAATGGTTGAAGTGAATATGTTCTCCGATGTTTCTCACCTTATACGCAAACGTCCATCCGTTCGATGAAGCAGAAAATGTGACTCATCGGATAAGGCAATCCTTTTCCAATCAATGGAAATGTAAGCCTTTTCTGCCGATGCACCTTGTTAACATAGGTGCAGTGACCATCCGTCTGAATCGTGACCCCATACGCAGCAGGGTTTGCTGAACTGTGTTTTTAGACACACTTTCTGTATCCCCCTGGTTCATTCGGCCAGTGAGTTGCTCCACTGTGTGTCGATCGGCCTTCAAGCACCTTCAAAGCCGACATTCACCTCTCACATCAATGGCACGTGGGGCTCCGCAGTTTCCACTTCGCTTATGCGCAATGGTGAATTTCTCCGATACACTTTAACCACAGCAGCGTGCGAACAGTTCACAAACTACGCTGTTTCACAAATACTGCCAACCTTGGTCCGAAAGCCGATAATCATCCCTTTTTGAAAAACTGATAAATCGCTCCTTTTATCCATGACAGCAACAAGTGATATGTTTTCAGAATGCCTACAGCGCACCTTATATACCCTGCAAGCCAGCTCACGACACATGGGTTCATTCATTGGCTACGAGCTGTTGATGTCAAAAGTAGGAGGTGGTCAAAATAATGTGACTAGACTGTTTTTTGTTTTTTTATATTGGAGGTTTAACGACCACCGTGAGCAACTCAATGGGCTATAAGCAGTCGCCCGTCCCTAATTTAGGGTCACTGGTTCCAGGGAAGGGAGAGAGCCATTGCCTTAAGACAAACACAACATCCATGCCTCACGGGATTCGAACCCGCACCCCTTTCGGACGAATGATCAGAGGCCATCGCTTAGACCACTGCGCCACCGGGGGGCTGACTCGACTGTATGTATATATATATGTGTGTGTGTGTGTGTGTGTGTGTGTGTGTGTGTGTGTGTGTGTGTGTGTGTTTTAAAATCAGATGTTCTGTGTGGGGAGCTAAATAGTTGGGAGAAAGGACTGACAGACGGAGTAATAGAAAGTTAAACGTGAAGAAAAGGAATGAAATGTAAAAAAACAAAAGATTTGTTTTCTTAAAACAGCGATGGACTGACAGATGGTCGAAGAACCAATCGCCGAATAAAAAGTAGTGTGGGCGAATAACGACTGTCATATTCACTTTTTTAATGCAGACAACGTTAACACTGTGACAAGAACTCGTCACCACTAAACATTTAGTTACCGTCTCATCTCTTTGAAGTACAAAACGATTCAGCCAGTCTCCAAAAAAATTAAGCATTTTATATACATGTTCTTAATGCTTATGTGACCAATTTTTCTGTTCTTAACCTACCCAGGGTTCCAACGGTTCTCGATGCAGTCAGAAAATTTCCTAAGCGGCCTTTTGTAAACCCTGAAAATCTGACCTCACGTGCAGTAAAAAATCATTATATCTTATACACGGACGGAAAAAAAATCCCAGCACCACGAAAAAATAGTTGTAGAGGAATGAAATGGCGGCAATACATTTGTATAGGTAACATATTTAATCGATTAAGGTTTGAAGATCACAGCTTATTATAAGCGCGAGAAGAGCCATTTTAAATGTGAAATGCTGGTACATTAATAACCGGGATAACCGCCAGAATGTTGAATGTAAGCACGCAAACGTTCATGCATTGTGTCGTACAGGTGCTGAATGTCAGTTTGTGGGATGGAGTTAAATGCCTGTTGCACTTGGTCGGTCAATACAGGGACGGTTAATGCTGGTTCGGGGTGACGCTGGAGTTGTCGTCCAATGATGTCCCATACGTGCTCGATTGGTGAAAGATCTGGTGATCTAGCAGGCCACTGCAACATGTCGACACTTTGTAGAGCATGTTGGGTTACAACAGCGGTATGCGGGCGAGCGTTATCCTGTTGGAAAACACTCCCTGGAATGCTGTTCATGAATGGCAGCACAACAGGTTGAATCACCAGACCAACGTTCAACTGTGCCGTCAGGGTGCGTGGGATAACCACGAGAGTGCTCCTGCTGTCATAGGAAATTGCTCTCCAGACCATAACTCCAGGTGTAGGTCCAGGGTGTCTCGGCCGTAAAGAGGTTGGTTGCGGGCGCTCACCTTGAATCCTTCTAACCAACACACGGCCATCACTGGCACCCAGGCAGAACCGGCTTTCATCACAACAGATCTCCACTCCGTCTTCCAATGAGCTCTAGCTTGACACCACTGACTTCGCAAACGGCAGTGGTTTGGAGTAAGTGGAATGCACGCTACAGGGCATCTGGCTCGGAGCCGTCCTTCAAGTAACCGATTTGTAACAGTTCGTTGTGTCACTGTGGTGGCAACTGCAGCTCGAATTGCTGCCGCAGACGCAGTACGATGCGCCACGGCTATACGCCGTACACGGCGGTCTTCCCTCTCAGTAGTGCCACGTGGCCGGCCGGAACCCGGTCTTCTTGAGGCAGTACCTTTCCTTAACCATCGCTGCCAACAATCATGCACAGTGGCTAGATTCCTGCCAAGTCGTTCTGCAATATTGCGGAAAGAAAATCCACCTTCTCGTAGCCCTATTACACGACCTCGTTCAAACTCCGTGAGCTGTTGATAATGTCTTCTTCGTCTTCTTGAAGGCATTCTTGACTAACATCAACACACTACGTCGAATCTCAACGATAACTAACGCTTACGAACGTTAGAGCGCGTATTTACAGCAAACCTGCTTTGCCTGTTCCGAGGGGCGCTACTAGCACCGCACGTATGCGCCGAGCGCGAAATTTGCATAGACGTCATCTTACAGATGTACTCTCACAGCCTACCAACTGTCGTTTATCTAACACAACCCCTTCTTGGTGTTGAGATTTTTTTCCGTCGGTGTATTTTCTGGATGAATATCCCTAAGCCCCCCGGTGGCAAAGTGGTCTAAGGCGCTGGCCTCTGATCGTTCGTCCGTAAGGTGTCCGGGTTCGAATCCCGGTCAGGCATGGATGTTGTGTTTGTCTTACGGCACTGGCTCTCTCCTTTCCCTGGAACCAGTGACCCTAAATTAGGGACGGGCGACTACTTATAGCCCATTGAGTTGCTCACGGTGGTCGTTAAACCTCCAATAAAAAAAATCCCTAAAGGATATTCAAATTGAAGTAGACTCATGTGGAAATCGTTTCCTCTAGGATTCCTTATCAGTCGATTACTGCTTCCTTTTCAGCGGAACAAAATGTCTCTCCTCTCGGGGAGGTGTGTAGGAACATCCCTTGTGCGTAGGTTTCTTGCATTGCCTTACGGCATTTATGGTCCTGCTGTTCACGGACTGAAAAATGATGTGGCTTTGTTCCTTTGAGCGTTCCGATCGCTCCCTATTCTAAGCGCTAATCTAGGCCTCTTAGTTCACTAAGAAATACAAAGAATAATTCCTGTTTTTCACAAAGATCGCACATGTCTAATATAACAAGAATTTGTTTAAACATTTCTGCTGCGATACTAAATCAAAGACATATGAACGTAAATGCTAAAAGTCTATCGTACGAAAGGTCACTAAAGTAATTCACCGATGCTGTCACACGTACGGTCATTCACAAACATAATTTTCAAATTGTAGGTCAAGATTAAAAACACTTTATTTACAATTAAAAACTAATATTTACACGCGAGATCTTTCGGGGCTGAACATAGCACCCATCATCAGGATCAAGCGCCACGAAACACAGGAGAAGACATTATATACTGTTAAACACGACCCACAATTCACTCGGTTTTCTTAATCACCGGTGATGCCATCAACAAATCGTTAAAGTCCAAAATATCAAGTCTTAATATCTTATCCTATAAAGTCCTCTTCTTCAGAGTTGTGTGAGGAGGGGGCAACCATCTTTCTCCACTGTCTTGGAACAAATGTCGGGAGTTCAATGTTACAGCATGTTTCCCCATATGCAAGAATGAAGAGGCTTTCCGTAAGGAAGACAGTACGTTTATTAACACTTGAGTTAAGTACCCTAACATTTTTCAAATCTGGGGAGTAACCTCCCTGGTTAACAGCTTGAGTGAAAGCTGTGGAAACCGTTCCAGAACGAAGAGCGTATTTATGTTCACCCATTCTGACATTAACGGTTCTTAGGGTAGAACCTATATAGTATTTAACTGCAGTATCTGAATCCTCGTGAATTAATGGTATGCAGTAGATGCCTGGTTTGTTAAGTGCTGGGACTCTATCTCTATCATTTCTTATCATTTAAAGCTCTTAACCAGGGAGGTTACTCCCCAGATTGGAAGTGCTGGGACTCTATCTCTATCATTTCTTATCATGGAAGCTGTTAACCAGGGAGGTTACTCCCCAGATTTGAAAAATGTTAGGGTACTTAACTCAAGTGTTAATAAACGTACTGTCTTCCTTACGGAAAGCCTCTTCATTCTTGCATATGGGGAAACATGCTGTAACATTGAACTCCCGACATTTGTTCCAAGACAGTGGAGAAAGATGGTTGCCCCCTCCTCACACAACTCTGAAGAAGAGGACTTTATAGGATAAGATATTAAGACTTGATATTTTGGACTTTAACGATTTGTTGATGGCATCACCGGTGATTAAGAAAACCGAGTGAATTGTGGGTCGTGTTTAACAGTATATAATGTCTTCTCCTGTGTTTCGTGGCGCTTGATCCTGATGATGGGTGCTATGTTCAGCCCCGAAAGATCTCGCGTGTAAATATTAGTTTTTAATTGTAAATAAAGTGTTTTTAATCTTGACCTACAATTTGAAAATTATGTTTGTGAATGACCGTACGTGTGACAGCATCGGTGAATTACTTTAGTGACCTTTCGTACGATAGACTTTTAGCATTTACCATATCTTAGCTGCAAATTTCTTATGCTTTGTAAGGAACCTCTTCAAGTGGACACCTTACCTAAAGTGCACGAGGCATGGAGAGGGCTTTTAAAATCTTCTGTGTTTTTCGCAGAAAATTATCTGTCAACGAGGCCCACTTAAGCTTTTTAATTAATTGTCGCTCACTGAAAGTGATGCCAAAGTTTCTTAGAATCAGATGTTTCGCAATATCTCAAAGAGATGCCTGGGTCATCGCCAATGCACAACAAAAAGATTAACAGCTGAAATAAGGAGGAAACGAAGCTATGTGGACATGCTTAACCGTAAGTCTTATAATGCATATGCCTATCTGACGAGACATGCTCACCAAATTATCTTGGGTAAGCGTTTAATGATTTTCTTTTCTAATTTACAAAAAGAGGTAAATGTGGTTAATCAACGACATATACGGAAACTCTGTGACCTGGTTCTGGTATCAAACCGACCCTTACAAATTCATCTACGAAGTCAAAATGTTGAACATGCTGATGAATACTCGCTACATGAACCATTCCTTAACTACAGTTTTGCAGAATTCTCGGACAGCCAACGTTCAGCCCTAAGTCGGGGATTTAAATTTAGCTTTCCAGGGTCTTCTTTTCGACCTCTAAATACCATCCCACACGTTGAAAACATTATCAGTGCACTTCCCGAAGAAGTACGTGATTCTACTCGTTATACTTTGGCCAAGACTCTTGCAGGACCTAATAGAATATCACCAGCTCTGAAATACGAACGAGATCAGTTACTACAGCTAGCAAAAAACCCAAACTTGTCAACCATTTGTGCAGACAAAACACAACAAATCATTATTCTGGACCGTGACGACTATTACGCTAGGATGAAACAGGCCATCAATTTAGTTCCCCACCGTGTTCTCAGGTCTGACCCAACTTCAGCTACTATTGCAGAATTGAGTAAACTAAGAAACCAAGGTTTCCTACCTAAATCTATTTCTACAAAAATGAGACCTCCAGTAGGACTTAGGGTTCCCGAGGTCTTTGGAAAACTGAAAATTCACAAACCGGACCAACCTCTTAGGTTGCTTGTTTCAGGATATGCTAACCCTACTCGTACACTCGAGACAGCGTTGGCTTCATTTTTAAAACCTCTCACCTCAAATTCCTCTGTATCCATTAAAAGTTCTATGCAGGCTATATCTCGTATCAAAACCTTTGACTCTGGGGGAACTGAGTTCATAATGGCTTCGCTGGATATAGTATCACTATTTCCAAGTATACCACTCAACACCGTTCACTCAATTATTGAGGACAAATTACAAGAAGACAATTCCATCTCTCCACTTGAAGCTAATGCAATAATTTCTGGTCTCAAACTCGTAGCTAAGAGAACTTACTTTAAATTTGATGGTAAGTTCTATCAACAAAAGGAAGGGGCACCAATGGGTTCCCCCTCTCCCCCGTTTTAGCCGAGATCCTCATGCAGCATCTAGAAAACAAGGTCTTGTTGGACTTCCCTTATCAACCGTCACTGTTGATTAGGTACGTTGATGACATGTTGGTTTTTTGGCCCCATGCTTTACCTTTACTGGACGAATTTGTAGATTGTCTTTCTACCCAGTTTCCAACTATAAAGTTTACCAAAGACCTTGAGAAAGAGGGAAAATTGCCATTCCTGGACAGTTTACTGTCTCGAAATTCGAATTCCAATAAAATCAAGCATTGTGTTTTCCGTAAACCGACGTTCATACCTTGTATGATCCCATTCACTTCCTCTCACCCTCCCGAACATAAAGCTTCAGCTTTACGCTTCTTAATAAGACGTGCCTTCACCCATTCTTCGACAAGTAAAACTCGAAGTGATGAACTTTCTAGAGTTCAAAATTTGGCCTTATTGTTTGGGTTCTCTGTCAACCTCTTCCAAGGACTATTACAACAATTTCAAAGACTGAGATTCACGACTTTGTCCACAGAGAAAAAACCTACTAAGTACATCGGCAAAGTTGATTTCATTCCACCTCTTGTGTCTATCTTAAGAAAAGCCTGTTACAAACACAATCTAACGTTTGGAGTGTCCACCAGAAACATTTTTTCCATGATAAGAAATGATAGAGATAGAGTCCCAGCACTTAACAAACCAGGCATCTACTGCATACCATTAATTCACGAGGATTCAGATACTGCAGTTAAATACTATATAGGTTCTACCCTAAGAACCGTTAATGTCAGAATGGGTGAACATAAATACGCTCTTCGTTCTGGAACGGTTTCCACAGCTTTCGCTCAAGCTGTTAACCAGGGAGGTTACTCCCCAGATTTGAAAAATGTTAGGGTACTTAACTCAAGTGTTAATAAACGTACTGTATTCCTTACGGAAAGCCTCTTCATTCTTGCATATGGGGAAACATGCTGTAACATTGAACTCCCGACATTTGTTCCAAGACAGTGGAGAAAGATGGTTGCCCCCTCCTCACACAACTCTGAAGAAGAGGACTTTATAGGATAAGATATTAAGACTTGATATTTTGGACTTTAACGATTTGTTGATGGCATCACCGGTGATTAAGAAAACCGAGTGAATTGTGGGTCGTGTTTAACAGTATATAATGTCTTCTCCTGTGTTTCGTGGCGCTTGATCCTGATGATGGGTGCTATGTTCAGCCCCGAAAGATCTCGCGTGTAAATATTAGTTTTTAATCGTAAATAAAGTGTTTTTAATCTTGACCTACAATTTGAAAATTATGTTTGTGAATGACCGTACGTGTGACAGCATCGGTGAATTACTTTAGTGACATATGAACGGATGGGGAGCTAACAGTTCGTATTTTTCTTATTACGGAGCGAAGAATGCCGAGTAGTTCACCAATCGGAATTCTTTCGTGTAAATTGTACACTTCTCTTTACTTTTGAAAAAAAAAACTTACACATGTCTGTTTCCTTTTTTCTTTACGTCTAAATAACCGAATCTCTAGAAAAGAATATTTAACTGCTTGTGCTAATAAAACAATAAAAATGATACTAAAACCTTATCAGTGCAATAATGAAAAATATCAGTATTAAACTGATTGGGGAGAGGGGCACATTGGTACTGAAAGTTCACACGCTGTGGTTTTGGACGTTTGGCGAAAAATTCCTATACGGAAAAAATTACATACAAGTAAACTCTTACACTTTCTCATATGAGGCATTTATTTATTTTTTATTGTTGTGAGTTTAACGACCACCGTGAGAGAAACTCAGTGGGTTATAAGAAATCGTCCGTCCCTAATTTAAGGCCACTGGTTCCATGGAAGTTAGAGAGATAGTTCGGTAAGACCAGGAACGTCGACTTCATCAAATTATTAGGGATTGGGGGGAGGGGGAGCAGACATGAAGAGACCAAATGTGGGAGGGACACTCTTCTTCTATTCTCAGGAGAACAATAAAAAAAGATAAACTACGACAACGACGTATATTTTAAAATGCAATTGTAATACAAATTTTGAAGATGACAATCCAATTTTAGAAATTAGCGAGGTTACTAAAACAAAGAACGAGAAGCACAAATAATAAATAGATAAATAAAGGCGTTAGAGGTCATAAGTTTCTGTATTTTTATTTATTGTATTTATGATAATTGTTTTAAACGTTTCCACACATCGTGAGAACATATCAAACACAAAACGGGGATGGCAATCAAGTTTCCTATCAAATGAGCAATACTGAATATGTAAAAAAAAACCGGTTTTACTTATTTCGCTATTTATTATTTTTTGGAAATAAAAAGCTTTAGCCTCATAAGGTGGAGCTTGGCCTACCTTATGAGACCCAGGCGATTACTTAATTGAACAGAATGAAAAATACTGGGTGGGCACTTCCCCTCCAGTAAAATTATTGAGGGGCAAGTTTCGCCTTGCCTCTCAAGGCAAACACAACATCCATGACTCACTGGGATTCGAATCCGGACCCACTTGAACGATTGGTCATAAGCCTGCGCCACCGGGCCGCCTAGTGGTCAACGCTCGTTACTGCCACTGAAAGGACCTCAGGTTCGATCCCAGCCAGATACGAACGCTCGATCCAATAAATATCCGCACACTCCCTTCCTAAAATCTTCTTCATATGATCATATGATCAAGCCTGCGCCACCGGGGTGACATAAAGGAATGGGCTGGGCATACTGATAGAATAATGGACTGCCCATGGGCACCTGAAATATTAGACTGGATACCAAGAGACAGAAGACAGGAAATGACTCAGAAAATCACATGGGAGATGGATGGAAGAAATCGGAAAGCTTGGCGGAGTGGCATGGAGGAAACTAGCTCAAGACAGACAATTATGGAAGAAACTTGGAAAATTAGCGACTTGGGAAGCAAGCTTTCGAATTTCACCCACCCATATCCCATGTGATCTTCTTCTGGGTCATTTCATACAGCAGTCGATTGATAATGATAATTGTTGACAATGATGATATATACACTGACGGAAAAACAATCCCAACACCAAGAAGGGGTTGTGTTAGATAAACGACAGTTGGTAGGCGGTGAGAGTACATCTGTAAGATGACGTCGATGCAAATTTCGCGCTCGGCGCATACGTGTGGCGTTAGTAGAGCCCCTCGCAACATGCAAAGCAGGTTTGCTGTAAATACGCGCTGTAACATTCGTGAGCGTTAGTTATCGTTGAGATTCGACGTAGGGTGTTGATGTTAGTCAAGAATGCCTTTAAAAAGACGAAGAAGCCATTATCAACAGCTCACGGAGTTTGAACGAGGTCGTGTAATAGGGCTACGAGAAGGTGGATTTTCTTTCCGCAATATTGCAGAACGACTTGGCAGGAATGTAGCCGCTGTGCATGATTGTTGGCAGCGGTGGTCAAGGGAAGGTACTGCCTCAAGAAGACCGGGTTCCGGTGGGCCACGTGGCACTACTGAGAGGGAAGACCGCCGTGTACGGCGTATGGCCGTGGCGCATCGTACCGCGTCTGCGGCAGCAATTCGAGCTGCAGTTGCCACCACAGTGACACAACGAACTGTTACAAATCGGTTACTTGAAGGACAGCTCCGAGCCAGACGCCCTGTAGCGTGCATTCCACTTACTCCAAACCACTGCCGTTTGCGACGTCAGTGGTGTCAAGCTAGAGCTCATTGGAGGATGGAGTGGAAATCTGTTGTGTTTTCTGATGAAAGCCGGTTCTGCCTGGGTGCCAGTGATGGCCGTGTGTTGGTTAGAAGGAGGCCAGGTGCTGCAACCAACCTGTCTGCGGCCGAGACACACTGGACCTACACCCGGAGTTATGGTCTGGGGCGCAATTTCCTATGACAGCAGGAGCACTCTCGTGGTTATCTCACGCACCCTGACGGCACAGTTGTACGTCGGTCTGGTGATTCAACCTCTTGTGCTGCCATTCATGAACAGCATTCCAGGGGTGTTTTCCAACAGGATAACGCTCGCCCGCATACCGCTGTTGTAACCCAACATGCTCTACAGAGTATCGACATGTTGCCGTGGCCTGCTAGATCACCAGATCTTTCACCAATCGAGCACGTATGGGACATCATTGGACGACAACTCCAGCGTCACTTCCAACCAGCATTAACCCTCCCTGTATTGACCGACCAAGTGCAACAGGTATGGAACTCCATCCCACAAACTGACATCCAGCACCTGTACGACACAATGCATGAACGTTTGCGTGCTTGCATTCAACATTCTGGCGGTTACACCGGTTATTAATGTACCAGCATTTCACATTTAAAATGGCTCTTCTCGCGCTTACAATAAGCTGTGATCTTGAAACCTTAATCGATTAAATATGTTTCCTATGCAAATGTATTGCCGCCATTTCATTCCTCTACAACTATTTTTTCGTGGTGTTGGGATTTTTTTTCCGTCAGTGTATATACTTACACGAGTATATATATATATATTGCAGAGTATGATCCAGGAATTTGCTGACAAGAGTAAAGAAGTGGGATTAAAAATTAACTTTCAGAAGACAAAAGTGATGTTCAATGCTTTTACAAGAAATGAAGATTTATCGATTGATGGAGAAAAGCTGGAGATAACAGACACGTACGTTTATCTTGGACAGCAGATATCAAGTGAGGGTCACATTGATGAAGAAATTAATCGGCGTATAAAACTTGCCTGGAGAGCTTTTGGAAGAAACAGCATAATTTTCAAGAGCAATATGCCATTATGTCTTAAAAGAAAAGTGTTTGATCAATGCATCCTTCCAGTGCTTACGTATGGTGCAGAGACGTGGACCTTAACTAAAAGAGACATACAAAGGCTGCAGACAACTCAAAGTAGCATGGAGAGGTGCATGCTTGGTGTAACCAGGAGAGATAAGAAGAGGAACTCGTGGATCCGAAAAATGACAAGAGTGGAAGACATCATGATCAGAGTTAAATCCCTGAAATGGCAATGGGCTGGACATACTGCCAGGACAGACCAACGATGGACAACTGAAATTTTAGATTGGATTCCAAGAGACAGGAAAAGACCTAGAAGAAGACCACATGTGAGATGAGTAGATGAAATTCGAAAGTATGCGGGGGTAATATGGAGGAGACTGGCACAAGACAGACCGTTGTGGAAGAAACTTAGGGAGACCTTCGTCCAGCAGTGGATTGATAATGATTGACAATGATGATGATGATGATATTCTTCCCAGTCAAGTGTATGAATAATGTAACTCATCTTTTTCTGTTTTGCATTATGAGTTGTTTTAAGAGCGACAACAAAGAGAACTGTATTTTCACTATTTTACTAAAATATTTTTTTCCTTGGACTACAAAAAAAAAAAAATAATAATCAGTGAATTCACTAAATTATATTTATCTCTTTTTTTTTTTTTTTTTTTTTTTTTTGAAACTTTTCGTTTGCGCTTGTTATCCAGGAGGGAGAGAAAAAACAATAGCTTTCGGCAATCAGAAATTTTCATTTTCTTTCTCTTAATTGCGATCTAAACACCAGAAATTATTCGTTCTACTTCCGATATGTATTGAAAGCACTAAAATTCTGAACATTTTACTCTAATCACTTAATTTAAAAAAAAACCTTACAGACTCAGACATTAAAACCCACACACACACACACACACACAGTCTTTAGAGATTTTTGCCCATGTCTGAAATAAGGAATGCAGGGAATAAATAAAGCAAACGTACAAGGCGGCCCCCGGTGGCGCAGTGGTCTAAGCGATGGCCTCTGATCATTCGTCCGTAAGGGGTCCGGGTTCGAATCCCGGTCAGGCATGGATTTTGTGTTTGTCTAACTGCACTGGCTCTCTCCCTTCCCTGGAACCAGTGACCCTAAATTAGGGACGGGCGACTGCTTATATATAGCCCATTGAGTTGCTCACGGTGGTCGTTAACCCTCCAATCAAAAAACAAAAAACAAAAAAAAACGCACAAGGATGAATTGCTTAGATCTTTAAATCACTACTGTTTGACCCTGGGCATCTTCCTCATTCTAACAATGGGACTCTGTAGGAAGACTTCGTTCCCTTTCATCCCCCGCAAGACCTTCCTTCTCGCGGCTAATCTATCCCCAATTCATCCTAACGAGCGGGCGTGGTTTAGTTCCTAATGGAGGGGGAGTGAAGATGCGTATATATGCGTTCTCTCCGCTTTTGATGGACGTAATATTGCGTCCTCACCGCTTTTGAGCAGGTTTTGGTGAACGTATATATGCGTCCGCGCCGCCTAGAGGGTTAAGCCATTTGTTTTCGAAATGTGAAAAAATACCAGACATTCGTCACCCCCTCCCCCTAATTTTTTTTTTGATTGAAGGTTTAACGACCACCGTGAGCAACTCAATGGGCTATAAGCAGTCGCCCGTCCCTAATTTAGGGTCACTGGTTCCAGGGAAGGGAGAGAGCCAGTGCCGTAAGACAAACACATTATCCATGCCTGACCGGGATTCGAACCCGGACCCCTTTCGGATGAATGATCAGGGGCCATCGCCTAGACCACTGCGCCACTGGGGCGGCCCTAATTTTAATGCATCAGACAGCAGAGGTGCCTATCAGCCATCACCATACGAAGCCTCATCGTTCATGCGTGGAAATGGTATTTTGTGAGAAATTTATTACAACTGATGAGAGAACTATAAAAAAAAAAACGGGATCGTGATTACACGGTTTTCAAAACCATCCCCCAAGTTAGTCAAATAATACTATTGGGATTTGTTTTCGATGCTCAAAAGTTTGATTACACTTTATATATTTTAGTTTTCATTATATTATTTTCATTCACTAATTATGATTAACTAATCAATGAAGTTTGCTTCTCTTTCATGAACGAATTTTATGGACCCCCCCCCCCGTCCATAAAATTCCAACTATGCGAATAATCAATTGGGTAAAATAATGAAAAACGGAAAGATCTGTTAACAAATTTGATCTATTCAATAAAGTTTTCTACCATTTTGTTGATATTTATTTCCATCAATGTATGGCAAAATCCACCGAAAAGTACCGAGGCTTCCGTCGAATGTAATTACACGGCGCGACAGTAGTAATTTCGTAAAACGCAGAATTCAGCTGGCAGAAATTTAAAACTGGCTTAAAGGGAAAAAAAAAAAAAAAGATAATTTGCCGATCCCAATCAGAACGCAAGTTTGCAATAAAAAGAGCAGCCGGGGAGGACGTCGTGTTCGAGAACTTAATCGCCCGCAACGTTTTGACCGTCGAGGATGGGTGGTCTTTTGAGCGCATGTTAAATCTTTGCTTTAGTTTTACAAATTTTCCATAAATTCATATTATTTTAACAAAAAAAAGATACAAAATTGAGATCTGTAATTCTTTCAACCTGTCCGTAATCAGACAGCAAAATCCGTAATGTTGTTACCTCTGGGACAGTAATCAGCGTTTTCAAAAGGCAATTGTTTTTTACAAAAGTTAGTGCTGACAGTGTAAACAACCTAATTTCTCTTCGATATTTAATGAAAAATAAAGTTAGTTATTAATAGAAAAGGCCAAGCCGCAAGTATCAAAATCCCTAAGTTTCCAAATCGGAAGCCATATCAACGGCCCAAAAGCAAAAAAAAAAAAAAAAAAAAATACATATCTCGATATATGGCAAAATTAGAAAAATTTAATCCGTAAAAATTTACTCAAACAAAAACCAATAGCAATCTCGAACATGGCTTCCGGCCATTTAACAATAACAAAGCCACCGAATAAACTAACTAGGAGCAATACAAAGTTCACAGTATCTTCCCAAAATGTAACAATTAATTGCTTTATTTAAAGAAAAAAAACGTGCTTCTTGAAATCCAATAATCTGGCATTCAAATTTTTGCACAATTACAATACTTCCTCATACTAACATATGAGAAAGTAAAAATATAATCCAAATATATAAGCATGTCAGAAAATGAGATATTTATGAAACGTTAAACTTAATATAAATAAATACAAATGCATACAATAGCTGACATTCAACAGCAATAAATGATTTATAAAATATAAATACACTGACGGAAAAAAAAATCCCAACACCAAGAAGGGGTTGTGTTAGATAAACGACAGTTGGTAGGCGGTGAGAGTACATCTGTAAGATGACGTCTATGCAAATTTCGCGCTCGGCGCATACGTGCGGCGCTAGTAGCGCCCCTCGGAACATGCAAAGCAGGTTTGCTGTAAATACGCGCTGTAACATTCGTGAGCGTTAGTTATCGTTGAGATTCGACGTCGTGTGTTGATGTTAGTCAAGAATGCCTTTAAGAAGACGAAGAAGCCATTATCAACAGCTCACGGAGTTTAAACGAGGTCGTGTAATAGATCTACGAGAAGGTGGATTTTCTTTCCGCAATATTGCAGAACGACTTGGCAGGAATGTAGCCACTGTGCATGATTGTTGGCAGCGGTGGTCAAGGGAAGGTACTGCCTCAAGAAGACCGGGTTCCGGCCGGCCACGTGGCACTACTGATAGGGAAGACCGCCGTGTACGGCGTATGGCCGTGGCGCATCGTACCGCGTCTACGGCAGCAATTCGAGCTGCAGTTGCCACCACAGTGACACAACGAACTGTTACAAATCGGTTACTTGAAGGACAGCTCCGAGCCAGACTCCCTGTAGCGTGCATTCCACTTACTCCAAACCACTGCCGTTTGCGACGTCAGTGGTGTCAAGCTAGAGCTCATTGGAGGATGGAGTGGAAATCTGTTGTGTTTTCTGATGAAAGCCGGTTCTGCCTGGGTGCCAGTGATGGCCGTGTGTTGGTTAGGTGGCCAGGTGAGCGCCTGCAAACAACCTGTCTGCGGCCGAGACACACTGGACCCACACCTGGAGTTATGGTCTGGGGAGGAATTTCCTATGACAGCAGGAGCACTCTCGTGGTTATCCCACGCACCCTGACGGCACAGTTGTACGTCGGTCTGGTGATCCAACCTGTTGTGCTGCCATTCATGAACAGCATTCCAGGGAGTGTTTTCCAACAGGATAACGCTCGCCCGCATACCGCTGTTGTAACCCAACATGCTCTACAGAGTATCGACATGTTGCCGTGGCCTGCTAGATCACTAGATCTTTCACCAATCGAGCACGTATGGGGCATCATTGGACGACAACTCCAGCGTCACCCCGAACAAGCATTAACCGTCCCTGTATTGACCGACCAAGTGCAACAGGCATGGAACTCCATCCCACAAACTGACATCCAGCACCTGTACGACACAATGCATGAACGTTTGCGTGCTTGCATGCAACATTCTGGCGGTTACACCGGTTATTAATGTACCAGCATTTCACATTTAAAATGGCTCTTCTCGCGCTTACAATAAGCTGTGATCTTGAAACCTTAATCGATTAAATATGTTACCTATACAAATGTATTGCCGCCATTTCATTCCTCTACAACTATTTTTTCGTGGTGTTGGGATTTTTTTCCGTCAGTGTAGATACTTCACTGAAAGTTGAACGCGTGGCACCAATTCATCACTTAGAAAGCAGTAGCACAAAGAGTTGTATGTCAACCATGTGAATGACGAAGTTCAGAATTCATTTGTTTTCCACGGAATGTTGAAGTGCGCAAGAGAAACACGAACCACACGAAAAAATATAATAACTTTATTAACAGTCATAACACACAAAACAGACATGTGTACAGTTGCAGAGGAGAACGTGACCTAACAGCCATTTTTTTCTAAACACACAGCTTGCAGTGAGCTTTTGCGTTCTAGGCTACAAGGAGTACTTGGCTTTTCGCCAAAAGAGCTTGCTTGCTCTCCAAGCCCGCAAATGATTGTTGCAAACAACAGGGGTTAATTGTTTTTTTTTCATAATGTTCTTAATTTTTTTTTCATGTTCCAAATTTACAAAAAGTGACCATTTTAGGTCAAAAAGTAACTTTTAGGGACCAACATCGAAAAAAAGTTGAAAAAGTAACCTGTGCTCAGCCCTGCAAACACAAAACATCCATGCCTCACCGGTATTCGAACCCAGACAAATAATCAGAAGTCATCGCTTAGACCACTAGGCCACAGCGGCTCTCCAAATATTCAGCTATAAACAAAAACAATTATAAGGGGGCAATCACCCAAAAACCTAGGGGGACGAAGCATTCATGGATTGGGGGGGGCTCAGCACCCCTGAGAAGATGCCTGAATACATCACTGGGTGAGACCGTAAGACACCTTAAAAATGTCTTGTGAATGTCGTATACACTGTCCCATAGTCTGAAGGGGAAATCAAAACTTCCAAACAAGTTTAAATTAAAAAAAAAATGTAACATAGACCATCATCTGTGACCTATTTAACAGGGACTATTTGAATTAGCTGTCTGTGTAATCAGAACACGTAAAGCTGATTACCATTCTAGCTATTTTTAATGGCTGTATTCTACAGAGAGCTGCAAATGAATTTAGTGAGCACTGTAATTTTTTTAAAGTCAAAGCATTGCTACAAAAATGTTTTACAGAAAGAGATGAAAAATATTAACAAAATATGGTTGACATTTGAGCACTCTGTAAATAAGGGTATTTGTTTAAAAGAGTTTTTATGTCTTCGTTATAGAAAAATAATTATTGTAGTGGCTAGCTATATGCAGAGATAGATTTAAAGTTTTGCCACTCCTAGGCCTAGGCAAATTTGCTGCTCCCACTTTCCTATAAAATAAGGAATTTGATCGTTACATTTACTCACAACTAATTCAGGTCAGATCCAGGAGCAAAACAAATATAAATATTTAAAATGGGAGGAAGAGGGCTAAGCAAGTACTCTTCATGAATATCCTTTCAGTGTGAACAGCAGTGCATTCTAGAAAATTGGGAGTTGTGCTGATAACAGGAGCAAGTTTCTTCCTAGTAATAAAAATTCATCCCAGAAATGCTCTCTTTTCTCTGAAAATCGTGTTTAGAGCATTGTTTGAACAATATTCTACTAAATACATTGTTTTTTGAAGATTCATAGTTTTAAAAAGCATTTCTCAGAGGCTTAAGAGAAAAACCCGGATATCCACCCTGCACATCACAGAAGCTTGTCAAGAAATCTTATTTCAACACTAATTTCATCCATTACAGATTCACATGCACAACACTTGGTGGAATCATTGACACAAATGAGTAACTAAAGCAGAATTTAGCTGGTGGGCTGAAATTAGCAGTCTTCAGAAACAACTCTCCATATTCACCAACTACAAGTTTTCAGAAAACTTCTAAGTTATCATTTTCATCAAATCTGGTAAACTGAACATTTTATTCATATATTACACCCATGCAAGCATGACAACATTGTAGTAAATGTGTACAATGAACACAATTCTGTGTGAGAAACTGAACAAACTCAATGATCGAATTGAACCGTGGTCTTGCTGAGGTGAAAAGTTTCTCCCCAGAACAAAATTCATAGAAATTTGAGGAATTGAAGCAAAATACAGCTGCTTGTGAACAGAGCCCAAATTTGCTTTTGACAGATGAGTTAACAAAAGATCTTATAAAAATATGATGATAGATCTTAATATCAGGATACAAAGTTTTTTAACCTGTGAAACAGGTTTTAGGTCTGTTCACTCCAGAGAGCATCTCAGTTAACAGTTTTTAAGTTTTCCCCAGCAGTTTTAGTGACCGAACATACCTCGTTTAGTTTTATTAAGCACAAGAGGAATTTTACCCCCTTCCCCCATATTATTTAGACTTTTATGAGTGAACAATCACTCATTCCCGGCAAAATCAACCCAAAGGAAAGTTTCTCATGCTGAGAACTCAACATGCCTGTTCACATGGAAAGGAAACACTTGTACAAACTGAAATAAAATTCCTCAGAGGAATCTCTTAAATCAGAGGTTAAAAATTACAGGGTTACAGAAATAGGCTCACGTTGCAGCCAAAAAGTCAGTGTTGAGTATCCCATCCCCCACAACATGCTGCTGAGTGTTTCAAACTGTATGCTACACTTGCAAAGAGATGGGAATTTGTCAGAAACTTCTAATTTATGTAAAATATTAAGAATTTTATAAGGCCTCAGGTATTTTCTGAGAAAAGATTGGTACAATAGAAGTCATTTTTATAAAATTACACAAAATGAATGGGAGAAACTCTGAAATGTTAACCAATGCCAGCAATTTAAATCTCTGAGTTAACATGTACACAGACTTTAGGAAGATTATGTCAACAAACATGGCACACCTTCAAATACTCTGTGTAGAAAGGAAACACTAGTTTGCCTACAAAGCATACATATCACTAAGCTGATTTGCCAGGTGAAAGTGATCTCAGCACACAACTTGTCTTGCAGACACATGTTCTGCCTATAATTTCCTGTCACTTCGGCTGACACAACATTGCCAAACCACCTAGGAACCTTACTATTTTGCAGTATGTAAGAAGCAACCTCCCCAAAAATGACTAAATCTGAGAAACAAAATCTCATTTAGTTTATATTCAAAAATTGTTTCTCAAAATTCACTTTTTGCAGCTGTTAAACTTATACATTCATCTGGAAGTTGAATACAAAGGTTTCTTTAGCCAAAACAACTGCTCAGACATGGTGTTAGATATTTTGTTATCATTCTTCTTCTGGTACCCGTAACTTTGGAATACGTTGTTCTTTTTATATATGATCTGTGATGGAATTTGAGTATTGTGTTTCGTTGTATGTCATTTTTGTATTATAATTAAAAGGTTCTGAACCCTAGTATTGCTTAATGGTGAGTATAAACATCCGATGCATCGAGTCATTACTAATATGGTAGCAATAATAATAAAAGACAAGATCCATGACATCACATGACCTTTTTTATAAAACCTGTGGAGCCTTTGTAAAGAAAATCACCTGTTGAAGGAACTTTTTGAATAATTTTTGTCTGTTCACAATCAAAACATGGGAAGCTTTCTGGGGTGTTTAAATAAATGGTTGCTCCAAGCCAAAATTCCACCCATTCAGAGAGAACAACAAACCTAAAATGCAAGCATGGGATAGCTTTCTAGGACTTTGCTCTCAAATTTCATGTGCTGTATATTGTTCCAACAAGGCATTCTGTGCTGATATCAGCCTTTGCAGCAGGAAAAGTGAGAATTTGTTGGCCAAGGGGCATTAACACCCTCATAACATGCACTTTAGCCTACCAAGAGACTCTTAAACATAGTATGAGCGAGGCTTTCCCATGCACAGCAAACTGTACACCCACCTTGGCGACACATCTGCCAATAGACTTCAGATACCCACCATTTGAGCACACTCATAGACTTAGGTGTAGGGTGGACAATGCTGTCCCATAGAGAGACAACTGAACACTAACCCTTTTAGTTTGTGCCCAGCTAATGGATGTTAGCATGGAATTGCTAATGTTTACAATGGAGAGCGTGGCATAAACTAAAATGTAATTTCGTCATCAGTATGTGACAAACATTGCAATGTGTTTAGTAGAATAATGTTCGGTGTTCTAAACAGGGTTTTCAGAAAAAGAAGAGCATTTCTGGGATGAATTTTTATTGCTGGGAAGAAATTTGCTCCTGTTGCCAGCAGAACTCCTCAATTTTTTTGGAATGCACTGCAGTTCACACTGAAAGGATATTCATGAAGAGTACTTGCTTACCCCACCCCATATTTAAGTATTTATATCTGTTTTGCTCCTGTATCTGACTTGAATGAACTGTGAGTAAATGTAACAATCAAATTCCTTATTTTATGGGAGAGTGGGGGCAGCAAATTTGCCTAGGCCTAGGAGTGGCAAAACTTTAAATCTGTCTCTGCACATAGCTAGCCATTTCAACAATTATTTAGCTAAATTGAAGACATAAAAACTCTTTTAAGGTGGTTCCACCTAACATCTCTGCCTTGTTTCCAATGGTAAAACTTATTTACATATTTTCTTCGCAATTAATATATTCCCAAGGATGAAAATTTGCACATCGATAAAACTAACTTTTTTTTTTTGATTGGAGGTTTAACGACCACTGTGAGCAACTCAGTGAGCTATAAGCAGTCGCCCGTCCCTAATTTAGGGTCACTGGTTCCAGGGAAGGGAGAGAGCCAGTGCCATAAGACAAACACAACATCCATGCCTGACCGGGATTCGAACCCGGACCCCTTACGGACGAATGATCAGAGACCAGCGCCTTAGACCACCGCGCCGGCAAAACTAACTTTAAGTTATAGCTTAATACTTGCTAAAACATGCTAAGGATACTTAATACTTGCTAAAACATAACCATAATTATATTAAAAAGCAATAATTTTTTTTTAGTAATGCTCAGACCTGTTAATAGATGGTGCGACCTGTACATGGATGATGCCAGTAGACAAACAAATGTTGGATTGCTTAATTATGGTTATGTTTTAGCAAGTATTAAGTATCCCAGGCTATAGCTTAAAGTTAGTGTTATCAACATGCACATTTTCATCCTTGAGGATACATTAATTGCAAAAAAAAATAAGTAAAGAAGTTTTACCATTGGAAACATAAGGCAGAGATTTTAGGTGAAACCACCTTAAACAAATAATACCCTTATTTACAGAGTGCTGATGGTGAATGTCAACCATTTTTGTTAACATTCTTCATCACTACTTACTGTAAAACATTTTTGTAGCAATGTTTTGACTTGAAAAAAAATTACAGCTCTCACCTAAATTATTCATCTGCAGCTCTCTGTGGAATATGGCCATTAAAAATAGCTACAATGATATCAGCTACATGTCTTCCGATTACACAGACAGCTGATTTAAATATCCCCTGTTAAATAGGTCACAGATGAAGGTCTTCTACATGGTCCATGCTACATTTTTTTTAATTTAAACTTATTTGGAAGCTTTGATTTTCTTCTCCCAGAGTATGTGACTGTGTATATGGCCTTCACAAGTCAGTCACTATTGAGATGATTTTCCATCTCACTGGCTTGAAAATTTTTTAAAACTATATTTTCAAGTTTTTTTATATAGCTGATGACAAGTATAGGAGGTGTTTTCAAGGATAACATATTCAGAGTAAACAATTAACGAAATCCTACATAAAAAATTTGGATATTTAATACCACAACACAAATTTTATGACAACAAAGCTTTTCAGGAAATGTCCAAAATTTGTTGTGGTCACGTGATTCTGTTGAAGCTACACCCCTTAAGCTTTTCAAAAGTCAGCTGGCACTAGGCAGAATTTTCGTATCCTTCTATCAAGGTACAGAATTCTTATATGCCACCGGTATTTAAACCCGGACCAATCACGGACAAATGGTCAGCAGCCAGTGTTTAGACCACTGCAGCTAATAGGTTTCCAATAACTGTATTCACATTACTTGTCACTTTACGGCAATACCCTCACTGAAAAATACTCCCATGTTTAAAAGAAGCATGTAAATAAATTAAAAAGCTTATTTCACCATAAACAGGCATAAATAATATAGAAATGCAGAACCCTTCACATTTCCATAACATATGTGATTATGCAAACTGCATCGTTCAGACATACCACAGCAAAATAAGAGTCCCAAACCTGCTTGGGTCACAGGGTTTTGAAGAATTTACTTTTCTGTATGTTATTCTGTATAAATTTGGAGTAAAATGGGTTGCATTTCTTTCCCTTAGTACAGCACATAAATGCAAAAGATTTGAGAAAGCTGAAGATTACTTCACACAAGAGAGCAATTGTAAAGGAAATTAATTGAAGTGTGAAATTATTGATAGCAGACATTGAAAAGTATGGGAAATGTTAAAAGAAATGACGTAACAACAAAAAGCTTTGTTGGTGAAAAAGTGTGTTGTTGTGGTATTCCGTACCTGAAATTTTGTGGCCTCTGTGTCTCACAAAGAATCCTCCAACAAATTCACTAGTTGTACTACAAAAGACTGCTACATTCAGTATATTTCCTTGTTCCCATGGATTATCACCTCTTCCAGCATCTGGACCATTTTATGGCAGAGAAGACCTTGTCAAATGACTAAGCTGTGTGTCAAGCCACTGCCAGCTTCTTTGTTTCACAGACTTCCAAAGTTTTATTGGTGTGGGATCCACAGCCTCAGAACCTATTGGCAGAAGCGTATCAACGCAGAGTGGAATTATTTTGACCAGGGTAACTGCTTCCTATTTTAAAAGGGTTTGTAGGCATCACTCTTATTTTGGACATTTTGTATGCACCAACATAATATATGTTTACACAGCATTTATCAGTCCATGATGCATTATAATTTTTTCCAATGTAATTAATGTGGGTTTTGAGGAAAATCTTTAACTTGGTGGATGTACCACATATATTGAATAGTTGCCACTTCCAAGATATTTTTTGATTCAGAAGATTGCAGTGATATTGAAATAGGGTTTTTATTTTTGCACTGTTATGAACAAATGTCTTTTGAATTTGAATTTTGATATGGCTCTTGCTGTTGTGATGAGCAAAATGTCTTGTCCAAAGTTGACTATCAATGAGAAAAAGAGTAACACCTTTCATTTTTTCAGTTTAGAATTTGCTGATTTTGTACAATATATTTAGGAAGAAAAATCAGTTTTTTTCTCTCAAAATATTTTATGAACGCAAAAAAATAAAAATAAATAAATAATAATAATAAAGACTTAAGAACTGAAATCAACAGTTTGACAGAGAGTGGGGTTCTGTAGTTGCTGAGACAGTTGTCACACCAATAGTGCTGTCAATGTATGGCAGCTCAATTTATATACAAAGAGCTTGTATACTAATTGCCATAATAAAACATCTCAACATGATTTTATGATCTGATCTCTGTCTGAGATAGCCATTGACATGTACTATGCCAATGGTCTGATTATCACTGTTCAATCCAGAGAATGGACTTTGCAAATCAGAAATGGAGATGTTCACCATTGGATGACTATTATCATCAATGCTAACCTTGATTGAGATCTACAATGGCCATTTTCAATTTAGGAGTACCAAGTGCTTTAACTGAATTAAGATTATACTTTATATAGTGTCCTTTTCACTGCTGTTTGACAAAAATCAGAAAATTAAAACTCTGTGTGCCCAAGTACAAATATTTGAGAGGTAAAAACATTATTTAGACAATCTCCAAAAGCAATTTTGTAAACCATTCTCTTTCCTTTCATGGTGAATATACTTCTTTAGCACTTATTTCACTTTATGTTCCCTTCTCATGGCGAGCTGGACCCTACAATTAATATTTTAAGTATTATTCATTTGACAATTCTTCAGCAATAAACCTGAATAGTGGTCACGTGAATAATTCTTAAAAAAGATTGCTCTTATTCATTTTGTACAAAATTATTACTTCTTGTAATATATCATAATGGACCCCTACAACACTGTTAGTTTCAGAATTCCCTTCCCACTTTAAGGTTAAATAAGAATAAAATTTTATTTTCCCACATCTACCAACTAATGATAAAATTATCAGTTATCCCTTACTAAAGGCATTTATGTACTTCAGTCAAAACTGTTTAACCATTAAATCAAAAAATACTAAAAGAAATATTAAACACATGCACACTCCACCTAAAAAAAATTACAAGATTATTCATGAACCTGGGAGAAAAAATGATTTCCCTTGAAGATCATATACACTGCTGGACAATTGCTAAGGACGGATCATAAACGGTTATATAGCGCATAAAAAGTAAGTGTGGTTGGATGCTAAGTGAAATAAAATAATGTCAGAATGCCAGGACATTACAAGAAAGACAATTTATTGTGCTCTGAAATCCAGAAGGCTTTGGAACGTGTTCAAGGGACAAACAGGCCATTTTGTGCAGAATACGTAAACGTGAAAAAAATGCAATTACCGTCCGCAGGCGTTCCGGCGTAAGATGTCAATACGGGATATGGACACCATGGAGGGCGATGCAAGATTCCACACGTCGTGTCATGCTTTGCACAACATTATCAAGCAGCTGTTGGTGTAATTTATCCCATTCTTCTCTCAGTACACGGATGAGGGTGTCCTTGTTTATTGGAGGGCATTGGAGACCAGCAAGACTCCTCCCCAAAGCATCCCACACATTTTCAATGGGATTCAGATCTGGAGAACGTGCTGGCCATACGAGGCGTTGAATATCCTCGCTGTCAAGACACTCCTGGACAGCGACTGTTCGATGACATGTTGCGTTGTCGTCCATGAAAGTGAATCTATCACCGACAGCACCACGGAACATGCGAACATGAGGTAGCAAAACATCATTAATGTATCGTTGGCCAGTCATAGTCCCAGTTAGAAGCACATAGAGGGACGTATGGCCATTGATCATGATGGGTTATCGGTCCCTTTCCTGTATGTTTGCTGGACAATATGCAGTACCACTATCACGCCAGATCAGTTGTCGTCGACAATCAGATGATAGACTGTATCTACTCTCATCTGAGAAGAGGACAGCAGACCAGTCGTTATCATTCCAATTGCGATGTTGATGGCACCATTGCAAACGGGCGGTACGGTGACGTCTGGACAACAGGCGTATATAGTCCTCCTTCATGCAAACGTCTGGCGACAGTTTTTCGGGAGATCCGCTTGCCAGTAGCAGCCATAAACTGATTTGCTACCTCACTAGCTGTGCTGCGCCGGTGTCTTTTTGTTGATAGCACTATGTACCGATCTTCTGTAGGTGTCGTACTGCGAACACGACCTCCCCGTGACATTTGCTACACTCTCCATTTGTTTGAAATGATTTCCAAAGCCTTGAAACAACACTGTGGCTGACGTCAAACTCCCTGGCAACATCTGTTATTTTTCGCCCTTCTTCAATCTTGCCAATAATACGGCCATGCGTAAAATCATCTAGGTGATGTCGGGCAGACATACTGAAAATTGCAAGTTCGTCAATTGATTCTTTCCCTTTCAACTTTGTGTTTGAACAACAACGGTCAATACGCGTCAAATCCTTTATATCTCTTATCAGCGCTATGACGTCACGAACAAGTTCGGCAATCCAAAATTTGCATACGCGCAACATGTCTTACTGTATCCCGCACTTATGCTAATTTCCACATTTTCCTGCCTTCCATTTTATGGTTGCTATCGTTGCTATTGTCATCTGTCCTTAGCAATTGTCCGGCAGTGTATATTGTCAGTAATGTACTCATTACACAAATATATTTAGCAAATGCACTCATTTCAAAATATATTGTCAATAAATGCACCCATAGTACATTTAATTAATTGTATAAAAAAAGAAGTCACATCCCGCACATAAACCTCACTGCCATAGTTCAAGATTTTCTTGGTGTTGAAATTCCCACAAAGAGCAATATAAATACTTGGTTAAAAATATATAGATTGATGTCTCTGAATTTTGTGTTGTGTGATTTATTCTATCCATTTTATTAACCTTTTTCAGGTGTAGAGTTCATTTTTAACAAAAAGCATTTTTAAATTCCATTTTACTTTTACATCAAAACATAAACAAAGGTATTTTCACATAAACATGAAGAAATATTCTAGACTTGGACATATCAGATCTAAGACGTAACTTATTAGATATAACTATATGATCTTCAAGGGAAATCTAACTTATTAGATATAACAACAGTATTTATTTTTCTAATACTAAAGTTATAAGATCATACAGGGTGTCCGAGGATTATTGGACACATTACAAAATTATATAAAACAAAACATTAAACAGATAGAAAGAAAGAAACTGACAGTACTAACTTACAATGTAACTACACAAGTTAATAAATTTCGATGTGAGATCCCTTGGTTGCTCATTATACGTCCAAGTGATACTCAATTTCATGCCATGTATTGACAAGCATCTGAGGAGTTATGGAATTAATAGCAGCTGTGATACGCTGCTTCAGTTCCTGCAAATCAGTACAAGGTGTCTGATAGACATGATCCTTCACATAACCCCACATGAAATAATCCAATGGAGTTAGATCTGGAGAGCGAGGAGGCCACGGAATGGGACCACAATGCCCAATCCATCTGTTGGGGAAATGCTCATTTAGGCACTTACGTACACACATTGACCAATGCGGAGGCACACATTCTTATTGCAAAACGACGTTGTCATATCTTTTGATCTGGGGTATAGCGAAATTTTTTAGCATATCCAAGTAAATATCACTATTTATGGTTTTTTCGCAGAAGAAGAAAGGGTCAATCAATCACTTCTCTTTTTGATAGGGCGCACCATACATTAACTTTTGGAGAATCACGTTCCAGTTCAATAGCAGCATGAGGTGGTTTACTGCCCCATATCCTACAGTTGTGATGATTCACAATACCTGATACATGAAATGTGGATTCATCACTAAAAACTACAGTACTGAGAAAGTTTTTGTCGTTTTCCACTGGATTCAGCATATCCACAGCGAAATCGTATCGCAGAGTGTGATCATTTACATGCATCTTTTGCACTATTTGAATTTTATAAGCATGAAACTTTAATTTCTTTTGCAAGATATCATGAACTGTCAATTTCAGAATGCACAGTTCTCTGCTTGCTTTACGAACGGATTTCCTGGGGCTTCATCGAAAACTTTCATTAACTTGGTCAACCGTCTCACCGCTGACGCTAGGCCTACCCGCTCCTCCACGATGTTCCACATTGCCAGTTTCTTTAAACTGTTTTATCCACCGCTTAATTGAATTCGTTGACGGAGGATTACAACCATATTTTAAACGGTACCGTCTTTTAACTTTAATGACAAGACTTTAATTCCACAAGCCATAACACACACATCGCCTTCTGCTGTACGGATGACATGACTACTGATTGCGCATTTCCCATACATTCCTCACCAGGCCACACCTAGTGCCATCTATCAGATTCTGAGAATAACAATTCTGCAAAACAAAAATATAGAAACCGTGTTAGTAATACGTGACATAGAAAAACAGACAATGCTCATAGTTTTTTTTTTTTTTTGTACATAATTTTGTAATGTGTCCAATAATTCTTGGACACCCTGCATTTCATTTTCCAAATACTAAAAGTTATGGTTTCACTATTTAATTACCATATATGACCTATATTTTTCTTTCAAGAAATTTTGAGGAGTACTAGTGTCAGCTGAAAATGTTGGTGCTGCGATATATATATATTCTGATATTCAAAATCTCACTCTGACTTGTGTGCTCTACCACATTAACCTAAAGCAGTGTTGTGCTATTTACCTACTGAAATTCCAACTTACGTGTGAATCACTTTTTGCTGCCAATAATTTGAATGTTCTCTGTTAACAGTTTAAGTCTTTTAAATTCTTCAATAACTCAGCCATTTTGCTCAGTTTTGCTTGCTTCATCTTCAAACACAGATCAACACAAATTTCAACCACACGACGTCTTACAGGAAAAGTCTGATGTTTGTTGTGATCATGTGCCTCTACTGAAGCTCTGCCCCTAAGCTTTTTAAGTCAGCTGTCATTGGCCAAAATTTCCCCCTAACATCTATCAAGGAGAGAGGGGTTCAGAATTCTTATATGCGTCCTGGTCACAAAAGTAAAGTTTGTGGGGAATAATAGCGATTTTCCATACTTTGTAGGTATAAGCAATCAGGGAATAAGTTACTACTCAGGAACAAAATTGCGTTACACAGTATTTTAGCATGGGAACCTTGCATTCCAGCAAACGAAGTGAAGTCTCGAAACTTGCATGTTTATATGTGACTACAGGGGTTGAAAAAAAATTTTTTTTTTTTGCTTATTTAGTCCTGCACAGACTGGAATGAGAATAAACTACAGTAGAACCCGCTTGTAACAAGCTCGGGACCGATGGAAACCCTCATTACATTCATTTTTGGGTGAAAATTCCCACCATGTAAAAAATGTATATGTGATACGCATATACACTCGCGGACAATGAAATTTGCACACCAAGGAAGCATCGGATTGAACTGAAATTTTATGGACGTAATGGTATAGATGAAGGATACACATGATGACAAAAACAGAGCTGCAGGACAATTACAGAGGGATCTGTGGCACGTAGTCCGGTCATCTTCAATAGAGCATCACACCACATCGTGCGACAATACATGCTGAAATACGGTCTGGCATGGAGGTGAACAGATGCCTGATGTTGTCCTGCGGCAGACTGGCGCACACGTGTTGGACGGTGTGCTCCAAATCCCAGATTGTGCTGCACGGCGGCAGCAGGTATTTCAACCGGTCTCGCATGTGCTTGACAGGGGACATGCCAGGGGAGCAGGCAGGCCATGGAAGTGTCTGGACATGAACGTAGGCAGTCCTGGAAAATCTGAGCTGGATGCAGGAGGGCATTATCTTGCTGGTATATCGCACCTGGAATTCCGGCCAGGAATGGGAGCACATGGGGCTGTAGGATCTCATCCACATACCACTGGCTTATCAATGATCCACGTACCACTACTAGAGCTGATCGGCTATTGTAGGCTACGGCTCCCCAAACCATAATGCCTGCAGTGTGGCAGATGTGGCGCTCAATAGCAAGGTTGGGGTTGTGCCATTGACCTCCACACCTGGACACGATGATCATCTGCCCCCAAAATGAAGCGACACTCATTGCTAAACACCACACGTTGCTCTGGCCTGGCACACGGAGCCGGCAATGTTCCGGTGTTAATGGCAGCACATGTAAGGGGCACCGGGATCGCAGATTCACTTCCACAAGGCGTCGGGAAATGGTTCGTGGGCACACAGGAGCTGCTACATCTGCCTATACAGTGGACCGGGTCCCCGTGGGATCCGTTTGTGCCTGGCACATGACCCGTTGATCCTCTCTACCGGTGGTCCTCCTGGTCCGTCCGGAGCCGCTCTGCTGTGCAGTCACTTGTCCACTGCTCCCAACATAGTCAGACGGTATGGTCAGAACCATCCACATGGCGGGCTACACGGCTCTCCGACTACCCTGCGGTTTTCAGCCCAATGATCACGCCTCTCACAAAGTCCTTAAGTTGTGTAAATCGACGTCTCTGGCGTCTACCCGGCATTCTTGTCATTCTGTACTCTTGCTTGTGTCAGGCGGTGCTTTTCGCTTTCATGGGGCATCGACTAAATGCCGGTTTATAAGGCTGCTGGTTTGTGCTTGCAGCGCCACCAGAGGGTGTACGGTCAGGTGCAATTGCACCAAACGTGGATCATTTGCATAACAGCATGCACTCTAGCTATTTGCAAAGTTTTGCGGTTGTAGCACGCTTTCTTCTAGGTGTGCAAATTTCATTGTCCGAGTGTAAATTTATATTATACATTCTCTAACAATTGGATATACTCGAAAGATTAAATTTATTAACTATCAGTACTAATATTTAATTACATCTTTCAAGTATATTCAACTTAACCGCTGTTAAAATACACAATCTGCATGAAGCAACGCAGCACCAATCCTCCCAATGCAACGCTCACTTGGATGGTGAAAGGGGTAATGGAAGCAATTCCAGGAATTATCTCCCTTTTGGTGACATTCCCCTACCATTACTTCCCTGTTCCTCTGTTCAAGTGTCTACTGGAAAACCACTTACATGTGCGAGGACTCCACCTTATCCTTTTTTTGGCAAGGAATAGGTGACCAGTTTTCAACTCGGTAGAAGCAATACACCCCTTGGAGTAGATCGTGGAGTTTCTTGCACAACTCACTTGTTAAGCATTTGATGTACTATCTCCCCATTGTTTTTCTATCAACATTCTTATATTACCACACAAGGATTCTCTTGCACTGTTGCTATTTCATCCTGTATGCCACCATTTTATTCCTCCATTCAAGGACAGTGCGCAGCAGATTTTCTCTTCCTCACTAAATACAGAATTCCATTAAATTTTGTTACTTTGCTTGTTAAAAGTGATCATCTTAGCTTTTCTTTCCCTCATTAAACCTGGAGACTTCATTAAAAATTATCAAATTACCTTTGAATTAGCATTATACTAAACAACAGTTTGTTTTTTTCATTAAATTTGAGATCTCGCTAAATACGGGCTCATTATAAGTGGGCTCTACTGTAGCACTAAAGTACTTTGATCTAGTCCCAAACAAATTTAGATAAAATAAAGCTGTAATTTTGGAAATGTCGATTAAACAACTATAACATGCAGACAGAAGCTCTGTATTTGTACTCAAAATAGATCTTGCCCACATTTAACCTCTGGGCCCCCTTTTCTTTTCTCTACCTATTCAACAACACAGAAAAAAACAGCAACCTTGATAAATATCTTTTCTCTGACTTCCCTCTCACCAATGACACTCATACTCTACAGTCTACACCACAGCAGATGATATTCCTGAAAATCAAATCTTACACTTCCAAATACACAAGATTCAACAACTGTATGCCTTAAAAAAAATATGTAAAATGCACAAGAAAATACATCTGCTTAAGGGCCATACCATTTTAAGCACCACAGCTAGAAAAACAAACTTCTGAACAGTAGTCCAGGACTAATAAAAATTATTTGGCTCTAGTCCAAACATCAAAATAAATCATCCCGGGTGTGAGCCTAGCCGGTTTTTTGACTCCTGGACTAAGTAATTTGGAGAGACCCAATTAATTTTTATCATGGGCAAATTTTTCTTTCTTTTCTTTTTTTGCAAAAAATGCTCCTGGCTGATTGATACCTTCCGCAACTTTTTGTCATTAAAATATGTTTATTTTTATTACAAATCACAGGCGTAACTGGGGGTGGGGGATGCCCCGGGTGCAGAAATCACTGCATACAGTCTGATTAACATGTAACTTTTGCACCAGTTTCTGGTACAGTTCCTCCATGCAAATACATTGTCATTTGTTCATTTACAGAATTTCTGTAAAATAATAATATGCTTTGCTAATTTTGGTAACCTTGGTGAATTAAGATGCATATTTCTTCAAAATGTTCAGGGGGTATTAGTTGCTCATTTTAAAAATAAAGATGCAGTTGTATGCACTTCGCAATAAATAGATTATTCACATTATTGAAGATTCTTCAGGGCTATTTGATCATTACTGCGACTGCAAATCCTGCCTTCCAGCTGCGTTCAGTCCGTTTGATGTTCTACTGAAGCAACTGGGAAACACCATTCAGTCAGCGTGATTGTGCTTTTTCGATGGAGATAACACTAGGATGAAATGTTAATTTTGTTTTGTCGAGCAATGAAAAATGAATGCACCGGAACGACATTCCAGCACGATTTTTAACCAAAAATATTTGGAGGATTTTCAGTTTTGGAATAATTATTTAATTATTATAATTTTTTCATTTCATTTATTGCATTTTAGTTGTTACAGACATGATATTACACAATCATAAATATATAGCACACATTATATTTTTGTAACAACAGGGAATGCGATTTTTAACCAAAAATATTTGGAGGATTTTCAGTTTTGGAATAATTATTTAATTATTATAATTTTTTCATTTCATTTATTGCATTTTAGTTGTTACAGACATGATATTACACAATCATAAATATATAGCACACATTATATTTTTGTAACAACAGGGAATGCGATTTTTAACCAAAAATATTTGGAGGATTTTCAGTTTTGGAATAATTATTTAATTATTATAATTTTTTCATTTCATTTATTGCATTTTAGTTGTTACAGACATGATATTACACAATCATAAATATATAGCACACATTATATTTTTGTAACAACAGGGAATGAGGAGGGAAAAGGCCTAATAGGCCTGACGTGCCCTCCTCTCCCAAAGCATCACAATTTTCATGAAAATAAAAAAAAACAAAAAAAAACAAAACAAAACATAAACAAGTAAAGTCCACACAATATCAAACACAGCTGGGGCAGTACTATAAATTAATAAAGGTGATAATACATTATGAACTTTTGGTCAGTAAGAAATACCTGAGTTTTCGTTTAAATATATTATTATTAAGTGATACAATATCAGTAGGAAATGTATTCCATAATGCCGGACCAGTATAATTAATAAATGATCTAAATCATTCTATTAGTGGAAACATGGGGATTAGTGTTGTTTTTTGTCTCGTGGAGTAATTATGACCACGAGTACTTAATGAAATTAAATCTTGGTAGTAACCATTTTTTATTCTCAAAAACATCAGTTTACCTATACTATAGATATACAACTGTTGAATAGTTAGTATATTAAAATCATTTGGACTGAGTCTAGCCTGATACTGTATTTGAAAATTGACTATATTGTAATTTAATTTGTAATAGTCTCATGAATCTATTTTGTAACGACTTAATTTTTTTCATATTATATAAGGTAGTCGATCCCCATACAGATATACAGTAGATCAGATGAGGCTGAATTAAAGTATAGTATAATAAAATAATTAGTTTTGGGGTTAAATTGGCCACTGCATTACTAATAACCCCTATATTTCTTGAGATCTTATTAGATAAGTAGTCAACATGTGAATTCGATTTTAAATCATGCTGAATAATGATACCAAGATAATTATGATTTTGAACCACTTCTACAGATGATCCGAGTAAGTTAATATTCTGAATTAAGGAAATAGGGGTTGACGTACTTGAAAAAAATCATTACTTTTGTTTTGTTAATATTAATAGCCAGATCATTTTTAGTTAACCAATTAGTAGTGATAGATACAAAATGGCCTCGTAGTTGTCGCACCAGTGTCTCAACATCACTTCCATGTATTAATATGGTTGCATCATCTGCATATAAAATTATATCTGAATTGCATAGACAGGTACAGAAGTCATTAATATAAATATTAAATAATAATGGAGCAAGTACCGAGCAGTGAGGGACTCCTGAAATGACCGATTGTAAGTTAGATTTGGTATGTTCAATTTCTGTATATTGCTGGCGACCAGTGAGATAGTTTCTGAAGAGATTATGTAATGTACCCCGAATACTAATTGCATACAATTTTGATAATAATAAGTTGTGATTTAAAGTATCAAATGCTTTTGATAAATCAATGAAAAGTCCCAATGTAAATTTATTATTAATAGAATTAGATTGAATTTTATCTTTTAAATGTAAAAGAGCGATTTCTGTTGAGGAATTTGGTAAAAAGCCAAATTGATTTTTATGCAAAATTTTATATTTTTCAATATAAGCAAATAATCTAACAAATAGTAATTTTTCAAAATTTTTAGCAAATATGGATAATTTAGCTATAGGTCGATAATTATTAATATCTGTCAAAGAACCCTTTTTAAAGACAGGAGTAATTTTTGCAACTTTTAACGAATATGGGAAAATACCTGTAGCTAGAATGGAATTAAAAATGTATAATAGGGGAGTAACAATGAAAAAAGTTATAGTTTTTAAAATTTTGGGAAGAATATCATCTGGACCAGGTCCAGTATTTATGTTAATATTTTGCAGTTGGTAGATTAATTCGGTTCTAGTAATTTCTAAAGTATGCATTGAATTTAAGGTACATGAAGTTGGAGTAATGAGGTAATAGTTGATTGTTCAGCTTAGGAAGTTGTTGTATTATACGTTGTGGTGATACAATAAAATGATCATTAAATTGATTAGCAATTTCAGTTTGATCAGTGATTTTGATGTTACCCTGAGTGAGGTGAATCGAAGTCTTTGGTACATTCCTACGACCTAATAATATGTTTAAGTGCTTCCAGGTTACTTTTGGATTATTTTTAGAAAAAATGTGAAAATAATAATCTCTTTTTAATTTTCTAATGTAAGAGTTAAGATTATTTCTAAATTGTTTAAAAATATTATAATCAATTTGTGACCTTGATTTTAAGAACTTTGTGAACAGTTTATTTTTTTTATTTATCTGATTAAGACAGTGCTTTGTTAGCCAAGGTTTCCACTCTTTCTTGAATTTAGACGTGGTTCTTTTAAATGGAAAAGCCATATTGTACAATCTCTTCAAAGTTATTTCAAATAAATTATAAGCCACATCAGGATTAGAAATTTGCAATATTTCATCCCAGTTCGTATCTTGTACTAGGGTTATGAATAGATTCATATTATTCTCATTAATATTTCGAGAGATAGTATTTGTTGGTCTAGATGCGTGTCATCATCAGCATCATTGTCAACCATTATCAATCCACTGCTGGACGAAGGTCAAACCAAGTTTCCTCCACAACGGTCTGTCTTGTGCCAGTCTCCTCCATGTCACCCCTGCATACTTTCGAATTTCATCCACCCATCTCCCATGTGGTCTTCTTCTGGGTCTTTTCCTGTCCCTTGGAATCCAATCTAAAATTTCGGCTGTCCATCGATGATCTGTCCTTCTGGCAGTATGTCCAGCCCATTGCCATTTCAGGGATTTAACTCTGATCATGATGTCTTCCACTCTTGTCATTTTTCGGATCCACGAGTTCCTCTTATCTCTCCTGGTTACACCAAGTATGCACCTCTCCATGCTTCTTTGAGTTGTCTGCAGCCTTTGTATGTCTCTTATAGTTAAGGTCCACGTCTCTGCACCATACGTAAGCACTGGAAGGATGCATTGATCAAACACTTTTCTTTTAAGACATAATGGCATATTGCTCTTGAAAATTATGCTGTTTCTTCCAAAAGCTCTCCAGGCAAGTTTTGTACGCCGATTAATTTCTTCATCAATGTGACCCTCACTTGATATCTGCTGTCCAAGATAAACGTACGTGTCTGTTATCTCCAGCTTTTTTCCATCAATCGATAAATCTTCATTTCTTGTAAAAGCATTGAACATCACTTTTGTCTTCTGAAAGTTCATTTTTAATCCCACTTCTTTACTCTTGTCAGCAAGTTCCTGGATCATACTCTGCAGCTCTGATGGGCTAGTTGCAAAAATGACTACGTCATCAGCAAAACGAAGGTGGGTTAGATAATCTCCATTAATCTTTATCCCCTTGTTTTCCCAGCTCAGTGACTGAAAAACACCCTCCAATGTGGCATTAAAGAGCTTCGGAGATATGGTGTCACCTTGTCTCACTCCCTTTCCAATTTTTATGTGTGTTGTATTTTCAAACAGCCGAATCTTTGCACTTGCATTTTCATAGATGTTATTAATAATATTAATGTATGCATCTTCAATACCGCAGGTTTTCAGAGCCATTGTAACTGCTGATGGTTTCACCGAGTCAAAGGCTTTTTCATAATCAATAAAAGCCATGCACAATGGAAGTTCATATTCCCTCGCTCTTTCAATTAGTTCTCTCAGCACATGGATATGATCTATTGTGCTGTAGCCACTCCTGAATCCAGCTTGTTCTCTCGGTTGAGCCATGTCCAGTGTTACCTTCAAGCGGTGTGAAAGAACTTTAGTGAAGATTTTATAAACCACTGATAGGAGGCTGATAGGTCTGTAGTTTCCGAGATCCTCAATGTCACCTTTCTTATGTAGCAGGATCATTGTTGCGGTGTTCCAATCCTCAGGAATCTTTCCTTCATTAAGGCATCGAGTGAAAATTTGGGCGAGTACTGTTTCGATTTCTCCACTTGCTTCTTGTATGATGTCTACAGTAATTCCATCTTCTCCTGGAGCTTTTCCCCGCTTCATGTTCTTGATTGCATGTGCAACTTCTGCTGGAAGGACTGCAGGAACTCTGGTACTGGTATCTTTCATGATGTCTGGAGTGCATGTATCATCCCTTTCATATAATTTGGAGTAGAAATCTTTCACTCTTGTCAAAATTTCGCCTCTATTTCTTGTTACAGAACCATCTTCTTTTCTGAGTGCCATAATCTGTTTTCTTCCCTTACTGAGATGTCCCTTTGCTATCTTTAGGCTTTGGTTGTTTTCAATTGCTTTCCTCACTAGTTCACAGTTGAATTTTCTTACGTCTTCAGTGATACTTTTTCGTGCTGTCTTGCATAGCTGTATATATTCCACTTTGGAAGTCGCATCTTCTTTAGTTGTCCTCATCTCTCTTCTTTTTTGCATCAACATTTTCGTTTTTCCTGATAATTTATTTACATGCAACTTGTTCTTAGACCCTGCTAATTTTGTTGCTGTTTCCATAAGAGCTTTGGTTACTTTTCTGTTAACTTCAGAGATGTCCACTTCTTCCGATGTTAGGCCTTCTAAAGCAGAGAACCTGTTCTTCAGTTCCAACTTGAAGGTATTATGGTGTTTTTTAAGGTTGGTTATGTCAATAGATTTTGTTTGTCTTATGAGCTTGCCACGTTCAAGTTTAGTGTTGAGGTGCATCTTACATCTCACCAATCTATGGTCACTACCTGTGTTGAACTTGTTTAGCACACTGCAGTCTTCTATGACGAATTTTTTGTTACACATAATAAAATCAATTTCACTTGTCGTCCCATTTGGATGTCTCCATGTCCATTTCCTGTGTGGCTTTTTCTTGATGAAGGAGTTCAAGATGAAAAACCCTTCTGCCTCTGCAAACTCAACGAGAGTATTTCCACGCTGGTTTCTGTTGCCGTGACCGAATTTACCTACTGAAGTTTCATTCTGTTGCCGTTGCCCTATTTTTGCATTGAAATCTCCCATAATTATTTTCAAGTGCTGCTTACCTTTATTATTTAGATGACAAATTTCCTCATAAAATTCTTCAATTTCTTCTTCAGAATGAAATTTAGATGCGTGTATATCACTATATGTGTAAATTAAGAAAAATGGCAGATGATCACTAAAATGAAAATTAAGAATACCTGATAAAATAGAGTCCGATGGTATATTTGCAGGGATCATAGCATACTTCTGGAAAATTTTAGGTAGGAATTTTAGGAATTTTTGGAAAAATTTTAGGAGTGTATTTCAATAAAAACTAGATGTATATTTGTATACATCTAGTAAAACAACTTCGTATACATTGTGAAGAGTTTGCTTCACACCCTTCAATCATATATACTGATAGACTGCGCATGACATCAAAATTTCTGGCTCCAACATAAAATCACATGACATCAGTCAAAAAGATGGGTTACACCTGCTGTGCTTATGGTTGCTCTGAGCGATATAGTAAAGGAAGTTCTATGATTTTTCATGGGTAAGAAACGAATTAAATACCTAAGTCAATAAAGTTCAATTACTTAACCAGAAACTTGCAGCTATTGATATAAAAATATAGTAACTTAAGAAAAAAAAATGGAATGCATGTTCCAAATTCTTCGCTAATGTTCATCACATTATAAATCACGAAATGTAAACAACCTGATCATGCATGTATATAGCTCATAAGTAAACTTACCTGAAGAGTTTTCATTATATATGAGGCGCATTCACATAATACACCGAAAACACTGAAGTTCTGCAGCGTAAATTAGTAATCATAACAGCATTTTTACACGAAATTTGGAGTCTGATGATGACGTGCCCAATGTTTGAGCCATGGCGGCTTTGATGCAGCTATTGCCAATGCGCAGTCCATTAGTATATATGGTCGAAGTTCACACCCAAATTTTTTGCATAACGTCTAATGTCTAAAGTTTAAGTATGATTTACTTCTAATGTTCAGTTCTTATCTTTTCACGTGTTATTATATTCAAGTATATTTATCACATTCAAGTTTCACTTTGAACATTAATATGCTGTTGAACCAGAAGCAATTGACGATTTTCACAGTAAAGTTTTCAGGTTTCACATTAAATTATAATATCCTAAAAAGGTAATTGAAAACCAAGAACTATGTACAATTGTTCACTGAATTACTTTTTTCATATTATTGTTTTAACCTTTTCCTGATAAGCCTATCTTTTTCTGCTTCCACCACAACTAATTTACTTTCAGTTTTCTTTATTTCAGCTGAACCTTGTATGATCAAGTTAGAGGCAACTGCTATTTCAACAGTATTTTGTTTTTCTACAGCTTTTCTCATTCTTTCTGTTCCCTCTTGAATTACTGCTAGGGAGGCTTCTTTATCTTTTTTAAGCCTATTTATTTCTGCATCATTTTCTTTTATTTTGTCATCAAACTCAGCTTTTCTTTTTTTCTCTAGCTGCTTTTCCTTATTTTCCCTCTCTTTCTGCTTCCGTTCTTTTACCTTTTTTGATTCTTCTTCCTTCAGCTTATCAACATACTCTTTATAAAATTTATGTGAATCACGAACACTATTTAACAAATTTCTTGTTATGGGAACTTTACTTACACATCCATAGTGTTTAATGGCCCCTTTAACTATTCTTAATGATGTTATAGTTGAGTCTTTTAAGTTAGCCTTGTCCTTCCTTAACAGAGCAGTGTTAACCGAAAATCCCCTTTCTGCATCAGCATTACCATGAGGTAAAACTAAAATTGACTTGATGAGTTTAGCAAGATTTGAGTATTTTTCTTTTCCGCTAGAGTCTTTAATACTAAATATATTACACCAGTAATGATCAATCCGCACTGGAATATGCCCTTCCTCTGAAAATTTCACTAGTTCATCTAGAGTTGGCTTATCGCAATTTAAAAGTTTCCACTCTTCTCTTACTCTATCAATTTGTTCCTCAGAAAGATGCAAAACACTTGAAATTCTGGTTATTTCCGAAAGTCCTTCAGTGACTGAAAGTTGAGTTGACTCTTTCTTTGGTTCTTTTACCTTTAAAACTTCTATGTCTCTTAGCTTTTGATTGCAGAATGGCAAATTTGACTTTAAATATTTTGTGGTTGCAATTAGTGATGATCTTACATCTAAGAGAAATAATTTCTGCCTGGTCTCCTGAACATTCCTGAGGAGATTTTTTGTCTTCATACCAACTTCTAACTCCCCTAGTTTTTTCCATGAATTTTTGTTTTCAAAATCTACATTCTTTAGGTCTTCTCCAAATTTCCCTGCAATAACGTCATCTTGGATAAACTGAGCCATAACATTCCTCATTAAAATATTTAAATCAGAATATAAGTGGTGTATTTTTGGTTCTTCACTCTGATAACATAATGAAAACTTTTCAAAATTTTGGTGTGAAAATGAAATTAATGCTAAATAGCAAGGAGTTAGCTCATTTTTCAGGAAACAGTGAATTCTTTTATATCTTGCCGAATTGCAAATGACCCCTCCCCTTTTTCCTTAAATCTCTTGTTACTCTCGAAAACTGTCCGAAGGCACAAAAGTGGAGCGCCCGCCCCGAAGCAAGTGCATCTCGATGGCGTCATTTTCCCTCCCTTCAGCAGCACAGCATATAGGCTGTGTTTCTACAATAACAGGTCTTTTTACCTTACTGTAATGGTAAATTTATTGGCGTTAATAATGGTTGTATTTTTAAAAAATAAGCTTACGAAAATTTTAGGAAGAATAGCAAATTTTAGTTATAATTTTAGGAATTTAAGGAGGGTCACAAAATATTAGGAATTTTAGGAGAAATGCGATCCCTGTATTTGTTATACATAGATCCAAAATTGAGGCCGTATATTGAGTTATTCTTGTAGCTGCAAAAATAGTGTTATAGAATCCTGCAGTGGCAATTGCAGAATTAAATTCTCGTGGGTATGAAAGATTCCGTGACAGATCAATATTAAAGTCTCCCAGTAACAGTCCTTTTTTCCTTGTAAAGTTTATATAATTAAGTATATCAGTAAATTTTTCAATAAATAAAGAAGGGTTCGCTGTTGGTGGACGATAACAGGCTGAAATTATATTATATTGATCTTCAATTGTAATAATTTCAATATTAGAATTAATAAATGTCAATTTTTCAATTAGGGTGTAGTCCAAATTATTTGTTTTAACAAAAATTGCAATTCCTCCTCCTCTAGACTCAGTCCTATTTTTATTAAAAGTCTGATAGAATGGGAGATGTAGACAATAGTCTTCAGAAGGAAACCATGTTTCCGAAACGCAAATTATATCTATTTGATAATTTAATAGTTTAACTACTGCCTCCAGATCAGATATCTTATTGACTAATGATCCGGCATTAAGATGAATAACATTTAGATAATTATTAGGGTTATTAGATATTGTATCATTAAGATGCTGTACTGAATAATAATTAATAGTCATATATCAATGTACCCCAAGCAGTTTTGTAAGATTAAGTCCCCTCCCCCAAGCACTATTTGAGAATCCCACAAAATGGTGGCCACCCCCTGCACCAATTAATAATTAATTGACCTTATCTCCTTATATCTATATATATTTTCCCTTTTTTTGTTTTGCCAAAGGAATTAAAAAAATAAAAAATTCTAACAGTTGGTTATTGTTGCTAACATAATATCTTTAAAGTACCATGTAAACATCAAGACATTCTCCAATAATATTAATAAGTGACATATAAGAACTCAATAAAAAATTACACTGCCGGACAATTGCTAAGGACGGATGACAATAGCAACGATAGCAACCATAAAATGGAAGGCAGGAAAATGTGGAAATTAGCATAAGTGCGGGATACAGTAAGACGTGTTGTGCGTATGCAAATTTTGGATTGCCGAACTTGTTCGTGACGTCATAGCGCTGATAAGAGATATAGAGGATTTGACGCGTATTGACCGTTGTTGTTCAAACGCAAAGTTGAAAGGGAAAGAATCAATTGACGAACTTTCAATTTTCAGTATGTCTTCCCGACATCACCTAGATGATTTTACGCGTGGCCGTATTATTGGCAAGATTGAAGAAGGGCGAAAAATAACAGATGTTGCTAGGGAGTTCGACGTCAGCCACAGTGTTGTTTCAAGGCTTTGTAAATCATTTCAAACAAATGGAGAGTATAGCAAACGTCACGGGGGAGGTCGTGTTCGCAGTACGACACCTGCAGAAGATCGGTACATAGTGCTATCAACAAAAAGACACCGGCGCAGCACAGCTAGTGAGATAGCAAATCAGTTTATGGCTGCTACTGGCAAGCGGATCTCCCGAAAAACTGTCGCCAGACGTTTGCATAAAGGAGGACTATATGCCCGCCGTCCTGTTGTGTGCATCCCATTGTCCAGACGTCACCGTACCGCTCGTTTGCAATGATGCCATCAACATCGCAATTGGACTGATAACGACTGGTCTGCTGTCCTCTTCTCAGATGAGAGTAGATACAGTCTTTCGTCTGATTGTCGACGACAACTGATCTGGCGTGATAGTGGTACTGCATATTGTCCAGCAAACATACAGGAAAGGGACCGATATCCGACATGTAGTGTCATGGTATGGGCTGGCATCATGTTCAATGGCCGTACGTCCCTCTATGTGCTTCCAACTGGGACTATGACTGGCCAACGATACATTAATGATGTACTGCTACCTCATGTTCGCATGTTCCGTGGTGCTGTCGGTGATAGATTTATTTTCATGGACGACAACGCAACATGTCATCGAACAGTCGCTGTCCAGGAGTGTTTTGAGATCGAGGATATTCAACGCTTCGTATGGCCAGCACGTTCTCCAGATCTGAATCCCATTGAAAATGTGTGGGATGCTTTGGGGAGGAGTCTTGCTGGTCGCCAATGCCCTCCAATAAACAAGGACACCCTCATCCGTGCACTGACAGAGGAATGGGATAAATTACCCCAACAGCTGCTTGATAATGTTGTGCAAAGCATGACACGACGTGTGTAATCTTGCATCGCCCACCATGGTGGCCGTATCCCGTATTGACATCTTACGCCGGAACGCCTGCGGGCGGTAATTGCATTTTTTTTCACGTTTACGTATTCTGCACAAAATGACCTGTTTGTCCCTTGAACACGTTCCAAAGCCTTCTGGATTTCAGAGCACAATAAATTGTCTTTCTTGTAATGTCCTGGCATTCTGACATTATTTTATTTCACTTGGCATCCAACCACACTTAATTTTTTATGCGCTATATAGCCGTTTATGATCCGTCCTTAGCAATTGTCCAGCAGTGTATAAACATATTAATAACCTCAGTACACATACAAATTCTATATTTCCCTCAATAATCAACATGCATGCATGCATACATACATACATACATATCACTAAGCTGCTCTCTGAGATTCAGAGGTTAGCTCCAAAAAGAAATACGAACTACCAGATAATATTTTTACTTACTGTTGTCATATCAAACTTCTCCATTTACAGCGATCGACATACAACTCGGGCTGCTTCTTCTTTTTTTTTTTTATTTTTTATATTGGAGGTTTAACAACCACCGTGAGCAACTCAATGGGCTATAAGCAGTCGCCCGTCCCTAATTTAGGGTCACTGGTTCCAGGGAAGGGAAAGAGCCAGTGCCGTAAGACAAGCACAACATCCATGCCTCGCCGGAATTCGAACCCGGACCCCTTCCGGACGAATGATCAGAGGCCACCGCTTAGACCACTGCGCCACCGGGGCGGCAACTCGGGCTTCACTGACATCCATCACATGACGTGCACAAGGTCTTCTATACTTCATACTCAATCTTTTTCTCATGCAGACACTCCTGAATCTGATCCTCCCATGACTTCCTTGGCCTTCCTCTGCCTTTCCTTCCTGCCACTTGGGCTAAAAAGATTTTCTTAGTAAGCATCTCATCACTCATTCTTTCAACATGCCCAAACCACCGAAGCATATTAGTCTCCACCTTGCTAACAACATTTTGCTTCACATCACACAACTGCAACACATCTTCATTCCTCACACAATCAGAACGTGTCTTGCCACAAACCCCCCTTAAGTAACGCATTTCTCCAGCACACAAATGACTCCTATGTTTCTTCTGTAGTAGCCAGATTTCACTGCCATACAGCAGAGAAGGAACAATTACAGTTTCATACACAGCCATGCGGGACTCTCTTGAGAACCCGTCATTCCTGTGAAAACCTCCCAGAGCAGCTATGACTTTCAATTCAAAGTGATGACACGATGTTTCATCACTGGCCACAATTCTGTCACAGAATTTTTCATCTTCCTTCTCATACTACAGCAAGTTCTCCAAGGACAGGCCCATTTGTTCAACCTTGTGTTCTGTTGACAACAATTTGGGAACCCACATAGCACTCAACTTGCTGTATGCCAAGTGTTTATGGACTACTGTGTGCACAGTTCCAGTGCTGAGTTCCAACGCAGCCCACAGCTGTTGTACAGTTATTTGCCTATTTTCCTTAATGTGAGCATCAACCACCATGTTTTCTTTTGTGATTTTTCTTTTCACTTGTCCTGGTCTTGCAACATCTGCTGTTGACACACGTCCCTGTCGAAACATGTCTGCCCATCGAAACAGAGAACATTTTGACACGCATTCCTCGCTGTATACAGCCCGCATTTGCCAATAAATATCCATAGGAATTGTGTCTTCCATCATTAAAAACTGAATCATTGCCCTTTGTACACATTTGGGCAAATCCATCATTCACAGCAGCGCAAATTTCCCTGCAGTATTGCACATTAAGATACTTTCAAACAGAATAACTGCTACAGAAATAAAGCTGCTTATTAAACACTTGTATCTGACTACTACTGCTTTGCATGTGCCTTTTTTCACTATGCTACCACTTTCATTTGAACAACCTCATATATATGTACCTGGATGTGAGAAAAGGTGTTGACGCTACAAGGAAGCATTGGATTGCTTTGACTAGTGCGTGTCTGAGCATTACTCAGATTTCTAAGCCACATCTGCATAGCTTCAGTTGCTTGGTACTTCATTGTCCTAGGTGGTGTAATGGATAGAACACTTAAACACTAATTGGGAAATGTGGGTTTGATTCCCACTCCGAGGTAAGGCAATTTTCAAGTTTTCTGAAGAGGTGGCCACATGGAAGCAGTGAAAATATGGCACATGTGTGCCAACAATGGCATTTCTGATGATCATGCTTTTCCCAATAGGAAAAATAAATCTATTCTGTTTCTACCAGTTTTAATAACTTAAGTGTTTATTAACCTGCTTTTCTTGTATCAGGATGAAACAAAATATGAAACATTTCAGAAATAATTAGCAGCTAGAGAACAGCCAGGGACTATATATATAAAATATATATATATACAGGCATGTGGGCAGGTATACTACTCTACTACAAGTCAAGCATTTGCTTTTGCTTTTATATTATTAATAAACCAAAAAGAAAATAATGTACAGTACAGCATTGACATTTTATTTTATCAACATTTGCTTTTTAAACAGCAAGGAATCAATATTTTTGACTAAGAAAAATTTGTACACTGTCTATAACAAAATCTTAACAATTCCTCTGTCTATTGATTCACCCACTTTTCACAAATCAAAACCAATCTAAAGCATGAAACAATTTGCTGTACAGAGGTTTGCATTACTAGCGCCTTTGGTGTTTTTTCATGTGAATATTATAAGATCGTCTTTTTGAAAACTTTTGTACACATTCATAGCACTTATATGGTTTTTCACCTGTATGAACTCTCAGGTGTGTCATAATTTTGTTCCTTGTCTGACTTTTGTATGAACAATATGGGCAACCGTAGCATTGTATAGAATCAAACCACTGAAAGTCATCTATGTCAACCACACCTAGAATGTATAAAAAAATAAAAAGATAATAGAATAAGTATACCTAATAAAGTGTGCATTGTTTATTTACTATACACAAGTCACATTTTACCAGCTATTTTTTTTTTGTTTCCAAAAGCAACGTGCAACCACTATCCACCAAACATCTAAATTGTATCAATACACCTTAAACTTTGTAAAAAGTACAATTTTGTCCATAAAATTTCCACTAAAGTGAACGGACTAAATACTTACTCATTTCCCATTTTGAAAACCAGAACATGTGTATTCCTAAAAATTAGAAAACAACTTTAACATATACATATTGGCTTTCGATGGTTGAGAAAATATGGCAATCATTGCCCAGTTTGATAAGACATGACATGAAAACAACAATTCAATTATTTATAACCAGCAGTAGTTTTTAAATTGTACACCATGAATCCAAAAACATAAGCCATCTTCAAGTGAACAAAAACTTCTTGAATTCAAAACCATATGAAATCATGTATGAATTCAATCTCCGAAACTTATCTTTCAACTTTCCAAAAGTGAACTTGAAGTTTACTTATATATACATTTTCAAAAACCTATTGCTTCATTATCTTTTAGAGTGAAGTTAATAGAATTTAAAAATCTTTTTGGAATCATTTATGACACTAAACCACAAGGACTGCATATACAGGGTGTTTCCAAAAGTCGCGGCTCACTTTAATAACTCAAAAATGAATTGGAACCGAAAAACAGAGTCAACAGATATTAGTAAGAGATGATATGATCTAGTTAAGGGATATGTGAATGACCCCTAAGACCACCCTAATTGGGGGCCCGGAAAGCTATCTCGTCAACAAAGCAAGTTAAAAAAAAATAAATTACAATTACGAAGTTGTACAGTGTTCTTACCTTAGTGCAGATCAGCAGAAAAATTTCCAATAGCTCTCAAAAGTCGGGCTCTGCCCTCTTGAGCTATAACATATTTATAAGGAAAAGTTGTTTTCCCCACAAATCTTGAAATGTTTCCACCTTTTCTTGAGCTTTGAAGGTAAAGGCATTTGAGGGGATGGTTTTCGTTGTTGAAGTTAAGGGAGTTAAGGGTTCAAAAGCACCCCTCACTGAAATAAGTCCCCCACCTGTCCGATTTCCCCCAGTTTTCACCAAGAATCTGTAAACTCACCTAAGCGTTGCCTAAAATCCTGCTGTGCAATAAATTTAAGGTTTTGGATCATGTATCTAGAACTTTAGAAGGAAATCTTGGAAATTATGTCTTTAAGCTCTCCTTGAATCCCCCAAAAATTATTTTCTATTGTTACCCCTTCAGGAGCTCAACAACTACAAAAATCAGTAGGTATTTAGGGGGGAAAGCAACTCAACTAAGAGACCTTGGCATTGGCAATAGTGATTGACATATCAGGACAAAACAAAAGAGATGAACAAAGATTTTTTTTACCATCAACCTGAGTAGCTGAATTCAAAAAAGCAGTTGTCTTCACATGTCACAGTGGCTTGTTGTCGAAAATAACGCTGAACTGCATAAACTGTTTGTCTTAATATAGTAACTCATTCTTCGCAAATGCACTTTCACTTCCACAATAAAAAGTAACTTTTTACATTGCCATGGTCATAGAATGGCACAAATTAACAAGAATTTACACAAGTAAGCCACACATTGTCCACAAAAAACACCAGTTCTAGGAGAAATCAATGGCACTGACAGGATTCTATGTTCTTAAAAGGTTTAACTGAACAAATATGCACATACGAGTGCGATTATTCTGATAAGCATATTTTTTTTTCTTCAGATCTGAACGTTTCTGCAATCCTGTTTGAAACATTGATATTTTTGCATTAATTTGTAGCCACTATTATTTATTCATTACAATCCAAACTCTGTTTATTTAACTAGCTTGGAAGAATATGGTTTGTTTCTGTTATTAATGATACAGCTGTCATTCGCACATCAGGAAAAATAATGACAAGTTGTTTATTTTAATTCAGAGTTGAAGAAATATTTTCATAATACATGGTAAATACATCATGATAATTAACACAGCAATCGGACATTGCCGAATTGACTGTAATTACTGTTTCACACGTGAATTAAATCGCATAAGAAAACTTGAAAATTTCATCGCCGTCGAACCCGCATCTCCCGATTACCGTTCCAGCGCGCTATCAGTTGCACCACCCACGAAGGCGAATTCGCAAGTATCTGTGTGTTAAGAGCATCGAAATATTCTCTGACCGCGTTCAAATTCAATGCAGATTCTGCTGCCATCTAGCGTTGTTAAGTAAATCTCCAGTTGTTTAGGTATTCAGAGTTGAACAAATACTCTTCTCATAATACGTTATGATAATTAACACAGCAATCGGACATCGCCGAATTGACTGTAATTACTGCTTCTCACGTGAATAAAATCACATCAGAAAACTTGAAAATTTCAAGTTTTCTGATGTGATTCAATTCGGCGATGTCCGATTGCTATCTTAATTATCATGTTTATTTTAATGTGGGAAATTTTAAAACTGTTGCTTATGTCACTAGCTGCAGTATGGAATTCATGTGTGCAAGTGAACACATAATGTTTCTTTTGTTGTTTTCATTCCTTTCTTACCGGTAGACACATTCCGCGAAAACATTATCGAGGGAAATGCACATTTACACGATTTTTTTAAAACCCCTTATACGTCAAAACTTCCGAGGTATCTGATGCAGGGTGGGTACTTGGCCCATTGAACGTGCTCAAGAATAAAAGCACTTGATCCATGTATGGGATATATGTATCACCATAAGAGATAAACATAATTCAACTTTGGTACAAAAGTTTTTCTCGATAAAATAACGAGGCAAATGGAAGAGCAGGGTCGGCTACGGTAAATTTTAACTGTGCCATATTTCACAAATGCTTAATTGAAGCACTCATATTTCCTGATGTCAGAGGACAAGAAATGCCAATAATAGCACACAACGGTGCACAAGTCTTTGCATGTCCTAATGCTACAGCTATCATGGACTATGTAACAAGGCAGAGGTGGGGCAAGGGGCATTCTCCCCTTGGTCCCCTTCAACTTACATTAGGAAAAATAGAAATGCTTTAATTTTTTTCTATTTTTCATTAACCTTTATTTTATTCTGGTGGATTTCAAAACTTCCATTTTTTGTTGCCCCCCCCCCCCCCATGTTTTTTTTTTTTTCTACATATACACTCCTGAAACAAGGGCAACACACTCCAAATGATTCCCTAAAACTATAGACAGCTGGTATGGATACATTAAATATCAGTCGATTTTTGTATTTGTTCAGCTCTTGAAGAGGTAACCATAGACAAAAATTTATTTTGGGTCGAGCTTAGAGCCATGATTTCCTTCTAAAGTTCTAGGTACACGAATTGAAAACTAAAATTTACTGTGCAGCGGGATTTTCTGCAAAGTTTAGGTGAGTTAACAGATACTAGATTCTCAGCGAAAACTGAGTAAAGTTGGACTGGGGATGGGAGGCTTATTTCAGTGAGTGGTACTTTCGAACCCTTAACTTCACCAACGAAAATCATCCCCTCAGATGCCTTTTCCTCCAAAGCTCAGGAAAAGGCAGAAACATCTCAAGATTTGCGGGGAAAACAACTTTTTCTTATAACTATGTTATAGCTTAAGGGGGCACAGCCCGACCTTTGAGAGCTATTGGACATTTTTCTGTGGATTTGCACTAGGGTAAGAATGCTGTACAACTTCGTAATTTGAATTTTTTTCTAACTTGCTTTGTTTACGAGATAGCTCGCCAGCCTCCCCTTCCCCCAATTCGGGGTCATTCACAAATTTCTTAAATAGATTATATCATCTCTTACTAATACCTGTTGACTCGTTTTTTCTTTTTTCATTCTAATTCATTTTTGAGTTATTAAAGTAAGCCGCAACTTTTGGAAACACCCTGTACATATATACTGGACCACACACATGTGTATATATTATATTAACTTCAAGTTCACTTTAGGAAAGTTGAAAGGCAAGTTTCAGAGGGGATTTCACACATGATTTAACATGGTGTTTGTGTAATAGAAAAAAAGTTCTATAAGTGATGCGCAATATTTATTGAAGGAATTCGCCTGAAATTTTTTAGTTAACCTGTGCCATGTTTCCACTTTCACAATCTTAAGAATTCTGAGTTTAAAACATGCCATACACTTGCTTCATTACCTTGACTCAGAAATGTTTTCATGGTTCACAACAGAACCACTCTGAAAAAGGGCAAACAGGGGTCTGAAAATAACATAATGAGCCTGAAGCAAGATACAGTGCTAAGTTTCAAAATATGTTATCAGGTTGAACAAAAATTTTCTTATCACCTCACCCTGTGCTCTGTACAAATTCCAGGCATATCTTTTGGCACAGACTACATTACAAAAAAAAAAAAAAAACCTTTTTGGCGGTGAATTTTCCCTTCTCTTTTTAAAAAATCCATTACAAGATATTCTGCCTCAGCCATATGGCTAACTTCCCACTTTTAGTTCATTTTGTTTTAGATCTACATCTAGGTCTGAATCCTGGCACCATGGAATTCAATACCTGTTTAGGCAGTCTTTTAAATCTCATTTGATACACATGTCCATACCATCTCAATATGTTCACATTAACCTTTTCTTTTACCAAAAATATGCAACTCTGTTCTAATGTATGCATTACTAATTCTGTTTTACCTCTGGAACCACTAGTTTTTCCAGATAGTGTTATCACCACTCATGTCTGCAGCTTCCAACCTCCTACAGAGAGATCCCACATTACCATAAAAGTGGGTAAGTCTAAATCCTGCATTGTGTGCAGCAATTCTAATTCTTGGATTAACCTCTTTCTTGATAAAAAATATTCTGATATACCTGATAAGAGATCTTTGCCAACTTGACTGTGTTTGTGACTTGACTTGCGTTCTTGCCACACGCCTCAAACATTCGACCAAGAACGCAATTGTGGCAAGGGAAGTAGAGCTGTTCATCTGTTTTCACTGAAGATGGCTTACAGATAAAGCCAAAACTAGTCTTATTTTGCCGGTGATACTGCCATGGAGGAGAGTTGGGAGTATAAGGCGAGCTTGATATTTTAACGGTTTTTTAGTCTTTGTGTTTTATAAATTCTCTCATGTTCAATTGCCAAGAATCGACCAGTGTACCTGTAATGAGATTAGTCCGTGCAAGATGTGTCATGGTACACAATGTTCTATTTTTTAACCTTTGACTTTTGAGAATTCTTTCATAAAATTCATCCTTTCATTGTTTTTATCTATCATACGTTATTTCAGAATATTTTAAGGTTACTCATTCCCTTGTATCGCAATTTCGAAATCTTTTATGGTGCTTAAAAAATATATTCAGCGGTGGATCATTTAGTGCACCTCTACCGAGTGTGTTTCGTCCATGTTTTGTCATAGTACACGTTACTGAACCACGTTTCTTAAACTGTCATACAAATAGAATTTAGGACATGTTGACCAGTGCACCTGTACTATCTTTCTGGACAGAGTCATAATTTAGGTCTATACCTGACCAGTTGATATTGATTTTTAACTGAGCTTGTCGTTCAAGGTAAGCTGAACTACATATCTTTTCATTATTCTTGTATATATCTTGCTTGTTTTGTGCCTAATCATATATAACCTCCCAAGTACGGCAAGTTAACATATAATGTATGAACACAGTAAAAAAATTCAGCACACACATTGTCAATAAAACTGGTGTTTTACAGTCACGTAATGTAAGTTCTAAACATAGATATGTTTATATGAACTATGATATGAATTTAGCTGCATTTCCTGCCATCTTGACTCTTGCTGACTCTTGCCAGTTTTGGTGTACTGGTTTGAGAATGATTTCAATACACTTCATAATGTTTTCACACAATGAACAATTTTTCCCTCTGTACCAGGTTAAAAGCCTTTTCAAACTCACTCTTACTGACACTTGTTCACAATTGGATTCATTTTACAATGAATATTTTAACAGTTCTCTTTCATTCAGGATCCAACAATCACCTTCTCATGAGAAAATTTATGAGGTATTACTCTGTGGATACATCATTTTTTTTATATAGTGGACCACAAGACTAATTCCAAGCCTAGTTTGGTTGTTCTGATTTGCCCAATTTCAACTATATATATATTTTTTTTCATTGTAAGAAAAAATTTCAGGACCTGGAAAAGAGGGAAATCAAATTCCAGGAGCTATGTGAACCCTGCTTCTCCACAACAGATTAGTCATAGTTTTTGAGCTCATTCAGACCCAGGCTTTATCTTGTAATAAAATTCAATTCAAGCTTGGGCTTTCAAAATTGAGCCCAAACTCAACACTGGTGTGGTCTTTTACCCATTAGGAGGAAGAGTTGCACAGTACAGCAAGGAAGCAGCAGTAGTGACAACAGCCATTTATTTAGGGTATTACTTTCTGAGTATCTACAGTGCTTTTACCTCTGATTATGTTATTTGATGTGAGCTGCACAGGGAGTTGAAGTGTATTAAAAATAAAGTTTTCCTAACAGCTTCCTTCATTGCCTCTACACAATTCATTGTACTATCGTTGTCAGAAATCATGAATTCATCAACAAATAATAAATAATGGTCTCTTGAAGTTTTTCACAGTAATAGTGGACTGTACCAAGTATCCACAGGGGGTCTTCGAATAAAAATTCCAGTGTGGTACATTTCCCTGAGATTTCAAGAGACAAACCAAGGAGGTCCGTGGAACTGCAGCATTATTCTTGGTGCAGAGCTGTGGGTTCGGGTCTCTAAACCTAAGGTAGGAAGCTTTGATTCGATTCAGAAAATATGGTACATGCATCTCATCTGTTTCTTTTAACATTTATAACAAATAAACTGGATTCACTCAACAGAAAAAAGTACAAGAAATCCACAAGAAAGGGTTAAACAACTTCTCACACACGAGTTATTCTAATTCAAAAATTAATCAGTTATTTAATGAAACCAGAAAGTGAAGTTTCTAATCATCATCAAACATTCTCAATCCACTGCTAGATGAATATCTCCCATGTATTGTCCACAGCTTTTTCTCTCTTGAGCCACTCCCGTGATATTTCAGCTAGCTTTTGAGTTTCATCGATCCATCTCCCATATATGGTCTTTTCCTGTCCTTTGGTATCCAGTTTCAGTCCTAGCAAAAATATGTCCAAGCCCATAGCCACCTGAGGGTCTTCACTTTGATCATGATGTCATCAACTTTTGTCATTTGCCAGATCCATGTGTTCCTCTTTTGGACTTTTCTGGTTACACCAAGCATATCTCTCCATGCTCCTTCAAAGTTGTTCTACCAACATCTCTTTGCAGGCTTGCTGCAATTCAAAATTAAACATATGAAGTAAAAATTATTGTGCTATCTTCTAATTAAAAAAGATGCTGTCTTACACAATTGATGATATTACACGTATCTACACACAGATTAAAACGTTTAATTACTTAAAATAAATAAAATACAAGATCTTTCAGAGTGCCCAGCAATCCATCCTAAGGTGAAAAGACCAGTGGTAGGACCAGACGCATGAATTACGTACACAAAATCACAGATGTCAATTATGTAACGAGGTGAGTATACGCAGGCGCGAATCAAAGTCTCATAATCGATAACGGTATTGAATTGGTACAAACAGGAATGTAATCTTAATCGAATGAGTGCAAAAGGAAAACACATGCCACAATAAAAAAACTGAATGTATATGTACATGATCAATAAGTCCACATCCAGCGGTATAAAAAGTGGGGAATCATCATTTCAACAGCGACCATAGGCGTGTACATACAAATATTCAGTCAATATCAGGGATCTACGCAAAAATGGTGATGACAAAAGAGCAACCTGGTTCCAATCCAGGTAGTGGGTATCAAACTGACAATGTGAGTTAGTGAAGTGGTCTCTAAGTTATTCTTAATAGAATACTTGTGTTCCGCAATTCCCGTGTGTAGATGACACATGGTAGATCCTACGTAAGAGAGTTCAACATCCGAAACGTCCAAAGGTCTTAGTGGGATGCAATACACGCCACGGCGATTCAACACAGGAACACAATCACGATCCTTTTTTCCTAATGACATGATATTCCTGGAGGTAGTTCCAAAATCCAAATTGTACTTTTTACACACATTTCTGAGCGATGGCGAAACACTCTGCAAATGGTCGGTGCAACCCACAAACCGTGTTGGTCTGACTTCTCTACTGATAGTAAAATGAGACTGAAATAGCTTCCTAACGATTTTACAAACCACACCTCTATTGCATCCGTGCGTCCTGGCGATGTCTTAGATGAGATCGAGTTCTTGACATCTCGAGCTCGCACTCGACGAGTGTGTAAATGCATGCCTCACAAGGAACCGGATCGAGGAGAGTTTGTACTTCAAGAGATGCGAAGAGTTATTGGGGATAATGGCAAATGCGGCAGTTGGTTTCCGGCACACGGAATATGAAATACTAATGGTGATAGGGTTACGTTTTATCAGAATATCTAAAAATGGGAGGCTACAGTCAGATTCATACTCAATGTTAAAACATCGGCAAACTGGGGAATTAAGTCCTTGTGATATGGCCAAAAGATCAGAATGTCATCAATGTATCTAATGTATAACGTGGGTTTAAGTGGACACACATTAAAAGCTCTACTCTTCAATTCCTGCAGAATGAGCTCGGCCAAAATGGGAGAGAGGGGCGAACCCATGGGTGCCCCTCCCGTTTGGCAGTAATACACACCTCTGAATATTAAGCATGTGCGTTTCTGGATCAAGCGTAAAGCAGTGAGGACAGACTGAATCTCAAGAGCTGTACAGCAATAAAGAGCAACACGACATGATTCGATGATGGAATGAACTTCATCAATCGGAATGCTCGGAAACAAGGACTCGACGTCTAGAGATGCCATCAAGAAAGGGGCTCCACCGGATTGGAAAGTAACGATATCAGACCTGCCAACCTCTCAGAACCAAAAAATGTCACACTCAGATAGAAAAATCGTAACACGACGCATGCTGATATTTTTAAGCATATTTCAGCTATATAAATTCTTGATGATGAGAATGTAGGGATTTTTTCCCTACATCAAAATTTTATTGAGAAACTAATTAAATCTAATAAGCAAACACTTTTATGTTGTCCATTATCAAAAAAAAAAAAAAAATTACGATTACGGGAGAAATCCTCACTCTGCCTAACTTCCGTTTTCGGAGATTTTGTGAGGTCGAAAACTTGCATCTTAGGAGGTCTGCAAGCTGGTTTAATTGGGTTCTGGGGATGTCATTTTTGTCTGCAGGACCAAAATAAATCTGCGATGTGCATCGGGCGTCGCCACGATTCTGCTACGAGGATTAGTGGAAAATAAATCTGCGATGTACGTCGGCTGTCGCCGCGATTCTTCTATGGGGGTGGGTACAAAATAAATCTGCGATGTACGTCGCCACGATTCTTCTACGGGGATGAGTACAAAATAAACCTGCGATGTACATCGGCCGTCGCCGTGATTCCGCTACGGGGATGAATACAAAATAATTCTGCGATGCACATCGACCGTCACCACGAATTTTCTATGGGGATGAGTACAAAATAATTCTGCGACGTACGTCATCCTTCGCGAGAAAAAATAAATAAATATGATTATGGAAGAAATCCTCCCTACGTCTAACTTCCGTTTTCAGAAATTTTGAAAGACGGAAAACTTGCATCTATGATAGGGAGTCTGCAAGTTGGCTTAATAGGTTTTTGGAGATGTCGTTTTTGTCGGCAGGACCAAAATAAATCTGCAACGTACGTCGCCCGTCGCTCTGAAAAGGGAAAAAATGGAGGGAAACATACCTATTTAAAAAAAAATTGTATTTTTGGCTGCAAAATCGTATTAGCGTACTGAAGCATGATTTATCGTACTAAATACGATAAAATCGTAATAGTTGGCAGGTTTGCGATATTCTTAATGGCCCCGAGTGGTGCTGGAGACGGAGTATGGAGAATCAGTAGTAAGAAGCTTCAGAAATAAATCAAGAGCTATTTCCAATAGCCGTGTTGGACTGGAATAGCCAGACAGAAGAGGTCTAACAGGTAAGCCTTCCTAATGGGTTTCCAGTTGACGGAACAACACCAGAGTACGGGAGCCAATGGTCATGGTCATGAGATCTGATGGCCGGTGGTAAAGCCCCATGATTTTTGAGTTTTGCAACTGCGGTAATAGTGGCCGATGTGGGATCTGAAACTACGCTGGCACTATTACCACAGTGGCAAAACTCAAAAATTATGGAGCTTTACCACCGGCCATCAAATCTCACGACCACAACCATTGGCCCCCGTACTCCGGAGTTGTTCGGTCAACTGAAAACCCATAAGGAAGGCTCACCTGTTAGACCTCTTCTGTCTGGCTATTCCAGTCCAACACGGCCATTGGAAAAACCTCTTGCATTATTTCTTAAGCCTCCTACTACTGATTCTCCATACTCCGTCTCCAGCACTACTCAGGCCATTGAGAATATCGTTACTTTCCAAACCAGTGGAACCCCTTTCCTGATGGCGTCTCTAGACATAGAGTCCTTGTTTCCAAGCATTCCAATTGACGAAGTTCATTCCATCATTGAATCACGTTGTGTTGCTCTTAATTGCTTTACAACTCTTGAGATTCAGTCTGTCCTCGCTGCTCTACGCTTGATCCAGAAGCACACATACTTCGTATTCAGAGGTGTGTATTACCGCCAAGTAGGAGGGGCACCTATGGGTTCGCCCCTCTCTCCCTTTTGGCCGAGCTCATTCTGCAGGAATTGGGGAGTAGAGCTTTTAATGTGTGTACACTTAAACCCAAGTCATACATTAGATACATCGATGACATTCTGATCTTTTGGCCGTATCACAAGGACTTAATTCCACAGTTTGCCAATGTTTTATCAGCCCAATTTCATTCTATTCATTTTATCATGGAATACGAATCTGACTGTACCCTTTCATTTTTAGAAATTCTGATAAAACGTAACCCTATCACGAATAGTATTTCGTATTTCATGTACCGGAAACCAACTGCCACGTTTGCCATTATGCCCAATAACTCTTTGCATCCCTCGAAGTACAAACTCCCCTTGATTCAATTCCTTGTGAGGCATGCATTCACACACTCATCGAGTGCAAGCTCGAGATGTCAGGAACTCGATCTCATCTACGACATCGCCAGGATACACGGATACAATAGAGTTGTTTGTAAGATCGTTAACAAGCTACTTCTGCCTCATTTTACTACTCTCAGTAGGGAAGTCGGACCAACACGGTTTGTGGATTGCACCGACCATTTGCCGAGTGTTTCTTAATCACTCAGAAATGTATGTAAAAAGTACAATTTGGATTTTGGAACTACCTCTAAAATCCAAATTGCACTTTTACACAATAAAAGATTTGGATTTCAGAATATCATGTTATTAGTAAAGAAAGATCATGATTGTGTTCCTGTGTTGAATCGCCATGGCGTGTATTGCATCCCACTAAGACCTTTGGACGTTTCGGATGTTGAACTCTCTTACATAGGCTCTACCATGCATCCTCTATGCACAAGTATTGCGGAACACAAGTATTCTATTAAAAATAACTTAGAGACTACTGTAGTTTCGGGAAGATAAGCCGCGGTGTATACGAGTTCAAAATTAAATTTTCGGCCCGTCCGGCTTATACAGCATGGTGGCGTACACAGCTATTTCTTTTTTTTTTTTTTAGCGAAATTATGTAACAAAAAATGTTTTGGCTTGTTCCATCTTTTTCCCGCGGGAAGATATCTTAAGAGAGAGGGAATAGAATAACGATGTTACAGCCACGTGCAATAAATTCCACCCACCCCTCTTAAAACAAGACATGACAATAATAGGTTATAGGCAGGGGTAGAAAAATATTCCGAAATCTGGTGGCCAGCTAAAATGTTTAGTGGCCAGATCCTGGACCCGAACGGGGAGGGGTATAATATCAAAGTCGTGTACACTTCTGTCCAAAAAAATTTCTACCCTCAGCTTATCTCTCTTCCTAGCAAGGGAAAAAAAAAAAAAAAGGTAATTTTTTTTTTCTCTGGGGCTCCCAAATTCTTGAATAACCGTAATTTTCGTCGTTTATCGCTAGACCCTAGAATTTGCACATTTTTTTTTTTTTCTTCGTATAATCTGCACCGCCGTATAATCTGCAAATCACAAATGTTGATCCAGAAGTGGAATTTTCGACAGAAAAATTGGTCACATAAAGACCCCGGAGTTCGAGAAATAAAACAAAAAAACGATCTAATTAAATAAAGAAATTCATTTTTAAAGGAAACTTTTTTTAAATATATTTTTATCTTCGGACACAAAAGAAGCTTTGTGGCGTGGAATCCATAGAGCACAAAATTTAATCACGCCGATGCAGCAGCTCTAATTGCATTACACATTGCCAATGATGAAATGCTGATACAGAACAATTCATAGAAATACTGTATATACTCGCGTGTAAGTTGAAAGTTTTTTGGAAGAAGGTGGGACTTCCATGAATTCTCCAGCGGAGTTTACCGACGGGTGATTTTACGTTTAGACAGCGGCTTTTCATGTGTCACTGCACGTTAGTTTTCTGAACTTTTGAAAACTATCACGTAGTGACACAACCATATCCTCAGCTGTGCCCCCCCTTTTAATTTTCGAAGACATCATAAATAGCAATGAAGGAAAATATCAGCAGCAAAGACTTTGGTCAAAATGGCGAAGGGTGAACTAAACTACAAGCCACAGCGCACACGAGATCCAGAACGTGAAACCCAGAAATGAGGCATGCATGTGTATGTTCGTGCAGCGAGCACCGTGCATACATTTTTATTGACCAATTGACAAAGAGAGAGCACAAGCACGGTCAGCATTTTGTCTTTCCCAGCAATACAAAGACAAAACAACTCCCGCCGTCCCTCCCTACAACTTTTGCGGCCTTTCATTACGACACTCCTGCCCCCTTTCTCCTTTCTCCGCTCCGTACAAACTCCTGAACTGAGGAAATTTTTTCCGAGGGAGTTCCTTTTCCAACTATACTCCCTCTCCTGCACAATTACCCTGCGGATTTTATTTTTTTTGATCAAAAGGTCGCAATATTTTTTTTTTTTTAAATTTGCGTTTATCCACAGATTATACGACAAACATTACGGTACATGTTTTTCAATTATGTTTTCTGTGGTGGCCCGGCCAATTTTTTTTGGTCGCCCTAGGCGCCCAGGTGACCGTATTTTTCGACCCCTGGTTATAGGATTGAGGTAAGACAGGTAAGAGAGAGGTGACTCCGATAAAACTCGGAAAAAAATCCGTGGTGGGGGGAAACTTTGCAGGGAATCGATCTTGTTAACAAGGATCGCCCTTGTTTCATGCTCTAAGCAACTAACTCTCTTTGAACTCATGACGTCATCAGCTTCGCTCTCCCTCTCTCTTGAAACAGGATATTCGACTACCATCCAAGATTGATTGTCATTGGTCAATGACTCAAAGACAGCGCGTGCGTTCGCTGCATTCATTTCACCAAATCGCGTTTGCGAGTACACGTAGTTCTATGTCATCATGGAAAATAAAATGACGAAGCGCAGAAGTTATACTTCTAGTTTTAAGCTAATGGTAAATAAATATGTTTTTCCGAATCCTGGAAAAACATAAAAACTTGGACGATTATTTCGGGCTTCACTGAAGCAAACATTATTTCTAAAAACTGCGTTGAAACGCCAGAAGACGGAGAAAGTGATGCGGACAACCCCAAAGTTTTTTTAGATGAAAAGCTTTTAAAACTTTTTAATTCGGACAGTGAAGTTTCCGATTTTGATGGATTTGATTGAAAAACTATGTGTACTATATATTTTCAGAATGTTGTGTGTGTATTTTTTAAAATCTTGAGGTATAAATGTTTTATAATTGGTTTAAGTGCCTTATGAATTCTTCGAGTAAATTTTTATAAAATAGGTAGTAGGGTAAGTGTGTTATCCTTAATTGAATCTTGTTTAAATTGATATCTTTTTATTTATTATTTGAAAGATCAGGTACTATATTTTTATCTACGTAATGTTTTCGAAATTCCGCCGTGGTACCACCCTACCTTACTGCAAAGGAGTGGCGTATATGCAGGGACGGCGTCTCTGGTCCTTTTTTTTTTCATTCTGCCCCTTTTTTTATTGCTGCAGCGTACACGCCAGTGCAGCTTATTTACGCGAAATTACGATACTTCACTAGCTCACATTGTCAATTCTGGTACCCACTGCCCGGACTGGAACCAGGTTGCTGTTTTGACATCACCATTTACGCGTAGATCCCCGTTATTGACTGAAAGTTTGTATGTACACGCCTATGGTCCACGTTGTTGCAACGATGATTCCCCACACTTTATACAGCTGCAATGGACAGGATTATTTCGCCGGATGTGGATTTATTGATCAGGTACATATATATTCAGTTTTTTTATTGTAACATGTTTTTTCCTTTTGCATTCATTCGATTAAGATTATATTCCTGTTTGTACCAATTCAATACTGTTATCGATGATGAGACTTTGATTCACGCCTGCATACACTCATCTTGTTAAGTCATTGACATCTGTGATTTTGTGTACATAATTCATGCGTATGGTCCTAGCGCTGATCTTTTCACCTGAGGATGGAGTGCTGGGCACTCTGAAAGATCTTGTATTTCATCTATTTTAAGTAATTAAACATTTTAATCTGTGTGTAGATGCGTGTAATATCATCAGTCGTGTACGACAGCATCTTTTTCAATTAAACATATATTAGGTTGTCGGAAAAGTCATGATGTATTTTGACACCCGATGGCGGTTGGGCGGTTTTGGAAGTACTAGAGGCATGCGCAGCTCTGTTATCGCTATGGCATTCGACAGGTGCCAGTTCTAGCTGCAGTCCAAAAGGAATAGTGAGCGATTTGGTTGATTTGCGGAGATTTGACATCCAAGTTGAAGATGGAAGACCAAACTGTGCATTTTCGCCATATTTTACTGTTTGACTTTCGTAAAGGGAAGAACGCGTGTCAAGCTTGTGAAAAGTTGTGTAAAGTATACGGTGATAATGCTCTACAAGAACATCAGTACCAACGATGGTTCGCAAAATTCCGTGCTGGTGATTTTGACCTCAACAATGCTCCTCGGTCCGGGAGGCCAACCAAGGTTGATGACGATCAAATCAAGGCATTGATCGAGTCAAACCCACGTTACACGACACAAGAGATTGCAGACACATTGCACATCCATCATTTAAGCGTTCACGACCACCTGAAGAAGCTGGGATACGTGAGCAAGCTCGATGTGTGGGTTCCTCATGAACTCAAAGAAGCTCAATTGATGGCGCATATAAACATCTGTGATATGCTCATTAAACGTGAAGAAAACGATCCTTTTTTGAAGCGACTGATAACTGGTGATGAAAAGTGGATTATGTACAACAACGTGCTACGCAAACGGTCTTGGTCATGACGTCCTGCTTCGCCTCAAACAACATCCAAAGCAGACATTCATCGGCGGAAGGTTCTGGTCTCAGTGTGGTGGGATTTTAAAGGTGTCGTGTTTTTCGAGCTCCTACCATGGAACCAAACAATCAATTCGAATGTGTATTGTCGGCAATTGGACAGTTTGAACCAATTCATCATCCAGAAACGCCCAGAGCTCGTTCATCGTAAAGGTGTTGTGTTCCATCACGACAGCGCGAGACCACACACAAGTTTGATCACCCGCCAAAAATTATTGGAGCTTGGTTGGGATGTGTTTCCACACCCAGCATACTCGCCTGACCTTGTGACGTCAGACTTCCACTTGTTTCGCTCTCTTCAACAGTCCTTGCGTGGTATAACGTTCAATTCAGATGAGGCTGTAAATCAGCACCTTGTACAGGTTTTCGCCACAAAAGACGGGTCCTTCTATGAACGAGGCATTCTGCAGCTCACTGAAAGATGGCAAAAGGTTATCTAACAAAACGGGCATTATATCATTTATTGATCTCTGTTCTTTCTATCAATAAATGACCTTTGCAAAACATAGCTAAAATATGTCATGACTTTTCCGACAACCCAAAAAGTCATAAAAGCATGTGTTCATTACATTGTACATAAAAAGAAAAAAAAATGTTGATCACATAAACACAGGATAATCTTAAATTCTAATTCAAGACCTTACTGCAACAATGGGCTAACCAACAATGTAGTAGAGCCATACCTGTCAACACTGGTAGCCTTGTCAGTAGTAACTAGTATTATTGTACGGCATACATAGATGTTTTTCTATGAAAGGATCCATCTCTTTGTGAAAAAGAAATACACACCCAACAAAATGTTATAACAAACAAGGACACTAATGAAACAAACTTAACACGTACAAATTACAAAGTTGATTCCCCTGGCGGGAGCATGATAGGTTCCGATGCGTTCAGAATTCCACAAAGCTTGACAGACGGGATGTCCAAGCAAATGAACATGCACAGTTCGCGAACCACCACATGATCATACTGCCTTTAAATTGCAGTTTATGAAAAGATGAGACCAACAAAGTAAAAGACAGCTAAGATTTCAACTGGATGAAAAATCAAAATGCACAGCATGAATGCCAACTACTGTCAGTTTGTCTTTTGTGAACTCTGAAGCTGCAGAGCATCCATTGCTTAATTTTTCTTTCTGCTGATATCTTTCTCTCCCCATTTCTTTCTTTACTTTTTTTTATGCCCTCTGATAACAATAATTTCATCCATCATGCTGAAAGAACTTTCAGTCTGAGGGCCATGAGCACATGATATCAAAGCTTTAACTATTTTAGATAAATGGTGTAACTTTTGAGAATATTAATACTTTTGAACACAATGCATCAATTTTAACAAATTTTCCAACTTCATCCCTTCTGTTTTTGAGAATTTCACCTCTCCCTTATCAAGCTTAAATGAAAAAACTTACGGGAAGGGGGATATTTAACAGCACAGGAGAGTGGGAACATTGTGCGCACAAGGGGTAGAGGGGGGATAGTGATTATGGGAGTAATCTTTGCTCCGTCCAATTTTCGGTTTTGGAAATTTCCCCCTATTTTCAAGCTGAAATACAAATATTCATGCAGTAAAATTATATTTAACAATTTTACTGGGGAGAGGAAACATCATGAGAAAAAAGAAATAATGATTACGGAAAATGTTTGAGCTCCATTGATCTCCCATTTTCAAAAGTTTCATAACGGTGGAATTCCGTCCTCCAATGAACATCCCCCCCCCATTACCACCAACTCACAAAAAATATTTGTTCACTTGTGCATTGATCTCGTGCATCAACAAAATAATACCGAAAAAGATGGAATTCCTCAAATTCGCAAATCAATCTCATGCCTGAAGATTACGGGGAAATTTTCGCAGCACCTAATTTCCGTTTTTGCAAATTGTTGCCTACAGTTTCAAGCTGAAAAACAAACATTTATGCAATAAAATGATGTTTAACCAGAACACTGGACACAAAGGCAACATCGGGGGAAGAAAAAAGTTATGATTACGGTAAAATTTTTAAATCCGCAACCGATGCCACCCACAAATTCTTTTCAGTTTTCCATCTATCTTCAGAATTACCTAAATGATGACAAAAAAAAAAAAAAAAAAAAAAAAAAAAAAAAAGCAGAATTCCATGAATCTGCTTAAGAATTTTATGTATATCATAAAACAACAGCAAAATGAAAAAAATAAAAATAAAAATAAACAAAAATAAAGTTTGTAGAATTTGTAGTTTCGAGAGTGAGTTCTGCAGTCAGACAACTAAATCAGTAGAAACTATGGACATTCCATAGTTGTTGGCAGGTATGCAGAGCATGTGATAATGGTGGAAATGGATGAGTGACCATGCCTTTATTTGTTTCAGAGTTTAGGCTAACCCACAGTTATCCCTAGATATCTATTGGAATATGTTACCATCCGGTCTATCTCTGAATGTGTGTCCTCGGTGACTGCAACAATGTTTTTACAAAATGTGGGTTAGCCCACTATTGCCATAAGGTCTTCAATTGTTTATGTTAACGTGTCTGTAGAAAATGAATTTGTCAGTCTACACCAGGATCAACAAGTATGTTTCAGACCTGGAGCAAGAATAAAAACATGTCTGGTGATGGTGCTGGAACGAAAAGTGATAAACAATGTTTGTTGTCTCTCTTCATTTTTCTTTTTACCCAAAGCACTTATTTGCTCAATAAAGTTCCAATTTGCTGCATTATTTTTTCCCCCCATTCTTCCAATAGCTGGTCTCAAAAAATTAAAATTTTAGATTTTGATTTTATTAAAATACCATTTACGGAAAACATATTTGTACATTTTAATTCAAAGTAGCATATTTTTTCTTTCATAATAATCTGCAGATCATAAAATTCGGAAAAAAAAAAAAAATTCTTCCGAAGTTCCGAAGCAGCGTAAATCACAGTCCATGAAAAAAATAATACTAATAAATCAGAATCTACTGCGGCATATAATCCGTAGATTATGAAATTCTAAGAAAAACATTTTTTTCCTTTACATAATCCGTGGTGACATTTTGCAGGCCATGAAATTTGAGAAAAAAAAATACATACATATATATACACTATCTACCAACAAGTAATTGGACACCTGTGACAGCAAAGGAAAACAAAGTTTATTCACCTTCAATAGTTGGTGGAGCCTCCACGAGCGGTGATTACAGCTGCGACCTTCCAGGGCATACTCTCAACCAGGCGTTGTACGACGGCTAGCAGTATTTTCTTCCACTCGGCTTGGAGAAGGCAGGTCAGTTCCTTCACCAATTTTGGACGGTGGGGGCACCCCTTAAGTCGACGCTCCAACTTGTCCCAGAGGTGCTCGATAGGGTTAAGGTCCGGGCTCTGCGCAGGCCAGTCCATTCGATTAATCCCATTGTCACCATACCAAGCCATGGTGGACCTCGCAACATGACAGGTGGCATTGTCATCCTGAAAGTAACATGGGTCTACCTCGTAAAACTGCCACAACGTAGGAAGCGCATGGTCATCCAAAATGGTGCAGTAGGTCTCGGCGTTGAATCTACCAGGAATTGCGACCAAGGATCCCGTGCCATACCAGGAGAAACAGCCTCATAGCATAATTCCACTGCCGCCAAACTTCACAGTTGGCACAATACATTCCGGCAGGAGGCGTTCTCCAGGCAGACGCCAAACCTAGACCCTGCCATCCGAACGGTAGAGGGTGAACCTTGATTCGTCACTCCATAGAACCTGTTTCCACTGTTCAACGGTCCACTGTCGACGTTCTTTGCACCACGTTAGCCGAGCAGCGCTATTGGACTTGGTGATCAAAGGCTTGTGGGCGGCAGCACGTCCATGATAACCAAGCAGATGGGCTTCCTTACGGATGGTATTCATCGAATTGGTGCGGTTCTTCCAAATTTCTCTGGCCAGCACCCGTCGGTCGCTAACTCCCAGTTTTGTGGGTCTGCCGGGTTGGGGCACATTCCGACAGTTACCTCTCATCTTCCACTTGCCAATCACGTAGGCCACTGTCGATTTTGGGTACTTCAACTCGCTGGATATGTCACGTATGGATCGGCCATTTCTGTGATACCCGACGATTACACCTTTCTAGAAATCAGAGAGCTCCGAACTGCGTGGCATCTTGCATGCGACTCGTTGCGTTGTTGTTTCCCACACAATATGTAACGGCGGTGGCCATGACGTGTATCAGGACCGCAGATATCGTCGATTGCAGGGGTGTCCAATTACTTGTTGGTAGATAGTGTATATATATCGTTGCATAATCCCGCACCTGTCATATTAATTGTGAACCATAATTTCCGACCAATAAGCTACGATTCACAAGATTATCATCACAAGTCAAAAGATGTAAGAAAGAAACGGTTGTTTTATTGAAAAAGTAACTGTCATTTTTACTTACTTTTGTGTTACTTTTAAGTAAATAAAGAGCTAAAATCTCTAGCTTTTTGCAGCATTACCGTAGTTCGTTATTAGACCTAAAAACTCCGTAGAAATTACGCACAATCTATAGTATATTTCTCTTTTCTGAATATGTTTCAATGAAATAGCGAAAAGAACAAACAAACATAACTATACGATTAATGCAGAAAAACTAACGTATGCAATTCGCAAAATGGTTATGTGCCATGGAATAGCTCTGCACTGCAGGGTTCTCGCAGCACGCAGGCTTCTGCGCCTGTGTGGAGTGCGGAGAATACCACCTTCGTTGCGTCATATCAGAATGCTCGTAAGTAAAATATATATATATTCTTACAATCTCTTAGTGGTACTCTACCTCAGTGTTGTGTTGCATTTTTCCGTTACTGCATTTTCCAATGATACCACCTGTCCTGATGATTACCTCACAGATTTTTTTAAATGCTGCACACCAACTTTTTTTTTTTACTTTAGTTGCATCTGCACTACCTAAATTTATAACTGTTTGTTTAACAGGTAATCTACAGATCATATAACAGAAATTACGGTTTTTACTGCAAATTATGAAACCTGAAGTTAAAAAAAAAGAAAACCCAAAAAACTGGGTGCCAGGACCCGATTTCTAGGCGCCTGGGATTTGTCGAGCCCTGGTCTATACACATTATCAAATGGCAATAACTGAGGAGAAGAACTGAATAGTGATGTGAGAATTTGAAATAAATAGCAAATCCCTTAAATCTAAAATAAAGTTATAACACTTCTCACAGGTCAGTTTCCATAGCTACAGATGTTGAGAGCAAATTATTTACATAATGCAACTCAGTTTCTTTAACAAAGTGATTCAAAAGTGCCCTCTTCTACCAAGAGGGATCACAGCTACATCTATTTCTTCAGCACATCAACAGAATGACTGCAGTCAGTTCATTGAAAATTACATGCTAAAAAATAAAGAAATACCAAGCATGGTTCTCTGAACTATATTTGCTATCCATCTTGTAACAGCCTACGTCAAGCTTGCCCATGAAGTTCTTGCAGAATGAATGCCTTCATCTTCTCACCCTAGAAAAATGAGAGTTAGAGAAACAAGTTATATAAACTTATTTTGTTATATACATGAGTACTTCATTAAGCTGAGATGTTAAAAATAAATAAAAAGTTATTTCAGTATACAAGATAATATCCACTGAGGACCTTATCCAGCATGCAGTGAAAAAAACAATTTATCCATTTTTTTTTTTTTTTTTGCCTGAAAAATGAAACAGGGTGTGAGATTGAACCAAGGAAAATATCACATATATAAAATACAGATATTGGTAATGTGTTAAAATGATAAATGTTTAATAAAATAAAAAAATTTGTGCATATGATGAATCATCTTCTGCTGGAATAGTTTTCTATTACATGCAAGTTGTGTGGAATGTCTTCATTCTAATCTGAAAAAAATTGGACTATAAATTTAGTTTCAAAAAAGTAGAGCATCTGATAGAAAAAAATTTAATTCAAAATTATAAGCATGAATGTATTAATAATATTCAAACACTAAAATTTATTCAGTTTTGGAAATAACATTAGTTAACAGATTTTCTTATAAATTAGGAGCTGGAAAAGAATTGTCAACTTCATATAAAACACAATTTTTGATGACCTTTTGATCTATTTTGACAATGGAAGATATTTCTGCAATTCCCAGCTGGAATGAAGCAAAGCACATTGCCCCTTTTGATGATCAGTTAGCCCTCCACTACCGTGAAAACCTAATAATTATTTTTGCACCAAAGACCTCCAATTCAGAATCTCCATTCTACACCCCAATGATCTGGAGATCTATTCTAGATTCCAGCAACATAAACACCAACACAAATTTAAACTTAGAATCTAGAAACAATGGCGTGATGAAGACCTAAGACAAGGTTGAAAGCTCCCAACTTCTGAACTTTTAAAAACGTTCTAATCACAAAACATAACAAAGTGTGATCCATTTTTTCTTACTTTAGTATCTCTCATTACATGTTATTGCCCATCATCATCAAACTTTACATTGTTTTCTTTACTAAAAGTATACAGCTTTGGCAATGTGAATACTGTAGTTATCAGCATTAAATCATCTGAAAACAGCACTGGTGTACAATTCGTATCCACCAGTGCAATAATGTTGTGGATGTGCACATTCATGTAGGCCTCAAACTATGGCCCAGAATAAAGTACAGTTAACTCTCGTTATAAGAAAGTTCAAGGGGATTGAAAATCAGTTTTTTATAACCAAATTTGGTGGTTAAAACTTCGAGATTAAAGCACATACATAACATACAGTACATGTATTTTATGAACAAACAAGTGTACATCAATAATTACATTTTATTTTAAAAAATCTGTTATAGAAGTCTGCTTTTTTTGCATTTATCACTACATCGTCTCCCATTTTTGGAGTCCAATGAAACACTGCTCTTTCTCTGCTTCTTGAGCACTTGGAATCCTACTCACATAGTCCTTCACCTTCTGAATCATATCCACGACTTCTACCCACATCGGTAGCCACGAGTCAGAAAAGTTGTCATCCTCTTCTTCACTGCTGCTTCCAGTTTCTTCAACAGGATTCACTTGGGCCAAAATTTCGGTGTGTGTCAGCTCAGGCGATGTTCGCACACCGTTACCAGTGGTGACAAAATCCTCAAAAGAAACACCTTCCACATCGAATTGAACCCCCTCATCAAAATGAACTTCATCCTCAAAGCCTTGTTCCAGTTCAGAAATTTCTTTATTATAAAATCCTGCATTTCAAAAGCAGTTCTTAATTAATGTAGAGTCCGTCAAATTCCACGTGGCGTGTACAAAATCATTGGCAATTTTCACATCAATTTTCGGTCATTCCAATCTTTGGTGCAAAATTTTAGGCACGTTCTTTCATACCAAACAGTCAGATTGCTAGTTCGCTCACTAATGCAAACAGGAAGAAACAGAACTCAAAATCAGTGCAAAATGAAAAGATGAGAACAGAGAATAAATGCATACATACTGTATATAGCAATGTACCGATCTTCATCTATGGGCACGCAGGTGATGACCTAGAATTCTTGGAAGGGGTACGTCAGAACGGGATTTACACCTTCCAAGAAAATGTTTATCATGCATTTTGGAGAGGGGCGAAGGGGAAAAACAAGACGTGCATTATCTGGTGGAAGTCACTCCAAAAATGGCCTTGAAATTCCATGGGAGATAAAGAGAAGAAACATTGCAATACAGATCAAAAAAAAAAAATTTATTTTGAAAATAAAATTTTTGAAACTTTCTTATAACCAAAATTTATTTAACTTTTTTTTTTGCTTTCTTATAAACATGAAACATTTCTATACCTTAACATTGGGCCAACCAAAGTTATAAAAAAGTTTTTACAACCGTAAATTTCTTATAACGAGAGTGTACTGTATACTGAAGTTGGTGTGGGTGGGAAGATGTTTGACTGATGATGATATTGGTATTGTACTCTGAACAGTATGGTTGTGTGAGAAGCTGTGTCATAATGGCACACTGTACTTGAGAAAATGTTTCAGTTGTGAAGCACTGTTTTCATACATTCAAGTATGGGCACAGAGGGAAACCCAGTGTGAGCACGGCCCATAAATTTTTTATGAAAAACCCCAAGTACGAAAATTCTAACATTCTGAGAGACTTAAACAGCAGTACCTCAATGAAAGCAGTGTTTGTGAAGGACATAAACCACCAGAACTAGTAGACATATGGGGAGAGTTTAGCCTTACAAAAAAATTCTCAGATCACTACGGACAAGTTAACAAATAGCAAAAAGAATTGGCTATGAAAAGTGAATTTCTTCAAAGAATGGTTCATGAGTTAGGGAGGTTTTTCACACCATTTGGAAATTATGCTGAAGTAGTGAGAGCCTGACATGTTATAAAAACAAGTTTACTCTAAAATGCAATTCTCATTAACATCACATGTTGTTACCAGGATACATAAACAAGCAGATGAGGTTCCTGAGTTTCTAGTAACCACATGAAGTAGGAAGTACAGGGTGGCTCAAAAGTCAATTTAAATTTCAAAACTTTATAACAAAAGAACAAATTTGTGCACCATAGTGTGGGTTTGCACAAAAAGCATCACTAGTAGGGGAATTTTGTTTGCCAATGGAAAAACTTTTAGTTCAAAAATGTGGGTGCACTTTACACGCATGCAAACCATGAAAGATATGCAAATGAGATGCTTTTAAAAGCACTACGTTATAAGTTGCAGCTATTAATCATCTATGAATTGCCTTCATCCTTCTCGTTACTGAAAACACTATCCCAGAAGAGTGCTGCTATGATGTTAACTTTGTTGGATAAAGTCTTGTTAATTAAGCTTTTTTATGTAAATGGAGAATCGGTAACAAAAGATTTGCAAAGTTCCAAACACAGAAAGGACTAAAGAAGGGCCAAATTCCAATCACCTGTGCTGGTGTGCAGTGTCTGGTAAGATGATTTGGGGAAACTGAAAGTTTGCTGGATCACCCTAACACTGGAGACCAGGGTTAAGGGAGTCCCATTGGAATGCGGTGGCATCCCAAATAGACGTACTAGCATCTCAAATGCCAAGTGGAACAAACAGTGCTTGTGAAGAGGCAAGATGGCTGGGCATGCAGAAAGCATCAGTAAATCATATCCTTTATGGTGTGTTAAATATGTAGCCCTACAAACTTTACACCAACTGTTACTGGCAGATATGTAACACACAGTAAGAGGAATTTGCCAAATTGGCTCTGGCAAAGATATCTGAGGAACTCTAGTGGTTGTTAATATGTTGTGGACAGACAAAGCTCATTTTCTGTTACATGGATCTATATAAATGCGTAATTGCTAAATATGGGCACAGGATAATAATCCACATTTATACACAGACACCACTGCATTCAACATGAGTTATGGTTTGGTGTGGATTACTGCATCTAACATTCTTGGGCATTTTTTCTTTCAGGTACCGTGCCCCAGAAACGACTGGAAAACTTGCTCAGTAAATGCAGAATGCTACTTAAAACTGCTGCATGAAAACATGATGCAACATTTGAAAGAACAAAATCTGCTGCACACAGTCACATTTACGCAAGATGCCATGCCAGCTCGCATACATCTCCAGTAAAGAATGTTCTTGTAGTCACATTTGGTACAGAAATACTAATCAGCAGGCACTGTAGCATCTTGCGACCACCTTGTTCTCTAGATCTGACATCCATGGATTTCTGGTTGTAGTGTTCACTTAAAGCTGAGTGTACCAGGACAAGACCTTCCGTACTGGCACAACCAAACAAAGCCAATGGGCATGAAGTCTGTTGCATTCACCAGGACAGGCTACATTCTGCTATCACCGGAGTTGTAACAATACACTGGTGTGCAAAACTCAAGGACAGGCAAGATTTTGATATGTAGCATCACACAGGAGTGGCTTGGACATGTGAAATTCAAACCATAGGAACTCCATTACTTACCAAAATGATGACTGAAACAACACCGACACAACAGCAGATATTAAAGGATATAGTGGGATTGTATTCAGAATTGGCTGCAAAGCACCCGATGCCATGATATAGATGCATCACTGCCAAAGATGATACAAAGGGAAGAGGAGGTTCTAAGTAGGGGATATGATCACCCCTAACGTTGATGTATGATTTGCACTGTCTGTCATCTAAAGGAAAGAAATCTTAGGGACAAACCTTTTTTTTTTTTTTTTTTTTTTTTTTTCTGGTATAGCAGATAAGATCCATATACATTGAAACCCCTCCATACTGAAACTTGAGTTTTGGGCCTAACAGTGTGTTCCAAACCGGTCTGGTTCACTTTGTCGACAACTCATTTCGTCGACGCCACTTCGTCGACAATCATTTCGTCGACACTATACAGTATATGCTTTCGTAAAATCTACAGTTTTCAATTTAGAACTACCAAATTTGGTATACTATCTCATTGTACTCTTACACCAACTTAGACCACAGACGGAAGAAGTCGGGGCCCGGGATAAAGGGGCCCCCATTCAACATTTTCGCAAAATCTACAGTTTTCAATTTAGAACAACCAAATTTGGTATACTATCTCATTGTACTGTTACACCAACTTAGACCACAGACAGAAGGGGTCGGGGCCCGGTGTCAAGGGGGCCCGGTCCCAAACAACATTTTCGTAAAATCTACAGTTTTCAATTTAGAACCACCAAATTTGGTTTACTATCTCATTGTACTCTTACACCAACTTAGACCACAGACGGAAAGGGTCGGGGCCCGGGGTGAAGGGGGCCCCATACAACATTTTCGTAAAATCTACAGTTTTCAATTTAGAACCACCAAATTTGGTATGCTATCTCATTGTACTCTTACATCAACTTAGACCACAGACGGAAGGGGTTGGGGCCCGGGGTCAAGGGAGTCTCATACAAAATTTTCTCAAAAATTTCCATTTTTTACTTAAGAACTGCAACACAATTCTGCACTCCAATACCCTATCTGCAAGCTAAGTTAGAGTACCATGACATAGTATACCAAATTTGGTGGTTCTAAATTGAAAACTGTAGATTTTACGAAAGCATATACTGTATAGTGTAGACGAAATGTACCTGTCGACGAAATGAACCACTCCCGTTCCAAACACCAATACTTATCTTTATAAGCTACAATTTTCCATCAAATATTTTATAGAAGATGTTTCACTGAGTTCACATACTTTTTTTTTAGACTTAACAATTCAAATAACAATATTAAAATATGTAACAATATCACTCTAAATGTAAGATCTTTATCTCATAAATATGCACATTCGGACATTAATATTTCCTCATATCTGAAGTGCCAGAGACAACTGATGAGACCTCAAGTGAACTTTGGTCACTTGAGGTCTCATCAGTTGTCTCGAGTTTTGTACCAGTGAAGTATGCAGGACTAGATGGCACTTTTGCAAGACATTGGGTGACATTTTTTCACTGTGGTGCCTAGAAAAAAATCTTATATTTTAATAGTCATTACAAGAAAAGTGTCAACATCCCAAAACTTTCATCTCAAAGAAGTACCGTAATTTTTGGGCTAAAAGCCGCTGCTCTTACGTTACTAAAAGTAAAATTTTTCGGGTGTGCGGCCCTTATGCCGAAGCGGCTCTTATGCCGAATTTGTTTTCGATAAGACTGTTTCTTCCCTCCCTCCCTCCCTTTTTTTTTTTTTTTTATCGTGCAGATGCTTAGTAAATTTTTTCAAACCACTTCTTTTTTTTTCACAAACTCGACTGTGATCAAGTTTCCCCCCTTTCTACTCATACGTTAGACACGTCTATTTAAACAATAACTCCGCTGTCCTGATGTTGGTTTAGGAGGGAAAGTGGGGGAGGACAGGAATGCCTGACTCAAATGCCCTCTGCATGGAGGAGTGGGGGATGGAATGGAGACATAAGCACACAGACGAGTAGCGTGACATCCGAGGCTTCTGTGGATATCGCGCCTAGCGTATCTCTTTCGTTGGCTGCAGCCATACATCATGCAGGAAGGTGCGATGATTTTCAGTGGGGTGGGGAGACCGGTTTGATGGGCACTTTCCTGAACAAAAGCTTAAGAACATGAACAATGCAAAAGCCTGCCCCAGGATGATTCCATTAGCAGAGACCTATTCCAAACAATACTGGCGGGACAGAAGGACAAATTCTGTTCACTCTTCTTGGTTAATCTGGCATGCGATACAGGTGTTTCTTGGCTCATGCTCCCGAGTTTTGCTTCGATTTTTTTTTTAATTTTTTTATTCACTGACAATAGTGGAAGTTGAAGGCTTCGGCTGGAAAAGAAAAAAAGAAGGGATTCATATAAAAGCGGAGCTCAACCCGAAGGCTCAGTGGGCAGTAAATGAAAGCAGGTCAAACCACTTGAAAGAGAGTGGCATCGCTGTTTGGAAGTGTTGGCAGCCAGATCTGCGGACACGTGCGAGGCAGCTGGTAAAAGGAAGCGCAACTTCATTCTAACAAAAACATCTGTAGATGAGAAAAAAGCATAACATAGAAGGAACATATTATTAAAGAAAACATTAATCGAAAGCATTACAAGTGATAATTTATAATTTAATTACTTCTAAGACGGATTCCATTGCAGTGAACAGAGAACCATCCTGTAGCAGACATCCACATTGAATGGAATTTAGACAATTGTGCGGTTTTACGAGCAATGCGATATTCTAACGGCAGTCTTAAGATTAACCGTGATTATATTGATTACATAAATGGTTTTGAGCATTTAATAAAGGCAAACAAATAACATCATTAACATGATTAATAAAAATGTATAAATAAAAAAATTTGCCAGTATGAAAAAATAAGTGCATAAAGCAGATCGACACTGAATTGCAGATTAGCCTTTGAAGTATACATATAATCATGCTGGGTGTGAGTTAATTCATGAAAATAAGGAAGATAATTTAGTTTTCTGAGCAGCACCACGACTTCACAGGTGCGGCCCTTACGGCAACTTTTGCTTCCAAGATTGCAAAATTTCTCACCTGCTGCCCTTACGTCGATGCGGCTCTTAGTCTGAAAATTACAGTATTAGCTTTTATTAAGCTTAAAGAAAAAGAGCATAATATGGATTAGAAAGTCACAGAAAATAAAAATGGTTAAAATCTACAATTTTCTTTCAGGGGAGACAGGGGTCGCATTTTGATTCTTATAAAAATTTCTTTACAAAATTATAAAAAAAAATTATAAAAAGATAACCAACTTATCTACATACTGTATATTTTTGCGTAGTGAGTAATAAAGATCAGTGGCATATTCAAAGGGAGGGAAACCCCCAGCAAAATATATTAGTATAAGACACCCCTCTCCCCAATACGTTTTAGTGCTTTATTTTTGACACAAGAAGAGGTAACTGTTGAACTAGTGACTTATTAAAACTTTCATGTGTGTGCATACATGCATTCATCTTTGTCTTTGAGTTACTAAACAACAGGCCTCCAAATATAACCAAAAAGCAGCTTTGATGTTGATATTTTTATTTTTTTAAGTATACGGTTTACACACAAATTGTTGAATATAAAAAAAGCAAGCCACAAAATAGTTAAATCTAATTTGCTATTCCATGAATGTGAAAAACATTTACACTAGTATAATCATAAAAAAATATATATATATATATATATAGCTACTAATAATAGCAACAGAAATGCTGTTCATCACATGTTTATACAAATAGTATATTAAGCGGAGGTCGATAGGTCCCCGGTAATATCAACAAGGAGCAAATTACAAGTAGCAAAATATAAAGGACTTACCCTAACTTCAAAAGTAGGCTTATTTCAATTGCTGTCCGGTATCATCCATGCAAGAACAATATAGGATTAGTTGATAAGCTAAATAGCCTAGCAGAAGGTAAAAATGACAAATTGAAGGGAAAAGTGAGTGAAGGTGTGAAACCAAATATCAAAGAATGAACTTCAAATACAATGAGAACTTAAAATCTCATGAGTAGTAAAATCCAACAAAGATAAAAACGAAGATAAAAGCCACAGGACCTATCTCAATTCCACTCTTGCTACGAGTATCTATACACGTTTCAACATATACTGTATTATGCCTTCATAAGTGGAACGAAGTGTTCAGAGGTGCTCAGTCCTCCGTAATGATTACAGGTGTAATATGATGTGCCCGAATTATAGGCAATACTTATACGCCATTCCTGATGTGCTGGTGTTCAAGTATTGCCTATCAGTAATATGATGTGCCCAAATGATAGGCAATACTTAAACACTGTTCCTGATTTGCTGGTGTTCAAGTATTGCCTATCATTCGGGCACATATTACACCTGTAATCATTACAGAGGATTGAGCACCTCTCAACAGTTCGATTCACTGATGAAAGCATAATACAAGATATGTTGAAACATGTATGGATACTCGTAGCAACAGTGTAATTGAGATGGGTCCTGTGGTTTTTATCTTTGTTGGATTTTACTACTCATGAGATTTTAAGTTCTCATTGCATTTGAAGTTTGTTCTTTTATATTTGGTTTCACACCTTCAATTCACTTTTCCCTTCAATTTGTCATTTTTAAATTCTGCTATGCTATTTAGCTTATCACCTAATCCTACATTTTTCTTGTACGGGTGATACTGGACAGCAATTGAAATAAGCCTACTTTTGAAGTTAGGGTAAGTCCTTTACATTTTGCTACTTGTAATTTGCTCTTTTTGATATTGCAGGGGACCTATCAACCTCTGCTTAATATACTATTTGTATAAACACATGATGAACAGTGTTTCTGCTACTATTATTTGTAGCTATATGTTTATTTTATAGCCACGTATTGTCCATTATATGTTTTTATGCACTTAGGACTTCCTAGTTATCATTTTAAAAATTGCCATATGGTGAAAAATACCCCCTCCCCCTCCTTCCAAGTAAAATTTTAGCTATGCTGATAAGAATATATACCTGAACCAATTATTCTAGGATTATGCCTATAATACTGAGCAAGAACAAAAAAAGTTTTAAGTGGTGAAACAGACTGGGAAAAACATAAAGCAGTTCGTTAAGTTGAGAAAAGTAAACTTCATATTAAATTAAAAAAAAAAAAAAAAACAGGACATCATTTTTTAAACTGCTACCATTGTGGGTTTCTTTTTCTCAGAACTGGATTAGGTTCTATCGTAATTTTTTTTGTTTTGCTTAGGGGTTTTAATGACCACCTATGAGCCATAACCCATCCTTAATTTAGGGTCACTGGTTCCAGGGAAGGGAAAGAACCAGTGCTGTAAGACAAATACAACATCCATGCTTTACTGAGATAGCCTGTATCGCATTGTCTATTTAACATGTGGCATTGACTATTCAACCATGCCTTACTGGGGCGGCCAATAAATTATTGTCTATTTAACAGGTGGCATTGACTATTCAACCATGCCTTACTGGGGCGGCCTATAAATTATTGTCTATTTAACAGATGTGGTATAGTTTCAAAAAATTTAGGATGATGAGTAACCATCAGAAAAAAAGTATCTCAGATACGAGATACATACTTTTAAAAGCAGATACTTGATACTTTGAGAAATGTTAGAAGATACCAGAAGTATCTAGAATTTTCCTGAACAAATTAACAAAACTGAGTTCCATGGAAAACTGTTTTTACACATTTTAGGTAATTTTACCATGCCTTCTGTTTACCTTCTCTCTAGTTTGAGGTTCATTCCAAAAGAAACTTTTGTCTCACTGAGATTGCTATGTAACTAAGGGTCCAAAGCCCTAAACACGATGGAGAGATGTACTATGAAGGTCACCCTTTAAGTGAACTATACCAGATTTTTAAGTTCCATCTGAGGGGAAAACAGCCATCTTGGATATTCACCACACATAGAAAGCTGATGTTTAATCTAAACAGCTATTGATAGATAGCAACATATACATATATATGAGGCTAATCTGGAACTACTAATTTGGGTGTGCCTAAGGAGGAAGAGAAGAGAAAAAAAAAGTACATGTGTATGAACATAGGGAAAAGAGATGACTCATTTGCATGGATGTCAACCTCTAAAAACAGTTTTCAGTAAAAAAAAAAAAAAAAAAAAAAAATCTGTAATCCAGTATTGGCAAATTTGGGTTTTAACACAAGCAACAAATTCCAGTTTGTCACAACTATTTAAAAACAAAGAATTAATACTATAAACAATTTTTTGCTAGTGGAAAAATTAAAAATACTGTCTACCAGAAAAAATATAAAAGATTACCTCCAGACATGAAGAAAAATCATTCCTTGGAATGCTGATGCTTCTTTGATTCTGTGTGAGTTCGGCAATCATCCCGCCCACCAGTGGCACACCCAGGACTTCTTTGGGAAGAGGGGGGCAAATTACTGAAGATGCAAATGAAAATACTCTGGAGTAAACATCTCCTAAAATTTTGAGGTGCGATAATAATATCTCTGCTTCCAATTATTCATAAAATACATATTTATTACAGTACACTTCCAATATTCATAAATTATATATTTAAAAACATATACAAGTATAATTACAAATAACCACCAATAACAAACAATGAAGGGTCAAGTGATATCTCGTGAGGAGGGCCCGAGCCCCTGGACCACTCCCACCGAGTGCGCCACTGCCACCCACCGTGAGCGATACTAAAATCGCATTTACAAATGCTACGAAACACATGGTTCACAGAAACCAGTGACTTTTTAAAACAAGGCCAGTCTCTGTGGTACAGTCGGGAACCACTTTCTTTTTAGATGAAGAAGACTGGCGAGAAGAAAGCTTCATTTTAAATAAATAATAATAAAAAAAATTAAAACATTTCAGATTGCACAACCGATTACCACGCTTTTCTATCCAACAGTAGCACATGATGCAAAGGCAAGAAAGCATAAAGAAAAAATTCTGTTGGAGAAGTGTCTATACAACACATGCAGAGGATCATGGGAGGGTACGGAAACAAATGCAGGAGCACCTTCCATAGTTGCGGGTGATGTGGAGACATCGTGGGAGGGGTAAAAAAAAAAAAAAAAAGAAGCAAAATGCTCAGCCAGCGTCAAGCGGCTGCTATTATTCCCAGTTGTTGGATTTCCTTTTGTAGATAGATAGCTCATGGGATTACCCCCCCCCCCCCACTATAAACTTGAAGAACAAAAAAAAAATTTAAGTTGATGAAATTGCTTTCCACAACAGAAAAAATAAATGGTGAGTTTCTGTAATTTCATTGGTATGTCCCTACTTCCCTAACAGCAACCAAAAATCCGTAAAATTAAGGAAAATCTGTACTAGTTGGCATTGATGCATTTGATTAAAAGAACTCTGGAAATCCTGATCATCAACCACCAACTACAGTGCCTCGCAGAACTGAAACATTACACTTACTGATACCAAACTTCTGCTTACTGTGAAGGGTTGATTTGTTTGGAGTATAAACACTGCAAAAAAGGTACTCGACACAATGTGGAACAGAGCAGCTATTCGATATGTATCATTGATACTACTCAACCCTGAGTTAATGGTATATTTGTCTGTTCTCTGTGTGCGAGTGTTATCTAATAGTACTCTATAATCTTGGTAAATGCCTCCGTCACAAAACATGTATTTGTGGACAGATAAAACTGATTTACAAATTACAATACATAAGATCTATATAAAAAGTAAAAGGACAATAAATACACAAACAAATAAATAATCACACTCCTTGAGGCGTATCATACCCCTCTGTGTTTGTAGACAGTTGGAAAATCAAAGTTTTATTCCCTTTTATATCTTGGCAACAAATTTGTGAGATTCCATAGCAAAACAATTCTCCAGGATCTACCCTACAGCTGAGCGATGCAAAGTTTTGAGCATCACTATGCACTGCCAGCAAAAAGTTGATGGTGGTGACGTATAATTCCACCAAAACGTTTTGTTTCTAAAAACAAATTATAATAAGCTTATAGTATTTCCAGACACCTACTCTGATTCTTCGTATAGTTTTGCTATTGTGTTATGATTTATTTATTTTAAATACACAATCGAGTCACATCATTGTGACCACCTACTTTTGACGGCAACAGCACATTGCCGATGAATGAAGGCACATGCCATAAGCTGGCTTAGAGGGTATATAAGGCATGCTGTAGGCATTCTGAAAACATATCACTTGTTGCTGTCCTGGATAAAAGGAGCGATTTATCAGATTTGCAAAAAGGGATGATTATTGGCTTTCGGGCCAAGGGTGGCAAGCTTTCGGGCCAAGGGTGGCAGCAGCACACGAACAGTTCACAGTTTGTGAACTGTTCGTGTGCTGCTGTGGTTAAAATGTATCACGAATGGAGAAATGACAACATTGCGAATAAGTGATGTGGAAACTGCAGAGCACCACGTATCATTGATGTGAGGGGTGAACGTCGGCTTCGAAGGTGCGTGAGGGCCGATTGACATGCTACAGTGGAGCAACTCATTGGCTGAATGAACCGGGGGCTACAGAAGTGTGCCTAAAACGACAGTTCAGAGCAAACCCTGCTCTATATATGGGGCTCTGATGCAGACGGATGATCACTGCACCTATACTAACGAAGGTGCGTCGGCAGAAAAGGCTTACATTTCACGGCAGTATTGGAATTGGACTTATCGGAGAAGCAAAGAATTGCCTTCTCTGATAAGTCAAGTTTTCTGCTTCATCGAAAAGGAGGTTGGCGTATATGGCGAGAAACATTGGTGAACAAACACTCTTCAACCATTGCTGGAAGAACACAAGCTGGTGGGGGCAGCGGTATGGTCTGGGGAATGTTTTTGTGACATTCTCTGGGTCCACTCATATCTGTGGAAGGCAGTACGGACCGAATTCATTATGAATCCATCCATCCTTGCAGACCAAATACACACATGCTGATTGTCTTCCCTGGGGCGGATGGGATCTTCCAGCACGACAATGCGACGTGTCACACAGCTAAAAATGTACACGAGTGGTTGGAAGAGCATGATGAAGACTTCAAAGTACTTCCCTGGCTCCCTAATTCCCTAGACTTAAACCCAATTGAACATCTGTGGAACCACCTCAATTGTGTTGTTTGCTCTATGGATTCTCTACCATAGACCCTCCAGCAGCTGTCAGATGCACTGCAGTCAGCATGGCTCCGCATACACTGGTGTGCAAAAATTAAGGATGAAGAGGAGAAATTAGCATAACAGCAGAGCGAGCAGGCAGAACGGACCGAAAGACCACTCAGGAGATAGACTAGGGTCAGGTATGGTAGGGCATGCGCATATATGCAGCATGACGTAGGGGGGAGTGTTGGAAGGGTATAAAACACACGGGCGGTGTACGCTCAGAAATTCGGTGAAAGCTATTGCACAGTGCACATCAGTTTGAATGACGTCGAGTTGCTGCCACCGTGTGATATGGCCAACAGGCAATCCAGTAGACGACATCTGGATGACTTTACCCGAGGTCGCGTCATTGGGAAGTTGGAAGGTCTAGGTGTGACTAGTGTGGTCGAAGAGTTCGAGATCGCTCACAGCATCGTTTAGCGAGCTTGGAGAGCATTTCAAACAACAGGAACAGCTGTCCGAGAGTTTGGCAGTGGTCGTGCACAAGAAACCACGGTGGCAGACACCGGCATATTGTCCTACAGGCGAGAAGAGACAGACGGCAGACAGCGGGAGAAATCCCAAGGCACATGCAACAGACAACTGGACGTCCGTTATCGCGTTTTACCGTGGCCAGGAGGCTGCACAAAGGTGGTCTATTTGCACGACGACCAGTACGGTGTGTGCCATTAACGCCTGCTCATCAGAGACGGCGGTTTCTGTGGTGCCAGGAACACAAGAACTGGACACATCAGCAATGGGGTTGAGTTCTCTTTACGGATGAGAGCCGATTTAGTCTGACAAGCGATTCTGGACGTATACACATCTGGAGAGAGCAGGGAACATGCAATCACACCTCATCATCAAAAGGGACCGGTTTGGAGGTGGCGGAGTTCTCCTTTGGGGAGGTATCATGCTTGGTAGCTGTACTGACCTCCATATCTTCCAAGGAGGTTCAGTCACTGGTGTCCGCTATTGTACCGAGGTTCTCCTGCCTCACGTGCGTCTGTTTAGAGGTGCTGTGGGTCCTGAGTTCCTCTTCATGGACAACAACGCTACACTTCATCGTACAGTGGCTGTCGCAGAGCTGTTGGAGAGTGAAGATATTCAATGCATGGATTGGTCCGCAAGGTCCCCGGACCTAAATCCAATCGAACACGTGTAGGACCTTCTCGGGAGATGCTTGGCAGCACGTCACCAGCCGCCAGCAACGATTCCACATTTGCGATTGGCGCTACAAGAGAAATGGGCCGCGATGCCTCAACAGCTTGACAACCTCGTCCTCAGCATAGACAGACGTAAATCCTGCAACACAGTCAGGAGTGATCATATCCCCTACTAAAGACTGGATTTTTCTTGGCAGCCGCCTGTCACATGGACGTTTCTGTCTTCTGTCCAGTTGTGCTCGAAGCTACCTTTTCAATAAAGTGCCTTTGTATCCTTTGGATTCCTTGTTTGGACGGTTTTGCTCACTTGTCCCATATTCTTATATCTTGGGGATCTTATGGTATGATTTGAGTTGATGTCGAGCACTTCTGCACGACGTAACATTCGAAAAACCGTCTCATCCTTAATTTTTGCATGCCAGTGTACCTGTGAACACCTTCCAGCACCTTACTGAGTCACTTCCAGCCCGTCTAGCTGCTGTCTGTGTCGCACACAGTGGTTACTCTGGATATTAGCTGGTGGTCACAATAATGTGACTCGACTAGGTATTACGTGTAATTTTTTCACATTTGAATGCAGAATAACAACTTATTTTCTTTAAGTGGCATGTTTTGGAACATAATTGAGCATCTATGCCCTCAGAAAATGACAGTATTTTATTTATTTAATAAATGCATTGTGTTAGCACAGAACTGTTATATTTCATATTACATCAGTGTTTGTTTTTTTCGCATTACATATTTGCATCTATATTGACATTATACTGTATAAAGTACTGTTAACTAATTATTTTGACAGTATTATTACCTCTGAACATATTGTAATAGTTTAATCAGTTATGAAAATATTGTATATAAGTATGTTCCTGTTAATACACCATGAAGACAATTTGTTCTCTTGCATGTATATCATAAAGGAACTTTTTCATATACTGTATGTCTAGCAATAATACTGCTACAAAATTTCAATGACTACTAAGGAAAATATGATATGTACATCGAAGTGTAGAGTGAGCAATGTTCAGAGAGAGGAGTTGTTAAAAAAGGGGAAATATCCCACTACCTGATTTGGAACATTCTGATGATGAATATAAGTTCTATAAATATATTGTTTTGTTTAGAATGGAAAATACTTAATTTCTACATCATCTTCCAAATTGCAGTGGAGCCTTGGTATACATTTTTCTAGGGGATGGCGTTAAAAATCATAAATGTAAAAAATATATGTTATGAAATTTTAAAGTGTCAAATATTACTGCAAAATTTTGAATAACTCCAAAGAGGGGAAAAAACTCAAATAATTTTACACTACACTAATTTATTGTAAGACATACATACATCAATACTTTAATCACTAAGCTCATGTCTATTTTGACTTTTGTATTAATTCTTCATTCTAATTTCATCATAAAAACTACACTGGTGTCCAAAATTAACGTGTCAACACACAAAATTGTAAATAACACAAAACTCACAAGACAGTGCTTACAGGGTGTGAACTAGAACTGGCTTTTGAAAATCTTTAGCATTTTAGCTAAAATCTCAGGAAACATTTTAGCATTTTAAAATTTCTTTTAGCATCCTAATAATATAATCTGCTCGAGCACTCCTCCTCCTCCGTAACACTTTTTAGGTCGTCATAGCAACAACCGAAAAACAAATGTTTGCAACGTCACGCTTAGCTTTTCGTGCAGGTGACGTGATCACCTACACGCGCACAGTCCATGCGTATACCACTTTGTTTTGTTGTCATAGCAACAAAGAACACAGCTGCTGGTGTGACGTCATCTAATCCAAATCATTCTCACATGACGTCAGAGATACGAAAACTTTTTTTTTTTTTTTGGTTGGAGGTTTAACAACCACCGTGAGCAACTCAGTGGGTTATAAGCAGTCGCCTGTCCCTAATTTAGGATCCCTGGTTCCAGGGAAGAGTGAGAGCCAGTGCTGTAAGACAAACACAACATTCATGCCTCACCGGGATTCGAACCCGGACCTATCTCGGACGAATGGTCAAAAGCCATCGCTTAGACCACTGCGCCACTGGGGCGGCCAGCTCGGTTTATGACACCATAGAAACTGGATTGGTTACTAGTTTCTACGCATGCAGAAAAGGGTTACAAAACACAGCATGATAAACATCCAAAAGGAAAGATGTAATTATAGCAGCAGGGATTCCATGGCAGATGGATGTCGTTAAAAAGCGGACAACATCCGATGGTCAAAAGTTGAGAGGGGGAAGTAATGCCCCACACACCCATTGGTCACAACATACAGCTCCACTGCAACAGAGATATCGCCCAACGCAAACAGAAACGGAGGCCCGAACCCCAAATGTCTGAAACTTCCGCAAAGCACGTCACACACTGCATTCATTTTTCTGAATGCACATATGCTTTCACTTGTGTTTAAAACTCAAAAGCAATATGGGTTAACGAGTACGGAGATGAAGTGGAGGGAGGGGGTGTAGCATAACTTGATTCCCAAACACGGGCGCAAATCGAGTCTCGCGGCATTCTCATCACTGCAAACATCTCAGGGCATTCTCGTCACACCATGCACAGTCACAGCACTGAGGGAGAGATGGAGGTGGTGGTGGGGGGGGGGGGTCGCGTGGGAGAGAGAACACAGCAAAGCAACAAGGCAGCGTGAGAATCACAGGAGGTCTCGAGTTGTTTGCTGGAAAGACTGCCACGAGGATGGGGGTCGGAATGATGTCACAGCGCATTCTGAGGCTATTAAAGTCATGGGGGAGGGGGCATAGCCAGGAGACGAAGGGTCCATGCATGAAGCACAAGAACGCGTCCCTAACTCCAGTCAGCAGAAGCCTATCACAATTCACGAGTACATCGTACCACTTATTTTACTCTCATAGCTGACGTTCTACTTTGTAGTGATGTTAAAGCCAACCAGCTGTTTGTGCGCAGCCACGAGTTATATGTGATACAACTTTTGTATATATCTCCAATACAACTTTTTATCACAATCAATTATTTTACACATGATCTTTCATATCATTACTTAAAAAACAAAACAAAATCTTTTTTCAAGTACTATTTACGGAGTCAAACTTTTTACTTGAAAATGAACTTTTTTTTATTCAAGGACTTTTCACGGACTGTACGAACCATGGAGCATCATGATGGACAGTGCACACTTAAAAAGCAGGAGAAAATGTGAAGAACCAAAGAAAATGAGTATAAAGACGCTAAATATGACACAAATAACTTCACAAAACAATTGCTGGATCCATGGAAACAAACCAGAATTTAGTATACTAAAAAAAAATAGTTTATTGATTTTAGTTGGGGAGTAATTTTGGTAAAAATAGTTTATTGATTTTAGTTGGGGAGTAATTTTGGTAAATGTGTACTTTAGTGTCCTAAATTATTTCGTCGAAAACATTTAACTGTGTGGGAAAAGTGCGACGTTAAAATTTTTTTAGCATGCAAAATAATGGGGAAAGGTGCAAAAATATAGTATTTTTAGATAAAAAGGAAAGAATTTTTCCGGAGTATTTACCTGCGAGTACAACGGTGTGCAGCAGTTGGTGCGGGAGGGTGAAGCGACGCTAACGGCCAGGATGTGAAGGTTCCGTGTGTCGGGAGTGAGTAAGAGTTGGTAGTGAATGCACAGAATACAACAAGAGTAGGGTGTATTTTTCGGAGGAGTGTGATGCATCATGTAATCGTGTGCAAGTAGAAGCAGTTCCGAGATGTTTTATTACTTTTTGAGAAAGAAATGTGCGGAATGTCATTATTATTAATTTCACGATGTCTCCGAATGGAAAGAAATGTAAATGTTTTCATGCACGACAGAAGTGTTGAGTAAGAAGTTTTGGTTCCGGTTGAATCGTAAGTTTTGATTATGGTTTCGAAGATGTACAGGTGTAGTAGATTTATTCAACCAAATAATTTGTACTTGTGCTGTTATTCCGTACATTGTAGCTCACATTTTTTCATCCTGAAACAGATATTTTTGAAAATGAAGGAGTTTCTTCAATTCAAAAATCGCAGTATGGCAGGAAGCCCAAGAGCTTGTTGTCGTATTGTGCCAGATAATGAAATTTTAAGCCCTGACGAAATCCGAAATGAAGTATGGTGACTCATGACTTTGGAAACAGCCACTAACACTGTTGAAAAAGTATAACACCACTTACAATTCTGCGTAAAGCGGACCTCTTTCCTTCAGCGTATTCCTACAAGACGCTTTGATGACTACGTACTGCTGAACAGCTTTCTGTTGTATTCTTCCGCCCGTAACTTGCTCTCAATGAAGCTTCCATTCACTGGACTACAACTTGATGCTGTCGCCGCTCTGTCGTCCTAGGCCTACCGCACGTACTCTTCCAAAATATCGTACTCCCAGGTAAATACTTCAGTAAAATTATTTCCTGTTCTCTACAGATACTATATTTTCGCACCTTTCCCCATTGTTTTGCATACTTAAAAAATTGTACGTCACACTTTTCCCACACAGTTCAATTTTTCCAAAGAAATAATTTAGGACGCTAAAGTACGCATTTACCATAATTTTACCTCCGGAGATAAAGAACCTCCAACTCAACTACAGTCAGGCAGATTCAAGAGAATCTGATTTATTTTGGTACTAGTTTACTTTAGCAGCTTCATATAATTTATCAGAATTACTTGATAAACCACATATTCTCTGATTTCTTGTGATCTCCTGATCCTATTTCAGTCAATAGAATACACAGTTTTGGCATTAAATTTGTCAAAATAAAATTTAAGAATTGGTCCCAACCCGCTTCGCTTAACCAATCGCCATTTGATAAGCAAGTATAAATTATTTTTACAGCACAGCTGCCAACTGCTATGCAGAAGTTGCAGTTACCAACTGAAAAAGTAGTTACTAGGTAAATTACTAATATCACAGCCGAGCAGAAAAAACATTTAACTAGAAACTGTCGTATCACACAGAAGTATGGTTTCTTATGCTTCAATGTGTATTAATCAATCCTGTATATTCCTTTTTCGGTCCCTGTATGATGGTCTGTGCTACCCTACACAAATAGATCTTGCTAAGATATTATCAATACTTTTCACACCATGGATGGTCATATCTCCTTACATCATCAGTATAGTATCACAGCAAGATATATTCCTGAAGTCTAGCTAACAGTCATGTAGGGCCACAAAATGGAATATATAGATTAATATCAGGGGTCGATTCAGGCGGTATTTGATACCGTTGGGCGGTATCTTCACAAATATATTTTTAGCTCAAATGGTATGTTCACAAAAATATGTTAAACTGTGATGGTATCTTCACTTTCAGTAAAATTTTATCTTAACAGAATATTTGGTAATTGTGTACTTCAGCGTCCTAAATTATTTAGTCGGAAAAAGTTTACTGTGTGGGAAAAGTGAGACGTACAATTTTGTAAGCATGCAAAATAATGGGGAAAGGCGCAGAAATACAGTAATTTAAAGAATGTTAAAGAATTTTACCAAAGAGTATTTACCTGCGAGTACAATGGTGTGCAGCAGTTGGTGCGGGAGGCTTAAGCGATGCTACCAGCGACAAAGTGAAGCTTCTGTGCTTTGGAAGGGAGCAGGAATTCATAGCGAAAGCACGGAAGAATACAATAGGAGTGGGGTGTATTCTTCAGAAGAGTGTGATGCGTGCTGTAATCCTGCACAAGTGGAAGTAGTTCAAAACTGTTTTCCTAATTTTTGAGAAAGAAATGTGCGGAATGTCGTTATTATTAGTTTCACAATGTCTCCGAATGGAAAGAAATGAAGGAATGTAAATGTTTTCGTGTACGACAGAAGTGTTGAGTAAGAACTTTTACTTCGGGTAGAACCCAAAGTTTTAGTTATAGTCTCGAAGATGTACAGGGGTAGTTGATTTATTCAAGCACTTCGTTTGTAGTTGTGATGTTATTCCATACATCGTAGCTAATATTTTTTCGTCCTGAAACAGATATTTTTGAAAATAAAGAGTTTCTTAAATTCAGAAATCATAGTATGGCAGGGAGGCCAAGAGCTTCTTGTCATATTGTGCCAGATAATGAAATTTTAAGCCCTGAAGAAATCCAATATGGAGTATGGAGACTTACGACTTTGCAAAGAGCTGATAACACTGTTGAAAAAGTTACTAACACCACTTACAATGCTGCGTAAGGCCGACCTCTTTCCTTCAGTGCGTTCCTACAAGACAATTCACTGCTCAACCTCTTCTTCCTGTATTCTTCTGCCCGTTACTTAGGACGCTAAAGTACACACATTTACCAAATATTTTAGTGCAAGACATGTTTAACTCGTGATTTATTTATTTTTATGTTGTTATAAATGTCTCAGGTGGATGCCTATCACTGTGTCATCACAACTGGCAACTGAGGTGACGCTCGCTGAAAGGATCTCCAAAGCATTATGGGAGCATTTCTTCCCACTGGCAGTCTCACTCTGCATTTATTTTCCAAGGCTAACTCGTAAGTAGGGATGGGCACGTCGGTGAGAAATATCCAAGTTCTCCATCAGTAGATACTCATTTCCGAAACATCCATGCGTCGGTAGTATCGGTGGAAATTTTCGATGTATCGGCAAAAACTTCGAAGCTTTGCCGAAACGCTGAAGAATTCACATTTAACATCTGCAACAGTAATGAGCACATTGGTGGGTAAAATCGCTGTTCAATATATAGGTGATAACACCAATTCAACATTGAGTAACCAATAGAGGAGAAGGTCCAAATATGGGCTAGGGTCTAAATATGGGCTAGTGGCAGCACAGTGTTTGATTGTTGCTGTAACCTGGTGGAAATAATGCGAAACGGTGCCTCACGAACATACGACGCGTACGTGGCTATTTGATTGTCAGCAGGCGAGCGATCGAGAAGCAGTATTTGATAACATGTTATTTTGCCTATTGCATCACAGCGGAAGTTTCGACAGGTTTGTATATTGTTTTCTGTTAACCTTAAAGCTATTTCAGTATGGGCACAACATTAAAGATATCTTGAGCTTGTTTTAGCATAGATGGTTCACTCAATAGTAATGTTCGGTACTGGCTGCCAACCCTCAAATAGTTCGTATGCAATGGGTCTAAATACGGGCTAGCCTATGTATGGACCACTTGTGGGATAATGTGAAACAAAAACCCACAGTTATGTTCTTTTTCGTTTCAGAATGCCCAGAACGACAGCAAAATATCTGTCAAAGGGTAAAAGGAGACAGTGAAAAGAAGAGGATATGAAGCAAGCAAGCCATTACAGCCGTTCGGGGAAAATAAAATGGGGACTCTGAAAGCAGCCAAGACTTTTAGTGTACCTCGTACAACACTTCAAACGTTAAGTAAAAAACTAGACCTCAGTCCAGCTGAAGTCTTACTAAACTAGGGAGAAAACCCCCATTTGGGGGAACAAATCAAAGAAGAGCTGGTATCATACTTACTTCTGATGGAGCATATGTTCTATGGGTGTACTAGGGGGTGATTTGCGACTGATGGCCAATCAGTTAGCAATTAGAAATAATACAGAAACGCAATTCAAATTCAATGAAGCTGGTAGATGTTGGATTGATCTTTTTCTGAACCGGCATAAGGCTCGTTTATCTCTTCGCAAACCTTGTGGAACATTTTTGCGAGAGCATTGGGCTTCAACAAGGAAAATGTTTCGAAATTTTTCACACTTTTGGAAGAAGCGTACGACAAACACAGATTCACAGCTGACAGGATCTACAACGTCGACGAGACTGGGCTTTCCATTGTTCAAAGTAAAGTCCCTTATGTCATTGGTAGAAAAGGGAAAACACAGATAGCAGCCTTAATGTCTGCAGAACGGGGTTCTACAGTGACAGTCATTGTCTGCATGAGTGCCTCTGGACTGTTCATCCCTCCCTTCATTATTTTTCCCGTACGAACACGTCACAAGTGATAATGAAAGGAAGTCCTCCAGGTTCGATTGGAAGAGCCCACCACCCTTCAGGATGGGTGCAAAATTATCGTTCCACCGAGTGGCTTCATCACTTCATTGAAAAAGTTGGCCCTAAAGAAGAGTCACCCATTTTATTTATCTTAGACGGACACTACAGTCATATGCAAAATGTTGATGTCATCGACATGGCGAGAACACACCATGTGACTATCATTTCACTTCCTCCACATTCAACACACAAACTCTAGCCTTTAGACAAGACCTTCAGGTGTCTGCTGAAAGTATTTTACAGTGAGGAAATAAGACAGTGGCTCCTACATTCCAACATACCTGTAACAGCATATGACGTTATGGAGCTGTTCGGAAAGGCCTACTTGCGAGTCAAGAGTGGAGAGATTGCAGTGAATGGATTCAGATCAACTGGAATATTTCCATTAAACAAGAACATTTTCTCTGGAACTGATTTCATAGCTTCTATGATAGAGGCCGAGAAGATATGTAACACGACCCCACAGACCCCAGATCATACTCTGACAGCAGCTTCGACTTCTTCTGCCTCGCAAACATTTCAGGCTTGCCCTATAACTACTCAGCAGGTTCTGCCTGGAACTGCAATTCATGTCACTCCTTTTGATATTGCTCAAATTCCTACCATTAAGAAGAAAGTCACCAATCGAGGTCGCAAGGCTACGAGGACCTCTGTTATAACTGAAGAACCATACAAAGCAGCATTGTCTCTGTCTTTGGAAACATGTGCAGCCAACAAACGCAAGAAGTGGGTGAAAAGTAGACCTACTCATCAATATAAATGATCGGCTGCTTCAAAAGCTCCAACTGCAGGTATACCGTCAACTAGTGAAACAGCGCCTACTAGAGGAATACGGTCTTCAAAACGAAAACGGCTCTCATCGGAATCAGAAGAGGATTTTGGCCCTGTAGATTCTCCTCTGGATGACAGTGACAGCGACGTTGAAATACCTCAAGTGGACTATCCTAACAACAAGGATGCGAGCTGCATATTTTGCAGTGGACTGTTCTCTGAAGACTCAAAGGGTGAACTATGGGCGACGTGTGTACAATGCAATATGTGGGCGCACAGTGATTGTGCAGGTGCCAAAATGAATCATTACATCTGTGACTTTTGTAAATAGACCTTTAACATTGAAGGATAGTATCCTTTTTTTGGCAATTTGATTTTTTTTACATATTTAAAATGACAAATATGCGAGTTATTTTTATGTTCGAAACAGCAGATGTTTGGATTATCAAGTTCATTTTCATATATTCATACGGCATTGCAAATGTCAAAAAAGTCACATAGCTGCTTAATTATTAACGTGCTGTTTAGACAATCTACATTTTGAGGTTATTCACCTTTATCCTAAATATATTTTAGGAGGTTTTCATCTCTTACATACATTTCCAACACGTAATTTTCAGTAGTCACATTGTGGTTCAAGGCTGAAAAACGCACATCACACTCACGCAAAACTTCGTTTTTTCTTTTTTTCTTTTTCCCCAAATAACTAAATGCCAATTGAAAATAATCAACTACAATGACACATAATTCAACAACCTAAAAACGCCTATCTAATTAAAATCTCAATAAAAAAACTTATATTACACATTTCCTAAAGCATCTAAGTTAAAACTGCAACCCATAATTATTTACAACTGCACACCGTAATTAACTGAAACAAACCAAATCTGACACAACTATCCTCATTAATCTCGGACCTCTCCCCACTCGGCAACAAGCGTACTTTCCGAGCACTTTCAGCCCTGCCCAAGCCATTTTCAAGGAGTGGATGCAACAGATGAACCTCCGTCGCCGCCCTCAAACATAGCGAATGTTTTAGGTTTTGCTCAGCATCGTTATTCACCGCTCAGTGCAGTGAGTGGCGCCATCTATTAGCTGACCCATTAGTCTCCTTTTTCTCTTTGTCATTGTAAAACCTTCATTTCCAACACAACCAATATTTTTAACAATTTCGTCAACCCAAGTACCACACGGGAAACAAGTCTCCGATATATTGTAATGTGTTCAATGTACAAAATCTTTAACGGGTATGCCTGTAGGTCATAAAATGAAAGTGGTAGTGCATATTTAGACCTTCTCCTCTATGATTTCTAAAATGCTCATTGTATTGGTTCTTGTAACATTGAGAAAGATAACTCGATTTTCAGCGATGAAACATCAAACAGCTAAAAAGCCGCTAATTCATGCAGAGACTCCAATCTTCCCAGAAAATTTTCAGTAGAAAAGGCTAAAAAAATCAGTAGTTTGGTTTTTTTCAATAGTTAATGTTAGAAAAATCAGTAGTTTTTTCAGTAGTAATGAATAAAATTGTAGCCTATAATGTGCTCTGTAACAAACACAATGTGAGTAAAGGCAAAATAAAAGTGCAGATTCACAAAACAGTGAATTTTTGCTTAAAAACTGTTGAAAAACTAGAAGCCTTTCTGTAGAAAACAAGTGGCACCAACATTGTTTTGCTCAGTTTTTCCTCAAAAAACCAATGTATGTTTCAAAGAGAATCCTGCAACATAGTAAGCACCTCAGCTTGTTTTTTTTTAATTTAACGAACACCATGAGCAACTCTATGGGCTATAAGCAGTTACCTTTCTACAATTTGGGGCCACTGGCTCCATGGAAAGGAGAAAGCCAGTGCCGTAAGACAAACACAACATCCATACCTCATCGGGATTCGAACCCGGATCCATCTCGGGCAACTGATTAGAAACCATCGCATAGACCACTGCGCCACTAGGGCGGCACTTCCAACCTGTGAAGGCACTATGTTGTCTGTAGATAAGGGAACATATATAATATATACTTTTTTTTTTTGGAGAGAGAGAGATGGGTGTTGCTTTTCAAAATGCTGCAACACCTTTGAACTTGAAAAAACCATTAGAAAGTACCAATCACTCACCCTAAAGATCATGGTAACCTCCAATGACAACACACTTCAACACGTCAATCATCGTGATGTAACTGGGCTTCCAAGGTTTACAGACATCTTGCTTACGCTTCTTGCTTCCGGGTGTGAAACATCATATTTTTTTTTCCCCTTAGCCTTATGAGATGTTACTATAAAGCTTGTCAATTCCATAAAAAATCACACATACAACTCATTCATACAATTCAAGTAAAAACTATGTACATAATCTTACATTCATAGGTGGTTAAACCTTTGTCAACTGTAATTATCACACTGCTCCTTCTGTTTCACAACCCCTGCCACTCCCACTGCAAGTGTCACACTCATTCAGCCCCTCACATCCAATCCTCTAGTACTTTCAAGAATGATGACAGAGGCCTGTTGAAAGTACTAGAGGATTGGATGTGAGGGGCTGAATGAGTGTGACACTTGCAGTGGGAGAGGCAGGGGTTGTGAAACAGAAGGAGCAGTTTGATAATTACAGTTGACAAAGGTTTAACTACCTATGAATGTAAGATTATGTACATAGTTTTTACTTGAATTGTATGAATGAGTTACATGTGTGATTTTTTATGGAACTGACAAGCTTTATAGTAACATCTCATAAGGCTAAGGAAAAAAAAAAAAAAAAAACGATGTTTCACACCCGGAAGCAAGAAGCGTAAGCAAGATGTCTGTAAACCTTGGAAGCCCAGTTACATCACAATGATTGACGTGTTGGAAGTGTGTTGTCATTGGAGGTTACCATGATCTTTAGGGTGAGTGATTGGTACTTTCTAATGGTTTTTTCATTTATGAATTGCACGTAAACTATGCACACTTTGCAAGAGGTTAATACCTTAAAAGTGCAAATATAATAACCTTTGAACTTGCTAAACATTGAGCTGGCATTAATAGATACAAATGCAATAAATTATGTCACTGCAACCCTTTTTTGGCAAATTCATCACTTATAGCTTTAAAAATTCCTTCACTAGTGCTATCATTGCATGCCAATTAGAGAAACAAGCAAAGTAATTATTTTCCAACTCACCTTCTCAAAAAATGTTATTACTCGATAGATGGCGCTAGGTGTAGCCTGATGAGGAATGTATTAGAAGCGCGCAATCAGTAGACATGTCATCCGTACAGCAGAAGGCGATGTGTGTGTTATGGCTTGCGGAATTAAAGTCTGTCATTAAAGTTAAAAGACAGTACCGTTTGGAGTATGGTTGTAATCCTCCATCAACGAATTCAATTAAGCGGTGGATGAAACAGTTTAAAGAAACTGGCAATGTTGAACATCGTGGAGGAGCCGGTAGGCCTAGCGTCAGCGGTGAGATGGTTGACCAAGTTAATGAGTTTCCAACAAAGCCCCAGGAAATCCGTTCGTAAAGCAAGCAGAGAACTGTGCATTCTGAAATCGACAGTTCACGATATCTTTCACAAGAAATTAAAGTTCCATGCTTATAAAATTTAAATAGTGCAAAAGATGCATGTAAATAATCACACTCTGCGATACGATTTCGCTATGGATATGCTGAATCGAGTGGAAAACTACGAAAACTTTCTCAGCACTGTGATTTTTTGTGATGAATCCACATTTCATGTATCAGGTATTGTGAATCGTCACAACTGTAGGATATGGGGCAGTGAACTGCCTCATGCTACTATTGAACTGGAACGCAATTCTCCAAAAGTTAATGTACGGTGCGCCCTATCCAAAAGAGAAGGGATTGGCCCTTTCTTTTTCTGCGAAAAACCGGTGACATTTACTTGGATATGCTAGAAAATTTCGCTATACCCCAGATCAATAGATATGACGTCGTTTTCCAAGAAGACGGCGCACCTTCACATTGGTCAACGTGTGTACGCAAGTGCCTAAATGAGCATTTCTCCAACAGATGGATTAGGCGTGGTGGTCTCATTCCGTGGCCTCCTTGCTCTCCAGATATAACTTCATTGGATTATTTCATGTGGTGTTATGTGAAGGATCATGTCTATCACATGCCTTGTACTGATTTGCAGGGACTGAAGCAGCGTATCACGGCTGCTATTATTTCCACAACTCCTCAGATGCTTGCCCATACATGGCATGAAATCGAGTATCGCTTGGACGTACTACGAGCAACCAAGGAATCTCGCATCGAAATTTATTAACTTGTGTATTTACATTGTAAGTTAGTACAGTCAGTTTCTTTTTATCTGTTTAATGTTTTGTTTTATATAATTTTGTAATGTGTCCAATAATTCTTGGACACGCTGTATATTACACACATATAAACTAGCTACACAACAAATAGGCCCAAGTGCTTGTGCAGTTAAACTTCGCTTCTTTTCTTGCACCCAATTTTCTTTCACTGTGCAAAATCCTTCCTGCCAATTGCCTCTCTGAAATCAAATTTCGCACTTCATATTATATGTTAATTGAGCGGTCTATGTAGATCAGTTTTACTTGAAGCCTACAGTGGATTCCATTCAATTTCTAAAAGTATCTCATTGGATTAACCAAATCTAATATAATAAAATTATTTGATGTAGAATGCAACTTTCAAAATAATGACAAAACGCCTTTCTTTCAGCAGGCTGTTATCTTGAGAGCTCATTTGATAACAAAGGAAACAATCAAGGTGTCACAAATCGTCCACATTCATCATCTGCACAGACATGCAGTGTTTTAAATCACTATAATTCCCAAAGAAAATGGAACTTGAACTTTTAGTCATCATTTCGTAGCATTTTTAGAAATGAAATGTCCGAAGCATTTCAAATTCTTCTAAAACTTAAAAACCCGGATTAGAAACAGGTCTGCTTGGAAATCGGGGTAAATTGCTATAAATGACGGTCTAGTGTAATTGGCAGTTGATATCGGCAGATAGTGTTCAATCAAAACGAGCAAATAAACTTTCAGCCTTTATAGCACTTAGGCTTCATTAGTGAGGAAAAATGATGCAACATCTTTTGACTTTTTTTTTTTTGAGGTTTAACGACCACCGTGAGCAACTCAATGGGCTATAAGCAGTCGCCCGTCCCTAATTTAGGGTCACTGGTTCCAGGGAAGGGAGAGAGCCAGTGCCGTAAGACAAACACAACATCCATGCCTCACCGGGATTCGAACCCGGACCCCGTTCGGACGAATGATCAGAGGCCATCGCTTAGACCACTGCGCCACCGGGGCGGCTCTTTTGACTTCACTGTAGCTTGGGCTTATTCTTGGTGTTTTTTCGAAAACACATGACGACGACAATCATTTTACTCTCCGTGGGCGATATTTATGTCCTTTGAACAATACGTACAAAACAACCATAAAAGCTGAAATTTCTGATTGTTAAAGACATGGAAATTTAATACTATATAAATCTACATTTTTTATTGCTTTTGAACTTTTTTACCTCTTGTCCCACGGGAAAAGACGTATTTCGTTTTCCACTGTTTCAACAACAATACCACAATTTCCAAACTAAACAAAAAAGAATCCTGCTAGCTGCTACAAGAAACCGAAAGCACGAGGTATTTCTGTTAACATTCAAAAAAGAAGCCAGCAGGCAGCAGCACGTGGTTATCGGTTACAACCATGGAGGTAGGAATAAGAGGAGACGTATGACGCCACAAACTTGAAGCTTTCTTAGCAGACGACGCTGACGGTATGACGGCCATCTTAAGCCTCTGATAGTGGTTTTCAGTCATTGGGTTACGTACATGACTAGCTTGATTTTCGAAATTTGAAGTTATTTTTTTTTTAGAAATGGTATGTTGTTGCACTTACGGATGTCACAACAATTCAGGGCGACCACCTCCTGTAGGTACTTTTCACAGGTAAGCAACGGAGAAACATATAATATGAAATCTTTTAATTTCCAAAGAGCATTTAGTAGTAAAGCGCGTATATGAAGTCAATTTACATATGGCCAGCTTAATTTCCCATTTTGATTGACAGAATAGCACTGAACAGTATAACATTTTGTTGTGCTAACAGAAGGAAAAATTCTAATAGAAACTCGGAAAAGCCGTCTTTCGGAGCATATGCTTATGCACACAGGTGAAAAGACTTACCATCCTGATGTATGTGCTAAGCAATTTACTCGAAAACGTGATCTTTCAGAGCATTTACTCATATACACGGGCGAAAAGCCTCACTAATGTAATGAATGCTCCAAACGATTTGCTCGAAAAAGTGATCTTTCGAAGCATTAACTGATTTAGACGGGTGAAATGTTTCACCAATGCAATGTATGCTCTAAACGATTTATCGGAAAAAAATGAACATTCGAAGCCTTTTATCATTCACACAAAGGAAAAGCCTCACCAATGTGATGTATGCTGCAAATAATTTCCTCGAAAGAGTGATCTTTAGAAGCATTTACTCTTTCAGACAGGGGGAAAAAACTCATCAAAGTAAAGTATGCTCCAAATCATTTGCTCGACAAAATGTTCTTTCGAAGTATTTACTCATTCACACGGGGGAAAACCTCACACATGTGATGTATGTTCCAAGCAATTTGATCAAAAAAGTGTTCTTTCAAAGCATTTACTCATTCACAGGGGGCGGGGGACCTCACCAATGTGATGTACGACGCTCCAAACAATTTACTTGAAAAAGTGTTGTTTCACAGCCCATCCTCCTTCACACAAGTGAAAAGCTTCATCAATGTGATATGTGCTCTAAGCAATTTGCTCAGAAAAGTAATCTTTTAAGGCATATGTTTGTTCATTCAGGTGAAAAGCCTTACAAATGTGATATATATTTCAAGCATTTTCGTCGGAAAAGTAATCTTTCAAGTCATGTACTTGTTCACAGGTTTTTGTTTGGAGGTTTAACGACCACCGTGAGCAACTCAATGGGCTATAAGCAGTCGCCCGTCCCTAATTTAGGGTAACTGGTAACAGGGAAGGGAGAGAACCAGTGCCGTAAGACAACATCCATGTCTCACCGGGATTCGAACCCTGACCCCGTTTGAACGAATAATCAGAGGCCATCGCTTAGACCACTGCGCCACCGGGGCGGCGATGTTGTGTTTGTCTTACGACACTAACTCTCTCCCTTCCCTGGAAGCAGTGGCCCTAAATTAGGGACGGGCGACTACTTATACCCCATTGAGTTGCTCACGGTGGTCGTTAAACCTCCAATCAAAAAAAAATTAACAGAGCAATAAACTTAGATTAAAACTCGTTACTAAACTTAGATTATCATATACACATTTTAAAAACTATAAAATTACACGGCGGTTTTACCTACAGAATGAGAAAAGTACTTACGCTGATCCCTCAGAGCCGCCCCGGTGGCGCAGTGGTCTAAGGCGTTGGCCTCTGATCATTCGTCCGAAAGGGGTCCGGGTTCGAATCCCGGTGAGGCATGGATGTTGTGTTTGTCTTATGGCACTGGCTCTCTCCCTTCCCTGGAACCAGTGACCCTAAATTAGGGACGGGCAACTGCTTATAGCCCATTGAGTTGCTCACGGTGGTCGTTAAACCTCCATTCAAAAAAAAAAAATCTCCCAGAAGTCAGCCGAAATGTTTCCGCCGCTCCGGTGGCGCAGTGGTCTTTTTTTTTTTTTGATTGGAGGTTTAACGACCACCGTGAGCAACTGAATGGGCTATAAGCAGTCGCCCGTCCCTAATTTAGGGTCACTGGTACCAGGGAAGGGAAAGAGCCAGTGCCATAAGACAAACACAACATCCATGCCTCACCGGGATTTGAACCCGGACCCCTTACGGACGAATGATCAGAAGCCATCGCTTAGACCACTGCGCCACCGGGGCGGCACGCAGTGGTCTTTTTTTTTTTTTTTTTGATTGGAGGTTTAACGACCACCGTGAGCAACTCAATGGGATATAAGCAGTCGCCCGTCCCTAATTTAGGGTCACTGGTTCCAGGGAAGGGAGAGAGCCAGTGCCGTAAGACAAACACAACATCCATTTTTTTTTTTTATTGGAGGTTTAACGACCACCGTGAGCAACTCAATGGGCTATAAGCAGTCGCCCGTCCCTAATTTAGGGTCACTGGTTCCAGGGAAGGGAGAGAGCCAGTGCCGTAAGACAAACACAACATCCATGCCTGACCGGGATGCGAACCCGGACCTCTTACCGACGAATGATCAGAGGCCAGCGCCTTAGACCACTGCGCCACCGGGGCGGCACGCAGTGGTCTTTTTTTTTTTTTTTTTTGATTGGAGGTTTAACGACCACCGTGAGCAACTCAATGGGATATAAGCAGTCGCCCGTCCCTAATTTAGGGTCACTGGTTCCAGGGAAGGGAGAGAGCCAGTGCCGTAAGACAAACACAACATCCATGCCTCACCGGGATTCGAACCCGGACCCCGTTCGGACGAATGATCAGAGGCCATCGCTTAGACCACTGCGCCACCGGGACGGCATGGTTCACTTGGATTGCATTGAGCCAACGTAGAGTGCTTTCTCCCCTTATTCCTACCTCCATGTTTACAACCTAAAGAACTTGGAGAGAATACTGGCAAACCTAATGCTGCGCTTCGGAGGCAACGAACAGCAATTGAGACAGCAGCGCCGTCTGTTACCGCGAGGAGTTGGTGAGAAATTCATAGCTATTGGAAAGGTACATACACTGTTTGATTCAATGCATAATATATCGTATAAATAGCGCAGAAGAAATATTAGGGTGCCAATGCGAACCAACAAATTCCTAGATCAGAATTTAATTAGCAAGTTCTCAATTTCGATGAAAATCAGCTATGAAATAGAAAATACGCCGCTACATACAACGAACACCTGATACGTGAAGTTGCAGCAATATGAATTTAAATATACTGCATTATCGTTCCTTCATATTTCCCTTAATCAGTCACTTTTGTTCCTCATATTGTTTTATTGAAAAATATTTTTACCACATGTGCTCATGAAAACTGAATATCGCATGAAACAAAAAAAAGGGGTCTACGGATATGTTTACAAAACTATCACTGCTTTTCCTCAGACATGCAGAGCTCTTTATATCTATTATTAATTGCAGTGCTGTATTCATACTCAATAAACTAATTTTAAAAGCTATTCATTCCTATAATTTGAAAGAATAACACAACACTTTATCTCATCTAATTTTCTAACCAAGCACTTCTATGCCTCAGTAAACACTATATGTTCTTATGAAGCCAACGAACAATTAATACATCACTCCCTCTAACTGATACATGCATACAAAATCCTTTTCTTACCTTATTTTTTTCTTTAACTACAGACCTGGGGGAACTGTTTTTCTTTTGTTGTTGCTTTTTTTTTTTTTTTTTTTTTTTTGCTAAGAAAAGATGTCTATAAAAAAAAAATTTGAATTATCTTGTAAAAGATCGAAAAGGAGAACATAGCACAGGATAGGCACTGAAATAGTGGTAAACAAGCTTTTTTTCTTCCTGCAATTATGTATTAGCTTTCAGGGGTCACAAATGATGTGTATTTCTAGTTTCCGAGGGGAGACGAACTTTGAAATGTTCAATGAACGTTGTTGATACTGTCCAGAGAAACAGAGAAATTTTCCACGTGTTTTTCGCAAAGTTTCTGGCAATTTAATTCAAATTATTATTGAAATTTTGTAATCCATAATTCATATTAGTTTCCAACTGGTGTGTTTCAACAAATTAAATAAAAAGTAGGGTAATAAATTATGTAATCTTTCCAAAAGAGATGGAGCATACAAAAGATGTTTACGCAGAGAGCCTTGGAGGCTTTTCATCATGTTTTGGGCAATCTTATTTAAAAAATATCATTAAAAGTTTTTTTTTTTTTGATTGGAGGTTTAACGACCACCGTGAGCAACTCAATGGGCTATAAGCAGTCGCCCGTCCCTAATTTAGGGCCACTGGTTCCAGGGAAGGGAGAGAGCCAGTGCCGTAAGACAAACACAACATCCATGCCTGGCCGGGATTCGAACCCGGACCCCTTACGGACGAATGATCAGAGGCCAACGCCTTAGACCACTGCGCCACCGGGGCGGCCATTAAAAGTTTAAATTCATAGGAGAAAATAGTTTCCAACTGGTGTTTTTCAGCAAATTAAAAAAAATGTGAGGCGATGCAAATACTTCATTTTCTACAAGGTAGGAACACACATGCAATACTGTTTTTACGCAGAGACCCTTGGAGGCTTTTCAATATGTTTTGGACAATCTTATTAAAAAACGTGATTAAAAATTTAAATTCATAGGAGGAAATAGTTTCCAACTGGTGGTTTTCAGCAAATTAAAAAAAAATATGAATCAATAAATATATTTCTTCTTTTCACAGGGGAGGAACAGCAAGTCGCTTTTTTACAGGGGTGATTTTCGAGGAACTGTATTTGCATTTTTAGTGCTTCCAGGCCAAGTTTAGAAATTCTGATGTCTCAAAACAGTTTTTAGTATCCCATGTTCGAAAACCTCAATAGCCGCAGTGGTCTAAGCGATGGCCTCTGATCATTCGTCCGAACGGGGTCCGGGTTCGAATCCCGGTGAGCCATGATGTTGTGTTTGTCTTACGGCACTGGCTCTCTCCCTTCCCTGGAACCAGTGACGCTAAATTAGGGACGGGCGACTGCTTATAGCCCATTGAGTTGCTCACGGTGGTCGTTAAACCTCCAATAAAAAAAAAACAACCCAACCTCAATTGCAAACAATCCTTAGGCCCCAAATGTGACTATTTGGATATCGAACATGTGTTTCGAGGTTTGATATTTTGAACATTGAATACAAAAAATTGAAATGAACAAGAGAGGGTGTTCAAATATTGTCAACAGTCCTATATTCAAACCAAAAAACAGTGTTCTATAGATTATTATATTTTGAACATGATGTAATATTCATATATTCCTTTATACTGAGAAAAAGCATCATCTCTGCAACTACAGTCAGTTTCGAGCTCTCGTAATTTGACTTAGTGAGCGCTTCCTTTTGTCCCAACCTTCAGTTAAAGGTTTTTTTTTTGTTTTTTTTATTGGAGGTTTAACGACCACCGTGAGCAACTCAATGGGCTATAAGCAGTCGCCCGTCCCTAATTTAGGGTCACTGGCTCCAGGGAAGGGAGAGAGCCAGTGCCGTAAGACAAACACAACATCCATGCCTGACCGGGATTCGAACCCGGACCCCTTACGGACGAATGATCAGAGGCCAACGCCTTAGATCAGTTAAAGGTGAGGGGCTTCGTTTTGGTTTACTTCCAGAGCTGGTGAGTGCTTATTTTGTGTTGTTTCTTCGTTTGTTTACGTTTTGACCGGGCCGGTTGGCCCTGTCTGGGCGCCGTCATTAAAGATGGTGACTTCCGGAGGAGAGGACGAGTGTTCCGACCTCACTCGTTCTTCTTTCATGCCTGGCTTCACCACGCAGTCTTTCCCTTCTGGCGGAGTTCAGCTGCCTTCCGATGATGCTTCTTCTCGCTACCATCCTGCTGTGATGTCACCGATCAGCTCGACTTCTTTTTTTTTTTTTGATTGGAGGTTTAACGACCACCGTGAGCAACTCAATGGGCTATAAGCAGTCGCCCGTCCCTAATTTAGGGTCACTGGCTCCAGGGAAGGGAGAGAGAGCCAGTGCCGTAAGACAAACACAACATCCATGCCTCACCGGGATTCGAACCCGGACCCCGTTCGGACGAATGATCAGAGGCCATCGCTCAGACCACTGCGCCACCGGGGCGGTCAGCTCGACTTCGTCAGCGCTCCTCAAGGATCCTGTTAACATGGACACTATTCCTGCAGCATCCCCTGGGCCTATAGCGTCGTGCCAAGCGGCTCCACCTTCATATTCAGCTGCGACCACAAAATCTCGTCCTGCTGTCGCTGAGATGTACACTGATGCACCTAGTTTGAAATCTCACCTTCACAGTGTTGGGAACTCTTTTCAATTGGACATTGCAGTAGCTTCAACAGAAGGACAAACCTTCACTAAAACCCTGGATCGAGGAGCTTTTGTCGCCTTGCCGAATACACCTCTCTATGTGTATGAAGACTCCCTAAAAGGTATGTTTCCATCCGATTGTATTCAATTTACGGCGCGTCGTCTAACTATTGTAATTGTTATTTTAAGAAAGCTGAATATTTTTTTTTGATTGGAGGTTTAACGACCACCGTGAGCAACTCAATGGGCTATAAGCAGTCGCCCGTCCCTAATTTAGGGTCACTGGTTCCAGGGAAGGGAGAGAGCCAGTGCCGTAAGACAAACACAACATCCATGCCTCACCGGGATTCGAACCTGGACCATTTTCGGACGAATGATCAGAGGCCATTGCCTTAGACCACTGCGCCACCGGGTCGGCAAAAGCTGAATATGCTCACGAAGTTAGTTTGAAGGGTCTCGCTATTCGAGATCTGCATTTGTACCCTGACCCCGTTGCACATAGTCCTGTGAGTGTATCCTTTTTTTTTTATTGGAAGTTTAACGACCACCGTGAGCAACTCAATGGGCTATAAGCAGTCGCTCGTCCCTAATTTAGGGCCACTGGTTTCAGGGAAGGGAGAGAGCCAGTGCCGTAAGACAAACACAACATCCATGCCTCAACGGGATTCGAACCCGGACCCCTATCGGACGAATGATCAGAGGCCAACGCCTTAGACCACTGCGCCACCGGGGCGGCAACGTATCCTTCTATCCAGTGCCACCAGAAGTGTCAGATTCCATGGTATATGTTGTTGCTTCTAGTTTGGGTCGTGTTGTCGGCCCGAAACACACCCATTCCGCAGCGCCCGCTAAGCCGGATGGCCGAGCGGTCACCCGTTCTATCCAAGGAGCTTGAAGAGTTGCACGGATTGTATTTCCTACACAAGATTCCATTGAAGCCTGTCCCACTCAGTACAATGTTAAATGTGGTGATCATATTGGTCTAGGATATTTGTTGGATTTTCTGGCAAATCATGTTATACATCGTTTAAAAACTCGTCAGTAGCAGGTAACACCCCTTTGGAGGGATCGAGAGGAATTCAAATTTCGCTAACATGCATACTTTACTACTATCGGAAAAGATGCATATAATCAAAATGCATTTTTGTAATGTCTTTGCATTTAAAAATGAGGTTCTCATAATTTACGGAGATTTTTTTTTTTTACTGGAGGTTTAACGACCGCCGTGAGCAACTCAATGGGCTATAAGCAGTCGCCCGTCCCTAATTTAGGGTCACTGGTTCCAGGGAAGGGAGAGAGCCAGTGCCGTAAGACAAACACAACATCCATGTCTCACCGGGATTCGAACCCGGACCCCGTTCGGACGAATAATCAGAGGCCATCGCTTAGACCACTGCGCCACCGGGGCGGCAATGTTTGGTGTGATAGTTTAGTAAAACATACTGTTGAGTAACAATGAAATTAAATATTATGCTTCACATTATGGGATAGCGTGCAGTACGATCAGATTTCAACAATGGATATGGCAATGACGCACCGTTACTCACTTTTGCTACATCGAAATTTTTTACTTGGGATCCACTGTCGGGAAAAATACATAGCATCAATAGAAAAAGAAAATGGGATAGAGCAACGCTCTATGCATGATTCATGGGAAATTAAACTTTAGAACTATAATAATTCAGAACACGAAAACATTTTTACATATCATTTTAATCTAATTCATTTAAATCAACTATTTAACGAAAATATGTATCTCAAAATACAAATAGGTTCATTATGTACATAAAATATTATGCATAACAGCCTTTTTTTATCTACTAGGAACACAAATATCAATCACAGAACTGTCATGAAATGTGCTTCAAAAATAACTGCAAATTCATATCTAAGGCATCAAACAGTGCAACCAAAAAAACTTTGGTATTTAAATATACGAAATTAAGATTTACCATATTTTTAGAAAATCTTATTAATTTCCATTATGTATATCAAATGATAGCTCACCCACGAGCTTTGCAGCCCCTCATTTAATTTCTCAGCAATTAAAAACACTTTTGGTATTTTTTTAATTTATATACCACAACTATTTTCTCTATGCAAGTTTTTTAATGCAATTCATTCCCCCTACTGTTCTTAAAAACATTTCTGGCAATTTTTTTTATTTATATACCACTATTTCCTCTATGCAAGTTTTTTAATACTCTTCATTCCCTACCATTTTTCATTGGCAGCTTCGCTGACTGCAGAACCTGTTATTTGTTAAGATTACATAAAAGATTATTTTTGCTGTTATCTGTCTGCAAGGCTAGAGAAGCATGGAGATTGCTGACAGAGCAGAGTGAAACAAAAGAATGGAGCAATGATCACGTCATTCACAGCTAGAGCTGAAGGATGTGGGTTGATAGCAAACACGCTAGCTGAATACAATTGAATATATTCCCATACTGGTTTCGGTCTGAGTTTAATAATTCCTTTGTGTTGAATATTTGGTGTTCTAATAGTGAATATACCCAATAAATACAGCAAACGTGTCATATTTTTTAAGGCAAATTAATTTTCCTCAATTATTTCAGAGAGTACAAATAAAAAAGTGATGTAAAAAAATCATGGCGATTTTGTACGTAATTAACGAACTGATAATTCAATTCTCTCATAAAATTACAATACATAACAGAAATTAAATTATTAAAGGCAATATCTTAGTTGAGTACGCTTACCTTACTCATCATCTGAACATGTCATATCAAATCTAAAAAAAATAAGCATGTCGTCTGGCTGTTGACTGCCTTACACCCAATGGAAGAAAATTTATGTCTTTAAAAATATAAACTGATATGAATGCTACAGATACTGCCTGAGCTATCGATAGGAGTTAAAATTTGTCCGACGAAATTACCTGAAAGATTCAGCAGGTCAGTGTTTCTTTCAGGCATCCTCCCCCGTCCCCCAGACATTTTATGTTACTGAGCCAAATGTTAATAAATTTAAGCTATAATGAAAAAGACAGTTTTGTTTCTTTTGATACTACAAATATTTCTCCAATAAATTTTTTTTTAAACATTTGTTCAAGTATTACACTACTCATACCTCAAGTCAGGGAATCGAGATTCAGGATCAGGAGTATGCTGAATGCATTTCAATGGATGAGAATTTCAGGACCTTCAGTGTAATGGACATGAAAAAGCAACAGTGTAACTGAATGAGTGATTAAATGAATAGTGCATTTTGAACTTCATGGATTGCTTCCTATGCTGTATTTTTTTTTTATGTTAAGTACTAAACCATTTGTAAACTACTACTCTCAACTCACTGCCTGGGGTTTTCATTCTACAGTTTTAATTTCACATGTGAATTTTAAATTGTAATTATTAGATCATATGAAAAAAAGCTGTTTTACAGTGCTGATATATTCTGAAAATTCTGTTGCTGAAAACAAAATAATTTTTATAGAAAATTGGCAAGATAAACTTCACATTTTAATCTAGTTTCCACTTATGTGGCAGCACTTACGATTATTATATATTTTTATTTTGCGATTGATTATATTTCGAATGGTCCAATTCGCTATATTTAAATCCTCTCTCCCTTGTTTAGCTGGAGAAAGTTTTTTCTTGAAACATCTGAAGAAGTAATTACTACATTATATTAATTATATATATGTAAATACAGTACTTAAAAATTATATACAGTATATACACTGATGTCCAAAATTAAGGTCACAAACACATATTCTGTGATATCTTGAAAACTAAAAGGTTTATTGCAATGAAATTTGGTAAATAGATGCCTCATACTATGAGACATGCAATAGCAACATAACAAAATAAACAAGAGGTAAATTGCGTGTGATATGCAAATTAGACAAAAAACAGTCCAAACATGATGCATATCTTGAGAAAGGTCCTGCTAATAGGGAGTGTGGCCACCCGCACAGCTTTACAAGTCGCACAACGAGCCCTCACACTGTAAATGAGGTTGTTGACAACAGCTAGTGGCAACAAATCCCATTCTTCTAAAAGCACGGATTTTAACGCCTGGAGGGTCCTGGGAGGGGGGGGGGTTGACGTCCAATGGCTCTTTCCAGAGCACCCCAAACATGCTCTATAGAATTTAGGTCCGGCGACTTTGCTGGCCACACCATATGGGATATATCTATTCCCTCCAGAAAATCGTCGACGAGCTGAGCTCTGTGTGGTCTAGTGTTATCGTCCATAAAAATGAAGTTCGGTCCAACAGCTCCCCGGAAAAGCCTCACATAATGTTCAAGGACCTCATCCCCATAGCGCTGTGCGGTCACACTGCCCCCATCGAAGACGTGCAGTGGTGTACGGTCGTCCAACGTGATGCCCGCCCACACAAGGATTCCACTTTCACCAAAGAGGTCGATTTCCCTTATGTTGGAGGGATGATAGCGGGCCCCACGCTGTCTGCTGATCAAGACTCGTTGAGAATCACTTTGTGTACTGAATCTTGACTCATTAAGAAAAGTATACGGCCCCAATCTTGCTGTGTCCAAGAAAGATGCGTTTGGCTCCATGACAAACGGGCTCTCTTCTGCGATCTGGTGAGGGGGACACACACCACTGGTTGCCGGGCATAAAGGGCCTTCTATGCTAGGCATCTGCATACAGTTTGACTCAAAATTGTTGTTCCAGTGGCAGCAGCGAGGTCCTGAGAGAGGTATCTAGCCATCATCCGTCTATGGCGTTGGGCAGTTAATGCCACGTAACGATTCTCCGCAGGTGTTGTGGCTCTTGGAGGGGCCTAATGGTGATGGTACCCATTGTTTGGAATTGGTGCCATAACCTGGATACCACCTTTCATGACACCTGTAACCACTGAGCGACCTCCGCTTGAGACTGGTCAGCTTCAAGCCTGCTGATGACTTTCCACCTCCGTCCATCATCTAAACGATTCTGAGCACTCATTGCAACTGAAATTAGTCAATCTTGTGATGTTTCTTGCAAGAAACACAACTCTGAAGACAAAATTTGCAGATGCAGAAAACTGTCACTTTCATGTTCTCTTACCAAACTCACCCTGTTAACTGTTTAACAAACAGTGGATGCTTACATTAGATTCACCATTCCCCAAAGTATATATATATATATATATATGACAGCAATTTTAAACATTTTACTGGCTGCTATTTTGAATTATTGTAAAAAATGTGTTTGTGACGACCTTAATTTTGGACATCAGTTAATATGTCAAATGGAAAACTTGCCCCCTGGCCAAAAAGTCCTGAAAGAAACACTGCAGCTGGGTACAGTAAAAAGACGAGAACCAGCAGACCATCCATAGTTACAAATTGGGAACTTCGTCTTCTGAGGCACAAATCATCAAATAGAATTTTAACATTTCGACAACTGTGCGACAAATTTGATTTGTCTGTTACTATTTGACTAACACAACAGTTGCTGAATCAATCAAGACTTCGAGAAAACTCCAGTGGAAACCAATGCTTTTTCAGTCCACAAAGCCAATCGAAAAGAATTCTCTCGCAGCCATACGGGTTGGAGCTCAGCGTAGTGAAAAGTTTCTCCGACAAGAAGAAATTTACTCTGTATGGCCAGGTTGGTATGCACTTATTGGAAGGATGACAAACAAAAACCAGAATCGATAGTGTTTACCACTCAACATCAGGGAGATGGTTCGGTCATGATATGGGGTGCAATTGGCTGGAAAAAGAAAAACAATATTAAATTCGTGGATGGAAAAATTAACAGTTTCAGCTACCAACATGTTAAGCAAACAGTTTCCTTGAAATAGACTTAAAATGGCCAGTAAGAATTGGTTGTTTCAGCAGGACAACTACAAAATTTGTGTCCAAAGCATCCCAGATTTGGTTTAAGTCGAAAGAAATAAAATTACTCAAACCTTAGCCAGCAAAATCCCCTGATCTAAATATAATACAGAATATGTGGCATATGCTGGCATGGAAGGTGTGTGAAAATGGCCGTCATTTCACGAATAAGAACAGTTTGAAAACAGCTATTCTTGAAGCACGGAATTCTATCAATATGAAGTATATTCAGGACTTGTACAGCAGCTTACCTCATCGAACGGAAGCTTGCTACAATGCTAAAGGCAGGTGGACAAAATATTAAAATATCCTGCTTCTAATAGTGACACATATAAATTAAAAGCCCAGAGGGCCATAATCAGAGTTGCAGAATGTAGTCGTACACGGATAGTTTCCAAATTATTAGCAGATAGTTTTTGCTTGTAGATTAAATTTTTTTTTGTATTTACTGGGGTTAAAACACTTACTGAAGGTTTTACTCAGATTAATATATTTAATTCTATTTTAACTTGAAGAACTTTCAATTATTTTTCACATCTTCCGAGTTCTTCTGTTTTTACAGACGTTTCTGGGGTCTAGATTTTTATCAAGGCCTGTTCTCAATGTATAGGAACTGTATCAACAGTTTTGTTTACACAGAATTTAATTTTTACTGCCAGGTTCCTCTTGCAGTTACCAGTTATTAAATTAAAATCTTTTCCTTATGTATTTTGTAAGTCTGCTATTTTCGAATTAAGATGAAAATACCTTTATAATTTTTGAAGGTTTATTGATGGGGCTTTTTTGTTCTGGATATAAAAACTTTCTTTAATTAGTCTATTGCTTTTATGAGGTTCATACATTTTAATATTTTGCCCTAAAGGTCCATTTCACACACACATTGCTGCACATTCAGTTGCAATGTTCTTATTTTGTTCTCACTGGAATCTAAAATAATTATTTATTGTTTTATTAATTTTTCTATAAATTATTTTACTCTATTGTTATCATGATTCGCGGGTTTGCAACAAGTTTTCTGTTTCAGTGGTTGTGTGTATGCAGATACATTTTATTTTTGTACAACTCTGACCATAATTATTTCACACTTTATTACTTGAACATGTACAAATATGTTTTTGTGCATACGCACTGTTTATCTTTATATTGTAAGGATTTTTTTTTCCTTTGCTGAATAAATGACACAAAACTTTAGAAGTTCGCATTTTCTTATTATTTTTAATGAATGTTTGCCGAAAGCTTGCACAATTCATACTCTCTCTCTCTCTCTCTGCCGTCTTCCGTGTCACATTAAGGGGCACCTGCGGGCTTTCCAGCATCGCAGAGCGGCCTGCTAAAAAGAAACAAAATTTATTTAATGAATTAATCCTGATCGAGTTTTCCATTTGCTTGCCATGTTCACTTAAAAAAAAAACAAAAATCTTTCACAGCATCCAGCTGGTAACACAGGAGAGGCATTAATCCTGCGCTTTCTTTGGTTAATTGCACGTGGTAATCTCATCCTCATCAAGTTACAGCTACACAGGGGTGCAGAAAATTTTCAGGGCCAAATATTCCCCCAGAACACATTTTTTTTTTTTTTTTTTTTTTGTCCGAAATTTCCCCCAAAACTGTAGCGGACTTTCATACAAGTTTAAGCGAGTATTAGATCTATATGTTGATGATTAAGAACTAATCCTTAAAGCCTATTACTTAAAAATTTGAAAAAACAAACAAACCTAATATTTATTTTAGATTCAAAATGTCTGAAACATTTTTGGGTCTAGGTGAAAACAGTCGTGGGACAGAGAGGCTGAAAAATAAACAGCTAAAAAAATTCTGCAATTAACTATAATTTATTTCATTCTAGCATTTCAGGCGTATAATTGTGTCAGATAATTTTACTGAATGAAATTTTAATTAGACTTAAATCCTTTGAAAAATGCATGGGTCATTCGCTTTAAAATGTGCGGAACCCCTAATAATTTTTCAGATCAGCGCCTACGACACATAAGCTGCCATTAGTTTCGGAAAATTTTATTAGCATGACTAGTGGTTGCGCCGTACTTATTACTCATGCCACACTGTCTACGCCTTGGTGTTAGTAAAGTTGTTTGGGCTCGGTGAATCATATGCCAGCGGCAGTCTGCAGCACGTCACTGTGCTCATAACCTCTTGTATTTATAACGACATGGCATTTTTCAAAATGATTACCGTGCAGTAAATTACTCTTATCTTTCACGTTATACTTGTTGTTAATAAGTCAATTTTTCGTTTTATTATTATTACTACTATTTTTATTTTACCCGCGAGCAAAAATTTCCCCAGAACTGCTTTAATTTCCCCCGAACCTCGTTCGCGAGTTCGGACAAATTCTGCACCCCTGCAGCTACGTACAAGGATTGAGTACATTCAACAGTTTCTGTAGTTGCGAAAAGAAAACTTAACTTTCTAACAATTGCGAAGAAAGTTGACTTATTTCGGAAATTGGAAAGAGAAATTTCAGTTTGCAATCTTTGCAAAGAATTCAGTGTTCGTAAATCCATGATTTATGATCTCCAAAAACAAAAGGAGGATATTCTGAAATTATTTGCCGATAGTGATACGCCATTGGCAAGAGAAAAACTTTACACCATGCAAACAATAAAGATATAGACAAAGTAATGACCAAATGGGTTCACCAACGAAGAAGAGAGAATGTGCCTTTAACAGCACACGTGAAGATATTTCATTTGGACACGAACTTAAATAAGCCATGTGAGTATTCATCCAGTTGGCTGGAAAAATTTTAAAAACGTCAAAATATTCAGCAGCTATGTTTATGCGGTGAAAAAGGAGCCACTGAGCATTTTGTTGACGAGTTTCGCCAAACGGTAGGAGAGGAAAATTTATCATTAGAGCAGATATATAACGCTGACAAGACGTCGCTGTTCTTGCATAATGTTCCAAGAGAAACTCTAGTGACGACACAGGAAACGAATCCTAGTGAAATTATAAAGATGCAAAAGAACAACCTAGCTTGATGCGAAAGGAAAACAAATCCTAGTGGAATTAAAGATGCGAAAGAATGTGCTAGTTTGCGCAAATGCTGCTGGTATCCATAAGTGCAACTATTGGTTATCGGCAAGACTGCTCGTCCTTGCGCGTTTAAAGGTGTTAAAGTGTTACCAGTACATTATAAATCTAACAAGCACGCTTGGATAACGAGAGAATTAACACAGAGTGGTTCACAAACTATTTTGTGCCCAAAGCTCGTACACATTGTAAACCTATCGGGCTATCTGATGACGCCAAAATTTTATTAATTTTGGATAACTGTTCTGCTCATCCGCCAGCTGAACATTTAAGTAGATGAAACATTCATGTTTTATTTCTTCCGCCAAATTGCAGATCACTAATACAACCCATGGATATGGGAGTGTTGCAGGCACTGAAATGTCATTATAAGAATGATTTTTTTACAGGGAATGCTCCGTTTTATCAGTAGCGACAGAAGTATTTGTGAAAGACTTCAATGTTAGATATGCATTATGGTGTGCTGCAAATGCGTAACAAAAGACACCTTAAAAGAATGCATGACACAATTTTCTACAGACAACTATATTTATGGATGACGACAATAATGGTGGTGATAATTTCGAGGGCTTTCAAATTTCAAAAGAAAAAGCAGAAACTTTTGAGCTTTTAAGCTTATTGCAAAAAGAACCAGTTCTGGCATTTTATTGAATCCGGATGAAACCGATATAACATAAGTTCTGCACTCTGAAGACGATGCGCTGATCATGAAAAAATTGAGTGATGGTGATATTCGTGATAGATACTAAATCTAAAAAAACAGAGCAATCAAGATGATGAAAGTGGCAACAATAAATGTGGAGAAGAAAAAATACCAATTGATAATCTTGTGCAAATACTCGATGATGCAATTAAAGGTATTGAACACAAAAACTTCATAACAAAACAGGAAATAATGTCAGTCTACAGAATAAAAGAAAAACTGCTTTCTCATAAACCAAACTTAATGAAACAACAATCCTTAGTTGAAATGTTTAAAACGAAGTGATAAAAGGAAATCTGTTTTAGTATGTGTATATTGTTTCTTAAAAAAATTCTACTCCATTATTTTTGAATTAAATATTTTTGAATTGGTTAGCTTGACCTTTTGTCATTATTTTTACCAAAAAGAGTGTTTTATAGTGTATTTAAGTTAATACTAAATTTAAATTTTACCCAAATTTTCTATAATCCAGAAAATTCTAAAATCTGGAATCGGCAAAGTCCGGATGATTCCTGATTTTCAAGGTTGTACTGCATAAGTGGGAAATGTCGCCTACTGCTCTTCTGCTTATGGACTTGCCATAAAGGTTGGAAAAGTGATTTGCTATTGATAGTTGGCTAATCCAGGGTTTTATTCTTTGAATTCACAAAATAAATTTTCTCATGAACATCCAATTATCCATTTGAAGATGCTTGTTTATAATAATTGAAAACAAAAAAAAAAAAATGAAAAGCACACAGCAATAAGCAGCATCACTGCGTGAAACAATAACTAACAAAGGTGTTGAATTACCACAGACCACAGAATCCACGTGTGAAACAGAAAATTTCATTTACTGAAGAAATGTCAATGACATAGGCAATTAAGCTAGTTTTTAGGTCAAATGGTTAAGAATGTGAGTGCCTTAAGAACCAGATAATTAGGCTCTACCTCCCCATTTATATAGTACATTCTTTAATTTTTAACTGGTGAGATTGCTTCGAGAAAGCAGAGTGGAAGCTTTCTCACTGGAAGTGTCATAAGATCATATCTCTCAGATACATTAAATCTCGAGCAACTCTGCTTCTGATCCTCCACCACAAGTGCCACTTAAATCAACATCTAAAAGCAGCTTTTTTTTTTTTTTGTTACCCCAAGGGAATGGGCATGGGGTTGACCACTGCCCTATCTATTCAGAACTTCTTTCAAGAAGGACCTGCCTATCATATTTTCAGGACATATGAGAGGAAGTCAGAAACTACCTTTCCCTATTGAAGAACTTTAAATGTACTGCATGTATTGAAAACGTTTTTTTGCTGATGTCTGACTTGACATGTTCTGTTTTAGGTGGCTGCAGTTTGAAGCTCCAGAGACATTTTTGTTCCTGAACTACACAGATTCAAAATGGCTACTGTACTGTTAAATGGACAAAGAAAGAAGTCCACGGAGTCATTCACTTTTTGTGGGTAAAAGGGACGCCTCCCATTGAAATTCACTGTGAACTCCAAGCTGTGTACGGCCTGAACGTGATGACAGTGCAGCAGGTGCGAACGTGGTGTAATTTCAGTAGTGGTAGAGTGAGTGTCCATGATGAACCAAGAACCACATGTCCTTCCACATCAGCAGATAATGTCAATGCAATTGAGGAGTGCTTACATGAAGATAGCTGTGACACTGCATCACATGGAAGAAAAATTCCATCTTTCACATGACACAGCATGTGACATTGTTCATGACCATTTGGGTTATCCAAAAATGTGGATCATGGCGACTGTGTTCTGGGACATGCATGGTGTGCTCCTGGTGGAGTTCACACTTTCTATGATAAGAATCAATGCTGCTGCTTATCAAGCTACCCTGAAGAGATTCATGATCATTTGGGCTATCGAAAAATGTGCAGTAGGCGAAGTTCCAAGACAACTGATAGAGGACACTAGAATAACTGCATGGGGGCTTCTCTCGTTCATCTGCTTTACTTCAATGAACATGGTGACGATTCCTTACAGCACATCACCACCGGAGATGAAACATGGATATTCCAGTACACTCTTGAGCCAAGGGCACAATCCATGGTGTGGAAACATCCAGGGTCCTCATTGCCAAAAAATTCAAGACATCCACCAGCAGTGGGAAGATCATGGCGACTGTGTTCTGGGACATGCATGGTGTGCTCCAGGTGGATTTCACACTTTCTACGATAAGAATCAATGCTGCTGCTTATCAAGCTACCCTGAAGAGATTCATGATAATTTGGGCTATCGAAAAATATGCAGTAGGCAAAGTTCCAAGACAACTGATAGAGGACACTAGAATAACCGCATGGGAGCTTTTCTCGTTCATCTGCTTTACTTCAATGAACATGGTGACGATTCCTTACAGCACATCACCACCGGAGATGAAACATGGATATTCCAGTACACTCTTGAGCAGGGCGCAATTTCACCGATTAGCAACTAGCAAATAGCTAGTGAAAAAAATCGCAGTAGCAAATACTGCTAGTAAGGTAATTTCTTTATTTAAAGTAACCAAAAATCATTATTAATCCACGAAGTTTACATAACAGTTTCTATTATCACTTGTTAAAACAGCGACGATCAGCGATTCTCTTTCGCCAATTTCCTTTCGACACTTAATACCCATCCTCCCCATATCTTTCATCCCTTCCAAACTGTCGTAGAAGCGCATTGAAACTCCTCTCCATCGTGCCCTCATTGGTTTATTACAGAAACTGAACGTGACGTCGGCAATGGTTGCTGTGGCAACCCAGAGCTCTGGGATGGATCAGTTGTTTGACCACCTGCTCTGCCACCCTCCCTTCTTTTGCCCCACGAACTTTGTCCTCAACTCCTGTCGTACCCTAAGCCAAGCGATCGCCTTTATTGCGTGGCATAGACGCTTTTTTACGAAACGTGTTCGTGGAGGGGGTAAACGATTACGGAAGAAACTTTTGCTTCGTCTGACTTCTGGTTTTGGAAATTTTCCTTGTATTTTCAAGCTGAAATACAAATATTTATCCAGTAAAATGTTAATGAGCAATAATACTTGACAGAGGCAACATCGTGAGAAAAAAAAAAAAAAAAATTATGATTACGGAAAAAATCCGAATTCCGTCGACCTTTCGTTTTCTAGTTTCGTAAAGATGGAATTCCAATAATAACGAAAAAAGCCGGAATTCCTTGAATTCGCGGAAGAATCTCATGCCTGAAGATTACAGAAAAATTTTGCAGCAGCCAACTTCCGTTTTTGCAAATTGTTCTCCACAGTTTCAAGCTAAAATGCAAACATTTATGCAATAAAATGATATTTAACAAAAAAGCGGACACAAAGACAACATTGGGAGAACAATTTGCGATTACGGCAAAATTTTCTTACTCCGTTTCACTACTGTGTTCGAAAGTTTTGAAGCACGAAATTTCGCCTCCAGATGGAAAACGACCCCCCCTCTCCCAAATATCGATCTTCAGAATGATCTAACTGATGATAAAAATAAAGCGGTATTCCGCGAATCCCTGTAAGAATCTCGTGTATATCATAAAAATAATAGCAAAAGAAAAATTTGAAACAAAATGAAAATTTGTAGAATCCGTAGTTTTGATAGTGAGTTCCGTACTCAGACAACTAATTCCGTTGAAACTACGGCATTGTGTGGTTGTTGGCAGATATGAAGTGTGTAGAAGTTTAGCAGAAATTTGTGCGATACTTCCACTTAGTACTGCATGTTGTGAGGTGGGATTCAGTTTTTTAAAAAGAATACAAGGGGATTGGAGGAACAATTTGTCTGTTGAAACTTTAAATGCTCTGATGACAATTGAAATACTGTAGAAGGGCCACAAGAAGAGATTTTTAATCCACGGTCAGCAGTTATAAAGTGGTATGATGACAAAGTCAGACACCCTGAGCGTAAACCATATGGGAAGAAATCTGAATTAGAATGTCAGTGAAATATATTTATGTGGCATGAGAATTTGTTAGAAATTAATAATAAAGATAGTCACTAAACTTATCTAAGATTCTATTCATTATTCAAAAAGGTAAGTCAAAATATTTATACACACACTTAAATTTCTGTGTAACTTTATTAGAAAATAAGTTACGATGTGATTTAGTTTTACTTGCTAGTCATGCAAATGTTTTGCTAGCAAACTATTTGGTCACTAGCAAAATTTGCTAGTGAGCAAAAAAGATAAAATCTTGCCCTGCTCTTGAGTCAAGGGCCCAATCCATGGTGTGGAAACATCCAGGGTCCTCATTGCCAAAAAATTCAAGACATCCACCAGCAGTGGGAAGATCATGGTGACTGTGTTCTTGGACATGCATGGTGTGCTCCTTGTGGATTTCACACTTTCTACGATAAGAATCAGTGCTGCTGCTTATCAAGCTACCCTGAAGAGAGCTGTTTGAGGAAAGATGCCTGAAACGTTATCCCAATGCGTGCTTTTGTTGAATAATGCTCACCTGCACCGAGATTGTTACACAGTGAATCTGTTGGAAAGCTGGGAATGGGAAATTCACCTCTTTCCACAGTTGAAGCAGCACCTTCATGGGAAACAATTCCCGTCAGATGACGCTGTGAAGCATGCAGTGAAACAATGGCTGTATGGACAGCCACCAAATTTTTACAGACAAGGTTTTGACGCATGGATCTGCTGGCTTGACAAGGTGACTACACTGAGTAGTGTACAGATGGCACATCACAGAGATGTACATACTTTTTTCATACTAATAAATACATAATATATGTTGAAAAAGTTACTTTCTGACTTCCCCCTCATAATTTACAAATAAGGTGGGCAATTTGGAGAAGCACATTGGAAGAATTTTTTTTTTTAGAAGTTATATGGTTCTGAAAGGAGGTTTAATGAGGTGTTCTGTGAGAAACCAAAATCTTGGTAAAATGTCTTAGCAAATGGCACAGACAGACAGGTGTCATTTTACAGAGGAAATTTTTCATTTTGCAGAACAGAATAAGATTTGCAACACATGCGCAAAGTGAGGATGGAAGTTTAAATGACAGGGGTGACTTGATTAATAAAGAATTATCCTAGATTTGGCTATTTTGTCATATACCCCTGAATTCTGATTAGACATAGAAATGAAAATCTTCTGCATCATATATAATGGAGCTGTAACCTTATTATTTACATCTAATACACATAAATTCCAAATGCAAACACAGCAGATGTGATTTTGATGATTTAAATAGTGATGTACATTTATCCAGACAGGGTTTTGATGATTTAAATAACATTAATGAACATCTTTTTAGTAGCACTTGAATACTTTAAATATGACTTAATTTAAGTAACTAAAATAAAATACAGAAACTTAATTCAAAATGACACTAAAGAAACAAGCCATCAGTAGATCAAATAAAACAACACTACACTGATATATCACCACCTCATAGAAATAAGTCTGCTTTTACTTAGATGTCCTTCATGCAACTACTAAATTTTTCACCTTACTTGTAACTTTATAAACTGGTGTCCAAAATTAGTGTGACAAACACAAATTCAAGAATATGTCCAAAATGAGATGATTCATTGTAAAGACTTTTCTGGGACATGTTCAAGGGGAAATATCCAGTTGGCAAGCAACATTGCACTAGCTCCTACAGAAATATGCAGATGACTGTACATGATCGAGCTGGCAGGCACACAACTTTGATTAACATTCTGAGCGAGGTCCAGAAATTGAAGCTTGAGATGGACTGTTAGTGGAAGACTATCTCTGCAATATTGCTTAAAAGACTCTTTACAATACAAACCGATCGACTGGAAGCAGGGCAATCTCAAACTCGAGTAGCAAGATGGCTGAATGTGTCAAAGCAAATGGTCTCCAATTTCTGAGGACAGTTCCAGGAAACCGAAACAATGACCAGAAGGCAGGGACAAGAATGCCCATAAGCCACATGTCAAGACGACAGGTATTTGTCTGCAACAGCTCGCCACCATAGGGAGTCAACTGTCGGGCAACTCTCACAAGTGCTCTCCTCTGCTACAGGAACTGCAATATTGAGTCAAACAATTTACAGAAGACCACAAGTCTGTATGCAGAGAGGCCAATGGTCTGTATCCCACTCGCCACAGTGCACACATGGGTCTGTCTGAATTGGGCACGACATCACCACTGGACCCCATTTTCTTTTCAGTCACAAGTCGCAGTCCAGCCTAAACACAAATTTTCGAATTATGTACATTTGGAGAGGCGGGAAGCTGAAATCTGACCTCCAACATTAGGGAATTTGACCACTATAGTAGTGGAGGACTTCTGGTCTGGGATGGCATCATGTTGAATGAACGCATGCAGCTGCACGTTATTTCCAGGTGGCACCCTGACAGCTGCACACTACAGGGATGACATCCTAGAACAATATGTATGGCTTTTCAGGAAACTGCTGGCCCAGTTTCTTTTTATGGGTAACACTTGTCACGATAGGGCTCGGCTGGCAGACAAATACCCGAAGAGTGAGGATATTCACAAGATGGAGTGGCCTAGGAGATCTTTGGACCTGAACCCGATATAGCATGCCTGGGATGACCTGGAAAGAGCAATTGCAAGCCAGCACCCCAATCCAGGGAATCCAATGTGCCTTAGTGGAGTGGCGCTTATTGCTCTGAACTCTCATTCATAGTCTTGTAAATAGCATGAGGGCTCGTTGGGCAAGTGGTGTCACTATTTGGAGTAATCAGACTATTTGCCCCTCAAAATCTGTGCCACTTGCTGCATTACTTTTAAACTGCCATGCTGTCATGCGTATGCTTCTTCCTCATGTGGTCATGGCAGTCTTTTTGTTATGCATTGCTGCGTTATCAAAACGTGTATGTCCGTACCAACTATAATTAAATTGTGTTGTCATTTTGTATTATTCATAATTTGCCTCCTCCTCATGTGGTGATGGCATTCTTTTGTGTGTGTGTGTGTATTGCTGCATTACTGATACACGAATGTCCAAACCAACTGTCTAATATTAAACTGTGTGGATCTTGCATTATTCACAATTTCGTTTGTCACATTAATTTTAGACACCAGTGTATATTTATCTAGATGCATTATATCTAATGAACATTTTGACTTGCACTAGCCCACAGAATTCATCAATTTTTTTTGTTTTTTAACTGTGTTGAAGTAATGTTTCAAGCTCTCTGAGTTTGTGCTTTCGACAAACAGCTACAGCCTGAGATTCATTGAGTGTTGGTATGACATCTTTACTCACTCTCACCAAGGCACTAAGAAATGCTTGATAAGCATATTTCACACTTTCCTCAACAGAATTTTCTTCCACGCTGGAAAGTGAAGTTACGATATGCTGTGGCCAGCCACTTTCCATAAGGAAGTTAGCAATCCATGGCATGGCAGGAAGTAAAGTCAAAAGGGCTTGTATGCCAAGAAACCAAAGTTCCATGATGTCAGACCATATGGAACGATATTCTCTAACCAGAACAAATGCTGTGGTATTATTCTCATCTTCAACATGGTGAGCATCCCACAAAAATTTTACACTAAAGGATAGGAACTTGTAGAAACTTGTTTCACAGGATTTTATCCTTTTATAACACTGTTTAGTGATAAGTAAACCAAGAGCAGAAAAATTTGCTTTTAAACACAAGTGCTCAAAATCTGGTGAAAGAACTGACACAGCACTGAACAAGAACCTGAGAAAACTAAAAAATTCTTCTGACTCAGAAACAACTTTAACTTCCATCACAACGATGTTTAGGATTGCTCCACACATAGTAGCAAGAAGAACTTCCAGCTCGGCAGAAGGATTCTGTTGATAAGCTGACCACTGGTAATACATGTATTGAAACAGTATACTTGGTAATTCATGTTTTAAAAGAATAGCTCGTGTCATGTCATCAGCAGTCAAATGGCAAAGCGGAGGTATGAAAAATCTCATGAGATCGATGTGCGTTACTTCAGCAGGTGTACATGAGTGTTCTTCATAATGCATTGCAAGAAAGCTTTCATTACACACACCTAACACAAAGGGAAGAATTTCACACACTGCATCCTGAAAGACCCCAGTTTCTTCAGCAAGCCAAGCACATAATACCCTAATAGAAGCATAAGTTAATTCTTTTAAAGGAAATTCCAATGCACCAGTTACAGGCTTCCACTTAGCAGATACTGCAGACAAAAATCCAAGAATACTTTTATAAGCTGATCGCAATGAAATAATCAGTTCTCTTGAAAATGGACGAAGCAAATGACCCAAGCTTTCATCAACCATTCCAGAAATTATGTTTTCAAGAACACTAAAACATGCACTTAGTACAAAACAGTCTGTCAAAACTTCTTCAACTGTTTTATCTTCAAACACTAGCTGCACTTCAACACACACCATCTGAATTAAAACAAGGAAAAAAACTTTGCTGTTACTGGTGTCATCTCCAAGCCAAATTATGCCAAACTTCTCAACCATCACACTAGCTAACTTAATAGCTAGGTCTCTTAGTTCTTTAATTACTTTACATCTTAGAACTTTCGTAAGAGTCACTTGAATTTCTAAAGCCCACTCTTCATCACCTTGCACCTCATACAGAGGATGATCTAACAAAATGGTTAATAAAGTCCTACACATCTCAACATTAAAGATGTCATCTTTGAACTCCTCGCTCATCTTTAGGATAAGGTCATTGAATGCAGAAGAATCATTTGTCCAGGTATCACTTTTCAAATAAAAAGTAATAATTTTTAGTATTTGCATTGATTTACTTTTCCCACAAGTGTCATTTACATACAGATTAACCAGACATGGTACAACCTTGTTTTCCAATATATGCTGCCTACCTTTCTCATGTCCAGACAAACTGTAAATGCAGTCTAAGGTGTCATTAACTAAAGATTCAGCACTAACAGAAAACAAATTTATTATCTTCTTGAAATCTGCTGTAAAGCTGCACATTTCCTCACTTCCAGCTATTTCTTGATCACTGCAAAAGCACGATAACACAGAAACAGCCAATGATTTATAAATTGTTGATGAACAACCTTGTGGCACTTCTTCAGTTTGCAGCAAACGAGACAAAAAAGAGAATCCAATGCTGTCAAAAATTACTTTACGCTGGGAAATGGACAGATCTGAAGCCTTTGCAAGTTTAATTATTATAAGCATTGCTGCAAATCGCTCAGTATCTGAAGTAGCAGATGACCACACCGACTTGCATTTCTTGACAACATCCATAATGAAAGCCTCTTCTAAATGAGATCACAACCTTGAATTTTAAGTCTTCAAAAGCAGCAAGCAAACTCCTGAAATGAAACAACAAAAAAATAATAAAAAAAATGGTGGAACAATTAAGCAAAATTTATTTGCAACATTTTTTTCTTTTGTCAAATAACATTTCACATTTTAACACATTTGCTATTTTTGCCATGGCTCATACCTGCCAACTAAATTTAATGAATAGGCAGAAGGTGGTATAAAAATTCAGAAGATTTTTTTTTACGTCAATTTGTCACACAATAAAGTGATTTAGAACTCATACTGCTTAAACAAAAAAGGAATACAGGACACTTACCTTTATTTTTTGTGTTTTTATTGAAGGGAACTTTTATTTATAGTAATTTAACAGTTAGCTGAACTTTTTACAGTGGCCTTTTTGGCTTTTTTTAAGAATTCTTTGGAGTACTCTTTTTGAAAACAAAGTAAATTTTCTTTGCATTTAATTAACAGAAGACTCTCAAGCGATTCACCTGACATTAATGATCGAAACATTGTGCGATTTTTCAACCAAAGAAACAATTATTTTGCATTAATTAAATTCTTTTGCATTATTAATTAAATGGCAAATACACCCTATAATTATTATTTCACTTTGGTGTTCTTTCAAATGACGAGCCACACCATTTTTCTCTGTCTGCTCCAAAAGCAATGCAATTTTTGAAAGGTATCCTGTGCTTACTAAAAACATCAACTGTAGCAGAGAACCATGGATTCTGATATCAGAGCTTTCACTATTTTAGATAAATGGTGTAATTTTCAGAGAGTGAATAATGTTTTTTTTTAACACCATGCATCAATTCTTACAAATTTCCAAACTTTGTCACTTCCGTTTTTGGAAATTTCCCACCCACCCTTATCAAGCTAAATTGCACACACATTTATGAGGGTGATGACATTTAACAACTACATAGGAGTGGGGATCACATCGCGGGGGGGGGATACAATTACTGAAAAAATCTTCGCTCCGTCTGACTTCCGTTTTCGGAAATTTATCCAACATTTTCAAGCTGAAATACAAATATTTATGGAATAAAATGATATCTAATAAATACTGGGTAGAGGAAACATCGTGAGAAAAAAATATTACGATTACGAAAAAAATCTTACCTCCGTCTACTTTCCGTTTTCAGAAAACGACCCCCACCACCAATCCTGCCCAAAATTTCAGTTCAGTTGTGTCTCGATCTCGTGAATGATCTAAATGATAAAAAAGACGGAATTCCTCGAATCAGCGTAAGAATCTCGAGGCCGAAGATTATGGGGAAATTTTCGGGCGGCCTAACTTCCGTTTTCGGGAATCATTGCCTACAATTTCAAGCTGAAATTATGCAATGAAATTATATTTAACAACAATACTGAACAGAAGCAACATCGCAAGAGAAAAAAATACGATTACGGGAAAAATCTGCACTCCGTTTAGCTTCCATTTCCGAACGTTTAAAAAAAGACAAAACAACGTCCCCAGACGGAATACGAACCCCCGCCCTACCTAATACCCCGAAAATTTCTTAATTTTTGCATCGATCTCGAAAATGACAAAAAAAAAAAAAAAAAAAAAAAGGGTGGGAGGGAGGGGGACTCCGCGAATCCACGGAAGAATCTCACATACGAATTAACCGCTGAATCTATTTCGAATGGCGTAAGATTACGCTAAAATATCATTGACCGGTAAATTTCAACTTTTGGCGCAAAATTGGCGCAGATTTCGTCAAAATCGCAATTTTTTAGCAGAATGGTGCAAGAACAACGTTTTGGCGCAGGTCTGGCAGCCCTGAGATTAAGACTAGTAAGTTATTTCTGTGCTTTTCAACTTTTTTTTTTTTTTGACTTACAAAAATTAATAAAACTGGTTATTTTTTGCAAAAAAACAAAAACAGAAATTTTTCGAACGGCAGAAGAACGCGAGTTTGGTCGGAAGAACGTATAAAAAATCTAAAAAATCGGAAGACTTCTGCCAAAATCGGAGGAGTTGGCAGGTATTCCATGCCATAACGACTGTTCATCTGTTCAGCCAACTCACTAATAAAAACTTGAAAACCATGGAACAGAAAGCAAGCCTTAATAAACATGAGAACACACAGAGTTATGCATAGTAATAAAATTCATTAAGTGAAAGCTTTCAACCGTTCTAAGGGTTTGATCACCCATGATCAACTGAATCAGAGGACTGGTTGACAGAACTGTAATGTGAATTAGAGGTGCAGGAACTGTTGCCAGATTTTTATAGATATCCAAATAATTGAGATTTGGAGAGGAGTTTCTGAATTGCAATTCTTAGTAAATAAAATTTCAATGCTTACTTGGAAATAAAGAGATGCTCTGTTAAAAAAAACGGCAACTTTTTTCTTTGTTTCTTTCCAAGGGAAAATGCAGAAGTGTTTTTAAGAGTTAGTGCTGATAATGCTGTTTTTGGAAGACCATTTGACACATCTTGTTTGTGCCGATGCTTCAGTACATACTTCCAACATACACTGAGAGTCCAGAGAATGTTGAAATGGGAATGGCATAAACTTCAGGGATGGGACAGGATCTCTGTCTTTTAGCAGACACTTTATTGTAGGAGGATTAGGTCTGACAGTGAGAGTGTAGCTCATAGCTCTGAAGAGTTTACAAATATTATATGCAGGGGTAGAAAAATGTACTGAAATCTGGTGGCAAGCTAAATTTTTTAGTGGCCAGACATTGGAGCAGCACCGGCAGGGGGTATGTAATATCAAAGTCATGTACACTTCTGGCCAAAAAATAATGCTTTAGCTTATGTCTGGGGGGGGCATAACAGTACTCATTTGTTTCTTTCTGAGGCTCGCAATTTTTTTGAATTACCATAATTTTCGTCGTATCCTACGCAGACCCTGGAATTCGCACATTTTTTTGTTTTTGTTTTTTTACCTCTGTATAATTGCACCTTCACATCACAAATGTTGATCCGGAAGCAGAATTTCCGATAGAAAAGTCGGTCACATAAAGAACCCGGAGTCCAAAGAAGTGAGAAAAAGCAATCTTATTAAATAAAAAAATTCATTTTTCAAGGCTACTTTTTTTCGGACACAAGTAAATCTTAGTGGCATGATATCCATAGACAGCTCATAAAATCACATGAGCGCTATTCCAGAAGTAGTATTATTGGTAAATAGCATTTTTAATGTTTAAAAAGTTTTTTTTTTTTTTTTTCTCGAATTTCCGTTTTCGGAAATTTTCCCTCCATTTTCAGACTGAAAAACAAATATTTACGGAATAAAATGATATATAACAACAATACTGGACAGAGGCAACATCACATGAAAAATAAATTACAATTACTGAAAAAATCTTTATTTTGTTTACTTCCGTCTTTGAAGCGTATTTTTACGAATTGGTACAATTCTTCGATGAGTAGTTTTACGCGCCGAGAAAAATTCACGATGCGTATTTTTTACGCCCCGAGAAAAATTCCCGACGCGTACTTTTACGCCTCGAGAAAAATTCCAGATGGGTATTTTTATGCATTGATAAAATTTCCAGATGGGTATTTTTATGTGTTGATAAAATTTCGATGGGTACTAGACGCGTAATTAGATTACTCATTTTGGAGAACTCTGGTCGGCACGTCACTTGAGCACTCCCGTGGAGAGAGAGAGCTACTACCGCACGAAGCCGGCGAGTCAAAGATGACATCATCGCGTAACACGGCGCTCGTAAGGTCCGTTAGAAAATCTAAATGGATGGTTGCAGCCTGCAGGGGATTGAAATATTTCGATTGAGCAATCGAAATATTAAAAAATCCGTAAAAAAAAGACTTCTAACCGTAAATCAGTAAAATTAGGCAGAAATCCGTAAAAGTTAGCAAGTATGCAACACCATGCCTCACTGCGTTTCGAACCCGGACCCATCTCGGACAATTTGTCAAAAGCCGGCGCTCAGTTTCACAACTTTATTATGCAGCAAAGACAATAACAGCTAATATGTAAAGCAGAAACAAATAGCCAAAGATATGACATAAAATAAAACATTAAAAACCGCAAATGTGGCGTAATGCAAAAGGAAAAATCTCCCGCAAAAAGTATGCGAAAGGAATGAGAAAAAAAAAAAAATTCACAAACTAAGTGTACACAAAATGCTACAATAGAAGATAAAACAAAGCTGACAATAATAACAGCTTCGCAATTAGAGATGAACAAAGTAGCACATTAATCTTCTACAAAATGCGACGAAGAAGAGAAAAGAGACAAACATGGTGCAAAACAAGAAATAAAAATCTCCACAGTAAAGCAAAACCGAAAAGCACTCCTCAAAACTCTGAAGAAAACATAAACAGGCTCACAGCTAGAAGCGGGGAGACGTGAAACGATAAGTAGGTCACAGCAGGCGCGCGAGTGTGTTTGTAACTAACATAAAATAGACCACTGCTCCACAGGGGGTGGCTTTCTTTTTGCAGATATGAGGAGAGGAAAAGTACGATACTGATAACTGTAAATGCCGTCTTGCATCGACGTAGAAAGAAAAAGATTTCACAAGCAGTTCAAAATCTTTTCTTCTGCGTCGATCCAAGGCGGCGATTGATGGAATTTCGTTATTTCGACCATCATAACGGCTAATTATCGGCGAAAATCGGGAGAATTTGACATTTATCCGGAGGGCAGGAGGAATGGCTGAAAATCGGGAGTCTCCCGCCTAAATTCGGAGAGGTGGCACGTCTGCATAGAGCACAAAATTTAATCACGCCGATGCAGCTCTAGAGAATTGCATTACACCTTGCCAATGACGAAAACACTGATAAGAACAATTCACATCAATACCGTACATACTCGCGTGTAAGCCAAAAGTTTTTGGAAGAAATCCTGCTTTCAAAGTAGGGGAGGTGACTTGCACACAGGTCAGAAAAAAGAAAAAGAAAAAGAGGGCTGGACTTCCGTGAATTCTCCCAGAGAGTTTACTGACAGGTTTGTTTTTAGACTGGCTTTTCGCGTGTCACAGCGTGCTACCGTATTTCCCCGAAAGTAAGACCTAACCGGAAAATAAGTCCTAGCATGATTTTCCCGGATGCTCTTAATATAAGCCCTACCCCGAAAATAAGCCCCACTTATGATACATAGAACCATAGTCAGCCAGCCTATCACTATTCAAAAACTGAAGCAAGTGCCCAAATCACTGGAGGATACCCTGTTCATGAGTTTAATTTGCCTTGAATATCCAGAGTAAGAAAGAAAGCCGATTGACTTTGAACTCAGCCGAGGATATGGTTTTTGTACTTATGGCGCATGCATTCAGTTCGGTTCAGAGAGCTAGCGGGAGATGAAAAGAAGCCATCTTTTTTTTTTTTTTTTAATTGGAGGTTTAACGACCACCGTGAGCAACTCAATGGGCTATAGGCAGTCGCCCGTCCCTAATTTAGGGTCACTGGTTCCAGGGAAGGGAGAGAGCCTGTGCCGTAAGACAAACACAACATCCATGCCTCACCGGGAGTCGAACCCGGACCCCTTACGGACGAATGATCAGAGGCCAACGCCTTAGACCACTGCGCCACCGGGGCGGCAAGCCATCTTTTGTTCAGCAGCTTTAACATCCAGTTCCGAAAAGGGAATCCGACGTGGAAAACTTTACCGGTGAACGCTATCTTTGGCGGAAAAGTTATTCATCAACAACAAGCGGTGTGTGGTTTCAAAAATTGGGGGGGGGGGACACACATGCAAACTTAAAGAAAAAGTAAGAAGTATTCTAACTGCCTTCAATGAGTTACGAAAAGGGTTTGTCTCTGTCCATGTTATTGTGTTGGCAACGGTGACTGAAAGAATTCTTTAAAAATCAGAGAGTTAATATTTTGGGGTCGAATGTAACTCTTAACTCATCACTTTTGTTGCCACTCCTGTGTCAATTAACAATTAACAGTCTTCAATTAACACTTGATTTAATGGTAGATTTGAAGGGAATAATATTTTGACCCCCAGACAAGATGAGTGCAAAAAGAAAGAGCTATTCCGTCGAGTACAAGAAAGGAATCGTGGAGGACTCCCGGGGCAAGAATCTTACGGCTTTCTGCAAAGAGAAGTTGGATCTCCGAATGGTCCGAAAATGGCGAGCAGAGTATGATAACCTCAGTCAACATTTGGACAAGGGAAATGCTAAGAAGTGCAAGTGTGGATCAGGTTGGCAACCATTATTTCCTGAGGTGGAAGACATCATTTGTGAATGGATTGCTGACAGGAGAGCAAAGGCTTTGGTTGTGCACAGGGCTGATATTCAAGCATTTGCCCTTGCAATGGCACCACAGTTAGAAATATCCCCAGAAGAATTCAAAGCATCACAACACATCTCTTCTATTATAGAGGGCCAGATACTGGTAGAACTAGTGGCGTTGGATTTATGAAAAACTGAAGGATAAAGTTGAAGTTGAAAGTTCCTCTGAAAGAGCTGCACGACTTGTTATCCAACTCTCGAGAAGATATCAGGCGCAGATTATTCAAGCTTATGCACCCATTACAAGTCATCCTGAAGAACAGATTGAAAAATTTTATGAGGAAATTCGTCATCTAAATAATAAAGGCAAGCAGCTCTTGAAGATCATTATGAGAGATTTCAATACGAAAATATGGCAACAGAATGAAACTTCAGTAGGTAAATTCGGTCACAGCAACAGAAAACCAGCGTGGAAATACTCTCGTAGAGTTTGCAGAGGCAGAAGGGTTTTGAATCATGAACTCCTTTCCCAAGAAAAAGCCGCAAAGGAAATTGGCATGGAGGCATCCCAATGGATTGACAAGTGAAACTGATTTTATTATGTGTAACAGGAAATTTGTCATGGAAGACTGCAGTGTGCTGAACAAGTTCAACGCAGGTAGTGACCATAGAATGATAAAATGTAAGATGCACCTCAATGCTAAACTCGAGCGTGGCAAGCTCATAAAACAAACAAAGTGTATTGACATGACCAACCTTAAAAAAACATCATAATACTTTCAAATTGGAACTAAGGAACAGATTCTCTGCTCTAGAAGGTCTAACGTCGGAAGAAGTGGAAATCTCTGAAGTTAACAGAAAACTAACCAAGGCTCTTATGGAAGCAGCAACAAAAATAGCTGGTACTAAAAACAAGTTGCATATGAACAAATTATCAGGAAAAACCAAAATTCTGATGCAAAAAAGAAGAGAGATGAAAACAACTAAAGGAGATGTGACTTCCAAAGGGGAATATATAGAGCTATGCAAGACAGCACGAAAAAGTATCACTGAAGATGTAAGGAAATTTAACTGTGAATTAGTGAGGAAAGCTATTGAAAACAACCAAAGCCTGAAGAGAGCAAAGGGACATCTGAGTAAAGGAAGAAAACAGATTATGGCTCTGAGAAAAGAAGATGGTTCTGTAACAAGAAATAGAGGAGAAAGTTTGACAAGAATAGAAGATTTCTACTCAAAACTATATGAAAGGGATGATACATGCACTCCAGACATTATGAAAGGTACCAGAGTTCTTCCAATTCTTGCAGCAGAAGTTGCACATGCAATCAAGAACATGAAACGGGGAAAAGCTCCAGGAGAAGATGAAATTACCGTAGACATCATACAAGAAGCAAGTGGAGAAATTGAAACAGTACTCGCCCAAGTTTTCACTTGATGCCTTAATGAAGGGAAGATTCCTGAGGATTGGAACAATGCTACAATGATCCTGCTACATAAAAAAGTTACATTGAGGATCTCAGGAACTACAGACCTATCAGCCTCCTATCAGTGGTTTATAAAATCTTCACTAAAGTTCTTTCACACCGCTTGAAGGTGACACTGGGCATGGCTCAACCGAGAGCACAAGCTGGACTCAGGAGTGGCTACAGCACTATAGATCATATCCACGTACTGAGAGAACTAATCGAAAGAGCGAGGGAATATGAACTTCTATTATGCATGGCTTTTATCAAATATGAAAAGGCCTTCAATTCCGTGAAACCATCAGCAGTTACAATGGCTTTGAAATACTGCGGTATTAAAGATGCATACGTTAATATTATTAATAACAGCTATGAAAATGCAAGTGCAAAGATTCGGCTAATTGAGAATACAAGCACCCATAAAAATTGGAAAGGGAGTGAGATAAGGTGACAGTATATCTCCCAAACTCTTTAATGCCACGTTGGAAAATGTCTTTCAATTATTCAACTGGGAAAACAAAGGGATAAAGATTAATGGAGATTAACTCACCTTTGTTTTGCTGATAACGTAGTCATTTTTGCAACTACCCCATCAGAGCTACAGAGTATGATCCAGGAACTTGCTGGCAAGAGTAAAGAAGTGGAATTGAAAATGAACTTTCAGAAGACAAAAGTGATGTACAATGCTTTTACAAAAAATGAAGATTTATTGATTGACGGGAAAAAGCTGGAGATAACCAATACCTACATTTATCTTGGACAGCAGATATCAAGTGAGGGTCACATTGATGAAGAAATTAATCTGCGTATAAAACTTGCCTAGAGAGCTTTTGGAAGTAACAGTATAATTTTCAAGAGCAATATGCCATTATGTCTTAAAAGAAAAGTGTTTGATCAATGCATCCTTCCAGTGCTTACTTATGGTGCAGAGATGTGGACCTTAGCTAAAAGAGACATACAAAGACATACAGACCATCGATGGACAGCTGAAATTTTAGACTGGATTTTAAGGGACAGGGAAAAAAATCCAGAAGACCACATGTGAGATGGGTAGATGAAATTCGAAAGTATGCGGGAGTAACATGGAGGAGACTTGCACAAGACAGACTGTTGTGGAAGAAACTTGGGGAGACCTTCATCCAGCAGTGGATTGATAATGTTTGACAATGATGATGACGATATAAACTATTTGCATACACAATCATTAAAACAGAAAACTTGCTGCAAATTCACTGTCTCTTGCATGCCACAGAGGTGTGATGGCGAGTGAAAAATTGTTTTGGCTAGTAGATTTAGACCTGAAATTTTGAGCCCTGCGGAATGTATGAACTCACTTCTCCTTTGCCTTTTTTTAAAATCCAATTTGAAAGAACTGCGAACCACACCGTCAATACGAGAACCAGAACTTTTACTTTTCGATGCCGTGCAACTTCCGTTGGAGAGAATGTGACGTCTGCTTTAATCATAGTGAGAATAATTGGCAGTGAAATACGCAACACACAAAACATTAGAATAAGTCTTGATGTCGACATATCATGCTTAAGTTACGTAAAAATTACAATGTTAATCAAAAATGATTGTGCTCCAGCTAAGATCTTTTCAGCAACATACCAAAACCAAATGGAGGGTTTTAACCCTTTAACGACCATAACGCCCAATACGCCCGTACATACAAACGACCATAGTCGCCCGAAACACCTGTCTAGAGTGAGTCAGATTTTCTACCCTGACCTGTAGTTTAAATTTGCACGGCCAATGAAGGATCATCAGGAGTCATCGTTAGTCACCATTGTTGTTGCTAAACGAAGAAGTGAAACAACAGATGGTTTCAGGCGTTATGGTATATAGAATGATACCAGATTTCAGGGTAATAGTCGTTAAAGGGTTGGGGGGGGCATTAATCATTGCCCCATCCCTCCTTAAAATCCTCTATTTGGTTTTGGTATGTTGATGACATCTTCATCATTTGGCCACACCAGAAACACTTTCTGTTTGAACTTATGTCCTCTATAACTTCCAAATTCCCTCATATAAGATTCTCGTCTCAAGAACAGGTGGACAACAATATTAGTTTTCTGGATGTTAACATCAACCCAGATTTCTCACTTGGTCTCTCTGTTTACAGGAAACCTTCTGCCACCCATAATATCATCAATTACCATTCCTGCACCTTTGGTACGCACAAATTGGCTGCTTTAAAGGCGTACATCCACAAAACTAACTTTATTTGCAACAGCCCTTCTGCTCTTCAAAACAAATATCAGATCATCATCAACATTGGCAAACTGCATGGCTTTCCAGCCCTCTTAGTACATAGGCTAATTAAGAAATCTGAATCACAGAATAGATCTACCAGTTTACTGCTTCCACCACTCATCAGTTTGTGGGCACTTTGCCCTTCAGCCCGGCCCTCACTCACAAAGTTTGCTCCATTTTCAAGTCTTTTGGCTACAAGATTGCTGTTAAACCACCTCCTCATCTTCTTAACCTTATCCTTAAAGACAGAGATCCCAATAAACCCCTAGAGTTACAACGGGTCTACTCTATCCCTGTCAACACTTCCACAGGCATTACCCACTATATTGGTAGTACTTACCGAAGCATCAACCCGCAATTGGTGGAACATATCCCTGATGTTAAGAAAGGCAACCCTTTTACCTCCTTTTCAATTTTAGCCATCAGCGATACGTTCGTGCTTCCCGATTGGCAAAATGTTAAACGCATCGCTCCGTTCAGCAATCGGAAAGCCCTTAGGTACTGCAAAAGCATTGAAAACTTTCTACTCCATACACCTGTGGTGCACTTTTTAACATACCTATGATTTGGAAAGCTATTTTGAAATCTGGCAACGACTGATGCTAATACCACGCGTTTCATTCCATGGCTGATGAAGGTAGAAGTCGCTACCGAAACATCCCACCACTTGTAATTTTTACATAACTTCAGCATGATATGTCAACATCAAGAATTATTCTAATTTACTTTAATGCTTTTCTAGAAGAAAGAAAGGCATTTGCATACTTTCTATTTTGTATCACGGAGTCATATGCATAAAAACGAAGCAATTCCCATCATGTTTTGAAAATCTGTGATAGAAACGAAGAACTATTTTCCGTAGATAGCACTACAAAATGGAACGCTTTCCTGGCAAGAACATACCAAGTTCCTCCTGCAGTCTTCCACCAGTTAATTGGGAGCCGGAGCGAGACCTGCTGCAGCAGGTGTTCCCATCGTCATACTTGGAGGCAAGTTTCACGGTAAAAATCTTTAAAATGCATTTTAAAGACGAAATTTGTTCATAATTTGTTATCAAATTACATACTTTAACATATGCATATCTCATTTCTTAAGAAGTGTTAGCCAAATAATTTAGGACGCTAAACTACATATTTACCGAAATCTGACTTCTAATATTGGGCAGAGGCAACATTGCGGAAAAACGAAATTACGATTACGGAAAAAACCTTTATTTCGTTTACTTCCGTTTTTGAAAGACGAAATACCGTGCTGATGCGTATCTTTACACGTTGGTAAAACTCTTCGGAGTGTATTTTACGCGTTGGTAAAATTTTGATGCATACTAAACGCATATTTTTTCATGTTGCACTAACCAGAGCTTGCCGCATTTTGGCAAACTGTGGTTAGTGAATTATTATTACATTAATTCATTGGTGAAAAGTAATTTTTTTTAGTAAATACTTTTGCCATGAATCGTTTTAATTTTTTTTTTTCGTTTACTTTGTCGCTTACTAGAACTCAAAATTTAAGTCTTAAAAATGTCTTCAAAGCTAAACATCCAGAATTCCAGGTATGAAAGATTGCCAAAACCCGGAACACAAAAAACAGCCCTGTAAGCAGAGTTCTATAAAAATAAAATGTATCTGCGTACACAACCATTGAAGCAGAAAACTTGCTGCAAACCCGTGAATCATGATAACAATACAATAAGATAATTTAAAGAAAAATTAATGAAACAATAATTAATTATTAGAGCATTACAGATTCCAATTAGAACAAAATAAGTACATTACAATTGAATGTGCAGCAATGTGTGTGAAATGGACCTTTACGGTAAAATATTGGACCATGAACCTCATAAAAACAAAACACAAATTAAAGAAAGTTTTTATATCCAGAAAAACAGTTCCATTAATGAACTTCAAAAATTATAAATAACATTTTTAACAATTTAATTAAAAACAGTAAACATACAAAATACAGGAGGAAAGGATTTTAATTTAATAACTGGCAACTACAAGAGGAACCTGGCAATAAATTTTAAATTTTTTATGTAAATGAAACTTTTGATACAATTCCAACACATTTTTTTTATTGGATGTTTAACGACCACCGTGAGCAACTCAATGGGCTATAAGCAGTCGCCCGTCCCTAATTTAGGGTCACTGGTTCCAGGGAAGGGAGAGAGCCAGTGCCGTAAGACAAACACAACATCCATGTCTCACCGGGATTCGAACCCTGACCCCGTTCGAACGAATGATCAGAGGCCATCCCTTAGACCACTGCGCCACCAGGGCGGCCCAACACATTGAGAAGGCTTTGATAAAATCTACAGGCCAGAAATGTCTGTAAAAATAAAATAACTCAGATGTGAAAAATAATTGAACATTATTCAAGTTAAAATAGAATTAAGTATATCAATCTGAGTAAAGCCTTGAGTAAGTGATTTAATTGCTGTAAATAACATTTTGTTTTTTTAAATCTACAAGCAAAAAATATCTGCAAAATGTGCTAATAATTTGGAAGCTATCCGCGGCGTACGTCTACATTCTGCTACTGTGCTTGTAAGGTCTTTTTTTTTGTTCCTCTTTATTTTTTTAAAACCATACTTTTTTTTACACATTTTTATTGTCCGTCTTCCATTTTTCACAGTTGCATTACAAAGCATTCTGGAAGTTGATCGCAGGTTTTGCGTTTTTTGGCTTCAGATAGCTTCATTTCAGTTAGATTGTTGCTGGGGTTTTTTTTTTTATATAAAATCCATATTTTTTAAGCGTTTGCAACATTCCCTTCTGTTTCTGCAGCATTTTGGAAGTTGACGGTCGCATTTTATTTTATCTATCTTTTTTACTTCCATATGGCTTTATCTCGGATTTTTTTCCCTCTAAAATACATCTTTACGTATTTTTAACGCCCCCTACTTTGTTTCCAAAGCCGTATTATGCGGTACTCCGGAAGCTGACGGTCGTAATTTTTTTTTAGCTATTATTTTCTTACAGATAGTTTCATCTCATATTGATGAGGTTAAAAAAGTTGGTGCTGTTTTTTCAATTCTTTTTTATGTTTAGATTTTTATCAAAACTATAGAACCATGAGATTTATCGACCGAATTTGAATTTCATGTAGCAGTAAGTAGTTTAGGCATTGCTTAATACACTTATATTATTACTCTTTGTTCCGACATCATCACCATGCATTACGTTTGCGCACGATACTTTGAAATTTGCTTTCGTTTCACCTGGCTCCTAAATTTTGGAGCTTATTTTTCCAGGCCTGGCTTAAAAAAACCAAAACCTTTTTGTTTTATATCTATTCTGACCTGGCGAGCACGTAAGTGAAAATTAATTTTTTACTCTTTTAATTAACATACGATGGAATTTCAGCTTTCTTTTTGATTATCAAAATAAAAGATAAGTGTAGTTTCTATACATCGAATTTTGTATTTAGCGAATATTTTTGGCTGATCTTGCAACTTTGTTATATGGAAGTTCGACTGTATAGCATACAAAGGTTGAATATGCTATTACCAAACACAGCAGATAACATCAAATGCATGCTGTAGATTGAAGCAACTTGTTCCAAGCAGTTGTGCAGCAGAAAAACGAGTGACAGCTTAAATGAGAAAAACAAGGGGTCAGTGTAAGCAAATGAATTGATATCAAGGGCTATCTCCCGAATCAAAGGAGATATGGAAAGCTAATACCACTTGCATTAAAGCTTAGAACAAGCACTATCTGTAATAAATCACCAGAATGGGTCCCAGCAAAAAGTTATTAACCTGACAGCAGATGAAACAGTAAGGCAACTAGTGAAAATAAAGCTACTTCTGAACTTTAGTTTGCAGAATGAAATAACTACACTTAGAAGGAAGCTCCTACCATATAGCACACTGGCAACATTAGTTGGAACCACCACAGACCATTTTAATAATTTGTACACGACTCATTTTTCTGATTTGCATACATAATATTTTTTTTTTTTTAATTGGAGGTTTAACAACTACCTTGAGCAACTCAGTGGCTAAAAGCAGTCTCCTGTCCCTAATTTAGGGTCACTGGTTCCAGGGAAGGGAGAGAACCAGTGCCGTAAGACAAACACAACATCTATGCCTCACCAGGATTCAAACCCGGACCCCTTTCAGATGAATGATCAGAAGCCATCGCTTAGGCCACTGCGCCACAAGGGTGGCATACTATATCTCGAAAGGAGAAGAAAAGTACACATACAAGGGTAAGGAGGGATCACATCATTGCACTACAACAGAGTGCAGATGCTTTTCTGTTAATTTGGATCAAATCAATCATATGTAGAGGGTTTTAGGAAAGGAGTGTCTGAACCCAGGTCTTTAACAACCCTTGGAAATAGGAGACACGGAAGCAAGGTAGAAAGAGGGAGGAAAACATCCTCGTTTATTATAGGGGAGCCAGTACCCAGTGTCCAATGGCTTGATGTTCCCATCCGACACACAGCAGATATTTAGTGGCTCGAGCTTTCGTACCTGCTTGGGATCGTACCCGAGGTTTCCCCATGAAAGTCACGAACGTTTTCTATCAATGTAGTTAGTCAGACTTTTTTTTTTTTGATTGGAGGTTTAACGACCACCGTGAGCAACTCAATGGGCTATAAGCAGTCGCCCGTCCCTAATTTTAGGGTCACTGGTTCCAGGGAAGGGAGAGAGCCAGTGCCGTAAGACAAACACAACATCCATGCCTCACCAGGATTCGAACCCAGACCCCTTTCGGACGAATGATCAGAGGCCATCGCTTAGACCACTGCGCCACCGGGGCGGCTTAGTCAGACTTCAATTTATATGACACCCCTTGACAATCCTGTGTTCCTGAGGTAGTGGTTCAAAGGCAATTTGTAGACAGGCCTCATAGGGGTCTCAGCATCGACGGTCGTCAGTGAAGAAAGCGGACAGCTCAGCCTGTGATTTACTCTAGGAGACTTCGCTGCATTTACCTGTGGATTTCAAAGTTGCTTGTATTAGGACATTACCTTCTTTCCTATACCAAATTCGAATTTTTTGTTTTTTAAATAATGTTTCATAACACATTTCCCGATGACAATTTCTTCACGACAGTGTTCATTGTGGAAAGATACGGGTTTCCAATTCTTTGTTACAAGGAGTTGAAAGGACTTTAACATTTTTTAAAGCATGCTGTTCTAATTTTGTGCACCATCTATTTTTAGGACTAAATTACAATAAACTGCAAGCAACCCCAAATGTTTTGGAGGTGTACAAACATTCAATCCAAAGCATATGCTGTTTATGTTGCAGTATCAAACTTTGGAAAAAGAACATCATTCCTGGGCAGAACGAAGTTCTTTAGATTCGTTATCTTCCTGCTTTTGTTAGCTAAGTTGGTATTTAATCATAAGCAACATAAAATGGCAGCTACTTAGGCCAGGGCGATTTAGAAAGCCTTGCCTAAATATGAAGCAAATTAAAACACCAAAGTTTCACTGCTGTTTAAGTTTTCGGCTAAGCTATACACTTTACCTTACGATTTTGTCAAATAAAATATATTTCTCACGTGCAAATCTAACTACATTTGTTTCTGGACTGTTAGAAAACCACGTTAAAGTGCTTGTTTAAAAACGCTGTACACAAATCCATAACAAAAGACTACGACACAATCAACAAAAAATTTAAGGCCGATTTCAACAAAATAAATGTACTTACTGAATTCAAGAACGTTTATGAACTCTAGGGAAAATTCTTTCACAACCGAGAGTATACATGTTAAAATACAACCGTACGTAATTCAACCTTTCACACGATGAGTCGTCAATCTGAAATCTGCTATTTACGTACAGAAGCTAATGGTTTCGTAACATCACCACACAACGCACATTTCGGTAAAATTGCGGTTGTTGACTTTGGGATCATGCCTAATTTTTTATCACTCACAAACACCACTATCGCACGTTGCTTCCACCAGACCGATACTAGAACAAGAATCAATAGCGGTGACCGCGACCACTGCTGCCAATCCTGGAAGACGAAAACTAATTCAAATAAAACATCAACCAAAAGGACGGTATATGATTTTTTTTTTTTTTTTTTTTTGATTGGAGGTTTGACGACCACTGTGAGCAACTCAATGGGCTATAAGCAGTCGCCCGTCCCTAATTTAGGGTCACTAGTTCCAGGGAAGGGAGAGAGCCAGTGCCGTAAGACAAACACAACATCCATGCCTGACCGGGATTCGAACCCTGACCCCTTACGGACGAATGATCAGAGGCCAGCGCCTTAAACCACTGCGCCACCGGGGTGGCAGGTGTATGATTGCAGAGCTGTAGAAAGAAAAGGACTGGATCATTCCTTTGTTGTAGGACACGGTGTATACCGTGATAACCACCTGCGCCGCCCCGGTGGCGCGGTGGTCCAAGGCGTTGGCCTCTGATCATTCGTCCGAAAGGGGTCCGGGTTCGAATCCCGGTGAAGCATGGATGTTGTGTTTGTCTTACGGCACTGGATCTCTCCCTTCCCTGGAACCAGTGAACCTAAATTAGGGACGGGCGACTGCTTATAGCCCATTGAGTTGCTCACGGTGGTCGTTAAACCTCAAGAAAGAAAAAAATAATCACCTACCTAATAATGGGAATAACCACCCTTGGCCCAGATGAGAGCGGCGAGACGGTGTGGCATGGACACAATGAGACCCTGGAAGGTTGCTTGAGGCACACGTGCTCATTCGAACTGCTGCAGAGGACCGAGGTCCCGGAGATAACGTGGTTGATGGTCGGCACGTCGAATCTGTCGATCCAAACAGTTCTACAAGTGCTCTATGGTCTATGGGGCTGAGGTCGGGCGACTTCGCCGGCCAAGGGAGAACGGAGACATCGCTGTCGTGTTCCTGGAACCAGTCACGCACCCCCCTTAGCGACACAGCACGGACCATTGCCCTGTTGGTAGGCACTATTACCACCAGGGTAAATGTCCAACATGAAGGGATGCATGTCGTCTGCGAGGATGAACAGGTAGCAATTGGCGTTCAGGGATCCATCCAGTGCTACCAGCGGTCACTGGTCATACTAGGAAAACATCCTCCAGACATGTACACTGCCACCGCCGGCCTGTATTTGACCGACAAGCGGCGTGTCCGGGTGTTAGTTCTCGTGTGCCTGACGCCGTATCCGCCACCGCCCGTCACTTCTGTTGAGTAGAAACCTCGATTCGTTGGAGAAGGCAACCTGTTCCAATATTCCACTGTGCAATGACGATAGTCCCATGCGAACTGCAGGTGTCGTTGCCGATTGACCTGGGTTAACATGGGCACCTTGACGCAGCGCCGACTCCGAAGATCCATGCGTAACAGGGTTCGCTCTACTGTTATCGGGGACCAGCGTTCATTTGCGTGGTCAATTGCTGCACTGTTGCGCGTCGATTGCGCTTTACCAGTCGACGGAGGCGACGTTCTCCTCTGGGGTCGATGGCCTTTAGGGCTCCACAATTATGAAGTCGGGAGTTGCGGTATGCCAGCGATCCATACTTGGTGCACCCTTACTACAGCACCTCATGAACAGCCCACGAAGTCTGCTGTTTCTGAAATCCTTCCACCCTTGGTGCGGTAGCCGATGGTCATTCCTTTTTGAACGTCCGTCAAATCACTACCTCTGCCCATTGTACTCACTTAGCGCACTATGGCTCAACTGTACTGGCCGGCCACTTATCCGTGTGGTCTATCTTGTCACTTGCACTCTGGGACGTGCCAGGGTGGGTACATTGTGATTCCGGGGGTGGTCATATAATTCAAATACGACCGTGTAAATATACATATATTTGTGCTTCGCCAGGATGATAGAAGAAAGCCAAGTTGTGCTAACACAGCAAAGTTTGTTTACCAGTTTAGCGGCTTCTAGAAAAAAATGTTCTGTTCAGCCAAACATTGTTTCTGATACAACCATCTCCCCCCCCCTCCCCCGACTTTCAAACTTTAGCTCTATCCTTTTCGGTGGATTTCCTGTACCTCAACCCGCACTTAGAAATGTCAGTTGACGTTGAATGATCAATATAATATATGTATAAAAAAATATGCTACCAATAATCTGTTTTGGAAACTCGAAATTTGTTGGATACGTCAAGACATTCAAATTCACCTGCTGTAAAAATTTTGAATTGCTTAACGTATACGTTAATGCTTTTTTCATTGGAGGTTTAACGACCACCGTGAGAAACTCAATGGGCTATAAGAAGTCGCCCGTCCCTAATTTAGGGTCACTGGTTCCAGGGAAGGGAGAGAGCGAGTGCCGTAAGAAAAACACAACATCAATGCCTCACCGGGATTCGAACCCGGACCCCTTTCGGACGAATGATCAGAGGCCATCGCTTAGACCACTGCGCCACTGGGACTGCCGTATATGCTTTTCTCTTTGAAAGATCTACATCTGATTTACTACTTTTCTGGCCACATAGTTAGGCCTACATGAATTCTTGAGCTACAGCTTTGGAAAGTCCATTGAGCAATAGAAAAAAGAATCTTTCATTTGAACGTAATTAAATAAACACTTATCTTCACATTCTTTACTTTCTTTCACTCCATAAAATTCGCACTGAAGTTCTTGCAATTTCAGAAATTTTAAATTATTTCAAAACAGTTTTTTGTGAATATTTTGTATTTCAAGATAGTTTCTTGTAAATATTTTGTTTGTGATAGGTAAGTAAGTCCTCCAAAAGAAATCGAAAAAACATTTTTTTTTTTTTGTTATTGGAGGTTTAACGACCACCGTGAGCAACTCAATGGGCTATAAGCAGTCGCCCGTCCCTAATTTAGGGTCACTGGTTCCAGGGAAGGGAGAGAGCCTGTGCCGTAAGACAAACACAACATCCATGCCTCACCGGGATTCGAACCCGGACCCCAGATGGACGAATGATCAGAGGCCAGCGCCTTAGACCACTGCGGCCACCGGGGCGGCAAAACATTTTCGCATCTATTGCATTTTCCTCCTCACTAAAAGTGAAGAAACTATTACTTTCTGAATGCAGCAATTGCAATAAAATTCGTAGGAATAGAATAAAATCTTATTATTTTTTTTATTTGAGGTTTAACGACCACCGTGAGCAACTCAATGGGCTAAAAGCAGTCGCCCGTCCCTAATTTAGGGCCACTGGTTCCAGGGAAGGGAGAGAGCCAGTGCCGTAAGACAAACACAACATCCATGCCTGACCGGGATTCGAACCCGGACCCCTTTCGGACGAATGATCAGAGGCCATCGCTTAGACCACTGCGCCACCGGGTCGGCCGAATAAAATCTTCAACAATGTTTCTCAGAGAACTTCCCTTGTCTGTTACATCAGCAACGGGAGTAAACTTTTTCTTACAATAAATTTGATTAGGAATATCTTATTCTGCGTCAAAAAAAAATACAAAAAATCTATAAGATGTTATTTAATTATTGCCTCAATACAACGCGGCAGTAATTTGTAGACGTATATTGACATGGCATTGCTATGTCCTTAATTTTAGAGTTGGGTAAGTTTGATAATTTTTTTTAAGTGGGCCACAAAAACTCCCCTTTCAGGGCCGTTTATTGATCGCCAGTCTGTCACTGATATGCAGAATATGATCCAGGGACTTGCTGATAAGAATAAGGAAGCGTGTTTGAACATAAACTGTCAGAAAACAAAATTTATATGCCATGCTTTCACAAGAAATGAAGATGTATATTCATTAATGAAGAAAATCGGGGTATAATCCATACCTACCTTTACCTTGGGCAACAGATATTAAGCAAGGGTCACATTGACGAAAAAATAAATCGGCGTATAAAACTTTGTGGGAGAGCTTTTGGAAGGCATAGCACAATTTTCTGGAGCAGTATAACATTATGTCTCGAAAGAAAAGTGTTTAATCAATGCATACTACCAGATTTTACGAACGAGCAGAGACTTGGACCTTAACTAAAAAAGACAAAAACTACAGACAACTGAAAGGAGCATGGAGAGAAGCATGATGCTTGGTGCAACCAGGAAAGATGAAGAGATTAACTCATCGACCAGGAAAATGGCAAGAGTGGAAGACATCATGATCAGAGTAAAATCCCTGAAATGGCAAAGAGCTGGACATATTGCCAGAAGAACGGACCACTGATGGGCATCAGAAGTATTAAACTGGAGACCAAGGAACAGGGAAAGATCAAGAAGAACACGATATGGGAGATGAATGGATGAAATTCGAAAACATGCCGGAGTAGCCTGCAGGAGACTAGCTTAAGACAGACCGCTGTGGAAGAAACTTGGGGAGATCATCCACATCCAGCACTGAACTCATAATGGTTAACAATGATTACATACACATACACTATATTGACAAAAGTCACCGGGCACTCTTCAGAAGCAAATGAACGGATCCGCTTGCTTGTTAAGATGCGCGAGACAGCTACAAACGGTATAAAAACAAGCCTGCAGTTCAGGGGCGGCGGAACCGCCCGGGCGCGTATTTCACAAGTGAATGTACGAAATTGCGATTAGAGCCATTTCCGCCACGCGATTGGTTCAGAGCTACTTTGGAGATTGCGAGTAGGTGGGGCCTATGAGGAGAGTCATGTGACAGGAACACTGTCTTTTTATCTGGGGAAGTTCTGCTTGCTAAGAAATTCATGGTGAGGTTACTTAACATATGTGACAAATAATTCATACTGAATTATATCGTGGGAAGTTCTGCTTCCTAAGAAGTTCACTGGGAGGTTACTTAACATATGTGAGAAATGATCATATTGAATTATATCGTGAAAAAGTTTTATCGTGGGAAGTTCTGCTTCCTAAGAAATTCAGTAAGAGTACTTAACAAATGTGACAAATGATCATATTGAATAATACGGTAAAGTAATTTTTTACACGATATCATACGGAATATCTGCAGTTTCTCAGATGAATACAAGTCGAAATCTATCTTAATATTAAAATTGAAAACGACTTTAATAACTAACTAGTTGAATACCATACTCCGTATCGGCCAATAGATGGCAGCACGTCATGTACCCATCATGATTCGTGCTGTTGTGAAAGTACGTATATAAGGATACTAAAAAGTATCCTTTTAAAGGTCCTTTTTATTACCGTTAAAATGACCTTTAACAATGAAAAGTATGTCTCCACAACGAAATATTCTGACGATCAACTTTTTTTCCTAATGAATGTGAGGACGTCTAGCTAGAAAATCAAATCAAATAGAGTAATTTTGTATTAGCAAAGAACTACCTAATGGCACGAAGTACGACCAGTGATGTATTCAGGTATCTTTTCGGGGGTCTTGCCCTCCCTCCGAAAATCCATGGACGGGTAGAGCATCAACCTACGGGGGGGGGGGGGGGCGTAGGTTTTTGAGTGATCACCCTTTATATTTAATCTAATTTTTTGTTTATAGATGAAAATTTGGAGAAATTAATTTTAAAAATTTAAGAAAACGGGGGAAAATATTATAATAAGAAAACTCATTCACATGGACTTCATATCTCAGTAGCATTAAGATTATTTTAAGTATTAAATTAATTGCTTTGTTTTATACACTAAAACTAAAATTGCCATCGGCATGTATATTTACGTTTTCTAAACCCAACGAGTCAATGCAGCCAATAATGTATACATTACCTCGAAAAACAAAACAAAACGGAATTTCCGTTGTTACTTAGAGCCATAAATGACTTCACACAAAGTGTTAACACTTTAAATAACTTTTTTTTTTAAATGTAGCTCTGAAATCAAAGTAGTTATGAAAATATATATACTCTATAGAAAAATTTGTTGCTCTAGATGAGAATGCTTTTGTAAATTTGTTTATAAATGGAACAACTGTCCATGTTGAAAATCTATTTGAAGTCCTACTAAAATTACTCAATACTTTCTCCGGATAAAAATCAGGAAGGTAGAAGAAGACCAGTTCATCTTGATCACATATGCAAGAGGGACAAGCAAGAAAACCAAGCATTGTTTCACAATTCGGTAAATTTTTTAGAGCCATTGTATTTGATAGTTAAGTTTACTGTGGATTTGCAATCACCAACGGCATGCTGCTTGCAGTGCAATACATCATCATATTTTGGAAGCTGGCATTCAGCTTTATTTCAGTCTTCTGGATGGCGACTTCCCATGTATATGGTTAAGTAGGCCTCAATGTAGATAACGTGACGTTAGGGCTTCCAATACAGCAAAATATTTGCGCTACCTAATTTTTAACAATAGCAAATTATTTAAAACGATTCCCATATTTTTTTCCCTGGTGGTATGTGGTTTACGCTCTGTGACAAAAAGAAAATCCAGGAATTTCAAACGATTAATTAGTTGTTGTTTTTTTACTACTATGTGCTAACCTAAATAATCTAAAGGGGCTGAAACGAAGTGGCAGCGGAATGGTTTGCACCATACGTTTTCAGGTAACACTGTAATGATTTCTTAATAATCAGAAAAACGCTTGTTGTAACACTAAAATATTTTTGCCACTCCTAATGTTTAGGGGAGAAATTTCTCCAGCACAGCAGCGTTATCTTACTAGCATCCTTAATATTTTACACCACCGCAGCATGAGGAAATCCGTGGTGCATTACTGAATTAAAATAAAGGTATAACTTTTTTGCATTTTTAATCACTTGAATGTGTAGATTTCAGAAAATTTGTTATATGTATTAATGTATATATAAATAATATAATATGTATTAATGTATAAATAAATAACAAATAATAACACTTTTGAGCCACCTCAAAATTTGCGATTGACCCCCCAGAAAAAAACTCTCTGAATACAACGCTGAGTACGACCTCAAGACAGTGTTCTGTTGAAATAAGACACTTCCGTTGGAATAAATACTCCAGAATGTTGTTTGCCATATATTATGTCTGATAAAATAGTAAGCTCATGGTTCTCCATACAAAACACATCAGTACTAATCCTACAGCAGTGCGCGCTGACGTGCTGACATCTATCGGCTGTGTGAGAACTATATAGATTGAAGCATGGCGTTTTGCGATTAATAGGAGCCGCGGATGGCTTAGTGGTTAGCGAGTCAGGCTATCAATGCAAGATCTTCAGGTTCGATCCTGGGCTGATCTTTCAGAGATTTGCTAACAATCGCTGAATATCCGCCGTGCATCGGACGAGCACGTTAAGTGACGGCCCCCAGGCTGGACCCACTGGTTAAATGGGTATCCTTTCCTATGCCCCCCCTGAAATTCTCTCACCCCTCTATGTGCAACATCGTACTTGTACGGTGGCGCCATCTACTATACTCTAATCTTACTACAAAACTGTTCTGTCAAAGTCGCTAGACTTGCTCTCATTCCTTCCGTTTCTGTGTCCTGCCCAAAAGGCGATCTCGCTGTAGGTGGCTGGGACCTAAACTTTACTCACTGTGGACGGAAGTCCTACAAGAAAATGACAAATACTGTGTCTGCGATTAATCAAAGATAAGTCACAAGTCCATGAAGTCATGTTGATATAAAAACTCAAAAGTTCCCCTACCAATAAAGTACACTCTCTATTTACCTCCTGTCGCATTCCGACTGTAAAAGTAAAACTGGGGTTAACCATTGTCGCAATGAAAACACCCGAACATTAAAATGGCATATGGCGTGTGCAGCAAGGCTTACATGTCTCACTCACATGACTCTCCTCGTAGGCCGCGCCTACTCGCAATCTCCAAAGTAGCTCTGAACCAAGCTTGGCGGAAATGGCCTTAATCGCAATTCCGTACATTCACTTGTGAAATACGCGGCCAGGCCCCACCTAAAAATTTCTATTTCTAGAATTTTTTTTTGCCCTGATTCTTATTCTTTCTCTTGACTATGGTGATAAACCTTTCCCTTCAAAAACCATTACCTAAGGGAAAAGTTTCCTTCAAAAACGAAAAACTATTCCCTGAGGAATGAGATTACGGTCAGAGTGTGAGGTTATTGGGGCCAGCTCCAACAGGCCCCAGTAACATCACTACGCAAGCGAAGAGGAGACGATTTCCTCCCCGTCTCATTCAGTATGAAGACGTACATACCACACTGTCTTAACCGCGTGTGCAAAAAAAGCTGTGGGGCCAGATCTATCTTGCTCCGCGCTAATTTGATTGGCCGGGAGTGTATCCATTTCCTTAACGCCGTGGGTTGACAGAGAAGCTTACCCCGACCAAGCTCAAAGGTGGCGGGAGGGTTTTAAATGTCCTAGCAAAGTTCAGTTAGTTGTTTTTTCTGTGTGTGTCTCTCTCGGTGTTGTGTTGTTCCTTCGTGTCGTGACTTTTTTGCTTGTCGAGTACAATGAATGGAGTGGATATTTTGTTAAAATCTCCGTCCTTTGCTTTAAATCTGGAAGAAAAGCTTCACTTAAAAAAACTCAGTGCTTATCACCCGAAGAATGTTTAGTTTGAGCTTCACTTAAAAAAAAAACAGTGCTCATCAGCCCAAGAATTTGAGTCGAAAAGCTTCACTTAAAAAAACTCTGTGCTTATCAGCCCAAGAATGTGAATTTCCAAGAGTATGAAGTTTACAAACGCTTTGCAGAACTAATTTCAGTTTTAACTAAGATGATTTTCTATGTTAAAAATAAATAAATAAATAAATGAGAAAACATGCAAGTATAATTTGCACATGAGTACATATATGTTTTTAGGTTTCACAAGTTCTTTATAAAAAAGGTTAAACCTTTCAAATAATGCAAATGGTAGTATGGTACTCATTCTACATGGGACGAAATTCATGAAACGTTCCCTCCTTGCACATACTGTATTTGGAGTTACTTTTTTTCACTACATTTTTTTATCCTGTGATTATTCCTCAATTGAGAAAACTGAAGAAACACAAAACACAACTAACATAAATTAATGCTCATATGTTTTAAGGTAAACCTTTTATTTAAGGAGTTTTAACATTTTTCTGTTAATAGTTATGCATTGTATTCTGAGGAATTTTTTTTCGTGTGCAATACAATAGTTGACACATTCCTGCCTTATTTGGGCATTATTGTGAGTCAAGGGGGTAAGCAGAGGCAGAGTAAAGGAATCTTGAGGGTGGGGTCTGAATAGTTGGCCTAATAATGACAATTTTTTTTATTTCACTGTTTGACTTCGGCTACTGGCCCCACCTGTTTCAGTTGCCACGAGCCGCCACTGAGCAGGTATCATCGGAATTCAATGCTGGAGCCTCAACAAGCATCAATGTCCGGACTGTGCAACGTACCCTGCACGGTATGGGCTTTGGGAGCCAACGCCCAACTCGAGTCCCCTTGATGGGTGCACGACACAGAGCTATGCGCCTCGCTTGGGCACGGCAACACCAAGTAGCCTGATCTGACGAGTCGCGTTTCCAACACTATCGGGTAGATGGAAAGATTCGTCTGTGGCGCAAACCCCATGGATCCCGCCTGTCAACAGGGAACTGTATCGGCTGGTAGGGGGTGTTTAGTTGGATTTCATTGGGACCCCTGGTACGTCTACAAACGTCTGTGACCGGCCAACGCTATGTGCGCATCCTTTCTGACGAGGTACACCCGTTCATGTCCTGCATTCATGCTGATGGATTGGGCCTGTTCCAAAAGGACAATGCACCTCCACACAAGTGTTGGGACGCCACATTATGGTTAGAGGAGCATTCATCTGAGTTTGGGGTGTTGCCATTCCCACCAAAGTCCCCAGATCTGAAAGCGATAGAACACATTTGGGATGCCATGCAACGCGCTATCGAACACAGGTATCCGAAACCTCGGAATACACCCGAATTGTGGAATGCTCTGCAGGAAGTATGGTGTGCATTGCCTACAGTATATTTCCAGAAGCTAGTGGAGTCCATGCCCCGTCGTATTTATGCAGTCCTGCGCTCCCGTGGGGAACCTACAAAGTATTAGACTGGTGTACCAGTTTTTCTGGCACTTCAGTGTATATACTACCTAGAAATAGCACGAGTGAGTGCACTATGTATATGCTCATTTAATATAGAATGTCTGTCAGGAAGACTTGAGTTATGCGCCAAGATCACTTTCATCCAGCAGATCAGACAACAGCTTAACGATATGTATGCTTTGTGGGCTAACTAGTGCTTCCTTTCTAGACAGAGAATTCCAAGCAGTACCAAATTTGTTGACATGATCCCAAAATTTGCTTACATGTTACCTCAGAGATCTAAAACGGTTGGCGTAGGGTAACATTTCAGTTTTTCCCATTCATTTTCTACAATTTTAAACAAACTACTCAAAGATTTTTTTCTAGGGACTACCTGAGAGCTTATAAGTCTTCATATTTTACTAAGTTTTTGACAAATCCTCTTTGCAACTGCAGCATACAGTTTGAAACTGTCAGCAGCACGTTGCAGGGATGGGATACTCAACACAAACTTTTGGCTGTAAATACGATTCTATTTCCTGTTACCTATCCAATTTTTTTCCTTCTCTTACGTAGGAGATTGCTCTGAGGGATTCTGTTTTGGTTTGTATATCACTAGTGTTTTCTTTCTGTGAGGGCAGGGATATTAGGTTGTCAACATGGAACATTCTGGGTCCTTTGGGTTGATTTCCCTGAAGTGAGTGATTGTTAATATATAAAAGAATCTTTAAATAATGATTTTGGGGAATAAAATTCTTCTTATGCTTAATAAAACTAAGCCAGGCATGTTCAGCAACAAAAAAAAAAAAAAAAAAACGGCTGGGAAAAGCTCAAAAATTGTGAGATGCTCACTCGGATGTGAACAGACCCAAAACATGTTTCACAAGGTTGTTAAAAAATTCTGTTTTCTGATATTAATATCTATCAACATATTTTTGTAAGATCTCTTCATAACTCACCTGTCAAAAGCAAATTTGAAATCTGTTCACAATTAAAACATTAGAAACTTTCTAGGATGTTCTTCCCCAGCAAAATTTTTACTTTGATTCCTCAAATTTTGTTTTGAGGAGGAATTGCTAACCTCAGCAAGACCATAGCTCAATTTGCTTGTTGACTTTTTTCAGTTTTTCATACAGGATTGTATTCATTGTACACATGTTTAATACAATGTTTTCATGTTTGTTTGTGTGCAATGCCTGAAGAAATGTTCAATTTACCAGATTTGATGGAAATTATAGTTTTTGACAAGTTTTCTGAGAACCTGCTGTTGATGAATGTGGAGTTGTTTATAAAGAGGCTTGTTTCAGCCCCCCCCCAGCTAAATTCTGCTATAATTACTAATCTGTGTCAACAATTACACCAAATACTGTCCATGTGAATCTGTATACGATGAAATTAGTGAGAATTAGTTATTGAAATAAGATGTCTTGACAAGCTTATGTGATGTGCAGTGTGAAAATTCAAGTTTGTCTCATAAGCTTCTGAGAAATGCTGTTTAAAACTGTTTATGGTTATTCAAAAATGAATGAGCTTAGTAGAATATTGTTCAGTGTCCTAAACAGGATTTTTAGAGAAAGGACAGCATTTCTAGGATAAATTTGCATTGCTGGGAAAAAAATTGTTCGTCCCCAGCAAAATTCATTTTCCAGAATGCACTACTGTTCATACTGAAATATTCATTGATACTTCTCTACCCCCCCCCCCACCAGTTAAATTTATCTTTTTACGGAAGCACGTCTGGAAATCTGGATTGTATATTTTTGAGAACCTGTTTAATATGGTTATCAAAATATTTTATAGACAAATTTTTCAAAAGTTCTTCAAACAGGGGAGGATCAGATATATTTGTGTCTAAACTTTTGAGAAATGATCTATTAAACTGTTTTCTTTAAAAATTGTTTGTGAATCTGGGGAAATGAATGTGTTTATAAGAAAAACAGTTGTGTTCCAAACAAAAACATTCATTCACTGCAGTGAAAATCAAAATATACAGCTTGCAGCCTGGAAATTTTAGTGACTTTCTACGTAAATATCAAGCATAATTTCTATAAGAATTTTTCAAAATGCTCAACATTTTGAGGTCTGCATTTTTTTTTTGTTATTGGTGTTTTAATGACCACTACAGTGAACTCAATGGGCTATAAGCATTATTATTATGCCCATCCCTAATTTAGGGCCACTGGTTCCCAGGAAGGGAGAGAGCCAGTGTCGTAAGCCAAACACAACATTCATGCCTCACCGGGATTCAAACCCATCTCAGATGAATGATCAGAAGCCATCAATTAGACCACTGTGTCACTGGAGCAGCAGTCTGTATGTGAAATGGAGATTAAAAAAGTAACAATGCCATGTGTAAAAAAAAAGTCCACTACATTTCGGTAGCAAAAAGGAACAGATTAATTTCTGGTATAATTTAGTACAAACCTTTAATTTGTATCTAAATTTTGTGTTCTATGAGCACCTAGAGAGAGATGTTATTCTGCATCTTAACTTGCTGCTGTTTCAGGGCATATTCAATACATATTTGAGACTAACACACCAATTGGTGAGAACCGCTGGATCCCTAGCCTGCCACCAGATGCTAGTTGTAAACATTCATTACAGGACAGGAAAGCCAATAAAAACGACATACAGAAATAGCATGACACTATCTAAAGACAATAATAAATTGAAAGGACAACAGAATTTTCCTGGGAGCTGGACATCAATCATTTAATCCTTTCCTAAAGAAAATCACTCCCTTCCAATCATTCGGACCAATCACAGAAGGAGGTTGAATCTAGTCTGTGAGCCATATTCATGCATAGCATGAATTTAGCCTCAATCATTGTGGTAAGACAAGACAAACAAAAAAAGGCAGAGTTGTGTTTTTTTTTATTTCTGGCTTATTTCATTTCCTGGAGGCTCTAACTTAGCAGGCCTCAAAAAAGGAAGGAATAGTAATTAAATCTGGAAGCGAGGCAGACTATTGATTGGGAGAGAAAGAAACGTTTAGCAGGCAAGGACAGAATAAAATAATGTTTCTGAAAATATCTACTATATGGGGAAGACAAAAATGCAGAATGACATACTGTATACACATACTATAAATTGTGTACTTTCATTCACTTCCCAAATTAAATTTTTAAGAGTTTTTCTTAAAATATTAAATTATACTGGTGTGCGAAACTTAAGGACAACTGGTTTTGACCTGTAGCATCGCAATGAAGCAACCTGGATATGTGAAATTCAAACCATAGGAACTTCATTATTTACCGAAATGATGATGGAAACAACACCGACACAACTGCAGTTACTAAAGAATACAGTGGAACTTCATTCAGAATTGGCTACACAGCACTGGGTGCATGGTACAGATGTATCACTGCCAAAGATGGTATGAAGGGAGAGGAGGTCCTCAGTACAGGATATGATGACCCCCCCCCCCCCCCCCGTGATGCTCTGCTCAATTTGTATCGTTTGCAGGTTGTTGTTGAGTTTTGTGGGAACATAACTCGCTATTCTGTCAGCGCAGTCTTCAGATGTCGGATAGTTTCCGGTGTGTCTGTTTTTTTTAAACTGGAGGTTTAACGACCACCATGAGCAACTCAATGAGCTATAAGCAGTCGCCCGTCTCTAATTTAGGGTCACTGGTTTCAGGGAAGGGGGAGAGCCAGTGCCATAAGACAAACACAACATCCATGCCTTACCGGGATTTGAACTCTGACCCCTTTTGGACGAATGATCAGAAGCCATCGCTTAGACCACTGTGCCAACGGAGCGGCTCCGGTGTGTACTGACGTGCCGCAACAAGTCTCCCCAGAGCATCTGGGGATTTAGGTTGCGGGAACATGCTGGCTAATTCATCAGCTGAATGTCTTTACTTTCCAGCAGCTCATAAACAGCCACCGTACGACGGGGTGTGATGTTATCATCCATTAACACGAACTGTAGGCCAATGGTACCTCGGAACAGAACATGGGAAAGGATTACCTCATTTCAGTAGCGTGCACCAATTACAGTACCTCCTTACATCTGGTGCACCCTACTGTAATGAGGTAATAGAAAAAAATAGTACTTGACACACAAATCACCCAACATTTGGGATAGTCTTTTAATTTTATGGCATACGGAGCCTGGGACATCCAGAAAAGGATATTTGAACATGATTTCACCATTAAATGCAGAAACACAATCTGGGAAGGACTGACCACACTGTCACTTTATAAAATAGGAAGCATCCTATCTTGAAGAAGTAACAGGCCAATGTAACCCTGATATGACACCTGATTGCCACACTTCCTTAACATGAATGTGTTGTAATAATTGCAAACAAATCTTCAAATTGTTAGGATGAATAAAATGTGAAGGACTACGAGTGCACATACACTGAGCTGTTGTCAAGAAGAGCCCAGTAGCAGGATCTGCATTCTCTTGTTTGGGATCATGTAAAGCGTATATGGCAGTCTTCATGGGACCAACAGGTAGGAAACAACTGCATCGTATCAAGCAGTCTCTTGAACTCTGGCCTTCAAACATTTTCCAGAATTGGAGGGAGCAAGTTTTCACAGGTCTACACACTCGGCATTGTCATTTCATTCATCATGTCTTCCTATCTGTAAGCCACCTCCATCTATTCACACAGAGTGCTAGTTTCTTGTATTTACAGAGTACACAAAATGACTCAGAGCCAGACACCTTGGATTACCTTTTAAACAATCAGGACACTTCCTTTTTATATTGCATTGGTTTGCAGCTTTTGTCAGCCCTTTACACCATTTTATATTGTGTACCATCTTGTAAATTTTTGCACTTTGATATTTTTGTTTCTGTAATAAATCATTGCGCTCGGTGTTCTTTGGCTGAGAGAGCCCCCTTGTGATACTAAAACTAGGTTAATTTTGTTTTGTTCAGTGATTTAATTACCACCACGAGCAACCACCCATCCCTAATTTAGAGGCATTGGTTTCAAGGAAGGAAAAATACCATAGACAAGCACATCACTCATCCTGAACTTAAACCAGGGCAAAGCCACAATTAGTCAGAAACCTACATGTCTGATCATTTGTGCAACCTAAAACCAAATATTCAACCAAGAGCCTGAGTACAGAATCTCTAAGATGCCATCCACTGTCAGCAACGCTGAAGCACAATGAGCCTCCACTTGCTGTGACTACAGCTAACTGAATATTTAAGGTACAATATTGTTTTGATAATTAGAACAGCAGTTTTTAGCAACATTTGAAAAAAATCTAGTTAGCTCTTTAACAAGTATGTATATTTGAAATACAGTGGAACCTCAGATATACGATTTTCAGTTATACGCTTTTAACTTTTATATGTAATTCTGCATTAATCCTGATATTTTACTGTAGTTTCTAATGCTCTTTTAACTTTGTTATGCACAATTCATTTACACACTTTTTTCGATTACTCGTTAAAACTGGAATTTCAGATTATCAAAAATACACGGTTCTCTTTTTCTTTTATACACAACACGGTATGTTACAACTTTGAGACAGCGTTGTTGTGTTTCTTCTTGGGCAGCCAAAGTTGAACCTTGATCCAATCAGAGAAGGATACGCTGTTTACTCTCAGTTCGGATGAAAAATGAACTCGCCCCACATATGCGCTATTTAAAATTAATAAACTGCATAACTAGGTATTTCTGAATTCAGGGCAAACCATAAATTGCGCTCCCTGTCTGTTGATCTGTATTACTAATTATATATATATATATATATATATTGGAAGAAACAGTATAATTTTCAAGAGCAATATGCCATTATGTCTTAAAAGAAAAGTGTTTGATCAATGATTCCTTCCAGTGCTTACGTATGGTGCAGAGATGTGGACCTTAACTAAGAGAGACATACAAAGACTGCAGACAACTCAAAGCAGCATGGAGAGGTGCATGCTTGGTGTAACCAGGAGAGATAAGAAGAGGAACTCGTGGATCAGAAAAATTACAAGAGTGGAAGACATCATGATCAGAGTAAAATCCCTGAAATAGCAATGGGCTGGACTGGACATATTGCCAGAAGGACAGACCATCAATGGACAGCTGAAATTTTAGAGTGGATTCCAAGGGACAGGAAAAGACCCAGAAGAAGACCACATGTGAGATGAGTGGATGAAATCCGAAAGTATGCAGGAGTAACATGGAGGAGACTGGCACAAGACAGACCGTTGTGGAAGAAACTTGGGGAGACCTTTGTCCAGCAGTGGATTGATAATGGCTGACAATGATGATGATATATATATATATATATAGAGAGAGAGAGAGAGAGAGAGTAAAAAATCACTTACATATACAGTATATAACAATGTGAACGGCATCCTTAAAAATATCCTTACAACAATGTGGACAGCATCCTTACCTTGCAACGTTTGTACAACCTCACCTTCATATATAAATGCGAGTGACTTACATCCACTGAACTCTTTGACAAGCAGATTCTGTTAATGGACAAATGACAAAGTATGAGGCAAAAAAACTATGCCATTAGTTGGTGGAAAAGTTTCAATTTCAATCAAATTGTAAGTAGTGACTTTTGTGTCCTGCGCTGCGCTGCTCTAGGGGCAGTCGCCCCATCTGCCCCGCCCTCATTGCGCCTCTGGTCTGGGACGTAACTTTCTGGCTGCACTGTTTCATTGCATGGTAGAATAGAATCCTAAATGTATCCTCAATATTCAACATTTTGGCTTTAAATGCACTCAGGATCACAAGAAGAAAGAAAAAGCTGTTAATTCATGAGTTTTCTACTGAAGCACTGGTCTCAGATTTTACTTAATCTAGAACCAGGATTTTTATAGACAGAATCGTCAAAAGAGAAATTTGATTTGCATAGGCTTCATGCTTTTTGCAATGCGATTAAATATACACGGTTGAGTCACATTATTGTGACCACCAGATAATATCCAGAGTAACTGCCGTGTCCAGTGTGGAAAGCAGCTTGACGGGCTAGGAGTGACTGACTCAATAACGTGCTGGAAGGTGTTCACAGATATGTGGAGCCATGCTGACTGCAGTGCATTTGAGAGCTGCTGGAGGGTGCATGGTGGAGGATCCATAGAGCGAACAACACGATCGAGGTGGTCCCACAGATGCTCAATTGGGTTTACGTCTGGTCAGGGAAGTACGTTGAAGCCTTCATCGTGCTCTTCCAACCACTCTATGACATTTCTAGCTGTGTGACATCACATTGTCATGCTGGAATTCCCATCCACCCAAGAGAAGACAACCAGCATGTATGAAGGTACATGGTCTGCAAGGATGGATTCATAACGAATTCGGTCCATAGTGCCTTCCACAGGTACGAGCCAACCCAGAGAATGCCACAAAAACATTCCCCAGACCATAATGCTGCCCCCACCAGCTTGTGTTCTTCCAGCAATGGTTGAAGGGTGTTTGTTTTTTGATGCTTCTCGCCTTATACACCAACGTCTATATATTCGATAAGGTAGAAAATGTGACTCATCGGAGAAAGCAATCCTTTGCCAATCAACAGAGGTCCAATTACGATACTGCCATGCAAATGCAAGTCTTTTCTGCCGATGCACCTTCCTTAGCATAGGTGCAGTGACCATACATCTGCATCAGAGCCCCATATGCAGCAAGGTTCGCTGAACTGTCGTTTTAGACACACTTCCGGTAGCCCCCTGGTTTATTCGGTCAGTGAGTTGCTCCATTGTAGTGCGTCGATCCACCCTCACGCATCTTGGAAGCCGGCATTCACGCATCTTGGAAGCCGGCATGCACGCATCTCGGAAGCCGGCATGCACGCATCTCGGAAGCCGGCATTCACGCATCTCGGAAGCCGACATTCACGCATCTCGGAAGCCGACATTCACGCATCTTGGAAGCCGACATTCACGCATCTTGGAAGCCGACATTCACGCATCTTCAAAGCTGTCATTCTCAAATTGATGGCACGTGGTGCTCTACAGTTTCCACACCCCTTATTCTTGATGGTGACACTTCTCCAATCATGATGCACTTTAACCACAGCAGCACGTGAACAGTTAATAAAATGTGCTGTTTCAGAAATACTGCCACCCTTGGCCCGAAAGCCTATAATCCTCCCTTTTTGCAAATCTGATAAATAACTCCTTTTATCCATGACAGCAACGAGTTATATGTTTTCAGAATGCCTATAAGGACACCTTATATACCCTCCAAGCCAGCTCATGACACGTGCCTTCTTTCATTGGCTACAGGCTGTTGACATCAAAAGTAGGAGGTGGTCGCAATTAATGTGACTCGACCGTGTATTTTTTTGCAACACATTTTTCTTCTTTTTCCGTCGAGAGAGATTTGACTTTAAATATAAATCATTATTAAAGAACATCTTACAAAAAGCATAAATTTTACAATAGTATTGAACATTTTGAAATTTCATTTATACGTTTTTTAAGGCCATCCCTTAGAAAAATACATAACAGAGGATTCACTGTATTGGCAAAAATTTCATACAAATGACCTAAGTACCTGCCTCTAAAAGGTACAATATCAACAGCTTCAAATAAGCATATTCAGTAAAGTTCAATAAACTTTAAAATGAACTAGATTTCTTTTTGTCAGCACCATTTTATTTTAAAATAATCACATTTTTGTATTACAATGTGGGATAAACATTACAAATGACACAAACTTGATACTGATATGTAGTTTGTATTCAGCAGAACATAAAAATGAAATAACACTTCAGATTTTATCTCACTAAATATATATGAGATGAATAATTCCACAAATAAAAATGGTATTCAATGTGAACACAACCTAATGGTACTTTCATATGACAAATCGGCCATTACTGTTTAAAACAATGCATTGTCATTTTGAACTTTCTGAGATGGCATAGTGTACTGATAATAATAGCTATAAAAGATGTATTGCCACAATTGCAGATTGATCTTTAATTAACTTCCTGAGATAAAATAAGGACATTTAAAATGTACACTGGGTGGTTGCGGAGACATGCTGAAATTTTGCACATAAAGACTTAAAACATTATTTTTGTTAAAATATTATCAGCAATTTTGAAATTAGAACCTCTACTTGCTGTGACTTCCTCTAAATGCATAGAATTTTTTTCATTCTGTTCTAATGATCTGCAGATTTTAGCAACACTTTCCAGCAAATAAATGCAAAATGATCAATATCAATTAGAAGATAAAACACTGTCACCTATATATTTTACACAAACTGTAACAAACAGGATTGGTGACCTATTTAATGTACACTCATAACGAAAATGTGTATACAGATTTTACAGAAATTACATTACCATTCTACTCTAAAACATAGTCACAACATCTCCAAATCCAAATTTAATCAACACTTATAGAGCTTTAAAATAAAGTAACAGAATTCTTATTGTTAACAGTACAGGCATTGAAACTGGAGCATTATGAATCCCCTCCAAAAAAAATATTAGGTGTCACCCCCCCCCCCCAAAAAAAAAACATTTCAAGAGAAAAGTAAATTTCTTCTTACAAAATGGCAAGGTGAACTTTTTTTGAAAAATCATTGAATTTCCCCACTTGCATTTTTCAGTTTTCCTTTACAATGTAAGATAAAAATTACAATTTTTTTTATTGGAGGTTTAACGACCACAGTGAGAAACTAAAAAAAAATTGCATTTGAACAAAATCCATTCAATGATACGCTGAAATGCAAGTAGTAATGTAATACACAACAGCAGTTCAGTTTTATCCCATTTAATAAAAATGATAAATACAACTGCACAGATAAAATTAGCATTTAAGATAAAACCAATCGAATAATTCTCTTACATTACCAACATTGTTGAAAATGGCAGAGTATATTAGCAATAACAATTATCATGGAAGCATCACCATAACTGCAGATTGATCAGCTTTCTGAGATAAAATGAGGTTTGAAGGGTAAACTAAGCAGTTGTTCTTAGAAAAGTAGAAATTGAACAGAGGACTTGTAAAATGTTATTGTTTAAGTATCACCAGAAATTTTGAAACACAGTGAGTCTTCACTTTATTTATAAATATTCTAGTTTTGACCAGATCTGAAATTTTTAGCAACACTTCCCAGTAGACAGACACAAAAGAATGAATTAGAGAAGTACAACACTCTGCTATTTATAGAACTTGCACATTTACGGAAGAAGAAAAAAAATAATCAGAATAGCTTATTATACATATTTAATGTGTCAGCAGAAATTTTTCATGAAAATTATCTTAAAAAATGCAATGCCTTTGGCCCTCTACTTTTGTTGGGGGGTGGGGGGGTGCAATGCAATTTGACAGGCTATAAGCAATCGTCAATCACTAATTTAGAGACACTGGTTCAGGGAAGGGAGAGAGCTATGTCATAAGACAAACACATTCATGCCTCACCAGGATTTGAACCTGGCTCCATCTTGGACGAATGGTCAGAAGCCAGCACTTAGACCATTACACCACTGGGATACTGCCTTCAGCCTTAATCAAACTCGAAAAAGACTATTTGAGCCTCGTACAAACTTTAAAATGAAATACCGTATTTTCACGCGTATAGTCCGCGGACTGTGAATTTTTCCAGCACACAAGAGGCAAGTGCGGACTATCTCTGTTTCTTTTTTTAGAAATACTGTATCATTAAGAAAAAAAAGTGCCATGAGCTGCCTGTCTTTCTCAAAGGACTGTCATTTGTAATGTAACAGCTTAGTATGGTCCCCATCTCCCCCCTCCTCAGCATACCGGTACATGTTTGACAACCTGCTCTGCTTCAGGGAATTAAGATTAGGAGTTTTACCCCTAATGAGTGTGATTTTCTAAGTCTTTTGTTGAAATTCAAGATTTCCAGCCAATTTGTCAAAGGATTAAAATGAAAGAAAACTGATGTATTTCCTAGGTTGGACTTATCTTTCTTTGTGAAACAGGGAGAGATACCATAAGCAGTAAGACCGACCCTATTCTGTTATTCACCTGTGTTCAGCTGGTTACTGTAAATCTCTCGGTTCACAGGTATCTTACTATGGCTCCCAGCAGAAGAAGTTTTACTGTGGAATTCAAGCCTAAAGTGTGCGAGTAAGCTTCGAAAAACGGAAATAGAGCAGCATCACGAGAGCTTTCAGTTTACGAGAAATCTATGCGAAACTAGAGAAAACAGACAGATTTGCTCAAGAAAATGCCGCACAATAAACGTGCTGATCGTAAGGGTACAGGAATTCATCCAGAGATGGAAGAAAATTTGAAAAGTGGATTACTGCACAATGTGACGATGGACGTGCAGTTTCAACGACGTTAATAAGACTGAAAGCAAAAACAATGTGCAGAGAACTTGGCATCAATGATTTTAAAGGAGGGCCCAATTGGTGTTTTAAGTTTACGCGAAGGCACCAACGCTCAATTCAAATCGCAACCACAATGGGCCAACAACTACCTGCCGACTGGAAGGAAAAAATTATTTCTTTCAGAAAATTTGTGGCGAATAAAATTGCTACAATGAATCTAACTGATGACGATGTTGCGAATATGGATGAAGTTCCGTTGACTTTCGATGTGCTGCAGTGTCGAACTGTGAATGAAATTGGCGACAAGACTGTGAAACTGTCCACTACAGGAAATGAAAAGCTGCGATTTACCGTAGTTCTTGGTACGAAAAATGGTGGGAAGATAAAGCGATGGTCATCTTCAAAAGAAAAAGCTTAATTCAGGTATCTATATTAGGCACAATGAGAAAGGGTGGATGAATGAAGAGGAGAAGAAAAATTATGTAGAGCACTGCTGGAGAGCTCGACAAGGAGCTTTTTCCCCGTCCAAAATCCCTTTTAATATTAGACAGCATGTCGGCCAATTTAAAGGATAGCATCAAAACGTCTTTAAAGAAGATAGGCACTGAAATCGCAGTTATCCCCGGAGGACTCACAAAACTTTTGCAGCCATTGGACATCAGTGTGAACCGTAGTTTTAAGGTGGCCATTAGAATAAAATGGGAAGAATGGACGCGTGACGGACTTCATTCCAAGTGGTCGCAGGCGAAGGGCGACATATTCCGATGTGTGCAACTGTGTTGTGGATGCCTGGAATTCTGTCCCTACATCTGTCATCCAAATGGATTCCTACGGGCTTTTGAAAGCGCCGTTCAAAGCGACAATGAAAATTCATCCCAAGCTGAAGAGCAGTCTGGTGATGAAATTGATGGCGGGGAACTCTTGGCCGAGTATTCCTATATTTTTCACTGTGACAGCGATATGGAAATCGATGATTAAGAACCTGTCAGGTTTTTTTTTTTTTTTGCTGTCAGACAATTTATTATTTGAAAAAATATCTATTGTTTTGTACATGTATTGTACATATTAAATTTGTAACTTGGAACTGTATGCTGTTTTTATTGGCTAAATTCTAAAGACAAATACGGTACTGTATGTCTTGCCAAATTCTTTGCCAGTACGCAGCATTTTTACCAGCATTTATGGATTAAAGGCTGGTGAAATAAAAGAGAAAAACGGGTAAGTCACAAATTTAAGTCACTCATTTTGTTTAAAGTTTGGACTATCTGGTTAATTTTGTCATTTACAATACATACTTTTTTCCTTGCGGATTATCTGCGGGGCGGACTATGTGCACGAAAATACGGTATTCATTTTTCCTGCCAGGTAAGTAAACAATGTGAGGATTTTTTCTTTTGTATTTCAACTTAAATCAATAACACAGTTTAAACATCAAAAAATCTTGTACAAAGTGCTAAAAACAATATCATTTTGACATAAATGCAAGTTCTATTCCACCATGATTTTACAAATGAATGGGAAGATTAATAATGATTCAAAAGCAAGAAATTCTTTAGCACTATGGGATAGTTCAGCTGCCCAACACGAGATTCAATATTTGGAGCTACAGCTCCACGTATAACAGTACGACAAATCTCACCCAACTTGGGGACTCCAGAAACTTTTTCCAAACAAATTTTTATCAAATTTTTATCAGTGATATCTTCTAGATATTCCCTATGAAGCAACCAGGAAGCCTCTACTACTTTATCAATACCAGCTGCCAGAATTAATCTTACAGATGCTTCATGGCCACTTTGACAAGCATAAAATAATGCTGTTCTACTAATACCATCCTCAAGGCTAGTGCTACAGCCAGAGTTCAATAATATTTTCATTAACTCTGTCTGCTTTGCAGAAGCAGCAACACAGAGTGATAGCTCCCCTAAACTGTTCATTTTATTTACATTACAGCCAGCTGCAATCAGTGACTTCACTATTTTACAATTGTCGTTATCTTTTCCATCATATGCTACTGAACGAACCAACACATAATTCAAAAATGAGACCAGTGGAGCAAATCCAGGGAGATCTTCAACATCAGCCTAGAAGTGCATAAAAAGAACAAGAAAAATAATCACACACTTAAATTCAATAGTTCATTCTAGTCTCTTCACTGTCACATCTTTAGAAACCAAAAATTCAGTTTATAATATTTTGCATTATTTACTTCACACTGAATGGGTTTTACATTTGAGAAAAACAGGTAACCAATAAATAATTAGAATGACTACTGAACTACTTCACTTGAAACTGTTACTTTTGCTTCTCTCATGAGATTAATATGAGGCATCAAAATTTCAATGCTTCTCCTTGCAGCACAAGGCAATTTTGTTGAGACCAACAAAATTGAAATGTTATTAAACACAAACTCTTGTAATTTGGATGAACTTTTAAATTTCCCAATTATTTGGAAATTTCAACTAGCAATAAATTTGTGAATAAGGTCCACCACGTGAACTCTTGTTATCAGTATGACTATGGCTGTTTTTTTGCCTAAAGATCTTGTGGGAAATATATTAAATCTACACATAATAAATAATTAGTTAAAAGGTAACACGAAAAATGGTCATATGCTGAAATGTAATATTATAAGTTGTGTCTGAAAATTTTTAGAACTGATATTGTTTAAACACTACTACTTTTGCCATCCATTTTCAATTGTTGGAACTACCTACGGTCAAATCTAAACCAGCTTGGCACCAAGATTTAGTAGTGTGCACAGAGTGGTTCCACCGGAAAGTGTGTTTAAATTGGTGCAGTAAAATTACCTCATTATGGATTTTAGTACTGAGCACAGAGTAGAAAATAAATTTTGTTTTAAAGCCAGAAAACTTGCAATGGAAACAGTTGCAATGGTACAGCTTATGGAGATGAAGCACTACCATCAATCCCACATTTGTTGCTGGTATGGTTGGTTCTGTGAACGGTACGATGCTCAGGATGACATGAAGAGCAGTCAACCTTCCTATTTTTGTATGGACTTCCAACACTGACAAAGTTTGGCAGCTGTTATGGGAAAATCATTACCTGTCCCTCCTAATGTTAACAAACAATACTGTTAATCTGACTGCTGTTGAAGATAAAAAAAAAAGTGCTCTCATGCTTTATACAGCATGTATTGACAGTGGAACAGAAGGAGTGAGTTGTTGCATTGGGATCCAATTGAGATGGCACAGTGATCCAGGCTAAGGTACTCAGGATATAATCTTTAGTGCCTAAAGAAGTGCACCGTCTTCTCACTTCTCTTGGTAGCACAATGATGTTATGGTGGCCATAAGCAATGCTGGGCCAAAAGTCAGCAGAATCACTTTTTGTAAGCACTGCACATTTTCAATGAAATAAACAGCACCAGCTTTGAGTGAATAATTTTAAACAAAAATGTACAAACACTAAAATATTTTTTAAAGCAAAGGAAAAAAAAATACTGGGCAAAAACGAGAATATGGCATGAATGCTGTTTGATGCTCACTATATGAAAATTTTCAGTAATTTAAAGTATACATTATGGTTATCTCTACTACATTTATTTCTGTTCAATGTTTTTCAGGATTCAATATGCCGCTTTGAGTTCAGTTGATAATCCCAGAAGCAGAATTTTTTTCAGAAGTCTGCAATGCAGAAAGGAAAACATAAAAACTGTCTGCAAGGTAAAAGGATGTCTAAATCTTAATTTTTCCATAAAGTGTTTTTGTTCTGCACTATGACAAAGCAAAGTTTTAAAAAATGAGTCAACTTGAGATTTTGCTAATAATGCAAATTAGTACCTATTTAGTTGCAATAGTCAAACTAGCTTTTCCCTGAAAAGAAATTAAGAAGAAACTAACTATTTCATTTCATTCAGAACTTAAACATCATTCTTTAAATACTTTGGGATTTTTAAAAATGATGGTCAGAAAAGTTTATATGGAATAATAAATAATTTGAAATCCATATTTTTTTATTTTGCATTTAGTTAATTGATTAAACTTTAACTTCCTAATTTGAAGGATGTTTTACCTGATAGGCATTTTACTCTTAACTAATTCCTGCAGCAATTATGTTGTACTAGGGGCCTCATCAGGTGATTATTTAGGTGACTGTGTTAGGGGTAGGAATCAATGTCCACTTTGGAAACAGTAATTTTGCTACATTTAACTTGATTTGCAAAACACTGGTCCATACAATATTTTTGTTTGAAACTCAATTTGTTAATTGACCACAGTTCTAAGAAAATCAGTTAGTGAATTTGTGATGGGAGCATTTTCATTGATATAATCATATACGAGTCTGATGAAGAGGAAAGAAAAAGCTGAACTTTTAAACCGCACAGGTGAAAAATAAGAACGTGCTGTGAAACAGCGTGAATATAACGTGGCGTGAGCAAGACAAAAATGTTCACTGAAATTTATTATGTAAATATTAAGCTGGAGCACATCATTGTATTCAAAATATAATTTATTTTTTATTTTTTCTTACATTTAACAGCAACACAGGATAAATGTAACATCGCAGAGGAAAAAACATATGATTACCAGCGAAATCTGCGCTCTGTCCAACTTCCATTTTAGGAAAGTTTTCCTCCATTTTAAAGCTGCAAAACAAGTATTTAAGGGAAAAAATTATATTTAACAACACTACTGGGTAGAAGAAACATCGTGAGAAAAACGGATTACGATTACGGGAGAAACCTTTACTCCATCTAACTTCCGTTTCCGAAAATTTTGAAAGTCGGAATTCCGCCCACCGGAGGAAAACGACCCCACCACCAATCCCTTCTAAATTTCTGCTCAGTTCTGCATCGATCTCGGGACCCATCGAAATGACAATGGAAAAGGCGGAATTCTCCTAATCCACTGAAGAATCTCGTGCCTGAAGATCACAGGGAAAATTTCGCGCCAACTTCAGTTTTCGGAATTTTTCTTCCATTTTCGAGCTGAAGTGCAAATATTTATGGAATAAAATTATATTTAACAATAATAATGCCCAGAAGAAACATCGCAAGAAAAATATATGACGATTGCAGGGGGAAATGTTCACCCCTTTAACTTCTGTTTTCGAAAGTTTTGAAAAATGGTACACCATCCGCTGACCAAAAAAAAGACCCCCCCCCAACTAATCCTACAAAATTTCTTTTCAATTTTGCATTGATCTCGAGTATAACCCAAATGATGACAAAAAAACGAAATTCCGCGAATCCGCAGAAGAATGTAATCTATGTATACTTAAACCTCATAAACTTAAAGTGGGAAAAACGGCAACAGTTCTTGTAAAGCAAAAAAGTTTTTACTTCATCAATCTGAGATGACAGTACCTGGAAGAAAAGAATAAAAAAATTGTGCCGTCAGCTTCCGGAATACCTCTTAATATGGCCTTGAGAAAGTGAAGCAGGAGGAATTATTAAAAATGCGTAAAATATGGTTTTAGTAAAAAAAAAAAAGTGAAATACAATGCGACCGTCAACTTCCAAAATGCCGCATGGTGACAGAAACTGAAAAATATGTTGCAAACGCTTAATAAATATGGATTTTGTAAAAAAACAAAAACAAAAAAAAAAAAAAAAAAACGTCATTAACTTAACTGAAACAAAGCTATCTGCAAGCCGAAAAAAATCCACAAAATGGTGAACATCAGCTTTCAGAATGCTTCATAATGTGACTGAAAAATAGAAGATGGAAGAACACAAACACTTTATCATTCTAATTGAAGGAAACCTATCTGGAAGCAAAAAGAAAAAAAGTCGCAACATCAACTTACGGAAGGTCAACAGCCATGCAAACGGGAAAAGCTTTAAAAATATGGCTCTTGAAAAAAGAAAAAGAAAAATCACCAAAATCACCTTAACACACCGGCGTGCAAAAATTAAGAACAAAACGGTTTTTCAAATGTAACGTCGTGCAGAAGTGCTCTACATCGACTCAAATCATACCATAAGATCCCCAAGATGTAAGAATATGGGACAAGTGAGCATAACCGTCCAAACAAGGAATCCCAAGGATACAAAGGCACTTTATTGAAAAGGTAGCTTTGAGCACAACTGGACAGAAGACAGAAACGTCCATGTGACAGGCAGCTGCCAAGAAAAATCCTGTCTTTAGTAGGGGATATGATAACCCCAGCCTGTGTTGCAGGATTTACAACGTCTGTCCATGCTGAGGACGAGGTTGTCAAGGAGCTGTTGAGGCATCGCGGCCCATTCCTCTTGTAGCGCCAATCGAAGCTGCAGAATCGTTGCTGGTGGCTTGTGACGTGCTGCCAAGCGTCTCCTGAGAAGGTCCCACACGTGTTCGATTGGATTTAGGTCCAGGGACCTTGCGGGCCAATCCATGCGCTGAATATCTTCACTCTCCAACAGCTCCGCGACAGCCACTGTACGATGAAGTGTAGCGTTGTCGTCCATGAAGAGGAACTCAGGACCCACAGTACCTCTAAACAGACACACGTGAGGCAGGAGAACTTCGGTACAATAGCAGACACCAGTGACTGAACCTCCTTGGAAGATGTGGAGGTCAGTACGGCTACCAAGCATGTTACCGCCCAAAAGGAGAACTCTGCCACCTCCAAACTGGTCCCTTTCGATGATGTTGGATGTGTGATTGCGTGTTCTCTGCTTTCACCAGATGTATATATGTCCAGAATCACTCATCAGACTAAATCGGCTCTCATCCGTAAAGAGAACTCAACCCCATTGCTGATGTGCCCAGTTCTTGTGTTCCTGGCACCACAGAAACCGCAGTCTCCGATGAGCAGGCGTTAATGGCACACACCGTACTGGTCGTTGTGCAAATAGACCACCTTTGTGCAGCCTACTGGCCACGGTAAAACGCGATAACGGATGTCCAGTTGTCTGTTGCATGTGCTTTGCGATTTCTCCCGCTGTCTGCCATCTGTCTCTTCTCGCCTGTAGGACAATATACAGGTCGCCCGTCAAGGAGAGTACGAACTATGTACCATGATGGTTGCATGCATGTTAGAAGACACTGCAGTGAACGGCATCTTGCAGCATCATACCAGCCCAATACCAAGGGTTTGGCACACCATTGGGTTTAATTTGTGATCTTGCCTGATACAAATTGAAGGAACCCTCAACAGTCGGCGATACATTAGGGATGTTTTGGAGGCGGAGGTGACACCCTTCCTTCATAGTTGTCTTGATATATACATATCACGAAACTTATCCCAAAGGATATTTTCAGTAAACTAACAAGTAATAAAGGTTTGAAAGCGCTCGCCGGTACGACATGGACGGAGTGTTTTTGTGTGAGCGGTGTCTCCCAACCCGACGAGTTTGTTTGTTCTAAAGTGTTATACATTTTTAATCATTGGATATTTTTAGATGTATGAATGTTTTGGGGGTATGTATTTAATTGAGAGTTATAAATTAATTTCAACCAAAAGTTTTAGTTTGTAAATATTTTAACTATCAAAGAATAGTTACGTATGTTAGGCTTCTCTCGGGGCGGGAGCACATGTTTCACCGAGTTTGTAACGTGCTGCATATGTTCCAATAATAGGCATGCGTTACCTTTATTACTTACTAGCCTGTTGTACCTGTCGTTGATGGGCTAGTGATAGTATAAAGTAAAAGCTATATCAGCAATTAAATTAAGACTGGTAAATCAAGGTTTATACAACTTTGTAGTACAACTTCCCGAAATAGAATATTAGGATAAAAAAATGTATTTGAATTATTTAGTAGTTGTCACGTCCAATGTAAATAATTCAAAAAGTTTGAAAGCAGAAGGCTTATGCAATGAAATTGATTGAGATGAAAGGTACCTAATTTTTGTAGAGCCTCGAGATAAACAATATTAACAGCCCTTCCATTTGGAGCAAAGATGTAAAGATTTCCCCCATTTCCGACTCTGGAACAACCAACGTACAGTTGACCATGGAAAAAACATGGACTTTGTAGATTGAAAAACTACGTTCTATTTTCTTTTTTTCTTCTGCGCCCTCAAGGTCATAATACAATCGGCAAACAACGCTTACAAAAAAGGGCATAATAAATGCATTTACAAATTAAAATAGTCGTAACGGAATTCTAGAAAAGAAACGCCTAAAATTTATGGTGAACTACTTTTCTGCATGCCTTAACGTTTGGTGTGATCAGGTTGATGTCAACAAAGCAGAAATACACACTCAGATTGGGTAGAAACGTGTAACATTAAATAACTAAAAATCAAATTCAAATAAAAAAAAAAATCGCTTCGAGGTGCACCAGAAGATGTCCACAGGTACCTTCATAACAAATTTCGTTGCTCTACGTCGCCTAATTCTATGTGAAATCCGACTGACAGACACACACACACACACAGTCTGTTTTATATATAGAGAAATTAGTTGTCTTGATGTAACATTCCAGCGAGACAATGCTTGGCTACATGTGACACAAAATGCCCAAGACTTCTTCTATGCACTGCAGATACCACTTCTTCCCAGGACAGCATGTTTGCTGGATATGTCCCTGATTGAACATGCCCGGGACATGGTAGCTAAGCGACCAACACATCAAGTGCCTCCGCCAGTTACCACAAACTCTCTCTCTCTCTCTCTCTCTCTCTCTCTCTCTCTCTCTCTCTCTCTCTCTCATAGAAGCAGCCTGTCAGGCTATTTTCCAGGAAGGTATCAAACACCGCTTTTGTTCACTGCTTAGCTGTGTAGAGGCTGTTATTTTTGCTCGAGAAGTCACTTCACATGATACTGATACTTTTTCATGTGAAACTACTTCACATGATACTGAGTTTTGAAGTGAAGAAATATTGCATAGCTCTACGAATGTAATCAGTTATTTCCAGTAACATGAGGATTTTTTTTTGATTGGAGGTTTAACGACTACCGTGAGCAATTCGATGGACTATAAGCAGTTGCCCATCCCTAATTTAGGGTAACTGGTTCCAAGGAAGGGAGAAAGCCAGTGCTACACAACATTCATGTCTCACATGGAACATGAGGAATCTGCAATATATTTGAGAAACTAATTTTTCTGAAGGAATAATTCTTCATTTACAAATGATAGACATTAATGCTGGTTTCATGCCTCCACACACATCCACAATCAAATAATAATGAATGAATCAAATACATGGAATACAGTGAAAATATGGCAATAATCTGTGGAATATTACTCTAGCCATGATTTGGTGATTGTGGATGTGTGCGGAGGCATAAAACCAGCGAATCTGTGATATACCGGGTGATCCAAAAGTCTTGCACATTTTGAAAATGTAATAACTCGCGGAGTTTTGAGAGTAGGGCAATGTGCTTTGCGTAGAAATGATGAGAATGACATCGGGTATTTTTTATGAAATAACATAAATTTTTACTCATTTTACTTGCATTTTTCATCGCCAGATGGAACTATAGGCGAACAGGTCTAGGATAGTGGGTATAAAAGCAGCAGCTGGGAAGCAACCACAAGTCACAGCGGTCCGTGTCAGTATGCTGTCATTACCAAACAAAGCGCTCTTGGTGAAATTGTTCTATTGCAACGCTGAATGTGCGAGTGCTGCGTTGAGAGCCTACCGGTCACTGAAAGGTGATCGCAATGGAAAAGGATCGATGGAAAGTGCTGCGCTGCGGCGAATTTTATTTTCTCGCCACTTCCAACTTGTGGTTGCTGCGCCATCTGGCGATGAAAAATGTAAGTAAAATGAGTAAAAATTTATGTGATTTTATAAAAAACCCGATGTCATTCTGACCATTTCTACGCAAACCGTGTTGCCCTACTTTCAAAACTTTGCGAGTTATTATGTTTTCAAAATGTGCAAGACTTTCTTTTGGATCACCCGGTATATTTAATTTGAATAGTGCAATTGCTTTTTGGTGTTGCAATTTTCACAAACAGTAGTGCATGTCATCATGGAAAACATAATTACCCTCTCTTTAGCTGTCAGAGAAAATTCTGCTGACTTCTATTAAAATATATTAACAGTTTAATAAAAAAGAAAAAAATTGCATTTAACTTATTTTTTTAATCTAAAAAATGATGTTTCAGAATTTATATTAATTATTATTTCAGAGGATAAAGTTTTCTGAAGACTTACATTATGAAACACAATTTGCAAACCACTGGTCTGTAACTTTAAAATATTCTATGACATTGCTCATATGCTTTTGTCTGTTGGTTCCAGATGTTTGTTAATGATAAGCCATAAGGTTAGAAGCTTTAAGTAGATATAAAAAAGAGGCAATCATTTCTGCTCTGTGCCAGAATTCTTTGTTAAATATCAGATATTCAGTTACTTACAAGGCTTTATTGCATGTCTACTTTCCATTTTACCTGCTCCAAATCATCAGCAATTTATTCACTTTGAAAAACAAAAAGCACTCGTATAAAGTGAATTTAATGAAACCCACAAATTGTGGCCTAAAAAACAACAACAGCCCACATGTGAAACTTGTGCGATGTCTTCCACCTGTATTGTGTGTATGCAAATTTGTTTGTTTTCTTTTTCTGGAGCTGCCTGTGTTTCAAGAAAGGTGTTTTCTTTGATGCTTGGAGTGCCGAACACAAGGGTTCATCAGTCAGCATTCACATATAAGAGGTGTGGTGCTTTTGCCGCTATCCACATGACTGATGAACTACTATTGGCCATAAGGTTCCATGGGCCACTCACTGCCTGGCAGTTTTTGTAGAAACACTTATCTTTCTGGGTGTGCACTTTGTAAAAAAGCAGAACACTGAGAGAGTGCAGTGTTATTCCCATAAAATGGATTCATTCTATTTTGATATTTACCTTTGTGATTGTCATGCAAGGGACAGCAAACTGAGTAGGTGTTGAAATACATTCAGTTTAAAAAAAAAATCAGGACAGAATGCAAGAAAATGTGTGCATATTAGTAAGCAGTTAAGTAAGTAAAAGATAAGCAAATGATCAAAGATTAAGACCAATCGACATTGAATTAACACTTATTGTCTAAACTTAATGTACAATTAATTAGTATGACGTACTGTCACCATCACTTGCAATGCATTTGATAATGCAGTGGGGCATAGAGTCATACAGATGTAGAATATCCTGCTGACTAAGCAGCTTGCACCTGGTATCACAGTGCAACCATATTTTGAGCTGATTGGGGATGATTGTGAAGCTGACGTCCAACCAGGTCTTATACATGTTCAATGGGATACAAGTTCAGTTATTGTGCTGGCCAATCTAGAACACTGAGTCTGTAAGTGCTGTCTGGTGATGAATAAGGTCACTATTCCTTTTAGACTGCAGCTAGAACTGGCACCTGTCGAATGCCATAGCGATAACAGAGCTGCGCATGCCTCTAGTACTTCCAAAACCGCCCAACCGCCATCGGGTGCCAAAATAAGTCATGATTTTTCCGACAACCCAATATATATATAAAAGGATCGCTTATGAGAAAAGTCTTTATTTAAAAAGATCGGTCTAACTTCTGTTCTCAAAAGATGGAAAACTCTGTTTAGTTGTGCACTGATCATGAAATGACACCAAACAATAATGGAAAACGTGGAATTCCTCGATTCCACGGAAGAATATCATTCCTGAAGATTACAGGGAAATCTTTGTGCTGTCTTAACTTTCGTTTTTGGAAATTGTTGCCTACAGTTTCATGTTGAAATACAAATCTTTATACAATAAAATATTTAGCAAGAACACTGAGAAGAGGCAACATTGCGAGAAAAAAGAAATTACGATTACGGGGGAAATTGTCACTCCATTTAACTTCCGTTTTTGAAAGTTTTGAAAGGCGAAATACCGTTCCCAGACAGAAAACGATCGCCCCATAACCCCCATCTTTTCAGTTTTGCATTGATCGCAAGAACTGACCCAAATATCGACGAAAAAGCGGAATTCCGCAAATCTGCAGAAGAATCTCATGTATGCTGGGAACCGTGTGTCATTGAAACAGAAAATCTTCCTGCGTTGACATCGTTCTCGGTCTTCCCGATCCACGTTACCGGCCACAAGATTCTTGTCTGATGTACTGCTGCCAAAATCAATGAGCTGTTGTGATCCAATTCTTTAGCAATATGACGCAGAAACCTTACAACCCATAGAAAGGCCATAAACTGCTCTCTTTCAAAAATATTCAACTGACTGTACGGTTGTTGCTCTCATTTCCTGGGCATTTCCTACACTGAACTGTTATTTAATTCACTTGTGCAGACCAAAGTAGATTTTAACACCAAGATAGTCACTTCAACTGTGATGTTTGGGACAGATGTTCACCCATTTTTATCATTTGATACTGACAAGCAATTGGTCCAAATTTTTGATGATTGGTATACCTTTGAAGTACCTGATTCTCTGACTTTGCGTATATTTTTGTGCACTCCTTTTTGGTGTTGCAATTTTTTTGAAACTGAGTGTATTTTTGTTTCTCAAGTACATTTTGTCTAATTTTTTGTCAAATTCATATGGTAAAAATAAATCAAGATCAGAAAGACAGCATTATTTACATGTGGATACATAAATATTTCCGATGACTTTATTTTGTGTTCTATTATATTTGAGATGCTGGTTCCCACATCCTTTATAACCTATTAACTTGCTGTTTGAACAGATCGCCACAGAACCTTTCAGAAAATTAAGTTCATGCAAGTTTCAAAAAATGTATGTAAATTCAAACAATTTGTCATATAAAAAACAACAACATATAATGCTATTTAGTACTAACCTGAGCACCTTTATCCAGCAACATATCTATTAATGCTGGTGATGGATTATAGGACATGGAGTGCACAAGGGCACTATTTCCGTGCCTATCATGGATATTTACTGAAGCTCCTAGTTCAATGAGGTAGGCAGCAATGTCGATTTTCCCATAACTGGAAGCCCGCATGAGAGGAGTTTGGCCATCATTATCAGGAGCATCCAGATTCGCATTGCCGTCACATAAGGCTTTAACCACACCAGCAGCATCTAATAAAAATAAATATACATGTCTCAAAATGTGCTACTTGACATTCACAAAATGGAAACTTTTACATATCAAAATAAATAGTTCATGTACATATGTTACATTAAGTATCACCTTAGATCTTTAAAGGTAGTGAATTTAAGTTTACCTTTATTCAGCCACATTAACAAATACTTTAAAAATAAACAACTCTATAACTGTATGTCAGGTTGTTGATTTCTGTAGAAAACACAACTGGAAAAAACAACAACTTCTGAACTGTTTTATGAAAACTAAAGCATTTGCATCAATCAAACAGTATCTCACATTGCATTGAGTGATTCTAGCAACCCCTTCACCTTTTCTAAGCACACTTGGAATGGGGCCCTCTATTTTTTATCTTCAGTAATGGTCTTTAGCTGCCACCACATACTCTGTTGATGTCTTCAAATTTTCCCTTCACAAAGCAAAGCTCTTCTGTTTGAGAAAGAGTAAAGCCATCACAGAATGTCAAATTTCACAAATAAGCCAGGTGAAGAATCACAGAAATGCTGTATTGGTTAGAAATTCCCTGACACATAGGATACATGACATGGTGCACTGTTGTGATACAAAAGCCAAGTGTGTGATGTCCATTTCTTACACTGTTTCTGATGAACTTACATTTCAGAGGCATCGTGGAGGAGTCAGATGGACAGTGATCCTTTTGGTATGGCCTTCATAATGCACCAGACTGTTTTCTTGTGTACAAATCAAAATCAACAGAAATGTTCCCATTTCTAAAACACTACTCTGTACCAACAGGACACTTTTTTTCTAAATGCTTTTTGCAATAATCTTCTACTATCTGCCATCCATGTGGAATACGGCTGCAGTATAGTCTAATTTTTTAGTTATCCAAGATGTTTAATATCTTATGTAAATAATGATCCTAAAGCTAGTAAGATAGGAAACACAATATGAGGTATTAAAGAACGGCCTTACTTTTGACTTTATTACATTGTAACGAAGCAGCATGTATTACAGTACATTGCAGAACAAACCAAAGAACACCACAATATACCACAATTCACCATCAAAGAAACAAGTTCAGTGTACATAAAATAGGTATATTCTACCTTAACTTTCATTTTACACTACAATAAAATAGAGCTTAAAATTTACTGTTCACAATACACTGAGTTAACTGCGCATTAGGAACACCCCCATTTTACATATTCGGAACAATAACGAATTACCATGTGATATCAACATCACAGGAGGCTACTATAAATTTGCATACAGAGAGGATAGGTGTGCACATCAGTCAATGCTTGCCACTAATGGGAAAATGTGGTGACTTAAGCCAATTTGACTGCTGCCAGATAGATAGGGCCCAGTACTTTTGAAACAGCTGCACTTGTTGGTTGCTCCCATACTATGGCATCAAGGATGTACCAGGACTGGATTAACCATATACAGACGTGCAGCAGAAGGGCTCACATTGGTCAGCCATGTGCGGTTCATCCTAGGGGAAAGTGTCTGATGTCACAATTGGTATCTTTGCAACATTGTGCTACAGTCACGCAGCTCACCCATCGGTACAACAGTGGTGCAGTTCGACTTATTTCCATGGCACTGTGCGCAGTACCTTCCTTCACCTGAGGTCCCACAGCTGAAGACCAATAAGGGTATCCAAGATGATGCCCAGTCACCGCAAACACACCTTGCAGGACCCAAGGAACATCTGCAATGGAACCTCGACAGATGGAAGGTCATCTGGAGTGATGAGCCTCGTTTCCTGTTGCACCATGCCAATGGCCGTGTTTGCATAAGGCGTAAACAGCTTCTATCCCCTGGTTGCACAGTTGGGGTTTGACCGTCTGGTGGAGGTGGTGTTCTGGTCTGGGTAGCTTCTTCCTGGCAAACCCTAGGTCCATTTGGTCATCCCACAAACACTGAATGGTGGATGCTACAAGGACCTGTTATCCAATAAACTCCATCCATATTTACAGGAGGTTTACCCAGACAACAGCGCCATCTTTCAACAGGACAATGCACCATGCCATTGGGCTGTTATAACTATTAAATGGTTGACAGAACACGACAATGAATTTGCCACATCGCCTTGGCCCCCAAACTCTCTTGACTGTAACTCAATTGAACATTTGGGGGTTATGTTAGAACATGGTATGAGAACTCTGCTGATCCACAGAACGAGCTTGAACTGATGGAGCTGCTGCAGTGGACATGGGTCAAGTTACACATGGAGGATGTTCAACACTTTGAGAATCTGTTCCTAGGCATCTGTGAACCATGATAGCACAGAAAGTTGGACCAATGCATTGTTAGGTGAGAGTTCCTAATGAAAAGCTAACACAGTGTATATTACCTTACTTATTTTTGAAAATGACTGTATTGTAAACTGTAATCTTAGCTCTGAAAATGACTGTATTGTAAACTGTAATCTTAGCTCTTGGTAAAAATGAAAAGCTAACTCAGTGTATATTACCTTACTTATTTCTGAAAATGACTGTATTGTAAACTGTGTAATCTTAGCTCTGAAAATGCCTGTATTGTAAACTGTAATCTTAGCTCCTGGTAAAAATTACCACAATTTTTTGGCTAAGAGCCACTGCTTTTATGGTGAAAAAAGTGTGGTTTGCCAGCCCTGCTGCACCCCCCCCCAATCATGTTTAATAAATTGCTCAGCAAACAGCAATTGTAAGTTTGTGTGTGATATCATTCTCAGTCAATAGCGATGATTTCCGCCCTCTTTTTGAACCATACATTTATCTCTGCTAGGTTATTGAGAATGAGAGGAAGATCCCAGCCAGCATCACCATTTCCCCCAGCAATTTGTCTTTTTCAATTTTCTTACATGAGCACACTGAGCAAACATTTTAGAACACAGCAAAATTTATCAAAAAATACCAAAGTTCAGCCTTGTTATGTTATTACATTTAGTATTCATAAAAAAGAACAGCATGTTGAGGGACATTTCTCTTACACGTGGTCAGCATTTCATTTTTATACTATATGAATAAATGAAATTTGTAGCAGCAGTACCATGTTTCTGTCATGACACAACCTACAGAATTTTTGAGAATTTAGTGTTCTATAAAATGGGATTAAAACAGTTACAAAAATCATAAATAGCATTCATGATTTTTGACAGGCAGTAAAAGTACTTAAAATTAAAAACAATATTGATTTTAGTTTCTTTCCAACACATTCACTCATTTATGCCCTTTTCATGAACATTCATCTATAAGAAATGGTATACACTCAGTAGACAGATAGGAGTGATGGGCTTTACATGGGCATTCCCCGCGCTGAGTGGAACAGACCCAAAACAAATGCAAGTGATAATTAGGTGGAAGTACGGCTTCCCAACAGCATATCGCAATTGACGAAAATGGGGTAAACAAGCAGGTCTGAGCGACTTTGATCATGGACGCATTGTTGGTGCAAGGCAGATGAGTCATTCTATTGCCCAAGTAGTAAGAACCCTAGAGTTCCTGAGGGCTATCATATCAAGGGTGTACCATGATTATACCATTGACAGACGGACCAGCACCCCTCTGTGGGTGCTGGTACGTCTGTCAATGGTATAAAGCGGTGGCCGACCACATGCCACTGATGATTGAGGCCGATGTAGACTTTCCAGGTTCATACAGACTGACCGCTTGGCAACAGTGACACAAATCTCATCCAGGTTAAATGCCAGAGGTCCAAGTAGCATCAGTGAGTAAACGGTACTGCGCAAGGTGCATACCCTGGGCTACGGGAGCTGACACTCTACTTGTGAGCCAATGTTGACTGCTTGTCATCAGACATTACACCTTGCCTGGTGCCCGAAACACAGACCTCTGCAGAGTAGCACTGTGTTGTGTCATCCGATGAATTCATTTTCAGCTCTACCAAGCTGACGGGTGGGTGCAGGTGTAGTGTAGACAGCATGAGGTCGTGGCTCCATTGTGCCAGGTTGGCTCAATTCAAAGTGGCGGCGGCTCTGTGACGGTTTGGAGAGCTTTTTCATGGAATACATTAGATCCCTTACTGTATCTGGAGAGGTACTTAACCACTGTGTGCTGCCAGCATGCACTCTCATGGCCTTTGCACATCCTGCAGCCAATGGTCTGTTCCAGCAGGACAATACACCACCACACCGGACCGCAACCACCCAGGCATAGCTTGAGGAACACTCATCTGAGTTTGAAACCATCCAGTGCTCCCAAGGTAATCGAATTAAATCCCTGTGAAAGCTCCCCGAAAAGCTATGGAGTGGAACATCAGATCCATGGATCCTGAACTGGTATTTGGGGCAGAGTCTGGGACAGTGCTACAACAGGCATCTGATGGAGTCATAGCCTCTGACAAGCTATTAAGTAGGTTTCTCTAATGTTTTGGGCATTCAGTGCATTTCTCACTTTATTTTGATTCAGATATTTTTTGATAGCACAAACCATTTTTTCCAACTAAAAATAATAGTAATTCTTGCCATGAAAACTTTATTAACCAGCTGAATTCATAATCAGTATCATCCTATAAGAACAACCATTAACTGCAAATAAACAAGATTAAGAAAAACATCCGGAATTTTCAATGCCATCATTAATTTCATTTTTACATTAGCTCATTAAATTACAAAAAATAATGTAAATGATAATGAAATTATGGGAAAATGACTTAAAATATCCAGGTAGTTTGAATACTGATCCAAAGTGTTACAATGTTATTTGTTGAAGCTCTTACATCGATGTTAAAAGATTACAAAACTTGGGGGCATGACACTTATGCCAGAGTGTCTCTTACAATGAATATATTACTTAAATAGCAGTTTTTGTCAGGTGCGGATCTTAGCCTGAAATTGTGGAACTATAAAATTTGATTTTGAAAAAAAAATTACTGAAAACTTAGATTCCATCTTCATTAAAAATCACACTAATTGACTGTGTTATTGCAGTAATTAATGAAGAAACATTTGCAATGGGAAATACACAAATACACACAGTGCAGCAATTAAGTAATGAGACTCAATTTAAAAAATGGAAAAGCAAGAAATATATTTTACTAGAAGTACATTCCTCTTGCATTAATACAATCAGCCAACCAAAGAAAGGATTTGCAGATGTCATCTTTTGGTATGGAGTGAAGAACTGGTGTCACTGTTTTTTGTATGTCTTCAACGTCTTGAAAAACTTTTCCTTTTAAAGGATACTTTAATTCAGGGAATAGAAAATAGTCACATGGTGACAAATCTGGGGAATAGAGAGGATGGTTGAGTACACACACTTGTTTTTGTGGCAGAAATTGCTGCACATTAACTGCTCTTCATGTGGGTGCATGATCATGAAGAAGGAACCATTGCCCGTTTTTGTGCTCAGGCCCGACACGAACAATCCCTTTTCACAATTGTTCCAAAATGGATGTGTAAGCACTGCCAGTGACAGTTGTACCTTCAGGAATGAACTCAAGATGCAGAATTAGAATTCCCTTGCTGTCCAAAAGCACACAAGCACTATCTTGATTTAGGTTTTCTGTAACCTGATCTTTTCTTTGGGTGACAGTGGTGACTTCCACTGAGCACTCTAGTGCTTCAACTCAGGATCATAATGAAAACACCATGTCTTGTCACCTGCCACAATGGTTTGGAGATAATTTTTCATTGTTTCTGCAGTCTTCAGCATGTTTTTGCGTACTCCACTTGTGCATGTTTCTCGTCGTCTGACAAAGCATGCAGAACAAAACGAGCACAAACCTTTGAATAAAACTCATGTTGAAAATTGGCTTCCTAGTTTCTTAATTCAATTACTAATCAAAAACTTTCATTATGGGAATTTTTACTAGAATTTTTTTAATTTTAATTGCAAATTTTCAGAGAAAACTCTTCTCCTTTATCAGCCTGTCTTTTGTTGTCACTTTTTCCCCATTGCTATCGTGGTTACAGTTAACCCTGATGCTTACGGTTATTTTTAACCAAATCCTGCCAGATGTTAGGCAGGTATAATCCTCTGAAGTCATTGATGATGGAGTTCTGATTTTTCTCAAACCTTTTTTTTTTTTTACCCCCAAATCTTGCACTAACATTTGATGAATTGTCTCCTTATTAATACCAAGCTCAAGTTCCAGCATCTTCAAGGTCACACAACAATCACTTTTTATCCTTTCATGAACTTTCTCAACAAGTTCAGATGTGCACACTGAAATCGAGCGTCCGGGCCTTTTGTCATTTTCCAAACCTTCCAGGCTATCCTTGAAATGTGTGTTAAGAAAAATCAGAATATTTATGCATGAGATAGGCAATTAGCCCCATACACATCATGCAACAATTCAATGACCTCAGACGCATTTTTACTGATTTTCTAACAGAACCAGATATTTGCTCTCAGCTCCATGACAGAGTTGTGACAATGTTCTTCCACCAAATGACGACATGAGCAGCGTAAATAATCACCTGTGCAATTCTCATGCAAATGCTGTAGCCACCGCACAGCTGATAAATGACTTACCAAAAAAAAAAAAAAAAAAAGCCTGACTTCCTGACACATGTGTTTTACCAGGATTTTTTTTTTTTTTTTTAATCAGTCTCATTTACTTAATTGCTACACTGTGCATATTTCACTTCTGGCTACCAGATTTCAGTACTGAATCACATTCAATTCACTGTTCTCCATGTAATATCTCAGAATGCTTGAAAATTGCATCACTCTGTAGTGGAAATCAAACATCTCTTGATCTCCATCTGCTTTTGCTGTTAGTTCTATGCATACATTTCCAGCATTTGTTCATGCGAGACCCACTTTCCCAGACTATGCTACCATAGAACCATAGCAAGTTGATTATCACATAACTGTACTGCCAGTACTGTGGTCAAACCACAGTAAACTGATTCCCACATAACTGTAATACAGATTCTGTGGTCAGCTGGGAGGCATCTTCATCCAGAAGAGCTTTCAAATCTGTGCTATACACCTCCTTCAGCCATCAGCTACACTGCTTGCTTCCAAGCAGCAATAACCACTTCTGAACTTCACAAACCACTCACAACACGTGTCTGCACCTACAGCTTTACTCAGGGTTCGTACACTTTTGGGGGAAAAAAAGTCAAGGACTTTCCAGGCCTTTTCCAGGACATATACTAAAAATTCCAGGATGATTATTACGCTTTACAGTACCATGTTCAAATTATTTTTTAAAAGTAATTTCAGTTTTAAGTAATAAAAATGATGAAAGATGCAAATGGATCAAGTTTATCATGCACAAGATCGTAAAGAACGAATTCTGTTCTTATGCCCAGACCTTTGAATTCAAGTTGGACCATTTTCTACAAGGGTAGGTTTCTCCTCCCTGATAACATACCAAAACTTTGTTGCAATCAAACAGATTTTATGTGAGTTAACATTCCTAAGCTTGGAGAACGAATACTGCTCTTATGTCTTGGCCTTTAAATTTAATTTAGACCTTTTTCAACAGGGTAGGTTTCCAGGTTGTACCCAACAGCAAACTAAAATTTCGCCGAAATCCAACCGCTTTCATGCTAATTATCATACAGACAAACCCAAAGCATAAACGTTTCTGCAACCATAGTTCGAAAGGGTTAGTAATTTCGAAAATAAAAACATAACGAACAGCGCGAAAACTAGCTCATAAATAGAATATTTGAAACTACAGTATGCACTCTCAATTATTAGGGATTGTAGAGGGGAAGGGAATAGAACTGTCCAAAATTAGCATGTTTTCGTTGCGCTAGGTGCTTAAACACTGCTGAATTCCTTCAGATACCCCCAATGTTCAAATGTGCTGATATTCATGGAATGAAACGGTTGATCAGCTATGATGATCACATAAAATTTCAAGGGGGGGGTTATTTATGCAACATTTTACATCACTCCAGTATTTATCTTGTCATCATCAACAATCGCAATGCAACTACAGCTTACGATCGCGGATATTGGCAACAGAAAATCTGCCATATCACTAAGTGATACAACACACAGTATCCTGTTACAATGTATTGTAATTGATAAAAAAAAAAAGGATGTGGAAAAAAGAAACTTTCAGAAATTAAGATCATCAAGTCATGCATTGCAAAAATCCGTTTTCCTTTATAATGTTTAAAAACATGTTTTTGCTTTTTTACCTGTAGTGTATAATAAAAAAACTGTTGATATTTTTTTTATGGAATTGGACGTTCGTATGTCTGATTGTCTTCATCTGAGTTCACACGTTAGCTACTGTGTACAAGTAGACCTATTTTTTCAGCTCAAGAATATGTAGTTTTGTATATATTCACAGTATAATTCATTCCTTATTCCCACAGAACTGAATTCAGCATATGCAAAATGAAGAACATCAAGATCCGCCCAACACCATGTTTCTGATTGTCTGCTGTTTATATTCAAGAAATGCAAATATGGATCAATGGTGAATGCAGCAACTATGATTTTTATTTATTACCATGAAAAAAAAAAAGCAGTGAACCGTGAAAGCTGTAAAGCTGAAACGGATACCCCCCCCCATGCACAAAAACATTCCGATTAAGATCAATCAGCAGGAGGACGCGTCCACGCACACACACAACCTTTGGAATGTCTTTTCATTTGGCACATCGCCATAAACCACCACCTGCAGCTCACACCATTCCTCCTTCACCCTAACTAAAAAAAAAAAAAAAAAAAAAAAAGCTCCCCAATTTTCGACAAAATTACCAAATTTTCGTCATCATGTTGCAATTAACTAAAATACCGTTTATCTGCTGAATATCGCTTAAATCCATTGAAAACTTTTTAATTATAGATGATTTTTTTACTAAAACAGTAACTCAGACGTCTGAATAAAAATGTATGTTTGTAATTCAAATAGAGTCCATATCATCACAGAAAAAAAAATATTTAAGGATCACTGTTTAAATAAACCATGGCATCTAAAAAAAATAATTCACTTGCTTTTCCTGTAATTTATAATTACTGTTTCTTTTTTCAATTAGATTATGCAACAGATTTTTTTTTTTTTTTTTTTTTGCATCTGCTTAAGTTCCTAACGGAATTTGGCGAAATTAGCACTACAACTTTATTGTGATGTATCTTAACCACTGTAAAACTTTTACTGTGTTATTTTCAAAATTCGGAAAAATGGATTTCTGAAAATTTTCTCCAAATCCTTTTGAACTGTGGAAGTGATAAACAGGTGTTTGCTTTCTTCTCAACCAAGCGCTTCAGATCAGCACTCCCAGCTGTCAATCAACCGTTGCTATGGTAACACCTTTTCTGCTGAAGGCTCACTCTATCCAAAGAGGCACACATACTTGTCCATAATAAAAATTACCAATGCTAACTTTTTAAGTTTTAAACCGATTCAATTGGAATTTTGGAAGTGAGCTTCTGTAATCCAATTATAGTGAATGTAAAAATTTCAGCCACTTTCGAGAAAAATTCGCAAAGATAGTTTTCTTATTTTTTATCATAAGTAGCGGAAGTCTCTTGAGGGGAGGGAGGGTAGCATGCACATAAACAAGATGATGAATATGTTGTTCAGGCCGCGTAGCCTCACTTCCCCTAATCCATTTCCCAGAAATCGCTTTTACCCGAATTCCCATTTCCCCTAATTTCGTTTGCCCTAATCTCGTTTCCCCTAATTCCTGTTTGCCCTAAACGGGTTTACCCCAACGGCGTTTCCCCAAAATCGCTTTTACCCGAATTCTCATTTCCCTAATTTCGTTTCCCTTAATCTCGGTTCCCCTAAATCTCATTTCCCCTAATTCACGTTTACCCGAATGCTCATTTCCCCTAAATCGCTTTTACCCGAATTCTCATTTCCCCTAACCTCGGTTCCTCTAAATCTCGTTTCCCCTAATTCGCATTTGCCCTAATCACGTTTACCCCAATGGCGTTTCCCCGAAATCGCTTTTACCCAAATTCCCATTTCCCCTAATTTCGTTTGCCCTAATTCCCGTTTGCCCTAAACGCGTTTACCCCAATGGCGTTTCTCCAAAATCGCTTTTACTCGAATTCTCATTTCTCCTAATTTCGTTTCCCTTAATCTTGGTTCCACTAAATCTCATTTCCCCTAATTCACGTTTGCCCTAAACACGTTTACCCCAATGGCGTTTCCCCGAAATCGCTTTTACCCGAATTCCCATTTCTCCTAATTTCGTTTGCCCTAATCTCGTTCCCCCTATTTCACGTTTGCCCGTATCAAGTTTTTCCTAATTCGCGTTTTCCTTAATTCGCGTTTGGTTTTTATTAACCGAAATAAAACGGTGGGTCTTGATATCTCAAGAGAATTATTCTTTCCTTTCTTGTTGATGATGTCGATAACCATGCCAACAAAAGTGTAAAGAAGTGCACATGGTGAGGACCATTATACGGTTAGTCCTTAACGCAGCCATTGTATCTGTCACGACCCCCCCCGCTACCCTTCCTCACAGATAAAGTACTACATCGCATTAAACTTTTATTAAAGCAAGAGATACTATTGAAAAGCATTCGCTAGAATTGTGAACGCAGAAGGCCTACTTTTTAAGAGTTCTTAGCGTACTAGACCCCTTTCTTCTCCCCACCGTACGAGACTCTAAGCATGAGCCGTGGAAATGCCTTTTGCTAATTGAGTTCCCCCTTAACAGTAGATGTCAGTTTGTCCTGTTTGAATGTTTTCTCAGTTAGCACCATCACTGATTGGGTGTAGGAGAACTGGCCATCGGTGAACTGGCCACAAAAATTTTAACAGGCCGTATAAAAATTGCGTTTTCGACCGCTTCGTGGCCACGTTCTTGGAAGTTGGTTATCTGAATCGCATAAAGTTTCTGCAATTTCGTCTTTTCTTAATTGCGATTATTAATGTAATTCTTTAAAAAAAAAATGTTTATGATCTACAACTGAACAAAAGATTTCAGAATTTACAAACAATTAATTATCTGAGGGCATGTGCTGCCTCACGAAACCTTTCGGGGGGGGGGTTAACACCAAAAGTATAAAATATAAAGAATTTCTGGTCTGATCGGGAGATTTTCAGCATTTACAACCTACAAGTCAACAAATTATCTAAGGGCATGTGTTGCTTCAAGAAAACTGTCAGGGGGGGGGGGCACACGTGTACAATGTTAAGTTAAACAAAATTTGTTTTGGATTTTATGGATTTTTACACTGCCTGAAAATAAACATCTTTCCTTTTCTTTCTGTTAAACTTGAAATCCAAAAAGGATAAAGAAAAATTTTTGTAATTAAAAAAAAAAAATTACAATGCCCCCTTTTTCGTTCCTGAGAATTGATAGCAGCAATAAGGTGCACAAAATCCTCTTTTCAAATTTTTACTGTCTGTAGCAGTGGCTTACGCCGATAGATCGTTTTCCAAACTTAGAAATATGAAAAGTTACTTCTGATTAAATGTGAAACAGCAACGACTTTTTTTTTGTTAGTAATTAAAACAAAATTGCTACAGACTTAGACAATTTGGACATCGTTATAAAGTTTGTAAAAAAAACAAACAAAAGCTACAAAAGGTAATTTTACCTGAAACTACGTTTGTTTGTGTGCTTTCTTAAAGCTTTAGTTTTTAATTTATAGGAAAAATAATTTCATTTAATACGAAAACCAATTATTTCGAATTCTACTTTCACTTTTATACAATTTATTTGAATATGTACCAATAGAAGATAATTTTTGGTTAGAATAGTTCAAGAGACACCCGTCATGTTCAATGTTATATATATACAAACTTAATTTCTGGATATTCATCACTGCTGCGTTGCACGTCAAGATCTTCAGAATGTGTGTTAAAAAAATTTGTTCTAAAATTCGGTTTTAAATTTTGTCCTTAACTCTGCTAAGGACAAAATTTAACTGGTATATATATACCATGGGTCATACTCTGCAGCTATATATATATATATATATATATACTGTATAAGTTTTTATTGATTGAAGTTTTAATTAGATATTAGTGTTGTTTTAGGGAGTTCAATTATGTATACCTGTGTTTGATTATTTTGTATCCGCATTTGGTCATTGGGGGGAACAAAAAGGGAACGAAGTTTGCGATGTAACTAAGAAAAATGTGTTGCAAATGTGTAGAGACGAAAACCTCCTAAAAGATTTTTGGAATAAAGGTGAGTAACCTCAAAAATGTAGATTCTTCAGAATTGTTAAAAAATGCTCAAAAGGAGAAATTGAAAAAGTTTTGGAAGATAATAATCAGGGTTCATTCTAGGATTAAAAAAGGGCAGGGTGCAGACTTTGAAAAGGGGCACTTTTTTTAACTGAAAAGGGCTTAATTTATTTTTATATATTTTGTTATCTAAATGGAATAAACTTGCACATAAATAATATGCAAAGGTTCAATTATATGAAAAATGACACATGCTTTTACTGGAGTTTTGAGAGAACTGTAAATGTTAATGTTTATCATATCAGTAATAATTCCAGAGTAAGTACCTTTCAAGTAGAATATTTTCACCAATATTGTGTCAGAAACACGTACAGAAAATTTTTCAGACAGTCTGAAGTTCATATATATACACTGTTTGTTGTCTAAAAGTTAAGGGCGGATCACATTTTTTATGTAGAAATGAAAAAATTATGTCTGTAGCTAAATTTGGCAGTAGAACTATTGCCAGCCCTGAAGCAGAATTTTTTTCAGAAGTGTTAAAGATTTAATGTCCAAAAGTACAAAAAAAAAAAAAAAAAAAACACTAAATGAGTGGTAATTTTGAAAAAGAAACTTAAAGGGAGAAAAAGAAAATATGGAAAGATAAAATCAAGGTTAAATAAAATGCCTTATCCTCTTTTGTTTTTGTAAAGCAAAAAATATTAAAGGTTTGGTTTTTTATGCTGAAAAAGGCATGAGAAAGGATAAGGAGAAATAATGAAAGATCACAAAGAAGTTTTGTTTTGTGTGCTTGAAATATAGTAGTTACTTTATGTTTTTGTGTTTGTAAAGTTATGCCATTAAAAGGTATTTGTGTTACATTTTTCAAATTTAACCAACTTGCATGTTATACATTACACATTTCCTAAAACGTTAAAGTTAAAAAACTGTAACCCATAATTATTTACAACTGCACTCTGGTAACCAATTAAAACATACCTAAATACCTGACACAACCACTATACTCGACAATCACGGACCTCTCCCCACTCAGAAATAAGCATACTATCCTAGCACTTTCAGCCTCAGCCCAGGCCATTCTCAAGGAGTGGACGCATCAGATGAACCACCCGTCACCGCCCTCAAAATGTAGCTATTGTTCCAGTGCTTGCGCTGCATCGTCTCATGCCCGTTTTTCGCCGTTCGGGTGCAGTGGCGCCATCTGGGGGGGGTGCCTTGAACCACGATGTAAGTAAGAAAAATACATGTTGGAAATGTGTAGAGACGAAAACCTCCTAAAAGATTTTTGGAATAAAGGTAGTAACCTCAAAAATGCAGATTATGTCTAAAAAGCACGTGAATAATTAAGCATGTAAATGACATTTGACATTTGCAATGCTGTATGAATACATAATTCTGAAGAATTTTGAACATTTATTTTTTCCAAAAATTGAGTGGCTATGTTTGTGTCGAGGAAGGGTAGGGGTGTTACGTGAAATGTTTGGAAGAAAAAATGCATAATTTGGAGATATTTGTGATGCATTAAGTCTAGGAATAGCCAGCCAGGTCAGCAATTACCAATGTTAGTGAAGTTTCTTTCTTCTATGTCTGAAACAGGAGAGTTGGAACTATTTTTTGACAATGTGGCAAAATATCAGGATATGCATTTTTTGGTCAAATCATAAAACTTATTGCACTTTTATAAAACAAGATGTGATGACATCATTTGAACAAGCTACAGATAAATTTACTGTACTTATAAAATTTAACTGAATGTAAACCTTGAATTTCAAATCTATGTCATATGGTTTTTCAATACAGAATATTTTACTATTATAAACAAGGTTAAACTGTACTGATTTGAACACCAATTCCACAAGAACTTCAGCCCTTATGTTAAACATAAGAATAAAGATATACAGTAAAACCTCGAAAATCTGGCAACTTCAGAAATCCGGCACTTTTCTGATTTTGTTTTTGTGAGAACATCCTATGTTTCACCAATAACCACGAAAATCTCCCGATGTACCGTCTCAATAACACATCGCGAAATCATCTGATCTCAGCATGCGCATTGCCGACAGCTGCCTACGTGTAACATTGAGAGGTTTTTCAAATTCGTCATTTCATTGGGATTCGCTGAAGTGAAGCGGACCAGTGAGGTGCCGAATCGGCGTGCACGTTTGAAATGCGTGTCGAACGTGTGATGATGATTTGTGCTTGGTGGTGGCAGGCAGCATGTGGATTCGATCATATAATGACATCTACATCGGCCTTCACGATACATCGCAGTCATCGCCTTTGCGATGTATCGTAGTTTCATCAGTCAAAACACTGTAACACCGATGTAAAATTCACATCGGGTTTTTGCGATGTATCGATATATCGCCCAGCCCTAGTCATTGCTCTGGCTTTTTTCAAGTTGCTGCCTAACCACTCGCCAAATTCCATTTTTTCCGAGAGTTTTAAAATAAATAGTACAAAAAGGTAATCGCCAATATTTTCGCAAAAACTTTTTCCATCGCCAAAACGATTTATCCCCCCCAAATTGCGAAGAATGCGATCGGCAGCGCGACCCCTGCATATTTATAAGTTGTAGACACGCAAATTTTCGTTAAAGTGACCTGTTACATGCTTTATGTAACACCCGTTACACAATTTTTGAAAAGCTTCACAAATCCGGAACTTTCATAAATCCGGCAGTCATCCGGTCCCCTTGATGCCGGGTTTTTCTGTATCTCATTTATCTCATATAAGTCTAAATGGCACAGTGATTGACCAGGTGAATGAGTTTGTGTATTTAGGAAGCATGTTTGACAGAGAGAACAAATTGGATGGTGAAATTAGTAGGCGAGTGAACTCTTCATTGAAAGTCATGGGTGCTTTGGGAGGTTTTCACAGGAATGATGGGTTCTCAAGAGAGTCGCGCATGACGGTGTATGAAAGTGTAATTGTTCCTACTCTGATGCATGGCAGTGAAACCTGGGTACTGCAGAAGAAACATAGGAGTCGTTTGTGTGCTGGAGAAATGTGTTACTTAGAGGGTTTGTGGCAAGACACGTTCTGATTGTGTGAGAAATGAAGATGTGTTGCAATTGTGTAATGTGAAGCAAAATGTTGTTAGCAAGGTAGAGACTAATATGCTTTGGTGGTGTGGCCATGTTGAAAGAATGAGTGATGAGATGCTTACTAAGAATTTTTTTAGCCCAAGTGGCAGGAAAGAAAGGCAGAGGAAGGCCAAGGAAGTCATGGGAGGATCAGATTCAGGAGTATGTGCATGAGAAAAAGATTATGAGTATGAAGTACAGAAGACCTTGTGTATGGCGTGCGATGGATGTGAGTGAAGCCCAAGTTGTATGTCAAGATCGCTGCAAAAGGAGAACTTTGATACAGCAACAGTAAGTAAAAATTATCTGGTAGTTTGTATTTTTTTGTGGAACTAACCTCTGAATCTCAGAGAACAGCTTAGTGATATGTATATGTTACCGCTAAAGCTCGAAAGCCGTTAATGTGCACATTACCTAGCTAATCTGCAGATTAACTGATTTGCTCCGTTAACGTGCGGAATCAAGAGTTTTCCGCATTTTACCTAGGTAATGTGAACAAAAACGGCTTCCATATCGTTAAAGTTCAAAAGTTTGTTTCTCTCATTTCCTTTTCCTACACCTTCCCCCTCTCCCTCCACTTTTAGTTTGGTTTCGCCTGTTTCTCTCCTTTCCTTTCCCTACACCTTCCCCCTCTCCCTCCACTTTTAGTTTCGTTTCGCCAGCGTCTAGTCGTTGCCGGTTGTTTTTATTTCTCATAATTGGCGTTGGCTGCCAGTGCGTAGCATAGCTAATTCTGTTTTCAAATTCGTTTCTGCCTGTTAGCGCGTGAATTTGTGTCGTGATTTTTTAAAGCAGATAAATTTAACTCCTAGTATGCAAGCAAGCATCGAATTGGTGAGTAAAATGAAGAAAAGATTCTTCGAAAACCTCTTTAGCGAAGATTCAAAATATAATAGTGTTTTAATGACAAAAACGAAAGTATGATTCCATAATTAAAGATTTAAAGCAAATAAGTTTCCAAGAAGAAAGAATCATCGAGATTATCGAATAATTCAAAGGTATAATATGCCTGCTCGATTTTAGCTGTGGTTCTTAATAAAACAGAGGATGGCTTTTATAAACTTACTACTAAAACGGGTATTTTAAAACAATTGTATGCAAAATCTGAATTCAGTGCTTGCAAAGAGAGATTTTTAACGAAAGAAGATGTCCCTGCTGTAGAAATATCTTTACGTCAAACAGCAATAAAACAATCCCTTGGTACTGGGCAGGGTTTCAGAAAATGTGACTGCAAATCTAAATGTACCACAAATAGGTGTGCTTGTTGCAAAAACCAATTGCTATGTAATTCAAAGTGTCACCAATCTTTAGATTGCACTAATAAGTAAGCATAATTTTATCATGTTTTGTAAATTCATTTCCTTAATTATAATAATATTTCAAACCATTTGATTCTTTCTATTATAGTTTTTTTTAGTGATGATTGATTCTATCAACTAATTTGTTGATTGTTTGATTGTATTAACTTGATTCTTTATATATCGAAAAATAAATAAATAACATTATGTTAATTTCAGCGTACAGAAACGTTGCTGTTGTTCCAGCAAAGATCTTATTTTCACTTTAACGAGTGCCTAGTAGGTAATGTGCAGATTATCTAGGTAATTTGCAGATTACCTAGGTAATTTGAGAAATGAAACAATTTTCGGCACTTTAACAGATCACCCTAGTTAATCTGCACATTATCTAGATAATCTGTAGAATAACTGATTTCTGCACTTTAGCGGTAACATATATATGATGTATCATTCAATACATCATTTCTTCATCTCCCACTTCCCTTCTGAAAGACTGATTTTATTATACACTGGCGTGCAAATATTAAGGACAAGACGGTTTTTCGAATGTAACGTCGTGCAGAAGTGCTCCACATCGACTCAAACCATACCATAAGATCCCCAAGATGTAAGAATATGGGACAAGTGAGGAAAAACCGTCCAAACAAGGAATCCAAAGGATACAATGGCACTTAATTGAAAAGGTAGCTTCGAGCACAACTGGACAGAAGACAGAAACGTCCATGTGACAGGCGGCTGCCAAGAAAAATCCAGTCTTAAATAGGGGATATGATCACCCCTGACTGCGTTGCAGGATTTACAATGTCTGTCCATGCTGAGGACGAGGTTGTGAAGGAGCTGTTGAGGCATCGCGGCCCATTCCTCTTGTAGTGGCAATCGCAGCTGCAGAATCGTTGCTGCCAAGCGTCTCCCAAGAAGGTCCCACACATGTTCAATTGGATTTAGGTCCGGTGACCTTGCGGGCCAATCCATGTGTTGAATATCTTCACTCTCCAACAGCCCTGTGACAGCCACTGTATGATGAGGTGTAGCATTGTCATCCATGAAGAGGAACTCAGGACCCACAGCACTTCTAAACAGACGCATGTGAGGCAGGAGAACCTCAGTACAATAGCGGACACCAGTGACTGAACAACCTTGGAAGATGTGGAGGTCAGTACGGCTACCAAGAATGATACCGCCCCAAACAAGAACTCACCTCCAAACTGGTCCCTTTCGATGGTGTTGAAGGTGTGATTGCGTGTTCCCTGCTCTCTCCAGATGTGTATACGTCCAAAATAGACTCTCATCCGTAAAGAGAACTTGACCCCATTGCTGATGTGTCCAGTTCTTGTGTTTCTGGCACCACAGAAACCGCCGTTTCCGATGAGCAGGCATTAATGGCACACACCGTACTGGTCGTCATGCAACTAGACCACCTTTGTGCAGCCTCTTGGTCACGGTAAAATGCGATAACGGACGCTCAGTTGTCTGTTGCATGTGCCTTGCGATTGTTCTCGCTGTCTGCCATCTGTCTCTTCTCGCCTGTAGGACAATATACCTGTTGCCCGCCGCCGTAATTGCTAGTGGACAACCACTGCTAAACTCTTGGACAGCTGTTCCTGTCGTTTGAAATGCTCTGTAAGCTTGTGAAATGATGCTGTGAGCAATCCTGAACTCCTCGGCCACACTAGTCATACTTCGACCTTCTTCCAACTTCCCAATGACGCGACCTCGGGTAAAGTCATCCAGATGTCGTCTACTGGATTGCCTGTTGGTCATATCATATGGTGGCAGCAACTCGACGTCGTTCAAACCGATGTACACTGTGCAATAGCTTTCACCGAATTGCTGAGCATACACTGCCCGTGTGCTTTATACCCTTCGACACCCCCCCCCACACACACACGCCGTGCTGCATATATGCGCATGCCCTACCATACCGGACCCTAGTCTATCTCCTGAGTGGTCTTTCGGTCCGTTCTGCCTGCTCGTTCCGCTGTTATGCTCTCCTCTTCGTCCTTAATTTTTGCACACCAGTTATGAAAAGCATTCCTACTCTTTATATGTATATACTTTTCAGGAATTTCGTGAAACTTTTTTGTTTGCATACTGGACAATGAAGGGGAGTTTAATCCACTTTTCATGTCTCACATATCCAAACTTCTACATGATAAATTAAAGAGAGCAATAGTTTATTTTATCCGACGGAATTATTTTAAATGGCAAGAAAAAAGAAAAAAAAGTCTTAATCCGATTTTTGATCATGAACATAATAAAAATTGAAGAAAAATGAGGGGGCAAATGTGATGTTTAGCCCCTGCACACTAATGAGTGCAGGGGCAGCTAGCCCCATGGTTCCAATGCCGCTGGTTTGAAACACTTGACATAATATGAGGCACATTTGTTTTATAATTTTTCTAAGTATACTGGTGCTTTACTTAATACAATAATTTTTTTTTTTGTACATTGGGGAAATTTGTTAGTTACATAAAATATAACCAGAAATTGAGGATTAAAAATGTTAATCAAAAGTTTGAATAAAAAGTTTACCTCGATTACTAATGCAACCTGCTAAGTGCAGGGCTGTGCGCCCCATCTTGTCCTTGGCATTGACATCTGCTCCTTTGGATATTAAAAACTTGACTAACTCCTCACAACGCTGCATGGCAGATAAATGCAGTGGAGTCGTCCCATCACTGTCAGCATCACTCAAACTAAATCCACGTTCTACAAGTGCTTTGGCTGGAAGAAAAAAATTAAGTAAAAATAGCAATGAGCAAACATGATATATTCAAAATTTTAAAACAATAAACTAATTTTTACATTATAATTTCAAAATGTTCAATAAATTATGCTTTAAGAAATATTTAATCAATTAAATACATCAGAGGCATGCAATTGTAAAATTCTCCTCTCACCCATTTCATACACTCATGTAACTAGAAACCAAGAATATGTTAGTCTACCTAGGTTTGCTAATAAATAATGCACATAATATATTTCAATATTATCCATTGGGATATATGTAAAGATAAAGACTCACATGTTTGCACATTACCTTACCTCCCAATAACTTCTTTAAAACACATTTAGAATGCATGTGGTCTGGAGGAAAATGCCTTCTTAGCAGTAACCTGTTTCATTAAGCTTTGCCCAAATTAACATTTGTAATTCAAATTGAAAAACACAAAACTACTGAACTTTCTATTTACATAAGGCTAAATGACAATATTATTATATACAGAAACACGCATTTACATACACACTTTTTAACAATTCAGTTCTACAAAGACTATTTACAAAGCTACACAATTTTTAGATTATTTTTAGTCTTCTTTAAATAAAATAAATGCATTTTGAAGAGATTAAACACATCTAAAAAAACAGGTTACCACCCTGAGGATGTTTCTATAAAGAAAAATCTAAATATAGTTTGCAACTATAATAATCTAAATATCATTGCAAATCAATGGAAAAGAAGTACAATGTTAAAAAGAAATAGTAGTTTCTTGTTTTGAATCCGAGTAGTCGGCAGGGGCAAAAACATCGCTGCACACATTCTGAGGAGGCCATGCCAGTCTTCGGCCTTTCAGACTGCTGCAGGCAGCATCTTCCACCAGATGTGTACTATAGCGTGGGTAGAAAATACCGAAATGTTTTTAATCGAATCGCTACAGTACGGAAAAGTTGCCCCTGGTATAGTTAAAGATAATGTAAAACAAAAAACTTAAATTAGACGATATTTTCCATTCATGCATGATGCGCATTGAAGTTATAAAAATTTCCAAAATTTACACAATTTTATTGATTTTTTTCCAAGAACTAAATAAAATACAATTGAATCACTATAATGTGGAAAAATTGCCTCTAGTATAGCTAAATATAATGTAAAAAACGTTTTTTGAATTAAGAGAATATTTTCTGTAGCGCATGATCAAAATTATAGAAATTCCACAAATTTAATTTTTCAGATTCAAATTTACTTCTTTTACTCCTTTCTTTTTGAGGGGATAGCATTCTGAAGAAGTGAGATAGCATAGCCTTAAATAGGAATTTGGGCATGATAGATCTTGATAGCAATGCTGCATGGATGTCCGAGAACCACAAACTTTGCTTGATGCTTAGTCTGTCCACTAGACTAAGACTCAAAGTTAGAAGGGGCAATGATTGAACTCTTAGAGAAGTTTGTGAGCTTTTCTTAGGTTTCTTTTTTTAATTTTTGGGTTTCCTGCATATTTACTGGTCCAATCGTCCTTATCTCATGCTGTCTTTGGAGATATAGGAACTTCAGTTCAATTGAACAGATTTTTCTTCACTTATTACAGGTGCATGTGAAATACAAGAGGTACTTTTTTTTTTACAAATGCAACCCAACATCATAGAACACTTGCATCCAGCAACATCAAAAAGTGCCTTAGATTATTTTTTTAAATTGTCAAACTTGTTTTAAAAGTTTGGTTTGTTTTTGTCCCAGTTATAACACTTCCTCAGTTTGTAATATTTATCATGCTAGGCCTTAAAAAGCTCCACTATTCTATACTCACTGTAGGATGCATGCTTTATCAAATACAGATTTTATTCTGTTTGCCTCTGCCACCACAGCTGATGAAAGGTTAACGCTCTTATTCTTACATTCCGATGCCAACTTAATGTGTATCTCTCTCTTCAAAACAGCACTGTATTACATCCTCATGTGCAGGCTGTTTACTTGGAACAAGATCTCTTGAACGACCAAATAAAGGGCAAATAAATTCTTGTCTCGTTATATGTTTATGTGCCGCTTCTATAATTGAAAAACATAATTAAATTGCGATATCACAAGGTAATGGTAAGTACATACTTAAGTTGAGCCACTGGACTAAATTCGAACTCTGATCTGTACTGGTTGCGAGCTAATTTGCGACTGGCCAAAGGAACGGCGGGTTTGTCACAGTCAACATGTCTTAGCAGCATATGGAGTGTGTGTCAACACCAAGATCAACAGGTCTCAGCCCCAAGTGAGTGGAGGGGAAAGGTTTTGGTACTAAGAACAAATCACAAATGTCTAAATTTGTGAAATTTCTATAATTCTAATTATCTTGGCGCAAACAGAAAATATTGCCTTAATTCAGAAAACTGTTTTACATTATATTTAGCTATACTAGAGGCAACGTTTTCTGCACTGTAGCGAATCGATTGTGATTTATTTGTACTTAAAAAACAACAACAATAAAATTGCATAAATTTTGGAAATTTCTATGATTTTGATCGTGCATGAACTGAAATTTGCCTGATTTAATATTTATTTTTACATATCATTAGCTATACCAGGGGTAACTTTTTCGCACTATAGCGATTTGATCAAAAACATTTCAGTATTTTCGATCCACTCTAGTGTACTAATCTATGAATATGCTAAAGCTAAATTAGCAGAAACATTCAGATATGCATAACAAGATCATGTTTTTCAGGGTGGTAACCTGCTTTTTAGATCTTTTTAAATACATTTATTTTATTTGAAGTTGACTAAAAATAATATAATCTGAAAGTCGTGTGTCCTAGTACAAATTAATTGGTAAAAGTGTGTATGTTAATGCAGGTTTCCGTATACAATAATATTAAGTCATTAAGTAAATACGAAATTTAGTAGTTTTTAGTGGTTTTTAATTCGAATTGTGAATGTTAATTTGGGCAAGGCTTTTAACACAATATGTTGCTGCTAAGAATGTATTGTCCTCTAGGCCATGTACAGTCAAATTGTGTTTTAAAAAACTTATTGGGAAACGCAAACAATTTATCAAGAATGCAAACACAATTTTGTCTTTACATATGTCCCCATACATACTATTGAAACATTTGATACATATAAAATATATCTGTCACCACCAGCATAATGCGACTGGCTAATGCATGTTGTGTGCGGTGCAAGAGGTGGATGTCTCTGGCAGAGATTCAAACACAAGTCCAAGTTTTCTTGTAGACTCTCAGTGCATGGGAATGCGAATGCGTGGATGGATCCTGGCTAAGTCAGCCACAGAAAAACTTTGAACTTGGTCCACCCCAACTTTGGGCTAGCCACCCAAGCTGGATAAACACTTGCTCTGATACCTCTGTTGCATCTTGTGTTGGATGGATAAAAATGGAATGGATGGATCATAATGGATCAAAAGGGGTTTGAAATGCCATTGATGCAAGTAAGTAATAAATATCTCCATGGGCTCCATGGAGTCATGAAGCAAATGAAACATATAATGGGCCGAAGGCTTAGACAACACTAGGGAGTGGTAAACAGCCTATAGCATGAAATTTCTTTCCTAATCCGTGTTCTGTCTCGGTGCGATCTGTGAGAGTTTGAAAGGTCACTCTGGTGACAAATGCACTGATGATAAGAGGTTGTTTATGGTCTTGATATGCCGTAGACATCACAGTCGACTCTGGTTTAAACTCAAACTTTGGATGGGGGATGGGTTCTAATCCCTCTAGCCCCAATAATCGGCCGTTGTCCTACCCTTTATGGGGTGCTCTATTGAGCCAATAGGCACTGTAGGAACATACCTTAAGGATTAAGAAAACAGCAGAGTGCAAATCACTGCCAGACTTTCGGAAACTGTAGTTTTCACTGAAATAGAAAAGTCGCAGCAAAATCTGCTGATAGTTGGATATTTAAACAGCTGGTACCATTTTCCAACGGACATTAATTTTTCTCTAACATTTTGGATTAGCTCATCGCATTTTGAGAAAATACCAACTGTAGCTTAACTTCTGGTGAACAGCATGACAAATGGATTGGCCAAAAGAAAAAGGATAATGAGCAGGACTTAAGAGAAAATTGATATCACAGCAAAATCTCTAAAGAAAAGTAATTTCTCTCCACTAATGCATGTCATAAGGATCACAAAAGGCAAGCAAATGGTATTTGTTTCAAATGACACATAATGCTGGAGCAGGTCCATTCACACGAGGCTGAGTTTCTAAGTAGATATGCTGAACTGTATATGATGAATGCGAGCAACAGATAAAACTGGTGGTGTGACAAAATTGTTTGTCCTCAGTTGAAACACTAGCCAATGAGTTCCAAAATGCCCCTGAAAGCAACACTAGAACTAAAAGATAAAGAGAACAGATTCCAAGGCTGAGCAGCCACACACAAGCCTAACATCAGCAAAATCAACGCCAAGTGTCGGTTGAAGTAGTGTAAAGCTTGGTATCAGTCATTATCTGGAGACGTTCTCTGGAGTGATAAATCACACTTCACCCTTAGGCAGTCAACAGGAAAGTCGAGGTGCGGAGGATGCCAGGTGAATGCTACCTGCCTGACTTGTTGTGCCAAGTGTGAAGTTTGGTAGGAGGCATCATGCACTGGGTATGTTTTTCTTGGTTTGGACTGGGCTCCCCAGTTTGAGTACCCAGGAATCTTAACACTGTGGCTTATAATAACATTCTTGACAATGCCAGGGAATCTAAACGCAGTGACTTATAATAACATTCTGAGTCTGTGCTCCCAACATTATGGCAAGAGTTTGATTTCCATTACCAATGGACTGGCTTCCCAGTTCCAGTGCTAAGAATCGTTCCTTTTTTGGACTGGCTCCCCAGTTCCAGTGTCGGGAATCTTTCCTTTTTGGACTGGCTCCCCAGTTCTAGTGCTACAGGAATGGTTTGACGAGGTGTGTCTGGAAGAACTTGACTGGCCTACACAGAGATCTAATCTCAACCCCATAGAGCACCTTTGGGATGTATTGGAATATCGACTGCAAGCCAGGCCAAACCACCAGACATTGATGACTGACCTGACTAATGTTCTTGTGGCAGAATAGAAAGCAATTCCCATAGCAACATCCCAAAATGCAGTGGAAAGCCTTCCCAGCAGGGTGGAAGCTGTGATAGCAGCATAGGGTGAACCAACTTGCTATCAATCCCTTTCTATTACAGAGAGTTTGTGGATCTTTGATCAGATAGTGTATATAAATGATCTGTAGAATCAAAAAACAAACATGTGAAACATTATTTCTGCCATCTAAAATAGAAAGAAAGCATTTAAAACTACCATCATAAAAAACGTATTCTCATGAAAAAAAATTGCATAAAACAAATGAGTCTAACTTTTGAACATATACTAAGAATGCTTACCTGTCTTAACGTATCCTGACTGAATACAGCGGCATACAATAGGCTTCTTTTCTTCCACTGCCCTGGACATCACAGAAAGAGAATTCTCACGAAAAAAATGCACATGAGCTCTATGGACCCTCAGTGGTCCAAAAAACACATGCCTCTCTATTTCAAATTCTTCAAAGTCAATTTCGTGGTCCATTCTGCTTGCTAACCTGAAAAAAGAAAAGTTATTGCAGTGACTCACATCAATCATAGTTATACCTACACTTCTGACATGAGAGTAAATTAAACTATAAATGCCTTCGCAAGAATAGATCAAGGTGGCATTTGATACGATTGGGTGGTAGCTTCACAAAAATATTTTTAAATGGAACGGTATCTTCACAAAAAAATTTCGAACAATAGCGCTACCTTCACAAAATATTTTTAGTAAAATTTTATTTTAACAAAAATATTTTGGCATAGGAAGAATATTGTCGAGTTTAAAGTGTTTTCTATTTTTCTGTTTTGTTTTTTATGCGTGTGCATTTTTGTGACATTTAGACTGTTCATTTCGCTGTGAAAGCAAAGCAGGGCAGTTGATGCTGAAAGTTTTTTATTTTTACATACATGACCACACAACTGGATTTTTGCTTTACATATGCCCAATACCAATCATTTTGATGACTCGTATATCTGGGCAATGGCATTTTGCAAGTCCTGATCTGATAATGATGATTCTATCACTTTGAATCGCCACGATTCTTCTAAGGGGACGAGTACAAAATCTGCGATGTACGTCGTCCGTCGCCGTGATTCTGCTTCGGGAATGAGTACAAAATAAACATGCAATGTATGTTGCCCGTCGCCGTGATTCTTCTACGGGGATGAGTACAAAATAAATCTACGATACAAGTCGGCCGTCGCCGCGATTCTGCTACGGGGGCGAGTACAAAATAATTCTGCGACCTAGGTCATCTTTCGTGAGAAAAAAAAAAATTATGATTACGGGAGAAATCCTCGCTACACCAAGGAGGTTAGAAGTACGAGGAGCTGACAACAGCCCCTCTCCCTGTGCTTCTGGCGTGACGCCACTTTTTAGCAGCTGACTACGCCAGTGCGTCCAACCTAAGAATCTCCTGTATATCTCTATGGGGAAATCGCGAATTTGAACGGGTTTTTCGGACCCTTACTTTACCCATACAGGCATGAAAAATATCGAGGCTGAAATATTCGTTCCCATAACAAAAAATTTCCAGAAAAAACAGGAAAATATATGTTGGTATTTCTTTAAAAAATTGAACAAAATAATGATTTTTTGAGCGGAAGTGCATAGTGCGCATGGTTACTTACTACCCATGTGCAAGTAACCATGCATACTGCCCTTGCTTTACACATGCCCAATACCAATCACTTTGATGACTCGTATATCTGGGCAATGGCATTTTGTAAGTCCGGATCTGCTAATGATGATTCCATCACTTTGAATCGCCGCGATTCTTCTAAAGGGACGAGTACAAAATCTGCGATGTACGTCGTACGTCGCCGTGATTCTGCTTCGGGAATGAGTACAAAATAAACATGCAATGTATGTTGCCCGTCGCCGTGATTCTTCTACGGGGATGAGTGCAAAATAAATCTACGATACAAGTTGGCTGTCGCCGTGATTCTGCTACGGGGATGAGTACAAAATAATTCTGCGACCTAGGTCGTCCTTCGTGAGAAAAAAAAAAAAAAAAATTATGATTACGGGAGAAATCCTCGCTACACCAAGGAGGTTAGAAGTACGAGGAGCTGGCAACAGCCCCTCTCCCTGTGCTTCTGGCGTGATGCCACTTTTTATCAGCTGACTACGACAGTGCGCCCAACCTAAGAATCTCCTGTATATCTCTCTATGGGGAAATCGCGAATTTGAACGGGTTTTTCGGACCCTTACTTTAATCATACAGGCATGAAAAAAATTGAGGCTGAAATATTCGTTCCCATAATAAAAAATTTCCAGAAAAAACAGGAAAATATAAGTTGGTATTTCTTTAAAAAATTGAACAAAATAATGATTTTTTGAGCGGAAGTGCATAGTGCGCATGCTTACTTACTACCCATGTGCAAGTAACCATGTTTAAAATATAACCAAAAGCCTAATGTTACGAAATAAGAAGTCCGAAATATTCCTTCTTTCCATCCTTGATTTGCATGCGCTAAACAAAACTGCTTAAGCCACAGGAAGTGACGTCACGTTCCCGAACTCTCGCAGCACAGACTCCCACCACTTCAGAGAGAGGACAGAAACAGCTGATCTGTTTTGGCTTCACTCAAAACGGGTCCCTTCACCTCCTCTTCTTCTAACCTCCTTGCACTACACCTAACTTCCATTTTCGAAAATTGTTTGGCGATACTTCTACGGGGAAGAGTACAAAATCTGCGATGTACGTCGGCCGTCGCCGTGATTCTGCTACGGGGATGAGTACAAAATAATTCTGCGACCTAGGTCGTCCTCCGCGAGGAAAAAAAAAAAAAATACGATTACGGGAGAAATCCTCACTACGCCTAACTTGCGTTTTCGAAAATTTTGGAAGGCGAAAAACTTGCATCTACGATAGGGAGTCTGCAAGATGGTTGTAATACGGTTCTGGGGATATCGTTTTTGTCTGCAGGACCAAAATAAATCTGCGACGTATGTCGCCCGTCGCCGTGATTCTGCTATGGGGGTGTTGCGTTTAACAAATGTACCACGTGAATGTGGTTTTAGCACACAAAACAGAATTAAGGTCAAAATTTAGAGATTCGCTGAGCAACAAAATGCATATTTTTGAAATTAGGCCAGATAAACCCTCATTCTGCTTAAAGGTGGTGTGCAACCAAGATCATGAATCCTACATGAACAGTTTATGTGCAATTTGCTCTGGACTTTCAAACTTCAGATTGACTGCGAGCTATGAAGTTACGCATTGTGTTACTATGGAATTGGTAGCAGTGGGAAACTGATAACAGAAAATCAGTGAATAAAGGTTGTGAAAAGTAAAACTTGAAGAATGTTTTAAGCAGCTTGATGAAAAACTGAAGTATTTTTAACAGCATACTTACATCTATAGAAAACAAGCAGTCTTAAAAAGATGGAGAAGCATAGTGTTCAAGAGTTCAGGCAAATTAATTCAAATTAATAATTCAAGTTGATTTTGCATAAAACTATACAACACAAAGAGCAAACAAGATTCAGTCTGCGTATTGGTCAAACGATCAAATAACTCTTTTCACTGTGTGTGCTTGAGAGAAACTTTATGTTCATTCAATAGATATACACTATCATACCAATAATTGTCCGGATATATCAACCAATTGTGTCATCTGTATATTCCACGATTGCTGCTATGCAGACAACTGATATATAGGTAGCAGAATGCAGTGGGTAAGCGTAGTAATTGTATTCCGGGAGCATGGCAACTTGGTGACTTTGAAAGGGGTGTCACTGTGGAATTCCACATAGGGGGTATATGCCCATAACACGATCAGCACTCAACTGGAGTATGCAAAATCAATGGCTGGCGATGTGATAACCAAATGGAGACGTTCTGGCAGTACTATTGCAGGAAAACATCGTGGTCGGACCCCGAAAATGACGGGTAGCATAGAAAAAAATGGCTGAAATCAGCGCAAAGCATCCGTGAAGAGTTCCAGAACAGAACTAATACCACTGTGTGCATTAATACAGTCCAAAAAGAACTCCATGCACTGGGTTTCCATGGCAGAGCGGTGGCACATCTGGCATGGTAAAAAGAGCATATGAACTGGACAATCAACCAAACAGTATTATGGAGAGATGAATCCATGTTCACGTGTTTCCAGTCCAATATGGGTGTGGTGACTGTCTGAAGAATGCCTGCTACTGCAATGTATAGTATTCATTGTAAAGTTTGGTGGAGTTCTTGTATGGTGTGCATTCAGCTGTTATGGACTTGGACCTCTGGTCGTGGTCCCTGCTACCATGACGGTGGTTTGCTACATTGGCATTCTGGATAATCAGGTATTTCCTACACTGTAGCAATGCCACGGAACCAGGGCAAGATTTCATCTTTTATGCTCACTAGCAAATTTTGCTAATTACCAAATAGTTTGCTAGCAAAACTTTGCATAACTAGCAAGTAAAACTGAATCAACTAGTAACCTATTTTCTAACAAAGCTACATAGAAATTTTAATACACAAATATTTTGACTTACCTTTTCTTAAACTAAACAGAATCTTAGACAAGTTTAGTGACTGTTTCTAACAAGAATTTCTTATAAATCCTCATATTATATGAATACATTTCACTGACATTTCGATTCAGATTTATATACAACAAACTCGCCAACTTTCAAGAATTGAAATCCGTAAAAAGAGTTCAGTGAACGTTTATAATCGATATGTCAGACTGACTAATGTATCGAACGTACTGATGAAACGTATTTATCATATCGATTAAAAACCGATTCATTATGAGAACCTTATATCGATTTCATATGCTATGCAAATAAAATGTTTTGCACTATTTCTCGCATATAAAAATTAAAATAGAGTCAAAACATAATTAAGTCATCCGTTTACAGTCATTAAGCTACATATACGTAAAAAAGAATTAATTTGTAACCGCGAAATTGCAGCTACAAGCGATATGTTGCAGCGACTTTTTACTTTAAGTTAAAAATGGTTTTGAACATCATTTTGTGTCAGTATGCTAAAGTACCTTTAAAAAAGCAATCCCTCCCCCTCTCTCTAGTTACAGCTAATATTAATCTTACAAAGTTTATTTCCGAGTCTTTCCAAATTGGATGAGATGAGATAGGTTGGAAGAAATTATGATCAGGGCAATCAGAAACAGGCAGGTGCCGTAGTCCTTTAAGATAATTATTCTCTTTGAAAAATGTTTAGGTAATATATTTAAATATATATTTATATATGACCCTAATCTATTCCGAAAAAAAAAAAAAATCCGTAAAATGTGTCGCTCCGTAAAACAAGTACAATTTGCGTAAATTTTACGGTTAACCCGTAAAACTTGGCAGGTATGATACAACTCCAGCTGAATCAAATAAACTTTCTTCCCCCTTTTGCAGGTGGGAAGAGTTTATCTGCCCTCTTTCACTCGTTTGCCTTTATTGTTTCAAGGGTAGTGAAATCCTCTCACTCAGCGAATGCTTTATTTCTTCCCTCATTTTGGTTTCTAAAAATAAATCAGTTAAAGGTGGATGATCCTCTGCTAGCTATCCGACGACTGGAAGGAACGAAAGATGTGGAGAAGATAGGAATAAAATATCGAAAGTAAATTTTGGCGATAGTGCATCACTGTTTTAATAACAGGTAAAAATACGAAATATTGCGTAAACTTCGTGGATTGACAATAGTTTTTGGTTAGTTTAACTAAAAAAATGGTAAAGGTGTAGTTCAGGTCCTAAATTATTTGGCTAAAATTTTGTGAAAAAATTATATACATATTTTAAAGTGTGTAATTTGAAAGAAAATGGTGAACACATTTCAGCTCTACAATGCATTTAAGAAAAATTTTACCATCAAATTTACCCGCCTGCATGGGGACGTGAAAGAACGCTGCGGCGAGCCTGCCCCCAATACTTCCGCGACATCCTCCAAGGCTCCACCAAAACGAAGGTAACAGTAGTGCTGTTTTTGTTTCTTTGCTGCTTTCCTTTTGCCTTTGTAGTCCACTTAGCAACTGAGTTTTAACACCCTTTCTAGAGAAAATAATAATAAATTTAGAATTGTTCTCCAGAGCAAACATTGCAAGATGCTGCGGCAGCCATTTTATGAGCGGTAATCTATGAGACAGGGGAAACCTTTGCATCTTACAACAATCTACACTGCTCTGGAAAATAATTCTAAATTTATCATTGTCTCTAGAAAAGGTGTTAAAACTCACTGTCTTAAGATCACTGCAAAAGGAAACAAGAAAGATGACACCAAAGTTCGGATGTAATGAGCACGTCTTTTGAATCCATTCTGACGCGAATTAAATTTATCAACGCTATTTGAAGTCATAGAAACCGGTAGAGAAAACAGTAGTAGTATCTGACCAAAGTTTGAAAGAAGTTTTTCAAACGGAATTTGAATTTTTTTTTTTTTTTTTTTTTTTGGATTGGAGGTTTAACGACCACCACCGTGAGCAACTCAGTGGGCTGTAAGTAGTCGCCGGAATTTTAATCCCGCAGATATTGCTGTAAACGGAATCGTGAACTTATGCCCTCTGGTGCAGACTTGTGTGTTAAGAAAAATTTGAAATTATATGTGAAACATTTCGTAGCGGAAATGCTCTCCAACAAAGAAGGAATTTTTAAATCGGACTCTTAAAAGCAGAGACATCGACAAATATAAGATATGAACCATACCTAACAACTTACAGAAACCGAAATCCGTAAAAAATAAAAATAAAAATCGATGTTCGATGAAATTTTAATCGATACATTCAATGAAATTACTTGTCGCGCATTTGATTAAATTACTGAAAATATCGATTAAAAACGATATGTTACCTTTGAAACTAGTATCAACTTTTAATTGATATGACTACAGATGTTTGAATTTATCGGCATGTTTATTTAGATTAAAATAGAATCTACATAATTTCTCATTACTATGCTATCATGATCTATAAAGAGATAAACATTTATTTTTACGGAGGTTTGCATCTCAAGGGAAGGATGTCCCACCCATTGACCCCCAAATCCAATAGGATCGTATCCCATGCCGTCACGGAACAAACTAAAATGTTTTCAAAAACGAACCATTTTAATGCTAGGATTATCTTACGGAGAGACGGACGATGAGACAGTCAAATGAAATAAATGAGTGACTGAGGGACACTAATTGGTAAATTATGCTCAACTAAAAACGAAGTTATTTCTTGTTTCCCTTTGCAGTGATCTTAAAACTCACTGTCTTAAGATCACTGCAAAAGGAAACAAGAAAGATGACACCATCGTCCGTCTCTCCGTAAGATAATCCTAGCATGAAAATGGTTCGTTTTTGAAAACTAAAATGTTTTCAAAAACGAACCATTTTCATGCTAGGATTATCTTACGGAGAGACGGACGATGAGACAGTCAAATGAAATAAATGAGTGACTGAGGGACACTAATTGGTAAATTATGCTCAACTAAAAACGAAGTTATTTCTTGTTTCCCTTTGCAGTGATCTTAAAACTCACTGTCTTAAGATCACTGCAAAAGGAAACAAGAAAGATGACACCATCGTCCGTCTCTCCGTAAGATAATCCTAGCATGAAAATGGTTCGTTTTTGAAAACTAAAATGTTTTCAAAAACGAACCATTTTCATGCTAGGATTATCTTACGGAGAGACGGACGATGAGACAGTCAAATGAAATAAATGAGTGACTGAGGGACACTAATTGGTAAATTATGCTCAACTAAAAACGAAGTGAATAAACACTTCGCAGGAATCGCACCCAGTTCATTATAACTTTTAACAAAGGAAGTTAATTTCGTATTTTTTTCTTTCCACGCAGTCAACATTAGATTTATGGCTTGGCGCTATATGATTAGTAATATCATTCCTTTCACCACGCGAAACGCTGAAATTTACATCGACACGTAGAACAAAATGCATATTTTCCTTTTTTGAAGATTTTGTAATACACAGGAAACCCGCAGAATACGCATCACAGAAAGTTTTATAGTACCCCCCCCTCTTTTATATTGTTGCTAATTGAGAATCACTAATACTAAATTTATTGATACTTGAAAAAAAAATGCAAGTAAAACTGCTATAGTAAAACAGTAACAGTTTAAAGAGATGCAATTTGCAGAGGAAAAAACATTACCGGAACATATTAATTTTGGTTGAATCCAGCCAAGATGTTATGTGTTCACGTTATCGAGAGACGAACTTTAATTTTAAAGCACGGTTGGAAAGCGTACAAACTTACTAACGGAGGAGCAAAACAACTCACTGCTGGAGAAGCACTGGCTCGAATGAACACAGGACTTCTTTTTTCCCCTTTTAACTTCCTCTTGGCATTCTTTCGTTAGGTCAAATTTATTACCAGAGAAGAAGTTACGAAACCATGACCCAATTTTCAATTTAACAAAACTGACAGCTTTTGCTTAATTTCGTCATGTTGGGTATAGATTTGGGCTTAAAAATTACACAGATTTAAAATCCGTTTGATTCTTTTTTCTACGATAACTACGTTTTGAGATTGCATTTCGAACTGGGATTAGCAAAAGCAAAAACACCTGCTCTCAAGTGTTTGATCTAATAAATACGGGGTCGCACCCCATTTGTGGCCTCTTCAGAAGTTACGACCCGGGGGACAAAGAATGCATTACCTGAAAAGAGGGACAGCGAGAGAGATAACCAAGCCCTAAGGGTTAAACAAGCAAGTTTTAGAGAGTTTGAAACAACGAAAACCTAACACGTGGGAAAACTGCTGCAAATGTTCCCACATAAACACATTACGAATAAGCTTATTATAATAACTGAAAAGTTGTTCCTAGCTTACATCGGCGCTTCACTTTGAATGGATTAAGTTAAATAAAAAAGTTTGAATAGCGGGTGCAAAATCATCAGAAAAAGGAAAATAAATCTCGGGAAATCACCAAATCCGTAAAATTAACATTTTGCCCGTAAAACAAGTCACGTTTCCGTAAATTTTACGGGAAAATCGTAAAAACCTGGCAGAATCTACTTCCCCTGGCGAGAAAAGCATGCATTATTTTAAGAAGAAGGTATTCTCAAAAGGTTTTTCGATTTGAACGGTATAGGTCTAGGAAATAATATTTTCAGTAGAGTTTTCAGGAGCTCAGATTTTGCTGCAAATACAGTGGAACCTCGGCATTACCGATTAAGGTACACCGACGGAATTTATCTCTGTAACTTTTCCTTTTTGACATGTGCTTTACCTCTGTAGTACTTCGAAACGAAAACTATCGTAAAGACAAAATAATTATCTCAAAGAAGCATTTGCTTTAAGCTCAAGAAAAAGACTAGAATATGCATTGAAAGTTCAGAGAGAGAGAGAGAGAGAGTAAAAATTGTTAAAATCTACGATTTTCTTTCCGAGGAGATGGAGTTGAGGTTGTATTTTACTTATTGTATAAAAACTGCTTCACAAAATGACAAAAAGCTACGTGCGTAGCGAAAATTTTTGGATTGCGAATATTTTAGTGTAGAAATAATAAATTCGTATAAATAGTTTTTTTCTCCTGATACATGTTTTAGTGATTGATTTTTAATGCAAAATGGTATAACTGACAAATTAGTGACTTTTTAAACTTTTATACGCGCTCATATATGATTTTTTTTTAAATTTCTAGTAATGTTTTTAAAGTCATGAATAAATGGCCTCCACGTGTAGCCCGAAACAAACTTTGATATTCTTCTTTTTTATTTTATTTAAATTTAAGTATGCGGTTTGCACGCAAATTGTTAAACATATAAAAGTAAGGGCCGCAAAATGATGAAATTAAATTTGCGATTTCATGAATTCGGAAAATATCAAGGTCGTTACAATAATCACTTGAAATCAACAGATCTCCGTATTTGTACGGCGAAGGGCGATAACCTATTCGAAAACCGGGCGATTGGAAACAAAACCAAAAAAATAACTTAAAAAAAAAAAAAGAAACGTCTTTTTAAGGACCTCGCACCCGAATACGTACACACAAAAAATAATAATTCTAAAAAATTCTAACTAAATTTTTTTTTCTTAAACTGCGGGGCCCCTTAAAGGCGCAAGGGCCGGGGCAACGGCCCCGGTTGCCCCTATGGTCCAGATAGCCCTGGCCTTGAGTGTGAGCGCGCATGCGGGAGAAGGAAAGGGGAGCGTCACAACTGTCGACCTTCGTCTGTACCCTGTATATCTTAAAACGCCAAATATTACAGCGAAGTCGTTTCACAACCTGTATCAACCCCTCATAGAAAAGAATGTCGTAAATCCACTCCACCCCATTTATTTTCAGTTTCGCAGTCAACACTGCAAAGAAAGAAAATTTCCGGCATATATTTTTGCTTCCGATGTCTCAGTGTTAGTAATCAAAATAATTCATTCATTTCCACCACCCCAGTTACGTGCATGTGCGTTATCGAAATTTAGTAATATAATGGTCCTTTACCTTTAACTTTTAATTTTTTCTTTCAATTATGCTGTTACTTTCACCCCACGCAAATAGTTAACACAGCAAAACCAAAAATTCAATATATACATATATATATACTGTATATATGCATATATTGAATATGAACTTCCATTGTGCATGGCTTTTATCGATTATGAAAAAGCCTTTGATTCGGTGAAACCATCAGCAGTTACAATGGCTCTGAAATCCTGCGGTATTGAAGATGCATACATTAATATTATTAATAACATCTATGAAAATGCAAGTGCAAAGATTCGGCTGTTTGAAAATACAACACACATAAAAATTGGAAAGGGAGTGAGACAAGGTGACACCATATCTCCCAAGCTCTTTAATGCCACATTGGAGGGTGTCTTTCAGTCGCTGAGTTGGGAAAACAAAGGGATAAAGATTAATGGAGATTATCTAACTCACCTTCGTTTTGCTGATGACGTAGTCATTTTTGCAACTACCCCATCAGAGCTGCAGAGGATGATCCAGGAACTTGCTGACAAGAGTAAAGAAGTGGGATTAAAAATGAACTTTCAGGAGACAAAAGTGATGTTCAATGCTTTTAAAGAAATGAAGATTTATCGATTGATGGAGAAAAGCTGGAGATAACGGACACGTACGTTTATCTTGGACAGCAGATATCAAGTGAGGGTCACATTGGTGAAGAAATTAATCGGCGTACAAAACTTGCCTGGAGAGCTTTTGGAAGAAACAGCATAATTTTCAAGAGCAATATGCCATTATGTCTTAAAAGAAAAGTGTTTGATCAATGCATCCTTCCAGTGCTTACGCATGGTGCAGAGACGTGGACCTTAACTAAAAGAGACATACAAAGGCTGCAGACAACTCAAAGTAGCATGGAGAGGTGCATGCTTGGTGTAACCAGGAGAGATAAGAAGAGGAACTCGTGGATCCTTGAAATGGCAATGGGCTGGACATACTGCCAGAAGAGCAGACCATCGATGGACAGCCGAAATTTTAAATTGGATTCCAAGGGACAGGAAAAGACCCAGAAGAAGACCACATGGAAGATGGGTGGATGAAATTCGAAAGTATGCGGGAGTGACATGGAGGAGACTGGCACAAGACAGACCGTTGTGGAGGAAACTTGGGGAGACCTTCGTCCAGCAGTGGATTGATAATGGTTGATGATGATACTGTATATATAAAACATCAGATTTTTTTTTCTTTAAAGGAAAGTAACTGCATTGGAGAGATTTGGTAAGGATATCCTTTTTTTTTTGTCTTTTTCTTTTTTCCTGCATGGACTTCGTTCATTTGTACTTGCATTTGTTTTACGTACTTTAGCAAATAGGAAACACTTCAACTTTGTTTCTGTTGAAAGCAGGGCCGAAACCCACAGTGGGAGAGGGGGTTTACCATCTGACCTGACTTTTCTCGAAAGGAATTATCACCGTATTCATATGAGCAGGGTAGTCGGAAACTTCAAAGCTTTTCATAATTTTCAGTTGGGGTTGATAAATACAAAAAGAAATTAAATATAAAGATTCGCCAGATACATGTACGGTAGAATTTATTCCATGGTTAGCGTGTTGCTATGGCCGCAGGCATCTTACGGACCAGTGGAGTGGGTGGCGACAAGTTCGACTCTTGTTACCAGGTAACTAAGTTGAAACATTTTTGAAAGCTACCTAGCTTTGAGACTCCCCGCCACCCCGTGACGGGGGGGTTTCAAAACTCCGCTGGTCACCCATCAACCCAGCATTATCTTCTAAGGGGACAGAGAACATGGGCAATACATGGTTTATCGTGGCCCAGGTGAAAACCACTAAGAACACAATCCCCCCCCCCCCTTTAAAAAATTGAAATCTTTGAATATGTTTTAAATACGTAAAAATCTTTATACCTATAAGCGTGCAAGTTGTATATGTATTCTACTTATAAAATCAGCTGACTGAACAGGAAATATACTCAACTTACATTTTATGAACAAGCGTGCACGCGTATGTGTTAATTGTTATTTATTTAGTAGATTGGACAATTGCCATTACGTTTTGGAGAGGAGGTATGCAGAGTTTGGATAACGATCAGCGCTATCAACATAGCAGCGAGGTCATGAACATTGCACCCTCTTCCCCCGTTCGCAGAGGACAAACTCTCCTGAGCGAATATTTTACTATTACGAAAAAACTGAGAAGTTAACTTAAGCAACTATAACAAAACAGCGACTGCTCTTCTGGCAGTAGCCTACAGTTAGCAGCTCCCAGAAAAACTCGAGGGTGTTTATAGCCCTCGAAAATTATTTACAGCAGAGGTTAAGCTACGATCGCTATTTTCGCAAAATGCGATGAATTAATCTAAAACGCCAGAGAAAATTAGCGTCCTGTCGCAAAATGCGATGAATTAATCTAAAACGCCAGGGAAAATTAGCGTCCTGTCGCAAAATGGCGCCAGACATTTAAATATCACAGAGGTGATTTTGTCCGAAAATTTGAACTCACGTTGTCCAGGGGTAAATTTTAAATTCCGCCGCTAATTCGTGGGTAAAAAAAGTATTCAGTCATTCATTGTTCGGTCTGACGGTGTCGCGGCAATTCGTCGTGCGTCAGTCCATTGACAACGACGATTAGTCGCGCGTCATTTCGTCCACTACGATGATTCGGCGCGCGTCATTTCGTGCACTACGATGATTCGGCGCGCGTCATTTCGTGCACTACGACGATTCGGGGCGCGTCATTTCGTGCACTACGATGATTCGGCGCCAAAAGAGGCTACATTTCTTTAGCATTTTGCTACAACTTTCTCCTTCATTTTAGCATTTTTGCTACAGCATTTTTTGAGCCAGCTTAAACTCTGATTTACAGTATGTGTGCCCGCATTCTTTTTTTCTTAAAATTATTTCACAATAGTTTTTACTCTTTCATAGTTTCTTATGCGATGTTTAAGTATATACGTAAACAAACAACTTTCTTTCGCAACTCAACTTTGTTAGTGGAGCAGCAAGAATTTTATTTATTTCGTTACCCCCCGACCGTTTTTTAGGCATGTATCTCTCGAGGTAGGATAGGTGGACGTATCCAACCAGGGCCAGCTGATCCAACGCTCTGATTCGAGGAAGATATACACTACTGGCCACCCAAAATGCAACACCAAGAAGGAGACGAGATAGCAAAGCCAGATTTACTGGACACAGGGCCGGATGGAGCTTTTGCGGGGCCCGGGGCGAAATTTCATTGCAAGGCCCCGAAGCAAAATTTCACTGCTTGCACTAGGAAATAAATCTCATATTTTAATAAAGTCGTTACGCGATGATGTCCGTAAAGAATACACAGGATGTGAAACCCACAAATCTGCCTGTGACAGCGACGAATTCGCATCACTCTGCTCCGGAGCTGAATGCTTTACCGATTAAGGTACGCGGACGGAATTTATCTTTGTAACTTTTTCTTTTTGACACGTGCTTCACATCTGGAGTACTTCGAAGCGAAAATTATCGTAAAGATAAAATGATTATCTCACAGAAGCATCGCTTTAAGCTCAAGAAAAAGACCAGAATATGCATTGAAAGTTCAGAGTTGTTAACGCAAATTGTTAAATATATAAAAAAGCAAGGGCCATAAAATGATAAAATTAAATTTGCGATTTCATGAATTCGGAAAATATCAAGGGCGTTACAATAATCACTTGACATCTACAGATCTCCGTATTTGTACGGCGAAGGGCGATAACCTATTCGAAAACCGGGTGATTGGAAACAAACAAACAAACAAAAAAACTTAAAAAAAAAAAAGAAACTTTTTAAGAGCCTCGCACCCGAAAACTTACACACAAAAAATAATTGTAAAAAATTCCAACTAATTTTGTTTTCTTAAACTGCGGGGCCCCTTAAAGGCACGAGGCCCGGGGCGACCGCCCTATGGTCCAGCCGGCCCTAACTGGACACATAACAACAGATACAAAGATGAAACGATTGAGTTTACAGGCCTCAATAGTTCGTGTGGCCCCCATGGCTGGCAATAACGGCCGCTACACGCCGCGGCATCGAACGAAAGAGGCTTGGGATGTGGGCTTGGGATATGTCGGTCCAGGCTGCTTCCACACGTTGCCACAGTTCATCAGTGCTTGCCGGACCACTCGGTTGCCGATCAGCGACCAGACGTGTTCGATGGGCGACATAGCGGGAGAACAGGCGGGCCACGGCAGCAGTGGCACCTGGTGGGCCGTGAAGAATTGTTGCACGATGCGTGCCACGTGCGGGCGCGCATTGTCCTGTTGAAACGTGGCCGCTGGCAGGTCCTGCAGGTGAGGGAGGACTACAGGCTCCAAAACGTCGGAGATGTAGCGGTGGCTGTTGAGTGTACCGGCGATGCGTACCAGAGGGGTGCGGGTGTCATATCCATTATGCATCGCCATACCAGGCGATGGACCGGTATGGCAATGCATAATGCAGGCGTCATACAGTTTCTCGCCGCGGTGCCGCCACACGCGGATCCGACCATCGTGCTGTTGCAGGCAGAAGCGGGATTCATCGGAGAAGACAATGTCAAGTTATTCCGTAGTCCAGGTGAGGCGTTCAACGGCCCACTGCCGCCGCACTCGCCGGTGGTGTAACGTCAATTGTAATCGGAGCAACGGGCGCCGTGCGAAAAGTCCCCGCTCTTACAGACGACGTCGAACGGTACGTGCTGACAAAGGTTGTTGCGCACCACACCCTAATTCCTGCGCTAACGTTCCTGATGTGGCGGTGCGAGCCATCAATGCCCGCCGCACAACATGCCGTTTCTCTCGTTCGGTGGTGTGCCGCGACTGCGGCAATCGCTCATGTCGGTCCGTCCGTCCCTCCTGCACCCACCGAATCCATACCCGCCTCACTGTGGCTGGATGTCGTCCCACACGGGCACCGATGTCTCGTTATGATAAACCGCTGTCGCGATAAGCCACTATTCGTCCTCTGTCGAACTCCGAAATGTGCTGGAATGACTGCCGTATTCTGCGACGAGGCATCAGGAAGCTTCCCACACACAGGTCCGGCAGCACAACACACTTCCACTACTTACACCCCGCCTTCTGTGCACACTTCTTATAGTGCTTCTCGGTGGCGTGCTGGGCGCACATGATTTGCATATGCCCTACAATGCTAATTGTTTGCATGTCCTCTCGCGGGCGACGCATGCTGCGAATTTCAGGCCAATTGGATGCTTCCTTCTTAGTGTTGCATTTTGGGTGGCCAGCAGTGTACGTACTTTGCGCCTGAGATTTTTCCAAAATGGCGCCTTTAGAACACGGGAAATCGTAGGCTTTCAAACCAAATTCAGAGGCGTCAAGCTCGGAAACGGGTGTTTTTAGGTCCGTGAAAATTTACACACGTATTCATTCTTCTGCTGATAATAAAACACTGTTTAATTTTCAGAATTAAAAAAAATTGCTTTTTTGAGAAAATCGTTGGTAAAGTAGAGATTTTTCAAAATCGGCTGTTTTTAACGCTGCCGAAACGCGGAAACTAGCAGTTTCACAGATACATAAAAAATTGCAAATAAAGTGCACATTTGTATTTCTTTAACAAAAAAAAAAACGAGTATAAAAAAAAAACTTCATCCTTACCTGTTAAAAAAAAATCTTAAAAAATTCATTTTTTTTTTAAATCACGAAGTTTACGATTTTTTTAAATTTTAATCATACGATGTGTAAAAAGTATTAGCACCATATATTATTATATATTATACACACAATGTAAAAAAAATACCAGAACAAGATATCTTTTTTAATTTCGCTGCAATGACTCGCTGAAGTTAGGAAAAATAACCGTTTTCTAGAGAGCTTGTTTGACGGTGCATGATTTGAAACCCTCCATCTGGAAGGCAAAAAAATTTTTTGCCGAAAGAAAAAATATAGGTCTCCTTATTTTAGTCAAGGAACATTCCTTAATTTTTTTAGAGAAATCTGAGACCATGATGGTACGACCCTGCCAGAGTTGAAATGGAACCCATCAAAGTATGTTTCGAAAGCATTGGTCATTTTTTTTTTCAATTTTTGATTTTTCGTATTTTGATTTTTTACTTTAATTTTCAGTTCTATGATTTGTTTCAATAAAAGCCAGTGCGAACAATTCAATCTTTTGGCTTTGCTGAAAAGCTCTTTAAAATATCCTTTTTTTTTTTTTTCTTTTTTTCCAGTTTTCAGAAAGTTTAGCTCTTTTTCCTTAGTTATTGACAATTTGTCATTTTAAAAATTTACCTTTTTTTTTTTAATTAATATACCATATTTTACGCAGAAAAGTGTCTCTTCAGCTGATGCAGGTTGAATTGGGGTTACATTTTCTTCAAAAGACCTTTTTTGGGACAAAGATTTTTAAATCTTATCAAAAGCATCATGCAGTATGTTTCTCTTTCTTTGTCTTTCATCTCTTGCAGTGACATTTTCAACTTTGATCTCGGTAAATTAACTGTTGGTATAGCCGACGATTTTAGTATCTATTTCATTGGTTAACCAAGCAGGCGATTCATCGTATATCGTCTTCATACTTACTATTTAAAAAGTGCTCACTGCAAATCCTGGCATTTTTCAAATTAAAGGAATCTGTTCTGCAACAACCCAGTTTTTTTTTACTACTGGGTCGTTTTGAGGGAAACAGTGAAAAATTATGTTTCGCCCTTTCGTATTCCTGCAGGTATTTTGGCATGTAGCAACAGCGCACAAAGCCATTGTACGAAAACAATGTACTAAAGTAATTAAATAAAAAAATGTGATGTCAGAAAAATACAAACAAATAAACAGCAGATAACTAATGTGAATGCAAAAAAACGTGGGTTAACAGCATCCACCAAGCACTACATCGCGCACTGACAAGTGACATGCATCCCCGTGACGTCACTGAGCGGCACAGGCGAGGACCACTTTAACGAACAGAAACACAAAGCGATTAGCCAGCCCTTGTTACTAAGCCCCGAGATTGAGCACTGCTAAATAAGTCTGTGCACATAAAGTAATCTGATAGTATCATCGTTTTTTGTTCTTACAAATAATGTCACAAGCAACATAACAGCATTATTATAGCTTCTTCAAAACAATGTCTGACTTTATCATCAATAGCTTAACATTTTGAAATCTGATCGGTCAAGAGCAAAAGTGCATAACCAACAAGTTTAAGAACATACCGTTATTCAACCAAACATCAAAAAGTGCTTTCAGATCAAATACTTTCTCATATACATTCATGTCAACAACTCAGTTGTTGCACTGTTTACTGTTTCTCACGTTGTATTATTGTTGAAGTGCTTGCGGGAAACACCTTTGCCTGATAAAGGGTTATAATCATAACATGCTATAGAGTTTATAATAAATAGATATAAATTGATAACTGGAAGTTAAGAATGTTACTCACATTTGGTCCTGGAGCATTCTGGGATATTGAAGGGTCCTTTGTAGTCCTATTGTGACGAAACCATGTCCATCACGTTTCCAATGGTAGACATCGCCTCTTTCACACGAACAGTAATGCAGTCAAATCATTCGTATCGAAGGGTAAGTTCAGGCTTGATATTTAATCCTATTATTCAATATTTTGTTTCCAAATGGTAAGGTAAAAGCAGTAAGTGAGTATCGCTCTTTTTGAGTCATCATTTAAAAGATGATATTTAAAAAAATTAAAACTATTAAACATTCCAAACCTTATGTTGAAGGGTAGTCAATCTGGTAAGAAATATCCTATATCGACCAAATTTCGGTCCTCGTTTCCCACAGCGCCAAATTCCCATACTAGTTTCAACTAACTTTTCATATTCTTCTTCCGTGGGCGAAAATGATGCATTTCTCATCATTCATGTTGTTCCTTGGCCATCCATCTCAAATCCACTGGCAGAGTCAAAAGTTCCACGTCGGCAGAACCTTAGCGCATTCGAATTTTGGTTTGATTGCACATCTCATGTTGTGCATGTTTCTGATTGGATCATAATTGATTTTGGTTAGTAAAAATAACCAAACATTAAAAAACGTGGTATTATATAATAGAATAATAGCTATATACTATACACACTACTGTTTCACATGTTATATACGTTGTATGCGTTGTGTGCATATTTGCAGCAAAATCATCTTGGCATTTATATATCATATATGACTAGGAATATTATTACAAGTTTCAATTATTATATCATCAAGGACTCACCTTGTATCGGTATTCCAAATTAGTAAGCTTCATCCTGTATCTTGAAATAAAATATGCATCTAGCGTGTCATCACGTAGAATCATCGTATTGCAAATAGGCCCAATTGAAATTTGCGACCAGGGTTTAAACTCAAATAAAACACGACTATGGATATCATACAAAGAGAGTGTGAAAGAATGATATACAATGCAATTAAAAAAAAAACATTTACCATCAACAGGTGTCGTCAATCTTTAAAAGAAGGAATTTTATTTAAGGTCTGATTGGATTGTCATTGATTATGTCCATTCCTTCTTTTAAAGATTGACGACACCTGTTGATGGTAAATGGTTTTTTTAATTGCATTGTATATAATTCTTTCACACTCTCTTTGTATGATATCCATAGTCGTGTTTTATTTGAGTTTAAACCCTGGTCGCAAATTTCAATTGGGCCTATTTGCAATACGATGATTCTACGTGGTGACACGCTAGATACATATTTTTATTTCAAGATACAGGATGAAGCTTACTAATTTGGAATACCGATACAAGGTGAGTCCTTGATGATATAATAATTGAAACTTGTAATAATATTCCTAGTCATATATGATATATAAATGCCAAGATGATTTTGCTGCAAATATGCACACAACGCATAGAACGTATATAACGTGTGAAACAGTAGTGCGTATAGTATATAGCTATTATTCTATTCTGATTGGATCGTCCGAATTTATTCACGATTCTAAATCCTCAGGTGTCGCCATCTTCTATGTATGTCAATAGATTTATTATTTATCTTGTTTTTATACTGTTTATTCTTATTTCTATTCTGGTTTTGTATAAAACCAGAATAGAAATAAGTATAAAACAAGATAAATAGCATAAAAACAAGATTAATAATAAATCTATTGACATACAAAAGATGGCGACAGGAGGATTTAGAATCGTGAACAAATTCGGACGATCCAATCAGAAACACGTACGACGTGAGATGCGCAGTCAAACCAAAATTTGAATGCGCTAAGGTTCTGCCGATGTGGAACTTTTGATTTTGCCGGTGGATTTGAGATGGATGGCCAAGGAACAACATGAATGATGAGAAATGCATCATTTTCGCCCACGGAAGAAAACTATAAAAAGATAGTTGAAACTAGTATGGGAATTTGGCGCTGCGGGAAACGAGGACCGAACTTTGGTCGATATAGGATATTTCTTACCAGACTGACTACCCTTCAACATAAGGTTTCGAATGTTTAATAGTTAATGTTCTTAAATATCATCTTTTAAATGATGACTCAAAAAGAGTGATACTCACTTACTGCTTTTACCATACCATTTGGAAACAAAATATTGAATAATAGGATTAAATATCAAGCCTGAACTTAACCCTTCGATACGAATGATTTGACTGCATCACTGTTCGTGTGAAAGAGGCGATGTCTACCACTGGAAACGTGATGGACATGGTTTCGTCACAATAGGACTACAAAGGACCCTTCAATATCCCAGAACGCTCCAGGACCAAATGTGAGTAACATTCTTAACTTCCAGTTATCAATTTATATCTATTTATTATAAACTGTATAGCATGCCATGATTATAACCCTTTATCAGGCAAAGGTGTTTACCACAGGCACTTCAACAATAATACAACATGAGAAACAGTCAACAGTGCACTGAGTTGTTGACATGAATGTATATGAATTATAACCACATAGAGAAATTCAACAACTTGAGATGTCTGAAGAATTGATAGAATTAAATACTTTCCCATCGTTCAGTTTTTCTGAAATGACAAGCATTGTCACACCTGGACTTGCTCCAGATAACAATATGATACATAAAATGTGAGCAGAACATTATATACCTTTGAAATAGTTGAATTACAGGCATTGCATAATTATATTTCATTTAATTCAGAAAACCAGCATTTATGAATGCAATTTTTATAATTTGAAGTCTATTATAGTTTCACTGAAAGCTATGGTTCAGCTTCGTCAGTACTGAGCATTTTGATTTCTTGCTTCTGACAATGTTTTTAGTTTCACGTGTCAAACATCTCATGTGGCCATCAGATTGCCGAGTGCTTTCCAGGTATGAAGATGAAAATAAATCATTTACCAGGTTATTATGGTTTTGAAATATAAGAAAGGCTTCTAAAAAGTCTAGGTCAAATATTGATTTAGGTCTACCTAACAGTTTGGCGTCATCAAACAGAAATCGGCGATTGTTTTCCTAACAGTGCTGGGCTATGGAAGAGTTTTTGATTTCACACTTTTTAACAATATGTTTGGTGTTCTTTTACCATCCCACGAATTTCAAATCATTTCATCCAACATAAAACCAGTGCATTTTATGCATATGTCTACAGAGCCTTAAATGTCTGTTCTACAAAAGGTCTCGAGAAGGAACTAAATTACATCAGACATATTGCTATCAACAAAAGCTTCAAACATTCCATTAGTGGACTCAGCTATAAAAAAAAATATTAAACCTCAGTATAAATCCACCTTGACCACAATCTCTCAAAATTCTAAGGGAAAACTAGGCAGTTCTTCCATTCATCCCTAAAATGTGTTTCCAAATTTCAAAAATCCTTAAGTTATCAAATTTAAAAGTTATCTTCACTCCTATATTTAAGCTGATTTACTCTACAAAAAGGACCTAATTCCTGACAAATTCTTAGGGAATCTATCGCATCCAGTGTCAATGTGGTCTGTCATACATAGGTCAGACACTGAGATCACTTAAATTCAAATTAAAAGAACATCAATCATATACTAAAAAGTGTGAAATATTTTTTTTTTCCATAGCCCAGCAATGTTGGGAAAATAACCACCAATTTCTGTTTAATGATGCCAAACTGTTAGATAGACCTAAATCAATATTTGACCTAGACTTTTTAGAAGCCTATCATATATTTCAAAACCATTATAACCTGGTAAATGATTTATCTTTATCTCTATACCTATCAAGCACACAGAAAGCACTAATCAATCTGCAATCTGATGGCCACACGAGGCGTTTGGCACGTGAAACATCATCAGAAGCAAGAAATGAAAACGCTTTAGTCCTGACGAAGCTGAACCATAGCTTTCGGCGAAACTATAGTAAACTTTAAATTATGAAATTTGCATTCATAAACGTTGGTTTTCTGAATTAAATTAAATTATATACCTTTACCAAAAAACAAAACATTCCTTCCATTATCTAAGAAATCACAACTTAATATTTGCATATCAGCAAACCCCCTAACTTATACATACGTAGGTGACAAAAATAAGTAAATGCTTATGATTAAGTCGAAGACCAATTTAAATTTTCACCCAGAGCCTGGTAAGTAATTCTATGGCTAGAGTAATCTGATAGCAAAATTGTTCTGTTCTTACAAATAATTCAATGTCTAAAGTAATATGATGGCATTATTATGACTTTTTCAATGTCTGACTTTATCATTAATAGCTTAACATTTTGAAATCTGATAGGTCACAGGCAAAAGTGCATTATCAACCAGCTTAAGAACATACCTTTACTCAACAAATAACAAAAGTATTTTTAGACCAAACATTTTCATCATTTAGTTTCTTTTCTGTAGTGACAGACACTATCACAACTTCTGACATCATCATGCACAAAACTGTAACGTTTTCACCAAAAAACTGAAACATTGCTGACATTACAACATAAGAAATCACAATTTAATATTTGCACACTAGCAAAATCTTCATTTATATATATATATATATATACACCAAAGGTCTCCTCCATGTCACTGGCACAAGACAGACGGTTGTGGAGGAAACTTGGGGAGACCTTCGATCCAGCAGTGGATTGATAATGGTTGATGATGACACCAAAGGTGCCCAAAGAAGTAAATGCTTACACACGGTCAAGTCACATTATTGTGACCACCAGCTAATATCCAGAGTAACCGCCATGTGTAGCGCGAACAGCAGCTAGACAGGCTGGGAGTGACTCAATAGGGTGCTGGGAAGTGTTTACAGGTATGTGGAGCCATGCTGATGACTGCAGTGCATCTGACAGCTGCTAGAGGGTGCGTGCTGGAGGATCCATAGAATGAACAACACGATCGAGGTGGTCCTACAGATGTACAATTGGGTTTAAGTCTGGGGAATTAGGGGGCCAGGGAAGTACTTTGAAGTCTTCATCATGCTCTTCCAACTACTCTCTGACATTTCTAGCTGTGCGACACATCGCATTGTCATACTGGAAGATCCCATCCGCCCCAGGGAAGACAATCGGCACGTATGGGGTGTACGTGTTCTGCAAGGATGGATTCATAACGAATTTGGTCCATAGTGCCTTCCACAGGTATGAGGACCCAGGGAATGCTACGAAAATTTTCCTCAGACCATAACGCTGCCGCACTAGCTCGTGTTCTTCCAGCAATGATTGAAGAGTATTTGTTCTCCGATGTTTCGCCTTATATGCCAACGTCCATCCGTTTGATGAAACAGAAAACGTGCCTCATTGAAGGCAATCCTTTGCCAATCAGGGGGAGGTCCAATTCCGATACTTCCGAGTAAGCCTTTTCTGCCGATGCGCCTTCGTTAGCATAGGTGCAGTGACCATCCGTCTGCGTCGGAGCCCCATACGCAGCAGGGTTTGCTGAACTGTCATTTTAGACACACTTCCGGTAGCCTCCTGGTTCATTTGGCCAGTGAGTTGCTCCACTGTAGCATGTCGATTAGACCTCGCGCACCTTCGAGGCGGACGTTCACCTCTCTCATCAATAGCACATGAAGCTCCGCAGTTTCCACCTCACTTAATTGCAATGGTGCCATTTCTCCAATCATGATACAGTTTAACTACAGCAGCACGCAAACATTTCACAAACTGCACTGTTTCAGAAATACGGCCACCCTTGGCCCGAAAGCCGATAATCATCCCTTTTTGCAAATCTGATAAATCGCTCCTTTTATCCATGATAGCAACGAGTGATATGTTTACAGATTGCCTACAGCACACCTTATATACCCTCGAAGCCAGCTCATGACAAGTGCCTTCTTTCATTGGCTACGCGCTGTTGACATCAAAAGTAGGAGGTGGTCACAACTGCGTGACTCGACTGCGTAATTAAGTCATTCATACCATTTAAATTTTCACCCAAAGCCTAAATAAAATGACCATATGAAGTACTGCTCAGCAAATCTGTGCTAAAATAATCTGATGGCACAAATCTGCTCTTAGAAATGATTGAATGTCTCATGTAATATGATAGCATTATTAATCACATCTTGGAACGTCTCATTAACAATACATAAATGTAATAAACAACAGTTTTACATTTCGAAATCTGACAGGGCAATGCTAAAAGAGCATAATCAACCAATTTAAGAACATACCATTGTTCAACCAAACCTCAAAGGTGTCTTCAACTTCTAACTTCATCATACATAAAAATATCTCATCACAAAAATTTCCTCAGACAGAGAAAACACACCATAATATTACAACTATGACATACATGTCATCTAAACTTTCACCCAAAACTTACCTTTATACAAACAAATCTCAAAAGTGTTTTCAGATAATGTATCTTTAAATTATTCAGTTCCTTTTCTGTAATGACGGGCTTTTTCAAAGCTTCTGACATCCTCAAACACAAAACATCAACTGAATATATCTCCTAACCAAAAAGTAAAACATTACCAACTTAAAATTTCTGCATAAGCAAACCTTTCTGTATGCCTACAAAGGTGTCAATATGAACAAATGTATACAAGTCATTCACACAGGCTTTTTAAATTTTCACCAAAAAACCTACACTAATTCAATGTCTGAAGTAATCTGATAGTGAAATCATTCTTGCTTAAAAAAAAAAAAAAGCACCTTGATTCAAATAGTTTTTTTACTAATATTAACATTTTGTAATCTGACAGGGTGATGGGGCACGTTAAACATGCAAACTGCCATTTAGTACAGAGTGCTTTTATTAATCACAAACACAAAGTCTCCAGATTTTCAAATTTGGTCAATGGCTTTACAAAAATGGAAAAGGTAATTTTACCATTCAGTCTTCTCTGCAATGATGGAGCTTCCCTCTGATAGACAAAATCACCACTTATGAATTGCAAATCTAATCCCTTAATTGGTATGGCTGCATGAATTAACAAACAACTAATTTAATGTTGCATTAAATGTTCACCCAAAACCATTTGCAAAACACTGGTTGTAATTCGAGGCCTGAAGTAATCTGATTACAGACAAGATTTCTCAGAAACAACCCCTTGGTCATCAAATATATACGAATGTTCTTACAAAATAATTTAGCATGTTTTAACCTGACAGGATGATGATCCTCATTAAATGTGGCTAAAAAGTAAATGAACAATATAACATCAAGCCAGTGGCGTAGCCAGAAATTTTTTAGGGGGGTCCATGGATTTGGTTCATTGGTGAAAGCCTCGTATACAGGTATCATCATTATCGTCAACCAATATCAATCCACTGCAGGACGAAGGTCTCTCCAAGCCTCTTCCACAACGGTCTGTCTTGTGCCAGTCTCCTCCACGTTACTCCCGCATACTTTCGAATTTCATCCACCCATCACCCATGTGGTCTTCTTCTGGGTCTTTTCCTGTCCCTTGGAATCCAATCTAAAATTTTGGCTGTCCTTCTGGCAGTATGTCCAGCCCATTGCCATTTCAGGGATTTAACTCTGATCATGATGTCTTCCACTCTTGTCATTTTTCGGATCCACAAGTTCCTCTTCTTATCTCTCCTGGTTACACCAAACATGCAACTCTCCATGCTTCTTTCAGTTGCCTGCAGCCTTTGTATGTCTCTTTTAGTTAAGGTCCACGTCTCTGCACCATACGTAAGCACTGGAAGGATGCATGGAGCAAACACTTTTCTTTTAAGACATAATGGCATATTGCTCTTGAAAATTATGCTCTTTCTTCCAAAAGCTCTCCAGGCAAGTTTTATACGGCGATTAATTTCATCAATGTGACCTTCACTTGATATCTGCTGTCCAAGATAAACGTATGTATGTTATATCCAGCTTTTCTCCATCAATCGATAAATCTTCATTTCTTGTAAAAGCATTGTGCATCACTTTTGTCCTCTGAAAGTTTATTTTTAATCCCACTTCTTTACTCTTATCAGCAGGTTCCTGGATCATACTCTGCAGCTCTGATGGGGTAGTTGCAAAAATGATTACGTCATCAGCAAAATGAAGGTGTTAGAAAATCTCCATTAATCTTTATCCCTTTGTTTTCCCAGTTCAGTGATTAAAAGACATTTTCCAATGTGGCATTAAAGAGTTTGGGAGATATGGTGTCACCTTGTCTCACCCCCTTTCCGATTTTTGTGTTGTATTTTCAAACAGCCGAATCATCTTTGCACTTACATTTTCACAGATGTTATTAATAATATTAATGTACGCATCTTCAATACCGCAGGATTTCAAAGCCATTGTAACTGCTGATGGTTTCACCGAATCAAAGGCCTTTTTGTAATCAACAAAAACCATGCACAATGGAAGTTCATATTCCCTCACTCTTTCAATTAGTTCTCTCAGTATGTGGATATGATCTATAGTGCTGTAGCCACTCGTGAATCCAGCTTGTTCTCTCGGTTGAGCCATGTCCAGATACACGTATATATTGCTTTAAATTCGTTCTCAGTCTCCCCTCAACGGGTGGTTCAAACCCCACCCCCTCTGGCTACACCACTGCATCAAGCATAAAACTTTTTTCAACTCATAGAGTGAATCGTTCCACATGTCCAGTCTGTGAATCTTTACACATGTTCAGTAATTATACAAAAAGTTCTGTCAATTTCCTTTCAGTATTGAGAAACAATCATTACCGGAGTCGTCTTTCTGAAAGCAAACGAACATGAAAACTTCCCACCTGGCAAAAACCAAAACATATCTTCCCACTTACACTTTGGCAAATCCGTTACTTTTGCTTACAAAGCTGTTTAGAGCAGTTAAAGCCTATAATTAATTAATTCACATCTTTTTAAAGTTTGAATTAAAATTAATAATCGTTTCCCAAACACTGTAAGTAATCGGACCCCTGAAGCAATCTGAAAAAGTAACCATCATATTTTAGAATTTTTTTACTACGCTAAAGATAACTGTTATTACTACTATTTAAGCATCTTATTTCAACATATACGACAAATCACGTACCACAATTCACAGACTACAGAAGTAACCACTTTAAGATCCTAACCTTTTTTCTTTTCAGAAGCTCAAGATGTGACCATGCAAATTCTCAAACAGTGTATGATGAATAATTTCAAGCGCCAAGCACATGTGACCAGGGTTGCCAACCCCATAACCAAAAATCAACCAACTCAAACAGAAAAATCTACTGAAAATCCGCTAACTCATAAATAAAATCAACTAAAAAAACAACTAAAAGCAAGGTAATTATTTAAACTTCTTTTTGATATAAATAAAAACAAAACTAAGTTAAACAAGAGTGTGCATATCTTTGCAATTATAGCACCACAGGATATTGCATATATTTATTGTTTTCCTAGCAGACCATTAACCCAAAGTTTTTTTTTTTTTTTTTATTGCAGGTTTAACGACCACCGTGAGCAACTCAATGGGCTATAAGCAGTCGCCCGTCCCTAATTTAGGGTCACTGGTTCTAGGGAAGGGAGAGAGCCAGTGCCGTAAGACAAACACAACATCCATGCCTCACCGGGATTCGAACCCGGACCCCTTTCGGGCGAATGATCAGAGGCCAACGCCTTAGACCACTGCGCCACCAGGGCGGCAACCCAAAGTTCTTAGACAGACTATTGAATTTTTTTTTTTTTTTTTGATTGGAGGTTTAACGACCACCGTGAGCAACTCAATGGGCTATAAGCAGTCGCCCATCCCTAATTTAGGGTCACTGGTTCCAGGGAAGGGAGAGAGCCAGTACCGTAAGACAAAACACAACATCCATGCCTCACCGGGATTCGAACCCGGACCCCTTACGGACGAATGATCATAGGCCAGCGCCTTAGACCACTGCGCCACCGGGGCGGCCTATTGAATTAAGTACTTTATATACATTTTAGGATTTGATGTGTTAAGAAAAACACGAGAACTGTGTACTACTTTAGAAAGACTTGTGCCCACGCTAGATGTTCCTAACCAGTATTGCCAACTCCAGAACCAGCAAATAAACTAATTCCAACAATAAAATCAATTAAAAATAAACCAAAAAGGGACACGGAAGTCTTTCTTACGGAACGTATTTCCCTTTCTTTCGAAAGCAATATGTTAACATTTCTTTTCTTTCCATTCCTTTCTCCCTGCATTCCATCTTTAATGACTATTAGATATATTTTTTTTTGGGGGGGGGGGGGGGGATATTTCATGTCCACCATAAGCTGCTCTTTCGGCTATAAGCAGTTGAGCTTCCGGGGCGGAGAAGCAGCGACGTAGAACGGACGCACTATGCTTGCTTTATTGGGATATTAGCCAGAAACCAGCATCTTTGACCACTTGGTTGACGAGGTGGCTTTGATCGTCCGCTGTGGCGAAAGGATGGGGTCGTAGAGCTGGCGTATCACTCATGCCTTATCCAGCGGCTGGCCAGAAACCAGCGGCCGCCTTAGTGGTGCAGTGATCTAGGCGGTGGCTTCTGACTATTCGTCCGACATGGGTCCGGGTTCGAATCCCAGTGGCCGCCCCGGTGGCGCAGTGGTCTAAGCGATGGCATCTGATCATTCGTCCGAACGAGGTCCGGGTTCAAATCCCGGTGAGGCATGGATGTTGTGTTTGTGTTACGGTACTGGTTCTCTCCCTTCCCTGAAACCAGTGACCCTAAATTAGGGACGGGCGACTGCTTATAGCCCATTGAGTTGCTCACGGTGGTCGTTAAACCTCCAATCAAAAAAAAAAAATCCCAGTGAGGCATGGATGTTGTGTATGTCTTATGGCTCTGGCTCTCTCCCTTCCCTGGAACCAGTGGCCCTAAATTAGGGACGGGCGACTGCTTATAGCCCATTGAGTTGTTCACAGTGGTCGTTAAGCCTTCATTAAAAAAAACAGTATCTTTTACCACTCCGCCGCTGGGGTGTTTTTGATCGTTTTCTGGTTTTCTCTAAATGTAGCCATCGAGTTTAAATGCTCCTAGTAAGAAAGAAAAGTAAATCCAAAAATGAAGATCATAGCCCTGCACTTTTTTTTTTGCTAGTACTGTAATCTTTCTTTTGAGTGGTAAATTGCCGCTCTATGCACTCAGAGACATGCTTAAAACTTTTAAGAACTGTTGTAGTTTGCATTCATAATTAACAATTACGCAAGATAGGGAATTTGTACAATTCAAATCTTCACAGCTGTAATTCCATATCCATTTTGATGGCTCAAAATTGGCATATGTATTTACTTCTGTAGTTTATATTCATCATGTTATAGAGGAACGCAAACTCCGATTATTTAAAATTTAATTTACGATATTATCTAAAACATTTAATTTCAGGACGATAATAAAGTTTAATTCTGGAAATATCTGTCGATGATAAAGTTTACTTCTGGGAATTTCCGTCAATGATAATATAAATTATAAAACATATTGAATTTAAAATTACGTGTCTTTTGTGTGCTTCCATTTGTGCACTAAAAAGAATTTGCACCGGATACACACCTTCATTATAATAAAAAGGAGGTCCAATGAAAAAAGAAAGGAAATAATCAACTACTGTTTATGGTCGATTAACAAAAAGGTTCAGCAGTCAATTAATGAATTTACTTTCTATATTTTCTCTAATAGTAAACTAAAACAGCAACACTGCTTACTAATCATAAGCAGAGTTATGTAGTTCACATAACAAAAGTCCTACATGCCACTTTCCCATACGAAATTTCTAGGAAGTAAATGTTATCACAACTTGTGGCGATGGTAATTCAACATAGGTAAAAACTTGATATTTCTGGCAATGTAGTTACGGTTGATTCCAACTTAAAAATAGAAAACAATGAAAAATGAAAGTAATAAACACGAATAATGAAAACAACTAGAAATCAACTAAATTTTTCGGACACTCAACCAGATTTTTCAACTATCAACTAAATCAGAAATTTTCCAAACAAGTGCTGGGGGAAATCAACTAGATCTGGTTGAAAATCAACTAAATTGGCAACACTGCACATGTCCGTCAGACGTATTGGTCAGATGGTTGGACGGTTCCGGAAACGTCATGTTGATCTGAACACTGTCATTGGCTCAAATTCACACTATTCAGCCACCCAGAGGGGAAAGGCTTTTTGGGAAAGCATTATTCTTAGAACATGTGCATACCGGCGTATTGGTCTAAGCCATAGCTTCTGACAGTTCGTATGATATGGGCCCAAGATCGAGTCCCCTTGGAGTATGGGTGGAGGGTTTGTCGAACGGCACTGTCGCTTTTTTCCCTGGAAACGATGGGCCCAAATGAGGATGGCCGCCCCGGTGGCGCCGTGGTCTAAGGCTCTGGCCTCTGATCATTCGTCCGTCTGGGGTTCGGGTTCGAATCCCGGTGAGGCATGGGTGTTGTGTTTGTCTTACGGCACTGGCTCTCTCCCTTCCCTGGAACCAGTGACCCTAAATTAGGGACGGGCGACTGCTTATAGCCCATTGAGTTGCTCACGGTGGTCGTTAAACCTACAATAAAAAAAAATCAAATGAGGATGTAGCACGTGACGTCATCGAGAAATTTCAGTGAAGTGGCAACAGTCCCTGCAAGTTTCTGAACGACAAGCATAGCTGGCTGTGCCACCCCGATGGCGTAGAGGTCTAAGGCGATGGCCTCTGATCATTCATTCGTCCGTAAGGGGTCCGGGTTCGAATCCCGGTCAGGCATGGATGTTGTGTTTGTCTTACGGCACTGGCTCTCTCCCTTCCCTAGAACCAGTGACCCTAAATTAGGGACGGGCGACTGCTTATAGCCCATTGAGTTGCTCACGGTGGTCGTTAAACCTCCAAAAAAAAATAGCTGGCTGTCCCGTTTTTTTTTTGATTGGAGATTTAACGACCACCGTGAGCAACTCAATGTGCTATAAGCAGTCGCCCGTCCCTAATTTAGGGTCACTGGTTCCAGGGAAGAGAGAGAGCCAGTGCCGTAAGACAAACACAACATCCATACCTCCCCGGGATTCGAAACCGGACCCCGTTCGGACGAATGATCAGAGGTCATCGCTTAGACCACTGCGCCACCGGGGCGGTGGGTTTTTTTTTGATTGGAGGCTTAACGACCACCGTGAGCAACTCAATGGGCTATAAGCAGTCGCCCGTCCCTAACTTAGGGTCACTGGTTCCAGGGAAGGGAGAGAGCCAGTGCCGTAAGACAAACACAACATCCATGCCTGACCGGGATTCGAACCCGGACCCCTTACGGACAAATGATCAGAGGCCAGCGCCTTAGACCACTGCGCCACCGGGGCGGCGGGGGCGGTGGTTGTCCTGCACTTAGTGTGTAAAGAGTGCAATCATTAGCGGTCGGTGTTTATAAAAATTTGAAACCGAAATGCCTAGATTTTGTGGCATTATGAATTGCGGTAAAAGGCCGCCCCGGTGGCGCAGTAGTCTAAGCGATGGCCTCTGATCATTCGTCCGAAGGGGTCCGGGTTCGAATCCCGGTCAGGCATGGGTGTTGTGTTTGTCTTTCGGCACTGGATCTCTCTCCCTTCCCTGGAACCAGTCACCCTAAATTAGGGACGGGCGACTGCTTATAGCCCATTTGAGTTGCTCACGGTGGTCGTTAAACCTCCAATCAAAAAAAAAAAAATTGCGGTAAAAGAGAAAATCAAGACCGTAAATCTTTTTCAGCCTACTAGCTGCTGTCTGTAAAGGCAGTACCGAAAAAATTCGCTTATATGACAAATGAAGGGAGATCGCTTCCCAGAGCTTAGAAAACACTTTTTATTGAAGAGTTAGATTCTTGAAAAGCAGAGAACATTTTAAATGTTAATTTTATCCAGAAATCAGTGATTTCTGGTAAAGCAGAGAATCTATCTCATACTCTTTTACTTGTTCAAACGCTATGGGAGTGCAGTGCTTGCACTTATTGGGCCAGGCGTTTTTTTTTTTGATTGGAGGTTTAACGACAACCGTGAGCAACTCAATGGGCTATAAGCAGTCGCCTGTCCCTAATTTAGGTTCACTGGTTCTAGGGAAGGGAGAGAGCCAGTGCCGTAAGATAAACACAACATCCACGCCTCACCGAGATTCGAACCCGGAACCTTTACGGACAAATGATCAGAGGCCATCGCTTAGACCACTGCGCAACCGGGGTGGCGCCAGGCGTTTCACCCGTTGATTCGAAGTTTTCAAGTTGAATTTAAAAGGTGTTGGCTGTTTTTTTTGTTTGTTTTTTTGCGTAGGTTTTATTGCTACTGACTATTTTCTTATAGAACACCTTTTAGAGTTTGTCTTTTAGTCAAAATATTTCTTAAAAATAAAAGCTTCGGTCCCCAATCGGCACTTTTGTGCACGTGTTTTTTTTTTTCTCCACGGTCTTTTTTTCAGAAAGTTCCTGGTTGATCTAGGGTGTGTTAAAACTTTCTATAAGGCTAAAAGTTAATCTGTTAGCAAACTTGAATTTTATTCAGAATCAAATCTCTGGCTCTTCTTTAATTTTTGCATCTCGATCACGCCGTTCCCCTGACTCACTGTTTTTTGCGAGTTTTCGGCTTTTCCCTTTTAAGGTTATTTGACTGTCGGTGTTGGGGTTTTTAGTTTGCTACTTTGTTCAATATGATATTTCCTCCCCAAACTACCGTTGATTTCATTTTCAGTTCACTTGCATTTTTACCTGGAACTGAAGCACACTTGCGGAAAAATGCAAATAATGACTAAAATTATTGTCCAAATAAAATCCTTTTTGGTGTCTAGGTCTGTTTACACGCCGGTGTTGTGCTGCGAAATTTATTTACGGATAAATAGATTATAGGGCACAAATCCCAGCAAAATTATTTTGTTTTTACACCACAATTTTACGGGAAAAAAAAAGAAAAGATTTTGCTAATTTTTCCAAGGCTTGGAAATCGCTTTCCAGAGCTTAGAAAGACACTTTTTGTTGAAGAGTTAAACCCTCAAAAATGCATAGAACCTTTCAAGGGTGAGTTTTATCCAAAATCAGCGGTTCCTGGAAAGAAAGAAAGCCTATCTTTTTTTACTCTGGTCTCCGCACCTGGGAGGGAAGAGAACCTTACTTATTATATAAGAAGGCCGTAGCACGTCAAAACATCGCAGGTCAAAACATCGCGCGACATAACATCGCGGTGACAAAACATCGCAAGTCATAACATCGCGTACACAAAATATTGCAGGCCATAACATCGCGGACACAAAACATCGCAGGTCAAAACATCGCGGTGACAAAACATCGCAAGCCATAACATCGCGAGCCATAACATTTCAGGATGGGGCATTAATTACACGGCTTTTTTTATTTTCATTTTTGTTTTCTTTTGTATTTTTCTAAACATTTGATCTTTGGTAGGAAAAATTTGTTCAGACACTGATTTAATTTGCAGAAGACTAGTATGCGGCACTTATCAAAATATTTCAGGAGGGGGCACTAATTAATCTCTCATCTCATACAAAAATTTGGTAAAATCTACAGTTTTCAATTTAGAACCACCAAATTTAGTATACTGCCTCATGGTGTTTTTAGAAGTGGTCTGAGTCCGGGGTCGATGGGCCCACATAGAAAATTTTCGTAAAATCTAGTTTTCAATTTAGAACCACAAAATTTGGTATACTTCCTCATGGTGCTCTAATTTAGACCGTAAACGGTTTTTGGAAAGGTAAGGGGCCCGGGGTCATGGGGCCCCAATACGCAATATTCGTAAAATCTACAGTTTTCAATTTAGAACCACCAAATTTGGTATACTTCCTCATGGTGCTCTAATTTAGACCGTAAACGGTTTTTGGAAAGGTAAGGGGTCCGGGGTCAAGGGGCCCCAATACGCAATATTCGTAAAATCTACAGTTTTCAATTTAGAAACACCAAATTTGGGATAACATCTCATGGTGCTCTAATTTAGACCGTAGAGGGTTTTCGGAACGGGTGGGGAGGATCAAGGGGGCCCCATACGCAATATTCGTCAAATCTACAGTTTTCAATTTAATACCACCAAATTTGGTACACTACTTAATGGTGCTCTAACTTAGACCGTAGACAGTTTTTGAAAGTGGTCTGAGCCCGGGGTCGATGGGCCCCCATAGAAAATTTTCATAAAATCTACAGTTTTCAATTTAGAACCACCAAATTTGGTTGGTATACTACCTCATGGTACTCTAACTTAGACCGTTGAGGGTTTGTGGAAAGGTGGAGGGGGTCGAGGGGCCCATATAAAATTTTCGGCAGTTTACAGTGTTCCTTCAAATTAAAGTGCAGTTTTCGCTTGCCTTACGAAGAACGTTTTCTCGAAATTGTTTGGAGTTCCCAATTCTACTTAAAAAAAAATGTATATATATGTATATATATATGCCAAGAAACGGCGATCTTTATTCATACCCCCTCCACCCTCCCCTCGTTGAACTTTTGTGGCCAGTTGCCGTAAACTCGTATGAACCGGCATGAAAATTCCGATAAACAAAAGAACTCCTTCCCGTCATTAGGCACTTTGAAAAACTGCCACACATAATTCGCGCAAACTGGGAAAACTGACACACATTCAAAGTGTTCCTCGGAGGAACAGCAATTTGTGCTCGGTACCTTAATGAAAACATATGGCAGTTTTCCAAGTTGCTGAAAGATGTGTGGCAGTTTTCGTGTGTGACGGTTTATCGGAGACCAAGAATTTTAGAAAGTTCTTTGGATCGAATTAAAACTTTAAATTCAAAAAAATCCCGTATCAGCGGCGGGGTAGATTCGATTTAGGACGAAACAAGATAGTAATTCCGCAACTTCATGTATGTTTGAAATGTGAAAAGATGAAGGAGAATAAAAGACTGCAGGAAAAAATATCTGATCCTGAAAGTGTACTAGGTGCTTTAAAGAATGAGAAACGCGAGATTATTAAATATCTCTGCACAAATCAGAAATGCATACATCATTACAAGGTTCTGGTCAAAACAAATTATCCAACTCAAGAAACAATTAAAAGAAATTAAGAGAAGCTACAGTACGTTGGAAAGATTAGGTAAAGGTATCCATGATATATTTACGACGCCCAAGTGATCTTACGAAAGGAAGCAATGGATAAAATGGGCACCTGAAGATGTATCGAAATGCATCGTAATAAGAGCTTTCTTTAGAAAAATCATATATGGCTTCTGGAGGGGAAAAGCATTATTCCATTACTTTGAAAAGATGGTGCGCAAAATTTACCCGTAATCCAGGCATTCAACACGATGTCTTTTTGTTGATGGAGGGAAAAAAGCTATGAAAGTTTAAATCGCTCTGTAAAGCTTTATGTTTTAAGCTTTGACGGAATTCATATTGACTCTAGGCTATACTACACCAGAATGGACAAAATTCTTTGCCTTTTCAAGAAAGCCCAATTTTTCTTAATCTGAGGATTATTATCGCAATGGAAGCAGCCAATATTCTTTAGCTTACAAATGAAAAATATATTGCTTTTTTTTTAATAAATCAAGGTTTGGAATCTACTGGGGTTGAACTAAAAGTTATTTCTGACTTTGGATGATGCAATACGTTGTGGAGAGAACTTGAAATTTCTATGGACAGGGCATTTTTCGATAATCCTTTTTTTCAGGGGTCAAAAATATGGGTATTTGCTGATAATTTTAGCTTTTAGTTCTTCGAATATGAAACATTCATCTCAACAAACTAACAACAAACTCTCTGAAGGCATGTTGTGCTGACTTAGAAAACCTTTCGGGGGGAGGGGGTGGATTAATACCTAAAATATAAAACAAAGTATTTCTGGTTGTAAATGGTGAAAATCTCCCTAAAGGACGAGAAATTCTTTATATTTTACACTTTACACTTTTGGTATTACACCTCCCCCTCCCTGACAGGTTTCCTGGGTAGGCCCATGCACTCAGAAAATTTGTTGAGTTACAGCTTGTAAACGCTGAAAATCTCCCGATCGAACTGGAAATTCTTGATATTTCATATTTTAGGTTTTTGGCAACCCCCCCCCCTCGACGAGTTTCCTGTTTTTGCACATACCAGCAGAGAATTTGTTTAGCTGTAGTCTATAGACCTAGAAAAATATCGTAAATAAGAAAATACGAAATTATGGACATTTTATGTGTGTCAGATATCTCGGGAGACGTAGCCACGGAGCAGTCTAGAACGCAATTTTTATACGGCCCCTTAAATTTTTTCCGGCCAGTTCTTCGTGCCGCCACTTCTCCGGTGGTCAGTTTTCTGGTGGCCAGTTCTCCGCTTTGTCTTTTGCCCGAAAATCATGGAAATGTCTAAATTTCTTACTGAAAATGAAATATTGAAATATTAAAAAAAAAAAATGATGAACAATCGTTGCTCAAGTAGTGGAGAATATAGCCACACGAAATTTGTTTATGAGGAACAATTTTATGGCACTGAAATTCCACTGTGTCCAGTTCTCCGTGTAGCCAGTTCTAAGGTGGCCACTTCTCCGTGTCCGTTGTGGGGTTGTGATTGATAGGGAAATTTTATATCAAGTTTGTTAAAACATATAAAATTCTACTCAAGAATAACAGACTTACTTTGCCGGTAATAAGTATAATCAATATTTGATTCTAGCTGCAATACATCGAATATTTGATCCGATATTAAAAGAAAATATTCTGCACACGACCTCTTCCCTCTGAACTACAGCCGGATGGCGGGAGCTTTTGCAGGGCTTGGGGCGAAATTTTATTGCGGGGCCCGGACCAAAAATTCATTGTTGGCACTAGGAAATAAATCTCATATTTTAATAAAGTCGTTACGTGAAAAATGTCCTCAAAGAACACAAACGATGTGAAATTCACAAATTTTGACGGTGACAATGAATCCTCATCCCTCTACTCCAGAGCCGAATGCTTTACCAATTAAGCTACACCGAAAGAATTTATTGTTGCAACTTCTACGTCTTGACATGTGCTTCACCTCTGCAGTATGTCATAAAGAAAACTATCATAAAGAAAGTTGAGAGAGAGAGAGAGAGAGAGAGAGAGAGAGAGAGAGAGAGAGAGAAGAGGGAGGGAGACAGAGAAAGAGAGAGAGAGAGAGAGAGAGAGAGAGAGAGAGAGAGAGAGAGGGAGGGAGGGAGGGAGGGAGGGAGAGAGAAGAGGGAGGGAGACAGAGAAAGAGAGAGAGAGAGAGTAAAAAGTGTTGAAATATACGATTTTCTTTCCGGGGAGATGGGGTTGAAATTGTATTATGACTCTTATAAAAACTTCCTTACAAAATGATAAAAAAAAAACCTGCATAGCGAAATTTTTTGAATTACGAATATTTTAGTGTAGGAATTAATAAGGATTCCTCTAAAATAAACTCGTACAAATAGTGGTTTTTCCTCTGATACAAGGTTTTAGTGATTGACTTTTAATGCAAAGTGGAGCAAGTGACAAATTAGCGACTTTTTAAACTTTTATACGCGCTCATATATGATTTTTTTTAAATTTACAGTAATGTTTTTAAAGTCACTGAATAAATGGCTTCTATATGTAACCCGAAATTAACTTTGATGTTGTTCTTTTTATTTATTTAAATTTAAGTATCTGGTTTGCACGCAAATTGTTAAATATATAAAAGTAAGGGCCACAAAATGATGAAATTTAATTTGCTATTTATCAATGCGGAAAATAGAAACGTAGTTTCAATAATCACTTAAAATCCCCAAATTTAAATATTTGTACGGCGAAGGACGATAACCTATTCGAAAATGGAGGGATTGTAAACGAAAAAAAAAAAAAAACTTTTGAAAAAGAATTTTTAAGGGCTTCGCACCCCAAAACTTACACACAAAGGAAATAATTGTTAAAAATTCTACCAAAAGTGATTTTTTTTCCTAAACTGCGGAGCCCCTTGAAGGCATGGGGCCCGGGGCGAAAGCTCCAGTTGCCCTTATGGTCCAGCCGGCTTTGCTCTGTACTGTGGATCAAATTTAGGGCTTTGCTGAATGACTGATTAGAGCAGACGTGTTGTTGATAAGCCCCATTCCTTTTCCGTAGAGCTAAAACTAACGGGGGACGCAATTGTTTAGACACGGGAACATCCTGTGTGACCTTGTAACATTGCTCTTGGGAATAGTGAACATACGAGTTTTGGCCTTCCCGATGTTTTGAATGTTCTTAGATTCTACTAACGGATATTTCACTTACAAAACACGGGACCTAGAAACGACAGCCGCGGCCAGGAATAACAAGACGCTGAACGCGGTTCCTTTCGCAGCATGAAACTGGTACCCTCTATGAAAATAGCGCCACAGAATACGTGATAATGTGCCTATATTATCGTTATTTTTTTTTCTATATTTTTACCAATTAACAAAACAACGGGAATAAAAAAATAAAATTTAAGTTTTATTTTTGGTATTTTGAGGCCCCTTCGATTCCGAAGCCCCAAGGACGCGTTTCCTGCGCCTGTGCGGTGATCCGCCCCTAGCAGGGGCTATTTAAAGTTTTGTACTCGAGTAAAAGCGCAACACAATAAACTTGACTTTCTGTGAAAATTTTACGCATATGAGCACGGTTCGGGTTCATTGAAAATTGATAAAAAGGCTTAAGGCCTGTTTATTAATTTTTGTGCCTGTGTAAAAACGCAGTACCGTAACCTTGGCATGTTATCGAAACCTTATGAATACGTCGAACTAAAATTCCTAAAAAAAGGCTAGGTCTAAGGTCTTGCAATTAAGGTTTTGTGACAGAGTAAAGGTGCAACATTAATAACTTGACATGTTATGTTAACTTTGTGAATATGAGCACAACGGATTAAAAATTTCAAGAAATCGCCTTTGGGATTAATGTGTTGTAGCAGAGTAAAAGTGTAACATTATCTTTATTTTCTATATAAACCATACTACGTGCTGAAATGGCCCAACTATATATACGTATACTTCAACCATATACCGAAGCGCGGACACGGTGAAAGAAAAGTGCGATTTTGTACGGTTCCTTAAAATTTTGTGGCCAGCCCACATGTAATAGGACACATTGATGTCAAAAATGTACTTTTCACTATGCTCCATGACAGATAGCAATGGACACGTCGCAATCTTTTTTTTTTAGTTGGGAGGTTTAACGACCACCGTGATCAATTCAGTGGGCTGTAACCAGTCAGCAGTTCCTAATTTTGGGTCACTGGTTCCATGCAGGGAAGGGGGAAAGCCAGTGCCAGAAGTAAAACGCAACGTTCATGACTCACCGGGATTCGAACCCGGACCCTTCTCGGACTCGTGATCAGAAGCCAGCGCATAGACCACTGCACCACCGTAGCGGCTCACGTTGAAATCAACTATGTATTTTTCATACGGCCCCAAACGCTCTTATGGACATACTAATGGAACTGGATGCAAAGAAATAATTAATGTAATTTGTACTAGCAGGGTGGTATTTCCCGGGTAAATATTACTATCTGTGGAATCACCAAGTTCAGCGGGTGAAAATTAATGAATGAAAAAGATATTCCTGTAATTTCCCAGTAAATTTATCTTTAATTTTTTTATTTAGTCAATTTAATTTTATGAAACAAAAAAGAAAGAAAGAGGAATGGAAATACGTATCTCCGAGGAGACATCTATATAGAACTGCCGTACATCTGGCGTGTGCTTCTGAGAAACCGCGACACTGAAATGCAATGCACCTGTGTGATGTCGCGTGCATGCGACTTGACATTGATAATCTTTTTCTTACCGTTTTAAATTTTGAATATCTGGAACTCTCTATTTACATTACATTGTATTTCTGTCTGATAAGCCGCCCGTTAGTGGTGAAAGCTAACGTTTATTAATTTTTGATTTTAATACACCATTAACTGGATATTTTTGCACTTTATTGTTATCAACGGTCTTACACTTAGACCGTAGGTTGGGTATTGGAGTGCTGAATTGTGTTGCAGATCTTAAGAGTAAAAAATTGAACTTTTAACGAAAATTTTGTATGGGGGCCCCTTGATCGCGGGCCCGGACCCGTTCCCAAAACCATCTGCGGTCTAAGAGTACCGTGAAATAGTATCCCAAATTTGGTGGTTCTAAATTGAAAACTGTAGATTTTACGAAAATTTTGTAAGGGCCCCTTGACCCCGGGCCCCCTACCTTTCCAAACACCGTCTATGGTCTAAGTTAGAGCACCATGAGATAGTATACCAAATTTGGTGGTTCTAAATTGAAAACTGCAGTTTTTACGAATATTGCGTATTAGGGCCCCTTGACCCAGGGCCCCCTACCTTTCAAAGCAAAACCCGTCTACGGTCTAAGTTAGAGCACCATGAGGAAGTATACCAAATTTGGTGGTTCTAAATTGGAAACTGTAGATTTGTCGAAAATATTCGAGCCGCCCCGGTGGCACAGTGGTCTAAGCGATGGCCTCTGATCATTCGTCCGAACGGGGTCCGGGTTCGAATCCCGGTGAGGCATGGATGTTGTGTTTGTCTTACGGCACTGGCTCTCTCCCTTCCCTGGAACCAGTGACCCTAAATTATCGACGGGCGACTGCTTATAGCCCATTGAGTTGCTCACGGTGGTCGTTAAACCTCCAATCAAAAAAAAAAAAAAATATTCGATGGGGGCCCATCGACCCCGGGCTCCGACCACTTCCAAAAACCATCTACCGTCTAAATTAAAGCACCATGAGATAGAATACCAAATCTGGTGGTTTTAAATTGAAAACTGTAGATTTTACGATAATTTTGATTGAGTGGGCCTGGACCCCGGGCCTGGGCACTGTTGGAAAAGCGGTACGGGTAACCCCAATTTCTACCAAAATTTAATCAGGACATCAATTTCTATGAAGTCCCCCTCCCCTTTAAATATACTTTTTTTTGCAATTCATCAAAAGCTATCGAAAGCAGTTTATTTAGGGATTACTGCGATGTTATGACCTGCGATGTTATGGTGTTGCGATGTTTTGCCCTGCGATGTTATGGTGCCGCGATGTTTTGACTTGCGATGTTTTGGTACTGCGATGTTATGGTACCGCGATGTTTTGACCTGCGATGGTATGTCGGCGATCATATGTCGACGATCATATGTCGTGCGATGTTTTGATTTGCGATGTTATGTCGTAGACCCAAAAAAATTATCTGAGTGAATTTGTGGGAACAGTTGCTCCAACGATTCTCAGCCGCCCCGGTGGCGCAGTGGTCTAAGGCGCTGGCCTCTGATCATTCGTCCGTAAGGGGTCCGGGTTCGAATCCCGGTGAGGCATGGATGTTGTGTTTGTCTTACGGCACTGGCTCTCTCTCCCTTCCCTGGAGCCAGTGACCCTAAATTAGGGACGGGCGACTGCTTATAGCCCATTGAGTTGCTCACGGTGGTCGTTAAACCTCCAATCAAAAAAAAAAAAAAAAAAAAAAAAAAAAAAACGATTCTCAAGTATTCCGGGTCAGAAAAGACAGAAATGCCACCATTTATGTTTCGAAGAAATGTAAAATATCGAAAAACGCGACCACTCCACCCGCCCAACCTCCGGAAAGTAAAGGTAGAAAGAAAGGGGAAAAAAGCAGAAGACGAGATGAGAGGTGGATGCGGGGACAGAAAAACATCAATACTCTAATCCTTCCCAAAAGAAAACCACTCCCTTCCCATCATTCGGACCAATCACAGAAGCAGCGTGAACCTAGCCTGTGAGCTATATTCACGCTGTGCGTGACTTTAGCTTTTTTTTTTTTTTTTTTGATTTTTTTTTTAATTGGAGGTTTAACGACCACCGTGAGCAACTCAATGGGCTATAAGCAGTCGCCCGTCCCTAATTTAGGGTCACTGGTTCCAGGGAAGGGTGAGAGCCAGTGCCGTAAGACAAAACACAACATCCATGCTTCTTTTTTTTTTTTTTTTTTTTTTTTGGTTTGAGGTTTAACGACCACCGTGAGCAACTCAATGGGCTATAAGCAGTCGCCCGTCCCTAATTTAGGGTCACTGGTTCCAGGGAAGGGAGAGAGCCAGCGCCGTAAGACAAACACAACATCCATGCCCGACCGGGATTCGAACCTGGACCCCTTACGGACGAATGATCAGAGGCCAGCGCCTTAGACCACTGCGCCACCGGGGCGGCCATCCATGCTTCACCGGGATTCGAACCCGGACCCCTTACGGACGAATGATCAGAGGCCATCTCTTAGACCACTGCGCCACCGGGACGGCGACTTTAGCTTCAGCTGTTATAATACTGCAGACACCATTCCTATCCACGCACAATTGGCAGCCATAAGTCACCGTCCGTGCTTCAAATGACGTCATGAGCAGGCACGACGCAGCCGCAGGAAAGAAGCTGCTTTGAAACCAATGGAACAAAAGCTTCTAAGCGTATAAACAGATAAAATGACTAATTCAATAATCTTTATCAATGATACACAAGCTTACTGTTTTAATTAACGGTATAATTGAGTTCGTTTTGCCTGCTTTTGACGTCACACCACAGATTAGCTGTGCTCTATGGCGGCAGAGCCAGTGGTGTCTCCAGTAATATAACCTCCTTGGTTTCCTTGTGTTAAGTGTTCATTTTTAGCGTCCTTGGTCATGTCCCAAATACAATGAGCGGCATCCAGCTGCATAGGTTTTTTTTTTTTTTTTATTGGAAGGTTTTTTTTTTTTTTTTGTTTGAAGGTTTAACGACCACCGTGAGCAACTCAATGGGCCATAAGCAGTCACCCATCCCTAATTTAGGGTCACTGGTTCCAGGGAAGGGAGAGAGCCAGTGCCGTAAGACAAACACAACATCCATGCCTGACAGGGATTCGAACCCGGACCCCTTTCGGACGAATGATCAGAGGCCATCGCTTAGACCACTGCGCCACCGGGGCGGCTATTGGAAGTTTAACGACCACTGTGAGCAACTCAGTGGGCTATAAGCAGTCGCCAGTCCCTAAGTTAGGGTTACCGGTTTCAGGGAAGGGAGAAAGCCAGTGCCGTAAGACATACACAACATGCATGCCTCACCGGGATTCGAACTCGGATGCAAGAGGCGAAGCAATCGCTTTGACCACTGGGCCACCGGGGTCGCATAGGTTTCTGTGTCTGTACGTTCTCATTGATCAAAAATTCAGCATTTGTCACTTCTGCAGATCATGTGAATTTGTCGTTGAGAATAGGGCACAGTTAGCCACATTTCTTGAAATACTTTCGTCCGCTAGGTGGCTAAGCTGACCAATCAGAGTTTTCTGACAAACAAGAAGTTTCCAAAACAGTCTCTCAGCCATGTGCTTAGCGCACGAAGTTATTCTTCACACTGTTTTGATTTGACGTGCTGTGTGTCGTCGAAGTATCGATTTACAGATTTGGGATTTGAGTTGTGGTAAGTGATTTTACCTTTTCCAGTAGTCAGATAAGATTTTTGCATCGTAGTAATTGTGATTTGTATATCTAGCGAAATTTTTTATGATAAATGATAAGTTTTATGGTAGCGTATCATCAGGTATCCAATTACCTCCGGCTTTACAGAAAAGATTGTTGTTTTTGTTAGTTAACTGTTACAGTGATGAGCATGAATTCTAGATTTTCATGATTTGGATAGGATCGGAGTCATAAGTCACTGTTAGGTTGAGGCATAGATCCAAAATTATGGTTTCTCATGCTGTGAGGAAGGTGTCGCTTTGTGGTAAGGTGATTTCTTGCTCTGTTTTCGTTGTCATTTATTGTCGAAATCAACTCATTATGTGATTGCTCTCAGTGCAGTAAGAAAATGACTTGTACAGTTTCGAGTAAGATACTAACTAAACGTGTGTAAAGATCTGAATGTAAAATTTTCATTCAGTTATTGTGGTTAACACTTGAGCGAATGCATAACGCCGTATCTGATTAGAAAGCTTAATTTCTAGAGAAAAAAATTGTAGCAAAGGTTGTTTTTGAGAATAAAAGACTGTGCAGTCAGATTAGTTAAGGCATATTACATCTAACACTCTCCAAGCGACTGTTGTGTAAAGATCTGAACATGAAATTTTCAGTTATAAAGTTAAAGTGGTTACTATTTATGTTAACCATTTTTAATGAGTGTCATTATCAGGGGTAGACAAATCCATTGGGCCTGAATTTTCAAATTCTATTGGGTTGTCAGAAAAGTCGTGACATATTTTGGCACCCGATGGCGGTTTTGGAAGTACTAGAGGCATGCACAGCTCTGTTATCGCTATGGCATTCGACAGGTGCCAGTTCTAGCTGCAGTCTAAAAGGAATAGTGAGTGATTTGGTTGAATTGCGGAGATTGGACATCAAGTTGAAGATGGAAGACCAAACTGGGCATTTTTGCCATATTTTGCTGTTTTACTTTCGTAAAAGGAAGAATGCGCGTCAAGCTTGTGAAAAGTTGCGTAAAGTGTTTGGTGATAATGCTCTACAAAAACGTCAGTGCCAGCGGTGGTTCGCAAAATTCTGTGCTGGTGATTTTGACTTCAACGATGCTCCTCGGTCCGGGAGGCCAACCGAGGTTGATGACGACCAAATCAAGGCATTGATAGAGTCAAACCCACGTTACACAATACGAGAGATTGCAGACACATTGCAAATCCATCATTTAAGCGTTCACGACCACCTGAAGAAGCTGAGATACGTAAGCAAGCTCGATGTGTGGGTTCCTCATGAACTCAAAGAAGCTCAATTTACGGCACGTATAAACATCTGCGATATGCTCATTAAATGTGAGGAAAACGATCTTTTTTTGAAGCAACTGGTGACGAAAAGTGGATTGTGTACAAAAATGTGCTGCGCAAACGGTCTTGGTCCCGACGTGCTGCTTCGCCTCAAACGACATCCAAAGCAGACATTCATCAGCGGAAGGTTCTGGTCTCAGTGTGGTTGGATTTTAAAGGTGTCGTGTTTTTCAAGCTCCTACCACGGAACCAAACAATAAATTCAAATGTGTACTGTCGGCAATTGGACAGTTTGAAAGAATCCATCATCCAGAAACGTCCAGAGCTCGTTCGTTGTAAAGGTGTTGTGTTCCATCACGACAACGCGAGACCACACACAAGTTTGATTACCTGCCAAAAATTATTGGAGCTTCGGTGGGATGTATTGCCCCCACCCAGCATACTCGCCTGACCTTGCGCCATCAACTTCCACTTGTTTTGCTCTCTTCAACAGTCCTTGCGTGGTGTAGTGTTTAAATTCAGATGAGGCTGTAAATCGGCACCTTGTGCAGTTTTTCACTACGAAAGACAAGTTCTTCTATGAACGAGGCATTCTGCAGCTCACTGAAAGGATGGCAAAAGGTTATCGAACAAAACGGGCATTATATCATTGATTCATCTTTGTTTTCTCTATCAATAAACGACCTTTGCAAAACATGGCTAAAATACATCATGCCTTTTCCGACAACCCAATAATCTAAAAATTTTACTTTTCAAAATTTGGATTTCTATCATCAAGCTTCTATATCTTTATAAAGCAACAAGTCCATTGATATGGATTTTTTCTGTTTGCAAATTTTTTGTAGATTACTTACCATAAAATCAGAATAATGAAGATGCCCACATCAATTTTGGTCACATCAATAGCCCAACATTGTCACGAAAATAACCATAAATTTTTGGTTTGGAAACAATATTCTTGTTGATAAACCTGATTTGACTAACAAGCTTAATGTATTAGAAGCTTTCCACATGTACCGGAATTCTTCACGACTTGTCTACGCCATTTCTTTCAAGTGCGTGGAAACAACTAATCAAAATCCGTGACCGTCAGAACTCTGATGATGTCACAATGATTTGAATGTTTATGTTCCATTCTTTCTGATGATGCCGAGCGAAACGCTCTGCGAAATCATAGTCGATGTTAATAAAACATTTAATTGTTAATAAACGTTGATAATTTATTCTATACAGTTGTGATATTTTGTACTGTTTCTCAGGTTGTATGAATGCAAAGTGCTCGCAGAAAACTTTTTCATCTTTAAAATACTATTAAAAAGCACCAATCACTTACCCTAAAGATCATGGTAATTTCTATCAACTACACATTTCCAGCACGTCAATTATCGTAATGTTGTTGGCCTTCAAAGGTTTACAGACATCTTGCTTACGATTCCTTCTTCCGGGGATGAAACATCGTATTTTTTTTAAGCCATATGAGATGTAACTATAAGCTTGTCAATTCCGTAAAAACCATGCAAGCATACTACTCATTCATACAATTCAATTAAAACACTGTACATATTTACACAACCTTACATTCCTAGGTGGTTAAACCTTTGTCAACTGTGAGTAACAAAATGCTCCATCTGTTTCAAAACCCCTGCCACTCCCAATGCAAGTGTCACACTCATTCAGCCCCTCACACACAATCCTCTAGCGCTTTCAACAGATTACTGTCGTCATCAGGAGGCAGGTGTGTCTCACCCACCCACCACAGCTCTAGTGAGCTCACTTGAGCTGTGGTGGGTGGGTGAGACACACCTGCCTCCTGATGACGACAGTAATCTGTTGAAAGCGCTAGAGGATTGTGTGTGAGGGGCTGAATGAGTGTGACACTTGCATTGGGAGTGGCAGGGGTTTTGAAACAGATGGAGCATTTTGTTACTCACAGTTGACAAAGGTTTAACCACCTAGGAATGTAAGGTTGTGTAAATATGTACAGTGTTTTAATTGAATTGTATGAATGAGTAGTATGCTTGCATGGTTTTTACGGAATTGACAAGCTTATAGTTACATCTCATATGGCTTAAAAAAAAAAAAATACGATGTTTCATCCCCGGAAGAAGGAATCGTAAGCAAGATGTCTGTAAACCTTTGAAGGCCAACAACATTACGATAATTGACGTGCTGAAAGTGTGTAGTCGATGGAAATTACCATGATCTTTAGGGTAAGTGATTGGTGCCTTTTAATAGTATTTCATTTATGAATTGCACGTAAACTATGCGCACTTTGCAGGGTTTTAATACCTTAAAAGTGCAAATATAATAATTATTCATTTTTGTCTGACATTGAATTATCACAGTTGAATGCTACTGAATACTATAAAATTTAAGGTAAAATATTATATAAGTGAAAGCTGTTACTCACATTTTCATTTACCAGAATACTATATTGCCAATACCATCACAACGGTGGGGTGGCTCTGGGTTGCATGCGGTTGAACCAATTAATACGAAGTATTCCAGGAAAATGAAAATGTGAGAAACAGCTTTCATTTACATAATATTTTACCTTACATTTTTTAGTATTAAGTGGCATTCAACTGTGATAATTCAGTGTCAGACAAAGATGAATAAGTTTCTCGTGAGCACTCTGATATTCATACAACGTGAGAAACAGTACAAAATATCACAACTGTATAGTTGACGGATATATAGAATAAATCTTATAACCACGTAATGAAGTTCAACGGCGAAGTGTGTTAGAAGAACTAATTAAACGCTTGTAGCCTGTCGAGTTTGTCATGGTGGTCGTCAGAGGTATATAAAAATAAAATGTAACTGCATACTCAACCATTGGAAACAGAAAATTTGCTGCAAACCCATGATGTTGCCCAGGTGACACAGTGGTAAGCGATGGCTTCTGATTGTTCGTCTGAGATGGGTACGGGTTTAAGTCCCTGCGAGGCATGGATGTTGTGTTTATCTTACAGCGCTGGCTCTCTCTTTTCCCTGGAACCAGTGGCCCTAAATTAGGGACGGGCGACTGCTTATAGCCCATTGAGTTGCTCACGGTGGTCGTTAAACCTCCAATCAAAAAAAAAAAAAAAAAAAAAAAAAAGCGTAGCGTTACGTTGTCAAATTGGCAAAGGAAGTGAATAATATGGATGTTCAATCGCCTCATCGTAAGACATTCCTTTGGCGAAACAATAAGTCAGAATCATCACTATATCCATAGGAATGTGGGCAAAACCATGTACCAAGTATACGGGAAGAGTATTCGTCATTCCCTGAAGCGTGCTTCTTCCGACACCTGAATTGTCCTAAACGATGAGACGCATCGACACGTAGAGCCATGAGATGGCCCTCAGAACATATTTTAGAGATGGGAACAAATCCTTTTCTTCACACCATGAAATAGAGGTATCCTTATCCTTCCCAACTTCATTAAAATAACTTTCTGCAGATCCACATATCACAGGAGCAGTAGAGATCGAAAAAAAGCTTACGTAGCACAGGAGCATAGACGGAGAACCAAGTGACGTAAGTAGCTTGCTACCGTGTTGCCATCTATCGGAGCGGGCCACTTTCGGAAGGTTAACCAAAATAAGTACATTGCAATTGAATGGGCAGTAATGTGTGCAATTGAATGGACAGTAAGGTGTGTGAAATTGACCTTTGTGGAAAAATATTGGACTATCAACCTCATAAAAACAAGAGACTAATTAAAGAAAGTTTTTAATGAAACTTCAAAATTTATACACTCTGAAATTTACCCCAAAAAAGCGCTATAATTTTGAAAAGGGGAAACATTTGAAGCTGGAATTTAAAGACGAAGTGCAGTGTGTTCTGACATTCGCATCCATATCTGCACCATTTGGCTTGTATGCCCAGATGATGCCACAGTATATGGCGTCTGGTGAGAATGATTTCGTGCCATTCTCTTCGTCCGTCGGCTAGCTTCGAGTACGATGGTGTTCACAATTGCTGAGCGCATGTTTATCGTTCAAAGTTATTGGAATTACGACTCTTTCAAGGAGTGTCGGAAAGAGTTTAAGGAGAAATTTCTCGGTCGGGGACCACCTACGAAGCCAACGATTTTAAGGAGAAATTTCCTGGTCGGGAACCACCTACGAAGCTAACGATTTCAAATCTTGGGAAGAAACTTGAGACAACAGGAAGCCTTGTTGATATGCTTTCAGGAGGGCGACCAGCAGTGTCGGAAAACACTGTGCAGTGTGTGAAAAAGAAGTTGTTACAGTCTCCAAAGAAATCATTATGCAGGCTGTTGTAAGAAACAGGAATGTCATACTCCATCTGCCAGAGGGCTGCAATAATGGGTAAAATGAAGCCATATCGTGTTACAGTTGTTCATGAGCTGTTAGCAGCTGACATGCCGAAGCAAATGTGTTGCTGCCAGTGGTTTAAGGAATTTATCAGTCAAAATCCAGGCATATTTGACATTACGTGGTTCATGGACGAAGCCTGGTTCTATCTTTCAGGTTATGTGAACTCGCAGAATACATGGTTTTGGGCGAGTGAGAATCCCCATGTCATTCACGAGGAAAGAACGCGTCACATAAAGGTTGGCGTGCGGTGAACTGTTTCACGGAACCGTATAATCAGTCCCATTTTCTTTGAACAGACTGTAAACATAGAAGTGTATCTCAATATTTTTCATGCAGTTTGTGAATCAACTGGATGATATTGAACTGCAGAATGGCTTCTTCCAACAGGATAGTGCAACTTGTCACACTTCCAATGCCAGCATGGCTGGGATTCAAAGTTTCTTCAGTGATCGGGTTATCTCCAAAGGTTTGTGGCCACCTAGGTCTCCAGACTTGACTCCATTCGATTACCGTAATTTTCGTTGTATTATCCGCGGATTATCTGCTAAAAAAGTTAAAAATATAGGTTCTGGGGATTATATGCCAATGCAGATAATACGCCAATTTGAAAAAAAAAAAAAAAAAATTGCAGCGTAATTGTGCAGGGAAGGGGGTATAATTTGGAAAAGGAACCCCTCGGAAGAATTTTCCTCAGTTCAGGAGTTTGTATGGAGCGGGGAGGAATGTTGTAACGAAAGATCGGGAAAGTTGTGGGTAGGGATGGCAGGAGTCATTTTGTTATCGTTGAGGACAGCTCTGACTCTCGTGCCGTATCTGTTTTTTGGCAAAAAGCCAAAGAAGTACACACAGCACTTGTTGCACCAACCTATGCATTGCTGCGTTCCTCTTTTCGGATCTCAAGTGTGCTATGCTGCCTTGTGTTTAGTTCGTTTCTCGCCGTTTTGACCGTCATTGCTGCTATTTTCCTTCATTGCTATTCATGAACCCTTTATCTGTCCAGAGATATTGCTTTATGTAATAAAATAGTTTGTTTTTTCTCTTACTTCTTTGGACTCATGGGTCATTATGTGACCGACTTTTCTGTCAGAAATTTCAATTCCGGTTCAAAAATCTATGATGTGAGGATTATACGGCGATTTTTTTTCCTGAATGTCACGGTGTGCGGATTATACGAAGGAATTTTTTTTTAATGTGAATATCGTGGTCTGCGGATAATACGATGGAAATTACGGTACTTCTTATGGGGTCATCTGAAAGGTGCTGTATACAGCAATAAGCCTAGGACTATTTGGCAGCTGAAAAACAACACACAGGAAATCGGAGCAATAAATACCAACATGCTGATACGTACATTTGGCAATATGCAGCGACGAGTTGATCTCTGTTTAGATGCAAATGGCGGACATTTTCAACTTCTTCTCTGATGTTGATGTGATTGTGAAAAGGTAAGGCACTTCATCTTCAAATTTCAGCTTGCAATGTTTTCCCCTTTCAAAATTATAGCCTTTTTGGGGGGGGGGGGTAAAGTCCTGAGCGAATCACTGTACAAAATACATAAGGAAAATATTTTAATTTAATAACTGGCAACTGCAAAAGGAACTTGCCCATAAAATTAAAATTCTTTCTGCATAAATGGAACTTTTGATGCAGTTCCTATAGATTGAGAACAAACAGGTCTTGATAAAATCTAAAGGCCAGAAATGCCTAAAAACAAAACTCAGAAAATTTGAAAAATTGAAAGTTCAAGTTAAAATAGAATTAAGTGTATTAATCTGAGTAAAGCATTAATTGCTGTAAATAATATTTTTATTTTTATCTGCAAAATCTGCTACTCTGGTAGACGTTTAACCCCCAGACAAAAAAATAAATATCAAATTGGTACATATACATAATGCTAAAGCTTATTGCAAGCTGAGTGATGTGCATGTGGGTAAGTGTAGCTTGAAAATGAAGGATGGCTGTTAGGTCTGCAAACATGATATACTTTTAAGTGACACGGTGTTTATGACAGGGCTGGAAAAATAAGCTCCAGATCTAGGAGCCATCTCCAAAATTTAGGAGTCCGGTGAAACAAAAGCAAATTTCAAAGTATCATGCACAAACCTAATGCATGGTGATGATGTTGGAACAAAGAGTAATAATATAAGTGTATTAAGCACTGCCTATTACCCAAACTACTTACTGCTAAATGAAATTCAAATTCGGTCTATAAATCTCAGGGTTCTATAGTTTTGATAAAAATCTAAACATAAAAAAGAATGTGAAAAAAAAAAAACTTTTAACATCATCAATCTGAGATGAAACTATTTGGAAGAAAATAATGGCTAAAAAAAATTGCGACCGTTAGCTTCCGGAGTACTGTGTAATACGGCTTTGGAAACGAAGCAGGGGCGTTAAAAATACGTAAAGATGTGGTTTTAGAAAAAAAAAAAAAAAAAAAATCTGAGATAAAGCTATCTGGAAGTAAAAAATATAAATAAAATAAAAACAATGCGACTGCCCACTTCCGAAATGACGCATGGCCGCAGAAACGGAAGGGAATGTTGCAAACGCTTAACAAATATGGATTTTGTAAAAAAAAAAAAAAAAAAAAATGAAACCCCAGCAACAATCTTAACTAAAATGAAGCTACCTGAGGCCGCCCCGGTGGCGCAGTGGTCTAAGGCGTTGGCCTCTGATCATTCGTCCAAATGGGTCCGGGTTCGAATCCCGGTGAGGCATGGATGTTGTGTTTGTCTTACGGCACTGGCTCTCTTCCTTCCCTGGAACCAGTGACCCTAAATTAGGGACGGGCGACTGCTTATAGCCCATTGAGTTGCTCACGGTGGTCGTTAAACCTCCAATCAAAAAAAAAAAAAAAAAAAAAAGCTACCTGAAGCCAAAAACACAAAAAGGGCGATAAACTTCCGGAATGCCTTATAATGCGTGACCGTGAAAAACGAAAAACGGAAGACAAACTATGAAAATGTGTAAAAATATGGTTTTAAAAAATAAATAAAGAGGAAGAACAAAAAAAAAAAAACACCATATCAATCTAACTGAATACTGAAGTGAAGCTATCTGTAAGCACCCATCAAGAATGTATATAGCTACACCTTACACCATTGAGATGCCGCCCCGGTGGCGCAGTGGTCTAAGCGATGGCCTCTGATCATTCGTCCAAAAGGGGTCCGGGTTCGAATCCCAGTGAGGCATGGATGTTGTGTTTGTTTACTGCACTGGCTCTCTCCCTTCCCTGGAACCAATGACCCTAAATTAGGGACGGGCGACTGCTTATAGCCCATTGAGTTGCTCACGGTGGTCGTTAAACCTTCAATAAAAAAAAAAAAAACACCATTGAGAATTTATACATGTATAGCTGAGATAGGCTTAAAAAATGATCAGCACACGTCATGTTACGATTTTTTTTGTTTGAGTGTTACGTTTTTGGTTCTGAGAGGTTCGCAGGTGTGATGTCTGTCTGTATGTATAAGTCAGTACTGAACTTTCTAAAAATGAAACCTGTTTTGAAATGCAGCTGTTAATACAAGTATAGTGGAAACTCAGGAATTTTTCACTTTTATACATAATTCTGCACTTGTCCAGAGATTTTACTGTAGTTTCAATCACATTTTCAGTTCGGTTATAAGTAATTCACTTATATGTTTTTTGTGATTATACTTTAAATTCTGAATTTCAAATTATTAGATAAATACATGGTTCTTTGTTTTTTTTATACACAGCCTGGTATGTTACAACTTTGAGAGAATTCAGACATTTTTTTTTTCCAGCGTGTGATAGATGATATAACTAAAAATTTAGTAAATAACTAGAGGATTTTTAAGGCAGCAAACCAAATAGCCATTACCTTGCTTGCTGTTCAACATGCAACTTTAACATCAGAAAACTTGAAAATTACATTGATATGATATGATTTCTTCATCAATAACAAGCATTTTGTTAGTAGACAACACTGAGCTACATGCATCATCCAATTTTGAAAGGGCTATGTAGGTAGTTGGTTGGCCCCTAAGAGAGGTGCATACAACAATTGAGAATTTACATTGGCTAATAAAACAGTGATAAGATCCCTATATAAAGCAACACCAGTAAAAACTATGATTATTCCCAAAGTAACTACTAAGGAACTTGACCGTATTTTTGATTATTCTCATATTTTTCAAAATATCGCACGTGACATAGACAATAAAGCAGCAACAGAGACAGAAAATAACAAGGAACTGGAGACTTCCACAGCTCCAAATGCACAGGACCTCTTGGATGAAAGGATGAGTTGTACTCAAGGAGGCAATGTCCTCTGAAACACACACACAAAGGAAAAGAAAATTTGAATAATTGTGAAAGAGGAAATACTAGTATTGAAGGAAGAATTAAAATCAGAACTACTTGCTGAACAAGAAAGTGGACAGAAGAAGAAGAGGCAAAAACTAGCAGAAATAAAGAAGTACATCCTCAAAGGTGCGGCCATACACCTATCAATAGGAGAAATATCTGAAGAACTCGAAAGGAAAGACATCAGTACACGGAACTTGGAAAGGTTAAAACACGAATCAGGGGCTTTCTGTGAGGTTTTAACTTTCCAATTGGAAGATCATGTCCCTACTGGCTCAATTACACTATTCGGATACAGGATGGCCCTGGATGAATTCAGGCTCCCCCCCCCCAGGCAGAGGCACAAACTTTTGAAGCAGAGGAACTAGAGGATTTAGAGGGGCCTCAAGAGGACAAAGTAGAGTCATCTCTCAAGAAGTAAATCTTCCAAGTCAAAGCTATGCCCAGGTTACGGCTCAGCAACCTGTGGCAAGAACATTAGCTCCTGCGAAAGTGCTTGCTCTAAGTGAGAGCGAGAGAATGGAATTAGCATCATACTTATTAGGACTGAAGTAAAAATTGAGAGAAAAAAAGAGCCCTTTTAAGTGCCAGGACATATTTATCAAAAAGGAACTACCGTACTCGTACTAAGAACAAGAGATTATAAATATAAAAAGAGATAACAGGGCTCAAAATTTCAGGTCTAACTCTACTAGCCAAAAAATATTTTCACTCGCCATCACACCATTGTAACATGCAAGATACAGTGAAAGAGTGAGACAGTGAATTTGCAGCAAGTTTTCTCTTTTAATGATTGTGTATGCAAATATTTATATATATATATATATATACAACTCTGTGATTGTGCTACAGCTGAGATCTCAGAAAATGATAGTAATAATAACAACCCTCCAGGTTGTATTAAACCAGGAAAGTACCGTAATTTTCGTCATATAATTCGCGGATTATCTGCGAAAAAATTTTAAAATATACATTCTGCATATTATACGCCGATGCAAAAAAAATCTGCAGCAAAATTGTGCAGGGGAGGGGGTATAGTTGTAAAAGGAACTCTTTCGGAAGAATTTTCTTAGTTCAGGAGTTTGTACGGAGCGGGGAGCAGGGGGAGGAATGTCATATGAAAGATCGGGAAAGTTGTGGGGAGGGACGGCAAGGTCATTTTGTATCGTTGAGAAGATCATGCTGTCCGTTTTTGGCAAAAAACAAAACAAAGAAGTACGCACAGCGCTTGCTACATGAACCTATGCATTCCTCCTGTCAGATCTCATGTGTGCTGACTTGTGTTTAGTTCGTCTTTCGCCATTTTGACCATTGTTGTTGCTGCCATTTTCCGCCATTGCTATTCATGATGTTTTTGAAAAAGAAACATTTCAGTTACACTGCCAAATTTAAACTTGAAGTAGTGGACACATATCACGTCACTGCACGATAGTTTTGAGGTCAGAAAACAATCTCACAGTAACGGGCGGAAAAGAAAGCCTCTGCCGCGGTTTAAAACGTAAACAAATTCGTAGGTAAATTCCGCCGGAGAATTCACGGAAGTTTTTTTATTGGCCCACGTATAAGTCATTCCCCCAACTCTGAAAGCAGGATTTCCCCCAAAAACTTTCGACTTATACGCGAGTACATACGGTATTTCTATGACTTGTTCTGTATCAGCCTTTCGTCATTGGTAAGGTGTAATGCAATACTCTGGAGCGGCGTCGGCATGATCTATGGATGCCACACCCTTTATCTGTCCGGAGATAAAAATATGAAAAAGTAACCTTTAAAAATGAATTTCTTCGTTTAATAAAACCTTTTTTTTTTTTTTTTTTTTCTCTTACTTCTCTGGACTCATGGGTCATTATGTGACCGACTTTTCTGTCGGAAATTTCACTTCCGGTTCAACATCTATGATGTGCGGTTTATATGGTGATTTGTTTCCCTGAATGTCACAGGCTGCGGATTATACAACGAAAATTACGGTAATCAAAAGCCAACATTTTTGAGTGCTGGAAGAAAAAAAAAACTAAAATAACATTTAAAAAACATGCCGGTCATACACCACAACCCAATCCTCCCATAAAGCGAATTGTCATCACCTCCACCACTGTGCTCCTTTTCCTCATATGTACATAAACACGTTTCCCGGAATCCCGGCTGGTACAGCAAAGATTAATTGGAGTACGGATGTGGAGAAATATCAGTGTTTTTGAGAATCAAGGTTTTTCCATGTGATAATCGACGTTAGAAACTGCAAAAGAATGTTTTCTATGTTGCAAAGAATATTTTCTATGAATTTCTCTTTGCTGCATTCTTTTAAATATAATCTTCGGTCACGAATTAGGGACTTTTTTGCCGTTTTGCTCGATGTTTCATCACTGAAAATCGAGTTCTTTTCCTTGATGCTACAGGAACCGATAAGTCCTCCCCCCGCCCTCCCCAAAAAATTCATGACTGATGTTTGAAACTGCAATAGCGCAGTCAACTCAAAATTTTGCTGCGATAAGTAAATGCCTTTTTCGTATTCTTATACAGAAAAAGGAAATATCACCTTTTTTTTTCGTATTCTTATACTGAGAAAGGTAATATCACCTTTCTATGTCACGAATTAGCGATTTTTTGACTGATTTTCTGCGATGTTTCACCGCCGAAAATCGAGTTCTTATCCTTGATGTTACTGGAGCCAATGCATCGAGGTTTACGATACATCAAGCACTTTTAACTAATATTATGGTTACTCGATGTTGAATTCGTGAGCTATCACTGATATATTGAACAGCGATTTATACATTGATGTGCTAATAGCTGCTGCAGATGGGAAAGATGCAAATTCTTTGGTTTCTTTAGCAAAACATCGTGGTTTTTGCTGATACATTGAAAATTCTCACCCGTATTACGGATGCGTGAATGTTTCGGGAATGAATATCCACTGTATGCCCATCCCCACTCTGAGTTAACGCACGTGGGGAAGAAACGCTTCCTTCCACAATGCTTTGGGGTTCTTTTCAGTGAGCTTTGCATCAGCTGTTCCCAGGGGTCCTGCTGGCTCTTCTAAAGTTTTCACCAATTTATTCGCCGAGCTCATTTTTTTATCGCAAAAAGTGTTAATAACAGTACAAAAAGGTAATTGCTAAAGCTCTTTTTCCTTGGCCAAAACGATTTTATTTTCGCAAATTGCGAAGATGGCGATCGGCAGCGCGACCCCTGGCTGTCGCTACGCAGCCCACGGAAGAAGCTCTCGGCTCGCTGGGCTGCTGGTGATGACGCAGTGATTGATACGCCTCCGTCAGAGACCAAACATTTCATGATGACGAAAAAAAAAAAGCACAGTTAAATGCAATACTTAAGATGCCTCTCGCACTGAAATATTTTTAAGATAACATTTTACTGAAAGTGAAGACACCACCACAGTTCAAATTATTTTTGTGAAGATACTGTTTGAGCTAAAAATATTTTTGTGAAGATACTGTTTGAGCTAAAAATATTTTTGTGAAGATACTGTTTGAGCTAAAAATATTTTTGTGAAGATACTGTTTGAGCTAAAAATATTTGTGTGAAGATACCACCTAACAGCATCAAATGCCGAACAGGAAAACAATTTATTTTTGCTGCTCGCCAACAATAAATTTCTGTTCGCCATTGGCAACTGAGCGACCGCAAATTTTGCGCCCTGATAATAAATAAAGAAAATAAAATAAAGTGAGTGTGTGAATGAATTTTAAGGGCCAGGACACATTTTTCAAAAAGGAACTACCATATTCCTTCTCTTTAAAATAGTAAAAAAAATTGAAAAATTGTGTCTGTGAGTAGATTTGCTTGGTCCTTAAAAAGGACATTAATCAGAACAGTCAGAACTTAGTCAAAAGGCGGTGTTTGTGTGGATGATCTACTCTATGATAGTAGCAACTTTGGATCCTGCTTACACTTGGTCACTTCATGGCCACATAATAATAAAAAGAAATGAGTGTGTGAAATTAAGTGATGACCTTTCCATCTCAATTTAGGCAGGGGTGTCAGTTGACCACCTCCAATTTTTTTGAAAAAATTATGGTAGCTACTCCTGATAGAGGTATAAAGTACTGCAAAAGGATTTTTCACAAAATAAATTTTTTTTGGTCGAGCTACAGCATTTTGAAAATAGGCAAAAAATAATGTGAAACACCAAATTTTTAAATGTATACTGCTCCTGTACTATAAACAGGTAGAGACTTGAATTTTTTTTATTATATTGCTAGATGGCAAAAAAAAAAAGTATATTTATACATTTTTTTTTAATTTTCCACAAATTTAGGATTTTTTTTTTTGAGAAAAAGACTAATCAGGTGGGTAAGTGTGCCAACCTGCACTCCTACTAGGGTTGTCTTAGCAGTAATTTTATTTTTATCCTGTGACGCATGCAACTCATAAAATTAATTTTTAAAATATACAAAATTTCAGAAAATCAACATATTTTTGAATTGCAATATCTCAAAAACCCCATTTTTAAAAATTCTAAAATTTGTCCAAATAATGTCCTAATGGTAGGTAGTTAAACTGGGGGAATCAGGTTACTGGATTTTTGCCTTGAAATTTTCCTACAAATTTTTGAAAATGCACTTATCCCTGTTCGAACCTCACGGTTGGGTTATTATTAAAAAACCCCAAAAAACTTCGAAAGCTATTTCTGAAAAGTTTACCTAAGTATATATTCCAAACTGCAATGTCAATCTATATTTTAAAGTCATTTTTATGATTTTTAATAATTGTCACCTATGTACATGTTTAATTTTTTTTTTAATCCATAGTCTATACACATACAATACATTATCTCAGTTGCAGTTAAGATTCAATTTCTATTACATAAGAAAAAAGGCCTAAAAAAAAAATTATGAGCTTACCACCATAACTACAAATTATTCAAACTGAGAAAAGCTGCTGGATTTTATTGATTTCCTTCTCATCAAAGGTATGAAGTCGTGCAGAACGTCCAACAGGAATCCACCAGCTATCGTCGTAAATGCATCCTATAAATTCTCTTATTTCGAAATCCTTCACAGAAAATAGGTTCTTTTTTTTTTTTTTTTTTTTGTTTGCTTGAAAATTGCATTGCTTTATGTGGGTGCCGGACTGTTCTGGCCATTGATGGTTTATTTCCTTGTACTAACCAGGAATCCTGTGACTGTATTCCAACAACAGATTTTACTGTATCCCACTCTTCTACTTTGCTGGTTCAATAGGATTGAACTTCACAAGTTGTGAGGAGTAGAAGCTTAGTCTTTGGGATCAAGGGGGAGACAGTTTCAACAAATGAAGGTGCATCTCTTATAGCTTGTGAAGCTAATCTTTCTGTAAGTTGAATTTAGTAGCAAAATGTTTGTACAGGCCACCCACACCATCACATGCACTCTTGCATTGGCCTGTGGCTGAGAAGATCCACTTCCTTGTTGCATTTGGGTCCCACTTCATAAGTTCATAGAACTGATATTTGTTTTTGAAGTGCCCGGCTGCTCCATCTGAGATGTAAACAATTGTTTTAAATTCTTCCAAAGGACAAGTCTTAGCAATTTCACTTTTTATGAGCAGAATGACACACAGAGCATGTGCTGTGTCATGACTTATATCATTGCATGCTACCACAAAAGACTTAGTCTCATTTGGAAAGTACACAATGTGTGTAAAGAGTGGAATCTGGACATTGTTTGCCAGTAGTAACTTGGCACTTCATCAAGTAGAATCACAGATCAGTTTTGAGCAAAGTCAAAGTGCAACACCAACACTGGACTATGTGCTGCAGACTGTTTAACCTCTGCTATCCCATTTCTCTGGATCCGCTCATTATAAATTACAGAAGAGTTTTTTCCCTCTCGATATCCCTCACCTTCAGTAGCTCTTATTTTCATTGACTCCCTCAATGACTCTCAAGCAGCCTTAAATAGGTGTTTCACAGTACTCCATAAAAATTGCAGCGGGCAGTACCATTTTCAGTGCTACAGCTTTGGAAAATCAAACTTTGAAATCATATCAGCTGCAGTTTAGCCCAAAAATTACTGCAAATTGCAGTTTACCCATGAGTCAAAAATTGCCCAAGTTTCATAAAATCATTCACCACCATTTTCACTGTTATTAATTTTTTTCTTGCCGTTTTCAGATTTAGTCACATTTGGCGACTTGGTGAATGCTTAGTGCGAGCCCTGCTGGGAATTGTGTTCTCCTGCTATTAAAAATTTAGTAAATAATGTTTACAGTTCTCATTTTTTCACTGAACTCAAAAATTTGAAAAAAAAGTGCCATTTTTCAAAAATTGGAAGAAAAAAAAAGTGTCATTTTCAAAAATATGTAAGAAAATTTCAAGGCAAAAATCCAGTAACCTGACTCCCCCAGTAACCTACCCACCATTAGGACATTGTTTGGACAAAATTTCAGAATTTTTAAAAATGGGGTTTTTGAGATATTGCAAGTCAAAAATGTTGATTTTTTTGAAATTTTGTATATTTTAAAAATTAATTTAATGAGTTACAAGCATCACAGGATAAGAATAAAATTACTGCTAAGACAACCCTAGTAGGGGTGCAGGTTGGCACACTTACACACCTGATAAGTCTTTTTCTTTAAAAAAAAAAAATCCCAAATTTGTGGAAAATTAAATTTTTTTGTAATAAATATAATTTTTTTGCCATCTGGCAACATTCGTTTGACCAATTTCTGTGAATTTGAAGAAAGGCCAATTCAATAGCTTCAAAATACCCCCCCGGAGTCTCTACCTGTTATAGTTCAGGAGCAGGTGCACTTAAAAATTTGGCGCTTAACATGATTTTCGTCACAAGTGTATTTTTTGCCTATTTTCAAAATGCTGTAGCTGGACCAAAAATTTTTTTTTATGAAAAATCCTTTTGCAGTACTTTCTTTATACCTCTATTAGGAGTAGCTACCATAAATTTTTCAAAAAAATTGGAGGTGGTCAACTGACACATGTTGGTCATGCCTGCCTGAATTGAGATGGAAATGGTCCTTAATACTAAAAGTTGGAATGAAAATTTTCTTGTCATAAGCTTTCTCCACATCACTAAAATTTGTAATTTATGCTCTTCATACACTGATAAAAAAATTAAAAAATTTACCTATGAACATTCTTGTCTATTATGATGCATAGTGTCCGCATAGAATGTGTTTGAAATTATCCGGGCTTAGATAGAATAGCTTAATTTCTAAGTTAAAATAACTATATTAGCAATCAAAGTCCCACAATTTTTCTTTCACAGCATTTTAAACCATACTTTTAGGTTCAATTAAAAAAAAAAAAAAGCTCTGGTAACTCCTGTGCCTTATGCCATATTACTCACATAATGAAGCACCGTCTTTGCACTTAAAAATTTTTTAATAAAATTTTTTTAATAAATTTCTGTCAGAGGTAGGCAAGATTTATATAATATTTTTTTCTGAAATGTACATACTTTGCTTAACATGTGGTAAAAATTTGGTAGTGATATGTTGATCAGACACAGAACTATGAATTTTTTTCTCAAACACTGCGTCTAAAAGCGGAGTCTCGGAAACATCATCAATGTCTTATTTTCCAAAACTTTGACATTTTATATCTCAAACTATGTGGCCTAGCGAGGAAAATTTTTTACATGGATTAGTAACTTGGTGGTACTAACAAGTAGAAAAAGTTTCATGAAAATCTGAGTTGGTGGGTGTCATACCCTGGATGAATTGATCACGCCAATTCATAGCCCTCATATCACTTGTGATCATCTAGTTTTGTCAATGTAGGTAAGTGGGAGCCATATTGCTTCCATCTGGTGTATACACATCAACCATGTTATGTCTGGTTAGCCAAAATTATGCCATTTAAGAAAATTCTTTTGATTTTTGATTATTAAAATTTTTTTGGTTTTTGATTATTAAAATTCTTCTGGTTTTTGATTATTTTTTTCAGTCAGGAATGTAAGAGCATATCAGTTATTATTGCATTTGTTAGTGTATTTAAGAAAGTTATTTGATGTGCATCAAAGAAAAATATTTTGTTCTGTGTTGAGACAGCGTGGAAGTACTTTCAAAGTACCGTAATCTTCGTCATATAATCCGCAGACCGTGAAATTCACATTAAAAAAAAATTTCCTTCGTATAATCCGCACTGGTGTATAATCTGCCGACTGTGACATTCAGGGAAAAAAATCACTGTATAATCCGCACATCATAGATGTTAAACCGGAAGTGGAATTTCCGACAGAAAAGTCGGTCACATAATGACCCACGAGTCTGAAGAAGTACGAGAAATAAAAAACTATTTTATTAAATGAAAAAATTCATTTTTAATGGTTACTTTTTCATATTTTTATCTCCGGACAGATAAAGGGTGTTGCATCCATAGATCACGCCGATGCAGCTCCAGAGTATTGCATTACACCTTGCCAATGATGAAAGGCTGATACAGAACAAGTCATAGAAATACTGTATGTACTTATGTATAAGTCGAAAGTTTTTAGAGGAAATCCTGCTTTCAGAGTTGGGGGATCGGCTTATACGTGGGCCAATAAAAAACTTCCTTGAATTCTCTCACGGAATTTACCAACGGATTTGTTTACGTTTTAAACAGCGGCAGAGGCTTTCTTTTCCGCCCGTTACTGTGAGATTGTTTTCTGACCTCAAAACTATCGCGCAGTGACACGATCATATCCTCAATTGTCCACCACTTTAAGTTTAAATTCGGCAGTGTAACTGAAACGCTTCCTTTTCAAAGACATCATGAATAGCAATGAAGGAAAATAACAGCAACGACGGTCGAAACGGCGAAAAACACTAAACACAAGGCATCGCACACGAGATCCAAAAGGAGGAACGCCTAGGTTCGTGCAGCAAGTACTGTGCATACTTCTTTGGCTTTTTGCCCAAAACAGAGACTGCACGACAGTCAGAGCTGTCCTTCTCAATGATACAAAATGACCCCTACCGTCCCTCCCCACAACTTTCCCGATCTTTTGTTACGACCTCCCCGCTTCGTACAAACTCCTGAACTGAGGAAAATTCTTTTGAGGGGTAGTTCCTTTTCCAATTATACCCCTCCCCTGCACAATCATGGTGCAGATTTTTTTTTTAAATCGGCGTATTATCCGCAAAACCTATACATTTTTACATTATTTAACAGATAATCCATGGATTATACGATAGAAATTATGGTACTACGGGTATTCCTCCTCTGCATTTGCTGACACATTTGTTTATATTTGAGATCTTGGCTTTTGTGATTTTAACCACGGTGTGTTGATTTTGAGATGTTAAACCATCTGTATTGTGCCCTCCCCCTGCGGGGGGCAACTGAAAATATAACTAATGAGCTGACAATATATGTACATACACAATAAATCCAATCCAATGAAAAATGCTGTTGGTCAAAGCTATGTCTCCTATACCCAAGCAAGTTTAGAAGGTCAGTCCACCAGTGTATTAAAACACTATTTGACTTTACGAAAGTCCGTTATTTTTCTCATAAGCACGCACACGTTCTTTTGCATTTCATTGGAGTAGAACTACTTACATAGTCATATCAGAATAATATGACCTACCTAATAATAGGAATAACCACCCTTAGCCAGGATGACAGTGGCGAGACTGTGTGGCATAGATGCAATGAGGCCCTGGAAGGTTGCCCTAGGACATGTGCCCATTCGGATTGCAGCAGTGTACAGAGGTCCAGGAGATGATGGAGTTGTGGGTTGGCAATTGGCATGTCGAACCTGTCAATCCGAATAGTTTCAAAAGTGCTGTATGGGATTGAGTTCAGGCATTTTCTCCGGCCAAGGAAGAACGGAAACATCACTGTCATGTTCCTGGAACCAGTCACGCACCTCTTAGTGACATGGCAGGGCGAATTGTCCTGTTGCATTGTCCACCATCACCACCAAACATGAAGGGATGCATGTGCTATATAATGAAGAAAAGAGTCGGCTGAAGTCAATTCGAAATAATGACGAAATTTTCATTTTGGCAGCTGATAAATCACACCAAACAGTGTTATTAATAGATCGACATATCATGAAAAGATGTTTGAAGCTATTTCCTCTATTCCGCTCACAGTGGTAGAATGGGACCCTACAAAAGCAACTTGCTCAGCACTTTCTAGATTAAAAAAGCTCACTCATTTCCGGATAATTTCCCTAAAGCCTTCACCCCCCCACCCGGCTGTGTGTGCTTGATATTTTTGGGCGTCTTAAACTACATAAGGAGGGGCATCCTATTAGGCCATTGGTCGCGGGTTATGTCAACCCGGCTCGAACTCTTGAAAAAGCTCTTGAACAGTATTTAGCAAATTTTGCTATGAACTCCCCTTATTCTGTTAAGAGTTGGACTGTTGCAATTGAAAGAGTTAGAATGTTTTAGCCACATTCTAAACCTTTCACTCTTGCCTTCCTGGATGTTGTTTCACCAGTGGACACCTCCCATCTTATCATTGAGGCCAAACTCGCTGAGTCACATGTCCCTACCTCTGAAATCTCCGCTGTTATGAACACTCTTCGTTTAGTTAAGCAACATTCATACTTCAAATTCGATAATCAAATTTATAAGCAAGTGGAGGGCTCACCCATGGGTTCTCCACTTTCAGCCGTATTCGCAGAAATTCTGCTTCAACATTGAGAACAAAGTTCTCAATGAGTTTCCCCTTGCCCCTAGTTTGTACATTAGGTACGTCGACGACATCTTTGTGTTTTGGCCTCACACACAGGATGATTTAGCTAAGTTCGTCGACACACTTTCTTCTGTTTTCCCCTCTATCAGGCTAACCATAGAAACCGAATCTAACTACTCTTTGCCATTCTTAGATTTCCGAATTTCCTGTAACCCAGAAACCTGCAACTATCTTACTTAGTTTATCGAAAACCTACCACCAGCGTTTAACTCTTCCCATCCACTACCACACAAGCTATCAGCCTTTAATTAACTTTCTAATCAGAAGAGCTTTTACGTATTCGTCTGCTGACCTTTTGCTTAAATCTGAGATAAATTTCATTTTTGATTTAGCTACCAAACATGGATATGCTAAATACATGATTAGCCAAATCTATCGAAGAATTGCAAATGATAGATCTACGTGCTTGATCAAAGACCAAAAAACAGCAAAAGGCTTTGTTGGCACATTGGAACAGTACCCAGATATAACCAATGTATTGTCACGCATTTGTCTGTAGTACGATATTCAGTTCGGCATTAGATCCAGGATCTTATTTTCATTTGTCAAAAAAAAAAAAAACACAGAGAACAAACTGATAATTTGTGTAAATGGGGCGTGTATAATATCCCTTTGATCGACCTTTCCAATGGTGAACATGCAAGTATCTACATGGGCTCTACAAAACGTAGCCTTGGAATTCGAGTGCAGGAGCATAAATACGATATCTGTGTTAACCACAGCAATACAGCACTTGCCGGAAATGTAGCATGTGGAACTGTTCAACCAGATTAGAACAACATTCAGTTGTTACACACCCCCGCATCAATATATTCACTACATATCACCGAAAGCTTATTCATCGAAGCCTATGGGGACCGCTGCTGCAACGACAACTCCCCAGTGGACTTACCCAGAATATGGAAACGATATATTGCAGCTATGAACTTAAATAATAATATTGATTGCTAACATGTGAACTTTGACAAATACACACATTCTGTATAATATGCACTCTGTTTAACATATTCTTACTTGGGTTTAGTTTAACCTGTAATTCAGTTATGACGCGATGGCAACAGTACAATATCCTTGCGATGCTGCTCTATACGTAACATGTCATCACGTTCAGATATATATATTGGAGAACACCAGGGGTGCAGAAAATTTTCAGGGCCCAATATTTCCCCAGAACGCAATTTTTTTCTGTCCGAAATTTCCCCCAAAACTGTAACGGGCTTTCACACAAGTTTAAGCAAGTATTAGATCTATATGCTGATGATTAAGAACTAATCCTTAAAGCCTATTACTTAAAAATTTGAAAAAAACAAGCAAACCTGATATTTATTTTAGATTCAAAATGTCTGAAACATTTTTGGGTCTAGGTGAAAACAGTGGTAGGGCAGAGAGGCTGAAAAATAAACAGCTAAAAAAAAATCAATTAACTATAATTTATTTCACTCTAGCATTTCAGGTGTATAATTGTGTCAGATAATTTTACTGAATGAAATTTAAATTAGACTTAAATCCTTTTAAAAATGCATGGGTCATTCTCTTTAAAATGTGCGGAACCCCTAATAATTTTTCAGATCGGCGCCTACGACACATAAGCTGCCATTAGTTTCGGAAATTTTTTATTAGCATGACTAGTGGTTGCGCCGTACTTATTACTCATGCCACGCTGTCTACGCCTTGGGATTAGTAAAGTCGTTTGGGCTCGGTGAATCATATGCCAGCGGCAGTCTGCAGTACGTCACTGTGCTCATAAGTTCATAACCTCTTGTATTTATAACATGACATTTTTCAAAATGATTACCTGGTTACTGTGCAGTAAATTACTCTTATCTTTCGCGTTATACTCGTTGTTAATAAGTCAATTTTTCGTTTTATTATTATTACTACTATTATTATTACCTACCTGGGGGCAAAAATTTCCCCAGAGCTGCCTTAATTTCCCCCGAACCTCGTTTGCGAGTTTGGACAAATTCTGCACCCCTGGAGAACACTAGCAGCAATCACTCTCTTCTATCTGAAGACGGGTGCGACTGTCGACCCGAAAATGCTTATGATTTTTTTTCATCTTTTAACTTTGTAAATATATGTCATATTTTAAACATTAAATTATCGTGCAAGACGGTGTTTGTATCAATGTATTGTATATAGCATGAAGTTTCACTTGTACTATGGGATGCATGTGGTCAGTGAGGTTGGACAGGTAGCTATTGGCATTCAGGGACCCACCCAGGGGTACCATCAGTCCCAGGTCATACCAGCAAAACCTCCCCCAGACATGCACACTGCCACCGCTGGCCTGTACTTGACCGACAAGCATGTCCGGGTATTGTTTCTTGTGTTTGTGATCCTGTATCTGTCACCGCCCTTCACTTCTGTGGAGTAGAAACCTTTATTCGTCAGAGAAGGCAACCTTTGACTACTCTTCCAGGCTCTCTTTGGCTCTTGCATTGTAAAAATCTACCAGCTAACCAACCACTCTTCCACTGTCCAATGACTAGTCCCATGCAAAGTGCAGGCATCATTGCTGATGGACCTGGGTTAACATGGACGCCTTGATGCAGCGTTGACTCCGGAGACTCACGTGCATCAGGGTTTGCTCTACTCTTATTGGGGACACGTACCTGGGTGCTCCAGTATTCATTTGCGTGATCAATTGCTGCACTGTTGCACGTAGATTGCCCTTTACCAGTCAACAGAGGTGATGTTCTGCTGTGGGGTTGATGGCCTTTGGGGCTCCACAAATATGACATCGAGAGGAACTTGATGTGCCACAGTGCCAGTGGTCCATTCTTGTTACTACTGCACCTCGCGAACAGCCGAAGAAGTCTGCTGTTTCTGAGATGCTTCCACCCTTGGTGCGGTAGCTGATGGTCATTCCCTTTCGAACATCCGTCAAATCATTAGCTCTGCCCATTGTGCTCACATAATGCACTATGGCTCATCTGTCCTGGTCGGCTGCTTATATTTCCATGTGGTCAACCTTGTCATGTGTACTCTGTGATGCACCTGGGAGGGTACACTCTGATTCCGGGGGTGGTAATATTATTATGATACGAATATGTGTATCATGTAGCGACACATGGAGAGTCATGATGGGATACATAAACAAACCCGCCAACCCGTAGCACCTTGGAAGTACAGCCAGACAGTGTATTTGAGTGATGCTGTTTTGTAATTTGATAATGCGATTGCAGTTAAAGCCAACAAAAAAAAAGCAAGGTTCTTAAAATTTCAATTAGCATGACATCATCTGTGTTGATTTATCTGTATTTGATCATAAAGAGTTGAAAGTAATAACGTTTTTTCTTTGTTTCAATACAGGAATATGAGCCATACAAGTCAGATTACTAGCCTAGCCTGCTTAAAACGCAAACTTGAATTTTTGCATGCAATATTAAAAAATGACATTGGTGAAGTTGAAAGGTTTTTGGATCAGGGCTGTGATGTTGATGTTCGCATATTTTCTGGGCAGTATGAAAAACCAGCAATATGCTTTTGTATTCAGTCAAGGTATTTTGACATGGGTAAGCATTCATTTATAAATACATGCTTAGTCTTCATGATTTGTGTGTATGGCAATTTTTGTAGTAGGTACCATAATGGATTGTAATGCATGGTTTTGTATTTTGTTTAAATTGAATTTTAAACACATTTTAATTCTTTTTTATATATATATAGTTTTTCACTTTAAGATGTATATAAATTCCAAAGTACTTTCATACATAATGTCCCAAACATACAAAGGTTGGACAGAATAATGTGAACACTACGCTCAGAGATGTGACTTTTAATGCAGCTGCGTACGTCGCAATACACAAAGGTATCCACCACTTTTTGGTTGTAATAGCTTTGTTTAGAACCTCAAGGTCCTGTTCAAGTGCATTTGAAGTGTCTTGCTGCAAAATTTCTTTCAGGGTGGCGACGAAATGAGCAATCTAACGGACTTCGAAAGAGGGCTAATTGTTGGTGACCGGCTAGTTGATGCCTCCGTGACAACAGTCACCAGGGTAGTGGGGGTATCGAGAGCTACTACGTCTAGCTTCATGACAGCATACCGTGTTTGTGGCAAAACCTTGTCTGTGAAACAAAAGAGCTGGAAAATGACCCTGACTGATAGAGACAGAAGAGCATTAAGGACGATTGTTTCCCATAATTAGACCATGGCATCGAAAATTAGTACAGAGTTTAATCTGCATCTCCAGGCCACAGTATCAAAGAAAACAGTGTACAAGGAACTGCATAAACAAGATATGCTTGGCAGAGCTGCCATTGCAAAATCTCTGGTGACCTGGGTGAATGCACAATGGTGACGGCAGTGGTGCCAGGAGCATACAATGTGGATTGCCAATGCATGGAAGTGTGTAATGTGGTCGGATATATCCACATTTACACTATTGCCCACCGCTGGACGTGTTTGCGTGTGAAGAACACAGTCGGAAGTGTACAACCCAGACTGTCTATTCCCAACAGTGCAGCATGGTGGTGGTTCTATCATGCTCTTGGCAGTCATATTGTGCTTTTCAGCTGGTCCCCTGATCACCTTGTAAGGATGGATGACTAGCAGAGCGTATGAAACCATTTTGGCCAATGAAGTCCATCCAATGTCTCAGGCATTGTTTCCTGCAGGGGATGCCAACTGTCAAGATGATAACGCCCCAATTCACAGAGCTTCGAATGTCCCAGTGATGTAGTTCTAATTTAAAAAGTGCCTTAGCGGTGAACTGATTAGGTAAAAACGCCTTGGAAAGAAGACTGAAAGTTTTTAAAAGCATTGTGAATTCAAAGTCTTGTGTATTAGGACTAACGTTATTTGAACGCACAGAGACGGTTTTTAATCATTTTACCATTGTGAATTCCAATTTGCTATTTTTATTGTTCAGTATATTTTATAAAAAAATATTACTAATTATTTTTATTTAAATCGCAATTTTTAATAGGCGACAACAAGCTAATAACTAATTCTGCAAATTCTTCAGGAAACAGTCCCTATGGATTTCAGTGAGAACTCTGTCCTCTGTGGTATTTTTTTTTCTGTGTATATTTTTCTAATTTTTTTTAGGCTCCCCCTTCTCCTGGCCCTTTCTGCCTTTCCCGCTCCCTGTGTTTGAAGTTTGGAGTGCTGCTGAGAAATGAACAGGTAAGTATGTAGGGCAGCTATAACTACATTACTTAACCAGAAACCATATACTCCTAACACTCTCACATTTTCCATACTATTCCATTCTGTTCTTTCCTACTAGGGCAGTCTGTTCCTGATTCTATAATTTTTTATTTTTTCATCCCTCCAAAAGGTGCAGCACGCTGTAGGAGAGTGGACTCTGAACCTTTTTAGGAATTCGTCGTTTCGTCGAAATATTTTATAAAGGAAAAAAAAATGTTTTTTAAGTCACATCCTAAAATTATGGAGTTAGTTTTTTTTAATTTTTTAAGTAACACTGTTATTTCACATGATTACAAATGTTCAGTATGATTATTACCTACTTGATTCACACTGAACTAATATAGTCACGTTGAATAAATGTAAATAGTATAGTCATATCTATTTTACTGTGTGACAAATGCGCTTTTTCCCTGTGATTCTAGGAGATATCTGTTGTGTTATTCTCAAGGAATAAGAGAAAGGGTAGCTTAGTACAAGTCTTCTTCTGCCTAAATGGCTGCAAGTTTTTTTCCGGGCAATGAAATAATTTTGAGGACCACCGTCTGAACAATGGACTTTATATTCTCTTTACGTCGTCCCGTTGGGCGAGTGGACAGAGGTGTAGGTTTCTGGTAAGTGGTCTGAGCTCCGCATGAAGCATGGGTGGTGTGTCTCTCTGCCTTAAATCAGGGACAGCCAACAGCATATAGCCCTTTTAGCAGTTCACAGTGAAAGTTGATCCCAGGAACTAACAAACATCCTCTTTACCCTTGTGATCCGTGAGATGTCCCATTGTGTGATCTGACGGTTTTAATCTCAGCCTTCCAATACGAATATTTCAGTTATGATTAAAAATGTTTAGTGTGATTATTTAAACACTATTCGCTATTTCCGAATATATGATCATCTAAAAAATTTCTTTACCTATCATCTGCAACCGCGTATCTACAAAAAGTATCTTAGCGCCTCTAAGCCTAGAAAAATGGTGCCTTAGCGCCTCTAAGCCTAGAAAAATGGTGCCTTAGTGCCTCTAAGCCTAGAAAATGATGCCTTAGCGCCTCTAAGCCGCGCTAAGGCTCCTCTATACACCTGGAATGTCCAATCATGGTTTGGGGAACATGAGGATGAACTTTCACACCTTCCTTGGCCTCTCCAATCACCAGACATAAGCATCATTGAGCAACTGTGATCTGTATTGGAAAATAGAGTAAGATCCCGTTATCCTCCTCCTGTATCTCTCAAGGACCTGGAGCAGTTTCTGCATGAAGAATGATGTAACATTCCACTAACCACTATCAAGGATTTGTATGTGTCCATTTCAAGGAGGATTCAGGTGGTTTTAAATGCCAAAGGTGGTCCCACACCCTACTAGGTACGTAAAACCTTCTTTTCTTAGGTGTTCACATTATTCTGTCCAACTCCTGTATATATGTATGTAATGTGCAAGTGAAAAGTTAGAAGTCAGAGACATTGGGGTGTATTTACCAAATTACTTGCTATACCATTAGGCTATTACCATTCCAAGTGGCCACCATTGTTGTGTAGATATTGCTTTAAACAGTCTGTCCATTCATTAATAGGAGGGGTATGTAACGATTGGTCGACAAACGGTTGGTCGACGTAACGATTGGCCGACACATGGTTGGTCGACATAACGATTGGCTAACATAACGATTGGTTGACAACACGTTTGATCGACATAACGATTTGTTGACAGTAACGACTGGTCGATATAATGATTAGTCGACATTAGTTGACATAAAATGGTCAAATGGAACTTGGAAAAAAAAATAATTGAATAAGTGCAAACAGTTTGGCGGAAAATTGCCCCACCGGAAGATAGCCACACATCTTTCAGCAACCCGGAAAATTGCCACACACAGAAAAATTGCCCCACCGGAAAATTTCCACATGGTTTTCATTAAGGGGACGAGCACAAATCGCCGTTTGTCCGAGAAACGTTTTGAATGTGTGGCAATTTTCCGAGTTTCCGAATTATGTGAGGCAGTTTCCCCAAGGTGCCTATACCTAAAGTGCCCCAGGGCCCTTTCGGTAATAACATCGTTCAGAAGGCCCTCTATATAGATTTCACTTAGAGTACAAAAGATGACACGGGGGGCCTATTTGGAAATAATATGTTATAATGCTGTACGTTCTGAGGACTACATTCTAAAAGATATTATTTCCAAAAAGGAAAGTTACGTTTTGAGAGGTACCGCTGCGAATGTAAACCATAATCCTCTGAACCAATAGTTATCTCGACCAATAGTGCTGTGGACCAGTCGTTAATGTCGACTAGTCATTATGGTTGACTGATCGTTATGTCGACCAATCGTTATTCGACCAATCGTGCGACACCGAATAGGAGTATGCATAATACATAGTGGAAAAGTGGATATTGTTCTCACCAGAGAGCACTTCAAGAAGTCCAGATTGGTATGCCTTTTGCTGTGAAGAACAAAATAGCCTCTTGAAAATACATTGTTTTCAACATATGTGTAGAAAGAGGAATGTTCAGTATTATCTGTCAACAAAAACTGAAGGCTTGACACTTGTTTTCTGTCTTTTTATGGATAGGCTAAATATGTGACAGTATTGTGTATATTTAACCTGTCTTTCCACACATACTGTCACCATACAGATACTGCTAATCTGTAATAGCACAGTGTAGCAGATTGGGAAGCAGCGGCGTAACTAGGGCAGGGCACGGGCACAGCTCAAGAGAGAGCACAAGAATCAGTTCTTACAAACTTATTAAAATGGAATTGAAGCTTTTATACCAGTTTCTGATACACTTAAAATTCTAATTTCTTTCTTAAAAATGTTCACTGGATGCTTGTTATTCACATTCAGAAATATAGGTGCAGTTCTGTGGGCCATCCAACTAAAGAAGAACCATGGCATCTGGGCCAGATTTCCCATTTAGGCGCAATAAGCGCTAGCTGGGGCCTCAAGCAGTTGGGGGGGGGGAGGGGGGCCCAGGCGGAAATTAAAAGGTGCGCTTTGCAAGTCTCCTTCTCAGAATGTCGGCGGTGGGCTCCCGGCTCGTGAATAAAAAATTTCTTCCAGATTACAACATTCTATACCCCACGGGTAGTATGGGAGAAAATCTGCCATTTTGATTCGCTACAATGTCAGGCCATCAACATCCTTCCGTCCTTAATTGACTCGACTATGCGATTGTTCATTGCATATGTAGTTTGTGTTGTGTCTTCACTTGGTGATGTGTTGTGTCTTCACTTGGTATTTTATAACCAAAATGAGGAAACGAAAATTTGAATCCAGTGCATTTTTACATAAACAATTAGAAGTAGCAACTAAGCAAATTCTATTGAGTCATTTTTGTGACGACCTATGCATCCACATCAGGAAGAGAAGAGGGAGTCAACAGCAATGGTGTTGGACTTATTACAAGTGCAGGAGGAACTACTTGTGAAAGGCAGTGAAGAAAACAAGTTGGATTACCAAAGAGAAAATGTAGAAACAATTTGTTTCTTGACTGCATCTGCAAATCCAAGGGAAATGGAAATCAAAGTAAGTACTAATCTAAGCATCGAATCTGATACTGCAAGTATGGGCACATACACAAATGATATAGGTTTGAATAATAAAATGATTGAATTTTATTTAATTAGAAAACTGCAAAATGTTGGTAATATTTTATGCTTGAAAGTGGTGTATACAGATCACCATCGGTAATATTGAAGAAGCATTAATGAATCTCACTTCTATTGCATCAAAAGTAATGGAACCAAAGAGAAACGGGAGTGGTAAATTTTGTTGGATAAAAGCAAATCAGTGAAGGCTATAGTATGTAATAAAATGAAAACGGAATGTAATGACTGGATAAATATTTCTAAAACGTTAACTGAGCATGAACTTAGTCACGATGATATCGAAGCCATGTATTCATGTAAAAAGAGATGTTTAGTAATGGGATGAATTGACACCGAATTGGCAAAGCAAATACGTGCAGAACAAAACTATTGGAGGGAAGTTTTGAAAAGTAACATTGCAACAGTGAAATTATTGAGTAAATTAGGATTATCATTTAGGGTGAGCAGCAATAATATTCTGTCTGAAAGAAAGGGAAACTTCTTAACCCGCTTAAAATATCTCGGCGAATTTGATGATTTCTTGAGGCTGTGGGCAAGGAAAAACTAATTATGTGTAGCATCATACCTGTGACTAGCTCATTCACATAATGTGAGACAAATTGAGACATCAAATTGTTAAAGTGAAAGATTCCACATACTTTTTGATTGTAACAGGTTCGACACTGGACATACCGCATGCGGATAAGCTTGTTTTTATATTAAGGTTTGTCGTGGCAAATGGATAAATCAAAGAAAGATTTCTTGGATTTGCTGCAGTCGACGAGCATAAGGCTGCATACTTATAAATAATTGTACTAAAGGAATTAGACAGTTTGTCTCTTGACATTAAAAAGTGCAGGACAAAAGCATACAAATTCACTCAGATATTCTAAGCAGGTTAAGAAGTTTCCCTTTCTTTCAGACAGAATATTAATGCAGCAAATATGTCAGGCAAATGTACAGGGCTACAGACCAAAGTAAGAAGCCATAGTCCTACTGCATTTTACATTTCACATTCTTTGTGCAAGTCACTTACTGAACTTAACTCCAATTCCTGCCCAAATGCAGTGAGATATTTCTACTTTGTGGATACCTCATATACCTTTTTTTTTTAAAGTCAACACGACACTGGAACATTCTAAATGCTTGTTTGACATTCGACTCCTTATCACTGAAGAAGTAATGTCAAAAGGTGGTCAGCTAGAGTTGATGCCACACTGGCATTAATGAACAGTTTTGTGAATGTACAAAACGCTTTGACGGAAATTGAATTATGCGAAGATGAAAAACCAAAATGTTGATTAGAAGCAAAAGGGCTCCTGAAACAATTCCAGGAATATGAAACAGCTACTCTATTAACCATATACGGTGTTCAAAATTACAAATGTTAACCTTATTTTGTATTTTGAAATACGGTGTTCCAAAATATAAATGTATTCGAAATACAGTGTTCCAAAATCAGACCTGTTTATATTCTGGATGTAGCCCGGAATTCCGGGTTTTTGTCACATTCCAAACCTGTAAATCCGGATTTTTAAGTTTTAGAAGAATTTGAGATGCTTTGGACATTTCATTTCTAAAAATGTGTTACCACGCCCCTGGTAGTACGGTGGTCGCGGAATACTTATCCATCGTCTAATTGGATAAACAGTGAGGTTGCGTTCCCATAAATGTAAAGAACCCAATCTCAAAATTTACGGACGTCGCATTGTGTTTCATATGGGCTCGTTACGAGGTATTTGTAAAAAACCCATATACTGCAAATTGTGAATTTAGACGAATATACACAGCCTAGAAAAGTTCTGCAAAATGATAACTAAAAGTTCAAGTTCCATTTTCTTTGGGAATTACAGTGTTTGATTAAAAACACTGCATGTCCATGCGGACGGTGAATGTAGATGATTTGTGACACCTTGAGTGTTTCTTTTGTTATCAGACGAGCTCTCAAGATAGCCTGATGACAGGAAGGCTCATTTTTCATTATTTTGAAAGTTTCATCTACATCAAATAATTTGATTATATTATATTCGGTTAATCCAATGAGCTACTTTTAGAAATTGAATGGAATCCACTGTAGGCTTCAAAGTAAAACTGGTCCACATAGACTGCTCAATTTTGTGTTCATTCTCAATAATATGAAGTGCAAAATTTGATTTCAAAGATGCAATATCTGAAGGATTTTGCACAGTGAAAGAAAATTGGGTACAAGAAAAGATCCGAAGTTTAACTGCACAAGCACTAGGGCCTATTTGTTGTGTAGCTAGTTTATATGTGTGTAATATATATAAATATTCGTAATATACGTTATATGTATATTGGCACTGAACTGAGAGCTTCAGGGTTTCTTGTGTCACCTCACAATCACTCCTGCAAAATATAAATCTATATTTTGCATTTTGGAATATGGTGTTGCAAAGATTAAATGCAATGAGCTAATATTTGCAGGATCCTAAAATGAATCTTTTGAAATCTCTGAATTCCCTAAAATCAATAAAAGTATTCATGATAAGTTTGAGAAGTAATTTTCGATCCATAGAATTCGACGCCAAAACTTTGACTGATAACCATAAATTTAAAGATGAAAAATGTCGACAGAAGAAAAGGAAATAGTTTTCCGATGGGGCTACTGGAAATGAAGTTGTCCTGCAAAGCAGAGAATATTTCATCACAGAAACTGCTTACATTATATGTGACATGTTAACCTCTAAAATTCACCATAGAGTTTCATAGGCAGGTTTTAATTCTTTTCAAACAGAGAACCCTTTTCACATTCTGCAGTTGACACCACTAAAGAGGGAACTCTTTGGTTTTGGTAGCTGCATCCGAAAATGCATGTGAATAGCAGCAACCAGTCACATGACCATATGCATAAGGAACCTCACTATCTGTCTTCCAGCATGCTTGAACAAATGGGACCAAAGAGGAGAGATGTTAACAGTCTCCTCTCTTTCACATAGGAGAGTGACTTACCACACCTGGCTTAACTTTCCCCCACACCGGCAGAAATACGGACTGCACCCGCTTCCCCTTTGACTTCGTTTTACTGAATTTGTGCAGGGGGCAAGCTACACTTTGTTAACCATTGCTTTCTTACATTTGGAGCTTGAACAGCAGAGAAAAAAAAAAGTAATGCCAGCTGCTGCTATGTTGAAGTTCAGTAAGGGGGAATGATTGCTAAAAATGCAGCAATGATAAAGTTGCATGTAGGGGCTCTCCCCTCTTTCCATAATTGCATCCACAGCTGGGTGGGCCATCCAGTAAAAAGGCTCTAGGGAGAACACTAGTAAGGCTTGGTCACGAGAGGAAACTTTCCGAACTGATGTGACAGTAAGTACACACACTCTAAAATAATGTAAAAATATAATGTTTGTGACTCTAAAATAAATGTTACCAAAGGTTTTGATACTATTAGTCAACATGTTACCACAAGAAAACATTAAAAAGAAACTGTGAAATAAAACTTGGACCCTTACAGTTGAAACTAGCATTACAAGGACCTGGGATCTGTTCAACTGCCTCAACTTCAACATCAGAACTTATTTCTTCACCATCAGAGAATGCAGCTTTAGAAACTTCAAGAAGCAATGAAGAATTTAGGCCTGATTTGGGCCAGTCTACAGTTGGAATTCTTAAGATAAGTGAGACGGATGTCTCCATTTCTGCAGAACTGATCCTGGCCATGAAATGTGTTATTTCTCTCTACTCTTGTTATTTTTCACTACTTCTTGCTCTGATTTCAAAGAAAAATTTCAAGCTATGTTCTCTCAACTAGATCTCACTACTTTTTCTGAAGCAAAAGTTGCATACCTTGTATCAGATGCACTTGGACCTTATTTTTAGAATACACTAGTAAACGATGTGAAGAATTATTTCAGCTTATGCTTTGATGAGACAGCGAATGGTGGTGAACAGAAAGAACTGCAAATCAAAATTCAATTTCAGTCTGACAAATCTCAGAAGGTGGAAAGTAGACATCTCAGGACATTTTTTATTGACCACGCAACTGCAGAGGACTTGAAGAAATTGAGTGAAGCCCTTGATTATAGCAATTTATCACCACACAAACTTGTGACACTTGATAGTGATGGGCTAAACGTAAACAGAAAGGTTTTTAAGCTGATGACTGATGAAGTTGAAGCGTCGAGAGACTATGGTCTTGTGCAGATTCGAACTTGTAACCTTCATCATCTCAACAATGCGTTTCAAAAGAGCCTAGATGAATTTGGGGAATCTGTGTCTGAACTTGTTGTATTGGTTTATAATTTTTTCACGAGTTCCAAGCAAGATTTTGAAGACTTTCAGAATATTCAACATGATCTTCAGCTTCCTTCCAAAGTTCTTATCAAACATGTCTCCTCAAGGTGGTTGACACTAGGACCAGCAGCTGTTCGATTGCAAAATAAAAAAGAATCCGTAGCAAAATCCTTCCGTAACAAAATATTTTCTAGAATTTGTACCACTGTAAAGGTTATCACTGATGAAAAAACAGTCCTACAAAATCATTTCTTTGTACTTGTTACGGAAGGATTTTCAAAATCCTCTGATGAAAGCTGAAATTCTCTTCGTCATCTCAAGTAGTAAGATGTTCCCTGAGTACTATCTGATTTTCCAAAAAGAAACTCCCAGGATTCATGTACTATACAAGCATTTGAAGGAACTTTTGAGGAAAATTAGTAATAGAGTTTGCAAACCTGAGATAAATCAGGACTTTTCATTTGATAGCAGTTCTTTAAAAACCCCTCACAGCATTTATATAAGTGAAGAAGTCCAGAGCGAGCTAAAACAAATAAAAGAAGTGGAAGCCCTCAGCTTAAAGTCAAAAGTTCAGAAACACTTTGTTGTATCTGTAAAATACCTCTAGGAGAAATGGACCATAAAGAGAGAGACTGTCCTTTATGATATGGCTTTAAATCTGAAACCTTGCAAAGCTACCAGCAGTAAAGCAAAACTTCTGAAAGTGGCAAGAATAATGGCTTTTGATGTCCATACAGACTGCTTGATTGATGAGTGGCAGATGATTACAGCAGAAACACTCGTAGGAATCAATAACGGAGACCCTGAAACATTTTGAAAGAAGTTTTTGAAGTAAAGAATGTAAATGAATGACACAAAATACAAGGCAGTAACAAAAGTAGTTAAAGTCCTTCATTGCTATGTGGTAATGACGATGTTGAGAGAGGCTTTTCAACATCTGGACATGTGATTACAGAGCGGACAGCTGCTATGAAAGAAAGATAGAGCTTTTGATTGAATGTCATAGGTGCCTTGAAGTTTTATGGCAATAAACCTGCTTATGTTCTAATTGCAAAAGAGCTCATTAACTATGGAAGAAATGCAAGAAGTATCATTGGTACTTAGAGGAAACAAAACTGAGAAAAAAGAGTTAAAGAAGATGAAGAAAAGGCAAAAGAAGAAATCTTAAGAGTAAAAAGTGAAGAAAAGAAGGCTTTTGATGATGTGAAGAAAAATGTGGTTATGAAAAGAAAAGAAAAGAAATAGTCCAGAAAAATAGTGCAGTTGTGATAATCTCTTTGAGCAAACATCCGTGCTGAAAAGAAAAAGCTTTGAAGAACTGCAGGTAGCTTATGGTCTATTGGAAGGATAAAAAGTTTTTAAACTAAAAGGAAACAAGGCCAATAAAGAAATGTACATGCAAAGACGGGGGGGGGATGTCATCTTCTCTAATAACTTCATTTTTTGTGAGGTCTGCTAAGATAGTAAGATAGTAGTAAAAAGACCAATTAACTGTTAACCAAAGTTAAATGTGATATGTCATATTTAAGGTATTAAAAAAATTATAATGAATAGAGGTGTAAAAGTATGCTGTATATTTTTGTATTTTGACGATAAATCAAAATTGGCCATGCCCCCATCTAGGGTCAAAAAAAAAAAAATGCTTATTTTTTTGTTGCTTAATATGACTAAAATAATCGATGAACTTAAAAGTTGAAAAGTTTGTGTTAAAGTTAAAAGACAAGCTAAAAATTAAACTCAAAAAAGTTAAAAAGGTTTTTTGGTTTGACCTTCACCAGCCTAGTGGTAGCTTATTTTTTAAACATTCTTTTGAGTGATATTTTTGTTGTTCCCATAGTTTTTATGAGGTCCCTATTTTGGCCCCTTTTTTCAACCTGAAAGTACTCTTAAAAGTCCCTAACCAAGAACAAGTTGCATATGAACAAATTATCAGGAAAAACCAAAATTCTGATGCAAAAAAGAAGAGAGATGAAAACAACTAAAGGAGACACGACTTCCAAAGTGGAATATATAGAGCTATGCAAGACAGTATGAAAAAGTATCACTGAAGACTGAAGCAAATTCAACTGTGAACTAGTGAGGAAAGTAACTGAAAACAATCAAAGCCTGAAGAGAGCAAAGAGACATCTGAGTAAGGGAAGAAAATAGATTATGGCTTTGAGGAAAGAAGATGGTTCTGTAACAAGAAATAGAGGCGAAAATTTGACAAGAGTGAAAGATTTCTACTCAAAACTATATGAAAGGGATGATACATGTACTCCAGACATTACAAAAGGTACCAGTAATAGAGTTCTTCCAGTCCTCCCAGCAGAAGTTGCACATGCAATCAAGAACATGAAACGGGGAAAACCTCCAGGAGAAGATGGAATTACTGTAGACATTATACAAGAAGCAAGTGGAGAAATTGAAACAGTACTCTCCCAAGTTTTCACTTGGTGCCTTAATGAAGGGGAGATTCCTGAGGATTAGAACAATGCTACAATGATCCTGCTCCATAAAAAAGGTGACATTGAGGATCTCAAGAACTACAGACCTGTCAGCCTCCTATCAGTGGTTTATAAAATCTTCACTAAAGTTCTTTCACACCGCTTGAAGGTGAAACTAGACATGGCTCAACCGAGAAAACAAGCTGGATTCAGGAGTGGCTATAGCCCTATAGATCATATCCACGTACTGAGAGAACTAATTGAAAGAGCGAGGGAATATGAACTTCCGTTACGCATGGCTTTTATCGATTATGAAAAGCCTTCGATTCCGTGAAACCATCGGCAGTTGCAATGGCTTTGAAATCCTGCGGTATTGAAGATGCATACATTAATATTATTAATAACATCTATGAAAATGCAAGTGCAAAGATTCGGATATTTGAGAATACAGCACCCATAAAAAATTGGAAAGGGAGTGAGACAAGGTGACACTATATCTTCCAAACTCTTTAATGCCACTTTGGAAAATGTCTATCAATCACTGAACTGGGAAAACAAAGGGATAAAGATTAATGATGATTATATAACTCACCTTCGTTTTGCTGATGACGTAGTCATTTTTGCAACTACCCCATCAGAGCTGCAGAGTATGATCCAAGAACTCGCTGACAAGAGTAAAGAAGTGGGATTAAAAATGAACTTTCAGAAGACAAAAGTGATGTAGAATGCTTTTACAAGAAATGAAGATTTATCAATTGATGGGAAAAAGCTGGAGATAGCCAATACCTACATTTATCTTGGACAGCAGATATCAAGTGAAGGTAACATTGATGAAGAAATTAATCGACGCATAAAACTTGCCTGGAGAGCTTTTGGAAAAAACAGTATAATTTTCAAGAGCAATATGCCATTATGTCTTAAAAGAAAAGTGTTTGATCAATGCATCCTTCCAGTGCTTACGTATGGTGCAGAGACTTGAACCTTAACTAAAAGAGACATACAAAGACTGCAGACAACTCAAAGAAGCATGGAGAGGTGCATGCTTGGTGTAACCAGGAGAGAAAAGAAGAGGAATTCGTGGATCAGAAAAATGACAAGAGTGGAAGACATCATGATCAGAGTAAAGTCCCTGAAATGGCAATGGGCTGGACATACTGCCAGAAGGACAGACCATCGATGGGCAACCAAAATTTTAGACTGAATTCCAAGGGACAGGAAAAGACCCAGAAGAATACCACATGTGAGATGGGTGGATAAAATTCGAAAGTATGCGGGAGTAACATGGAGGAGACTAGCACAAGACAGACCGTTGTGGAAGAAACTTGGGGAGACCTTCGTCCAGCAGTGAATTGATAATGGTTGACAATGATGATGATAGAGTATGAGTCCTGCTTTTGCCACTTAGAAAAAAATACTGGACATTGGACAGGTAGTGTCCCCCCCCCCGGCGTACTCCTCAGACGTTACACTTACAGACTACCACCTTTTTCGATCTGTTCAGAATAACTTCACTGGAAAAACCTTCCATGAAGTTATGGATGTCAAAACTGTATTACGTGGGATTTTTTTTATTCCAAAACGTAGTTCCACAGAAGGGGAATTCAGTTACTACCTGAAAGATGGCAAGAGGTTACAGATAATAATGACAATTATGTAAAAGAATAAAGATTATTTACTTGAAAAAAATTGTTTTTCTTCTCTATTAAAAAAAATGAGTAGAACTTTTGTCACACCTAAGGTATCTTACAAGCTTATTTTATAATTAACAGAGATTTTTTGTTCCAGCTTGAAGTGTAGCAGTACTTCAGATATATTAACTTTGGAATGATGTTTCATATAATTGAGTAGTATGTTCCTTCATCTAGTACGCAGTAGCATACTTTCTTTTTAGCCATTTAAACTCCTCTTATCAATCCTTATTCTATGAATTTGATTAAATTACCCATAAATATAAATACCTTCTCAGCTGTCAGTACAGATTCTTATCACTTTAATTATATTTGTTGTTGATTTTATTATTTAAAGGTTTTATTTACATCATATTTGCTTGTTTTTTCTTACTGTTATAACTTAACTTTCCCCCCCAGCCAAACTGTTTGTTGATCGTGGGTGTAGTTTGAGCCTCACAACTGGTTTTGGAATGACACCTCTCCATTTAGCTGTTTTACATGGCCCTGAGGAATTTGTGCAGTACCTGATAAAAAACAGAGCCAATGTCAATACCCAGCACACCAGCTTGCAAAGTCCTCTGCATGTAGCCTGTGATAACATCATTTCTGGTAATTTTAAACTTTCAATTGATGCATTAATTTTAAATTTCAGATTGCCACTTAATATTTATGTTTCTACTAAATTTTCATGAAATAAAAAATAATTACATCCTCAGTGAAGCAATGCCCAGTGCTGGATTGAAGAATTTGAGGGCCCTAGGCATGTGTTGCATAATGGAGTCCCTCTATCCTGTAATCAGTGTTGCCAGGAATTTCAGAAAATCCATTTTCCCTTACAATATAATGTGGGTGAATAATAGGGCTATGTTTATACAGGGTGTCCCACTTGCTACCGAACCCGGCATTTCTTTAATAATATTAACACCAATGAAGACATTGCAACAAAATTTGAAGTGGACTTACCTCATTTCATGCAAAACATGATGACATGACAACATGGGCTAGAAGTGGCCATTTGCATCCAGACAGCATTGAACCCGGCACACCATAAAGCAGAATTTCATAAAAATGGGTATCATCTTTAAGAACTTGGATTGACCCCTGATGAAGTACAAAAGGTATTGTGTGAAATGTGTAATGAGTGTTGGTGGAACTCAAGTTGTGTGCCGAAATTGCTGCAAATGGAGACTTTGGACACAATCAGTTTTAATCTTTGATCTGGTAGATGAGCTTTCTTTGAGGAAACTAACTTCTGAACCTCAAAGAACAGCTTATATAGTTGTAAATATAATAATTTCAGGGTTCCCAAAGACGTGGAGCTCCTGAAAAGTCGGGGAAGTTTTTTTGTTTTTGTACCGAAAAAAAAAAAAAGCTAATGCATCTTTTGTTTTCTGTGCTGTTAAATTGCCATTAACCCATTACAGTTGAAGCACGGGCACCCGTGCATTTTTGGAAAATGATGGTGCACAGTGTTGAAGCTGGAATGTTTTCTCTTGCAGCAATTTGGCTATTTTGTCAGCAAAAGTTGTAGCAAAATGCTATGCAGATTAGCCAAACTTAATGTTCTATTTTTTGCTATATTTGCATATGAAAATACAAGTACGAAGCATTTTCTAAATAAAATTTTGTACTTTAAATAGAATTCAAAAATAAAAACAAATAGGCTTCTACACTTCTAGTTTTAGTAAAAATATATTTGCTGATGCCTGCAGTTTTTGAAAATATATACAAAGAGCAGGACTTAGCAAAGCCACAACCGATGATCCAAATCGAAATGGTGCATGCTGCTGTAGTAGTGAACTACCAAAGAAACAGACGAAATGCCTCTTTCCTTATCCATTGCAGCAACCCTTGCGAGAGGTGCTCTTGAGGCTCACTGGTGCTTTTCTGCAGTGAGAGAAAAGACAATGGGGATGGATAAAACTACAACAGGGCGATGCAGCGGGCGACAGGGTGGACGAAGAGAAAAAATGACTGCGAAAGATACCAGAATGAACAGCAATGACGGAACGAAAAAATGACGGGGATGACAAAAAACAATGCAAGGGCAAAGCAGGGGTGGGTGGGATGATGGAAAGAAAAAATGAGTGGGAAGGAAGCCAGGTCGACGAAGCAAAACAGCGACGATAGAATGAAAAAATGACTGAGATGAAAAACAACGAAGCAGGAGTGGAAAAAACTATGAGAAACATTAACTTTTTGGTGATTCAGTAGAGACTTTTTGTCGTAAAATTACCGTCTTTATTGTGACTTGGCGAAAATGCAAGTGACAGCTTAAACACTGATGGTGCATTCACAACTTTCGTGCTTGTAGTTTCTCATTTTGTGAACAGCATTGTTGGTCATTTTGCCTACATTTCTAAGCAAAGTTGGATCATGAACATTTCTTCTATCATAGCATGGTCTTATTTTTTTTGATAACCAGTTGTAACATGTTCTTGTGCTATCCTATGGAAAAACACGTGTGGAACTAAGCTTTTCTATGAACAGGCAAATGTTGTTTGAAAACCTTCATGAAGAGTCCATTGTAGTAGTACTTTGATAAGTGTTGCATGGGATGTCTGAAGTGTAGAAGTTATAATAGACCTGATCAAGTGTGTCTAAGGAGCAAGCCAATGATACAAGCATGCTTTGGAAAAAAAGAGAAAACCAGCCTGGAAGATGGAAAGAGAGCAGAAAGAAAGTGGGAAACCCCAAGAAAAATCCATGACCTTGAAGCAAAATAAAAAAAAAAAAAGTTGAAGCTAAGGAGATGAGAGAAAGACCAAGTAAACTGGAGGGACATCACCAATGAGCCGTTACATTATGACCACCCCAGCTTAGAGAAATGAGCCCACCTGGAGACTGAATGGTGGTGTAGGTGAAGTTCACAGAGCAGTATTTATATACAACCCAAGGACTGGCTTTCGGTTAGTAGAGTGTTCGGAGTCAGAATGGGAAAGGCAGCCGATTTATTGGAGTTTGACGAAGGACAAATTTTGATGGCACTGCGCCTCGGAACTGCGATCTTGGAAACAGTGCCACTTTGCTGGTTGTTCACGTGCAGCTGTAGTGAGTACGTATGAAAAGTGGTGCACAGATGGCCAAACGACGAACCGTCGCCCAGCCGCGCGTCGTCTGCAGCTCATTGATGCCAGAGGGGAGCAGAGACTGTAGCGCATTGTTCACAGTGACCGCAGGGCCACAGTGTGAGAAATCCCCTGCAACTACAACAGTGCTAATCAGGGCAATGTGTCACAGCACACAGTACATCGCAGCCTTGTGCGCATGGGCCTGCGTAGCCGAGGCCCCATGCTCACTGTGCGTCAATCCCAACAATGCACGAAATGGGCCCAAGATCATCGAAATTGGACTGTGGATGATCGGAAGAAAGTGGTCTAGTCTGACGAATCAAAATTCCTGATGCATCATGTAGTTAGCCGAGCGTGGATATGCCAATTACCAACGGAGGCTATGACATCTGTATACACTGTTGGGCGAAAACAGGCAGGCGACGTTGGTGTTATGCTGTGGACGACGTTTTCTTGGGACATTTTAGGCCCCATTATCCTAGTTGCACAATCTGTGACAGCTGTCAGGTATCTGAACATTGTTGTGGACCAAGTTCACCCATTCATGGCAACTGTGTTCCCTGCTGGTGATAGCCATTACCAAGAGGATAATGCGCCATGCCACACTGCCAGAATTGTCAAGGAGTGATTTGAGGAGCATTTGTGGTTCAACTTGGAAAAGAGGGTTTGCAGTAAATCACCACCACCCCGAAATGTACATGAACTGGAGGACCTGCTGTTGACATTATGGTACCAGATAACCTAGAATACCTATTGCCACCTCATCGAATCGATGCTTTGCCGAGTGGCCACTGTTTTGCGGGTTAAAGAGGGTCCTACAGCTTATTAGGTAGGTGATCATAATGTGATGGCTCGTCGGTGTACTAACAAATGTTAATTTTATCTTATGATTGATACATTGCATACTTAGTTACACGAAGATCCCGTTATTAAAACTCTGTAATTTTTTTTATATATGTGTAATTCTGTGGTAAAGTAAGTTAGTGAAATTCAGTGATAAAAATTTTTTGTACTTTTATGCTCAAGTTGTATTTGAAGTTTCATACAACTTGTTTATGTTCAAGTTGTATGCAAAAAAGTTGTGATTTCAAAGTTGTATGGCATAATTTTCATGTTACCATAATTTAAATTTTGATAATTACTTCGTAGTTTTTCATATTTTTAATAGTAGGTTGCATTCATATCTTAAGCTATGTCTGTTTTGATCTTTAGTAGGCACCGTAGTGTGTTATGCTTATATCTTAAATAGGTAGGTTGTGTATATTTTTTTTTCAGTAGGACATGTTTTGTAATATTCTGAGTAACTACATTATTGCAATTCAGTGGGATAAATTTTACTGTTTTTTTTTTTTTTTTTTTTTTATAAATGCCCAAATTGTGTCCTAACTTTTATATGGTACAATTTTCATGTTATCTAAATTTTGATTTTGATGTTCCTTCATTTTGTAGTTGATTTCAAAAGTTTTTTTTTTTTTTGTTATAAATATACATGTGTAATCTCATTTTGTTCTTGCAGGCTGTTTACTACAGTAATAATTTTACCATTGAAAATTAATTTAATTCAGTTAGATTAAGAGTGAATTAACGTAAACAAAATAAATTAAATTTAATTATTTGAAGTGTTTGAAAACAACCAAAACTAAGCAGAATCACTTCAATATCTCTAGTTGATTTTTTTTAAATATTTCTTTTAAAAAGTAATCTGGCTGAATTTTGTGCCATCCTTGACTGAGTCATCCATTTATTTATTCCCCTTTTCTGCTCTGTGTTTTTTCCACTAAAATGTTTGTAGTGGTAATCAGGGGCTCGGCAAATCCCGGGCGCCTAGAAATCTGACCTTGGCACCCAATTTTTATTTACTACAGATTTCGTAATTTGCGGTAAATACTGTAATTTCTGTCATATAATCCACAGATTTTCTATTAAAAGTTATAGATTTAGGTTCAGAAAATATGGCGCAACGAATGCAGTACTATTTGCCAAGGTTCGTACGGTCCTTAAAAGTCCTTAAGAGCCCCTTAATTTTGATTTCCATTTCTAAGGCCCTTAAAAGTCCTTAAAAAGTCTTGATTTTTTAAAACAAGTGCTTTTTCTTTCCCCCGTCTTGTTTTTGCACTGCAGTAATGGGCATTGCAACCCTGCCGCCGTTTGTGTTTATGTGTCTGTAAATATGCTAACCCGTTCACCAGGGGAGCTTTCTTCTAGCTCACTGAAGGGAGATAATCCCCTTGAATGTTCTTAGAAATGATCTATCTTCAACACCCCCTACTTTTCCCATTGTAGCCTGCATGACTTACCTTGTGTGACCATACCAGTGGGGTCAAATGTGTGTTGTGTGTCTTTTCAGGGGTCAGAGGATCAAAGCAAAGGTCAAAGGTGGGGGGGGGGGCTATTTTTGACTTCACAATTTATGGTGTCAGTTGTCTCATGTGGTCTGATCTATCTAGTGTCTACTGCTCTTCTCAATTCACCTTGCATCATTGTCACCGTGTCTCCTGCTTGTCCTTTTTCTTCGGCGTGTATTTACTTTTGTTCTTTGCAGGCAAAGTAGTTTATATTTGGGGCAAAATGCCTGATAAATGGCCACTAGCGATGTTTAATCCCCTACATATGTATATATACATAACATACACACACACCTGGTGATATTCCAATGACGCAAAATATCAATAGGATTGTAGGTCCTTAGAAAGTCCTTATTTTTTTTTTCACAGAAAAGGGTATGAACGCTGTTTGCGCTCCGGAACCCTACACTCTCTGAGAAGCCTGCAGAGCTAATCCATGGCACGTAATCATTTCGAGAATCGCATTCATTAGTTTTGCTGTAGTAATCGTTTTATTTATGGATTTATGTCGCTATTCAGTTGAAAAATATTCAGAAAAGAGACAATTGCTATGGATTGTTTGTAATTTCTACAGATATTTTAGGTGTAACTCATGAACTACGGTAATGCAAAACCCAGGGAGTTTAGTTCATTGTGTAATCAAAAAGTAACACGAAAGTACTTAAAAATAACAGTTGCTTCTTTTAATAAGATAATTGTTTCTTTCTTACTTCTTTGGACATCTGGGTCCGTCATCCTAAGAATTGCGGCTTTTCTGTCAGAAATTATAGTTCAAGATGAACATGACAGGTGTGGATTATACAACGATCATCCCCCCCCCGAATTTCACGGTCTACAGGCTGAGGACTATATGAAGGAAAAAAAAATTCTCAAAATTTTACGATCTACGGATTATACGGCGCTGCTGTTATGAGTCGGAATTTTTTTTTTTTTCACAGCCTGCAAGTTATACGCAACCGTGAATCTTGGGAAGGATTTTTCCCCCCTGAATTTTATGGTCTATAGATTAAATGAAGGAAAATACTGTACTTTGAATTAATATGTACAAGATGATGATGGGCAAAACACGTAACAAGAATAACAAATAAAGGTAAGACGATCACGCTAGTTACGTTAAGATTAGAACTTTTACAGAAAAGTTAGGAGCTTTCGACCTTGTCTTAGGTCTTCATCACGCCAATGGAGGACTAAGATTGTTTCCAGATTCTACATTTAAATTTTTGTTATTTTTGTTGCCAGATCTTAGAATCGATCTCCAGACCATCAGGATGTAGAGAGGAGACTCACCCACCGCTTCTTGCTGTGTGGCGACACTGCCCCAATGTGCGAGACATGTAACAGTCGTCTCAGTGTCCTTCATGTCTTGTGTACTTGTGTCCGCTTTCGTGATAACCGTTTTCAATATTTCCGAGCTTATTCATTGGAAGACAATTCTGCTTCCCTTCAAAGAATCTTAGGTGACTGTTGTGATACGTTTGCAGTTTTTTTCATTTTTCAGGCAAATTGACTTTCTTAAACTAATCTAAATTACCAAGCTTTTATCGTTCTTGTTTTTCCGTTGTCCTACTCCGCCGTGCTTCGTATTAATCTACCTAGCTTTTAACTTGTTTTCTTTAATTGCTTCGTGATTGGCGCTCTTTGGCCAGACCTGGCCCTTGCCCCATTAAAATACACCAACCAACCAACCAACCATCGGAATTACAAGTCTTTGGGCTGAAAATAATTTCCAGGCTTTCACGGTAATGGAGGGCAATTCCATTGTCAAAAGAAGCGATACGTTTTGCTTCGTTCCAGCGCAGAATTGCAGAGGTGTCTTCCATTGTCACAATAGACAAGGCTGTATTTGGGTTGGCTTTTAAAACATCTTTCTTGTGTTCCAATATTCTGTGGTTAATGCTTCTGTAAGATGTTTTGAAAGCCAACCCAAATACAGCATTGTCTATTTTGACAGTGGATGGAAGACACCTCTGTAATTCCCCGCTGGAACAAAGCAAAACGTATTGCTTCTTTTGGCAATCGATTTGCCGTCCGTTACCATGAAAGCCTGGAAATTCTTTTCAACCTAAAGACCAGTAATTCCGTTTTTGACATTGGCTCCCGTTTCAGACGTAGAGATGTAATCTATGGATCATGCAGACAGTCATCACCCCCACCTCATTTTATTCTAGCTTTCATTCTTCCATATTTTTCAAACAGATAACTTCAACTTAATGAGATATAGTTAATTTGTTTCAGCTTTGAATGCCATCTAACTGAAAGTTGAAATAAGGTGATCTTTTTTTATAAGAGCCACATTTCAAAGCGATTCCTCCATTTCTGCGACCGTCGGTATTTCGTAAGTTGACGTCACAACTTTTTTTCTTTTTCCTTCCAGACAGCTTCACTTCAGTTAGATTGCTGAGCTATTTTGTTGTTTTCTTCTTCTTTCTATTTTTTCAAAAAAACATTTACAAATTTTTATCCTCCATCTTTGTTAAGTGTTGGAACATTTTCTTTCGTTTCCGCGGACATGCGGCATTTCGGAAGTTGATGACTGCATTTCATTTTATTTTATTTCCTTTTTTTTACTTCCAGATAGCTTTATTGCAAATTTTGTTTTACTAAAACCATATTTTATGCATTTTTAATGCTTTCGCTTCCAAGGCCGATTTACACCATATTCTGGAAGCTGACGGTAGCATTTTTTAAACTATTATTTTCTTCCATGTAGTTTCAAAGAAGTAAACAGTTTTTTGCTTTACAAGAATCATTGCAGTTTTCTCACTTTAAGTTTGTGGGGTTTAATTATATCACTGAAAATGATTCCACCACATTTTCATAAATTCACTAATTTTTTCTTAAAACTGTGGTCAATTCAAAAATTAGGTTTCAAACAAAGATCTTTTATGGATCAATGTTTTACAGATCAAGTTAGATATGGAAAATTTACTGTTTCCAAAAGTGATATGATCCATACACCTCCCCTAACATAATCACCTAATAGTCACCTGCTGAGGCCCCTAGTAGAACATAATTGCTGCAGGAAATTCTTAGAGCTGTTTTGTCTATTAGGCAGAACATCCTTCAAGGGAAAGGGTTAAAGTTTAATCAGTTAACTAAAGGAAAAATAATTATGTATATATAGATTTCAAATTACTTATTATTCCTTATACAATTTCTGTCCATTATTTTTAAAAATGCAAATGTATTTAAAGAATGATGTTTAAGTTCTGAATGAAATAAAATTGTTCTAGTTCCTACTGCATTTCTTATCACAAAAAAGCTAGTTTGACTATTTTGCAACTTAAATACGTACTAAATTTGTACTATTAGCAAAATCTCAAAGTGACTCATTTTTTAAAATTTCGCTTTGTCTCAGTGCAGAACCATAAACTTTATGGCAGTATCAACATTTAGACATCCCTGTACCTTGCAGATAATAAGCTTAGGTTTTTCTTTCTGCGTTGCAGACTTCTGGAAATGCTGCTGCTCCTGGGACAGACGGGAGCTGCCCTACCTTCTTGCAGTTCAGTTTTTCAACCTCTCACCTCAACAGAGCAGCACACGCTCTAAGTAATGCTAAACAGTTGGGTTGCTGTGAATTCACTTAACGACAAAAGAGAGAGTAGTTACAGTTGGCCTCGCCTCGTAACGAAAGGCGATGTTAGTACGATGCTTTTTGTTGTCTTCGCCTTCCACACAACCTAAAGAAAAAACTATTTTATTCATAAAAAACAACATGCGGGTTGTTTTACTTTTTCATTATCTTACGGAATCGACGTACTTGAAAACGAATTTCAGTTTGGGGAGGGGTGTTGATTCTTGTGCTGTTTTTTTTTTTTTTTTCTCTCCAGAACTTTTAGTGGACCAATAATACTACTTCTGAAAAATTGTTCCTACGTCTGGAAAACATCGATAAAAAAATAACGCTCATGTGATTTTATGAGCTGTAAAAATCTCTCAATTTTCAGATTTTGAAGGTTGGCATGTCTGCAGTTGTGCAATTTGAGCAGATAGCAAACATTAAAAAATATATTCAAAGAAATAGTATTAATTTGGTACATAGCTTTTGGATAGTATTCCTGTTTTAAAAAATGGCAATATTTCCTGTGATGTGGATCCACAGGCAAAAAGACGTGGAGTCTAGTGCATCTTGAATTTCTACCTCCAGTGCCACACAAAGGTTCACTTTGTCTACTTAATCATTCTACAAATGCCTTTGAAATGCAATTTCTCAGAAACTGTGAGACAGATGTTCATCTTGCATTTGGCTGTGTATAACAACAGTGTACCATGTCATGCGTGCTGTGTAGTAGAGATGTTCTGGGCAAACACTGGTTCCTCGCCTGCCTTATTTATCAGATTTGGCAGCGTGTGATGTCTTCTCTCTTCCTCAATTGTAGAAGCTACCCGAAAGGGAAGTGCAAGGTATTTCGGATGTACTCCAGAATTTGAGACGGCTGTTCAAGGCCATTCAGAAATGCATGTTAAGGCAGGCTCTGGAAAGTGGAGGGATTGTTGGTGTCACTGCACACGATCTGAAGGATCCAACTTTTCTTTCCAAGGTTCAGGGATCGCATTCCTCCTAAAATTCCTAAAATTCCTAATATTTTGTGACCCTCCTTAAATTCCTAAAATTAGACCTAAAATTTGCTATTCATCCTAAAATTTTCGTAAGCTTATTTTTATTAAAAACACAACCGTTATTAACGCCAATAAATTTACCATTACGGTAAGGTAAAAAGACCTGTTATTGTAGAAACACAGCCTATATGCTGTGCTGCTGAAGGGAGGGAAAAATGACGCCATCGAGATGCACTTGCTTCGGGGCGGGCGTTCCATTTTTTGCTTTCGAACAGTTTTCGAGAGTAACAAGAGATCTAAGGGAAAAGGGGAGGGGTCATTTTCACCCCTGGTTTGCGCTTTGCAGACGAACTCCGTGGCACGCAGAAGATCGTACTTTATTTTTGTACATGCCTTGTGGAACCTCCTCTTTCTGCTGATGTTTTGTTATTGTAAACCGCAGGTGGGTGGAAGCAAAGAGGAAACATGTGGTCTCCTTCCGTAACCTCCGGTAATGACGATGGGATGGTAGCTGAGTATTATCTTGGCAGGCAGTAGAGCACTTGATCATTGACCTTCGATCATGCGTCGGCTACAGCGACCTTCGATGCGCAATATATCTCGGCTCCGACTCGCTTTGACTGAACTTGCGTGAGATGCGTATGATAGTTTCTGGTTTTACGTCTTTTATGGTGTTCTCTGTGCTGTGTGCAGGTTCAGTTCTCTAGTGGTGACCTGCTTTTTTTTTTTTTTTTTTTTTTTTTCATATCTTCTGACATCCTCGCAGCCAAATTTCAGGAAGTTGTCTGGTTTTGCAATATTGGAACGTGTTTTTGTACTTCCCTTTCATTTTCTGGTTAGTAATACAAGTGTTTAAGATGCCTAAATCCAAAACGAAATTTCAAGATGCGTGGCTCGCCAAAGAATTGGACGGAGTGAAGTTGAAAGAATGGTGTTCTGCAACTGAAACAATATTTTCTGCTAAGTGTATATTGTGTTCAGAAATTTTCAACATTTCTAATAGTGGCTTTTCACAAGTAAAAGCGCATCATAAAGGAAAAAAACATTTGCAGAAATTTCAAAGTAAATTTCAAAATAAGTCCATCCTGAAAGCCTTTGGAGGACGGGATCTTCAGCCCAAAACAAATATTAGTGAAGTACTGAGTCATGATTTACAGTTGGCTAAAGCCGAAGCATTATGGGCCATGAAAGTTGCTAAGGACAATATGTCTTTTGTTTCATGCACTGAAACAGTTGAACTTTTCAAAGAAATGTTTCCTGATTCTGCTATTGCAGCCAAAATGCAACTTAAAGAAAAAAGTTGCTTATGTGATATCACATGGATTGTCAAAATATTTTGAAGAGGATTTGAAAAAAGACATTGCATCTAGTAGCCCAGGAAAGGTTACTATAGCATTTGATGAAACTACAAATACACAAGTGAAACGGCAGTTGGATGTGTATCTCAGGTACTGGTCTTCAGAAATAAATTCAGTTTCTTGCCGATACCTAACAAGCGTTTTTCTGGGTCATGCAACAGCAGATATTTTGCTAAAAGAAATTCTTGATGTGTTATCATCCTTCAATATTTCGTTGAACAGAATTATTTGTGTATCCATGGACAGCCCAAATGTAAATAAGTGCTTTTTACGCAAATTCAATGAAGTTGTAAAACAAGAAACAGGCCAGAAATCTTTGGAACTAGGTTTTTGCAACCTGCATGTTGTTAGTAATGCATTTAAAATTTTTTTGAAAAGCTTAAATATAGATTTTGACGAATTTGCTACTGATATGCATTACTTTTTAAAGAGTAGTGCTGCAAGACGAGAGGATTATAAATCTGTCGAGGATATAACATTGGTCACTGCCAAATTTCTTTTGCGTCATGTCAGCAACAGATGGTTAACCGTTGGTTCTGTAGCCCAGAGGCTCTTGGATCAATGGCTAAATATTACAGAATATTTTTTAAACTTCTTGCCATCTCAAAAAATATTTGAAAAACAACTGGCAATTCGGCAAGGTATAAAAGAATTCACTGTTTCCTGAAAAATGAGCTTACTCCTTGCTATTTAGCATTAATTTCATTTTCACACCAAAATTTTGAAAAGTTTTCATTATGTTATCAGAGTGAAGAACCAAAAATACACCAGTTATATTCTGATTTAAATACTTTAATGAGGAATGTTATGGCTCAGTTTATCCAAGATGATGTTATAGCAGGGAAATTTGGAGAAGACCTAAAGAATGTAGATTTTGAAAACAAAAATTCATGGAAAAAACTAGGGGAGTTAGAAGTTGGTATGAAGACAAAAAATCTCCTCAGGAATGTTCAGGAGACCAGGCAGAAATTATTTCTCTTAGATGTAAGATCATCACTAATTGCAACCACAAAATATTTAAAGTCAAATTTGCCATTCTGCAATCAAAAGCTAAGAGACATAGAAGTTTTAAAGGTAAAAGAACCAAAGAAAGAGTCAACTCAACTTTCAGTCACTGAAGGACTTTCGGAAATAACCAGAATTTCAAGTGTTTTGCATCTTTCTGAGGAACAAATTGATAGAGTAAGAGAAGAGTGGAAACTTTTAAATTGCGATAAGCCAACTCTAGATGAACTAGTGAAATTTTCAGAGGAAGGGCATATTCCAGTGCGGATTGATCATTACTGGCGTAATATATTTAGTATTAAAGACTCTAGGGGAAAAGAAAAATACTCAAATCTTGCTAAACTCATAAAGTCAATTTTAGTTTTACCTCATGGTAATGCTGATGCAGAAAGGGGATTTTCGGTTAACACTGCTCTGTTAAGGAAGGACAAGGCTAACTTAAAAGACTCAACTATAACATCATTAAGAATAGTTAAAGGGGCCATTAAACACTATGGATGTGTAAGTAAAGTTCCCATAACAAGAAATTTGTTAAATAGTGTTTGTGATTCACATAAATTTTATAAAGAGTATGTTGATAAGCTGAAGGAAGAAGAATCAAAAAAGGTAAAAGAAAGGAAGCAGAAAGAGAGGGAAAATAAGGAAAAGCAGCTAGAGAAAAAAGAAAAGCTGAGTTTGATGACAAAATAAAAGAAAATGATGCAGAAATAAATAGACTTAAAAACGATAAAGAAGCCTCCCTAGCAATAATTCAAGAGGGAACAGAAAGAATGAGAAAAGCTGTAGAAAAACAAAATACTGTTGAAATAGCAGTTGCCTCTAACTTGATCATACAAGGTTCAGCTGAAATAAAGAAAACTGAAAGTAAATTAGTTGTGGTAGAAGCAGAAAAAGATAGGCTAATCAGGAAAAGGTTAAAACAATAATATGAAAAAAGTAATTCAGTGAACAATTGTACATAGTTCTTGGTTTTCAATTACCTTTTTAGGATATTATAATTTAATGTGAAACCTGAAAACTTTACTGTGAAAATCGTGAATTGCTTCTGGTTCAACAGCATATTAATGTTCAAAGTGAAACTTGAATGTGGTAAATATACTTGAATATGATAATAACACGTGAAAAGATAAGAACTGAACATTAGAAGTAAATCATACTTAAACTTTAGACATTAGACGTTATGCAAAAAATTTGGGTGTTAACTTCGACCATATATACTAATGGACTGCACATTGGCAATAGCTGCATCAAAGCCGCCATGGCTCAAACATTGGGCACGTCATCATCAGACTCCAAATTTCGTGTAAAAATGCTGTTATGATTACTAATTTACGCTGCAGAACTTCAGTGTTTTCGGTGTATTATGTGAATGCGCCTCATATATAATGAAAACTCTTCAGGTAAGTTTACTTATGAGCTATATACATGCATGATCGTGTTGTTTACATTTTGTGATTTATAATGTGATGAACATTTGCGAAGAATTTGGAACATGCATTCCATTTTTTTCTTAAGTTACTATATTTTTATATCAATAGCTGCAAGTTTCTGGTTAAGTAATTGAACTTTATTGACTTAGGTATTTAATTCGTTTCTTACCCATGAAAAATCATAGAACTTTCTTTACTATATCGCTCAGAGCAACCATAAGCACAGCAGGTGTAACCCATCTTTTTGACTGTTGTCATGTGATTTTATGTTGGAGCCAGAAATTTTGATGTCATGCGCAGTCTATCAGTATATATGGTTGAAGGGTGTGAAGCAAACTCTTTACAATGTATACAAAGTTGTTTTACTAGATGTATACAAATATACATCTAGTTTTTATTGAAATACACTCCTAAAATTTTCCTAAAATTTTTCTAAAAATTCCTAAAATTCCTAAAATTCCTACCTAAAATTTTCCAGAAGTATGCTATGATCCCTGAAGGTTCCAAATATGAGGCATGATTAAATGAAACTCGTTTGCTCAAGGTTATGCTAACCTTTTTTTTTTTTTTTTTGACCATGAAGGATCTTTGTTGCTAAAGTTTAAAGAGCATGTGGTTGAAATCGATTCCCAGTGCTACACTTAGACACTTAACAATCTGCATAAAGAATAAGCAACCCAGACTGTTTTCCTCTGGAGGGATTATTCTTCATGACAATGCACTTCTGCTATGCTAACAAGGTTATGCTAACTTTTTTTTTTTTTTGACCATGAAGGACCTTTGTTGCTAAAGTTTAAAGAGCATGTGGTTGAAATCGATTCCCAGTGCTACACTTAGACACTTAACAATCTGCATAAAGAATAAGCAACCCAGACTGTTTTCCTCTGGAGGGATTATTCTTCATGACAATGCACGTCTGCATATTGTCAGAAGTGTTCAGGATGCATTTGCATCCTGAACACTTCTGCTATGCTAACAAGGTTATGCTAACTTTTTTTTATTTTATTTTATTTTTTTTTTTTTTTTTTTGACCATGAAGGACCTTTGTTGCTAAAGTTTAAAGAGCATGTGGTTGAAATCAATTCCCAGTGCTACACTTAGACACTTAACAATCTGCATAAAGAATAAGCAACCCAGACTGTTTTCCTCTGGAGGGATTATTCTTCATGACAATGCACGTCTGCATATTGTCAGAAGTGTTCAGGATGCATTTGCATCCTGAACACTTCTGCTATGCTAACAAGGTTATGCTAACTTTTTTTTATTTTATTTTATTTATTTTTTTTTTTTTGACCATGAAGGACCTTTGTTGCTAAAGTTTAAAAAGAGCATGTGGTTGAAATCAATTCCCAGTGCTACACTTAGACACTTAACAATCTGCATAAAGAATAAGCAACCCAGACTGTTTTCCTCTGGAGGGATTATTCTTCATGACAATGCATGTCTGCATATTGTCAGAAGTGTTCAGGATGCAAATGCATCCTGAACACTTCTGCTATGCTAACAAGGTTATGCTAACTTTTTTTATTTTTTTTTTTTTTTTTTTTGACCATGAAGGACCTTTGTTGCTAAAGTTTAAAGAGCATGTGGTTGAAATCAATTCCCAGTGCTACACTTAGACACTTAACAATCTGCATAAAGAATAAGCAACCCAGACTGTTTTCCTCTGGAGGGATTATTCTTCATGACAATGCACGTCTGCATATTGTCAGAAGTGTTCAGGATGCAAATGCATCCTGAACACTTCTGCTATGCTAACAAGGTTATGCTAACTTTTTTTATTTTTATTTTTTTTTTTTGACCATGAAGGACCTTTGTTGCTAAAGTTTAAAGAGCATGTGGTTGAAATCAATTCCCAGTGCTACACTTAGACACTTAACAATCTGCATAAAGAATAAGCAACCCAGGCTGTTTTCCTATGGAGGGATTATTCTTCATGACAATGCACGTCTGCATATTGTCAGAAGTGTTCAGGATGCATTTGCAAGGAAGAAGTGGGAAGTTCTGGCCCACCCCACTTACAACCACGATTTTTCACCAGGTGACTTTCATTTTTTCGGACCCTTAAAAAAAAAGCTCTAAAAAGGCACAGATGATGAAGTAAAGGCCGCAGTGTTCAAATGGTTCAATGACCACCCCAGTGGCGCGGTGGTCTAAGCATTGGGTTATGACCATTTGTCTGAGAATGATCCAGGTTTGAATCCCAGAACCTTCTCGGATGTTGTGTTTGCCTTATGACACTAGCTCTTTCTCATTCCTGGAATCAGTGGCCTTAAATGAGGGACGAGTGACTGCTTATTTTCTCAGACAGTGTCCGATGCTTTCCCATGCTGTACGACTCCTGCCTGAATGCCCATGGAGACTTTTAATGAAACCTAGTACATCATAGTGAGAAGAATTGGCAGGAAAACACGTAACACACAAAACATTAAAAGAATTCTTGAAATCGTAATCACACGCATAAGTTACGTTGAAAAATTAAGAGTGGGACGTTTTGGTAGCGACTTCTACCTTCATCAGCCATGGAATGAGACACGTGGTAAAAGCGTCAGTTGTTGCCAGATTTCAAAATCGCTCTCCAAATAATAGGGATGTTAAAAGGTGCGTCAGTATTTCAGGTGTTAGGGGTAAGGTAGATTTCAATGTTTTCGCGGTATCTGAGGGCATGCCGTTTGCTGAACGGGGTGATTCGCTCAACATTGTGTCAATCGGGAGCCGCGGACGTAAGCTGATGGTTAAAATTGAAAGGGAGGTGGAAGGGCTACCTTTCTTAACATCAGCGATATGCTCCATCAAACGCCGGTTTATGCTGTGGTAAGTACTACCAATATAGTGGGTAATGCCTGTGGAAGCGTTGATAGGGATAGAGTAGACACATTGTAAATCTAGGGGTTAATTGAGATCTCTGTCCTTAAGGATGAGTTTGAGAAGATGTGGAGGTGGTTTGACTGCAGTCCTGTAGCCAAAAGACTTGAAAATAGAGCAAACTTTATGAGTGAAGGACAGGCTAAAGAGCAAAGTGCCAACAAACTGATGGGTGGTGGAAGGTTCAGGCAGTAAACTAGATCTGTTCTGTGATTCAAAACTCTTGATTAGTCTATGTAATAAGAGGGATGGAAAGTCATGCAATTTACCAATGTTGATGATGTTCTGATATTCTAGTTGAAGAGCAGAATGGCTGTTGCAAATAAGGTTGGCCCGGTGAATGTATGACTTAAGAGCAGACAGTTTGCATTTCCCAAAAGTGCGAGAATGGTAAGGGATGATATTATGGGTGGCAGAAGGTTTCCTGTAAGCAGAGAGGCGAAGTGAGAAGTCTGGGTTGATGCTGATGTTAACATCCAGAAAACTAATATTATTGTTGATCTGTTCTTGAGAGGAAAATTTTATATGCAGGAATTTTGAAGTTATGGAGGACATGAGTTCAAAAATAGAGTGTTTTTGTTGTGGCCAAATAATGAAGATGTCGTCCACATACCTTAACCAAATGGTGGGTTTTAAGAGGGATGGGGCAACAATTAATGTTTCAATATTTTGCAAATAAATTTCAGCAAGTAAGGGGGAAAAAGGGGAGCCCATAGGTACACCTTGTTTGTGTTGGTAATAGATACCATTGTATACAAAACAGGAATACTTTTCCAATGAATCAAAACAGTCATAAAGATCTTTGATCAGTTCTCCAGGAAGTTCTTGGTGCTCCATTAGTTTTTTGACCATGAGCATGTAGGCATCAAAGAAACAAACAGAAGGAAACAATGAATCCACGTCAAAGGTGTACAGGAAATCTTGACGATTGATGGAAGAAGGGAGTTTCTGGATAAAGTCCTTGGTTGATACAACAGCATAAGGATGATTTCTTGTCAGAACTTTGCAACATTTGACCAATTGCCTTTCAAGATTGACTGCAGGAGAAAAGGTGTTTTCAATTAATGGCCTAATGGATTCATGTATCCTTAAACATTGGTCTTTCTATTGTTATCATAGTTTTTTATGTAACTTTTCATTTGTATTAACAACGCAGCTCAAATGGGTTTAAATTGATCACACCTAATATTTTTGATCAGCCACTATGTTGTATAAAAACAATTTAAATTAAGGAAAATGTAGCTAGGAATTTGTGTATTTTGAAGCATTTATTGTTGTACATGAGTACAACTAAATAACAAAACTTGTGTCTTTTGGATGGGTGGTGCATACCTACCAAGTTTTACAGTTTACCCATAACATTTATGGAAATTCTACTTGTTTTATGGTTATTTTACATAATAATTTACAGAAGATTCCTCCCCCTTTCCCAAGCTTGGTTGGTGTCATCTAGGCATCACTTAAAATATTTCGAAGGCAGAATAAGTGGCCCGAAGGATTACCGCTTCTCTACCTTTAGATCTGCCTGATCCCATTTTCACCTGCATCTGTGTTTTCCAATGTTTTCTGCTCATTGCCAAGCAGGGAAGACTTGATAAATAGGCTGTAAGATTAGGATTGGTGATAACTGCTAAAAAGGAGTAAGTGAGAGAAAAAAAGATACTTAAAATCGTGTTTTTTAAAGGTTATTGTAACATTTTGGCACAAAAGGTCAAGGTCAAAATTTTTCTTAAGTGAAAAGTTATTGCAATATATTGCTATAATTTTGCAGTTACAAATGAAATTTTAATCTCAAAATGTAGCCTAATGATAATTCATAATATAAGATAGTTAGGTATCAGTTTCATTTTTTATCGCTATTAGTGTAAAATACTACTGTCTAATATCGTAACTTCAGCATATGAAATCAAATCAACATATTTTCATAATTAATCAGCTTTTAAACAATATGTTTGATACATAAGTCAATCAAATGTATCGATTAAACGTTCACTGAATTTTTTTTATGGATTTCAATTCTTGAAAGTTGGCAAGCCTGGTGATGTATAAATTAAATTTTATGTTGTAATATATGATTTGAACTTCTTTACTTAAACATGTAAAAATACTAGAGTACTTTAGAGTACTATTTAGGTAGCATATTTTTAGCCCAGTGTAGCATCAGTGTATACATTTTTGCCATGGAATAGTGTTGTCATATGAAAGTTTCAATTAGTTTTCTTGAAGTCGTGTGAATGTTTTTTTCTGTTTCTAATCAGGTGCTGTGGCTATTGTTAAAAGGTTGTGTGAAGCAAATACTCGAATTGATGTCGTTGACATTGATGGACGAACTCCACTCATGTTGGCTTGCATAAATGGCATGATAGATGTAGCCTTGTACTTAATCACGAAAGGAGCCATGGTAAACATTGTTGATGTACATGGATATTCAGCCCTTATGTATGCCATTTCTCGTTTCCATGCCCTACCAGTGCTAGTAGATGCATTGCTGGAAAATGGTGCTCAGGTTAGTTGTAAATGATATCATACAATTTGTGTGTTGATATATATTTTCTTAAATTTTTGTAATCTTGTATATCTAGAAGTTCCACATGAGATCTGTCCATTTTTTTTCTTGTTTGGGAGTCTTAATAACCATCACAAGCAGCTCCCATGCCTAATTTAGGGCCACTGGTGCCAAGGTGGACAATACTGGTTTATGTTGTGGTAATATCCATGTGTGCAGATTGCTGTATGCTGATGACACAGTCCTGTTGTCAGAGAGCAAAAGTAAGTTGCAGAGTATGTTTTCCTGGATGCACAAAGTTTGAATTAAATTCAAACTGAGTATAAATAAGGGAAAAACAAAAGTTATGGTTTTTGAGCAAGGAACTGTTACTACTGAATGCAAGGTAAGTCTAAATGGCACAGTGATTGACCAGGTGAATGATTGAATGGTAAAATTGGTAGACGAATGAATTCTTCATTGAAAGCTTTAGCTGCCTTAGGAGAATTAAACAGATGATGGATTCTCAAGGAAGTTCCAAATGGCTGTGTATGAAAGTGTAATTGTTCCTACTATGATGTATGGCAGTGAAACCTGGGTACTACAGAAGAAACATAGGAGTCATTTGTGCGCTGGAGAAATATGTTACTTATGAGGGGTTTGTGGCAAGACATGTTCTGATCGTGTGAGGAATGAAGATTTGTTGCATTTGTGTAATGTGAAGCAAAATTTTGTTAGCAAGGTGGAGACTAATATTCTTAGGTGGTTTGGCCATGTTGAAAGAATGTGTGATGAGGTGCTGACTAAGAGAATTTTTTTAGCCCAAGTGGCAGGAATGAAAGGCAGAGGAAGGCCAAGGAAGTCACGGGAGGATCAGATTCAGGAGTGTCTGCATGAGAAAAAGATTATGAGTATGAAGTATAGAAGGTCTTGTGTATGTCATGTGATGGATGTCAGTGAAGCCCGAGTTGTGTGTCAAGATCACTGTAAATGGAGAAGTTTGATACAGTAAGTTATTAAATAATCAGTTAAAATTTTATCTGGTAGTTTGTGTTTCTTTGTGGAGCTAACCTCTTAATCTCAGATAACAGCTTAGTGATATAATATGATGTTTGGTTCCAAGTACGGGAGAGAGTTAGTGGTTGTTAGACAAACACAACATCCATGCCTCACCGGGACTCAAATCTGGACCCATCTTCAATGAATGATCCAAAGACAGTACATAAACCACTGCACCACTGGGCATCATCTTTTATCATTATATGCTATTAAGTTGTTTCATGTGAGTAGTATTTGATTTATGCAAAGCTGAGCAAAATGACTATATTCCCAGTGAATGACTTTGTTATTTCATTTAAGTCAAGTAAATAATATTTCACTGAGAACCGTAGACATTAAGATTTGTAATTAATTTAATATTTGATATTTTGAAAAAAAAATGATACATAATAGAAGACTTCATTTTAACACTTGTTATCATTACCAGGGCTTGAAAAATATCTGAAAAGTTACATGCCCAGCTGGGCATGTACAGAATTATTTTACCTGCCTAGGTAGTAAAACTGGATGCTCAGAAAAATTTAGCTTTTAAGATAGCAAATGAGAATCTTCATTTCTTTTAAGTAAGAAAATATGATGAAGTTTTATTTACATGTTTTGCATTTCTGTTGTAAGGGTCTGTATTCAAAATGTTCAATGCACAAAAGTGTGTATCAAGTTATAAGATAATGATGCTGAAATTTGTATAAAATGGTATGATGATGGGAAAGTGGTATTTCAGAAATTTAGTGATTCTGCTGTGTTCCTTTTGTTAATTTCTAGAGTACAATATAATTAAACAAGTGATATTCTTCTGTCCTTGGCATTCCATAACAGTAATACAACTTTCGGGAATTAACAGTGAAATGAAGCACGGCATGCAACGACTCTTTCTTCTTGTAGTAAGAAATTCTATTCCAAACTTTATTTTTCAATTTACTTGCCTGGACCAGGCAACCAAATTTTATTCCCCCGCCCAGGCCAATAATTTACATGCCCCGGGCATCTCAGGCATGGTATTTTTCAAGCCCTGTTTACCATCTTATGCCTGTGTGTCTAAATACAACATTCAGCTATGGTTTTGGCACAAGACCATCTACAGGCATAATATTTTCCTTTGAATTCACGGAATTAAATTATTACTGTTATTATCATTTTTTTTTTATTTGTCATTTTTTAGGTAATGCTTGAGATCAGTGCAAACCTTGCAAGAAAGAGACCTTTAATGAAATTAATGTAAAGAATTGGAAGTGGGCTTAACAGTTTTCTGTCACAGTGGTGGCGATAACAGTTACCGAAAGTAATGATTGCAGATCACCTTTTATGACAGCTGTGATTGTAACCTTTTTCTTGCAATGTTTCTTCTGCTCAGCATTGTTGTTAAATATCATTTTATTCCACAAATCTTTGTTTTTCAATTTGAAAAGTAGGGAACATTTTCGGAAACAGAAGTCGGTTGGAGCAAAGATTTCTGTTGTAATTATTCTTTGTTGTTGTTAAATGTTATTTCCCATCATAGATGTTTGCATTTAAGCTTAATAATGGAGGGGAAAAATTCCAAAAATGGAAGTTGGAAAATTTGGGAGAATTGATGCACAATGTTTGAAAGTATTCATATTCTTAAAGTTACACCATTTAGATTAGATAGTGAAAGCTTTGATAACATGCATTTATTTTCCTCAGGCTGACAGTTCCTTCAGCATGATGAATGAAATTATTGTCCTCTGAGGACATTGAAAAAAAAAAAAAAAAAAAAAAAAAGGAAGGGAAAGATATCAGCAGAAAAGAAAAATACACAATGGATGCCGTGCAGTTGCCGAGTCAACAAAAATCAAATATAGCTGTGGAACTTGCTGAGATTCTGCTAGACTTGCTTGCAAAAGGAAATTTAAGCTGTTGTTCTTGCAAATTAAAAAGCAAAAAGCAAACAAAAATGCAAACCTGAAGCTTAATGCCTATTAAAACCATTTTATTTTGCTTTAGATTCAGTAATTTTATATTGAGAATACAGTGATGTACTCCAGTTTAATATTTACATAAATAAATTACATGTAGTAAACAGTTTCATCTTGCTCATGCTGTTTTATATTCACACTTTCTCCCAGCTTATTCTGATTTTTCTCCCAGTTAAAAAGTTCAGCTTTTTTTCTCTCTTGTCAGTTTCATGTATGATCTTGGAACAACTTCTGGTACACTTGAACTACAGAGGCCCTTGAACAACCAACAAGTGTAGCTGTTTCCAAAATGGATGCACTTACCCCTTCATGCCCCCAAAATTTGGCTTTCTGTAAACTCTGTTAAATCCTTGGATTTAAACAACTCCTGTTTCAACTGAACAACTTGTATACACACCAAAGAGCTAAAACATTTTGACCACCTGCCTAATATGATGTTGGTTCCCCATGTGCCACCAAAACAGCTCTTACCCGGCGAGGCATGAGTGCTACAAGATTTCTAAAGGTTTCTTGTGTGGTATTTGGAAATCAGCACATTACCAGCAGATCCTTTAACTCTTGTAAGTTTTGTGGTTCAGCCGCCTGCGGATCAGATTTGCTGTTCCAACACAAACCACAGATGCTCGATTGGGTTGATGTCTGGGGAATTTGGAATACCTGGAAGTCTTCCTCATGTTCTGCAGATCGGATTTGCTGTACCAACACAAACCACAGATCCTCGATTGGATTGATGTCTGGGGAATTTGGAATACCTGGAAGTCTTCCTCATGTTCCACGAACCATTCTCGAAGAACTCGGGCAGATCGGATTTGCTGTTCCAACACAAACCACAGATGCTCGATTGGATCGATGTCTGGGGAATTTGGAATACCTGGAAGTCTTCCTCATGTTCCACGAACCATTCTCGAAGAACTTGGGCAGATCGAATTTGCTGTTCCAACACAAACCACAGATGCTCGATTGGATTGATGTCTGGGGAATTTGGAATACCTGGAAGTCTTCCTCATGTTCCGCGAACCATTCTCGAAGAACTCGGGCAGATCGGATTTGCTGTTCCAACACAAACCACAGATGCTCTATTGGATTGATGTCTGGGGAATTTGGAATACCTGGAAGTCTTCCTCATGTTCCACGAACCATTCTCAAAGAACTCTGGCAGATCGGGATTTGCTGTTCCAACACAAACCGCAGATGCTCGATGGGATTGATGTCTGGGGAATTTGGAATACCTGGAAGTCTTCCTCATGTTCCGCGAACCATTCTCGTACAATTCGGGCAGATCGCATTTGCAGTTCCAACACAAACCACAGATGCTCGATAGGATTGATGTCTGGGGAATTTGGAATATCTGGAAGTCTTCCTCATGTTCTGCGAACCATTCTCGAACAATTTGGGCAAATGGGATTTTCTGTTCCAACACAAACCACAGATGCTCGATTGGGTTGATGTCTGGGGAATTTGGAATACCTGGAAGTCTTCCTCATGTTCTGCAGATCGGATTTGCTGTACCAACACAAACCACAGATGCTCGATTGGATTGATGTCTGGGGAATTTGGAATACCTGGAAGTCTTCCTCATGTTCCACGAACCATTCTCGAAGAACTCGGGCAGATCGGATTTGCTGTTCCAACACAAACCACAGATGCTCGATTGGATCGATGTCTGGTGAATTTGGAATACCTGGAAGTCTTCCTCATGTTCCACGAACCATTCTCGAAGAACTCAGGCAGATCGAATTTGCTGTTCCAACACAAACCACAGATGCTCTATTGGATTGATGTCTGGGGAATTTGGAATACCTGGAAGTCTTCCTCATGTTCCACGAACCATTCTCAAAGAACTCTGGCAGATCGGGATTTGCTGTTCCAACACAAACCGCAGATGCTCGATGGGATTGATGTCTGGGGAATTTGGAATACCTGGAAGTCTTCCTCATGTTCCGCGAACCATTCTCGAACAATTCGGGCAGATCGGATTTGCAGTTCCAACACAAACCACAGATGCTCGATAGGATTGATGTCTGGGGAATTTGGAATATCTGGAAGTCTTCCTCATGTTCTGTGAACCATTCTCGAACAATTTGGGCAAATGGGATTTTCTGTTCCAACACAAACCACAGATGCTCTATTGGATTAATGTCTGGGGAATTTGGAATACCTGGAAGTCTTCCTCATGTTCCGTGAACCATTCTCGAACAATTCGGGCAGATCGGATTTGCTGTTCCAACACAAACCACAGATGCTCGATTGGATTGATGTCTGGGGAATTTGGAATATCTAGAAGTCTTCCTCATGTTCCGCAGATCGCATTTGCTGTTCCAACACAAACCACAGATGCTCGATTGGATTGATGTCTGGGGAATTTGGAATACCTGGAAGTCTTCCTCATGTTCTGCGAACCATTCTCGAACAGTTCGGGCATATCGGATTTGCTGTTCCAACACAAACTGCAGATGCTCGATTGGATCAATGTCTGGGGAATTTGGAGGCTAGGGCAATTACCTGGAAGTCTTCCTCTTGTTCTGCAAACCATTCTTGAACAATCCAGGCAATATAGCATGGTGAATTGTCCTGCTGAAAGAAGACTCTGCTAGAGGAGAATACTTTTGCCAAAAAAGGGTGTACATGGCTTTCAGTGATGTTTGAGTAGGTGGTACCCATCATAGTTTGCAGCACATGAGTGACAAGGCCCATGGTTTCCCAGCAGAACATTTCCCAAAGCATTTCACTCTGTCCACCACCTTGTTTTCGTCGCAGGGTGCATTCTGGTGCCAACACTTCCCCAGATGAACGGCGCACATAGAGTCGGCCGTCCACATGGTGCAACAGGAAATGAGATTCATCGGACCAGATGACCTTCTTTGAATCATTCAAGGATCAGTTTTGATGCTTGTATGCTCACTTGCTGGTGCTTTTGACAGTGAACCAAAGTTAGAATGGGTACACGGAGTGGCCTGCAGCTGCTACACAGCCCTATTTTCTGCAGAATTCTATGTATTGTGTATTGCAACGCATTACTCCTGCCAGCAGCATTACAATTGGCGGCGATCTACGTCACAGGATCCATTTTGTTGGCTAGTACAATACAGTATAGCCGTCACTCATTTCTAGTATCAATGAACCGTAGTCGGCCCACTGCTCGCCGGCCAGTTCATGATTTCCCTTTCCTCAGACCACTTTTTGAAGGTACTAACCATGGCTGATGCAAAAACCCCACAAGCCTTGCCATCTCGAGAATGCTCGGACCTCGTCGCCTGACCATTGCAATGTGGTGTTTATCAAAAGCGCTTAAGTACGCTGCCTTTCCCATCTAAAAATTAAGAACAACCCTGATCAACAGAGCCTAATATCAGGCATTATTTACACCTTTTCATGACCACACATGGTGTTGTTTAACTGCAGTTGCTTTGGTTTGCATATAAAGACAAGCTGGTCATAATGTTTTGCCTTTTCGGCATACATCCTTTAGCCTACACTCCACATCCTCCTCCTTGTTACACCAGTAACTCGCTTTGCATAGAGGGGTGGTTGTAATTCAGTGAACACACAGTCAGACAGGACTTTTTTAAGTATCTCCTTTTCTCTCCAAAGTATGTAAATCACACTACTTCTTGAAGCAGGATCTCTTTTTCTTACTCTATCTGTTTAATTTCTGAAAGATATTTCTCTTGTTCGTAAGTTCTTGAGCCAATGTGATATTAAATATTTGGGCCAATTTTAGAAGCATCTCAAAAGTAAATTTTTCTGATAGATGTTTAACTTTCTTTTTCTTAAAATTAGTTATTAATTGCTGGAGAGGGACAATTATTTTCTCTCTCTCTCTCTCTCTCTCTCTCTCTCTCTCTCTATATATATATATATATTTATATTGTATTAACACTATATTGACAAAAGTAACCATACACCCCTTCAAAAATAAATGAACAAATTCGCTGCGTTGTCATGATGCGCAGTACAGCTGCAAACGGTATAAAAACAAGCCTGCAGCTGACCGCGATCATATCACACTGTGAGGTGGAGTGAAAATGTCGTGGGGGAGAAAACTGACTTTGAGAAAGGAAAGGTTTTTGGGTGTTATACACTGCTGGACAATTGCTAAGGACGGATCATAAACAGCTATATAGCGCATAAAAAAGTAAGTGTGGTTGGATGCCAAGTGAAATAAAATAATGTCAGAATGCCAGGACATTACAAGAAAGACCATTTATTGTGCTCTGAAATCCAGAAGGCTTTGAAACATGTTCAAGGGACAAACAGGCCATTTTGTGCAGAATACGTAAACGTGAAAAAAATGCAATTACCGTCCGCAGGCGTTCCGGCGTAAGATGTCAATACGGGATATGGCCACCATGGAGGGCGATGCACGATTCCACACGCCGTGTCATGCTTTGCACAACATTATCAAGCAGCTGTTGGGGTAATTTATCCCATTCCTATGTCAGTGCACGGATGAGGGTGTCCTTGTTTATTGGAGAGCATTGGCGACCAGCAAGACTCCTCCTCAAAGCATCCCACACATTTTCAATGGGATTCAGATCTGGAGAACGTGCTGGCCATGTGAGGCGTTGAATATCCTCGCTCTCAAGACACTCCTGGACAGCGACTGTTCGATGACATGTTGCGTTGTCGTCCATGAAAATGAATCTATCACCGACAGCACCACGGAACATGCGAACATGAGGTAGCAGAACATCATTAATGTACCGTTGGCCAGTCATAGTCCCAGTTGGAAGCACATAGAGGGATGTAAGGCCATTGATCATGATGCCAGCCCATACCATGACACTACATGTCGGATATCGGTCCCTTTCCTGAATGTTTGCTGGACAATATGCAGTACCACTATCACGCCAGATCAGTTGTCGTCGACAATCAGACGATAGACTGTATCTACTCTCATCTGAGAAGAGGACAGCAGACCAGTCGTTATCAGTCCAATTGCGATGTTGATGGCACCATTGCAAACGGGCGGTACGGTGACGTCTGGACAATGGGATGCACACAACAGGACGACGGGCGTATAGTCCTCCTTCATGAAAATGTCTGGCGACAGTTTTTCGGGAGATCCGCTTGCCAGTAGCAGGCATAAACTGATTTGCTACCTCACTAGCTGTGCTGCGCCGGTGTCTTTTTGTTGATAGCACTATGTACCGATCTTCTGCAGGTGTCGTACTGCGAACACGACCTCCCCCGTGACGTTTGCTACACTCTCCATTTGTTTGAAATGATTTCCAAAGCCTTGAAACAACACTGTGGCTGACGTCGAACTCCCTGGCAACATCTGTTATTTTTCGCAATTCTTCAATCTTTGCCAATAATATGGCCACGCGTAAAATGATCTAGGTGATGTCGGGAAGACATACTGAAAATTGCAAGTTCGTCAATTGATTCTTTCTCTTTCAACTTTGCGTTTGAACAACAACGGTCAATACGGGTCAAATCCTTTATATCTCTTATCAGTGCTATGACGTCACGAACAAGTTCGGCAATCCAAAATGTGCATACGCACAACATGTCTTACTGTATCCCGCACTTATGCTAATTTCCGCATTTTCCTGCCTTCCATTTTATGGTTGCTATCGTGGCTATTGTCATCCGTCCTTAGCAATTGTCCGGCAGTGTATTAGTGGGTTGTCTATAAAAAAAACCGAGAGGCGTTTAAACATACCCAAGTCAACTGTTTTCGATGTACTGAAAAAGTGGAAGACACATGGCGTGCCTGAAGCAGCAAAACGTACAGGCATACTAAAGAAAATCAGTGATGACACCGAAGCCTCAGGAGAGTTGTTACAGCTAATCGACGGAGTATTGCACAAGACCTTGTGTACAGGTGAGTAAAAATGCTGGAACCTCGGTATGTACACGTACCATCTGCACAGAACTTCATTCCATGGGTTACCATGGTAGTGCAGCTGCGCATAAGCCTTTCATCTCCACTCGGAATGCTACTCATTGTTTAGCATGGTGTAAAGAACATATATCGTGGACTCAGGGTTGATTCTAGGATTAAAAAAGGGCAGGGCGCAGACTTTGAAAGAGGGCACTTTTTTTAACTGAAAAGGGCTTAATTCTTTATTTTTATTTATTTAGTTATCTAAATGGAATAAAGTTGCACAAAATAATATGCGAAGGTTTAATTATTTGAAAAAAGGACACATGCTTTTACTGGATCTTGGAGAGAACTGTAGATGTTAGTGCTTAGCATATCAGTAATAATTCCAGAGTAAGTACCCTTTTAAGTAGCATATTTTCATCAATATTGTGTCAAAACACATACATTGAAGTTTTCAGACAGTCTGAAGTTCATATACACTGTTGTCCAAAAGTTAAGGACAGATCACATTTTTTATGTAGAAATGAAAAAAATTGTCTGTAGCTAAATTTGGCAGTAGATTTATTGCCAGTCCTGAAGCAGAATCTTTTTCAGGAGTCTGCAATGCAGAAAGCAAAAGCTAAAAACTGTCTGCAAGATAAAGGGAAGCCTAAATATTATTTTTTAAAATAAAATTTATAGTCAAACTAGCTTTGCCCTGATAATTTATTATTTTATGCAAAATTTGAAATGCTCTGAAACGATGCTGTGAGTGATCCTGAACTCTTCTGCCACACTAGTCAAACTTCGACCTTCTTCGAACTTCCCGATGACACGACCTCGGGTAAAGTCATCCAGATGTCGCCTACTGGATTGCCTGTTGGCCATATCACACGTTGGCAGCAACTCGACGTCATTCAAACCAATGTACACCGTGCAATAGCTTTCACTGAATTGCTGAGCGTACACCGCCCCTGTGCTTTATACCCTTCCGACACTCCCCCCCCCCGTCATGCTGCATATACGCGCATGCCCTACCGTACCGGACCCTAGTCTATCTCCTGAGTGGTCTTTCGGTCCGTTCTGCCTGCTCGTTCCACTGTTATGCTAATTTCTCCTCTTCGTCGTTAATTTTTGCATACCAGTGTATATATATTTACTGTCACATTTCATTTGTTTGTAAAACTGGTGCCCATATAGGATTTTTGTTTGGAATCCTTTTGTGCCCTGACTACAGGTTTTGAGAAAAATTTACTGAATTTGTGAAAATGTGGTGGGAGCATTTTCATTGATACAATTAAATCCCCAAAAATTATTGAATTGAATTGAATTGAAGTGAGGCACAAGGCAAGACTGCTTGTTAAAAAAGGAAAAACTTGTGACCGTCAGCTACTAGAATGCTACATAATTAGTGTTTGAAGTGGGCCAGTATGGCATACCGGTAGTTAACAAACATGGAAGTTAGCATACCGCCAGTTAAACAAACATTATTTACCTTTCTGGTAAGTAATTAATTATAAACTGTCACAAACTACGTAAAGAAATTAGGATGAAAGCAGCACAAATTTTAACGCAAAAATCGGCAAATGACATTTTTAACGGATAAAATTGATAAATGATTAGCAGTTGGGACTTAAAAGATGTTAAGTGCTCTGCTGCTACACTACAGCTTTAGTGTAGCAGCAGAGCTCTTAACATACTGAAGCAGAATGGCTCTCAATTTAAAATCTTGGTGTCGACCATACTGGCAGTAGCTCTGTGCCACTTCGACCACTGTACATAATACATATATCAAACCGACCATAGGACAAAAAAGCTGAACTTTTTACCCAGGTGAAAAAACACAATGCACAGCAAGAAACTGTGAATATAACACAGCACAAGCAAGATGGTACACAGAGTTGTATAAAAATAAAATGTATCTGCGTACACAACCACTGAAACAGAAAACTTGCTTTGCTGCAAACACGAAAAATCACATGATAACAATAGAATAATTTAAAGAAAAATCAATGAAATAAATAGTTATTAGAACATTACAGATTCCAGTGAGGACCCAATAAGTACATTACAACTGAATGTGCAGCAATGTGTGTGAAATGGACCTTTATGGCAAAATATTAAAATATTGGACTATGAACCTCATAAAAACAAGAGAGTGCTTAATGAAAGGTTTTATATCCAGAAAAACAGTTCCATTAATGAGCCTTCAGAATTTATAAATAGCATTTTCAACAACTTAATTGAAAAATAGTGCACTTACAAAACACATAGGAAATTTTTTTTTATTTAATAACTGGAAAATGCAAGAGGAACCTGGCAATAAAGTTAAAATTCTTTCTAACAGACTTTGATAAAAATCTAAAGGCTAGAAACGTGTGTAAGAACAAAAGAACTCAGAAGATGTGAAAAAAATTGAAAGTTTTTCAAGTTATTTGAATTAAATATATTAATCTGAGTAAAGATTAATATATTGAGTAACTGATTGCTGTAAATAACATTTTATTTTATTTTTAAATCTATAAGCGAAGACTACCTGCAAAATCTGCTAATAATTTGGAAACTATCTGCGTACGCGTGTACGTGTACATTCTGCTACTCTGCTGGTACACACCGCTGTATTCACAATATCAAATTACTGAATTCAAAACAAACTATTTAAACTTGTTTTAAAAGGTATTGCTTCATTTTTTTTTTGTACTTGTTAGAACAACAGCTCAATTTTCCTCTTGTGTTGCTTTCTTCTCAGAAGTTCCACAGCCATATTTGTCTTTTGTTAACTCTGCAGCTGCCCAACAGTCTTTGCTTAATTTTCCCTTCTGTTGATGTCATTCCCTTCCCATTTCTTCATTCTCACTTTTTTAATCCTTTTATTCTTTTAGACAACAATAATTTATCCATCATGCTGAAGGAACTTTCAGCCTGAGGACCTTGAAAGCTGTCACCACTTTGGAAAAATGGTGTAACTTTCAGAATATGAATGCTTTTGAACACCATGCATCAATTTGAACAAATTTTCAAACTTCCGTTTTTTGAAAAATTTCCCCTCTCTTATCGAGCTTAAGTGCAGGGGGAAAGTAACATTTAACAACAACAACACACGATAGTGAGAAATTGCAGGAAGAAAAAATTACATTTACGGGGAAATCTTTGCTTTGACTGACTTCTGTTTTCAGACTTTCCTCTGTTTTTGAGCTGAAATGCAGTATTTGTGGAATAAAATGATATTTAAGAAACACTACTGGGCAGAAGGAACAGTGCGCAATGGGAGAAATCTTTGCTGCGTCTGACTTCCGTTTTCGAAAGTTTCAAAGGACGGAATTCAGTCCTCAAAGGGAAAGCGACCCCTCCGTTCCCCTCAAACTTTCAGTTTAGTTGTGCATTGATCTCGAGAATGCCCAAAATGATAACGGAAATGGCGGAATTCTTCCAATCCACGGAAGAATCTCGTGCCTAAAGATTACAGGAAAATCTTCGCGTCGTCTCAACTTCCGTTTTCGGAAATCGTGGCCCACAGTTTCTTGCTGAAATACAAACATTTATGCAATAACATGATATTTTACAACAATATTGGATGTAGACAACATCGTGAGAAAAAAGAAATTATGATTACGGAAAAATCTCCACTCTGTTTAACTTCCATTTTCGAAAGTTTTGAAAAACAAAATACCTTCCACAGGCGAAAAACGACCCCTTCCTACCCCCCCATTTATCTTCAGTTCTGCATCGATCTTGGGAATGACCCAAATAATGACAAAAAAACGGGATTCCTCGAGGAAAATCTCTTGTATGACAAATACAGCTGTGGAAATGCAACAGGGGACATGAAAAAGGGCGAAGAAGTAAGATTTTACTTAAAAAGTTTTTTTTTTTTCCCCTGAATTTAACTATAAGATGAAGTTATCTGGAAGAAAAAAATACTGCGACCGTCAACTTTCAGAATGCTACAGAAACGGAGAATGAAACGTTGCAAATGCTAAAAAATATGGCTCTTGGGAGAAAAAAAAGCATACACTCCTTTAATATAACTGAAACAAAGCTATCTGGAAGCCAAAGAAGGAAAATTTGCAACCATCAGTTTCTGGAATACTGTAACATAATATGCCCATAAAAATGGAGTAGGGATGATAATAAATGTGAAAAAGTTATTTTTGGAAAAAAAAAATGAAAAAAAAATTCATAAAACTAACTGAGTTGAAGCCATCTGGAAGAGCAAAATGAAAAAAATTTGGATGTCAACTTCCGAAACACCAACAGCCGCAAAAGTGGAGGGAATGTTGAAAACGCTTAAAAATTATTGCTCTTGTTAAAAATTAAAAAAGAAAAAAAGAATGACATATATCTAACTGACACAATGTTATACGGACGCTAAAAAAGAAAAATTGCGGCCACCAGTTTTCAGAATGCAGCGCAAGACGGAAGTGGTGGAAACGGAGATGCCGTTAAAAAGTGCGCAAAAGTTCCTAGCTTCATTATTGAAAGAAAGCAGTATTCTTGTTAAGTCAAAGTTACCTGTTTGTTAAACAAGGAAGAAGAAGAAAATTAAAATAAAATGAAATAAAACTGAACAAGTGTTACTTCATCATCGTTCTGGGTGGTGTAGTGGCTAACATACTCGGACGCTATCTGAGAGAGTGGGTTCGATTCCCGCTCCAGGACGACGAAATTTTCAAGTTTCCGGAGGTTATCTGACTTACCATCCATGTCATATTTACACCAAAAAATGGATTCACATCTTCAAAATGCAATTGTTACTTGATCTATCGACATAACTTCACGTCTGGAAACGGGATCCAACGTTAAAATCGCTCAAAAATTTCCCTTCCTTTGCTTTAAAATTGAAAGGAATGCTAAAAACAATGAATGTTAAAGAAATAGTCAGAAAAAACAGTCTGCACACCTTTCCAAAAAACTGTGACGGGTGTAGCGGTGTTGCGCTGTGTCTGTTCCTGGGTCTGAGTTGATTGAGTAAATAGTTAATGAAATAAATAATATAAACTTTTGAAACTTTGTGAAAGCAATCTGCAAGGGTTAAAGTAATCTGTGGCACCCACCGTATTGACTGAAGGTTATAATTAGAATACTGATGGCTAACTTCGAGAGGTTTTTAGGATCGTACAAATTTTCTGTAGGCGGGCTGGGAAGCGGAACACGAAGGGTGGGGGCTCTACTCCCCCTATTTTGTCTCTGCATCCAGCAGAGACAGAAGGGGGGGGAGTAGAGGGGGCACATACTGGTCACCTCTTTTGTCAGTTATTTGTACAAACTCGTTCCTCCCCCAGTAATTCAGAGGGCAGGTCCTTTTGTCTTAAACCTCACGCTTCCTTCCTTCCCTGCTGGCATAGAGAAACAAACAATAAATGGTTGTATCTTATTGGTTCCCATCCTGAAAGTCTTAATGACCCCCCCCCCCCGTTGGGTAGGATCCCGCCATGTAGAAATCCTAACCAACGGGGGTCATTACGACTTTCTAGACGTTGACGAAAGGCTAATATGTAGTCGGTGCCCTATTTTGGTTTCACAGCAGCGTGGGATTGATTAGGGGAGGTCCGCCGCACGTTTTGCAGTTTCCATTTTAGGGCGGTCAGGATGGGATTTTTAAATTTGAAGGGCAGTACGGCACATAATTTTAGCGTGAGGGCGGAATTTTTCAAACCTGAAGACAGGCAGGGCGCGCCGCCCCGCCCCGCGAAGAACCCCTAGAATGAACCTTGCGTGGACTGTAAATCAATGGAAACAGGTCCTATGGACTGATAAATCCAGATATGAGATCCATCAGTCTGATGGCTCTCGTATATGTGGGTATGGCAGCAGCCGGGGGAATGCTATTTACTCCAGTGTACTGTTCCTCCGGTCAAGTTTGGAGCTGGCAGTGTACTCGTGTGGGGGTGTTTTTCGTGGTATGGTCCTGTCCCATTGGTTATCATTGAAAAACCTGTTAACCAGCACGTCTACCTTGATATTCTGGACAATTATGCCCTACCAACTCTGTGGCAATACTATGGAACCGAGTCTTGTTGGTACCATCAGGATAATGCACTGAGCCATAAAGCAAGAACTGTTATGGCTTGGTTTGATGATAATTTCGTATCGTGTGTAGACTGGACAGCACAGAGCCTTGATCTTAATCCCATAGTGCACCTATGGGATGAATTAGAGTGCCGTGTAAGAAGTTTGGAACCAAGGCCTACTACTAAGTAACAGTTAGCGGCAGCATTATGTACTGAATGGAAGCGCATACCTATCGCTGTGTTCCAAAATTCCAAAACCTTGTCGGAAGCATGTCTCGAAGGGTCAGTGCATGCATTAAGACCAAAGGTGAACCGACACCGTACTAATGTATGTCAATAAAAGCTGTGTTGTGTTTCTCTTCTAGGTGTCTGGGGACTTTTGTCATTATAGTGTGTATATATATATATATACACACACAATTGAATCACATTATTGTGACTACCTCGTACTTTTGATATCAACAGCACGTATCCAATGAAAGAAGGCACGTATCATGAGCTGGCTTGGAGGGTATATAAGGTGTGCTGTAAGCATTCTGAAAACATCTCACTCCCTACTGTCATGAATAAAAGGAGCGATTTATCAGATTTGCAAAAAGGGAGGATTATCGGCTTTCAGGCCAAGGGTGGCAGTATTTATGAAACAGTGCAGTTTATGAACTGTTCGCGTGCTGCTGTGGTTAAAGTGTATCATGATTGGAGAAAAAGCACCATTGCAAATAAGCGAAGTGGAAACTGCGGAGCACCACGTGCCATTGATGTGTGAGGTGAATGTCAGCTTCGAAGGTGCATGAGGGCCGATCGACATGCTACAGTGGAGCAACTCAATAGCCGAATGAACCAGGGGGCTATCGGAGGTGTGTCTAAAATGACAGTTCAGTGAACCCTGCTGTGTATGGGGCTCTGATGCAGATGGATGGTCACTACACCTATGCTAACGAAGGTGCACAACAGTATCGGAATTGGACCTCTGCTGATTGGCAAAGGATTGCCTTCTCCGATAAGTCACGATTTCTGCTTCACCGAATGGATGGACATTGGCGTATTAGACGAGAAACATCGGAGAGAAAACGCTCTTCAACCATTGCTGGAAGAACACAAGCTAGTGGGAGCAGCGTTATGGTCTGGGGAATGTTTTCGTGGCATTCTCTGGGTCCAATTCATACCTGTGGAAGGCACAATGGACCGAATTCATTATGAATCCATCCTTGCAGACCCTGTACACCCATACATGTTGACTGTCTTCCCTGGGGCAGATGGGATCTTCTAGCAGGACTGTGCGACGTGCCACACAGCTAGAAATGTCCGAGAGTGGTAGGAAGAGTCCGATGAAGACTTCAAAGTACTTCCCTGGCCCCCTAATTCCCTAGACTTAAACCAAATTGAGCATCTGTGGGACCACCTCGATCATGTTGTTCGCTCTATGGATCCTCCACCATACACCCTCCAGCAGCTGTCAGATGCACTGCAGTCAGCACGGCTCCACATACCTGTGAACACCTTCCAGCATCTTATTGAGTCACTCCCAGCCCGTCTAGCTGCTGTTCGCGCTGCACATGGCGGTTACTCTGGATATTAGCTGGTGGTCACACTAATGTGATTCGACCATGTATATCATATATATACATACAGGGTGCAAAGTGAAGTCCTAATTCACCCCAATAAGTTTAGAATGAACGGTGCTAGAGCCATAAAAAACTCGGGTGTAAATATAGTAAATTGACTTTGCACCCTGTATGTATATATATGATATACACGGTCGAATCACATTATTGTGACCACCAGCTAATATTCAGAGTAACCGCCATGTGCAGTGCAGACAGCAGCTAGACGTGCTGGGAGTAACTCAATAAGGTGCTGGAAGGTGTTCACAGGTATGTGGAGCTATGCTGACTGCAGTGCATCTGACAGCTGCTGGAGGGTGCATGGTGTAGGATCCATAGAGCGAACAACATGATTGAGGTGGTCCCACAGATGCTCAATTTGGTTTAAGTCTAGGGAATTAGTGGGCCAGGGAAGTACTTTGAAGTCTTCATCGTGCTCTTCCAACCACTCTCGGACATTTCTAGCTGTGTAACATGTCGCACAGTCCTGCTAGAAGATTCCATCTGCCCCAGGGAAGACAGTCAGCATGTATGGGTGTACAGTCTAACTAGGGAACCAAGAGAGATAATGAAAAAATGTCAAGGACAAAGTTGTAGAGCATCATTGACTTAGTACGAAATGACATCTTACATCCACCAAAAGAGTGTATGGAAGACGTGAAATGCTGTTAAATCGGAATCCATTTCTGGCCACTGACGCAACACACATTCGTATGTAAAGCCCCAAATGATTAAAAAAGCAGCGTCATATGCCGCTCATTATCTTATAGTGCACATAGAGCTGTGTATGAATGCAAATAATGACCTTGAAGTAACACCCAGCCAGAGTGATGCGGTCGTCAAACGAGTGAATGTTTAGATGACGGGCTATTCAGCAACGAGTATTGTGAAATGGTGCTGCTGTATGGTGAATGTCAACGTAATGCTAGGAAAGCAGCAATGTCAGTAGGCCTTATATTTCTGGTCCACATCCAACTGGTAGGACTATCAACCATGCTGTTCAACGGCTCAGAGAGATTGGCAGCACAGCAGCTCGTCCACGCTTGGGGAGACCTCCACATAGGATCTCAACAGGTTCAACCAGAAGACATCCTGAGATATGCCTTTGCCCATCCACACAGCAGTACTAGAGCCATCAGTGCGGCATGTAGGTTGACAGCCTCTCACGTGTGCAAATATTGCACAAATGCGTGATGCCCATCCATGTCATGTGATACTGATGCAAGCTCTGATGCCTGGAGACAATCAGAGATGCCTGAATTGGTGCAATTTTGTGTAGAACGCCTTAGAGGATGATCCCGATTGTTTGTCCAACATCCTTTAGTTTTCCGGCCGGAAGAACGTTTCTTCCGTATTTAAAAAATCTGTATTTTTTTTCCAAAAATATCCCTATAAATAAAATATGTGACAAAGATGGGAATTCTGCAACATTGTGCGCCAGAACCCCCGTGCCCCCGTCGTCATCGTCGGAACTTCGGCACAGTAAATTCTCCATGCACACCGTTCCGCTTGACGCTGAATAAGATCATGCGGTGGGAAGAAAGATTCAGAGACTCCCAAGTACTGCAGATTTTACATTGTTACTATAGAAATCGTCGGTCCTCTACGGACGACGGAAAACTTAGAGTATGTTATGGAAATGGTCGATCCGCTACGGACGACGGAAAACATCGAGTATGCTATGATAATCTTCGATCCTCTACGGACGACAGAAAACATCGAGTATGTTATGGAGATGGTCGATCCGCTACGAACGACGGAAAACCTCGAGTATGCTATGATAATCGTCGATCCTCTACGGAGGACGGAAAACGTCGAGTATGCTATGGAAATCGTCGGTCCTCTACGGAGGACGGAAAACGTCGAGTATGCTATGATAATCGTCTGTCCGCTGTGGACGACGCAAAACGTCGTGTGTGCTATGATAATCGTCGATCCTCTACGGAGGACGGAAAACGTCGAGTATGCTATGAAAATCGTCGGTCCGCTGTGGACGACGCAAAACGTGTGTGCTATGGAAATCGTCGGTCCGCTATGGACGACGGGAAACATCGAGTATGCTATGATAATCTTCGATCCTCTACGGACGACAGAAAACATCGAGTATGCTATGGAGATGGTCGATCCGCTACGAACGACGGAAAACCTCGAGTATGCTATGATAATCGTCGATCCTCTACGGAGGACGGAAAACGGCGAGTATGCTATGGAAATCGTCGGTCCGCTGTGGACGACGCTAAACGTCGTGTGTGCTATGGAAATCGTCGGTCCGCTATGGACGACGGGAAACATCGAGTATGCTGTGGAAATCGTCTACCGCTGCGGACGACGGAAAACATCGAGTATGCTATGATAATCGTCGATCCTCTACGGAGGACGGAAAACGTCGAGTATGCTATGGAAATCGTCGGTCCGCTGTGGACGACGCAAAGCGTCGTGTGTGCTATGGAAATCGTCGGTCCGCTATGAACGACGGGAAACATCGAGTATGCTGTGGAAAACGTCGGTCCGCTGTGGACGACGCAAAACGTCGTGTGTGCTATGGAAATCGTCGGTCCGCTATGGACGACGAAAAACATCGAGTATGCTGTGGAAATCGTCGATCCGCTGCGGACGACGGAAAACCTCGAGTATGCTATGATAATCGCCGATCCTCTACGGAGGACGGAAAACGTCGGTCCGCTGTGGAGGACGCAAAACGTCGTGTGTGCTATGGAAATCGTCGGTCCGCTATGGACGACGGGAAACATCGAGTATGCTGTGGAAATCGTCGATCCGCTGCGGACGACGGAAAACATCGAGTATGCTATGGAAATCGTCGGTCCGCTGCGGACGACAGAAAACATCGAGTATGCTATGGAAATCGAAAATCTCGGTGAAATAACGTTATTAAACATCTGTGAAAAGTTTATTTTCATGTTTTCAATATCCTAACACTTGGTAATGGGTTCTAAAGACTACCGTGAGCTACTCCCCAGTCAAAATGTTGGCTCCACTTAGTGTTTCTCAACTTCAGAAATAGGTCTGTGTCCCTGATAATAATGCAGAAGAAAACGGTATGGGTTTGAAAAGAAAAAAAAAATGTGGACGTTGAAAGTGGCCAGGTACTTCTTAAGGAATCAAAAAGGAAAAATTTCCAATATCCTGGCATGTAGGGGGGGGGGGGGTAAAGAGCAGCAAGAAAAAAAGTGAAATTCTGTGTATATATTCTTTTACAAGAATATAATTTTTTCTTGCTGACTTGTACGGATGGAGTGTTTCAAAATCTAGTAAATTATACATAATGGACTTCTTTATTAATCTTCCCCTTGTTTTGTTGAAGTGCATATAAAAATTTGTGTGTAACTATTGCAAAACAAGATGTACAGTTTTAGCTCTGTGTGGACATTTTATATTGTATAACAAACTAACGTCAGAAAAATCTTCCTGATTATTATGCAATCTTTTGGAATTTTTTTTTTTTTTTGGCAATCTTCTTCTGGTTTTTCATTAAATTTAGTTGGAAGCTATGCAATTCAGTTGCAAATGCTGATGGTACTGATAAATGAAGTATTGATGATATATATATATATAAAAAGTGAAGAACCACATTGTTTTAAGAATTTTTGCCATGTTTTTAATCCGTACATTCTCAGAATTTTAGATCCTGTACGTAAGAAAATGGGCTTGTTTTGTTTCTTCTTTATATTCTCCTTCAATTAATTTTCCTTTTTTTTTTTTTTTTATGTTAACCTCTTTAAACTGCCACCTTATTATGAATTTTTCTTTTTTTAAGACCAAGTCAGGGGAATTAATTTTGTCACGCTATATTTTTAATGTAAATTCAGAAAATCGTATTTCAGTAGTCAAACAATAAGGAATGCTATCTAGAATGGATGTATCATTGATATTTTAAAAAAATTCTCCAAAAAAATATTCATAAATTATCTTAAAATTCTTGAGATACCTTAGAAAAACCATGTATTTTTTCTGTTAGTAAATGCAATTTTTGTTCAGTGCGAGGCTATCATGAAAGATGTATTTTATAATAGTACATCTTTTATGACAGCAGATATTGTTGAATTAAAAAATGTCATCTTTTTCCATTTCCTTTTTATAGGTTTTTGATGAAAATCTTCATGATCATGATCTATTGGCAATCTTTTTAAAGACTGTTGTGTCACACCAAGGTAAATGCATGGAAAATGAAAAAGACAGAGTACATATTTTGAAATCACTTATTAATGCAGGCTGTGATGTCAACAGATGTGATGCACATGGACAGAATGCTCTCCATATTGCTGCAACTGCAAAACAAGCACAGATAGTGAAAACTGTTCTTAATGCTGGTTGCACTGTTAGTGTTGTTGACAATCTTGGAAACACTGCGCTATTTTATGCATGTCACAGTGGCGATGAAGCATCTGTGACGCTAATACTACAAGCTGGAGTTGATAAAGGACTAGAAACTAAATGGCTGCTGAAGGAAAGACAAACACCTATTTGTAATGCTAAGCTAGTCAGGATTTGCATTGCAGAATTTGCACGACTGTTAAGCTTGTCTGAGATTTGTCGACTTGTCATGCGTGTGGCTTTAGCTCCAAATATTGAAGAGCGTGTGATGTCATTGGAAATTCCTGAGTTGTTGAAAGAATTCATAATATTTGATTATTAGTGTGCCATTTTGTACATGAGTGATTTAGTCCAAAAGGACTTCAATTGCATTTATTTTAAATGCTATTTTTATGTATACAGTTGTTTAATCTATCTCATTTATATTAAATGAGATAAATGTTGACTTGTTTTAATACTTTGAATGAAAAAAAAAAAAAAAGGATTTCAAATGTATTAATGGTAGTTTAAGTGTATTAATGGTAGTTTAAGTTTGTGTTATTGTTATTTTTTTTTAATCTAGCATTGTACAAAAAAAAAAAGTGTATTTGGAAATAAAACATACTGCTAACAGGCATAATTCTTGTACTTCATTCTCAAGTTATGAGGGATTGTAATACATATTTCAAGTTCATTTAGTACGATCAATTGGAACTGTAAATGCTATTTTTCAGAATTGGGCCATTTCGTACAAACAGATTAAAATGTTAATCTTTTTTTTTTTTTCTATTGATGTGTAATATTTGGGTAACAGTATACATCTATTTGATTGTTTTGTTGTTACTCAATGTAAAATTTACAGATCTCCAGATTATCAGAACAAAACTAAGAATGTCCAATCAGTTGCAGAAAGTGGAGACTCGCTGTGTTGCAAATTACTGATAATGGTGCCATTTCGCAAGTCTTGTGCTCTTTGTTCCTATCGTGAGAACTACTTGGTGTGGATGCTTGGAGCTTCATTTTATCCAATGAATTTGAAAATCAGTCTGCATTCATGGTAGCACATTTTTTGAGAGCTCTGCTATTGTTAATATAGTGTGGCAATTTAAAAAAGAGACCTAGTTCAAAAGTACTGTTGATTGTGCTTATTTTAAATGTGTTATTGTTTATCTCTGCCATTTGTTGTCTTGTATTAAGAAAGAAATCTGAACTGCAATTTGTTCAATTATTGCTAAATAATCACATTGTAATGTATTGATGGTTCAGATTTGTTTTGTACAAATGTAATTTCAGTCTAATGTGGTACAAAGAATAGTGTTTATTTTAAAATAAAACATACTGCTGACAGAATGTTAGTACTTCATTTTACTGATTGAGCTTTGTTGATGTTGGTCACTCATTAAGATGGTTTAAAACTCTTAGTCTGTACTTGAAATAACATTTTGTCCCAATAATTTGAAAATCAGCTTTCAATTAAGTCAGATTTTCTATGTTTGATAGTTAGAGGTATGGTGCAATCTCTAGTGAGATATGGTGCAACCTCTCTTTCCATAATATGTAAGACTATATAACGTATGAAGGTAACACTGGACATGGCTCAACCGAGAGAACAAGCTGGATTCAGGAGTGGCTACAGCACAATAGATCATATCCATGTACTGAGAGAACTAATTGAAAGAGCGAGGGAATATGAACTTCCATTGTGCATGGCTTTTATCGATTATGAAAAAGCCTTTGATTCGGTGAAACCATCAGCAGTTACAATGGTTCTGAAATCCTGCGGTTTTGAAGATGCACAAATTAATATTATTAATAACATCTATGAAAATGCAAGTGCAAAGATTCGGCTGTTTGAAAATACAACACACATAAAAATTGGAAAGGGAGTGAGACAAGGTGACACCATATCTCCAAAGCTCTTTAACGCCACATTGGAAAATGTCTTTCGATCACTGAACTGGGAAAACAAATTGATAAAGATTAATGGAGATTATCTAACCCACCTTCATTTTGCTGATGACATAGTCATTTTTGGAACTACCCCATCAGAGCTGCAGAGTATGATCCAAGAACTTGCTGACAAGAGTAAAGAAGTGGGATTAAAAATGAACTTTCAGAAGACAAAAGTGATGTTCAATGCTTTTACACGAAATGAAGATTTATTGATTGATGGAGAAAAGCTGGAGATAACGGACACGTACGTTTATCTTGGACAGCAGATATCAAGTGAGGGTCACATTGGTGAAGAAATTAATCGGCGTACAAAACTTGCCTGGAGAGCTTTTGGAAGAAACAGCATAATTTTCAAGAGCAATATGCCATTATGTCTTAAAAGAAAAGGGTTTGATCAATGCATCCTTCCAGTGTTTACGTATGGTGCAGAGACGTGGACCTTAACTAAAAGAGACATACAAAGGCTACATACAACTCAAAAAAGCATGGAGAGGTGCATGCTTGGTGTAACCAGGAGAGATAAGAAGAGGAACTCGTGGATCCGAAAAATGACGAGTGGAAGACATCATGATCAGAGTTAAATCCCTGAAATGGGAATGGGCTGGGCATACTGCCAGAAGGGCAGACCATCGATGGACAGCCGAAATTTTAGATTGGATTCCAAGGGACAGGAAAAGACCCAGAAGAAGACCACATGGGAGATGAGTGGATGAAATTCGAAAGTATGCGGGAGTGACATGGAGGCGACTGGCACAAGACAGACCGTTGTGGAGGAAACTTGGGGAGACCTTCGTCCAGCAGTGGATTGATAATGGTTGACGATGATGATGATATAACGTATAGGGTAACATGACAAGCAGTCATGATCTGCCTTTTGAATGAATGCATACACTCATGAACCATAACATTATGACTGCCTATTTAGTATTGTGTGGTGTCATGATAACCAACTAGACCACAGAAGGTGTCCTCAGGTATTCTGTACCTGATGGACAATGTGATGTACTGGAATTTGGCGACAAAGCAAGGTACTGGTGTAGACTAGTGAATGCTGCATCTCACAAATTTTGGATGGGATTCAATCAAGTTGGAATTTGGTTTAAAGAAAGCACACCAAATGGTGTTTGGTATTTTGTATCAGCAGAATATCTTCAGAAATGCTTGGACATGATTCTCAAACTGTTTCTACACTGTGCAGGCCTTGTGACATGAAGTACTGTCTTTCTGAAAGAGTTTAGTGCCTTCTGGACACAGTCATTATGTGGTCTTAAACAATGGATCATGGTGTCATCAGGTATTCTGCAGGGTTTATTCTAGGACTAAAAAAGGGCAGTGTGCTTGCTATGAAAAAGAAGAGGGCAGCTTACACTTTCAATGCACATTAGAGTGTATGTTGATCTTACAAAAACAAGTCCGTACAAGCAGCGTTAATTCACCTGAAAATTTCAACACTGTGGATATTAAAATATTAGGTAAATGTGTACTTCAGCGTCCTAAATTATTTCGTCTGAAAAATTTAACTGTGTGGGAAAAGTGCAACATACAATTTTTTAAGCATGCAAAATAATGGAGAAAGGTGCAAAAATACAGTATTTGTAGAGAACAGGAAATAATTTTATCGAAGTATTTACCTGGTAGTACGATGGTTTGGAAGAGTACATGCGCCTAGGATGACAGAGTGGCGACGGTGTCAAGCTGTAATCTGGTGAATGGAAGCTTTGTTGAGCAGGGAAAGTTATGGGCGGAAGAATACAACAGGAAGCGGTTGAACAGTACATAGTCATACAAGCGTCTTGTAGGAATACGCTGAAGGAAAGAGGTCCGCTTTACGCAGCATTGTAAGTGGTGTTAGTAGCTTTTTCAACAGCGTTAGTGGTTCTTTCCAAAGTCGTGTGTCTCCATACTTCATTTCGGATTTTGTTAGGGCTTAAAATTTCATTTTTCGGCACAATACGACAACAAGCTCTTGGGCTCCCTGCCATACTACGATTTTTGAATTGAAGAAACTCCTTCATTTTCAAAAATATCCGTTTCAGGATGAAAAAAATGTGCCGCCCCGGTGGCGCAGTGGTCCAAGCGATGGCCTCTGATCATTCATCCGAACGGGGTCCGGGTTCGAATCCCGGTGAGGCATGGATGTTGTGTTTGTCTTACGGCACTGGCTCTCTCCCTTCCTTGGAACCAGTGACCCTAAATTAGGGACGGGCGACTGCTTATAGCCCATTGAGTTGCTCGCGGTGGTCGTTAAACCTCCAATAAAAAAAAAAAAAGAAAAAATGTAAGCTACGATGTACGGAATAAAAGCACAAATACAAATGAATTGGTTGAACAAATCTACTACCCTGTACATCTTCGAAACCATAATCAAAACTTGCCATTCAACCGGAACCTAAAGTTCTTATTTCAACACTTCTGTGGTACATGAAAACATTTACATTCCTTAATTTCTTTGCATTCGGAGACATTGTGAAACTGATAATGACATTTCGCACATTTCTTTCTCAAAAATTAATAAAACATCTCTGAACTACTACTACTTGCACACGATTACAAGACGCATCACACTCCTCCGAAAAATACCCGCCACTCTTGTTGTATTCTTCCGCGCATTCACTACCAACTGTTATTCCCTTCCGATGCACGAAACCTTGACGTCGTGGCCGTTAGCATCGCCTCACCCTCCCGCACGGACAGCTGCAAACAATCGTACTCACAGGTAAATACTTCGGAAAAATTATTTCCTTTTATCTAAAAATTCTATTTTTTCGCACCTTTCTCCATTATTTTGCATGCTTAAAAAATTGTACGTCGCAGTTTTCCCACACAGTTAAATTTTTCCGACGAAATAATTTAGGACGCTAAAGTACACATTTACCAAATATTATATGTATTGCTATCCGTAAGTACTAGTTTAATTTCAGAAAATATTCCTGAATTTGAAATTGCTAAGGAAAGGTTCCCACACAATCTGAAATTCTCAGGGAATTTGAAAATAGTTCTTTTAAAACTGAGAAAAAATTGGCGTTTTTTTTTTTTTTTGTGAAAATCAGGGGTTACTTTATTTTGCAAAAAAACTTTTTCAGATTTCAAACTGTTTGCAATTGCTGCTTGCTTAGAATTTGGTAGATCTTACTTTCAGTTATATCAAATTTTTCCTTTATTCCCTAAAGAAGATGCAAAATTGAATAAAAAAAAAATGCCTGTTTTAAGTTTCTGTTCAATTTCTGCAGACAACTGTAACATGGAAACAATTAGGCACAGTGACTTGACACACTCCTGCTTGGAGAAACACATCACAAGAGAACCAACCAAACAATGGATCAAAGTCCTATGTCTGTTGGTTCTCTTGTGACATGTATCTCTGAGCAGGTGCCATTCCATCATTAAGCTTAGCTACAATGTGTTATAGAAAAACTGAAACTAATCAACTGACAGATTTTTTCTTACATATGGCCCATTTCTATGGGAATATACACTGCTGGCCACCCAAAATGCAACACCAAGAAGGAAGAATCCGATTGGCCTAGGCGACATATCGGGAGAACAGGCGGGCCGTGAAGAATTGTTGCACGATGCGTGCCACGTGCGGGCGCGCATTGTCCTGTTGAAACGTGGTCGCTGGCAGGTCCTGCAGGTAAGGGAGGACTACAGGCTCCAAAACGTGGGAGATGGTGAGTGTACCGGCGATGCGTACCAGAGGTGTGCGGGTGTCATATCCAATTGCGTCCCAAACCATAACGCCAGGCGACGGACCGGTATGGCGATGCATAATGCTGGCGTCATGGCGTCTCTCGCCGCGGATCCGACCATCGTGGTGTTGCAGGCAGAAGCCGGATTCGTTGGAGAAGATAATGTGCCATTCCGTAGTCCAGGTGCGGGGTTTAACGGCCCACTGCCGCCGCATTCACCGGTGGTGTAATGTCAATGGTAATCGGAGCAATGGGCGCCGTGCGACAAGTCTCCGCTCCTGCAGACGACGTCGAACGGTACGTGCTGACACAGGTTGTTGCGCAACACACCCTAATTCCTGCGCTTTCGTCCGCGATGTGGCGGTACGAGCCGTCAATGCCCACCGCACAACATGCCGGTCCTCTCGTTCGGTGGCGTCCCGCGGCTGCGGCAATCGCTCATGTCGGTGCGTCCGTCCCTCCTGCACCCATCGAATCTATACTCGCCTCACTGTGGCTGGATGTCGTCTCACACGGGCGCCGATGTCTCGGTACGATAAACTGCTGTCGCGATAAGCCACTATTCGTCCTCTGTCGAACTCCGAAACGTGCTGGAATGACGACCGTATTCTGCGACGAGGCATCAGGAAGCTTCCGACGCACAGGTCCGGCAGGACAACACACTTCCAGTACTTACACCCCGCCTTCTGTGCACCCTTATAGTGCTTCTCGGTGGCGTGCCGGCGCACATGATTTGCATATGCCCTGCAATGCTAATCGTTTGCATGCCCTCTCGCGGGCGACGCATGCTGCGAATTTGAGGCCAATCGGATGCTTCCTTCTTGGTGTTGCATTTTGGGTGTCCATGTATTTGAGGAAATGGTGACTTCTCAAACTCAAATTATCAATTTAGCTCAAAAAATTGACAATGTTTTTCGCTATTAAAAAAATATACATAACGTATCGCGTTTCTGGTTCATCAAACGATAAAAGGATGTTTGCTGAACATGCAGTTTTGCAATTTGAAGTCGATCGGTCCAATAGTTTTTAAAATATCATGCCAACCATTTGCGAAAAAGCTGTTTCGAGAAAAACGCGTTTAAAGTTTCAAGTACAGTTTTCGGAGGCATATGGAGTACTTACAGTATTTTTCGGCTAATCTGCTATACCAGGGTCATACAGTATTTTTCCCTCTGTTACGTAGAACTTGTTTAGAGACATTTGCTCGCTTCTACGCCTTGTACGAGCCTCTTTTGTAGCCTCGAGGCTGCGTCTCGACGATCTCTGCAGACGCTGTTGGTCCTGCGCGTTGGCAAATATCTTCGTTTGCTCGCCAATAACAATTCCTGTCGTTGTCATCATTTTCAGGACGGCAGAAAAACCTTCATTAAAAATGCCTGCTGCTACATAAGCTGCCATTTCGATGGTTTTTGAGCCACTGTGAAGATGTTTGGGTGTGAATCGCCAAACAGTAGAATTGAAACTTTCATTATTGTTTTGAGTGTCACCACCCAAACACCTTTCTAGCAACTCTCTTGATGACAAATCGTTGTAAATCGACTTTATAGCATTTTTATGAAGTGGCGGTTTGTGATTGAATTCGTCCAGAGTTTTCTCAGCTTCGGCTTTGCGCCAGTTGCACCAATTCTGTGACCCCACTGAACAATACCAGTTTATAACTTGGCCAGTTTTGCGAGTTTTGACTTGAAATTTGGTACACATATTCTTAAGACTTGAAATAATAAAATAACGTAAAAAAAAAAGAAAATCAATTTTTTTCACAAAAAAAAAAAAAAAAAATGAGAATCCTTATTTAAACTGCGCACTGCAGACAACGCATGTGTGATAAAGAGGTGTGGCCGGTTGCTATGGTTTCTATGACTCCCGTTTTTTGAGACTTGTGCCAAGGTCGAACGCAGTGTTGCACATCTTTAACAAAAAATATTCTCAGTTGTTTTTTTGACAAGCCATGTACATCTTACAAACTCTTGGTTGAAACTTTAAAGTAATCAAGACAGTGGTGCTAAAGAAAATATGAGGAAAGTTAGTTTCCCAGATGATGCTGTCTTTGGGAAACGAGCAACTGACAAAATCACAAACTAAGTGAAATTTTTTTTTTTTTTGATTGGAGGTTTAACGACCACCGTGAGCAACTCAATGGGCTATAAGCAGTCGCCCGTCCCTAATTTAGGGTAACTGGTTCCAAGGAAGGGAGAGAGCCAGTGCCGTAAGACAAAATCACAACATCCATGCCTCACCGGGATTCGAAGTTGTTGGTGCAACTTTGCCCATTCTTCTCGTAGTGCTCTATTAAAAATGGGCGAAATAGGGTCAAAGGTCAGGACATAGAAGCGGGATCCATTCCATTGACCTTATGCGCCATAACTTACGTAAAAATGCTTCGATTGCGACAAAACTCTATCATGTTATTTCGAAGGTACACTGAACTGGTTCTGTTGAATATAATGGAAAAGAGGTCAAAGGTCAGGGCACAGGAGCGAGATTTATTCCACAGCCATTATCCTCATAACTCGACTAAAAATGCTTCTATTGCGACAAAACTTTAGTATGTTATTCCGGATATACACTGAACCAATTCTGTTGAATATCATTGAAATAAGGTCAAAGGTCAGGGCACAAGAGCGAGATTTATTCCACAGCCATTATTCTCATAACTTGGGTATAACTTGAGTAATGATTTCTGGTATGTCGGAAAGCGTATTATAATCAATGCATTGCATGCTTTTACTAACTTGTTTAAAAATTGCGAAGTTTATGTTCCAGTTATTAAGTAATAGTTAAGTAATTTTTCTAAATTTTAGGTACGTGCTATTACTAAGATAATACCAAATAACTTTGAGGATTACGATTTTAACACTATCTTTTGAATACTTTATTTGTACATGAACGCTGTTCTTCTTTCCTTTTGTGTGAACTTGAGTCTTACGTTTTTATAAAAAAAATTCTTCCCAGTACTTCTTCATATTTAAAATAAATGTTTTTCTCTATTGACAAAACAGCCAAGTTTCTCAAGTGCACTTGTCTTTGTGTGACTCTAAGATATGTTTTGGTTCTTTTTAATGCACAAAAACCTCTTTCGGCAGTTGCAGTTGTTGATGAAATTTTAATATTAGGTCTGTTAATTTGTACACCTCACTAAACGCAATGTCCAATTTATTCAACTTCATGTAACCAGTAGTGTCTCTTACTGATTTCTTTTTGTAATTCGCCAAGGGAATAAAACACCTTCAGTTATTTTTTTAGTCGAACTGTATCAAAATTTGAAGCATAGGTTCTTTCAGTTCTGATAATAGATGTTCAGGAAAGCTTTCACAAAATTTATCAAAACAGTTCGAATCCAACAAAGCCACGAATTTAAGATATAATATCACTGATTTTAATTCATTGATACTTCACACAACTGAAACAACTCTCGCGAAACGCGCGCTGTTGCGGGTGAGTGCATGCGAGTGACTAATGTAGTCCTAAGTCTTCTCTTTTCTAAGCAAACCGTTGCCCAAAGCAATGGCCCATTCACCGTTCACCCGCTCCTTCATGTTGTCATGGAAACGCTAGCTGGAGATCGTATCGAACGTCTTCGAATTACCCAGCGAAGACTGATAAAGCTGGTTGCGTTATGATGACACCGTCCTTCTACTAGGAGCCCCGTTGGTCTTTGCTCACCAGACTGATTCTCTTAGTCAAAAGAAGCGAATCCGGCACGCGTTTTTTTCAAAGCGAAAGCATCGACATATCTTAATACCGTTGATAATTGACTTTCATTTGTGTATATTTAATTGACTTTTATTTGTGCATGCAAAAGCCTGGCGCCGTCACTGCTTTCAACCCAAATATTTTACCGTTAGTAAACTTCAAGACATTAAGGTATACAACGAATTTCAGGTTTCTATCCCAGACTATTTATAGCATATTTGATTGTATTGTATTGATTATTCAACAACAACTGCAATTAGCAAAACCGGACTGAGGAAGAAGTTATCAACCAACAGGTACGGGACTTAAATTTCTTAAATTTGAAAATCGAGAAATGGGGAGGGATGTATCAAAAATAGTGTTTGGCTCAACAGAACATTTGCTACGTAGATTTTTTTTAGAGCCGTGAAAGTGGTAAGCAAACTTCGTCGTTTCAGCATAACTTGTATTTCTTCGACCAGAATTTTTAAGTACAAGTATATATTCGGTGAAACCATCAGCAGTTACAATGGCTCTGAAATCCTGCGATATTGAAGATGCATATATTAATATTATTAATAACATCTATGAAAATGCAAGTGCAAAGATTCGGCTGTTTGAAAATACAACACACATAAAAATTGGAAAGGGAGTGAGACAAGGTGACACCATATCTCCGAAGCTCTTTAATGCCACAGTGGAAAATGTCTTTCAATCACTGAACTGGGAAAACAAAGGGATAAAAATTAATGGAGATTATCTAACCCACATTCGTTTTGTTGATGACGTAGTCATTTTTGCAACTATCCCATCAGAGCTGCAGAGTATGATCCAGGAACTTGCTCACACGAGTAAAGAAGTGGGATTAAAAATGAACTTTCAGAAGACAAAAGTGATGTTCAATGCTTTTACACGAAATGAAGATTTATCGATTGATGGAGAAAAGCTGGAGATAACAGACACGTACGTTTATCTTGGACAGCAGATATCAAGTGAGGGTCACATTGGTGAAGAAATTAATCGGCGTACAAAACTTGCCTGGAGAGCTTTGGAAGAAACAGCATAATTTTCAAGAGCAATATGCCATTATGTCTTAAAAGAAAAGTGTTTGATCAATGCATCCTTCCAGTGCTTACGTATGGTGCAGAGACGTGGACCTTAACTAAAAGAGACATACAAAAGCTGCAGACAACTCAAAGCAGCATGGAGAGGTGCATGCTTGGTATAACCAGGAGAGATAAGAAGAGGAACTCGTGGATCCGAAAAATGACGAGAGTGGAAGACATCATGATCAGAGTTAAATCCCTGAAATGGCAATGGGCTGGACATACTGCCAGAAGGACAGACCATAGATGGACAGCCGAAATTTTAGATTGGATTCTAAGGGACAGGAAAAGACCCAGAAAAAGACCACATGGGAGATGGGTGGATGAAATTCGTAAATATGCGGGAGTGACATGGAGGAGACTGGCACAAGACAGACCGTTGTGGAGGAAACTTGGGGAGACCTTCGTCCAGCAGTGGATTGATAATGGTTGACAATGATGATGATATACAGGGCTGGACAGAATAATGCGAACACCACGCTCAGAGACGTGACTTTTAATGCAGCTGTGTACGTAGCAATACGCAAAGGTATCCACCACGTTTTGGTTGTAATAGCTTTGTTTAGAAGCTCAAGGTCTTGTTTAAGTGTATTTAAAGTGTCTTGTGAAATTTCTTCCAGGGTGACGACGAAATGAGCGACCTAACGGACTTCGAAAGAGGGCGAATTGTTGGTGGCCGGCTAATTGGTGCTTCCGTGACAACAGTAATAATAATTAATAATAATTTTATTTATTTATGCTGTTACATGACAATATTAAGTTACAATAAATTGTGCATACAAAGGCTATTAATTGAACAGCAAAGGGAACAAAGGTAAAGGCCTCTTAGGAGTCCTGAAAAGCCCTTCGTTCCCTCAAATAGTAAAACAAGCGAGTTTGGTCTTAGTAGATGAATCCAATTCAGAACAATAAATGTAGAAATGACTTTGTGTGTTTAGTAATTAATTAGTATTGGTGTTTGGATTAATTAAGGAAAGTATTTTTTATTATCTAACTCAGTAAGTGTTTTTTTAAAGATATTTTGGTCATTGATACTTGTGAAGTGTACAAGTAATGAATTCCAATAATCCGGTACAGAGTAATTCAAGCTTTGTTTTAATAGCTGGGTTTCAGGCTGTATTGGGCGAAGCGGTAATCTATTTCTTGTTTGGTAGTTATATCTGTTGCAGTTAATTTCAATTAAGTCTACATGTAGATTAATCTTGAGTCTTTGAAACATAATTTTACCTAGGTTGCAATGGAAAAGTTGATCTATTGTTAAGATTCGGAAATCATTAGGATGAACTGGAGCGTGTAAATATGGATGTATGTGTGTTGTCATAGCAGTACTTTGTTTTGAAAGTAGGTTTATTAATCTAATGTATTTATTTTGTAATACCTGTAATTTATTTAGGTTTGTTTTAGTTGTTTGACCCCAGGATAAAAAGCAATAGTTAATGTGAGTCTGAATTAATGAGTGATACAGGAGAATTAGCGTTTTAACTGAGAGAGTTGTTAATACACTGCTGGCCACACAAAATGCAACACCAAGAACGACACGAGATAGCAAAGCCAGATTTACTGGACACATAACAACAGATACAAAGATGAAACGATTGAGCTTACAGGCCCTTGTGAGTTGCGGAACACGCAGACATCAATAGTTCCTGTGGCCCCCATGGCTGGCAATAACGGCCGCTACACGCCGCGGCATCGAACGAAAGGGGCTGTGGATGTGGGCTTGGGGTATGTCAGTCCAGGCTGCTTCCACACGTTGCCACATTTCATCAGGCGTAGCCAGGAGTGGTGCTTGCCGGGCCACTCGGTTGCCGATCAGCTACCAGACGGGAGAACAGGCGGGCCACGGCAGCAGTGACTCCTGGTGGGCCGTGAAGAATTGTTGCACGATGCGTGCCACGTGCGGGCGCGCATTTTCCTGTTGAAACGCTGGCAGGTCCTGCAGGTAAGGGAGGACTACAGGCTCCAAAACGTTGGAGATGTAACGGCGATGCGTACCAGAGGGGTGCGGGTGTCACATCCAATTGCGCCCCAAATCATAACGCTAGGCGGTGTACCGGTATGGCGATGCATAATGCAGGCGTCATACAGTTTCTCGCCGCGGTGCCGCCACACGCGGATCCAAACAACGTGGTGTTGCAGGCAGAAGCCGTATTCGTCGGAGGAGACAATGTCGTGCCATTCCGTAGTCCATGTGCGGCGTTCAACGGCCCACTGCCGCCGCACTCGCCGGTGGTGTAACGTCAATGGTAATCGGAGCAATGGGTGCCGTGCGAAAAATTCCCGCTCCTGCAGACGACGTCGAACGGTACGTGCTGACACGGTTTTGTTGCGCAACACACCCTAATTCCTGCGCTAACGTTCGTGATGTGGCGGTGCGAGCCGTTAATGCCCGCCGCACAACACGCCGATCCTCTCGTTCGGTGGTGTGCCGCGGCTGCGGCAATCGCTCACGTCGGTCCGTCCGTCCCTCCTGCACTCACCGAATCCATACTCGCCTCACTGTGGCTGGATGTCGTCCCACACGGGCGCCGATGTCTCGGTACGATAAACCGCTGTCGCGATAAGCCACTAATCGTCCTCTGTCGAACTCCGAAACGTGCTGGAATGACTACCGTATTCTGCGACGAGGCATCAGGAAGCTTCCCACACACAGGTCCGGCAGCACAACACACTTCCACTACTTACCACTCTTCTTATAGTGCTTCTCGGTGGCGTGCCGGGCGCACATGATTTGCATATGCCCTGCAATGCTAATCGTTTACATGTCCTCTCGCGGGCGACGCATGCTGCGAATTTCAGGCCAATCGGATGCTTCCTTCTTGGTGTTGCATTTTGGGTGGCCAGCAGTGTAGTTTACTAATGAGTCCAATATTTCTTGATAATTTATGCGAAAGCATTTCTATGTGTTTATTCCAACGTAAGTCAGAGGTAAAAATCACTCCCAAGGAATTTATCGTGTGGTACCATATCAATTATTTGATTTTCCAATATTTTTTAATAATATCTCGACACCCCCACTACCCTGGCGAGGGTAGTGGGGGTGTCGAGAGCTACTGTGTCTAGCGTGATGACAGCATAACGTGTTCGTGACAAAACCTGGTCTGCGAATCACAAGAGCGGCTGGAAAACGACCCTGACTAATAGAGACAGGAGAGTATTAAAGAGGATTGTAACACGTAATAAGAAGACCACGGCGCCGAAAATTAATGCGGAGCTAAATCTGCATCTCCAGACCCCAGTATCAACGAAAACAGTGCGCAGGGAACTGCATAAACGAGATATCCATGGCAGAGCTGCTATTGCGAAACCTCTGGTGACCCGGATGAATGCACAACGGCGACGGCAGTGCTGACAGGAGCATACAACGTGGACTGCCGATGCATGGAAGTGTGTAATGCGGTCGGATGAGTCCACATTCACACTATTCCCCACCGCACGACGGGTGTTTCTTTCATGCTCTGGGCGGTCATATCGTGGTTTTCGACAGGTCCTGTGAACACCTTGAAAGGATGGATGTCTGGCAGGGCTTATGAAACTATTTTGGCCGACAAAGTCCATTCAATGGCTCAGGCATTGTTTCCTGTAGGCAGAGCCGTAACTAGGGCGGGGCGGACGGGGCGGCCGCCCCGGGCGTAGCTTCAGAGAGGGCGCAGAAATCACTGTTTGGAATGCGATTACAATTGGAACCAAAACTTTTACACAAGTTTTTGTCACAATTAAAATTAGAATTTCCTCCTCAAAATGTTCAGGAGTTGTTAGTTGCTCACATTCAGTAACGAAGGCATTGTTCTATAGTCCGTGCAACTGAAGAAGAACCATGGCTCCCTTCTACACCAATGGGGCCCCCACCCAGTACTTCTTTAGTTGGATGGACTATACGTGCGTTGCAAGATAAGGATGTTGTTCACATTTTTGAAGATTCTCTGGAGACTATTCAGTCCACGAATGTCAGCTACATTCGGTCCGCTTGATGTGGTGCCGGAGGTCCGAACTCCGAAGCAGTTACGAAAAGCTGTAAAAACAGTCACATTTTGATTGTGCCTTTTGTACGCCTAGTTTCGTTAGAATTTAGAAAGGAATTTTAACGCCTATTTTCGTTAGAAAGTCTTTGTAGTACTGTTACATTTTTTGAAACTGTATCTGCTGTTTGCTGTCTTTAATTTAAAGTTATTTTTCTTGAAAATTCTTCTCTGTAGCTTATGCTCGCTTAGATCTCAGATTTTCAATGCTGTTTTTTGTTCTTTTGGTATGTGTGTGTGTGTGTGAGAGAGAGAGAGAGAGAGAGAGAGAGAGAGAGAGTGAAAGACAGAGAGAGAGTGAAAGACAGAGAGAGATAGAGATAAAGAGAGACATAGAAACAGTGAAAGAAAAATAGGGAGAGAAAAAGAGACAGAGAGAATGAAAGAGAGAGATAGAGTGAAAGAGAAATATAGAGTGAAAGAGAAAGACAGAGTGAGAGAGAAAGAGAGAGAGAGAGAGAGAAAGACAGAGTGAGAGAGAAAGACAGAGTGAGAGAGAAAGAGAGAGAGAGAGAGAAAGACAGAGGCAGATTGGGGCGTAATATTTTGCGGTTTGCCCCGGGCGCATAAATGCCTAGTTACGCCCCCGCTGTAGGGCATGCCATCTATCAAGATGATAACGCTCCAATTCAGAGAGCTCGGAATGTACAAACACGGTTTGAGGAACATGAGGACGAGCTTTCACATCTTCCTTGGCCTCCCCAATCACCAGACTTAAACATCATCGAGCCACTGTGATCTGTGTTGGAAAACAAGCAAGATCCCGTTTTCCTTCTCCTGCATTTCTCAAGGTCCTGGAGCAGTTTCTGAGTGAAAAATGGTGTAACATCCCACTTACCACCATCCAGGATTTGTATGAGTCCATTCCGAGGAGGATTCAGGCGGTTTTGAATGCCAAAGGTGGTCCCACACCCTACTAGGTACGTAAAACCTTCTTTCTGCATGAAGAATGGTGTAACATCCCACTTACCACCATCCAGGATTTGTATGCGTCCATTCCGAGGAGAATTCAGGCGGTTTTGAATGCCAAAGGTGGTCCCACACCCTACTAGGTACGTAAAACCTTCTTTCTGCATGAAGAATGGTGTAACATCCCACTTACCACCATCCAGGATTTGTATGCGTCCATTCCGAGGAGGATTCAGGCGGTTTTGAATGCCAAAGGTGGTCCCACACCCTACTAGGTACGTAAAACCTTCTTTCTGCATGAAGAATGGTGTAACATCCCATTAACCACCATCCAGGATTTGTATGCGTCCATTCCGAGGAGGATTCAGGCGGTTTTGAATGCCAAAGGTGGTCCCACATCCTACTAGGTACGTAAAACCTTCTTTCTGCATGAAGAATGGTGTAACATCCCATTAACCACCATCCAGGATTTGTATGCGTCCATTCCGAGGAGGATTCAGGCGGTTTTGAATGCCAAAGGTGGTCCCACATCCTACTAGGTACGTAAAACCTTCTTTCTGCATGAAGAATGGTGTAACATCCCATTAACCACCATCCAGGATTTGTATGCGTCCATTCCGAGGAGGATTCAGGCGGTTTTGAATGCCAAAGGTGGTCCCACACCCTACTAGGTACGTAAAACCTTCTTTCTGCATGAAGAATGGTGTAACATCCCATTAACCACCATCCAGGATTTGTATGCGTCCATTCCGAGGAGGATTCAGGCGGTTTTGAATGCCAAAGGTGGTCCCACATCCTACTAGGTACGTAAAACCTTCTTTCTGCATGAAGAATGGTGTAACATCCCATTAACCACCATCCAGGATTTGTATGCGTCCATTCCGAGGAGGATTCAGGCGGTTTTGAATGCCAAAGGTGGTCCCACATCCTACTAGGTACGTAAAACCTTCTTTCTGCATGAAGAATGGTGTAACATCCCATTAACCACCATCCAGGATTTGTATGCGTCCATTCCGAGGAGGATTCAGGTGGTTTTGAATGCCAAAGGTGGTCCCACACCCTACTAGGTACGTAAAACCTTCTTTCTGCATGAAGAATGGTGTAACATCCCATTAACCACCATCCAGGATTTGTATGAGTCCATTCCGAGGAGGATTCAGGCGGTTTTGAATGCCAAAGGTGGTCCCACATCCTACTAGGTACGTAAAACCTTCTTTCTGCATGAAGAATGGTGTAACATCCCATTAACCACCATCCAGGATTTGTATGCGTCCATTCCGAGGAGGATTCAGGCGGTTTTGAATGCCAAAGGTGGTCCCACATCCTACTAGGTACGTAAAACCTTCTTTCTGCATGAAGAATGGTGTAACATCCCATTAACCACCATCCAGGATTTGTATGCGTCCATTCCGAGGAGGATTCAGGCGGTTTTGAATGCCAAAGGTGGTCCCACACCCTACTAGGTACGTAAAACCTTCTTTCTGCATGAAGAATGGTGTAACATCCCATTAACCACCATCCAGGATTTGTATGCGTCCATTCCGAGGAGGATTCAGGCGGTTTTGAATGCCAAAGGTGGTCCCACATCCTACTAGGTACGTAAAACCTTCTTTCTGCATGAAGAATGGTGTAACATCCCATTAACCACCATCCAGGATTTGTATGCGTCCATTCCGAGGAGGATTCAGGCGGTTTTGAATGCCAAAGGTGGTCCCACATCCTACTAGGTACGTAAAACCTTCTTTCTGCATGAAGAATGGTGTAACATCCCATTAACCACCATCCAGGATTTGTATGCGTCCATTCCGAGGAGGATTCAGGCGGTTTTGAATGCCAAAGGTGGTCCCACACCCTACTAGGTACGTAAAACCTTCTTTCTGCATGAAGAATGGTGTAACATCCCATTAACCACCATCCAGGATTTGTATGCGTCCATTCCGAGGAGGATTCAGGCGGTTTTGAATGCCAAAGGTGGTCCCACACCCTACTAGGTACGTAAAACCTTCTTTCTGCATGAAGAATGGTGTAACATCCCATTAACCACCATCCAGGATTTGTATGCGTCCATTCCGAGGAGGATTCAGGCGGTTTTGAATGCCAAAGGTGGTCCCACACCCTACTAGGTACGTAAAACCTTCTTTCTGCATGAAGAATGGTGTAACATCCCATTAACCACCATCCAGGATTTGTATGAGTCCATTCCGAGGAGGATTCAGGCGGTTTTGAATGCCAAAGGTGGTCCCACATCCTACTAGGTACGTAAAACCTTCTTTTCTTAGGTGTTCACATTATTCTGTCTAACCCCTGTATATACTTTTTTTTTATCTTGAGTAAGTACAAGGCCTACCGCTTCAGAACATGGGGCTGTCCGCCGGGAATTCTCCCGGTATTCCGGCGGCCCAGTCAGCATCTGACATTAACAGACAAATTTTGTTTCCAGAGTTGTACCACCGACTATCATACACCATGGTAAAACCTTACGGGGTGGCGCAGTGGTCTAAGCGATGGCCTCTGATCATTCGTCCGAACGGGGTCCGGGTTCGAATCCCGTGAGGCATGGATGTTGTGTTTGTCTTACGGTACTGGCTTTCTCCCTTCCCTGGAACCAGTGACCCTAAATTAGGGACGGGCGACTGCTTATAGCCCATTGAGTTGCTCACGGTGGTCGTTCAACCTCCAATCAAAAAAAACAAAAAAAAAAAAACCTTACGAGCTTAAAGCTTTTAGTGCGTTGCAGTGAAAGTAAGAATAAGGAACAACCGATTTAACAATAAACATAAGTTGTTGAAAACATTACCCTGTCATGAAAAATCGGACTAGAACACAAACTGAAAACAATGATTCAAAAACTTTATTTTTGCGAAACAGGGTTGAAGTGATGTACAATTATCGGCCATATGGATTAATAAAAGAAGTGATTGACGAAATATCGACTACCTTAATGATGAACTGTCGAAGTAAACATTATCACACTAAGGAACCAATTTACCTGCATGGGTTTTTCACATGCGTCGGCGTTTTTTTTTTTTTTTTTTTTGAGGTTAAACAAAAAAAAAGTGAAAATAGAAACACAATTACAGAAGTTGACTAAAAAAATAGTACATTTTCGGATGAATTTGAGTCTTGTAGTCGAATTGAAAAAAAGTGTGTTTAGGCAGCTGCCTTCTCCATTTTGATCATTTCCAAAATACCATCCTGCATCTCTTTGACAGCCTGGTACTCAGTGAGGCCCATCCTCCTCTTGTTGGAGATATCATAAACACCACCCTCGCTCTCTGTGTGCTCACCACGGGTGCCTAGAAAAGGAAATCGACGTTAGTGTGAATTATAGCAGAAATATCGAATACGTGATAACAAGTTTTAAATAAAAATTCAGATGATTGAAATACCTACTATGTACACAAAAGTATTGGGATACTCCACGTATACAAATAAACGAGTATTTGTAGAACCGCAGGGTGTGTTGGATGTTGGATGTTGTATATAAAGGAAAACGTTCGCACATCTCATTGGGAACAGCCGCGAATGGCTAAGTGGTTAGCAGTTCAGACTACCAATGCAAGGTCCTCAGGTTCTTTCCTGGGCTGATCTTGCGGAGGTGGTGTGATTTGCTAACAATCACTGAATATTCGCCGTGCATTGGACGAGCACGTTAAGTGACGGCCCCCAGGTTGGACCCACTGGTTAAATGGGTATCCTTTCCTATGCCCCCCCTGAAATTTTCTCACCCCTCTATGTGCAACATCGTACTTGTACGGTGGCGCCATCTACTGTAATTTAATCTCACTACACACTGTTCTGTCAAAGTCGCTAGACTTGTTCTCATTACTTCCGTTTCTGTGTCCTGCCCAAAAGGCGAACTCGCTGTAGGTGGGTGGGACCTAAAGTCTACTGAACGGAAGTCCTACAAGAAAATGACTCTTACTTGCTTGCATCTCATTGGAAGCGACTATGTCACGCTGAGCTGGCAGACTTTGAAAGGAGGTTGAATGTGTGTGTGAAAATCACCTGAGTAAGCAATCAGTGCGTGGCATCTCCACTCTTCTGGGATTCCCCAAATTCACTGTCGCTGATGTTCTTCTTCGATGAAAACAAATTGTGCCACTACAGCGAAGCCCGGCTCTGGGGAACAGAGCTCGCTGAAAGATGTTGCAAGTTTTACTACAGACCTAGCCGGCGAAGTCGCACAAGCCACTGGAACAGCTATTTGCACCAGAACAGTTCGTTGGGAGCTGTATGCCCACGGTTACCATGCTGGGTCAGCTGCACACATGTGCCTTACATCACTCCAGGCAATACTAGATGACAACTTCAGCAGCGCTTCGCTAGCCGTTTGTGAACAACAAAAGACTGGAAGAGAGCCATATGGAATGACAAATTACACCGCTCACTATTTTATTCAGATACGATTTTGCCCGGATAATGCTGTCAGGAGGACTACATCATCCATACAGTCAAGTCTGGAGGGGGATTTGTGTTGGTGTGGGGCTGTTTCTGCTCGGAAAGATTTATTTGTGGTGTCCTCCAGACTAACGGCAGCGAAGTACCTGCAGCTGACCGCACTGTGTGGTTGTGTAAAAATGTCGCGGCGGGAGAGAACTGACTTTGAGAAAGGACAGATTGTTGGGTGTTATATTAGTGGGTTGTCCATAAGAGAAACCGAGAAGCGTTTAAACATACCCAAGTCAACTGTTTTGGATGTACTGAAAAAGTGGAAGACACATGGCGTGCCTGAAGCAGCAAAACGTACCGGCAGACCAAAGAAAATCAGTGATAGAGGACGTCGAAGCCTCAGGAGAGTCGTTACAGCTAATCGACGGAGTACTGCATAAGACCTCAGTGTACAGGTGAGTAAAAATGCTGGAACCTCGGTATGTACACGTACCATTCGCAGAGAACTTCATTCCATGGGTTACCGTGGTCCTGCGGCTGCTCATAAGCCTTTCGTCTCCACTCGGAATGCTACTCGTCGTTTAGCATGGTGTAAAGAACATTTATCGTGGACCGTAGATCAATTAAAATGGGTGCTATGGACTGATGAATCCAGATACAAGATCCATCAGTCTGATGGCCATGTGTGGGTATGGCGGCAGCCGGGGCAACGCTATTTACCACAGTTATATTAGTGGGTTTTTCCTACGGTCAAGTTTGGAGCTGGCAGTGTACCGTGGGGGGGGGTTTCGTGGTATCGTCCCGGCCCATTGGTTATCGTGGACAAACTTGTTAGCCAGCACGTCTACCTCCATATTCTGGAAAACTGTGCCCTACCAACTCTGTGGCAATACTATGGAACCGAGCCTGGTTGGTAACAGCAGGATAATGCACCGAGCCTTGTTGGTAACAGCAGGATAATGCACCGAGCCATAAAGCAAGGACTGTTACGGCGTGGTTTGACGATAATTCCGTATCGTGTGTGCACTGGCCAGCAGAGAGCCCTGATCTTATTCCCATAGAGCACCTATGGGATGAATTAGAGCGCCGCATAAGAAGTTTAGAACCAAGGCCTATTACAAAGCAACAGTTAGCGGCAGCATTATGTGTTGAATGGAAGCGCATGCCTATCGCGGTGTTCTAAAACCTTGTCGAAAGCATGTCTCGAAAGGTCAGTGCATGTATTAAGGCCAAAGGTGGACCGACACTGTACTAATATATGCCAATAAATGCTATGTTGTGTTTCTCTTCTAGGTGTACGGTGACTTTTGTCAATATAGTGTATATATCACTTTGAATTAGTACTCAGTGCCCCCTCCATGCGGTGGGGAGTCCGAACCCGAGACCCCCATCCCCTTGGCTACGCCTCTGCACCCGCCATATGTTCCAACTGCTTAAATATCTCGGGGGGGGGGGGCAAAGGGTGGGCTGAAAGAAAATTTGGGTGGGTCGAAGCCCACACGTAGCGTCGTGGCTGCTGTAGATACGCATGTTTTTACAGTGGACCTCAAGACTAAAGTTCCCGTCTTGGTTTTGTCATCCGAAACCTCCCTGAAAAATAGGATGACGACAAGGAAGCCTTCAAAACGCTTGTCACCGAGACCTCCCTTAAGAAAGGTACGACTTCAACCGAAAGGTGTTTAGATAACCATTCAACCATGAAGTGTGTTGTCCATTCTCCTGAAATTTCTGATTAAATTTTTTTTTATGTTGAGGCCTGATGTCAGTCAAAAATAATGCTTCAAACAGAAATAAACTTCCTATGCAATTCAATCGTGAACAGTATGCCAATAATATGCATGCAATATCGATATGTTATTGACATCATTGGGGAAAGAAATGTTTGCACTAATTACTATCACATGTGACGTATATTTTAACATAACGTTCCTTTTTATTTCTTGTATCTATGTAAATTTTGGTTCATTGTCCTTTAAGCAGTTCCTAACTTAACGCTACACATCTCTCTCGATGAAATATTCTTGTGGCAACCTGAAGCGAGGACACGAGTAGAATGACATATGCGTTCAACAGAGATAAGAATGATGTTTACGATAAGGTGACCAGATTTTTGAGAACGGAATTGAGGACAAAATGATCCGTTGGCCGCAATTTCAATGCAAAATTGAGGACAATTTCGTTTCAAAATGCGGACAAGATTGAGGACAACATCTAACACATTATGGTAAAGCCGAAGATTAGCAAATAATGTTATGACCTGTACCATAACTGTCCAGTTTCATGGGAAAATATACGATGAATCTGAAGGATGATTTTCATGTGGAACAAGTATAAAATAGCAATAAAATACTATCTTGCGGAATATTACTTCTGATACATTTAAAATGCTACTTATAGGGGGCAGCACATGCAAACAAAGCCACATTCTTATTTTGTACTTAAATTTCATTGTGATTCCGTACAAGAAAAGATATCTGAAGCCAGAAAATCACTATACACTGAGCGGACACAAATCATGGGATACTTGTATGTTATCTCTATGAGAAGGACAAGCCCAATAATTTCACTTGAAGAAGCAGTTTAGCGAAAAAATGTACTGAACAAAAGTTGTAGAACTCTCAATCTATCTACTAAATGCAACCAAACTTAGCATCACTTACTTATTTAATTGCAAGAAGTGGGTGGCGCAGTTGTCTAAGCGTTGGCTTTTGACCATTCTTCCGAGATGGATCTGGGTTTGAATCCCGGTGAGGCATGGATGTTGTGTTTGCCTTAAGGCACTGGTTCTCTCTTTTCTGGAACCAGTGGCCCTCAATTAGGAAACAGCGACTGCTTATAGCCCATTGAGTTGCTAACGGTGGTCGTTAAACCCCCAGAAAACAACAACAACAGCAACAACAAAAAGTGGATGCTGTGAAAAAGATGAGATTTATTCCCCATCTTTATAAATAGTATTTTCGTTAAATCCGGTAAAAACAGAAACGAAATAGTGCAACGATCATCGAGATGACTTTGTTCGATGCTGACGCAAGTAGTGATGATGTTCCGATCTCTCTGATCATTCCGAAAGTTTTAAATTTTGTATTAAATGCCACTATTTCTAATTTTTTGGGCAAATTTCAAAAATTGAGGACAAAAATAAGAAATTGAGCACTTTTGACGTCCTCAGTCAGTTTTTACCGAATTGGGGCCGAAGCACTGAAATTGAGGACTGTCCCTAGAAAATGAGGACGTCTGGTCACCTTAGTTAACGATGCATGTTTCTAGTTTTCGAGAAGCACTGAAATTGAGAACTGTCCCCAGAAAATGAGGACGTCTGGTCACCTTAGTTTACGATGTATGTTTCTGGTTTTCGAGAAGCACTGAAATTGAGGACTGTCCTCAGAAAATGAGGACGTCTGGTCACCTTAGTTTACGATGTATGTTTCTGGTTTTCGAGATGGATGGCGTTCTAGCTGGCTTTCTATTTCGCTTTGGTCAAATGTTTTCGAACCGATTTCCGCCAGTGTGCTGTGTAGATGTATTCTGCTGTTTCACGTTAGATGTTTTGTGTTGCTAGTTAGATGTTTTGAGTTGCTAGTTAGATGTTTTGAGTCTGTCGTCATGAGGCTAGCTTTTGTTGGAAGTTTATTGTTATATTGCTTTGGGATTGAAGCATTAAACCGTTATGAAGTTTGTTGTACTCGAAGAGTAATACAAGTTACGAATAATCTGCTGCGTTTATACATTCGAGAATCTGTTAGTATACAACGAGACGTCCAAACTACTTGATGTTATGACGATGTGTGCCTACCTTTCAAGTGTTTAAAGGAAAAGGAATAATCAGGGAGTCTTAACGCAATCGGGGGCCCTGGGACCGGACCCAGTTAGCCCACCCGCTGACGCCAAGGGGAATAATAAAGACGCAGAAGTTTGCGTAAGCACATAATTGTTATTTAACTGGCCGTTTAGCCAATACGTGTGTAATTAAGTAATATCGGTGTGAGATATTTATCTAACTGGAGCATCACATAAACGCCACGGAACATTTGTAAAGCAGTATTCCGATTAACGTAATATACACCGATTATCCATTACATTATGACCACTTACCTAACAAGCAGCAGGACCCATTTTAGCCCGCAAAACAGCGATCACTCGGTGAGGCATCGATTCGATGAGGTGGCGATGGGTATCCTGGGGTGTACGGTACCATAATGTCAACAGCAGGTCCTGCAGTTCCCGTACATTTCGGGGTGGTGGTGATTTAGCGCGAACCCGCTTTCCCAAGGCGAACCACAAATGTTCGATTGGGTACATGTCAGGTGAATCTGGAGACCAGGGCATTAACAGAAAGTCACTAGCATGTTCCTCGAACCACTCCTTGACGATTCTGGCAGTGTGGCATGGCGCATTATCCTGTTGGTAATGGCCATCACCAGCAGGGAACACAGTTGCCATGAATGGGTGAACGTGGTCCACAACGATGTTCAGATACCTGACAGCTGTCAGGGATTGTGCTATTGGGATAATGGGGCCTACAGTGTCCCAAGAATACATGCGCCACAGTATAATACCGCCCCCGCCGGTCTGTTTCCTCTCAACAATGAATCCAGGTGCCATAGCCTTCGTTGGTAATCCGCGTATCCGCGCTCGGCCGTCTGCGTGATGCACCAGGAATCTTGATTGGTCAGACCAGGTCACTTTCTTCCAATCATCCACGGTCCAATCTCGATGATCTTGGGCCTATTTCATGCGTTGTTGGCGATGACGTGCAGTGAGCATTGGGACCCGGCTGGGTCTTCGGCTGCGCAGGCCCATGCGCAGAAGGCTGCGCTGAACTCTCTTCTGTGACACATTGCTCTGATCACCACTGTTGTAGTTGCGGGTGATATGTCGCACTGTGGCCATGCGGTAGCTGTGAACAATGCACGACAGTCTCAGCTCCCCTCTGGTATCAGTGAGCTGCGGACGACTGTTCGTTGTTTGGTCATCTGTGCACCACGTTTGATACGTACTCACTACAGAGGCACGTGAACAAGCTACAAGCCGCGCCGTTTCCGAGATCGTAGTCCCTAGGAGCCGTGCCATCACAATTTGTCCTTTATCAAACTCCGATAAATCGGCAGTTTTTCCCATTCTGACTTTGAACACTCTACTCACCGAAAGCCGGTCCTCGGATTGTATAAATACTGCTCTGTGTACTTCACCTACGCCACCGTTCGGTCTTCAGGCGTGCTCATTTCTCTAGGCTTGGGATGGTCATAATGTAATGGCTCATTCGTGTAATGCTCTAATGAAATTGACTCATACATAGTTACAAATATTTAACTAAAAACCTTACACACTAGATCTTTAATTAGTATCCTTATTGAGCGAACTGAAGTACAGGAATTAACAAAGTAATTTAAAATAAAAAAGATGAAATTATAAATTCCATTAGGAATAATCAGATAAAAATAACGCAAGCACATTGTCATAAACAAAACTAAACTACAGAGGCAATACACTGAAGAAATGTCTTTTCTGTCTGAGGTGTCTCTAGTCTGAATGATCGATGGCGCCTGCATTTTACTTTTACTGTTCTGGGTTTCGGTGAATGCTCACAATTTTTTCTAGAATAAGGGGATTGCTCACAATTTTTTCTAGAATAAGGGGATTGCTCACAATTTTTTCTAGAATAAGGGGAATGCTCAAAACTTTTTCTAGAGTAAGGGGAATGCTAACAATTTTTTCTAGAATAATGGGAATACTGGTTATGGACTTGGAAGGCTGACCACAGACATTCACTTTGCAGAAAGAATTTTAGCGCCGAACAGACGGTGACAGGTAATCCTAAAACTCCATTCTATCCTGCACTTAGAGGTTAGACCCTAGGAATGTTAGACTCTAGTGGGTTAGAACAGCTAGAGTTGTGGAGTAATATCTTAGGTGTTATACCAGCCCAGACCCTGGTCTAATGGCTCCACAAGAACAAGTTTATCCCACTTTTTGTCTCAATGGGATATACGTATATAGGCAGAGGAAAAAGTCGAATAATTCCGTTGTTTTTGTTCTAGGTCAGGTTACAGATAGAAAGTCTGGCAACAAGGAAACGCAAAACGCTTACTTTTTGTTTTAGGAGCGCTCAGTCGAGAGGTTTACAACTTATGTTTTTTGAATCCAACTGAGATAGAGGCATGGGATATAGTAAAATGGCAATACTAGTGCAATCCTAGAAAGAACAACAAAACCTCTGGAGGGGTTTAACTCTTAAAACCCTCCCCTCGTTCCGCCAGTGTTCTTTCATTCCTTCCCGGTACTCAGCTAAAGAAACATCCAAGTCGTCTAAGAAAAAGTTAAGTTGCAATGCGTTAGTGTATTTGTCATTTTCTTGTAGAACTTCCGTCCACAGTGAGTAGAGTTTAGGTCCCAGCCACCTACAGCGAGATCGCCTTTTGGGCAGGACATAGAAACGGAAGGAATGAGAGCAAGTCTAGCGACTTTGCAATGCGTTAGTGACCAGCTTTTGTGCCTTTTGTCATCCGACTGGCCACTTTCACTGCGACATTCTTGGGGTCATAAGATTTCAGCGACTTTCAGTTTAGTTGTAATACGATGTAAACGTGGGTCCTTCATTTTATTTTTTTCCTTTCTCATTTCTACACGGAATTGGAGCAGCCAACAATTTCTTTTCTATCGTGAGGGAGTATTAACTGAGCTCGAAAATTATGCGTCTTCTTTAAACCATAGATAAAGAAATGTTTTACTTACCACGGACTTGCAAGTTGAATTTGGCAGCGATGTCTTCCAATACCTTCTTGTCCTTTGCAAGCTTGGGCAAGGCAATGTGGACAGAAGCACGGATGGTTGTGCCTAAGTTAGTTGGGCAGAAAGTCAAGAAACCAAGTCTGTCGTCTCGGGAGAATGGCAGCTTAGACTCAATAATGTTGACAGCCTGTGAACAGTGGGCAGAAAACAAGTTAAGATGCATTGTTTAAAAACGTATCATATCATTCAAAGCAGAAATCTCATGCAAAGGTTATTTTCATAGTTATTCCACTTTTAAACATATTTTTTTCGTTTCGAAGTTAAACGACAAGCGTGAGCAACTCATGGGGCTATAAGCAGGCGCATATCTTTAATTAAGGGCCTCGTGTTGCAGAGAAGGGACAAAACACAACCTATGGCTTTCCCGGGACTCAACCCTGGCACATCTCGGAAGAATGGTCTACGTCTAGAATCTCAGATACTAGGTCCGCGCAAACTAGTTCACGGGTTCTTTTCATTTTACTTGGGGAACCTGCATTTTAAGGCAAACGGCTATTACGGTTATTTGCCCATCCTACTATCGTCCTATTTGATCTGAAGTAGAGTGCTGTTGTGGCTTGGGTGCTAAATACACTGGTATCCAAAATTAACGTGACAAATACAAATTCGAGAATATGTCTAAAACGAGTTGACTGATTGTAACGATTTTTCAGAGACATGTGCAAGGGGAAAACGGGGATCGACGTACTCAAGAAACATTGTGCTAGGTCCTATGGAAATATGCAAATGACGACCTACGTCATCGAGACCTTGACAAACATTTTTCTGAGCGAGGTGAGGCAACTGAAGCTTGAGTTGGACTGTTAGTGGAAGAACGGTTCAGCACCATCGCTTAGAAGACTCTTATCTGCGATAGAGAGCGATCGGTAAATTAGAAGCAGAGCAATCGCAAGCTGAGGTAGCAAGATGGCTGAATGTGTTGAGGTAAGTGGTGTCCAATATCTGGAGACAGTTCCAGGAAACCAGAGCAATAACTAGAAGACCGAGACAAGGACGTCCACGAAGCCACAAGACAAGACTACCGGTATTTGTCTCTAATAGCTCGCCGCCATAGGGAGTCGACAGCTAGGCAACTCTCACAGGAGCCCTCCTCTGCTACTGGAGCCGCGATGTTGAGGCAAGCAGTTTACAGAAGGCCACAAGAGAGGTCTGCATGAAAGAAGGCCAATGGTGTGTATCCTACTCGCCGCATCTCATAGAAGGATCCGTCTGAATTTGCCCCGACAACATCGTCCCTGGACCCCTGATCAATGAGACTGTGTTCTCTTTGACGAGTTGCAATACAGTTTAAACATGGATTCTGGCCAGGTGTACAGTTGGCGAGAGGCCGGAAGCCGAAATCTTTCCTCCAGCATTAGGGATATTGGCCACTACGGTGGTGAAGGACTCCTGGTTTGGGATGGCATGATGTTGGATGGAAGCACGTCGCTGCACGTTTCTAGGAGGCACCCTGACTGCTGCACGCTACAGGGATGTCATCATAGAGCCCTACGTACGGCTTTTCAGGGAGCTGTTGGCCCCCAGTTCCTTTTTTATGGACAATAATGCCTTCCCCATAGAGCTCGGCTAGTCGACGAATACCTGGAGAGTCAGGATATTCAAAGGATGGAGTGGCCCACGAGATCTCCGTACCTGAACCCGATATATCATGTCTGGGATGCCCTGGGAAGAGCAATAAAAGCCGAAAACCCCTTCCAGAACCTTTCCGGGACTACGACACGTCTTGGTGGAGGAGTGGCACTTATTGACCCAAACTCTCCTTCACAGCCTTGTAAACAGCATGAGAGCTCGTTGTGTGAGCTGTATCGCTGTTCGAGGTAATCCCACTACCTATTAGCCCCATGAAATCCGTGACATCCCTTTTGGACTGCTATGCTGTCATGCTCAAGCTTCCTCCTCATGCGGTGATGGCATTTCTGTTCTGTTGTATTTTGCTGCGTTATTGATATATGTACACTGAACAGCAATTGAATTAGAGACAGCTGGCGTTATGCAAATGTGGCGCTGTGAGCGGTCCTGTAAACGGAAACGACATGACGTATGCAGAGATCCGGCAATATAAGGAATCAGTAAGAGGCAGTATACGAAGAATCTAAGCGCATTTGATCGTGGGCAAATTGTCGGGGCCCGACGAATGGGTCACTCCATCTCGAAAGTCGTGCAGGCACTGGGATTTTCACGAGCCACTGTGTCACGGGTGCACCGTGAGTATATCGAATCCGGTAAAACCATCCCTGCAAGGGTCAACTGTCGTGAACAACAGTGTGTGGATGAGCGGGGTCATCGTCGGCTAGCTCGCATTGCAACAGCGGATAGACGGGCCACAGTGCAAGAAATCACTCGGCAATTTAACGCTGGTGCACAAAAACGTGTAAGCAGCCACAGCATCCAGAACCATCTCCTCGGTATGGGGTACAGAAGCCATCGTCCCACGAGGATACCGCTGCTGTCCGCACATCACAGGGTGCAAAGATTAGCATGGGCGCGGGAACATCGGCACTGGACCCTAGACATGTGGACAAATGTTGCCTGGACTGTCGAGATTCACGTTGGTACATGCGGATGGCAGGATACGAGTACGGCGCAAACCACATGAAGTGATGGATCCTTCTTGCCAGCAGGGTACTCTTCAAGCTGGTGGGGGTGGCATTCTCGTCTAGGGACTGTTTACGTGGACTGAAATGGGACCCCTGGTACGTGTGACATCGTCACTCACAGGTCAAAGTTACCGGGATATCCTGAATGACCATTTGCTCCCGTTTGTGCGTCTTCAACATCCCACTGGAGACCTCATCCTGCAAAAAGACAATGCACCGTGCCATCGCTCCCGAATTGTATCCGAATGGTTGGATGAACACTCCACCGGCGTGTCCTCGCTTCTTTGACCAGCTAGGTCACCTGACCTCAATTCCATCGAGCACATCTGGGATGCCACCGAGAGAGATGTTCGAGGCTCTGACCCCCCTCCATCAAATCTTCGTGAACTGTGGGAGCTTGTTCAGGGGTCGTGGATCCGTATGGCTTCCCAACGCTTCCGGTGTATTGTCGAGTTCATGCCGAGACGAATCGCCGCCGTCATCAGAGCGAAAGGTGGTGCTACACGTTACTAGACAGGTATCTCTAATTCAATTGCTCTTCAGTGTATGTCGTACCAAAGGTCATTAAACTTTATGGTTAAGATTTTGCGTTATTCATGATTTTGTGTATGTCACGTTCATTTGGACACCAGTTTATTTGCAATACCATGTTTTTTTACGTACGACAGAAATGGAGAACTTGGAAAATCGAGAAAAGACGGTTAGTTTGCCTGAGGTTTTGTGTCCTTAAGACGTCAGAGATTTAACAATGGAGACCTTGTTGAATCTCTGACGTCTTAAGGACACCAAACCTCAGGCAAACAACAGACCTGTTATGTCCCTGCTCCCCACACTAGAAATCACCAATTTGTCAACAGCCAGACAGACTATTTTATTTTGTTTTGGAGTTCAGTGAACCCCCGTGAGCAGGTCTAAGGCATGTACTAGAGTGAGTCAAACGTTCTTTCCGTTTTGAGGTACACTCGAAGTTGGGTCTTCATTTCTGTGGGAAACGCGCGCCAGCGTCGGATGGGTGCAGCAGTGACGCGAATTTGGCACGGAGCCGCATTGAATATAGCAGGTGAGTAGGGGATGAAGGTCGATAAACATGCTGTTCGGATGCTCCTACGCCATTACTAAAAAAAGGGTTAAACGCGGCAGCAGCAGCGATAGAAATTTGTGCAGTTGAAGTCCAGGAGACAGTGGACAGCAGCACTTCACAAAAATGGTTTCGGAGTTTCAATGCAGAGGACACAAGCCTCAAAGACAAGCCAAGATTAGGACGTCTGACGACCACTAACTCTGACACCCTGGTCGAAGGTGTGACAGCAAACCCCGGTACCAGTACATGACAATTGGCAGCTGAAGTGGAGTCTTCCTAATCCACCATGGTTCGCCCCCTACATTGTCTTGGTTTCTGCTAGAGGCGACATCCAGTGGTTCCCCACGGACTGACAACCCAGCAGGCTGCACAAATTGTCTCACTCTGTCGCAGGTTGTTGTCAAATCCACGGGAGGATGGATTTTTACGTTGTATCGTCACATGTAATGAAAAGTGAATATTCATACGCTATCTTACCACTGGGAACCAGTAGATGAGGCTATGACAGAAAGCACAGCCTGTGGTGTAAAGGGCACTGTTCGAGAGGGAAGTCATGCTGTGTATTTGGTGGAATTGTAAGGGCCCTGTGCACTGGGAATTCGTGCTAGATGGCCAGGCTGTGGACGGGACATCAATGCCGAACAATGGGTCCGGGCTGCTCTGTGCCAACGCTACCTAGCGCTTATCAATGGAAATCAGGAGCTCAGGCAAGTGAAGAATGCCCCAAGCCACACCTCCAGAGTGGTCCTCTGAAAACTATAGGAATTGGAAGGGGTTCAAATCCTACCCTATCCTTTACTGTCTGAACTTTGCCCCCATTCGACTACCACACTTTCGCTCCATGACCGGCACTTCGCTTCAGTAGTGGATGTGGAATCTGGCATCAGAGAGTTTCTGTCCTCGAAACCTGCAGAGAGTTACCGACGTGGGATCGTGGCTCTGGTGGAACGTTGGCAAAGGATTGCAGAATGAGGTCATCGTGTATGACTTGATTTCATCTTTAAACTTTTTAGCTGCAACAGGGTCGAACTTTTTGACTTATCCTGGTAAGCACTCGCCCATCTTTAATTTGGGTTCCATTGAAGGTAGAATAACAGCACAGTAACACAACAAACACCACCCATGGCCATACGTTGCTCGAACTTGTATCTTCTCGGACGACTAGCCAGAAGCCTAAGCCACTGACCACTGAGGCGACTTTCTTGATCCCCACTTGGCGACCCGGGATGCCCAAACTATTCAGCACCAATACATCGGGATTCACTGAGCAGAAACAAGCCTGGCCTTGTTAAATCTCTGACGTCTACTGTTTACAAAGCCACTACGGTTTCACAGTTTATAGTACCCAGTTTAGAGACTAGATCTGCTGACAACACATTTTTTGGAGGTGGAATTTGTTTCGTCCTCCATGAGCATCTAAGGCTAGAAGGAGTAACCTATACGTAATTCAGAGCCGTCAAAAAAAGTGGATAGAACCTGTGCTGGAAGGACAAGCACAATATCCACGTTTCAAAAGGATTAGGCTCCTGGTTTACACCTGTGTCGACTACGTCTGTAAATGTATTATCTTATACGCTGGTAAGTCTGAGATTATAATACTAGCTACAGATGTGTTTATATTGTGACTTAGCTAAAAAATAAATCCGTTGCTCTGAGGATTTGGTCAAAATCATTTTGTGCCGCCGTTGTGTCCGAGTGGCCTCTGGCTAGTCGTCCAAGCTTGTTCCGGGTTCGAGTCCCAGATGAGGTATGTGTGGTGTACTTGTCTTACGGCACTGGCTCTCTCTCTTCTCTGGAGGCAGTCCCTAAATTAGGGACAGCCGACTGATTATTGCCCTTTGAATTGTTTACGGTGTCTATTAAACCCCGAAACGCCGCCCCGGTGGCACAGTGGTCTAAGGCGTTGGCCTCTGATCATTCGTCCGTAAGGGGTCCGGGTTCGAATCCCGTCAGGCATGGATGTTGTGTTTGTCTTACGGCACTGGCTCTTTCCCTTCCCTGGAACCAGTGACCCTAAATTAGGGACGGGCGACTGCTTATAGCCCATTGAGTTGCTCACGGCGGTCGTTAAACCTCGAATAAAAAAAAACCCGAAACAAAACCAAAGAATCACTTTGGGGGAATTCTGTTAGCATACAATGGAACCCTGAATCGCCGCCCCGTAGGCGCAGTGGTCTAAACGATGGCTTCTGATCATTCGTCCGAAAGGGGTCCGGGTTCGAATCCCGATGAGGCATGGATGTCGTGTTTTGTCTTACGTCACTGGATCTCTACTTTTCCTTGAACCAGTGACCCTAAATTAGGGACGTGCGACTGCTTATAGCACATTGAGGTGCTCACGGTGATCGTTAAACCTCTAATCAATCAATCAATGCCGCCCCGGTGGCGCAGTGGTCTAAGCGATGGCTTTTGATCATTCGTCCGAAAGGGGTCCGGGTTCGAATGCTGTTGAGGCATGGATGTTGTCTTTGTCTTACGGCAGTGGCTCTCTCCCTTCCCTGGAACCAGTGACCCTAAATTAGGGACGGGCGATTGCTTATAGCCTATTAAGTTGCTCACGGTGGTCGTTAAACCTCCAATTAAAAAAAAACAACCCTGAATCATCATAGTGTCCGAAATACGTTGGTAAGGACTTGTTCAGGAAGATGTTCCTCGTCCAGTGTGGCCATCTTTTGTAATTTACCTTCCACGCGGTAACGCTCGCGGCAATTAGTACGCCGTGGCGAGGCAGCACTTGTAGTCATAGGTCTCACATGTGCGCTGTACAAAAAAATTGTCTCTGACGACATTGTGGAAAATGGACTGTCCACTGACCACTGAGCGGACCTTCTTGATGACATCAGGTATGAGGCTGAACGCTGTTCGCTTTTAATATTCCTACAACAGTTTTCCGTGATCCAACTTCTATCCACTTCGTGGTCACATAGATACCCTACCGAGAAATGCTAATCCACAGGCTTTGCATGTCGTTACAATTCGCGACTCGGAATACTGATCTTAGAAAAGAAAAACCATGCACCTTTCCGAAAGCCCATCGATCCTAGGTGGTATTTCGTGCCCTCAAAACGGTAATCGTGTGACTGTTTATATAGACTGGTGGACAAAAACTAAGGTACAAATGTAAAAGTTGATAAATCAGCTTAACGACTGGCTGGAATTCATTAAAATTCGGTAGACAGGTATATCAGCCTACGCCAAAGAGAATGTACAAAAAGAATATTACGTGAGCCGTACTTACTAAGGCAAATGCATAAAGACACGCTATAAAAGATGGTGCAGACACGGCGCTCGTCATATCATACGTCTCTCTGTCTTAAGAGCCCGTCACAAAAGGTGTTGGAGAACATGCAGACAAACACCTGGAGGATTCGAATTGGTGAATAGCCATTGGTGGGATATTGGCTGGATATGCCCAAGCTGAGGTGGCCAAAGAGCATTATCTCACTCGGATGGTCATCTCCAGGTTGTCGCTACAATATCAGGAATATGCCTCAATGACCAGTTACAGGCCTGCAAAAGGTCACAATATCCCAGAAGAACAGATATCTGGCCTTAACAGAGAGAAGGCATGGGGAAATGACAGCCACACAATTCGATTTTCAGCTACCCCATGCTTCAGACGTGATGGTGTAAAGCAGAACTGTGTCAGGATAACTTCGGCAGCGGAATCTGTGTTCTTGGAGACCGATGATTGTCATCCCCTTCACTCCAGAAGGACTTGGTGCGGGTACATGTATCACATCTGGATCAAACAGCGCTGGGTGCAGGTGGTCTTCACGGATGAGCCCCGTTTCAGTGTGACTTAGAATTCCTAGCCTATGTTCATCTGAGACCAGGTAGGGAATCTGAGTCTTAACGACCACCGTGAGCAACTCAATGGGCTATAAGCAGTTGCTCGTCTCTAATTTAAGGTCACTGGTTTCAGGGAAGGAAGAGAGCCAGTGCCGTAAGACAAACAGAACATCCATGCCTCACGGGACTCGAACCCAGACCCATCTCGGGCGAATGATCAGAAGCCAACGCTCAGACCACTGCGCCACCGGGGCAGCAGACCAGTATGGAGGAGGGGGAGGTCTTCTAGTGTAGGAAGACACAATACCGGATAGACGTACGTCACTACATGTGTTTGACGGTGGCACCGTGCATTCTTGAAGGTGCATAGAGGAGATTCTTGAGGCCTATGTAACGCTCCTCAGGGGCACTATACGCCCAGAGTTCATTTTAATGGACGACAATGCCCGTCTGCATAGGCCTAGGCTAGTCGACGATTACCTCGTGAGTGTAGATATCACACAGGATGGAGTGTTCAGGATTCTTAATCCTATTTAGTATGTCTGGAGCACTCTGGGGAGACGCATTGCTCCTATTCAACCCCCTCCCAGAAGCTTTCTAGAGCTGCGATCTGCGCTGACGGTGTAACGCAGTTTATTTCGATTCGACTTTTCCGTCACCTTGTCACCAGCATGCATGATTGTTGTGCAACATGGTTAGCGGCCACGGGTGATCATATTCCCAATTGATCCCCGGAAGAACACATTTCTCGTACCAACAGTGAAGGACGCTTTTTTTTGTAACGCTTAAACATGATTCCTGCCCATCCATTCCTACTCATCTCATATTTGCGAATATTTTTTGTCATGGTCTGAGTTTTCTCTCATTTGAATTCCATTAAAATCTATAAAGGCTGTCTTTGAATGAGTGTTAGGGCTCATCTTCTGCGATAGACGGCGCAAAATATCACTCCTTGGGTGTGGCTTTTACGTCTTAAGGAACTGTCCCAGTAGTTGGCGTCAGCGAATCACTGCAGACTTCGTCATATTCAGAATGGGAGCGGTCTCTCGTTGGCTCCACAATGAAAAGACTCTCGTTGGCTCCACAATATACGCGCTGTTACGTTTTTACCAATGGCGTTGTTTGGGGGTGGAGCTTAGTGGGTAGGCGGAGTAGCTCAAATTCAAGGGTTCTCTGCTAATGTACACATTTTCTCTTCAAAAAATGAACATACAATAGGATTTAAGATGATTTAGGGGAAACACGTTTCTAGTCTCGCTTTTGGTCCCATTTAATTATTTATATTTGGTCTAGATAATTCAAAAAATCAGACAGAAATGAGAGATTTCGTTTCTTCCAGAAAGAAACACTGCTAAGCTAACTTATCGCGCCATGCATCGCCCCAATTTTTTTTTTTTGACTGGAGGTTTAACGACCACCGTGAGAACTCAATGGGCTATAAGCAGTCGCCCGTCCCTAATTTAGGGCCACTGGCTCCAGGGAAGGGAAAGAGCCAGCGCCGTAAGACAAACGCAACATCCATGCCTCACCGGGATTCGAACCCGGACCCATCTCGGACGAATGATCAGAAGCCATCGCTTAGACCACTGCGCCACCGGGGCGGCGCCCAAATTGGAATACTTTCGAGTCAGATAAATAGAATTAAAAAAAAGGTTCTAGTTATTTTTTTGAATAATAACTGCGGTACATATTAACTATAGATCGTTTTTATTTGTGCTCAAATTTCAAACACTAGAAAGTACTAGTCTTCAACAAAATGTGTACAAAAGAATTTACATTGCAGATATAGGATAGAATTTCTCTTACACTCATTCAAAGACAGCCTTAAGTCGTTATTTGCTATGTCAACTTTTAGGTTTTTAACTTAACTTTTGTCTACCAGTATACATACACGTACTTCGCTTTGATTTTATTCGGATTTACACGATCCCCGCGAGCATCTAAGGCTCTAAGAAGTCTTCCATCCATAATTTAGGGTCACTGGTTCTGGGAAAAGAAAAGATCCGGCACTATGACACACACACACACACACACACACACACACACACACACACACACACACACACACACCATGTTTCATCTGCTGCTCAAACCGGGGCCCAAGTCGGACGATTGATTAGTTAGATACCTGCGCCAGTGACCAGTCGGCTACCGGAGATGCTCTACATGCACGATCACGATGTGTAACAAAAACACAGAAAACAGTGTGATCGTCAATCGAACCCAGAAAGGATATGTTAGAATCATTCATTAACCCAGAAAGGATTTATTAGCATCATTCATTAACCCAGAAAGGATTTGTTAGCATCATTCATTAACCCAGAAAGGATTTATTAGCATCATTCATTAACCCAGAAAGGATTTGTTAGCATCATTCATTAACCCAGAAAGGATTTATTAGCATCATTCATTAACCCAGAAAGGATTTGTTAGCATCATTCATTAACCCAGAAAGGATTTGTTAGCATCATTCATTAACCCAGAAAGGATTTATTAGCATCATTCATTAACCCAGAAAGGATTTATTAGCATCATTCATTAACCCAGAAAGGATTTGTTAGCATCATTCATTAACCCAGAAAGGATTTGTTAGCATCATTCATTAACCCAGAAAGGATTTGTTAGCATCATTCATTAACCCAGAAAGGATTTATTAGCATCATTCATTAACCCAGAAAGGATTTGTTAGCATCATTCATTAACCCAGAAAGGATTTGTTAGCATCATTCATTAACCCAGAAAGGATTTATTAGCATCATTCATTTTGTAAGGGGGAAATCCTATTGATTTTTTTTTGCTTATTTTAAGACCAAATATGCACGATTAAAAATAAATTGCCTGTTACAACATAACATGTGCTAGGATGAATTAGAGAAGTAATCCATTTTCTGGAGTTCCACAACACGAAAATGAATTGGCTCTACTTGAAACAATCTTTTAGCCAATAAAAGGTTTGCTATTTCCTTTTTCTGATGCGCAGCTTTCCGACATCTAAATTGGAAATCTCAGGAGACCAACGAGGACCAAATTTTATAAAAGCTGTAAACAAAGTTACTTAATGTGCATAGGCAATTGTCTGTTTGTCACTTACAGAAAAAACTAGAGATTTGAAGTGTAGTATAAATTCGCAGAAGCACCTGGGTGTGTGTGTGTGTACTTTCTTTGGTTGAATTCGAAACACTCATCTCTTTTGGAATATTTCGTTTTAAATCATCTTTGAAAGAACACTGAACATATAAGTAAGACACTACCGATAGGTGACAGCACATTCGTTTTCTTGAAAAGCAGGCTTAACTGCTTACTTTGTAAGGGGAAAAGCCTATTGATTTTTTTTTGCTTATTTTAAGACCAAATGTGCATGATTAAAAATAAATTGCCTGTTACAACATAACGCCTTGGAGGTGAGCTAGCTGTAGTATAATATATCACACAGCGTGAACAACATAAGTTTTTGACATATTCGTTTCTGTGCAGCGGAAGTCCGGAAGGAGGCTGACACCTGGGTTTAAAAAGGAAATCCCGCACTACTGAAACTGCACATGAAACCCCTAGTGTCAAGTGAAAGAAAAATGTCTAAAGTTTTATTTTTTTCTTTGCGTATTAGAAGACATTATAGTTATATGTCCAGGTTAGAAAGTAGGCTATTTAAAATTTTAGGAAAACCCCTGATTGCCGAGTCATGTATTTTAAGTTAAACCAGGCTAACGCAGGGTCCCGTGTTAGTCTTTTCTTTTTGTTTTATAAGAGACATGCCAATTACTCTTGTGAACTTACGTTGACTAGACGCTTGAAGACGGCGTTGAGGTCACCACCCTTTTGCATGGAGATGATTCTCAAGTGATCCTCCTCGTTAACCCAGACCAAGAAGGTTTTGCTGTCGTTGTGGAAAATGCCACGGCCAGAGGGCCAATAACGGCAAGCATTGGCGTGTTGCAAGAACCTGAAATGCAACAACAAAGACATTTACATACAAATCGAGTAGTAACTTGCAATATCATTTAAATTAGCTAATACACGCTTAAACTTCTTATTCCTCGAATTTGACTTTAAACAACATTGATCAAAAATATCAGTAAGACAGCTTTTTCTAGTCAATAAGTGCTAGCTAGAAAATGTTTAAAGGCGGCGTAGTTCATTGATGAAACTAATTCAGCAGGAGACCCTTTCTTACAACGAAGAGCCAAAACATTATGACCACCTTGTAATGTTCGTGGAATATATTGCTGGCTAAACACTACACAAATCAGTTCTTAATAACTTTACTGTTAAGCGAATCAAGAGTCACTCAAATCACTTCAGAAAAGGTTACTTACAGATTGATTCCTTTATTCTCTGTCAACATATCTTTGAGCAGTAACATTCCAACAGAACAGAAAACTCAATCGTCGAACGTTAAACGCATCAGATTAGTAGTAAGCTTCAGAACTAAACAACGTTAATTGGTAGAACTCTTAACAATAAATATATATTAGCACACCACGCAGCCTTTAAATAGACAAAACTTTGCGCCATCGTTTACCCGTAGTTGTTTCAATTTGCATAAAGACGCGCCCGTCATAATGCATTGGCTCTTCGGTGTACTTCCTTCTGAATCTAGTGATACTCCACCACACAATCCTGGCAAGGCGAACTGTTATAAAATTCTCAGTCTGTAAGGCAAGGCTCCATTAAGCCGCGAGTAGCCTAGTGGTTAGGGCAACCGCCTTCCGACCAGATGATGTAGGGATCGATCCTAGGTAAGTTCAGTTGTTTTGAACCGCTGAGTACTCGCCGTGCGTTGGATGCGCACGTCATGCCGTCAGCGTCGGGATATTGGACCACCAGTTACGAATAAAGTCCTTTGTTCCTCTCCCCTTCCCTTGCTCTCTTTCTCCCTGTAAGTGCTCGTTGTGACGTCATAAACTATGTCAACTCCCACTGAGCCTCTGGGTTCAATCCAACCCTTTTAGCGGCCGATGTATCTGAACCAAATGGGGCCAACAATTTTCCGCTCTCTCCAAACAGAAATGTTCACATAGCGATCGGGTTTTACGAAAACTGCGGCAAAATAATTTCTTTCCCTCTACATCTCAGCAGGTCGAATTTCTTTCAATGGTTGATGATGATTCCTCTTCGGCTCCGCCGACAAACCATGATTGAAGGAGCTCACTGTAGAAGAAGGATTTTTTTATTAATTCGAGATGATGCGTGGAAGAATCATCACACAGTTTGCTCCCAGGTTTACGGCCAGGAGATTCATTTCACGTTCTAGCGCCAATATATCGAGACAAGCTATTTTTGCCGGTGGTGAGATTCCAACCCCTTCTTCGGAGTTGGAGGATATTCTACTAACTGAACTGCGCCGGCAAAGCCGTTTTGACTCTTGTGTCAGTGGTACGTCACAAAGTTTGTAATGTTCGTTTAAGTATAGCTGTCAGAACACTACGGAAATCAGTTCTCAAATACTTCAGCTACAGTGAAAATAGGAGTCACCCAATGAACCTCAGAAAAGGTTACTTACTATTGGTCCTTATTCAACAATGTTAGTGAAGTAATCCAACTGATGTGAGCTAATAATAATAACCCTTGGTTAAGAAAGCAACACCAACATTAAAGTAGAACACGCAGCCTTCAAGTAACTCAAACTTCAATAACACAACGTCTCTTCCACAATTAGCATCATACACTCATTGTCATAAAAATCCGCGCACCAAGAAAAAACCGTGCGATTAACGCGAAACTCGGAGAATAGCTACGGGGAGGGCAGACATGCAAATGATTGAAGTTTCGTGCGACTCCGCATGCCCGCGCGTCCAAGACCGGCGCTGAAATCACAATCCTCGGAGCTTATAAGGCGCCGCGCAGGGAAATCCACATTCGTACCGAAGTGCACGGTAAGAGTTAGGTGAGATCCTTAAGCGATAGACATGCCGAACAGCCACCGTAGACGTGCGTACGGGTAATTGACTGAGTATGAACGAGGCCGTATCGTCGGGATGAGAGAGGCATAGTGGCCGGCGCGCCGAATTGGCCGCCATATGGGCCAGTCGGACAGTACGGTGCAATCGCGTTGGGAGCAATTGACACTGGAAGGCACCCAGACACGGCGGACTGGCTCTGCACGACGCAGACACACCACCAGCAGAGAGGACCGTGGGAACGTGAGAGCGTCACGCACAGATGCAACGACGTTCTTATCCAATATCCAGAGATATGTAGCTGCTGTATAAGGGGCTCCTGTATCTATCAGAACAATTTCCAGATACCTGGAAGAGGCGAATCTGCGCTCTCGACGGCCCTTACGTTTTCTGCCGTTAACAACTCACCATCGTCGGCGTCGATTGCAGTGGTGTCAGTAGCGAGCAACGTGGAATGCTACAGACTGGCGACGTATAGTGTTCAGCGACGAATCCCACTTCTGTATGGAAACGGACGACCACCGTGCCAGAGTGTGGAGGACCGCAGGCGAGCGCTACAATCCCAACCTCACTGTATAGCAGTACACGTTCCGAAATGCAGGTGTGAGGGTCTGGGGAGCCATCGCGCATGACAGCCGGACTTCCCTCGCAGTGATCCGAGGGACGTTGACAGCCCAGCGCTACATACAGGAGATGTTACGGCCCCATGTGCTGCCTTTCCTGGGGGAGAGGCCCAGAGCCATTCTCCAACAAGATAACGCCCGTCCGCACACCGCTCAGGTTTACCAGAACTGTCTACGTCATGCTTCGATGCTTGCGTGGCCTGCCAGATCGCCTGATCTCTCGCCCATAGAGCACGCGTGGGACCAGATGAGACGCCAGTTTTCTCCATGTCCTAGTGTTCGTGATTTAGGGCATCAGTTGCAAGAAGTGTGGGCCAATCTGTCCCAGGATGACATACGGCGTCTCTTTGAGTGCATGCCGGACCGTATCACCACATGTATCCGAGCACGAGGTGGTCCGACGCGGTACTAACGCTGACCGGAATATATACTGTATGTCTGCGGGAAATCTGCTGTGGTACTGTAACCACTTCTGTCCTTGGTATGTACCATCTCACTACTAAAAACTCATTTCAATCCGACGCCTCCTTCATGGTGCGCGGATTTTTATGACAATGAGTGTAACTTCAACCATCTCCACACACTGCTGCTGCTCAAACGTTCAGTTCTCATCGGACACATACACACGTCATACGATCTGACCTCAAGGTGTTGCCAACCATACTCTTGCCAGAGAGAAGATATCACGTTAAGTTTGAAAAACGCTAAGGGGAATGAACTCAAATTAACATAGAGAAAGTAACTAAAAAGGAAAGTTAAATTAGAGTATAGGTCACAAGTTTTAGGAGGATGCACTTCCATACCTGGCATGCGTCGTCTGCTGCAACAGAGCAATGCAGAATAACGGGTAATACGACGTTTCCCGAGTGATATAGTGCTGCAATCTATGGCGTGACATGAGAAACACAGCGTGCGGTGTATTTACGAGAGGAATGTTTCTGAGGTATTCTCGCTGGCCCTAAACGGGCCTTTCGTGAAAGATGATTTTGTTCGTATTCTGAAACATTTACAGGGACGCTAGAGACGTGTTTCGTGCAGAATTAAAACCCATCTTTCTAGCATATAATTGAATAAATTAATTACGTCCAGGAAAGAACTGTTTTATGATCTATAACGAAGTAAATTTCTCCGTCATTTCTGGTCTACGCCGGGAATTGAACCCGAGTCCGCTTATTCCGGAACAAGTCGCTCTACCAACTGAGCTACGCAGACGTTCATTCTGATTGCTATCTGCCTTTATGTCGTGTGCGTCCTGCTGGCAGGTACGTCACATCTCCCCTCCCCCAAAAGAGGTCCGGAGGCATGGCCTACGGGTCAGCCGTCACCATGAATCGTTGCAGGCAGCCATCCGCTGTAGAACGTGCACTTGAGAACTCCCAGTCAATCTGGTGTGTGGAATGCAACGTCACACACATTTATTTTTCGTAGCGCTGGAGAAGGGATTCTCTGATTTTTCCTATCTCGCGGTGTGGAAAGAACATCACACCATTGCGAGATTTTGAACGGTCGGGTCATCCGGATAGTTCGGGCGCCATTATAACGAAGTAAATTTCTCCGTCATTTTTGTCCACGCCAGGATTCGAATCCGGATCCCCTCACTCCGGAGTAAGTCACTCTACCAATTGAGCTACGCAGACGTTCATTCTGATTGCTATCTGCCTTTATGTCGTGTGCGTCCGGCTGGCAGGTACGTAACAGATCCGAATCATGACTTCAAAGCAGTGTTCTGACGAAAGACGACAGTTCCGTCGGAATAAATATACCAGAATGTGGTCTGGCGAATGAAGTTTGCGAGTTCCATAACTAAGTTTGCGTTTGAGATGTCGTCAATTGCTCTCAACACCTTGGGTATGGGCCCAGTACTAAGATCCACGAATTTCAGTGAGTGGTTAACTGTGAGAAGTTCGTATCCGCAGCTTCCAAGGTTATGATATGCAGCCCACTGATCTGTCATGACAGTAGTTTGTGGTTGTATATGTTTGTGTATGAGCGGCAGCAATCTGCTCGAAGATCTGTCATTCTCAGGGCAGATTCTACCCTAAATCGCTTAGTATCACGTTTAAAGATACTAAGGACCCAGGCGCCCCATGTCTCAAGTACACGGAAAGACTGATCAGATTTCCCTGAAACATGATTCCTCTGACACCTGAATTGCCCATAACGATGAGACCTATCGACTCTGAGAGTCATTGAATGACCTTCCGGACATGTTCTACTGGTTGGATTGACTACTAGGATCCACTCACTGAACTTCCGTCACCACGAAACACAAGTCTCCTCATCCTGGGAAACTTCTTGGAAAAAGCGCTTTCAACTGCGCATGGTAAAAACGCACGCAGAAAAACAACAACAGAAGAAACAAAAAGCAGCACTTACAGAATCAGGGGCAGCAGAAGCAAACAATACCTAAACAAAAGTAAGCGAACGGACTGCACGCACGCAGCAAACGGCGGTGACATATTGCAGTTACCAGCCTCAAGCAGCGGAAGCGCCAACTATCGGCACGTGTTTTGTTGTAGCAGACGACGCAGGCCAGATACGGAAGTATAGCCAAGTTTTATGCTCCCATTCATGTTTTCTTCAATGTTGGCCTAGCTTGATATCGATTGTCCAAAGTACGAGGATGTGTCTAAATTTTTGCCACTTCAACTTCTAAATCTTCTGTTCTCGTAATAGGTAGATTCAATAACAAACGAAGACATTAGAACTGAGATTGGTACGGTGGAATGAAAAGTTTTGAAAATAAAACTGTTGTTTGAACATTGGTGTCATAGGGAAGGTAACACACTTGCTACACGGGTATCAAAACCTGTAATACCAGATCTCAGATTAGGGGATAGGACAAGACGGATTGAATATGCGAAATAAATAACTGTGGTTGAGGATGCAGTATGGTGGAAGCAGAAAATCTTTCAATGGGCAGACAAAGATGAAGAAAGATAATTTCAAGCAAGAATAATTCCTTTTAACACTTTCACTGCCGCGTGACGCCGAGCAGCGTCATACAATACTTGGCCCAGGTGCCGACGACACCGAACGGCGTCTTGATTGTGGCTTAATATTTTCCTTCCTAAAACCTTCGGCACTTGAAAAGAGGTACCCGTTTTGTTACTGGCACTGAGAATGAGTACCCAACTGTTTAAAAATGACCGCGGCTTTGGGATAGAGGATTTTTTCCCACATAGTTTAGGGAAGGGGAAGTAAGTTGATTCCCCATAGACTTAACTTAGCGTGTGCTTTCCACTGCAATGCTTATTTTCCTTTGAATATCCTTGGCTTTGCGGTGAAGGGAACTGTCAAGAAATAAATACTTGAGTGGCAATAAAAAGCATTTGCTACTGAGAGTTCATACGTAAGGAGGCAGCCTATTGAGGACTAAAGGGATTTCAAGGAAACCCATTTTGACTTCAATGCTTAGTTTTGAGGAAACAATAGATATATTCAGACAGGGCAATCTCCGGTCCATCTCAACCAAAAGTGCATCGGCGGGCACATCCTGCTGTGAAAATAGATGATCCCGATAATTTGTCATCATATGCAGAAACGTATTCTTTTAGTAGCTGTAGTACAACCAGTAGTGAAAGTTAAAATGAAGAATGCAACATCATCTCTCATACTCCACCTCACCAGATTTTAGCTAGTAAAGTAAAAATTTTGGGGCAGCATCCCTCGTTGCATGATACTGAAAAACCCATAGGAGTTAAAAACCCTCACAAGTCCAAAAGGATTTTATTTGATTACTATTGGGTCGTTTCATAATTATTGGCCGATTCGGACACAAAGAAACAAACAGCAGTAACAGACCACTAAATGCATTTTATTCCGAAAAGTTTCTGCTCTCGGCAGAAATACACTGTGCCCAACGTGTTTTCAGTGCAAAAATGCCACGGTGGCAAAAACTGGCATCACAGTGGTCCGAGGAATTGCTAACGGCGGAAATCACAGCATCCTTGTTAGCGAACCGTTTGCCCCTCAAGAAGTGGTTCAAATCGCGAAACATGTGAAAGTCTGAGGGGGCCAAGTCAGGTGAATAAACAGGGTGAGAGAGGACCTCGTACCCCAAGGCGTTGATTTTTCGCATGCTTCCAACAGACACATGTGGTCGTGCGCCATCCTGAAGCAGTATGCGACCCAAACGATTGGCGAGCGATGGTTGTTTGCTGCATAATTTCTGGTGACATTCGTTCGGCTGACGGCAGCACACGTCTGTTGTGATTGTTTGACCTCGCGGCAAAAACTTATAATGAACCACAGTCTTGGCAGTCCACCACACAGAGATAAGAACTTTCTGTGGGTGCAACTCGGGTTTGGACATGTGTTTGGGTGGTTCTCCTTTATCGAGCCACGGCGCTGTTCGCTTCCTTTTGTCATAAAGCACAAATTTTTCATCAACCGTAAGGATCCGATGCAGAAAGGGAGCACTAGCCTCACGTTTTTGGAGGGCAGTGCATGTTTCCAGACGCCGTATCTGCTGCTGTTCGGTGAGTTCGTGTGGAACCCAGGTATCCAGTTTTTAACCTTGCCCATAGCTGCCAGGTGTCTGGAAACTGTCGCTGATGATACGACAAGTTTGGCACTGAGCTCATATACTGTGGACGTTTGTTTTTCTTCTACTTTCCGCCCTAAATGTACAGTGTCACACAGAACCGGACGACAGGCTCCTGGCTTATATGGTCGATGGCAACATCACGGGCGTGGAACTTGGAAAACAGTCTACGGACAGTTCTTTCATTCGTCGTTCCGACAACCCACGTTCTATTAGCATTTGCGACCGTTCCGGACACATTCCGGCCAAGTTTGAATTCGTGCAAAATCACTGATCTCACGTCGGGTTGCTCCATCACTTCCCCAGCTGCTGAGATCTTCCTGAAATACCGTTTTATACACTGGACTGAACCGATTCAATTTGCATGGGCGTTTGGTAGTTCCTCCTACGAGGCATCCCTTGTAACCGGCTATGCAAAATCACCTTGCCGTCATCGGCCAATAATTATGAAACGACCCAATAAAACATGAAAATTAAAATATGAGACCTTTCGGGCTTCCACTGAGCCCATCTCAGATTTAATTTTCATGTTTTAGTAATCAAATAAAATCCTTTTGGACTTGTGAGGGTTAAAAACTCCTATGCGTTTTTAAGTATCGTGCAACGAGGGAAGCTGCCCGAAAACTTTTACTTTATGTCACGCACGAAATAAACACGGTCTTCTCAGATTTTAGCTACACATTGGTCTGTATTGGTATGGGGTGTGTTTAGCTGGACTTTACTGGGACCCCTGGTACACCTACAAACGTCTGTGACCGGCCAACGCTATGTGCGCATCTTTCTGACGAGGTACACCCGTTCACGTCCTGCATTCATGCTGATGGGTTGGGCCTGTTCCAGCAGGACAATGCAAGTGTCGGGAGGCCACATTATGGTTAGAGGAGCATTCATCTGAGTTTGGGGTGTTGCCATTCCCACCCAAGTCCCCATATCTGAACGTGATAGAACACATTTGGGAACGCGCTATCGAACACAGGAATCCGTGACCTCGGAATACACCCTAATTGTGGAACGCTCTGCAGGAAATATGGTGTGCATTGCCTACAGTATTTTCTAGAAGCTAGTGGAGTCCGTTCCCCGTCGTATTTCTGCAGTCCTGCGCTCCCGTGGGGAACCTACCAAGTATTAGACTGGTGTACCAGTTTTTCTGGCACTTCAGTGTATAATTACGAATATCAATTATGGATAAATTTTCTCGTATTTTGCAATAGCGGAGGCATGCAAAGCTATGAGATACGAACACTGTTAGGTTGATCCAATTGCACAGAAGCTCATCCGTGGTGCCACGTGACGCCTTATGCCATCTCGAGAGATTTGCCCAGGTTCTTACCGGCACTACATGCTTGCCGTTAAAATAGCACAGCGGCAGTGAACGTGTTAACTGGTCTGTACAGAAACATGCTGGTACGGTCATAGCTGGGAACATGTAGTTAATGTTGTAATTCGAAACAACCCTCACCTGTCACCCTCCTTGAAGAGGAAATGGTCGTCAATAAGTTTCTGTTGAACATCCTTGCCCATGCCTGTCAGTGGGAAGTAAGTTCCCTTCAGTTCTCCTTCCATGCTGCTCAGAGTGCTGCTAACTTTTACTTCCATCTCTTTGTAGTTCTAGAAAGGTACAAGTTAGAATTCATTTTATTTTCGGAGAAAACTCATAAAAAATCATATTCTCTTCATAGATAATAAAAAATATAGTTTCACTGCAACAGATTCATTATTCACGTAATGATTTTACTTACGCCCGAGTAGAAGGTTTATCTCAAAAGAAACGATACTGTATTGTCGCCTTCTTAACCCTCCAGGTGGAGCTTTAGAAGAGGCAATGCGAAATAATTTTACATGTGTAGCAGAAGACTCCCCTTTGTGTAGTGTTCGTCGTCGTTAAGATGCGCAAATATGCGTTCTCGTCCCTATCTGTCTGAAAATTGTTTCGACGTATTACTGCGTTCTCGAGCGATCTGAACAGGTTTTCATGAACGAATTATTGCGTCGTCGGCGGGTTGTTCACAGAAAGCACCGAGCGTATATATACGTTCTTGCCACCCGGAGGGTTTTAATGAATATCCACTTTTTTATCAACGCGCGCAGTGGGCTTTTTATGCAAACAAGTTTTGACATGTCAGGTCCAGTCCAATGCTGCAGTGCATGCAATGTGTTTCTGTTAGTCACAGTCACGCAAAAAAGGAAAAACAGCCCTTCTGCATAAAGATCTTTGTAAAATTGAGAAAAAGTGCCACAGAGACCTTCAACAAGCTGCAAGCATACGATAGCATATTTGAAGAAGTTTTAGGAATGGGGTGTCTGACCGCAGGTCTAAAACTAGCCTTAGAAATAGGAAGCTAGGAGATCTGAGTAAGTGAACGCAATAGGAAAGATAAAAAGAAAAATGAGTGAAAGGAGAGGGTAACATATCTTTTAAACTGTGAATCTTGACACCATCCGGGGAGGAAGGAGGCAAGGAGAAGGGGAACCAAGCACCGCACAACATCACCCGGCCGCCGACGTCACCGGGGTGACTGAAAACTTACCACAACCAAATCCAAATGCCGGAGCGGTAATCTATTCTCACCAACTTAAGGTGCAATCAGCTTATGATGATGGCACGGCTTTATCACGTGCTCGAGATTTTGAGTGGCACATACTGTGGCTCTATACTGTCACAGACGATCTTAAGATTGGCAGCCCTTTAATTGGTCGTGTGAACACATTGAGCAGGTCCGTTAATACAATTTTGCAAGATGATTGTCGAATAACACTGTGTATGCTATAGCAGCAAACCTGGGCCACAGCACATACGAGTACTCCCGCATTTCAACAGAGGATTTGTGCAAAAGAAACTGCGTCAGGAATTTGTTTCTCCATTTCCGGCTAGGCCCACTGGGCGCGTGCCTATGGCCTCACTGTTTGAGGCGCCCCGAAAACATATACTGTAATTGGATTTTCAGTTTGGTTTTGGTTTTCACGGACTGAAGCAAATCAATCCTTAAAGAGACTACTTCGTATTGTCTATTGGTATTTTAAATACACAGTTGACGTGGATTAGGAACATCAAATACAACTCATCCCTCTTTCCTCGTTTAAACGTGGAAACAGCGATGATTTCTATTTGATGTTCCTAATCCACGTCAACTGTGTATTTATCATTCATTCGCCTTCTAGTTATTTGTTCAGCTGCTGCTGTTCATCTTTGGTGAATCCCCAGCATTGTGCGGGGCTCCAAAGAAGCAACCCTGCCATGTAGTTTGGCAGTTTGTCGTTTGTGAGTCTGGAGAATTTCGAGGTCGCAGTGGAAGCATGTCCGGCGCATAACTGGAAGACCCTGGGTTTGATTCCCGGTTATAGCGGATGGGAATTTTTCCTTGACTCACTTATAAACGTGGAAAGAGAGATGAGTTCTATTTGATATTGATATTTTACTTTCTCATATTAATAATAATATATTTTTTCTTGCTGTTGCTGATATTCCAAATTTTCAAGTTTGCATCGATGTACTTATTTTGAAAGGAACGGTTAAAATAATTTTGAGTCTCTTTTAGTGGTAGGTAAAGGAGGTATTGGCGCTTTACTTTTCAATGTTTAAAGTGAATTCTTAACTGGCCTGCTGTGCTATTAATTGTTTTCATGCTACTTCCAGCCAAGGAAACACATCTGTGTTGGAACCTTCTCCCCGAGTTGCGATGAAGAGTGAATTGTAAAAACTTTACTGATGATCGGGTGTGTTTGCTGTTAATTGTTTTTTCTCCCTTCGTGGTAGGATAATCAATGAAGAAAGAAATATTATTCATAGGATAATTCTTAGGGCAATCTAGTTCTTTCTCGGCCCTAATTCCTCTAAACCATCCTAAACCAAAGGAGTTATTAATATTTAGGCTGAAAAAGTAAAGAAATTGAGAATATCATCTTTTTCTTATTTAATAGTGTTAAAAGTAATTTATATTGCATTGCAACAACATTTTCTGATTACTTTCTGCTCCCCTGGTTTAATACTGATAATTATAAAGAATTCTCACCTTTTCTATTCCTTAAGTCGACTTGAAATTAGCTTTTGTAAAAGCAATAAAAAGTTTCAATGGTACTCTTACTCAAAAACCTACATACAGTTCCTACTTTTTCATTTTCAAACCGGATCTTTTGCATTTAATTCGTATGCTTCTGTTTCTGATAACTGCAGTACAGGTATAAATGGAATACAGGTTATAACGAAGTAAATTTCTCCGTCATTTTTGGTCCACGCCGGGGATCGAACACGAGTCCACTTATTCCGGAACAAGTCGCTCTGCCAACTGAGCTACGCAGACGTTCGTTCCCGCTGCTATCTGCCTTTATGTCGTGTGCGTCCTGCGAGGCAGGCACGTCAGAAGGTATTTAAAGTGCCAAACTTAATATGCATTGATTTCCTATTAGCCGCAAAATTAATTTTTGAAATACCTCTAAAATGAAAAAAAGTTCGATGTGCAGGGATAGACAAAATTAGTACACTAGCAGTGTTTCTTACAGAACGTTCTCATAATAGGAAGATATAATGGCATTTTAAAAAGCGTAGAAACCTTTTTCTTGACTCCCCCCCCTTTTTTTGTTAATCTGACGGATAAAAATTTCCGAGGGGAGGAGGTGGTCCCTGAACCATTTAGCGCCTAGGGCCCCAAAAGATCTAAAGAATCTAAAGAACACTACGAACTCTGCTCATAATCGGATACCGGAACAAAAACTTTAGGTATAAAATCTAAATAGCTTGTTTCAGTTTGTTTGAATCCCGAATTTTTGCCATGGTGTCAAACTATGTTGTGTGTTTGGTGTAATTTTGAGAGTGTAGTGCACTTGAAAATAGTTTGCGATGGACGTGCCATCGATTCCGATCTACTCAGAACTCGAAAGCGTACACTCTGTGATTTTTCAACTCTAACTAAGATTGGTAAACAGTCCGCATGTATTTCTTCAGAAAAGACAATGTCAAATTTTGGTTAGGACTAAAGCAAAGTTTAAAGAACTGGCATCTGAGCTTCTTTCTCACCCCCGTATAGCACGGATCTAGCTCCTTCCAGCTATTAACCGTTGCGTTCCGTAGCTCTCTTCAAGATGGGCGGTTTAGAGCTCTGGACTAAATCGCAAGCAGATTTCCTGAGTTTTTCGCATTCTGGGACCAAGCAAGTATCGAAAAGGAATCGATGGGCATGAATGATTGAAAATGATGATAAAACATTATAAACTACTGAAAATGACGATGAAACCTATTTCCATGAACTACTGAAAATTATTGTGAAACATATATCTACGAACTATGGAAAATGACGGTGAAACAAATGGATATGAACTATGTAAAACACGATGAAACAGATGGCTACGAAATATAGAAAATGATGGTGAGACAGGGAGCTACGAACTGTTGAAAATGATGGTAAAACAGATAGGTAAGAATTATTGGAAAAGATGGTGAAATAGATGGCTACGAACTATGGGAAATGATGGTGAAACATATTTCTATGAAGTACTGAAAAATGATGGTGAAACATATGTCTAGGAACTATGGAAAATGATGGTCAAGCAGATGGCTACAGAATATAGAAAACGATGGTAAAACAGATGGCTATTGAAAATGATGATACAACAGATGGCACTTGAAAATGACGGTAAAGAAGATGGGTACGAACTATTGAAAATGATAGCGAAATATTGTAGATGGCTACGAACTATGGAAAATGACGGTGAAACATATTTCCATGAACTACTGAAAATTATTGTGAAACATATATCTACGAACTATGGAAAATGACGGTGAAACATATTTCCATGAACTACTGAAAATTATTGTGAAACATATATCTACGAACTATGGAAAATGACGGTGAAACAAATGGATATGAACTATGTAAAAAACGATGAAACAGATGGCTACGAAATATAGAAAATGATGGTGAGAAAGGGGGCTACGAACTGTTGAAAATGATGGTAAAACAGATAGGTAAGAATTATTGGAAAAGATGGTGAAATAGATGGCTACGAACTATGGAAAATGATGGTGAAACATATGTCTAGGAACTATGGAAAATGATGGTCAAGCAGATGGCTACGGAATATAGAAAACGATGGTAAAAAAGATGGCTATTGAAAATGATGATAAACAGATGGCGCTTGAAAATGACGGTAAAGCAGATGGGTACGAACTTTTGAAAATGATAGCAAAATATTGTAGATGGCCACGAACTATGGAAAATGACGGTGAAACATATTTCTATGAACTATTGAAAATAATGGTGAAACATATGTGTATGAGCTATGGAAAATGCTGATGAAACAGATGGTTACGAAATATAGAAAATGATGGTGAAACATATGTGTATGAGCTATGGAAAATGCTGATGAAACAGATGGTTACGAAGTATAGAAAATGATGGTGAAACATATGTGTATGAGCTATGGAAAATGCTGATGAAACAGATGGTTACGAAATATAGAAAATAATGGTGAAACATATGTGTATGAGCTATGGAAAATGCTGATGAAACAGATGGTTACGAAGTATAGAAAATGATGGTGAAACAAATGGCTACGAACCATTGAAATTGTTGGTTTGTATCTCGCCGAGTAAGGAGCGTTATTCATTTTGCAATAATCGTTGCATGAAGTTGCAACATAACTTGTGAATCACCTTGGTAAAACGGAAGGAAAGACAACCTTGAACTTCCTCCCGATCCTCCGGTGTTATGCATTGCACTAATAACTGACGGTAAGCTTGTGCCTGATTTTAAGGTAAAACGCATGCAGCTAAAGGCTAATCACCAACTCTCTTTCTTTAAGATTCAAAGGGTCTCGAACTAGCTCGTTAACGAACGACATCTCCAAATACGACACTTTCGTTCCGCTGCGCCTAATTTGCTAATCATTTCTGCAGTTCATTGCTTGTGATAACTGTCATTCATCTGACTTGCGTGACTCGCTTCCTTCCAGGAGTTACGTTGGTTTTTTTCTTCGTTTTGTCGGTAACATATTTTTGTTGTTTCGTCAATCACCTGTTTGTATGCAGTGTTTCATTTGAAATTACTTACTACTTCCGCGTAGGTTACTCGTAAAAAGCTGACTAGTTTCAATTTTCATCTGCATTAGTAAAGATCACCGAGAGCTGAAGGTTATTATTAAGAAACGCCTTAACGAGTGACTATGAAAAACTTGAAGGTTGCAGTTATTAGAAAAGCGATAACGACATAAACAATAAATCGTGTAAAAAAACGAAGACTCGTAGCATGAGGCATCAAGTACGATATCAATAATTCCCACAACAAATGAGAATGGACTTGTTTGACATCATGCCCCAAAAAAAACTTGTTCCTTCCTCCTTTAAGGTAGGTAGGAGTTCACGTGTGGGCGTCCATGCGTAGCACATAAACAGTAAGAACAAATCTGACCTCTAAAATTAACTTTACAAGAAAGCGAGAAATGGCTTTTTGCCGTTACGAATCTCGTGAATCAGTAGTTTCATATCACTTGTGATGCAATCGTAACAGAGATGAATTTAGGACTTTGCCACCCCTAGGCCTAAACAAATTTGCCGCCCCTACTCCCCTTTAAAATAAAGAATTTGATGGCTACAGTTTCATGTAACTCATTCGAATCCGATTCAGGAGCAAAGCGAAATGTTCAGGGAATGTTGGGGGATGTAGCCTATCCAAAGAAAAGTACGAATAAAAATAATAATTTAAAACTTAAATGCGGTGAAACTGTAAAAAAGAAGTTTTCTTATAACAATTAATAAAGAAATTTCGTCTATCGTTGACAAAAATTCCTTACTTTTGACTTCCGCAATCAATTCCCAAATTGATTAAATATTTGTAATCAGTGGCGTAGGAACGAGGGGGGGGGGGTTACAGGGGTACAATGTACCCCCAAATTTTGGAGAGGGGTACATTGATATCTACTTGTACCCCCCAGATATGAGCAAACACAAACCAATCATTCATAAAGAGTGAACTGTAAAATTTATATGCTACTTATTTTTTTATTCTCTTTTTTTTCAAAGAAATATCACGGGTCATCTGGTTTTTTTTTATATCCGAAGCTTGTAGTGGGAGGCTTTTCATCGACCAAAAACTGGCCAACCATCTGGGAAACTCCAGCAAATTAGTTCTGCAGGGAAACGACGAGTGCGAGGTTTTTGTTAATAACTTCAAACAGCATATGGTAGGGCTAGGGCTTGATAACATACTTGTCATCAGTGTTTCTTTTCTCATAAAATTCCATGCATCTTGATCAGGTCGTCTTTTCTGCACTTTAAAAAAAAAAAATAATGCACAAGTGGACATTTCAGCGCCCCTCAGCCGCGGCACTAAAATTGTTTTCTGTCTTAAGATCTGTAGCAATACAACAAGTGCATTACGGATTTCACATACCACTCATAGAACTCCAATTCCTCGATATCTCTACCAACATTTAGCTTTGCACCAGACCAATGTGCTTTTTACATCAATTGTCAGCCTATGCATCGTTCAAAGTTTTAAATATAGACTTCATAATGCTTCAATGGTACTATCTTCGCGGGTAGAGCAGTTTTTATTTTACTGCGGTTTTACTTTATTAACGTAAACAAAAATGATAAGAAATTTAATTCGTTCTTGTAAAGAGTTATATAACATTTCTTGAGAAATCCCTCTTTTCCAAACCCTGCTGACAGAAATTCATCCTAATGTTGACTTGTCCCAGCTCAATATTTTAATGGAAAAAAAAGTACAAAAATTAACAAGAGAGAACATAAAAAAAACAACTTCTCCATTCATTTTCTGATAAGAAATTAATAATGTGAACTTTTTGTCAGCAATAAAAATAATAATGGTAATAATTAATAATAATATGATGATAACAATGTTCATTTGGATGAATTCCTGATCAGTATACGTATTTTATAAAAACTCTAATATACTACCCCCCAACTTTGGAGGGGGTCATCCATAGATGGCTTAATCCTTGAGATATAAGGTTCATGAGCTTGTACCCCCTAAATCAAAAGCGTTCCTACGCCACTGTTTGTAATTAATCACTTGCTTCGGTAGAAGTTTGTCTTCTTTCATTCTTCTTTTTTTGTTTTTTGTTTTTAATTTTTAATGTTTCGATACATAGCAGCCGCCACGGTGGCGCAGTGGTCTAAGCGATGGCCTCTGATCGTCTGAACGGGGTCCGGGTTCGAATCCCGGTGAGGCATGGATGTTGTGTTTGTCTTACGGCACTGGCTCTCTCCCTTCCCTGGAACCAGTGACCCTAAATTAGGGACGGGCGACTGCTTATAGCCCATTGAGTTGCTCACGGTGGTCGTTAAACCTCCAATAAAAAAAAAAAAAAAAAAAAATACATAGCAGCGCAATTCAGCCCTTGCCCCCTGCCGCCTACCATTGTATTCATTCTGAGGGGAGATGGGATAGCTTTGCGTGAACATTGTGCAAATGTCTTCCTCTAAAGTATAAAGCGATCTTCCTTTATCTAAGCCTGAAAACTTCTATCGGGCTTCAAAGAGCAAAGTTAACACCCTACTCGTTTCGTTTGTATTCATTTCAGTCCTTAAACATAGTCAAACATATGGTTTCTCAAGTCGAAGAGGAAGGGGTTTACGGGAATTCCGAAACAAAATCTTGTATACAGCAGTTTTCGGACTAAATGCTAGTTTCCACTTTTATTTAAAAATTTTCTTTCATTATTTTTATAGGTTTTTAATAAATTATTAATTTTTACTACCAGCAAAATTTGCCGCCCCTAAAATTTGGCGCTCTAGCCCCGGACCTAGTTGGCATATTGGGAAATCCGTCTCTGAATCGAAGGTGCTTTGTGACACGACACGAATAAAGCTTGCGACTGAAACACGTAGAACTGATATGCTGGATTTTAAAGTACAGAGACTGCCGATTATGAGACTCACTGTACTAACTGCTCATTTTGACTCACTAAGCGATATTTTTTTAAACCTTCAAGTATGTATATTTAGTCTTCTACAGCATACTCCATAGTAAAAATGAATTTTAATTTTTCTTAAGACAGCGATGGAGCATTCGTGAACAATTCGTTCATAACGTCACCGTGAATGGTTTGCCGTGAATGATCATTCACGATTCAGTGATCATTTGGCGCCCGAATGTAAAATGAATCTCCTGGCTGTTGGGTTCTTCTAAAAATATGTGATGCTCGTGCCACACGTCATCTAGAATGAATGAATGAGAATTCTTTCTTCTGCAGTGACCTCCTTCAAGCGTGGTTTGTTGGCTGACCTGGAAACCTAGGATTCCCTCCCAGCATTTTCTCAAGGGAGGAGGGGGTATGTGACGTACCTACCTCAGAGGTGTCAAACAGGAAATTTGCTGCGACAAATTTCGTCGGTGTAGCTTAATTGAGAAAGCATTCGGCTCCGGAGCGGAAGGATTTGAACCGTCACCGGCAAATGGCTTTCATGCTATAAGACGCAGCACGTTTAACTTTATTCCGCCCTGTGACGTACCTAAGTCAGAGGTGTCAGGACAGCAAAGTTGCTGCGACAAATTTCATCGATGTAGCTTAATTGAGAAAACGTTCGGCTCGGTAGCGGAATGATGTGGGTTTGAATCGTCACTGGCAAATGGCTCTCATTCTATAGAACGCAGCACGTTTAACTTTATTCCTCCCCCATGATTTCGGACGCGAATTCTCAGTAAGAATATAGTAATGTAGAGAACTAATGAGGAACCACAGTCACGTGGGTGAGCAATCAACGGTCAGCTAGGAAATAATGGGGAACTAATCTGCCGTTCTGTGAGAAAATTTTTAACGAGAAGAGTAACGAAATTTACGTAATAAAACAGAAACTTAGAAGGACGGTGTGTATGTGTGTGTGTGTGTGGGGGGCAGTCAAGGCCAGGTTACTTTTTCCCTAACTGAATCGGACTTTCTTAAATTTATTTATTTAATCGTCGCCCACGAAATCGATATTTTTTAAACACAAATAATCTGAACCGAGTTTTCTTCTCTTTCTTCTTCGCTCTCTCTCTCTCTCTTTTTTTATTTTTTTTTTCATGCTGGCTATTCACAACTCCTTAGACCTTTTGTTTACCGAAACGACCTCAGAAATACCCAGTGAAGTGGGCACCAGACATATGCACTGAAGAGCAATTGAATTAGAGAAACCTGTCTAGTAACGTGTAGCACCACCTTTCGCCCTGATGACGGCGGCGATTCGTCTCGGCATGGATTCGACAAGACACCGGAAGCGTTGGGAAGCCATACGGATCCACGACCCCTCAACAAGCTCCCACAGTTCACGAAGATTTCATGGAGGGGGTCATCTCTCTCGATGGCATCACAGATGAGCTGAGGTCAGGTGACCTAGCTGGCCAAGGAAGCGAGGTCACGTCGGTGGAGTGTTCATCCAACCATTCGGATACAATTCGAGAGCTGCATTGTCTTGTTGCAGGATGAGGTCCCCAGTGGGATGTTGAAGACGCACAAACAGGAGCAAATGGTCGTCCAGGATATCCCGGTAACGTTGACCTGTGAGGGACGATGTCACACGTACCAGGGGTCCCATTTCAGTCCACATAAACAGTCCCCAGACGAGAATGCCACCCCCACCAGCTTGAAGAGTACCCTGCTGTCAAGAAGGATCCATCGCTTCATGTGGTTTGCGCCGTACTCGTATCCTGCCATCCGCATGTACCAACGTAAATCTCGACTCATCAGTCCAGGCAACATTTTCCCACATGTCTAGGGTCCAGTGCCGATGTTCCCGCGCCCATGCTAATCTTTGCACCCTGGGATGTGCGGTCAGTAGCGGTACCCTCGTGGGACGAAGGCTTCTGTACCCCCTAGCGAGGAGATGGTTCTGGATGGTGTGGCTGCTTACACATTTTTATGCACCAACGTTAAATTGCCGAGTGATTTCTTGCAGTGTGGCCCGTCTATCCACTGTTACAATGCGAGCTAGCCGACGATGACCCCGCTCATCCACACGCTGTTGTCCACGGCAGTTAACCCTTACAGGGATGGTTTTACCGGATTCGATGTACTCACGGTGCACCCGTGACACAGTGGTTCGTGAAAATACCAGTGCCTGCACGACTTCCGAGATGGAGTGACCCATTCGTCGGGCCCCAACAATTTGCCCACGATCAAATGCGCTTAGATCCTTCGTCTTACCCATACTGCGCCCGACTCTTACTAATTCCCGTCGCATTTGTCCTTATATTGTCAGATCGCTGCATACGTCATGTCGTTTCCATTTTCAGGGCCGCCCACAGCGCCACATTTGCGTAATGCCAGCTGTCTCTAATTCAATTGCTCTTCAGTGTACACTTGGGGAACTACTTGAATGAGCGAATGAGTAATTTCCATTATGTGCAGCTTTTATTGATTATGAAACTGCTTTTGATTCCGTGAAACCATCAGCAGCTACAAGATCTTTGAAATCCTGGGGTATTAAAAAATCCATAGATGAATATTATTAACAACAATATTAAACACTAACATCTACAAATATATAGGTGCAAAGGTTTGACTGTTCGAAAAACAGCACTTGCAAAAATTGGAAAGGAAGTGAGGCAATGTGACATCATATATCTCCCAAGCTCTTCAGCGCCGCCCCGGTGGCGCAGTGGTCTAAGCGATGGCTTCTGATCATTCGTCCGAAAGGGGTCCGGGTTCGAATCCCGATGAGGCAGGGATGTTGTTCTTGTCTTACGGCACTGGCTCCCTTTTCTGGAGTCAGTGGCCCTAAATTAGGGACGGGCGACTGCTTAATGCCCGCTGAGTTGCTCACGGTGGTCGTTAAACCTGCAATCAAAAGAAGAAGAAGAAAAAAAAAAGAACAGCTCTTCAATGCCTCTTTGCAGAATGCTTTTTGATCCTTGGACTGGGAAGAGAAACATGGGGTTAAGAATTAATGGATATTATCATGAATGGAATGGGGGATTACACCGTACGATAAAAATTTTGAAGATGTGAATCCGTTTTTTGGTGTAAATATGACAAGGATGGTAAGTCAGATAATATCCGAAAACTTGAAAATTCCGTCTTCCTGGAGCGGGTGGGGTGGGGGGTCGTTGCTGGTTGCTTAAACTAGAGATCCTGTGATGGTTATATTTAAATTTATCGGAAACATGAGACTTGTTGTCGTTCTGGGTGGTGTAATGGTTAGCATACCCGGGCGCCATAGGGGAGACGCGAATTCGATTCCCGCTCCAAGACGACGCAATTTTCAAGTTTTCAGATATTATCTGACTTACCATCCTTGTAATATTTACACCAAAAAACGGATTCACAGCTTCAAAATTTGTATTAATGGAGATTATTTAAACCAACCTACGTTTTGCTGACGCCACAGCAGTTTTTGCAAGTATTATCATGAATGGAATAGCTGCGAAATATGGTCTAGGAACTTGCTGACAAGAGTAGAGAAGTGGGCTTGAAAATTAACTTGCCGAGAACAAAATTGATGTATTAATATAATGCTTTTTCAAGAACTTAATATTTAGCGATTGATGGAGCAATTCCAGAAGTAACCGATGCCTACTTTTATTAACAGTTGTTTCATCACTGAAAATAACATTTCCCGTTCATCAACAGTCCAATTTTTATGTGCCTTGGCCCAAGCAATTTTTTTGAGCCGTTGTTGTTCAGTAAGGAAAGGTTTTCGTGCAGTCAGTCCATTTTCTTGTAGCCTACGACGAACTGTACGTGCAGATGCAATAATGCCTACTTCATTCTCCCACTCATTTCTTAAATCAGTGGCTGTTTTAAACATTGATTTTAAGGAACGACGAATCGACATGCGATCATCACGTTCAGTACACAGCCTTGGTCGACCTGTTATTTTTCTGTTTCCCACACATTCAGTTTCTGCAATTCTTTTAATGGTGCGCAAGACAGTGGAAATGATCACAGCCACATTTAACAGGAATTTTACGACTACTGAATTCAAGTTCATGCAAAGTAATTGTTCTGGTTTGAAGTGGCAGGACCAATTTGTGGGTCTTTGACATCCCGAAATTCAAATATCACCAGGAATTCCGCATAAACTTCCGTCAACTGACTACAAGCAGCTGCGTTCTAAGTCGGCAGACGATTCTACATCCTTTTATTTCCGTCAACTGACTACAAGCAGCTGCGTTCTAAGTCGGTAGACGATTCTACATCCTTTTATTTCCGTCAACTGACTACAAGCAGCTGCGTTCTAAGTCGGCAGACGATTCTACATCCTTTTATTTCCGTCAACTGACTACAAGCAGCTGCGTTCTAAGTCGGTAGACGATTCTACATCCTTTTATTTCCGTCAACTGACTACAAGCAGCTGCGTTCTAAGTCGGCAGACGATTCTACATCCTTTTATTTCCATCAACTGACTACAAGCAGCTGCGTTCTAAGTCGGCAGACGATTCTACATCCTTTTATTTCCGTCAACTGACTACAAGCAGCTGCGTTCTAAGTCGGCAGACGATTCTACATCCTTTTACTTCCGTCAATTGACTACAAGCACCTGCGTTCTAAGTCGGCAGACGATTGTACATCCTTTCATTCCTCAGTAGCGGATGTCGGAGAAAGCTATAGGAGTTTAGAGGGGGCGTGAACGCTTTTTCAGAACTGGATTTGTGTTTCCTCACTTGCACATTTTTGCTTGTAACTTCACTTCTATTACTGGTAAGAACATTCTGTAAAAATATTTAAATTCAGCATAAAATTTCCTTTAAAATAATGTATAATTTGCTTTCCTGATTTGACTTCAAACATCAAGAATTGACTTTCGGTCTACTGATGCAGGAGTTTTGGCCACGATTGCATGTCCCCCTAGGAAGAGCATTTTTTCTACTCCGTAGAAAATTTATCGAAATAGCATCAGCAGGGCCATGAAAATTCAATTGTTCTCCACTCGTCCAGATCCTCAATTTAAGCCTTTTTTCAAGTTAGTATAATCAAGGGTAAATGAAGAATGTGAATAGGAATTCACTGAGGTCATTAGTTGCAGGCGCGGACTGGGCCGCCGGGATACCGAGAGAATTCCCGGAGGGCCGCATATTCTGGGCCGGTAGACTTTATGCTAACTCAAGAAAAAACCCCATGCAGTGGCGTATATTCGAGGCTAGCTGCGAAGCCCGGAGAATGCACAAATAAAACTGAATTAAATATATACAAATGAAAGGCAATTATCAACGGTATTAAAATATGTCGATGCTTTTGTTGCAAAAGAAAACGAGTGCGTATTCGCTTCTTTGACTCAGTCTGGCGAGCGAAAACCAACGGCATAAGGCACGTAGATCTTCCAGATTCTCCGCAGTTCTGATGCGAAAAACTTCCGTACAATTGCCTGCTAGCGTTTCCATGACAACATGAATCAGCTGGTAGAGGAGAATGGGCCATTGCTTTGGGAAACGGTTCGCTCAGAAAAAAGAAGAGTTAGACTATCTCGGTCACTCGCCCATAAGTGTTTCGCGAGAGTTGTTTCAATTTTTGTGAAGTGTCAATGAATTAAAATTAGAGATTATATCTTAAATTCGTGGCTTTGTTGGATTCGAACTGTTTTGATAAATTTTGTGAAAGCTTCCCTGAACATCTACTGTCAGAACGTTAAGAACTCTATGCTTCAAACTTTGATACAGCTCTACTAAAAAATGAACTGAAGGTGTTTTATTCCCTTGATGAATACAAAAACAAATCAGTAAGAGACATTACGTGTTACATAAAGTTGAATAAATTGGACATAGTGTTTAGTGAGGTGTACAAATTAGCAGACCTCATATTAAACTTTCCATCAACAACTGAAAGAAGTTTTTCAGCATTAAAAAGAATCAAGATATATCTTAGAGCCACACAAGGACATGCACATTCGAAAAACTTGGCTGTTTTGTCAATAGAGGAAAACATTCTTTTTAAATATGAAAAAGTACTCGGAAGAAACATTTTATGAAAACGTAGCACTCAAGTTCACACAAAAGAAGAAGAATGGAGTTCATGTACAAATAAAGTATTCAGAAGAAGAATAAAGTTCATGTACAAATAAGTGTTCAAATCCTAATCCTCATAATTATTTGGTATCATGTTAGCAATGGCATGTACCTAAAATTTAGAAAAAAGTTATTTCTATTACTTAACAATTAAAAATTAAACTTCGCAATTTAAAAAGAAAAACAGTGCTGGGTAGGGGCGGGGGTGATATACCCAGGTCTCGGACCCAAGACATGCCACTGATATATAGATTTGTATTTCAACATTCTTGTAGTAGTAGAAGAAAACCAAGTTATACTAAAACGGCAAAATTTGTTTACCACTTTGAAGGCTTCAGAGGAAAACAGTTGAGTCTACCACTGTTTTAGATACACCCCATCCCATTTTCTTGACTTTGAATACGAGTCCCGTCCCTTTCGAAGGATATTATCTACATCAATCTGTTTTTTTTTTTAATTTTATTTTGATTGGAGGTTTAACGACCACTGTGAGCAACTCAATGGTCCTGTCTACATATGAAAACCTTGGACACAACTATTAAAACTTTCCCCTTCAGTTGTGGAGAATGAAAATATTTAATGTATTTAAAAAAAATTGTCATTGTTGTTGGACCTATGTATGCATATCATCCGGTTATTGTAGGCAAGTTATGTAAGATTTCCTACTTATTGTATGTATTTGCCTTACTTCATTCATTCTTTTTCTACGTCTTACTTGTCTTGTATGTTATTTATTCGATAATTTGACCACCTGATTGTTTGTATTCATATATCGATTTAAAACTATCATATTTGGATCTGACGACATGATCACCTGTTCAGTACACCCCACCCAATAAAGCTCCTTTAGTACTTCAATTTGATGATGGTCTTTAGGAAGACCGAAAGTTCTTATGTCTTTATTTTTAATCTTTTAATCTTTTAACTTATACATTAAATAAGTCCTTCAGTTCATTGGAAGCTTGAGTACTGTTTTAATTATCGTGCTTTTAAGTAAGACTGTTACCTTAAACTTTTATGATTGCCTCCACTGATTAGTAGTTGCTCTGCTGTTGTTAGAGGTTATTACCAATTGCTCCGCTGTTTGTTTGTGCTACTAAGTAGGGGATTCCAACACGGAAAGTGGAGTCTGAAGCTGTTCCAGCACTCTTAAGTTTGCCCTAGGGCAATGAGGGAGCAGTGCGTGGTTGACGACTGCTTTGGAAAAGATGAATGCAAGACAAGATTGTTGGCCTGAAGGAAAGGAGTTATAGAAAGGTACTTTCCGCGTGTTCTTATTCCCACTCAACTCTAATCCACGGAAACATTTGCTTTAAGACCTTTCTCCTAGGCATGGCATTTTCTTTTAATCAGAGCACGTTACTGGTGACAGTGTGTTATGTTTATTACTAGGGTATATAGGGGATGTTGCCCGACCTAGGACGGGGTTAAATTTTTAAGTGATGCAGATTGAAAACATATCAAATAAACGCCGGATTTATGTTAGGAAATATAGTAAAAACCATGGACTGTGGAAGGTAGGGGACACAGGGGTCCGGACCCTCCGGAATTTCATGGTCCCCTCACTGAAGTAGGATCTTCGTACCAAACATCTCAAAAATGTCTGGTTCACATATGGTCTAACTTTTTTTTTAATAAAAAATTAATATTAGACCGTCCCAACGTGTCGCAGTTTTCTGGAAAACGCTCCAAGTACAACTTTGAAAATAGTTTTTGCACAAATAAGTTGAAGAGTTAACTCACCGTTGTGTTTTTCACTTTAAAAATCGTTAAAGAATTCTCAAATAGCAATGGGCTGGATATATTGATATATAAACAAACTGACCATGGTTAAACAATTGAGATATTAGATTGAATTAGACCAAGAAACAGGAAAATACCCAGAAGCAGACCACCTGGAAGATGGGTGGATGAAATTCGAAAGTATGCTGGAGTGACTTGGAAGAGATAAGCTTAAGGCAAAAAGTTATGGAAGAGACTTCCATCCAGCAGTGGACTGATAATAGTTGACGATGATTTGTTAAAGTACTTTCATATACAACCTACGATTTCTACTCTCTCTCTCTCTTTTATTGTTTTAATTCTGGGAGAAGTTGGTCCCCCCTGAAATTATCGGGTTCCGCCTCCCATGGTAAAAACTCATTCATATAAGAGCTGAAAATGTTTTTAGATGAGATTTTGCTCACTTCGACATCTTAAAATTTCAGTTTTTATTGTAGGCTAGAGCGTCTTAAATATACCTGGGTATACACATTTATGGGATGTAAGGTCAGGAGATGCGTAACATCACAGCCTCTCCTTGACAAATGTCAACCCCGCCTTCTCGTGGTGCATCCTGTTCCCACTAAAGGGGCTCTGACGACCGCAAATAGCGGTATAACTATACCATCGGGATCAGAGGAAATGCTATCCCACACTCACCAACCCGCTTGGCCAGCGTGGTGAGTTATGGCCAAACACCTCCAAAATGACTCTACAACTTAAATCTTGGCCCTCAGTCTCCGGCAGCTGGAATGTACCTGGCCAAGGCAGCGGCCAGTGCGACATGAAGGCAGAGGGTGCTAAGAATCCCCGGAGGACCGGACTAGGCTGCCATTTGATGCTGACCTTGGCTACCTACAACGGACGCTCCCTATCTTCTGATTCAAGGCTTCTTGAATTGGAAGAGGAACTACAAAGGATCAAGTGGGACATCGTCGGGCTGAGTGAGGTAAGGAGAAAAGGAGAAGATCTCATTGAACTGAAAAGTGGACATCTCTTCTATTATCGTGGGACAGATACTGGCAGAACTAGTGGTGTTGGATTTATAATAAACAAGAAACTGAAGGATAAAGTGGTAGAAGTTGAAAGTTCCTCTGACAGAGCTGCACGACTCGTTATCCAACTATCGAGAAGATACCAGGCTCAGATTATTCAAACTTATGCACCCACCACAAGTCATCCTGAAGAAGAAATTGAAGAATTTTATGAGGAAATTCGTCATCTAAATAATAAAGGTAAGCAGCACTTGAAGATAATTATGGGAGATTTCAATGCAAAAATAGGGCACCGGCAACAGAATGAAACTTCAGTAGGTAAATTCGGTCACGGCAACAGAAACCAGCGTGGAAATACTCTCGTTGAGTTTGCAGAGGCAGAAGGATTTTTCATCTTGAATTCCTTTTTCAAGAAAAAGCCACACAGGAAATGGACATGGAGACATCCAATTGGGACGACAAGTGAAATTGATTTTATTATGTGTAACAAAAAATTCGTCATCGAAGACTGCAGTGTGCTAAACAAGTTCAACACAGGTAGTGACCATAGATTGGTGAGATGTAAGATGCACCTCAACACTAAACTGGAACGTGGCAAGCTCATAAGACAAACAAAATGTATTGACATAACCAACCTTAAAAAACACCATAATACTTTCAAGTTGGAACTGAAGAACAGATTCTCTGCTTTAGAAGGCCTAACATCGGAAGAAGTGGATATTTCTGAAGTTAACAGAAAAGTAACCAAAGCTCTTATGGATACAGCAACAAAATTAGCTGGGTCTAAGAACAAGTTGCATGTAAACAAATTATCAGGAAAAACCAAAATGTTGATGCAAAAAAGAAGAGAGATGAGGACAACTAAAGAAGATGTGACTTCCAAAGTGGAATATATAGAGCTATGCAAGACAGTAAGAAAAAGTATCACTGAAGACGTAAGAAAATTCAACTGTGAACTAGTAAGGAAAGCAATTGAAAACAACCAAAGCCTAAAGATAGCAAAGGGACATCTCAGTAAGGGAAGAAAACAGATTATGGCTCTGAGAAAAGAAGATGGTTCTATAACAAGAAATAGAGGCGAAATTTTGACAAGAGTGAAAGATTTCTACTCCAAACTATATGAAAGGGATGATACATGTACTCCAGACATCATGAAAGGTACCAGAGTTCTTCCAGTCCTCCCAGCAGAAGTTGCTCATGCAATCAAGAACATGAAGCGGGGGAAAGCTCCAGGAGAAGATGGAATTACTATAGACATCATACAAGAAGCAAGTGGAGAAATTGAAACAGTACTCGCCCAAATTTTCACTCGATGCCTTAATGAAGGGAAGATTCCTGAGGATTGGAACAATGCTACAATGATCCTGCTACATAAAAAAGGTGACATTGAGGATCTCAGGAACTACAGACCTATCAGCCTCCTATCAGTGGTTTATAAAATCTTCACTAAAGTTCTTTCACACCGCTTGAAGGTAACACTGGACATGGCTCAACCGAGAGAACAAGCTGGATTCAGGAGTGGCTACAGCACAATAGATCATATCCACGTACTGAGAGAACTAATTGAAAGAGCGAGGGAATATGAACTTCCATTGTGCATGGCTTTTATCGATTATGAAAAAGCCTTTGATTCGGTGAAACCATCAGCAGTTACCACAGCTCTGAAATCCTGCGGTATTGAAGATGCATACATTAATATTATTAATAACATCTATGAAAATGCAAGTGCAAAGATTCGGCTGTTTGAAAATACAACACACATAAAAATTGGAAAGGGAGTGAGACAAGGTGACACCATATCTCCGAAGCTCTTTAATGCCACATTGGAAAATGTCTTTCAATCACTGAACTGGGAAAACAAAGGGATAAAGATTAATGGAGATTATCTAACCCACCTTCGTTTTGCTGATGACGTAGTCATTTTTGCAACTACCCCATCAGAGCTGCAGAGTATGATCCAGGAACTTGCTGACAAGAGTAAAGAAGTGGGATTAAAAATGAACTTTCAGAAGACAAAAGTGATGTTCAATGCTTTTACAAGAAATGAAGATTTATCGATTGATGGAGAAAAACTGGAGATAACAGATACGTATGTTTATCTTGGACAGCAGATATCAAGTGAGGGTCACATTGACGAAGAAATTAATCGGCGTACAAAACTTGCCTGGAGAGCTTTTGGAAGAAACAGCATAATTTTCAAGAGCAATATGCCGTTATGTCTTAAAAGAAAAGTGTTTGATCAATGCATCCTTCCAGTGCTTACGTATGGTGCAGAGACGTGGACCTTAACTAAAAGAGACATACAAAGGCTGCAGACAACTCAAAGAAGCATGGAGAGGTGCATGCTTGGTATAACCAGGAGAGATAAGAAGAGGAACTCGTGGATCCGAAAAATGACGAGAGTGGAAGACATCATGATCAGAGTTAAATCCCTGAAATGGCAATGGGCTGGACATACTGCCAGAAGGACAGACCATAGATGGACAGCCGAAATTTTAGATTGGATTCCAAGGGACAGGAAAAGACCCAGAAAAAGACCACATGGGAGATGGGTGGATGAAATTCGTAAATATGCGGGAGTGACATGGAGGAGACTGGCACAAGACAGACCGTTGTGGAGGAAACTTGGGGAGACCTTCGTCCAGCAGTGGATTGATAATGGTTGACAATGATGATGATGATGACACATTTATAGTAACGCTGATTCCCTTTTATGAAATCACTCTGCAATGCGTAGAAAATAAAACACGACATAACACCTACGTAACAGAACAAACGTCGCAGACAGTTGTTCGAGCACGTGCGTGTTGCCACAGATGAAGTCGTTTGTCTTACTAACTTTATTTTATTTTCCGGTATTTCTCCTTGATTTTACGTATCGTGCGATAGCGGTGAGCGTAGTTCCAATATCGGCCACCGGATAAAAGCAGATGGCGCTGCAAGTGCTGAATGACGTCAGAAAATAGTGACAGACGTAGCCTATTATATACGTTTTATACCGGTATGTAACTCTTTAGGTTTCGCTAATTTTATCAAAAATGGATGGACGGGACACACAAAAAAAAAAAAAAAAATACTCCAAACTTTGGATTCTTTTCTATTCCAAAAAGGAGAAAAGCTTCGAAATAGTTCCAAAATTAATGGGTATGTATCCGGCGGGGTAGGATTGCTCGAATACCTTTGCAGCTTGTAGTAAAAGTTCTAAAAAATTCTTTCTTTTAGGGTTTCGTAAATAAAGTTGTTGTCAAACTTCCCCCAGCAAAATATTCGCCCATCCATTGCCAACCCTGATTTTGAAGCCTAGCGATGTTCCTATTAAGCTGCTCTATGGCGCTTTACAAGCAATGAGTCCTGCACTGTTCTTATTACAATAATTAGCGTATAGCGCGCCCTAGGACGGTCGTTTTTAAGCTTTAAATAAATATTAATATAAAGGGGATGTTGCCCCGTCCTGTGACGGAGTGAAATTTTTAATCGAAGCAGACTGAAAACAAATCGAATAGACGCCGGATTTCTGTAAGGAAACATATCAAAAACTTATATGAATTCATTCATCATGGATAGTATATTTTCTGTTTTAACACCAAAATCAATATGGTTTCTTTTGCAAATATTTTTCACAACAGGTATAATCCGGGGTTATAATCAAGTGACCCAACGAACCTGTTTTTATTGTTGTCCCGGGATAGCGTGGTCTGTCGGGCTCTTTCTATTTTACCAAGTACACTGTTTACAATAGATTCATTGTATCCATGTCTTGCTGCAATATCCTTGATGTTGTTAATCTCGTGCTGTCGTGATGAGTGAGAAGAGCAGTGTGTAAATGCCCGATTTAAGGTGGACGTCAAGTAATTTTGCTTCCTATACTTCCAATGGAAAAACTTTTGTACACATTTTCTTCACAATGAATGCGTTCCCAAGGATGAAAATTCGCACATCGATTAAAATAGCTTCATTTTATAACTTAGAATACTTAATATTTTCTAAAACATAACCATAATTACGCAATCCAACATTTATTTGTCTATGACGTCATCATAGTACAGGTCGCGCCATCTTTTTTCTGGTTTCAACACCACCAAAGAAAAAGTTATTGATTTTCAATATCATTATGATTATGTTTTAGAAAATATTAAGTATTCCAAGTTATAATATGAAGTTATTTTAATCGATGTTTAAATTTTCATCCTTGGGGACACATTAATTGTGAAGAAAACGTGTACAGAAGTTTTTCCATTGGAAGTATATAGGAAGCAAAATTCCTTGACGTCCACCTTAATATAAAGTGAATTGGTGATTTCTTATATCTCATCGGGTGGAAGCTCTCCATAGGAATTATTGTTGTGCATGCAGTGGGTTTCCTGTACACAGAATGTCGGATGTTGTACGTTTTACGGTCACGTTCGAGTAATATGTCCAAAAAAGGCAGTGAATTTTAGTTCGAGTAATATGTCCAAAAAAGGCAGTAAATTTCAGTTCGAGTAATATGTCCAAAAAGGCAATGAATTTTAGTTCGAGTAATATGTCCAAAAAAGGCAGTAAATTTTAGTTCGAGTAATATGTCCAAAAAGGCAGTGAATTTTAGTTCGAGTAGTATGTCCAAAAAAGGCAGTGAATTTTAGTTCGAGTAGTATGTCCCGAAAAGGCAGGGAATTTTAGTTCGAGTAATATGTCCAAAAAAGGCAGTGAATTTTAGTTCGAGTAGAATGTTAAAAAAGGCAGTGAATTTTAGTTCGAGTAATATGTCCAAAAAAGGCAGTGAATTTTAGTTCGAGTAATATGTCCAAAAAGGCAGTGAATTTTAGTTCGAGTAATATGTCCAAAAAAGGCAGTGAATTTTAGTTCGAGTAGTATGTCCAAAAAAGGCAGTGAATGTTAGTCTCAAATTCTGTAATGAATTTTATTGTAGCATATCTTGAGGACATGTATTCTGCAAATTTATGTAATTCCTCACGTGAATATTTTCCAAAATGTCAGGATGTCGTCTACGTAGCGAATGTATAGCGCTAGTCCCCTTTTATACTCGGCAAGTACTTTATTTTCCAAGTCCTGGAGGATCAAAAGTGAAAATCCTCCAAATACGTGGCGTCAGTAAATAAACAAATACATCGCTCTTTCCACGTTCCAGAAACGCATAGCAACCGAAAAATTGTTATTCGGTTGCTATGTACAGGGGAGAGTGGGGAACCCATGGGCACTGCTCTTCCTAATCATCACAACAGGACGAGATTAACAACATCAAGTATATTGCAGCGAGACATGGATACAATGAATCTATTGTAAACAGTGTACTTGGTAAAATCAAAACAGCCCGACAAACCACGCTATTCCGGGACAACAATAAAAACAGGTTCGTTGGGTTACTTGATTATAACCCCTGGATTATACCTGTTGTGAAAAATATTTGCAAAAGAAACCATATTGATTTTGGTGTTAAAACAGAAAATATACTGTCCATGATCAAAAAAGACAGAGATCCCATTGAAATGTCAAAGAAATTTGGTATATATAAAAAAAAAAAAAAAAAAAAGGAACTCATTCATGTTAGAATTAAAAATTATATGCTATTTATTTCCGTTTTTCAAAAGACCGCGCGATAAATAACATTCTGTGTAAAATATTTGATATTTAACAATTGTAGATTAGAGCGTTTAGATAGATCGATGTTTTTGCAAAATGTGTAATATAATCAGCACTAAACTCGGAAAGTTGTTTTCATGTTAACTTACCTTAATAACTTTTACTTTGATTTTTCGCGTTAAATTACTTTTTCACCGGCACAGTTCTACATTCATGGCTTGTTTTACAGTGTCCTATTGGACTGTTAGTTTGAAACATCATACCAAAGCTTTTCCTACAAAATAATGCGACATCTGGTATTACAAATCGGAACTATCTAAGTTCTCGACAATGTGCTATTAAGGCGACATCTGCTTTTAGATGCCATCTTGCTCACTTTGACATCCAGTTTTTATTGTAGGTTAGAGAGTTTAGATAGACCGATGATATTTTGCAAAATGTATAATATAATTAGCACTAAATTCGGAAAGTTAGTTAAATTAAAAAAGTAAAAAAAAATAATGAAAGCGTACAAATTAATATTCGAATTGTGCTAAATTAAATTTATATAGAAGCGCAACTTGCCGTGATATTAAGATTTTAATTCGAATTTTGTAACTTGGATAAATTGAACGAGTCATTGATAATCCAATGTTTCTAAATTAGCACGCGATCACCTTGACATCTCAATGTGATCGCATGCAAACTCAACTTGCTGTGATATTAAGAATTCAATTCGAATTTTTTAGATCGGAAAAATAGAACTCGAGTCATTAATAATCCAATGTTTTTAAACTAGCACGCGATCACCTTTACATCTAAAAGTGATCTCGTGCTATTATATAGCAGGCAATCATTTTGACATCGCGAGAGCACACACGAATTGGTCGATAAGCGATGGCGCAACAATGCGGACGTTGCTGTGACGTCAAGTGTCCCAGAGAGACAGACAGATCATGGGTGTTTATATGTATTATGATCTGCTATGAAGGAAAAGATCGAACATACCGCTTCGGTGAGGCAGGGGTTGAAAGAGTATCCCTTCAAGCTGCGGCCACATCGTACTCTTGTGGATACTACAAATTCACCGGTTGGATCAACGTTGACAATGGTGCTGAGGTCACCGAAGTCGGTTTGAGGATGTTTGTCAGTGGCCTTAAAACCGCCATGGTAATCATCAATGATTGGGTTGAAGAGGTCAGCAAAGACATTGTAGGAATCGGCATCGGGAGCGTAGATGCCGACACCACTGTCTAAGTTTTCAACACCTGAAAAAGAGAAGAGAAAAAAATATTTAACATTGTTTACGACAGTTCCAAATACGTGCAAGTTAACCGTCGAGTTTCAAAAATGACATTGATAAACAAAATACTATACCGTGAAAATTAATTGGGACAAGATATTTTATTCTCAGAATTGTAATGTGATAGTCAGTTGATGTCGGAAACCCACGGAAACCGGTTTTTATCAGCTGTGAGGTGGTGTGACTGTTAGAACTTGATAGTAAGAATGTGGTTTGACCGTTTTTAAACAGGAAATAGGCACCTCAGCTTCAGTTGTGAGCTTTCGTGTGTGACAGGTGGATGTTAGTTTTTGCTCTCTGTGAGTACGTGTTGCTTTTGCGTATTGAAAAATTGATATTTCCCCAAGGAAGCGTGCAAAAATAATTTCTCTGAAGGATCACACTTCTATGACAGTGAGAGATATCGCTTCTGCAGTTGGTATAGGCAAATCAAGTGTATCAAGACTGCTTACGCGGTACAATGCATCTGGATCATCGTCTCCAAAAAGGAGAGGTAAATGTGGAAGAAAACGAAAAACGACTCTACGAACCGATAAATATCTAATCAGAAATATTAAAATGAATTAAAAAAAAAAAAAAAAACACAAGCACCGACCTTCAAAGAGATTTAGTGGCTAGTGGTTGTGATGTTAGTGATTCACCTGTACACCGCAGGCTTCTGGAAGTTGGTCGGAAGGCAAGAAGACCAACGAAAAAACAATATTTGAATGCGAAAATGAAGATAAAACGTTAAGCATGGGCCAAAAAATATAAATCATGGACTGCTGACGACTGGAAAAAGGTAATTTTCAGTGATGAATTTCATTTATTTGTGCAGGGTTACCAAGCAAATGTCGTTAGATGAAGCAACTGTGAATCCTTAAGACCTGAGCATGTCAAACAAACTGTAAAACACCTTCTGAAACAGATGTTTTGTGGGTTTTTCACATCAAATGGCACTGGAAGCTTAGTTCCTGTTCAAGGTATGATGAATTCAGCCAAGTACGTAGAAATATTACAACGTGGGATTGTTCCAATCTTGCAAACTTTTGACGGGACATTTCAACATGACTTGGCCCCATGTCACAACTCGAAATTGGTCAAGAATTTCATGCTGGTAAATCAAATTCATTTGCTTGATTGGCCTGGAAATTCACCAGACTTAAATCCCATAGAAAACTTGTGGAATATTTTGAAGAGACGTTTAGGTAAAATGGACTGTACAACCAAAGAACGCATGATAACGAATGCTATAAAAGTGTGGTTCCACGATTATGAAGTCAAAAATATGTGCACTCAATTAGTAGAGTCAATGCCAAAACGAATTCAAGAGGTCATTTCTGCTAAAGGAGGACATACTTAATACTAATACAGGTATTTATCGTGTATGTAAGGTCAGGTGATGCGTAACATCACAGCCTCTCCTTGACAAATGTCAACCCCGCCTTCTCGTGGTGCATCCTGTTCCCACTAAAGGGGCTCTGACGACCGCCAATAGCGGTATAACTATACCATCGGGATTAGAGGAAATTCTATCCCACACTCACCAACCCGCTTGGCCAGCGTGGTGAGTTATGGCCAAACCCCTCCAAAATGATTCCACAACTTAAATCTTGGCCCTCAGTCTCCGGCAGCTGGAATGTACCTGGCCAAGGCAGCGGCCAGTGCGACATGAAGGCAGAGGGTGCTAAGAATCCCCGGAGGACCGGACTAGGCTGCCATCTGATGCTGACCTTGGCTCGAAAGTATGCAGGGGTGACATGGAGGAGACTGGCACAAGACAGACCGTTGTGGAGGAAACTTGGGGAGACCTTCGTCCAGCAGTGGATTGATAATGGTTGACAATGATGATGATGATGATCAAGGCATAGAATGATATAAAGGTATAGTTTTGGAAAAAAGAGGGATTTTTTACTTTGTCCCAATTAATTTGCACAGTATAGTAGCTTTAACAATTTATATATAAGAACAACGTTAACAATTTATACTTTAAATAATATTTATATGTTTAAAAATAAACTTAAACAATACCTTATACGATCAACTTAACTACAACACCCTTCATTACTAGACACAAAGGTTGTTGGTTTTTTTTTTATATAAATAAACTGGAGTGGTCTCTGTGACTTGGGGATTCTAAATTAACTTTCTATAGCATTGGCAATGACTATTACGCTTGACACCCTAACACGTTAATGATTAACTCTACTAGCTATCTTATTATTGATTACAATTCTTTGATCAGTTATCAGAGTATTGTGGTTCTAATACATTTGGTTACAATATTGAATGATATCGGCTCCTTCTGCTTTAGTGGCAAATTTGAGTTAATAATGATAGCTGTCTCTCAGGGCCGTCGATCACTGGCATGCCTACTTGACTTTTTTTTTTTTTGTTTTGATTGGAGGTTTAACGATTACCGTCGATAGTTATGCGCTTCCATTCAGTACATAATGCTGCCGCTAACTGTTGCTTAGTAGTAGGCCTTGGTTCCAAACTTCTTATGCGGCGCTCTAATTCATCCCTTAGGTGCTCTATGGGATTAAGATCAGGGCTCTATGCCGGCCAGTCCACACACGATACGGAATTATTGTCAAACTACGCCGCAACAGTCCTTGCTTTATGGCTGGGTGCATTATCCTGCTGTTACTAACCAGGCTCGGTTCCATAGTATTGCCACAGAGTTGGTAGGGCATAATTGTCCAGAATATCGAGGTAGACGTGCTGGTTAACAGGTTTGTCCACGATAACCAATGGGCCGGGACCATACCACGAGAAACACCCCCACACTAGTACACTGCCAGCTTCAAACTTGACCGTAGGAACAGTACACTGTGGTAAATAGCGTTCCCCCGGTTGCCGCCATACCCACATACGGCCATCAGACTGATGAATCGTGTATCTGGATTCATCAGTCCATAGGTCCCGTTTCCATTGATCTACGGTCCACGATAAATGTTCTTTCCACCATGCTAAACGAAGAGTAGCATTCCGAGTGCAGATGAAGGGCTTATGAGCAGCCGCACGACCACGGTAACACATGGAATGAAATTCGCTGCGAATGATACGTGTACATACCGAGGCTCCAGCATTTTTACTGACCTGTACACTGAGGTCTTGTGCAGTAGTACTCCGTCGATTAGCTGTAACGCCTCTCCTGAGGCTTCGACGTGCTCTATCACTGATTTTCTTTGGGCTGCCGGTACGGTTTGGTGCTTCAGGCGCGCCATATGTCTTCCACTTATTCAGTACATCCAAAACAGTTGACTTGGGTATATTTAAACGCCTCTCGGTTTCTCTTATGGACAACCCACTGATATAACACCCAACAATCTTTCCTTTGTCAAAGTCAGTTCTCTCCGGCGGTGACATTTTCACTCAACTTCACAGTGCGATATGATCGCGGTCAACTGCAGGCTTGTTTTTATACCGTTTGCAGCTGCACCGCGCATCTTCACAACGCAGCGAATCCATTCATTTGCTTTTGAAGGGGTGCGGTGATTTTTGTCAGTATAGTGTATATAAAAAAATACAGGCAGGCTCAGATCTGATTGAGCCGTCAGTTTGGAACGTAGGACTACGACTTGCAGATCGGAGAGCTGAAATGAGGTAGTCGAGTATGGTTTTAAATCGTTTATTTAATTTGTTATAGCCAACACAGGTTATGATATGAGAAGTAGCTTACATAATTTTTACAAATAATGCTGGATACATTGCGAACACAAAGCAGATCGATACATGAAATACCCAACGTGGTGCTCTGTCTTCTTGGACTTCTTACATTCATCTCTTGCTCTGGCCTCTCGTTTTGATTTTCTCATCTTTTGCTTGCGTTCATTCTGCGAATTCCGTGGCATTGTCGAAAATGTTAACCCTTTCACACGAAAACAATTTTTAAAATTTTTAGTTTAAACCACTGCAATATGTTCTTTATATATTTGAATAGATCTCGTCAAGGGCTTTAAAACGATACCATACACAGTCGTTTTGCACTCACGGTTGTCCAGACAAACCGCGATATTGTCAAAAGTGTTGTCCACAGGAAAACAATTTTTGAAATGTTCAGTTCACACCACTGCGAAATGTTCTTCATATATTTGAATAGATCTCGTCGAGAGCTTTAAAACGATACCACGCACAGTAGTTTTGCACTCACGGTTGTCTAGATAAACCGCGATATTGTCAAAAGTGTTCACAAGAAAACAATTTTTAAAATGTTCAGTTCATACCACTGCGAAATGTTCTTCATATATTTGAATAAATCTCGTCGAGAGCTTTAAAACAATACCACGCACAGTCGTTTTGCACTCACGGTTGTCCAGATAAACCGCGATATTGTCAAAAGTGTTCACAAGAAAACAATTTTTAAAATGTTCAGTTCATACCACTGCAAGATGTTCTGAATAGATCTCGTCGAGAGCTTTAAAACGATACCACGCACAGTCGTTTTGCACTCACGGTTGTCCAGATAAACCGCGATATTGTCAAAAGTGTTCACAAGAAAACAATTTTTAAAATGTTCAGTTCATACCACTGCGAAATGTTCTTCATATATTTGAATAGATCTCGTCGAGAGCTTTAAAACGATACCACGCACAGTAGTTTTGCACTCACGGTTGTCCAGATAAACCGCGATATCGTCAAAAGTGCTCACAAGAAAACAATTTTTAAAATGTTCAGTTCATACCACTGCGAAATGTTCTTCACATATTTGAATAGATCTCGTCGAGAGCTTTAAAATGATACTACGAACAGTCGTGTTGCGCTCACGGTTGCCGAGATAGACTGAGTCGAACGCGGCGGCACACCCAGAAATATTGCATCATCTCCCCCGCGCACAGGGAGCGTCAGGCTCACGATGTGTTGCGCTGTACGCGAATTGGACTTCACGCTGTTTCGATTAGTGTGCGGTACGTATATTTAACGCAATAATGATTTCAGTTGGGACCAGTTTTTGTCACAGGCAACGTTGGGCGCAAGTCGCCCCATAATATCCGCGGAGTTAGACGTAGAACTACGTTAAAAAAAAAAAAAAAAAAATACTGTTTTCTTGTGTGGTGACACATCAGTGATTTCTAGCTGATGGGTAGTGAAAGTGTGGCTGGGAAAAACCACCCTGCTTTTTTCAGAACACATAGAAAAAATTCAGAAAATTTAAGAATTCTGTCCTCTAAGAAAGGTCGCTGAAGTATCAGCTGTTGACGCAAAAGTTTTAAAGTTTTTTCTTTAAAGTTTCTGGTCTATCTGTTATCTTGATGTCCTAGGAATTCAGGTCCCTCAGAGCAATAGTATATTCAGTGGGTGTGCTTATAGCAGCCAAAGATGTATATATATAAAATAAAAAAAAAAAACAGGTCAGAAAAACCCACTGCGTATGGTTGAATTTTACTGGTCGTTGACTAGTTGTTAAAAAAATAAATACTTATATTGCAAAAACGCATTGTAGCAAAACGCGTTATTATCAGAACTTACGGACCTTTGGAAAATTCTCGCTGCGATCTGTAAAGCCATGGAAAGTTTTGGGCCAGTGTTGAGAAATAACACCTCTGATTTCAATAATTGATTTATCTGAGAAGTTATAACGATTTTCAATATTAATGCTCATAAATTAAAATGTAACTAAAAGAATATCGTAAATTTAAATAGAAGTACGGAAATTTTAGTTATACTGTTTCATGCAGCTAAAAGTTTTCTGGTTAGGTCATTTCAATCAGCTTAAAATAGAAAAATGTGCTAGAAAATTGGAAATTTTCAAAGTGATCAGCAGATGGCAGCACGTTACATTTATTCTGGCAATGTTATTTTATTCTGGTAATATAATTCAAGAGGCGCTTAAGAAATTACAGGAAAAATATTTATGTATGATAGCACATATAATTCGGAATGCTTAGAGCGGTTAGCGAAAATAGAGTAAAACGCTTGTATAAGAGGAAAGCCGGTTTTCAACCTTTTAAAGTGATGCCCACTTCTCAGTTACACAGAACACTTTCTCCCTAAGAGAATGAGTTAAGATTTTGTAGCAAAAGCCACGAATGGCCAAGTGGTTAGAGGAGCGGGCTTCTGGAAAACCGTCTGGGTTAATCTGTGATGAGGACCGGGCGGTGAGTTTGTCTTAGGGCATTCGCTCTATTCCTTCCCTAGAACCAGTGGCTCTGTGAAGACCCTGTTTTTTTCGTGCGTGACATCGAGTAAAAATTTCAGGCAGTTTCCTTCGTTGCACGATACCTTAAAAACCCTCACAAGTCCAAAAGGATTTTATTTGATTGTTTAAAATTAAAACATTAGAACATGGGCTTTGTGGATGCCCGAAAAGTCTCATATTTTAATTTTTTAACAATCAAATAAAATCCTTTTGGACTTGTGAGGGTTTTTAATTCCTTTAGGTTTTTAAGGTTTCTAAGGTATCGTGCAACGAAAGAAGCTGCCTGAAATTTTTTTTTTCAGTGGTTCTGTATTTAAGACGAAAAATTTCTTGTAGCTGTTAATATTTATGGGGGTCATTAACCTTCCCCCCAGTCACATGTCTCAAATCCAAAAAAAAAAAATGTTGACCAAAGTTAACTCTTGATCTCATGAACGCTCTTTAATAAACTGGGGTTTCATTTAAATTTCTATGACCGGAACTGACTTTGTCTACGTGGTTCTGCTAATCAAAATTTTGCTTGAAGAATTTGCTGTTCACTGACTAAAACACCAGATGGTGCGAGAAACTTGATTAGGAGGCGAGTTAGCTCGCAAGCATTTAAGTAACGAAATAATCTGTAGATGGCGGTACATGTTTTCATTCTCCATCATTTATAACAAATGTGTACTTTTATGACTATTATTGCGCATATTATTATTATTCTAACTGCATTTATTATTAATTATATTATATGTAATTTTTATCATTATTATTCTTAGCAGAAGAAGGGCTTCATTCTTCAGATATTGATACCTACCAAAGTTTGAAATATCTTGAGCAATTGCTGATATTGTAATTTTTATTTTATTTTAAAGCTTTATACCTTTATCCTATTACATTTATAATTATATCTTTATTTTTATTATTATCATGTTGTAGACTCACGGAAGATATATCGAAAGACAGAAATATTGTCGATGTTTATGTGTCGTCATCTACCGATAATACTGTATTTGTACTGAAAGCTTATAGAACCGATACTAAGTTACGTACATAATAACTCAGAATAATTAATAATTAATTCAGTATTTAAGTAATCCAGAATAGTTAATGAATGACAGAAGTAAATGAATGGCTGTACAAATAAGTAGGTAAAAAAGACAGGCAGATGAAAAATACTTAAAATGTAAAAAACGATTTTGTGTAAAATAAATTTCTAAATCGTGACTGCACGATAGGGAAACATTTCAATGAGCGAGGATTTTACCTCCAATATATGCTCATGCGCGTAAGATGTCTTCAAAATCTCATAATTGATTGGATTTTAATTTTCCGAAACATTGTTTGTTACTCTGAGTTATCGAAAAATCATCTGTCTGAAGAAGCGTAGCCAAGGGGGCGGGGGATACTCGGGTCAGGACCCTCCCTTGAGGGTGGATTGAGTACGAATTTAAAGCGATATACTGTATATGTACATTGAGGCTTTCACCGATGAACCAAATCCATACCCCCTCCCCTTAAGAAATTTCTGGCTGCGCCACAATCTGTCTATAATCCCACGCAAACTTTAAAAGGAACTTGTGATACCTGTACGACAATTTGCGAGCCGAACGAAGACTTGTACATCAATATTAAATAAGAGTCATCAAGTGCATGTGTATTTACGCGATGTGTAGCTACAGGTTCAAAGTAATTTAAAGGTCTAAATTTCCATTGCATAAATATAATTCAAAGTATGTCCGGTACCTGATGAAGACCACATAGTGTTGGTCGAAAGATCTAGTACTTTTAACTAATGTATTTTAAAGAATTGTTTTTTAACTTGTATTTGTCTTTTGATCTAATTAAAAACCTACATCGACGTAACGTTTACTGAAGTTATAAAGGTCAGTTGCAAGTTTTTCTTATCGTGCTAATCGACAGATATCTATGCTTCGTTGTAACGATTAGTAACTGACTACTCACGCGATTCATCTCCTGCAATTAAACGACTAAAAATTAAAAAGCCTAAAACATTTCTGATGGCAAATCGGATAATTTTAGAAGAGCTTATCAGAAGTTAAACAGTCTTAAGCTGTGAAGCAAATTCCTGCGGTAAAGTTTCTCGGTCCTCTAAGAAAGCGAAGACTCAAATACAAACTGAAATGTTAACTTTCTTTCAAACAGATCTCCTTCGAGATTATCTTGGCTGAGAAGGAATGCAGGAGAAAGTTATTTAAGATCACCGCAGAGGGGGAAAAGAGAATTTATAATGGCCACCAGCCAAGTTTTTGTCTTTCACGTGCACTAAGGGCATCAGCTCGAAAATTCCTTCCGTCGAACGGATATCGGAGCTTTTCCCTTAAGTGAAGTACTTCAAGAAGCTGCTTTCAAAGCACTATAGCGAGTGAAGACGTTCACTGAAGTTTACTTTCATACTTTATTATTATCGCAAATATTCTATTATTTAAAACCCTCATATGAAAAATAAAACAATCTTCTTATATAAAACAAACATTCAAAACCAGTTTAGATATAGGTACGTTTTTCGTTTTGGCGACCATTGTGAGCAGCTTTAAGGGTCGCCCTTCTCCAATTTAAGCAGCTGGTTCCATAGAAAGGGGCACCATGGGGAGACGCACCCCCATGGATTATACGTAGCTCGAGCACGAACCCCACTAGGAATACCGAGTGAACCTAAGAGTGTACCAGGGTACGAAACAGCTACCTCCGCTACGAAAAATAGTCCCTAGCGTTTAGAGCAAAAAATGCTTCGTCGTAACGATTAGTAACTGACTGCTCACGCGATTCATCTTCTGCAATTAAACGACTAAAAATTAAAAGTCTAAAACATTTCTGATGGCAAATCGGATAATTTTAGAAGAGCTTATCAGAAGTTAAACAGTCTAAAAATTGCTATCTAAAAAAAAATCCAGAAGTTAGAGCGCTTTTAGAAATTGATTTGATATGAGAAGTTTCTAAATCAAGAGCTTCACACTCTTGGCTGTTTCTGTCCATTTGGGATACAACTCGGAGGGGGTGGGGGAGTAGAAGACCTCTCCCAACATTCACAACACAGAGGCAATAAATGGACCTTATTCACCTAGCATTGCATCATGGGAAAGCTTTTTCGTAGCTGCGGACCAACAATAGTTTGTTTACATGCGTTTTCCCATTGCTTAACATGGCGTTACGTTGCAGGGGTTCAGGCAGATCGCGATTTTCGTAAATTTATTTACGACAAGTCTAACTTTTGCTCACCCTATGGTTGTACTAATAAATCCTGCCTCCTAAATTGTATAGAGGAAGGAATAACTTTCCATAATTTTCCTCTGAAAAGGACGAAATTTTTAAAGGAATGGCTGTGTAAAATGAAACGCAATGATTTCCATCCTAATATTCATTCTCCAATATGTTCTGCCCACTTTAGCGAAAAAGATTTTGGATATTTATGACACTACGAATCGAAGGCAGTTAAAATCTCGAAGTGTTCCTTCGAATTTCAATTTCAAAAAAAAAAAAAAAAAAAAGTAGAAAGAGGAAACTGCTGGCATATTTGGATCGATAAATTGCGAATTAAGGTGGACGTCTAATGACTTTGCTTCCTATACTTCCAATGGACAAACTTGTGTACACATTTTCTTCACAATTAATGCATTCCCAAGGATGAAAATTTGAACATCGATTAAAATAACTTCATATTATAACTTGGAGTACTTAATATTTTCTAAAACACAAACATCATTATATTAAAAATCAATAACTTTTCCTTTGGTGGTGTTGAAACCAGAAGAAAGATGGCGCGACCTGTACATTGATGACGTCAGTAGACAAGCAAATGTAGGATTGCTTAATTATGGTTATGTTTTAGAAAATATTAAGTATTCCAAGTTATAATATGAAGTTATTTTAATCGCTGTTAAAATTTTCATCCTTGGGAACGCATTAATTGTGAAGAAAATGTGCACAGAAGTTTGCCCATTGGAAGAAGTATAGGAAGCAAAATCACTAGACGTCCACCTAAGTCCTACGTTCTTTCACCAAAGAACGAAACAAATATATCTATATTTTTTCTTTTATTTAATGTTACGTATTCATTTAATTTTTAAGCACATTACCTAGCTTGCGAACCCAAGTTTGTTTCCATATTTCGTATTCGTCTGGGCTTCTAAAAGTTTTGTTTTGCAAAATAAAGGTTCCCAAGTTTATGTTTCAGACGTTTCGCCAATGTCTGGCAATAAGGAAATGAAAATTTAAAATACCGTGTACGAGAAATGCTTCATTAAAAACTTCATGATGACTGATGCCGATGTTCTCCTGCATCATGCGAAATAAACATCGAAGACAAAATTGTCTTGGTATGTTTTAGCAACCTTGATTTGTTCTTCTAACAAATTAACTTCTTCTGGTTAGACCCGTAGCTCTATTAATTCCTTGGCAGACACCATGACGTTAAAATTGTAAAAAAAATAGCCAACAGTAAGGGATAATCAAAAGCGACAACACTGAATCGGCAGCCATGTTGGCCCGCAGAAATCCACTTCTGACGTCACATGAATAAGGTCCATTGACGATAGCAGAAATTCGTAGGGTAATTTACTTAAACAGACAGTAGGGGAAGAAGTTCGGACTCCACCAGACCCCTATTCACAATCCCCACAGTTGTGTGGGAGAGTGGGGGGATCAGAAAGGAAACAGTAGAGAAGAGCACATTAACGCGGATGGATACCGTTCTTGCGTTCCACGACGAGTCGTGATAAGGCTCACTGGCCTTTAAGAACAGTACACTTTTAGGGTGATTCGGAGTATAGTCAGCAACCTAGAGATTTTCGAGATTTATGTAGAGAATTTTAGGGAGTATCTCACCCCATGTCTTAAACAGCCCTTAGAAGTAGGAAGCTGGGAGATTTGGGCTAGTGTGCCCGATAGGAAAGTCACACGGAAGCAAGGGGGAGGAGGACGCCCTTATTTATAACCGGGGGCCCAGTACCCAGGGTCCGATGGCTTAACATGCCCATCCGACGTACGGCAGTTATTTAGTGGTTCGAGCGTTCGCACCTGCCTGGGATCGAACCTGAGACTTTTCCGTGGCAGTCACGAACGTTGACTATTATTAGGCCATCAAAACTAGGACTCATTAAGATCAACACCACACCGGAAGTCTACAAGAGGGTGCAACAGTCCTTCAATCGCCGGTGTGGGCTGTGCAACGACGCCCTTGGACGGCAGCTTGAGCAGCTCTTTTGAGTCTTTTTCTGATGCGATTGGAATAGTGCAACTCATAAATCAGGTATGTCTCTTTGTTTTCAGTGTTGAAGACTCAACGTGGATATGCAACTTTACTCTTTTCTGGCACTAGGAGTGGAATACCGCCCTAGGTTCCATTGCAAATATTGTTCGCCTTGATGTGTACTATCACCCCTCTTGCTTTGATGACGGAGTTTACAGTCTGTAGTATTTATTGGGTTGAGGACTGACTGTGATTTGTTGTCAAAGTGTTATGTAGACAGTGAGGTTAAACCTAGTTGTGTGAGCAACGAGTTCTTGAGGGCGAACTTATAGTTTAATTTTGCTGTCTATAAAGACAGCAAAATTAAACTGATGCGCGACAATCCCTGTTGATTTTGGGGCCCCTTGGAATTATTAGACCCTGAGCTAGAGCAATGGAAACCCTAAAAGACAACCATAAAGAAAACCCCTTGCAGATTGACAATTTCACCATAAATTGGATGCAAAAAGAGTTGCAGTGATTTAACTAATCCAGCAAGCTCACCCGTCTGCTTTACAATCAGAAAGTTTTATTAAGAAAGCGACAACATTACAGTAGACTCTCGCTAATCCTCGATAATTCGGCCTCTTCATAATCCGACCTCCTTCTTCTTGCGTGGTTTTTGGTTGCAAAAATAGTATTAATATCAGACCGGAATGAATTATACTTCATACACAAGTGAAGTTTTCAATTTTAACGTTATGTTTTGCTTTGAATTGGCACTAACGTTCATGTTATTCAATTTAAAATAAAAGTAGGAAAGATCCTTAAAATAATTAAGAATATTACAAAAAGCATCTTCATTAAAGCAGAAAAGATCTGTGACATGTTTCGAAGTGACCACACTGAGTACAAAATGTAAGATTTCATCTGTGCGGTATTGCAATTGTACGTTTCTTTTACTACATACAGTACGTACATATACATATTGTGCTTTACTGTACTGATAATACACTGACGGAAAAAAAATCCCAACACCACGAAAAAATAGTTGTAGAGGAATGAAATGGCGGCAATACATTTGTATAGGTAACATATTTAATCGATTAAGGTTTCAAGATCACAGCTTATTGTAAGCGCGAGAAGAGCCATTTTAAATGTGAAATGCTGGCACATTAATAACCGGTGTAACCGCCAGAATGTTGAATGCAAGCACGCAAACATTCATGCATTGTGTCGTACAGGTGCTGGATGTCAGTTTGTGGGATGGAGTTCCATGCCTGTTGCACTTGGTCGGTCAATACAGGGACGGTTATTGCTGGTTGGGGGTGACGCTGGAGTTGTCGTCCAATGATGTCCCATACGTGCTCGATTGGTGAAAGATCTGGTGATCTAGCAGGCCACGGCAACACTCTGTAGAGCATGTTGGGTTACAACAGCGGTATGCGGGCGAGCGTTATCCTGTTGGAAAACACCCCTGGAATGCTGTTCATGAATGGCAGCACAACAGGTTGAATCACCAGACCGACGTACAACTGTGCCGTCAGGGTGCGTGGGATAACCACGAGAGTGCTCCTGCTGTCATAGGAAATTGCTCCCCAGACCATAACTCCAGGTGTAGGTCCAGTGTGTCTCGGCCGCAGACAGGTTGGTTGCAGGCGCTCACCTGGCCTTCTTCTAACCAACACACGGCCAACACTGGCCCCCAGGCAGAACCGACTTTCATCAGAAAACACAACAGATCTCCACTCCGTCCTCCAATGAGCTCTAGCTTGACACCACTTACGTCGCAAACGGCAGTGATTTGAAGTAAGTGGAATGCACGCTACAGGGCGTCTGGCTCGGAGCTGTCCTTCAAGTAACCGATTTGTAACAGTTCGTTGTGTCACTGTGGTGGCAACTGCAGCTCGAATTGCTGCCGCAGACGCGGTACGATGCGCCACGGCCATACGCCGTACACGGCGGTCTTCCCTCTCAGTAGTGCCACGTGGCCGGCCTGAACCCGGTCTTCTTGAGGCAGTACCTTCCCTTGACCACCGCTGCCAGCAATCATGCACAGTGGCTACATTCCTGCCAAGTCGTTCTGCAATATTGCGGAACGAACATCCACCTTCTCGTAGCCCTATTACACGACCTCGTTAAAACTCCGTGAGCTGTTGATAATGGCTTCTTCGTCTTCTTAAAGGCATTCTTGACTAACATCAGCACCCTACGTCGAATCTCAACGATAACTAACGCTCACGAACGTTACAGCGCGTATTTACAGCAAACCTGCTTTGCATGTTCCGAGGGGCGCTACTAGCGCCACACGTATGCGCCGAGCGCGATATTTGCATAGAAGTCATCTTACAGACGTACTCTCACCGCCTACCAACTGTCGTTTATCTAACACAACCCCTTCTTGGTGTTGAGATTTTTTTCCCGTCAGTGTATTAAAAGATCATTTCATTGTTGTAAGTGAGACAGTATAGTACGTACTGATGGTGTTCTTTTACTCTTATGCTTGTCTCTTATTTAAGTTTTTCAAATACATATGTACTATACATAGTAAACTTGTAATTGTAACATTAAATTTAATGAAGAATTAAACTGAATGTTTATGCAGTCTCGCTTATCCGGCACCCCTCTGTGCAAGGAATGGCCGGATTAGCGAGAGTCTACTGTATTCACTGGGTTGAGGATTAACTGTGATTTGTCGTCAAAGTATTATGTAGACAGTGAGGTTATACCGAGATGTGTCTGCGACGAATCCTTGAGAGCCAAATTAAATTAAGGCGTAACTATTACTTATTAAAAAAATCTTTTTTTTTTTTCTCATTTTGATCTTTTCCTTGTGTCTAGTTTGGTCCGCAGTGTTTTCGTGTTTTCGCTATTATGTCTTCATCAAGGCCTTTTCATCCTCCTTTTGGACATTGATACCTTTTCGTAAGAAGACAACGTGCTTCAAGCTGTTCATCGAAGTTTCTATGTGAGCGAAACACACTGTGCTCAAATAAAACCAATGTTGGAACAAATAACCCGAACTTTTTCAACTCCGGTTTTGTTTTGTTCAAATTGCTTATCTATATATTAATTCTATAAGGTTTTTTACTGTGAGTCCTATTTTGAAAGAACGTCTGAACGTAAAGATATGGTTGAGATATCACAATAAAGGTCTTACCATGTAGATGTGCCAGTCGAAGAGAAAAATGAGATTGGGGTAACGGTTCGGGCGTTGTGAGGCGGCAAAGTTCCCATGTAAAGTCTAAGGGAGAAGCGTGCGGTTGTCCGAAGTCTTCTCTTTTCTGAGCGAACCGTTGCGCAAAGCAACGCTAGCAGGCATTCGTATCAAAGTTCTTCTCATCGGAACAGCGAACACTCTCGAAGACCTGCTTGCGTTATGCCGTTGGACTGTGTGATGTATACATACAATTTAATATTCATTCGATCTAGTTTATTCACGTAGGTAAGACGGTTCCCATTATGTAAAGATGTAAATGCCGCCCCGGTGGCGCAGTGGTCTGAGGCGTTGGCCTTTGATCATTCGTCCGAACGGGGTCCGGGTTCGAATCCCGGTCAGGCATGGATGTTGTGTTTGTCTTACGGTACTGGCTCTCTCCCTTCCCTGGAACCAGTGACCCTAAATTAGGGACGGGCGACTGCTTATAGCCCATTTGAGTTGCTCACGGTGGTCGTTAAAATTCCAATCAAAAAAAAAAAAAAAAAAAAAAAAAAAGATGTAAATAAACATTCCGTTGACCATTGTTGGTGAAAATAATTAGAATGTACATATTGAGTTGCGCCATCTATATATTCATTCGATAAGGTTTTTTACTGTGAGACTTGTTTTGAGAGAACGGCTGAACGTAAAAATATGGTTCAGGTATCAAAATAAAGGTCTTACCACGTAGATGTGCTAGTCAAAGAGAAAACTGAGATTGGAGCAACGGTTCGGGCGTGGCGGGGCGGCAGAGTTCCCATGTAAAGTCTATGGGAGAAGCGTGCGGCAATTATCTACATCAGGCGCTCAGTTCAGTGTCGGACTTGGTGTGTGCATGGTGTTCTATGATCAGTCCTAAAGTAAGTAAATACTTGATTGCATACTTACCCTTAACAGAATGTCTCTCCCGCCGAAAAAAGAAAGAAAAAGAAAACGTAAGAGACTTACTCGAAGGCGTGAGCGATCAATGGGTCGCAACTATATGTCTCAGACAAGAGAGAATGAAGAGTATTCGCAACGCGAACCTCATTCCAACAACATTTACAAATTCAGTTGTGACTGAAGATGAGAGTAACATAGTGCGCTATCCAGTTGAACGTTTGCACACGATCGACATGAGTGGACTTCCGCCTCACATTCTACGACTGAGAAAGGGTGCAGTCGTGATGTTCATCACGAACCTGGCCGCCCCGGTGGCGCAGTGGTCTAAACGCTGGCATATGATAATTCGTTCGTGAAGGGTCCGGGTTCGAATCCCAGTGAAGCATGGATGTTGTGTTTATCTTACGGCACTGGCTCTCTCCCTTCCCTGGAACCAGTGACCCTAAATTAGGGACGGGCGATTGCTTATAGCCCTTTGAGTTGCTCACGGTGGTCATTAAACCTTCAGCAAAAAAAAAAAAAAAAAAAAAAAAATCACGAACTTGGACCATTGTCTTTAATGTAGTGGTTGAATGAATTTGTGAATCAAATAAAGTTTGCATTTGTTGTTTCACATGAGTTTATTCTTTTCAAAAAAGTAAAACAAAAACTAACTGTCGATTCCGACGGGTTTCGTCTAGTTTGATTTAAAACAAATATTTTGTCACTTGTAACGTGGGGATAGTAGCTTTTTAATGTAAACGAAAGTTAAAATCCAGGTAAATGATTGTTTACGTTTTATGAGAGAGACTGGGATGCTCGACTTTGTAAAAAGATTTGCTCCACGTCCAGCACCGACTCAAAGCATATCTGCGCACCGATACGAAGTGTCATTCGGCGCATCTTTGTGAACTTTTCGCTAGAGAAAATTTACATTTTCGAATTTAACATGCTCCCATGCATTTGCTGTTCTGACCCATTCCATTTCCAAAAATGTAGAGATCAAAATTCTATGGTTTTAGTATCTTTTAAGTACTTAGTAACACAGATTGTCACGGGGTGAATAGTGATTTCTTTAACGTTAAAAATTATCGGATGGGAACTGACTCCATCGGGTTTCGTGAAGTTATTGGATGTACTCAGCCGCTGATGCTTCTCTCTAATCAGAGTGATTCCAGATAAAAATATCCAAGTCATTTCTCTGTGTCCTCTACATTTTATTAATGCGAAAAAAAAAAAAAAAAGTAGATCGTGCTTTGGGAAATTTGTGGAGAGCGAAATTCTGCTCCACCGTTAACTGTCGCTCCAAGCCGCAGCCTACTTTGTTTAAAGAGGAAATACGGCACTAAGGAGAGCGGAGTGGGAGCTTGAGGCAATAAACACTGTTTCGTTCCTTCGGCAAAAGAAAGAATTGAAAAGGGAAGAAGATGCGTTAACAGATGAGATAAAGCAAGATATCCTGCTTTCCGACCCAGTGGCGCAGTGTTCTCAGCGCTGGCTTAGACCACTGTGCTCACGATGGTCGTTAACCCCCCTCCCCCCCCCCAAAATCCTGTGGCCAAAGAGGGAGGAAGGGTTGATTGGCCAGTACTGCTTTAGAGCAAAAACAGCTCCTTGTTCTCGGCTATGAAACGAAATAAGGTTATTGGCGCACCACCAATTTTTTATTTTTCCCACACAAACTCTTAAGCATTGAAAATCTTGCAAAGTTGCGTTGTCAAAGGCGCCCCCTAGAAAAGACGCCCCGATGTTTTGCTTATCAGCTTGAGCCCGCCCTGATCGTATCTTGAAACATCAGAAAACAACAACAACAACAGCAACTAAAAATGTCTTTTGATAGATGAAAGAAAACAGCAAGACGAGCAATAAGTTAAGATCATGTTTGTTTTAACGCGAATGTGACACGTACATACATGTCTTTCTTCAGCGAGTAACGAAGTACTTGAAAAAAAAATACGCTTAGCAATTTCTTCTTTTTTCTTTCAATTCTAAAATGAAGGTCTTCACGAGAAAGTAAAAAAGAAATATACACGAAAACCATTCTGTTTGCCTATGTTTACGACGAATAAAAAAATCCTCATGTTCATAAGGGGTCAAACTCCATTTCAGCCCGTATTTCATGAAAAGTTTCATCATCATTATAGGGGTTTTGAAAAATATTGCGCATGCGCCTTTTCATAGCAACTCTTAGCTCTCACAACTCGATTTTCTTTTACACTTAACCATAGGGAATATTTGTTTACCCATAATATTTGAAAAAGAAGCAAAAGAGCAAAATACAATTGGTCGAAGTTTAATTTTTATTCAAGTACTATCGCAGAGTGGGTTATTATTTCTCATTGTATACCTCAGCGAGGTTGAATTTTCACGTATTTTATTTAGGTAAAGGACTAAATGACTGCAAACTTAATTATAGAGTCAGTTTTTTCATGATACCATCGAGAATAAGTTGCAAACATTCACGAATAAAAGCCCAAAATTCAGAGATAAAATTCGTGGACATAAAAATTAAAAACATCAGATTTTAATAAGAGTGTGATCGCGTTTTATGAAAACTTTGGTAGCAAAATTAAAAATGTGGGGAAAATACCCCTCCTAAAAAAAGGAATAGAGAAAAGGCAATAAAAAAGTTTCGTTGAAGAATAATGGTCATGTTTTTTCTTTTTTTTTTGGGGGGGGGGGGTACTGATGTTCTAATGATTCCACAGATAGAGAAGGATCAAGAATGCGTCTCTTTTTTGCGCTTTCCAACCGTAGGTTGAAGAAGCGTATGTGCTCCAGCTTTGTCCGTCTGTCTGTCTGTCCGTCCGCACGATAACTCGCGTAACCATGGTTCGATTTCGATGAAATTTTAGTATGTGGTAGGGGACCACCTGGGGATGAACCCTACTGAAAATGGACGAAAGGGGTCAAAGGTCAGGACATAGGAGCGGGATCCATTCCATTGCCCTTATGCGTCATAACTTGCGTAAAAATTGTTCGATTTCGATGGAAATTTAGTATGTGGTAGGGGACCACCTGGGGACGAACCCTATCGAAAATGGGAGAAATGGGGTCAAAGGTCAGGACATAGGAGCGGGTTCCATTCCATCGCCCGTATGCGTTATAACTTACGTAAAAATGCTTCAAATGTAGCTATACTTAGCCGGTTCTGTTGAATATCATCGAAATGGGGTCAAAGATCAGGGAATAGGAGCGAGATTTATTCTACAGCCATTATCTTCATAACTTGAGTAATGATTTCTGGTATGTTGGAAAGCGTATCATAATCAATGCGTTGCATGATTTTACTAACTTGTTTTCGGAATACCGTTCCTATTGTAGGCAGAAAAAGTACCGTTGCAAACAGAGAGCGAGAGGGGGGGGGGAGGGCACGAAAAAAAATTAAAAGGTAGAAGTGAAAGAAGAGAAAAAAACAAAAAAACGTTTTTTTTCTTTGTAACAAAAAAACCCTCCTAAGTATAAAAGGAATGGAGAAAAGGCAATAAAAAGCTTCGTTGTAGAGTAATCGTTCTTTTTTTTTCGGGTACTGATATTCTTGTAAGTTCACAGATAGAGAAGGATCAAGGGATGTGGTTTTTTTTCGGAATACAGTTCCTATTGTAAACAGAAAAAGCACCGTTTCAAAAGAGAGAGAGAGAGAGAGAGAGAGCACGAAAAAAATAAAAATAAATAAAAGGTGGAAGTGAAAAAGAAATCTGCCAGGTTCGTTTGGAGGTTCACAGTTATCGTGTCGGGCATGAATCCAATTCCTACTAACCCTCAAATATTTTCTGGAACACATCCAACAATTTTTTTTTTATGTCTTAAACAGAAGTTCCTTTTCTCCTTCATTTGCCTTCTGTTACTTTCGTGACCACGCCGTTTTAAGATCACGCCACATTTTTTATTACCTTTCTTCCGGAACGAAATAAGATATATCAAAGTATAGCGTGGAAACTGAATTCATTCATTGAAGAACTGCAAGTTAAATTATGACTTTCAGATAACCCTTGAAATCTAACTCACTAGTGTAAGATAGCTATGACGCGGTGGTCGAGTGGTCTGAGTCACTGGCTTCGGATCATTCGACCGAGCTGTGCCCGGGTTCGAATCGCAGATGAGGCATGGATCTCTCCCCCTTCTTGGAACTAGTGGTACCACACTTGGGACGGGCAGCTAGCCTAATGAGTTGTTCACGGAGTAATCGCAAACAAACAAAAAATAAAATAAAAACAGATATCGGCAGCTGTTTTTTTTAGCACATTACGACAATATTCAGTCACCAATTTATACTAGCGTTATTATTTTTTAACGAAGAACTTTTTTTTTCTTTGTTACATTTATAAAGCGCAGTTGCCACCGCAAGACCTTAACAAATGTGATTTTATTTGTTTCGAAGTCTAAAGATGATCTTGAGCCGCCGCGGTGGCGCAGTGGTCTCAGCGGTGGCTTCTGATCATTCGTACGAGGTGGGTCGGGGTTCAAATCCCTGCGAGACATGGATGTTGTGTTTGTCTTACGGCACTGGCTCTCTACCTTCCGTAGAACCATTGGCCCTAAATTAGGGAAGGACGACTGCTTATGCAGCCGATTGAGTTGCTCACAGTGGTCGTTAAACCCCGCCGCCCTGGTGGCGCAGTGGTCTACGCGATGGCTTCTGATCATTTGTCCGAGATGGTTCAGGGTTCGAATCCCGTGAGGCATGAGTAGATAATAAAGGCGTCTTCTGGCACAATGGAGCTGCATGGATGTTGTGTTTGTCTTTCGGCACTGTCTCTCTAGGTTATCTTGATACAATGGGATCCTGTATTAAATGTTAGCTATGTACTTTGAGGTTGTAAATGAAATGCTTATTTGTTATACACTGTGTCTCACTATGAAATATATATGCATGTATTGTGTATCCAAGAGTATATATGTTTGTTTACTATAACGAGGAGGATTTTGATTATTATGACACTACATTTCACGTTCCTTCGGTGTTTAATTTCCGAAAAAATATGGGAAAAAGAAAAAAGTGATTGTGCATATTTCAATCAGTAAGTTGCAAATTAAGTTCTACGTTCTTTCTCCAAAGTACAAAACATAGTTATAATTTTTTTTATTGCGTGTTACGCATTCATTATATTTTCAAGTAGATCGGGCAGCGCGAGTAAAAAGTTTTATTGTTTGTATTTAACCCTAGTTTGCTTTCACGCCCTGGCTTCCGAATATATTACTTTCGCAAAAAAAAAAAAAAAAAATTCTTTTCCAGATTTATTTTTTGGATATTTCGCCAATGTCTAACGAAAAACACACACGTGAATATTTACTTTGTGACGTACTACGGAGCACGTGTCAAGACGACACATCTGCAGCGATACATTCCGTCGGTGTAATTTAGTAAGGTAGGACAACTGACTCCGGAGCGAGGATTCGATATTGTCACCGATAAATTTTTGTTTTTACAACTTCCCCGTGTATGTGAAATTCTTCATCAAAATCTTCATCATGGCTGACGGTGGGTGATGTTGTCCTTCACCTCCTTAAGAAAAATATCGAACGCAACTTTGTCTTGGTGTATTTTTGCGCTCTTGATTTGCTCTTTCAAGAAATATATTTCCCCTCCTTCGCCCTGTAGTTCTACAAATTTGCGATGGCACACTCCAAGACATTAAGATTTTTAAAATTGGTTAACAGCAAGGGGAATCTAATAGAGACAGCATTGACATAGCTGCCATGTTGGTCCTCAAACACCCACTCTGAACGTCACATGAATAAAGTCCATTGTGCAGAGCAGATCTAACCAAAGATTTCAGCTTCATTAGGCGTTTTGCATTATTAACCCTCCAGGTGGCAAGCACGCACATATACGTTCGGAGATTTCTGTGACATAAGCGGCGACGACGCAATAAGACGTTCATCGAAAACCTGTTCAAAAGCGGCGAGAGCACAATATTGCGTCTAAAAAATTTTCAGATTCATAGTGGCGAGAACGCATATATGCGCATCTCAAGGACGACTAATACTACAGAAAGACTGGATGCTTTTATGGGAGTCTCTTGTTATACATGTGACGAAATTTCGCATTGCCTCTTCTAAAGCTCTTGCCACCTGGATGGTTAAGAATGCACAACAATTCTTGTTTCTGCTAAACGGTAGATGTTGCTCTTAAGTATTTCCATACAACGTAGGAAAATTTTAGATCCATATACACTGAGTTAGCTTTTCATTAGGAAAACCCCGGTTTTACATAATCGGAGGGATAACAAAGTACCACGTGATATCAACGTCACGCACGGCTACTATCCTTTGTACGTAATCAATAAACGTTTGCCAGTAATGAAGAAACGTAGTGACTTAAGCCAATATAACCGCGGCTAGTTGGGGGCGCAGAGGGCAGGTTGTAGTATTTCGGAAACTGCTGCACTTGTCGGAAGCTCCTGTGCTTCTCTATCAAGGGTGTACCAGGACTAGATTAACCGTGTACACACATCCTGAAAAAAGGCTCACATTGGTTAGCCACGTGTTGCTGATTCTAGAGATGAGCGTCGGGTGTTAGGACTTGTATCTCAGCAATGACGTCACCCAGCTCACCCGCCAGTACAACAGCGGTGCAGTTCGACCTATTTCTACATGCACCATGAGCCGTACATTGCACCATGAGCCGTACACGTCACAGCAAACAACGGCTCGCATGGGCCAAGGAACGTCGGCAACGGACCCTTGGCAGATGGAAGAAGGCCGTCTGGGGGGATGATTCCCGTTTCCTGCTGCACCATTATGATTGTGGGATTCGCATATGGCGTAAACAGCATGAAACCCTATCCCCTGGTTGCACACTTGGGGTTCAACAGGCCTGTGGAGGTGGTATTCTGTTCTGGAGAGCTTTTCCCTGGCAAACCATAGGTCCGGCAGCTATCATCCCATAAACACTGAAAGGTGGACGCTACAGGGACCTGTTAGCCGACCATCTCCATTCATATCCGTAGGAGGTTTACCAGGACTACAGTGCCAACTTTCAACAGGAGAACGCACCGTGTCATCGGGCTCGTATAACTACTGAGCGGTTTTAGGAACACGACAAGGAATTCGCCACATAGCCTTGACTCCCCAACTCCCCTGACTGTAACCCAATTGAACATTTGTGGAATATGATGAAACGGGGTGTGAGAACTGCTGATCCTTCTCTACGAAATGAGTGTGAACTGATGGAGTTGGTGCAGCGGACATGGGTCAAGTTACGCATGGAGGATGTTCGACAATTTGTAGAATCTGTTCCTAGGAGTCTTCGAGCCGTGATCGCACAGAAAGGGGGACCAACGCGTTATTAGGTCGGTGTTCCTAATGCAAAGCTAACTCAGTGTAGACATGGGTCAAGTTACGCATGGAGGATGTTCGACACCTTGTAGAATCTGTTCCTAGGCGTCTGCGAGCCGTGATTGCACACTAAGGTGGACTAATGCGCTATTAGGATGGCGTTCTCTAATGCAAAGCTAACTCAGTGTATAGCCCAAGTTTCCTGCAATGTCAAAAATTGATTACTTGAGAAGTTTGGTAACGCTAGTTTTCAGAGTGTGGGTTTATTTTGAGGGCGACAGAATATAATAAGAATCAGGATGACGCAAGATCATCTAGTCCCATCTTATCTCTTCAAAAATTTTAAAATCCCAATCGAATTTGAATCTCAAGGTCTGTAAGAAATGGCGAATCCTGATAAAGTGCAGTATGGAGATAGATTTAGCCGCACCTGTGCGCAGTGGTCTAAGCGCTGGCTTCTGACCATTCGTCCGAGATGTGTCCGGCTTCAAGTCCCCGTGAGGTATGGATATTGCGGCACTGGCTCTCTCCCTTCCCTGGAACCAGTGTCCCTAAATTAGGGACGGGCCAAGAAGGTTAGAATAATACTTCTGGAGATGCCCTGACTCTCTCCCTTCCCTGGAACCAGTGTCCCTAAATTAGGGACGGGCCAAGGAGGTTAGAATAATACTTCTGGAAATGCCCTGACTCTTTTAACCGTGAAGCCGCCAGGTGTGGGAATTTGACGTTGTTTACATAACACCTATGCAATTTCAACGTGTGTATTTTGGAATTGCGTGGCTTTTGGTTGCAGAAACTGTGTTAATATCAAACCGGAATGATTAATGCTTCATAGATGAGTAAAGTTTTCAACTTTAACGTTGTATTTTGTTTTAAATTCCCACTAATGTTCGTGTATTTCAATTTAAAATAAAAATGGGAAGGGGCTTCAAAATAATTAATAATTCTGTAAATTTAGCATTTTCTCACACATCGGAAGCAAGTTATGACGCGAAATTCGAAACATTTGGGCCAAAAGAAGGCGATTCGGCCAACACAAAATGCATTGCAATAGCATTGGAAACCATCTGCTTTCCCACACTTTGACGGATGTCGCTCGCGGTTATAGGATTCACGCAAAATGGTACTGCTCCGTTAACAAGGACATCTCCAGATATCTTATTCTAACCTCTATGACGTATATTCTAGATTAACTTTCCTATTTTTAGTTTCTTTCCCTATGTAAATCTTGAGTTTATTCTCAGTATTCTTCACGCTTAACGAAATATCTTTTCTCTCAAACGAATACGTTTGGCAACACAATTGAGGTTGAATGCACGTGACGTATGCCTGTTATAAGATAAAAGCAAGAGATAAAAAGGACGACTGATCTGTTGTAAGGGAGCGATTATAGAGAGCGATTGTAGGAGAGCGATTGTAGAGAGCGATTATTACGAGCATTGTACTGTCGAGAGAGTTGTATGAGAACGTTGTATTATGAATTGATGAATATTGAAAAGGGTGGTCTGATAAATGTGTGGAGAGTGTAGTGCATTCCGTCGGGAATAAAGGACATTTTCCGTAAGTTGACTTCTGTTTACATGTTTCGTCTGGCTGTTAAGGTTTGTTTCATTTAGGAACAATTTGTTAGTATGTTCATGTGTTTAAAATAGCATGGAAGTAAGTCAAGACTTCCTTTACGCTACACCTCCTTGGGACGGGCAACAGCTTATAGCCCATCGAGTTTCTCACCGTCTTAGTTTTTTTTTTTTTTTTTTTTATTGAATATTTAACGACCACCGTGAGCAACTCAATGGGCTATAAGCAGTCGCCCATCCCTAATTTAGGGTCACTGGTTCCAGGGAAGGGAGAGAGACAGTGCCGTAAGACAAACACAACATCCATGTCTCACCGGGATTCAAACCCAGACCCTTGACGGACGAATGATCATAAGACAGCGCTTAGACCACTGCGCCACCTGGGCGACGGGTCGTAATTATACCCCAACAAAAAAAATGTAGTTACGGTAATCCTTCAATTTAGTAACAATTCTTTATTTAACAATTGTAGCCCGATCACAAACTATGCCACACACACATAATTAAAGGTTGCATGTCGATATTTGGCGTTATATGAGTGAAGTATTTTAACTGATTAATGAAAGTCTACGTTTCGCAATTTAATCCAACGTTTTTTTTTCCGTTCGTAGATTTATTCCGGAAATGTGAAAAATATGTTCCAGAAATGTAAGTCCTTTGCATACTGAAATTCCATAAATTGATTTGTTCTTCGCTCACCGAAATTTCAAAAACTCTCTCTGGGATGCCTATTAATTAATCAACACGATTCTTTTGCCCATTATCATTTTCAACATTTACGAAAAGTATTATATCACACGCACAGACGCGCGTACAAAACAAATCAATAAATGTTACACTAAATATTGATATTTGCAGTTATATGAGCGAAGTACCATGGGAGAAGAAAAGACCTGCCGGCCAGATGGCTCAGCCGACCCCCCCCCCCGGTGGTGCAGTGGTCTAAGCGATAGCTTCTGTTCTGATCATTTGTCCGCAAGAGGTCCTGGTTCGAATCCCAGTGAGACATGGATGTTGTGTTTGTCTAACGGCACTGGCTCTCTCCTTTCCCTGGAACCAGTGGCCCTAAATTAGGGATGGGCGACTGTTTGTAGCCCATTGAGTTTATAACGAAGTAAATTTCTCCGTCATTTTTGGTCTACGCCGGGATTCGAACCCGAGTACGCTTATTCCGGAACAAGTCGCTCTACCAACTGAGCTACGCAGACGATTATTCTGATTCCTATCTGCCTTTATGTCATGTGCGTCCTGCTGGCAGGTACGTCACATCTCCCCCCCGAAAAGAGGGCCGGGGGCATGGCCCACGGATCAGCCGTGACCATGAATCGTTGCAGGCAGACAACCACTGAAGAACGTGCACTTGAGAACTCCCCGTCAATCTGGTGTGGAATACAACGTCACACACATTTATTTTTCGAAGCACTGGAGAAGGGATTCTCTGATTTTTCCTGTCTCGCGGTGTGGAAATAACATCACACCAATGCGAGATTTTGAACGGTCGGGTCATCCGGGTGCCATTATAACGAAGTAAATTTCTCCGTCATTTTTGGTCTACGCCGGGATTCGAACCCGAGTACGCTTATTCCGGAACAAGTCGCTCTACCAACTGAGCTACGCAGACATTGATTCTAATTGCTATCTGCCTTTATGTCGTGTGCGTCCTTCTGGCAGGTACGTCACATCTCCTGGTACGTTACAAGTTGCTCACGGTAATCGTTAAACCTCCAACCAAAAAAAAAAAAAGCACACACCATGTGGCTCAATAGTCTAAGTCTAAGCACTGACTATTCGTCAGAGTTGTGTCCGGTTTCGATTCCTGGAGATAAATGGACGTTGTATTTGTCTTACGGTGCTGGCTCTCTCCTTTCCCTTGAACCTGAGATCCTAGAATTAGGGTCTGGCGATTGCTTATTGCCCACTGAATAGGTCACGGCGGCCGTTAAGCCCCCAAGCAAACGAACAAAAGACCCATGTGGGAGATGGGTGGATGAAATTCGAAAGCATGCCGGAAGAGAATTGCTCAAGAGTTGTGGAAAAGATTTAGGGAGACCTTCATCCAGCAGTGCATTGAGAATGCTTAGCGATGATAGGTGAAGTGCTTCAACTAATTGCAGGAATTCCGTCTCTTAATTAATCCAGATTTCTTTCCAGTTCGTACATTTATTTCGGAAATGTGAAATCCGTATTCCAGAGTTCTCTCCATACTGAAATTCCAGAAATTATGTCTGGAAAGCCTTTTAATTGCTGAGCTTTCTTTCGCCCATTATTATCATCCTATTTTTACAAAGGGTGTTTAAAACAAGGAATTAAAAGAATATGTTGTCCGCACAGAATTGAACTACTTCTTTTGTCTCTACTTAAATAGATGTCCACCTTTTGAAGAGGAGCGTCTTTGCATGAGGGAGAAAAATAAAGTTTCCTCAGATGACAAATGCGTGCGTAAGGTGAACGCGGATAGGCATGTCAGAAACACATGGCGTTGTCATCCGAAAATAACACAAAGCTCCCCGAGTGTTGGGCCTTAAATAGGGCTAGCTGAAAATGGATCTTCCTAGGGATCGTTAGATAGCGACCGACTGAAAAGGATAAGGAAATAGCTTACCTTCGTAAAACTGTTGTCAAGGGCCCGAAGTTAACTGTTAAACGTCTGCTCCGACTAGACTCCGTACTCTGCAAAGTTCAAGACATTGTGTGTACAAAAAATCGAGTGTAGCGTTTCAGATAAGAAAGCATGACTGTTTAAAAATACGAGGCAGTATTCAACGCATTCTAAATTGTGAATTTAGGAAGTTCATCATTCGAGACAGACATTCTGGAGTTGAGACCCTCACACAAAAAGGTTACTAAAAAGCAGATTTTACGTCAGAGATTTATATAATACTAGCTAAATACCCGTTCTTCGAACGTGATAAAAAACAATTTCGTAAATAATTGAATAAACAATTTCGTAAACAATTTAGTTCGAAATTGTACATTTAAAAGCTAGCAAGTCAGATGTTTTTGGAAGCGTGAGCAAAATTGTGTTGCCATCGCTAATATCTCAAGGTTTTTTTTTTTTTTCAAATTTCAATTACTATGAAAATCTACCCGTATATTTATATTTATTGCAGTCACCTTACCACTTATATGACGTCACCGTTGCTTCGGTGAAAACGAATGTTGGTAATTTGATTTTGACTAAAAAAAAACTTGACATTCGATATGTCAAACGATAATAGAAATGTTTAAACGCAAAGCATATTATGATATAGCGCTTTTTACGTTATATTTTTAAAAGTTTTTTTCGTTAAAAAAAAACTTTTTTAACGAAAAAAAAAAAAAAAAAAAAAACCTGTGCCGACGATCATGTCACCAGTCTTCTTTGATCCACTAACGGCTTTCGTCCACAAGAATACCGATTTCTGGAAGGTTTCTGCGTGTCACACACTCACTGTAAACCTTTGCTATGGTGAAGGGAGTTTGGGAGATGCTCTTGGCGCGCCTGGCTCCAACTATTACACCACGTTCAAGTCGCTCAGATCATCAGTTTTGCCCCCAAACAGCTCGTGAGACAGATGACTCACTGGGACCAGAACATAGAATAAACACCGTTTACGTCTTATAAGATATAATACGAGAATCAAACTGTTCCCCATGACCAGGGCCAAATTAAGGAAGGGGGGATCTAATGGGACTATAGCCTAGTGACCCACCACTACCAAGGGCCCAGCAGCCATGCCGCGACACCACAAATAATACACACCTTACATATACAATATACAATATATACACTGGTCACGAAAAGTTAGCGATAGTGCAGTTTCGAAAGGAAAACGTGGTGATATGCAAATTTAGAGGCTACTGGAGATCTATTCAGCGTGCGTAGTACGTCATATGTAAATAAGCATCATGACAACACTACACGTGGCGTGCGAGCTCTGATTAAAGTACCCTGAGAGAAGTGAAAAAACGGGTCTTTTCAGGGCTGGGTCTAGAAGTTTGCTGAATGTATTGCCTTCAGTGTGGGATTAACCTGAAATGATGTCCAAACGACGTTTAAGCATTGACAACAGAAATAGGACTGCTGTCATGTTACAGGCCGGTATACGGAAGATCGCTGTGGCTGCTGCTTTAGGAGTTTCGCAAAGTGCAGTAAGTTGGCTACACCCAAGATATCTACGGCATGGAAATGTTGCAGATCGACAGAGGAGTGGTCGCCTGAGGATAACTACCAGGATAAAAGATCGCTAATTGACAGTAAGGGCTAGTATCACTGGTAGCTAACTCCGGGAATCACTTCGAGCTGTTTCTGGTTTCACAGTATGCACTCAAACAGTATGAAACCGTTTTCACGAATACGGACTCAGAGCAAGGAGGCTGCTGAGATGTATAGCTCGCTGTCGTCAAAGTTGTACCTCGGTCCGACCGTACATCTCATGGAATACAGAGGGACACCATGTACGTCTCACAGACGAATGCCGTTTCGCTCTTTATACTGATACTCGACGAGGACACGCGTAGAGGATATCTGACACACGAATGCAACCACACTACATGCAGTCCGTCCGCTCTTACCAGCGGCAGTCAGTTCGTCTCAGGGCATGATTGTGTTTTAATGGCCGTACTTTGTTGTATGCTTGTCAAGACAGCATGAATGTACTAGTGTACCGAAACGAGGCCATTGTGCCCATTGTGACACTCTTTAACGCTAGCATTGGACAAGCATTCCATTTCCCCGATAACAATGGAAGAGCACCGTGCATGGAGCTTGCTTCAGGAGGTGGAAAAATCATGAGATTGAATCGTTACAGTTGCCTTTAATCCTATTGAGAACATTTGGTGCGATGTACAGCGACTTCTGGATAACCACGTTCCATACCCCAATACACTGGCAAACCTGTAAAATGGGACGAGCTGACACATACATTCATCAATGATGTCACTGCATGTCTCGTAGGTGTCAAGACGCTCTTCGATACAGAGGTGGCGATACCGGGTACTGAAATCCAGAGGTATGGACATTCTGCGAATTTACTCTCTTATTTATATTGCAGTGCTACTTTGTTGTGTGCAAAAAATTGCACAATACATTTTTTTATGAACGCACTCTTTATCGTTTGTGTTACGTAGCCTCACTAATATTATTTCAATGCGTGTTACTTGAGTCAGATACACACATCCCTCATTTCATGCAATATCCCTTACTTTTTATGACCAGTGTATATATATATATTATAACGAAGTAAATTTAACCGTCATTTTTGGTCCACGCCGGGGATCGAACCCGAGTCCACTTATTCCGGAACAAGTCGCTCCACCAACTGAGCTACGCAGACGTTCGTTCTGGCTGCTATCTGCCTTTATGTCGTGTGCGTCCTGCGTGGCAGGCACGTCACCCCCTCCCCCGAAAGAGGGCTGGGGCATGGCCCACGGGTCAGCCGTGACCATGAATCGTCGTAGGCAGCATCCGCTGAAGAACGTACACTTGAGAACTCCCAGTCAATTTGGTGTGTGGAATGCAACGTCACACACATTTATTTTTCGAAGCGCTGGAGAAGGGATTATCTTATTTTTGGTATCTCTCGGTGTGGAAGAAACGTCACACCATTGCGAGATCTTGAACGGCCGGGTCATCCGGGAAGTTCGGGTGCCATTATAACGAAGTAAACTTCTCCGTCATTTTTGGTTAACGCCGGGGATCGAACCCAAGTCCACTTATTCCGGAACAAGTCGCTCTACCAACTAAGCTACGCAGACGTTCGTTCTTGCTGCTATCTGCCTTTATGTCGTGTACGTTCTGTGGCGCAGGTACGTCACAGTATATAGATAGATAGGTGGATACACACACACACACACACACACACACACACACACACACACAGAGAGAGAGAGAGAGAGAGAGAGAGAGAGAGAGAGAGAGAGAGAGAGAGAGAGAGAGAGAGAGAGAGATGTTTATAAAATAATTAAATAGTTTCGGTTTTGTCTCGTATGATTTCCACTAGATCACGAACGGATTTCAAGGAAGTGTCTTACTAAAGGTAAACGGGTCTAGTGCGATGTGTTATCGGGCTTGCATACGTTTGCTGTCTTGACCCTCCGTGTGCCACTACACGATATAAATAGTATCACACCGAAATGCAAACAGGCTTTCGAAAAGTAAAATGGAGTCCTTTGTTTTTTTGGATGGTCTTTAATATGCAGGTCAACTCACTTCCTAAACTTGCTTGGGTTTAGAAGGAAATGTTGCGTTAGCCAATAACATCTTTCATTGGATTGGGTGGCTTTCATTTGGATCGGATTGGATGGCTTTATGTAGCAAGAATTTGTTTGTGGATTGGATTGGACAGCTTAATTAAGCAAATATTTGTATTGCCGGCTTCCTAGTTATGTCTTATGTCCTCAACTCAAAATTAACAATCCGAGGTATAACTAGCAAAAGCCACGATCTCAAACCTAACAAACGCGTCAGCAAACGCCTCAGAAGGATACACGTTGCACTCCGGACATGCTTCCGGTAAAGGTTTTATGTCGCTGTGTACAGCGGGGTCGGAGAGAGACTTTCAGCTTTTTCACTAGCAGTCACCCTTCCTACTTCCACTTGGAACCGTTAATGGTCAAAGTCCACTGTGGCTTCACTTTGCATAACAGATGCACCAAAAAAAAAAAAAAAGTGTACAATGCTAAATCGTTAAAAAATCCAAGACAAAATCTAAGAATCTTAAGCTTTTAACTCATGTTTTTGTTAGAACAATGGAAAATACAGTGACTTGTTATGAAAACTCAGCCGATAATTTATTAGTTTGAAGAATGCGCTATGTATTAATCAACATAAGCATTTTGCTACAATTTCGTGTTTCAATGGACTTCCTAATGCTTCTTTGTCATGTAAGTTCTTTGGGCCCACTCAGATGTCTTAGCCTAGAGGCCCACTGAGGCCTTAAACCAGCCTTGACCATAAACTTTGTGATAGCCTCAGATGAATGCTATGTCCGAAAGATTTCTATACACTAGGAGTGTAAAATTCTTTGCGCGATTATTCTACAAGTACAGAAATGTTAGCAAATATGGTATGTTTCGGTGCAGTTTTAAACTGGCGAAGATAACAACACTTTCAATAAAGGCATCTAATAAACGTTTCGAACTTAATGCGTTTATAATCTGAGCTATTTATTTATGTAAATATTTATTCATACAATTTATAGGATTAAGTATTCTAAACTTTACCAATAAGTTTGAATGTTATATGTTTGAAATATTTTGATAAAGGGATAAATCGAATCAGCTATTACAGAAACTGAAGGAGATAAAATTAATATGACGTATGCATATTCTTGTGAATCAAGTTTGAAAATCATACGTTTAAATTTCCATTTGTCATTCTGTATATCTAACTATTTTTGTGAGATAATTTTGATGCTGTATTTAGCAGAAATCATAACCTAAAGATAGAATCAAGAATACTGTAAGAAATATTAGAATCATTGTTTAGTAGAAATATGTCCACATTATATTCAAGCAAACCAGAATACGTGAAATGAATTCCATAAAAGATAAATGTCGAACGTCTGCAGTGTAAGTCTAACGTCGATTTTTTTACATAGATACAACTTCGAACGTCATATAAACGTCGTACGTCACATAAAAGTCGAACATCTGCAGTGTAAGTCTAATGTCATTCTTTTTTAGAAGTAGATTTTTTTTGCAGTGGTTAATCAGTGCATCTAAAACATTTGCACGAAGATTCTATATAAAATAAATATATTGGAAACGCACAACATTTCGAGGAAGTAAAAATGAAATTGAGGGGTAGACAAGTTACTTAAATAATCATGTAAAGGTGCTTCCTTTAACACATGGCACAGAATAAATTTACTGTCAAACATCCATTCCCAAGGAATGTGTTATTCTCAAAATACAAGCCAGATTTCCAAATTTGCAGTTTATCGAGAGCAAATTATACTTTTGAAAAATTTGTAGCAAATCATATTTTTCAAGAATATTTCATTTTTTTGCAAACAAGCTTTGGCTTTTCAGATTTGTTTGTTCCAATACCGAAAAGTATTGAAATATTTTCCTTTTGGTTTAACGACTACCGTGAGTAACTCAATGAAATATAAGCAATGGTTCCCTCTAAGCTGCGCATGCGCGCGGCCGCTCAGCGACTTAACTTTCTCCGCGCAGTAAGCCGTTTAGATTAAAATTCCCAAATCCGTAATTAATTTTCATCAATCGAAAATCAATTACTTGCAAAAATAATAATAAATAAATAAAATTCGAGCTCTCAAAAGTCAAAACAACACTTTTCTTAAATGTCGTTTGCCTCCTTTTAAGTTCGTCTCATTGCCCTCTTCATTCTCAAAGGCTTCTTGCAAATTAGCCTCGTGCGAGCAGATAGTGAACGCGAGAATGCGGATTAGTGATTTTCCCACGCCGAGAAAGAGGCACATATTGAGTATTTTCTCAAAAAAAAAAAAAAAAATACATCAGCGCCAGCCAATCACAGCAAATCGTAACCAACCTGCCAGCCAATCACAGCAAATCGTAACCAACCCGCCAGCCAATCACAGCAAATCGTAACCAACCCGCCAGCCAATCACAGCAAACCGTGTACTAACTAACATGCAAGTTGGCGGGGCAAGACATTCCGGTCAGTTAAATTGTAAGCGGCTGATCAGTTAAATTGCAACTATTACAGAAGTAAGTTTGAGCTTCTCACTTATTATAAAATAAAAATTTTAATTAATGAAATGTTTTTAATATTTTTTTAAATTCAAAATCAATTGCGGAAAGGACGGTTATAAAAATGGGGGGATTAGAAAAAATAAGGGTTCCAATCCAAGTTCCAACTTCTACTGCATTAGTAAGAGAAGTTGAGAAAATAAATTTTTTGCCCAAGTGGTTTTGATGCATGCTCAGCTCACTCGTTTTTTTTTTTTTTATTGGAGGTTTAATGACCACCGTGAGCAAATCAATGGGCTATAAGCAGTCGCCCGTCCCTACTTTAGGGTCACTGGATCCAGGGAAGGGGGAGAGACAGTGACGTAAGACAAACACAACATCCATGCGCCACCGGGATTCGAACCCGAACCTCTTTCGGACGAATGATCAGAGACCACTGCGCCACCGAGCCGGCCGGCTCATTCGGTTAGGCGCGCATTGCCCATGGCGGCTTAGAGGGAATATGGGCTATAAGCAGTCGCCCGACCCGAATTTAGGGCCACTGGTTCCAGGGAAGGGCGTGAGCCAGTGTCAAAAGACAAACACAACATCCATGCCTCACCAGGATTTGAACCAGGACCCATCTCGGACGAATGATCAGAAGCCATCGCTATGACCACTACGCTACCGTACTGGCGAAGACTTTTTTTAGGTTTCTTTTAAAGAAATTGAGCACCATTTATATCTTCAGATTGTTTTTTCTCCTCAAGCCCCGATCAACTACTTAGTATTTCTTGAATATCTGCTACTTTTTTCTTCCTTAATCTGTTTTCACCTTTCTGATATCTGCCCTGGTGGACGAGTAGTAAGAGAGGAGGTGCGTCCATGTTCGAATTCCTGGTGAAGCAGGGACGGCGTATTTGTCTTACGACGCTGGCTCTGTCCCATCCCTGAAACCAGTGGCCCCCAATCAGGGAAGGGCGACTGCCTATAGCCCACTGAGTTGCTCACGGCGGTCATTAAACCAATTAGCAAAATAAAATACCTTCCAGATGATTCTGGTAACAAGGTCTGATCCCAGTTTTTATATTAAAATAATGCCTTAATCTCAATTCTCTTGTAATTTTATCAGACGAACAAATGCCAAGGGAATAGCATTCAAATATTGCCGTAACCTTTCCGCCGGGAAATCGCATTTTCTTGTCCGAATTCCAAGAAATTAACACAGTTTTGTATATCGCATATAAACTCGAAAGTTGCCCTACAAAGCGATACCCTGTAGAGATACAGCGTAAATCAAAATAAAAAGTCAGCATTTGTGGTTTGCATATAACGAACACAATTTCCTATCCAGCTAAAAATTTTGCAATCCAAAAGATGCCACCTCAGCGTTGTCGGAGATACAGATTTGCTGATATGTGGGAATGAAATCATCTTTTCCACATGCTACAACGAGTAGCCGCACATCGTCATATCTGCCGATTCGAGTCACGTTTCTGTCTCCACCATTCTGGGCATCTATTATGCTGTCACCTCTCCCCATTCAACGAAAAATTCCGCGTTTTTAAATTTCTTTAAAAAAAAAAAAAAGATTGAAAATTCTAAAAATTTCCAGTTTTCAAGGGCATTAAAAAATCATGCACTTTGTGACGTACCTACCTAAGAGGTGACGCACATGTCAAGATGACAAGTAGCAGTAATAAGCTTTTGTCGGTGCACCTTAATTGGGAAAGCATTTGGCTCCGAAGCAGAAGGATACAGTTTAGATTCCATGGGTTTTACGCTATATTATTATTATTATTATTTTGGATTGGAGGTTTAACGACCACCGTGAGCAACTCAATGGGCTATAAGCAGTCGCCCGTCCCTAATTTGGGGTCACTGGTTCCAGGGAAGGGAGAGAGCCAGTGCCGTAAGACAAACACAACATCCATGCCTGACCGGGATTCGAACCCGGACCCCTTACGGACGAATGATCAGAGGCCTGCGCCACTGGGGCGGCATCTCCCGAACGTAAAATGAATCTCCTGGACGTTGGGTTCTTCGAAAAATGTGTGATGTTCTTTCCACACATCGCATCGTCGGGAATTAGAAATAATTCTTTTTTCTACAGTGAGCTCTCCTTTAAGCGTGGTTTGCCGGTTCACCAGGAAACCTACGATTCCGTCCCAGCCTTTTCTCAAGGAGGGGAGGGAGGAATGTGACCTAACTACCTCAGAGGTGATTCACATGTCAAGACGGCAAAGCTGCAGGAATAAACTTCGTTGGTGTAGCTCAATTGGGGAAGCATTCGGTTCCGGAGCAGAAAAAATGCGGATTCGCGCCCCCAGCAGAAGGAGATTTCGCTATAACTTTCAGAAAAAAATTAAATTCCTCGACTTTTCTGGGATCCGCGTGTGCATGTGAAATATTTAATGCACGCCATTTTGGAGAAAAATGGGTGAACCAATGCGCTACACATTCATTCTGATTTATGCGTAATACGTTATATCTTCCCAGGATTGTCCTCGCATTCGGAAGCGGTTCTTCAAATGACTGATTTTTGGGTAGCTCTCTGCGAAACGCGCCATCGCGGCACGCAAATCTCACCTTAGTGCTTGCAACAATCACAGCGGCCCCGGCGGCGCAGTAGTCTATCCCGTGAGGCATGGCTGTTGTGTTTGTCTTACGGCACCGGCTCTCTCCCTTCCCTGGAACCAGTGGCCCTAAATTACGGACGTTGTTGACTGCTTAAGAAGTCCATGCTTAAGGTGGACGTCAAGTAATTTTGCTTCCTATACTTCCAATGGAAAAACTTCTGTACACATTTTCTTCACAATTAACGCATTCCCAAGGATGAAAATTTGAACATCGATTAAAATAGCTTCATTTTATAACTTGGAATACTTAATATTATCTAAAACATAACCATAATTATGCAATCCAACATTTGTTTGTCTACTGACGTCATCAAAGTACAGGTCGCGCCATCTTTTTTCTGGTCTCAACACCACCAAAGGAAAAGTTATTGATTTTTAATATAATAATGGTTGTGTTTTAGAAAATATTAAGTACTCCAAGTTATAATATGAAGCTATTTTAATCGATCTTCAAATTTTCATCCTTGGGAACGCATTAATTGTAAAGAAAATGTGTACAGAAGTTTTTCCATTTTTTTTTTTTTTGATTGGAGGTTTAACGACCACCGTGAGCAACTCAATGGGCTACAAGCAGTCGCCCGTCCCTAATTTAGGGTCACTGGTTCCAGGGAAGGGAGAGAGCCAGTGCCGTAAGACAAACACAACATCCATGCCTCACCGGGATTCGAACCCGGACCCCGTTCGGACGAATGATCAGAGGCCACCGCTTAGACCACTGCGCCACCGGGGCGGCGTTTGTCCATTGGAAGTATAAGAAACAAAATTACTTGACGTCCACCTTAAATCGACATGTTGTCGCCAGTTTTCGGCAAAAAGTTTTTGTAAACTGCTAAAAAAAGTTTCGTGAGGGGATGGGGGGCGCCACTTTACTGGATCCGCCAATGGTACAGATATCATTTCAGTCCCCTTTCTTTTTCTCCTGCTACTTATTGCAAATATTTTAAAACGTATTCTACATATGCAACGGCATTGTTACATTCGCTTTTTTTATTAGTTGTTTAACAACCACAGTGAGCAACTCGATTGGTTATACGCAGTTGCCCGTCCCTAATTTAGGACCAATGGTTCCAGGAAATGAAGAGAGCCACTGCCGTACTACAAACACAGCATCCAATGCCTCAGCGGGATTCGAACCCGGACCCATCTCCGACGAATAATCAGAAGCAGTGCTTAGACCACTGCAACACCAAGACGACTGTTTTTCCTCTTTTGGATTATGACTAGCAGTCAGTAAAGTCATGATAACTGGTATAAATGCAGAGGTCCATGCAACTTGAATGTCGGTATTGATCAGGAACGTCTTTTTTAAGGGATGGGGGTTTAACGACCACCATGAGAAACTCTAAGGGCTGTAAGCAGTAGCCCGTCCTAAATATGGGGCTACTGGTTCCAGGGAAGGGACAGAAGCAGTTCCATCCCAAAAGGACTTTACCCATTCCTCATCGGGACCTCAAACCCATCTCGGACGAATGATCAGATGCCTGCACCTCAGAGCACTTGTCCATCGGGGCAATGATTAGGAACTATAACGAAGTAAATTTCTCCGTCATTTCTGGTCTACGCCGGGATTCGAACCCGAGTCCGCTTATTCCGGAACAAGTCGCTCTACCAACTGAGCTACGCAGACGTTTATTCTGATTCCTATCTGCCTTTATGTCGTGTGCTGGCAGGTACGTCACATCTCCCCCCCCCACTCCCGAAAGAGGGCCGGGGCATGGCCCACGGGTCAGCCGTGACCATGAATCGTTGCAGGCAGCCATCCACTGTAGAACGTGCACTTGAGAACTCCCAGTCAATCTGGTGTGTGAAATGCAACGTCACACACACTTATTTTTCGAAGCGCTGGAGAAGGGATTCTCTGATTTTTCCTTCCTCGCGGTGTGGAAAGAACATCACACCAATAAGAGATTTTGAACGGTCTATCCCGTGAGGCATGGTAAATTTCTCCGTCATTTCTGGTCTACGCCGGGATTCGAACCCGAGTTCGCTTATTCCGGAACAAGTCGCTCTACCAACTGAGCTACGCAGACGTTTATTCTGATTCCTATCTGCCTTTATGTCGTGTGCGTCCTGCTGGCAGGTACGTCACAGAACTTCGCTGACGCTGGTGTAGGCTCCGCCTGTGAAAGTGTATCATTTAAATCTTCGAATGCACTACTAGTTGTAGTGGTACTGAATCTTTTAATTTCAATCAATTAATAAACCCGTGAAGATTTAATTGTAAGTAAATCTATTTAGTGCTTGTCTTCCTCTCTAGAGGACTTTCAAACTCAGGATCATTTTGAAAGAGCAGTAAACTGGAAACGATTTTTCATCAATGAAATAAGATTGTATTAAAGAATAGTAATTAAATTTATTTATCAAAATGAATTGAAGGAAGGATTTTAATATAATCTGTCTTTTGAGAGATTAATTACTTCAATGCTTATTTGCGTCGTTGAAATTTTGTCGCTGGTTAACTACATCAAGTGATGCGCATCTTCAGACTAATTACAAACAAATTAATGATTAACTAAAATGTGAGATGGAATCATAAGTTGCTTGTCTTCGTAGAGGGCTCTCAAACTCAGAATCATTATTTCGAAAGTGCAACAACTTGAAAACGATTTTTCATCCATGAATTAAGATCGTATCAAGGAATATTAATTAAATTTATTTATTAAAATGAATTGAAGGAAGAATTTAGCTATCTTTTGAGAAATTAACTACTTCAATGCTTCTTTGCGCTGTTGAAATTTCGTCGCTGGTTAACTACATCAAGTGATTTGCGTCTTCAGACTAATTACAAACAAATTAATGATTAACCAAGATGTGAGATGGAATGATCTACGAATAATGAATCGTTTCAATCCAATCAGAGCGTATGTATCGTTAAACTAAAGCATGATATCTTTAATGAATGGATTGATATAATGGTAAAAAATAAATGTACATACCTGACTGGATGACATCAAGAAGTGTTGCCCCCAACGTTGTCTTCTTGCCCTTCAATTTATCGAAGATCTCCTTGGACAAATGCTTTTTCAAGAGGGATTTGCAGTCGGTTGCTCCTTGAAGCTTTTTGAAACCAGCTTCCAATTTGTCGGTGGTAGCCTGGTCAACCATGTTGGAGTCCGATAGCCCACAAGTGGTGAAGCAAAGAAATTTTTAGGTAAGGAGTGGCAAAGAGACAATGGGAGGAGGGTATTTTTATAATGCACTTTCGCGCAGGGGGTTGTGGGTAAATTCTCTTTTCGCACTAGGGGCAATGCAACCCGGCAAGGTCTATCTCCACGAGTGTCTTTCATCCTAGATTTGATGGAACCTATCCAGAGGTCGTGTCAAGGAATAGAACGCGGGACGCAGCAACTCCGTAAAAACTAAATTTAACTCCGTCATCCGGAAACTGCTCACTTTTTTCTTAGACTCTCTTTTGCCTCTCCTACTCCTCCAATGGGCGGTAACCGATATTTGGAAGTGAACGATCTCTGCATCGTTGTACTGGTTAACCAAAATTAAAACTCGTGTGTGAACATCAAGGTTAAATGAACATTGAAAAAATAGGTATTCCCCTAATGGAGCTTTTCTGCAATTTTATTCATCGCTGAAGTTCTCGGATGAATTTACGATGAAGCAGGTAAGAATTGTTTTCTGATAAGAAGCTTTTAATTGTCGAAGAACTTTCTTTTCATCGGAGATTGCGCACATTATTTTGAAATCGAGCCCACATTGTACTGCGTAAGCGCGAGCTTAGGTCAGCTAGTATTTTGGTTCTAGAAATTCTACCAAACAGTCAACAGATAACATTGCGCTCTTATAATAAAACATTAAGAGATACCAGATAATGAAGCTAGTACTATTTAGATAATAACAAATAATAATAATAATAATAATAATATTAATATTAATATGGAATACAAGTAACATTAATATGATAATTTCTAGGGATGCCAGAGTAGAAGAAACAAATGGCGTAAGAAAAGGACAAAATAACGGGATGTAGAAATGAATGTTCAACGTCTTTGAAACAATATATATATTTATATACAATAGTATCAATCGTAACTGAAGCTCTGGAAGTAATAATAAAAAAGCAGTTGCAAAGACATCTACAGCTCTTGAAAATAGCACAACCTCATCTTCAGAAAGCGACAAGCTTGGAATATCATACGTTTAAGGTCAAAATTTGGTCAATTATTAGTTCCATAAATAAGACTTGAGTTGGACAAATCATCTTTTATTTTGTTTCGGAGTTTTGCGATAAGCTTGAGCAACTCTGAGGGCTGATTTGGGGCTAATGGTTCTAGGGCAGGGAGAGAACCAGCGCCGTAAGAAAGACTCACCACACATGCCGCATCTGGAATTCAACCTGTGCCCTGCTCGGATGAACTATCCAGAAGCCCATGCCTCTGACCACTCGGCAACAAGGTCGGCACACAAATTACGAGATAGAGCTGTAATTCTTTTATCGTTCTTGCTTGAGTAACGTTTTCTGTAGTTATGATGTAATAATTATAATTCGGGAGTTATGATATTTATGATGGCTGTTCAAGACAAAGTGATTGCAACCAAAAATTATAGAAAGTACATTTTGAAGGAGGACGTACAAAATGTCAAATGTAGAAGATGTGGTATGTGCAGTGAGACCATCGAACACATCTGCGGGAATGCACCACTCTAGCAAACGCTGAGTATATGCAGCGATATAATAATTTCGCTAAGATGGTGCATCACCAATTAGCACACGATACAGAACTATCAGTGTAAGAAGTACATACTACAAATATCAACCCATTGAAGTATGAGATAATAAACAATACAAATTATATTGGGATCGTGAAATTAAAACAGACGTAATCACCTCTGCTAATCGTCCAGGCATAGGACTATATGACAAAAAGCAGAAGGAAGCAGTCATTATCGACATATCGGTACCATCGCGTCGGACCCTTATATTTAGAATACATGTACAACAAAAACCCACAAGTATGTGGAACTGGCTGCAATGAGATTAAACAGATGTGGAAGCTGAAAACAGTTCATATACGCCCACTAATTATCTCTGCAACTGGTATAATTCCTCAGACCCTTGCGACTCAACTTGATGCTTTAGGTTCACAACACCTAATGCCCAAAATCCAAGAAGCAGTGATTCTCGATACATGTCACATCGTACGACGGTTTTTAAGCCATGATTAACTATGACTTGACTTCACGTCCGTACTAACAAATGGACCATACTGTAGTTGCAAGTGCTATAGATGAGAAAACCAAATAAAATATAATTACAATAATAATAATAATAATAAATTCTCGACACGTATCACATCGCACGGCGGTTTTTAAACCATGATTCGCTAGCTCTTTACTTGACTTCATGCCCGTACTGTTAAGTGGACAATATTATAGGTGCCATTGCTATAGATGCGAAAAGCAAATAATACAATATTAATAATAATAATAATGCTGATGATAGTGACAACGACTGATATTAAGAAACCATTTTTTAGTATGCTCATATTCAACGCCATGATTTTCAGAAATGAATTTCTTTCCTTTAACATCTCTTTCACATCCTTTAAATCTATCTTTAGTCAAAATGTTTTGTAGGAAATGCAGTAATTATTTGAAGTGGACTATAAACTCATCTTAAAATCAAATAAAAATCTGCAATTCATTCTCTATCGAGTATACTGTACGTATAACTGACAACAAGATTCTTGCATCTAATATATAATGTTGAATGTTTGTTTGTCCGCTATGCAAATCAGCAGTTTTCAATTCGGAACCACCAAATTTGATATACTATCTCATGGTACTCTAACTTAGACCGTAGACAGTTTTTGGAAGGGGTCGGAGCACGGGGTCAAAGGGCCTCCAGACACAATTTCCGTAAAAAGTTCCATTTTTTACTTTTTTTATTTTGAATTGGTATACTATCTCATGATACTCTAACCTAGACCGTAGACGGTTTTCGGATGGGGTCGGAGCCTGGGGTCAAGACCCCCCCCCCACTACAAAATTTTCGTGAAATCTGCTGTTTTCAATTTAGAACCACCAAATTTGGTTTACTATTTCATGTTACTCTAAGTTAGACCGTACACGGTTTTTGGAAGGGGTCGGGGCCCGGGATCGAAGGGCCCCCATATAAAATTTTAGTAAAAAGTTCCATTTTTTACTTTGAATTAGTATACTATCTCATGGTACTCTAACTTAGACCGTAGACGGTTTTTGGAAGGAGTCGGAGCCCGTGGTCAAGGGGCCCCGATTCAAAAGTTTCGTAAAAAGTTCCATTGTTTACTTTTTTTATTTTGAATTCGAATTTAATACTTTTTGTTGTGATAAGTGCAAGAGCTGATTTTTTTTTTGGGATAAGTGTTATCCAGTGAAGAACTGCGACACAATTCAGCATCGGAACTGAAGGTAAGTAAACAACAAAAATCAAACGGAAAAACTAGAAATACTGTGTGCCTCTGCAGAAAATAAAATTCAAATTCAATAAAGAAATGAAATACAGCATTAGGCACGGTTCATGCTGTAAAAAAAAAATAATCGTTTTCATTTCATTTGTACAAAATTTAGATAGTGAACTATCACCAAATTCTCCCAAGAAACGCCGGACAATTCAGCTAGTTATAAATAAATTCAAGCTGCATTACATAATTCCAAAGTTTATAGCTGTTTATCGCCTTATCACTTCAAACAAACGAGGAGCAGGAGAAAAATTTCAAAGTATTCATTCATAAAGTACAGCTTTTAAGTGTTTAATACTTTGCTGAAGGTGTAAGAGTGATTCAAAAGGTAAAGCTTTTTAAGCGTTTTGTGTTTTCTAAGGAATTAGAAATTTTGTGACTGAATTTATAGTACGTATTTTTATTTTTGAATGGAGGGTTTTTCTCTGCAAAAATTGCTGAATTCACTTTATCGATATTTTCATTTTTGCATCGTTGGAAAACGAAGTTGTCTCTCTCCTATTCGAAAGGCAGAAAAATAACACGAAAGGTGTACAGAGCAAATTTATTTTTCTTGTTACAGCTGTTGAAGCCATAATCCCAAGCACGGGGATTTCGTGTACACAAGATTGTGACAAAATCGTACACTGTAAAAAAAAAAAAAAAATCCCGAAATTCACGAGCCGTTTTCCGTAATACCTTTCGTGAGTTAACGAAGCCTATTCGTGATTCAACCTTTTCCGCGAAGCAACCGATAAAACCTGAATTTCACGGATTTTCCATCGTGAATTTATAGAAATACTCCAATCTTTCTCCATGGAATTGACGTTTTTAAGAAGCGTTAACGGAAAATCCTAGATTTTCAGGGAACAATTTCGAAATTCCGACCGTATAGTAACGGAAAAATCCTGTTATCACTTTTCCGTGTCATATGACGAAAACTTTCAGGAAATAAGAGTGGTTTTGAGGAAATCCTTGAAGTTTGATCAGCTATTAAATTTCACTCGCTTATTGGAGGACCTGATTTTGAGGTTCTGAGAGAGACCGGATATTGTGGATAGCATATCGCATAATAATAAGATTATTGTGGCGACGTATTATCCCTCCATCCCAATTGGTGCATCTGCAATTGTATATTTCGTGTTACCGTAAGAAACCGGGTATTTAAAGTGTCGTACGGGTGATTGTATATCCATGTTCTGAGAGAACTAATTGAAAGAGCGAGGGAATATGAACTTCCATTGTGCGTGGCTTTTATCGATTATGAAAAAGCCTTTGATTCAGTGAAACCATCAGCAGTTACAATCACTCTGAAATCCTGCGGTATTGAATATGCATACATTAATATTATTAACAACATCTATAGAAATGCAAGTGCAAAGATTCGGCTGTTTGAAAATACAACACACATAAAAATTGGAAAGGGAGTGAGACAAGGTGACACCATATCTCCGAAGCTCTTTAATGCCACATTGGAAAATGTCTTTCAATCACTGAACTGGGAAAACAAAGGGATAAAGATTAATGGAGATTATCTAACCCACCTTCGTTTTGCTGAAAACGAAGTCCTTTTTGCAACTACCCCATCAGAGCTGCAGAGTATGATCCAGGAACTTGCTGACAAGAGTAAAGAAGTGGGACTAAAAATGAACTTTCAGAAGATAAAAGTGATGTTCAATGCTTTTACAAGAAATGAAGATTTATCGATTGATGGAGAAAAGCTGGAAAAAACAGACACGTACGTTTATCTTGGACAGCAGATATCAAGTGAGGGTCATATTGATGAAGAAATTAATCGGCGTACAAAACTTGCCTGGAGAGCTTTTGGAAGGAACAGCATAATTTTCAAGAGCAATATGCCATTATGTCTTAAAAGAAAAGTGTTTGATCAATGCATTCTTCCAGTGCTTACGTATGGTGCAGAGACGTGGACCTTAACTAAAAGAGACATACAAAGGCTGCAGACAACTCAAAGCAGCATGGAGAGGTGCATGCTTGGTGTAACCAGGAGAGATAAGAAGAGGAACTCGTGGATCAGAAAAATGACAAGAGTGGAAGACATCATGATCAGAGTAAAATTCCTGAAATGGCAATGGGCTGGACATATTGCCAGAAGGACAGACCATCGATGGACAGCCGAAATTTTAGATTGGATTCCAAAGGACAGGAAAAGACCCAGAAGAAGACCACATGGGAGAGGTGAATGAAATTCGAAAGTATGCAGGAGTGACATGGAAGAGACTGGCACAAGACAGACCGTTGTGGAGGAAACTTGGGGAGACCTTCGTGCAGCAGTGGATTGATAATGGTTGGCAATGATGATGATGACGGGTGATTGTATGATGTTTATGTACCAGTCTGTGGAGCACAAAAGCTATTATGGCTATCAAAAGTAAATTTTATATTTAAGAGTTTTGTGAAACAATACTACGAAGTGGAACATTCAATCTTTTCTTAAACATAACTGAAAGCCATTTTCAGTTGAAAAAAATCTCGAGCTCCAGAACATTCTGTTGCTTTGAAAAATCATTATAAAAAATGTGATTTTTGATAAGTCTTCCTACAAAGCAAATAAAATTGTTGTAAACCTATTGAGAAAAATAATAAGCACTTCCAAAAAAAAAAAATAAAAATAAAAATAAAATGACTAATTATTTCATTTCATTTCATTTTTTTATTTTTAGGTGTCACATCAAATAAACGTATCATATTTATATTATCGTAACAATTAATGATTGTTGAGACAACTGGGAAGAAAGAGGGAAAAGGTTTGGCCTGACATAGTCTTCTTCTCCCTTGAAGAGAAGATTATAATACATTCAGTAAAAGGCAAAACCAGCATGCTACGAACAGTGAAAAATATGTGACAATGAAATATATAAAAGAGAGTTGGCTTTAGTTCCTCCCTCCCCATCACCTACCCTCTGTAGTCGGCCTCCCCACCATTCATCTTTCCCCTATAATTCTTGGTGCCAAAACAATCAAATTGTCAATAGTTTTCAATTTTGCAATATGGATAAGAAAGGTACAAATTCAAGATCTCCATCCTTATCTAACACTAAACCAATTTTATCTTAAAGTTAATTTCTAAATCAAACCCCTCCAGACCCGGACACTCAACTAAAAACATCATAAATTATTAGTATAAAGTCACGTAACGTTATAGTTTAGCATTTTCTATCTTATCATTCAATAATTATTATTTTATTAACATTTTCGCATGAGATATAATTTTAGTTTTTTCTTAAATAGGTCAGTATTATAAATGATCGTAGTTCAACAGGTAGTGAGTTCCTCAATTTAGGACCAGAATAGTTGTGACGTATCTGCCAGCAGGACGCACACGACATAAAGGCAGATAGCAGTCAGAACGAACGTCCGCGTAGCTCAATTGGTAGAGTGACTTATTCCGGAATGAGGGGATCCGGAGTGGATAAAAATTACGGAGAAATTTACTTCGTTATAATGGCGCCCGAACTTTCCGGATGAGCCGGCAGTTCAAAATCTCGCATTGGTGTGATGTTCTTTCTACACCGCGAGATAGGAAAAATAAGAGAATCCCTTCTCCAGCGCTTCGAAAAATAAATGTGTGTGACGTTGCATTCCACACACCGGATTGACTGGGAGTTCTCAAGTGCACGTTCTACAGCGGATGACTGCCTGCAACGACTCATGGTCACGGCTGACCCGTGGGCCATGCCCCCGGCCCTCTTTCGGGGGGGGAGATGTGACCTACCTGCCAGCAGGATGCACACGACATAAAGGCAGATAGCAGTCAGAACGAAAGTCCGCGTAGCTCAATTGGGGGAGTGACTTATTCCGGAATGAGGGGATCCGGGGTTCGAGCCCCGGCGTGGATAAAAATTACGGAGAAATTTACTTCGTTATATAGTTTATATTCGTTTTAGCCGATTCCGCCTGAGGAAATATTGGAACAAGTTTTGTTCTGTTTCTGGTTTCATGGTGATGTGCAAGGATATTTAATGATATCAAATCTTGATCAAGATTATTTTTAATTCTTTTGAACATTATTTTACCCAGGTTACAATCGTACAGTTGTTTAACAGTAAGAATGTTGTAATCATTCGGATTGACTTTAGTCCGTTGAAATGTGTAAGGTTGAAAGTTATTATGTAGTTTTAGATCTGTTAATCTAATATATTTATTTTGCAGCACTTGAAATTTGTTAATATTGTACTGTGTCGTTTTGCCCGAAGCTAAGATGCAATAGTTCATATGCATTTGAATTAGTGTAAAGTATAAAAGTATCATAAATTTTGGGGATAAAATTTCCAGAATATGCCTGACAATCCCTATGTTTCTGGATATTTTGTTAGGCGATACTTTTCGTTTCAACCTTAAAAGTGATGTGCTGGTAAGTGACTGTCTAGCTCAGTCGATAGCGCTCCTCAGTTGGGTGCCAACCACTGCGGGCCCGATCCCTAGCTCGGGTATAGGGAAGTATTCCTTCACTTAGTACGTCAGGAAAAAGTCCTGAAATGCGACTGGTGTATTTAAAAAAAAAAAAAAAAAAAGCGGGAAGCGGAATTTTCATCTGCATAGTGACTGAAAAAGTTAAAATCGAAGCTTTTTGAAATTCAAAAAAATTTTGCATAAAAGACAGAAAAATCGGAACTGACATTTCTGTAAAAAAAAAAAAACGGAATAAGTGACAATGGAAAAACTATAAAAATACTGAACGTTCACGATATTAGAAACGGAAACTTTTCAAAATGGAAATTTTGTTAAAAGTCGGAAACGTGTCGGCGCAACTGCGTGTTATTAGGTAACCAAAAAAATGTCCGTGCGGTTTTCGGTAGAGTTCGCTGCAATGAGGTGTTTTTATTTTGTAGCGGTTTGCAGAGCGCGAATTTTTATGTGCGTCATAAGTCACAGAAACGCGTCAGTCAATCGGTGCTCTCTAACTTGGTGTATACTTTTTCCCTATGACTCTGAACCTTTTAAAAATGCAGTTGAACCTGGTGTAATTCGAGCCTGTTAACTTTACGAATTTAAACTCGATTCGAAGGTTTCAAAAGCGTCCTGTAAGATATGTATGGCATTTGGGAAAGGTGCGGTAGCAGAACGTACTACGCAGAAATGGTTTAAAAAATTTGAAGAGTCCCTTGAAGATGCATTACGTTCAGGAAGACCCTCAATTATTGATAACAAAGAATTACGTGCCGCTGTTAAAAATAATTCTAGATTAATATGTCAAGAACTTTCACAAATTTTTAACGTGAGTGGGGAAACTATTCTTTTACACTTGCATCAGCTGGAAAAATCTTGAAGCTAAGCAAATCACGCGAATTTTAAAACCGCAAGAACTTTTTTGGTTAACTGATATGTGACGTGCCTGCACAGCAGGATGCACATGAGATAAAGGCAGATAGCAATGAGAGCACATGTCCGCGTAGCTTAGTTGGGAGAGCGACTTACTCCGGAGTGAGGAGACTCGGATCGATGCCGCCGCGGACAAACTTGTACGTTATAGATATTTTCAGGAATTTTGTATGAATTCACGCCACTTGTTTTTTATCATGCACGTAATTATTTCTCAGTATGCTAAAGACTAAAGATGATATAGGCTAATAGTTTCTTCTGTTACTGGATGGATCTGTGGTTTTCGTGAACTACGATTTCTTCTGTTACTCAAAGGATCTATTCTTTGTGTGATATGTAGCTTCCGAGACTTACTTGTTTGTTTTGAGGTTAAATAACCACTCTGAACAACTAAAGATATTAGAAATTTTCCGTCCCTAATTTCGGGCCATTGGTTTATGGCAGGGGACGAGGACAGCGCCATGGGGCAGGAGAACCACTCATACCTCATCCGGGACCCCAGCTAGGATGATAAGCCAAAATGCCGCGCCTCCGACCGCTAAGCTTCAAGAATCTTTGGTTCGTGTTGCCTATGGTTTCCATAGCCATAGGTGTGATGAACGTTCCTATGGTGTGTCCCATTGCTTAAAAGATTTATCTGTTGTGTGATTTATGATTACATTGCTTTGTTGCATTACCTAAAGGATCTTTGATTTTTATCATTATTCAAAAGATCTGTGGTTTTTGTGGTTAACGGTTTCAATGATTTCCTCCATTACTTTAAGGATCTGTGGTTTGAGGGTTTGTTTGTTGTGGGGTTTAACGACAATTATGAGCAACTCGATGAGCTATAAGCCGTCGCACGTCCCTAATTTAGTGCCACTTAAGTTCCAAGGAAGGGAGAGAGTCAGTCTTGTAAGAAAAACGCAACATCAATGCCTCATCGGGATTCGAACCGGGACCCATCACGGACGAACGATCATAAGCAAGCGTTTAGACCACTGCGCTACTGGAGTGGCATGATTTGAGGGATCTGTGGTTTCCGTGGTTTGTTCCATTACTTAAGGGTCTATGACTTGGGTTGATATATGGTTTCCATGGTTTATTCCATTATTCAAAGGATCTGTGGTTTATGTGATAAACGGTTTCCATGATTTGCTTCGTTTCTACGTGGATCCATGGTTTATTCCATTACTTCAAGAATCTATGGTTTGTGGGATCTGTGGCTTTCGTTATTTATTCTATTACTGAAAAGATCTGTGTTCAGTGTGATCAATGGTTTCTATAGTTTTCTACATTACTTCAAGGATATACGGTTTGAAAGATATGTGGTTTTCATAGTGGATTCCATTATTTAAGGGTTTATTAATTGTGTGATCTATGGTATCAATGGCTTTCTCTAAAACCTCAAGTTTCTAGTGTTTCTGTGACTTATGGTTTCCACGGTTTGTTCCTTAAATGTAAGTATCTGTAGTTTCTTATAATACGTGCCTCGAGATTGAAGAGTAGGATGTATGTCATTGGTTCATAAATTTTTGATGTCACTTTAAATAATGTGACGGACTACAGAGGCGAAAACACGAGTCAAGACGACAAATCTTCAGCGAGACATTCTGTCCACGTAGCTCAGTTGGGAGAGCGTGTGACGTACTACAGAGGTGAAAACATGATTCAAGACGACAAATGTGCAGCGAAACATTCTGTCCGCGTAGCTCAGTTCGGAGAGCGTGTGACGTACTACAGAGGTGAAAACATGATTCAAGACGACAAATGTGCAGCGAAACATTCTGTCCGCGTAGCTCAGTTCGGAGAGCGTGTGACGTACTACAGAGGTGAAAACATGATTCAAGACGACAAATGTGCAGCGAAACATTCTGTCCGCGTAGCTCAGTTCGGAGAGCGTGTGACGTACTACAGAGGTGAAAACATGATTCAAGACGACAAATGTGCAGCGAAACATTCTGTCCGCGTAGCTCAGTTCGGAGAGCGTGTGACGTACTACAGAGGTGAAAACATAAGTCAAGACGACAAATCTGCAGCGAGACATTATGTCCGCGTAGCTCAGTTGGGAGAGCGTGTCACGTACTACAGAGGTGAAAACATGATTAAAGACGACAAATGTGCAGCGAAACATTCTGTCCGCGTAGCTCAGTTCGGAGAGCGTGTGACGTACTACAGAGGTGAAAACATAAGTCAAGACGACAAATCTGCAGCGAGACATTATGTCCGCGTAGCTCAGTTGGGAGAGCGTGTGACGTACTACAGAGGTGAAAACATGATTCAAGACGACAAATGTGCAGCGAAACATTCTGTCCGCGTAGCTCAGTTCGGAGAGCGTGTGACGTACTACAGAGGTGAAAACATGATTCAAGACGACAAATGTGCAGCGAAACATTCTGTCCGCGTAGCTCAGTTCGGAGAGCGTGTGACGTACTACAGAGGTGAAAACATGATTCAAGACGACAAATGTGCAGCGAAACATTCTGTCCGCGTAGCTCAGTTCGGAGAGCGTGTGACGTACTACAGAGGTGAAAACATGATTCAAGACGACAAATGTGCAGCGAAACATTCTGTCCGCGTAGCTCAGTTCGGAGAGCGTGTGACGTACTACAGAGGTGAAAACATGATTCAAGACGACAAATGTGCAGCGAAACATTCTGTCCGCGTAGCTCAGTTCGGAGAGCGTGTGACGTACTACAGAGGTGAAAACATGATTCAAGACGACAAATGTGCAGCGAAACATTCTGTCCGCGTAGCTCAGTTCGGAGAGCGTGTGACGTACTACAGAGGTGAAAACATGATTCAAGACGACAAATGTGCAGCGAAACATTCTGTCCGCGTAGCTCAGTTCGGAGAGCGTGTGACGTACTACAGAGGTGAAAACATAAGTCAAGACGACAAATCTGCAGCGAGACATTATGTCCGCGTAGCTCAGTTGGGAGAGCGTGTCACGTACTACAGAGGTGAAAACATGATTCAAGACGACAAATGTGCAGCGAAACATTCTGTCCGCGTAGCTCAGTTCGGAGAGCGTGTGACGTACTACAGAGGTGAAAACATAAGTCAAGACGACAAATCTGCAGCGAGACATTATGTCCGCGTAGCTCAGTTGGGAGAGCGTGTCACGTACTACAGAGGTGAAAACATGATGTCAAGACGACAAATCTGCAGCGAGACATTCTGTCCGCGTAGCTCAGTTGGGAGAGCGTGTGACGTACTACAGAGGTGAAAACATGATTCAAGACGACAAATGTGCAGCGAAACATTCTGTCCGCGTAGCTCAGTTCGGAGAGCGTGTGACGTACTACAGAGGTGAAAACATAAGTCAAGACGACAAATCTTCAGCGAGACATTCTGTCCGCGTAGCTGAGTTGGGAGAGCGTGTGACGTACTACAGATGTGAAAACATGAGTCAAGACGACAAATCTGCAGCGAGACATTCTGTCCGCGTAGCTCAGTTTGGAGAGCGTGTGACGTACTACAGAGGTGAAAACATAAGTCAAGACGACAAATCTTCAGCGAGACATTCTGTCCGCGTAGCTGAGTTGGGAGAGCGTGTGACGTACTACAGATGTGAAAACATGAGTCAAGACGACAAATCTGCAGCGAGACATTCTGTCCGCGTAGCTCAGTTTGGAGAGCGTGTGACGTACTACAGAGGTGAAAACATAAGTCAAGACGACAAATCTGCAGCGAGACATTATGTCCGCGTAGCTCAGTTGGGAGAGCGTGTGACGCACTACAGATGTGAAAACATGAGTCAAGACGACAAATCTGCAGCGAGACATTCTGTCCACGTAGCTCAGTTTGGAGAGCGTGTGACGTACTACAGAGGTGAAAACATAAGTCAAAACGACAAATCTGCAGCGAGACACTCTGTCCGCGTAGCTCAGTTGGGAGAGCGTGTGACGTACTACAGAGGTGAAAACATGATTCAAGACGACAAATCTGCAGCGAAACATTCTGTCCGCGTAGCTCAGTTCGGAGAGCGTGTGACGTACTACAGAGGTGAAAACATAAGTCAAAACGACAAATCTGCAGCGAGACATTCTGTCCGCGTAGCTCAGTTGGGAGAGCGTGTGACGTACTACAGAGGTGAAAACATGATTCAAGACGACAAATCTGCAGCGAAACATTCTGTCCGCGTAGCTCAGTTCGGAGAGCGTGTGACGTACTACAGAGGTGAAAACATAAGTCAAGACGACAAATCTGCAGCGAGACATTCTGTCCGCGTAGCTCAGTTGAGAGAGTGACTTACTCCGGACTGAGGGGACGCGGCTTCGATGCCCCTCGTGGACAAACTTGCGTTTTTACACTGGCGCCCGATTGTGGAAAATGGATCCACTGGTCGTTGAGTTCTTCGAAAAATGTGTGATGTTTGTTCCACACATTGTTTGGAATTAACGAAAAATTCCTACTTCGCTTTAAAGAAAAAAAAGTTAAGAGGGAGATGATGTGACGTACTACAGAGGTGAAAACATGAGTCAAGACGAGAAATCGGAAGCGAGACGTAGCTCAGTTGGGAGAGCGACTTACTCCGGAGTGAGGGGACACGGACAAACTTGTATTTTCACAATAAGTTTGTGACAGTACACGTCGTTTTAAGGTAAGCGGCATATATCTAAATTCTAAGTACTTTTCGGAGAGGAAAAATATCGTACCGAAACATCACACGCAATGTAGAAGCATTGTTACATCATCAGCTTTTTTGATTTCATGAGTTAGTCTGGCGAGAAGCAAATTGGTGAACTGGTGGTCATTTATTAAGATAGACTCTACCAGTGGTGGGAAATAATGTGAAGCACGATTCATCAAACCAGATGACACGTTATCAGTGTGACGTATATTCTAAAACAACTTTCATTTTTATTTCCTTCCTATGTAAATTTGAGTTTGTTCTCCTTTACACTTTCCAAACTTAACGTGATATCTTCTCTCTCACATGAATGAGGTTGGCAACACTTTTGAGGTCAGAGAGAGTGACGTATGAATGTGATACGAACGATAGGTAAAAAGGACGATACAACAGTTGCTCATGTGTATGTGTGCGTGTGGAGATGTTCGATTGCGGTTAAGTGATATGTGAATTGTAATAATAGGAGTGGATGTCGTCATTCGTGCTGGAGCAGTAAAAGGCTATCGTAAGTCTGACTTCTGTATATGCTTCGTCTGGCCGTAAAAGCTTAATTAGGAACTATTGCATCGTATTCTGATTTAGTTCAATATTCCTTAGTCATGGTTTTAGACATAGCGTAACACTAATCTCGCACACGAAGAAGCGTTACGTTATACCAGTCCTTAGCACACCAGTTTTTATGTGCTTTGTACCAAGTCACACATTTTGTTGCATTGATGTTGGTAATCAGAGGTTTGTGGATTGCAGCATGGCCATAAATACGCGCACGATGGAGTTCCCGACAGGCTCTTGTGATGTAAACGGGATCATGGTGGTCAACGCTGCTGCTATTTGGGGTACCGTGTACTTGAGCTTCCGATATGCAATCCGTGCCAACGTTCGCTTATCTCTATTTGACATCTTTGTATGGCGTCCACAATATGCTCGTTAGGAGACAACGCCGTGCCCTATTTGATAGGTAGTAATAATATTCGATAGACTATAGACCTATAAGCATTTTGTCACAAGTGTATAAACTTTTCACAAAAACAATATTAAAAAGATTAACTTCAAAATTAGAAGATGCCCAATCGGTAGAACAGGCGGGTTTCAGGTCTGGTTATTCTACAATAGAACATCTACATAAAATTAACCAATTAATAGAAAAAAAAACAAATGAATATCAGAAAGAAGTTCACTTAATTTTTGTAGACTATACCAAAGCTTTTGATTCTATATACACTGACGGAAAAAAATCCCAACACCACGAAAAAATAGTTGTAGAGGAATGAAATGGCGGCAATACATTTGTATAGGTAATATTTTTAATCGATTAAGGTTTCAAGATCACAGCTTATTGTAAGCGCGAGAAGAGCCTTTTTAAATGTGAAATGCTGGTACATTAATAACCGGTGTAACCGCCAGAATGTTGAATGCAAGCACGCAAACGTTCATGCATTGTGTCGTACAGGTGCTGGATGTCAGTTTGTGGGATGGAGTTCCATGCCTGTTGCACTTGGTCGGTCAATACAGAGCAGGCCACGGCAACATGTCGACACTCTGTAGAGCATGTTGGATTACAACAGCGGTATGCGGGCGAGCGTTATCCTGTTGGAAAACATCCCCTGGAATGCTGTTCATGAATGGCAGCACAACAGGTTGAATCACCAGACCGACGTACAACTGGGCCGTCAGGGTGCGTGGGATAACCACGAGAGTGCTCCTGCTGTCATAGGAAATTGCTCCCCAGACCATAACTCCAGGTGTAGGTCCAGTGTGTCTCGGCCGCAGACAGGTTGGTTGCAGGCGCTCACCTGGCCTCCTTCTAACCAACACACGGCCATCACTGGCACACAGGCAGAACCGGCTTTCATCAGAAAACATAACATATCTCCACTCCGTCCTCCAATGAGCTCTAGCTTGACACCACTGACGTCGCAAACGGCAGTGGTTTGGAGTAAGTGGAATGCACGCTACAGGGCGTCTGGCTCGGAGCTGTTCTTCAAGTAACTGATTTGTAACAGTTCGTTGTGTCACTGTGGTAACAACTGCAGCTCGAATTGCTGCCACAGACGCGGTACGATGCGCCACGGCCATACGCCGTACACGGCGGTCTTCCCTCTCAGTAGTGCCACGTGGCCGGCCGGAAGCCGGTCTTCTTGAAGCAGTGCCTTCCCTTGACCACCGCTGCCAACAATCATGCACAGTGGCTACATTCCTGCCAAGTCGTTCTGCAATATTGCGGAAAGAAAATCCACCTTCTCGTAGCCCTATTACACGACCTCGTTCAAACTCCGTGAGCTGTTGATAATGGCTTCTTTGTCTTCTTAAAAGCATTCTTGACTAACATCAACACACTACGTCGAATCTCAACGATAACTAACGCTCACGAACGTTACAGCGCGTATTTACAGCAAACCTGCTTTGCATGTTCCGAGGGGCGCTACTAGCGCCACACGTATGCACCGAGCGCGAAATTTATATAGACGTCATCTTATAGATGTACTCTCACCGCCTACCAACTGTCGTTTATCTAACACAACCCCTTCTTGGTGTTGGGATTTTTTTTTCCATCAGTGTACATAAAAAAGAAATGAGTTCTTCAATAAAAAAGACAAACATTGGAAGGAAAATATGTCAGTTTAATAAATAAAATATATACAGCAACAATAAAGTTAGAGAACCTAGGCTCAGTTTTCAAGATAGACAGGAAATCCACTATCTTCAAAATTATTTATCTTTGTATTAGAATATATTTAAAAAATTTAAACTGGGAAGAAAAGGGATTACACATAAATGGAAGGTACCTAAATCTCTTAAGATTTGCTGATGGCATTGTCATCATTACAACTAGCAATAGAGAAATGCAAAATATGATAAAGGATTTATGAATGGAAAGTCTTAAAAAAGGTCGGACAATAAACACAGCAAAAACTAAATATATTAACAATACAGAAAAGGTTTGACAGAAGGAAAAGGAATTGAAAAAGTAGACGAATACATCCATTTAGGTCAAGTAATCAGTTTTAAAGGAAGACAAGAACGAGAAATCAATAACAACAAAAAATTAGCTAAAATTAAAATTTTAGCTCATTTTTGTTCTGATATTACTGACCATTTTTGTATACTTTGCGAGCCATTATTCCCCCATGGGGTACAAATCGGGACTTCTGACTGGCCAGTCAAATTGCTTTACGTAATTGGTGCCTCAAATTATGATTTTGTGGAAGCGTACACATGAATCGAATTATCCTGTTAGAAGATGTTGTCCCCAGATGTGATGAGCTGTGCCTTAGTTAACAAATGTACGATCAATATAATCCCATAGGTTTCAGGATTTGTTCTTGGTAGCAGAAAAACAAGAGGGGTAGTTCCTTTAGCTGAGAAACCACCCCACACCATTACAGAACAACCACCACCGAATTGTCGCTTAGAAAAGTAAGCTTTGTCGTAACAGAAGTCATTCCAGTAATACCGATAACCTACCTGACCCTCTAAATAAAAAAAAATCTTTCATCGGAAATGCATCCTTCCGCTTAATACCAGAGTCAGACGCTTTTTAGCAATGCAACTCGACACTCCTTATGCTTTTTTGTGAGGGGTGGTTGTACTTTTATTTTTGAATACCGACTATTCAGATTTCTCAAGATAATCCGAAAGCACTTCTAATTTGGGATAACGATTGGTTTGTATGACAAGCCTGGCAGAAAATAATGGCTCTCTTTTGACGAGATTTAAGAGATGATGTCCTACCTGTGCGTCTTCGTTTGCCATAATTTCCAGGATCCTGCAGAAAAGTTTTTGCAGCAGACTTGGATCTATTAATCTATCGTGCAATTTCGCATCCACTCATTCCACATGCTTTGGAAGCAAGGATTTTGCTTTGTTCAACCTTCGATAATTGTTTCGCTTTCTGCACTGTAAAGCGTATATGTATTGCGCAACCAACTACACAATGATTCACGTCATGCGGCACTTGGATCCCAACTCAATAAAATATGACGATTTTGGCTGTGACGTCAGAAAATACAACTGGCTTTATATTTGTTTCCAAGCTGTATAGCATACGCAGGTTACAAAATGCTGTATTTAAAACAATTTTAAGTGTTTTAAAACAAATACCAGCGAGAAATATTCCTTTCTGTCTCACGTCAATGTCATATCATTTGCATAATCTGCTGTCCTCAGCTGTTCTAGATTTTTCGAATGGCCTTAAAGTTTTTTCCAGCACTGTCTACACTATATTGACAAAAGTTACCGAACACCTAGAAGAGAAACACAACAGAGCATTTTTTTGTGTCGCTCCATCTTTGGCCTTAATGCATTCAAAGACCCTTCGAGACATGCTTTTGATAAGATTTTGGAACACAGCGATAGGTATGTGCTTCCATTCGGTACATAACGCTGCTGCTAACTGTTGGTTAGTAGTAGGCCTTGGTTCCAAACTTCTTATGCGGCGCTCTAATTCATCCCACAGGTACTCTATGGGATTAAGATCAGGGCTTTGTGCTGGCCAGTCCACACACAATACGGAATTATCGTCAAACCACGCCATAGCAGTCCTTGCTTTATGGCTCGGTGCATTATCCTGAGTGGAGATGAAAGGCTTATGAGCAGCCGCACGACCACGGTAACCCATGGAATGAAGTTCTCTGCAAATGGTACGTGTTTTTACTCATCTGTACACGAGGTTCTAGCATTTTTACTCATCTGTACACTTAAGGTTTTGTGCAGTACTCTGTCGATTAGCTGTAACGACTCTCCTGAGGCTTCGACGTCCTCTATCACTGATTTTCTTTGGTCTACTGATACGTTTTGCTGCTTCAAGTTAGCCATGTGTCTTCCATTTATTCAGTACATCCCAAACAGTAGACTTGGGTATGTTTAAACGCCTCTCGGTTTCTCTTGTGGACAACCCACTAATATAACACCCAACAATCTTTCCTTTCTCGAAGGCAGTTCAGCGACATTTTCACTCATCCTCACAGTGCGATATGATCGCGGTCAGCTGCAGGCTTGTTACTATACCGTTTGCAGCTGTACCACGCATCTTAACAACGCAGTGGATCAGTTCATTTGCTTTTGAAGGGGTGTCCGGTGACTTTTGTCGATATAGTGTCTATCACTAAGCTGTTCTCTGAGATTCATAGAACTTCTCAAAAAAGCACATCTGCCAGATTAAAGTTTAAAATTGATGGTCTTAGATTTTACGTACCCTTGATTTATCAAACGTCTGCATTTACACTGATCTCGGCACACAACTCAAACTTCACCGACATCCGTCAGACTCTCAACAAGACTTTTTGTACTTTATTATCTTTTTCTCATGCAGACATTCCTGAATCTGGTCATCCTATGGTTTCCTTGACCATTCTCTACATATCTTTCCTGCTCTGAATAAATTCCCTTAGTTAAGCATCTCGCTACTTATTCTTTCACCATCGCCAAACTACTTAAGAATATTTGTCTCCACCTTACTAACAACGTTTTGCTAAACTTTATACATCTGCAACACTTCTTCGATAACAATGAGTTTTTCCACGAACATCTCGTAAGTAAGGCATCTCTCCAGCACACAAACTGCTCCTGCATCTCTTTTGCAGCAGAGTAGGAACAATTGCACTCGGGACCTTTTCGAGAACCCATCAACCTCACAAAGAATGGTTTTCTTTTCCTTTTAAAAGAAAGATAAACACTCTTTGTTGAAAATATAAAGATTTAATTAGTGTTTTGTTACCAAATCCTACATAGTAACTATTGTAAACATCATCATCTTCGAGCTATGTTCTCCTTGCCAAATTCTTAGAACACCATTTCCTAACGTTGTCGCCAACTTTTACCACTGGAATCAACGCAAATGAGGCTGAAATGCCAGATTTTTTTACCCCTGTCTCAACACACTAAAAGTTGTATTTTGATAAAACCAGATTAAGATTCAGATAAAAGCTTGAAATCCGCTGTTAAGTGATATAGTACTTAGGCTTAATAAACGTTAAAAAAATAATCTTTCAAAAAATTGCAGATAGTTCAGTTTGTTAAACGAAAAGCTCAGTTGATTCAAAATCAAGGGAACCCATTACAAAAAAAAAAAAAAAATCAAAAATAAATAAATAAACCGCGTTCCTACAATTGATGAAACATCTAGAAACAGAACAGTTACTTTCTTTCACCAGCGGTGGAAAAGCCTGTTACGGAAATTAAAAAAAAATGTGTACAAAAAGCTTTTCTTATTTTTTTTTTTTTTTTTTTGATTGGCGGTTTAACGACCACCGTGAGCAACTCAATGGGCAGTCGCCCGTCCCTAATTTAGGGTCACTGGTTCCAGGGAAGGGAGAGAGAGCCAGTGCCGTAAGACAAACACAACATCCATGCCTCACCGGGAGTCGAACCCGGACCCCTTTCGGACGAATGATCAAAGGCCATCGCTTAGACCACTGCGCCACCGGGGCGGCATTTTTTTTTCTTTGATTGGAGGTTTAATGACCACCGTGAGCAACTCAATGAGATATAAGCAGTCGCCCGTCCTTAATTTAGGATCACTGGCTACAGGGAAGGGAGTGAGCCAGTGCCGTAAGACAAACACAACATCCATGCCTCACCGGGAGTCGAACCCGGACCCCTTTCGGACGAATGATCAAAGGCCATCGCTTAGACCACTGCGCCACCGGGGCGGCATTTTTTTTCTTTGATTGGAGGTTTAATGACCACCGTGAGCAACTCAATGAGATATAAGCAGTCGCCCGTCCTTAATTTAGGATCACTGGCTCCAGGGAAGGGAGTGAGCCAGTGCCGTAAGACAAACACAACATCCATGCCTCACGGGATTCGAACCCGGACCCCTTTCGGACGAATGATCAAAGGCCATCGCTTAGACCACTGCGCCACCGGGGCGGCATTTTTTCTTTGATTGGAGGTTTAATGACCACCGTGAGCAACTCAATGAGATATAAGCAGTCGCCCGTCCTTAATTTAGGATCACTGGCTCCAGGGAAGGGAGTGAGCCAGTGCCGTAAGACAAACACAACATCCATGCCTCACCGGGAGTCGAACCCGGACCCCTTTCGGACGAATGATCAAAGGCCATCGCTTAGACCACTGCGCCACCGGGGCGGCATTTTTTTTTTCTTTGATTGGAGGTTTAATGACCACCGTGAGCAACTCAATGAGATATAAGCAGTCGCCCGTCCTTAATTTAGGATTACTGGCCCCAGGGAAGGGAGTGAGCCAGTGCCGTAAGACAAACACAACATCCATGCCTCACCGGGAGTCGAACCCGGGCCCCTTTCGGACGAATGATCAAAGGCCATCGCTTAGACCACTGCGCCACCGGGGCGGCATTTTTTTTTTCTTTGATTGGAGGTTTAACGACCACCGTGAGCAACTCAATGAGATATAAGCAGTCGCCCGTCCTTAATTTAGGATCACTGGCTCCAGGGAAGGGAGTGAGCCAGTGCCGTAAGACAAACACAACATCAATGCCTCACGGGATTCGAACCCGGACCCCTTTCGGACGAATGATCAAAGGTCATCGCTTAGACCACTGCGCCACCGGGGCGGCATTTTTTTCTTTGATTGGAGGTTTAACGACCACCGTGAGCAACTCAATGAGATATAAGCAGTCGCCCGTCCTTAATTTAGGATCACTGGCTCCAGGGAAGGGAGTGAGCCAGTGCCGTAAGACAAACACAACATCCATGCCTCACGGGATTCGAACCCAGACCCCTTTCGGACGAATGATCAAAGGTCATCGCTTAGACCACTGTGCCACCAGGGCGTCAGAGTTTTTCTTAGCTGAAGAAAGATGTCAGGGACAAAGCAATTTCCAAATCAAGTAGTTAGAAGAACAGAAATAGAGGAAAACCTGATATAAATTTACGCCCTCTAGGGGAAGAATTTTGAATAATGGAAAAATAAAAAGTATGCGAAAAGTACTTTTAATGGCAAAAGTTATGCTATAGAAAAACTGTTTTTTAAATACGTCTCTTGGAAGCAAACACAGCGAGAAAAAGTTTTTGACATTTCCGCCTCCTAGCGGGTAAACTATTCATTATTTTTAAAAAAAATATTCCCTATTTTTTTTATAGCGAATGGCATATACTAAAAATAAATTTCTTTTCCAATAGGATTTTTGGAAGCGGAGGTACAGCATCAAACAGAAACGCACACTAACACCACCTAGGGCTAGAACTGGGAACTACTAAACCCTGCGAGTACAGGCAAAGTGTCCCACAAAGTAAATGGTATACAGCATCCAAAGCATTAATTTGCGCCCAAAGCGGAAAAACTGTGCACTATTTTTGGCAGTGAATGTACAAAAAATGTGTTGGCAGTTAATAGTGTCTGAACGAAAAAGATTTTCTCAGTCGCGTATTTAGACGCGCAGATATTGCTGATATTATGCTGCTAACGGAAAAGTGAACTTATGCCGTCTAGTGACACGCCTGTGCGTTAAGAAAAATTTGAAATTATATGCAAAACTTTTCGAACCAGAAACGCTCTCCGACAAAGAAAGAATTTTTCAAATTGGACTGTTAGAAGCATTGACAAAAATAAGATATACACTACATCTATGCCCTGGCGGAAAAACTGTGCACTATTTTAAGCAGAAGGCATTTTCAAAAGATTTGTCGTGGTGAGTGGTATCTGACGGCAAAAGAATTTTTTAAATCGAGCTTTCGGAAACGCAGATATTGCTACAATTACATCAGAAACAAAAAATATACTCTTACGCCCCCTAGTGTCCAAACCATTCTTTATAAAAAAAATTGGAATTACATGCAGAACATTTATCTCTAGGAGCATAATAATTTCTCTCCGATGCATAATAATTTTTCAAATCGGATTTTTAGGAGCAGATATATCGGGGAAATCGCAATTTAACTTTACACCCCTTAGCAGAAAAACTGTGCATCACTTGAAAAAGAAACTGTACCTAAAATGGTCTTCGTTATAAATGGTATCGAATGGAAGAATGTTTTCAATTAGATATTCAGAAGTAATTACATTTAGTTGCAAAAGTTTAAGACCACCTGTCAGTTTATTGAAAATTAAGATTTTCAAAGAAACAACTAATTACTAATCAGAGATATTTAAAACAAGAAAGATGACACCAAATTTCCGGATGTAATGAGCACGTCTTTTGAATCCGTTCTGACGCAAATTAAATTTATCAAAGCTATTCAAAGTGAATGGAACCGGTATGGAAAACAATAGATCTGACGAAAGAAAGAAGATTTTCAATCGGGTTTTTAATCCCTCAGATATTGTTGTAAACGGGATCGTGAGCTTACGAACTCTTAGAAACAGAGATATCGACAAAAAATAAGATGTGGCTTTACGTCCCCTGGTGGGAAAACCATGCATTATTTTAGGAAGAAAGTATTCTCAAAAGGTTTATCCATATAAGCGGTATCGGTCGAAGAAAACAAAATTAGTCGAGTTTTCAGGAGCCCAGATTTTGCAACAAATACTTCAGAAGCAAAAATGAACACTTATGACCCTTAGTGGCTAAACCATTCTTTACCAAACATTAGAAATTATGTGAAAAATATTTTCCATCAGGTCTTGTATGCGATACAGGAAGAATTTTTCAAATCAGAGCTTTAAGAGCAGAAATGACGCAGAAAAAGCAATTTACCTTTGAGCTCCCTAGCGGAAAGTCTATGATTTACTTGAAAATTTTGAATTTATAGGAAAAACATTTCGCATCGAAAACACTATCCAACAAAGAAAGAATTTTTCAAATCGTACTCTTAGAAGTAGAGATATTGACAAAAATAAGATATACATCTACGCCCCTGGCGTAGAAACCGTGCATTTTTTCAAGAAGAAAATTTTCCTAAAACGTTTGTCGACATGAGTAGTATCGGTCAACAAACGACGTTTTTTTCAGTCGAGAATTTAAAAGCTCATATTTTGGTGCAAATACATCAGAAGCGGAAATTAAGATTTACGCCCCTGGTGGCCAAACTATATATTTACAAAAATCAGAAATTATGTACAAACGATTTCCCATCAGGAGCTGTATCCGCCCCTAGCGGAAAGTCTATGACTTACTTGAAAATTTTGAAATTATATGAAAACATGTCACACGGAAAACACTATCCAACAAAGAAGGAATTTTTCAAATCGGACTCCGAGAAGTAGAGATATTGACAAAAATAAGATGTACATCTACGCCCCCTGGCGGAGAAACTGTGGAATATTTTAAGAAGAAGATATTCCGAAAAGGTTTATCAATGTGAGTGGCATCAGTCCACGAAAGAATTTTTTCAATCGATATTTTAGAAGCTCCGATTTTACGGCAAATACATCAGAAGCAAAAATTAACACTTACGCCCCCTGGTGGACAAAGTATTCTTTACCAAAAATTTGAAATTATATGCAAAAGATTTTCCATCAAGAGATGTATCCGCTGAAGAATTTGTTTTTCAAATCGGAGTTTTAAAAGAGTTATTGGACAAAATGTAATTTACTTTTACGCCCCCAAGCGGAAAATCTATGCGTAATTTGAAAAAGTAACTATATCTAAAATACTTTTCGACATAAATGGAATGGAAAGATAAAAGAAATTTTTCAATCGGATGTTTAGAAGCAAATATGTGGAATGAAACGTACTTTTGAATTCGACATCGTCTGAATTTACACCCTCTAGCGGCGAAATTGTACATCGTAAAAAAAAAAAAAAACGAAATAAAGGATCATCATTCGCATATTTCAAGCTTCCCAATGCAAAAAGAATTTTTCAAATCGGACTAATAGTTGAAGAGATATCGAGGGTACAGACGGACGGACGGACAAACCGGTAACATAAGCACGATCTTTTTTTACAAAAGACGTGCTAAAAATGACACCACGGATGAATACTTACATTCTTTAGAACACAAAAAGACCGAAATCAGTACCTTGTCTGGTCACCCTTGTTTTTTTATAACGGACAGAATACGATGTGGCATACTTTCAATGGGGGACTTGCAGTAGTCACTTGAAAGGTCTTTGCACCACACGCACTTTATCGCGTCAATCAAAGCTTGGGAATTTGATGGCTGTTTTTCCTTCTACCTTGTCTTTTAAAATGGTCCACAGATTTTCGATGCGGTTAAGGTCGGGACTATTACCAGGCCAGTCAATCACAGTTATGTTTTTCCTCTGCAGGTAGTCTTTTATTGTATTTGATTTGTGGCATGGAGCACCATCATGCACAAAGATTGTGCATCTGTGCAGTTGCATATGAGTTAACAGCTTCTCACGTAACATGTCCACATTAAAAGGACCAGTGCCTGTCCTCAAGAAGGATAATGAAACAGTACCGGATGTCGACATAGCACCCCATATCATCTGACTAGGCGGATGTCTCACGGTGCTAACGGTGTATTTTTCATCAAACCTTCTGCCTTTTGGTCGTCGAACATGTGCTTCACGTGATTCAAATTGACGCACAGTTGATTCATTGGAAACAAGAACTTGGCTCCAGTTTTCAGCAGTCCACGATTGATGACGCTTCGCAAACTGGAGTCTCTTCGTTTTCATGACAGAGGTTAGTTTAGGTTTATGTGCAATTTTATGACTTTAATCCAAAATCTTTGCTAAGACGTCGGGAAACAGTGCTAATGCTAATATCAGACCTTTTTGAATTACATTGCTGGCCACCCAAAATGCAACACCAAGAAGGACACGAGATAGCAAAGCCAGATTTAGTGGACACATAACAACAGATACAAAGACGAAACGATTGAGCTTACAGGCCCGTGCGACTTGCGGAACACGCAGACATCAATAGTTCGTGTGGCCCCCATGGCTGGGTGATGCGTAACATCACAGCCTCTCCTTGACAAATGTCAACCCCGCCTTCTCGTGGTGCATCCTGTTCCCACTAAAGGGGCTCTGACGACCGCAAATAGCGGTATAACTATACCATCGGGATCAGAGGAAATGCTATCCCACACTCACCAACCCGCTTGGCCAGCGTGGTGAGTTATGGCCAAACACCTCCAAAATGACTCTACAACTTAAATCTTGGCCCTCAGTCTCCGGCAGCTGGAATGTACCTGGCCAAGGCAGCGGCCAGTGCGACATGAAGGCAGAGGGTGCTAAGAATCCCCGGAGGACCGGACTAGGCTGCCATTTGATGCTGACCTTGGCTACCTACAACGGACGCTCCCTATCCTCTGATTCAAGGCTTCTTGAATTGGAAGAGGAACTACAAAGGATCAAGTGGGACATCGTGGGGCTAAGTGAGGTAAGGAGAAAAGGAGAAGATCTCATTGAACTGAAAAGTGGACATCTCTTCTATTATCGTGGGACAGATACTGGCAGAACTAGTGGTGTTGGATTTATAATAAACAAGAAACTGAAGGATAAAGTGGTAGAAGTTGAAAGTTCCTCTGACAGAGCTGCACGACTCGTTATCCAACTATCGAGAAGATACCAGGCTCAGATTATTCAAACGTATGCACCCACCACAAGTCATCCTGAAGAAGAAATTGAAGAATTTTATGAGGAAATTCGTCATCTAAATAATAAAGGTAAGCAGCACTTGAAGATAATTATGGGAGATTTCAATGCAAAAATAGGGCACCGGCAACAAGAATGAAACTTCAGTAGGTAAATTCGGTCACGGCAACAGAAACCAGCGTGGAAATACTCTCGTTGAGTTTGCAGAGGCAGAAGGATTTTTCATCTTGAATTCCTTTTTCAAGAAAAAGCCACACAGGAAATGGACATGGAGACATCCAATTGGGACGACAAGTGAAATTGATTTTATTATGTGTAACAAAAAATTCGTCATCGAAGACTGCAGTGTGCTAAACAAGTTCAACACGGGTAGTGACCATAGATTGGTGAGATGTAAGATGCACCTCAACACTAAACTGGAACGTGGCAAGCTCATAAGACAAACAAAATGTATTGACATAACCAACCTTAAAAAACACCATAATACTTTCAAGTTGGAACTGAAGAACAGATTCTCTGCTTTAGAAGGCCTAACATCGGAAGAAGTGGATATTTCGGAAGTTAACAGAAAAGTAACCAAAGCTCTTATGGAAACAGCAACAAAATTAGCTGGGTCTAAGAACAAGTTGCATGTAAACAAATTATCAGGAAAAACCAAAATGTTGATGCAAAAAAAGAAGAGAGATGAGGACAACTAAAGAAGATGTGACTTCCAAAGTGGAATATATAGAGCTATGCAAGACAGTACGAAAAAGTATCACTGAAGACGTAAGAAAATTCAACTGTGAACTAGTGAGGAAAGCAATTGAAAACAACCAAAGCCTAAAGATAGCAAAGGGACATCACAGTAAGGGAAGAAAACAGATTATGGCTCTGAGAAAAGAAGATGGTTCTATAACAAGAAATAGAGGCGAAATTTTGACAAGAGTGAAAGATTTCTACTCCAAATTATATGAAAGGGATGATACATGTACTCCAGACATCATGAAAGGTACCAGAGTTCTTCCAGTCCTCCCAGCAGAAGTTGCACATGCAATCAAGAACATGAAGCGGGGAAAGCTCCAGGAGAAGATGGAATTACTATAGACATCATACAAGAAGCAAGTGGAGAAATTGAAACAGTACTCGCCCAAATTTTCACTCGATGCCTTAATGAAGGGAAGATTCCTGAGGATTGGAACAATGCTACAATGATCCTGCTACATAAAAAAGGTGACATTGAGGATCTCAGGAACTACAGACCTATCAGCCTCCTATCAGTGGTTTATAAAATCTTCACTAAAGTTCTTTCACACCGCTTGAAGGTAACACTGGACATGGCTCAACCGAGAGAACAAGCTGGATTCAGGAGTGGCTACAGCACAATAGATCATATCCATGTGCTGAGAGAACTAATTGAAAGAGCGAGGGAATATGAACTTCCATTGTGCATGGCTTTTATCGATTATGAAAAAGCCTTTGATTCGGTGAAACCATCAGCAGTTACCACGGCTCTGAAATCCTGCGGTATTGAAGATGCATACATTAATATTATTAATAACATCTATGAAAATGCAAGTGCAAAGATTCGGCTGTTTGAAAATACAACACACATAAAAATTGGAAAGGGAGTGAGACAAGGTGACACCATATCTCCGAAGCTCTTTAATGCCACATTGGAAAATGTCTTTCAATCACTGAACTGGGAAAACAAAGGGATAAAGATTAATGGAGATTATCTAACCCACCTTCGTTTTGCTGATGACGTAGTCATTTTTGCAACTACCCCATCAGAGCTGCAGAGTATGATCCAGGAACTTGCTGACAAGAGTAAAGAAGTGGGATTAAAAAGAACTTTCAGAAGACAAAAGTGATGTTCAATGCTTTTACAAGAAATGAAGATTTATCGATTGATGGAGAAAAACTGGAGATAACAGATACGTATGTTTATCTTGGACAGCAGATATCAAGTGAGGGTCACATTGATGAAGAAATTAATCGGCGTACAAAACTTGCCTGGAGAGCTTTTGGAAGAAACAGCATAATTTTCAAGAGCAATATGCCATTATGTCTTAAAAGAAAAGTGTTTGATCAATGCATCCTTCCAGTGCTTACGTATGGTGCAGAGACGTGGACCTTAACTAAAAGAGACATACACAGGCTGCAGACAACTCAAAGAAGCATGGAGAGGTGCATGCTTGGTATAACCAGGAGAGATAAGAAGAGGAACTCGTGGATCCGAAAAATGACGAGAGTGGAAGACATCATGATCAGAGTTAAATTCCTGAAATGGCAATGGGCTGGACATACTGCCAGAAGGACAGACCATAGATGGACAGCCGAAATTTTAGATTGGATTCCAAGGGACAGGAAAAGACCCAGAAAAAGACCACATGGGAGATGGGTGGATGAAATTCGTAAATATGCGGGAGTGACATGGAGGAGACTGGCACAAGACAGACCGTTGTGGAGGAAACTTGGGGAGACCTTCGTCCAGCAGTGGATTGATAATGGTTGACAATGATGATGATGATGACACGCCGCGGCTACGAACGAAAGAGGCTTTGGATGTGGGCTTGGGGTATGTCGGTCCAGGCTGCTTCCACACGTTGCCACAGTTCATCAGGCGTAGCCGTGGGTGGTGCTTGCCCGGCCACTCGGTTACCGATCAGCGACCAGACGTGTTAGATGGGCGAACGCAGTGACATCTGGTTGGCCGTGAAGAATTGTTGCACGATGCGTGCCACGTGCGGGAGCGCATTGTCCTGTTGAAACGTGGCCGCTGGCAGGTCCTGCAGGTAAGGGAGGACTACAGGATCCAAAACGTCGTAGATATAGAGGTGGCTGTTGAGTGTACCGGCGATGCGTACCAGAGAGGTGCGGGTGTCATATCCACTTGCGCCCCAAACCATAACGCCAGGCGACGGACCGGTATGGCGATGCATAATGCAGGCGTCATACAGTCCCTCGCCGCGGTGCCGCCACACGCGGATCCGACCATCGTGGTGTTGCAGACAGAAGCGGGATTCGTCAGAGTAGACAATGTCGTGGCATTCCGTAGTCCAGATGCGGCGTTCAACGGCCCACTGCTGCGGTACTCGCCGGTGGTGCAACGTCGATGGTAATCGGAGCAATGGGCGCGGCACGACAAGTCCCCGCTCCTGCAGACGACGTCGAACGGTGCGTGCTGACACAGTTTGTTGCGCAACACATCCCAATTCCCGCGCTAACCTTCGTGATGTGGCGGTGCGAGCCGTCAATGCCCGCCGCACAACATGCCGGTCCTCTCGTTCGGTGGTGTGCTGCGGCTACGGCAATCGCTCACGACGGTCCGTCCGTCCCTCCTGTACCCACCGAATCTATACTCGCCTCACTGTGGCTGGATATCGTCCCACACGGGCGCCGATGTCTCGGTACGATAAACCGCTGTCGCGATAAGCCACTATTCGTCGTGTGTCGAACTCCGAAACGTGCTGGAATGACTGCCGTATTCTGCAACTAGGCATCAGGAAGCTTCCCACGCACAGGTCCGGCAGCACAACACACTTCCACTACTTACACCCCGCCTTCGGGGCACCCTTCTTATAGTGCTTCTCGGTGGCTTGCCCGACGCACATGATTTGCATATGCTCTGCAATGCTAATCGTTTGCATGTCCTCTCGCGGGCGACGCATGCTGCGAATTTCAGACCAATCGGATGCTTCCTACTTGGTGTTGCATTTTGGGTGACCAGCAGTGTAGAAAGGCCTTGATTTTCTTGCACGAACTCCTCGGAGAACGCATAACTATTCGCTTTATGATATTGTTATCACATGTGATTGTTTTCCTTGGACGTCTACTTCTCTTTCGGCCATTAAATTCACCTGCATCTCGATATTTCATGATCGTATGATGAATAGCAGTCTTCCTCACATTCGCCTTTCTGCTTATGTCACGTTCGGAGTATCTTTCATGATATAAAGTCAGTATTTGTGCCCTCTAAGTAACATTTAATGGTGCTTTTTTGCCCATTTTTTGCTATATCGAAAATACGTACAGAACCTGTCAGCATGAAAACCAGAAGCAAACTGACGCTCCCACGCTTCCTCCAACTCTATCAGCAGCTGTCGCTGTAGGATGATGCAACACGGACAGGATGTTGAGTAATATAGACAGTAGCTGACGCAATCGGCAGAAATGTCCTAATACCAACAAGTGGTCTTGAACTTTTGCAAATGACTGTATATGGAGAATATATTTCAAATACTTGGAGATAATGTAAACAGACGATGTCATCGCTCTGTCCACGTTATTTTATAAACAACGCATAGCAACTGAAAAATTGTTCTTCCGACACCGCTGGGATCGAACCCCAGGTACATTATCTCCACGTATTTGAAATATATTCACCATTTCTATCGCCCTTTGGATTTATCAGCTGTAATTAAATAGCTTGCTCTGTTGAATGCCACCAGATAGCGACACATCAGTTGCTGAGCCCATGAACAGATTTGTGTAGTCAGATGCTGACTGATAAACCACGCATAACGCTGTGAATTGTTGGCACCGTAGCGTAAAGCGAACGCACTCGGCTAGTTATCGAGAAATCTGTGGTTTGATCCCAGCGGTGTCGGAAGAACAATTTTTCAGTTGCTATGCGTTGTTTATAAAATAACGCGGACAGAGCGATGACATCGACTGTTTGACTGTATATGGAATAAAATGTATTTTGAATTCAATAGCATCTGCACTTACGCCCTCTAGCGACAAACTTATACATCGTAGAAAACTCGGAAAGCAAGTATCATTGTTCTCACATTTTAGGCTTCTCAATGCAAAAAGAATTTTTCGGATCGGACTAATAGTTGTAGAAATATGGTGTCCACAGGCGGATAGACAGATCACCAAATGATATCATAAGAACGTTTTTTTACGTTTTCCAACCGTAGGTTGAACAATCGTATATGCTCCAGCTTAGACCGTCTGTCCATCCGTCTGTCCGCACGATAACTCGCGTGAAAATGGTTCGATTTCGATGAAATTTTAGTATGTGATAGGGAACCACCTGGGGACGAACCCTATTGAAAATGGGCGTAGTGGGGTCAAAGGTCAGAACATAGGAGCGGGGTGCACTCCATTGCCCTTATGCGTCATAACTTGCGAAAAAATATTTCGATTTCGATGAAATTTTAGTATGTGGTAAGGGGACGAACCCGATTGAAAATGGGCGAAATGGGGTCAAAGGTCAGGACATAGGAGCGGGATTCATTCCATTGCCCTTATGCGTCATAACTTGCGTAAAACTGGTTCGATTTCGATGAAAGTTTATTATGTGGTAAGGGACCACCTGGGGACGAACCCTATTAAAAATAGGCGAAATGGGGTCAAAGCTCAGCACATAGGAGCGAGATCCATTCCATCGCCCTTATGCGTTATAACTTACGTAAAAATGCTTCGCTTGAGACAAAACTTCATCATGTTGTTCCGGAAGTATACTTTACCGGTTCTGTTGAATATCATCGAAATGGGGTCAAAGGTCAGGTAATAGGAGCGAGATTTAATCTACAGTAATTAATTATCCTCATAACATGAGTAATGATTTCTAGTATGTTGGAAAGCGTATCATAATCAATTCATTGCATGATTTTACTAACTTGTTTTTACGAAAGACGTGCTAGAAACAGCGTTTGGGTCTTGCTATTGGTATGCCTCTCATATAAAACCAAATGGTGGAGGGGGAAGGGGAGGGGTCCAAAAGTTTTGTTGGTTCGTGGTTTAAATAGACCTTTGAGCATCTAGTGCACCCTTCATAGAGTACATAGAGTACCCTTCTGGCGTACGCCAACTGGTTCGAGGGAGTTGGTGTGGCCAAATCCGTGGGATAGACGCAGCTCCTTTTCCTCATTCGCGACTCAATCTCGGTATCGATTCGGACGATTAACAGAAAGCCCGTGTAGTTGAGCACTCTGCCACCGGGTCAGGTTAAAAGTATCATCGGTTAAAGAAGTATCTGCGATAGCACTCCTGATTTTCAAGAAAGAAATATGAACTGTGATAGTAAGAGCTTACTTCCCGTGATTTTTTTACCATTGTGTAAAAAGAAATCTTCCAACCGGGATTTCATTTAAAACTGATTTTTGCTTTGGCGTATGGCGTCCGTTTAATGGTTTGAATATCTTAACCGAGCGGTGGCGTATCTTGGGTCCGAGACCTGGGCTATCTCCCCCTCCCCCTCTCACCCCAGTACTGTTTCGTTTTTAAATTGCGAAGTTTAATTTTTAATTGTTAAGTAATAGAAGTAACTTTTTTTTTCTAAATTTTAGGTACATGCCATTGCTAACATGATACCAAATAGTTAGGAAGATTAGGATTTGAACACTTATTTGTACATGAACTCTGTTCTTCTTCTGAATACTTTATTTGTACATGAACTCCATTCTTCTTCTGTAACGTACCAGGAGATGTGACGTACCTGCCAGAAGGACGCACATGACATAAAGGCAGATAGTAGTCAGAACAAATGTCCGCGTAGCTCAACTGGTAGAGCAACTTATTCCGGAATGAGTGGACCCGGGTTCGAATCCTGGCGCGGATAAAAATGACGGAGAAATTCACTTCGTTATAATGGCGCCCGAACTATCCGGATGACCCGACCGTTCAAAATCTCGCAATGGTGTGATGTTATTTCCACACCGCGAGATAGGAAAAATAAAGAGCAGCACTTCGGAAAAAAAAAAAATAAGGGGGAGATGATGTAACGTACCAGGAGATGTGACGCACATGACATAAAGGCAGATAGTAGTCAGAACAAATGTCCGCGTAGCTCAACTGGTAGAGCAACTTATTCCGGAATGAGTGGACCCGGGTTCGAATCCTGGCGCGGATAAAAATGACGGAGAAATTCACTTCGTTATAATGGCTCCGGATGACCCGACCGTTCAAAAAATCTCGCAATGGTGTGATGTTATTTCCACACCGCGAGATAGGAAAAATAAAGAGCAGCACTACGGAAAAAAAAAAAAAAATAAAGAGCAGCACTACGGAAAAAAAAAATAAAGATAAGGGGGAGATGATGTAACGTACCAGGAGATGTGACGTACCTGCCAGAAGGACGCACATGACATAAAGGCAGATAGTAGTCAGAACAAATGTAACGTACCAGGAGATGTGACGTACCTGCCAGAAGGACGCACATGACATAAAGGCAGATAGTAGTCAGAACAAATGTCCGCGTAGCTCAACTGGTAGAGCAACTTATTCCGGAATGAGTGGACCCGGGTTCGAATCCTGGCGCGGATAAAAATGACGGAGAAATTCACTTCGTTATACTTCTGAATACTTTATTTGTCCATGAACTCCGTTCTTCTTTCCTTTTATTGAATGTTACGTTTTCATAAAATGTTTCTTCCGAGTACTTTTTCATATTTAAAAATAATGTTTTTCTCTATTGACAAAACAGCCAAGTTTTTCGAATGTGCATGTCCTTGTGTGGCTCTAAGATATATCTTGATTCTTTTTAATGCTGAAAAACGACTTTCAGTTGTTGATGGAAAGCTTAATATGAGGTCTGCTAATTTGTACGTCTCACTAAACACTATGTCCAGTTTATTCAACTTTATGTAACACGTAATGTCTCTTACTGATTTGTATTCATCAAGGGAATAAAACACCTTCAGTTCATTTTTTAGTAGAGCTGTATCAAAATTTGAAGCAAAGTTCTTACAATAGATGTTCAGGGAAGCTTTCACAAAATTTATCAAAACAGTTCGAATCCAACAAAGCCACGAATTTAAGATACAATATCTCTGATTTTAATTCATTGACACTTCACAAAACTGAAACAACTCTCGCGAAACACTTATGGGCGGGAGTATACGAGTGCCTGAGATAGTCTAAGTCGTTTTTATTCTAAGCGAACCCTTTCCCAAAGCAATGGCCCATTCCCCTCTACCAGCTGATTCATGTTGTCATGGAAACGCTAGCAGGCGATGGTACGGAAGGTTTTCGCATCAGAACTGCGAAGACTCTGGAAGAGCTGCTTGCGTTATGTCGTTGGTTTTCGCTCGCCAGACTGAGTCAAAGAAGTGAATCCGCACGCTTTTTTTTTCGTATCGAAAGCATCGACATATCTTAATACCGTTGATAATTGACTTTTATTTGTGTATATTTAATTCAGTTTTATTTGTGCATTCTCTGGGCTTCGCAGCTAGCCTCGAATATACGCCACTGTAACCGAAATTATTGTATAGTTACTAGGCGAAAGCCCGTCAGTAATGACGGGATAATATAAGATATGTAGAGTATTTTTTTAAATCATTTATTGAGTATTTTGTTGATCATAACATTTTTCGTGAACGTTCATTCATTATCGAGAATCTTACCTTGATAAGGAGTGTCACAAACATACGCGAAACAATATTTCGTCAAAGTGAAACAGATGGGTTGGACAGCAGATATCAAGTGAGGGCCACATTGATGAAAAAATTAATCGGCGTACAAAACTTGCCTGGAGAGCTTTTGGAAGAAACAGCATAATTTTCAAGAGAAATATGCCATTATGTCTTAAAAGAAAAGTGTTTGATCAATGCATCCTTCCAGTGCTCGTGCATGGAGCAGAGACATGAACCTTAACTAAAAAAAGACATACAAAGACTGCAGACAACTCAAAGAGGCATAGAGAGATGCATGCTTGGTATAACCAGGAAGGATAAGAAGAGGAACTTGTAGATAAGGGAAATAACAGGAGTGGACGACATCACGACCAGAGTGAAATCACTGAAATGGCAATGGGCTGGACATGTTGCCAGAAGAACGGATCATCGATGGACAACCGAAATTTTAGAATGGATTCCGAGGGACAGGAAAAGACCCAGAAGAAGACCCCATGTGAAATGGATGGATGAAATTCGAAAGTTTGCTGGAGTGACATGGAGAAGACAGGCTCAAGACAGACAATTGTGGAAGAAACCTGGGAAGACCTACATCCAGCAGTGGACTGATAATGGTTGATGATGATGATGATGATGATCTGTAAAAATTATACTTGCTTGATACGTAAACTGTGTCCAAATCTATTGTTTCTGATTCAGATATGATCTGGGAAAAATAAAATCACCCCATCAAGGATATTTCTTACAGGAAAATATCGTCGAGTGACATTGTTCACAAGTGGCTACTTTTGAGTATGAAAAATGCGCTTGAGGAAGGCGGACAAGGAAAATGTTCATGCAATTCAAACGTTGCTTTGACGAATTTTGCAGATTCTCTTTATGCTGCGTTAATCAAATGAATAGGTATTGAGGAAAATTGGAAAACCAGTGGTTCTTCTTCAAACCATCAACAGGGAAATCTCTTCTTTATCTTAAACGACACAATTCAAAAGCTGGAATACTTTTTTAGTAGCTTCACTGGAAGGAAAAACTGAAAGGAATAGCAATTAGCGTCTGCCCTTATGTCACTCGGAGCTTGTAACCGAAGAAGCTGCTGGATTTTCGTCAAGGCTACAACATGTGCTCAAGGAGAGATGTAATTGAACTATGTCATCATCATCATCATCATCATCATTGTCAACCATTATCAATCCACTGCTGGACGAAGGTCTCCCCAAGTTTCCTCCACAACGGTCTGTCTTGTGCCAGTCTCCTCCATGTCACCCCTGCATACTTTCGAATTTCATCCACCCATCTCCCATGTGGTCTTCTTCTGGGTCTTTTCCTGTCCCTTGGAATCCAATCTAAAATTTCGGCTGTCCATCGATGATCTGTCCTTCTGGCAGTATGTCCAGCCCATTGCCATTTCAGGGATTTAACTCTGATCATGATGTCTTCCACTCTTGTCATTTTTCGGATCCACGAGTTCCTCTTCTTATCTCTCCTGGTTACACGAAGCATGCACCTCTCCATGCTTCTTTGAGTTGTCTGCAGTCTTTGTATATCTCTTTTAGTTAAGGTCCACGTCTCTGCACCATACGTAAGCACTGGAAGGATGCATTGATCAAACACTTTTCTTTTAAGACATAATGGCATATTGCTCTTGAAAATTATGCTGTTTCTTCCAAAAGCTCTCCAGGCAAGTTTTGTACGCCGATTAATTTCTTCATCAATGTGACCCTCACTTGATATCTGCTGTCCAAGATAAACGTACGTGTCTGTTATCTCCAGTTTTTCTCCATCAATCGATAAATCTTCATTTCTTGTAAAAGCATTGAACATCACTTTTGTCTTCTGAAAGTTCATTTTTAATCCCATTTCTTTACTCTTGTCAGCAAGTTCCTGGATCATACTCTGCAGCTCTGATGGGCTAGTTGCAAAAATGACTACGTCATCAGCAAAACGAAGGTGGGTTAGATAATCTCCATTAATCTTTATCCCCTTGTTTTCCCAGCTCAGTGGCTGAAAAACACCCTCCAATGTGGCATTAAAGAGCTTCGGAGATATGGTGTCACCTTGTCTCCCTCCCTTTCCAATTTTTATGTGTGTTGTATTTTCAAACAGCCTAATCTTTGCACTTGCATTTTCATAGATGTTATTAATAATATTAATGTATGCATCTTCAATACCGCAGGTTTTCAGAGCCATTGTAACTGCTGATGGTTTCACCGAATCAAAGGCTTTTTCATAATCGATAAAAGCCATGCACAATGGAAGTTCATATTCCCTCGCTCTTTCAATTAGTTCTCTCAGCACATGGATATGATCTATTGTGCTGCAGCCACTCCTGAAGCCAGCTTGTTCTCTCGGTTGAGCCATGTCCAGTGTTACCTTCAAGCGGTGTGAAAGAACTTTAGTAAAGATTTTATAAACTACTGATAGGAGGCTGATAGGTCTGTAGTTTCCGAGATCCTCAATGTCACCTTTCTTATGTAGCAGGATCATTGTAGCGGTGTTCCAATCCTCAGGAATCTTTCCTTCATTAAGGCATCGAGTGAAAATTTGGGCGAGTACTGTTTCGATTTCTCCACTTGCTTCTTGTATGATGTCTACAGTAATTCCATCTTCTCCTGGAGCTTTTCCCCGCTTCATGTTCTTGATTGCATGTGCAACTTCTGCTGGAAGGACTGGAGGAACACTGGTACTGGTATCTTTCATGATGTCTGGAGTGCATGTATCATCCCTTTCATATAATTTGGAGTAGAAATCTTTCACTCTTGTCAAAATTTCGCCTCTATTTCTTGTTACAGAACCATCTTCTTTTCTCAGTGCCATAATCTGTTTTCTTCCCTTACTGAGATGTCCCTTTGCTATCTTTAGGCTTTGGTTGTTTTCAATTGCTTTCCTCACTAGTTCACAGTTGAATTTCCTTACGTCTTCAGTGATACTTTTTCGTACTGTCTTGCATAGCTCTATATATTCCACTTTGGAAGTCACATCTTCTTTAGTTGTCCTCATCTCTCTTCTTTTTTTGCATCAACATTTTCGTTTTTCCTGATAATTTATTTACATGCAACTTGTTCTTAGACCCAGCTAATTTTGTTGCTGTTTCCATAAGAGCTTTGGTTACTTTTCTGTTAACTTCAGAGATGTCCACTTCTTCCGATGTTAGGCCTTCTAAAGCAGAGAACCTGTTCTTCAGTTCCAACTTGAAGGTATTATGGTGTTTTTTAAGGTTGGTTATGTCAATAGATTTTGTTTGTCTTATGAGCTTGCCACGTTCAAGTTTAGTGTTGAGGTGCATCTTACATCTCACCAATCTATGGTCACTACCTGTGTTGAACTTGTTTAGCACACTGCAGTCTTCTATGACGAATTTTTTGTTACACATAATAAAATCAATTTCACTTGTCGTCCCATTTGGATGTCTCCATGTCCATTTCCTGTGTGGCTTTTTCTTGAAGAAGGAGTTCTGTATCATGTGATAATTCTTTGATAACATGAGGCAACAATTGAAATAATCAAAAATGAAACAAAGTAGAAGGAGCTTCGGCAACACCACGGCATCTCCTCAGAGAGAAATGCAATAGAAGGAAAAGTAGCGAATGATAATTTTATGGATTACATAAGGCAACAAAAATAGCTAAACATTCGATAAAACACAATTTCATGAAGAAATTGACACATGAGCATGTAAGGTAAACGTCATTTTGACTGAACAGAGGAGTACATTTCAAATTTTGATACCAAATGCTTCAGATACGAGGTTGGTTGGTTGATTTTTATGGCGCAAGGCCATGTTTGGCCATCAGGGACGAGGGAAAGAATCATGCAAATTACGCCATCAGTCGTTGCACAAAATGAGTTTTGAAAACTGCTGGAATGAAGAAGCAATGGTTTCTGGATTGAGTTTTGAAAGGCGATTAAATGAGCAAGCAGATAATTGTGGGGAGAGCTCTGAAAAACGATAGAACGAGCAAGCAGATGGTTGTGGGTTGAGTTCTGAAAGACGATAAAGTGAGCAAGCAAATAGTGGTGGGTTGAGTTCTAAAAGACGATAAAGTGAGCAAGCAAATGGTTGTGGATATATTTTTTGAGAGACCATGAAATGAGCAAGTAGATGATTCTGCGTTGAGTTTTAAAAACGATGGAATAAGCAAGCAGGCGTTGTGGGTTGAATTTTGAAAGACGATGAAATGAGGAAGCGAGTGGTTACGGGTTCAATTTTAAAAGATGGCGAAACGAGCAAGCAAATGGTTCTGAGTTGAGTTTTGATAAACCATAGGATAAGCAATTGAGGATTGTGTGTTCAGTTTTGAAAGACGACGGAATGAGCAAGCAGATGGTTGTGGGTTCAGTTTTGAAAGACGATGGAATGAGCAAGCAGATGGTTGTGGGTTCAGTTTTGAAAAACGATGGAATCAGAAAGCAGATGATTGTGGGTACAGTTTTGAAAGACGACGAAATGAGCAAGCAGATGGTTGTGGGCTCAGTTTTGAAAGACGATGGAATGAGCAAGCAGATGGTTGTGGGTTCAGGTTTGAAAGACGATGGAATGAGCAAGCAGATAGTTGTGGGTTCAGTTTTGAAAGACGATGGAATGATTAAGCAGATGATTGTGGGTACAGTTTTGAAAGACGACGGAATGAGCAAGCAGATGGTTGTGGTTTCAGTTTTGAAAGACGATGGAATGAGCAAGCAGCTGGTTGTGGGCTCAGTTTTGAAAGACGATGGAATAAGCAAGCAGATGGTTGTGGTTTCAGTTTTGAAAGACGATGGAATGAGCAAGCAGTTGGTTGTGGGTTCAGTTTTGAAAGACAATGGAATGAACAAGCAGATGGTTGTGGGTTCAGTTTTGAAAGACGATGGAATGAGCAAGCAGATGGTTGTGGGTTCAGTTTTGAAAGACGATGGAATGAGAAAGCACGTGATTTTGCGCATGGCTGATGGAATGAGAAAGGAAAGGGTTATGGGTTTAGTTTTGTAAGACGACGGGATGAGCAGCGGAAAGGATGAAATGAGCAAGCAAATGCATCTGAGTTGAGTTTTGAACGACGATCGAATGAGAAATTGAGGATTGTCGGTTCAGTTTTGAAAGAAGACGTTATAAGCAAGTAGATGGTTGTGGATTCAGTTTTGAAAGAAATGGAATGAGCAAGCAGGTGATTGCGGGTTCAGTTTTGAAAAGAAGACGTTATAAGCAAGTAGATGGTTGTGGATTCAGTTTTGAAAGAAATGGAATGAGCAAGCAGGTGATTGCGGGTTCAGTTTTAAAAGACGAGGGAATGAGTTAGCGATGGTTACTTGGTTGAGTTTTGAAAGGCGGTGAAATGAGCAAGAAGATGGCACTTCGTTGAGTTTTCCAGGAAGATGGCTCTTCGTTGAGTTTTCCAGGTCGATGGATTGAGCAAGTATGTGATTCCAGGTCAAAACGCAATTCTTCCAGAAAAGCGAATGCAAGCTAAAATATGCCATCAATAAGCAGTTTGTGTTGTGTATCAATATAAGAGAAATAATCAAATAGCGAAGTCCACAGAAATGAAATGGCGGTAACAGCATGCGAGAAAAGTTATACGTTCCTCTAATAATGAAAGGACGTTGAAAATAATTTCATCATCTACTCGGTGCAAATATCGACTACTTTTCTTTATCTTGTAAATCTGCTTATCACTGTGGTTCCGTCAACGGTTAGACAAAGTCTTCTCTTTCGTTTTCCAGTTGACTCTTGACCTCCAATGTCTACTTGCAGTTCTTTTTATCTCCTCCAATCATCTGTGCCTGACTCTTCCTCGATTCTGTTGTCACCCGTTCAGGGTTCCATATAGATATTCTACTAGACCATTTTCTCTTTTGTCTAGGTAACCAGTCCATTTTAATTTCATTTGATTCACGTGCATTGACGCACTTATTTAAGCTAAACTAAAGAAATTAAAATGTTGCAACCTTGACGGTCTTTCCAAGTGTTACACTACAGAAGAAGATGTTTTATTTGTGTTATTGCCAATTCTTATATTTTATTATATCATACTGTCACAGGATCGGTGACCCGATAAAATAGCCCAGATCAAAACAGCTCCCGTCGAGAGAACCCCGTCAAAACAAAATTGTATATGTAATATATACCGTAACGCGTGGATACATCTACTAAATTGCCAACTGAAATAAAAAGGAGAAAATTTAAGCAATTTTTAGCAAAAAAATAAGACTTTAAACGGTTTTTAGCAAAAAAAAAAAATGTTTTTATTCAAATTAAACTGTCACGTTGTGAGAAATACCATGTAGGCATACCAAACTATTGGTAGCACGATAATTTTGCACAGTTATAAACAACGTTTTAGTAAAAAAATAATGGCTTAAATTGGTTCAACCTAAAATCTCTGCCTTATGTTTCCAATGGTAAATGTTTCCCCGCTGACGCAGTGGTCTAAGCGATGGCCTCTGATCATTCGTCCGAACGGGATCCGGGTTCGAATCGCGGTGAGGCATGGATGTTGTGTTTGTCTTACGGCACTGGCTCTCTCCCTTCCCTGGAACCAATGACCCTAAATTAGGGACGGGCGACTGCTTATAGCTCATTGAGTTGCTCACGGCGGTCGTTAAACCTTCAATCAAAAAAAAAAAATGGTAAAACTTCTTTACATATTTTCTTCGCAATTAATGTATTACCAAGGATGAAAATGTGCACATCGATAAAAGTAACTTTAAGTTATAGCATGGGATACTTAATACTTGCTAAAATCTAACCATAATTCCGCAATCCAACATTTGCTTGTCTACTGACGTCAACAATGTACAGGTCGCGCCATCTATTAACAGGTCAGAACATTACTCAAACAAAAATGATTGATTTTTATTATAATTATGGTTATGAAATAAAAACTTCTTAAAAGAACACGTCAGCAATTATATAGGCTCAACACATAGGAGCTTGGGTACCCGTGTGTATGAACATAAATACGATATCCGAACCAGTAGTAACAACACCTCATTATCAAGGAATGTCATTAATGAAATACTACAACCAGACTGGGCGAACATTAAACTACTGAACACTCCAACGTACACACATTTGCTGCATATATCGAAGCCTTGGGGGACAAATGCTGCAATGACTACACACCTACGGACATTTCAAAAATTTGGAAAGACCGTATTACCAACTTGAACTTTAAATTACAGTAGTAATACAATAAATATTACCAGCAATTTATTAATATGATAATAACCTTCATTTGTAATAAAATTTCTATATTATGTGAAATTACTGTTTGGGAATTGTATCTTTTGTTCCGATGTAATGGCAACAGTCACGACCCGCATGACACTCAAGATTCTTACCCATAGTGCATCGCTGCACTCCTATACAAAAGCTAAGCGATTTCTGGATTACCTCTCTGTTCCTCTTGATGATGGGGTGAATGTTACCCCGAAAGTGCTAGTGGGGTATTTTAATCTATCAATAGTTTAATCTTTTATTAAATATCGTACCAAGACGGCGAAGTTTTTATTTCATTTGACACATTCGTACGAAGTTATTCTTTCATCTATATTATGGTTATGTTTTAGCAAGTATCAAGTATCCCATACTATAAGTTAAAGTTAGTTTTATCGATGTGAAAATTTTCATTCTTGGGAATACATTAATTGCGAAGAAAATATGTAAAGAAGTTTGATATTGGAAATACACTATCTACCAACAAGTAATTGGACACCCCTGCAATCGACGATATCTGCGGTCCTGATACACGTCACGGCCGCCGCCGTTAAATATCGTGTGGGAAACAACAACGCAACCAGTCGCATGCAAGATACCACGCAGTTCGGAGCTCTTTGATTTCGAGAAAGGTGTAATCGTCGGGTATCACAGAAATGGCCGATCCATACGTGACACATCCAGCGAGTTGAAGTACCCAAAATCGACAGTGGCCTACGTGATTGGCAAGTGGAAGATGAGAGGTGACTGTCAGAATGTGCCCCGAACCGGCAGACCCACAAAACTGGGAGTTAGAGATCGACGGGTGCTGGCCAGATAAATTCGTTAGAACCGCACCAAATCGATGGGCCACATCCACGAGGAGTTTCTACAGGCATCCGGGAGTGTTCTTTTGATGAATACCATCCGTAAGGAAGCCCATCTGCTCGGTTATCATGGACGTGCTGCCGCCCACAAGCCTTTGATCACCAAGTCCAATAGCGCTGCTCGGCTAACGTGGTGCAAAGAACGTCGACAGTGGACCGTTGAACAGGGGAAACAGGTTCTCTGGAGTGACGAATCAAGGTTCAATTTCTACCGTTCGGATGGCAGGGTCTGGGATTGGTGTCTGCCTGGAGAACGCCTCCTGTTGAAATGTATTGTGCCAACTGTGAAGTTCTGCGGCGGTGGAATTATGCTATAGGGGTGTTTCTCCTGGTATGGCACGGGACCCTTGGTCGCAATTCCTGGTAGACTCAACGTTGAGACCTACTGCACCATTTTGGATGACCATGCGCTTCCTACGTTGTGGCAGTTTTACGGGGTGGACCCATGTTACTTTCAGGATGACAATGCCACCTGTCATGTTGCGAGATCCACCATGGCTTGGTATGGTGACAATGGGGTTAATCGAATGGACTGGCCTGCGCAGAGCCCGGACTTTAACCCTATCGAGCACCTCTGGGACGAGTTGGAGCGTCGACTTAAGGGTCCGAAATCGGTGAAGGAACTGACCTGTCTTCTCCAAGCCGAGTGGAAGAAAATACTGCCAGCCATCGTACAACGCCTGGTTGAGAGTATGCCCCGGAGGGTCGCAGCTGTAATCGCCGCTCGTGGAGGCTCCACCAACTATTGAAGGTGAATAAACTTCGTTTTCCTTTGCTATCACAAGTGTCCAATTACTTGTTGGTAGATAGTGTATATGGGATAGATTTTAGTTGGAACCACCTTAAAACAAGTGTAGTTATATTAAAAAGTTATGAGGAATTTCCCGCAGATAGTCCAAATTATTGGTGTCATGATAGTTCTTCTCAAGTGTTTCAAGCATCCAATTTAATTGCACATGCTTTTGCTTCGATGTTTCTGGTTGCCTAAATCCTGCTTGAAAACGAGCTAAATCAATTTCAACTCGATACTGTTCTTTTAGAAATGGATGTGTGTAAGTTTGTACACTGACGGGTAATGGCAATCTACGGTCTGTTGAAAAGAGCAAGATGCCATCCTTCTACCGAGTTACTAGTGCGAGGAAGATTATTGAGAACTCTGCTGTAAACGCTCCGTATAGAAATCACAACATAATTCGTAAATGAAATGTACTAGAACTTTTTTTTTTTTTTTTTGATTGGAGGTTTAACGACCACCGTGAGCAACTCAATGGGCTATAAGCAGTCGCCCGTCTCTAATTTAGGGTCACTGGCTCCAGGGAATGGAGAGAGACAGTGCCGTAATACAAACACAAAATCCATGCCTGACCGGGATTCGAACCCGGACCCCGTTCGGACGAATGATCAGAGGCCATCGCTTAGACCACTGCGCCACCGGGGCGGCTATTAGAACTGAATTGTATTTTATGGAATCTGTATTGTCTCTGGAAGAAATATTCTAACTGTAATTCCTAACATTTCTTCCAGACACAATACGGACACCATGAAATGCAATTAAGTTGTAATCCATTTCCGTCACGATTTACACCGATGAGCGATTCCATTATGACCACCCCCAGCCTAGAGAAATGAGCGCGCCTGGAGACTGAACGGTGGCGCAGATGAAACTCACGGAGCAGTATATATACAACCCGAGGACCGGATTTCGGTTAGTAGAGTGTTCGAAATCAAAATGGGAAAAGCTGCCGATTTATTAGAGTTTGATAAAGGACAAATTGTGATGGCACGACGCTTCGGAACTACGATCTCGTAAACGGCGCGGCTTGTTCACATGCCGCTGTAGTGAGCACGCATCAAAAGTGGTGCACATATGGCCACAAACGACGAATCGTCGTCCAGCCGTGTGCACTGATGCCAAAGGAGAGCGGAGACTGTCGCGCATTGTTCACAGCGACCGCAGGGCCACAATGCGACTGCTCACTCGCAGCTACAACAGTAGTGATCAGGGCAATGTGTCACAGCACACAGTTCATCGCAGCCTTCTGCGCATGGGCCTGCGTAGCCGAAGACCCAGCAGGGTCCGCCATGCTCACTGCACGTCATCGCCAACGACGCATGAAATGGGCCCAAGATAATCGAGATTGGACCGTGGAAGAAAGTGGCCTGATCTGACGAATCAAAGTTCCATTGCATCACGTAGACGTCCGAGCGCTGAAACGACGATTACCAACGGAGGCTATGGCACCTGGATGCACTGTTGGGCGGAAACAGGACGACGGCTGCGATGTTATGCTGTGGGCGATGTTTTCTTGGGACACTTTAGGCCCCATTATCCCACTAGCACAATCCCTGACAGCTGTCAGGTATCTGAACATCGTTGCAGACCAAGTTCATGGGAACTGTGTTCCCCGCTGGTGATGGCCATTACCAGCAGGATAATGCACCATGCCACACTGCCAGAATCGTCAAGGAGTGGTTCGAGGAACGTGCTGGTGACTTTCTGTTAATACCCTGGCAACCCAATCGTGTATATGGATTTATCAGTCCTATGGACTGATAAATCCATATACACGATCCATCAGTCTGATGGCTCTGTGTGGGTATGGCGCTATTTACCACAGTGCACTGTTCCCACGGTCAAGTTTGGAGCTGGCAGTGTATTTGTGTGTTGTGTTTTTCGTGGTATGGTCCCGGCCCATTGGTTATCGTGGACAAACCTGTTAACCAGCGCGTCTACCTCGATATCCTGGACAATTATGCCCTACCAACTCTGTGGCAATACTATGGAACCGAGCCTTGTCGGTACCAACAGGATAATGCACCGAGCCATAAAGCAAGGACAGTTACGGCGAGGTTTGACGATAATTCCGTATCGTGTGTGGACTGGCCAGCACAGAGCCCTGATCTTAATCCCATAGAGCACCCATGGGATAAATTAGAGCGCCACATAAGAAGTTTGGAACCAAGGCCTACTACTAAGCAACAGTTAGAGGCAGCATTATGTACTGAATGGAAGCGCATACCTATCGCTGTGTTCCAAAACCTTGTCGAAAGCATGTCTCGAAGTGTCAGTGCATGCATTAAGGCCAAAGTTGGACCGACACCGTACTAATGTATGTCAATAAATTCTATGTTGTGTTTCGCTTCTAGGTGTCCGGTGACTTTTGTCAGTATAATGTATGTACATTGACTTCTCACTGAAGTACGACAACCCTTTGGCAAAGTGAGTCACACCCGATACTGGATAACAAGCAGGAGAGTGTTTCTTGTAGGTTAAAGAAGTTGGTGCTTTAGCGAAGAACGAAGTTGCGGATGTAATGAGCAAAACCAAGGATTTATCGGAGTTTACGGAAGGCCAAATTGTGGGCGCAGAAAGGTTGGTGCATTCATTTCGGGAACAAGGATTCTTTGAGGTTCTGTATGGTTAAAGTGTACTAGGAGTGGTGCCAAAATGGCCAAAACCAACCGTCGACACGCGGCGAAGCTTGGATTCCAGTGGGGAACGACGGGTGCGTCGCCTTTTACAGGTCAATTGGTGCAGCGCAGAATCGCAGTGTTTCGATAATATACACCAATGAGCCAATACATTATGACCACCTGCCTAATAAGCTGTAGGTCTTCTTTTATCCCGCAAAACAGAAGACACTCGGCGAGACATCGATTCGATGAGGTGGCGATAGGTATCCTGGGGTATCTGGTACCATAATGTCAACAGCAGTTCCTCCAGTTCCCATACACTTTGGGGTGGTGATGATTTAGCGCGAACCCGCTTTTCCAAGTCGAACCACAAGTGCTCGATTGGGTTCATATCAGGTGAATTTGGAGGCCAAGGCATTAACAGGAAGTCACCAGCATGTTCCTCGAACCACTCCTTGACGATTCTGGCAATGTGCCATGGCGCATTATACTGTTGGTAATGGCCATCACCAGAAGTTCACCACGAATGGGTGAAATTGGTTCGCAACCGTGTTCAGATACTTGACAGTTGTCAGGAACTGTGCTATTGGGATAATGGGGCCTAAACTGTCCCACGAAAACATCGCTCACAGCATAACAGCATGACACCGCAGCTGCCGGCCTGTTTCCGCCCAACAGTGCATCCCATTGCCATAGCCTCCGTTGGTAATCGGCGTATCCGTGCTGTAACGTATACTCTAGATTCACTTTCCTTTTGTTTTTTATTATCTTTGGTTATTTTATTTTCCTATGTAAATTATCTTCTTACTGAACGAGATGTTATTTCTCCCGCTGAATGAGATCTGGCAATGAGTGTAAGTCATGACGTGGTGGTAGCCAGTATAAATAGGCGCGTTCAACGATACGTAGGGAGAGCTTTTTGTTGATGTGCGTAGAGAGAGCTGTTGTTGTATAGAGAGAGAGCGGTTGTTTATGTGCGTGAGAGCTTTGTTTCGTGTGTAAAGAGATCTTCGTTTATGTGAGAGCCAGAAGTTTACCAAATAAAAGATTGTCATCGTAAGTACGTCTTTCTCAGTTCATAGTTTTGTCAGATCTCTGTCTGGCTGTTAGGTTTATTTCATTAGTTGATTATTATTAACAACCAGCATAAGACTTTATTCATCTTAATTACTACTACAACATTACTAGCAGTTAAAAGCTTGTTCATTATTATTACTACACTACTAGCAGGAAAGTTTATTCATGATATAATTAATAACACAACAAGCATTTGAAGAAGCATTAGCTTAGAAGAAGCTGAATTCATTATAAATGTATAATTCAGTAGCAGAAGCGTTATATTCATTATAATTAGCTTAGTTAAAAATTATATTCTTTATAGTGCTCGGCCGTCTACGTGACGTACCAAGAATCTTAATTCGTCAGACCAGGTCACTTTATTCCAATCACGTTTTTGATTATCTTGGGCCCATTTCATGCGTTGTTGGCGATGACGTGCAGTGAGCATTTGGACCCGGCTGGGTCTTTGGCTACGCAGGTCAATGCGCAGAAGGCTGCGAGGAACTGTCTTCTGTGACACATTGCTCTGATCACCACTGTAGTAGCTGCTGGTGATTTGTCGCACTGTGGCCCTGAGGCAGCTGTGAACAATGGCGGCAGTCTCCGTGCCATCAATGAGCTGCAGACTGCACACGGCTAGACGACTGTTCGTCGTTTGGCCATCTGCGCACCACTTCTGATACGTTCTCACTACAGCGGCACTTGAACAACCCACAAGCCGCGGCGCCGTTTCCGAGATGTTAGTTCAGAGGCGCCATCACAATTTGTCCTTTATCAAACTCCGATAAATCAGCAGGTTTTTATTTATTCTCACTCCGAACACTCTACTAACCGAAAGCCGATACTCTGGATGTATACATACTGCTCTGTGAACTCCACCTGTGCCACCTTTCGTTCTCCAGGAGTGCTCATTTCTCTAGGCTGGGGGTGGTCATAATGGAATCGCTCATCGGTGCATTCACTAGAACAAATCTCACCTTTCTGAGGAGTCAGTCCGACAAAATAAGAGGCGACGAGAATGAGATTGCTAGTGCCATTTATTCATATAATACACTAAAATGAAATACGAAGACACTCACTCCCACATAAACGTTGGTACAATAAATCACATAAAACTCCTTATTCAATTCTCACTTTGCAATTACTCATCTTTCTATGTTCACACTTCGTCTCCTTCTAGCTCATAGAGGCAAACCAGAAACAAAACCACCAGCTCACCGCGGTTGCAGTTTTTGCTTTGCCGACTATCAATAAACATTCTCCAGCGGCTGGACTGCCTCTACTAATTCCAAGTCCGAACCTGCATTTGACGTCCCAGTACAATATGTGTCAACCAGAAAACAATATCCAGCCCGACCGTGGTTCCGACGCAGGCACGGAAGGGATACACGAGAAGACCTCCTATATATCACTCTCTCCGAACAACACTCTATCGATATAAACGACTCTTCTGGTGCTAGCAGCTTGGAGGCTGGAGGATAGGAAGCATGTATGCTGGTCCCATGAATCACGATATGTACTCCATCTTGCTGATGGTCGAGTCCATATCAGTCGTGAGCAACATAAGGCTATGGATCCCTCATGAATGGTATCAAGTTTCTAGGCCCGTGGAGGCTGTTATATGATATGGAGACTGTTTAGCTGGCGTGAACTGGAATTTTGGTGTGTCTACCAAAGTATAGAATCAGGCTACTGAGAGGGATTGCTTGCAAACGATGTGCATTCCACGATGTTGTACCTCCACACAGAGGGCAATGGGTTCTGGCAGGACGATAATACCTCGTGTCATCGTGCCTGCCTCGTGCCAAAATGTGGAGGCGAACACAACGCTGGCACGAAGCATCTCGAATGGCCCCCAAACTCGTCTGATCTCAACCCAATCAACCATTTGTCGGATGTCGTGGAAAGCAGCCAACTGAACAGACCTCTCTGACCTATACCGGAAATGTGGAGTGCAATACAAACTGCATGGTTGTAGATTCCTCTGTACAGATACACGGGTTTGCCAAAATAATAGAAACACTTATCGTTTGCGAAGATCTTTTTATTAAGCTGTAGGCCCATACTCGGGCATTCAGAACAGAAACAATTGGACTTGAAATTGGACTTGCAAGTCATGCACGTATGGTAATGGAATTTGAGAGCATTTGTTTTGCAAAATATGTCCCAACTGCGCTCAATGATGTTGAAGGTGGAAAGTTTGATCTCACATCTATCCAGATACCCGGTCTATCAGAATAATATGACCACCTATCTAATAATGGCAATAACCAGCTTTGGCCCGGACGACAGCGGAGAGACGGTGTGGCATGGACGCAATAAGGCCCTGGAAGGTTGCCCGAGGCACACGTGCCTATTCGGCCTGCAGCAGAGCACGGAGGTCCCGGAGATGACGCGGTTGTGGGTCAGCACGTCGAACCTATCGATCCAAATAGTCCCACAGTGCTCTATGGGATTGAGGTCGGGCGATTTCGCCGGCCAAGGGAGAACGGAGATATCGCTGTCGGGCTCTTGGAACCAGTCACCCATTCCCTTAGTGACCTGGCAGGGCGTATTGTCCTGCTGGTAGACACCATCACCACCAGGGTAAACGCCCAACATTAAGGGATGCATGTGGTTATGGACAGGTAGCCATTGGCGTTCAGGGACCTATCCAGTGGTACCAGCGGTCCCAGGTCATACAAGGAAAATATCCCCCAGACATGCACACTGCCACCGACGGCCTGTATTTGACCGACAAGCGTGTCTGGGTGTTAGTTATACTGTGTCTGACACCGTAGCCGCAACCTCCCATCACTTCTGTGAAGTAGAAACCGGGATTCGTCGGAGGCCAATTTTTTCACTCTTCCAGTGTCCAATGACGGTAGTCCCACGCGAACTGCAGGCGTCGTTGCCGATGGGCCTGGGTTAACATGGGCTCCTTGACGCAGCGTGGACTCCGGAGACCCATGCGTAACAGGATTCACTCTACTGTTATCGGGGACACGTACCTTCGTGCCAGCACTGTTCAGTTGCTATGCGTTGTTTATAAAAATAACGTGGACAGAGCGATGTCTTCGTCTATTTACATTATTTCCACGTCTTTCAAATTTATTGACCAACTTTAGGTCACTTCTTTTCACTTAAGAACGTGACTGTGCCCACTGTAATTAAACCTATCGTGCCCGAGACACAATACCTTCATCAACATTCTTTGTCCCCATCTCGCTCAAGTACCGAAGGAGCTAAGTAAATCCCTAAGGGACAAGGTGTTCGTTTGTTCTCCTACCGGACTGACTAGGGTCTTCGTTGTCCGCTGTGAAGAGGTTCCGTTATTCGTTATCGCTATTGTTAAACCTACCGCAGTTGGTTGTTCTGTACCAACCCAAACCTGCCGTTGCTCGGAGGTGTCCATTAATGGAGGTTTTAGTGTGTAGCATAGAAGCCATTTGTCGGTGGCGAGATTAGCATCGTACTGCTCTGGAGTCAATGCTTTCCGAATTCAGCAACACCGACAAAGTTTGTCGCTGCAACTTTTTTCTTTTGATTGAAGGTTTAACGACCACCGCGAGGAACTCAATGGGCTATACGCAGTCGCCAGTCCCTAATTTAGGGTCAGTGGTTCCAGGGAAGGAACAGAGCGAGTGCCAAAGGCCAAACAAAACATCCATGCCTCACCGGGATTTGAACCCAGCCTCTACTGGGACGAATGGTCACAAGCAAGCGCTTAGACCACTGCGCCACCTGGGCGGCGTCGCTGCAACTTTACTGTGCGGACATGTGCGCCACCTCTGAGGTAGGTTCGTAACATATATCCCCCTTTAGAAAGGGCTGGGACGGAATCGTAGGTTTCCGGGTCAATCGGCAAACCACGCTTGAAGGAGAGCTCAATGTAAAAGAAGGAATTCTCACTGATTCCCGACGATGTGTGGAACGATCATAACACATTGTTTGAAGAACCCAATGCCCAGGAGATCAATTTTACGTTTGGGTTGGTGGTGGCGAAGTCGAATCAGCATAATTCTGTTCCGGAGTCAAATGCTTTCCCAATTAAGCTGCATCGACGAAGATTGTGGCTTCAACTTTGCTGCCTATGCATTACCTCTAAGGTAAGTACGTCACAAGTGTAATTTGTTTTGTCATGAATGTGTCCACCGCTTTTATTGTGGAGAAATGAAAAGTTCATTTTGCTCTCTGTACCGTGCATCATATCTTGTTCAGCAAATTCGCAGTTGTTGAACGAAAGCGCTTTTCTTAATTTGTGCTTTTTATTATAGAATTCCTTGAAGACGACTTCCAGTTTTACAAAAGCCGAGTGCAAAGAACATATGTTATTAAAATGTGAGTAGAAATTTTTTTTCGTTTTATACAATACACTCTGAAAAACACTGAACCACCATGCTTATCTTTCATTGTGAACAGAAAATAACAAACTGCTTTGCGCTCAGAAGAAAAGGAAAACATTTTGTTTAGGTTCGAGCAGTGTTACGAAATCATACACTGAGGATAAACGTAAAAACAAATTATCAATACACGGATATTTGTCGGGTACAAGTACTGGGTATATATGCACCGTAGAGACAAAAGATTATGGTCACATGACAGATATGATGTTGGTCCTTCACGTGCCGCCAAAATAGCTCTTACCCAGCGAGGCGTGGACGCTACAGGATATCAAAGGTGTCTTGCAGTATGTTGGGCCAGTACGTTAGCAGCATATCCTTTAACTCCTGTAAGTTACGTGGTTCACACGCTGCATGTAGGATTTGCTGTTCCAACACAAACCACAGCTTCTCGATTAGATTGATGTCTGGACAATTTGGAATACCTGGAATTCTTCTTCATGTTAGCGAACAATTATCGAACTATCCGGGTAGTGTATAATGGATCATTATCCTGCTGTAAGAAGACACTACTAGAGGGGAATACCATTGCCATGAAAGGATATACTTCGTCTACAATAATGTTTATGCAGATGGTAGACGCCATAGCTTCCTGCACATGAATGACTGGACCCAGGGTTTCCGAGCAGAACATTACCAAAAGCATTACAATTCCTCCACCGGCTTGTTTTTGTCCCACGGTGCATCCTGGCGCCCACATTTTACAGAAGTAAACGACGCACGTGTACACATGGTTCAACAAGAAATGAGATTCATCGGACTATACGGCTTTTTCCAATCATTCAATTTTCAGTTTTTATGCTGGCATGCCCATTGTAAGCTGTCTCGACTGTGCACCGAGTATACACTCGGAGCAGCCTGCGCTACGGAGCCCTATTTTCAGCAGTGTTCGACGTACTGTGTGATGTGACACGTTACTGCCGTCAACAGCATTCAAATTACCGGCGATTTGCTCCGCAGTATCCGTTCTGTAGGCTCGTACCATACAGGATAGCCTTCGCTCACCTCTAGCATCGATGAACCATGGTCGACCCACACCTTGCCACAGTATCCCTTCTGTAGGCTCGTACCATATGGAATAGCCTTCTCTCACCTGTAGCATCGATGAGCCATGGTCGGTCCACACCTTGCCACAGTATCCCGTCTGTTGGCTCGTACCATACGGAATAGCCTTCTCTCACCTTTAGCATCGATAAGCCATGGTCGGTCCACACCTTTGCCACAGTATCCCTTCTGTTGGCTCGTACCATACGGGATAGCCTTCTCTCACCTCTAGCATCGATGAACCATGGTCGACCCACACCTTGCCACAGTATCCCTTCTGTAGGCTCGTACCATACGGAATAGCCTTCTCTCACCTGTAGCATCGATGAGCCATGGTCGGTCCACACCTTGCCACAGTATCCCGTCTGTTGGCTCGTACCATACGGAATAGCCTTCTCTCACCTTTAGCATCGATAAGCCATGGTCGGTCCACACCTTTGCCACAGTATCCCTTCTGTTGGCTCGTACCATACGGGATAGCCTTCTCTCACCTCTAGCATCGATGAGCCATGGTCGACCCACACCTTGCCACAGTATCCCTTCTGTTGGCTCGTACCATACGGGATAGCCTTCGCTCACCTCTAGCATAGATGAGCCATAAGCGGCCCACAACTCTCTGGCGGTTACTTTCTCGGGCCACTTTTTGAAAGTACTAACCGCGGCTGACCATGAGAACACCACATGCCTTGCCGTCTTATAACGAGGTAAATTTCTCCGTCATTTTTGTCCACGCAGGACATCGAACTCGGATCCCCTCATTCCGGAATAAGTCGCGCTCTCAACTGAGCTACGCGGACGTATGTTCTCGCTGCTGTATGCCTTTATCTCACGTGCATCCTGCGGTGCAGGCACGTCACATTCCCCCCTCCCCGCCACCACGAAAGAGGGCCGGGCGTCAGCCGGGACATGAAAAAATGAGGGCCGGGCGTCCACGGGTCAGCCGGGACCACGTGTCGCTGTAGGCAGTCATCCGCTGAAGAACGTACACTTGAGAAATCCCAGTCAATTTGGTGTGTGGAACGTAACATCAGACACATCTATTTTTCGAAGCGCTGAAGAAAAGATTCTCTTATTTTTGTGTCTCGCGGTGTGGAAAGAACATCACACCATTGCGAGAACTTTAACCGCCAGGTCATTCTTGAAGTTCGGGTGCCAATATAACGAAGTAAAATTCTCCGTTATTTTTGTTCTCGCCGGGCATCGAACCCGGGTCCCCTAATTCCGGAATAAGTCGCTCTCCCAACTGAGCTACGCGGACGTATGCTCTCGCTGCTACCTGCCTTTATCTCATGTGCGTCCTGCGGGGCAGACACGTCACAGTCTCGGAAATGCTCAGATACACTCTTCTAGCCATTACGATTTGGCCTTTTCCAAACTCGCTAAGTCCCCTGCCTTTTCCATCGGAAGATCAAGAATAACACTGATTAACAGAGCTCACAAGGCAACCGTCTGGAGCGTTGTCTCTAGATGCACAGTGCTTGCTATATCATTCGACAGCACTGAAGCGGTAATGGATAATGACAAACTTTTAGGTGCTATGGAATATAAATGATGAAGTTATAGGACATCAAAGAACACTGGCAGAGACAATATTCATGGAATCTCCATTACTCTTGCGGCCCGTGCCAGAATAGTTTATGTTGTTTTAAGAAATTGGTATACATTACAAAGTATTCATGAACGGATGTACAGTATAGCGTGTTCAGTAATGGATACACATTGCACTCACCTTTCATGTACGACAAAAAATATGAAGATCTTTAATTATGGAATGATCCAAACAAAAGTAGCTCTCACAGTGAGCACATTTCAAGAATGCTGTTTCCTCGCAATCTTCTTTACCACATTCCTCAATTAGGCCCGATTCAAAACAATACTGGAGAGATGTTTGGAAATATCTAGAATGAGTAGTGACGTAACCACACATATAAAATGCAAAGCGGATTAGGTTTTGAGATCGAGGCGCTGAAAACTGATACTGAACAAAACACTGCAGACGGAGAAAGTGGTCTCTGTGCCAAAAGTTGATGCCTGATGTTACCAACACAGTGTCTGTTATGAATTTAACCATATTTTTATAGGGACTTCTTACACTTATTTTTATAGAAAATATAATAATTGAAAGAAGTTCTAATATAACATTCATGTACATACATTACATAATACAATGCTCATGAACAAGGGTCTAATGGCTCCCCCTGTTGTCGATAGCAGGTCAAAGTTTGGATATAAACATATCTTATGATCCTCTATCTAAACAACATACTTTGATTTCGCAATCAGCGACAACCACATGTCCGTTTCCTTGTCAGTATCAGGTGTTATTTATACGACTTCATGACCTTTACACGGTCCGCCATTTGTCTGCAGTTATTTCGATTTGTATAAAGACGTGCTGGTCATAATGTGTTGGCTCTTTGGTGTATTCACACTTGATGCACTAACAGAGAACGTATTGAGAAACACGCACTTGCGAAAAGCGACTTCAAGGATGTTGACCATGCAATCCATTTTATTGTAATATATGATTAGGTAGTTTTCTTGTTATACCCACAGGCTTTTGAATCTGTAAGTCTTACTTGTGAGAATGGAGCTTACTGTAAATGGTGCATATCTTCTCTTCCAAGACAGCTTCCTTTGTTCACTGAATTTCATCAAGAATGACTCTTTCCTAAAAGATTTGATTCCTGTTAAGCAATACATACCAAAGTCCTTCCATTGATCTTATTTCGTGGATTAACAGTGTTTCAAAACCACTGAACGTTATTACACCAGTTGAATGCTGCCGTTCACACTTTAAGAAAAATACACTGTGTAAGCAAAAGTATTCGGAACCCTCTGTCGATCAGAGACGACAGCATTTAGTAGTCAAACTCAGCACCTAGCCGGCCGACGTTTGGTCGTTGTGATTGCAGCGACCATATTATTATGCTTTCCACGAGATGCCTGGAGTTTTGTACCGGAACTTTCATCCACTGCTCCTGCAAATTTATGCAAGGGATCAGTAGAAGAAGGTCTTACCGGCCGAGATCGTATTCGGCGTTCCAATTCCTTCGACGGAAGTTCTATTGGGTTTAGACAGAGATTTAGGGCCGTGCAATATAGGATTTGGACGTCCCGGACCTCAAACCAGGCTTGGACCAAAGCCGTCTAGAAATTACTAGGCCATGACATTAAAGAGATGAGTTTCCTCCATTTGTGACGTCACTCTCATGTTACACGGATTCGTTGGTGTCGTATTTGACGTCATACACGACAGCGTTGGAAACCAGTCCGAAGCCTTGGTTATCGCATGACGTTACTAAGAAGGAACTCATTTCTCTAATGCCATGGCTTTGTATTTTCTAGACGGCCTTGCTTGGATAGACAATGCACTGTACCAAGGCGCTTGATCTTGCTGAAACACGTAGGGATCTGTGTCGAAGTAATGCCACAGCGTAGGTAGAGTGGAATTATTCAGAATGTTTTCATACCTAGCTTCCGTTAGGCTGGAAGGCACCACAAGTAAACGACAAAGTGCCGTACTTCCCAGCAGAAGCAGTCCCACACCATCACATATCTCCCTCCAAATTTGATTCTAGTGACAATGCAGTCAGTTAGACAGAGTTCCCTGGGCAAACACCACACCCAAATACGTTCATTCAAACGAAAGATAGGCTAGCGTGATCTAACACTCCACGCAACCCACTCCGACTCTTCTATTGTCCACGAATGGCGAGCGATGCATCATTGCAGTCGTTGTCGGGCATTGCCTGGAGTGATGTAGGGCTTGTGTTCAGCTGACCGAGCATAGCAACCGTAAGCATGTCGTTCCCGACGGACTGTTCTGGGGCAAATAGCTATCGCAATAGCTTATACGACGTCGTTGGTCAGACCTGGACATAGAACGGGTGCGTCGTCTTCCATTCTACAGTAAGCTTCGTTTGGTACGATCATTCAGTTTGTACGGCCTCTCAGAGTGCAACTTTGGTACCATCTACTTTCAACAGACGAAGAACATTAGCAACAGTGGATTTGGGAAGTCCCAGAAGAGCGACAATGCACTGATTGCTCTCTCTCTCTCTCAGGTAGGATCCAACCAACTTACCCCTTCCAAAGTCCTGAAGTTCGGATCTGCTCTGCACAGTCGCTTCGAGCCGAGTGTTGTTTCACAGATGTACTAAAACTCTCCTTTGTGTACAACACCCACCACACCACGCGTGTAACCGCCCTTTTCTGCAAATGTACGTTTATTTGCATAAGTGGAGGTGTCTGATTTCTTTTTGTCTACGTAGTTTATTTCCCGTTACCTCTCAAACAGATAATTGCCGTAATAAATTTGAAACAGTACTTACATTAGATCTGAAGATATTTTAGGCGTGTTCTTTGTATACTGTTTTCCATTTGTACTTCTACGATCCTCTACTTTTGACGCATCACGTTTCCTCACTCTGAATTCCTTTTCACCCTTTAATCGGCTGGAACGAATTAACTCGGGATTAGCAAAAGGGCTGAAATCCACTCGAATGAATATATTCGCTATCTAAGAAGTGAGCCGAGAGAGGATGGAACAAGTGAACCTAAGCATCAGAAAACATTGATTTCCTCGTAGCTTTGTTTTTCAAATTGGTCCTTTGGCGGGATGATTGACACTAATTCTTTCTTACTGATTACCTGCTAAAAAGGCAATAATAACGGAGACGAACCTAAAAAAGGAGAGAGATGTTTGAGTCACTTGATTTCTGCACAGTGGCATGGTGTCCGCGTCAGGTGAATTAGCTCGTCCCACATCATGCTTTGAGCAATGCAGAAGAGAATAGAAGGACCGTAGAATCGAGCTCTTCTATCAGTTGTGACAGGTTTATGGCCGCTACTGCTGATATGAGAGGGGAAAAGCAATTGTTTTCATGTATGAATGTTTTGTAGGATTGCTATGTGAACATTTCTGTTTGCGTAGCGAAGAAAATTTTGGGCAATATTTGGTTCAGCAACATCGCCAGCTTAAAGGGTTCATCATTCGATTTTCTACTGTCCAGTAAGCAGGAACGAGGACTATTAAAAAATATGGAGGCTTACTTTCGATAAAAAATGTTGAAAGATGTAATAAATGTTTGGTTGAATTGCTAAAACAAGGAACATAACATGTATTCACAATAGAGCAATTAGTATGAAGCTGTCCTTTCTTTGAAAGCCAGGTAAACGGTGAACGTAATGTTGGATGACAATATGACATTTTCATTTAGCATTGCCATTTACCACAATTATGTAGCTGTCTTTTAATCCTTCACTGAAGACAATGTGTTCATTGCTCGTATACGATTCAAATGCACTTTATCTTTTCTTTCTTGGTATAAAAAACGAGTGTTTTCTTGAAAAACCAATTATTAGTGTCCAGGTGATAAAACAAGGGTTTGTATTATTTAGAAGCTAATTTGTCTAAAGGTTTTCTGTATGACTTGATTCGTATCATAAATACAAGTCCAACAAGAAACTAAAGCCCATTCATGTTTTGCTGGTTGGTATGTTTGGATCTGGGAAAGCTAACTCTGGTTCAGGAAGTAGTACTGTTTTGGCTTAACTTCAGCAGTCAACATATCTGCGTTGATTGTGTTCTAAGAAAGGCCTTTAATGAAAAATTAAGTGCCGTTTATAATATTTCTGTTGATTTTGCGAATCAGAATTGCGACGCAGCTAATCCTTAGAGTAAAGTTATGCGATAGCAGTCCAGCAGGGATAAGTAGCTTCAAGAACTTTGTAGGGAAGTTTTTCTCTTCAGGGTCTTTGGCAACTATCTGGATGCTATTGTTTGCAAGAAACACCGTCTTCCATTTCGATGATGGAATCATGAAAGACAGACTCTTTGTGCACAATGTATTACATACTTAGGAACGTTGATTCGAGATTGTGATATTTGTGTAAACAACACTGGTGGTAGAGTTACTCTCGCGGAAAGTAGCAGGCACCTGGATAACATATTCAACGAAATATGAGTAGGCAGTGAGAGGTCCTTCTCGAAACCTCATAAGTCCTTCTGAAACTCCATTTTCATCTTCCTTGGCGCACACGCCTTGCCTTAGAATTAACACTAAAGAAAAACCGAGATAGTTTCTTGAGAGAAGTCCCCACAATCGGTGTTCAAACTGCATAAGTGTAACTGGTATGTTATTTTATGTCATATGCAAGTATTGTAACTTTTATGTTCTGGAATACCTCGCAAGCAAAAGATTTATTTTAAAAATGAATACCTTGCTGGAAAGAGCAAGGTTACACAGACTATTGAAGAAACATTATCAACAATTCCCAATCCACTGCTGGATGAAGGCATTCCCAAGTGTCTTTCACAATTCTGTAGTGATCGATTCCCTTCCATGTCACTCCGGCATGCTTCCGGATTTCATCCATTCATGCCCCACGTGGTCTTCTTGTGATTCTTTTCCTGTACCTTGTTACCCAGTCTAATACTTCGGTTGCCCAAGGTTGCTTAGGTTTTCTAGCAATATGTCCAACCCATTGTACCTTGAACGTCTTTACTTTGATCATGATGTCATCCATTCTTGTTATTTTCCTTTTTTCTGGGTCTTATCCAGTCCAGTATTTCAGTTGTCCAGCGGTGATCAGTTCTTCTACTTATATGTCCATCTCATTGTTACTCGAGAGTCTTTACTTTGATCATATCATCCACGCTTGTCATTTTCCTGACCCACGAGTTCTTTTTCTTTCTGCTTGGTTACATCAAGCATGCATCAATCCATGTTTCTTCGAGTTGTCCACAGCCTTTGCATGTCTTTTCCAGCCTCTTCTAGACAACTGTCAACTTCACCATCTCGTGGTGTATCCTGTTTTCACTGACGGTCTCTGAAGACCGACCAAAAGCGGTATAAATGCCACACTCACATCATCCAGCATGGTCAGTTATCGCCAACCTCCCATCTCAAACGAATTGAAACGTTATATAGTGATGCATTCTTTACACTATGTATTTATTCCTATATATATTGGAAGAGGAACTACAAAGGATCAAGTGGGACATCGTCGGGCTAAGTGAGGTAAGGAGAAAAGGAGAAGATCTCATTGAACTGAAAAGTGGACATCTCTTCTACTATCGTGGGACAGATACTGGCAGAACTAGTGGTGTTGGATTTATAATAAACAAGAAACTGAAGGATAAAGTTGTAGAAGTTGAAAGTTCCTCTGACAGAGCTGCACGACTCGTTATTCAACTCTCGAGAAGATACCAGGCGCAGATCATTCAAACTTATGCACCCACCACAAGTCATGCTGAAGAAGAAATTGAAGAATTTTATGAGGAAATTCGTCATCTAAATAATAAAGGTAAGCAGCACTTGAAGATAATTATGGGAGATTTCAATGCAAAAATAGGGCAACGGCAACAGAATGAAACTTCAGTAGGTAAATTCGGTCACGGCAACAGAAACCAGCGTGGAAATACTCTCGTAGAGTTTGCAGAGGCAGAAGGGTTTTTCATCTTGAACTCTTTTTTCAAGAAAAAGCCACACAGGAAATGGACATGGAGACATCCGAATGGGACGACAAGTGAAATTGATTTTATTATGTGTAACAAAAAATTCGTCATAGAAGACTGCAGTGTGCTAAACAAGTTCAACACTGCCAGTGACCATAGATTGGTGAGATGTAAGATGCACCTCAACACTAAACTCGAACGTAGCAAGCTCATAAGACAAACAAAATCTATTGACATAACCAACCTTAAAATACACCATAATACCTTCAAGTTGGAACTGAAGAACAGGTTCTCTGCTTTAGAAGACCTAACATCGGAAGAAGTGGATATTTCTGAAGTTAACAGAAAAGTAACCAAAGCTCTTATGGAAACAGCAACAAAATTAGTTGGGTCTAAGAACAAATTGCATGTGAACAAATTATCAGGAAAACCCAAAATGTTGATGCAAAAAAGAAGAGTGATGAGGACAACTAAAGAAGATGTGACTTCCAAAGTGGAATATATAGAGCTATGCAAGACAGTACGAAAAAGTATCACTGAAGACGTAAGGAAATTCAACTGTGAACTAGTAAGGAAAGCAAATGAAAACAACCAAAGCCTAAAGATAGCAAAGGGACATCTCAGTAAGGGAAAAAACAGATTATGGCACTGAGAAAAGAAGATGGTTCTGTAACAAGAAATAGAGGCGAAATTTTGACAAGTGTGAAAGATTTCTACTCCAAATTATATGAAAGGGATGATACATGTACTCCAGACATCATGAAAGGTACCAGTACCAGAGTTCTTCCAGTCCTTCCAGCAGAAGTTGCACATGCAATCAAGAACATGAAGCGAGGAAAAGCTCCAGGAGAAGATGGAATTACTGTAAACATCATACAAGAAGCAAGTGGAGAAATCGAAACAGTACTCGCCCAAATTTTCACTCGATGCCTTAATGAAGGGAAAATTCCTGAGGATTGGAACAACGCTACAATGATCCTGCTACATAAAAAAGGTGACATTGAGGATCTCAGGAACTACAGACCTATCAGCCTCCTACCAGTGGCTTATAAAATCTTCACTAAAGTTCTTTCACACCGCTTGAAGGTAACACTGGACATGGCTCAACCGAGAGAACAAGCTGGATTCAGGAGTGGCTACAGCACAATAGATCATATCCATGTGCTGAGAGAACTAATTGAAAGAGCGAGGGAATATGAACTTCCATTGTGCATGGCTTTTATCGATTATGAAAAAGCCTTTGATTCGGTGAAACCATCAGCAGTTGCAATGGCTCTGAAATCCTGCGGTATTGAAGATGCATACATTAATATTATTAATAACATCTATGAAAATGCAAGTGCAAAGAGTCGGGTGTTTGAAAATACAACACACATAAAAATTGGAAAAGGAGTGAGACAAGGTGACACCATATCTCCGAAGCTCTTTAATGCCACATTGGAAAATGTCTTTCAATCACTGAACTGGGAAAACAAAGGGATAAAGATTAATGGAGATTATCTAACCCACCTTCGTTTTGCTGATGACATAGTCATTTTTGCAACTACCCCATCAGAGCTACAGAGTATGATCCAGGAACTTGCTGACAAGAGTAAAGAAGTGGGATTAAAAATGAACTTTCAGAAGACAAAAGTGATGTACAATGCTTTTACAAGAAATGAAGATTTATCGATTGATGGAGAAAAGCTGGAGATAACAGACACGTACGTTTATCTTGGACAGCAGATATCAAGTGAGGGTCACATTGGTGAAGAAATTAATAGGCGTACAAAACTTGCCTGGAGAGTTTTTGGAAGAAACAGCATAATTTTCAAGAGCAATATGCCATTATGTCTTAAAAGAAAAGTGCTTGATCAATGCATCCTTCCAGTGCTTACGTATGGTGCAGAGACGTGGACCTTAGCTAAAAGAGACATACAAAGGCTGCAGACAACTCAAAGCAGCATGGAGAGGTGCATGCTTGGTGTAACCAGGAGAGATAAGAAGAGGAACACGTGGATCCGAAGAATAACAAGAGTAGAGGACATCATGATCAGAGTTAAATCCCTGAAATGGCAATGGTATTGGTATTGGTAACTGTGGGTACCATAGTGGTACCCAGTTTATTGCTATAACGAAATACAGACATAGGAGATTCATTAAAAGCTGCAGTACAGAAAACAACAGTGCGGAAAGTAAGTGTATCCACGATGCAGCACAACGTTACACAGAAAGGAAATGAATATGCACACGAACAATGAAAGACCTAACGGCATGTCAAACACTATAACACATGTGCACAAATGCATGAAATGTACTATGCTATCATAAATCAACCGAACGGAACTGAAATGTGGTTAGAGAGCAAAACAACATTTAGTACCTCAGCAACTATATAAAAATAACAAAGGTAACAAACGTACCACTATACTAATCTGCGATAGAGGAAAGCACTAACACAGCAAACACTCACAATTATAGGTAATTTAAAAACAGGCACAAATTCAGGAAACAACAGATAAGATAATGATGAGATAATGAGGAGATCACACAAGTAACGAGACCGATTAGTTGTGAAAACACAGCAAAAACACGCAATTATCGCAAATTTAAAATACATTAGTTGTGAAACACAGCCAAACACACAAATAAAGCAAATTTACAATACATGACTTGTGAATCACAATAAAAACACACATGGAAAACATCTGAAACAACATGCACTAAGTCTGCAAAACCAGGGAATCTGCGAACGGGTTCGCAAATCCTCTAGCATTGAGAATCCGCGAACGGGTTCGCAAATCCTCTAGCATTGAGAGAACAAAAAGTAATCGGTGTGAGGATGAGAGCTAAAGGTCATCGGCAAAAGGATAGAAGGTATCACATATATGCTTCTCAAGGAGATCCTTCAAGGAGGCGAGACGGCGCGTGTAACGTCTCAAAAGGTTGATACCGAGGATCGGTGGCACACAGAGATTTAAAAAGTGACACATAAGCTTCGAATTGCGTTACCGCTGCATACAGGTCCAGATCAGGTGAGTGAAGGAATTCTTCAGAACCAACAATCGTACGTGCAGGTTGAAAAAGACGCAAAAGTTGCTGTCTGGACAGTGGGCCAGGAACTGGAGGAAACGTATCAACTGCCTGTAGAACCTCAGCATCAGAGAGAGGATTGACAGGACCTGAGCGGGGAAGCATACTGTTTGAAGAAACATCAGGTGGAGAAACACCGGAACCGGAAACCTCGGGAATACTAGATGAATCCTCAGAATGTGGCACAGAAAGTTGTTTTAACTTTTTCTGTTTTACAGCGCCTTTGGAAGTTCCAATCCGCTTCGAAGAAGTAGCTGAGGCGGATGTATCCATTAGTGGATCAGGCTCACCTCCCAAGTCAGGAGACGAGGAAACGAACGTCGCCGAAGAAGCAGTACGTAGCTGAGCTGCCTTAGTGGAGACTGGTACAACAGCCGAGGCTTCAGGAAGATGTTGCAACAAGGGTATGGTAGACAAGGTTGTAAATGGAGATCCGATATCCGAGAGGCTAGGAGAAGAGCCAGACGGCCGATCCGCCAAACCACCACTCAACACACCCGGATCGGAACACTCCGCTGTAGACACATCTGTAGTCGAAGACAACTCTGTCAACCTTGAAGGTGGATGCACAATCGTACGGGTCGGGAGAGGAGGAAAGGCAGCATTGTCCGTGACGGAAATGTTCGTCTGACGGAGAAACGAAGAATTCGCGTCAGGCAAACTACCGGTAGTGGGGATAGTAGAAAGACCAATGTGGTCAGCAGTGGGATGCGAACTTGATGAACGTCCACGTCGAACGCGGTCACAGGAGGCAGTGGTGTGATTTTGTGTTAAACAGTGTGTACAATAGTGAGCAGTGAAAATCTTGAAACTGTACGTACGTGCGCCAATTTCAACAGTAGCTTCTGTAGGGCAATCCGCCAAGGCTTTCTCGGTGGGAAAGACGACCAATAACTGACGGCGAGATCCTGTAGCATGTGCAAATCGAGTTCCGCGGGGAGCGTCAGAAAGGCGACGGACCTTGCCAACAATTTTACAAACATGACTGACAAGGAGAGGAAGTGCAGTATCCGGCACTTCCTGTGGAACAGGATAGAACGTGATGTTCACCGGTCTCTTGGAAAGAGGCGACGGGATGAGATGGTTTGTCCCAATCGAAAGTCCGTTAGCTAGAAAAAAGTCAGCATCCTCCTTGTGATTGAACTGTACCGAAATACCCCGAGGAGTACGGGAAATTCCTGCAATGGACGCAGACGACACATGTACAGAGAGGGCTTCCATGTAGCGTGGCAATGGAGTATTTGGTAAAGCATGAAAGAGCACACCTCTATCCAGGAGGTTATGGAACTCACGGCCAATCTGCGAATTGTCATCAATCGTTACCTTCACCTTGTGGTTGGATACCTGAATAATAGGTGTTGCTTGCAAAAGACCATCTGGTTGAGAGGAATCGGACGTAGAAGTAGCGCCTCGTTGCACTTTAGAGGCAAATGACATCCTCGGAAGAGAAGTCTGTGCGGATCCGGCAGGCACAGAAGGCTGTGAGGGAAGAGAAGCACAGGCCGAAGGCAAGGCAGTAGAATCAGTAGTTCCCAGGGAGGGCACCGAGACAGATGCAGGAGCTGAAGAAGAAAGCGCAGCCAAGTCCAGTGAAGGCACCGGTGCAGGAGTACTAGAAAGCTGGGAAGGCATCTGAGCAGACACATCTGAGGACGAGAGTATGTTAACTTCCATGGACGTGGGAAGTGTGACGTGACGTGCATCCGCCACGCCCATAGATGATAACGAAATACCGGAAGCCGCCATGTTGGCAGCTTCCAAACGTAAACAAACGAGCAAACGATAGGAAAACGGATCAATATGAACTAATATGAGGATGAGAACGCTAGAAAAGTAGCTCAAAACGTACACAGTACCTTTAGACAGCCGGGACACGCAACAGGTGAGTGAGGGACAAGGTATTCCACACTAAAACGCATAAAATATTGGAGCCACCAACACTACGTCTATCACGAACGAGCAATGGGCTGGGCATACTGCCAGAAGAACAGACCATCGATGGACAGCCGAAATTTTAGATTGGATTCCAAGGGACAGGAAAAGACCCAGAAGAAGACCACATGGAAGATGGGTGGATGAAATTCGAAAGTATGCGGGAATGACATGGAAGAGACTGGCACAAGACAGACCGTTGTGGAGGAAACTTGGGGAAACCTTCGTCCAGCAGTGGATTGATAATGGTTGACAATGATGATGATGATATATAGTGATGCATTCCTTTAGATAGATAGATAGATAAAGCGACGGAGAACAAATGAACAAAACAGCGTTGTGTGAATTTATGTTCCGAATCATCTTATAATGCAACAACTTGTTTGGATACGTTCACAAGCCATAACGTATACAATTTAAGCCTTGCTTTTCCACTAGCTGCAGACACTATGCCTATCTGTTTGCGGAACAAACCACATTATCAGACAGCGGCTAAGAAACACCGTACAGCTCGATGTGTAAGAGTATGAATAATTTCCACCGTGTTCATAGTCCAACTCTTTCTTTTAAGTCATACATACATCCTCTTCTTCCTCTTACGTCTATTGCTGTCTTCCCCTAGGAAGATATTCTCTGAGGATGTGATGCATCCACTTAAGTCAATGTAATTTGCTGTATTGTTTTTAGAAGGTGACATTCATATCCGGCTCTTAGCTTATAGGAGTTTCTACTAATCCAATGAAGGAATCACGTCCTTCGAAGGGTGTCGAGGGTGGATATTGCTTCGGAATTCTAGAATATGTCTAATCGATCTTGTTGTCAACTCCTGCAAGAAGTTAGAAGTCTTACAGCGCAATATTGTAAGAGTAATTACCACTAAACGAACTGTGGCTGTTATCATGGCTGCCCTCATCTCTAACCGGATTATCGGCAGAAGCCAAAAGCAAAACAGCTGTCCAGAAATCATTCCTCTCAACTACTTTTGAGGACAGTAGAGATTGGTGTGGTGCAGATCTGCTTGCCAAGAAGAATAGCAACACGTTTTGCACAACGACGGGTTGCGGTTCTATGTAGGCTCTGATGATCGTCGCATCCACCCCTACAAAAGATTTGTCAGAGCGTGATTATCAGCGTTCATCTACGATCACTGTAAAGCTGTTTCAAACGGTGACATTGATATCTGGCTCTTAGCTTATAGGAGTTTCTACTAATCCAATGAAGGAATCACGTCTTTCGAAAAGTGTCGAGGGCGGATATTGCTTCGGAATTCTAGAATATGTCTAATCGATCTTGCTGTCAACTCCTGCAAGAAGTTAGTAGTCTTACAGCGCTATGTTGTAACAGTAATGACCTCTAAACGAACTGTGGCTACTATCATGGCTGCCCTCATCTCTAACCGGACCCTAGGTTTGCCCCTGGTACTACCAGTAGAGATTGTGGGAGCCCGTGGATACGATGACGGCCTGTTTCACTACCATTTCTGGTGGGCACCTAAAATTTTCCATCGGAATAACGCTCGCCCACATACTGCGTCCGTCACAAGACATGCACACAAGGCACCAAAATGCTTTCATGTCCTGTAAGTTATACAGACTTCTCTCCGCCGTCCTGGTGGCTGAACGGTCTTAGCCGCGAGCCTCTGATTAGTATTGTGAGAACGTCTGGAGTTGGAGTCCCTGAAACGACATGGGAGGTATGTCTGTCTGATGGAGCTGGCTCTGTCGCCTCCTTCGTACCAAGGGCTCCAAAGCAGGGACCAGCTACATTTTTAGACTTAGATGCTCACGTTGGTGGTTAAATCCCAAAACGAAAGACAAAAAGACGTCTCTTCTGCTGTACATGTGTTCAGTCACCATCGGACGCCACCTGCAAGTCGCTTTTCAGCCCATAGGGAATACCACTGCGTTGAGTGACCAAGTAAATGTAGTGTGGTGCACGATCCTTTAGAACGCCATCAAACATTTGTACGCACCGACGTGTGGCTAAGTGCATCGTAAACCATTGTGATTACACGACGAATTGACAAATATTACGTTTTCTTTGACATCGTTCGAGGAATTTGCTGTCCCGTCCTAAAAACTAAATTATGTCTTTCTTGTCCATCTGATTACCAGTGTCTCTACTGACTTTCAGCTGATTCCATCTACATCTCCAGAATGAACAATTTCACTGTGGATCTGTGGACATAACTTCACTTCTGCACTTAATTTCTGTTGAGAATAAGCTGTTTTTTTAGAAAAGGGAGTTGGATATAGGAAAATTAAGTGTAAGTAGCAGTTTCATTTAATAATTTGGGTTTCGATTGCGCAATCGATGGAAATGGAATCATTAGAACAAGACATGTACTGGCACATAACGACTTAGTACAATGTAGGAAAGAACGTTATCACCATCTACCTAGTATCGTGTAGGTCACCCGTGACTCACCACCACTGTGGTCATGCGACGATTTATGGACTTCACAAGTCTCCGGAAGGTGTTAACCGGTATGCCATGCCATATCTGTATAAATGTTTCCTGTATCTCGTACAGTGTACGTGGTGGAAGGTCCATACGCCGCAGCTGCCGATTCATATGATCCTACATGTGTTCAATCAGCTTCATGTCGGGTGACATCAGAAAACATGGAAGTCATACTGTGTGACGTAGTACAGAGGGTGAAGCACGTGTCAAGACGACAAATCTGCAGCGATACGTTACGTCGGTGTAGCTTAGTCGGTCAGAGCCAACCGCGTCACCTCGCTCGCGAGTTAGTTGCTCTCTCTCTGACTATGCTACACTGACGGAGTGTAGCGCTGCAGATTTGTCGTCTTGACACGTGCTTCACCTCTGTAGTACGTCACAAATCGCGTTCCTCGAAACGAGAACACGAGTATGACTTCCATGTTCTTTTTCATAGAACGACACCCGCCTTATGAAACTGTTGAAACACTCCATCTTAGTCGAGGAACTGTCTCAAAATAAAAAGAAAATACTGGTCTGCAATGACGGATAGGTGTACGGTGGCATTCAGGAAACATCCACTGTTATCAGGTGGCCGAGAGTGTCCAAGAAAAACATCACCTAGAGCATTACATCCCCATCCACTTGCTCGTGTCCGTGGGGTCACGGCGTCTTTTAGGACTTTCTCCGCTGCGGGTTGACCTTCCCGCTAACGTTCAACCAGTCGATGCGGTAGGAAACGTGATTCATCAGATAATGCAATTTTTTTCTAATCTTCCACGGTCCCTTTTCGATGCTTTCTAGCAAACTGAAGTTGTTGGTGATGTTGTGTTGCAGTGAGAGGTGCTGTGGTGATGCGTTCACACCGTAGGGTCATACAGTAGAGGGATCATTGTATTACAGCTGTGGATAATTTCCTTTGTAAATAAATAGATCGCTCTTTTCACGTTCCAGGAACACATAGCAACCGAAAAATTGTTTTCAGCCGCCCCCGGGGAATTGAACCCACGGATCTCTCGATATCTAGCCGAGCGCGTTAGCTTTACACCATGGTGGCCAACAATCCACAGTGCTATGTGTGTTTTTTAAGTCAGCTTCTGGCATCATAAATCCGTAAGATGGGCTCAGATACTGAGACGTCTCCATCTGGTGGCATCAACGGCACTGGCTATATATTAATTATAGCAGTTAAATCCAAAGGCCGAGATCCAAAGTGAAAATTCTCCAAATACGTGGCGTCAGTCAATAAACAAAGACACCACTCTTTCCACGTTTTAGCAACACACAGCAACCGAAAAATTGTTATTCGGTCACCGCTGGGGAATCGAATCCCAGATCTCTCGATATCTAGCCGAGATCGTTAGCCTTACACCACGGTGGCCAACAATCCACGGCGCTATGTGTGTGTTTTCTGTCAGCTTCTGACATCATAAATCCGTAAGATGGGCTCAGCTACTGAGACGTCTCCATCTGGTGGGCATTAACGGCACTGGCTATATATATTATAGCATTTAAATCCACCGTGGTGTAAAGCTAACGCGCTCGGCTAGATATCGAGAGATCCGTGGATTCAATTTCCCGTCGGCGGCTGAAAACAATTTTTCGGTTGCTATGTGTTTCTGGAACATGGAAAGAGCGATGTATTTATTTATTTACTGACGCCACGTATTTGGAGGATTTTCACCTTGGATCTTGCCCTTTGGATTTAATTGCTATAATATATATAGCCAGCGCCGTTAATGCCCACCAGATGGAGACGTCTCAGTAGCTGAGCCCATCTTACGGATTTATGATGTCTTCAGAAGCTGACTTAAAAATACACATAGCACCTTGGATTGTTGGCCACCGTTGTGTAAAGCTAACGCGCTCGGCTAGATATCGAGAGATCCGTGGTTTCAATTCCCCGGCGGCGGCTGAAAACAATTTTGCGGTTGCTATGTGTTTCTGGAACGTGGAAAGAGCGATGTATTTATTTATTTACTGACGCCACCGTATTTGGAGGATTTTCACCTTTGTACTTTCCTTTGTTCTCGATGGTAGAAGACCATGGTCAGAGGTGTCAAGGAAGCACGCCAATTGTTCTGAACAGTACAGCCGAGTCACCTGGAAATTAAGCAGCTGTTGCCGTCTAACACCCATGCATTACGGCTTTTCATACCCTGTTACTGTGTCCAAGCCTTATTTCGTATTTATTACTTATTTTTTGGACATATTGAAAAAGCTTTCTGTGGCAAGTAATGCTCTTTGGAGAATTTTGTTTTTAGTGCTCTTTGATGTTTAAACACACTTGAGTAGGCAAGGAAGTCATTGCTGGAATTTCTGTGGCGTTAAAAATAAAGAACAGAAGTAGGGTTACAATCAGCGCTTGTAGACCTATAGTACAACTCGTAAAGGCAGCCAGAGCTATAAGTCCCAGATGAGGATACGATGTACAATAAATTTACCTGGGTGTTTATGAAGACCTCCTCGCCGATAAAGAAAGATAGACGATTTCCTGTTGAGGGAGCATTGGAGCTTCTGTTTGATGAGCCAGCAGCCAAAATGTGGCACTAAGCCAGTAGTACTAGACGTTTCAGGAGAATGACACCAGAAGCTATCCGAGAGAGGGATGTTGCGTAATAGCTGTGAAAGCCTTTTGTTTCAACACACACACACACACACACACACACACACATCTGTTTTGAATGCTGAAATTCGAGAGATGATGCCAGGGTAACGTTTCGTAATCTTTGTGATACCAGGTTTCATTAATCTTGTCTTTCACGCACACGTTTTATGGTTCTTTTAATTTCATTAATCATATGGTAGTATGATTTTGTGTTTGTGAAAATAGTGTGACCTCCGCCTTAAAGTTCACTCATTATAAGACGCAATCTCTTGTAATACCCAAAACCAGAATTCCCAATACAAAGTGACCTTTTACATGGTAAAATCGTTTCTGTCGCTTTCTCTGGCTGGAAGTTGCTAAAATTTGGTTTATTTAATTTGCACGCATTTGTCCACATTTGGCAATTCTAATAAACAAAACTGCTTTCGTCACATTCAGTGAGTTTTCCCTAAAGACCAGTGCGTATAACACTTCTTTTTAGAAAATAAATTTACAACCCCATTAATCCTGAAAGGACAATTTATTGCACAAAGTCAATTAACAACGTGTGGGTCAACCTTTCTCCCTAACAGCAGCAGCAACACGTCGTGGCATAGATACCGGATGTAGGAAATATTTTTATATACAGCTACCTACTGACGTGTGGACCAATATTTCGCCATCACAACAGACGCAATGCGTCTTGACATGCAATCTGCCAGGTATATGAGACATTGTTATGCACAGCCACCTAAGAAAGTGTGTGTCAAGCTTTCGCCATCGCAACAGAAGCAATGCGTCTTGACATGAAATCTGCTAGGTATAAGAGACATTGTTATGCACAGCCACCTAAGAAAGTGTGTGTCAAGCTGTCGCCATCACAACAGAAGCAATGCGTCTTGACATGCAATCTGCCAGGTATATGAGACATTGTTATGCACAGCCACCTAAGAAAGTGTGTGTCAAGCTTTCGCCATCGCAACAGAAGCAATGCGTCTTGACATGCAATCTGCCAGGTATATGAGACATTGTTATGCACAGCCACCTAAGAAAGTGTGTGTCAAGCTTTCGCCATCGCAACAGAAGCAATGCGTCTTGACATGAAATCTGCTAGGTATAAGAGACATTGTTATGCACAGCCACCTAAGAAAGTGTGTGTCAAGCTGTCGCCATCACAACAGAAGCAATGCGTCTTGACATGCAATCTGCCAGGTATATGAGACAATGTTATGCACAGCCACCTAAGAAAGTGTGTGTCAAGCTTTCGCCATCGCAACAGAAGCAATGCGTCTTGACATGAAATCTGCTAGGTACACTGCCGGACAATTGCTAAGGACGGATGACAATAGCAACGATAGCAACCATAAAATGGAAGGCAGGAAAATGTGGAAATTAGCATAAGTGCGGGATACAGTAAGACGTGTTGTGCGTATGCAAATTTTGGATTGCCGAACTTGTTCGTGACGTCATAGCGCTGATAAGAGATATAAAGGATTTGACGCGTATTGACCGTTGTTATTCAAACGCAAAGTTGAAAGGGAAAGAATCAATTGACGAACTTGCAATTTTCAGTATGTCTTCCCGACATCACCTAGATAATTTTACGCGTGGCCGTATTATTGGCAAGATTGAAGAAGGGCGAAAAATAACAGATGTTGCCAGGGAGTTCGACGTCAGCCACAGTGTTGTTTCAAGGCTCTGGAAATCATTTCAAACAAATGGAGAGTGTAGCAAACGTCACGGGGGAGGTCGTGTTCGCAATACGACACCTGCAGAAGATCGGTACATAGTGCTATCAACAAAAAAGACACCGGCGCAGCACAGCTAGTGAGGTAGCAAATCAGTTTAGGGCTGCTACTGGCAAGCGGATCTCCCAAATAACTGTCGCCAGACGTTTGCATGAAGGAGGACTATACGCCCGCAGTCCTGTTGTGTGCATCCCATTGTCCAGACGTCACCGTACCGCCCGTTTCCAATGGTGTCATCAACATCGCAATTGGACTGATAACGACTGGTCTGCTGTCCTCTTCTCAGATGAGAGTAGATACAGTCTATCGTCTGATTGTCGACGACAACTGATCTGGCGTGATAGTAGTACTGCATATTGTCCAGCAAACATACAGGAAAGAGACCGATATCCGACATGTAGTGTCATGGTATGGGCTGGCATCATGATCAATGGCCGTACGTCCCTCTATGTGCTTCCAACTGGGACTATGACTGGCCAAAGATACATTAATGATGTTGTGCTACCTTATGTTCGCATGTTCCGTGGTGCTGTCGGTGATAGATTCCTTTTCATGGACGACAACGCAACATGTCATCGAACAGTCGCTGTCCAGGAGTGTCTTGAGAGCGAGGATATTCAACACTTCGTATGGCCAGCACGTTCTCCAGATCTGAATCCCATTGCAAATGTGTGGGATGCTTTGGGCAGGAGTCTTGCTGGTCGCCAATGCCCTCCAATAAACAAGGACACCCTCATCCGTGCAATGACAGAGGAATGGGATAAATTACCCCAACAGCTGCTTGATAATGTTGTGCAAAGCATGACACGACATGTGGAATCTTGCATCGCCCTCCCTGGTGGCCATATCCCGTATTGACATCTTACGCCGGAACGCCTGCGGACGGTAATTGCATTTTTTTCACGTTTACGTATTCTGCACAAAATGGCCTGTTTGTCCCTTGAACACGTTCCAAAGCCTTCTGGATTTCAGAGCACAATAAATTGTCTTTCTTGTAATTACCTGGCATTCTGACATTATTTTATTTCACTTGGCATGCAACCACACTTACTTTTTTATGCGCTATATAGCCGTTTATGATCCGTCCTTAGCAATTGTCCAGCAGTGTATAAGAGACATTGTTATGCACAGCCACCTAAGAAAGTGTGTGTCAAGCTGTCGCCATCACAACAGAAGCAATGCGTCTTGACATGCAATCTGCCAGGTATATGAGACATTGTTATGCACAGCCACCTAAGAAAGTGTGTGTCAAGCTTTCGCCATCGCAACAGAAGCAATGCGTCTTGACATGAAATCTGCTAGGTATAAGAGACATTGTTATGCACAGCCACCTAAGAAAGTGTGTGTCAAGCTGTCGCCATCACAACAGAAGCAATGCGTCTTGACATGCAATCTGCCAGGTATATGAGACATTGTTATGCACAGCCACCTAAGAAAGTGTGTGTCAAGCTTTCGCCATCGCAACAGAAGCAATGCGTCTTGACATGAAATCTGCTAGGTATAAGAGACATTGTTATGCACAGCCACCTAAGAAAGTGTGTGTCAAGCTGTCGCCATCACAACAGAAGCAATGCGTCTTGACATGCAATCTGCCAGGTATATGAGACATTGTTATGCACAGCCACCTAAGAAAGTGTGTGTCAAGCTTTCGCCATCGCAACAGAAGCAATGCGTCTTGACATGAAATCTGCTAGGTATAAGAGACATTGTTATGCACAGCCACCTAAGAAAGTGTGTGTCAAGCTGTCGCCATTACAACAGAAGCAATGCGTCTTGACATGCAATCTGCCAGGTATATGAGACATTGTTATGCACAGCCACCTAAGAAAGTGTGTGTCAAGCTTTCGCCATCGCAACAGAAGCAATGCGTCTTGACATGAAATCTGCTAGGTATAAGAGACATTGTTATGCACAGCCACCTAAGAAAGTGTGTGTCAAGCTGTCGCCATCACAACAGAAGCAATGCGTCTTGACATGCAATCTGCCAGGTATATGAGACATTGTTATGCACAGCCACCTAAGAAAGTGTGTGTCAAGCTTTCGCCATCGCAACAGAAGCAATGCGTCTTGACATGCAATCTGCCAGGTATATGAGACATTGTTATGCACAGCCACCTAAGAAAGTGTGTGTCAAGCTGTCGCCATCACAACAGAAGCAATGCGTCTTGACATGCAATCTGCCAGGTATATGAGACATTGTTATGCACAGCCACCTAAGAAAGTGTGTGTCAAGCTTTCGCAATCGCAACAGAAGCAATGCGTCTTGACATGAAATCTGCTAGGTATAAGAGACATTGTTATGCACAGCCACCTAAGAAAGTGTGTCAAGCTTTCGCCATCACAACAGAAGCAATGCGTTTTGACATGAAATCTGCCAGGTATATGAGACATTGTTATGCACAGCCACCTAAGAAAGTGTGTGTCAAGCTGTCGCCATCACAACAGAAGCAATGCGTCTTGACATGAAATCTGCCAGGTATATGAGACATTGTTTTGCACAGCCACCTAAGAAAGTGTGTCAAGCTTTCGCCATCACAACAGAAGCAATGCGTTTTGACATGAAATCTGCTAGGTATAAGAGACATTGTTATGCACAGCCACCTAAGAAAGTGTGTGTCAAGCTGTCGCCATCACAACAGAAGCAATGCGTCTTGACATGCAATCTGCCAGGTATATGAGACATTGTTTTGCACAGCCACCTAAGAAAGTGTGTGTCAAGCTTTCGCCATCGCAACAGAAGCAATGCGTCTTGACATGAAATCTGCTAGGTATAAGAGACATTGTTATGCACAGCCACCTAAGAAAGTGTGTCAAGCTTTCGCCATCACAACAGAAGCAATGCGTTTTGACATGAAATCTGCCAGGTATATGAGACATTGTTTTGCACAGCCACCTAAGAAAGTGTGTGTCAAGCTTTCGCCATCACAACAGAAGCAATGCGTCTTGACATGAAATCTGCCAGGTATATGAGACACTGTTTTGCACAGCCACCTAAGAAAGTGTGTGTCAAGCTTTCGCCATCACAACAGAAGCAATGCGTCTTGACATGCAATCTGCCAGGTATATGAGACATTGTTTTGCACAGCCACCTAAGAAAGTGTGTGTCAAGCTTTCGCCATCACAACAGAAGCAATGCGTCTTGACATGAAATCTGCTAGGTATAAAAGACATTGTTATGCACAACCACCTAAGAAAGTGTGTGTCAAGCTTTCGCCATCGCAACAGAAGCCATGCGTCTTGACATGAAATCTGCTAGGTATAAGAGACATTGTTATGCACAGCCACCCAAGAAAGTGTGTGTCAAGCTTTCGCCATCACAACAGAAGTAGTGCGTCTTGACATGAAATCTGCCAGGTATATGAGACACTGTTTTGCACAGCCACCTAAGATAGTGTGTGTCAAGTTTTCGCCATCACAACAGAAGCAATGCGTCTTGACATGAAATCTGCCAGGTATATGAGACACTGTTTTGCACAGCCACCTAAGAAAGTGTGTGTCAAGCTTTCGCCATCACAACAGAAGCAATGCGTCTTGACATGAAATCTTCCAGGTACATGAGACACTGTTTTGCACAGCCACCTAAGATAGTGTGTGTCAAGTTTTCGCCATCACAACAGAAGCAATGCGTCTTGACATGAAATCTGCCAGGTATATGAGACACTGTTTTGCACAGCCACCTAAGAAAGTGTGTGTCAAGCTTTCGCCATCACAACAGAAGCAATGCGTCTTGACATGAAATCTGCCAGGTATATGAGACACTGTTTTGCACAGCCACCTAAGAAAGTATGTGTCAAGCTTTCGCCATCACAACAGAAGCAATGCGTCTTGACATGAAATCTGCCAGGTATATGAGACACTGTTTTGCACAGGCAACTAAGAAAGTGTGTGTCAAGCTTTCGCCATCACAACAGAAGCAATGCGTCTTGACATGAAATCTGCCAGGTATATGAGACACTGTTTTGCACAGGCAACTAAGAAAGTGTGTGTCAAGCTTTCGCCATCACAACAGAAGCAATGCGTCTTGACATGAAATCTGCTAGGTATAAGAGACATTGTTATGCACAGCCACCTAAGAAAGTGTGTGTCAAGCTGTCGCCATCACAACAGAAGCAATGCGTCTTGACATGAAATCTGCCAGGTATATGAGACACTGTTTTGCACAGGCAACTAAGAAAGTGTGTGTCAAGCTTTCGCCATCACAACAGAAGCAATGCGTCTTGACATGAAATCTGCCAGGTATATGAGACACTGTTTTGCACAGGCAACTAAGAAAGTGTGTGTCAAGCTTTCGCCATCACAACAGAAGCAATGCGTCTTGACATGAAATCTGCCAGGTATATGAGACACTGTTTTGCACAGGCAACTAAGAAAGTGTGTGTCAAGCTTTCGCCATCACAACAGAAGCAATGCGTCTTGACATGGAATCTGCTAGGTATAAGAGACATTGTTATGCACAGCCACCTAAAAAAGTGTGTGTCAAGCTTTCGCCATCACAACAGAAGCAATGCGTCTTGACATGAACTCTAGCAGGTATAAGAGACATTGCTATGCACAGCCACATAAGAAAGTGTGTGTCAAGCTTTCGCCGTCACAGCAGCAGCAACACGTAGCGGCATGGACTTTATCGGTTGTACGAAACATTATTACAGACAGATACCTAACAACGTGAGGGTAAACCGTTCACCCTCAAAACAGCAGCAACACGTCATGTCATGGACACTATCAGTTGAAAGAAATCGTTTAGATCGTCGCGCTTGTTGACGCGACGTGTTGCGCCTGTTGACTACTGGGTGTAGGAAGCATTATCATATCCACCCACCTGATAACGCGTGGGTCAACTTTTCGTCCTCACAACAGCAGTCGCACGTCATGGCTTGGGCTATACTGGGTATAGGAAACATTATTATACATAGCCCTTAATAATGCCCGGGCCAGCTTTCCGCCCTCAAAACAGCACCAACGCGTCGTGGCAGGAACTCTATCGGTTGAAGAAAACATTATTATACACATCCACCTAATAACGTGTGGGTCAATCTTTCGGCATCACAACAGTTCTGTTTTTCTTTCCTATTCCCTAATCTTCTAGTTTGCTGTTTCTAAGGACTGTTTATGACCAGGAATCGGCCACTGCATTCCTAAAAGCTTCTACACCATGATTAATTGTTGAAGTTTAGCTATAGGTCATCAAATTCCAGTGAGCAATAAGTGGATACAATGAGAAAAAACTTCTATAGTTGGTTCAGAGATTCGGCTGCAAACAATCAGTTGCATTTACTGGGCATTTTCACTTCTGAAGTAAGCTCAGGTTTCTGCAGGCTAGTACTGCGCAGTCTACATTCTGATCTTCCCATCGCCACATTCGCTAACCACATCTACCCCTAATTCTACATTGACTTACAGCATCTTCTCTTCCCAATTACAATTGACAAATAATATTAATTTTGGCCTAACCTCCGAAACTGTCACCTCCTAACAAAGGTCACTATAAAAAAACCATTCATGACATAAGTATGTACACCAAAGAGCCAAAACACTATAACCAGCTGCCTAATAAGACGGTGGTCCACCGTGTGCCGCCCAAACAGCTTTTACCCTGGGTCGCATTGACGCTACAAAACTTCTAAAAGTGTCTTGTGGTACCAACGGATTACCAGCAAATCCCTTAACTCCTGTAAGTTACGTGGTTTGCGTCGCAGATAGGATTTGCTGATCCAACACAAACTATAGACGCTCGATTGGATTGATATCTGGCGAATTCGGAATACCTGGAAGTCTTCCCCATGTTCCGCGAACCATTCTCGAACAATTCGGGCAGATCGGATTTGCTGTTCCAACACAAACCACAGATGCTCGATTGGATTGATGTCTGGGGAACTTGGAATACCTGGAAGTCTTGCTCATGTTCTGCGAACCATTCTCGAACAACTCGGGCAGATCGGATTTGCTGGTCCAACAAAAACCACAGATGCTCGATTGGATTGATGTCTGGGGAATTTGGAATACCTGGAAGTCTTCCTCATGTTCCGCGAACCATTCTCGAACAGTTCGGGCAGATCAGATTTGCTGTTCCACACAAACCACAGATGCTCGATTGGATTGATGTCTGGGGAATTTGGAATACCTGGAAGTCTTCCTCATGATCCGCGAACCATTCTCGAACAGTTCGGACAGATCAGATTTGCTGTTCCACACAAACCACAGATGCTCGATTGGATTGATGTCTGGGGAATTTGGAATACCTGGAAGTCTTCCTCATGTTCCGCGAACCATTCTCAAACAGTTCGGGCAGATCGGATTTGCTGGTCCAACACAAACCACAGATGTTCGATTGGATTGCCTGGAGCAGCAAAACGTACCGGCAGACCAAAGAAATTCAGTGATAGAGGACGTCGAAGCCTCAGGAGAGTCGTTACAGCTAATCCACGGAGTACTGCACAAGTCCTCAGTATACACGTGAGTAAAAATGCTGGAACCTCGGTATGTACATGTACCATTCACAGAGAACTTCATTCCATCGGTTACTCATAAGCCTTTCGTCTCCACTCGTAATGCTACTCGTCGTTTAGCATGGTGTAAAGAACATTTATCTTGGACCGTAGATCAATGAAAACGGGTCCTATGGACTGATGAATCCAGATACACGATCCATCAGTCTGATAGCCGTGTGTGGGTATGGCGGCAGACGGAGGAACGCTAGTTGCCACAGTGTACTGTTCCTACGGTCAAGTTTGGAGCTGGGGTGTACTCGTGTGGAGGTGTTTTTCGTAGTATGGTCCCGGCCCATTGGTTATCCCATTGGTTATCGTAGACAAACTTGTTAATCAGCACGTCTACGTCCATATTCTATACAATTATGCCCTACCAAATCTGTGGCAATTCTATGGAATCTAGTCTTGTTGGTACCAGCAGGATAATGCACCGATCCATGAAGCAAGGACTGTCACGGCGTGGTTTGACGATAATTCCGAATCGTGTGTGGACTGGCCAGCACAGAGCTCTGATCTTAGTACAATAGAGCACCTATGGGATGAATTAGAGCGCCGCACAAGAAGTTTGGAGCCAAGGCCTACTTCTAAGCAACAGTTAGTGGCAGCATTATGTACTGAATGGAAGCGCATACCTATCGTTCTGTTGCAAAACCTTGTTGAAAGCGTGTCTCGAAGGGTCAGTGCATGCATTAAGGACAAAGGTGGACCGACACCGTACTAATGTATGTCAGTAAAAGCTATGTTGTGCTTCTCTTGTAGGTGTCCGGTGACTTTTGTTAATATAGTGTATATCTACACTCGTGTACAGTTCTATAACCGCAGTTTCCCCAGCAGCGGAAAAGGCTTGGAAGCCGTCTCTAAATAGTGTCATCCTATACCAGCGACAAGCTTCGAGGGGAGGATATTTCTAAGTGCAATTAGCACACGCACCAGGATAGGTTCTGAGTGCAACTGATCCTTCTCGCAGATTTCTGAGTGCAACTTACCAACACTCAGCCGGCTGCCCCCCCCTCCTTCTCCATGAAAACAGTGGCCCAAAATTAGGGAATGGGCGATTGCCCACAGCCCTAAGCTTTACCCACACTTAAATCTTTAAACAAGCAAACAAACATCCTATGCAAAAAAGAACACTCACACCAATGTTCCCCGTTTATTATTATCTTTTGTTCGAGGGTTTCAGGGAAGGGAGTGAGCCAGTGCCTTATGACAAACACAAAATCCATACCTCACCGGGATTCGAAGCTGGACCTATAACGGACGAAGCCAGCTCTGCCGTCCCGGTGGTGCAGTGGTCTAAGCCCTAGGTTCCCAACCGGTGAGGCGCGGAGCACTTGCAAGGGAGGCGCGAGCTTTGGCTATGGACTTGAAAACGCAGTTAATTCAACAAGTAGAAGAAAGTGAAATATTTGTGTTGCAACTCGATGAATCAACCGATAAGGGTCGCGGATAGCCTAGTGGTCAACATTCGTGAAGGCTACGAAGGAAACTCAGGTTCGAACCCCGGCAGGTACGAACGCTCGAATCACTAAATATCCGCCGTGCGTCGGATGGCCACGTTAAGCCGTTGGAACCCGGGTACTGGCCCCCGGTAATAAATAAGGGCGTATGCCTCCCGCTTTCTGCCTCGCTTCCGTATCACTTTCCTATCGGGCACTGTAGCCCAAATCACCTAGCTTCCTATTTCTAAGGGTTGTTTAAGACCTAAGGTCAGACACTCCTTTCCTAAAATCCTCTACATATGATATGATGTGACCTGAATCAACCGATTGTTCACCACAGGCTTAGCTTATTTGTTACGTGAGATATGCAAGGGGAGGAAATACAGGATACGAGTTACCTTGTTTTAAAACGATCCCAACAACAACTGCAGGTGAAGACATATTCGCGGTACTTAACGAATTTGTCTGTACTGAAGGCTTGACTTGCCCTGATTAGATAGCTTTGTGTACCGGCAGCGCTTCAGCTGTGACAGGGAAGAATAGTGGCCTTGTAACTCGAGTGAAAGCTGTAGCTCCGGCAGTAAAATGGACTCATTGTATGATACATCGCGAAGCTTTGGCTGCCAAAAAAATGCAACCATATAAACACTAAAGGGCCAGAAAAACTGGTACACCAGTCTAATACTTAATAGGTCCCCCACGGGAGCGCAGCACTGCAGAAATACGACGGGGCATGGACTCCACTTGCTTCTGGACATGCTATAGGCAATGCACACCATACTTCCTGCAGAGCGTTCCACAATTCGGGTGTATTCCGAGGTCTCGGATTCCTGTGCTTGATAGCGCGTTGCATGGCATCCAAAATATGTTCTATCACGTTCAGGTCTGGGGACTTGGGTGGAAATGGCAACACCACAAGCTCAGATGAATGCTCCTCTAACCATAATGTGGCGTCCCGACACTTGTGTGGAGGTGCATTGCCCTGTTGGAACAGGCCCAACCCATCAGCATGAATGCAGGACATGAACGGGTGTACCTCGTCAGAAAGGATGCGCACATAGCGTTGGCCGGTCACAGACGTTTGCAGAAGTAGCAGGGGTCCCAGTGAAGTCCAGCTAAGCACACCCCATGCCATTACAGACCCCCTCAGCCGGTACAGTTCCCTGTTGACAGGCGGGATACATGGCTTCATGGGGTTTGGGCCACAAATGAATCCTTCCATCTGCCCGATACAGTTGGAAACGCTACTCCTCAGACCAGGCTACTTGCTTCCACTCATCAAGTGTCCAGTTGCGGTGTTACAGTGCCCAAGTGAGGCGCATAGCTTTGCGTCGTGCAGCCATCAAAAGGACTCGAGTTGGCCGTCGGCTCCCAAAGCCCATATCGTGCAGGGTACGTTGCACAGTCCGGACGCTGATGCTTGTTGAGGCTCCAGCATTAAATTCCGATGATACATGCGAGAGTGTTGCACGCCAATCGCTTGAAACGATTCTTGACAGCCGACGATAGTCACGTTCACCCAATGTCTTTTAACGGCCACACTGGTATCGTAGGTTGGAGGTTTTGCCGGAATTCTTGTAGTCACGGTACACCCTTGCAATGGTCGTCGGTGAAAATCCGAACATCGTTTCTACCTCTAAAATACTATGGCCCATCTCACGAGCGCCAACTATGACACCGCGTTGAAAATCGCTTAAATCGTTATGACTTGTCATTCTCATGCCGAAAACAGCTCTGACAGCTGGCAAGGATATCTATCGTTTTATAAACGCACTGGCGGACGCAACCGAGTTCGCGAGTTCGCGCATAGGTCACGTTGCTATGTATTTTGCATAAGCTCGTCTGTACCAGTTTTTCTGACACTTCAGTGTACATAGTGTCCTTACGGCTGCTGTTAAGATTGTTAATTATATCAAGTCTCGGCAGTGGAGGATCGTTGCTTTACTGAACTTTGTGAAGAAATCGGATTTGGACATAAGCATCTGCTTTTTCATGGTGAAATCAGGTGGCTGTTGTGTGGTAAAGTTCTGCAGCGTTTTTTGGAGTTGCGTGATGAAATTAGAATATTTCTACTTGAAGAAACAGAATTAGCAGAGCATTTGTGTAATGTCGAATTTTTTAGTAACTCCTGGTTGTATACCACTTTATTTGTGCAAAGTCCTGTGGATAGATAATGTGTATATTTGTATTTTTAGTAGTGTAGTTGAATTTTTGCTTAATATTTTCAATCAAGCCTTACCGGTGTCATTGAATTTGTAATAAAGAAAAATACTGATTATAGAGCAATGAACACCTATACTGGGGGGGGCGACATTGCAAGCTAGCCCCTGTGGGGGAGGAATACTGTAGAAAAGGTTGGGAACCGCTGGTCTAAGCGATGGCTTCTGATCACTCGTCCGAGATGGGTCCGGGTTCGAATCCCAGTTAGGCATGGATGTTGTGTTGGTCTTACGGCGCCGGCTCTCTCCCTTCTCTGGAACCAGTGGCCCTAAATTAGGGACGGGCGACTGCTTATAGCCCATTGCGTTGCTCACGGTGGTCGATAAACCTCTAATAAAAAAAAAAAAAGAAGCCAACTTTTCGATCTCCGACCATTGCGCTACCGGGTCGGCGTTGTACGTTTAGAAAAGAACGCACTCGATTTTTCTTAAATTACGAATCAAAATATAAAAGAAAAGCGTTTATTTAATTCTTAAATTAAGAAACAGGAGAAAAAAGCGTCTCATTTTGTTCCTTTATAATGTAATTCTTTAGAATACGTAATTGCTTTAAAAAGCCCTAAGTTTAATGGACTGAATGTTTTATCACTACTGATGCTAGAATCCATAACTTTAGTATTTGGGATCATGCTTTCTTATTTGATAGACTTACGCAAAAACTGCGTATTAAACTATTTCCCTCGTTTCCTAAGTCAAGGTAACGCTAAATCGAAGTTAGACTAAAAACCAGATTAAAATGAACTCGAATGTCCTCGACCTTTTGTAGCCTGCATTCTTCATAACCTGAGGAGAGAAGTCGTTTGACCTACTGACCAGCAAGACTCAAGTTCTCTAAACCTCAAAAACCGGAACGGATCATTTAAAAAAGAAATCACTTGACAACTACAAACACTACCGGCATTTTTTGTTGCGTGGCAGAACTCACGTAGCATTGTTTGTTTATTTTGCCGTTTGGAAGCAGAAAAAAAGCTAAAAGTGGCCATTGTTTGATTTTATTTATTTCATTCCGTTCCAGGATATTAAACAGAACACAAATTTATTTCTCAAACAAGTTTAAAAGACGGCTATCATTCTGCGAACTGGATTTGCCATCGTAAAACGTGATTAATATATTTTTTTTATCCTTTGCTAAGTCTTTTTAGACCTTGTGTAAAAAAGACGCCGATCAGAAGAAGTGAGCCTAGCTGGTTCGAGAGTTGATATGCTGTCCTTATGTGACGTATCTACTTCAGAAGTGAAGAACAGCTCGAAACGGCAAAGTTGCAGCGATAAGCTTTGTCGGTGTAATTCAATCGGTAGAACAGTAGACTCTGGAGAATGCACATGTCGGTTTCAATCCCATCACCGGCAAAAAGGGGCTTATTCCCACATTGGCGTCCAATCACAAAAATGAAAATCCTGGCCATGATGTTTGAGAAAAAATTGTGATGTTTCCTCCACACATTTCCTGGAATTAATAAAAATTCCGTCTTCTACCATGAGCAGCTCATTCGAGCATGGTTTGTCGCTGACCCGGAAACCCACCCGAGTCCTTTCTCAAAATATACATTGAATTGCCAAATTATTATGATCACCTGGTAAATACGTTGTTGCGCCATATTGCCCTTTATAAAGCGTTTTCACGTGACGTCACAAAACTGTCTGTTAGACTTCCGGGTGGTTAGAAAGTACCCATGCTTCCGGGTATTTAGGAAATCTCTCCATGCTTTTCAATGGCTGCTGCTGCTACCGTAAGCAGAGTTAAAAAAAATGTTCTTTCTGACAAAGTTTGCCATCTTAATGTGGTGGAAAAGCAACGTTACGAAGAAAAGCTTAGAAATAATAACATAGAAGATCCATATGACATACCTGAAAGATATTTTTATCGTCTGGAAGTTTGTGTTGCTACTGAGCTCCCTGATCTGAACTATCACGATATTTATAAATACTGTATTCGTAGGCAGTATTTCGTGTTATACTGGAAAAGCTCTAAAAGCTTATAAAAGCCTTGATGCATATAAATATCTTACCAATGGGTAGGTTAGAAATGTATTAATTCTGAAGACTGAAACGAAAAATTTCTTATCCGGTCTAAGGTAAGTTGTTACATTTCTGACTGGTTCCAGTTTGTAATGCAATTTAAAACAAGAAAGATGACACCGAATTTTCGGGTGTAATACGCACGTCTTTTGAATCCGTTCTGACGTAAATTAAATTTATCAAAGCTATTCAAAGTTAATGGAACCGGTATGGAAAACAATACTATCTGACGGAAGAAAGAAGTTTTTCAATCGGGTTTTTAATCCCTCAGATATTGCTGTAAACGGAATCATGAGCTTACGAACTCTTAGAAACAGAGATATCGACAAAAATAAGATGTGACTTTACGTCCAATGGTGGGAAAACCATGCATTATTTTAGGAAGAAAGTATTCTCAAAAGGTTTACCCATATGAGCGGTATCGGTCCAAGGAAAAAAATTAGTCGAGTTTTCAGGAGCCCAGATTTTGCTACAAATACATCGGAAGCAGAAATTAACACTTATGACCCCTAATGGCCAAACCATTCTTTACCAAACATTAGAAATTATGTCAAAAATATTTTCCATCAGGTCTTGTATCCGATACAGGAAGAATTTTTAAATTGGAGTTTTAGGAGCAGAAATAACGCAGAAAACACAGTTTACCTATATGCCCCCTAGCGGAAAGTCTATGATCTACTTGAAAATTTTGAATTTATAGGAAAAACATTTCGCATCGGAAACACTATCCAACAAAGAAGGAATTTTTCAAATCGGACTCCTAGAAGTAGAGATATTGACAAAAATAAGATATACATCTACGCCCCCTGGCGTAGAAACCATGTACTATTTTAAGAAGAAAATGTTTCTAAAATGTTTGTCGACATGAGTAGTATCGGTCTACAAACGACGTTTTTTTCAATCGAGAATTTAGAAGCTCATATTTTGCTACAAATACATCAGAAGCGGAAATTAAGATTTACGCCCCCTGGTGGCCAAACCATTTTTTTACAAAAATTAGAAATTATGTGCAAATGACTTCCCATCAAGAGCTGTATCCGGTGCAGAAAGAATTTTTCAAATCGGAGATTTAGAAGCAGAGATATAGGGGAAAACGCAATTTACCTTTACGCCTCCTAGCGGAAAGTCTAGGAATTACTTGAAAATTTTGAAATGTCACACGGAAAACACTATCGAACAAAGAAGGAATTTTTCAAATCGGACTCCTAGAAGTAGAGATATTGACAAAAATCAGATATACATCTACGCTCCGTATGGAATATTTTAGGAAGAGAATATTCCGAAAAGGTTTATTGATGTGAGTGGCATCAGTCCACGGCAGCACGTTTATGAAGCGTTCCGGTGGTTGCAAATGCTTCCCTTATGTCTCATACACGTGTGTCCGACTGTGGACAATGGCGAGCGAAAGGACGACTGAAAGCAAGTCAGTCTCAGGCCTAGGTCGGAAGGGACTTAAACATACACCCCAAAGTGGCTTCACGGTTATGGCTGCAATTCAACAACACAAGTGGAATATCTCTGGCCAAAGTCGTCCAAGGAGCACAACACTTCGTGAGGACCGCTATGTTGCTTTAACTGTACAGCGTCATAGGTCCTGTACAGCCTGGTAATTGGCTTCGGAGCTCTCCGCTGTCACTGGTACTACGGTATCAAGGCAAACGATATATCGAAGGCGCAATGCAATTGGCCTTTTTGCCAGGAGACCATGGTTTGTGTCCTGCTAACCGCATCTCACGGCAAATCTCGCTTGAACTGGTGCAGACATCATTGTTCCTGCAGCCCAGAAGAGTGGGACGGCGTTATTTTTGCAGGCGGGTCGAGATCCAATCTACAAACGGATTATCGCCGGTATTTCGTCTGGAGGGAGCAGGAAACTCGTAAAGAGTCTGCGAACGAGACTCCTTCAGAAGCGGTGGCCTGCTCGTGTAGGGTGGCATTACGTTCAATGGCCACATACCACTCGACGTGTTTGCAGGAGGCAATGTTAATGCTGGTCCTAGAGCCCGATGTCATACGTTTTCGGGGGAGCTGTTCGCCCTGAGTTCCTTTTAGTGAATGATAATGCTCGCCAGCAAAAGCTCAGCTTGGCGACGATTTTCTGCAGAGCGAGGATATTTGGCGTATGAACTGGCTGGACAGGTCTCCGGACATGAACGCTACAGAGCATGCCTGGGCTGCTCTGGTACGAGACGTAGCAGCTCGTTAGCCCCCTCCCAAAACCCTTCCCAAGTTACGCACCACCCTAATCTAGGAATGGAATTCTTTGAATCCAGAGTTCATCAACAATCTAGTGACCGAGTATGTATCGTTGTTGTGAGAGTTGTCTACCCGTACGAGGTGATCACGTTCCTTATTAAGACATTTTTAGGTTACATTCTTACATCTCGTCAGGGTGACATTTGCGGATGTGACCTTGTATACGCAAAATGTACACACATTTGTATATAAAATGTTGATTACTCTTATGATTGTATATCAATTTATACAGTCAAATGTCTGTATGCTGTTACGTGATTTCCTTGTCGTCCCTGAGAAATCCTTCCGAACTTTAATTTTGGATACCAGTCTATATGGACCTATATGGAGTCGGCATCCCTAATTTAGGGTCACTTATTTCGGCGAGAGCCAGTGACCCGGTGGTGTGAGTTGGGCCAGGGGTGCATCCCAGATAACGCATGGTTATTGGGTTTGTTCTACCTGTTGGATCTGTTCTTTTGGTGGAACCAGTGGCCCTGAATTGGGGACAGGGGACTACTTGTAGCCTTAGATTCGATGCTACAGTGGTCGTTGAACCCTGGAACAAGCAAACCTCCGATGCCTCATCCGGAACTCTACTTTCGACCCATTTCGGGCGAATCGCCTCAACCGCGAGTGTGGTTGCCATACACTCATATCCAAAATTTAAGCATAATCAATATACTTGTGATCATTTCAAGAACCAATCGTTGGAAACACACGAAACTAAGTATGATTGTGTAACAACATGTTGCAAGTACAACAGCAGGCAAAACAAGTTACTAAACAAAGTTTATTGCATTACTTATGCTAATTTACAAAAACCAACAACACAGTGATTTTCGTGTTGAGTAGGTAAAATTGAGGAACAGCTGGTGCACCATGATTAACAAGGGATGTGGTGACCCCTTGCAGCCACTCAAGCCTCTCATCGACTTCTGATTCTGCTTATCAGGTTGTCCAAGAGCTCTGTGGGCAACAAATCCCACTCCTGACGAAGAGCAGTTTGGAGCTCCAGAATGATCCTTGGTAGAGGCTGACGGAATGCAGTTCGCCTCCCTAGTGCATCCCATGCATTCTCTATCGGATTCATATCCAGAGACCTTGCTGGCCACTCCATGTGCTGGATATCTTCACTTTGGAGAAAGTCATCCACCAGCTGATCTCTGTGGGGGCGTGCATCATCGTTCACGAATACCAGCTCTGGACCCACAAAACCTCTGAAAAGTTTCACATGAGGTTCCAATATCTCATCTCTGTACCTGAGAGCATTAAAACACGTCTGTCAAAGATGTGGAGCTCTGTGCGTCTATTCAACACGATGCCTGCCCAGGCCATGACTCCATCTCCACCAAATTAGTCCATTTCCCTCATGTTTGTGGTATTGTAACGGGTTCCTGTTCTCTCCAGAGAGTGGTTCGACGAGAATCAGTCTATAAACTGAATCTGGATCCAACAATGAAGAGCACATCGCTCCACTGATTCAGTGTGCAGTTTCGATGTTCCCGACTCCAGTTTAAATGGCCCCTCCTATTGGGCTGAGCGGGACACAAACTATTAGACGTCTGGCATAGAGACCAGTTGCCCCGAGCCTCCTGTAAACAGTTTTTCTTGAAACTCTTGGCCCTGAAGCGGCCGCAAGCTCTGCAGAGAGGTGCCTGGCAGACACCGTCCTATGACGTCGTGAAGTTAATGCAAGATACCGATCCTACTGAGGGGTTGTGACACTTGGACAACCTTATACTCGTTGGCGTCTAACCTCTCCTGTGACTTGGAACCTTCTCCAAAGCTTGCAGATGACACTTTGCGGCACATTCAGTGTTCTGGAGAACGCAGTCTCTGACTGTCCTGATTCGAACCTTACGATTATTCTACTCTGCAAAAATGGTCGATCTGGTGTTGTTTTTGTTCCATATTACGTTCCTGATCACCAATGAGAAGTCCTCTTACGGGGATTGCAAGAAAATGGAATAAGACACTCAAAGTAGGGTAAGCTGTTTTTATAGAACTGAATATATTTGCATGTCGTACGTCAGCGGGGGTTATTTAAATATACACTGAGATTCGTTTAGGTGTGTAACTAGTCTACGAGTACATACCAAATGTCCGATCGGTTTTAACCCTTTACTTTATATGTTTTATCAGTTATGCTTAACTTTTGGATTCCAGTGTAGTTCTAGCTTCAGTTTTGCTGTTCTGACTGTTTCTCCTTGCTTTAGCCTTGCGTCATAAAACCCTAAAACCACGTGACCTTGAGTAATTGCATATGTTATGTCAACCCCATTTGCTGTAAGGTGAACATAGTGATGTTAATTGCCGATGCATTTGATTACCAAACACGCGGAGATCAATCCAAAATGTCGTCTTGCTATAAGACGGTGTTTTAATTTATGGAACAAATCCCATTCTAGAAGTATCGAAAAAAGCAACGAGTCCCGTTCACTGATAGAAGGCAGTCATGGCGTGATGATTTCATCATTGGTACCGAAGCATTGCAGATAAGTGCCACCCTTGTGGCTGAGTAGTCAGAAGAGAGGATTTGAGGCTCAAGTCTCAGATTAGGCATAGGTAGCGTGTTTGTCAAACGGTTCGTTTGCCTTCGAAACCGCAATATCTCTAACTTTTTGTGACCAGTGTATTTGATACGTATGCGATACTATGCCGGGTAGTGTAGCTACGAACCTTGGAAAATTTGATATACACTGGCGGAAAGTGGAAAAAAGAACACCAAGAAGGAGACGTCTGATACCAACGAAATTTATACAGCATAATAACGGAATACAGAGGATAACGTGATCAAAACATTATGGCAAAATACAGCTGTATTTGCTGGTAAACTGAAAAATAACATTTCCATGTAACATGGTTAGCACGAGGTTGAACCGCCATGAACTGCGTCACACTGTGCATTTCTGGCATGGAGTCTGTCGTACAGATGTTGGATGTAAGTTTGGGGTATTGAGTTCCAAGCATCCTCAACCTGGACGCGTAAATCGGGGATGGTCGTGGCTGGCCGTGGAGACCGGATAAGTCGTTGTCCCATAAATTCCCACACGTGCTGAATGGGGGACAAATCCGGTGGCCATGGAAGTTGTCTCACACCATGAAGTGCATGTTGCGTTGCACGTGCCGTGTGTGGGCGTGAGTTATCTTGCTGGAAAAGCACCACGATGGTCGACCTTACAAATGGCACAACAACGGGCTGAATGATGTTGTTGATGTAGGAGGTGCTGTTTAACGGACCCGGTACAAACACTAGTTGTGTACGGGAGTGATAGCTGATCGCTTCCCACACCAGGAGACCAGGTGTAGGCCCTGTGTTTCGCTGGCGGATGCAAGAAGGGTGGAGACGCTCCCCTGTGCGTCTGCGAACTCGCATACGGCCATCGGAGGCTCCCAAGCAGAATCTGCTTTCATCGCTGAACACGACAGATCGTCATTGCGTTCTCCAGTGCAGACGTTGGCGACACCAACTGCAGCCGTTCCTGGCGGTGGGCTGGAGTCAGAGGTACACATGCCAGAGGCACACGTGCACGTAGTCCTGCACCCAGTAGACGGTTACGGATTGTTCGCACTGTCACTTCAGGTGCAGCGGTAGCTCTAATTTGCGTCGCAGTGGATGTTCTGCTGGACAACGCTGCTCTTCTTATGCGTCGATCGGTCCGCTCATCAGTCCGTCTGTGACTTCCGGTTCCACGTCTTCTCGTGTGGGAATGTTCCTCGGACCATCCACGCCATTATCGTACCACCACCGATACTTCCCGTCCAATTCGCTCCGCGATACGACGATACGACTACCAGGCTTCGCGGAGTCCGACAAAACGACCTTGCTCAAAGTCCGATAACTGCTGAAATCGTACACGTCTTCCATGTCCAGGCATTGCAGCTTCTTCAGGGTCTTCGCACGTGTCCGTACGCCGACGACTGATTTCATTCACTTCACCGTACTCCTTAAATACCACCGACAATAATTTTCATATTATGCCGTGCTGTGGCGTAAGCGCTCACCGGTTGGTCCCGAAATTAACATCACACCTACGTAAACTTGACCCCATTAACATATATACATAATAGTCCCGCCTTATGGCGTTATAACTGCAGCGACACCTCTGGGAAGACTTTCCACATGATCTCGGTAAATCTGTACCGGAGTTTTTCTCCATTCCTCCTGCAGAGCGTTTGCTAAATCAGCCTTCGAGGAAGGGTCTTACCGGCCGAGATCGGATTCGGTGTTCCAGCTCGTCACACAGATGTTCGTTTGTATTTAAATCGAGACTTTGGGTCTGCTAATCCAACAAACACTTGGACTTCCTGCTCCTCAAAACAAACTTGGACATACCTTGCAGTGAGGAATGACCCTAGATTTTATTGAACCAAGCAAGGATCTGTGCCAAAGTACTGCCACAGCTTAGGTATTTTTGAATAGTTCAGAATATCTTTTTTTTTTTTTTTGATTGGGGGTTTAACGACCACCGTGAGCAACTCAATGGGTTATAAGCAGTCGCCCGTCCTTAATTTAGGGTCACTGGTTCCAGGGAAGGAGAGAGCCAGTGCCGTAAGACAAACACAACATCGATGCCTAACCGGGATTCGAACCCGGACCCTTACGGACGAATGATCAGAGGCCAGCGCCTTAGACCACTGCGCCACCGGGGCAGCTCAGAATATCTTCGTACCTGGCAGCCGTTAGTATGGATGGCACTACAACCAAAAATACCGAGCCAATCCCAGTAGAAACTTCCACACAACATCTCAGATCCCCTTACAAACTTGACTGTAGGGACAATGCAGTCCTTCTTACATCGTTTTCTGGACAAACACAGCACCCAAATGCGTCCATAAGAACGAAAGAGTAAGTAGCGTGATTCATCACTCCACACGATCCTCTCTAATTCTTCTACAGTACACAAATGGAGGGCGAGGCACTACTGCAGTCATCGTCTGGCATTACCTAGAGTGATGTAGGGCATGTGCATAGTTGAATTAGCCTGGTAACCGTGGACACGCTGTTTTCGACAAATTGTTCTTTTTTTTTTTTTTTAATTGGAGGTTTAACGACCACCGTGAGCAACTCAATGGGCTATAAGCAGTCGCCCGTCCCTAATTTAGGGTCACTGGTTCCAGGGAAGGGAGAGAGCCAGTGCCGTAAGACAAACACAACATCCATGCCTCACCGGGATTCGAACCCGGACCCCTTACGGACGAATGATCAGACCAGCGCCTTAGACCACTGCGCCACCGGGGCGGCACAAATTGTTCTGGTGCAAACAGTTGTTACAGTAGCTTGTGCGACGTCGTCGGCCAGGACTGTGGCGGAGAACGTGCGTGCCTTCCTCAAATTCCACAGTAAGCTTTGTTTGGCAAAACCACTCATTTTGTGCGGGCTTCCAGAGCGTGGCTTCGCTGCAGTAACACCATCTGCTTTCTTTTAATGAAGAACATCAGCGACGGTGGATCTGGGGAATCTCAGAAGATCGGCAATGAGTGCTCATTCAGGTTTGCTCATCAACCACTATGCCCGTTTCAAAATCCATCAGTTTAGTTCCGCGGTTATTAAATTGAAAACAAATGCCGTCTCCTGCACGATACACTTTAATGATGAAAAACTATGTACAATTAGAATAAGTATATGTTTAAGAACTTTCAACGCCACAACGGCGTCATCCTCAGAAACAATGCAGCAGTGAGCACAGAAGTGAGTGGCCTATATACACTATCTACCAACAAGTAATTGGACACCCCTGCAATCGACGATATCTGCGGTCCTGATACACGTCACGGCCGCCGCCGTTAAATATCGTGTGGGAAACAACAACGCAACCAGTCGCATGCAAGATGCCACGCAGTTTGGAGCTCTCTCATTTCGAGAAAGGTGTAATCGTCGGGTATCACAGAAATGGCCGATCCATACGTGACATATCCAGCGAGTTGAAGTACCCAAAATCGACAGTGGTCTACGTGATTGGCAAGTGGAAGATGAGAGGTGACTGTCGGAATGTGCCCCGACCCGGCAGACCCACAAAACTGGGAGTTAGAGACCGACGGGTGCTGGCCAGAGAAATTCGGAAGAACCGCACCAAATCGGTGGGCCACATCCGTGAGGAGTTTTAACAGGCATCCGGGAGTGTTCTTTCGATGAATACCATCCGTAAGGAAGCCCATCTGCTCGGTTATCATGGGCGTGCTGCCGCCCACAAGCCTTTGATCACCAAGTCCAATAGCGCTGTTCGGCTAACGTGGTGCAAAGAACGTCGACAGTGGACCGTTGAACAGTGGAAACAGGTTCTCTGGAAAGACGAATCAAGGTTCACCCTCTACCGTTCGGGTGGCAGAGTCTGGGTTTGGCGTCTGCCTGGAGAACGCCTCCTGCCAGAATGTATTGTGCCAACTGTGAAGTTCGGCGGCGGTGGAATTATGCTATGGGGGTGTTTCTCCTGGTATGGCACGGGACCCTTGGTCGCAATTCCTGGTAGACTCAACGCCGAGACCTACTGCACCATTTTGGATGACCATGCGCTTCCTACGTTGTGGCAGTTTTACGGGGTGGACCCATGTTACTTTCAGGATGACAATGCCACCTGTCATGTTGCGAGGTCCACCATGGCTCGGTACGGTGACAATGGGGTTAATCGAATGGATCGGACTGCGCAGAGCCCGGACCTTAACCCTATCGAGCACCTCTGGAACGAGTTGGAGCGTCGACTTAAGGGTCCGAAATCGGTGAAGGAACTGACCTGTCTTCTCCAAGCCGCGTGGAAGAAAATATCGCTAGCCGTCGTACAGCGCCTGGTTGAGAATATGCCCCGGAGGGTCGCAGCTGTAATCGCCGCTCGTGGAGGCTCCACCAACTATTGAAGGTGAATAAACTTCGCTTTCCTTTGTTATCACAGGTGTCCAATTACTTGTTGGTAGATAGTGTACTTTTACAAGACAAATAGCAGTTAATGAGCATGTGCAATAACGGCAAAGTACAAATCAAGTTTAGTGGGTACAAGCATAGTTGGTGGCATCTTTGTATACAGCAGCCAACAAACCACGGGCGTTCACGTCTGGTTCTGCACATGCACATTTATTTCGCGTCTGGTTCTTCAATGCATAAGTGTAGGTGTCCATATACTTTTGTCTATATAGTGTATATCCTTTACATAATTGGGCCACCCGCATGGGCTACTGCATGACTCTGATGTCCAGCAGTTAAGTTAGAGGACTATACCGAAAAGCGTATAGGAACTATGCGCTGAAGTAGCAATCTTACTGGAGCAGAAAGGAAACACTATTTGAATTTTGGCGCAGGTTTCCCACCTTTGTTTTTTACACACAGAAAACTACTAATTGGTGATAGATATTTTCTACAAAGATCCTGATTGGTTGACAGGTATTTAGGATAGCATGCATCCTTCGGAGTGGAAGCTTCACTTCTCGAAAAAGGATTGTGGTGGCCGAGTGATCAGGAGCGCGGACCACAGACAACTGTCCAAGTTTAGCCTAGGTTCGAGTCCCGGATGTGGCATCAATGGTGACTGTCGGAGACACCTTCAATGATCATGGAGGTCACTGAACCCTCCGATTAAAAGAAAGTGTTCTGGGGAGTTGGTCAAATTGAGCATTCGTCTGAAGTGATCTCGGGCTCGAGTCAAGGTGAAGCCTCGGTGGAGAATTTGTTCGATGACTTTTTCCCTCATTTGGAACTAGTGAGACAAAACTAGAGCTGGGAAGCTGTTTACAAGATCGACGTTCTGCAACACGCTAATCGGCGTGTGCCATTACTCGAAGGGATTAACGGTTTGCGGATGGATGCTCGACAGTGGGACTCCATGTCGTGCTGTATCCTGCGCACTGTACTTGTGTTAACATCCTGTAAGTCCCAATAGTCTCCTATAGGGTTTGCGTAACTTGAGACAATATTAGCTACGTAAGTTTACCGGGTCGTTACTTGACAGACTGAACCGCAATCCGCTCAATCTGCATATCGTATCACCAACCGTCGACCTTGGATATTTATTTTTATAAACTGCTGGCTACCCAAAATGCAACAGGCCCGTGCGACTTGCGGAACACGCAGACATCAATAGTTCGTGTGGCCCCCATGGCTGGTAATAACGGCAGCTACACGCCGCGGCATCGAACGAAAAAGGCTTTGGATGTGGGCTTGGGGTATGTCGGTCCAGACTGCTTCCGCAAGTTGCCACAGTTCATCTAGCGTAGCCGCGGGTGGTGCTTGCCGGGCCACTCGGTTGCCGATCAGCGACCAGACGTGTTCGATGGGCGACATATCGGGAGAGCAGGAGGGCCACGGCAGCAATGACACCTGGTGGGCCGTGAAGAATTGTTGCACGATGCGTGCCACGTGCTGGCGCGTATTGTCCTGTTGAACCGTGGCTGCTGGCAGGTCCTGCAGGTAAAGGGAGAACTACAGGCTCCAAAACGTCGGAGATGTAGCGGTGGCTGTTGAGTATACCGGCGATGGTATCCAATTACGCCCCAAACCATAACGCCAGGCGACGGACCGGTATGGCGATGCATAATGCAGGCGTCATACAGTCTCTCGCCGCGGTGACGCCACACGCGGATCCGACCATCGTGGTGTTGCAGGCAGAAGCTGGATTCGTCGGAGAAGACAATGTCGTGTCATTCCGTAGTCCAGGTGCGGCGTTCAACGGCCCACTGCCGAAACACTCGCCGGTGATGTAACGTCAATGGTAATTGGAGCAATAGGCGCCGTGCGACAAGTCCCCGCTCCTGCAGACGACGTCGAATGGTACGTGCTGACAAAGGTTGTTGCGCAACACACCCTACTTCCTGCGCTAACGTTCGCGATGTGGCGGTGCGAGCCGTCAATGCCCGCCGCACAACATACCGGTCCTCTCATTTGGTGGTGTGCCATGGCTGTGGCAATCGCTCACGTCGGTCCGTCCGTCCCTCCTTCACCCACCGAATCCATGCTCGCCTCATTGTGGCTGGATGTCATCCCACACAGGCGGCGATGTCTCGGTACGATAAACTGCTGTCGCGATAAGCCACTATTCGTCCTCTGTCGAACTCCGAAACGTGCTGGAATGACTGTCGTATTCTGCGACGAGGCATCAGAAAGCTTCCCACGCACAGGTCCGGCAGTACAACACACTTCCACTACTTACACCCCGCCTTGTGTGCACCCTTCTTATAGTGCTTCTCGGTGTCGTGCCGGGCGCACATGATTTGCATATGCCCTGTAATGCTAATCGTTTGCATGTCCTCTCGCGGTCGACGCATGCTGCGAATTCCAGGCCAATCGGATGCTTCCTTCTTGGTGTTGCATTTTGGGTGGCCAGCATTGTAGTTTGGGGTTTAACGACCACTACGATCAACTCAATGGATTATAAGCAGTCGCCCTTCCCTAATTTAGGGCCATTGGTTCCAAAGAAGGGAGAGCGCCAGGGCCGTAAGAGAAACACAACATCTAAGCCTCAGCGAGACTCAAACACGCACCCATCTCGTACGAATTGGTCAGAAGACAACTGGGCCACGTGGGCGGCGACTGAGTTTTTAGAAGAGCTCGTTATTGACTAGTGTTTCCTAAGCTGCGGTCCGCGTGGAACCCTTGAAGACATTATAATATCCTGTTTTACGATAACAGCAAACCAAATCTCTTATGTTTCACATGAAAACATATACACTGAGGTGCCAAAAATTAAACCAAAACTGGGAAGGGTGTTACCACGCCACCACACTCATGCGGTAAATGGTATCGTCCGCAAAAGATGTATACAGGGTGATTCAGATAAACGTATACAAACTTCTAGGAGGGGTAGGTTGCACAAAGACAAATCGGAATCACTTAGCAATGCAGGGTCGGGAACGCCATCTTCATGTGCTAGTGTACAGAGAGGACGAGAAATGAAAGAGCAGCACGTAAGAGAGCAAAATGCTTTTTTTTACTCACAAGACATTTGCGAAATGCATTGAGGTTACAGAAGGTGTTCAAAGTTGTGACCGTGAGCTGTAACACACGCTTGACATAGTCGGCGCATGGAATCAAGTATATTTTGGAAAATTCCTCGCGTGTCTCGGTCTTTCGAAGCAGCTACAGAGTTGCGTGCTGTAAGGTCCTCATCACTTTCAACGGAGGTGTCGTACACCAGTCCATTCATGTAACCCCAGAAGAAGTAATCAAGGCACGTTAAGTCCGGCGAACTTGCAGGCCAATGAACGGGACCATTATTACTCACAAGAGTAATAATGGTCCCGTTATTACTCACAAGACATTTGCGAAATGCATTGAGGTTACAGAAGATGTTCAAAGATTGTGACCATGAGCTGTAACACACGCGTGACATCGTCGGCGCATGGAATCACGTACATTTTGGAAAATTCCTCGCGTGTCTCGGTCTTTCGAAGCAGCTACAGAGTTGCGTGCTATAAGGTCCTCATCACTTTCAACGGATGTGTCGTACGCCAGTCCATTCATGTAAAACCCCAGAAGAAGTAATCAAGGCATGTTAAGTCCGGCGAACTTGCAGGCCAATGAACGGGACCATTATTACTCACAAGAGTAATAATGGTCCCGTTATTACTCACAAGACATTTGCGAATTGCATTAAAGGTTACAGAAGGTGTTCAAAGTTGTGACCATGAGCTGTAACACACGCTTGACATCGTCGGCGCATGGAATCACGTACATTTTGGAAAATTCCTCCCGTGTCTCGGTCTTTCGAAGCAGCTACAGAGTTGCGTGCTGTAAGGTTCTCATCACTTTCAACGGAGGTGTTGTACACCAGTCCATTGATGTAACCCCAGAAGAAGTAATCAAGGCATGTTACGTACGGCAAACTTGCAGGCCAATGAACGTGACCACCACGCCCGATCCACTGATGTCCAAAATGTCATGTTTAAGTGATGACGAACGCCATTGCTGAAATGGGAGGGCACCCCATCGTGCTGGAACGACATTGCACGGCGCAGCGACTGAGGGACCTGTTGTTAGTTCAATAGCTCTGGCAAGACGTCCTCCAGAAATATCCGGTAACTCCTTACGTCCAGACGAGGAGGCGTGAGGTATGGGCCAATTAAGTGGTCCTCGACAATGCCGGCACAAACATTAACAGCGAAACGGGTTTGTGCTGCATGTGGTCGTACGGCACGGGGATTCTCCACCGCCCATACATGCGTGTTATATGCATTGCAGTAACCTTCCCACGTAAATCACGCTTCGTTTGTGAACAGCACAGAAGCAGGAAATTGGGGTTCCGCCGCACTCTTCTGCAGATACCGTTGCGCAAATGCAATGCGCTGAGGGTAATCCTCAGGTCTTGGTGTCTGAACGCGCTGTACATGATATGGATGCAATTGGTCTTCGTGCGGAATCCTCCATACGGTGGATTGGGACAGACCGAGCCGATGGGCAATTGCTCGTGTGCTGGCACTTGGAGTGTCTGCTGCATTACCTAACACATTCTCCTCGATGGCAAGGGTGCGTGTCCATCGTTCCCGACACCTGGAAGGCCCCTGGAAAGAACCAGTGTTGCATAACCTCTGATGCAGCCGTGCAAGCACTTGGTGGTTTGGCACTCGTCTCATCGGGTACCGTTCCTGGTACATTCGTCCGTTGCAGTCCGCTGCTCCGTATGTGAGATGCGTATCAGCCATTTCTGCGTTCGTCAACTCATCCATCCTACTACCTCTGCGGGTGGTTTAGAAATGACGGTATCCTGAAAGAACGTATGAGGAGTCCAACGGCCAAACAACGCCATCTACAGCATAAAGATGGCGTTTCCGACCCTGCATTGCTATGTGATTCCGATTTGTCTTTGTTCAACCTACCCCTCCCAGAAGTTTGTACACGCTTAGCTGAATCACCCTGTATATAGAGACAGATGTCTCTGCAAGCTCAAATAGTAGCATCCGCAGTTAATTGGAAGCTTCCCAAGATTTAAGCGATTTCGAACGTGGTACGATTGTCTGCGCCCGAGAGACGGGCCACTCCATCTCAGAAATTACCACAAAATTTGGACTTACACGGCCAACAATTTCAAAGGTGTGTCTGGACTACACAAACTTAGGGGGTAGAAATATGGAGTGCGAGATTGGTGTGGCCGTAGAGAAGCCCTCCATGGTCGTGGACAGTGGCGACTGGCACGCATAGTAACTTCTTCCTGGTGTACAACATTACCGCAAATCACAGCGCATTTCAATGCTAAGGGGCAGCAGTAAAATCAGCGTTCGGATAGTGCAACGTTCCCTGAGTTCTATGGAATTTTGGAGCCGAGGGCCCACCCATGTGCCATTGCTGACCCGACAACACAAGACTGTGCGCCTCGCCTGGGGTCGGAAACACCGCTATTGGACGCGAGGTGAATGGAAACGTGTAGCCTGGTCCGACGAATCGCGGTACCAACCGTTTCGGGCAGATGACCGACTCCATGTGTGGCGACAACCCCATGAGGCAATGAATCGCGTTTGCCTACAAGGAACAGTTCACGCCGGCGGTGGCTCTGTTATGGTGTGGGGTGTTTTCATCTGGCAGGCATTAGGACCCCTTATACGTCTGCAGACCGCTCCGACCGGTGGAGGATAGGTAACCATCCTTCCATCCTTGGCGATCATTTGCATCCGTTCATGTCATTCAACCACTCCGACGGGTGCGACCTTTTCCACACGACAATGCGCCGCCACACACGTCCACATTTCGCAGAGTTTGGCACCCTGACGTGGCCCCCTTGTTCGCAGGATTTAAAGGCTGTCGAACACATTTGGGAAGCTGTTCAACGTGCCGTCAATGCCAGGAATCCTCCACCGGCGAACATAATGGAACTGTGGGACGCTTTACAGAAAACACGGTGTGCCACACACCGTGTTTTCTGTATAGTTTATTCACTTTGTAGTACTTGTGTATCCACAGGTACTACGAAGTGAATAAACAAAGACATCGCTCTTTCCACGTTTTAGCAACACACAGCACCCGAAAAATTGTTATTCGGTCACCGCTGGGGAATCGAATACCAGATCTCTCGATATCTAGCCGAGCTCGTTAGCCTTACACCACGGTGGCCAACAATCCAAGGCGCTATGTGTGTTTTTCTGTCGGCTTCTGACATCATAAATCCGTAAGATGGGCTCAGCTACTGAGACGTCTCCATCTGGTGGGCATTAACGGCACTGGCTATATATTAATTATAGCAGTTAAATCCAAAGACCGAGATCCAAAGTGAAAATCCTCCAAATACGTGGAGTTAGTGAATAAACAAAGACATCGCACTTTCCACGTTTTAGCAACAGACAGCAACCGAAAAATTGTTATTCGGTCGATATTAGCCTTACAGCACGGCTACTAACGCGCTCGGCTAGATATCGAGAGATCTGGGATTCGATTCCCCAGCGGTGACGGAGACTGTGTGTTGCTAAGACGTGGAAAGAGCGATGTCTTTGTTCATTGACTGACTCCATGTATTTGGAGGATTTTCACTTCAGAGTGCTCGTGGATTCCATGCCTCGTAGCATTGCTGCCGTTATCTGATCGCGAGGAGGACCAGCGCGGTATTAGAGAGGCATTCTCGCTTTTTCGGCACTTCAGTGTACATCGTTTGGGTTCCTGTGGTTTGAAAAAGTTTAAGAAATACTGTCCTTGACCAACCGGCGACCGCCACGATTCTCAGTATCAAAGCTAGCCAGATCATTGCCAATGATATTTTTGCTGAGTGTGTAATGTTGGGACAAAATCCTTTTCCACATGTTGAAAAAAACCCAAACAACGATAAGATGGAAATTAGTCACACGAAAAGAAAGACTGACAAACACAAATCCAGTTTGGCTGACCGATGCTATTTCGCAAGATTTAGAAAGGACGACATTCAAAAACAGTTGCGAAAATAAATTTTCCCCGATGAGGAAAATATACTGTGACCTCAGACATTAGAGCAGCATTCAAGTATTTAAAGTCTTGAGGAAACCATCAATTAGCTGGAGGGTAGTATTCTAACAGAGAAATCATATCTAATCTACGTTTTACTGATTGCTTGATTACTTTGAAAACAACCCCAGGGACTTTTGCAATTGCGCTTTTGTTCGAAGAAACACACGCTTGCGGTATCGGAAATCTCTGTCTAGATTGCTTAGCTACGAAAAGGAAGATTGGTGATTAGCATATAATGATATTCGTCTGAACATACAAAAATTTAATGTGATTCTGTGTTTTTAAGCTTTACCGACCAATAAGTTTGTAAAAGGCGCAGTAAGAATAAGTGCTTACAAGTTATAATTGAGCCCCCACATGTGTGGGCGAATCACAATAAAAGAGCAGCCCCGGTGGCGCAGTGGTTTAAACACTGACTTATGACGATTCGTCCGAGATGGGTCTGGGTTCGAATGCCGGTGAAGCATGGATGTTGTGTTTGTCTTCTTACGGTACTGTCTCTCTCTCTCTTCCCTGGAAACAGTGGCCCTAAATTAGGGGCGAGCTACTGTTGGTAGCCCACTGAGTTGCTCATGGTGGTCGTTAAACCCCCAATAAAAACAACAACAACAAAGGATTACAATTTATTGTAAGCTCTATTTGCCCCTGGTCCAGCACAACAACGTAGCAGGATTCTTCTAGACTTCCGGCTAAGTGCTTGGGCTTCTAATGATGCAAACATTCTTGTTCCTCCTATGGCGAAAGATTTCATTCCCTTTCTTTCCGTCTCACAATTCCAAGTGCCATTGTTGAGGGTTTAAAATTTTTGTAAAATTATTTATTGAACTTGTTTGGCAGACACAGTTACATATACACTAAAGAGCAATTGAATTAGAGACAGCTAGCGTTATGCAAATGTTACGCTGTGTGCGGCCCTGTAAACGGAAACGACATGACGTATGCAGCGATCCGACAATAAAAGGAGTGATGCGACGGGAATCAGTAAGAGTCGGAAGCAGTACGGGTAAGACGAAGGATCTAAGCGGATTGGATCGTGAGCAAATTGTCGGAGTCCGACGAATGGGTCACTCCATCTCGGAAGTCGTGCAGGCATTGGGATTTTCACGAGCCACTGTGTCACGGGTGCACCGTGAGTACATCGAACCCGGTAAAACCATCCCTGCAAGGGCCAACTGCCGTGGACAACAGCGTGTGGATGAGCGGGGTCATCGTTGGCTAGCTCGTATTGCAGCAGCAGATAGACGGGCCACATTGCAAGAAATCACTCGGCAATTTAATGCTGGTGCACAAAAACGTGTAAGCAGCCGCACCATCCAGAACCATCTCCTCGCTATGGGGTACAGAAGCCATCGTCCCACGAGGGTACCGCTGCTGACCGCACATCACAGGGTGCAAAGATTAGCATGGGCGCCGCAACGTTGCCACTGGACCCTAGACATGGGGAAAAATGTTGCCTGGACTGATGTGTCGAGATTCACGTTGGTACATGCGGATGGCAGGATACGAGTACGGTGCAAACCACATGAAGTGATGGATCCTTCTTGCCAGCAGGGTACTCTTCAAGCTGATGGGGGTGGCATTCTCGTCTGGGGACTGTTTACGTGGACTGAAATGGGACCCCTGGTACGTGTGACATCGTCCCTCATAGGTCAACGTTGCAGTGATATCTTGGACGAAGATTTGCTCCCGTTTGTGCGTCTTTAACATCCCACTGGGGACCTCATCCTGCAACAAGACAATGCACCGTGCCACCGCTCCCGTATTGTATCCGAATGGTTGGATGAACACTCCACCGACGTGACCTCGCTTCCTTGGCCAGCTAGATCACCTGACCTCAATCACATCAAGCACATCTGTGATGCCATCGAGAGAGATGACCCCCTCCATCAAATCTTCGTGAACTGTGGGAGCTTGTTCAGGGGTCGTGGATCCGTATGGCTTCCCAACGCTTTCGGTGTCTTGTCGAGTCCATGCCGAGACGAATCGCCGCCGTCATCAGTGCGAAAGGTGGTGCTACACGTTACTAGACGGATATCTCTAATTCAAATGCTCTTCAGTGTATATTGAATATATATTGGACTTGGTTGACAGATATACGCATACAGTATAGACATTCTGCGTTTCAACGACAGCAATGTACATACACTATATTGACAAAAGTCCCCGGGCACCCCTTCAAAAGCAAATGAACAGATCCGCGGCATTGTTAAGATGCGCGGTACAGCTCCAAACGTTATAAAAACAAGCCTGCAGCTGACCGCGATCATATCGCACTGAGGTTGAGTGAAAATGTCGCGACGGGAGAGAACTGGCTTGGAGAAAGGAAAGATTGTTGGGTGTTATATTAGTGGGTTGTCCATAAGAGAAACCGAGAGGCGTTTAAACATACCCAAGTCAACTGGTTTGGATGTACTCAATACGTGGAAGACACATGGCGTGCCTGAAGCAGCAAAACGTACAGACAGACCAAAGAAAATCAGTGATAGAGAACTTCGAAGCCCCAGGAGAGTCGTAACAGCTATTCGACGGATTACTGCATAAGACCTCTGTGTGCAGATGAGTAAAAGTGCTGGAACCTCGGTATGTACACGTACCATTCGCAGATAACTTCATTCCATGGGTTACCATGGTCGTGTTGCTGCTCATAAGCCTTTCATCTCCACTCGGAATGCTACTCGTCGTTTAGCATGGTGTAAAGAACATTTCTCGTGGATCGTAGATCAATAGAAACGGGTCCTATGGACTGATGAATCCAGATACACGATCCATTAGTCTGATGGCTGTGTGTGGGTATGGCGGCAGCCGGGGAACGCTTTTACCATAGTTCCTACGGTCAAGTTTGGAGCTGGCAGTGTACTCTTGTGGGGGTGTTTTTCGTGTTATAGTCCTGGCCCATTGGTTATCGTGGACAAACCTGTTAACCAGCACGTCTATCTTGATATTCTGTACAATTATGCACTACCAACTCTGTGTCAATACTATGGAAGAGAGACTTGTTGGTACCAGCAGGATAATGCACCAATCCATAAAGCAAGGACTATTACGGCGTGGTTTGACGATAATTCCGTATCGTGTGTGGACTGGCCAGCACAGAGCCCTGATCTTAATCCCATAGAGCACCTATGAGATGAAATAGAGCGCCGCATAAGAAGTTTGGAACCAAGGCCTACTACTAAGCAAGAGTTAGCGGCAGTATTATGTACTGAATGGAAGCGCATACCTATCGCTGTGTTTCAAATTCTTGTCGAAAGCATGTCTTGAAGGGTCAGTGCATGTATTAAGGCCAAAGGTGGACCGACACGGTACTAATGTATGTCAATAAACGCTATGTTGTGTTTCTCTTCTAGGTGTCCGGTGACTTTTGTTAATATAGTGTAGGTGAACAAGGAACTCGGCGAATAAACCTCCGAAAGACAAACACAAACAACCATGCCTCGCCGAAATTCGAACGCGGACTCATCTTGGACGAATGGTCAGAAGTCAGCGCTTAGACCACTGCGCCATCGGGGCCGCCAACCGAGGACTGGAGACAAAAAACGAATACATCATCGTTCCACCGGTCCGGTGGCGGAGTGGTCTAAGCGATGGCCTCTGATCATTCGTCCGAAAGGTGTCTGTGTTCAAATCCCGGCGTGGCATGGATGTTGTGTTTGTGTTACGTCACTGGTTGTCTCCCTTCCCTGGAACCAGTTACCCTAAATTAGGGACGGGCGACTGCTTATAGCTCATTGAGTTGCTCACGGTGGTCGTTAAAACTCAATAAAAAAAGTATTGTTCCTCATTCGTGAATTCAATAGCGGCCAAAGCCAATATCCGTCGGGCGACTAAGAAGTTTTCATAAATTACTATGAAGCAATAAATATTCTTCCCAACGGCAGTTGTAGATCATACTGAATTTCGTTTGGTCACCATTAAAGGTGTTTCCTTGTTATACGCTGCTCGACTCTTATATTAAGTTTTTATTGGGGGTTTAACTAATTTAGGACCACTGGTTCTAGGGGAGAGAGAGAGAGAGCCAGTGCCGTTAGACAAACACAACATCCATGCCTCACCGGGATCCGAACACCGGACCAATCTCGGACAAATGGTCAGGAGTCAGCGCTCAGACCACTGCGCAACTATGAAATTGCCCCACCCGGAAAGAGTGAGGTGAGCCTCAAGTGACCAAAGACGCATAACATGAGGTGGATATTACGCGATTTAATTTCCAGGGTCGACAGGCAACAAGACAATCACGTGACGTCAGTCAATACCTTGTGTGACCACCATGTCGTGTAATGCAATCAAACAGACGTAACGACATGGAGGGATGCAGCCCTCCTCATAGTGTCCTCAGATATTTGGGACCACATGACGTTTTCCTGGTCCCGTAATTCAGTGCCATTCAGGGGGCGGCCAAGGAGAGGCTTTCTTTCTTTTTTTTTTTTTTTTTTTGGTTAAAGGTTTAACGACCACTGTGAGCAACTCAATGGACTATAAGCAGTATCCCGTCCCTAATTTAGGGTCACTGGTTCCAGGGAAGGGAAAGAGCCAGTGCCGTAAGACAAACACAACATCCACGCCTCACCGGGATTCGAACCCGGAGCCCTTACGGACGAATGATCAGAAGCCAGCTCTTAGACCACTGCGCCACCGGGGCGGCATTGATTGATTGATTGATTGGGTTTTTTTTTTTTTTTTATTGGAGGTTTAACGACCACTGTGAGCAACTCAATGGGCTATAAGCAGTCGCCCGTCCCTAATTTAGGGTCACTGGTTCCAGGGAAGGGACAGAGCCAGTGCCGTAAGACAAACACAACATCCATGCCTCACCGGGATGCGAACCCGGAGCCCTTACGGACGAATGATCCGAAGCCATCGCTTAGACCACTGCGCCACCGGGGCGGCATTGATTGATTGATTGGAGGTTTAACGACCACCGTGAGCAACTCAATGGGCTATAATCAGTCGCCCGTCCCTAATTTAGGGTGACTGGTTCCAGGGAAGGGAAAGAGCCAGTGCCGTAAGACAAACACAACATCCATGCCTCACCGGGATTCGAACCCGGACCCTTCACCTACGAATGATCATAAGCCAGCGCTTAGACCATTGCGCCACCGGGGAGGCAAGGAGAGGCCTGCAAGTATCGTCCAATGAGGTCCCAGTCATTTTACTTGTAGATAACGCCGTAGATCCCCCTGGCCATGGAAGCACATGGATCTTCTGTTGACACGCTCAGGAGATGTTAGCGGTGTGTGGCAGAGTGTTATCTTGTTCGAAAACGGCCTCCTGGATATATCACATCATCGCTATTCTATACAGCAGTTTGCATAGTTCGGCCGCGGAGGTACTTTGCAGTATAATTTTTGATGCTATGCCTGTTTCCAGGCAGCATTAAAGTAAAAACCATGCAAAAAAATATAGATATAACTAAAATGAGTAACGGAACAGGTCAAAATCGTTTTTGAAATATGATTTTTGAATATTGTCCCATGAAGTGACGCAACACTAATCAATATACTCCAATATATCAATATATCTGTTGACACGCTCAGGAGATGTTAGCGGTGTGTGGCAGAGTGTTATCTTGTTCGAAAACGGCCTCCTGGATATATCACATCATCGCTATTCTATACAGCAGTTTGCATAGTTCGGCAGCGGAGGTACTTTGCAGTATAATTTTTGATGCTATGCCTGTTTCCAGACAGCATTAAAGTAAAAACCATGCAAAAAAAATATAGATATAACTAAAATGAGTAACGGAACAGGTCAAAATCGTTTTTGAAATATGATTTTTGAATATTGTCCCATGAAGTGACGCAACACTAATCAATATACTTTATTAAACTATCGCCGAACATTATTTCAATAAACGTAGCAATATCTCATTGCAATCTGCGTAAGTTTACGGGAACCTGATGCTTAATGTGATAAATGCCATTACAAAAGCGCATTTTTGATGCTATAACAACAGTGCATAGATTAATGGTTTGGTTCCTTGGAAGCAATTCAAAATACACAATAACTTTGAAATCCCACCAGACTGACAGCATAGCCTTCCTTTGGTGCATATCTGCTTTTGAAGTGCTTTGAGCAGGTTCTCCACGCTATTTTTCAAAGTGCGACGTTGTAGAATATCCATTTCCATCGCCTGTTATCATACGTTTCAAAAATGAATCGTTTTCACGTTTCAAGAGCGAATCGCAGATGTCAACGCGCTTAGGGAGATGAATTTCTTTGAGCTCATATGGCACTCACATATAGAGCTTACTAACGTATCCCAGTTGCTTTAAATGGTTTTATACGCTCGATTTCGATATGTTGAGATTCTCTGGTGTCGTTAAACGCCGATTGGATTCGGTCAATTCCCTCCCAATGTCTGCAATTAGTAAACCTTGTTTGTTATAATTTAATTCCATTTAGTACGTACCGGACTGTGGCTCAGTGTAGTCGTGAGTGAGGCGAATGTGTTATCGTTTATTGTTACGATTTAACTCCACTTAGTATGTACCGGACTGTGGATCGGTGTTGTCGTGAGTGAGGCGAATGTGTTATTGTTTATGATTTAATTCCACTTAGTATGTACCGGAATGTGTCTCAGTGTGGTCGTGAGTGAGGCGAATGCGTTGTTATCGTTTATTGTTATGATTTAATTCCACTTAGTATGTACCGGACTGTGGATCAGTGTTGTCGTGAGTGAGGCGAATGTGTTGTTATTGTTTGTTATGATTTAATTCCACTCAGTATGTACCGGACTGTGGATTGGTGTGGTCGTGAGTGAGGCGAATGTGTTGTTTGTTTGTTACGATTTAATTCCACTTAGTATGTACCGGACTGTGGCTGGGTGTGGTCGTGAGTGGGGCAAATGTGTTATTGTTTACGATTTAATTCCATTTAGTATGTACCGGACTGTGGCTGGGTGTGGTCGGGAGTGGGGCAAATGTGTTATTGTTTATGATTTAATTCCACTTAGTATGCACCGAAATATGTCTGGGTGTGGTAGTGAGTGAGGCAAATGCGTTGTTATCGTTTATTGTTATGATTTAATTCCACTTAGTATGTACCGGACTGTGGATCAGTGTTGTCGTGAGTGAGGCGAATGTGTTGTTATTGTTTGTTATGATTTAATTCCACTCAGTATGTACCGGACTGTGGATTGGTGTGGTCGTGAGTGAGGCGAATGTGTTGTTTGTTTGTTACGATTTAATTCCACTTAGTATGTACCGGACTGTGGATTGGTGTGGTCGTGAGTGAGGCGAATGTGTTGTTTGTTTGTTACGATTTAATTCCACTTAGTATGTACCGGACTGTGGCTGGGTGTGGTCGTGAGTGGGGCAAATGTGTTATTGTTTACGATTTAATTCCATTTAGTATGTACCGGACTGTGGCTGGGTGTGGTCGGGAGTGGGGCAAATGTGTTATTGTTTATGATTTAATTCCACTTAGTATGCACCGAAATATGTCTGGGTGTGGTAGTGAGTGAGGCAAATGTGTTGTTTATGATTTAATTCCACTTACTATGTACCGGACTGTAGCTCGGTGTAGTCGTGCGTGAGGCGAATGTGTTGTTATCGTTTGTTATGATTTAATTCCACTCGGTATCTACCGGACTGTGGATCGGTGTGGTCGTGAGTGAGGCGAATGTGTTATTGTTTGTTATAATTTAATTCCATTTAGTATGTACCGGACTGTGACCCGGTGTGGTCGTTAGTGACACTCATAAATGCAATGTATTTTACGTAAATGTATACCCTCGTATCACTGGTTTTATTTTACAACCACAAAGATCTTGCCATACGAAAGATGCAAGGCATAAATTATCTACAAAGAGTACCGCGGTACTCTCTCGATTTTTTTAGGACGTCCTTTGTAAAAAAAGATCGTTCTTAAAATACCTGTGTGTCCGTCCGTGGACACCATATCTCTGCAACTATTAGCTCGATTTGAAAACAATGCGAGAAAGCTGATCCTTGTATACAGTTTTTTTTACGATGCAAAATTTCGCCGTAAATGCAGATGATTTCGAACTCAAAATAAATTTTATTCCATATATTTGCTTCTAAATATCAGATTGAAAAAATTTTCTTATCCTTCGATTTTATTTACATCGAAGATTATTTTAGGTATAGCTACAGTTAGGGGGAGTAAAAGTAAATCGAGTTTTCCCCGATATCTGTGCTTCTAAAAGTCAGATTTGAAAAATTCTTCCTGCACTGGATACAACTTCGTACAGGAAATGTTTTCCGTATAATTTCTAATTTTTGGTAATGAATGGTTTAGCAACCAGGGGGCGTAAGCGTTAATTTCTGATTGTGATGAATTTGCATTAAAATCTGAGCTTCTAAAAGCTAAATTAAAAAAAAAAACTTTCGTGGGCATGTACCACTTATCTCTATAAACCTTTTCGAAGTATTTTCTTCTTAAAATAATGCATGGTTTCTCCGCCAGGGGGCGTATGTGTATCTTCTTTTTTGTCAATATCTCTGCTTCTAAGAGTTCGATTTAAAAAATCCTTTGTTGGATAGCGCTTCCGGTGTGAAACGTTTCTCATATAATTTCAAATTTTTCATGTAAAGCATAGACTTTCTGCTAGGGGGCGTAAAAGTAAATTGAGTTTTTCCTGATTTCTGTTAAAACTCCGATTTGAAAAATTATTCTTGTATCGGATACAGCTCCTCATGGGGAATGTTTTGCATATAATTTCAAATTTTTGGTAAAGAATGGTTTGGCCACCATGGGGGGGGGGGGGGGGGGGCAAAGTGTTTATTTCAGTTACTGATGTATTTGCAGCAAAATCTGAGCTAAAAACTAGATTGAAAAAATTCTTACGTGGAACGATATCGTTTACATCGGAAAACTTTTTGAAAATACTTTCATCTTAAAATAATGCATAGTTTTTCCGCCAGTCGATATCTGCAATTCTAATTCGAAAATTTCTTTTTTTTTTTGTTTTTGATTGGAGGTACCACCGTGAGCAACTCAACGGGTTATAAGCAGTCGCCTGTCCCTAATTTAGGGCCAATGGTTCCAGGGAAAGAATAGAGCCAGTGCTGTAAGACAAACACAACGTTTATGCCTCACGGGATTTGAACCCGCACTCCTTTCGGACGAATGATCAGAGGCATTCGACCACTGCGCCACCAGGGCGGCAAAATTCTTTTTTTGGAGAGAATTTCTTCCGCTGCAATATGTTTTTCATATAATATCAAAATTTTTTTTTTTTAAACCTCAAGTCTGCCACCAGAGAGCGTAACAGTCCAAATCTTGATTTACACCAATATCTGCTGGACTAAAATCCAGATTGAAAATTTTTTTTTCGGTCAGATACTACTAACTATGCAAATTCCTTGGGTGTATTTTCTTCTCAAAGTATTGCACAACTTCGCCGCTAGGTGGCGAAAAAGCTCTCTCTTTTTTAATATTTCGCTTCTACATGTGAAATTAAAAAGAATTTTTTCAACACCGGATGGTCGCACCGGTGGCGTAGTGGTCTAAGCGATTGCCTCTGATCATTCGTCCGAAAGGGGTCCGTGTTGGCATCCCGGTGAATGGACGTTGTGTTTGTCTTACGGCACTGGCTCTCTTCCTTCCCTGGAATTAGTGACCCCAAATTAGGGACGGGCTACTGCTTATAGCCCATCGAGTTTCTTTGCTAACGGTGGTCGTTAAACCCCCACCCAACCCAAAGTTCTTTTTCCTTTGCATAGCTTTTTTCAGTTACATCATGTTTCCTTCTATATTTCTTCTTTTAACTGTTCGATTTGAAAGTCTTTTTGGCCGCTCCGGTCTAAGCAACGGCTTATGGCCATTCGTCCGAGAAGGGTCCGTATTCGAATCCCAGTGAGGCATGAATGTTGTGTGTTTGTCTTAGGGCCCTGGCCCTCTCCCTTCCCTAGAACCATAGCCCACTGAGTTGCTCACGGTAGTCGTTAAACCTCCAATAATCATAATAAAAAATATGTACGTCGTAGCACCACGTACATTGGTGGATATGTATCGACAGTTTGGTCCTCCTCGCCTGGACGTGTGGAACACCGCATAGGGAATCCTCTCACTACACTGACACCTTTACCAGAGGCTTCATCACAGGGCTACGTACGGGTGGTTTCTCCCTGCTTCGCATCGTGCGGAAACCCATCGGGACACAACACCTGTCGACCGAATGTGGCTACAGTGGTTGGAGGAAGGTAGCCTGTGTCGCAGTAGTGAGACTGGGGGCTCGCCCGAAAGCCTCGATTGCAAGCCGTAGCAGGCCCACAATCAGAAGAGAACGACATTCGATGTTGTGCAAAGGCATCTATGGACATCGCCATATGACTAAATCGCAGATCGGCGGAAGTAGGTTTACGCTCTCGACAGCCATTGCGAAGACTACCACTCACCACATCAAGTTGTGGCGCATGAAATCCAGACATGCGTGGCGGGACGAACGTAACCATGCCGTATGTGTCTCTGTGCAGACGATCGCTGATTGCGAGTCTGGAGGCGTGGGTACCGGGCTGATATTGTTTCAGTCAGTTAGCGTCACACTGCACCTCAGCCTCGTGTCATTGTTTGGGGTTCTATCAATTTCAACAGTGGGTCACCGTTCTTTACGCATAATGGGCAAAATGATACGTAAATGATAACTTCATCGAGTTTTGTTGCCATATTTCTGCGGTATCCCTGCTGCCCAGTTTCAACAAGATAACTCCTTCCCGCACACCACCAGCGGACAATGCCTACAAGTTGTCCAGGTGCTGTCCTGGCCAGCGCAATCCCCAGACTTTTCCCCAGTCAAGAACATGTGGAAAGTTATTGGCAGAAGATTCGACCCCTCTTCACGCAATGTCGAGTTGTGGACACGTCAGACACCTCAGGACACCATCAGGGGATTTTTTTTTGATTGGAGGTTTAACTACCACCGTGAGCAACTCAATGGGCTATAAGCAGTCACCCGTCCATAATTTAGGGTCACTGGTTCCAGGGAAGGGAGAGAGCCAGTGCCATAAGACAAACACAACATCCATGCCCGACGGGATTCGAACCCGCACCCCTTACGGACGAATTTTTTTTTTTTTTTTTTTGATTGGAGGTTTAACGACCACCGTGAGCAACTCAATGGGCTATAAGCAGTCGCCCGTCCCTAATTTAGGGTCACTGGTTCCAGGGAAGGGAGAGAGCCAGTGCCGTAAGACAAACACAACATCCATGCCTCACCGGGATTCGAACCCGGACCCCGTTCGGACGAATGATCAGAGGCCATCGCTTAGACCACTGCGCCACCGGGGCGGCTTACGGACGAATGATCCGAGCCCAGCGCCTTAGACCACTGCGCCACCGGGGATTTTTCCACTAGATACCACGCCATGTTGACGAATGTGTAGCCCAGCATGGAAGTAATCAGCCCTACTGACTTGGACATTATGTACAGTCTTTTCGGCCTTGCATTCCTGTAATCTCTCAAATTAAATACTTCTTTCCATTTACTTATCTACATGCGCGGTAAGTTTCTTCTCATTTCATGTGAGGGTCGCCCAAATGAAGAGTTTTTTTGCAGTACGTGTTTGTAGGTTGGAATACGTGAACATACAGGAAGTAAGAGTGATACATGGGTTACATACCCGCTTCACATAGTCTCCTTGTCGGCTCAAGCAAGTGTCCCAGCGCGGCACGAGATTGGGAATACCCTGAGCGAAGCACGTCCGTGGTTAGCTGTGGAACCAGAATTCAACGGCGTCCCGGACCTCAGCGTCTTTAGCGAACAGGCAGCCCTTCAGAGCTTTTTTCAGTTTTCGGAAGATGTAGTCGCAGGGCAACAGATCAGATCAGGGACTTCCCAGCGGAAGTTCCGCAGCAAATTTAGGCTCACTGTCGCCACATGCGGGCGGGCGTTGTTGTGCAGCAGAATAACCACATTTGACAACATACCGGGTCGCTTACCCTTGATGACAGTTTTGAGGTTGTGTAACGTATCGCAGTATGTGGTTTCCTTGACCGTACTACCTGCGTCCTGCCAATCCAACAGAAATTGGCCATTCTCATCTTAGAAAACCTGTGAGCCTCACTTTTCCAACTCTTAAGGAGGACAGATCTTTTGGGCGTAGAGAGCTGGGATGCCGCCATTCTGTATTCATCAGCTTTGAGGCGGGATCGAAATGGTGGCACAAAGTTTCATCTGCGGCCACAATCTTAGAAAGAAACTGTCCTCCTCCGCGTGGTAACGATGCAGATGCTCCAGGCAAGCACCATCCGCAGTCTTCTGCTCCTCCTGGAGATGCTTGGAGACCCATTGTGCGCAAACCTTGCTGTATCCCAATCTGCGATGGTGTTAACAGTTCCTTTACTCACTGACAATGTTGCCGCAAGCTTGCGGGTGATGATTCGGAGATTCTCCTTTAGAAGGTTGTCCACGGCAGCAATAGATTCCATGGTGATAGTCACGTGTGCTTGCTCAGGTTCATCTCCGTGCTCACGCTTCCTTTACGAAATCCACACCACCAGCAGAACACAGCACACCGTGAGTGACACTTATTCCCATACACAACATTCATACGACGACAAAATTCGGATCCACTAACACCTTCTGCCGTCAAAAATTGCATAACTGCCCGCTGGGCCTGTTTGGACGAACCCAAGGCACGACCCTACGTAGTCAACTTGCCGCCGCACGTGCAAACAGCACACTGACACGTGCCGCCGATAACATCGTACTACCCGACACGCCACGTCATCTACCAGCGCAAATGCACGGCTCTAATAATACAACGACGCTATTACAAGTCTCTCACTTTCATTTGAGCTACCTTTTAGATTTGTTGGTAGCGACATTCTGTGTAGAGCAGCATAGTTTTACTACGTGAAGCTTATTGTTTAAAGACAAAAGCACTTTAATAGACTGTTTTATTTAGATCTTCACTCCAAAATTGAGTTACAGTAAGCACTGAAGTATGTGTGTGCAAACGTTCCAATAGTCTTTGTCTTTCGTAGAGAAGCACAATTTTTTTTTTAAATAAGTAATATTTTTATTCTTTTGCATAATTGCCATTTTCTATGACCTCTTGCCCCACTTTTCTGGTAGTATAATTGAATTATTCTTTAGAACTCAGTTGTGGAGTTAAAAACTCTTGTAATGCAAATACGACATCTTCAACTTCATCGGTTTTACAGCGAAGTTGTTCTGAAGAGATCGAAAAAGGTAGTCCGTAGCTGAAAGGTTTAGGGAGGGGATTACTGGACAGTGGATGGTAAGTGTTACGAGTGGCTAAAGCTTTATGGAGGTCTTGCGTCCTCATGTTGTAAGATGACACCTTTGAGATTGAAAACTAAGCGTCCAGCACTGGTAATTTTTCTTTCACCCTTTCCAACTGTTGGCAGTACAGATCAGCATTTATAGTTTGGTTAGGTGCAAGCAGCTCGCAGTGGATTACCCCCCTTGACATCTCACCATACTCTTTAGAACTGCATCAGAGAAAGGTCTTATCTTGAAGTAGATTGACCAGGCTCTCCAATTCAGCATAAAGTCCTTTGACGCTTTACATTGCTGTAAAGGACCAACTTCATCACCCGTAACTAATCTTTCCAAGAAATGTTCATTTCTGTGACGCACAAGCAAAGAAAGGCAGGTGGTCATTCTGTCCGATCGATTCCTTGCGGATAGGTCATGTGGTAACCCATTGGTGGAACATTGTGATAAACCCAAGCGCATGCATCTTTCTATTCTGTGTACAGAAACCTTTGCTAATTCTTTAGCGGGTAGATGTTGGTCAACTGAAAAAGTTTACCACAATCAAGGTTTATTACACGACTATTGTTTCGCAGAGCGTTCGGCTCGGCATCATCAGGACGAATGGTCCTGATGATCAAATTACGGGGCAGCTGAGTGACAGGGTCAAATTACGGGGCAGCTGAGTGGCCAGTCAATAAACCGTAATTTTACAGTACCATACCGTAATGTTCATTAACAGTCTAATAACAGAAATAAGAACGTGTTGCCCACAGAGGTGTTGCTAGATTGCTCGTGAAAAAGCAGGTATATGTATAGCCACTTTAAGAACGTAGCCAGTGTCAAGGTTAAAATACTGTAACAGTTCAAAAAGTTTAAACACCGTAAACATGTAGTTTATCTACCGAAATTTTATGGTTGACCGCCAATTAACGATCTGTAAATCATCTTAATCCAGATGAAACACTAACTATTCAAGGCAATGTTTTACAGTGTGCTAAATTATAGTCGATGTATAATAAACCTTGTGATGTTGAGATTAAATAAGAATGTTGACCACAATCAAAAGTTCTGTAGTCAAATTATATATAGATGTTGGTCAACTGATATGGCATGCTAGAGATCCTCTTCAGAAACCTCATGGACGTGCAGAACGTAGATTATCTCTGCAGCTTGTCTCCTCCATTGAATTTCCGGAACCAATGTGTGACGTGCTTTAGTCTGTAGCATTTTCGCCATACACTTCACATATATTGCTGCAGGCTTCAGCTGCATTGGCAGAACTCACAAAACAAATAATGCCTAATGTGATCCTCAATGCTTGGCATATTAATCCATATGACTTACGAATGAGGTGCACCTGCATACTTGGAGCCATTTCATAGCCTACTCCTCGAAGCATTTTGGCCATCTCTCGCGCCATCTGTTATTGCACTTGCTAAAGGTTCTGCTGGAATTCGAATCATGAGAACAGTTAGAACTTTTGCACACACACCTAACATTTTCAAAGACAATCTGAATATACCAGTTTTCTAAAAAATTGTAGTTTGTGAATAGTAATTTCTTCAAATAACTGATTTCATTTTAAAAAATTAATGTCGGAACAAAATTGGTAAACATTTTACTCCCACAACAGTGTTCGTCCAGCAATCACATTTAAACAAATTCAGCAGCGTAAGAAATCTGTATTTGAGAACTCTTACACTGTCTGGGATATTAGAAAAAAACCATCCTGCATTTAATGCTCAAAAACTGCAGTTACCACTTGATCAAGTTTGACTCACGAGTTTCGTGAGATATTCCTCATTTCGAAGTTTTAAATTCATAGCAGCTCAATTTAATTCGATAAAAACTCACCTTTCATCTCTAGGAACACACTTTATCGGAGTTACCTGCAGTACAATGACTTAGCTAACTTTACGCTGACTACAATAGCAAAAATATTTAAATCTACTGTACTAACTAGTGTTTAATTATATGGAAGGTGTGTCAAAGTTCGGTGAATACACGGCAAAAATGAACAGGCAATATTTGAAATGGCTGTACTGGCCTTCAAAATAATACCTCCCAGGATACAGTACACTTTTGGCATGGTTTGTGTAACTTCGTACAGTCAAGCGACCTCGGACGTTCAGAACATTCAAAGTTCACTTGAATGTTCTGAACGTCCGAAAATCGTGTAAACAAAGTACAATGGAACCTCAGTTATACGTTTTTCACTTTTACAGATAATTCTGAGCTATTCCCGATCTTTTACGTAGCTTGTACGGATTTTTCAATTCGGTTATATGCAGTTTCTTTTTACACTTTAAGCTGTTAACTTTTGTGGGGAATTGAGGGGGTTTAACGACCACCGTGAGCAACTCAATGGGCTATAAGCAGTCGTCCGTCCTTAATTTAGGGTCACTGGTTGCAGGTAAGAGAGCCAGTGCCATAAGACAAACAACACCCCATGCCTCACCGGGATTCGAACCCGCACCCATCGCTTAGACCACTGCGCCACCGGGACGGCACATTACGTTCACAGTATTGTTTTGTTTGAACAAAAAATTATAAACTAGCAAATATTAGTCAATATTTTATTCGGCACTAATTCTAGTAAGTAATGAACAAACTGCTTTGAAAAGAGCGTTACTTATTAGTATGCGTAATAGTACTGAATATAAAAACAGTCGTATTTAACTAGTATTTCAAATGTAAGTTTTCATGTATTGAAAATACGAAGTTGTACAGAACTTAACTAGTTTTTATAATAAAATTACAATAAAAATACATGAATATTTACCTTAAACCTTTGTATAAGTCTATATTATAATTTTTTTTTTGATTGGAGGTTTAACGACCACCGTGAGCAACTCAATGGGCTATAAGCAGTCGCCCGTTCCTAATTTAGGGTCACTGGTTCCAGGGAAGGGAGAGAGCCAGTGCCGTAAGACAAACATCCATGCCTCACCGGGATTCGAACCCGGACCCCGTTCGGACGAATGATCAGAGGCCATCGCTTAGACCACTGCGCCACCGGGGCGGCCTATATTATAAATTAGCGTAGTCTAAAGTAATTGGCCTCTCCTGCGGTTTTTGGGAAGCATTAAACATTTTACAATAGTATTTAACATTTCGAAGTTTCTTTTATACGTTAAGGCAATCCCCTGGGAAAACCGAGGTTCCACTGTTGTCAGCTGGTGCCAGATCAGGCGAATACTGTGGGGGCGGTTCAGCGCAGAAACAGCTTTGTCGGCTAGCAGCAGAATTTCAGCTGCTGTGTCACACCCTTTCTGATAGCTCTGATATGTTCACTCAAGTGCTTGACCGCGTCGTGCATGTTACGTCACCTTTCACAACCTCTCCTTTTATGCGCTACGACAGAATTCGTCGAACTTTGACACGCCGTGTATACAGCTTGAGATTAGACTAGTTCCCCTTTCTTCCTACAATGCCGGAAGAGCAAGATTCAGCTACATACCGACATATCAGAATGTAACCTGTAAAAATGTTGGCTCTTCTCCGGGAAAGAGGATTCCCAAGCAACAGGAAAGACAACCGACTGCGTTCGTTACAGCAAAGTACGCGTTTTGCCTACAGCAGGGTAAAATACTAGTAGCCAGCACCATAGCTCACAAATTCGAATTGGGCTGTTAGTTCCGTGCAACCAAATTGGTGCACAAGTTCCCAAGAACTCGCAGAGCTGGGACAACCATTCAACTTGACATACTGAGGCTGTACCAATCCCGCACCTTCTTAGCCAGCAACGAAATCTGATTCATGGAGATGAACTCCATTCCAAGCCATAACCTCACATGCCAATTTTGCCGTCAAGGTTCACTACCTGTGGTTTTACTCTTTGTTCTTGCTTTCTCCACATCCTCAGTTACCATCTTCATCATGGTCAGTTTTAATCGCTACTGCGTTTTGGTTCGGCTTACTATCGCAGCTCCTGTATATTTAGTATTTACCTATCCACAAGAGTTGAGAACTTAGCGTTATTTACTGCGGTAAGTTAATTGATCCGTAACAGTGTTCCAATTTCTTTTACGTTGGCTGCAGCGTTTGTTGCGTGCCCGTGGATTAGCTATGTCACTATGTTGGTTTGACTTTAGTAGCACTCAAATTCGCCGCTCCGCTATTAGTTCGGTCAAAATAGGGTTTTCAGATGAAATAAATATGAACGCTTTGACACTTGACACACTTGTTTGTAGTTATCTAGTGAAGATTATATCAAAAGTCCTGACGAATCAGTGGGGAGCTCTAGCCGCCATCTTGAAAAATAAGCACGTTTCAGTTTTTCGTGAATCTCAAGAACGGTTGGTCGTAGCCCAAATATACTATTTACAAAATTTCGTACAAGTTTTTTTAATCTCTAATAGTTTGAGATAATCGGGTGTCAATGTTGTACTGTTTCGCTGATCGCTACGTTATCACTAGCTTATTTGTGTGAAAAACCGTAATGATAACGTAGCGATCAGCGAAACAGTACAACATTGACACCCGATTATCTCAAACTATTAGAGATATAAAAAAGCAATAGAACCCTTTTTTTTTGTAGGAAATTTTGTAAGCTTCAATTTTGTAAATAGTATTTTTGGGCTACAACAGACCGTTTTAGAGATATTCACGAAAAACAAAAGTCCATTTTTGTTTTCAAGATGGCGGCTAGAGCTCACCTCTGATTCGTCAGGATTTTTGATATAATCTTCACTAGATACCTATAAACAGTGTGCCAAGTTTCGAAACTTTCATATTTCTTATATTTGCTCATTTTCAGCCTTCGTTGACTGGACTATGAGTATGAAGCAAAGTGTTATCAGTTTGTGTGCTGAAGATCTACCAGGTGCTGAAATTAGTTTAACTTTCAGTACAGTAAGGGAAGTGTCTTGCCACATCAAGGTACATACGAACGTATTTTTAGGTTCACAAATGGTCGCACGAGTAACGCATAGAAGGGAAGGAACGCCATCCACTTCTAATGGAAGAGTTGAATAAGTCCATGGCAGTTTCTGGCAAAACAGACAGGTATTCGTTTATATTGCACATTAGTTTCTCACCGTAGTATTAATAGTTAAACCTCCGAACAGTCGCCCATCCCTAGTTTAGGACACTAGTTCCTGAAAGAGGAGAGATCCAGTGCTGTAGAGAAATACAAAGTGTTGGAATCTTGGGTGAGGCATGGACTGTATCACTCTGTCACTGAGGGGAGAGAAAAACACAGGAGACTGACGAAGTGGAAAACCATGTCCATTGTCCTGACCATAAAATCATCTGCGACGGACAACTTTCGTAAGTCTGTGCAAGACTGGTCCTGAACTTTCGCACAGAATCGCAATCGTTTGAACATCTGCCAACGCCTTTTTGACCGCTATGCTAGCGAAGGTGAAACAGTTTTGTAAAGAATAGTCACTGTGTATGAGATATTGATCCACAGTTACAAGCAGGAGAGTAAGCTTTGCAGTTTGGAATCTAAACATCCGGATCACCTATCAAAATTACACAAAACTCAACCAACAGCTGAAGAACTGTTGCTCTACAGAAACATGCTACGTGACAATTTTAATACCGCAATTCAAAAACACCGAGTACTATTGTCCGGAGGAGTTTTATTATTGTACAATGAAGATTGAACGTTTGTTTATGGCCCAAAGAGCGCCAACTCGAACGCTTCCCAGCAGGAAAGAATAAGCGTGAAAACAAAAAAGGATGTCCCAAAGCAGAACAAAGCGTAAATGGCCAGAAAAACGACAACGCACTACACAAAACAGCGGTACTATGCAAGGAGAATACACAAGACATCACAATGATCTTTAAAACGGCTACTCAGAGTGAGTAGTGTGGGTAAAGACAAATTAGCACTTTCACGAAAAAAAACATTAACAGTTAGAGGCACGGGTGTTTCGCCAGGTATTCCTTCCAAAGAAGGAACTGTTTCCTTCCCACTCTACGTAGAAACACTAAGTTTGCTTTACAAGTGACCTTGACCCTTGAGAAATACGCGGAACTGATTCCTGATAAGACGATGACTCATTGTGACGTCATCCCAACAGATGACCCGGCACGCTAATTCTGTCCGGAGGCAATCTGCGTGTTTTACCGTGTGGTTTTAAGTCGTTCAGGACGGCTATGTATACAGTTGCAGAGCTGGTGTTTATTGTGAAGAGTTATTGGATAACGATGTCTATAAAAGGTAACACACCGTGGAGTCCTGAAGTTTGTGGGGGAAAGAAAAGCACAGGACAAACGTCAAATCGCGAGGTTAGCGAAGGAATTTGAAACTATGAGCACTGTTTTGAACCAATACAGTTGCAGACTTCCTTTAGCGAAAGAAAATGTCTAAGAGCTGAAGCACAGGTTGCTGGCATCACCGAAGAAGTCACTACGACGTTTGTCACAAGAAACTGGGAATTCAGTTTGCACTTTTCAAAGAGCCGCGAAGAAAGAGTTTCTTTATCCGTACCGTGTGACAGCTGTGTAAGAGTTTCAAGAACCAGATCTTGAAAAGTGTCTTATTGTTACTGGTTCCTGACATTTTTACTAGACCATTTTGGATTTTACATGGTTCACTGACGAAGCATGGTTTCATTTGGACGGGTGTGTCAATTCCCGAAATTTCCGCATCTGGGCTACAGGTAATCCAAATGAATTACACAAAACCCCATTACATCTTGCAAAAATGTCGGAGTTTGGTGTGCTATGTCCCGAACTAGAATTGGACCCCCCTTTTCTTCAGGAACTTAGCAAAGTCATTAATATTTTCAGACAATTTGTGGACCAATTAACAGACATCGATTTGACAACAGGGTACTTTCAACAGGATAGAGCGATGTCACGTCGTGAGCACTAGTGAAATTTTCTTCGGTGATAGTCATCTCCAGAGGACTGGCCACCTCGTTCACCCGATATGACTCTTCCAGATTTTTTGTTATGGGGGATATCGGAAGTGTCATGCTTACAGCAATAAGCCTCGCACGTTAAAAGCAAGATCAGTTCAGCAATCCGGACTACTGATGTGGACATCCTGGGGAGGCCCTTCGATAATATGCAGTGTCACGTTCGAGTGTTTGAATGTCGGTGGAAGACATTTTCCAGCATTTGTTGTGAATAATGCTGCATTACCATGAACTAAGGTGCGTTGTAAACCCCAGGTCATGTTTCTAAGTGTGTTGCGAAATATTACAGATTCTTTGAAGAAGGAGGGGGATTACCTATTGAAACACCCTGTACATTACGAACAGGAGCAGTGTACTCACAAAGTAAATAACGTTGAGTGAAACTACAATGCCTAATGCAGAGACGCGCCAATACAACTTCATCTTGCAGCTGAAACTATAGAGAGAGGAAGTCCAGAATCCCAGAACGAACCAGCTTTGTACGATGCAGTTTCTTTTTCACCTCTTGGTCACACAGACCCTGTTGCCCTATTCGCTTGATATGTCCAAGAAAACTCAAATCCCAGTAGAACAGTGGCAAGGGGTGTGACCGCCAAAGAAGAAACTGGCCAGACAGCCATCAGCTGACTCTTCACCTGGAATCACATGGCTTGGAACACAGCAGAATTGGATCTCTCAACCGACCTCTAGGAAAGATCTGAGCAAACGTCTCACGTTATAAAGAGATGGATGGCCACCACATTCTGCAGAGGAGACTGCGAATTGTGGTGGCCATCTATTTCTCATATGCACTCAAAGAAACCATATAGGTCATAGCTCGACTGAAGGTGATGTGCAAGATACACAGCACGTGAATCTTCGCTAAACCCACAATGCCTGTCATGTGTTGGTGACCAAAAATGAACGGGCTTACCGTCGGTTAGTTAAGAAACGGTTGATGCAGGGCAGACAGCTTAGACGTACGTAGTCCCTAGAAATCTACCCGTATGTCTTCGTCTGAACTCTATCTCCCCTAATACGGAAGAGAATTTTACACAAAAGGCTTCGTTTGCATGCGCACAGATTGTTCAAGCCCTGCAGGTGGAAGACCGTGCTTTTGCAACAAGATTTTACAGCAAAAAAACAATTACCTGCAGGTGTGTTTTTCGGATTAAAATAACTAAGAGTTAAAAGAACTGATGTTCCTGTACACACCAAATGTGGCGAAAGTGATCTAAATGACAGATTAAAACACGATCTTTCGATCCCTCTTGGGACCATCCTCAGATGTGCTCACGAATTGGTGATTCAAACCTTAAATAACAGAAGGACAGGTGTCAGGATTCAATCTGTGCGTTCACTGCGCATGCTTGGGATATTCACGGGAGGATACGGGTCGCCGAGTGGGTGGCCATGCCATCTGGTGCTAAAGTATTCACGGTGTTGTCATTGTATTATTTGATTATTTTGGCAGGATATTTTTCCAAGGATTGGGGATGTTCATTGGTAGATATTCATCAAGGGTAATCAATGTTGCAACGACTATCATCAAACTCTCAGCAAAAGGCAACGAGGTTTTGTTCCACGGTGTAACCATGGAGGATTCCTGCCAAGCTGGATAAGAACCTTTGTTGGTAAGGCGTGATAATGCAGTTTTATTGTTTCGAGTCTTTGTGCCATATATATATGTTCTTTCACTAATATCTAACGTCCTCTGGGTAGATCCTACGTAAGTGAGAGGTGGGTCATCTGGATCAGTACTGTAAAGAGGTATGCTATACACTGAAGAGCAATTGAATTAGAGACAGCTGGAGTTATGCAAATGTGGCGCTGTGGGTGTCCCTGTAAACAAACTACATGACGTATGCAGCGATCCGACAATATAAGGAGTGATGAGACGGGAATCTGAGTCTGACGCAGTACGGGTAAGACGAGGAGGATCTAAGTGCATTTTATCGTGGGCAACTTGTCGGGGCCCGACGAATGGGTCACTCCATCTCGGAAGTCTTGCAGGCACTGGGATTTTCACGAGCCACTGTCACAGGTGCACCGTGAGTACATCGAATCCGGTAAAACCATCGTTGCAAGGGCCAACTGCCGTGGACAACAGCGTGTGGATGAGCGGGGTAATCGTCGGCTAGCTCGCATTGTAACAGCTGATAGACGGGCCACAGTGCAAGAAATCTCGGCAATGTAACGCTGGTGCACAATAACGTAAGCAGCCACACCATCCAGAACCATCTTCCCGCTATGGGGTACAGAAGCCATCGCCCCACGAGGGTACCGCTGCAGACCGCACATCACAGGGTGCAAATATTAGTATGTGCGCGGGAACATCGCCACTGGACCCTAGACATACGAGAAAATGTTGCCTGGACTGATGAGTCGAGATTCACTTTTGTACGTGCGGATGGTAGGATACGAGTACGGCGCAAATCACATGAAGCGATGGATCCTTCTTACCGGCTGGGTACTCTTCAAGCTGGTGGGGGTGGCATTCTCGTCTGGGGACTGTTTACGTGGACTGAAATGGTACCCCTGGTACGTGTGACATCGTCCCTCACAGGTCAACGTTACAGTGATATCCTGGACGAAGATTTGCTCCCGTTTGTGCGTCTTCAACATCCCACTGGGGGTCTCATCCTGCAAAAAGGCAATGCAGCTCCCGAATTGTATCCGAATGGTTGGATGAACACTCCACCGACGTGACCTCGCTTCCTTGGCCAGTTAGTTCACCTGACCTCAATCCCATTGAGCACATCTGATGCCATCGAGATGTTTGGGGCTCCGACCCCCCTCCATCAAATCTTCGTGAACTGTGGGAGCTTGTTCAGGGGTAATGGATCCGTATAGCTTTCCCAACGCTTCCAATGTCTTGTAAAATCCATGTAGATACGAAAAGCCGCAGTCATCAGGGCGAAAGGTGGTGCTACACGTTACTAGACAGGGATCTCTAATTCAATTGCTCTTCAGTGTATACTCCATGACTGAATCCCCGTTTGATTTGGTCGCGGTCGTTGCGAATAATGAAGTATTTGATGTTCTGAGGCCAAAATCGATTTTTTGACTGACAAGTTTTTCATAATGCGAGTAACGTGTGGGTCATAGCACATGGACCCAACAAAATTCTTAGTCCTAGTTTCTCTCGAGGGTAGACATGGTTGAGTTTATGAGTCTTTTATAAACCGAATCCACCAAATGATCTTCATAGCCATGGTTTCGGGCGATTTCTTTAATTGTTGCAATCTCTTGTTTTTTCAGTTTGTTACTGGAGGAGTGTAATGGCTCGTATCATGAATCGAATGGCTGCAAGTTATGACTTAGAGGGTGCATAGAATTGTAAGGGATGATGTCAAGGACAGACATAGGCTTCCTCAAAACTGAGGTTTGAATAGTATGATTTGTACTGTTTCTGTTTAGTAACTTGTCCAAAAATGATAAGACTTTCAGATTCCAGTTCCAACGTAAAATTCACTGATGCATTTAGTGAAGACATGATATCCTTAAGTTCAGTAATTTTTTTCTTCAGTGCCAAACCAAAAAGTCATCAACATACTTTAATATAGACCCAGATCTTCAGGTAAAGGGTTCAGTGCCAAGTGCTCTAGATGTTGTATAAATCTCTGTCGTTAAACCCTCAATCCCAAAATTCTAACCCTAGACTTTTTGGATTTAGGGTTTAACGACAATGAGCAACTCAATGGGCTATAAAGCTGTCGCAGGTCCCTAATTTAGTGCCACTGGTTCCAGAGAAGGGAGAGCCAGTGGTGTTAGACGTAAAATCCATACCTCACCGGGATTCGAACCAGAGCAGATCTCGTGCGAATGATCAGAAGGCAGCGCTTAGACCACTGAGTCACAAGGGTGGCACCTAAACTTTTCCTGTGGACTTATGTTAAGGTTAAAATATATTCAGCACCAGTGTATGATACTGAAACAACTGCAAAAGAGGACAACAGATGCCATTGCCACAGTCTCCAATGAGATGTTAGGCCAAAACATGGCGATAAATTTAATACCGACTAAATGTGCTCCAGGGCACGAACGGCGCTCAATTGGAGGTGTACTAACAATGTAGAAAAAACAGTTTACATGCATCGTGCCACATACAGTTTTAGTTTTTAAATAAGAATTTTAATGAGGGAAAGACTGTCCACACTGCACTCCCGACAATGATGCCTGGTGGAGACAGTGACTTGAGCTGTGTTTAGTGTCTCAGCTTGGGTAACCATTAGTAGTTTGGAACGAAACCATAAATTCCGAGCTTCACCTACACGCCCTGTATACTTTTCTTCTACCAACGTTGTGGTAGTGCTTCGGGGAAATCCCCATAATCTGTGGGACAACGCGACATAGAACACTGCTCGCGTGGTTTCGGATTGGTTTGATTACACGGGACTACAAGAAGGTTGGACTGGCCAGCCCCAAAGGAATCTCTGGGACGAGTTTATTCGTCGCGTTCGTGTAAGAGTCGTCGCCCCCCAAAAAAAGATTAATCTTCCACTGCTTTGAAGGCTGAACCTGACATTTAAGAAACTAGTAAAATCATGGCAGTGCATTTATTATGATACGATTTCCAACATACCAGAAATCACTACTCAAGTACTGAAGATAATGGCTGTAGAATAAATCTCGCTCCTATGTCCTGACCTTCAACCTCATTTCGCTCATTTTTTTTCCAATAGGGTTCATCCCCAGGTGGTCCCCCACCACATTAAAATTTCATCGAAATCGAACCATTTTGTACGCGAGTTGTACGGACGGACAAAGCGGGAACACATACACGCTTCTTCAACCTACGGTTGGAAAGCGTAAAAAAAAATATTTCGCCAAGACTAGAGGCCGTTCATAAACGTCAAGGTTCAGCATACAATATTCCGTAAATAAAGATTTAAAGCAGGCATGTGTCATGATATTAATGGTAGGAGAGTATTTCGTTCAAAAACAGTTACTCCAAATTTGGAAAAATGATAAACAGTCTTGTGAAGCTTGATTCGCTAAGATGGGAAACTTACAACTGCCAAATCAGCAAGCATTACTCCAACTGCATGTAAAAGAATTAAGTGCGAGGACTGAAGAATTACATTTTTATTATTAAAACAATTTAAGTACAGGTTTGAGTAGTCTTACGTATACAAAAACTAAAATTAAATTTCCATCCTAAAATTCCGCCAGTTTACAAAAGTTCCGAAATATCGGCTTCATATTTAATGAAACATTTACTTTTGTGCAAGACAAAACTTACCGTGTAATCCAAGCAATCAGGAGTATAAGTGACCCAAAATATGCAAATTTACTTACTTCATGAATGGAAACTGAGGAATTTATAAAAAGTATGAAATACAGGTTCATTGATTTCTTCACATAAAACAAAAGAGGTACAATTGACTCGACCGAACAAGTGGAAGATATTCAAATTTGGCATAGAAAGGTACACAAAAGGAGTGATCCACATAGTTTCTTGAGCCTACACCAGCTGAATACAAAAATTAGTAAAAATAAAAAACATTTCGTTCCGGTAAAATTATTCACATCAGTATTTGGAGTATACTGAGTCCTACTTACAAGTTCTGTACACTGTTTTGGTTACGTTAGGCAACGATAGATAGAAAGAGTGCCAACAGTGTGATGCTGATACAAGCCATCAGAAATTTCAAGACACTGGAGTTCTCCACTTGCTTCTTAGAGACATACCTAGTATCCAGAGCGCCGACAACTCTGTCATCGTAGTTCAAGATAGCATTTCTAGCTCCAGACCAGGAGTTTGGACCTTCCAAGCGGTACTGGTAAGGAAGACATGGTCCAAAAAAGCACTTCGCGAAAAGCACAGGATCGCTTACCAACATCGAACCCATATCAGGCTTCACTCCAGCAAGCACAGCCAGTTCGTCCATAAAGTTTATCCAGTCCATCTGTATAGTGTGTCGCGGTCCGGAGAAGTACCTCCTCCTCATTTCGATCTCTTTCCTTTTGATGTCAGCCATCATTTCTTCTGTAGTTGGAAGTTTCACTCTTCCACTCATTGACAATGCAAAAACTCTAGACTGTAATTCGGAAATTGGGAAAAGTGCTCCAACAGGTTGTCCAAGACCAATCAAAGCCAAAGTCTTATGTTCAAGTTTGGGAGGGAATGCAAACTTAAACAGTTCAACTTTGTTATCATCAACATTAACTATATCTTTGCTAAGATAAGGAAAGCAAACCTCGTAGCCAGTAGCCAAGACAACACTATCCACTTCTATTTCTTCCTCCTCCTCCTCACCTTCAAAAATGACACCTTTTGAAGTGAACTCTTTAATATTGCCTTTGACGATCACAGTCCCACTTAGTATTCGATTTGGTAGTGCATCATTCACCATGGGATGCTGGCCGAAAATATGGTGGTCAGGCTTCAGTTGATACATTCCATGATCGAAGCGTTGATTCATCTCACGCTCAGCAACGTAGCATACTAAAGGGTACGGCATCAAGTTGAATAACGCGTTCCAAGAACGGCGCATGAAGGTTATATCCAGAGGTCTACCTTTCGGGCCGACGCGATGAATCACCCAACATCCTCTGCGAGTACTTAAATACACCTGCAAGACGAAAAAAATATTAATAACAGCAAATGATAAAATTAATGGAAAAATACAAGCTGCTAAAATCTTTGTTTATACGCTAATGTGTAAATAAAACTGCACACAATTTGAGATCTTACATAAACGGGTTAAAACTGGTCAAACTAGCAATAAATCGAAGGTATATAATATTTGTTAAATTAAAACTGGCTAGCAAAATAGGAATATGTAAAAAGCGAAATATTTAACGAATGTAAAAATTAAACTGCAGATCTGAAAATTTGTCTGCTAAATATTGGGTTGGAAAGAAAGTAATTTCAGATGAAGAGGCACGCGAAATCGAAACCCCAGCGCACATTAACCACTGAGATGGCGCAGCACACCAGCATGACATCAGGTAGGTGGCTTAAATCAATGTCAATTAGCAGTCAGAAGGCGAAGAGTAAGCGCCAACTAACATGGAAGTGGACAAGGAGCCTATCCGTCGTTGCATGCTGTAATTGTTTCGTCGCAGTAGAACCCCCGCAAGTGCTGCAAGGAACATTTCTACTATGAATTGCAATGCCTCGTCACATATTCAGTGACGTCATTGGTTCGAGGGGAAATTTTGACCCGGTCAGTTTCAAATCCAGAAGACCCGCAACAGTGGATATGGACACACTGAAGACCTTAGTAGAGATAGACGCACGCGTGACCTTGAGAAAACTGGCCAAACGGCTGGGTACTATCGTCCACATGAGCATTATCCCGCACCTGCGTCAACTTGGATATCAACTCAGTTGAGCAGAAATCCAAATCGCACGAGTGCCAGAGTTTCTCTGCTTGCAAGTGACCAAGTTGAACCGTTCTTGGACCGCATTGCGAAACAGGTGACGAGAAATTGGTCCTGGATGACAACGTCAGCGCCAGGAAACAGTGGTTGGACCCAAAACGGAAGCCCATGCCGACCCCCAAAGTCGGCTAACAGCCACGTAAAGTCCTGCTGTTTGGTAGGATATGCGGGAGACACCACCACTATCGCCGCCGATGTGTACTGCAGTCAGCTTTACGATCTGAACGCATCGCTCACGTCGAAAACGACAAGCACTGCTGAACCCTAATGGTTCAGCAGTGCTGGTAGTTTCGACGTGAACAGGATGGAGCGACACCTCACAGTACGGGTTGCCTATCACAAGATCAGGAACCTGGGCTGGGAACTGTTGCCGCACCCAGCCCAGTCCCCCGGACATTGCTCCAGGTAACTACCACCTTTTCCTGTCGTTGAAGCATTTCTTGGAACGAATAGCAGTTCAACCGGGACGATGTCGAACGCGCGCTTCATTTCTTTGCGTCCAAGTCGCCACAATTCTACAGAGACTATATCCAACTGCTGCCCCGATTATGGGAGCAGGTCGTGGTAAACAATGACTACTACATTTTGAACTGATTTGAATATACGGTAATTAGCACTTTTCTGTTGCCTCGCAGGCATTACTTTCAAACTAGTATTACGTCGGATATTATTGTCAACCATTATCAAATCCACTACTCGACGAAGGTCTTCAAGTTTCTTCCACAACGGTCTGTCTTGTGCCAGTCTCCACGTTACTCCCGCATACTTTCGAATGCCATCCACCCATGTGGTCTTCTGGGTTTTTCCTGTCCCTTGGAAACCAGTCAAAAATTTCCAGCTGTCCATCGATGGTCTGTCCTGGCAATATTGTCCAGCCCATTGCCATTTCAGGGATTTTACTCTGATCATGTCTTCCACTCCTGTCACTTTTCTGATCCACGAGTTCTTATCTCTCCTGGTTACACCAAGCATGCATCTCTCCATGCTTTTTTGAGTTGTCTGCAGTCTCTTTTAGTTAAGGTCCACGTCTCTGCACCATACGTAAGCACTGGAAGGATGCATTGATCAAACAGTTTTCTTTTAAGACATAATGGCATATTGCTCTTGAAAATTATACTGTTTCTTCCAAAAGATCTCCAGGCAAGTTTTATACGCCGATTAATTTCTTCATCAATGTGACTTTTTTTTTATTGGAGGTTTAACGACCACCGTGAGCAACTCAATGGGCTATAAGCAGTCGCTCGTCCCTAATTTAGGATCACTGGTTCCAGGGAAGCGAGAGAGCCAGTGCCGTAAGACAAACACAACATCCATGCCTCACCGGGATTCAAACCCGGACCCCTTTCGGACGAATGATCAGAAGCCATCGCTTAGACCACTGCGCCACCGGGGCGGCAATGTGACCTTCACTTGATATCTACGATAAATGTAGGTATTGGTTGTCTCCAGCTTTTCCCCATCAATCGATAAATCATTTCTTGTAAAAGCATTGAACATCACTTTTGTCTTCTGAAAGTTCATTTTTAATCGCACTTCCTTACTCTTGTCAGCAAGTTCCTGGATCCTACTCTGCAGCTCTGATGGGGTAGTTGCTAAAATGACTACGTCCTCAGCAAAACGAAGGTGGGTTAGATAATCTCCATTAATCTTTATCCCTTTGTTTTCCCAGTTCAGTGGCTGAAAGACATTTTTCAATGTGGCATTAAAGAGCTTGGGAGATAGTGTCACCTTGTCTCGCTCAGTTTCCAATTTCATATATATATATATATATATATATATGGGTGCTGTATTCTCAAATAGCCGAATCTTTGCCCTTGCTTTTTCACAGATGCAATTAATATAGTATGCATCTTCAATACCGCAGGATTTCAAAGCCATTGCAATTGCCGATGATTTCACCGAATCAAAGGCCTTTTGGTGGAGTCAATTTGGAGGGGTTTGGCCATAACTCACCACGCTGTCCAAGCGGGTTTGCGAGTGTGGGATAGCATTTCCTCTAATCCAGATTGTATAGTTATACCGCTATTGGCGGTAGTCAGAGCCCATTGAGTGGGAACAGGACGCAACACGAGAAGGCGGGGTTGACATTTGTCAAGGAAAGGCTGTAGTATGTTGCGCATCAATGAGGCAATTTATTGGCTTATCGCTGTTTCAGATGTTTTTCAACAACTTCTAAAGGGGTGGGTTAAGATGGTTCTAGATGAAAAATAAGCTTTCAAACCAGACGAGAAAGAAAGGAGGGGATAAAAGACAGTATTTACCCAGGAGATTTCTGTGTGGCTAGCGGTGGGTGTAGTAAAGACCAGCGAACAGACAACTAAAAGGGAAAACACATTGTGTTGCAACAGTATATAATTCCTCGTTTTCCAATGAAAGAGGAAGGCTGAAACTGGGTGAATGTCACTTGTTTGCAGATAACCGTGAACTTCGATATATACGGTTTCTCCAAACATACAGTAGCGAACAAAAGTATTTGGCGAACACTTTTTCGACCATTATTTTCTTTCAGCTGGACCAAATCGGGTCATTTTGGGATATCATGTGCTGATTCGTGGGTTACAATGCAGCATAGTTTGTATTTCGCTCAGAGCGAATTCGTCTTTCGAAATGGGCCATATTCAAGAGTCGCCAATTATTACCATTTGTTTGCTGCATGTATTAATGTTTTCTTGTGGGTTTTCTAATGTGTAGTGTGATAAGGCAATCTTAGGTTTTCAAAAATGGGTAAAAAGGCGGAGATCCCTGTTTGAGCTCGCCAGGCGGCCGTGAACACGATGGATTCCGGAATGCGCGTCACCGACATTGAGAGGGCCCTGAAGATCCGACACCAGTCCATTTCAGCTATCCTGCAACGTTATAAGAAGACTGGGGACCGTCGAGAACAGTCCGCGATGTGGTAGGCCTCGTTCCACTACGTTGCGTCAGGATAGACGCATTATCCTTCGATCTCGTGCTGATCCCACCTTGACTGTTGTGGACATCGCCACCGAATTCCACGACAGCGACGACCTGAACGTCAGCCGAATGACCATCTCTCGTCGTCTCATTGCTGGTGGATTGAATGGAAGACGCCCCGCCAAGAAATCACTCGTCGGAGTAAAGTATCGACGAGCCACAGTCGCGCGCAGTCATCGACACTGGACCGCAGCGGACTGGAGTAAGGTGCTTTTCACCGACGAGAGCAACTTCAACTTGTTCGGAAGTGATGGCATCCGATACGTACGACGTCCGTGTGGCCAGAGATTCAACCCCCAGTTCATTCCACCGACTGCCAAGCACGGAGGAGGATCGCTTGTAGTTTACGGCCCCATCATCAAGATTGACGGAATAATGACCGGCCAGAGCTATACGGAACATACTCATCAACGATGTCTTCCCATGGGCAAATCAGAACATGCCACCCGGATGGATCATGCAGCAAGACAACGACCCGAAGCACACCTCCAGAGTAGCGAAAGCAGCCTTCCAGCAGCAACAGGTCACACTTCTAGACTGGCCAAGCCAATCTCCAGACCTCAACCCCATCGAGCACATGTGGGAGGAGCTGGAGAGACGATGTGCGAAGAAAACCTGCCGCAATAGGACCCAGAAGTTCGACCAGCTGTGTGCAGAATGGGCGCGAATTCCGCAGGTCACCGTCGAGAAGCTAGTGAATTCGATGCCGGCCCGCTGTGCAGCTATTAAGTCTCGTGGTTATCCCCACTAAGTATTAGTTTTTGTTTTGTCATTTTCTCGTACTTGTTTTGTTATCGTTGCATTAAATGAATGTGATACACACCTACTTTGGTCAATTTGTATGATCTTTGCGATTAAGCTCGGTACCGTGATCTGTGTTAAGGTTTCCGATCCATCTGCATATGAGTCATGTTTACAACTGAATAACATCCTAAATTGACCAGATTTGGTCCAGCAGAAAAAATATTATGGTCGAAAAAGTGTTCGGCCAAATACTTTTGTTCGCTACTGTATGCGCTGTTGAAATAACAATATTGCGAATTTACAGAGTTTTCAAATTTTTTTTTTTTTTATCTACGCGGAACTTCATATTATGCGAGCTCGTTATATGTGGGTTCAACTGTACTTCTGTGTCTACATTAAGATTCTAATTTAGATGTACTTTGAACAGAAGGTGGTATGAAAAGTAATGCCTGTTCTTATAAGTGATATCAGAAAATATTTTCACATGGAAAAGTAAAACCCTCTACAATTTGTAAAACAGAATTTCTTTTGCAGGTTATTTAGATGGACAAGTTTCGAACACTTCTTGAGCAACTGATCGCCATGAAATTATGTTTGCGCATCGAAGAAAGGGTTACGAGTTTCGATCCTTCATGGATTCCTGTACCATCATGAAACAGCTTACTGATTTCCGGATATGGACTTCCAAGATATAAAACAGAACATTAGAAATTCAGAAGATCAAAAGGATGGTACCCAGACTCCAATTTGAAGGAAGTCTAAATAAAAGCCCCGTCGAGTGACAGAAATGATGGTAAATTACTTTGAATGCTCTGAGAAATGTGTACCAATGATATTAGACTTCGAATCCAATTTAAACAAGAAAGATGATACCGAATTTTCGGGTGTCATAAGCACGTCTTCTGAATCCGTTCTGACGCAAATTAAATTTATCAAAGCTGTTCAAAGTCAACGGACCCGGTATGGAAAACAATAGTATCTAACTGAAGAAAGTAGTTTTTCAATCGGGATTTTAATCCCTCATATTGCTGTAAACTGAATCGTGAGCTTACGCCCTCTGGTTGCAGACTTATGCGTTATGAAAAACATGAATTTTATGAGAAATATTTCTCACCGAAAACTCTCCAACACAAAGAATTCTTCAAATCGGACTGAGATGTAGACAAAAATAAAATTTTACTTTACGCTTCCTGGTGAGAAAACCATGCATTATTTTAGGAAGAAAGTATTCTCAAAAGGTTTTTCCATATGAGCGGTATCGGACCAAGAAAAAAAACAATTTAGTCGAGTTTTCAGGAGCCCAGATCTTGCTACAAACACACCAGAAGCAGAAATTAACACTTATGCCCCTGGTTGCCAAAGCATTCTTTACCAAACATTAGAAATTTTGTGAAAATTATTTTCCATCCGGTCTTGTATGCGGTACAGCAAGCATTTTTCAAATCGGAGTTTTAGAAGCACAAATAACGCAATTTACCTTTGTGCTCCCAAGCGGAAAGTCTATGATGTACTTGAAAATTTTGAATTTATAGGAAAAACATTTCACATCGGAAACACTATCCAACAAAGAAACAATTTTTCAAATTGGACTCTTAGAAGTAGAGATATTGACAAAAATAAGATTTATATCTACGCTCAATGGCGTAGAAACCATGCATTATTTCAAGAAGAAATGTTCCTAAAAGGTTTGTCGACATGTGTAGTATCGGTCTACAAACGAAGTTTTTTTTTCCAATCTAGATTTTAGCTCATATTTTGCTGCAAATACATCAGAAGCGGGAATTCAGATTTACGCCCCTGGTGGCCAAACCATTTTTTACGAAAATTAGAAATTATGTGCAAACGATTTCCCATGAGGAGCTGTATCCGGTACAGAAAGAAGTTTTCAAATCTGAGATTTAGAAGCAGAGATATAGAGGAGAAACGCAATTTACCTCTACGCCCCTAGCGGAAATTCTATGAATTACTTGAAAATTTTGAAATATGAAAAACATGTCACACTGAAAACACTATCCAACAAGGAATTTTTCAAATCTGACTCCTAGAAGTAGATATTGACAAAAATAAGAAATACATCTACGCTCCCTGGCGGAGAAACGAATATTTTAAGAAAATGTTCCGAAAAGGTTTATCGATGTGATTGGCATCAGTCCACGAAAGAATTCATTTTAATCGATATTTTAGAAGCTCAGATTTTATGGCAAATACATCAGAAGCAAAAAATGACACTTACGCCCCCTGGTGGCCAAAGTATTCTTTACCAAAAATTAGAAATTATATGCAAAAGATTTTCCATCAGAAGGTGTATCCGCTGAAGAATTTTTTTTTCCAAATCTGAGTTTTAGTAGAGTTATTGGGAAAAATGAAATTTATTTTAACGCCCCCTAGCGGAAAATCTATGCGTAATTTGAAAAAGGAACTATATCTAAAATGCTCTTCGATATAAATGGAATCTAAAAGATAAAAAAACTTTTTCAATCGGATGTTTAGAAGCAAATGTGGAATAAAACGTATTTTTGAATTCGAAATCTGCATTTACGCCCTCTAGCGGCGAAATTGTACATCGTAAAAAAATAAATGATCATTAGCATATTTCAAGCTTCCCAATGCAAAAAGAATTTTTCAAATCTGACTTTTAGCTGAAGAGATCGTGGGTACGGAACGGACAAACCGGTAACATATGCACGATCTTTTTTTTACAAAAAAACTTTCCAAAAAGTACTTCCGAGTTTGCAATGGACATTTTTTATTCTTATTTTACAGATCCTTCGTGGGAGTTTGTTAAAACAGACTAGCTTCAGAAATTTGGTAACCCACAACTCGTTGTCTTAGAACGGGGAAACTAAGTTCACAAAAGAAAAATAGAACATTCCCCCCCCCCCCCAGAAGTAAGGTTTTTAAAACATTCGCAAGTCAAAAATAGGTCTGCGGTTAAACTGCTTTGTGAAACAAATACACCAGGAAATGTGAAACCAACGTTCCGCATCGAACTACGATGAATTTGACATGTTGAAGTAATGTGACAGTTCAATGGGAAATACTTCAAAACCCACTGCAACTCAAGCAAATTGATGTTTCGTGATGACAACACATTGCACGCATTCTATTTAGACAAGTGAAATAGTGATGAGAATATTCACTTAAGATGCAAGATAAGACAAGAGAGAAATATTATTTAGGCTCTTTACTATTGGAAAAAAAAAACTCACTCATCCGTATAAGCGACGTTTATTTGCTCAACTACACAATACACGAAGCTTAGAAGTATTTTTCCTTCAAAAGATACCATTTTTGTGGCCACACAGGATAATTAAAAATGATGTACCACATTTCAAAAATAGGAAGCACGCTTCTAGTTATATCTGAAAAACTTTCACGTCTGCTGCAAGCGGAACAGATTCTTCCGTTCCCATGCTGATGGTTCGAGAATCCAGTTTTTAAACTAAGAAAGCTGTGCATTGGGCAATAGAGAGATTACTGCTCATAATTAAAGGAAGCGCAGGAAAGAACGTGGGGCCGCCCCGGTGGCGCAGGGGTCTAAGCGATGGCCTCTGATCATTCGTTCGAACGGGGTTCGGGTTCGAATCCGGGTGAGGCATGGATGTTGCGTTTGTCTTACGGCACTGGCTCTCTCCTTTCCCTGGAACCAGTGACCCTAAAATAGGGACGGGCGACTGTTTATAGCCCATTCAGTTGCTCACGGTGGTCGTTAAACCTCAAATCAAAAAAAAAAAAAGAACGTTGATTCTTACCTGGATCTTATACAGAAGTGACGGGATATCTGATGGAACGAGTGCAACGGCAGTCAAAAGAAACTTTTGCTGCTCATGAACTTTTTTTTGGTTGGAGGTTTAACGACCACCGTGAGCAACTCAATGGGCTATAAGCAGTCGCCCGTCCCTAATTTAGGGTCACTGGTTCCAGGGAAGGGAGAGAGCCAGTGCCGTAAGACAAACAACATCCATGCCTCACCGGGATTCGAACCCGGACCCCTTTCGGACGAATGATCAGAGGCCATCGCTTAGACCACTGCGCCACCGGGGCGGCCTGCTCATGAACTAAATTCTTGCAGTTAAGAGATCAGAGCAAACATGTTCGTCCAGACAACTCGCAATAAACTGAACAGCACAGCTAAATATGACCAACGTCTACAGACTGATTTCATACGCATTGCTTCATTAGCTGAAAATTACATTTCTCGAGTGTTATTAGTGCATCTTTGAGGTCTCAAAACTAAGTTCAAAATTTTTTTTTTTTAAAGGGTGACACTGAAGTCTCGACGAATGTCAAAATCCTATTGCTCTAGAAGATATATATTTAAGTACTTTGTTATAAAATTGACAGTACAGCTTAACCCGTAAGTTACGAGGTGTTTTGTATTAACAATAAAATTTGTTTTCGTGTGTACTCAAAATGAAACAACTTGTTATGAATTTTAAACTATAGTATTAATATTCCACAACTGGTGAGGTGGGAACGGTTAATACATTCCCAACCAATTGACCAACTCTTTAGTACACACGAAAACAAATTTTGGGGTGTATTACACAAACTCTCCAGTTACGGGTTAAAGTGAAAACTCGTTTATATGTTTTTTAGGGGATGCCCTTAAAAATGTAACAACGAAATTTCAAAGAGTACTATTTTAAAATTTATGCGCCGCCCTGGTGGCGCAGGGCTAAGCGCTGGCTTGTGATTTGTTAGAGAAGGTTCCAGGTTCGAATCCCCGTGAGGCATGGATGTGTCATACACGGGTACTGTGGCCCTCTCCCTTCCCTGGAGGGAAAGACCATAAATTAGAGAACGGGCGACTGATTATAGCCCATGGAGTTGCTCACGGTGGTCCTTAAACCTCCATACAAAAAGTTATGGTTGAAATAAGATTTTCCTTAATTATTTTTTTTAAGGTCTAATTGGTGGCTAAAGAAAGGAGCGTTGCAGATAATATACTGTATTACATTGCAAAAATCAAAGCCAATCAAACTTCCCTTTTTAAGAATAACAATCTTAGATTAAAACTATAGATTCTAGATTAAGGAAAATCCTCAACTAAGAATCATACCAGTGCTTCAGTATGGAACTAGTGAAATAAGTTTTTTTTTTTTTTTTGTTTTTTAAATTTGGATCCCGAATGCATAATTTGAAACCAGAACGTTGAATATTGGAACACATTTAGGTGTGAGATTCTATTCTACGCCAAGAAATACTGTAGGTTCAAAGTTACGTCCAAGATGTGTTTTTTTTTTTTTTTGGTTGGAAGTTTAACGACCACCGTGAGAAACTCAATGGGCTATAAGCAGTCGCCCGTCCCTAATTTAGGGTCACTGGTTCCAGGGAAGGGAGAGAGCCAGTGCCGTAAGACAAACATCCATGCCTCACCGGGATTCGAACCCGGACCCCGTTCGGACGAATGATCAGAGGCCATCGCTTAGACCACTGCGCCACCAAGAGATTTATCAATTTTTAAATAGCGTATTTGCGTGCGAGTCGTGAAATACGAAACCAATTTTTGAACCAAACCGAAAGTTTCGGATGAATTTTAAAAAAGGACCAAAGTTCCCGATTCTATATTAAAGGAATACCTCACCACCCAGGCAAGAAACATCACTACGGTGAATACGAAGTGCCGTTTAACAGTGGTGTCTCCCGTCCTTGGACTGTGGGCAAGAGGTCTGCACGGGCCGGACCTTTTAGTTTAGAGAAAAGGTGCCGGGCTTTCCCCCCTGACATTTACGACCGGACCGGGCCAAGTCTACCTATTCTTTTTATCGCGATAGTAAAGAAAGAAGTAGTGTTCCCCGATTTCCTGGTGTGTTTAATTGTTTCGCTGGCTTTACTACCGTGACAGCCCAGGATGTAATCAGAAAAGCAAGGAGAGGCGATCAGTGCTTTTACCAATCTGTAGGTATCAAGATCGTAAAACTATTTTGGGGCTTGACAGCAAAACGATTAGACCCCGAGCGAGAGTGTGTTGTGTACAGTGGGGGACAGAGGGTGGCTGCAGTGGGGCGAGGTTGTGTACACCCTCACCCACTGTCCAAAATCAATCCCCTATCCCTAATCTGTACAGGGATTTACTTCTGTAGTGTATTTGTTACCGCTTACTATAGTTCAGAGAAAGGGAGATTCTGAACACGCTTAGTCTTCCTTTCTCTTTTAAAGGTTATTTTCCGGTAATTGTCAAAGTTTAGTTAATATTTTTAGGCTTATGTTCAGCTACACTTTCAATAATCATTTCAATTTCACATTTTAATAAAATACAATAGAAAGAAAATAACAAATGGCACATCACGGGCCAGGCCGAGTGAGATATCAGATCATATGTAGAGGATTTTAGGGAGTGTCTGACTCCAAGTCTGAAACAACTCTTAGAAATAGGAAGCTAGGAGATTTGGGCTAGAGTGCCCGATAGGAAAGTGACACTGAAGCGAGGTAGAAGACTCCCTTATTTACTACAGGGGGGGCAGTACCCGGGGGGGCAGTACCCGGGGTCCGACGGCTTAATGTGCCCATCAGATCATATGTAGAGGATTTTAGGAAGGGAGTGTCTGACCCCAGGTCTTAAACAACCCTTAGAAATAGGAAGCTAGGAGATTTGGGCTAGAGTGCCCGATAGGAAAGTGACACTGAAGCGAGGTAGAAGACTCCCTTATTTACTACAGGGGGGGCAGTACCCGGGGTCCGACGGCTTAATGTGCCCATCAGATCATATGTAGAGGATTTTAGGAAGGGAGTGTCTGACCCCAGGTCTTAAACAACCCTTAGAAATAGGAAGCTCGGAGATTTGGGCTAGAGTGCCCGATAGGAAAGCCACACGGAAGCGAGGTAAAAGACTCGCTTATTTACTACAGGGGCAGTACCCGGGGTCCGACGGCTTAATGTGCCCATCAGATCATATGTAGAGGATTTTAGGAAAGGAGTGTCTGACCCCAGGTCTTAAACAACCCTTAGAAATAGGAAGCTCGGAGATTTGGGCTTGAGTGCCCGATAGGAAAGTCACACGGAAGCGAGGTAAAAGACTCCCTTATTTACTACAGGGGGTGGCAGTACCCGGGGTCCGACGGCTTAATGTGCCCATCAGATCATATGTAGAGGATTTTAGGAAGGGATTGTCTGACCCCAGGTCTTAAACAACCCTTAGAAATAGGAAGCTCGGAGATTTGGGCTAGAGTGCCCGATGGGAAAGTGACACGGAAGCGAGGTAAAAGACTCCCTTATTTACTACAGGGGGGGGCAGTACCCGGGGTCCGACGGCTTAATGTGCCCATCAGATCATATGTAGAGGATTTTAGGAAGGGAATGTCTGACCCCAGGTCTTAAACAACCCTTAGAAATAGGAAGCTAGGGGATTTGGGCTAGAGTGCCCGATAGGAAAGTGACACGGAAGCGAGGTAGAAGACTCCCTTATTTACTACAGGGGGGGCAGTACCCGGGGTCCGACGGCTTAACGTGCCCATCCGACGCACGGCGGGTGTTTAGTGGTTTGAACGTTCGTACCTGCCTGGGATCGAACCTGAGGTCATCCCAATGGCAGTAACGAACGCTGACCACTAGGCCACCCTTTAAAAACTGGCTGGGCTTTAAACGCATGGGCACCACCAAATTAGGCCCGTGCAGACCTCGACTGTGCGAGACTAGAAAGCTGTTCTTTGGAGTGATGTCCCTTTTTTTTTTACTTTTCTAACCTGAAGTGCATGTTTGGATTTGGTGATAGCCCGGAGAACGATTTTCGTCGGACTATGTTCTTTGAACTGCTATATTTCGGCAGAAGCTCCACAATACGGCGTTTCTTCCCCTGTGGATGGGACACTACCCGTTTGTTATACCACAAACTCTGAAATGTTCTACCCTACCAGCAATATGGCAATATTATGAAAATGGCAGTTTTCTCTTCCAACACGATAGAGTTCCCTGCCACCCTGAACGGCATGTGCAGGATTAGTTTCTTGAAACTGAGGTGGGGAATTGTTAGACTGGACAGCTCACGGTCCTGATCTTAACCCCGTAGAACACCTCTGGGATGAACTGGACAAATAGATACGAAATCGACCACAACGACAGTCTTCACTCTCCACTCTAGCAGTAGCTTTGCAGGACGAATGACGAGCCATTCCTGTAGAGACCTACGGGAAATTGGTGGATAGTATGCCCAGACTTGTTGCTGCTGTCAAACTAGCAAAAGGTGGACAGATACTTGCTATAATAAAGCCATTTGTCTCGAAACATTGTCAGACTACTTTTGATAATATATACACTGAAGAGCAATTTGAATGAGAGATACCCGTCTAGTAACGTGTAGCACCACCTTTCGCCCTGATGACGGCGGAGATTCGTCTCGGCATGGACTCAAGACACCGGAAGCGTTGGGAAGCCATACGGATCCACGACACCTGAACAAGCTCCCACAGTTGACGAAGATTTCATGGAGGGGGGTCATCTCTCTCGATGGCATCACAGATGTGCTCAGGTCAGGTGAACTAGCTGGCTAAAGAAGCGAGGTCACGTCGGTGGAGTGTTCATCCAACCATTCGGATACAATTCGGGAGCTGCATTGTCTTGTTGCAGGATGAGGTCCCCAGTGGGATGTTGAAGACTCACAAACTGGAGCAAATGGTCGTCCAGGATATCCCGGTAACGTTGACCTGTGAGGGACGATGTCACACGTACCAGGGGTCCCATTTCAGTCCAAGTAAACAATCCCCAGACGAGAATGTCCCCCCCCCACCAGCTTGAAGAGTACCCTGCCGGCAAGAAGGATCTATCGCTTCATGTGATCCTGCCATCCGCATGTACCAACGTGAATCTCGATTCATCAGTCCAGGCAAATTCCCCCCCCCGTCTAGTGTCCAGTGGCGATGTTCCCGCGCCTATGCTAATATTTGCACCCTGCGATGTGCGGTCAGCAGCGGTACCCCTCGTGGAACGATGGCTTCTGTACCCCATAGCGAGGAGATTGTTCTGGATGGTGTGGCTGCTTACACGTTTTTGTGCACTAGCGTTAAATTGCAGAGTGATTTCTTGCACTGTTGCCAGTCTATCCGCTGTTAGAATGCGAGCTAGCTGACGATGTCCCCGCTCATCCACACGCTGATTTCCACGGCAGTTGGCCCTTGCAGGGATGGTTTTACCGGATTCGATGTACTCACGGTGCACCCGTGACACAGTGGCTCGTGAAAATCCCAGTGCCTGCAAGACTTCAAAGATTGAGTGACCCATTCGTCGGGCCAGACATTTTACCCACGATCAAATGCGCTAGATCCTTCGTCTTACCCATTCTGAGTCACTTACTGATTCCCGTCGCATCACTCCATATATTGTCGGATCGCTGCATACGTCATGTAGTTTCCGTTTACAGGGCCTCCCACAGCGCCACATTTGCATAACGCTAGCTGTCTCTAATTCAATTGCTCTTCAGTGTATGTGCAATGAACACATGGCGGGGGGGGACTAGTACAATTTTCAGTACTCCAAGTGTCTAAGAAAAATATTCTAGTGTTACATAATGACCTAGACAAGGAGATAAAACACCTGATTTAGAAAAAGCGTGCTTGATAAAGTTTGAATCTTGGAGCTTTTAATTGGAAGAAAACTAATTGTAAGATGGCTTGCTCCCAAATACTGAAGTTTTGGGCCGCGGGTGGCCTAGTGGTGAGCGTTCGTAACTGCCATGGAGGTAACCCCAGTTTCGATCCTTGGCAGGTGCGAACCACTAAATTCCCGCCGTGCGTTGGATGGGCACGTTAAGCAGTCGGACATCGGGTACTGGCCCCCGGTAATAAACAAGGGAGTCTTCATTCCACTTAGTATGTACCGGACTGTGGCTCGGTGTGGTCGTGAGTTACGCGAACGTGTTGTACGTAAGTAAATGTATACTCTCTAATAACTTGTTTTATTTCCCACCTCCAAAGATCTTGGCATGCGAAAGATGCATAGCATAAAATATGTACAAAGAGTACCAGGGTACTTTTTCTTTTTTGGAGTTAGCGATCACCATGAGCAACTCTGAGATAATATAGTCTTCCGTTCCTAATTTAGGTAGGCTGGTTCAAAGGAAGAGCCATCAGACAAGACCACGCATGCTTTATGCGGGAATCTAACCCGGCCCGTTTCAGAAGGGTTTGGAGCCAGAGCTTCATGCCACTGGCACCAGAACGGAGTGCAAAGAGTCGCGATGAAGAGGGAAGATTGCTTTCAAAAGTACGCATAACTTCAGTTAAGTACTATGGGTATATTCACTTTGATATGCATTATTCTCCCCCGAAGTTTGCGAAAGAATAAGTTACATCGCAATCCGGTATTTCTTTGTATATTATCACTTTTAAGCAACTCGAAAGGAAACTGACGTATTTTTAGAGTTCATTAACTTAGAATGCATCACACAACTTACAAAAGAATCGTGAATCAGCAAATGGCAAAGACCTCACATCTGATTTTCGAAACTGTGCAATAGAATATTGTTTTCCGGTTGACGACAGCGAAATGAAGTTACTTCACTCCGGAAATTTGATGTGTAACTGGAAAATGCGTCAACGAAAATTAAGATACGAAGTCGAAGACAAAACGTTTTCCAGCCGCAATAGCAACTAAAGGTTCGAACAAAATTTAAATACTGCGATAGTTATTTCATGAGCGGAACGGAAAACAACTTGTTCCCAGCAGGTAATCACGTGTAAACAGCAGAGTATTTTCTTCTGCATTGACAGTATATTAACTATCACTATTCCCATATATTGCATTTTAGTTTTATTACATACTTTAGTGAGTGACATGTTATAAAAAATACGGTGAAACCTGTTATAAGTTTTTCCAGAGGGACTGCCGTAAAAACCGTATAAACGATATTTTAAAATGTTAAATACTATCGTAAAAAATATGATTTAAAGGAGTCTAGATGTTAAAGATTTGTTTAAGCTACGAAAGAAAAACGTTAAATTTATATTCCATCGCATTACGAAAGTCTAAGGGTTGGGGGGGAATCAAGTTTCCCTTTTGCGACTAAAATTTCTGATTCTAGACTATCCTCAACTAAAATCAGACTAGTGCTTAGTATTAATTTTTTTTTGCGTGTCCTGATTACATCCATTTCAAACCAAAATACTGATATTTTTTAGGATTCTGTTCTAAGCCACAAAATAAAACTTCAAAGTTACGTCCCAGATCAGGGGCAAAATGGGGCGACCAAATCAGGGCCGGAATTCTAAATACACCTATAGAGGAATACCTCAAATTCCCTCATGAAAAATATTACATTAGATCTTGGATGACAGGACTGTCGAAACCTGCATTTTAAAAAGGAATTTAGTCGGGAACACATGTTAATTGCAGATAAATTTTCCAGATCTCAAGATTTAGTATAGAATCAAACCACGCTCAAAGCGGGGTGTCATACTAGACAACTTCGTAAAATTTGGTTTTGACAAAATCAGTAGTTCCTTGAAAACTCCAGTTCCAATTTAAGTCGCCACGAAGGTTATTCCGAGAGTTGAAATGTGCGCATGAAAAGTTTTCCTACGCAAGTTTTGGATTTTCGTCACCGATCACCTACTGCCTGCTCAGTTACCAAATGCTTACTGGTACCTCTATAGTATTGGTACTTCCAACAGTAGACTCATTAGTTTGGCCCCACATGAACCAGTTCTGTGGTAAATCGCTGTTTAAGAAAAAAATGCGGGAGGAACTAATTCCGAAATATTAGGTGTACAAATAAGTTTTAAAGCGTTTTAACATGCATAACACTAAGATGTTCTCTGGGATTCAGAGGTTAGCTCCACAAAGAAACCACCAGATAATTTTTTACTGATTTACTTACTGTTGCCATATCAAACTCCATTTACAGCGATCTTCGCACACAACTCGGGCTTCACTGACATCAATCACACGACGTACACAAGACCTTCATTACTTCATATAATATTTTTCTCATTCAGACACTCCTGAATCTGATCCTCCCATGACTTCCTTGGCCTTCCCTTCCTGCCACTTGGGCTGAAAACATTTTCTTAGTAAGAATCTCACTCATTCTTTCAACATGGACAAACCACCGAAGAATATCAGTCTCCACCTTGCTAACAACCTTTTGCCTCACATTCTGCACCACATCATTCCTCATACGATCAGAACGTGCCTTGCCACAACCCCCCCCCCCCCCTCCGTAAGTAACGCATTTCTCCAGCACACAAACTACTATGTTTCTTCTGTAGTACCCAGGTTTCACTGCCATACATCAGAGTAGTAACAATTGAGCATAAGCGTTTGTGTTACGTATACCGTTAACTTTACATATTAGACATTCCCCGCGTTGTCATGTGACCGTAACTGGTCCAGAGTATAAAATGTGACACAGAAGTTTGCCCAACAGTCAAATAATAGCCCTTGCACATCGGTAGGCGAAAGATGGCAAGCGATACTGCATTTATTCGACGCTGCTTTTGTTACGAATTTCATCAAGGAAAAAGTGCTGCAAAAGCATGTGCATCGATCTGTTCTGGGGAAGAATATTGTATCGAAAAGCACGTGTGAGTTTTGGTTTAGACGGTTTAAAGCAGGTGGTTTTGATGTTAGCGATCGAGAACGTAGCGGCGCCCCGCATAAGGTTGCACAGGAGGAACTGCAAGCATTGGTGGATGAAGATCCGTCTCAAACGCGAAAAGAACTGAACTGGGGGTAACTCAAACCATTTCAAACAGTTATAACGAAGTAAATTTCTCCGTCATTTTTGGTCTACGCCGGGATTCGAACCCGAGGCCGCTTATTCCGGAACAAGTCGCTCTACCAACTGAGCTACGCAGACGATTATTCTGATTCCTATCTGCCTTTATGTCGTGTGCGTCCTGCTGGCAGGTAACGTCACACAGTTTACGCGCAATGGGATATCAATTTTAAATAGCGCATGAGTATCTTATTAGGATCAATTTTTAAATAGCGCATTTGTGCGGGAATCATGAAATGCGAAACAAATTTTCCATCCAAACCGAAAGCAAACAATATACCTTTCTAGGAAAGGATTAAGCGTTATATTCCTTCTTGGTGCAGCCAAAGCTGAACCTTGATTCGATCAAACTCAGACCTACCGTGTACTTTTAATAACTTGAAATTCAAATTTTAACGTATAATCGCAAAAAGTAACTAACTTCTTATAGTTAAAAAGTGAGAAACTGCAGCAAAGTATTGGGATTAACGCAGATTTACACGTATGAGGATTGAAAACATGTAACTGAGAAACTTATAACCAAGGTTCTACTGTAGTTTTGCTATTAGTACCAGTATCCAGTCAGCATATTTTTCCGACTTAACTACACTGCTGGCTACCGAAAATGCAACACCAAGAAGGAAGCATCCGATCGGCCTGAAATTCGCAGCACGCGTCGCCCGCGAGAGGACATGCGAACGATTAGCATTGCAGGGATATGCAAATCAATACAGCCCGGCACGCCACCGAGAAGCACTATAAGAAGTGTGCACAGAAGGCGGATTATAAGTAGTGGAAGTGTGTTGTGCTGCCGGACCTGTGCGTGGGAAGCTTCCTGGTGCCTCGTCGCAGAATACGGCAGTCATTCCAGCAAGATTTTTTTTTGATTGGAGGTTTAACGACCACCGTGAGCAACTCAATGGGCTATAAGCAGTCGCCCGTCCCTAATATTTAGGGTCACTGGTTCCAGGGAAGGGAGAGAGCCAGTGCCGTAAGACAAACACAACATCCATGCCTGACGGGATTCGAACCCGGACCCCTTACGGACGAATGATCAGAGGCCAGCGCCTTAGACCACTGCGCCACCGGGGCGGCAAAGCAGCACGATTCGGAGTTCGACAGAGGACGAATAGTGGCGTATCGCGACAGCTGTTTATTCTACAGAGACATCGGCGCCCGTATGGGACGACATACAGCCACAGTGAGGAGAGTATGGATTCGGTGGGTGCAGGAGGGACGGACCGCCGTGAGCATTTGCCGCGGCACAACGCCGAACGAGAGGACCGGCATGTTGTGCAGCGGGCATTGACGGCTCGCACCGCCACATCACGAACGTTACCGCAGGAATTGGTGTGTTGCGCAACAACCTGTGTCAGCACGTACCGTTCGATGTCGTATGCAGGAGCGGGGACTTGTAGCACGGCGCTCATTGCTCTAATTACCATTGACGTTACACCACCGGAGAGTGCGGCGGCAGTGGGCCGTTGAACGCCGCACCTGGACTACGGAATGGCACGACATTGTCTTCTCAGACGAATCCCGCTCCTGCCTTCAACAACACGATGGTCGGATCCGCGTGTGACTGCACCGCGGCAGAAGACAGTATGACGCCTGCATTATGCATCGCCATACCGGTCAGTCGCCTAGCGTTATGGTTTACCGCGCAATTGGATATGACACCCGCACCCCTCTGGTACGTATCGCCGGTACACTCAAGAGCCACCGCACCATCTCCGACGTCTTGGAGTCTGTAAGTCCTCCCTTACCTGCAGGACCTGCCAGCGGCTACGTTTCAACAGGACAATGCGCACCCGCACGTATCATGCAACAATTCACGGCCCACCAGGTGTCACTGCTGCCATGGCCCGCCTGTTCTCCCGATATGTCGCCCATCGGCAACCGCGTGGCTCGGCAAGCACCACCCGCGGCTACGCCTGATGAACTGTGGCAACGTGTGGAAGCAGCCTGGATCGACGTACCCCAAGCCCACATCCAAAGCCTCTTTCATTCGATGCCGCGGCGTATAGCGGCCGTTATTGCCAGCATGGGGGCCACACGAACTATTGATTTCTGCGTGTTCCGCAAGTCGCACGGGCCTGTAAGCACAATCGTTTCATCTTTGTATCTGTTATGTGTCCAGTAAATCTGGCTTTGCCATCTCGTGCCTTTCTTGGTGTTGCATTTTGGGTGGCCAGCAGTGTAGATTTCGGATTTTTTTTCAGTTTGGTTGTTTAAACTACATGTTCTTCAGATGAGCAGTTTTGCAGCTATTTGGGGTGGTTAAAAAAATTGCTAAAAATCATTTTACACTGGACGCCATTCAAGTACCTAGTAACTCGCTCACATTCATATTTTTCCAACTAGAAGGAATAAATGTTTCATTGTGCCAATTATCTGGCTTGCTAGAAGTCTGATTTGAGCTCATTATGGGAATTAGAGTTTCCTGCTTCTACAATTTCCCCAGCTGTCTGTGTGTGCGAGTTCCATTTCAATCTGAATTCGGATTTTAAAATGCAGATAAAAAAAACATATCTGACGATGACTGCGAGTGGGATACGCATTTCTGTATAGGTGGTAGCGCTACGCTCCCGTAGGCCCGCTCCTAAGGCCTACCCGTAAAATTCTAATCGGCCGCCGCTTGGCGGCAGATTAGAATTTTTCCGTGACTCATAAACGTGGAAAGAGCGATGACGTCTGATGTTCCTAGTCCACGTCAAATGTCTATTAGTTACAGAACACGCCTGAACTCTACAAGAGTCAACTAGCGGAGCGCTGTAACGATGTGTCACGTGACCGACCTTGCAGTTGTTCCGACACGGGCAGCTGCATTTTTTTGCGTGGGTTTGTTTTGGCGCTATGACGTCAGCCTTACGTTTTGAACGATTACGTATTTGCAATCCACAATTTTTTCTTCGTTCAAACAGAAAAAGGCGCTGCCAGTTCCGCTTTCTGTTGACGCCTCTGAGAAAACAGACCTAGTTCGATACACAAAATAACACGCTTGAAAAAAAAAATAGAGTCCAGGATTTTCTTTGTAATAGTAAAAAGTGGCTTAATTCAATTTTATTGTGGCACGGGAATTAACGTAATGCAGTGAATGAAATACTCATTCCAGTATTCGCCCATCTTACAGACTGACTAACGTGCTTTTAGCTAGTCTACTAGTTGTTCCCGTAATACACCTTGCGGTTCCATCTGTGCAAAGAGATCCGCGGTCTCCCAAAAACATTACCGTTCGCAGCGGACGCCAAAAGTGCCTTCCATTCAGATCAAAGACAGTGCCTTAAAAAAAAAAAAGACCACTAGCTGCTTCTCCTGACCAAAGGAATTTCTCTCCTAACCTACTTTGGTTCCGGAGTTAATCCCCAACATGCAAACTGCCCTTAAAAGCAAGTCTCTCATTCACGCATCCTAAAAACGAGAATTTTGTCTCACAGCTTCAGTTTAATTACTTCAGCATACTTATCTTCACATCTCCGCCAAAACGGCGAGAACCAAGGACTTCCACGTGAGAATGAACATAATTCCATATTTCTAATGATCATTTCTGAACCGGGATTAAAGAAGCTTATGCGGATGTTTTACAGATTGTGCAGAAATCAGATTAACTTTGTAACCTGTTCAATACACTATTAGGACCATGCTTACATTGCGCGTCGTAAATTACGGGCAGATTTTATTTAGGAAGCATAAATGCGGTCTTTTTCGCCGAATATTTTTTCTAAAAATCCGATTTGAAATATTCCTCGTGAAAGGACCACATTCGAGAATTATGTATAACTTTGTTCCCGCAGAAAAGATTTCATATGCCAAGAAATGGTATTTTCTATTTATTTGCGCTTTCGGTTGATTAAGTGCTCAGCATTACGTTGTATCCCTCTTTATCTTATTAGGATATGGAATTTGTTTATCGGAAAGTTATCTTATCTCGATCTGAAAGTGTAGAGTTCACATGAACTGTCTGTTCAATAGAAATTCTTTACGCCCACACGCTAGAAATGTCCTTCTAAACAAGTATCAAATCACGGAAGCTTGAACCTTTGAAAAGAGGATTTTCCCCACCTGATTTAGCCTTTAATAATGAAACGAGACAACCTTCAGCGATTAATTTAGCGGTCTTCCTTCTGAAAGAAACATTTACGCTAGTTTCGGGATTTTTGCGGTTGCCCACACGTGACCTTAAGCTATCAAAAATGATACAATGAAGGAGTTAAATCAAGTTTGAGAGCATTCGTCCCCACAAATCCGCTATGTCGTCTAAAGAGGGATATATTATTCACGAAAAATGAAGTGAGCAGGTGTGCGTAAAAAACCTGTTCAAAGGTTAAATTTAAATCAAAGCAGCAGCGAATAAGCTTTTTAGAAAGATAAAAATGACGACGTGATGCTTGGAAATTTTGCGGAAGTCAAATTTTAAATTCTTCGCATGGTAATTTTAACTCCTGCGGAGAGAAAACTCATGATGCAGAACTACTAAGAAAATATATCTTCAGGGTTTTGCTGCTGTTAAATTTTCCTACTGTATCAAGAAAGTTACAATTGGGGGAGGGGGGGGTAAAGACTACCATGAGCAACTAAGGGCTATAAAGCCGCCCTCTGTCCGTAATTTAGGGCCGCGGGTAGCCTAGTGGGCAACGTTCGTGACTGCCACGGAAAGGACCTCAGGTTCGATCCCAGCAGGTACGAACGCTCGATCCACTAAATATCCGCCGGACCCCGGGTACTGCTCCCCCCGGTAATAAATAAGGGAGTCCTCCTCCCCCTTTCTACTTTGCTTCCGTGTCACTTTCCTATCGGGCACTAGCCCCAAATTTCCTAGCTTCCTACTTCTAAGGGTTGTTTAAGACCTGGGGTAAGACACTCCCTTACTAAAATCTCCTACATATGATCATTTGATGATCAATTTAGGGCCATTGGCTCTAAAGGAAAAAGCCAGTGCAGTAAGACCAACACCATAGGCGTAGAGTGACCAAATATTTTTTTGGCGGGGATTGGGGGGGCATTCTAGGAAGTAGTTTGTCAGAAAAGCTTTTTCCAATTGCCATAACTTAAGTTTTTACATATCTAATATATCCATAACTACGGGTGTCAGGCTTGGTTGAGTTACCCTAATGACGTTAAAAAAAAAAACATGCCTTTTAAAGCACCTCATGCAGTCATCTGATTATGAAAACCATGATCGCATGACTGCATGCTATTGTATATGCAACGACTGCAGGAAAGCAGTGCTAGCAATGCTCGCTACTGCGTAAAGTTGTTCCCTTGGCTATATGTCACTTTACATTTAAAATGTAAACCATTTTTTCCCCCGTTGATGGGGCATATGCCCCGGACGCTACGTCTATGGGTACCAACCATGCCGGGGCTCCAACGCGGATTCACCAGGACCGACCGTTCATACACTGAAGAGCAATTGAATTAGAGACAGCTGGCGTTATGCAAATGTGGCGCTGTGGGCGGCCCTGTAAACGGAAACGACATGACGTATGCAGCGATCCGACAATATAAGGAGCAATGCGACGGGAATCTGTAAAAGTTGGACGCAGTATGGGTAAGACGAAGGATCTAAGCGCATTTGATCGTGGGCAAATTTTCGGGGCCCGACGAATGGGTCACTCCATCTCGGAACTCGTGCAGGCATTGGAATTTTCACGAGCCACTGTTACGGGTGCACCGTGAGTACATCGAATCCGGTACAACTTTCTATGCAAGGGTCAGCTGCCGTGGACAACAGCGTGTGGATGAGCGAGATTATCGTAGACTAGCTCGCATTGTAACAGCGGATAGACGGGCCACAGCGCAAGAAATCACTCTGCAATTTAACGCTGGTGCACAAAAACGTGTAAGCAGCCACGCCATCCAGAACCATCTCCTCGCTATGGGGTACAGAAACCATCGTCCAACGAGGGTACCGCTGCTGACCGCACATCACAGGGTGCAAAGATTAGCATGGGCGCTGGAACATCGCCACTGGACCTTAGACATGTGGAAAAATGTTGCCTGGACTGATGAGTCGAGATTCAAGTTGGTACATGCGGATGGCAGGATAAGAGGACGGCGCAAACCACATGATGCGATGGATCCTTCTTGCCAGCAGGGTACTCTTCAAGCTGGTGGGGGTGGCATTCTCGTCTGGGGACTGTTTACGTGGACTGAAATGGGACCCCTGGTAGTGTGACATCATCCCTCACAGGTCAACGTTACCGGGATATCCTGGACGACCCATTTGAGAGTCTTCACCATCCTACTGGGGACCTCATCCTGCAACAAGACAATGCATCGTGCCATCGCTCCCGAATTGTATCCGAATGGTTGGATGAAAACTCCCCGACGTGACCTCGCTTCCTTGCCCAGCTAAGTCACCTGACCTCAATCCCATCGAGCACATCTAGGATGCCACCGAGAGAGATGTTCGAAGCTCTGACCCCCCCCTGCATCAAATCTTCGTGAACTGTGGGAGCTTGTTCAGGGGTCGTGGATCCGTATGGCTTCCCAAGGCTTCCGGTGTCTTGTAGAGTCCATGCCGAGACGAATCGTCGCCGTCATCAGGGCGAAAGGTGGTGCTACACGTTACTAGACAGGGATCTCTAATTCAATTGCTCTTCAGTGTATACCAACGCTTAGACCACTTCGCCACCGAGGCGGTAGTTTGAGTAATAAGCGTAGTGTAGAAGTGAAATATTTTTTTTGGCAAATTTTTTTTATTTTTAAGGCCCCAATTATACCCTAAAGCGTAGAGTTTAAAAACCGTAACCAGTTTTTAGTGATAAAAATTTTCTATATTGACCAACAGTTGGTTCTTAAAATTAGTCACTTTGGCAAGTTAGTGCATTTACCACTTTTTTTTTTTTTTTTGAGGGGTGGGGGGACGTAACGACCTTAGTATCTAGGGCTATAAAAAGCAGTCAGTAACTAATTTAGGGCCCCTAACCAGAGAACCGACGGTAAGAAACGCCCCCGTACTTCAACCGGCCAACTGTGACTACTTAGAAAGAAGGCCTGTGCCTAACCATTCGGTCCACCATTACCTTACTGCAATAAAAATCAAGTATATCCAAGTTAAAAGGAAAATACGTAAAATTTAATAAGTATATACAATACTTGAGTGGCACTGGCTTTAGTCTAAGACAAAGTTCAAAAAGTTTGAAGTCTTAACACTGTTGGTATCTCTTTTTTTTTTTCCTTTTATTGGAGGTTTAACGACCACCATGAGCATTTCAATGGGCTATAAGCAGTCGCCCGTCCCTAATTTATAGTCACTGGTTCCAAGGAAGTGAGAGCCAGTGCCGTAAGAAACAATATCCATGCCTCACCAGGATTCGAACCCGGACCCCCTTTTGGACGAATGATCCGAGGCCATCGCTTAGACCACTGCATCACAGGGGTGGCTAGCTTTGTGTTAGAAATATGACTGAAATTTGCGATATACACAGTGCGTCAAAGAATTTTTAAGACTGGCGCTAGATTTCAGCCTACGGTGGCGCCACCAGTGTAATCGCGAATGCGTTATAAACCGTGACCATCTGCTTGCTTTCTGCCAAGAGTACTGGCAGTTGTTAAAGTAACAAACGAAACCGGCCGATCATTAGAGAAGTAAAACTTTTCATGTTGAATTATTAAGATGGAACAAAGGGCTGTTATTAAATTTAACGCAAAACTTGGTAAAAGTGCCTCGGAAACGTACCAAATGATGAAACAAGTTTACGGTGTGTTTTGTTTAAGTAGATCAAATGTTTTCCTGTGGCACAAATGTTTTTTGGATGGAAGAGATACGCTAGAAGATAAGCATACCGGAAAACCAAGTTCATCTAGGACACCCGAGATTATTGAAAAAGTGCGTGATTTCGTAGCAAACAATCTATGTGCGTCACTAAGAATGATGGAAGAATCTTTAAACATCAACAAAGAAACGATTTGAACAACCATCCTGCATGAAGAATTGGGCAAAACAAAAGTCTGTGCTAAATTTGTTCCACACACGTTAACCAATGAACACAAATCAAGGAGAAGTGCACATTGCCAAGACATCATTTCAGCAGCTGAAAATGATCCAAACTTCTTAAAATCGATTGGTACAGGTGATGAAACATGGTGTTTTCAATATGATCCTCAAACAAAGCGACAAAGTGCGGAATGGAAGTAAAAAAACCAAGAAAAGTTCCATCGAAAATCAAAACAATGCTCATTACAGTCTTCGATAGTAAGGGTATTATCCACAAAGAATTTGTTCCAAGTGGACAAACAATTACTGGTGACTTATTTAAATGTTTTGAGGCGTTTGATGGGCAGAATTAGTCGCATTCGTCCAGAATATAGAGATGAAAACAGTTTGTTGCACGATAATGCACCCAGCCCCACCTCACTTCTTGTTCGTAGATTTTTGGCGAAAAATAACGTCTGCGTGTTGAATCATCTACCGTATTTCGCCTGATTTAGCACCCTGCGACTTCTTTGTTCCCAAAACTTAAAACTACATTAAAAGGGTGTTTTTTTTTTTTTTTTTTTTATGATACTTCGACCATACAAACAGCTTCGACGCGTGCTTTGGAGGCAATCCCGCAAAGTGAACTGGAACAGGCATTCGAATCATTAAATCGCTGTAACTAGTGTATTGAAGCCGGAGGGACTTATTTTGAATAACAAATCAAAACAAATTATAATTTCTTGTTCTATTTCATTTTACAGACCCAGTCTTAAAAATTCTTTGACGCACTGTGTACATAGCCCTGTTGTCAACGGAGGAGCGCATAGAGGGAGAAATAGGATATTCGGAAGACTTCAGTTATCACAAGTTGGTACACATCTGGCTGCCGGCGTATTGCTTTGATCTATTTTTCTTCGAGTTTATCGATCTCCGTGGTCTTAGTCGCCGTTCCTAATTTTTGGCCACTGATGCGTATAGACTCGCACACATTAAGCTGTACGACGAGCTAAAGAGCCCCGCTCTAGATCAGATTTTTATTATTGCGGAAAATCTTAAATTTTTATTTTATGGGTGAGCTTACATTGAACACCCTCAAAATAAAACCATAATTTGCTGGCCATTGAGCTGGAACTAATTTTAGAATATTTTACAGTTTCATTCAAACCAGAGTTCAATTTGGCACACTCAACGAAGTTCTATTAACGCAGCGCACACGCAAATCTTTGCTGGCTTATAAGCAGCCACCAGTCTCGCTCGGAGGAATATTAGGAAAGAGGGATTTAATGATATCACAAGTAGGGACAGACTTAGTTTGGGATCCTGGGCAAGAGGCATACAAGGGTCGTCCCCGGCATCTCGCGTTATGTGCATGAATGTATGATTGAGGATGGTCTCAGGAACCTTAGTCTGAGCTTTCCGCGGTTTCATTCTGAATCAGTTGGTTACCGATCAGCAGAAAGTGTATAACATGTGAAATAATTTCACAAGTGTTAGCCTCGCTTTACACCTCAGCGTCAAAGTGACTTGAAAAACAAAGTAATATGACTAACCAATCACGATCGGAGTCTCATTTCACGATTGGTTATTTCTCTCTTGTCGCTTACTGCAGAGGTAAGTCCAACACTATACGTATAATTTAATTTTCTTTCCGATTCGGAATGATAGTTCTGTGATTGGCTACAGCTGATGAAACAAAGATTATGAAAGGGGGAGCTTGGGATATTCCGAATTGTGGTTAGCAAATCTGATTGGTTCCTATTTGCGGGATTAATTTAGTCGCAATCCCATTCCGCTTAGAAATTCAGCAAATATCTAGACTGACATATCACAGCGATTTAATTCAGACTGAATCCATTCAGAGTGGAATTGGGTCAAAGTAGAGGCAGCTCTGAAATTAATGTTTTAACTTTTTTTTTCCAGTGGATGAACATTGCGAACAGTTGCAGGCAAATCAAGTAACTATTTTGGGCCCCCACCTCAAAAAGGTCAAGGGCTCCGAATGCCCTCCCGTAAATTAGGCCCTGATTATAGAAATAGTAGTGATCAAGGTTAGGTGCTTCCGTAGATGATTAAAACATAATCAGCATTATTACATGATTTAATAACTTTTTTTGGTGGTTTAACGACCGGCGCAGAAACGCAGTGGGCTATAAGCAGTAACCCGTCCCTAATTTAGTGCCACTGGTTCCAGGGAAGGGAGAGGAGCGCCGGATGGCAACAACAACATCCATGCATCACCGGGATTCGAACCCCCACACCCATCTCGGACGAATGATCAGAAGCCACCACTAAGACTGAGCCACCGGGTTGGCAAACATAAGCAATTAAGGGCAAGAAAGCTAATTAGGGACTGGTTTCAGGCAAGGAGACAGCTCCACACAGGACAAACACCATCCACGCCTCACCTGGTGCTATAAAATCCATCCCCAACTACTTGTCAGAAACCTGCGTCTCTGACTACTCTGCCACGGACTGTTGGTCAGCGAATTTTTTTTTTTTTTTTTTTGGAGGTTATTCCAAAAGTACCTGTTCATTCTTAAATCTCAGGCTAATAATGAGATTTAAGAATGAACTGAAACATCTCTTGGGCAACTGCACTTGCTTTGGATATTTTACCGGAAAAAAACATCATTCAGTCATTACTGAGCTATGTTGCAGTTTTGAACTATAGATGATCAGGAAGTTTGAAAAGAAGACAGTATTTGCTGAAGAGGAAAAAAAAAATTTCCAGATAATTGAGACAAACATTTAAGTTGAAATTTGACACTATGAGAGGCTGTTTTGCAAGTAAAGTGATTTTTGAAAAAGATGAGCAACAAGTATCTCTATTCAAAGGTTTAGGTTGCATGCTAAACAATGCTTAAAATTCAAATTGCAACTTTTGCCGATAAGTTACTGAAGGGTTTACGAGTAACTCTTATTAACTTCGTGGGTCATTTTGACCGGTATTTAGTCTCATAAGTATATCAGAAGCAATTAACTGGCAACCAGGCAAGAAAAAAAAAGCCTTTCTAAATTATAACATATCAAATAAAGAAAACCTAACTACTATCCGTAGAAAAACCAAAGATTCTAGAGATTTGTTTAAGTTTATGCTAGGTTTCCGTGCAGGTTTTTCTGTACAGGTTGAGGTTATGCATTTCTGTTTTGGTCCTAGAATAGATTTTTTTGAAAAAATAGTGCACATACTTGTTAGGGAACTATGCTTATCAAGTTTATTTCTTTTTCAGGTTCAGCGATTGAAACCAAGTGCCTTGTAACAGCAAAATCTGAAGAATCCGCAAATGAACCAATAGTACGGTACGTTTGCATTGATGGTACGAGTACTTTATCGCGGAATAAATGTAAGATGTTCTACCTTTTCAAGACTGAAATGTAATATATTGAAAATAAAGCATTTTCACAAGCTTCATTCTGTACTAACTGGAAATTCAATGAGGGAAAGCATACTTTAATTCATAGCTGAACGTATAAATCAGCTGATGTCATTGGATTAGCACTAAGTGCTTACTTCTAGCCACGAATTAGCTTGAGACCTCCTTTTAAACATATAAAAATTCTTTATGCTGTTGTGTTAAACCTAATTAAAAACAAGGTGACACCAAATTCTCGGGTTTGTAACGTAGTAGAGATAAAGCACGTGTCAAGGAAAGTCTGCAGCGAACATTCCGTCGGTGTAGCTTAGAACAACTCACTCCCGAGCGAGGAGAAGACTTCGATCTCGTCACAGATACAGATTTCACAGGTGTAATTACGTCTTTTGAATTCTTACAGACAAAATATTTTAAAACGGATTTTCAGGAGAAAAATCTGAAAGGGAATACATTCAAACCTCCCAGAGAGAATTTGTGCGAGGTAAGCAGTATTTCATAGCCAGGTTACAGAAAAGGAAAACCGAATTCTACACAAACAACCAAATAGAAATTTCTTCGAGTAGCGGCTAAAATATGTACTATGAAAGAGCAAATTGTGCACAAAGCTATTCTCATAACGGAAGATATCCAAGGCAAAGAATATTTTTTTCCCTTCAAGTCTTAGTTGCAAAAAAGGCGTTCTACGGTTTCTGTCAGGTACAAACTTACCCGCTTAAGGCTGTTTCCAAGTAGAAACAGGTATTTTACGAATTTTGATTAACTCAAAATTCGGAAATGCAAACTTTTGGAGCTCAAACCCAAGGATCAGTGGCGTAAGTAGCACAACGTGCGCCCCCCCCCGCAAGATTTACTTCAGCACCCCTAAACACAATTTCCTTAGGGTTTTGAACATGAGGGAGGATGCATTTTCGTGGTGTGTGTGGTGGGGGGTTAGGAAGTCAGGGAGAGTGCAAAAGTAATAGTACCTAGAACCCTATAGTTTTAACTTTAAGTAATAGATTTGACAATACGTGTAATTGCTTTTTCCAAAGCTAAAATAAAATCACTTTAAGAAATCACCCTCTTACACACTGCAGATCTGCGGCTGCTGTGAATAAATGCGCTTTTCCTCAGCAGCGCAGAGAGAAAGGGCGATTGGAGAGCGATCGTATTTACAACCTATTGCAGAGTAATCTTATTACAACCCGAAGTCAAAGAGCCGAACACTTTCAATCTGTTGGACATTGTGTTTTAAAAGTGAAACTAGGCATTTAGGCAAAGTTAAGTATATCTTAAAAAAATATGAATCTTTGGGTTAATTATTGAGCGTGTTCGAATTTTTTCATAAATTCGATAACTTTCAGCTGCAGTACGCCCCTTCGTTACCTGCCGCCCCCGGTAGCTACGGGGGCGGTAGTTACGCCACTGCCAAGGATATAATCGGAGTTCACCCAAGGACTACATCTGCCCATTATTCGTCACGTGCACGCATGGCAGCCAGCAGTAATTGCTCCAGTCGCAGCCGAAAATTGCTTTCTATTGAATCACCACATGAGTTCAAAACGACAAAAAGGTGAAGGAACAGCAATTTCGTTGAACACTGCGAAAAAAAGCCTTGTATAGTACACCAGGATTTGAGCACGTGTTTCCAGCAAGATTCAAGGTCAAATACACAAATCTCTCGTAAAAAAAAAAACTCCGCGCTTTAATGTGTTCATGTTATAAAAGCTGTGGGTTTTCCACGTAGAAGGGGAGAAAATAAGTGAAAATTTAGCATTAAAATAAGATGAATATAACAAGTCACTTCAAGAGAATTTAGTCAGCTAAATTATGCAATTCTTTAGTGCCTTAGATACATTCTTATTCAGAGTAAGCTGTTTAGAAACAGGATACAAGAGGAACTTCTAGAATATTCGAAAATCGATAAGTTGAGTTGTACAAATTTAAACCAGGATCTTGACAGCTAAATTGTGGCTTAATGGGATTTTAAACTGAATTACAACTGAGCTTCCCCTCCATATAAAACGACGTCACCAGCATGACGTTAAAGCTTATCGTGTCCAGTATGGATTAAGTGCAGGATGCTCCTCACTGAACGAAATTTTCGAATTAAGCTTTGACTTGTTTTAAATAGTTACACGGAAAAATTCTTGACGCTAACTAAGGTGTCAAAAATATGACCATTCATGTCATATTTACACCATAAAACGGATTCACATCTTCAAAATTTGTATTATATAGTGTAATTCCGTATTCCATTCATGATTTATCTGCTCCTCCGTGCAATCGCGGGATCGAGTAACCTCCAGATTCGCTAAACATGAATGCCGGTTGCTTTGAGTAGCGAACCCTGCGATGGTTATTTTCAAATTAATCAGAAACTAGAGACTTGGTCGTTCTGGATGTAGTGGTTAGCATGCTCGGGCGCTATCAGGGAGACGAGGGTTTGATTCCCGCTCCACGACGACGAAATTTTCAAAGTTTTTGGATATTGTCTGACTTACCATCCTAGTCATTTACACGATAAAACGTATTCACACCTTCAAAATTAACACACAGCAGATTCCTCGACAATGCATACAACTAACGTTTGAATTTCCACGAATGATTCAGCATATCAGTCAATATTTAAAATTTAAGGGTAGCTGTTTAGCTCTTCTGGTAATAAACGCAAGATTTTATTATTCCAAAACAAGAGATTTCATCGCCTTTTGTTCAAGAAACATGCAAGTTATTGCAATTGCATGGATCATCTACACTAAAGCAAAATATTGGGAATACCTAATAAGCAATCAGACACGTGCCCTCATCACTTACTTACGCAACTACGACGTTGAAATGACTAACAGATCACTGCAGAGGATTCTGACGTAGTAGAAGCTTAGATAGCGGCCATCTATGGCAAAAACTTGATTTAAGCCGCCTTGAAACAAGCGTGCCAAAGACCAGCCTGGCACTGTTCTGAGACTGGTTGATCTTAATCCACCAATCGGTTTAGTAAGTTTCCAACACAGAAAATCTGACACAGACATATTCGGCAAAAAAGAAATTTCTCGCAAGCCCCGTCATATGAGCTACAGAGACGTCATAGGTGTGGCGGATGACATCCGACACGCGAACCTGTTCGGCGATTTCTTTTTTTTTTTTTTTTTTTTTTTTTGATTGGAGGTTTAACGACCACCGTGAGCAACTCAATGGGCTATAAGCAGTCGCCCGTCCCTAATTTAGGGTCACTGGTTCCAGGGAAGGGAGAGAGCCAGTGCCGTAAGACAAACACAACATCCATGCCTGACCGGGATTCGAACCCGGACCCCTTACGGACGAATGATCATTGGCCAGCGCCTTAGACCACTGCGCCACCGGGGCGGCATTCGGCGATTTCGCAATGCAGGGTGTCACCCGACAGTCTAATGAAAATTTTCTGATTAAAACGGTTGCACCGAAATTTTCACAAGCACAAAGCCACTTGTAATCAATGTAAAAAGTTCGCAAAAGGCGCTGAGCTCCCTCTCAGCTTTTGCTCACTGTACGGGGAATCACGTGACAAACAGTACGAGAAGATGCTCCCCTCCGTTGGGGGGGGAGTTTAGTTAGAACCTCGAAGGCGTATAAGGGACTATCTGTAAAGTGCGTTTTTTCGACCAAAAGACGGGAAAAAAATAGAATTGCGTGCAGGGATCTTGAATGAGATTTTCCGTAGTTTTTTTGGGGGTGACTTCTGTAAATACAGTAAGATGGAGTGAAAATCCGTACAAATTACGGACAATCCGTAAAAGTTGGCATCTCTGAATACCTATGAATCTCCTTTAGAAACAGAACCCTCGTATCCTGCCACGGGAGAGCCATTTTCAGTAGTCCTCCGCGTCAACGAAATAGCTAACGACTGACCTCACGTTGTATTTACGCAATGGCGCACCTCGCCCGGAACGAAATATCTGTCATCCCAAAGAGCAAGGAACGACATATAAACAATCTCAATGGCACAACACTCCGAAAGACCACTAAACCATCTGTAAGCAATCTTAATCAGGATTTCATAAACGTACAGCATCGTTTCTCCTACATACCACGGGATTACAAAATTACTTCTCCACAAGCTGCACCTACATCGCGAAACCTATTAGTCACTTATGCCGAAAAAAAAAAACGAATAAGAAAGTAGGTGAAAAACATTCTGAAATGTTGGGATTGGCGGTACGTGTTGATTAAGCGTCGTTCTGTGTTTAACACAATTACGCGTAGACCTTAAAAAAGCGTCATTTGATTCGCCGTTTAAAGTGGCATTTTTTTTTGCCGTGAAAACATTTTTTCGCTCGGCAGTTTTTGCTGTGGATTACCGTTTCGGAGCAGTTGGGCGCAAATATTAATTTTTTTTCGTAATTTGTAGCAGTTTGGCACAAGATAATGAACTTGGCGCAAATTTTCCACCACTGCTATATTATGAGAATTCTAACGGAGGTGGGGGGGGGGGGGGGGGATAGTTCCACTGAACAAGTTTTAGAAAATAGTTTGAAGGCATGTAGCAACAGAAGAGTGGCTCCCATACATCAGTCTGCTAAAGAACAAGCCATTGTTCAGTATGAATGTCGCCTCAGTGAAATGCGCACACATCCATTTGTAGCATGTAAACTATAGGACATTAATGATTCACTTCCGTAATGCTGTTCAAGGCCAAAAAGAGGATATAACAATGGGCGATATGCAGAAGCCCAACACTTCAGCATTTATTTCCTTTGTAATGGAGGGATACTTATCACGACTTCCAGCCATGACATTAACTAGCGAGACAGGACTAGGAAGAATGATTTAAGTTGTCTACAGATTCAATGGGATAAGGATAGAAAATAAGCAATTAAATCCTTATTTAAAAATAAGACAAATGCTCACTAAGAAGCTAACCTTTCACTCAGGGGAGGTTTAGCCCACCGGGACATTTACCGGTGGAACACTACAAATGGCGGCACACCTCCGGATTTTGTTTTTGGAACGAGAATTTTTGGTATTTATGAAGAGTAATTCATTTAAGCTTTGTCCGAGAAGCTATTCCCTTAAGGCGGAAAGTCTAATTATTTTGCTTCCTATACTTGCAATGGGCATACACATTTTCTTCATAATGCGTTCCCAAGGATGAAAAGTTGAACATCGATTAAAATAACGATTGTAGCCCAGTATACTTAATATTTTCTAAAACTTAACCCTAATTATATTAGAAATAAATAACTTTTTCCTTTGGTGGTGTTTAGAATAGAAAAAAGGTGGCGCGACCTGTACATTGATGACGTCAGTAGAAAAATGTTGAATTGCTTAATTATGGTTATGTTTTAGAAAATATTAAAAATACTAGTCTATAATATCAACTTATTTTAATCAATGTTCAAATTTTCATCCTTGGGAACGCATTAATTGTGAAGTAAGTGTACAGAAGTTTGCCCAGGGAGCAAAATTCCTAGACATCCACCTTGAAGTTTACCTACACTGCTGGCCACCCAAAATGCAACACCAAGATGGAAGCATCCGATTGGCCTGAAATTCGCAGCCTGCGTCGCCCGCGAGAGGACATGCAAACGATTAGCATTGCAGGGTATATGCAAATCATGTGCGCCCGGCACGCCACCGAGAAGTACTATACGAAGGGTGCACAGAAGGCGGGGTGTAAGTAGTGGAAGTGTGTTGTGCTGCCGGACCTGCGCGTGGAAAGCTTCCTGGTGCCTCGTCGCAGAATACGGCAGTCATTCCAGCACGATTCGGAGTTCGACAGAGGACGAATAGTGGCTTATCGCGACAGCGGTTTATCCTACCGAGACATCGGCGCCCGTGTGGGACGACATACAGCCACAGTGAGGAGAGTATGGATTCTGTGGGTACAGGACGGACGGACGGACCAACGTGAGCGATTGCCGCAGCCGCGGCACACCACCGAACAAGAGGACCGGCATGATTGGGGCGGGCATTGACTGCTCGCACCGCCACTTCACGAACGTTAGCGCAGGAATTAGGGTGCGTTGCGTAACAACCTGTGTCAGCACGTACCGTTCGACGTCATCTGCAGAAGCGGGGACTTGTCGCACGGCATCCATTGCTCCGATTACCATTGACGCTACACCACCGGCGAGTGCGGCGGCAGTGAGCCGTTGAACGCCGCACCTGGACTACGGAATGGCAAGATAGTCTTCTCCGACGAATACCGCTTCTGCCTTCAACACCACGATGGTCGGATCCGCGGCGAGAGACAGACGCCTGCATTATGCATCGCCATACCGGTCCGTCACCTGGCGTTACGATTTGGGGCACAATTTGATATGACACCCGCACCCCTCTGGTACGCATCGCCGGCACACTCAACAGCCACCGCACCATCTCAGACGTTTTGGAGCCTGTAGCCCTTCCTTACCTGCCAGCGGCCAAGTTTAAACAGGAAAATGCGCGACCGCAGTGGCACGCATCGTGCAACAATTCTTCACGGCCCACCAGGTGTCACTGCAGCAGTGACACTGCCGTGGCCGCCTGTTTTTCCGATATGTCGCCTATAGAACACTTCTGGTTGCTAATCGGCAACATAGTGGCCCGGCAAGCACCACCCGCGGCTATGCCTGATGAACTGTGACAACGTATGGAATCAGCCTGGACCGACATACCCCCAAGCCTCTTTCGTTCGATGCCGCGGCGTGTAGCGGCCGTTTTTGCCAGCCATGGAGGCCACACGAACTATTGATGTCTGCGTGTTCCGCAAGGCGCACGGGCCTGTAAGCTCAGTCGTTTCATCTTTGTATCTGTTGTTATATGTCCAGTAAATCTGGCTTTGCTATCTCGTGTCCTTCTTGGTGTTGTATTTTGGGTAGCCAGCAGTGTATATCCTGGAAACAGGGGCGGATTGGGACTACCAAACCAAGACGGGAATTTTAGTCTTTCAGTACACTAATAAAAACACATACAGGGGAATAAGTCAAATTTCCCACATCAAAAAAATTCTGTTAGATCCTGGATGAAAGAACTGTTGAAATATGCATTGCAAGACTAATTCAAATCGTGAACTTAATTTAACGGTGAAAGAATTTAAAAAATTACTTTCGTGGAATCAAAACTCGAACGGGGGGGGGGGGGGGTATTACCACATAATTTACCGTTAAAGAAATTTGGTTTTGAAAAAAAAAATAGTCTGCTGAAGACCCTATTTTCATCTAAATCGCTTTGAAGATCATTCTGAAATTTAATGTGTACATGAAAGATGCAACAGTTTTCCTGCAGTTGTTTGCCTACTGCGCGATGGTATTGGCATCTCCTTGAGTAGAGGCTTTTCCTAAATCTACCCATTATTTTGACCTATCAGCTAATACTTGTTACCTTTCTTTTAAGATACAGGTGCATGACACAGGCGTAACTGAGGCGGGGCGGCTGCCTCTGGCGCAGCTCAAGAGGGAACAAAATTTAAAAACTTTTGCACTAGTTACTGGTATGGAATTACAGAGTTTACATATACACTGGCGGAAAGTGAAAAAAGAACACCAAGAAGGAATTGCCGGACTATCATGAAATTTACATATGTTAATGGGGTAGAGTTCACGTAGGTGTGATAATTTCGGGACCAACCGGTGAGCGCTTACGCCACAGCACGGCATAATATGTAAATTATCGTCAGTGGTATTTAAAGAGTACGGCGAAGTGAATGTAATCAGTCGTCGGCAAACGGACACGTGCAAAGACCCTGAAGAAGCTGCAACGCCTGGACATGGAAGACTTGTACGATTTCAGCAGTTATCGGATTTTGAGCGCGGTCGTCTAGTCGGACTCCGCGAGGCACGGTGGTCGTATCGTCTTATTGCGGAGCGAATTGGACGGGAAGTATCGGTGGTGGTACGATGGTGGCGTAAATGGTCCGAGGAACATTCCCACACGAGAAGATGTGGAACCGGGAGTCACGGACGGACTGATGAGCTGACCGATCGACGCATAAGAATAGCAGCGTTGTCAAGCAGAACACCCACTGCGATGCAAATCAGGAGCTGCCCTTGCACCTGAGGTGACAGTGCGAACAATCCGCAACAGTTTACTGGATGCAGGACTACGTGCATGTGTTCCTCTGGCATGTGCACGTGTTCCTCTGGCATGTGTACCTCTGACTCCAGCCCACCGTCAGGAACGGCTGCAGTGGTGTCGCCGACGTCTGCACTGGAGAACGCAGTGGCGATCTGTCGTGTTCAGCGATGAAAGCAGATTCTGCTTGGGAGCCTCCGATGGCCGTATGCGTGTTCGCAGACGCACAGGGGAGCATCTCCACCCTTCTTGCATCCGCCAGCGAAACACAGGGCCTACACCTGGTCTCCTGGTGTGGGAAGCGATCAGCTATCGCTCCCGTACACAACTAGTGTTTGTACCGGGTACGTTAAACAGCACCTCCTACATCAACAACATCATTCTGCCCGTTGTTGCACCATTTGTAAGGTCGGTCCATCGTGGTGTTTTCCAGCAAGATAACGCACGCCCACACACGGCACGTGCAACGCAACATGCACTTCAGGGTGTGAGACAACTTCCATGGCCTGCACGTTCACCGGATTTGTCCCCCATTGAGCACGTGTGAGATTTTATGGGACGACTTATCCGGTCTCCACGACCATCCCCGATTTACGCGTCCAGGTTGAGGATGATTGGAACTCAATACCCCAAAATTACATCCAACATCTGTACGACAGACTAAATGCCAGAATTGCACAGTGTGACACAGTTCATGGCGGTTCAACCTCGTACTAACCATGTTACATGGAAATGTTATTTTTCAGTTTACCAGCAAATACAGCTGTATTTTGCCATAATGTTTTGATCACGTTTTCCTCTGTATTCCGTTATTATGCTGTATAAATTTAGTTGGTATCAGAAGTCTCCTTGGTGTCCTTTTTTCACTTTCCGCCAGTGTAATTTCTTCCGCCAGTTGCAGTATCTTGGCGGCTTAAAATTTGCATTTCTTCCTCAGAAATGTGCAGGGGATGCAAGTCGTTTACAATAAGAAATGACAACGTGGTTGTTCGTAAGTTACAAGATAAGGGTGCCACTCAGATTTTTGAAGATTCTATGGGGGAAATTCGATCATTACTGCCACTAGTGCAAGCTACCTGCATTCGGTTCGTTTAATGTAGCACCAAAAGCTAAAATCCGAAGCCGCTAGTAATCTCACCGCTGTCTTCAAATTTCGTATCTTACAGCCCTAAAAGCACGTTCAGCTCTACCACCCAGAACAAAGAAATGCACGAAAACCTGACGAGTGCTGAGGAGGATGCTCTCATTTACAGAGGCTGCTCTGTGAATGCTCGCGTTATGCTGGTGAAACACCCCATCAGGACCACTTATTTCAGCAACAGCAGACTGTCTTTTTAAAGTTCCTGCATTTTGACGTCTTGACAAAACGTAGATATTACTTTGCCATTAAATCCAAAAAGGCCCATACCATCACGGAACTTCTTAGCATTGTCGGCTGAATATTCGGAGTTTTTCCGTTCTCATATCATGCCAATAATATTTCACACCATCTGGGCCATCTAAATTAAATTTCTTTTCATCATTACATAATACTTGGAGCCATTCGTCCTACCATGACATATGGTCTTTGGCACAGTTTAATCGAGCTTGTGTGTGCTTGTGCAGTTAAAGGCGGTTTAACAGTCTTTCATATTTCACAAATTGTGTCTGCTTCAATATTCTGTGAGCTGTACTTTTCGATGTTGTCAAGTTTCTATGTTGACTTACACTGACGGGAGGAAAAAAATCCCAACACCGAGAAGGGGTTGTGTTAGATAAACGACAGTTGGTAGGCCGTGAGAGTACATCTGTAAGATGACGTCTATGCAAATTTCGCGCTCGGCGCATACGTGTGGCGCTAGTAGCGCCCCTCGGAACATGCAAAGCAGGTTTGCTGTAAATAACGCGCTGTAACGTTCGTGAGCGTTAGTTATCGTTGAGATTCGACGTAGGGTGTTGATGTTAGTCAAGAATGCCTTTAAGAAGACGAAGAAGCCATTATCAACAGCTCACGGAGTTTGAACGAGGTCGTGTAATAGGGCTACGAGAAGGTGGATTTTCTTTCCGCAATATTGCAGAACGACTTGGCAGGAATGTAGCCACTGTGCACGATTGTTGGCAGCTGTGGTCAAAGGAAGGTACTGCCTCAAGAAGACCGGCTTCCGGCCGGCCACGTGGCACTACTGAGAGGGAAGACCGCCGTGTACGGCGTATAGCCGTGGCGCATCGTACCGCATCTGCAGCAGCAATTCGAGCTGCAGTTGCCACCACAGTGACACAACGAACTGTTACAAATCGGTTACTTGAAGGACAGCTCCGAGCCAGACGCCCTGTCGCGTGCATTCCATTTACTCCAAACCACTGCCGTTTGCGACGTCAGTGGTGTCAAGCTAGAGCTCATTGGAGAACGGAGTGGAGATCTGTTGTGTTTTCTGATGAAAGCCGGTTCTGCCTGGGTGCCAGTGATGGCCGTGTGTTGGTTAGGAGGCGGCCAGGTGAGCGCCTGCAACCAACCTGTCTGCGGCAGACACACTGGACCTACACCTGGAGTTATGGTCTGGGGAGCAATTTCCTATGACAGCAGGAGCACTCTCGTGGTTATCCCACGCACCCTGACGGCACAGTTGTACGTCGGTCTGGCGATTCAACCTGTTGTGCTGCCATTCATGAACAGCATTCCAGGGGAGTTTTCCAACAGGATAACGCTCGCCCGCATACCGCTGTTGTAACCCAACATGCTCTACAGAGTTGCCGTGGCCTGCTAGATCACCAGATCTTTCACCAATCGAGCACGTATGGGACATTGGACGACAACTCCAGCGTCACCCCCAACCAGCATTAACCGTCCCTGTATTGACCGACCAAGTGCATAGAACTCCATCCCACAAACTGACATCCAGCACCTGTACGACACAATGCATGAACGTTTGCGTGCTTGCATTCAACTAATAACCGGTGTAACCGCCACAATATGTACCAGCATTTCACATTTAAAATGGCTCTTTTCGCGCTTACATTAAGCTGTGATCTTGAAACCTTAATCGATTAAATATGTTATCTATACAAATGTATTGCCGCCATTTCATTCCTCTACAACTATTTTTTCGTGGTGTTGGGATTTGTTTTCAGTCAGTGTATATTTCATACAGATAGATTATCATGCATAGTGAGCTTCCGGATATGTCGTTTCATTAGGGGCGAAACATTAAGATGCCGTACAGGTTTTTTTTCTGAGCCGGATATTTTTTGCTACCACTTAAAAACGTTAAAAATAGAAGATTTGGATAGCTTTAATTTGTTTGAAATCTCACTTACAATCATTCATTAATCGTGTAACTCCCGAAGATGAATTATCTCCTCCCCTTACAGCTTTCCCACGTGGCATCGTTAAAACTAAATCAGCTTCAAGTTTAGCGACTATTTATCCTGCTCTGCCGCCAGGCTAATTTGCATAGCAATGAGTTAGTGTTCGCGCGTTTGTGTGAAATTCCATATAATTGTGGGACAGTTTCAGTTCACTACACGTTTCAAGCGTCTAATACACATCCGAAATTCTTATTTTCTCATCCGCAAAATAAGACTGCAGAGACTATGGTTTATTTTCACCACTGTTAATGGGTTGTGTACATTTTCAGTAATCGTACATTTACTGTTTTTACAAGTTTCCATATACACTGGCGGAAGTGAAAAAAGAACACCAAGAAGGAGACGTCTGATACCAACGAAATTTATACAGCATAATAACGGAATACAGAGGATAACGTGATCAAACATTATGGCAAAATACAGCTGTATTTGCTGGTAAACTGAAAAATAACATTTCCATGTAACATGGTTAGTACGAGGTTGAACCGCCATGAACTGCGTCACACTGTGCAATTCTGGCATGGAGTCTATCTTACAGATGTAAGTTAGGGGTATTGAGTTCCAAGCATCCTCAACCTGGACGCATAAATCGGGGATGGTCGTGGCTGGCCGTGGAGCCCGGATAAGTCGTTGTCCCATAAAATCCCACACGTGCTCAATGGGGGACAAATCCGGTGGCCACGGAAGTTGCCTCACACCATGAAGTTCATGTTGCGCTGCACGTGTGTGTGGGCGTGCATTGTCTTGCTGGAAAACCCACGATGAACCGACCTTACAAATGGCACAACGGGCTGAATGATGTTCATGTAGGAGGTGCTGTTTAACGTATCCGGTACAAACACTAGTTGTGTACGGGAGTGATAGCTGATCGCTTCCCACACCAGTAGACCAGGTGTAGGCCCTGTGTCGCTGGCGGATGCAAGAAGGGTGGAGACTCTCCCCTGTGCGTCAGCGAACACGCATACGGCCATCAGAGGCTCCCAAGCAGAATCTGCTTTCATCGCTGAACACGACAGATCGCCATTGCGTTCTTCAGTGCAGACGTCGGCGACACCACTGCAGAAGTTTCTGACTGTGGGCTGGAGTCAGAGGCACACATGCCAGAGTCGCACGTGCACGCAGTCCTGCATCCAGTAGACGGTTGCAGATTGTTCGCAGTCACCTCAGGTGCAACGGCAGTTCTGATTTGCGTCGCAGTGGATGTTCTGCTTGACAACGCCGCTCTTCTTATGCCTCGATCGGTCCGGTCAGTCTGACTCCCGGCTCCACGTCTTCTCGTGTGGGAATGTTCCTCGGACCATCTACGCCATTATCGTACCACCACCGATACTTCCCGTCCAATTCGCTCCGCAATACGACGATAAGACCACCCGGCCTCGCGGAGTCTGATTAGACGACCTCGCTCAAAGTCCGATAACTGCTGAAATCGTACAAGTCTTCCATTGTCCAGGCATTGCAGCTTCTTCAGGGTCTTCGCACGTGTCCGTACGCCGACGACTGATTACATTCACTTCGCCGTACTCCTTAAATACCACCGACTATAATTTGCATATTATGCCCTGTTGTGGCGCAAGCGCTCACAGGTTGGTCCCGAAAGTAACATCACACCTACGTAAACTAGACCATTAACATATGTAAATTTCATGATCGTCCGCCAATTCCTTCTTGGTGCTCTTTTTTCAGTTTCCGCCAGTGTAATTATGGGACCGACTGTAGTTCCCCAATACCTTATTTACAGTATCATAACCCCAATAAGATTTGAGTTAGGTTGTTAAAGAACAATTAAAATAGTAACTTTGCGAGTCTTCCTTTGGTCTTACGAAAAACTAGCCAGTTCAAGTCTATTGCACAGCCGTTAGTGGTTATCAATTAACTAAGATAATTATGTAATAAAATATACATCCATATGAATAAATAACTTCTGCATTTAGCATAGCTATCGCACTTCAACGGAGGGCTTTTTCAAGGCTTCAGACAACTGCTAAGAATAAGTTACATGATTTGAAATAAAAACAAAAGATAAACATTAAGACAATGGTCATAAATCTACTTCGCGTGCTTCAAATGCTATTGCATGTTATGCATTCTTTCTGCGAAGTCACATTTGTTTTTAAAATTCTTAATACAATCGATGAAATGTTAAATAAATAAGTTCCTACACATTAAACATTTTCCCATAAATTTGGAATTTCGAAAGATACCATTTAAATATATGTTCGTCGTAGACAGAATTTCAGTTGATTCTCTTATTGCAGATTCATCTCTCTTAGTGTATATGTTGCAACGCACTTTGTTTCGTCCCTTCAAACACTACATCTCTTGTCAGGGCTGAAACAGGCTGTTCATTCTTCAAATTCCTTGTGTTCTTGTACACGAACTTTAACAGACAGTTTTGTTAATCCAATATACAATTTCGTATTTCCATCTGGGTATTTTAGGAGTACTGAGTAAATTCCCGTTTTCTCCCATATTTCTCCTCTATTCTGGGAGATTTTATAGTTTCGCAATGAGTCATTTATTGATCCTGCTGTACAGATCCTAACATTACATTCAAGTTTCTTCAATGAATTTAAGTATTGAAAATTTTTCAATTCAGTGGAAGCGAAATGTTAAACTCCCGGGGGCCAGTGACCGGCGTTTTAGAAAACTAGTTGCATATGCGAGTGAGTACTAAATAATGCAAATCTGTGCGTAAGCAACACGCAAAATCAGTTTTACCTTCCTAAAAACTTGTGCAACAAGCAGGATTATAATATTTCAGGAGCGTTGTTTTTTCTTAACGTAGTCTTCGGTTGGGGGCGCAATATTTTGTGGGTTGCCCCGGGCGCAGAAATGCCTAGTTACGCCTCTGGACACAGATTTCTGAATATTTCTGCCGGAGAATCACTTCGTGCTATGAGTAATCCTCTGGATAAGTGTGTAAGGACGTTAATCTATCAAAATGAATACTAGTTCCCCCAAAATTACAAAATGAGAGTAAGACATACTAATGACCCTGGGGTCCCAAGTCCAGCAACCTACGTTTAACTGTAGATAGCCTTAGCTTAATTTACAGGGTGTTCAATAAATGACTGAACATTTAGTTCGTAGAAGAAGTTTTTTAGACAAAAGATAATTTAAGCAAACATTTTCTTTGAAGTAGGCTCAAAAGGTAATTAAGTGATAACATTTTCAAAGTGTGCCTCCGTTACCACAAAATGGCGCATTCGGGCTTCAAAGCTCTTTATGACTCGGCCTAGAGTATCTTGAGTTACAGTGGAAAGCCTCGGTGATGGTCTCTGAGCTCAGTCAGTGCTAAAGCGTGATTTGTAGACAAAATTTTTGATGTATCCCCAAAGAAAAAAAAAGTCAAGGCTTTGCGTCGGGAGAATAAGGAGGCCATTCGACGGCTCCAGGATAATGATTGGGGTAGTTGAGAGCGATCATGTGTCCAAAGTCTCTGCTCAAGGTCCTAAAAACATCCAGAGTGCGATGCGGAGGCGCACCATCTTGCATAAACCAGAAACCATGGTTTCTGGTTTATTTCCAGGCAGGGAATTTCCGGGAGAAACTTTTTCCCATCATAGCTTTGTCTCGAAATTCCCAACCAGGTCCAGAATTGTTTTTTGATGGCTTTCTAACGTTCTTGGTAAGCCGTTGACCACTATTTGGGTTTCAGAATGACTTTTATACCAAGTTTTCACAATAAAAACGCGTTCGGTTGAACACAACATTTTTAACTTGCACTAACACCAGTCGAACCAACACTGAATCAATTACCTATAAGCACTTTGTTGACGAAAAACAGTGCTGCCCGTGCGTGCGTGCTTCAAAAGTTATTCCTAAACTAAGTGTACGGTCATTTATTGAACACCCGGTATATCAGCTTGCTTGGTCAAGGGGCACTTCTCAGAGGTGCAGAGAACTTTGCCATTTTTTTTTAGTGTAAATTACGAAGCATTGAAAGCTCAAATGAAGTTTACCATTATTCATATGCAACAAAAAATGACTTTCGTTAAAAAAAAAAAAATCCAGAAAAATGGAAGTGGGCCATTTCTCGAATGGTCTACCAAGAAATGTCCCAGTATCCCTGAAAAGACTGGATTCTCTGCACTTCAGGTGGTTTCACTTAAAATCTTTGCCTTATGTTTCCAGTGGTAAAACTTATGGACATTTTCTTCGCAATTAATGGTATTCCCACGGGTGAAAAGTTGCACATCGGTAAAACTTGAAGTTATAATATGGGATACTTGATACTTGCTAAAACCATAATTATAATAAAAAATGAATCATTTGTCTGAGTAATGTTCAGACCTTTTAATAGATGGCGCGACCTGTACTGACGTCAGTAGACAAATGTAGGATTGCTAAATTATGGTTATGTTTCAGCAAGTATTAAGTACCTTTATCGATGTGCAAATTTTCAACCTTGGGAATACATTAATTGTGAAGAAAATATGTAAAGAAGTTTTACCACTGGAAACATAAGGCAGAGATTTTAGGTGGAACCACCTTAAGTGTGAAAGGTGCCGCCGCCGGTCCAAACACTGTTATAAAGCTAAAAATAACTAGACTTGCAGCCCAGGGCTTTTAAGATTAAAAAAAGGTGGATATTGGCATGCCCTACTCACCTTTTAAAATCTTGAAGACACTAGTACCCATTATGATGGCCCATAATTCCTGCGCTCTTATCTACAGACCGACAGAGCACAAAGCTTCTCTACCGCAGAGGCATTCAGATATCAGTGCCCCACCGACAAACGATTTACAGTCCAACCCGCTTAATGGAATAGCCTATTTGTCATAAGAAAATATTCCAATCAGCGGGACATTTCATTATCCGGGATCTCCAAATAAATTCACATACGTATGCATTTACATACAAAAACTCAAGTACAGTACGTATAACTACGTAGTCAAGAAATTTTTAAAGAACGGATAAAAGCTAAGTTAAATGTTACTTTATAGGGACTTAAAATTTTATACAGTACTGTAAATATAATTGCGTACAATTTGATAAAATTCATTAAGTACATCTGCACAGTACTGTAGGTGTAATATTCATGGCTTGGTTAAATAATCAGTTATATTTTACATTACTTTTTTCGGAATTTAGTAAATTTACTAGTTTCTCCAGTTTATAATATGCGGAGAAGTGCACATTATTCTTATTTTCCAAAAAGCTTTTTTATTGGAGGTTTAACGACCACCGTGAGCAACTCAATGGGTTATAAGCAGTCGCTAGTCCCTAATTTAGGGACGCTGGTTCCAGGGAAGAGAGCCAGTGCCATAAGACAAACATCCATGCCTCACGGGATTCGAACCCGGACCCCTTTCGGACGAATGATCAGAGACCATCGCTTAAACCACTGCGCCACCAGGACGGCCCAAAAAGCGTCTTAGAGTGCTGCATGCATTTTTCACTTCCGCATGAGAAGGTACTTCAATATCCACATAAATCTATAATCTCATTTTGCAGGGTTTCACTATTACATCTCGCCAAATACCTCTAAGTCATTATCAAAGCTTACGAAATTAGAAAAGTCATCTTCCACCATTCCTTCAGGAGCGGGATCGAGGAGAGGTAAACTTCAAGAGTAGCATCTACCAAAAATTTACACTTAAAACAATTTATGCTTTCTATTGAAATTGCATTCCACGATTTATTAATCATGTGAATCACAGTAAGTATTGATATTTGCATTAATGTCACCAGCCTCAGCAGCACATCATTAAAATCTAAACAGGCAAGGATCTTTTTCACCACTTCTTTTCACAGTAGGATGAGATAAGTTTGAGGTAAAGTCTGAGGGGGGGGGGGGATTACCACTTTAACCTGACCATAGTTTACAATTGGGAGGGGCCCGTTCTTAGCCCACCATACTTTGTACGTGTCTTTGTGAACAATAAACACTAATTCCAAGATGCCTTGAATAAAGAAACTGCTTTTCTCCTTTGTAACCTTAAAAGAGCAAAAAAAAATTTCCCATAAACGGGATTATTCCAATATTTTTATTCTATTATCCGGAGCGTTTTATCATTAAATACAAAGATTGCGGTTTGGGACAGGAATTTTATTCTTTTAAGCAGGATATTCCATTAAGCGGGTTGACTGTACTAGTACAAGTATCAGAATAATGCGTCGACTTAAAGGGAGTTTATTCAAAGAGGTGAAACCAATACCATTCGGCGGCAAACGATCAAAAAATAATCACGCAGGGGAAATTGCTGTGTGCAGTGGCGTAACCATGTTTCAAAATCTGGGGGGAGGTGTCCGATCACACATACCGTGTTTGGAACCCCCTACACACGCAGGAGCAAAGCAGTTGAGGCGCGATCTAACTGGCACGACATAGGCGCCTCTGTTGGCGAATTGTGGAACTTAGTTAACACAACTGTAAAACTATGATAGGGCAGAAATGTAAATTACAAAGTTTTAGAGTTGACTTTGCTTAATAAAACAGCGATATAGATTCCTAATAAGTCCCCATTTATACACGTGTTTGCATTCTACGAAAAATCACAAAATTTAATCTGTTCGCATAAGTGTGCATTATATCACATTCCCGAAAAATTTGGGGGTCCTTACATTGGGGATCCCGACTCTGAAAATCTGGAGGGGGTTCTGATCCCCCGAACCACAATGGTTACTTACGCCTATGTGGCATGTTCTCATTTCAAATTTATCTTTATAGCGATTTAAGTTGGAAATGGGTCTTCAAGAGAATCTCCCTTCGAAAAGGTTAGTTCTATATTTTACAAACCCCGTTTTGAGCGTGGTTCAACGCTATTGTTATTCATGAGCCGGTTTTTAAATATCTTCCAATGTTAAGGTGGTAGTAAAGTAATTTGGCTTCCTATACTTCCAATGGAAAAACTTTTACACATTTCCTTCACAATTAGTGTTAAAGGATAAAAATTTGAATATAGATTAAAATAAATATTATAACTTTGAATACTTAATATTTTCTAAAACCATAATCATTAAAAATAAACAACTTTTCCTTTGGTGGTGTTGAAACCAGAAAAAGATGGCGCGACCTGTACTTTGAGATGACAGTCGACAAACAAATGTTGGAGTGCATAATTATGGTTATGTTTTAGAAAATAAGTATTCCAAGTTATAATATGAAGCTATTTTAATCGAGGTTCAAATTTTCATCCTTGGGAACGCATTACTTGAAGAAAATTTGTACAGAAGTTTTTCCATTGGAAGTATAGGAAGCAACATTACTTTACGTCCATTTTAAATTGTTTATCCACGACTGAATTAGTTTTGCAATGCCTAGTTAAACAGTTAACTAATCCAGAATCAAACAATCCCCCCCCCCCGAGAGGAAATATGAGGAGTTCCTTGTAAATACGTGCGTTTGTATAATGAACTGCAAGACAAATTCCCGACGTGGTTTGGTCTTCCCAGCCAGCTGGGGCTTTCACTTCTTCCAAATTGATACGAAGTCTAGGAACATACGGTATTTATGGGAACGTTCCATTGGCCCGTGCCCTTCCGAAAAAAAAATTTCCACCTATATTTTATAACCACTTACATTGCCAGTTACGAACTTTAACAGTATAAAATTCTTTATGCTGCTTCTATACTCGGGGGAAAAGCTAACCTGATTGCACTGTTGATGTGAAACAGTTTCACCAACAAGATAACTTGTGTATCAGTATTTCAGTGGGGTGCCATGTAGCGCTGATCCTTTCTCCTTAAGGGTGACTTTAACCCTTTCACCGGGTGGAACGAATTAACTCGGGGTTAGCGAAACCTGCTAAAACAAACTCGAACGAATATACTGTATAAGACGGCCGAACGAGACTGAATTTTGAGCATCAGAAAGCGTTGCTTAGTTTGTCATTCGAAATTACCATTTTGAGTGGATAATTGTCATTAATCCCTTCTATCTGATTACCTTTTCAGCAGTAAAGGCTATAAAAATAGCGACGAACCCCAAGATAAGAAAGAAAAGATGCTCGAGTCACTTGTTTCTACCCAATGGCACGATGTCTATGTCAGCGGGACACTAGCACTTCCCAATTATTCCTTGGAACAAAGAATAAAGGACTAAGGGAGTTAGGCTGTAGACTATAAGGGAGTACCTTCTCACCAGTAACAGATTCATGATAGATACTGCTGAAATGAATGGAGTGAAAGGAATAGTTTTGCCATAAATCTGTCGTGTAACCCTTCCACTATGTGAGCATCTCTGCATGGGCAGCGCAGAAAATTTTGGCACCATTTGGTTCATGAGCCGCTTAAAGGGTTAAGGAGACAAAAGGAAACTTGCCACGTTCCATCACGATGCCACCCCTACACCCTTGCTAACCACCAGACAAACGATTTCTGAATGAGCATTTTAAAATAGTAACCATGAAGAAAGGAGCAAGCTTAACCGACAAACTAATCTCCCCACTTACCCTCAAGCTAACAATTCTCCCCTCCCTCTCGGAGTTTTTTTTTTTTTTTTTTGATTGGAGGTTTAACGCTCACCGTGAGCAACTCAATGGGCTATAAGCAGTCGTGCGTCCCTAATTTAGGGCCACTGGCTCCACGGAAGGGAGAGCCAGTGCCGTAGGACAAAACATCTATGCCTTACCGGGATTCGAACCCGGACGAGTGATCAGAAGCCACCGCTTAGACCACTACGCCACCCCGGGGCACAGTAAATATCCTCCGTATATACCCTCTGAAGCAAAAACAGAAATGACGTCGCCAAAATGCGAATATTCGCATTTTTTAGAAACGCGACCGAAATTGTGATCTTTATTTTTATAATGTACGTACATTTAGAACATCTACTGTATATATCCATGTCCTTTTAACGTCTCAGTTCACACTCCAACAAGGGCTTCCTCAACTGGAACTATATTATGCAGTGGAAGTACGCACTCCGTAACTTTAACTCCATAGTTAAGATACTCGAGGGCAAGGTTAACCTAAGATTAAATGAAGTGTTGCGCAACCTTTCGCCGCGATAACTGTGTAGCATCGACTATTTTGAAATCTCTCTAGTGTTCTGTACCAACAGAGTTCAAAGACTGAGCGAAGCTCTGGCTTGGCCCATGACTCGTACGTTTCATCGCATCCCACAAATGTCCGATGGGATTGAAGTCGGGGGAACATATGACATATCCGGACATTATACCCGAACTAAATCCCGCGGTCCGCGCAACATGGGACGTTGTCATGCTGACGGCTGTCAGTCTAGTTTGGATAGTGGCAGGGGTCATTCATTAAGTACTTACGTATATACAGGTAGTAGAGACCACCCTGTACCGCGGTACAGTGAATTTAGAAATAGGCAAGTAGAGTACTCTAAACCTTGTGTATGAGGGAACCACTTCATTCCATGAACTCACTAGAGAAATTTTCATCCGATGGACCCGAGGGTTCACTAACTGGCATATGCTGATTAGATGAAAGCTTCATAGTAGAACGAAACCAACTCTGATCCGATTGTGTAAAAATTCTGCACCCCGCTGCAATTAGGGGATGTAAGTAAATCTGGAAATAAAACCCCAACGAGCCTGCTTTTGTGGATCTTACTTAGAAACTGGAAAGGGCATGTAGATGATATAGTCAGACCTAGAAAGAGTGGCTGGTGGCAGCAACTACCGAAGCTATCGAAATCTAAAATTCCAGTAATTGTATGGTCGCAAAGCTACGCGCCATAAAGGTGTCAAAATAGTTACCACCACACGGGGTGGCCCAAAATATTAGAAGTACAAATAATATCACGCAGAAAACATCGCCCAAAATATTGAAGCTATAAAAATCCGTAATAAAGCGATTTTCAGATTATTCGTAATATTAAAAAAAGCAGTCAAAGAACGCAGGACCAAGTGATACCTCATGGGGAGGGCCCGCCCCCCGCCCAACCCCCTTTCCACTGTATGCACACGACTGGCCATTGTACAGAAAAGGGAGGGCGCCAGAAGCAAGAACGCTGCTTTCTTTAGATTCGAACCTGAACTAAATAGGCTCCTTTTGCTTAAGCTTTCCACCCAAAATAATTGCGAGTCTTAACTCTCAAACGTACGAGCACAAGTAAATAATAAATCACATCGCTAAGAAGCGACGCAAGACGTGCTCAGTGTTTAAAGATTACACAATACGTACTATCTGAAACCCATTTAGCCTTTACCGAAGGGCGCATATATCAAGGGGGGAAACCGCCATGCCGGGCATATTTTTTTTTTCAGTTTAAACACGTGAGGAGTGGCTGAAAAAGTTCACAAGGGTCATATTCAAGCAACTTCGGAGTGACGCAAGAAATTAAATGGAACATTTGAGGTCACAACGAAAAGGAAGAACGGAAAGACAGTTCCGCCAGAGGCGATAGGTCATCTGCTGCACCGCGGTCAACGCGTTCACGAACGCAGAGTCACACGCCTGTTTACAGACTGTAGCCGAGTTAGCTAGTGAGGTGGAATCGCGAATTCGCGGTCGATCGGCATATTTCGCTTGAGATCCTGCATTTCGAAAGGGATGGAAAGGGGGGGGGCGTTTCAGTGCATTTATGAGATAAGACGAAAGTGCAGAGTCGGTTTAAATTAAAACCCTGGTAAGAAAAAAATTCATAAGCAAAATTTCATTTATTTCGTTCTATAAACAGCAGCAAACCTCTATTCTACTTCAAGAATAAATGAAGCAGAGATCGAATTGTCGGGAGTACTTTTGCTCAAAGCTACAAACGTGGCAATTTCAAGGTACCATAAAATATTTAACTCGCACAATGTTTAGCTCATTTGCAGAAGATGTGCGTATATATACACGTGTATAATTAAGCTTTTACAGTACAGGCGGCGACACAGTGGGGTGGGGAGAGCTGGGCGCCCCTGTCATTTTTACATATGCCTTTATTTTGTACCAAAAGTGTTTTAACTAAAGAAAAATGTCCCTCTAAGAAAAATCAAAGGGTCGCAGTAGCAACCAGGGCCGGATTAAGGTTGGGGGGGCTATAAGGGCTACAGCCGTGGGACCCATGATGACCAGAGGCCCAGGAGGCATGCCTAGGCAAATAATTGATAGGTAGCCGAGAGAGATTTATAGAATAGTTTTACTTTTGTCTCGTATGATTTCCACTTGCTCAGAAACAGAGGCTGGAAGAAGAACAGATTTCAAGACACTGACCCACCAACGGTCAAGTTTTCATGTAGCTGCGTACAGCGGGGTCCGAGTGACAGTTTCAGCTTTTTCACTACCATCCACCCACACCTCCCAATTTGAACTTGGGCCCGTTAATGGTCGAAGTCCCCTGTGGCTTTACATTACGTAGCAAAAAAGATGCACTAAAAAAGGTATACAATGCTAAATTAGAAAATCCAAGACAAAATTTGGGAATCTTAAGCTTTTAACCATGTTCTTGTGAGAACAGTGGAAAATTGATTTTTTTTATGAAAACTCTGCCCGTAATTTATTAGTTTGAACAATGCACTACGTATTAGTAATCACCATATTGATACCGTCTAGTGTTCTAAGGGACTTCATAATGATTCCCGGTTATAAGTTCTTTGGGGGGGGGGCACTCAAATGTCTTAGCCTAGAGGCCCACTGAGCCCTTAATCCGGCCCTGGTATCAACTGCGTCGCAACCTACGACGTAGAACTACGTCAACTGGCACTATCTCACTAGTTCTAAGTCCTTCAAGCTTTTTTATTTTATTGGACGTTTAGGGGCCACCGTCAGCAACTCAATGGGCTACAAGCAGTCGCCCGTCCCTAATTTAGGATCACTGGTTCCAGGGAAGGGAGAGCCAGTGCCGTCAGACCAACATCCATGCCTCACGGAATTCGAAATTGGATCCCTTTCGGACGAACGATCAGATGCCATCGCTTAGACCACTGTGACATCAAGCATTCAGGGAAGGACAGTTGACGTAGCCCTAAGTTTTAGGTTGCGGAACAGTTGCTACTGTGCCTTTGATTTTTTCCAGATATAAAATTTAATACGAAAGAAATACACTATATACAATTCATAGTAACTTATGCAGATTGTAAATTAATGTTAGAAGTAGAAGGCGTAGAGAGTCATCGTTGTTGGTAGCTATTGACAAAATTGTTTCTGAAGCTCAGAAACAAATTTTTCAAACTCTTTAGTTGCCTTGTTTTAAATGTGGCGATAAGTCTCTGCCCTAATTGTATTGCTCTTTTTTAGATTCAGAATGCATCGGCGGTGTAGAGGTTTGAGACGTACAAGTCGCGCTTGGGGTAATGAAAACCTGATTCTATTTATCTTAGATGCAAAAACCAATTACATGGGACTAACTACAAATTAACTGAAACCCGAAAAATTAGAACCTCAAGTTCTATAATTACAGTTTTTTTTTTTATTATTGAAGGTTTAACGACCACAGTGAGCAACTATAAGCAGCCGCCCGTCCCTAATTTAGGTGGTTCTTTCTGGAAGATAGCTATATAATCTGTAGCATTTCCCCCAAAGGAAAAAATATCTGCGTAATCTTAGCATGTTGGATACATTCCGAAGAAATACAAATTCCAGATGGGAAGAGCAGTGGTGGGTGTAACTTGGAAGAATTAAAAATCTGGATCAGACGAACAACAGAAAATGCATTAGAAGACTGCAAACCCACCTAGCTCCAAGGAAAAGTCTAGAATTTAAGCTATTGAAGGGGGAGTCTTGTTCATCCCCCTAGAAGATTTCACCGATTTAGTTCGACAGCATCTTTACGGACATTAAGAGTTCTATGAAATCAGTTTTCTAATAGACTGAATGTGATATTGGGCTGACACTTCGTGCGATTATAACATGTGCTCATTACTAGATTACGGCAATGTCTACAGACTATCCAGTCTAATGCCATTTAATCCAAAACATAGCCAAGAGACAGACTTCGAACAAGTCTTAGGGCACAGTTCCAAGGGAAGATCTAGTAGCAGAGATACATAAACCCTAAACAGGACTCCTTAGAAGACCCATACAGATTGATGAGACTAAGAACTGCATGGAACAAATAAGTATTAAGCGCAACGGCATTACTGGAGAGAAATAGGTTAGGCCTTCATCCAGCAGGGGATTGAACCAAGCTAACAAGTGTTTGGGATACCAGAAAACGAAGATCCGGACAGATTTTTGGGTTAAGTCAGAACTGCAAGATGACCCAAAGACAACTGGAAAGGATTGGGAGAATCTAGAAGTGAACCTAACCAGGTTGAGAAGTGCGAGAAACAGAAGACCCAGAGAGATGGACGAGACAAACTGTACGAAAGATTGAGATCAAAAGTCAAAGACATGCAAACTGGAGGCCTTCATCCAGCAGTGGAGCTAACTAGGTGTGACACCGGAAAAACAGGAAGATAAAGACACATTGGATAAACTGAAGTAAGAGAATTAAAATCAAGCATCAAAGACAACTAGAGAAACTGGAAGTTTCAGTGAATGGAGAGCAAAAAAAAAAAAAAAAAAAAAAAAAACTAAAGGCTGAGATAGCTGGAGAGCAGGGGGCGCAGACTTCAAAATTATTGTGGGGGGCACGCGTGACGAGATCAGCCGAGGCAAAAAGAAACAAGATTCGGTGTATATTTTAAAGCGCAATTTTAATTCACAGCAAATGAACAATGAAACAAATTATTTCGATGAATATTAATATTTTCAAAAATATTCAGACTGATTTTATAAAAATATCCGCAGAGATTTTATTTTCAAACGTATAAAAAAATGAGAAATTAGCGGGGTTATTCAAGCAAAGAACAAGCACAAAAAGTATATAAAGGCGCTAGAGATTATAGGTTCATGTATATTTATTTTAGATAATTGTTTTAAACATTTACCACGTATCACGAGAAAATGTCAAAGATTACAGGGCTGACAATCCGGTTTCTCACCAAATGAGCAATGCTGAATATGGAAAGTTTATTTTGCTATTTATTATTTTTTGGAAACAAATCGCTTTGGCCTCAACGTGGAACTCACTCCACCTTTTGTGATCAAAGCGATTTAAATAAACAGGATGAAAAATATTGGGTGGGCACTGTCTCCCCCCCCCCAAGTAAACTTATCGGATGGGAAAGATTCACTTTGCCCCTATAGTAAGGCGCCTATGCTGGAGAGGCCTTCATCCAGCAGTGGACAGAACTAGGCTGAAAAGTGACGCCGCTTATGGATGTATCGAAGATGTATAGTATTTGCATAAAAAGGCAGAACGGAACTCCGTTTCCATGAAAACCGCTAAGTAAAATATAAATCTTGCAAGAAAAGGAAAAATCCCCTCGATAGCTTTGGGCAAAACATTATCCGCAGTAAACCACAAACATTTACTGAAGCTTGTTTGTTGTGAAAAACCCAGGTGTTTTCCCACTAAATGCAATAATTTAACCTTGGAAAGGGAAATTCTTCAGGCATTTAAATCGAGACTGCAATAAAGGAAAGTGGAAATTTGACCCCGAGTCCTTGCGGATTTTAATGAGGAAAATCAATCGTGATCTTTCATCTCGCAGTGGACATCCAAAAAATGCATTTCCTTTGCTATCTACCCCCCCCCCCATTCACATTTCCAGCAGCGGCAAAGAAAAAACGGAATCTTAATGTTGACCTCGCCTGACCTCAATGGGAGTGACTAAACAGCACTATAATTTGAATATGCAACTACGGTTTTGCTGCAAGGACACCCAGCAAGGGGAATTTTATAGGAGAAAATTTAGCTCTGCAATCACAGGAATAAAAAAAACATTTATGTTGAAACCACTCAATTTTATTTTCTTCCAGCTGGCTTTAAACGACCGTCTGCAGTATTTTAACTTTGGTATCTTCCATCGGGTTTTGGCAAGTTGAGTAAAAAAAGCGTTGCTAGTACAGATGTAGTTGCTTGCGTACCGGGAAAACTAGTCTGACAAAAATATCTTAGAGGCCGTTTTGCGAAAATCCATTAAATGTTAAAAAAAATTTAAATTGCATATTAACTGTTTTCTGGGCATTTTAATTCAAATTCTTTCGAACCTACAGATATTTTCGCCATCAAACAAAAATTGCGTAAAATACAAATGTGCACGTTGCAATGAAAATGACTGCCCTGGTTTTACACAAAATACTAAAAGACACTCAAATCAAAAGGGTGATATCATGCAAATTTTATTTAGAGAAGACTAGTCACTTTGAAATGCCTCACGATCACACACAGAGCACGTAACAGCTGCTTGGCTATTAGAGTTCCCGGCATTGAGCAGATGCACGCTACTTTGGCCACATTTTTAAATTGTGTGATTTGCCGTTAAGTCGTCTAAGCCCGGTCTACTGAATGTTCATCAGGGCGGGCCCGGGTTACAGTCGCAGACGATTCATGCTTAAGGCACTGGCTCTCTATTTGAACCAGTGGCTTCAAATTAGGGTCAAGCGACTGCTCATAGCCCTGCCTTACGGTTAACTCTTCCTCCACCCACAAAAAAAAAATGAGACTCCATTTGCAATGAAATTATAATACATTACATCAGTACCAAACATTGCGACAGTACACTAATTCTCTTCCGATTTACATACGAAACTGCATTAAGTAAATTAGTAAAGGTTGTGGCACAAAAAGGTACAACTACTGAAACTGTTCTCCAATATAAAAACACATACAGCCACAATGTTTTGCAGATAGAGAAATTATTTTCCTTTGACTAAAAAACAGGTCGTCCACGCGAAAAACACCTTGCAGTTAATTATATTCAGAAGAATGCGTACTTGTGTGCAAACAATAACACTATGCTCAGTGAAATTATTTCATTGGTTGAACTTACACTGAAGAGCAATTGAATTAGAGACAGCTGGCGTTATGCAAATGTGGCGCTGAGGGCAGTCCTGTAAACGGAAAGGACACGACATATGCAGCGATCCAACAATATAAGGAGTGATGCTACGGGAATCTGTAAGTTGGACGCACTATTGGTAAGACGAAGGATCTAAGTGCATTTGATCGTGGGCAAATTGTCGGGGCCCAACGAATGGGTCACTCAATCTCGGAAGTCGTGCAGGCACAGATTTTCACGAGACACTGTCACGGGTGCACCGCGAGTACATCGAATCCGGTAAAACCATCCCTGCAAGGGCCAACTGCCGTGGACAACAGCGTGTGGATGAGCGGGGTCATAGTCGGCTGGCTCTCATTGTAACAGCGGATACAGGTCACAGTGCAAGAAATCACTACGTAATTTAACGCGGTGCACAAAAACGTGTAAGCAGCCACACCATCCAGAACCATCTCCTCGCTATGGGGTACAGAAGCCATCGTCCCACGAGGGTACCGCTGCTGACCGCACATCACAGGGTTCAAAGATTAGCATGGGCGCGGGAACATTGGCACTGGTCATGTGGAAAAATGTTGCCTGAACTGACTAGTAGAGATTCACGTTGGTACATGCGGATGGCAGGATACGAGTACGGCGCAAACCACATGAAGCGATGGATCCTTCTTGCTGGTGGGGGTGGCATTCTCGTCTGGAGACTACGTGGACTGAAATGGGACCCCCTGGTACGTGTGACATCGTCCCTCACAGGTCAACGTTACCGGGATATCCTGGACGACCATTTGCTCCCGTTTTTGAGTCTAACATCCCACTGGGGATGTCATCCTGCAACAAGACAATGCACCGTGCCATCGCTCCCGAATTGTATCCGAATGGTTGGATAAACACTCCACCGACCTGACCTCGCTTCTTTGGCCAGCTAGGTCACCTGGCCTCAACCCCATCGAGCACATCTGGGATGCCATCGAGAGAGATGTTAGAGGCTCTTACCCCCCCCCCTCCATCAAATCTACGTGAACTGTGGGAGCTTGTTCAGGGGTCGTGGATCCGTATGGCTTTCCAACGCTTCCGGTGTCTTGTCGAGTCCATGCCGAGACGAATCGCCGCCGTCATCAGGGCGAAAGGTGGTGCTACACGTTACTAGACAGGCACCTCTAATTCAATTGCTCTTCAGTGTATATGCTGGTGCACAAAAGGGGGAAGAGAAGAAATATCCTGTGCCACAGTAACCAAAATGCATGCGACACTATTCCACAATATCTGATCTCACTACAGAACTTCAAAATTAAATACTTAGAAAAAAAAAACCAGTTTAACTATGTACGCCGGTAAAAATCAAGTACGTACGTGGGTTGGGTGCTCATACCGCCCTCCACCAGAAAGATAGTTGCACGTGATAAGTTTGAAAATAGATCAACTGCGCATCTGCAGATTCTCCGGACCTTTAACAAGAAAAAATGTTACAATCAATTTTGAGAAATATTCTTTGAAAAGAAATTCACCACTTTTGAAATTTCCAGGTTAAGATTGTGGGGTGCTGATACACCCCATATACCCATGGCCAGATTAAGGGCGGGGGGTCTATAGACTTGGGGCACACCATGATCAAGGGCCCCAGGAGGCATGCCTGGGCAAGTACTAGATAGGTAGAGAGGTTTATAAAATGATTTTACTTTTGTCTCGTATGAATTCCATTTTGTCAGAAACAGGTGGAAGACTAACAGATTCCAGCGCAGTGACTCAAAGGGTCAAGGCTCCATATATGTCACTGTACAGCTGGGTTGGTAAGACAGTTTCAACTTTTTCACTACTATCCATCCACACCTCCCAATTTGCACACTGGACAGTTAAGTCAAAACCCTTGTAGCGCTTTTTTATTTATTTGAGGTTTAAACACCACCGTGAGCAACTCAATGGGCTATAAGCAGCCCCCCCGTCCCTAATTTAGGGCCACTGGCTCCAGGGAAGGGAGAGAGCCAGTGCCGTAAGGCAAACATCCATGCCTCACGGGATTCGAACCCGGATCCCTTTCGGACGAATGATCAGAGGCCATCGCTTAGACCACTGCGCCACCGGGGTGGCCCGCTGTGGCTTCACAGTGCATACCAAAAAAGATTCACTAAGTGTACAATTTTAAATCATTTAAAAATCCAAGACAAAATGCAGGAATCTTAAGCTTTTAACTCATGTTGTTGTGAGAACAATGAAAAATACAATGACATTAAAACTGCACATAATTTAATAGTTTCGTGTATTAACGGACTTCAGAATAATTCCCCGTCGTAAGTTCTTTGGGGGCCCATTCAGATTTCTTAGCCTTGGGGCCCCCCACTAAGACCTTAATTCGGCCCTGCGCATACCCAGTTAAAGATTAATCAAACCCTGAAGTATTCCCGTGAAACTATTTTTCGTTATATGGATAGGAAAACTGAGAACGGAGTTTTTTCCGTTAATATACGCACGAAACTGCGGAAAGGTTTCTAAAAATTCAGAATTTCTCTGGCGTATAAAAAAACCCCGTGAAATTCAGAGTCATTTCACGGAAAAAGTATCAGAAATATGCTTCATTAACTCACGAAAGAAATTATGGAAAGTGGCTCGTGAGTTTCAGAAATTTGTTTTACGGTGTATGAAGAAGTTTGCTGGTGCAGTAAGTTATATTAAGGAAAAAAAAATACTTCCGATATGCAAGTGTACAAAAATATTGTTTGCACTACATCCGCCCTCCTGGTTCTTCGGGGCAAGCTACAGCCCCTCCTTGCACACAAAACTGCGTTAGAGTACACCCGACTAGGGAACAATTACCGAAATTCTTTCGCGAAATCCCCTTTTTACGGGGGATAATTTTGACCTTAATGTTTCTGAAATAGGCCAGTTTCTCGAGCTTTGTGGTCCCATTCATATCTGCCCTAAAGCCACTCCACGAGTATCTCTGGATGCAAAACACGTTATTAGCCAAGATGAATAACTGCGTTTTGGTCACGTAGCTTGCCGTAACCCGGTCTTTGCTACGAACTGCATATGAATAAAATGCAAGTGAAAACCCTTGTCAGTGAAACAGTATTTAACTTTAGTTCACAAGAAATTTCGCAATAAGTTCCTTTTATCGCGTGAGTGCCATTGCTAGAAACTAACATGGTGTAATATAGTACGGGAAAAACGCGGAATTACTCCGCGGGGTGTCAACAATCCGAAAAAAATATTTCAAAATGTACCAAAAATGTCTGCTGCTTGTAGCATGGGAATTCTTAGGCGACCGATATGAGTTTTTTTTCCTCATGTTCACTATACGCAAGTCAGTGGGATGCTAAGCACGAAAGCAAACCTACAGTGTTTACAGTTATCGAAACAACGCAGCAGTTATCCATAGCTGCTCCAGCACAGCTGCGATATATCTCTGGCTAAGTCTCTCCCGCTCAAAAAAGTATTTCTGACTCCATCGCTTAGTATTTCATAGGTAGCCATGTTCAGCTTAGCTAGTCATGAGTTTTGTAGAGAAGCAGCTAGTTCCGGGTTTTTTTAGAGCTCTAACTGAAAGTTCTTCCGAGCACAATCTTACGAGGCCTCGCCTTACCTGCGCCTACCCAAAGTCAGATAAGCTTGTTGCAACTTTTGGACGAACCAATCTTGATGTAAAATCAAAAATCCCCATTCATCCCGCTGCTGTGAATACGAAGTATTGCATGGGCATCCATTTCATGAATAAAATAACTTTACTCAATGTGGCTGCGTGGTACACAGCGCTTACGAGTAACTCATTACTTAAGAACTCTGCCTTAGCTGTCTGCGCGGGCCTACACCGGGCTTTTGTTTCATCGGTTAAATGCAAACCGACTCAGGTTAGGCTAGTACTGGGAGGTTTAGAATTTTGCTCCCAGATTAGAGGGGCGGGGTTATTAGAGGAAAATGTATCCTAAAAGTGCAATGTTAATCCGTTCTATACAGTTTCTCAGAAACTTGCGTTCTGATCTTCAAAATTTTGATCACAAGTCCTTAGTTAATACATACCACATCTACACTGCTGGCCACCCAAATCCAACACCAAGAAGGACACGAGATAGCAAAGCCAGATTTGCTGGACACATAACAGCTACAAAGATGAAACGATTGAGCTTACAGGCCCGCGAGACTTGCGGAACACGCAGACATCAATAGTTCGTGTGGCCCCCATGGCTGGCAATAACGGCCGCTACACGCCGCGGCATCGAACGAAAGAGGCTTTGGATGTGGGCTTGGGGTACGTCGGTTAAGGCTGCTTCCACACGTTGCCACAGTTCATCAGGCGTAGCCGCGGGTGGTGCTTGCCGGGCCACTCGGTTGCAGATCAGTGACCAGACGTGTTCGATGGGAGACATGTCGGGAGAACAGGCTGGCCACGGCAGCAGTGACACCTAGTGGGCCGTGAAGAATTGTTGCACGATGCGTGCCACGGGCGGGCGCGCATTGTTCTGTTGAAACGTGGCCGCTGGCAGGTAAGGGAGGATTACAGGCTCCAAAACGTCGGAGATGCAGCGGTGGCTGTTTAGTATACCGGCGATGCGTACCAGAGGGGTGCGGGTGTCATATCCAATTGCGCCCCAAACCATAACGCCAGGCGTCATACAGTCTCACGCCGCGGATCAGACCATCATGGTGTTGCAGGCAGAAGCGGGATTCGTCGGAGAAGACAATGTCCTGCCATTCCGTAGTCCAGGTGCGGCGTTCAACGGCCCACTGCCACCGCACTCGCCGGTGGTGTAACGTCAATGGTAATCGGAGCAATGGGCGTCGTGCGACAAGTCTCCGCTCCTGCAGACGACGTCGAACAGTACGTGCTGACACAGGTTGTTGCGCAACACCCTAATTCCCGAGCTAACGTTCGTTATGTGGCGGTGCGAGCCGTCAATGCCCGCCGCACAACATGCAGGTCCTCTCGTTCAGTGGTGTGCCGCGGTAATCGCTCACGTAGGTCCATCCGTACGTCCCTCCTGCACCCACCGAATCCATACTTCGCCTCCCTGTGGCTGGATGTCGTCCCACACGGGCGATGATGTCTCGGTACGATAAACCGTCGTCGCGATAAGCCACTATTCGTCCTCTGTCGAACTCCGAAACTTGCTGGAATGACTGCCGTATTCTGCGACGAGGCATCAGGAAGCTTCCCACGCACAGGTCCGGCAGCACAACACACTTCCCGCTTCTCGGTGGCGTACCGGGCGCTATTGATTTGCATATGACCTGGAATGCTAATCGTTTGCATGTCCTCTCGCGGGCGACGCATGCTGCGAATTTCAGGCCAATCGGATGCTTTCTTATTGGTGTTGCATTTTGGGTGGCCAGCACTGTAGTTCAAAAATTGTCAATTTTTAAAAATAAAATTTACTTCTCAATCGGTGCCAAATCGGAATACTTTCTAATTGAGAAAAATTGAACTTCGAAGTACAATCGGATAAATTTGTTCGAAATCACAGGTCCACCTGTGATTTTAGCTAAGTACTTGTCAATACTCCAAATTTTGAAATTCGAAATTTATGAGAAAATGCGTGTAGAGCAAATTAAAATTGCACGTATAGGATCAATCTTTGCTTGAGGTCCCTTTAAAGTTAAAAAGGGGGAACTCCTAGAACGAAGACTTGTTAAATAATCAGACTGCGAAGACCAAGTGGAACTGAAGACATAGAAATACATCCGCCACCAGGTGCGTTGATTACAGCCAAAATAGACAAGCCAGACTGTAGAGTTCAAGTATGAAATGGTCAGGTTTCTTTAAAGGTTGAAGTCAAATTCCATTTCTACTTAGTTGGCTTTCATTTCCTCTAAACACAATTACCGCGCGGCAGATATATCAGTAACTGCTCCTAGCACAATTTTAAGACACGATGCTGTTAATTTCATGACTTAATGGGATTTTTACGATTCCGATTTGGAAAGGAAGCTATTTATGACCACTTAAAATTGACATGACTACTATAAAGAATTCGTGTAAATCTTATAAGTGCGGGAGATTTGGCATTGGTCAGGGTTTGTCATACAACACCTTACTAGTTTTTTTGAGAGATGGGTATGCAGAGTTAGCGACTGAAACTTGGCTTTTCCGAGAAATGCCTACACACTTTTCAGAGTCACGCAACCAGAATTTCTAGCGAGATTCGTTGCTACAAAAGCGATGAAGGTCGAAGCATTTGTTTACATTTGTGAATCTTTTTTTCTTAATTGGAGGTTTAACGACCACCGTGAGCAACTCAATGGGCTATAAGCAGTCGCCCGTCCCTAATTTAGGGTCACTGGTTCCAGGGAAGGGAGAGAGCCAGTACCGTAAGACAAACACAACATCCATGCCTCACTGGGATTCGAACCCGGACCCCTTACGGACGAATGATCAGAGGCCATCGCTTAGACCACTGCGCCACCGGGGCGGCCATTTGTGAATCTACAGGCTACACCTTGTTCACATTTCAGTGTGGAAGAGGAAGTTAATTTACATTTTTAACAGAAGCAGGAAGACAGGTCTAAACATCTGTGGGAGGAATTTCTACGAGAAATGGCACGTCAATCTGAGTTACATTCAGTTTGCTATTTAGTTCAGTAAAACAAGTTGTTTCTCCAGAGGAAGTCTTGCGTTATTTGCAGAAAGTGAGAGCACGGGATATGTATGAGACTGGCTAGTTTTCGAAGTTTAAGGCCTGTGCAGACTTGTTCTATCATGACAGCAATCCAAACCTAAATTGGAAGTCCTTCGATCGCTTTTATATTACTATGGAGTGGTTAAATTCAAATTAGCCTAACAGTGTCAGTGACGCGTCTAGCGTGTACAAACCTTTCTCTAATTCAGTGTCACGAATGAAGCGCCGCTGACATTCAAAGGGTTAATTCAAGGAGGTTAGAAGAGGAGGTGAAGGGACCCCGTTTTGAGTGAAGCCAAAACAGATCAGCTGTTTCTGCCTCTGAGGTGGTGGGAGTCTGCGCTACGAGAGTTCGGGAACGTGACGTCACTTCCTGTGGTTTAAGCAGTTTTGCTTAGCGCATGCAAACCAAGGATGGAAATAACGAATACTTCGGACTTCTTAACATTAGGCTTTTGGTTATATTTTAAACATGGTTACTTGCACATGGGCAGTATGTATGGTTACTTGCACATGGGCAGTAAGTAACCATGCGCACTTCCGCTCAAAAAATAATTTTGTTCAATTTTTTTTAAGAAATACCAACACATATTTTCCTGTTTTTTTTCTGTAATTTTTTTTATTATGGGAATCAATATTTCAGCCTCAATTTTTTTTTTTTCATGCCTGTATGTTTAGAGTAAGGGTCCGAAAAACCCGTTCAAAATCGCGATTTCCCCATAGAGATATACAGGAGATTCTTAGCTTGGGCGCATTGGCGTAGTCAGCTGATAAAAAGTGGCGTCACACCAGAAGCACAGGGAGAGGTGCTGATGATGCCACCTCTTACTTCTAACCTCCTTGGGTTAATCCCCCCCCCCAACACACACTTCCTTTGACTGAAGTTAACGGGTTTTATGTAGAAGTCAAGATTTACTATCATTTTGTAACGTTAAGGCTGTTTTTAACACTGGATGCGGGAAGTGAGTTATGTTGGAAAGACAATACTCCAAATACTGTACCATTTTCACCGCCTGCATGTTACTTATTGGCCTAAGCCTCATTTACTCCATTTCAAGACCAAAATCTAAATTCTTCCAGAGCGCGCAGGTCATATTCGCTCGGAAACGTCCTTTCATTCCCGTGTATTGTTTCATGGAAACGCCCTTCAGATGCCTAAAGTTTTGAATCGTTGGCTCACTAATCTTTAATAGTCTAACTTACGCTCATCAGTAAAGACATCGCTGGACGTAAAAGGACTGTTTAGAGACTTATATAGCATGATGCCATCCAGCTGCGAGTAACTTACGTTGAGGGGGGGGTGTAACTACCACCGTAAGCACTAGCCCCGTCCCTAATTTAAGGTTACTTGTTCTAGAGTAAGGAAAGAAAGTGCCGTAGGGGGACAAACATCCATACCTGACCGGGATCCGAACCCGGGCACATCTCGAACGGGTAGTCATAACCCAGCGTTTAGAGACCACTGCCACCCGTGCGGCTGAAACATTTTGCTGGCTTGTAGCTATCGTAAAATTCGATCTATCCTAAAGCACAGAATAAAGAATGGAATGTACAGAAATGCGTGAATTCCTGTTTAGCACAATTCATTTTTATTCTGTGCTAAACAGGAACTCACGCATTTCTGTACGAAATATGTGGTACGGCGCAACTATTAGTGTCGAAACCAAAAACATTTTCACCACCCGTCTTCAGAAACTTCAAGGAGCTACGCATTTGATGGAGTACCCATAGTATCTTTCTACCATTGAGAAGTATAGCAGTATTAAGGATATGCTAAAATCTTATATTTCATGTAGTGCTTTTCAGATTCTCATAACTCACGCATTTAAAAAGAATGCTTAAGAAGCCACACATGAAACATTTTTGTAGTATACGAATAATAACAGGTTTTAAATGTTGAGATCAAAAACTTGTCGAAACCATTTAAGATATCTCCTATTTGGGAGGGATAGACTGACTTTCCAGGATTATAATGGGTGCGTGATCTCTGAATAAGCTTTTTGCACTGGAGTTCAGGACGTGAAAAATCCAATGCGTTCGAGCACTTTACATACGCGCACACAAATGTACAGTGGAACGTCAATTTTACGCCAATTAGTCACCATTTAATTTCAGATAGGTTAAAATTGGGAATGATATAATTAAGCACGCCTTTAAATTTTAATGCACTTTTATTTACACCCATACGTATTTTAATTCTGGTACGTTGAAAGGCATAACCAGGGTGCTGCTGAATTCCATGTACGCGCGTGTGTGCATGTTAATATAGGATGTTCCTGCAAAACAGTTCCTGTTCACATTATTCCCACCTCTTCCTTCACACTATACGATTTTAAAACTATTTCGGAAGTTCTTCGTGAGCATGAAGAAGGTAGTTCATGTAGTTTCCCCAGTAGTTTACATTCTCGTAACTAAACCTCAAACTGCCGCTTCCGGCGGCGCAGTGGTCTAAGCGCTGGCTTCTGACCATTAGTCAGAGATTGGTTCGGATCTCGCTGAGGCATGGAGGTTTAACTGCACTGGCTGGGCCACTAGCCCTAGATTAGGGACGGGTGACTGCTATCCCATCGAGGTGCTCACGGCAGTTGAACTCCAAAAGAAAGCCAGACTCAAAGGGATAAAAAATAATATATATTAGTGTTTCCCAAAGTCGCGGCTCACTTCAATAATTAGAGAATGAACTGGAACAAAAAACAGGGTCAACTGGTATTAATAATGGATCATATGATCTATTTAAGGGATGTGAATGACCCCAGGCCCCCTGATCTGGGGGCTCGGGGGGGGGCTATTTCGTAGACAAAGCAAGTTAGGAAAAAAATTCCAATTACAAAGTTATACAGCATTTTTACCTTAGTGTAAATCTGCAGAAACATTTCTAATAGCTCTCCACGTTCGGGCTGAGCCCTCTTGAGCTATTGCACATCTACAAGTTATTTTCCCCGCAAATCTTGAAATGTGTTTTCCCGAGCTTCGTAAGAAAAGGCATCTGAGGGAAGGATTTTTTTCGAATCGCCGAAATAAATTATTGCGTATGGTACCCCCCCCCTGTTCAGAAGCTCAACAAATACAAAGATAAACATATTTAGTCTATCCAATGCCTAAAACTACAAACAGCTCCATACCAGCTGCTTGCAGTTTTAAGCAATCATTTGGACTGTGTTGCTCTTATTACAGGGGCGTATAGAATTCTTTTTCGGGGTCAGACAAAAAAAAAAAATTGAAGTTTTGAAATCCACTAGAATAAAATAAAATTTAATGAATACAAGAAATTAATTCACCTTTTTCTTAATGTAAGTTAAGTGGAATCCCCGTTGCCCTCATCCCATATTTAAATACCTCCTGGCTTCTTACATAGTCCATGTAGGCTGTAGAATTAGCAGATGCAAAGACTCGTGCTACAATCGTGTGCTGTTATTGGCATTTCTCGACCTCTGACATCAGGAAATATGGGTTCTTCAATTCGAAATTTGTGAAATATAGCAGTTAAAATTAACCGTAGCAGACTATGCTCTTCTACTTACCTTGTTACATTATAGAGAAAAACATTTGTACCGAAGTTGAATTATGCCTATCTCTTACGGTGATTCCTGTATCGTGTATACAATGGGTCAAATGCTTTATTCCTGAACTCGTTCAACGGGTCAAGCACCCACTATCAAATCCCTCTGAAGTCTTTATCAGGGGTGGGGTGGGGGGAGTAAATGCGCATTTCGCGGAATGTGTCAACCGGTAGGAAAGGACTGAAAACAAAAGAAACAGTATGTGTTCACCTGCACTCATTAATTCCATACTGCATTTAGTGACATAAGCAACAGCTTTAAAATTCCTCACATTAAAATAAACTTATTTTTTCATAATGTGCAGATTACAGCGATACGCTCTCAATAACAGAAATAAATCATATTCTTACAAACTAGTTCAAGAAACAGTTCGGATTTTCCGCTTCAAAGTAGCCTTATGTGGTTTCAACAAGATGGAGCCCCATCACATAAAGTATTGCCTGTTCAAAATTTCCTTAAACGAACTTTCAAGGAGAGGATTATAGGATATGGCGGGAACGTAGAATGGCCACCCAGGTCACCGGACTTAACACCAATGGATTCTTATTTTTGGGGCTATTTGAAATCCCAAGTTTATGTACCACCACCAGATGATCGGAATGTTTTGAAACAACGAATTATTAATGCCTGTAGGAGTATTCCTTCGCGTCAGCTGTGTAAGTTGCCAGAAACTGTACTTCGTAGAATTCAAACATGCGTCGTAGCTGATGGCGGACATCTTGAATTTTGTGAATGATTTACGTGTGATCTTTCCCCCACTATTACTGTTGGTATTGTTATTAGAACGAGTTATTACATTAAAATGACAAGTTTATACAGTTCAGCGTGATTTTAGACAAGCCACAGTGACAAGTTAGAATAACTGCTTGGTTGAATTCAGCTATGAAGTTGGTGGTAAAAAAATATTTTTGTCCTGATAGATCAATCACTACTGCAAGGGTCTCTTACTGTGAGTTGCTTTCCCCCCAAAATATCTTGATTTTTTGTATTTGTTGAGCTCCTGAAGGGGGGGGGGTACCATACGCAATTTATTTCGGGGATAGATTAGGACAATAATTTCCAAGATTTCCTTCCAAAGTTCTAGATACATAAACTGAAACTAAATTTACTACACAGCGGCATTTCGCGCAAAGTTTAGGTGACTTTACAGCTTCTTGGCGAAAAGCGAGAGAAGTCGGGGGGCTTTCGAACCCTTAGTTTCAACAAAAACTCATCCCCTCAGATGCCTTTTCTTACGAAGCTCAGGAAATGACAAACATTTCAAGATTTGCGGGGAAAACTTTTCCTTGTAGATGTGCAATAGCTCAAGAGGGCACAGCCCGAACCTGGAAAGCTATTAGAAATTTTTCTGCAGATTTACACTAAGGTAAAAACGCGGTATAACTTTGTAATTGGAAATGTTTTTCTAACTTGCTTTGTTTACGAGATAGCCCCGGATCAGGGGACCTGGGGGTTATTCACATATCCCTTAAATAGATCATATCATCCCTTAATACCCGTTAACCCTGTTTTCCTGTTCCAATTCACTCTCGAGTTATTGAAGTGAGCCGCGACTTTGCTAATACACACACAGGGTTTCCAAAACAGTTAAAAATGTTTTTGAAGTTCTAAAGCGTCAAAAGGGCTGCATTAAAGAAAAATTAAAATACGGAATACACCAAGACTGCAAATTTTTTTAATAAACACTGAATAGCAAGACCAAACATTAACCACTGGGATAAGAGGGATATAGAGCAGATAGAGAGATTCGGTTGTTTGAAGATACAACAAAAATTGGAAAGGGAGTGAGACAAGGTGACACCATATCTCCCAAGCTCTTTAATGCGACATTGGAAAATGTCTCAATCACTGAACTGGGAAAACAAGAGGATAAAGATTGAGATTATCTAACTCACCTTCGTTTTGCTGATGACGTAGTCATTTTTGCAACTACCCCATCAGAGCTGCAGAGTATGATTCAGGAACTTGCTGACAAGAGTAAAGAAGTGGGATTAAAAATGAACTTTCAGAAGACAAAAATGATGTACAATGCTTTCACAAGAAATGAAGATTTATCGATTGATGGAGAAAAGCTGGAGATAACAGATGCGTAAGTTTTTCTTGGACAGCAGATATCAAGTGAGGGTCACATTGATGAAGAAATTAATCGGTGTATAAAACTTGCCTGGAGAGCTTTTGGAAGAAACAGCATAATTTTCAAGAGCAATATGCCATTATGTCTTAAAAGAAAAGTGTTTGATCAATGCATCGTTCAGTGCTTACGTATGGTGCAGAGACGTGGACTTTAACTAAAAGAGACATACAAAGGCTGCAGACAACTCAAAAAAGCATGGAGAGGTGCATACTTGATGTAACCAGGAGAGATAAAAAGAGGAACTCGTGGATCCGAAAGATGACAAGAGTGGAAGACATCATGATCAGAGTTAAATCCCTGAAATGGCAATGGGCTGGACATACTGCCAGAAGGACAGACCATCGATGGACAGCCGAAGTTTTAGATTGGATTCCAAGGGACAGAAAAAGACCCAGAAGAAGACCACATGGGCGATGGGTGGATGAAATTCGAAAGTATGCGGGAGTGACATGGAGGAGACTGGCACAAGACAGACCGTTATGGAAGATGCTTTGAGAGACCTTCGTCCAGCAGTGGATTGATAATGGTTGACGATGATGAGATCTATTTTTTTTTACAACATACTCACGTTGTAATAAATAGCTTTAAAATAAGTACTGAAGAGAAAATTAGTGTTATACTTCTAGAAGTTAAACTGCAAGGGTTTTTTTAGATTGGGGGGGGGGGGGCTTTCTGCTAAATACAGCTGCCTAGAATTCGTGGCGCAGGAGCGGGAAGCACATCTGAAAAACCAACTTGTCCATTTAAAGGACTTTATTCGTTCGGGGTTTAACGACGAAGAGAATGATGGCTATGAGCAGTCGCCCGTCCTTAATTTGAGGCTGCTGGTTCCTGAGAGGAGAGTTAATCCCCCCTTAAGTTTTCGAACCTGTTTTCTTTACGCACAGGTGAGTCCTTCCTCAATTTTGTTTCCAAGATGAATCAAAGGCAAATTTTAAAATACTTGTGCCCTCTAGTAGAGATCACCCAACGACTGAGAAACTACTATAGGCAGACGATATCAGAAAGCACGCTTGAACTACGAGATTTCTTCGCAGCATCCGTTTGAGTATACGTATTGTGAAGTTCGCCGCAAAACCCCAGCTAACAGTCAGACTAATCAAATAGTGTAAGCAACAAGAATTACAGGTGGCGATAAAATTTCAGTTCCCCTTTCAAACTTTTACACTACCTTACACAGTATGCTTCGGGGTTTAACGAGCACGATGAGCAACTCAAATGGGATATATAACGTGCTGTCCAACTGGCTACCCGAAAGTGAATAAATCAGATTTTATTTGACTAAAAAGAGAACCAAATCTGTAGTGTCTCACTGCGTTGTACACCAACCAGTAATATGCGAGTCTTCCCTGGAACTATAAAATAACGAATTGGTGGCGAAAATTTCGCTGTTACAGGAAATTCATTTTTTGATGAGTGAAGACTAATTTTGGTGACTTGCTTCTGCAAAACACAACAGTTAAAAAAATCTATTTGTTCGAAAGTGTTAAGCAAGACCTAACTTTGGAAATTTCTTTTATTGGAATAGTGGATTTTAAAGTTATCCGTGCCCTGCTCACAACTGTTTTTGTGACATCTCTTTTTTTTTTTTTTTTTTTTTTTGATTGGAGGTTTAACGACCACCGTGAGCAACTCAATGGGCTATAAGCAGTCGCCCGTCCCTAATTTAGGGTCACTGGTTCCAGGGAAGGGAGAGAGCCAGTGCCGTAAGACAAACACAACATCCATGCCTCACCGGGATTCGAACCCGGACCCCGTTCAGACAAATGATCAGAGGCCATCGCTTAGACCACTGCGCCACCGGGGCTGCCATCTCGCTTTTCCTGCCATCCTTGAAAAATAACCTATCTTTTTGTTCATCAATTTTTACTCTCGCGTATGTATATATGAGGAAGTATTGTAATCGCAGAAAATTCGACTTTGAGATTAACAGAAATTTACATTTGGAGTTCACTCGAACACTAGTTTTCAATGGGGTGCATGGTTTGTTGCAGCCTTAACTCAAAATTTGTTACAGATAATGACGAAATTTAGTAATTAGGGTTTTGTGATAACCTAATGGAGAAGAAATAGCGGAAGTTACAAGTAGGATAGACTTAAGGAAAAAGAATCTGAATTTTTATAAGAATGGCCATTTAAAAACACAGTATTACATGCGATGTGGAATCCGCTGTCGCATAATCAGACTCCACCCAGTTCCCCGAAATAGCTCAAGAACTAATGAAATCAGTTAGTCTTGTAAAACCAACTTTTCCAGTATAATTTCGCTCGTATGGTGGGAGTAGTGATTGCCGCTTAAAATTGACTGAATGGGAGGGAGGGTGGATTTTAAGAAGGACGTTAAACCCCAAACCAAGGAGCAAAATGTTGCTTACAATCTTAAGTCTGCTAGATGTAACACCAATTTCTCAGCTCTGTTGTAGTGTGGAAAGAGGATAAGAAATTAGGTGTACAGAAGAATAAAACTAAAAGAGACCCTTGTTCCGAAAAAAATCTCAGGGAGAACACTTTGGACAAATCTGCAGAATGACAAATACCTTTGTGTTTGGCTTAATGAACGGAAGAAATGCAAGAGGACGCCCTCATCGTGTGTGAGCTGACTATATTAAAAGACTGGTGCAGTGAAAGTCTTCAAGAACTGAGCCATGAACAGACTACTTCAATGGGACAATAGTTAAAATGGCAGAACCTACAGGAATTTGACTTTTTTTTTGAGTGGAGGTTTAACGACCACCGTGAGCAACTCAATGGGCTATAAGCAGTCTCCCGTCCCTAATTTAGGGTCACTGGTTCCAGGGAAGGGAGAGAGCCAGTGCCGTAAGACAAACACAACATCCATGCCTCACCGGGATTCGAACCTGGACCCCTTTCGGTCGAGTGATCAGAGGCCATCGCTTAGACCACTGCGCCACCGGGGCTGCCAGGAATTGAACCTATGGTTGATTATGATTAAGTAATAGCTAAAAGTTTCAGTTAGCCAGCATTTAAACAAGTAAATTAACATTTGTAGATGAAACTCTTCTAGTTCGGGCCGAACAAATGGTCCGCCAAACAATTCTTTTAAGAACCTTGGCCCGCGGCTCTACAGAAGATGAACAGTGCTGGGAACCAAGCTGCCGTCAATCCCAAAGAACTGGTTCCGGTCAGGCCACTGAAACAAGTGCCGTATGACAAGCACACCTCATCTCATCCAGGATTAACCGGCCCCGCCTTCCCCCGGATAGAAATTTTAGTGTAACTTCAAACAGCAAATTTCCATCCTGAAGTATTGGAAATGTTTTTAGTACACGTTAGGAATTCTCGGTGGAGACTGTACGAATAGGAGAAATTTAGTAGTTTCGTGGATTAGCTTACTATTTTTAAAGGAAAAGTTTGCAGCGACAAAATCAGACCTCCTGCACACATGGAAAATTAGTGACTAATTTTTTTTAATTCCTGTAGTCCACACCTGGTATTGCCACGCTTTTTTTTCCATGGGGACAGTGGCCCATGCATGTAGGGGTGTTTAGCGGCGCTAAGACAGTTTTTCTGGGCTTAGAGGCAGTTTGTGGTTAAAAGCAGAGTAAAGTTTTTAGATGATCACGTATGAAAAAATAAGGAAAAACTGTTCTTTGCACAAACATACTTAGTATCTTACCCAAATGTTCGTACTGCAGAGTGGTCTGAGGCACTGACTTCTAGTCATTCGCGCAAAATGGGCCTTGGGTTCGAACTCTGAGTCAAGGGCGATTAGTTCGTCCAATGGCTCTGTCGCCACCCTGGAACAAGTGGTTCCAAATTAGGGACGGGAAACTACTAAAGCCCTACATGTTGCTCATGGTGGTCTTGAAACCCAGGAAAACGTTGTACAGATGTGACAATACAGTTGAATCACGCAGTAAGGCATCTCACGAATCCTAAGGTTTCTAGGTCAAATAGAATGAACTTTGCCTTTTTTTTTTTTTTATTCGAGGTTGAACGACCACCGTGAGCAACTCAATGGGCTATAAGCAGTCGCCCGTCCCTAATTTAGGGTCACTGGTTCCAGGGAAGGGAGAGAGCCAGTGCCGTAAGAAACAACATCCATGCCTCACCGGGATTCGAACCCGGACCCCGTACGGACGAATGATCAGAGGCCATCGCTTAGACCACTGCGCCACCGGGGCGGCAAACTTTGCCTTGACTGCAGTCAAAATAAAGTTATAGGACGTGGGATTATGACCGCACTGTTCTGAAAGATCAGGAAAATTGAACACTCGAGAAGGCCGAGGGACAAGTGTTTTACAGTACTAAAAGGAATTTTGAACTAAACTGATCGCCACCGCCCATTCGTTCTAATAAAATTAAACCCCTGAGCTAACTCAGATTCCTTATTAGTAACAATCTCTAAAATCTCAATCTTAGAAAAAAAAAAACTATTTTCCACACTGAATTGATTTGACAGTTGTATCTGTTCAAAGTAGCTACTATGTATTATTCTCAGAAGAGTTTTATAGAAAGCAATATTTAAATAAACTGATATTCTCAGCATATGACTCAGGCGTAGCTTGGCATTTGAGCCCGGGGCAGATCCCAAATATTGACCCCCCCCCTATCAGTCTTTCTGCCACCTTATGTACTAATGTAGCATAAGTTACAAATTTATTAAATTAGTGATTATCTATATAAAATTAGTAATAACGTCGGGTAGTGTATACATACAACTCAAGAACCGGGGCCTTCATTCTTGTCGACAAAGGCCGTGGATCTTTATTTGGATGGGCTGTAGAACCTTGCCTCTATTTCTGAATATAACTAATTAGCATACCCTGAATATTTTGGAAAGGAAGAAATTCGAATTTACCAGAAGCTGGTGTAAAAGTTTAAATTCCGAATTTTAATCAGATTTCAAGAAGTTTTAACGCCCTCCGTGAGGAACTCAGTGAGCTATAAATCAGTCTCCCGTCCCTAATTTAGGGTCACCTGTTCCAGGGAGGGGAGAGAACCAGTGCCGTAAGACAAACATCCATGCCTTACCGAGATTAGAGTCCGGACCCTTCACGGACGAACAGTCATACGCCAGCACTTAAACCATTGCGCCACCGGGGCGGTCAAGTAGCGATTCTTATACCTTCTCTTGAGATGCGCCTGGGGAAGCCGCCCCGGTCTGCTCGCCCTAGTTACGTCTCTGATATGACTTACGTAACACTTAAGAAAATTAAATTTAAACGATTTTAATATAAATTGGTAAGTGATTACAATTAAAAGAAATGCTTAAAAAAAAATCTGAGTGAAAGTTTAGCGACCACAGTGAGCAACTCTATGGGCTATAAGCAAGTCCCTAATTTAGGGCCACTGGTTCCAGGAAAGGGAAAGAGCCAGTGCGGTAAGACAAACATCCATGCCTTACCGGGATTCGAACCCCGACCATCTCGGACGAATGATCAGAAGCCAGGCTCAGACCACTGCGCAACCGGGCAGGCAAATCAGATTTCACAGGGCTTTCGAGAAATTTGAGGGAATTCTTCCCGGGATGTTTTTCCTAATCCGTTCACTGCAAAGTTTTTTTTTTTTTTTTAATATTTAGAACTACATCAATGCAGTTGCCTAGGCTCGCAAGAGACAGATCTGTACACAGAAAAATAAATTAAAGCGCTTAAAATATGATTTGAACTGAGAAAAACCATTATCTGGTGTTTGCATAAACCATTTATGACAGCTAGGGAGGTTTTAGGAAAAAAAAAAAAAAGAACAGTTCTGCAGAGAAAAATAAGTGCTCACCTGAGATGCAATACTGCTGAGTTCAACTGCTACGTCACCGCCGGAATTCCCCACTCCAACAACCACTACTTTTTTATCATCGTATCCGGTTGGTTTTTTGTAAGAATGCGTGTGAATTATTGTTCCTTTGAATTCTTCCTGCCCAGGGAACTTTGGTATTATCGGATAAACATGATGCCCAGAGCATATCATCACTCCATCGAAAACTTCTTCGACCTCCTCATCGGTCTGAATATTTTTAACAATCACGTTCCATTTTCCAGTAGAACTGAAGTCCTCAGCTTGCTCTATATTTAAGACTTTGTGCTCGAACAACACGTGATTAACCAAATCAAAACGTTTAGCGTACAGCTCGATATATTTTATCATCTTTGAATTATGCATGTAATTTGGGAAATTCCTTGGCGGTGGAAAGTCGCTAAATGAGCTCATCTCTTTGCTGCTGTTAATGATAGTGGATCTCATTACAGAGCCTAAACCATGAACATCGTCCTCTCGGTATCTCCATAAGCCCCCAATATTTTTAGTACATTCATAACAGACAGGCTTCAACCCTTCTTCTTTGCAAGCTTTAATAGCGGTAAGTCCACTGGAACCCGCGCCAATTATGCATACCCGTTTCGCCATGACCACTGCAATAAAGTGATCACACACTAACAGCAGATGGTCGTCTCTACCTTCCAAGTCGAGCCTCGCGCGCTATACAGGTGAGAAGTCTCTAAGAGCGCAGGTGCGGAACGGGAGGCCAATAGCCGACCAGGAAGTTGGCACTGAATTCGCTGAGGGTCAACGCTGCGTGACGTCGGATCCACCGACCTAAGAACGCAAAGCACGTAACAATTTTCTTTGGAGAAGTTCGATTGCGTCGTTGCTAATTTGCAAAACAATAACAACGGGCAGTGAAGAAGCAAAGAATGTGGCCTTCTCCAAAAGCAGGCAAATGTTCCTGCAACAGGAAGAATGACATATACAGTTAATAAGTGAATGCAAATTTATTTTTTTGCAATTAGTGGTTAATTGGATTTTTTCTCAGAATATATACACCCCCTCTTTTGTCTTTGTTAATTATTTTACCTTCAATTAAATTTTAGGGTATAAATATAATAATTCGATCCTTAAGCCAAATTATAAAACAGCCCCCCACCCTTCTGCCCCATTTGAAAAACCATAAAAGAAAATCAAAATACATATACTTTAAGTCGTAAGAACATTCACATACCCTTCCGGTGGCGCAGTGGTATAAACGCTGTATTCTGACCATTCGTCCAAAACGGGTCCAGGGTTCGAATCGCGGTGAGACAAGGATGTTGTATTTGTCTTACGGCACTGGCTCTCTCCCTTCCCTGGAACCAGTGACCCTAAATTAGGAACGGTAGACTGCTTATAGCACATCGAGTTGCTCACGGTGGTCGTTAAAACCCCAACTAAAACCACAACATTTATTCAATTAAAAGAAATTTTAATGTTTTTACAGATAAATCGATTACAGATATTCAAATGAAAAAAAAAATCTTTCTTCTTTTTGCATTGGCAAAGTCTAATTAAATTTTTGGTATTTAATTTACCTACCTTTTGAGCTCCAGTGGCAATTACTGAAATATATTTTAGTCGTTTCTAGTACATTGTGGTGCGCAAATAATTTTTTTTTTTTTCAGCTTGCTGAATTACCTCTCAGAAGTAGCTACTGTAATAGATAGTGTTAGATAAGTACTGGTGGCGCAGTGGTCTAAGCGCTGGCGTATCACCTTTCGTCCGAGATGGGTCCGGGTTCGAATTCCGGTGAGGCATGGATGTTGTGTTTGTCTTATGGCACTAATTATCTACTTTCCCTGGAGCCAGTGGCCCTAAATTAGTGATGGGAGACTGCTTATATCCCATTGGCCGCGGATGACCTAGTGGTCAGTGTGCGTAACTGCCATGGAGAAGTCACAGGATCGATTCCAGGCAGGTACAAACGCTCGAACCACTAAACATCCGCCGTGAGTCAGATGGGCACGTTAAGCCGTCGTGTCCATCTGACGCACGGCGTATCATCCGCTTTATTCTTTTTCTCGGGTACTGCCCCCACCCCCTCTGCTATAAATAAAAGCGTCTTCTTCCCCCTTTCTACCTTGCTTCTGTGGGACTTTCCTCTCGGACACCCTTACCCAAATCTCCTAGCTTCCTACTCCTAAGGGTTGATTAAGACCTGGGATCAGACACTCCTTTCTTAAAATCCTCTACATAAATATCTAGAAAAATCTCTTATAGCCCATCGAGTTGCTCACGGTGGTCGAGAAAAAAAAAAAGATAAGTGTTGTAGAGACGTCCTGGTAATTACGTGACAAATTGTTAAACATTATTATTAACAAATCTTCGAGTCCTTTTATTGAACTTATTGATCCAGTTTCTTCTTTCATAAATCTATATGAAATTATTTGCAAAAGTTTAATGGAGAAACTTTTACTTAGGTCTTTGTTGTACACAGTTGAGTCACATTATTGTGACCACCTCGTAATTTTGACGTCAACAGCGGCGCGTAGCCAATGAAAGAAGGCACGTGTCGTGAGCTGGCTTACTGAGATTCTGAAAACATATCACTCGTTGCTGTCATGGATAAAAGGAGCGATTTATCAGATTTGCAAAAAAGGATGATTAAGGGCTTTCGGGCCAAGTGTGGCAGTATTTCTGAAACAGCGCAGTTTATGAACTGTTCGCGTGCTGCTGTGGTTAAAGTGTATCGTGATTGGAGAAATGTCACCATTGCGAATAAGCGACGTGAAAACTGCGGAGCACCACGTGCCATTGATGTGAGAGGTGAACGTCGGCTCCGAAGGTGCGTGAGGGACGATCGACACGCTACAATGGAGCAACTCACTGGCCAAATGAACCAGGGGGCTACCAGAAGTGTGTCTAAAACGACAGTTCGGCGAACTCTGCTGCGTATGGGGCTCCGATGCAGACGGATGGTCACTGCACCTATGCTAACGAAGGTGCATCGGCAGATGAAGCAGAAAACGTGAGGCAAAGTATTGCCTCACGTTTTCTGCTTCATCTAACGGATGGACGTTGGCGTATAAGGCGAGAAACATGGGATAACAGACACTCTTCAACCATTGCTGGAAGAACAGAAGCTGGTGGGGGCAGCGTTATGGTCTGGGGAATGTTTTCGTGGAATTATCTGGGTCCATTCACACCTGTGGAAGGCACTATGGATCGAATTCGTTATGAATCCATCTTTGCAGACCACGTACACCCATACATGCTGATTGTCTTCCCTGGGGCGGACGAGATCTTCCAGCACGACAATGCGACGTGTCGTACAGCTACAGATGTCCGAGAGTGGTTAGCAGAGCACAATGAAGACTTCAAAGTACTTCCCTGGCCCCCTAATTCCCAAGACTTAAACCGAATTGAGCATCTGTGGGACCACCTCGATCGTGTTGTTCGCTCTATGGATCCTTCACCGCGCACCCTCCAACAGCTGTCAAATGTACTGCAGTTAGCATGGCTCCACATACCTGTGAACATCTTCCAGAAACTTATTGAGTCATTCCCAGCCCGTCTAGCTGCTATCCGCGATGCACACGGCGGTTACTCTGGATATTTACTGAAAAGTGAAGTGAAGTTAATTTTTCAGGTGAATCCACCTTTCAGCAATATGTATCCCATGCACGACATGTCCTTCATCCAAAAAAAGAAAGGAGTTTTAAGAAAAATACACAATTGCTACCATGAAACATCCTCCAATTCAGATATTAGAGGGCTATGGAAACATCTGGTACTGCTAGTCTATACTTCTTGCCATCCAGCACTATCATGAACGGACCTAGGTGTGTGGAAATGTTACGGGGTAAGCTGTCATTTTATGTGAACATTCACGAATACACTACATTCACGCAAGACGGTGCTCCATGCCAGAGATCCACGACATTGAAGTACTTACTAACTAAGCTTAATTTTGTACGCTTAATTTTCGGAAATTATTCACTCCGATGTACGCTTAATTTTCGGAAATTATTCACTCCGGTGCTGGGGTCTGTGTTGATGACGTCTCTGTAGCGCGGATACCAGGTGAGGCTACGGTGTTTTCAACGGAGATACATGCAGTGTATCTCGTCCTTCTACATGTTTAGTCGAGCACTCATCATCCAGCTATAAAATACACTGAAGTGCCAGAAAAGCTGGTACACCAGTCTAATACTTTGTAGGTCCTCCACGGGAGCGCAGGACTGCAGAAATACGACGGGGCATGGATTTCACTAGCTTCTGAAAATATGCTGTAGGCAATGCACACCATACTTCCTGCAGAAACATGGAATACACTGTGTTTTATATGAAAATATAATCATACCTTAGCCGAATGTTAGTATTACAGGGATGAGACAAAACAGTGAGATCACGCAGGGCGTTACACGAACACAGGGTTCTGCACATACCGGCCACTAAATGAGAAACTTTTATTCAATACCGGGTTGGACCTCCTTTAGCCCGAATCTACAGCACGCATGCGGTTTGGCATAGGTTTAAAAAGGTATTGGAGTGCATCTAAGTCTACAGCATACCTGGCGTCCATCAGATAGTACTTAACTGGCTCAGATTTGACGGAAGGGGACTTTGCTTCCTGATCTGCTTTTCTAAGATGTCCCATACGTACATTCTCAATGGGGTTCAGATCCTGGCTTTGTGGTGGCCAGGGAAGATAGTAGAAGTCGCTGTCATGCTCGCTAAACCACTGCAGAGCACATATTGCGCGATGGCAATATGTGCTCAGCAGTGGTTTAGCGAGTCCATGAAACGTTTTCACCTGATGGATAAAAAGTCAACATTGCAGGATGGACTTGATCGGCAACATTGTTCAGATAATTCTTGAAGGACACCCGACCATCCAGTGGTTCAAGCGAGTCCATGAAACGCCTTCACTTGATGCATAAAAAGTCAACATGGCAGGATGGACTTGATCGGCAACATTGTTCAGATAATTCTTGAAGGACACCCGACCTTCCAGTGGTTCAAGCGAGTCCATGAAACGCCTTCACCTGATGAATAAAAAGTCAACATTGCAGGATGGACTTGATCGACAACATTTTTCAGATAATTCTTGAAGGACACCCGACCGTCCAGTGGTTCAAGCGAGTCCATGAAACGCCTTCACCTGATGCATAAAAAGTCAACATGGCAGGATGGACTTGATCGGCAACATTGTTCAGATAATTCTTGAAGGACACCCGACCTTCCAGTGGTTCAAGCGAGTCCATGAAACGCCTTCACCTGATGAATAAAAAGTCAACATTGCAAGATGGACTTGATCGGCAACATTGTTCAGATAATTCTTGAAGGACACCCGACCTTCCAGTGGTTCAAGCGAGTCCATGAAACGCCTTCACCTGATGCATAAAAAGTCAACATTGCAGGATGGACTTGATCGACAACATTGTTCAGATAATTCTTGAAGGACACCCGACCTTCCGTCAATATAAGGGGATTTCACAAGGTATTAGAGTGCATCCACGCCTACAGCATACCAGGCGTCCACCAGACAGTACTTAACTGACTCAGATTTGCCGAAGATTACTTTGCTACCTGATCTGTTTTTCTAAGATGTCCAATACATACATTCTCATTGGGGTTCAGATCACGGTTTTGTAGTGGCCAGGGAAGATGGTAGAAGTCGCTGCCATGCTCGCTGAATCACTGCTGAGCACATCTTGCGCGATGACCAGTAGTCCATGAAACAGCCTTCACCTGCTGGATAAAAAGTCAACATTACAGGATGCACTTGATCGGTAACATTGTTCAGATAATCCTTGAAGACACACGACATTCCATCAAGATTAGGGGACCTGTTCCGTAACAACAGAACTTGTCCCACACTATGACATCACCTTCAGAACCTTGAGGTGCTTTCACAAGGCAAACTGGATCCATTGCTTCTTGGAGCTCCTGCCAAACTCTCTGCCTACCGTTGGTACAGAACAAGGTGTACCACGACTCGTCGGGCGAAAGACTTTTTCCAATCTTCCAGTGTCCAATCACGGTGTTCCTGACACCACTGTAGTCGAACTTTCCGGTTCTTTGTAAAAATCAATGGCTTCCGTATAGACATACACCAATACCGATCTTCCTCAATTCCCTGCGCACAGTTCGGTGAGATATGGGTCAGGAAGAGTCTTCATTGAATGCTTTGGTCAATTGCTGTACACAAGAAATCCTGTTTCTTCGTACAAGCCTTTTCAGAAGACGGCGATCTCATTCCTGACAGATTTACTTCTCGCCTCTTAAACAAGAAATGTGGATTAAAAACACTGTTTAAAACCCCCGGGATATCTCACCTTTTGAGAGACTAGTCAACTCTGCTGTTTTCAAAAACGCAGCTCCAGCCTGTCGAGTACCCAACGTAAGCCCTTTGTCGAACTCCGAAAGATCATTGGTTTTTTCCATTGTGATCAACACTATGATGACTGCTGACGAACAGCAGTCGTAAATAGTTGCCTAGATCACGTGGTGACGCACGTGACCTCGTATTTTGCATATACACTGCTTAAAGGACGTTTACGTACATCTGCATAAAGCTTTTTTTTTTTTTTTGGAGGTTTAACGACCACTGTGAGCAACTCATTGGGCTATAAGCAGTCGCCCGTCCCTCATTTAGGGCCACTGGTTCTAGGTAAAGGATAGAGCCAGTGCTGTAAGACAAACACTTCATGCCTCACGGGATTTGAACCCGCACCCATCTAAGACGAATGATCGGAAGTCATCGCTTTGACCACTGCGCCACCGGGGCGGTGCATGAAGGTTTCTAATTCAGTGATCAGTGTGTGTATGAAGGACTTCGTTAAATAGAAAATCTGTTAGCTAAATGTGGGCGAAAATCAGGGATATCTCACCTTTGGTAGACCACTCAAATCTGCTGTTTTCAAAAACGTAGCTCCAGCCAGACGGGCACCCAATACAAGCCCTTTGTCGAACTCCTAAAGACCCTTTGTTTTTTCCATTGTGGTCAACACCATGATGACTGATGACGAAAAGCAGCCGTAAATAGTTGTCTAGGTCACGTGATGACGCACGTAACCTCGTATTTTGCATACACTGCTTAAATGGCGTTTACGTACATCTGCATAAAGCTTTTTTTTTTTTTTTTTTTGGAGGTTTAACGACCACCGTGAGCAACTCATTGGGCTATAAGCAGTCGCCTGTCCCTAATTTAAGACCACTGGTTCCAGGGAAGGGAGATGAAAACATTTAGTTTAAGTTTAAAGGAACCCCCATAAATTCCCAATACATATAATTTTAAACTGCTAAGTTTCATGTTTTATAATAATCATGAATACGAAAACAAAATTTTAAATTCTTAACCTAAAGCGGAATTTCTTTCTGTGCACTTACGTGCACAGGTCTTTTTCTCCACGAAGAATCGAGGCAAGGCTTACATACCAACAAGTTAGTAAAATCATGCAATGCATTGATTATGATACGCTTTCCAACATACCAGAAATTATTACTCAAGTTATGTGGATAATGGCTGTGGAATAAATCTCGCTCCTCTGTTCTGACCTTTGACCCCATTCCGATGATATTCAACAGAACCGGTTCACTATGCCTCCGGAACAACATGATAAAGTTTTGTCGCAATAGAAGCAGTTTTACGCAAGTTATGAGAATAATGGCTGTGGAATAAATCTGGCTTTTGTGCAATGACCTTTGACCCCATTTCGTTGATATTCAACAGAACCGGTTCACTATACCTCCGGAACAACATGATAAAGTTTTGTCGCAATCTAAGCATTTTAGGTACGTTATGATGCACAAGGGCAATGGAATGGATCCCACTCCAGTGTCCTGACCTTTGACTCCATTTCGCCCATTTTCAATAGGGTTCGTCCCCAGTGGTTCCCTACCACATACTAAAATTTCATCGAAATCGAACCATTTTTACGCAAGTTATGCCGCATAAGGGCAATGGAATAAATCCCGCTCTTATGTCCTGCCTGACCTTTGACCCCATTCCGCCCATTTTCAATAGGGCTCATGCCCAGGTGGTTGTCTACCACATACTAAAATTTCATCGAAATTGAACCATTTTTACGCAAGTTATGATGTATAAAGGCAATGGAATGGATCCAGCTCCTATGTCCTGACCTTTGACCCTATTTCACTCATTTTCAATATGGCTCGTGCCCAGGTGGTTCCCTACCACATACTAAAATTTCATCGAAATCGAACCATTTTTACGCAAGTTATGACGCATAAAGGCAATGGAATGGATCCAGCTCCTCTGTCCTGAACTTTGACCCTATTTCACCCATTTTCAATAAGGTTTGTCCCCAAGTGGTTCCCTATCACATACCAGAATTTCATCGAAATCGAACCATTTTTACGTAAGTTATGTCGAATAAAGGCAATGGAATGGATCCAGCTCCTATGTCCTGACCTTTGACCAAATTTCACCCATTTCAAATAGGAATCGTCCCCAGGTGGTTCCCACCACATACTAAAATTTCATCGAAATCGAACCATTTTTACGCACGTTATGACGCATAAGAGCAATGGAATGTATCCCGCTCCTATGTCCTGACCTTTGACCCTGCTTCGCCCATTTTCAATAGGGTTCGTTCCCAGGTGGTCCCCTACCACATACTAAAATTTCGTCGAAATCGAACCATTTTCACGTCAGTTATTGTGCGGACGGACGGACGGACGGACGGATAAAGCTGGAGCATATACGCTTCTTCAACCTACGGTTGGAAAGCGTAAAAAAATGGGTAAATGTGTCAAGAGTAGTAGAAAATGTTCCGTGAAAACGATTGCCTTTTCTTGCCAAAGGTGGAGCTTTGCTATTACATACAACTTGTTGAACTGCTAATTTCCATGCTTAATTATAATGATTACGAAACAACTTCTGAAAACATTTTAATTGACAAAATCGCTAAACAAATGTTCGTTAAATAGAAGTTCTACTGTGCTTAGTTTCTATAAAGCCGATCATGAAATCACAAAAATTACTTTTTCGCATCAGGGCATTTTTTATCACTTTAGTCGATCTTATTTGATATAACTCTTTTTGTTCGCATCTTTCCTTTCACCTGAATGCCCAGTTGGTTTAGGTCTTTTTTTTTTTAAATCTTTTTGCATGCTAATGATCTAGAATCAAAAATAAATATTTAATCTGCACTTTCCTGAGGTAAGTTAACAACAGGAATAAAAAGAAGACGTATGAAAGAACTGACACTTCCGTCCCAATTGAATTGTTCAACTACCTCGTCTCATTTCCTGCTAATTCATTCCTCTAGCTTCTCGTCTGCCTGGTGGCCATTTTGTTTTATTGAACAACAGACGTTTACCCTAGCACGGGCATACACTCACGCTATTTGATCAGCTACGCTTCATCGAGTGGCAACAATGAACTGCTGGATCTCTGCTTTCCTGCTCGACACGAAATGGCTTATTTTTGTTCCTTGCCAAACCTCAAATTGAACAATATCCTCTTCTAGTACATAGCTACCGCGTTTATACAAGCGTTTTAATATATCAGCTGAAGAATGCGATTAATATTTAAGCTCCGCTACTTAAAAATTTCACACTTTTCTTTCTTCTTTTTGTGAATAATTTTAAACATTACTATGCTTCTGAATCAAAGGATAAAATTAGCTAGGTAATGGAGTTTTTAAAGCGCACCATTATGGAGTTAAAAGCGAGTTGTTTGCTGTATTTTATGGTTCTGATAGTTGTAGCTTAACGTGCTTAATTCAGTTCGTAGATAAATGTTCTTAGAGAACTTCGTAAAACATACCGGGTATTTATAAAATAAACCTTGTTTTTCTGCGTGGTAAGGGCTGCACTAACCAAATTTCTGCGTTACGCATGATGATCGAAAAGTATCTGTTGGTAAGAAAGTACACTGGCGTGCAAGAATTAAGGACGAGACGGTTTTTCGAATGTAACGTCGTGCAGAAGTGCTCCACATCGACTCAAATCATACCATAAGATCCCCAAGATGTAAGAATATGGGACAAGTGAGCAAAACCGTCCAAACAAGGAATCCAAAGGATACAAAGGCACTTTATTGAAAAGGTAGCTTCGAGCACAACTGGACAGAAGACAGAAACGTCCATGTGACAGGCGGCTGCCAAGGAAAATCCAGCCTTTAGTAGGGGACATGATCACCCCTGACTGCGTTGCAGGATTTACAACGTCTGTCCATGCTGAGGACGAGGTTGTCAAGGAGCTGTTGAGGCATCGCGGCCCATTCCTCTTGTAGCGCCAATCGCAGCTGCGGAATCGTTCCTGGCGGCTGGTGACGTGCTACCAAGCGTCTCCCGAGAAGGTCCCACACGTGTTCGACTGAATTTAGATCCGGGGACCTTGCGTGCCAATCCATGCGTTGAATAACTTCACTCTCCAACAGCTCTGCGACAGCCACTGTACGATGAGGTGTAGTGTTGTCGTCCATGAAGAGGAACTCAGGACCCACATCACCTCTAAACAGACGCACGTAAGGCAGGAGAATCTCGGTACGATAGCGGACACCAGTGACTGAACCTCCTTGAAAGATGTGGAGGTCAGTACGGCTACCTAGCATGATACCGCCCCAAACGAGAACTCCGCCACCTCCAAAACGGTCCCCTTCGATGATGTTGGAGGTGTGATTGCGTGTTCCTTGCTCCAAATGTGTATACGTTCAGAATCACTCGTCAGACTAAATCGGCTCTCATCCGTAAAGAGAACTCGACCCCATTGCTGATGTGTCCAGTTCTTGTGTTCCTGGCACCACAGAAACCGTAGTCTCCGATGAGCAGGCGTTAATGGCACACACCGTACTGGTTGTCGTGCAAAAAGATCACCTTTGTGCAGCCTCCTGGTCACGGTAAAACGCGATAACGGACATCCAGTTGTCTGTTGCATGTGCCTTGCGCTTTCTCCCGCTGTCTGCCGTCTGTATCGTCTCGCCTGTAGGACAATATACCGGTCGTTCGCCGCCGTGGTTGCTCGTGGACAACCACTGCTAAACTCTGGGACAGGTGTTCCTGTCGTTTGAAATGCTCTCCAAGCTCGTGAAACGATGCTGTGAGCGATCCCGAACTCCTCGTCCACACTAATCCCACTTCGACCTTCTTCCAACTTCCCAATGACGCGACCTCTGGTAAAGTCATCCAGATGTCGTCTACTGGATTGCTTGTTGGCCATATCCCACGGTGGCAGCAACTCGGCGTCGTTCAAACCGATGTACACCGTGCAATAGATTTCACCGAATTGCTGAGCGTACACCGCCCGTGTGCTTTATACCCTTCCGACACTCCCCCCTACGTCATGCTGCATATATGCTCATGCCCTACCGTACCGGACTCTAGTCTATCTCCTGAGTGGTCTTTCGGTCCGTTCTGCCTGCTCGTTCCGCTGTTATGCTAATTTCTCCTCTTCGTCCTTAATTTTTGCACGCCAGTGTATTTACTGCCTTCATAGATTTAGAGAAAGCCCATAACTCCGTAAATAGGATGCTTCTGTGGAAGGTACTGAATAAATATGGTGTTCGTGGGAATCTACTTAATAGTGTGAAATTCATGTATGCTGGCAGTAGAGCTTATGTATCACTGAATGGTGTACCAAAATGGTTTTCTATTGGTGCAGGAGTCAGGCAAGGTTGTGGATTGTCACCATGGCTGTTTAATAATTTATGGATGCGTGCATGCGTGTTGCCAAAATAGATAATACTGGTTTATGTCTTGGTGATATCCTTGCGTGCAGATTGCTGTATGCTGATCACACAGTCCTGTTGGCAGAGAGCAAAAGTGAGTTGCAGCGTATGTTGTCCCGGATATATGAAGTTTGTATGAAATTCAAGCTGAGTGTAATTAAGTGAAAACCCAAAGTAATGGGTTTTGAGCAAGGAACTGTTAGTATTAAATGCAGGATAAGTCTAAATGGCACATTTATCGACCGGATGAACGAGTTCGTACATTTGGGAAGCATGTTTAACAGAGAGAACAAGTTAGATAGCGAAATCAGTAGGCGATTGAATTGTTCATTGAAAGTCATAGCTGCTTTAAGAGGATTTCACAAGTTAGTAAAATCATGCAATGCATTGATTATGATACGCTTTCCAACATACCAGAAATTATTACTCAAGTTATGTGGATAATGGCTGTGGAATAAATCTTGCTTTTGTGCAATGACCTTTGACCCTATTTCGTTGATATTCAACAGAACCGGTTCACTATACCTCCGAAACAACATGATAACGTTTTGTCGCAATCGAAGCATTTTTAGGTAAGTTATTATGTACAAGGACAATGGAATGGATCCCACTCCAGTGTCCTGATCTTTTACCCCATTTCGCCCATTTTCAATGGGGTTCGTGCCCAGGTGGTTCCCTACCACATACTAAAAGTTCATCAAAGTCGAACAATATTTACGCATGTTATGACACATAAAGGCAATGGAATGGATCCCGTTGTTATGCCCTGACCTTTGACCCCATTCCGCCCATTTTCAATAGGGCTCGTGCCCAGGTGGTTTCCTACCACATACTAAAATTTCATCGAAATCGAACCATTTTCACGCAAGTTATGATGTATAAAGGCAATGGAATGGATCCAGCTCCTATGTCCTGACCTTTGACCCTATTTCACTCATTTTCAATAGGGTTCGTCCCCAGGTGGTTCCCTACCACATACTAGAATGTCATCGAAATCGAACGATTTTTACGCAAGTTATGACGAATAAAGGCAATGGAATGGATCCAGCTCCTATGTCCTGACCTTCGACCCTATTTCACCCATTTTCAATAGGAATCGTCCCCAGGTGGTTCCCTACTACATACTTAAATTTCATCGAAATGGAACCGTTTTTACGGAAGTTATGACGCATAAAGGCAATGGAATGGATCCAGCTCCTATATCCTGGGCTTTGACCCTGTTTCGCCCATTTTCAATAGTGTACCACATACTAAAATTTCGTCGAAATCGAACCATTTTCACGTGAGTTATCGTGCTGACGGACGGACGGATGAACAGAGGGACGGACAAAGCTGGAGCATATACGCTTCTTCAGCCTACGGTTGGAAAGCGTAAACAAGAATGATGGGCTCCCAAGAGAATCCGGAATGGCTGTGCATGAATGTGTAATTGTTCCTACTCTGATGCATGGTAGTGAAACCTGGGTATTGCAGAAGAAACATGGGAGTCTTTTGTGTGCTGGAGAGATGCGTTACTTACGGTTTTTTTTTTTTTTTTTTGGTAAGACACGCTCTGATCATGTGAGGAATGAAGATGTGTTGCAGTTGTGTTGTGTAAGACGGAGACTAATATTTTTCGGTGGTTTGGCCATGTTGGAAGAATGAGTGATGAGATGCTTACTAAGAAATGTTTTCAGCCCAAGTGGCAAGAAAGAAAGGTAGATAAAGGCCAAGGAAATCATGGGACGACCAGATTCAGGAGTTATAACGAAGTTAATTTCTCCGTCATTTCTATCCGCGCCAAGATTCGAACCCGGATCCCCTCATTCCGGAATAAGTTGCTCTACCAATTGAGCTACGCGGACATGTATTCTGATTCCTATCTGCCTTTATGTCGTGTGCGTCCTGCTGGCAGGTACGTCACATCTCCCCCCCGAAAGAGGGCCGGGGGCATGGCCCACGGGTCAGCCGTGACCATTCATCGTTGCAGGCAGTCATCCACTGTAGAACGTGCACTTCAGAACTCCCAGTCAATCTGCTGTGTGGAATGCAACATCACACATTTTTTATTTTTCGAAGCGCTGGAGAAGGAATTCTCTGATTTTTCCTGTCTCGCGGTGTGGAAATAACATCACACCAAGGCGAGATTTTGAACGGTCGGGTCATCCGGATAGTTCGGGCGCCATTATAACGAAGTAAATTTCTCCGTCATTTTTGGTCTACGCCGGGATTCGAACCCGAGTACGCTTATTCCGGAACAAGTCGCTCTACCAACTGAGCTAGGCGGACATGTATTCTGATTCCTATCTGCCTTTATGTCGTGTGCGTCCTGCTGGCAGGTACGTCACAGAGTGTTTGCATGAGAAAAAGATTATGAGTATAAGGTACAAAAGGTCTTGTATACGACGTGTGATGGATCTCAGTGAAGCTCTAATTGTATGCCAAAATCGCTGTAAATGGAGATATTTCATACGGCAACAGTAAGTAAGTAATCAGTTAAACATTTATCAGGTGGATTGTCTTTCTTTGTGGAGCTAACTTCTGAATATCAGAGAACAGCTTAGTGATAGGTATGTACTATTAATATGTATGTATGTACACCAATGAGTCATTGCATTATGATCACCCCCATCCTAGAGAAATGAGCGCTCCTGGAGACCGAAGAGAGGCGCAGGTGTAGTACACAAAGCAGTGTATATACAATCCGAAGACCGGCTTTCGGTTAGTAGAGCGTTCGGAGTTGTGATGGCACGGCACCTTTGAACTACCATCTGGGAAACGGCAAGGCTTGTGGTTGTTCACGTGACGTATCTAAAGTGGTGCACAGATGGCCAAACGACGTACCGTCGTCCGGCCGTGTATCCTGCACAGCTCATTGATGCCAGAGGGGAGCGGAGACTGTCGCTCACTGCTCACAGCGACCGTAAGGCCACAGTGCGGCAAATCACCCGCAGCTACTACAGTGGTAATCAGGGCAATGTGTCACATCACACAGTTCATCGCATCCTTCTACGCCTGGGCCTGCGTAGCCGTAGATCCAGCCGGGTCCACATGCGCACTGCACGTCACCGCCAACAACGCATGAAATGGGTCCAAGATAATCGAGATTGGGCCGTGGATGATTGGAAGAAAGTAGCCTGGTCTGACGAATCAAGATTCCTGGTGCATCACGTCTGAAGGCCGAGCGCGGATACGCCAATTACCAACGGAGGCTATGAGACATGGATGCACTTTTGGGCGGAAACAGGCCGGCGGTGGTGTTATGCTGTTGGCGATGTTTTCTTGGGACACTTTAGGACCCATTACCCCATTAGCACAATCCCTGACAGCTGTCAGGTATCTGAACATCATTGCAGACCAAGTTCCCCCTTTCATGGCAACCGTGTTCCCTGCTGGTGATGGCCATTACCAACAGATAATGCGCCATGCCACACTGCCAGAAACGTCAAGGGGTGGTTCGGTGGAACACGTGGGGACTTTTGTTAATGCCCTGGCCTGCAAATTCAACTGACATGAACTCAATCAAACATTTGTGGTTCGACTTGGAAAAGCGGGTTGGCGGTAAATCACCACCACCCTGAAATGTACGGGAACCGGAAGGAATGCTGTTGAGATTATGGTAGCACAACGGTTAGCAACTCATGGGCTACAACCAGTCGCCCGTCTCTACTTTACGGCAACTGGTTCTAGGGAAGGGAGAGAGCCAGTGCCGTAAGACAAACACAACAGCCATGCCTGACCGAGATTCGAACCCGGACCTGGAATGTAGCTAGCGCTGAATTCTAGGGGAGGCTACAAATAATGCAGGGGAGGCGAGAACATGTATAGGTACTTTCATAAACCTATTTTAACTTACAGGTTAAAATACACTGCTGGACACCCAAAATGCAACACGAAGAAGGACACGAGATAGCAAAGCCAGATTTACTGGGCCGCCCCGGTGGCGCAGTGGTCTAAGGCGTTGGCCTCTGATCATTCGTCGGAAGGGGTCCGGGTTCGAATCCCGGTGAGGCATGGATGTTGTGTTTGTCTTACGGCACTGGCTCTCTCCCTTCCCTGGAACCAGTGACTCTAAATTAGGGACGGGCGATTGCTTATAGCCCATTGAGTTGCTCACGGTGGTCGTTAAATCTCAAAAAAAAAAAAAAAAAAAAAAAAAAAAAAAAAAAAGATTTACTGGACACATAACAACAGATACAATTGAGCTTACAGGCCCGTGCGACTTGCGGAACACGCAGACATCAATAGTTCGTGTGGCCCCCATGGCTGGAAATAACGGCCGCTACACGCCGCGGCATCGAACGAAAAAGACTTTGGATGTGGGCTTGGGGTATGTTGGTCCAGGCTGCTTCCACACGTTGCCACAGTTCATGAGGCGTAGCCGCGAGTGGTGCTTGCCGGGCCACTCGGTTGCCGATCAGCGACCAGACGTGTTCGATGGCCGACATATCGGGAGCACAGGCGGGCCACGACAGCGGTGACACCTGGTGGGCCTTGAAGAATTGTTGCACGAAGCGTGCCACGTGCGGGCGCGCATTATCCTGTTGAAACGTGGCCGCTGGCAGGTCCTGCAGGTAAGGGAGGACTACAGGCTTCAAAACGTCGGAGATGTAGCGGTGGCTGTTGAGTGAACCGGCGATGCGTACCAGAGGGGTGCGGGTGTCATATCCAATTTCGCCCCAAACCATAACGCCAGGCGACGGACCGGTATGGCGATACATAATGCAAGCGTCATACAGTCTTTCGCCGCCGCCCCGGTGGCGCAGTGGTCTAAGGCGCTGGCCTCTGATCATTCGTCCGTAAGGGGTCCGGGTTCGAATCCCGGTGAGGCATGGATGTTGTGTTTGTCTTACGGCACTGGCTCTCTCCCTTCCCTGGAACCAGTGACCCTAAATTAGGGACGGGCGACTGCTTATAGCCCATTGAGTTGCTCACGGTGGTCGTTAAACCTCCAATCAAAAAAAAAAAAAAACAGTCTCTCGCCGCGGCGCCGCCACACGCGGATCCGACCATCATGGTGTTGCAGGCAGAAGCGGGATTCGTCGGAGAAGACAATGTCGTGTCATTCGGTAGTCCAGATGCGGCGTTCAACGGCCCACTGCCGACGCACTCGCCGGTGGTGTAATGTCAATGGTAATCGGAGCAATGGGTGCCGTGCGACAAGTCCCCGCTCCTGCAGACGACGTCGAACGCTACGTGCTGACACAGGTTGTTGCGCAACACACCCTAATCCCTGCGCTAACGTTCGTGATGTGGCGGTGCGAGCCGTCAATGCCCGCCGCACAACATGCCAGTCCTCTCGTTCGGTGGTGTGCCGCGGCTGCGGCAATCGCTCACGTCGGTCCGTCCATCTTTCCTGCACCCACCGAATCCATACTCGCCTCACTGTGGCTGGATGTCGTCCCACACGGGCGCCGATGTCTCCGTACGATAAACCGCTGTCGCGATAAGCCAATATTTGTCCTCTGTCAAACTCCGAAACGTGCTGGAATGACTGCCGTATTCTGCAAAGAGGCATCCGGAAGCCTCCCACGCACAGATCCGGCAGCACAACACACTTCCACTACTTACACCCCGCCTTCTGTGCATCCTTCTTATAGTGGTTCTCGGTGGCGTGCCGGGCGCACATGATTTGCATATGCCCTGCAATGCTAATCGTTTGCATGTCCTCTCGCGGGCGACGCATGCTGCGAATTTCAAGCCAATCGGAAGCTTTCTTCTTGGTGTTGCATTTTTAGTGGCCAGCAGTGCATTATATTGTAGCTAACGTAAATTACTCGTGCTGGAATGCTATACATGAAATATAAAAGCCGTTTTTGCACGATTAAGGTGAGTTAATATCAATTGATATGAAATTAAAATCATTTATTAAAATACATGAAGTTCAAATCACAACACAGACATAAGATCTTTCAATCTCACTACGAGATCTTCCTCAGATGTAAAGAAACTTGAGTAAGTTCGACCCAAAGTTATACAGTGTGATTCCTAAAGTCCTAAGTCACCTCAATAACTTGGGAACAAAGACAGCTAGAAGTATGAAAGTCAGGTATGGTATAGTAAAACAACCATGCGCTAACGAATGAGAGTGACTGCAGCGCCCCTAGTGGCAAAATGTGGAAGTTAGCACTCCTATCTCGGAAACCATGAGAGATACGGGAAAGAGATCAATTAGAAACTTGTAGAGCATCAACGAATTAGTAGGAAACGACATATGATAGAAACGGCTGGGTTAAGTAGAAGGCTGGAAACGCGAACTTGTGCGAAGCCGGTTCGTGTCGTTGTCGCGGTAACAGTCTAGCAGAGAGATATGTATGACGTATGCGACCGCACGCCTGTGAGTGTCGTATGCAAATTCTGGTGTGACATAACGCCTCACCTGCCGTATCAGGCGCGGCGGGGCAATGTATAAAGGATCGTCGGTCAGGAGCTATGTCATTCGTAACGTGAATATCGGGTAAAAAACGAGCATGGCAGGCTATTCAAATGAACAGTATTGCGAGATGGTACTGCTATATGGAGAATTCGAACGCAACGCGAGGGAAGCGTCACGCCAGTATGGCTTACGATTTCCGACTCGTCCATCGCCGACAGCGTGGGCCATTAGTCACGCGGTTCGACGGTTACGAGAGACAGGCAGTATTGCAGCGCGTCCTCGTTCGGGCCGACCCACCAGAATGGGTAGGGATGTGCAACCAGTAGATGTTCTGGCATACGTTTTGGCCAACCCACACACCAGTACGAGGGAAGTCAGTATGGCATGTGGCTTATCACCAATCCCGTGTATGGAGCATTTTGCATCAGCGTGGTGTCCATCCGTGCCGTACAGTACCGCTGGGCGTACTGATGCCAGGGGATAACCAACGACGTCTAGTTTGGTGCAATTTTGTAATGAACACCGTAGAAGAAAATGCGGCCTTTCTATCAAACATCCTTTAGACTGACGAGGCGCAGTTCACACGCGCCGGGGTGCCGAACAAACAAAACGCCCATTATTGAGCAGTTCAGAATCCATTTTTTACACGGGAAATGAGGCATCAGGTGCGCTGGTCGATTAATGTCTGGTGTGTGGACCGACTTGTTGGGCCTGTGTTCTATGAGGGCGCATTAAATGGAGGAAGATACCTGCAACTGTTACAAAGCACATTACCTGAGTGGTTAGATGATCTGTCTCTGCAAGATGTACGCTCATTATGGATTCAGCAGGACGGCGCTCCGGCACATCAACCAACAGCGGTACAGCACTTCCTGTCCGACACTTTCGGGCAACAGATCATCGGTTATTGTGGTCCCGTAGCGTGGCCTCCACGATCCCCGGATCTAACTCCCATGGATTTCTTCCTCTGGGGTTACATAAAGGATCACGTGTACAGGGTGGAACCGACGAGTCTCCACGATCTCCGACTGCGTATCGTCGCTGCGTGTGAGAGCGTGACACCTGTTTTGCTGGCGAACGCACAACGGGAAGTTCTGTCTCGCATTCAAATGTGTATTGTGGCAGACGGTGGCCATATTGAACCCTATTTACGTTAAGCGCAACGTTATGCAAGTACCGCTGTTGCATTAAATACGACCAATGTACTCCATTTGTATTCATGCCTGAGTATAATAAACCTTGTGTTTCCCTCACGTTTCCAGCCTTCTACTTACCTCTGCCGTTTCTACCATATGTCATTTTCTACTAATTCGTTAATGTTCTACAAGTTTCTATTTGATCTCTTTCCCGTATCTCTCATGGTTTTCGAGATAGGAGTGCTAACTTCCACATTTTGCCACTAGGGACGCTACAGACACTCTCATACGATATCGCATGGTTGTTTTACTATACCATACCTTACTTCCATAGCTCTATCTGTCTTTGTTCCCAAGTTATTAAGGCGACTTAGGATTTTAGGAATCACCCTGTATATAAAGTCCGTTGCCATTCTGCCCATACTAAAAGGATCAAATGCATATACTACAATGACTTAACCTGGGGTCGTCTCTACACTCGCACTCTCCCGTCTCTGGGTTCACCACAGCTTCCCCGAATCCCGTTTCCCCGTTTTTTTAAACCCCCATCGCTCCCCTACCCATGACTGACCCACCTCACAGGTCAGATCAGATCATATGTAGAGGATTTTAGGAAGGGAGTGTCTGACCCCAGGTCTTAAACAACCCTTAGAAATAGGAAGCTAGGAGATTTGGGCTAGAGTGCCCGATAGGAAAGTCACTCGGAAGTGAGGTAGAAGACGCCTTTATTTACTACCGGGGGGCCAGTACCCGGGGTCCGACGGCTTAATGTGCCAAACAGATCAGATCATATGTAGAGGATTTTAGGAAGGGAGTGTCTGACCCCAGGTCTTAAACAACCCTTAGAAATAGGAAACTAGGAGATTTGGGCTAGAGTGCCCGATAGGAAAGTCACACGAAATCGAGGTAGAAGACGCCCTTATTTACTACCGGGGGCCAGTACCCGGGGGCCGACGGCTTAATGTGCCCATCAGATCAGATCAGATCATGTGTAGAGGATTTTAGGAAGGGAGTGTCTGACCCCAGGTCTTAAACAACCCTTAGAAATAGGAAGCTAGGAGATTTGGGCTAGAGTGCCCGATAGGAAAGTCACACGGAAGCGAGGTAGAAGACGCCCTTATTTACTACCGGGGGCCAGTACCCGGGTTCCGACGGCCTAATGTGCCCATCAGGTCAGATCAGATCATATGTAGAGGATTATAGGAAGGGAGTGTCTGACCCCAGGTCTTAAACAACCCTTAGAAATAGGAAGCTAGGAGATTTGGGCTAGAGTGCCCGATAGGAAAGTCACACGGAAGCGAGGTAGAAGACGCCCTTATTTACAACCGGGGGGGGGGGCTAGTACCCGTGGTCCGACGGCTTAACGTGCCCATCCGACCCACGGCGGGTTATTAGTGCGTCGAGCGTTCGTACCTGCCTGGGACCGAACCCGCGGTCCTTTCCGTGGCAGTCACGAACGTTGCCGACTACACCTCACAGGTGTTTGCTTTTATAACCCTTATACTGTTCACGACCGCTACCCCGAATCCCGTTTCCCCGACTTTTTAAACCCCCATCGTCCCCCCCCTCCCCAGAATTTACAGGTGTTTGATCTTTACTGTATTTCGTGGTGACTGGTGGACTTATCGATACGTAGATAGAAGGCCTGCATGTTTTTCTTAGTTATGAGAGGAGCCAGAACTTGAGCATTATGAATAATATCGAAGTAATTGAATCAAACAAAGGTAAGCCTATGTTTGCCATTAACGGTTATTTATACGAAAAAGAAAAACGTAATCAAACTGATGACGTTACCATCTATGCACGTTGCAGAAGATCTCGAAATTATGGATGCAAAGATAGAATAACTATTTTCTACGATGGCAGCAGTTACCTTATAAAAGGCCACATAAAAGACTCTGTGCACAGCCACTGACCCATGGTTAGAAAAATCACGGGAATAAGTATGAAAAATGAAATGAAAAAACGCCTCTTGGAGGACCCTTCCTGCTTAGTAAAAGTAAGCTATGATAAGGTCATTTCCGAATATATCGCTACAGATAATGCTTCCAGACACGAAGTAGTTAAAGCTGCTCCAACTTTCGACAACATGAGTACGATTTTGTACAGAGAAAGATCCAAGTTAAGCCTTCCTCTTCCTACTCATCGAAGTGAATTAATATTAGATAATGCGTGGTCTTTTATTGGAAACAAAAACTTCGTTCTCTTCAATACTGATGGCAAGGATAAGTTGATTGGTTTCGGCACACAACTTCTTTTTTTAATTTTGTGCACGAATGATTCCGGCAAAACTACACTGGTGAGCAAAAATTAAGGACGAAGAGGAGAAATTAGCATAACAGCGGAACGAGCAGGCAGAACGGACCGAAAGACCACTCAGTAGATAGACAAGGATCCGGTACGGTAGGGCATGCGCATATATGCAGCATGACATGGGGGGGAGAGTGTCGGAAGGGTATAAAGCACACGGGCGGTGTACGCTCAGCGACTCGGTGAAATCTATTGCACGGTGTACATCGGTTTGAACGACGTCGAGTTGCTGCCACCGTGGGATATGGCCAACAGGCAATCCCGTAGACGACATCTGGATGACTTTACCAGAGGTCGCGTCATTGGGAAGTTGGAAGAAGCTCGAAGTGTGACTAGTGTGGCCGAGGAGTTTGGGATCGCTCACAGCATCGTTTCACGAGCTTGGAGAGCATTTCGAACGACAGGAACAACTGTCCGAGAGTTTAGCAGTAGTCGTCCACAAGAAACCACGGCGGCAGACGACCGGTATATTGTCCTACAGGCGAGAAGAGACAAACGGAAGACATCGGGATAAATCGCAAGGCACATGCAACAGATAACTGCACGACCGTTATCGCGTTTTACCGTGGCCAGGAGGCTGCACAAAAGTAGTCTATTTGAACGACGACCAGTATGGTGTGTGCCATTAACGCCTGCTCATCGGAGACGGCGGTTTCTGTGGTGCCAGGAACACAAGAACTGGACACATCAGCAATGGGGTCGAGTTCTCTTTACGGATGAGAGCCGATTTAGTCTGACGAGCGATTCTGGACGTATACACATCTGGAGAGAGCAGGGAACATGCAATCACACCTCCAAAATCATCGAAAGGGACCGGTTTGGAGATGGCGGAGTTCTCGTTTGGGGCGGTATCATGCTTGGTAGCCGTACTGACCTCCACATCTTCCAAGGAGGTTTAGTCACTGGTGTCCGCTGTTGTACAGAGGTTTTGCCTCACGTGCGTCTGTTTAGAGGTGCTGTGGGTCCTGAGTTTCTCTTCATGGACGACAACGCTACGCCTCATCGTACAGTGGCTGTCATAGAGCTGTTGGAGAGTGAAGATATTCAACGCATGGATTGGCCCTCAAGGTCCCCGGACCTAAATCCAATCGAACACGTGTGGGACCTTCTCAGGAGACACTTAGCAGCACGTCACCAGCCGCCAGCAACGATTTCGCAGCTGCGATTGGCGCTACAAGAGGAATGGGCCGCGATGCCTCACCAGCTCCTTAACAACCTTGTCCTCAGCATGGACAGACGTAAATCCTGCAACGCAGTCAGGGGGGATACTAAAGCCTGGATTTTTCTTGGCAGCCACCTGTCACATGGACGTTTCTGTTTTCTGTCCAGTTGTGCTCGAAGCTACCTTTTCAATAAAGTGCTTTTGTATCCTTTGGGTTCCTTGTTTAAACGGTTTTGCTCACTTGTCCCATATTCTTACATCTTGGGGATCTTATGGTATGATTTGAGTCGATGTGGAGCACTTCTGTACGACGTTACATTCGAAAAACCGTCTCGTCCTTATTTTTTGCACGCCAGTGTATATATATGGATGGAACTTTGAAAGCTGTTCCCCGGATTTTTTGTCAGCTCTACACAATTCATGCTTTTTATAAGAAACAAATTATGCGTTTTATGTACATATTACTTCCAAACAAGAAATAAAGCACCTACTTAAGAATGTTCTCAGAAATTAATGCGATTGCAGAAAAAACAGGCTGTGAATTCAAGCCTAACGTTATTATGACTGATTTTGAGCTAGCAGTTATAAATGTTACGAAGGAATTATTTGCTGATGTTGAAATATTGTTTCATTATAACCCAGGCATTGTGGCGCAATTTTGGAAAAGTAGGCTTAGTTGCTTTTAAACAAGATCTACAAGTAATGAAACTCTTCCGACTTTGTGCAGCAATGTCACTCATGCAAACATTTATGAACTTGTGAAAAAGCTGAAAGAACAGCATGTTATATTTTGAAATCAAATTGCGGTATTGGGTGTTGGAAACCCGCCTTCACGAGTCAAAACTAAATACACAGTGCGTCAAAGAATTTTTAAGACTGGGTCTGTAAAATGAAATAGAAACAAGAAATTATAATTTGTTTTGGTTTGTTATTCAAAATTAGTCCCTCCGGCTTTAATACACTTGTTACAGCGATTTAAATATGATTTGAATGCCTGTTCCAGTTCATTTTGCAGAATTGCCTCCAAAGCACACGTTGAAGCTGTTTGTATGGTCAAAATATCATCAAAATAACACCCTTTTAACGTCATTTTAAGTTTTGGGAACAAAGAAAAGTCTCAGGTTGCTAAATCAGGCGAATACGGTGGATAATTCAACTCACAGATGTTATTTTTCACCAAAAATCTACGAACAGTAAGTGAGGTGTGACTGGGTGCATTATCGTGCAACAAACACCAACAGTTTTTATCTCGATCTTCTGGACAAATGCGACGAAAACTGCCCATCAAACGCCTCAAAACATTTAAATAAAACTCACCAGTAATTGTTTGTCCACTTGGAACAAATTCTTTGTTTATATATACCCTTACTATCGAAGAATGTAATAATTATAATAATACGATAATACCCTTACTATCGAAGAATGTAATGAGCATTGTTTTGATTTTAGATGGAACTTTTCTTGGTTTTTTGGCTTGTGGAGAGTTTTTTGACTTCCATTCCCCACTTTGTCGCTTTGTTTTAGGATCATATTGAAAACACCATGTTTCATCACCAGTAACAATCGATTTTAAGAAGTCTGGATCATTTTCAGCGGCTGAAATTATGTCTCTGCAATGTGCACTTCTGCTTTATTTTTGTTCATTGGTTAACGTGTGTGAAACAAATTTAGCACAGACTTTTGTTTTGCCCAAATCTTCATGCAGGATGGTTCGAATCGTTTCTTTGTTGATGAATAAAGACTCTTCCATCATTCTTAGTGACGCACATCGATTGTTTGCCCCGAAATCACGCACTTTTTCAATAATCTCAGGTGTCCTAGATGAACTTGGTCTTCCGGTATGCTTATCATCTTCTAGCGTCTCTCTTCCGTCCAAAAAGCGTTTGTGCCACATGAAAACATTCGATCTACTTAAACAAAACTCACCGTAAACTTGTTTCATCATTTGGTACCTTTCCGAGGCACTTTTACCAAGTTTTGCGTTAAATTTAATAACAGCCCTTTGTTTCATCTTAATAATTCAACACGAAAATAAATTTTACTTCTCTAATGAACGGCCGTTTCGTTTGAGTTACTTTAACAACTGCGCAGTACTTTTGGCAGAAAGCAAGCAGATGATTACAGTTTATACCGCATTCGCGATTACACTGGTGGCATCACCGTAGGCTGAAATCTAGCGCCAGTCTTAAAAATTCTTTGACGCACTGTGTATTTCGTTGAATAAATGTGTACCGGTTTCCTGATTGTTCCTATCTCCTTTTTCCTTAAAACGGCGGAAACTTTTGCATGCCCCTAGTAATATAAACAAAATTTTACTTCTCTAATGAAAGGTTGTTTCGTTTGAGTTACTTTAACAACTGCGCAGTACTTTTGGCAGAAAGCAAGCACATGGTGACGGTTTATAACGCTTTCGCGATTACACCGGTGGCGCCACCGTAGGCTGAAATCTAGCGCCAGTCTTAAAAGTTCTTTGACGCACTGTGTATTTCGTTGAATAAATGTGTACCGGTTTCCTGATTGTTCCTATCTCCTTTTTCCTTAAAACGGCGGAAACTTTTGCATGCCCCTAGTAATATAAACAAAATTTTACTTCTCTAATAAAAGGTTGTTTCGTTTGAGTTACTTTAACAACTGCGCAGTACTTTTGGCAGAAAGCAAGCACATGGTGACGGTTTATAACGCCTTCGCGATTACACCGGTGGCGCCACCGTAGGCTGAAATCTAGCGCCAGTCTTAAAAGTTCTTTGACGCACTGTGTATTTCGTTGAATAAATGTGTACCGGTTTCCTGATTGTTCCTATCTCCTTTTTCCTTAAAACGGCGGAAACTTTTGCATGCCCCTAGTAATATAAACAAAATTTTACTTCTCTAATGAAAGGTTGTTTCGTTTGAGTTACTTTAACAACTGCGCAGTACTTTTGGCAGAAAGCAAGCACATGGTGACGGTTTATAACGCCTTCGCGATTACACCGGTGGCGCCACCGTAGGCTGAAATCTAGCGCCAGTCTTAAAAGTTCTTTGACGCACTGTGTATTTCGTTGAATAAATGTGTACCGGTTTCCTGATTGTTCCTATCTCCTTTTTCCTTAAAACGGCGGAAACTTTTGCATGCCCCTAGTAATATAAACAAAATTTTACTTCTCTAATGAAAGGTTGTTTCGTTTGAGTTACTTTAACAACTGCGCAGTACTTTTGGCAGAAAGCAAGCACATGGTGACGGTTTATAACGCTTTCGCGATTACACCGGTGGCGCCACCGTAGGCTGAAATCTAGCGCCAGTCTTAAAAGTTCTTTGACGCACTGTGTATTTCGTTGAATAAATGTGTACCGGTTTCCTGATTGTTCCTATCTCCTTTTTCCTTAAAACGGCGGAAACTTTTGCATGCCCCTAGTAATATAAACAAAATTTTACTTCTCTAATAAAAGGTTGTTTCGTTTGAGTTACTTTAACAACTGCGCAGTACTTTTGGCAGAAAGCAAGCACATGGTGACGGTTTATAACGCCTTCGCGATTACACCGGTGGCGCCACCGTAGGCTGAAATCTAGCGCCAGTCTTAAAAGTTCTTTGACGCACTGTGTATTTCGTTGAATAAATGTGTACCGGTTTCCTGATTGTTCCTATCTCCTTTTTCCTTAAAACGGCGGAAACTTTTGCATGCCCCTAGTAATATAAACAAAATTTTACTTCTCTAATGAAAGGTTGTTTCGTTTGAGTTACTTTAACAACTGCGCAGTACTTTTGGCAGAAAGCAAGCACATGGTGACGGTTTATAACGCCTTCGCGATTACACCGGTGGCGCCACCGTAGGCTGAAATCTAGCGCCAGTCTTAAAAGTTCTTTGACGCACTGTGTATTTCGTTGAATAAATGTGTACCGGTTTCCTGATTGTTCCTATCTCCTTTTTCCTTAAAACGGCGGAAACTTTTGCATGCCCCTAGTAATATAAACAAAATTTTACTTCTCTAATGAAAGGTTGTTTCGTTTGAGTTACTTTAACAACTGCGCAGTACTTTTGGCAGAAAGCAAGCACATGGTGACGGTTTATAACGCCTTCGCGATTACACCGGTGGCGCCACCGTAGGCTGAAATCTAGCGCCAGTCTTAAAAGTTCTTTGACGCACTGTGTATTTCGTTGAATAAATGTGTACCGGTTTCCTGATTGTTCCTATCTCCTTTTTCCTTAAAACGGCGGAAACTTTTGCATGCCCCTAGTAATATAAACAAAATTTTACTTCTCTAATGAAAGGTTGTCTCGTTTGAGTTACTTTAACAACTGCGCAGTACTTTTGGCAGAAAGCAAGCACATGGTGACGGTTTATAACGCCTTCGCGATTACACCGGTGGCGCCACCGTAAGCTGAAATCTAGCGCCAGTCATAGAAATTCTTTGACGCACTGTGCATAAAAAAAAAACACAACTAAATGAGACGACATATGAGATTTAAAAGCAAACTCCAGTGAAGTGGGTCAGCTGGGAAACCCCTGAGGGAAAGCCGGGGAAACGGTAGTGAACTGGTTGGGTGGTAACACCTGTGATGAGGGTGAGGGGCGATGGGAATTTAAAAGTCGGGGAAACGGGAGGATCCGCTGCGCCACTGTACAGAGGTTAAGTTTTGATGCTCCCGGCACCAGGCGAGATGCGATTTCCAATGACGAGCAGTCAACAGTGGTACACGAGTAAAGCGTTGGCTACAGTCACCCAAGGCATGCAGTATGCACGGTACCATTCTATAGCTGACAGTGCTTGGACCTCCGGTATTTAACCTAGATGTGATTTGCGCCGCCGCTGCCAAGCGGCCGGTCCGTGTGATCCTTAATAGCCTACGTCTACCGCGGTCATCAACAGCGTGTGGTCAGCCACCGCTTACTCTCTGGGCGCTGGTCCGTCCGTCGTCGATGGTACACTCGCGGTACGCCCTTCATACGGTTTCCCTCGAGAACCCTAGGGTTTTTACCACTTGGGAGATAGAATGATCCATCTGTCTTGCGCCGACCATGCATCCACAATCTTTAGCTTAGTAAGAATGTTGTCTGCAATTGGAAGATAGAATCTGTGACGTACCTGCACCGCAGGACGCACATGAGATAAAGACAGATAGCAGCGAGAGCATACGTCCGCGTAGCTCAGTTGGGAGAGCGACTTATTCCGGAATGAGGGGACCCGGGTTCGATGCGCGGCGTGGACAAAAATGACGGAGAAATGTACTTCGTTATATTGGCGCCCGGATGACCCAGTCGTTAAAGTTCTCGCAATGGTGTGATGTTCTTTCGACACCGTGAGACAGGCAAAATAAGAGAATCTCTTTTTCAGCGCTTCGAAAAATAAATGTGCGTGATGCTAAGTTCCACACACCAAATTGACTGGGATTTCTCCAATGTACGTTCTTTAGCGGATGACTGCCTACAGCGACACATGGTCCCGGCTGATCCGTGGACCACGCCCCTGCCCTCTTTCGTGGTTGGGGAGATGTGACGTGCCTGCACCGCAGGACGCACGTGAGATGAAGGCAGACAGCAGCGAGAACATACGTCTGCGTAGCTCAGTTGGGAGAGCGACTTTTTCCGGAATGAGGGGAACCAGGGTTCCATGCCCGGCGTGGACAAAAATGATGGAGAAATGTTATAAATCATTTCCTTAGTAATAAAATTCTGTATTATAGGGTACTAGATGAAAGCTCGTCAATAATGACGGGGGAAATAAAATTTCTGATACAGAAATTATCGACATTTATTTATTGAGTTTTTGAGTTCCACGTCAATAGATGGCAACGTTGGCTCACAGCTTTCTCAAAATTTCCTGAGCAGTCGGTTATGGAATTTGATACGACGGGCTGTCTGTTTGTTATGTGTTTTGTAAAACCTTTAGTCCCTATTTCGTCAACACTTCCTTGTACACAACATTTTTCGTATGCACTGCCTGTGAAACCTGTATCAATTTTTCCTGTTCTTTTCCGTGAGCTATTTTTATCTTGACGTCGTCAGATCGTCTTACTCTTGACGTTGCCACATACAGATGGCTAAACACCGGTTCAGGTAGTGAACCAAAATTCCTAATATAACGTTTTCGTATTTCTAAAGAGTTGACCGTGTGACGTAACGCATCTCTGACGTCATGTGAGGATATTTGGATTTGATGACGTCACACCAGCAGGTGTGTTCTTTGTTGCTATGACAACAAAACAAAGTAATATGCGCGGGGACTGTGCGCTTGTAGGTGATGACGTCACCTACACAAAAAGTTAAGCGTGACGTCACAAAAATTTGTCTCTCTTTTGTTGCTATGACGACTTAAAAAGTGGCACGGAGGAGGGCTCTAGCAAATTATATATTAGGATAACGTAACCCTTTTTACGTTATGTCATCATCATCATCATTGTCAACCATTATCAATCCACTGCTGGACGAAGGTCTCCCCAAGTTTCCTCCACAACGGTCTGTCTTGTGCCAGTCTCCTCCATGTCACCCCTGCATACTTTCGAATTTCATCCACCCATCTCCCATGTGGTCTTCTTCTGGGTCTTTTCCTGTCCCTTGGAATCCAATCTAAAATTTCGGCTGTCCATCGATGATCTGTCCTTCTGGCAGTATGTCCAGCCCATTGCCATTTCAGGGATTTAACTCTGATCATGATGTCTTCCACACTTGTCATTTTTCGGATCCACGAGTTCCTCTTCTTATCTCTCCTGGTTACACCAAGCATGCACCTCTCCATGCTTCTTTGAGTTGTCTGCAGCCTTTGTATGTCTCTTTTAGTTAAGGTCCACGTCTCTGCACCATACGTAAGCACTGGAAGGATGCATTGATCAAACACTTTTCTTTTAAGACATAATGGCATATTGCTCTTGAAAATTATGCTGTTTCTTCCAAAAGCTCTCCAGGCAAGTTTTGTACGCCGATTAATTTCTTCATCAATGTGACCCTCACTTGATATCTGCTGTCCAAGATAAACGTACGTGTCTGTTATCTCCAGCTTTTCTCCATCAATCGATAAATCTTCATTTCTTGTAAAAGCATTGAACATCACTTTTGTCTTCCGAAAGTTCATTTTTAATCCCACTTCTTTACTCTTGTCAGCAAGTTCCTGGATCATACTCTGCAGCTCTGATGGGCTAGTTGCAAAAATGACTACGTCATCAGCAAAACGAAGGTGGGTTAGATAATCTCCATTAATCTTTATCCCCTTGTTTTCCCAGCTCAGTGACTGAAAAACACCCTCCAATGTGGCATTAAAGAGCTTCGGAGATATGGTGTCACCTTGTCTCACTCCCTTTCCAATTTTTATGTGTGTTGTATTTTCAAACAGCCGAATCTTTGCACTTGCATTTTCATAGATGTTATTAATAATATTAATGTATGCATCTTCAATACCGCAGGTTTTCAGAGCCATTGAAACTGCTGATGGTTTCACCGAATCAAAGGCTTTTTCATAATCGATAAAAGCCATGCACAATGGAAGTTCATATTCCCTCGCTCTTTCAATTAGTTCTCTCAGCACATGGATATGATCTATTGTGCTGTAGCCACTCCTGAATCCAGCTTGTTCTCTCGGTTGAGCTATGTCCAGTGTTACCTTCAAGCGGTGTGAAAGAACTTTAGTGAAGATTTTATAAACTACTGATAGGAGGCTGATAGGTCTGTAGTTTCCGAGATCCTCAATGTCACCTTTCTTATGTAGCAGGATCATTGTAGCGGTGTTCCAATCCTCAGGAATCTTTCCTTCATTAAGGCATCGAGTGAAAATTTGGGCGAGTACTGTTTCGATTTCTCCACTTGCTTCTTGTATGATGTCTACAGTAATTCCATCTTCTCCTGGAGCTTTTCCCCGCTTCATGTTCTTGATTGCATGTGCAACTTCTGCTGGAAGGACTGGAGGAACTCTGGTACTGGTATCTTTCATGATGTCTGGAGTGCATGTATCATCCCTTTCATATAATTTGGAGTAGAAATCTTTCACTCTTGTCAAAATTTCGCCTCTATTTCTTGTTACAGAACCATCTTCTTTTCTCAGTGCCATAATCTGTTTTCTTCCCTTACTGAGATGTCCCTTTGCTATCTTTAGGCTTTGGTTGTTTTCAATTGCTTTCCTCACTAGTTCACAGTTGAATTTTCTTACGTCTTCAGTGATACTTTTTCGTACTGTCTTGCATAGCTCTATATATTCCACTTTGGAAGTCGCATCTTCTTTAGTTGTCCTCATCTCTCTTCTTTTTCGCATCAACATTTTCGTTTTTCCTGATAATTTATTTACATGCAACTTGTTCTTAGACCCAGCTAATTTTGTTGCTGTTTCCATAAGAGCTTTGGTTACTTTTCTGTTAACTTCAGAGATGTCCACTTCTTCCGATGTTAGGCCTTCTAAAGCAGAGAACCTGTTCTTCAGTTCCAACTTGAAGGTATTATGGTGTTTTTTAAGGTTGGTTATGTCAATAGATTTTGTTTGTCTTATGAGCTTGTCACGTTCAAGTTTAGTGTTGAGGTGCATCTTACATCTCACCAATCTATGGTCACTACCTGTGTTGAACTTGTTTAGCACACTGCAGTCTTCTATGACGAATTTTTTGTTACACATAATAAAATCAATTTCATTTGTCGTCCCATTTGGATGTCTCCATGTCCATTTCCTGTGTGGCTTTTTCTTGAAGAAGGAGTTCAAGATGAAAAACCCTTCTGCCTCTGCAAACTCAACGAGAGTATTTCCACGCTGGTTTCTGTTGCCGTGACCGAATTTACCTACTGAAGTTTCATTCTGTTGCCGTTGCCCTATTTTTGCATTGAAATCTCCCATAATTATTTTCAAGTGCTGCTTACCTTTATTATTTAGATGACAAATTTCCTCATAAAATTCTTCAATTTCTTCTTCAGGATGACTTGTGGTGGGTGCATAAGTTTGAATAATCTGAGCCTGGTATCTTTTCGAGAGTTGGATAACGAGTCGTGCAGCTCTGTCAGAGGAACTTTCAACTTCTACAACTTTATCCTTCAGTTTCTTGTTTATTATAAATCCAACACCACTAGTTCTGCCAGTATCTGTCCCACGATAGTAGAAGAGATGTCCACTTTTCAGTTCGATGAGATCTTCTCCTTTTCTCCTTACCTCACTTAGCCCCACGATGTCCCACTTGATCCTTTGTAGTTCCTCTTCCAATTCAAGAAGCCTTGAATCAGAAGATAGGGAGCGTCCATTGTACGTTGCCAAGGTCAGCATCAGATCTATCTTTTGCTATCTTTACGTTATGTAAGATTTGTTATATTAAAGTTCCAAATGTCCGGCTGAATAGAAGTTAAACTAAGGGTAAATGCGATGCACTAATTGTACCGGACAGCTCACTTTAAATTAAGGCTTTTAGGGCCAGACGAAACATATACAGAAATCCAAATCACTTACGTCAACTTTTTATTGGTCCAGCAACTTTAAGCGAAATTACATAACGTTGTCTACGAAATCCAAAACATATCACAGTGAGGCACACTACACACAAATCTGCTGCTTAGTATTTCTAAAGAGTTGACCGTATCTCACGTACAATCAATAATCTCAGCAAAGGTTTAACATCTCCCCACTCAAAACAAGTGCCTCGCAAAATATATACACTGAAGTGCCAGAAAAACTGATACAGACGAGCTGATGCAAAATACATAGCAACGTCACCTATGCGCGTACTCGGTTGCGTCCGTTAGTGCGTACATAAAGCGATAGACATCCTTGCCAGCTGTCAGAGCTGTTTTCGGCATAAGAATGACAAGTAATAATGATTTAAGCGATTTTCAACGCGGTGTCATAGTTGGTGCTCGTGAGATGGGCCATAGTATTTCGGAGGAAGAAACGAAGTTCGGACGACCATTGCAAGTGACTACAAGAATTCCGGCAAGATCTCCAACCTACGATACCAGTGTGGCCGTAAAAAGACATTGGATGAACGTGACCATCGTCGGCTGTCAAGAATCGTTTCACGCGACACTCTCGAAGGTAGCATCGGAATTCAATGCTGGAGCCTCAACAAGCATCAGCGTCCGGACTGTGCAACGTACCCTGCACAATATGTGCTTTGGGAGCCGACGCCCAACTCGAGTCCCCTTGATAGGTGCACGACACAGAGCTATGCGCCTCGCTTGGGCACGGCAACGACGCCACTGGACACTGGATGACTGGAAACAAGTAGCCTGGTCTGACGAGTCGCGTTTCCAACTGTATCGGGCAGATGGAAGGATTCGTGTGTGGCGCAAACCTCATGAAGTCATGGATTCAGCCTTTCAATAGGGAACTGTACCGGCTGGTGGGGGGTCCGTAATGGTATGGGGTGTGTTTAGCTGGACTTCGCTGGGACCCCTGGTACATCTACAAACGTCGGTGACCGGCCAACGCTATGTGCGCATCCTATCTGACGAGGTACACCCGTTCATGTCCTGCATTCATGCTGATGGGTTGGGCCTGTTCCAACAGGACAATGCACTCCACACAAGTGTCGGGACGCCACATTATGGTTAGAGGAGCATACATCTGAGTTTGGGGTGTTGCCATTCCCACCCAAGTCCCTAGATCTGAACGTGATAGAACAGATTTGGGATGCCATGCAACGCGCTATCGAACACAGGAATCCGAGACCTCGGAATACACCTGAATTGTGAAACGCTCTGCAGGATGTATGGTGTGCATTGCCTACAGAATATTTCCAGATGCTAGTGGAGTCCATGCCCCGTCGTATTTCTGCAGTCCTGCGCTCCCGTGGGGGACCTACCGAATTTTAGACTGGTGTACCAGTTTTTCTGGCACTTCAGTGTATACCATCTCGTTCTTATCACCATGCATACGTCTCTTACGTACTGACTTCAAGGGTGTAGCCAAACCTCATTCATGTGAGAGAGGAGATATCACGTTAATTTTGGGAAGTGCAAAGAGGACAAACTCAAATTTATATAGGAAAAGGAACTAAAAATGAAAGTTAAAATAGAATATAAGCCACGAGCAGAAGATGGAATCATTATTTTAGTAAGAATATTCTGTATAATAGGAAGAGGAATAATCAATATCAAGGTCGTGTTAGAGGACGACGGTGTGTGCTTAATAGGAATATTCTGTGTTATAGGGAGATGAAATCACTAGCTTCTAAGAATACTCCGGATTATAGAAAGGCGGAATCGTTAACTTAGTAAGAATATTCTATGTACTAGGAAAAAATAATCATTAGCTTACCCAGCGTATTCTGTATTATAGGAAGACGGTGTCATTAATTAATAACAAGGAACTGTTTTTTTTTTTTTTTTTTTTTTTTTTGATTGGAGGTTTAACGACCACCGTGAGCAACTCAATGGGCTATAAGCAGTCGCCCGTCCCTAATTTAGGGTCACTGGTTCCAGGGAAGGGAGAGAGCCAGTGCCGTAAGACAAACACAACATCCATGCCTCACCGGGATTCGAACCCGGACCCCTTACGGACGAATGATCAGAGGCCAACGCCTTAGACCACTGCGCCACCGGGGCGGCACAAGGAACTGTACGCCAATATATTAATAAATCGAAGTTTCAAAGCTTTCGCGCATCAACCAGATGGCTTTTTCAAAGAAAGTAGACAGCTAACTGTGTAACGTACCAGGAGATGTGACGTACCTGCCAGCAGGACGCACACGACATAATGGCAGATAGGAATCAGAAAAAAAGAAACGTCCGCGTAGCTCAATTGGTAGAGCAACTTATTCCGGAATGAGGGGACCCGGGTTCGAATCCCGGCGTAGACCAATAATGACGGAGAAATTTACTTCGTTATAATGGCGCCCGAACTATCCGGATGACCCGACCGTTCAAAATCTCGCAATGGTGTGATGTTATTTCCACACCGCGAGATAGGAAAAATCAGAGAATCCCTTCTCCAACCACTTCGAAAAAAAAAAAAAAAAAGGGGGAGATGATGTAACGTACCAGGAGATGTGACGTACCTGCCAGCAGGACGCACACGACATAATGGCAGATAGGAATCAGAAAAAAGAAACGTCCGCGTAGCTCAATTGGTAGAGTGACTTATTCCGGAATGAGGGGACCCGGGTTCGAATCCTGGCGTGGACAGATATGACGGAGAAATTTACTTCGTTATAACTGCAAACTGGATAATGGAACACTTTAACAATTTGAGCGTGGTGACTTGACTAGACAATAAATGAATAGGCGTAAATGTGATCAGTCATTCGAAAAAACGAGGTCACGTTGATTGGGTCTTACGAACTAACCCTCTAAATTTTTGGGTTGCACGGGTACAACGAGCTGCAAGACTACTTGCTCTTCCGGAAGATCTGAAGAAAGCCGCCAAATTACCGCCTGCCTTTCAGATCCCAAAAGTCTAAGCCCGGCAATCCGTTGAGACCGATTGTGTCCAGAAGGTCAGCACCAACCTACCATTTAGAGAAGCCATTATCCAGATTTCTGATAGTCATCTACCTGAACCGGACTTTGTATTAACTTTTATTTTAGATTTCATCACGAAAACAAAGAACCTCACTGTTCAACAACATGATATTTTTGGCAGTTTTGGCGTGGTATCCATACATCCATCAGTCCCCGTGCCGGAAGCCATCAGAACATTGAGAGGCTATTTCTAATTGATCGGTTTATTCGCAAGAGTCTTGCCTCAGCATCCTCAAATTAATGGACTTGGTCTCAAATTCCAGCTACTTTAGTTTCCAAGGGCAAGTTTATAAGCATGTAAATGGCGCTCCGACGGGATCTTCGCTTTCAGCCGTCCTCGCAGAAGTAATACTTCGCCCCATTGAGCAACATACTAGTATATTCACTAACAACACTCCAAGGCCTACCACCTGGCTGCGATATGCGAACGACGTGTTTTTTATATGACCTCACGGAAAGGAGACTCTCCCACCTTTCCTCGATAAAGTCAAATACATGCACCCTACGATCAATTTCCCCATGGAGCTTGAGCGCAGTGGTACCTTACCTTTATCTCGACGTCTTAGTGAGAAAATCGTATGACAATCGACTTCGTACGGAAGTCTATTATAAACCCACCTCCGTTCCCAACTTGATGCTCCGCAGTTCATTCTGCCCTGATGATTACAAGACGGCCTTCTTCCGTTCTCGAATTGGAAGAGCCTTCGCCATATCCTCCGATGGTTGTTCTAGAGAATCGGAACTAAAAAACATCGTCGAATTAGCCACTGAGGCAGGATATACGTCGAACCAAATGCATAACTATCGAAAAAGCCAGAACCAGCCGTGTCAATCATTTTATGCCGCAGCTTCGCTACTGGGCTCTATTCCCTACATACCAAAAGTTTTTTATCAACTGCAAAAGCGCGCTCAGGAGGATGAGCTTCGGTGTCGGCATGAGGTCTCCGGCATCTTTATATACGATGCTTAAGAGAAATATTGACAAACCCCCTCTTCTCAATGAGGTAGGTGTTTATGCAATGCCACTACAATATCCGGACGGCTCTAGGCGATACTACATTGGAATGACCAAACGTTCGTTTGGAATTAGGATCAACGAACATAAAAGAGATACAAAAGAGGGTAAAATTGCCACTCCCTATCAAGAGAGGTCAAGTTTAAGTCCGCTGACCCTATGTGGAATGATATCAAGAAATTAGCTTCGTACTCCATACCCAAATCTACTGCCATTCGCGAAACCTTAGAAATCTTGACCAGCAGCGAGGCTTGCAATAATAGCATCTCTCTCGAGATGCCACGCATTTGGAATCAATTCTTCAAATAATGCTGTGTTTTCTACCACAGTACCGCGCGCCCAACCAACGTGACCTCGTTTCTTTGAATGACTGATCACACTTGCGCCTATTCATTTATTGTCTAGTCAAGTCACCACGTTCAAATTGCTGAAGTGGTCCATTATCCAGTTTGCAGTTAGCTGTCCACCTTCCTTGAAAGAGCCATCTGGTTGATGTGCAAAAGCTTGGAAACTTTGATTTATATTCTGTCCCAAGAAATTCGGATCACTAGGACGGTGTCATTAGCTTGGTAAGAGCACTCTGTGTTATAGGAACACGAAATCTTCTGCTTAGTAAGTACATATAATTTGTGTTATAGGAATACGGAATACTTAGCTTACCCAGCGTATTCTGTATTATAGGAAGACGGTTCATTAGCTTGGTAAGAACATTCTGTGTTATAGGAACACGAAATCTTCAGCTTAGTAAGAATACTTTGTGTTATAGTAATACGGAATCCTTAGCTAAGTAAGAATATCCTGTGTTATAGGAAGAGGGAATTATCAGCTTAGTAAAAATAATCTGTGTTATAGGAAGATGAAATCATTAGCTTAGTAAGAATATTCTGTGCAACAGGACGATAAAATCATTTGCTTAATAACAAAATTCTGTATTACAGAGGGAAATGGAATCATTTGCTTAATAACAAAATTCTGTATTACAGGGGGAAATGGAATTCTTTGCTTAATAACTAAATTCTGTATTACAGGGGGAAATGGAATCATTTGCTTAATAACAAAATTCTGTATTACAGGGGGAAATGGAATCATTATTTTAGTAAGAACGTTCTGTATTACAGGGGGAAATGGAATCATTTGCTTAATAGTAAAATTCTGTATTATAGAGAAAGATGGAATCATTATTTTAGTAAAAACGTTCTGTATTACAGGGGAAATGGAATCCCTTGCTTAATAGTAAAATTTCGTATTATTATAGAGAAAGATGGAATCATTATTTTAGTAAGAACGTTTTGTATTACAGGGGGAAATGGAATCATTTGCTTAATAGTAAAATTCCGTATTATAGAGAAAGATGGAATCATTATTTTAGTAAGAACGTTCTGTATTACAGGAGGAAATGGAATCACTTGCTTAATAGTAAAATTCCGTATTATAGAGAAAGATGGGATCATTATTTTAGTAAGAAAGTTTCTGTATTACAGGGGGAAATGGAATCACTTGCTTAATAGTAAAATTCCGTATTATAGAGAAAGATGGAATCATTATTTTAGTAAGAACGTTCTGTATTACAGGGGGAAATGGAATCACTTGCTTAATAGTAAAATTCAGTATTATAGAGAAAGATGGAATCATTATTTTAGTAAGAACGTTCTGTATTACAGGGGGAAATGGAATCACTTGCTTAATAGTAAAATTCCGTATTATAGAGAAAGATGGAATCATTATTTTAGTAAGAACGTTCTGTATTACAGGGGGAAATGGAATCACTTGCTTAATAGTAAAATTCTGTATTATAGAGAAAGATGGAATCATTATTTTAGTAAGAACGTTCTGTATTACAGGGGGAAATGGAATCACTTGCTTAATAGTAAAATTCCGTATTATGGAGAAAGATGGAATCATTATTTTAGTAAGAACGTTCTGTATTACAGGGGGAAATGGAATCACTTGCTTAATAGTAAAATTCTGTATTATAGAGAAAGATGGAATCATTATTTTAGTAAGAACGTTCTGTATTACAGGGGGAAATGGAATCACTTGCTTAATAGTAAAATTCTGTATTATAGAGAAAGATGGAATCATTATTTTAGTAAGAACGTTCTGTATTACAGGGGAAAATGGAATCACTTGCTTAATAGTAAAATTCCGTATTATGGAGAAAGATGGAATCATTATTTTAGTAAGAACGTTCTGTATTACAGGGGGAAATGGAATCACTTGCTTAATAGTAAAATTCAGTATTATAGAGAAAGATGGAATCATTATTTTAGTAAGAACGTTCTGTATTACAGGGGGAAATGGAATCACTTGCTTAATAGTAAAATTCCGTATTATAGAGAAAGATGGAATCATTATTTTAGTAAGAACGTTCTGTATTACAGGGGGAAATGGAATCACTTGCTTAATAGTAAAATTCCGTATTATAGAGAAAGATGGAATCATTATTTTAGTAAGAACGTTCTGTATTACAGGGGGAAATGGAATCACTTGCTTAATAGTAAAATTCCGTATTATAGAGAAAGATGGAATCATTATTTTAGTAAGAACGTTCTGTATTACAGGGGGAAATGGAATCATTTGCTTAATAGTAAAATTCCGTATTATAGAGAAAGATAGAATCATTATTTTAGTAAGAACGTTCTGTATTACAGGGGGAAATGGACTCACTTGCTTAATAGTAAAATTCCGTATTATAGAGAAAGATGGAATCATTATTTTAGTAAGAACGTTCTGTATTACAGGGGGAAATGGAATCATTTGCTTAATAGTAAAATTCCGTATTATAGAGAAAGATGGGATCATTATTTTAGTAAGAACGTTCTGTATTACAGGGGGAAATGGAATCATTTGCTTAATAGTAAAATTCCGTATTACAGAGAAAGATGGAATCATTATTTTAGTAAGAACGTTCTGTATTACAGGGGGAAATGGAATCATTTGCTTAATAGTAAAATTCTGTATTATAGAGAAAGATGGAATCATTATTTTAGTAAGAACGTTCTGTATTACAGGGAGAAATGGAATCACTTGCTTAATAGTAAAATTCCGTATTATATAGAAAGATGGAATCATTATTTTAGTAAGAACGTTCTGTATTACAGGGGGAAATGGAATCACTTGCTTAATAGTAAAATTCCGTATTATAGAGAAAGATGGAATCATTATTTTAGTAAGAACGTTCTGTATTATAGGGGGAAATGGAATCATTTGCTTAATAGTAAAATTCTGTATTATAGAGAAAGATGGAATCATTATTTTAGTAAGAACGTTCTGTATTACAGGGGGAAATGGAATCATTTGCTTAATAGTAAAATTCCGTATTATAGAGAAAGATGGAATCATTATTTTAGTAAGAACGTTCTGTATTACAGGGGGAAATGGAATCATTTGCTTAATAGTAAAATTCTGTATTATAGAGAAAGATGGAATCATTATTTTAGTAAGAACGTTCTGTATTACAGGGGGAAATGGAATCATTTGCTTAATAGTAAAATTCTGTATTATAGAGAAAGATGGAATCATTATTTTAGTAAGAACGTTCTGTATTACAGGGGGAAATGGAATCATTTGCTTAATAGTAAAATTCTGTATTATAGAGAAAGATGGAATCATTATTTTAGTAAGAACGTTCTGTATTACAGGGAGGAAATGGAATCATTTGCTTAATAGTAAAATTCCGTATTATAGAGAAAGATGGAATCATTATTTTAGTAAGAACGTTCTGTATTACAGGGAGAAATGGAATCACTTGCTTAATAGTAAAATTCCGTATTATAGAGAAAGATGGAATCATTATTTTAGTAAGAACGTTCTGTATTACAGGGGGAAATGGAATCACTTGCTTAATAGTAAAATTCCGTATTATAGAGAAAGATGGAATCATTATTTTAGTAAGAACGTTCTGTATTACAGGGGGAAATGGAATCATTTGCTTAATAGTAAAATTCTGTATTATAGAGAAAGATGGAATCATTATTTTAGTAAGAACGTTCTGTATTACAGGGGGAAATGGAATCATTTGCTTAATAGTAAAATTCTGTATTATAGAGAAAGATGGAATCATTATTTTAGTAAGAACGTTCTGTATTACAGGGGGAAATGGAATCATTTGCTTAATAGTAAAATTCTGTATTATAGAGAAAGATGGAATCATTATTTTAGTAAGAACGTTCTGTATTACAGGGGGAAATGGAATCATTTGCTTAATAGTAAAATTCCGTATTATAGAGAAAGATGGAATCATTATTTTAGTAAGAACGTTCTGTATTACAGGGGGAAATGGAATCATTTGCTTAAATAGTAAAATTCTGTATTATAGAGAAAGATGGAATCATTATTTTAGTAAGAACGTTCTGTATTACAGGGGGAAATGGAATCATTTGCTTAATAGTAAAATTCTGTATTATAGAGAAAGATGGAATCATTATTTTAGTAAGAACGTTCTGTATTACAGGGGGAAATGGAATCATTTGCTTAATAGTAAAATTCCGTATTATAGAGAAAGATGGAATCATTATTTTAGTAAGAACGTTCTGTATTACAGGGGGAAATGGAATCATTTGCTTAATAGTAAAATTCTGTATTATAGAGAAAGATGGAATCATTATTTTAGTAAGAACGTTCTGTATTACAGGGAGAAATGGAATCACTTTGCTTAATAATAAAATTCCGTATTATAGAGAAAGATGGAATCATTATTTTAGTAAGAACGTTCTGTATTACAGGGGGAAATGGAATCATTTGCTTAATAGTAAAATTCTGTATTATAGAGAAAGATGGAATCATTATTTTAGTAAGAACGTTCTGTATTACAGGGGGAAATGGAATCATTTGCTTAATAGTAAAATTCTGTATTATAGAGAAAGATGGAATCATTATTTTAGTAAGAACGTTCTGTATTACAGGGGGAAATGGAATCATTTGCTTAATAGTAAAATTCCGTATTATAGAGAAAGATGGAATCATTATTTTAGTAAGAACGTTCTGTATTACAGGGGGAAATGGAATCATTTGCTTAATAGTAAAATTCTGTATTATAGAGAAAGATGGAATCATTATTTTAGTAAGAACGTTCTGTATTACAGGAGGACGGAATCATTAGTAACGATATTGTTTTAGAGGACGACATTGTGTGCTTAATAAGAATATTCTGTGCCATAGGAAGACGAAATCATTAGCTTATAAAAATATTCTGGAATATAGGAAGACGGAATCGTTAGCTTAGTGAGAATATTCTGTGTATTAGGAAGACATAATCATTGGCTTAGTAAGAATATTTTGTGTTATAGAAAACGGAACCATTAGTTTAGTAAGACTCTTATGTGTTATAAAAAGACGTAATCATTAGATTAGTAAGAATATTCCGTGTTATGGAAGGTAGAATCATTAGCTTAGTAAGAATATTCCGTGTTATGGAAATTGGAAACATTAGCTTAGTAAGAATGTTCTCTGCCTGCGGCGCACTCAGAATTTCTTCATAGGGGTAGCCCAAAATATTGGAAATGAATAGGAAACTATCTTGCCGGAAACTTCTTCCAAAGTATTAGGAACAGATAAAAATATCTCCATTGGAAAGGAATTTTCATATGCATATAAAAGTTCTTTTCTAATGATTCGTAAAATATATATTTAAAATCACATACAATAGGAAAATAGCAGCCAATAGCAAAGAACGAAGAACCGAGGCCGCCCCGGTGGCGCAGTGGTCTACGCGATGGCCTCTGATCATTCGTCCGAACGGGGTCCGGGTTCGAATCCCAGTGAGGCATGGATGTTGTGTTTGTCTTACGGCACCGGCTCTCTCCCTTCCCTGGAACCAGTGACCCTAAATTAGGGACGGGCGACTGCTTATAGCCCATTGAGTTGCTCACGGTGGTCGTTAAACCTCCAACCAAAAAAAAAATAATAATAATAATAATTAAGGTTGGAGCCAAAGGGACGATGGTAGGCCCTTCCTTCCATCTGAAGTCTTGAAAGAGGCACTAGGCCGCCCCGGTGACGCATTGGTCTAAGTGATGGCCTCTGATCATTCGTCTGAACGGGGTCCGGGTTCGAATCCCGGTGAGGCATGGATCTAGTGTTTGTCTTACGGCACTGGCTCTCTCCCTTCCCTGGAACCAGTGACCCTAAATTAGGGACGGGCGACTGCTTATAGCCCATTGAGTTGCTCACGGTGGTCGTTAAACCTGCAATCAAAAAAAAAAAAAAGAAGAACCGAGTGGCATCTGATGGGGAAGGCCACCCCATTGAGTGCGCCAGTGTTCTGTTTCATGGGGAAACGGCATCATTAGGTAAGAAAATTCAGTATCACAGAAAGACGGAATCATTAGCTTATTAAGAATATTCTAGATAAAAATTGTGGGTTGAACGCCACTTACAATAGTACGATATAACACACTAATGTGTTTTTTATTCCGTTAATAGGCGTAAAATTACAAAAGTTTCGCAAGCTTTCACTGCCAACGGACAGCTTCTTCAGGCTTCTGAATATAAACACTTAACAGAAACAGACAAAGAATAAATGCAAATGTAAAATTTAAAATTATTATAGCATAGCATGAGACTCGTATTACGCCTCGTGCTCATCGATTGTCCAGCGAGCTCTTAATGTTTAATACCTTGCGTCAGATAGGTGAAATTTCAGTAGTTATGTCTGTGTTACATACGTCACTGCCTGATATAATCACGATTGATTCTCTGACTGCTGTTGACCTAGGGCCGCTGTAGGGCGCAAGTCTTCTTATATCCTTCCAGATCGGTTGAGCATCCTTAAAATTCACGTCTCGTGCTAACGCGGTAGTCAGTTTTCTATTTTTTATATCCCGTTTGTGCTCTGCCTCTCTGATGTGGAAAGACTTCTTTGTCATTCCGATATACCACCTTGTGGATGCGTCAGGGTATATTAATGGGATGCCGTATACCCCGGCTTGGGTGGACAGTGGTTGCCGGTCACGGATCAGCGGTGAGAATGGTCCCGATTGTCCTCGGGGATCTTAGACCTACATCCAGCTTCAGCTTACGCAGAGTATTCTTGAGTTGGTAAGAAAATCCCGGGATATATGGTATGGAACTGTCCACCCAAGCCGGGGTATACGGCATCCCATTAATATACCCGGACGCATCCACAAGGTGGTATATCGGAATGACAAAGAAGTCTTTCCACATCAGAGAGGCAGAGCACAAACGGGATATAAAAAATAGAAAACTGACTACCGCGTTAGTACGAGACGTGAATTTTAAGGATGCTCAACCGATCTGGAAGGATATAAGAAGACTTGCGCCCTACAGCGGTCCTAATTCAACAGCAGTCAGAGAATCAATCGTGATTATATCAGGCAGTGACGTATGTAACACAGACATAACTACTGAAATTTCACCTATCTGGCACAAGGTATTAAACATTAAGAGCTCGCTGGACAATCGATGAGCACGAGGCGTAATACGAGTCTCATGCTATGCTATAATGATTTTAAATTTTACATTTGCATTTATTCTTTGTCTGTTTCTGTTAAGTGTTTATATTCAGAAGCCTGAAGAAGCTGTCCGTTGGCAGTGAAAGCTTGCGAAACTTTTGTAATTTTACGCCTATTAACGGAATAAAAAACACATTAGTGTGTTATATCGTATAAAGAATATTCTAGATTATAGGATGACGGATTCATTAGTCAACTTTTGTTTTAGTGGATCTCTGTGCTCACTGGAAAGTTTAATAATTTTGGGGAAATTGGTTGATTATCTTTGTAGTAATCTACCACCGTGTTCGTTTGAAACATTTTCACAGTGTTCAGAAAAGAATTTTAGGGTTGTTGCTTAGATTTTGGACATGTAACAAAGTGAAGAGTTTTATTTGTATTGGGGTACACCTTGTTCCTGTGAGCTTCGAATAAACTTGGAGTTTCTCTCGTTTCCTTGACTTTCAACTCTGCCTTCTTGACATTCACACTGAACTTGGATCCACAAGCTCGTCTGTAACCAATTCTTGGCAGCTTACTTCAAAGCATTCTTCGTAGCCGAGTGGAGAACGTTTGTCTAGCGAAAGAATCGCGTGAGTTGTCCAAGGACAGCTGTCTTTGTAGCGGAGCTTCTTAACAGCCCCCGAATTCAGTGAAACGAACGACTTTAAAATAGAACGGGACATCGATTCAATACTCAGAAAGTGACAGATTCTAAAGAATCACAATGATGTACATTGCATTCACAGTTTAAACACAGAAGGCATTTCAGCTGAGGAAAGTTGATGCGCCTAATACGTATTATCCAGAAGAATGTTATTTATAGCTTAAAAATACACTGTTATTAATGCCGTACTTTGAACATAGACAACGTTTGATCTTTCGTAAACTGAAGGGCCTAATAACAGATATAACGCATTTGTAATAATAAAATTGCTTTAAAATACACTATGTACACTGAAGAGCAATTGAATTAGAGACAGCTGGCGTTATGCAAATGTGGCGCTGTGGGCGGCCCTGTAAACGGAAACGACATGACGTATGCAGCGATCCGACAATATAAGGAGTGATGCGACGGGAATCAGTAAGAGTCGAACGTAGTATACGAATCATCTAAGCGCATTTGATCGTGGGCAAATTGTCGGGGCCCGACGAATGGGTTACTCCATCTCGGAAGTCGTGCAGGCACTGGGATTTTCACGAGCCACTGTATCACGGGTGCACCGTGAGTACATCGAATCTGGTAAAACCATCCCTGCAAGGACCAACTGCCGTGGACAACAGCGTGTGGATGAGCGGGGTCATCGTCGGCTAGCTCGCATTGTAACAGCGGATAGACGGGCCACAGTGAAAGAAATCACTCGGCAATGTAACGCTAGTGGACAAAAACGTGTAATCAGCCACACCATCCAGAACCATCTCTTCGCTATGGGGTACAGAAGCCATCGTCCCACGAGGGTACCGCTGCTGACCGCACATCACAAGGTACAAAGATTAGCATGGGCGCGGGAACGTCGCCACTGGACCCTAGACATGTGGAAAAGTGTTGCCTGGACCGATGAGTCGAGATTCACGTTGGTACGTGCGGATGGCAGGATACGAGTACGGCGAAACCACATGAAGCCATGGATCCTTCTTGCCAGCAGGGTACTCTTCAAGCTGGTGGGGGTGGCATTCTCGTCTGGGGACTGTTTACGTGGACTGAAATGGGACTCCTGGTACGTGTGACATCGTCCTTCACAGGTCAACGTTACCGGGATATCCTGGACGACCATTTGCTCCCGTTTGTGCGTCTTCAACATCCCACTGGGGGTCTCATCCTGCAAAAACGCAATGCAGCTCCCGAATTGTATCCGAATGGTTGGATAAACACTCCACCGACGTGACCTCGCTTCCTTGGCCAGCTAGGTCACCTGATTGCAATCCCATAGAGCACATCTGGGATGCCATCGAGAGAGATGTTAGAGGCTCTGACCTTCCTCTATCAAATCTTTGTGAACTGTGGGAGCTTGTTCAGGGGTCGTGGATCCGTATTGGGGATTTTGTTTGCTCCAAATGTGAACATTATGCTTGTTGACTTTGCCATTCGTATGAAATGTGGCCTCATCACTGAAAACAAGACGATTTTCAAACTCGTCTTCTTCCAGTTTCTGCTGCATATCGACACAGAATTGCTTAGGCTTTTGCTTGTCATCTGTCTTTAAGGCCTGAAGGAGCTGTAGCTTGTAGGGTGTCTTTCGCAAGCGTTTCTTTGCGACACGCCAAACTGTGAGATGTAAATATGTCTAAGCGCTGGCTTATGGAGGAATCTAGGTTTCCAGACTTGCTCTTCTTATGGACTTCCTGGGACTTAGCAGAAATGTTTCCCGAACCCCCTCGGCCATCTCTTCCGCTACTGGTTTTCGTCCAGATCCTTTTGCCCTGCACAGACAACCTTCCCCTTTGACCTGTTTGTGCTATGTCCAACTCTGCATTAAAGCTGGTGCATTTGAGCGCATGAGGGACATGCTGCATCGTGTTTGGAAGGAGCTGGACTACCGACTTGACGTGTGCCGTGTCACAGGCGGTGCGCATATTGAAAATTTGTGAAATCGTTCATAAAATCCACCTACCTTTGAATTTCTCATTCAAACTTTGATGAATAAATCTTATTTTGCTCAACATTTAGCCTATTTAGTTTCATTAGCCTAGACTATTTAGTTACTCAGACATTTACATCTTAAATGATATCAAATTTTCTGAAACACCCTGTACATACAAAACCGTTAAAGTTTTCTTTGTAACAAAAACATTGTTGTTCAGTGTAATTAAAAAAAAAAGGAATAATGAAACTCCTCTTCGATCAACTGAAAGAAGAAATGTATTCAAAATAAAAACGGAGAAATTGCGGCAACTGTAATGGAGTAAAAAAGTTGCAAATATTTTGGGTGTAAGTTCCCCTACATTAGAGATAACAGACACGTACGTTTATCTTGGACAGCATATATCAAGTGAGGGTCACATTGATGAAGAAATTAATCGGCGTATAAAACTTGCCTGGAGAGCTTTTGGAAGAAACAGCATAATTTTCAAGAGCAATATGCCATTATGTCTTAAAAGAAAAGTGTTTGATCAATGCATCCTTCCAGTGCTGACGTATGGTACAGAGACGTGGACCTTAACTAAAAGAGACATACAAAGGCTGCAGACAACTCAAAAAAGCATGGAGAGGTGCATACTTGATGTAACCAGGAGAGATAAGAAGAGGAACTCGTGGATCAGAAAAATGACAAGAGTGGAAGACATCATGATCAGAGTTAAATCCCTGAAATGGCAATGGGCTGGACATACTGCCAGAAGGACAGACCATCGATGGACAGCCGAAGTTTTAGATTGGATTCCAAGGGACAAGAAAAGACCCAAAAGAAGACCACATGGGAGATGGGTGGGTGAAATTCGAAAGTATGCGGGAGTAACATGGAGGAGACTGGCACAAGACAGACCGCTGTGGAGGAAACTTGGGGAGACCTTCGTCCAGCAGTGGATTGATAATGGTTGACAATGATGATGATATACTGCATATATATAAAATATGTTTAACTACTATATTTATATCATCATCATTATCATTGTCAACCATTATCGATCCACTGCTGGACGAAGGTCTCTCCAAGTTTCCTCCACAACGGTCTGTCTTGTGCCAGTCTCCTCCATGTCACTCCCGCATACTTTCGAATTTCATCCACCCATCGCCCATGTGGTCTTCTTCTGGGTCTTTTCCTGTCCCTTGGAATCCAATCTAAAATTTCGGCTGTCCATCGATGGTCTGTCCTTCTGACAGTATGTCCAGCCCATTGCCATTTCAGGGATTTAACTCTGATCATGATGTCTTCCACTCTTGTCATTTTTCTGATCCACGAGTTCCTCTTCTTATCTCTCCTGGTTACACCAAGCATGAATCTCTCCATGCTTCTTTGAGTTGTCTGCAACCTTTGTATGTCTCTTTTAGCTAAGGTCCACGTCTCTGCACCATACGTAAGCACTGGAAGGATGCATTGATCAAACACTTTTCTTTTAAGATATAATGGCATATTGCTGTTTCTTCCAAAAGCTCTCCAGGCAAGTTTTGTACGCCGATTAATTTCTTTATCAATGGGACCCTCATTGGATATCTGCTGTCCAAGATAAACGTACGTGTCTGTTATCTCCAGCTTTTCTCCATCAATCGATAAATCTTCATTTCTTGTAAAAGCATTGAACATCACTTTTGTCTTCTGAAAATTCATTTTTAATCCCACTTCTTTACTCTTGTCAGCAAGTTCCTGGATCATACTCTGCAGCTCTGATGGGGTAGTTGCAAAAATGACTACTTCATCAGCAAAACGAAGGTGGGTTAGATAATCTCCATTAATCTTTATCCCCTTGTTTTCCCAGCTCAGTGGCTGAAAAACACCCTCCAATGTGGCATTAAATAGCTTCGGAGATATGGTGTCACCTTGTCTCACTCCCTTTCCAATTTTTATGTGTGTTGTATTTTCAAACAGCCTAATCTTTGCACTTGCATTTTCATAGATGTTATTAATAATATTAATGTATGCATCTTCAATACCGCAGGATTTCAGAGCCATTGTAACTGCTGATGATTTCACCGAATCAAAGGCTTTTTCATAATCGATAAAAGCCATGCACAATGGAAGTTCATATTCCCTCGCTCTTTCAATTAGTTCTCTCAGTACGTGGATATGATCTATTGTGCTGTAGCCACTCCTGAATCCAGCTTGTTCTCTCGGTTGAGCCATGTCCAGTGTCACCTTCAAGCGGTGTGAAAGAACTTTAGTGAAGATTTTATAAACCACTGATAGGAGGCTGATAGGTCTGTAGTTCCTGAGATCCTCAATGTCACCTTTTTTATGTAGCAGGATCATTGTAGCGTTGTTCCAATCCTCAGGAATCTTCCCTTCATTAAGGCATCGAGTGAAAATTTGGGCGAGTACTGTTTCGATTTCTCCACTTGCTTCTTGTATGATGTCTACAGTAATTCCATCTTCTCCTGGAGCTTTTCCCCGCTTCATGTTCTTGATTGCATGTGCAACTTCTGCTGGGAGGACTGGAAGAACTCTGGTACTGGTACCTTTCATGATGTCTGGAGTACATGTATCATCCCATTCATATACACTGCTGGACAATTGCTAAGGACGGATCATAAACGGCTATATAGCGCATAAAAAGTAAGTGTGGTTGGATGCCAAGTGAAATAAAATAATATCAGAATGCCAGGACATTACAAGAAAGACAATTTATTGTGCTCTGAAATCCAGAAGGCTTTGGAACGTGTTCAAGGGACAAACAGGCCATTTTGTGCAGAATACGTAAACGTGAAAAAAATGCAATTATTGTCCGCAGGCGTTCCGGCGTAAGATGTCAATACGGGATATGGCCACCATGGAGGGCGATGCAAGATTCCACACGTCGTGTCATGCTTTGCACAACATTATCAAGCAGCTGTTGGGGTACTTTATCCCATTCCTCTGTCAGTGCACGGATGAGGGTGTCCTTGTTTATTGGAGGGCATTGGCGACCAGCAAGACTCCTCCCCAAAGCATCCCACACATTTTCAATGGGATTCAGATCTGGAGAACGTGCTGACCATACGAGGCGTTGAATATCCTCGCTCTCAAGACACTCCTGGACAGCGACTGTTCGATGACATGTTGCGTTGTCGTCCATGAAAATGAATCTATCACCGACAGCACCACGGAACATGCGAACATGAGGTAGCAGAACATCATTAATGTATCGTTGGCCAGTCATAGTCCCAGTTGGAAGCACATAGAGGGACGTACGGCCATTGATCATGATGCCAGCCCATACCATGACACTACATGTCGGATATCGGTCCCTTTCCTGTATGTTTGCCGGACAATATGCAGTACCACTATCACGCCAGATCAGTTGTCGTCGACAATCAAACGATAGACTGTATCTACTCTCATCTGAGAAGAAGACAGCAGACCAGTCGTTATCAGTCCAATTGCGATGTTGATGGCACCATTGCAAACGGGCGGTTCGGTGACGTCTGTACAATGGGATGCACACAACAGGACGGCGGGCGTATAGTCCTCCTTCATGCAAACGTCTGGCGACAGTTTTTCGGGAGATCCGCTTGCCAGTAGCAGCCATAAACTGATTTGCTACCTCACTAGCTGTGCTGCGCCGGTGTGTTTTTGTTGATAGCACTATGTACCGATCTTCTGCAGGTGTCGTACTGCGAACACGGCCTCCCCCGTGACGTTTGCTACACTCTCCATTTGTTTGAAATGATTTCCAAAGCCTTGAAACAACACTATGGCTGACGTCGAACTCCCTGGCAACACCTGTTATTTTTCGCCCTTCTTCAATCTTGCCAATAATACGGCCACGCGTAAAATCATCTAGGTGATGTCGGGAAGATATACTAAACATTGCAAGTTCGTCAATTGATTCTTTCCCTTTCAACTTTGCGTTTGAACAACAACGGTCAATATGCGTCAAATCCTTTATATCTCTTATCAGCGCTATGACGTCACGAAGAAGTTCTGCAATCCAAAATTTGCATACGCACAACACGTTTTACTGTATCCCGCACTTATGCTAATTTCCACATTTTCCTGCCTTCCATTTTATGGTTGCTATCGTTGCTATTGTCATCCGTCCTTAGCAATTGTCCGGCAGTGTAATTTGGAGTAGAAACACTCTTGTCAAAATTTCGCCTCTATTTCTTGTTGCAGAGCCATCTTCTTTTCTCAGTGCCATAATTTGTTTTCTTCCCTTACTGAGATGTCCCTTTGCTATTTTTAGGCTTTGGTTGTTTTCAATTGCTTTCCTCACTAGTTCACAGTTTAATTGCCTTACGTTTTCAATGATACTTTTTCGTACTGTCTTGCATAGCTCAATATATTCCACTTTGGAAGTCACATCTTCTTTAGTTGTCCTCATCTCTCTTCTTTTTTGCATCAACATTTTGGTTTTTCCTGATAATTTGTTCACATGCAACTTGTTCTTAGACCCAGCTAATTTTGTTGCTGTTTCCATAAGAGCTTTGGTTACTTTTCTGTTAACTTCAGAAATATCCACTTCTTCCGATGTTAGGCCTTCTAAAGCAGAGAATCTGTTCTTCAGTTCCAACTTGAAGGTATTATGGTGTTTTTTAAGGTTGGTTAAGTCAATACATCTTGTTTGTCTTATGAGCTTGCCACGTTCGAGTTTAGTGTTGAGGTGCATCTTACATCTCACCAATCTATGGTCACTACCTGTGTTGAACTTGTTTAGCACACTGCAGTCTTCTAAGATGAATTTTTTGTTACACATAATAAAATCAATTTCACTTGTCATCCCATTTGGATGTCTCCATGTCCATTTCCTGTGTGGCTTTTTCTTGAAAAAGGAGTTCAAGATGAAAAACCCTTCTGCCTCTGCAAACTCAACAAGAGTATTTCCACGCCGGTTTCTGTTGCCATGACGGAATTTACCTACTGAAGTTTCATTCTGTTGCCGTTGTCCTATTTTTGCATTGAAATCTCCCGTAATTATCTTCAAGTGCTGCCTACCTTTATTATTTAGATGACGAATTCCCTCATAAAATTCTTCAATTTCTTCTTCAGGATGACTTGTGGTGGGTGCATAAGTTTGAATAATCTGAGCCTGGATATAGAAGTAATTATTATATATATATATCATACAGGGGCGCAATGAAACACTTCCAGGGGGGCATTTGCCCCCAGAAAGTGTTTCATTTTTTTTTTTTCGTTAAAATGTGACTTACGTTAGAAAAAAATGCCTTAATTTAATTAATGTATCAACTTACATTAGAAAAAAATGCTTTAATTTTTCTTCTATTTTCTATTAACTTTAATTTTGTTCTGGTGGATTCCCCAAAACTTCCATTTTTCGCCACCCCCTCCTCCCCGAAGAAATATTCTGTATACACCCCTGATATAGTAAGTACTTCTTCAAACATTTCAAGAATAACAAACTTTTTTTCAGCTAAACGAGAGGAGTTCGGGGGGGGGGGGGTGAGGTAGGCTTTAAATTTTTATCTAACAAAATACATTTAACACACTCTTGATCCTGAATCACGATTCCCAGACAATTAGGTATGATTAGTTTACTTATTATATTTTGAAGAATAGCATGCGTCGTAATATACTTTTTAGCAAAATAAGCTATAATACTAGAACAAATATTAAAAATAATATAATTGGAGAATTATTTGTAGCATCAAAAAGAAACGAAAATTTCTTTTTCACCATAGCCTGAATTTATTAAAATTGTCTCGGGGGGTCGTTTCCGGGAGGGCTTCGCCCCCATCCCCGAAGGTATGCCTGAAAGAAACACTATGGTTTAGTGAGTTTACATCTTGAAAGAACTACACTTGAAATTCCTGCGTACTTTTATTTCAACTGTTTCATTTAGAGGAAATATAAAGAAGATGTTAATGAATGAATAACAATGATGATTCTTTTTCATTTACCTTTCCGTGTTTAATGCTTACCGTGGTGGAACTAAAACTTTTCAAAAATCGGTAGGAGAATCTAGGAAATTGGTTGCGAGCCCTTGATAAAGATCATTAAGATTCAGGATTAAGATAATTCAAACTGAATCCTAATTTCACGATCTAGGCCGCAAACACGTAATAGGAAATCTTTCATGAATGTTCAGGATTAAGATCATTAATGCTCAGGATTATGAACCTAATTCTACGATCTGCACAGCAAGCAGGTAGTCCGGAATCTGAAGAAGTCAAAAGCGCTTTTGAAGATTGTTATTAATCTGTTCTAAAAATTTTAAACTCAGTCATCTGAAAAAGGTGATTGAAAAGAAGACGCAAGCTGTAATTATTCAGCAACAGCTGAATACAGTCGCTCACAGCTTTGGGCAGCCTCCTGCAATGCTGTCTGAACCAGTAATAACGCCAAAGAAACTGAGCCAGACGTCTCAGAAGAATGTTGAGTTCAGAGAATAGAAAATATTCTTGTTCTTTAAACTTGATGGCTATTATTCCCAGTATCATTAGCAGCAAGGTCGCAGGTGTTCGTGCGTAACAGCGGACAAAAGCCAATGAGAGCCTTCCAGTTTTTTTGCACCTGAACATTCTTTTAGGAAAACTCATAAGTGCTGCCATCTACTGTCGCAATAGGAAGTTTGAAATATCTCTGCGTTGCAAACACTTCCGGGTGGAAAATTTCGAAACGATATTAATTGTCGACGTCTTTTCTAACTGCAGCACTTTTGTTTTAAATTTAATTTTACTCCACGGGTGAATAACAAACACAAATTTAATTTCAAAAGCTGAAATTATGCAGCAACTGCTGGTGGGCGCAAAAGGGCCCGGAAATTTTTTTGCAAATGGGCCCGTTCAGTTGTAGTTCTGCGGTACTGTTGTGTCACAATTGAAAATTACTTTTTTATTTAAGAAGTAAAACAAAAAGTACAGTTGCTCTGGAAACAGTGGCAAGCATAGTACTGGGTGGGTGGTAAAAAAATACACCCATCATTCTTAAATTGAAGTGGGTGTTGCGGAAAAATTTTCATCGGCCCATGCCAAGATTTTACTGTAGAAAACTTGTACTGCAATTTTTCTGTTGTGGGCAATCACAATTAGAAACTTCAAGACATTTAAATATCGTAGCAAACTCACTTAATCGACATGGAAAAAGCGAATAACCAGGTTTAAATCACTAGTTTAGTTAGTTATGTATGTAATTGCGCTGGAGAAGTTTCTATTTGAACACACTCAATATTTATATTTGTTTAAAATTTTCTCTTAAGAACGCCGAAGTAAGAACATGATTTCTTTTTTTTTAATTGCTTACATAGCCTTTTCATGTTTGACAGATCGTTAAAATAATCTTGATTTTCTTACCTTTGAGCTTCCAGTTCTTAAATTTTTAACGAAGTGGGCGAGAACTGCTGCTACCAAACTTATGTTGGAGTTGTACCAAAAATCCTTCCTCATAAAACATGATTTTTAAATTTAAATAAATCAAAAAAAAAAAATACAGAACTTTTTTTACACTGTAAAATTTTCTATTTGTACTGCAATTTTTGTCATTTTTCTACTGTGGACAATCACAGTTAGAAATTTAAAGGTTTTTAAATATCGTGACGAATAAATTCTTCATTTAGTGATCATATATTCCCATGTTTTTCATTTACAAAACGTGCTTTTATGCTGCGGTTATGTATTGTAAAGACACCTTACTAAATAACGTAAACAAAACATTTTGCAGCTTCATGTTGAAATGATATCTCCGTAAATGCCTTCATCTGCAGCATTTGTCAGTTATCACAAGGAGCGTAGGCTGCGTAGGTCGAACATTTCGGGGGAAAGGGATCGTATATGAACACCCCCGCAAATAATCTTACAGTTATTTCAAAATAAGTTCTTGATATTCTTAGCTTTCACTCTGAATTCTGTGTTGTCATATAGTGGATAGTACATACCATAATGATCATTATCTAGCATTGTTCTGCAACTTTATCAAACATGGGTGAGTATTTTCACTACTTTAACTAAAGTAGTGAAAAACATTTAGCCCTGTTCAGCTCCCACCCCAATGCTGTTAACATACGTAGATTGGTGTGCCTTCCGATTTTTCCTGATGTAGGGCCCCTCGAAACATTTCAAGGTGAAATGAATTTTCAAAGAAACTACAAAAATAGATAGACATCCCTTCCCCACTCCGCAGTTGAAAAGGACTTTCGTTAATTGCACGGGGAGGAAGGAGTGGAAGTTTGGAAGAGGAAACTTTTTTTTTTAATGCCTAAACAGATTAATCATAGTTTTAGGGCTCGTTCGGGCCCGGGCTCTATCTTGCATTATAAAATTCGGGCTCGGGCTCATAAAATTGAGCCCGAATTCAGCTCTTATAAGAGCACAGCACTAATGCCTCCTACAACCAACGGGAGTAAAATCAACTACCTCACCCCCTTCCTTGGGGAATGTATAGGACATCTTGCACACACACACCCGCCCTCCCGCAACATACGGGGTACATACAGTCTCGTTCCTCAGCTGCAAAGTGAACCCAGAAGTTCGCAAACACACAGGGTCCATCTATTGTAGTTGGGATTCTAGCAGTTGTCTGGTGAGGGGATATTTTTCCCTAATTCAAAATACACTGGTGTGCAAAAATTAAGGACGAAGAGGAGAAATTAGCATAACAGCGGAACGAGCAGGCAGAACGGGCCGAAAGACCACTCAGGAGATAGACTAGGGTCCGGTACGGTAGGGCATGCAGCATGACGTGGGGGGGGTCGGAAGGGTATGAAGCACATGGGCGGTGTACGCTCAGCAATTCGGTGAAAGCTATTGCACGGTGTACATCGGTTTGAACGACGTCGAGTTGCTGCCACCGTGTGATATGGCCAACAGGCAATCCAGTAAACGACATCTGGATGACTTTACCCGAGGTCGCGTCATTGGGAAGTTGGAAGAAGGTCGAAGTGTGACTAGTCTGGCCGAGGAGCCCGGGATCGCTCACAGCATCGTTTCACGAGCTTGGAAAGCGTTTCGAACGACAGGAACAGCTGTCCGAGAGTTTAGCAGTAGTCATCCACGAGCAACCACGGCGGCAGACGACCGGTATATTGTCCTACAGGCGAGAAGAGAGAGACGGCAGACAGCGGGAGAAATTGCAAGGCACGTGCAACAGACAACTGGACGTCCGTTATCGCGTTTTACCGTGACCAGGAGGCTGCACAAAGGTAGTCTCTTTGCGCAACGACCAGTACGGTGTGTGCCATTAACGCCTGCTCATCGGAGGCGGCGGTTTCTGTGGGGCCAGGAACACAAGAACTAGACACATCAGCAATGGGGTCGAGCTCTCTTAACGGATGAGAGCTGATTTAGTCTGACGAGCGATTCTGGACGTATGCACATCTGGAGAGAGCAGGGAACACGCAATCACACCTCCAACATCATCGAAAGGGACCAGTTTGGAGGTGGCGGAGTTCTCGTTTAGGGCGGTATCATGTTTGGTAGCAGTACTGACCTCCACATCTTCCAAGGAGGTTCAGTCACTGGTGTCCGCTATTGTACCGAGGTTCTCCTGCCTCACGTGCGTCTGTTTAGAGGTGCTGTGGGTCCTGAGTTCCTCTTCATGGACGAAAACGCTACACCTCATCGTACAGTGGCTGTCGCAGAGCTGTTGGAGAGTGAAGATATTCAACGCATGGATTGGCCCGCAAGGTCCCCGGACCTAAATCCAACCGAACACGTGTGGGACCTTCTCGGGAGACGCTTGGCAGCACGTCACCAGCCGCCAGTGAGTTATTTGCGAACTTTGATGTTTACGCTCTGCGTCCGCCAACAAAAGCCTCAGCACATAACGTATTAGTTATTACTATTCTTTCTAAAGCCCAGATGATGAAAATTGCGTAGTCTATGCATTGGTCAGGGAAATTCCCTAAGTAAAAAGTATGTGGAAAGGGATCAGCTCCAGGCATGCACAAAAAGCTCAGATTTCACAGCAAGCCAAACACGTTTTAAGCGTTTCTATTGCACCGTGGGAATATTGCGAGGAGTTAATTCTCATTTCAGTGTGAGGAATCTTGGGAAGGGGAGTGCGTCGTGTGCGTTGTAGTGGTAGACTGGGAAGCGTCAATTTAAAAAGCGGCAATCGAGGTTTTTTTTTGCGTTTTTTAATGGTAATCAGTTAGATAAAATTGACATGTAGCGTTTCGGTTCCTAGCGTCTACACAAAACAAGGAAAACACGTGAATCCAGCAGTATACGCAATGAAAAGAAATATGGATGACATCAGAGATCACGTGCATTCCAGCAGCAGTGGATGAAGACTTTCAGTTGGCTCCATCACGATTCTGAAGCACAACGGATGTCTTACTCAGTTCGTAAAATTTCCGAACTTGCTGATAAACAGTCAGCATTAATACTGGAAGTGATTACTTCAAAATTGATTCCGTTAAGGTGCATGCATCGAGTATACCTCATAATCAGGAAATGATTTACAACCCAGCCGAGTGTGATCGATCAGAGGTTCAGAAATACGGAGGAAATAAAAAAAGAGAGGCATGAAACTGTTTCTGACTTCATGAGGGTATTACTAGATACCCTCGATATTGCACAATTAAATCCGCTTCCGGTAGTATCACTATGGATAAAATCAAGTGAAAAGACAAAAAAAGTTGCCACTGAACCTTATTCGCATCAAAATACTAACTAAATTCCAATGTAACTTAAACTGAAGTGCCAGAAAAACTGGTACAGACGAGCTTATGCAAAATACATGGCAACGTCACCTATGCGCGTACTCGGCTGCGTCCGCCAGTGCGTATATAAAGTGATAGACATCCTTGCCAGCTGTCAGAGCTGTTTTCGGCATGAGAAGGACAAGTAATAACGATTTAAGCGATTTTCAACGTGGTGTCATAGTTGGCGCTCGTGAGATAGGCCATAGTATTTCGGAGGTAGAAACGAAGTTCGGATTTTCACGGACGACTATTGCAAGGATGTACCGTGACTACAAGAATTCTGGCAAAACCTTCAACCTACGATACCAACGTGGCCGTAAAAAGACATTGGGTGAACGTGACCATCGTCGGCTGTCAAGAATCTTTTCACACGACACTCTCGCAGGCATCATCGGAATTCAATGCTGGAGCCTCAACAAGCATCAGCGTTCGGACTGTGCAACGTACCCTGCACGATATGGGCTTTGGAGGCTGACGCTTAACTCGAGTTCCCTTGATGCGTGCACGACACAGAGCTATGCGCCTCGCTTGGGCACGGCAACACCGCCACTGGACACTTGATGACTGGAAACAAGTAGCCTGGTCTGACGAGTCGCGTTTCCAACTGTATCGGGCAGATGGAAGGATTCATGTGTGGCGCAAACCCCATGAAGCCGTGGTTCACGATCCCGCCTGTCATCAGGGAACTGTACCGGCTGGGTATGAGGTGTGTTTAGCTGGACTTCACTGGGACCTCTGGTACGTCTACAAACGTCTGTGACCGACCAACGCTATGTGCGTATCCTTTCTGACGAGGTACACCCGTTCATGTTCTGCATTCATGCTGATGGGTTGAGCCTGTTTCAACAGGACAATGCACCTCCACAGAAGTGCCGGGACGCCACATTATGGTTAGTGGAGCTTTCATCTGAGTTTGGGGTGTTGCCATTCCCACCTAAGTCCCTGAACGTGATAGAACATATTTGGGATGCCATGCAACGCGCTATCGAACACAGGAATCCGACACCTCGGAATACACCCGAATTGTGGAACGCTTTGCAGGAAGTATGGTGTGCATTGCCTACAGCATATTTCCAGAAGCTAGTGGAGTCCATGCCCCGTCGCACCATCGCTTAGAAGACTCTTTACTGTGGACAGTGATTGTGGAAGCAGGGCAATCGTAAGCTGAGATAGCAAGATGGACAAAGACTCCCACGAGCCACAATAAGCCGAGACGACCGGTAGTTCTCTCTAACAGCGCGCCGCTGTAGAGAGTCGACAGCCAGGTAACTCTCGCAGAAGCTCTCGTCTACGACGGGAACCGCGTTATCGAGGCAAACAGTTTACAGAAGACTCCATGAGAGAGGTCGCGACGTACTACAGAGGTAAAGCGCGTGTCAAGACGACAAATCTGCAGCGATACATTCCGTTCGTGTAGCTTAGTTGAGAGAGCAACTTTCTCCGGAGCAAAGCAACGCTGGTGCGATCACCGTCACGGACAAAGTTGTGTTTTCATAAGGTCTGTATGCAAGGAGGCCAATGGTCTTTTTTCCACTTCCCGCACCGAACAGAACGGTCAGTCTGAATTAGGCCCTACGACATCCCCACTGGATACTTGATGTGTTTTCTTCAGTGTCGTAGTACAGTTTAAACACGGATTCTCTACGCTTGTGCATTTGGAGTGAGCGGAAAGCTGAAATCTTCCTTTCATCATTAGGAAAATTGATCACACTACGATGGTGGTGGACTCCTGATTTGGGCTGGCATCATGCTGGATGGACTCACGAAGTTGCACATGTTCCCAGAAGGCCCCCTGACTACTGCATGCTACAGCAATGACGTCCTAGAGCCCTATGTACGACTTTTCACGGGAGCTGTTGACCCCAGTTTCTTTTTATGGACGATAACGCCCGTCCACCATAAGGGTCGTCAAGTCAAAGAATACCTAGAGACTGAACATACTCACAGGATGGGGTGGTCTGCGAGATCTCCGGATTCATGTCTGGGATGCTCTGGGAAGGGCAATTGCAAGCCGGCAATCCCACTCCCAAGACCCTCCAGGGCTCTAACACTCCTTGGTGGACTTGGTGGAGGAGTGGCACTTATTGCCCTAAACTCTCATCACAGCCTTATGAACGGCCTGAGGACTCGTGTGAGCAGTATCGGGCTGTTTGGGATCACCATAATCCTTATTAGCCCCTCGAAATCCGCGCCACTTGCTGTTTCACTTTTGGACTGCCATGCTGTCACGCGCATGCTTCTTCCTGTTGCGGTGATAACATTCTTATTCTGTTGTATGATGTTGCGTTATCGGCACGGGGGGCGGAAGTAGGGTACACGGGGTCAGCCCCCCGGAAGTTCATGGTCCCCATCACTGGAGAAATCTTCCTACGAAACGTCTTAAAAATTTGTGGCCACATCTCATTTAACGTTTTTTTTTATTCAATTACTAATCAAAAACAACTATTATGGAAATTTCACTAGGAAATTTTTTATTTAAATTGCAAATTTTTGGAGAAAACTTTTCTCTATCTTCAGGCTGTCTTTTTGTTGTCTCTTATTCCCGTCACTATCGCGGTTACGGTTAACTTTGAGGGTTACGGTTAACTTTGACAGTTACGGTTAACCTTGACGGTTACGGTTAACCTTGAAGGTTACGGTTATTTTTCATCAAATCCTGCCTGATGTTAGGCAGGGAAAATCTTTGCAGTCATTGATCATGGAATTTTGATTTTTCTCAATCTCTATTCCTTCTTTTAGCTTTCTTTTTGAAAATTGCTTTGGAAACTGATGGCTTTAAGGGAATTCTAATCCATGCTGTGACTAGTTTCTCTAACATGCCTATCAAACTAGTCTTGTTGGATCAATTTTTTATAGCAGCTTTATGCTCTGCTATACGAGTTTCTAGTCTGCGACCTGTTTCACCTATGTAAGATAGTCCACAACTACATTTTACTTCATAGACTACACCTTGCATTTTTAAAATATCTTCTTCTCTTTGAACTATTTTAGGGAAAATTGTTTTAACTTTGTTCTCTAAACTTGGAGCTAGCCTAATATTGTACTTCTCACTAATTCTCTTTAAAGACTCAAACAAACCTTTGTGATAAGAAATGTTTTTAGTGAATTTTACTTGTTGCTTTTGCGGGTTCTTCTTACCATTACAATTCAGAAGCTTCTCAATTTCTTCTTTAGGATAGTTATTTTCTGTAAGTATGACTTTAAGTTCTTCTTTATGGGCTTCTTTCTTATTTGCTGTAGAAATTATTTTATTATTTTTTTCTAAAAACTGACTTGCTACATTTTTAATAATAGAAACTGGACGATAGGAATTGAAATCCAATAGTCTATTAGCATTCATTGGTTTTTTATACCAACTAGTGAGGAATTTTTTCATCTTCATAATAGATAGTAATACCTAAGAAGTTAATTCTTCTTTCTTTCTGAAGTTCAATAGTGAACTTAAGGGAATCATCTAATTCATTGAAGGAGTCTAGGATTCTTTCTGGAACAATTTCTGAGCTATCTATTATAAATAAGATGGCATCCATGTATCTGCTATATAGGCAGAAGTATGTGGGTTGTACTAGTATCTTTTCTTCTAGTTTTCCCACATAATAGTTAGCGAAGGGTGGGGAGAGTGGGGGAGCCCATAGCTAGACCAGATTTTTTAATAATTTTTTTTTCTCAAATTGAAAGTAATTGTTCTGCAAAGAGAAGGTAAGCATTTCAAAAATTTCGACTAATATGTTTCTATCTTTGCTGTGAAAAATTTTAGGTCTGCCAAGTCTTCCGCTATAAAGTTGTGACGTATATTCTAAATGAACTTTCCTTTTTAGTTTCTTTCCCTATGTAAATCTTGAGTTTATTCTGTTATACTTCACTCTTAACGTGATATCTTTTCTCTCAAACGAATACTGTTGGCAACACAATTGAGGTTGAATGAACGTGACGTATGCCTGTTTTGATAAGAACGAGAGATAAAAGCGACGAAAAAACTGTTGTACGATGGCGATTATTGAGAGCGTTGAAAGAGTGCGTTGTAAAGCGAGCGTTGTGTTAAGTGCTGTGAAGCTGTGTGGTGTGTTTAAATATTGATATCGTTCTGTTATGGACGTGATGTTTTAAGTATGTTGATGTTTTAAATTAACGTACAAGTACGAAAAGACTTCTACGTCATAAAACCTACAACTTGATCTATATTAATGTGAGTATACATAGACACTATGTCTAAACTACCCATAATAGGAGAATCTAATTTAGGAAGAAGTTCTAATTTTTCTTGTAGCTGCATTGAATTTTTAATCAAGTTAGCTGGCTCTTTTAAAAGATTCTGAAGGTGCGACTTTAAAAAGTAGTTTAGATTTGAAAGAATTGAGTTTTTTGAGTCAATTATTGGTCTAATTGGTTGGTGTCCTTTATGCAGTTTGACTATTCCATATATTTGAGGTAAGCTGAACTGTAATTTTGAGAATTGTTTATAGTTTTCTGGAAGCTGGTTTTTCTTTTTTTGAAGTGAAATAAGCTTCGAAACTTTTCTAATCAAATCTGATAGTGGGTTTTCTTTTATTTCTTCATACATAGGCTTTTTTAGTTTTTCTTCCATCTTTTCTTGATAATCTTTCTTATCCATGATGGTAATCAACTTACTTTTGTCTGTTTTCACAGCAACTACACTTTCATTTTTTCTGAAATCTTTAAGAGCTTTTAATTGACTGTTCTCAAAAAATTTGTTGAGGTTTCTTTTTTTGTTTTGTTTTTTATTAAAATTTCGTGGAGACCGGCACCACGCTTAACAGCTTTCTGGAAACACTTCACATACAATTTTAGAAACTGATTTTCCACAAACACGCTCAAAAGTTAACTCAACATCAAACAAAGATCTTCGCTCTTTCCACGTTAATAAGTGAGTCACGGAAAAATTCTCATTGGCCGCCACCGGGAGTCGAACCGAGTTATAAACGTGGAAAGAGCGAAGATCTTTGTTTGATGTTCCTGGTCCACGTTAAATGTCTGTATTAATTAGTTAACTCAACGTTATGTTCCTCACTTTAAAAAAGATCGTTAAAAATTTTCAAGTGGCGATGGGCTGGATATATTGCTAGATCTGATCACCGATGAACAATTGAAATATTAGAATGTGAAAGGAAGGAGAAGACTCAGGAGACCATCTGATTCAAAAGCATGCTGGAGTGACTTGGAAGAAATATGCTCCAGACATAAAGTTGTGGAAGAGACTTGGGGAGGCCTCATTCCAGCAGCTGATTGATAACTGTTGATGATGATGATATGTACGAGTCATCATCATCATTGCCAACCATTATCAATCCACTGCTGGACGAAGGTCTCCCAAAGTTTCTTGCACGCCTGTCTTGTGCCAGTCTCCTCCATGTTACTCCCGCATACTTTCGAATTTCATCCACCTATCTCCCATGTGGTCTTCTTCTGGGTCTTTTCCTATCCCCTGGAATCCAGTCTGAAATTTCGGTTGTCCATCGATGGTCCGTCCTTCTGGCAATATTTCCAGCCCATTGCCATTTCAGGGATTTTATTCTGATCAGGATGTCTTCCACTCTTGTCTTTTTTTCTGATCTACGAGTTCCTCTTCTTATCTCTCCTAGTTGCACCAAGCATGCACCTCTCCATGCTCCTTTAAATTGTCTGCAGTCTTTGTATGTCTCTTTTAGAGGTCCACGTCTCTGCACCATACGTAAGCACTGGAAGGATGCATTGATCAAACACTTTTCTCTTAAGACCTAATGGCATATAGCACTTGAAAATTATGCTGTTTCTTCCAAAAGCTCTCCAGGCAAGTTTTATACGCCGATTCATTTCTTCATCAATGTGACCTTCACTTGATATCTGCTGTCCAAGATAAATGTAGGTATTGGCTATGATCAGAGTTAAATCCCTGAAATGGCAATGGGCTGGACATACTGCCAGAAGGACAGACCATAGATGGACAGCCGAAATTTTAGATTGGATTCCAAGGGACAGGAAAAGACCCAGAAAAAGACCACATGGGGATGGGTGGATGAAATTCGTAAATATGCGGGAGTGACATGGAGGAGACTGGCACAAGACAGACCGTTGTGGAGGAAACTTGGGGAGACCTTCGTCCAGCAGTGGATTGATAATGGTTGACAATGATGATTGGCTATGTCCACCTTTTCCTCATCAATCGATAAATCTTCATTTCTTGTAAAAGCATTTATAACGAAGTAAATTTCTCCGTCATTTTTATCCGCGCCGGGGTTCGAACCCGGGTCCACTCATTCCGGAATAAGTTGCTCTACCAATTAAGCTACGCGGACATTTATTCTGATTCCTATCTGCCTTTATGTCGTGTGCGTCCTTCTGGCAGGTACGTCACATCTCCTGATACGTTACATCATCTCCCCTTATTTTTTTTTTTTTTTTTTTTTCGAAGTGCTGCTCTCATTTTTCCTATCTCGCGGTGTGGAAATAACATCACACCATTGCGAGATTGTGAACGGTCGGGTCATCCGGGTAGTTCGGGCGCCATTATAACGAAGTAAATTTCTCCGTCATTTTTATCCGCGCCGGGGTTCGAACCCGGGTCCACTCATTCCGGAATAAGTTGCTCTACCAATTAAGCTACGCGGACATTTATTCTGATTCCTATCTGCCTTTATGTCGTGTGCGTCCTTCTGGCAGGTACGTCACATCTCCTGGTACGTTACACATTGTACATCACTTTTGTCTTCTGAAATTTCATTTTTAATCCCACTTCTTTACTCTTGTCAGCAAGTTCCTGGATCATACTGTGCAGCTCTGATGGGGTAGTTGCAAAAATGACTACGCCATCAGCAAAACGAAGGTGAGTTAGATAACCTCCATTAATCTTTATCTCTTTGTTTTCCCAGTTCAGTGGTTGAAAGGCATTTTCCAAAGTGGCACAAAAGAGTTTGGGAGATATAGTGTCGCCTTGTCTCACTAAATACATATACACTATCTACCAACAAGTAATTGGACACCCCTGCAATCGACGATATCTGTGGTCCTGATAAACGTCACGGCAGCCGCCGTTAAATATTGTGTGGGAAACAACAACGCAACCAGTCGTATGCAAGATGCCACGCAGTTCGGAGCTCTCTGATTTCGGGAAAGGTATAATCGTCGGGTAACACAGAAATGGCCGATCCATACGTGACATATCCAGCAAGTTGAAGTATCCAAAATCGACAGTGGCCTACGTGATTGGCAAGTGGAAGATGAGAGGTGACTGTCGGAATGTGCCCCGACCCGGCAGACCCACAAAACTGGGAATTAGAGACCGACGGGCGCTGGCCAGAGAAATTCGGAAGAACCGCACCAAATCGATGGGTCACATCCGCGAGGAGTTCCAACAGGCATCCGGAAGTGTTCTTTCGATGAATAGCAGCCGTAAAGAAGCCCATCTGCTCGGTTATCATGGACGTGCTGCCGCCCACAAGCCTCTGATCACGAAGTCCAATAGCGTTGCTCAGCTAACGTAATGCAAAGAACGTCGACAGTGGACCGTTGAACAGTGGAAACAGGTTCTCTGGAGCGACGAATCAAGGTTAACCCTCTACCGTTTGGATGGTAGGGTCTGGGTTTGGCGTCTGCCTGGAGAACGCCTCCTGTCGGAATGTATTGTGCCAACTGTGAAGTTCGGGGGCGGTGGAATTATGCTATGGGTGTGTTTCTCCTGGTATGGCACGAGACCCTTGGTCGCAATTCCTGGTAGACTCAACGCCGAGACCTACTGCACCAATTTGGATGAACATGCGCTTCCTACGTTGTGACAGTTTTACGGGGTGGACCCATGTTACTTTCAGGATGACAATGCCCCCTGTCATGTTGCGAGGTCCACCATGGCTTGGTATGGTGACAATGGGGTTAATCGAATGGGCAGAGCCCGGACCTTAACCCTATCGAGCACCTCTGAGACGAGTTGGAGCGTCGACTTAAGGGGTGCCCCCACCGTCCAAAATATGTGAAGGAACTGACCTGTCTTCTTCAAGCTGAGTGGAAGAAAATACCGCTAGCCGTCGTACAACGCCTGGTTGAGAGTATTCTCCGGAGGGTCGCAGCTGTAATCGCCGCTCGTGGAGGCTCCACCAACTATTGAAGGTGAATAAACTTCGTTTTCCTTTGCTATCACAGATTGTCCAATTACTTGTTGGTAGATAGTGAATATCCTTCGTTTTTTTTCTCTCTCCTCTTTTTTTTTGTTTTAACTCTCGGAGAAGTTGGACCCCCTATCATAACTGAGTTCCGCCGCCCATGGTTATCGGTATATGTATGTCCGTATCAGCTGTCTTTAAACTGTATCGTGTGGACTTTGGGTTATTGATTTTGTGTTTGTCACGTTCATTTTGAACACCATGTATTTAGATCCTTTAAAGTGAAGGTTTGTGCTTCATTCTATCCCGGTTTAAAGAAGGGAAATAAAATTAATACAGTGTGCATATTAAATGTATCGATATTAGTGTCATTTGGGGACCAGTAAAAATGGGTGCGGATCATGAACTTCTGGTACAAACAGGAAGTTTTTTAAAATTCCACCAATGACATTTAGTTATTAGAAATTGCACAACACGAGAGAGGCAAAAATAACTTTTCTTTAATAGTACTGAAGCAAACCTACAAACAGAATGCTGAATGAATTTAAAAGGTGATTCCCTTTCATCTCTCATAACTATCATGAGGAGAAAATGCATTTCAGGTCTTCTTACACAGTTGTATTTCTAGCATTTTCAGATGAATAATTATCCGAAGTTATAGCTTCTATACCGTTTATAAAAGAGTCACTGTCAACGGAAGCAATTTCTTCTATATTCTGTGGCTGCAAAAAAGAAAATTTTGGACTTAGCGTGGCACCAAACACAGCAAGATAAAGCGAAACAGCAGTTAACAAGATTAAACATCAATATTGAAAAGGAATACAGCATTTTGATAAGATTGAGCAGTAATGTTAAAAAAAGAATACATTTCGTTATATTTACATTGAAGACATACAAAGAACTGTGACATCAGCTCTTATCTCCATACCAAAAGATGACCTCTGCACGTCCTTCCTTTCGTTAGCTGATCGTGCCACTTCTTGTATTAACACAGGAGGAATGCACTTCGAATAAATATGAAGACATACACAGGACTGTGACATCAGCTCTTCACTGCATACCAAAAGATGACTTCTGCAACTCCTTCCTTTCGTTGGCTGATCGTGCCACTTCTTGTATTAACACAGGAGGAATGTACTTCGAATAAATATGAAGACATACACAGGACTGTGGCATCAGCTCTTCACTGCATACCAAAAGATGACCTCTGCAACTCCTTCCTTTCGTTGGCTGATCGTGCCACTTCTTGTATTAACACAGGAGGAATGTACTTCGAATAAATATGAAGACATACACAGGACTGTGACATCAGCTCTTCACGGCATACCAAAAGATGACTTCTGCAACTCCTTCCTTTCGTTGGCTGATCGTGCCACTTCTTGTATTAACACAGGAGGAATGTACTTCGAATAAATATGAAGACATACACAGGACTGTCACATCAGCTCTTCACTGCATACCAAAAGATGACCTCTGCAACTCCTTCCTTTCGTTGGCTGATCGTGCCACTTCTTGTATTAACACAGGAGGAATGTACTTCGAATAAATATGAAGACATACACAGGACTGTGACATCAGCTCTTCACTGCATACCAAAAGATGACTTCTGCAACTCCTTCCTTTCGTTGGCTGATCGTGCCACTTCTTGTATTAACACAGGAGGAATGTACTTCGAATAAATATGAAGACATACACAGGACTGTGACATCAGCTCTTCACTGCATACCAAAAGATGACCTCTGCAAGTCCTTCCTTTCGTTGGCTGATCGTGCCACTTCTTGTATTAACACAGGAGGAATGTACTTCGAATAAATATGAAGACATACACAGGACTGTGACATCAGCTCTTCACTGCATACCAAAAGATGACCTCTGCAAGTCCTTCCTTTCGTTGGCTGATCGTGCCACTTCTTGTATTAACACAGGAGGAATGTACTTCGAATAAATATGAAGACATACACAGGACTGTCACATCAGCTCTTCACTACATACCAAAAGATGACCTCTGCAAGTCCTTCCTTTCGTTGGCTGATCGTGCCACTTCTTGTATTAACACAGGAGGAATGTACTTCGAATAAATATGAAGACATACAAAGAGATGTGACATCAGCTTATAACGAAGTAAATTTCTCCGTCATTTTTGGTCTACACCGGGATTCGAACCCGAGTCCACTTATTCCGGAACAAGTCGCTCTACCAACTGAGCTACGCAGATGTTCATTCTGATTCCTATCTACCTTTATGTCGTGCTTTATGTCGTGTGCGTCCTGCTGGCAGGTACGTCACAAGCTCTTCACCCCATACCAAAAGATGACCTCTGCAAGTCCTTCCTTTCGTTGTCAGATCATGCCACTCCTTGTATTAACACAGGAGGAATGTACTTCGAATAAATATGAAGACATACAAAGAACTGTGACATCAGCTCTTCCCTCCATACCAAAAGATAACCTCTGCAAGTCCTCCCTTTCGTTGTCTGATCGTGCCACTTCTTGTATTAACGCAGGAGGAATGTACTTCGAATAAATATGAAGACTACAAAGAACTGTGACATCAGCTCTTCACTCCATACCAAAAGATGACCTCTGCAAGTCCTTCCTTTCGTTAGCTGATCGTGCCACTTCTTGTATTAACGCAGGAGGAATGTACTTCGAATAAATATGAAGACATACAAAGAACTGTGACATCAGCTCGTCTCTCCATACCAAAAGATGACCGCTGCAAGTCCTTCCTTTCGTTGACGGATTGTGCTAGTGGGTGCTTGAATTAATTCCCGTTGTTTTTTGCCACACAAACACCTGTGTGTTGCCACAGAACGGTACAATATAGTCTATTCAAAGTAGTGTCCGTTGGCAACTACGACCCTTTCCCACCGTTGGGGTAACAAATGGATTCCGCGGTAGAAAAATGCAGGTTCTTTCGAGACGAACCATTCATTGAGCCATTTTTGGATATCCGCGACAGAAAGGAAGTGCTCCTCTGACAGGCCATGTTGTAGCGACCGGAACAGATGGAAGTCCGAGGGAGCAATGTCCGGGGAATAAGGCGGATGGGGTAAGAAGTCCCAGCCAAGTGCCTCCAAGAGTTCCTTCACGGATTTGGCGACATGAGGTCTAGCGTTGCCGTCGAGAAAAATAACCTTGTCATTTGGGATCCAGTTTCCGAGCTTTTGGATCATTCCCATTGCCTTTAAACGTTTGCTAACCGTTGACTCATCGACCCGTAGTGTTTTAGACAACTCATGGAGCGTCTTACATGAATCCTCGTCCAATAAGGCCTCCAATGCGCCATCTTCGAACTTTTTCATCTGCCCTGGGCGCTCTTTGTCCTTCACGTCTTATTCGTTTGCTTTGAAGCGTCGGAACCACTCTCTGCATGTTGTTTCCGATAGGGCATGTTCCCCATAGGCATGCACTAGCAAACGATGACTTTCCGCTGCAGATTTCTTGAGATGAAAGCAGAAGAGTAATGCTTCCCGCAAATGCTCTTTTTTTGGTAAGAAACTCGACATCGGGAATGCGAAACAAACTCTTGTTCTGTGTCCCCCGATCACGTGTCCCACACTGCTTCGCCCAGACTACGGACGGTACGTGCGTGTGCAAGGGAGGTCACGTGTGGCCCGCGTCACAGCGAACCACTGCTGCGTTCTATTGTGCCTCAGCGGGAATTAATTCAAACGCCTAATACACTGGTGTGCAAAAATTAAGGACGAAGAGGAAACATTAGCATAACAGCGGAACGAGTAGGCAGAACAGACCGAAAGACCACTCAGGAGATAGACTAGGGTCCGATACTATAGGGCATGCGCATATATGCAGCATGAAGTAGGGTGGGGGTGTCGGAAGGGTATAAAGCACACGGGCGGTGTACGCTCAGCAATTCGGTGAAAGCTATTGCACGGTGTGCATCGGTTTGAACGACGTCGAGTTGCTGCCACCGTGTGATATGGCCAACTTGGAAAGCATTTCAAACGACAGGAACAGCTGTCCGAGAGTTTAGCAGTGGTCGTCCACGAGCAACCACGGCGGCGGATGACCGGTATATTGTCCTACAGGCGATAAGAGACAGACGGCAGACAGCAGGAGAAATCGCAAGGCACAGGCAACAGACAACTGGACGCCCGTTATCGCGTTTTACCGTGGCCAGGAGGCTGCACAAAGGTGGTCTCTTTGCACGACGACCAGTACGGTCTGTGCCATTAACGCCTGCTCATCGGAGACGGCGGTTTCTGTGGTGCCAGGAACACAAGAACTGGACACATCAGCAATGGGGTCGAGTTCTCTTTACGGATGAGAGCCGATTTAGTCTGACGAGCGATTCTGGACGTATACACATCTGGAGAGAGCAGGGAACATGCAATCACACCTCCAAAATCATCGAAAGGGAGAAGCTTGGAGGTGGCGGAATTCTCTTTTGGGGCGGTATCATGCTTGGTAGCCGTACTGACCTCCACATCTTCCAAGGAGATTCAGTCACTGGTGTTCGCTATTATACCGAGAATCTCCTGCCTCACGTGCGTCTGTTTAGAGGTGCTGTGGGTCCTGAGTTCCTCTTCATGGACGACAACGCTACACCTCATCGTATAGTGGCTGTAGCAGAGCTGTTGGAGAGTTAAGATATTCAACGCATGGATTCGCCCGCATGGTCCCCGGACCTAAATCCAATCGAATATGTGTGGGACCTTCTCGGGAAACGCTTGGCAGCACGTCACCAGCCGCCAGCAACGATTCCGCGGCTGCGATTGGCGCTACAAGAGGAATGGGCCGCGATGCCTCAACAGCTCCTTGACAACCTCGTCCTCAGCATGGACAGACTTTTTAAATCCCGCAACGCAGTCAGGGGTGATCATATCCCCTACTAAAGACTGGAGTTTTCTTGGCAGCCACCTGTCACACGGACGTTTCTGTCTTCTGTCCAGTTGAGCTCGAAGCTACCTTTTCAGTAAAATGCCTGTAACGTATACTCTAGATTCAGTTTCTTTTTGATTTTACTATCTCCTGCTATTTTATTTTCCAATGCAAATTATCTTCTCACTTAACGAGATGTTGTTTCTCCCGCTGAATTATATGTGGCAACGAGTGTAAGTCATGACGTGGTGGTATGCAGTATATATAGGCGCGCTCAACTATACCAAGCAACTTCGTTTTATGTGATAGGTTCTTCCTAATTATTGTTATGCGATTTACCTACGTTTCTACGATAGTACGAAAGTTCGGTCTATTAGTAGTTGTGTTATTTTGGAGTGTGTATTTGAGTAATACGAGGAGCTCCCCAATAAAAGGTTAAAAGTGAGTACGTTTTCTTAGTTCATTTTATTGTCAGACCTCTGTCTGGCCGTTAAGTCTATTTCATTGAGTGTTTACGTTAAGTTCAGGGGATATTGTGTTTACCGCTCTAATAAGGAGCCTTCAAGGTACTAATGTACTAAAACCGAAGTTATATTACTGATATTCAAGATAATGAGGAACGCTGAGTAAAAATAAATTCCATATTCTGGGAATTTATTGCACGTGCGTGTCTTACCTAAACAAACTCTAGCACTTTGAAGATTAAGCACACTTTAGCTACGTCAAGTAACCTTTCAATAACCCTAACGTGACTTAACGTAAGCTTTCCTGCACTACACGTCCAGCAGGAGAATTTTATTCATTATATGCCTTTGTATCCTTTGGATTCCTTGTTTGGACAGTTTTGCTCACTTGTCCCATATTCTTACATCTTGGGGATCTTATGGTATGATTTGAGTCGATGTGGAGCACTTCTGCACGACATTACATTCGAAAATCCGTCTCGTCCTTAATTTTTGCACGCCAGTGTACATCTTTTATTAACCTAGGAAGAATGTACAGTATTTGAAACATTACAAAAATTAATGTAAAAATGTATTACAGGTACAAGAAAGAGATTGCACGATAATGATGGTGCACAAGTAAAATTTTTTTTTCTAGTGTCATGACAACTCCACATGGGCACCATTTGTGGCCTGGAGGACATCTAAGCGATATTCGATTTCACGAGATATTTTGTTTAACGTCTCAGCAGAGACAGAACCAATGGCGTCCGTTATTCTGCTCTTCAACGTCTCGATATCCGGAACACTGCTAGAGTAAACTTGGTCTTTCACATAACCCTACAGGAAAAAGTCCAGAGGGGTTATGTCAGGCGATCGAGGTGGCCATGACATGGGACCATTGCGGCCAATCCATCTGTCCGGAAATGTGGCATCCAGGAACTCACGAACCATTATTGACCAATGTCGTGGGCACCGACGTTTTGGAAAATAACCGAAGGTTGGAGTGCGTGCGACTGAGGTGATACAAAAAAAAGTTCCAGCATGTCCAGGTACACGTTGCATGTTACCATGGGCTCTGTAAAGAAGAAGGGTCCAATGATTCTGTCATGCATCAGCCCGCACCATACGTTCACTTTCGGGCTAGCCCTCTGTTGTTCGATGATACAGTGGGGATTTTCTGATCCCCAGATTAGCACATCGTGCCTATTTACTGTACCAGAGACGTGCAATGTGGATTCATCTGGGAAACTGACACGGTGCAGATAATCACTATCATGAGATATGCGCTGCAACATCTCCTTCGCAAATGCAGCACCGCGAGGCCGGTCATCAGGCTGAATAACTCGAACGATTTGCATCTTATAAGCATACATACAGGTGAAGACGTTTGTGTAAAATCTTGTGAATCCTGCCACGGGGAATCCCAGTTTCCAGCGAAGCACGACGAATGGATTTCTTAGGGCTTCGTAGAAATATCTCCTGAACAGCTGCAGCTTTCTCTTGTGTAACTGGTGGTCGGCCCGTTAGCGGGAGATCTCCAACACTACCCGTCGCTTTAAACTTTCCATACCATGCTTTTATGCTTTGTCGGTCCGGTGCTGATCGTCTGTACTCTTTTCTGAAATGACTCTGGACAGTAACCGCCGATTTGGTCTCATGGAACCACAACACGCACGCCGCTTTTTCTTGCATGGAAGCCATTATCGATGATATGCTCCTCTTGTTCAGCAGTAGCGCTCACCTAAAGAACAGTAAAAAAACTTTATGAGTGCTACTACACTGAAGAGCAATTGAATTAGAGATACCTGTCTAGAAACGTGCAGCACCACCTTTCGCCCTGATGACGGCGGTGATTCGTCTCGGCATGGACTCGACAGGACGCCGGAAGCGTTGGGAAGCCATACGGATCCACGACCCCTGAACAAGCTCCCACAGTTCACGAAGCTTTCATGGAGGGAGGTCATCTCTCTCAATGGCATCACAGATGTGCTGAGGTCAGGTGACCTAGCTGGCCAAGGAAGCGAGGTCACGTCGGTGGAGTGTCCATCCAACCATTCGGATACAATTCGGGAGCGATGGCACGGTGCATTGTGTTATTGCAGGATGAGGTCCCATGTGTGATGTTGAAGACGCACAAACGGGAGCAAATGGTCGTCCAGGATATCCCGGTAACATTGACCTGTGAGGGACGATGTCACACGTACCAGGGGTCCCATTTCAGTCCACGTAAACAGTCCCTAGATGAGAATGCCACCCCCACCAGCTTGAAGAGTACCCTGCTGGCAAGAAGGATCCATCGCTTCATGTGGTCCTTCTATCCACATGTATCAACGTGAATCTCGACTCATCAGTCCAGGCAACATTTTCCCACATGTCTAGGGTCCAGTGGCGATGTTCCCGCGCCCATGTTAATCTTTGCACCCTGGGATGTGCGGTCAGCAGAGGTACCCTCGTGGGACGATGGCTTCTGTACCCCATAGCGAGGATATGGTTCAAGATGGTGTTCCTGCCTACAGGTTTTTGTGCAGCAGCGTTAAATTGCCGAGTTATGTCTTGCACTGTGGCCCGTCTATCCGCTATTAAAATGCGAGCTAACCGACGATGACCCCGCTCATCCACACACTGTTGTCCACGGCAGTTGGCCCTTGCAGGGATGGTTTTACCGGATTCGATGTACTCACGGTGCACCCGTGATACCGTGGCTCGTGAAAATCCCAGTGCCTGCACGACTTCCGAGATGGAGTGACCCATTCGCCGGGCCCCGACAATTTGCCCACGATCAAATGCGCTTAGATCATTCGTATACTACGTTCGACTCTTACCGATTCCCGTCGCATCACTCCTTATATTGTTGGATCGCTGCATACGTCATGTCGTTTCCATTTACAGGGCCGCCCACAGCGCCACATTTGCATAACGCCAGCTGTCTCTAATTCAATTGCTCTTCAGTGTATATTATGTCGCTTACATTTTTATTTTAATTTACATATAATTTTTGATATTAATTTTTGTAATGTGGTAAGACTTTATGGACACCCGGTACTTCGAATAAAATATATTCACGAAAGTTTTCCATTTTTTTAAATTCAGCCTTATTACTTAGCTGCCTCACTGTGCAGATGACGGACTACTGTGGTGATGTATGAATTAAATCGAAAAGGAAGCAGCGATACGCTTGCCGACGTAGTTCAATCGAGAGAATAGCCGTTTCGGAGTAGGAAGATGTTAGTTCGAAGCCCTTCGCGTGCAAAAAAAAGGTTGAAACTCTAGTATGTAATATAGCATCATGATGATCATCAAGCGTTCTAGGTCCACTGCTTTATGAAGCAGAGGTCTGCACGAGCCTATATTTGGAAAGACCTCAGCCGGACCAGAACTTGAAGGGACCTACCCATGCCAACCCACTTTAGAAGTTCATACCGCCTTCTCCGCCATTTATTTCCGATAACGCAAAGCTTTCTCTCGAGAAACAAAGCTTCTCTACTGAACTGAACTACAGGAATTCATCAAAATAATGGAAACCCTTACTGTTTGTAGAGAACCTTTTATTAATAAGCTGTAACTCAACACTATAATTTTTTTTCTGAAATTCACGAACCATTTTTGGTGGTGACGGATCACTTTGTCCGCCGTTCACTTTATCCACATTCATTTCGTCCGCAGAATGGATGGAATACAGAGGAAATTTTCTGTTTTGACTGAATTTTTGTTACTAGGCAGAAAAAAAGGTCAGCGGACAATGCTTATATGCGATTTTTTCTTGTTTAAGTTTTTCAATTAAAATACAACGATTTTAAATGTTATTTAAAGTAAAACAAGGAGCTGAACTTTGATGAACTTTTAAACCCTTTTTTGTGGTACGATGTCAATCACTGTGGCATAAATCAAAATTTCACAAAAATCTTTTAATGTTTTGAAATACATTTTGTATATTGAATTCATATAGATCTTAGCTTTCATTGATTTCTTTCTAATGTTAAATAGCTATGTCACATACAGTATAAAGAGCATTACAGTACATTCCCATGAAAATTAGTAATACGGAAATTATAAACAATTAATAGTCAAAATAACAAATAAATGCACTGAAAAACTAAGAACTCTATGAAAATAATATACAAGATATATTTCAAAACATTAGAAAATTTTGGTTAAACTTTGATGTCATAGTGATTGACATTGTACCGCACGAAAGAGTTAAAAAGCTGCTAGAAGTGCAGTTCCTCGGTTTACTTTAAATAACATTTAAAATCGCTCTATTTTAATCGAAGAACTTAAACAAGAAGAAAATCTCATGTAAGCAATGTCCACTGACCTTTTTTTTTCTACTTAGTAACTTACATCGAAACAGAAAATTTCTTCGGTATTCCATCCATTCTGTGTGTAACGTATACTCTATATTCACTTTCCTTTTGATTTTACTATCTCTGGTTATTTTATTTTACTATGTAAATTATCTTCTTACTGAACGAAATATTATTTCACCCGATGAATGAGATCTGGCAATGAGTGTAAGTCATGACGTGGTGGTAGCTAGTATACAGGCGCGTTCATCGAGACTTAGTGAGAGCTTTTGTTGTTGTTATGAGAGAGCGTTGTTGTCTATACGGAGAGCGTTTATAATACGAGGAGAGATTGTGTTGTTATGAGGAGAGATTCTTCATTAGTGTAAAACAAGTTGTGTGTGTGCTTTAGTTGACCAAGAGTCTTATAATAAAGAAGTTACTGTAAGTACGTCTTTCTCAATTAATAGTTTTTGTCAGACCTCTGTCTGGCTGTTAGGTTTATAACATTTATTTACCATAAATAACCAGCGTTAAGACTTTGTTTACGTTCGTAATTAACTAGTAACAACACCCTTTTGAATTCACTATTTTGAAGCTTAGTACAAGTACATCATTAGCTAGCTGGTAGGAAGAGAATCATTCATATTAATTAGCTTAGCGGAAAGAGTTATAAAGCTAATTCATTATATGTGGACAAAATGAATGTGGACAAAGTGAACGGTGGACGAAATGAACAGTGGACTAAATGAACAGCGGACAAAGTGAACTGTGAACAAAGTGGGCCGTGGGCGAAGTGAACTCGAACAAAGTGAACCGTGGACGAAATGAACACGGACAAAGTGAAACGTGGACGAAATGAACACGGACAATGTGAACCGTGGACGAAATGAACACGGACAAAGTGAACCGTGGACAAAATGAACACGGACAAAGTGAACCGTGGACGAAGAGAACTCGAACAAAGTGAACCGTGGACGAAATGAACACGAACAAAGTGAACCGTGGACGAAACCGTGGACAAACTGAACCGTGGACGAAATGAACACGAACAAAGTGAACCGTGGACGAAGTGAACTCGAACAAAGTGAACCGTGGGCGAAGTGAACTCGAACAAAGTGAACCGTGGACGAAATGGACACGGACAAAGTGAACCGTGGACGAAATGAACACGAACAAATTGAACCGTGGTCGAAATAAACACGGACAAAGTGAACCGTGGACGAAATGAACACGAACAAAGTGAACCGTGGACGAAATGAACACGGACAAAGTGAACCGTGGACTAAATGAACACGGACAAAGTGAACCGTGGACGAAATGAACACGAACAAAGTGAACCGTGGACGAAACCGTGGACAAACTGAACCGTGGACGAAATGAACACGAACAAAGTGAACCGTGGGCGAAGGGAACTCGAACAGAGTGAACCGTGGGCGAAGTGAACTCGAACAAAGTGAACCGTGGACGAAATGGACACGGACAAAGTGAACCGTGGACGAAATGAACACGAACAAAGTGAACCGTGGACGAAATAAACACGAACAAAGTGAACCGTGGACGAAATAAACACGGACAAAGTGAACCGTGGACGAAATGAACACGGACAAAGTGAACCGTGGACGAAATGAACACGGACAAAGTGAACCGTGGACGAAATGAATACGAACAAAGTGAACCGTGGACGAAGTGAACTCGAACAAAGTGAACCGTGGACGAAGTGAACTCGAACAAAGTGAACCGTGGGCGAAGTGAACTCGAGCATAGTAAACCGTGGACGAAATGGACACGGACAAAGTGAACCGTGGACGAAATGAACACGAACAAAGTGAACCGTGGACGAAATAAACACGAACAAAGTGAACCGTGGACGAAATAAACACGAACAAAGTGAACCGTGGACGAAATAAACACGGACAAAGTGAACCGTGGACGAAATGAACACGAACAAAGTGAACCGTGGACGAAATAAACACGGACAAAGTGAACCGTGGACGAAATGAACACGAACAAAGTGAACCGTGGACGAAATGAACACGGACAAAGTGAACCGTGGATGTAATGAACACGAACAAAGTGAACCGTGGATGAAATGAACACGGACAAAGTGAACCGTGGATGTAATGAACACGAACAAAGTGAACCGTGGGCGAAGTGAACACGAACAAAGTGAACCGTGGTCGAAATAAACACGGACAAAGTGAACCGTGGACTAAATGAACACGAACAAAGTGAACTGTGGACGAAATGAACACGAACAAAGTGAACTGTGGACGAAATGAACACGGACAAAGTGAACCGTGGACGAAATGAACACGAACAAAGTGAACCGTTGACGAAATGAACTCGAACAAAGTGAACCGTGGACGAAATAAACACGAACAAAGTGAACCGTGGACGAAATGAACACGGACAAAGTGAACCGTGGGCGAAATGAACACGGACAAAGTGAACTGTGGACGAAGTGAACACGGGCAAAGTGAACCGTGGACGAAATGATCACGAACAAAGTGAACCGTGGACGAAATGAACACGAACAAAGTGAACCGTGGACGAAGTGAACTTTAACAAAGTGAACCGTGGACGAAGTGAACTTTAACAAAGTGAACCGTGGACGAAGTGAACTTTAACAAAGTGAACCGTGGACGAAATAAACACGATCAAAGTGACCCGTGGACGAAATGAATACGGACAGAGTGAACCGAGAACGAAATGAACACGGACAAAGTCATAGGGAACCATTTTCCGCCATTCATTTTGTAAATTAACGAAGTACATTTCTGAAACAACCTTTTCCGTGAAATGACGGGGAAAAAACCCTGAAATTCACGGATTTTTTGTACACCAGGAAATTTCTGAATTTTCAGAACCCTTTCCGCAATTCCTTTCTTATGTTGATGATAAATTGCCGTTTATAAGAGGTGTAAACTGAAAATTCTGAAATTTCAGAGCCCTTTATGCAACTTCTTTCTTACGTTGACGGTAAATTGCCGTTTTCAGGAGGTGTTAACTGAAAATTCTGAATTTTCAGAACCCTTTCCTCAATTCCTTTCTTATGTTGACGGTAAATTGTAGTTTTCTGGAGGTGTTAAGTGAAAATTCTGAAATTTCAGAAATTTTCAGCAGTTCCTTTCGTATGTTAACGAAAAATCCCGTTCTCACTTTTTCCGTAACCATATTACGTAAAAATTCCGGCAATAGGAACGATTCGCGGGAATACTTGAGGCTTAATTAAGTGTTAAATTGAGTGTATGATGTCTATGTATGATGTCTATGTATCCGTCTGTAGACCCTTAAGCCCAAAAGCTATAATGGCTATCAAGAGTAAACTTTATATTTAGGAGTTTTGTGACAGTCCGGTTCATACTAAGTGGAACTAAATCATAACAACAAACAATAAGGTTTACTAATTCCTCACATTGAGCAGTACTTAGGTAGGTAGATTAATGAATGCTATTTCTTAAAAGCAATGAAAGAAGCTGTGTGAGTCATAAAAATAAATATTTACTAAATTACGGCTGCGGTAATAGTAAGTATTTCGACTGTTTAGTTCTAAAATTACAATATTTATTATTGTTATTATTATTGTCATACACGGTCGAGTCACATTATTGTGACCACCAGCTAATATCCAGAGTAACCGCGGTATGCAGCGCGGACAGCAGCTAGACGGGCTGGGAGTGACTCAATAAGGTGCTGGAAAGTGTTCACAGGTATGTGGAGCCATGTTGCCTGCAGTGCATCTGACAGCTGCTGGAGAGTGCGTGGTGGAGGATCAATAGCACAACACGATAGAGGTGGTCCCATAGATGCTCAACTGGGCTTACGTCTGGGGAATTAGGGGGCCAGGGAAGTACTTTGAAGTCTTCATCGTGCTCTTCCAACCACTCTTGTACATTTCTAGCTGTGTGACATGTCGCATTGTCGTGCTGGAAGATCCCATCCGCCCCAGGGAAGACAATCAGCCTGTATGGGTGTACGTGGTCTGCAAGGATGGATTCATAACGAATTCGGTCCATAGTGCCTTCCACAGGTATGAGTGGACCCAGGGAATGCCACGAAAACATTTCCCCGACCATAATTCTGCTTTCACCAGCCTGTGTTCTTCCAGCATTGGTTGAATAGGTTTTGTGCTACGATGTTTCTCGCCTTATACGCCAACGTCCATCCTTTCGATGAAGCAGAAAACGTGACTCATCGGAGAAGACAATTCTTTACCAATCAGCGGAGGTGGAATTCCGATACTGCCGTGCAAATGTAAGCCTTTTCTGCCGATGCACCTTCCTTACCATAGGTGCAGTGACCATCCGTGAGCCTCGGAGCCCCACACGCAGCAGGGTTCGCTGAACTGTCGTTTTAGACACACTTCCGGTTGCCCCCTGGTTCATTCGGCCAGTGAGGTGCTCCACTGTAGCGTGTCGATCGGCCCTCAAGCACCTTCGCAGCCGACATTCAGATCTCACATCAATAGCACGTGGTGCTCCGCAGTTTGCACGTTGCTTATTCGCAATGGTGCCATTTCTCCAATCACGATACACTTTAACCACAGCAGCACACGAACAGTTCACAAACTGCGCTGTTTCAGAAATACTGCCACCCATGGCCCGAAAGCCGATAATCCCTTTTTGCAAATCTGATAAATCGCTCCTTTTAACAATGACAGCAACGAGTGATATGTTTTCAGAATGCCTACAGCACAACTTTTGTACCCTCCAAGCCAGCTCATGACACGTGCCTTCTTCCATTGGCTACGCGCTGTTGACGTTAAAAGTAGGAGGTAAATGTGACTGGACTGTGTATTTAGTTAATCAAGTTTTCTGCTTACGTTGATCAGTGTTGCAAGATTAGTACTATTGGGATTAGTTCCTCACGTATTTTGGAATGTTCGAGTAAAGCGGTCACACGATGTTGATGGAATAAAAAAAGGGAAGAGTAAGTAAGTCTTTCTGAAACTTTATTTGAGTGACTTTCTTTCACTTCGAGAGAGAGGGTGTAAATAAGAAGAGGTAATATTCTCAAAATCTCAAGGTCACTAATACACTGCCGGACAATTGCTAAGGACATATGACAATAGCAACGATAGCAACCATAAAATGGAAGGCAGGAAAATGTAGAAATTAGCATAAGTGCGGGATACAGTAAGACGTGTTGTGCGTATGCAAATTTTGGATTGCCGAACTTGTTCGTTACGTCATAGCACTGATAAGAGATATAAAGGATTTGACGCGTATTGACCGTTGTTGTTCAAACGCAAAGTTGAAAGTGAAAGAATCAATTGACGAACTTGCAATTTTCAGTATGTCTTCCCGACATCACCTAGATGATTTTACGCATGGCCGTATTATTGGCAAGATTGAAGAAGGGCGAAAAATAACAGATGTTGCCAGGGAGTTCGACGTCAGCCACAGTGTTGTTTCAAGGCTTTGGAAATCATTTCAAACAAATGGAGAGTGTAGCAAACATCACGGGGGGGGGGGGTCGTGTTCGCAGTACGACACCTGCAGAAGATCGGTACATAGTGCTATCAACAAAGAGACACCGGCGCAGCACAGCTAGTGAGGTAGCAAATCAGTTTATGGCTGCTACTGGCAAGCGGATCTCCCGAAAAACTGTCGCCAGACGTTTGCATGAAGGAGGACTATACGCCCGCCGTCCTGTTGTCCAGACGTCACCGTACCGCCCGTTTGCAATGGTGCCATCAACATCGCAATTGGACTGATAACGACTGGTTTGCTGTCCTATTCTCAGATGAGAGTAGATACAGTCTATCGTCTGATTGTCGACGACAACTGATCTGGCGTGAGAGTGGTACTGCATATTGTCCAGCAAACATACAGGAAAGGGACCGATATCCAACATGTAGTGTCATGGTATCGGCTGGCATCATGATCAATGGCCGTACGTCCCTCTATGTGCTTCCAACTGGGACTATGACTGGCCAACGATACATTAATGATGTTCTGCTACCTCATGTTCGCATGTTCCGTGGTGCTGTCGGTGATAGATTCATTTTCATGGACGACAACGCAACATGTCATCGAACAGTCGCTGTCCAGGAGTGTCTTGAGAGCGAGGATATTCAACGCCTCGTATGGCCAGCACGTTCTCCAGATCTGAATCCCATTGAAAGTGTGTGGGATGCTTTGGGAAGGAGTCTTGCTGGTCGCCAATGCCCTCCAATAGACAAGGACACCCTCATCCGTGCACTGACAGAGGAATGGGATAAATTACCCCAACAGCTGCTTGATAATGTTATGCAAAGCATGACACGACGTGTTGAATCTTGCATAGCCCTGCATGGTGGCCATATCCCGTATTGACATCTTACGCCGGAACGCCTGCGGACGGCAATTGCATTTTTTTCACGTTTACGTATTCTGCACAAAATGGCCTGTTTGTCCCTTGAACACGATCCAAAGCCTTCTGGATTTCAGAGCACAATAAATTGTCTTTCTTGTAATGTCCTGGCATTCTGATATTATTTTATTTCACTTGGCATCCAACCACACTTACTTTTTTATGGCATCCAACCACACTTACTATATAGCCGTTTATGATCCGTCCTTAGCAATTGTCCAGCATTGTAGTAAAGAACGCTACAGGTGTACGTAAATAAATGTATACTCTCAAATCACTCGTTTTATTTCACACCCACAAAGACCGTGGTATGCGAAAGATACATAGCGCAAATTAGCTTCAAAAGTACCAGGGTACTCTCTCGACTTTTTGGAAATAAAATTATTTATTGACATGCAGGCATTCGCAAGTTAGTTGCAGGGCAGTATAGTTCTCGAAAAAGAGCAATTGCGGAAAAACTGTTAATTTACTCAGATGCAATTGCTTTCACTAGATATGATATTTATTATGTAAAATAATTTAACGAAATACACTGAAGAGCAATTAAATTAGAGACAGCTGGCGTTATGCAAATGTGGCGCTCTGGGCGGCTCTGTAAACGGAAACGACATGACGTACGCAGAGATCCGACAGTATAAGGAGTGATGCGATGGGGATTAGTAAGAGTCGGACGCAGGATGGGTAAGACGAAGGATCTAAGCGCATTTGATCGTGGTCAAATTGTCGGAGCCCGACGAATGGGTTACTCCATCTCGGAAGTCGTGCAGCCACTGGGATTTTCACGAGCCACTGTGTCACGGGTGCACCGTGAGTACATCGAATCCGGTAAAACCACCCCTGCAAGGGGCAACTGCCGTGGACAACAGCGTGTGGATGAGCGGGGTCATCGTCGGCTAGCTCGTATTGTAACAACGGATTGACGGGCCACAGTGCAAGAAATCACTCGGCAATTTAACGCTAGTGCACAAAAACGTGTAAGCAGCCACACCAACCAGAACCATCTCCTCGCTATGGAGTACAGAAGCCATCGTCCCACGAGGGTACCGCTGCTGACCGCACATCACAGGGTGCAAAGATTAGCATGGGCGCGGAAACATCGCCACTGGACCCTAGACATGTTGGAAAATGTTGCCTGGACTGATGAGCCGAGATTCACGTTGGTACATGCGGATGGCAGGACCACATGAAGCGATGGATTCTTCTTGCCAGCAGAGTACTCTTGAAGCTGGTGGGGGTGGCATTCTCGTCTGGGGAGTGTTTACGTGGACTGAAATGGGACCCCTGGTACGTGTAACATCGTCCCTCACAGGTCAACGTTACCGAGTTATCCTGGACGACCATTTGCTCCCGTTTGTGCGTCTTCAACATCCCACTGGGGACCTCATCCTGCAACAAGGCAATGCAGCTCCCGAATTGTATCCGAATGGTTGGATGAACACTCCACCGACGTGACCTCGCTTCCTTGGCCAGCTAGGTCACCTGACCTCAGCACATCTGTGATGCCATCGAGAGAGATGACCCACCCTCCATGAAATCTTCGTGAACTGTGGGAGCTTGTTCAGGGATCGTGGATCCGTATGGCTTCCCAACGCTTCCCGGTGTCTTGTCGAGTCCATGCCTAGACGAATCGCCGCCGTCATCAGGGCGAAAGGTGGTGCTACACGTTACTAGACAGGTATCTCTAATTCAATTGGCCGCCCCGGTGGCGCAGTGGTCTAAGGCGCTGGCCTCTGATCATTCGTCCGTACGGGGTCCGGGTTCGAATCCCGGTGAGGCATGGATGTTGTGTTTGTCTTACGGCACTGGCTCTCTCCCTTCCCTGGAACCAGTGACCCTAAATTAGGGACGGGCGACTGCTTATAGCCCATTGAGTTGCTCACGGTGGTCGTTAAACCTCCAACCACAACCACACAACAATCTAATTCAATTGCTCTTCAGTTTATTTCGTAAGGTTTTCAAAGTTCCATTTCTTAGGAAACCGAAAAAGAATTGTTCGAAAAGTTTCAGAGCTGAAAACATTTAAAGAACAATTTCTGATAAGAAAATAGAAAGGGTTTTGGTTTGAAGGGAAAATACCTTAGATATACTCTGTTAACGTAAACTAAAAAGAAATGTTGTCATTATTCTTCTATTAGGCTTGTAACTTTATATCAAAATATGAAACTTGATTATATTTGGACCAATAATGAAATGAAATGAACATCTTCTTACCGTGGGAAGGTAAATGTTGTTATGAAGATAAGTATTTCCCATAAAACTGCTGTCCAAAAATTCAGAAGAATAGTCCGGTTTCTTTTTATTTTTACGATGATTTCCATATTTCCAGTGATGAAAAGCATAGATTGATGTTCCTGGAAAAGTAAATATTAAAAAAAATACTTACAAATGTTTCTACATTTGTTCATAATTTATATTTGAAATCTAGCATCAACTATCCGAAAAGACACCGTGTTTTTCGGAATATAAGACGCACCCTTATTTCTTGAGAAAAAGTTAAGAAAAACAAAATAAAATGGCCTTTTAAAGATTTTTATTAAGAAAAAATTACGAGGGTTGCACCGAAAGTAATGCAAAAGTGGGCATAACTTTTTTGCTAAGGTGGACGTCAAGTAATTTTGCTTCCTATACTTCCAATGGAAAAGCTTCTGTACATATTTTCTTCACAATTAATGCGTTCCCAAGGATGAAAATTTGAACATCGATTAAAATAGCTTCATTTTATAACTTGGAATACTTAATATTTTCTAAAACATATCCATAATTATGCAATCCAACATTTGTTTGTCTACTGACGTCATCGAAGCACAGGTCGCGCCTTCTTTTTTCTGGACAATTAATGCGTTCCCAAGGATGAAAATTTGAACAACAATTAAAATAGCTTCATTCATTAACTTGGAATACTTAATATTTTCTAAAAGATAAACATAATTATGCAATCCAACATTTGTTTGTCTACTGATGTCATCGAAGCACAGGTCGCGCCTTCTTTTTTCTGGACAATTAATGCGCTCCCAAGGATGAAAATTTGAACATCGATTAAAATAGCTTCATTCATTAACTTGGAATACTTAATATTTTATAAAAGATAAACATAATTATGCAATCCAACATTTGTTTGTCTACTGACGTCATCGAAGCACAGTTCGCGCCTTCTTTTTTCTGGACAATTAATGCGTTCCCAAGGATGAAAATTTGAACATCGATTAAAATAGCTACATTTTATAACTTGAAATACTTAATATTTTCTAAAACATATCCATAATTATGCAATCCAACATTTGTTTGTCTACTGACGTCATCGAAGCACAGGTCGCGCCTTCTTTTTTCTGGACAATTAATGCGTTCCCAAGGATGAAAATTTGAACATCGATTAAAATAGCTTCATTCATTAACTTGGAATACTTAATATTTTCTAAAAGATAAACATAATTATGCAATCCAACATTTGTTTGTCTACTGATGTCATCGAAGTACAGGTCGCGCCTTCTTTTTTCTGGACAATTAATGCGCTCCCAAGGATGAAAATTTGAACATCGATTAAAATAGCTTCATTCATTAACTTGGAATACTTAATATTTTCTAAAAGATAAACATAATTTATGCAATCCAACATTTGTTTGTCTACTGATGTCATCGAAGTACAGGTCGCGCCTTCTTTTTTCTGAACAATTAATGCGTTCCCAAGGATGAAAATTTGAACATCGATTAAAATAGCTTCATTCATTAACTTGGAATACTTAATATTTTCTAAAACATAACCATAATTATGCAATCCAACATTTGTTTGTCTACTGACGTCATCAAAGTACAGGTTGCGCCATCTTTTTCCTGCACAATTAATGCGTTCCCAAAGATGAAAATTTGAACATCGATTAAAATAGCTTCATTCATTAACTTGGAATACCTAATATTTTCTAAAATATAACCATAATTATGCAATCCAGCATTTGTTTGTCTACTGACGTCATCAAAGTACAGGTCGCGCCATCTTTTTTCTGGACAATTAATGTGTTCCCAAAGATGAAAATTTGAACAACAATTAAAATAGCTTCATTTTATAACTTGGAATACTTCATATTTTCTAAAAGATGATCTGGGGAGCCATTGCGTATGACAGCCGGTCTTCCCTCTCAGTGATCCGAGGGATGTTGACAGCCCAGCGCTACGCACAGGGGATTCTGCGGCCCCATGTGCTGTCTTTTCTGGAGCCATTTTCCAACAAGATAAAGCCCGTCCGCATACGGCTCGGGTTCCCAGGATTGTCTACGTCATGTTTCGACGCTTCCGTGGCCTGCCAGATCGCCTGATCTCTCGCCGATCGAGCAGGTGTGGGACCAGATTGGACGCCTGCTTTATTCATGTTCCAGTGTTCGTTATTTAGACCGTCAGTTTCAAAGAGTGTGGTTCAATCTTGCCCCAGGATAACATACGGCGTATCTTTGACTCCATGCCGGACCATTTCACAGCATGTATCCGCGAGCGAGGTGATCTGCGCGGTACTAACGCTGACCGGAATGTGTACCGTATGTCCCAGGAAATCGTCCTACTGCTGTGATATTGTATTCACTTCTGTCCTTGGTATGTACCATCTCACTACTAAAATACACTGCTGGCCACCCAAAATGCAACACCAAGAAGGACACGAGATAGCAAAGCCAGATCTACTGGACACATAACAACAGATACAAAGATGAAACGATTGAGCTTACAGGCCCGTGCGACTTGCGGAACACGCAGACATCAATAGTTCGTGTGGCCCCCATGGCTGGCAATAACGGCCGCTACACGCCGCGGCATCGAACGAAGAGGCTTTGGATGTGGGCTTGGGGTATGTCGGTCCAGGCTGCTTTCACACGTTGCCACAGTTCATCAGGCGTAGCCACGGGTTGTGCTTGCTGGGCCACTCGACTGCCGATCAGTGACCAGACGTATTCGATGGGCGACATATCGGGAGAACAGGCGGGCCACGGCAGCAGTGACACCTGGTGGGCCGTGAAGAATTGTTGCACGATGCGTGCCATGTGCACGCATTGTCCTGTTCAAATGTGGCCGCTGGCAGGTCCTGCAGGTAAGGGAGGACTACAGGCTCCAAAACGTCGGAGATGTAGCGGTGGCTGTTGAGTGTACCGGTAATGCGTACCAGAGGGTTGCGGGTGTCGTGTCCAATTGCGCCCCAAACCATAACGCTAGACGACGGACCGGTATGGCGATGCATTATGCAGGCGTCATACAGTCTCTCGCCGCGGTGCCGCCACACGGGTATCCGACCATCGTGGTGTTGCAGGGAGAATCGGGATTCGTCGGAGAAGACAATGTCGTGCCATTCCGTTTTCCAGGTGCGGCGTTCAAAGGCCCACTGCCGCCGCACTCGCTGGTGGTGTAACGTTAATGGTAATCGGAGCAATGGGCGCCGTGCGACAAGTCCCCGCTCTTGCAGACGACGTCGAACGATACGTGCTGACACAGGTTGTTGTGCAACACACCCTAATTCCTGCGCTAACGTTCGTGATGTGGCGGGGCCAGCCGTCAATGCCCGCAGCACAACGTGCCGGTCCTCTCGTTCGGTGGTGTGCCGCGGCTGCTGCAATCGCTCACGTCGGTCCTTCCGTCCCTCCTACACCCACCGAATCCATGCTCGCCTCACTGTGGCTGGATGTCGTCCCACACGGGCGCCGATGTCTCGGTACGATAAACAGCTGTCGCGATAAGCCACTATTCGTCGTGTGTCGAACTCCGAAACGTGCTGGAATGACTGCCGTATTCTGCGACGAGGCATCAGGAAGCTTCCCACGCACAGGTCCGGCAGTATAACACACTTCCCCTACTTACACCCCGTTATGATAAACTGATTACTGTATTTGTCATTTTTCTTGTAGGACTTCCGTCCACAGTGAGTAGAGTTTAGGTCCCAGCCACCTACAGCGAGATCGCCTTTTGGGCAGGACACAGAAACGGAAGGAATGAGAGCAAGTCTGGCGACTTTGACAGAACAGTTTGTAGTGAGATTAGAGTACAGTAGATGGCACCACCGTACAAGCACGATATTGCACACAGAGCGGTGAGGGAATTTCAGGGGGGGGGCATAGGAAAGGATACCCATTTAACCAGTGGGTCCAGCCTGGGGGCCGTCACTTAACGTGCTCGTCCGATGCACGGCGGATATTCAGCGATTGTTAGTAAATCACACCATCATTGAAAGATTAGCCCAGGTTCGAACCTGAGGACCTTGCATCGATAGTCTGAATCGCTAACCACTAAGCCATCCGCGGCTCTACTTACACATCGCCTTCTGTGCACCATTCTTATAGTGCTTCTCGGTGGTGTGCCGGGCGCACATGATTTGCATATGCCCTGCAATGCTAATCGTTTGCATGTCCTCTCGCGGGCGACGCATGCTGCGAATTTCAGGCCAATCGGTTGCTTCCTTCTTGGTGTTGCATTTTGGGTGGTCAGCAGTGTATATATAACTTTTTTCCAGGTGCAGAATTCAAACTCACATCTTCCAACTCCGTAACGGTTGACCCCTCGATTGAACTAAGCAGGTAGGCTTATGGCTGCTTCATTATCGATTTGACTCATGTGTCGCTGTAGTAGTACGATCCCTCAAAACAGTCAGCATCGTCTTGTCATTGCTGAGGCTCTGTGGTGATGTTTTTGATCTGGGAGAGTTTGGGTCTTTCACGGAGAAGACTGGACCTTATTTCGGTGTCGTATCCATAAACCCACAATTCGTCACAACTGATGATAGTTTTAAAAAAGTTTTCGTCATTTTAGACGCACCCAAGAAGGTCACTATCAGCTGAAACAAGGGCCTGAGCAATTTCGACACGAATTTGGCTGAGACTCGTCTCATACCCAAATTGTCCGTAAGAATAGACTTAACTGAACCGAAACTAATGCTGAAGTTTTCAGATAACTCACGAATAGGGATTCGGCGATTTTCCCGCAGAAGTTCAAGATTACCTTTGCTGGTTGCGGACCCTCAGACCGTTCATCGCTCTCAACTCTTTCACGACTATCTTTCAAACGTTTATCCCTTTGACGATCATAACTCCCGAAACGCCCGAAAACGCCAGTCTGGAGTGAATAGGGTTTACGTCCTCCACCTGATCTTTGAAATCACGCTCGTCCACAGAATCAGCAGAAGTCACCCTCAGGCACCGTTATGGCTACACAAAGGCTTAGGTATCTGCCTTGGCAGTGTTGTGGTTACTCTCATGGCATGCCTTCCTGGAAGAATCCATTGATCGCCCCCAACAAACGTCTGAAAGTCAGTGCACACGAAGACCACATATCGCAAATTTGTGCAGTAACCGAGTACTAATTCTTCTTTTGTTAACTTCCAAAAGGGAGTGGAGAAATTCTAAAAGGAGCAACAGATAAGTTCGGGAGTTATGGTATTTTGAGAGACACAAGATTTCAGGGACCCTGTCGTTAAAGGGTTAAATCACCCTGTGATGTGCCTGCCCCGTAGGACGCACACGACATAAAGGCAGACAGCAGCGAGAACGAACGTCTGCGTAGCTCTGTTGGTAAAGCGACTTGTTCCGGAATAAATGGACTCGGGTTCGATCCCCGGCGTGGACCAAAAATGACGGACAGTTTTACTTCGTTATAGTGGCGCCCGAACTTCCCGGATGACCCGGCCGTTCAAGATCTCGCAATGGTGTGATGCTCTTTCCACACCGCGAGATAAGAAAAATAAGAGACTCCCTTCTTCAGCGCTTCGAAAAATAAAATGTGTGATGTTGCATTCCACACACCAGATTGACTGGGAGTTCTCAAGTGCACGTTATACAGCGGATGGATGCCTGCAACGATTCATGGTCACGGCTGACCCGTGGGCCATACCCCCGGCCCTCTTTCGGGGGGGGGAGATGTGAAGTGCCTGCCCCGCAGGACGCACACGACATAAAGGCAGAGAGCAGCGAGAATGAGCGTCTGCGTAGCTCAGTTGGTAGAGCGACTTGTTCCGGAATAAGTGGACTCGGGTTCGATCCCCGGCGTGGACCAAAAATGACGGAGAAATTTACTTCGTTATAACCCCTAACGCGCGCGCACCTGTCTCACTGTATGTGTGTGTGCACATACAATCCTCACCGTAGACCTTCTGTAACTTGTGTCTTTGCAAGTTTCACCAAGTTTTTGACCAAATCTGATGCAAATCCGTTTATAAACTCTTTTCGACATGACGAGCAGCTTCACACACACACGAAAGAACAAAGCACTCCTGTATAAAATCTGAAAGAGCAGGAAAGTCGTGACTCATGCCACATGCGTAGTAGGTTCCAAGGTCAATCTATGATAAACCACTTCCTGCTGTGTCGCGCGATTCCGAAATTATGCAGCTAGTCTAGATACTTTTCGATCACACCTCGTATAGGAGTTAAGAAAGCACAAAGTGAATGAAATGGGAAAAAGAAACTGAAAACAACTGTTTATAAGATCACGTAATGCACTCACCTATAAGAAACCCTAAGAACACCACTGCTGCAATTAGCACTCCAGCAAGAAATCCTGCAGTGAGTTTGACTTTTGGTTTCTGAGTAGTAGGTGGCTTGTTGGTAATGATTTCTGGAGACCCTGGAGGAAACAACTGATTATTCACATGCTGCGTTTCCCTGAACTCGGTGTTACTTTGTCTGCGAATTAGATCAGGCGATCTTAACACCGTACTTGTTGCTTTATCGTCAGATGTCACTAATTTTTTCTTCAGCATAGGTGGAAACAAATTGGTCGGAATGTTGACCTGGAAAAAGGTCTCCTCTTTGGTTGTGAATGAATGACGGTCATCTGGAGACTCTATAGATGGCGTAGTTGAAGCATGAACTTTAAAAATTGGAACAATTTTCCTCCTCACATGGATTGCTTTCCTGTCGTTTCCTAAGGACGGATAAGCGAACTCCATATTGTTGATTGTTGTGTTCAGAATGTTACTGATAGAATTGTTCTGGAGAAGATTTTGGAAAGAACTACCTCTAGAGTGCTTGTCGTTGTTAAATGCTGGCCGACGACTATTTTCTTTATCTGATTCTGAATTGTAATAGATGATTTTCGGTTTGCTGCTGGTGTTAGAAACTGATATCTTGTAGCCAAACAGAGGTTGAGTGGTGAAGGATGTATTCGAACCAGGGGTTCTTTGTTCATCATTTCTTTCTTGATCTAACGACATGTTGTTTTGATTTTCCAGTATAACTTTTCTAATTGGTGTAAAATTATACAACGTTATGTTGTGTCTTGCCATTTTACCATTATGTTTTTCTTCGGGATGTTTAGAAAACCGCTGAAAGTGGGAAGGAAAGAAAGGGGATTCCGATGGAAATCCTGAGGTACCCTGATCCGAAAATAAAACAGGTGTTGGTCTAGCATTGAAGAAATGTGGACTATCTGAAATTGAAGCATCATTGTGAACATTTCGCGTCATACTGTCAGTTTCATCGCTGCCATCATGGAGAGCTTCCTTTTCATTGCTATTAGAATAGCCATTGGTGATCAGTCTTGAATCTTGTGCATGTGATTTAGATTTTGGAAACAGCGCCGCGTTATTTCGCAAGTTCATAGGTTTAGAAAATGGCTTCCAAGAGGGTGCCACCGCGTGATTATGTTCCTGTGAATGATAGTTCACTCCAATTTTACCATCCCTGTTTTCAGGAATATCTTCAAATTCTGGATGAGTGAATGTTATGTTGAAGTGAAATGAGGGTATTTTGTCTTGTGAGGAATCGTGTGGGAAGATTTCCTCCCCTTGGCGAGGACGACTGTTGGCTTTCTCCGATTCAGACACTTGGATACTTTTCGATATTTTGACATCGAATGACGATCCATGCTTTCTAAGTGGCTTCCAAGGATTCTCATATGGAGAAGAAGTTGTTATCAATGGTTGCATATTCGCCTTAACGTAGTGAGGGTAAAGTTTCTCACGCTGGGTAAATCTGTTTCGGTTTTCAGCAACTTCCCGAGACGTAGAATCTTTGTCATGAAGAGCACGTGGTTGATGAGGGTTTTCTGAAACCGCTGCATTGCGAGTATGCACATGGTTGGCACCATTCTTCAGACGCAAGATGTTTTTGGGAACAATATGGTAAAAATTATCGTCATCGCCGTTTATGGAGTAAACAAAAGAGTCCCTGTAAAGAGTAACTGGATTCTGTAAATAGAGCACGTAATATTCGCTGGGCGAGATATTTCGTGGATTTGGCAGATCAGCAGATGCGTACAAAATGAGAACCAATATAGAAGCCCAGTGGATACCTGAAAGAAACAAAAGATTCATGGTTACTCATTGAAAGGAAAAATAACATTAACATCCTAACATAATAATTTTTCAGCTACTCCTAAACAAATAAATGCTTATTAAATATCCAAATACACTGACTGCGACAAAGTGCAAACGTCTCGGCATCGTGGTATACCACTTAGACATGATGCACATAATTCAAAAACTTTTCCTCCAAGTGTACTTTTCAAGTGGGTTGTAGAGTTTTAACTTTTCATTGCAGTAGTTTAAGTGATTAACGGAGTACCTAGCTAACGTGCGTACAACATGCACCGAACAGCTAAGCCATTATGACCACCTGCACTAATAAGATGTTGCTTATGACCACCTACACTAAAACGATGTTGATTATGACCACCTACACTAAAACGATGTTGATTATGACCACCTGCACTAATAAGATGCTGATTATGGCCACCGGCACTAATAAGATGGTGATTATGACCACCTGTACTAATAAGATGTCAATTGTGACCACCTGCACTAAAAAGATGTTGATTGTGACCACCTGCACTAAAAAAATCTTGATTATGATCAACTGCACTAATAAGATGTTGATTATGACCATCTGTACTAATAAGATGTCGATTGTGACCACCTGCACTAAAAAGATGTTGATTGTGACCACCTGCACTAAAAAGATGTCGATTGTGACCACCTGCACTAAAAAGATGTCGATTGTGACCACCTGCACTAAAAAGATGTTGATTGTGACCACCTGCACTAAAAAGATGTCGATTGTGACCACCTGCACTAAAAAGATGTCGATTGTGACCACCTGCACTAAAAAGATGTCGATTGTGACCACCTGCACTAAAAAGATGTTGATTGTGACCACCTGCACTAAAAAGATGTTGATTGTGACCACCTGCACTAAAAAAAATCTTGATTATGATCAACTGCACTAATAAGATGTTGATTATGACCATCTGCGCTAATAAGATGTTTAATAAGATGTTGATTATGACCACCTGCACTAATAAGATGTTGAATAAGATGTTGATTATGGCCACCTACACTAAAACGATGTTGATTATGACCACCTGCACTAATAAGATGCTGATTATGGCCACCTGCACTAATAAGATGGTGATTATGACCACCTGTACTAATAAGATGTCGATTGTGACCACCTGCACTAATAAGATGTTGATTGTGACCACCTGCACTAAAAAGATGTCGATTGTGACCACCTGCACTAAAAAGATGTCGATTGTGACCACCTGCACTAAAAAGATGTCGATTGTGACCACCTGTACTAATAAGATGTCGATTGTGACCACCTGCACTAATAAGATGTTGATTGTGACCACCTGCACTGATAATGTTGATTATGACCACCTGCACTAATAAGATGTTGATTATGACCACCTTCGCTAATACCGTAAGATGTTGATTATGACCACCTTCGCTAATACCGTAAGATGTTGATTATGACCACCTGCGCTTATACTTGATTATGACCATTTGCACTAATACCGTAAGATGTTAATTATGACCACCTGCGCTAATAAAATGTTGATTATGACCACCTGTACTAATAAGATGTTGATTATAACAACTGCGCTAATAAGATGTTGATTATGACCAACTGCACAAATAAGATATTGGTCCTCCTCGTACCGCCAAAACAGCTCTTACCCGATGAGACATAGACGCTACAAATTTTCTAAAGGTGTCTTGTGATATTTGGTACCAACACGATACCAACAGATACTTGAACTCTTGTGAGTCACGTAGTTTAACCGACGCAGATCAGATTTGCTTTTTTCTACACAAACCACAGATGCTGGTTTGGATTGATGTCTGAGGAATTTAGAATACCTGGAAGTTTTCCTCATGTTCCGCGAACCATTCACGAACAATCTGGGCAGTGTGGCATGGTGCATTATCCTGCTGAAAGAAGGCGTCACAAGAGGGAAATACCGTTGCCATGAAAGGTTATCCTGGTCTGCAATGATGTTTACATAAATTGTAGACGTCATAGTCTCCTACACACGAATGACTGGAGCGAGGGTTTCCCCAGCAGAGCATTGCCCAAATTACATTTCCTCCACCGGCTTGTTTTCATCCTGCGGTACATCCTGGTTTCAACACTTCCCCAGGTAAACGGCCTTGCCGTCTACATGATGAAACAGGAAACGGGATTCATCGGACCAGATCATCATTCGAGGTCCAGAACGGCTAATATTTTTCAATGCGAGACTTATAGCGCATACGCAGAGGGAAAAGGTGGGGATCACTCTCCACCTCAGCGCAAATCGTGCCATAGATGTTTGGCAACCTGGTTCAACACAGAATGTGGTTCAACCTTGAGACAATGGAAGAACTCATCGGTGAAATGAAAAGCAGAAGGCTCAGGATTGAAGACCTCAGTGAGGTCCATAAGATTCAAAGGCCCCTCGATGGAGGCTAAGCATGAGGTCAGACAACTAAAAAGTCGAGAACGGGACAGTCATTGGTAAGGAATGGAGAATCAGCCTTAGTAGCAGACTAAGAGTAACCAGATAGATTTCCAGAACTACGAAGTTGGGATCTACCTCGATGGGAGCAACAGTTTCGTGCCCGGCGAGCCATTGATCTCATAGTTGTCTGCCTCTCACGAGGAGAGGATGAGTCAAAATCCTTAGTAACAGCAAGAAGTAAAGATGTAGCAGGAGGTACAGCAGTGTCCTCCTGGAGAGGAATATTTATTAGAACAGCTTTCGGTACAGCAGGTTGAGTGAATCAGCAAGAGAATCCATAAGTGCAAGAGCGCTGTCAATCGAGAAGTCTTGTAAAGGCTGATGAGGAGACAAGGAAGATGGAGATGCACCACGGTCTTTGGAGAAGGCAAAGTTGAAATAAAGCCACTCGATGAAGCTGGAGAGAGTAAATGTGTGGAAACCGTAAAAGGGTCAGAAGGAAGGTCAAGATAAACAGACAGAGAGTGGGGTCAGGTTGGGTCTGCGGAAGCAGAGGAACAGAAAACGTCGGGGCTTCAAGCTGAGGACACTAAGTACGTCCGTGTCCAACAGCAGAGCGTCAGAACAGAAAACACCGGTATAGACATTGAAGCTGTCAAATATTGACGGGCAAATATCCTGACCCTCTGGAGGTAGCAGGGAGCCGACGAACACTACTGACAACTTTGAAGACAGGTTACACTGCAAGATTAAAAACATCGTCCTGGATCTCAGCGGGAACTCGGTAGAAAGGTTAGGTCACTGGGTTGTTAATAAATAGCGATGGAATAAGATGATGAGAGTCTATGTTTATATCAAAATGAGGAATCTTTGCAATATCGACTGCAGTTGAAAAGGAAACAGACCCAACAAGTGGAGTGCGGTTGAGGAAGGTGATAGCTTCTTTCGGAACAAGACGACACAAGTCATCCATATACTACTTCACATTCATATCAGGAATAATATGAAAAAAGACGCCCTTGGAAAAGTTAGATAGCAATGAGCAGCCAACGGTAAAAGCCTCTTCAATTAAGATTGACATTGTTTTTCCACCTACATTGTTTAGTCACTTTCTGTGTCATCTACTGCTTTTTCCACCTGCTGTTGCCCAGCCTTTATAGTATGTATCTACCGCTTCGCAGTAGGTACAGACTGTGAAGGTTGGGCAACAGTTGAAGAAGGCACTTGGCCTGACCCAGAAGACGCCAAGGCAGGACAAATAAGGCAGGATGATCTAGCATCAGATGGAGGAACAGCATGGTGAGAAATGTCGCACAGCGCGCGTTGAGCTAGAGATGAAGGTTGAAGAGAGAGAGAGACTCACAGCCACCACAGGGGCGGCTGCAGTATCCATAACAAGATCATGTAAATCAGCAGCAGGAGCGGCGCGGGAAGACGGCATAGCCATCTTGAGCAAGTCAGAGGCTGACTCACCAGGTAAGAGCACAGTACGAGAGCTAGAATCCTCAGCGGGATGAAAAGTAGACGGATGACCTATTATATACATCCTTCAGAAGGTTAATGTCAACAACAGGGCCGTAAGCCACCATTTGCAGGAATTCCGTAGCAGCCCAACGCCTTGTAAGAAAGTTTGTTTACAAAAGGTAAAAGAACATTTAAGCACTTACCACCACTAAATGACGGGAGATATGTATGGCGCACACTATAGGGAGCACCGAAAGCACAGCAGGATGGTCCTTGACTTTAGAGACAAGACGAAATAAGCAAGTAGGTAATCGTAGAGGTTGGAAGCAAGGTAAAGTGAGTTCAAAGTTCCAAAAATCGTTAGTTATCACAAAATATAGGCATCTCTCCCAACTTCAACTTAGGCAGGCGAAAACGATACTTTATGACTTTAAAGAAAGCATTCAGACAAAAACACAAAGCAGAACTCAAAATTACACTCAAATATGATCATAAAGTGGCGGAGCAGATCTAGAGTGTCTGGATCTTTCATCCAGGAATGCAACGGAATTATGGACAGTGGTGCAGCAAACATGGGTGGACATACCTGTGGAACGCTTTGGTGTCTTAGTTGACTCCATACCTCGCCGTGTGACTGCTCTTATCCGGCCAAAAAGTGGGTCTTTCCGTTACTATGTAGTATATCATGATTTCTATTCACTCAGTGTACATCAAACAGGCTTTTATCACCTACATACTCCTACCACCATCCAGTCGCAATCTCTCTCTCTCTCTCTCTCTCTCTCTCTCTCTCTCTCTCTCCACGCTTCCCAAATCTCGTACATTCAATGGCGGCATTTCATTTTACTCTGACTTGCCATCAGCTTCGCTAAAATGTTCAAAGCGTGTCGTTCAATGGCACAATGTTTAACCGAGAAGTAACGAAATTAACATAAGAACACACAGAAACTCAAAATGAAGGTTATTTAGGGGGAAATGTTTAACGACCCACGCTAACAATAAAGAATTGCCCTTACCTAATTCGGAGCTACTTATTTTAGGGAAGGGAAGAAACGTGCGCCGTCGGACAAATACACATCCCAGATATGCCTTATTCTGGATACGAACCAGGGCTCATTTCGGAATATTAGCTGGATACCTGCTCTTTAACCACTCGTCCCCCAGAAGGCAGTCTGGTTTTCAATCTTCAACAATATAGTAAACATACCCCTCCGTTTTCGTAACCAAGTAGTGAGAAACGTAGGCTTCTGGATAATCTTCAGAGTTGGGACCTGTTTCAAGTTCCGGCTGAAGCATTGGTGGTTTGCTGCCCCTAATAATCTGGCTCTAATCCTTCTCTGGAGTGCGTGTCCCAAAATTAGGAACTGGTATAGCCTTAGCTAAGAAGGATTCTGAAAAAAAAAACCCGACTTTTTTCAATCCTGTCAGTGCTCTTTCGATCCAATGTGCGTAACACCATTTGAAGATTACCCCTAAGGTCTAAATTTGGAGTCTTCTGTGAAGATGCCAGAGTGAAATGACTCTCTCTCTCTCTTATAACGAAGTAAATTTCTCCATCATTTCTGTCCACGCCGGGGCTCAAACCCGGATCCCCTCATTCCGGAACAAGTCACTCTACCAATTCAGCTACGCGGACGTTCGTTCTGACTGCTATCTGCCTTTATGTCGTGCGCGTCCTGCTGGCAGGCACGTCACATCTCCTCCCCCCCCAAAGAGGGCCGGAGACATGGCCCACTGGTCAGCCATGACCATGAATTGCCGTTGGCAGTCATCCGCTGTAGAACGTGCACTTGAGAACTTCCAGTCAATCTGTTGTGTGGAATGCAACGTCACACACATATATTTTTCGAAGCGCTGAAGAAGGGATTCTTTGATTTTTCCTATCTCGCGGTGTGGAAAGAATATTACACCATTGCGAGATCTTGAACGGCCGGATCATCCGGAAAGTTCGTGCGCCATTATAACGAAGTAAATTTCTCCGTCATTTTTGTCCACGCCGGGGCTCGAACCCGGGTCCCCTCATTCCAGAATAAGTCACTCTACCAATTGAGCTACGCGGACGTTCGTTCTGACTGCTATCTGCCTTTATGTCGTGTGCGTCCTACTGGCAGGCACGTCACACTCTCTTACTTGGGGCAAACCCTGCTGTGACGTGTCTACCTCAGATGGGAAGCATATGTCAACACGGCAACGTTGCAGCGACAGACTTCATCATACATCGGTATAGCTTACTTAGGAAAGCATTCGGTTTCAGAGCAGAAGGACGCTGCTTCGATTTCCGTCACAGGCAAATTTCTATTTCGCTATATTGACGTCCGAACGTGAAAGGAATCGGCAAAATACGTGCTGTTCGTTCCTCACTTTGCCTGGAATTAGAAATCGTTCTCTTTTTTTTTTTTTATTGAGAGTTTAACGACCACCGTGAGCAACTCAGTGGGCTATAAGCAGTCGCCCGTCCTTAATTTAGGGCCACTGGTTCCAGGGAAGTGAGAGAGCCAGTGCCGTAAGACAAGAACAACATCCATGCCTCACCGGGACTCGAACCCGGGCCCGTCTCGGACGAATGATCAGAAGCCGTCGCTTAGACCACAGCGTCACCGGGGCCGGCAAAAATCGTTCTGCCATAGTGAGCTCTTCTTCAAGCGTGGTTTGCCGGCAGACCTGAAAACGTGCGATTCCGTCCCAGCCCTTTCTCAAGGGGGGGGGGCGGGGCTATATGTGGCGTACCTACCACACGGGTGACGCACGTGTAAAGACCGCAAAGTTGCAGCGACAAACTTCGTCGGTGTAGCTTAATTGGGAAAGCATTCGGCTCTGGAGCAGAAAGATTTTACGCTGTACTGCATGGAAACAATTCTACAGACGGTGAGTCTAAAGTTTTGCAAATTTGGATCACTTTATGTCTTCATACGTACCTTTACGATGAAAGCTGACTGGCATTCAGAGTACAGGCCATCGTGTTGCACCGTCTTTAGCCATCTGTCTGCCAGTTCTTCGAATCCGCGGCGGTACCCGCTCTTGTCCTTCGAGGTGAAGAACTTCTTCACCCTAGCTGCCATCTTCTCCTCCTTGTTGAAGTGCCGCCCTCGAAGGAAGTAGGCCATGGACCGGAACAAGTGATAATCCGACGGGGGCAAGATCCGGACTATATGCTGGGTGTGGCATTAGTTCGATGCCCTCAAGTTCCTGGAGTTTTGCCCGTGTTGTTCGCGTGATATGAGGCTGAGCGTTGTCCTGCTGTAGGAGAGCGCGCTTTCTGCTCACAAGTGCCGGGTACTTCTCCTCCAAAACGGCATACATCCCTTAAGGTTGCTCAGAGTAGAGGTTGGCGTTGATGGCCCGATCGTCTGGAACAAATTCGTAATGGATTATCTCCTCGAAATTCCACCAGACGCAGAGCAGCACCCTGTGCTCGAAGCGCCCTCGTTTGACAACAGGTTCAGGAAGCTGGCTCGCGCAGTTGTGTGTTAGGATTACGGAAATAGACCCACTTTCCCTCGCACGCAACAATTCTCTTGATGAAACGTACATCGCGCGGGTTTTCGAAGAGTTTCGTGCACACTTCCACTCGGCGGTTTGCTTCAGCTGGAGTCAGTTCGTGAGGGACAATGCGACAGCTCCTGTAGACTTTGCCGAGGTCCCGAAAGTGACGAACTACGGTGGACTGTGATATCCCAAGCTCGCCTGCTAATCTCCGATTGCTGGCTGTCGGATTTACTTCTACGGCCTCACGCACGGCCTCCGAATCCACGGTTCGCGACCTAACTGACCTTGGTTGATCGTTGAGGTTTCTGTCACCTGAGCGAAATTTTTTGAACCATCTGGTTGCAGTGCTGTGGTCCACGGAACCTTGCCCTTTCGCATGACAAATGTTTCGTGTTGCTTGAGCAGCGTTATGGACGAGTTCAAACTCGTAAAGCAAAGGTTCCCTTATTAGCCGGTTATGGCTGTTTATCTTTTAGGTCTTCCAACCACACAAAGAACGACGACATGCAATGCTATTCACAGCAACGAAAACCAATTCACATCCCTTTCGACTGACTGCAGTGCGCGACTTGAACTAGTTTAAACACGTGACATACCCGCCACAGCACATGCCTCTATGCAAGTATTGCAAAACGTTCGACTCACCCCAAGTAGGAAAATGCTTCTAAAGTGACTACACGACTAATAGAATTATAGGGTTTAACTCAGAACCTTGTTTGGCTAAAAACGCCTCTGCTCCGTTTTGCTTTATTCCCAGGATGAAATAGGATTTAATACTGGAAGTAAAACAACAAACTCGCGCATTTTCATAACTGAATTTTACTACTGATTCTGATACGAAACCAAAAGTTCAGTAAAGTTCTTACCGCATGGAAACCTTCGGATGCCTAGGTGGTAGTGTGAAACGTAGAGCTAGTTTCTAATCACTCGTCCTAGATGTGTCAAGGTTCGGATCACGTTGAAGCATGGATGGTGTGTTTGTCTTACGGCCTTGGGTGTCTTCCTCCTGTGGAACCACAATGGCCCTAAATTAGGAAAGGGCCACTGCTTATAGCGTTGTTAAACCCTTAAACAAAAAGAGTTTAACTACATCACGGTGCTCCCCAAATCTAAAAACAATCGGAAGAGTACAATATGCTGGTACACTTTGTAGAAATTTATGTTATGTATCTTTCGCATGACAAGATCTTTGTGGGTGTGAAATAAAACGAGTGTTTCGAGAGTGTGCATTGATTTACGTACAAAACATTCGCGTCACTCCCGACCATACCGAGCTACAGTCCGGTACATACTAAGTGGAATTAAATCAAAACAACAAACAATAACAACACACGCACCGCACTCACGACCACACCAAGCCACAGTCCGGTACATACTAAGTCGAATTAAATCATAACAACAAACAATAACAACACATGCGCCGCACTCACGACCACACTGAGCCACAGTCCGGTACATACTAAGTGGAATTAAATCACAACAACAAACAATAACAACACACGCACCGCACTCACGACCATACCAAGTCACAGTCCGGTACATACTAAGTGGAATTAAATCATAACAACAAACAATAACAACACATGCACCACACTCACGACCACACTGAGCCACAGTCCGGTACATACTAAGTGGAATTAAATCCCAACAACAAACAATAACAACAGATTTGCCTCACTCACGACCACACCGAGCTACAATACGGTACATACTAAGTGAAATTAAATCACATCAACAAACAATAACAACACACGCACCGCACTCACGACCATACCAAGTCACAGTCCGGTACATACTAAGTGGAATTAAATCATAACAACAAACAATCACAACACATGCACCGCACTCACGACCACACTGAGCCACAGTCTGGTACATACTAAGTGGAATTAAATCTCAACAACAAACAATAACAACAGACGCACCTCATTCACGACCACACCGAACCACAGTCCGGTACATACTAAGTGGAAATTAAATCACAACAACAAACAATAACAACACATGCACCGCACTCACGACCACACCAAGCCACAGTCCGGTACATACTAAGTGGAATTAAATCATAACAACAAACAATAACAACACATGCACCACACTCACGACCACACTGAGCCACAGTCCGGTACATACTAAGTGGAATTAAATCTCAACAACAAACAATAACAACAGATTTGCCTCACTCACGACCACACCGAGCCACAGTCCGGTACATACTAAGTGAAATTAAATCACATCAACAAACAATAACAACACACGCACCGCACTCACGACCACACCAAGCCACAGTCCGGTACATACTAAGTGGAATTAAATCTCAACAACAAACAATAACAACACATGCACCGCACTCACGACCACACTGAGCCACAGTCCGGTACATTCTAAGTGGAATTAAATCACAACAACAAACAATAACAACACATTCCCCTCACTCGCTATTCCCAGAGAAACCATTCAACCAAATGTCGTCTTCAACTGTTTGACTTATTTATAAAGAGAAAAGCATTTTTATAATATATGTAGACTTTCCTTACAAATAGAACACGTCATCAGCAAATCGATCGAAAAACGACTTACACTGGTGTCCAAAATTAACGTGACAAATACAAATTCGAGAATATGTACAAAACAAGACGACTGATTGTAAATATTTTTCAGACATCTGCAAGGGTAAACGCTAAGTCGGCGTACCCATTGATAGTACAGAGTGATTCATCAGGGTTTTTACCCGAAAAACCGCTATTATTTTGAAAAGGGAAAACATTTCAAGTTGAAATTTGGTTTGAAGACGAAGTGCCGTATGTTCTGACTTTCGCATATATATCTGCGTCATTTGGTTCGTATGCCCAGATGTCGCCACAACACACGGCGGCTGGTGGGAAGGGTTTCGCGCTATTTTCTTTGTCCGTTTTATTTTTTTTTTTTTTTTGATTGTAGGTTTAACGACCACCGTGAGCAACTGAATGGGCTATAAGCAGTGGCCCGTCCCTAATTTAGGGTCACTGGTTCCAGGGAAGGTAGACAGCCAGTGCCGTAAGACAAACACAACATTCATGCCTCACCGGGATTCGAACCCGGACCCCTTTCGGACGAATGATCAGAGGCCATCGCTTAGACCACTGCGCCACCGGGGTGGCACTCTTTGTCCGTTGGCTAGCGTCGAGTGCGATTGTGTTCACGATTGCTGAGCGCTTGTTTATCGTTCGAAGTTATTGGAATTCCAGCTCTTTCAAGAAGTGTCAGAAAGAGTTTAAGAAGAAATTTCCCGGTCGGGAACCAACTGCGAAGCCGACGATTTCAAATCTTGCGAATAAACTCTAGACGACAGGAAGCCTTGTTGATACGCATTCAGGAGGGCGACCCGCAATGTCAGAAAACACTGTGCAGTGTGTGAAAAAGAGGTTGTTACAGTCTCCAAAGAAATCGTTACGCAGGCTGTCACAAGAAACAGGACTGTCATATTCCATCTTCTAGAGGGGTAAACTGAAACTGTAGCAAAAATGGGTAAACTGAAGCCACATCGTGTTACAGTTGTTCATGAGCTGCTACCAATTGACGTGCCGAAACGAATGCATTACTGCTGGTGGTTTAAGGAATTTGTCAGTCGAAATCCAGGTGTATTAGACATTACATGGTTCACGGACGAAGCCTGGTTCCACCTTTCAGGCTATGTGAACTCACAGAATACACGGGTATGGGCGAGTGAGAATCCCCATGTCATTCACGAGGAAAGAATGCATTCTGTAAAGATTGGCATATGGTGCGCCACTTCACGGAACCGGATAATCGGTCCCATGTTCTTTGAACAGACTGTCAACACAGAAGTGTATCTCAATATCTTCACATGCCGCCCCGGTGGCGCAGTGGTCTAAGGCGCTGGCCTCTGATCATTCGTCCGTAAGGGGTCCGGGTTCGAATCCCGGTCAGGCATGGATGTTGTGTTTGTCTTACGGCACTGGCTCTCTCCCTTCCCTGGAACCAGTGACCCTAAATTAAGGACGGGCGACTGCTTATAGCCCATTGAGTTGCTCACGATGGTCGTTAAACCTCCAATCAAAAATAAAAAATATCTTCACGCAGTTCGTGAACCAACGCAATGATGTTGAACTGCAGAATGGCTTCTTTCAAAAGTATAGTGCGACTTGCCATACTTTCAATGCCAGCATAGTTGAGATTCGAAGTTTTCTTCGGCGATCGGGTTATCTCTAAAGATTTGTGGCCGCTCAGGTCTCCAGATTTAACTCTACCCGATTACTTCTTAAAAGGTCATCTGAAAGGTACCGTACAGTATACAGCGATGAGCCGAGGACTATTCGGCAGCTGGAGCCCAATATCACACAGGAAACTGAAGCAATAAATGCCAACATGCTGAGGCGTACATTTGACAATATGCAGCGACAAGTTGATTTCTATTTGAATGCAAATGGCGGACATTTTCAACATCTCTGATATCGATGTGATTGTGAAAAGGTAAGCACTTCGTCTTCAAATTTCAGCTTGAAATGTTTTCCCCTTTCAAAATTATAACGCTCTTTTTTTGGTTAAAGTCCAGAGTGAATCACTCTGTACTTCATATGGGAATATGCAAACGACGTCCGTACCTCATCAAGCTGGAAGGCACGCGTCTTTGATAAACGTTGCTCTGAGTGGGGTGCGGCTACTGAAGCTTGAATTAGACTGCTAGTGGAAGAATGGCTCCGCACCATGGCTTAGAAGGCTTTTTTACGGTGGAGAACAATCAGGCGATTCGAAGTAGGGCAATTGAAGGCTGAGGTAGCAAGATGGATAAAGGCGTTGAGGCAAGTGGTCTGCAATCTCTAGAGACAGTTCCAGAAAACAAACCAGAACAATAACCAGAAGGCCGGGACAAAGAAACCCACGAGCCACAACAAGTCAAGGTGACCGGCGTTTCTCTCTAACAGCTCGCCATCATAGGTAGTCGACATCCAGACAGACAACTCTTGCAAGAGCTCTCCTCTGTTACGGGCACCTCGATATCAAAGCAAGCAGTTTACATAAGACTTCATGAGAGAGGTCTGTATGCAAGAAGGCTAATGGTCTGTATGCAAGAAGGCTAATGGTCTGTAGTCCCCTCACAGCATCGTAGAGAAGGGTTTGTTTGAATTGGGCCCGACAACGTAATCCCTGATCAATGGTTGCTCTTCAGAAACGTGTCGCGGTACAAACTAAACACGGATTCTCGACGTGTGTACATTTAGAGAGAGGCGGGAAGCCGAAATTCTTTTATCAGTATAATGGTGGAGGACTCCTGGCTTGAGCTGGCATCATGTTGGATGGACATACGCCACTGTACGTGTTTCCAAGGGCCACCCTGTCGCTGTACGCTACAGGAATAACATCTCCGCACCATTTATGGCGTTTCTGGGGAGCTGTTGGCCCACAGTTACTTTTATGGACGATAAAGCCCGTCACAGGATCTCCGGACCTGAACCCGACACAGCATGTCTGGAAATCCCAAGGAAGAGCAATCGCACGTCGGCAGCATCTTTCTAAGAACCTGCCGGGACATAGACGCGCTTTGTTGGAGGAATGGCACTTAATACCCCAAACTCACATTCACATCCTTGTAAACAGCATGAGGGGTTCTCGTACGAATTGCACCGCTGTTCGATCTAATCACACTCCCTATTAACCCCTCAGAGTCTGCGCCACTAGCTGCATCATTTTTGCACTTCCATGCTGTCATGCGCATTCTTCCTCCTCATGCGTTGATGGCATTTCTTTTCTGGCGTGTATTGTTGAGCTATCAATATATGTACACTGAAGAGCAATTGAATTAGAGATACCTGTCTAGTAACGTGTAGCACCACCTTTCGCCCTGATGACGGCGGCGATTCGTCTCGGCATGGACTCGACAAGACACCGGAAGCGTTGGGAAGCCATACGGATCCACGACCCCTGATCAAGCTCCCACAGTTCACGAAGATTTGATGGAGAGGGGGTCAGATCCTCGAACAACTCTCTCGATGGCATCCCAGATGTGGTCGATGGCCAAGGAAGTGAGGTCACGTCGGTGGAGTGTTCATCCAATTATTCGAATACAATTCGGGAGCTGCATTGTCTTGTTGCAGGATGAGGTCCCCAGTGGGATGTTGAAGACGCACAAACAGGAGCAAATGGTCGTCCAGGATATCCCGGTAACGTTGACCTGTGAGGGACGATGTCACACGTACCAGGGGTCCCATTTCAGTCCACGTAAACAGTCCCCAGACGAGAATGCCACATCCACCAGCTTGAAGAGTACCCTGCTGGCAAGAAGGATCCATCGCTTCATGTGGTTTGCGCCGTACTCGTATTCTGCCATCCGCATGTACCAACGTGAATCTCGACTCATCAGTCCAGGCAACATTTTCCCACATGTCTGGGGTCCAGTGGCGATGTTCCGGCGCCCATGCTAATCTTTTCACCCTGTGATGTGTGGTCAGCAGCGGTACCCTCGTGGGACGATGGCTTCTGTACCCCATAACGAGGAGATTGTTCTGAATGGTGTGGCTGCTTACACGTTTTTGTGCACCAGCGTTAAATTGCTGAGTTATTTCTTGCACTGCGGCCCGTCTATCCACTGTTACAATGCGAGCTAGCCGACGATGACCCCACTCATCCACACGCTGTTGTCCACGGCAGTTGGCCCTTTCAGGGATGGTTTTATCGGATTCGATGTACTCACGGTGCACCAGTGACACAGTGGCTTGCGAAAATCCCAGTGCTTGCTCGACTTCCGAGATGGAGGGACCCATTCGTCGGGCCCCAACAATTTTCCCCTCGATCAAATCCGCTTAGATCCTTCGTCTTACTCATACTGCGCCCGACTCTTACTAAATCCCGTCGCATCACTCCTTATATTGTCGGATCGCTGCATACGTCATGTCGTTTCCTTTTACAGGGTAGCCCACAGCGCCACATTTGCATAAAGCCAGCTGTCTCTAATTTAATTGCTTTTCAGTGTATGTCCGTACCAACTGTCACTAAAGTCGTGAAGATTCTGTGTTGTTACTGATTTTGTATTTGTTATGTTTACTTTGGACACCAGTGTATTTCAAGAGCAAAAGCTGTATAAGAATGTCTTATGATTATGAACGTACTTACTTATTTCATGAGCAGTCATAAAGGCGCTTTTAAACAAAACGCTGAGGACAGCCTGGAAGGAAAGATTATTTTTATGAACCTTAAACAGCTTCCAACAAAATAAACATGCACATTTATCAATAAGTAAAAATAACTTTAATTTAATTAAAATTTAGAACTTACCAGTGGCCAAATGCAATAGTGTTTATAACTGAAGCAAGACTGTCTGTGGCCAGTTTCGAAATGGGATGCTTTACAGAACTTAGTGTGTACATAACTCAAATTAATCACTTGAAAAAATACACGGTATACACCTATGAGCCATTCCTTTATGACCACACCCACCCTAGAGAAATGAGCGCGCCTGGAGCCCAAACGGTGGCGCAGGTGAAGTTCACATAGCAGTATACACTGAGTGGCCACTTTGTTATGACCACCCCCTCAGTACTTCGTTGGGCCACCTTTTGCCTTTAATACTGCGTCGATTCTTCGTGGCATGGACTCCACGAGATGTTGATAGGTGGTCTATGGGAATCTGAGACCATGCTTGATGAATAGCACTTTCCAGGAGTGTGAGATTGCAGGGTTGTGGATCCAGCTGTCTGATGACTCGTTCAACTTCATCTCACAAATTCCCAATGGGGTTGAGATCTAGAGATTGTGGGGGCCACCTAAGCAAAGTAAACTCACCGGCATGTTCCTGAAACCAATCCTGTAAAATACGAGCACTATGGCAGGACGCATTATCTTGTTGAAAGTAGCCATCGGGATAAACCATCCACATGACAGGATGCACTTGGTCCACAACGATTTTTAGATATGATGAGCCAGTCAGACGTTGATCAACACGAATTAAAGGGCTCAAAACATTCCAGGAAAACATTCCCCAAACCATAACGTTGCCTCCACCGGCTTGAAGGGTTGTAGCAATGCATTTGGGATTCATGCTTTCGTGCTGTTTCCGCAAAATTCTCACTCTGCCATCGGCATGGTGCAACTGAAAACGTGATTCATCGGACCACATAATTTGTTTCCAATTATCTACAGTCCAATCCTTGTGCTCCTGTGCGAACTGGAAATGTTTTCTCTTGTTAACTTCAGACAGCAAAGGTGTTCGAACAGGCCTTCGGCTGCCATATCCCATCTGATGCAGTGTACGGTGAACATTGCGTGCAGAGATCATTTGAGGGGATCCTTGATTAAGATGGTCTGTAATTTGCTGCACTGTTGCCCTTCTGTTGACTGTTAATAGTCTGGACACTCTCCGTTCCGCCCGAGCAGTCACTAGTCGATGACGACCACACGTTGCACGTAGAGACCCAGTTTTTTGGCTGACAGTCCAGTATTTAAACACTTCAACAACAGCTGCTCTGGAACATTTCACGAATGCGGCGGTTTCGGTGATACTCGCTCCATGGCTCCGAGCTCCTACAATCATCCCGCGTTGAAAGACCGTCAAATCGCATTTTTTACCCATCTCGTCACCCAAAAATCACTTCTACTACTGTCGCAAGCACTAAGCTTTCCCTTTTTATACTAGCCTCGCCCTCTGGCAGCAACAGCGGGCAGTCATAGCTCATTTGCTTAAAACTGTCAGGTGGTCATAATAAAGTGGCCACTCAGTGCATATAGATGTACAGCCCGAGGACCGGCTTTCAGTTAGTAAAGTGTTCGGAGTCAGACTGGGAAAAGCCGCAGATTTATCGGAGTTTGATAAAGGACAAATTGTACTGGCACGGGTCTTGGAACTACAATCTCGGAAACGGCGTTGCTAGTGAGTTGTTCACGTGCTGCTGTAGTGAGAACATATCAAAAATTGTGCACAGATGGCCAAACGACGAGTTCAGCCGTGTATCGTCCGCAGCTCATTGATGCCAGAGGGGAGCGAAGACTGTCGTGCGTTGTTCACAGAGACCGCAGGGCCACAGTGCGACAAATCACCCGCAGCTAGAACAGAGGTGATCAGGTCAATGTGTCGCAGCACAAAGTTCATCGCAGCCTTTTACGCATGGGCCTGCGTAACCCAAGACCCAGCCGGGTCCTCTTGCTTAATTTCAAAACCAGTTGTCATTACCTGACATACGAAATGTTGCTTCGTTGAGCTTTTGGAGAAAATTACTAACGATGACAAGTTCGTGCAGCGTGCAGTGTTCATGGACGAAGCAACATTTCGTGTGTCAGGTAATGACAACTGCCAAAACAACCGAATTTTGAGTTTAGAACCCCCACATGCTGCATGTACGCGAGCCTGAGAAAAGCAGTGTAAAAGTCAATGTATGTGACGTCGTGCATCACCAGATAATTGGGTCTTTCCTTTTCATCGAAAAGACGGTGAGCAGAATCAATATATTGAAACAATTCGGTTTGCCACAGCTTCGGGAACCACGATCTAATATCTTGTTCCAAGAAGATTGGGATCCCTCACACAAGTCTCTATACGTGAGGGCATCGTGATAAAAGACTTCGAGCAGATGGATTGGCCGAGGTGGGCTGATTTCTTGACCACCACGTCCACCAGATTTAACCCCACAAAATGTTTCTTGTGGGGAAATGTGAAAGACGTCGTGTATTCCACTCCAGTGAAGGGTCTTCTGGAACTTAGATAAAGATGGGGATCCCTCAAGCTGGTCTATCTACGTGAGAGAGCTTCGTGATAAGGAGTCTTAGAGCAGATGTATCGCCCGAGGTGTGACTGCTGTATAACAGGCGATAATCGCTTCATGGCCGCCCCGGTGGCGCAGTGGTCTAAGGCGTTGGCCTCTGATCATTCGTCCGTAAGGGGTCCGGGTTCGAATCCCGGTCAGGCATGGATGTTGTGTTTGTCTTACGGCACTGGCTCTCTCCCTTCCCTGGAACCAGTGACCCTAAATTAGGGACGGGCGACTGCTTATAGCCCATTGAGTTGCTCACGGTGGTCGTTAAACCTTCAATCAAAAAAAAAAAAAAAAAAAATAATCGCTTCATGTGCGGCAATACCACCTTCGTGTTTCTAATACTTCATGGAGTCCTTACTAAGACGTCTGGCTATTGTTGTGAGGGCAAAAGGTACCGCAACACGTTATTAGGGAGGGGTATGCAATAATTTGTCTATTTAGTTCAAATGCTCATGATTGGAATTTTGCCACTGTTTTTTATGCACGTCCTCGTTTCCTTAAGGATTTAGCACGCTGCTTAATTGCGCACAGTCTTGAATATGCCCATGAGCATGTAAGATAGGGATGTGTTAATCGTGGTCAACTTAAAATCGTTAAGAGCTAAATTATGATAGGTTTATATATGTGAAATACGAGTAGAAGTGTGCGCTTACCTTAGTGAGCAACATTTAGAACCAGACCACAATGCTAAGCAACAACAAAAAATAAAATTAGCTTACCTTTTGAAAGTCTTTTTCTCGCTTATGCTACGGCGCTAGAAAATCGTTACTGACATCGAGTTGTGCTGGGTTTTTTTTTGTGTTTTCTATAAAACTAAGGTACGTATTACAAATTTTCGAGGCAGCCGAAGTGGCTGGCTTCTAGCCATTCGCCCGAGATGGGTCCAGGTTTGAATCCCGGTGAGGCATGGATGTTGCGTTTGTCTTATGGCCCTAGATCTCTCCCTTCCCTGGAACCAGTGGCTTTAAATTATGGACTGGCGACTACTTATATAGGCCATCGAGTTGATCATGGTAATCATTAAACCTCAAAAAAATATATAAAAACATATTAAACTATTAAATCGAAAACAAATGCCGTCTCCTGCACGATACACTTTAATGATAAAAACCTATCTACAATTAAAATAAGTATATGTTTAAGAACTTTCAAAGCCACAACTGCGTCATCCTCAGAAACAATGCAGCAGTGAGTACAGAAGTGAGTAGCCTATATACTTTACAAGACACATAGTAGTTAATGCGCATGTGCAATAATAATCGGCAAAGTCCAAAACAAGTTCAGTGGGTACAAGCATAGTTAGTGAGTGTGAAAGTATTCACATATTCGTCAATGGTGAAAGATGCTGTAACGATGAACCCCCCGGGTTTTCCCCCTTCCTTGGAGAACAGTTTTGGGCCAAGTCACGCCCACCAACTATGCTTGCACCCACTGAACTTGATTTGGACTTTGCCGATTATTATTGCACATGCGCATTAACTGCTATGTGTCTTGTAAAGTATATAGGCTACTCACTTCTGTGCTCACTGCTGCATTGTTTCTGAGGATGACGACGTTGTGGCGTTGAAAGTTCTTTAACATACACTGACGGAAATAAAAAATCCCAACACCACGAAAAAATAGTTGTAGAGGAATGAAATGGCGGCAATACATTTGTATAGGTAACATATTTAATCGATTAAAGTTTAAAGATCACAGCTTAATGTAAGCGCGAGAAGAGCCATTTTAAATGTGAAATGCTGGTACATTAATAACCGGTGTAATCGCCAGAATGTTGAATGCAAGCACGCAAACGTTCATGCATTGTGTCGTACAGGTGCTGGATGTCAGTTTGTGGGATGGAGTTCCATGCCTGTTGCACTTGGTCGGTCAATACAGGGACGGTTAATGCTGGTTGGGGGTGACGCTGGAGTTGTCGTCCAATGATGTCTCATACGTGCTCGATCGGTGAAAGATCTGGTGATCTAGCAGCCCACGGCAACATGTCGACACACTGTAGAGCATGTTGGGTTACAACAGCGGTATGCGGGAGAGCGTTATCCTGTTGGAAAACACCCCCTGGAATGCTATTCATGAATGGCAGCACAACAGGTTGAATCACCAGACCGACGTACAACTGTACCGTCAGGGTGCGTGGGATAACCACGAGAGTGCTCCTGCTGTCATAGGAAATTGCTCCCCAGACCATAACTCCAGGTGTAGGTCCAGTGTGTCTCGGCCGCAGACAGGTTGGTTGCAGGCGCTCACCTGGCCTCCTTCTAACCAACACACGGCCTACACTGGCACCCAGGCAGAACCGACTTTCATGAGAAAACACAACAGATCTCCACTCCGTCCTCCAATGAGCTCTAGCTTGACACCATTGACGCCGCAAACGGCAGTGGTTTGGAGTAAGTAGAATGCACGCTACAGGGCATCTGGCTCGGAGCTGTCCTTCAAGTAACCGATTTGTAACAGTTCGTTGTGTCACTATGGTGGCAACTGCAGCTCGAATTACTGCCGCAGACGCGGTACGATGCGCCACGGCCATACGCCGTACACGGCGGTCTTCCCTCTCAGTAGTGCCACGTGGCCGGCCGGAACCCGGTCTTCTTGAGGCAGTACCTTCCCTTGACCACCGCTGCCAACAATCATGCACAGTGGCTACATTCCTGCCAAGTCGTTCTGCAATATTGCGGAACGAAAATCCACCTTCTCGTAGCCCTATTACAAGACCTCGTTCAAACTCCGTGAGCTGTTGATAATGGCTTCTTCGTCTTCTTGAAGGCATTCTTGACTAACATCAACACACTACGTCGAATCTCGACGATAACGAACGCTCACGAACGTTACAGTGCGTATTTACAGCAAACCTGCTTTGCATGTTCCGAGGGGCGCTACTAGCGCCACACGTATGCGCTGAGCGCGAAATTTGCATAGACGTCATCTTACAGATGTATTCTCACCGCCTACCAACTGTCGTTTATCTATCACAACCCCTTCTTGGTGTTGGGATTTTTTTCCGTCAGTGTATTTATTTTAATTGTACATAGCTTTTTTTATCATTAAAGTGTATCGTGCAGGAGACGGCATTTGTTTTCGATTTAACAGCTTTTGGTGCACGAGTTAATTTCTTCAAGCATATTAAATTTCAAATTATGTGTCCAAGTCACTCTTTCAACCATATCGGATTCTAATGTAAATCAAGAATAAACTATTGCAGAAACCGTCGTGTCGAGGGAGCTTAACTCACGTTAACCACAAAAGAGGAAGAGCCGCCCCGGTGGCGCAGTGGTCTAAGGCGCTGGCCTCTGATCATTCGTCCGTAAGGGGTCCGGGTTCGAATCCCGGTGAGGCATGGATGTTGTGTTTGTCTTACGGCACTGGCTCTCTCCCTTCCCTGGAACCAGTGACCCTAAATTAGGGACGGGCGACTGCTTATAGCCCATTGAGTTGCTCACGGTGGTCGTTAAACCTCCAATCAAAAAAAAAAAAAAAAAAAAAAAAAAAAAGAGGAAGAAACTAGTTCCAAGGATTATTACTCGCAACAACAACAACAAAAAAAGTGTTTATTGGGATAAGCAGTCGAACCTCGTTAGACCAGCGTGTAGTCGTCCCCAGGGGCCTACTAATAGCCTCCACAACCCCCGCATTGCTGGGGGGGCTCTAGGCTTCGAGCCTTAGTAAAAAGATTTTACAAATTTTTCATATGAAAGTGGTTAAAAAACACAGCAAGTAATTCCTGACGGCTGATTTGAAGGAAATATTAAAAAGAAAACCAATTTTTGGCATTTTTTGCCTATAAATAAGGTAAATATTTAGAAACATTTCCACGGTTTCGGTCTGTAAAAACTGAATGACGGGAAAGCATTCATTTTATTTTCCCAGAGTACTTGAGACCCGTTTTCGGAGCCATATACATGTATATTCGCAAGACAATGTGAAAGAAATGTCAGTTCAATGAATGAATTTTTTGTACCAATGAGGATAAGGTGTTACGTATTACAGTTGTTTGCACATAACTGCGCATCCTTCAGAATGTAATGAACTAAAACATGTTCTTCGAGGGGACGAAGAAACAGGCTTGTGGGATTTTACACTGGCGGAAAGTGAAAAAAGAACACCAAGAAGGAGACGTCTGATACCAACGAAATTTATACAGCATAATAACGGAATACAAAGGATAACGTGATGAAAACATTATGGCAAAATACAGCTGTATTTGCTGGTAAACTGAAAAATAACATTTCCATGTAACATGGTTAGTACGAGGTTGAACCGCCATGAACTGCGTCACACTGTGCGATTCTGGCATGGAGTCTGTCGTACAGATGCTGGATGTAAGTTTGGGGTATTGAGTTCCAAGCATCCTCTATAACGAAGTAAATTTCTCCGTCATTTCTGACCACGCCAGGAATCGTACCCGGATCCCCTCATTCCGGAATAAGTTGCTCTACCAATTGAGCTACGCGGACGTTTTATTCTGATTCCTATCTGCCTTTATGTCGTGTGCGTCCTTCGGGCAGGTACGTCACATCTCCTGGTACGTTACACCTCAACCTGGACGCGTAAATCGGGGATGGTCGTGGCTGGCCGTGGAGACCGGATAAGTCGTTGTCCCATATTATCCCACACGTGCTCCATGGGGGACAAATCCGGTGAACGTGCAGGCCATGGAAGTTGTCTCACATCCTTAAGTACATGTTGCGTTGCATGTGCCGTGTATGGGCGTGCGTTATCTTGCTGGAAAACACCACGATGGACCGACCTTACAAATGGCACAACAACGGGCTGAATGATGTTGTTGATGTAGGAGGTGCTGTTTAACGTACCCGGTACAAACACTTGTTGTGTACGGGAGTGATAGCTGATCGCTCCCCACACCAGGAGACCAGGCGTAGGCCCTGTGTGTCGCTGGCGGATGCAAGAAGGGTGGAGACGCTCCCCTGTGCGTCTCCGAACACGCATACGGCCATCGGAGACTCCCAAGCAGAATCTGCTTTCATCGCTGAACACGAGAGATCGCCATTGCGTTCTCCAGTGCAGACGTTGGCGACACCACTGCAGCCTTTCCTGACGGTGGGCTGGAGTCAGAGGCACACGTGCACGTAGTCCTGCATCCAGTAGACGGTTGCGGATTGTCCGCACAGTCGTCCCCTCAGGTGCAACGGCAGCTCGGATTTGCGTCGCATTAGAGGTTCTGCTTGACAACGCCGCTCTTCTTATGCGTTGATCGGTCCGCTCATCAGTCCGTCTGTGACTCCCGGTTCCACGTCTTCTCGTGTGGGAGTGTTCCTCGGACCATCTACGCCACCATCGTACCACCACCGATACTTCCCTTCCAACTCGCTCCGCAATACGACGATACGAACACTTGGCCTCGCGGAGTCCGACTAGACGACCTCGCTCAAAGTCCCATAACTGCTGAAATCGTACACGTCTTCCATGTCCAGGCATTGCAGCTTCTTCAGGATCTTTGCACGTGTCCGTACGCCGACGACTGATTACATTCACTTCGCCGTACTCCTTAAATACCACCGACGATAATTTGCATATTATGCCGTGCTGTGGCGTAAGCGCTCACCGGTTGGTCCCGAAATTAGCATCACACCTACGTAAACTCGACCCCATTAACATATGTAAATTCCATGATCGTCCGCCAATTCTTTCTTGGTGTTCTTTCTTCACTTTCCGCCAGTGTGTTTTATAAGAGTCAAGAGAAATATTTTTACTATGTGCAAAACATTGTGGAATTATGTTAAGTGTGGTTTTTATATTCAAGAGTAAATAATTTAAATAAGTTTACTTTTTTTATGCCACTATTCTTAATTGTTACTTATTTGCTAACTTATGTTCTGTGTTTTCATATAAATTGGAAAAGATCATCAGACGCTATCACATGACAGTTGTGTGTGTGTGTGTGTGTGTGTGTGTGTGTGATCGTGATGAATTTCAAAGAGATGGCTGGTTCTCTAAAAGAATAAAATTTCCAAGATAATTCCAAAGAGATGGCTAGTTCTCTAAAAGAATGAAATTTCCAAGATAATTCCAAAGAGATGGCTAGTTCTCTAAAAAATGAAATTTCCAAGATAATTTCAAAGAGATGGCTAGTTCTCTAAAAGAATGAAATTTCCAAGATAATTCCAAAGAGATGGCTAGTTCTCTAAAAGAATGAAATTTCCAAGATAATTTCAAAGAGATGGCTAGTTCTCTAAAAGAATGAAATTTCCAAGATAATTTCAAAGAGATGGCTAGTTCTCTAAAAGAATGAAATTTCCAAGATAATTTCAAAGAGATGGCTAGTTCTCTAAAAGAATGAAATTTCCAAGATAATTCCAAAGAGATGGCTAGTTCTCTAAAAGAATGAATTTTCCAAGATAATTTCGAAGAGATGGCTAGTTCTCTAAAGAATAACATTTATATATAGTGTTTTGTAATATTTTGTATTCGTAAAAAACTAGGGCAACAATTTTGGTTTTAGGAAAATTACCTATAGGTTCCAAAGAACTTGCATTAATAAAATGCTCATGAAACCTATTAATAATATAAAAATTAAAATTTTAAATAATTGAAATAATAATACGAATTAAAAAATTTCCAAATAAATAATAATGGCAATTAATAACATGGAATTACAAATTTTCCAAATAAGTAATAATGATAATTAATAACATAGGATTTAAAATTTCCAATAATTGAAATCTCGTCGATTTTCATAAAAGGGCCCCGAAGATATTTTTTGTGGGGGGGCCCTGAGTTTCTCAGGTACGCCACTGGTCGTCCCGGTGGCGCAGTGGTCTAAGCGCTGGCACCTAACCATTCTTCCGAGATGGGTCCGGGTTCGAATCCCGGTGAATCATGGGTGTTGTGCTTGTCTCACGGCACTGGCTCTCTCCATTCCCTAGAAACAGTGACGCTAAATTAGGGACGGAAAACGGTTTATAACCCATCGAGTTGCTCACTGCGGTCGTTAACCCCTCCCCCCAAAAAAAATCGAGAGTGCACCCTCGTACTCTTTGTAGACAATTTATGCTATGCATCTTCCGCATGCCAAGATCCTTGTGGATGCGAAATAAAACGGGTGATTCGAGAATAGGCATTTATTACGTACAACACATTGCATTTACTCACGTCACTCACGGTCACAGTGCGATTACACGAGTCTCACTTTCATTTGGGGGACCCTTATACGAAAGTAAGAAGCGACCCTGATATCAATAACGCCGACCCGGTGGCGCAGTGGTCTGAGCGATGGCTTCTGATCATTCGTCCGAGACGGGGTACGGGTTCGAATCCCGTTGAGGCATGGATGGTGTGTTTGTCTTACGGCGCTGGCTCTCTCCCTTCCCTGGAACCAGTGACCCTAAATCAGATCAGATCAGATCATATGTAGGGGATTTTAGGAAGGGAGTGTCTGACCCCAGGTCTTAAACAACCTTTAGAAATAGGAAGCTAGGAGATTTGGGCTAGAGTGCCCGATAGGAAAGTCACACGGAAGCGAGGTAGAAGACGCCCTTATTTACTACCGGGGGCCGACGGCTTAATGTGCCCATCAGATCAGATCAGATCATATGTAGAGGATTTTAGGAAGGGAGTGTCTGACCCCAGGTCTTAAACAACCCTTAGAAATAGGAAGCTAGGAGATTTGGGCTAGAGTGCCCGATAGGAAAGTCACACGGAAGCGAGGTAGAAGACGCCCTTATTTACTACCGGGGGCCGACGGCTTAATGTGCCCATCAGATCAGACCATATGTAGAGGATTTTAGAAAGGGAGTGTCTGACCCCAGGTCTTAAACAACCCTTAGAAATAGGAAGCTAGGAGATTTGGGCTAGAGTGCCCGATAGGAAAGTCACACGGAAGCGAGGTAGAAGACGCCCTTATTTACTACCGGGGTCCGACGGCTTAATGTGCCCATCAGATCAGATCAGATCATATGTAGAGGATTTTAGGAAGGGAGTGTCTGACCCCAGGTCTTAAACAACCCTTAGAAATAGGAAGCTAGGAGATTTGGGCTAGAGTGCCCGATAGGAAAGTCACACGGAAGCGAGGTAGAAGACGCCCTTATTTACTACCGGGGGCCGACGGCTTAATGTGCCCATCAGATCAGACCATATGTAGAGGATTTTAGGAAGGGAGTGTCTGACCCCAGGTCTTAAACAACCCTTAGAAATAGGAAGCTAGGAGATTTGGGCTAGAGTGCCTGATAGGAAAGTCACACGGAAGCGAGGTAGAAGACGCCCTTATTTACTACCGGGGGCCGACGGCTTAATGTGCCCATCAGATCAGACCATATGTAGAGGATTTTAGGAAGGGAGTGTCTGACCCCAGGTCTTAAACAACCCTTAGAAATAGGAAGCTAGGAGATTTGGGCTAGAGTGCCTGATAGGAAAGTCACACGGAAGCGAGGTAGAAGACGCCCCTATTTACTACCGGGGGGACAGTACCCGGGGTCCGACGGCTTAATGTGCCCATCAGATCAGATCAGATCATATGTATAGGATTTTAGGAAGGGAGTGTCTGACCCCAGGTCTTAAACAACCCTTAGAAATAGGAAGCTAGGAGATTTGGGCTAGAGTGCCTGATAGGAAAGTCACACGGAAGCGAGGTAGAAGACGCCCCTATTTACTACCGGGGGCCAGTACCCGGGGTCCGACGGCTTAATGTGCCCATCAGATCAGATCAGATCATATGTATAGGATTTTAGGAAGGGAGTGTCTGACCCCAGGTCTTAAACAACCCTTAGAAATAGGAAGCTAGGAGATTTTGGCTAGAGTGCCTGATAGGAAAGTCACACGGAAGCGAGGTAGAAGACGCCCCTATTTACTACCGGGGAGCCAGTACCCGGGGTCCGATGGCATAATGTGCCCATCAGATCAGATCAGATCATATGTAGATGATTTTAGGAAGGGAGTGTCTGAACCCAGGTCTTAAACAACCCTTAGAAATAGGAAGCTAGGAGATTTGGGCTAGAGTGCCCGATAGGAAAGTCGCACAGAAGCGAGGTAGAAGACGCCCTTATTTACTACCGGGGTCCGACGGCTTAATGTGCCCATCAGATCAGATCATATGTAGAGGATTTTAGGAAGGGAGTGTCTGACCCCAGGTCTTAAACAACCCTTAGAATTAGGAAGCTAGGAGATTTGGGCTAGAGTGCCCGATAGGAAAGTGACACGGAAGCGAGATAGAAGACGCCCTTATTAACTACTGGGGGGGCAGTACCCGGGATCCAACGGCTTAATGTGCCCATCAGATCAGATCATATGTAGAGGATTTTAGGTAGGGAGTGTCTGACCCCAGGTCTTAAACAACCCTTAGGTAGCTAGGAGATTTGGGCTAGAGTGCCTCATAGGAAAGTCACACGGAAGCGTGGTAGAAGACGCCCTTATTTACTACCGGGGCCAGTACTCGACGGCTTAACGTATCCGTCCGACGCACGGCGAGAATTTAGTGGTTCGAGCGTTCGTACCTTCCCGGGATCGAACCTGAGGCTACATCCACGGCAGTCACGAACGCTGACCACTAGGCCACCCGCGGCCCAAGTGACCCTGAATTAGGGACGGGCGGCTACTTATAGCTCATTGAGTTGCTCACGGGGGTCGTTAAAACTGGAATAAAAAAAGTATATATCAATGAAATGGGATGCAACACCCATCTGCGCATGCGCAAGAGAAAATCTGACCTCAAGATAGAAAGAAAAGCTGATTGGAGGAGAGGAGGGGTTACCGACCACCGTGAGCAATTCATTGGGCTATAAGCAGTCGCCCGTCTCTAATTTAGCGTCACTGGTTTCACGTAAATGAGAAAGCCAGTGCCGTAAGGCAAACAAAACTTCATGTCTCACGGGGATTTGAAGCCGGACCCATCTCGGACGAATGATCAAAAACCATCGCTTAGACCAATGCGGCACCGAAAGGAGGGGGCAAAAGCTGAATCGCAAGTATGTTAGTAAGGCGGATTGGTAATTTTTGGTCTATGATATCTACAGGTTACACCCCTCGTTTTATACATCTTTCACGTGCGCCTGCACCGCAAAACGCACATGAGATGGGGGCAGATAGCAGCGAGTGATACGTCCGCGTAGCTCAGTTGGGAGAGCGACTTATTCCGGAATGAGGGGACCCGGGTTCGATGTCCGACGTGGACAAAAATGAAGAAGAAATTAGCTTCGTTATACATCATTTTAAAGCTTTCGTTAATACCAGGTAACCCTCCCTCCCTCTCCCTTAGGGTGGTCGAGAGGAAGCCGAATTTCGCCACGACGAACCCTTTTCACAGTATCAAAAATGCATTTTTGTAGTGGCTTTTATCACATTTAGCATCAGGTTCTCGTAATTTACGCAGATTACAATGAGATAATGTTACGTTTATGTCAAACGTGACGAAATAATGTTCGGCGATATTTTAGTAAAATATATTGTTCAGTAACAATGAAAGTAACTTTTGTGTAACTTCATGGGGAAGCATTCAAAATCAAATTTCAGGGGTGGGGGGGGCAGTGCCCACATAATATTTTTCATCCTGTTTAATTAAATAATCGCTTTAGCCTCATAAGGTGGACCAAGCTCCACCTTATTAGGCCAAAGCGATTTATTTCCAAAAAATTAATAAGTAACAAAATTAATAAAATCTGTTTTCTCAATCTCAGCATTGTTCATTTGATAAGAAACTGGATTGCCAGACCCGTATTAATATAGTTTGACATGTTCTCGCGATATGTGGTAAATTCTTCAAACAATTATCAAAAATGAAATAAATAAAATACAGAAACTTTTAATGTCTAGCGCCTTTATTTTATTTTTATTTTATTTTTTTTGAGTAACCCAGCAAATTTCTCATTTTTTACTAAACTTTGGAAATAAAATCTTTTTGGATATTTTTATAAAATCACCGGCTGAATTTTATTTTTAAAAATATTAATATTCATCAAAATAATATTTCTGTTCCCTTGTTCATTTGCAATTACAACTGCTTTTTAAAATATACTTTGAATCTCATAGTTTGTCTTTCCCCCCCCCCTTTTTTAATTTACTTCTGACAATGGAAGAGACATGCCCCTCCCACGTTTGATCTCTTCACGCCCCCCAATAATTTGGAGAAGTCGGCGCCCCTGGTGACGGTTTAAAAAGGTTCATGCAAAAAAAAAAATGTCAAATGAATTGACTGTGTGAGGAAGATAAATATAAACATACCTTCTTATTTATCGGATCTCTAATTATGCTGATGTAGGGATTGAAAACACAGTGATTAAGTAAAGTTCGTAAAGAAAATTCTTAAAACGGCATGCTGTTTTTTTACATTTTCTTATAACATCGAAACTTCGTTTATCAACTCCATCGGCATTTGCACCGTGAAGTGTTGTTTTCCCATGTTTCACCTTTTCGCAACCTTCCTCATTTTCGTTTGAAATTCATTTATCGACAATCATATAAAACAAGCCAGATTCATCCACAGTAAAGACATCTTTTAACTGATAGCCTAATACAGTAAGATTTCTGTTTTTTTTTTCCTTGCGTGATCCACTGAGCTTTCAGACCTTTCGACTGCTTCGCCATCCCGTACTTTCAGTGATAACACTGGTCAACAAAATTCTTTTTTTATTGCCGAGAACGTTTCAACGTAATTGGGGTATTTGAGGCGTGCTGAATCAAAAAATGACATCAGTTTTGCCGAATTGGCTCTAGTTTTTGAGATAATGCATACCCCTCAAATTTTGATTATACCCCAATACTACCTGCGGCTGATGATATACACTATCTACCAACAAGTAATTGGACACCCCTGCAATCGACGATATCTGCGGCCCTGATACACGTCACGGCCGCCGCCGTTAAATATCGTGTGGGAAACAACAACGCAACCAGTCGCATGCAAGATGCCACGCAGTTCGTCGGGTATCACAGAAATGGACGATCCATACGTGACATAGTACCCAAAATCGACAGTGGCCTACGTGATTGGCAAGTGGAAGATGAGAGGTGACTGTCGGAATGTGCCCCGACCCGGCAGACCCACAAAACTGGGAGTTAGAGACCGACGGGTGCTGGCCAGAGAAATTCGGAAGAACCGCACCAAATCGATAGACCACATCCGCGAGGAGTTTCAACAGGCATCCGGGAGTGTTCTTTTGATGAATACCATCCGTACGGAAGCCCATCTGCTCGGTTATCATGTACGTGCTGCCGCCCATAAGCCTTTGATCACCAAGCCCAATAGCGCTGCTCGGCTAACGTGGTGCCAAGAACGTCGACAGTGGACCGTTGAGCAGTGGAAACAGGCTCTCTGGAGCAACGAATCAAGGTTCACTTTCTACCGTTCCGATGGTAGGGTCTGGGTTTGGCGTCTGCCTGGAGAACGCCTCCTGCTGGAATGTATTGTACCAACTGTGAAGTTCGACGGCGGTGGAATTATGCTATGGGGGTGTTTCTCGTGGTATGGCACGGGACCCTTCGTCGCAATTCCTGGTAGACTCAACACCGAGACCTACGGACGCTCCCTATCTTCTGATTCAAGGCTTCTTGAATTGGAAGAGGAACTACAAAGGATCAAGTGGGACATCGTCGGGCTAAGTGAGGTAAGGAGAAAAGGAGAAGATCTCATCGAACTGAAAAGTGGACATCTCTTCTACTATCGTGGGACAGATACTCGCAGAACTAGTGGTGTTGGATTTATAATAAACAAGAAACTAAAGGATAAAGTTGTAGAAGTTGAAAGTTCCTCTGACAGAGCTGCACGACTCGTTATCCAACTCTCGAGAAGATACCAGGCTCAGATTATTCAAACTTATGCACCCACCACAAGTCATGCTGAAGAAGAAATTGAAGAATTTTATAAGGAAATTCGTGATCTAAATAATAAACGTAAGCAGCACTTGAAGATAATTATGGGAGATTTCAATGCAAAAATAGGGCAACGGCAACAGAATGAAACTTCAGTAGGTAAATTCGGTCACGGCAACAGAAACCAGCGTGGAAATACTCTCGTAGAGTTTGCAGAGGCAGAAGGGTTTTTCATCTTGAACTCCTTTTTCAAGAAAAAGCCACACAGGAAATGGACATGGAGACATCCAAATGGGACAACAAGTGAAATTGATTTTATTATGTGTAACAAAAAATTCGTCATAGAAGACTGCAGTGTGCTAAACAAGTTCAACACAGGCAGTGACCATAGATTGGTGAGATGTAAGATGCACCTCAACACTAAACTCGAACGTCGCAAGCTCATAAGACAAACAAAATGTATTGACATAACCAACCTTAAAAAACACCATAATACTTTCAAATTGGAACTGAAGAACAGATTCTCTGCTTTAGAAGGCCTAACATCGGAAGAAGTGGATATTTCTGAAGTTAACAGAAAAGTAACCAAAGCTCTTATGGAAACAGCAACAAAATTAGCTGGGTCTAAGAACAAATTGCATGTGAACAAATTATCAGGAAAAACCAAAATGTTGATGCAAAAAAGAAGAGTGATGAGGACAACTAAAGAAGATGTGACTTCCAAAGTGGAATATATATAGAGCTATGCAAGACAGTACGAAAAAGTATCACTGAAGACGTAAGGAAATTCAACTGTGAACTAGTAAGGAAAGCAATTGAAAACAACCAAAGTCTAAAGATAGCAAAGGGACATCTCAGTAAGGGGAAAAAACAGATTATGGCACTGAGAAAAGAAGATGGTTCTGTAACAAGAAATAGAGGCGAAATTTTGACAAGAGTGAAAGATTTCTACTCCAAATTATATGAAAGGGATGATACATGTACTCCAGACATCATGAAAGGTACCAGTACCAGAGTTCTTCCAGTCCTTCCAGCAGAAGTTGCGCATGCAATCAAGAACATGAAGCGGGGAAAAGCTCCAGGAGAAGATGGAATTACTGTAGACATCATACAAGAAGCAAGTGGAGAAATCGAAACAGTACTCGCCCAAATTTTCACTCGATGCCTTAATGAAGGGAAAATTCCTGAGGATTGGAACAACGCTACAATGATCTTGCTACATAAAAAAGGTGACATTGAGGATCTCAGAAACTACAGACCTATCATCCTCCTATCAGTGGTTTATAAAATCTTCACTAAAGTTCTTTCACACCGCTTGAAGGTGACACTGGACATGGCTCAACCGAGAGAACAAGCTGGATTCAGGAGTGGCTACAGCACAATAGATCATATCCACGTACTGAGAGAACTAATTGAAAGAGCGAGGGAATATGAGCTTCCATTGTGCATGGCTTTTATCGATTATGAAAAAGCCTTTGATTCGGTGAAACCATCAGCAGTTGCAATGGCTCTGAAATCCTGCGGTATTGAAGATGCATACATTAATATTATTAATAACATCTATGAAAATGCAAGTGCAAAGATTCGGCTGTTTGAAAATACAACACACATAAAAATTGGAAAAGGAGTGAGACAAGGTGACACCATATCTACGAAGCTCTTTAATGCCACATTGCAAAATGTCTTTCAATCACTGAACTGGGAAAACAAGAGGATAAAGATTAATGGAGGTTATCTAACCCACCTTCGTTTTGCTGATGGCATAGTCATTTTTGCAACTACCCCATCAGAGCTACAGAGTATGATACAGGAACTTGCTGACAAGAGTAAATAAGTGGGATTAAAAATGAACTTTCAGAAGACAAAAGTGATGTACAATGCTTTTACAAGAAATGAAGATTTATCGATTGATGGAGAAAAGCTGGAGATAACAGACACGTACGTTTATCTTGGACAGCAGATATCAAGTGAGGGTCACATTGGTGAAGAAATTAATCGGCGTACAAAACTTGCCTGGAGAGCTTTTGGAAGAAACAGCATAATTTTCAAGAGCAATATGCCATTATGTCTGAAAAGAAAAGTGTTTGATCAATGCATCCTTCCAGTGCTTACGTATGGTGCAGAGACGTGGACCTTAGCTAAAAGAGACATACAAAGGCTGCAGACAACTCAAAGCAGCATGGAGAGGTGCATGCTTGGTGTAACCAGGAGAGATAAGAAGAGGAACACGTGGATCCGAAAAATGACAAGAGTGGAAGACATCATGATCAGAGTTAAATCCCTGAAATGGCAATGGGCTGGACATACTGCCAGAAGAACAGACCATCGATGGACAGCCGAAATTTTAGATTGGATTCCAAGGGACAGGAAAAGACCCAGAAGAAGACCACATGGAAGATGGGTGGATGAAATTCGAAAGTATGCGGGAGTGACATGGAGGAGACTGGCACAAGACAGACCGTTGTGGAGGAAACTTGGGGAGACCTTCGTCCAGCAGTGGATTGATAATGGTTGACAATGATGATGATGATGATGATGATATATACAAAAACATAGTAAACATAAAATTGCAAAAATATAATGCCATGAACTCGCACTCTGCTGCAGGGAAGATCTGGTTCTTGATTACAGCAACTACAGACTTATGGGGAAAAAATTGAAAATGCCCCTTTAGCAAAAAAATATTGTATTCTTTCTTTCCAGGCGAGGTTTTTTGATAAAATTCCATTTGGAGCTATCTTAAAGGCGAAAAAGCAGCAATTCCCACTTGGGAATACTCTTCAAGTTATTCCTGCATACAAATATGTTGACACTTTGGGCAGAAGAATTTATAATTATAATAGGTTCTGCAGAGAATTGGGAAATTTGGACCCTCAAGACTTACTATGTTACTGTCATGAAGAGCAATACCAGCCTTATGTTGACAATGAACAGGGACACATTATTACAGGGAACACAGGTATTATTAAAAGCTTAGAATTGCGAGGCCTTTTAAATAAAGGCTCTAATTTTCGACCAAATGTGTTTGTCCCTGTGAAAATTATTAAGAGGTGTCTGTCCAAAGATCTACACTGCTTTGCCTATGAAATTTCAGAGAAATATAGTCATCCTGTTGAGGATTTCTTTCCATGGATAAATGCACTACTAAAAAAGATGTACTACTTTGTTGATAAACATTTTCACTGTTATGAATATATAAGGAACTGGAAAAAAATCAAAATTTTAATTAAGGAATTGCAAGACAATTTTGTGGTGACCTCTGTTGATAAATGTGCTAATAACTTTGCATTTATTTGTAAGAAATTTTATTATTCCATTACGTTAAAAGAAATCTTTAATGAAACTGTTTACAATAGGATTACTAATCAGAATATACTAGCTATTAAGAAAAAAATAATTGCCTTTCATAAATTATTAAAAATTCGGGATTACAAGCTTGATTTTCCTTATATTTTTGCTGTTCCCAAATTTCACAAAATACCTATGAAATTCCGATTTATCACTTGTGGAAGCAGTAGTTTTAATAAAAAAGCTGGAAAAATATTTCAAGGTAAGCTACAAATCATTTTCAACAATATAAAAGATTCAACATGGATAATGAATGACAATAGAAAAATTCTCAACTTCATTAAAGTCAATGACACTTTGAAAAATGTTGAAACTTTTGATTTTACTAATTTATTCACTACAATTGATTTGGAAGATCTCCGTACTGTTCTCGACCATTATTATATGCGCTTTGACAAATCTATTAATTATGATAAAAATTATTGGGATGTTCTTTGTAGCCTGTGTATATGTAACAACTATATATATGATCAGAAGAATATTCTAGTACAAATTATGGGTGTCTCTATGGGCACTAATTTTTCAAGTTTATTGGCCAACTTGTACCTACATGCTTATGAAGAAAAATACCACCACTTAGAAGTCATTTGTTTTCGATATGTTGATGATTTGATTTATTTTAAAACCAATACTGCAGACTTTAGACCTGAAGATATCTACCCCAGGAGTCTAAGTTTAGTTAAGACAAATACAGATATAAACAGCATTAATTTTCTTGATTTGCGGATAGAGTTCAAGGGAGGTAAACCAGAAATAGATATTTATGATAAAAAAGAGCTGTTTAATTTTAAAGCAAAAATATACAGTCATTGGACCTTCAACCTTTCAAGAAGTATTTTCCGTAATTTGATTATTTCACAAATCTTGCGAATTACGCGAATATGTAATAAAAAGCATAATATTATTAAACAACTAAGAAGATTATATTGGAGATGTTTAAATAATGAATATTCAGAGGCCTTCGGTAACTACCATTTCAGTAAACTATTAGAAACACATGAACTACTTACTTCATAACGATTAAGATTTTGTAAGATCAATAAATCAGAAACCCATCCTTACTAACTTTCAGGGCTACATAAAGAAACTGTGTTTTCTCCCGAGTTGCCCCGGAGCATTTAACCATTCTTTCTTAGCATACATGGTATATTTTACAGTGGAGAAGGACAACTACACTCTTCTATATAATTCTGAACGTACCTTTTGCCTACGCATTAAACTAATTATGAACTCTAAAGGTGGATGGCCACGATAAATTGTGTTTACCGGTCGTGGGCACCAGTCAGGCTTAAGGTAGGTCTATTTTGAATGTTTAAATTTGTTACTTAAGTTGATTTTAAAGTATATTTCCTGATAGGTAGGGAGGATGGGATGTCCAGTTTATTTTTATTCGGTCGGGGTTGCTAAATCAGGACGTCCGCATGAAACCTGTGAGAAGCTCAGCCGTCGAATGCATCCTCCCCTGAAGATTGGCACCCGGTGGCTGACCTTATATTATTTATGGTAGTCACATATTTAATAAAGTTCTATATATATATATAATATGTGCATGTGTGATCGCCCCCTTTTGAAACATGGTTACGCCACTGAATGTTCCCAACTAGGGTATCCAAAATTTATAATGCTCCGATTTGTGACATTTCAATTCGGTAACACATTTTTCATGTTTAGGTACCATTTTAGGTCAAGAACCCAATGAAGATCGTCGAATAACTGCATCAAAATAACAATGAGGATAAAAGATAAGCGGCTGTTCCATTCATCAGCTGAAGTGAAGCTTCGTCGCCGATTATGTAATAATAGTTCTTGACCTGCAAGAAGTGGAAAGAGTTGAAGGTAACGCATTATTGTATATCGAACATCTGCACTGAAATGTGTTCGGTCGTCCGGAAAGTGTGCTTCCGAAATTATCCCATTAAAAGGACGATGGTGATTTAAAAGAAGGTTAACCCATTAAATATCATTTGTTTGATCCCAGGCGGTAAGGTGCTGCCTGAGTTGTTTTGTTTAAGAAAGAAAGATATCGTGCCATAAATGTAGTACTAACCCATTTATGCATTTTTTTTTCTTTCTGAAACAACTCTCTTTCACAGGGACATCAATAAAACAAAGATTCCGACGGCCGAAGCCACAGATACGAAAAATACATCTTAGACATGTAGACAAAAAGACTACTGGTCTCTGATGAACCAGTAGTTATCGTGCACCGCTCTGGGCTGGAGTGATCCCGGTTCATGTCCAGTTGCAGTCAGAAACACACGCTGTGGTTCGAAAGTTGCGCTAAGCGGTTCGGGGGTGGATTTGGGGATTCTTTCGCCCTGGATGCCAATCAATTTATCGCCCCTCTACACCTGCATTCGTGGAGCAACAATAAAATGCATTAAGCAACAAAATAAATGTATTAAAATCAACGTCTGTGGGACCAGATGACATATATTCCAAAATAATTTCGAAACCTCTCAGTCATATATTTAATGTGATTATTGAATTTGGCAAAATACCTGAAGAATTAAAAATAACAAAAATAACTCCAAAACATAAGACTGGGTCCAGAGGTAATATAAATAATTACAGACCAATTTCTAACTTATCTTTTTTTTGCTAAGGTTTTGGAAAAAGTATTATATACAAGATAAGGAAACTTTTTGAGAAATATCATGTTATCAATAAAAATCAGCATGGGTTTCAAATGGAAAAAACAACAGAAATAGCCATTTTAACATTTCAGAATATCATATTAAATAACAGAAAAAGGAGATTATTAACCATTGCGGTATTCCTGGACCTTACAAAGGCATTTGATACAATCGATCATGGAATACTTTTGGATAAGCTCTATGATAATGAAATAAGAAATCAATATTGCTATTCATTAGACTACTTACATAACAGGAAACAATATGTGCAGATTAATAAAATGAAATCGCACAAGTTACTTAATGAAATAGGACTACCGGGGGTTCAGTCCTGGAACCATTACTTTTTTTAATTTATATAAATGACATTTTTAACATTTAACCTAATGAGGATTTTATTTTATTTGTGGATGATGCCACGGTTCTGATTACGGGTGCAGATATAAATGAGGCAAAAATAAAATGTAATAAATTTATTGAAAAATTGCTGTAATGGCTGGACACAAATTTTCTGTGTTTAAATATTGAAAAAACTAAAATTATGATTTTTAAACAGGGAGATAGATTGTCGAGCCACCATCTATTTGTGTGGAGAAGTGTACCCTTGAAATAGTAAATAATATTAAATATTTGGGAATAATAATCGAGGATAATCTAAAATGGGATATAAATATTCAAAATATTGTAAACAAAATTTCGGTGGTATTGGGTTTAATTACGAGAATTTCAAATAATTTAACAATTAAAACATTAAAAATGTTGTACTTCAGTCTGATTTATCCATGTTTGACTTATTGTTTATTAGTATGGGGGCAAACTACTAAGACTAATTTCTATAAATTACAATCATTACAAAATAGGATGGTCAGAATTTCAAATAACTTTAGGGGAATTAACTTGAATATGGGGGTACGGATAAATTCATATGGATTTTCAGATATTGAGAAATTATGGCAATTTAGATTATTAGGATTCATGTATAAAAGAATAAAAGAGAATAGGTACCAACATTTAATTCAACTGAACACTGTAGATAACAACTATCAAACAACAGATAGAAATGCATTTTTGTTACCTATGCCTAACACTTTAACCCAAAAAAGTTTTATTGATTACCAGGGATTGATGTTATGGAACAACCTACCTTGTCAATTAACACATATTAACAATTATAATTATTTTCGAAAGCAACTAAAAAAATATTTGCTAACAAATTAAAATATAAAATTATATGGTAAAATTTATTAATCAGACCACCTATGAATAAAATTTTATATGTGCAGGACGTTTGACTTGACTACATACTTTAGGGGAATTGGGATTCACTCAAGCTATATATACACTTAAGAGCAATTGAATTAGAGATACCTGTCTAGTAACGTGTAGCACCACCTTTCGCCCTGATGACGGCGGCGATTCGTCTAGGCAGGGACTCGACAAGACACCGGAAGCGTTGGGAAGCCATACGGATCCACGACCATTGAACAAGCTCCCACAGTTCACGAAGATTTGATGGAGGGGGTCAGAGCCTCGAACATCTCTCTCGATGGGATTAAGGTCAGGTGACCTAGCTGGCCAAGGAAGCGAGGTCACGTCGGCGGAGTGTTCATCCAACCATTTGGATACAATTCGGGAGTGATGGCACGGTGCATTGTTTTGGGATGTTGAAGACGCACAAACGGGAGCAAATGGTCGTCCAGGCTATCCCGGTAACTTTGACCTGTGAGGGACGATGTCACACGTACCAGCGGTCCCATTTCAGTCCACGTAAACAGTCTCCAGACGAGAATGCCACCCCCATCAGCTTGAAGAGTACCCTGCTGGCAAGAAGGATCCATCACTTCATGTGGTTTGCACCGTACTCGTAGCCTGCCATCCGCATGTACCAACGTGAATCTCGACACATCAGTCCAGGCAACATTTTTCCACATGTCTAGGGTCCAGTGGCAACGTTGCGGCGCCCATGCTAATCTTTGCACCCTGTGATGTGCGGTCAGTAGCGGTACCCTCGTGGGACGATGGCTTCTGTACCACATAGCGAGGAGATGGTTCTGGATGGTGTGGCTGCTTACACGTTTTTGTGCACCAGCGTTAAATTGCCGAGTGATTTCTTGCACTGTGGCCCGTCTATCCGCTGTTGCAATGCGAGCTAACCGACGATGACCCCGCTCATCCACACGCTGTTGTCCACGGCAGTTGGCCCTTGCAGGGATGGTTTTACCGGATTCGGTGTACTCACGGTGCACCCGTGACACAGTGGCTCGTGAAAATCCCAGTGCCTGCACGACTTCCGAGATGGAGTGACCCATTTGTCGGGCCTCGACAATTTTCCCACGATCAAATGCGCTTAGATCCTTCGTTTTACCCATACTGCGTCCGACTCTTACTGATTCCCGTCGCATCACTCCTTATATTGTCGGATCGCTGCATACGTCATGTCGTTGCATCAGAAACCAATTGAATTAGCTGTCTAATTCAATTGCTTTTCAGTGTACGCCACTGTCGGAAAGGTTTACACACGATCACGTGAGGTGCCTCATGAGTTCACCCCAGCTCAAGCTCAACGACGTGTCCAGGTATGCAAGAACTGCTCAGAAATTCACGCGATAATCAAGTTTATCAAACGAATAGTTACTGGGGAGGAAAAGGGGATATATCTGCGTCATCCAGAGTCTTCACGACAGTGGTTGAATAGAGGGGAACCAGCTTTACCTACCCTCAAACGCGGAGGTTTTGAGAAAACGTTCATGCTGTGTGTCTGGTGGAATTATGAAGGTATAATCCACTTAGAGCTCACCTCAAATGGCCGGTCTATCAATGCTGTACTATATACTCAGCACTTGGACATGATGTATGACAAATTTCCGCGGACGTATCTTGCTTAAGTTAACCAAAAGCGAGCACTGCTGCAATAGTACAATGCAAAACCTCATACTGCTAATCGGACCCAAGTTAAACTCCAAGAACTGGACGAAAGTGAGCTGATGCATCATCCAGAATACAGCCCCGACCTTGTCCCCTTCAGACTACCATTTGTTTCGGGCGATGGCGCATTTTCTCGTGGTAAGCAGTTGACCACATTGGACGATGTCGAACCCGAGTGTCGAGAGTACTTTGCCTCTAAACCGAAAGCTTTGTGCCCTGCAGGAATAGAACAGCTGTCAAACAGATGGGTTCAAGCTACTGAACATGGCGACATGTACTTTGAAGTTTGGCTTGGATTCTTCCTAAGTGAAACTGTTATAATAAAAACGTCATTTTTTCGGACACCCTAATACTCCGTTGACCGTGAAGTTCAAGAAAAGAAAAAGATTCCTGCGTATAATCCGCTGACCGTGAAATTCCTGGAAAAAAATCGCCGCATAGTGTGCACCCGCGTTGTTGAACCTGAAACGTAATTTCGCACAGAAAAGTCGCGATATACGGGATGACCCAGCAGTCCAAAAAAATAGTGGGGGAAACGGTTTTATTAAAAAAAAACTGCTATTTTAAAATGCTTTTATGTTACTTTCAAGTGAATAAAGAACAAAATTGAGTTTTTCAACATTGCCGCAGTTCCACAGATAGATTTTGCAGTTTCGTAGTTAGATTCCGTTGTATGCAGTTACGTAGGGAGATATGCGGCATCCACGAGCGTATGTGACACTGATATTACCACAGCACATGATTGTCGGCGAAAGTAGATAATAGCGCCTTATATCGTAATTTAACTTCTTTCCAACGGTTTACTCCATCTTCTTATTGTGTTACATTTTCCTTTTATTAACGGACTTTTGGTAATATAAACTGCTGGCCACCCAAAACGCAACACCAAGAAGTACACGAGATAACAAAGCCAGATTTACTGGACACATAACAACAGATACAAAGATGAAACGATTGAGCTTACAGACCCGTGCGAATTGCGGAAAACGCAGACATCAATAGTTCGCGTGGCCCCCATGGCTGCCAATAACAGCAGCTACACGCCGCGGCATCGAACGAAAGAGGCTTTGGATGTGGGCTTGGGGTATGTCGGTCCAGGCTGCTTCCACACGTTGCCACAGTTCATCACGGGTGGCGCTTGCCGGGCCACTCGGTTGCCGATCAGCGACCAGACGTGTTCGATGGGCGATATATCGGGAGAACAGGCGGGCCACGGCAGCAGTGACACTTGGTGGGCCGTGAAGAATTGTTGCATGATGCGTGCCACGTGCGGGCGCGCATTGTCCTGTTGAAACGTGGCCGCTGGCAAATCCTGCAGGTAAGGGAGGGCTACAGGCTCCAAAGCGCCTGAGATGGTGCGGTGGTTGTTAGGTGTACCGGCGATGCGTACCAGAAGGGTGTGGGTGTCATATCCAATTGCGCCCCAAACCATAACGCCAGGCGACGGACCGGTATGGCGATGCATAATGCAGGCGTCATACAGTCTCTCGCCGCGGTGCCGCCACACGCGGATCCGACCATCGTGGTATTGCAGGCAGAAGTGGGATTCGTCGGAGAAGACAATATCGTGCCATTCCGTAGCCCAGGTGCGGAGTTCAACGGCCCACTGCCGCCGCACTCGCCGGTGGTGTAACGTCAATGGTAATCGGAGCAATGGGCGCCGTGCGACAAGTCTCTGCTCCTGCAGACCATGTCGAACGGTAGGTGCTGACACAGGTTGTTGCGCAACACACCCTAATTCCTGCACTAACGTTCGTGATGTGGCGGTGCGAGCCGTCAATGCCCGCCACACAACATGCCGGTCCTCTCGTTCGGTGGTGTGCCGCGGCTGCGGCAATCGCTCACGCCGGTCCGTCCGTCCCTCCTGCACCCACCGAATCCATACTCGCCCCACTGTGGCTAGATGTCGTCCCACACGGGCGCCGATCTATCGGTACGATAAACCACTGTCGCGATAAGCCACTATTCGTCCTCTGTCGAACTCCGAAACGTGCTGGAATGACTGCCGTATTCTGCGACGAGGCATCAGGAAACTTCCCACGCATAGGTCCGGCAGCACAACACACTTCCACTAGTTACATCCCGCCTTCTGTGCTCCCTTCTTATAGTGCTTCTCGGTGGCGTGCCGGGCGCACATGATTTGCATATGCTTTGCAATGCTAATCGTTTGCATGTCCTTTCGCGGGCGACGCATGCTGTGAATTTCAGGCCAATCGGATGCTTCGTTCTTGGTGTTGCACTTTGGGTGGCCAGCAGTGTATTAACGACCCGCAAGAAATTGTCTACCCGTTAACCCGTGACCCGTTTTCATCTCTGACCGGGATTCGAACCCGGACGCCTTTCGGTCGAATGATCAGAGGCCATCGCTTAGATCACTGCGCCACCGGGGATGCCCTAGTGACTTCTTCATTGATGCCAGCAGCCTGTGCTTCACCTCTTCGATTTTTTTTCCGCTAAAGGTGGACGTCCGCCACTGTAATGGTTCAAAATATTGCCCGTGGTTTCAAATTTCTTCGCTAACCTGGCACTGTAACGTTTTTTCTGGTTCTTTTCTTCCCCCAAACTTCTCCAGGAATTCACCCTGTGTTACCTTTATAGATTTTGTTTTCTAATAACTTTTCACAATAAACACCCCTTCCGCAACGGTATACACAGCCATCCTGAACGACTTTCAGCGACACAGCAGAACACGTGGATTGCCTCCGGGCAGAATTAGCGTGCCCACCCATCTGGTTGGGTGACGTCACAATGAGTCATCGCCTCATCAGGAAAATCACCACTCCCGCGCATTTCCCAAGGATCAAGGTCAATTGTAAACCAAGCGTCGTGTTCCTATGTAGAGTAGGAAGCAAACAATAGTTGGTTCTTGGGGGGGGGACTAAATAGTGAAATACCCCGTAGAAAGCCTTCTTTTAAAATTGCACTAAACATTCAGGAGAATATTGTTTTCTGGGATGTACATTCCCTTGTGTGCGTCCGGCGGGGGCCACCACACAATTCCCGCGGTGGCTATGAAGGTATGCACTGCCCCACTGATCGGTAAATGCAAAGGTTCGACTGTCAAGGGACACAGCACTTGTAAAACAAGTTAGTAAAATCAGGCAATGCATTGATTATGATACGCTTTCCAACATACCTGAAATCATTATTCCAGCTATTACTCAAGTTATGGGGATAATGGCTGTGGAATAAATCTCAGTCCTGTGCCCTAACCGTTAACCCCATTTCGATGATATTCAACAGAATTGGTTCAGTATACCTCCGGAACAACATACTAAAGTTTTGTCGCAATAGAAGCATTTTTAGTCAAGTTATGAGAATAATGGATGTAGAATAAATCCGCTCCTGTGCCCTGACCTTTGACCCCATTTCGATGATATTAAACAGAATTGGTTGAGTAAACCTCCGGAACAACAAACTAAAGTTTTGTCGCAATAGAAGCATTTTTAGTCCAGTTATGAGGATAATAGCTTTAGAATAAATCTGACTCCTATGCCCTGACCTTTGACCCCCATTTCGATGATAATAAACGAACCGGTTAAGTGTACTTCCGGCACAACATGATAATGTTTTGTCTCAATCGAAGCATTTTTACGTAAGTTGTGACGCATAAGAGCAATGAAATGGATCTTGCCCCTATGTCCTGACCTTTGATCCCATTTCGTCCATTTATCAACAGGGTGTGTCCCCAGGTGGTCCCTTACCACATACTAAAACTTCATCGAAATCGAACCATTTTTACGCGAGTTATCGTGCGGACGGACAGACAAAGTTGGAGCATATACGCTTCTTCAACCTACGGTTGGAAAGCCTAAAATATGAAAAGAGAAGGAGACAAGCTGACACGATATCTCCCAAACTCTTCAATGCCACATTGCAAAATACCCTTCAATTTTAAACTGAGAAGACAAGAGGATAAAGATTAATAAATATTATTTAAAACAACCTTTGTTTTCCTAAGGAAACATTGTAAAACATAAGGGGAAAATTCCCGGAAAATTTCTGAAAATAACGTGCAGCCAAGTTGTGGGTATATAGGTTGTGAAAACAAAAATTTGTCCGTGACGGAGGTCGAATCGCGCCTGCTCACTCCGGAGTAAGTTGCTCTCCCAACTAAGCCACACGGACGGAATGTATCGCTGCAGATTTGTCGTCAGAGACGTGCTTTACCTCCGTAGTACGTCACAAGGTGTCGTCGTTTAACGAAATTTCCGTTTTTAAACATTCCCGTTTCTTTTAACTTCCGTATTTCGGCAGATTTTCCGTAGTCAATAATCCCGCTTATTTCAGAAAGTCCGTTTCCGTGTTTCTCCGTATTCACACAGAAATTGTGGGAAATCAAAGACTAAAATTTTCAGCCCCTAGCACCAGAGATTCGTTTTCCCTGGTGGGATTCGATCCGAGGTCATATAGGTTGGTTCAATAGAGAACGCGTGTCTTAACCACTCAGCGAGGAAGGCACAGAAACTGCAGTCACGTTTAAGGTAGAACTCTAATTGCGCGATGATATTTTTTTTTTTTTGTTATTAATGTTTGTTAATTAGTCATTTTATTTTCTGTTTCGAGACATGCTTTCGACATGGTTTTGGAACACAGCAATAGGTATGCGCTTCCATTCAGTACATAATGCTGCCGCGAACTGTTGCTTAGTAGTAGGCCTTGGTACCAAACTTCATATGCGGCGCTCTAATTCATCCCATAGGTGCTCTATGGGATTAAGATCAGGGCTCTGCGCTGGCCAGTCCACACACGATACGGAATTATCGTCAAACCACGCCGTTACAATCCTTGCTTTATGGCTCAGTGCATTATTCTGCTGGCACCAACAAGGCTCGGTTCCATAGTATTGTAACAGTGTTGGTAGGGCATAATTGTCCAGAATATGGAGGTAGACGTGCTGGTTAACAGGTTTGTCCACGATAACCAATGGACCGGGACCATACCACGAAAAACACCCCCACACGAGTACACTGTCAGATCCAAACTTCACCGTAGGAACAGTACACTGTGGTAAATCGCATTCCCCGGCTGCCGCCATACCCACATACGGTCATCAAACTGATGGATTGTGTATCTGGATTCATCAGTCCATAAAACCCGTTTCCATTGATCTACGGTCCACGATAAATGTTCTTTACACCATGCTAAACGACGAGTAGCATTTCGAGCGGAGATGAAAGGCTTATGAGCAGCCGCACGACCACGGTAGCCCATGGAATAAAGTTCTCTGCGAATGGTACGTGTACATACCGAGGTTCCAGCATTTTTACTCACCTGTACACTGAGGTCTTGTGCAGTACTCCGTCGATTAGCTGTAACGACTCTCGTAAGGCTTTGACGTTCTCTATCACTGATTTTCTTTGGTCTGCCGGTACGTTTTGCTGCTTCAGGCACGCCATGTGTCTTCCACTTATTCAGTACATCCAAAACAGTTGACTTGGGTATGTTTAAACGCCTCTCGGTTTCTCTTATGGACAACCCACTAATATAACACCCAACAATCTTTCCTTTCTCAAAGTCAGTTCAGCGACATTTTCACTCAACCTCACAGTGCGATATGATCGCGGTCAGCTGCAGGCTTGTATTATTCTCTTATAGACAACCCACTAATATAACACCCAACAATCTTTCCTTTCTCAAAGTCAGTTCAGCGACATTTTCACTCAACCTCACAGTGCGATATGATCGCGGTCAGCTGCAGGCTTGTATTATTCTCTTATAGACAACCCACTAATATAACACCCAACAATCTTTCATTTCTCAAAGTCAGTTCAGCGACATTTTCACTCAACCTCACAGTGCGATATGATCGCGGTCAGCTGCAGGCTTGTATTATTCTCTTATGGACAACCCACTAATATAACACCCAACAATCTTTCCTTTCTCAAAGTCAGTTCAGCGACATTTTCACTCAACCTCACAGTGCGATATGATCGCGGTCAGCTGCAGGCTTGTATTATTCTCTTATGGACAACCCACTAATATAACACCCAACAATCTTTCCTTTCTCAAAGTCAGTTCATCGACATTTTCACTCAACCTCACAGTGCGATATGATCGCGGTCAGCTGCAGGCGTGTATTATTCTCTTATGGACAGCCCACTAATATAACACCCAACAATCTTTCCTTTCTCAAAGTCAGTTCAGCGACATTTTCACTCAACCTCACAGTGCGATATGATCGCGGTCAGCTGCAGGCTTGTATTATTCTCTTATGGACAACCCACTAATATAACACCCAACAATCTTTCCTTTCTCAAAGTCAGTTCAGCGACATTTTCACTCAACCTCACAGTGCGATATGATCGCGGTCAGCTGCAGGCTTGTATTATTCTCTTATGGACAACCCACTAATATAACACCCAACAATCTTTCCTTTCTCAAAGTCAGTTCATCGACATTTTCACTCAACCTCACAGTGCGATATGATCGCGGTCAGCTGCAGGCTTGTATTATTCTCTTATGGACAACCCACTAATATAACACCCAACAATCTTTCCTTTCTCAAAGTCAGTTCATCGACATTTTCACTCAACCTCACAGTGCGATATGATCGCGGTCAGCTGCAGGCTTGTATTATTCTCTTATGGACAACCCACTAATATAACACCCAACAATCTTTCCTTTCTCAAAGTCAGTTCAGCGATATTTTCACTCAACCTCACAGTGCGATATGTTCGCGGTCAGCTGCAGGCTTGTATTATTCTCTTATGGACAACCCACTAATATAACACCCAACAATCTTTCCTTTCTCAAAGTCAGTTCAGCGACATTTTCACTTAACCTCACAGTGCAATATGTTCGCGGTCAGCTGCAGGCTTGTTTTTATACTGTCTGCATATGTACCGCGCATCTTAACAACGCAGCAGATCCGCTCATTTGCTTTTGAAGGGTGTCCGGTGACTTTTGTCTATATCGTGTGCGTATAAAATCGTATATATCATCCTTAATTATCAACGCACTACTGGATGGTCTCAAGTGCCTTCCACAGCTTTCTGTCTGGAGTGTGTCACTGTGGCATTCTTTCGAATCCACCCATCTCCTATGTGGTCTTCTTCTGGATCCCTTCCTGCCTTTTGGTATACAATCTAAAAATCAGTTATTCAACAGTAGTCATTTCTAACAATATGTCCAGCGCATTACCACTTGACGGTCTCCACTTTGATCATGATGTCATCAACTCTAGCGATTTTCCTGGTCCATGAGTTACTCTTCGTTATTTCAACAATAGTTGTTCTCTCAGCAAAAACACACACAAATTCGTCCAGGCTCGCGTCAGAGGCGCCCTTAGCAGCTACGGGACCCTTGCTTTAACCCTCCCCCCTACACTAGACATAAAACATACACTAGACTTAAAACATTAGTTTATTACATTTATCTTTACAGTATAATGAAACGTCAAAACGTTTGAAAATTAACCAATAACGAAAGACAGCATTTTAAATTTTTTGAACGCTACTGATATTTTGTAAATGTCTTAAATGATGTAGATAAATCAAGCACATCAGCACACGTCCTTCCCTCACAATGGCTCCGTTTCTACCTATTATGGGACAGTATTGAACTCACCTTATCAGAACTGGACTTTTCTCGCTTTTATCACAGAAAAGTCAGCTATTAAATCAACAATTGTTTGCTTTATCCTGTTCAATTGACAAAGTTGCCAAAGACATCAATCTTTATTGAAACATGACAAATCTTAAATAAGATTTAATCAGCTTCAAGCTTCTTTCTAAGCTTGCCACCGTTACTGGGACAGTAAGTAAAATTCTGTAGGCGATGAAGGCATTAGGGAAAGGATTCTGAATTTTATTCACGTATCTTAAAGCACCGGCTGGAGTTATGACATCAGATGGAAGTATAGGCGTAACCACTGGGGGGTCGGAGGTCGTTGGGAGGGGCTCAGGACCACCAAATTTATAAATTCGTGGATCCCTAATGTAAAGGACCCCTCCAAATTTTTCGATAATATAATGATATAATGCTTAATTTTTTATGATGTGAACCAACTAAATTTAATAATATGAAATTGTAATTTTTCGTAGAATGCGAACAGGTGTGTAATTTGTACTTAATGAAACAGCGATATCGATTCCTAATAAGCAAAGTCAGTTCTACAATTTTGTAATTTACGTATCTGCTCTATCTATCATAATTTTACAGTTGTGTTTGCGAAGTTCCAGAATTCGCCAACAGAGGCGCCTACGTCGTGCCCGTTAGATCGCGCCTCAGCAACTGTTTTGCTCCTGCGTGTGTGTGTGTATGGGGAGGTCCCAAACTCTATCTTATACAGCATGTATATAATATTGTACAAGAAATGAAGATTAATCGATTGATGGAGAAAAGCTGGAGATAACAGGCACGTACGTTTGTCTTGGACAGCAGATATCAAGTGAGGGTCACATTGATGAAGAAATTAATTGGCGTACAAAACTTGCCTGGAGAGCTTTTGGAAGAAACAGCATAATTTTCAAGAGCAATATGCCATTATGTCTTAAAATAAAAGTGTTTGATCAATGCATCCTTCCAGTGCTTACGTATGGGGCAGAGACGTGGACCTTAACTAAAAGAGACATACAAAGGCTGCAGACAACTCAAATAGCATGGAGAGGTGCAGGCTTGGTGTAACCAGGAGAGGTAAGAAGAGGAACTCGTGGATCCGAAAAATGACAAGAGTGGAAGACATCATGATCAGAGTTAAATCCCTGAAATGGCAATGGGCTGGACATATTGCCAGAAGGACAGATCATCGATGGACAGCCGAAATTTTAGATTGGATTCCAAGGGACAGGAAAAGACCCAGAAGAAGACCACATGGGAGATGGGTGGATGAAATTCGAAAGTGTGCAGGGGTGACATGGAGGAGACTGGCACAAGACAGACCTTTGTGGAGGAAACTTGGGGAGACCTTCGTCCAGCAGTGGATTGATAATGGTTGACGATGATGATATATGTATACATATAATGTGTGTATGTGTGATCGAACCCCCCCCTAGATTTTGAAACATGGTTACGTCACTGGATGGAAGTAACTCACGTAGCACAACGTTTTCGATAACTATCAGCGCACGGTGTACGTTGAAAGATATGACTTCAATACTAATGTTTCGCTAGACATAATATTGTAGTTTGCTGCCGATATTTGGGTAAATATAAATTCAGCAATCGATATTAAAAAAAAAATAATAATAATTAAACGAGACGGTAAAAAAAAAAAAATTTGAATAATTAAAAATAAGAAATTCTCTCCCTCGCTCTTTCTCTCTCCTTCTCTCATTTTCTTTCTTTTTTTCTCAGGGTGTGAGCTTGGGGCCCTGTCCGACCGCACCTGTCACACATCATTAAGGGCGGCTCCGGCTCGTTTATCTGCTATGTGACAAAACTCCAAGAAATTCCTGTGTACAAAAAAAGTAGCATACTTATCGCTTAATTTGAGTTCGAGTTGTTTCTTGCTCAGTCATTTATTTGGAAGATGTATTGAGTTTTCTGATATCGAGTACGATACATTCGGACTTGGGAGAAAAAAAGGAAAAGAAAGCGCAAATTGGGAAGAAGGGGAAAAAAGAACCGGCCTGGGTATTGCTTTTAAGTAATTTAAAGAATTCTTTAATGATCTTTCTTAAAAAACAAAAAAAAACAATGCTGAGTTAACTGTTCAACTCATATATGCAAAACCATTTTTTTTTTAAATGTACTTAAAGCGTTTTCCAGGAAACTGTAATGCAGGGTGGCGGTCTCCAGGAAATCCTACTAAAAAAAAAGCATATGTTATCCATAAATCTTTCATAGAAAGCCCCCTCAGTGAGGGGGAGCCATGAAATTCCAAGGAGGTCTGGACCCCCATGTCTCCTACCTTCCTCCGCCCGAGGGATCCGCGGCCTCGACCTTGAGTGAAAGGGGCTCCGTGGTGTTAGAATTTTGAGAACCGCTGATTCTACGCAAATAAATAACGAACTGAAATATTTTCTTATAGATTTAATGCCTATATTTTCCTGTACAACAGATATCAAGCAAGAGCCACATTAAAGAAGAAATTAATGGGCTTATATAAAACTTGGTTGGAGTGAATTTGGAAGAGTACAATTTTCAAGAACAATTTGCTATTACTTTAGAAGAAGAAAATTGTTTAATTAACGCATACTTCCAGTTTTTACTTATGGATCATAAGCATGGATCGGTGGTCGTTAAACCTTCAATAAAAAAAAAAACAGACATGGATCTCAACTAAATAAGGCAGAGAGGCGGCTAAACAACTAAATAAGGCACAGAGGCGGCTAAACAACTAAATAAGGCACAGAGGCGGCTAACAACTAAATAAGGCACAGAGGCGGCTAGCAACTAAATAAGGCATAGAGGCGACTAAACAAGGCAAAGAGGCGGCTAACAACTAAATAAGGCAGAGAGGCGGGTAACAACTGAATAAGGCAGAGAGGCGGCTAAACAACTAAACAAGGCAGAGAGGCGGCTAACAACTGAATAAGGCAGAGAGGCGACTAACAACTAATTAAGGCAGAGAGGCGGCTAAACAACTAAATAAGGCAGAGGTGGCTAACAACTAAATAAGGCAGAGGCGACTAACAACTAAATAAGGCAGAGAGGCCGCTAACAACTGAATAAGGCAGAGGCGGCTAACAACTAAATAAGGCAGAGAGGCAGCTAACAACTGAATAAGGCAGAGGCGGCTAACAACTAAATAAGGCAGAGGCGGCTAACAACTAAATAAGGCAGAGAGGCCGCTAACAACTAAATAACGTAGAGAGGCAGCTAACAACTGAATAAGGCAGAGAGGCGGCTAACAACTAAAAGATGCGTAGAGAGATGCATGCCTGGTGGATGCAGGCAGGAAGAAGAACACATGGATAAGGGAAACAACGAGAGTTGATGACACCATGATGTAAGAAAAGATCCTCAAGTAACAATGGATTTGACATATTTCTACAAGAATTTACCACCGGAATAATAGATTGGATACCAAGGGACAGGAAAAGAGCCAGAGGAAGATCAAGTGGGAGATGGGTGGATGAAATTCGAAAACAGGAGTGACTTGGAAGAGATTGGTTCATGATAGAAAGTTGTGGGATAGATTTGGGGAAACCTTCATCCAGCAGTGAATTGATAATTGCTGATGATGATATATTTATATATATTTTGTTTTAATATTAAGCTCGTATTATTAATAAATGCCCTTACCTTCTGATATTCAAACAGAGCTGAAGGAATACTTATCCACTAAAGTGTTTGTCAAATCCTAAGAATAGTAAAATGTTATGAGTGTTGCTATTCTACTGCAGCAAGTGCATCGGAATCTAAACCGACTCTTTACCTTTCTAATTAATTATTTCCGTCTACAGCTAATTTTTTCACGTCATAATTTTACGTTAAAATGATTGGTCAGTGTTTTGCAGGAGAGCACTACCATTAGTCTGTATGTCAACCAATCCGATAATGTTTGTCTACGCTCCATGCTTTCGAACACCAGAAAACACCGGGTGTTTTTTTGTTTTTTACCTTTTCTTTTTTTCTTCGCTTTTATTTCTTCCTTTCCATCGTTCGTTTCGAGCCACATACAACACGAAGACGACTTCTCGCATCACAGCACCCTGGTGTCCTAATTATAGGTTATCTCAGTGCAGTTAGAAAACGCCGTGTCAAAAGAATACTACAAATCAGCAGATATCGCGTGTTCAACACGCGTCGCCTACCTCCACTGAACCGCAGAAATGAAATAAAAAATGTTATATACCCTATGTGATAGCACAGATTCAATCAGATAACGCTTTATAAGTAGTTTTAGTACATGCTGATTGCTAGTTGATAAATATCAGATATCTTTTTACGAAGTCACTTTCCTATGTGCGTGAGGTCCGTGAAAGAAATGAAAATGTTATACACAGGAAGCTCTCCAAATGAATTACAAGACTGACAGTCGACCTCATACAGCATGCCTTCAAAAACAGTTTACCCAGGGGTGTTTCTGACGACAAGGGCACAAGACAAGATGCCCCCCACACACACACACCAAATTTGTTCTTCTGCTAAACGGTGCGGGCTCATTAAGTGTATGTGTCTGAAGTGTGTTTTATTGCGTTATGTTAAGCAATTTTACAACGATATTTATTATTAATGAAAAATATAGTAGGTCTATTACATAGTGAACCAGATTATTGACCTTCAGGATTTTGTGAAAAATAAATACATTATGATAATATCATTTATAATTATAAAACAATATAATGCACCAGAAAAGACACGATAATGTGGGAAAAGAAGCGAATATTAAAACAACCTTAATGAAATCGTACAATGCAAATAAAAATCTGAATACTGCCGCCCCGGTGGCGCAGTGGTCTAAGGCGCTGGCCTCTGATCATTCGTCCGTCTGGGGTCCGGGTTCGAATCCCGGTGAGGCATGGATGTTGTGTTTGTCTTACCGCACTGGCTCTCTCCCTTCCCTCGAACCAGCGACCCTAAATTAGGGACGGGCGACTGCTTATAGCCCATTGAGTTGCTCACGGTGGTCGTTAAACCTCCAATCAAAAAAGAAAATCTGAATAACACTTACGTAATTTCCCACTTTTCTGCCCAATGTCTGACTGTCTGTCTGTCCGCACGATAACTCGCGTAAAAATGGTTCGATTTCGATGAAATTTCAGTATGTGGTAGGGAACCAACTACGGACGAACCCTATTGAAAATGGACGAAATGGGGTCAAAGGTCAGGACATAGGAGCGGGATCTATTCCATCGCCCTTATGCGTCATAACTTACGCAAAACTGCTTCGATTGAGACAAAACTTTATCATCTTATTCCTGAAGTATACTGAACTGGTTCTGTTTAATATCATCGAAATGGGGTCAAAGGTCAGAGCACAGGAGCGAGATTTATTCCATAGCCATTATCCTCATAACTTGAGTAAAAATGCTTCTATTGCGACAAAACTTTAGTATGTTGTTCCGGAGGTATACTGATCGAATCAGTTGTCAGGGTAGGAAGGAGGGCTTGTCTGCGCGCGATTTCTGGTATGTTAGAAATGTATCATAATAATCAATGCTTTGCATGATTTTACTAACTTGTTTTACGGGCCTTTGCATAGGCAAAATTTTCAATTACTGAAAAGTAGTCTATACCCAGAGTTATGTCCTTTTCTATACACATTATCACAAGTGAGTTAAGCTCCCCCTCCCCCAGTAAAGCCTTTTTTTCATTTTTTATTCTTGAAACTGCTAAAAATGATCTTTCAGCAGAACAATTCGTGACCTGTAAGCTTACAAACATTCTCAAAGTTATTTCTAAGTCTGGAAATGTACACTGAATGTACACCAATTAATTAATGTAGCATTTTGGCTAGCCCCAATATAGCCGGCAATCGACGCTCTTGCTCAATTAATGCTCTCTCTCTCTACGCATATTGAGTGACGACTACAAATAATATAAGTTCTAAAATTTAATAAATTCTGTTAAATTATTTAAATAAACATTTTCTTGGGTGGTGGTGGTAAAATATTCATAGAAAAACAAAACTCTTCCAGCTTGGCGCCTTCCTAAATCTGGCACCCTGGGCCCGTTCTTTAAATTGGCTCTGAGTTTACAGATTAATTTTTTAAACTTATACACTGCCGGACAATTGCTAAGGACGGATGACAATAGCAACGATAGCAACCATAAAATGGAAGGCAGGAAAATGTGGTAATTAGCATAAGTGCGGGATACAGTAAGACGTGTTGTGCGTATGCAAATTTTGGATTGCCAAACTTGTTCGTGACGTCATAGCGCTGATAAGAGATATAAAGGATTTGACGCGTATTGACCGTTGTTGTTCAAACGCAAAGTTGAAAGGGAAAGAATCAATTGACGAACTTGCAATTTTCAGTATGTCTTCCCGACATCACCTAGATCATTTTACGCGTGACCGTATTATTGGCAAGATTAAAGAAGGGCGAAAAATAACAGATGTTGCCAGGGAGTTCGACGTCAGCCACAGTGTTGTTTCAAGGCTTTGGAAATCATTTCAAACAAATGGAGAGTGTAGCAAACGTCACGGGGGAGGTCGTGTTTGCAGTACGACACTTGCAGAAGATCGGTACATGGTGCTATCAACAAAAAGACACCGGCGCAGCACAGCTAGTGAGGTAGCAAATCAGTTTATGGCTGCTACTGGCAAACGGATCTCCCGAAAAACTGTCGCCAGACGTTTGCATGAAGGAGGACTATACGCCCGCCGTCCTGTTGTGTGCATCCCATTGTCCAGACGTCACCGTACCGCCCGTTTGCAATGGTGCCATCAACATCGCAATTGGACTGATAACGACTGGTCTGCTGTCCTCTTCTCAGATGAGAGTAGATACAGTCTATCGTCTGATTGTCGACGACAACTGATCTGGCGTGATAGTGGTACTGCATATTGTCCAGCAAACATTCAGGAAAGGGACCGATATCCGACATGTAGTGTCATGGTATGGGCTGGCATCATGATCAATGGCCGTACGTCCCTCTATGTGCTTCCAACTGGGACTATGACTGGCCAACGATACATTAATGATGTTCTGCTACCTCATGTTCGCATGTTCCGTGGTGCTGTCGGTGATAGATTCATTTTCATGGACGACAACGCAGCATGTCATCGAACAGTCGCTGTCCAGGAGTGTCTTGAGAGCGAGGATATTCAACGCCTCGTATGGCCAGCACGTTCTCCAGATCTGAATCCCATTGAAAATGTGTGGGATGCTTTGGGGAGGAGTCTTGCTGGTCGCCAATGCCCTCCAATAAACAAGGACACCCTGATCCGTGCACTGACAGAGGAATGGGATAAATTACCCCAACAGCTGCTTGATAATGTTGTGCAAAGCATGACACGACGTGTGGAATCTTGCATCACCCTCCATAGTGGCCATATCCCGTATTGACATCTTACGCCGGAACGCCTGCGGACGGTAATTGACTTTTCCCACGTTTACGTATTCTGCACAAAATGGCCTGTTTGTCCCTTGAACACGTTCCAAAGCCTTCTGGATTTCAGAGCACAATAAATTGTCTTTCTTGTAATGTCCTGGCATTCTGACATTATTTTATTTCACTTGGCATCCAACCACACTTACTTTTTTATGCGCTATATAGCCGTTTATGATCTGTCCTTAGCAATTGTCCAGCAGTGTATATGGCTTTCAGTAACTATTTTTGGAATTTCCAAGAATTCTTGATAGCAGACCGCCTAGGCACATTGAATTATTATTTCCTTCAATACAATGTGAATAAAGTGCCATTTTGCCGGTGGTGAGAGTAGAATTCACGTCTTCCTGCTCCGGAGCCAGACATTCTCCAGACTGATCTACACCGGCTTTGGCTTATTGTTGCAACTTGCCCTTTTTGTTACTTGTGTCACCTCAGTGGCACATCAAAACATTAGAACACGAGCAATGTTTTTAATTTTTGATGTTGTTGAATAATTCATTAATTAGTTATTCTTAGCTAACTCATTGAGTACATAACACGCACTAAGCAACTAATTTGAAACAAGAGCCAGGGTGAAAAAGAAATCAGCACTTACGTAAACTTAAACTGGCTTTATTTTCCACGATGTTGCAACGAACAGGAAGTTGCAGTCACTAATAAACTTTTAGTTGACAATCATCAAGTCGTAATTCATGAGATGACACTTAACAGATAGCTTATATATAAATATAGACATCTCCATAATAAGTTTACTACGACTTATACGTCTATCCATATACAATGTATATCTAAAAATATCTGAAAGAAAAAGGATTTTCATGCCACCGCCCATTTTATCTACACCACTTTTATTTTCATTTGACTCGCTTTCAGCGTTGCCAAAACGTTCAAGTTGTCCGGGGAAGCAATGTGCCATGTGTAACATAACACTTGGACGACCACTAACGTTCTCAGGATTGATATACACATGTATAGCAAGAAATGCAAATACAACCACTTGTTTATTCCCTTCCTGGTTATTAACTTACAGCGTGCATCACAGTTCCTTTTTGAAAAATTCATAAAGCGTTGTTGATTTAATCGCAACATTTGGACACTCACAGAGCTTCGTTGTCTCAATCACAACACTTGAGCAATTCACTAGTTTAATTAACTTAATTACAACGTTCGAACAACTCACATAACTTTGTTGACTTAATCACAACATTTGAACTACTCACATAGTTTCGGTAACTTAAAACACCACATTTAAACACATCATAGACCTTCTTTGACTTAATCACAAAATTTAAACAACTCACAGAGCTTCGTTGACTCAATAATAGCGTTTCAACAACTCGCAGAGCTTTGTTGACTTAACCACAACATTTGAACCACTCATCTAGCACTGTTGACTTAATTATAATGCTTGACCCACTCACTGAGCTTCGTTGACTTAATCACACAAAAAATTTGAAGAACTCACGGAGCTTTATGACCTAATGACAACCTTTGAACAACTCACTGAGACTCTGACTTAATCACAATATTTGAACCTCTCACCTAACTTCGTTGACTTAATCACAATACTTGAACCACTCACAGAGCTTCGCTGACTTAATCACAGTATTTTAACAACTCATGGAGCTTTGTTGACTTAATCACAACATTTGAACAACTCACATAGCTTCGTTGACTTAATCACAATACATAAACAACTCATGGAGCTTCGTTGACTTCATTACAACATTTGAAGAACTCACATAATTTCATTAGTCTAAAGCACAACATTTGAATGACTCATATACCATTTTTGACTTCATCACAATATTTAATAACCCACGGAGCTTCGTTGACTGAATGACAACATTTCAGCAACTCGCAGAGCTCTGTTGACTTAATCACAACGTTTGAACCACTCATCTAGCTTTGTTGACTTAATCACAACATTTGAACCCTCATCTAACTCTGTTGACTTAATCACAACATTTGAACCACTCATCTAGCTCCGTTGACTTAATCACAACATTTAAACCCTCATCTAACTCTGATGTTGACTTAATTACAACATTTGAACCACCCATCTACCTCCGTTGACTTAATCACAGCATTTGAACCACTCATCTAGCTCCGTTGACTTAATCATAGAATTTAAACACCTCACGGAGGTTTTTGACTTAATGACAACGTTTGAACAACTTAATGGCAACGATGGGGAGTATAGGGCTATGTCAGGCCATTTTGGCATTTTCCCTTGTCTTCCCTGTTGTTACAGTTTATGCTCATCATTTATGAATTGTCAATTTTTTTTCCACTCTTTTTTTTTCTTTTAAGAGCATGTAACAACAAAAATAAATAAATAAATGAATAAACAACTCACTGAAATTCGGTACCTTAATCACAACATATGAACCACTCATCTAACTTCGTTGACTTAAGCACAATACTTGAACCACTCACAGCGCTTTGTTCACCTAATACGATACCTGAAGTACTACAGAGCTTCGTTGACTTCATCACACTATTTAAACAACTCATGGAGCTTTGTTGACTTAATGGCAACGTTCGAACAACTCACTGAGACTTGTTGACTTAATCACAACGGTTTGAAAAGTCACAGCGCTTCGTTGACTTAATCACAAAATCTGAACTACTCACAGAGTTTCGTTCACTTAACCACAACATTTGAACAACTCGCAGTGCTTTTCTGCCCTAATCAGGACATTAGAATAACTCACAGAGCTTTGTTGACTAAATCATAATACGTATTTGAACAACTTACATAGCTTTGTTGACTTAATCACAATGCAGGAGCGCCGCCGACTTCACCAAATTATTAAGGGGCAGACGTGAAGAGATCACACGTGGGAGGGGCAGGACACATCTCTTCCGTTGTCAGAAAGAAAATAAAAACAAGTTAGTAAAATCATGCAATGCATTGATTATGATACGCTTTCCAACATACCAGAAATCGTTACTCAAGTTATTACTCAAGTTATGAGGACAATGGCTGTGGAATAAATCTCGCTCCTGTGTCCTGATCTTTGACCCCATTTCGGTGATATTTAGCAGAATTTGTTTAGTATACCTCCGGAAAAACATACTAAAGTTTTATCGAAATAGAAACATTTTTAATCAAGTTATGAAGATAATGGCTGTGGAATAAAACTCACTCCTGTGTCCTGACCTTTAACCCCATTTCGATGATATTCAACGGCACCGGTTCGGTATATCTCCGGAACAACATGCTAAAGTTTTGTCGCAATAGAAGCAGTTTTACGTAAGTTATGACGCATAAGGGCCATGGAACGGATCCCGCTCCTATGTCCTGACCTTTGACCCCATTTCACCCATTTTCAACAGAGTTCGTCCCCAGTTGTCCCCTCCCACATACTAAAATTTCATTGAAATCGAACCATTTTTACGCAAGTTATGACGCATAAGGGCAATGGAATGGATCCCGCTCCTATGTCTTGACCTTTGACCCCATTTTGCCCTTTTTCAATAGAGTTCGTCCGCAGGTGGTCCCCTACCACATACTAAAATTTCATCGAAACTGAACCATTTTTACGCCAGTTATCGTGCGGACGAACAGACAGACAGACGGACAAAGCTGGAGCATATACGCTTCTTCAACCTACGGTTGAAATACGTAAAAAAAGGGGGCAAAAGGCAAACTGCGTGATTGGACGTATATTTTGAAACGCAATTGTAATTGCTCATCAGAAAATGAACAAGGAAACAGAAATATTCTTTTGCTGAATGTTATTATTATTATTTTTTTTAATAAAATTCAACCTGTGAATTTACAAGGATGTCCGGAGAGATTTTATTTCCAAGCATTATAAAATATATGAGAAATTGGCGCGGTCACTCAAGCAAAGAATGAGAAGGGCAAAAAATAAGTACATAAATAAAGGCTCTAGAGATTATACGTTTCTGTAATTTTACTTATTTTATGTTTGATAATAATTGTTTTAAACATTTACCAGATATCACGAGAACATGTCAAACACAATACGGGGCTGGCAGTCCAGTGTCTTACCAAATGAGCAATGCTGAATACGGAAAAATAGTTTTTACATATTTTGTTATTTATCAATTTTTTGGAAATAAATCGCTTTGGCCTCATAAGGTGGAGCTAGGTACTCCTGATGAGGTCAAAGCGCTTATTTAATTAAACAGTACGAAAAGTACTGGGTGGGCACTGCCGCCCAGTGAAATTATTGGAGGGGCAACATTTACCTTGCCTCCCCTTCCCCCATAGTCTGCGCCTATGCCACAATATGAATCTTGTAGACACAGCTTTTCAGCATACAGCTCATTAAGATAGCATTCATCGAAATGTAACCAGCAAATTGATCGTCTTCCACCAAACTATTTTACACTCTGCTTTTTACGCTTTCCAACCGTAGGTTGAAAAAGCTTATATGCTCAACTTTGTCCGTCTATCTGTCTGTCTGTCTGCCTGTCCGCACGATAACTCGCGCAAAAATGGTCCATTTGATGAAATTTTAGTATGTGGTACGGGACAACCTGGGGACGAACTCTATTGAAAATGAACGAAATGGGGTCAAAGGTCAGGACATAGGAGCGGGATCCATTCCATCGCCCTTATGCGTCATAACTTACGTAAAAATGCATCGATTGCGACAAAACTTTACCATGTTGTTTCGGAGTTATACTGAACCGGCTCTGTTTAATATCATCGGAATGGGGTCAAAGGTTAGGGCACAGGAGCAAGATTTGTGTCAAAGCCATTATTCTCATATCTCAACTAAAAATGCTTCTATTGCGACAACACTTTAGTATGTTGTTCCGGAGATACACTGAACCAATTCTGTTTATTATCATCGAAATGGGGCCAAGGGTCCGGACACAGGAGCGAGATTCATTCCACAGCCATTATCATCATAACTTAAGTAATGATTTCTGGTATGTTGGAAAGCGTATCATAATCAATGCATTGCATTATTTTACTAACTTGTTTATTTACCTTTAACTCACTGTTAGTCGTTGTCAAAATGTATCAGGAAATTCAGGTAAGTGACGTGCCGTTCAGAAAAACATTCTAACGGAAAAGTAGCATATTTTACATTGGAACAGAAACTTAAAAAGGAAGGTTAAATTATAGATATACGTCACAATTCCTGTAACACATGGAGGGTTATAATTTCTAGCTTACGAGGAGATGCTACTATTTACAGTGGTTTCCATAAATTAAGGAAAAAACAAAAAAATTGCGATTACTCAGCCAAAAATAGTCGTAATTGCACCAAATTATCATATGTGCCATAAAAACCACTGTCGGTTCAGAATCATTCATCATCATCATTGTCAACCATTATCAATCCACTGCTGGACGAAGGTCTCCCCAAGTTTCTTCCACAAAGGTCTGTCTTGTGCCAGTCGCCTCCATGTCACTCCCGCATACTTTTAAATTTCATCCACTCATCTCCCATGTGGTCTTCTTCTGGGTCTTTTCCTGTCCCTTGGAATCCAATCTAAAATTACGGCTGTCCATCGATGGTCTGTCCTTCTGGCAGTATGTCCAGCCCATTGCCATTTCAGGGATTTCACTCGGATCATGATGTCTTCCACTCTTGTTATTCTTCTGATCCACGAGTTCCTCTTCTTATCTCTCCTGGTTACACCAAGCATGCACCTCTCCATGCTGCTTTGAGATTCCCCTCACTGCACGGCACAGGAGGGAGCGATTGAGTTGGGCATGCATGCATGTTAACTGGAGTGAGAGTCAATGGAGGTCTGTCCTCTTCGCTGACGATTCGAGATAGAGTTTAGAGAATGATTCCAGACATTGTTTGATCTGGTGGGAGCCAGAAACCCGCTATCATCCCAGTAACATCCGTGAAAGAGATCGTTATGGTGGAGGTAGTGTGTGTGCTTGGGCTGGCATCTCTTTAGGTGGTGGAATAAATCTCTATGTCCTGCCACGTGGTAACCTGACTGCACAGAGATATAGAGATTATATCCTGCATCCATATGTACGTCCTTATGCAGGTGCTATTGGCGAAATGTTTCTCCTACAGGACGATAATGCGAGACCACACAGAACGCGCCTCGTGGAACAATACCTTGAGGAGGAAACCATTGTTAGTATGGAATGGCCAACTCGATCTCCCGACCTAAATCCCATTGAACATGTTTGGGATGCTCTGAAGAGACATGTTGTTACTCTCAATACGCCTCCCGATGCCCTACAGGGACTTGCTACTGCTTTGCAGGAGCAATGGGCATTACTACTTACTGAGTTAATTGACACCATCATAGTGAGCATGGAACATCGCTGTCGGGCCTGTATTGCTGTTAGAGGTGACCACACATCATATTGAAGCAACTTCCCCATTGAGTTCATGTACCCTATTTTTTGACATGTTCCTGTATAGTCCATTTTTCTGATATTAAATAATGTTTTCGTTATTTGTTTTTCGCCTAACCTGTAATTTACAACTTAATGCATCTTTTCACAGATTTTCATGAAATTTCACCAAGTAGTGTTTTAATTATCCTGATTTTTCTGATTTTGTCTTACTTTATGGAAACCAGTGTATTTGGCTTTAACACCTACCTCTTTTCCCCGACAAATGAAAAATACACTATATTATCAAAAGTATTCAGACACTACCAAATGTTTGCATAATTGCAAAAAAAAAACGCTGTGCAGGAATGTGCGCTGTGAGTGGGAATATACGTACAGTAGTGGCCAAAATTGTGGAAACCTTTTCGAAAAAAGTGTATTTTTGAGGTTTGATGTCTCATAACACCACTTTTGTTTAGTAATACCATAAAATTATATATCAATGAAAACATAACTTCATCAAGAATGTAATGCAACAAAGTTTGTTCAATTATCTGTATTCTATGAAAAGTTATAGCCAAATAACCAGAAAAAGGAAGCACAACTTGCTTAGGTTGATATGAAGTAGCTTTCCTTCATTTGAATGTAGCCAATGAGCATGAGTGTTTAGAGAGCCAATCAGGTGTCATATTGTTTTGGCAATGAGCCAATCAGGTCACAGTAGATTTAAGCTACTGATGTCATGTATTGGAGCTGAGAGGAGGACATTTGTCAGTGTGTTATGTGATTGCTATCAAGTTTGTTGGGTTATTTTCTGTTCTTTCATTTAGTGAGCTTGTAAAACGTAATAAAATTAAAGAAATGGCGCGAAGAGTTGACTGGTCACCCAGAAAGCGATGTAAAATAGTACTTTTAAGTGAACAAGGCTTCAGTTATGAAGAAATTAGAAGAAAAAATGGTGGAAACTTATCCAAAGGTGGCATTTCTAAATTTTTGAAGAGGTATAAGGAGACTCAGTCACTACAAAACCAGACTGATAAAGGCAGTAAAAGGTGCACAACAGCAAGTGATGATAGAAGAATTAGGTGACTGTGCCTAGGTGACAGAAGAAAATCATCTAGGTGTATACAAGATGAAATGGCGCAATGCAATGTGAAGTTGAGGGCAAGGACTGTTCGGCGCAGACTGCAGGAATTTGGTCTAAAAGCTAGAATTCCACGTAAAAAGCCATTTTTATCTCTCAAACAAAAGTTGAAAAGATTAACCTGGGCTAAAACTCATGTTAACTGGACAGCGGAACAATGGGACACTGTTGAGACCAAAATCTCCCTGTTTGGTAGTGATGGCATAAAATATGTAAGGAAAAGAATCGGAGAAGATTTCCATCCTGATTGCATTACATGTACCGTGAAACACCAAGCTAGTGTTATGATCTGGGGTTGTATGACATCAAAAGGTGTGTGCAGAATTTGATTGATTAATGGGAATATAAATGGCCAAAAATACATTAATGAAATACTTGAGCCCAAACTGAAGCCTTCCGCACGTGATCTTTTCCAAGATAATGAAGCATTTATATTTCAACAGTGTGACGTACCTGCCAGCAGGACGCACATGACATAAAGGCAGATAGGAATCAGAATACATGTCTGCGTAGCTCAGTTGGTAGAGCGACTTGTTCCGGAATAAGCGTACTCGGGTTCGAACCCCGGCGCGGATAAAAATGCCGAAGAAATTTACTTCGTTATAATGACGCCCGAACTACCCGGATGACCCGACCGTTCAAAATCTCGCATTGGTGTGATGTTATTTCCACACCGCGAGATAGGAAAAATCAAAGAATCCCTTCTCCAGCGCTTCGAAAAATAAATGTGTGTGACGTTGCATTCCACACACCAGATTGACTGGGAGTTCTCAAGTGCACGTTCAACAGTGGTTGTCTGCCTGCAACGATTCATGGTCACGGCTGATCCGTGGGTCATGCCCCCGGCCCTCTTTCGGGGGGGGGGAGATGTGACGTACCTGCCAGCAGGACGCACATGACATAAAGGCAGATAGGAATCAGAATACATGTCTGCGTAGCTCAGTTGGTAGAGCGACTTGTTCCGGAATAAGCGTACTCGGGTTCGAACCCCGCGCGGATAAAAATGACAGAGAAATTCACTTCGTTATAACAGGATTCAGCTCCATGTCATATTGCTGCTGTGTGCAAGCAGTGGTTTCAAGAAAATCATATTCCACTGCTGGAATGGCCTGGGAATGGCCCAGACCTTAACCCCATGGAAAATCTATGGAGCCGACTAAAGAAACTTGTTAGTCAGAAGCAACCCAGCAATAAAACCCAATTAATGGAAGCAATAATTCAACCTTGGATTCACATTATAACAGCTGCAGAACTAAAAAATTTGGTTCACTCCATGGGAAGGTGTTGTAAGGCCGTAATTAACGCTAAAGGTTGTCCAACTAAGTATTAACTGACATGGTGAGAATTTTTGTATATCTCATTTTTTCTGTGTTTCACTTTTCTTCTTTATAACTGCTGTTCTAATACAAAATCCTTCATAAAAGTAATTGCATTACATTTTTGATGAAATTATCTTTCCAATGATATATTTATGGTATTACTCAAAACAGAAGTGGTGTTATGAGCCATCAAACCTCAAAAATACACTATTTCCAAAAGGCTTCTACAGTATTGGCCACTACTGTATACAGTATAAAGCTGAGATGTTTTGTCCTGTTATCAGTAACTTTGAAGCGGATATGCCGCGTGGACGTAAACGTTCCGAGTTCCAGCGTGGGCTAGTCATAGGATGTCGTTTCAGTAACGTTTCCATACGGAGCATTGCAGCTAAACAAAACATACCAAAATCGACTGTAAGTGATGTCGTGAAGAGATGGAAGCAGGACGGTGCAACTATAGCAAAAATACGTTCAGGAAGACCGCACAAACTGACGGAACGTGATAGAAAAGAGTCATGGCAAGAAATAATAAGAAATCCAGTTCTTTCTTTTCCGTTTCCATCGCTGCTGAAGTAGGAAATGCTTGTAATGGCTGGGTTAGTGCCATAACTGTCCGCGGAGAGTTGCACAGTGTTGGTCATTATGGTAGAGCATCGGTACTCAGGCCACACATCACTACCGTTAATGCTAAGCGCCATTTGGAGTGGTGTGTCTCCCATCTTTCCTGGACTGTACGCTACTGGAAAGCCGTTCTTTGTAGTGATGAGTCACGCTTTTCACCCTTCCAATCTGATGGGAGTGTTTGGAATTGGCGACAGCCCGGCGAACGATTTTCGTCGGACTGTGTTCTCATCATCGTATGGAGTTGTTTTTCGTGGATAAGACTCCGCCCGTTGTTTATCAATCGACAAACCATGAACTCTGAAGTGTTCTTCGACGTTCTGGATAATTCTGCCCAGCCAACGATATAGTAGCATTATGGAAACGACCGTTGCTGCTTCCAACACGATCAAGCTCATTGATACACTGCATGGCGTGTGCAGGACTGATTTCATGAAAATGAGGGGGCAATTTTTAAACTGGCCTGCTTAGAATCCTGATCTTAATCCCATAGAACACCTCTGGGATGAACTGGAGCGACGGATGCGAAATCGTCCACAACGACCGTCTTCGCTATCCACCCTGGCAGCAGCTTTGCAGGATGAATGGTGAGATATTCCTGTCGTTACCTACAGGAAATTGGTTGATAATACACTGAAGAGCAATTGAATTAGAGATACCTGTCTAGTAACGTGTAGCACCACCTTCCGCCCTAATGACGGTGGTGATTCGTCTTGGCATGGACTCGACAAGACACCGGAAGCGTTGGGAAACCATACGGATCCACGACCCCTGAACAAGCTCTCGCGGTTCACGAAGATTTGATGGAGGGGGTCATCTCTCTCAATGGCATCACAGATGAGCTCGATGGGATTGAGGTCAGGTGACCTAGCTGGCCAAGGAAGCGAGATCACGTCGGTGGAGTGTTCATCCAAACATGCGGATACAATTCGCGAGCGATGGCACGGTGCATTGTCTTGTTGCAGGATGAGATATCCAATGGGATGATGAAGACGCAGAAACGGAAGCAAATGGTCGTCCAGGATATCCCGTTAACGTTGACCTGTGAGGGACGATGTCACACTTACCAGGGGTCCCATTTCAGTTCACGTAAACAGTCCCCAGACCAGAATGCCACCCCCACCAGCTTGAAGAGTACCCTGTTGGCAAGCAGGATCCATCGCTTCATGTGGTTTGCGCCGTACTCGTACCCTGCCATCCACATGCACCAACGTGAATCTCGACTCATCTGTCCTGGCAACATTTTTCCACATGTCTAGGGTCCAGTGGCGAAGTTCCCGCGCCCATGTTAATCTTTTCACCCTGTGATGTGCGGTCAGCCCGACGAATGGGTCACTCCATCTCGGAAGTCGTGCAGGCACTGGGATTTTCACGAGCCACTGTGTCACGGGTGCACCGCGAGTACATCGAATCCGGTAAAACCATCCCTGCAAGGGCCAACTGCCGTGGACAACAGCGTGTGTATGAGCGGGGTCATCGTCGGCTAGCTCGCATTGTAACAGCGGATAGACGGGCCACAGTGCAAGGAATCACTCGGCAATTTAACGCTGATGCACAAAAACGTGTAAGCAGCCACACTATCCAGAACCATCTCCTCGCTATGGGGTACAGAAGCCATCGTCCCACGAGATTACCGCTGCTGACCGCACATCACAGGGTGCCGAGATTAGCATGGGCACGGGAGCATCGCCACTGGACCCTAGACATGTGGGAAAATGTTGCCTGGACTGATGAGTCGAGATTCACGTAGGTATATGCGGATGGCAGGACCACATGACGCGATGGATCCTTCTTGCCAGCAGGGTACTCTTCAAGCTGGTGGGGGTGGCATTCTCGTCTGGGGACTGTTTACGTGGACTGAAACGGGACCCCTGGCACGTGTGACTTTGTCCCTCACAGGTCAATGTTACCGGGATATCCTGGACGACCATTTGCTCCCGTTTGTGCGTCTTCAACATCCCACTTGGAACCTCATCCTGCAACAAGAGAATGCAGCGTGCCATCCCTCCCGAATTGTATCCGAATGGTTGGATGAACACTCCACTGACGTGACCTTGCTTCCTTGGCCAACTAGATCACCTGACCTCAATCCCATCGAGCACATCTGGGATGCCATCGAGAGAGATGTTCGAGGCTCTGACTCCACTCCATCAAATCTTCGTGAACTGTGAGAGCTTGTCCAGGTGTCGTGCATCCGTATGGCTTCCCAACGCTTCCGATGTCTTGTCGAGTCCATGCCGAGACGAATCGCCGCCGTCATCAGGGCGAAAGGTGGTGCTACACGTTACTAGACAGGTATCTCTAATTCAATTGCTCTTCAGTGTAGTTTGTAGGTGCAGTACCTATAAACTATTAAATAGTAACTCTATTTAGACTTAAATTCTCATCAATGTTGGAACATTATTTGAACCAAGTTAGTAAAATCATGCAATGCATTGATAATGATACGCTTTCCAACATACCAGAAATCATTACTCAAGTTATTACTCAAGTTATGAGGATAATGGCTGTAGAATAAATCTCGCTCCTATGACCTGACCTTTGACCCCATTTCGATGATATTAAACAGAACCGGTAAAGTATTCATCCGGAACAACATGATGAAGTTTTGTTTCAATCGAAGTATTTTTACGTAAGTTGTAACGCATAAGGGCGTTGGAATGGATCCCGATCCTATGTCCTGATCTTTGACCCCATTTCACCCATTTTCAATAGGGTTTGTCCCCAGGTGGTCCCCTACCACATACTAAAATTTCATCGAAATCGAATCATATTTACGCACGTTATGATGCATAAGGGCAATGGAATGCATCCCGCTCCTATATCCTGGCCTTTGACCCCAGTTTACCCATTTTCCATAGGGTTCGTCCCCAGGTGGTCCCCTACCACATACTAAAAGTTTATCGAAATCGAACCATTTTTACGCGAATTAACGTGCGGACGGACGGACGGAAAGACGGACAAAGATGGAACATATACGCTTCTTCAATCTACGGTTGGAAAGCTTAAAAAAGGGAGGAGGAAGTACATTTTATTTAAACTAAATCAACAGAACATGTGAAACGCTTGTCGAAATGTGTTGCAGAACATGTTAGTCGAAGATTCACTGAAGTGTAAGAGGTCAATGGTGACAGTTAGGTGCTATGCTTCTTTGAAGCGATCCTGAACAATATTTTCTATCGAAGATATGGCAGATGATAAAACGGAACTGGGGCATGAAACTTTATAATTCGAAAACAAGCGAAATGCGTAATTATTTTTTGCATCAATAAAGTTCGCGTGACCACATTACGCTTACGAGGTCAGAGAGGATGGATGCGCATCATTCACTTCGCGAAGGTTTTCATATTCCACTCATCCAATACCCACAGTATTAAACAACTTGACCTCGAAATCCGAATATGATTTTTTTATTTATTAATTTATTTATCTGCAACTTTAGAAACCACTTAGGATTCCTTCCCTGTTCCGATATTTATCACCTTTCAGCACGTCTTTAAAAAAAATAATACAGGATGGACATAAAAAGTCTTTCTCTCATCAAGAAAATTTTTATTTAAAAAACTAGCAATCATGCCCGTTCTCCGAACGGTGAATCTATAAAATCATTTTTTGAACATAAAATTAGAGGAAGGGCAAAGTAATTAAGGGAAAGAAAAGTAATTTAAAATCCCTAACTGTTTTACGATTTAGAACAGCTTCGTGACGTCAATGTTTACGGTTTGATGTAAAACGGAGCAGCATTTGGCGCCCCTTAATTTTAAATCAAAATTTAAAATTTTCAAAGCACTTTAGTGATTCTGACAAAATTATCTTTAAACCTATCAGCATTTTGAAGCAGTAAAGCTAAGCCACACTTTTGAATTTTTTGGTTTTCACACTTCAGACTTTTTTTCCTACGTGTAGAAGTGGTAGAAAAATCCAAGCAGACAATGTTTCAAAGTGCTGGCTTTTTTTTTTTTTTTTTTTGGCTTTTTTTTTTTTTGGTTTTTTTTTTTTCGTACATTTGCAGGTATCCGGAATTTAAGACCTACTAGCATGCTAATTATCAGATCTCTAGGTCATTTAGAAATGGTCAAACAATGTGCAAAAAATTCAAGCAGACAATGTTCCAAAGCCGCCTCTTTTTTTTTTTTCCGTACTTTTCCAGGTATATGGACCTTAAGACCTATATGCATGCTATTTTTCAGATCTCTTGGTCATTGAGAAGTGGTCGAACAATTCGCGGACGAACGCATTCGCATTTTCCTTCTTTGTATTTTATATACGAGGCGAAAGCCTATATATATATTTTTTTTTATTGAAGGTTTAACGACCACCGTGAGCAACTCAACGGGCTATAAGCAGTCGCCCGTCCCTAATTTAGGGTCACCGGTTCCAGGGAAGGGAGAGAGCCAGTGCCGTAAGACAAACACAACATCCATGCCTCACCGGGATTCGAACCCGGACCCCGTTCGGACGAATGATCAAAGGCCATCGCTTAGACCACTGCGCCACCGGGGCGGCGAAAGCCTATATTTACATAGGTATTCACGTATGCTGGCGGAAAACGCCGAACTTTAAAATCGTCGCTACGTCATTAAGCATTGCGTCATTACCAGTTTGATTGTAGACTGTCCTTTCACCCAGTGAGGAGAGTGCTCAAAATAGCTGCGCCACCATGGCAGCAGGTCACGGGACCAGAACTTTCCTGTGTGGTTAACGCTGAAGCTTGAGCTTGAAGGCAGAGTAAGCCACTCGTTTCTTTCTTCGCGTATTTAAAAAACGCTTAAAAATCAGAAAATGACTTTTTCTTAAAAAAAATTTTGTAAAGAGGGATGATAGTTGTGAATTTATGCTGTAAAAAAGTGCAATGCGTTATGATTTATAGTTTGCCATATATCCGTTTTTTAAAATGGATCCCATTGCAAAATAGAGAAGTTTGTGAAATTTAAAAATTTAATTAATTTCTCGTAAACCTAAGCGAAATTCAAAACAAGAAAGATGACGCGGAATTTTCGGTAGTAATGAGCACGTCTTTTGAATCCGTTCTGAAGCAAATTAATTTTATCAAAGCTATTCAAAGTCAATGGAACCGGTATGCAAAACAATAGCATCTGACGAAAGAAAGAAGTTTTTCAATCGGGTTTTTAATTTCTCAGATATTGCTGTAAACGGAATCGTGAATTTACGCCCTCTGGTTGCACACTTGTGCGTTAAGAAAAACATGAATTTATATGAGAAACATTTCGCGCCGGAAACGCTCTCCAACACAGAAAGAATTTTTCAAATCAGGATTTTTAGAAACAGAGATATCGACAAAAATAAGATGTGACTTTACGTCCCTTGGTAAGAAAACCATGTATTATTTTAGGAAGAAAGTATTATCAAAAGGTGTTTCCATATGAGCGGTATCGGTCTAAGAAAAAAAATTTAGTCGAGTTTTCAGGAGCCCAGATTTTGCTACAAATACATCAGAAGCAGAAATGAACACTTATGCCCCATGGTTCCCAAACCATTGTCGGTGGCGCAGTGGTCTAAGGCGATGGCCTCTGATCATTCGTCCAAAAGGGGTCCGGGTTCGAATCCCGGTCAGGCATGGATGTTGTGTTTGTCTTACGGCACTGGCTCTCTCCCTTCCCTGGAACCAGTGACCCTAAATTAGGGACGGGCGACTGCTTATAGCCCATTGAGTTGCTCACGGTGGCCGTTAAACCTCAAAAAAAAAAAAAAAAAAAAAAACACCATTGTTTACCAAGCATTAGAAATTATGTGAAATTTATTTTCCATCAAGTCTTGTATGCGATACAGGAAGAATTTTTCAAATCGGAGTTTTAGGAGCAGAAATAACGCAGAAAACGCAATTTACCTTTGTGCCCCCTAGCGGAAAGTGTCTATGATTTACTTGAAAATTTTGAATCGATAGAAAAAACATTTCGCATCGAAAACAGTATCCAACAAAGAAGGAATTTTTTCAAATCGGACTCCTAGAAGTAGAGATATTGACAAAAATAAGATATACATCTACGCCCCCTGGCGCAGAAACCATGCATTATTTCAAGAAGAAAATGTTCCTAAAAGGTTTGCCGACATGAGTAGTATCGGTCTACAAACGACTTTTTTTCAATCGAGAATTTAGAAGCTCATATTTTGCTGCACATACATCAGAAGCGGGAATTAAGTTTACGCCCCCTGGTGGCCAAACCATTTTTCTTTACAAAAATTAGAAATTATGTGCAAACGATTTCTCATCAGGAGCTGTATCCGGTGCAGAAAGAATTTTTCAAATCGGAGATTTAGAAGCAGAGATATAGGGGGAAACGCAATTTACCACTACGCCCCTAGCGGAAAGTCTATGAATTACTTGAAAATTTTGAAATTATATGAAAAACATGTCGCACTGGATACACTATCCAACAAAGAAGGAATTTTTCAAATCGGACACCTAGAAGTAGAGATATTGACAAAAATCAGATATAAATGTACGCCTCTGGTGGAGAAACTGGAATATTTTAAGAAAATAATATTCCGAAAAGGTTTATCGATGTGAGTGGCATCAGTCCACGAAAGAATTCTTCAATCGATGTTTTAGAAGCTCAGATTTTATGGCAAATACATCAGAAGCAAAAATTAACACTTACGCCCCATGGTGGCCAAAGTATTCTTTACCAAAAATTAGAAATTATATGCAAAAGATTTTCCATTAGGAGGTGTATCCGCTGAAGAATTTTATTTTGAAATCGGAGTTTTACTAGAGTTATCGGGAAAAATGCAATTTATTTTAACGCCCCGGAAAATCTATACGTAATTTGAAAAAGTAACTATATCTAAAATACTCTTCGACATAAGTGGAATCGAAAGATAAAATAATTTTTTCAATCGGATGTTTAGAAGCAAATGTGTGGAATAAAACGTATTTTTGAATTCGACATCATCTGCATTTACGCCCTCTAACGGCGAAATTGTGTATCTTAAAAAAAAAAAAAACGAAATGAAGGATCATCATTCGCATATTTCAAGCTTCCCAGTGCAAAAAGAATTTTTCAAATCGGACTAATAGTTGCAGAGATATCGTGGGTAGAGGCGGACGGACGGACAAACTGGTAACATAAGCACGATCTTTTTTTACAAAAGACGTGCTAAAACGGGCGACGAGGTGCAAAAATTCACCCATCGCCCTACATGCCTATAAATTTTCGTGGTTCTGTTACTGTTAGTGTGTCCGGAACGCGAACTGATCGCACTGTTTTGCTTACCTTAACTTTGAAATACAATAGCTCTTAAAGTATGGCCAGAATCGAAAAACGATTTTTTTTTTTTTTTTTTTTGATTGGAGGTTTAACGACCACCGTGAGCAACTCAATGGGCTATAAGCAGTCGCCCGTCCCTAATTTAGGGTCACTGGTTCCAGGGAAGGGAGAGAGCCAGTGCCGTAAGACAAACACAACATCCATGCCTCACCGGGATTCGAACCCGGACCCCGTTCGGACGAATGATCAGAGGCCATCGCTTAGACCACTGCGCCACCGGGGCGGCAACGATTTGTTTCAGCGTGTTCTCCGAACAATTCTCTACAAACGGTGTAAATTTCACATTTTTGTGTTCAATACTTTTTTGCGCTGCGAGCTAGGAAAGCGCGAGTCTCGGGAAATTTCTGAAACAGGGGCAGCAGTTACTTTTTTTTAGAATAGAGACTATGTTAGTTAGAATCAAGCGGTTTGTAGTATGACGCATTAGTCTGACGAATCCAGATTCCAGGTGCATCACGTAGACAGCTGAGCGCGGATGCGCCGATTACCAACGGAGGCTATGGCACCTGGATGCACTGTTGGGTGGAAACAGGCCGGCTGCGGTGTTTTGTTGCGGGAAGGTGTTTTCTTGGGACACTTTAGGTCCCATTATCCCAACAGCACAATTCCTGACAGCTGTCAAGTATCTGAACATCGTTGCTGACCAATTTCACCCATTCACGGTAATTATGTTCCCTGCTGGTGATGGCCATTACCAACAGGATAATGCCATGCCACACGGGCAGAATCGTCAAGGAGTGGTTCGAGGAACGCGCTGGTGACTTTCTGTTAATGCCCTGGCCTCCAAATTCACCTGGCATGGAGCCAATCGGACAATGTGTTTCGACGTGAAAAAGCGGATTCGCGCTGGATCACCACCACCCCAAAATGTACGGGAACTGGAGGACCTGCTGTTGGCATTATGGTACCAGATACCACAGGACAACTTTTTTTTTTTTTTTTTTTTTTTAATTGGAGGTTTAACGACCACCGTGAGCAACTCAATGGGCTATAAGCAGTCGCCCGTCCCTAATTTAGGGTCACTGGTTCCAGGGAAGGGAGAGAGCCAGTGCCGTAAGACAAACACAACATCCATGCCTGACCGGGATTCGAACCCGGACCCCTTACGGACGAATGATCAGAGGCCAGCGCCTTAGACCACTGCGCCACCGGGGCGGCCCACAGGACATCAATCGTCACCTCATCGAATCGATGCCGCGCTAAGTTGCGGCTGTTTTGCGGGTTAAATGGAATCTTACAGCTTATTAGGTAGGTGGTCATATTGTATTGACTCGTCGGTGTATATGCATATATAGGCAAAAAAAAAAAACAAAAAAAACAGCTGGTATAATAACCTAAAATACCAAAAAACGAACAAGCTAGAAAGAAAATAAGCAGGATAGAATGCAGAAATTACAAAAATGCTAGCCATGACTTCTTGTAATTTCTGTATTCTATCCTGCTTATTTTCCTTCTAGCTCTTTTTTTGGTTGTTGCTTTTGGTTATTAAACTTGCTGTGTTTTTACCTATTCAACCTGATTGTTCTTATCGGCTGCTTTTGCGCGATTAGATTTTCTTGGGTTTGCAAGTTCTGTGGGGAATTTGCTGCCTTTCAGTATATATATATATATACGCACGTTTGTCCCGAGGTCCCAAACCTCCTGAAACCAGTGCCCCCAAAATTAGGTAGGACGAGGCGGTTTCATACAGGGTGAGACTCTCGCGTTGGTCGTTAAAGCCAGAAGCAATTGCTGCCCCAGTATACGAGTCGTCAGAGGCGCAGGCTTCTTACTGGTATTCGGAGCCTATATCCCGGGGTCGACCAACGGATATGGCATGGGCAGTGCACCTGTCCCATGACACCGGCTCTACCACCTTCCCGGATCAAGTGTGTCCAAGTTAGGGACAGGCCGCTGCTTGTAACCCTTAGAGTTGCTCATAGTGCCCGGCAAACCTCGATAAAAAAAAGTATGTAACCAGTAGCTCTATATTAATAATCTGAATGTCTCTAGGAAAAATTACAAGAACTGTTAATTTCCCTAAACAAATCCCACCAAAGCCAAAGACGAAGTAAGAGTCTCTGACGACATGGGCACAAGACAAGATGGCGCCCCTCCCCCCACCACCGAATTTGTTGTTTTGCTGATCGGTGCTGGCTCGTTACGTGTATACATTATGATAATAACGTTTATTATTATAAAACAATATAATGCACCAGAAAAGACACAATAATGTGGGAAAATAAGAATTATTAAAATAATCTTAATGAAAATCCTCTAAATACGCGTCAGTTGAATAAATAAATACATCGCTCTTTCCACGTTGTAACCACACACAGCAACCGAAAAAAATTGTTATTCGGCCGCCGCCGGGGAATCGAATCCACGGATCTCTCAATATCTAGCCGAGCGCGTTAGCTTTACACCACGCTGGCCAACAATCCACGGCGCTATGTGTGTATTTCAGTCAGCTTCTGACATCATAAATTCGTAAGATGGGCTCAGCTACTGAGACGTCTCCATCTAGTGGGCATTAAAGGCACTGACTATATATTAATTATAGCAGTTAAATCCAAAGGCGAGATCCAAAGGGAAAATCCTATAAATACGTGGCGTCAGTTGAAAAAATAAATACATCGCTCTTTCCACGTTGTAACCACATACAGCAACCGAAAAAATTGTTATTCGGCCGCCGCCGGGGAATCGGATCCACGGATCACTCGATATCTAGCCGAGAGCGTTAGATTCTTGGCTATCGTGGTGTAAAGCTAACGCGCTCGGCTAGATATCGAGAGATCCGTGGATTCGATTCCCCGGCGGCAGCCGAATAAGAATTTTTCGGTTGCTATGTGTTTCTGGAACGTGGAAAGAGCGATGTATTTATTTATTCATAATCTTAATGAACACTTACGATGCAAATGAAACTTTGATTAACACTTACGTTATTTCCCACTTTTCCACCCAATGTATGACTGCACCATAATTATGGCATGATCACCGGTTTTTTTACGGTCCTTTGCATGGGAAAAATTGTCATTTACTGAAGAGTAGATTATACCCAGAATCATGTCCTTTTATACACGTATTATCACCAGTTAGTTAAAAATTTTCCTCCCAATAAAGACCTTTTTTCATTTTTTATTCTTGAGACTGCTGAAAATGATCTTTCAGCAGAATAATTTGTGACTGATAAGGTTAAAAACCATTCTCAAAGCTCTGAGTTTAGAAATGTACTCTGAAGATTGTTATCAGTGATGAAAGTGTACATATCCTGTGGTGTGCTCAAGTCTTCGACATTTATATATGACTGGAAATGTAGACATTCGTTCCTGAGAAAATTTCCTATGTCTCATTGGTACCTATGAACAAGTTTATGTGATCTATCCTCTATGTCACGAGCACCGGTTTCTTCCTAATCCCTGAAAAGTTCAAACAATTCCAGAACAACTTCGTATGATTTCCTCCTGTTTTCTAAATTACTGATTAAAGAATCCATAATCTTAAAAAATGTGTTTAGTCTTGCTCAGTTAAGGCTCTCAGTCCACGCATATGGAGTGACGACTACAAATATTAGGGGTATGCAAAAGTTTCCGCCGCCCCCGCTAGCGGGCGCTGTGGGGTCTAACCTGCCGGCGACCCATGCCTTCAGTTCGTACATGAAGCTAAACATGGCGGTCGATAAAGTTCATTAGAGGCACTGTTTGTTATTCGTGTTTAATTTAGGGAAAAGTTCGAGGGAAGCACACGGTTCAATATGTCAGGCGTATCGCGAAACGGTTATGGGTGAGCGGATGTATCGAGAATGGTTTGCCAGGTTCAAGAAAGGTGATCTAAGCTTGGAAGACAAGCCACGTGCAGGTAGACCGCAGGAACTCTCAGAGGAGGAGCAGGAATCGCTGTTGCAAGAGGATGCCATACAATCGACCACGCAACTAGCGAAACGTTTGAAAGTGGCTCAATCGACGGTGGTACGGCGTCCATAGGCCTTGGGGAAGATCCAGAAGATTGGTAAGTGGGTTCCGCATTCTTTAACGAAGTGAATTTTGGTCAACGATTGGGCATCTGCATGTAGTTGCTGAAGAGGTTTCAAGGGAAGAATTTCTTGTGGAAGGTTGTCACTGGGGATGCAAAATGAGTCTATAGCGACAACCCCGTACGCAAGCGATCCTGTGTCGACCCCGGCTAGCCATCAATATCCACTGCAAAACAGGATATCCACGGGATAAAGGTGCTGTTGTGTGTGTGGTGGGATATGCATGGAGTGCTGTACTTCGAACTGTTGAAACCGGACGAAACAATCACTGCACAACGATATAGCGATCAATTGATGAAACTGAACGCCTCAATCGAGCAAAAATGCCCATGGGCAGGTAAAGGACGCCGCCCAGTCATCCTGTTACACGATAATGCCAGACCCACATGTCGGTGCCACCACGAAATCAACCCTTGAACAGTTACACTGGGAGGTTTTACAGCACCCGGCTTACTCCACGGACATTGCACCCTCAGACTTTCATCTGTTTCGCTCCATACAACATGCCCTAGACCAACAGCGGTTCACCACAGTTCCAGAGGTGGAAAATTTCGTCACTGTGTTCTTCAGCTCAAAACCCGAGTCCTATCACAGGGGCGTTCATTTGTTACCTGAAAAATGGCAAAAGGTTGTGACGTATATTCTAAATTAACTTTCCGTTTTAGTTTCTTTCCCTATGTAAATCTTGAGTTTATTCTGTTATACTTCACTCTTAACGTGATATCTTTTCTCTCAAACGAATACTGTTGGCAACACAATTCAGATTGAATGAACGTGACGTATGCCTGTTTTGATAAGAACGAGAGATAAAAGCGACGACTAAACTGTTGTAGGAGAGCTATTATTGAGAGCGTTGAAAGAGTGCGTTGTAAAGCGAGCGTTGTGTTAAGTGCTGTGAAGCTGTGTGGTGTGTTTAAATATTGATATCGTTTTGTCATGGACGTGCTACAACCTTGAATAAAGCATCTTTTCCGTAAGTTTGACTTCTGTTGTTTACATGTTTCGTCTGGCCGTTAAGGTTTCTTTCATTTATGAACTATTTCTTAGTATGTTGATGTTTTAAATTAACGTAGAAGTAAGACAAGACTTCTACGTCATAAGGTCATTGGTGCTAATGCCCAATATTTCGTTGAATAAATGTGTACCGGTTTCCTGATTGTTCTTGTCTCCTTTCTCCTTAAAACGGCGGAAACTTTTGCATGCCCCTAGTAATATAAGTTTTTTTAAAAAATTAACAAACTTTGTTAAATTATTTAGGTAAAACTTTTCTAGAGTGGTAGTGCTAAAATATTCTTAAAAAAAAACCTCTTCCAGCTTGGCGCTTCCTAAATATGGCGCCCTGGGCCCGTTGTTTAAGTCGGCCCTGGCCAAAGCAACGAATAAAACATAAAAGATTCCGGATAGCTTTCTTGGAAAGTAGAAATTTATTCATAATAGAGGGGCGAAAAAGCGAAAGACACAAAACGTAACATTAAGGAAGACACCTGAATTTTTTCTAATTATGCTTTGTAAGAGTAATGAGCCAAGATAGCCTAGATGACTTGATATAGAAAAGTTGGGTCATTAACCTGTTTTAGAGAGTGTCCAGAAGACAAAGAACACGCCTGAGTGACTGCATTCAAACAGTCGGCGCGTCTTACTCAGATGTGTCGTGAACCGTCTGTCATGGGTCAGGTAGTTGCGTCACGTTACAGAAAGTGGTTTTGATATTTTGCTGGGAAACAAATGATAACACGTGAAGCTTCGGTCATGGTGAGACAGTTTTAAAAGTAAATATCTTTATATACAGCACTCGAGCAACTTTCAAGTGGCTGTGATTAGCCTAGTTCTTGGTCTCATTCGAGAAATAATAAACACACTGAATAAGAAAAAGGGGTAAGAATTGAGCGCTTAGCGTAACGTTACGTTGGCAGTCACTTTTGTCAAGAGCGCAGATACAAACTGAAACAATTCACCTCCCTTCATATGTTGCCACTCACGAAAATTAATTCTAAAGAAAAACTGTATCCATTCCAGCACCTTAGTATTCAAACTGAATAGCATTTGTTATATATGAGTCCAGGTCAAGATGTTTGACATGTACGGCTGAGAGTGAAAGAACTACACACGTGCACTATATTCAGATCTAGGAAAACTGCTTTTCAACGCGATTAGTTAAAAGTAGTTACAGCATTCAAAATGCAAAGTGCAGATCAGGAATCCTTTTTTTTTTTTATGGTTGACGACCAACATGAGCAAATTTTAGCAGGCGCGATGCTATGGGTAGCTAGGTGGGCTTCAAACTTTCAACCCTTCTTTGCCGCCCCGGTGACACAGTGGTCTAAGCGATGGCTTCTGCTCATTCGTCCGGGTTCGAATCCCGGTGAGTCATGTCCGTTGTGTTTGTCTTACGGCACTGGCTCTCTTCCTTCCCTGGAGCCAGTGGTCCTAAATTAGGGACGGACTACTGCTTATAGCCCATTCAGTTACTCACGGTGGTCGTTAAACCTCCAAAAAAAACAAAAAAAAACCCTTCTTTGCCGTCCCATTGGCGCAGTGGTCTAAGCCATGGCTTCTGATCATTCGTCCAAAAGAGGTACGGGTTCGAATCCCAGTGAGGCATGTACGTTGTGTTTGCCTTACGGCACTGGCTCTCTCCCTTCCCTGGAACCAGTGACTTTAAAATACGGACGGACGACTGCTTATAGCCCATTGAGTTGCTCAGGGTGGTCGTTAAAACTCTAATAAAAAAACTTTATCCCCCGATCGGGGAAGTATCTTTTTTTTTGATTGGAGGTTTAACGACCACCGTGAGCAACTCAATGGGCTATAAGCAGTCGCCCGTCCCTAATTTAGGGTCACTGGTTCCAGGGAAGGGAGAGAGCCAGTGCCGTAAGACAAACACAACATCCATGCCTGACGGGATTCGAACCTGGACCCTTTACGGACGAATGATCAGAGGCCAGCGCCTTAGACCACTGCGCCACCGGGGCGGCGATCGGTGAAGTATCGTGGTAGGGTTTGTAGATAATTTATGCTATGCATCTTTCGCACGCCAAGATCTTTGTGGGCGTGAAATAAAAGGAGTGATTCGAGAGTACACATTTACTTACGTACAACACATTGCACTTATTCCTGTCACTCATGACAACACCGAGCCACAGTCCGGTGCATACTAAGTCAAATTAAATCATAACAACAAACAATAACAACACATTCACGTCCCTCACGACCACATCGAGCCACAATCCGATACATACTAACTGGAATTAAATTATCACGACAAACAATAACAACATAATCGCCTCACTCACGACCGCACCGAGCCACAGTCCGGTACATACTAAGTGGAATTAAATCATAACAAACAATAACAACACATTCGCCTCACTCACGACCACACCGAGCCACAGTCCGGTACATACTAAGTGGAATTAAATCATAACAACAAACAATAACAACACATTCGCCTCACTCACGACCACACCGAGCCACAGTCCGGTACATACTAAGTGGAATTAAATCATAACAACAAACAATAACAACACATTCGCCTCACTCACGACCACACCGAGCCACAGTCCGGTACATACTGTGGAATTAAATCATAACAACAAACAATAACAACACATTCGCCTCACTCACGACCACACCGAGCCACAGTCCGGTACATACTAAGTCGAATTAAATCATAACAACAAACAATAACAACATATTCGCCTCACTCACGACCACACCGAGCCACAGTCCGGTACATACTAAGTGGAATTAAATCATAACAACAAACAATAACAACACATTCGCCTCACTCACGACCACACCGAGCCACAGTCCGGTATATACTAAGTCGAAATAAATCATAACAACAAACAATAACAACATATTCGCCTCACTCACGACCACACCGAGCCACAGTCCGGTACATACTAAGTCGAATTAAATCATAACAACAAACAATAACAACATATTCGCCTCACTCACGACCACACCGAGCCACAGTCCGGTACATACTAAGTGGAATTAAATCATAACAACAAACAATAACAACATATTCGCCTCACTCACGACCACACCGAGCCACAGTCCGGTACATACTAAGTGGAATTAAATCATAACAACAAAAAATAAGATTTACTAATTCCTCACATTAAGCGCAACTTAGGTAGGTAGATTAATGAATGTCGTAACACGAATGAAAGGAGATATGTGTATCATAAAAGTAAATATTTACTAAACTATGATGGCGGCAATACTGTTTAGCTTTTTTAAAAGCAATATTTATTTTCATTATCATTATTATATGTTATTCAGATTTTGACGAATGTAAGAAACGACCCTGACACCGAAGAAATGTGATGTAGCTACCAGAGTCCATCTGTGCATCCGCAAGCTAAAATCTGACCTCAAGATAGAAAGAAAAGCTCAATCGCAAGTGTGTTCGTGAATGGGATTGATCTAGGATACCTACTGGTTAGTGAAGGTAAATTATGGTCTAGGATGTCTACAGGTTACACTTCATCGTGTCATACATCATTCTAAAGCTCTCGTCAGTTATGGGTGGGTCGAAAGGAAGTAAAATTTCGCTAGGATGCACCGTTTTTATAGCATCAAAAATGCATTTTTGCAATGGATTTTCTCACATTTAGCATCAGATTCTCGTAATTTACGCAGATTGCAATGAGATACTGTTACGTTAATGTAAAATGTAATGAAATAATGTTCGGCGACAGTTTAGTAAAATATGTTGTTGAGTAACAATCAATTAAATATGGTTGCATCACTTCACGGGACAACATTCAAAAATCAGATTTCAACAATGGTTTTGACTACTTCCGTTACCCATTTGCGTTGCATCGAAATTTTGTGCATGGGATTTACTTTACCAGTCTCAGGAAAGATGCATAGCATCAAAACTGTTACTTTCCTTAGGCACAGGCATAAAACGCTTTTTTTTTTTTTTTTTTTTTTTTTTGATTGGAGGTTTAACGACCACCGTGAGCAACTCAATGGGCTATAAGCAGTCGCCCGTCCCTAATTTAGGGTCACTGGTTCCAGGGAAGGGAGAGAGCCAGTGCCGTAAGACAAACACAACATCCATGCCTCACCGGGATTCGAACCCGGACCCCTTACGGACAAATGATCAGAGGCCAACGCCTTAGACCACTGCGCCACCGGGGCGGCTTAAAACGCTTTTGCATCCGGGCAGGGCCGGATGGAGCTTTTGCGGGGCTCCGGAGCAAAATTTCATTTCTGGCACCAGGAAATAAATCTCATATTTTAATAAAGTTGTTGCGTGAAAAATGTCCGTAAAGAACACACACGATGTGAAATTCACAAATTTCACTATGACCACAACGAACTCTCATCCCCCTACTGCGGAGCCGAATGCTTTACCAATTAAGCTAACCGACGGAATTTATCGCTGCAACTTTTCCGTCTTGCCATGTGCTTCACCTCTGTAGTACGTCATAACGACTATCATAAAGACAAAATGTTTATATCAAAAAATATATTTGCTTTAAGCTTAAGAAAAAGACCATAATATGGATTGAAAGTTCCGAGAGAGAGAGAAAATAAAAACTGTTAAAATCTACGATTTACTTCCAAGGACGATGGGGTTGAGGTTGTATTACGACTCTTATAAAAAGTTCTTCACAAAATGATAAAAAGATCCCTCCGTAGCGAAAATTTTAAAAACTTTTGAAGATTTTTAAAACTTTTTGAAATTTGTTTTAAGCATAAGAAAAAGACCATAATATGGATTGAAAGTTCCGAGAGAGAGAGAGAATAAAAACTTAAAATCTACGATTTTCTTCCCAGGACGATGGGGTTGAGGTTGTATTACGACTCTTATAAAAAGTTCTTCACAAAATGATAAAGAGATCCCTGCGTAGCGAAAATGTTTGTATTGTGAATACTTCAGTGTAGGAAGTAATCAGGATCCCTATAAAATAAATTCATATAAATAGTTTTTTCCCATGACACATGTTTTAGTGATTGATTTTTAATGCAAAATGGCATAAAAATCAATGATTTTTAAAACTTTTTTTTTTGAAACTTTTATACGCGCTCATGTATGAATTTTTTTTTAATTTCTAGTAATGTTTTTAAAGTCACTGAATAAATGGCATCCATGTTTTGCCCGAAACCAACGTTGACACTGTTCTTTTTATTTCTCTAAATTTAAGTATTTAGTTTGCACGCAAATTGTGAAAGATATAAAAGTAAGGGCCACAAAATGATGACATTTAATTTGCTATTTTGTGAATGCGGAAAATAATAAGGTAGTTACAATAATCACTTGAAATCTGCAAATTTCAGTATTTGTACTGCGAAGGGCGATATTCTATTAGAAAATGGGGGGGGGGGGGATTGGAAACAATAAAATAAAAATAAAACATCTTTTTTTTAAGGGCCTCGCATCTGAAAACTTAAATACAAAAGATATTGATTGTAAAAAATTCTACCGTAACTGATTTTTTTCCTGAGGGCCCCTTAAAGGCGCGCGCGGGGCCCAGGGCGACTGCCCCGGTTGCCCCTATGGTCCAGCCGGCCCTGCATCTGGGTGTGACCGAGTGTCAGCGCCGTGTATTTGAGGCGACCACACAATTGGTCAGCGCGGGCGCCCAATTAGATACGAATTAGGCAGATCCCTTGCCTGTCAGGAAACACTAGTACTGTCAGGAGGATGCATAGCATAAAAAAAAATATTTAAGCGGTTAGAACACATGGCTCGTGTAACCATTTAAAACTTTTTTTTTTTTTTTGAGGTTTAACGACCACCGTGAGCAACTCAATGGGCTATAAGCAGTCGCCCGTCCCTAATTTAGAGTCACTGGTTCCAGGGAAGGGAGAGAGCCAGTGCCGTAAGACAAACACAACATCCATGCCTGACCGGGATTCGAACCCGGACCCCTTCCGACGAATGATCAGAGGCCAACGCCTTAGACCACTGCGCCACCGGGGCGGCATTTAAAACTTCAGGGAACTTAAATAAACGTATGGGAACTTTCCAAATTAACAGGAACTTTGTAATGTAAAATAAATTTTTTGTTAAATTAAGTGCTGACAAATTCTCTGGAAAAACTAGAAACAATGCTCTTCAGTGACTTACCACTGAAGAGCGTTATTTCTAAGATTACCACTGAAGTGTATCGTGGAATGCGTAAGAGCCAAAGAAGGGACAGCGGTCGTGACGTCATAGCATTCCCTAGCCCAGCTTTACCAAAACCCCCTAAAGATTAAGAAAGCCTCCGAACTAGTCTGTGATGTCAAAGCTAGCGGGCCGACCGACTCGAGCTCTCCGCTCCTGAAAACGCCGACGAAGTACCGCAGTGTTTACGCAGAGAATTATTTTCTCGAGTGCGATACTAGACAATTTGTGCACACAACAATAAATCGACCGGTTTTTTTTTCTCTGTATTTTTTGTCCTTAGATAATACCAAAAGATTACATCCTTAGCTTTCATTTTTTTTTTTCTCAGTTTCCAGCAATGATATCCGTAAATCGGGGAATTCCAAAGTTTTGCTCTTGTGCTGGGAAATGATTTCAAGAAAAATTTCCTTTAGTTTTCAATTTGGCTAAAGGAGCAAAAAAATACGTTTTTTCACGCATAAGGTGAAAAACCCAGCATTTTACGTTAAGCATTTTTGCAACTACGATCTTTTTAAGTGCGTTAATGGCAAATTAGTAGGACTGTATGGACATAATCATTTCACTTAAAACTTTTAGAAATTCCCTTCGCGTTCGATTTATTAAAATGAAAGAAAAAAAGAAAATACTTTTCCGTAATTACGTAACGAACGCGAAAGCAAAATTTTCGATTTAGTGAGTATATTTACTGAAAATACGGTAAGATGTGTGCTCAAATCTTACAACTATTTCTAGAAGGTAAAAAAGAAATTATAAATTAAAATCATTTAGGAAAAAGTTCTTTGTCAAATGAACATGGAATATATTAATTCCAAACTTTCGGATACATTTATTGGACATTCCAATAAACTTTTCTTTATGTTAGCCTTCAGATTATTAGCGCATCAAGTGGTTCTGTACATTTCGTGCGGATTATTGTTTTAATTAGGACACTGATACACAACAATTTTATGAAGAAAAATGACATTTGTTTTACGGAAATGAAATGTTGATTAATAAATAACGTAATTATTTATTGCCAGTTTCTTTGCCTGGTTAACCTTAGTACTTGATCCGCTGATAATATATGTACATCTTTTATTATTTATTTATTTTTCAATTTGAACGCTACTAACTACGAATTTCGTAAAGAAAAATAACTATTACTTTATGCGAATGAAATGTTGAGTGGTAATTAATATCATTATTTAAACGACAATAAATAATGTGTAACGTACCAGGAGATGTGACGTACCTGCCAGAAGGACGCACACGACATAAAGGCAGATAGGAATCAGAATAAAACGTCCGCGTAGCTCAATTGGTAGAGTGACTTATTCCGGAATGAGGGGATCCGGGTTCGAATCCTGGCGTGGACAGAAATGACGGAGAAATTTACTTCGTTATAAATGAGCTGATAATTGGAAGGCTAGCCCTTAAATTTTACTCCGTCAATAAAAAAAAAAACGACTAACAATTCACTAAATTATAATTGTATTTACAACGAAAGCAGAAAATGCTGTCATGAGAACAATTAGGCTTAACTAACCTTTGAATTCACGGTGGGTTCAAAATTCTTTATTGGTACGGAAGAAACTCGCCTTCTTCGAAAGCTTTCACTTTCAGGAAAGCTGAAAACAGTGGCTTTTGGATGTGCTTTGTAATTAGATCTGTGTAAAGGCAATCAATATTTTCCAGGCATGTTGTATAAAAATGCTTACTCACGTGCACGACTACCGAAAACTGAATACTGATCAATGCCGCATGAACGCGAAGCTAATATCGGCATTCCCTTTACGACCTCTTTGGAGAGAGGGATTGCGCTGGCCTTTTGACCGTGACGTCACACCCCTTCGTAGTTCGCGCGCTGGGGCTTTCTCTCCAGGGGTTTTTGGCTATACTGGCCTTCAGTATCACGCTGGCTGGGGCTCAGCTCGGTCTACTTGTAAGAAACCTGCGCCTCTTACCATTTCTCCACCGGAGCAGCAGTTGTTTTTACGCTTTCCAACCGTAGGTTGAAGAAGCGTATATGCTCCAGCTTTTTCCGTCCGTCTGTCGGCACGATAACTCACGTAAAAATCGTTCGATTTCGATGAAATTTTAGTATGCGGTAGGGGACCACCAGGGGACGAACCCTATTGAAGATGGGTGAAGTGGGGTCAAAGGTCACGCCATAAGAGCAGGATCCATTCAATTGCTCTTATGCGTCATAACTTGCGTAAATATAGTTCGATTTCGATGAAATTTTAGTATGTGGTAGGGGACCACCCTATTGAAAATGGGTGAAGTGGGGTCAAAGGTCACACCATAAGAGCGGCATCCATTTCATTGCCTTTATGCATCATAACATGCGTAAATATGGTTCGATTTCGATGAAATTTCAGTATGTGGTAGGAAACTACCTGGGCACGAACCCTATTGAAAATTGGCAAATTGGTATCAAAGGTCAGGCAGGGCATAAGAGCGGGATTTATTCCATTGCTCTTTTGCGTCATAAATTGCGTAAAAATGGTTCGATTTCGATGGAATTTTGGTATGTGGTAAGGAACCACCTGGGAACGAAACCTATTGAATTTTTTTTTTTTTTTTTTTTTTTTGATTGGAGGTTTAACGACCACCGTGAGCAACTCAATGGGCTATAAGCAGTCGCCCGTCCCTAATTTAGGGTCACTGGTTCCAGGGAAGGGAGAGAGCCAGTGCCGTAAGACAAACACAACATCCATGCCTCACCGGGATTCGAACCCGGACCCCTTCGGACGAATGATCAGAGGCCAACGCCTTAGACCACTGCGCCACCGGGGCGGCCCTATTGAAAATGGGTGGAATGGGGTCAAAGGTCAGGACATAAAAGCGGGATCCATTTCATTGCCTTTATGCGTCATAACATGCGTAAATATGGTTCGATTTCGATGAAATTTTAGTTTGTGGTAGGGCACCACCTGGGCACAAACCCTATTGAAAATGGGCGAAATGGAGTCAGGCAGGACATAAGAGCAGGATTTGTTCCATTGCCCTTATGCGTCATAACTTGCGTAAAAATGGTTCGATTTCGATGAAATTTTAGTATGTGGTAGGGAGCCACTGGGGACGAACCCTATTGAAAATGGGCGAAATGGGGTCAAAGGTCAGGACACCGGAGTGGGATCCATTCCATTGCCCTTGTGCAACATAACTTATCAAAAAATGTTTCGATTGCGACAAAACGTTATTATGTTGTTCCGGAGGTATAGTGAACCGGTTCTGTTGAATATGAACGAAGTGGGGTCAAAGGTCATTGCACAAAAGCAAGATTTATTCCACAGCCATTATTCTCATAACTTGCGTAAAACTGCTTCTATTGCGACAAAACTTTAGTATGTTATTCTTGAGGTGTACTGAACCGGTTCTGTTGAATATCATCGAAATGGGGTCAAAGGTCAGGACACAGGAACGAGATTTATTCCACAGCCATTATCCTCAGAACTTGAGTAATAATTTCTGGTATGTTGGAAAGCGTATCATAATCAATGCATTGCATGATTTTACTAACTTGTTTGTTTAACAACCACTGTGAGATGTGACGTACTACAAAGGTGAAAACATGTGTCAAGTCAAGAAACCTGCAGCTAGACATTCTGTCCGTGTAGCTGAGTTTGGACAGCGACTTACCCTAGAGTGAGGGGACACGACTTCGATGTCCGTCTCAGACAAAATTGTGTTTTCGCAGAGGATATCACAGCGCTGTTCCTAACTTTGGTGGCCCTGGTTTCAAGGGGGAAATAAACGCCTTGGGACAGACACGCCACTAGAAATGGAGCGGAAATTACGTCACAATTACTGAAAAAATCGCTATCGCTCTTATGACCAGCGACTAAAAGTAACAGTTCTAAAATCACTGTTAAGGTGTCACACTTCTGTCTTTGGGAATCATCGCGGCCGCCCCGGTGGCGCAGTGGTCTAAGGCGCTGGCCTCTGATCATTCGTCCGTAAGGGGTCCGGGTTCGAATCCCGGTCAGGCATGGATGTTGTGTTTGTCTTACGGTACTGGCTCTCTCCCTTCCCTGGAACCAGTGACCCTAAATTAGGGACGGGCGACTGCTTTTAGCCCATTGAGTTGCTCATGGTGGTCGTTAAACATCAAAAAAAAAAATCATCGCGTTCTAAGATAAATCTTCTCTCTTCAAAGCAGTTTTACCCTACGGACTGTTGACAGCTGAAGATGAGCTGAGCGAAATCGTCATCACACAAATCCCGTCAGGGTAAATGATATGGAGCGGAAAGTGCTAGTCAAGTTTGGCCGAATAAACAGCATCTTTAACTATTTTTTTACGCTTTCCAACCGTATGTTGAAGAAGCGTATATGCTCCAGCTTTGTCCGTCCGCCTGTCGTCACGATAACTCGCGTAAAAATGGTTCGATTGCGATGAAATTTTAGTATGTGGTAGGGGACCACCTGGGGACGAACCCTATTGAAAATGGGTGAAGTGGGGCCAAAGGTCACGGCATAGGAGCGGGATCCATTCCATTGCTCTTATGCGTCATAACTTGCGTAAATATGGTTCGATGTCGATGAAATTTTAGCATATTGTAGGGGACCACCTGGGGATGAACCCTATTGAAAATGGGTGAAGTGGGGTGAAAGGTCAGGACATAGGATCGGAATGCACTCCATTGCCTTTATGCGTCATAACGTGCGCAAAAATGGTTCGATTTCGATGAAATTTTATTATGTGGTAGGGGACCACCTGAGGACGATCTTATGACGTCACAACTCGCACTTGAGATGTTGGCGCGCGGTCACGCCATCTGTCTCATTACGTCACGCATTGTGTGTGGATCCTATTAAGGTTTTATGACGTCACACTCTTGCGAGCAGATGGTCGCGATTCCCATCTACCTTATTACGTCACGCGTTGTGTGCGTATGACCGTCCGCACGATAACTCGCGTAAAAATCGTTCGATTTCGATGAACGTTTAGCATGTGGAAGGGGATCACCTGGGAAGGAATCCTGTTGAAAGTGAACGAAATAGGGTCAAAGGTCAGGACATAGAAGCGGGATCCATTCCACTGCTCTTATGCGTCATAACTAACGTAAAAAAGGTTCGATTTCGATTAAATTTTAGTATGTGGTATGGGGCAATAGGCACTTGGGGACAAACCCTATTGGAAATGGGGTCAAAGGTCAGGACATAGGAGCGGAATCACTTCCATCGCCAGTATGCGTCATAACTTATGTAAAAATTCTTCGATTTGGATGAAATGTTAGTATGTTGTAGGGGCCTGCCTGGGGACGAATCCTATTGAAAACGGGCGAAATGGGGTCAAAGGTTAGGACACAGGAGCGGGATCTATTCCATAGCCCTTATGCATCATAACTTACGTAAAAATGCTTCAATTGCGACAAAACTTTATCATGTTATTTCGTAGGTATACTGAACCGGTTCTGTTAAATATAATCGAAATGGGATCAAAGGTCAGGGTATAGGACCGAGATTTATTTCACAGCCATTATCCTCATAACTTGAGAAATGATTTCTGGTATGTTGGAAAGCGTATTATAATCAATGCATTGCCTGATTTTACTAACTTGTTTTTCTTTCATTTGGGGCTCAGCTTCTGTCACTGATTCTCATCTCTGTTCCCACTTCTTATCGCATCCCTCACAAACGGTTATTTTGTTCACTGTCACAAGGAAGACAGTGACTCCATGTTTCAATCTCTTTACAGTTTCGTCACCGCTGTCGCAAACGGTGATTGCCTAAACCCACCGTTACTTCCGTGGAACTGTCACCGTCGTCACTGTGACAGAAAATCACTGTTAAGCCCATCTCGCACCACTCTTACAAATGACTCATCCGGTGCCCGAGCCCCGCTCAGGCGACTGTACAGCGGTTGAAATGACATGGCAATCCGAGCGACGTAAGAATCTACACTACCTGACAGAGAAAATGCCATTCCACGAAGGAATACTCGAAAACAGACCAAACTGCACACACAGATAGCCAAGTAGGTCCTAAACAAATGATTTAATTGTCACATACAGACTAGGCTCCAGTGGTCGAACATACAGGATGATCGATAAGGAATGTGGCCCCCATTTTGGGCGACACAGCGTTGAATCCAACGTTGCATCGAGGCAATGAGAGTTGTGACGTGCCTGCCCCGCAGGACGCGCACGACATGATGGCAGATAGCAGCAAGAACGAACGTCTGCCTAGCTCAGTTGGTAGACTCGTTCCGGAATAAGTGGACTCGGGTTCGATCTCCGGCGTGGAACAAAAATAACGGAGGAATTTACTTCGTTATAATGGCGCCCAAACTTCTCGGATGACCCGGCCGTTCAAGATCTTGCAATGGTGTGATGTTTTTTCCACACCGCGAGATAGGAAAAATAAGAGAATCCCTTCTCCAGCTCTTCGAAAAATAAATGTGTGTGACGTTGCATTCCACACACCAGACTGACTGGGAGTTCTCAAGTGCACGTTCTACAGCGGATGGTTGCCTGCAACGATTCATGGTCACGGCTGACCCGTGGGCCATGTGCCTGGCCCTCTTTCAGGGAGGGGGAGATGTGACGTGCCTGCCCCGAAGGACGCACACGACATAAAGGCAGATAGCAGCATGAACGAACGTCTGCGTAGCTCAGTTGGTAGAGCGACTTGTTCCGGAATAAGTGGACTCAGGTTCGATCACCGGCGTGGACCAAAAATGACGGAGAAATTTACTTTGTTATAGAGTTCTAATAGAATCCTGGGGTATCGTAGACCATGTGATGTTGATCCGAACCCACAGTTCATCTTCATTTTGCGGGGTTGGGAGGGTACTCAACCGACGTCCAATCGTGTCCCACAGCTGCTCGATGGGCGAGAGATCCGGGGATCGTGCTGGCCACAGAAGCATACGCACACCGTGTAAAGCATTCAGGCTGATCCGAGCGGTATGCGGCCGGGCGTTATCCTGTTGAAAAACTACATATGGGATGCCCTACAGATACGATAGTGCCACGGGCCGCGGAACCTCGTCAACATAGTGCCGTTATGCGTACCAGCAGTGAGCGGCTGTTGGCGCTGATAGCACCCCACACTATGATTTCACGTTGCCGTGCTGTGTGGGGCTTCACAAGGGCGGAGGAATCCTCCCGTTGGCCACGTTGCCTCCAAACTTTCACATGGCGATCATCCGTGGTGAGACAGAACCGCGATTCGTCGCTGAACACCACACTGTTCCATTCGGTACCCCACGCAAATCTGGAGCGACACCACGCCAAGCGGTGACGACGATGGCTCGCTGTTAAGGGTAGCCTTCGCAACGAACGGTTGGACAGCAAATCGGACGCAGCCAAATCGGCGCGACACTGTCCGCGTCGATCTCGGAGCATATCGACGCGGACAGTGTCGTACTCCGCAAAATGTCACCCGTTGTGGCCTGTGGGTCCGCTACAGCATGACGACGGATGCGACGATCGGTGCCTTTGGAATTCCGTCTCCGTGCTCAGGTCCTCCTACGACGTTGTACAGATCCTGCCTGGAACTACTGTCTCCAAATGCGACCGACGGTTGTGGCATCAAGTGGCGTTTCTTCCGCAATGCGACGCAAGGACCATCCGGCGGTACGAAGGCCTACGATGACTCCTCTCGTGAACTCATCCAGTTCCCGAAATCGCGTACGACTGCGTCTTAAAGGCATTGGCACTCCTTGTTCGTTCTTTAGACACAGTTACAGCAGAACCACTCACTTCTCGCGGCCCGTGATGACGACTGGACTGATGGTCTCACGGGCTGGTTGTCCGCTTATATCCCGCGCGCTGTTCGTGCGATTGGCCTGCAAATGCAATTATTTAAATAACTTGTGCGTGTGCACCCAGCCTGCAATTTGCATGGCGCTGCGTGTACGTTTTCGTAGTGTGGCATTTTCTCTGTCAGGCAGTGTACGTATATACGTGGTAGAAATGGGGATTATTCGTTGCCGGAACCCAAAGTGCAAGTGAATGCTTTAAAAATTTAATATGCACAAACAGATTCGCAGGTGATGTAAAATCATACAAGGAAATTTCGTTATTATTTTTTTTTAAATAAAATGCTCACATTTAGCCGAAGTCAGAGCTGTTTTCCTTATTCAAAGGTAGGTTTCTTATTGAAAAGACCATTCGAATATCAGTGCTAGTCCGTAACCCGTGCCATGTACAGTTGAAATAGGTGCGACTGAAATTTTTTGTTGTCATATAAAACGAATCGTTAAAAAATGCATAACTACAATAAATTGTTGTATTATTAATTAATAGGCAGTGTATAAGATAGGTCTCCAACAAAAAAAAATTCGTAATATTCCTATTCATTTTAATGTTTCCAACTACTCGTATACGAATTTAACGATGACGTTCCTGACTATTGTATAAACATGTGCTTAACCGTCGCTGATGGGCTTACATTGGAGTATTGAGGTATTCTTTCAGTGACCCGAAATGGTATCGTGCCTAGATAACTACAGAATGGGGTATAAAATGTATTTTATTTTGCTAGTTTGGTTTTAACAATTTCTTTTGGTATCATTATACTACTAATATATAGGGTAAACGTGTCAAAAGATGTTCCCTACTTCAATATCTTGAAAATATGTTTTCGTGTCAAAGCACCTCCTTAAATACTACATTCATAATCCTATGACTTTTCGGCACTATATTTGAACTTTCAAATCGTCGAACGATCGCACTCGGGACATCGCTACATTTAGTTCCAAGTCCGACCACCGCAGAAAGGCTGCAAGTAGTGAAGCGAGAACAAACGCCAGAATAGCGAACGGTGGATTGCACAAAGAAATTCCCATGGTAACTATAACGAAGTAAATTTCTCCGTCCTTTTCCTCCACGCCGGAATAAGTCGCTCTCCCAACTGAGCTACGCGGACGTATGCGAGAGCATACGTCCGAGTAGCTCTGCCTTTATCTCATGTGCGTCCTGCGGTGCAGGCACGTCACACAACATAAAAAAAATTGCTTATGACAATAAAAATTAGTTATGACAAATCTGTGGGTCAATAGCTTTCATTTAAAAAAATCATGAAAATCGCTCCAATGGGTGGCGCTGGGGGATTGTAGAAAGAAACGGCATTGTGTTTTAAATACAGGGTGGTCACAAAGTTACTTGGTCTATTTACGAGCCTGTATTAACCACAGTTTTTGACGAATTGGGATGAGATTTGGGATTTAGACTTTTAAAGATATGCTCTCGAGATTTATTCAGATCAAACGAATCGTGCTCTCACGGTTACGGTGTCAACTCACGAATTACCCACTTTGTGATATCTCATTGTAATCAGCACCTTAAAAACCACAAATGGCGTTAACAGTTTCTTCGAAGCATGACGTAGACATTCCTGGGAAACCCGAGCCGTGTGCGGGCGTTTGTTATCTTGTTGGCAAATGGCAAAAAACGTAAGGGGCCATCGAGAGTGCAGATTCGCCTCTGCCAGGCGTACGGAAACGGTTCTGGCGGATACAGGAGTCCCTTGTACAGCCGCCACATGTCTCTGGATATTGGACAATAACATAGGAAGATTCGCCTCTGCCAGGCGTACGGAATTGGTTCTGGCGGATACAGGAGTCCCTTGTACAGCCGCCACATGTCTCTGGATATTGGAAAAGGACATGGGAAGATTCGCCTCTGCCATGCGTACGGAAATGGTTCTGGTGGATACAGGAGTCCCTTGTGCAGCCGCCACATGTTTCTGGATATTGGACAATAACATGGGAAGATTCGCCTCTGCCAGGCGTATGGAAATGGTTCTGGCGGATACAGGAGTCCCTTGTACAGCCGTCACATGCCTCTGGATATTGGACAAGAACGTCATTGCATCTGAGTGTGCCGCCTCAAGATCCCACGGTCCTCTCTGCTGATGGTGTGTCTGGGTCGCCAGAGAAAGTCTACCGTGTCTGGGTGCCTTCCCGTGTCCATTGCTCTCAACACGATCGCACTATATTGTCTGACTGGTCCAAATGGCGGCCGATTCGGCGCGCCGGCCACCCTGCCTCTCTCAGCCCGACGATACGACCTCGTTCAAACTCCGTCAGTTGCCCGTACGCACATCTACAGCGGCTCCTCGGCATGTCTATTGCTCAGGGATCTCACCTGCTGACTCTTACCGTGCACTTCTGCACGCATGCGGAGTTCCGTGCGCAGCGCCTTATAAGCCCCAAGGATTGCGATTGCAGCGCCGGTCGTGGACGCGCGGGCACATGGAATCGCAAGAAACTATTATCATTTGCATTTCTGCCCTCCTCGTAGCTATTCTCAGAGTTTCGCGCTAATCGCGTGGTTTTTTACTTCGTGTGCGAATTTTTATGGCAATGAGTGTATTTGTACAGGCTGTGCTCAAATGAATAGAGGAAAAAGCATATTTTGGAAAACTGTCTCTGAAAATTATTTGCATCGGCAGTGCTTCTCAAGATGGTGTGAAGATACTTTATTTAATGAAAAATGAATTTACGTTATGATTTACATCAACGAATGTTCTCTGGTGCTGAAACAAAATAATTTCTGAGGTTTTGAACTGACTGTAAAACAATGTTGCTTGACTCCTGAACCAGCAGACTGTCTGGACGGTCGACAACAACCTGTAAATAAAAACAATGAAAATATTTAATTTGATAATACCTATAAAACTTGGATGTATAACACTCACTCTCTCTCTTACTACTTGGGTTAACTAATCACTTAGTAAGTTGAAAAATTTTCGGCGAAAAAGTCTCAAACGGAGATCTCGGGGAAATTTGTTTATTGAAGCCTCAGTTCGAAAAGATTACCTAACAAACTCTCGGCGTAGTCAGTTCAACAGTTTTTGAAAATTCCGATGCTAACTTTCTTAGAGAAAATCTCTTCTGCCTAGAAACAGCTTTTTCCAAGAAAGACTGCTACGAGGGTGAGTCACTAATTATCCGCAATGCAGTGTTATTTGTGTTTCTGTTCACGGCCGGATTAAGACCTTAGTGGGCCCCTAGGCTAAGACATTTGAGTGAGCCCCCAGAGAAATTATGACGGGGAATTATTTTGAAGTCTGTTAAAACCCGAAACTGTAAAGTATCATCTGCAAAGTTTTCATAATAAGACACTGTATTTTTTATTGTTCTCACATGAACATGAGTTAAACGCTTAAGGCCACCCCGGTGGCGCAGTGGTCTAAGCGATGGCCTCTGATCATTCGTGTCCGAAAGGAGTTTGGGTTCGAATCCCGGTGAGGCATTGATGTTGTGTTTGTCTTACGGCACTAGCTCTCTCCCTTCTCTGGAACCAGTGACCCTAAATTAGGGACGGGCGACTGCTTATAGCCCATTGAGTTGCTCACGTTGACCGTTAAACTTCCAATCAATCAATCAATCAATGCCGTCCTGGTGGCGCAGTAGCCTAAGCGATGACCTCTGATCATTTATCCGAAAGGGGTCCGGGTTCGAATCCCGGTGAGGCATGGATGTTGTGCTTGTCTTACGGCACTGGCTCTCTCCCTTCCCTGGAACCAGTGACCCTACATTAGGGACGGGCCACTGCTTATAGCTCATTGAGTAGCTCACGGTGGTCGTTAACCTTTCACTCTCAAACCCGTAATTGCCGCCCCGGTGGCGCAGTGGTCTAAGGCGTTGGCCTCTGATCATTCGTGTCCGAAAGGGATTTGGGTTCAAATCCCGGTGAGGCATGGATGTTGTGTTTGTCTTACGGCACTGGCTCTCTCCCTTCCCTGGAACCAGTGACACTAAATTAGGGACGGGCGACTGCTTATAGTCCATTGAGTAGCTCACGGTGGTCGTTAACCTTTCACTCTAAAACACGTAATTGCCGCCCCGATGACGCAGTGGCCTAAGCGATGGCCTCTGATCATTCGTGTTTGAAAGGGGTTTGGGTTCGAATCCCGGTGAGGCATGGATGTTGTGTTTGTCTTACGGCACTGGCTCTCTCCCTTCCCTGGAACCAGTGACCCTAAATTAGGGACGGGCGACTGCTTATAGCCCATTGAATTGCTCACGGTGGTCGTTAAATCTCCAATAAACAAAAATGTGTTGGTTTGGCGATGACCAAAGCATGGCTTACGTACAAGAAACAAAAATGCTCAGGAGTTGGGCATTGAGGAATTTATATCTTTTTGGCACACTCAAAGAGGTTTTGCAAAGTTCAGTAAACGGTGAACGACGGCTGAAACCTAAGCAACTTTTCACGGACGGAATCCATGCGGTGGTTTTTGCAGCAGCGAACATGTGTTACAAGAAGATGGTACTGTGGAGAAAAGTAATTACGTCTGCTGCCCAGGATACTAATACAACGTTTATTCTTTGCAGTGTATTTTACAGTTTGCATGCGAAACATTCTTGCACTTTCCTACCTCCACAGATTTCTCAAATTGTCCGAACTACTGCACCCCATGCGGTTTGGCATAAATTCCAAAAGGTGTTGGAATGCATCTACGTCAACAGCATACCGGTCGTTCGCCAGACAGTCTTTTAAGTGGCTCAGATTTGAGACAAAAGGACTTTGCTCCCAGATCTGTTTTACTAACATGCCCCATACATTCTCAACTGGGTTCAGATCCGGGCTTTGTGGTGGCCTGGGAAGGTAATGGAAGTCGCTATCATGCTCGCTGTTGCACTGTTGAACACATGACGAACGATGGACTGTGCCACTGTCGTCCATGAAAGAGCCGTCAGCTGCTTCATAAAAAGTCAACATTGCAGGATAGACTTAATCCGCAACAATGTTCAGATACCACCAAACAGAAATCATCGCTCTTTCCACGTTAACAAGTGAGTTTCGGAAAAATTCTCATCGGCCGCCACCGGGAATCGAACCCAGAGTCTTCCAGTTACGCGCCGGACATGCTACCACTGCACCACATCGGCCTCGAATTCTCCAGACTCACATGTGATTAACTGCCAAACTACATGGCAGGTTGCTTCATGGAGCCCCGCACAATGCTGGGGATTCACCGAACATGGAAAGCAGCAACTGAACAAATAACTAGGAGGCGATTGAATAATTAATACACATAATTGCCGTTGATCAGGAACACCAAACAGAAATCATCGCTCTTTCCACGTTAACAAGTGAGTTTCGGAAAAATTCTCATCGGCCGCCACCGGGAATCGAACCCAGAGTCTTCCAGTTACGCGCCGGACATGCTACTACTGCACCACAGCGGCCTCGGTTCGATTCCCGGTGGCGGCCGATGATAATTTTTCTGAGACTCACTTGTTAACGTGGAAAAAGCGACGATTTCTGTTTGGGGGTTCCTGATCCACGGCAAATGTTTGAATTAATTAATGTTCAGATAATCGTTGGAGGGCATCCGACCTTCCAGCGATATCAGGGGATCCGTTCCGTACCGACAGAGCGTGCCCCACACAATGACATCAGCTCCAGAACCTTCAGTTGTGTTTACAAGTAAAGCTGAGTCCATTGCTTCATGAGGATCACGCCGAACTTTCTGCCTAGGGTCGCACAGTGGGGTATCTGACCCAAAAATATGGTCAAAATTATTTTATTGCGTTTTTGGCTACAGAATATGTATGTGAATCTCGTTTAGGTGCATTTCAACTACAAGAATGAAAAAAACACATATGTAAATAACAAACAAAACAATTGCAAGCAAATGTATGAATCCGTACAAATACGACACTCGAGTAAATACACTGACGGAAAAAGAAATCCCAACACCATGAAAAAATAGTTGTAGAGGAATGAAATGGCGGCAATACATTTGTATAGGTAACATATTTAATCGATTAAGGTTTCAAGATCACAGCTTAATGTAAGCGCGAGAAGAGCCATTTTAAATGTGAAATGCTGGTACATTAATAACCGGTGTAACCGCCAGAATGTTGAATGCAAGCACGCAAACGTTCATGCATTGTGTCGTACAGGTGCTGGATGTCAGTTTGTGGGATGGAGTTCCATGCCTGTTGCACTTGGTCGGTCAATACAGGGACGGTTAATGCTGGTTGGGGGTGACGCTGGAGTTGTCGTTCAATGATGTCCCATACGTGCTCGATTGGGGAAAGATCTGGTGATCTAGCAGGCCACGGCAACATGTCGACACTCTGTACAGCATGTTGGGTTACAACAGCGGTATGCGGACGAGCGTTACCCTGTTGGAAAACACCCCTGGAATGCTGTTCATGAATGGCAGCACAACAGGTTGAATCACCAGACCGACGTACAACTGCGCCGTCAGGGTGCGTGGGATAACCACGAGAGTGCTCCTGCTGTCATTGGAAATTGCTCCCCAGACCATAACTCCAGGTGTAGGTCCAGTGTGTCTCGGCCGCAGACAGGTTGGTTGCAGGCGCTCACCTGGCCTCCTTCTAACCAACACACGGCCATCACTGGCACCCAGGCAGAACCGGCTTTCATCAGAAAACACAACAGATCTCCACTCCGTCCTCCAATGAGCTCTAGCTTGACACCACTGACGTCGCAAACGGCAGTGGTTTGGAGTAAGTGGAATGCACGCTACAGGGCGTCTGGCTCGGAGCTGTCTTTCAAGTAACGGATTTGTAACAGTTCGTTGTGTCACTCTTCGTCCTTAATTTTTGCACACCAGTGTATAATTGTGCAGTCTCGACGCAATAAATGTTGAATTTCGCCATGTCTATCTCATGTCCACTTGAGTGGGTTTCCAAAATAATTTTAAATCTATGTATTAATCCTTCTTTCAATGCTTGTGATGCTAAACGCCACTGCTAGATCCTGGAAAAACAGCCATATTTCAAAAACTCACAAAAAATTAGTCTGCGGCTAATTAGTCCACTGCTGAAATTGTTTGATATGCGCTCTTTAGGACACATTCAATAATTTGGTGTAACAAAAATAACTTGGAAAGTCTTAGTAGCGTAACTAAGCCCTTCGCGTTTCGACAAATAATGTGAAGGTCTTAATCATTTCGATACTACTTTTACAGCTAACTGAATATTGCAAAGAAATGACTAAAGCACGTAATATTCGATCGTACATAACTTCGGGATCCGAATCCATGATGTCAAACTTATATAAAACTGCGTTTACTCACTACAATCAACCAACACCTAAATAACGTTGCCGAGCCGAACAAGCGCCGCTAAGCGAGACGTGCACAAGTGATAACGGTTAACTTCCGACTGCCGCGTTAAGCGCTATTGTGTGCGCCCACTCATGAAACCGGTGAGGAGGAGTCTTCATAGCTATTCAACTACCATAGCTTGTAATTGTTATCCGCTTAAACGGTGTTTCGGAAATGTGAATTTTGGCCAGTTTGTGTATTAAATACCCCTCTGTGCGTCGGTGCAGAACCAGGTGTACCGTCACATTACTTTTTCAAAGTCTTCAAGTCTCCAGTCATGGTGTTCTGGACATCACTGTAGACGAACTTTCTGGTTCTTCGCAGAAATCAGTGGTTTCCGTATTAGCATGCGACTGCCAATAAAGATCCTCTTCAATTTCCTGTCCATAGCTCGCTAAGATATGGGTTCAATTTTGTGGTCCATTACTGCACAGAGGAAGTCCTGTTTCTCTTTAAAAGCCTTCTCATATACGACGGCAATTTCGTCCCTGACATACACTATGTTGACGAAAGTCACAGGACACCTAGACGAGAAACACAACATAGCATTTATTGACATGCATTAGTACGGTGTCGGTCCACCTTTGGCCTTAATGCATGCACTGACCCTTCGAGACATGCTTTCGACAAGGCTTTGGAACACAGCGACAGGTATGCGCCTCCATTCAGTACATAATGCTGCCACTAACTGTTGCTTAGTAGTAGGCCTTGCTTCTAAACTTCTTATGCGGCACTCTAATTCATCCCATATGGGATTAAGATCAGGACTCTGTGCTGCCCAGTCCACACACGACACGGAATTATCATCAAACCACGCCGTAACAGTCCTTGCTTTATGGCTCGGTGCATTATCCTTCTGGTACCAACAAGGCTCGGTTCCATAGTATTGCCACAGAGTTGGTAGGGCATAATTGTCCAGAATATCGAGGTAGACGTGCTGGTTAACAGGTGGTTTCTCCACGATAACCAATGGACCGGGACTATACCACGAAAAACACCCCCACACGGTTAAACTGTCAGCTCCAAACTTGACCGTAGGAACAGTACACTGTGGTAAATAGCATTCCCCTGGCTGCTACCATACCCACACACGGCCATCAGATTTATGGTTCGTGTATTTGGATTCATCAGTCCATTTCCATTGATCTACGGTCCACGATAAATGTTCTTTACACCATGCTAAATGACGAGTAGCATTCTGAATGGAGATGAAAGACTTATGAGCAGCCACACGACCACAGTAACCCATTGAATGAAGTTCTCTGCCAATTGTACGTGTACATACCGAGGTTCCAGCATTTTTACTCACCTCTACACTGAGGTCTTGTGCAGTACTCAGTCGATTAGCTGTAACGACTCTCCTGAGGCTTCGACGTCCTCTATCACTGATTTTCTTTGGTCTGCCGGTAAGTTTTGCTGCTTCAGGCACGCCACGTGTCTTCCACTTATTCAGTACATCCAAAACAGTTGACTTGGGTATGTTTAAACGCCTTTCGGTTTCTCTTATGGACAACCCACTAATATAACACCCAACAATCTTTCCTTTCTCAAAGTCAGTTCAGCGACATTTTCACTCAACCTCACAGTGCGATAAGATCGCGGTCAGCTGCAGGCTTGTTTTTATAACGTTTGCAGCTGTACCGCGCACCTCAACAACGCAGCGGATCCGTTCATTTGCTTTTGAAGGGATGTCCGGTGACTTTTGTCAATGCAGTGTATTGTCGTCACGCACAGTTCGCCTCTTATACAAGCAGTGTGGGTTATTTTTCCACTGATTAAAGACCCGGAATATTTCACCTTTTGAGAAACCAGTCAGTTTTCAAAATCGTCGCTCCAGCCAGATGGGCACCCACAATAAACCCTTTATCGAACTCCGAACGATCCTTTGTTTTCCCCGTTGTGATCAACACTACTGATGAGTACTGAAGAGCAGCAGTCTTAAGTAGTTGTTTAGATCACGTGGTGACACACGTGACCACGTACGGCTGCGTAAACGACGTTTACGGACTTCCGTATAAAGGTTTCTAATTCTGTTACCGCAGACCATCTTCCTGAGCTTCTGTCAATTTAAGAAATACAATATAACAACACAGGCACACAACTACAAAATTACATTTGATAATGCCCCATGATTACGCTGACAGCAAAAAATCATTTCTTCCATGGAAACTTACTTGCACGAGGTAGCTAATTACACATTCATCGGAATTTTCTTTTAGCTTTTCAATCACCCAGCCACTAGGGAACAACTGAAATAAGACGAAATTAAATATTTTAATCAAAGTTATTAAAAACAGTGAAAAGCTACGCACAGTTTTACATGGAATTAAAAAGCATGTTATTTCATGTTAGCGCATTTGTTTTTGGTTACGCACAGTTTTACATGGAATTATAAAGTATTATAACGAAGTAAATTTCTCCGTCATTTTTGCCCACGCCGGAGCTCGAACCCGTGTCCCCTCATTCCGGAATAAGTCACTCTACCAATTGAGCTACGCGGACATTCGTTCTGACTGCTATCTGCCTTTATGTCGTGTGCGTCCTACTGGGCAGGCACGTCACAATATGTTATTCCACGCTAGTGCATTTGTTTTTGGTTACGCACAGTTTTACATGGAATTATAAAGTATGTTATTTCATGTTAGCGCGTTTGTTTTTGGTTACCCACAGTTTTACATGGAATTATAAAGTATGTTACTTCATATTAGCGCATTTGTTTTTTGGTTACGCACAGTTTCACATGGAATTATAAAGTATGTTATTTCATGCTAGCACATTTGTTTTTGGTTACGCACAGTTTTACATGGAATTATAAAGTATGTTATTTCATGTTAGCGCATTTGTTTTTGGTTACGCACAGCTTTACATGGAATTATAAAGTATGTTATTTCATGCTAGCACATTTGTTTTTGGTTACGCACAGTTTTACATGGAATTATAAAGTATGTTATTTCATGTTAGCGCATTTGTTTTTGGTTACGCACAGTTTTACATGGAATTATTAAGTATGTTATTTCATGTTAGCGCATTTGTTTTTGGTTATGCACAGCTTTACATGGAATTATAAAGCATGTTATTTCATGTTAGCGCATTTGTTTTTGGTTACCCACAGTTTCACATGGAATTATAAAGTATGTTATTTCATGCTAGCGCATTTGTTTTTGGTTACGTAAAGTTTCACATGGAATTATAAAGTATGTTATTTCATGCTAGCACATTTGTATTTGGTTACGTACAGTTTCACATGGAATTATAAAGCATGTTATTTCATGTTAGCGCATTTGTTTTTGGTTACGCACAGTTTTACATGGAATTATAAAGTATTATAACGAAGTAAATTTCTCCGTCATTTTTGCCCACGCCGGAGCTCGAACTCGTGTCCCCTCATTCCGGAATAAGTCACTCTACCAATTGAGCTACGCGGACATTCGTTCTGACTGCTATCTGCCTTTATGTCGTGTGCGTCCTACTGGGCAGGCACGTCGCAATATGTTATTTCACGCTAGTGCATTTGTTTTTGGTTACGCACAGTTTTACATGGAATTATAAAGTATGTTATTTCATGTTAGCGCATTTGTTTTTGGTTACGCACAGTCTTACATGGAATTATAAAGTATGTTATTTCATGTTAGCGCATTTGTTTTTGGTTACGCACAGTTTCACATGGAATTATAAAGTATGTTATTTCATGCTAGCACATTTGTATTTGGTTACGTACAGTTTCACATGGAATTATAAAGTATGTTATTTCATGTTAGGGCATTTGTTTTTGGTTACGCACAGTTTTACATGGAATTATAAAGCATGTTATTTCATGATAGCGCATTTGTATTTGGTTACGCACAGTTTTACATGGAATTATAAAGTATGTTATTTCATGCTAGCACATTTGTATTTGGTTACGCACAGTTTTACATGGAATTATAAAGTATGTTATTTCATGTTAGCGCATTTGGTTTTGGTTACGCACAGTCTTACATGGAATTATAAAGTATGTTATTTCATGTTAGCGCATTTGTTTTTGGTTACGCACAGTTTCACATGGAATTATAAAGTATGTTATTTCATGCTAGCGCATTTGTTTTTGGTTACGTAAAGTTTCACATGGAATTATAAAGTATGTTATTTCATGCTAGCACATTTGTATTTGGTTACGTACAGTTTCACATGGAATTATAAAGTATGTTATTTCATGTTAGCGCATTTGTTTTTGGTTACGCACAGTTTTACATGGAATTATAAAGCATGTTATTTCATGATAGCGCATTTGTTTTTGGTTACGCACAGTTTTACATGGAATTATGGAGTATGTTATTTCATGTTAGCGCATTTGTTTTTGGTCACACACCCGTTTTTCCAAAAATAGAAGGAATTTCCTTTCTTTCGTTTTAGAAGATGTAATGTTCTTTGTTGGCTAATATGTCACTACTTAAACATTACCTTCTTACTATGCGTTGTATCTCTGGAACTTCATACTAATAATCTTCGGATAGCTGCTACATATACATCAATGAGCCGTTATATTATGAACACCCTAAGCCTAGAGAAATGAACACACCTGGAGACCGAACGGTTGCGCAAGTGAAGTTCACAGAGCAGTATACATAAAACCCGAGGATCGGCTTTCGGTTAGTAGAGTGTTCGTAGTCAGAATGGGAAAAGCTGCCGATTTATCGGAGTTTGATAAAGGACAAATTGTGACGGCACGGCGCCTTGGAACTACGATCTCGGAAACGGCGCGGCTTGTGGGTTGTTCACGTGCCGCTGTAGCGAGTACGTATCAAAAGTGGTGCACAGATGGCCAAAAGACGAACCGTCGCTCAGCCGTGAGTCGTCCGCAGCTCATTGATGCCAGTGGGAAGAGGAGACTGTCGCGCATTGTTCACAGAGACCGCAGGGCCACAGTGTGACAAATCACCCGCAGCTACAACAGTGGTGATTCGGGGCAGGCTGTCACAGCACACAATTCATCGCAGCCTTCTGCGCATGGGCCTGCGTAGCCGAAGACCGAACCGGATCCCCATGCTCACTGCACGTCAACGCCAACAATGCGTGCAATGGGCCCAAGATCATTGAGATTGAACCGTGGATGATTGGAAGAAAGTGGCCTAGTCTGACGAATCAAGATTTAGGCTATGGCACCTGTATGCACTGTTGGGCGAAAACTGGCCGGTGGCGGAGGTGTTATTGCTTTGGGCGATGTTTTCCTGGGACACTTTAGGCCCCATTATCCCAATAGCACAATCGCTGACAGTTGTCAGGTATCACCGGAAGCGTTGGGAAGCCATACGGATCCACGATCCCTGAACAAGTTCCCACAGTTCGCTAAGATTTGATGGAGGGGTCAGAGCCTCGAACATCTCTCTCGATGGCATCCCAGATGTGCTCGATGGGATTGAGGTCAGGTGACCTAGCTGGCCAAGGAAGCGAGGTCACGTCGGTGGAGTGTTCATCCAACCATTCGGATACAATTCGGGAGCGATGGCACTGTGCATTGTCCTGTTGCAGGATGAGGTCCCTAGTGGGATGTTGAAGACGCACAAACGGAAGCAAATGGTCATCCAGGATATCTCCGTAACGTTGACCTGTGAGGGACGATGTCTCACGTACCAGGGGTCCCATTTCAATCCACGTAAACAGTCCCCAGACAAGAATGCCACCCCCACCAGCTTGAAGAGTACCCTGCTGTCAAGAAGGATCCATCGCTTCATGTGGTTTGCGCCGTACTCGTATCCTGCCATTTGCATGTACCAACGTAAATCTCGACTCATCAGTCCAGACAACATTTTTCCACATGTCTAGGGTCCAGTGGCGATGTTCCCGCGCCCATGCTAATCTTTGCACCCTGTGATGTGCGGTCAGCAGCGGTACCCTCGTGGGACGATGGCTTCTGTACCCCATAGCGAGGAGATGGTTCTGGATGGTGTGGCTGCTTATACGATTTTGTGCCCCAGCGTTAAATTGCCGAGTGATTTCTTGCACTGTGGGCCGTCTATCCGCTGTTACAATGCGAGCTAGCCGACGATGACCCCGCTCATCCACACGCTGCAGTTGGCCCTTGCAGGGATGGTTTTACCGGATTCGATGTACTCACGGTGCACGCGTGACACAGTGGCTCGTGAAAATCCTAGTGCCTGCACGACTTCCGAGATGGAGTGACCCATTCGTCGGGCCCCGACAATTTGCCCACGATCAAATGCGCTTAGATCCTTCGTATACTGCGTCCGACTCTTACTGATTCCCGTCGCATTACTCCTTATATTGTCGGATCGCTGCATACGTCATGTCGTTTCGGTTTACAGGGCCGCTCACAGTGCCACATTTGCATAACGCCAGCTGTCTCTAATTCAATTGCTCTTCAGTGTACTTTGCTAGTTAGATGTTCTGAGGCTCGAGTTTGTTAAAAGTTGACTGTTATGTTGCTTGGAGCTTACAGTATTGACCTCTTACCGAGTTTGCTATACTTCAAGACTGTTACACGCTACGAATAATATGACAAAGTTTGCTAATCGTTAAAGCGACCAGTTTTGGATGAAATAAAGTTTCAGAAAGTAGACTTGTTATTTACTGGCCGTTCAAGCCAATCAGTGTGTAATTAAGAAATATCAATGTGGAATATTTAGTTCTCCGGTGCATCACATAAAAGCTACGGAATGTTTAAATTTAAGAAGTATTCTGTCTCACGTAATATAATGTTCTAACAAGACTGTCTTTTCTTCACACAATTAACCAAGAACATTACACAGTGTATGTTAAATTAAGGAAAACACGTTTTTCACTGAAGGTATTCAAATCAATTCAGAATGAGAATTAAACTATTTAAAAAAGCTTACCATCCCCCTATTAATAGCACTACTCAATGGGCAATTTTCGTATTCGATTGAGAAATAAGCTAAGGAATATTTCGAGTGTTCCACACGCTCTGAGTGCAGTAGGCAGAAATCTATTGCTTCTTTCTTCAGTATGCCACCAAATTCATGACACGTATAAACTACAGGGATAAAAATTTCTGAATTTTGAAAAACATAGGATAAAAATACAAAAATTATACTACAGGAACAATACAAAAACTATACTACAGGAATGCACTGAAGTGCCAGAAAAACTGGTACAGACGAGCTTATGCAAAATACATAGGAACGTCACCTATGCGCGTACTCGGTTGCGTCCGCCAGTGCGTATATAAAGCGATAGACATCCTTGTCAGCTGTCAAAGCTGTTTTCGGCATGAGAATGACAAGTAATAACGACTTAAGCGATTTTCAACGCTGTGTCATAGCTGGCGCTCGTGAAATGGGCCATACCCAGCAAAAACACAAGTGCTGGGAAACTGCTGGCCACCAGCTGGTAGTGATGGATCACTGCTGGCTGAAATCTGCCGCTCACGGTCCGGTAGCGGTCCGTTGGTGGCAGCGCTATCAGTTGGCGAGCCATTAATGGCCCTGCAGCATCGTCGTGAATTGTGGGCCTCCAAACAAGTGCCACCAGTGGCCCTTTGCTGGCAACCGATGCAACCCCAACACCAGGTGGAAGGAACCGGAACTGCGCATGCGCAGAAGCAACACTCGCTGTGTCTCTCATGGTACCAGTTAGTTGAAGACGACGCTATCGCCATCGTGTTATTTTACTGGATGTTTAGAAAAAAAGCCATATGTAGAGAGGCGAATTAATTTCTTAATGAATTCCACGTCGACGAAGATATCAGATTAAGCCATGAAATACTGGTTTGCAGCCATGAAATACACCCACTCCATTCCCATGAATAACAATTCATGGAATGGAGTGGGTGAATAACAAAAAATAATTTGAAACCGTTTGAAACAAATGTCCTGGAAAAACATTAAAAAAACGTTTGTTGGAAAAAAAAAAAAAAGAATTATACGCGTACAAAATTTATTAATTACTTGAAAAAAAAAGCAACGCTGTGTGGATATAATGTACTCATCCATGGGTTGGATACACAAGATTGGGAGGAATTCGCTTCTAAAAATAACGAGAAGTAAAATAAAATATCTTTCCTCTTTTTTTTTTTTTTTTTGATTGGAGGTTTAACGACCACCGTGAGCAACTCAATGGGCTATAAGAAGTCGCCCGTCCCTAATTTAGGGTCACTGGTTCCAGGGAAGGGAGAGAGCCAGTGCCGTAAGACAAACACAACATCCATGCCTGACCGGGATTCGAACCCGGACCCCTTACGAACGAATGCTCAGAAGCCAGCGCCACCGGGGCGGCTCTCTCCTCTTTAAAACAAATGTAGCTTCAGACAACGGAAAGGAAAGATACACCGTTGAAAACGTAACAGAATGTGACATGAACCTGGGTAAATATGTATTAATTCAACAATCGCCTTTCAAGACGGCAAGCACAGCACAAAACTTTGGAAAGCGACTTTAAGTTGGTACACTCCTTGAAAATGAGTGAAGTTTCCTTAAGGTAAAAAAAAACAAAAAAAACCTGTCGTTACGTTGAAGAAATAAATTTATGAATTATATGAAACTGACTTTTATGAAAAATACCTCGCAATATTGTAAAATGAACGAGAGAACCGTTCGATTACACATTCCGCAGGTAAGAGACAGCTTCAAGCACACGCTCGTGCGTGGCAAATCAGTCCCGTCGGTTGAGAGCTCGCCTCCCACGCTGTCGGCCCTGATTCATTTCCAACCAAATCCAAACGGCCGCCCCGGTGGCGCAGTGGTCTAAGGCGTTGGCCTCTGATCATTCGTCCGAAGGGGTCCGGGTTCGAATCCCGGTGAGGCATGGATGTTGTGTTTGTCTTACGGCACTGGCTCTCTCCCTTCCCTGGAACCAGTGACCCTAAATTAGGGACGGGCGACTGCTTATAGCCCATTGAGTTGCTCACGGTGGTCGTTAAACTTCCAATCAAAAAAAAAAAAAATCCAAACGGGCGTTTTACCGGTCTGTTGAGATAATTTCCACAGCGCAATTCAGAAGTTTCGTAAGGAAGGGGAAAAAAAAGTTGTGGCTTTGGGAAACAAAGCAAAGGTCCATTCGCTTCCGTACGCGCTCATTCATGTTGTCATGGAAACACTAGCAGGTGATCGTATCGAAGATCTTCTAATTAGAACAGCGAAGACTCGAGAAGAGCTGACGTTGGCTTTGCTCGCCAGACTGAGTCAGAGAAGCGAATCCGCGCGGCTTTTTTTCGCAACGAAAGCATCGACATGTCTTAGTGCCGTTGATAATTGACTGTTATTTGTGTATATTTAATTAGCTTTTATTTGTGCATTCTCTAGGCTTCGCAGCCAGCTTATACATATATTTTTTTTTCTGTTCTTTAGGTGAGCGCTACTGCTGAATAAGAGGAGCATATCATCGATAATGGCTTCCATGCAAGAAAAAGCGGCGTACGTATTGTGGTTCCGTGAGACCAAATCGGCGGTTACTGTCCAGAGTCATTTCAGAAAAGAGAACAGACGATCACCACCGGACTAAAAAAGCATAACAGCTTGGTATGAAAAGTTAAAAGCGACGGGTAATGTTCGCGATCTCCCCCAAGCGGACCGACCACCGGTTACAAAAGAGACAGCTGCAGCTGTTCAGGAGACATTTCTGCGAAGCCCCAGGAAATCCATTCGTCGTGCTTCACTGGAAACTGGGATTCCCCGTGCCACGGTTCACAAAATTTTACACAAACGTCTTCCTCTGTATGCTTATAAGGTACAGATCGTTCAAGCTCTTCAGCCTGATGACCGGCCTCGCCGTGCTGCATTTGCGAAGGAGATGTTGCAGTGCATAGCTCATGTCAGTGATTATCTGCACAGTGTCTGTTTCTCAGATGAAGTCACATTTCTCGTCTCTGGTACAGTAAATAGGCACGATGTGCTAATCTGGGGATCAGAAAATCCCCATTGTATCATCGAACAACAGAGGGCTAGCCCGAAAGTGAACGTATGGTGTGGCTTGATGCATGACAGAATCATTGGACCCTTCTTTTTTACAGAGCCCACGGTAACATGCAACGTGTACCTGGACATGCTCTTACTTTTTGTAGCACCTCAGTCGCACGCACTCCAACCTTCGGTTATTTTCCAACAAGACGGCGCCCCACCACATAGGTCAATAATGGTTCGTGATTTGCTGAATGCCACATTTCCGGGCAGATGTATTGGCAGCGACGGTCCCATGACATGGCAACCTCAATCGCCCGACATAACTCCTCTAGACTTTTTCTCCTGGGGATATGTGAAAGACCAGGTTTATTCTAGCAGTTTTCCGGATGCCGGGACGTTGTAGAGCAGAATAACGGACGCCATTGGTTCTGTCTCTTTTGAGATGTTTAACAAAACCTGGCGTGAAATCGAATATCGCTTAGATGTCCTCCGGGCCACAAATGGCGTCATGTGGAGATGTACTGACACTGGTAAAAAAACAACTTCACTTGTGCACCATCATTGTCGTGCAATCTCTTTCTTGCACGTTTAATACATTTTTTATAATATATATATACACTGAAGTTCCAAAAAAACTGGTACACCAGTCTAATACTTGGTAGGTCCCCCACGGGAGCGCAGGACTGCAGAAATAGGACGGGACATGGACTCCAGTAGCTTCTGGAAATATGCTGTAAGCAATGCGCACCATACATCCTACAGAGCGTTTCACGATTCGTTGGTGGCCAGTTAGTTGATGCCTCAGTGACAACAGTCGCCAGGGTAGTGGGGGTATCGAGAGCTACTGTGTCTAGCGTCGTGACAGCATACCGTGTTCGTGGCAAAACCTCGTTTGCGAAACACAAGAGCGGCCGGAAAAAGACCCTGACTAGTGCAGACAGGAGAGCTTTAAAGAGGTTTGTTATCCATAATAAAAAGATCACGGAGCTGAAAATTAGTGAGGAGCTCAATCGCCATCTCCAGACACCCCCAGTATCAACGAAAACAGTGGGCAGGATACGGCATAAACAAGATATTCATGGCATAATTGCTACTGCAAAACTTCAGTTGACCCGCATGAATGCACAACGGTAACGGCAGTGCTGCCAAGAGCATACAACGTGGACTGCCGATTCATGGAAGCGCGTAATTTGATCGGATGAATCCACATTCACACTATTCCCAAACGCAGGACGTGTTTATGTGGTGATAATCCCGTCTGGAGCGTACAACCCAGATTATCTGCTCCGTACAGTGTCAGCATATTGGAGGTTCAGTCGTTCTCTGGGCGGTAATATCGTGATGTTCAGCAGGTTCCTTGATTACCTTGAAAGGACGGATGACTGGCAGGTCGTATGAAACCATTTTGGCCGACCACGTCCATCCAATAGCTCAGACACTGTTTCCTACAGGGGATGCCATCTATCAAGATGATAACGCCCCAATTCACAGAGCTCGGAATGTACAATCATGGTGTGAGGAATATGAGGATGAACTTTCACACCTCCCTTCTCCTCCTCAATCACCAGACTTAAACATCATCGAGCCACTGTGGTCTGAGTTGGAAGAGTGAGATCCCGTTATCCTTCTAATGCATCTCTCAAGGATCTGGAACAGATCCTTGAATGGTGTAACATCCCACTAACCACCCTCCAGGGTTAGTATGCATCCACTCCGAGGAGGATTCAGACGGTTTTGAAATCCAAAGGTGGTCCCACACCCTATTAGGTATGTAAAACCTTTTTTTCCTAGGTTTTCACATTATTCTGTCGAACCACTGAATATTCGCAATATACGTCAGCGTTGTGCAGGATGGATGCATTTTGTGAAGATGAGGGATTGTGTGTGTAATGCCCTCTCCCTTTTCAATCTAATTTTTTTTTCTTAATAGGATTGTAACACGTACACCGAAGAGCCCAAACATTATGACCAGTGCGTCTTTATGTAAATCCAAGCAACCGTAGGTAAAGGATGACGCCTGTGAAGGTTTAAATAACACCTAATACTGAGCTCTGTTAGTCAGTGTTGTTCTTATTCTTCCAGTCGAAAAGGCAGCGGGTTTGAAAAAGGCCAAATTGTAACGGCCAGGCGAGTAGGTCACGGCATTATTGAGGCGGCAAGTCTTGTAGACTGCTCACCGGTCAGCAGTGGTTAGTACCTTCAAAACGTGGTTCAAGATGAGACAACCACGAACTTCCGGTAAGGTGTGGGCCGACCATGGGTCATCAATGCTAGAGGTGAGAGAAGGCTATCCCGTACGGTACGAGCCAACAGAAGGGATACTGGGGCAAGGTGTGGGCCGACCACGGCTCATCGATGCTAGAGGTGGGCGAAGACTATCCCGTATGGTACGAGCCAAAAGAAGGGATATTGTGGCAAGGTGTGGGCCAACAACGGCTCATCGATGCTAGAGGTGAACGAAGGCTATCCCGTATGGTACAAGCCAACAGAAGGGATACTGTTGCAAGGTGTGGGTCGACCACGGCTCATCGATGCTAGATGTGAGCGAAGGCTATCCCGTACTGTACAAGCCAACAGAAGAGATACTGTAGCACAATTCACCGGTAATTTGAATGCTGGTGAAGCAATGTGCCACAACACACAGTACAACTTCACCGTCGAAAGCGCCTACAATGGGCACGCGAGCATCAAAACTAGACCTTCAATGAATGAAAGGAGGTCGTCTGGTTCGATAAATCTCGTTTCCTGTTGCACCATGTGGACGACCGGGAACGTTTGCGTCGTTTACCTTGGAAACTGTTAGCACCAGGATCCGCTGTGTGACAGAAACAAGGCCGCGGACGACACTATGACGAGTGAAGGACACTATGACGTCTACCATGGGCCTAAACATCATTGCAGACCAGTTACATCATTTCATGGCAACGGTATTTTCCTCTTGTAGAACCTTCTTTCAGAAGGATAATGCGCAATTTCACACTGCCCGGAATGTTCGAGAATGGTTCGTGGAACATTGTAACGTACCAGGAGATGTGACGTACCTGCCAGAAGGACGCACACGACATAAAGGCAGATATGAATCAGAATAAAACGTCCGCGTAGCTCAATTGGTAGAGTGACTTATTCCGGAATGAGGGGATCCGGGTTCGAATCCTGGCGTGGACAGAAATGACGGAGAAATTTACTTCGTTATAATGGCGCCCGAACTATCCGGATGACCCGACCGTTCAAAATCTCGCATTGGTGTGATGTTATTTCCACACCGCGAGATAGGAAAAATCAGAGAAGCCCTTCTCCAGCACTTCGAAAAAAAAAAAAATAAATAAGGGGAGATGATGTAACGTACCAGGAGATGTGACGTACCTGCCAGAAGGACGCACACGACATAAAGGCAGATAGGAATCAGAATAAAACGTCTGCGTAGCTCAATTGGTAGAGTGACTTATTCCGGAATGAGGGGATCCGGGTTCGAATCCTGGCGTGGACAGAAATGACGGAGAAATTTACTTCGTTATAACATGATTAAGACATCCACGCATTCCAGATTACACAGACATAAATCCAATCAAGCATCTGTGGTTTGTGTCGGAACAGCAAATCCGATCTGACCGAATTGTTCGAGAATGGTTCGCGGAACATGAGGAAGACTTCCAGGTATTCCAAATTCCCCAGACATCAATCCAATTGAGCATCTGTGGTTTGTGTTGGAACAGCAAATCTGATCTGCCCGAATTGTTCGAGAATGGTTCGCGGAACATGAGGAAGACTTCCAGGTATTCCAAATTCCCCAGACATCAATCCAATTGAGCATCTGTGGTTTGTGTTGGAACAGCAAGTCCGATCTGCCCGAATTGTTCGAGAATGGTTCGCGGAACATGAGGAAGACTTCCAGGTATTCCAAATTCCCCAGACATCAATCCAATTGAGCATCTGTGGTTTGTGTTGGAACAGCAAATCCGATGTGCCCGAATTGTTCGAGAATGGTTCGCGGAACATGAGGAAGACTTCCAGGTATTCCAAATTCCCCAGACATCAATCCAATTGAGCATCTGTGGTTTGTGTTGGAACAGCAAATCTGATCTGCCCAAATTGTTCGAGAATGGTTCGCGGAACATGAGGAAGACCTCCAGGTATTCCAAATTCCCCAGACATCAATCCAATCGAGCATCTGTGGTTTGTGTTGGAACAGCAAATCCGATCTATAGCGGCTCAACCAGGTAATTTAATCACGTGTTGGTACCACATACCACAACATACCTATAGAAATCTTTTAGCGTTCCTGCCTCGCAGTGTAAGAGCTGTTCTGATGGCACGTGAAAGACCGACATCATACAGTATTAAGCACGTGGTCATAATATTTTGGATCTTTGATGCGTGCTCAGCCCAGAGTTTGCTTCGAGAAACAATGAACGCGGATTAAATGTAATTGACTTTTCTTAAAGGTTTTTCTTCAGTAACTTGCACGTTCGTGGGTTGATATTTTTAAAACAATATATGTCCGAGGGCAATATTCCGTCTTTCCTGTTTAGCATTGGCAAAGACAGATGAGTTCAAGTGATTTCTCTGTGTCAACGAACATAATCTGAGGTAAACTTTATCGCATATTTTTATGTTCACGTGCATGTCTGTAATCAATTCGTATATTTTTTACACCCCTAAGAATATTATTACTTTACGGCAAACCTACTGTTAGGCAATGTATATTGAACAGCTCTTATTTGGCTGTAATTTTGAGAGGGCACAATCTAGCTTATAATAAAAACATCGTTTTGAAATTTCAACATTTTAAAAAAGTACAGAAAATATGAAATACATATGTTATGATGAAATGTTCAAACTTACTAATCTTTTGCTGTTCTGGCAACTCTTCTGAAACTGTGACTTTCTGAAGGAGGAAAATAGTTCAATTAAAAATTAAATAGAAATATATAACATCATATCAAAATAAATGATCTTGTCTTTCTGAGAATTGATACATGCAGATTATCATTAAAATTTGAACATCCCTTATTCGAAAATCGCAAAACCGAGAACTCGAAAATTGGAAACCTTTCTCGTGCTGCGACATGACGTCACAAATGGGAAATCCCAGAAGGCTGTGAAGCATTGCGCAACTCTCACCGCAACCCGATGGTTACTACACGTGACATCAGATACCCCTGTGTGATACTTCCTGTCTGATGCTCTGTTCTGTTGCAGCGATGGACAAACCGATTCGGAAAAATTAATTTCCTCGGATCGACTAACTGACACAATTTGTTCACAAACCTCCGGTGACCCGGGTGAATGCATAACTGCGACGGAAGTGGTGCCAGGAGCATACAACGTGGACAGCCGATGCATGGAACCGTGTAATGTGGTCGAATGAATCCAGATTCACACTATTCTCCACCGCAGGACGTGTTTACGTGTGGAGAACACCCTCAAAAGTGTACACAACCTGGACTGTTTGCTCTCAACAGTGCAGCATGCTGGTGGTTCTGTCATACTCTGGGCGGTCATGTCGTGGTTTTCAGCAGGTCCACTGATCGCCTTGTAAGGGCGGATGACTGGCAGGACGTATGAAACCATTTTGGCCAACCAAGTTCATCCAAATGCTCAGGCATTGTTTCCTGCAGGGGATGCCATCAAGATAACAACGCCCCAATTCAAAAAGCTCAGAGAGTCCAATCATGGTTTGAGTAACATGAGGACGAACTTTCACACCTTCCTTGGCCTCCCCAATCATCAGAATTAACACCATCAAGCCACTGTGGTCTGTGTTGGAAAACAAAGTAAGAACCCGTAATCTACATCCTCGAGGACCTTGAGCAGTTTCTGCATGAAGAATGGTGTAACATCCCATTAACCATCATCCAGGATTTGTATGCGTCCATTCCAAGGAGGATTCAGTCAGTTTAGAATGCCAAAGGTGATCCCACACGATACTAGGTACGTAAAACCTTCTTTTCCTAGGTGTTCACGTTATTGTGTCCAACCAATGTACGTCGTTCCACAAACTCGTTCAGCTGCTCGTATTGTGCAGGGAACCGACGCATCCTCATAGTCCGTGGAGGTTAATGCAACCGCAATCCGTTGTCACAATTGACCGTGTGTGCGAGCTTTGTTCTTGATATGCTCTCCTTTATGCGCCATTCCATTCGCTGTGGCGAGCTACTATGTCCTTTGTAGTTATTTTTAATCATTTGCATATTCAGCCCTGAGGTGCATCATGCATCATTTGCATATCCCGCCCTTGCATGTGGGGTTTCATCAGAATCGAACGACTTTCTGAGGTGCTTCGTTTTTTTTATTGGAGGTTTAACGACCACCGTGAGCAACTCAATGGACTATAAACAGTCGTCCCTAATTTAGTGTCACTGGTTCCAGGGAAGGGAGAGAGCCAGTGCCGTAAGACAAACACAACATCCATGCCTCACTGGGATTCGAACCCGGTAGACGAAACGCGTCGGAATCGACGATAAGGTTTTTTTTTTTAAAGAATAAACTCATATGAAACGTTTACTTACATCTTTACATAATGGGAAACGTCTTACCTATGTGAATAAACTGGATCGAATGAATGTTAAATTGTACATATACATCACACAGTCCAATAGCACAACGCAATCAGATCTTCGAGTGTTAGCTGTTCCGATAAGAACTTTCAAACAAATTCCTGCTGGCGTTGTTTTACACAACGGTTCGCTGAGAAGAGAGACTTCGGACTTTGGACTATCTGAGTCCCTTCATACCTCCGCCTTAAACATCGCGTGAGTCAACCGCAGGCGATCGGATGTCAACCGCACGCTTCTCCTATTGACTTTACATGGGAACTTTGCCGCCCCACAACGCCCGAAGCGTTGCCCCAATCTCATTTTTCTTTTCAACTGGCACATCTACATAGTAAGATCTTTATTTTGATACCTCAACCATATGTTTACGTTCAGCCGTTCTCTCACAACTGGTCTTACAGTAAAAAACCTTATAGAATTAATATATAGATTATAATAATTCGCTATTTATTTCTTATGAACTATTACTTATTAAATTGGTACATGTCTTCCGAATATTAGTCTTCAGTGTTCGGTGCTGACTAAACAAAGTGCGCACTCCGCAATTTCTGGTGTCGATAATCAACGTACCACTTTTGCAAGCTGAAATTCTTGTGAAGGTAGGATTGTTTTGTTCGCACAATTCTGACGATTACGTAATCCTAACCGCTCTTCTGCATTTGCCTCACCTTAGAAGTTCACGACTAAGGACTTTTGATGCCTGGAGAAACGAAACCACAGCCGGGACCTTTTCTTCTGGGTCACGTGCCCTCAGCATACGTTGGTGTCTCCTTCTCCACTGCTTCCTTGACCTCCTGAACTTCTGACTGAGTTATAGAGAGGTTATGTTTACATCGTGAACGAACGTTTACATTGTTCGATGATTCGTCCTTCGCTCAGCTAACAGGATGAATCTTATTTAATCTCGAAGTAAGTCTGCAGCGATCATATGTTTTTAGTTCGTTTCTGTTACAGCTCCGCATCTTAAGAATTGTGGCTAGGCTTCGCAGCATTTGAAAATACAAACAAACGTTGAGTTCTTAGCCTTGTTTACTTTCATTAACATTATTATTATTTTTTTTTTTTGCATTCAAAACATATACTGCCCTACAATTAATATCTGGACATCTCCATGTTTACAAAATTAATCTTCATTTACAGATTTTTTATATGCGTGCTGAGACCTTTGGCACTTATGACGACATATACTCTTCCCGGAATACTCTCCACCCTAGGATTCTTGATGCTATGCACCTTTCCTGACAGTAATAAAGTAAATCTCAAGTAAAAAATTTCGATGTAACGGAAATGGGTAACGGAAGTAGTCAAAACCTTTTCTGGAATCAGATTTTTGAATGCTGTCCAGAGAAATGACGCAACAATATTTAATTTCATTGTTACTCAACAATATACAGGCTATCCGAGAATTATTGAACACATTGCAAAAGTATGTACAAAAACAACAACTATGAGCATTGTCTGTTTTTCTGTGTCACGTATTACTAACACGGTTTCTATTATTTTGTTTTGCAGAATTGTTATTCCCAGAATCCAATAGATGGCGCTAGGTGTGGCCTGATAAGAAATGCGCAATCAGTAGTCACGTCATCCGTACAGCAGAAGGCGATGTGTGTGTTATGGCTTGTGGAATTAAAGTCTGGCATTAAAGTTAAAAGACGGTACCGTTTAGAGTATGGTTGTAATCCTCCGTCAATTAATTCAATTAAGTGGTGGATGAAACAGTTTAAGCCACCCCGGTGGCGCAGTGGTCTAAGCGATGGCCTCTGATCATTCGTCCGAAGGGGTCCGGGTTCGAATCCCGGTGAGGCGTGGATGTTGTGTTTGTCTTACGGCACTGGCTCTCTCCCTTCCCTGGAACCAGTGACCCTAAATTAGGGACGGGCGACTGCTTATAGCCCATTGAGTTGCTCACGGTGGTCGTAAAACCTCCAATAAAAAACAGTTTAAAAAACTGGCAATGTGGAACATCGTGGAGGAGCCGATAGGCTTAGCGTCAGCGGTGAGACGGTTGACCAAGTTAATGAAAGTTTCCGACGAAGCCCCAGGAAATCCGTTCGTAAAGCAAGCAGAGAACTGTGCATTCCGAAATCGACAGTTCACGATATCTTGCACAAAAAATTAAAGTTTCATGCCTATAAAATTCAAATAGTGCAAAAAATGCACTAATTCAAATAGTGCAAAAGTGCCTAAATGAGCATTTCCCCAAAAGATGGATTGAGCGTGGTGGTCCCATTCCGTGGCCTCCTCGCTCTCCAGATCTAACTCCTTTAGATTATATCATGTGGGGTTATGTGAAGGATCGTGTCTAATTGTACTGATTTGCAGGAACTGAAGCAGCGTATCACAGCTGCTATTATTTCCATAACTCTTCAGATGCTTGCCAATACATGGCATGAAATCGAGTATCGCTTAGACGTACTACGAACAACCAAGGGATCTCACATCGAAATTTAGTAACTTGTGTAGTTACATTGTAAGTTAGTATACTCAGTTTCTTTCAATCTGTTTAATGTTTTGTTTTATGTAGTTTTGTAATGTGTCCAATAATTTTCGGGCACCCTGTATTTTACTAAACTATCGCCGAACATTATTTCATAACGTTTTACGTAAACGTAACAATGTTACCGCGGAATTCTCCGTATCCCCGTAACATTTAAATTTCTTCTGGTTTTTTTGGGGGTTTTTTTTTTTTTTTTGCTTATTTTTTTTATTTAATTTTAAAACGATAGGAAATGAATATTTATTTGCCAAAAAGAAAAAGTTGATTGAATAACAGCTTCATTAATATTGACTTCCAATGAAGCTGAGTAAGGTTACCCCAAAGTTTTTTTTTATGTAATTAGAACAGTCTTCATGCGCTGGAGCAAAAAAAAAAACAATTTTTTTTTTATTATCGCCCCTGCCGCAGTTCGCGGGAACTTAGAGAAATCCCCCGATGTGGAGGAAAGAGAATAGTAGGCGCACAACAGTCCTGGTTCTCACGTGCCCAAAAGGCAGGGAACTACCACATGGTCTCATAGCTAGAGCTGGTTGAATAGCAGCGTCGTAATAAATCCTTTTGAGGACGAAAGTTATTTTCAGAACCCACACGATGAGAGCATCCCTGCATTGTCCAAGGAATCGACGAAAATCGAGGTAAGTCACGTCGCAGAAAATACCTACGTGACAACACGCTTCCAAGAGGCTGGGCGCGGTCAATTGAACTATGGAAAGCAGTGGAAAAGGACTGGAATAGAATACCACTACCAATTTTAAGAAATGCCCTGTTATCTACACTGCTGGCCACCCAAAATGCAACACCGAGAAGGAAGCATCCGATTGGCCTGAAATTCGCAGCATGCGTCGCCCGCGAGAAAACATGCAAACGATTAGCATTGCAGGGCATATGCAAATCATGTCCGCCCGGCACGCCACCGATAAGCACTATAAGAAGGGTTCACAGAACGCGGGGTGTAAGTAGTGGAAGTGTGTTGTGCTGCCGGATCTGTGCGTGAGAAGCTTCCTGATGCCTCGCCGCAGAATACGGCAGTCATTCCAGCACGTTTCGGAGTTCGGCAGAGGACGAATAGTGGCTTATCGCGACAGCGGCTTATCGAACCGAGACATCGGCGCCCGTGTGTGACGACATCCAGCCACAGTGAGGCGAGTATAGATTCAATGGGTGCAGGAGGGACGGGCGGACCGACGTGAGCGATTGCAGCAGCCGTGGCACACCACCGAACGAGAGGGCCGGCATGTTGTGCGGCGGGTATTGACGGCTCGCTTCGCCACATCACGAACGTTAGCGCAGGAATTAGGGTGTGTTGCGCAACAACCTGTGTCAGCACGTACCGTTCGACGTCGTCTGCAGGAGCGGGGACTTGTCGCACGGTGCCCATTGTTCCGATTACCATTGACGTTACACCACTGGCGAGTGCGGTGGCAGTGAGCCGTTAAACGCCGCACCTGGACTACGGAATGGCACGACATTGTCTTCTCCGTCGAATCTCGCTTCTGCCTGCAACACCACGATGGTCGGATACGCGCGTGGCGGCGAGAGACTGTATGACGCCTGCATTATGCATCGCCATACCGATCCGTCGCTTGGCGTTATGGTTTGGGGAGCAATTGGATATGACAGCCGCACCCCTCTGGTACGCATCACCGGTACACTCAACAGCCACCGCTACATCTCCGAAGTTTTGGAGCCTGTAGTCCTCCCTTACCTGCAGGACCTGCCAGCGGCCACGTTTCAACAGGACAATGCGCGCCCGCACGTGGCACGCATCGTGCAACAATTCTTCACGGCCAACCAGGTGTCACTGCTGCCGTGGCCCGCCTGTTCTCCCGATATTTCGCCCATCGAACCCGTCTGGTCGCTGATTGGCAACCGAGTGGTCCGGCAGGCACCATTCGTGATGAACTGTGGCAACGTATGGAAGCAGCCTGGACCGACGTACTCCAAGCCTACATCCAAAGCCTCTTTCGTTCGATGCCGCGGCGTGTAGCGGCCGTTATTGCCAGCCATGGGGGCCACACGAACTATTGATGTCTGCGTGTTCCGCAAGTCGCATGGGCCTGTAAGCTCAATCGTTTCATCTTTGTATCTGTTGTTATGTGTCCAGTAATTCTGGCTTTGCTATCTCGTGTCCTTCTTGGTGTTGAATTTTGGGTGGCCAGCAGTGTAGGAAATCTAGATGTAGTTTCATAGTCCAGAGAAACGTTTAAGAAAGGAATAATTTTATTTTAAACATTAATTATAACTGCGTAATTGTAAGAAAGCTTTTCAAGCACAACATATTACCTTTGCCGTTTCGTCACACATGAAGCGAACACGCGGGTTGCGTATTATATCCCATGCTCTGCTTGCTGAAATCTGACAACGTGTTCGGCACAAATAGCTGAAAATAGAAAAATATCAGTCAGAAATTTTACCTATACAAAGTGTTCGAGATAAAGAAATGTGATATAGTGAAATACACAGTGCGTCAAAGAATTTTTAAGACTGTCGCTAGATTTCAGCCTACGGTGGCGCCACCAGTGTGATCGCGAGTGCGTTATAACCGTGACCATCTGCTTGCTTTCTGCCAAAAGTACTGCGCAGTTGTTAAAGTAACTCAAACGAAACGGCCGTTCATTGGAGAACTAAAATTTTTTTCATGTTGAATTATTAAGATGGAACAAAGGGCTGTTAATAAATTTAACGCAAAACTTGGTAAAAGTGCCTCGGAAACGTACCAAATGATGAAACAAGTTTACGGTGTGTTTTGTTTAAGTAGATCAAATGTTTTCCTGTTGCACAAACGTTTTTTTGGATGAAAGAGATACGCTAGAAGATGATAAGCATACCGGAAGACCAAGTTCATCTAGGACACCTGAGATTATTGAAAAAGTGAGTGATTTCGTGGCAAACAATCTATGTGCGTCACTAAGAATGATGGAAGAGTCTTTAAACATCAACAAAGAAACGATTCGAACCATCCTGCATGAAGATTTGGGCAAAACAAAAGTCTGTGCTAAATTTGTTTTACACACGTTAACCAATGAACACAAATCAAGGAGAAGTGCACATTGCCGAGACATCATTTCAGCCGCAGAAAATGATCCAAACTTCTTAAAATCGATTGTTACTGGTGATGAAACATGGTGTTTTCAATATGATCCTAAAACAAAGCGACAAAGTGCGGAATGGAAGTCACAAAACTCACCACAAGCCAAAAAAACAAGAAAAGTTCCATCGAAAATCAAAACAATGCTAATTACATTCTTCGATAGTAAGGGTATTATCCACAAAGAATTTGTTCCAAGTGGACAAACAATTACTGGTGACTTTTATTTAAATGTTTTGAGGCGTTTGATGGGCAGAATTCGTCGCATTCGTCCAGGATATCGGGATGAAGACAGGTGGTGTTTGTTGCACGATAATGCACCCAGTCACACCTCACTTCTTGTTCGTAGATTTTTGGCGAAAAATAACGTCTGTGTGGTGAATCATTCACCGTATTCGCCTGATTCAGCACCCTGCGACTTTTCTTTGTTCCCAAAACTTAAAATGGCGTTAAAAGGGTGTTATTTTGATGATATTTCGACCATACAAACAGCTTCGACGCGTGCTTTGGAGGCAATTCCGCAAAGTGAACTGGAACAGGCATTCGAATCATTATTAAATCGCTGTAACAAGTGTATTGAAGCCGGGAGGGACTTATTTTGAATAACAAACCAAAACAAATTATAATTTCTTGTTTCTATTTCATTTTACAGACCCAGCCTTAAAAATTCTTTGCCACACTGTGTAGGTACAAAATTATGTAGGTCGATGAGAAAAAAGTTTACAAGTAGTAATAATACAGTGAGTCAAAAGATTCCTCCTTTTTACTTTAAGCGTCAGGTGTACTTGAATCAAATGGTGTCCGAAATGGGCTGCGCTCCCCAAACAGAAATGTTCATATATAGCTGCTTTCTTTAACGAAAGCTACAATAAAACAATACTCTTTTTCATAGCATCTCAGCTGAACCGACAATAAACCTGTAACGGCTGTGACGTACCTACCTCAGAGGTGACGCACTTGTCAAGATGTCAGATTTGCAGCAGGTTGCCATTCTACTGAATTATCAGCAGATCCACTGATTTTGATTCAATTCTACTAATACATTTTCGTAATCTACTGATTTTTTTCCTATTTTAAGACTACCTACGCACTCAGGAACATGCTGTCTAAGGACGTCTGCATTCTTTTAGTACTCACCATCTACTGATACAATCGACGAGACTCACCTCAGAACTGGTCTCAAGAGAAAATTCTGACGAAGACTAAATTTATTCAACTCCTGCTACCTATTATTATTTAATTCATACTGGTTGTCATGTAATATTTATTATTCTAGCTAACTAATTAATCTGCGAATAAAAGATTTTCCTTAGTTTTGTTAAAACGCAGAATATTAGAAGAACGTCTACAGTGCGAAATTTGGTTTAAGGTTCCTTTTTTTATGCTTTCCAAACGTAGGTTGAAGAAGCGTATATGCTCCATCTTTGTCTCGGTCCGTCTGCACGATAACTCGCGTAAAAATGGTTCGATTTCGATGAAATTTTAGTATGTGGTGAAGGACCACCTGGGGACGAACCCTATTGAAAATGGATGAAATAGGGTCAAAGGTCAGGACATAGGAGCTGGATCCATTCATTGCCCTTGTGCGTCATAACTTGCGTAAATATGGTTCGATTTCAATGAAATGTTAGTATGTGGTAGGAGACCACCTGGGGACGAACCCTATTGAAAATGGGCGAACTGGGGTCTAAGGTCAGAACATAGAAGCGGGATGCATTCCATTGCTCTTATGCATCATAACGTGCGTAAATATAGGTCAATTTTGATGAAAGTTTAGTGTGTCGTAGGGAATCACCTGGGGACGAACCCTATGGAAAATGGGGAAGTTGAGTTAAAGGTCAGGACATAGGAGCGGGATGCATTCAATTCCCCTTATGCGTCATAACTTGCGTACAAATGGTTCGATTTCGATGAAATTTTAGTATGTTTTAGGAGACAACCTGGGGACGCACCCTGTTAAAAATGGACGAAATGGGGTCAAAGGTCAGGCCATAGGAGCGGGATCCATTCCATCGCCCTTATGCGTCATAACTTGTGTAAAAATGGTTCGATTTCGATGAAATTTTAGTATGTGGCACCCCGACCGTGGGCTCTTTGTGTTCGTGATGAAACCCTTCCAGCCGCCCCGGTGGCGCAGTGGTCTAAGGTGCTGGCCTCTGATCATTCGTCCGTAAGGGGTCCGGGTTCGAATCCCGGTCGGGCATGGATGTTGTGTTTGTCTTGCGGCACTGGCTCTCTCCCTTCCCTGGAACCAGTGACCCTAAATTAGGGACGGAAATTTAGCTTGGATTCTTACGGCACTTGGAAATTTAGCTTGGATTCTTACGAGGTTTTGGGTTAGTGAAACTGTTGTATCAAAAACGCCGTTTGTTTCGGTACACCCCAAAAATCAAAGTCTCATGATATTAGGTAATTCTTCTTCTTGGTTACTCAGTCCAAGGACTAGTTGTTCAGTAGATGTACTCTGTCTCTCCATTCCTCTCTATTCTCCGCCGTTCTCTTCAAGTCATAGTATGTCCTAGTATTGGTGTCTTCATCTTCGTTACTCAGTCCAAGGACTGGTTATTCAGTTGATGTACTCTGCCTTTCCATTCCTCTCTATTCTCCGCCGTTCTCTTCAAGTCATAGTATGTCCTAGTATTGGTGTCTTCTTCTTGGTTACTCAGTCCAAGGACTGGTTATTCAGTTGATGTACTCTGCCTTTCCATTCCTCTCTATTCTCCGCCGTTCTCTTCAAGTCATAGTATGTCCTAGTATTGGTGTCTTCTTCTTGGTTACTCAGTCCAAGGACTGGTTGTTCAGTAGATGTACTCTGTCTCTCCATTCCTCTCTATTCTCCGCCGTTCTCTTCAAGTCATCGTATGTCCTAGTATTGGTGTCTTCTTCTTGGTAGCTCAGTCCAAGGACTGGTTGTTCAGCAGATGTACTCTGTCTCTCCATTCCTCTCTATTCTCCGCCGTTCTCTTCAAGTCATAGTATGTCCTAGTATTGGTGTCTTCTTCTTGGTTACTCAGTCCAAGGACTGGTTGTTCAGTAGATGTACTCTGTCTCTCCATTCCTCTCTATTCTCCGCCGTTCTCTTCAAGTCATAGTATGTCCTAGTATTGGTGTCTTCTTTTTGGTAGCTCAGTCCAAGGACTGGTTGTTCAGTAGATGTACTCTGTCTCTCCATTCCTCTCTATTCTCCGCCGTTCTCTTCAAGTCATAGTATGTCCCAGTATTGATCTCTTGGAGTAATTGTGCCACAAAACCATTCCTTGGAGGTCCTTTTCCTACCTCGCCTTGAATTTTCCCCTTCAAAACTTTCAGAATCGGGCCTCCATGGCGCAGTGTGTGTCTTATACATAACATTCTTCTTCTTTTTAACATGTTGATGAGATTCCTGGGTTCTCCCACTCTCTCCAGGACCTCCTCATTAGTCTTTCTATCGAGCCAGCTTATTCTCTCCATTCTTTTATAGCTCCACATCTGAAATGCCTCCAGTCATTTCATTTCTCTCTGAGTCAATGTCCATGTCTCAGAACCGTAGAGAGCTACCGGGCCAAACATATGGCTTTAAAATTATCTTCCTCAGTTTTAGATCTACACTGGCGGAAAGTGAAAAAAGAACACCAAGAAGGAGACGTCTGATACCAACGAAATTTATACAGCATAATAACGGAATACAGAGGATAACGTGATCAAAACATTATGGCAAAATACAGCTGTATTTGCTGGTAAACTGAAAAATAACATTTCCATGTAACATGGTTAGTACGAGGTTGAACCGCCATGAACTGCGTCACACTGTGCAATTCTGGCATGGAGTCTGTCGTACAAATGTTGGATGTAAGTTAGGGGTGTTGAGTTCCAAGCATCCTCAACCTGAACGCGGGGGATGGTCGCGGCTGGCCGTGGAGACCGGATAAGTCGTTGTCCCATAAAATCCCACACGTGCTCAATGGGGGACAAATCCGGTGAACGTGCTGGCCATGGAAGTTGTCTCACACCCTGAAGTGCATGTTGCGTTGCACGTGAGGTGTGTGGGCGTGCGTTTTCTTGCTGGAAAACACCACGATGGACCGACCTTACAAATGGCACAACAACGAACTGAATGATGTTGTTGATGTAGGAGGTGCTGTTTAACGTACCCGGTACAAACACTAGTTGTGTACGGGAGTGATAGCTGATCGCTCCCCACACTAGGAGACCAGGTGTAGGCCCTGTGTGTCCCTGACGGATGCAAGAAGGGTGGAGGCGCTCCCCTGTGTGTCTGCGAACACGCATATGGCCATCGGAGGCTCTCAAGCAGAATCTGCTTTCATCGCTGAACACGACAGATCGTCATTGCGTTCTCCAGTGCATACGTTGGCGACACCACTGCAGCCGTTCCTGACGGTGGGCTGGAGTCAGAGGCACACGTGCACGTAGTCCTGTATCCAGTAGACGGTTGCGGATTGTTCGCACAGTCACCTCAGGTGCAACGGCAGCTCGGATTTGCGTCGCAGTGGATGTTCTGCTTGACAATGCCGCTCTTCTTATGCGTCGATCGGTCCGCTCATCAGTCCGTCTGTGACTCCCGGTTCCACGTCTTCTCGTGTGGGAATGTTCCTCGGACCATCTACGCCACCATCGTACCACCACCGATACTTTTCGTCCAATTCGCTCCGCAATACGACCACCCGTCCTCGCGGAGTCCGACTAGACGACCTCGCTCAAAGTCCGATAACTGCTGAAATCGTACACGTCTTCCATTTCCAGGCATTGCAGCTTCTTCAGGATCTTCGCACGTGTCCGTACGCCGACGACTGATTACATTCACTTCGCCGTACTCCTTAAATACCACCGACGATAATTTGCACATTATGTCGTGCTGTGGCATAAGCGCTCACCGGTTGGCCCCGAAATTAACATCACAACTACGTAAACTTGACCCAATTAACATATGTAAATTTCATGATCGTCCACCAATTCTTTATTGGTGTTCTTTTTTCACTTTCCGGCGGTGTAATTTCCTTTTCACATCTCGTATCTTCAGTAACAATTTGACCCAAATAGCGAAATGATTTAACTTGTTCGGTGCATTGTCCTTCAATTTGAAGGAAACCCTGTTTTGGATCCTTCCCTATTACCATTAGTTTTGCCTTATATTAGGTAATGTTAAAATAAAAATAGAAAAATGTGCACCACGTAAAACTGCTTCATTACCTTAATATTTTCAAGGACCTTTCTTCTTTTGTTTTTGAAAAGAGTTGCACATCCTTGTAGGAAGAAACATGCCTGCAAAAATGGAAAAATTTTGCGAAAAAGTCAGAAATACATAATAAAGTGCGAAGTATTTTTGCAAAAAAGCGGAAGTGCTGTTGAAATAAAGGAAACTGATTAAACATGAAACAGTGTTTAGTATCTCTATAAACATGAATGAAAACAGAAAGTTAGATATTCATATAAATCTAATTTATATGTTCATTTCCATTAAATTTTTTAAAGTTGGTGTCCGTGATTAATTTACATTCGCCATATGAGAATGGGAAAGCTCAAAGATTCGAAATTCAGATTGCAGCAGAAGCATTTTCATTGAAAGTTTAATTTTAACCCAGAATGTTTTTATATGAGTGAATAAAGGTACAAGCTTTTGTTTTCTGGAACTAGCGGCGAATACAAACGGGAGGGAAGCGACTGTGGCGATCACTCCTCCAAAGAGCTGATTTTTTTTTCATTTCGGGTAGCCAAGATCTTAACAAATTAACTTGGAATTTATGTATTTTGTTTTTAGATTTTCGTGAAAAATTTCACGACTACTGAAATCTCTTGTGAGTTTGGAAATCAATCAAATATCCTGTAGATCTAACTTCAAGTAAAACAAAAGAAAAATATTATTTCACACCATTCCAGGAATACATTTTTAAAGCAATCCTTAGGTTCTTACAGAGGGTAAGTCGAACGTTTTGCAATATCTGGATCACTTTATGTCTTCATACTCACCTTTGCGACGAAAGCTGACTAGCATTCAAAGTAAAGGTCACCGTCTTGCACCGTTTGTAGCCAACTGTCTGCCAGTTCTTCGATTATACAGAGGGTAGGTCGAACGTTTTGCAATATTTGAATCACTTGATGTCTTCATACGCACCTTTACGACGGAAGCTGACTAGCATTCAAAGTGTAGGCCATCGTGTTGCACCGTCTTTAGCCATCTGTCTGCCAGTTCTTCGATTATACAGAGGGTAGGTCGAACGTTTTGCAATATTTGAATCACTTGATGTCTTCATACGCACCTTTACGACGGAAGCTGACTAGCATTCAAAGTGTAGGCCATCGTGTTGCACCGTCTTTAGCCATCTGTCTGCCAGTTCTTCGATTATACAGAGGGTAGGTCGAACGTTTTGCAATATTTGAATCACTTGATGTCTTCATACGCACCTTTACGACGGAAGCTGACTAGCATTCAAAGCGTAGGCCATCGTGTTGCACCGTCTTTAGCCATCTGTCTGCCAGTTCTTCGATTATACAGAGGGTAGGTCGAACGTTTTGCAATATTTGAATCACTTGATGTCTTCATACGCACCTTTACGACGGAAGCTGACTAGCATTCAAAGTGTAGGCCATCGTGTTGCACCGTCTTTAGCCATCTGTCTGCCGGTTCTACGATTCTACAGAGCGTGAGTCGAAAGTTTTGCAATATTTGGATCACTTTGTCTTCATACTCACCTTTGCGACGAAAGCTGACTAGCATTCAAAGTAAATGTTACCGTATTGCACCGTCTGTAGCCACCTGTCTGCCAGTTCTTCGATTATACAGAGGGTAGGTCGAACGTTTTGCAATATTTGAATCACTTGATGTCTTCATACGCACCTTTACGACGGAAGCTGACTAGCATTCAAAGTGTAGGCCATCGTGTTGCACCGTCTTTAGCGATTTGTCTGCCAGTTCTTCGATTCTACAGAGGGTGAGTCGAAAGTTTTGCAATATTTTGATCACTTTGTCTTCATACTCACCTTTGCGACGAAAGCTGACTAGCATTCAAAGTAAAGGACACCGTCTTGCACCGTCTGTAGCCATCTGTCTGCCAGTTCTTCGATTATACAGAGGGTAGGTCGAACGTTTTGCAATATTTGAATCACTTGATGTCTTCATACGCACCTTTACGACGGAAGCTGACTAGCATTCAAAGTGTAGGCCATCGTGTTGCACCGTCTTTAGCCATCTGTCTGCCGGTTCTACGATTCTACAGAGCGTGAGTCGAAAGTTTTGCAATATTTGGATCACTTTGTCTTCATACTCACCTTTGCGACGAAAGCTGACTAGCATTCAAAGTAAATGTTACCGTATTGCACCGTCTGTAGCCACCTGTCTGCCAGTTCTTCGATTATACAGAGGGTAGGTCGAACGTTTTGCAATATTTGAATCACTTTATGTCTTCATACGCACCTTTACGACGGAAGCTGACTAGCATTCAAAGTGTAGGCCATCGTGTTGCACCGTCTTTAGCGATTTGTCTGCCAGTTCTTCGATTCTACAGAGGGTGAGTCGAAAGTTTTGCAATATTTTGATCATTTTGTCTTCATACTCACCTTTGCGACGAAAGCTGACTAGCATTCAAAGTAAAGGTCACCGTGTTGCACCATCTGTAGCCATTCGTCTGCCAGTTCTTCGATTACACAGAGGGTAAGTCGAAAGTTATGCAATATTTGGATCACTTTATGTCTTTATACGTATCTTACGACGAAAGCTGACTAGCATTCAAAATGTAGGCCATCGCGTTGCACCGTCTGTAGCCATCTGTCTGCCAGTTCTTCGATTCTACAGAGGGCGAGTCGCACGTTTTGCAATATTTGGATCACTATATGTCTTCATACGTACCTTTACGACGGAAGCTGACTAGCATTCAAAGTGTAGGCCATCGTGTTCCCGTCTGTAGCCATCTGTCTGCCAGTTCTTCGATTCTACAGAGAGCGAGTCGCACGTTTTGCAATATTTGGATCACTTTATGACTTCATACGTACCTTTACGACGGAAGCTGACTAGCATTCAAAGTGTAGACCATCGTGTTGCACCGTCTGTAGCCATCTGTCTGCCAGTTCTTCGATTCTACATAGGGCGAGTCGCACGTTTTGCAATATTTGGATCACTTTATGTCTTCATACGTACCTTTACGACGGAAGCTGACTAGGATTCAAAGTGTAGCCCATCGTGTTGCACCGTCTTTAGCCATCTGTCTGCTAGTTCATCGATTCCGCGGCGATACCAGTTCTATTCCTTCGAGGCAAAGAACTCCTTCACCCCAACTGCCACCTCCTCCTGGTTGTTGAAGTGCTGCCCGCGAAGGAAGTGAGCCATGGGCCGGGACAGGTAATAATCCGACGGGGTAAGCTCCGGACTATATGCTGGGTGTGGCATCAGTCCGATGCTCTCAAGTTCCTGGAGTTTTGCCCTGGTGGTTCGCGCGGCATGAGGCCGAGCGTTGTCCTGCTGTAGTTGAGCGCGCATTCTGTTCACCAATGCCGGGTACTTTTCCTCCAAAACTGCATACATCCGCTCCAGCTGTTCATAGTAAAAGTTGGCGTTGATGGTCCGACAGTCTTGAACAAATTCGTAATGGATTATCCCCTCGAAATTCCACAAGACGCAGAGCATGACCTTGTGCTCGAAGCGCCCACGTTTGGCGACAGGTTCAGGAAGCTGGCTTTGGCTTAACCACTGCTGTTGTGTGTTAGGACTACGGAAATAGACCCGCTTTTCATGGCACGTAACAATTCTGTTGATGAAAAGTACATCGCGTGGGTTTTCTAGGAGTTTCGTGCACACTTCCACTCGGCGGTTTGATTCAGCTGGCGTAAGTTCGTGAGGGACAATGCGGCAGCTCCTGTAGACGTTTCCAAGGTCCTGAAGGTGACAAACCACGGTGATCTGCGATATTCTCAGCTCGCCTGATAATCTTCGAGTGCTGGTTGTCAGATTTACCTCTACGGTCTGGCGCACGGCCTCCGAATCCACTGTTCGCGGCCTACCTGACCTTGGCTGATCGTCGGTGCTGTGGTACACGGAGTCTTCCCCTTTCTCATGACAAATGCTTCGTGTTGCTTGAGCAGCGTTATGGCCGAGTTCAAACTCGTAAAGCAAAAGTTCCCTAATTAGCCGGTTGTGGCTGTTCATCTTTTAGGCGCCCCAACCACAGACAGAACAACGACATGCAATGATGTTCACAGCAACTGTGACGTACCAGGAGATGTGCCGTACCTGCCAGCAGGACGCACACGACATAAAGGCAGATAGGAATCAGAATAAAACGTCCGCGTAGCTCAATTGGTTGAGTGACTTATTCCGGAATGAGGGGATCCGGGTTCGAATCCTGGCGTGGACAGAAATGACGGAGAAATTTACTTCGTTATAATGGCGCCCAAACTATCCGGATGACCCGACCGTTCAAATCTCGCATTGGTGTGATGTTCTTTCCACACCGCGAGATAGGAAAAATAAGAGAATCCTTTCTCCAGCACTTCGAAAAAAAAAATAAAAATAAATAAGGGGAGATGATGTAACCTACCAGGAGATGTGACGTACCTGCCAATAGGACGCACACGACATAAAGTCAGATAGGAATCAGAATAAAACGTCCGCGTAGCTCAATTGGTAGAGTGACTTGTTCCGGAATGAGGGGATCCGGGTTCGAATCCTGGCGTGGACAGAAATGACGGAGAAATTTACTTCGTTATAATGGCGCCCGAACTATCCGGATGACCCGACCGTTCAAAATCTCGCATTGGTGTGATGTTCTTTCCACACCGCGAGATAGGAAAAATAAGAGAATCCTTTCTCCAGCACTTCGAAAAAAAAAAATAAAAAAAAATAAGGGGAGATGATGTAACGTACCAGGAGATGTGACGTACCTGCCAATAGGACGCACACGACATAAAGGCAGATAGGAATCAGAATAAAACGTCCGCGTAGCTCAATTGTTAGAGTGACTTATTCCGGAATGAGGGGATCCGGGTTCGAATCCCGGCGTACACTAAAAATGACGGAGAAATTTACTTCGTTATAATGGCGCCCGAAGTATCCGGAGGACCCGGACGTTCAAAATCTCGCAGTGGTGGGATGTTATTTCCACACCGCGAGATAGGAAAAATAAGAGAATACCTTCTCCAGCACTTCAAAAAAAAAAAAAAAAAAAAAAAGGGGAAATGATGTAACGTACCAGGAGGACGCACACGACATAAAGGCAGTTAGGAATCAGAATAAACGTCCGCGTAGCTCAATTGGTAGAGTGAGGGGATCCGGGTTCGAATCCCGGCGTACACTAAAAATCCGGAATGAGGGGATCCGGGTTCGAATCCCGGCGTACACTAAAAATGACGGAGAAATTTACTTCGTTATAATGGCGCCCGAACTATCCGGAGGACCCGGCCGTTCAAAATCTCGCAAGGGTGTGATGTTATTTCCACACCGCGAGGTAGGGAAAATAAGAGAAGCCCTTCTCCAGCACTTCAAAAAAAAAAATTAATAATAATAAGGGGGAAATGATGTAACGTACCAGGAGGACGCACACGACATAAAGGCAGATAGGAATCAGAATAAACGTCCGCGTAGCTCAATTGGTAGAGTGACTTATTCCGGAATGAGGGGATCCGGGTTCGAATCCTGGCGTGGACAGAAATGACGGAGAAATTTACTTCGTTATACAACGACTACCACTTTATTTCCCTTTCGACTGACTGCAGTGCGCGACTTGAACTTGTTTAAACAGGTGGTATACCCGTCACAGCATATGCGTTTACGCAAATATTGCAAAACTTTCTTAAACAGGTGGTATCCCGTCACAGCACATGCGTTTACGCAAATATTGCAAAACTTTCTTAAACAGGTGGTATACCCGTCACAGCACATGCGTTTACGCAAATATTGCAAAACTTTCTTAAACAGGTGGTATACCCGTCACAGCACATGCGTTTACGCAAATATTGCAAAACTTTCTTAAACAGGTGGTATACCCGTCACAGCATATGCGTTTACGCAAATATTTCAAAACTTTCTTAAACAGGTGGTATACCCGTCACAGCACATGCGTTTACGCAAATATTGCAAAACTTTCTTAAACAGGTGGTATACCCGTCACAGCACATGCGTTTACGCAAATATTGCAAAACTTTCTTAAACAGGTGGTATCCCGTCACAGCACATGCGTTTACGCAAATATTGCAAAACTTTCTTAAACAGGTGGTATACCCGTCACAGCACATGCGTTTACGCAAATATTGCAAAACTTTCTTAAACAGGTGGTATACCCGTCACAGCACATGCGTTTACGCAAATATTGCAAAACTTTCTTAAACAGGGGGTATACCCGTCACAGCACATGCGTTTACGCAAATATTGCAAAACTTTCTTAAACAGGTGGTATACCCGTCACAGCACATGCGTTTACGCAAATATTGCAAAACTTTCTTAAACAGGGGGTATACCCGTCACAGCACATGCGTTTACGTAAATATTGCAAAACTTTCTTAAACAGGTGGTATACCCGTCACAGCACATGCGTTTACGCAAATATTGCAAAACTTTCTTAAACAGGTGGTATACCCGTCACAGCACATGCGTTTACGCAAATATTGCAAAACTTTCTTAAACAGGGGGTATACCCGTCACAGCACATGCGTTTACGCAAATATTGCAAAACTTTCTTAAACAGGTGGTATACCCGTCACAGCACATGCGTTTACGCAAATATTGCAAAACTTTCTTAAACAGGTAGTATCCCGTCACAGCACATGCGTTTACGCAAATATTGCAAAACTTTCTTAAACAGGTGGTATACCCGTCACAGCACATGCGTTTACGCAAATATTGCAAAACTTTCTTAAACAGGTGGTATACCCGTCACAGCACATGCGTTTACGCAAATATTGCAAAACTTTCTTAAACAGGGGGTATACCCGTCACAGCACATGCGTTTACGCAAATATTGCAAAACTTTCTTAAACAGGTGGTATACCCGTCACAGCACATGCGTTTACGCAAATATTGCAAAACTTTCTTAAACAGGTGGTATACCCGTCACAGCACATGCGTTTACGCAAATATTGCAAAACTTTCTTAAACAGGGGGTATACCCGTCACAGCACATGCGTTTACGTAAATATTGCAAAACTTTCTTAAACAGGTGGTATACCCGTCACAGCACATGCGTTTACGCAAATATTGCAAAACTTTCTTAAACAGGGGGTATACCCGTCACAGCACATGCGTTTACGCAAATATTGCAAAACTTTCTTAAACAGGTGGTATACCCGTCACAGCACATGCGTTTACGCAAATATTGCAAAACTTTCTTAAACAGGTGGTATACCCGTCACAGCACATGCGTTTACGCAAATATTGCAAAACTTTCTTAAACAGGTGGTATCCCGTCACAGCACATGCGTTTACGCAAATATTGCAAAACTTTCTTAAACAGGTGGTATACCCGTCACAGCACATGCGTTTACGCAAATATTGCAAAACTTTCTTAAACAGGTGGTATACCCGTCACAGCACATGCGTTTACGCAAATATTGCAAAACTTTCTTAAACAGGGGGTATACCCGTCACAGCACATGCGTTTACGCAAATATTGCAAAACTTTCTTAAACAGGTGGTATACCCGTCACAGCACATGCGTTTACGCAAATATTGCAAAACTTTCTTAAACAGGTGGTATACCCGTCACAGCACATGCGTTTACGCAAATATTGCAAAACTTTCTTAAACAGGGGGTATACCCGTCACAGCACATGCGTTTACGTAAATATTGCAAAACTTTCTTAAACAGGTGGTATACCCGTCACAGCACATGCGTTTACGCAAATATTGCAAAACTTTCTTAAACAGGGGGTATACCCGTCACAGCACATGCGTTTACGCAAATATTGCAAAACTTTCTTAAACAGGTGGTATACCCGTCACAGCACATGCGTTTACGCAAATATTGCAAAACTTTCTTAAACAGGTGGTATACCCGTCACAGCACATGCGTTTACGCAAATATTGCAAAACTTTCTTAAACAGGTGGTATCCCGTCACAGCACATGCGTTTACGCAAATATTGCAAAACTTTCTTAAACAGGTGGTATACCCGTCACAGCACATGCGTTTACGCAAATATTGCAAAACTTTCTTAAACAGGTGGTATACCCGTCACAGCACATGCGTTTACGCAAATATTGCAAAACTTTCTTAAACAGGGGGTATACCCGTCACAGCACATGCGTTTACGCAAATATTGCAAAACTTTCTTAAACAGGTGGTATACCCGTCACAGCACATGCGTTTACGCAAATATTGCAAAACTTTCTTAAACAGGTGGTATCCCGTCACAGCACATGCGTTTACGCAAATATTGCAAAACTTTCTTAAACAGGTGGTATACCCGTCACAGCACATGCGTTTACGCAAATATTGCAAAACTTTCTTAAACAGGGGGTATACCCGTCACAGCACATGCGTTTACGCAAATATTGCAAAACTTTCTTAAACAGGTGGTATACCCGTAACAGCACATGCGTTTACGCAAATATTGCAAAACTTTCTTAAACAGGTGGTATACCCGTCACAGCACATGCGTTTACGCAAATATTGCAAAACTTTCTTAAACAGGTGGTATACCCGTCACAGCACATGCGTTTACGCAAATATTGCAAAACTTTCTTAAACAGGTGGTATCCCGTCACAGCACATGCGTTTACGCAAATATTGCAAAACTTTCTTAAACAGGTGGTATACCCGTCACAGCACATGCGTTTACGCAAATATTGCAAAACTTTCTTAAACAGGGGTATACCCGTCACAGCACATGCGTTTACGCAAATATTGCAAAACTTTCTTAAACAGGGGGTATACCCGTCACAGCACATGCGTTTACGCAAATATTGCAAAACTTTCTTAAACAGGTGGTATACCCGTCACAGCACATGCGTTTACGCAAATATTGCAAAACTTTCTTAAACAGGTGGTATCCCGTCACAGCACATGCGTTTACGCAAATATTGCAAAACTTTCTTAAACAGGTGGTATACCCGTCACAGCACATGCGTTTACGCAAATATTGCAAAACTTTCTTAAACAGGGGGTATACCCGTCACAGCACATGCGTTTACGCAAATATTGCAAAACTTTCTTAAACAGGTGGTATACCCGTAACAGCACATGCGTTTACGCAAATATTGCAAAACTTTCTTAAACAGGTGGTATACCCGTCACAGCACATGCGTTTACGCAAATATTGCAAAAGTTTCTTAAACAGGGGGTATACCCGTCACAGCACATGCGTTTACGCAAATATTGCAAAACTTTCTTAAACAGGGGGTATACCCGTCACAGCACATGCGTTTACGCAAATATTGCAAAACTTTCTTAAACAGGTGGTATACCCGTAACAGCACATGCGTTTACGCAAATATTGCAAAACTTTCTTAAACAGGGGGTATACCCGTCACAGCACATGCGTTTACGCAAATATTGCAAAACTTTCTTAAACAGGTGGTATACCCGTCACAGCACATGCGTTTACGCAAATATTGCAAAACTTTCTTAGACAGGTGGTATACCCGTAACAGCACATGCGTTTACGCAAATATTGCAAAACTTTCTTAAACAGGGGGTATACCCGTCACAGCACATGCGTTTACGCAAATATTGCAAAACTTTCTTAAACAGGGGGTATACCCGTCACAGCACATGCGTTTACGCAAATATTGCAAAACTTTCTTAAACAGGTGGTATTCCCGTAACAGCACATGCGTTTACGCAAATATTGCAAAACTTTCTTAAACAGGGGGTATACCCGTCACAGCACATGCGTTTACGCAAATATTGCAAAACTTTCTTAAACAGGGGGTATACCCGTCACAGCACATGCGTTTACGCAAATATTGCAAAACTTTCTTAAACAGGTGGTATACCCGTAACAGCACATGCGTTTACGCAAATATTGCAAAACTTTCTTAAACAGGGGGTATACCCGTCACAGCACATGCGTTTACGCAAATATTGCAAAACTTTCTTAAACAGGGGGTATACCCGTCACAGCACATGCGTTTACGCAAATATTGCAAAACTTTCTTAAACAGGTGGTATACCCGTAACAGCACATGCGTTTACGCAAATATTGCAAAACTTTCTTAAACAGGGGGTATACCCGTCACAGCACATGCGTTTACGCAAATATTGCAAAACTTTCTTAAACAGGGGGTATACCCGTCACAGCACATGCGTTTACGCAAATATTGCAAAACTTTCTTAAACAGGTGGTATACCCGTCACAGCACATGCGTTTACGCAAATATTGCAAAACTTTCTTAAACAGGTGGTATACCCGTAACAGCACATGCGTTTACGCAAATATTGCAAAACTTTCTTAAACAGGTGGTATACCCGTCACAGCACATGCGTTTACGCAAATATTGCAAAACTTTCTTAAACAGGTGGTATACCCGTCACAGCACATGCGTTTACGCAAATATTGCAAAACTTTCTTAAACAGGTGGTATACCCGTAACAGCACATGCGTTTACGCAAATATTGCAAAACTTTCTTAAACAGGTGGTATACCCGTCACAGCACATGCGTTTACGCAAATATTGCAAAACTTTCTTAAACAGGGGGTATACCCGTCACAGCACATGCGTTTACGCAAATATTGCAAAACTTTCTTAAACAGGTGGTATACCCGTCACAGCACATGCGTTTACGCAAATATTGCAAAACTTTCGACTCACCCTCTGTAACCAAGCATAGCTTTAAAAATCTTTGGCAGCGGATTAGGGATTTGTAATCGGTGTTTAAATAACATCTGGTTAAAATACATCCTTATTGCAAACACATACTGTTATGATTACAGATTCTGTTGCATATTATAATTATTCAATAGATACACTCACGATTGGCACAACACTTTAATAATAAGAAGCTACGAGAACACAATTAATAAGCTAACTAAATAGCTCGTCAGCGAACTGTAAACACATAATTACACTCCGTAACTTAATAATCCATCTGGCTCGACCGTTGCCCAGAAGCTATCTGACGCTGTCATTGTTTTTCAGAACAGTCCGTGCATCGCAAAGCACGCAAACAATCCACTCGCCTTCATGCGATACATGCAGTTTATTTTTATTTTATATTTTCGATTGAATCTTTACCGTGAGAAACTGGATGGGCTATAGGTAGTCGCCAGTCTTTAATTTAGGGCCACTATTTCCAGGGAAGGAAGTGAGCGAGTGCTGCAAGGCAAACACAATAGCTGTGCCTCACCGGGATTCGAACCCATCTCGGACGAACGGTCGCAATCCAGCGCTTAGACAACTGCGCCACCGGGGCAGCTGTACTAAAATACACTGCTGGCCACCCAAAATGCAACACCAAGAAGGACACGAGATAGCAAAGCCAGATTTACTGGACACATAACAACAGATACAATGATGAAATGTTTGAGCTTACAGGCCCGTGCGACTTGCGGAACACGCAGACATCAATAGCTCGTGTGGTCCCCATGGCTGGCAATAACGGCCGCTACACGCCGCGGCATCGAATGAAAGAGGCTTTGGATGTGGGCTTGGGGTATGTCGGTCCAGGCTGCTTCCACACGTTGCCACAGTTCATCACGGGTGGTGCTTGCCGGGCCACTCGGTTGCCGATCGGCGACCAGATGGGTTCGATGGGCGACATATCGGGAGAACAGGCTGGCCACGGCAGCAGTGACACCTGGTGAGCCGTGAAGAATTGTTGAACGATGCGTGCCACGTGCGGGCGCGCATTGTCCTGTTGAAACGTGGCCGCTGGCAGGTACTGCAGGTAAGGGAAGATGATATCCAATTGCACCCGAAACCATAACGCCCGGCGACGGACCGGTATGGCTATGCATAATGCAGGCGTCACACAGTCTCTCGCCGCGGTGCCGCCACACGCGGATCCGGCCATCGTGGTATTGCAGACAGAAGCGGGATTCGTCGGAGAAGACAATGTCGTGCCATTCCACAGTCGAGGTGCGGTGTTCAACGGCCCACTGCCGCCTCACTCGCCGGTGGTGTAACGTTAATGGTAATCGGAGCAATGGGCGCGGTACGACAAGTCCCCGCTCCTGCAGATGACGTCGAACGGTACGTGCTGACACAGGTTGTTGCGCAACATACCCTAATTCCTGCGCTAACGTTCGTGATGTGGCGGTGCGAGCCGTCAATGCCCGCAGCACAACATGCCGGTCCTCTCGTCCGGTGGTGTGCCGCGGCTGCGGCAATCGCTCACGTCGGTCCGTCTGTCCCTCCTGCACCCACCGAATCCATAGTCGCCTCACTGTGACTGGATGTAGTCCCACACGGGCGGCGATGTCTCGGTACGATAAACCGCTGTCGCGATAAGCCACTATTCGTCCTCTGTCGAACTCCGAAACGTGCTGGAATGACTGCCGTATTCTGCGACGAGGCATCAGGAAGCTTCCCACGCACAGGTCCGGCAGCACAACACACTTCTGCTACTTACACCCCGCCTTCTGTGCACCCTTCTTATAGTGCTTCTCGGTGGCGTGCCGGGCGCACATGATTTGCATATGCCCTGCAATGCTAATCGTTTTGCATGTCCTCTCGCGGGCGACGCATGCTGCGAATTTCAGGCGAATCGGATGCTTCCTTCTTGGTGTTGCATTTTGGGTGGTCAGCAGTGTATTTTACGCCAATAAATTCGGATTACACACATTTGCTACTTTAAGTATAGTTGGTGTACAGTTTTTCGTTATTGAATATTAATTGGAAAGATAGTGTCAAATAAATACTCAGTACAGCACTTACGTCCACCTACTTCCAGATTGTTTTCTTTCTGAATTGGCACTAGTTATCACTTGAGCGGCATCATGCACCTGTAAGAAAAAGAAAACGCTTGAAACGGTTTGATGAGTTAAAAACAATACGTTAAAAGTTTATGTATTACAGAGGATGTTCACACATTTTTAGAATTTCTTTGATAAGAAGTTAAAGAAAATAAAAGAAGTTCAAAGAATTGAAACTGGCAGCAGCGTGTTAGATGAACACGAAAGAAACATCTGCTGCAGTTAAATATCTTCTGCTAAGAAAACAAGTTAGTAAAATCATGCAATGCATTGATTATTATACGCTTTCCAACACACAAGAAATCTGTACTCAAGTTAATACTCAAGTTATGAGGATAATGGCTGTGGAATAAATCTCGCTCCTGTGTCCTAACCTTTGATCCCATTTCGATGATATTCAACAAAATTGGTTCAGTGTATCTCCGGAACAACATAATAAAGTTTTGTCGCAATCGAAGCATTTTTAGGTACGTTATGACATATAAGGGCAATGGAATGGATCCCGCTCCTATGTCCTGACCTTTGTCCCCATTTAGGTGGTTATTCCCATTATTAGGTAGTTGGTCAATTTATTCTGATACGACTATGTATATCGAAAGATTTGGATACTATGTTCATCTCATGGTGCAAACATTGTCTCCTGCAAGGGTTGCCACCTTATAAGATGATAATACTCCAATACACACAGCTAGATATGTTCAATCTTGGTTTGAGGTGCATGTAACTAAAATTAAACATCTCCTACTGCCTGCATAGTCACAAGACTTAAATATTATTGACTTTCTATGGTCTCCTTCCCACAGAGGCTCAATAATGTTAATTAAGGGTAATGAAGCGAAATGTTTAAGTCCGTCGGAGACGAGAATGTGAAACTTTTCTTCATCGTCACTCTAAGAGCTGAGCATGAGACTTTTCTCCACGGAGAATATGTCCAGTATTCCTCTGAAGACTGTTCAGGATTTTTCTGAACCTATTCGATGTCGAATACATGCTGTTGCAAAAGCTAATGGTGACCCAGCACCATACTATAGTACAGTGGCGTAGCTTTGGTCAGAGACCTGGGCGATCCCCCCCCTACCTACAGTACTCTTTTTTTTTAAATTGCGAAGTTTATTTTTTAATTGTTAAGTAATAGAAGTAACATTTTTTTCTAAATTTTAAATACATGCTATTGCTAACATGATACCAAATAATTATGAGGATCAGGATTTGAACACTTATTCGTACAAGAACTTCATTCTTCTTTCCTTTTGTGTGAACTTGAGTGTCACGTTTTCACAAAAATGTTTCTTCCGAGTACTTTTCCATATTTAAAAATAATGTTTTTCTCTATTAACAAACCAGCCAAGTTGCTCGAATGTGCATGTCCTTGTGTGGCTCTAAGATATATCTTGATTCTTTTTAATACGGAAAAACTTCTTTCGGCAGTTGCAGTTGTTGATGAACAGTTTAATATTGATCTGCTAATTTGTACACCTCAATAAACACTATGTCCAATTATTCAATTTTATGTAACAAGTAATGTCTCTTACTGATTTGTTTTGTACTCATCAAGGGAATTAAACACCTTCAGTTCATTTTTTAATTGAGCTGTATCAAAATTTGAAGTATGGAGTTCTTTAAGCTCTGATAGTAGATGTTCAGGGAAGCTTTCACAAAATTTACCAAAACAGTTCGAATCCAACAAAGCCACGAATTTAAGATATAATATCACTGATTTTAATTCATTGACACTTCACACAAACCGAAACGACTCTCGCGAAACCCGCGTTGGAAGCATGGAGGGACTGAGGTAGTCCGAAGTCTTCGTTTTTTAGGAGCGAACTCTTGGCCAAAGCAATGTCCACTCACGGGCTCCGTAGCTCATTCATGTTGTCATGGAAACGCTAGTAGGAGATACACTGAAGAGCAATTGAATTAGAAACAGCTGGCGTTATGCAAATGTGGCGCTGTGTGCGGCCCTGTAAACAGAAACGACATGACGTATGCAGCGATCCGACAATATAAGGAGTGATGCGACGGGAATCAGTAAGGGTCGGACGCAGTATGGGTAAGACTCTAAGCGCATTTGATCGTGGGCAAATTGTCGGGGCCCGACGAATGGGTCACTCCATCTCGGAAGTCGTGCAGGCACTGGGATTTTCACGAGCCACTGTGTCACGGGTGCACCGTGAGTACATCGAATCCGGTAAAACCATCCCTGCAAGGATCAACTGCCGTGGACACCAGCGTGTGGATGAGCGGGGTCATCGTCGGCTAGCTCGCATTAGAACAGCGGATAGACGGGCCACAGTGCAAGAAATCACTCGGCAATTTAACGCTGGTGCACAAAAACGTGTAAGCAGCCACACCATCCAGAACCATCTCCTCGCTATGGGGCACAGAAGCCATCGTCCTACGAGGGTACCGCTGCTGACCGCACATCACAGGGTGCAAAGATTGGCATGGGCGCGGGAACATCGTCACTGGACCCTAGACATGTGGAAAAATGTTGCCTGGACTGACTGATGAGTCGAGATTCACGTTGGTGCTTGCGGATGGCACGATACGGCGCAAACCACATGAAGCGATGGATCCTTCTTGCCAGCAGGGTACTCTTCAAGCTGGTGGGGGTGGCATTCTCGTCAGGGGACTGTTTACGTTGACTGAAATGGCACCCCTGGTACGTGTGACATCGTCCCTCACAGATCAACGTTACCGGAATATCCTGCACTCCCGTTTGTGAGTCTTCAACATCCCACTGCGGACCTCATCCTGCAACAAGACAATGCACCGTGCTATCGCTCCTGAATTGTATCTGAATGGTTGGATGAACACTCCACCGACGTGACCTCGCTTCCTTGGCCAGCTAGGTCACCTGACCTCAGCACATCTGTGATTTCATCGAGAGAGATGACTCCCCTCCGTGAAATCTTCGTGAACTCTGGGAACTTGTTCAGGGGTCGTGGATCCGTATGGCTTCCCAACGCTTCCGGTGTCTTGTCGAGTGCATGCCGAGACGAATCGAATCAGGGCGAATGGTGGTGCTACACGTTACTAGACAGGTATCTCTAATTCAATTGCTCTTCAGTGTATTGAACATACGCTTTTCGTACATATTACGATCTCATTGTACATTATACATCTTTTTGTCTACTTTTCAGGCACTATATTGTCCGTGCCCTCTGTATCCAAATTCCCTTCATTTGCTCTGAATAAAAAGATTATGAAAACATGCCAGTGTAGTATAGTGGGTAGCACTCGGAGCTCCGGAGCCGAGAGTTATGGGTTCGAATCCCACCCCTGGCATAAAGGTGATGGAGAAATTTGCTTCGTGTGAACTTCTAAAGTGTATCAGAATCGTTCGGCATGTAAATTTCACCAAAATGAAAAGAAAGAAGCAAGTTGCTTTTTTTTTACTTGACATCCTATGGAACAGAACAAACAAACACTCCTGTAGAATTCTTATTCTTCAAAATTTAAGAAAAGTAACAAAACCTCAGCTTGTAGTTCGGCAGCACAATAGTTTCCCTTTGTTAGTAGGTTGGCAATTCGTTCTTCTGGAAGAAAAGAAGAAAACATAGTGACCAATCATACTCTGTGTATAGCAAATCATAATGAATCATCTTACATTATTATTCTAAACACTGAAAAGAAAATTTATTAAAAAAACAAACTTAATAACGTGTGGACACTCCTTTCACCGTCACAACAAGAGTAACACGTGGTGTCATAGACTGTACCAGGTTTTGCAAAGAATTGGGTGATACTACGACCCATGATTCCAGCGCATACGTCCGTAAAGGGCCGATAGTTGCCGGTGGTGGGTTTAGGGTTTGAATACATCCCTCCACTTCGTCCCACCCACAGCTAAATGAGTTTAAAATGCGGACAGTGCGTGACGTATGTTCTAAATTAACTTTCCTTTTTAGTTTCTTTCCCTATGTAAATCTTTTGTTTATTCTCAGTTATACTTCACTCTTAACGTAATATCTTTTCTCTCAAACGAATACCGTTGGCAACATAATTGTGGTTGAATGAACGTGACGTATGCCTGAGATAAGATAAGAACGAGAGATAAAAACGACGACTAAACTGTTTTTTTTTTTTTTTTTTTTTTTTGGATTGGAGGTTTAACGACCACGGTGAGCAACTCAATGGGCTATAAGCAGTCGCCCGTCCCAAATTTAGGGTCACTGGTTCCAGGGAAGGGAGAGAATCAGTGCCGTAAGACAAACACAACATCCATGCCTCACCGGGATTCGAACCCGGACCCAGTTCGGACGAATGATCAGAGGCCATCGCTTAGACCACTGCGCCACCGGGACGGCACTGTTGCTTGGCGAGCGTTGTAAAAGAGAGCGTCACTTGGAGAAGTGTTGCAAGTTGAGCGTTGTGTTAAGAGCTGTGTGGTGTGTGGAGAGTTTAGTGCAATATGCTATGCTATGTTACGATGCGTTTGCTACATCCTGAATAAAGCATCTTTTTTTGTAAGTTTGACTTCTGTTGTTTACATGTTTCGTCTGGCCGTTAAGGTTTAATTTAGGAACTATTTCATCTTATGGTTGTGTGTTTTTAAAAAAACGTAGAAGTACGAAAAGGTGAAGGCAGTCGGAATGTGCGTCAGCGTAGCCTTCTGTGGTGGTGGTGCTTCGTAAGATACAAGTAACCTCAAGGTGGATCGCATAAACACGCCCCAGAACACTTTCCCATCTCCACCACCTTGGATCACTGCTTCTAGTTGTCTATGCAACATACACTCAAGGACAATGAAATTTGTGCTTCTAGAAGAAATTATGCTACAACCGCGAAACTTTGCAAATAGCTAGAGTGCGTGCTGGTATACAAATGAACTACATTTCCTACGATTGCGCATGACCGCACACCCTGTGGTGGCGCTGCAAGCACGAACCACCAGCCTTATAAACCGCTTACCAAAACAACGTAAAAAGAGTGACAAGAATGCCGGGTAGACGCCAGAGACGTCGATTTACGCAACTTACGGACTTTGAGAGAGGCCTGATCATCGGGCTGAAAACCGCAGGGTTTTCAGCCCGATGATCAGGCCTCTCTCAAAGTCCGATGATCAGGCCTCTCTCAAAGTCAGTGGATCGTTCTTACCATACCGTCCGACTGTGTTAGGAACAGTGGACACTTGACGGCACTGCCACACGGCGGAGCGGCTCCGGACGGACCAGGAGGAGCGCCGGTAGAGAGGATCGACGGATCATGCGACAGGCACGAACAGATCCCACGGGGGCCCGGTCCACTATACAGGCAGATGTAGCGGCTCTTGTGTGCCCACGAACGATTTCGCAACACCTCGTAGAAGAGAATCTGCGATCCTAGAGCCCCTTACGTGTGCTGCCATCAACACCGGGACATCGCCGGATCCGTGGTGTGCAGTGGTGCCACGCCAGAGCGACGTGGAACGCCACAGACTGGCGACGTGTGGTGTTTAGCGATGAGTGCCGCTTCGTTTTGGGGACAGATGATCATCGTGTCGGAGTGTGAAGGTCCCGGGGTGAACGGTACACGACGAGGCCGGGTGGTCGTATCGTCGTTTTGCGGAGTGAATTGGACTGGAAGTATCGGTGGTGGTACGATGGTGGCGTTGATGTCCGAGGAACATTCCCACACGAGAAGACGTGGAACCGGGAGTCACAGACGGACTGATGAGCGGAACGATCGACACATAAGAAGAACGGCGTTGTCAAGCAGAACATCCACTGCGACGCAAATCCGAGCTGCCGTTGCACCTGAGGTGAGTGTGCGAACAATCCGCAACCGTCTACTGGATGCAGGACTACGTGCACGTGTGCCTCTGGCATGTGTACCTCTGACTCCAACCCACCGTCAGGAACGGCTGAAATGCTGTCGCCAACGTTTGCACTGGAGAACGCATTGGCGATCTGTCGTGTTCAGCGATGGTAGCAGAATCTGCTTGGGAGCCTCCGATGGCCGTATGCGTGTTTGCAGACGCTCAGTGGAGCGTCCCCAACCTTCTTGCATCCGCCAGCGACACACAGGGCCTAGACCTGGTCTCCTGGTGTGGACAGCGATCAGCTATCACTCCCGTACACAACTAGTGTTTGTACCGGGTACGTTAAACAGCACCTCCTACATCAACAACATCATTCAGCCCATTTGTAATGCCATTTGTAAGGTCGGTCCATTGTGGTGTTTTCCAGCAAGAAAACGCACTCCCACACACGGCGCGTGCAACGCAACATGCACTTCAGGGTATGAGACAACTTCCATGGCCTGCACGTTCACCGGATTTCTCCCCCATTGAGCACGTGTGGGATAATATGGGACAACGACTTATCCGGTCGCCACGGCCAGCCACGACCATCCCCGATTTACGCGTCCAGGTTGAGGATGCTTGGAACTCAATACCCCAAACTTACATCCAACATCTGTACGACAGACTCCATGCCAGAATTTCACAGTGTGACACAGTTCATGGCGGTTCAACCTCGTACTAACCATGTTACATGGAAATGTTATTTTTCAGTTTACCAGCAAATACAGCTGTATTTTGCCATAATGTTTTGATCGCGTTATCCTCTGTATTCCGTTATTATGCTGTATAAATTTCGTTGGTATCAGACGTCTCCTTCTTGGTGTTCTTTTTTCACTTTCCGCCAGTGTAGAAATGAAAGTTAATTTAGAGTATACGTCACAGGTCTGATTGTCGTAATGTTGGAATCTCGCCAGAAGGAGAGTAATGTTGCCAGAGACCCTAGCGTGAATCAATCCATTGCATCCAGACTTTGGAGAAGGTACCAGGGAACCGGAGATGTTAATTGTCAACCTCTGGCAGGTTGTCCACAGACTGCAACTGCTCAGAATGCTAGGTACGTGGCACTAAAAGTGAGACGTAACAGGTCGATATCAGCAAGAGCGCTTGCTTTACACCTGTCTGCGGTTGGTAGACCAGCTGTTTCAAGACAAACAATATACCGACGGCGCTACGAACAAGGACTATACGCGAGAAGACCTGCAGTCTGTGTCTCACTCACTCCGTCAGCAAGAAATGCCATAGAACTGTGGTGCAGACAACATCAAGACTGGGACAAAAATCCAAGGGCCAATGTCCTCTTTATGGCTCAACGAACAAGGACTATATGCAAGAAGACCTGCAGTTTGCATCCTACACACTCCGTCAGCAAGAAATGCCAGGGCACTGTGGTGCAGACAACATCAGGACTGAGACAAAACTCCATAGGCCAATGTCCTCTTTATGGCTCAACGAACAAGGACTATATGCGAGAAGACCTGCAGTTTGCATCCTACACACTCCGTCAGTAAGAAATGCCAGGGCACTGTGAAGCAGAAAACATCGAGACGGGGACGAAAATCAATGAGCCAATGTCCTCTTCTCCAATGACCCAGGTTTAGTCTCTAAAGTGACAGTAGTCGTGCTTTCAAGAAGACCTGGAGCTCTATATTTCCCCACAAATATCCGAGAAATGCACCATTACATAGGTGGTGGTATACTAACTGTAGTGGCATTTTGTCCAACAGGCGCACGCAGCTCCATGTCAATTCTGGTGGAACTTTAACAGGTCGGAGGTACAGAGTCTAAACCCTTGATTCCTACGTGAGGCTTTTTTGGGGTGCTGATGGCCCAGATTTTCTGTTCGTGGTCGATAATACGAGACCTTCTAGATCTACTATTGTCGATGATTATCTGGAAAGTTAAGATATCCACCGTATAAATGACTGTTTTCTCTGCACACACTTCCCTGGATCGCTTTCCTTTTCCAACGCATTCCTCGGACCTCCATCCAACAAAGTATGTGTGGGATGCATTAGGGAGAAAGCCTTGCTGTTCTTCAATCTCCTGCCAGAACTCTCGGGTGAATCAGATATGCTTTTGCTGCCGCAGAGTCTTCTTGTTTCCCTTGTGAACAGCATGAGAAATCGGTGTGCAATTTGTATCGCTGTAAGAGGTCGCCGTACGCCTTACTAACTCCGATATACTCTTGTTCAGGAGTGGGATTTAGTGCCACAGAGTCTTCTTGTTTCCCTTGTCAACAGCATGCGACATCGGTGTGACACTTGTATTGCTGTAAGAGGTCTAAATACACCTTACTAACTCCGATATGTTCTTGTTCATGATGTGGATTTGCTGCCACTGAGTCTTCTTGTTTCCCTTGTCAACAGCAGGCGACATCGGTGTGACCATTGTATCGCTGTAAGAAGTCCCCATACGCCGTACTAACTCCGATCTGCTCTAGCTCAGGACTGGGATGTGCTGCCACAGAATCTTTTTGCTTCCCTTGTCAACAACATGCGACATCGGTGTGGCACTTGTATCGCTGTAAGAGGTCATCAAACGCCTTACTAAAACCGATCTGCTCTTGTTCAGGAGTGGTATTTGCTGCCACAGAGTCTTCTTGTTTCCCATGTCAACAGCATGAGACATCGGTGTGCAATTTGTATCGCTGTAAGAGGTCGCCGTACGCCTTACTAACTCCGATCTGCTCTTGTTCAGGATGGGGATTTGGTGCCACAGGGTCTTCTTATTCCCCTTGTCAACAGCATAAGACATCGGTGTGACACAACTTGTATCGCTGTAAGAGGTCACCATACGCCTTACTGACTCCGATCTGCTCTTGTTCAGGATGGGGATCTGGTGCCACAGAGTCTTCTTGTTTCCCTTGTCAACAGCATGAGGCATCGGTGTGGCACTTGTATCGCTGTAAGAGGTCACCAAACGTCTTACTAAAACCGATCTGCTCTTGTTCAGGAGGGGTATTTGCTGCCACAGAGTCTTCTTGTTTCCCATTTCAACAGCATGAGACATCGGTGTGCAATATATATCAGCATGAGACATCGGTGTGCAATTGTATCGCTGTAAGAGGTCGCCGTACGCCTTACTAACTCCGATCTGCTCTTGTTCAGGATGGGGATTTGGTGCCACAGAGTCTTCTTGTTTCCCTTGTCAACAGCATGAGGCATCGGTGTGGCACTTGTATCGCTGTAAGAGGTCATCAAACGCCTTACTAAAACCTATCTGCTCTTGTTCAGGAGTGGTATTTGCTGCCACAGAGTCTTCTTGTTTCCCATGTCAACAGCATGAGACATCGGTGTGCAATTTGTATCGCTGTAAGTGGTCGCCGTACGCCTTACTAACTCCGATCTGCTCTTGTTCAGGATGGGGATTTGGTGCCACAGGGTCTTCTTATTTCCCTTGTCAACAGCATAAGACATCGGTGGGACACAACTTGTATCGCTGTAAGAGGTCACCATACGCCTTACTGACTCCGATCTGCTCTTGTTCAGGATGGGGATTTGGTGCCACAGAGTCTTCTTGTTTCCCTTGGCAACAGCATGAGGCATCGGTGTGGCACTTGTATCGCTGTAAGAGGTCACCAAACGCCTTACTAAAACCGATCTGCTCTTGTTCAGGAGGGGTATTTGCTGCCACAGAGTCTTCTTGTTTCCCATGTCAACAGCATGAGACATCGGTGTGCAATTTGTATCGCTGTAAGAGGTCGCCGTAAGCCTTACTAACTCCGATCTGCTCTTGTTCAGGATGGGGATTTGGTGCCACAGAGTCTTCTTGTTTCCCTTGTCAACAGCATGAGGCATCGGTGTGGCACTTGTATCGCTGTAAGAGGTCACCAAACGCCTTACTAAAACCTATCTGCTCTTGTTCAGGAGTGGTATTTGTTGCCACAGAGTCTTCTTGTTTCCCATGTCAACAGCATGAGACATCGGTGTGCAATTTGTATCGCTGTAAGAGGTCGCCGTAAGCCTTACTAACTCCGATCTGCTCTTGTTCAGGATGGGGATTTGGTGCCACAGAGTCTTCTTGTTTCCCTTGTCAACAGCATGAGGCATCGGTGTGGCACTTGTATCGCTGTAAGAGGTCACCAAACGCCTTACTAAAACCTATCTGCTCTTGTTCAGGAGTGGTATTTGTTGCCACAGAGTCTTCTTGTTTCCCATGTCAACAGCATGAGACATCGGTGTGCAATTTGTATCGCTGTAAGTGGTCGCCGTACGCCTTACTAACTCCGATCTGCTCTTGTTCAGGATGGGGATTTGGTGCCACAGGGTCTTCTTATTTCCCTTGTCAACAGCATAAGACATCGGTGGGACACAACTTGTATCGCTGTAAGAGGTCACCATACGCCTTACTGACTCCGATCTGCTCTTGTTCAGGATGGGGATTTGGTGCCACAGAGTCTTCTTGTTTCCCTTGGCAACAGCATGAGGCATCGGTGTGGCACTTGTATCGCTGTAAGAGGTCACCAAACGCCTTACTAAAACCGATCTGCTCTTGTTCAGGAGGGGTATTTGCTGCCACAGAGTCTTCTTGTTTCCCATGTCAACAGCATGAGACATCGGTGTGCAATTTGTATCGCTGTAAGAGGTCGCCGTAAGCCTTACTAACTCCGATCTGCTCTTGTTCAGGATGGGGATTTGGTGCCACAGAGTCTTCTTGTTTCCCTTGGCAACAGCATGAGGCATCGGTGTGGCACTTGTATCGCTGTAAGAGGTCACCAAACGCCTTACTAAAACCGATCTGCTCTTGTTCAGGAGGGGTATTTGCTGCCACAGAGTCTTCTTGTTTCCCATGTCAACAGCATGAGACATCGGTGTGCAATTTGTATCGCTGTAAGAGGTCGCCGTAAGCCTTACTAACTCCGATCTGCTCTTGTTCAGGATGGGGATTTGGTGCCACAGAGTCTTCTTGTTTCCCTTGTCAACAGCATGAGGCATCGGTGTGGCACTTGTATCGCTGTAAGAGGTCACCAAACGCCTTACTAAAACCTATCTGCTCTTGTTCAGGAGTGGTATTTGTTGCCACAGAGTCTTCTTGTTTCCCATGTCAACAGCATGAGACATCGGTGTGCAATTTGTATCGCTGTAAGAGGTCGCCGTACGCCTTACTAACTCCGATATACTCTTGTTCAGGAGTGGGATTTGGTGCCACAGGGTCTTCTTATTTCCCTTGTCAACAGCATAAGACATCGGTGTGACACAACTTGTATCGCTGTAAGAGGTCACCATACGCCTTACTGACTCCGATCTGCTCTTGTTCAGGATGGGGATTTGGTGCCACAGAGTCTTCTTGTTTCCCTTGTCAACAGCTTGAGGCATCGGTGTGGCACTTGTATCGCTGTAAGAGGTCACCCAAACGTCTTACTAAACACGATCTGCTCTTGTTCAGGAGGGGTATTTTCTGCCACAGAGTCTTCTTGTTTCCCATGTCAACAGCATGAGACATCGGTGTGCAATTTGTATCGCTGTAAGAGGTCGCCGTACGCCTTACTAACTCCGATCTGCTCTTGTTCAGGATGGGGATTTGGTGCCACAGGGTCTTCTTATTTCCCTTGTCAACAGCATAAGACATCGGTGTGACACAACTTGTATCGCTGTAAGAGGTCACCATACGCCTTACTGACTCCGATCTGCTCTTGTTCAGGATGGGGATTTGGTGCCACAGGGTCTTCTTATTTCCCTTGTCAACAGCATAAGACATCGGTGTGACACAACTTGTATCGCTGTAAGAGGTCACCATACGCCTTACTGACTCCGATCTGCTCTTGTTCAGGATGGGGATTTGGTGCCACAGAGTCTTCTTGTTTCCCTTGTCAACAGCATGAGGCATCGGTGTGACACTTGTATCGCTGTAAGAGGTCACCATACGCCTTACTAGACCGTTGCACAAAAGCAGAAATGCCTCCAGAAAATTCCTACTGTTTTCACTATTTTGGACTATTGGTACGTTTCCCTGGTTTATAATTTTTTTTTATGTGATTTGTACTGCGCATTTAGTTCTTCATTAAGATATCCCAGGTAGCAAGCACAGCCTTGCAATGTAATGTAGGCTCAGCACTGAGCCATTGTCTTCTCTTCCTGAAAGACGGTGGCTCAGTGTTGGGCCAACGTTAAATTGCAAGACTATGCTACCTGATTAAACACCCTATTTCATTGCGCCTTCTCGTTTTTATAATTTGACATTTTTTGTTTATTATACCCAACCTTTGGACACCAATGTACCTGTACAACAAAACAAAACAATTTTAGAACATCGTACTTGCTAATATTTTTCAAGAGAATTAAAGCAGCGACAAGTAATATACTTACCGGAATTATCCAAGCGAGGAAGTAAAACTTCGAAGTCAGACAGGTCCGGGGAAGAAGCTTCTTGCTGCTCCTTATTCACGAAAGAATTATTTCCTTCCTGATGACCAATAGAGAGTGAAAAACGGCTGCTTTGTGTAGTTTGTATTTCCTCGGATTTATCACATTTGTACAAGTCTGAACACGATCTGCTTTGCTGTCTATTATACAACGAAACAGTCCGTGCTTTATCAGGAGCTTCTGCACTACAGTTTGACCCCACTACATTTGATTTTTGGTCAACTGTTCCCAGATACTCTTCGCTTCCCTTTGAAGCATATGGGTCAGAAATTGGTTTCGCATTAGAATTCAACGATAATTTATTTTTGATTTCAATAAATGACTGTTTTCGCTGAATGCGCTTCCCTTGATCGCTTTCCTGTTCCTTGAGTAAAGTACTTTTTGAGCCAGAGACATTATCTTCAGAAATGTAGGGCGGATTCTCATTTTGTTCAACACTAGTACTTAAACTTCTCTCGTTTGCAATGAAACTGCTCCTTTTTGTTTTTCTGGTCGTGCTCACAATATTACTCTCCTTGTTGATTTCCTGTGGTGATTTTTTAGCATCAGATGTACTTGATGAATTTCCTGTTGAAACAGAGGTCACAGAGATGTCCTAAAAGGAGAAACTTTTTTATACTTAATAGTAAACGACTGTATAAATAAACTATATAGGAGTACAGTAGTGGCCAAAATTTTGGAAACCTTTTGGGAAAAGTGTATTTTTGAGGTTTGATGGCTCATAACACCACTTTTTTTTTGGAGTAATACCATAAATATATCAATGGAAAGGTAATTTCATCAAGAATGTAATGCAACAAAGTTTGTTCGATTATCTGTATTCTATGAAAAGTTATAGCCAAATAACCAGAAAAAAGAAGCACAACTTGCTTAGGTTGATATGAAGTAGCTTTCCTTCATTTGAATGTAGCCAATGAGCATCAGTGTTTAGAGAGCCAATCAGGTGTCATCTTGTTTTGGCAATGAGCCAATCAGGTCACTGTAGGATTCAGCTATTGATGTCATGTATTGGAGCTGAGAGGACATTTATAAGTGTGTTATGTGACTGCTATCAAGTTGGTTGGGTTTTTGTGTGCGTGTGTGTGTGTTCTTTCATTTAGTGAGCTTGTAAGACGTAATCATCATCATCATTGTCAACCATTATCAATCCACTGCTGGACGAAGGTCTCCCCAAGTTTCCTCCACAACGGTCTGTCTTGTGCCAGTCTCCTCCATGTCACTCCTGCATACTTTCGAATTTCATCCACCCATCTCCCATGTGGTCTTCTTCTGGGTCTTTTCCTGTCCCTTGGAATCCAATCTCAAATTTCGGCTGTCCATCGATGATCTGTCTTTCTGGCAGTATGTCCAGCCCATTGCCATTTCAGGGATTTAATTAACTCTGATCATGATGTCTTCCACTCTTGTCATTTTGCGTGTAAGACGTAATAAAATTAAAGAAATGGCGCAAAGAGTTGACTGGTCACCCAGAAAGCGATGTAAAATAGTACTATTAAGTGAACAAGGCTTCACTTATGAAGAAATTAGAAGAAAAATTGGTGGAAACTTAACCAAAGGTGGCATTTCTAAATTTTTGAAGAGGTATAAGGAGACTCAGTCACTACAAAACCAGACTGGTAAAGGCAGGAAAAGGTGCACAACAGCAAGTGATGATAGAAGAATTAAGAGACTGTGCCTAGGTGACAGAAAAAAATCATCTAGGTGAATACAAGATGAAATGGCGCAATGCAATGTGAAGTTGACTGCAAGGACGGTTCGGCGCAGACTGCAGGAATTTGGTCTACGAAAAAAGCCATTTTTTGTCTCTCAAACAAAGGTTGAAAAGATTAAACTGGACTAAAACCCATGTTAACTGGACAGCGGGACAGTGTTTTTTGGACTGATGGGACCAAAATCTCTCTGTTTGGCAGTCATGGCATAAAATACGTAAGGAGAAGAATCTGAGAAGATTTGCATCGTGATTGCATTACGTGTACCGTGAAACACCCAGTTAGTGTTATGATCTGGGTTTGTATGACATCAGACGGTGTGGGCAGAATTTGCGTGATTAATGGGAATATAAATGGCCAAAAATACACTAATGAAATACTTGAGCCCAAACTGAAGCCTTCCGCACGTGATCTTTTCCAAGATAATGAAGCATTTATATTTCAACAGGATTCAGCTCCATGTCATATTGCTGCTGTGTGCAAGCAGTGGTTTCAAGAAAATCATATTCCACTGCTGGAATGGCCTGGGAATGGCCCAGACCTTAACCCCATGGAAAATCTATGGAGACGACTAAAGAAACTTGTTAGTCAGAAGAAACCCAGCAATAAAACCCAATTAACAGGTAGAAGCAATAATTCAAACTTGGTTTCACATTATAACAGCTGCAGAACTAAAACACTTGGTTCACTCCATGGGAAAGCGTTGTAAGGCCGTAATTAATGCTAACGGTTACCGAACTAAGTATTAACTGACATTGTGAGAATTTTTGTATATCTCATTTTTACTATGTGTTTCACTTTTCTTCTTTATAACTGCTGTCCTCATACAAAATCCGTCATAAAAGTTATTGCACTACATTCTTGATGAAATTATCTTTCCATTGATATAGACTGCTGGCCACCCAAAATGCAAAACCAAGAAGGACACGAGATAGCAAAGCCAGATTTACTGGACACATAACAACAGATACAAAGATGAAACGATTGAGCTTACAGGCCCGTGCGACTTGCGGAACACGCAGACATCAATAGTTCGAGTGGACACCATGGCTGGCAATAACGGCCGCTACACGCCGCGGCATCGAACGAAAGAGGCTTTAGACGTGGGCTTGGGGTATGTCGGTCCAGGCTGCTTCCACACGTTGCCACAGTTCATCACGCGTAGCCGCGGGTAGTGCTTGCCGGGTCACTCGGTTGCCGATCAGCGACCAGACGTGTTCGATGGGCGACATATCGGGAGAACAGGCGGGCCACGACAGCAGTGACACCTGGTGGGCCGTGAAGAATAGGTTGAACGATGCGTGCCACGTGCGAGTGCGCATTGTCCTGTTGAAACGTGGCCGCTGGCAGGTCCTGCAGGTAAGGGAGGACTACAGGCTCCAAAACGTCGGAGATGTAGCGGTGGCTGTTGAGTGTACCGGCGATGCGTACCAGAGGGGTGCGGGTGTCATATCCAATTGCGCGCCAAACCATAACGCCAGGCGACGGACCGGTGTGGCAATGAATAATGCAGGCGGCATACAGTCTCTGGCCGCGGTGCCGCCACACGCGGATCCGACCATCGTGGTGTTGCAGGCAGAAGCGGGATTTGTCGGAGAAGACAATTTCGTGCCATTCCGTAGTCCAGGTCAGGCGTTCAACGGCCCACTGCCGCCGCACTCGCCGGTGGTGTAACGTTAATGGTTATCGGAGCAATGGGCACCGTGCGACAAGTCCCCGCTCTTGCAGACGACGTCGAACGGTACGTGCTGCACAGGTTGTTGCGCAACACGCCTTAATTCCTGCGCTAACGTTCGTGATGTGGCGGTGCAAGCCGTCAATGCCCGCCGCACAACATACCGGTCCTCTCGTTTGGTGGCATGTCGCGGCTGCGGCAATCGCTCACGTTTGTCCGTCCGTCCCTCCTGCACCCACCGAATCCATACTCGCCTCACTGTGGCTGGATGTAGTCCCACACGGGCGGTGATGTCTCGGTACGATAAACCGCTGTCGCGATAAGCCACTATTCGTCCTCTGTCGAACTCCGAAACATGCTGGAATGACTGCCGTATTCTGCGACGAGACATCAGGAAGCTTCCCACGCACAGGTCCGGCAACACAACACACTTCCACTAATTCCACCCCGCCTTCTGTGCACCCTTCTTATAGTGCTTCTCGGTGGCGTGCCGTGCGCACATGATTTGCATATGCCCTGCAATGCTAATCGTTTGCATGTCCTCTCGCGGGCGACGCATGCTGCGAATTTCAGGCCAATCGGATGCTTCCTTCTTGGTGCTGCATTTTGGGTTGCCAGCAGTGTATAATTTTATGGTATTACTTCAAAAAAAAAGTGGTGTTATGAGCCATCAAACCTCAAAAATACACTATTTCCGAAAGGTTTCCACAATTTTAGCCACTACGGTATATCAAAATAATGGAAACACTTGTTGTTTGTAGAGAACTTTTTGTTAATAAGCTGCAGGCCCAACTCGCGCTTTAAGAACAGATGCAATCCGACTTGGAAATAGGCTTGCACATGTCATGAACATAAGACAATGGAATTTGGTACTATTCTTCCTGTAAAATATGCCTTAACTGTGCCAGATAACACTGGCACAGTTAGGAAGACTTTCACTTTCCACTGGCACAGTGTTATGTCAGTGGGAAGTGTTGTTATTGTTGTTGTTGTTGTTTTATTGGAGGTTTAACGACCACCGTGAGCAACTCAATGGGCTATAAGCAGTCGCCCGTCCCTAATTTAGGGTGACTGGTTCCAGGGAAGGGAGAGAGCCAGTGCCGTAAGACAAACACAACATCCATGCCTCATCGGGATTCGAACCCGGGCCCCTTTCGGACGAATGATCAGAGGCCATCGCTTAGACCACTGCGCCACCGGGTCGGCAGTGGGAAGTGTGCTCTGACCTCTTTTCTCCAGATACACTAAACTCCCAATTATCCGTGCATCGCCAAAATAAAATAAAAAAAAAGAAAGAAAAGAGAAAAAGTTTAGAGATAGTAAAATGCCAAAGTACAGTAAAATTTCGATTTATCGACGCTCTTTCATCCGGATTTCTCTATTAACCGAAATAACTGAGAAATTCGAAACTCAGTTTCAATCATCAATTCAAGAAACGTTTTTTTTTTTTTATGTTAAGCATTTTTCCTCTTATCACTTTCGTAGGTTTAGGGCCAAATTGCTTGCACATTTTTTATTTTCACAGAATCTTTAAAAAGCCGAGGCCGCTGTAATCTCTTTAAAGAAGCCTGGTTTAATACAACGTGCACCTGAGAGTGAGCGAATGCGTGTGTGGGGGGGGGGGGAGAGTCGAGGAAGAGTGAGGTCGAATGAACAGCCACGAAAGCAGTTTTGCTGCTGTCAACAGACAACCCCAGGATTTACGACTTCTGCTTTATCCTCTCCGCAACATTACCCTTGGCAAACTCTCCCGGTGTCCTTTCTCCGTCCTCATGTCGCCTCCACTGAGGAAGTAGCAAACTAACACCCGATGCCGCCCCGGTGGCGCAGTGGTCTAAGGCGTTGGTCTCTGATCATTCGTCCGTAAGGGGTCCGGGTTCGAATCCCGGTGAGGCATGGATGTTGTGTTTGTCTTACGGCACTGGCTCTCTCCCTTCCCTGGAACCAGTAACCCTAATTTAGGGACGGGCGACTGCTTATAGCCCATTGAGTTCCTCACGGTGGTCGTTAAACCTCCAATCAAAGAAAAAAAAAAAAAACACCCGATCGCCACACGTGTTACTCTCCGCAATGAAAAGTTGCGATCCATCACTTCTTGGAAGCTACAGACGCTCTATAACATTCCCCTACCAACGATGCGTAAGCAATAACGTAAGCCGTGTGTGACTTTGACTCGTCAGTGCGGTGGGTTTTTTTTTTGTTTTGTTTTTTATTGGAGGTTTAACGACAACCGTGAGCAACTCAACGGGCTATAAGCAGTCGCCCGTCCCTAATTTAGGGTCACTGGTTCCAGCGAAGGGAGAGAGCGAGTGCCGTAAGACAAACACAGCATCCATGCCTTACTGGGATTCAAACCCGGACCCCTTTCGGACGAATGATCAGAAGCCATCGCTTAGACCACTGCACCACCGGGGCGGCATTGATTGATTGATTGGAAGTTTAACGACCACCGTGAGCAACTCAATGGGCTATGAGCATCCAACATTCGTGGAGATTCGTGTCATTAAATTCTAATAACCACCTTCACAATGCTGTCGTTACACGATTTAAAAAGCAGGTCTCAGTTGCAATTAAAAAATGAACTTTATTTACATCTAAAAACCATCACAGGAAACATGCTAGTACTTTCGGACCAACACTGGGTCCATCATCGGGCAACATATTGGGTTAAACGCCCGTTTATAAGGAGGTGCTTAGTCACCTAAAGTCACTGGTTGGATGACGTAGTTCCATTTGACGCAAGCGCACTTCAGCATGATATACACATACACAAATAAAAATCAGTACAGGTTAATATGATGGTATGAATTATGAATTGTGATAAAATGTACAATGATTATTTTTTTTAATCATTGTACATTTTATCACAATTCATAATTAACCTTTTTTTTATATATCATATTAACCTTTTTTTTGATTGGAGGTTTAACGACCACCGTGAGCAACTCAAATGGGCTATAAGCAGTCGCCCGTCCCTAATTTAGGGTCACTGGTTCCAGGGAAGGGAGAGAGCCAGTGCCGTAAGACAAACACAACATCCATGCCTGACCGCGATTCGAACCCGGACCCCTTACGGACGAATGATCAGAGGCTAACGCCTTAGACCACTGCGCCACCGGGGCGGCCATATTAACCTGTACTGATTTTTATTTGTGTATGTGTATATCATGCTGAAGTGCGCTTGCGTCAAATGGTACTTCGTCATCCAACCAGTGACTTTAGGTGACTAAGCACCTCCTTATAAACGGGCGTTTAACCCAATATGTTGCCCGATGATGGACCCAGTGTTGGTCCGAAAGTACTAGCATGTTTCCTGTGATGGTTTTTAGATGTAAATAAAGTTCATTTTTTAATTGCAACTGAGACCTGCTTTTTAAATCGTGTAACGACAGCATTGTGAAGGTGGTTTTTATAATGGGCTATAAGCAGTCGCTCGTCCCTAATTTAGGGTCACTGGTTCCAGGGAAGGGAGAGAGAGCCAGTGCCGTAAGACAAACACAACATCCACGCCTTATCGGGGCCGCCCCGGTGGCGCAGTGGTCTAAGCGATGGCCTCTGATCATTCGTCCGTACGGAGTCCGGGTTCGAATCCCGGTGAGGCATGGATGTTGTGTTTGTCTTACGGCAGTGGCTCTCTCTCCCTTCCCTGGAACCAGTGACCCTAAATTAGGGGCGGGCGACTGCTTACAGCCCATTGAGTTGCTCACGGTGGTCGTTAAACCTACAATCAAAAAAAAAAAAAAAAAAAAGCCTTACCGGGATTCGAACCCGGACCCCTTTCATACGAATCATCAGAAGACATCCCTTAGACCACTGCGCCACCGGGGCGGCATTCATTGATTGGTTGGAGGTTTTTTTTTTTTTTTTTTGATGGGCGGTTTAACGACCACCGTGAGCAACTCAGTGGGCTATAAGTAATCGCCCGTCCCTAATTTAGGGTCACTGGTTCCAGGGAAGGGAGAGAGCCAGAGCCGTAAGACAAACACAACATCCATGCCTCACCAGGATTCGAACCCGGACTCCGTACGGACGAATGATCAGAGGCCATCGCTTAGACCACTGCGCCACCGGGGCGGCCCCGATAAGGCGTGGATGTTGTGTTTGTCTTACGGCACTGGCTCTCTCTCCCTTCCCTGGAACCAGTGACCCTAAATTAGGGACGAGCGACTGCTTATAGCCCATTATAAAAACCACCTTCACAATGCTGTCGTTACACGATTTAAAAAGCAGGTCTCAGTTGCAATTAAAAAATGAACTTTATTTACATCTAAAAACCATCACAGGAAACATGCTAGTACTTTCGGACCAACACTGGGTCCATCATCGGGCAACATATTGGGTTAAACGCCCGTTTATAAGGAGGTGCTTAGTCACCTAAAGTCACTGGTTGGATGACGAAGTACCATTTGACGCAAGCGCACTTCAGCATGATATACACATACACAAATAAAAATCAGTACAGGTTAATATGGCCGCCCCGGTGGCGCAGTGGTCTAAGGCGTTAGCCTCTGATCAGTCGTCCGTAAGGGGTCCGGGTTCGAATCGCGGTCAGGCATGGATGTTGTGTTTGTCTTACGGCACTGGCTCTCTCCCTTCCCTGGAACCAGTGACCCTAAATTAGGGACGGGCGACTGCTTATAGCCCATTTGAGTTGCTCACGGTGGTCGTTAAACCTCCAATCAAAAAAAAAAAAAAGGTTAATATGATATATAAAAAAAGGTTAATTATGAATTGTGATAAAATGTACAATGATTAAAAAAAATAATCATTGTACATTTTATCACAATTCATAATTCATACCATCATATTAACCTGTACTGATTTTTATTTGTGTATGTGTATATCATGCTGAAGTGCGCTTGCGTCAAATGGAACTACGTCATCCAACCAGTGACTTTAGGTGACTAAGCACCTCCTTATAAACGGGCGTTTAACCCAATATGTTGCCCGATGATGGACCCAGTGTTGGTCCGAAAGTACTAGCATGTTTCCTGTGATGGTTTTTAGATGTAAATAAAGTTCATTTTTAATTGCAACTGAGACCTGCTTTTTAAATCGTGTAACGACAGCATTGTGAAGGTGGTTTTTATAATGGGCTATAAGCAGTCGCTCGTCCCTAATTTAGGGTCACTGGTTCCAGGGAAGGGAGAGAGAGCCAGTGCCGTAAGACAAACACAACATCCACGCCTTATCGGGGCCGCCCCGGTGGCGCAGTGGTCTAAGCGATGGCCTCTGATCATTCGTCCGTACGGAGTCCGGGTTCGAATCCCGGTGAGGCATGGATGTTGTGTTTGTCTTACGGCAGTGGCTCTCTCTCCCTTCCCTGGAACCAGTGACCCTAAATTAGGGGCGGGCGACTGCTTACAGCCCATTGAGTTGCTCACGGTGGTCGTTAAACCTACAATCAAAAAAAAAAAAAAAAAAAAGCCTTACCGGGATTCGAACCCGGACCCCTTTCATACGAATCATCAGAAGACATCCCTTAGACCACTGCGCCACCGGGGCGGCATTCATTGATTGGTTGGAGGTTTTTTTTTTTTTTGATGGGCGGTTTAACGACCACCGTGAGCAACTCAGTGGGCTATAAGTAATCGCCCGTCCCTAATTTAGGGTCACTGGTTCCAGGGAAGGGAGAGAGCCAGAGCCGTAAGACAAACACAACATCCATGCCTCACCGGGATTCGAACCCGGACCCCGTTCGGACGAATGATCAGAGGCCATCGCTTAGACCACTGCGCCACCGGGGCAGCGGTTGGAGGTTTAACGACCACCGTGAGCAACTCAATGGGCTATAAGCAGTCGCCTGTCTCTAATTTAGGGTCACTGGTTCCAGGGAAGGTTGAGAGCCAGTGCCGTAAGACAAACACAACATCCATGCCTCGCCGGGATTCGATCAGAAGCCATCACTTAGACCACTGCGCCACCGGGGCGGCGTTGATTGATTGATTGGAGGTTTAACGACCACCGTGAGCAACTCAATGGGCTATAAGCAGTCGCCCGTCCCTAATTTAGGGTCACTGGATCCAGGGAAGGGAGAGAGCCAGTGCCGCAAGACAAACACAACATCCATGCCTCACCGGGATTCGAACCTGGATCCCCTTTTTCTTTTCTTTTTTTGATTGGACGTTTAACGACCACCGTGAGCAACTCAATGGGCTATAAACAGTCGCCCGTCCCTAATTTAGGGTCACTGGTTCCAGAAAAGGGAGAGAACCAGTGCCGTAAGACAAAGACAACATCGCCACCCCGGTGGCGCAGTGGTCTAAGCGATGGCCTCTGATCATTCGTCCGAACGGGGTCCGGGTTCGAATCCCGGTGAGGCATGGATGTTGTGTTTGTCTTACGGCACTGGCTCTCTCCCTTCCCTGGAACCAGTGACCCTAAATTAGGGATGGGCGACTGCTTATAGCCCATTGAGTTGCTCACGGTGGTCGTTAAACCTCCAATCAAAAAAAAAAAAAAAAAAAGACAACATCCATGCCTTGCCGTGATTCGAACCCGGACCCCGTTCGGACGAATGATCAGAGGCCATCGCTTAGACCACTGCGCCACTGGGGCGGCCGTGCGGTGTTTGGATACACGTTCTTCAAAAATCTCTGGTTGTTATTGAAGATTTGTTTCGAGTTTTTCAGTGTTCGTTTGAAGAAGTGCTTCTACTCTAAAGACTTTTTAGCTTTTCACAAGAATAAGTGGTCCGAGCCAGCCATCTATACGACGAAAGACAGTTTTAACAATTAAACAAAAACTGGACACAGTTGACAAACTAGAGAAAGGGGAGCCTGTTCACAAATTAGCCATGGAGTTGAGTATTGGGGTTCAAACTGTACGTGACTTCAAGAAACAAAGGGAAAACCTCATGAAATTTACTAGAGACTGTAATAGTGGAGCAATGCCAAACACGAGAAGGTCGGTTCAAAAATCGTCTTATGAAAATCTTGATGCTGGCATGATTCAATGGGTCAATCATTTAAAACTTCTGAATGTATACACTATATTGACAAAAGTCACCAGACACCTCTTCAAAAGCAAATGAACGGATCCGTTGCGTTGTGAAGATGCGCGGTACAGCTGCAGACGATATAAAAACAAGCCTGCAGCTGACCGCGATTATATCGCACTGTGAGGTTGAATGAAAATGTCGCGATGGGAGAGAACTGACTTTGAGAAAGGAAAAATTGTTGGGTGTTATATTAGTGGGTTGTCCATAAAAGAAACCAAGAGGCGTTTAAACATACCCAAGTCAACTGTTTTGGATGTACTGAATAAGTGGAAGACACATGGAGCCGCAAAACGTACCGGCAGACCAAAGAAAATCAGTGATAGAGGACGTCGAAGCCTCAGGAGAGTCGTTAACAGCTAATCGACGGAGTACTGCAAAGACCTCAGTGTACAGGTGAGTAAAAATGCTGGAACCTCGGTATGTGCACGTACCATTCGCAGAGAACTTCATTCCATGGGTTACCGTGGTCGTGCGGCTGCTCATAAGCCTTTCATCGCCACTCGGAATCTCATGTGCGTCCTACGGGTAAGACACGTCACATTGGCTATTGTCAAACCACGAAAAGTGCGTTTACTACTGTTATCAATGAACTGGATTTGGTTATCGCCAAACGAAGAAAAAATGCACTTAATAGATTACCAAAAGTTTTAGAATACCCGTATTCCGTAATAAAAGAAAACAAAATTACCTTTCTTAGGGGAGATCCTGGATTAGTTTTAGATTCCTCATTCTTCTTAACGTGTTTTGGATGCAGTACAGAAATACTCAGCTTTCTTGAACTCTGTGAAAGATCTCCACCTGAGGAAGACACTAATTGAAAAAGAGGATCTGGAGGATTTTCTGTAGACACGGCTTTTCCTTCTTCGTAGACTTCTGCCGAGTAGGATTCTTCACGTCGGGTTTTCTTACATGAAGAGCTACGCTGACTTAAATGTTCGTTTAAATCAGCGTTTGTTGATAGAGAATGCTCCAGCACAGTATTGAACGGATATGCCTTAAACGAGCGTGTCTCAGCTGCATCCTTAATATTCCGTATTCTCAACCAGACGGCTTTGGAGAGCTCATCCTTATAACAAACAGAATCCGTTCCATGAATGACAGTTAAGAGGCAACTATTTCCATCTGGAAAAAAAAATGCAATCCTGTTGTTTGGGGACAAAGTTGAGTTTAACAAACAATTGATTTTTACACAGAATCTGAAAATGAAAGTTATGATACAAAACTAACGTAAATTAAAGAAAAGGAACTACATAGTGAAAATTGCAACACCAAGAAAGAATCGCCCTATTCAAATGAAATTTATATCACAGACTAGATGAAAGCCCGTCAATAATGACGGGGGAAAATAAAATTAATGATACAGAAATTATTGACATTTATTTATTTAGTTTTTTAGTTCCACGTCAATAGATGGCGACGTTGTCTCACATCTTTCTGAAAATTTCCCGAGCAGTCGGTTATGGAATTTGATACGATGGGCTGTCTGTTTGTTATGTGTTTTGTAAAACCTTCAGTCCCTATTTCGTCAACACTTCCTAGTACACAACATTTTTCGTATACACTGACTGTGAACCCTGTATCAATTTCCCCTGCTCTTTTCCGTGAACTATTTTTATCTTGACGTCGTCAGATCGTCGTTTTCTGACGTTGCCACATACAGATGGCTAAACACCGGTTCAGGAAGTGTGTAACGTATACTCTAGATTCAGTTTCTTTTTGATTTTACTATCTCTTGTTATTTTATTTTCCTATGCAAATTATCTTCTCACTTTTTTTTTTTTTGATTGGAGGTTTAACGACCACCGTGAGCAACTCAATGGGCTATAAGCAGTCTCCCGTCCCTAATTTAGGGTCACTGGTTCCAGGGAAGGGAGAGAGCCAGTGCCGTAAGACAAACACAACATCCATGCCTCACCGGGATTCAAACCCGGACCCCTTACGGACGAATGATCATAGGCCAGCGCCTTAGACCACTGCGCCACCGGGGCGGCCTTCTCACTTAACGAGATGTTGTTTCTCCCGCTGAATTATATGTGGCAACGAGTGTAAGTCATGACGTGGTGGTATGCAGTATATATAGGCGCGCTCAACTATACCAAGCAACTTCGTTTTATGTGATAGGTTCTTCCTAATTATTGTTATGCGATTTACCTACGTTTCTACGATAGTACGAAAGTTCGGTCTATTAGTAGTTGTGTTATTTTGGAGTGTGTATTTGAGTAATACCAGGAGCTCCCCAATAAAAGGTTAAAAGTGAGTACGTTTTCTTAGTTCATTTTATTGTCAGACCTCTGTCTGGCCGTTAAGTCTATTTCATTGAGTGTTTACGTTAAGTTCAGGGTATATTGTGTTTACCGCTCTAATAAGGAGCCTTCAAGGTACTAATGTACTGAAACCGAAGTAATATTACTGATATTCAAGATAATGAGGAACGCTGAGTAAAAATAAATTCCATATTCTTGGAATTTATTCCACGTGCGTGTCTTACCTAAACAAACTCTAGCACTTTGAAGATTAAGCACACTTTAGCTACGTCAAGTAACCTTTCAATAACCCTAACGTGACTTAACGTAAGCTTTCCTGCACTACACGTCCAGCCGGAGAATTTTATTCATTATAAGTGAACCAAAATTCCTGATGTAAAGTTTTCGTATCTCTAAAGAGTTGACCGTGTGACGTAACACATCTCTGACGTCATGTGAGAATGATTTGGATTATGTGACGTCATACCAGCAGCTGTGTTCTTTGTTGCTATGACAACAGAACAAAGTGATATACGCGTGGACTGTGCGCGTGTAGGTGATGACGTCACATACACGAAAAGCTAAGTGTGACGCAGTGGCGGCTCGTGGTGTAAAATGCTGGTGAGGCGAACGGTCTTGATGTAAATGTAAAACAGTAAAACATATGTTATTGAAAAATATATAAATTTGTATAACGTTATACGAACATATATATATATATATATATATATCAGTGGCGTAGCCGGGGGGTCGTGGTTTGCACCCCCTAAGTAGGCGAGACAGTTAGCTTTTTCTAAGTACGTTTTATAGATAATTTCCCTATTTAAATTCATTGATTTTTACATAACTTACAATGTAATACAAATAAATTACATTGATACATAATATCAATGTAATTTCTTGATAATAGAAAAGAAAGTAAAGCAAAGCGGCCAAAGAAGTTGCTTTATTAAATTTTTATTAAAACAACTATAATTTATTGCATTTTCTTCATTTTATTAAATTAGCTTCGTTTTGTATTAAAGTTCAAGATGTGCGTACGTACCAATAGAAAAATATTTGTCGAAGCGCCCCCCCAGATTGTTACATGTACTTATACACAGTTATACAGCATAAGTGCAGAACCCCCACCCCCCAACCCCTTCAAAAAGTTTCATGTCAAAGGCAGTATCACCCATCGGATATCTTTGAAGTCCTGGGTTCGAGTCGGCTGAATCATTAAAATCCACTGAGATTCGGAAGTCTCGTTAAGCCATTGGTCTCTGGTAGGCGCCTTGTTATAAACAGCTGTAAACCCCATCCCTTAGGGCTTCAGCCCATGCCATTTAGCACTTATATACAAATATTATTCAACAGTAATGGAATAAAATTATAGAAATATATGAAACACGGCGTGGGGAGTCTTTCTTTACGAAAAAATCCAAAAATTTTAGAGGAAAAATGTACATATACCTCTCTCTATATATGTGTGTGTGTGTGTAATATACGCTACTTTTGCAACAATATTTTTATGAAAACAATTATTCGATAATTTTACAACAAAGAAAGAAATATTTCACCTGTATTCTTTTATGTAATACACTTGAGCGAAAATACGCAATTTGTGCGGTTTCTTTAGCTAGTCAATGCGTCACTCACATCCCAACGCCAGTCGGAGATCCACTTCTTAAAAAATTCAAAGTAAATCATTTGAATAGAAATTGTTTTCTTACGAAATGTTTCTTGAGCTTGAATAAAAGTCACAGTTCGATTGGCATATTAGTGAAGGTGCATTTAGCACGGGTCACAAACTGAAGTCCAGGCTCGTTATAACTATGTACAGGAGAAGTCAAGGAAGCACATTTCTATATAAAAAAGTATTAGATAATTTAAACCTGGAATTAAAAACAGAGGAATGCGATATTAATTTGCTTTGGTCTCGAACAGAATGCTTTCAGTTTATGTTTTATAAATAAGTTCAATTCTGCGATCCTTTTTGGCTGCAAATTTGTCAATGATCAGATCATAAAATGGTTGAGTGGACATTAGATGGTTCAGCAATTCTTTCTCGATTGAAATTTTAGCGAGTGAAGACAAACGATCTTGTGCCGTTGTATTACGGAGGTAAGTCTTAATTCTCTTCAAACAAGAAAAACTCATTTCAGCAGAAGAACTTGTTGACGCCAGTGTCAATACAAGAGAAAATAATTTGTAGGCTTCTGGTAACACATCTTTCAGCTCGTTTTCTTTCATTGTTTTCAAGGTTTTCTGGACACTGAGTTCCCTGAAGTTGTGATCATTATATAAAAAATCTAATTCGTTTTTTAGTCGTTGTGTGTCTGTAAAAATGCTTGGATAAATTTTTTTGAGAGTGTTAAGGGCACTGGATGGAAATGACTCTGAATAACTATGGTATTTTGAGCTGTCAACTAGCTGCAGAAACTGGAGCTTTCCCATATCTTCAAATCTGGTATTTATTTGGACTATTATGCTGTCAACGATTTCGTAAAACAAAATTTTGTAATAGTTTTCCACTTCTTCTTCAGTCAAATGTTTCTTTTGGCGACATTTAGGACCTCCACTCAAACTAATTGTTTCACTGAAATGTTTCAAGTAAGTGGTTACATTCCTTTTCTTATTTATTCGTTCGCAACATTGTTTAATTTGTCTTTGGCAATAACTGTTATTTAAAGTCCTTTTTTTGTAAAACATTAAACAGTACATCCGTAATTCCAAAAATGTCATAAAAAATCAGTGATAAAAAAGCAAATTCAAAATTAGTGAAATTTTTCAAATATCCTATGGCTCCGTTGATTGATTCTGCCGTTGATTCCGGGTCATTCATTGTGTTTTCAAACACATTCTTTAGTTTGCCCCATTCGCTTACAATTAAACGCAAAATTTGTGAAAGTGATGCCCAACGTGTTTCCGCTATTTGAGGAATCAGTTTCCCAACAACTGAATCTGCTACGTGGGTTCTCTTGGCAGATTTATAAAAAAATGAGGGCATGCTGGATACAGTTGCGAAATATATGCGACATTTTACAATACTTTTGCACCCCTGTTGTAGGACAAGGTTAAGGCGGTGGGCGAAACAGTGGGTAAACAAAGCTTGCGGGGCTTCTAGCTTGACTCTTTTCTGCAGACCGCTCAACTCTCCAGCCATAACGCTTGCACCATCATAACACTGGCCTACTAACTTTGATTTAAAATCAAACTCCTCCAAAACCGATGCTAGCAGATCATACAGTGCCATAGCAGTCCTGTCAGTGCTGATATCATAAAAACCAAGGAAGCGCTCAACTACTTCACAATTTGAGTCCAATATGTATCTGACAATTATTGAACACTGTGATTTTTGAGTAATATCAGTTGTATCATCAACTTGCACTGAAAAAAATTTTGACTCATTAATTTCGCTTTTAACACATTCGTTTATATATTCATGAATACACTCCAGTAAATCATTCTGTATCGTTTTAGATTGTCCAGAAAATAAGCTTCGTATTTCTTCAAAATGTGCTTTTAATTCTGGGGTGCTCCTACGAAGTAACAAATGGAACATCTCCTTGAAATTACCTTTATTTAATGAGGAAATAGATTCATCATGTCCTCGAAAAGGCAGTTCTTGCTTGCTTAGAACGACAACTAAATCGATTATATGTTCCATAAAAAGCCTATTCAGTCTGACCTTTTCATTAAACTTAGCTTTATGAAGAGCAGCATTTTCTTTGAGCATATCAGAAATAGTGTTTATATTTTTGTCCATCCGTTTCAGACCTACGTGATTAGTTATATGCTCTTTAGAGCTTTCGTGCAATTTTGCACTACGAGAAAAGTTTTTCAGATCAAAATAACCCGTTGTATTCCACACATTTTTCTTATTGCTCAAAAGTAAACATGGCCAGCAAAAGAGAGTTTGCTTGTAATAGCTACCAGAAAGCCAGGGGAAAATCTCGTACCATGATTTATTGAAAGACCTAAGAAACGATTTGCCGCACTTCTTATCTTTAGATATTGAACTTATTATAGGTGTCGGTCTTCCAGATATGAGAACATCCCTTTTATCATAATCTTTCCAATGTTTAAAAGGAATTTCTTCCAGAACACAAATCACGTCGTTTGTTGGGCCATTCATATTTTCCAACCCAAATCAAAATATGCTGTTTAGTAACAATAACAAAATAAAAAAGAAGAAAAACTCAACATTACTATGAACTAGCCAACACCCGCAGAAGAGAGGGTTGAAAACACACTACAAAAAGTTAGACTCAAATACACTCTGACGAATAGTTAAAGCTACGTAGAAATCATCCTACTCCAAAGCATATAGAGGCGAACGGCGTCATCGCCTATAAAACCACTTTTCACCAAGGTCATCTGCTCATTTTCCCGCGCCCATTGGATACACAATCCTTGGGTTCTCCAATAACAACAGAGATGCGATTCCAGTTTAAGCGAAATGGAGGGTCGCCTCAGAAATTTCCTTTCTCTTACTGGAAGTCCGGCACCTCCTTAGGTAGACCTCGGACCGTGGGGGTGGGGGTTCACTCTGTAGGGCTCTTCTCTGATCCCCAGTTCCCAAAACCGGCTTCTCATCGAGACGATTCAGCCGGCCGCCTCTAAGCGCTTAAAACATGCAGCTGCTTTGCAAAAATAATGATTCATTCCTCTTCTTGAAAGCCTTTTTTAACCTAATTCATGAATCACAATGTGAATTTCAGTGTTTCATTTATCCTGCAAAGTTCTTATATCTTTGTTAGTGACCGAAGTTTTTTTTTTTTTTTTCACTTCTCATTCTGCGGAATTTCAGGTGAGGCGGCGCCTCACTTGCCTCATCTGACGGGCCGCCACTGGTGTGACGTCACAAACATTTGTTTTTTGGTTGCTGCTATGACGACTTAAAAGTGGCATGGAGGAGGAGGAGGAGGAGGGCTCTAGCAAATTATACACTGAAGAGCAATCGAATTAGAGACAGCTGGCGTTATGCAAATGTGGCGCTGTGGGCGGCCCTGTAAACGGAAACGACATGACGAATGCAGCGACCCGACAATATAAGGAATGATGCGACGGGAATCAGTAAGAATCGGACGCAGTATGGGTAAGACTCTAAGCGCATTTGATCGTGGGCAAATTGTCGGGGCCCGACGAATGGGTCACTCCAAATCGGAAGTCGTGCAGGCACTGGGATTTTCACGAGCCACTGTGTCACGGGTGCACCGTGAGTACATCGAATCCGGTTAAACCATCCCTGCAAGAGCCAACTGCCGTGGACAACAGCGTGTGGATGAGCGGGGTCATCGTCGGCTAGCTCGCATTGTAACAGCGGAAAGACGGGCCACAGTGCAAGAAATCACTCGGCAATTTAACGCTGGTGCACAAAAATGAGTATGCAGCCACACCATCCAGAAACATCTCCTCGCTATTGGGTACAGAAGCCATCGTCCCACGATGGTACCACTGCTGACCGCACATCACAGGGTGCAAAGATTAGCATGGGCGCGGGAACATCGCCACTGGACCCTAGACATGTGAGAAAATGTTGCCTGGACTGATGGGTACAGATTCACGTTGGTACATGCGGATGGCAGGATACAAGTACGGCGCAAACCACATGAAGGGATGGATCGTTCTTGCTAGCAGGGTACTCTTCAAGCTGGTGGGGGTGGCATTCTCGTCTGGGGACTGTTTACGTGGACTGAAATGGAACCCCTGGTACGTGTGACATCGTCCCTCACAGGTGAACGTTACCGGGATATCCTGGACGACCATTTTCTCCCGTTTGTGCGTCTTCAAGATCCCACTGGGGACCTCATCCTGCAACAAGACAATTCAGCTCCCGAATTGTATCCGAATGGTTGGATGAACACTCCACCGAGGTGACCTCGCTTCCTTGGCCAGCTAGGTAACCTGACCTCAGCACATATGTGATGCCATCGAAAGAGATGACCCCCCCTCCATGAAATCTTCGTGAACTGTGGGAGCTTGTTCAGGGGTCGTGGATCCAACGCTTCCGGTGTCTTGTCGAGTCCATGCCGAAACGAATCGCCGCCGTCATCAGGGCGAAAGGTGGTGCTACCCGTTACTAGACAGGTATCTCTAACTCAATTGCACTTCATTGTATATCACAGATTCCTCATGTTACAGGAGATAACTGATTCCATTTGAAGAGCTATACAAGATTTTTTCGCTTCAAAATTCAGTATCATGTGAAGCCACCTCGAGCAACAATAACAGCCTCTACAGGGTGGCATTGAATGGAAGAGGTTTCTGATATCGTCCTGGGGAATAGCCTGCCACGCTGCCTCTATGCGAGACCAGAGTTCATTTGTGGTGACTGGCGGAGGTGCTTGACGGGCCAGTCGCTTAGCTACCATGTCCTAGACATGGACGATTAGGGACATTCCGGCGGACGTGCAGGACATGGAAGAAGGAGTATCTATCGTTCATGAAAAAGGTCGTAGACATTCCGGGCCACATGAGGCCGAGCATTGTCTTGCTGGAATATAGCACCAGCACAACTTTGAAGGAAGGGTATCACATCTGTCTGTAAACCATCCCTAATGTATCGCTGGCTGTTTTGGGTTCCCTCAATTCATATCAGGCGAGATCGTGAGTTGAACCCAGCCCCAAACCATGGCACTCGATGTTGGGCCGGTATGACGCTGTACGATGATGTTCACCACGATGTCTACAAACACGTACGCGATCATCATGGCGAAAACACGACCTGTTGCCAAACAGCGCGCCAATGTCTGTTCGAGACCCCATGCAGCCTGAGGCGTCTGTGTTGAGGGTCAAAGGAATGCGCATCAATGGGCTCCTCTGCTCATGGGATTATGGCTGGAGTGTTCGAAGGCTTTCGGTAAACTGAATACGCAAGATCACAGGAGGTTAGGTTACGTTCAATAAGGATGTCCAGAAATGGAAGGACACCGGAGTTCTCAATTTCAACAGTGAATTTAAAAGAGTGAAACTTGGAGGACATGAGGGTGGCGAAGTGGATGTGTTGCTCAACAGAGTGAGCAACTCAACCACTTCGTCTAAAAAAATCATCTATGTAACGAATGTACAGTAAAGACTTTAAGTCACATTGGGCCAAAATCTCATTCTCTAGGGACTGAAGAACAAATTCTGCGAGGATTGAAGAGAGTGGGGAACCCATAGGTGACCCGTCCTCTTGTCGATAGACGACATCATTAATTTTGAAGAATGTGCGTCTGGCATCAATCTGTACAGCCTTCATGATGGCCTGAATTTCCAATTGTTGCATGGTAATCTGGGAATTCAATTTGGCCTCGATTATCTCATGTGCCTTTTGAATGGGCACATTCGGATATAATGATATTGTATGATATCCAGTGATGCCACGATGAAAGGGGTATCCTGAGAGCGAAAAACTGTAATTCGTTTTATGGCTTATGTGGAACTTTTAATTGAGAAATCTGAGACTGAAGTTAAAGGGGCCGAAAAGTTGCCCAGAGCTTTATCCGGGGGTCTTGAGGTATTTGCACGACCCTAGATTTAATAGGGTAGTTGTTCTCATGCGTTTTGACCTTACCGAACAGTTCAGGTATTCTTGAGCCACTCTTTGGGTACATATTAGATGCTATGCATGCTGATAGACAGCCTTGGTTGTTCAAACGGCTCATTGCAGAAATGCGTGCCGGCGTAGGGTCTATTCTAATTATTGAGTGAGGGATTTTGGAGATTGCTTCGTTCATTTTATTATTGTAATCGGTCTTTTTTAGGATGACTATTTGTTGTGACTGATCGGTGGAGGTAATAACAATATCAGAATTATCCCTTAATGCCCTTAGCTGTTTTTGTTCCTCAACAAACAACGAGGTATTGTGCTATTAAAACCATTTCTGAAATGTCTCATGACCCTTGCCACTTTGTGTCTGACACATTCCTGCTCGTGAGGTGGCAAGGGGGAAATAATATTTTCTGCCTCAGGAATAACTCGCAATTTATTATGCGGTTCACAGGGTAACAAAACTTGAAGCCCCTGTTCAAGGCTGCTTTTTGAACACAGTTTAAAGTCACATTGCTCAAGTTAATATACACTGAATAGCAATTGAATTAGAGATACCTGTCTAGTAACGTGTAGCACCACCTTTAGCCCTGATGACGGCGGCGATTCGTCTCGGCATGGACTCGACAAGACACCGGAAGCGTTGGGAAGCCATACGGATCCACGACCCCTGAACAAGCTCCCACAGTTCACGAAAATTTCATGCAGGGGGTCATCTCTCTCGATGGCATCCCAGATGTGCTGAGGTCAGGTGACCTAGCTGTCCAAGGAAGCGAGGTCACGTCGGTGGAGTGTTCATCCAATCATTCGGATACAATTCGGGAGCTGCATTGCCTTGTTGCGGGATGAGGTCCCCAGTGGGATGTTGAAGACGCACAAACGGAAGCAAATGGTCGTCCAGAATTTCCCGGTAACGTTGACATGTGAGGGAGGATGTCACACGTACCAAGGGTCCCATTTCAGTTCACGTAAACAGTCCCCAACGAGAATACCACCCCCACCAGCTTGAAGAGTACCCTGCTGACAAGAAGGATCCATCGCTCTATGTGGTTTGCGCCGTACTCGTATCCTGACATCCGCATGTACCAACGTGAATCTCGACTCATCAGTCCAGGCAACATTTTTCCACATGTCTAGGGTCCAGTGGCGATGTTTCCGCGCCCATGCTAATCTTTGCACCATGTGATGTGCGGTCAACAGCGGTACCCTCGTGGCACCATGGCTTCTGTACCCCATAGCGAGGAGATGGTTCTTGATGGTGTAGCTGCTTACACGTTTTTGTGCACCAACGTTAAATTACCGAGTGATTTCTTGCACTGTGGCCCTGGTCGCCCCGGCGGCGCAGTGGTCTAAGCGATGGCCTCTGATCATTCGTCCGAAGGGGTCCTGGTTCGAATCCCGGTGAGGCATGGGTGTTGTGTTTGTCTTTCGGCACTGGCTCTCTCCCTTCCCTGGAACCAGTGACCCTAAATTAGGGACGGGCGACTGCATATAGCCCATTGAGTTGCTCACGGTGGTCGTTAAACCTCCAATCAAAAAAAAATCACTGTGGCCCTGTGACGTGCCTGCCAGCAGGACGCACACGACATAAAGGCAGATAGTAGTCAGAACAAACGTCCGCGTAGCTCAATTGGTAGAGTGACTTGTTCCGGAATGAGGGGATCCGTGTTCGAATCCTGGCGTGGACAGAAATGACGGAGAAATTTACTTCGTTATAATGGCGCCCGAACTATCCGGATGACCCGATCGTTCAAAATCTCGCAATGGTGTGATGTTATTTCCACACCGCGAGATAGGAAAAATCCGAGAATCCCTTCTTCAGCGCTTCGAAAAAAAAAAAAAAAGAAAAAAATTGACTGGGAGTTCTCAAGTGCACGTTCTACAGTGGATAGCTGCCTGCAACGATTCATGGTCACGGCAGACCCGTGGGCCATGCCCCCGGCCCTCTTTCGGGGGGGGATGTGACGTACCTGCCAGCAGGACGCACACGACATAAAGGCTGATAGTAGTCAGAACAAACGTCCGGCGTAGCTCAATTGGTAGAGTGACTTGTTCCGGAATGAGGGGATCCGGGTTCGAATCCTGGCGTGGACAGAAATGACGGAGAAATTTACTTCGTTATAGCCCGTCTATCCGCTGTTACAATGCGAGCTAGCCGACGATGAGCCCGCTCATCCACACGCTGTTGTCCACGGCAGTTGGCCCTTGCAGGGGTGGTTTTACCGTATTCGATGTACTCACTGTGCACCCGTGACACAGTGGTTCGTGAAAATCCCAGTGCCTGCACGACTTCCGAGATGGAGTGACCCATTCGTCGGGCCCCGACAATTTGCCCACGATCAAATGCGCTTAGATCCTTCGTATACTGCGTCCGACTCTTACTGATTCCCGTCGCATCACTCCTTATATTGTCTGATCGCTGCATACGTCATGTCGTTTCCGTTTACAGGGCCGCCCACAGCGCCACGTTTGCATAACGCCAGCTGTCTCTAATTCAATTGCTCTTCAGTGTAAGAGCACGGTCTTGTTAGCGCGACATCTTGAGTCATAAAATGCTTATGTTTCCAGGTATTTCTTGTCCAATTTTTTGTTGTTACTTCGTAGTTTGGGCGTGAGAATATCGGAACATAAATGCAACGTTATATGCCGTTCTTCGGCTTCCGCGCTCTCCCTACTTGTGGAACGGGGTACCCACACCCCATCATGGAAAGATGCACACATTTTGTTATCTTTAGAAACTAAAAAGTTTTATCTCCTCGCTGAAAGCCTTTTTATTCACCAATATGGTGACAAATGTTGCAATGATGACCTACCAGTCTCTGTACCTCTGCCTTGGCGACGACTCATTGAAGACCCAGGGAAACGAATGCTAACGACCCCCTTCCCTTTCCCCCAACTGTCTGATACCCAACGACCATCTGCAATGTTCTTAGCTGATGATGGGTGGAAGGTCCACCGAAAGATCTTGTGCGATTTTTAACTGCATGGTTTTAAAAATATTAGATCTTTTATCTGTACAAGGCGCTTCAGCTTTTGCAAGTTTTTAGAGATCGTCAAGCGACAGCTTTTTATCATGGATTTTGTGCACGAAAACTGCTACCTGGTAAGAACACAAGAACTCGAAGGCAGGTTGAATAAGAAACATACGTCACAGTACGTGACCTAAGTCTGCCGGAACAGCATGAGCAACAACGTGGGCGATAAACAGTCCCCCACTCCTAATTTAGGACCACTGATTCCATAGTAGGGAGGGAGACAGTATCGTAAGACAAGCACAACATCCATGCTTTACCTGAGTTCGAATGCAGTGCCATCGGGGAAAATGTTCATAAGCCAGCGCTTAGACCACTGCGCCACCGGGGCTGCAAGGTGAATTTGGTAAACAACCTCATTCTGCCGTGTGGTGATGATGTTCAGAATAAAATTCCGTACCTTAACAGACTGAAGAACTTTTTCTCCTGTCCAAATACTGCAAATGATCTAGCGAACTATTTTCCAGCGGTTTTGAGAATGTTCTTTTTGCCTTTAGGAAGTTCAGAGTATTCATCAGTATTCAGCTGTTTAATTCCTCCCCTTTTTTTACGCTTTCCAACCGTAGGTTGAAGAAGCGTATATGCTCTAGCTTTGTCCGTCCGTCCGCACGATAACTCACGTGAAAATGGTTCGATTTCGACGAAATTTTAGTATGTGGTAAGGAACCACCTGGGGACGAAACCCTATTGAAAATGGGGAAAGCAGGGTCAAAGGTCAGGACATAGGAGAGGGATCCATTCCATTGCTCTTATGCGTCATAACTTGCGTAAAAATTGTTCGATTTCGATGAAATTTTAGTATGTGGTAGAGAACCACCTGAGGACGATCCCTTTTGAAAATGGGTGAAATTGGGTCAAAGGTCAGGGCATAGGAGCTGAGTCAATTCCATTGCTTTTGTGCGTCATAACTTGCGTAAAAATGGTTCGATTTCGATGAAATTTTAGTATGTGGTAGGGAATCACCTGGGGACAAACCCTATTGAAAATGGGTGAAATAGGGTCAAAGTTCAGGACATAGGAGCTGGATCCATTCCATTGCCTTTATGCGTCATAACTTGCGTAAAAATGGTTCGATTTCGATGAAATTTTAGTATGTGGTAGCGAACCACCTGGGGACGAACCCTATTGAAAATGGGGAAGCATTGTCAAAGGTTAGGGCATAAGAGCGGGATATATTCCATTGCCCTTATGGGGCATAACTTGCGTAAAATTGGTTTGATTTCGATGAAATCTTAGTATGTGGTAAGAAACCACGTGGGGACGAACCCTATTGAAAATGGTCGAAATGAAGTCATAGGTCAGGACATAAAAGCGGGATCCATTCCATTGCCTTTATGCGTCATAACATGCGTAAATATGGTTCGATTTCGATGAAATTTTAATACGTGGTAGAGAACCACCTGGGCACGAAACCCATTGAAAATAGGCGAAATGGGGTCAAAGGTCAGGCAGGGTATAAGAGCGGGATATATTCCATTGCCCTTATGCGTCATAACTTGCGTAAAAATGGTTCGATTTCGATGAAATTTTAGTATGTGGTAGAGAGCCAGGGACGAACCCTATTGAAAATGGGCGAAATGGGGTCAAAGGTCAAGACACTGGAGTGGGATCCATTCCATTGCCCTTGTGCATCATAACTTACCTAAAATGCTTGGATTGCGACAAAACTTTATCATGTTGTTCCGGAGGTATATTGAACCAGTTCTGTTGAATATCAACGAAATGGGGTCAAAGGTCATTGCACAAAAGCCAGATTTATTCCACAGCCATTATTCTCATAACTTGCGTAAAACTGCTTCTATTGCGACAAAACTTTATCATGTTGTTCCGGAGGTATAGTGAACCGGTTCTGTTGAATATCATCGAAATGGGGTCAAAGGTCAGGACACAGGAGCGAGATTTATTCCACAGCCATTATCCACATAACTTGAGTAATAATTTCTGGTATGTTGGAAAGCGTATCATAATCAATGCATTGCATGATTTTACTAACTTGTTTTAAATTCTCACGCACTCAAAACCTAACAGTAGATCACAACGTTTTAGTACATAACAATGAAAATAATGTTTTAAAAAACGAAAAATTACCTACCTGATTTTCTCATGGACGGTTGGATAAGAAAAAACCACCAGGCGCAACATGCAATATGGCAGAAAAGAATCCATCGCACGGTATCGGACGAGAAATTCGTAAAACTGAAATTTGTGAACGTAAGAAAATACAGCGGCAGTTTTACGAATAATTGATAATAAAACAAATGTTAAAAAAAATATGTGCACATTGTCAAAAGGAATAAATATATACCTGTTATCTACACTGGTTTCCAAAATTAACATCACAAACACAAAATCGTGAATAACGCAAAATCCGCACGACAGAGTCTAAAGACAGTTGATACGGGCCTACACAGTCGTATCAGAATAATATGACCACCTAAGTAATAATGGGAATAACCACCCTTGGCCCGGATGGCAACAGCGAGACCGCGTGGCATGGGTACAATGAGGCCCTGGAAGGTTGCCCGGGGCACCCGTGCCCATTCAGACTGAAGCAGAGCATGGAGGTCCCAGAGATGACGTGGTTGTGGGTGTTAGAAATTCTAAAAGGTTCGCGCGTTGATCTCAAATGTCGAATTTAACAAACGAAAGAGAATTCTTAAACTCACTGAACGAATGGTTGAAAGCATAAAGAGTACTTACCACCTTTAAATAGGCAATCCTTTATTCACAACACACCACACTGAATATTAAAACATGTAACGTACCAGGAGATGTGACGTACCTGCCAGAAGGACGCACACGACATAAAGGCAGATAGGAATCAGAATAAGATGTCCGCGTAGCTCAATTGGTAGAGCAACTTATTCCGGAATGAGGGGACTCGGGTTCGAATCCTGGCGTGGACAGAAATGACGGAGAAATTTACTTCGTTATAAACATCTAAAACACTGTAGGTTGAAAATCACCCGCAATCTAATTTTATATTGGTTTTGGAACAACAACGCAAACGCAGTACGTTCACGCATAACTTCATCTTTTGTTTTGGTTCTCACGGGAACAGTTTCTCTCTTCTCAGGTCGAAGGTCAGCGCATCACGACTTCTTCCCTTGGAGTGAGATGAGAGTTTTTATTTCGAAATAAGTTCGCTTAGCGGAGCAACGCCCTGTATTGTTCTGTGTGGAACTTGAACGGACACATAGCACTCTTTCTAACAGTGGGTCGGCACGTCGAATCTGTCGATCCAAATAGCCCCATGAATGCTCTATGGAGTTGAGCTGGGACGATTTTGCCGGCCAAGGGAGAACGGAAACATCGCTGTCATGTTCCTGGAACCAATCATTCACCCCCTTAGCGACGTGGCACTGCGCACTGTCCTATTAGTAGACACCATCACCTCCAGAGTAAACGTTCAATGTGAAGAAATACATGTGGTCAGCGAGGATGGATAGGTAGCCATTGGCGTTCAGATACCCCTCCAGTGGTACCAGCGGTCCCAGGTAATACCAGCAAAACATCCCCCAGACATACACACTGTTGGCCTGTACTTGACCGACAAGCGTATCCGGATGTTGGTTCTCATGTGCCTGACGCCGTATCCACCACCACCCGTCACGTCTGTGGAGTAGAAACCTGGATTCGTCGGAGAAGGCAACCTTTTCCCACTCTTCCACTGTCCAGTGGCGGTAGTCCCATGCGAACTGCAGGCGTCGTTGCCCATGAACCTGGGGTGATACAGGTGCTTTGACGCAGCGTCGACTTCGGAGACCCATGCGTAACAGGGTTTGCTCCACTGTTATTGGGGACGCGGACCTGGGTGCCCCAGCGTTCATTTGCATGGTCAGTTGCTGCACTATTACACGTCGATTTCCCTTTACCATCGACCCCCAGACAACATGGACTTTGGGGCTCCACAGTTATGACATCGGGAGGTAATCGGTGTGCCAGCGGCCCATTCTTGGTACACCCTTACTACAGTACCTCGCGAACGGACCACGAAGTCTGCTGTTTCTGAGATGCTTCCACCTGTGGCGCAGTAGTTGATAATCATTTCTTTTCGAACGTCCCTAAAATCACTATTTCTGCTTATTGTGCTCATGTAAAGAACTATGGCCCATATCTCCTGGCAACAGCGTTTCACGTCTTTTATACACTGAAGAGCAACTGAATTAGAGATACCTGTCTAATAACGTGTAGCACCACCTTTCGTCCTGATGACGGCGGCGATTCTTCTCGGCATGGACTCGACAAGACACCGGAAGTGTTGGGAAGCCATACGAATCCACGACCCCTGAACAAACTCCCACAGTTCACGAAGATTTGATGGAGGGAGATCAACTCTCTCGATGGCATCACATATGTGCTGAGGTCAGGTTACCTAGCTGGCCAAGGAAGCGAGGTCACCTCGGTGGAGTGTTCATCCAACCTTTCGGATACAATTCGGGAGCTGCATTGTCTTGTTGCAGGATGAGGTCCCCAGTGCGATTTTGAAGACGCACAAACGGAAGCAAATGGTCATCCAGGATATCCCGGTAAAGTTGACTTGTGAGGGACGATGTCACACGTACCAGGGGTCCCACTTTAGTCCACGTAAACAGTTCCCAGACGAGAACTCCACGCCCACCAGCTTGAAGAGTACCCTGCTGGCAAGAAGGATCCATTGCTTCATGTGGTTTGCGCCGCACTCGTATCCTGCCATCCGCATGTACCAACGTGAATATCGACTCATCAGTCCAGGCAACATTTTTCCACATGTCTAGGGTTCAGTGGCGATGTTCCCGCGCCCATGCTAATCTTTGCACCCTGCGATGTGCGGTCAGCAGCGGTACCCTCGTGGGACGATGGCTTCTGTACCCCATAGCGAGGAGATGGTTCTGGATGGTGTGGCTGCTTACACGTTTTTGTGCACCAGCGTTAAATTGCCGAGTGATTTCTTGCACTGTGGCCCGTCTATCCACTGTTACAATGCGAGCTAGACGACGACGACCCCGCGCAACCGCACGCTGTTATCCGCGGCAGTTGGCCCTCGCAGGGATGGCTTTACCGGATTCGATGTATTCACGGTGCACCCGTGACACAGTGGCTCGTGAAAATCCCAGTGCCTGCACGACTTCCGAGGTGGAGTACCCATTTGTCGGGCCCCGACAATTTTCCCACGATCAAATGCGCTTAGATCCTTCGTATTACCCATACTGCGTCCGACTCTTACTGATTCCCATCGCATCACTCCTTATACTGTCGGATCGCTGCATACGTCATGTCGTTTCCGTTTACAGAGCCGCCCACAGCGCCACATTTGCATAACGCCAGCTGTCTCTAATTCAATTGCTCTTCAGTGTACACTGTTTTGGTAGACGTAAGTTGTTGTTTCGTACTACGTCAAGGACACCTCAAAACTTTGTCATTGACATTTTTTCATTATCTCTCTTAGTTCGCGAGTTAAACTTGCCAACTTCCTCATTTCACCACTAGGGGCGCTGTCGTTAATGTCGTCGGATCGGGCACGGTCACTTTACTATACCTACACCTACGTTTATGGCGCTAGCACTGTTCGTTCTGAACTTATTGGGGGAAGTTAGGAATTTACTTCGCACCCTGGATGCACTCTACCAAAAACAAGGAGGCATTCAGAAGGAATCATCCAATCGATATGAAAATCGGTATGTGTAATGTACATATATGTGAAAGGAAATTATTGCAATTTCAGAGCAGTTGGGCCATTTGCTCGGAAAAACCAGCAACACGAGGGGAACAAGCCAGTACGTTGTAACGTCACCTCTGGCTCGGATATCAGCGGTTACGCGGTGTATCATACTCTCCTACAATTCACGCATACTGTCCTTAGGTATAGCATGCAAGATGATGTCCAAATTGAGGGTCGATTCGCCGACATTCCGGGATGGGCGTAGGAGCTGTCTTATCATATCCCAAACATGTTCGATCGGGAGATCGGGCTGGCCATGGAAGGGTGTTGACATTACGAAGGCTGGACTGGGAGAGCAGTGCCGTGCGTGGCCGTACGTTATCCTTCTGAAAAATTGTTCGGTGACGCTGCGACAGGAATGGCAACACAGCAGGTCGAAGAATGTCGTCAACGTAAAGATGAACCGTGAGGGTTATGCGGAGGACTACCAAGGGTGTCCGGCTATCGTAGGAAATGGCCAGCCAGGTAGTCACTCCCCTTGTGCCAACCGTGTGCCGTTCCACGGTAAAAGCAAGATCTGTGCGCTTGCCGGCTCATCTGCAAACACGTTTGCGCTGGTCATCGGCGACAAATGCAAACCGTAACTCATCACTAAAGACAACACGACGCCACTGGACACTACCCCATGTTGATTGGGTCCGACACCAGTGCAACCGGTACCGGCGCTGCTCGCTGGTCAGTGGTCGACGGCGGAGTAGCCTACTCGAATGTAGTCCCCGTGCCGCAAGTCGTCTGGTAACGGTCCGAATTGCCACTTCCGTACCTGTAGGTGGCACAACATGGCCACGCATGGTTAAGAGCGACGAATTCCGTTCTGTTCGTGCGGCTCTCTCAATCGCTCTATCCTCGCGTTCTGTTTTTCCCTCGGCCATCCACTGCCCGCGTGCCGCTGGGTTGTGCCTTCCTCGACCCATTGGCGTCAACATCGTCAGATTCCCGCGTCGCCCTGAACCCAATGCCTGGAGATATGGTGACTTGGTCAACCGAGCTTTCTCAGCCCAATTATGCGTCCTCTCTAAAACTCGCTCAGCTTCTCATAACTTCAAATTTGTATTGCTCGTATTTTGCACGGATCCGACGTCGATACATCCTGACAGTCCGTGGGGGTTAATGCAACTGCAATCCGCTATCACAATTGTCCTTGCGCGCGAGCTTTGCTCTTGATATGCCTTTCTCAATGCGTGGTTGCAATGCGCCGTGGCACGCCACTATTTAATCACTTGTCGTTATTGTTCAATCATTTGCAGTTTATCGACTCTCGGGTACTTGCATGTGTAGTTTCATTAAGATCGAACAAATTTCTCGGGGTGTTTTTTTTTTTTTTTTTTTTTGCAAAGAGTGTACATGTTAACAAGGTCTTTTATCCTTCTGTATAATTGTCAGATCTCATGTTGATCCCTATGCTTCTGGCAGTAGTGTACATAAGAAAATAAACTCAAAAAGGGAGGTTAATTTGGGGAGATACGTCACATCGCGTCGAAAAAATAGGTACATTCGCAGTAGTAGTTCGGAACACGTTACAGATCTGCGACATTATTTAGAGGACTGAGCGTGGGATGACAACGGGAGCTCGGAGAAGTGGTGCATCAGAAAAACTCCTGCACTTGAAGAATGTGAAAAAGCAGCAGAAGTAAGCTCACACAGAGAGTGGTTGACCCAGGAAAAAACCGGTAGTGTGAGCATGATCTGTTGTTGGTAATGGCCAGTCGAAGCCAGGTTTGTAGCCGTCGAACCTGGCTTAAGACAAATAGCAGAGGAAAAATACCCAGGAAAAAACCGGTAGTGTGTGCATGATCTGTTGTTGGTAATGGTCAGTCGAAGTCAGGTTTCTAGCCGTCAACTGTAAGACAAATAGCAGAGGATTTGAATCAGTATCAAAGTCAAACGGCATCGCTAGGCACTGTGCCCAGTACATTGGGCCATCTGCGTTATAACAGCAGAGGATTTTCCCCTACAATGCTTCTGTTTGCAGGGAAACAGACAAAACGTTTCCAGTAGGGTGGAACTAAATTACAAAATTAAAATCTGCCAAAGCACGTTGTTGACGCCATAGACGAGTGAGAATTTGCACACAACAGAGTCATAGCCTGGATCCATCTTACATAGTCGTAACTTTCCATGCTGAAGAAGGCAGCATAATCGTGTGAACCGTATTTATGTTCTCATGGGAGACTTTAGGCTCCTTGACTCGAGTAAACGCCACGCCTAAACACCCAAGTTTACTTAAACACCGTTGTTGACCACTGTGAAGGTCATTCCCTCAAGACTTATTCAGCTCTGCGTTGATAAGGGGGTCATTACCAATTAACAGAGAAGTTTCACAGCCAAGCATTCCATGACCCACCAGTTGATAATACTTACCGAATTCGTCTCTGAAGGGTGAGGGAAGACTGATCATTCCACTACTTCCCTCCTGGACTTTAGTAAGGACTTCTACCGAGTGGCATGATGAATTCCTTCACACGTTTCAGGAGGTCCAGCGTCTCCGCCCACTTGTTGAACTGATTGGATCATGTACCTATCTGGCAGCATCTTCACTGTTTAAGTTAACAGTGAGCTTTTTTCCGAGCGGAAGATACGGAGTGATGCCCCACGGTATTTGATTACTGGACCAACGCTGTTCTCAGTATATTTGCACGACTTTCACGAGCCCAAGTACGATCAGGTTATGACGTATGCAGATAATACAGCTGTTGCCATCAGGTCCCTGAACAAACTGAGAACTATGAAGCTCCTCCAGGATTTTTCCTCTGAGCTAGAGTCTTACTACACTGAATGCCGAACCAAAATCAATCTGTCCAAGAGCAGTGCATTGTTTTTCTTTGGATTTCTCTTAGGAGTGCCGGAACTTGTCATGCTCCAAAAAACTTCCCCTGGCCTACTTATGCCAAGTGCCTGGAGTGGTAAATTGATAGTAAATCTTCGTAGGTATCCACCACGAACTACACATATCGACCAATGAATTGGCAACTTTTATTCAATATCGGATTGAACCTCCTGTAGCCCGAATTACAACACGTACGTTGCTTGGCATAGATTCCACAAGGTGTTGGAGTGCATCTACGTCTACAACATACTAGGCGTTCACCAGATAGTCTTTTAACTGGCTCAGATTTGACGTAAGAGGACTTTGCTCCCGGATTTGTTTTTCTAACATGTCCCATACATTTTCAATGGGTTCATTCCCAGCCTTTGTGGTGGCATGGGAAGGTGATGGAAGTCGCTATTATGCTCGCTGGACCACTGCTGAACACATGTTGAACGATGGACTGTACCACTGTCGTCCATGAAACAGCCGTCATCTGCTGAATAAGAAGTCAACATTGCAGGATATACTTGATCGGCAACAATGTTTATATAATCCTTGGGGTGCACCCGACCTTCCCGTAATATCAGGGGACCTGTTCCGTAACAAAGTAACGTGCCTCACACCATGACACCATCTACAGAACCTTTAGTTGTGCTAACTAGGCAAACTGGGTCCATTGTTTCAAAGGGCTCCCACCAAACTCTCTGCCTAACCAGTACAGAACAAGGTGTACCGGGACTCTTCGGACTACATGACCTTTTTTACCAGTCTTCCAGCGATCAGTCACGGTGTTCCCGACACAACTGTAAACAAACTTTCCGGTTCTTCACAGAAATCAGTGGTTTCCATATAGGCATTTGACTGCCAATACCGATCCTCTTCAATTCCCTGCGCATATTTCACTGAGATATGGATCAGAAACAGCCTTCATTGAATGTTTTGGTTAATCGCTGCACAGAGAAAGTCCCTTTTCTCCATACAGGACTTCTCAAACGACGGCGACCTCGTTCCTGACATATTGTCATCGCACCCCAGTTACGCCTCTTAAACAAGCAATGTGTGTCCTTTTTCTACTGATTAAGACTCCTTTTAAGAAACCAGTCAGCTCTGCTGTTTTCAAAATCGTCACTCCAGCCAGATGGGCACCCACAATGAGTCCTTTATCGAGCTCTGGAAGACCCTTTGTTTTTCCCCTTGTGATCAAAACTACTGATGAGTACTCTCGGGCAGCAGACTTAAATAGTTGCCCAGATCACGTGGTGACACTCGTGACCATGTATGTTTTAAATACGCTGCGTAAATGACGTTTAGGTACATCTTCATAAAGATTTCTGATGCAGTGGCCAGTGTGTGTACCTCACGGAGAGAGCAAGGTACAGCATTGGGCAACAAGCTCCTCTTCTCGACCGGAAAAAGCTTCCTTACAAACACGCCGCAAAATGTTATTGTATAAGACGACTGTCGGGTCCAGTGTTCACATACGCTGTTCCTATTGGGCAGAGGAAGTAAGACTCAGAGAAAAAGGTTCCAAAACACGGCACTCCGAATGATTACTGTGGCATCACCGTGGACCACTATTCGAAATTTGAAGGACTGACTTGGTGTCGACACTGTATGAGAGTTTTCCATCAGACTCACCAAGAAGTTCTTCAATAAAACGGCTGCTCATCCAATTGAATATGTTAGGGGTGCGGTCAACTATGGAGCCGGTGTAGTCCTAAAGCGTCCCCCGACCTGAGATAGCGGTCACTGTCCCCTAACCAGAACATTAAGAGATTGGCACTGTTGAGTACTGTTCTTATGTAAGAAAACAGAATTGGATCAGACGGCAAGTCTTAATGAAGTAACATGGTGTATGATAAACGGACCAGAGGACGAGTGTCTGGACTAGATGGATGCTCTGTTCTTTTTCAGATTAGTATGAAACAAAGAATACTTGATGCTGCCTCACTCCCGCAGTTATCAGTGGTTCGATGGTGGCTGGTGCTGTGATTCAGGGGTGTTCTAGTTCCCCACTCTACTGAGAGCTTTGCCTCCTTTTCCGATGGATCTGTTCAAGTGGAGATACTTCCACCCACCCGGTACCTCTAAAAATTTCTATTTTAATTTTGTATCGAGTTCCCTTATTCATCACACCTAGCTTCCTTTTTCTAAAAGCTTTAGACTACGGATTAGACATTCCTTTGCTAAAACTGTACACAGCAGCTACTGAATTAGAAACCTTTAAGCAGATGTACGTAAATGTCACTTACGCAGCGTACATGAGCATCCCCAAGTGATCTAGGCAACTACCTATTTAGGACTGCCCCTCGTCAGTAAACGTCTGTAGTCTCATACCGTCGGTTATCGTCAGTAGTGTTGATCACAATGGGAAAACAAAGGATCTTTCAGAGTTTGATAACGAGCTTATTGTGGATGTGCGTCTGGTTGGAGCGACGATTTTGAAAATTTACTGGTTTCCGAAAGGGTGAGATATCCGGGGTCTTTAATCAGTGGAAAAATAACCCAAGAGGCGTAACTGTGTGGGGTGTCGACAATCTGTCAGAAACGAGATCGCCGTCGTCTGAGAAGGCTTGCACGGAGAAACATGGCTTCCTGTGTGCAGCAATTGACCGAAGCATTCAATGAAGGCTGTTTCCGACATATACAGTATATATCAGTGAACTATGAGCAGGGAATTGAAGAGGATCTGTATTGGCAGTTGGATGCCTATACGAATACCACTGATTCCTGCGAAGAACCGGAAAGTTCGTCTACAGTGTTGTCAGGATAACCGTGACTGGACACTGGGAAAAAGTCCTGTGGTCCGACGAGTTCTATACGGAAAATCCAGATTTCTGCGAAGAACAAGAAAGTCCGTCTGCAATGATGTCAGGAACACTGTGACTGGAAAGAGTAATGTGGTCCGACGAGTCCTATAAGTAAACCACTTATTTCTGCGAAGAACCGGAAAGTCCGTCTGCCGTGGTGTCAGGAACACCATGAACGGACACTGGAAAAAGGTCATGTGGTCCGATGAGTCCTATATGGAAACCACTGATTTCTGCAAAGAACCGGAACGTTCGTCCACAGAGGAGTCAGGAATACTTTGACTGGACACAGGAAAAAACTCGTGTAGTCCGACCAGTCGCGGTACACTTTGTTCTGTACCTACGGTAGGCAGAGAGTTTGGTGGGATCCCCATGAAACAATGAACCCAGCTTGCCTAGTAATCACAGCTAAAGGTCTGTAAATGGTGTCATGGTGTAGGGCACGTTTCCTTTCGCTATGGAACGGGTTCCATGGTTTTGCTGGAAGATAAGTTGTCCTCGAAGGGTTATCTAAACATTGTTGCCGATCAAGTACATCCTGCAATGTAGACTCATATCCAGCATGTGACGGCTGTTTTCTGGACGACAATGCTACTATCCATCGTGTAGGATGTGTTCAGGGAGCATGACAGCGACTTCCACCTTATACCCTGGCCACCATAAAACCAGAATCTGAATCCAATTAAGAATGAATGGGACATGTTAGAAAACCCAATGCTGGAGCAAAATCCTTTTCTGTCAAGTTTGAGCCAGTTAAAGGACTGTCTGGTGAACGCCTGGTATTTGTACTCCAACCCCTTGTGGAATCTATGACAAACTGCGTTCATGCAGTAATTCGGGCTAAAGGAGGTCAAACCCGGTATTGAAAAAAGTTTCTTATTCAGCGGCTGATATGAGTATTTCATGCATTACTCAAGTTAATCCAGCCGTGATCACTCTCCAACACAGTGGTAATGGATACTTCCAGCAGCACAAAGCACTACACTATTGTCTCAGACTGGTTTCCGAAACATGATGCCGACTTGCATGTTCTTCATTGGCCATCTCAGACTCCAGACTTCAATCTCATGGAGCATATGCTGGATGACGTGGAACGGAACATTGGGCGTCTGAATCCACTGCTGTCCAATGTTCGAGAACTGGGAGATGTTATTCTACATACATGGACTAATATTTCAGCAGGCTACCAAAACTTCAGTGCCAAGACGAATCTGTTCTGAAGATTAAAGGTGGTCCAACATTCTGTTGAGTAAACCTCAATGCCAAGACAAATCTGTTCTGAAGAACAAAATACACTGCTGGCCACTCAAAATGCAACACCAAGAAGGACACGAGATAGCAAAGCCAGATTTACTGGACATATAACAACAGATACAAATATGAAACGACTGAGCTTACAGGCCCGTGCGCCTTGCGGAACACGCAGACATCAATAGTTCGTGTGTCCACCATGGCTGGCAATAACGGCCGCTACCCGCCGCGGCATCGAACGAAAGAGGATTCGGATGTGGGCTTGGGGTATGTCGGTCCAGGCTGCTTCCACACGTTGCCACAGTTTATAACGAAGTAAATTTCTCCGTCATTTCTGTCCACGCCAGGATTCGAACCCGGATTCCCTCATTCCGGAATAAGTCGCTCTACAAATTGAGCTACGCGGACGTTTTGTTCTGACTACTATCTGCCTTTATGTCGTGTGCGTCCTGCTGGCAGGTACGTCACATCTCCCCCCCCAAAGAGGGCCGGGGTATGGCCCACGGGTCAGCCGTGACCATTAATCGTTGTGCAGGCAGCCATCCACTGTAGAACGTGCACTTGAGAACTCCCAGTCAATTTTTTTCGAAGCGCTGGAGAAGGGATTCTCTGATTTTTCCTATCTCGGGGTGTGGAAATAACATCACACCATTGCGAGAATTTGAACGGTCGGGTCATCCGGATAGTTCGGGCGCCATTATAACGAAGTAAATTTCTCCGTCATTTCTGTCCACGCCAGGATTCGAACCCGGATCCCCTCATTCCGGAATAAGTCGCTCTACCAATTGAGCTACGCGGACGTTTTGTTCTGACTACTATCTGCCTTTATGTCGTGTGCGTCCTGCTGGCAGGTACGTCACAAGTTCATCAGGCGTAGCCACGGGTGGTGCTTGCCGGGCCACTCGGTTGCCGATCAGCGACCAGACGTGTTCGATGGGCGACATATCGGGAGAACAGGCGGGCCACGACAGCAGTGACACCTGGTGGGTGTGAAGAATTGTTGCACGATGCGTGCCACGTGCGGGCGCGCATTTTCCTGTTGAAACGTGGCCGCTCGCAGGTCCTGCAAGTAAAGGAGGACTACAGGCTTCAAAACGTCGGAGATGTAGCGGTGGCTGTTGAGTGTACCGGCGATGCGTACCAGAGGGGTGCGGGTGTCATATCCAATCGCGCCCCAAACCATAACGCCAGGCGGCGGACCGGTATGGCGATGCATAATGCAGGCGTCATACAGTTTCTCTCCGCGGTGCCGCCACACGCGGATCCGACCATCGTGGTGTTGCAGGGAGAAGCGGGATTCGTCGGAGAAGACAATGTCGTTCCCTTCCGTAGTCCAGGTACGGCGTTCAAGGGCCCACTGCAGCCGCACTCACCGGTGGTGTAACGTCAGTGGTAATCGGAGCAATAAGCGCCGTGCGACAAGTCCCCGCTCCTGCAGACAACGTCGAACGGTACGTGCTGACACAGGTTGTTGCGCAACACACCCTAATTCCTGCGCTAACGTTCGTGATGTGGCGGTGCGAGCCGTCAATGCCCGCCGCACAACATACCGGTCCTCTCGGTCGGTGGTGTGCCGCGGCTGCGGCAATCCCTCACGTCGATCCGTCCGTCCCTCCTGCACCCACCGAATCCATACTCGCCTCACTGTGGCTGGATGTCGTCCCACACGGGCGCCGATGTCTCGGTACGATAAACCGCTGTCGTGATAAGTCACTATTCGTCCTCTCTCGAACTCCGAAACGTGCTGGAATGACTGCCGTATTCTGCGACGAGGCATCAGGAAGCTTCTCACGCACAGGTCCGGCAGCACAACACACTTCCACTACTTACACCCCGCCTTCTGTGCACCCTTCTTACAGTGCTTCTCGGTGGCGTGCCGGGCGCACATGATTTGTATATGTCCTGCAATGCTAATCGTATCGTTTGCATGTCCTCTCGCGGGCGACGCATGCTGTGAATTTCAGGCCAATTGGATGCTTCCTTCTTAGTGTTGCATTTTGGGTGACCAGCAGTGTAAGCCAGCACTATTAGGTGAACTTTAATGCCAAGACTAATCTGTTCTGAAGAACAAAGTAGTCCAGCATTATTAGGTAAACTTCACTAGCAAGACGAATGTGATCTAAAAGACGAGAGGTGGTCCAACACACTATTAGGTAGGTAATCCTCATAAATTGGCGACTCACTAGATATTTTAAGCAGATGTTTCAGGTTTGAGTTTGAACTGGAAATATGCGTACAATGGTAAAGAACAAGAAGTTTAGGTTTTACTTACCGAAACATTGCAGCGTTATTTTCAGAACATGACTCTTGATTCTTACTGACCAACAAGCATTTCATGTACTTATCCGTTCTCAGTTGAGGAGAATTATTTTCGCACAGGCTCATTGAAGATGAGAAATAGCCAGAATCCCATTCATCCCAATAAATAGGTTTAGAAATCAGATCTATAACAACCTGAAAATAAATTTAAGAAAAAAATTCATAAAATCTAAAGTGTATAAAATGTTAAAACGAGTGAGGTTTTTTTTTTTTTTTTTTGATTGGAGGTTTCACGACCACCGTGAGCAACTCAATGGGCTATAAGCAGTCGCCCGTCCCTAATTTAGGGTCACTGGTTCCAGGGAAGGGAGAGAGCCAGTGCCGTAAGACAAACACAACATCCATGCCTGACCGGGATTCGAACCCGTACCCCTTACGGACGAATGATCATAGGCCAGCGCCTTAGACCACTGCGCCACCGGGGCGGCTAAAACGAGTGAGGTAAAATGATCTTGAAAATCAGACAAAGATCTTCGCTCTTTCCACGTTTATAAGTGAGTCACGGAAAAATTCTCATTGGCCGCCACCGGGAGTCGAACCCAGGGTCTTCCAGTTACGCGCCGGATATGCTTCCGCTACACCACAGCGGTCTCGAATTCCTCCAGACTCACACACGCTAACTGCCAAGCCAATTTGGCAGGTTGCTTCTGGGGCCCCGCGCAATGCTGGGGATTCACCAAAGATGGTAAGCAGCAACTGAACAAATAATTAGAAGGCGAATTAATAATTAATTCAGAAATTTAACGTGGACCAGGAACATGAGACAAAGATCTTCGCTCTTTCCACGTTTATATAGTGCTGGCCAATGAGAATTTTTCGTGACTCACTTATAAACGTGGAAAGAGCGAAGATCTTCTTTGTCTGATGTTCCTGGTCTACGTTAAATTTCTGTATTAATGATCTTGAAAAGTTCAGGACCTTTTTCATGCCAGTTGTTCAGATGCTGTTCCAGTGTTTTGGACAAACTATTTTTTTACTCTATGATGATCTATGGGAGCGTTCAATAATAATCAATATTCGGACAGGAACAAAAAAGCCGCCCCGGTGGCGCAGTGGTCTAAGGCGTTGGCCTCTGATCATTCGTCCGAAAGGGGTCCGGGTTCGAATCCCGGTGAGGCATGGATGTTGTGTTTGTCTTACGGCACTGGCTCTCTCCCTTGCTTGGAACCAGTGACCCTAAATTAGGGACGGGCGACTGCTTATAGCCCATTGAGTTGCTCACGGTGGTCGTTAAACCTCCAATCAAAAAAAAAAAAAAAAAGGAACAAAAATGGTAGTACATATTCGGACAGGAACAAATGGTTTTTCGCAGCATATAATTCGTAACCTATGAAGTAGTGGCACAAAGTATGGTAAGATTGTGATGATTGATTTTTTGTTATGCATAGTGGAGCTAACTCAGGTGAAAGTATGAACACGCTTGAGGCAGAGCCGTGATCCGTTTCCTGTATCTCCAAGGCGAAACTCCAGTGATTATTCACGAGAAAATGAGGGCGTTGTTTGGAGTTTGATGCCCATCCCGTATGCTGCAACACTATAAGTGTTGTAGCAGAGTGGAATAGACAATTCAAATGTTGACGAGTAAGCATCCACAGCAAAGAAATTGGTGCATAGTCTGTCTGTTCACGGAGAGGCTTTTTGGAAAACGTATGATGAGAACATCACCATGACATCGGAGCGGCATAAGTCGTTTCTAGAAGAGACATCCTACTGGGGGTTGGTATGAATGTTCACGGAGAAGCTTTTTGGAAGACGTATGATGAGAACATCACCATGACATCGGAGCGGCATAAGTCGTTTCTAGAAGAGACATCTTACTGGGGGTTATTATGGATGTTCACGGAGAGGCTTTTTAGAAGACGTATGATGATAACATCACCATGACATCGGAGTGGCATAAGTCGTTTCTAGAAGAGACATCCTACTGGGGGTTGGTATGGATGTTCACGGAGAAGCTTTTTGGAAGACGTATGATGAGAACATCACCATGACATCGGAGCGGCATAAGTCGTTTCTAGAAGAGACATCCTACTGGGGGTTGGTATGGATGTTCACGGAGAGGCTTTTTAGAAGACGTATGATGATAACATCACCATGACATCGGAGTGGCATAAGTCGTTTCTAGAAGAGACATCCTACTGGGGGTTGGTATGGATGTTCACGGAGAAGCTTTTGGAAGACGTATGATGAGAACATCACCATGACATCGGAGCGGCATAAGTCGTTTCTAGAAGAGACATCCTACTGGGGGTTGGTATGGATGTTCACGGAGAGGCTTTTTAGAAGACGTATGATGATAACATCACCATGACATAGGAGCGGCATAAGTCGTTTCTAGAAGAGACATCCTACTGGGGGTTGGTATGGATGTTCACGGAGAGGCTTTTTAGAAGACGTATGATGATAACATCACCATGACATCGGAGCGGCATAAGTCGTTTCTAGAAGAGACATCCTACTGGGGGTTGGTATGGATGTTCACGGAGAGGCTTTTTAGAAGACGTATGATGATAAAATCACCATGACATCGGAGCGGCATAAGTCGTTTCTAGAAGAGACATCCTACTGGGGGTTGGTATGGATGTTCACGGAGAGGCTTTTTAGAAGACGTATGATGATAACATCACCATGACATCGGAGCGGCATAAGTCGTTTCTAGAAGAGACATCCTACTGGGGGTTGGTATGGATGTTCACGGAGAAGCTTTTTGGAAGACGTATGATGAGAACATCACCATGACATCGGAGCGGCATAAGTCGTTTCTAGAAGAGACATCCTACTGGGGGTTGGTATGGATGTTCACGGAGAGGCTTTTTAGAAGACGTATGATGATAACATCACCATGACATCGGAGTGGCATAAGTCGTTTCTAGAAGAGACATCCTACTGGGGGTTGGTATGGATGTTCACGGAGAAGCTTTTTGGAAGACGTATGATGAGAACATCACCATGACATCGGAGCGGCATAAGTCGTTTCTAGAAGAGACATCCTACTGGGGGTTGGTATGGATGTTCACGGAGAGGCTTTTTAGAAGACGTATGATGATAACATCACCATGACATCGGAGCGGCATAAGTCGTTTCTAGAAGAGACATCCTACTGGGGGTTGGTATGGATGCTCACGGAGAAGCTTTTTGGAAGACGTATGATGAGAACATCACCATGACATCGGAGCGGCATAAGTCGTTTCTAGAAGAGACATCCTACTGGGGGTTGGTATGGATGTTCACGGAGAGGCTTTTTAGAAGACGTGTGATGATAACATCACCATGACATCGGAGCGGCATAAGTCGTTTCTAGAAGAGACATCCTACTGGGGGTTGGTATGGATGTTCACGGAGAGGCTTTTTAGAAGACGTATGATGATAACATCACCATGACATCGGAGCGGCATAAGTCGTTTCTAGAAGAGACATCCTACTGGGGGTTGGTATGGATGTTCACGGAGAAGCTTTTTGGAAGACGTATGATGAGAACATCACCATGACATCGGAGCGGCATAAGTCGTTTCTAGAAGAGACATCCTACTGGGGGTTGGTATGGATGTTCACGGAGAGGCTTTTTAGAAGACGTATGATGATAACATCACCATGACATCGGAGCGGCATAAGTCGTTTCTAGAAGAGACATCCTACTGGGGGTTGGTATGGATGTTCACGGAGAGGCTTTTTAGAAGACGTATGATGATAACATCACCATGACATCGGAGCGGTATAAGTCGTTTCTAGAAGAGACATCCTACTGGGGGTTGGTATGGATGTTCACGGAGAAGCTTTTTGGAAGACGTATGATGAGAACATCACCATGACATCGGAGCGGCATAAGTCGTTTCTAGAAGAGACATCCTACTGGGGGTTGGTATGGATGTTCACGGAGAGGCTTTTTAGAAGACGTATGATGATAACATCACCATGACATCGGAGCGTCATAAGTCGTTTCTAGAAGAGACATCCTACTGGGGGTTGGTATGGATGTTCACGGAGAAGGTTTTGGAAGACGTGTGATGAGAACATCACCATGACATCGGAGCGGCATAAGTCGTTTCTAGAAGAGACATCCTACTGGGGGTTGGTATGGATGTTCACGGAGAGGCTTTTTAGAAGACGTATGATGATAACATCACCATGACATCGGAGCGGCATAAGTCGTTTCTAGAAGAGACATCCTACTGGGGGTTGGTATGGATGTTCACGGAGAGGCTTTTTAGAAGACGTATGATGATAACATCACCATGACATCGGAGCGGCATAAGTCGTTTCTAGAAGAGACATCCTACTGGGGGTTGGTATGGATGTTCACGGAGAGGCTTTTTAGAAGACGTATGATGATAACATCACCATGACATCGGAGCGGCATAAGTCGTTTCTATAAGAGACATCCTACTGGGGGTTGGTATGGATGTTCACGGAGTGGCTTTTGGAAGACGTATGACGAGAACATCACCATGACATCGGAGCGGCATAAGTCGTTTCTAGAAGAGACATCCTACTGGGGGTTGGTATGGATGTTCACGGAGTGGCGTTTTGGAAGACGTATGATGAGAACATCACCATGACATCGGAGCGGCATAAGTCGTTTCTAGAAGAGACATCCTACTGGAGGTTGGTATGGATGTTCACGGAGAGGCTTTTGGAAGACGTATGATGAGAACATCCCCATATTATCGGAACAGTATAAGTCGTTTCTAGAGGCGACATCTTACTGGTCTTTGCCACAGATGTTGACGGAGTGGCTTTCTGGAAGACGTGTGATGAGATAATCCCCGCGACATCGGAGCTGTATAAGTCGTTTATTGAGGAGCATATCTCAGCATGGGAACAGCGACATGTCCTCGCACGGCCGCACAATTCCAGGACTGTTCGCGTGTTAGAACTGTTAGATAGAGCTGTCCGGGCCACTGTTTTCACCAGAAAAGAACCCCTACGATTTCAACTGTTCTGTCCATTTAAAAAGGGAGATGTCCGGTACTCGCTACAACAAACAGAATCTGGATATCCGAACTACAAACATTTTCCACAGACTTAATTACACTGGCACTTTTAATGGTATTCCTAAACTGCCCAAAGTTTGGGAACTTATTGTATTACTGACAATGAGAGAATCTGCTAATGATTACCCTCAAGTATTGCAATCATTGCGTTTCGATTATATGAATTTTGGCAAGCTGAAAGTGTAGATTACTTTCCGAGCAACCTAAAGTTAGATTTCACGCACAATTTACGCACGAAGTTCCATCCCAACATACACTCACGGACAATGAAATTGGCGCAGCAAGAAGGAAGCATCGGATTGAACTGAAATTTTATGGACGTAATGATACAGATGAACGATACACATGATGAGAAAAACAGAGCTGCAAGACAATTACAGAGCGATCTGTGGCACGCAGTCCGGTCATCTTGAATAGCACGACGCACCGCCTCGTGCGGCGATACATGCTGCAATACGGTCCGAGTTGGAGGCGAACAGACGCCTGATGTTGTCTGCGGCACACTGACCCACATGTGTTGGACGGTATGCTCCAAATTTCGAATAGTGCGGCACGGCGTCAGAAGGCGTTTCAACTGGTCCCACACATGCTCGATAGGGGACATATCCAGGGAGCGGGCTGGCCATGGAAGTGACTGGACATGACGTAGGCAGTGCTGGGCAACCCGAGCCGTGTGTGGGCGGGCATTATCCTGCTGGCATAGCGCACCTGGAATCCCGGCCAGGAATGGGAGCACATGGGGCCGTAGGATCTCATCGACGTACCGCTGGCCCGTCAATGATCCACGTACCACTACTAGAGCTGATCGGTTATCGTAGGCTATGGCTCCCCAGACCATAATGCCTGCAATGGGGGAGGTGTGGCGCTCGATGGCGAGGTCGGGATTGTGCCGTTGACCCGGGGACCTCCACACCCGGACACGATTATCATCTGTCCCCCAAAACGAAGCGGCACTCATCTCTAAACACCACACGTTGCCATTCTGTGGGCACCACTGCACATGGAGCCGGCGATGTTCCGGTGTTAATGGCAGCACATGTAAGGGTCACTCGGATCGCAGATTCGCTTCCGCGAGTCGTCGGAAAATGGTTCGTAGACACACAGGAGCCGCTACATCTGACTGTATAGTGGACCGGGTTCCCGTTGGATCCGTTCGTGCCTGGAGCACGATCCATCCATCCTCTCTACCGGTGGTCCTCCTGGTCCGTCCGGAGCCGCACCAACGTGTGGCAGTGCCGTCACGTGTCCACTGCTCCCAACACAGTCGTACGGTAGGGTCAGAACGATCCACGTGGCGGGCTATACGCGCGCCGACGATTGACGTCTCTGGCGTCTACCTGGAATTCTTGCCACTCTGTACTCCTGCTTGCGTCGGCCGGTGCTTTTGGCTTTCATGGGGCATCGACTACACGCCGGTTTATAAGGCAGCCGGTTCGTGCTTTCAGCGCCACCACAGAGTGTGCGGTCATGCGCACTCGCCCCTAACGTGGATCATTTGCATGCCAGCACGCACTCTAGCTATTTGCAAAGTTTCGCGGTTGTAGCATGTTTTCTACTAGGTGCGCAAATTTCATTGTCGGTGAGCGTATGTTGCATTTTCATGAGCTTTAAAAGACTTAACCAACAGACGCCTAAAGAAAAACTTTTGAAGAAGCTCATCCAGTATTAGGATAACATTTCACTACATTTTTAATATCCCTGCTCTAAATAAAGATAAAGTCGGCAGGGAGCATTTCATTACTACTATTACACCAAAGTTTATTACAGCGATGGATGGAACTACTTACTATTGCAGGGCTTCTAATAATCACAGAACTTCCGTACAACATTATTTTTGTTTTAAAAACAGGAAAAAGAGATTTCTTCTTCCAGCATCTAGGTGAACTACAGTCAGTGAGTGTAACGGTCCATCCCTTTTTGATTCCAACCGGACAAACCTAAAAACAAAAAGGAACAACAAATAAATAAATACCACGACTTTCAAGTAGTGCAAATTTTTTGTTTTAGTTACCAGGGTGAAACAAAAGTTTTTTTCGCTTTTTTTTATTGGGGGTTAAACGACCACCGTGAGCAACTCCGTGGTCTATAAGCAGTCTCCCGTCCCTAATTTCGGGCCACTGGCTCAAGGGAAGGGAGAGAGCCGGTGCTGTAATACAAATACAACATCCATGCCTCACGGGATTCGAACCCGAGCCCATCTCCGGCGAATCGTCATAAGCCAGCAATTAGACCACTGCGCCACCGGAGGGGATAGTTAGGTGTTTAACGACCGTGAGCAATACAATAGGCTATAAGCAGTCGCCTGTCTTTAATTTAGGGCCACTGGCTCCAGGGAAGGGAGAGAGCCAGTGCAGTAAGACAAACACAACATCCATGCCGAACCCGGACCATCTCGACGAATAGTCAGAAGCCATGTCTTAGACCATTGCTCCACCAGGGTGGTAATTGGACGTTTAACGACCACCGTGAGCAACACAATGAGCTATAAGCAGTCACCCGTCCCTAATTAAGTGCCACTGGCTCCAGGGAAGGGATAGAGCCAGTGTCGTAAGACAAACACAACATCCGTGACTCGGCGGGATTCGAACCCGGACTCATCACGGACGAATGTTCAGAAGCCATCTCTCAGACCACTGAATAATTGGATATTTAATGACCACCGTGAGCAACACAATGGGCTATAACAGTTGCCCGTCCCTAATTTAGAGTCAGTGGTTCCAGGGAAGGGAGAGAGCCAGTGCCGTAAGAAAACAAACACAACATACATGCCTCACCGGGATTCGAACCCGGACGCATCTCGGACGAATGGTCAGAAGCCATTCGCTTAAAACACGGCGCCACCGGGGCGACGCCAAAAGTTCGTTCCATTTTAAGTTACGCATGACGTTTGGTCTCCTTTCCTGTGCGAAACGCGTGCCAGCGATGACTGAGTATCGCGATCACGTGGTTGATGACATATACTTGGCACGTAGCCACATTGCATTATCAAGTCAGCAGAGGATGGAGGTCGAAAAACGTGCTGTTAGTGTGCTCCCGAGAAATTATTGGAGAAACGGGTTAAACGCACCAGCGGAAGCGAGAGAAATTTGTGAAGGCGGGGAATCAGTGGACAGCAGCCTTCACGAAAATTGTTCCGGCGTTCCAATGCTGTGGTCGCTAGCCTCGAAAACATGCCGAGGTCAGGACGTCCAACAACCGCCAACTGAGACACCTTGGTCGAAGCTACGTCAGCGAACTCTGGTACCAGTACACGACATCTGAGGTGGAGTCTTCCCAACACACCGTCGTTAGTCACCTGCACCAGCTCAGGTTAGTTTCTCCTCCAGACTTCATCGAATGTTCTCCATGAATTAACACCCCAGAAGTTAAAACAACATATCGCTCACCATCACAGATTGCTCTCAAATCCATAGGACGATAGGTTTTGGCGTCGTATTGTCACAGGTGATGAAAAGTGGATATTCCTACCACTGGGAACCAGTGGCACAGGAAGCACAGCGAGTGGTGCAAAGAGGGAAGTTAGCGAGGAAAGCTTGTGATGGTTCTGTGCACGGGAACTCGTGCCAGATGGTTAGGCTGTGAACGGGAACCTCAATGCCTGTGAAACCCAGATTTTTTTATTTTTTTTATTGGAGGTTTAACGACCACCGTGAGCAATTCAATGGGCTATAAGCAGTCGCCAGTCCCTAATTTAGGGTCACTGGTTCTAGGGAAGGGAGAGAGCCAGTGCCGTAAGACAAACACAACATCCATGCCTCACCGGGATTCGAACCCGGACCTCGTTCGGACGAATGATCAGAGGCCATCGCTTAGACAACTGCGCCACCGGGGCGGCAACCCAGATTTTCCAGCGGTGAACCTTGAACACACATCCTTCTTCTCCGGAGTCAAATGTTTTCCCAATTATGCTACACCGACAAGGGCTTATCACTGCTACTTGCCGTCTTGAGACGTGAGTTACCCCTGTAGTGTGTCACATACACTATATTATCAAACAGGGCCGGTCCGAGGGGTAGGCCAGTTAGGCAACTGCCTAGGGCGCCACCAAAGCAAACGGGCGCCAAATTAGCCCATGGATTTGTAAATTTTCTTTCATAATAAAATTATCTGCTAACTTTTTTATGAGCTGGTCTGCACTTTCCACAAAAATGAAAGCTGAATTATTCTTTGTTGTTTATTTGGCGCGTGCAGAGTTCCTAGATATGTATATAAATATACACGGTCGAGTCACGTTACTGTGACCACCTCCTACTTTTGACGTCAACAACGCGTAGCCAATGAAAAAAGGAACGTGTCGGGAGCTGAGCTGGCTTGGAGAGTATCTAAAGTGTGCTGGAAGCATTCTGAAAACGTCATGCATAAAAGGAGCGATTTATCAGATTTCCAAAACGGGATGATTATCGGCTTTCGGGGCAAGGATGGCAGTATTTCTGAAACACCGCAGTTTGTGAACTGTTCGCGTGCTGCTGTGGTTAAAGTGTATCGTGATTGGAGAAATTTGTAGAAACTGCGGAGCACCACGTGCCATTCATGTGAGAGGTGAACGTCGGCTTCGAAGGTGCGTGAGGGCCATTTCGACATGCTACACTGGAGCAACTCACTGGCCGAATGAACCAGGCGGCTACCGGAAGTGTGTCTAAAGCGACAGTTCACTGAACCTTGCTGCGCATGGGGCTCCGATGCAGACGGATGGTCACTGCACCTATGCTAACGAAGGTGCATCGGCAGAAAAGGCTTACATATTTGCACGGAAGTATCGGAATTCCACCTCCGCTGATTGGCAAAGGATTGCCTTCTCCGATGAGTCACGTTTTCTGCATCATCGAATGGATGGACGTTGGCGTGTAAGGCGAGAAACATCGGAGAACAAATACTCTTCAACCATTGCCGGCAGGAAGAAGACAAGATGATGGGGGCAGCGTTATGGTCTGGGGAATATTTCCGTGGCATTCCCTGGGTCCACTCATACCTGTGGAAGGCACTATGGACTGAATTCGTTATGAATTCATCCTTTCAGACCACGTACGCCCATACATGCTGATTGTCTTCCCTGGGGCGGATGGGATCTTCCAGCACGACAATGCGACGTGTCACACAGCTAAAAATGTCCGAGAGTGGTTGGAAGAGCACGATGAAGACTTCAAAGTAATTCCCTGCCCCCCCCCAATTCCTTAGACTTAAACCAAATTGATCAACTGTGGGACCACCTCGATCATGTTGTTCGCTCTATGGATCCTCCACCACGCACCCTCCAGCAGCTGTCAGATGCACTGCAGTCAACATGGCTCCACATACCTGTGAACACCTTCAAGCACCTTATTGAGTCACTCCCAGCCCGTCTAGCTGCTGTCCGCGCTGCGCACGGCGGTTACTCTGGATATTAGCTGGTGGTCACAATAATGTGACTCGACCATGTATAACAATAAGGCTTGAGTGACAAGTGCTGCATAAGTCATGAGTGACAAGTGCTGTATAAGGCTTGAGTGACAGCCTAGAGTAAGGCACAAAAAAAGACTTTTTAACTATGAAAACTACGACGAAGCTCTTATGGATTGTTGTGAAACCGTATATAAATCAACGGTTTTCTATCCACTCATTGATAACGCATTGTTTTCCATTCAGGAAAGATTTACTCAGTTGCAAAAACATTCTAACGCTTGGGGGTTTCCTTTATAAATTGAAGACATTGCCTGACAGGGATTCTTTAAAACAAAAATGTATGCAGTTAGAAAAATTCCTTAAGGATACTGACAGTGAAGAAAAAGTTATCGATGGGAGCAACTGTTTAACGAGCTGCAGCATTTGCAAGCACTTATGAGCAACTGCAGCTCAGCTTCTCCAATTGAAACTCTAAACTTCATATTCCAGCATGATAAGGTTGATTGATTTCCCAACAGTTAGATTTGCTTGCGAATATTACTTACAATTCCGCTCTCGGTAGCAAGCGGGGAAGGAAGTTTTAGTAAATTAAAGCTAATAAAGACTTATTTGAGATCTACAATGATGCAGGAACGGCTATCGCCTTTATTTTATTTATTTATTTTTATAATTTTTTTTTTTTATTGAAGGTTTAACGACCGCCGTGAGCAACTCAATGGGTGCCGCCCCGGTGGTGCAGTGATCTAAGCGATGGCCTCTGATCATTCGTCCGAACAAGGTCCGGGTTCGAATCCCGGTGAGGCATGGATGTTGTGTTTGTCTTACGGCACTGGCTCTCTCCCTTCCCTGGAACCAGTGACCCTAAATTAGGGACGGGCGACTGCTTATAGCCTATTGAGTTGCTCACGGTGGTCGTTAAACTTTCAATCAATGCCGCCCCGGTGGCGCAGTGGTCTAAGCGATGGCCTCTGATCATTCGTTCGAAAGGAGTCCGGGTTCGAATCCCGGTGAGGCATGGATGTTGTGTTTGTCTTACGGCACTAGGTCTCTCCCTTCCCTGGAACCAGTGACCCTAAATTAGAGACGGGCGACTGCTCATAGCCCATTGAGTTTCTCACGGTGGTCGTTAAACCTTCAATCAATGCCGCCCCGGTGGCGCAGTGGTCTAAGCGATGACCTCTGATCATTCGTCCGAAAGGGATCCGGGTTCGAATCCCGTGAGGCATGAATATTGTGTTTGTCTCACGGCACTGGCTCTGTCCCTTCCCTGGAACCAGTGGCCCTAAATTAGGGACGGGCGACTCCTTATAGCCCATTGAGTTGCTCACGGTGGTCGTTAAACCTCTAATCAATCAACCAATGCCGCCCCGGTGGCGCAGTGGTCTAAGCGACGGCCTCTGATCATTCGTCCGAACGGGGTCCGGGTACGAATCCTGGTGAGGCATGGATGTTGTATTTGTCTTACGGCACTGGCTCTCTCCCTTCCCTGGAACCAGTGACCCTAAATTAGGGACTGCTTATAGCCCATTGAGTTGCTCACGGTGGTCGTTAAACCTCCAATCAAAAAGAAAAAAAACTCAATGGGCTGTAAGCAGTCACCCGTTCCTAATTTAGGGCCACTGGTTCCAAGGAAGGGAGAGACCCAGCGCCGTAAGACAAACACGACATCCATACCTCACCGGGATTTGAACCAGGGCCTACCTTGAACAAATGATCAGAAGCCATCGCTTAAACAACTGCGCCACCCGGGTGGTCTATCGCCTATATCCATCATTTCTACTGAAAACGATATTGCACAAAAAATTTATTTTTCCAAAGCAACGAAGAAGTTTTCGCAAAGGAAAGCCAGACGTGAACGTTTCATATAAATAAAGAGGACAACTATATATGATTCCGTCATTTTGTGAGTAAATTTATTATTATTATTATTATTATTATTATCATCATCACAATTATTATATTGGACTATTAATTTGTAGCTAAGCATATAATAGTGAGTTAGTGACATATTCTTAGTGAGTTTGGATGTTTCTTACTGAAAAAAAAGATCAAAGGAAAGGGGGCGTGAAATTTAGCTCATGCCTATATTCGTCCTTTTTTTTTTTTTTTTTGATTGGAGGTTTAACGACCACTGTGAGCAACTCAAATGGGCTATAAGCAGTCGCCCGTCCCTAATTTAGGGTCACTGGTTCAAGGGAAGGGAGAGAGCCAGTGCCGTAAGACAAACACAACATCCATGCCTGACCGGGATTCGAACCCGGACCCCCAACGGACGAATGATCAGAGGCCAACGCCTTAGACCACTGCGCCACCGGGGCGGCTATTCGTACTTACACCCAGACCGGCCCTGTTATCAAAAGTATCCGGACACTACCAAATATTTGCATAAGTGCAAATAATGGTTGTGAAGGAAGGTGCGCTGTGAGTGGGGAGGTACATATTCAAAGCTGAGATGTTCTGACGTGATATCAGTAACTTTGAAGCGGATATGCCGCTTGAACATGAACTTTCGAGTCCCCGCGTGGGCTGGTCATAGGGCGTCATTTGAATAACATTGCCATACGGAACATTGTATGTCGTGAAGAGATGTAAGCTGGGTGGCACAACTACAGCAAAAAAAAAAAAAAAAAAAAAGTTAGGAAACTCATACAATGCATTGATTATGATACGCTTTCCAACATACCACAAATCATTACTCAAGTTATGAGGATAATGGCTGTGGAATAAATCTCGCTGCTGTGCCTTGACCTTTGACACCATTTCGATGAAATTCAACAGAACCGGTTAAGTATATTTCCGGAACAACATACTTAAGTTTTGTCTCAATCGAAGCATTTTTAGTCAAGTTATGAGGATAATGGCTTTGGAATAAATCTCGCTCCTGTACCTTGACCTTTGACACCATTTCGATGATATTCAACAGAACTGGTTCAGTACATCTCCGGAATAACATGATTAAGTTTTGTCGCAATCAAAGCATTTTTATGTACGTTATGACGCATAAGAGCAATGGAATGGATCCCGCTCCTATGTCCTGACCTTTGACCTCATTTCGCCCAATTTTCAATAGGGTTCGTCCCCAGGTGGTCCCCTACCTCATACTAAAATATCATCGAAATCGAGCTATTTTTACGCGATTTATCGTGCGGGTGGACGGACAGACAGACAGGCGCACAAAGCTGGAGCATATACACTTCAGAGCAATTGAATTAGAGACAGCTGGCGTTACGCAAATGTGGCGCTGAGGGCGGCCCTGTGAACGGAAACGACATGACGTATGCAGCGACCCGACAATATAAGGAATGATACGACGGGAATCAGTAAGAGTCGGACCCAGTATGGGTAAGACAAAGGATCTAAGCGCATTTGATCGTGGGCAAATTGTCGGGGCCCGACGAATGAGTCTCTTCATCTCGGAAGTCGTGCAGGCACTGGCATTTTCACGAGCCACTGTGTCACGGGCGCACCGTGAGTTCATCGAATCCGGTAAAACCATCCCTGCAAGGGCCAACTGCCGTGGACAACAGCGTGTGGATGAACGGGTTCATCGTCGGCTAGCTCACATTGTAATAGCGGATAGACGGGCCACAGTGCAAGAAATCACTCGGAAATTTAACGCTGGTGCACAAAAACGTGTAAGCAGCCACACCATCCATAACCATCTCTTCGCTATGGGGTACAGAAGCCATCGTCCCACGAGGGTACCGCTGCTGACCGTACATCACAGGGTGCAAAGATTAGCATGGGCGCTGGAACATCGCCACTGGACCCTAGACATGTGGGGAAATGTTGCCTGGACTGATGAGTCGAGATTCACGTTGGTACATGCGGATGGCAGGATACGAGTACGGCGCAAACCACATGAAGCGATGGATCCTTCTTGCCAGCAGGGTACTCTTCAAGCTGGTGGGGGTCGCATTCTTGTTTGGTGACTGTTTACGTGGACTCAAATGGGACCCCCTGGTACGTATGACATCGTCCCTCACAAGTCAACGTTACCGGGATATCCTGGACAACCATTTGCTCCCGTTTGTGCGTCTTCAACATCCCACTGTGGATCTCATCCTGCAACAAGACAATGCAGCTCCCGAATTGTATCCGAATGGTTGGATGGACACTCCACCGACGTGACCTCGCTTCCTTGGCCAGCTAGGTCACATGACCTCACACCCATCGAGCACATCTGGAATGCCATCGAGAGAGATGTTCGAGGCCCTGACCCCCCCCCCTCCATCAAATCTTCGTGAACTGTGGGAGCTTGTTCAGGGGTCGTGGATCCGTATAGCTTCCCAACGCTTCCGGTGTCTTGTCGAGTCCTTGCTGAGACAAATCGCCGCCGTCATCAGGGCGAAAAGTGGTGCTACACTTTACTAGACAGGTATCTCTAATTCAATTGCTCTTCAGTGTATGGTACGAGTACGTAGCACTGAAACATTGAGACTTTTCAGATACGTTGCGCAATGTAACAGTAATGTTTCAGAAACTTTACGGTTACGGCAAAATGTCCTCAAACGTTACATATCATTTGAAACATATCCGATACGCTACAGTGAAATGTCTTTGTAACTTCAATATACCAACTTCATGTTACTGTTACGTGTTTGAAAGATGTAACTTCGTAACATTTCTGTTACGTATTTGAAAGATATTTGTGACCATCATATTACTGTTACGTGATAATAGAGGGTTTCTGTAACAAAGGAAGCCGTGCACAACGTCCCCGTGCTGCCTCAAGAACAGATGTGGGTGTTGTCGATTCCTGGTCAATTATGATGTCAGTCGCAGCCATTTTTTTTTCCACGAGATTTTTCCGAACAACTTTTGTCCGCCATTTGCTCATTGTGTTCAACCACAACATTTCGTGAGCCACATGGTCTTACCGAACATGTTTTGTTCATAGTTTCTTTTTACCACCCCACATGGTCTTACCGATATCTTTTATACGCCATTTTGTTTTTCTCCATCGGGAAATTTTACAGTGTGACGTCATGACGCTGGGGAAATTTTCTTTCCAAGGAAATAAAAATCCTCGCAGATCACGCTAGGCTCGAGCCTCTGCACAGAGGGTTTCTATAGGAAGATGCATTATCCCCAAGGAGGTTATACTGTATTACTGGAGACACCACTGGCTCTGCCGCCATAGGTCACAGCTGAACTGTGGTGAGACGTCACAAGCAGGCAAAAACGAACTAAATTATACCATTGATAAAACAGTAAGCTTGTGTATCATTGATAAAGATTATTGAATTACTCATTTTATCTGTTTATACGCTTAGAAGCTTTTGTTCCATTGGTTTCAAAGCAGCTTCTTTTCTGCGGCTGCGTCGTGCCTGCACATGACGTCATTTGCAGCACGGACGGTGACTTATGGCGGCCAATGCTGTGTGGATAAGAGTGGTGTCTCCAGTAATATAACCTCCTTCATTAACCCACTCGACCAACTAGTGTCTCTCGAGGTGGATAAGAACAACTTACGAACACGCATTCCGTTATCTCATTAGCACCAGCTAAACGGCTTCGAAACGGCCCCCACTAATCGGCGACCGGACTTGTGGTGAGCTTGGGTATGGGATTTGGAACTGTTTTGGTTTTTTGCGGGGACAATGGCTACTGCGAAGAGGTAAGTTATTTCATGTGTATCTCGCGTTTTTTTTTTAAATTTAGTACAATCACGATTTGATTTTTTTTTTTTTTGCCTTCCCATCGGAACGCTGGAGGACTAAGCCTTTTGAAGCAGCTCTACAGGACAGCAACAAAACTGAAATCTAGAGGGAGGGGGGGGGGTATTTTTTTTTTTTGGAGGTTTAACGACCACCGTGAGCAACTCAATGGGCTATAAGCAGTCGCCCGTCCCTAATTTAGGGTCACTGGTTCCAGGGAAGGGAGAGAGCCAGTGCCGTAAGACAAACACAACATCCATGCCTGACCGGGATTCGAACCCGGACCCCTTACGGACGAATGATCAGAGGCCAACGCCTTAGACCACTGCGCCACCGGGGCGGCGGGGGGGTAAATCATTACCTTCCGATACCTTTGACCACAAACAGGGTGGCCATTGTTGCTTTCAGGAGGGGGCAAACAGAAATTGTAACTACGAAGGGCATATGCAAACATCATATAAAAATTTCGACTGTGGACCCCATGCAATATGGTCCAGAAATACATAGGTTTATTTCTTCAAAAGGCTTAGTCCTCCACTTTGGCCGCCCCGGTGGCGCAGTGGTCTAAGCGATAGCCTCTGATCATTCGTCCGAACGGTGTCCGGGTTCGAATCCCGGTGAGGCATGGATGTTGTGTTTGTCTTACGGCACTGGTTCTCTCCCTTCCCTGGAACCAGTGACACTAAATTAGGGACAGGCGACTGCTTATAGCCCATTGAGTTGCTCACGGTGGTCGTTAAACCTCCAATCAAAAAAAAAAAAAAAAAAAAAAGTTCTCCACTTTTTCGATGGGAAGGGGGGGGAAGTCGAGACAGCGTTTCAATCAATCGAGACCGTGTATTCTGAAGACCAAAAAAGAAGCACGAAATGACGATACAAACTGAATGCATGCAATGTGGTCCACAAATACATGTTTATGCCTTCAAAAGGCTTAGTCCTCCAGAGTTCCGATGGGAAGGCAAAAAATAAAAAAAAATTGTGATTGTACTAAATTTTAAAAAAAGTACGAGATATACATGAAACAACTTACCACTTCGCAGTAGCCATTGACCCCGCAAAAAATCCAAATCCTAAGCTCACCACAATTGCGGTCGCCGATTGATGGGTGCTGTTTGGCTGGTGCCAATGAGATAACGGGATGCGTGTTCGTAAATTGTTCTTATTCCCCTCGAGAGACACTAGTTGGTCGACCACGGGTCGCCTGGCTTTTACAGCGTTGTGTAGCAACTAACGAGAAGGCCAGTGCTTTGCGAATACGTTATTTAATAGAAATGCATTATTTTTTTCCACGGATCATTTTATTTTTCTGTAGCATGACTTAAATTTCTTCATGATTAATCAACGAAATGTACCTTTTAATGTACAGTAGCGAACAAAAGTATTTAGCGAAACAGTTTTTCGACCATAATATTTTTTCTGCTGGACTAAATCGGGTCATTTTGGGATATGATATGTGTTATTCAGTTGTAAACATGACCCATATGCAGATGGAACCTTAACACAGATCAGGTACCGAGCTTAATCGCAAAGATAATACAAATTGACCAACAAAGTAGGTGTGTATCACATTCACTTAATGCAACGATAACAGAAAACAGGTACGACAAAACAATAACTAATACTTAGTGGGATAGCCACGAGACTTAATAACAGCTGCACAACGGGCCGGCATCGAGTCCACTAGCTTCTCGACAGTGACCTGCGGAATTCGCGCCCATTCTGCAGACATCTGGTCGAACTTCTGGGCTCTATTCCGGCAGGTTTTCTTCGCACATCGTCTCTCCAGCTCCTCCCACATGTGCTCGATGCGGTTGAGGTCTGGAGATTGGCTTGGCTAGTCTCGAAGTGTGACCTGTTGCTGCTGGAAGGCTGCCTTCGCTACTCTGAAGGTGTGCTTGGGGTCGTTGTCTTGCTGCATGACCCATCCGGGTGGCATGTTCTGGTTTGCCCATGAGGAAGACATCGTTGATGAGCATGTTCGTGTAGCTCTGGCCGGTCATTATTCCGTCAATCTTGATGATGGGGCCCATTCCATTGCGATAATAGGCGCGGTAAACCATGAGCGATCCTCCTCCGTGCTTGACAGTCGGCTGAATGAACTGGGGGTTGAATCTCTGACCACACGGACGTCGTACGTATCGGATGCCATCACTTCCGAACAAGTTGAACTTGCTCTCGTTGGTGAAAAGCACCTTACTCCAGTCCGCCGTGGTCCAGTGTCGATGACGGCGCGTGAACGCGACTCTGGCTCGTCGGTTCTTGACTCCGAGGAGTGATTTCTTGGCAGGGCGTCTCCCATTCAACCCACCAGCAATGAGACGACGGGAGATGGTCATTCGGCTGACGTTCAAGTCGTCGCTGTCGCGGAATTCGGTGGCGATGTCCACAGCAGTCAAGGTGGGATCAGCACGAGATCGACGGAGGATGCGTCTATCCTGACGCAACGTAGTGGAACAAGGCCTACCACATCGCGGACTGTTCTCGACGGTCCCAGTCTTCTTATAACGTTGCAGAATAGCTGAAATGGACTGGTGTCGGATCTTCAGGGCCCTCGCAATGTCGGTGACGCGCATTCCGGATTCCATCATGTTCACGGCCGCCTGGCGAGCTCCAACAGGGATCTCCGCCTTTTTACCCATTTCTGAAAACCTAAGATTGCCTTATTATCACACTACACATCACAAAACCCACAAAAATCACAAGAAAAACATTAATACATGCAGCAAACAAATGGGTAATAATTGGCAACTCTTGAATATGGCCCATTTCGAACGACAAATTCGCTCTGAGTGAAATACAAACTACGCGGCATTGTAACCCACGAATCAACACATATCATATCCCAAAATGACCCGATTTGGTCCAGCAGAAAAAATTATGGTCGAAAAAGTGTTTCGCCAAATACTTTTGTTCGCTACTGTTTATCTTAATATATTTTTTCTAAATGCTTTGCGAATACGTTATTTAATAGAAATACATTTTTTTCCATGGATCAGTTTATTTTTCTGTAGGATGACTTAAATTTCTTCATGATTAATCAACGAAATGTAATTTTTAATGCATATCTTACTCTATTTTTTTAAACTTGCGTAGTCGTTAAACTTCTCAATATACCAACATTACGTTTTTTCTACCTTTACAAACTAACAACTACTTTTATTGAGACTTTTTTTCCTGATTCAAAACCAATAAACGTACTAAGATATTATACACTGGCGTGCAAAACTTAACGGAAGACACTAGTGTACACTAACTAGCTAACTTGAGTACAACAGTATCACCAAAGAATAGCCCCGTAGCACGTGGAAATACGACTATGCCGCCCCGGTGGCGCAGTGGTCTAAGCGATGGCCTCTGATCATTCGTCCGTCTGGGGTCCGGGTTCGAATCCAGGTCAGGCATGGATGTTGTGTTTGTCTTACGGCACTGGCTCTCTCCCTTCCCTGGAACCAGTGACCCCAAATTAGGGACGGGCGACTGCTTATAGCCCATTGAGTTGCTCACGGTGGTCGTTAAACATCCAATCAAAAAAAAAAAAAAAAAAAATACGACTACGAGAGTGCTTCGGTGAAATAGCATAAATGCGCATGCGCATCCACGCCGCTGCCAAACCAAAACTCTTAAATATCGCCGGAATGTAACATCAAGGTAGCAAATATGTCCAATGGAAACTATAAAACAGTAGTATCGGTGAATGCTATTTTTAACGTAACCGTAATGTACACTGGTGTGCAAAATGTAAGAACGAAGAGGAGAAATTAGCATAACAGCAGAGCGAGCTGGCAGAACGGACCGAAAGACCACTCAGGAGATAGACTAGGGTCCCGTACGGTAGGACATGCGCATATATGCAGCATGACGTAGGGGGGGAATGGGGGAGTGTCGGAAGGGTATAAAGCACACGGGCGGTGTACGCTCAGCAATTCGGTGAAAGCTATTGCACGGTGTACATCAGTTTGAACGACGTCAAGTTGCTGCCACCGCGTGATATGGCCAACAGGCAATCCAGTAAACGACATCTGGATGACTTTACCCGAGGTCGCGTCATTGGGAAGTTGGAAGAAGTTCGAAGGGTGGCTAGTGTGGCCGAGGAGTTCGGGATCGCTCACAGCATCGTTTCACGAGCTTGAAGAGCATTTCAAACGACAGGAACAGCTGCCCGAGAGTTTAGCAGTGGTCGTGCACAAGCAACCACGGCGGCGGACGACCGGTATTTTGTCCTACAGGCGAGAAGAGACAGACGGCAGACAGCGGGAGAAATCGCAAGGCACATGCAACAGACAACTGGACGTTCGTTATCGCGTTTTACCGTGGCTGCACAAAGGTGATCTATTTGCATGACGACCAGTACGGTGTGTGCCATTAACGCCTGCTCATCGGAGACGGCAGTTTCTGTGGTGCCAGGAACACAAGAACTGGACACATCAGCAATGGGGTCGAGTTCTTTTTACGGATGAGAGCCGATTTAGTCTGACGAGTGATTCTGGACGTATACACATCTGGAGAGAGCAGGGAACACGCAATCACACCTCCAACATCATCGAAAGAGACCGGTTTGGAGGTGGCGGAGTTCTCGTTTGGGGCGGTATCATGCTTGGTAGCCGTACTGACCTCTACATCTTCCAAGGAGGTTCAGTCACTGGTGTCCGCTATTGTACCGAGGTTCTCCTGCCTCACGTGCGTCTGTTTAGAGGTGCTGTGGGTCCTGAGTTTCTCTTCATGGACGACAACGCTACACCTCATAGAACAGTGGCTGTCGCAAAGCTGTTGGAGAGTGAAGATATTCAAAGCACGGATTGGACCGCAAGGTCCTCGGACCTAAATCCAATCGAACTCGTGTAGGACCTTTTCGGGAGACGCTTGGCAGCACGTCTCCAGCCGCCAGCAACGATTCCGCAGCTGCGATTGGCGCTACAAGAGGAATGGGCCGCGATGCCTCAACAGCTCCTTGACAACCTCGTACTCAGCATGGACAGAAGTTGTAAATCCTGCAACGCAGTCAGGGGTGATACTAAAGACTGGATTTTTCTTGGCAGCCGCCTGTCACATAGACGTTTCTGTCTTCTGTCCAGTTGTGCTCGAAGCTACCTTTTCAATAAAGTGCCTTTGTATCCTTTGGATTCCTTGTTTGGACGGTTTTGCTCACTTGTCCCATATTCTTACATCTTGGGGATCTTATGGTATGATTTGAGTAGATGTGGAGCACTTCTGCACGACGTTACATTCGAAAAACCGTCTCGTCCTTAATTTTTGCACGCCATTGTGCAAAGAGTTATGTTCCAAAATAGATGTTGCTGAAACGTAATTGTAAGATATCTCTGAAAGTGTAACGAAAATGAGAGATTGTAACATTATTGATACATATCTGAAACGTTTTGTGCTGTATGGGTATTATACTGCATTACACCACTAAGTAAACGGGCTTATGCCACGCTTTAAACGCATTGAACTTGGACAGTTTGCTGTATTCTTTACAGATATTATTTGTTTCTATCATTCATTTCAGGGTTTAATGAGCAATTCTAAGGGTTATAAGAATTGCTCATTAAACCCTGAAACTTTGGTTCATTAAACCCTAAACAACTGGTTCCAAGGAAATTGCTCATTAAACCCTTACTTTGGGACAACTGGTTCCAAGGAAAGAAGAGAGCGAGCGCCGTAAGACCAACACACCACCCAGAGTGGCGTAACTAGCACCCCCGCGGCTGCGGGGGGCGCAGGTAAAGAAGGGGCGTACTGCAGATGACAGTTATAGTCTCTGAAAAAATCCGAAAACGCACAAAAACAAACAAACAAACAGATAATTTACCCAAAGATTAATATTTTCCTTTAAAATATACTTAGCTTTGCAGGTAAATAAATGTCAAGTTTAACTTTTAAAACGCTGAATACTCCACAGATTGAAGTTATTCCGCCCTTTGGCTCCGGCATGTAATTCGATCGCTCTCCAATTCCCCTCCTCCTGTGCTCCTGAGTAAAAGTGCGAAGCCATATGGGAATCCCCCGTGAAGGATGCCTAGGATTAGGAACACGACAGGCCCATTTACTCACAGCAGCCGCAGATCTGCGATGTGTAAGAGGGTGATTTCTTCAAATGATTTGTTTTATTTTGAACAAAACAAATAAACGTTGCTATTGTTTTTAGTACTTCCTTATTGTCATCATCATTGTCAACCATTATCAATCCACTGCTGGACGAAGGTGTCCCCAAGTTTCCTCCACAACGGTCTGTCTTGTGCCAGTCTCCTCCATGTCACTCCCGCATACTTTCGAATTTCATCCACCCATCTCCCATGTGGTCTTTTTCTGGGTCTTTTCCTGTCCCTTGGAATCCAATCTAAAATTTCGGCTGTCCATCGATTGTCTGTCCTTCTGGCAGTATTTCCAGCCCATTGCCATTTCAGGAATTTAACTCTGATCATGATGTCTTCCACTCTCGTCATTTTTCGGATCCACGAGTTCCTCTTCTTATCTCTCCTGGTTACACCAAGCATGCACCTCTCCATGCTGCTTTGAGTTGTCTGCAGCCTTTGTATGTCTCTTTTAGTTAAGGTCCACGTCTCTGCACCATACGTAAGCACTGGAAGGATGCATTGATCAAACACTTTTCTTTTAAGACATAATGGCATATTGCTCTTGAACATTATGCTGTTTCTTCCAAAAGCTCTCCAGGCAAGTTTTGTACGCCGATTAATTTCTTCATCAATGTGACCGTCACTTGATATTGGCTGTCCAAGATAAACGTACGTGTCTGTTTTCTCCAGCTTTTCTCCATCAATCGATAAATCTTCATTTCTTGTAAAAGCATTGAACATCACTTTTGTCTTCTGAAAGTTCATTTTTAATCCCACTTCTTTACTCTTGTCAGCAAGTTCCTGGATCATACTCTGCAGCTCTGATGGGGTAGTTGCAAAAATGACTATGTCATCAGCAAAACGAAGGTGAGGTAAATAATCTCCATTAATCTTTATCCCTTTGTTTTCCCAGTTCAGTGATTGAAAGACATTTTCCAATGTGGCATTCAAGAGCTTCGGAATTATGGTGTCACCTTGTCTCACTCCCTTTCCAATTTTTATGTGTGTTGTATTTTCAAACAGCCTAATCTTTGCACTTGCATTTTCATAGATGTGATTAATAATATTAATGTATGCATCTTCAATACCGCAGGATTTCAGAGCCATTGTAACTGCTGATGATTTCACCGAATCAAAGGCTTTTTCATAATCGATAAAAGCCATGCCCAATGGAAGTTCATATTCCCTCGCTCTTTCAATTAGTTCTCTCAGTACGTGGATATGATCTATTGTGCTGTAGCCACTCCTGAATCCAGCTTGTTCTCTCGGTTGAGCCATGTCCAGTGTTACCTTCAAGCGGTGTGAAAGAACATTAGTGAAGATTTTATAAACCACTGATAGGAGGCTGATAGGTATGTAGTTCCTGAGATCCTCAATGTCACCTTTTTTATGTAGCAGGATCATTGTAGCGTTGTTCCAATCCTCAGGAATCTTCCCTTCACTAAGGCATCGAGTGAAAATTTGGGCGAGTACTGTTTCGATTTCTCCACTTGCTTCTTGTATGATGTCTACAGTAATTCCATCTTCTCCTGGAGCTTTTCCCCGCTTCGTTTTCTTGATTGCATGTGCAACTTCTGCTGGGAGGACTGGAAGAACTCTAGTACTGGTACCTTTCATGATGTCTTCCTTATAGTAAGCATGTCTATCTTATTCACTCTGTAAAAACCTTAATATACAAGCGAACGATATCCTTTTGCAAAATGGCACAAAAATGTCCAAGAATAGCACAATCTCGGAGAAAAAGAAGTAGAGCACGCGAAGAAACTTCCTAAATCCAAGCACTTCTTTTTACGCTGAGCCTGTTAAGCTCTAGTGACGTTTCTCATGAAAAGAGTGAGGATTTGTTTAGCTCGTCAATTGTTCAAAGTTTAGAAGCAGTCATTTGACAAAAACTGAGCACTTCAGAAACAAGTAAAAGTAAAACGAATGATGATGAAGTCTTAAAAATATTGACCTTAACCATTTAAATGTATTTTGCTGAATTCGTTCCTTGCGAGAAAATGTATATTCATGTTCAGGGATTGGTCCGAGCACCGTGTTAATCCTGATTGACCGATTAATAACATTACACGGTATTTCTGTTCCAAAAATAATTCAAAAAGTTAAAACTACAGGGCTTTAGGTAACCCCCTTACTTTTTCAGACACTCTCCCTATCTTCCTGACAACCCGCGCACACACACACACCGCGAAAAACACATCCTCACTCGTATTCCAAATCCTGGGGAAATATTTGTGCTTAGGGGCGCTGAAGTAAATCTTGCGGGGGAAGGGGCGCACGTTGTGCTATAGTTACGCTACTCACCACCCATGTTTCATCCCAGACTTCAATCCGGGCTTAGCTCGGATGACCAGTCAGAAACTTTCGACTCTAAATACTCGAAAACTGAGGTTGCCTATAAAATTCAATAAAAAAAAGCAGCTATCCTTTGTCGCTAATATGAAAGACAGAAAGTAAAAAAAAAAATCAGTCTAGTTACCTTTCTAAAACTTTCTGTCATTCCAGCCACCACCATCCTTTGATCCTGAAATGAAAGACAGATAACTGGTTTAAGAATAAACTTCTGTCATACACCACAGAACAAGAGTGTTTATCTACGTGTACTTACGTCAAGACGAAACGAAATCGCACATCGCACATACTAGTTGAGCGAAACGAGGCCGATGGCCGAGCGGAGCTCTCTTTACGAGACTCGAGACAATTAGTTGTTCGGGCATAGGTACGAGATGACACATCTGATCACCATGATTTTTTTGCATGCGATTGGACATCGTCCATGGTCAGATTTTGACGCCTTCCGATTCCAGAAATTTCGTGTCATTGAAAAATAATCGTCCAAAAACTTGCATTTTTAGTGGTTTTTCCGGGTTTGGGGAAGGGGTCGTTTGTTACCTATCTCCTCCACAGATCTTCAGCCGATCGCGGTGACACTTGCCACGGAAAAAGGGAAGGACATGGTGAGTGACATGGGGGATTGATATCATGGTGATTGATCGTGTCGTATAAAAATAATGACCATTAAAAAATTGACCAATTTTAACTGAGCGAAGCTAGGCCCAAGGCCGAGCGGAACTCTCTTTACGAGACTCGAGACAATTAGTTGTTTGGGCATTGGTACGAGATAACACATCTGATCACCGTGATTTTTGCATGCGATTGGACATCGTCCATGGTCAGGTTTTGACGCCTTCCGATTCCCGAAATTCCGTGTCATTGAGGAATTTCAGTTAAAACTAGATGGACTTTTACTTGAACCGTTTCACGAAAGTCGGCTCACTATAACATTAATTTAAAAATCGTTTGAATTGAAAAACGAAGAAATCGGAATATTCCGTCTGTTAGCTCAACACTTGCTTAATCTATAATAATAAAAGAACGTGTGTGTCTGTCTTTCGCGATACAAAATGAATAACGTGGTCCCCGATCTGAGTGTGTCTTTCCGCTAGGCAGCCTGGTGACAACCAACGTGAAGGCATGAAGGAAAGTAGTTCAGGATAAATTTTAGGTATTTCTTTTTTAGAATGTTTCGTACTTTTGTTCTGGAAGTCATAAATTTTACGGGTACGTTTTTTAGAATATGTTATAATAGACGCCTTAATGAGCTTAGATTTTGCAATAGCTTAGCTCAAAATTGACTTCAACGATGGCGGAAATGTATAGAAAGTGATGGACAATACTTTGAATAGGCTAGCACTATTAACCATATGTCCAAGTATTTTGCCACCAAGTTTCACATTTTTGCTGCTACAAATAAAAATCTTATGGGGGGGGGACGAGGCATTACTTTCAAGATGCCCTTTGTATGTCCATACCAACTTTCATTAAACGCTGTCGTATGGATTTTGCAATATTCTTTATTTTGTGTTTGTCACGTTAATTTTGGACCCCAGTTTATTTCTCACAGCCAATTTGACAGCCTGACGGTACGTTGAGAATATCCTAGATGCTGCTCTTTCACAATGGGAGCGCCTCGGAGCATGTTTCAGCACGATGATGCGCGTTAATAATTCCAGCTATTCAAAGTATTGTCCATCACTTTCTATACATTTCCACCATCGTTGAACCCATTGGTAAAATCCATTTTGGAAAAATTCCTGAAGCTGTCGTTTCACACATGAGTTCATAGCCAGTTTAACGTCTGTCACAACGTCGAAACTTTCCCCACCAAGGATGTTTTACAAAGGGGAAAACAGGAAGAAGTCTGAGGGAGCCAAATCAGGACTCTAGGGGGGTTGGGACATCACCGTCCACCAAATTTTGACAATTTCATATGAAGTCCCCATTGAGGTGTGGGAATGCGCGTTATCATGGTGTAAAACAACACTATAAAGTAGAATGTCACATTTTTTCCTTCTGATAGCTTCCTTTAACTTCTTCAATGTATGCACATAGAGATGTTGCAACTCCTGAATGGTGACACGACGATAAGCTGTAATGAGGTCTTTCACTCGTTGCCTGTTGGCATCTTTCACTGCTGTTGCGGGTCTCCCACTCCGTTGCTTGTCCGACGCTGAACTTTCTTCCTCTCGAAACTTCTTCATCCAGTGGATATTTAGTAATTCTGACGTCCTGCAGCAAAAATATAGTGGAATCGTAACATTAAAAAGCTCCCCGTTTGTTCACATTGGAATTTAAATATGTTAGCAGATATGCCTTCTTAATTCCGAATGGATAAACAGAAGTTATTTCAGTAGCTTCAGGCAGGATATAAAACAGCTTGTGCAAATAAAACAGGGAAACAACAACAGGATAACGTGGTATCCATTTGGAACTCCATCAAAGCAAATTTAAGTTTACCTGAATTAGTAGAAAAGTACTTAAGTGAGTGGAAATCAAAAGATTTACAGAAATAAGAGTTAGTGGAAATAGAGATTTTGTTAAGTTTCACTGCTGTCATTCTGTGGAAAGCAATACCAACAAGCTGCTATAAAAACTGCACTTTCTGATGCTTCTCAATATGTATCTTCGAGCATTGAAGCCAATTGTCCTCCCGGAACATTTACTACTACAAAAACCGATGTTGTTTCTTCTGATAAAAAAAAATAATGAAGAACAAAACCCATGTTCGTCAAAAATTAAGACAGGAATATCCACTCGATTAGAACCAGAGCAACAAGCTCTGAATTATGATATCGATGTTTTAAACACACGTGTAGTTGGACTACTGAACAGGAAATAAAGTGGAATGTTAACGGAAGCGCAGACGAAAGAACTAACCGTAAAAAAAGCAGAAGCTAAAGGAACTAGAAAAAAGACTATGGGAAAAAAGTGTGATATGCAGAGAAAAAGAAAAGAGCGTGGTACAAAGAAAAGTAAGGTACGAGAACTTTGTGAAAAATATCCTGAACTCAAATCGAAACTTAAAGTCCGGGGGAAAACAGGCCGTTCTTTAGAAAACGACCAGCCACTGCTTTTGAAAGCAATTAAGGATATAGCTATACACTGAAGAGCAATTGAATTAGAGACACCTGTCTAGTAACGTGTAGCACCACCTTTCGCCCCGATGACGGCGGCGATTCCTCTCGGCATGGACTCGACAAGACACCGGAAGCGTTGGATCCACGACCCCTGAACAAGCTCCTACAGTTCACGAAGATTTGATGGAGGGGGTCATCTCTCTCGATGGCATCACAGATGTGCTCGGTGGGATTGAGGTCAGGTGACTTAGCTGCCAAGGAAGCGAGGTCACGCCGGTGGAGTGTTCATCCAATCATTCGGATAAAATTCGGTAGCGATGGCACGGTGCATTGTCTTGTTGCAGGATGAAGTCCCCAGTGGGATGATGAAGACGCACAAACGGGAGCAAATGGTCGTCCAGGATATCCCGGTAACGTTCACCTGTGAGAGACGATGTCACACGTACCAGGGGTCCCATTTCAGTCCACATAAACAGTCCCCAGACGAGAATGCCACCCCCACCAGCTTGAAGAGTACCCTGCTGGCAAGAAGGATCCATCGCTTCATGTGGTTTGCACCGTACTCGTATCCTGCCATCCGCATGTACCAACGTGAATCTCGACACATCAGTCCAGGCAACATTTTCCCACATGTCTAGGGTCCAGTGGCGATGTTCCCGCGCCCATGCCAATCTTTGCACCCTGTGATGTGCGGTCAGCAGCGGTACTCTCGTGGGACGATGGCTTCTGTACCCCATAGCGAGGAGATGGTTCTGGATGGTGTGGCTGCTTACACGTTTTTGCACACCAGCGTTAAATTGCCGAGTGATTTCTTGCACTGTGTCCCGTCTATCCGCTGTTACAATGCGAGCTAGCCGACGATGACCCCGCTCATCCACACGCTGTTGTCCACGGCAGTTGGCCCTTGTAGGGTTGGTTTTACCGGATTCCATGTACTCACGGTACACCCGTGACACAGTGGGTCGTGAAAATCCCAGTGCCTGCACGACTTCCGAGATGGAGTGACCCATTTGTCGGGCCCTGATAATTTGCCCACGATCAAATGCGCTTAGATCCTTCGTCTTACCCATACTGCGTACGACTCTTACTGATTCCCGTCGCATCACCCCTTATATTGTCGGATCGCTGCATACGTCATGTCGTTTCCGTTTACAGGGCCGGTCACAGCGCCACATTTGCATACCTCTCAGTGTGGTCAAGCTAAAATAGAACTAAAAGGACACCCTGTTCAAGTGGCTGCGCGTCGACAGAGTGAGCTTATGGCAATTTTTCCATTTGTCATGAATATGACTGATGCTGAATGGATTGATGAAGATGACCTGGATCTAACTAATGTTAACGTTCCTGAAGTAAGAAATTTAATTTCCGGTGGATTGCCCATAACGGACGTTGGGCAGCATCTAGATCCTGTTCGGGAGAACGTTAAGTAGACAGTTTAAATATAATTCAGATTGTTAGGTAGCTTTTTATATTCGAAGAACAGAAATGCATCACTGTTTATAACACAGTCGTAGTCATGGAAGAGGAGATAAGAAGGGACAGGTGGAAGGTAATATATCTGTTCAACTGAAAAAAACATTCTCGTATATTTAAATTAGAAAAGTAGCAAGCGAAGATAAATTCACAATTCCACAAAAAGACATTTGTTTATTAAATATTTTAAAGTATTACTTTACAAGACATTACATATTTTTAAAGAAGAGCTCTAAAAAATAATATGTAGTTTATTGCACCGCATTGTTGAGCTAATTGTAACGTGAAAATTTCATGTAAACATAATAAACGGTATACGGTGGCTTTCATTTTCAGATTTTTAACCCCTTTGGGAGTTTATTTGAATAAATTGAGAACTGGGAACAAGAGAATAAGTCAACCTGCATGTATAACTACACTGAAAATTTTAATGCAATTCTGAATTAGCCTCATTTACTGCAAAAATGAGCATACAGGGCAATAAAAAAGATGTATTTGTTGAATGTGAAAAATTGTGTTTTGTATCGTTCTATGAAATTTGCTAAAATCTTTGCCGAGCATATGATCATGATCATATGTAGAGGATTTTAGGAAAGGAGTGTCTGACCCCAGGTCTTAAACAACCCTTAGAAACAGGAAACTAGGAGATTTGGGCTAGAGCGCCCGATCAGAAAGTGACACAGAAGCGAAGTAGAAAGGGAAGGAAGACGCCCTTAGCCGCCCCGGTGGCGCAGTGGTCTAAGCGATGGCCTCTGATCATTCGTCTGTAAGGGGTCCGGGTTCGAATCCCGGTCAGGCATGGATGTTGTGTTTGTCTTAGGCACTGGCTCTCTCCCTTCCCTGGAACCAGTGACCCTAAATTAGGGACGGGCGACTGCATATAGCCCATTGAGTTGCTCACGGTGGTCGTTAAACCTCCAAAAAAAAAAAAAAAAAAAAAAAAAAAGACGCCCTTATTTATTACCGATGGGCCAATACCCAGGGTCCGACGGCTTAACGTGCCCATCCGACGCACGGCGGGTATTTAGTGAATCGAGCGTTCGTACCTGCTTGGGATCGAATCTGAGGCCCTTCCTTCCCGTGGCAGTCACGAACGTTGCCTACTCGGCCACCTGCGGCCCTTTGCCGAGCATACTTTAAACACACGACATAAAAAAATTAAACATTTAAATAATTACTGCAAATTTTAAAGTAGTTATTGCAACATTTAAGTAATACTTTAGTAATTATTGCAATTCAACTTGTAATAACCAAACAATGACGATGGTATTTTATGTAAAACGGGGCTGATTTTTAAGATTTTTGATGATATTTAGCTAAATCAGAATATTAAGTTCTCGTATATGTACTACCAAATCTATCGTGTTTTGTAAATGGCATAATCGGAAGTGTTGCAACTTTGAATGCGTGCGTTCATTTGTAGAATTTTATTTCAGAATGATAAAGTTCGGATAGCATTTGGGATTAAATTAATGCCTAAATAAAAAATACTTTCTGAAGCAAACGAAGATTCCTTTAAATACAGTAATTACATGTTTTCTTCCTGTTTCACAAAGAAACTTTTCAAATCAGTCGTCAAAAATAAGGGTGGTTGCGGGAATTAGGACGTACTTTTCAGGGGGAGTTGTCAACAATCGGACAAAATGTGACATGGGGGTGGGGGAGTCTAAACATAGTAAAACAAAATTGCGGACGTACTTTATGGACGGCCCCTTATTTTTATCGACTGTGGCAGCTCCATACATCGCCAGGAGTCTTTTGTGGATTTCTGAAGGGTCACATCCCTCTTTTTCCAGGAATTCAATTACGGCTCGATGCTTTTCTTTGTCATTCATGATCTTTATTTCCAATTCTGAAAGAAAATTGTTCCCACATTGATAACATATCATAGTACATGTCAGTGCAGTTTCATTAAACTCACTTCAAAATTTCAAAGGTTATTATGGAGGAGGCATTACTTTTAGGATGCCCCCTTGTACATACATCGATAACGCAGCAATACACAACAGAAAAGGAATGTCATCACCACGTGAGGAGGAAGCATGCACATGATAGCATGGCAGTCCAAAGGTGACACAGCAAGTGGGGCATATTTCGAGCGCCTAATAGGGAGTGTGATTACACCAAACAGTGATACAATTCGTACGAAGACCCCCCTCATGCTGTTTACAAGGCTGTGAATAAGTTTGGGGCAATAAGTAGTTCAGTTCTTGCTGTCTGAGAGTTTGGCAATAATTAGTTCAGTTTTGTTCCTCTACTTTTTAGCACGTCTTTTGTAAAAAAAGATCGTGCTTCTGTTATCGGTTTGTCCGTCCGTCCGTCCGTCCGTCCGTCTCTACCCACGATATCTCTGCAACTATTCGTCCGATTTGAAAAATTCTTTTTGCATTGGGAAGCTTGAAATATGTAAATGATGACCCTCATTTCGTTTGTTTTTTTTTCCTATGTACAATTTCGCCGGTAGAGGGCGTAAATGCAGATGATGTCGAATTCAAAAATACGTTTTATTCCACATATTTGCTTCTAAACATCCGATTGAAAAAAAAATTTTATGTTTCGATTCCATTTATATCGAAGAGTATTTTAGATACAGTTACTTTTTCGAATTACACATAGATTTTCCGCTAGGGGGCGTAAAAGAAAATTACCTTTTCCTCGATAACTCTTCTTCTAAAACTCCGATTTGAAATTTTTTTTCTTTAGCGGATACATCTCCTGATTTAAAATCGTTTGCATATAATTTCAAATTTTTGGTAAAGAATACTTTGGCCACCAGGGGGCGTAAGTGTTAATTTTTGCTTCTGGTGTATTTGCCATAAAATTGGAGCTTCTAAAATATCGATTGAAAAAATTCTTTCGTGGACTGATACCACTCACATCGATGAACCTTTTCGGAATATTTTCTTCTTAAAATATTACACAGTTTCTCCGCCAGGGGGCGTAGATGTAAATCTTATTTTTGTCAATATCTCCACTTCTAGGAGTCCGATTTGAAAAATTCCTTCTTTGTTGGATAGTGTTTTCCGTGTGACATGTGGTTCATATAATTTCAAAATTTTCAAGTAATTCATAGACTTTCCGAAAATTGGAGCTTCTAAATATATAAAATTGGAGCTTCTAAAATATCGACTGAAAAAATTCTTTCGTGGACTGATGCCACTCACATCGATGAACCTTTGCGGAATATTTCTTTCTTAAAATATTACACAGTTTCTCCGCCAGGGGGCGTAAATGTAAATCTTATTTTTGTCAATATCTCTACTTCTAGTAGTCTGATTTGAAAAATTCCTTCTTTGTTGGATAGTGTTTTCAGTGTGACATGTTTTTCATAAAATTTCAAAATTTTCAAGTAACTTATAGACTTTCCGCTGGGGGAGTAGTGGTAAATTGCGTTTCCCCTATATCTCTGCTTCTAAATCTCCGATTTGAAAACTTCTTTCTGCACCGCATACAGCTCCTGATGGGAAATCGTTTGCACATATTTTCTAATTTTTGTAAGAAATGGTTTGGCCACCAGGTGGCGTAAGTCTTAATTTCCGCTTCTGTTGTATTTGCAGCAAAATATGAGCTTCTAAAATCTCGATTGAAAAAAAAGTCGTTTGTTGACCGATACTACTCCTCATGTCGACAAACCTCTTAGGAAAATTTTCTTCTTTAAAAAAATGCATGGTTTCTACGCCAGGGGGCGTAGATGTATATCTTATTTTTGTCAATATCTCTACTTCTAAGAGTACGATTTGAAAAATTCCTTCTTTGTTGGATACTGTTTCCGATGCGAAATGTTTTTCCTATAAATTCAAAATTTTCAAGTAAATCATAGACTTTCCGCTAGGGGGCAGAAAGGTAAATTACGTTTTCTGCGTTATTTCTGCTCCTGAAGCACTGATTTGAAAAATTCTTCCTGTATCGCATACAAGACCTGATGGAAAATATTTTTCACATAATTTCTAGTGTTTGGTAAAGAATGGTTTAGCCACCAGTGGTCATAAGTGTTAATTTCTGCTTCTGAAGTATTTGTTGCAAAATCTGGGCTCCTGAAAACTCGACTAATTTTTTTTTCTTCGACCGATACCGCTTATATGGATACATATTTTGAGAATACTTTCTTCCTAAAATAATGCATGATTTTCCCGCCAGGGAGTAGATTCATGTCTTATTTTTGTCGACATCTCTGTTTCTAAGAGTCCGATTTGAAATATTCTTTCTGCGTTGGAGAGCGTTTCCGGTGCGAAATGTTTCTCATATAAATTCATGTTTTTCTTAACGCACAAGTCTGCAACCAGAGGGCGTAAGCTCACGATTCCGTTTACAGCAATATCTGAGGGATTAAAACCCCGATTGAAAAACTTCTTTCTTCCGTCAGATACTATATTGTTTTCCATACCGGTTCCATTAACTTTGAATAGCTTTGATAAATTTAATTTGCGTCAGAACGGATTCAAAAGACGTGCTTATTACACCCGAAAATTCGGTGTCATCTTTCCTGTTTCACAGCACGGTTTTACGGTCAACGCTGAAAGCTCTTTCTTTAGAATTTGCCAATGGCAAGATAATTCAGAAAAGAAAGCTGATATTTCTTGAACAATGCTGAAAATTTTCAATTTCTAGAGAAATTTTTTCGTCGTTATTTATAACCAGTTTTAAGGTATGAGCCGCTCAAAGTACATAGAATGTATAATATCGAAAAATTGTCGTTTTCCATTGTGTTTTTCCTTCATATTGGCACCATTGTCCACGCATATCATGAATGCTGAAATCTTCAAGATTTAGAGAAAACTTAGAAAAATAATTGTTAGTCCTTTGCCCGCGGTATCCGTTATTGAACAAAACAATAAAACTTATCCTCTGATTTCAGGTCGTTTTCTATTGAATTATGTAATGAACTTTTTTACTAAAAAATAAACGGGCCACGTAGCATTACAGTTTCTCACAGTAAAACGTTTTCTTAACTGCTACCGCATCGCTGATATTAATTTATCGACCGTAAAATTTAATTAAGACATCCTGCCGCCCTGGATCCTGGCGCGTCCCTGGTCATAGCATTTAATATCTCGCGTCTCGAAATTTCCATTTCTCGGAGACTTTTTCGTTTGGAGGTTTAATGACCACCATAAGCAAATCTTAGGGCTATAAGCAATCGCCCGTCACTAGTTTGAGGCCATTGGCTCCAGTGTTGTTCTACCAACTAAACAGGCATCGTGATTCCGAAGTCCCATTAAGCCATTGGTCTTCGCTTAATGTGACTGTTATAAAGGAAAACTTTTATTTTTTAGATTGGAGGTTTAAATTAAATTATTTATTGAACTTGGTTGACAGATACATTCGCATATACAGACAGACATACACTATACTGACAAAAGTCACCGGACAGCTAGAAGAGAAACTCAACATAGCATTTATTGACATACACTAGTACGGTGTCGGTCCACCTTTGGCCTCAATGCATGCACTGACACTTCGAGACATGCTTCCGACAAGGTTTTGGAGCACAGAGATAGGTATGCGCTTCCATTCAGTACATAATGCTGCCGCTAACTGTTGCTTAGTAGTAGGCCTTGATTCCAAACTTCTTACGCGGCGCTCTAATTCATCCCATAGGTGCTCTATGAGATTAAGATCAGGGCTCTGTGCTGACCAGTCCACACATGATACGGAATTATCATCAGACCACACCGTAACAGTTCTTGCTTTATGGCTCCGTTATCCTGCTGGTACCAACAAGGCTCGGTTCCATAGTATTGCCGCAGAGTTGGTAGGGCATAATTGTTCAGAATATCGAGGTAGACGTGCTGGTTAACAGGTTTGTCCACGATAACCAATGGGCCGGCACCATATACCACGAGAAACACCCCCCACACGAGCACACTGCCAGCTCCAAACTTAACCCCCGGCTGCCGCCATACCCACACACGGCCATCAGACTGATGGATCGTGTATCTGGATTCATCATTCCATAGGACCCGTTTCCATTGATCTACGGTCCACGATAAATGTTTTTTACACCATGCTAAACGACGAGTAGCATTCCGAGTGGAGATGAAAGGCTTATGAGCAGCCGCACGACCACGGTAACCCACGGAATGAAGTTTTATGCGAATGGTACGTGTACATACCGAGTTTCCAGCATTTTTACTCACCAGTACACTGAGGTCTTGTGCAGTCCTCCGTCGATTAGCTGTAACGACTCTCCTGAGGCTTCAACGTCCTGTAGCACTGATTTTCTTTGGTCTGCCGGTACGTTTTGCTGCTCCATGTGTCTTCCACTTATTCAGTACATCCAAAACAGTTGATTTGGGTATGTTTAAACGCCACTCGGTTTCTCTTATGGACAACCCACTAATATAACACCCAACACTCTTTCCTTTCTCAAAGTCAGTTCTCTCCCGCCACGACATTTTCCCTCAATCTGACAGTTCGAAGTGATCGCGGTCGGCTGCAGGCTAGTTTTTATACCGTTTGCAGCTGTTCCGCGCATCTTAACAACACAGTGGAACCGTTCATTTGCTTTTGAAATGGTGTCCGGTGACTTTTGTCAAAATAGTGTATACAGTATAGACATTTCGTGTTTCGACGTCCAGCAATATACAAAGTGAACATTGAATACAGTATGCCGGGTGAACAAGGAACACACAGCGAATAAACCCCCGAAAGACAAACACAACAAAAGAATACTTGGTACGACATATAAGATTTTTTTTTCGTTTTACTACTAAATATAGGGCGCCCTCCTACATTTGCAACTAAATACTGCCCCCCCCCCTCCAAGTCTCTGAGGGTCCAACAGGTTATCTAAGTCACTGCATAAATGACGCCTTGAGTTTCAGAACTGTAATAGTGGCTTATTGAGCCCTCAATAATATCATAACGTTGAATAACAGCCTAGTAAAGTTGTTTATCAGTGAACGAGTGCTACGAAGCGATGGCTTCTGAGCATTCATCCAAGATGGGTCTGGGTTCAAATCCAAGATGATGCATTAATGGAGTGTTTTTTCTTATGGAATTGGCTCTCTCCCTTCTCTGAAACCAGTCGCCCCAAAAATGTGACGGGCGACTGCTTATAACCCATTTGTCTCCCCGGTGGCGCAGTGGTCTGAGCGCTGGTTTCTGACCATTCGTCCGAGTTCGAATCCCGGTGATGCATGGATGCTGTGTGTGTCTTACTGCACTGGCTCACTCCCTTTCCTGGAAACAGTCGCACTATTTTTTTTTTATTTTTTTTTTATTATTGGAGGTTTTTTTTTTTTTTTTTGGAGGTTTAACGACCACCGTGAGCAACTCAATGGGCTATAAGCAGTCGCCCGTCCCTAATTTAGGGTCACTGGTTCCAGGGAAGGGAAAGAGACAGTGCCGTAAGACAAACACAACATCCATGCCTCACCGGGATTCGAACCCGGACCCCGTTCGGACGAATGATCAGAGGCCATCGCTTAGACCACTGCGCCACCGGGGCGGCATTGGAGGTTTAACGACTACCGTGAGCAACACAATGGGCTATAAGCAGTCGCCCATTCCTAATTTTGGGTCGCTGGTTCCAGGGAAGGGGAGAGCCAGAACCATAAGCCAAACACAACATCCATGCCTCACCGGAATTCGAACCCGGACCCCTTTCCGACGAATGATCAGAGGCCATCGCTTAGACCACTGCGCCACCGGGGCGGCCCCCAAATTAGGGACGGGTGATTGCTTATATCCCATTGAGTTGATAACGGTGGTCGTTAAACCGCAAACAGCCGCCCCGGTGGCGCAGTGGTCTAAGCGATGGCCTCTGATCATTCGTCCGTAAGGGGTCCGGGTTCGAATCCCGGTGAGGCATGGATGTTGTGTTTGTCTTACGGTACTGGTTCTCTCCCTTCCCTGGAACCAGTAACCCAAAATTAGGGACGGGCGACTGCTTATAGCCCATTGAGTTGCTCACGGTGGTCGTTAAACCTCCAATCAAAAAAAAACCCCTCAAGCAAAAGAAACTATTGGAAATGTCTTATAAAGGCGTTAGAAGAGAAGTGATATTTTTTTTTATTGGGGGTTTAACGACCACCGTGAGCAACTCGGTGCGATATAAGCAGTTTTTCTTTCAGGCATACATCCAGGGGGCGAAGCCCTCCCGGAAACCCCCCGAGACATATTAGGTTACCGAACCAAATTTTAATAAATTCAGGCTATGATGAAAAAGGAAGTTTCGTTTCTTTTTATGCTACAAATGTTTCTCCAATTATATATTTTTAAATATTTGTTCAAATGGTATTAGGTATAGTTTATTTTATTAAAAAGTGTATTACGACGCATGTTATTCTTCAAAATATAATAAGTAGACTAGGCATACCTAATTGTCTGGGAATCGAGATTCAGAATCTAGAGTGCGTTAAATGCATTTTCATAGATAAAAATTTCAAGCCTGCGGACCCCCCCCCCATGTACACACCTTTAGGTTTGTTATTCCGGAAATGTTTTAAGAAGTAATTACCATATCAGGGATGTGCATAGAATTTTTCTTCAGGGGGGGCGAAAAAAGAAAGTTTTTGAAATCCACCATCTGGAACAAAATTAAAGTTAGTAAAAAATTGAAGAAAATTTAAAGCATTTTTTTCTAATGTAAGTCGCATTTTAACCAAAAAACAAAAAAAAATGCAACATTTTCCGGTGGGATGGGGGCAAGGCCCCCTGTTACATATATAGTAATTACTTATATATATATAAATATAGTAGTTAAAATTATATATGTTATATGTATGTATATAGCAAATGGAAAACTTGCCCCCTGTAAGGTACCATTTGCTCCCCCGGCCAAAAAGTCCTAAAAGAAACACTGGCTATAAGCAGTCGCCCGTCTCTAATTTAGGGTCACTGGTTCCAGGGAAGGGAGAGAGCCAGTGCCGTAAGACAAACACAACATCCATGCCTTACCGGGATTCGAACCCAGACCCATCTCGGACGAATGGTCAGAAGCCATCGCTTAGAACACTGCGCCACCGGGACGTCCTAATGATTCTGTTGATCATCATGAAACCAAACTAAGTTTCAAACTGCTTACAGTTACTCTAATTCCGAAACAAGAGAAGCTACGAATTCAATTGTACTTACTTCTTGGACATCCGGACTGGTATTTCTGAACAAAATACTGAGAGCAAAGGCAGCAGTAAAGAATCCTGTAACTATCAACAAACACAAAATAGCAACGAAGTATTCCATAACTCCGTCATGTGGCCCACTTTGAACAAATGTCCTTCCCGCAAATAAAGAACCGAAGGCAAAGCTACATAAACCAAGCTGGGAAATACACTCATTCGTCGCTGATATGCTGATTGTGAACCGAAAAGAAGATAAAAACTGTTTGCCATTGTGAAACCGTTATCGGGGAAATAAAACTCGCTTGATCTCTGAAAAGGAGAAAAAAAAAATCAGTCACGAAGCTACGATAAAAGTATTAGATGTCTTTTGATATCATTGACCATGGTGCTCAGCAAAAATTGTTTCGTTTTAGGCGTTTTGGGTGATAGAAAAAACAAAAAGTAATATTCCGCAATGAATCATTACAGCATTTATCACGTTTTAAAATGGCTACGTTGCATAAGTAACAGATAAGCTGCTCTGAGAAAGTGAAAGTGTGTTTACCAAACAACACACGCACGCGCTGCTTTGTCTTATGCATTATGCTTTCCTTTTCACTGTTCTGCGAAGCAAATACGTACAAGAGGACCGTGCTTTCGTGTTACTTATCTTTCTTTCTGCCCATCAAATAGAGGATACTTTTTCACTCCTCAGAACAGAGTTACGCGCCCCGAAAAGTTACAAAAAAATACCCCTTAGGCAGTGGCGTGCCCAGAAATTTTGATGTAGGACTACGTCTAACTCCGCGGATAGTATGGGACGACTTACGGCCGACCGCCAGTGACAAAAATAGGCTCCAACTGAAATCGTTATAGCGTTAAAAATACGCGCCGCACACTAAATCGTGTTACCATATTCGTAAACATGCATGGAGTCCAATTCGCGTACTGCGCAATACATCGTGCGCGGGGGAGATGATGCAATATTTCTGGGTGTGCAGCCGCGTTTGACTCAGTCTATCTCCGCAACTGTGAGTGCAACGCGACTGTGCGTGGTATCGTTTTAAAGCTCTCGGCGAGGTCTATTCAAACATACGAAGAACATTTCGCAGTGGTTTGAACTGAACATTTTACAAATTGTTGTCTTGTGAACCGATGGACACTTTTAAAAATATCGCAGTTTATCTGGACAACCGTGAGTGCAAAACGAACTGTGCGTGGTATCGTTTTAAAGCTCTCGACGAGATCTATTCAAATATATAAAGAACATATCGCAGTGGTTTAAAATAAAAAAAAATTTAAATTGTTTTCGTGTGAGCGGGTTAACATTTTCGACAACGCAGCGGAATTCGCAGATTAAACGCAAGCAAAAGTGGAGAAAATCAAAACGAGAGGCAAGTAATGAGGAATGTAAGAAGCCCAAGAAGACAGAGCACCTAGACAAAAAAAAACAAAAAAAACAAACGGAATTTCTGTTGTTAATTAGAGCCATAAAAAAATAGAGCCATAAATAATTTCACGTAAATTGTTAAGACTTTAAATAACTTTTTTTTTAATGTAGCTCTGAAATAAAAGTAGTTATGAAAATATATATACTCTAGAGCCAAATTTGTTGCTCTGGATGAGAATGCCTTAGTAAATTTGTTTATTAAATGGAACATTGCCCATGTCAAAGATCTATTATGAAGTCCTACTAAAATTACTTAATACACTGCTGGCCACCGGAAATTGATGTCTGCGGAACACGCAGACATCAATAGTTCGTGTGGCCCCCATGGCTGGCAATAACGGCCGCTACACGCCGCGGCATCGAACGAAAGAGGCTTTGGATGTGGGCTTGGGGTATGTCGGTCCAGGCTGCTTCCACACGTTGCCACAGTTCATCAGGCGTAGCCGATCAGCGACCAGACGTGTTCGATGGGCAACATATCGGGAGAACATGCGGGCCACGGCAGCAGTGACACCTGGTGGACCGTGAAGAATTGTTGCACGATGCGTGCCACGTGAAGGCGCGCATTATCCTGCTGAAACGCGGCTGCTGGCAGGTCCTGCAGGTCAGGGAGGACTACAGGCTCCAAAACGTCAGAGATTGTGCGGTGGCTGTTGGGTAAACCGGCGATGCGTACCAGAGGGGTGCGGGTGTCATATCCAATTGCGCCTCAAACCATAACGCCAGGCGACGGACCGGTATGTCGATGCATAATGCAGGCGTCATACAGTCTCTCGCCGCAGTGCCGCCACACGCGGATCCGACCATCGTGGTGTTGCAGGCAGAAGCGAGATTCATCGGATAAGACAATGTCGTGCCATTCCGTAGTCCAGGTGCGGCGTTCAACGGCCCACTGCCGCCGCACTCGCCGGTGGTGTAACGTCAATGGTAATCGAAGCAATGCCCGCCGTGCGACAAATCCCCGCTCATGCAGACGACGTAAAACGGTACGTGTTGACACAGGTTGTTGCGCAACACATTCTAAATCCTGCGCTAACGTTCGTGATGGGGCGGTGCCGTCAATGCCCGCCACACAACATGCCGGTCCTCTCGTTCGGTGGTGTGCCAATCGCTCACGTCGGTCCGTTCGTCCCTCCTGCACCCACCGAATCCATACTCGCCTCACTGTGGCTGGATGTCGTCCCATACGGGCGCCGATGTCTCGGTACGATAAACCTCTGTCGCGATAAGCCAATATTCGTCCTCTGTCGAACTCCGAAACATGTTGGACTGACTACCGTATTCTGCGACGAGGCATCAGGAAGCTTCCCACGCACAGGTCCGGCAGCACAACACACTTCCACTACTTCACCCCGCCTTCTATGCACCCTTCTTATAGTGCTTCTCGGTGGCGTGCCGGGCGTACATGCCCTGCAATGCTAATCGTTTGCATGTCCTCTCGCGGGCGACGCATGCTGCGAATTTCAGGCCAACCGGATGCTTCCTTCTTGGTGTTGCATTTCGGGTGGCCAGCAGTGTACTTTCTCTGGATAAAAATCAGGAGGGTAGAAGAAGACCAGTTAATCTTGATCACATATGCAAGAGGGGCAAACAAGAAAACAAAGTATTGTTCCCCAATTCTGTACATTTTTTAAAGCCTTTTTTATTTGATAGTTAAGTTTACTATGGATTTGTAATCACCAACGGCATGCTGTTTGCACTGCAATACATCATCATACACTGGCATGCAAAAATTAAGGACGAGACGGTTTTTCGAATGTAACGTCGTGCAGAAGTGCTCCACATCGACTCAGATCATACCATAAGATCCCCAAGATGTAAGAATATGGAACAAGTGAGCAAAACCGTCCAAACAAGGAATCAAAAGGATACAAAGGCACTTTATTGAAAAGGTAACTTCGAGCACAACTGGACAGAAGACAGAAACGTCCATGTGACAGGCGGCTGCCAAGAAAAATCCAGTCTTTAGTAGGGGATATGATCACCCCTGACTGCGTTGCAGGATTTACAACGTCTGTCCATGCTGAGTACAAGGTTGTCAAGGAGCTGTTGAGGCATCGCGGCCCATTCCTCTTGTAGTGCCAATCGCAGCTGCGGAATCGTTGCTGGCGGCTAGTGGCGTGCTGCCAAGCGTCTCCCGAGAAGATCCCATACGTGTTCGATTGGATTGAGGTCCGGGGACCTTGCGGGCCATCCATGCGTTGAATATCTTCACTCTCCAACAGCTATGCGACAGCCACTGTATGATGAGGTGTAGCGTTGTCGTCCATGAAGAGGAACTCATGACCCACAGCACCTCTGAACAGACGCACGTGTGGCAGGAGAACCTCGATACAGTAGCGGACACCAGTGACTGAACCTCCTTGGAAGATGTGGAGGTCAGTACGACTACCAAGCATGATACCGCCCCAAACGAGAACTCCACCACCTCCAAACCGGTTCCTTTCGATGATGTTGGAGGTGTGATTGCGTGTTCCCTGCTCTCTCCAGATGTGTATACGTCCAGAATCGCTCGTCAGACTAAATCGGCTTTCATCCGTAAAGAGAACTCGACCCCATTGCTGATGTGTCCAGTTCTTGTATTCCTGGCACCACAGAAACCGCCTTCTCCGATGAGCAGGCGTTAATGGCACACACCGTACTGGTCGTCGTGCAAATAGACCACCTTTGTGCAGTCTCCTGGCCACGGTAAAACGCGATAACGGACGTCCAGTTGTCTGTTGCATGAGCCTTGCGATTTCTCCCGCTGTCTGCCGTCTATCTCTTCTCGCCTGTCGGACAATATACCGGTCGTCCGCCGTTGTGGTTGCTCGTGGACGACCACTGCTAAACTCTCGGACAGCTGTTCCTGTCGTTTGAAATGCTCTCCAAGCTCGTGAAACGATGCTGTGAGCGATCCCGAACTCCTCGGCCACACTAGTCACACTTCGACCTTCTTCCAACTTCCCAATGACGTGACCTCAGGTAAAGTCATCCAGATGTCGTCTACTGGATTGCCTGTTGGCCATATCACCCGGTGGCAGCACCTCGACGTTGTTCAAACCGATGTACACCGTGCAATAGCTTTCACCGAATTGCTGAGCGTACACCGCCCGTGTGCTTTATACCCTTCCGACACTCCCCCTTCCCTCCCCCTACGTCATGCTGCATATATGCGCATGTCCTACCGTACCGGACCCTAGTCTATCTCCTGAGTGGTCTTTCGGTCCGTTCTGCCTGCTCGTTCCGCTGTTAGGCTAATTTCTCCTCTTCGTCCTTAATTTTTGCACACCAGTGTATTTTGGAAGCTGGCATTCAGCTTTACTTCAATCTTCTGCATGCCGAGTTCCAATATATACGGTTAAGCCTCAGTGTAGCTAACGTGACGTTAGGGCGTCCAATACAACAAAATATTTGCGCTATCTAATTTTTAACGACAGCAAATCATTAAAAATTATTCCCAGATATATATTTTTTTCCTGGCGGTGTTTTTTTTTACACTCTGTGACAAAAGGAAAATCCAGGAATTTGAAACGATTAATAAGTTGTTGTTTTTTTTTACTAGTATGTGCTAATCTAAATAATCTGAAGAGGCTGAAACCAAGTGGCAGGGAAATGGCTTACACCATACGTTTTCAGGTAACACTGTAATGATTCCTTAATAATCAGAAACACACTTGTAGTAAAAGGAAGATATTTTTGCCAGTCCTAATGTTTGGGAGGGAAAGATTTTCTCCAGCAGGCGTTATCTTACTAGAATCCTTAATATTTTACACCACCGCATGGTGAAATCCGTGGTGCATTAATGAATTAAAATAAAGGTATAACATTTTAACATTTTTAATCACTTGTATGTGTAGATTTCTTGGAATTTGCATTTGCGATATACACTGACGGAAAAAAAAATCCCAACGCCACGAAAAAATAGTTGTAGAGGAATGAAATGGCGACAATACATTTGTATAGGTAACATATTTAATCGATGAAGGTTTCAAGATCACATCTTAATGTAAACGCGAGAAGAGCCATTTTAAATGTGAAATGCTGGTACATTAATAACCGATGTAACCGCCAGAATGTTGAATGCAAGCACGCAAACGTTCGTGCATTGTGTCGTACAGGTGCTGGATGTCAGTTTGTGGGATGGAGTTCCATGCCTGTTGCACTTGGTCGGCAATACAGGGACGGTTAATGCTGGTTGGGGGTGACGCTGGAGTTGTCGTCCAATGATGTCCCATACGTGCTCGATTGGTGAAAGATCTGGTGATCTAGCAGGCCACGGCAACATGTCGACACTCTGTAGAGCATGTTGGGTTACAACAGCGGTATGCGGGCGAGCGTTATCCTGTTGGAAAACACCCCCTGGAATGCTGTTCATGAATGGCAGCACAACAGGTTGAATCACCAGACCGACGTACAACTGTGCCGTCAGGGTGCGTGAGATAACAACGAGAGTGCTCCTGCTGTCATAGGAAATTGCTCCCCAGACCATAACTCCAGGTGTAGGTCCAGTGTGTCTCGCTCGCAGACAGGTTAGTTGCAGGCGCTCACCTGGCCTCCTTCTAACCAACACACGGCCATCACTGGCACCCAGGCGGTACCGGCTTTCATCAGAAAACACAACAGATCTCCACTCCGTCCTGCAATGAGCTCTAGCTTGACAACACTGACGTCGCAAACGGCAGTGGTTTGGAGTAAGTGGAATGCACGCTACAGGGCGTCTGGCTCGGAGCTGTCCTTCAAGTAACCGATTTGTAACAGTTCGTTGTGTCACTGTGGTGGCAACTGCAGCTCGAATTGCTGCCGCAGACGCGGTACGATGCGCCACGGCTATACGCAGTACACGGCGGTCTTCCCTCTCAGTAGTGCCACGTGGCCGGCCGGAACCCGGTCTTCTTGAGGCAGTACCTTCCCTTGACCACCGCTGCCAACAATCATGCACAGTGGCTACATTCCTGCCAAGTCGTTCTGCAAAATTGTGGAACGAAAATCCACCTTCTCGTTGCCCTATTACACGACGTCGTTCAAACTCTGTGAGCTGTTGATAATGGCTTCCTCGTCTTCTTAAAGGCATTCTTGACTAACATCAACACACTACGTCGAATCTCAACGATAACTAAAGCTCACGAACGTTACAGCGCGTATTTGCAACAAACCTGCTTTGCATGTTCCGAGGGGCGCTAGTAGCGCTAAACGTATGCGCCGAGCGCGAATTTTGCATAGACGTCATCTTACAGATGTACTCTCACCGCCTACCAACTGTCGTTTATCTAACACAACCCCTTCTTGGTGTTGGGGATTTTTTTTTTTCCGTCAGTGTATATACGAGCATAAGAAAATTTTTATACTCTATTTAACATCTTGTTATATGTATTAATGCATGTATAAAGATCATAATATGTATTAATGTATATATATTGTTACGTGGGCCCTTTATTTTGGGGCCCTTGGGATACGCATCCCTCTTAAAAAAAACCAAGAACAGGTCGGAGGGATAGCTCCGCGCCTTGGGTCCCTGAGAGAGATCAAGGGACTAGCACTGACAAGCTCAGGACTTAGGACAACACAGGCACATTTAATTATTTACAACTATATACAAATTATCTACAAATTATTTACACCGCTCATCTAGTTCTGGGAGCGAAGAGGGCGAGAACGCGCCCCAATAAATGTAATAGCAGTTCACAAGTTCAAATCTGCGCTCCTTAAATGGGAGTCCGCTCTGCTTAGGCACAGATCTGCTAGATGCATGCGAAAGTAATAAGATTTATAGTACTTACAGATAGGTATCCTTCGTATGTTTCATTAATCCGTGATGGAACTGGCCAGCAATAACCAGCCTTGAGATGGCGCGCACACACATACACACACACACACACACTGCTTTCGTAGTGTACGCACCAGCTTGCCGACGAGGCGGTAAGTTGCAGGTTCCCGCGACTAGACACGGGTTCAGCCGTCGGACAGAGGAGGCACAGCCGCTGAAAGATCTAGAGGCAGCTTAATTTTCTCTTTCCCTCTTTGGCCAGAAAGATCGCTGGGCATCAGCGTATAGCGGGGTCTAAGAAATTCATCTCTTGCATTCCGTTCCTTCCCCGGAGCCGCGGATGGCTTAGTGGTTAGCGAGTCAGACTGTCAATGCAAGGTCCTCAGGTTCGATCCTGGGCTGATCTTTCAGAGATGGTGTGATATACTAACAGTCGCTGAATATCCGCCGTGCATCTGACGAGCACGTTAAGTGACGGCCCCCAGGCTGGAGCCACTGGTTAAATGGGTATCCTTTCCTTTCCCCCCCCTGAAATTCTATCACCCCTCTATGTGCAACATCGTACTTGTACGGTGGCGCCATCTACTGTACTCTAATCTCCCTACAAACTGTTCTGTCAAAGTCGCTAGACTTGCTCTCATTCCTTCCGTTTGTGTCCTGCCCAAAAGGCGAACTCACTGTAGGTGGCTGGGACCTAAACTCTACTTACTGTGGACGGACGTCCTACAAGAAAATGACAAATACAAATGCTTGCCGGAAAAGCCCTTCTTCGCCAGCTCCCAGTTGCACACTGCTCTTGGCTTCGCTTCTCCAGTGACCTCTTGACCCCCGACGCTCTTTCGAGGGTGGCAGGGATATCTCTCAGTCGCACGCATTCCTCCTCTTCGCCTGCTGTAAACAAAACAGTTCAATGTCTTTTTAACGAGGAGTAGTGCGACTTACAGAGGCACGTTTTGGAGAGTTTCAGCTCTAAGCCTTCCAATAAACACTGTAGGTGGCTGGGACCTTTTACAACGGATCTTGTAAAACTCAGCGCGAATACCCTAACCAATTCGACTTCGTAACAACATATTTCAATCACTGAACTGGGAAAACAAAAGGATAAAGATTAATGGAGATTATCTAACTCACCTTCATTTTGCTGGTGACGTAGTCATTCTTTCAACTACCCCATCAGAGTTGCAGAGTATGATCCAGGAACTTTCTGACAAGAGTAAAGAAGTGGGATTAAAAATGAACTTTCAGAAGACAAAAGTGATGTACAATGCTTTTAGAAGAAATGAAGATTTATCGATTGATGGAGAAAAGCTGGAGATAACAGATGCATACGTTTATCTTGGACAGCAGATATCAAGTGAAGGTCACATTGATGAAGAAATTAATCGACGTATAAAACTTGCCTGGAGAGCTTTTGGAAGAAACAGCATAATTTTTCAAGAGCAATATGCCATTATGTCTTTTAAAAAAAAGTGTTTGATCAATGCATCCTTCCAGTGCTTTCGTATGGTGCAGAGACGTGGACCTTAACTAAAAGAGACATACAAAGACTGCAGACAACTCAAAGTAGCATGGAGAGGTGAGTGCTTGGTGTAACCAGGAGAGATAAGAAAAGGAACTCGTGGATCAGAAAAATGACAAGAGTGGACGACATCATGATCAGAGTAGAATCCCTGAAATGGCAATGGGCTGGACATACTGCCACAAGAACAGATCGTCGACGGACAGTCGAAATTTTAGATTGGATTCCAAGGGACAGGAAAAGACCCAGAAGAAGACCACATGGGAGATGGGTGGATGAAATTCCAAAGTATGCGGGAGTAACATCGAAGAGACTGGCACAAGACAGACCGTTGTGGAAGAGGCTTGGAGAGACCTTCGTCTAGCAGTGGATTGATGATGATGATATAAATAACATAATGTATTAATATATATATATAAATAACAAATAATAACAAGTTTTAGCCCCCTCAAAATTTGTAATTGTTCCCCCGGAAAAAAAACTCTCTGAATGCAATACTGATGGCGTGTTTGGTGGATAGCGATTAAAAAAATAATTCATTACTTAGATCCATCATGAAAAGAAGTAATAATAAGTGTGTCGCGTTGAGAACGTGTTTCCTACCTGGATGTAAGAGTAGTCACCAATCTTATAAACAAAAAGTAACCGTTAAGATGAGGCAAGGCAGGAGGAATGGAGCAACACAATTCCTCGTGCTGACAAACAGCTAGAAAAGAAGTATGTGGTATGTGAACGTCATTTTGAAGAACGTTTTACCGAAAGGAATTTTAAAACCTTTATAAATGGTGAAATAATATTAACGTTAGCCCAGAGCTTGGCCAGTACTTTTAGAAAATGCTGTGCCCACAATTTTCTCAAATCTACCTGCATGTTTATTTTTCTACAGTACGAAATAAAAACAGAAAAAAAAATATATCCAATGTAAGTTAGTGAGTACATGTTTTTTCATGTTATATAAAGAAATAATAAAAAAATCAAATTTTTGGGGTTGAGGCTCTATGCTCTACCTTATATACGCCTGGTTGTATAGGTAAAGCAGTGCCGTGAATTTTCATTTCTTCTGTACACTTCATGCTGCCAACATGTATCACATTAGCAAGTCATTAATGTGACATATACACTGACGGGAAAAAAATCCCAACACCACGAAAAAATAGTTGTAGAGGAATGAAATGGCGGCAATACATTTGTATAGGTAACATATTTAATCGATTAAGGTTTCAAGAACACAGCTTATTGTAAGCGCGAGAAGAGCCATTTTAAATGTGAAATGCTGGTACATTAATAACCGGTGTAACCGCCAGAATGTTGAATGCAAGCACGCAAACGTTCATGCATTGTGTCGTACAGGTGCTGGATGTCAGTTTGTGGGATGGAGTTCCATGCCTGTTGCACTTGGTCGGACAGGGACGGTTAATGCTGGTTGGGGGTGACGCTGGAGTTGTCGTCCAATGATGTCCCATACGTGCTCGATTGGTGAAAGATCTGGTGATCTAGCAGGCCACGGCAACATGTCGACACTCTGTAGAGCATGTTGGGTTACAACAGCGGTATGCGGGCGAGCGTTATCCTGTTGGAAAACACCCCTGGATAGCTGTTCATGAATGGCAGCACAACAGGTTGAATCACCAGACCGACGTACAACTGTGCCGTCAGGGTGCGTGGGATAGCCACGAGAGTGCTCCTGCAATCATAGGAAATTGCTCCCCAGACCATAACTCCAGGTGTAGGTCCAGTGTGTCTCGCTCGCAGACAGGTTAGTTGCAGGCGCTCACCTGGCCTCCTTCTAACCAACACACGGCCATCACTGGCACCCAGGCGGTACCGGCTTTCATCAGAAAACACAACAGATCTCCACTCCGTCCTGCAATGAGCTCTAGCTTGACACCACTGACGTCGCAAACGGCAGTGGTTTGGAGTAAGTGGAATGCACGATACAGGGCGTCTGGCTCGGAGCTGTCCTTCAAGTAACCGATTTGTAACAGTTCGTTGTGTCACTGTGGTGGCAACTGCAGCTCGAATTGCTGCCGCAGACGCGGTACGATGCGCCACGGCCATACGCCGTACACGGCGGTCTTCCCTCTCAGTAGTGCCACGTGGCCGGCCGGAACCCGGTCTTCTTGAGGCAGTACCTTCCCTTGACCACCGCTGCCAACAATCATGCACAGTGGCTACATTCCTCCCAAGTCGTTCTGCAAAATTGTGGAACGAAAATCCACCTTCTCGTTGCCCTATTACACGACGTCGTTCAAACTCTGTGAGCTGTTGATAATGGCTTCCTCGTCTTCTTAAAGGCATTCTTGACTAACATCAACACACTACGTCGAATCTCAACGATAACTAAAGCTCACGAACGTTACAGCGCGTATTTACAACAAACCTGCTTTGCATGTTCCGAGGGGCGCTAGTAGCGCTAAACGTATGCGCCGAGCGCGAATTTTGCATAGACGTCATCTTACAGATGTACTCTCACCGCCTACCAACTGTCGTTTATCTAACACAACCCCTTCTTGGTGTTGGGGATTTTTTTTTCCGTCAGTGTATATACGAGCATAAGAAAATTTTTATACTCTATTTAACATCTTGTTATATGTATTAATGCATATATAAAGATCATAATATGTATTAATGTATATGTATTGTTACGTGGGCCCTTTATTTTGGGGCCCTTGGGATACGCATCCCTCTTAAAAAAAACCAAGAACAGGTCGGAGGGATAGCTCCGCGCCTTGGGTCCCTGAGAGAGATCAAGGGACTAGCACTGACAAGCTCAGGACAACACAGGCACATTTAATTATTTACAACTATATACAAATTATCTACAAATTATTTACACCGCTCATCTAGTTCTGGGAGCGAAGAGGGCGAGAACGCGCCCCAATAAATGTAATAGCAGTTCACAAGTTCAAATCTGCGCTCCTTAAATGGGAGTCCGCTCTGCTTAGGCACAGATCTGCTAGATGCATGCGAAAGTAATAAGATTTATAGTACTTACAGATAGGTATCCTTCGTATGTTTCATTAATCCGTGATGGAACTGGCCAGCAATAACCAGCCTTGAGATGGCGCGCACACACATACACACACACACACTGCTTTCGTAGTGTACGCACCAGCTTGCCGACGAGGCGGTAAGTTGCAGGTTCCCGCGACTAGACACGGGTTCAGCCGTCGGACAGAGGAGGCACAGTCTCTGAAAGATCTAGAGGCAGCTTAATTTTCTCTTTCCCTCTTTGGCCAGAAAGATCGCTGGGCATCAGCGTATAGCGGGGTCGAAGAAATTCATCTCTTGCATTCCGTTCCTTCCCCGGAGCCGCGGATGGCTTAGTGGTTAGCGAGTCAGACTGTCAATGCAAGGTCCTCAGGTTCGATCCTGGGCTGATCTTTCAGAGATGGTGTGATATACTAACAGTCGCTGAATATCCGCCGTGCATCTGACGAGCACGTTAAGTGACGGCCCCCAGGCTGGAGCCACTGGTTAAATGGGTATCCTTTCCTTTGCCCCCCCTGAAATTCTATCACCCCTCTATGTGCAACATCGTACTTGTACGGTGGCGCCATCTACTGTACTCTAATCTCCCTACAAACTGTTCTGTCAAAGTCGCTAGACTTGCTCTCATTCCTTCCGTTTGTGTCCTGCCCAAAAGGCGAACTCACTGTAGGTGGCTGGGACCTAAACTCTACTTACTGTGGACGGACGTCCTACAAGAAAATGACAAATACAAATACTTGCCGGAACAGCCCTTCTTCGCCAGCTCCCAGTTGCACACTGCTCTTGGCTTCGCTTCTCCAGTGACCTCTTGACCCCCGACGCTCTTTCGAGGGTGGCAGGGATATCTCTCAGTCGCACGCATTCCTCCTCTTCGCCTGCTGTAAACAAAACAGTTCAATGTCTTTTTAACGAGGAGTAGTGCGACTTACAGAGGCACGTTTTGGAGAGTTTCAGCTCTAAGCCTTCCAATAAACACTGTAGGTGGCTGGGACCTTTTACAACGGATCTTGTAAAACTCAGCGCGAATACCCTAACCAATTCGACTTCGTAACAACATATTTCAATCACTGAACTGGGAAAACAAAAGGATAAAGATTAATGGAGATTATCTAACTCACCTTCATTTTGCTGGTGACGTAGTCATTCTTTCAACTACCCCATCAGAGTTGCAGAGTATGATCCAGGAACTTTCTGACAAGAGTAAAGAAGTGGGATTAAAAATGAACTTTCAGAAGACAAAAGTGATGTACAATGCTTTTAGAAGAAATGAAGATTTATCGATTGATGGAGAAAAGCTGGAGATAACAGATGCATACGTTTATCTTGGACAGCAGATATCAAGTGAAGGTCACATTGATGAAGAAATTAATCGACGTATAAAACTTGCCTGGAGAGCTTTTGGAAGAAACAGCATAATTTTTCAAGAGCAATATGCCATTATGTCTTTTAAAAAAAAGTGTTTGATCAATGCATCCTTCCAGTGCTTTCGTATGGTGCAGAGACGTGGACCTTAACTAAAAGAGACATACAAAGACTGCAGACAACTCAAAGTAGCATGGAGAGGTGAGTGCTTGGTGTAACCAGGAGAGATAAGAAAAGGAACTCGTGGATCAGAAAAATGACAAGAGTGGAAGACATCATGATCAGAGTAGAATCCCTGAAATGGCAATGGGCTGGACATACTGCCACAAGAACAGATCGTCGACGGACAGTCGAAATTTTAGATTGGATTCCAAGGGACAGGAAAAGACCCAGAAGAAGACCACATGGGAGATGGGTGGATGAAATTCCAAAGTATGCGGGAGTAACATCGAAGAGACTGGCACAAGACAGACCGTTGTGGAAGAGGCTTGGAGAGACCTTCGTCTAGCAGTGGATTGATGATGATGATATAAATAACATAATGTATTAATATATATATATAAATAACAAATAATAACAAGTTTTAGCCCCCTCAAAATTTGTAATTGTTCCCCCGGAAAAAAAACTCTCTGAATGCAATACTGATGGCGTGTTTGGTGGATAGCGATTAAAAAATAATTCATTACTTAGATCCATCATGAAAAGAAGTAATAATAAGTGTGTCGCGTTGAGAACGTGTTTCCTACCTGGATGTAAGAGTAGTCACCAATCTTATAAACAAAAAGTAACCGTTAAGATGAGGCAAGGCAGGAGGAATGGAGCAACACAATTCCTCGTGCTGACAAACAGCTAGAAAAGAAGTATGTGGTATGTGAACGTCATTTTGAAGAACGTTTTACCGAAAGGAATTTTAAAACCTTTATAAATGGTGAAATAATATTAACGTTAGCCCAGAGCTTGGCCAGTACTTTTAGAAAATGCTGTGCCCACAATTTTCTCAAATCTACCTGCATGTTTATTTTTCTACAGTACGAAATAAAAACAGAAAAAAATATATCCAATGTAAGTTAGTGAGTACATGTTTTTTCATGTTATATAAAGAAATAATAAAAAAATCAAATTTTTGGGGTTGAGGCTCTATGCTCTACCTTATATACGCCTGGTTGTATAGGTAAAGCAGTGCCGTGAATTTTCATTTCTTCTGTACACTTCATGCTGCCAACATGTATCACATTAGCAAGTCATTAATGTGACATATACACTGACGGGAAAAAAATCCCAACACCACGAAATAATAGTTGTAGAGGAATGAAATGGCGGCAATACATTTGTATAGGTAACATATTTAATCGATTAAGGTTTCAAGAACACAGCTTATTGTAAGCGCGAGAAGAGCCATTTTAAATGTGAAATGCTGGTACATTAATAACCGATGTAACCGCCAGAATGTTGAATGCAAGCACGCAAACGTTCATGCATTGTGTTGTACAGGTGCTGGATGTCAGTTTGTGGGATGGAGTTCCATGCCTGTTGCACTTGGTCGGACAGGGACGGTTAATGCTGGTTGGGGGTGACGCTGGAGTTGTCGTCCAATGATGTCCCATACGTGCTCGATTGGTGAAAGATCTGGTGATCTAGCAGGCCACGGCAACATGTCGACACTCTGTAGAGCATGTTGGGTTACAACAGCGGTATGCGGGCGAGCGTTATCCTGTTGGAAAACACCCCCTGGATAGCTGTTCATGAATGGCAGCACAACAGGTTGAATCACCAGACCGACGTACAACTGTGCCGTCAGGGTGCGTGGGATAGCCACGAGAGTGCTCCTGCAGTCATAGGAAATTGCTCCCCAGACCATAACTCCAGGTGTAGGTCCAGTGTGTCTCGCTCGCAGACAGGTTAGTTGCAGGCGCTCACCTGGCCTCCTTCTAACCAACACACGGCCATCACTGGCACCCAGGCGGTACCGGCTTTCATCAGAAAACACAACAGATCTCCACTCCGTCCTGCAATGAGCTCTAGCTTGACACCACTGACGTCGCAAACGGCAGTGGTTTGGAGTAAGTGGAATGCACGATACAGGGCGTCTGGCTCGGAGCTGTCCTTCAAGTAACCGATTTGTAACAGCTCGTTGTGTCACTGTGGTGGCAACTGCAGCTCGAATTGCTGCCGCAGACGCGGTACGATGCGCCACGGCCATACGCCGTACACGGCGGTCTTCCCTCTCAGTAGTGCCACGTGGCCGGCCGGAACCCGGTCTTCTTGAGGCAGTACCTTCCCTTGACCACCGCTGCCAACAATCATGCACAGTGGCTACATTCCTGCCAAGTCGTTCTGCAAAATTGTGGAACGAAAATCCACCTTCTCGTTGCCCTATTACACGACGTCGTTCAAACTCTGTGAGCTGTTGATAATGGCTTCCTCGTCTTCTTAAAGGCATTCTTGACTAACATCAACACACTACGTCGAATCTCAACGATAACTAAAGCTCACGAACGTTACAGCGCGTATTTACAACAAACCTGCTTTGCATGTTCCGAGGGGCGCTAGTAGCGCTAAACGTATGCGCCGAGCGCGAATTTTGCATAGACTTCATCTTACAGATGTACTCTCACCGCCTACCAACTGTCGGTTATCTAACACAACCCCTTCTTGGTGTTGGGGATTTTTTTTTTTTTCCGTCAGTGTACTTGATATTTTTTACTAAATTTCTGTCTGGATTTCTTTTTGGCGAGAAATATACTTATCACTGAAATGGTTTTGAAAAAGTTATCGATAGTGTTATTCGATCCAGGGTTTAGTAAAATCGGACCTCAAACAGTGTTTTTTGTTTCAATTTACTAATAAAATTTTGTTTTGGGAAATCAGTGTATTTCATTACCTTTATCTTTTAGTCACCAGCGAGATACGAAAGGGACAGCAATTTAAAATCCTTAACGAGAGAGAGAGAGAAATGTTTCCTGGGATGCTCATGAACGATCGAGCGTTCTAAGGGGCATGTAAATTAATATTTAATGGAAAAGTCACGCAAATTCATGTTTTTACTTAGACACATAATTACTAAGGAAATTTGCGTCCAGTAATGTATATGTACTAATCAGACGCGTAGATTCAATGCGAGATTACGCATTTCCCGATTAAAATTCACGAAGCTTCCCCAAAACACACCATTTGGAAGAATATTCACTTATGCCCATCCATACATGACAATCAATTTTAGCATAGCTGCAGGATACAAGAAAAAGATTCTTTGGTAAAATTTTAGTGAAATTACTATACTGCAAGGAAAGAGAAGCACGTATATCCAAGGTTCTTAGATATCTCTTAAGTTGGGTCCATTAGCGATCCACGCTCTCATTGGCTCTTTCATTTGACGTCACTGTAGAGGCACGGAGTGAAAGCAGTTCACACACAGAGTTCATACGTAACTCAAGGCAATGAGGAGAGCTTAAAGTTTATACTAGGACAAGCCGCCAACGGTAACCGATAACTCGGGTACAGTTGGCAAATTTTGAGCGAAGCTATTGCAAAATCGGAAGGCGTCAAAACCTGGCCATGGACGATGTCCAATCGCATGCCAAAACTCATTGTGATCAGATGTGTCATGTAGTAGCTATGCCCAAACAAGTAATTGTCCCGAGTCTCGTATAGTGAGCGGATTTTTTCAATTATTATTAAAATTGGTCAGTTTTTTAATGGTCAGTTTTTTTATACGACACGGCCACTCGTCATGATACGAACCCCATGTCACTCACCATGTCCTTCCCTTTCTCCGTGGCAAGTGTCACCGCGATTGGCTGAAGATCTTTGGAGGTGATAGATAACAAACGACCCCTTCTCAAAGCCCGGAAAAAACACTAAAAAGTGCAAGTTTTTGGACGATTATTCCTCAATGACACGGAATTTCGGGAATCGGAAGCGTCAAAACCGGACCACGGACGATGTCCAATTGCATACAAAAATCACGGTGATCGGATGTGTCATCTCATACCTATGCCCGAACAACTAACTGTCACGAGTCTTGTAAAGAGAGCTCCTCTCGGCCTCGCTTCGCTCAAATGAGCGAAACCTACATTTTTTTGTCCATTTGAAATTTTTGACTTCGTCACACAATTACTAGAATCATGAGGGAATTGTGCATCATGAATACGCTGGGTTTTTTTTTTTTTTTCAATCATGAGGGAATTGTGCATTATGAATACACTGGGTTTTGTTTTGTTTTTCAATCATGAGGGAATTGTGCATCATGAATACGCAGGTTTTTTTTTTATTCAAATCATAAGGGAATTGTGCATCATGAATATGTTGCTGTTTTTTTTTTTCCTATTATGAGGGAATTGTGCATCGTGAATACACTGAAGTGTTTTTTCAATCATGATGGAATTGTGCATTATGAATACGCTGGAGTTTTGTTTTCAATCATGAGGGAATTGTGCATCATGAATACACTGGAATTTTGTTTTCAATCATGAGGGAATTTTGCATCATGAATACGCTGGAGTTTTGTTTTCAATCATGAGGGAATTGTGCATCATAAATACGCTGGAGTTTTGTTTTCAATCATGATGTAATTGTGCATCATGAATACGCTGGAGTTTTGCTTTCAATCATGAGGGAATTGTGCATCATGAATACGCTGGAGTTTTGTTTTCAATCATGAGGGAATTGTGCATCATGAATAGGCCAAACAATCAACAAGGAGTACTTGTTGATTGTTTGGCCTATTCATGATGCACTGTGGCGAGACAAAGAGAGCATGAGAGTGGCAAGTCCACAATGAGAACGCGCCATCGCAACTTCTGCAGCGGTTTCTTGCTAAAGCATCGCATTGCATACGTCAACAGCAACCCTATTTGCCTCAGTTCTCGCTCTGCAACTTTTTTCTCTTCCCAAAAATCAAATACCACTTGAAAGGAAAAAGATTTCAAGGTATTGGGAAGATACAACAGAATACGGCGAAGCAGCTGTTCACTATTTCAGAAGATGACATCAAATAATGATTTGAGCAGTGGGAACAGCGCTGGGCCAAGTGTGAGACTTTGGAAGGGGCTTACTTTGAAGGTGATTAAATTTCAAATCTGTAAGTCTTGTACATTTTTTTTTTTTTAATAAAGCCAGTCTGGATACTTTTCGATCACACCTTGTGTGTGCCTTTCGTCTGAATTTGTGAAGAACTAATTCTTTCAGGAATTCACTTCCCATTGGTTTCTATGATCTGAAACACTGGAGGTATATAGACATTTATTCATACATGGATGAGAAATGGTCGTTGACGCTACGATGAAGCAAGATTGTTCCGACTAGCGCACATCCAGAAAGTTGTTCATATTCCTAAGCTGCATTTGATTAGTTTTAGTTGTTTGGAACTTCGTTGTGCTGGGTCGTGTAATGATAGCATGCTAAAATGGAAATCGGGAGATACATACTCAATTCCTGTTCCAAAGGGATGTAATTTTCAAGTTTTCTGAAAGATGGCTATATGTGAAACAGTAAAAAGTATGGCATCTACACTGAAGTGCCAAAAGTCATGAGATAGCAGTATGAAAGCTGCCGTCGTATAAAGGCTTCAACGCATGCCACGATTTTTATCAGTTGCGAGGTATTATCTCGCGAGTCAGGTTGAACAACCGATAGTAGGATTATGGCAAGCCGACGTGAATTATCAAAGTTTGAATGAGGCATGGCAGTGGGAGCCAGACGGATGGGACATTCAATTTCCAAAGTTGTGCGAACATTCAACATTCCTCAATCCACGGTGTCACGTGTGTATCTAGAATACCTCATGGAAGGCATTACCACCCACCGTGGACAGCGCAGTGGCCGACCATGGGTGCTGAATGACCCATGACCAGCGGCGTCTGACCAGGATTGTCAATGCTAACAGACAAGCAACACTGGCTCAAATAACATCCACATTCAACACAGGAGGTACCAGAGACATATCCATCAGGTCAGTGCATCGTAATTTAGCACCTATGGGGTATGGGAGCAGAAGACCCACCAAAGTGCTTTTGTTAACACCACGACATCGGATACTGCGCCTCACCTGGGCTCGTGAACATGGTAATTAGACCCTGGAAGACTGGAAACATGTGGCGTAGTCCGATGAGTCATGCTACCTGTTGTTACAAGCAGATGGTAGGGTTCGGGTGTGGCGCAGACCCCATGAGGCCATGGACCCAAGCTGTCAACAAGGCACTGTGCAAGCTGGTGGTGGTTCCATACATGTATGGGGTGCCTTTACGCGGCACAGTTTGGGTCTTCTGCTCCTCGTAAACAGGTCATTAACCAGTAATCACTTTGTTGCTCTGCTGTGTGACCATTTGCAGCCCTTCATGGACTTCGTGAACCCCAACAATGATGGGATTTTCCAGACGGGCAATGCACCATGTCATTGGGCCCAAGTAGTCCAAAATTGCTTCAAGAAGCATTCTGGACAGTTCCAACGGATGGTGTGGCCACCACGTTCACCCGACATGAACCCAATAGAGCACTTGTGGGACATGGTGGAAAAGTCCATTCGCACCAAAGATCCTGCACCCACAAATACCAGGGAACTGTGGGCGGCTGTTCAGATGGCATGGCTCAACATCTCTCCTGAAGTCTTCCAGCCACTTATGAAATCGATGCCACGTGGAGTTGCTGCACTTCACCAGGCTAGAGCAGGTCCTACACGATACTAGGTATGTATCCCATGACTTTTGGCCCTTCAGTGTATATGCCGACAATGATATATGTGTGCCTTTCATCTGTATTTGTAAATAATCAATTCTTCTGGGGTTTCACTTCCCACTGATTTCTATAATGCAGTTTTGATTTATCTTAGTATTGTCATGAGATGAGAATACCTTCTCACACTAATATAATCGCACACATACACACACAAAAAAAATTTCATTCTCAAACGTTAGGCAGAAAAAAGTATAATTTATTTAAAACATGAAACGTCAAAGTTTAAGATGTTACTAAGACTAGATCACTTTCAATAAAATACAAAGGCACCAAGATGGACTCTGTGGCTGTTTCATAAATGGTATATAATTTCAATTTAGTTGATTTTGATGAATAATAAACTCCAAGCATCACTAAAATGCACAGAATTGCATTAGCAAGACCTGAAATTAAAGAATTACAAGATGAATTAGTGTTACTAATATTCACAATTAGAAGACTGCATTGGAAGACATAGTGCAACATTACATTTCCTGAAAAGTGCACTGCATGTGTTGCCAATAAATTTTCAGTGAAATGAATGCATCATGTGATACTAAATTGAAACACTGCATGCTTTTAATTGTACAGACTAAACACTAAAACACTTAAAAGAAACAGAGAAATTCTTTTGATGTTCTAAGTCCAATGATTCAGTTGTTTTGCAATTAATTTCTGCAACTCTTAGCATACAGCACCTTTATTTTTACTGGGTCTGTAGGAAATTAATTTTAATTTTCCAATAATCAATTTAAGAAGTCATAATTATATTACCACCAAACATGGACCCAAAACAATGAGCCAAAAATTTAAGGGTATTTTCACAACTATTCGCTTGTGATGAGTAGATGCATCCAATAATAAGTCCCAAAATTTACTAAGATATTTAGTTCACAGAAAGTTCATATTCTAACACATAACAGCAGTGGTTCTCAAACTTATCTTTACCACAAACCACTACATGTAGACTGTCAATCTAAGACAGACCACCTACCCCAGCACCTCTTCCATTCAAGTACCAAAATGTAAGAATAATGATTTAACAACTCATTAAAATGCATTACCATAATAAAAACTTGATATTAAAGTTAGTTCATAGTAGAAAAGTTACAAAATCCGATACCAATATTGCTAGTATCGTTTAATTGAAACGTGCTATGGAGATATGTAGCAATATCATACATCTTAATTAAAAGTGTGCATACTTGTAGAAAAACTCTTTACACGTTGCTCTTGAGTAGCTAAGGACCACACATCATTGAAGTACAGTAAGTCTAATGGGTAACAACTAATATATATTTCACTGACATTTATTTTATAAAAAATTATGTAGTTAAAAATGTATGATCTATCCATTGCTGTTGTCATTGCAACACGTTGCAAAAGTTATCACATAGATAACTTTTGAAATGTGTCACAATGACAATAGCAACGGACACATCATACATTTTAACTACATATTTTTTTACAAAATAAATGTCAGTGAAATATATATTAGTTGTCACACATTAGACTTACTATACTTCAATGAAGTGTGGTCCTTAGCTACTCAAGAGCAATGTGCAAAGAGTTTTTCTACAAGCATGCACACTGCACACTTTTTATTAAGGTGTATGATACTGCTATGTAGAAAAGTTAAATATAAATTAATAAAGAAGTACTGTTTTTTTATTATATACTCAAAGATGAATGGAAATCTTTGATGAATTAGAAAAAGCGCATTCCTCCCCCATGAAATTGGCAAACTTCATATTGTAATGAACACCCAAGATAAACAGACAACTTGGCAGAAAGAGAACTTAATGACTTCGTGGCTTCCTCTAATTACTGTCAATAATGAAAAAACTAAACAGGAATTACAGAGGATAAATTTATTAAGATATATTACCTCTCACATTTTCAATCTATACACTAAATCATCGCCAGAAGTTCCTGTGTTGTACTAGTTCCACAGGTCTGGCAACCAAGCCTGATTGATTTGCTATCCTTCATGGTCGTTGATGTTGCCACTTTGTGTCTTGTAAATTTCCAGGGTTTCTTCTAATTTCTGGATAACTGAGTGGGATTGATGCTTGATAACTTGTATGGAGTTCTGAGTTCTAGTCCATTTTGCAGCTAAGTTTGTTGTATGTGCCTATCCAATCCTGATTAGATAGGCACATACAACAAACTGGCCACAACATGGACTGGAACTCCTTATAAGTTATCAAGCATCAATCCCACTCAATTATCCAAAAATTAGAAGAATTCCTGGAAATCTACAAGACACAAGGTGGCAACATCAATGACCATGTTAGATGGCAAATCAACCAGGCTTGTTGCCAGACCTGTGGAAGTAGTACAATGCAAGAACTTCTGATGATGATTTAGTGTATAGATCGAAAATTTGAGAGGTAATGTAAATTAATAAATTTATCCTCTATAATTCCCATTAAGTTTTTTTGTTACTGAGAAAACTTAGCTTAGAGGTAACTGACATGTACATCTTCCTTGGACAACAGATATAAAGTGAGAGCTAGATCAAAGAAGAAATTAATAGGTGCATAAAACTTGGCTGGAGTGTATTTGGAAGAAATAATACGATTTCCAAGGGCGATTTACCATTATGTTTTAAAAGAAAAGTGTTTAATTAATGCATCCTTACAGTACTTACTTGTGGATCAGGGACATGGAACTTCACTAATAAAGACATGCAGAGACTGTACCAAAGGATAGAGGCCTGCATGGGCCTGAAATTTTTGGCCTGATCTGACCCAATAACAGACAGCTAAGAGTTCGGTTTGACCTGGACCAAAAACTCCAAGTTGTGGTCTGACCCGACCAAACCCCAAAACCACTTGAAACCTCAACCTGGCCTAACAGAGCCAAAATAATTTTTTTAGGCCCAATTTTTTTGTACCCTTGTTTCTTCTTACGATTTCAGAGAACGTGCTTATGTGGTCACAGATGTCACATGGTCATAGCTGCTTTAGGAGGATTTCACAGGAATGATGAGAATCTATCATTCCTGTGAAATCCTCTTAAAGCAGTTATGACTTTCAATGAGGAATTCAATCGCCTACTAATTTCGCTGTCTAACTTGTTCTCTCTGTCAAACATACTTCCCAAATATACAAACTCGTTCATCCGGTCAATAACTGTGCCATTTAGACTTATCCTGGATTTAGTACAAACAGTTCCTTTGTTGTCATGAAATTGCACACCACAGCCCGAATTTCAATGCCTGTAACAGTGTTTCATGCAACACATGGGGGTTTTCTGTAAACCAATATCTGTTGTTCTGACTGTTGATATATCCACTAAGGTGAAAATACGCCTCATCACTGAAAAACACTTTATCCAACAGGCCTATTCTGTGACATCTCACCAATGTCATTAGCCACCTACAGTAAGCAATTTGTTGGTGCGTGTCCGGTTCTTTGAGTTTTTGTACACAGTGGACACGGTACACATGAAGATATAATTGCTTTGTGGCCTTGTGTGCACTCCCATAAGACATCTGTTGTTGTGCAGCCAGTTTACGTAAACTCTTCGTTAGTGAATGTTGTAATGCTGCCATTACCTCTTCAAGTTCAGCGTCCGTTAACACATGGGACCTCCCATGTGTTAACGGACGCCGAACTTGAAGAGGCAATGGCACCAACACTCCCAGTCTCTCGAAAACTGCTGATGACTCGCATAATGGTTGATTTGTTGGGTACAGGTGCATCGGGATACTTTCGATGATATTGCTTCTGTACGTGTGCATATGATTGCTGTTGAAAATACACTTCCACAATAAATACCCGTTGTGCCGTTGAAAATGGCATCTTGTAATGTCCGTCAGCAACTTCCGCAAACACAACGTTCTTCTCACTGGTCTGGAATGCAATTAACCATGCACCTGCGCTTCCTATCTCAGGAGCATTGTACTGCCATCTACCGGCATGTCACACACTTTCTCCCTTTACAACAACCAAATGCCCTGTTCTGCACCATTGAATGCCAGGTTGCATGATAAAATGATCACCCAGTACTTGAGATGATTTATTCTTAATTGATTTTTGTGATAGTTTCTGAAATTGTTGGTGATGATATCTGAAGAACTAGACATTCCTGACCTGGATTCAATCATGGATTGGAATGGTCTTTATGCTACAAAGAAGCATTGGATGCTTTGACTAGCACAAATCTGAAGCTAGTTCAGATTCCTAAGCTAAGCTAAAATTGCTTAGCCTCAATTACCCGGGAATTCGTTGTCCTGGGTCGTGTAATTGCATCATGCTCGAATGGAAATCTGGAGATGTATGTTTGATTCCCACTCCATGGAGATGCAAATTTAAAGTTTCCTGAGGAGATGCTACATGGAGAACACTTAGAGTGAAGGTACTTTTGTGATACAATAACATGCTTTGCCATGTAGTTGACATGATTTATTCGTCATTGAATTCTATGAAAGTTCCTTAAATTGATGATAATATCTGAAGAATAAAATAAGCTTTAATTTGAAATATCAAAATAAAAGAGGAAACTTCATTACAAGAGATACATCATCTTGGCTTTTAGCAGTATCAATAGTAAATGGATTACATATAGTGATATCAATACATACACTATATTGACAAAAGTCACCGGACACCCCTTCAAAAGCAAATGAACGGTTCCGCTGTGTTATTAAGATGCGCCGTACAGCTGCAACTGGTATAAAAACAAGCCTGCAGCTGACCACAATCATATTGCACTGTGAGGTTGAGTGAAAATGTTGCGATGGGAAAGAACCGACTTTGAGAAAGGTAAAATTGCTGGGTGTTATATTAGTGGGTTGTCCATAAAAGAAACCGATAGGCGTTTAAACATACCCAAGTCAACTGTTTTGGATGTACTGAAGAAGTGGAAGACACATGGTGTACCCGAAGCAGAAAAACGTACCACCAGACCAAAGAAAATCAGTGATAGAGGACGTTGAAGCCTCAGGAAAGTCATTACAGCTAATTGACGGAGTACTGCACTAGACCTCAGTGTACAAGTGAGTAAAAATGCTGGAACCTCGGTATGCACACATAACATTCGCAGAGAACTTCATTCTATGGGTTACAATGGTTGTGCAGCTGCTCATAAGCCTTTCATCTCCACTCGGAATGCTACTCGTCGTTTAGCAATGTGTAAAAAACATTTATCATGGACCATAGATCAATGGAAATGGGTCCTATGGACTGATGAATCCAGATACACGATCCATCAGTCTGATGGCCATGTGTGGGCATGGCGGCAGCCGGGGGAACGCTATTTACCACAGTGTACTGTTCCTACGGTCAAGTTTGGAGCTGGCACTGTACTCATGTAGGGTGTTTTTCATGGTACGGTCCCGGCCCATTGGTTATCGTGGACAAACCTGTTAACCAGCACGTCTACCTCGTTATTGTGGACAATTATACCCTACCAACTCTGTGGCAATACTATGGAACCGAGCCTTGTTGGTACCAGCAGGATAATACACCAAACCATAAAGCAAGGACTGTTATGGCGTGGTTTGATGCTGATTCCGTGTCGTGTGTGGACTGGCCAGCACAGAGCCCTGATCTTAATCCCATAGAGCACCTTGGGATGAATTAGAGCACCACATAAGAATTTTGGAACCAAGGCCTACTACTAAGCAACAGTTAGCAGCAGCATTATGTACTGAATGGAAGCGCATACCTATCGCTGTGTTCCAAAACCTTGTCGAAAGCATGTCTCAAAGAGTCAGTGCATGCATTAAGGCCAAAGGTGGGCCGACACCATACTAATGTATATCAATAATTGCTATGCTGTGTTTCTCTTCTAGGTGTCTGGTGACTTTTCTCAATATAGTGTAGATCACATATGAGCATGTAGGCATTACAGGACTAAAATACAACTTTTGCAACATTCTTCATGCCACCTTTGATAAGGTATACTATACTGTCTGTGGGATAAAATAAACTGCATAAGCTTATATACTATTAGAGTAGATCTTGGTTTCATCTAGAATAATAAAGAAGTGCCATTTATTAACTACAAGATACCATTTATATAGGATCTGATGCCATAATCACTTCAGAGCCAAAAGTGATAGTTAACCTCCTCTTCAGATGTCTATACACCACACTGTTCACTTGTACCAATTCTGCCAGTTACCTTGTGTTGTCTGGAAAACATGCAAATTGGCCCCATACCGAGCTAACCTTCTGTGCAAAGAACATCCAGAGGAGCAGAACACAGGCAAAGGCATTAACACTATGCAAACAAAAATTTTAAAATTCTTTACTGAGTATTAAGATCTTTAACAACACATTGAACAACCAAAGCAGACTGACAACTACATTAAAAAAAAAGCAAGCTGAATTTAAATCTCTTGAATGAGTAATGGCTGGCCATCATGCTCTAACTACTAAATAATGTGCAGTGATTTATAATTAAAAAGGTGTAGTAATAAAATGAAAATATCAAAGAAAAAAATGCACACATTACAGTTAGATGTTGAAGCTAAGGTATAAAGTCAAGAGGAAGACAAAATAAATATTACATGATAAAAGTCCTTAAAGGCCATTTCCAAAAATATGACTTCTATGCTTCGGTTAATTTTCGGAAGTGATCTGACCAACCTATTTTATGTACAAATTCTGGGATGAGGTCCTCCACATTTCCTAAGAAAGAAAGATGAAGAAATTTCATTTATGACAATAATAAGAATTATGATTGTGATGGCAAAAATTTACAAAAGAAATAAAAAATAACATTAAATATCACTCACAAAATATTCCTATTTGGTATTTTAATTGTACTGACTATTCTTCTATAAGTTTGGCATTACCCACTTACCCCATTTCTACGGCATTTATACAGAAGACATACCCTCTACATGAAAAATAGCAAATCACTTACACCTTAATGTTCTCTCTCAATGAATGTTGAAAACAGGGATTTGGTATTTATTGCAGAACATATGAATCAGTATCACTATTATTTTCTGTGATATGCTCATATGGTCAATGCTAATGTGGTATCATTCCCTCTGAGTGGCAATACTAATACTTTTTGTCTCGCAAATTTCACCGAGACCGAAACAAAGACTTCTGTAATATGACTGCAGGTATGTGCTTGTAGCTTACGGGGGGATGGAAGAAAGAAATCAAAATTACTAAACAACCATTTTTTAACATGCCAGCAGCCTTTATTCTCCTCAAAAGGGCAATCAAATCATTTCAAAGGACAGAAGTCCTCAAGGAATGGTGCTTTCATTTCTTAATCAGTGATGAATACCAGGCAAGCACAAATCAGCATTTAGCACAGTACTGCATTTTAAAAATTATGAAATTGCTAACACAGCCAATGAGGTTTACTGAGTTTTCTGTAGTTGAAGAATTCACTTAATTCTCCTCCTCGTATTTTATTTTCTTGTAGACATGTTTGACCTTTAGGTGACAATCAAGACCTGTTCTGAAAAATTGTACTCGACAATGTATTTAACATCTAATATAAAGTGAAGCATTTTTTTTTTTTTTTTTTTTTTTGATTGGAGGTTTAACAACCACCGTGAGCAACTTAGTGAGCTTAAGCAGTCACCTGTCCCTAATTTAGGGCCACTGGTTCCAGGGAGGGAAGGGAGACAGTCAGCACCGTAAACAAACACAACATCCATGCCTAACTGGGATTCAAACCCAGACCCATCTCAAACGAATGATCAGAAACCATCACTTAGACCACTGCACCACTGGGGCGCAAAAGTGAAGCATTGAAAATAGTTCTTGATAACCACCTATAGGCCAGAAACTTCAGCAAGAAAATAAAATGCTCACAGGGGAAGGAGAAAGTAAGTGAATTCTTCAACTACAGAAAATGTAAAGATATCATAGTGACTACCGATATTTTAGAGGTAAATCACATTTTCTTCAATTTCTAGCAGCACACTTTGTGATATTCACATATAATAAACATGTATACAACAAAAATTTATGTGCTGCAAATGTACCTCCTTTCAATAGAACATTCCCCAAAACATAGTCTTACCTCCTACAATATTAACCTATGATAAACCAGGTAAGCTTTTTTTTTTTTTATGTTATGCAGCAGTTTATGATTATAACAATAAATTTATCATCCTGAAATTCTATAGAGAAAAAAGTCCTAAGAGCATGTTTTGCTTTGAAGGAAGAATTCCTTGAGATTTAAAGTGTCTTATCACATAATAGTATAACAAAAAACCAACCATCTTTATTGCTTAAAACCCATAGTTACAGAATTTTTCTCTCACATAATTTAGAGTCTTGCATCCACTTGGGCGTCATTCTCTCATGACTACGTGAGATTCTGCACATGTAAATACTACTCTTGATGTAAGTACACGTAGTGCAATCAAAAAGTTTCGAGACTAGGTACGTAGCGCGCCAACAGATGACAGTATGCGGATGCGCGAGCAGCGGTTGAGGGCAGCAACCTTCATGAGTCGTTGTGCCGAGTGGCATTGTTCTGTGAACATCGGGAGCTGTGCTACATGATATTTGGTGACCACGTGCAGAACACAGCTACTATTTCGGTATGGCCTGCAAACTAGAGCAGTGGGAGAACATCAAATTCAGCGTCAAACTCAGCAAATCGGGTACGGAGATGCATTAAATGTTGTGGCAGGCTTATGGCAATGAAGCAATGAGTCGTGCGAGGTTTTTTGAGTGGCACTCACACTTCAAGAGCAACAGAACGACACTGGAAGACAACAAAAGGTCAGGGCGACCGTCCACGAGCAAAACCCCTGAAAATGTGGACAAAATTAGGGAACTGGTGCACGAGGATCAACAGAGAACCATTCAAGACATTGCTACCATCGCCAATGTGTCATACGGAACACTGCCAGAAATTCTGACGTCGATTTTTAACATGCACCGCATTGCTGCAAAGTTTGCGCGAAAGATTCTGAACCTCGAACAGAAAGTGCTCCGTGTCGAACTCTGTCAAGATCTTTTTCAGCAGGTGGTGAATGAACCAACGTTCCTGTTGCGGGTCATCACTGGGGACAAGACTTGGGTCTACGGTTGCGACCCGGAGACCAAACAACAGTCATCGCAGTGGAAGAGCCCGGCATCTCCACGACCGAAGAAGGCCCGACAGGTCCGGACCACAACCAAAAGCATGCTCATCGTGTTCTTCGACATTCGTGGGGATGTGCGCCGTGAATTCATCCCCCAGGGCAAGACCGTCACCGCCCTTTTTTACTGCAATGTTCTGCGACGTCTTAGGAAGGGCATTCACTGCAAACGACCTGAAATGTGACTCAGGGGCGATTTTCTGCTCCATCACGACAATGCAGCAGCTCACAGAGCGTTAACAACACGTCAGTTTTGCAGCCGCAACAGCATGACTACCCTTCCTCACCTGCCAGATTTGGCTCCTTGCGACTTCTTTCTGTTCCTGAAGATGAAGCTGAAGCTCAATCAAGAGTCATCGTTTTGAAACCTTGGACGAGATCCAGCGTGAATCACAGATGGTGCTTGACACTATTCGCGAACAGGACTTCCAGGGAGCGTTCCAACAGTGTGCAGCAGCTCACAGAGCATTAACAACACGTCAGTTTTGCAGCCGCAACAGCATGACTACCCTTCCTCACCTGCCAGATTTGGCTCCTTGCGCCTTCTTTCTGTTCCTGAAGATGAAGCTGAAGCTCAATCAAGAGTCATCGTTTTGAAACCTTGGACGAGATCCAGCGTGAATCACAGATGGTGCTTGACACTATTCGCGAACAGGACTTCCAGGGAGCGTTCCAACAGTGGCAAAAACGCTGGCAGCAGTGTATCGCTGCCCAAGGAGACTACTTTGAGAGAGATTATAGCCAGACTTAAGTAACGTAAGTATTTGGTTGCATATCGGCCTAGTCTCGAAACATTTTGATCGGACCTCGTATTAAAATGTGATGAAATTCCAATTGATTGATTTCACATTTTACATTTCCGTTTTTCAAAATGCTATTTGTTGGAGCTCATACACTGCATGTCTAACATATCACATACTTTTTGAAGTGGTTCTTATGCCACTCCCAAATGTATATGGCCCTTATAATGAATTTGTTTCTGAAATTGCATTTTTTTTCAGGCACAGCTAATATGCTGATGCAGTGGTTAGCCCAAAAATCATGGAATTCAGAAAAATTTGAAGATATATATGTGGAATGAAAAATTTGAAGATTTATATATGGAAAACATTCTATTAGTAGCCTATGAAGATGCAAAATCACCAGAAAAAGTCCTGGACCATTTCAATTCATTAGAATCATCAATGAAGTTTACTTTAGAGCTATAAAAAGAAAGAAAGTTACAATTATCTTGATCTATTAATATCACTGAAATATAATTAAGTAATTCTATGATTGAAATAAGTAAAAACTCAACTAATGCGAATGCAATATTCAGTTTCAATTCTTATCACCCTACCTACATAATAGCCAATATAGTGAAGAAATTTTTGAATAAAATTAATAAGTTAGACTCATCAGAAAACTCAAAGAATGCAAATACAGCAGAATTAAAACTAATTCTTGAAGAAAACAACTAACTTCATTAGTGAATAAATTATTTAAATGTCATGATTTTGTTAAAATAACATGCTGATTGACCACTGGAAAACATTGCTCCACAAATATACGCTCACAAATTTCTTTCTTACCTTCTTTAAAAATGTCATTCTTTCTGTTAAAGGAGAAAACATCAGTTTTGTTCAGCAACAGTCTTGGCACATTTCCAGATACCATATCAGCCAGAGAAGAAAATGGTTGTACCTTTAAAAAAAACACAGAACATAAAATACAACAAAAACCTCATATATTTTCCACAGAAACTGTACAAGATGAGTCGGACTTTAAAAAACTTAAACCAAGATTTCAAAATATTCACATATGATCTTGTAGTTATATTATTCTTTCACTATTGCTCACACTAAAATGACCATTAAATGCGTCCCAAATATTCTCAGAAATCTCACACTGATCATCTACTTTATCATTAAAATCTCTTAGAAGAATAACTTTCTCTTCAACAACAAACTGCCTCAAAACAACTCTTAACTCATCTCAGAAATGATGTTTAATTGGAAAGTTCACAACCTCAAGGAGCATACACTATTATTGTAATTTTGGGTAAATAAGCTGCACTGGTGCATATGCGGCAGCAATAAAAAAAAAGGGGGGGTAAAAAAATCACCAGAAACATACTTTCACATATGCCGCACCTTCACAGTAAGGTGGGCTAATACAATGGCAGAATCTTGAAAACATTACGTAGACAAAAATATAGTAAATGATCTTTCAAATAATAAATAAAAATATCAATTAAACAAGATTCATTCTTAAGGATAACACTTACCATACCAACCAACTATTTTATAAAAATTTACTCGAAGAATTCATAAGGCGTTCAAGCCAATTATAAAACATTTATACCTGAAGAATATAAAAAATACATACACAACATTATGCATCCTGAAAATATGTGATACATGCAGTTTTTCAATCAAATCCATCAAAATCAGAAACTTCACTGTCTAAATTAAAAAGTCTTAAAAGCTTGTTATCTGAAACTTCGGGGTCATCCGCATCACTTTTGCTGTCTTCTGGCATTTCACAGCAGTTTTTAGAAATAATGTTTGCTTCAGTGAAGCCCGAAATAATCGTTGAAATTTTGATGGTTTTCCAGGATTCAGATACGCATTTTGCAACTTCCTCGTAGGTAGCTTTTCTCATTTTGCCACTATTTGTGAATGAATGTATTCCTTCACGCATCCATTCCTTCCAATGCTTTCTCATTTCACTTTTAAAAGCTTTGTTTGTGGCCAGGTCAAGAGGTGGCAAAATCTTAGTCAGCTCTCCAGAAATCACTGCCAGTGCAGCTGAGACTTTTTTACACTCCAATTTCACTGATTCCATCAAATGGGTACGCTTGGAATCAACATTCCACGTGGCTGGAAAAATGAGCCTTTTCTTTTGCGCCACACTTCATTCAGCCAGTCCAGCAATATCACTTGACACATCCACCCCTTCTGATTTGCACGGATTAACACATCTGTCAGATTATTTCCTTTAGGAATAGTTTTTTTTTCTTTTATCAAAAGAGGTTTCAATTTATCTCCATTGGCTGAGCAGGCTAACACGCATGTAAAAGATGTCTTGTCATTTCCCATGGTTACCACTGTGATTGTTTTATACCCTTTAGTATCCACAGTTCTATTTGGGGGGCAATCAAAGGTTAGGGGTACTTCATCCATGTTAATGATGCTACCTTCCATAAATTTCTGCTCTTTAATAACTTTGTGCACATTATCCAGAAAAGAAGCTTGTTTCTCTTTCCTGTCCATCGGCAGTGCCTGCCCTACGGTAGTCTTCATTCAAATGGAGAGCTTCTATCTCCTTATAAATCTGTAACACCAGTTAGGACCACCTTTGAAGTTATTGAAACCCAACTGTTCAGCAATTAATTTCACTTGTAGACGAATTTGTACTGTAGAGACTGGCAGACCTTTGTCTCTCTGTTCCTTTATCCACTTTTCTAAATTCATCTCTAACATTGGTCAAGCTACAACTCTTCTTCTTTGTGCTCTTTTCAGCCTCGGCATTTTCTCTAAAGTCTCTTTTTCTGATCTCCACCTGCGAACACAGCGCTCATCAATGTCATGCTCTCGGGCTGCAGATCTTTACCTATTTTTTCTGCCCTTTCGCATACCATTAGTTTAAAACAAAAAGTATAACTTGTGTTTCATCATTTTACATTCCAGATAACTATAAAACTACGCCTACTTGAGAAAATGCAATTTGGCAAACTGAATGCAATGAACACACGTCACAGACAAAACTTGCACGTGCTTTACTTGCGTCATTGACCAATGATAATCGATCTTGACTGGTAGTTGAATATCCCATTTCAAGAGAGGAGAGAGAGTAAAGCTAATGACATCATGAGTTCAAAGAGAGTTAGTTGCTCAGAGCGTGAAACAAGGGCGATCCTTGCTAACAAGATCAATTCCCTGCAAAGATTTCCCGCCACGAATTTTTTCTGAGTTTTATCGGACGTCACCTCTCTCTTACCTGTCCCACCTCAATCACATAACCTATTATTGTCATGTCGTGTTTTAAGAGGGGATGGGTGGAATTTATTGCACGTGGAAGTAACATTGTTAATCTATTCCCTCTCTATTGAGATGTTTTCCTGTGGAAAAAAAGAATGGAACAGTCCAAAACTTTTTTGTTACGTAATTTCACTCTACCAAAAAAAAAGCTGTATATGCCGCCATGCTGTTAAGCTACCCAGGCCGAAAATTTTATTTTGAACTCATATACACTGCAGCTTATCTACCAAAAAATATGGTACAATTACTATTCTCTGAAACTTCAATTTCAAATGAAACCATAAAGTCCTCTCATGTATGCAGTTATATTGAAACTTGTTCATCTTTCTGCTTAAACTCACAAGTACACTAGCTTGTACTCTCTCACCATAGGAAACTCCAAAACACACATCTTACCAGTCCATTATCTCTTCCTATCCAAACCCTCTCTCTTTAGTTTCACTTTTACACAGCTTTTCTAAACCAGATTTACCAAGCCACCTCTTTCAATTTCCCATATACTTCTCTAGTATTCTATACACCAATCTTACACTCACCCCGCCAAGATCTTTTCCCAGTTTTCATGTATAGTTTAAATATGACAAGAATTGTCATTGAAAATACATTCACTACAGGCCAATTTTGCTTCTTTTTTTTTTTTTTTTTGTAAGTTTTTTGAGTCATACATAGTAAAACTAAGTTTTTTGCAACAACTCAGTCAAGAAGTGGATCCAGAAGCTTACCTGGGGGAGGGGGGGGGTAGTTAATTGCTTTTGTCTAAAAAGATATTGATAGAGAGTGACTTTATGGACGAATCACACACACTAACTGGCAGAGTTAGTGTGTGGCACTGCACGACTTTAAAAAAAAAAATTCAATCAATAAAGTTGTGCTAATTTTTAAATCATAAAGGAAAAAAACCCTTATAAATCAGCACTATTTTCCTGGTATTCCATTGCCTGCTTTGCGAGGAAATGAGTTCCATGTTTTTTAAATATCAAGTCCGGATAGAATCTTTCAAAATAACTTTGAGCCCTTTCTTTTTGGACAGCTTTGTTTCAGTGTATTTTTTACTGTATTGGACATCAAAGTCTGAAATTGAATGTGTCAAGGAACTGCGTTTTATTTCAGAACAAGAGCTGTTGATAAGGTTTGTAGGAAAATTTTTCCTTTGTGCTTTTATTTACTTAGAACTTACCAGTTTAGATATGTTCTAAGTAATAAGTTCTTGTCTAAATACTCGGTTGTTGTTTCCGGATGTTGTGATTTTCTTGGGGCCATATTCCCGGGCCCCTTCCATCTTTTGTAATGGGACAAAAACATTTATGTACTATTTTTGCCTCACTGAACAAGCTTGTAATTAACTTTTTTGCCCTATCTGAGTAATTATTTTTACTTTGGTGGTCCTGTGTTGACCAAAGGTAAAGGTTTAGTGGTTAAAAATCCCACAGTATCACCGGTAGGAATCCAAGTCCCAGGTAATATCTGAGAAGATTTCCCTGTGCGGCAAAAAAAAAAAAAAAAAAAAAAAAAAAGCATAGAACTTATCCCGCAACGTAACAACAGAGTGAACTTGAACTTTATCCTTTTTGCACTCTTCCTCCTTGAGCAGCGACTGACATGATTAGTGCAGTAAAAACCAATAATAATACAGTTTAAAAAATGACACACCGCCCACTGGATCAATGACACCACATATGAATTATGTTGTAGCAAGAACTCGGATTACACTGAACAAAAGAAGGCAGCAGCATTCTGCAACCAATCATGGCACATGATCTCAGACAATCCAATCATGTCAGTGGGAAAGCACACCGCTACACAGCTCCACAAAAGTTGTAACTTTGGCCAGTTTCTGGTGGCCACATCTAGAATTGGCCGGCTGGAAAAAGTCCACAGTACTGGTAAATTATTGTATATTTCGAGCTTTGGCCACATGAGCTGGCCAAAGCTATAAGTGGCCGGTCATTTCGGGTAGTGACTAAACTTCAGGCTTTGACCATAACATATACAATATACATGATTTTGCAAAATCATACAATTACTCATCATTGCTGAGGCAACACTGTATGCTTTCCCATAGTGTTTTGCCTGATCCATTACACACATACACAGTTTGGAAGAGAGAAATCCCATAGCTTTATATAAATACCAATGAATGAGGATCCCTGACAAGTCCCGTCTCATTTATATGGCCCAAAAAAGCTTCTTGTGAGGAGGTAAAATAAAAGTGGGAACAGATTGCCCTGATAGAAGAATGTAAATGAAAGGTATGGAAAAAATTAGAGTACATATACGGTTTCCTACTAAGAAAAGGAAATTACAAGCTGCAATACAGTAGTTACCTAAACTACCACAGGTGTCAGGGATCGTGCTGCCGATCGCATTCTTCATAATTTGTGAAAAAACAACAACATTTTGGCAATGGAAAAAAGGTTTTGGCAAAAATATTGGCGATTACCTTTTTGTACTACTGTAACACTTCAGTAATAAAAAAAATTAAATTTGGCAAATGAGTTGGTGAAAATTTTAAAAAAGCCAGAGTAACTGCTGACTGGTGTCATACCACACCAATCCCTAACTTCATCACATACCAGGCCAGGAACCGGACAGGAAAAAGAAAAGGCACAGAAAAACCTAAGGAGAACACTGCGGGCCCTAAGAGCGACTTTTTTTTTTTTTCACATCACTGAAAGTGAACTTTTCTCACACCCTCCTTCTCTACTTGAGTTCCAAACATAATGGAGGTGAGAGTTTTCTAAGTTTCTGGACTTAGAAAAAATTTCAACTTGATGCAACTGCAATGCTTTCCTAACTAGTGGATTGGGGTGATCCTCTAATTTTTCATAGTACTTTCTGAACAGATCATAGATTGTTTAATCTATTAGTCAACATTGAGATTTCCAATTTCATGATTAGAAGTTCTTCCAACTCCTACCATCATACAGAGGATTCTATTTTGAAAGGATATTTTTTTGGTGGTTTTGCAAATACCTCCCCACATAGCAATACTATATATTAATATGGGACAAAAACAACTTCTAAAAGAGAGCATTGCTTTTTAAGCTGTTTTTTTATCATAGAAGCCAGACAGGCATATATATATATATATATAAAGCTGGTGCCAGTGTACATTTTACATAAATACTCACTAGAACTAGCTTGATATATCATCATCATCATTGTCAACCATTATCAATCCACTGCTGGACGAAGGTCTCCCCAAGTTTCCTCCATATATATTTTACCAATTATAGTGGAATGACTGAATCGACAGAGCAAATATCTACATCACAGTTCTTAAAACTCAAGAGACACATACTTACAATTAAAGACGTTCCCATTATAATCATCAAGTCGACTTCTGATAAGTCTGCAGTGTACATTGCAAATCTGTCTGGTAGCATTTCCCCAAAGAATACAATATCTGGTTTGACAACGCCCTGAAAATTTTGAAGAAATATTAAAAAAAATTTTTAATGTATTGAGAAAAACAGAACATGCTGAATTTGCTTTACAGTTTTACAGCAGGTTTTTCACTTACACATCACACGAAAGTTTAGCCATTAGTTTAGAATTGGGGACACCTGCTGGTCTATGAAACTATTTTAAGATACTCATTTTTATAATTCAATTGCATTTTTATAATTCATGCAAATTTAATAATTCAATTATTCAACAAAACATAATATTGCACTTGCAGCAGTCAAGAAATTTTACAGAAAGTGTAGAAGAAAAGAAAAGAATGGCAAAGTGTTTTTAAAAAGACACTTTGTAGCACTTCATTGTGTGTCTGCATGTGTGCATGCATGTGGTGTGTAATCCAATGCATAAATTAAATCTGCAGTTAGTCTGATGCACCCATTTTGTTGTAATTTCTCTGCATGTATAAAATGAGATCAGTGAAAAAGAAATATGTCTTATCAAATATTGTAAAACTAATAATTTCACTCCAGATTTTGAAAACATGAAGGCATATTTGTTCACCACACCACAGAAAAATTAGAACAAAACAGTAGAACAAGAATAGCAAGCCATCAAAAAAATCCCATGATGACAAAAAAAAAAAAAAAAAAAAATAGAGAAACAAAAAAATTACCTTATCCCTGGTAAAGCTAATCAAAAGAGGAAGAAATCCTGTTAAAGTATAAGAAGATAAACCTTTAAAGAACACCAGAAGGTGACAACACAAAAGTCCATGAGTGTGCATATTATAGACAAACTGAGAATACAGGAACAAGCAAAACAGGATGAACTGCTCTGTTCAAATATGAAATTTTGACAGTAAGATAGAAAGACAGATTGAAATCTGTTAAACAGAGGTTCATGTGAGAAACACAACCAAAACATGTCATTGAGCACATTGAAGAAAAAACAGACATTCTGGATGACTGTATTTTAATACAGTCAACTCTGGATACAGTGAACTCTGTTATAGTGAATATTCAGCTATAGTGAACCTAAATCATTAGTCCTGACCCGCAACATCGGAAATGTACATTAAACAGGGGTGATTGTGAGGTGACACAAGAAACCCTGAAACTCTCAGCTCAGTGCCAATATACATATAATGTTAATATGCACATATAAACTAGCTACACAACAAATAGGCCTTAGTGATTGTGCAGTAAAACTTCACATCTTTTCTTGTACCCAATTTTCTTTCACTGTGCAAAATCCTTCAGGTAATTGCATCTTTAAAATCAAATTTTGCACTTCATATTATATGTTAATTGAGCAGTCTATGTAGATCAGTTTTACTTGAACTTGAAGCCTACAGTGGATTCCATTCAATTTCTAAAAGTAGTTAGAAAAAATAATCAAATTATTTGAACTTTCAAAATAATGAAAAGAAGCCTTCCTTTCAGCAGGCTGTTATCTTGAGAGCTTGTTTGATAACAAAAGAAACGCACAAGGTGTCACAAATCGTCTACATTCACCATTCGCATGGACATGCAGTGTTTTTTAATCAAACACTGTAATTCCCAAAGAAAATGGAACCTGAAGTTTAGTTACCATTTTGTAGCATTTTTAGAAATGAAATGTCAGAAGCATCTCAAATTCTTCTAAAACTTAAAAACCCGGATTTACGGGTTTGGAATGTGACAAAAACCCGGAATTCGGGGCTATACCCGGATTACAAACAGGTCTGATTAAAATTTTTGTTTATAGTGAACCCTCAACTTTGGTTATAGTGAACCTAAAAAATAAAACTTCATAGAAAAGAATGTACTTGTAACATGAAATTGTAACTTATTTAAAAAAAAACTTCTTGTAAAAACTTGTAAGAATGTGTTGAGAACAATATTGTAGGCCTACTACTCCTTAAGTGCACTGAAGGACAAAGGGAGAATTAAAAACCTTAGCAACATCAAGCTGGTATTACTGCCTTCCAACACCACGCCAGTCCTCCAACCCATGGATCTAGGTGGGATTCTCAGCTTTAAAACCTATTACAGAAAGGAAGTAACGCTACATTTAATCCAAGCATTGGAATCAAAGCAAAACACATCAATAAATTTTAATAAGAGTACTGAGAGTGAACTTACCCTTACCAGTAGGTCCGTTCTCTCAGATAAGTTGACATTTCTCTGCACGTTAACTTCCACATTAATATCCACGGTTGGTTTTTGGCCTTTGGTGCGGTGGTTTTTAATGTTGTCTTCCACATATTCTTTTATTTGACTTAGTGTGCAACTTATCAACCCATACTGCAGAACTGAGATGTTGGTCCTAGAAACCTCTTTTATACTTTAAAAACCCTATATTTACAATGACTTGAACAACCCTAACCGGTCACCTAATTGGCTTAAAAAAAAAAAAAATTAAAAAAAAAAATGAGTGTGTGAGAAGAGTGTAAATAGAGGGCAATGTGATACGTTCGTTGTGAATAATTGAACTTTAGGCTTTTAAACTTTTTGTTCAGATGTTTTGGTGTTTGTAAATAGGAAGTTTTGTTTATGGTTTTTGAATGTTCATGTACTTAGGGTTTTTTTTTGTTTTGTTTTTTTTTAAGCCAATTAGGTGACCGGTTAGGGTTGTTCAAGTATTTGTAAATATAGGGTTTTTAAAGTATAAAAAAGGTTTCTAGGACCAACATCTCAGTTCTGCAGTATGGGTTGATAAGTTGCACACTAAGTCAAATAAAAGAATATGTTGAAGACAACATTAAAAACCACCGCACCAAAGGCCAAAAACCAACCGTGGATATTAATGTGGAAGTTAACGTGCAGAGAAATGTCAACTTATCTGAGAGAACAGACCTACTGGTAAGGGTAAGTTCACTCTCAGTACTCTTATTAAGGTAATTGTAAGCACGTAAATTTTGATTAGTTATAGTGATACTATGACTTGTCAAACAAAGAATTATATCGATAAATGTTCTGAATGCTGTACATTTTGGAAACAAAGCATGGAGGAGTATGTCACCTGTCACTACACATAACTGTTTCCGGAGGTCCGGTTTGGGATGTATGGCATTCGAAGAAGAGGATGATGTGCCTCTCAAGGACCTGCTTCGGCATATCGGTGCAAATTCCACTGAAGCTGGAGATTTTATCGATGGATGCTTTCACTTGTGATTCTGTACTCTTTCTTGAAATGATGCTAGACAGAAAGTGCCGATTTGGTCTCATGGAACCACAACACGCGTGCAGCTTTTTCTTGCATGGAAGCCATTATCAATGAAATGTTCCTCTTATTCGGCAGTAGCACTTACCTAAAGAACAGAAAAAAAAAAACCTTTATGAGTGCTGCTATATTATGTTGCCAACTATTTTATTTTAACTTGCATAGATTTTAGATTTTTTTATATTAATTTTTGTAATGTGGGAAAGACTATGGACACCCTCTATGACCTGTTGGTTTCATGGCTTTGGGTCCACTATAACATCTGAAAATAACTGGCATATTGATTCAAAATATGGTAGAGCGCATCTTAATTTCTTAACAGCAAAAATTTTTGACACTTTATCAGCAATAATAATTTTTGATTAATGAAGAGCTTCCTGGACTTCCCTACCCTTTCATGCTGCCACACCACATGCAAATACTTGCAGCTTCAATAGCCCCATTTTTTATAACTATTCTACTCAATTGCAATGCTTTCATTGGGTGAGATTTCGATTTCGTTACAAACTCAACAATACTTTTTCTTGAATGTGAACAAAAACATGTGAACAAAAATCTATTGTTCTGTTCATGTTGCAACATACCAGTGGATTTTTCAAGAAAGGGCAGTTGTGAAAAGCATTTAGCAAGCAAGCTGCATAAAAAAAGGTGTGTCTGAACAGTCAACCGAAAATAATGCAGAAATGTGTTGATGAATTGAGAAAAGAATTGCACAAGAACAGCATCGCCCAATGGAGCTTTCGAAATTAACTGGTGCCTTTTGTGCAGCTAACATCCCACTATCCCACTTTCCGAACCGGATAACCCTACATTAAAAAATGACTTGCAAAATTTGTTTAAAGATATTGGTGTTATTCCAAATGCAAATTGGATGCGGAAATCTTATTTGCCGAAAATATATGATATTCACAAGCAACAAGTGAAAAGATTTTTTAAAATCAGTATCCGGTGTAAGAATCGTAGCAGACGAAACAACTGATTCAGAAGATAGATACATTTGAATATTCTTGCTGTTCCGTCAGCTGAACCAAATGTTAAAAACTGCAATGATTAAACCTCTTTGAATGCAATCTTCTTTTGAGTGCATCACTTTGGAATCCGTAAATTTTAAAGCAGTCAGCGAGGCAATACTTCAGTGTGCTAATAAGTATGATTTTTTTTTTTATTGGATTCTTAACGACCGCCGTGAGCAACTCAATGGGATATAAGCAGTTGCCCATCCCTAATTTAGGGTCACTGGTTCCAGGGAAGGGAGAAAGCCAGTGCTGTAAGACAAACACAACATCCATGCCTCACCGAGATTCGAACCCGGACTCCTTTCGGACGAATGATCAGAGGCCATCGCTTAGACCACAGCGCCACCGGAGCGGCTAATAAGTATGAAATACCTTTTGCTATAACTGCTTTTGTGACAGACAATGCATTTTACATGTCCAAAGCTTGGGGAAAGAGCTGAAAGAGGACTACTTACATGTCCAAAGAGTGGGGAAAGAGCCTGAAAGAGGACTACTTACATGTCCAAAGCGTGGGGAAAGAGCCTGAAAGCCGTATTTTTTTTATGCTGTTCACGTCACCTGCATTACGCATCTTTTAAATCTTTTGGGCAAAATTTGGCAGAATGAATTTGAAAATGTGAACTGTTTAGTAGTTGCTGTTAAACATGTCTTCACAATGCATTTTACATGTCCAAAGCTTGGGGAAAGAGCTGAAAGAGGACTACTTACATGTCCAAAGAGTGGGGAAAGAGCCTGAAAGAGGACTACTTACATGTCCAAAGCGTGGGGAAAGAGCCTGAAAGCCGTATTTTTTATGCTGTTCACGTCACCTGCATTACGCATCTTTTAAATCTTTTGGGCGAAATTTGGCAGAATGAATTTGAAAATGTGAACTGTTTAGTAGTTGCTGTTAAACATGTCTTCACAGCCCCCCCCCCCCCGTAAAGGACGTTTTCGACTATTTTTGCAAGAGAAGAGAAAAAGTACCTTACTTACCAGCAGTACCTGCACAGACTAGGTGAAACAGTTTGTTTGAGGCCTTGCTTTTTTACTGAAAACATTTAGAGGACTACGCAGGGTTTTTTGAAAAAGAAAAAGACAACAGTAGCAGTTGTATTGTGGATAAAATCATTGGGTATTGTCAATATAGGGATTTAAAAGGAAATCTGAAGCAGGTTAAGGTTCATGCGCCATATATTTCCGGACAGCTCACTTTATTTGAAAAACAGTGAATTTCCGCTCACAAAATATATAATGAAATGTTGGACATCGCCAACAGTCTTCTTAGCAAGGGTCAAGACTGCGATCACGTTGCTGCAAAAAGAGCTCTATCCACTTGTTATGAAAAAATTAAGCATTATTTCTTTGAAAATAAAAAGCATCGATTTTGTCAGCTAGCCGCAAATTTCTTCAAAGCATGTAGGGTGTTTGATCCCGATCAATTTAAGTCCTTGGACCTGTTAAACGACCAAGAAGATTTTTTTTTTTTTTTTTTTTTTTGATTGGAGGTTTAACGACCACCGTGAGCAACTCAATGGGCTATAAGCAGTCGCCCGTCCCTAATTTAGGGTCACTGGTTCCAGGGAAGGGAGAGAGCCAGTGCCGTAAGACAAACACAACACCCATGCCTCACCGGGATTTGAACCCAGACCCCTTTCGGACGAATGATCAGAGGCCATCGCTTAGACCACTGCGCCACCGGGGCGGCTTGTTTGTTTTCAGCCACATTCCTATGTTCAAAGATGAGGACCAACTAAAATGAGAATTTCATTCATATAAAGTGAGTGTAAAAGAATTTCATGTCAGCGAAGGTTTGCTAGATACGAATAAAGGTTGTTTTCCTAAGCTGCATAAGGTCACCATACGTTGTCTGTCAGTACCCACAAACAGTGTCGATGCTGAACGATCCTTTTCTAAATTTAAAAACGTGTTACAGGACAACAGACACAGAATTAAAAAAGAAAATCTGTGTATGTACAATATAATGTATCAAAATGCCATCTACTTAAATGGAAATCTTGATCTCATGTAATGGTGTTGATAGCATTGCCAGAACTTGAAATGATTTATAAATGTAAGTATCAATTTTAAAAACTTATAAAGTTATAATGCTTATTTAGTTACATACTAGTCATTTGTATTACTGCTTCGTAATTTGGTAGACTTTTTTGTTTTTTTTGGAAGTGTTAGTGTATATCATCGACCACAAACATTTCGCGAAATTTCATAACTTATGCCGCAACCGCCCCACGAATTTTGTGTTTTTTTCCCGCGATAAAATTACTGTCCTAATCATGATTACTATAGAGAACAGCAAATATAACAGAAAATATGACAATGTAATAGCTTGACTACAACTATGACCAAAAATAGTGTGTGAAGGATAATTTTTACAGCTCTATTATTTATTAAAGGGCAGTAATATCAATTCAAAGCAGTGGTAAAATAAATGAGAAAAGAAAATATTCGGTAACATACATCACATTTGCCTTCCTTACATCTAGGCACTTTGTCAGCAAAGATCTCCTCCTGTAGTGAGAAGTACCAATTCAATATATCAGCACTTTTTAAGAAATGTATATTAAGAAATGAATTAACACCAACCAAATAATGCAACAGGAATAATTAAGTTTCATTAAAACTAATCACAGGGAAACACATCAGGAAATTTGAAAAACCTAGCACTTCAAATTCATTTAACTAAAAAAATTTAAAGAAATACAGTCAAACTTCTTTAAAGTGCAGTTTGTTTCATATGTTTTCCTAGTGGTAAATGGGGGTGGCAGTATAAAGTGAGTGTGTGACAATGGCAGCAATGATAAAATTCTGATTTGAAAAATAATTTTTCAAATATGTCTTTTAGGAGGAATGATAGGAAGGGAAATAAAACATACACAAATGTCTCCTATGGGGAAAACTACATATTATTTTGATCAGAAATCATACATATATAAAATACTTTTCATAGTGAGTGCTATCTGATCAAAAAATGTTTAATTAGGTTCTTATAACTGCTGATATGCCCCACAGTATAAAACCTGTGCATAATGAAAAATCAGAAGGGATATGTAAAATATTCCTTGCAATGAAAACTATATGGCATAAAAAGAATATTTCATATCAAACTTTAGAAGCAAAAATAGTGAGAAAGGCAAAATATCCATTTATGCCCTTGGAAATAAAATGATTCATTTTTGAAGTAAAAAGTGTGCACAAAAGAGCCTTTGTCATAAAAGGTATTGGACGAAAAATTAATTTTTTAAATCAGATTTTTAGAATTGATGATGTGGAGCAAAATATACATATTTTGTGGTCAACAGCATCGGGATTTATGCAGGAAAATTATGCATCAGAAAAAGACTAAAAGCTATTTAGTGATACACAGTTCAAGCTTCCCAACACATTTTTTTTTCATTTCAAACTGGACTAATAGGGATGCTGACATATTGTTCCAACAGATGGATTGACATAGTTATACTGTACCATTAAACTCATATATAAGCCGACTCCCCAAATTCAACAGCTAAAACTTGGAAAAAATCCAGGACTTATATGTAACACGGCCTTCAATTTCAAGTGTTTGGAAATCATGATATTTATTTAAATAAAATAATGCAAATTTATAAAATTATCTTCTTTAAAAACCTTCAAAGTCTAAATAAATCACTATCAAAGTTTCCAAATAGTTCTTGTAAGCCAATACCGGTTCAAATTGCATCATTAATGTGAACACCATCATCAAAGTCACTGCAGCTGTTTTCTTTTTCATCTGAATCATAAACCAAATCATCTTCTGTACCATCCATAGCATTACTTGTGCAGAATTATTTAAAAAGATCATTTGCACTTTCACAACATTACCACCACAGGCAGCCACAAGAAGAGATGCTTGTGCTTGCTGTGAAAACAATGGAATTCATTGTGCACCTCTCCAATGTAAAAGTGATTTATATGGTTTCTGACTGACTTCATTGCATTCCATACCAAATGTCAGGTGACATGCTCAGTGTTGTGCATGGCGAGTAACATGAGGGGGGATCACTTCCTTTTTTAGGATCAAGAAATTCCCTGATCTCACTTCAAAATTGTATTAGGTTTCACACATACCGTATTAGCAACAACTATTCCTATACTCCCGTTTAGGGCTGTGGCTTGCAGGGGGCTAGGGGGAACTCAATAACCCCAGCTGCAAGCTCACCCTGGAAAATGGATGCTACTGTAAGTACTTTGAACCTTTATTTCCAGCTTGTTATAAAACTTTACTCTGTATTTCTTTATAAGCATAAATACTTTACCTTATTCATTCATGTCCTATTTTTAAAGCAAAAATTGAAATGATATAGCACAAACGACAGATTACCTTATTTATTTGGGTTTTTTTTTAAAGCAAAATTGAAATGATATAGCACGAACCATCTGCCAAGTAAGCGTTTAACTGATGTAAGTAGAATTTCCTTACTGTTGTTGCATCAAATGTCTTCATTTACAAAGATCTCGACATACAGCTTGAGCATCACTGACATCCATCACACATTGCACAGAAGACCTTTTGTACTTCATACTCATAATCTTTTTCTCATGCAGACATTCCTGAATCTGGTCCTCCCATGATTTCCTTGGCCTTCCTCTACCTTTCTTACCTAAAACAAATTAAGAAGATGGTAGTGTAGAACACGCTAAGTTACGTATAAAAGTTTTAACGCAAATGTATTTCAGCCTATATGGCCTTCATCAGTGCGACTACGATTGGTTTCGTTGCCAGATTGGAAAGGTAAGTTTTGTAACGGTAACTCCGGGTGACGTGATGCAATGAGGGATTTCCAGATGTATGGAACGAAAATGAGGAGCTCAGAGTTGCAATTTTTGGAAAATAAAATTTCCAAACTTTCTCTAAACCTCAGAGCATACCGATTTTGGAAGGGAGCCAACTTTTGTGTATCTGACCAAAGTGGAATAGCAGAAGTGACAGCCATGGTAAGTAGAGACAAGGAAGAGGAAGGTTTCCCAAATTCCACATTAGATTTGTGTTCCTGAAGTCTTGAGAGAATTTTCTGGAAAGAACTTCCTATGTACACAGTTAATCCAACGTTAGTCTTGACCAGAATTTTATACACTCCAAGCGAAGAAAGTGGAGGTCTTGGGTCTCTGTCATTACGGAGGATAACAGAAATTGAAGGAGAAGAATGAATGGCAAGTCTATATCCTTCTCTTTTGAAGATACTGATGAGCTTGTAGGCAGAAAGTTCGTGGAAAGGGATTGAGCCAGCAAACATTAGATCCTTTTTCGGTGAAACAGGTTGAAAAGCAACTACTGGTTTTTCTTAGCATTTTGAATTAATTTAGAAACTAGGAGAAGGGGAAAGCCATGTTGAGTAGCGATCAAGCGGATGTTTGATAATTCGTTTTTTAAGCTTTCCAACCGTAGGTTGAAGAAGCGTATATGCTCCACCTTTTTCCGTCCGTCTGTTCGTCTGTCTGTCTGTCCGTCCGTCCGTCTGTCGGCACGATAACTCACGTAAAAATGGTTCAATTTCGATGAAATTTTAGTATGTGGTAGGGGACCACCAGGGGACAAACCCTATTGAAAATGGGTGAAGTGGGGTCAAAGGTCACGACATAAGAGCGGAATTCATTCAATTGTCCTTATGCGTCATAACTTGCGTAAATATGGTTCGATTTCAATGAAATTTTAGTATGTGGTAGGGGACCACCTGGGGACGAACCCTATTGAAAATGGGTGAAGTGGGGTCAAAGGTCAGGACATAAGAGCAGGATGTATTTCATTGTCCTTATGCATCATAAGGTGCGTAAAAATGGTTCGATTTCGATGAAATTTTAGTATGTGGTAGGGGACCACCTGGAGAGTAACCCTATTGAAAATGGGACAAATGGAGTCAAAGGTCAAGACATAGGATCGGGATCCTTTCCATCGCCCTTATCCCACACTATTAAGGTGGACGTCAAGTAATTTTGCTTCCTATATTTCCAATGGAAAACCTTTTTAACACATTTCCTTCACAATTAGTGTGTTCCCAAGGATGGAAATTTGAACATCGATTAAAATAACTTCATACTATAACTTGGAATACTTAACATTTTGTAAAACATAAGCATAATTATATTAAAAAAACAATAACGTTTCCTTTGGTGGTATTGAAACCAGAAAAAGATGGCGCGACTTGTGCTTTGATGACGTCAGTGGACAAATAAATGTTGGATTGCATAATTACGGTTATGGTTTAGAAAATATTAAGTATTCCAAGTTATGAAATGAAGCTATTTTAATGGATGTTCAAATTTTCATCCTTGGGAACGCATTATTTGTGAAGAAAATGTGTACGAAGTTTTTCCATTGGAAGTATAGGAAGCAAAATTACTTGACGTCCACCTTAAAGTAGCAATTCTTGTATGTATGTATATACATTTTATTTTGAAAACGGCTCTAAGAATTTTGATGAAAGTCGTTAACCTACAGTTTTCTGGTACTAGAAATCGATTTAGCTTGATCTCGACTTTAGGAGAATTCGTTTAGTGGGTTAAATACCCACCCCGAATTATAACGTTTTTATTGGCATGGCGTCGTTCCATTAATGTTACCAATGCTTAGAAATCTTATGACATCACAATCTCGCTTTTGAGAATGTTGGCGCGCAGTCACAGCATCTGTCTCATTACGTCACGCATTGCGTGTGGATCCTATTAAAGTTTTATGATGTCACACTCTTGCGGCGAGCAGATGGTCGCCATTCCCATCTGCCTCATTACGTCACGCGTTGTGTGCATATGTCCGTCCGCAAGATAACTCGCGTAACAATCATTCGATTTCGATGAAATTTTAGTATCTGGTAAGGGATCACCTGGGAAGGGACCCTATTTAAAGTGAATAAAATAGGGTCAAAGGTCAGTACATAGGAGCGGGATCCATTCTACTGCTGTTATGCGCCATAACTAACGTAAAAAGGTTCGATTTCGATGAAATTTTAGTATGTGGTAGGGGACCACCTGGCGACAAACCCTACTGAAAATGGGCGAAATGGGGTTAAAGGTCAGGACATAGGAGCAGAATCACTTCCGTCGCCATTACTTATGTAAAAATGCTTCGATTTGGATAAAATGTTAGTATGTTGCAGGGGTCTGCCTGGAGACGAATTCTATTGAAAATGGGCAAAATGGGGTCAAAGGTTAGAACACAGGAGCGGGATCTATTCCATAGCCCTTATGCATTATTACTTATGTAAAAATGCTTCGATTGCGACAAAACTTTATCATGTTATTTTGGAGGTATACTGAACCGGTTCTGTTGAAAATCATCGAAATGAGATCAAAGGTCAGGGCACAGGACCGAGATTTATTCCACAGCCATTATTCTCATAACTTGAGTGATAACTTGAGTAATGATTTCTGGTATGTTGGAAAGCGTATCATAATCAATGCATTGCATGATTTTACTAACTTGTTTAGATTAACTTCAGTGTTACAAACCAAATGAGCTCGATGAATTTCTTTCCTACCACTTGGGCTGAAAAATTTTCTTAGTCAGCACCTCATTACTCATTCTTTCAACATTGCTAAACCACCTAAGAATATTAGTCTCCACCTTACCAACAGCATGAGTTAATGATGTAAAATGCAGTCTCAGCATATTTCTCATATTTTGTACATAGCGATTAGAAAAGGGAGGGCGGGCGCAGTGAGCGATGGGTTTGCCTCCTCGGGGCGCTCCGTGGTGTCAATGGCACACACAACAGCAACTAGGGCCTCTGCGAATCTTGGAGAGATGCCAGCTAGTTCTGTGTGACATTGGCGAAAAGACCCCAACTCACTGGGTTTTGTTCCAGAATCCTTAGGTTGAAAGACCAACTGGAACCGTCAGCTATGGGCTAATTCCTCACACTGGTGTACTTACCTGATTCAAAAGACAAAAAGAAATCAATATCCGGACTCAAGTGTGGGATATGGTGGACCTACCAACTTGAGAAGGATGGTCCACCACGGAATCGACCTGGACGTTCTAAACGGCATATGAGAACGACAACAGTAAGTAAAAATATCTGGTGGTTTGTATTTCTTTTTGGAGCTGACCTCTGAATCTCGGAGAACAGCTTGGTGATATGTATGTATGTGTGTATGTATGTATGATTAGAAAAGGACATGAAAGGACTATCAAAATTCCTTTAAAATGCAAAGCAATAAAAAAGAGAAAGAACTGCACTTTGGGATGAAACATAACACCAGACACTCAAGACATCCACCAGCAAACATATTAGTGCTAGACTAAGTATTGCTGCTGCAAATTTTTTGGTTTAGGCAGAACTTTCATAGGCAAAATGCAAAAATCTTTTTCATTCACAGTAACATACTATGGAGTTGCAATTTTGTAGAAATTTTCGGAAATAGCCATTTCGTGAAACCTGGAAATTTTGATTGAACTTTAACTGGTGGAGATATACTTTCATTTGCTGCTTATAATGGAAAATGCCACCATATTTGACAGTCTCACTCTCTTGCTGTTCACCAACAATGGGCAGAAGTTAGCCTACTGGCTTCTTTGACATTATTTTAAATTTAGAGTTTCATAAAAATCTCATTCTCAGGAAATGTTTGTATGCCAAAGAATGCTGATAGACTTTGATCACGAATGCGGATCACCATCCGAACTAATGATAGCCATTGGCTATACGAAGGTATGATATTGCAGACAAATTCTAAGGTGCATGTACGCCATTGGCTAATGGACTGAGAGGTGTTTCTCTACTTGCTTTTAGGGGCATTTTTCTATGTAGTTTTCATCAGCGTTATCACATGTGGCTAATTTCGCAAATCACAAGGATTTTATGATTCATAAGCTGCTGTTTTTAAGCACAAAGTTTTTAATTTTTTTTTTTTTTTTTTTGTTAATCAAAATCTTCAAAATGCCATTTCATTTTTTTTTCTTAAAATTAATGATATGAGAGAGCTTTGGTTGTCAGTTATAGTTGCTCAACTGGCTACTTGGACTGGTGGTGTTGGACATCTAAGGCTACTTGGACATCTAATAAACTGCAAGTCAATTTGGGCATTTGGATCAAACTCCTTGATGCTTAGGACTTTTTTCATTACATTTCCCAACTCCATGATGCTTAAGACATATTTTGCATTACCAGTTTCTAACAGGAAGATTTTGAAAATTGTTCTTGGTTTTCCTTTCCTTTTTTTAATTTTGTTTTCTTTCTTTGTTTTACTAATATGAACAAGAGAATGGCACTGCTAAACTGCGTAGCTGCATGGAAATTTATTTACCATTTCAATAGCATTCTTGCTTTGCATTTACTCATTTTAAATTACTTTCAACCAGTGCTAATTTGTAGAAATTTAAATTAATCTTTCTGTTGTTTAACAAGTTATTTAGTGGTGGAGTGGTTGACAACATAGGTTTATGGCTTGCAAAACAATTGTGCCCGAGTTGAAATTGAAGTGATATATAAGTAGATATTGTATCTGTTCTTTTGGCCTGATACTCTCTCTCTCTCTCTTTCTCTCTTCCAGAACCAAGAAACCAGGAAATATGTAAAATATATAAACTCTCCTAGTATTTGCTATTTCAGGCAGTCATTATATCGCCAAGTATTCCTTAATCATAGCATTATGCACACAAGTTATAAATCTTGATTTCAAACAGCTTTTGTAAATTTCCCTTCATAAATACTACTGTGATCTCTCTCTCTCTCTCTCTCTCTCTCTCTCTCTCTCTCTCTCTCTCTTCTCTCTCTCTCTCTCTCTCTTTCTCTCTCTCTCTCTCTCTCTCTGTAATTAATCTTCCCTGGCCTGAAAATAATGGAGTTCACATCTTTTTTTCTTCTAGCAGTTTCAAAGTAACAATGTGTGTTGTTTGTATACATACAAAAAATTACAGAACTTAAGAAAACATATAAATGAATTCATGGAAAAACCTAGTGATGCTATTATTTTTAAAATTAAATATGACTTTAACAAAGATAAAGTCAAATTTTAGGGAATGCAGGAATCCTAAAAAAATATATTTGCCAGCTTTTGTTGTACATGTTAAAACTTTTTTATATATTCTTATTCTGAGCATGCAAGTGTATTTCAATAAAAATCAACCTGCAGTTTGGCTAACACGGCAGTAATACATACAACATGAGCTAATTTTATAAGTACTGCAGAAATCGCATCAAAATAGTTTCAAGTATTCTTGTGGTGAGTGACAAATTGTATGTATTTAAATAAAATTTAAAATGATGGACTTTCATATGAGGATGAGAAATATTGTTTCATATGTCTGGTTTTTGAATATTTTCTGTTTTTCGTGTTATTATAATTCCCTAGGTAATGGTTTGGTTGGTGTACTTTTCAAGGGTTTTCAGTATTTGTTTTGTTTTAGCTAACTAACACAAATATTCATTCATTCATTCATTTATTCCCCTCCCCCTTTTTTTTTTTTTTCGGCACAGGGTTTGAAAGTTATTAGCCCAGCATCTGCTACTGATTAACTGAAACTTTGTAAAAAGGGGTAGCTTACTGGAGAGAGATAAATTTAAAAAAAAGTCTTAGTACAGTTCCTCCAAAATTCATAAAGAAGGATAAATCCCTGATATGTTTTGCCATTAAAGTTATATCACCTTTAGAATGTAAATTTACTTGTATATACTTTTTTCTTGGAATCAGAAACATCATAGCTTCCTCTAAAAAACTATTTCAAAGAAAATGAATTTTATGGTATTAAGAGGAACTGTAGTTGGATATTTTACCTCAGATTTTTTAATAAATAATAAGTCTTCAAGAGTAGTCATTTCCAAAATCATTTTAAATTGTTTTAAAGGAATATCATCACAATATCAAGAAGTTTTTTTTTTATGGGAAACACTCACTAAGATTCAAAGAGTAAAAAATGTGGTAAGTACTTGAAAGTTTTTATAGTTTTTTGGTGGGTTTTTTTTCAGTTTTTCAGTATTAGAATGCTTTTTCAAACCATTAGATACATACTTACTTCATGATCAGCGTAAAAATTTATGGCATCAACTTCATTAACATTATTCTCCCCTTTTCTGCAAAATAAATAAATAAGTAAATTCACCCCTTTACTTTTAATGAATCTCCATCATACTTCGCACCACAGTCTATGCAAGTAGCACTTGAAAAGGTCCCATGAGCTTCCACAAGCTTTGATGCTGGAATACCTGCCACTGAAAGCATAAAACAAACAGCATAAAAGAACCAGTTCATCAACTGAATATTTAATTGTTTCTAAAATAAAATGTGACAGAATTACACACAGACATACTACAAAAAATTTATCAAAACAGAAATCATTCAATTGAACTAAACATTTGAAAAATTATTTTCAGCTGTCAGCACATTCAAAATAAATACCGCAAGTTCATTTATCTACTTCTTAATTCAGCTATTTCTAAACAAAGTGAAACATAATTAATGAAATTAATATTAAAAACAGCTTTAAAATCTTGCCTAATTTACTTAGGAATCTTCAGTACAATTGTTTGAGTACACCAAAAAACACAAACAAAATAATAAACATCTTAACAATATATAAATAATAAAAAGAATAATTTTATAATTTGTTAATTGATTACATAATTTGTGATTTTATATAAGAAAAACTGAAGACCCTTAGAATTTACTGTAAAGCTGAAATTTTTTTAAATATTTTTATCAGTTTTAGAAAAGCAACACTGATGAAAGGAGCAATGTCACTGACTATAAAATCATTTCTACAACTTTAGCTAAAATACTACTTACAATATAATGATCACTTGGAACAATTATACCATCATCACACTCAACAAATACCCTGAAGTGATCCACGCACACATTTGTTTCTTTAAAAAAACGTTTAAAATCTTGCTTAATTTACTTAGGAATATTCAGAATAATTTGAACGAAGGAAGGAACATTCCTTATAAATACATGGGTAATTCACTAGAATATTCATAGCAATTAAATAATGAATGCAGATTATTAACCACAATCAGATTATAAATACTGAAATTGCTTGTAATTCTTACTGATCATCCATGTAACATCTCTCAGAAAACTTTAAAATTTCATCGTCCTGGCACAGGAATCGAACTCGCATTTCCCAATTTCTGGTTGAGTATGATAGGTTTATTAAAAGAAGACACAACCTGAGAATACATACATATTCTTGAACATTGTTCTTATATTTTACGTACAAATTGTAATTAACATCGTTAATAGCATCTTACCTAAAAGGTTGTCGCTTCTTGGCACCTTTACCGCACGTATCTTTCTGGCTGACTTGCCATACTGCGTGATAGGCCTTACGTGGTCGTCGTATCTCTTCCCTGTGTCTTTACATATAATCTTGCTATTTTTGTTTTTGAGCCAACATCTTACAAATGCTTATACATATTTATTACATATGGACCTCTTTCATTATCTTTAGCATATATTAAAAACTCTAAAACTCTATATAGAATTCTCTCGTCGTTTATTATACAGAAGCCTTTCGTCATTCAAATACATTTCAACTCTAACTCTCTTGGTCGTTAAATACCATCCACATCTTATTATTCACAACATCCATATATACACATACATACATTCATATTAAAAAGTGCCGTTTATATACACTATTTACAACACCCTTATTTCATCCACTCAATTCATTTACTCGCTGGCTCATCATTCTTCCTCTTACCCAACTCAGTTTTCGATGGGAAACATGATATGCCTAACCACTGACCTAGCAAGCCCCACTCCCATGACTATGTCTGCCTCTAGTACTTTCTGCCAGTCTCTGGCTGTCTTCAGGAGGCTTGTTGAATCACCACCGTTCCTCTCTGCAGCCGAAGAGCGAGTGATGCAGTCATCTCCGGGCTTCTGCACTGTCGTTGTATTTTACGATGTTTGCCTATGATGCCATCTGTTCTTTCTTTTGGTCAATTTCTGTTCCATTTTTATCAAGGCTTTCCAATTATCCTTTAGTATATTTGAGTCATTAGAATTACATATTATACCTCTATTTTTCTCAATAAGAATTGATTCAGCCATTCGCAAATGTCTTTCTGTTTTACATTTTTTAATTATTCTAATGTCTCCAAATTTAGGATATTCCTTGTTTTCCAGGCAGTATTGAATTAATGCAGTTTCAGTTTCTTTTTTTTCTTTTTTCTTTTGCCAATTTTTTAAATGTTGCTGGGTCAGTGGTTAGGCGTATCATGTTTCCCATCGAAAACTAAGTTGGGTGAGAGAATTAATGATGAGCCAGTGAGTAAATGAACTGAGTGGATGAAATAAGGGTGTTGTAAATAGTGTATATATAAAAGGCAGTTTTTAATATGAATGTGTGTATGTGTATATATGGATGCTGAGAATAATAAAACATGGACGGTATTTAACGACCAAGAGAGTTAGGGTTAAAATGTTATTTGAATGACGAAAGGCTTCTGTATAATAAACAACGAGAATTCTATATAGAGTTTTAGAGTTTTTAATACACGCTAAAGATAATGAAAGAGGTCCATATGTAAGAAATAGGTAGAAGTATTTGTAAGATGTTGGCTCAAAAACAAAAATAGCAAGATTATATGTAAAGACACAGGGAAGAGATACGACGACCATGTAAGACCTATCACGCAGTATGACAAGTCAGCCAGAAATATATGTGCTGTAAATGTGCCAAGAAGTGACAACCTTTAGGTAAGTTGCTATTAACGATGATGGGTTTAGATCCTAAGCTACAGTTGCTGAGGCTCAGTTTCTTGAACTTCCTTGTCCTGGGTGGCGTAATGGTTAGCATACTCGAATGGAAATTGGGACATGAAATTTCAATTCCCACTCCAGGGTGATTTTCAGGTTTTCTGAGAGATGTTACATGGATGATCAGTAAAAACAACAAGAAATCTCAGTATTTATAATTCGATTACTGTGAATAATCAGTATTCATTATCTGATAGCTATGAATATTCAGTACAATTCTTTGAGTAGATATTTAACTACTTACTCACCAAAGAACGCAAACAAAACAATGAACATCTTAATGATATATAAATAACAAAAGAACAATTTCATTATTTGTTAATTGATTATATAATTTGTGATTTTATATATGAAAAATTGAAGATGCTTAGAATTTATTGTAAAGCTGAAATTTTTTAAATCTTTTGATCTGTTTTTGAAGAGCAACACAGATGAAAGGAGCACTGTCAACGACTATAAAGTCATTTCTACAACTTTAGCTAAAATATTACTAAAAACACAATGAACACCTGGAACAATAATACCATCACCATGCTCAACAAACATCCTGAAGTGATCCATTCATTTCTGACAAAATTTATACTTCTAAGAAGGTAAAGGTGAGCAGAACCATAAGCTTTACCTTTTGTGAGAAAAAAACTATTTCAAAAACTGAATTTTTTCTTATATTACTAGGGTGTGCGCCTCTAGGCTCACTACGCTTGTTTCGAGAGTAGTGCTCGGGCCCTGCAGCCCGATCTTCAAGTATATCACATGAAATAAAAACTGGAAAATTCATATAAATTTCCATTTTTATTGCATGTCTAAGCAAATAAGTATGGAAAAACTGATAGAAACATGAACACTTAATTTAAACATGTACATAAAATTAAAGTAATAACAACATTTTAAGATAGTATTTCCTTGTACACTGAACTTTTTTCCCATTCCTTGGTATTCTTGGTTCTGGACTATATCCGTAATGTTAACATTACCGGTCTGCAGTTTACTTAAAAAGTTGTGGCACGAAATGCGAATATTTTAATGTTTTTGATGGCATACTGGTGTGTGGTGTAGGTGTGTTCCTTATTCATGGATTACTCAAGGAAGAAGACTTGTAACTTGAACATATTTTCTGAAGGTTTTTTTACTGTCGTTATTTTTTGGAAGGCCAGATTTTTGTCGTTTGAACTTATTGCACTTAGTAAATCTACCACTAAGGAAAACAAAAGTGGTGCAAAAAACATTTCCGTAAGATGTATACATCTTATGGAAATGCTAAACCGTTAAACAACTGAGATAGCTTTACCAACAAAACATATGCATAACAAATTCTCTGTGTCACCATGGCAACAGGTCACAGGGCCAGAACTTTCCTGTGTGATTATCACTGAAGACAGATGAAGCAATTCATTCCTTTCCTTTGCGTCTTTAAAAAATGCTTAAAAATCAGAAAATAACTTTTTCTTAAAAAAATTTGTAAGAGAGGGATGATAGCTGTGAGTTTATGCTGTAAAAATTGCAATCCGTTATGATGTATAGTTTCCATTTTTTTAAATGGATTCCATCGCGAAATAGAGAATTTTGTGAAATTTCAGAATTTTATTTTTCGTAAACTAAATCGAAATTCAAAAAAGAGCGACGAGGCGCAAAAATTTGGCCATGGCTCTACATGCCTACAGAGTTTCATGGTTCTGTTGCTGTTAGTGTGTCCGGAACATGAGCTGATGGCAGTTTTTTGCTTACCTTAACTGGAAATAGCTCTTGAAGTATCGCCAGAATCGAAAACCGGTTTATTTCAACATGTTCTCCAAACAATTCTCTACAAAACGATGTAAATTTTATAATTTTGTGTTCAATACTTTTTGTGCTGCGAGCTAGGAAAGTGCGAGTGTCACAAAACTTCTAAAACAGTGGTGGCAGTTACTTTTTTTTAGAATAGAGATTGTTTTTCAACACATATAATTTTATTGTAATATTTCGTTGCACATACATCTTTTTAGAAACTAATTTTATGTTATTTTAAATAAGAAGACTGAAATCTTCAGGGACATGCTGTCTTGAATACAAAATTTTGTCATTGCGCAACTGCTTTGTGGACACAGTAATCTGTATAACACTTACTTGCACTGTTAGACAAAATAAAATACAGGTACTATGAATTGAATTAATATCCACAAAGGACAAAGAGACAAACAGGGTTCTCTAATATTCTGAGTTATTATTATTTGAATTACTGACATTTCTAGCCTTCAGTTGTTTTTTAAGTACTGTCATTAGTGCTACCACAAGAATTTCAGACGATGGAAAATAATGAACATAACCTTATCTTGAAGAACAATTACAGGGCATAAAAAATTTCTGTAATTCAAATAATAAAAACCCAGAATTTTAGAAAGTCTTGCTAGTCTTTATTTTCATTGGTGACAGATACTTTCACGCATTTCCAGCTGTGCAAAAGTGTGAGTTGGTAATTTATTATGAACTGAAAATAAAAAGATTTATAAATTAAATGTATATGATGATAAAACTTGTGCATTTACTTAATTGAAAAAAAAAATACTTTTTTTTTAATTTGTTTTTGTGAACTCTTTACAAAATTATCTGAGGTCAGTCCTTTCCTGCTTCATTGCTATTTTATATCTTTCATTTCACTGTCCTAGTTCTATTTATTTTATTCCTATTTTTATTTTATTCCTAAAGTCACTGTCTATTTACAAACTGAGCCTTAAATTTTCATAGCCTGAAAGCAGTTTTAAAAATTTTCATTTGAAATTTTACACAAAATGATGAATCCTTTCAAGCTTTCATCTTTTTGAGTAAAATTTCAGAAACAAGCATGAACTGCAGCAATTAAACATAATGCTGCACATTTGAACAAATTTTCTGGTTGAGTAAAACCATTTTAAAACTGACTGAGTTTGTCTCTTCTTGATTGGCTTTGTATGCTACTTAACTATAAAATGTGACTTGTCCCATAGTTTCCTTTCAACACTGTATTCACTGAAACAAGAAACTTTTCTATTGCAAATAAAACAAACAGCAGCATCTTTTGCACAAAGAAGTGCTCTTCGGTCTTACTTTGAAAAACAACTTTTATCAGTCATCTTCTCCACTTGACAGCAAACATGACAAGAGTTAAAATGTTCTTTGGAACACATACACACACAAGCAAAAATGTTAGCAGACTGAGACTATGTAAAATACTAACAGAGACTACATAAAATACTATGTAAAATCATTTGACTGGTATGCAACTTACCAGCTTTCTCTACCAGATATAGCACATGACTGACAGAGAAATATGGTGAATTAATTACACACCCACAGTTGAGTGAACAGAGAAAAATGCAGCATGTGGTTGAAAGAACTGAAAGTTGCAGCATGTGAGAACTAAAAGATGTAGCACATTTAGAAAGAGAGCAGAAAGATAATCAAAGTGTGACTGTCAGCTGTACTGCACCTAGGATTTCTGCTTGAGGGATCCAGATTAGCAGGAATAAGGACCATATTCAGTGAGGGGGCCAGGAGGGTGAGCTGAGCCCCCTCCTCTCCCTCTAGAAGGTAGATAGATCCCTCTCTCCAAATATATATTCCATAGAATTTTCAGAAAGTGAATTGAGGACAAGAAATAATAATGTGCCATTTGTTTATTCAGTCTGGGTTTCAAAAAGTGACAATGGTAGAGAAAAGGTTGAAAACAAAAAGAAAATCACTGAACTGCTAAGTGTTTTTGTTCTCTCTCTCTCAAGAAGTGGGATTGTTAGACTTAATCAACAACATCACCGAAATTTTATCTTTGTTGTTACCATAAACTGAATTAAGTAAAAAAACTGTTTCTGAGGGGGAGGGAGATCTGGACCCACTCCTGGCGTCACCACTGACTATCACGGATCCAACATCAGTGAAGAAGGTGTAGCTTGCTCATACTGAAAGCTTATTCTTTGTGTCTCTAATGTGGAAACATTAATTAATACACACAATTGACATGGATTAGGAACATCAAACAGAAGTCGTCGCTCTTTCCATGTTTATGAGTATGTCAAGGAAAAATTATCATTGGCCGCCACCGGGAATCGAACCCAGGGTCTTCCACAGTTACACGCCGGACATGCTAGAGAATATTAGATGATAATTTTTCCGTGACTCACTTATAAACGTGGAAAGAGCAATGACTTCTGTTTGATGTGGAAACATTAAATCTGTTAGAGAACTGAGAGATGCAGCAAATTTAGAAAGAGAGAGAGAGAGAGAGAGAGAGAGAGAGAGCGGAAAGGTAATTAAAGTGTGACTATCAGAAATTTAACTGTGGTGAAGAGGGTGCAGCCCGCTCACATTGTGAAAGCTTATTCTCTGTGTCTCTGCTATGGAAACGTTAAGTCTGTGTGATAACTCAGAGATGCAGCAGAGAAAGAGAGAGTGAGAGAGCAGAAAGGTAACAAAAGTGTGACTATCAGGGATCTAACAGCAGTAAAGAAGGTGCAACCTGCTCATACTAAAAGCTTATTCACCAATTTCGCAGACATTAAGTCCATTAAAAGAATTCTTGAAATCGTCAACACACACATGAGTTATCTTGAAAATTATAAGCGGGACGTTTTGGTAGCAACTTCTACCTTCATCAGCCATGGAATGAGACACGTGGTAAAAGCGTCAGTTGTTGCTAGATTTCAAAATCGCTTTCCAAATAATAGGGATGTCAAAAGGTGCGTCAGTATTGCAGGTGTTAGGGGTAAGGTAGATTTCAATGCTTTCGCGGTACCTGAGGGCATGCTGATTGCTGAACGGGGCGATCCGCTTAACATTGTGCCAATCGGGAATTGCAGACTTCCACAGGCTATATATTGGTAGTACTTATTGCAGCATAAACCGGCGATTGATGGAGCATATCGCTGAAGTTAAGAAAGGCAGCCCTTCCACCTCCCTTTCAATTTTAACCATCAGCGATACGTCCACGGTTCCCGATTGGCGCAATGTTAAGCGGATCGCCCCGTTCAGCAATCGGCATGCCCTCATACCGCAAAAGCATTCAAATCTACCTTACCCCTAACACCTGCAATACTGACGCATCTTTTAACACCACTATTATTTGGAAAGCGATTTTGAAATCTGGCAACAACTGACACTTTTACCACGTGTCTCATTCCATGGCTGATGAAGGTAGAAGTCGCTACCAAAACGTCCCGCTTATAATTTTCAACATAACTTACACATGTGATGACAATTTCAAGAATTATTTTAATGTTTTGTGTGTTACGTGTTTTCCTGCCAATTCTTCTCACTATCATTAAGTCCATGTGGGCAGCATTGCCAAATGCCTATGTTGTCATTTTATCATGGCTTCTGGGCCCAAACCAAAGTGACAAAACCAAATACAGTGATATTTACTTTTATGAGATCTACAACTTTTGCTGGATTATGTTTTCACAATTTAAACACATTAATTTTATTATCAATAACACAATATAAAATGAATTGAATAATATTTTGATGAGATTATTATTAGTCCACACTTTAATATTTTCAATTTCTTGTTTCTGAAATTTGATTTTGTGTTATGTTACAAAGCTGGGTGAGCCACAGGTTGCACATATCAGGACTGACTTTTTGCCATATTGCATGCACTAAAATACGAACTTTAAAATGTTTTATCATTACATCCATTGTTAACAGCAGATGTCTAATTGGTGATCTTCAAAATTATGATTAGAAAAAAAAAAAAAAAAAAAGAACTAGATACTTCAATTTCTCTGCAATAATATGACATTTTCAGATAATTTGTTCTGCATTCTGCAAAAGTATCAGGCACTCTATTCGTATATTTCAACACCACAGCTTATTTTATTTAGTACAATAAGCTGAATACTAACATTTTTCCAGTCCATCAATATTCTGTGTGTACATTCTTAAAAGTTTATTCTTCAAATCCAACATTTTCACAAAATGGTGTGCAGCCCCTGGTTTGAAATTACCAGGGTATATTTCTTTGGCCAAAGAAAAGAAAGGGATTGGGTTCTGGCAGAAGAAGGTTATGTCGAAAATGGCTTCAGGGTACGGCAAATTATATCTTTTAAGATTGTCATAAAGGCCGGTGCCAGGTGTTCTGCAAAAGTTAGAAAGTACAATGAATTAATTTATGTTCATGAAGAAATTTTGTGATACCTAGTGCAAAAAATGTAATAATTCAATAATCAAGAACAAATGTAGTGAAATAAAAAAATTATAACATTCATTTCATGAGTAAAAGCTGTCTTTGTGCGGACAATTGAAAATAAAATAAAACTCGGCCTAGCTTAAATCAAATTAACTCATTATTATGAGACATCAATTTAATAAAACCTTATGATATTTTAAAACAGATTAAAAGACATGAGTACTTTCGGGCCATCACATGGCCCATCTTCAGATAGAACAGCCGAATTGACAAGATCCGCATAATATATATACACACACATGAACGCAGTCAAAGTCGGTTGTTGTACATATATGCAAAGAAGGAAGACATTCCTCCCGGCACATTATCCCACGGTTACGGGTAATTCAAAGCCCCTAGGATTAGAGTTAATTAATACCTTATAGACATTGGGGAACTCATAAGGCATATAGTCATTACAACAAACACTTTGTGAGTGATAAATGAACACGCTCTCGGTAAGAAGCAGCTTACTACGATTTTTAGGGGTAACCAGAATTTTAAAATTTTACCAGCCCGGATATAAAATCCCTTCTGTTACTTTCTTAGCAAGTGCTGTGTTGGTACCTCCTGTCTGGATATTATATTTATGTTTCTTTAACCTGCAAGACAAATTCTGTCCGGTCGATCTTATATAGACAGATTGAGTAGTTCCGAAAACATCTTTTAAGGGAACACAATAGACACCCCATCTTTGTGAAATATCCGTCGGGGTCCTGTCCTTTCTAACAAGTGGCAGAATATTAAGGGAGTGAGTGCCGAAATGCAATCCAAATTTCCGGCAAATGTTACTAAGAGGTTGAGTAATTGAAGGGATGTAATCGATGGAAGTAATGAAATGAAATGGTGTGGGAAAAAACGGTTTGTAATGTAGTAGCAAGTTTACATTTCGTTTCATTACTTCCATCGATTACATCCCTTCAATTACTCAACCTCTTCGTAACATTTGCCGGAAATTTGGATTGGATTTCGGCACTCGCTCCCTTAATATCCTGCAACTTGTTAGAAAGGACAGGACCCCGACGGATATTTCACAAAGATGGGGTGTCTATTGTGTTCCATTAAAAGACGTTTTCGGAACTACTCAATCTGTCTATATACGATCAACCGCAGGGAATTTGTCTTGCAGGGTAAAGGAACATAAATATAATATCCAGACAGGAGGTATCAACACAGCACTTGCTAAGAAAGTAACAGAAGGGGTTTTATATCTGGACTGGTAAAATTTTAAAATTCTGGTTACCTAAAAATCGTAGTACGCTGCTTCTTACCGAGAGCGTGTTCGTTTTTCACTCACAAAGTGTTTGTTGTAATGACTATATGTCTTATGAGCTCCCCAATGCCTATAAGGTATTAATTAACTCTAATCCTAGGGGCTTTGAATTACCCGTAACCGTGGGATAATGTGCCGGGAGGAATGTCTTCCTTCTTTGCATATATGTAAAACAACTGACTTTGACTGTGTTCATGTGTGTGTGTGTGTATATATTATGCGGATCTTGTAAATTTGGCTGTTCCATCTGAAGATGGGCCATGCGATGGCCCGAAAGTACTCATGTCTTTTCATCTGTTTTTAAAATATCATGAGGTTTTATTAAATTGATGACTCTCATAATATGAGTTAATTTGATTTGAGCTAAGCCGAGTTTTATTTTATTTTTAATTATCTGCACAAAGACGGCTTTTACTCGTGAGATATAGCTTGTGCGACTCATCAGTATTTGATAACATTCACCCAATATCCATACTGCATTCTACTAAGGAACTGTAACCTGTCCCTTTTTCTATTTTATTCTTACTCATAACATCAAATTTTTGAAACAGATAGATAAATAGTTCCATGATAGTGCATGAATTAGCAGCCCATAAGTGGGTTTATATCAAATAACCAGTGGCGTAACTAGCACAACGTGCGCCCCCCCCCCCTGCAAGATTTACTTCAGCTCCCCTAAGCACAGTAATTTTCTCAGGATTTCGAACACGAGGGAGGATACACTTTTTTGTGGTGTGTTTGTGATGGTTGCGGGGGAGTGGGGGGGGTTTAAGAAGTCAGGGAGAATCTCTGGAAAAGTAAAAGCCATACCTAAAGCCCTATAGTTTTAACTTTTTAAGTAATAGATTTAACAATACATGTAATTGCTTTTTCCAAAACTAAAATAAATCACTTGAAGAAATCACCCTCTTACACATGGCAGATCTGCGGCTGCTGTGAATAAATTTTGGCACCTGTCGTGCACGTAATCCTAGGTAACCGACTGTTTTCTCACATCCTCCGAGGGGAATCCCACTGTGGCCTCGCGCTTTTCCTCAGCAGTGCAGAGAGAGGGCGATCTTATTATTTACAACCCATTGCAGAGCAATCGTATTCCGGCCCGAAGTCAAAGAGCCGAACACTTTCAATCTGTAGGACATTCAGTGTTTTAAAAGTGAAACTAGGCATTTATTTAGGCAAAGCTAAATACACATCTTAAAACAAAATATGAATCTTCGGGTTAATTATTGTGCATGTTCGAACTTTTTCATAAAACTATAACTGGCAGCTGCAGTACGCCCCTTCGTTACCTGCGCCTCCTCCCCCGCAGCTGCGGGGGTGGTAGTTACACCTCTGCATATAACACAATGTTATGTGATATAAAAAAGTATGAGATACATCCAGAAAGAAAGTTATGATTAACTACAAAATGAAATAATTTTTGTGTTAGTAATACACACACCGGCCACTAAATTAGAAACCTTTTTGTAAATGTATGTAAACATCCTTGCACAGCGTATATGCAAAATATGTGGCCATGTGCATCACCACGTGATCTAGGCAACTATTTAAGATTGCTGCTCATCAGTAATCATTGGTAATGTTAATCACAATGGGGAAAACAAAGGATCTTTCAGAGTTTGATAAAGGAATTATTGTGAATGCCTATCTGGCTGGAGTGATGATTTTGAAAACACAGCAGTGCTGACTGGTTTGTCAAAAGATGAGATATCACAGGTCTTTAATCAGTGAAAAAAACAACACACGTTGCTTGTTGTTTTGGAAAACAGAGTGTGATCCCGTTATCCTCTTCTGGAGTCTCTCAAGGAATTGGAGCAGTTTCTGCAGGAAGAATGGTACAACATACCACCATCCAGAACTTGTACGCATCCATTCCAAGGAGGATTCAAGCAGTTTTAAATGCCAAGGGTGCTTCCACACCATATTAGGTGCATAACACCTATTGTTTCAAGGTGTTTCCATTATTTTGGACAACCCCTGTACATAGAGTGAAGTAGCAAATTATTAGGAACACCCAACAGCAGTCAGACATGTGCTATCCTTACTTATGTATGCAACTATGATGTTGAGATGGTTTTATAAACTGCTCACTACAAAGGATTTAGTTGTGTACGAAACGTAGATAACAGCAATATGGGAAAGACTTGTGATTTAAGCAACTTTGGAAGAGGTATGATAGTGTGGGCTACGTGGACAGCTGCAAGAAACTCAGAAACGGCAAACCTTCTCAGCTATATAAGAACAACTGTATCGAAAGTGTAACAATGAGTGGCGCAAAAACAAAACAAGCAGCCAGTGGTCTTCCTGTGGGAGGAAATGACTGGTCAACATTTGAAAGCAAGTATACCCGAAGATGACGGTACGAAGTAACAGACAAGCTGCATTGCATCAAGTAACTGGGCTGTACAACATCGGTGTCAAGGTGGGAATTTCAGCATGCACGGCCCACCATTAGCACAAATGGGTAATAACAGCAGACAATCCCTTTGTGTATCACTCGTCTCTTCTATAAACTGACAAGTTGCCTGCGGTCGACATGGAAGTACCAAAACTGAGCCCTTGAGTACTCAAAAAGGATCCCTTGGTTCAATGAACCACAATTTCAGTTAATATACACACCAGAATAGAGCATCAATAGCATGAAGTGATGTGTCCCAGCTGCCTGGCATTAACGATACAAGCTGGTGGAGGTGGTGTAATGGTCTGTGATCTGTTTTCATGCCACACATTGGGTTCCTTAATACCCGTAGCACATTATTTTAATGCCCTGAGGTATCTTAAGATCACTGCAGATCAGGCACATTTGTACTGATCTGCATGACATTTCCTGATAAAAATGACTATTTCCAGCAGTATAATGCACCATGCCACAAGGCTTGGATCATCACACAGTGGTTCCAGGAACACAACAGAGACTTTAAAGTACTAAAATGGTCCCCATCCCATGATCCCTAGATCTTAACCCAATTGAACACCTGTGGGATGAGACTGACAGAGACTCCCAACCCTGGTTGAAAATTTTCAGTAGGAAACATTAAAAAAAGTCCATAGTTTTTAGCTATTTTCAGTAGTGAAAACTCCAAAAATCTGTAGTTTTCAGCGTTTTCCAGTAGTAATGAATAAAAATATGCCATTACACACTTGGTAAAAAACAAATTGCCAGGGCAGCAAAATGAGTGTAAATTGATAAAAATGCGAATTTTTTCTTAAAAAATTGCGCATAATTTGAAGACATTTTGTGAGAAACACTAAATGACTCCAATATTTTTTTTAGGTTACCTCAAAAATCATACATAATGTATTCGGTTGTCAGAAAAGTCATGACGTATTTTGGCATATGACGTATTTTGGCACCCAAAATGAGTGTAAATTGATGAAAATGCGAATTTTTCTTAAAAAATTGCGCATAATTTGAAGACATTTTGTGAGAAACACTAAATGACTCCAATATTTTTTTTAGGTTACCTCAAAAATCACACATAATGTATTGGGTTGTCAGAAAAGTCATGACGTATTTTGGCACCCGATGGCGGTTGGGCGGTCTTGGAAGTACTAGAGGCATGTGCAGCTCTGTTATCGCTATGGCATTCGACAGGTGCCAGTTCTAGCTGCAGTCTAAAAGGAATAGTGAGCGATTTGGTTGATTTGCGGAGATTTGACATCAAGTTGAAGATGGAAGACCAAACTGTGCATTTTCGCCATATTTTACTGTTTTACTTCTGCAAAGAGAAGAACGAGCATCAAGCTTGTGAAAAGTTGCGTAAAGTGTATGGCGATAATGCTCTACAAGAACGTCAGTGCCAGTGGTGGTTCGCAAAATTCCATGCTGATGATTTTGACCTCAACAATGCTCCTCGATCCGGGCGAGGTTGATGACAACCAAATCAAGGCATTGATCAAGTCAAACCCATGTTGCACGACATGAGAGATTGCAGACACATTGCACATCCATCATTCAAGCATTCACGACCACCTGAAGAAGCTGGGATAAGTAAGCAAGCTTGATGTGTGGGTTTCTCATGAACTCAAAGAAGCTAAATTGACGGCGCGTATAAACATCTGCGATATGCTCATTAAACGTGAGGAAAATTATCCTTTTTTGAAGCGACTGATAACTGGTGATGAAAAGTGGACTGTGTACAACAATGTGCTGTGCAAACAGTCTTGGTCTCGACGTGCTGCTTCGCCTCAAACAACGTTCAAAGCAGACATTCATCAGCGGAAGGTTCTGGTCTCAGTGTGGTGGGATTTTAAAGGTGTCATTCTTTTCAAGCTCCTACCACGGAACCAAACAATTAATTCGAATGTGTACTGTCGGCAATTGGACAGTTTGAACGAATCCATCATCCAGAAACGTCCAGAGCTCGTTCATCGTAAAGGTGTTGTGTTCCATCACGACAACGCGAGACCACACACAAGTTTGATCACCCGCCAAAAATTATTGGAGCTTGGGTGGGATGTGTTGCCCCACCCAGCATACTCGCCTGACCTTGCGCCGTCAGACATCCACTTGTTTTGCTCTCTTCAACAGTCCTTGCGTGGTATAACGTTCAATTCAGATGAGGCTGTAAATCAGCACCTTGTACAGTTTTTTGCCATGAAAGACACATCCTTCTATGAACAAGGCATTCTGCAGCTCACTGACAGATGGCAAAAGGTTATCGAACAAAACGGGCATTATATCATTGATTGATCTTTGTTCTTTCTATCAATAAATGACCTTTGCAAAACATGGCTAAAATACGTCATGACTTTTCCGACAACTCAATATGTTCCAGTAAAAACCTTATAGTAAACAAATTAAGTGCATCCACAGACTGGAAGTTGTTCATGGTTGTCTTCAAACCACTCAACAACAAAAAAATTGAAAAAAATGTAGTTTTTTTGTTTTGTTTTTTTGCCTGCAATGAACAGAAAAATTAATTGCTCAATAGAGAAATGAATTCTAGTACTAAGCAAAAAGTACTTCAGCAAAAAATACACAAAATTAAGGACTTTCCAAGCTCTGGATAGGGAACTAAAATTTACATGAACCGTGATAACTCTGCACATGGCCAGAGACACTTGGACATCCAAAACATACTGAAAAATCATGGAACAAATGCAACAATATTGAAATCATTCAAGAAACACTCCAAAATGTTTAATGAATGTTAGAATCCAGAAAACATGAAAGTAAACTCTATGCACATCGTTAAAAAGGTCACTTCACTAAGAGTTTTGATTTCCATAGTATATCCAATGCTTTCTGCAATCCACAGCGGACCAACGATTTCCATAGTGACTACAGAGAATCCATAGTAGTTGGGGTCTATGGATTGAGAGAGGCATTTGTAACAGAGATCCTTCTCTAGTGAACATTCAGCAATGGACGGACACCATCGCATCCATTTGGCTAAACATACCTGTAGCTGCCCTGGTCACACAGCGGTCACTGGCTTCTGACCATTCGTCTGAGATGGGTCCTGCTTTGAATTCCGGTGAGACATGGATGTTGTGTTTGTCTTACAGCACTGGCTCTCTCTCCCTTCCTAGAGTCAGGAGCCATAAATTAGGGATACACAACTGTTTATAGCTCATCGAGTTGCTCACAGTGGTTGTTAAGCACCCAAACAAAAAATAACATACCTGTGTTTTATCCTTGTTCTCTATGCAGCATCTTCATGACTGTAATGATGGCAACAGCCAATAATGCCATCGTTGGGGCCACATGGTGTTAACGGGAAAGAAAAGCTTTATACTTTTTGAATTCAGAGCACATAATTTTTAAGTGGGTATTTTAAAGATTTCTTTAAAAACTTATAAAGTTTTTAAAGAAATCTGACAATAAAATCCAGAAGAAGAAAAAAAAAATGCCAGAAGCACTTCATCATTTTTATGAGCTGTTTTAGTTTTTTAAATGGTTTTAAAAGATTTATGAAAATAAAAAACATGTTTTAATACTTCAAAAAGTTTCTCCAAATTATGTAGAAAATAAAATACAAAGAAAGTAGTTGTCACTCCAAAAACTGCTGAAATTCAGTTTGCAGAAGATAAAGAAACGTAAGACAAATGGACAACTGGATAGAATAATGACTAAAATAATAGCAATGTACTAATAGAAAAATATAATGTACTAGTAAACCGAAAAAAAATTCTTATATATTTAGAAAAAACAAGCATAGAAAATAAAATTGCTCATGTCCTTAGATATTGTTTCAAAGCATACACAAATGTGATACTGAATTAATCTAACCAAACACCTAAAAAGTAAACACAGCTGAAAAGTAATTAACTGTTACTATCAATATTTCCTACTTGGACAACACACAAAATCCAGATCTAATATCCGTACTGATAATCCTGTTCTTGACACAAACTAAATCAATTTCTTCCTGATATTTTCCTCACTTCTTTCATGTCACCACTTCTTATAAGATAATTAAAGTCAACCAAACAACACATGAAAATATGGGAACATTAAGTAAAAAAAAATAGAAATTTTAAAATACATAAATCTATGGCATATTTAGAATGTAATTATTAATGAAAAGGCAATTTACCGGAAATCAGGAATACCACATGGAGTACTAATTCCAGCTCCAGCTAAAACCATTACATTTCTTATGGCAGGATTCTTTAAGTAGCTAACAACATCATCGTAACTAGTAACTAGCAATCCATTTGGTGGAGAATGTGTAGGTCTATTATCATGTGAAGTAAATCTGTAATGAAATTAAAATATGAATAAAAAGTCCAAATAAATGTCGTTAATTGAGATCATAAACAATGGAGTTTACCAAAGAACTCAAATAACCATCATGACATGCTACAGGTTAAAGCACTTGAATAAAAATAAGCTGTTATAGTATGCTATTACAGGAATATTTTAAAACGTACTTTTTATTATTATTTAGTTTTGTGGTTTAATGACCACCCATGAAATCTAAGGTTCTAATGGGTCGCCCATCTCTAATTTTGAGCCAGTCTCAAGGTAATGGAGATACATAATGTTGGAAGGAGAAACACAACATCAAAGTCTTATCCCAGGATTTCAAACCTGGACACAGCAGAATATTCAAAGTTAGAGAGCATCTTATATCACTTGACCATGAAGATTTAAAAAAATACATACATTATTTTTTTTTTTTATGTGGGAGTTTAAACAATTACCATGAGCAACTCGATGCGCTACAAGCATTCGCCCATCCCTAATTTAGGGCCACTGGTTCCAGAGAACAGAGCAGCCAGTGCCATAAGACAAAACACCATCTATGCTTCATCAGGATTTGAACCTGGACCCATCTCAGACAAATGATCAGAAACCAGCACTTAGACCACTGTGCCACTGTGATATTACTTACATTAATTAGAATTAAATGTTTTATTTACCAGCATTATTGAAGATACTCTAATTGGACTTGTCAAATTTTCCAGCTGTACCCTAGCTTATCGTCAAGACTACATCAGTGAAGTAAGTTGCTGTTGCTACTCAGATTGTAATGTCCACAAACCTTGTGGTCATTAATCATAGTGCCATTTCTCTTGTCAGTCTCCCATCCTTTCCATAATTTTCCCTATAAGATATGAGGTTGATATGCATGATACTAAGAGAGTTCCCATTAGTCTTGTGACCAGCATTTTAGATGTGCCATTACCAAGCTTACTATATGCCATTATCAAGTATTCTATTTCAGTAAGTACCTTTTAACCACTTATTTCAAGGAAATTAGAGTGGAAAATGGGAGATATGCAATGTAAGAAGAGATGAAAACAGATTAAATATGTAATATAAACTTACCAAGGTCCCAACCCTAAATACATGCATGTTTAGCTGTGAACATATTCTAAACAGTTTTTACAACTTTTTACTTTGTCCTTCACTGCTGACTGTCATTCCATGAGCAGAATTTTAAATTGGTGGCTGTAATCCAATTTTTTGTTCTTTTAACAAAAGTAAACTTTCTTTTTTGTATTGGGGTTTAATGGCTTCCATGAGCATCTAAGGCAAATAAGAAGTAATCATTCCTGGGGTCAAATTACCTAGGAAAGGGACAGAACTAGCACCACATGAACAAAAGGAACACTCATGTGTCATTTAGGACTTGAACCCAAATCCAACTTCAACAATTAAGTCAACAAAGTTTTTCCACGACAGTCCTTTGAAAATGCTAATGCATTAAAAAATGTTGTGTGTGTGTGTATACATATATTGTTTCCATGATTTGATGTATGATATATATATATATATATATATATATATATATATATATATATATATATATATAACCATCAACCATTATCAATCCCCTGCTGGATGAAGGCCTCCCCAAGTTTTTTTCCACAATTGTCTGTCTTGAGCCTGTCTCCTCCATGTCACTCCCGCATACTTCCGAATTTATATATATATGTCATCGTCATCATTGTCAACCATTATCAATCCACTGCTGGATGAAGGTCTCCCCAAGTTTCTTTCACAACGGTCTGTCTTGTGCCAGTCTCCTCCATGTTACTCCAGCATACGTTCTCTTCTTCTGCGTCTTTTCCTGTCCCTTGGAATCCAGTCTAAAATTTTAGCTGTCTATCAATGGTCTGTCCTTCTGGCAATATGTCCAGCCCATGGCCATTTCAGGGATTTTACTCTGATCATGATGTCTTCCACTCTTGTCATTTTTCTGATCCACGAGTTCCTCTTCTTATCTCTCCTAGTTACACCAAGCATGCACCTCTCCATGCTGCTTTAAGTTGTCTGCAGTCTTTATATGTCTCTTTTAGTTAGGGTCCACATCTCTGCACCATATGTAAGCACTGGAAGGATGCATTGATCAAACACTTTTCTTTTAAGACATAATGGCATATTGCTCTTGAAAATTAAACTGTTTCTTCCAAAAGCTCTCCAGACAAGTTTTATACGTCGATTAATTTCTTCATCAATGTGACCTTCACTTGATATCTGCTGTCTAAGATAAATGTAGGTATTGGTTATCTCCAGCTTTTCCCCATCAATTGATAAATTTTCATTTCTTGTAAAAGCATTGTACATCACTTTTGTCTTCTGAAAGTTCATTTTTTTCCCCACTTCTTTACTCTTGTCAGCAAATTCCTGGATCATACTCGGCAGCTCTGATGGTATACATGCAAAAATGACTATGTCATCAGCAAAATGAAGGTGAGTTAGATAATCTCCATTAATCTTTATCCCTTTGTTTTCCCAGTTCAGTGACTGAAAGACATTTTCCAATGTGGCATTAAAGAGTTTGGGAGATATAGTATCGCCTTGTCTCACTCCCTTTCCAATTTTTATGGGTGCTGTATTCTCAAATAGCCGAATCTTTGCACTTGCATTTTCATAGATGTTATTAATGATATTAATGTGTATGCATCTTCAATACTGCAGGATTTCAAAGCCATTGTAACTGCTGATGGTTTCATATATTGTAACTGCTGATGGATTATATATATATACACCGATCAGCCAAAATATTAAAACTACCTTTGCATTATGCAAATAAGTGCATGTGCAGTCAATCAGTGTCACGTGCCAAAGTCACGAATGATATATACAGGGTGATTCATAAAGAAGTATACAGTTTCAACACACTATAAAACAAGAACAATGTAAGATATTTTATGTTACTTGTAACAGAATTGTAAGGGGAATGTTTCAAGTTTTTTTAGAGACAGCCACAGATTTTCTATGTGTGCACCCTTAGTCACACAACACAGATCGAGCAGGTAATCCATTTCCACCCAAACGTGAGGTAAGATATCTGAATCAAGTGCAGTGATAGTGGTCAGTGAGATTTTGCAACGTCTGCACTTTGTATGGAGTCATTTTCAGCTTCTTTCTCAAAATTCTCCAGACAGTGGGCTGTGAAATCTGCACTTCGCGACTCACCCTCCGCGTTGATTTTCCCGGGCTGTGTTGAATGGCAGTGCAAACACTATCAACAACCTTTTCCGATGCACACGGTCGTCCAGGACTTATAAGTTTGCCCAAACAGCCTGCAGTTTCAAATTTTTTATGCCAATCGTACATATATTTTCTGGTTGGAGGTTTTTTTCCGAATTGTGATCGAAAATGCCGTTGCACAACAGTTACAGATTGCGTTTTGCTCAATTCAAGAACACAAAACACCTTCTGCACTGCAGACGCTGCCATTTTGACTGACTAGTCACGTGACATGCGTGCTGTCACCTACCTCACTTCCCTCGGTAGCAGGACACAAACTTTATGAGTACATCTACCTAACGGTTGGCACTTGTGATCTGTGTCTTCAACTGTTACTGTTTTACAGCATCTTGAAACTGTATACTTCTTTATGAATCAGGGTGTATAATACCTGGGTCAGAGCTCTTTCAGCCAGTATTTTGTTTCATCTCAATATGGGAAAAGCAAAGGATTTATCTGATTTTGACAAAGTCCAGATCATTATGGCAAGATGCCTTGGTAAGAGCATCTCTGAAACAGTGACACTGGTAGGCTGCACACGCTATGCAGTAGTTAGTACCTATCAAAGATGGTCCAAAACAGGTCACACTGAAGCCGTTGTCAAGGCGTGGACAGGCCACGCCTGCTAAACAGGGACGCTGGTAGGCTGCTGATGCTATGCAGTAGTTAGTACCTATCAAAGATGGTCCGAAACAGGTCACACTGAAGCCTTTCACAAGGCATGGGCAGGCCACATCTCATCAATGCCAGAGGTCAGTGCAGGCTATCTCGTATTGTCCGCAGCAACAGGAGAGTTGGTGTGGCTGACATTACCCATAATTTCAAATGGGGCGGAAGGCTCAATGTGTCCGAGCACACAGTTCATCGTACACTCTTGGTTATGAGTCTCCGCAGCCGCAGCCGCAGCCGCAGACCCATTCATGTGGCTATGCTCACAGTCGTTCACCATCGTCAATGCTTGCAATGGGCATGTAATCACTGACATTGGACCATATAAGACTGGAAGAGAATCTCATGGTCAGACGAATCCCATTTTCTGTTACACCACATCGACGGATGAGCTAATGTGTGACGTTTACCCAAGGAAGCCTTCTCTCCTGGATTCACTGCGGGATGGATCTAGGTGGCTGGAGGGAGTGTGATGGTCTGGGAAATATTTTCTCAGGAAGCACTTGGACCCATTGTCCCAGTAGAGAGAACTCTGACAGCTGTCATGTACCTAAACATCATGGCTGACCAAGTACACCCATTCATAGTGACTGTATTACATGGAGGAGATGGCGTTTTTCAACGAGACAATGCTCCATGCCACACTGTGAAGAAGATTCAGGAATGGTTCCAAGAACATGAAGAGGAATTCCATTTATTAATAAGGCCCCCAAATTTGCTAGACATAAATCCTATCAAGCATTTGTGGTTTGAGTTGAAGAAATGAGTACAATGGGCATGTAATCACTGACATTGTTGCCGTCATGGTACCACATATCAAGAGACGCCTACCAACATCTCGTTGAATCTATGCCTCATCAGGTGAGAGAAGGACCTACATCATATTAGGTAGGCGATTTTAATGTTTTGGCTGATCAGTGTACATATGTAAGAATATTGCAAAAACTTTTTTCAAAAATGCATACTAAATTTTGCCAGTAGGCACATGAAGTTTGTATTGTATGTTTGGAAAACTTTTCACAACAATTATTATTATAAAGCAAAAACTTTTTTTATATCTTTAAACAATTACAGAAAAATAATTTTTGCTTTAAAAATAATTGTATTACGGTGAACAACTCAAACTGCTTCAGAGGGAATAACATCTGACAACCAACAAAGAAAAAGAAGAAGCAAAAAATGTGTAAAACAGTTTTAAAATATATTAAGGACCCTATTTAAAAGGAAATATAGGTGGGAAAAACAGGGAAATTATTAAACATAAATATGGCCTACCCTTTCTATTTTTCTACAAAAGAGATGAACAGATACACTTTGAAAGAAAAAAGGCAAAACAGAAACATTTCTACCTCTTAAAAAGAGAAGTTCCAGTTTAGTTAGTTTGCTCAGATTTGGTTTCTTTGAAGAAACAACAAGTTTAACATTCAGGAAACCAGCACCACCATTATACAATCTGTTATGGGAATCAAGCATCGGAGGACAGCCTTCCCCTTTAAAGTTTACTGAATTAAATTTTAATATGAGGGTTGTACCAAAGTAATGCAAAAGTGGGCATAATTTTTTTTATTAACTGATAGAGGTAGTTCAAATTGCACATGTTGGTAGAGTATCTCTTCCTCTATACAAAAGTACTACTCAACATAGTCCCCATCACAAGTGATGCATTTGCACCATGGTTAAACCCAACTCTGGAATCCTCTTTGAAAAAATTCAGGTGTGGACTGTTGTACCCACTTTTTCACAGCCACTTCCACTTCGGCTGTGTTGTCAAATCGTTGTCTCCGGAGACTGTCCTTCATTGGACCGAATAGGTGGAAGTTGTAGGACACCAGATCTGGGCTGTACGGTGGATGGGGGACCACCGACCAATCTAATTTGCTGATGGCTTGATTTTTTGCCAAAGATGTGTGTGGTCTTGCACTGTCATGCTGAATATCGATCCTTTTCATATTCTGGTTCGGTCTCTTCCTCCTTATGGCTTTTCTAAGCTTCTTGAGTGTCTCAATGTACTACTCACTGGTCATGGTATCGCCATGTTCCAGAAAATCAAGAATGGCACTCCTGCCATCCCAAAAAACAGTTCTCGTGACTTTCTATGCTAATCTCTGGCTTTTGAACTTCTTAGGCCTTGGTAAAGAGGAGTGAAGCCATTCCATGGATTGATTCTTCGTTTCTGGATCGTAAAGATATGCCCACGTTTCATCCCCTGTCACTAAAGAAAAAAGTATTTACTGGCTTCAAATGCTTCCAAAAAATCAGAGACTTCCACCATCTTCTGTATGGCATTGTGACCACAGTCCAGTTGTGCAACAAGCTCACGGATTGTGACTCATCAATTCATCCACTCGTTGATGATTCATGTCAGTGGTCGCAGATGATGGTCTCCCACGGTGTGTTTGGTTTTCAATGCTGGTTTACCCTTCCTTAAACTTCATCCATCTGTTCACATTGCTCGTGTCAATGGTGTCATCTCCGTAAACATTCTGTAGTCTTTTGTGGATGTTGGACAGCCTGCACTCTTCATCAAGAACTCAATGACGACACATTGCTTCTGCTTGGAATCCATTATTTACCAGCAATGAAGAAGAAGGGTTACTACAGAGGAAGAGTTACTCTACCAACATGTGCAATTTGAATGACCTCTGTCAGTTAATAGAAAAGTTATGCCCACTTTAGCATTACTTTCAGTACAACCCTCGTATTACCTTACTTTCATACTAAGTACTAGGGGTGTTCAAATGAAAAGGTACGAAACGTCATAAGAACGTAACCGTTAACAGATTTGCCTATGCCGCTATGGGAGAACGTAGCGACACATCTAGGGATGCGATTGGAGTCGCTGGCGTGGATCGGAGCATGCGCAGGAGAGAGCAGAGGCTCTTATAAAGAGCGCCGTCCAACTGACGCGGCAGTGCGTGTGAGGACAGGATGGCGTTCACATTGCAAAATTCGACGATTGAGGAGCAGCGAGGCGTTATCCGATTTCTGACAGCGGAAGGTATTAAACCGGCCGCTATTCATCGCGAAGGGTGTGGTTCTGCTCCATGATAACGCGCGTTCTCATGTCTCCAGGGTCACACACGCGGAACTGGCCAAGTTCCAGTGGGAGCAGCTTGACCATCCGCCCTACAGCCCGGACATGTCGCCCTGCGATTTCCATGTGTTTGGTCCCCTGAAAAAACATCTGAAAGGGAAGCGTTTCCACTCGGACGACAAACTCAAGGATGCTGTGCAGGACTGGGTCTCGTCACGGCCACAGGAATTCTGAAAACAAGGAATCCTTCGGCTCGTTAATCAATGAGATCGTTGTGCTACGGCCTATGGTGTATACTTTGAATAAAGTCTTCATTTATACCCACAGTGTCGTTTCGTACCTTTTCATTTGAACACTCCTTGTATATTAGATTGCATTTGTCTGTACAAAATTGCAAATAAGGTCATAATACAGAATATACTTTAACTACATTTGGTCTCTTTCTAATCTAAAATTTTTACGGATAAAATATAATGTCACTTTTCTCTGTAAAACTTATTCATACAGTATGCTTTCATTATTTTCCAAGCATCACAATTTATAAATTTTGTAAACTGAATTTTCATGTTTGTCATCTCCCCCTTGTAAATAATATCTGATAGGTGGAATCAGCCCCTCTTATGAACAAATATGTGATCAAAAATACTTTTATTCTTGATTGATCATCGAAGGTTCACCAACTGCCTTCATTTCTCAGATGAAAAGATCGACGATTTCTTCACAATACATGACATTCCACGTAATAGTAACTTCTACAATAAAAAAAGGGAAGGCTACTGTGCAGAGATATATAGCCAAAATATCTTCCTGTGCATTTTACATTAATGCAATAAAGACACTAATGAAATTCATACAGCAAAATATTAAACTCTAGTAGGGATACACACGGTCAAGTCACATTATTGTGACCACCAGCTAATATCCAGAGTAACCGCCGTGTGCAGCAGGGACAGCAGCTAGACATGCTGGAAGTGACTGAATAAGGTGCTGGAAGGTGTTCACAGGTACATGGAGCCATGCTGACTGCAGTGCATCTGACAGCTGCGGGAGGGTGCGTGGTGGAGGATCCATAGAGCAAACAACACGATCAACGTGGTCCCACAGATGCTGAATTGGGTTTAAGTCTGGGGAATTAGGGGGACATGGAAGTACTTTGAAGTCTTCATCGTGCTCTTCCAAACATTCTCGGACATTTCTAGCAGAGTGACATGTCGCATTGTCATGCTGGAAGATCCCATCCGCCCCAGGGAAGACAATCAGCATGTATGGGTGTACTTGTATGTGGTCTGCAAGGATGGATTCATAATGAATTTGGTCCATAGTGCCTTTCACAGGTATGAGTGGATCCAGAGAATGCCACGAAAACATTCCCCAGACCATAACGCTGCAACCACCAGCTTGTGTTCTGCCAGCAATTGTTGAAGAGTGTTTGTTAACATCCCTTTTGGCAAATCTGATTAATCACTTCTTTTATCCATGACAGCAACGAGTGATATGTTTTCAGATTGCCTACAGCACACCTTATATACCCTCCAAGTCAGCTCACGACACGTGCCTTCTTTCATTGGCTACACGCTGTTGACGTCAAATGTAGGAGGTGGTCACAATAATTGGCTCAACGGTGTGTAACCCAAAGCACCTAGCATAATTCCACCAAAATTTCAAAATGTTAAGCAGTTCTATGCCATACACTGAAGTGCCAAAAAAACTGGGATACTGCTCTAACACCACGTTGGTCCTCCTTGCGATCAGGTAATGGCAGTGACATGATGAATGGCATGGACTCTACAAGCTCTCTGTAGCACTGTGGAGACAATGCATACCATGCTTCCTGAAGAGCATCCCATGGTTCTGTAATATTCACCAGTGGAGGATTGCTTGGTTGAAAACTCGGGCTTCAAGCATTCATTAATCAAGCCAGGATTGTCTGTAACAATGAGTCATCCCTGAAAGAAGAAATTGCAACAAGAAAATTGCTGAAGCCCATCAGTTCTCACCTTCTACAATTAACAAAATTCTCCATGCTTCACATATGAAAAATCTGTCAACTCTCAAACCATACTAAAAGAGAAACCTCCATTCATTCGTTCTTCCCTTTGCACGGATCATTTTCTTATAAGATTCGTAAACTCTTCAAAATATGGGCCACGCTCTCACTGTGAAACCTAATCCTCCTGCAATAAAGTGCCTGCTTAAAGACAGGAATCCTGTCGCACCCCTGGAGTTTATACCATTCCTATTTCAACTTCATCTGGACTCTTTAGTACCACTGGAAGTCCATACCGAAGCATCAATACAAACAAGATGTGTGAAATGGTCCTCCAAAAACAGCATTATCTGCACTAACCCTTGAAGCCACTTCTGCAGTTCCCTTTGGAAAGAAACAAAAAAGTTGCCTCATTCATCAAGAAAGCTTCTCTATGTTTCCAAGAAAGCATTGAAATTTTGTTTATCAACAACTGCAAATCAGAGACCCCTCAAAAATATCATTTATTTGGATCTCTCTACTAAAATCTGGCAACAGTTACTGCACCTCAAATTCACATTATAGTACTGACAACCAGACCTCAGATTCAATTCATCATGGGTGATCAAGGCCACATAGAACGGCCAAAAGCTACTGCTGAACGAACTGCATTTCTATATGTGACTGTGTTTTTCACTCAATTTCTGTGCTTATTGTGATTTACAATGCTTTTACAAGTGAAGATTTGATGATTGATGGAGCAAATCTAAAAATAACTAATGCCTAATTTTACCTTGCACAACGGATATTAAGCAAGGGCCACATCAAAGAAGATATTAAAAGTGCATGAAACTTGGTTAGAGAGCATTTGGAAGAAACAGTATAAATTTCAAGAGCAATTTACCATTATTTCTTAAAAGAAAATTGTTTGATGAATTGATTCTCTCAGTTCTTACTTATGGATCAGAAACATGGACTTTAACTAAAAAAGACTCCAGATGCTGTAAACTATCAAAAGAAGTATGATGAGGTACATGGTATAACCAGGAAAGGTAGGAGTAGGGTCTCATGGATATGGAAAATGATGGAAGTTGGATATCATGCTCAAGTTAAAATCCCTGAAATGGCAATGGGCTGGACATATTGCTAAAACTGACCACCACTGTGCAACTGAAATACTAGACTAGATTCCAATGGACATGAAAAAACCCAGAAGACCCTGTGGTAGATGGGTGGATGAAATTCAAAAACATATCGGAAGGACATGGAGGAGACTGGCTCAAGATAGGAAGTTGTGAAAGAAACTTGGAGACCTTCATCCAGCAGTGGATTGATAATGATTATACACCGATGAGCCATTACATTATGCCCAAACCCTGGCTTAGAGAAGTCAGCACGCCTGGAGACTGAGCGGTGGCACAGGTAAAGTTCACAGAGCACTATATATACAACCCGAGGACCGGCTTTTGATTAGTAGAGTGTTTGGAGTCAGAATGGGAAAAGCTGCCAATTTATCAGAGTTTGATAAAGGACAAATAGTGATGGCACTGCGCCTCGGAACTACAATCTCGGACACAGCATGGCTTGTGCACGCGCCGCTGTAATGTGTGTGTGTATCAAAAGTGGTGTGTTGTGGGGGTGGGACTGTGAAAAGAAAGATTTTGTTTTGTACAATTCTACAAGATCCTTTTTCTTCTTGTTCCGTGATGGAAAAAAATTATAATTTGGTTTCTGAAAAGGGATTGTGATTCTTGCTCGCCCTTTTCTTCTATCTTTCGAGAAAAAAAGTAAATACATCCAAAAATCGTTTAATTCTTATTACTCCCTTTTTTTTTTTTTCATGAAATTTTGTTTGTCTGACCAGAGAGTACGAAAGAATGACAGAATCGGCCATATTCTGCCACTCCTCCGCCCTTCCCAAACAGAAATTCAAAGCGTGTACTGGAGAGGATTTTCATTTTTTTTTTTTTCTTATAGCGAATGTGAGCAAATTGATCAGGTTTCCCCATATCCACCAGAAGGTATACAAAAATCCTCGACAGTACAGGTGCACAGACGGCCAAACAACGAACCGTCGTCCTGCCATGTGTCGTCCACAGCCCATTGATGCCAGAAGGGAGGGGAGACTGTCGCGCATTGTTCACAGCGACGACGGGGCCACAGTGCGATAAATCACCCCCAGCTACAACAGTGGTGATCAGGACAATGTGTCACAGCACACACTTCATTGCAGCCTTCTGTGCATGAGCCTGCGTAGCCAAAGACCCAGCCGGGTCCCCATGCTCACTGCACATCATCACCAACAATGCATGAATTGGGTCCACAATCATCGACATTTGACCATGGATGATTGGAAGAAAGTGGCTTGGCCTGACGAATCAAGATTCCTGGTGCATCGCGTAGATGGCCGAGCGCGGATACGCCGATTACCAACAGAGGCTGTGGCACTTGGATGCACCGTTGGGTGTAAACAGGCCAGCAACGCCAGTGTTATGCTGTGGGCAATGTTTTCTTGGAACATTTTAGGCCCCATTATCCCAATAGCACAATCCCTGAGAGCTGTCAGGTATCTGAACATCGTTGCAGACCAAGTTCACTCATTCATGACAACTGTGTTCCCTGCTCGTGATGGTCATTACCAACAAAATAATGTGCCATACCACACTGCCAGAATTGTCAAGGAGTGGTTCGAGGAACATGCTGGTGACTTTCTGTTAATGCCCTGGCCTCCAAATTCACCTGACATGAATCCAATCGAACATTTGTGGTTCGACTTGAAAAAGCGGGTTTGCACTAAATCTCCACCACCCCTAAATGTATGGGAACTTGAGGACCTGCTGTTGACATTATGGCACCAGATACTCCAGGATAGATATCACCATACCATCGAACTGATGCTTCACTGAGTGGCCACTGTTTTGCGGTCTAAAGGGGGTCCTACAGCTTATTAGGTAGGTGGTCATAATATAACGGCTCATTGATGTACATAGTTATATGTATACAGTGATTCGGCTGTTTGAAAATACAACACACATAAAAATTGGAAAAGGAGTGAGACAAGGTGACACTATATCTCACAAGCTCTTTAATGCCACATTAGAAAATGTCTTTCAGTCAATGAACTGGGAAAACAAAGGGATAAAGATTAATGGAGATTATCTAACCCACCTTCGTTTTGCTGATGACATAGTCATTTTTGTAACTACCCCATCAGAGCTGCAGAGTATGATCCAGGATCTTGCTGACAAGAGTAAAGAAGTGGGATTAAAAATGAACTTTCAGAAGACAAAAGTGATGTTCAATGCTTTTACAAGAAATGAAGATTTATCGATTGATGGAGAAAAGCTGGAGATAACAGACATGTACGTTTATCTTGGACAGCAGATATCAAGTGAGGGTCACATTGATGAAGAAATTAATTGGCGTACAAAACTTGCCTGGAGAGCTTTTGAAAGAAACAGCATAATTTTCAAGAGCAATACGCCATTATGTCTTAAAAGAAAAGTGTTTGATCAATGCATCCTTACAGTGCTTACGTATGGTGCAGAGACGTGGGCCTTAACTAAAAGAGACATACAAAGGCTGCAGACAACTCAAAGCAGCATGGAGAGGTGCATGCTTGGTGTAGCCAGGTGAGATAAGAAGAGGAACTCGTGGATCAGAAAAATGACAAGAGTGGAAGACATCATGATCAGAGTTTAATCCCTGAAATGGCAATGGGATGGACATACTGCCAGAAGGACAGACCATCGATGGACAGCCGAAATTTTAGATTGGATTACAAGGGACAGGAAAAGACCCAGAAGAAGACCACATGGGAGATGGGTGGATGAAATTCAAAAGTATGCGGGAGTGACATGGAGGAGACTGGCACAAGACAGACCGTTGTGGAGGAAACTTGGGGAGACCTTCGTCCAGCAGTGGATTGATAATGGTTGACAATGATGATGATGATACAGTGAAAGAAGTAGTGAATGTTGCTGATGTAACATGCTACTGTATAGTAACATCACATGCAGAATCACTACAAATAAAAAAATGTAGTTGCAGAAGTAGCACACTACAAAATAAAGTAGCTCGTAGCAGAAAATTATACTACAAATCGTGTTACTTTGAAGAAAAAATTCTGCACATCATGTGATGTTTCCACATTTCCCCAAGTGTTAATGACTAGAACAGGGGCTGTGTGAGTGTGCCCTTCCTACAATCACATACCTGACTTACATTGTGAAAACCAGACAAATTGTTAATTATTTTTCTACATGTATTCTTTTGCCTTCTGGATAGATACAATGTACAGGGCTTGAAAATACCATGCCCGAGATGCCCGGGGCATGTTAATTATTGGCCTGGGCAGGTAAATAAAAAATTTAGTTGTCCAGTCCAGGCAACTAAATTTAAATATAAAAAAGTTTGGAATAAAATTTCTTACTACAAGAAAAAAGACAGTCCTCACATGTCGAGTTTCAATTCACTACTAATCACCGCAAGTTGCATTATTGTTACAGAGTGCCAAGGACAAAAGAATATCTCTTCTTTAATTATATTATGCTCTAGGTCCAGAAATTGGAACCGAACATTGTTAGACGGCAATGGGATGCATGCCTCTGATGGAACTAGCCTCCAGTGTTTAGTGACAAAGGACGAAAACTTCAATGATAGGAACATGGCAGAATCACTAAATTTCTCAAATACCAATTTCATCATACCATTTGATACCAATTTCAGTATCATCTCTTAAAACTTAAGTTACATGCTTTTGTGCATTGAAAATTTTGAATACAGACCTTTAAAATAGAAATGCAAAACATGTAAAAAAAGTTCATAATTTTTAACTTAAAAAAGGTCAGGGCCAGATTAAGGCCTTAGTGAGCCCCTAGGTTAAGACCTCTGAGTGGGCTATTAAAGCTAAGACATCTGAATGGGCCCCCAAAAAACTTATGACGGAGAATTATTGAAGTCCGTTAAAACACGAAACTGTACCAATATGCTTGTGATAATTAATACGTAGTGCATTCTTCAAACTAATAAATTACCTGCAGAATTTTCATAAAAGACTGTATTTTCCACTGTTCTCACATGAACATGAGTTAAAAGCTAAAGATTCCAAAATTTGTCTTGGAATTTTCAATAATTTTGCATTGTATACTTTTCTTGGTGCATCTTTTTTGTTATGCAATGTGAAGTCACAGTGGATTTCACCCATTCACAGTTCTAAGTGCAAACAAGGAGGTGCGAGTGAAAAGCTGAAACTGTCTCACCGATCCGGCTGTACACAGCAACATGAAATGGTTATCTGTAATTAGTTGTTGCCTTAATCTGTTTGTCTTCTAGCCACTGTTAGTGGTCGAGTAGAAATCACACGAGACAAAGCTAAAACTACTTTCCTTTACTCTATATATAAATATATATGTATAAGCTGTGTATTATTTGTGGTGTAGCAGCATGCCTCCTGGGCCCTTGGTAATGATGGGCCACTAGGTTATAGCCCTGTCAGATCCTCCCTTCCTTAATCCGGCCCTGATGAGGGTTCTGATTTGTAATCTTAAAAGATAAATTTTCCTGGGCATCCACTTTTACTACCTGGGCAGGTAAATAATTTCTTAACATGCCCAGCTGGGCATGCAACTTTTCAGATATTTTTCAAGCTGATTTACTATTTAAAAAGATAACATACCCAGAAACATAGTGCGTGGAATTGTGAACGTAAATTTGTCATTTCCCTAAATGGGAAGAACATTTTTCTTCCACCTACAGGCAGCATAATAAAGCATTAGTATGTACTGATGCTTTACTATACCACTGGCTGCTTGCAGGGAGAGAAAGAAATTATTTTTATCTTTTCCATTCTGTTCAGAAATATGTATTGAATACATATTGCACTTTGAAGTACTCATTGGTATCATTAAAATTGTTCTAGTGCTTCTCGCTTGCTCAGATATAATGTTGAAAATTATTTTTTTTGAATCCCACATACTCACGTAATGAACAAACAAATAAAACAAAAAACACTATTAAGAATAAAATAAAATTAAATACATACGGTGCACATTTACGAAAATGTCTTGCACTAAAAACTGCACCATGACGAACACCTTTGAATGTACCTAAAGAATAAAGCTTAAATTATAAGCAAATTTTAAACAGTGTCACACTTTTATCATTTCTGAAGTATTATTTTTTTTCAATCATATACATGGTTGAGCCACATTATTGTGACCACCAACTAATATCCAGAGTAACCAACCTGTGCAGCGCAGACAGCAGCTAGACAGGCTGGGAGGGACTCAATAAGGTGCTGGAAGCTGTTCACAGGGATGTGGAGCCATGCTGACTGCAGTGCATCCGACAGCTGCCGGAGGGTGCGTGGTGGAGGATAGAGCGAACAACACGATCGAGGTGGTCCCACAGATGGTCAATTGGGTTTAAGTCTGGGGAATTAGGGGGACATGGAAGTACTTTGAAGTCTTCATCGTGCTCTTCCAACCACTCTCGGACATTTCTAGCTGTGTGACATGTCACACTGCCACGCTGGAAGATCCCATCTGCTCCAGGGAAGACAATCAGCATGTATGGGTGTATGTGGTGTGCAAGGATGGATTCATTAAAAAATCTGTTCATAGTTCTTTCCGCAGGTATGAGTGGATCCAGGGAATGACACGAAAACATGCCCTCACCAGCTTGTGTTCTTCCAGCAATGGTTGAAGATTGTTTGTTCTACGATGTTTCTCACCTTATAGCCAACGTTCATCCGTTCAATGAAGCAGAAAACACAACTCATTGGAGAAGGCAACCCTTTGCCAATGAACGGAGGTCCAATTCCTATACTGCCATGCAAATGTAAGCCTTTTCTGCCAATGCACCTTTATTAGCATAGGTGCAGTGACCATCCCTCTGCATCAGAGCCCCATACGCAGCAGAGTTCACTGAACTGTCATTTTAGACACACTTCCAGTAGCCCCCTGGTTCATTCAGCCAGTGAGTTGCTCCACTGTAGCGTGTTGATCAGCCTTCACGCACCTTCCCAGATGGAGTTCACCTCTCACATCAATGGCACGTGGTGCTCTGCGGTTTCCACATCGTTTATTCGCAATGATGCCATTTCTCTCTCCAATCATTATACACTTTAACCACAGCAGCATGTGAACAGTTCGCAAACTGTGATGTTTCAGAAATGCTGCCACCCTTGGCCCAAAAGCCGATAATCATCCCTTTTTGTAAATCTGATAAATCGCTCCTTTTATCCATGACAGCGATGAGTGATATGTTTTCAGAATGCCTACAGCACACCTTATATACCCTCCAATCCAGCTCATGACATATGCCTGTTGACGCAGCATTGGCTATGTGCTATTGATGTCAAAAATAGGAGGTGGTCACAATAATGTGACTTGACTGTGTATATCAGCATAAAATGTGATAAACAACATTAGCATTACAGAGTAATTTTTTTTAAACTTAAAAATGTGTTGTATTTTTTTATTATAACTTTTATTTACTGCTGAAGATACAATTTATTTTGTTTAGAAATTTTTCATATATGACATGTCATGGACCTAAATAGGAAATTTTCATTTAATAATCAGAGAGATAAAAATTAGCCAGATTAAGACATTTTCTGTCATTTATGAACCCTGGTATGAACATGACATGTTACTTTAGTGAAGAAAAGCCCATAGCAAAATAAAACTGATAAAACTTATGAAATGATAATACCTCAATTGTACACTAAGGCTGCAGAATAACAAGAGGTTACACAGTAAGCTAAAGGTAATTTGAACTTTTAGCTTACAGTGGTTACAATGTTGTGTGCAAGTGCATAGGAATCAATAATGTGAGTAGTACCTTTTTTAACAAAGGATACAATTTCAAACCAATTGAGGTAAATTCCCCTTTATGGGTTTATTCCTCTTACAAACATTTCAAGCACGTATATCCTTCAGCAGTCTTGTCACTACCCATAGAGCTTCTGTGGCCATTACAACTATTGTCCTCGTAGCGTCACGTGTTTCATCTGCCGGTCCTGGAGTCTGTTCTTTCTTTATTTCAACATTTGAGCCACTTCATACAGTTACAACATCACTTAATTTTTTTTTCTTTTCTCTATACTATTTAAAAACTTACCTACCACACAGCTGTTTTACAACCCAGTCACTACATTCATAGATGCTTGTATTACAACTCATTAATAAAAAACCTCTTTATACATATATACACTATTTACAGGAAAAGAGGAAACACATGATGCTACAAGGACTATAGTTGTAACACAACAGAAGCTCCACGAGTAGTGGCAAGACTGCTGGAGGCAGAGTAGTCACGAAGATTAGGGTTAAAACATTGACGGTGGAGTTCATCGAAGTTCACGCTAGCAGGCTCTGTAGAGTTCATGGAGTATAGGAACAAGCTGAGTATGAAAGAGTTAAGTTGAGAACTGATGTAACTGCAAATAGTGTATATAAAGGTTTTCATTAATGAGTTGTAATACGAGTTTATATGAATGTAGTGACTGTTTTGTAAAACAGCTGTGTGGTAGGCGAGTTTGTAAAGAGTATAGAAAAAAATGTAAGTAATGTTGTAACTGTATGAAGTGGCTCAAATGTTGAAATAAAGAAAGAACAGACTCCAGGACTGGCAGAGGAAACACATGATGCTACGAGGATGATAGTTGTAACGACCACAGAAGCTATATGAGTAGTGACAAGACTGCTGAAGGATATACGTGCTTGAAATGTTATTAAGAGGAATAAACCCATACAGGTGAGCTTATCTCAATTGGTTTAAATACAATTGGCACATTAAAGAAGGACAATTCAAGAATTGTATATTTTTGAGTTGTTGCACTTTTAGTATACAATTTCATGGGTTCAAGTTTAACAAACTTTATTACCAAAGGATCACTGTACTTTTCCTTACCAGAGACAATGATAAATGGCAACATGTTAATCCTCTGGATTGAGAAAGAGCCTCTATATGAGCTATCAGTTGTTCTATGTGGCCTTTCTCATTCTTATCATTATTAAAATATTCTTATTACTGTTCAAAATTGAAGGATAGGACACAGTTTTATATCTGAACTGCTTGTGTAAAATTCATATGTGAAAATTTGCATATAGGTTCACTCAATGCAATTAGTTTCTATGAAGAGATTTGAATTACATAAATACAGTACCAGACCTATTACCTGGCATTCTAAATCCAGAATGATCCAGAAACCAGCATATTTTTGAGGCAGTCTTTTTGGGGAGAAGGAAGGGGGAGAAGAATTTTTTGTTGTTGTTGTTTGTTTCATTGATATTTCTTGGGAAGATAATTTATTTTTTTATGCAAGATATGTGATATTGCTGATACTAGTGGCACCAGTAAAACCTCTGCTAGGAGAATCCGTAAACTTGGGTAGTGAAAATAAACACAATTGAAGATAAATGTGGGGGGACCACTTTCAGGGGGTGACTGGTTTAAACTTTCCTGTGGTAAAAGCCTGCATGCATGCCAGAATCCTGGCAGCTTCTGTGGGTTTCCTGTGTTAGTCAGTTGAAACTGGAATGAAACATAACAAAAATTGGCTCTACTTCTAAAGCTAGGAATTTGTGAATTTGTTTATGTTTCCATTCATGACTCTCCATGTGCTACTATGCAACATGTAGTTCCACAATAAAACTGCAAAAGAAGGCATCTGAGTCAAATAACAAGACTTCCAAAAAGCCAAATAGTGTTCTTCGTTTGTTTGGATAGTCTTTAATATGTATGCAGTTGAATTGACTTCCTAAACTTGCTTGTGTTTAGGAGACAATGATGTCACACTTTTATAAAGCAAACAGCATTAGCCAATAGCATTCTTTGTTGGTTTGAATGGTCTTTACTACACAGTTTAATGAATTTATAAACATAATTAAAATAACAGAATGGAAGAAATAAGGGGGTTTTTTTCAGGTTTAACAACCACTGAGCAACTTGATGGGCTATAAACAGTCGCCCATTCCTAATTTAGAGCCACTGGTTCCAGGAAGGGAGAGAGTCAGTGCTGTAAGGCAAACAAAATATTCATGCTTCACCAGGATTTCAACTCGGACCTATTTTGGACGAACGGTCAGAAGCCATTGCTTAGACCACCGCACCACCAAAGCGGCTAAGAAGGTAACTGTTATTTCAGACATTTGTAATGTTCGTTCAGTTGTATTATGATTTATGTTTGATTGAAATATTTTTCTTTACTGTTTTAAGTAAGACTTTTACTTACAGTTTAGACCGATACTCTCGTTATGTCCTCAGCAGGAGGAGACACAGTTGCAGATATAACTCGTCTCAAAATGAACTCACTGTCTAAATCCTAAATGAACCCGTTGGCAACTACTGTAGGAGAATTTTTGTAGTACTGTTTATATCATGTATTAGTGCACGCAAATTCATGATCTCAAATGTAAAGAAACATGTCGGTGAGCAACATGGAGAAATATCCGTAGCACTTTCAAAGTACTTCCCAAACATGTATTTTGTGAAATATTTTCAAAACTGGCCAAAATTTTAAACTAGCCATGAAAATATTTAATACATTTATGCAATTGCTGCAGCTAGTAGGGTAACTGTCGGCAGGGCCGGCCACAACTCAGAATAACACACAAGGTTAAAATAACAAAATAGCTGGAGGATTTTTTTTTCAATGATTCACATGTTCTCTGCATATCAACCAATAAAAGTTCATTGAACCCCTTCTCGTTGTTTGGATGGAGGTCTTCTTTCATGGTAATTCTGTTTAATGACAGATTAAGAAAAACAAATTCCCATTCTCAGCTCTTACTGAAATTCTCTAAACTATCCTGGACATTCAAAACTAAAAAATAGCTCTTAGTAATTGCTGCTTTATTTGGTAGTAATGATAATAACTATACAGGGTGTTCCGTTTGGGTAGGGATAACTTACAAATGCTGTGGTGTGGTTTGTAACAGATATAATAAGTCAATATTTGACAGAAATTACCTTTATGGATGGGAGTTTGTTTAGGCCTCTACATGACACCCTCTGCGGATTCAGCAGAGTTCATACTGGGTGCTCAATACTTGCCACGTGTTTTCTGACATCTGTGGAGTGATTTATGTGAATGCTGCAGTATGGAGGTCAAATTCTGCCTGAAGGGTGAGGAAAGAGGAGAGTTTGATGTGCTGTAGTCAGTGCTCACATGGCTTTGCAGCATCGTGGCAAAAGTGAAAATGGCAGCGACCATTCAAAAACGTGCAAAGTATGTCCTGTGGTGTACAAAGTTTGAGAGTGTTACAACTGTTCAACAAGAGTTTCATCATGTTTCTGGGGTCAGGAAGGAGCCTAAGTATGAGCATAACATGTTAGTATCACACATTTGAAGAAACTGGGTCCATCATGAAGGCAAGCACGAGATTGAGGCTATGGTGGCCCTATTCCTTGGCCTGCAAACTCCCAGGATTTCACTCCCCTTGATTTCTTCATGTGGGGGGGTTGTGAACAACATTGTCTACACACAACAACTTCAAAGCCTGGTTGACTTGACAGTGAAAATTTCTGCAGTGTTCACACAAATCACTTAGCAGATGTTAGAAAACATGTGGCAAGAATTGAGCACCCGGTATGAGCTCTGTCAGGTTTGCAAAGGGGGTCTTGTAGAGGCTTAGAGAAACTCCCATCCATAAAGGTAATTTCTGCCAAATATTGACTTATTATATGTTACAAGCCATTCTACAGCATTTTTAAGTTATCTTTACCCAAACGGATCATCCTGCGTATTTATTGATTTACTGTGGGTATGGTTTAAAGAATCAAGGGGCGGCACTACATGCCACTTGCCAATAAAATAATTTTGCATACCATCTTAGGCCCATGTGCCACAGCTTCACCACCCCTGTTATATATGAATGTTTATGAAAAGAAGTATGAAAGAAAGTACCCATTAAAACAGTGAGACAAAGGCTGCAGCCGACCCGGTGGCGCAGTGGTCTAAACGATGGCCTCTGATCGTTCGTCCGAAAGGGGTCCGGGTTCGAATCCCAGTGAGGCATGGATGTTGTGTTTGTCTTACGGCACTGGCTCTCTCTCTTCCCTGGAACCAGTGACCCAAAATTAGGGACGAGCAACTGCTTATAGCCCATTGAGTTGCTCACGGTGGTCGTTAAACCTCCAATCAAAAAAAAAAAAAAAAAAAGGCTGCACCTCCAAAGTGGTATGAGTTGGTGAGTTTATGTTTGCAATCATGACTCTCAGTGTGCCACTATGCGATATAAATAATTCCACAAGAAAATAAAAAAAGAATGCATGCATGCATGGGAGCAAACTAAGAATAGGTTTTCATAAATTGTAATAGCATTAGCAGTTTTTTTCAACAGTTTTTAATATTCATTTGATTGGATTTAAGAGATATAGCATTAGTACATGGTGTTCAATATGCAGTGCAATGAACTATTTATATTGCCGGCTCTCTGGTTACATTCTCAGCTATGCCCCCACCCCCAGGGGCTGACACAGCTCAGGATATAACTCATCTCAAAATCAACAACCCATCTAAATCATAAACAAACACATCACTAATGTCTGGCTGCAGGAGCATTATTGCTGAAGTCTTCATATTGCATAATGGCACACGCAAAGCCACAACCCCAAACGCTGGCAAATACAGCGGAAGAATAACCATAGCACTTCGGAAATACTTCTGAGACAAATATAGTCAGCCACTTGCCAAAGGAAAAAACGCCTAGAGTTAAGACAAGGGCCCAAAAATGATGGCGTACAAATGGAAGATGTAGCGCTACAAAGTTCATTCGCCCAGGAACCGACACTAGAGGGTGTAAATACCTGCAAGTTGCTATTACTAAATTGGAATACTTATATTACTTTGAATTAGATACATTTTTGTGGACAATTGAGATGAATTGCAATTTGTTTTTGAGAACAAGTGTTCACATGTTCAAGTAATGGTTCCTTTCTCATTCATATTAAATTTAGTAACACAATGCTGAATTTTTGACGTTTTAATAGATTTCACTGTGTTCTAAAACCTTTGCTCAGTGCCAGAGCCGTAGCTACCAGGATGGCAGGGAGGGCAGTTGCCCTCCCAGGATGGTCATACCACAGGCATAATTTCATAAACTGAGGAGCGTGAAAAACAGAAATGAATAGAGTATGAATAAATTTGCTGAAACTATTTCCGAGAGTGCCCCCCCCCCATCAGTTTACACTAATTTGTGCACACACACCCCCCCATTTTTTTTTTTTGGTCATGCTACACCTATGGTCTCTGGTCTTAAAAAAAAAAAGAAAATCCATTCACCCAAAGAGCAATCGCTAAGTCATTAAAAATCTCTGTGTTGACTAAACTAGGTAATAAAACAAAGATCTGAATCTTAAAAAAAAAAAAAAAATGTTCACCACATTTTGCATAGGAACATGGCTCAATTCAGACTTCTTTATGAAAATTACTTAGCCAGAGACAGATGGAAATTTTAATTGTGACTATTGATGAAGCACAGATCTACCTAAACGACTGTAACAAAAAAAGGTTGACTTCCTATCGCAAAAGAGCAGAAAAAGACTTACAAACTTGGTTCCAAAAATCCAAAGAAAGTTTCAGAAAAGGATTCATGATTATTGCTGGTTTTTCGGGAAATTAAAGTAAAGAAAAGTAGAAAAGAATGTTAAAATCAATCCAATGTATTATGAAAATAATGTTTTAACCCCTATATTTAAAGAGGAAATATCATTTCTTTATCCACAGAGCCTTCAAAGAGTACAACTCCATCAAGATAAGGCTACCAGTTATGCATCCCAATCTATTTCTTGAAAAAATGAAAAAAGAGACTGGTATAAAGTCTATAGATTTTGTTCATACTGCTTCAAAGTCCCCTGATGAGTCACCAATGGACTATTGTGCCTTCAGACTGCTAAAAAGATTACCCAGGCAAAACTGCAAGATCTTGAGGGCATCGAACTGATGCCACACCCAGCATACAGTCTGGACCTTGCCCCGTTGGATTATTTCTTGTTCCGGTCTATGGCCCACTTCCTTTGCAGGCGGCACTTCAACAACCAGGAGGAGGTGGCAGCTGGGGTGAAGAAGTCCTTTGCTTCAAAGGACAAGAAATTGTACCACCACGGAATCGAAGAACTGGTAGACAGATGGCTAAAGACGGTGCAACACGATGGCCTATACTTTGAATGCTAGTCAGCTTTTGTCGTAAAGGTACGTATGAAGACATAAAGTGATCCAAATATTGCAAAACTTTCGACTCACCCTCTGTAGAATCGAAGAACTGGCAGACAGATGGCTAAAGACGGTGCAACACGATGGCCTATACTTTGAATGCGAGTCAGCTTTCGTCGTAAAGGTACATATGAAGACATAAAGTGATTCAAATATTGCACAACTTTCGACTCACCCTCTGTATTTAGAGGTAAACATACAGAACCACAATATATTTCAGGACTGGAGTCTGCTATTCAGGAGTGTCCGTTATGGAGGCATTATTGTATTTTTTTTTCTGCGAAAATATTAAAGGCTCGCAGAAATCTTATATAAACCCAAAAATATAAAGGCTCATTGAAATCTTATATAAACCCAAAAATCTTGTTCATGGGTTATACAATGATTCTTCACTCTAAAATATTCTATAGTTAAAATAAATGTAATCTAATATGGATTTAAATACTAAATAAATGTACCTTACAATCCATAATTGATATAAGACACATTATAGGTGTGACACTGTTTTTGTGGATGCATTCATGAATCTCAACATGCCGCAATTCCCCCAAGCACAACTCCATTGGCAGGTAAATATCTTACTTTTATTCTCCAATTCACATACAAAATTGCACATTGCTTCCAACTCCTTGAAATGTTAAAATATATTATATGTGCACGCTGATAACAATTCTTATTCAATCGATGTTCACATGCAATAGTTGCACAACCAGTTAAAAATTTAAGTCTAAAACCATTTCATTATTAAAATCTAATAAGCGACATTCTAAAATCACACCATGCTCAAGAACACCAACCATTCCATCATTGAATGGTTGGAGGAACCATTCCATCACAGTTGTGCTTGGAGGAATCGCTAGCATGGTTGAGATTCATCATTGCATCCACAAAAACAGTGTCACACCTATAATGTGTCTTATATCAATTATGGATTGCAAGGTACATTTATTTAGTATTTAAATCCAGCGTATAAAACTTGGATGGAGAGCTTTTGGAAGAAACAGTACAATTTTTAAGAGCAGTATGCCATTATGTCTCAAAAGAATAGTGTTTAATCAATGCATCCTGCCAGTGCTTATGTATGGAGCAAAGACGTGGACCTTAACTAAAAAAGACATACAAATACTGTAGACAACTCAAAGAAGCATGGAGAGATGCATGCTTGGTGTAACCAGGAAAGATAAGAAGAGGAACTTGTGGATAAGGAAAATGACAGGAGTGGACAACATCATGACCAGAGTGAAATCCCTGTAAATGGCAATGGGCTGGACATGTTGCCAGAAGAATGGACCACCGATGAACAACCAAAATTTTAGACTGGATTCCGAGGAACAGGAAAAACCCAGAAGAAGACCCCATGGGAGATGGATGGATGAAATTTGAAAGTATGCTGGAGTGACATAGAGGAGACAGGCCCAAGACAGACAATTGTGGAAGAAATTTGGGGAGACCTTCATCCAGCAGTGGATTGATAATGGATGATGATATTTATTTTACCTATATCAAAAGTTCAACAAAAAATTTAGTTAATTTGAAAAAAATTAAATGTTAATAGTGTTCCAAATTTAACATCCCTTCTTGTGAAGGTCCCTCCCCCATTTTAATGCAAATACCTTCCATCATATCTCCATATAGAAAAACTTGTTTACCATCTTATCTAACTCTAGTAAAATCGTGAGAGTGTGATAAGAGTTCAAAAGTGTATCTGCTGCCGCAGTGGCAGAGTGATATCAACAGCATAGGTTTTTGATTTGCTGCCTAAGCTGGGCAGGGGTGATGCTCTAGTCTTACGATACTGGCTTTCTCCCTTCCCTGGAACCAGTGACTCCAAATTTCGGACAGGCAACTGCCTATAGACCTCAGAGTTCTTCATAGTAACCACTGAACTCCAAAGCTTAAAAAAAAGAAAGAGTAATAGAATTAAGATAGTTTTGACTCATCGCTGATCTCGTGTATTACTCAGCTTCCTAAGGCTGGAAAAATACCTTTCAGCAGTGCATGTTGACACCAGGATAGTTAGCAATAAACAAACAAATTTCAACATTTTTTGAAGCTTAAGAATAGAGGTTAAATTATTAAAACCATCACCGGTCTGTGTGCATGTGCCCGCCCGTTTGATATATCGGGTGCTCCGCTTAGACGCATAATAAAAGAAAATTCATAACATACAAAGTACTAATTCGAATGATAGAAGGTGGGCACCATTGTAAAGAGCAGCTCTGAAATTTATAAACCAGGCAAATTTGGGCGTGCATCTTCTGTGTTAGTCACCACGTGGACTCTACAACAGGTGTTTTGTGTGCTATTGATTGCAGAATTTAAATCCGAGACGCTTGTACAGTGCCATTTTTCCATAAGTAGATCCTTATAGTGACGGCAGACGTCCCGACTTATGTGTCCAAAATGAAATGGACAAACAATTCAAGAGAAACGTGAAGTTTGTTACCAATGACTGGCAAACATGCTATACATACGGAGTCTAGTGAAAATATTGAAACGATTCAAAAGTCATTTTAGAGAAGCCAGAGGGAATCCATCTGAGAAGTTAGTGTGCAGCTAGACATCCCACCAACAGTGTACTGGGTACTCCGTAAAAGGTTACATTTATATGTGTAGAAGATTCAACTGCATCAATAAGTTAAGCGGCATGACTGGATGGCACGTAAAAATTTGCAAAGACAATGTTGGCTAAAATTGATGCTGACGATACATTCCTAGACTGGGTATGCTTTTCAGATGAGTCAACATTTCACATGCCTGGAAAAGTACACAGACGTAACTGCCATATCTGTGGGTCTGAAAATCCATACATTACTCATGAACATGAATGAGATTCTCCAAAATGCAATGTTTGGTGTGAGATCATGAAGGACAAAATCATTGGTCCCTTTATTTTTGCAGAGGGCACAATAAGTGGACTAACATACCTGGACATGTTACAAGAATACACTGCGCCTCAGCTGCCTAAAGGAATAATTTTCCAACAAGATGGAGCTCCCCTGCACTTTGCCAACAATGTCCACACATTTTTGGATGACCACATGACAACAGGATGGATTGAGAGATCAACATTCATTGCATGGCCTTCCCAGACCTAACTCCACCTGACTTTTTCCTGTGTGTGTGTGTGTGTGTGTTTTTTTTTTTTTTAAGGACCAGGTGTATGCTACACTGGTGCATAATCTGGAAGACTGCTGCAATCAACAGCATGACACTACAAATGCTTCTCAACACGTGGGCTGAGGTAGAATACTGGTTGGACATTTGCTATATCACCAGTGGAGCTCGTGTTGAAGTTTACCAGACATTTAAAAAAATTTCTCAGTTTGTGTATCTGGAACAATACATGTCACTAATAAATTGTGGTTAAGTCCAGACTTTATACTTCCTTTTATTATATGTCTATGCGGAAAACACCCTGTATGTAATCAAACATCTGTGCAAGATAACTGATCAATAACATCTTTATAAAATGTAACAATTTCATCACACAATATCATTGATTGTACCAGTAGCAAACTGTTCAATCCTGATGAGGAAAGTTTTGATTTAAATCTCAAAGTTAACCTCAGATCAGAACTGAAGTTTTTTGGTTTTTTTGGAGGGGGGGGGGGTTAACGACCACAGTGAGCAACTCAGTGGGCTATAAGCAGTCTCTGTCCCTAATTTAGGGCAGTGGTTCTGGGGAAAGGAGAGAGCCAATGCTGTAAGACAAACACAACATCCATGCCTCACCAGGATTCGAACCGGGACCCATCTCGGACGAATGGTCAGAAGCCATTGCTTAGACCACTGCGCCACCGGGGCAGCAAACTGAAATGTGAATCACTTTAAAGAAAGTACATTGGTATAACTTTTGGACTACTGAAGAGTTCAAGATGCAGATCATTACTGTTTTTATCAATATGCTCTTTTTCTTTGTTTTGTCTTGGAGTATAACAACCACAATGAACAACCCTGAGAGCTATAGTGGCCTATCCCTAATTCACGACCACTGGTTCCAGGGTATTGACAGAGAACCAGCACAACTGGATCAACACACCACCCATTCTTCATCCAGGACTCAAACCTGGGAACATCTCAGATGAATGTTCAGATGCTAGCACCTCTGACCACTCAGGCACCAGGGCAGCCAAGTCATTTTGAAATGCATCGTTTACGAGATCCCTGTGGTTCTGGCAAGACCAGGTCATCTACTTTAAATTATCAGATATTCTCTTCAACAGTGACACCAGCCACTCAGAACTAGGTGGGCAATTAAGAGGGCTAAGCATATGGGGAGCGGGGGGGGGAGGCAAAAATTTCAAAGTGCTTGGCAGAAATGTTAGCAAAAAAAATTTCTACTCATGTAGGTTTTACCCAACGCTCATAATGTTAATACATTTTATGACTGCGATACTTGTGAAGTTGAGATAGAAATACTCGGCAACATTTATTCACAAATATTTTAAGATCTACTATAGTTTCTCTGAGTGTTTGGCTCGGCTTCATCAGGACAGATAGCATTTGTCCTGATGAAGCCACGCCAAATGCTCAGCAAAACTATAATGGATCTTAAAATATTTAATTGTGAATAAACATTGCTGATTTATTCTAGATGATAATGTTATCCCTAGTACAAAAAAGTCTTTAGGTGCATAGTGTACATACTATTTATTCAATGTATGTAGTATGGGAACCATGGATATGCATTTTTCCTTTAACAGATTACTATTTTTTTTGTTCTTCACAATTTTAGCTTACCTATGTCATTTTCTTTTCTTTTTTTTTTTTGCTGCCATAAAGCTGTTTATGAATTTTAGCTTGTAACATGGCAAGGAATACCTCTCTTTCATCTTTTTAAACTATAATTACAGAAATTATGTCTTTATACCAATCTCTTAGACAGTCTCTTAGATGACTCCCTCCATTTCCCAGAAAAACAAACACTAAATTTAAGAAAAGAATCCATTTTATACAACAAAATTTCTGTGAATTCGAGAAATTCACGTACATTTATCCAGGTTTCCTAAAATCTTAGATGGTTGCACTCGCTACATGTTCTAACTGCCTAAATATTGCGGGGGGGGGGGGTTCCAGGAAAATTTGTCCCACACGTAGCGTCACACCTGCCCTACAATAGAGGGGCACAGCCTCCCCACAGAAAATTATTCAGAGCCTCCAACCCCTATTCCCAGAAATACCCCATTTCCTGGTAGAGTAAAACCATTAAACATCCCGTCACTCTTCATTAAATAAAATACTCAACAGAATTTTCAAATCAACAAACGGCAAGAGATCAAAACGAACACTAGTGATGTCTTTGTGTGTGTTGCATTTGTTTGGAGTTCGAAAAATATCCATCAACATATATGAGGAGTTGCTTGTTCCCAATTATTTTACGAAACTATCTCCATACAATTAGTAAGCACGAATACATCTGCTGTATATCTTAATCAGGACTAAAAATAACGAACAACGATACAAAATTCCTAAGCACATATACATGAATAACTACTAATTTTGCGCTTTGTAACTCCTTAGAAATGGTGGTGATACAGATCTGGGGATTTGAGTGTTTAAAAATGGGTGATCTGTGCCTTACAAAATAAACTGCTGCCCTGCATTTTTCAGTCCCGATTATTTTTTCACTGTTTACATTTACATTTCATTGCTATTTTTACTTTACCAACTGTATTTCTGTAGTTGACAGCAAATAACATCAGTCGGAACATTATAACTCGGCTTCGTAAGCACATGGGAAGAAACCAAAGTACTCTAGATGCACAACTTCAAACACACTCTCACCTTGATTTTGTTTACATCATGCATTAAATTCATTGGCTGCGACAGATGCCAGGGGCGTTCCGACTTCCGATCAGTTACGATATTCATTTCTGAAGTGCTGTAATGTTTCTTATTTTACATCGTCGTTCCGGGTGCGGCCTTAAAATGTCGCGTTTCCAAATTTTAGTAACTTAGATGTTGAATATATTTTTTTTTTTATTGGAGGTTTAACGACCACCGTGAGCAACTCAATGGGCTATAAGCAGTCGCCCGTCCCTTATTTAGAGTGACTGATTCCAGGGAAGGGAAAGAGCCAGTGCCGTAAGACAAACACAACATCCATGCCTCACCGGGATTCGAACCCGGACCCGTTCGGACAAATGATCAGAAGCCATCGCTTAGACCACTGCGCCACCGGGGTGGCTAGAAGTTGAATACATAAAAGTATATGATTTTCCGTCCGTTGGTTCGGCGGTCAGTCTGTCGGTTCGCGAAAAAGATATATTCGTTATGTTTTGTACGAATCTTGAAAACAATCATAATCAGTGATGTATTAGTAGTCCACTTTAGTGGCGCAGTGGTCTAAGCGATGGCCTCTGATCATTCGTCTGGTCCGAGATGGGTCCAGGTTCGAATTCCGGTGAGGAATGGATGTTGTGTTTGACTTACGACACTGGCTCTTTCCCATCCCTGGAACCAGTGGCCGCCGCCCCGGTGGCTCAGTGGTCTAAGCGATGACCTCTGATCATTCGTCCGTAAGGGGTCCGGGTTCGAATCCCGGTGAGGCATGGATGTTGTGTTTGTCTTACGGCACTGGCTCTCTCCCTTCCCTGGAACCAGTGACCCTAAATTAGGGACGGGCGACTGCTTATAGCCCATTGAGTTGCTCACGGTGGTCGTTAAACCTCCAATCAAAAAAAAAAAAAAAAAAAAAAAGAACCAGTGGCCCTAAATTAGGGACGGATGACTGCTTATAGCCCATCGAGTTGCTCACGGTGGTCGTTAAACCCCAAAAGAAAAAAACAAGCCAGTGCTTAGACCACTGTGACACCGGGGTAGCCCAGTTAAAGATAAAATGGTCAGATCAACTAAGTAACCTCCGCTTAGGTTGTGCAGTGGTTTAAGCGCTGTCTTGTGACCATTCATCGGAGATGAGTCTGGGCTCGAATACCGATTAGGTATGGATGTTGTGTTCACAGAGTAGTTGTGTTTGTCTTTCAGCACTGGCTCTTTCCCTTCGCTGAAACCTGTGACCCTAAATTATATTTTAGGTACGGGCGGCTGCTATTTTAGGTACGGGCGGTTGCTCACGGTGGTCTTAAAACTCCAGCGGAAATAAATAAATAAAAATTGAGCAACCAGTTGACGATAAAGTGATCAACTCTGGTTCAGCTGTGCGATATGGCTTCAGATGTTTTAACAAATACTAATAGCTATCAAACACCAGTGGAACAAGATCTGAAAGCTGGCCCGGTGGCGCAGTGGTCTAAGTGATGGCTTCTGATCATTCGTCCGAGATGGGTCCGGGTTCGAATCTGGGTGAGGCATGGATTTTGTCTATGTCTTATGGCACTGACTCTTTCCCTTCCCTAGAACCAATGGCCCTAAATTGGGGACGGACTACTGCTTATTTAGCCCACTTAGTTGCTCACGGTGGTCGTTAAACTCATACCCGCCGCCCCGGTGGCGCAGTGGTCTAAGGCGGTGGCCTCTGATCGTTCCTCCGTAAGGGGTCCGGGTTCGAATCCCGGTCAGGCATGGATGTTGTGTTTGTCTTACGGCACTGGCTCTCTCCCTTCCCTGGAACCAGTGACCCTAAATTAGGGACGGGCGACTGCTTATAGCCCATTGAGTTGCTCACGGTGGTCGTTAAACCTCCAACCAAAAAAAAAAAAAAAAAAACTCATACCTCCACAGCCATCTAGCAGACCTTTTTGGAAATACTAGGAAAATATTTGAGCACATACTTGGCAATACTGTTGATGATACGAGTAACCACTAGTAGGGATGGGAAATGTTGTTCTTTCTACTGAACAGTTCTTCCCTGCTCCTGTTCTTTTTCAGGAGCTGTTCTTTTATCTGTTCTTGTTCTTTTTTATTTTTATTTTTTTTTTGATTGGAGGTTTAACGACCACCGTGAGCAACTCAATGGGCTATAAGCAGTCGCCCGTCCCTAATTTAGGGTCACTGGTTCCAGGGAAGGGAGAGAGCCAGTGCCGTAAGACAAACACAACATCCATGCCTCACGGGATTCGAGCCCGGACCCCTTTCGGACGAATGATCAGAGGCCAACGCCTTAGACCACTGCGCCACCGGGGCGGCCTGTTCTTGTTCAGCTGAGCTGTTCTTTTAAAATATATTGCTTCATACGAATGTGTATAAACATGTCGACCACAAGCCTTTTTCAGCTCAATAATTATGAAAATAGTTTTTTTAGCTAAATAATTATGAAAATAAGTTATAACTAAGAAATTTGTTAATCAATAATAAATAAAACAAATTACAACAAGGAAAGGCTTACTTAGGAGCTCCAATGAGCACCGCGCCGCCTCGGTGGTGCAGTGGTCTAAGGCGTTGGCCTCTGATCATTCGTCCGTAAGGGGTCCGGGTTCGAATCCCGGTGAGGCATGGATGTTGTGCTTGTCTTACGGCACTGGCTCTCTCCCTTCCCTGGAACCAGTGACCCTAAATTAGGGACGGGCGACTGCTTATAGCCCATTGAGTTGCTCACGGCGGTCGTTAAACCTCCAATCAAAAAAAAAAAAAAAATGAGCACCGCACTTAATTTTTTCATTTATTTTTCCCAAGGTATGGGTTCCTTCGTCTTTTCTTTTTACAACCTGTATTAAGAACTGAAGTCGCGGTGTGATATAACATTACATCTCCTTACGACACTTGTCTTAATTTTGCCTTCACAACTATTACCCATTGGAAAGGAGAGAGCAAAAATGTTCTGCTTTATGTGTTTTTTATGCACTAAAAAACACTGAAATACAATTGAAAAAACCGTGCTAAAAATACCTACACTGCTGAGTAGACACCCTACGCCAAATGGAAATTCTGGGAATTTTTTTACCTTAAACGGGATTCCTACCTAATAATTCTGGGTTACTGTCGCTTTCCTTGATAGGCAAACACGACACAAATGCACTTAAAAAAAAAAAAAAACACTTAAATACACTACAGTAATCCTGCGCCTTTCAAAAACGAAATCGGTATGAATATCGTGACTAACGCTCCTGAGTTCCCACGATGAGTAAGTCCAACTAAAAATTTGTTGAACCCTTATCTGATAGCTGAAAAAACTATAATTAAATTTGTTTTACCTTTGGATGCAGCTCCAGCGAATACTTAGCTACACTTAGGTACCTGAAATAACATTAAAAAAAAATACTGGCTTAATCCAGCACAAAATATGTACTTTGAGAAAAAAAAATAGTATTAGCAGTTCTGAAAATAACTATTTTTGCCAAATATGTATGAAAAAGAGGGAGAAGGACACAAAACGTAATCCTTGGCAGTTTGTTCCGTGCACAAAAGAACAGAACACAAAGTCAGGGAATAGGTCAGGACTCGGGAGCGTACTAACTAGTAAAGAACAGTCATTCAAACTGAACCTGTTCCAGAAAGGCATTCCGAGTCACTCCCACGTCACTGACGTCGGTAGCAGAACAGGCAAGGCTAACAGGAGCTGGCGAGAAAGAACAGGTTCTTTCATTTCTCCTGTTCTCCCCACATCTCTACGGAGTAGAGACTCCCGGACTCAAGAGAACAGGTTTTTTGGCAACGGAAGAACAGGCTGTTCCCGTTCAGTTCAAGGAGAAGGAACTGGAACTGGTGCAAAAGAACAGGTTGTTCTTTTACTACCTATCCCTAACCACTAGCTGTTTGAATTTTGGTCTTGCCTTAACTTCTTCTGGCATTGTTATCCCATAAAGGAAGGTTTGGTTGCTGAGTAGGTGAGGTTTGTAACTTGTTTCTCTTTTTTAAAACGCATGTTGTCCTTTTTATCTTTGTACAAAACAAGAGCTGTTTCGCATGCATCTATTTGAAGATTTGTAAAGTTGATGTATTTATTCATGCGGGTTTTTTTATACCAATTGGAATTCTATGCAAAAAAGCCGTTACAATCGTTGATAAAACAGTCGGAATCAGACTAGTACATTTAGTAACCGAACTACTGGTTTGCGTAAAGAAAGTTCTCATTTGTTAGTTTTACGTTGTAATTGTTCCAAACTGTTTCTACTATTTGCAAAGGTAATGTTTGTATCTTCTGCATCACTTTCGTGTAGATGATAGCTCTTAGAGATCCAGTGTACGCCGCTCTTTTGGAGTCATTATTTGATGTGATACCTGATATTTTGTATTTCACTTAAACTTATAAAATATTTTGTTTTTATTCTGTTTTCAGAATTACTTCCGAAGTGTTATGTGAATCCTTCCGCGTCAGTTGATGTGCTTCTTTACGCGTAGCCCTCGTAACAATGTACAGTTTACGTTTGAGATCGCGGCTTTCCTTGTGCCACTCCGCGGTATAAATAGTTCTGCAATGAAACTCAAAACAGTATCGGGTTTTCGCAAGAAAAAAAATATATCTATACTTTTCAGTGAACACAAGTAAAATACGTAGACTGAAATGTGAAATCGTGATTTGCTTCCTACTTCTGTGTGAAATCATTGTTTCCTGGGGCGCCCCTTCTCTATTGGCTGATGGAAAGTGTGGCATTTCTCTACGATGTTTTGAAAGCAGAATAATCGTATAACAATCTAATTAAGCATTAAGTGTGTAAATTTTTTAATCATAGTAATGTTTCGTTACTGTAAATATGAATCTTTTAAATCTATATAAATACATTGATCGTACAAAGAGCCAAAATTAATGGCAAATGTAAACCTAAAAAGCATGTAAGTGAAATTTAGAATGTGCTTTTTCTTTCAGCTTAAAAAAAATACCGTATTTTATGTTCTCTTAAATGTCCCTTTTAAAAGCCTATGTATAATGTTTATTTTTGGTGGATATATTAGAAAGTGTTAAAGTTGTAAGTTAATTTTGATCATTTATACAATGATGTAGCAAATTATTAGATACATTTACCTCATAATGTGTTGGCAGGGGTGAATTGGCCCACTGGAACACCCGGTTATTTCTCAGTGGACCACTTAAAAAAGGGTCCAATATTTCCCATATTATGTTTGTCTGAATTGTTTAGGAAGAATGAGTAAATTATGTTGGTACTTATGAATGAGAATCGTTAACTTGATTTGAGCCTTATATTATCCGTCTCAAAAAGTCTTTAAAAATTGCTGTTTCATTCTATGTATGTTTGTTGTTTGCTCTAAAATGACAAAGCAAAATTCACTCTACTTCACTGAAAATTTTGCCACCGAACCAAGCACGCTGTTATAAAAAATTAAACTAACTATGGTTACGCGTAAGTTGTTGGACTAGAAACCAAAGGGACACTGGTAGACTACCCTACTTTTATAATCTTGTCATCCCCACACCCTTATCCACAAACAGATGAAGAGCACAAAACAATTCTGCAGAAAAAATGTTCTGAAATCCGTGTCTCAAACACTTTTATCGTAAAAGAAACAACGATTTGCCGATGTACTATATCATGAATCAAAATAGTAGTTCATGGGTCAAAATAATGGGTAGACGTAAAAAAGGCATCTATTCAAGGAGGTGGTATGAATATCATTGTGCAGTAGACGATCAGTGACCAAATAAATATAAAATCTGATATATCATCCCGTTTTGAACATAGTTTCATATGCTACATTCAATCTTGAGTGGATTTTTAAATTTCTTTCACTCTTAAATTGCTGCTAAAGTTTGTTTACTACTGAATCTGTTTTATAATGCATATTTCAACTATACTATTTCATCCAGGTGTTAACAGAATTTTTTTGTGAGGGAATTTATCAGGTGTTCCCCTGTGGGCTTGGCCAAGGCAGCGGCCAGTGCGACATGAAGGCAGAGGGTGCTAAGAATCCCCGGAGGACCGGACTAGGCTGCCATTTGATGCTGACCTTGGCTACCTATAACGGACGCTCCCTATCTTCTGATTCAAGGCTTCTTGAATTGGAAGAGGAACTACAAAAGATCAAGTGGGACATCGTCGGGCTAAGTGAGGTAAGGAGAAAAGGAGAAGATCTCATTGAACTGAAAAGTGGACATCTCTTCTATTATCGTGGGACAGATACTGGCAGAACTAGTGGTGTTGGATTTATAATAAACAAGAAACTGAAGGATAAAGTGGTAGAAGTTGAAAGTTCCTCTGACAGAGCTGCACGACTCGTTATCCAACTATCGAGAAGATACCAGGCTCAGATTATTCAAACTTATGCACCCACCACAAGTCATCCTGAAGAAGAAATTGAAGAATTTTATGAGGAAATTCGTCATCTAAATAATAAAGGTAAGCAGCACTTGAAGATAATTATGGGAGATTTCAATGCAAAAATAAGGCAACGGCAACAGAATGAAACTTCAGTAGGTAAATTCGGTCACGGCAACAGAAACCAGCGTGGAAATACTCTCGTTGAGTTTGCAGAGGCAGAAGGATTTTTCATCTTGAACTCCTTTTTCAAGAAAAAGCCACACAGGAAATGGACATGGAGACATCCAATTGGGACGACAAGTGAAATTGATTTTATTATGTGTAACAAAAAATTCGTCATCGAAGACTGCAGTGTGCTGAACAAGTTCAACACAGGTAGTGACCATAGATTGGTGAGATGTAAGATGCACCTCAACACTAAACTGGAACGTGGCAAGCTCATAAGACAAACAAAATGTATTGACATAACCAACCTTAAAAAACACCATAATACTTTCAAGTTGGAACTGAAGAACAGATTCTCTGCTTTAGAAGGCCTAACATCGGAAGAAGTGGATATTTCGGAAGTTAACAGAAAAGTAACCAAAGCTCTAATGGAAACAGCAACAAAACTAGCTGGGTCTAAGAACAAGTTGCATGTGAACAAATTATCAGGAAAAACCAAAATGTTGATGCAAAAAAGAAGAGAGATGAGGACAACTAAAGTAGATGTGACTTCCAAAGTGGAATATATAGAGCTATGCAAGACAACACGAAAAAGTATCACTGAAGACGTAAGGAAATTCAACTGTGAGCTAGTGAGGAAAGCAATTGAAAACAACCAAAGCCTTAAGATAGCAAAGGGACATCTCAGTAAGGGAAGAAAACAGATTATGGCTCTGAGAAAAGAAGATGGTTCTATAACAAGAAATAGAGGTGAAATTTTGACAAGAGTGAAAGATTTCTACTCCAAATTATATGAAAGGGATGATACATGTACTCCAGACATCATGAAAGGTACCAGAGTTCTTCCAGTCCTCCCAGCAGAAGTTGCTCATGCAATCAAGAACATGAAGCGAGGGAAAGCTCCAGGAGAAGATGGAATTACTATAGACATCATACAAGAAGCAAGTGGAGAAATTGAAACAGTACTCGCCCAAATTTTCACTCGATGCCTTAATGAAGGGAAGATTCCTGAGGATTGGAACAATGCTACAATGATCCTGCTACATAAAAAAGGTGACATTGAGGATCTCAGGAACTACAGACCTATCAGCCTCCTATCAGTGGTTTATAAAATCTTCACTAAAGTTCTTTCACACCGCTTGAAGGTAACACTGGACATGGCTCAACCGAGAGAACAAGCTGGATTCAGGAGTGGCTACAGCACAATAGATCATATCCACGTACTGAGAGAACTGATTGAAAGAGCGAGGGAATATGAACTTCCATTGTGCATGGCTTTTATCGATTATGAAAAAGCCTTTGATTCGGTGAAACCATCAGCAGTTGCAATGGCTCTGAAATCCTGTGGTATTGAAGATGCATACATTAATATTATTAATAACATCTATGAAAATGCAAGTGCAAAGATTCGGCTGTTTGAAAATACAACACACATAAAAATTGGAAAGGGAGTGAGACAAGGTGACACCATATCTCCGAAGCTCTTTAATGCCACATTGGAAAATGTCTTTCAATCACTGAACTGGGAAAACAAAGGGATAAAGATTAATGGAGATTATCTAACCCACCTTCGTTTTGCTGATGACGTAGTCATTTTTGCAACTACCCCATCAGAGCTGCAGAGTATGATCCAGGAACTTGCTGACAAGAGTAAAGAAGTGGGATTAAAAATGAACTTTCAGAAGACAAAAGTGATGTTCAATGCTTTTACAAGAAATGAAGATTTATCGATTGATGGAGAAAAACTGGAGATAACAGATACGTATGTTTATCTTGGACAGCAGATATCAAGTGAGGGTCACATTGATGAAGAAATTAATCGGCGTACAAAACTTGCCTGGAGAGCTTTTGGAAGAAACAGCATAATTTTCAAGAGCAATATGCCATTATGTCTTAAAAGAAAAGTGTTTGATCAATGCATCCTTCCAGTGCTTACGTATGGTGCAGAGACGTGGACCTTAACTAAAAGAGACATACAAAAGCTGCAGACAACTCAAAGAAGCATGGAGAGGTGCATGCTTGGTATAACCAGGAGAGATAAGAAGAGGAACTCATGGATCCAAAAAATGACGAGAGTGGAAGACATCATGATCAGAGTTAAATCCCTGAAATGGCAATGGGCTGGACATACTGCCAGAAGGACAGACCATAGATGGACAGCCGAAATTTTAGATTGGATTCCAAGGGACAGGAAAAGACCCAGAAAAAGACCACATGGGAGATGGGTGGATGAAATTCGTAAATATGCGGGAGTGACATGGAGGAGACTGGCACAAGACAGACCGTTGTGGAGGAAACTTGGGGAGACCTTCGTCCAGCAGTGGATTGATAATGGTTGACAATGATGATGATGATGATATGTTCAACTAAGCAGATGTGATACGGCACTGGCTCTCTCCCTTCCCTGGAACCAGTGACCCTAAATTAGGGACGGGCGACTGCTTATAGCCCATTGAGTTGCTCACGGTGGTCGTTAAACCTCCAATAAAAAAAAAAAAAAAAAAAAAAAGCAGATGTGATGGTGTCTGTCTACTGTTAAATGTTCTCTGGAGGATGATCTCTGTTGCAAATGGTTCTCCCAATCTTATTTCATAAGTGTTCAATTGGGTTAAGATTTGAGGACTGTTGGGGCCATTTTAGCACTTCAAAGTCAGTGTCATGATCTCAGCTTTGGGACATAGTGTATTTATTATCTGTCAGGAAACACCAGGAGGGGAGGGAGGGATTGCAACTAGGGCAAATGGGGAAAAAGTACTTACAATGCCTATTTTTCCTAATTGGCTGTGCGAAATCCAGGAGTTACAATGTAGTGTCTGGAGCTGATGCTGCTGATTGGCTATGTTAATGATGGCATCAGCTCTAGATAATGTATATTAGGACTAAGTCCTTTATAATACAGTATTATAGAGGACTTTGTTCTAATATACATTGCCTATCTCCCACGTAATTTGGTGTTCAAGTGTATGTATGTATAGATTGAACTTCTAATAAAGCTCTAGATAAGCTTTTTACCTTTTTTTTTTTTTCTCAACTTTTAAGAATATTTTCCCCAAATTTTAAAGAATTTATGTCATCAAAATCTGGGCCTTTTCTAATAAATGTTGCAGATGATAGTGATTTCAATAAGAGTACAAACACAAACCAGATGTTGGCTTTCCTACTGAGCACTACTTGACATATTTATTGCAAAGTGTCAAGTGAGTAAAAGTGAATTATTTTCTGCATGTGAAATGGAAGGGAATTGTTATTATTGGTTGGTTTAATATGATCTCAGTCAATAAGGTTGCTACCGATTTTCTTGCTATTTTTCAAGTTAAAGAATTAACAGAATTTTGGGGTTTGGCTGGGAAAGAGATAAGTTCATATTACTTCAGATATATCGCTGCCAATTTTTCATGTCATTTTTTGCAGTAATAAATATCAAAATTCTGGTTTTAGAAGTGAAAGGAACATTCTGTTTTGCCGCCCCGGTGGCGCAGTGGTCTAAGCGATGGCTTCTGACCATTCGTCCGAGATGGGTCCCGGTTCAAATCTTGGTGAGGCATGGGTGTTGTATTTGTTTTACAGCATTAGCTCTCTCCTTTCCCCAGAACCACTGGCCCTAAATTAGGGACAGAGACTGCTTATAGCCCACTGAGTTGCTCATGGTGGTCGTTAAACCTCCAATCAAAAAAAAAAAAAAGAACATTCTGTTTTGTCACTATTTTATAATGGGGACCAAAAATCCACTTATGGTATGGTGAGAGGAAGAAACTTAACATACCAAAATAATTTTTGACAAGATGGATGGCTGCTGAAGATGTGTAATGAAGTAGAAAAATTAATGCCAGCTTTTCCTAGTATGCAGCACTACTGTAACTTGATTCTTTTGAATAATCCCAAATGGTAATTCGAGGTTAAACACAAGCAAATGAGAATTTGGAGAATTACTGTAAAGAAGCACCATGTAATAAAGTATAGATTCAAATATCTAGTACGACATAAAATTCAACTTTCTATAGATTATTTCCCTATATGTATTCTTTAACTGATATAACATGTACCACATTTCAGAAGGGTAAAATATTTTTTTTTTTTTAAGGTTTCTGTCAATAAGTAATTAGTTTTAGAACTTTCTTATCCTTTTGTATATGTAACATTTCACTTTTAAAGCACTCCAAAGTAGGTGGCCATATTAAAGCCTTGCTAAGCTCTCAAAAGGTGATGGAACTACTTCCTATGATTATTAAGTGCACTTGTATGTTATCATACTTTTAATTGTACAAAGCTATGCATATTTAGCAACACAGACTTCGCATATTTTTGTCGAGATCTATTAGACAAAAAACAGACCTTGTTTCTTTTTCTGACCGCACCCTATCAGTATCGTCAAACATCTCGACTTACCTGCTTAACTTTTTAACTCTTGTTTCAAGATGATTTTTTGATAAATGTGTAGTTTAGTGTCCTAAATAAAATTATTTGGTTGAACATTTTAACAAATTTAAAAAAGGGATATACATATTTTAAAATATGTAATTTGATGTGAAATGATGAAAAATTTCATTTTTACAAGGCATTTTAAAGATTTTCCCCATAAAATTGACTTGCAAGTACAGAGGTGCAAACATACTATGGCCAGCTTACTGCCAGCATCGCCACATCATTAAAACGACGATCTTCGGCTCATGCTGTGGTGGCCATTTTATGGGTGGAAAACGAGAAAGACCTAGCCTTTCTATTTTATAACAATAGTTCAAAATTTACCATTATTGACCGTAAAAAAGGCATTAATACTCAGTTTTTTAGTGGATTTCAACGATAAAAATGAATAAAACAAGACATCAATCTTCATTTCGTCAGATCCACAAAATGGCCGTCATAGCACGACTCAAAGTTAATCACTTCTCTAGAGCCTTCGACTGTCTGTCAGTGCTTGGGGGTAAACTCGCTGCATAGTGTTTACATCCCCATACTTGCAGATAATAAAAATATGTTGTAAGTGGAAATTTTTTTATCATTTCATATCTAATTGCATACTTTAAAATATGTATATCATAAACACAATCTTGCCAATTTTCTGTTTAATTAGCGTAAGAGTACAAACTAAAGAAACTAGAGCGCTAGCTTTCACTGCCGAAGACTGGCTGCTTCATCAGGCTAATGGTCGAGTACAGAATCATACTGAGGAAATTTAAACTAAAACAAACAGAAAAAACACGTAATAAATATGTTATGAGCATGTGATGTCAAACAATAGATGACAAGTGAGATGATCACATTCGTGGATGTGTATCTAGGAGAGCACGCCAAACAGCTGGTAGATCTGTGGAAGTATCAGAATTGCAAGCGCTTTCGAGTGTTAGTATTTCCACGGATTCCCTGAAGGCATTGTTTCTTGGGTCTATATAAGGGGCTAATTTCTTGAGGTCGTCCCATTGAGGAATGGCGCAGTGGTCCGCAACTTCCTTCGCTAGAGCTGTTACTGTAAGCTTTTGGTTTTTAATCTCTCGCTTGTGCTCATTAATTCTCAATCTGAAAGATCGTTTTGTCATGCCAATGTAATGTTTAAAGAAGTAATCTTGATAGAGCAGAGGGATTGAGTAGACTCCTGCGTCTGAGAGTAGCACGGTTACATCTCTGTTCTGTCTTAGGATAGCTGATGAAGACCTCTGAGGCTTTAGACCGACATTGAAGCCGAACTTTCTGAGGGTGTTCTTGAGGGGGAAAGTTAGGCCAGGAATGTATGGGATTGAGCCCTGGAATTGCCGGGTATTATGCCTTTCATGGACAGATTGGTTGTTTGCCTTGGTTTCCGCATTCTTGATAATCTCTTCAATAATCCTCAAGTCGTGGCCTGTGGATGAGGCAAGTTCTTTTAGATTATGCAACTCTGTGGCACGTGTGTTGTGTCCGAATTTAGAGCGAAAGCTCTTTTGGCACGTTATCTGAAGAGGGTGTATTTGGGCTAGCAGATGAAGGAAAAATGGGGATATCTACGTGGGTCTAAGAATGGCATTGTTCCTTCAGACTCTCGTTCTAGTGTAAACTTAATATCTGGGTGGTATGGGTTCAGCGTTTCAAGGAAATTGTTTAAGGATTCATCTCCATGTGGCCATATAAAAAAGACGTCTTCTGCATAATGGAACCAGGTTTTTGGTACTAAGTTTAGCGAGTTTAGGAAACGTTCTCCAGCACTGATTCTGCAAGAACTTGGGATAAAAAAAAAACTCAGAATGTCAGAAAACTGTTGCGCAGAAAGACGCGGTCTAAAATGTAAACAAATCCAGCTAAAAATTCTGTGGGAAAATTCATGGGAGTAAAAGCCCCCCCCCCCATGAGAACCCAATTTATGTTAACTGTTTTCATTTCAATGCACACAAATAATATTTTACTGTTTTTCTGCTCTTACAAACTTCAGTAACCAACTGAAACCAAAATTACAATATCAGCTAGAAGTGAAAATTTTAAATTATCTAACTGATTTGGCTTCCTGCAAGAAATGAAGACACATTGTTAATGAAAAATGTAATTTACAAAATTCCTCTGTACTGATAGATCATGTATAGGGCAAACTTCATGAAATTTGAAACCAAGAATTGTGGAGCAGAGAAATCAAACTTTATAAAGTTCTGTTGTCATTGTTAATTTCTGGAAAACCCCTTAAATAAACTTCCAAAAATCAGTATGAACCTTGTAAGTGAGCACAGATTTTGCTAAAAATATGCTTTCCACTTAATTTGCAGGTTGCTGCCCTACTGCAGAAGTTGGGTGAAAGTCACATTTTGGGTAAAATCATGAAATGATTCATTTTGTGAAAGTATATGAATAAATATGAAGGTAAATGTGTAGTTTAGCATCCTAAATTATTTGGGTACATATTTCGAAAGAATGAGAAAATATGTGATGTATACTGGGGTGCAAAAATTAAGGACGAAAAGGAGAAATTAACATAACAGCGGAACGAGCAGGCAGAACGGACTGAAAGACCACTCAGGAGATAGACTAGGGTCCAGTACAGTAAGGCATGCGCATATATGCAGCATGACTGGGGGTGTCAGAAGGGTATAAAGCACATAGGCGGTGTACGCTCAGCAATTCTGTGAAAGCTATTGCACGGTGTACATCGGTTTGAGCCGCCCCAGTGGCGCAGTGGTCTAAGCGATGCCCTCTGATCATTCGTCTGAACGGGGTCCGGGTTCGAATCCCTGTGAGGCATCGATGTTGTGTTTGTCTTACGGCACTGGCTCTCTCCCTTCCCTGGGACCAGTGACCCTAAATTAGGGACGGGCGACTGCTTGTAGCACATTGAGTTGCTCACGATGGTCGTTAAACTTTAAAAAAAAACATCAGTTTGAACGACGTCAAGTTGCTGCCACCACGTGATGTGGCCAACAGGCAATCCAGTAGACAACATCTGGATGACTTTACCCGAGGTCGCGTTATTGGTAAGTTGGAAGAAGGTCAAAGTGTGACTAGTGCGGCCGAAGAGTTCAGGATCGCTCACAGCATCGTTTCACGAGCTTGGAGAGCATTTCAAACGACAGGAACAGCTGTTCGAGAGTTTAGCAGTGGTCGTCCACAAGCAACCACGGCAGCGGGCGACTGGTATATTGTCCTACAGGCGAGAAGAGACAGATGGCAGACAGCAGGAGAAATCGCAAGGCACATGCAACAGACAACTGGACGTCTGTTAGCGCCTTTTACTGTGTTCCAGGAGGCTGCACAAAGATGGTCTATTTGCACGACGACCAGTACGGTGTGTGCCATTAACGCCTGCTCATCGGAAACGGCAGTTTCTGTGGTGCCACGAACACAAGAACTGGACACATCAGCAATGGGGTATAGTTTTCTTTACGGGTGAAAGCCGATTTAGTCTGACGAGTGATTCTGGACGTATACACATCTGGAGAGAGCAGGGAACACGCAATCACACCTCCAACATCGTCGAAAGGGACCGGTTTGGAGGTGGCGGAGTTCTCGTTTGGGGCGGTATCATGCTTGGTAGCCGTACTGACCTCCACATCTTCCAAGGAGTTCAGTCACTGGTGTCCGCTATTGTACTGAGGATTTCTTGCCTCACGTGCATCTGTTTAGAGGTGCTGTGGTTCCTGAGTTCCTCTTCATGGACGACAACGCTACACCTCATCGTACAGTGACTGTCGCAGAGCTGTTGGAGAGTGAAGATGTTCAGCGCATGGATTGGCCCGCTAGGTCTTCGGACCTAAATTCAATCGAACACGTGTGGGACCTTCTCGGGAGACGCTTGGCAGCACGTCACCAGCCGCCAGCAACGATTCTGCAGCTGCGATTGGTGCTACAAGAGGAATGGGCTGCGATGCCTCAACAGCTCCTTGACAACCTCATCCTCAGAATGGACAGACGTTGTAAATCCTGCAACGCAGTCAGGGGTGATCATATCCCCTACTAAAGACTGGAATTTTTCTTGGCAGACGCTTGTCACATGGACGTTTCTGTCTTCTGTCCAGTTGTGCTCGAAGCTACCTTTTCAATAAAGTGCCTTTGTATCCTTTGGATTCCTTGTTAGGACGGTTTTGCTTACTTGTCCCATATTCTTACATCTTGGGGATCTTATGGTGTGATTTGAGTCGATGTGGAGCACTTCTGCACGACGTTACATTCGAAAAACCGTCTCGTCCTTAATTTTTGCACGCCAGTGTACACTGAAGAGCAATTGAATTAGAGATTCCTATCTAGTAACGTGTAGCACCACCTTTCGCTCTGATGGCGGCGGCAATTCATCTCGGCATGGACTCGACAAGACACCAGAAGTGTTGGGAAGCCATACGAATCCACTACCCCTGAGCAAGCTCCCACAGTTCATGAAGATTTGATGGAGGGGGTCAGAGCCTCTGAACATCTCGCTTAGTGGGATTGAGGTCAGGTGACTTAGCTGGCCAAGGAAGCGAGGTCACGTCGGTGGAGTGTTCGTCCAACCATTCGGATACAATTCAGGAGCGATGGCACTGTGCATTGTCTTGTTGCAGGATGAGGTCCCCAGTGGGATGTTGAAGACGCACAAACGGGAGCAAATGGTCGTCCAGGATATCCTGGTAACGTTGTTGACCTGTGAGGGACGATGTCGCCGCCCCGGTGGCGCAGTGGTCTAAGCGATGGCCTCTGATCATTCGTCCGAACGGGGTCCGGGTTCGAATCCCGGTGAGGCATGGTTGTTGTGTTTGTCTTACGGCACTGGCTCTCTCCCTTCCCTGGAACCAGTGACCCTAAAATTACTGACGGGCGACTGCTTATAGCCCATTGAGTTGCTCACGGTGGTCGTTAAACCTCCAATAAAAAAAAAAAAAAAAAAAAGGGACGATGTCACATGTACGAGAAGTCCCATTTCAGTCCACGTAAGCAGTTTGCCGTGTGATGAGAGGAAGGCTATTTTTAGCCAAAACTTTTCCTACTACCATTGAGGCAGGCCTTTCACAAGGGATTGTTGGTGAATTATAGAACGTTACACTGTCAGAAATAACCTTTTCGAGCCACATTCAAAGTGCAATAACACGCTACTCGTGGTCCCATGACAGCAGCGTGCTTATTTTTCTTGCGGACTTCGCCGCGCAGGAGAATAAAATGTGTTTTATTACTAGAAACTCTTCACATTATTCATTTCTTTTTTACCAAACAAGCCATTTCTTTTTTTCCGAACAATCGCAAAACTCGGTGAATATACAAATACCCCACATCTTTTTCCAAATTCGCGTGTTAGCCGAGGATGGAACTTTATTGACAGCTTGTTCCCCAGTATTTGCAGACGTGTGTTTTGAATTGCTTTAAAATAACACCAGGCCTGTAAGAAAATCTTAAAATAGCTAGTTGTAGTGAGAGTGAAAGTTTGCAAAGTGATAGTGATGATTTTGAATCACTTAAGAATAACATCAAACTGTAAGGCTGTATTCAATTTAATTTTTTTTGCAGAAGAAAGAAGCCTTTGAAAATTTGTTTTGAATTTGCAATTTCTATTTCAAAAAAATTATTTCACGTCAAGTAATTTTTTAAACAAAATTCAGTTATCTGAAATGTAATATATTTAAATTACATATATATTACATTTTATAGAAATGTTAAAAAAATTATAAAGTACAGCATTTTCCCTTGAAGCTCGCAATTTCTAAGAAAACGGTTTAGCATTTCTGGCATATATACACATATTACACGTAGCACTAACCTCAATGTTTTAGAAGCAGATACATCAAGGTTTCATTACCAATGTTTGAAACTGGGAAAGAATATTTTCAGCACAAAGTAAATGAAATTCTTTTTGTTGCATTCTTGTAAAAGAGGAAGGGAATATCATATTTTATGTCTTGGCTGTTTTGGTCAATGTTTCATTGACGAAATTGGATTCTTTTCCTGGATGCTACAGGAACCGATACAACAAAAAAACATTAAGGTTTCCACTGATACCTCGAGCATTTTAACAGATATTATTTGTTACTCGATTTGAATTGGTGAGTAATCACCGTTACGTCAAGCAGCGATTTTACCCACCAATGTGACCTTTACTGCTGCAGATGGAAAAGTGTGCATTCATTGGCATATTAACAAAAACATTGATATTTTGCACAGTGAGTGGCTTCATTTATGTTCAGATAAAGCCATCCATGTAAATAATAGCAGTTACATTAAAGTTCCTATTACACCCCCACACTCTCTTCTTTTATGCTGGAGTCTTCTTTTTGGCCACTAAGATTTGTTAACATACCAGCCTTTTTTTTTTTACCGCTAGTTTTTTTTTTTGTACTTACCGGCCACTAGCTAGCCACTTCGCTAAAATTTCAGTTTGCACCTATGCCATTGCCATGCCCAAATCTTCAGTCAAACTTGTCTGAACTGAACTGAATGAGATTTCTACTTGGCATTTCTTTTACATTGATTATCTGATTATGTTTCATCATCTGTCAAGTTTCCTAGCTACCAACCCTCGCACCTTTTTCTGATTTCCTGCCATTTTTTCCTGAGAGATTTTTAACATCATTTACAATATTTCAAAATGCTGGAAAACACAATTTTTTTATTTAAAAAATTATGCTTTCTTTGTTCCTTTTATTTATTTATTTTCCAATGCTACAACAATATATTGTTTACCAGGTCCAGGAAGTCGTGGAAATTTTGCGAAATGAAGAAAAAGTAACTTACTTGAAGTAATACTCAGACATATACTCGTTCATTTAAATAATTTAAATACCAAATCTACCAGAAAATAATGGATAACATTTTTTCTAACCCCACGCTTAGCTTTGCTAACGTCATATGTGATCGTGGGGTATATAACGTTAACTAAAATGAAATATGTCTCTCCTCTACCTCTCAAGAATACGCACCGAGATATATATCCCCGATTATTTTATTTCTCAAGCTGTCATTCCTTGATCACTTTCTCTTACGGCAGGCGTGGGTAACTAGGCAATTAATTAATTCCTGAAATAGAACTAATTTATGTCTAAAAATTCTGTCGGATAATTGGGTGAGCTGTACATATCATTAATCAATATTTAAAAAAATGGTATTCAACTTCAATTGTGTAACTTTATAAGTGTTTAGTACTGTATATTGGTAAGCTATAAGGGGAGAAAAAAGTTTATTAGTTCTCGTCACTGAATGGCTAAGAATACCAATATATTTTTGGCGTCTGTTGCGTAATTTATATGCGTAATTTGTATGTAGCCTTTTTCACCGTATAGCTCATTGTTAAGCTGTACAGAGAAAATGGTTTATATTAGTTTTCCTCATCGTCAAATGGCTAAGAATGTGGTGGATAGCATCTGACAGTTTGGCGTAAAATACCCCTTTAGTAATATTTTAGTTATATTATTTGAAATGCCTTTAAACATAACATTAATTCACCATCCATCCTCCTTCAAGCATCACATCAAATGATCCTGCGATCTGACCAATGCATGCAGTGGTACCTTGATCTTGTCGCCTGTCCGAAGACCAACGTAGACTTCCAGTGCCGTTTGGTTGGCTGCACGACGCTATTCCTTGCGTGCGATTTCACAGTGGCAAAAAGCAAGCCATGCACCATATTTAAAAATTATTTTCTCAGAGCGCACACACAAAAGCCCAAGGTTTTTTTTTTTTTTTCTTTTGTTTTCATTTGTTAGACTAAACTTTTTAAAAAAGCGAAAACAGTTGCGACTTTCTAAGTCCTGTACTACATTGCTTTATGTTCTTAAAAAAGGCTCTCCCATTGCACATAACTTAAAAACTAAAGAAGATAGAAATTTGTGCATTGCACCAATCGATTCCTTGGGGGAAATTACGAAGGAGTGCTGATTTTGGTACTTCTTTTGATCCAAACAACGGAGATATTTACGTTTTTACGCGATTAAGGCCCGCCATGCATCAGAATTCGAAAATTAATATCTTCTAATCTATGGGAAATTTTAAAAAAAGGAAATTTTCGTGCATTGGGATGACCTATTCATGAAAAATAAATCGTAAGAATCGGAGATGGTGTGGTGGATAGCATTTGACGTGGAATGACCCAGGTATGTATGGTCTGTCAGAAATCACATATAATTGCTATGAAACTAAGTTAACTTTTTCTCACTGAACTAAAATAAAGTTGATATAAAAGGAGTAGAGATGTGCTATTTTATTATTATTATTTATTTTCTGAACAGTACATGGTGACTTGGAATACGCTTTTATAGTTAAGAATTCAAAATGCTCAGATTAAGAATGAATTTACTCAGAATAAAATAACTAAATTCTTTTAGGTGCACAAATGAGTTTCAAAGCGTTTGTTGCGTGACATATACCACTAATTTATATATTTACATTCCTCTGCGTTGTTTTCATGTGACAGTAACTGGTCCAGAGTATTAAATGTGACGCAGAAGTTTGCCCAACAGTCAAACGCACTTGCACATCGGTAGGTGAAAGATAACAGGCGATACGGCATTTATTCGACTCTACATTCGTTACAAATTTCATCAAGGAAAAAGTGCTGCAAGAGCGTGTGCATCAATCTGTTCTCTTCTAGAGGAGAATATTGTATCGAAAAGCACGTGTGAGTTTTGGTTTAGACTGTTTTAAAGCAGATGATTTTGATGTTAGCGATTGAGAACGTAGCAGCGCCCCACAGAAGGTTGCACATGACAAACTGCAAGCATTGTTGAATGAAGATTCATCTCAAATGCAAAAAGAACTAGCTTGAACAACTGGGGGTAATGCAACAAACCATTTCCAATCATTTACGCTCGATTGGAAAGATTCAGAAGGAAGGAAAATGGGTGCCACATGACCTGAGCCAGAGGAACAAGGATGAGCGTGTCATGAAGTGTTTGAATCTGTTGAATAAGCAGCACAGAAAATATTTCCTATGGAAAATCGTTACAGGTGATGAAAAGTGGATATGATACAACAATCCCAAACGCAAAAACACTGGGTAGACCCAGGTGAAGCAACAACTTCGACACCGAATGCATACCTGCCAGGTTTTACGATTTACCCGTAAAATTTACGGAAATGTGACTTGTTTTACAGGCAAAATGTTAATTTTACAGATTTGGTGATTCTTCGAGATTTTTTTTTTCTGACGATTTTGCATCCACTATTAAAACTGTTTTTACTTAATCCATTCAAAGTAAAGTGCCGATGTAAGTTACGAATAACTTTTCAGTTACATGTGTTTATGTGGGCATTTGCCACAGTTTTCCCACATTTTAGGTTTATTGTTTTGCGTTGTTTCAAGAAACACTAAAACTTGCGCCACACGTAAACTGAACTGCACCAACCAGCTGGGCTTGCTTAACCTTAGGCTTGGTTCTCTTTCTTGCGTGCTGTTTGCCCTCCCTCCTCCTTTTCAGATAATGCATTGTTCGTTCCCCAGGTCGCAAGGCCAGCGTGGGGGGTGTCTTGCACGTGTCTTTATTACTCCCAGTTTGTAATGCTATCTCAGAACATAGTTATCATAAAAAAAAAAAAAAAAATCAAACGGATTTTAAATCTTTGGAATTTTTAAGCCCAGATCGATACCCAACATGACAAAATTAAGCAAAAGCCGCCAGTTTTGTGAAGTTAAAAATGCATTGCGGCATGGTTTTGTAACTTATTCTCTGACAATAAATTTGACCTAATGAAGTAAGAAGTTAAAAAAAATAAGTTCATTCGAGCCAGTGCTTCTCCAGCAATGATTTATTTTGCTAGACCGTTAGTAGTTCTAATGTCTGCGCTTTCCAACCGTGCTTTGGTCGTCGCTTAATAATGTGCATAAAATGTCTTGGCTTGATTCAACAAAATTAATATGTTGAGGTAATATTTTTTTCTTCTGCAAATTGCATCACTTTAAGCTGTTACTGTTTTACTATATCAGTTTTACTTGCATTTTTTTCCCAAGTGTCAATAAATTTAGTATTAGTGATTTGCTATGAGCAGCAATATGAAAAGAGGGGGGGGAGTGCTATCAAACATTCTGTGATGCGTATTCTACGGAATTCCTGTGTATTGCAAAATTTTCAAATAATGAAAAATATGCACTTTGCACTACGTGTTATGTAATTTCAGCATTTCACACAGTGGAAGGAATGATATTACCATAATTTTCTAGAGCTAAGCATAAATATAATGTTGACTACTGCGTGGGGGGAATACGAAATTAACTTCCTTTGTTAAAAGTTATAATGAACTGGATATGCAATTCGTGCAATATGTTTGTTCAATTCGATTTTAGTTGAGCCTAATTTACCAATTAATGTCCCTCAGTCACTCTTTTATTTCATGTTTTTATTTGACTGTCTCATTGTCCATCTTTTCGTAAGATAAACCTAGCATGAAAATGGTTCATTTTTAAAACATTTCAGTTTGTTCCGTGACAGCATGGGATACGATCCTATTGGATTTGGGAGGTCAAACAGTGGAACATCCTTCCCTAGGTGCAAACTTAAATGAAATTTTATATCTTTATAAATCAATGATAGCATAGTAATGAGTAATTATGTATAGATTCTATTTTAAAATAACTAAACATGCCAATAAATTTAAACATCTGTAGTCATATTAATTAAAATTTGATACTTGATTTAGGTAACATCGTTTTTTAATCGATATGTTCAGTACATTAAAACAGTATGCATGACAAGTGATTTCATTGAATTATATCGATCATAATTTTCATCGAATATATCGATTAATTTTTATTTTTTTACGGATTTCAGTTTCTGGAAGCTGAGTGTACGAATGCGATATTCGCTCCAAGAAAGTTCTGCTGTGCATCTGGTGGGATATGCAGGATTGGAACAGGGACAAAATGTTATTGCTGTTTGCTACAAGCAACAATTGCTGCGATTAAACTTGGAAATCTGTCAGAAACGTCCATTCACAGGCAAAAGATTGCGTCCTGTGAAATCACTGCATGACAACGTTAGGCAGCATGTCAAGGAAACGTTATTGACGCTTGGAGCACCCGGCGTATAGTCCCGACATAGCCCCTTCAGACTATGATTTATTCCGATCAATGCAACTTGGTTTGTCTGTTTGTACAGTTCCGGACAGGTGATGAAGTGAAAAAATGAGTTGTGACGACTTCATTGTGTCACACAAGGAAGTATTCTTCATGGCTGGAATCTGTTAGCTGCTCCATCGATGACAGAAGGTGATAATGACAGCACATATTTTGATTCGTAAAGGTATTGTTGTTTTCTCTCAAATCACATGTTGCATTGTCTTCAAATGCTTTAAAACTTTTTGTACACCTAATATTTCAACTTGAAAAGCTTTCAATTATTCTTATATGTTCTAAGTTCCTGTGTATTTTCAAGTGTTTCTGGCCACTAGATCTTTATCAAGGCCTGTTCTCAAGGATTGGAAACTGTAGCAAAGGTTTTGTTTACATGGCCCTTCACCATAAAAAATCAACCAACCAAAGGTTTTGTTTTCTCAGAAAGAATTTAAATTTTGTTGTCCAAACAAATTGTTCCATTAATGAACCCACAAAACTTATAAGTATAATAAATATCTTTAAAATATGTTTGTTTCTTCTCGTATTGTTTCAGTAATAAATTTGAGTTTTTTAAGATGTGCTAATGCAACATGTAAAACTCACAGTACAATCATTGATTATCATTTTCAAGATTCGTACAAACAATATACAGTAAAACCTCAAAAATCCGGCATCGACGGGACCAGATGAATGCCGGGTTTACAAAAATTCCAAATTTCTGAAGCTATCCCAAAATTGCGTAATGGCCATTACGTTAAAGCATGTACTTACATGTAAAAGGTCACTTTAACCAAAACTTGCGAGTCTACACCTTATAAGCAAGCTTGGGTCGTGCTCCCGAACGCATTCTTCACAGTTTACGAAAAGATCAGATCATATGTAGAAGACTTTAAGAAAAGAGTGTCTGACCCCAGGTCTTAAACATCCCTTAGAAATAGGAAGCTAGGAGATTTGGGCTAGAGTGCCTGGTAGGAAAGTGACACGAAAGTGAGGTAGAAAAGAGGAGGAAGACGCCCGTATTTATTACCGGGGTCCGACGGCTAAACGTGCCGATCCGACGCACGTCGGATATTTAGTAGTTCTAACGTTCGTATCTGCCCGGGAGCGAACCGGAGGTTCCTCCATGGCGATCCCAAACGCTGACCACTAGGCCATCCATAGCCCACAATTTGCGGTGCGGGGAATAGTTTTGGTGATGCAAAAAAGTTTTCGTGAAAATATTGGCGATTACTTTTTGTACTATTTATTATAAAACCCTGTCGGAAAAAAAATTGGCGAATGGTTTGGCAAACATTTGAAAAAAGCCATAGCAACCATTAGGGCTGGGCGATGTATCGATACATCGTGTAAACTCGATGTGAATTTTACATCGATATTACAGTTTTTCGACCTAACGAACTTACGACACATCGCGAAGGCGATTCCCGCGATGCATCACGAAGGCCGATGTAGATGTCATTATACGATCAAATCCACATACCACCAAGCACAAATTACGTTCGACACACATTTCAAATGTACATGCCGATTAGTCTCCTCATTGGTCCACGTCACTTGAGTGCGGCCCAATGAGATGACGAATTTGAAAACCTCCCGATGTCACACGTAGGCTGCTATCAGCAATTCGCAAGCTGAGATTGGATGATCTCGCGGCGTGTTGTTGAGACGGTATATCAGGAGATTTTTATGGTTATTAGTGAAACATCAGATGTTCTCACGATATCAGAAAAGTGCCAAATTTTTGAGGTTTACTGTATTATAAATAGCATTTTCAACAACTTAAGGTGGTTCCACCTAAAATCTCTGCCTTATGTTTCCAATGGTAAAACTTCTTTACATATTTTCTGTGCCATTAGTGTTATTCCCAAGGATGAAAATTTGCAAATCAATAAAACTAACTTTAAGTTATAGCATGGGATACTTAATACTTGCTAAAACATAACCATAATTATATTAAAAATCAATCATTTTTCTTTGAGTAATGTTCAGACCTGTTAATAGATGGCGTGACATGTACATTGGTGACTTCAGTAGACAGACAAATGTTGGATTGCTTAATTATGGTTATGCTTTAGCAAGTATTAAATATCCCATGCTATTAAAGTTAGTTTTATCAATGTGCAAATTTTCGTCATTGAGAATACATTAATTACAAAGAAAATACATAAAGAAATTTTACCATTGAAAGCATAAGGCAGAGATTTTAGGTGGGACCACCTTAATTCAAAAATAATACAAAAAAATATACAATAATAAGATTTTAATTTAAGAAATGGCTATGATATATAAGGAACCTGGCAACAAAATTTGAATTTACTCTGTGTAAACAAAGCATTTGTACAGTATAATTGAGAAGAGGTCTCTTGATAAAGATCTAGAACCCAGAAATATCTGAAAATTCAGAAGACATGAAGAATAATTAAAAACTCTTCAAGTTAAAATAGAATTTAATAACTTTTAAAGTTCTTTTAGAACAAGCTTTATAAAAGTATATCTGTACAGTTTCTGGCAGATTACCAGTTTAGAGATAACTGTTTCATCATTAACCTTAGTAATGATAGTATCTATGTCTAAATTCTCTTGAATTTACTGTTTTCCCTTATTCTGTATGCAGCTTTTCATTTAAGGGCAGCAATCTGTATCATTGTGATTTATGTGTATTGTCATTCTTTTTTGGAAAGTTGTTCCAGATTATTGGGCATGGATGCCTCCATTTATCCTGTAATACAGTAGTCTGTTAATATCACCTTAACATGTTCTAATAACACTGGACAACAGCCAAAATGTATCTGAGACAAAATTATCTATTTTTAACTCATTTCGACGTGCTTATCACGAATATGAACTTAAAAATTACAAATTAGCCGTAGTTTTCAAGATACGGTGGTGGGTTCAGTGAGAATGGTCAGCACCAGAAGTCCAATATGTCAAGACGTGATTTCCCACGAGACGAATAACTTTGAGCACCAATTGGATGACACATTCTGTAGCAGAATGTGTCATCCAATTGGCGCTCTCTAAACTGGTAATCTGCCAGGAACAATTGCAATCACATTTCCTTCTTGTCATCATTTGTGTTGTGGTTTCTGTGAGGGCAGACATGTTCAAGATGCATCATGTATGTGTGAACAGTGTGGATAATTTTTGTATTTGTGGACAAATTACTTTGCTGTCACAAAGGCGACCCATTACATCAATGCTAAAGAAAGCGTACAACCTTTATTTTGGTTGTAAGATTGGTGATCAAGATCAGAAATGGGGCCCACACATATGTTGTCAATCTTTTTCAATGGATCTCCACTGCTGGTCGAACCGAAAAGGGCAGTCAGTGCATTTTGCAGTTCCAATGGTGTGGAGCGAATCAACAAACCATCTTAATGATTGTTAATTTTTGCATGATTCCTCCAATTGGACATGGTATTTCTAAGAAGAAAATGTGGCCTTTAACCTATCCGAATATTTCCCTCTGCTATGCAGCCAGTGCCTTATGGAGGAAGGACTTCCTGTTCCAGATCCACCAGATTCTTATACTCTGGATGATGAAGAAGAAAGTTTAGGCCAGTGAACATTCATCGCCTGTGAAAACATCTACATCAAGAGATTCTGATTTTGTGCCTATTGAAGAGTCTGCACAGCCACATAAAATTACCCAGAGTGAATTGAATGATCTAGTAGTGAAAGATCTGGAATTGCCAAAAAGCAAAGCAGAGCTGTGGAGTCTAGACTGCAATAATGGAATCTTCTAGAAAAGAATGTGCATGTGTCTGTATTTCATACTGGGCAAAAAGATCTGCTTCCAGTTTTCAAAATGACAGATAGCCTCATTGCTTGCATTCATATAGTGTGGGTCTTATGGCAACACTACAAAGACTACGATTGGAGGCTGTTCATTTCTTCGTTCAAGTTGAGAAACAACTGTTTCACACCATCAACTATGTATGACAAGTATAAGTGACATATTTGTGGTGGCCTGCAAGTCATTGCCTTGCAGGCTACCACAAATGGGGCTACAAGCAGTGTTACACAAAGTTTTGGTGTTTTCTCTTGTCTCTGCAACAGCTGTGCAGGGATTTCCCACTACAAGGAAAAGGATTGGCCCCCATGACAATCACTTGAACTGAGGGAAAAGAATGACTTAATGAACCACTTGTAATATCCAGCAAGATCTTGCTCTGTCCTCTCCACATCAAGCTTGGACTAATAAAGAATTTTGTAAAGGCCATGGATCAAAATGGAGCAGGATTTTTGTACCTTCGTGATAAATTTCCAAGGCTTAGTGAGGTCAAAGTCAAGGAAGGTGTATTTATTAGTCCACAGATACATGAGCTCTTTTCCAAGATAAGCATTTTGATAATATCTTCACAGGTAATAAAAAGTTAGCTTGGAATGCTTTCCAGCAAGTGGCCACAAACTTTTTAGGAAACAATAAGGCTGACAATTACACTGAACAATAATTTTGAATGAAGTTCATGCTTCTGCGATATAAGTAGCAAATTCTGAATGAATTTGATGCGCTGAACTCATATGAATATGACCATAAAAAAATTAATTGGCTATGGTTTATTTGTAATTTATATGTATTTCCTTGCATATTAGAGATAAACAGGGGTTGTCCAAAATGATGGAAACACTAGGTGTTATGCACCTAATATGGTGTGGGAGCACCCTTGGCATTTAAAACTGCTTGAATCCTCCTTGGAATGGACACATACCAGTCCTGGGTGGTGGTAAGTGGTATGTTGTACCATTTGTCCTGCAAAAACTGCTCCAATTCTTTGAGAGACACCGGAGAAGGATAACGGGATCACGCTCTGTTTTCCAACGCAGACCACAGGGGCTCAATGATGTTTAAGTCCGGTGATTGTGCAGGACAAAACAGGGAAGGTGTGCAACTTCATCCTCATGTTCCTCAAACCATGCTTGAACAGTTCAACTTCTGTGAATCGGGGCATTATCATCTTGAAAGGTGCAATCCCCTGGTGGAAACAATGTCTGTGCCATTGAATGCACATGGTCGGAGAAAAGAGTGACATAGTCATTGCTTGTTATCCGTCCGTGTAAGGTGATAATGGGGCCTGCTGAAAACCACGAGATCATGGCCCAAACCATTACGGAACCGCCCCCATGCTTCACTGTAGGAAGGAGACAGTCTGGGTTGTAGGCTTCTGCAGGGGTTCTCCACACGTAAACCCATCCGGTGGTGGGGAATAGTGAGAAGCTTGATTCATCGGAAAACAAGACATGTTTCCATTGATCCGTAGTCCACGTTTTATGTTCCTGGCACCACTGTAGTCTCCGTTTCATATTCACCTGCGACACCATGGGTTTTGCAATCGCAGCTCTGCCGTAAATATTGTGCTTATGAAATTCCCTTTGCACTGTATGGGTCGACACTGGGTTGTGGAGATGTATATTAAGCTCAGGAGTCACTTTCGTCGTCGTCTTCCCCCTTACGGTCACAATCTTCTTTAATGTCTTCCTGTCTCTCGCAGTGAGTTTGGTTTTCCTTCCACAGTTGTGTCTCATAGATAATGTTGTGCCGTGAACATTGCATGCTGTCACGACCTTCGACACGGTACCTCTGGATACCTGTGCCACTGTGGTTACCGACACACCAACCAGACAGGCTCTTACAATCTGCCCTCTTTGGAACTCCGACAGGTCACTCATTGTGCCTTCACCTGGAACGAAATTATGCAAACACTGATTTACGATGCAATCGCACAGATCCTTGAGACTATAACAAACACTTTTTTACAAAAAAAATTGTAGCTACATGTTCGTTTTACTCAAAAAGCAGCACATACCAAAGTCGCTGTTTTCAGTGAGATGTTTCCATTATTTTGGACAACCCCTGTATGTATACATAAACATATTAAATTCATTGTATTATAATAAAATATAATGAATTTATTTAATTTATTAATTTGAGATTGTATTGATTAATTTTATTGATTTTTTTATTAATTTCTTTTTTCATAGAACAGTCAAAAGATGGATGCTTGCACTTGAGTTCATCACCAAGTTCAATAACTGGGTTCCACACCAGGTTTCTGTAAAGCAACGAGAGGAGAGAATCTGTACTGGTGTTTCTTTGCTTTCTCCTCACAGAAATAAACCATTTTGGAGTTGAATTGTAACTGGTGATAAGAACTGGGCACTGCACCGTAATATAAAGTGTCGACGGACTGTGCACATGACAGGTGTGGAGTCTGCTCCATCGACTTCAAAAGGAGGACTGCATCCCAAAAAGGTTTTGTTGAGTGTTTTGTGGGATGTCCAGGGAATAATCCACTGGGAGGTGTTGGCAGCTAACCGAACGATAAATGCTGACCTCTACTGTCAACAGTTGGGACAGATTGCGGGATCAACCAACATCGCAGCGGCCAGCACTCATCAATCTCAAAGACATGATAATGCCAGACCTCATGCTGCTTTAATCACCCAGCAAAAATTACTGGACTTTGGTTGGAAAGTGTTACCCTCCCCGGCATATTCACCTGACCTGGCACCTATGGACTACCACCTTTCTCGATTGTTACAGAACGCCTTCGCTCTCCAAACCTTCAATGATGTGGATGATATGAAAACGGCATTACATGACTTTTATTTACTCTAAAACAGGAGTTTTTCCGGCGTGGGATTCACCTACTCATAGACAGATGGCAAGAGGTCATACAGAATGATGGCAATTATGTGAACTCCTAGGTACATTATTTTTGTGTTCTCTTCCTTTCTCTGTATCTTACAAAAATGGGTAGAACTTATGCACACACCCAATAGTACAGAAAGGTAATTGCCAGAACATTTTTTTCCATTGCCAAAACATTTTTTTTTCTTTTGAAAATTGCAAAGAATGCGATCAGCAGCACATTTCCTGATCCTGCTTAAAATAACGTATAGTTTTCCTGCAAGGGGGCATGGACACATTTTATTTTTGTCCATATATCTGCTTCTAGAACACTGATTTAAAAAATTCTGTCTTTGTTGGAGAGCGTTTACATTGAAATGTTTCTCATATAGTTCAAATTTTTCAAGTAAATAAATCCATCGCTCTTTCCACATAAAGCAACGCACAGCAACCGAAAAATTGTCATTCGGCCGCCGTCGGGGAATCGAATCCCGAATCTCTCTATATCTAGTCGAGCGCGTTAGCCTTACACCACAGCGGACAACAATTCACGGTACTATGTGTGTTTTTCTTTTCCAGTCGGCATCTGACATCATAAATCCGTAAGATGAGCTCAGCTACTGAGACATCTCCATGTGGTGGGCATTAACAGCACTGGATTTATGATGTCAGATGCTGACTGAAAAAGAAAAACACACAGCACCGTGAATTGTTGGCCGCTGTGGTGCAAGGCTAACGTGTTCAGCTAGATATCAAGAGATTCGGGGTTCGATTCCCCGACGGCGGCCGAATAACACTTTTTCGGTTGCGTTGCTTTACGTGGAAAAAGCGATGGATTTATTTACTCAACTGACGCCACATATTTATTTAGATGATTTTCAAGTAATGCATAGATTTTCTGTTGGGGGGCGTAAGGGTAAATTGCATTTTCCCTCATATCTCTGCTCTAAAACTCTGATTTGAAAAATTCTTTTTGCATCGTATACATCTCCTGATAAGAAATGTTTTGCTTATAATTTCTGCACACCCAATAGTACAAATATGGAAAGATATCAACAAATATATCTTATATTTGTAGATATCTCTGCTTATAGGAGCTTATTTCAAAAATTATTTCTTTATTGGAGAGCATTTCTGCTGTGCCGCCCCGGTGGCGCAGTGGTCTAAGCGATGGCTTCTGATCATTCGTCCGACAGGGGTCCGGGTTCGAATCCCGGTGAGGCATGGATGTTGTGTTTGTCTTACGGCACTGGCTCTCTCCCTTCCCTGAAGCCAGTGACCCTAAATTAGGGACGGGCAACTGCTTATAGCCCATTGAGTTGCTCACGGTGGTCGTTAAACCTCAAAAAAAATTCTGCTGTGAGGTGCTTTTCTTATGATTTCAAAGTTTTTGTGTCGCACAAGTTTGCCACTAGAGGGCATCAGTTTCCGTTTACAGCAATATCTGTGGGGCTAAAAACTAGATATAAAAAATTATTTTTCAGTTAGATACTACTAACTATGAAAACTGTTTGTATGTATTTTCCTCCTCGAATAATGCACAATTTTGCTGCTAGGGGTGCCCGTGTTTAATCTGTTTTTCTTAATATCTCTGCTTCTAAATGTGTGATTTAAAAAATTATTTCAACACTGGATGCCATTTTTACCTTCTGAAACACTTAAGGTTAGTATTTGTCGAGGAGTTTAATAGTTCACAGTTCTGTCACCAGGTGATGTTTGTGTACTTCTGTTTGCAACTGTATCTCCGCTTCTAAAAACCCTATTGCGAGGAATTTCTTTTTTACTGTATACCACTTGCAACAATAAAGATGTGGAGCATTATCCTCGTTAAATAATGCACAGATTTCCCACTAGAAACATAAAGGTCGATAACTTTTTTTCGCTATCTCTGCTTCTGGGAGACGTATTTGAAAAGTGCTTTTTCCATGAATAATATTTTTCACCTATTTTCAACTCTCCCGTTATGTAAAATTATTCCGTTAGAAGGTGTAAAGTTATATCATATTTCCTTCTATATTTCTTATTTTAACCATGGTTCGTACGCATCATGGAAATGTCCTAAAATTCTGTTACATGTCCTGGAATTTCATTCCTGCCTTGTTGTCCCTGCACAATGTTTTGTAGTTGAGGATTTTTCTACTGACATAACTTATGTTTGACAATTTTCCCTCCTCACCCCCAGCAAAATGCAGGGGGCTGCTGGATTTTTTTGTCTGTTAGGGGGACTGAAACTGTGTTATTAGCATCTTTTGCATCGTGCTTATGTTATCACTCTGTCAGTCCGACCGGGGAGACCATATCTCTGCAACTATTAGTGCGATTTGTAAAATTATTTTTGTATTGCGGAGTTTACAATGTGAGAACAGTGATTCATGCGTTCTGGGTTTGTTTGTTTTTTTCGATGCATAATTTCGCCACTAGAGGGTGCAAATGGAAATCGTATCAAATTTAAAATGCATTTTATTTCATATATTTGCTTTCTAAATATCCAACTGAAAAAAATACTTTTTCCTTTTGATGACATTTATATCGGAGACTATTTTAGTTAGTCCCTTTTTCAAATGCATAAATTCTCCGCTAGGGGGCGTAAAGGTAAATCATGATTTTCCCAATAACTCCGCTTTTGAAAGTCTGATTTGAAAATTTCTTCCTGCGTCGGATACAGCTCTTGAGGGGAAATGTTTTGCATATAATTTCTCCTTTTTGGTAAAGAATGGTTTGGCCACCAGGGGGCGTAAGTGTTTATTTTTGCTTCTGATGCAAAAAAAAAAAAAAAAAAACAGTTCATTGAGTTTCCAGCTTAGATTTGCAACAAAATCTGAGCTGGAAACTCGATTGAAAAAATTCCTCTGTGGACCGATACTGCTCACCCTCAAAAAACTTTCTGAGAATACCTCCACAGGGTGTCCACATTCTGGAAAGTCAGGGGAAATCAGGGAAATGAAAATTGGTCAGGGAAAGTCAGAGAAATGCCTGAAATGTTGGTAAAAGTCAGGGAAAATCAGTGATATTTAAAAAAAGTCGGGGAAATTTCAATCACAGTTAGACTACAACTAGTTTTAACCCGGCGTTGGGGAGTGACGCCCTCATCGCTCAACACACTTGCACATGGTGTTGCAGACAGTCACTAACTTCCCCTTCCTACTAATGTAACCTTGTATTTCCTACTTATTATTGTAAGTTGTGTTACATTACTTGTCAACATTTCTCTTTTTGTTTTAGGTCAAAGGAGTAGAAGAAAATTTGTGATATACCTTGTTAAAAGGCAATTAAGACTGCAGCAATGTCAAAGCGTTGTGTGTTTAATGAACAATGGTTGGACGAACAATTAAATCCTGAGTTTTCTGGTTGGGTAGCTGCTGTGAACGGCGACAGTGAATCAGCATTTTGTAAAGTGTGCTCTAAAACTTTCATGCTTAGCAACATGGGGCGTCGTGCAGTATTCAGCCACGGAAATGGCCCTAATCATTTGAAAAACATCTGTGCTAAAATGTCTCAGCCCAGTCTTGCTTCTTTCACTTTTTCTGTGAAAAAGAACTCTCTTTGTAATAACGAACTCTTGCCATCAACATACCTGCCAACTACTACAGAATGTCCGTAGTTTCTACGGATTTAGTTGTCTGACTACGGACATCGCGTCAAAACTACAAATTCTACGAATTTTCGTTTTGTTTAGATTTTTTTTTCATTTTTCTAGTATTTCATGATATACATGTGATTCGTGAACGGATTCGCATAATTCTGCTTTTTTTTTTTAGATCATCGTGTAGATCGTCCTCGAAAGCAGTATTTAGAGTTTTAAACATTTTTGAAACGGTAGTTAAACAGAGTGAAAAATTTTGCCGTAATCGCATTTTTTTTTTTTTCTCTCTCTCGATGTTGCCTTTGTGTCCACTTTTCTTGTTAAACATCATTTAATTGCATAAATGTCTGTATTTCAGCTTGAAACTGCAGGCAACAATTTGCGAAAACAGAACTTAAAACGCCGCAAAATTTTCCCCGTAATCTTCAGGCATGAGATTCTTCAGCGAATTCGAGGAATTCCGCCCTTTCGTTATTATCGTACCTTTGCAGCGATCCCAACAGAATTTCTGCATGTGTGGAGACGATGATGCTTTGCACGGAGCACTAAGTGATGTCCACTTAGTCTGCAGGTTGAAGAGGAAGCACCATTTTTCATCCCTTGTGATTCTTTTAATTAATTGTGGGTCTTGGTCAGTGGGAGTTACAAGATGGCCCGCCATTTCCATCCTTATGGCCAACTGATCTTCAGTTAACGTGTGGGACGATGTGTTGACACACCCCATACATTTTCAGATCATCTGTTAGTATCCATTGACACAGTCTCCAATATCCCAGCAGCCTCTGCTATTTTGCTCAATCGTCTGTTGGGGCATATGATGGCCACCCACTTTGTTCATCATCTTTGACCTCCTTGTCTGCCTTCTCTGAAGTGCCGTTGACAATCGAACGTTTGACTGCGACAGGGTGTTTTCGCTATAAACTTGCTTCAACATCTAGTAAGTTGCTGTTAGACTTTTGCCCAAATAATGCAAAACTATTAATGTGGTGCTCAAAAAAATGCCATCTTTCTTCATTTGCAGAATGCTGCATAAGTTGCTCACAATACCTGGATGTACCTCGGTGATCATGTGATGTAGATGGACAAAACCAATTAACCTGCAACGAGGGTTAGTACCTATATATTAATTCTATGAGGTTTTTTACTGTGAGTCCTATTTTGAGAGAACAGCTGAACGTAAAGATATGGTTGAGGTATCAAAAATAAAGGTCTTGCCATGTAGATCTGCCAGTCGAAGAGAAAAATCAGATTGGGACAGCAGTTCGAGCATTGTGGGGCAGCAAATTTCCCATGTAAAGTCTATGGGAGAAGAGGGCGATTGACATTCGATTGCCTGCGGTTGACTCACGCGCTGTTGAAGGCTGAAGCATGGAGGAACTGAGATAGTCCAAAGTTTCTTTTCTGAGCCAACTGTTGCACAAAACAACGCTAGCATGTATTGGTATCAAAGTTCTTCTCATCGGAACAGCGAACACTCTCGAAGACCTGATTGCGTTATGCCGTTGGACTGTGTCATGTATATATACAATTTAATATTCATTCGATCCAGTTTATTCATGTAGGTAAGGCGTTTCCCATTATGTAAAGATGTTAATAAACATTCAGTTGACCATTGTTAGTGAAAATATTACGGGCGACTGCTCATAGCCCATTGAGTTGCTCACGGTGGTCGTTAAACCTCCAGTCAAAAAAAAAAAAAATCACGAACCTGGACTATTGTCTGTACTGAAGTGGTTAAATGAATTTGTCAATCAAAGTTTACATTTGTTGTTTCATATGAGTTTATTCTTTTCAAAAAAAACAAAAAAACTAGCCGTTGATTCCGACGGGTGAAGAATACTCGCAACGCGAATCTCATTCCAACAACATTTACAAACACAGTTGTGACTGAAGATGAGAGCGAAAGAGTGTACTATCCAGTTAAATTTTTGCACACGATCGAGATGAGTGGTCTTCCACCTCACATTTTACGACTGAAAAAGGGTGCAGTTGTGATGCTCATCAGGAACCTGTCCATCGCAGTGGTCTGAGCGCTGGCTTATGATTCGTTCATGAAGGGTCAAGGTTCGAATCCTGGTAAGGCATGGATGTTGTGTTTGCCTTACGGCACTGGCTCTCTCTCCCTTCCCTGGAACCAGTGACGCTAAATTAGGGACGGGCGACTGCTTATAGCCCAATGAGTTGCTCACGGCAGTTGTTAAACCTTCAGTCAAAAAAAAAAAAAAAAAAACCTGGACTATTGTCTTTACTGAAGTGGTTGAATTAATTTATCAATCTAATAAAGTTTACATTTGTGCTTTCATATGAGTTATTCTTTTCACAAAAAAAAAAAAAAAATAGCCGTAGATTCCGATGGGTTTCGTCTAGTCATAACATAATCCAATAATCACCATGGGCGTGTGATGCACGAAGAATAATATCCAAAGAAAAATTCGCCAACACCACTCCTGTTAACCCTTCTGAAGTGAAAAAGTAAAAAGAAAAATAAACCCCTTGCCATACAGGAACGTTTGGATCCTACTCCGTATGATGTGAATTGATTTCTTAAAAAATACATGGGCGTTCATCCACGTGAAAAAATACCCCCTTTCCTAGTGATTCTGTTTCAGGCAGCTTTCAACAGCTGGAAACTGATATTTATTTTTGGTTAACAAGTGTAACAACAGTATTTTTCTTTTGTGTGTAGTACTATTCCGTTTGTACTGTTTCTTTGTTTATGCTTTTGCCTTTCTTAATTTATGTTTATGAAAACAGAATCTGTTTCAGGGTCAAAATGTTTAAAAATGCTGCATTTCTAAGTAAAGATCTTGGGTTTTTATTAGGTCTGTGAAAAAATTCTGAATTTTGTTTAAGATGTGAATAATAATCAATGTCAATAATAATGTAGTTGAATTTATTTTCTGTATTTGAAGTATTATATGAACTAAAAAGTGCCGCCCGGTGGCGCAGTGGTCTAAGCGATGGCCTCTGATCATTCGTCTGAACGGGGTCTGGGTTCAAATCTCGGTGAGGCATGGATGTTGTGTTTGTCTTACGGCACTGGCTCTCTCCCTTCCCTGGAACTAGTGATTCTAAATTAGGGACGGGCGACTGCTTATAGCCCATTAAGTTGCTCACGGCGGTCGTTAAACCTTCAATAAAAAAAAAAAAAAAAAAACTAAAGTTTTGCTGTGTTTTCCTTCTTTCTTTGCTAACTCGTTCTATCATTCAAACAACACTGCTGTTATCTGTCTCATTTCACTATTTGTAGTCATTATCCAAAGATCTCAAGTTATCTTTGATGTAATGCAAGTGATTACTTTGATTCATGGTCAATATCCTCCCCCCCCCCCATTTTATATTCTGTAATCCTGAGAATTTCACTTAGCCGCCCCGGTGGCGCAGTGGTCTAAGGCGTTGGCCTCTGATCATTCGTCCGAAGGGGTCCGGGTTCGAATCCCGGTGAGGCATGGATGTTGTGTTTGTCTTACGGCACTGGCTCCCTCCCTTCCCTGGAACCAGTGACCCTAAATTAGGGACGGGCGACTGCTTATAGCCCATTGAGTTGCTCACGGTGGTCGTTAAACCTCCAATCAAAAAAAAAAAAAAAAAAAAAATTTCACTTATCAGATCATTTCATCTTCTTTCAGTCTGTGTAGACCAGGCTGTGCTTTACACGCATATTTTCCCAGATTCTCCAGTAATATCTGAAAACTCATAAAATTCACAATATTATTTATGTATGGCAAATAATTTTTTTCTGACAGTAAGTCTGGTGAAATATTTTTGCCTATCATTTGAAACCTATACTGCTTTCTTTTCACTTGCATCATGATAATCTCACTCATTTTTATAACTTATTAATGCATGAAGTAGAGCAATAGCTTGCTTCTGTAATCATTCCAAAATGGAATTGAGATGATTTCAGGGATCGCATTCCTCCTAAAATTCCTAAAATTCCTAATATTTTGTGACCCTCCTTAAATTCCTAAAATTAGACCTAAAATTTGCTATTCATCCTAAAATTTTCGTAAGCTTATTTTTATTAAAAACACAACCGTTATTAACGCCAATAAATTTACCATTACGGTAAGGTAAAAAGACCTGTTATTGTAGAAACACAGCCTATATGCTGTGCTGCTGAAGGGAGGGAAAAATGACGCCATCGAGATGCACTTGCTTCGGGGCGGGCGTTCCATTTTTTTGCCTTCGAACAGTTTTCGAGAGTAACAAGAGATCTAAGGGAAAAGGGGAGGGGTCATTTTCACCCCTGGTTTGCGCTTTGCAGACGAACTCCGTGGCACGCAGAAGATCGTACTTTATTTTTGTACATGCCTTGTGGAACCTCCTCTTTCTGCTGATGTTTTGTTATTGTAAACCGCAGGTGGGTGGAAGCAAAGAGGAAACATGTGGTCTCCTTCCGTAACCTCCGGTAATGACGATGGGATGGTAGCTGAGTATTATCTTGGCAGGCAGTAGAGCACGTGATCATTGACCTTCGATCATGCGTCGGCGACAGCGACCTTCGATGCGCAATATATCTCGGCTCCGACTCGCTTTGACTGAACTTGCGTGAGATGCGTATGATAGTTTCTGGTTTTACGTCTTTTATGGTATTCTCTGTGCTGTGTGCAGGTTCAGTTCTCTAGTGGTGACCTGCTTTTTTTTTTTTTCATATCTTCTGACATCCTCGCAGCCAAATTTCGGGAAGTTGTCTGGTTTTGCAATATTGGAACGTGTTTTTGTACTTCCCTTTCATTTTCTGGTTAGTAATACAAGTGTTTAAGATGCCTAAATCCAAAATGAAATTTCAAGATGCTTGGCTCGCCAAAGAATTGGACGGAGTGAAGTTGAAAGAATGGTGTTCTGCAACTGAAACAATATTTTCTGCTAAGTGTATATTGTGTTCAGAAATTTTCAACATTTCTAATAGTGGCTTTTCACAAGTAAAAGTGCATCATAAAGGAAAAAAACATTTGCAGAAATTTCAAAGTAAATTTCAAAATAAGTCCATCCTGAAAGCCTTTGGAGGACGGGATCTTCAGCCCAAAACAAATATTAGTGAAGTACTGAGTCATGATTTACAGTTGGCTAAAGCCGAAGCATTATGGGCCATGAAAGTTGCTAAGGACAATATGTCTTTTGTTTCATGCACTGAAACAGTTGAACTTTTCAAAGAAATGTTTCCTGATTCTGCTATTGCAGCCAAAATGCAACTTAAAGAAAAAAAAGTTGCTTATGTGATATCACATGGATTGTCAAAATATTTTGAAGAGGATTTGAAAAAAGACATTGCATCTAGTAGCCCAGGAAAGGTTACTATAGCATTTGATGAAACTACAAATACACAAGTGAAACGGCAGTTGGATGTGTATCTCAGGTACTGGTCTTCAGAAATAAATTCAGTTTCTTGCCGATACCTAACAAGCGTTTTTCTGGGTCATGCAACAGCAGATATTTTGCTAAAAGAAATTCTTGATGTGTTATCATCCTTCAATATTTCGTTGAACAGAATTATTTGTGTATCCATGGACAGCCCAAATGTAAATAAGTGCTTTTACGCAAATTCAATGAAGTTGTAAAACAAGAAACAGGCCAGAAATCTTTGGAACTAGGTTTTTGCAACCTGCATGTTGTTAGTAATGCATTTAAAATTTTTTTGACAAGCTTAAATATAGATTTTGACGAATTTGCTACTGATATGCATTACTTTTTAAAGAGTAGTGCTGCAAGACGAGAGGATTATAAATCTGTCGAGGATATAACATTGGTCACTGCCAAATTTCTTTTGCGTCATGTCAGCAACAGATGGTTAACCGTTGGTTCTGTAGCCCAGAGGCTCTTGGATCAATGGCTAAATATTACAGAATATTTTTTAAATTTCTTGCCATCTCAAAAAATATTTGAAAAACAACTGCGCAATTCGGCAAGGTATAAAAGAATTCACTGTTTCGTGAAAAATGAGCTTACTCCTTGCTATTTAGCATTAATTTCATTTTCACACCAAAATTTTGAAAAGTTTTCATTATGTTATCAGAGTGAAGAACCAAAAATACACCAGTTATATTCTGATTTAAATACTTTAATGAGGAATGTTATGGCTCAGTTTATCCAAGATGATGTTATAGCAGGGAAATTTGGAGAAGACCTAAAGAATGTAGATTTTGAAAACAAAAATTCATGGGAAAAACTAGGGGAGTTAGAAGTTGGTATGAAGACAAAAATCTCCTCAGGAATGTTCAGGAGACCAGGCAGAAATTATTTCTCTTAGATGTAAGATCATCACTAATTGCAACCACAAAATATTTAAAGTCAAATTTGCCATTCTGCAATCAAAAGCTAAGAGACATAGAAGTTTTAAAGGTAAAAGAACCAAAGAAAGAGTCAACTCAACTTTCAGTCACTGAAGGACTTTCGGAAATAACCAGAATTTCAAGTGTTTTGCATCTTTCTGAGGAACAAATTGATAGAGTAAGAGAAGAGTGGAAACTTTTAAATTGCGATAAGCCAACTCTAGATGAACTAGTGAAATTTTCAGAGGAAGGGCATATTCCAGTGCGGATTGATCATTACTGGCTTAATATATTTAGTATTAAAGACTCTAGCGGAAAAGAAAAATACTCAAATCTTGCTAAACTCATCAAGTCAATTTTAGTTTTACCTCATGGTAATGCTGATGCAGAAAGGGGATTTTTGGTTAACACTGCTCTGTTAAGGAAGGACAAGGCTAACTTAAAAGACTCAACTATAACAACATTAAGAATAGTTAAAGGGGCCATTAAACACTTTGGATGTGTAAGTAAAGTTCCCATAACAAGAAATTTGTTAAATAGTGTTTGTGATTCACATAAATTTTATAAAGAGTATGTTGATAAGCTGAAGGAAGAAGAATAAAAAAAGGTAAAAGAAAGGAAGCAGAAAGAGAGGGAAAATAAGGAAAAGCAGCTAGAGACAAAAAGAAAAGCTGAGTTTGATGACAAAATAAAAGAAAATGATGCAGAAATAAATAGACTTAAAAACGATAAAGAAGCCTCCCTAGCAATAATTCAAGAGGGAACAGAAAGAATGAGAAAAGCTGTAGAAAAACAAAATACTGTTGAAATAGCAGTTGCCTCTAACTTGATCATACAAGGTTCAGCTGAAATAAAGAAAACTGAAAGTAAATTAGTTGTGGTAGAAGCAGAAAAAGATAGGCTAATCAGGAAAAGGTTAAAACAATAATATGAAAAAAGTAATTCAGTGAACAATTGTACATAGTTCTTGGTTTTCAATTACCTTTTTAGGATATTATAATTTAATGTGAAACCTGAAAACTTTACTGTGAAAATCGTGAATTGCTTCTGGTTCAACAGCATATTAATGTTCAAAGTGAAACTTGAATGTGGTAAATATACTTGAATATGATAACACGTGAAAAGATAAGAACTGAACATTAGAAGTAAATCATACTTAAACTTTAGACATTAGACGTTATGCAAAAAATTTGGGTGTTAACTTCGACCATATATACTAATGGACTGCACATTGGCAATAGCTGCATCAAAGCCGCCATGGCTCAAACATTGGGCACGTCATCATCAGACTCCAAATTTCGTGTAAAAATGCTGTTATGATTACTAATTTACGCTGCAGAACTTCAGTGTTTTCGGTGTATTATGTGAATGCGCCTCATATATAATGAAAACTCTTCAGGTAAGTTTACTTATGAGCTATATACATGCATGATCGGGTTGTTTACATTTTGTGATTTATAATGTGATGAACATTTGCGAAGAATTTGGAACATGCATTCCATTTTTTTTTCTTAAGTTACTATATTTTTATATCAATAGCTGCAAGTTTCTGGTTAATGACTTAGGTATTTAATTCGTTTCTTACCCATGAAAAATCATAGAACTTTCTTTACTATATCGCTCAGAGCAACCATAAGCACAGCAGGTGTAACCCATCTTTTTGACTGTTGTCATGTGATTTTATGTTGGAGCCAGAAATTTTGATGTCATGCGCAGTCTATCAGTATATGTGGTTGAAGGGTGTGAAGCAAACTCTTTACAATGTATACAAAGTTGTTTTACTAGATGTATACAAATATACATCTAGTTTTTATTGAAATACACTCCTAAAATTTTCCTAAAATTTTTCTAAAAATTCCTAAAATTCCTACCTAAAATTTTCCAGAAGTATGCTATGATCCCTGTGATTTTATAGATTTCACTTGTAAAGCATAATCAGTGGATTGGAGACAGTAAACTTTTATTTTTAAGTAGTCATTTTTTTCATTATTTGGAAATTAAAAAAATCCTCTGTAAGCATTAGATAAAAAAATCTAGTTAAATGTTGTTTTTGTGTGTGTGTGTGTGTGTGTGTGTGTGTGTGTGTTTTCTTCAGAATCTGTTAATATCAACTTATAAGGTATGGTGTGTAATCTAAATGATTTTGTGTTTGGTATCAATGAAACTTCTCATGTAGTTCTGTCAGGTAGTCTATTTTGGTTAACAATTAATACAGTAACTTAAGTTAGTTTGAATTCCTTAATATTCTTATGATGTGACTGGCAAAACTTTTAATTTGTGATAATAGTTGTATATCAAGCAGTCTACCCAATTTTGTGCACATCATTTCTATCTAACTCTTCCTGTGACAACCGCTTCAAATGAAATATAGTTTTTAAAAGCTAAGCACTGATAAATAACTCAATAAACACAATGAGTGAATCACTGCCTGATATACTTGCACTGTTAAGTTTTAAACACATGAAAGAACTTAGGAAATTGATATTAATGATATAATAAATGAATTATTTTTTATGAAGAAACAATGTTATGGAACTCAAAATTCCATGCAGTTGCGATAAACATATTCTGGATTTCTTTTAATGATTTCCTCACATATTATTTATTTGTATCAGGTTAGAGGCATTCACATTATTTAGATTGCAAATTAAGAGCAGCAAGTCATTGTGTTTTTCAAATGAATTTCAGAAACTAAATGTGTGTATAACAAGTAGTATGTGTTCAGTCTTCTTTTTTTCCCCTTGCTTTTCTTTCAAATGTTTTCTATCAGTGTGACCCCAGTATGGATTCCACCAATGAAATGTCACTGAAATTTGGCATATATTTATTAGCTATATTAACATTCTAAGGCAGTATTGTGAAATTGTAAAACACTACTTACTGTCCTTTAACTATGTGTATACTAAATCTTTGCTATGAGATCTAAGATTTTCTTCACTTTGCCACTAATTACAGGGTCTCCTGATTATCAAGTCACATAAGGATCAATAAATTGTCTGTGCAACTGTGCATCCCAGTGAAAGACTTGTTTTACATTCAACATTTGAAATAGATAGCTCAGTATGAAGTTTCAGTTCTTCTAATTTGTTCATGTTTTTGTAGACATTTTTGTTCAGAAATGTCCTAAGATTGAAATCCAATAAGAATAGATGTGAGATTGATGTTCCAAAAGTAGAAATATGGTGATAATTTGCAAATATCAAGGTCAAGCCACAGTGAGCCTGTGTTCAGTCACTGTAGTATATGTATTTACAAATATTACTGACATATACTGAATTAGTTAACAATTAATGTTTGGCACGCAGTGGTCTAAGCTCTGGCTTCTGATCATTTGTCTGAGTGTGCCAGGGTTCGAGTCCTGGATGAGGCATGGGTGATGTGTTTGCCTTACAGCACTGGCTCTTTCCCTTCCCTGGAACCAGTTACCCCAAATTAGGGACAGGTGACTGCTTTTAGCTGTAGTTATTCATGGTGGTCGTTAAACCCTGAAAAAAAAAAAAGTTAATGTGAATTGCATGAGTTTTTGATCACCTGGTAATAAAGTTCAGGGAATAGTATTTATCTTGTTTACTTGGTTCTTTCAACAGCACCTACTATTGTATTAATATTTTCATGTTTGGCTTGTGGAAGTAGAGGTGTGTTCATAATTGGTACATGTTAAGACTTGTTTAAATTCATGATGGCTGAAGTTTCAAGGTTGCCATAGTAGTTGTGGCAGACGGAATTGTATGTTGTTGAGCTCCTGATCTATGAAACAGTTACCTATCTTGATTCATCCACTACATGTTCCATCCAGACTTAGTCCTGATTGACTTTTGTTTGTTTCCAGAATCAAATCCACAAAGAGCACAGATTTGCTATCAGGGAATAAACTGGAGGAAATGCAATACAGCTTCTGCAAAAATTCCTAAAGAGGTGTTTGGAAATATTTTGAACAGTTCCATCATTGCTGGAATAATTTTATGCCCTCCCAAGATGACAATTTTTGTGGTGGATTCATGTGCATAAATTTGAGTACATTTGCTGAAAAATCAGTATTGTATGCACATTTTGCATATTTTTCACTGCTATGCTGTATCATCCATGAACTTCAGAGTGTTTCAGTGGTAAAAAATATCACATTACCAGGGTGTCTTGTAAGTCACGGAAATGTCATGAATTCAGAAAAGAGTCATGAAAAAGTCACGAATTTTTCTTTGGTATCGTGAATTTATTCTTTAGTAATTGTTCATATTTTGGTGACAATCTAAGTAATTCTCCATGCACCAGCCACATAAGACATAAAGTGATTTCCATCTAATGATGCATATGTGAGAACTAAGGCACTTGTGCTTTCCCTCACGATGAAAGCTGTTAAAGTAAAAGGCGTTTTAGCATAGAAACATATGTATAAAATGTTTACAAAATTTTGAGACAGATTTAAATTATGCTTCATATAAAGTGATGTCATTTTTCAGGTGAAAATGTTAAAAGTGTATAAAGATATCATGTAGGACAATGGTGATAGTATTTCGACTTACTTTTTAAGCATAGTCAAAGTAGGATGAGTCAGAGTTTTGTTACTACACATTAAAGAGGGGGACACTCTTTAAATGTGTGTTTGTATGTGCATGCACGCATTAATCGTGCTGCCTTGAATAGGGATATATATAGGTATAAGTAGTCATGAAATTACATTTCTCAAAATTGGTTGACAATCAGATAATATGGTTAGTCTTAACTATCCATTTGGTTTACGTGGCTATAATATACTTTAATAGTTGTATGACTATTATTCTTACTGTTTCACACGTTATAAAAGTTTGAGTCAAGTGCTCTTTTGCCATGTAATTTCTGCTGTAATATAATATTTTAGTGATATGGAGTAAAAGTCCATAAAATTATGTTCAAAAAGAAGCACTTACCCACTATGGCATGATATGGAAGAATTATTGTTGGTTCTTTTAGTGATATCCTTTTGGTCGTTTTAGAGTTGACTGTAAAGTTGCCGTTGTTCGTAGAATAAAAATTTTGTCAGTTTAAATGGACATTTGGAACCTGAGTCGAGTATGAAATCAAAATCAAAATTGGAGTTTAAAAGAGTCTCTGAATTTAAAAGATTATATACAGAATAATTAAAATCATATCGTTACTCACAGTCGTCAACTTACAAGATCGATCTGCAATCAAGCAACATTGTCGTGATATAAGACCATTAGGTTATCATAGATTTTGGACCCAGAGCAGATAACTATTAGCAAAGAGCACACATAACGCAAATAACAACCAGACTAGTTTTGACCCGTATTCTTCACGGTCATCTTCAGCGGTACTACATTCATTGTTCGAAGTTGATCTATGTTGGTGCATCAGGCAGACTTCCCCGTCTCACTTACGACTTGAGCGTTCCACGTCAACAAATCACGTTTGTGTTCACGTATATGATACGTGTGCTCACGCGGCTATGTAGCAGAGCGCCATCTATCGAGTTGGTTGTACAATATTGTTGTTACCTTAATTACTCATGTTCAAATTTCTTCTTGGTTGATTTTTTTACTTTTTTCTTCTTTTCTTGTTCAATAAGGTATTTCCAAGGGTATGGGACTTTTTTAGGTGAAGAAGAATTGCAGTTCTCTTCTTGGGTCTTTTCAATTGCGACGGCTTCAGTCCATAGACTTTGATTATGTTTTTGGTGTGTTGTCAGAATTTTTATATTTTCTCAATCTGGTACAAGTTCATTATCAATGCAGTGCTGTATAAGTGAAGTTTTAACTGCTTTTCTTGTCCAATTATTAAAATGCTCGTTCAGTCGAGCAGCAAATCTTTTGTGCTACCTATATAATATTTGTCGTATTTACCATCTTTAGGATCGATAGTCAGGATCCTGTATACACCAGCCCTATGTAATGGATTCTTGCCATCCCCATAGCAGAAAGTTCCTGGTCAGTCTGCAACAGATATCATTGTGCCACAAAATAATCTGCGGGTGGTCACTGTGCAAGATAACTACTAAATGTGAAAAACAATAAAAATTGTGCAGACATATTTTTCTACCTAAAAAAATGTCTAACCTAGGTGCTACAGCATTTGAAATGTTAATTAAAATCGAGAACATTCTGGTCCTCTGTATCTGGAATTTTACCATTATTTTCAAGCTGAAACACAAAGATTTAGGGAATAAAATGATATTTAACAACAACAAAGATTTAGGGAATAAAATGATATTTAACAACAATAAAGCGCAGAGGCATCACTAGGAAAAAATTGTCAGAAGAGAAATCTTTGTTCTGTTTTCAAAACATTTTTCTCCATTTCCCATCTCAAGTGCAAACATTTATGTAATTAAATGATGATTAAACAATAATACAGAAGTACAGTGCGTGGAGGGTTATTAGAGCGAGAAATTTTTGCTCCGTACAACTTTGGTTATCAGAAAATTTACCTCCATTTTCTATTATTAGAGGGAGAAATTTTTGCTCTGTACAACTTTGGTTTACAGAAATTTTTTCTCCTTTTTCAATCTTAAATAGAAACATTTATCTAATAAAATGATATTTAATGACCATATAGAGCTGAGGGAATATCGCAAGAAAAAGAATACAAGATTACTGCGTTTTGTCAAACTTCCGTTTTCAGAAGTTGTTGGCCTCCATTTTCAAACCAAACCACAAATATTTATGCAATAAAATGATATTTAACAACAATATCGGATAATTCCCTCTTCAAGCATCGAGGAAACGTCGGGGGGGGGGGGGGGTGATTACGATTACGGGAGAAAACCTCACTCTGCCTAACTTCCGTTTTCGGAAATTTTGGAAGGCGGAAAACTTGCATCTGTTATAGTCTGCAAGATGGTTAATGAGGTTCTGGGGATATCGTTTCTGTCTGCATGGCCAAAAAGAAAAGTGCATCGGCCGTCACCGCAATTCTGCCACGAGGACGAGTAGAAAATGAATCTAAGATGTACGTCGGCCGTCACCGCGATTCTGCTACGGGAAGGAGTACAAAATAAACCTGCGATGTAAGTCGCCCATCGCCTCGATTCTTCTACGGGGATGAGTACAAAATAAATCTGTGTTGTACGTCGCCACGATTCTTCTACGGAGATGAGTACAAAATAAGTCTACGATGTACATCGGCCGTCGCCGCGATTCTGCTACAAGGATTAATACAAAATTATTCTGCGTACTAGTCGTCCTTCGCGAGAAAAAAAAAATTATGATTACAAGAGAAATCCTCACTACGGCTAACTTCCGTTTTCGAAAATTTTGGAAGATGAAAAACTTGCATCTATGATAGGGAGTCTGCAAGATGGTTTTAATAGGGTTCTGGGGATATTGTTTTGTCTGCAGGACCAAAATCAATCTGTGCCGTACGTCGCTGTGATTCTGCTACGGGGCTTGCTATAATCATCAGTTGTTAATAAGCATGAATTATCAATTACTTTTTCAGTAAAATCAAAATCGTTATTCTGGCATTCTTTTTCAGAATACTACTAATGGGTGGTAAGTATGGGATGCTGCCGCAGAACTGTAATTTATTTTTGCTATATTTGTTATCTTTTTTAGAATTTCTTTGTTTCATGATGTTCTGATATATTGAATCAATCAAACTACTTGAGTATCCAAAACAGGTTGCTGTATTTTTGATCCATTGTATTTCATCTTTTAGCGCTTTCTTAATTGACGAGTGTGAATGACTCGCACTACGAAAGATTGAAAAGCAGCTGTCTTGTATCTCCATGGGTGACATGATTCTTTAGGTATTATGGTAGGAACATGTCGGTTTTCGGTAAACGCTGAATTCGATCCTGTTCTGACCTTTCAATAAAGATATGTCTAAGTAATTGAGTGTGTTGTTTATTTCCTTTTCACATGTGACTTGAATTGTTGTATAAAAACTATTGATGTTAAATATTTATGAATTGCAAAATTTATGAATTTTGATCATAAACTTGTACCGGATTGGGAAAATATCAAAATTCTGACAACACATCAAAAACATAATCAAAGTCTATGGACTGAAGCCGTCGCAATTTAAAAGACCCAAGAAGAGAACTGTAATTTTTCTACTCCTAAAAAAAGTCCCATACCCTTGGGAATACCTTATTGAAGAAGAAAAATCAACCAAGAAGAAATTCTAATATGAGTAGTTAAGGTAACAACAATATTGTACAACCAACTCGATAAATGGCGCTCCGCTACATAGCCGCATGAGCACACGTATACATGAACACAAACGTGACTTGTCGACGTGGAAGTCTGCCTGATGTATCAACATTGAACAACGAATGTAGTACCGCTGAAGATGACCGTGAAGAATACGGGTCAAAACTAGTCTGGTTGTTATTTGCGTTATGTGTGCTCTTTGCTAATAGTTATCTGCTCTGGGTCCAAAATCTATGATAACCTAATGGTCTTATATCACGACAACTGTTGCTTGATTGCAGATCGATCTTGTAAGTTGACGACTGTGAGTAACGATATGATTTTAATTATTCTGTATATAATCTTTTAAATTCAGAGACTCTTTTAAACTCCAATTTTGATTTTGATTTCATACTCGACTCAGGTTCCAAATGTCCATTTAAACTGACAAAATTTTTATTCTACGAACAACGGCAACTTTACAGTCAACTCTAAAACGACCAAAAAGATATCACTAAAAGAACCAACAATAATTCTTCCATATCATGCCATAGTGGGTAAGTGCTTCTTTTTGAACATAATTTTATGGACTTTTACTCCATATCACTAAAATATTATATTACAGCAGAAATTACTTGGCAAAAGAGCACTTGACTCAAACTTTTATAACGTGTGAAACAGTAAGAATAATAGTCATACAACTATTAAAGCTGGTAGACATTACACAGTTTTTTTTATAAGGTCTGAATCTGTGTCGTGATTAAATGTACGGTATAGTAGTGGTATTTTGTACTCAAATTTCTTGTTTTCAGTTATTTTCAAAAGGATTTTTGTGTTCTTTAATTTCTGTTCAATATTAAAAAATTATTGTAACACTTTTTATATAGGCTAGTGAATATGTTGCAACATATGGTGTGTTTTTTGGAACTGCATCCAAAGAAATAAAAACTATTACTTGTTATGCTTCTTACTTACTGCTCTGTAATCAAATACTTTACTCTTTCTTTTTAGGTATCAAACAGAAAATTTTAGGAATTCTTGGGAAGTATGTTTTCTGAAGAGCTATGCTTTGTACTATGTGAAGAAGACAATTATACCTTTTACTTTATTCGGTATGTTCCTTTTAATTTTGAGTATGCTGCTTTTATGATATATCTTGACAGAATGTTTAGTCAGCAGCATTTGTGCTTCCTTCATTTGCAACATTTTGGTGTTTGTTTATGTCCGATGGTTGACATTGTAACAGGTGATTCACATTTAGAATGGTATTTTTAAGTTGTTGTTTTTTTTATTCATTGTAAAAAGCCTCTTGGTTCTATGAAATCTGCAGCTGTTATGTCTCTAAAATCTTGTAAAGATGCATGCATTAATATTATTAATAGGATATGTGAGAATGCAAGTTCCACAGTTTGAAGTGTGTAAGAATCCTGCTTCTTTACTTCATTAATTGTGTTCTTTACTCTCAGCAAGATCCAGGGTGTGCACCTATGTGTGTGTGTGGGGGGGGGGGGGGGGGGGTTGGTCTAAGCACAACAGTTCAAACTGGATACCAAGGGACTGGGAAAGACACAAAAGAATGACATGTTGAAGGTGGATGGATGATATATAAAATCATTTCATAGTGAGGTGGAAGAGAATTGCTCAAGATAGTCATGTAAGAGACTTGTTAGAGAGACCACCAAGCAGTGGATTGATAATGGTGATTTGATAAGCAAGGGTCAAAAGCTGATATTTGTCCACTAGTCTGCAGAAAATGTCACTAGTCAGAGGCAACCATTAGCCAGTGGGTTAATGCCTCCCTTATAGCGTCACTCGTCATGGACGAATAGACAGTGTAATTTTGGAGCCCTGTTGATAAGTGATACATGTTATGTCAGTGAAAAAAAGAAAAGAAACATGAAGTAGATATAAAGATACGTCATTATTGTTGTGGCGGAAATCTCAGCCACGTTATGTAAGGTGATTATAATATCTAGCCAAAAGTAAACCTGAAGGAAAATTTTGAATTTAGACTAAAATTTCACTTCGGGAGATGGGTAGAGGCATTTTGGAACCCAAAGTGTTTTTATGGTGGCTATATTCTTGTTACTTTGAATTGACAATTGTGTATGAGGTTTTCACTTGTAGGTGAGCTTGTGTGTACACAGATACACTTTTGTTTTCACCACCTGTACTATTTCTATATGTTATGACATCACACTGTATTCATGTTACACGTGTATAAATGTGTCAACTCTGGAAAAATCAGTAATTTTGGAACTCGTGTATATAAGCATCAAAAAAAGAAATGGTCGTGTAATCATCACTTTATTTTACTACATAGACATTGGTATATATTGTGTCACAACCCAGATTCTTGTCCTAGGCCAACGTCAAAGCGTTGGTTGATGAATGCGATGGCTCAGAAACTATGAGACACACCTAAAAATCGAATGCCAACTTATACCAAAATTTGGTTTTTGAAAGGCTAATGCCTGTATTTATTTTTACAACAATAACAACATGCACAAATAGGAAAGATATTAATATTGCTATGAGAGATTAATACATTTACAATTTAGCACTTCGCTAAGGCTTCACTGGCCCACTCATATGTGAAGGCAGTAATTCAAATGATCGATCTTATATAATCATGGCAGAGTCCACGTGAATAATGTCACTTGTTAACACAGCGTGAACGTTAATTTACATTTGTGGCTTGCTTACATGTTATCCAAACAAATTGTATCTTCTCTGAACAAATATCAAAACTCTGGATCCAATATTTATTAGTGTATATTTATATAGGTATATATATATAGGTGTAGATCAAGATTACTTATATCTTTCTCTCTATTAACAAAACTCAAAATAAATTTCTTAAGGCAGGTATGCACAGGTGAACTGAAGTGTTAACATTTTAACATGAAAATTCCCGCCTTGAAGAGGCGAGTAAACTATCACGATTTACAATCATATTTGTGAGTTTAACTTTTTCCTTTTTTTATATGCTTACTACATTTGCGAGAGTAATGTCACGTACAGTTCCCTCTTTCTTTCCTGATGAATCTTAACTGGATAACCTCCGACATGCAGACGGAAAGTACCCTTTTTTTCTTTAGAGCATACTGGTAATCTGATTACTGTAGTGCCGACTTCGGCTCTACGAAAGGGCCAAAAATAGAATTAGTGTATACAACTTACCCCTTGATGAGGGGGAATCGGTGTTGAAATTCACAAATAGGTCGGAACATCACGTCTTAGGCTGACATCTGATGGGAGGTTAAATGCTTTGACCACGCTCACTGACGAAGTGCACCTGGTACGTTAGGATGCTTTCTTCCCAAAGCCGTCATTGACCATCATGGATTGCATAGATGGGAGTTAGTTCGGGGAGGTTGCAGGTATCGAATGCCAAGTCTCGTCTGGGGTGGAGATGCACGCGTCGGTTGACCTCTTCACGGCCCGGCAAATAGGCTATCTTTTTTCTTAGGCCTAACTGCCTGGTGGTGGTGGCACACCTCGACCCGGGCCCCTTCATTCTCTGGAGGCTGTTCTAGAGCCGCTGTTTGCTTAAATTTTTTTTTTTCTCTGGGATCAGGGATGAGGTCTTTATCTTTTTTTTTTTTTTTTTCAGGCTGGTGGTGGATAACCACCGAGGACAAGGACTATCTCCCAATTGCCCTGCATTCTTTTTCCCTTCCTTTTCCTCACTTCCAACTCCTTTTCGAGAGCTTTCTTCCCCAGACTCAAAACGACGCTCCCTCGCAGAAGAACACATAGAGCCAATCAGCGCCATCCACGAGGGACGCTTTGCTCCCATTGGTCAGCCGGTCAAAACCATGCAATGGTTTCGTGCTTGCCCACGTGACATTCCTCTTACAACCAGAGGAAGGTAGGGTGGGGGAAAAAGCAAAAGCGCAGGAACTCTCAGCGACCAGGCACATGTGTAATCTGATATGACCCTTCTTGCCTTTTTGGAGGAAAACACATAAATTTTTATTCACGCCTGCTTTCCTGCCGTTCAGAGCTTGACAGCAAGTACTATATCTCTTCAGGGTTAAACTCCCTTTGCCAGCCCACGGAACCCAGCTGGGAAATTTCTCGGGGTGGTGTTTCTGTTCTGAGAATTTCACCACAGCGTTGTAGAGAGGGAAAAAATGTCTTTTTGTGTAAATAACGGCTCACCCTTGGGTGGGCGACCTAACAATTTCAAACAGCACTCCCCTTTTCTTGGAATGAGCTTGGGGAAAAAAAAAAAAAAAAAAAAAGTGACCGTTGGACGAAGAAAGGAACTGCACTTGACTTACAGAAAATATAAATACATACATCATATACCATAAAAAAAACTACATTTTTTTTTTCACTACCTATTTTGAGCATAGACCAGCTTTCTTTTTCTTGCATTCCTTTTTAATACTCAACAAAAAAAAATATCACTTATGAAATTACTTGCCCCAGCGAAAGATTATTCTTTTCCCTTTTTTTGTTTTTTTGTTGTTGTTTTTTTGGATTATATTTATTCTTGTTTTTAAGTTTTAAGGCCCACTTATCAAGTCCATACCAGCCTTACCTCACCAACTTCATAATTTCAAAGTTAAAATTATAATACATCCTACTAACTTCTGAATTGTCCTACTCATAGATTAGATAATGAATAATACAAATGCTACATTTTTGTTCACACAACAAAGGTAAAAGAAAGAGAAAAAAAATATTTACACCACTCTTCACTCAGAATATTACATCCCTTCCTTTTTTTTTTTTCCCTGATGTGCACTGTTATTTCCCTCCTGCTGGGCTGAGTAATTTTGAAAGCAATCACTTACTCTTTATTACGCAATTTATATGCTTAACCTTGGAACTTAACCAAAATCCATAGGCTAGCCCCAGAGCGATGATAAATACTGAATTGGAGGGAGGGTAGCCCTTTGCTACTCTCCTATCCCTTAACAAAGTAAAAACACTCATTCTGTACATTAAGCAGAGAAGAGGAGAAAAAAATTGGCGATGAGAAAATAGAATTTTCTGTGACTTTTTCTTGACTTTTCTCTCTGGATCCAAAAATCGAACCCAGGGGAGGTGAAATCTAAATTTACGAAATGTTTAACAGCAAATCACTCCAGGGAAGAATCGTCACCCTTTCCTGAACTGACCACTATTATCCCTTCGATTTATTTATTTTTCTTTCAAGAAAAACGTGGATAATGTTGATGAAAATCTGAAAACATTGATCAGGTGTACACAGATTTTCAGCAACATATCACTGCATTCCTCCCCATGGGAGACAACAACAACAACAACAAAAAAAAACAACCAAGAAAAACTTCGAGAAACATACCAAAGCCACATGGAAATGTACCATGTCCTGAGCAAGGAACAGATAAACCAACATCTTACATAAATATTATACAATTTCCTGGAATTCCAGGAGCTGCAAGGTGCTCCCTGGACACAACCAAACTCTACTTATCACTGGTAAGTATAAACCCTTAATCAAAGAAAATAAACAAAAGTGAATGGTTGGCTTGGCAGTGGAAATTGGAATCGACAGGAAAATTCTCACCAAACAACCACAACACTATACGAGACCACAGATTCAAAATATGCTTCACTTGATTTATCAATACTACAGAAAACATAATTGCTTCCTACACTACACTTAAGGTACCAATCAATAATATCACACGACTATTTACACGCAACGTTGCAACTGAATTGGAGTGCACTATTTACTTCCGAGCTATGAATCCACGACTATCTCTAGGACGCAAACAATACCTAGGTGTCAACACAGTACTTGTGGGTATGCGACTGGCTCTCGGCCTTGAAGGACCAGCTTGCTCCACTACCGGAGTACTTGCTGGAGTTTGTATATTCGCCTGTTCATTAACTACCTCAGGAGTGCCGGCTGGAGTCTGAATACTCGCCTGTTCACTCACCACTGCAGGAGTGTTTGCTGGCCTAGGCAATCTCCCATAACTTGTTCTCCTCCCAGGAAACGGAAACCACGGAATGAAACCTACATCACTACTATCAATCTCCTTCACTTGTGTTTGTGTAGAATTGTCCTCTTGAACTTCCTCCATCTCCTCGGAGTTTGTACTATCCTCGCTCTTATTCATGGCACTTGGAAATAGAGGCCTGTCCCTTACCTTGGTCAGCCTATCCACATGGACCAACTCCTTTTTTCTGGGATCAGGGATGAAGGTAATCTCGTAATTCACCGGCGGTATCACCTTGGTGACACGATAGGGTCCCGAACATAGCTTGCTCAGTTTCTTATTTCGTCCTGGCTTCACTGCAGGAGAATATAAATACACCTTGTCATTAAGGGTGATATGCTTATCAACGGCAGTCTTTGCACGTTGTTTCTCCTGTGTTTCTGCAGCCTTTTCCAGGTTTGCCCTGACAGCCTCGAATGCTATGTTTAGCCTATCCGTGAGCTCGTCACTATATTCCAACTGAGAAGCATATGTACGTACTCGGGGACTGCCGATCAAATGATATGGCAACACCAGGTCTCTTCCATATGTGAGATAGGCTGGGGTTTCCCCAGTACTGGTGTGCACCGCTGTCCTGAATGCAAGGAGTGCCATGGGAAGGCAATGGTCCCAGTCAATCCTGTCTATCCGAGACCAGGTGACTAACTGACTTAATCAAGCTATCATTCAATTTCTCGCACTGTCCATTAGCAGAGGGATGATATGGGCTACAATTCAACTTTTTGATACCCAGCCTCTCGTAGACTTTCATCATGGCTGCCGACAGAAAGTTTGTGCCCCTGTCTGTCAACAATTTGGTTGGCACACCATGTGAAGCAATGAATTTTTCTATGAGGACCTGGGCTATCGTTTCACTCTTTGTGTCTGGTAAAGCATAGGCTTCTGGCCAACGAGTAAAGTAGTCAGTGATAACTAGAATGAATCTATTTCCTGACATGGTGGTGACCAGAGGTCCTACAACATCCATAGCAATTTTCTCGAAGGGGCGACTAGGAAGCTCTGCCCTTACCAAAGGTGCCTTTCTACCAGGTTTGTAAGCTCTTTTACTTAAGCAGCTGTGACAGCTGTCTACATATGCTTTAACCACTGAGTACATGTTGTGGAAGTAGAATCGGGAGCGTACCCGCTCCAATGTTCTGTTGAACCCTGGATGAGCCACAGTTTCCGAGTCGTGGCACTGCTCCAAAATCTCTTCCACCATAGTTTCTGGTATGACCAGCTGTTCTCGTGGTTGATTCCTGGTATCTCCTGACTTGGGCAATACGTAGTGCCATAAGAGTCCATCCTGTAGGTAAAACTCATCTGAGACCTTGAGTTTACCCAGCTCTCCCTTTCCTTCCAGCAACTCAATCTGTTTATTCCACCTGCTATCCTGCCTCTGCAATTCCTTCACTCTTGTCCGTTCCTCTGCCTGTCTTGCTGCCGACTGCTCCACCACTTCGGTGGTCAGCACATTCCTAGACAGATAGTCAGCTACGACATTCGATTTCCCTGGTCTGTGTTGAATTGTATAATCGAACTGCTGTAACGACATGCACCAGCGAGCTATTCTAGAAGTGGGATCCCTTAATTTGAAGGCATATGACAAACTGGCTTGGTCGGTAATGATGAGAAAGTGTCTAGCATAAAGATATTGTTTGTAGTAGTTTACTGCAAACACTACACTGAGCATTTCCTTCTCCACCACAGAATAATTAAGTTCCGCTCCTTTTAACTTTTGGCTAGCATATGCTACTGGATGCAATTTTCCTCCTTCCTCTTGTTGCAATGCGGCCCCAATAGCAAATTTTGAAGCATCACAAGCAACCACAAATTCCTTTGACAAATCAGGTAATTTCAGGCAGGGCTCACTTAAGAGTGCCTGTTGTAGTCGCTCAAAAGCGGTCTGGGCTTCAGGTGTCCATTTGAATGTCTTTTCCTTCCTGATCAGATTGGTCAGGGGCAAAGCCAATTTGGCATAACCAGGGATAAACCTCCTATAAAAACCTGTGAGACCTAGGAAAGCTCGGACTTGCTTAACGGAATTTTGAAGTTTCGGACAGCTTCCAAATTTCTGGGATCAGGTGTGACGCCATTTCGACTGACAACAAATCCCAGGTACCTAATTGAAGACTTCAAAAAGTGGCACTTGTCAGGCTTAAGCTTAAGGTTGTGTTGTCTCAACCTTTGGAAAACAATCTCCAGCTTATCAAGGTGTTCCTCGAAAGTTTTGCTGGCAATGACAATGTCGTCAATATATATGCCAACCTGGAGAGGCTTGAGACCTGATAGAACTATTTCCATCAGCCTCTGGAAGCTGTTTGGGCTGTTCCGCATCCCAAATGGTACCCTTAGCCACTCGTACAAACCCTGATCGGTGACAAAAGCTGTTTTGTAAACATCCGAAGGGCGTACTTTCATCTGGTAAAACCCTGAGGTCAAATCCAGAGAGCTAAAGTAGGTGGCTCCTGCTAAGGAATCCACCATCTCCACCAAATTTGGAATCTGAAAGGAATCCGGTACTGTCTTGGCATTCAGCCTCCTAAAGTCAGTACAGAGACGATAACTGCCATCCGATTTTTTTACAAGGAGAACAGGTGCCGAATAAGGACTGTCACTAGGTTGTATAATACCTGCCTCCAAAAGTTCGTTGATCTGCCTATTGAGTTCGTCTCGAAGAGCATAAGGAACTCTATAGGCTCTCTGTCTCACAGGGATCTCATCTGTCAGATGAACCTGATGTAGCAAGGTGTCACATTCACCTAACTCTGCTACATTCTTCGCAAACGTCCTCCTATGCGAGTGCAAAAATGAGGACAATTTTGACTGCTGATCAGGAGGTAGATGCGACACGTCGAACTCGTTCGCCCATGTGGAACAATCATCAATTTGACTGTCCACTGTTGACACTGAAGTTACCTGAATTGGTTCCGCTGTAACCAACCTAGAATGCTTGTTGAGGTAAACCACTGAGTCCGATAAATTGATCACCTTCACCAAGGTACTATCATTATTGGTACTGTTCACCGAGCGACCTATCCAAAGTGACTCGCACTTGAATGCGTCTGCCTGCTGTAAGAGCATAACTTCCCCCAACTCTGCACAGTCTGCAACCGTTACCGAAATTATCCTTTCAGATTTGGGGGGTATTTTCTCCGCTCGGACAGTTTTTCCAAAATAATGCCTTTTCCCTAAATTTTGACTTCCCGAAGGTGCCTCGGATACCTCAGTAGGGAGAGAATCCTCCTGATGCACTACTGACTCAGCCGGTGGGTTGGTTTGTTTACCTTTTGAAATGGGGGTCTCCTCAGTAGAGAAGGCTCCCTCTCTAGCAGTAACCACACCAATAGGATCAACACCAGCATGCTCTGACACTTTAGGGGTACTCTGGGGTATCACCCTCTTTCTTGCACACCTCTTCCTCCTTTTTCTCTTAACCACTTTCCTCTTTCTCTTTGGTATTTGGAACATCTGTTTCACCAAAGCAATCACTTGTTCCCTCTCTCGTGGATAAACATTTGGCATGCGTGCTCCTACTCTACTTAAAGTGCCTGCTGCAGCATTGAAAACAAATTGTTGTGCCTTTAAAAGGTCAAAACCAACAATGACATCATAATCTGATGATAACCGAGTCTGGGTGACAAACACTTTATGCTTAAAATTCACCCCAGACAAACAAAATTTCAATTCCACATATGCCTTAATATCCAGGTGTTTCCCTGAAACACCCTTGACCACTAGGTTGGGATATTTCATGAATCTCTTATATCCTGGTAAGGAGTTGAGGCAACCCTCGGTTATTAAGCTAACTGACGCCCCCGTGTCAATCAGTAGCCTCAAGGATTTCCCACTAACTACTCCTTCCAGAATAGGCATGCCAAACGAGTGACCGTTGGTGAAACATGAGCCAATTGGAGCCTTTACAACAAGGGGTTTTTTCTTAGAAGATGACTCCCAATATCTTCTCCCCACTACCAGTTTAAAGCATCCGACCTGTTGTGTTGACTGTTTCGTTGTTGACTATTTCTGCCCGGTGGTGCATGTCGAGTCCTTCTGCCCCTGGAATGGGAAAGATATTGATTGCTTCCGCGACCCTGATTTCTATACTCCTGAGAGGGCCTGTCTATCTGGTGACATTCATTTGCATAATATAATGCCCCACCTGTTTACACCGATAGCAGATCACAGTGAGCCTGCTGCTCCGGCGGAAATCTTCCTGTCTTGGACGACTAGGGGATCTGTATCTATCCGACCTGCCTTCTCGTGGATATTCCTGTCTCCTATCTCTCCGGTACCTTGTGGGTGAGGAGTAATTGTTCCTGGCTGGGGAAAAACCTGATTCCCTACTAGCAGGAGAACTGCTGTGCCTCTGCTCTTCCCTCGGTGGTTTCTCACTGGCACTGGCATTAGCAATTGCTAAAGTGGCTACTTGCTTGCCCAGTTCCCTAATTTGGTCACACAGTGCTAACATCATGGGACTTGGAGGCGTTTCCTCCCCAAGCTCATGCCTAGGGGCACGATTATCTCCTTCCTCCACTCCTACGAAGGATACACCCCGAGAAAAACTGGCCATGTACTTCTCATTTTCTTCTTCCAATATGGCCTTCTCTTTTGCGTCTTTATAGGTTCGTGGTTGATGGGACAGAACCAGGCGACGAATTTTTGAGTCCACTCCTGTTATGAACTGGGCCAAGACATTCTGGTCTCTGAACTCAGCCAAAGCTCCAGCGTTTTCATTGAAGTAGCTAAAGGCTGCCCATTCTAACCTAGCTGCAAATTGCCTCACTGTCTCACCCCTTTTCTGTACGCACGAGTGAAATCTTCCCATCTTGACAGTTACCGATTCAGGTGAAGCAAACCTCTCAATTAGTTCTTTTTTCAACCCCTCATAATCTACATTCTCTGACCGAGCAATCACATCCCTAACTAGTTGTTTGGCCTCTCCTGTACACCTATGTTTCAATACCACAAATTTCTGATCTGCTGCCCAGCATCCCATAAGTGCCACATCCTCTAATGTCTCAAAGAACTCTTTCACTGACAATCTACTCGGATCCCCAGAAAACTCCTTCACTAGTCCCATTAGACCTGGGAGACTCCAATTTACTCCTTGGATTTCTCCGGTACCTTCTCCTTCATTAGCCATGATTTCACTAATTCAATTTACTCTTGCTTCAGCACGAAAAAAAATTTTTTTTTTTTTTTTTTGGAATATTTATATATACTCCGCACTAGCACTGCTGTAGCTGTATCTAAGGTTATCCTAACACCCTATTAATCTTGCACTACACTTTCACTATACTAACACTCTCAATGAAACTAACTCACTGTAGCAAAGGAAACCCAAAACAAAAATTATTTGAAATTACACTAAATTCACACTACCATAAACCCCTACACAGTATAACACTGTATTCGCCTCCTAGCATCTGAAGGAATAAACAATCTACCCACATCACAAAATACCAATAATACTTACCAAACACTGATATAATCACAACATCAAAATAAATTTATATGTTCCCACTCTCACAGAATATCGAAAGAATCTTTTTGCCAACATAAAAAAAATGCAAATTCTATGTTCTAAAATTCAAATAGCACCAAAAAACTCAAGTCTCCATTATAATTTGATTTCCCAGCAGAAGGAAAAAGAGGCAAAAAAAAAAAAGAAATTATGGTTGTCCTAGTTAGTATGATGTTATGCTTCACTTTACTCCTAACTTGAGCCGAAACCATACAAATTGAAATATTACACCAAAAAAAAATTTTTACTTTTTCCTAGGGCAAGTGCTTTGTAACAACTCACTAACTAAGTAATCCTGTAACTGTTATTTAATACTGACATGTTCTATGAATTGTGCAAGTTATCATCATACCTATTCAGATTTAAGCTCACTCAAAGAAAAATCTTCAATGCAAAAATTCACACTATGCTAATATACTCAAAATTCTACACTATTCATTTAAACACTGATGTATGCAAATTGCTCCAAAAACTTATATATGCAAAACACTAGAAATAACATATGCACTAAACACTAGATTATATTGTTCCCAACTTTGAAATTTGAAGAAATATATATATATATATATATATATATATATATATATATATATACTTAAGAGCAAAACTGAAGACTAAGGAAAAAATTTTAGAATTTAAAACGAAGGGTGCAAAATAACCTGAAAATCAAAACGCGCAACGCAGCAGTTTTGAAAATTCAGAATTCACATACTATAAAGATACCTAAGCAAAAAAATACATATATAATTTTGACTCACACCTAGTACAACATAGAAAAGGTTATGTATCTACCTGCGTGAGTAAAAGGAGAAAAGAAAAAAAGAAAATAAAACAACTGAATGTAGAAGGTGTCGAGAATACTGAGCCTTGGCTTTATCAAGGACCAGCATATAAACGAAATCACAAAAAAGCTTAAAAATCTGTTTATAAAAGAAAATAAAAACAAATAAAAAAGAAAACCAGTTATTCATCACTAGGATAGCTATACTAAAAATAGTAAAACCAACATTAAAATTAATAAGATTCTGATTAATCTATAGAAGCTCACTAAGGTGATTTAATACATGCAAAGATTATTAAATAAACTGCTCGTGTATTTTATAATATTTCTCATGTATTCTGGAGAGTTAATTCTGCTCATTCTGATCATACAGATCCACAGTCTTAAGTTTATATATTTTTTTCTCTGGTTAAAATCTCCGCGCGTTGGTTTCTTGCTGTATGAGGAGGCCATCAGCCCCACCCTCACTGCCCCCCAGCGTCTAGGGAGTGGCGGAAGAGGTCAGCCATGTTCTCCTCTTGTGAGGAGAAAAGTTTTTGTAACTCAAGAGGTAAGCTCTCTTCCTTGTTTTTTGGGTTCTAGGTTTTATAAGTTCAATGTTTGTACTTCATGTACCTTTCTCTGTCGTTTTTTAGCTTTTCAGCTTTTAAGCATTGGTTTGTCTGTTAACATTTATGCGGGTTTTAACTCTTACTTTTCTTTGTAACTTTGAGCGTCTTTTGTGGTACCTAGGAACAGAAGATGGCTAAGCTTGTTCCTTTTCTATGCGCTGTCTATGCGCTGTTTTTTCAAAGTAGTTAAGTTCTTAATAACTAATTAATTATGCACTTAAAGCACTGCTGAAATACTTTGTACATATTGCAACTAACTGTTTAAGGTATATAACTTTCACAAAGTTTTCTTTAGTTAATTATTATCTTTAACTTATTCTCGTTTTCGTGCTGTCATAAGTTGTAGAGTAGGGGGTTTTAGACTCAAGTTTTCTTTCAAAAATCTGTTCGTTATAAATTAACATTTCCTTTTTAATTGCAATGTAAAATTTGTTTTTCAGGTTTAAATTCTCTCTCAAACGAACTTGGAATTTCGTTATAGCTGAAAATCATTTCTATTTATTATGTCACTCTCACAGCTTGAGTTCTCTTTAATCTTCTTCTCTCTGTTTAATAGTAACAGATGAAGAGCATGGGTCGGGCCATGAAGGTTAATGGATGCAAGCGAAATTGTTAACTAGTGCTAGGTCATGCTACTCTACGGAGGACATGACTTATATATATATTTTTTAAACTATTTTAGGTGGGAATGTTACTTGCATCTATGGCCTTGCAGAAACCCATTTCCAACTAGGTCTTTGTGGAAGTGAGAATATGCAGAGTTTTTGCTGGTCCTTGATAAAGCCAAGGCTCAGTATTCTCGACACCTTCTACATTCAGTTGTTTTATTTTCTTTTTTTCTTTTCTCCTTTTACTCACGCAGGTAGATACATAACCTTTTCTATGTTGTACTAGGTGTGAGTCAAAATTATATATGTATTTTTTTGCTTAGGTATCTTTATAGTATATATATATATATATATATATATATATATATATATATACACCCTGAAGCTTTGACTTAATATCCTTACTCTCTGATTATTAATAGCAGTGAAGATGTACAAAACAAAATTATTGTTTACTGTAACCTTGTGTTATTCTATTTCTCACTATTATAACCCCAACTCAACCTTTAATTTCCACTGGCGTATGCTCTTACAAAATTTTCAGAGACTACTCAGCTATTTTCATTTAACAACAACTTATCAGTATTATTACAACACTTTGGAATTATTTGGCATTCAGTGTCTTAAAAAATTGAGCCATGGCACGCATCCTAGGACACGGCACCATTTATGTTGTGGCGGAAATCTCAGCCACGTTATGTAAGGTGATTATAATAGCTAGCCAAAAGTAAACCTGAAGGAAAATTTTGAATTTAGACTAAAATTTCACTTCGGGAGATGGGTAGAGGCATTTCGGAACCCAAAGTGTTTTTATGGTGGCTATATTCTTGTTACTTTGAATTGACAATTGTGTATGAGGTTTTCACTTGTAGGTGAGCTTGTGTGTACACAGATACACTTTTGTTTTCACCACCTGTACTATTTCTATATGTTATGACATCACACTGTATTCATGTTACACGTGTATAAATGTGTCAACTCTGGAAAAATCAGTAATTTTGGAACTCGTGTATATAAGCATCAAAAAAAGAAATGGTCGTGTAATCATCACTTCATTTTACTACATAGACATTGGTATATATTGTGTCACAACCCAGATTCTTGTCCTAGGCCAACGTCAAAGCGTTGGTTGATGAATGCGATGGCTCAGAAACTATGAGACACACCTAAAAATCGAATGCCAACTTATACCAAAATTTGGTTTTTGAAAGGCTAATGCCTGTATTTATTTTTACAACAATAACAACATGCACAAATAGGAAAGATATTAATATTGCTATGAGAGATTTAATACATTTACAATTTAGCACTTCGCTAAGGCTTCACTGGCCCACTCATATGTGAAGGCAGTAATTCAAATGATCGATCTTATATAATCATGGCAGAGTCCACGTGAATAATGTCACTTGTTAACACAGCGTGAACGTTAATTTACATTTGTGGCTTGCTTACATGTTATCCAAACAAATTGTATCTTCTCTGAACAAATATCAAAACTCTGGATCCAATATTTATTAGTGTATATTTATATAGGTATATATATATAGGTGTAGATCAAGATTACTTATATCTTTCTCTCTATTAACAAAACTCAAAATAAATTTCTTAAGGCAGGTATGCACAGGTGAACTGAAGTGTTAACATTTTAACATGAAAATTCCCGCCTTGAAGAGGCGAGTAAACTATCACGATTTACAATCATATTTGTGAGTTTAACTTTTTCCTTTTTTTATATGCTTACTACATTTGCGAGAGTAATGTCACGTACAGTTCCCTCTTTCTTTCCTGATGAATCTTAACTGGATAACCTCCGACATGCAGACGGAAAGTACCCTTTTTTCTTTAGAGCATACTGGTAATCTGATTACTGTAGTGCCGACTTCGGCTCTACGAAAGGGCCAAAAATAGAATTAGTGTATACAACTTACCTCTTGATGAGGGGGAATCGGTGTTGAAATTCACAAATAGGTCGGAACATCACGTCTTAGGCTGACATCTGATGGGAGGTTAAATGCTTTGACCACGCTCACTGACGAAGTGCACCTGGTACGTTAGGATGCTTTCTTCCCAGAGCCGTCATTGACCATCATGGATTGCATAGATGGGAGTGAGTTCGGGGAGGTTGCAGGTATCGAATGCCAAGTCTCGTCTGGGGTGGAGATGCACGCGTCGGTTGACCTCTTCACGGCCCGGCAAATAGGCTATCTTTTTTTCTTAGGCCTAACTGCCTGGTGGTGGCGGCACACCTCGACCCGGGCCCCTTCATTCTCTGGAGGCTGTTCTAGAGCCGCTGTTTGCTTAAATTTTTTTTTTCTCTGGGATCAGGGATGAGGTCTTTATCTTTTTTTTTTCTGGCTGGTGGTGGATAACCACCGAGGACAAGGACTATCTCCCAATTGCCCTGCATTCTTTTTCCCTTCCTTTTCCTCACTTCCAACTCCTTTTCGAGAGCTTTCTTCCCCAGACTCAAAACGACGCTCCCTCGCAGAAGAACACAGAGAGCCAATCAGCGCCATCCACGAGGGACGCTTTGCTCCCATTGGTCAGCCGGTCAAAACCACGCAATGGTTTCGTGCTTGCCCACGTGACATTCCTCTTACAACCAGAGGAAGGTAGGGTGGGGGAAAAGCAAAAGCGCAGGAACTCTCAGCGACCAGGCACATGTGTAATCTGATATGACCCTTCTTGCCTTTTTGGAGGAAAACACATAAATTTTTATTCACGCCTGCTTTCCTGCTGTTCAGAGCTTGACAGCAAGTACTATATCTCTTCAGGGTTAAACTCCCTTTGCCAGCCCACGGAACCCAGCTGGGAAATTTCTCGGGGTGGTGTTTCTGTTCTGAGAATTTCACCACAGCGTTGTAGAGAGGGAAAAAATGTCTTTTTGTGTAAATAACGGCTCACCCTTGGGTGGGCGACCTAACAATTTCAAACAGCACTCCCCTTTTCTTGGAATGAGCTTGGGGAAAAAAAAAAAAAAAAGTGACCGTTGGACGAAGAAAGGAACTGCACTTGACTTACAGAAAATATAAATACATACATCATATACCATAAAAAAAAACTACATTTTTTTTCACTACCTATTTTGAGCATAGACCAGCTTTCTTTTTCTTGCATTCCTTTTTAATACTCAACAAAAAAAATATCACTTATGAAATTACTTGCCCCAGCGAAAGATTATTCTTTTCCTTTTTTTTTTTTTTTTTTTTTTTTTTTGATTATATTTATTCTTGTTTTTAAGTTTTAAGGCCCACTTATCAAGTCCATACCGCCGCCCCGGTAGCGCAGTGGTCTAAGGCGCTGGCCTCTGATCATTCGTCCGTAAGGGGTCCGGGTTCGAATCCCGGTGAGGCATGGATGTTGTGTTTGTCTTACGGCACTGGCTCTCTCCCTTCCCTGGAACCAGTGACTCTAAATTAGGGACGGGCGACTGCTTATAGCCCATTGAGTTGCTCACAGTGGTCGTTAAACCTCCAATAAAAAAAAAAAAAAAAAAAAAAAAAGTCCATACCAGCCTTACCTCACCAACTTCATAATTTCAAAGTTAAAATTATAATACATCCTACTAACTTCTGAATTGTCCTACTCATAGATTAGATAATGAATAATACAAATGCTACATTTTTGTTCACACAACAAAGGTAAAAGAAAGAGAAAAAAAAAATATTTACACCACTCTTCACTCAGAATATTACATCCCTTCCTTTTTTTTTTTTCCTGATGTGCACTGTTATTTCCCTCCTGCTGGGCTGAGTAATTTTGAAAGCAATCACTTACTCTTTATTACGCAATTTATATGCTTAACCTTGGAACTTAACCAAAATCCATAGGCTAGCCCCAGAGCGATGATAAATACTGAATTGGAGGGAGGGTAGCCCTTTGCTACTCTCCTATCCCTTAACAAAGTAAAAACACTCATTCTGTACATTAAGCAGAGAAGAGGAGAAAAAAATTGGCGATGAGAAAATAGAATTTTCTGTGACTTTTTCTTGACTTTTCTCTCTGGATCCAAAAATCGAACCCAGGGGAGGTGAAATCTAAATTTACGAAATGTTTAACAGCAAATCACTCCAGGGAAGAATCGTCACCCTTTCCTGAACTGACCACTATTATCCCTTCGATTTATTTATTTTTCTTTCAAGAAAAACGTGGATAATGTTGATGAAAATCTGAAAACATTGATCAGGTGTACACAGATTTTCAGCAACATATCATTATAGATTTGACTGAAAATCCTATAAAGCTGGCAAAAATTGCATTTTTGAAGGAATACACAAAAATTGACTTTGTTACTATATATCACTGAATTCTCACTTAAAATTTCAAAATACATACATACATATACATATCACTAAGCTGTTCTGAGATTCAGAGGTTAGCTCCAAAAAGAAATACAAACTTCCAGATATTTTTACTTATTGTTGTCGTATCAAACTTCGCCATTTACAGCGATCTTGACATACAACTCGTGCTTCACTGATATCCATTGCATGCCGTACACAAGATCTTTTATACTTCATACTCATAATCTTTTTCTCATGCAGATACTCCTGAATCTGATCCACCCATGTCTTCCTTGGCCTTCCTCTGCCTTTCCTTCCTGCCACTTGGGTTGAAAATATTTTTTTAGTAAGCATTTCATCACTCATGCTTTCAACATGGCCAAACCACCGAAGCATATTAGTCTCCACCTTGCTAACAACATTTTGCTTCACATCACACAACTGCAATACACCTTCATTCCTCACACAATCAGATCGTGTCTTGCCACAAACCCCATGTGAAGTAACGCATTTCTCCAGCACACAAACGACTCTTATGTTTCTTCTGCAGTACCCAGGTTTCACTGCCATACATCAGAGTAGGAACAATTACTGTTTCATACACAGCCATGCGGGACTCTCTAGAGAACCCATCATTCCCGTGAAAACCTCCCAGAGCAGCTATGACTTTCAAAGAAGAATTCACTCGCCTACTGATGTCACCATCCAACTTGTTCTCTCTGTCAAACATGCTTCCTAAATACACAAACTCACTCACCTGGTCAATCACAGTGCCATTTATACTTACATTACATTCAGTGCTACCCATTCCTCTCTCAAATTTCAAAATGCCTGCACAAAATAACACACATGTACAAATAAACATTCTAACAGCATTCCAACTTTAAAAAAAAAAAAAATATTTTGGTGACTTGGTCAGATTGATTTTTACCAAGCTTGTGGTATCATTTTAATGATCCATCCATGTGTCTGTGGACACCATGCGACCATTAGTCTGACTGAAAAATTCTTTTTCATTGGGAATCTTGAAATGTGGGAATGATGATTCTTGCTTTCTGAGTTTCCTTTTACGATGCACAACTTTGCCACTTAGAAGGAGTAGATGTAGACACTGTTGATTTCAATGTGCGTTTTATTCCATATAATTGCTTCTAAATATCCAATTTTAAAAAGTCTTCCATTCAGTATTATTTATAATGAAGACAAATGGGTTCAGTTTTTTCTTTTTCAAGTATTTCGTTGTATTTCCTCTTGGGGGTGTAAAGTTAAATTGCGATTTCTCAGATACCTCTGCTTCTAAAAGTTCAATTTGAAACATTCTTTTTACGTTGGATAGAGCTTTAGGTGGGAAATGTTCTGTATGTATTTCTGATTTTTGGTGAATGGTTTGGCCACTAGGAGACATGCGTATACTTCTGTATCTGATGTGTTTGCAGCAATTTCTGCGCTTCTGAAAACTGGATTGAAAAAAATCTTTTGTTGTCAGATACCACTCACCACAGCATACCTTTTGAAGATTCCTTATGCTTAAAATAATGCATAAATTTTCTGCAGGGCATAGATATATAATTTTTTCAATATCTGCTTCGGACAGTCAAATTTGAAAAATTCTTTTTCGGGGAATGTTTCTAATGCAAAAAAATGTTTTGCTTATAATTCCAAATATTCCTTAATGCACAGGTGTACCACTAGAGGGTATAAGTTCACATTTCTCTTTACAGCACATTACCAGAAATATCTGAGCATCCAAAAACCTGATTGAAAAAATAGTTTTTCAGTCAGATACTACTAACTACCAAACTATTTTGTGTGCATTTTCTGCCAAAAATAATGCAGTTTCTCTGCTAGGGGGCACACATATTTAATCTGTTTTTGTTGATGTCTCTGCTTCTGAAAGTTAGATTTAGAAAATTATTTTAACACTGTATACCATTTACCATGTGGAACACTTTGTATTTGTGTTTTTTTTTTTTTTGTATTTATAGAGTTTTGGTGCTAGGTGGTGTTAGTGTATATTTCTGTTTGCAGCTGTATCTGCGCTTCTAAAAATCTTTTTTGCTCTATGCCACTTGCTATTGTAATGATGGAGAATATTATCCTCTTTAAGTAATTTAAAGTTTTCCTGCTAGGTGGTGTAAATCAGGGCTGTTTGTGTTCCGGGTTTGGGCGATCTTTTCATACCCGGAATTCCGGATGTTTAGCTTTGAAGACATTTTTAAGACTGTTAAATTTTGAGTTCTAATAAGTGACAAAGCAAAAAAAAAAAAATTAAAACGATTCATGGCAAAAGTATTTACTAAAAAAAATTGATTTTCACCAATGAATTAATGTGATAATAATATTGTCTTTCTCGCCGATGCAGCCGATTCGAGCTTGACGCCTGAAGTCTCGACGTGAAGCCGGCAGTTCGTGCTGTGGTTAACAAATAAAGGTAACTTGATCACGCTAGTTACGTTAAATGAAAACTTTTACAAAAAGTTCGTAAGTTGGAAGCTTTCGACCTTATCTTAGGTCTTCATCACGCCAATGGAGGACTAAGATTGTTGCCAGATTCTACATTTGAATTTTTCCTATTTTTGTTGCCAAAACTTAGAATTGATCTCCAGATCATCGGAATGTAGAGAGGAGATTCGGAATTGCCAGTCATTGAGTTGAAAATAATTTCCAGGCTTTCACGGTAACAGAGGGCAAAACGATTGTCAAAAGAAGCAATTCGTTTTGCTTCGTTCCAGTGGGGAACTGCAGAAGTGTCTTCCATTGTCAAAATAAACAAGGCAGTATTAGGATTGGCTTTCGAAACATCTTTTTTATGTTCCAAAATTCTATGGCTAATGCTCCTGTATGTGCTTCCAATGTATAAGTTATCCCCAGTAGAAGAAGAGATAGGAATGCAGTAAACTCCTGGGAGGTTCAGGCTTTCAACTTTGTCCCTATCCCTTTGTAGAAGTTTCAAGATGTTTGGGGTAGATTTAATGGCAAGATGGTAACCAAAACTTCTAAAAAGAATCTGTAACTTATAAGCATAGGAAGGATGGTAAGGAACAGAACCACAGAAATTCAGGTCTTCTTTCTTATGAAGGAGGAGGCATTCGATTTTCGAATGGTTTTCATATTTCTTTATGAGGGAGTTGACTGTAACAGCAGGGAAACCATGGGAGAGGGCTATTGTAGAAATTTTGGAAAGTTCTTCTTGAAGAGAGAGTTGGTTGTTGCAAATGATATGAGCCCTGTGGATGTAGGACTTTAATGCTGCAAGCTTGTAGAGATGCAGGGTGAAAGATTTGTAGGGAATGATGTTAGTGGCCGCAGAAGGTTTACGATAGATGGAACGAGTAATAGAGAGATCAGTGTTTCTGCAGATAGATACATCCAGGAAATCAATTTTGTGGTTTACTTCCTTAGATATAGTGAGATTAATGGAAGGAAATTTCACGGAGTTGATCAGTGTCTGTAGTTCAGACTCGGAATGTGGCCAGCTAATAAAAATGTCGTCCACATATCTTAACCATAGGGAAGGTTGAAAAGGGTGTTGAGGAATGATGGAAACTTCAATATGTTGCATGTAGATTTCTGCAAGCAGAGGGGAAAGAGGTGAGCCCATGGGGAGACCAGATTGTTGCCTATACACAATTTTGTTGAAAACAAAACAACTGTGTTGATGAATAGTGTGGAAACAATCATAAAGATCTTTGATAAGAGTACCGGGGGTTCAAAATGAAGAATCAATTTCTTCATGAGGAGCATGTAGGAATCAAAATATGGTACAGAGGGAAACAAAGATTCTACATCAAGAGTATACAGATTAACACTAGGAGAAAAGGAATTAGGAAGTTTGTGGATGAAGTTTGAAGTAGAGACAACAGTATGAGGATGGTTGGCTGCCAGGGATTTGCATTTGAGGACCAATCTCTTTTCAGGGTTTACTGCTGGAGAAAAAGAATATTCCACTAAAGGCTTGATGGGGTTACCAGCTTTATGCAGTTTCACTTGCAGGAAAAGCCTGGGAGTTCTAAAGTAAGGAGGGGTGAGATATCACCAAGGAAGGATTGAAGAGTTTCTTTCTTAGCTAATCTGTCAACTGAGTTTTTGAGTGAGTTGGTGGTGTCTGACTGCAAAGGAATGCAGTTAGCAGATGTGAGAAATGGATGCACTTTTTGGTTTAGTGTTTCTTTACCAATGATGACTGGGCAACCAACTTTATCTGCTTTGCATACGGCTAGGTCATTTTCCTGAATAAATGACCTGAATTCTTTTAAACAAGAAGAGTACTTGATTGGCACAGAATTTTGCTTGGATAAGATAACAGCAGCGTTGGCACGAAGGATAGGCTGGTGAACAGTCTCAGTTCTGTGGATGGCTGATTCTATAACAGAAACAGTTTGTGGAAGATTGATAGGAAGAGCAGGTGGAAATTTTGGGCCTAATGATAAGAATTTATCCAAGCTAGGAGGAATAGTGACAGAAGAAAGATTTACATACTTTGGCTTGTCAGTAGAGGCTGAAGACGGAGATGTTGCTTGACTTTTTTGCTTGGAGAGTAGAAAATTGAATTTCTTTGTATGGCGAGCATATTCAATTACTTCAATTGTTGAGAGGGTTTGGTTGATACGAACCATGAAAATATCAAGCAAAGCAGGATGAGTGGTAGCAGCCAGTGATTAGTAGTTAATGTAGCAGGAAAGTTCAGTTTTAGCAATGGAGGAACGCAGGTCACGGATAGCGGCAGATAGGAGGTTATGGCTGGTCTGCTGTAGTAACGCACGGTACCGTCCTTTGAAGATGGGTTTGCAGATCTGAAAAGCTTGGGGAAGAATGCCAGAAGTCTTGCAGGAAACAAGAAAACGAAGACTGCAAAGAGAATGAGTAACTTGGGTCCGAAGTTTCCGGAAGGAAATCCAATCTTTCGTCCAGTCCAAAATAAAATGCCCGGAAGTTGCGTAGCTTTGAAACATGATGATGGGCAAAACACGTAACAATATTAACAAATAAAGGTAACTTGGTCACGCTAGTTACGTTAAATGAAAACTTTTACAAAAAGTTCGGAAGTTGGAAGCTTTCGACCTTATCTTAGTTTACTGGAGTTTACTGCATTCCTATCTCTTCTTCTACTGGGGATAACTTATACATTGGAAGCACATACAGGAGCATTAGCCATAGAATTTTGGAACATAAAAAAGATGTTTCGGAAGCCAATCCTAATACTGCCTTGTCTATTTTGACAATGGAAGACACTTCTGCAGTGCCCCACTGGAACGAAGCAAAACGAATTGCTTCTTTTGACAATCGTTTTGCCCTCTGTTACCGTGAAAGCCTGGAAATTATTTTCAACTCAATGACTTGCAGTTCCGAATCTCCTCTACATTCCGATGATCTGGAGATCAATTCTAAGTTTTGGCAACAAAAATAGGAAAAATTCAAATGTAGAATCTGGCAACAATCTTAGTCCTCCATTGGCATGATGAAGACCTAAGATATGGTCTAAAGCTTCCAACTTACGAACTTTTTCTAAAAGTTTTCATTTAACGTAACTAGCGTGATCAAGTTACCTTTATTTGTTAATATTGTTACGTGTTTTGCCCATCGTCGTCACGTGCTGTGGTTGTCCTTTGGAAAGACCATGCGCACAAATTCTGGCATTTCGTCGTCGCTTCTGCTCCTAGATGCAAAAAAAAAACGGTTTTTCGCTCTGATGTGGGATTGGAGCTTGGAGATGGTGGGAGGAGCGAGTTAAAGCAAATAAAGTACGTCACTAGCGCGTCTGCACCCAAAGCATATAAACGCTTCGCATGAAGAAGCTCAACTCTTGTAGAGATAACGTAAAACAGGCGACAGCAGCGCCACCGTGTAATGCGGCACTAGATGCTCTGCGGGAAAGTTAACATTCAGGCGCAAAAAGCGTAGGGGACACGGGACGGGAAGCTTATTTCACGGAAAGGAAGCGAAGCTTTACTCTGCGATTGTTTCTTTCGGTCTGATTACTAAAGCATTTGTTTTTGTTGTTCTTTTCTGAGTGTCCCTCCTGTGCTTTCTTTTGGTGAAACAAATATATACATTAGCAATTAATATTATTTTAACGAAATTTTAGCAGTTTTATTCTCACTTTAAGCACCAACTTTTTCAGTCTTGATATTGAATACGTAGGTACCAAAATGCCTCAAAATTAATGTCATGGGAAAATAAAACTGCTTACAACTTTTAAATTCTGAACTGGAAGTCGTTTTAAACAAAGAAACACCTTTATATTTTTGTGGAAATCAAAATATATACTACCTCTAAAAAAATAAAATGACGCGAACTTCACGTAAACATGCTAAACGAAATGTAGCTGCAGCTTAACATTTTAACGAAAAAAATTGTAATAAAGTGACGCATAAAACGATCTTGCCCGAACGTTTTTAGATAAAAAATCTATTTTTTGTTTGCAAGTTATTTTTTGGGGTTTTTTTTAAGCTGCAAACAAATTTTTACTTATCAAAAATGATTTAAAACAGACTTCAAAAATACAACTAGAGGCTCCAATGCGGTCAGGTGGTTTCTATTAATATCCCCTATCCAGTTTCTATTTATTCTGCACATACACCATTAGGCTTTAGATCCCAAAGTAAAATGAAGCAATAACTTACCTTGATTTCCGATTATGGGTTAAATATCTAAGTTATCGGTAAAAAATATATATATTAAGTCAAAAAAGATTGAAAAAAAGACAATGCTCTTAAAATTATTTCTATAATAAAACAGATACATATTGATTATTAAACGATTTTATTACTACATTGATCATAGATGTTACATGCACTGCAATTTTCCACACCACTAAAGAATACAGGGCATCAACAATAAGTGTCGCTGATAGGTACACTGCAAAATTACATTTTTCGAGAATCAGCTGGTGTTAAATTATACATTTTTCAACACAAGTAGTAATACAAAACCATTAAATAATTTTATCATTACTCTGACTAAACACTAGTGACACATGTGCTTCTTTTTTCCCATACAAATAAAGTGTACATGGTGTCAATTATAAGTACAGACAATAGATACATCTCAAAATGATATTTAAAAAATTAGCTGCCGCTAGGTAAAGTATGCATTTTACAACACATTACTCTGATGCAACACTTGGTAAACATGTGCTTCTTTTTTCCCCATACAAATAAAGCGTACATGGCGTCAATTATAAGTACAGATAATAGATACATCTCAAAATGGTAAAATAGGTATTTTACAACACATTACTCTGATGCAACACTTGGTAAACATGTGTTTCTTTTTTCCCATACAAATAAAGCATTCATGGCGTCAATTATAAGTACAGATAATAGATACACTGCAAAATTAAATTTTTAAAAAATCAGCTGCTGGTAGGTAAATTATGCATTTTCCCAACAGCATATCATACTCTGACTCAACACTTGTGACACATGCGCTTCTTCTTCCCGTACAAATAAAGTATGCATGTGTTCCAGGGATCATAGCATACTTCTGGAAAATTTTAGGTAGGAATTTTAGGAATTTTTGGAAAAATTTTAGGAAAATTTTAGGAGTGTATTTCAATAAAAACTAGATGTATATTTGTATATATCTAGTAAAACAACTTAGTATACATTGTAGAGTTTGCTTCACACCCTTCAACCATATATACTGATAGACTGCGCATGACATCAAAATTTCTGGCTCCAACATAAAATCACATGACATCAGTCAAAAAGATGGGTTACACCTGCTGTGCTTATGGTTGCTCTGAGCGATATAGTAAAGGAAGTTCTATGATTTTTCATGGGTAAGAAACAAATTAAATACCTAAGTCAATAAAGTTCAATTACTTAACCAGAAACTTGCAGCTATTGATATAAAAATATAGTAACTTAAGAAAAAAAAAATGGAATGCATGTTACAAATTCTTCACAAATGTTCATCACATTATAAATCACGAAATGTAAACAACCCGATCATGCATGTATATGGCTCATAAGTAAACTTACCTGAAGAGTTTTCATTATATATGAGGCGCATTCACATAATACACCTAAAACACTGAAGTTCTGCAGCGTAAATTAGTAATCCATAACAGCATTTTTATACGAAATTTGGAGTCTGATGATGATGTGCCCAATGTTGGAGCCATGGCAGCTTTGATGCAGCTATTGCCAATGCGCAGTCCATTAGTATATATGGTCGAAGTTCACACCCAAATTTTTTGCATAACGTCTAATGTCTAAAGTTTAAGTATGATTTACTTCTAATGTTCAGTTCTTATCTTTTCACGTGTTATTATCATATTCAAGTATATTTACCACATTCAAGTTTCACTTTGAACATTAATATGCTGTTGAACCAGAAGCAATTCACGATTTTCACAGTAAAGTTTTCAGGTTTCACATTAAATTATAATATCCTAAAAAGGTAATTAAAAACCAAGAACTATGTACAATTGTTCACTAAATTACTTTTTTCATATTATTGTTTCAACCTTTTCCTGATAAGCCTATCTTTTTCTGCTTCCACCACAACTAATTTACTTTCAGTTTTCTTTATTTCAGCTGAACCTTGTATGATCAAGTTAGAGGCAACTGCTATTTCAACAGTATTTTGTTTTTTTACAGCTTTTCTCATTCTTTCTGTTCCCTCTTGAATTACTGCTAGGGAGGCTTCTTTATCTTTTTTAAGCCTATTTATTTCTGCATCATTTTCTTTTATTTTGTCATCAAACTCAGCTTTTCTTTTTTTCCTCTAGCTGCTTTTCCTTATTTTCCCTCTCTTTCTGCTTCCTTTCTTTTACCTTTTTTGATTCTTCTTCCTTCAGCTTATCAACACACTCTTTATAAAATTTATGTGAATCACGAACACTATTTAACAAATTTCTTGTTATGGGAACTTTACTTACACATCCATAGTGTTTAATGGTCCCTTTAACTATTCTTAATGATGTTATAGTTGATTCTTTTAAGTTAGCCTTGTCCTTCCTTAACAGAGCAGTGTTAACCGAAAATCCCCTTTCTGCATCAGCATTACCATGAGGTAAAACTAAAATTGACTTGATGAGTTTAGCAAGATTTGAGTATTTTTCTTTTCCGCTAGAATCTTTAATACTAAATATATTACGCCAGTAATGATCAATCCGCACTGGAATATGCACTTCCTCTGAAAATTTCACTAGTTCATCAAGAGTTGGCTTATCGCAATTTAAAAGTTTCCACTCTTCTCTTACTCTATCAATTTGTTCCTCAGAAAGATGCAAAACACTTGAAATTCTGGTTATTTCCGAAAGTCCTTCAGTGACTGAAAGTTGAGTTGACTCTTTCTTTGGTTCTTTTACCTTTAAAACTTCTATGTCTCTTAGCTTTTGATTGCAGAATGGCAAATTTGACTTTAAATATTTTGTGGTTGCAATTAGTGATGATCTTACATCTAAGAGAAATAATTTCTGCCTGGTCTCCTGAACATTCCTGAGGAGATTTTTGTCTTCATACCAACTTCTAACTTCCCCTAGTTTTTTCCATGAATTTTTGTTTTCAAAATCTACATTTTTAGGTCTTCTCCAAATTCCCCTGCAATAACATCATCTTGGATAAACTGAGCCATAACATTCCTCATTAAAGTATTTAAATCAGAATATAAGTGGTGTATTTTTGGTTCTTCACTCTGATAACATAATGAAAACTTTTCAAAATTTTGGTGTGAAAATGAAATTAATGCTAAATAGCAAGGAGTTAGCTCATTTTTCAGGAAACAGTGAATTCTTTTATACCTTGCTGAATTGTTAGTTGTTTTTCAAATATTTTTTGAGATGGCAAGAAGTTTAAAAAATATTGTGTAATATTTAGCCATTGATCCAAGAGCCTCTGGGCTACAGAACCAACGGTTAACCATCTGTTGCTGACATGACGCAAAAAAATTTGGCTGTGGCCAATGTTATATCCTCGACCGATTTATAATCCTCTCGTCTTGCAGCACTACTCTTTAAAAAGTAATGCATATCAGTAGCAAATTCGTCAAAATCTATATTTAAGCTTGTCAAAAAAATTTTAAATGCATTACTAACAACACGCAGGTTGCAAAAACCTAGTTCCAAAGATTTCTGGCCTGTTTCTTGTTTTACAACTTCATTGAATTTGCGTAAAAAGCACTTATTTACATTTGGGCTGCCCATGGATACACAAATAATTCTGTTCAACAAAATATTGAAGGATGATAACACATCAAGAATTTCTTTTAGCAAAATATCTGCTGTTGCATGACCCAGAAAAACGCTTGTTAGGTATCGGCAAGAAACTGAATTTTTTCTGAAGACCAGTACCTGAGATACACATCCAACTGCCGTTTGACTTGTGCATTTGTAGTTTCATCAAATGCTATAGTAACCTTTCCTGGGCTACTAGATGCAATGTCTTTTTTCAAATCTTCTTCAAAATATTTTGACAATCCATGTGATATCACATAAGCAACTTTTTTTCTTTAAGTTGCATTTTGGCTGCAATAGCAGAATCAGGAAACATTTCTTTGAAAAATTCAACTGTTTCAGTGCATGAAACAAAAGACATATTGTCCTTAGCAACTTTCATGGCCCATAATGCTTCGGCTTTAGCCAACTGTAAATCATGACTCAGTACTTCACTAATATTTGTTTTGGGCTGAAGATCCCGTCCTCCAAAGGCTTTCAGGATGGACTTATTTTGAAATTTACTTTGAAATTTCTGCAAATGTTTTTTCTTCCTTTATGATGCGCTTTTACTTGTGAAAAGCCACTATTAGAAATATTGAAAATTTCTGAACACAATATACACTTAGCAGAAAATATTGTTTCAGTTGCAGAACACCATTCTTTCAACTTCACTCCGTCCAATTCTTTGGCGAGCCACGCATCTTGAAATTTCGTTTTGGATTTAGGCATCTTAAACACTTGTATTACTAACCAGAAAATGAAAGGGAAGTACAAAAAAAAGTTCCAATATTGCAAAACCAGACAACTTCCCGAAGTTTGGCTGCAAGGATGTCAGAAGATAGAAAAAAAAAAAAAAAAAAAAAAAAGCAAGTCACCACTAGAGAACTGAACCTGCACACAGCACAGAGAACACCATAAAAGACGCAAAACCAGAAACTATCATACGCATCTCACACAAGTTCAGTCAAAGCGAGTCGGAGCCGAGATATATTGCGTATCGAAGGTCGCTGTCGCCGACGCACGATCGAAGGTTAATGATCACGTGCTCTACTGCCTGCCACGATAACACTCAGCTACCATCCCATCGTCATTACCGGAGGTTACGGAAGGAGACCACATGTTTTCTCTTTGCTTCCACCCACCTGCGGTTTACAATAACAAAACATCAGCAGAAAGAGGAGGTTCCACGAGGCATGTCCAAAAATAAAGTACGATCTTCTGCGTGCCACTGAGTTGGTCTGCAAAGCGCAAACCAGGGGTGAAAATGACCCCTCCCCTTTTCCCTTAGATCTCTTGTTACTCTCGAAAACTATCCGAAGGCAAAAAAGTGGAGCGCCCGCCCCGAAGCAAGTGCATCTCGATGGCGTAATTTTCCCTCCCTTCAGCAGCACAGCATATAGGCTGTGTTTCTACAATAACAGGTCTTTTTACCTTACCGTAATGGTAAATTTATTGGCGTTAATAACGGTTGTATTTTTAATAAATAAGCTTACGAAAATTTTAGGAAGAATTAGCAAATTTTAGTTATAATTTTAGGAATTTAAGGAGGGTCACAAAATATTAGGAATTTTATTAATTTTAGGAGAAATGCGATCCCTGGTGTTCAATAAATAAGTACACAAAATACATACACTGCAAAATGAAATTTTTAAAATATCAGCTGCTGGTAGGTAAATTATGCGTTTTATAACACGATTAGGAATGCAAAACAATTAAATAATTTTATCATTACTCTGACTAAACACTTGTGACACATGCGCTTCTTTTTTCCCATACAAATAAAGTATGGATGCGTTCAATAAGTACAGACAAATATGTATGCCCTGCAAATTATTAGGTGTGCAACTTAATTATCGGCCACAGCCATGATACATTGAGAGCAAATTATAGCAAATCGAATACACACCTAATTGAGAAAATAATCCCAGTCAGTCTTTTGAAAAAAGAAAAACAACCTTCACTTGTACAGTTGCTAATTGGTAAAGTTAGAATTTTTTTCAAAGTTGCCTCAACATTTGGAAATGTTCTCTTATTTATTTTACATAAATTTCGCTGACTGTATAATATTTTGAGGTTTCTGTTTAATGAGCAAAAACTGCTGATATCTTTCAGCAACATCATTATAATGCTCCTTCACAAGAAGCTTCATTTGTTTCACAGTATATTATGAAAGAAAATTTGTCTACAATGTTTTCATATGAATTGTGATATTAATGCATCACACAAAGCATAGTGAAGTGTCACTAACAAATTATCTCAAGGATGGAGATATACTGGAGGAGCATCTTCATCATCAATAATTTTTGTAATTTCCATTGGAACAGGAAAAAAACCACTGAAAAAAAAGAAAAAATTGTTTTTGCTAAATAAACTGTATAGGAATAAATGTCAAACAACAATGGATAGGAATACATGTCAAAATCTGTTCTATGGTTCTTAAACTTGAGTTAGCATATCGTACAACAAAAGATAGCTCATTAACATGAGACAGGTCTGGTGTACAATCAATCGTAATCAAACACATTTTTTTCTCATTCAGCGTGATCCAAAATAGTAATTGTTTTAAGGAAAATCTTAGTTTACAGGAAATGGAAAATGATGTTAAAGCTAAAGACATGCATTTCATGTACAAATAATTAAAACAGTTCTCCTACAAGGGGCGAGAAATCTGGGCTTGCAACCAGGCATCAAATGCCCTAGGTGCACCCCTGAATAAAGATAACATGCTTGTTTTCCAAACAAAATGCTAAACATGTTTTCCAAAATTTTTATGACAATTATTGTTTTTTTTTTTTTTTCAGTGGTTTTTTTCTGTTTTTCAGATCCCTACACATTTGTTTAACTTTGTACGTAACCATTAAATGAAAATAATACGTAACAAGATATTCCCACATTTTATCCTTATGAATGCTGCAGGATAACCAATTGTGGTCCACTTCACTAAGTATGCCAACCAATTCTTTTTTTTATGTGTCTGTGGTGGCAAATCTCATGAAACTGCGAAGCAAACAGTTCACCAAGTTTACATACAGTCTACCAATGCTTCAGTAGGATAAGTCAACCCTTTTTTGACATCATCAAATTCTTTGAAGTGTATGAACACTGAATTCTCAGTTAAGGTGTTTTGTCACCAATTAAATCAGCAGTGCAAACTTCACACAAAAATTTGCCTGCTACATTCTTGGCTACAAAACCTGCTACATATGCAGCTGCATTTGTATCTAAGTTAGAAAATATCCTATCTGAAGCAATCAAACTGTTTAATGAACTGTCTGGATTGTCCACATCACTGCTGTTTATCAGCTCAGGGTTTTCAGACACATTTAATGTATGCATAGGAATTAAAATTGTGTCATCATCAGGCTCACAATTTGCCATTCCACAAGTGCTAATGATACTCTGTGCCATGATTAACCTTGCTCTCTGCTGAAAGTCATATGCAGTAAAATGGTCATTATTACCTCCTTTGCATCTGACAACATAATTTTTTTTTCCAAGGCATCTTGGTTAAACCTGCACATTAAAATGAAAGGAACATCATTTAACAGTGTAGGGATCATATGCAGAAAGGCAGACAAAGTAATTTTGAGGCCTAATATGCATGGAAATGAGATTTTTCTACCTTTGGTGTCAAAGGATAACGATTTCATAAATTCCAACTGTTTCTTCCAGAATTCTATGTGAGAAGAATTTTTGTAACAGCAGACAACAAAGGCCGAGTTTTATCTTTCAAAACTCGACTGTTCAAACTGTCAAATAGATCATTGACAAATGAACAAAAATCAGCTGTATGGGTGGCAGAAGAAGATAGATAATTCAGTGCAGTCAGCCAACACAAAGCTGATGACACTGACTGGCTTAGCACCTGAGTGGCAAGCTTGACATTCATGGCACTTAGCCCATCCACCTGTATGTGCCGCCTTGATAATTTAGGAACAACTCTATGTTTCTGCTTTGAATCCAATTCATACAAGGCAACTATATCGTCCCAGGAAGCAATTTTGTTACCTGAAAACTTAACCTTGTATTTCCTAAAGTTGTTCCTTACACATTTAATCAAATGTGGAACGTCACACAATGTGAAGATCTTTTGACCTTCAAATACAAAAAAGAGCCTGCTTCGGATAGTCAAATTTAAAAAATTCTTTTTCGGGGAATGTTTCTAATAAAAAAAAAAAGGTTTTTCTTATAATTCCAAATATTCCTTAATGCACAGGTGTACCACTAGAGGGTATAAGTTCACATTTCTCTTTACAGCACATTACCAGAAATATCTGAGCATCCAAAAACCTGATTGAAAAAATAGTTTTTCAGTCAGATACTACTAACTACCAAACTATTTTGTGTGCATTTTCTGCCAAAAATAATGCAGTTTCTCTGCTAGGGGGCACACATATTTAATCTGTTTTTGTTGATGTCTCTGCTTCTGAAAGTTAGATTTAGAAAATTATTTTAACACTGTATACCATTTACCATGTGGAACACTTTGTATTTGTGTTTTTTTGTATTTATAGAGTTTTGGTGCTAGGTGGTGTTAGTGTATATTTCTGTTTGCAGCTGTATCTGCGCTTCTAAAAATCTTTTTGCTCTATGCCTCTTGCTATAGTAATGGTGGAGAATATTATCCTCTTTAAGTAATTTAACGTTTTCCTGCTAGGTGGTGTAAATCAGGGCTGTTTGTGTTCCGGGTTTGGGCGATCTTTCATACCCGGAATTCCGGATGGTTAGCTTTGAAGACATTTTTAAGGCTGTTAAATTTTGAGTTCTAATAAGCAACAAAGCAAAAAAAAAAAAAAAAATTAAACGATTCATGGCAAAAGTATTTACTAAAAAAATTGATTTAAAAAAATTGATTTTCACCAATGAATTAATGTGATAATAATATTGTCTTTCTCGTCGATGCAGCCGATTTGAGCTTGACGCCTGAAGTCTCGACATGAAGCCGGCAGTTCGTGCTGTGGTTGTCTGTTGTCCTGTGGGAAGGTCATGCGTGCAAATTCTGTCATTTCGTCGTCGCTTCTGCTCCTCGAAGCAAAAAAAAGGTTTTTCGCTCTGATGAGTGATGTGGGATTGGAGCTTGGAGATGGCTGGGGGAGCGAGTTAAATCAAATAAAGTACGTCACTCACGCGTCTGCACCTACGCGTGGGAGCAGCCTGCCTCATTGTATTAGTAGGTCAGTGACGGAGGAGGTGTCTTTGTTTCCCTGATGAAACGTTTGTGGTTTTTTTGTTTAGGCAAAAGTGTGCGTGCGTGCGTGTGTGTGTGAATGTTTTTAGAGATTTGAAAGTTTACACGATTTCAGTTTGTTAAGTTCATCGTCAACGATGAAATTTTTAACCAAAACTGACGATCTCAAGACGTTAGTGGCCTCAGTCAAAAATAAATTCCAGTGGGATTGGATAGGAAAAAAAAAAGACCCAGAAGGAGAAAGCTGGGATATGGTGTCGGAAAATTGATACAGCTGGGTCATGTTTCTGTTCTGCATATATAAATGGAGTGCATGCTACTTCTGCCCCCAAAACCTGTTGAAGCAATTATAACGGCTACTTGTAATAATAGTAAAGGTTCCTCTTCGGTACACAAACAAGACACTGCAAATGAAGGATGTTGTAAACGTAAGCATCAGCCTGATAGCGTCTCCGCTAAAAAACAAATGAAGATTGCACATTTTTTTAAGAAATAGTGTTATTTTATTAGTAAATATAACTTTAGATTAACACCACACCAGACTGATGGTTTTTTTTTTTTATTAATAAATGGAACTTTAGATCAACATCCAATTTGCTAAATATACTGTTATTTTATTAGTAAATAGAACTTTAGGTCAATACCACCTGACTAAAACTTAACGACTAAAATTTCTGTTAAAAAAAGATCAATATCCTCTGAAAAAGAGGAGTTGCCTGTCTAGTAACATAAAAACTTGACTGCCGATTTTCTTTTATTTATTTGCCAAATGGGTAATTTTGCAATTGGAAAGAAAGGCAATTTTTTTTTTAAAAAGGTATGTTATGTGTGTAATTGGTTTATTTTATACAAATGCAAATTTTTTATTAACATTCTTAGTGTGGTATATGTTAAAGACAATATCATGTAGTTGTCGAAATCAAAGTTACTTAAATTTCACTGAAGGAATTTATTTTTTAGCAACAAATTAATACTGCAAGCTCAACCCCAAAATAATTTACTGTTGTGAGCAAAAGTTTTAGGTAGGTAGGTAGTAAGTAATTCCCAAAGTGAAACCATTTTATCTTTCGAAGTATCGGTAACAGCTTTGCTGATAAGTATAATAATTAGAGGTATTAATAGTAACGGAAATACTTTTGTTGTGCTGGGGGGGGGTACCCACATATGTTCATTTATGTCTCGAGTTTATGCATTTTCACTGTTGGGAGACGCCGATGATTTTAGGGTTTCGTGCCTTGCCTTGCAAACACCTCTGGTAAATGTCAAAGCTTTTTTCTCACTGCATCTGCTTCCAGAAGTATTTGAAAAAATTATTTTTCTTAGCATGACTTTTGCTATGAAGTATGCTTTTTGCATGTTTTCTCCTTTTAGATTATTCAGAAATTTTTCGCTAGTGGGCATAAATTTTTGTGATATATAACTTAGTTTATATAAACATATCTATGTCTAGAACTTACGTTACGTGGCTGTAAAACATTAGTTTTATTGCAAGTGCTAGTAGAACAGTTTATCTGTTTTCACTGAAGATGGCTTACAGATAATGCTGAAACTAGTCTGATATTGCCAAGGAGGAGAGTTGGAGTATAAAGCGAGCTTGATATTTTAACGTTCTTTTAATCTTTGTGTTTTATAAATTCTTTCACGTTCAATAGCCAAGAATCGACCAGTGCACCTGTACTGAGATTAGTCCATCCCAGATGTGTCATGGTGCACAATGTTCTTTCTTTTAACCTTTGACTTTTAAAAATTCTTTCATGTTTATTCACCCTTTCATTGTTTTTATCTATCGTACATTATTTCAGAATATTTTATGTTACTCCTTCCCTTGTATCGCAATTTCAAAATCTTTTATGGTTTTTTAAAAAAGATTCGACGATGGATCATCCAGTATACTTCTACCTGGTTTGTTCCGTCCATGTTTTGTCATAGTGCACTACGTTACTGAACCATGTTCCTTAAACTGTCATACAAGTATAATTTAAAACATGTTGACCAGTGCACCTGTACTTGGTTACTACCTTTATGGACTGAGTCATAAGTTAGGACTGTATCTGACGAGTTGATGTTGATTTTTTACTGAGCTTGTTGTTCAAGGTAAGCTGAAGTACATTTCAACTACATATCTTCTTATTGTTCTATATATCTCGCTTGTTTTGTGCCTAATTATATATAACCTCCCAAGTACGACAATTTAACGTGTGAACAGTAATAAAATTCGGCATACATATTGTCGATAAAACTAGTGTAAAAATTTTTTTCTTGTATATATCTTTACATGTGTTAAATCACTTACTCTCAGGGCTTTACTCAGATATATTCCTTTGGTTCCAGTTGAAGAAATTTTGTTTAAGCTTCCTTCTCTCTCAGTTCTTTTGGATTTTTACAGACTTTTCTGGCCTCTTGATTTTCGTCAAGGCCTGATTTAAGGTAAAGAAGGATTAGCAAAGGTTTTATTTCGAAAATCCAAAAGAACTCAGAGAAGGAAAATTAAACAATTTCTTCAACTGGAACCATAGGGATGTATATATCACTTTTTCTAACTGTTGGATTTGAAAATCCCATTGTCGCTGATATCTTCCTTCAGTTATGAAAAACTTTGTGCACAGTTTTTAACTTGCATAACATAGTTTTCAGCTTCTAGTGGAAGAAAGTAACTATTTCTATTTCTTGATGTTTTGTCGAACATAGAAAACCCTTTTTCCCTTTTTTTTTCTAATGAGTGACATTGACTATATTTGAATAACTTTGAAATATTTTATTTTTGTTCGAAATAATTCAAAGCTATGCTCATTTCAAGAATGACCCAAAAACTTGGTGTCATTCTTGTTTCTTTGTGCAACTACCTGGTGAAGAAAGAGGTAAAATAAACCCTGTTTTGGGCCTAGGTTTCAATGGGTCTTTATTGCTTCTTAACAGCTGTGCAATTGAAGGACCTTGCCTGGTGCCCATATTGATATTTTCTTTTTTAAGCTTCTTTTGTATCTAGTTAGGGGTACCTGGAACGGAACCTGTATATTAATTTTGTTTATTTTTAGTATGGAAAGAAAAGGATTGGAAGCGGGGGGTTATTTTGGTAATAGCATTGGGGTTATAACAAGTGCTTACAGCAATTTCTTTTAATTTTAGGAGTTTGTGATGAATTTATCAAAATGTATATCAACGCTTATACGTACCTGATCTATATTTTCTTTATAATCCTCAATTACTGCATGCTTTTGTTCAAATTCTTCATATCTGCTCTCATCTTCTAATGAAGTATTAGAAATTTCTACACCCATATCAAATAAATCTAGCTAATCCTTCTAAAATTGAAAAAAAATTATCTCCTTTTGGCTCTTCTTCCATTAACCTGGCAATTATAGCAATTAAAGGATTTTGCAAAATTAGCCTTAATTGACTTGTGTTCTCTTATAAACAATTCCATAATATGTAGCTTCCAAAAGTGCATTTGTATCATTTCAAAAAATGTGTGCACTTGACATGTATGTCACGTCCAGGTCACCAGATGATGAGATTTGCAGGAAATATAAACAGTTTTTCCTTATTTTCCACATGAAAATATTTTTATTTGCATAACATATACAGATACAAGAGTGTGTTGCAACATTTGCAAGAAAATTCAGAAGGTAAACAAAAATCTCTGCAACCACAAGTGAATACAAAACCATTAGGTCAACTATCATAAGATGTTGCTACTTCCAACAACCACTGTGTCCAATGTGTTGTACAATTCTGTCCTATATTAGGCTTTCTTCTTGGTCACAAAACTTGCATGTCAATAGAGTTTTCAAGAGTTAGGTGGGCATCTAGGGCTGATATGGATCTGACTTATCCAATAGAGGGCACTGAAAATCACAGCTGACTCTCTCCATGGAGATTGGGTTCGCCAAGAACCCTGGAGTGGGGTGTACATTCCTCCTAAGCCCCCCGACGTGAAATTGTGTGGTTTTCCATTTGATCTTGGATTAGCCTCTTCTCAGGAGTAGGAAATTAGTTAACAGCTGATTTTCAGGGAATAACTGGTTAGAACATTACGACGATACAGGCTTAGCATTTATGAGAGCAGTAGGCAAATATTTATGCATTTCTATCCTTGTTTGCAAAGTTGTCGCAGATTCTTTTTAATGTGGAAAAAAATATGTGTTGCTAATAAAAAATTTGTGAGATTTTTATTAACTTGTTTTGATTTTTGTTGTTGTTGTCACAGTAAAAGAGGAGGCTGGACCTATATCTGGGAAACAAGTGTTCTGAACTTGGTCCTCCATGAAACTTCCCTTAAAATTTTTCAGAGGATGGGTGTATTTTTGCCATAGGCACTGACTATGGGAGGGGAGTTAATCTTGGCCCTCCAATAAATTTACTTGGGAGAGGGGGAAGTGTCCACCCAATATTTTCCATCCTGTATAATTAAATAAGTATTTTCTTTTGTGTGTGATGTCATTTGCAAAATGCGTGAGTTGAAAGATTTCTATGGAGAAATTTTTTTTTCCTTGGTCCCAGAGTAGACTTCTCCTACTCTATCCCCCACATACCTTTCATTTCCGTAACATTCTGATCTCTCGGGTTCTCCTACCTGCTCTCCTAGCTTACTACTTATCAGGGAGGTTGAGATCAACTTGGTCAGACCTAGTTTGAGATGGTCCACAAAATTGCATTTCTTTCCTTTATAGAAATGTATTTATTTATTGATTTGAATTGCAAAAAGAAAGAATGCATTGGGTTAGGCAAACTCATGACTTGGGCCTAAATCAAAATGTAAAAATTAAGCACTTTACGACACTCATTTCAATAGTGCTGTGTATATTTCAACTTTCTACTTGTTACATTTGGAGTACCGGTGATAAGTGACATATTCAAAAGAACTATTGCAGAACAGAAAAATCAAAAAGTATGTAATTACCACAGAAATGAACAATTGCTTGTGTTTTGGTGAAAAAAAAATTTGAATTTATTTTGTTTATATTGAATTGATTGCTTATTTATTAAAAGCGTTATATTTATGCTGGTATTAAAATTCATATGGAAATTATAGAAAATTTAAATTTGGGAAATGGGTGGATGCATTTCGAAACAAAACTGAAATTTTGAATAAGGCCATGAAACAAAATAGAAAAATAAAATAAAATGCACCACTGAATTTGGTATCTCCCAAAAGTTACTATTGTATTGTTTGCGTTGTTTGCATTTGATGAGTAGATACACCTGAAAGTGTAAGAAAAGGTAACTATTGTTTGCATGTGTACCAAATTTGTAAACAATAAAATTTAATGGTATACAATGTACACGTGTAAATAACCTTTTGGAAGTGGCGATGATCAAATTAGCTAGTTAGGACAAAAACATTGATTTTACGGTTATAACCTCAGATTACATTCCCACCTCAGTCATTGCTGAGGGGGATGCACTTGAACCATGTGATGAAAATTTAAACTGAAAATACCTAAAACTTCACTGCACTAAGGTTTAGGTTTTTGAAAGGCCACTTGGCCTATATTTATTTTAAAAACTTAACAAGTTAAATTTTTAGGTCACAGATTTTATGCCTGGCCACAGGGCCCAATAAAAATAAACGGGTGACAGGTTAGTTTCTTTCCAAGAAAAATTAGCACCAGGGACACTACTGATAAAAATAATAAACACAAGAATTTCATTGTACTTCAACATCACCAACACTTGATTTAACATGGTGTACAACTTAAGTATTTGAAGTGAAAATATCTCACTCTCTCTCAAAAAAAAATATTATATGCATATGTGTACACTATATTGTTCTAATTAAATCGCTCGAACCAACCTTCGCAGACCAGACTTCCGAATCCACTTTTAATTTTAAACTACTATAACAACTGCCAAAATTCTACGTATAATGAAAGTTAATTTAATAAAAGATTCTACCCTTCCAGGAAAATTTGTCTTAAAATCAGCATAACCCTGTCTTAAATCAACATTTGTCTTACAATCAACATTTCTAGCATTACCGGATACTCAACCCATTCTCTACACCATACCAAAACCTAATGCACTAGATACCTTATTCAAATTACACAAAGTTATCATTAAATTGCTACACTGACAAGAGAATCTTACTTACACCATCATCCTGAAAATCCAACATTTCAAAATTCCATACTATAATTTTTCCAGTCAACTGGCACCCATGTAATAATCAACTCGGGCATAAAGCCAAACAATCATCTCAACCAATGAGTCCCACATCTCAAGAAAAACACTATTTTTCGTTGAGAACAACAAAGTTTGAGTCTGAAGGTGGGAATGGGTCGTGAATCCATTCCCAGCTTATACAGTGTAGTGGGGCAAAGTGCGACCTAACCCTTTTCTGTTCCTTCACTCTGATTTGGGGACAACCTATATCACTCCCCTCATAGGTACCACCTCCTATGGACCGAACAAGCTTACTTGGGCAGAAAACAAATCCCCCAATTTGTTTCGTGCACCCTTTCAGACCCCGCGGCATGTGGTAAAGTATCCCACAAGAGTTCTCTTGTCCCCAAAATATCTCTTCGTCCATTTTCCAGAAAAATTCAACACATCACCCTTTTTCCCAGAAAATTACTTCTTATCCTATTTTCCCCAGGAACACACTTCATATCCTTATTTTCCCAGGAACACACTCATATCCTTATTTTCCCAGGAACACACTTCATATCCTTATTTTCCCAGGAACACACTCATTTCCCAGAAAATCATTTATCTTTATTTCCCAGGAACACACTGTACATATTCATTTCCCAGAAAGCTCAATAACACCATACTTGACACACTATACCAAACCTTACTTTATTTCCTGAAAAATCTATACATCACCATACTTCCTAGATCACTCTTTTCCTGAAAAAAAATCATCACTTCTTGAAGAAACACAACAGCTATTCGGGTTATTTTTTTAGTCACACTATACATATGCTCATATCTGCCTGTATGCCCAATTCTTATATTCTTTTCCCCATAAAAACCTGTTTTTCCAATCTACGGGCTGAAACTAGAAATTAGCCCTCACTAATACAAAAATTAAATTTTAAAGAGTAATTTAGCACCTAAATTTACCAAAACACTAAACCAAAATAATTACCAGCCTACAAGAAAAATTCCCAACTACATGGCACCTACGCTAAGTTCATAAATACAAATTCTACTTCACAAATACAAAAATCACCGAGCACAAAAAGAGTTAAATTTCACCTAAGAGAAATACTGGTCTGGAGAGGTGTTCGTTCCGAAATAACTTAATATTCTTATTATATCATCTATCCCTACATGACCCAGAAAATTATCCACTTCCACTACTTTGTTTCGTTTTGTTTTTCAATTACCTATACACAGAAGATGACATGAAATTTATTTAAACAGCCTAAGATATTAAAACCAACTCGTTTTATAATTTTAAAGAAACCACAACATAATACAAAAAAGAAAATGCCGAGAGAAATTTACCTTTAGGACTGGGGCAACAACACTTCCTGACAAGCACACTAACCGTCGATAATAATTAAAAAAAAAAAAAAAAAAAAAAAAGGTTTCACAGCCTAATAATAGATAAAATAAATAAATAAAAAAATAAACTCTCCCTGAGAGAACACCACTGTCCCGGTTGATTTTCACTTCACCTCCAAGGTTGTTTTTTTTTTCTTTTCCTTTTTTTTTTTTCTGCCACAGTGTGTTTGGCCAACGAAACAGGAAACGGGCATTTTGGAACCCTGTTGGTGGACTCCTTGTTGTAATCAGTAGTGGGCCCAGCTCGACAATTCACAAGGCCGTCCATGATAGCCATGGCCTTCTCCCCGAAGCCTGGGCGCAGCCCAGCGTTAAAATATGGAGGCAGCAACAACAATAGGTGGACTTTTGGTCCTCAGGCATGTTGGGCTTGGAAGTAAGAAATCGGGTCTGATCCTTCTCCGCCATCTGCACCCAACACGGCAGTCGACCGCTACTTGATAATTTGGGTGTATCAGCGGTCATTTCATCCGGCAATGAGATCCTTGAAAACAATCACCCTAGCTGACCGATTTTAGAGTCACTTCAGAATACGGGAACACAGCTAGCGGCCAGTCATTCTTAATGCCGACCAGGCCAAAGAAAAAGATTTTTCTTTTCCACACAGGGCCAACAGACCCCAGTGCATCTCATTCTGACTGCCCCCTCCCCACCAAAAGGCGAGGAGAGAAAAAAACTCTGCCGTCCTCTCTTTCTCTGACGGCCAGCAAGAAGTCCAGAACAAAAGTGTTTCTCAACGGATAAAACTCTGGGGTGCTTGAAACCGCTGACCCCTCTCATTGGTCGAAACTTCAGCCTAGCAACTCACAGCTTCCCCACGGAATCTTCACTCCCACGCCTCGAGTGACCTCTGACCTTCACACGTGTAGACCAAGCTCTCTTTTTGACCCTGAGGTCTAAAAATAGATTTCTGTTGCTGAATTCCTTACCCAAAAGACGAAACGATGTTACACTTTTGGTGACTTTTCCACGACGCTTGGAAACAGGAACGCACAAAAAAAAAAAAAAAAATGGCGAATTCTTGCTTTGCAGAAAATCACTAGTTTTAATTTTCTTTTTCTCTCGTTCCGTGATGTTAAACTAAAATTAATTTTGATTCTCTGAGCTGCACACCTACTCGCCTTTTCCTATCGCGATAAAAGAACAGATAAAATAATTATTTTCAAAAACCCAAAGTCAGTTAAATCAAATATTATTCTTTTTCTCTTTTTTTCTTTTCACCAACATGAAATTTTGTTTTCCTGGTTGTGATTAAGACAAGCGAATTTTGCGCACGAATTCCCCTGCCTTTCAACCAGGAGTTTTCTTCTAACGTATGTCATGGGAGAAAATTTTTGCATTAATTAATCTCTGATAAACCAACAGAAAGATTGATCAGGTCTCTCTGAAATTCACCAGAGGTTAAAATTTTCGCCATGACACTTGGTCTCATCATTCCTGTTAACAGTTCTTCTGAATGATGAAAATGCTGTAAGTTAATAATTGCTTGAACACAGTACGAAGATGTTAAACTTTAGCTGTAGGGGTTCCACTGAACTAACGAAACATGTGATTCGCGAAACGTCCAAGGAGTTAATATAAACGAATAAAGCCATGTGAAGGAAGCAGAACAAAGCAAAACATAAAAGACCTAAAAACATGAAATTCACCGCCAAGTGAAGTACTTCAAGGAAAAAAAATCCTGTTTATTATGGCGAAGTAATTAATGCTTTTATTTACAGTGGAACCTCGGTTTTCGTGATTATTCCGTTCGAAAAAGTCTGATGAAAACCAAATGTACGAAAACTGAAGCAATATTTCCCCCATAAGAAATAATGTATATCCAATTAATCCGTTCCAGACACCCAAAAATATTAACAAAAACATTTTTTTTTATAGAGAATAACTATATTTTTACATACAGAAAACAATGAGATATAAATGACTAATGAAATAGATAAATGAACATTTAACATCACTTTTACCGTTATTGAAGACTCTTGTTGGCGTATGGAAGACAGCGAGGAGGGGAGAGGTTATTGTTTGGAAGGGGAATCCCCCTCAATAAAGACTTCTGGTATCAAGGCCCTATCTTCCCTTCTTTGTCTTTTACTGGCACTAGGACCAGCTTGACAGTCACTGGACCCCTGTCGCACAAAAAATCTGTCCACAGAGGTCTGTTTCTGGCGTCTCTTTAAGATTTGCCTAAAATGGAACAAGGCATTGTCATTGAACATGTTGCAGACACGGCTTGCAACAGCTTTGTTAGGGTAATATTTCTCCACAAAACTTTGCAACTCACTCCACTTTGCACACATGTTCTTAATGACTAAAGAAGGCACATTCTCCCCTCTCTGTTCCTCCTCCTCTGAAGCAATTTCCTCAGCTGTCATCTGTTGCTGTTCCAGTTGAAGGTCTTGCAGCTCTTCAGTGGTTAGCTCTTCCCTGTGGTCGTCCACTAAGTCTTCCACATCCTGGCCACTCACATCTAACCCCATGGACTTCCCCAAAGACACAATAGATTCCACAACGTGAGTATGGTCATCAGGGTCAGCCTCGACCCCTTCAAAATCCTTCTGGAGGACACATTCTGGCCACAATTTTCTCCAAGCAGAGCTCATCGTCCTGGAAGTCACTCCCTGCCAAGCCTTATCTATAAGGCATATGCAATTGAGGATACTGAAGTGATTCCTCCAGAACTCTCTTAGGGTCAATTCAGTGTCCGAGGTCACTTCAAAGCACATTTGAAACAGCGCTTTGGTGTAAAGTTTTTTGAAGTTTGAAATGACCTGCTGGTCCATGGGCTGGATGAGAGGAGTGGTATTAGGGGGCAAGAACTTCACTGTGATGAAACCAAACTCCTCCAACAATTGGTCTTCCAAGCCTGGAGGATGAGCAGGAGCATTGTTTGTTACCAGGAGGCACTTGAGTGGCAATTGATTTTCCAGGAGGTATTTCTTCACACTCGTGCCAAACACTTCATTGACCCACTCAATGAAAATTCGCCTCGTGACCCATGCCTTAGTGTTAGACTTCCACATCACACAATTTACTCTTGATGACATTGTTTTTCTTGAACACTCTGGGATTTTCAGAGTGATGCACCAGTAAAGGCTTCACTTTGAAATCCCCACTAGCGTTACCACAGAACAAAAGAGTTAGCCTATCCTTCATAGGCTTGTGTCCTGGCAGTGCCTTTTCCTCCTGCATGATGTAGGTCCTCTTTGGCATTTTCTTCCAAAAGAGGCCTGTTTCGTCACAATTGAAGACTTGTTGGGGGAGGAATCCTTCAGCCTCTACGAACTCCTTGAATTCATCAACGGATTCTTCGGCCCCACGTTTGTCTGAACTTGCAGCCTCGCCATGCCTTGCCACACCGTGTATGCCAGTTTGCTTCTTAAATCTGTCGAACCAGCCTCTGCTGGCCTTAAATTCACTAACAACAGCACTCGTTCCAGGCATTTTCTTTGTGAGATCCGCCTGCAACAGCCTTGCCTTTTCGCAAATTATCGCCTCCGAAACACTATCTCCCGCTAACTGTTTTTCGTTGATCCACACCAACAACATCTTTGATTGTTTGCGATCTCTGTTTCGTTAGCACATTTACCCCTTTCGCATTATCAGCTTCCTTGATTTCTTTTTCTTCACCAGGATGGAACTGATCGTTGATGCGGACTTCCTGTACATCCTGGCGAGATCGGCCATGCGTACGCCACTTTCGTACTTTGCTACGAGTTCTTCCTTGAATTCTATCATGTTTCTCGCCTTCTTTATCAAAGGGCTGGTACTCGGAACTTTCTTTGGCCCCCATGGTGACTTATTTAGCAGTTGCACTCAATAAAGAAGCACAAAAAACAATGGATTACGTTTGCGAAATGTTTGGGATGAACGCGCGGGGTGATACTCACTCAACGAGAAACAGAGGCAGACTGAGAGTCACGAACGCATGAGATGCTTTGCGTGGGAGCTCGCTGCTTCCGGCGCAGGGAAGGAGTGGCTGAGTCACGCGGGCAGGCGAACGAGTTCATTTTCAACTGTACGAAAACTGGGACAAAATTTCGACGAGAAAGGTCGTCGAAAACTGAATCGTACGAAAACCGAGGTTTGACTGTATTTACTAGTATTTTCTTTTGTTATCCTCATCAGGGGTATGTCAATTGTCTGTGTTCTTTACCGGAATGAGTATTTTTTTTTTTTTTAGATAAGACTTATTTCATTCCTTCCTTGCACAATTAGTCGGCCTTTCTCGGTACCGATTTTACATTTTCACACGCGTATCTAAGCCTTCACTGTGAGTCTGCAACTGAGTTGTCAGCTCATTATTTCTTTGGGCTTGTTCCCGTCTACGCAATTCTATTTGTTCTACTAGAGCTTTTATTTCTCCTTTTTTGTGCCGTAATCTGCTCTTCCAGCGCTTGTAACTTTTCTGATAACGTTTGCTATTGCATTTTTGCCTCGGCCAACGTTGCTTTTATTTGCTCCATCTCTGGCGCTTTTTTACTCTTGGCTCTGGTATTTACAAAATGAAAATCTCCTGCTCAACATCCATTTGCTACCAGTCTCCTTTTGGTATTTTTAGTGCCCGAACGTCACAGCTGCCCCCAATTGTTGCGGTAACGTGCCGAGCTATATTATTCATTCCGATGCTTGCCACCAAATGATACGTTCTCGGCCGCTCTACCAATTGTTACGGTCTCATGGGTCGTTATCCCACCGTTGACCACCAATTGATACGAACGTTACTTGAGACTTGGATTGGTTTGAATTCGGGAGCTGGTGTATATGAGCGAGAACGTAAGCAGTTTGCTGAAAGACAGGAATTATTAACACCAGAGCCTATAGAATAAATAGAGTAAGATTACACACTTAAGAATTTTATTGGAGGCGGAGCCTACCATCTGGAACATTGGCTACGGCGTACAAATATGAGCCATTATCTTACTTTGGAAATAAATCAAGTCTATGCTAGATTTCGGATTCTTTAAGTGTCCTGCAGTCTTTGTCATCGCTGGACTATTGTAATCATCCATTTCTTTTGAACGTACGAAGGCTTCTTTGTTCCTTGCTCGAGGCCGGTGTCCAGATTCAATTCTGTTGGAATCTCGGGTAACGAGTGTGCTGATGCGGTTGCTAGATCTGCTTCCTCTTTGGTCATCACACCCTTGCCACTCTTTCATCGCGATTTTCGATTTCTTGTTCGTGATCATATCAAACGAACGTGGCAGGGTCTGTAGGACCAACAGGTGGAAAATAAACAGCATCGTATAAAACCTGTTCTTGAAATCTGGAAACTCGTCGGAACCGCAGGGCGGAAGTGGTGCTTGCGCGTCTCCACATTGGGCATTGTCGTTACACTCACCGCTTTTTGCTGTGTGGCGACACTGCACCGATGTGTGAGACGTGCAATTGCCGACTCACTGTCATTTATCTTTTGTGTAGCTGTGTTCGTTTTCGTGGTGTACGTTTTCACTATTTTCATTCTCATTTGTTGACCGAGGACGCCGCTACTCTGCAGCGGGTCCTGGATGACCACTGCGATACTGTCGCTGTGTTTTCATTTTTAAAAGAAATTGGCTTTTTTAACCGCATTTAGAGCTCTTCCATCATCCTCATTTTTCAGTTTTAATGAATCAGCCGAATTTTAAACATTGTATCATGTTTTTAATGCTGTTTGTGTCATTGCCTTTTAGCCCTTCCATCACTCTCATTTTTCACTTTTACTTAATCAGCCAGATTTTAAGTTTTCTACCATATTTTTAATACTGTTTGTCTGTCCTGTGTCTTGTCTTGTGTTTGGCACTCTTTGGCCAGGCATGGCCCTTGCTTCATAAAACCTAACCAACCAACCTATGCTTGATTTGAAGCGACAGTTTATTGCCACTAGGCATGTCAGAGTTCCAAAAGTCCGGAATCCTGATATATTTAGTCCGCCTGATCAATCGAAAGGAAAACAAAGTAAAATTACTCACTTATTCTTGTAGTAGCACAGTAATCTGGGTTATTTAAGATAGTTTAAATTATTATGAGGCACTGTTTGCCCAGCACACACACTGATGAGCGCTTTATTCGGCTGCTTTAGCCTGATGAGCGCTTCATTTGCATTCAACATGGCTTATTGGAATCGTACACTTGTGGCTTGTAGCATTGTCAATTAGGAGTAAAATTATTCTGTTTTGACTTTTCATTTGAGAGTTTACGGCTTTTAACCATTCCTCAAAAATGGCTGCTGTCATCCATGCTTTTTTGTTTTGATGTCAAGTTATTGGCAGATGTTCTGCTTTAACACCATTTTTTCTTAAATGCACGAGGATTTGCTGCATTGCCGATCACGAGAAGTTTCAATTTTTTCCCAGTAGCACTGCAACAAAATAAGTCACCCTCTCCTTTGCCAATTTGCTCCTTGAACATTTTTTTTTGTTTTTGTTTTGTACAAGAGATTTTGTTAATTGCCGATATATTATATACATGGTGTTCAAAAAGTCACTGTGCACCTAAGCTATGCACTTAGAAAAAATGTTTGAAGTGATCTCCACGAGCGTTGATACAGCGCTGAACCCGTTTCAGTTTATTTGCAAACACTTGCTGCAGCTCTGCATGTGAGATGTTTCTGATGAACGTAGTTATTGCAGTTTGTAATTGATCAAGCGTGCGTGGGCGATCACGATACACAGCAGATTTTGCTGCGCCCCACAGAAAAAAGTGGTGGAGTAAGGTCCGGGGAGCGAGGGGGCCATAGGTTTTTTGAGATGACACGTTCTCCGAAAACCTCATTCAGAAGTTTCATAGAGGTATGAGCTGTGTGCGCAGTAGCGCCATCTTGTTGAAACCAGCTGTAGGTGATTTCGTCTTCTTCAAGGCGGCCGATGAAGTTGTGGAGTATGGAACAGTAACGTGCACTATTCACAGTGTCCTGAAAGAATAACGGCCCAACGATGCGCCGTCGGGATAGCGCAACCCACACTCCGATTTTCTGGTCGTGCAAGGGTCGTTCCGACACAGCATGAGGAGTCTCTGTGGACCACAATCGTGTGTTTTGTGCGTTAACATACCCAGAGAGGTGGAACCACGCCTCATCTGTAAAGAAGGTGACATCAAGAACAGCGACAGTTTTCGTTTTAATACAATTGTTAAACCACTCACAGTACCGGAGTCGTTTCACGTGATCCGCCGGTTGCAATTGTTGTACCGCTGTTACTTTGTATGGATAGAGGTGCAATGATTCTCACGTCGCTTTATGCGCTGTCGCAAGCCCGATATTTTCCTCTTGCGCCAACTTGCACAATGATTTTGATGGACTCCACAGCAGGGAGTCGGAGATGTCTATCAACTTCCCGTCAGTAAGTTTAGTTGGTCTCCCGCTTCGTTCGGCGTCGAACACTGAGCCTGACGCACGAAATCCTCAATAAGTCGACGAACTGCATTAGGATGAGGTACAGGTGTGTCTGGGAAATTTGGCAGCAAATTGCTGCCGCACTAAATCGTTGTATTCATTGCCTTCTCGAAAGACGTATTCAACCAGAAACACACGTTCCGCAATTGAAAGAACCATAGTGCAAAAAACTGAACAACAACAGCACACACGATAACTTCGATACTTACAGTAACAACGAGTCATTTCTGTTGACCTCTGGAACTCAAATGCGGCAACCGACGCTTCGAGCAGCTTGCTGCGCATGCGCAGTCAGCCCCATGGGTTCTCGCGATCGGCTGCGACTGGGAGAATCCACTTTATTACGTTCCGGTGGCACATACTGCACTTGATAGCTGCAAAAACAAAACGATAGCCTAGGTGCACAGTTACATTTTGAACACCCTGTGTATAAAAAAGTCCAGTTTCATCTGCATTGAACTGATTTTCCACAGTATAATCTTTCAAAACTTCTTTTAATTTTATTTTCCAGTCTTCTGCTGCCGTTATGTCTGCAGAAGCTGATTCACCGCAAAAATATGGAACTTGATGTTGTTTCTTTCTCTAAACGCATTAAGCCTTCCATTGCTGGCATGAAAATCGGCAATTTTAAGTTCTTCTGCAATTTCTTTTGCTTTAGCCTGTAACATGGGGCCTGAAATCAGTATGTTTACCGCTCGACATCTTTTTAAATTCCAACGTTGCCACATTTATTTCTTCATTTTCAGTCTTACGCAGTTTTCTTCGTCGCTCATTACTACAATTTTTTAACCAAGATTTAACTATTGAGTCCTTACTTTTTTTGCAATGTTTCCTATTGTACTTTTAGCTACACCAAACTGGTCAGCTAATTTTCTCTGACTGCTGCCACTTGCTATCAAATCCAAAAAATTTCTTTCTTTTTGTCAATAGACAATTCCACTAATTTTCTTTTGGGAGCCATCAAATCATTGAACTAAGAGCATAAACTAAGAACAACTTAGCCTGTTACCTGGAATAAAAGAGAGAGCTCAACACCTAACTTATTCTAGAAAATTCCCCAGACTTTAGAAGCACACCACCTTCACAAAGGCGAGCCTTTATAGAACAACCCACCCACTATTAAGCTCTGATGGCAATTTGTATGCACCCTTCTTAAGAAAATCTCAACCCTCACTGTTTTAAACACACACCTATTTACTGCAAAGAAAGACACTGATAAGGAAAATGGCCCATGAATGGGGTCTCAATGTTCCTGACAACTGCTTAAGGGAGATTAAAGGCTACACAAACACACTTGTCTGGTAATCTACTGTGCCCTAAGGGATTGGCCAGATGTTGCTGATTAATCTAATCCTTTCACATTCTGTTGCTACTCAGCCAAAAAAAAAATTTCAAGCAGGTGGCCAACTTAGAGAGGTTTTGGGGTGCAGTTTTAGTACAGACAAATTCGAAATTTGAGATATTTGAGTGGCCAAGTTAGAGGTTTTGCTCTGTTTTACTACATAGGATATTTGCTGTTCCTTGAAAAAGAGTGGTCAACTTAAGCAGGTGGCCAACTTTACAGGTTTTACTGTACATACCAATTGCTCCATCCCCTCACTCCCAAAAAAAGGCTGGGTGATTTTGTGTTTTAAAATGTAATTAAACATAGTCACAAAACTGTTTTGAAACTGTTGGGTGGAAAAATTTCTCATCTGTTCAGCAACAGGAGGAGAAAAAGAAAATAGTAATTAATGACATTTTGCTACCTGAAATTTCCACTGGCAAGCGCGAAAAAAATTTGCACGATTATCGACAATTTCGTCACGCGGTCTCAAAAGGATTTGGCGCGAAAAAAAATTTGCACGATTATCGACAATTTCGTCACGCGGTCTCAAAAAGGTCCCTGGACTAAAGCATTAAAAGCACTTTTCAGCATTAAGTGTTGGTGATTGATATGTTGGTCACAGTTCATTTCTATAGCTAAACAATCTAGCCTACTGTTGTGGGGGTGGGAGGAGGCAAAGTTAACTTAAAGTTGACAGATGCAAATTTAAATTTTAACACTTTCCCTCAGAATATGGATATTAAAAGGAGACAAGCAAAACTTACAGGTATATATATATATATATGTGTGTGAAAGCCTAATTTATTCCCACAACTGATAACAATAATAAGAAATTAGTCGTTGCAGTACAAGAGGGTTATTTCATTTTTATGGCCAAAAAAAAACAAAACAATTTGTTTTATTCACGGACTATTGCTGTTTGTGACATGCAAAATAAATGGGCAGAGCCCCAAATCCGATCCACCCACTAGTCTAAGCTACATGTGGACACATGCTATTGACTAACATCTATTAAGCACACAACACATTACAAAACTCAAGAATTCAATTTTGTAAAAAGACCAGTCAGTCTGCATTTATTGATGAACAATTTAATGAGCAGTCGTAATTTCTTTTTCCTTTTTGTAATTTGCTTTTCCGCTTTGCTTTTCACAAACACCCAGAAAGGTTACAGAAATTTCACATTTTTGTTTATGTTTTTACACAGCATTTTTAATTCATGGTAATCACTTTTAAAACACATTTCCAGAGGTGAACTGCCTGCTTTTTTTTTTTTTTCACTCAATTCCTTAAGGAAAATGATGTATATTTCCTAGTGGTATTCACTATATATTTTTATCTTTATATTTAAGAAGGTCTCCACAGAAGCAAGCTGGAGGTAGGCCTAAAACATGTTTGAAAGGTCAAATTTTTATGTTTTTGAGTTTAATTTTCAGCTGCCCAGGTTATATGAGACACTAAAAGATTAAGGTAACCAAGATTTTAATTTAAGGTAAAAAGTTACATTGAAGTTTAACATCACTTTTGAGCTTAGCAGCAGTTCCTCGTGGTTATAATATATATGTATATTCAGGCAATTTTATTCTGTCATGGGAGATCTTGGCCAAGATTCCAAAATCTAGCTTTACTTTACGTCACCACATTTTCTGACCTGACAAACAGAAATATCACCTTGGGGAGTAACTCCCAGAACAAAATAATTCTTTTTTTTTTTTGGGTTTAGTTTACATAGGTCTATTAATTAGTTTTTTTTTTTTTTTTTTTTTTTCAAATAGGAAGGTGGGAGAAAAGAGGGAAAAAAAGGTCTCATAGTGAGAAAATAGTCTACTTCCGAAGGGCCAACATGGCTGGATAGAATGTTAAATGTTCGGTGTGACGAGGAGGATTTAAAATTGCAGCTTACCGCTTCCTGAGTACAGCATACCACTACACGAATTCACCTCTTGGCTGTGAAAAAGGGGGTCCTTCAAGTGTACTGAACTGTAGTATTACTGGAGTGAGTGGCACTAGCAGAAGTCCAGGAATGAACACATTCAGACAGCAATAGTACGGGAAATGTACTGCCGATTATTTTTCTCCAAAAGCCGGGTAACTGGTGGTACAGCAGCAGTTCTCCTTTCGGTCCCTTAGCGCACATCCCAGGGTGGTAACCCTTTTTGGAGTGGCGAGTCGTTAGGACGGGATGAATGTCGAACTTACCCCAGTCGCCTAGTTAAGCAGGCTCTTCGAAGAACCGACGCTCAGGTTACACTCTGGCAGCAGGGAGCAAATACATTTTTATTGGTCCTATGCTCCGCCGAGGTTTTTTTTTTTTTTTTTTATGTGGTTTCCTTTTAACCGTCGTTCACCGTCCAATTTCCGGGAAGGCTAAAGGAATTCCAGAGGGTTAGAGGTCCCTCAGGGACAGCATAATTTTTTTTTCTTCTGAAGAAGACTCGGCCTTAGCAGAAAAAAAAAATAAAAAAAGTGTCCTCAAAAAAGAAATTCAACTCGCACGTATTTTCCGAAGGATACGGGAGCACGCCATTGCCCTTTACATCGACGCTACTTCCTTCCAATCAGATTGCCTCCACCCGGCTGGTGTGGGCAAAACGCAACCGCCTACACACAAACCACAAGAAAAACAGAAAAAATTCTCCCGCGCTTCAGCTGGCCTGCCATGAAGAAATACTCGCGTCTTATGACATAACATGGAAAGGGCAGGGTATCACCTTACGCAAACGAGGGAACGCTTTCCAAATGCGACATCCAATATCAGCCTGACTTCTAACAATTTCTTTTAGAAAATGCTTGACCAACTGTGGTCATCGCATAAATAGAGAGAGAGATACTGCAACACTTAGAAAACCCGAGTATGCGTAAAGTTCACCATGTTACCGAAGCCAGGGAGCAAGCTGGGCTCTTTTTGCATACCCTCCCCTAAATAGGGGTGGAGGGGCAAGGAATCTTTCTGGCTAACCATCTATACAGGGTAGCTTCACTTCATGACAGAAGACTGGGGGAGGAAGAAAAGGAAAATCTCAAAGTCATCATGTATATTTATATTGCGCCTTTATACATATCCATAATTCTATGCGGAACAGACTGTTCTATACAACAAATGCTCATTTCCTAATTTTATTTGTAATCGACACAGAATTTTTCTTATGATGGTTACATAACTACAAGTAGATGGTTGAACAACACCATTATTACTATACACACACATACATATATACATATATTTTTCTCTTCTTCCCCCAGAAAAATAAAAAAAAGGAAAACAAATTTATGAAGTGACGTTACGATTCACCTAAAATACAATGTCCGACCTACTGACAGTATAAAAAAAATACAGTTACCTAAAGGACACACACCGAGCAACACTCACCAGGAAGATACAGATTAATTTAGTTTGGTATGTGGTGATTTTAAATTGGGTGTTAAGAGAGAGATATTATTTTTCTATTAAGATGATGAACTTACTTCAAAAAAATGCAAAATATTACAACAATTTCAAAAAGAAGAAAAAGGCCAGTGATCTATCTAGGGACCCCAATTATGAATTTTTTTTTATTAACGACTAACACCCAAGGTACGATCCTAAAGACTCCCAGTAAATTGAAGGTGATTCCACCACCACCGACAAGAGAAATTCACATGCGTCACAAAATAATTTGATTAAACATATGTTCCAGGTTAACTAAAAATTTATTTTGTGCTCCCAGGCACATGTTGGAAAACAACTCAATACAAGGAAACTTGTGGTGGCTAGGCCGAATAAAAAAAAAAAATATTAAGCAATGAATTTTAGAGTCCAGAGTATGTTAACAGTCCTAAATAATCCTCTCAGAAACCCTGGTCTGCAAACCAAGTAGTTCTCACCTGTGTGGTTTAGAGGATGAGGGAGGTAAGTGGCACAATTTAGTTACCGGCCTGCCTTACAAAATCATCAAAGGATGTGACCATTCACTCAAAGAGCTTAACGCTCGATGTGCATATTTGTTACATGTTTAACCTTGAGCTAGATGCTCTTTATAATTTAAGTTAGATGGTGAAGAGTGACATTTTAAATTTTTTTCTTTTTCACTATACACTGATTTTGGTCAGTTACCTGGAAAAATCTTTTTCTTACTTTACAGTAACAGAAAACAAAACAAAACAAAACAAAAATGTCAAGTCTGCCAGGACTCCCCACATTATGACAAAAAAATCTATGCATAAGTTAAGTTGCTACCCCTACTGGTGAAACACTAACAAAAAAAAAAAAAAAAAAAGAAAAAAAAAGAATAGAATAGGCTATTGGAAGAGGTATGCTCCCTTACCTGAGCCAAAAAACAAATTCCCCACATTTTTCCCTAAGGAAGGCATGCCCTTTCAATATCCTACTCTGATGTCACTTTCCTCTCATTTGAGCTATCAAAAAAACCTTGTTCTAACAGAAAACCAAAATTAATATACTTCAATCCATTTCTTTGTTTTCTTAAGGCTATATCACGGGCATTAACTAGACATTTTTTTCAAAAACACAATGACATACTACATTTGTTGGTTCTGGCCAGACCATTAATTCCAAACATACATTTGCATTTCTTTATTTTCCTCCCATTTTAATTTCACCTTCCCCCATTTTTCCCCCTTGAATTTTAACCTTTTAAATCATTCCATTTCTGATCAAGACACATCTTTTTTTTTTTTTTTTCCAATATGAGGTGGTCCTCATTTTTCTTTTTCTTCGTTCCTCCTCCTTAAACTTTCCTTTTGATGCCGAATTGGTGTTTGTGCTGTCGCTTCGAGAGCCGGCACGCCGGGGAAACGGGGCCTGATGTGCTTACGATGATGACATGATAAATATTTTCCCTCTTCTCCTTCCTTTTTTTTTTTTTAACTTGTTTTTAACTTACTCCCGATGCCAGCCTTTGAGGGACGGAGACTCCCCCCCTCTCTCTCTCTCTCTCTCTCTCTCTCTCTCTCACGGTGAAGACGGCAGAAATGTTACGGAGCGAGCTACGAGGTGTAATGCCCGCTTGTGCCTCGTATACTACGTCGGAACGACAACAGGCACTTTGGGATGCGGCGTCGGAATGCCGACAAGCATTTTTTAGCGCCATTTTGGCTTTACACTCTTAGGGCTCAGCAGAGTAATTTTTCGAGCCATGGGAAAAAATTTAAAAGAAACGATCCTACCGTTTTGGGGCAATCGCGGCCGCACGTCTCCGGTGCTGGAAGGTTACGGCAGGTTCAGCATTCGGACGTCCGTCGTGCGGACTTTGAGGACTCAAGGTCTTTAGATGGACTCTCTCTTACGAAATCTAAGACTGAAGTCCCGAGAAGCATACAAAATTCTCCGCTCCTCGCCGAACCCTTTGCGCACGCACCCGAAAGGAAGGCAATTGGCCCGAAGTTAAGTCAGAAGGCGGAGAGAGAGACGCAATTCCCAGGAAATTTCCGTTAGCCAGGATTGAACTTTGATCTGACCTCCCAAAAAGAAAAGATGGCCGACAAAGGAATTTCTCTCGACGCACAGGCATTAGCAGTTGGTAACAGATTTTAAGCATTCTCCTGGCGTTTTACATATAAATACTTGGCAAAAACCATTGCAGAGCTGGTGAGAAAGAACGCGAAACGTCAGACATCGTGACGGCGCCTGGTTACGATTTATGATCATGTTTTGGAGGAAGCCAAGCTCACGGTGGACCTCCCTTTGAGTTCGTTTTGAACAAAGAAACTCCTAAAAACCTGGGCAAAAATGGTGACCACCTTTACAAATTCAGAAAAATTAACTAACATCTTTTACACAATTACATTTCGCTAAATTAGTACGTAACACTAAAGATCATATTCGTGCCTCGCCGACGGTAAGGACAATACCTTTCCCTTTCTGCGATCGGAATTACGAAGAACAAAAAAAAACTTTACTGCCTGCCATTTTCCTAATCAAATGAATAAGAACTCTTTTTCCTGCACTTCATTATTAATTTCTTTTTCCGTCCCGTTTCGAGTTCGCGATTACATAAAAATAACTTCGTAAAGATATCGTAGCTTTTTCTTTCTTCCCCAAAGATACGGAATTACCCTTCCTAAATAGTCCTCTTAGAGAGTTAAGTGCTGACCTTACATAAAGGTCCAATCACAACCAGTTACAAAATAAAAATAGATACACAATTTAATAACGGTTAGTTATAGGCCACGGCAACATGACATGACTCCCGTGTCCGTTTTTCGTTACGAACCTGTTACAATACGATTAATTTACTAATTTTATGAATACTTTAACATAATTATAGTTTACAGGTTAATATAAACAAAGAAATAGCAATTACACGCGGTAATTACTAAATTGATTATGCATACTACTTACAATTTTTATTTATCTTTTTTTTTTTTTTTTTTTTTTTTTCCCGTCAACCCGACGTTTCGATTGTCGGAGTTGGCGACAGAATTACATATACTATGCAAAATTACTACTTGGGCATTAACTAAATTCATTTATGCTACACTAAATACTAGATTTAAAGATACTCTACTAAATTTCCGCACACTTTCCAACACTTACACAATTCCATGAAAATCGGCACTCAAAATAAAGTGCAAAGAAAAGCACAAGATACCAAGGCAATATTCATCAAACACTTTAACACTTGCTTAACTAAACTAACCAGTACTTGTGCCTCTACATAGCCATCAAAACCTGAGGGCTAGCTTACCTTGGTAGATCGCCAAAAGCAAAAACATCACCACACTCATACATAGAAGTAAATTTACAGAGAGACAAAGTTGAGAGAGAGGATTTACCTGATGTTTTCTTGACTTCTATATTTTCTAGCCCTCTCTTTGCCAAAAGAGGCCTTTTGGGGCAACACACAGAAAAAAAAAAATTCACTCTCATTTGAGAGTGCGTGGATCTGGTAATGGGTTTTTGATCTAAAAATATTTTTGAGCCCATTAATTTAGAGATCAGAAAACAGCACCAGATCAACAACGATTCACCTAAAATACAATGTCCTCCCTCCGACCTACTGACAGCATAAAAAAAAAATACAGTTACCTAAAGGACACACACACTGAGCAACACTTACCAGGAAGATACAGATTAATTTTGAAAGAGAAATTTCTGAGAAAAGATTTCTTTTTTCTCAACTTTTTTTCTTCTTAAGAGGACATGTGTATAGATATATATATATCCACCTCCTGCACACTGTCAAGAAAAATGAGAGACCACTTAAAAAAAAAATATGATCACACATTTTCTCTTATAGAAAATACGTTAGACTGTTGTCAATCCTGATTGAAAATTCACATAAATTGGCCAGATTTATGTGTTTCTAAGACTGAGCAACAGGACAATACGTGGGTTCAGCATCCAACCTCAGATCCTCACCCTTCGGCGGTCGGAAAGCCAGTGTGAAATCTCTTGCTCTCCGTCGACCACTACTTCCCTCTTAGCCCCAGGGGTGATCCCCTACTGCGCGTACATGAACCTACGCCCCTGCCCCACGTTATCAACACGAATCATCCAAACCCGACAACACAATCAGAAAACACCGGAAGCTACAATTCCATACAACATACATGACAGAAGTACAAACACTGAGAGTCTCCTGCCAGTTGCACAACTAGTGTAGGTGACCTCTCTGTTGTTAATCTAAGGTGACTGCTGGTCCCCTTCAAGGTTGAGCACTCTTAGGCATTGCTGCACCCTAGCTCATTGCCTGTCAGCCTGATTAACGGGTGATCTTTGCAAGGAATGTCTATCTTGTTTGTGAAAACTAAAGTTCTTTGTCATGACATTACAAAATGGCTAAATGAAATATTCGTTTTCACTGTTCTAGAAATGACATTAACCATTTACATATCTACCTTTGGTAATTTAATCTTGGGCAACCCTTACAGCATCTTTGGCACAAGGTTCCATAACCTTGCCAGTTGTCTTTTTGCATGTTGGAAATTTATAGTTGCTCATGTACTGTATATCCATTGTACTAGACTTTTCTTCTTCTTGTGCAGGCCCCGGGCTTAGATGATTGGCACCCTGGGCAAAGTAAATTCAGGTGCCCCCTTTCCCTTAACTTGTCCCCTTGGTAATATCTAGCACCCATGGGCTTTTTTTGCTATTATTATTGATAGACAAGATAAAAAATTTAGTATACTACTAGCCTGTTGTACCCGTTGTTGACGGGCTAGTGATAGTATAAAGTAAAAGCTATATCGGCAATTAAATTAAGACTGGTAAATCAAGGTTTGTACAACTTTGTAGTACAACTTCCCGGAATAGAATATTAGGATAAAAAAATGTATTTGAATTATTTAGTAGTTGTCACAACCAATGTAAATAATTCAAAAGTTTGAAAGCAGAAGGCTTATGCAATGAAATTGATTGAGATGAAAAGTACCTACTCTTGCCAACAAATTGTGATGATCTTGTGGTTTTTGCCCTGGAAACCGTTCATTCTTGATTTCATCCTAAGCTGGATTACATGTGAAAGTAATGAAGACATCAGGTCGACCATACATCCGCACATAAATCATAGCATCTTGAGTACGTTCATGCATATACCTAGCTAGGACTTCCAGTGAAACTGGATGGCAAGATGACCAACCGACCAATGTCAGCAACATTTCCATCATTGTTGACAGCGTCTCTGAGATGAGCATACTGTTCCACTCTGAGTGCCCTTTGATTAAGTTGAATGTACCTCAGCCTTTCAGATTCAATTTTGGCATACATATCCACAATAAACTGGTGGAAAAGGTGTTTGCTTCGCAGTATGATGTTGAAACTTGAAGAACGTACCATAATCCTAAAGGCATAAAAATCCATAGCAGATATCTTCTTAGATGACAACATTCCAGTAGATGTATTTGTTTGAAACAGTTGGAAATGGTATCCATCTTCTCCTTGCCAAAACATTAATGGATACTGTAGAGCATCATAGGACCTGTGAGTATCGGCAATTCTCTTGATGGTGCTGTTTTTCAATTCTAAGACTGTCTCTCATTCCATATTGTTCTCCCAACGTGATTGCTGCCACTTCTGATGTCGTCGGTGCATTGAATCGTCCCTCGTGTTCACCTGGTGGAGTTCTGTCTGCTAAGATAACCAATTTTAATTCAGGAGTAATCTTTTCTAGAGCCGTTTTAAAGCTCTTGACATAAGCATTTTCTCGATGAAGCATTTTTTGCAGCTTCAATACTATTGTCTTGTTTGCGGCACATTCCTGCAACGTTGGTCGGCTTGCTGTGTATCATCGCATATAAAATAGATCTGCAAAAATTTTGGCTGTTCATTAGGTAAATGATGTAGACTACCGATTCTATGATACACTTGTCCTTTTACCTTAAATGTGGGCATGTAACCAGACTGTCTAAATTTTTTAGTTGTGCCAAATGATGTCATCGGAAAACAGGAATTATAACGGCATAAGTTGTTTTGAAAATGTTTGCATCTGATGAGTTGTCAGTCAAAAACATACATAATATCTCCGGAGGATCCTGCAATAATGGCAACTGAACCTTCCCACCATCACAACATATACCTGGGGCTTCACCTTTCCATTTCATGGCTGCACGTTAATGACATTGATACATGATGGATCGGAGGCTTAATCCACGGATTGGTTGTAGACTAATACTGCGTTTTCTTTTTCTCTCCAGATGTTCAACCGAGCATTAGCTGTAGTGAGTTGATTATGCTGAAGTCGTGTGTCTCGTTGCTGGAGTGTTTCCTGTGCCCTCGATTGCTCCATAGAAGTCCTATTGTGTTCCAGTCTTCTTTCTCGCTGCTGGTGTGATTGCTGTGCCCTTGATTGTGCTCTGGAAATCTTATCTTGTTCCAGCCTTCTTTCTCGTTCTTCTGCTGTTTCTTGTTCTCTTCTCTTTCTTTGATTTTCTCTATCCATTCTTTGTGTTCTTCTTACACATTGTTTCTTTCTGGGAGGTTGAGGCATAGTATGATGACCTTCTAATGTATGACACTTTTGAATTAATAACGGAGATTAAAAAACAATGTTCTGTTTTCTTTTTTTCTCTTCTCCGCCCTCAAGGTCATACAATTGGCAAACAACGCTTAACAAAAAACACATGCCTTTCCGCTTTCTTTACATGCAACCTGATCACACCCGGCGCAAAGAAAGTAGTTCACAATAAATTTGAGCCATTTCTTTTTTAGAATTACGTTAAAACTTTCTATTTTCTAGCTCACAGTGTCGCCACAGTATGATGACCTTCTGACGTATGACACTTGAATTAATAACACAGATTGAAAAGCTACGTTCTATTTTCTTCTTCTCAGCCCTCAAGGTCATAATACAATCGGCAAACAACGCTTACAAAAAAGGGCATAATAAATGTATTTATGAATGAAAATAGTTGTAACGGAATCGGGGGGCACAGTCGCCCTAAAATTCCTAAAATCCCTAAACATTTACCAGTATCCTAAAATTGCTAAAATATCCCTAAGAAAACGTAAAAGATCTTAAAATTTGTCTAGCATTTATTTTTTTGGTTTTATATGTGAAAAATGGTTTCTACATTTTGTTATGTACAGTAATTTTCAGGCTAAATAAAAGCTGCAGCTTGTGGTTTTAAAAGTTTGATTTTCCAAAGAAGGCAGGTGTGCCATTAAAGTGATCTTTTATCAGATGCCCCTCCCCCAAGAGCGCAACTGTTTCCCAGAGTGTTTATTTACGGAAGGAAGCATTGGGGTCAGGACGAAGACGCTGATGGACTGTGATAACATTCACAGGGGAGGAGTGACTGCAGCCACTTGGAATACATGTGGGTGGGGGCTATAGTGGGGAGGAAAGGAGCAATTCTGGTGGAGTTGGTTTTGTGTGCAGTGCTGGAGATTCCTCTTGCGATAAGGATAGATGGATCCCACCCTGCTGACTTGACTTCCTTGATTTGAGGCGCACTAGGATAAAAAAATACAAAAATCAATCTTTGTGAATGTTTCACGAAACTGGCTGAAATTTTTGCGAACTCCATAAATCACTAATAGGAAGTGGTCCCCAAAGTTTCGCCTGAACTGGCAAACTACTTTTTAAACTGGCCATGAAAATTTTTAATGTTTGTGCCATGCAGCACTGAAGCTATAAAAATAAGTCAGTGTAGCCAGGGCTGGCCATTTCTTGGGAAAACATGTTACCACCACGGTTTGGTTGAAATTGACTCCAATTACGACTTGATTTGCCTCCTTTGACTTTCTTTCCCTGGAAATAAAATGAGTACGGCTTGATTGACAGAAAAGCTGGCACCTTTTCAGTAACGCTGGAAAAACAGCAGAGCTGATAGACAGTTACGAGCACAGATTTTTTTTTTGCCAACTGTGAACAAATTGTTCATGATCAGTAGAAGGAGAATTGGTGAGAAACCTAAAGTTACTGATTCGATGAAAACGTCGTTGCTTGTGGTACGCAATATTGATGTAACAAAGAAAATGTGCAATGCAAGTTCAGTTGTGAAAAGGTATCCTTGAGTAAAAAACATCCTTTTTGTGTTGTTGTGCTGGTTGGCGTAGGATGTTCAATAACCAAGTCATTGACATTTTCGTAAGTTTTTTGTTCTGCTTTCATTCTTGAGCTGATTAAGAAACTTGGCAATTAAAATGCCTCGTGGAAAAACAAAACTTCAGACATCATGGCTAATGCGAGAGTTGGATGGTGTTCCCATTGCTGAATGGTGTTCTGTGATGCCAGACATCATCATCATCATCATTGTCAACCATTATCAATCCACTGCTGGACGAAGGTCTCCCCAAGTTTCCTCCACAACGGTCTGTCTTGTGCCAGTCTCCTCCATGTCACTCCCGCATATTTACGAATTTCATCCACCCATCTCCCATGTGGTCTTTTTCTGGGTCTTTTCCTGTCCCTTGGAATCCAATCTAAAATTTCGGCTGTCCATCTATGGTCTGTCCTTCTGGCAGTATGTCCAGCCCATTGCCATTTCAGGGATTTAACTCTGATCATGATGTCTTCCACTCTCGTCATTTTTCGGATCCACGAGTTCCTCTTCTTATCTCTCCTGGTTATACCAAGCATGCACCTCTCCATGCTTCTTTGAGTTGTCTGCAGCCTTTGTATGTCTCTTTTAGTTAAGGTCCACGTCTCTGCACCATACGTAAGCACTGGAAGGATGCATTGATCAAACACTTTTCTTTTAAGACATAATGGCATATTGCTCTTGAAAATTATGCTGTTTCTTCCAAAAGCTCTCCAGGCAAGTTTTGGACATATATTCAGCTAAGTGTGAATTGTGCAGTGATAGTTTGGCTGTATCCAACAGTGGGTTTTCTCAGCTTAAATCCCATCATAATGGGAAAACGCACAAAGAACGTTTCCTTGCAAGATATTCTAACTCTTCACTTGTTAAGTTGTTTGACATTCAGAGAGGTAAAACAAGTGGAACCAGTTTACCCTCCTTAGGTATTGAGATGGAAACAGTTAAAGCAGAAGCTATATGGGCATTAAACATAGCACACACAAATTTTTCTTTTAAATCTTGTAATGAGACCCTAAATATTTTTAAGGCTATGTTCAGCGATTCAAAAATAGCTGCTGAGATGCAACTAAAAGAAAAAAAAATAGCCTACACCATATCCCATGGGTTGGCTGTACATTTTGATAATGAACTGAGAAGAGACATTAGGGAAAGCAACAACCCTCTCACACTTGCATTTGATGAGACTACAAATAGCCAAGTAAAGAAACAGCTAGCTATCTATGTTAGATATTGGTCTGAAGAAAAAAACAAGATAGTCTGTCAGTATGCTACAAGCATATTTTTGGGTCATGCGTCAGCAGATAAGGTGGTACATGAGCTCCTTGATCAATTGGCCTCATATGAGATCAATTTATGTAATTTATTGACCATCTCCACAGATGGCCCAAATGTAAATAAAAGTATAGTGCGTAAACTGAATGAATTGATGAAAATTGAAACTGGGCATAAAATGATGGATGTTAGTTTCTGCTGTTTACACATTGTGCACAATAGCATCAACAAGATGCTGAAAAATTTTGATTTCAATCTTGATGAGTTTGCTACAGATCTGTATGCATTTTTGAAAAATAGTGCTGCATGACGGGAGGACTTTAAGGAAGTGGATAAGATTACTGGCATTTTAACACAGTTTATGATAAAGCATGTTACAAGCAGGTGGCTTACTATAGGACCTGTCGCAGAGAGAATTTTTGAACAGCTGCCAAATTTGAAAGAATATTTTTTGCATTTTTTGCCAAAGCAAGTCTTTTGACAACAGCATAAACAATGCTGAGAGATATAGAAGAATCAGAAATTCCTTGACAAGTCAAATAATGCTTTGCTATTTGACTTTTGTAATACACATTTATCCAGTATTTGAGAAATTTCTAACCCTATTTCAGTATGAAGAACCTCTAATTCACATTATGTATTCTGAGATGAATTCCTTTTTGTGTAATCTTATGTCAAAATTCATTTATGATAACATCCTTTCACTTAAAGAGGGGGAAGAGTTGAAAAAAATTGATTTAAAAAAACTACTCACTTCAAAGCTTTGAACGAAATAGAAATCGGTATGGCAACTAATCGCCTAGTGAGGGCACTAGAAGCAAATGAAATAAGAAAATTCCTTCTTGATATAAGAGCTGCTTTGGTTAAAAATGTTGAATATCTGAATGAAAATCTTCCGTTTTGTAGCCAAAAATTGAAAGATCTGCAAGTTCTTCGCCAGAACATGCCAAAAGCCACACAGGTTGAACGTGATGCTAACCATGGTTTGCATGCAATAACACGTGTGTGTCAATATCTACATTTTCTCGATGAAGTGGCTGATTTGGTAAGAGATGAATAGAAAATTTACCAACTACAGACCTTACCTGAAGATATTTGGAATGATAAGGGAATGCTTACTCATGTTGATGAGTACTGGGCAAAGATACTGAGGCTAACTGATGTTGATGGAAAGCTTAAATTTACTAATTTAGCCAAAGTCATAAAGTCTGCATTAGCTCTGCCCCATGGAAATGCAGATCCTGACTGAGTATGGCTGTTCTTTAAACAATTCTTTGGTAACCAAAGACAGGTTCAGTTTGAGTGAATCAACAATAAGAGCCATCCGCACTGTTAAATCAGCAATTCATTATTATGGTGGAAATGTTCTGGATGTGCCAATCACTCTACCTCTTTTAAAGGCAGTTTCAAATGCTCATAAGCATTTTAAAGAAGAAACTGAGAGGAGAAAGCAGGATGAACTAAAATTTCAGAAACAAAAATTAAGAAAGAAAGACAGGAACAGGAGGAATTGAAAAAGTGGAAATTAGAGTGTGATGACAGCATTTCAACATGGGATGTTGAAATAAAGGAGTTACGAAATGAAACAGAGGCTTCCCTGTCTATGATAAAAGAAGGAACTGAACGAGTGACCAAAGCAAGCAAACTCAAAAATAATGCAACTGAACTGATAATTGCCCAAAAGTTAATAACTGAAGGAACAGATTCTCTATCTCAGTTGAAAAATAAAATAAAAGTGTTGGAAGATAAAAAAGATTCCCTTATAAAGAAACGCTTAAAAATGGCCAAATGATTTTTTGTGAAAATCTTAAGTGACATCAGAACAGAATGTGCCTAATAATAATTTTTTGTGACACTCTTAACTAAGTAACACCAAAACAGGATGTGCTAAATGAATTTTGTTTGTGACAATTTTAATGTAATGACAAAAGAACAGGATGTGTCAGTTTTCCTTCGCATATCATGCAGTGAAAGAACAGGAGAGAAGTTCCCAATTTATTTTTTCAATTCATATGGTATGTTACACCTTTACAAAATACAAAGGCATTAAATAGTTGGAGTTTATTCACAATTGTGTCGTCCTTAAACTAAGTAGATTAAAAAAATTGTTTTTGCATTTTTAAAGTGTGCACAATTCAATTATGGTAAATTGCTTCCTAATCATATACGCCCAGGTGAGTTTTGAAATTTATATTTGTGCAGTTATTGATACATTTTAATTTAGTGTTGTACCATTCATATCTAAATGTTTTTGCTCAGAAAATGCCAATATTTATGTGGCCCCACTTTGCTGAGAGCAATGAATGAGCTGCTAACCTATATAATTGTTAATTTTCAGGTTTATTAGAAAAATGTGCAAGATGGTTATAAGTATAAAAAATATAATTAATAAACTAACAGAGTAATAAAACCACTTAATAGACATATATGCCAACTCTTTTAAATTGTGTGAATTTAAGTGTTGTCATGTTTTTATGTAATCTTATGCGACATATATGCCAACACTTTTAAGCTACTTAAATTTGAACGTGTTTGTGTATGTCTTTATTTAGGCATGTGTTCAATTGTTCTGTTAAATTAATCTGTTTTAAGGGGAAGGGATATCCCTAAAATATCCCTAAAATTTTTAACTGAATGCCCTAAATCCTACCTAAAATATTGTGTTTCTGTGATGCACCCCTGCATATCTGAAGCTTAATTAGTTCAGTTAAATTGTGCTCCTAAAATTTTATAGTATTGAAACTTTGCTTATTTTAATTCTCTATCCTTTTATCTACATACACTACATGAAAATGGCTAGATTCACTACTTTTTTTTCCATAAAAAATTCAAAATTGGCTCTAGAAAAAAAATTGCTGCATTATTTTCCTAGAGAACTATGGTGTTATTACTATCATTGTCTAAGGAATGTGCATATTTTAATTCATATAACTTACATTGTTGTGAAATACAGTAATTATTCTACTGAACTCATGAGCAGAAACATTGCTCATCTTGATCATTGTAACTTTTTTACAGTTTTTGAAACAGAAAACTAATCATGAATAATATTAGCTCAGTGAGAGCTGAATAAATTTGAAACATGTCAAAAACCATAAAATACTTACACATTATGAAATGTCAGAATCATAATAGATTTTGAAACAGAAAAACAATAATGAATAAAGTACTTACACATTATGAAGCAGGAAATGACTTGGCTCCACAAAGGCATCCACCCTTAATAATGGGTATATTTGGTACTATAACAATGCCCAGCTGATTACCATGTTACTCCTATTCTTCAGCAACAGAACATGATTGCCAGAGTAGAACGAGACAAAAAGTATTGTTAGTATCAGGCCTCGCAAATGTCTGTCTCCAAATGGCGATCAGATATTTTGTAGTGGCTAGTAAATTTTTTAGTATAGTTGCCAGTTATGGCAAGTAGATTTTTTCTACTACTAGGACTCAGCGATATATCGCGAAAAACCAGTGTGAATTTAACATCGATGTTACGGTGTTTCGACTGACTGAACTACGATTCATCACCACCGAGATGTTAATGCTCGCGATGTAATCGTCACTGCGCGCCACCAAGCCGATGGCGATTACATCGCCATTCTTTGCCGTGACGAAGCACTGTTGTTCAAACAGGTTTTCCCAGTCCGAGACACGTGAACATCGGCTGATCCTCATGCAGGTGCACGTCTCCGATGTAGTTTCTCGTGGTGCCTCATTCCAGATGCTACATCGGGAGATTGTTCATCGGAAATTCGCCTACCAGGCGAGTAATCATGGACATTGCAGCTTCGTGAGCGATCCCATCCAGAATCGTGTAGTCCCATCGCGATGTTTAAACAGGTTTCTTATCGGGCCTCCGTCGACGATGCTCTTAATGGGCCGCATGTTCCATTCGTTGGATCTCGGAAATTCACCACAGCTTAGGAACAATAGGAAGTATGTGGCAGGTTTTTTTTTTACGTGAATACGTCTTTAAAATCAGACCAGTACTAGGTGGCCGGCACGGAAAGTTGAGCGTTACGAAAAAATGGGCATCGAGTTCGGTCTAATAATTCCTATATTATCAATGCGAACCAAACCAACCTAGTGTCATTCAATAGCTAAGGGAACAAAGACTTGTTAGTGACCTTGAGCTACCGTGCAGCGATAAGCGGGTGCAGGTACTTTGCGCTGCGCCCCGCCAACTTCTAATCAGTAAAACTCGGCACTGCTAAGCGCTACGACGTCGAAATCGGTCTCAAACGAAAGCTAACATCGAGATCTGTCGATTTAAAACATTAGAAGTGAAATCAAATGCAGTGTTGGCTGTGAAACTTTAGATCGCAGTTGGAAATTTTTGAAAATTTCACAATGTCGGCATATGCTCGTCGAAAAGCTAAGCAGAAATACATCAAACATAAGTCTACACAGAAGAGCAACTTGTCAGCTTTCGATAAGCACTGCAATCAGGGTGGGAAATTAGAAAAATATCCTAGGAGCAAAATGGCTCCTATAGCTAAATTTCTAGGAGCCGATCTTAGCAGTGGCGTAACTAGCACAACGTGCCCCTCTCCCCTCCCTCGTGCGCAGCTACGGGGGATGTAGTTACGCCACTGGATCTCAGTGTTCCATAGAACGGACTCGCCAGATTAAAGTGAAAAGTATGCACAATTTTGCTACTGCAAATCCAAAGAATTAGAAAACACTTATCTGGGAACTGAAGTAATTCAGATCTTCATAAAATTCTTCCTCATTGATAATTGAGTTAAATTTGTGCTCATAAATTGTTACGAGGATTTGATGTAAAATATTTAATTAGGTTTTGAATTCCACAAACACTGACAGCCAACAAATAAACATTTTAGTATTGCAAAAAATATAAACATTTTCAGTTCTCTTACAAATTTTTGTACCTGTTTTGAGTTGACATGTTGAAGAAACTACATTAAAAAAGTTCTTCAGTAATGTATTGTGTTTCCTTAGTAGTCAACTGTGACTTCATGATCTGGACGGCGAGTTCGTTCAGCTGACACATCTTCCCACCAAATTTTTATAGCTGGTTTTGCATCGAAGTCATCCATGCTTTGACCCTTAATTTTTATTGTCAAAATATGATTTAAAGTAGTCACTTTTAATTTGTTTCTGATGTCTGTTTTTACAAGGTTCATTGCACTAAACCCACGTTCACAAATTGCTGTGCTCATTGGTGTGCATCGTAAAAATGTAATTATTGTCAGTAGGTTTTTATATTCCCCTGAAAATTCATTATACAGTCTGTTCCACAAAACATCAGGTTTCTGTGTAGCTTTGGTTTTTGCCCACAGTTTCCAGTCCAGATATTCTTCTTTGATTTCATTACTACAGATTTCTACACAAGACTGTAAATTATCTAGAATGCTGTCCAGTTCTTTCATCCCATATGTAAGTAAATCATTATCTTTATCTGGCAAATTAACTGCATCAAATATATGGACACTGCTTAAAACAGCATTGGAAGCAAAATCACTATACCTCTTCTTGGCAAACTCACTAAGCTTTTCACAAATGGTCACTGTCATTTGAAATTGTGATTTCATATCATTTTTTTAAGTATGACACCTTTGAAGATGCCACTTTGCTGACTGAAATTTTGTTCAAATTCAGTAAGTACTTTTCCATCTTCTTCCTTCATAAGGTTAAACTTAACTTGAGTAGACTGCAAAATTGATTTTACATTGTCAACAGATATAGCAGTCTTTTGAAATATTTTAGAAAGCCCACCCAATGTAGTTGTAACATCCAGCAGAAAGTGCATGAAGCGGGCATTCGAACAGATTTCAAACTTTTCAGCAAACCTTGCATTTTAGCTACTTTATTTTTATCACTTTCACTAGCAGGGCAGAAATGTTCCATATGGCAAATAATAACAGGTAGTTGTGGAATAACTTTTTTACGGGTCTTATAGAGGTTATTTTTAATGAAAGTTGGTTGTCAAATTTTCGAACTAAAGCCTAGTTCGTCATCAGGACTATGTCACTGGAGTAGTTGCTGCCACTCAATTGGAAGAGTCCATCCGCAATTATCGTTAATTGTGGTACTTCTTGCTATTTCAATCCCTTCTTCTAGTTTCCTCTTTACTAAGTTTGACTGGTGGGCGATTATTTTCACTGAGTCCCAATTTATGGAGTGTCCACTTGCTTGTCTGTCTAGCCCTGTTTTGTTCCCAATGTTCCTAATAGCTGCTTGGTGTTCTTTCATTCGGACCTTAATACTTCTCCCTGTTTCTCCTATATAGCTGAGTCCGCAGTTACAGTCGATGCAGTAAATTACTCCTTCCTGCAATTGGATGTCCAATTCTTTCTGCTTTAAAGCTGGCAGGAATTTCTTTATTTTGTTATTAAGATCTGGAGCTAGCCTGACATTATATTTTGCTCCGATCCTTTTCAGTTTCTCGAAAAGTCCCTTGTGGTACGTAATTTTGCTGGTGAATTTGAAGTTGGTTTTTTCCTGCTTCTTTTTGGCACTTGTTTAAATATTTTCTCAACATATGGGGAGGGGTAATTGTTTTCTGCCAATATTTCCTTTAATTCTTCTTTGTGAAGATCTTTTTGAGTAGCTGAAGAGACCAGGATTTCAATTTTTTCCAAAAAGTTGTCTCGCCGTATTCGATTTAATATAATCAGGGTGGAATGAGCAGAAGTCTAACATCTTCCCTGTGTTGGTGGGTTTTCTAAAAAGCTGAGTGAATATTTTTCCCTCTCTTGAGGTCAAGGTTAAATCTAGGTAGCAGAAAGAATTGGACATCCAATTGCAGGAAGGAGTAATTTACTGCATCGACTGTAACTGCAGACTCAGCTATATAGGAGAAACAGGGAGAAGTATTAAGGTCCGAATGAAAGAACAAGCAGCTATTAGGAACATTGGGAACAAAACAGGGCTAGACAGACAAGCAAGTGGACACTCCATAAATTGGGACTCAGTGAAAATAATCGCCCACCAGTCAAACTTAGTAAAGAGGAAACTAGAAGAAGGGATCGAAATAGCAAGAAGAAGAAGAAGTACCACAATTAACGATAATTGCGGATGGACTCTTCCAATTGAGTCGCAGCAACTACTCCAGTGACATAGTCCTGATGACGAACTAGGCTTTAGTTCGAAAATTTGATAACCAACTTTCATTAAAAATAACCTCTATAAGACCCGTAAAAAAGTTATTCCACAATCACTATGAATAGAGGTGCCATAAATGCATTTACAACTATAACAGGTAGGTTGTTAGTCATTGCCTTCAGAGCTTGATTTTTGGAAGAAATCCACCGAGTCAAATTTATGTTAGTATTTTTATATAAAACATCCCCGAGCACTTCTGCTACTTCTTTCAGCTCCCTAAGAAGCTTTGGACTGTTGTTATACATTTTGTACACTGATTTTAATAATTGTTCACATTTTGAAGTAAAAGGCACTAGTTTCAAAGTGTCTGAAATAACAAGTTCCAGCCTATGGGCAACACAATGAACTGGAATGATTCCTTGTGACTGAGAAGATAACTTTGTCACAACACCATTATATTGTCCAAAATTCACGCCTGCTCCATCAAAACATACAGCCACAAGCTTATCTTTCCATGCTGGGCAACTTTCTTCCATTGCCTCATCAATAGCAGAAGTAATGCATTCAGCAGTACCCATTTTCAATTCTGCTAACTTGATAAAATTAGTTTGGACCAAACCGCTTTCGTGGACAGCTGTGGCATAAATGATTTCTGACTCACAGGTTGAGATGTCAGTGGATGAATCTGCCATTACAGAGATATATTTTGCATTTTTTATGATATCTGCATTTTCCTGACGGATTGACTCAGCAATATAATATATAAATAAAGTACAAGATTTATGATTGATGTAATTATCACCAATGTGCAGTCCATTTTTCTTTTGTAATTGGCATAACCTTTCAAACTGATGGAAAGATAAATTCCCATCAACCACAGAATAAGCTGTGTTAAAAAGAGCAATCATTTTCAATAATATTTGCTCACTCATAGAGGAAATACACTGCCGAAGAGATGAAGTTGCAGGATTTTCTTTCACAATTTTTATCTGGCATGAATCCTTATGAATTCTTGATTTCTCATGTTTAACCAAAGATTCATGCTTGAAGTTGCTACAACCAGCAACAAATAATGTTGTTGCAACAGTTCTCTTTCTCGATGTTTCAGCTTTGTTATTTTCCCAACATACTGAACAATACATAAACTTCATATTACCTTTGACTTCAATTCTTAGCCATGAGAATTCCTTTCTCCATTTTAGTAATGTTGTTTCACCCACATTTTTTCTTTCATCCTTTCGCTTCATTGCAGTTTAGTGTTCCTGGGCAGAAGAACTCGCAACAGCTAAATCATCCCGATTACTGTCTGTATTAACATCCTCAGGAATAACAGTACTTTTCTTTGTAGATACAAAGAAAAATTCACAAATTTTTCTTTTGCTCATCTTGCAGAAATAATACGAAAAGGGAAGCAAATTCTGACTTGTTGAAGGACTGTATGAATAAAACTAAAGAGCGTTTACTGATTTGATATCGCAAAGTACTCTACTTCCAGCAAGTGAGGGTCAAATGGGTCAACCTTTCTATGGCAAGCTTCCTTAATCTTCTGCTTTCCCACCCCACAAGAGCAGCGGGCATGTACAATGTACTCCCTTCTGCCTCCCCCAGCCAGTCCAGCAAGGAGATGGCTCCGGCAGTAGCACATTCCCCACTTTGTTCAACTATGGAACTAGATAAAAAATATCAGAAAGCTATCTTCAGGAATTCTTAATAAAACTGGCTGAAATTTTTATACACAGGATAAGTAGATAATAGAAGCCCACCCTGAAAATTCCATGTGAATCAGTAAAATACTTTCTTAATTACCCACGAAAATTTTTATTAAGTACCGTATTTTTCAGCATATAATCACAGCCCCCTAGATACTGACTAAGGCCTGGGCGATCGTTTTGTGACATCACGAACGGCGGCGGAACCAGCTTTCTCCAGACGAAAACGTTTCACAGCTTGAGCCAAGAGCTTGTGGTTATTTAAGCGATGCAATTCTATTAGCATTTGTTTTAAACTGCAAATATATTTCTCAGGCATCGGATATTTTAAAGATGAAAATTATCGATCGCTGACGGCGTTTTAAAATAGTAGCAGTTTTATATCAAAATGCACTTAATTTTTTAATGGTTACGTATACCAGGACTCGATATCGCAAAAATAAATAAATTCCATTAAGCGATTATAAAAACGCTAAAAATGAGTTAATTATAATGTAATTGATCTTTAAAATAAATACCTAAATATTCCGTTGACATTCGGGATAAAGTGTTTTGCTAGGTTTTCAGGTTTGAAAAAAGTTTTGCATTGTTTCTTTTACTAACTTAATATAAACAGCAAACATATGCCAATCGAATAAAATAAAATACAAAATAAATTAGTAAGTATATATAAACAAACTTGGTATGCCCATAATTCACATCACTGATGTCGCAATTAAACTTAACACAATCATCTGTACCATGAATAATAAATTGGCCACAACCGATATTATGTTGTTGGGATTTTTTTTTTTCTAAAATAATGTTTGCCAATATCCAGTATATTATGCTCATGCACTAATTTCATATCAATGTGGTGATAGATGACATTAGAATAACTGCAAATAGTAAAACAGGCTTATAACACATTTACTTACCACCATATGCTGCAATAATAACATCAGTTAGTCTTATAAGGGGAGTCATTTATTTTTTTTTTTTTTTGTTGATGGCTGTTGTTTAGCCATCAACAAAAAAAAAAAAACTAAATGACTCCCTTATAAGACTAAAAGATATTGTTATTGCAGAAAAGCATACAGATGGTGGTTAAGTAAAATTTGTATCTAAAATCCTGATAACTAATAATATAAATTACTAGCTCATTCCATAACCTGCCAGATGCACAATCAAGTTTAGGTGGTTTTCGTGTACCATCTGTAGTGTGAAATTTATTATGTTTACACGTGTGCCAATTGTGTTTGCTGGTATGGTGTACCTGCGAAAAAAGCCCAAGCCCAAATTAAATTGATTGCAATTAATATCATCATGAGCGAGGAGTCCATGGCAGCTATGGAAGCGCTACTACCCTTAGATTATATGTGGTCTTATTTTCAACTATTACCCTTGTATAAAAATGAAAAAACAAATTACCGAAAATTTAATTGAAGTTGTGAACAGTAATTTTGGGTTTAACTAATGAGAAATTGAGCAAACGTAAGCTGAAATCAATGATAACGGAACAGATATAAATTAGCGATGCATTGCCATTTTTAATTCACATGGGTTAACATTTATTGCATAAAGAGATGTTTATATTTCAGTAGGATGTTCCAACTCAAGCGATTCTTGAGATAACACATTAGGAAATGTATGACCGATTTCTTTTAAATTAAACCCAGTGACTTATTTATTTCAAAATCTGTATGTCAAGTACTCTTTAATAATTCCTAAATACCGAAAAAATATATATGTTATTGGACAATGTCATCGCTCTGTCCACGTTATTTTACAACCAACGCATAGCAACTGAAAAATTGTGGTTCGGCACCCCTGGGATCGAACCCCAGAACTCTCGATAACCAGTCGAGTGCGTTCGAATTTACGCCAGTGCGCCGAACAATTCTCAGCGCCATATGTGGTTATATCAGTCAGCATCTGACAACACAAACCCTATTGATGGTCTCAGCAACTGAGATGTCTCCATCTGGTGGCATATAACACAGCCTTTTTAATTGTAGAGCTGATAAATACAACAGGCGACAGAAATGATGAATATATATCAAGTACGTGGAGATAATGTAATTGGACGATGTCATCGCTCTGTCCACGTTATTTTACAACTAACGCATAGCAACTGAAAAATTGTGGTTCGGCACCTGTGGGATCAAACCCCATTCGAGTGGTTATCGAGAGTTCTGGGGTTCGATTCGAGGGGTGCCTAACCACAATTTTTCAGTTGCTATGTGTTGGTTGTAAAATAGCATGGACACAGCGATGACATCGTCCAATTACATTATCTCCACGTATTTGATATATATTCACCATATATATATGTTCTGTTTAATTTGAACACGCTTAAATAATTTCCTTCAAATTCGGTTAGATGATTACATTTCTGTAGGTCTTAAATACAAAATTTTGATTTCCTAGCTCCAGGTGTTCGATAATTACTAAAGTTCTGTTGAACCAAATTTAACTGAATGGTTACATTTCGGTAGGCGATACCAATGTCGAAAATTTTCATCTCGTAATTTTCCTAGGTTGTAACAGAAAAAATTATTGGCCGATTTCTTTTTAAATCATACCCCCTTAGACCCATTTCATTCAAAATTTGTAAAACAATTTCCTTTGCCCAAAATCCCAAATGGCAATTTTGGAGTTTGTGACTCAAACCACTGCACAAGTAGCCTTAAAAATTTTCTCAGCCGTTTCCTTCTTAAATCAAACACTATTTGACTGATTTCATTTAAATTCAACAAAATTAATACCTTGTGCTGTGGTAATATGTCCAAAACTAAATTTGTAGCTGACGCCAGGCATTGAAATTTGCTTTAAGATGGCTTTTGGCCAGTGTTAATCTAAATCGAAATTTTGTTTATGATTTACTACGGTTGTAGAGGAGATCATAAATCTCTAGTTTTAAATTCTTAGCTCAATCTGTTCATGAATTATTGTGCATACGTACAGACAAATAAACGGATGCCAAAGGAAAAAACTGCACTCGCCTAACTTTCTCATATAAATATTGTAAATTTATATCGACAGGAAAAAATGCATAACGTTGCATAGAACATGTATTTGTGGATGATTGTTTTTTAATAATAGAATGCACGTGGTTCTCCTCGGTCCAGAGAACCAGGTGCATTCAAGAAAACTGATTCATCCATCATGAACACCAAATAGTATGGCATAACGAAAAGTCCAGATTTTAAAAATGTGAATAAAATTTTTAAAAAGTCAGTGCAACATATGGTAAATGAATTTTTTTCTAAAATAATGTGCATTATCTAGCAAAAAAAAAAAATATAAAATAAAATTTTTAGTTCCTGAGTCATTCGAAGTGGTACCGTCAGTGCTGCATTTTGGAAAAAGTATTGTTTATGTTCCGATACTTTAAAATCTTGAAAAAAATTATTTCCATACATTTAACGACAAAAGTGCTTGCTTTGTTTCACACTTCGAAAAAAAATTGCTTTCATTGGAATTTTCCAGGGAAAAAATCGATAAAAAGGCTTTTCTGGGTCATTCTGAAGTTTTACTGTGCAGAATATTTTGTAATACAGTGAAACCTCAAAAATCCAGAAAACCGGCAACTTCAGAAATTTGGCATTTTTTAAATTTCGTTTTCGTGAGAACATCCGATGTTTCACCAATCAATAACCATGTAAATGTCCCGATGCACCGTCTCAACAACACATGACGAGATCATCCGATCTCAGCGTGCGGATTGCCGATAGTTGCCTATGTGTAATATCTGGTTTCTCAAATTCGTCATCTCATTGGGCCGCACTGAAGTAACATCCATGAAAAATTCACATCGTGTTTTCGCGAAGTATCGATACATCGCCCAGCCCTAGCAGTTGCTCTGGCTTTTTTTTTTTTTTTCCTAACCATTCACCAAACTCAATTTTTTCTAGTTTTTATAAAAAATAGTACAAAAAGGTAATCGCCAATATTTTTGCCAAAATATTTTGTTTTGTTTTTCACAAATTGTGAAGAATACGATTAGCAGCACGACCCCTGCTTATTTATTCATAAGGCGTGGACGCACAAATTTTCATTAAAGTGACCTGTTACGTGTAAGTACATGCTTTACATAACGCCCATTACACAATTTTTGGACAGCTTCATAAATCCGGCACTTGTCCGGTCCTGTCGATGCCGGATTTTCTAGGTTTTACTGGATTTAATTTGACTACCAAAATATGCCTTACAGTCCAAGTGGACACACTACATTTGATTATTTGGCAGGGACCATACAATTTAAAACTTACCTTATTTTGACTTCGCTCCCCGGGAAGAGCAATCCAACCCGGAAGTTTCAAATTCTTTAAATGTTGGCCATATAAGGAGCAAGTTGATGAAAGTAAACTCTGGTAAGAAAATTACTTTTATTGTTAATTTATCATGGACAATCACAAAAATGAAAAGCAATGGTTTCATTAGCAAAAGCAGGCTAAACACTATTTTGTATAGGTCCAGGCCTCATTATTATTATTTTTTACTTGTGCAATTATTTTGCAACTTTGTTTCTTTTTAATTTGCATAAACTTTTTGTTGCATGAAGTTTATCATTTCGCACTTTGCTGTAATTATTTAGTAAAATGTTGCATATTACTTTAAGGCACATTTGTAGAACATCTAAAGATGATTTCCCACAAGTGCAATAATTCTCACACTCCTCCAGCTGCTGCAGAGTTAACTGAAAAAAAATTTCTTTCTGATGGGAGCAACCCAAAAACTTGGACTCATTTTCTTCACTAAGTAACCATAAAAACACACAGTAACATGAAACCGTTGCTGTCACCACCGAATCTTCAGGATAACTGAGACCCCCACGATCTACCCCAGTTAGGTATACAAAATCATAAGATGATGCAATATCAAGATCTATTAACTTATCCTTAATTATAGAAGTATGACAGTTCTTGCATGACAATTTAAGCTTTGTTTTATAGGCAGAATAACCAGCAAGATACACAAGTACAGGCTTGATTTCTTCAGGTGCATCTAGTACACAATACGAAATGTTTGTGAAACGATTTGCCTCAATGTCATCGAGAGCTTCCATGCTAGTACTTACATTATTTTGAGAATCAACAAACTCTGTTAAAAAATCAATGACAGGAACTTGGCCATACCTAGAGGAGCGCAGATGCAGTAGTACATTAAGCCGCATTTTTTTCTCAGATTCAAGCACATCTTTAACAGAAATATTATAATTAGCTCCACTCAGCTGCCTGTAAAAACTAAAGTGTGCTTCCAACTTATCTGTTTGAAATTTTCCTGTGAGAACATAAGACAATTTCATTTCTGACAGTAAATATATTATAAGCTTAATAAATGTCCCAGTGGTATGAGTAATAGAAAAAAAGTTTCGGCAGAAAGACAGCCTTGGCGTGCCTTCAGATTCATATTCTTCCAGGCTTTAAACCAGCTTACATATTTTTCCAGTAAAGATATACGCTGGTCATCAACACTGCGGAATGGATCACACCAAAGATCACGTTTGTGTTTTCCCTTGAGCGTAGTCTTCACATTCACAATTTTCCACCAAGTAATAATGATATTTAGGAAATCTGCAGTATCTTCATTTAGAGAAGTAGAACTCTTCAATTTTAATGCACTAACATTTGTGTCGTCAAATATTTGCAGTGCAAGCGATACCTTTTGTCTTTCGAAATTTGAAGGAAATAAAGCTTTGTAAGTTAGCTTTGGAGCATATTTAACAACATCATCCTTTTCTTCCTCATATAATAGTTTTAAACTGTCTAATGATGCATGCTTCACCTTTTCATGGTCATCAAAATCTGGATAAATCAAGGTCCTTCCATTGTTCTCTTGATTCAGCCAATTGTTCCTCACACTTTTGAGAATGTGCACAGTATCAAAAAGCAGAAAGACTGGCTGTGCACAGTGTTCTGTTAAACTATACATCAGTTTTCCACCACATTCCATCATATTTCTGTTTATCCTGTTGTTATCACTTATTATACTTAAAACAACAAATCCAGCTTCTTTCAGAAGCAACAATATCCTTTTAGTCATATTCTCTAAGTCATTACATGTCATGTTTTTTACAGGAGCTAAAGCAACTATTTCTGAAGTCTTAGATAAGTGGGAGGATATCATGAATGCTTGAATACTGTTGGCTTCCTCCAGTTGTTTGTTTTGAGACAACCCTGTAATCTTACCACCTTTATAGGTTATTAGGGGCTTGACAGCAATTTCATCCAATAACAAATTTACAGTCCGTTCAGAACACTCCATTTTTGAAGCTTTTGTCTTAAAATACTTAAGATGTTCATCTGATATTCCTCCATTCACATTCAGAACTGAACTATACTTCCTTAGATTTCTAGCATGAGGTAACGTTAAATAACTATTGCGGTATAGCTCATTGTATATCAGTGAAGACCGAATAAAAATTGAGAAAGACCATGCTAATGTTAGCGGAGAGTACCTATGCTTTTTTAATGTCAGCAATTCTAATTGATTTATAAAAAAGGAAATCTTTTCCCGTAGTTCTTCCTGGTTGTAACTAGTAGTATCGGGACTCAAACAGTTTTGAAGCCATTCGACAGCTCTATCCAAACAATACAAAGTTGTTGGTATCTGTGGCACAGTGTTTCCCCCAAAATGACTCAATAAATTTTCTAGCTGGGACCATCTTTTTAAAATGCAATCAGATCCTACAATCCACTTTAATTTATTTTTTGGAACTTTATCTGACTGTAGAAATACTGATACCTCAAGACTTGGTTTTTACCTTGATGCTGACTGTAATAAATGGACAGTTTGTCACATCAATTTTGTAGAAAACAAAAGATGACTCATGCAATGTTTTCCACAGTTCTATATGGGATGGTAGCTTAATACTGATATCTGCTACAAACTCTGCATAGCTTACCATCATATCATCCTTCAAAAATTTAGCAAAAGTTGCTTCATGCCTAGTTTCACATTCTGCTCTTCTCTCTTCCGGTGTTTTTCGCTTTTTTGGTGGATTACTGTCTGACAAGTAATTTGGACAGTTTGGGAAAATGCATGGTACAGCATCAAGAGCTAATTTTGGTGCTTTTCGTGGAACACTTAATAATGAACCATCTGGCCTTCTAACAGTGTCTACTTTAATAATATCTTCCGCTCTAAAATGTGCTTCACAAACAACTGTTTGATTGGTTACAACAAGATTTTCCCGAGGAATCTTTCTTTCCCACAATTTTTGCTGAGAAATGTCTTTTGGAAACCGAAATACAGACCTAGATTCGGTTACATCGTAGTTAGCTTTACATTTGGGTACACAACACTTCCTTGGCATGATTTACGACTGTCCAAACAAATTCATAAAACACCTCACCTGACACAGCAAGAAGATGTTAGCACATAACTTGAATTACTAATATACACACTCCACAGTCTCCAAACCGACCAGCATAGCAAGTAGTAATCAAAGAACCTTGAACTACCGATTCATTGCGGTTTTAATTTTTGATCGCCGCCGCTCGTGACGTCATACAACACCTGCGCTGCCATCACCAGGGCCTGTTGAAACATTTAGGGGCTGTGATATAATCCGCAGACGGCAAAATTCAGCGTGAGAGAAAAAACGTCTGTGTATAATCCGCAGACAAAATTCATAGTAAAAGTTAAAAAAACAGATATGTAATCTACAACAGAGTTTTACAATATATAGTACAAAAAAGTGATCGCCAATATTTTCACCAACACTTTTTTTCCCCATCGCCAAAACAATTTCTTTTTTTCGCAAATTGCAAAGAATGCGATCGGCAACGCGATCCCTCCATATTTAAAGGCGTAGGCGCACAAATTTTGTTTTTTCCTTTTTGGATTGAAGGTTTAATGACCACCGTGAGCAACTCAATGGGCTATAAGCACTCGCCCATCCCTAATTTAGGGACATTAATTCCAGGGAAGGAAGAGTGCAAGTACGTGCTTTACGTAGCGCCCGTTACGCAATTTTTGGATGGCTTCAAAAATCTGGAATTTTTTAAATCTGGCACTCGTCCGGTCCCGTCGAAGCCGGATTTTCGAGGTTTTACTGTATAAATATACTTTCTTTCCATTTAATGAGTTTAAAAAACTTATAAAATCGTGAAATTTTTTGAAAATTTAAAAAAGTTAGTTACGATGCCCCGCACCTTTCAAACGGTAGTGATATGTATTTTTAATTTCTGTGGCAATCGCGCTGTAACTCTGAGTAATGTTTAAAATTACATCAACAACTGAAACACTGGTTTTCATATTGTAAATAATTTGTGATGGTGTCTAAGTTCTCCAGTCTTGGAGCTGAAGTGCCAGAGGCATTCTATTCGAAGTAAAGGAAAATAAACAAGTGGGAGTGGGGTTGGAAATTCGGGAAGAGTGTGTGTGTGGGGGGGGGACATCACGGGTCAGAGCGGCACGTCTCAATGTTTTATGGAATGGAAACAAAGCCAAGGGGCAAGCGGAGATATGTTGATAGAGTGACACTGCATATTATCGTCGAACACGTGGCATTAAAGCTTCATTTTGAAGTTTACGGGGAGGGGGAAAAAGCTCTGTATTATCCGCACCGTCGTATAATCGGCGTGTTTAGAATTTAAACATTTCTCCCTATCCCAAAATACTTTAACCACACACCACTGGGAATTTTTTTAAAAAAGAAACATAAATACTGCATTTGAAAATTACTACGTACGCATGTTAAAGAAAAATCAAAAATTTATGCAGTCGCGAATTTGCTTCAATGTTTAAAATACTGGTCGCATTTTGCTCCTGGCGACCGCTAATTTCCCACCCTGACTGCAATGTCCACGACAGAACGCATGAAAAAGTATCGGGAGCGAAAAAAAATTGCTGCGGCGAAGCGACGCACGAGCCCATTGACGTGGAGCATCGGCAATGAACCTCATAAAAACCAGTAATTGGGCATGTCTGAATAGTGACACTTTAAACGACTTAATGATGATTAGATGCTATGTGCACTTCAATTGAAGATTTTTGATCCTCAAAATGCTATTCAATTGTGGTGAGCAGATACCTTTGATGGGAAGATCAGACACAGTACATAACAGTGGTAAACTGTATCAATATTATTAGTGCCGCTTTATGTATATATATCCTAGCTTTTGTCCCTTTGTTTTAAATATTATTAAAAGAAATCAGATATCTAAATTCAATGGCCTCTCAAAAATAAATTATGTGTAAATTAAGATAGTAAGATAATGATATTACAGCACTGAAAATAAATTATCAAAAATCAATCATTTTTGAACAAAAGCATATGCAATATTTGCAGTCAATCTAATGATCCTATACAGTAACTGCTCTGCATGTTTTTATGAAGTTAATGGGGTAGGTGTCTCTCATTAGAAAGAAAGAAAAAACATGCACCCATTTAATTTCATAGAAATGTAAGTAAAGAAGTCACTGAATTATTATTTTTTTTTAATTTCGTACGGCCAGTAGATTTTGTCATTTGGCTAGAAAATTTTTATTCCACTAGCCACTTGGCTAGTGGAAATTTCAGCAGTTTCACAAGGACTGGTTAGTATATGCAAAAATAAAAGTATTTTCATTTAAGTAAATTTCACATAATTATGTGGTGTCATAAGAGTTAATATAGAAATGAAATTAACTGTACATATAAAACAAGAAAAATTAGCCACTTTCAGGTTTGAGATACACATTATGTTACTGTATGTTTTTGGTTTTGCTTCGGGGTTTTGTTTCAACCACATAACTCTGAGGGTTATAAACAGTTTTCCTTGGCTAATTTTGGGCCACTTCTTTTAGTAGAGGGAGAGAGAACCAGTGCTGTAAGACAAACACACCACCGATGCCTCATCTGAGACTCAAACCTGAGCCCAACTCGTACAATTAGCAATTAATCAGTGTCTGTGACTACTTGCCCAGTGGTGCAGCATTAAATGCTTTCCCTGAAACAAATTATTGCATAGGTACTTCTTTTAATTGCATTAGTGAAAAATACATAACAACAATCAATTATTCTGTGATGGGAACAAGTGGATTAAATTTTAAAGCTTTCAAACTCTTAGTCTGAACAAGTGTAAGGAAAGAAAATGTGCTTTACATTTTATACATAGCTAAGTTCAGCACAGCTTTTTGTAGCATTTTAATAAAGCCAAATATCTCTCACTATTATTCCATTTCTTGTCTTCATTATCACAATATAAGAAAATGGCATATGTATTCACCAGTAACCAGATGTTACATACAGATTGTTACAATTTGATGCGCATGGAGACAAATGCCATTAAAATAGTTTTGAAATTGAGCTTCTTTATATTGACATTGTAGTCATTAAATGCAGTCAGGTTCCATTAGTTAATATACAGATCTTTTCATATGCTCTGTGGAACCTCAATTGCTATACTTTATTGATGACATTATAAAAAAAAAAAAAACCCTACGGAGAAAATGTTTGAAAATTCTTTACACTGACTACCAAAACTTTAAAGTATCAGAAATCTAATTTTTAGATTAATTTGCTACAGAAAAGTTCAGTAACTTTTAAAGGGTTCAGTTTTTTCTCTGATAAATATTTCTCCCCATCAGAGCTGCTGAACAGAAAAGAACAGAAAAAGAACATTCGGCAAGAAATATTTTGATTATGTTTATTTTGACAGATCCCCACCCCACCCTCACTACGCACACCAAAAATAAGTAATGCAGCACAGTTCGTGTTAACAAACGTTCACTGGTCATTGAATCCATTAAGAATATAAGTTTTTAATGGTTAAGCATATGTAGAGCTATAAATAAATGCATGCAAAAAAAAAAAAAAAAACATTAGCGATTAGCATAGTAGTAATTTTAACCTTATAATTACCATAGTAGTAATTTGCAATAGTAAACTTAGATTTTTTTTTTTTTTTTTCGGATCTTCACAATTAATTATACTGTTCTATCAAAATATACCAAAGCAGTGAATCTTTTTATATCAGCTACAGTGAGTGAGTAACATTTTTAATGGCACACTGTTTTGCTTAATTCAGTTCTTTTTAAGGTTCTTCATTAGCTTAAATCTGCTTCATACAGCTGTTATATATTTTTATGTACATCCATATACTCTGCATTCTAACTTCAAAAATAAGAAATGAAGACCACTATTTGGTATAAATATTTTTAACAGGAAAAAATTATATTTCACAAATCTAAATATTCTAGAAGACTATATTCAGTTGCAAAATTGTAATGTTTTCAAAATTTTATATTACTTTTAATGATATGTACTATCAAAAATATCATTATTTTGACAATATATCCAGGCCACCTGTGCATGAAAAACTAGTGTAACTTCTCAAACAAACAAACAAAAAAATGACAGCAAAAGTCAGTGTAGAATATCGTAAAATACCAGTGAAAATCAATTTTCATTCCAAGCTTTTGATATTAGTAACAACACAGAAAAATAAATATCAACATTTATACTATCATTAACAGTATAAAAGTTATATAAATCTCTCCGACTGAGGTAATGTTACGAGACATCTTTCAGAAGAAAACACAACAAAATCACTTCGCACCATAACGTAAAATTTACTGCAATGTTTACGTTTGCAGTGTTTTACTGAACACATATTTTTTTAGGTAACAATACTGAAAATCTGGAATATTAAATTTTGAATTATGGGAATGTTCGTCCCTTTACATAAACTCACAGCGGATAATCTAGCTAATTCGGCATTTATAATTAGCTAGTATAAGTAGTTTAAACACACTTCACCATCACTGCAAAATTATATTGTTTACAAACTTACTATTTAATAACATTTCGTAATTTTCTAGCTTGCTCTGACATCGTGAACAAATCACCCAAGCAACTCTCATCCACGCGGTCGATCAGGGTTTTTACTTCGTTTTCATAACGAAAAATAACCATGGGATGAACAACAGCAGATTTTTAATTGTTTTAGACAGGATGTACTTAACTTCCAAATTTCAGTTCTGTATTGCAGATAAAGCAGCAATAAAAGTGCAACATATATACAAATATGACACTACAATTTAGCAAGAGCTATTTTAAAATTAATTCTTGTATGATAAAAATGTGCAGAAAAGTATAATAAGATTTATTCTACTTATGTTAAAGTTCCAGTTAGCATGTGTTCTGTGAACAATGGTGGAACAAGAACCAGTTGCTTTTTGCATAGTCTTCCTCCATGTTGATAACTCACAGGGGAACTGGGTTGGAGCTTCGCTTGCTCTTGTCTTGCTTCACTATAATCAGATTACCCAAATGCCAAATCCTTCCCTTCGGTAGGCAGTAGCTCATCAGTTAGAAAATCGTTGGCTTTACGCCAACATTCAACGTTGACGTCTTGCCTACCAGATTGGGAATTAAATACGGTGGCACGACGTTGCACCGTGCCACAAAAAAAATTATGACATTACAATTTAGCAAGAGCTATTTTAAAATTAATTCTTGTATGATGAAAACGTGCTGAAAAGTAAAAGATTTATTCTACTTACGTTAAAGTTCCAGTTAGCACGTGTTCTGTGAACAATGGTGGAACAAGAACCAGTTGCTTTTGGCGTAGTCTTCCTCCATGTTGACGACTCGCAGGCGAACTGGTTAGAGCTTCGCCTGCTCCCATCGCGCTTGACTGTAAACAGATTACCCAAACGCCAAAACCCCTTGGTAGGTGGTAGCTCATCAGTTAGAAAATCGTTGGCTTTACACCAACATTCAACGTTGACGTCTTGCCTACCAGATTAGGAATTGAATACGGTGGCACAGCGTTGCGCCTACGTTGAATTGGAAGGGTGTGCTGCCTGGGATACTTCTGAGATTTTCTATCTCTGAACTCGTTTCTCATCAATGTATTTAATTCACTCTTCCTAACGTACTTGTGCATATCATACAACTTCATTATTTATCAATGCAACACTACATAATCAATCATAAAAGAAAAATATCTGTTTCAGTAAATTACACTCTCTTATTTCAGATGGTTTTAGATTACTCATCTATCAATATTTGTTTCATTAATTGCTTGTACTGAAAATTATATTGATATTGATTACTCTTTGCTTATTACCACATATATATTTTTCACACTCTGAATTATACATGCACAAAAATATAATGATTGAAATAATTGCATCTTCACCCTTTATCATTATAACTCAGAATTTTTACTTTTGTGAACCCTAACCATGCAGTTTTCAACAAATTTGCTTGTAGGGATTCGAATATAATTTGTCGTGAAAAAACCATGAATAATATGACATTTCTTTGCATCAAATTGACTACCCAAGTAAGAAAATTTCCTGGTGACACTTCATCAAAATTGTTCTTCCCAAATAAAAAAATATCCTGGTGGCACTGCATCAAAAATGTTTACCTAAATAAAAGAGAGATCCTGGTGTCACTGCACCAAATTATTACTGGGCTCCCAGCACCTGCTGTGTGTGCACTGGCAATAACATTGAGAATAACAAGTGGAGTCGCTCGAATTTCAAAAACTATGTCTTCCCAGTAGTAGAGAAGACACAAGCTCGCTATTCAAGGTTGGGCGTTGTGTTTCACCCAGCTGACTATCCGTATATCGGGGTCCGCTGAGTGCTGCAATGTTTTTAGTGTGATTGCCTAGTTTTTCTTTAAAGTTTTACTCCTTTGAGATTTTGTTACTTAGGTTAACTAGAAATTTTTATTCGATAACTGCATCGATCTGAAAAATACACGGAATTGAATAAAAGAATACTTTTTCCATGATCACTCACCAAGCACGCACCCACGCGCTCAATTCTCATTTATGGCTAAAGTCATTAAATCACAAGATGGACGCTTAAATGAAATTTGCCAACTCAAATATAACATGAACATAAAATAAAGTTTTATTTGTCTGATTTAAGACGTGATCTTTAAACACACTTATAAACGTCATTCAGACCCTTTTGCAGTTTTTAGTCTTCCTTAAGTCTTAAATTTAATTGTTTATTTTGACTAATATTATGCTGAAAATTTAGGATCAATTTTTACTTCAATTAATTTATTGTAAAACATACACAACTGCCTGCTCTGATCAAGTTGTTTACCTCTATCCCTCTCATTACTTATTGCCAGATTCTCGCTTCTGCACAATTGATTAAGGACTTGCTTAATTTCCCTGCACTGTTTTTACATTCTACTATGCTCTATTAGAACTGCATTCTATTTTCACACAAAGCAAATCAATAAGAGGGAAACCGTTATGGTCGGAAATGTCCTACCTTCTATCCTTCGTCAAGGGCTGGTGGAGAATTTTCATTATACAGTTCCAAGATTTAGTCAGGCAGGTTTCACTACTGAGGTGCATAACAGGTCATCATGGAGAATCTTTCCAGTGCCATAGTCTCTAAATGTCCATAGTTTACGCGCTGGCAGTAAATCAATCTTCTTGATCATATACCCAGTGATCGGGGCAGCTTTCCATGTTTGCTTTTCGTTAATGCCTCTCTCTCTCTCTCTCTCTCTCTCTCTCTCTCTCTCTCTCTCTCTCTCTCTCTCTCTCTCTCTCTCAACTTTTTCACCATGCTATTTTTCTCATCTGTCTTTTTCTTCCAATCCCATGCAGGCTATACCAATTTTCCTACCTCGGATACTCCCACCAAATTACAGATTGGTCAAGAAATTAACATTTCCTGATCTGGTTTGCTCTGGGCTTCTTGAAAATCCTCTCATTTGCCAACTCTTCGCCACCTCTAAAATAGCGTCCACCCCTGGATTCTAGGAAATTCTTCCGTGAAGTCCTCTCTGGGTTGTAAATCCACCACCATAAAAATGCTATGCCTTCTGCCAAGTCTGGCGCCACGCTGTTCTTCTTTCCAGACCTGAAGTAGCGATTCTCAAGACGAATGGCGCCTGGACTTCAATAAAACGTCTGCCCACCATTCTTCCTCGCTGTAAAATTACTCTGCCTTATTCAATACTGTCGGCGCCCGCGCTGGGGAAGAAAAGAGCTACCTAGTGGTCTAACGTTGCGTTACGGCACGCAGGCTGGCTGGAGGAAGTTCCCTTGACTCTGGGAGGAGGGGGGGCAACTATCGCGAACCCTGGCTCTATGTGGATGCAAGTAAAAAAATCTAAGAACAAATTTTAAGATTTTAATTACAAAATGCAGAGTTTTTGAGGAGTGCGAAGTTTATACATTCCTTAAGTTAATAATTTCTACACCGGCTCCCAAAATCTCTTCCATCTACACGATTATTTTGAAACCCAATTCTTTTCTCACTCAAATTTACTCACGCAACCTCCAATATAGGAAAAAGGTTCACGAGCGCTGCAACATTGCGAAGCATATTTTGCTGGCCTCCTTCCGATTTTTTTGTTTTACAAAGGGCTCTTCAATGGGCATCTGGAGGGGGCTCTAGTTCCCCTGGCTGTGCCTCAGTACTACCATCTCATGCATTCCAATTCCAGGGCTTGTCTCTGCAAAGTCATTCTTTCTGATCAATTTACGAAGCATTTCGGTTTGGTCTCTTCAAATAGTTTTGTTCTACAAAGGGCTCTTCAGTGGGCATCTGGAAGGGGCTGTAGACCCCTCCCTAGCTGTGCCTCAGTACTGCTATCTCAGGCATTCTGCAACCAGGACCTGTGTCTGCAGACTCATTCTTTGTGATCAGTTCACGAAGCCTGTTTTACCTGCGTCCTTCCATAGTTTTGTTCTACAAAGGGGGCTGCAATGGGCATCTGGTGGGAGCTCTAGCACCTGGCTGCCCTGTGCCTCAGTACTGCCAGCTCGTGCATTCCCAGTGGTGTATTGCTAAAAAAAGAAGTGCGGGAATGCACTATGTAACACGAACAACTTTTGAATACACGTGTATATAATAGGCAGAATTTTTAAAATAAAAAAAAAAATGTAAAAAGTACAAGTGTGTACACAAGTAGAAAATGGCAAAGGATTCACCATCCATTACAGGCCTATTGTATCAGACGTCTGTACTAGAACTGGAATGGGTGGTCGTAAATTGTAGTACTATACATATACATTGGCGAATCTTACTGTAAAACATTGCATGAATATTTGAAGCAGCCAATAGCTTCTGTAATGAGTAAGAAACTAATAACTAATACAGTTGAGTATTGCGTTTAAGAATAATAAAAATGTCACTTATGACTTACATAATTGCATGGATGTAATAAGGCGAAACGATGTTTATTGAATTTCCAAAGTTGATCCACTGGACGTTCTGTGTGCTTGACTGCTTTGATCTGGGTATCAGTTGCTGAGCGATGATTCCTCAGCCACTTACGAACGTAATTGTCTGGTTTCCACTGTTCAATCTGAGGTCCGTGAAGTTTGATGAACATAAGATTTGACGCATGGCTAATTAGTAATCTTGATCTAGTACCTGTAATTATAAGGGTCATAGTGCTAAAGCCTCCTTCATATTCGGAAGAGCTGCGAGGGATAACTTTTGAACAATTAATAAGAAGAATCAAATTAGATGGAATATCTCATCTGCTATTGTTCAGGAAGTCTCTGTAGGTTGCGAGTGTCCTCAAAAATACCATTCCGAAGCAGCTGCAAAGAGAATATTTCAGTTTCTCCATAACCAGGGTGTATTTCTGCTGGCCATTCACTAGTTTCTAGAACAGAAAGCCCAGAAATTATGTTAGCCTTACTGGTGTTGTGGCTATGTTTGCTAGTGTGGGTAATTACTATTTAGATTTATGCAAATATCAAAATTGAGATAATTATTGAATTTAGGTGAAAATTAAGATTTGGGAGATACAGTAGCTAACAAAGGTATTTGGCGAAACACTTTTTCGACCATAATATTTTTTCTGCTGCACCAAATTGGGTCATTTTGGGATATGATATGTGTTATTCTGTTGTAAACATGACCCATATACAGATGGATCGGAAACCTTAACACAGATCGAGTACCGAGCTTAATCGCAAAGATCATACGAATTGACCAACAAAGTAGGTGTGTATCACATTCATTTAATGCAACGATTACAGAAAACAAGTACGAGAAAACGACAAAACAATAACTAATACTTAGTGGGATAACCACGAGACTTAATAACAGCTGCACAACTGGCCGGCATCGAGTCCACTAGCTTCTCAACGGTGACCTGCGGAATTCACGCCCATTCTGGAGACAACTGGTCAAACTTCTGGGCCCTATTCCGGCAGGTTTTCTTCGCACATCGTCTCTCCAGCTCCTCCCACATGTGCTCGATGGGGTTGAGGTCTGGAGATTGGCTTGGCCAGTCTAGAAGTGTGACCTGTTGCTGCTGGAAGGCTGCCTTTGCTACTCTAAAGGTGTGCTTCGGGTCATTGTCTTGCTGCATGATCCATCCATGTGGCATGTTCTGGTTTGCCCATGGGAAGACATTGTTGATGAGCGCATGTTGGTGTAGCCAAATCCTTCCCCTCGGTAGGCGGTAGCTCATCAGTTAGAAAATCGTTGGCTTTACGCCAACATTCAACGTTGATGTCTTGCCTACCAGATTGGGAATAGAATACAGTACAGCGTTGCACTGTGCCCCCCAAAAAAATATGACATTACGATTTAGCAAGAGCTGTTTTAAAATTAATTCTTGTATGATAAAAATGCAGAAAAGTATAATAAGATTTATTCTACTTATGTGAAAGTTCCAGTTAGCACGTGTTCTGTGAACAATGGTGGAACAAGAACCAGTTGCTTTTGGCGTAGTCTTCCTCCGTGTTGACGACTCACAGGGGAACTGGTTGGAGCTTTGCCTGCTCCTGTCGTGCTTGACTGTAATTGGATTACCCAAACGCCAAATCCTTTACCTCGGTAGGCGGTAGCTCATCAGTTAGAAAATATTTGGCTTTACGCTAACATTCAACGTTGACGTCTTGCCTACCAGATTGGGAATTGAATACGGTGGCACGGCGTCGCGCCTACGTGAAATTGGAAGAGTGTGCTGCCTGGGATACTTCTGAGATTTTCTCTCTGAACTCGTTTCTCATCAATGTATTTAATTCACTCTTCCTAACGTACTTGTGCATATCATACAACTTCATTATTTATCAATGCAACACTACATAATCAATCATAAAAGAAAAATATCTGTTTCAGTAAATTACACTCTCTTATTTCAGATGGTTTTAGATTACTCATCTATCAATATTTGTTTCATTAATTGCTTGTACTGAAAATTATATTGATATTGATTACTCTTTGCTTATTACCACATATATATTTTTCACACTCTGAATTATACATGCACAAAAATATAATGATTGAAATAATTGCATCTTCACCCTTTATCATTATAACTCAGAATTTTTACTTTTGTGAACCCTAACCATGCAGTTTTCAACAAATTTGCTTGTAGGGATTCGAATATAATTTGTCTTGAAAAAACCATGAATAATATGACATTTCTTTGCATCAAATTGACTACCCAAGTAAGAAAATTTCCTGGTGACACTTCATCAAAATTGTTCTTCCCAAATAAAAAAATATCCTGGTGGCACTGCATCAAAAATTTTTACCCAAATAAAAGAGAGATCCTGGTGTCACTGCACCAAATTATTACTGGGCCCCCAGCACCTGCTGTGTGTGCACTGGCAATAATATTGAGAATAACAAGTGGAGTCGCTCGAATTTCAAAAACTATGTCTTCCCAGTAATAGAGAAGACACAGACAGGCTCGCTATTCGAGGACGGGCGTTGTGTTTCACCCAGCCGACTATCCGTGTATCGGGGTCCGCTGAGTGCCGCAATGTTTTTAGTGTGATCACCTAGTTTTTCTTTAAAATTTTACTCCTTTGAGATTTTGTTACTTAGGTTAACTAGAAATTTTTATTCGATAACTGCGTCGATCTGAAAAATACACGGCACTGAATTAAAGAATACTTTTTCCATGATCACTCACCAAGCACGCACTCACATGCTCAATTCTCATTTATGGCTAAAGTCATTAAATCACAAGATGGACACTTAAATGAAATTTGCCAACTCATATATAACATGAACATAAAGTAAAGTTTATTTGTCTGATTTAAGACGTGATCTTTAAACACACTTATAAATGTCGTGTAGACCCTTTTGCGGATTTTAGTCTTCCTTAAGTCTTAAATTTAATTGTTTATTTTGACTAATATTATGCTGAAAATTTATAATCAATTTTTACTTCAATTAATTTATTATAAAACATACACAACTGCCTGCTCTGATCAAGTTATTTACCTCTATCCCTCTCATTACTTATTGCTAGATTCTCACTGCTTTTACATTCTACTATGCTCTATTAGAACTGCATTCTATTTTCACACAAAGCAAATCAATAAGAGGGAAACCGTTATGGTCGGAAATGTCCTACCTTCTATCCTTCGTCAAGGGCTGGTGGAGAATTTTCATTATATAGTTCCAAGATTTAGTCAGGCAGGTTTCAGTACTGAGGTGCATAACAGGTCATCATGGAGAATCTTTCCAGTGCCATAGTCTCTAAATGTCCATAGTTTACGCGATGGCAGTAAATCAATCTTCTTGAGCATATACCCAGTCATCGGGACAGCTTTCCATCGCCACGATACGCTATCCCTGCATGTCTTCCTTATTTCTCAACAAAAAAAAAACAGGATAATTTCCACCTATAGAAAAAGGAGCGAGGACGGAATTGGACCTCCTTGTTAAGTTTGCTTTTCGTTAATGTCTCTCTCTCTGCGCTCCTTCCTCAACTTTTTCACCATGCTAATTTTCTCATCGTTCTTCCTCTTCCAATCCCATGCAGGCTATGCCAATTTTCCTACCTCGGATACTCCCACCAAATTACAGATTGGTCAAGAAATTAACATTTCCCGATCTGGTTTGCTCTGGGCTTCTTGAAAATCCTCTCTTTTGCCAACTCTTTGCCACGTCCAAAATAGCGTCCACCTCTGAATTCTAGGAAATTCTTCCTGTGAAGTCCTCTTTGGGTTGTAAATCCACCACCATAAAAATGCTATGCCTTCTGCCAAGTCTGGCGCCACGCTGTTCTTCTTTCCAGACCTGAAGTACCGCTGCTCGCCATTCTTCCTCGCTGTAAAATTACTCCATCTTATTCAATACTGTCGGCGCCCGCGCTGGGGAAGAAAAGAGCTACCTAGTGGTCTAACGTTATGGCACGCAGGCTGGCTGGAGGAAGTTCCCTTGACTCTGGGAGGAGGGGGGGCAACTATCGCGAACCCTGGCTCTGTGTGGATGCAAGTAAAAAAATCTAAGAACAAATTTTAAGATTTTAATTACAAAATGCAGAGTTTTTGAGGAGTGCGAAGTTTATACATTCCTTAAGTTAATAATTTCTACACCGGCTCCCAAAATCTCTTCCATCTACACGATTATTTTGAAACCCAATTCTTTTCTCACTCGGATTTACTCACGCAACCTCCAATATAGGAAAAAGGTGCACGAGCGCTGCAACATTACGAAGCATATTTTGCTGGCCTCCTTCCGATTTTTTGTTCTACAAAGGGGTCTTCAATGGGCATCTGGAGGGGGCTCTAGTTCCCCTGGCTGTGCCTCAGTACTACCATCTCATGCATTCCAATTCCAGGGCTTGTCTCTGCAAAGTCATTCTTTCTGATCAATTTACGAAGCATTTCGGTTTGGTCTCTTCAAATAGTTTTGTTCTACAAAGGGCTCTTCAGTGGGCATCTGGAAGGGGCTGTAGACCCCTCCCCTAGCTGTGCCTCAGTACTGCTATCTCAGGCATTCTGCAACCAGGACCTGTGTCTGCAGACTCATTCTTTGTGATCAGTTCACGAAGCCTGTTTTACCTGCGTCCTTCCATAGTTTTGTTCTACAAAGGGGGCTGCAATGGGCATCTGGTGGGAGCTCTAGCACCTGGCTGCCCTGTGCCTCAGTACTGCCAGCTCGTGCATTCCCAGTGGTGTATTGCTAAAAAAAGAAGTGCGGGAATGCACTATGTAACACGAACAACTTTTGAATACACGTGTATATAATAGGCAGAATTTTTAAAATAAAAAAAAAATGTAAAAAGTACAAGTGTGTACACAAGTAGAAAATGGCAAAGGGTTCACCATCCATTACAGGCCTATTGTATCAGACGTCTGTACTAGAACTGGAATGGGTGGTCGTAAATTGTAGTACTATACATTGGCAAATCTTACTGTAAAACATGGCATGAATAGTTGAAGATGCCAAGAGCTGCTGTAATCAGTAAGAAACTAATACAGTTGTTATATTGCAATTTTTAAGAAAGTTATTAACTAAAGAGACTAATTTTATGCTAATATTGAAATTTATATGGAAATTATAGAAAATTAAAATTTGGGAGATGGGTGGATGCATTTCGAAACAAAACTGAAATTTTGAATAAGGCCATGAAACAAAATAGAAAAAATAAAATGCACCACTGAATTTGGAAACTCCCAAAAGTTACTATTGTATTGTTTGCGTTGGACGAGTAGATACTCCTGAAAGTGGAAGAAAGGTAACTATTGTTTGCATGTGTACCAAATTTGTAAATACTAAAATTTAATGGTATACAATGTACACGTTTAAATAATCTTTTGGAAGTGGTGATGATCAAATTAGATAGTTAGGACAAAAACATTGATTTTACCACAATAGGGACATTCCACGTCAGATCAATAATAAAAAAAAAAAAGTTTTTGACCTCACCATTTCTGATTTTGATGAAATTTGGTATGAAGCACACATATGACAAGGTAATTCTGCCAATTTTCAGATTTTTATTTTGAAAATTGTCCAAGATACACACATAATAAAAATCGAAATTTTCGTAAAAAATTACAAACTCACACACTTATAAATGGCTGTAACTGTTTTCCTAATTGCAGTACAGTGACAATTGAAACAGAGCTGCAAAGCTAAAGCATTGAGCTTTCTATAGATACCATATATGACCTTCTTACAACATATTAAAGTTTCAAGGTCATCCACTGTGACCTTTGACCTTGAATATCTCAAAACATGCCATCTTAAAAAAATTACCAAAAAAATATATTTTATTGCTACAACATTCTTCTACCCATGTGCCAGATATTAGGCTGGCACTGTCAAGGCAGTGTAGGATTAATAGGAGTATATGTCCTCCAGGTTAGGTTCGGACAAATGTACAATAACTGTTTTCCAGATGCATGTATGTATTAATTTCACAATGTGTTACAGGTTATATTAGTGGTGTACACATACAAGTGAACTGCTTAGTTAATAAGGTTGCAAACCAAAAGAATGTGATGCCATCTTGCTAGTGACCATCTCTATTTCACTTCTCTCCATAAAATATGTCCGACCTGTTGCTGTTCGTAGGTCAACCTTCGCAATGACCGCTGTTTTATCCACTTCTAATATATCTGGCTTCTGTGGGTATGTGAAAGACACTGAAGGTCCATGTGGGTGCAGAAAACTTATCTTAACTTGTTCTGTATGAATGTTCACATCCAAAACACAACCAACCCTCCACTGGTTATCATACTCAACAATAACATAGCCACGAATATCCTCCAGATCCAGTTCTATTGGATTTAGCAATACTGACTCAACCTTGTATTTAGTTGAGTTTGAATACATCTTGGTTTTAATAGCTGTGCGGCTTACTGGTATTACACAGTGAAGTTTTTGAGTACCAGGAATTGGTCGAGCACTAGCATGACTTATCTCGAGGAACTCCTTGTGGTTCTCATAGTCCTTGTCCGTGCTGTATTTAAAATGGCACGAAGGAATGTTTCTGGAAGCGCAATCATACAGTTGTCGCGGTGTCATAATTTGGTCATTGTATGAACACTGAAGGCTGGCACGTGCAGCTAATCTCTTAATGGTGCCTGCCACGCCATCACATGGCCCCTTTCCATGTGAGGTGGCAAAGAAATGCCACTTAGCTGTGATACCAAAATCTACATCATGATGGCACAGATTGACAAAATACTTCCTGTTCTTATACTGTGAGGCTGCACCGTCTGAGAAGTAATAGATGTGTTCTACTTTCTTGTCAAAATGTGATGATATAAACTGCAACAATTGGCTCTGGAAAAGGTGAACACTGATAGTGTCATGCTTAAGACATTCTGAGATGACAACAAAAGAAACATGATCCAACTGAAGTGTGTGTGAACTTTTGTAGTACACGACGAAAGGGTGAATAGTAGCTTGGGAATTGTTCCAGTGGTATCCTTGGACTGCATCCTGCAGTATAAAGGAATAATTCTCAGCAAAATCGTACAACACAACACACTGATTATCATCAAGGTTTTCTTTCAGATTTGACAGAAAGTATGACTGCTGAATAGCTATAAAAAAATGTGGCAATAGCAACTTCACTTTTGATTCAAAGGTCTCAAGGAATTCTTCTACAGTGTTACAGACTGTCATAAGTGTTGTGCGATCAGTTGTAGTCCACAATTTATATACAATTTCATCAATCCCATTCATGGTGAATAAGCTACTTATTTGCTCTAGTAAGTGTGCTATACCAGGACAAGAATCACACTTGAAGAAGAAGCATTCTGGAAGAGGAGGGTTACAAGTTATTCTTGCAAGGCAATCTTTGTATGTCCTAACTGGTAATTCATCATTACGAGTTAAGTCTTGCAATTTGCACCCTGCTAGCATAAGTTTTACATTTTCATGAGCACAACACACACAGACACAGTGTGTTCCACTTGCACCAGCCAGCACACAATTCTTTGGGCGTAAACCACAGAACTTTGAAAACCCTACTTTGACATTAGGATTCTTGTCTTTAAATCCTTGAAATATCTCTTTCAAATTTCCTAGAATAAGACGTTTCTGTTTTTGTACTTTTGATCCTGGTTCCATCATTGTAACAAAATCTTTTTTTCCTGGTAAACAACGGCTCACTTTATCGCTATTATAGTATGCAATAACGTTTTCAACTGTGCTGTCACTGAGAGTTTTCCCAGGCCTAGGATTTGGAGTTGCTAAAATACCCTGCTCTTCCACAAGATTTTTGGACTTTCGTGCCATGTAATATGTTACACCAAATTCTTCCTGAATTTTACGAATACTCCAGGTTCTAGGTAATATTGTTAGTATTTGGACTTTAACACTGCTAGAGTCTGTTTCTTGAAATTTTTCTTTCAACTGTGAAATCATGACCGATTCATCAGACACTGTCACAGGATTATCACATTCTGGAACACCTATGTAGTCTTTTATCACTTCACCAATTTTCTGATATTTCTTCTTACTGTACTGTCCAACACCTAATCTTTTTTTTTTCACAGGAGATTCGCTTAGAGAAAGTAACTTATCGTTCCGACTATCCAAAGTTTTGTCTCTGTCAGTCCATATCTCACTCTTCACCACTCCTTCTAAATTATCTTCAGTTAACCGAGGTTGTTCTGCCTCTGCATCTGTTTCAATTATACATGAAGGACCTGGCATTTCAGAGAGATTTTCTGCATGAACTACATATTTTCTGTTCTAATGTTATATTTGGACATTTCTGAACCATCCAAGGTTGTACTTTTCTCAGATTCTTTCTAAACCTTGTGTGTCCACTTTTACAAAGATAAATTGAAGAAAAATTTGAAATGCTCCCTCTGTCCTCAGCCAGGAAAATTTTACATTTTCTTTTTTGGCACCAAAACTAAAGTATACACGAATCCTAATTGCTAAGGAAAGAATAATTCATTTACCATTATCTCTGGCTTAGGCTTCTTATTCCTTGACACCCAAGACATAATCGAAGCTTGTTTCTTGGGTCATCTTGTACATCTGTACTTCTCTTCATCGTGTAGTAGTTGGAGAATTAATTTACATTCAGAATCTTATCACCAAACAATGGTTGCACGAAAGAACAGCTTAAAACATTAGCACCAAACGCATATGTGTATCTCGTCTTTCTAACGTAAAATGAGGCCTTGAGAAGAGGGTTAGTGCTGAGTCATCACTGTGACACGCAGACAGTGGCTTGCCACTCCCGCCTGCATGGACAAGTCCATTTGCAGGAGAGGGGGTGACCATTGGGGTTTGTTTAGTTCAAGTTGGTTGATGGCTTAGCTTCACTCTCTCACATGAAAATTTTTGGAGAATACAAAGCCAGTAAGCTTACTGTATTTAGTACAGTAATAAGAAATTCTCAAGGATTTAATTGATATGTAAAAAATATTCTCTATCTTAATTGGTTTGAGAAAAAAAAATGCCCACGTCAATGTAGCCTGTCCCTCGGTTCCCCATTTGGCAAAATATTGGGGGGCGAATCCCCATAGGCCGTGATGCTTGTGAGGTACACGTTGTTTATATATTACACTCAGGTTGTATTAACTAGCTACGTAACAATTTACCACTAGTGTCTGTAAAATTTAACTTCTCGCTTTTTTTACCTTTACCTTTCAATAATTGAATTTTTGAAGTCAATTTTTGCACTTCAGAACATTTAGGCAAATTATGGAAATCAGTTCAACTCTGGGTACCTAAGTCCTGTTGCCATAACATCCTACAGTGATTTTTGTCAATTCTGCGTTTAGCTCATTGAATCTTATGGAACAAAATTATTTGATATAGATATAGCTGCAAAAATGATAAAAAGTAGCCTTCCTTTCAGCGTGCACAACAGTTTTGAATCTGGAAAGGCACTTTTAATTAATAACTAAAAGTGCCTTTCCAGATTCAAAAGCATTTTAAGAAATAACGTGATCAAGGGTTACCAAATTTCTTCACAAAACATGAAAACCTGGAATTCTGGACGACAAACAGGCCTGGTAATGTTGCTGCCCATTATGTGTATTTAGATCTCTCAATAGACTAGTGTTCTGAATGAGACAATAATGCTGCAGCTCACCATTTGATAACAGTTTCACTTCGTGTCTTTAGGTGTTTCCTATTCATATTGCCCATGTTTGTGCGATATGAATTGGAAACACCTATTCACTCTCATATCCAAATATGTTAATTGAAATATCCATGTAATTTCTTTCAAATGTAGCAATCTGGGTGACAGGAGCAGGGAAGTCAATCCCATCCATATTAATTCAATTCAATTTATTGATTTAGCTGTTACAATACACATACAAAATACTCATTAGAAATAACAAATTAGTAGACATATAACAGCTAGAGAGATCAGGAAAAAGGCCAAAATGACCTGACAAGTCCTGATCTCACTTTGTAAAAAGCACAAGTCAAGAAGTAAAATAACTTAACATCAATTAGACATTGTGTTAAATATATTAGTAGATGGTAGTGAATGCATGTTAGTTGTATTTCAATGTGTTGAGAGCAATATTTATATATATAGGTTGTGCTATCCAACAAAGTCATACATTTACATTTCATATTTATAAATAATCTGGGCATCTTTGGCAACTTTTAATCCAAAAACTCTCACACACACAGTCACAATGGTATCAAAGATATGTCATCCACTCTGTCTTATGAGTGATTTCCTCCCCTTCCCTCGCTATTCCGACTTTTTTTTTTTTTTTCAATGTTATTGTGTGAGTAAGTGAATAGTGATTCTTTCCTTAAATAAACTATGAATTTCTTTAGGTAATTCACTCCAAAATTTTTTGATATCCAATTATCAGTTTTATTTGTTTATTTTTCGGAAAACATGGTTGTAACATGTGTCTTTGTCTTGTATCATGTTCATGAGTTTCTCGATGAATGTCTATGATATCATCATTAAATCCCTCTTTAATTCTTTCGAACATATTAGTACCTAGAGAGCGTAAATACAACTGGTTAATGTTCAACATGTTATGTATTAAGTTCATTTTCATACATTATATAATGAGATATAACGATAAGGATGTTCTCACATTCTCAACAGGGGGCATGGCAGTAAAAAACACTTGTCATTATTTTGAAAATTTAGTACAGCCATTTTTGCTGTTAATTTATGAGGTAGAGGATAGTATGGTGGAGCATGGTGCACAAATTCAATTTTGTAGCTCAAGCTCTCTTCAAAGTTCATCCACTACTAAGAAAGAAAATCTTGGAAAGATGCTTCAATTTTTGCTTACGCCACATCAAATGGTTTTCCAATATATCACATGTTAAAGTAGCAGTACACTTGTTTAAAAAAACAATAGGATTACTTCGTCGTCGTCTTTTTTACATACAAACTCAAGTTTCACATTCAAATACCATTTTATCATTCCTCATGAACTGATATGATTTTCAGGCAGTGCATATACATCTCGTCTCATGCTGTTTAAAAATTGTTGCAAGTCGCTTTCAACACTTGGTGCAGGGTGCATGGCTGTTGTCAAAAAGATTTTCAGCTCTGCATTATTTAAAAAAAAAAAAATTCTTTTGCACTTGTGCTTTTCTCACTTTTAAAAAGCTGGAGTAATAACAGAAGCAGCTGTTCTTTTCTGGGTACCTTCAACTTCATGGTGGATAGTGCAATCATGTTTTAGAAGGTCTGACTTATATGCTGTGCTGTAAATGCAACTCTCATCATATGTAAACAGTTTTTCACTTGTGTGTGTTTTCATATGCCAAATCAAATTAATTTATGATTAAACAATTTTTCACATGTAACACCTATATGGGCATTTGAATTTGAGCTGTTGAAAAATTGTTATGTAAATTTATGGACAGTCACCATCATCTTGTAAAACGTCATTAATATTACATGTAGTAGTCCACTTCCAATTTTTGTGCTTTATTTCCATAACATATGAAAATAAGAGAGTGTTCATGGATTGTGAGGGTCATGATAGCATACATTAGATTGTGATGCATTTTATTATAATTAATTGGATTACTTCCCTTGGAGCCAGCCTATTTAATTTTCATCAATTATTTACGTATCCAGACACAAAACTCCCATCCCATGTACACTCAAAGAGGATATGCATGTTAAATTAGGATTCAAACACAAATGTGCTATGGGGAAACAATAACCATATTTTAAAATTAATATGCCATAGTGTTTCAATGAATTGCCAGAATAATCAGTGACAACTTTCAGTAAATTCCTGTCTCCCTAAATTTAAGTCAAAATGTCCCAATGTGGTGGTAATTGTAGTGTTATTTGTAATCATTTCCTCAAAATTTTGGCTACCAGCGATAAAATTTGTGGTCCACATAATAATTCGGTTGTCTCCTGTTACCAGGCCATAAAAATGTGTTGTGTGTCTCAGAGAAGCATCTTTTGTTTTTCAACAGTTCTAGATGAATGTGCAAAATTAGCATATTTAAATATCCAGAAGAATTTACATTTTCTTACTCATCTTTATTTATTTCACTGAATTAATTTTGCATACACTGTGCCGAACACATGTATATAAATGAATGCCTTAGCCAATGGTGCAATTGTAGTTCCATATAAACAAATGATACTGCTATCTCAGTTTTTAAAAACAGTTGTGTCTGTTTTGTCGTGAAGTACATTTATAGATTGTACCATTGTAACCAGAATTAAATTACTTGGTTTCATGTAAAATGATTCATAGAATGTCTACTAGATAAAAGTTTTGATTTATCATAATCAACAACTGTTACTGATCCACTGCTGAACGATGGTCACCCAAGTCTTCCTCAATTTTATATCTTGAGACAATACTCTCCACGTCACTGCGGCATGCTTTTAAATTTCGCCCACCCATCTCCCATGTGATCTTCTGTCCCTTGGTATCTAGTATAACATTTAGGTTGTCCATTTATGTCTTGTTCTTTTAGTAATGTGTCCAGCCTATCTTATGTTATCATTTGAATAAATTCTTATTCTAAATCACTTATCTCTAAATTTAATGTCACTAAACATAAATAAAAAATTTACCACGATAGAATTTCAGGAAGATACCTAATGAATTGAAAAGCCAGTGGTATTTACCCATTGAAACCATATTCATTCAGGAAAAAAAAAAAACTTGCAGCTTTATCAGGAGTGCGATGTGGTGAATTATTCTTGGGTCTAGTGCCGACTTGACTTCGGTTTTTTCCACTGTAACCTTTTGTAGCACTTAGTTAAATTATTAATTTTTGGATTGTGTTCTATGATTTCTTGAATTAGTAAATTAACTTCTACAACACTTTTAGATAAGGGAGAAGAAAAGAAAAATGTTTAACATAAAAGTTTTAATTATGTGTTGTGGATTACCAGTCGAAGAAAGTTCCTGGCGTACTACGCAATTGTCAATGTTGATTTCAGGATACATATTCCCCCTCCCAGATCTGTTTTAAGATTGATTATTTTTTTTTTTTTTTTTGAGGAGGGGGATAGACTAATTAATCATATGTAGTAATGATTTTGGACACTAAGTAACATATAAATGTGTAAAAGTTTTGTATCCTGTACAAAATGTTATGTAATCAGTTTAAAAAATGTGCAAGGAAGCTAGCAATTTGTTCAAATTTGTATCAGCTGCAGTTAAAAGTACAGTGAAACCTCGGTTATATGTTTCTCAGTTTTATATTTTTCACTTTTAAACATAATTCTGCACTAGTCCCGAAATTTTTTAACTGTAGTTTCTATTGCTTTTTCAATTCGGTTATGCATAATTCATTTATACACTTTCCGTGATGATACTGTACACATTAAAGTTTGAATTTTAGATTATCAAAAACATGCTGATCTTTGATTCTTTTATATGTAATCCAGTATGTTAGAACTTTAATAGAATTGGGAGAGGTTTTTTTTTTTTTTTTCAGTCATGAAATAGATAATATGTACAACTAAAACTTTGAGAACTTTTATTCACAGTTCTCTTTTTTTCACTGAATTCAATAAATTTGAAACAAAATTAGTCAATATTTTACTCGGCATTAATGCTAAATCAACTAGTGGACAAACCTGCTTTCAGAAGGTCAATGATAAGCAAGTGTAATAGGGATATTGGATATATAATAAAATCATATGGGGGATTTACTACCTAGTATTTCAAAGGTAAGGGTGGGGTTTTTTTTTCATATACTGAAAATATGAAATTGTACAAAATTCTGTAACTTAGTTTTTATAATGAAATTAGAATAAAAATAATAATGCAAAAGTCAAAATAGACATAGCAAACAAATGTGTGTATGGCTGTCTTATGCTATAAATTAGCAAATCTAAAATTATATGGTTCTTTTTAAAGGCGTTCAAAATTTTACTGCAGTGTAGCATCTCAGCATTTTATACATTTTTTAAGGCCATTCCCTAGTAAAATGAAATGTATAACCGAGGTTCCCCACACTTTATATTGTTCTGTTAAAATAAGTATGTTATGTTTTCGTTATATCACTGTTTTGTTTTGACTAAATGTAGTGATGAGTAATGAAACTATTACAAAAAAATATGAAATGTCATTGAAAATGTAATTAAAACATTTATAAGACAATATAAGCATTTAAAACTGATAATTGATTGTCATTTAAATTATTAGTATTGTAATATACGTATATATTTACACTGAATGAACAATAAAATTTATTGAAAAAGATTACGGCTTGACGTTTGGTTAATATTGCATTTATTTCATGTGTGTTTATTTTACATAATATCCAGTTCAAAAATAAAAAAATTTCAGCAGGAATTAATATTTTCAAATGAAACTATGAGGAACAAAAGAATTTCCAGAGTACACAGCTGTGTTGTGACTAGCAAGATAGGAAGTAACAGTGTCTTTCACCCCTTTTTTTTATTATTATTATTGTTATTATTTATTGGCTAAGGTACAGCAGACACAAAGGTTTTTGAACGTCCCGGCACCATTGCTATGACGGTCATCCTTGTGGATTTTCAAAATTGAGTTCTATGATAGTGCTGTAGTTTTTCCAAAATATTATACCAACTTCTTGTAAAACATACAAATGCCTTAGACCACTAGGGCAGCTAGCTAAGTGGTCTAACGTGCCACTGGGGTAGCTTCCTTCTTGTTTTAGTATTATTGCTCATAGATTTTGCTTTATTAGTAATAATCAAAATAATTATTATTTTTGGAATTGAACTCAATAAAAACTAAATTGAATGCATTCTGTTGCAGAAAAAACAGTTTACCGGTGGTCATCTGTTCATAATTCTGCCATGTTTAATTTACCTGATCATTTTGACAAGATTTATAGAAATGTGCTTCCATTTCTCCTAGACATCGTTCCCATAGGACAGGGCCTTGTGATCTACGTGCAAAGATGCACCTTCACAAACAGACAGGGTCACCATGGTGGTGCAGTGCTTTATGCGATGGCTTATGATAATTTGTCCAAGATGGGCTGGGTTCGAATCCCGGTAAGGCATGGGTGTGTTTCTCTTACGGTACTGGCTGTCTCCCTTTTCTGATAACAGTGAGCTTAAATCAGCAATGGGCAACTGCTTATGGCCCAATGAGTTGTTCACGGTGGTCGTTAAACCCCCAGTAAAAAGAAACACAGGTTGCTTTTATTCTGGACTCCGAAACATATTTTGTGAAAATAGTTTTTCTATTAAAATTATTTACTTCAAATTTTTGAAGGAGTGGACGTTTGATTTTTTTTTCTTCATTTTTTTATTTATTTATTTTTTTGACCACCGTGATTAACTTGGTGGGCTATATAAGCAGTCTCTTGTCCCTGATTAGATCCACTAGTTCCAGGTAACGGAAAGAGCCAGTGCCGTAAGACAAACACGACGTCCGTGCGTCATAGGGATTAGAACCCGAATCTGTCTCAGACGAATCCAGCCCTTACACCAACTGCGCCCAGGAAGGATGATATAAAGAAAAACGAGTGAACCGTTTTTCTTCAATTTTTGATTTTTCTTTTCATAAAATATAAAAAAAAAAAAATTTCCGAAATTGTTTGCAGTGTTCGAAGTCTAAGCCCTGCTTGAAAATCTGGAAAGTCCTAGAAAGGCATGATTACGTTTTCAAGGCCTGGAATAACTGTTTTTTTAAAGCTGTGTTGAAAAGCCTTGAAATTTGAAATTAGTGCTTAAAAAATGTCCTTTTAGGAAATCAGTGTTAGCCCTTTTTTTTTCTTTTTTTCTTCTTAATTTTCTCTCCTGTATTCTCGAAGAAACAGCCTGCCACAGTGTGTCGGACATGCCCCAAATTCTAATTTGGCTAAAAAAAAAAAAAAAAAAACACTACTTCCAGTGCCTGTTAGGAAGGGGAGTCAGACAGCTGATCATTAGGGATACATAATTTTCGTATTTACGAAATAGATGCGAAATTTGCCAATATAAGCAAATAAATACAAAAATTTGATTTTAACTACTTTTCTGCGACATCTTGATAATTAACATTTTTTAGAGCGAAAATAGCCGCGGTGGCGCAGTGGTCTAAGGCGCTGGCCTCTGATCATTCGTCCGTAAGGGGTCCGGGTTCGAATCCCGGTCAGGCATGGATGTTGTGTTTGTCTTACGGCACTGGCTCTCTCCCTTCCCTGGAACCAGTGACCCTAAATTAGGGACGGGCGACTGCTTATAGCCCATTGAGTTGCTCACGGTGGTCGTTAAACCTCCAATCAAAAAAAAAAAAAGAGCGAAAATAAGACTTAATTTCGCGCAGCACTTGAGCCGTGCGAGTCCTACTCAACGTTCGTTACCCGGGAAACTCGAGGCCACGCCTCTTTCCCTCTCGGCGAGGCAGTCTCACTCTCTGGCTAGCCTTGAAAGAATACGAATGAGCACATGTTTGTTTTTGCATTTCGCTTGTAGACTCCAAACTAAAACGCTGGCGATCCGTTTGATAGACATATCAAAATGGGCCGCCCTAAGAAGGAATTAGTTGATAGAATGAAAGAGTTTGAGCACGAGGTATTTAAGCGATACCAATGTGATTTGCAAATTTTGTAATGTTCGTCTAGAAGGGCAACTCTCCTCATGACATCCAACGCAACAAATGAAGCCTGTTGCCGCGACCACACCCACATCATCTTTAAACGCAAATTTATTATTGGAAAGCTTCTCTAAAATTCCATTTTCAAAGACATACTATACTGTGCAAATTAATTGGGACAAAGTAAAAAATCACTTTTTTTCCAAAACTATGCCTTGATATACACTGATAAATACCTTTATTAGTATGAAGTATGTCCTCCTTTAGCAGCAATGACCTCTTGAATTCGTTTTGGCATTGACTCCACTAATTGAATGCACATATTTTTGACTTCATAATCGTGGAACCACACTTTTATAGCATTCGTTATGATGCGTTCTTTGGTTGTACAGTCCATTTTACCTGAACGTCTCTTCAAAATATTCCACAAGTTTTCTATGGGATTTAAGTCTGAATTTCCAGGTCAATCAAGCAAATGAATTTGATTTTCCAGCATGGAATTCTTGACCACAAAAGTTTGCAAAAATGGAACAATCCTACGTTGTAATATTTCTACGTAGTTGGCTGAATTCATCATACCTTGAACAGGAACTAAGCTTCCAGTGCCGTTTGATGTGAAAAACCCAAAGCATCTGTTTCAGAGGGTGTTTTGCAGTTTGACATGCTCAGGTCTTAAGGGTTCACAGTTGCTTGGTAACCCTGCACAAATAAAGCCTACGGCGTACAATTGAATCACTAACATCACAACCACTAGCCAATAAATCTCTTTGAAGGTCGGTGCTTGTTGTTTTTTGTTTTTTTTTTTTGGTTTTTTTGGATTCATTTTACTATTTCCGATTAGATATTAATCGGTTTGTGGAGTTTTTCGTTTTCTTCCACATTTACCTCTCCTTTTTGGAGACGATGATCCAGATGCATTGTATCGCGTAAGCAGTCTTGATACACTTGATTTGCCTACGCCAACTGCAGAAGCGATATCTCTCACTGTCATAGAAGTGTGATCCTTCAGAGCAATTATTTCTGCACGCTTCCTTGGGGAAATATCCATTTTTTCAATACACGAAAGCAACACGTACTCGCAGAGAGCAAAAACTGACATCCACCTGTCACACACCAAAGCTCACAGCTGAAGTGCCTATTTCCTGTTTAAAACCGGTCAAACCACATTCTTACTATCAAGTTCTAACAGTCGCACCACCTCACAGCTGATAAAACCGGTTTACGTGGATTTCTGACATCAACTGGCGATCACATTACAATTCTGAGAATAAAATGGCTTGTCCCAATTAATTTGCACGGTATAGTATTGCAAATATCTTGGGCGACTGCTTATAGCTCATTGAGTTGCTCACGGTGGTCGTTAAACATCCAACCAAAAAAAAAAAAATCTTGTTGATAGCCACAATTAATGAGCTGCTATGTTGTCATAGTATGCGTTTGTAACTATCGATGCAGAACGTTTCAGTGAGTATGTATTTTATCCCAGGAATAGATATGGGGAGGGTGGGTTATGTCCTAGATGACTATTACGAATATCTAAATGAGTCATTCCCCTCCACTGGGGTGGTATGACCATTGGTTGTTCTTCATTACAACATGGGTTTTTATAAAAACTTATATACAAGCTTTCGGCGAAAAAAGTTGCGTTTAGTTTTTGTTCTCAACAAAAGGTAAGTATCCGTCCAGGATGAGTTATGGATACCTCTTAATGCCAGTCTTGAAAGCGTGTTATTAGAGTGGTTCCTCACATCATAACGATGATCTGCCAGTCTGACCCGGATGCGTATTTCACAAATGAATATACGCAATTGCGGTTAAGGCCATTTCCGCCACGCGCTTGGTTCAGAGCTACTTTGGAGAAGGCGGGGCCTATTAGGAGAGTCAAGTAACAGGAACATTGTCTTTTATCGGGGAAAGTTCTGCTTGCTAAGAAATTCATTGTGAGGTTACTTAACATATGTGACAAATGTTCATATTGAATTATATCGTGGGAAGTTCTGCTTCCTAAGAAATTCACTGTGCGGTTACTTAACATATGTGACATGATCATATTGAATAATACGGTACAGTAATTTTGTGCAAGATATCATAAAGAATATCTACAGTTTCTCAGATGAATACAAGTCGACATCTATCTTAATATTAGCCGCCCCGGTGGCGCAGTGGTCTAAGGCGTTGGCCTCTGATCATTCGTCCGTAAGGGGTCCGGGTTCGAATCCCGTCAGGCATGGATGTTGTGTTTGTCTTACGGCACTGGCTCTCTCCCTTCCCTGGAACCAGTGACCCTAAATTAGGGACGGGCGACTGCTTATATTGAGTTGCTCACGGTGGTCGTTAAACCTCCAATCAAAAAAAAAATATCTTAATATTAAAATTGAGGAAGACTTCAGTAAATAGCTAGTAGACTACCATACTCCGTATCGGCCAATGCATAGCAGCACGTCAACCTAGTACCCATCACGATTCGTGCTGTTGTGAAAGTGTGCACACTGAAGAGCAATTGAATTAGAGATTCGTCTCGGCATGAACTTTACAGGACACTGGAAGCGTCGGGAAGCCATATGGATCCACGACCCCTGAACAAGCTCCCACAGTTCACGAAGATTTCAGTCTATCTCTCTACAAGGTCTGTGAATATTCTTTCTGCGCTATTCGAGACGTCGATTATTTTTATAAATGTAAAAAAATGAAATTAATTTATACGCGTAATTAAAAAAATGTATAAAATTTAAACTTCATTATGCTTTAAGGATAAAATGGTGACCAGATTAACGCGCCAGGCAATACTGTCAATAGAAAAAGATATTGCTAAAAATATTATTATATGATCAAATAATAAATGATTTTGCTGCTATTAAAGCTCGAAAGGTGCATTTGTAAATACAAAATATTTTTGTTAAGGTTTAAGCATAATTTTAAACAAATGCTACTTGTACATATTTTTTCAGTTGCTCATAAGCACTTGAGGTAGCAATTAATTATAAATGAAAATTATTCTTCATTCAAACTATGTATAATGTTTTTTCTTTCTTCTACAATCTCTATTGAAGCTCATATAATTACCACAGGCTATTGAAAGGATTATCCATATAAGTTATATTTTTAATATTATATTATGAGTAATATTTTATATAAAAAATTAACATTTTGTTACTATTTCATACAATTAGCAAATTATATACGTGACAATAATTCCAAATAACAATACAAATCGCAATATTTTTATTATACAGGTGTTGTACTATATCTGCAAACAATTATATAATAAAATCTAACACCGTCACCTGTTCCAGTTGGACTGGGGCAGAAGGGCCGCCAATACCTCTAGCTATGGCCCTGCACACAGTAACTTTTTTTGTTTGATTGGAGGTTTAACGACCACCGTGAGCAACTCAATGGCTATAAGCAGTCGCCCGTCCCTAATTTAGGGTCACTGGTTCCAGGGAAGGGAGAGAGCCAGTGCCGTAAGACAAACACAACATCCATGCCTGACCGGGATTCGAACCCGGACCCCTTTTGGACGAATTATCAGAGGCCATCGTTTAGACCACTGCGCCACCGGGGCGGCGCACACAGTAACTGCCAAGCCAATTTGGCTGACATGAGATGTATGTATTTATGTATTCAGAATTGTCAATATTTACAATTCTTACTACAATCGCCATCTGTTCAACGTGACTGGCATCGCGGGCATTCGGGAATCACTGAAAAATATTTTGCTTTCTTTACAATTTTTTGGATTTTATGCCACTTCCTAAAACAGATATGATTTCATTTTGAAAAAGCACGGCTTAAGTAATGAGGCATATGATTTTTAGCAGGTTGAGATTTTGTTATGCTATCGACATACTGTAAGATAATGGGGTCAACTATGTTAACATTTCTATAGCCTTTGAAAATTTCCCAGTGTTTGCTTCATATAATTTATCATTTTCAGCCCTGAAAGCTAAACACTGCCCTACTAGAAACTGGATAATTGCAATGATTCTCTCAATAACGGATCGCCATCGTCTTTTTTCAGATTCAAAATACCGTTGCTGTTCTTTATCAATTGTACAACTGTTGTCGAGGCGTGTTTTTAATTCATACCACTTTTTACAGTTTTGCATATGTTCTATCTACACAAGAAGGTTAGAGTAAGATATCTGGAGATGCCCTTGTTAATAGAGCAGTACCACTTTGCCTGAAGCCTATAACCGCGAGAGACGGCTGTCAAAGTGTGGGAAAGCTGATGGTTTTCAAGGCTATTGCAATGTATTTCGTGTAGCTGGAATCGCCTTCTTCCGTCTCAAATGTTTCCAATTTTGCATCGTAACTTGCAACCGATGTGTGAGAAAATGATGAATTTATAAAATTCTTAATTGTTTGGAGGCTCTTTCCCATTTTTATTTTGAATTGAAATCCACGAACGTTAGTGCGAATTCTAAACAAAACATAACATTAAATTGAAAACTTCACTTATCTGCAACCAAAAGTTACACTGTTCCAAAATACACACTGTTGAAATTACATAGGTGTCATGTAAACAACGTCAAATTCCCACAGTTTGCGGCTTCACATTTAAGAGACTCGGGGCATCTCCGGAAGTATTCTAATCTCCTTGGTTCTACACTCGCTTCATGCCGCAATAAATGAGTTGCTAAATGTCGCCAATTTGATAACCCAGGACAATTTGTTAGTTTTGTTTTAAAGCAAACAACTTGCAACAAAAGCAAAACACACTATTGGATTTTGTAGAATACATTAACCAAAACTATTTGAACTTTTTCACCGTTAGGTAAAGCTCGCGATGCAAACGCGAGTCTAGAGTAAAAACTCTGAAAATGGTGGTTCAGCAAATTTACCATCGAAAGAGGCCGCTCCGGCCGCCCTTAGAATTTGGCCGCTTGCGTGCATGCACGAACTGCACACCTGCCAGAACTGGCCCTGACTGGCTTTCTCTGCGCCGTAATAGCCGAGATTTCGCACAACAATACCTCTACCAAGGAGCAACCAATCAGCGGCATCCGCTTTCGTTTCAAACTAGTCTCTGGTCCACCCTCAGACGCCACAGAGCTATAAATAACTTTCCTTTTGCTGCAGTTGTACTTGTATGTCAATCTCAGAGACTCATGATTTCGAGTCTCCCTTTTCATTCCCAGATAATGAGGATGTAGCAGACACGTGACTCTCAGCATGGCAACGAGCCTTAGTAACGTAAGTGAAGGACAACCAGCCCCGTTGAAATGATGGCGTCTTACTTTGAAACTTTAACTTCCGAGTATAAAATGCGATATTTGGAAAAAATTAAAGAGATTGAAGGAAAAGATCCTTATGTACTGAATGCAAGTATCTTCGAAGGTGATGCAAAAAGTTTTCTGAAAGTGCAAATAGTAAATATTTTCGATTACTTCGTCTTTGGTCGAAGTGCCTTTACCGCAGAACAGTTCGAGGCATATAAAAGTTTCGAAGCATATAACAATTTCTCGTCGTCGGTATTCTTTTACAGTGTAATTTAGTACAATCACAAATTCGTGAGTAATCAGTAATTTATGGAGAAAATAGGTACGCTGCCTTAATAAGTAAGGTTCTCTTCCCTCCCAGGTTCGGAGACCTGAGTAAAAAAAAAAAGTTTTCTTTCTTTCCAGGATCGCTGATTTCGGGTAAAAACTCACCCTTGAAAGGTTCTGTGCCTTTTTAAGAGTAACTCTTTAACAAAAAGTGCCTTTCTAAGCTCTGGAAAACGATTTCCAAGCCTTAGAAAAATGAGCAAAATCTTTTTTTTTTTCTCTCTCTCTCGTAAAATTGTGGTGTAAAAACAAAATAATTTTGCTGGTATTTGTGCCCAACAATTTATTTATCCGTAAATAAATTTAGCAGCGTAACACCGGCTTGTAAACAGACCTAGACACCAAAAAGAATTTTATTTTGACAATAATTTTAGCCATTATTTGCATTTTTCTGCAAAAGTCTGCTTCAGCTCCATGTAAAAATCTAGGTGTACTAAAAATAAAATCAACGGTAGTTTAGGGAAGAAATATTATATAGAACAAAGTAGTAAACTAAAAAACCTCAACACCGACAGCGAAATAACCTTAAAAGTGAAAAGCCAAAGACGCGCAAAAAAAGTGAGTCAGGGGAACGGTGTGCCTGAGATCCAAAAAAATACAGAAGAGCCAGAGATTTGATTCTGACTAAAAGTCAGGTTTGCAAACAAATTAACTTTTAGCCCTACGAAAAGTTTTAACACCCTTTAGATCAACCAGGAACCTTCTGAAAAGAAGTCCCTGGAGAAGAAAAAAACACGTGCACAGAAGTGGCGATTGGGGACCGAAAAGCGTTTATTTAAGAAACATTTTGACTAAGAGACAAACCCTAAAAGATGTTCTATAAGAAAATAATCAGTACCAATAAAATCTACGCAAAAAAACAGCGAACACCTTTTAAATTCAACTTGAAAACTCTGAATTAACGAATGAAACGCCTTGCCCAATAAATGCAAGCACTGCACTCCAATAGCGTTTGAACAAGTAAAAGATAGATTCTCTGCTTTACCAGAAATCACTGATGTCTGGATAAAACTAACATTTAAAAGGTTATCTGCCTTTGAAGCGTCTAACTCTTCAATAAAAAGTGTTTTCTATGCTCTGGGAAGCGATCTCTTTTCGTTTGGCATACAAGCGAATTTTTTCGGTAGTGCCTTTAGAAACAGCAACTAGTAGCCTCAAAAAGACTTACGGTCACGATTTTCTCTCTTACTGCAATTCATAATGCTACACAATCTAGGCATTTTGGCTTCAAAAATTTTATAAACACCGACCGCTAATGATTGCACACTTTACACACTAAGTGCAGGACATCCAGCTATGCTTGTCCTTCAGGAACTTGCCGGGACTGTTGTGCCACTTCACTGAAACTTCTCGATGACGTCACGTGCTACATCCTCATACGATTGAAAGGAAATAGTGGACATAACGTAATTTTTCAAATAAATTGTCCAGCATTACCTTTAATTGCGATTTCCTTCCATTGTGTTTGTGAAAAACTAAATATAATAAGTAATAACAACCATTTTTGGCATTTTACTCTTGGGTAGACTTAGGCTCAAAGTCTACCCCGACGCTTTGCCCCTAGTGAATCCAGATGATTGGACGACGTGTAACTTGAAGCCTTTTGAAATGAATTCTGTAGTTGGGGCTCCAGAGGATTCTTCTTCTTGTCAAGAGAACTCATTCACTTTCTGTTTCTCCTCCGTCGGAGAGGAGAAACAGTAATACAGATAGTGATACTATTTAGAATGATAAAAGATTTTTGGTCATGGTCGTTAAAGGGTTAAGCCGTCGGACCCCGGGTAGTGGCCCCACGGTAATAAATAATGGCGTATTCCTTCCCCTTTCTACCTCGCTACCGTGTCACTTTCCTATCGGGCACTCTAGCACAAATCTCCTAGCTTGCTATTTCTAAGGGTTGTTTAAGACCTGGGGTCAGACACTCCCTTCCTAAAATATTCTACATATGATCTGATCTAATAGACCGTATGCATTGACGTCACGAAACCGCGGTCGCGTCATTTTTTCGTCTGCTGCTTTCGTGCAGAACAACTGGTGTACACGTGAGATGAAAGATGCATTGTATGCGTTACGTCAGTGGGTTATCTGGTGATCAAAAACAGCTTTATTTTGGTAAATTAGTTATTAGGCAACTGTGGTGACCCATATGAAATTTCATACTCACTTTTCCTGAACAATATTGTAGGAAGGGGAATGTTTTTGCTTGAAAGTAACTCAAAATTCTGCATTCCAGCACAGCCACCAGCTTCTGTGCTAACAGCATATTCACACAGTTAATTAAGAAAAAACTGTCCTGTCATCTTTCGTTAAATATTTAAGAGTTTACCTTTCAATAATTTAGATATTCCCCAACCTGAAACTTAAGCTAAGGTAAACATTCTCAGCTTTACACAGGTAAGGCTACAATAATTCTGGCGAACAACACTAAGTCTTTATTTTATATATAATGACAATAATAAGCTGGTGAATGTTATGAGATCCCTTTTCAAAAATCGGCCTGGGAACCTAACATATAAAGGTTCCATAAGATATTCATTCCCCTATAGTAGTGGATACATTCACGATAAAGAACAGCATAATCTTACTCATAAGAAAGGTTAATTCTTGCCTAAAGATCTTCATAGTTGTTGTAGATGATGCCTCAGTAAATTTATGAACATACCTATTACAAAATGTAAACTACACACTGTAATGTTCCTTCGTTACCGGTCATCAATGTCAACTCTTTTTTTTTTTTTTTTTTTTTTTGATTGGAGGTTTAACGATCACCGTGAGCAACTCAATGGGCTATAAGCAGTCGCCCGTCCCTAATTTAGGGTCACTGGTTCCAGGGAAGGGAGAGAGCCAGTGCCGTAAGACAAACACAACATCCATGCCTCACCGGGATTCGAACCCGGACCCCGTTCGGACGAATGATCAGAGGCCATCGCTTAGACCACTGCGCCACCGGGGCGGCAATGTCAACTCTGCTGATACGTAATGACCACAAATTTTGGCACTTCTGAATTAATTTCTTATAATTCTGATTCCATTTCGTTTGTTCAGATGGTAATTTATAATGGGACACATCATTATCTCCCACATCCTGTTATTGCAGCCGAAAATCGCACACACCATCTTCCTTAAAGTTCCACAATGCAAATCCAAGTAGTGCTTGTACACCAATTGATCACTAGGACGTTCGCTTATCTTGCTGTGACGTCATATGCATACGGTCCAAGGCTAACTAGTTAGCCTTGCATACGGTCTATGCAAGCTCTATGATTCTGTTATAGTGACTAGAAGAGATAGTGTGTCGTGCGTTAATACCTCGCTGTTTAAATTTTAGGTCGCTCTTTTCATGAAACCGCGAGATGGCGCTCCTGCGAGTTTCGATGCTAGGATTTCTAAACATTAGCATGCTTTTCTATCGCGTGTTTGATGGATAGCGAATGAAAAGGCGATTTATTTGTTAGATCGGTCATGAAATGTAGTAGTAATAAGAGTAACGTGGAGAACGTGTTTCTTACCTGGATGTAACAGTGGTTGCAGGTCATGTAAACAAAAGGTAACTATTTCCCGTGCCGAAAGATGAGGCAAGGTGGAACGAATGGAATTTTTTTATTTGTCCGAAATCAAGTTGGCAGCCACTCAGTAATTATTTAGTTAAATATGCCACTTATTTTTTTATCTTTTATATATCATCGCACTATATCTAAAATTATTGAAATTAGGTGGGGTTTTTTTTGTTCAAAGTTCTGTAAACTTTATCATGGAAAGATTAGGCCTAAGTAAAGTATCATGTGACACCCAATTAAACATTTTATGTCCTGTAGAGGCAGAGCAAAGTTTGCAAAAGGATCAGAACAGAATTCAGTACGATGATTGGGCAAAAATCTCAATAATTACGGAGAAAATTTGCGTCCAGTAATGTATTTGTACTAACTAGCCTTGTGACACGTAGATTCAATGCGAGATGATGCATTTCCCGAATAAAGTTGACATAGCTTCTCCAAAACACATCATTTGGAAGAATATTCACTTATACCTATCCATACATGACATTAATCACTTTTAGTATAACAATAGGATAAAACAGAAGGGTTTTTGGTAAAATTTTAGTGAAATTACTATACTGCACGGAACGAGAAGCATGCACATTATGAGCATAGTTTACAGCAATAGCATCGAAGCTGTCATCAACGCCCTCTCTGATTTCATGATTTTAAGAACCCGTCTGCAGAAGCACACGACACACTATCTTCTAGGCACGCTAGTTCTGTCTTCGCAACGAGATAGAAGTACGTAGAGCGCTTACGTCGGGGAACGGGTGAAGCCACCGGAAACAAGTGGCAGCCATGTTTGATGAGGTACAGAACGATTTCCGTTCCGTGTTAAGGAAGGGAGTTTTCGTAATATATGGTTTGATGTTAAATAAGGATATAACTCAGAAATGTTGTTATAAACACCTAGGGGGTGAGACTAAAACTTTAACGTATCAAATAACGCTTTTCATTGTTAGTTGGCGGCAAAAGTGTTTTAAAAGAAAATTATATTTTAATGGATGCAGCTTGCTCTCGTTGAACAAAATCTCATGCCGTAATTTTTTGACATTTCACAAATTTTTTGGAACCAATTTTCAGTGAAATATAAGTCAGCGGTAATAGAGTAAATGAAAAAAAAAAAAGAAATAAAAAAAAATACAGTTGCAGTCAATCCGCAATTTCGGTAAAAATCTTAGATATTCGTGGGTCATCACCATGAGAATGCTGAATCATCCCACAGCTTATCACTCCAAATACATAGATGCCAAATATTTTATGAGAGTTTTAAATGAAAAAAAAAAAAAGTTCGAAGAAAAACGGAAAACAAACAATGAGTTTACACAGCCAAGAGGTACCAATATTAAAATACTTTTACCAACTGCCCCTATCTTACATAATCAGAAGAAAACTACTACTTAACTGGTTTTTATTTAATAAAAATTAAAAGTCCTTAGCACTGGGCATGTTTCTATTCTGTTTGTTAGCCATAACATTCGACAACACAGATCTGTAAGCCTTATTCGTGGGTAGGCAAAGCAATTGTGGGAACTTGACCACAATAAAGGTATTTCCCAGTACATACACTAAATCATCATCATCATCATCATTGTCAACCATTATCAATCCACTGCTGGACGAAGGTCTCCCCAAGTTTCCTCCACAACGATCTGTCTTGTGCCAGTCTCCTCCATGTCACCCCTGCATACTTTCGAATTTTATCCACCCATCTTCCATGTGGTCTTCTTCTGGGTCTTTTCCTGTCCCTTGGAATCCAATCTAAAATTTCGGCTGTCCATCGATGATCTGTCCTTCTGGCAGTATGTCCAGCCCATTGCCATTTCAGGGATTTAACTCTGATCATGATGTCTTCCACTCTTGTCATTTTTCGGATCCACGAGTTCCTCTTCTTATCTCTCCTGGTTACACCAAGCATGCACCTCTCCATGCTGCTTTGAGTTGTCTGCAGCCTTTGTATGTCTCTTTTAGTTAAGGTCCACGTCTCTGCGCCATACGTAAGCACTGGAAGGATGCATTGATCAAACACTTTTCTTTTAAGACATAATGGCATATTGCTCTTGAATAATGCTGTTTCTTCCAAAAGCTCTCCAGGCAAGTTTTGTACGCCGATTAATTTCTTCATCAATGTGACCCTCACTTGATATCTGCTGTCCAAGATAAACGTACGTGTCTGTTATCTCCAGCTTTTCCCCATCAATCGATAAATCTTCATTTCTTGTAAAAGCATTGAACATCACTTTTGTCTTCTGAAAGTTCATTTTTAATCCCACTTCTTTACTCTTGTCAGCAAGTTCCTGGATCATACTCTGCAGCTCTGATGGGCTAGTTGCAAAAATGACTACGTCATCAGCAAAACGAAGGTGGGTTAGATAATCTCCATTAATCTTTATCCCCTTGTTTTCCCAGCTCAGTGACTGAAAAACACCCTCCAATGTGGCATTAAAGAGCTTCGGAGATATGGTGTCACCTTGTCTCACTCCCTTTCCAATTTTTATGTGTGTTGTATTTTCAAACAGCCTAATCTTTGCACTTGCATTTTCATAGATGTTATTAATAATATTAATGTATGCATCTTCAATACCGCAGGTTTTTTTTTTTGATTGGAGGTTTAACGACCACCGTGAGCAACTCAATGGGCTATAAGCAGTCGCCCGTCCCTAATTTAGGGTCACTGGTTCCAGGGAAGGGAGAGAGCCAGTGGCGTAAGACAAACACAACATCCATGCCTGACCGGGATTCGAACCCGGACCCCTTACGGACGAATGATCAGAGGCCAGCGCCTTAGACCACTGCGCCACCGGGGCGGCCTGCAGGTTTTCAGAGCCATTGTAACTGCTGATGGTTTCACCGAATCAAAGGCTTTTTCATAATCGATAAAAGCCATGCACAATGGAAGTTCATATTCCCTCGCTCTTTCAATTAGTTCTCTCAGCACATGGATATGATCTATTGTGCTGTAGCCACTCCTGAATCCAGCTTGTTCTCTCGGTTGAGCCATGTCCAGTGTTACCTTCACACGGTGTGAAAGAACTTTAGTGAAGATTTTATAAACCACTGATAGGAGGCTGATAGGTCTGTAGTTCCTGAGATCCTCAATGTCACCTTTTCTATGTAGCAGGATCATTGTAGCGTTGTTCCAATCCTCAGGAATCTTCCCTTCAGTAAGGCATGGAGTGAAAATTTGGGCGAGTAATGTTTCGATTTCTCCACTTGCTTCTTGTATGATGTCTACAGTAATTCGATCTTCTCCGAGAGCTTTTCCCCACTTCATGTTCTTGATTGCATGTGCAACTTCTGCTGGGAGGACTGGAAGAACTCTGCTACTGGTCCCTTTCGTGATGTCTGTAGTACATGTATCATCCCTTTCATATAACTTGGAGTAGAATTCTTTCACTCTTGTCAAAATTTCGCCTCTACTTCTTGTTACAGAACCATCTTCTTTTCTCAGTGCCATAATCTGTTTTCTTCCCTTAATGAGATGTCCCTTTGCTATCTTTAGGCTTTGGTTGTTTTCAATTGCTTTCCTCACTAGTTCACAGTTGAATTTCCTTACGTCTTCAGTGATATTTTTTCGTACTGTCTTGCATAGCTCTATATATTCCACTTTGGAAGTCACATCTTCTTTAGTTGTCCTCATCTCTCTTCTTTTTTGCATCAACATTTTCGTTTTTCCTGATAATTTATTTACATGCAACTTGTTCTTAGACCCAGCTAATTTTGTTGCTGTTTCCATAAGAGCTTTGGTTACTTTTCTGTTAACTTCAGAGATGTCCACTTCTTCCGATGTTAGGCCTTCTAAAGCAGAGAACCTGTTCTTCAGTTCCAACTTGAAGGTATTATGGTGTTTTTTAAGGTTGGTTATGTCAATAGATTTTGTTTGTCTTATGAGCTTGCCACGTTCAAGTTTAGTGTTGAGGTGCATCTTACATCTCACCAATCTATGGTCACTACCTGTGTTGAACTTGTTTAGCACACTGCAGTCTTCTATGACGAATTTTTTGTTACACATAAAATCAATTTCACTTGTCGTCCCATTTGGATGTCTCCATGTTCATTTCCTCTGTGGCTTTTTCTTGAAGAAGGAGTTCAAGATGAAAAACCCTTCTGCCTCTGCAAACTCAACGAGAGTATTTCCACGCTGGTTTCTGTTGCCGTGACCGAATTTACCTACTGAAGTTTCATTCTGTTGCCGTTGCCCTATTTTTGCATTGAAATCTCCCATAATTATTTTCAAGTGCTGCTTACCTTTATTATTTAGATGACAAATTTCCTCATAAAATTCTTCAATTTCTTCTTCAGGATGACTTGTGGTGGGTGCATAAGTTTGAATAATCTGAGCCTGGTATCTTCTCGATAGTTGGATAACGAGTCGTGCAGCTCTGTCAGAGGAACTTTCAACTTCTACCACTTTATCCTTCAGTTTCTTGTTTATTATAAATCCAACACCACTAGTTCTGCCAGTATCTGTCCCACGATAGTAGAAGAGATGTCCACTTTTCAGTTCGATGAGATCTTCTCCTTTTCTCCTTACCTCACTTAGCCCCACGATGTCCCACTTGATCCTTTGTAGTTCCTCTTCCAATTCAAGAAGCCTTGAATCAGAAGATAGGGAGCGTCCATTGTACGTTGCCAAGGTCAGCATCAGATGGCAGCCTAGTCCGGTCCTCCGGGGATTCTTAGCACCCTCTGCCTTCATGTCGCACTGGCCGCTGCCTTGGCCAGGTACATTCCAGCTGCCGGAGACTGAGGGCCAAGATTTAAGTTGTGGAGTCATTTTGGAGGGGTTTGGCCATAACTCACCACGCTGGCCAAGCGGGTTGGTGAGTGTGGGATAGAATTTCCTCTAATCCCGCTGGTATAGTTATACCGCTATGGGCGGTCGTCAGAGCCCCTTTAGTGGGAACAGGATGCACCACGAGAAGGCGGGGTTGACATTTGTCAAGGAGAGGCTGTGATGTTACGCATCACCTGACCTTACATACACTAAATACTTCACACAATATAATTCTCTCTGTCTCTATGTATATATATAAGACCCAGAAGATGACCCCATGGGAGACCAGCAGTGGATTGATAATGGTTGATGTTATACATATATCAGTAAAAAGAAGTAAAGCAAACACTCATACAGTAATTAGACCATATCAACACTGCACCTTGCTGCAGGAATTAGACGTAGTAGAAATAAACATACAATTAACCAGAAGTAACCCACTTTCATGGTTCTAGACAAAAATGACATAGAATAAAACAACTCAGGAACCCCAAACCACTTTTTAGGGAAAGACATCTGGAGCCCCAAAGTTAAATCATAGCTTAAGTGTTACCGAAAAAACCCCAGAAGACCCCATTGGAGATGGGTGGATGAAATTCGAAAGCATGTCGGAGTAACATGGAGGAGATAGGCTCAAGACATACAGTTGCGGAAGAAACTTGTGGCGACCCTCATCCAGTAGTGGATTGAAAATGGTTGACAATGATGATAATGATATATATATATTGATTATATACAGTATACATATATTGAAAATGGCCGCCCCGGTGGCGCAGTGGTCTAAGGCGCTGGCCTCTGATCATTCGTCCGTAAGGGGTTCGGGTTCGAATCCCGTCAGGCATGGATGTTGTGTTTGTCTCACGGCACTGGCTCTCTCCCTTCCCTGGAACCAGTGACCCTAAATTAGGGACGGGTGACTGCTTATAGACCATTGAGTTAATCACGGTGGTCGTTAAACCTCCAATAAAAGAAAATATTGTAATGATAATAGTTGTCAATGATGATATATATAATATATATGATATATATATATCATCATTGTCAACCATATATATATAGCATAATCATTGTCAACTATATATATATATGGTTTAATGATGATATATATGGTTGACAATGATGATATATATACCATTATCAATCCACTGCTGAAAGAAGGTCTCCCCAAGTTTCTTCCACAATTGTCTGTCTTAAGCCTGTCTCCTCCATATTACTCCGGCATGCTTTCGAATTCCATCCACCCATCTCCCATGAGTCTTCTGTCCCTCGAAATCCAGTTCAAAATTTCAGTCGTCCATCGGTGGTCTGTTCTTCTGGCAACATGTCCAGCCCATTGCCATTTCAGTGGTTTCACTCTCTCTCTCTCTCTGTATATATATATTCTTTGAGTTGTCTGCATTCTTTGCATGTCTTTTTTTGGTATCAAAAGAAAAATCTTTCTATACATCCTGCTTTTTCTTTTTTAGTTAAGGCCATACATACAGTATATATATCATCATCATCATCATTGTCAACCATTATCAATCCACTGCTGGACGAAGGTCTCCCCAAGTTTCCTCCACAACGGTCTCTCTTGTGCCAGTCTCCTCCATGTCACCCCTGCATACTTTCGAATTTCATCCACCCATCTCCCATGTGGTCTTCTTCTGGGTCTTTTCCTGTCCCTTGGAATCCAATCTAAAATTTCGGCTGTCCATCGATGATCTGTCCTTCTGGCAGTATGTCCAGCCCATTGCCATTTCAGGGATTTAACTCTGATCATGATGTCTTCCACTCTTGTCATTTTTCGGATCCACGAGTTCCTCTTTTTATCTCTCCTGGTTACACGAAGCATGCACCTCTCCATGCTGCTTTGAGTTGTCTGCAGTCTTTGTATATCTCTTTTAGTTAAGGTCCACGTCTCTGCACCATACGTAAGCACTGGAAGGATGCATTGATCAAACACTTTTCTTTTAAGACATAATGGCATATTGCTCTTGAAAATTATGCTGTTTCTTCCAAAAGCTCTCCAGGCAAGTTTTGTACGCCGATTAATTTCTTCATCAATGTGACCCTCACTTGATATCTGCTGTCCAAGATAAACGTACGTGTCTGTTATCTCCAGCTTTTCTCCATCAATCAATAAATCTTCATTTCTTGTAAAAGCATTGAACATCACTTTTGTCTTCTGAAAGTTCATTTTTAATCCCACTTCTTTACTCTTGTCAGCAAGTTCCTGGATCATACTCTGAAGCTCTGATGGGGTAGTTGCAAAAATGACTACGTCATCAGCAAAACGAAGGTGGGTTAGATAATCTCCATTAATCTTTATCCCTTTGTTTTCCCAGCTCAGCGACTGAAAAACACCCTCCAATGTGGCATTAAAGAGCTTCGGAGATATGGTGTCACCTTGTCTCACTCCCTTTCCAATTTTTATGTGTGTTGTATTTTCAAACAGCCGAATCTTTGCAGTTGCATTTTCATAGATGTTATTAATAATATTAATGTATGCATCTTCAATACCGCAGGTTTTCAGAGCCATTGTAACTGCTGATGGTTTCACCGAATCAAAGGCTTTTTCATAATCGATAAAAGCCATGCACAATGGAAGTTCATATTCCCTCGCTCTTTCAATTAGTTCTCTCAGTACGTGGATATGATCTATTGTGCTGTAGCCACTCCTGAATCCAGCTTGTTCTCTCGGTTGAGCCATGTCCAATGTTACCTTCAAGCGGTGTGAAAGAACTTTAGTGAAGATTTTATAAACTACTGATAGGAGGCTGATAGGTCTGTAGTTTCCGAGATCCTCAATGTCACCTTTCTTATGTAGCAGGATCATTGTAGCGGTGTTCCAATCCTCAGGAATCTTTCCTTCATTAAGGCATCGAGTGAAAATTTGGGCGAGTACTGTTTCAATTTCTCCACTTGCATCTTGTATGATGTCTACAGTAATTCCATCTTCTCCTGGAGCTTTTCCCAGCTTCATGTTCTTGATTGCATGTGCAACTTCTGCTGGAAGGACTGGAGGAACTCTGGTACTGGTATCTTTCATGATGTCTGGAGTGCATGTATCATCCCTTTCATATAATTTGGAGTAGAAATCTTTCACTCTTGTCAAAATTTCGCCTCTATTTCTTGTTACAGAACCATCTTCTTTTCTCAGTGCCATAATCTGTTTTCTTCCCTTACTGAGATGTCCCTTTGCTATCTTTAGGCTTTGGTTGTTTTCAATTGCTTTCCTCACTAGTTCACAGTTGAATTTTCTTACGTCTTCAGTGATACTTTTTCTTACTGTCTTGCATAGCTCTATATATTCCACTTTGGAAGTCACATCTTCTTTAGTTGTCCTCATCTCTCTTCTTTTTTGCATCAACATTTTCGTTTTTCCTGATAATTTGTTTACATGCAACTTGTTCTTAGACCCAGCTAATTTTGTTGCTGTTTCCATAAGAGCTTTGGTTACTTTTCTGTTAACTTCAGAGATGTCCACTTCTTCCGATGTTAGGCCTTCTAAAGCAGAGAACCTGTTCTTCAGTTCCAACTTGAAGGTATTATGGTGTTTTTTAAGGTTGGTTATGTCAATAGATTTTGTTTGTCTTATGAGCTTGCCACGTTCAAGTTTGGTGTTGAGGTGCATCTTACATCTCACCAATCTATGGTCACAACCTGTGTTGAACTTGTTTAGCACACTGCAGTGTTCTATGACGAATTTTTTGTTACACATAATAAAATCAATTTCACTTGTCGTCCCATTTGGATGTCTCCATGTTCATTTCCTCTGTGGCTTTTTCTTGAAGAAGGAGTTCAAGATGAAAAACCCTTCTGCCTCTGCAAACTCAACGAGAGTATTTCCACGCTGGTTTCTGTTGCCGTGACCGAATTTACCTACTGAAGTTTCATTCTGTTGCCGTTGCCCTATTTTTGCATTGAAATCTCCCATAATTATTTTCAAGTGCTGCTTACCTTTATTATTTAGATGACAAATTTCCTCATAAAATTCTTCAATTTCTTCTTCAGGATGACTTGTGGTGGGTGCATAAGCTTGAATAATCTGAGCCTGGTATCTTTTCTAGAGTTGGATAACAAGTCGTGCAGCTCTGTCAGAGGAACTTTCAACTTCTACAACTTTATCCTTCAGTTTCTTGTTTATTATAAATGCAACACCACTAATTCTGCCAGTATCTGTCCCACGATAGTAGAAGAGATGTCCACTTTTCAGTTCGATGAGATCTTCTCCTTTTCTCCTTACCTCACTTAGCCCCACGATGTCCCACTTGATCCTTTGTAGTTCCTCTTCCAATTCAAGAAGCCTTGAATCAGAAGATAGGGAGCGTCCGTTGTACGTAGCCAAGGTCAGCATCAGATGGCAGCCTAGTCCGGTCCTCCGGGGATTCTTAGCACCCTCTGCCTTCATGTCGCACTGGCCGCTGCCTTGGCCAGGTACATTCTAGCTGCCGGAGACTGAGGGCCAAGATTTAAGTTGTGGAATCATTTTGGAGGGGTTTGGCCATAACTCACCACGCTGGCCAAGCGGGTTGGTGAGTGTGGGATAGAATTTCCTCTAATCCCGCTGGTATAGTTATACCGCTATGGGCGGTCGTCAGAGCCCCTTTAGTGGGAACAGGATGTACCACGAGAAGGCGGGGTTGACATTTGTCAAGGAGAGGTTGTGATGTTACGCATCACCTAATATATGTTGTAGTTAGAGATATATATCACTTCTGTAACTCCCCTGTGACCTAGGTATAGACAGACATTGGGGCAATATGATGCTCCAAATGGTATTTACAGTTAGAAACACCAGTACCGAGTAGCTAAAAATAGTTTTATGTACTTTTTCAACCTAAAAAAACTTATAATTTTTGGTATCAAAAGAAAAATCTTTCTACACATCCTGCTTTTAATATCTGGGCAGGCAAATTTTCTCTGGGCATGTATTATTTTAGATATTTTTCAAGCTCTGGGCTGAGTGACCAAAAAATTCAGATTATGGACTTTAATTTTTTTATGGGACAAAAAATTGTATTTTTTTTGTTTCAGGATTAAGTATTTAATATTTTTTATTTGCACTTTCATATTTTACTTTTTTTTTTTAAGAAGCCTAGTTTTTTGCTGTCCCAAAGCTGAAATTTTGTAGTTTTCACCTGATATTTGTACACATTTTGGCAATTGTTAAGATGTACTGCACATAGGTTTTTTTTTGTTTTTTGTTTCAATTTTAAGGGCACAGCCTCTTATTAATATGAAGTGAGAAATTAACAACCACTGATTTGCATTCATGATGTGCAAAAAGTTTGGCGAGCAAATGTTTATGTTTTGTGTTGTTATTCTGTGGGTTCCTTCAACAGTCTTGCTGGAAATACAAGTGCGTCTGATTTGTATTTTAGAGAAATACAGGCACAACTTGTTCAATTCAAAGAAAGATTGATTTACGTGAGTGATATTTGTTCAATACTAACCTCTCATATATATGGTTGATGCAAAAGGAATAACTGGCAATTTATACATGAACATACTGACTGTACATTCATCACGAATCAGAGGTCACATTCTTAAAAAAAAAAAAAAAAACACCTATCACGCAAAAATCAAATGCAAGTAGTTATTACAAAATGTTGCTAGTCCCTTTTTTTGTATTATTCCATAATTTTTTTCAATTGTCATTTCATAATCGTTTGTGCCAGTTTTCATAAATATTTTATGTTGTTTGCATTTTTGAGGTACCATTGTACTCCCTGTTTCCTATTTTCAGTTTTAAATCAATATTGCCTCTATTTTTGCTACCCAAAAACCACACACATTGTACTAACACATTCACAAATAAAGAATATTCTGTCAAGAAATTTTCAAGCTCCCCACTCTCACTTTGTTGCAGTAATACTACAGATTAATCACTAATCAGAGACAAATGCCTAGAACACAAGCTGGGTGACCCTGTGCTTTCAGATAAAATACTAGATTGTTTTCTGACAGGTGTCAGCAAGCAATAAATTTATATTACCAATCACAATGATTACTTCTGCAATTTAAGTAACCATAAATTGATTGCTTTACCAGTACTTGCTACCTAATGGGCATTAGCCATGGGTACATGATCTTTATCACATAAAAAGAAATTGCTGCTTCCTAAGATTTTGAAATATTTGTTGTCTTGTCAGACAAGTTGCAAGTACACTGTACAGATTCTAGAATATATATGCAAATGCCATTTGCAAAACATCCTCAAGTATATGTAAAAAAAAAAAAACAAAAAAATAAAACACTAGCATAAGTAAAAATTGTTCCCAAAAAGCCTCAAAGTTGGTAACTCACAATTAACCTCATCTTCCCATAAACATGATTCAGTGTTCACATTGAGTACGACTGTTTACAAAATATAAGGAATAAAAAGTCTTAAGATAACACAGATATTGAAATGGTTCATCTGCTGGTTTAATCACCAGCTACACGGATTAGATGTCTTATTTTCTGCGTTTGATTAACTAAGCATTTACAGCTCAACCTTATTTTAAAATGCTTTACTTGTGAAATGTAGGGCTAACCTTCCAAAAGTGGAGTAAATGGCATTTTATTGTTGAAACATTTATCCAAAAGGTGCTGATAATTGTGAATATTCACAAAACATAACACGATCGCCGAGCAGCTGAAAGAACCGAGGTGACTCCTTGACACACGCAGAATTTGTACTTCATCAAAGATGGCGGGCTCTTTCCACGTTGGCTTCAGCTGCCACAGCAGAGAACCAATCACAGAAGCACTCTATGTATTTCTATCTCGTTGTGTCTACTGATTTTTGACGTCAAACATCTGGCAGCACTGTTTCCGACGGTCGTCAACGGGGAAAAAAGTAGCTAAACTGGCAACATGCAAGTTATGTTTGTTTTGGTTGAGTCGTGTCTGAGAGGTTTGTAACTGATAATAGAGCGGTTTTTAAGTGTGGGTTGGGTGTGGCGTAAAATGTCAGTTTTCCTGTTTACATATGTAGTGTTTTATTATGTTAAGGAATGAAGTCGGAAGTTTTGTTGCTTTGGACTTTGTGTGTAATTCAAACTAAATATGTATGCTCTGAGAGCCGTACGGTGTTTCAAGATCCTGGTCGTATAGGAGGCAACAATTACTGCTCTTTTCTACCTGAAAACAAAATTACTCTTGACTTGGACCATAGTGCTGATGACGAACGGTGCATAAAGAATTCTGAATTGCAAATTGTTACCAAATCAACGCGCTATGGTAGTGTTAAGGGCCGACTGATAAAATTGTGTGATGCACCCGAAGTACCTCCTCGAGACAGACCTGGACAGCCTGGTGCTAGGTACCACAAAACTGTTAATGTCTTCCTTGGAATTCCTTATGCCAAGCCACCGACAAAGAAATATGGAATGCAGTTTAAGGTATTTATTTTGAAATTACTATTTTAAATATTTTGTTTCTTGAAACACTAGTGTTTGGCTTCTATACATTCAGTAGATCTACAAGTTTATCTCAAAGTGGGGAGGAGTTGCTTGCTTCGGTCAAAAAAAAAATTACAGGTACGCTAAATTCTGAATGAGCCGTCAGTTTGGAACGTAAGACTTGCAGATCGGAGAGTTGAAACGAGCTAGGTGAGTATGGTTTCAAAGCGTTTGTTTAATTTGTTGTTGCTAACACAGGTCTATATGAAAAGTAGCGTTTATTATTTTTACAAATAATGCTGGATACATTGTGTACACAAAGCAGATCGATACAGAATTACCCGATGTGGTGCTGTCTTCATGGGTTTCTTACATTCCTCATCACTTGCTCTTACATCTCATTCTGATTTTCTCCACTTTTGCTTGCATTAATTCCGCGGCATTGTCGAAAATGTTAACCCGTTCACACAAAAACAACTTTCAAAATTTTTAGTTTAAACCACTGATATGTTCTTTACATATTTGAATAGATCTCGTTAAGAGTTTTAAAACAATACCACATGCAGTCGTTTTGCACTCGCGATTGTCCAGATAAACCGCGATACATTTCCTAAACTGGCAAACACTCTTGATATATTGTCAAAAGTGTTCACAAGAAAACAGTTTTTTAAAATGTTCAGTTCAAACCACTAAATGTTCTTTGTATATTTGAATAGATCTTGTCAAGAGCTGTAAAATGATACTGCACGCAGTCGTGTTGCGTTCACGGTTGTGGAGATTGACTGAGTCAAACGCGGCGGCACACCCAGAAGTATTGCATCATCTCCTCTGTGCACAGGGAGCGAGAGGAGCATTGTGCGCATGATGTAAACGAATTCGACTCCATACTGTTTATGAACAGGCTAACACGATTAGTGTGCTCCACGTATTTTTAACACTATAACGATTTCAATTGGCACCTATTTTTGTCGCAAGCGGTCAGCCATATGTCGCCCCACACTATCTGCAGAGTTAAACGTGCTCCTACGCCAAAAAACAAAGACATTGTGGAGAGCACACATACACTAAACTTGCAGTACTACCCTTTCCTGGCATCGCCAAGGCTTTAACATATTCCATTAAAAAAAAAAAAAAATGTTCTACCTTTTCAAATTGCGAACAAAAACTGAAAATTACTAAAAACTGAAGAAACTAACTTGATGCTTTTTAAACCTCACATCTAGATATAAACCTCTCAAAATAAAGTTTGGGTAAATGTGTAGATTAGCGTCCTAAATTATTTCGTCGGAAAAATGTCAGCACCTGGAAAAAGTGTGACTTACAGATTTTAGAGTATGGAAATTAATGGCAAATGGTGCAGAAATTTCATATTTAAAATGTGTTTTGAAGACTTTTATCATAATATTGACTTGTGAGTTCGATGCTGTGAAGAGGCGCTACGGTGACTATGCGAAGCTTTGCTTCATTGAAAGGAAGATTCGCTGTGGCGGTGGTAATTCATGCATGGACAACTACAAGTCCAAGTGCACACCTTCTTGCTAGGAGAGCGAATCATGTTGTACTCATACGCTACAGATAATAGTTCGTTCATGTTTTGTCATTGTTTGTAAAGCAGATGTTGAGAAATTATTCATTGTTTTGCATATGATTCCCCAATTCAAAATAGAATTACTAATGCGCTTTTTTATGTTGTACAGAAACTAGGGAACTATAACTTTTGGTTTGAACGGCTTCCATTCGTAGCTGATTTGCTGTGTTACCGCTCTTTTAGTTCTGTTAATAGCTTGTTCGCAGGTCAGTTTCTATCTTACTGATACGTATCTTTTGCAAATTGAAGGTTTTATCCGTTTTTTTTTCTGTCAACGTACAGAATACAACAAAATAAAGGGTGGATGATGTGGACCTATTTTCTGTAGCGTATCACTACAACATTTATCGCTCTCCTGCTAACAACATAACCTTTTTTCTCTTGTGCTCTTCCGCCCGTCTGTTCGACACAGCAACGAACCTTCCTTGTAACGGACCAAACCTTCACATCTTCACCGGAGCGATGCTTTAGGCCTACCACAGCTTCTCTTCACAGTGGGGGACACATTTAAAATATGAAGTTTCTGCACCATTTGCCATTTAATTTCCGTACTCTAAAATCTGTGTCGCACTTTTTCCAGGTACTCGAATTTTTCCGACATAATAATTTAGGACGCTAATTTAAACATTTGCCAAAGTTTGATCCCTTGTATTCAGATGGGTTAATTTATTAGAAAATTTTCCAGCTTGGAAATTTGTTACTAGTTGTTTATGGCTTTATCGAGGAATAGATTCCGCGCTGTCACACACTTCAATGTTTACCCCTGCCGCCCCGGTGGGGCAGTGGTCTAAGCGATGGCTTCTGATCATCCATCTGAGATGGGTCCAGGTTCGAATCCCAGTGAGGTATGGATGTTGTATTTGTCTTACGGCACTGGCTCTTTCCCTTCCCTGGAACCAGTGGCCCTAAATTAAGTACGGACAACTGCTTATAGCCCACTGAGTTGCTCACTGCGGTAATTAAACCTCCAGCCAAAAATAAAGTTTACCTCCCCCCCACACACACTGGGACTTCTCAATTATCAATGATGCCAGACAATACAAAAAAAAAAAAAACAGAAGAAAGCTTGGCCATTTTTTTTTTTTTTTTTTTTTTTTTTTTTAATGATGAGTTGAAATCTCTTTGCTCTTCTGTTGACATATTTCTGTCTGAACCTCTAGTTTTTTTCTGCTGAAGTTAGAACAGACCATTTTATGTATGTATATCATGAAGGTCAGTAAATTCATAAACCTGATAAACATTTGTGTTATTTACTCAATTTGAGGATGATTCAGACTTTCTGACATGCCGTTCCTTCTCTTGGTGAGTAACTTAAGTACTGTACAGGCGAGGTTGATCCTCAAGTGACACCTCATAAGCCTGATGATGCCGACCAAGGGCTGGTGAAAGCGCTCATTGCAATGGAGTCTCCTCACCCAATGCGATGGGGTTTTCATATGCTTTTAATACTAAGTATTTTAATGAATGCTTGGCATGTTAAATTGAAAAAGTAAATGTATTTCGTAATTACTTTAACTTGTAAATACATAATTTTAGAGTTGAATAACCCCACGTAGTTTAGGCCTCCGTCGAGTGCGAGCACGCTCAGCAGAGCTTGGAATGTAAGACATATGTTAGTGATTTGGAAGTAAGTTCTTTTACTTCAAGTTGAGTAATAGGGTCATTCCTTGTCAAATCAACAACAACAACAAAAAAAATATGCCATTTTTCCCTGCACCACCTCGGATTTATGTGAAATTAGATGAACTAATTAGACCTAAGAAAGTAAATCACAAAATTTTAACCCCCTGGGTGTATTAGTTTTTGAGTTGCATGCATTTAAAAGTGGCCGAAAAAGCTAAATTAAGCCTCAGATGGCAACATTTAAATCATCGTAACTCCTGTCCTAATTGACATACGGAAACAATCCTGGTGTTTTAAAGCTCTTTAAATAAGGTTTAAAATGATGCCAAACAAATGAGGCTGAAATAAATTCAAAGGTCATAGTATTTGACCTTGAATTACTAAGAATCAAATATCGTATTTGTCACTATTTCTTCCCTGAATACATCATAATTAAATGTGTACCAATTTTCAAAATGAGCACTCAATGGGATCACACACACCAAAAAAATTAGTTTAAATATATGTAAAATGTATATTTTCTATGTAATCTCGTTCAATGTTATTAATATACACATGAATACTTTTTTTGGTAAATGTGTACTTTAGCGTCCTAAATTATTTCGTTGGAAAAATTTAAGTGGGGGGAGGGGAAAATGCGACGTACAATATTTTAAGCATGCAAAATAATGGGGAGAGATGCAAAATTATAGTATTTTTACATGAAAGGAAATAATTTTTCCGAAGAACTGACCTGCAAGTACGAAGGCACGAAGAGTACGTGTGGTAGGCCTAAGATGACGGAGCGGCGACGGCGTGAAGGTTGAGTCCGGTGAATGGAAGCGTCGTTGAGAACTGCAAGTTACGGGTGGAAGAATACACGGCGAAGCTGTTCAGCAGTACGTAGTTATCGAAGAGGGCTGTAGGAATACGCTGAAGGAAAGAGGTCGGTTTTATGATGCATTGTAATTTCCTTTTTTGAAGGGTAATTTTGCGAAATTGTAATTAGAAAATTTTCGTAGCTTTTTCCACAGTGTTAGTAGCTGTCTCCAAACTTCTTAGTCCACACTTCATTGCGGATTTGGTCAGGGCTTAAAATTTCATCATTCCCCACAATTCGAGACGAAGCTCTAGGCCTCCCTCCCATAGTACGATTCCTGATTTTAAGAAAATTGTTTATTTTTAACTATATCCGTTTCACGAGTCAAAAAAAGGAGCAACGATGGACTGAATAACAGCAGAAGTACTAATGAGTTGCTTAAAGAAATCATAGACCCCTTAACATCTCCAAAACCATAACCAAAACTTGCGGTTCAATCGAAACCAAAACTTCTTCCGCACATTATTGCATTTACATTGCTTCATTTATTTACATTCCCACACATTTTGACAATAAAAACAACAACATTTAGCACATTTCTTTATTAATAATTAACGAAATATTTGTTAACTACTTCTTCTTGCACACGACTATACGACGCATCACACTCCTCCGAGACATACACCCCACTCTTGTTGTATCCTTCCGCGCTTTCACTACCAACTGTTACTCCCTTCCGACGCACGGAGCCTTCACGTCGTGGCCGATAGCACCGCTTCAGCCTCCCGCAACAACTGCTCCAAACCATCATACTCGCAGGTAAGTTCTTCGGAAAAATTATTTCTTTTCATGTAAAAATACTACATTTTTGCATCTTTCCCCATTATTTTACATGCTTAAAATATTGTATGTCACACTCCCCCCCCCAGTTAAAATTTTCCGACAAAATAATTTAGGACGCTAAAGTGCACATTTACCCCTTTTTTTAATGCTATTCAGTTGATCTATAAAATAATACTAAGCATATAATGTATGTAGAAAAACTTTTTAGGTCTCTGTACATGATCTTAAATTATTGAAAATAATATTTATTGTCATAATAGGTTGCTTACCTTTTGTACACCTTTCCCTGCACGTCTTATTCTTCTGGTTGTCTAGCTTGGTTCAAGCCTCTGGTGCGGTATTCCTTTTTCGTCTTCAGGTTCATTCAGTGCCTGGTGAATGTATAAGTCCTTGAAGTGTACTGCATTAATGACTAGGCCCCAACAGCATCTACTTCCTCTCCAACCTGGTCTCTTACCAATGTGTAAAACCCAACTTTCGTTGGTTGATTGACATTTATAAAAACCAAAGTTCGTAAAGTCAAAATGAACTGACATGACCAACTAACATAAACTTCCTATTTACATACACACAAAATTCCAACCAAAAATATTAAAAACATATATACAACTATTTACACACAACCTATCTTATTCCCTTCTATGTCATTCCTTCAATTCCTGTTCCCTACACCTCACGACATCCAGAGCATTCAGTCACCACACCTCAGCCATTCCCACGTAGACTGCCTCAAGCGCTTTCTACCCCCACCGGGGTCATCTTCAGGAGGCGTTCCAGATATTATCTCTCCTGCTACCGCAGTGTGAGACACGATCGTCTTCCTTGCTCCTGCTCCGACATCACCTACGAAAAACTTATACTGTGGCTCCATCTTTTATAGACTTCAGTAAAAACTTCATTTTCTTCTGTGTTTTTGGCTTTTTTTGTTCAATTTTTATTAATTCTTTCCATTTTTCATTGAGGATACTTGAGTCATTATTACAAATTCTATCTCTATTTTTCTCAATCAACACTCTGCAGTGCATAGGGGTCTCTCATTGCAACATGATTTTATTATTTTAATCTCTTCAAAATTCGGGTATGTGTGGTTATCCAGGCAGTATTGTATCAGTGCTGTTCTTGCTTCTTTTTTTTTTTTTTTTTTTTTTTGCCAATTTTTAATATGTTGTTGTAGGCGATGTTTTAATTTTTTGGTACTTCCAATATACAGGGTGATTCCAAAAGTCATGAGTCACCTCAATAACTTGGGAACAAAGACAGCTAGAGCTATGGAAGTAAGGTATGGTATAGTAAAACAACCATGCACTATCGGATGAGAGTGACTGCAGTGCCCCTAATGGCAAAATGTGGAAGTTAGCACTGCTATCTCGGAAACCATGAGAGATACGGGAAAGATATCAATTAGAAACTTGTAGAGCATCAACGAATTAGTAGGAAACAACATATGGTTGAAATGGCTGGGGTAAGTAGAAGGCTGGAAACATGAGGGAAACATAAGGTTTGTTATACTCAGGCATGAATACAAATGGAGTACATTGGTCGTATTTAATGCAACAGCGGTACTTACATAGCATTGCATTTAACGTAAATAGGGTTCAATATGGCCACCATCTGCCACAATACACATTTGAATGCGAGACAGAACTTCCTGTTGTATGTTCGCCAGCGTAACAGGTGTCACGCTCTCGCACGCAGCAATGATTTGCAGTCGGAGATCATGGAGACTCGTCGGTTCCACCCTGTACAAGTGATCCTTTAGGTAACCCCAGAGGAAGAAATCCATGGGAGTTAGATCCGGGGATCGTGGAGGCTGCGCTACGGGACCACCATAACCGATGATCTGTTGCCCGAAAGTGTCGGACAGGAAGTGCTGTACCGCTGTTGGTTGATGTGCCGGAGCGCCGTCATGCTGAATCCATAATGAGCGTACATCCTGCAGAGACAGATCATCTAACCACTCAAGTAATGTGCTTTGTAACAGCTGCAGGTATCTTCGTCCATTTAATGTGCCTTCATAGAACACAGGCCCAACATGTTGGTCCTTCCAGATGCCACACCAGACATTGATCGACCAGCGCACCTGATGCCTCATTTCCCGTGTAAAAAATGGATTCTGAACTGCCCGGTAATGGGTGTTTTGTTTGTTCAGCACCCCGGCGCATGTGAACTGTGCCTCGTCAGTCCAAAGGATGTTTGATAGAAAGGCCGCATTTTCTTCTACGATGTTCATTACAAAATTACACCAATCTAGACGTTGTTGGTTATCCCCTGGCATCAGTACGTGCAGTGGTACTGTACGGTACGGGTGGGCACCATGCTGATGCAAAATGTTCCAGCCACATGCCATACTGACTTCCCTCGTATTAGTGTGGGGGTTGGTCAAAACGTATGCCAGAACATCGACTGGTTGCACATCCCGTTCGGGTCGGCAACCACCAAACCAGGATAAGGGGGGAAAAAATGTTGTTTTAATTAAACATAGATGGCGCTAGCTGGGCTTGATAACGAAATATATCCAAGAAAGTATATCCGACAAATTGCAACAAAGAGTATCAGACTCCATTAGCGCGAAGTTAACCACGAACATCGGTGGAAAAGTCGCCACGCTCCTGAGGATGCGTAATGACTGGGCGAAAATTTCGAGTATAAAGAACGGTAAAAATTGATGTGTTTGAATCCTAAAGCGAAGATCCAATGAGTATACCCAGCGAAAAGTGTGTGAAGTAAAGCGATTCATCTCATACAATGGACTTTAGGACAATAATATCAACAAAGACTGGAAAACACGTCTGTAAAATGTTCTCATCGCTAGCAAGGAATGCCAAGGTAAGCATTATCCTCTAGAATATTGTACAAATTATCTCTGAATGCTTTTGCATAAGCTCAATCCGATGCATCATATCCCAAGATGCCAAAACATTATTCAAACATAACTAGGCTTTTATGTGGTTAGCAACACCTAATTTTATGTACTGGCCATCTACGGCCAAGCCAGCCAAATTTTTTTGCAAAAACTGTGTGTCAAATCCAAATTTCTCAAGGGTCTGTAGAATACTAGTTTACAAGCCTTGTCCTGAAAAATCGCTAACAAAGTTGTGCTCCAAATAGTGACTGAAACAAGTTTTTTCATTTATATGAAAAATTGAGACTCGTAATCCAACAATGTCTACTGCAATGATTTAGTCACCTTATCTGCTACAATTCCTACAGGAAGATCAGTACCTGTGATAAAGGTAGCTATTTCCTTGCGGAGTACTGAGTGGACCATTGGCAAGAATAATAGTGGGAACTATTTAGTGATTTTTCACGGCAACATCACAGCCACTTATGCATTACACAATAGTGTCCTCCCTAGATTTTTTTACAGCTGGGTGGCAAGAAATTTTAGCTGGATGGTATTTTTAACGACCCCCACCCCCCACAGATGAAGATAACAAAATATTTTTTGTTTAATATTATTATACTTATTAAACATCTTTATAGCAGTGTCGTAGGCATTAAGGTAACTAACATGATAAATATTAGGAAACTGTACATAAATGATAAAAAAAAAAGGTACTTACTAATAAATGAAATTTTGATGCAGATTTCAGCTAGTCTTCATCAGTATTTATGGTGTGTGTGGGAATAAGTTTTCCACTCTTACAATTATGCACACTTAATATGGAGCAGAATAAAGAAAGTACTCATAAAGGAAATCACAACTTATTCAATTTTTGAAATTTTACTGAATTAGCAATAAAACAATATATTTTTTCTTGCCTGCAGAGTTAAAAATGGAAACTTATTTAAGGTGCCAGCCAAAGTTTATATTATTCTTAATTTCACGTGTGATGTACATGTATAACCAGGGTATTCAGATATGTATTTTTCTTTTTTTCTTCCCTGCCCAGTTATCAGCAGCTCGATCATAATCGAAAGTTGAAGGATCAGGACCTCCTAATGCTATCATCAATAAATTGTTTAGAGTTTTCTGGCTCATTCTGTTTCGTAGGCAAGTTTTAATTCTTTTCAAAGCAGAGAATCCCCTTTCACATTCTGCAGTTGACACTGGTAAAGAGAGACAAATTGTTACTAATTTGGATAAATTAGGGAACGATTCTCTTAGTTCATGATTCGTTGATAGTTTTTTTGAGGCAGTTTCTTGTTGACATATCTTTATATGAGTCACTTCTGATCATCACTGAGGCCACACTCCATTCTGCTTTTGTGGCAGTATAATCGAGGCGGGGATTTCCATTTTTTTGAGTAGTGAATAAATAACTCTTCGCATAGCTCACTAACCCTCTCTGGTGATGTTTCTTTTACAGCAACAGGGTTAAATATGATAGAAAATACTGACATTATTGGCATATCTGGGAATCTGTCTTCTAAATGAATTTGTATCACATCCAGATATTTATCATAAACATTTTTCTTGTACAGCTCTACACTTTCCTCATCTACTTTAACAGCCACGTCCATCCACTCATTTTCCAATAGCAAGGGTGGATTTCTGAAATTTTCTCCTGGGTCAGATTTCAGTAAAATTATTTTAGATTTGGTTGCCTCTAATATTGATTTAACAGTGGTTAAGTCTGTATCTTGCCATAACCATGATCTAGATAGGTTGCTCGAAATTGGCAGTATATCACACATCATCATTAATGTAGCAAGAAATGAGTATGTTTTTATAAATTTACTTAAACCTTCTGCAGTGACATCATTTCATTCAATGGCTTCTCTCTCCAGTGCAGCCATAACACTCATTAGTGTTTTTCGAAGTGACTGAACAGCAGCTTCATGAGAAAGCCATCTAGTACCACTGGCCATTTTCAGTTTCATCTGAGGTATGTTGAAAATGTCTTGTATTTGGTGCAATCCAGCCATTCGAACACCAGAATTTTGAAAGAAAAAAATAACTGCTGCAGAATGTCATTGAATTTTACTAAATACTTAACTTCTTGTGCAGCCTGGGCACTAGCTAAAGCTAGACGGTGTTTTACACAATGGCAATTAATTAAAAGATTTTGAGTTGCATCCTTCAGCAATTTTGCAACACCATTATTCTTGCCAATCATCACTGTGGCACCATCAGATCCCAAACCTACCAGTTTTTCAAGCTGTAAATTTAATTCACCTAATGTTTCAGTTAAATTCTTTGCAATTGTTGTAGCTTTTCCGTCATTTATGCTTTTAGTGGTCAGGAAAGCAAATTTAACTTCTTTTGTTTTTGTGGACACAAATTTTGTATAAATTATTAACTGCTTTACAACTGAAATATCAGTTGTCTCATCACACAGCACACTAAAAAACTGACTTTTGGCTAACTCGCTTACTATATTAGAGCAAATTTCTGAAGCTAGCACCTCTAAGAGCTTTTGAACAATTCTCTCAGAAGTGTAATTAGCATTTTCTGCCACTTTCAAATTACTCAAGTAAGTGCATCCCATCAATTTGCATAGCTCTAATAATTTTTCATATAAAGTTGTATGAGGCAATTCATTTTTGGCAAGCCAATATACACTTTTCAGTGCACCTAAAAAAGCATCACGTTGCAAATTATTTAAAGCTGAAACAGATCTTTCGATCTCTCCAACTCCAGTATTTTCCAGTAAAGCAGCAGATGAAGAATGTGAGCAGGCATTAGAGTGCATCTTACTTTTTTCATGATTTGAAAGGCTTTCTTTCCTCAGTCGAGCACAAGGAGTATCCACCTATGTTAATTCTCAATTAGCAGTTTTTGTAGCATATTTCAGGCGTATGTTGCATAACATTCCATCTTCAGTCACAGTTAACCATTTGTACTTCTGAAACCATTCTTTTTTAATGCCACTAGAATGGTGCTTGGAATTAACAGTACTCACCTGCTGACCTTGAGTTGGAAGTTGTTCAGTTTTTTCAGCACTTCCTGAAACAGAAGAATCATTCAACTGTTCACTGGCTGAGGGATGTTTTCTTTCAGTGGAACTTTTAGAGGACTTAGAAAAGTAGCAAAGTAGTGTTTTTTCCATTTTTATATGCACTGGACAAATGTAACACAGAACTGATAACTTCCTTATTTGCTACTATGGTTTACTGCCTTGTGTAGCTCACCACAGTCACAATGACAATGATCACTCAGGTGACTTCTCTGCATTCCTCTGTTAAAAAATGACTGAACTTGTCACCAACATCTCAGCCTTAGTCAGACAAACATGATTCATCAATAGAGATTAAGTCCCTACCTCCTGTTTACTTCTTTGAATAGATACCCCCCCCTCTTCTACACTCATCTCTTTCTTAATCTAGGAGTGCCTGAGCATTGTGAGAGCAAGAATAGATTAACATTCTTGCAGCTGGCTCAAAAAATGCTGTAGCAAAACTGCTAAAATGTGAAAAGAAGAAGTTGTAGCAAAATGCTAAAGTTAGCCGCTTGCATCTCTCGGAAAATCATAACACCAACTGAATTATTCATACCAACAATGCTTTGGACGTCAGTGGAAAACTATTGTTGATGGCCTTGGTGAAATGCCACAGACGTCAATGCTGACTCTGGTTTAAGCTTTGAATAGGGTGAAGGAGTCTAATCCCTGTGGCCTCTCTAATCTTACCCCACCCATCCTTTATGGGGGTGCTCTAGAGTTTGTGGAGGAGGGGAGAGAGTGATTAAGCAAACAGATACTGTAGGAACATACCTTAAGGATTAAAAAAATAACATTAGCGGAGCGCGAATCGCTGCTAGAATTTCGGAAATTTTTGTTTTCGCATAAATAGAAAAGCTGTAGCAGAATCTGCTGATGAGTTGATATTTAAATGGCTGGCGCCATTTTGCTACAGACACTAATTTTTCTCTTGCATTTTGGATTAACTCGTCGCATTTCGTGAAAATAGCGACCATAACTTAACCTCTGCGCACAGGGTTATGGGATTCAGAATATTTTCCTAAATTCAACATGGCCAATGGCACTGCAACAAGTTTGAGAAATTACACCGAGCTCCTCAATAATTCCGAAATAAAATTCTCAAGGAATTTTATAGACATACAGGAAAAACAACAGTGATTTTTGCCGCAAAATTCTGAATATGGCTCACGGTAAGCGCATTTATAATACAGGTGCAGGATTCAGGAAGTGGCGATCGATTCTGTGGGATTGCTCTAGGCACAACATTTTGACACCCAACTCCTTAGCTTGTAGTACCTGCCTGAATCATTTTAACTTGGTTAGAGGGGGGGGGTAAGGTGATATTCATAATATATTACATGAAATGTTTGCACTTTTTTTTCTGGGCATCAGTTTTTACCTGTTCGTTGTATGCCATTAATCACGGTATTTTTCCTCTCCCCCATATGCAATTTTAAAAAGCATCGCATAAAAAGCGCAAATTGAATAACACACATTTCAGAGATAAATTTCTATTTAGAACGTGCGATGATTATTTTATGCCATAATTTAGGTACATTTTATAACAATATATATTCATAAAAGGGCTTCACTAGTTTGTGCAGTTGTTGCATTTTTGGCGTTTCAAAGCTCAGCGGCACAATGAAAATCTTACTCTACTACTTGTCCATATTTTTCAGTGACAGGTAATTGTGTCAAAGTTTTAAACAGCTTGGATATCTCTTTGGGGGAGAAAAAAAAAAAAACATCTTTTACTTGTACAGTGGAGGCATTTGTTACAAAGAAGGGGTCAGTCATAGCCTGGAAGTTCAAAAGCCAACGGGGCGATCAGTTCTGTCTGTCAATCAATCAATCAATCAATCACGCGACTTCCGTGGTTCAGGCAAGTGCTCGATCTTACCCCAGCAACAGGACTGGGATAAAATTTTCTAAAGTAAAATTTCTCTAATTTTTAAAATATTGGCATGCAATTTTCACGGCGGCCAATATATGTTAAAATAACATTCAGATTTAAATTTCATCAAAATCTGTTGAAAACTTAAAAAGTTAAGCATTTTTTTTAATTTATTCCGTTCCGCTATTACAACTTAATGTTTTAATAATTTCAAAAGTAGTGAATAGATTTTCGCAAAATCAAAAAGAATATTTTAGCTTTGATAATCTCGATAATCTTTTTATTTAGAAACTTGGACATATTTTTTTCTGATACTTTCAAACAGTTTAAAACAAATGACAGTTTTTAACAGTTGAAAACCGCAGGTTGAAGATACGTTTATTTGCTATTCTGAAGAATCATGCAAACTTTTCGTAACTACAGTACATAAATTTTTCAGTTTATGGCATCAAGACATTTTTAAGGTTTTCGAACTTCGCGGGTCTGTCCGTTCCATCCACATGCATTTTTTAGAAAAAGATGCAGTTTCGTTTGTCACAGAAATCAAAGAGCAAACGGAATCAAAATTAAATACTATCAAATCACTCAGATACATGTATAATAACTCCTTCAAAATATTATACCAGAATAAAATTCCTAACTTTTTTTAAAGCACTTGTGATCTAGAAATCTTTGATTTCAGTAGCAGTCTCCAAAAATGCACGTGAACAGCAGCGACCGATCACATGACCATATGTATACCCCGATGCTCACTATCTGCTTTACGAGATGGCCGCGGGTGGCCGAGTGGGCAACGTTCATGACTGCCACGGGAAGGGCCTCAGGTTCGATCCCAGGCAGGTACGAACGCTCGATCCACTAAATACCCGCCGTGCGTCGGATGGGCACGTTAAGCCGTCGGACCCCGGGTACTGGCCCCCCAGTAATAAATAAGAGCGTCTTCCTCCCCCTTTCTACTTCGCTTCCGTGTCACTTTCCTATCAGGCGCTCTAGCCCAAATCTCCTAGTTTCCTATTTCTAAGGGTTGTTTAAGACCTGGGGTCAGACACTCCCTTCCTAAAATCCTCTACATATCATGTTATGATCATGATCTGCTTTAGAGTCACGCAGGCTTGAACAAATGGGACCAAAAGAGGGGAGGGGGAGATGTTGAGATGATAATCTCCTGTCTTTCACGCTGGAGAGGGACTTCCCGCACCTGGTTTATCTTTCCCCCGCGCATTGACAGCACCCACTTTTCCCTCCGGCTTTGTTTTACTGCAAAGGGAGTAAGCTACACTTTGTTTAATACTTTGTCTTCTTACATTTGGATCTTGAACAGCAGATGAAGAAAAGTAGCGCTAACAGCCACTGTCGTGAGGTGAAAAAAAAAAAAACGCTGAGTGTCGCTGGGGACTTTTCCCTCTTCCCATAATTGCATCCGCAGCTGGGCAGCAGAAAAATTAGCTGGGCGGGAGCCGCCCAGTAAAAAGGCTCTAGAGAGAACCCTACACAAATCTTTCTCGTATGATTCATAACATATTCATTTTATATGTAAAGTAAGCCTAAGCAGCATTTGCACAGTTGAGAGCATTGAGTTTGCCTGCTTCTGGGTGATTCCACAGTATTATGAGTGCCTGTGATGTTAAATTTCCATATCACTGAAAACATAAAATGTTATATGTATATCAAATTAAAGGTAATTGTACAGTATGTAGACCATGATTTTTAACAGTTTGGGCAAAATATCCATAAAATATAGTGAAATTTTGTGTTTTGAAGTTGCGGACATGACAAACAATATTTCAAGTTTCTGTTGTTTCCACATGTAATATTAATAATTAAGCATTTTTCTTGCACACCCATGCAATCTCAATAATAGATACAGAAAACCTTAGACAATTATCTTGCAGATTGCATTCTAGGAACCCTTAAGTAAGATTCAGTCATGTCTGCAAAAAAAAATGCCAAATTTTCCCTCAAGAGTAGCCATTAATAACTCTGAAACCTTAGAATGCTTATTTTCTGTCTATTAATGTTTCAGCATTCTGATTAAGAAAATTGGATTTCTGTTGTTGATTAATATTATTTTTTCCAATTGTCATGCTTGCAATGTTGCAGACATGACAAGTTATGTTGTTTTAACCACAATTTTATTTGGGGTTATAAATGACCACATATAATCACAATTTTATTTATGGTTATTAGAAAAACATGTTCTTACCATCTACCTCAGGGTTTCTAGCATAGTAAACAGAAATTTCTTGCCAAAATCCCTAGCCAAGAAGGTCCATGTGTTAAGTGCCTTGATATCTAAAATGTCACCACTGAAGAGAAAGAGGTTGATTGAAACCACAATTCCAGGAAAGACATCTACGTATTTTAAATATGGAAGTTTGTGTCAACCGAAAGTCAAGGTGTGATACACTGTGAAGAAATTATTGTAAAAGTAAGGGAATTTTATTTCAGATGACATGAGCTGCATGTGTTGAGGAAAGAAAGACTATAGAAATACCAATAGGAAGGGAAACTCGCCAGAAACGTTACCTAGTCATGACTATTGGAAAAGCACATGCTGTCTTTTTGAGTGAAAATCCCAAAGCTGAGGTTGGTAAAACTGGGTTTCATAAGCTGCACCCCAAGCATTTTCTTCCATCAGGAAAAAAGACCAGGAAGTATGCATGTGCATTTATCACGAAAACATTGATATGCTTCTCTCAGGATTGAGCACTATTTGTCCTGACCTCCCAAAGAATGCAAAAATGCTTGCAAAGGAAAGTGTATGTGCTTTCAACCAAGATCACATTACATGCATTGACAGAAACTGTCACATGTGTAGTGCAAAAGAATATGTTAATGTAAAAATACGTGAGGAAAAGTTAGACTTCACTGTGAAGTATTATCAGTGGTGTCAAAATGAAGGCTACACAATAAAAAGACAAATAACAGATCTGGGCAGTACCAAGGGAGATCTCCAAGCACAACTGTATACCTTTACAAGGCATGTATACAATGCTTCAAGGCAACATTCAAAACTACACAATCTAAAAGAACACCTTCTGAATGATGAGATAATCATGCACATTGACTTTGCAGAAAATTATGCGATAAAGTATGATCGGGAGATCATGAGCGCACACTGGGCTGCCGAAAGTATAACTATTTATACTGGTGTGGCATATTTTGTGGGGCCAGATGGCACTCTTCAGCACCAATCTTATGCCATCATCTCTGACAATTTGACACAGTAAAGATTCTGCTAAAGTGTTAAAACTGAAAGAGACATAGTACCTGCAAATCTGTACCTGATACAAGATCACTACATATTATTATACACCCTATAAGATCAAATTTAGTTGAATATTCCCTCAATTCTACATTTTCATGCCCCCATGAGATGAAACAAGCAATAATATTTCCTACAACTGTTATGCAGCATGTTCCTCAAGCTTCTGAATCAGCTTCTCCCCAGATAATAGATTTACAAGTAGACCAATGGATTGTGGTTCTATTTGATGAGCATTGGTGGCCTGGTCAAGTAGTTGATGTAGACCAAAAACACATGACTAAAACAAGTTTTCAAGCCCATAGCTGAAAACAAATTTTTAAGTATTTGGAAAAGCCACAGTTCGAAAGGATTCCAATTCATAGCTATTTGTGTTGACGTGTGATCCGTCACCTGATCAAACCCAACTGGAAATGAAATTCTGTCTTTCGAAACTTTCGAAAATGGAAACTGGATGGTGTGAAGATTTTTCCGTTGTATTTTCCTCTCAAGATTCCCTCTGTTCAGTATTAATGTAAAATACGATTTTGTTCAATAAATGATTGTTTCAGCTTGAAATGGAGGAAACATTTCTGAAAATGGAAATGAGACTGAGCGAAGAGTTCGGAAAAACTGCACTGCACTCAGAATGTCTGACATAGCTGAATTTCATAAAAATGGGTATCATCTATAAAAACTTGGATCTACCCCTGGGTTTGCCAGTTTTCACGTTTGACAGGAAGGACTCAATGAGAAAAACAAGATTTTAAAGTTTTTACCACTTACACAGGACTCCCAGCTGATTGTTCTGATCTTACAACTGCACGTTGCCTTATGTGGATGTAAGCTAAGTTTTAAAAAAATCGTAAAATAGTTTTCGTAAAGTAACCATAAAAGGAGTAGAAATTTCGTTAATTTCATGGCTAAATCGTAAAAATTGGCAGGTCAGCTGCACCTGTCCACACCACAGGAGCTCTAGCAAGACTGACAGAGAAGTACACAGAGACTACCAGACAAGTCTGAACTGGCCTGATGCATGTTTGAAATATTAAATTCAATATTTACTATTTAACTATTTTTAATGAAAACTGTGTTCCTTTAGCTTCAAAACAAGCCCAACATGAAGATTCTACGTCAATTAGATACAAAGTTAATATTTTTTTCTTGAGCCCATAAGCAAGAATTTTGCATTTTTTGTCATGTTGGCAATCCTGTTGTATGAATACCATGCATAACTGAAGGCTAAAATTTTGTATATGTAAGTTAACTTCATGTCCTCTGCAATCCTACGAAATTTCATGAAAATCTAAGATGGTCGGGTTGAAAATTCCACTTTTTGTGATTTGGCATGGAATGACACCCCTCTAAGTCAGGAGAGTAATAATGAGACACACTGATTTACATATCCCCAATCAAATGGTATTAAAACTGTGTAAAATGTTCCAAAATTCTGCTGAAAATTGTATTTTGGTGTTATAAATGAGTAAATATTATCTTGCTCCAAAATGCAGCTTTGATTTGTTTGTCTAATTTGGACAGTTGATAAAGAAAAAGGTACAAAATTCACCACACTTTGACTAAATGTAGTTGTGATAAACTGATACTGATAAATAGTTTTGAAACTGTGTGTGCTTCATATTGGGTAACTTAATGTCATAAATATTAGGAAATGTGGCCAGAATTTTTAATTTTCTTAGTCATCACCTCTTTCATAAAGTTGATAGTTGGAAAAAAAGTGTAGTTTCACCAAGTTTTTTTTTTCTGTAGTAATTCAAAATTTGGGTACCATTGATTTTGAAGAAATTTTCTGATCCATTTCTTTTCTTCACTCACTTATTTTTCCTGATGTATTCAGAAATCACCATTTGCTGATATAAAAATTTTCCTGTGGTGACAAATTCATTAACTACATTGCTGATTCAATTTCAACCTGAGAAAGAGTGACTGTTTTAGGGAAAAGAAAAGCAGTTATGGCCATAGGAAAAAGGCAACACAAAATGAATAACACAAGTACAATTTTTACCAAATGACAGTGGCACTTTCAGAGTCCTATTCCAACGAGCTTCCTATTCCAAGAAGCATGCAAGTAAATGTGTAAGTTTGAGCAATAGCTTTGTTATAGGGACCACTTGCCAGTTGTGATGAGAATGGCGACTGATCAGCAAAAGTGCAAGTGTAGTGGATGATAGAATTGAAGTCTCTTATCACAGTGCGAAGGAAGTTTAGGATGGCAGGTGATGGACTCTCTTCTAATAATAGCATTCTGTGATGTCAAAACCATACAGCTAGATTTCATTTGAAGCCTGAGAAAATGTGAGCCAGCAGCTTGATGCATCCCAATCCATTGTGCAAAATGTTTTAAAGAAACATTTGAAATTTCATATGTACAAACACCAAGTTATCCAACAGCTTCAATGAGGCAATGTACAACACAATATGAATTGCTTATTGTTTGCTACAGAAAGTGGATGAAGAGGTGATGGTTACCTGAAGAAACTCATCTTTTTAGATGAGGCAACATTCTAAGTTAGTGAAAATGTGGACAGACACAACTTCTGTGTGGAGTACAGAATTACCCTATGCTGTCATTGGACAAGAAAGAGTGAGCACCGAGGTGAATGTTTTTAGTGTGCCATAACAATACAGTCCCTTTGTTTTTTAAGAGAACACCAACACTGTCTACCCTGCATGTTCTGTAAGTGTGTGAAGTTTTAGAGATTGGAATTCCCAGAATGCAGTCTGGCAGATCTGGAAACAATGTTCTGAACATGGAATAACTACTAGAAAGTTCAGTAGTGGTCAACCATGCACAACTACTAATATATCATAGATGACCATTACCGGAGTGGTGGAGTAATGGGGGCGAGCAACAGGTAAAGACATTTCAGATAAAATAATGAATTCAATAGATTATGCTAAACTCCCCTGAAACTTCTCATAACACTCGGAAGTGATGGGCCAAATATCAATAAAACTGTTTTTCATACAGTTAGTAAAATAAAAAAAATAAAAACCCAAGACCTCCATGCACTTCTAGATGTAGGGACACCTGTACTCTGCATGTTGTTCATGGTAGATTTGGGAAAGGAATAGCAGAGTCTAAAAAAATTATGTATATCAGCAACTAAGTCCACTATTTTCTCTTTAAACTTTCACATGTAAGAATGAAGGAATGCCACATAAAATTTACTAAGTAAACTTGGTGTCTTTCAGTTAAAGTTTTTGAAGCATGTTGAGTGCAGGTGGCTTACACTGGCGTCCCAGTGATTGAATGAGTCAAAAGCCAGCGGACTGTTCTCAAAGAATTTTTCCTTAAAGAACTTCCCATAAGGGACAAAAAATACAAGGCAATGCAAGATACAGAAGAATTGTAATGTGTTTGAAAGTGCCACTTTTAAGTCCTATGAATGGACTTCCTTCTAGGTGTGAGCAAAATGTTTGAGACGCTGATGAACCTGTTTCAGTCTGAAGAGACCCTAATCCATGTTCTTCATGAACATTGGTGTCTTCTTCTGAAGACTACTTGGCTGCTTTGTGAAGCCTGAAGTGATCAAAGATAACTCTATAGATGAACTAAGTTACTTATGTTTCCATGCACAGAAAAGGAACAAAGTGATTATTTTGAAATTAATGTATGAGCAATAAAAAGCATTGAAGTTGGATCTGAAGGTAAAGAAAACACTGCTTCATGACCTGCAAAACTGCTGCCATTAGATAATGTGCTACCAAAGGAAAGTAGGTGCCTTAGTTATGAAAATAGATGTGAATCTGGGGCTGTTAAGTTGCTAAAGCTGCTGGCAAGTACTGTTTCTCTTGCCCCACCTGCAATATTCCCTTCATTGGAGATGAATGGAGACTACTTCAGTGCAAAGAAATTCCAGGTGATTAGTATTGTGCCCGAGATCAACAAGGAGTGGTGAAAAAGACTAACTGGGGAAAGATCTTCACTTCGAAGGATGCTCTTGATCATCATAAGTATCCTGAGCTGACAAGGTATGTCAAAGCTATTCTTCTATTACCCCATTGAAATGCTGATGTTGAGAGGATTTTCACAAATGTCAAACTATTGAAATGCTGATGTTAAGAGGATTTTCACAAATGTCAAACTATCTTACTGGGAACAGGACCTGTCTCTGACACATCAATCAGTGGCATTAGTCTACCAAAAATGGTCTTGAACAATACAACTGTCAGTGCCACAAAGTACCATTCATGAATGACTTCATTAAGAAGGGACATGGGGCCCATAAGTCTTACTTGGTAAGACTAGATGAAGAGAAGAGGATTGTGACTGAATAGAAAACGCAAGATAAAGAGAAATCGAAAAAAGAAAATGAAGAGTTTCAAGGAAAAGGATTGTTTTTGAAAAGAAATTGTAGGAAGCTAAAGAGGCAATACAAAAAGAGAAGCTGTTAGAAAAGCAAGTAACAGAAGCTAAAGTTAAATTTTACAAGTTATTAGTGGCAGAAGCTAATGAAAGGATTAAGAATGTAATGAAAATCAATCATCGGAAAGGTTTGCAGATAGCTCAAACCACACTAGAAGCTGTATGCAAGGAAGTGACTGCTTTGAAAAAGATAAGACACAAACAGAAGGTAATTCATTTAAAAGAGGAAGACAACAATGTTGTGCTACTTTTGTACAAGTCAAAGAAACCCCAAAACCCCCTGAAAGACTGCTTTTTTTTTTCTAGTTATTTTTTATTGTAATGTTTCAGATTATTTTTAAAATCTACTTTGTTGGTGGGAAGGCATAATTATTTAAACATGTATCATCTTTTGATCATTATTATAATTATCATTAGTAATTTGTTTCACTACTGTTATTTTCAAATTTGAACTTGTAGTGTAAAATGGCAAATAAAATAAGTACTGTACTAAAGAGAAAACAAATTAAACAAACAAACAAAAAAAAAGATAACAGGAGGAATACAATACAAAAGGGGTTGATGATGGGTGGGCATCCTTCCTTTCATCTTTTTCTTTCCTTTTTTAAAATAATTTTTCCTATTTTTGTTACAGGCCTAATAGTACAAAGCCACTGCTCTTAAATTACTTTTTAGTTTTTATTTCATCACTATATGGTGAATATATGGTGTCGTTAAACCTCCAACCAAAAAAAAAAAAAAAAAGAATATATGGTATTTTTAGCATGTCCTACTTTCTTTTCCTACTTCATCAAAATATCAGTCCTACATTTTTATCAAAATGTCCTTCTTTTTGACACCCAAAATGTGCTGAGGTCTGCAACCTCCTTGGGTAACACTGACTTGAATAATTTGCAGAGGTGGTAAAATTGTGGACAATACCTTCCAATTTCGGTTGTCACTTGTGTGTGTGTGTGCGTGTGTGTGTACACGCTGTCAGCTGTGTACTCTTGAAATCTTTGTGAAAAATAGAATGATATTAAGGTCTAATCTGAAAATAGTAAGAGGAATATCAAGAGAAAATACTCACTGATTATTCAATGGTGTGAAAGGATTAGTAATGTGTATAGTAATTTCAGTTAAGTAGTTGTTCTGTAGAACATTAAGTTAATGAAAACATACTTAGATGTGTGTTTTTTTAACACACGGGAGAGGAAAGATCGTCAACACAGGTGTTACACTGTAAAGTAACTAGTTGGTAACCAATGGGAAGTCCTAAAACTAGACAGCTGATACTGTAAAAAATGGGCCATTAGTGATAGAGGTGGTAAATTGTAAGAGGCAGAAAATCTTGCCATGGACATAAAGTTTGCATGAAATGAGTATTCCTTTTTATTTGCAATTTTCTGTTCCTATAGGAAAGATAGAAAGTCCTTCTGGAAGTACATGAGACTCAGGAAAAATAGGGGAAACAAAGTTGTAAGTTGTGTGAAGAATGAGATTGGGGAAATGATATGGGAGCCCAATGAGTTAAGTGACAAATGGGGTGAATACTTCTGTGAATTATTAGATCAGGAAAGCAAAAATGATTCTGAGACAGAGGCAGATGATGTCACAATGAGGGAGGAAAGCACAGGAGGGATCTCAAGAGAAGAAGTGTGTAAAGCTCTAAAATCTCTTCAGAATGGTAAGGCTCCAGGAGTTGATGGCATAACTGCAGAGATGTTGAAGTATTGTGGTGACTCTATAATAGACTGGTTAACTGAAATTTGCCAGTTGTGCTGGGAGTTAGGAATGGTCCCTCGGGATTGGAAGGATGCTATTATTGTTTATTCTATCTCTGTAAATATCCTTTGAGATGCAAATATTGCATATTTTTCCTTATCCTGTAACCCTTGATTCACCCAATAAATAATAAATCCCTTGTATAAGGGAAAAGGTGATCAGACTGAATGCAAGAACTATCGTGGTATTAGCCTACTGAGTGTGCCAGGGAAAGTGTTTGGTAAGGTTGTTATTAAAAAAGTACGGGGTCTTACATAATTGAAAGTGTGGGATGTTCAGAGTGGTTTTATGCCTGGTAAAGGCTGCACTAACTAGATTTTTGCATTACACATGATGATTGAAAAGTATCTGGCTGTTGGGAAGAAAGTTTTTACTGCCTTCATAGATTTAGAGAAAGCTTACGACCGAGTTAATAGGACACTTTTGTGGAAGGTATTGAATGAATATGGTGTTACTGGGAATCTACTTAATAGTGTAAAAGCCATGTATGCTGGTAGTAGAGCTTGTGTACGAGTGAATGGTGTTTTATCAAAATGGTTTTCCATTGGTGCAGGAGTTAGACAAGGTTGTGTAATGTCACCATAGCTGTTTATTATATTTATGGACGCATGCATGTGTGATGCCAAAATAGATAATATTGGTTTATGTCTTGGTGATATCCGTGTGTGCAGATTGCTGTATGCTGATAACACTGTCCTGTTGGCAGAGAGCAAAAGGGAGTTGCAGAGTATGTTGACTCAGATGCACGAAGTTTGCATGAAATTCAAACAGTATAAATAAGGGAAAAACCAAAGTTATGGTGTTTGAGAGATGAACTGGTAGCACTGAATGTAATGTAAGTATAAATGGCACTGTGATTGACCAGGTGAGTGACTTTGTGTATTTAGGAAGCATGTTTGACAGAGAGAACAAGTTGGATGGTGAAATCAGTAGGCGAGTGAATTCTTCTTTAGAAGTCATAGCTGCTCTGGGAGGTTTTCACAGGAATGATGGGTTCTCTAGAGAGTCCCGCATGGCTGTGTATGAAACAGTAATTGTTCCTACTCTGATGTATGGCAGTGAAACCTGGGTACTGCAGAAGAAACATAGGAGTCGTTTGTGTGCTGGAGAAATGCGTTACTTACGTGGGGTTTGTGGCAAGACACGATCTGATTGTGTGAGGAATGAAGATGTATTGCAGTTGTGTGATGTGAAGCAAATGTTGTTAGCAAGGTGGAGACCAATATGCTTCGGTGGTTTGGCCATGTTGAAAGAATGAGTGATGAAATGCTTACTAAGAAAATCTTTTCAGCCCAGGTGGCAGGAAGGAAAGGCAGAGGAAGACCAAGGAAGACATGGGTGGATCAGATTCAGGAGTGTCTGCATGAGAAATAGATTATGAGTATGAAGTATAAAAGATCTTGTGTACGGTGTGTAATGGGTATCAGTGAAGCATGAGTTGTATGTCAAGATCGCTGTAAATGGAGAAGTTTGATACGACAACAATAAGTAAAAATATCTGGAAGTTTGTATTTCTTTTTGGAGCTAACCTTTGAATCTCAGAGAACAGCTTAGTGATATGTATGTATGTATGTATAGGTTATGCTTATGTGTTGTGCCTCACCAATCTGAATACTTAATAAATGAACCCAAGTTTTAAAAATTAAAATTTCACTAGTGATAGCCATGAATTTTGTACTGGAGCAGAAATGTTCTTTCACAGTGTTGGGCACATCTGTCTCAGATCTTGTTTTAATGTTAGTACCAAATTTCCTAGAACAGTGTATTTTGGGTAGATACAGCTTTGATCTAACAGATAACAAACTATTGAGTGCAAAACCAGTTGCTGCCAAAGTGCCAAAAGTTCTATGGTTACTTCGTGTGTGTCAACAGCACTACTAAGACTGTTTACATTACAGAAGTGACACTTCATCATTTTCCTGAAAACTTGTGTGCATATGTACATATCAGAAAAATGTCGCTTTCATCACTTGATGTGACTCTTGTGTTACACAGGATACCGCACACATCTTGCTTTGGTAGACCTATATGCACTGCTTGACATAGAAAATGACACACCAGAAAGTATTTGGTAATGATTGATGACATGGCTATTCCTAGACTTAATGAACTACAAATATTTCAAAATTATTGGTTTTTACTAAGGACTAAAAGTATATTTGCAAGTCAAATTTTTGGGTAGTGCTGCTACTCTTCCTCAGGACTACATCTATAGTAGGTGTTGCCATTCAAGAGGTAACTTCCATTAAAAATTAAGGTTCAGAATTCTTAAAGCTTAAAAGATGGAATGCACATTGCCAACATCAGAAGATAGTTCTTACAAGGTGTTCAGGTGTTACCATGGCTTTTTGCCATTAACATCCCAAAACTTCTCCCCATTAGAGAATGTGTGTGATGTCATTGGCAGACGACTTATTGCACCTGCATGATTCCTCCCCCCTTCCTGCAGTTGTGAAAAATTATGGTCCCAGGTAAACTGCACATGGCCAGCAATACTTCAGGACACCATTTAAGGGCTTTTCCACTTGGTTGTTTGATGCCATGCTGTGTTGCCGAATGTGTATCCCAGTGTGGCAGTCATATGACCTACTGACTCGGGCAATGTTATACTATCTCCTCGCCCATCGTGTTCATGCAATCCCTCAGAAGTTAAACTTCTTTCCCATCTACTTGTCTGCATATGTTTTAAGTTTCTTCTCATTTTGTGTATTCCTTCATGGTGGAGCATTTTATGTTCAGCAGTGTATTTTAAAGGTTTTAATAGTGGGCTGTGTAAACCAAATGTTTATTGTATGAATGTTCCTACTATTTATCTTTGTGTACATATCTTTTTGTAAATGACTAATTCACTTTTGTAGCTTCCTTTACCACCAGAGGGTTGGCCTGGAGTTTTGGAAACATTTTCTTACAAGCCGGCGTGTCCTCAAAATAAAAAATACCTTGATAGTAAAAGGCGTTTCAATGAGACAGATGAAGATTGCTTGTACCTCAACATTTTTACCCCTGATGTAAGTAACATTTTTAGCATGGGTTTTTCTTTTGTCAGGATTTTTTCATATATAGTGTGCATTACCAAAATCATTTTTGATGAATTTTAGTTGCTGTATTTAATGAATTGAGTGTTTCAGTTAGAGTGAAAAAAGGAAAAAATTAAGCATATAGTAAACTTATTGAATAACTAATGATTTCTAAAATTAGGTGTTCAGAGGCAGCTAAGTTTTAAAAATTGTGTTTCTTATACTCTTTGTTCCAGGACTGCTTCTTAATTCAGTTAAAGTATGAAGTAATAAATAATGCTGATTGTTTATATACACTTTGATCCTCCACATGTGCAATTTTCATTTGTGTGAATTCAAATAGGTGCAAACATTTGCCATGATTTTTTGTATGTAAACTTAGATTCCAATATGTGTGAGCTAAACATACTTTAGTAAATACCCAGTAAACATACTTTTGCTATTTTTTAGTGCATGTATATGGTCTCCTTGTCCATTTTATTACTTTTGCAAGTAGTGCATCATTCTATTCTTCCTGCACTTTGTCAAGTTTTTCGATGTTCTGTTGGCCTCATTGCCTGTGTGATTGTGTTGCCAATCAGTGGCTGGAACCTTAACAATATACAATATTGCATTGCACGTTGTGTTGCTGTGAATTCTCAGAGCCACAACTGTTGGAAATAATAAATCAGATGGGTAACTAACTTTTGTCTTCATTTATTATTTCATAGTGCATTTTCTGGATGGTCATTTAGTCTACAAACATTTTAAACAAATGAAATATGAAAAGTATTGTACCTAATACTGAAGCGTATCTCTCACGTTACATGCTCAGTGAGACTCATGCTCCCACCCCGAGAGAAGTCTAAATTATGCAACAAGTCTTGGTTAGTTAAGATATTTACAAATGAAATGTTTTAGTTAAAACATTTACAGTTTTCAATTAAACACTCGTACATCTAAAAATATCCACCAATTAAAACATCTCATTAGAAACTACTAGTACTCATCAGTACTCATTACTAAATATCTTTTAACTAACCAAGACATGTTGCATCTCAGTGTGGTGGGATTTTAAAGGTGTCGTGTTTTTCGAGCTCCTACCACGGAACCAAACAATCAATTCGAATGTGTACTTTGCTAATTGGAGAGTTTCAACGAATCCATCATCCAGAAACATCCAGAGTTTGTTCATCGTAAAGGTGTTCTGTTCCATCACGACAACGCGAGATCACACACAAATTTGATCACCCGCCAAAAATTATTGGAGCTTGGGTGGGATGTGTTGCCCCACCCAGCATACTCGCCTGACCTTGTGCCATCAGACTTCCACTTGTTTCGCCCTCTTCAACAGTCCTTGCATGGTATAACGTTCAATTCAGATGAGGCTGTAAATCAGCATCTTGTACAGTTTTTTCCCCACGAAAGACAGGTCCTTCTATGAACAAGGCATTATGCAGCTAACTGAAAGATGGCAAAAGGTTAACGAACGAAACGGGCATTATATCATTGATTGATCGTTGTTCTTTCTATCAATAAATGACCTTTGCAAAACATGGCTAAAATATGTCATGACTTTTCAGACAACCCAATATTCATCTGAACTCAAATGTACATAATGTTACAAAACTAAGCACTTATTAAACAGGACTCAAAGCATATTAAATAGGGTATATTTGTACTTATTTGTCTCTAAATTCTAGGGACTGTGTGAAAAATGTGTATTAAGCGGGAAGTCGTATTAACCGTGAGCGTATTGAGCAGATTTCACTGTGTGCTAAATATGCAACAGTATGGTGCATTTTGTCAAGCAGCAAGAAGATATTTTAAGTTTCATGGTTTTACTTTTCATTAAATATTTTCATCATTTACAAAAATATGTACATAATATTGCAATTCATAAATGCGATATCAAATAGTTCATTACTATATAGGTGCAAACTGGGATTTTTGTTAAGTGGCCAGTAAGTCCAGAAAAGTTAGTGGCCAAAAAAAAAAAATTGGCTGGAAAGTTAACAAATCTTAGTGGCCAAAAACAGTCTCCAGCATAAGGGGGAGGGGGCATTAATAGGAACTTTAATGCAAAAGCTCCTATTTACATGGATGACTTTATTGGATAAGCCACTCACTGCGTGAAATAAAACCATTTTGTAAATCTTTTTCTCCCCTCTGGGTTTACTCATTCCCAAAATATCGATAGTATCGGTGGAAATTTACCATGTATCAGTGAAAACCTCTGTTTCGGTGCTTTTGCTGATAAGCCAATAAAAACGTACTTTTCAATCTGCAGCAGTAAATGGTCACGTCAGTGGGTAAAATCGCTGCTCAGTATAATGGTGATTACTCACCAATTCAAATCAAGTAACCAATAATATCTGTTAACATGTTCTTTGTATCGGTGGAAACCTGTCTTTTTTTACGTATCGGTTCCTGTAGCATCGAGGAAAAGAACTCTATTTCGTTGATGAAACATCAGCCAAATCACGACATAAAAATGATATTCCCTTCCTCTTTACAAGAATGCAACAAAGAAATTTGTTTACTTTATGCAGAAAATATTCTTTACCAGTTTCAAGCATCGGTAATGAAACCTCTATGTTTTTTTAGATGTATCGGCTTCTGAAACAGAGGTTTAAGCCCTTTCAGTGCTACATGTAATGTGTGTGTGTCTATGCCAGAAATGCTAAATCATTCTCTTAAAAATTGCAAGCTGCAAGAAAAAACGCTGTGCATTCCATAAATTTGAATATTTTTGGCCGAAATTTTTTCCTGAACATTATATTTTTCTTTACATTTCTATAAATGTAATATATATAAATACACTATCTATCAACAAGTAATTGGACACCTGTGATAGCAAAGGAAAACAAAGTTTATTCACCTTCAATAGTTGGTGGAGCCTCCACGAGCGGCGATTACAGCTGCGACCCTCCGGGGCATACTCTCAACCAGGCATTGTACGATGGCTAGCAGTATTTTCTTCCACTTGGCTTGTAGAAGACAGGTCAGTTCCTTCACAGATTTCGGACGGTGGGGGCACCCCTTAAGTCGACGCCCCAACTGGTCCCAGAGGGGCTTGATAGGGTTAAGGTCCACCATTCGATTAACCCCATTGTCACCATACCAAGCCATGGTGGACCTCGCAACATGATAGGTGGCATTGTCATCCTGAAAGTAACATGGCTCCACCCCGTGAAACTGCCACAACATAGGAAGCGCATGGTCATCCAAAATGGTGCAGTAGGTCACAGCGTTGAGTCTACCAGGAATTGCAACCAAGGGACCCGTGCCATACTAGGAGAAACACCCCCATAGCATAATTCCACCGCTGCCGAACTTCACAGTTGGCACAATACATTCCGGCAGGAGGCATTCTCCAGGCAGACGCCAAACTCAGACCCTGCCATCCGAACGGTAGAGGGTGAACCTTGATTCGTCGCTCCAGAGAACCTGTTTCCACTGTTCAACGGTCCACTGTCGACATTCTTTGCACCACGTTAGCCGAGCAGCGCTATTGGACTTGGTGATCAAAGGCTTGTGGTTGGCAGCATGTTCATGATAACCGAGCAGAAGGGCTTCCTTACGGATGTATTCATCGAAAGAACACTCCCGGATGCCTGTTGAAACTCCTTGTGGATGTGGCCCATCGATTTGGTGCGGTTCTTCCGAATTTCTCTGGCCAGCACCCGTCTGTCTCTAACTCCCAGTTTTGTAGGTCTGCCGGGTCGAGGCACATTCTGACAGTCACCTCTCATCTTCCACTTGCCAATCACTTAGGCCACTGTCTATTTTGGGTACTTCAACTCGCTGGATATGTCACGTATGGATTAGCCATTTCTGTGATACCCGACGATTACACCTTTCTTGAAATCAGAGAGCTCCGAACTGCATGGCATCTTGCATACGACTGGTTGTGTTGTTGTTTTCCGCACGATATTTAACGGCGGCGGCCGTGGCGTGTATCAGGACCGCAGATATCATCGATTGCAGGGGTGTCCAATTACTTGTTGGTAGATAGTGTATATTACATTTCAGATAACTTAATTTTGTTTAAAAAATAACTATGTGATTTTTTTTTGAAATAGAAAATAGAAATTGCAAATTCAAAATGAATTTTCAAAGACTTCAAATTCAAATCTTTGAAAATTTTTTGCTTCTGCAAAGAAAAAGAGGGAAATATAACTGCCTTAATTTTGAATATACCCTTACAGATTGTATTCTAAAGTGGTTCAAATTCATCACTATCACTTGGCAAACTTTCACTCTCTCTACAACTAGCAGTTTTGAGATTTCTTTACAGGCTGATGTTATTCTAAGGTGATTCAACTGCAAATACTGAGGAACAAGCTGTCAATAAAGTTTGTCCTCAGCTAACGCACGAATATAAAAAAAGATGTAGGGTGATTCGTAATACGCCGAGCTTTGAGATTGTGTCGGTTTGTTTGGGGGGAAAAAAGAAATGAATGTGAATAGTTTCTAGTAATACAACATATTTCATTCTCCTGTGCAGCAAAATCCACCAGAAAAATAAACGCGCCGTTATCACTGGACCACGAGTTTTGTGTTATTGATTTTTGAACGGGGCTCAAAAAAGTGATTTCCGACAGTGTAACGTGATGCTTTATATTCTTTGGCTCTATCATTCACCCACAATCCCTTGTAAACAGCTTTGCCTCAACTGTAGTTTGAAAAGTTTTGGCTAAAATTCGCCTTCCTCTCGTCATGCAGCGAAAGTGTGTGGGAAGCCGCGAACGCGAGTTTACGAGGAGTTCTTCTTATAAAAATATTCTCATGATTTTTTCAATATTGCTGTTTGACTGTATGATTTTGTGGAGATTTCATTTCAAAACAGTATGATTAATAAATTATATGATAATTCACGCCGATATCTGCTGTCTGATTCAGGGCTGATCTAGGGCTGATAATTCAGCCCACCACGCCTTTAGCACAACACGTGCAGGCCGAATTGACTGCATCACACTAAAAGGGTTCTGCAACATCTAGGTTTGAACATTGATTATCGGTGGCAAAACTTCGATGTTCAAAAACATAGGTTTTTTGCCATCCCTAGTTAGGAGTGGTTTCACTTCCTTTTACCTTTATTTCAAAATTATACTTTTGTAAAGGAAGGAATAGAAATGGAGAAGAATCATAATTCCATCATCAGTGACTGCAGAGGTTTGTCCCTGCCTAACATCTGACAAGATTTGGTGTCAAATAACCTTAACTGTCAAGGCCGTAACCGCAATAGTGACTGAGAAAGAGTAACAACAAGGAACTGCCTGATGGAGAAGAGTTTTCTCCGAAAATTTGCGATTTAAGATAAATACTTCCTGGAAAAAAAAAAAAAGAAAAAAAAAACATATTAGAAGTTTAAGTATTTAACAGATGTTTTGTTTATCCCTTCACCTTTCTATAGCAAAATTTTGCCCCTGTGGATATGTATCCTCTGTTATTATGCCCATGTGCTTTTTATGACTTGATATTGTATATTGGGCCTCAGTTTTAGTGTTTTGCTTTATTTCAGCAATAAGCTTGTGTTTAATAAATTGCTAAACACATGCATATGTTGCAAAAACTTGAACGTTTGTCTCTTGAAGATTAAAAAACCACCAGACTTTCTTAACTCAGTTCTTTATTAATATTCTAACATTTCAAATGGCGAGCTAACATTTAGGTTACATTTTCAATAATTTCATATGCTGTTCCCATTTTTGTTCGTTACAGGAGACATTTGAAAACTGTTGACCAGATTACAAGTATTGAAAATGTAGTTTGATTGTTGGTTAAGGGTTTGAAACATTTACATCTTAATAAAGAACTCACAGTTAAGAAAGTCTAGAGACTTTTTAATTTAAAGAGTTAATTTATTGTATTAAATGACGTGTAAGTTTTTCTGTGTTCAGGAAAAATTTTTACGACAGAAATCTGGGGTTTCTTTACAGACTGTTTTTTGTAAAATGTTTATGTAGTTCATGTTTTGCTGCCATTGATACTTCCTGTACTTTGCTGTATGTTCTTGGTTATCATATTTTCATAATTTTTATCGCAGGAAAACAGTCCTATTAAAAAGTATCCTGTGATGATTTATATTCATGGTGGAAACTGGGACCATGGTGCTGCAAATATGTTTCCTGGACATATGCTGGCAGCTACTCAAGGCGTTATTGTTGTCACCTTTAACTATCGCTTAGGACATCTTGGTTTGTATTCATATTCTTTGAATTTTTCTTTCTGTAATTTTGCTGTTATAACATTACTGTATTCATACTGGTATGTGGATTTTCCATTGGTATATAGTGGTGATCATTCATTCTGAGCTTGGTTATTTACTTATTTTGTTGATAAAAAGACAAACTTTTGTATTGCTTATCTAAGTGCTTTTTCATTGACTGAGTCCATAAGGGTTGTAGCTGCAAGAGCCATTCTCATTCACTCCACTGTCCTATTTAGCACTCTTTAGCCCTCCATGCCTTTTCACCACTATCGTCAAATAACCAACCTACCAATGACTGTATCCTACACTTTCTCCTAGTTTAGAATTTGATTCTTTCATGTCATTTTGAACATTATCTTAACATCTACATGATATTTTTCTAGGTCATCATGCAGTTATGTCTAGGCATTCTGCCATGCCCTTTTGTTCTCAAAATGTTCAAGGCATCACAGTTTGTATGATTGAATTATGCCTACTAATAACAGGATTCTATACCTATGATAATTTTCGTTAATATTTTTGTCTCTGTTCTCTGATTTTGCTGTATCTTATGGTTACATAGTCTTCTAAGGATCCTATTTTCAAAACTGAGATTTTCTCATCTTTTTTCAAATTTATGCTCTATGCATTACAATGATCTGGTGATGGTTTTAAGTCTGTTTGAAAGCTTAACTTAACAAATGTAAAGAAAAGTAGTCCTTAATTTATTGCCTGTGCGCCCAAGTGTCCATATTAATAATTTTTTCAAGTTTGAGTTCCAAGGTGTTGAAATTCAGTGTTGGTGGGTTGCAAGTGGCAGAACATGGTAAAAAGAGATAGGCTGTGTGTGTGTGTGCATATTTTGGAAACAAAAAAGGATTGTGTGCTAAAGTAAGAAGGGAGTAGAACAGAAAGAAGAAATATATCTGCTGACCATAGTTCATGTTTGTTCCTTGTTTGTATGTGGTATTGTTTCTGTTTGTATGTGGTATTGTTTCATGTTGTTGACTGCATGTTATTTGTGTTATGCTATAAAGAATGGAAAATACTGTACTTGTACACTTCTTCTGGATACATTAAAATAACCTTCCATCAGGGACAGATTGGCCCACTGGGACATTTCCCAATGGACCTCTCGAAAAATGGCCCCATTTCCTCAAACTGAATTTCTGAATTTTTAACGAATATTTATTTTACTACGTATGAAGAATAACCAGTAACTCTGTGCTTTATATCTGTCTTAAAAGTTATTTCCTTTAGAAAAAAAAGTTTCCTTCTATTTATAATTTGGGTATTTGCTCTGAAAAGACATACCAAAATTTTCTTTGCACTTATACGAGAAAGGTGCAGCCAGACCAAGTACACTGTTTAAAATTAAGCAAAAGCTGACTTCAGTTAGACATAAGTCTTGGAGCTCAGAGTAATTGGTAGGCCGTAATACCATCCTTTTGTAATTTCGACAGACACGAGTAACCATTTGTGATGGTCCATCATTTCCACACCATTCTCCACATACAAAGCAATTCTTCAGCAGAGACAGTCCGAAATCCATGTCTGTCGCATTTGTCTTATAAGCAACAACAATTTGCCACAGAAGTGGTTCATACGGATCAAACTAATGGATCTACTGAAAGAAAAGGTACAAATACTATAGAGATACCAATAGGTATTAGTTTGGCAAATGATCATGCAGTAGGTGATCAGTGAGCAAGTAAATCCAAAACTTAAATGTGTAGAAAAATTGTTATGTTGTATGTGCGCACATTTCAACTCTCAGAATAACTTTCGTGCTGATTAAGTTGGAACTGGGGTCTTAAAGAGACTCCTGATTATGTCAAAACTAAAATTTTCAATGAAAAAGTCTGGTACAACACCCTGTTTAGAGCGTGGTTTTTGATGCTACATTCAATTATGAGTGGATTTACAGAATTCTTTTACCATTAATATTTGTTCGTGCCTTAGTTCATTTTAAAATGCACGTTTCAACAATTCCCTTTCATCCAGTAACGAATGGAATGTTTTTTCATGAGGATATTAATGAGATTTTACCTGTAGGTATGTCTTTTTCTGATGGACAGCAAAACTAAAATTCTCTGCCTCTTTTATGGACAGCAAAACTAAAATTCTCGGCCTGGTTTATGGACAGCAAAACTAAAATTCTCGGCCTCGTTTGGTCGTCTCAATCCACTCCTACCTTCCACATTGTTGCCTCCTGACCCAAAGAGGATGGCATTGTCAGGACAGGTAAAATTTTAACACCTACTTAGCTATATGAGGTTGTAGAAATTGTATTAATAATAGAACACAAGGTGTAATATTTAAAAGAAGTAGCATTCTTAAACTTCATGTTGTCAAATGGAAAAGTCCCACAGTTTTCTTGGTACCTATATATCACTAAGCTGTTCTGTGAGATTCAGAGGTCAGCTACACAAAGAAAGACAACCCACCAGATAAATTTTTAACTTTTTAACTGATTATTTACCTACTGTTGCCATATCAAACGTCTCTCTCTGTTTACAGCAATCTTGGTACCCAGCTTCGACTTCGCTGACATCCATCACATGATGTACACAAAACCTTCTGTACTTCATACTGATAATCTTTTTCTGATGCAGACACTCCTGAATCTGGTCCTCCCATGGTTTCCTTGGCCTTTCTGTACTTTTCTTCTTTCCTGCTAATTAGGCTGAAATTTTTTTCTTAGTAAGCATCTCATAACTCATTCTTTCAACATGGATGATTGTCTATTAATATACAGGGTGATTAAAAAGTCCCTGAAATCTGAATTCAAATATTTCTACCACGAATATAGTGATGTATAACTATTTTTACATACTGTTATGTTGACACTCATACTTACAGGTAATGAAAACCACTTTACAATAGATGCTGGAATTGTCCACCATTCTGTTGAAGACACAAATTCACCCGACGACACATGTTGGCGGACACTCTTTTCAGCGTGTTGGCTGGTATGTCCCTCACAGCTGTAATGTTGTTCCACAGGTCTTGTACCGTCTTAGGGTTGTTGTGGTAAACTGTGTCTTTCAGATAGGCCCACAAATAAAAGTCTGGTGAGTGAGGAGGCGGCTAAAGTTTTATCCAAGATTAATCAATCGTGGAAGAACTCACGGGGTATCTCCATTGTGTCGTTTGATTTGTGGCACGTTGCTCCATCTTGTTGAAACCAACGGTAACATTCGTGTTCTTCCAGCATCACTACAAATTGATGGATGATGTCTGCATACACAGCGGAATTTACAGTTGTGTCGAAAAAAAAAAATGGCCCTACACTTGGTCGTCTAGGCATGGCGCACCACACTCCCACTTTCTGACAGTGAAGTCCAACTTTATGCAATGCGTGTGGATTCTCCGGAGCTCATATGAGAGTGTTTTGGCTGTTGACATATCCATTCAAATGAAACCATGCCTCATCACTGAAAAAAGTGTTAAGCTGATTAGTCACATTGTTGCACGTGAAACTCTTAAACCATTGGCAGTAGGCAATGCGCTTTTCAGAGTTCAAAAGACGTAGCTCTTGCACTACTCAAATTCTGTATGGCCATAGCTTTAGACGTTTAGTAGCCCTCTGGCAGGCTGAATACGATGACCCTAACTCTTAAGACAGCCGCCAAAGTGACTTCTGGGGAGAGCACTGCAGGGAAACGTGAATTTTCTCCAGAAACGTGGTCATCACCACGGACAACCGGCTGCTTTTAAGCTTATCCTGAACACTGCCTGTCTCGCGAAACCGGTTCACAAGGTCATACAGTTGTTTTCCCTGGTATAGGAGCATCAGGAAACTTCCTTTGAAAGAGCTGGATGCAACGTTGGTAAGATTTTTGCGCAAAATAAACTTCTAACAAAGCGACTCTATGTTCTTGCGTGAGACTTGTGGCTGACTGAACGTTACTGCTTGCCAGTGCCTGCATAAGTGTAGTGTCACGTGATGCAGCTCGTTCCCCAAGGTCACACACAAAAACCACAAGCAGCAATTCTCGGATAACTTTTATGGTTTTACAGCAAATACGCTTTAAAAATAGAGTCTGGGGACTTTTGAATCACCTTGTTTATACATACAGTACATATATATATTTAAGCATCAGTCTTAGTCACTGTGTAGTCCTGACCTCAAATTGTTTTATTTGGGAGGGAAGTCAGAAATGAGAGACAAGAACAGAAAAGAAAAAAAGAAAAAAAGAAAAAAAAAAAAAAAAAAACATTATTACTGTTTATTGGTTCAAATGTTACCAGATTTGAGAATGGAGTTCCAAATGATAGATATACATGTAGAATTTTGAGAAATTGTTGCAATATATTGCTGCATCTCATTTGAAACCCACTATATTCAGGGTTTGCATGGCCCCCAGAATCCTGGAAAAGTCCTGGAATTTTTTTCTTGCAATGAATTTTTTTTTCAATGTTTGGACTGATTTCTGCATTTTTTTTAAATTTCTAGCTCTCGACTGTGTCTGTTTGCAATGACATCACTTCCTTCCACAGAGTGTGGAGACGTGATGCCATCTCTTTCATCTCATATGACGCTATAGTGAAATATTTTTGAGTGCCCATAATTCTGCGACATTGGTTTTATGATATACTGGTTGTGTGTAGTTGGAGTCACACAACCAGTATATCATAAAACCAATTTTCTGTGGTGCCAGGAATACAAGAACTGGACACATCAGCAATGGGGTCGAGTTCTCTTTATGGATGAGAGCTGATTTAGTCTGACGAGCGATTCTGGACGTATACACATCTGGAGAGAGCAGGGAACACGCAATCACACCTCCAACATCATCGAAAGGGACCGGTTTGGAGGTGGCGGAGTTCTCGTTTGGGGCGGTATCATGCTTGGTAGCCGTACTGACCTCCACATCTTCCAAGGAGGTTCAGTCAGTGGTGCCCGCTATTGTACCAAGTTTCTCCTGCCTCACGTGCGTCTGTTTAGAGGTGCTGTGGGTCCTGAGTTCCTCTTCATGGACGACAACGCTACACCTCATCATACAGTGGCTGTCGCAGAGCTGTTGGAGAGTGAAGATATTCAACACATGGATTGGCCCGCAAGGTCCCCGGACCTAAATCCAATCGAACACGTGTGGGACCTTCTTGGGAGACGCTTGGCAGCACGTCACCAGCCGCCAACAACAATTCCGCATCTGCGATTGGCGCTACCAGAGGAATGGGCCGCGATGCCGCAACAGCTCCTTGACAACTTCGTCCTCAGCATGGACAGACGTTGTAAATCCTGCAACGCAGTCGGGGGTGATCATATCCCCTACTAAAGACTGGATTTTTCTTGGCCGCCGCCTGTCACATGGACGTTTCTGTCTTCTGTCCAGTTCTGCTCGAAGCTACGTTTTCAATAAAGTGCCTTTGTATCCTTTGGATTCCTTGTTTGGATGGTTTTGCTCACTTGTCCCACATTCTTACATCTTGGGGATCTTATGGTATGATTTGAGTCAATATGGAGCACTTCTGTGCTACGTTACATTCGAAAAACCGTCTTGTCCTTAATTTTTGCACGCCAGTGTAAGTTGGCTATTAAAGCTTGTCCCACAACTTCTTAAACTAATTCTAAAATGCATAGATTTAATTAAACCCCTTGATTCACCAGATGTTTATGTTATTCCAGTCAATACCTCCTGTGGTGTAATCTTCTACATAGGAAGTACGTATTGCAGTATTATTTAATGTATCATCATTATCTATTACCAAACCACTGCTGGATCATCTCCCAAACTCTCTTCTACAACTTTGTCTTAAGCTAGTCTTTTCTTTGTCACTCCAGCATGCTTTTGAATTTCATTCACCCATTTTCCACGGGGTCTTCTGATTCTTTTCCTGTCTCTTGGAATCCAGTGTACTGTTTCAGTTGTCTAATGGTAGTTCTTCTAGCAGTATGTCCAGCCCATTTCCATATGAGGGTCTTTACATCGACCATGCATTCTTAAACTCTTATTATCCTAATTCACGAGTTCCTCTTCCTATCTTACCTGGTTAAACCAAGCATGCCTCTTTCCATGCTTCCTTGAGTACTATGCATTCTTTTTTAGTTAAAGGCCATGTCTCTGATCCATAATTAAAAGCTGAAAGGATGTATTGATTAAACACTTCCCTTTTTAAAACAATGGTGATTGCTCTTGAAAATTATACTGTTTCTTCCAAATGCTTCCCAGCCAAGTTTTATATGCCTATTAATTTTTGCTTTGATATGGTTTTTGCTTGATATCTCCAAAGTAAATGTAGGCATTCATTACTTCTAGATTTGCTCCATCAATCACTAAATCTTCAGTTCTTGTCAGAGCATTGTACATCAATTTTTGTTTTCTGTAAGTTCGTTTTACAGCTGAAGATATTTTTGAGGCATGGAAAGGTAATCCATGCACTTCATTATCATTATTAAACATCAGTGACATGTCTGCTATACCTGGTTGGGAAAACACAAAACATTTTGCACCTTTCATTAGCAAGAAATTCCATAGGTTTCATTAAACTATTGAAATTTGACTTTCTATAACAGTTTTAACAGACTTACTGTGTCATATTCTAAGCATTTGGAAATCCATTCTTAAATATGGCAACATTTAAATTAGCATGTGTTATAATCTTGCACTGTTCTCACATTCACATACATTTCACAGCTGAAGGTCACTACCAAAATGTCCTGCTTGACAATTTTATTTACATAAAGTGTAGAGTTCATTTACAATGCCATATTAGGAATACTTATCAATGAATCTCTTTGGTGTCATCTAGCTACATGGATTTCTGCTATTTTTTGGTAATATATGAATTTTTTTGTAAAGATGATTTTGTAATTTGAATCAGTTGTGTCTTTGTACATTTTGTGTCATTAAAAGAATAGCTAGCAAAAAATGTTGTGGAAATATTTAAAATCTTTGTTGAAATTAAATAACATATCTGTGTAATAAAGTTGTATGTTTAATTTTTGAGTCAGATACAATTAATAACCGTTTTTAAAAAATAAAATAGGATATAAATAAACCTTTTTTTGCTAATACATGTTGTTCATCGCACGTTTTTTTGTTTTTTTTTAAATAGGATTTCTTTCTACTGGTGACAATGCATCACCTGGAAATTATGGCATGTTTGACCAAGTGATGGCCTTAACATGGGTGAATGAAAACATCCATTACTTTGATGGTGATCCTGGGCAGATTACTTTGTTTGGCACAGGGGCTGGTGCAGCTAGTGCAGGACTACTTGCAATTTCACCTGCATCTAAAAGTATGTAGAGAAAAAAAAATGTCATATGCATATAGTAGGTTTCTGCCTGGTGTGATATTAGTTGTCTGTATGATATTATTTGTGGTTAGATTAGAAACATGTCTGTGTTTTTAATGATAAATCAAACAGGCCTACAAACTGTTATACATTAAAAATTATTTTTGCAGATATTGTACATACAGTCGTGGACAATGAAAATTGTGCAGTAAGAAGAAAGCATCGGATTGAACTGAAATTTTATGGACTTAATGATACAGATGAAAGATGCACATGACAAAAACAGAGCTGCAGGACAATTACAGAGGGATCTGTGGCACGCAGTCCGGACATCTTCAGTAGTGCGTCACACTGCCTCATGCGGCGATACATGCTGCAATACAGTCCAGCTTGGAGATGAACAGACGCCTGATGTTGTCTTGCAGCAGACTGGCCCACATGTGTTGGACAGTGTGCTCCAAATCCCGGATAGTGCTGCACAGTGGAAGCTGACGTTTCAACTAGTCCCATACATGCTCCATAGGAGACATGTCCGAGGAGCGGGCAGGCCATGGAAATGTCAGGACATGAAGTAGGAAGTCCTGGGAAACCCGAGCTATGTGCGGGCATGCATTATCCTGCTGGTATAGTGCACCTGGAATCCCGGCCAGGAATGGGGGCACATTAGGCCCGTCGTATCTCATCCACATACCGCTCGCCCGTCAATGATAAACGTACACAGTACTAGAGCTGGTTGGCTATGGGTGCCCAGACCATAATGCCTACAGTGGAGGAGGTGTGGGGCTCAGTAGCGAGGTCGGGATTGTGCTGTTGACCCGGGGACCTTCATACCCGGGCATGATGATCATCGGAGCCCAAAATGAAGCAGCACTCATCACTAAACACCATACATTGCCAGAGTGTGGCGATCCTCCTCGCTCTGGCCTGGCACCAGTACAAACGGAGCTAGCGATATTCCGGTGTTAATGGCAGCACACGTAAGGGGCACTGGGATCGCAGATTTGCTTCTGTGAGGCGTCGGGAAATGGTTCGTAGGCACACAAGAGCCGCCACATTTGCCTGTATAGTGGACCGGGTTCCCGTGGAATCCGTTCGTGCCTGGCGCATGATCCATCGATCTCTACCGGTGGTCCGTCTTGAGCTGCTCCGCTGTGTGGGAGTGCCGTCACGTGTCCACTGCTCCCAAGACAGTCGGACAGTATGGTCAGAATGGCCCACATGGCGGGCTATGCGGGTTTTCAGCCCAATGATCAGACCTCTGAAAGTCCGTAAGTTGCATAAATCGATTCTCTGGTGTCTACCCGGCATTCTTGTCACTCTGTACTCTTGCTTGCATTGGCCGGCGCTTTTCGCTTTCGTAGAGCATTGACTACATGCTAGTTTATAAGGCTGCTGGCTCGTGCTTGTAGCGCCAACAGTGTGTGCGGTCATGCGCAAGTGCACCAAACGTGGATCATTTGTGTACCAGCACACACACTAGCTATTTGCAAAGTTTCGCAGTTGTAGCATGTTTTCTTCTAGATGCGCAGATTTCATTGTTCGTGAGTGTATTTGCATATTTGTGGTGCGGATTGCAAATATGATTGTAGTTTTACTGTCACATAAGACCCACCCACCCACCCACCCCCAAAGAAAAAACCAACATAGCACTGTGTGCAGAGTATGTGTAAAATGGTAGGTTATCAATTGCAGAAAAACCAAAAATATATATATAATGTTGAAGGTACACCAATCGTATTTTAAAACATTTATAGGTATTCGCATCCTAGGAACTTGAATAGCAGCACATAAAGCAGATATAAAATATTGCTCTAAGACAGGATTAGATAGGCATGTTACAGAAACCAGTCACAACATGGACTGGAATTCACTTAGTCATCAGTTTCCAAAGCAATTTTTGAAAAAGAAAATTAAAAGAAGGGATAGAAATTGAGAAAAATCAGAATTCCATAATCAATGGCAGCAGAGCTTTGTCCCTGCCTAACATCTGGTACTTTTTTTGAAAAATAACCATAACCATTAGGGTTAACCATAACTGCAGTAGTGACTGAGTAAGAGTGACAACGAAAGATTGTGTGAAGAAGTTTTCTTCGAAAATTTGCGCTTTTAATTAAAACATTTCCTAGAAGAAAAAAAAAAAAAACGTACACTTGATATTTAAGTGTTCAATTTATTAATATCTTTTGTTCGTACATCTAATGAATTTCAGACTGCTTTAAAAAAATCTTTCTTTTCCTTTTCCATTCAAAGCTGCACTTCTTACACTTTCACCTGTGTGGCACCTTTTTGCAACATACTGCAGCAGTAGTTGCCCATCATTGCTTTTTATTTTTGTACATTACAAGAGCAAAGGTAGCAGTAATCTCTATGATGTTTTGTTTGCCTGTAGATTATCGGCACACTAAAATGAGCGGATTTTTTCATACCTCTTATGTACTTCTTTAGTTCTTCAACACATAATTTTTTTTTTTTTTTTTTTTTGCAAAATTTGTAATGTTCCTATGTTGCTTTTTAATGACAGTTCTCTACAAATATAACAAACTGTCCATACCATTAACACACTCTTACATAGCCCACTGTCACAAAAATCACCATTCACTGCATTAACACCAAATACAAAAGACAACTGTTCAGTGCAGAGACACAACTCCAACTGGCAGATTTGAACCATACAAAAAAGTGGAAATGAGCTGAAGTGCAGGTTCAGACATGTTTGAGCCCTGTTTCCACATGTTTCTCTGCCATCTCACCTCTTCCTCCTTCAGTACTTCTTTCTTCCCTCCCCAAGTGTTATACATTCATCTTTAGGTCTCTTAAACAACAAGTTTGAGTGGCAACATTATTTTGTAGGTAATCAGAGAATAGGTAACTTACATAAAACTTTTATTTTTCGCTTTACTTGATTCAAAAATTTCATTTTGGGGAAAAAATGTGCATGATAGGCAATGAATCTCAAACAATAAAACTGATGTAGATCTGCATTATTTATTCATCCTGTTCTGTCCCTGAGATGGAAAAGAAATAAGTGCTAAAATGGAAGCCCACATTTGGATCATAACCTATGACTACTGAGCAGTGTGAGCTGTAGTAATGATACAGAGTGGAGGAAGAAACAAAGATAAATCATATCAAGAAGTACCATGATGCAAAACAGTTTTGTCAAAATAAAATGTTTCAGTTATGTGTGAAGGTGAGTGCATTTTGCTAGTCAAAATTCTGTAGCTTTTTAGCAAAACTTAGCAGCTAATGAAATGTAAGATTTATTCAGATTTCTTTTCCATTTTCTCCCTCTTTTAAAGGAGCTAGTTATTGTGCAGTAAAAGTGACTAAGTCGCAGGTTCAATTCATTGTGTTAATCATAAATTTATACTTTTGCTGGCAGCACAAATCATTAATCACTGCTGAAGCAGTTCCAGATACCTCACTTCAGGCATTTCACTTGTGCCTGATTTTCAGTGAATTTTTCTTTTTCTACCATACATTCCAGAGCACATGCCATATGATGCTTACCACATGGATACACTTTTATAAGTTTTTTTTTTTCATTCTCCTCATGCAATAAAATCTGTAGAGCATACAATCCAAATCGTATTAGTGCACTATACCACACCATATACACTATCTACCAACAAGTAATTGGACACCCCTGCAATCGATGATATCTGTGGTCCTGATACACGTCACGGTCGCCGCCGTTAAATATCGTGTGGGAAACAACAGCGCAACCAGTCGCATGCAAGATGCCACGCAGTTCGGAGCTCTCTGATTTCGAGAAAAGTGTAATCGTCGGGTATCACAGAAATGGCCGATCCATACGTGACATATCCAGCGAGTTGAAGTACCCAAAATAGACAGTGGCCTAAGTGATTGGCAAGTGGAAGATGAGAGGTGACTGTCGGAATGTGCCCCGACCCGGCAGACCCACAAAACTGGGAGTTAGAGACCGATGGGTGCTGGCCAGAGAAATTTGGAAGAACCGCACCAAATCGATGGGCCACATCCACAAGGAGTTTCAACAGGCATCCGGGAGTGTTCTTTTGATGAATACCATCCGTAAGGAAGCCCGTCTGCTCGGTTATCATGGACGTGCTGCCGCCCACAAGCCTTTGATCTCCAAGTCCAATAGCGCTGCTCGGCTAACGTGGTACAAAGAACGTCGACAGTGGACCGTTAAACAGTGGAAACAGGTTCTCTGGAGCGACGAATCAAGGTTCACCCTCTACCATTCGGATGGCAGGGTCTGAGTTTGGCATCTGCCTGGAGAACGCTTCCTGCCGGAATGCATTGTGCCAACTGTGAAGCTCGGCGGCGGTGGAATTATGCTATGGGGGTGTTTTTCCTGGTATGGCACGGGACTCTTTGTCGTAATTCCTGGTAGACTCAACGCCGAGACCTACTGCACCATTTTGGATGACCATGCGCTTCCTACGTTGTGGGAGTTTTACGGGGTGGACCCATGTTACTTTCAGGATGACAATGCCACCTGTCATGTTGCGAGATCCACCATGGCTTGGTATGGTGACAATGAGGTTAATCGAATGGACTGGCCTGCGCAGAGCCCGGACCTTAACCCTATCGAGCATCTCTGGGACGAGTTGGAGCGTCGACTTAAGGGTCCGAAATCGGGGAAGGAACTGACCTGTCTTCTCCAAGCCGAATGGAAGAAAATACCGCTAGCCGTCGTACAACGCCTGGTTGAGAGTATGATCTGAAGGGTCGCAGCTGTAATCGCCACTAGTGGAGGCTCCACCAACTATTGAAGGTGAATAAACTTCGTTTTCCTTTGCTATCACAGGTGTCCAATTACTTGTTGGTACAATAGTGTACAAGTAGTACTGTTTCAGGGTGGATTTGAAAATTTTGAACAAATTGCTGAGGGTCTTCATTTTGGTGGCTACCTTGAGTGTATGTTGAATGTAGAGTTTGAAACTGGTGTTTCCTCCAGCAGATCCTTTATTTTTAATGTATTTCATAAATGTTTATTGTATTATTTATTTCTTTATTTTAATTTTTTTGCTTTAGTCTTTCACTGTCTTGGAACTTGGCAATATTTTGGCCAACCCAGGCTGTCAAAGTTTTAAGTTTAGTGCTTCAAAAATACCATGCATACATCTGTGACATTTACTTAATTAATCATTGATCCACTTATATACTATTTGTGCACATCACAGAAGTTAAATGAATTACAAAAGCTTTTTGTGGCTCTACCTGTGAACCAAAATGCTGTTTAACTGAGGTGTAGCCAGTATGATCTGCTCAACTGAAGATAAAAAGTTTCTTCGCTGGCTGAGTGGTGATTATTAGCTTCTGATTATTTGCTCAAGATAGGTCCAAGTTCGAATCCCAGGTGGGGCATAGGTGGCATGTTTGTCATACGGCACTTGTTCTCTCCATTCCCTGAAACCAGTGGCCCTGAATTAAGGATGGGAAAATGCTTATAGCCCATTGAGTTGATTGCTGTGGTCATTAAACCTCCAAACAAACAGAAAACAATAAACACACACACACACATGCAATAAGAATGTTAGATTATTGTTTCTTTCATCTCTCTTTCTGTATCTTTTTTTTTTTTTTTTTTCTCTTGTACAATAGAACAGTGACGGCTTTGAGGTTTGACAACACTGGATAAACAATTAAAATGAATTATTCTGTACTCTATGGGACCTCTTATCCAGCTTTCTGATGTCTGGAACACTCCAAAAAGTGGCAGTATTCCAGAATAAATAAATTTTTAATTGGTTCCAAATGATACCTGGGCTGGTAATCCTAGGTTTTGATGTCCTATATTATGAAACCAAAACCCTTGATACTGAATTTTTCAGACGCTTCAAATGAAAATTTCCTGTGTAAGAAAATAAAATAAGAGTAATGTTTTTTAAAGATATTTATTGTCAAAATGTCAGAAATGATCTTCCCTTAGCTGCAGTAGAAACACCGAGGCTTTTCTCTGCTGTCTTCACTAGCGAAACATTTCTAGTGACCTGTGACCTAGTTTTGGGAAGTTCTATGGAAATGTTGCTTTCCTCATTCATTTAATTTAATTATTGTTTACTGTTCGGTTAGATCTAGCATCCTATAGTTTTATAAGATGTGTCTAAACAGCAAACACCAACCTTGTCTCTGAGCCTCCTGCACGCTTGGTATCAGTGACAGACCCCATAAGTAATGGGTAGACCATAAGTTTTAATTCAGAGGAACAGTAACATTGACCACTTTTTTGCACTTCTTGAATGCTAAGCCCTGCACCTGGGGAAAAACGTGACTGGCGTACAGTCCATTTTACGACAGTCATATTCTGATTTTCTCTTTTGTGATAAATTCACCATTTGCAACTGTCTGAATAATTTGTAATCATGGGCATCACTTTCCAAAATTTAGGACAGTAGCAAAGTAAGAATCACTAAAACTTAGGTGTTTTCGAGCACCAGTAAGTTTTAGCAGTCCTTAATTTAGTGTTTGGCATGATGTTTAAAATTCCAGGAAAAAACCTTTATCCACAAAACCCCCAGGTCCCAAGTGCTGGATAAAATATAACATACTGTACTAATTAAATTGTATGCAGTTCATTGGTAAATGTCTTTTTGCTTTGATTTCTTTTGCATCAAACTGATAACCATTTTCTTTTTTCTTTGTAGGAATGGTGAAGCGAGTCATTGCACAAAGTGGTGCTCCTGTTGCAGACTGGGCAGCTATTGAAAATCGTCAGTTTGCGGTCAATACCACTGAAATATTGGGGGAAGCTTTAGGCTGTTCTAGTCAAGATACCTACAGATTTGTTGAGTGTTTAAGTCATAGAAGCAAACATGATATTGAAAATATGGAAATAAAGGTACACTGTAGTCTTGTGAGATGTTTAAATAATATGGATGTGCTAATTATTGCACTGTCGAACTTGGTTGTAAATGAATATATGGCTCTTCTTTTCATAGTTCACTGTGTGAATAACTATTTTATGGGTCTTATAGAAGTAATTATTTAAAAGAATTGGTGAAATTTTTGAACTAGAACCTAGTTCATCATCAGAACTACATTACTGGAGTAGGTACTCCAGTGACATAGTCCTGATGATGAACTAGGTTCTAGTTTGGAAATTCGACCAATTCTTTTAAAGAATTACCTCTAAGACTCGTAAAATAGTTATTTATACTGTCTAACTTGTTTTTTCCTAAGAAATATGAACACAAATTAAATCATTGTTATTCTCATCATTTGGAAAAACATTTCTTTTAAGTGTGTGATGGAACAAATTTCCGGAAATATTGTGATTTTGGGCATATCTTTCTCCCAAAATAATTTCTTGGTTTTTAAAATCTTAGAAGAAACAGAGAAAGAGTTATGATCATTAACACATCAGACAGCTTTCAGACATCACTGAATTGACTGTAATTACTGTGTATGGCGTAATATCAATCACATGAGAAATCTTGAAAATTTCATCGGCCTGGGACGGGAATTGAACCTGCATCTCTTGATTACCGCTCAAGCATGCTAGCCATAACACCACCCATGATGACAGTCCCAAGTATCTGAGTATGAGAATAATATTTCTTCCACACTGTATAACAGATAGTTTTTTAAGCATTTGATGGACAGGCCATGTTCCATTCCCATTTTTTTTTCAAGGAACTTCTGATCTGCTACATGGGCACATAACTGCAGTAACCACAAGGAAAACTTCAAAATTTGAAACTTTGTCATTACTACACTAATTGAAGCAGTTGTCAAGGTCTAGCCGTATCATTATCTGAGCAGCAGTTTTCATTTTTTGAAATATTCACTGATTGGAAAGCTACTTCTTGAAAGTAGCTAGCTACTGCTACAACTACATTCTTGAAAGGGTAACTTGCTACAGTTATAACTAACTTTCCTAAAAAGTAGATAGCTACACTAATTTTTATGAAAAGTAGTGACTTCCGCTACTTTTTATATACTTTTTTAGGTTTAAGTTTAAATTTCAAATTCTGAGGATAGTCTTTATATAAACATTCTTGCATATGGAAATGCAGAGCTAAATACCTAGGCAAATTATGCAAATAATTGCTGCCCTGGTGGTGCAGTGGGCTTAAACGTTGGCTTCAGATAATGTGGGAGAGTGAGTCCTGACAGGGATCGCATTCCTCCTAAAATTCCTAATATTTTGTGACCCTCCTTAAATTCCTAAAATTAGACCTAAAATTTGCTATTCATCCTAAAATTTTCGTAAGCTTATTTTTATTAAAAACACAACCGTTATTAACGCCAATAAATTTACCATTACGGTAAGGTAAAAAGACCTGTTATTGTAGAAACACAGCCTATATGCTGTGCTGCTGAAGGGAGGGAAAAATGACGCCATCGAGATGCACTTGCTTCGGGGCGGGAGTTCCATTTTTTGCCTTCGAACAGTTTTCGAGAGTAACAAGAGATCTAAGGGAAAAGGGGAGGGGTCATTTTCACCCCTGGTTTGCGCTTTGCAGACGAACTCCGTGGCACGCAGAAGATCGTACTTTATTTTTGTACATGCCTTGTGGAACCTCCTCTTTCTGCTGATGTTTTGTTATTGTAAACCGCAGGTGGGTGGAAGCAAAGAGGAAACATGTGGTCTCCTTCCGTAACCTCCGGTAATGACGATGGGATGGTAGCTGAGTATTATCTTGGCAGGCAGTAGAGCACATGATCATTGACCTTCGATCGTGCGTCGGCGACAGCGACCTTCGATGCGCAATATATCTCGGCTCCGACTCGCTTTGACTGAACTTGCGTGAGATGCGTATGATAGTTTCTGGTTTTACGTCTTTTATGGTGTTCTCTGTGCTGTGTGCAGGTTCAGTTCTCTAGTGGTGACCTGCTTTTTTTTTTTTTTTTTTTTTCATATCTTCTGACATCCTCGCAGCCAAATTTCGGGAAGTTGTCTGGTTTTGCAATATTGGAACGTGTTTTTGTACTTCCCTTTCATTTTCTGGTTAGTAATACAAGTGTTTAAGATGCCTAAATCCAAAACGAAATTTCAAGATGCGTGGCTCGCCAAAGAATTGGACGGAGTGAAGTTGAAAGAATGGTGTTCTGCAACTGAAACAATATTTTCTGCTAAGTGTATATTGTGTTCAGAAATTTTCAACATTTCTAATAGTGGCTTTTCACAAGTAAAAGCGCATCATAAAGGAAAAAAACATTTGCAGAAATTTCAAAGTAAATTTCAAAATAAGTCCATCCTGAAAGCCTTTGGAGGACGGGATCTTCAGCCCAAAACAAATATTAGTGAAGTACTGAGTCATGATTTACAGTTGGCTAAAGCCAAAGCATTATGGGCCATGAAAGTTGCTAAGGACAATATGTCTTTTGTTTCATGCACTGAAACAGTTGAACTTTTCAAAGAAATGTTTCCTGATTCTGCTATTGCAGCCAAAATGCAACTTAAAGAAAAAAAAGTTGCTTATGTGATATCACATGGATTGTCAAAATATTTTGAAGAGGATTTGAAAAAAGACATTGCATCTAGTAGCCCAGGAAAGGTTACTATAGCATTTGATGAAACTACAAATACACAAGTGAAACGGCAGTTGGATGTGTATCTCAGGTACTGGTCTTCAGAAATAAATTCAGTTTCTTGCCGATACCTAACAAGCGTTTTTCTGGGTCATGCAACAGCAGATATTTTGCTAAAAGAAATTCTTGATGTGTTATCATCCTTCAATATTTCGTTGAACAGAATTATTTGTGTATCCATGGACAGCCCAAATGTAAATAAGTGCTTTTTACGCAAATTCAATGAAGTTGTAAAACAAGAAACAGGCCAGAAATCTTTGGAACTAGGTTTTTGCAACCTGCATGTTGTTAGTAATGCATTTAAAATTTTTTTGACAAGCTTAAATGTAGATTTTGACGAATTTGCTACTGATATGCATTACTTTTTAAAGAGTAGTGCTGCAAGACGAGAGGATTATAAATCTGTCGAGGATATAACATTGGTCACTGCCAAATTTCTTTTGCGTCATGTCAGCAACAGATGGTTAACCGTTGGTTCTGTAGCCCAGAGGCTCTTGGATCAATGGCTAAATATTACAGAATATTTTTTAAACTTCTTGCCATCTCAAAAAATATTTGAAAAACAACTGCGCAATTCGGCAAGGTATAAAAGAATTCACTGTTTCCTGAAAAATGAGCTTACTCCTTGCTATTTAGCATTAATTTCATTTTCACACCAAAATTTTGAAAAGTTTTCATTATGTTATCAGAGTGAAGAACCAAAAATACACCAGTTATATTCTGATTTAAATACTTTAATGAGGAATGTTATGGCTCAGTTTATCCAAGATGATGTTATAGCAGGGAAATTTGGAGAAGACCTAAAGAATGTAGATTTTGAAAACAAAAATTCATGGAAAAAACTAGGGGAGTTAGAAGTTGGTATGAAGACAAAAAATCTCCTCAGGAATGTTCAGGAGACCAGGCAGAAATTATTTCTCTTAGATGTAAGATCATCACTAATTGCAACCACAAAATATTTAAAGTCAAATTTGCCATTCTGCAATCAAAAGCTAAGAGACATAGAAGTTTTAAAGGTAAAAGAACCAAAGAAAGAGTCAACTCAACTTTCAGTCACTGAAGGACTTTCGGAAATAACCAGAATTTCGAGTGTTTTGCATCTTTCTGAGGAACAAATTGATAGAGTAAGAGAAGAGTGGAAACTTTTAAATTGCGATAAGCCAACTCTAGATGAACTAGTGAAATTTTCAGAGGAAGGGCATATTCCAGTGCGGATTGATCATTACTGGCATAATATATTTAGTATTAAAGACTAGCGGAAAAGAAAAATACTCAAATCTTGCTAAACTCATAAAGTCAATTTTAGTTTTACCTCATGGTAATGCTGATGCAGAAAGGGGATTTTCGGTTAACACTGCTCTGTTAAGGAAGGACAAGGCTAACTTAAAAGACTCAACTATAACATCATTAAGAATAGTTAAAGGGGCCATTAAACACTATGGATGTGTAAGTAAAGTTCCCATAACAAGAAATTTGTTAAATAGTGTTTGTGATTCACATAAATTTTATAAAGAGTATGTTGATAAGCTGAAGGAAGAACAATCAAAAAAGGTAAAAGAAAGGAAGCAGAAAGAGAGGGAAAATAAGGAAAAGCAGCTAGAGAAAAAAAGAAAAGCTGAGTTTGATGACAAAATAAAAGAAAATGATGCAGAAATAAATAGACTTAAAAACGATAAAGAAGCCTCCCTAGCAATAATTCAAGAGGGAACAGAAAGAAGGAGAAAAGCTGTAGAAAAACAAAATACTGTTGAAATAGCAGTTGCCTCTAACTTGATCATACAAGGTTCAGCTGAAATAAAGAAAACTGAAAGTAAATTAGTTGTGGTAGAAGCAGAAAAAGATAGGCTAATCAGGAAAAGGTTAAAACAATAATATGAAAAAAGTAATTCAGTGAACAATTGTACATAGTTCTTGGTTTTCAATTACCTTTTTAGGATATTATAATTTAATGTGAAACCTGAAAACTTTACTGTGAAAATCGTGAATTGCTTCTGGTTCAACAGCATATTAATGTTCAAAGTGAAACTTGAATGTGGTAAATATACTTGAATATGATAATAACACGTGAAAAGATAAGAACTGAACATTAGAAGTAAATCATACTTAAACTTTAGACATTAGACGTTATGCAAAAAATTTGGGTGTGAACTTCGACCATATATACTAATGGACTGCACATTGGCAATAGCTGCATCAAAGCCGCCATGGCTCAAACATTGGGCACGTCATCATCAGACTCCAAATTTCGTGTAAAAATGCTGTTATGATTACTAATTTACGCTGCAGAACTTCAGTGTTTTCGGTGTATTATGTGAATGCGCCTCATATATAATGAAAACTCTTCAGGTAAGTTTACTTATGAGCTATATACATGCATGATCGGGTTGTTTACATTTTGTGATTTATAATGTGATGAACATTTGCGAAGAATTTGGAACATGCATTCCATTTTTTTTTCTTAAGTTACTATATTTTTATATCAATAGCTGCAAGTTTCTGGTTAAGTAATTGAACTTTATTGACTTAGGTATTTAATTCGTTTCTTACCCATGAAAAATCATAGAACTTTCTTTACTATATCGCTCAGAGCAACCATAAGCACAGCAGGTGTAACCCATCTTTTTGACTGATGTCTTGGGATTTTATGTTGGAGCCAGAAATTTTGATGTCATGCGCAGTCTATCAGTATATATGGTTGAAGGGTGTGAAGCAAACTCTTTACAATGTATACAAAGTTGTTTTACTAGATGTATACAAATATACATCTAGTTTTTATTGAAATACACTCCTAAAATTTTCCTAAAATTTTTCTAAAAATTCCTAAAATTCCTACCTAAAATTTTCCAGAAGTATGCTATGATCCCTGAGTCCAGGTTTGAGTCCTGGATGAGGAATGGGGGGGTGCATTTATCTATTGCTACTGGCTCCTCCCCCACCCCAGAACTAGTGGCACCAAATTAGGGTTGGGCAACTGCTTGTAGGCCTTACAGTTGCTTATGGTGATCTTCAAACTAAGAAAAAATGCAGCATATGCTCAGTGCATTTTTAGGATATTATAATAAAGCATCAGCACAAATTGATGCTATTATCTATTTTTTACAGATGCCAAAATAGATAATGCTGGTTTATGTCTTGATGATATCCGTGTATGCAGATTGCTGTATGCTGATGACACTGTCCTGTTGACAGAGAGCAAAAGTGAGTTGCAGAGTATGTTGTCCAGGATGTACGAAGTTTGCATGAAATTCAAACTGACTATAAATAAGGGAGAAACCAAAGTTATAGTTTTTGAGAGGGGAACTGGTAGTACTGAATGTAATATAAGTCTAAATGGCACAGTGATTGACCAGGTGAATGAGTTTGTATATTTAGGAAGCATGTTTGACAGAGAGAACAAATTGGATGATGAAATTAGTAGGTGAGTGAATTCATCATTGAAAGTCATAGCTGCCTTGGGAGGTTTTTACAGGAATGATGGGTTCTCAAGAGTCCCACATGGCTGTGTATGAAACTGTAATTGTTCCTACTCTGATGTATGGCAGTGAAAACTGGGTACCACAGAAGAAACATAGGAGTCATTTGTGTGCTGGAGATGTGTTATTTATGGGTGGGGTTGTGGCCAGACAAGTTCTGATCATGTGAGGAATGAAGATTTGTTGCAGTTGTGTAACATGAAGCAAAATGTTAGCAATTTGGAGACTAATATGCTTAGGTGGTTTGGCCATGTTGGAATAATGAGTGATGAGATGCTTACTAAGAAAATCTTTCTAGCCCAAGTGGCAGGAAGGAAAGGCAGAGGAAGGCCAAGGAAATCATGGGAGGATCAGATTCAAGAGTGTCTGCATGAGAAAGATTGTGAGTATGAAGTATAGGTCTTGTGTACGGCAAGTGATGGATGTCAATGAAGCCAGAGTTGTATGTCAAGATCGCTGTAAATGGAGAAGTTTGATACAGTAAGTAAAAATTATCTGGTAGTTTGTATTTCTTTGTGGAGCTAACCTCGTAATCTCAAGAGAAAAGCTTAGTGATATGTATGTATGTATGTGCAAATTGATGCTTTAATTACACTTCTTGTAGGGAGCAGACAAATTTTCTGCACATTTAGGGAGAGGGAAAATTTAACTTCTCATTTCTACAAATCTGTTTCTTGGTATAGTTTGACTAGTTTTGTTACATGCTGTATTTAAATAGTAAATATGTATGTTCAGCTAACAAAGGGTATGAGTAAAAAAATGTAACATTTTATCTGGTTTTCACAATGTAAGTCAGGCCAGGTACTTTGTTGTAGGCAAGGCACTCTCAGTCCTTATTCAGGCCAAATAATGCTTCAGTAAACCTAGAAATGTCACATAATCTGAAGAATTTTTTTTTTTTTTAATTTTTAGTACCACAATTTTTAATTCAAATTTCTGTTTGTAGCAATTCTACTGTAAAAATAGGATACTACTTTCAATCACTAGAAATATTTAACATTTTAATTCACTGCATGCAATGTTCTTGTTTATCACTACTGCATGCTGATACATTAGCTGAATGGTACTGTGGTGTTATCTTCTCCTTTGCTGTAGGTTAATGAATTCATGATTGGCCACCCCGGTGGCGCAGTGGTCTAAGGCGTTGGCCTCTGATCATTCGTCCGTAAGGGGTCTGGGTTCGAATCCCGGTGAGGCATGGATGTTGTGTTTGTATTACGGCACTGGCTCTCTCCCTTCCCTGGAACCAGTGACCCTAAATTAGGGACGGGCGACTGCTTATAGCCCATTGAGTTGCTCACGGCGGTCGTTAAACCTCAAATAAAAAAAAAAAAAAAAAAAAAGAATTCATGATTTTCTAAATAAAGGAGTTAGGAAATGTAATACATAGCAGTTCATTTACAAAACTTTAATTACTTCTTATGCAAGTTAGAGAGCCATGTTGTCCACGAATGCTTGCTGTGGCCTTTAGGTATCCAAATATTATCATAGTTTTGTGATAAGCAACTTTCAGTGTGTCAGGCAACATGTAAATACATTTCTGAGACTTTGCTCACTTCTCATAGATGAATAGTTGCTTACAAAAGGGAGGGAAGGGTGGTTCCTTTGGTAACCTGGAATAGCATTTGAGAAGACCTAAATTAGACATTTTCTTGAATCTTGTAAATTAACTTGCATGTATGGAGACCTGTCTGTCCATTCATCTAGACAGTTATATATTTATTTTATGAATAAAACTAATAGATTCAAAATAGTAATTATTTCATCATGGATGTTGAGGAGAAACATCCCCATGAGGAAATATTCTTAAAGTGTGTGTGTGTGTGTGTGTGTGTGTGTGTGTTTTTAGGCAGATACAAATGTTATCAGCAGAGAAGTTTCGTATTTCCCTGTTTTCTATGTTGCCATCTCTTCAGAAAATATGGAAATTGCATCAGCTTGGAGCAGGATTTGAATCTGCCTCTGCTAATTTTCTTTCAAGCATGCTACCACTACGCCACCCAGGACAATGAAATTCCTAGTAGCTTAAGCAGATGTAACTAAGAAATCTGAACAACTTTAAGATTTGTGCCAATCAAAAGAATCTGATGCTTCCTTGTAGCATCACCTCGAGCATAGTTTGTAGATGCTGGAGTTGTAAGTGTCTGAATACACTGTCATCATAGTAAAGTGTAATTTGGTCAGTGACAATAGAAAGATAGGCTGTCCCATCAAACTGTTGCTTCACTGTGATCAGTGGACCTAGGGTGTGCCATGAAAACAGTTCCCAAACTGTAGCACTACCACCTTCAACCTACCAAATACCAACAGTGCATCTTAGTGCCATGGCCTCATGTTGCCTTCTCCAAATGTGAACATGTCCATTAGCTTGATGGAGTTAGAAATAAAATTCTTCTGACCAGGTGACAGGTTTTTACATGTTAGTGGTAGAGTCTTGTTGCTGACATGCCCATACAAGGTGCAGTTTTGTGTATCTTTCAGTGAGCATGGGTATCTGTATTGCCCATTGACTGCCATAGCCCAGAGAAACTAATGTCTGGTGCATTGTCCATGTAGATATTGATCTTGCCATTCCAACATCATACTGTGTGGTTTGTTAGCCCACTATGCTATGTGGCTGATGTGTTTTGAGAGACAGGGCATGTGATGCTCACCATAGGCATTGACATTGGTTCTCCAAGGTGTGACCATTAAGTGGTTGTTGAATTGCTATTGAACCAGTCATGGTAGACTCAAGACACCACAGAACACAAGCAATTCCCCATTTTCCTGTTGTTGAGATAGTGGTACCTGAATGTCATTCCTCCACATTCATACCACCTTTGAAGTACACCCATTCATCCTCAAAGCAACATGAAAACATATTGCCATAGAAATTAAGGAAGAAATATTTCTCACAAATGCATAAGAAATGTGCAAGTACATTGTTAGTTCACTGTTTAGTTTGTAACATCCTTCAAAAAACTTAAAATTAATGTCACCATGAAGCAGTAATCAAAATCTCACCTCCCAATTTCGGTTAGAGTACACTATCTGTTACACACCTAAAACAATGAAGTCCCAAGTAGCTAAAGCTAAGCAAGTATAGCTTAAGAATCTGAACGACTTGCTAGTCGAAGCAAAAATTAGTAACTGTAGGTTGATAGCTTGAATTTGTGCTATATATACTTGATTTCACTACAATGTTTTTATTGTTTGTTCTTTTCTTTTTATGCTATGGTATCACATTTTAATTATTTCATTATGTTGTGTGTTATCTTGCCTTTGTCTCTATTAACAGAAAACAGCTTATCTTGCATATAAGATATTTTGATATGCTGACAGCATCCATTAGAAAGTTGGCTTCACAGGAATATTTTCCAAGCTTGTGCTCAACAATGGAAATAGCCATTGGGTTAAAAAAAGAGAAGAGACTACCTTTCTTCCATCTTCTAACAATGAAGAATAGCAAAACAAGTTATGAAACGTGCAAGAAGATATATAATTATTCTGACAGATGTTCTTTAATTCTAGTACTAAATGTCAGCACTTCTGCATCTCATCAGCACAGCTTGTGTACACTACTCTGATAACACAAAATTATGCAAAAACACCTGTATCTAAAGTCTAGGTACAGATAGCAACTGCAAAGTGAGGATATAAAATCTTGTAAGAATGCAAACCAGATGTTGTAACATCAAAAGAAAAAATACAGGGTGTTCATAAAAGAATGGTGGGGTTTTACAGATATTTATTTTCTGTATTTCATGACATCTCTCAATTGGAAGTGCAACTCTCCAGGTTTGATGTGTGCCACTGAAATCCCTCTGTGTGTGCACCTTTTGTCACCCAGCACACATCCAAGTCGTAGTCTACTTCCTGCCAGACCTGATCGAGCATGTCTGGTGTGATGGCCTCCACAGCATGGGTGATCCTTTCCTGTAGAACTCTAAGGGATCAGGGCATTGGAGGTGGTTCATAAACTGTTTCTTTCACAGGAAGAAGATGCATGGCAATTAGGTCCAGAGACCAGAGTGGCCGCTGGAAGGGATGGTGAGTGAGTGAGTCTCTTTTCATGCAACTTTCTTGAAGTCTCCTTATCAATTATGGAAGTTATTGCCATGCGTCTTGCAGAACGTTGATCCTCAAGGAATTGTACTTCAAGTTTAGGAACCTTTTTATTATCTGCGACTCCAAAGAGAACTGAAAGATCTTTATTCAACTCCTCCTTTTTCTTAATGAAGAATTGACTTGGTGTTTTCGCAGATGCATCCACGAATAGTCTTTTAGCTGGTACTTTCTGCAGGATCAGACATTTCATGTACACTTTAATAACACGATCCTTAATTAAATCTTTGTGAACTGTAGGGATACCAGCTAGCTCGTATTGATGTTGTACTTTCTTCACAACAGTTTCCGCGATAATGTCGTTATCAGGTTTCTTTTTAGTCTGATTTTCAATCTTCCATTGCCGCTTTTGAAAAATAAAACACCAGGGGTCGGAGTTGTCCTGAAATGTCCTTATTTTTGTTCTATATCCTGAAAATTTTAATGTAATCCTAAAATTTTAAGAATAAACTGTAAACATCAAACAAAGATCTTTGCTCTTTCCACGTTTATAAGTGAGTCACAGAAAAATTCTCGTTGGCCGCCACCTGGAGTCGAACCCAGGGTCTTCCAGTTATGCACCGAATATGCTTTTGCTACACCACAGCGGCCTCGAATTCCTCCAGACTCACATACACTAACTGCCAAGCCAGTTTGGCAGGTTGCTTTTGGAGCCCCGCACAATGCTGGAGATTCACCAAAGATGGTAAGCAGCAACTGAAGAAATAATTAGAAGGCGAATGAATAATTAATACAGACATTATTATTATAATAATTAATACAAGAAATAATTAGAAGGCGAATGAATAATTAATATAGAAACTGTAAACCTTTGTATAGTGATTCAGCATTTACAAGTACCACATAAATTAAAAAAAACTGGAACAAGAGTGCGTTGAGTTGCTCATGGTGGTAGTTAAACCTTAAATAAATAAATAAATAAATAAATAAATAAACGCGAATGAGGGAGCTCTTGAGTGACGTCGTCTCCAAGAACTGTCAGCTGCAGCACGCCATGTGAAAGCATTTCTGCTTTTGTGAGATTGCTCGAGGATCTGCTCGACGCAACAAGGTTCCTGAGGATCAAACGGAAGTCACATGATTCTTATCCCGGCATTGAAACCTCGCTTTGCTGTTGTCTTTGCGCCGCGATAGCTCAAGCACACGGCACCGCTTATCTGATGACTTATCCCGCCACTCAGCAACCTTGCTTTGCTGTCTTCGCGTGACCCTTTGGAGGTCCTCTGCCTTTCCAATTCTTCGAAATAGTAACACCATTAGTAGAGATGCCAAGTACTATGTACTTTGAATCCTCCGAAATATCTAATATATGTACTATGGATTTCTATGGAAATCATGTTAAAACTACGAACTTACGGAGAAGGTGTGAAAAACTACAGATTTTTCCGTAAAATTTAATTAAAAAAAATTGATCATAGTGAAATGTAGTGATTTTTTTTTTGGTAACATCACAAAGCCGCCACACAGCAAGCATGTTTGCTCAATGGGAGTTGATGTTCTTCGCGCGCAGCTGTTCTTTGCCCACAGCAAGAGCAAATTTCTCCCTCTGTCTTTTGCAAACAGCCAAAGAAAGCGTCTCACCACAACAGCAGCAGCTGCATGCATTCCCTTCTTTATCCTTATCATATTCGTCTTCAAAATTAAATATTGTAATTAATTAATATTGATTCTTTCTAGATTATATTTTATTTAACGTTGTAAAAGTGTTGCGTATTCCTTCAACTTTTATGTCGTGAACCTTTAAAAAATGTGTTTTATGTTTACACCTTAATCATGCAATTGTTCTAAACAGCCTTATCTTGCTTTCGATGTATATATTTCCATTTGTCAAATGTTTAACGTAATGTTTTTTTTCTGACGCTTCGAAGCGAAGCGATGTTCGTCGCGAAACAACTGCTTGTGTTTCCCTTTCTTCCTCCTGACTGTTACTACTGCGCGTGCATGCCAGATGTGGCATATTCTGCAGGTTTACTAAAATACAGTTCATTATCAACCCTGGTGAAGACATGTTTGACATTGTCACATGGAAATGCACCTCCTTAAAGGGGCTTTTCCCAGAACAACAAAATTGTCACAAAAGAAAGAGTGTCACTTTCAGAGTTATCTATCAGATTATTACGTATCTGCAAAGAAGCGATTCGATTGCACAATAACTCCATATTTTCAATACCCATAACTAAAGGCCTCGTAAATAGTGTAAAGCAGGCTTACGCACAATATGCCTCCTACTTGGAACAGCAGAAAGAAGAGGAAAGGATGCAAAGAAATGCTAAAAGAAAGGCTGAAGAACAAATTATGCAGACTTTAGAAAAGCAAAATAAGTGTGTGAGGCTTGATCAGCTGTCCAAACTTAAGACAGAAGAAAATTCCTTAATGAACAACCAGAAAACAGCATGAGCTGCATAAAAGTTGCCCAAATGATGTTATCAACAGGAAATATACATACATACATATCACTAAGCTGTTCTCTGAGATTCAGAGGTTAGCTCCAAAAAGAAATACAAACTACCAGATATTTTTACTTATTGTTGTCGTATCAAACTCGCCATTTACAGCGATCTTGACATACAACTCGTGCTTCACTGATATCCATTACACGCCTTACACAAGATCTTTGCCGCCCCGGTGGCGCAGTGGTCTAAGCGATGGCCTCTGATCATTCGTCCAAAAGGGGTCCGGGTTCGAATCCCGGTCAGGCATGGATGTTGTGTTTGTCTTACGGCACTGGTTCTCTCCCTTCCCTGGAACCAGTGACCCTAAATTAGGGACGGGCGACTGCTTATAGCCCATTGAGTTGCTCATGGTGGTCGTTAAAAATCCAATAAAAAAAAAAAAAAAAAAAAAAAACACAAGATCTTTTATACTTCATACTCATAATCTTTTTCTCATGCAGACACTCCTGAATCTGATCCACCCATGTCTTCCTTGGTCTTCCTCTGCCTTTCCTTCCTGCCACTTGGACTGAAAAGATTTTCTTAGTAAGCATTTCATCACTCATTCTTTCAACATGGCCAAACCACCGAAGCATATTGGTCTCCACCTTGCTAACAACATTTTGCTTTACATTACACAACTGCAATACATCTTCATTCCTCACACAATCAGATTGTGTCTTGCCACAACCCCACGTAAGTAACGCATTTCTCCAGCACACAAACGACTCCTATGTTTCTTCTGCAGTACCCAGGTTTCACTGCCATACATCAGAGTAGGAACAATTACTGTTTCATACACAGCCATGCGGGACTCTCTAGAGAACCCATCATTCCTGTGAAAACCTCCCAGAGCAGCTATGACTTTCAAAGAAGAATTCACTCGCCTACTGATTTCACCATCCAACTTGTTCTCTCTGTCAAACATGCTTCCTAAATACACAAACTCACTCACCTGGTCAATCACAGTGCCATTTATATTTACATTACATTCAGTGCTACCCATTCCTCTCTCAAACACCATTACTTTGGTTTTTTTCCTTATTTATACTCAGTTTGAATTTCATGCAAACTTTGTGCATCCGAATCAACATACTCTGCAACTCACTTTTGCTCTCTGCCAACAGGACAGTGTCATCAGCATACAGCAATCTGCACACACGGAAATCACCAAGGCATAAACCACTATTATCTATTTTGGCCTCACGCATGCATGCGTCCATAAATATATTAAACAGCCATGGTGACATTACACAACCTTGTCTAACTCCTGCACCAATGGAAAACCATTTTGATAAAACACCATTCACTTGTACACAAGCTCTACTACCAGCATACATGGCTTTTACACTATTAAGTAGATTCCCAGTAACACCATATTCATTCAATACCTTCCACAAAAGTGTCCTATTCACTCGGTCGTAAGCTTTCTCTAAATCTATGAAGGCAGTAAAAACTTTCTTCCCAACAGCCAGATACTTTTCAATCATCATGCGTAATGCCAAAATCTGGTTAGTGCAGCCTTTACCAGGCATAAAACCACTCTGAACATCCCACACTTTCAATGATGTAAGACCCTGTACTTTTTCAATAACAACCTTACCAAACACTTTCCCTGGCACACTCAGTAGGCTAATACCACGATAGTTCTTGCATTCAGTCTGATCACCTTTTCCCTTATACAAAGGAACAATAATAGCATCCTTCCAATTCCGAGGGACCATTCCTAACTCCCAGCACAACTGGCAAATTTCAGTTAACCAGTCAATTATAGAGTCGCCACAATACTTCAACATCTCTGCAGTTATGCCATCAACTCCTGGATTCTGAAGAGATTTTAGAGCTTTACACACTTCATTCTGAAGAGATTTTAGAGCTTTACCATTCTGAAGAGATTTTAGAGCTTTACACACTTCTTCTCTTGAGATCCCTCCTGTGCTTTCATCCCTCATTGTGACATCATCTGCATCTGTCTCAGAATCATTTTTGCTCTCCTGATCTAATAACTCACAGAAGTATTCACCCCATCTTTCACTTAACTCATTGGGCTCCCATATCATTTCTCCGATCTCATTCTTCACACAACTTACAACTTTGTTTCCCCTATTTTTCCTGAGTCTCGTGTACTTCCAGAAGGACTTTCTATCTTTCCAAAAAGCTAGTTCATGGCTTTCCACTTTCTCCTTCCTATCTTTTGCCTTACTGTGGCGAACCAGCTTAGCAGCTTCACGCTTCTTACAGCGATATTCATCCACAGAGACTCTACCTTGCAACATCCCCAAATAGGCTTCCTTCTTTTTCTTTACTGCCTCATCAATCTCACTATTCCACCAAGCATCACCTCTATTGTTATCCACTATTGTGGTGCCACAGACCTCTTTAGCAGCAGTGACAACACAGTTCTTAAAACATTCCCACTTCTTTTCTACATCCCTTTCACAAGATTTCAGATCCTTCAGTCGTTCTCTGAGTAAGTCAGAGTACCTCTGATGATCTTCAAGGAGCCTATCAACCTTTATTCTTTCTATCCTGGGTCTCTTCCTATTCCTTTTCCTCCAACCAACATTAAGTTTCGCTCGTGACACTACCAAGTAATGATCAGAACCAACATCTGAACCTCTCATCACATGGGTGTCAACAACTAAGTGTTTCAAACGCTGATCGTAAACAACAAAATCTATCGCACTCTTTTGACCAAGAGTACAATTTTCCCAAGTATATGTGTGTATATACTTGTGGTTGAAAAATGTATTAGATACACACAAACCATTCTCAATGCAGAGTTCAATTAATCTTTCACAATTATCATTCACACAAGGATCATTAAACTTACCCAGAACATTGTCAAATATTGCATTCTGCACACCTACTCTAGCATTGAAATCCCCTGCTATTATAACTTTTTCTTTAGTACCAAACTGGCTCAAAACAGCTTTTAGCTCATTCCAGAAATCTTCTTTCTTATCAGAAGGTTCCGAGTCACAAGGAGCATACACTACAACAATTACAATTCTCTGAAGTTTCACTTTCAAACGAATCCAGAGAATTCTCTCACTTATGCAACTATAATGAATCAAGTTGTTCTTCATCTTTTCACTTAAAATCACACCTACACCAGCCTGTCGTCTCATATTATCCAATACTCCAGACCACACACTCACCGTGCCATTCACTTCTTCTACCCCAATTTCCTTCTTTTTGGTTTCACTTACACACAGCACATCCAGTCTATACTTATTCATCTCTTCAATCACCTCACTCATCTTGCCATTTATACCTCTAGTATTCCATACACCAATCTTACATTCACTCAGCCGAGATCTCTTTCTCATACGCCGTTTAGAAAGTCCAGGTCGATTCCGTGGTGGACCGTCCTTCTCAAGTGTGGTAGGTCCACCATATCCCACACTTGAGTCATTCTTAATATTTCTTTTTGTCTTTTTAATCAGGTAAGTACATCAGTGTGGGGGATTAACCCACAGCTGATTGTTCCAGTTGGTCATTCAACCTAAGGATTCTGGAACAAAACCCAGTGAGTTGGGGTCTTTTCGCCAATGTTTGAAAAAAAGAAAGCTGTCGTGAAAACAATTTCCTGCTAACAATCGGCCATAATTTAGGTAGTTTTTTGGTGAAAAAACAATTTCTGCATTATTACCAATATTTTATTTTATTTACCTCCCATCTCCGACAAAATGTCCTGAAATTGTCCTGAAATTTTAAGAAAAACTGTGTCCTGAAATTTTTTTTTCCACTCCTACCCCTGAAACACTTTCCAACATCCAGCTCAGTTGGCAGGGTGATGTCAGGTAGATCCGCTGGTTGGCCAAAAGTCATATCTTTAGTAGCCGTTCTTGTAGCCATTTCTGCACAATTTAATGTCCAATTCAGTCAAGTATTGCGAGGTTGACAAACGAGCAATGGAATATGTCTAAACTTGCTTGAATGACTGTGAAATGGAATTCATTCCCAGAAGAGCCAGTATTTTAATGCCTGAAAAAAATAAAAAATAAAACTGAATTAATTTAGCTAATCAAGAATCTGATTCACACCAAATAAGTTCTGTTAAAGAGTTAAAGCATATTTAAAACAATGTAAACTGATTATACTTGAGTATAGGTCGTATGTAACATACTATTTCTACGCTATGGCACGTAATGGTAAAAACTTTGCGATCGAGGAGCAGGGTCTAGATATTGTTCAATTTCAATTTTTTTTTTTTTTTTTTTTTTGGATTTCATACTTTTTTGCCATCTGCTTCACATGGAATCACTTGAGTTACAACTTTCAAAAATTGTTTTTTTACGACCCGCCCTAGTGTAACAACATTAACAGTGAGAAAGCAAAAGAGGATGTTGTGGTGATTTAAAAGAACTGTAAGCCACAACAAGACCTAAACACAGATAATTTTTTAGTATACGGATATTCATTATATGACTGTCATTGAAAAATGTATGTTAGCTACTATGTGTTAAATATATGCATTATTATATTACCTTATGTTTTTGTCTGTAGCCAAGAATTGGGTGGCTTCCCTGGGGTCCAGTTGTTGACAATTATACTAGACTTATCAATGAAGCCTTTCTTCCAAAGTCTCCAAATTTAATGCTAGAAGAAGGATTAGAATTCAGTAAAGATTTTGCATACATGACTGGACTGGCTAAGGATGAAGGCATCAGCATCTTCTGTAAGTAAATCCATCTTGTGATGTTTTTTCATTTTTTTTTTTTTTATTATTATTGAAAGGCGTGTTAACAACCACCATGAGCAACTCTAAGGGCTATAAGTAGGCGCCCAACCCTAATTTGGGGCCAGTGGTCCCAGGAAATGGGAAGAGCCGGTGGTACAAAACATGTACTATGCCCACGTCTCACCTGTGCCTCAAACTTGGAGCCATCTTCAATGACTAGCCAGAGACTAGTGCCTCTGACTACTGAGTCACTGGGGTGGCCATCACTTGCTCTGCGTGTGTGCATTTTTTTTTCTTTCACGTTTGTGCTTTTTTTTTCATTGGAACTTTTTGTGGCATAAATATGTTGTGCTGTTCATGTATATATATATATATATATATATTTTTACTAGAGTACTGCAAATTATTCAACATTTTATGCACATTTTAGGTACTAAAAATTTTGATCCCAAGTAAGACCAAATTATGATTCATTAATAATTTTCTTTGGGTTGACTGTTGATTAAATCTACACTGCTGGCCACCCAAAATGCAACACCAAGAAGGACACGAGATAGCAAAGCCAGATTTACTGGACACATAACAACAGATACAAAGATGAAACGATTGAGCTTACAGGACCGTGCGACTTGCGGAACACAAAGACATCAATAGTTCGTGTGGCCCCCATGGCTGGCAATAATGGCCGCTACATGCCGTGGCATCGAACAAAAGAGGCTTTGGATGTGGGCTTGTGGTATGTCGGTCCAGGCTGCTTCCACACGTTGCCACAGTTCATCACAGGTGGTGCTTGCCGGGCCACTTGGTTGCTGATCAGTGACCGGACGTGTTCGATGGGGGACATATCGGGAGAACAGGCTGGTCACGGCAGCAGTGACACCTGGTGGGCCGTGAATAATTGTTGCACGATGCGTGCCTCGTGCGGGCTCGCATTGTCCTGTTGAAACGTGGCCGCTGGCAGGTCCTGCAGGTAAGGAAGGACTACAGGCTTCGAAACGTCGGAGATGTAGAGGTGGCTGTTGAGTGTACCGGCGATGTGTACCAGAGGGGTGCGGGCGTCATATCCAATTGCGCCCGAAACCATAACGCCAGGCGACAGACCGGTATGGTGATGCATAATGCAGGCGCCATACAGTCTCTTGCCGTGGTGCCGCCACACGCAAATCCGACCATCGTGGTGTTGCAGGCAGAAGCGAGATTCGTCGGAGAAGACAATGTCGTGCCATTCCGTAGTCCAGGTGCAGCATTCACCGGCCCACTGCCGCTGCACCCGCCGGTGGTGTAACGTCAATGATAATCGGAGCAATGGGTGCTGTGCAACAAGTCCCCGCTCCTGCAGATGACGTCGAACGGCACGTGCTGACACAGGTTGTTGCACAACACACCCTAATTCCTGCGCTAACGTTCGTGATGTGGCGGTGCGAGCCGTCAATGCCCGCCGCACATCATGCCGGTCCTCTTGTTCAGTGGTGTGCCGCGGCTGCGGCAATTGCTCACGTCAGTCCGTCCGTCTCTCCTGCACTCACCGAACCCATACTCGCCTCACTGTGGCTGGATGTCGTCCCACGCGGAACCAAACTCACGTTTTCCTGTTGGAACACATTACTCTTACATCCCCAGAGCAATGCATTTCCAAGCACATGAATTTGAACAGATAACGGATTACATACTTGGGGCATCCGTACCTTGTAATATGTATGAATGATGTTAGGTGGATCAAGGTTTTATTAGGATCATAGTATCCTCAATTCTGATTATTTCTAAGACATCTGCTGTAGAAATGGGCAGTTCTTCAGCAGATGTCTTAGAAAATTGCTGAAGAATTAATCATCCAAATCACATTATGGGCAAAGCAGCTCATTATTTTTGGCTTAGAAATGCTGCAGTTCACAGTTCATCTATTTATGTGTCCAACTTCTGAGAAAACTTGAAAATGGTATTGCTGTGAATGTAAAAGTTGGCCATGACAGATAACAAACAGCTGCTTGCATCGTCTCATCGAGTGGTTTAGGCTTGCAGTGTAAAATTCATGTATTGGTGAGAAACAAGAATTGAGATTTTTTCCTATATCATTAATAATAATAATGCACTTAGCATCATATATATGGTTGTTCAAATTAATGCACCTGTATTTCCAGTGTGTTACTAATGTATAAAACAGTTTTATAATTTAAAAATGCAATTTCCCCATTATATACTATCCTATTGCCCGTTCAAGGACAGTTGTTTTGAAGCTTTAAATGAATATTAATATTTTTAATTGAAGCAGATTGAAATTAAATCAAATAAATGCCGGCTCGTTTGTAAGGAAATATAGTAAAAAATTATATAGCAAGAACTCATTCATGGTAGAACTGAAAATTATATGCTATTTATTTCTGTTTTTCAAAAGACCTCGCAATAAATAAACATTCCATTCTGTGCGACAGTTTTTCCTGTAGTCAAGTTTTTTCGTGTAAACTTACCTTAATAACTTTTGCTTTGATTTTTCATGTTAAATTACTTTTTCTCTGGCACATAAGTTATTCCGTTCATGGCTTGTTTTGAACTGTCCTGTTCGGAGGTTAGTTTGAAACTTCATACCGAAGCCTTTTCTACAAAATAATGCAACACCTGGCATTACAAATTGGAACTATCTAAATTATCGGCAATGTGCTGTTGGGGCGACATCTGTTTTTAGATGCAGTTTTGTTCACTTTGACATTGCAAGATTTCAGTTGTAGGTTAGTGTTTACATAGATTGATATTTTGCAAAATGTTTAATATAATCAGCACTAAACTCAAAGTTAGTTAAATTAAAAGATTTCAATTTACTTCCGATAAAAAAGAGTAAAAAAATAATTAAAGCATACAAATTAACGTTTGAATTGTGCTAAATTAAATGAATATGCAAATGCAACTTGCCATGATATTAAGAATTCAGTTCGAATTTTGTAGATCCGATAAATAGTACTAGTCATTGATAATAATCCAGTGTTTTTAAATTAGCACACTATCGCATTGACATCTGAAAGTTATCTCGTGCTATTATATTGCGGGCAATCATTTTGACATCGCAAGAGCACACATGAATGGATCGATAAGTGATGACGCAACAATGCAGACGTTGGTGTGATGTCAAGCATTCCAGAGAGACTAATCTGGCTGTTTATGTTATTAATTGCTTAGGCAGAAGTTCTTTTCTTTCAAAGCTATGTCAGTTTTCTCATTAATTTGGTTGCATATAACATAAGTGAGTCCTTTTGTTTTAAGCATTTGTGCCACTACAGTGTGTTCTGCTCTGAATTAGCTATGGCAGGGCGCAAAATTTTGTGGTGCCAGCATCATATTTTCCTGTCGCCACAACTGTTATAAGTTTTTTTTTTTTCAAATATTCAGTGCATAATGTTGTGCTGCTGATATGCTGAATTTGTTTTCTGTAATAACTTTTTTTACCTCTCTGAAACTTCCACACAGATGATAATAATTTTCAAAGCATTTTTTTCCGTTCCATAAACTGCTGGGTTCTCGGTGCTTGTATTGCTTGTTTGGAGGCTCTAAAGATCACTCCGCAGGCTTGTTTATCTGCCACTGCTATGAAGGGAACTGGCTCACTCAAATGAACTTTGACCAGCAGGGGTGGGGGGGGGCAGTTGGGGGCCACAGCTGAGGCAATCCCTTAAACAAAGAAAAAATAAACAAGCTTCCCTCAGATTTATGGCACCTGCAATTGAGCTACAAGAACAAGTATAATGAAGTAAATTTCTCCGTCATTTTTGGTCTACGCCGGGATTCGAACCCGAGGCCGCTTATTCCGGAACAAGTCGCTCTACCAACTGAGCTACGCAGACGTTTATTCTGATTCCTATCTGCCTTTATGTCGTGTGCGTCCTGCTGGCAGGCACGTCACCCCTCCCCCCCGAAAGAGGGCCGGGGGCATGGCCCACGTGTCAGCCGTGACCATGAATCGTTGCAGGCAGTCATCCACTGTAGAACGTGCACTTGAGAACTCCCAGTCAATCTGCTGTGTGGAATGTAACATCACACATTTTTATTTTTCGAAGCGCTGGAGAAGGAATTCTCTTGATTTTTCCTGTCTAGCGGTGTGTAAATAACATCACACCAATGCGAGATTTTGAACGGTCGGGTCATCCGGATAGTTCGGGCGCCATTATAACGAAGTAAATTTCTCCGTCATTTTTGGTCTACGCCGGGATTCGAACCCGAGGCCGCTTATTCCGGAACAAGTCGCTCTACCAACTGAGCTACGCAGACGTTTATTCTGATTCCTATCTGCCTTTATGTCAAGTGCATCCTGATGGCAGGTACGTCACACAAGGTGTGCAAAAACACAAAACGCTGGGTCTTCGGAACTGCATTTTTAGCACATCTTTTGTAAAGAAAGATCGTGCTTATGTTATCGGTTTGTCCGTTCGTCTGTGGACACCATATCTCTGCAACTATTTGTTCGATTTGAAAAATTCTTTTTACATTGGGAAGCTTGAAATATGCAAATTATGGATCCTTCATTTAGTTTTTTTTTTTTTTACGATGTAAAATTTCGCCGCTAGAGAGCGTAAAATGCTGATATCGAATTCAAAACACATTTTATTCCATATATTTGCTTCTAAGTATCCAATTGAAAAAAGTCTTACCTTTAGATTTCATGAATGTCGAAGAGTATTTTAGGTATAGTCACTTTTTCAAGTTACGCATAGATTTTCCGCTATTGGTTGTAAAAGTAAAGTGCACTTTCCTTGATATCTCTACTTCTAAAACTCCAATTTGAAAAAAAAATTTCTTCAGAAGATACAGCTCCTGATGGAAAATCTTTTGCATATATTTCTAATTTTTGCTAAAGAATGGTTTGCCCACCAGGTGGCATAAGTGTTAATTTCTGCTTCTGATGTATTTGCCACAAAATCTGAGCTTCTAAAATCTCAATTGAAAAATTCATCAGTGCACCGATGCCACTCACATTGATAAACCTTTTGGGAATATTTTCTTAAAATATTGCATAGTTTTTCCACCAGGGTGCATAGATTTGTATCTTATTTTTGTCAGTATCTGCTTCTAATGGTCCGATTTGAAAAATTCTTTCTTTATTGGATTGTTTCCAGTGTGGCATGTTTATAATATAATTTCAAAATTTTCAAGTAATCCATAGACCTGCTAGGGGGCTTAAAGTTAAATTGTGTTTTCCCTGATATCCCTGCTTCTAAAACCCTGATTTGAAAAATTCTTTCTGCACTGAATACAGCTCCTGATGGGAAATCTTTTGCATTTAATTTCTAATTTTTGGTAAAAAAAGATTTGGCCACCAGGGAGCATAAGGCTTAATTTCCACTTTTGATGTATTTGCAGCAAAATCTGAGCATTATAATACCATGCTTTTAAAACTGTTTTTTTGATGGTTTTATGTCTGGTGCTCTTTGGCCAAACATGGCCCTTGTGCCATAAAAATCAACCAACCAAAATTTGAGCTTCTAAAGTCTCAATTGAAAAGGTGTGCCCAACACAAGCTGTTTTTTGAAGAACAACATTTACCGCATAAATCATGTCTTTTTTTCTTTTTTTTTTTTTTTTAAGAAAAGTATAACTTCCTTCATGTGCTCTGTTTGTGCCAAGTTAAGCTACAAAAGATGGTTGCATTACTGAATTTGGTAAAGGGCAATGCCTACTCCAGGTAAACAGCACTGTTAACTGCACAAATTATACCCTATCTATTTTTTTTTTCTGGAAATGCAATAAAATTATTGCTGTTCTTCCTTCATGCACACTATTTCTGCTAAATTACACTTCAGATGGTGACTTAAGTTCAAGTATGAGCATGTTTTTTGAAGAGGAAAAAGGGTAACCATTGCACATGCCTCTTGAGTGTAAATAAAGCGAAAGACAGTGAGTGGAGCTATCAGAGTTCCTTCTGAATTGGTGGAAGCCTTGAAGAAAAAATTGGAAGTAATGCATATTATTGGGTTATTCTTATGAATCCATGCTTGTATAATTGTGTAAACCAGTGCTATCTGTTGTCTGGTGGACGAGGCTTTGAAACGCTAAGGAGTGGAGAGGTTGGGGGGGGGGGGTAGTGCATTTGGTCTCGAAATTTTTCCCCTGGCTGTGGTCTTACTGACACTTGGATATAGTGTGATAAATATTGCAGACACTTGGCTTATGCTGTGACTAAGTTCTTTTACATTTGAAATCTGTATCTTAAGTAAATGTTTTTTTCTATTGTGAAAGAAAACAAATGTATGAATTTTTCTGTCAAAATTATAGGAATGAAATGTGTGGAAAAATGTGGTGTGTGTGTGTGTGTGTACTTGTGTTTGTTTGTTTCTCTCTCCAAACTGTAAAATTTAGGTATTGAAATGCTTTTTTTTTTTTTTTTTTTTTTTTTATAGAAGCCATGACGACTTTTTTTCACTTTCGTCTTCCCACTGCTTGTTCCAGAAATGGTTTTGGAACAATTTGGAATAAAAAAATTCTGTCTAAATAGTTATGTTAGTTTCATTTTCTTGTTGCAGAGATGGTTCAGATAGAATTCAGAGGGGTTTGGAAAAGATTAATTTAAAATCCCAAAACAAGATGTATAAATTTAATTTTTTGAACTGAACTACAGATTTCAAAAATCTGGATTTTGTCAGATGAGTAATGATAGGTAGTTTTAGGTTTTTTTCAGGACAAAGAAAGCATACTGCTTAATTTTCATAATCACATTTATTGTTAAGACAGTGATGGCATTACACCTTTAAGTGTTGCTGAAAGTTATAATGTGTAGTTAACTGTTTGTTCTGTGGTAGTATTTGAATAACAATGTGAAAAGTTGGTGAGTGTTGTAAGTTCTGGTTTGAATATTTATCTGTTCACAGTGCAAGATTGTGACCTTTACAAGAAGAATTATGAACTAACAGAAAATGTGTTCCATCAGAAGATAAAGGATTTTATGCGGATGTATAATTATTCAGTTAATGCTGATGGCATTTTCAATGTTCTGAACTTCATGTATACTCCCCCAGCAAATAAGACAAATGAAGCATTTAGACAAGGTTTCATTGATGTAAGTTTAATATTTAATTTATTACTTTAATGTTGTGCTTTGCATAATTCATTGATTTTTGAAGAAGAGATAAACTTTGGCATGTCCCAAATCTTCAGAATCATAATATTACAAGCATGTGGATCAAAATCAACATTACACCATATATATATTAAAAAATTCTCTTAGATGCAAAGATGCTTTTACTATGGCTCGTTCAGCTGTGGATTATGGTATAGGTGGCTACTTACATATAGTACTGTACCAGTATGCTTGAGCTAGTACAGTATTCCATTGCTAACCATGAATTTCAGTATTTGTGAATAAATCTCTCTATAGCCTTTACCTGACCTGATTCTAATACCTTGACTATGTACAGATCAATAACCATATCCTCTATTTTCACCTTTAAATTCCAGATTCAAATTCCACCCAAATGACTGGTTGCCAGATTTAGTTGTGGGATGTTAAATTTATGTTTTCCAACATGAAGTACCTTATGTTGCCTGAACTATGTTTATAACACATTCAATTATAAAGCATTTTATTATCAGTTCTTGGCACAATTGGAGCATGCAGTGTATAGCAAAAGAAAATTAAATATATATGAGTATGGTGTAAATCTGTAATTTAGCAAATAAAATCTATGCATTAATGAAGTCATGGCAACTCCCAGTGACAAAATATCATAAAATTTAACTTTAGTTTTACGAGGATTACTGGGATGATTTTTTTTTTTTTTTTTTTTTTTGTTAATTTTTTTTTCAGGTTGCATACCAACCTGTCACCAGAACTGACTCAAAAGAGTAGGTGTTGGTGTTTGTGGCTGGGAATTACCATGTGAGAAAGTATTACCACATAAGAGAGTATTAGCAGATGAGAGAATTGGTGTTTTCACTCACTGCTGGGTATTACCACACAGGTGCAACACCTACTCTCTTGAGTCAGTCCTGACAAAGGGTTGGTGTGCAACTCAGAAATTTGACAGCAGCAATGAAGAAGTCCTTCCTAGTAATATTTCCAAAACTAAAGTTAAATTTTATGAAATGAAATCTAGTAAGTTTTTGTTAGTACCATATATAGTATATACATTTGACACGTAAGTCAAAAAACTAGAAATTTGCCATGGCAGATTTCCAGTCCACATCTGGAAATCCATTTGGAATCCATGGTTTCATTGTTAGTCATTCAATTCTTAGGCTTGTTTTTGTTTTTTAATTATGACCGTGGTTTAATTTTGACATTGTTTTTTAAGTTTGATTATATCACAAATGAGTAGTAATTTTTTCCTTTAATTTCTTTTGTGAAGGCAAGATGAGCTTTTGGTTTGTTTCTCATTTGTTTTTGTACAGGTGTGATTTTGTTTAATTATCTAGCTACACATATTAATTACCATTTGAAACATCCTGACTTGTTGATCACCATGCTAGTTACCTGGTATCAATTATGCTGAGTGATTAACTTCACAGCATTATACTGTATGATTGATTGGTAACTTATTTCTGTTGTAATTCTGTACATAAATGTTGTGCTTTGTTGCCATAGCAATGAAACCAGTTTTTCACAGCTACTGGTAGTGAAAGATACTGCTTGAAATCATGTAGTTGCATAATCTCATCCAAAGCATTCTGCCATGATCTCAGAGCTGCATTGCATTATATGATCAGAGTTGTTTCAACAACTCCGTAGAAACCAGGAAAAGAAAACATTACATTATGATTATTTCTATTGTGTTGTTCATGAACAACATTTGAGGAACAAATACATGAATTTATAATGAATTAAATGGCATATTTCTTTGGTTACTGCACACGGGGAAGGGTGGGGTCTATAAATATTGAATTAAGATGCACATATGTTTTTAATGACATTAAACCTGTCATTTGTGGCATATTTTGGCTAGTTAAAAATATTATATTTATTTTATTATATAAGAAGGCAATATCACAAGAACTATGTGAAAGGTTAAAATAACCTAAAGTTAATTTGGAAATGGCACAATGACTCAGTACCTATAGTGTTTTGTATAGAAATAGAAGTGTTGCATTTTAATAGAAAAACTTATTTTTTGCCTCCTGGCATTCAGTCATTTCAGATGTGTGAACTCTTGTCATTCCTACCACATTTTTGCAGAATTAAAAATTTTGGCATGACAGTTAATGTGTCATAATTTTTCTGTGTTATTTTATTATACCAAGTATCTGATTATATATGTGGCACTCATATTCAGTTTTTTTTTTTTTTTTTTTTTTTACAATTCATTGAAATTTCATTGCTATCTTTTGATTTATTTAGCTTTTGACTGACCGGTATTACTCATCACCAAATGAAGTTATGACAAAACTGCTGCTTAAGAATAAAGTCACCACCTACATGTATATCTTAAATTATACCTTAGAAGGGTATAGGCCAAAGTTGCAAGGTAATATGTGAGCAGATGAAGTGGTGTTTCTTTCCACTATTTTTGCTTTTTGCAGTATTGTATCTTTTTCTTAAAATAAGTTTTAAAAAAAAATCAGTACTTTCAAATGAATGCTAACAGTTAAATGTCTCTGTTAAATATGCACTGAAAATTTTTGCACGGAAATGAAATGTGTTTTATTAAATTAGAATTCTTAATATCATATCATAAGCTACGTTAAAAAATTATAAGTGGTGGGATGTTTCGGTAGTGACGTCTACCTTCATCAACCATGGAATGAACCATGTGGAATGAACCATGTGGTATAAGCATCAGTTGTTCCCAGACTTCAAAATAGCTTTCCAAATGATAGGGATGTGAAAAGGTGCGTCTGTATTGTAGGTGTAAGGTAGATTTCAACACTTTCGTGGTACATGAGGGCTTTCAGAGTGATAAGTTTAATATTTTGCCAATCAGGAATCGCGGACATATCGCCGATAGTTAAAACTGAAAGGGAGGTGGAAGGGTTACCTTTCAACATTAGCAATATGGAACATATCAAAAATGAAAACAGGTCTGAGGGATCAACATTTGGGTGACATTTGCAAAGTGTCTCCCAAATGTTGATCTCTCAGATGTCTTCTTGTTTTTGGTTTTATGTTCCTCATTTGACTGAACTGCTCACATGTCTAGGTACTGTGAAAGACAGAAGACATGAATAATGCTTGTTTATGTATTTCTGGATACTTCTGATACATACTTGGAATAAAAGTCAGGTACTGTAGGAACCTGTAAAAACTTGCACTTCACTGCAGAGTCATGCTGCAGATATGTAATCTATAATTGTAGATGAGGTGGAACACTTTCGATGTCAAGCAGGGCAAGGAGAGCATTGCCATGAAAATTTCATTCTTTGAAGTTAAAAAATCTGCTTTTGAACTCCTCTCTGATTTGAAATGCATTGTACATAATCATCTGAGCTCCATGTTCTATTTTCATTCACTAGTGCCACTAATGTTGGAAAGTGAATGCAATTTTTATTTTGAAATTTATGTTCTCACAGGATTAGTTTGGTCTCAAACACTTTCTCATAGTCATAAAGGTTATGAACAAGTTGACCTTTCCCAAGTAAACAGTAGTTCAGTTCATTAAGGTGACCAGTAATGTTGACTAGGAATGCAAAGTCACTTTTAATCACTTCTCATCATAGACATTGCAACAGGGTTTCCTTTAAATTCCTATATTGTTGAACTTTGTCCTTCAAAGGAAAAAGATGCTGAAGCATCTTCTCGCAGCTCAACCAATGTACTTCCGCATAATATGCAACATCACCTTGTTCAGCTTCCAAAGTGCTCAAGAACTTTTGAAATTGCCTTTTTAGAGACCTTTTGACTGGATAAAATTCACCACTTTCACAACAGTCATCACATGTTCAGAGTTTGAGAAGGACTTCTTACACCAATTTTCTTGGTGGATAATGCAGTGGAAAGCCACCATCTTAGTATTAGTATTGCCTTACTCCTTCTGTCAGATTTTATTGAAGTTGTCACTCCTCCCTTCTTTTCAGACATAGCACGTGCATCATCTGTGGTTATGGCAGATATGTTGCTCAAATCTAACTCACACTTAGCCAAGGTATCTTAGACTTGAGTACAAATCTGAAGATCATGTCGTGTCTTTAAGAGCAACTACACTGGCTAATTCCTCTATAGTCGTGAAGTTTCTATCAATTCCACGATTGAAAATGGCTACTTGTGAGGAATTGGTTACATCTGTAGATTCATCCATCGCTACAGAATAAAACACAAACTCCTTGCAGCTGAATTTGAAATTGCTGAATACATTTGCTGCCAGATCCTCCATATGCTTTACTACTGTCACGCCAGACAAGCTAATGTTTGAAACAATTTGAAACTAATGAGCAAAGCACATTAACTGCACATTGAAGACATTCTTTCAGAAATTCTCCCTCAATTTTGTAAATTCTCTCCATGTTTTGCAATTTTTTCTACTATCATCTAGCTAACACGGACATTGTGTTCAATTTGTTTATTTACCTTGGAGAATAGCGACTGCTAACCATTTAGCTTGTCCTTTAATTCATTAGCTTTATCGCTCCAAAAATCCCCCTCCAATCGTTAATGTTTTATACTGTGCTTCGTATCATAATGCCTCTTGGTATTGTATTCTTTCATTACTGCAATGCTCTCATTGCACATAAGGCAAACTGCCTTATTCTTATGCTCAACAAAAAAGTAATGGAACTACCACTTTTCCAGAAAAAATCTCACTTTGTCTCCAACTTTTCTCCTCTTGCTATCACAGCTCACCATTGTGCACACATTCAAAGATGTAATGCATCTGCTGACTGAAGTGTTTCACCTGGCTCAAGTCAATTACTCAGTGCCCTTCTTTATTGCTAGTCAATCATGAGCTTTACATCCACCTGCTCCCTTAACCTCAGGATCATGCAGACATTATTCTCCTAGCATCCATTCCTTCCGTGCAGTGGTCTAAGCGCTGGGTTATGATCATTCGTCCAAGGAAGGGTCCAGGATCAATTAGGCACTGATGTTTTTGTCTTACAGCACTGTCTCTCTCCCCTCGCTGGAACCAGCAGCCCCAAATTAAGGATGGGTGACTGCTTATAGCCAATTGAGTTGCTAATAGTGGTGATTTAACCTTTAATCAAAAAAAAAAAAAAAATTCCAAAGTACTCTTAATAGGATAGTGGCAGTTTTGGGGACTAAAATGCATAGGTGGCAAAAAGGGGCAAACAGTGGCAGTTCTTCAGGCACTAGCAGACACTTTTACTACTTCTAGACACTAGCACCCAGCACTTAAAACTCAAATAGATGGTAAGTATATTTTGTTAAATTACATAATGTAAAATTTTATGGTAAATTATGTTTTGAAAATCATAAAATTACTAATGTTAACAATCATTGTAATTTATTTGAAACTCAACGGCAAACATTGTATTTATTCCCCATTGTGAATTTCGGCACATACAAATTTTGCTCCCCCAAACGAAATGCCACCCTTGATAAAATGTTTGCCTAGTGTGAAATGGTTTGGCGGGCCACCCATGGCTCGCAGGCCTCTAGTTGAAAACCCTTACTCTAGAGCATTGGTGGGAGAAGTGCATGCAGTGGCTGAGAACTGTCAAAAAATAAGTGATATCATAATGGTATAGCTTTCATGTATGTTTTCAGAATACGAACTTTTTGAATGACTCCAGTATATGTGAGCTGAGCGAAACCAAAAAAAAAAAAAAAAAAAAAGCAGTTGGTAGCACATGGAGATTATCCCAATATTGCCTATTGCCATACAAAATTGCCACAATATTTTGAGGTTATTATATTTGCACTTTTAAGGTATTAACCTCTTGCAAAGTGCGCATAGTTTACGTGCAATTCATAAATGAAAAAACCATTTGAAAGTACCACGTACTCACCAAAAAATTATGGTAACCTCCAATGACAACACACTTCCAACACGTCATTAATGACGTGTTGGAAGTGTGTTGTCATTGGAGGTTACCATAATTTTTTGGTGAGTACGTGGTACTTTCAAATGTTTTTTTCATATTTTGAGGTGTATTTAGATTTTTTTATTTTTGTGATATTTCAAAAAAATTTCATCTACTCTGCAATTTTTCTTGTAACTGCAGTTGGAAATGTCTTTAATACACAGGGAAAGCCAATGACTGTAATTCACCTAGATTTTCTGCATTTGTCATTAGCATTCTTGTAATTATGTGTAGGATTTCTGTAATGTTATAGCACATCTCTTCTGTGCTCACTTCAGCAAACCAACTTGAATTAGGATTACTTTCCAGTTACTCTATACAAGATTCTGATTGGCTCTGGTTGTACACTTATTGGTACTGGCTGGTGCAATTCCTTATGGCTGGTGCAATTCCTTATGTTAAAAATTCAGTCACTGATGGTGCTTGGCACTTTCGATTACCCCTTCCATTATTGAGTGACAAAACACAGCCCAGCAACTGTGATACCCAGTGGCTACCCATTTTTTATACTGCTGAAGGATCATGCAATACTAACAAAGCCTGTCAGTTGATTAGTGGTTGAGTAACATTGGGCTTAAACATTTCTGTCTCTTTGTACTGTTTGGCATTGATTTGAACTCCAGGTAGAGCATGGGAGTTGTACTTGTCAATATGTTGCTGGAAAATCATCAGTGGCTGTGAATTTGGGATGGGTGATTCCTAGCATCAGGTGCTTATGGATGTTGTCAAACCCAAAGATAAAATACAGAAAAAAGACTAACTTTTTTTTTTTCCATCGTACTGGTTCTTACAAGGTATGACTTGTTCTGTACATATCCATCAATAAGTTAACTGATACATCAGCATGTCATACATAATATTTTCAGAGCATGTGAAATTAATTTATATTCTATTCCAAATAAGAATTGTTGGCTTGGAACCTCTATAGATAAAAGAGATTGCCATGATTATGATTGGAAGTGTTTTTTTTTTAGTGATCTGGGAACCTACAAATTATATTTTAAACAAATTTATGTGTTAGTGTGTCTTAAAAAATTATTAATGAATTGCTGAAATTTTCATGATGTATACTTTTTGCTGCGCATTTAGAAATTCATTTTGCAATTTCATTGTAGGTATTTCTACAGAAGCAGAATATCTTTTATTGACTGGTGCTCCTTTTATGAATCCCAAGTTTTACCCTCCATACTTAAATTTAGAAAGTGCTAAGTGGTCAGAAGGAGATAGAAATATGAGCAAATTTTATATGCAAGCTTGGGCTAATTTTGCCAAAGAAGGGTATTTCTATTTTTTAACTTTACTTATGTACATGTGTTCAATAAAGTAGTAATTACAGTATTTTATCCACTTATATATGTCTGTTGTTTTTTTTCAAATATGTGTGGTGTATGTATGATACTCATAAAATTCTCAATGGGTGTAGTTTCATGTTCTTAAGTACCAGTAAATTCAAGAAAACTAGTACCTTTGCAGTTAAAAATGGTTTTATCACAGGTTGCTACTTGTACATAATTTTTTACTACCTTTGTTTCCATCAGGATGGTGCATGTTACAAAATAAGTTTCCAGAAATATGCTCAGTAATGGACATAGTTGTTCGCAATATGTCCCAGTAATGACATAGTTTTTTGTTTGGAGTATCCACAGCATGGGATAATGATGCAATTAATAGACATCTAATTTTACACTTTCACATATGTGCAAATTAGAGGTGGGGTAGAAAGCCCATCAGTTATTGTCACTATTAGTAAGAAATCACTGTTACCATTACAACCTGTGACAAAAAGTAACAGTTGCAAATTCACTGATAAGAATGTCACCATTAGTCATGTCCAAACAATGCTTGGGGTCGTCCAAAATCACTGTTACATCATAGTTTCAGTTGCCATGTCATATTTAAACAATTTGTTTCCTTTTCTGTTGAAACATCATAGAGGTCACTAGTGGTTGTTGAGCTTTCTTTCAGTCTCCCCTTAAGTTTTTGTTTTGGAGTTCCACTGTGTGCTCACTTGTAAACAAAGGATTCAAAGCGAGCTCAATTGTAACAGTGATTTTGTCACTGTTACAATTAATACAGACATTTGACGTGGACTAGGAACATCAAACAGAAGTTATTGCTCTTTCCACGTTTATAAGTGAGTCACGGAAAAATTCTCATTGGCCATCACTGGGAATCGAACCCAGGGACTTCCAGTTACGCGCCGGACATGCTTCCACTGCACCACAGCAGCCTCGAATTCCTCCAGACTCGCATGCGACTTACTGCCAGGCCACTTGGCAGGTTGCTTCTTGGAGACTCACACAATGCTGAGGATTCACCAAAGATGGTAAGCAGCAACTGAACAAATAACTAGAAGGCGAATGAATAATTAATACCGACATTTGACGTGGACTAGGAACATGAAACAGAAGTCATCGCCCTTTCCACATTTATAAGTGAGTCACAGAAAAATTCTCATTGGCCACCACTGGGAATCAAACCTAGGGTCTTCCAGTTAGGCGCCGGACGTGCTTCCACTGTACCACAGCAGTGTCGAATTCCTCCAGAATCACATACGACTTACTGCCAAGCCACTTGGCAGGTTACTTCTTGGAGCCCTGCACAATGCTGGTTATTCACCAAAGATGGTAAGCAGCAACTGAACAAATAACTAAAAGGCAAATGAATAATTAATACCGACATTTGACATGGACTAGGAACATGAAACAGAAGTCATCGCTCTTTCCATGTTTATAAGTGAGTCACGGAAAAATTCTCATTGGCCGCCACCGGGAATCGAACCCAGGGTCTTCCAGTTACGCTGCGGACATGCCAATAGTGGAAGCATGTCCGGCGCGTAACTGGAAGACCCTGGGTTCAATTCCCGGTGGCAGCCAATAAGAATTCTTCCGTGACTCACTTATAAATGTGGAAAGAGCAATAACTTCTGTTTAATGTCACTGTTACAAGTAAGACAGTGACTCTCAGTTCCAGCTTCTTTACAGATCTGTCACTGCTGTCATAGATGATGATTTTGTCATAATTTAAAGTCACTATTACTTCCATAAAACTATCTTCATTGTCACTATGACAGGAAAATCACTGTTAAGCCGACCTTTAGTTCAAATACACTAAGTGTTCATTGAATTACGACCACATGTTAAACACTTAATGGACCCTACTTTCAGTCAATGCCACCCGACATGGCATAGACTCCATGGGTGTCTGTACAGTTTTGTGGGGATTTGCAACCACACTATTTGTATTGTGGTCCACAGTTCTGGCATGAAATGGGATAGTGTGTCCAACTGCCTTAACTAACATTCCACAGCTGTTCGATTGGGTTAAGATCAAGCGAGCTTTGAGGCCTTTCAAGATTTCTCATACCAGCACTATGTTCATTGAACCATTCCTGCATTAGGTGTGCCCGATGACATGAAGCATTATCATTGTGTAAGAACCTATCCCCCTCTTGGTGGAGGTGCAACATTGTGGGGTATACATGGTCTGCAAGCAGTCACTGGTAATACAGGGTGCGCCATATAAAAGAGACCCTGTGACCAGACATTGTTAGGCGGGTTAAAGTTGTTTGGTGGCTTTCCAGTTAAAACCACTTTGTTCGACTTCTAACCAGTTTCTGGGTGTACAGCTGCAAAGTATTTCTCCGAAGTGGTTATTCACAGCCAGAGCAGTGTAGGTATGCGGGCGTAAGTGAAGAGAGAACAAAGGCAACGGAAATGGTTTTAAGTATGGAACAGTGGATTTTTACTGTGGAACAGTATTTCAGAAATAACTAATACAAGGTTTTAAATGAGTTCTTTACAGAAAACTAATCCGCACCCCTTGATGAATTAAAAGTGAACACTACGGTTGCCATAGCCCAGATTACTGCTGATGAGTTGTGGCGCGTTACAAACCTGTTCCGTCGTATGCAACTGTGCCTTGATGTCAGAGGACAGCACTTTTAGCAATTGTTGTAAACGCTGGTAAATTACTACTGTTTTCTGTCATTTCAACTATTTTTTGCAATGTATAGTAACATTGCCTGACTGTTGTCGTTCATTATACTCAGACCTCTCTTATACGGCATACCCTGTACCAGGCATCTATATATTTACATACTCCACATGCACCAGGGCTCCCAGTTCATGATATCTAAACATTCTCCATGTCATACAACCTCTCCACTGACTTGGATAGTTGCCATGCGTGAGGGATCCATAGCCTCATGCTGCTGATGCTGAATTCAGACTCTGCTATTGGCAGAATGGAGAACATATCGTGATTCATCAGACTAGCACACCTGCTTTCAATATTCTATCGCCCAATATGTATGTCGTTGGCACCAAGGCATTTAAATTAATGGACTGTTATTGGAAGAGGGTGGCACATAAGGCATCTACTCTTGCTGCCCATCCATGCACATAGTTGTACAGGATATTGTTTCTGGTTGGCCCTTATTTTATTGGGCTGTCAACTGTGAAACTGTGCTGCACTGATTGCCCTGTGTATTGCAATAGACCCTTGCCATTCACATCTGGAATGCACCTTTCGCCACCCTTCACAGTTGTTTTGCCTTTTCTAAAATGTATGCACCAACCCTTCATTCACCCACATGGCCTTTCATAAGCTCCGATAAATCCTTGGTTTTACCCATTGCATCTGTAACTTCTCTCAACTGAACCACCAACCTCTTATTTACACCACTTTAGCCTACAGGCCATGCCTTTCACCTCGTTACTCCAGTGTTGTAATTCATTGTGTACTCAGTACGTTTATAGCAGATTTTAGGGATCCATGCACGTATTCACAGAAACCCTGAGAAATTGCAAGCTGGATAGTTGGTGATGGGATTTGAGCCCTCAACAACAAGTTGCTTACCACACAAGGCTTCTGCTTTAGCCAACTGCATGGCATTGGTGGGCAAAATTTATTAGCATTTTGAATTATAAATATAATATACGGAGTAGGATCCAAAAGTTCGGGGACAGCACCTACCCATGACAACATAAGCATGTAGTTAAAGTTACGGCGTCTGGAATACATCCTGCCATCCTCCCCCAACTCCGTAGTCAGAATGGTTTGGCCCATGGAAAGTGATTGGAATGTACGCGCAGACCTTTGCTGCTGTGGTTAGTCGTCTGTCTTTTGCGATGTGAGAAACATGGCTTTTGAAGAGCAACGTCATAACATTAAATTTTGTCAGCGTTCGGGTAAAACAGCTACAGAGACGAAAAAACCATTAGAAAGAACCACTCACTCACCATAAAGATCATGGTAACCTCCAATGACAACACACTTCCAACACGTCATTCATCGTTATGTAACTGGGCTTCCAAGGTTTACAGACTTCTTGCTTACGCTTCTTATTTTCGGGTGTGAAACATCGTTTTTTTTTTTGTTTTTTTTTTCTCTTCTTTTCCTTAGCCTTATAAGATGTTACTATAATGCTTGTCAATTCGATAAAAAATCACACATACAACTCATTCATACAATTCAAGTAAAAACTATGTACATAACCTTACATTCACAGGTGATTAAACCTTGGTCAACTCTAATTATCAAACTCCTCCTTCTGTTTCACAACCTCTGCTACTCCCACTGCAAGTGTCACACCCATTCAGCCCCTCACATCCAATCCTCTAGTACTTTCGACAGGTCCCTGTCATCTTCATATCGCCGCCCCGGTGGCGCAGTGGTCTAAGGCGCTGGCCTCTGATCATTCGTCCGTAAGGGGTCCGGGTTCGTATCCCGGTCCGGCATGGATGTTGTGTTTGCCTTACGGCACTGGCTCTCTCCCTTCCCTGGAACCAGTGACCCTAAATTAGGGACGGGCGACTGCTTATAGCCCATTGAGTTGCTCACGGTGGTCGTTAAACCTTCAATCAAAAAAAAAAAATCTTCATATCGAATTGACAAGCATTATAGTAACATCTTATAAGGCTAAGGAAAAGAAAAAACGATGTTTCACACCCGAAAATAAGAAGCGTAAGCAAGAAGTCTGTAAACCTTGGAAGCCCAGTTACATCACGATGAATGACGTGTTGGAAGTGTGTGGTCATTGGAGGTTACCATGATCTTTATGGTGAGTGAGTGGTTCTTTCTAATGGTTTTTTCATTTATGAATTGCACGTAAACTATGCGCACTTTGCGAGAGGTTAATACCTTAAAAGTGCAAATATAATAGCTACAGAGACCTTAGAAATACTTTCAAAGGTGTGCGGTCACTCTACGAGGGCAAGATCGAAGGTGTAAGAGTGGTATCGCTGTTTCAAATAGGGCCGAGAATCCATCGCAGATAATGAGCGCTTTGGTCGACCCATGACTGCACGGAGTGAGGAAAACATTACGATGGTGGCCCAGTGTGTTCGTCAGGATCGTTGCCGAACCATTAAGGAAATCGCAGAGGCCACGTGCCGGCACATTTTGACAGAGGATTTTAACAGGCACCGCACGTGTCAGCACATTGTCCCTTTTGACCTCCAAAACAAAAGGATGAATGGATATCGGGCGAATTAATTGACAAAGCCGATAGCGATCCTACGTTTTTTGGATAACATCAGGGGGTGATGAAACGTGGTGCTGTTTGTTTGATATTTATCCAAAGCAAGCTTCTCCAACGTGGAAATCAGTCTTCACCTCGACCAAAGAAATTCAGGCACGATCGCAGCAAAGGGGAAAGTCTCGCTGGGGGTGTTTTTTGATTCTCACGGCATTGCCCATTCCGAATTTATTCCCGAGGGCACAACCGTTAACAAGGAACATTATCTGGACATTTTACATCGCTTACGGGAGTCAATCTGTCGTAAGCGGCCGGAGATGTGGCGAAGTGGACGATGGCACCTTCTCCATGATAACGCGCCTGCACATTGGTTTCTACTGGTCACAGAGTTTCTGACCAGAAATCGTACTAATATGCTTCCACATCCCACCTATTCACCCAACTTAGCCCCCCTGCGATTTTTACCTCTTTCCACTAATGAAACAAAATCTGCAGGGAAGTCATTTTGTGTCAACAAATGAGGTAAAAACAGCAATGCAGGAGGCATTACGAGGGGTTGCAAGGCTTTCAGCAATACTTCCAGAAGCTTTACAAGCACTGGCAAAAGTGCATTGTTGCCCAAGGGAATTGTTTTGAAGGTGGTTGCACATCAGTGTTTTAAAGTATTCAAGGTAAAGAACTATACGCCAAGTCTCCGAACTTTTGGATCCTACCTCACAGTTGCATAACAGTTTGCACGAACATCAGACTGCAAAACATTGATCTCACATGTGACATATTTTGAAGCATGATTCAAGGTAAAGCCTCACATTATTTGCATTTCCCCATTTATGTATTGTATTTTCCGCACCACACTTTTTAGCGTGTTTTGAAAAAAAAAGATGGTGCTTATGCAGAGGTGCCAAGTACTACGGATCCTCCGTAGTTTCTACAGATGTCATGTTCGTACTACGGACCTGCGGAGAAGGTGTGAAAAACTACGGATTTTCCCAAAAATCTCAGATAATTCCGGAAAACTTTTTTTTTTGTTTTAATTATTTAAAAAAAAAAAAAAAAAAAGCCAAGCATAGTCAAATGTGATTTTTGTGATAACGTCGCGAAGCCGTCACACAGCAAGCATGTTTGGCTGGCCGACAAGCAAGCGGAAATGTTGCAGCGGAGATCGTTCTGTGTGACCACGTGACTTTGTACCTGGCTTGCCGTGGGATGGTGTTCGCAACGCACGACGTCTGTTAACTTCGGGAAAACCTTAACCGCGTCCTGAGCTAACGTAAGTTGTCGGAGGTAGACTAGAGTCAGTCCCACGTTTTCTGTTCTTGTTGTTAAGTTGATTAGTTGTGGTGTGACGTGATTTTCTGTAGTTATGAAGTGTGCTTCAGTGGCTTCCAGTTCTAGTGGTGTGAAAAAATAAAAAAACTCGCAGCAGTACAAGGAATGTTATTCGTTGGAATTTCCATGTTTACAGCGGTCGTGTGTTTCTGTGAATCATGTGTTTTGTGGCGTGTGCAATTGAGATTTTTGGGTGACTCATGGCGGACGGGGAGTTGTTTGTTCTTCGCGCGTATTTGCCCAGAGCAAGAAAAAATCTCTCCCTGTGTCTTTGGCAACCAGCCAAAGAAAACGTCGAGCAGCTGCTGGGTGTGTGCCCAGTTGTGACCTACTTTCCCACGCTCCTCGCTGTCGGCAAAGAGCTTAATTGTTTATGTTACTTTGACAGATTTGCAAAGCGCAGTTCTTTTTTTTTTTCCTCTTGTAAAAATGTTCTGCTAAACAAAGGGATGTTTTATTTTATCTTGTCAGATTCAAAAGAACTTTCTTTCTTCTTTAATAGCTTGTTTTAAAGGATTGTTTTTCCCAGATCATTCTTCGTTGGGAATCTTTTAATTTCAGTTTTAATTTTTTTTTTCATTACTCACTTGCGTTTTAAGTTGTGACATTTTACTTCCCGCATCTTAGCAGAAAACTTCTATTGTGTTAATGAAACATTGCATGGATTTTTATTGTAATTTATTTTATTTGCATTGCCTTTTTATTTTATCCTTTTTTTCCAGAATTGATTTATTTATGCAATTTAAAATACCTTTTTGATTATTTTTTTCATATAAGCATTTAATGCTAATTTTCTATTTATCCGCATAATAACGCTACGAAACCTTTCAAAGTTAATTGTTCTGTGCGTCGGTCTTTGCTCCCATTGTGTTTGTCGTGTACAAATTTACTTGCAATAGCGTTGGGTAAATGGCCACCTGTCTCTACTAATATTCTTGGATCTAAAAAGCAAAAAAGTTGTCAAAAATTCATGGAGAGTTATTCGCAAGAATTTCCGTGTCTAAAATCGTCTCGGGTATCCAAAAACCATGGGTTCCGTTCCCCATGTGCTGTTGATTTTTCAATCTCACACGGCGGAAAAGACTATTGCGATCGGCATTTTCACTCTAAAAAACAGGAGGAATAACCATAAGTGTGGGGCATCACACACTTATGACATAACGTATTTATTAAAAGCTGGAGTTGCAGTTAATGGTATGTATTTTTTGTGTATTTACGCAAGTTTTTTTCCCCCCATTTTAAGGGGACTTAGTATGTTGCAAAAATTATCCAAGTATTGTCCCCGATCCAGATTAACATGTTGCTTAAATTGTAGCAGTGTACTCTGGGAAATGGTCAATGGCTGAAAATTTTAATGTGGGAACTTGACTTGACCTCACTACGGAAAAACTACGGTTGCCGCGCACGTGGACTACTGATGACTTCCTTCAGATGTTGGCATCTCTGCTTATGTTATTGATTTGTCCCTCTGTCTGTGGACACCATATCTTTGCAACTATTGATACAATTTGAAAAATTCTTTTTGCATTGCGAAGCTTGAAATGTGAGAATGATGATCCTTTTATTCTGTTTTTTTTTTTTTTTTTTTTTTTACGATTCACAGCTAGAGGGCATAAATGCATATGATCAAATTCAAAATACATTTTATTCCATATATTTGCTTCTAAATATCTGATTGAAAAAATATTTTCCCTTTTGATGCAGTTTATATTGAAGACCATTTTAGGTAAAGTCTTTTTTCAAGTAATGCATAGATTTCCTGCTAGGGGGCATAAAGGTAAATTATGTCTTCCACTATATCTGCTTCTAAAACTCAATTTGAAAAATTCTTCCTGTATGGGATGCAGTGCCTAATGGGAAATGTTTTGCATATAATTTCTAAATTCTGATAAAGAATAGTTTGGCCACAAGGAGGCTTAAGTGGTGTTGTTTTTTCTGCTTCTGATGCATTTCCATCAAAATCTGAGCTTCTGAAAACTCAATTGAAAAAATTCTTTCATGAACCCATACTGCTCACCTCAGAAAACCTGTTCAGAATACTTTCTTGAAATGTATAGTTTGTTTTCTCCAGGGGATGTAGATGTATATCAGTGACGTATCTTGTGTCCAAGACCTGGGCTATCTCTACCATCCCCACCAGTACTGTTTTTTTTTTTTATTGCGAAGCTTAATTTTTAATTGTTAAGTAATAGAAGTTACTTTTTTTCTAAATTTTAGGTACATTCTATTGCTGACATGATACCAAATAATTGAGATTAGGATTTGAACACACATGAACTCCATTCTTCTTCTAAATACTTTATTTGTACAGGAACTTCATTCTTTTTTCCTTTTGTGTGAACTTGAGTGTTACGTTTTCATAAAGTTTCTTCCAAGTACTTTTTCATATTTAAAAAGATTGTTTTTTCTCTATTGACAAAACATCCAAGTTGCTGGAATGTACATATCCTTGTGTGGCTCTAAGATATATCTTAATTTTTTTTAATGCAGAAAAACTTCTTTGGGCAGTTGCAGTTGTTGATGGAAACTTTAACGTTAGATCTGCTAATTTGTACACCTCACTAAACACTGTCCTGCCGCCCTAGTGGCGCAGTGGTCTAAGCGATGGCCTCTGATCATTCATCCGAACGGGGTCCGGGTTCGAATCTCGGTGAGGCATGGATGTTGTGTTTGTCTTATGGCACTGGCTCTCTCCCTTCCCTGGAACCAGTGACCCTAAATTAGGGACGGGCGACTGCTTATAGCCCATTGAGTTGCTCACGGTGGTCATTAAACCTCAAAAAAAAAAAAAAAAAAAAACACTGTCCAATTTATTCAACTTTATGTAACACGTAATATCTCTTACTGATTTGTTTTTGTATTCATCAAGGGAATAAAACACCTTCAGTTAATTTTTTAATCTAGCTGTATCAAAATTTGAAGCGTAGAGATCTTTAATTTCTGACAGTAGATGTACAGGAAAGCTTTCGCAAAATTTATCAAAACAGTTCAAATCCAACAAAGCCACGAATTTACGATATAATATCACTGATTTTAATTCATTGACACTTCACACAAACTGAAACAACTCTCGCGAAACACGTGCTGTTATGGGTAGGAGCATACAAGTGACTAAAATAGTCCAAGTCTTTTTTGAGCGAACCATTGTCCAAAGCAATGGCCCATTCCTCTTCACCCACTCATTCATGTTGCCATGGAAACGCTAGCAGGTGATCATATGGAAGATCTTTGAATCAGAACAGCAAAAGACTGGTAAAACTGGTTGCGTTACGATGGCACCATCCTTCCACTAGGAGCCCCGTTGGTCTTCGCTCGTCAGACTGATTCTCTCTAGTCAAAGGAAGCAAATCTGCTAGTGTTTTTTTTTGCAGCAAAAGCATCGACATATCTTAATACCATTGATAATTTACTTTTATTTGTGTATATTTAATTGACTTTTATTTGTGCATTCTCTAGGCTTCACAGCTAGCCTCAAATATACGCCACTTATGAATATCATATTTTTGTCGATATCTTTGCTTCTAAGTGTAAGATTTGAACAATTATTTCTTTATTGGAGAGTATTTCTGGTGAAAGGTTTCTCATATAATTTCAAATTTTTCAAATTCTAGATGCACAAGTGCACCACTAGATGGCATGAGTTCACGTTTCTGTTTTCAGCAATATCTGTGGGACTAAAAACCCAATTAAAAAAAAAAAAAAATTGGTCAGGTACTACTAACCATGAGAATTATTTTGTGCATATTTTCTACCCAAAATAATGCAAAATTTTGCCGTTGGGGCCACTCATGTTTAATGTTTTTCTCGATATCTGTTTCTACGTGTGAGATTTAAAAAATTCTTTCAACACCGGATGCCATTTCCCTTGTGGAACACTTTAGGTTTGTATGTGAGAAGTTTTATAGTACATAGTTTTGTCACCAGGTGGTGTTTTTGTACTGCTGTTTGCAGCTGTATCTCAATTTCTATAAATCCTATTGAGAAATTTCTCTTTTTACTCCATGCTATTTGCTACAATAGAGATGTGGAGCATTATCTTTAAATAATGCACAGATTTCTCGGTAGGGGGCATAAGGTCAAAACCTTCTTCTTGCTATCACTGCTTCTGGGAGACATATTGAAAGTTATTTTTCCTTAGCATGGCTTTTTCTGTGAAGAATATTTTTCACCTATTTTCAACTTTTCCATTATACTTCCTCTAGAAAGCATAGTTATATCATGTTTCCTTCTGTATTTCTTCTTTTAATTGTTCGATTTGAAAATCGCTTTGTCTCTGACACTTTTCCTTCTGCAGTGAAAAACTTTTTATGTGCCATTTATTAATTTTCATAACATGCTTTTTAGTCCTGGTGGAAGTAAGTAGCTGTTTATATTTCTGAATGTTTTATCAATTGTAGAAATCTAGGTGGGGTTTTTTTCTAGCCAGCTCCATTGACTGAAAAACTTTGATAAATTTTATTTGCATCTGGTAGTTTGTATTTTTTTTTTTTTTTGGAGCTAACCTCTGAATCTCGGAGAACAGCTTAGTGATATGTATGTATGTATGTATCAAATCAGATTCAAAAGACGTGCTTATTACAACCAAAAATCAAAAATTCATGTCCTTTCATATTGTTTTTTAAAGCTGGTTTTTTTTTTTTTGCACATTAAAAAGCGATGAAATATAAGAACTGAAGAATAATTCAAAATGGCACCACTGGTGCTATCTGTTAACTACAAAATGCTGCTAAAAACTGAAAAATACATCTAAGGTGTTTTCTATGCACGAGTGGGAAATTTTTTAGAAATGCAGAGTAGTTGAACTGAAATAGTTGTGCCTCTCAAAATTGCAGAGGAAACAGTTGGAGGTTTAACTTTTCTTTCAGGTACTCCCACTTTAAATTCTTCATTAACATCTGTAGTTATTTATTCTTCTATATTTGTGTTGGCCTGAATGTGTGTTTATGTTTGTGTAATGCACAATCAATTATTATTTCTAGAAAGCCAACACCTACAAGTCTGTTCAACACTGTATATTGGCGACCAATGAGTGAAGTGGAAATGCTGTACCTTGATCTCAACTCCACTAACACAACATCAGTTATGTCTAAGGATTATCGGAAAAGGGAATGTGACCTTTGGAATTGTTATATGGCCTTCCTAATTGATCGAGAGCCTCCGACTCAACCACCCACCTTAGAGCCTGGATATGATGAAATGCGATTATATACTAGTGCCTTATGGGGGAGTGTTGCATTAGCTACTCTATTCATTATCATAACTTTTGTTTGCTGTGTACTTTATTGCAGAGCAAGAAGGTATGATTCCTATTGATCAGTCATTTAAAATTGTGCCAGTAATTGTGATTTTTTTTTTGTTTGCACCAAAGAGAAAAACATTTCTCATTATCAGGGACATATTAATAAAATGTGATAATTGTCATTTGGATATACATAAGGGGGAAAAAGATAAAAACATTCCACAAACCAAGTGTCTTGCATGAAAATCTTTACCTATGCAACTCTAAGTTCTGTTTCTGTATTTTCCCCAGTTAGTGGTTCTACTACACGGATCCTTGTTTATATTTTTAAGCACATCTTTTGACGTGCATGACATGTTTATGTAAATATGTGTCTGTCCATCTGTTGACTCCATATCTTTGCTCCTAGAAGTATGGTAAAATGTATTTCCATAGTATTGACCACAAATTTCCATATATTTACTACTTTTGCTGATAGTTTTTCTGTGCAGTAGTGTAAATGTTTATCGCATGTTTCAAGAAGACAGATTTGAAAAATTCTTTTTGAGTCAAATAAAGGTATTTCTGTCCAGAATTTATTCCATATTTTCCAGTTCTTTTTTTATTCAATTTTTGGTGGTGCATGTCATGAATGTGTATTTGTTATTTGTCACAATAAATTTGTTATAGTTGATATGGGGAAAAAAAATTCAGTGACCACATTAAGATAAACTGAATAAAAAGCAGCTAGCTTCCGTGGAGTAGCAATCTTTGCTTAATGCATTGTGAAGTTAGGAAAAAGAAAAGTGCAATTATTGTGTATCTATCAACATGATATCTTTGGAATTTTCTAGAATGTTCTTCATGATTCTGGAATGTTATTGGGTGTTCTAAATTTGAATTTATCGTATTATTCAGAGATGTTTTAATTACGTTCAAGATTTAAGTGGTATATCTTATATTCACATGCACTTTCAATGAAACTTAGTTCCTCCATAAAAAAAATCTGTCCATCAAGCTTCAGGAAATTCTGTGAAGTTTATCTTCACTTTGAAATGTATATTTTGTACAACAGTTATTAAAAATGATTAAGCCTTTAAGACAGTTAAAAGGTGTATGTATTCATTCTGTCATGCATTGTGTGATCTCATCATAAAGTGATATATATTCTTGTGAAAATTATATACAGTAATCCCTTGCCAACTGCAAATCTAAGTATGTGCAAAAATGCCTTCATACTCTTATCTGACACTATCCTATTATCTTGAGTGTACATGAATTGATGACCATGTTCCAATTTCCAGCTTAAACTTTTACTTAGTCCTGGTTTCACCAGTTTTTTAATGGGATTGCAGGCATTTTTCTGATCTGGAATTGCAACTGTTCCTAATAAATTAATACCCAGGTAAATAAATAAAACTATTGGGTCAGTGTGTTTCAAATCACATTTAAGAATAAATAGGTCATGCAGTTGTACTTTCAAATTAGCATTATTAAAAACAAGTGTGATGCAGTCCTGTGAATTTATTCTCCCTCTGTACAGTTACACAAGAAATGAAAGAAAATACCTCATGTAATTATTTATAATACCATTTGTTTCCAGAAGGTTGTTTATTATGATCAGAAACTGAAGATTTGTGATGTCACATATTCCTTCCATTCTCCTAGCACATGCCAGGTTTAAATATGTGATGTAATACATCCCTGTTGTATATCGTTCAAGCTTATAGAAAAATACACTTTTTTTTCCCATAAAAAGAGCACTTAAGAACACATTTGTTAGTGAAATTATGTTCAGAGCAGCCTACTTTCATCAAAAATCTGTCACAAAAAGTGACAAAATGGGGTATCTGTATCTCACACAAGACTCACTGGAATATTTGAAATTAAATTTTTCATACTTATTAGTAGCACTCAAAATTTAACATTGATTTGTGCTCTTGTTCCATTGTTTTTAAAGGGCAAAGTTCTGTGTTTGGTATTATCATAAATTTGGAAGCTTTTTGCCATAGAATTTAAACAGTTATTAGCAGTAACATCAACAAATGAGCCAAATTGGATTTCAGTTGGATAATTTGTTGCTGAAAAAAGCCAGATTAAAAAAAAAGAAAACTAATTGGCTATTTTATTAGTGCTAAAGTATCCCCAGTTATGAATTTTTAACATTTGGCTTCAAAAGTACCAAAAACATCAGCAAAACTTTTCCAGTGAGTCATGGGCATCTGTATCTTCTGTAATTGTTGCCATTCCATTCCTCTTCCTTGTCTTTTACAAAAAAAGGGGACAAAATGGTGTATCTGTATCTTGAACCCCACTGGTGTATTCCATATGGAAATTTGCATATTACCTAGTAGGGCATCTTGTATACAAATCTGAAGTTGAAAACTCATTCTAGACTCATTAAAGGTAAAATTTCTGTGTTTAATATTACATGGCTCATCGAGCTCTACTAATGGGTGTCATCTTGTCCTTTGTATGTTTAAATTTATCATGCTTTTCAACATAAATTAATGTGTGTTTTCTGAACCATTTGTGATAAAATATTCAAAAATATCAAGCACTTTACAGTCAGTTCTTAAGAAGATAGCAGGAACATGGAGTATATAGAAAAAAAAAAAAATGCAGATCTGATGTACATGCATAATTCAACAAATGAAATCTAGTTAAGTTTTTTTTAGTGACTTTCATGGTATACATCTTGCCCGTATAGCATGAAAGGCAGTAAACTGTGCACACACATTTACTGGTGTGCACTACTCCGAGCTGCCAGGTTTTACGATTTACCTGTAAATATTACGGAAATGCTACCTGTTTTACAGGCAAGATGTTAATTTTACGGATTTGGCATTTCACCCAGATTTTTTTTCTCTCCTGATGATTTTGCACTCCCACTATTAGAACTTTTTTTTTTTATTTAACTTAATCCATTTAAAATAAAGCGCAGATGTAAGTTAGGTATAAAACTTCTTTTCAGCTACATTGTGCTTATGTGGGAAAACTTTGTTTGTAGTTTTCCCACATGTTTAGGTTATAGTTTTGTGTCATTTCAAACACTTAAAGTATGTGCTGTGCATAAACTGAACTGTCCCAGCTGTGAGCTTGTCTATCACTTGCAATGTTTACCTCCTCCCACTTTTCAGATGATGCATTGTTCGTGCCCCAAGTAGCAACTTCTCAGTAGGTTAGCATGGGGTGTCTGGTATTGGGCACCTGTTTTTATTACCCTACCCAGTTCAAAATGCTGTCTCAAAACATAGTTATTGTAGAAAAAAATTCAAATGGATTTTAAATCTGCGAAATATTAGATACCCCAACATGACAAAATTTCGGTATGCTGTTCAGGACGTGTAGTGAACCAATCCCATTGAAACTGGTTATCATGGGGACAGTGCGCCCGCGCCAGATTTGTTCATCAGAATTTTTGCACAATAACTTTCATGAAAATTGACCAATTTGGATGGAATTCTTAATTTTAAAATGGCGCATGTGTGATTGCTTTTTATTTTAGAAATTAACAAACGAAAATAATGATCTGTAGTAAAGCTACGATTAAAAGTTAATACTTGATTTTTGTAACATATCAACTTTTAATCAATGTGTTCGCTACATTTAATCAATATACTAGACAAGTAATTTAATCGAACATATCGATTAAATTTCTCATCGAATATATCGCTTAATTTTTTTTATGGATTTCAGTTTCTGGAAGTTGGCAGGTGCTAATTGAAGTATTAAACTGGACAAAGCTCCCTGAATGTGTATAGAAACTTGTTTATAAACTATATATGGAGTGTATATATTTAGGTTTGACAGAGAGAACAAATTAGATGGCGAAATTAGTAGGTGAGTGAATTCTTCATTGAGTCGTAGCTGCCTTAGGAGGATTTTCCAGGAATAATGGGTTCTCGAGGAAGTTCCGATTGGCTGTGTATGAAAGTGTAATTGTTCACTACTCTGATGTACGGCAGTGAAACGTGGGTACTGCAGAAAAGACATAGGAGTTGTTTGTGTGCTGGAGAGACGCGTTACGGCGAGTTTGCGGTAAGACACTCTCTGATCATATGAGTAATGAAGATGTATTGCAGATGTGTAATGTGAGGAAAAATGTTGTTTGTAAGGTGCAGACTGCTATTCTTCAGTGGTTTGGCCATGTTGAAAGAATGAATAATGAGGTGCTGACTAAGAGAATTTTTTTCAGCATAAGTGACAGGAATGAAATTTAGCAGAAGGCCAAGGAAATCATGGGAGGACCAGATTCAGGAATGTCTGCTTGAGAAAAAGATTGAGTATGAAGTACAAAAGGTCATGTGTGCGGCGTGTGATGGACTTTAATGAAACTCAAGCCGTGCACTGAAATCATTATTGGAGACATTTTGATACACTAACAGCAAGTAAATTCTAGTTCTGTCAGTTAAATGTTTACTTGGCAGATGGTCTTTCTTTGAGGAGCTAACCTCAAGCTCAGAGAACAGCTTAATGGTATGTATGTATGTACGGATGCATGCATGGTATGCTTATAAAAATCTAATGGAGAGTGCTCCAGCACAAGCTAAAGGTTTTGGTCCATACTTGTTTTCTTGAAAATAAATGCTGCAGACATAGAGATGTCTTGATATTAATGGTAAGAGATTGTGTACCACCAAATGTTTATATAATTGTTGGATGAGGAGAGAACTCAGTATGGTATGAATACAGCAGTTTCTTGCTAACCATGAAAGATACATACATGTATGTATGTACATGCAGTGTTACTGCCAACATGTTTTGTTTGTTTTGATGTGGCTATTCTTACTTTTATTATGGGTGAAACAAAAAAAAAGCTTGAGAGATTAGGGTAGGATGAGTTGTGACTTCATTGTCCCTTAAGATCATAAGTTTATCAACTGGGTGTTGTTTTCAGAAATAGAACTTTCATGGTTGGCAAGGAACTGCTGTATTCATACCACGCTGAGTTCTCTCCTCATCCAAAAATTATGTAAACATTTGGTGGTACACTTTCTTACCATTAATATCAAGACACCTCCATGTCTGCAGCATTTATTTTTAAGAAAACAAGTATCATGGACTGAAACCTTTAGCTTGTGTAACAACTTTTGTTTTCCCATAGAGCACTCTCCATTAGATTTTTATAAGCATACTCCAGGATTTTGCACCAGTCATCCATGACCAGTTCAGTTCATCTCTGGTTTTTTAAGTAACTCCTTGTTGCACATACTTACAATCCAATTGTATCCCAGTGGTTCTTGATGGGATTGAAGTCGGGGCTCTGGAATGGCCAGTCCAACTTTTGAACCTGCTGTCTTTAATTCACTACGTAACCATTGTGGCTTGAACAACATCTTACTGATACATGTATCGGTCTGCTCTGCAGTGCTGTCACAACATAGGTAATGTGTCACTGTCTAGGACCTCTCCTTAGCCCTTGGTAGTTATGGATTCCTCTAAAAGCCAATGGTTCCAGGTCAAACCAATAAAAAAAATCGTGCTGCTTGTACCAGAATTCATAGTTGGGTCTATGCGGTATGATAGGTGGTATTCACACATACAATCTCCAACACCAGGACATGCATTTCAGGCCATTTCCCAACAATTGGTCCAATGCCAATTAGGCCAGTGCTAATTCATCCAAAGGGAATAATTGGTCCAATGCTGTTTGGTCCAACAGATAATGCAGGGTGGTCCGATATCAACTCGTGCAATGGTACGACTAGTCCAATACCGATTCATCCAATGGTACATCACCCAAAATGGGCATTTTTCCGTTTTGGGGAAATGAGAAATAAGTTTGCTCTTTCCTCATTATATAGTTTTCTAAAATTATTTCCGTTCCCAGAATTTTTTCAACCAGATTTTACAGATTTTGTGTTACATAATTTAGTGAATATTCAAGGTGAAGTATAATTTGTTTTCTTATAAACAGTTCAAATTACCAATGCTTGAAAAATATAATTTCTATAAAATATTAGTTACTTTAAAAAAATTTACCAAATGTGCAAAAGTGTATGAAAATAGCAATTTTTTTTTCCATTTGAGATGCTGTTAGTGTTTTCAATAACATCAAGGTTTTATATTATATAAAGAAAAAAAAATCTCTGGTAAACAAGAGCATTATTTGAAAAAAGCTCATGCTGAAAACTGGCTTCCTAGTTTCTTAAATTAAACACTAAATCAAACATCTAATGTTTTTCTTTTAGGGAATATTTCAATTAAAAAGTGCAAATTTTCAAAGAAAATCTTCTTTAGGCAGTCTTTTGTTGTCACTCTTTCTCTGTCACTATCGTGGTTATGGTTATTTTTCACCAAATCTTGCCAGATGTTAGGCAGGAACAAACCACTGCAGTCATGGATGATGGAATTCTGATTTTTCTCAATTTCTATTCCTTCTTTTAATTTTCTTTCTTGAAAGTTGCTTTTTGAAGCTGATGACTTTAAGTGAATTCCAGTCCATGTTGTGACCAGTTTCTCTAATATGCCTATACTTGTACTTGTTTTGCAGTTTAATAACCACCACAAGCAACTCTGAGGGCTACAAGCAGTTGCCCATCCCTAATTTAAAGCTACTGCTTCGAGAAAAAGCAGAGAACCAGCGCTATTTGACAAACACATCCCCATGCTGCATCTGGGACTCAACCCCAAGTCCAGTTCAGATATGACTAGCCACTTGCCCACCAGTGCTGTTCTAGACAGTGTATGATACTGGTTGGAGTGATTGTGGATGGCTATATGACCATGGTGACCCATTTCATACACTGTACTGGTGCTCAGATTAATCCTAATTGTTGTGCTGCTGTTATGTTATTAGTGGGAATCTTATTAGTAGTGTGAAAGCCATGGATGCTAGCAGTAGAGCTTGTGTACAAGTGATTGGTGTATCAAAATGGTTTTATATTGGTGCAGGAGTCAGACAAGGTTGTGTAATGTCACCACAGCTGTTTAATACAGGGTGATTCATAAAGAAGTATACAGTTTCAATGCACTATAAAACAAGAACAATGTAAGATATTTTATGTTGCCTGTAACAGAATTGTAGGGGAATGTTTCAAGTTTTTTAGAGACAGTCACAGATGTTGTATGTGTGCACCCTTAGTCACACGACACACATTGAGCTGGTAATCCATTTCCACCCAAACGCGAGGTAAGATATCTGAATCAAGTGCAGTGATAGTGGCTGTGATACGTTGTTTCAGCTCCGCTAGATCAACAGGAAAGGGAGGGGCGAATACCTTGTCCTTTACGTGTCCCCACAGGAAAAGTTACAGGGTGTTAAGTCAGGACTTCTGGGTGGCCATTGGGTCAGTGGCATGTTGTAGTCCGCGGCTCATCCAGTCCATCGGTGAGGAAGATGTTCGAGATAATCTCGCACGTCGCCTAACCAGTGCAGTGGTGCACTATCCAATTGGAGAATAAAGTTGTCACTGTCGTCCTGCAACTGTGGCATCAACCAAAGACTTAACATATCCAGAAAAGAGCCTTCCGTGACAGTTTTCTCGTGAAAAAGAAGAGGCCGTACACTTTCTTTTTGGACGCTGACCCAATGGCCACCCAGAAGTCCTGATTTAACACCTTGTGATTTATCCTGTGGGGATATGTAAAGGATAAGGCATTCGCCCCTCCCCTTCCTGTTGATCTAGCGGAGCTGAAACAGCGTATCACAGCCACTATCACTGCACTTGATTCAGATATCTTGCCTTGCGTTTGGGCGGAAATGGATTACCGGCCCGATGTGTGTCGCGTGACTAAGGGTGCACACATACATCTGTGACTGTCTCTAAAAAAACTTGAAACATTCTCCTACAATTCTGTTACAGGTAACAAAATATCTTGCATTGTTCTTGTTTTATAGTGCGCTGAAACTGTATACTTCTTTATGAATCACCCTGTATATTTATGCATGCATGGTGCCAAAATGGATAGTACTGGTTTGTGTTGGTAATATCCGTGAGTGCAAATTGATGTATGCTGATTATAGTCCTGTTGGCAGAGAGCAAAAGTGAGTGGCAGAGTTTTGTTGTCCTGAATGTATGAAGTTTGTATGACATTCAAACTGAGGGAAAAACTAAAGTTATTTAAATAAGGAAAAAACTAAAGTTATGGTTTTTGAGCAAGGAATTGTTAGTATTGAATGTAAGAAAAGTAAGTCTAAATGGCACAGTGATGGACCAGGTGAATGAGTTTGTATATTTAGGAAGCATGTTTGACAGAGAGAGCAAATTAGATAGTGAAATTTGTAGGCGAGTGAGTTCTTCATTGAAAGTCATAGCTGCTTTAGCAGGATTTCACAGGAACGATGGTTTCTCAAGAGTTCCAAATGGCTATTGTGTGAAGGTGTAAGTGTTTCTGCTCTTATGTATGGCAGTGAAACCTGGGTATTGAAGAAAAGACATAAGAGTCGTTTGTGTGCTGGAGAAATGTGTTACTTAAGGGGGGGCTGTGTGGCATAACACACTCCGATTATGTGAGGAATGAAGATGTGTTGTGTAATGTGAGGCAAAATGTTATCAGTAAGGTGGAGACTAATATTCTTAGGTGGTTTGGCCATGTTAAAATGTTAAAAGAATGAGGGATGAGATGCTTACTAAGAAAAAATTTTAAGCCCAAGTGGCAGAAAAGAAAAGTAGAGGAAGACTAAGGAAGTCATGGCAGGACCAGATTCAGGAGTGTCTGCATGAGAAAAAGATTGAGTATGAGGTACAGAAAGTCTTGTGTACGTTGTGTGGTGGATGTCAGTGAAGCTGGAGCTGTGTGTCAAGATCGCTGTAAATGGAAACGTTTGATACGGCAACAGTAAGTAAATAATCAGTTAAACATTTATCTGGTGGATTGTCTTTGTGGGGCTAACCTCCAAATCTCAGAGAACAGCTTAGTGATTGTGTGAGCGGCAACATCATCTGGTGTTCCAAGTTTGTAAAACCTTTTGCGGGGATATTCCATCAAAAGGTGATATTCCATCAGCTTCAGAGGTTACTTTGGTTGAGTTGTGATGGTTTTAGAACCAGTTTGCTTCCACTTGCATATCAACTTGCCAATTGTTGTCCTAGGGTCTGTCGTTGTTTATGTAACAGCCTAATATCATTCCACCTGAGATGTCTGTTAATTCCATTGAGTGAGGTATTGTTCATTCACTATCATACTATTATTTTCTGATGAAAGCACTGTGAGCATGTTTATAGTTTTGTCAGACACATGGCACCCAATTAGGACATGCCCAACTAGCAACAGTGCTGCGTCATGATATTAGTGGTAAGGTAGTCGAAATTATGTGCTTATCATAAAGCTGTATATATTCAGTCTGTCATGTATTGTATCCTCTCCTTAGCTTCGAAGATATTGCATTTGTCAGGCACCAGCTTTTCCTCACATTTTTCATTTAGTTGCACTGCATTTTTACTGTTTTGCTTTATTCAGAAGAATGAAGCAAAATAAAGGAGGCAGGACAAATTAGACTTGAAAGAAATACAGGCAGGGCCAGATGGAACTTTTGCAGGGCCCGGGGGCAAAATTTCATTGTGGGCCCTAGAAAATAAATCTCATAGTATCATAAAACCATTATGTGAAAAATGAAAACACGGGAAAACTATCGTAAAGAAAAATTAGCTCAAATCACTGAGCTTAAGAAAAAGACCATACCATGAAATGAAAATTCAGAGAGAGAGAGAGAGAGAGAGAGAGAGAGTGAGAGAGTGAGTGAGTGAGACACAGGCAGACAGAAAAAGAGATGGACAGACAGACAGAAAGAGATGGAGACAGGCAGACAGACAGAGCAAAAAGTTCTGAAATCTGCAATTTTCTTTCTAGGGAGAAAAGGGTTAAAGTTGCATTGTGATTTTTATGAAAACTTTCTCACAAAATGATGAAAAGATAACTTTAACTAATCTGTGTAGTGAATATTTTCCCATAGCAAACCTTTCTGCGTAGCGAATAATGAGAACCACTCTTAAACAAATTCGTTTATATATATATATTTCTTAGTACATGTTGTAGTGATTGATTCTTGATGCAAGGTGGAATAAGGTGACAAATTAGTGACTTTACCTTTTATACGCACTCACAAATGAAAATTTCTTTCTTTTTTTTTAAAATTCCAGTACTGTTTTTAAAGTCACTGAACAATCAACCTCTATATATAGTCCCAAAACAACTTTGATATTGTTCTTTTTATTTTTTTAAATTTCAGTAACTGGTTTACACACAAATTGTTGAGCATATAGTAGGGAGTCACAAAATATGATGAGATTTAATTTGCTATTTCATGAATGTGGAAAATTTTTGTTTTAAAAAGTTGGTGGGGATCGTAAACTAAAAAAAAAAAAAAAAATTGTGAAAAATGTATTTTTAAGGGCCTCGTGCCCCAAAACTATATATATAAAAAAAAAAAGTAAAAAAAAAGAAAGAAAAAAAAATAGCAATAAATATAGAGAATTGTAGCAAAAATGATTTTGTTTTTATTTTCTAAACTATGGCCCTGGGTACAGGCACTCAAGAACTTCTTCAGTGTTGCTAGAGCATATTTATTGTCATTGTCAGACGCCATGAGCACTTTTTCTGTGGTAATTTCAAGTGCCAATGAAATCATGCTGAGCTTGTGGGCCATCTTCCCATGTGCTTTGTTTCCAGGAAAGTTGTTCTCACTGACATCATGTTTCAAATTTTATCATTTGCCTTAATATATGTTACTGTATGTAGATGGTACTCACTATCATACCATATTGTGTACTAAAACTCTGTGATTATTTCCTTTATTTTTTTCAAAGTGAAAGAATTCTGCATATCTTATGTCGCTTAATTGTTGCTAACATGAGATGTGAATTGCTCAATTTTTGTGTACTGTGGTTCTCTTTCTGTGTGATTTCACTATGTATTATTGCTTTTTCTTCTCACATTTTTTAATAAGATCCTATGCATTTTGCTCTTTATGACATCTCCAAAAATAGCATATCTTATTTTTCTTTTTAATTTATTTTAGTGGTGGGCATATACTGTGTGTGTTCATGCTTTATGTAATATTTTGTCTGCATTCTTAAGATATTGTAATACCCTTCATCTATTTATAACTGATTCACCAGCAAATTTCTTTTTTATGATTGACAGCTGCATGGTATTGGTATCACTTATCAGTCACATAAGGTTGTATTGTACCTGTGTTGATTTCTGTAGAGGTATTGTTTTAATTCTTGTACTGTAAAATGGGGGCAAGTACTTAATTATTTTCAGTTATATTGATTTCTCTGTGTAGCTTTTCATTTTGTGTTAAATGAGAAATCTGAGTCCAGTTCTCACACTATTTTCACTTATATTGATGCATCACTGTCAGAAACTGTTATATATCCAAAATGAATTCTTATTCAGTCTTTTCAACAGCCTTAGCAAGTATTTTATGTTCAGCATGTCCGATCATGTTTGCTTCAGGCTGCCCCGGCCAAGTGCCCAGAGGCAGTTTTCTGGCTAGTTGTCTAAGCTGGGCCTTGATTTGAGATCCAGATGTGGAATGAGTGATGTGCTTGTCTTACAGTACTAGTTCTCTCCCTTCCCTGGAACCAATGGCCCTAAATTGAAGATGAACGACAGCTTATAGATTGTAGAATTGCTCACGATGGGCATTAACCCCTTTAAGAAAGACACTACTTTTCAGAACCACTGAGAAAAGGTGAAGAAACCTTTGATCAATTTGTCATTTTCTTGTAGGACTTCCGTCCACAGTGAGTAGAGTTTAGGTCCCAGCCACCTACAGCGAGATCGCCTTTTGGGCAGGACACAGAAACGGAAGGAATGAGAGCAAGTCTAGCGACTTTGACAGAACAGTTTGTAGTGAGATTAGAGTACACTAGATGGCGCCACCGTACAAGTATGATATTGCACATAGAGGGGTGAGAGAATTTCAGGGGGGAGGGCATAGGAAAGGATACCCATTTAACCAGTGGGTCCAGCCTGGGGGCCGTCACTTAACGTGCTCGTCCGATGCACGGCGGATATTCAGCGATTGTTAGTAAATCACACCATCTCCGAAAGATCAGCCCAGGCTTGAACCTGGGGACCTTGCATCGATAGTCTGAACTGCTAACCACTAAGCCATCCGCGGCTCTGAAGAAACCTTTACACTTGTTATGAATCTTTATAGTTTTGAGCACATAAGTGACTTTAAATGGATCAAAAATAATGAAAGTGGAGATAAGAAGAAAATAAAAATATGTGGAAATTTTTTTTGAGGCAGAAGTACTAATTGCATTTTTTTATGGGAGTGCACAAGTGCAATGAAGTAATTTAGAAATTTCATAAGTAGAGACCAGATTATATGCACTAAAAGCAGCAAAATATGCACTAATCTAACCTTAAAATGCAAGCTATGCATTTATGATTTTTTATTGCACTTGTAGTAGGGCGTGGTCCTTAATATTTTTCATTTTTCTCGCAATGTGAAGTCCCATTTTAACATGCTGATTGATGTGATACCTTTTCTTCTCAAGCAATATTCTTTATCAATCACACAATGTACAATTTTTCCATCAGTTGTTAAATCCTTATGGTAGTCAGAAATCTATGCTTTGATTAAAATTTCTTTACTTGATTTAATTGTAGTGCTGGAGAAATGCATCACTTATGGGCGGGGGGGGGGGACACACGTTCTGATTGTGTGAGGAATGAAGATATGTTGTAGTTGTGTAATGTGAAGCAAAATGTTGTTAGCAAGGTGGAGACTAATATGCTTTGGTGGTTTGGCCATGCTGAAAGAATGAGTGATGAGATGCTTACTAAGAAGCTTTTTAGCCCAAGTGGCAGGAAGGAAAGTTAGAAGAAGGCCAAGGAAGTCATGGGAGGATCAGATTCAGGAGTGTCTGCATGAGAAAAAGATTATGAGAATGGAGTATAAAAGATCTTGTGTACGGCATGTGATGGATGTCAGTGAAGCCAGAGTTGTATGTCAAGATCACTGTAAATGGATAAGTTTGATACGGCAGCAGTAAGTAAAAATTATCTGGTAGTTTGTATTTCTTTGTGGAGCTAACCCCTGAATATCAGAGAACAGTTTAGTGATATGTATGTATGTATGTATTTTGGCCACTGAATCATACTAACAAGACTATGTTTCCCAAAACATTAATTTGTTCACGGATCAAACTTAACTCATGTACTCAGAGTTATGTTTTGTTCATTTGACATAGTTAACATTTGGTACAATGAGATCATTATATTTGAAAATTAGTTCACAAAACTAAATGTCCCATTTTATGTTTGTGAGCAGTTCCACATGAATTTTGCCTTAGCTTTTTGGAGAATCGGAAGGAAATTTTAGTCAGAAGGGTCAAATATCAAAATAAGTCTACTTGCAGAGGATATTTCTGATGCCACATTTCTTGCTGCCACATGTGAAGGAAGAAAATTTATTATTTTTTCATTCACTTGGTTTTAGTGGATTGTTGATCGCATGTTCTACCACCAACCTTAAAAAAAATGTTCAGTTTGGGCTATTTATTGTTTACTTTTTCAAGTCTTGGAATAGTCATAAAGGCACCTAGGATTGCATAATGATTGAAAAAGGTTAGAAAGTTTGTAAATAGTTCATATTCTACAAAAATTCAGAGTGAATAGTCAAAAAATCGTGAAAACACATGAAAATGTCTTGAAACTGTGGTAGCTGTTGGACATGACGTCATGAATTCTGCCCTAAACAACTTTGTTTATTTTTTAACTCAAGTCACGTAATTGTTTATTTTCTTCAACAACGATAGATTTATTTATTTTTTGTAGTCAGTTGCTGTTGGACAGTGCTTGAATAAAGTTGCCATGAGAAGAATGGATGGTTCTTGACCATTACAAGATTCCTACTGTGAACCTTTTATTCTACATAATAGTCATTAATTCTTAACTTACATCTAATATAAATGACTTCAAATGAATCCTGGAACTGCTATGTATATATATATATATATATATATATATATATATATATTAAAATTTGAGTGTACTGCAGGTATAAGCTTTCGATCTTTTTCTTCATATTCTTGTTGAATTTGACTAACGCAAGTTTTTTATCACAAAGTAGAATGCAGAAGATTGTAATATTCGAGACATTCTCTTTCAATGATTATGAGACTGAATTGCTAAAAATATTGTATTAAAACATTAATATATTGAAGTGATTCATCATCTAGTAAGTGAAAGGAAAGAATAGTAAAGTCATAAATATAAAGTTCAAGATGGTGCTTTATCGTGAAAGTGTACAGATCGAAAAACTAAACAGTAACAACTATGCAATATGGAAATTCAAACTCAGCCAGTTGTTAATAAGAGATAGTCCAGATGTGTTTGGAACACAACCAGAAAATCCAGACCAAGAGTGGGTCAAGAAATATAAGTCAGCAAAGGCACTCATTTGTTTACACATTGGAGACTCGCAGGTCATTCATGTATTACATCAAAACACTGTGCAAGACACTTGGAACAAGTTAAAATCGATTCATGAGAGGCAAAATCTTTCTAGCAAATTGTTTTTTTTTTAAGGAAGTTGTATTCTATAAAGTTCAGTGGGAGAATCACAAGGCAGGAACACATTAAGGAAGTATTGGAGTTGGCAGAAAAATTAAACTGCATTGGTGAACCTATTAATGATTCGCATCTGAGTGCAATTCTTTTATGCAGTCTGCCTGAATCATACTCAACACTCATAATCTCACTTGAAAGTAAATCAGAAGATGCACTTTCCCTAGAGTATGTTTTTAGCAAACTAATAGACAAGTATGTGAGAAAATCTCACACTTCACAAGCAACACAAGAAACATATGCATTTAAAGGAAACTCTTCCAAGAAGAACTATTCAAACAATTGTAATAATACCTCAAGTAATGCAATGAAGAAATATTGCATATACTGTCATAGAACTAGTCATAACAAAGTTGAATGCTGCTATCTTAAGAATAAGAACAGAGAACAACATTCTTCAAAGAAGCAAAATATTCACCAAAAGCACAAACTAAATGTTTGTACACATCAGGTGGTTGTACAACAAGGTCTAATTCCATATGACTCAAAATCATCACAGGATCTCTGAGATGGTTTGGATATACATCATACGACGTTAACACCAACTACTTCCACAAAGGAACTACACGATACAAAAACTAATTATCTGCAAACAAAAATTCTCAATACTCATGAAAGTGTTCCAATAATTAATTCATAAAGATCCTAAAATAGATAGAAATTATATTTTGATAGCAGAAGAAAATGTACAAGACTTGGAATGGGTCATAGACTCAGGTGCAACAAGTCCAGGAGTGGAAATGTTAATTTTTTCACACAATTAACAGAAAGTTATAAAAACTTGGTTGTAATAGCAAATGGTGCGAGGCTACTCGTAGCTGGAATTGGTAAAGGAAGGCTGAATGTCAAAACTCTTCAAAATGAAGAATGCTTAAAATATAACACTTGAAAATGTGCTATACATTCCAGAACTCATAGGCAACTTGTCAGTTAAGACACTAACTCATAAAAACCGTACTGTATCTTTCAAGGAAAATATTTGCACTATCATGCAGAATGATGATATAATTGCCCATGGCATAGCAACAGATGAAAGTTTATATAAATTATTAGTGGTGCCAAATAGTGCAGATAATCAATGTTGCTGTGTTTCAAAAATGCAAAGTCAGTTATGTCAAAATGAAAATTGTTTGTTCAAATGGCATTTGAGATTAGGTCACAGAAATTTTGATACTATTAAACTAATGGCAGCTCATAACCTGTCAAAAGGGTTTATTGTAAACAATTGCTCACATGACCTCCAGTGCACGACTTGCATCAAAGCAAAATCAACTGATAAGCTTTATCTAAAACAGGGAAATTTTAGAGACAAAGAACCTTTAGAATTGATTCATACTGACTTATGCGGTCCTATGGAAACTGAAAGTTTTGGTGGAAATAAATACTTCATAACATTCATAGATGATTTTAGCAGATATTCAGTAGTCTACTTGTTACAAAGTAAGGATGAGGTCTACAGCAAACTCAGAGTTTATAGTATCAACTCAGAATAAGTTCCAAACAAAGGATTAAAGCCATTAGAACTGATAATGGAAAGGAATACTGCAATCATCAAATTCAAAGCTTCTTAACAAGTCAAGGAATACATCATCAAAAATCAGTACCTTACTCTCCTCCTCAAAATGGTGTAACAGAAAGAAAAAAATAGAACATTAATGGATATGTCAAGAGCAATGATATTCAGTGCAAACTTATCAAAACTTTTCTGGAGTGAAGCAGTATTAACAGTGGCATATATTAAAAAGCAAATGACAAAACTCCATATGAACTGTGGAATAATGTTAAGCCTAACTTGAGTCATGTCAAAGTATTCGGATGCAAAGCATTTGCATACATACACAAGCAAAGAAGGCATAAGCTCGATCAAAGGGCAGTAGAAGGCATCTTTGTTGGGTACGATTACCATAGCAAAGGCTATAGAATCTACACAAGCAACAAAAGAATGATAATCTCAAGGTCTGTCAGATTCTTAGAGTTTGATCATAGTGTCAAAGAACCTCGTGAAGGAGGGAGTATTATTCATCTACCGATAGACGTTATGAATCAAGAAACTAGAGAAGAAATCCCAGAAACAAATCCCTAATTAAGTGATGAAACTGAGTCTAACTCAGACTTTCAACCACTAAGATCGCAAAGGTCTGCAAAAGGGATTCCGGCTCAAAGGCTGTCTTTAAATGCTGCAGAATCACTAACTAAAGAAACTACAACTAGTTTTTCACAAGAATTTGTACTAATGGTTTAAACATCCAGATCCAAGTCCGTAAAAGACAAATTTGCCGAAGGTTCAACAGGAACAATTGAAACTGCCATGCAAAAGTAGCTCAAATCACTTAAAAACAATGAGACATGGTCATTAACAGAACTACCAAAGGGAAAAAACCCCATTGGATGTAAATGGATCTTCAAAACAAAATGCTATGAACATGGTCAAATAATAAAACATAAGGCAAGGCTAGTTGTTAAAGGTTATGACCAGAAATACGGGATGGACTATGATGAAGTCTATGCACCTGTGGTGAAACACACCACTATAAGTTATTTTTTGCAGCTGCTGCACATAAAAAGATGTTCATTTACCATGTAGATACAAAATCAGTGTTCTTAAATGCAAAACTTAATGAAGATATTTATATGGATCAACCAGAAAGTTTCGAAGAAGTAAGCAATAACAATCATGTATGCAAACTCAACAAAGCAATTTCTGGTCTTAAACAAGCAGCAAGATCATGGAACAAACCCATAGAAGCTACTTTGATAAATGTGGGTTTTGTTCAGAGCAAAGCAGACTCGTGTCTTTTCACAAAATCTGAAAAGGATGACACAATGTACTTAATTTTATATGTTGATGACATTTTGATAAGTTCACAAAATCCATATCAAATTGATAAAACTGTTGAAGCTCTGAAGCAAAGCTATGAATTAACTGATTTAGGCAAAGTGACACATTATCTTGGAATAGAAGTTTCTCGAAATTCAAATGGTAAATATTTTCTGAGCCAGAGAAATAAAATTGAGTTAGTCGAAAAATTCGGACTATAAGATGCAAAGACTACAAACACACCGATGGAAACCAGTTACTATCAGTTAAATGATGAATAAGAATTGTTAGACAATAACCACAAGTATAGACAAGCTATTGTGTGTCTGCTGTTTATTTCAAACTTCACTATACCTGAAATCACTGCTGCTACACACATCTTAAGTAGAAAGTGTGCCAAACTGGCAGACTCGAATGCAGTCAAAAGAGTTATCAGGTATCTAAAAACCACAAAAGACTTGAAATTGAAGATATCTCCAAAGGAATATCCAGTATTCCAATGCAGACTGGGTACAAGACAAGTCAGACAGGAAATCGACTTGTGGCTTCCTAGAATTTCTTGGGAGCATTTGTATATCCTGGAAGTCTAGAAAGCAAAATTGGGTGTCTCTTTCATCCTCTGAAGCTGAATACGTCTCACTGTCTGAAGCTGCACAATAATTTTCTTGGGTGTTGCAATTATGTGAAAGTTTTAACTTGAAACAAAATCTTCCAGTGGCTTTCTACGAAGATAACCAATCAACTATCAAAATTGCACAGTCCGAAAAGGGCAACTCCAGATTAAAGCACATTGACACTAAATTGCGCTACGTAATGGATCTTCAGCATCATGGTATCATCAAGGTCGACTACTGTTCATCTACTTTGATGACTGCTGACATTATGACCAAGCCCCTCCCAAAACCTGCTTTTATAAAACACAGAGAAGCTCTTAACTTACAAACTTGTTTAAAGCAAGTGGGGAATTGTTGGACATGACATCATGAATTCTGCCCTAAACAACTTTATTTTTTAACTCGACTCAAATCACATAATTGTTTATTTTCTTCAACAATGATATAACTATTTTTTTATAGTCAGTTGCTGTTGGACAGTGCTTGAGTAAAGTTGCCATGACAAGAATGGATGGTTTCTGTGTTCTTGACCATTACAAGATTCCTACTGTGAACCTTTTATTCTACATAATAGTCATTAATTCTTAACTTACATTTAATATAAATGACTTCAAATGGATCCTGGAACTGCTATGTATATACACGGTGTCCGAGAATTATTGGACACATTACAAAATTATGTACAAAAAAAAAAAAAACTATGAGCATTGTCTGTTTTCTATGTCACATATTACTAACACGGTTTCTATATTTTTGTTTTGCAGAATTGTTATTCTCAGAATCCGATAGATGGCGCTAGGTGTGGCCTGATAAGAAATGCGCAATCAGTAGTCATGTCATCCATACAGCAGAAGGCGGTGTGTGTGTGTGTGTGTGTGTGTGTGTGTGTGTGTGTGTGTGTTATGGCTTGCAGAATGAAAGTCTGTCATTTGAAAGACGGTACCGTTTAGAGTATAGTTGTAATACTCAGTCAACTAATACAATTAAGCGGTGGATGAAACAGTTTAAAGAAACTGGTAATTATTATATTTGCACTTTTAAGGTATTAAAACCTTGTAAAGTGCGCATAGTTTACGTGCAATTCATAAATGAAATACTACAACAGCTTAGAAAGAAAAAAAGAAAAAAGAGCAGCAATGACAATAGATGGCGCCAGAGACACAATGATTCAGAGATTGCGACTGGATCCCGTGCCTCGATGGCTCTGCTCATTTGAGCTGTGGTAGGCGGGTGAGACGCACCTGCCTCCTGATGATGACAGTAGACTGTTGAAAGCGCTAGAGGAATGTGTGTGAGGGGCTGAATGAGTGTGACACTTGCATTGGGAGTGGCAGGGGTTTTGAAACAGATGGAGCATTTTGTTACTCACAGTTGACAAAGACTTAACCACCTAGGAATGTAAGGTTGTGTAAATATGTACATAGTTTTTTAATTGAATTGTATGAATGAGTAGTATGCTTGTGTGGTTTTTATGGAATTGACAAGCTTATAGTTACATCTCATATGGCTTAAAAAAAAAAAAAAAAAAAAAACGATGTTTCATCCCCGGAAGAAGGAATCGTAAGCAAGATGTCTGTAAACCTTTGAAGGCCAACAACATTACGATAATTGACGTGCTGGAAGTGTGTTGTCGATAGAAATTACCATGATCTTTAGGGTAAGTTATTGGTGCTTTTTAATAGTATTTCGAAACTGGTAATGTGGAACATCGGGGAGGAGCTGGTAGGCCTAGCGTCAGCGGTGAGACGGTTGACCAAGTTAATGAAAGTTTCCGACGAAGCCCCAGGAAATCCGTTCGTAAAGCAAGCAGATAACTGTGCATTCCGAAATCGACAGTTCACGATATCTTGCACAAGAAATTAAAGTTTCATGCTTATAAAATGTGAATAGTGCAAAAAGATGCATGTAAATGATCACACACTGCGAAATGATTTCTCTGTGGAAATGCTGAATCGAGTGGAAAACGATGAAAACTTTCTCAGTACTGTAATTTTTAGTGATGAATCCACATTTCATGTATCAGGTATTGTGAATCGTCACAACTGTAGGGTATGGGGCAGTGTACTGCCTCATGCTGCTATTGAACTGGAACCTGATTCTCCAAAAGTTAATGTGTGGTGTGCCCTATCAAAAAGAGAAGTGATTGCCCCCTTTCTTCTGCGAAAAAACCATAAATGGTGACATTTACTTGGATATGCTAGAAAATTTTGCTATACCCCAGATCAAGATATGACAATGTCGTTTTCCAACAAGACTGCGTGCCTCCGCATTGGTCAACGTGTGTACATAAGTGCCTAAATGAGCATTTCCCTAACAGGTGGATTGGGCGTGGTGGTCCCATTCTGTGGCCTTCTTGCTCTCCAGATCTAACTCCATTGTATTATTTCATGTGGGGTTATGTGAAGGATCGTGTCTATCACTCTGCAGATCTAACTCCATTGTATTATTTCATGTGGGGTTATGTGAAGGATCATGTCTATCACTCTCCAGATATAACTCCATTGTATTATTTCATGTGGGGTTATGTGAAGGATCGTGTCTATCACTCTTCAGATCTAACTCCATTGTATTATTTCATGTGGGGTTATGTGAAGGATCGTGTCTATCACTCTCCAGATCTAACTCCATTGTATTATTTCATGTGGGGTTATGTGAAGGATTGTGTCTATCAAACGCCTTGTGCTGATTTGCAGGAACTGAAGCAGCGTATCACGGCGGCTATTAATTCTATAACTCCTCAGATGCTTGCCAATACATTGCATGAAATAGAGTATTGCTTGGACGTACTACGAGCAACCGAGGGATCTCACATCGAAATTTCTTAACTTGTGTAGTTACATTGTAAGTTAGTACAGTCAGTTTCTTTCTATCTGTTTAATGTTTTGTTTTATATAATTTTATAATGTGTCCAATAATTCTCGGACACCCTGTATATTAAAATTTGAGTTTACTACAGGTAAAAGCCTTCGACCTTTTTTTTTTCATCTTCTTGTTGAATTTGACTAACACAAGTTTTTTTTTATCACAAAGTAAAACACAGAAGATTGTAATATTCGAGACATTCTCTTTTCAGTAGACACCCCAGTGGCCAAGTGATTTGATGCACAAGTTTCTGGTGAGCGAAGTGCGATCTTCGTCCTGAATCTGTCTTCATCCTGAAACGAGTGGTACTAAAATAGGGATAGGTAACTTAGATGCTTCTCAGTTGTTAAACCCTGAAACAGACAAACAATACTAGAATGGTGGGAAAGCTTGAATGTTCTAGAGTTTTATTGCATTTTCTGGAAAAATACTCAGTTAAGTAACTTCCAACATATCTATAGCAAAATCGATTATATGAACTTTATTTTTCTTTCTTAAACAATATATTTTGCCCATTGTACCAGATCATTCGGAAAGTAATGGTCGATTTGGAGAGCAAAAATGAAACTGACGTACCACATTGCACACAACCTTGTTTTATTCAAAATGGGTGCCTTCAGCAGCTACATACCTCTGCCAGCGAGTGACAAGTGCTTCAATACCAGTCCGGAAGAAATCTGGCTCCATGGATGCAGGGATGCCCCGGAATGCAATTTCGGCCTCCTCTCGGTTTCTGAAGGTCCTGTTCTTGAGGTAATTGTTGAAATGCATGACCAGGTAGAAATCTGTTGGTGCCAAGTCAAGTGAGTAGGCTGGATGTGGGAGGGTTTTGGTTCGTGTAGTTCCTGTTTCATAATTTTTTATGTGTGGTCTTGCATTATCATGGAAGAGGATAGGATCCTTTCTGTTCACCAAAGATGGCTGTTTGGAACACAACTTCTGGTGCATTTGGTCAATTTCTTTACAGTATGTGACTGAGGTAATGCTTTCACCAGCATTCAAAAACCTGTAGTGTACGACATCGCGAACAGTCCACCACACTGTCAACAAATCCTCCTTTGGTGTCAATCTTAGTTTTGGATGTTGTTTCAGTGGTTTGCCATGGTTCAGCCACTGTCCAGATCACTTAGGCTGTTGTATACACCCACTTTTCATCACAGGTTACAGTGCAACCAAGTAGGGCTCCTTTTCATTGTGAAGCAGGTTACTGCACATCTCAAACCACTGTTGTTTCTGATGCTCCATCATCTTGCATTATCATGGAGGAGGATAGGATCCTTTCTGTTCACCAAAGATGGCTGTTTGGAACACAACTTCTGGTGCATTTGGTCAATTTCTTCACAGTATGTGACTGAGGTAATTCATTCACCAGCATTCAAGGACCTGTAGTGTACGACATCGCGAACAGTCCACCACACTGTCAACAAATCCTCCTTTGGTGTCAACCTTAGTTTTGGATGTTGTTTCAGTGGTTTGCCATGGTTCAGCCACTGTCCAGATCACTTAGGCTGTTGTATATACCCACTTTTCATCACAGGTTACAGTGCAACCAAGTAGGGCTCCTTTTCATTGCGAAGCAGGTTACTGCACATCTCAAACCATTGTTGTTTCTGATGCTCCATCAGTTCATGTGAGACCCATATGTCGAGCTTCTTGACCGTACTAATATTTTGTGGAGATGGTCAGAAATTGTTGACACCAACACATTGTACTGTTTGGCTAGTTCTCCGACTGTGATGCGAGGATTTGCCTTCAGAGCATCGCCATCGATGACCGAAAGTAGTCTTCTGCCCTCCTCATCTTGTAGGCTCATGTGACCGGAACAAAACTTTTCAAACCACTGACAAACAGTATGTTCAGATGTTGTCTCCTCGCTCCATGCTTCTACCAAATACGGTAGGTTTGTGCCGCATCACGACCCAATGTGAACTCGTGAAGCAGAATCACCAGCAACTCACTCCTTCATAATTTGTTGTACAGACCACTCTCGCATGAGTAGCACTTCATCTCAACTAATTATGGCATGTATTTGGTGTCTGAGTCTCCCTTCAACTCGTACAAATGAGGCTACGAGCGGGTTCGTCTGCAAGCATTTTGGGTGAGTGGAATGTGGCGCCTCAGAAAATCGGTCATTATTTTCCAAATGACTTTATATGTCTAGTAATCGAAAGGATAACCCTAATTTTCTGCTTTGCTGCATTTAGACCTCGCAAAATTCCAGGCAAGTAAACAAAAAAAAGTAATTTATTATTCTTCAGTCATACATTTGTGTATGCACTGGTTTTATTTTGATAACAGGGGTGAAAAAATTGCAGAATTGGAACAGAATAGAGTTGGCATCTGTACACCCCTGTGTTCTATATAGTTATTTGTGTAGGAGCTCTGCATTTATAGGAGATATTTCTTGTTTTTTTATGATACAGGGGTGTCAAAATTAATTAAAGGAAAAAAAAACCCTATTGGATTTGTAAAATCATTATTGGCTGAGGAAATGAAACAATGAAATAGTAACAACCTAATGCAAAAGCTATACCTTTCCCTTGGAAACTGTTTGCCAGGGAAGAAGTAAGCCATCTAAAGCAAAACAGAAAATTAAGCCCTGCAGTGAAATCTCTAGAGGCCAGATAGCTTCACTAGAGGGAATAACATGTTAGCCTCAGAGCATGACGGAAGCATCTGAACAGATGACAACACTGACAGCTTGTGTAATGATGCTTTTGTCTTTGTGTCCAACTATGGCAATCAGATACAACTCTTTAAGATGGCCATGCAGAATATGTAAAGGATTTTGTTTGCTGTTTTACTGAAATGTTTTAACTTTTTTAACCTTTTATCTCCAAGAACATTTTCACATGTGATGAAAACACATTACATTGAATCAAGAGAGATATGGAGTTGTAGTGACTGCTGCTTGTGATTTTCATTGGTGACAAGACTCAAAATTGGAAGTTTCCAATACAAAAGCACTTCTTATAAGTTACTTATACCAGCCACAAAGCTCAATATACAGACCACTTGGTAATACGATTTTGCTGCTTTTCTACGTGCACTGTCTTCAGCACCTTCAGTAAGCTTTCTCCTAAGATGAGTGTTTCTAACTGCTCTTTACAAGGTAAACTTATAATCCCATCTAAAAATATTTACTACTGAGGGTGTCTAGTGTATTTAATAATTTGAGTCACTTCTTTGATGTGCTATCTTAAGTAGAATGCCAAATGTAACACCCTCAAAGGATTTAGTTGGCTGTACGTAAACTTATGGTTGTGTTATAACAGACAAGAAATGAAGCATTGGGTTCGAAGGCCAAAGACATCAAAATATAGAAGCTGGTGGGTTTCCCTAATTGGAAAGAAAAAAGAAAAGTGCAGAAGAAGTAGGCATGTAGTCATTAACTAAAATAAAAATTATTAATTAAGTAGTTAATATAGAAAATAAAGATTGATTTATTTATAATCAATGAGGAGGTGGATTAGTTTGAAATATAAATAATTTAGAAGGTGCAGAGTGTAATTTAGGTGATTGATTTTGTGCAAAAAAACTGTAAATGGGCAACTTCATTATGTTGGCATATGTGGAGTTTTTACGCACATGATGTAAGAAAAAGAATGTCATGCTCCATTGGTTAAGCAGATATCCAATCAGGCTGAGCTATGCTCTCCTTGTGCTGTGAACCCCATGATTCCATAGCAGTGTCAGCTCCTTGTGTCATAGTTCTTTTGCACAGTGACATCATTTGAAGGCTACTGTGTAAATTTTACTCATTACCAATACAAGTAAATTGTTATACGGAAATTGTACGGATGTTTACCAGTTTGTGATAATTCATATGCGTAAATATTTCGCATAGTTACTAATAGTACTAAATTATTTTTTGTGAAGATTTTTATATCTCATCTGTGCTTCGTTTCGGGTATTTTAGAAGTCAGTAATGGAATCAGATGAAGCTGATAATGCAAATATTCCTATTTTGCAAGAATTACTAAATGTCACTGAAAGTGAAGAAGAAAGTGGTTTACAAGCGGAAAGATAATCAGAAGAAGCAGAGTTAGATGATAGTGATGATAGTGATGCAGATCCAGATTTTGTGCCTTCTGAAGATTTAGATCCTGAAGAATTAATTTGTGAAGCAGATGGTGTACTAAATGTTTGGTAGATGCAGGGCCGGTGCTTGTGTGTTTGGCGCCCTAGGCAGGCCATCAGCCTTGCGCCACCAAAAATGTTTTATTCTTTGTGAAGCATTTATTCAATAATTATTTCAAGATGCAAAAATACAGTGTAAATTAAATAGAATGAAACTAATGGAAACCACATCCATTTACTTACTGGTCCAATGAAAATGAAATTAAAATTTCATTTTGTGTGCTCTATTTTTCGAAAATAACCAGCAAGTGTCTTCAAATCTATGTCACAAGCAATTTTTTGTTTGATCGATAATGCGTATAACCCAACAAGGTTCTTTTCTCCTGCATCCCGCGATGGAGAGAGGAAAAGAATTCTAGCGGAATGAAATTCTAGCCTTTCTTACTAGAAAATAGTAAGTGAGACAGTTGCTAACCTTTAGGCAAGCCGCTCCGGTAAAGCAGTGGTCTAAGCGCTGGCTTTTGACGATTTCTCCAAAATGGGTCAATGTTCGAATCCTGATGAGGTGTGTATGCTGTGCTTGTCTTACCGCACTAGCTGTTCCTTTTCCCTGGAACAAGTAGCCCTAAATTAGGGACGGGCGACTGCTTATAGTCATCGAGTTGCTCGCAGTGGTCATTAACCCCTCCCCTCCATTCCGCTCCCAAAGAACTTTAGACGTTGAGCATTGCTACTATTTGTGACAGAATTGGTGGTTGGTCTAGATATTTCCATTGAAAGCCAGATAACACAGAATCCATTTTCTTAAAAAAAAAAAAAATTATGCCGCCCTCAGGCGCCGCCTGACTTCCCTGCTGCATAGAGAGGAGCTTAGTTTATGGCAGTTTTTCAACAGATGCGCGCTTTCATGGCGTGGTGAAGGGGGGGTTACCGCAAGCTGACTTACCCATTCTATTAGAACAGGTCTCCGTTTCTCAATGAATAAAAATTCGCAACTTATCTCAAATGGGCAACAGAAAAAACAGAGTCTATAAGACCTTACCCAGTGAGTAAGAATTTGCAAGTTATATCAAATGGACAACAGAAAATAAAATTGTCTTTGTTTTTACTTTTTTTTTTTTCATTTATTAACTTATTTCATTTTATGAGCTGTAAATCTTAGCGCCCCTCAAATTTTGCCGTAGGCAGCTGCCTAGTTCACCTAATGGTTGAACCGGCCCTGGGTAGATGCAACTGTATATGAAGAGCAAAGATGTGAAGAATATGTTGATGCAGAAAATAATTACAATTTCTCTTCACAAATGAAATAATTCATCAAAGGCAAAATTATAAAGATCAGGAAAGTGCAAATTTCTCAGATGTAACCTTAGAAGTACAGGTACTTTTCGGTGTTACAGTACTAGCTGTTACAATGAAGAACAATTATTTGAATTCTGAGTTACTTTTTGATACTTTTTATTGTGGTAATAGATATAGGGCAACAATGTCGGAAAAAATATTCAATTTTTTGATAAATGGCTTGAAATTTGATGACAAAGGAACTCGTTCAGAGTGCAAAACTGAAAACAGGTTAGCACCAATTTCAGGCATCTGGAAAAAGCTGGTTGCCAATTGCAAGACGAATTATAAACCAAGCAGTTATGTCACAATCGATGAGCAGCTGTGTACGTTTCAGCGGACGTTGCCCATTTTGGAATGCATATTCCTTCCAAACCAGACAAGCATGGTATCAAGGATGGTAAGTCAGATAATATCAGAAAAACTTGAAATTTTTTTTCATCGTCCTGGAGCGGGATTCAAACCCGCGGGAGACGCGGTTTTGAGTCCCATCTGGGAGACGCGGGTTCGCTCCAGGATGATGAAAATTTTCAAGTTTTCGGATATTATCTGACTTACCATCCTTGTCACATTTACGCCAAAAATCGGATTGTCATCTTCAAAATTTGTATTATATGGCGTAATCCCATATTTCTTTCATGAAGTATGGTATCTTTTTTAATCTTGTTTAGATTTTATTGTTTTCCTCATTCTCATTTTTTGGTTTTACCACATCAGCCTGCTTTTAACTTTTGTACCCTGCTTTTAAGCTATTTCATTTGATGATCTTGAGTTCGACACTCTTTGGCCAAACATGGCCCTTGTGCCATATAACTCTACCAACCAACAAAGTATGGTATGAAGATCATAATGATGTGTGACAATTCAACCAAATACATGATTGATGCTGTTCCTTATTTAGGTAAAAGAACTGTCCCCAAAGATGAGGCTACTGCTGACTTTTTTGTCAAGAAGTTAGTAGCAAGCGTAAGAGAATCTAACCGTAACACAACTATGGATAATTGGTTTTGTAGCATACAACTGGCACAGTCACTTTTGAAGGATGAAAAACTGAACAGTGAAAAAAAATAAGAATTTCCTTCTCAGTTCATAGACAGCAATTTCCAAAACAGAAAATCCGTAACATTGGCCTTTCTATTTTATGAAGATTTGACTGCTGTGTCATACAAACCAAACCAAAACAAAACAAACTAACAGCATTGATATCTTCCACTCACCAAGATTCGGCAATCAATGAGGATACAAAGAAACCCGAAATAGTGATGAATTACAATTGTACTAAAAAGGTAGAGTTGACTCGTTTGATCAAATGTGCCACAAAATCAACTGCGGTCACAAGACTAAATGATGATGGCCTTTATGTTTTTTGTTTTTTTTTATAACATCTTGAATATAGCTAATCTAAATGCATTTGTGATTTATGTTCACAATTATTATAAAAAAATAAAATAAGGAATATGGTAAGTCACTAAACAGATTCCAATTCATGCAATCTTTATATAAACAACTGACAAAAGAATAGCAGCAACATAGATTGACTCTTCCCAAAATAAATAAAAAACTAAAGGCAATTATAGAGGAAGCAGTAGAAAGAAAAGAACTTCCTACTAAGAATGATGCTAAATCCCATTGTGAACCACAAAAGTACTGCACATATTGTTCATAAACCAAAAGGAGGCATACAACTACATACCACATTGACTGCTGGAAGCCAATTTGTGGGGAGCATCAAGTGAATAAATACATGCAATGCTAAAACTAATTTTTTTCTTCAAAAGTTCAATTTTTAGTTTTCATTTAATGACATCTACAGTATTATTTAACATAAAAACTCTTGATTTAGTATTAGCAAAAACTGATGTAATATTTTAGTTATTCATTTTCTTATCATTTTTTAAAAGTGTGATGTTTTAATATGTAGTTTATTCAGGTTATTTTGAATTTATTGGCGCCAAACTTTTGCAAGTTTATCAAAATTATGTAAGCTAAATGAAGGAATGAAAAACTTTTAATAACTTAGTTATAAACAACTTTTGTAAATATCTACCATATACATAATTTTTACTAATCGTTACTGATAGTGTGTGCTATTGCTTAAGGTTACCACTCTAAAGTTAAAGTATGCCCCCACCCACCCCGATAAAATTAAGTTGACAAGAAGAATATTATTTGAATAATGTGAGCAGTAAGGGGCAAAATAAATAATGAAATAGTTATTTCAAGTGGAATGGAGCAGAGGGTTTGTGGGTAAAACGTTTTTAAAGTTGGTTCTTTAGGTTAATTTGATCTGCCCAGAAAAGGGCCTTTTTTGTGTTACAGATAAAAATAGAGAATTGTAAATGGAGCTTATTTATGAAAAATAGGGCAGATAAATAGTAAATGAATTTTGTTAATTAGTTAAAATAACAGTATTTGTGTGGGGGGGGGGAGAAAGCATGAGTATATATAGTATGATAGTAATTCATTTTTAATTAAGGTAGGTAGCCCTGAAGATGGCCGGGTTTTTCGTTCTGTTTTGTCTTTAAATAACATTTAAGTGAAGAAAAGTTTGAAGAGTTCAAGTATTTTTTATTAAGATCTTGTTGATTGCCGTGTTTGCTAGTTCTTTGTTCTCTTTGTGTCTGAGGTTTCCTTGAAGAGGTAGAAGGTCTATTTTCAAAGTTTAGCTCTCTAAACCAAAATATATCCAATTTGAGTTCAATGATCTTACTTAGAAGGGATGAATAGAGGGACTATCTTACTTAGAAGGGATGGAAAAAGGAGTTTTAGCAGAGTGGTTGAGAAATTCAGTAGCTGGTAGTACTTCTGAGTCAGTGGCAAATTGTTTTTACTCCATAGCAATTTTTTTTTTTCACTGCTTCATTATTGAAAATAGAAAGTTATCTCATAAATTCCTGGAAAAGAAATTCAAAATCTAAGACTTGTGTTCCTAAGACCATGAGAATGATTTTTGTGTGTGTTCTCTTGGAAGAGTGAGAATTCACTCAAAATAGAGAAAATGGTGTTTTGTCTCTCACCTGTCCAGAACACATTTCATAGCAAGTAAACGTTCCTTTCTTAATCTTTTGAATAATGAAATTTCTAAAGAAAGAATATGAAAAGTTAATATTACTATAAAATATGCACTTGAACACTTAATATACATATTTGAAGGTTTAAAAAATTGCTGCATATAAGATTCAAAACCAGCTGTCAAAAGCATTACATGAGTCTTATATAAGCACCAGTCATTCTGATCAGATGTGGTGAGTGTAGTTCACTATTTCATAGCATAGGTGTCTGTTTGGGGGAGGGATAATAGTTTTAGGTATGTGAGAAAATGTTAAAAGAAATTTTGTGTGAAATAATTGAATGTGAAGAAAAATCTTAAAATGTCCTTGTGTAATTTGACCCCAGAATTTTGTAAATGTTTTATCATGGCACTGAATTCCCCAGTGTATTCAGCACATCTTCTAGAAACAGAATTTAAATTGACAGTGTTTCAGAGTATTGTATTGTCATGTAGAACATTTTTGGATATTCAGATACAATGAAAGTAATGTGTCCAGAGACACACAAAACATTGTTTTTCAATAATGTTGTTGGTTATTGCTGTCCAATAAGACAATTTTGTACTATAAAATCAGTCTGAATTTTTATTCATAAATTTTTCATTTAATTAAAGTCAGTAAAAATTCATGAAGCATTTCTGCCAGACTGGATACAAAACCGGCATAGAAAAGACCACTTTAGAATGATGAGAGTGTAGTATATGACCATGAATTTAGTTAAATAATGGAGGTTTATAACAATTAAAAGTAGTTTTTGTAAAAAATGTGTTATTTGTGAAGATAAATCCCACATATTTTTTATTCAAGTAATCACATTCAGATATACATAGTATGAGTAAATAAATATTAATAATATATGCAAAGAGGAGGCCAAAGTCTAGCCTGAAGTGAGAGTAATAAGATAACTATGAAAACAGTGATACTATCAAGTCATGTAGCAAAGATTTTGTGTAGAGAAAAAATGTAAACTTGTGTACCTTACAAGCTTCAGCAACATTTTCCACATTATCTTGAGGTATGGCCTATGTCGAAGGGGCATTCAAGGGACTGTGGTACTACAGTTTTTATCATAATTATCAATTGTAAAAAAAAAAAAAAAAAAAATTAAATTCGTGTACCTTACAAGCTTTGGCAACTTTTTAACATCATCTTGAGGTGCGGCCCATACCAATGGGGCATTGTCGTACTACAGTTTTTTTATCATAGTTGTCAATTGTAACACACCATTTTAAATATACTATGAATTATAATTATTGAACTGTAAAACAAAACATTTTTTGACTTTTACAAGACTAATCCTTCATTACTAATTAAAATACTTAACTCATTAACTAAAATATTTACATATTAAAAGCCTTACATTTATATATTTACATATTAAAAGTTATCTGCATTTATATACATAGGTAAAAATGCTGCATGCTCCCTGAACACAAAAATATATAATCTTAAGCTTTTTGCCTGTTCAACATGCATCTTCAGATATCAAGCCTCCCACCCTGTCACTGTGACAGCAACACCCTGCCCTGAAGGAGTGATAGTACAGGATTCTCCTCCCGCACGGAGATCACTCGATGATGTCACAAACATCTCCAGTAATGACACTATGCTGCCCTCTATGAACAGATAGAGAGCATTCGGCATTTTTAGCTATGTATATAAATGAAGATAGCTTAAGGCTTTTAATATGTAAGTATTTTAGTTAATTAAGTATTTTAACTGAATTTTAATTAGTAATGAAGGATTAGTCTTGTAAATGTAAAGGTTAAAAAGTTTTTTTGTTTTATGGTTAAATAATTAAAATTCATAGTATACTTAAAGTAGTGGGTTACAATTGATAATTATGATAAAAACTGTAGTATTACAGTTGCTTGAATGAATGCCCCTTCTGCGTAGGCCACCCTTCAAGATAATGTGAAAAAATTGCCGAAGCTTGTAAGGTGCACGAGTTTATATTTTTACTCTACGGTATCTTTGCTACACGACTTGATAGTAGTATTGAACAATATGGTGTGTTTAATGGATATAATGAGTTTTAATAACTCAGTATTGAATTATTATGAAAACAGTGTTGGGCTTATTACCAATGACTGGTGTATTAGCATACCCTATGTTTATTTTGTGCATATATATTAATGAAATTTTGAATAAACATTCCAATTTGTGTTATTTAAATTTTAAGCTTGACATTTGCACATAAAGTGTATGTTTACTTGTGCATTTTATTATATTTATATAGATAATATATTTATTATTTCTTTATTTGCATGTTAGACAATTTTTGATTGAGTGCTTGAATGTTGTGCAAGTAAAAATATGAAATGAAGTTTTAGAGTAATGTTCTTATGTGTCATATAACTGTGACTGTTTTAGAACTACCTGAGTTTGTTAGGAACTGAACTGACATATTTAAGATATATGAGGATTGCTCCAAAATTTTGCCTTGTGCTATGGCAGTATTGTGCCATTATTTTTGGACATAATCCCCTGCAACTGAATAGTGAATTTAGCTTGTCTTTGTTCCAGCTGTGTTTGTTCTTAATTGTATGTGTCTTGACCATGGTCCTTGGGTTCGTGGATCTCTTCATTGTCCCTAAAACATGGCAGCCCTTCTTTAAATTTCGTCATGTACATATGTCACTAAGTTGTTCTATAAGATTCAGAGATTGGCTCCTCAAAGAAAGCTAATTTGCCAAACTGAAGTTACTGATAGCACTAGATTTTACTTAATGGTGATGTATCAAATGTCTCCATTTATAGTAACATGAGCTTCACTGCCATCTGTCACACATCTGACTACAAGACTCTTTGTACTCTATACTCATTATCTTTTTCTATCAAAGACATTCCTTTTTTCATTATCTTTTTCTATCAAAGACATTCCTGATCTGGTCCTTTCGTGATTTCCTTGGCTTTTCTGTACCTTTCTTTCCTTTGACTTGGACTGAATAAATTCTCTTAGTATCTCATCACTCATTCTTTCCACATGGCCAAACCATCTCCATTGTCTCCACCCTGCTAACATTTTTGCTTCACATTATCATTCCTCTCATGAACATCAGAATGTGTCTTGTTTTTTTATTCAAGTAATCACATTCAGATATAGCTTGGTCAAAATATGAGCTTAGCAAGGAAGAGGCAAGAATCTTTTCCATCTAGCCTGAAACAAGAACCACATGGGCTAGATGGATGAGACTCTTGCCACATGCTTCAGAAGAGACACATGCTTCCCACAGTCCTTTGTGGCACTGACTAGAATTTAGTCTTCATGTGACCTGAATTTTGATAAAACTTTGTTGCTTTATGGCAGTTACACAACTGCTTGCACTTTTCAACCTTCGCCACTACTCGACCAATAATATCAATAATGCACACCTACACTATTTGTCGACTACAAAGAATGCAGAGAAACAACTCATTGCCAAAGGTTTGGTTAATGGCATCCTAATCTCAGATTTCTAGCAATGTTGCCACTGCGAGAAAGATGACCCCTGTACAATACTGCGATTCATCGTCAACATCAGGCCTTATTGCAGGATACTGGGACTTAGAACTTAATGAATACCCTCTGTAATTTAGTTTCTGTTTATAGCAAAAATGATTTATTTTACTACCATTTGTTTGTAACTATGTTCATAAAATTTAAATTTCTAGAGAAACTACTCAATGCGTACTAAATTTTGTAAATTAATGTTGTTGTTTTTTGTTCATCATTGTAATGATTTACTTTTAAGTTATTCAAATAACAAAAATATGAAAGGGAAAATTTATTTTACAGTGAAATCTCACAACGAATTTGTAGGGACTACGATTTCGATAAAGTGAAAAGTCAATATGGTGTCCTACCTGAATTTAACATGTTTGAAATAATGAAGCTACCTGTGTTGGATAGATAAACTGGTCTAAGAATATAAAATTTAATAAGTACCTATGTACTACAATACTGTGTGATTGTTTCAGTGAGGCTGTTGAAAAACGTGCTGACTTAAATTATTATTTATTGTTTTTGTCATTCAAATATTTAATTAAATAATTTAAATTTGCAGTTTTTTTCTTATTTTGGATTTTTAATTTTTTTTTTTTTTTTTTTTTTGGTTAGTTTGTTTATGTATTTATTTTTTCAAGTGAAATATTGTAAGCCCTACGCACTGTACCAGATGCGTACTCTGCCTAATGGATAAAGCGGTCCTGTTCTGGAGTGTGTCTGTTGCCAGTTTCACATATCTGTCCTGCAGTTTTGGATGACCTTGATCAACATGAGCGTTCTCGCGTGCTGTCACTGTCTTGATTCTCGATTCTCCTTTGTGGAATTTCCTTGGTGCCTTAACAGCAGATATTGTAGCTCTGCCTATCTGCTGTTGTTGGCTGTGGTGCATACCCCCTTGTTTGTTTAGCAGTACAGTAGTAATGTTTCTTGTGTCAAAGTAAAAATTTGAATTTTAGCAATTTAAGTAGTTGAGCATGGTATATCAGAATTTATTGGTTCTGGCACCACATGGATTTACTAGTGATACTCAGCAAATGTCAACCCCCCCCTCCTCCTCTCTGTATACATTATTCTGTTGTTGCAGAGAATATCTCCTGAAATGTGAACATATTCTCATTGTCACTATAGCATGCATACTGCATTTTAAGTTATTAAGTTTCTTGGTTTTTCAGAACTCCTTCCAAGTATGTGCTTCTTATTTTACATTCTTTTAATTTTATAACAGTCATAATTAGTGGTAATTAATTTCAACATAATTAACACAGAAATCAGACATCTCTGAATTGACTGTATTTTTACTGTTCTCACGTAATGTCAATCACTCAGAAAACTTGAAAATTGCCGCCCCGGTGGCGCAGTGGTCTAAGCGATGGCCTCTGATCATTCGTCCGAACGGGGTCCGGGTTTGAATCCCGGTGAGGCATGGATGTTGTGTGTGTCTTACGGCACTGGTTCTCTCCCTTCCCTGGAACCAGTGACCCCAAATTAGGGACGGGCGACTGCTTATAGCCCATTGAGTTGCTCACAATGGTCGTTAAACCTCCAATCAAAAAAAAAAAAAAAAACTTGAAAATTTCATCTCCCTGGTGCGGGAATTGAACCCGCATCTCCCGATTACCGTCTGAGCCTGCTAACCGTTACACCACCCAAGACGAAGAAGTCCCAAGTATCTGAGTTTTAAGAGCATCGGCATATTCTCTGACCGCAGTCTTAATCGAAGCAAACTGTGCTGCCATCTAAGTGTTGTTGAGCATATCGCCAGTTGTTCAGGTATATAGTGTGGAAGAAATTTCGATTAAGAATGCTATTAGGAACATTAGTAACAAAATAGGGCTAGACAGGCATATACAAGCAAGCATGAATTGGGTCTCAGTAAGAATAATTGCCCACCAATCAACTTTAGTAAAGAGGAAACTAGAAGAAGGGATTGAAATAGCAAGAAGAAGTACCATAATTAATGATAATTATGGTTGGACACTTCTGACTGAGTGGCAGCAACTACTCCAATGACATAGTCCTGATGATGAACTAGGCTTTAGTTCAAAAATTTGACCACCAACTTTTTTGAATAATAACTTCTATAAGACCCGTAAAAAAAGTTACTTCCCCAGAAAACTGTTTGTTATGCTACTCTTTCACCAATCGATATGCAGAACATCTGATAAACATTAAAAAAAAATCCTTATACTATAGCATTGTTTTAGCCTCATGTGCTTCAGCCATTGTGTAAACGTATTAAAGGTTTTCATGGCTAGTTTAAATAAATTTTAGCGAATTCACACGAAATTTAGTGGGCCTATTTCTGTTACAGATTTATGAAGTTCATTAAAATTTCAGCGAGCTTTTCGACTATTTGGCAGAATGTATATATTTTTTATCTGCTCGACTGACTGACACAGGGGACTTATTGAAAACACTGGGCAGGCAAGGGTGGAATGGAACAATTTGGGCAGCATATCAGCTCTTCCCACAGGAGAGTTTCAGCCAATCTGTCCCCTCTGATAGACCCCCCCCCCCCACACACACACATCTATCCTGAACTACACTCATTTGCACTTCCTCAGTTCATGAATTTTTCCACTTGTGGGCGTTATTGGTGCCATAAAATGCTGGTATTAGGTGCTTGAATTAATTCCCGCTGTTGCCCAATAGAGCGCAGCAGTGATGCGGTGTGATCCGGGCCGCACGTGACCTCCCTCCCTCCCTCGCGCACGTACCGTCCGTAGTCTAGGTGAAGCAGCGCGTGACGTGCGATCAGAGGGCACAGAACACGAGTTTGTATCGCATTCACGATGTTGAGTTTCGTACCAAAAAAAAAGAGCATTTGGGGGAAGCATTACTCTTCTGCTTTCATCTCAAAAAATCTGCAGTGGAAAGTCATCGTTTGCTAGTGCAGGCCTATGGAGAACGTGCCCTATCAGAAACAACATGCAGAGAGTGGTTCCGACGCTTCAAAGCCAACGAATATGACTTGAAGGACAAAGAGCACCCTGGGCAGCCGATAAAGTTTGAAGATGGTGTATCGGAGGCCTTATTGGACGAGGATTCATGTCAGACGCTCCACGAGTTGTCTGAAACACTACGGGTCGATGAGTCATCGGTTAGCAAACGTTTAAAGGCAATGGGAATGATCCAGAAGCTCAGAAACTGTATCCCACATGGGGAAAGCAACATCACCAAACGTGAAACCATGTGTGAATTGTTTTTCAGTGATGTTTTCCGTGGTGGCCCGGACAACTTTTTTGGTTGCCCTGGGCCACCAGGCAACCACATTTTTCAACCCCTGTTCATATGATTGGCACTTTATGTAGCAAAACCATATTCTGTGATATTAATGATATAAATAGATTTGATTTTACATAGCAATACAGAAGCTATGGAGTTCAGTGATTAATTTTATTCTGCTAAGAGCACACAGTAAAGCTGTGTAATCAGAAATTAATTGGAGAAAATGGTATGGGATGGGGGCTTTGGTTTCAAATTTTATGTGAAAGATATGAAAAACAGTAGAGTGATAATATATGAATTGATTGCTAACAGTCCTGTGATTAAAGAAAGTAGGTGAATACTATACAATTAATATTTGATCAGATCAGTAGTTCTAGGAAAGAAATGTTTTTGCCTGATTCAATACTTATATTATAGCATCCCTAAATGTTGTGTGCATGCTAACAGCCATTTAAATAAAAGTTTTCTCTAAATGTATAATATTTCTTAGCAGCTGTTTCATAATTTCTATTTCTAACCCCGTGTGTTGCTTGTGAAGTCTCGTAAAGAATGTTGGAAACAAACTCACATGAACCAATACATCATTCCTGGTCTACTAAATGCCTCAGTCAAAAATGTTTATGCACTGGCCACTTTTTGCAAAACTTTTGGAACTATCCTCATATTTCTCTTTGAGTACTAAATACTTTTCTCCAGTAAATGGGGAAAAAACGACTTGTTGATGTTTGGCAAAAAGTAAAATGAAGGCAGGTTAATTCATTTAATTTTTATAGGAAGCAATCTTTTTTTTAATCTTGTATTACACGTGCAGAACAGTTTAGATTTTAAAGTGTGCAAAAAATATTAATCACATGGGGATTGTGAAACTAATAGTTTTGTCTAAATCTTCAAGAATTTTTTCAATTCTCATATTAGTGCATCTTAATATATTCATGTTTTGAGCATCAAGGAAAAATCTGTAAGCACTGATATTGGATATAACACCAATGTATTATATTATGTGAAAATTGGTTGTTTTGATCTTGCCGTAGCCAGATCCTCCGATTAAAATTGGCTTATGAGATGTTTTGTATGCTTAGTTTCGATTCAGTACTAAAAAGTTCATAAAGTAATTTAAAATAACTATCTACTACCTCCGGTATGTGTAATAAAATATTCCTTTTTCTGAATTCCCATGCACATTTCTAATGAAATGGTACTTAGCCATTAATGGTATTTTTTTAAGTTCACAGTGATTTGCTATTTCTTTCTGCTGTTTGCAATCCAAAGGAAATGTGTATATCAGTCTTGAGTGAGTGAGATTTTTATTCAAAACTTGTTATTGATGTACAAATTTATTCCATGTCGGTCCGTAATAATAGCCTTTAAAAATACAGTTCTTGTGTCATATATTGAATCAAAACTTGTTTTCCGTCCACTTGATGAGTTGATTGAATTCCATACTTTTGTATGTACGGAAAGTTGAAAATCAAAATATATTTCATATGTCCTTTTGCACTTCATAAAATATTTGAATAAAGTCTTTGTTGAAAAGTTTTTCTTTGATTGAAATGCTTTGCTGTCTGGAAACATGAAATATCTTTTATCACACTTAAATTTAGTTTGTTATAACTGTTTCTGATAGTTAGTAATACAGTATGTATGTGGTTCAAACGAAAGCATCAAAAATGACAAAGTTTCATTACAATGTCCCAAAGATTTTACAGCAAAACAACAAAGTCATTTAAACAGCATCTTTCTGTTTTTTGTTTTAGGGTTTAATGACACCCATGAGCATCTAAGGCTATAAAGAAATGCCCTTTAGGAATTTAGGGCTATTGGTTCCAGGGCAAACACACAGCCAATGTCTCATCCAGAACTTGAACCCAAACCTCTCACCACTCAGCCATCATGATGGTGAAACACCTTATCTTGGTACCCTTGTTACTGTAATGAATTGCATTGAAGCAGGTTTAACATTCTGGAGATTCAGTAAAATTCTTTGGCAGTATTTTACAGTTGTCTCATCACTCTTGTAAAATGCTTAGAACTAGTGATGGACCATTTGTGAATGATTTGTTCATTGTGAATGGTTCACTCTCACCTCTGTGAATGATTATTCAATCTACCATTACTGCGACACACTCTGAAGTCTCAGCATGTTTAATTGTATGCTGCATGCAGGACTTCAAAAACGAATTCCCAATTAGAAAAGTAGTGTTGAGAATTGATCAGTGCCAACTGTTATGTCGGTGAGCAATCAGCAGTCAGCTAGGAATATGGTAAAACATAAGAGTGGGAATGATACTTGAATGCCATTCATTTGAATGATGTACTAGAATCATTCACCACAAGCAAATGGAGGTGCCTTGTTCTTGTGGGCAGTTTGTCAAAAAGAGCTGTGGCCTTGAAAGCATTTTGATGCAAGAGTTCAAAAACAAATTCTCAATTAGAAAAGTAGTGTTGAGAATTGATCAGTGCCAACTGTTATGTCAGTGAGCAATCAGCAGTCAACTAGGAATATGGTAAAACATAAGAGTTGGAATGATACTTGAATGCCATTCATTTGAATGATATACTAGAATCATTCACCACAAGCAAATGGAGGTGCCTTGTTCTTGTGGGCAGTTTGCCAAAAAGAGTTGTGGCCCTTGAAAGCGTTTTAATCATAATCACCGATCCCTGCAACAAATTATTTACTCAGTGAGCGCAGTGACATCCTGGAAATTGAATACCCATTCATTTGAATGATCATTTGTGAATTACTTGCGTGAATAATGAAACTCCCAAGAAGGAATGATTTGTGCCATCAATACTTGCAACTTTTCAAGAATTGTGTTTAGAACTCCAATGGAGTGTTTCTGTCTTTTTTGTTCCCTCAGAATGGCATTGCAAGAGAAATGCTGAGTTCTGACTTCTATGGGCAGCAAGGCCACTCAGATGACTGAGTGGTTTTAGGTGTTAGCATTTAACCATTCATCCAAGATGGGTCTGGATTTGAACCCTGAATGAGGCATGAGTGGTGTGCTTTTCTGATGGCACAAGGTCTGTCCCTTCCCTGGAGCCAAAACAGGACAGACATCATACATAACACACTAAGCTGTTCTTTGAGATTTAGAGGTTAGCTCTACCAAGAAAGAAAATCCACCAGATAAGTGTTTAACTGAGTATTTTCTTACTGTTGCTGTATCAAACGTCTTCATTTATAGCAATCTTGGCACACAGTTTGAGCTTCACTGACATCCATCACACAATGTACACAAGACCTTCTGTATTTCATACTCAAATTTTTTGTCATGCAGACACTCCTGAACCTAGTATTCCTATGATTTCCTAGGCTTTCCTGTCTTTCTTTCCTGCCACTTGGGCTGAAAAATTTTTCTTAGTAAGCATCTCATCACTCATTCTTTCAACATGGCCAAACAACCTAAGAACATTAGTCTCCACCCCACTGACAACATTTTGCCTCAATTACACATCTGCAACATATCTTCATTACTCACATGATCAGAAAGTGTCTTGCCACAAACCCCCTGTAAGTAAGACATCTCTCCAGCACTTAAATGACTCTTATGCCTCATCATCAGGATAGACGATGGCTTATAACCCTCAGAGTTGTTCATTAAACCCTGAAACAGGAAAAAACAAGTGCTGCAAGTTGTGCACATCTAGCAGTGCACACCAGCATTTGAAGCTTTTTCTTGGATGGAATCTATGAATTGGTTTTGCAATTCATAGAAATCTATGGAATCTATGAATTGGTTTTGCTTATAACCCTCAGAGTTGTTCATTAAATCCTGAAACAGGAAAAAAAGTGCTGCAAGTTGTGCACATCTAGCAGTGCACACCACCATTTGAAGCTTTTTCTTGGATGGAATCTATGAATTGGTTTTGCACTATCACATGAGGAAGAGGCCCTGTTGAAAAGAAAAAAACATCAGTTGTCTAGGGTTCGGGTAAGACATTTGTTCTTCCCAGTTTTGTTGTTTTCATTTGAATCACCCTCATAATGTAATAATTTACAGTATCCTCAATGTGCTAAGTGTGAGTGGTATTGTAACAAGAAGGATACACTTACAAAACCAAGCCGTCTAATATCACTGACTGTTGTGGGATGTTATTAAGTCAGTTGTTTTTTGTGGATAACAGTGATTGATTTTCAGACTTGAAGAAAACCCATAAACTGGATTATAAAAAAAAGACTACTGGTTTTTTTTTTTGGTTTTTTTTTTTTTTTTTTGGTGTTCTGTTGGAAGATGTGGACTTGCTGCTCTGTAACAAGTTTAGATAGACCAGAGCAAAGCTGCTTCCTTATGTGTCTATCATGTGATGCTATACCCATAGCTGTGTTTAAGTATCCTTTTGCCCTATGCAGTTAAATATGTACCATCTTGAACATGCAGTGACTTTTTCACTTTTAAATTAGGTTACCTTTGTTTCCATGAATGTAATAAATACAAAAGCAATATTTTACTGTTCAACTTAAGAATTTGATAGATAAAAAATTTTATTTGTGTGGAGTGAGCTGTATTGGAATTGGGAAAAATTCAAGCAAGCATCATTAAACAGAAGTACTTGTAATTTTATTGTATTTAAGAAAGCATTATATTCAACTAACAGAATGCTGCAAGAGGACTGAGGACATTAGGAGAAACAGAACAGCAAACAGGTTGAATCATTATGACTTTTTTCACAATGCTTTTCTGCTTGCAAAAACATTAGTGGCATCTTTATCTCTCAGTTAAATCAGAACTTGTAGCAAGATGGTCGAGTCTTTCTTGAGATGATGATGTTTTCATGTAGTTTGCAATCGTCCAGTTTTTAGTTGTTGCTGTATTTACCTCGGAGGAGCAATAATTGGTTACTTGCTGCAAAACCAGTTGGCATGTGTGCATGTGAAGTCCAGGATTCAAGTCTCTAAACTCAGTTGTAGTGTAATGTTCTGTAATACAGTTAGACCTGTACATAATGAAGCTGAAGTGAGTCTTGAAAAATTTGATATATGCAAACTTCGTTATAGCCAGACAGATAATGAAAAAAAGAGAGGGCTATTTTTTTTTACATTATGTTAAGTTAAAACCAGTCAATCATAAACTGTTTATGAATTATTGAAGGTAAATAATACTTGTTAATTGAAAACTAACCAACAAAATTATATGAGTGAGATCTGCAATAAGCAAAACATTTAATGAATGTAGAAATTAAAGTAACTGCCAAAATTTTTAAATTTCACCTGTTACACGTTACATTGGACATATGAGCCAATTCTTGCTTGTGTTGTGCTAATCATGATAGCTGTTTTAAATATTTTTCAACTTCCTCTGATGTGTTGGCTAAGATGTTTCTAAATACAAAATAAGCTCTTAAGATTTTCTAAGCTGAGATTAATTGACTGAAAAGTGGCAAGGGGAGGGGATAGAAGACAGCATTTGCCAAGATGTATATTTGTTTGGGAAACATTGGATGGGGAGTGAGAGGTATTAGAAAGACAACTGAGAGAGAAACATTCTTGTCTTCATACAAACTGACACTGGCCTACAGGGGTTAAGACAGAATAATGTGAACACCATGCTCAGAGACATGACTTTTAATACAGCTGTGTACGTCACAATACGCAAAGGTATGTATCACTTTTTGGTTGTAATAGCTTTGTTTAGAACCTCAAGGTCTTGTTTAAGTGCATTTAAAGTGTCTTGTTGCAAAATTTATTTCAGGGTGACGATGAAATAAGTGACCTAACGAACTTCAAGAGAGGACTAATTGTTGGTGGGCGACTAGTTGGTGCCTTCGTGACAGCAGTCTCCAGGGTAGTGGGAGTATTGAAAGCTACTGTCTCTAGCATCATGACAGCATACCGTGTTCGTGACAAAATCTTGTCTGCAAAACACAAGAGCGACCGGAAAATGACCCTGACTTTATAGAGACAGGAGAGCATTAAAAAGGATTGTTACCCATAATATGAAGACCACAGTGCCAAAAATTAGTGTGGAGCTCAATCTGCATCTCCAGATCTCAGTATCAACAAAAACAGTGCAGGGGAACTGCATAAACAAGATATTCATGGCAGAGCTGCTATTGCAAAATCTGTGGTGACCTGGTGAATGCACAACGACGACGGCAGTTGTGCCAAGAGCATACAATGTGGACTGCCGATGCAAAGAAGCATGTAATGTGGTCGGATTGAATCCACATTCACACTATTCCCCACCTCAGAACATGTTTACGTGTGGATAACACCGCCAGAAACGTACAACCCAGACTGTCTGCTCCCAGCAGTGCAGCATGGTGGTGGTTCTGTCATGGTTTTCAGCAGGTTCACTGATCACCTTGAAAGGGCGGATGACTGGCAGGGTGTATGAAACCATTTTGGCTGGCCAAGTCCATCCAATGGCTCAGCCATTGTTTCCTGCAGGGGATGCTATCAATCAAGATAATAACGCCCCAATTCATAGAGCTCGGAATGTCCAGTCATAGTTTCAGGAACATGAGGACAAACTTTCGCACTTTCCTTGGCCTCCCCAATCACCAGACATAAACATCATCGAGCCAGTGTGGTCTGTTTTGGAAAACAGAGTAAGATCCCGTTATCCTCCTCCTGCATCTCTCAAGGACCAGGAGCAGTTTCTGCTTGAAGAATGCTGTGACATCCCACTAACCACCATCCAGGATTTGTATGCGTCCATTCCAAGGAGGATTCTGGTGGTTTTGAATGCCAAAGGTGGTCCCAGACCCTACTAGGTACATAAAACCTTCTTTTCCTAGGTGTTCACATTATTCTGTTTAACCCCTGTATCTGTAAGAGGAAGCACAGGGTGTTGTCAGCAATGGGTAGTTCCTTGTTTTTTCTGTAAAAGAACCCTTTAACGACCACAGTCCTAAAATGTTTTGTCGCTCAGAATACCATAACCCCTAAAAATGTCTCCCACTCCTTTCCTAATTTCATTCCCCCTCCCTTCTGCAATAACAAAAGAAGGATTAGTGCTGGATCACTACTCGAAACTTCCGATTTCTAGGCTCGACATACACTGACCTTTGGCTGTTTTCCTGGGACAATCAGAGCATTCTTCTACTGAGAGCCTTAGGCAGATAGGAGGGAGTGGTAACATGGCGAAAATCTTATTTGCTTTACCCTTATCTTGTTTTGCCTTGTAAAAAGTATGCTCTGAATCTGTTTGTTAATTTGGATTGAGCAAAATGAAAGACTTTTTACGACAAATTTTCCCCAAACTCCACTCTTGGGACAATGCAAATAATCACAAAAAAACAAAGAACATTTCAACAAAGCAAGAGTTCTACTAAGCGATGTCAGAAGTCTAAATGATATAGTCCCAGGACAAACCAACTCCTGGTTCACTTCTTTGTTTAGTGACAACAATGACGACTGAGGGTGACTTGTGCTAATCCTTCGGGCACCGTGCAAATTCAAAAGAGCATGGAGGCTAGGAAGTCCTCATACTATCCAGGCAACTCAGGCGCATGTGGTTGTTTGCTCACAAGGGCGCGTTGGGCACTATGGTCACGAAAGGGGTAAAAATAGATGGTGAGAATGCCACTTATCTTGTTTGCTGATAACTGTGCTGAGCTAAAATATATGAGGTTTCTCCAAAAATTATTATTTGTAATTTGTGGTTAAAATAACAAGAGAGAATATTGCAAATTTTGAGGGATCTGTAAAAGTTTGTTTATACGGAATTTCGTATTATGTGAGCTCGTCATATGTGGGTTTGACTGTATTACTCTAAAAATGATTTTTAATGAGCTTGCATTTTAGCTAGTAAACCGATACTTGTAGATGACATACTTCAAGTTTGGGAGTTGCCATGCTCTTAAAATTCTGAACAGCAAATTTAGTATTTTTTTTTAAAAGGGAAATGAAAGAAACAAACCAGAATTGAAAAAACATTATTTTCAGGCCCTGCAGCACAGTTGGGGCTCACACCTGATCTTTATGGGCTTCTTTATAAATCTTCCCCTGATAGTCAGTACTAGTACTAAATAAACTACAGGTGTCATTTAGTTTCCAGTGGATTGTGGGTTTGTGTCCCCACTGCCAGAACTAATATATACTTGTATACACTGAAGTGCCAGAAAAACTGGTATACCAGTCTAATACTTGGTAGGTTCCCCACGGGAATGCAGGACTGCAGAAATATGACAGGGCATGGACTCCACTAGCTTCTGGAAATATGCTATATGCAATGCACACCATTCTTCCTGCAGAGCGTTCCACAATTCGGGTTTATTCCGAGGTCTTGAATTCCTGTGTTCAATAGCGCGTTGCATGGCATCCCAAATGTGTTCTATCACGTTCAGATCTGGGGACTTGGGTGGAAATTGCAACACCCCAAACTCAAATGAATGCTCCTCTAACCATAATGTGGCATCCCGACACTTGCATTGTCCTGCTGGAACAGGCCCAACCTATCAGCATGAATGGGTGTACCTCGTCAGAAAGGATGTGCACATGGTGTTGGCCGGTCACAGACGTTTGTAGATGTACCAGGGGGTCCCAGTGAAGTCTAGCTAAACACTATTACAGACCCCCACCAGCCGGTACAGTTCCCTGTTGACAGGCGGGATCCATGGCGTCATGGGTTTGCGCCACACACGAATCCTTCCATCTGCTCGATACAGTTGGAAACGCGACTAGTCAGACCAGGCTACTTGTTTCCAGTCATTAAGTGTCCAGTGGAGGTGTTGCCATGCCCAAGCGAGGAGCATAGTTCTGTGCCGTGCACCCATCAAGGGGACTCTAGTTGGGCGTCAGCTCCCAAAGCCCGTATCGTGCAGGGTACGTTGCACAGTCCGGACGCTGATGCTTGTTGAGGCTCCAGCATTGAATTCCGATGATACCTGCGAGAGTGTTGCACGCCTATCGCGTGAAACGATTCTTGACAGCCGACGATGGTCACGTTCACCCAATGTCTTTTTACGGCCACACTGGTATCATAGGTTGGAGGTTTTGCTGGAATTCTTGTAGTCACGGTACACCCTTGCAATGGTCGTCCGTGAAAATCCGAACTTCGTTTCTACCTCCGAAATACTATGGCCCATCTCACGAGCGCCAACTATGACACCGCGTTGAAAATCGCTTAAATCGTTATTACTTGTCATTCTCATGCTAAAAACAGCTCTGACAGCTGGCAAGGATGTCTATCGCTTTATATGCGCACTGGCGGACGCAACCAAGTACGCGCATAGGTGACGTTGCTATGTATTTTGCATAAGCTCGTCTGTACCAGTTTTTCTGGCACTTCAGTGTATATATATATATATATATATGTGTGTGTGTATATTTTGTTTGTCTGACACTCTCATGCCAGTTGACTCACACCAGGAAACTGAAATACATAAATAAACTGCTGAATGTAGAAAGTTGATCAGTGATTTTTCAGTGGTTTCCCCGAAATTGCTTAGAATGCTTCTCTCTGTGGAAATGGCATGCCGTTTTTCGGTCTGATGGTATTTCAGTATATATTTTCACTGTCTTTTTTTTTTCTAATGATCACTACTTATGTGCTTTTGCATGTGACTTTAGTTATCCGTAAAGTCTTGGTGATGGGGAAATTAGATGTAGTTTTTCAAGGTTTTTCTCTTCTGATGCTCTGCTATATCACCATGCTGTAAAAGGTATGTAGTTTTTCTTTTTTTACTCTTTTTCTTGCTGTAACTTTAGAGGTGCTTGTTCTTGTTGTTCTTAGCAGTTCTTCAAAACAAACATACCATTTATAAAAGTGTACAGTTATAGTTTTGTGTAGTATGTATCATACAAGTATAATATATGCATACATAAATTCTAGCAGTAACTTCATCATGGGAACCATCTGTTTAAGAAAAAGTTTTCAGCAGTATAATGAAACAACTACTTATCTCACTGATATTAATTTACAAATAGTGCTTCGTCAGAAAGCAATGCACAACAAGCTGTAACTGCTTTTTTTATTTCAGATAATGTTACTGTACTGCACAAACATAAAATACAATTCTCCACGTATGTGAAACTATCACCCAATATAAACTGAATAGACAAATCATTACATACATACATACATATCACCAAGCTGCTCTATGATATTCAGAGGTTAACTCCTCAAGGAAAGAACTTACTGTTGCCATATCAAATGTCTCCATTCACAGCAATCTCAGTACACAGCTGGAGCTTCACTGACATCCATCACACGACACTCACAGACCTTTTGTACTTCATAATCTTTTTCTCATGAAGACATTCCTGAATCTGGTCCTCCCATAATTTCCTTGGCCTTCCTCTACCTTCCTTTCCTGTCACTTGGGCTGAAAAAATCACTTAGTAAGCATCTCATCACTCATTCTTTTAATATGGCCAAACTACCTAAGAATATTAGTCTCCAGCTTACTAACACCATTTTGCCTCACATTACACAACTACAATACATTTCCATTCCTTACATGATAACAATGTGTCTTGCTACCCCTACCCCCGTAAGTAATGCATCTCTCCAACACACAAACAACTCCTATGTCTCTTCTACCAGATTTCATGTATGGCAGTACCTAGATTTCACTGCTATACATCAGAGTAGGAACAATTACACTTTCATATACAGCCATTTGGCATGTTCTTGAGAACTTATCATTCCTGTGAGATCCTCCTAAAGCAGCTATGACTTTCAATGAAGAATTCGCTCGCCTACTAATTTCACCATCTAATTTCTTTTCTCTGCCAAACATTTTTTTCCAAATATACAAACTTGTTCACCTGGTCAATAACACACAAACAACTCCTATGTCTCTTCTACCAGATTTCATGTATGGCAGTACCTAGATTTCACTACTATACATCAGAGTAGGAACAATTACACTTTCATATACAGCCATTTGGGATGTTCTTGAGAACTTATCATTCCTGTGAGATCCTCCTAAAGCAGCTATGACTTTCAATGAAGAATTCACTCGCCTACTAATTTCACCATCTAATTTCTTTTCTCTGTCAAACATTTTTTTCCAAATATACAAACTTGTTCACCTGGTCAATAACTGTGCTATTGATACTTATCCTGCATTCAGTCCTAACAGTTCCTCGCTCAAAAACCATAACTTTGGTCTTTCCCTTATTTATACTTGGTTTGAATTTCCTACAAACTCCTTTCTTCTGGAACAACCTACTCTGCAACTTGCTTTGCAGAGTATGATGTATAATTATTATATACACTTACGTAATAATATGTTGCTCCATCGTTTGTGCTCACATTAGCAGCCAGAGGTTTTGGTAAGGACTTAAATTAGATGTTGAAAACATGAGGTGGTATTGCCGCCCAGGAAGTGAGGATTGCATGTCATAAATCATCCACAGTTGCTAGCGGAGGCTGGTGGGCTCAAACGGATCTTTCCGATTCATCCCACAAATTCTCAATGTGGTTGATGTCTGGTGATCAAGGAGCCATTCAAGCAGGGTATACTCACTTGAATGGTACAGGAAATATGTGGTGTTCTGTTGAAAGATAGTGTCATGGTGCCAAAAGAGAATAGTTACGAATGGGTGTAGAGGATGTTGACACACCTTTTGATAGTGACGAAGGTCGGGACAGGTATGAAAGGCTCCAAAGAAGCCCATAAAACTGAACTCCATCTCCTTGTATGACCCCAACTTGGTAAGCCAGGTCTATTGCTTCGTGTGGTAATGACTGACACACACACACACACACACACACGCGCACACGCACACGATATAGTTGAAACCAATAACCACTACAGAATTAAGTGGGAACACACGGGGTTGCATACAGTAATAAAATATATTAAACAGAAGCTTTCGACTGTTCTACAGTCTTGGTCACCCACAAACAACTGAATCAGTGGACTGGGTTACCAGAACTAGAGTGGGATATATCGTTGTTCAAATTTCGCCAATTTGCGATGAACATACTTTTTACGTGGCCACGATAATGTCAATCAAGTTACACTAGAGTGGGAATTCGAGGTGCAAGAAGTGTCACCAGATTTTAGTCTAGAGATCCAAATGAATGGGATTTGGTAAGGGATTTTTTTGCTTGCCGTTCTTAGTAAACAAAATTTCAATACTTTCTTGAAAATGTAGAGATGCTTTGTTTATAAAAGAAGTGATTCCCCCCCCCCCATTTCTTTCCAAAAGGGAATTGCAGAAGTGTCTTTTAAGGCTATTAGTGCTTGATAATGCTGTTTTTGGGAGACTATTTGACACATCCTGTTTATGTTTATGAAATCTTGTGTTGATGCTTTGGTACATACTTCCAACATATACTGAGAGTCCAGAGGATGTTGGAATCACATAAATTCCAGGGGTATCCAGGATCCTTGTCTTTTAGCAGGCACTTTATTGCAGGAGGATTAGGTCTGACAGTGTAGCCCACAGTTCTGAAAAGTTTACAAATCTTATAAGAAAAGGAACTGTGGTACTGAATTGAAACCTGGTCTATCACAACTGCAGTGAGGATGACATGTTTCCAGTCATCTTCACTGCAGTTGTGATAGGCCTTTGCAAACTGCAACCTAATCTTTTAGTGCCTTTCAGCCAACAAGGGGACGCAAAATGGACATCAACTGCCATAGCCTATTTTTTTCCCATGAACTGACAGTCTTTCTGCATAAGCTTGTGGATGCACCCTCATTAAATTCTGTTATCTACTCCACAGTAATTATGTGATTCACTGCACCAATGTGGTACAGTCTGCACTCATCTCAAAAGTCAGTTGCATGTTTATAGCCACATTTCTCCCATTGGTTGAAAGTTTTGCCATATTTAACATAGTCTTCATATACATGTTCCAACGCCATGACACGGAAGTAAATCCCAACAGTTCTGCAGATATTCACAAAACTTTGTTAGAAATGTAAAAATGTCATCCCAATTAGTCCTTAAAGTAATGTGACTTGTGAAGCAAACTCTTAACCCTTTTCACTCAAATAACATTTCACCCATACTCACATTTTTTTTCTGCAGTAGATTCCACAACTTAATCTCACCAGGCCTGACATACGAGCTGCTAGGGTAGTCCATAAGTTTGTGGTTTTTTTTTTGTATATATGACTTTCATACTAGTTTTTGAAATGAATACAGTTATTGGATTTTTATGTGTAATATGTCATTTTGTAGCTGTTGACTTGCTTTTTGCTGGCATATATTTCATTTGATTAATTAATTGTGTTCTATCACATTATTACTTCAGAAAGAAATATGAAAAAAATTGAAAATTGGTGTACTACGTCACTACTGGAAATAAAACTTCAAAGCGGCTACAGCAGCGAAGAAAATATGCGAAGTGAGAATCCTGAGGTGTCACTTCAATTCGTGCAGTGCAGAAGAGGATCAAAAAGTTCAAAGACAGCAAGGCCAGTCTCGAAGATCAGCTCCGGTCGCCCTCTGATGGTAAATTCTGAAGTCATTCACTAAGCCATCGAGGTGAATCCATCAACCAGCACTTGCCGATTGTCAGATTAACTCCACTTTCCACGGACAGCAGTTGTTCAGAATTTTCACCTGCTCGTTCAGGTCAACAAACGCTGCCATGAACTTCCACGTGAATTGACACCAGGTCAAGCTCAGCGATGTGTCAACATTTGTTGTCAACTGCTGCAGAATCCTTATGCCGAGCATTTCATCCACCGAATTGTAACCAGCTATGAGAAATCGGTTTATTGCTCTGACCCTGACAAAGGAAGTCAATGGTTGGACCCTGGCCAAGTGGTGGAACCTGTGGTCAAATGAGACAGATTCTCCAGGAAGGCAATGCTCTGTGTCTGGTGGAATTTCAAGGACATCATCCACTTTAACTTCTTCCACGCAACCAAGCCATCAACGCCGAACTGTATTTTTCCCAACTCAAGCAAATGTATGCAGAGTGGAGGTGAAAATACCCAGCTTTGGTCAACAGAAAGCAGGTCCTCCTGCAGCAGGATAACACTTCTTCGCATGCCGCCTGGTAGGTGAAGGCCAAGCTCCGAGAACTCGACACCATCAAACTTTTGTCACATCCTGCATACAGCCTGGATCTTGCGCCATCTGATTTTCATCTTTTTCGTGCTATGGCACATTTCTTGCAGGGACGCAACTTCCAAACCTTGAATGATGTCGAGATGGGGTGCCGCAAGTTTTTTTTTTTGTCGCCAAGGACAACAAGGTGTGGTACCGCTGCGGAATCAAACAACTCACTGGAAGATGGATTCGAACCATTGATTCTAACGGTCTTTACTTCGAATAATAATATCTATTTTTGCATTATATTTATGTTTGAATTATCAATTAAAAAAACAACACACGAACTTATGGACCACCCTAGTATAGAGGTGTCATCGGTGGTGCGGGTGACACCCGACATGCGAGCTATTCAGCAATTTTGTAATGTCAGGTGTCTTCTGACCATCAAGCAGAAAGGGTTAAAGTAAAACATATTGTACAATTTCAAACAAACCTACCTGCTTGTAACTTTATATAATTACATATATCACCCACATAGTATCTCTGACATCTATTCATGGGACCTTCCTGAGTGAAGCACGAATGCAAGTAGTAGTAGAATTTTAACTTGGTTCTTGGTACTATTTGCTTTCGTGCTTCACTTAGGAAGGTCCCGTGAACAAATGTCAAAGATACTACTTGTGTGATATATGTAATTATATGAAGTTACAAGCAAAGGTAGGTTTGTTTAAAATTGTACTATATGCTTGACTTTAAGAGATTATTAACAGTTCTGCAGTTGTAGTGATTGAATAACTGTCCTTTCTTGCATTTACTATCTGGCCACTGTCAAACTCACTACACTGCCTTTACTCATGATAATTTTCTGTGACTGGTTTCCAATGCATACAGACCTGCTCTATTTATAGGCATTGCCAGTTTCAGTGTCCCACATGACTAGATGTGGTACTTCTGCTTTGCATATTATTATTGGGGTGTATATAATAATTTGTTCATCCGTAGCACTTGCTTCATTTTCTCCAGTATTCTTTCCATGCAGTGAATGCGCTTCAGTAAAAATCCAGAGGTTGACCTGCACATGCTGTTTCATTCATGAGATGAGCATGCTTTCTGTCTACAAAACAAAAAGAAATCAGAAGGGGTAAGGCCTAGGCTGTAAGGTATACAGGGCATTATGGTCTACCCCAGCTCTGCAATCTTTGCCAGTGTAATTTGCTGTATGTGCGGCCTCACATCCTGAAGCAGTGGCGTAACTACTATTAAGCGCAGTTAAGTGATGCTTACGTGCCAGCAACATTAGGGGTCCCAAAAAGAACTAAGAAAACAAAATATTTAACTGAAATCTACCAACAAAAAAGAAAGATGTGAGAGGTACAGGGGAAAGAAAAATAACGGCAAACAGTAAGCTAGAGGGAAGAGAAGATATCTTTTCAGCTCACTCATCTGCTATGGCATCAGAAGTGCAAGGGACATTGTTGGCATGATGCCAAACATGCCAAACATAGGATTACAGATATAAAAGAGCTATATGGTTTGCAGAAATTTAAATATATGTATAACACTAACACGAATTAGGGAAAGATTTATCTGTATGCAAAAAGCTTTCAATAATTTTACAATTTTTGGAGCGTCAGAACTTGCTTGCAGTAACAGAAAGTGATCTTTTAAAATATGGAGATAATAATTTGCAAAAAATATAATGTTAAATATCTTAAAATTTCTCTATTCAACTTTTACTCACAGACATGTCTGCAGTATTTATTTTATATCTAACTCTAGATATAAATAAATGCAATAAAATAAATGCAGTTACTCGCAGACATGTCTACAACATTTATTTTATATCTAACTCAACCTGTAGCTACTTGCTGAAAGACTGTTCATCAAGCTAAAAATAGTCAAAAATTATTTGTGGAATACAATGTATCAGGAACGACTGAAATATCATTCACTAATTGCCATTGAAGCCAAGAGGCAGATAAATTAAATACCAAAAATTATAATTAGATACTTTAAAAACTAGGAAGGAAGATTTTTTTTATTTGAGTATCTGCAATCTATCTATAAAACTATTTTATAAATTGTTAATGAAATAAATGTTTTTACAAGTCAAAATGTATGGATTTTGATTTTCTTTTGTAGTTTTGCAAATAAAGCAGGAGTGTAATATTTTACTTAAGGGCCAAAAATTTGTAATTGCACCACCATCCTGATGAAATTTAATGTCCTGCCAACTGAGTTCTTGTCTTTTGGTTTTCAGAGCTTTACAGTTGTCTAAGCAGCGTCTTCTGACAGTTCATCAGAGTCGGAAAGAGTTTGAATCCCAGATGAGGCACGAGTGGTGTACTTTTCTTCTGGCCCTAAATTAGGAATGGATGACTACTAAAGCCCTTAGAGTAAAGTGACCAGATTTTTGAGAATGCAATTGAGGACAAAATGACATTTGTCCTCAATTTCAATGCGAAACTGAGGACAATTTCGTTTCAAAATGAGGGCATAATTGAGGACAGCATCCGACACATAATGGTAAAGCCAAAGGTTAGCAAAGAATGTTATGAAATGTCCCATAATTGTCCAGTTTCATTGGAAAACATGTGGTGAATCGGAAGAATGATTTTCATGTGAAATAAGCATAAAATTGCAATGAAATACTATTATGCAGAATATTGCTTCCGATACATTTAAAATCTTATTTGTAGGGGGCAGCACTTGCAAACAAAGTTACATTTTGAATTTGTACTGAAATTTCATTGTGATTCTGTACAAGAATAGATATCTGAAGCTAGAAAATTACTATGCGCTGACCGAGCAGAAATCGTGGAATAGCTGTATGTATCTCTATGGAAAGGAATATTCCAAGTCCAATAACCTCACTTGAAGAAACAGTTTAATGAAAAATGTACTGCACAAAAGTTGTGGGACTCTCATGGAATCTATCAAATGTAACCAAATTAATTACATCAATTAGTTATTTAATTGCAAGAAAGTGGATCCTGAGAAAGATGAGATTCATTTTCCATCCTAAAAATATTTTAGTTAAATCCAGTTAAAATACAAAAGAAGTACTTAAAACAGAAATGAAATCGTAACATCACATTTATCGAGATGACTTTGTTTAATGCTTCGGCATGTCTCCCATTAATACTGCATGATTTCTAACTTAATTCAAAGAAAAATTCATCCGCTTTGGAAAATAGTTCCATACCTTTCCTTTATGAATCCATTTTTTAGCAATTAAATAAGAAAGTGATGATAAATTTGGTTGCATTTGGTAAATTCAATTGAATCCCACGCCTTTTGTTTAACACATTTTACAAATTTCAGTTTTTGGAGGGAAATTTCAAAAATTGTGGACTAAAACTAAGAAATTGAGGACATTTGATGTCCTCAATAAGTTTTTACGAAATTGAGGACTGGCCCCAGAAAATGAGGACATTTGGTCACCTTATCTTAGAGCTGCTCACAGTGGTTGTTAAACTCCAAAACAAACAAACAAAAAAGCAATGTAATGGTGAGGTCCACTGCATTTTCTATAGCACTGTTTTCATGCAATGAATGCACTTCACTAAAATTCAGAAGGTTGAACTACACACCATTGTTTCACAGATGAAATTATTTCTTCATCACTCTCAAACATCTTACCACACAAGTTTGCAAACAAAAAGAAATTAGTCTACCAAACAAAAAGAAATCATTAGGGGCCAATGTCTGGGCTCTAAAGTGAATAAGGGCATGGTGCTGTACCCCAGCTGTACCAGTGTAATTTGTGCTGTGTGCAGCCTTCCCTTATCCTGATGAAACTTGATACCCTGCTGAGCTGATTGAGTTCTTGTCTCTTTCTGGTTTCAGATATCTTCAGTAGTGTAAGCGCTGGAGAGTTGGGCTAGGTTCAAGTCCTGAGTGATGTGCCTGTCTTATGGCACTGGCTCTCTCCCTCTCCTGGAACCAGTGGCTCTAAATTAAGGATGGATAAATGCTTATAGCCCTATGGTTGTTAAATCCCAAAATAAGCAAATTTTCCAAGGACAAGCAATATTCTTTCTTTTTTGATGATTGTTCTACTTTCCAAGATAAAAAAAAAAAAAAAAAAAAAAGAATGATTCCAGAAGAAAGTGGCCAACCATTTAATGATTTGGAAAGTTTTGGCTTTTTCTTTGCAGGTGATGTCAGATGTTTCCATTCCATGGATTGACATTTGGTTTGTTGTTCATAATGGAAAAGCCATGTTTCATCACCTGTGATGGCCCCATTAAAACACTAAGGACTGGCTGCACCAAACATATCTCGAAGATCATCACAGACCGCTTTCCTCATGCCATCATCTCTTATGCCAGTAACTTAGGCATCCACCAAGAACAGATTTTTCTGAACCTCAATCTGTGGAGAATGATCAAAATACTATTTTTTGACATTTTTGCAGCATCCATTACTTTTGTCATGGTTATGCACCTGTCTTATGAGCTTGGCAGTGAGTTCTTCCTTTTCAGTGTTTGTGACACAGGTTGGTCTTCTGGCTTTTGGTTTGTCCTTGATGTCAAAATCACCTTTCTGAAACCATTGAAGCCACATCTGGACATCACAACTATCAATTTTGTGGCCCCATAGGTTGCTAGGAGTGTTTTTATGGATTGTTGTGACTGATAGATTGCCTGATTTAAATGTTGATGGAAATGGCTGTCACTTCATCCATTCGCATCTTCCTACCTACAAACAAAAGAAATATTATATTCATTGTGGTATTAAGTATAGATTTAGTAATACAACATAAGTATTCATCAAATTCTTCTCTTCGTGGATGCCCATAGTGTAATCTTCATAGGGGCAAGCAGAAATAGTAACTACAAGTAACATACAGTAACACCATGTGCAAATTCCAAAAAAAAAACTCACTTTTCAGAATGATGTTTTCTAATCTCATTTGATAATTTCCAAAATTTCAGCATTGGCCTTAAATATGTACAAACGTAATTGCAGATGTTTTAAATAGCAGTTTTTACCATGAAAACCAATCAGACAAATCATTCAGACACTGAAGTAGAGTGAATTATCTTCTTTGCAGCCAGAATCCCAAAATCCATTGTGTTTTTCTTACATTCATAATAGCAGTTTCTTGAAAAAGTCTACTGTGTGACTGTTTTATTCAAAGGTATTTGAATTAAATATAAATAATTAATTTGCTAAATGGTAATGGTGAGTATGTATATCCAGCTATCAGTTTGTCACTTGAGCTATTGCTGTGAATAGAATTCTAATGCAATGAACTTTTGTACGTGCTTGCTGTTCACAAAAAATGTGTTTGAAAGTTTTATTTTTAGAACCAATAATGATCAGTGATGAATTCCTTGTTTATTAGTATGTTATGGGCTTCAATCTTGTCTAATTATAAATTTTCATAATCCTTTTAGGAAAAACTGGTATTCTGAAGATTTGACATCTTCGAGAGAAATCATTGTGAGTCATGCTTCAACTTCTCGTGATACAGCAATATGACCTGCAGATTTCTGCTTGTTTCTGTGAAACAAGTATTCTATGCATGTAATTTCTTTACAGCACCACCTGCATATTCATTTCATTTATTTATTTATTTATTTATTTATTTATTTATCCCTCATTGAACATAAAATATGTGCAGAATATACAATCAAACCTTGATAACATGAACATGCTTAATGTGAATTACGTTTACAGTGAGTTGTTTTTTAATTCTCTGACCACTTTCATATGTATTAAGCATTTTTTTCTTTTTGTATTTTTAACTTGATCACTCCTAATATGAAATACTGGATTAGATGAACTGATGTCTTATCAACATGGAAAAATGCGTCCTCTTAGTGTGAAGAAGCAACTTTTCTTACTGGTTAATGCTGCTGCTTGGTCCCATTCATCTGGAAGCCCACTAGGGCACATGGCTCATCTTTTTTTGTTCTGATTGTGCACATGATGGGAAGAGGATAGTAGAAAGTATTGAGGGAGAAGCTACTTTTGCTGGGGGTGGTCTTGATGGAGTCTCTTGCTTCAACAGAGGTAAGAAATTTCCGGAAGGGTGAGGCTTTGGGAAGAGGGTGAATCTTCTCCCCTCTCAATTCCCTCCTCATTGAAGAAAGAGAAGTCTTGGGATTAAAGAAAGGGAAGTTTGAATTGATGATGTCATGACTTCGGATATTCTGACAGATGTCGAAATCGTGGATGATGTGAGGAAGTGGAGTCGCAGAATTTATCTGTTACTGAAGAAGACAATGACATGGAATTCCTTGAGTTGCTGCATTGAAAACTATGAAACATTTTATAATGGAACACGCAGATACTTTGGTCCCATTAGAAAGTGTCAGCAAAGAATTTTTGAGGCATTGTACTTATAAGAAGAGAAAGCAACTTGTGATAACAGAATTTCTAAAATCTAGTTTTCCCTGTAAATGTACTGTAAAAAATATTTTCATACATATGTACTGCAGTATATGTGCGGCATTACAGTGCTACAGCACTATGTACAGTACTGTGTAAAAACACCAAGAAAGAATTGCACTATTCAAATGAAATTTATATCACAGATTACTCATGTTACAGGAGATAACTGATTCCATTTGAAGAGCTATACAGGATCTCTTCTCTTCAAAAGTCAGTATCGTCTGAAGCCCCTCGAGGAACAATAACAGCCTCTACAAGGCGTGGCACTGAATGGAAAAGGTTTTTGATTTTGTCCTGTGTAATAAATAGCATGCCAGGCTGCTTCAACACGTGACCAGAGTTCATTCATGGCAACTGGCGGAGGCGCTTGACGGGACAGTCGCTTCGCTACCATGTCCCAGACATGTTCGATTGGTAACGTATGTCGAACATACAGGCCAGGAAAGAAGTGGTATCTGCTGTGCATGGAAGAGGTCTTGAACATTCTGTGCCACATGTGGCTGAGCATGGTCCTACTGGACTATAGCACCAGGACAACTCTGAAGGAAGGGTTTCTATCATCTCTGCCTGTAAAACATCCCTGATGTATCGCTGGCTGTTGAGGATTCCCTCAATTCATATCAGACGAGATCATGAATTGAACCCAATGTCGCCCTAAACCATTACGCTTTGCGTTGGGCCGGTATGACACTGCAAAGTGCCGTTCACCATGATATCTTCGAACACGTATGCGACCATCATGGTGCATCAAGTTGAATCGTGATTCGTCAGAAAATACAACCTGTTTGGTTATGGTTTAAAACTCAGGCTTCATGCGACAATGACACATAAACCACTTGTAGAATATACTTTCTCTCCCACCCCTCTTCGACCACTTGTAGAATATACTTTCTCTCCCACCCCTCTTTGACCACTTGTGGAATATACTTTCTCTCCCACCCGTAACCTTGAAAAGATGATTGTGGGAAAATGTAAACATCTTACCTCCAGGCATCCTTTGTCCACTTTCCTCCACTAAAGAGTTCATTAGAAAACTCCCTCCTACCATTGAACCCTCTGACAAAATGTTCACTCTGGATGTAGTCTCTCTCTTCCCTTCCATCCCTCTTTTCCACTCTCATATGCTGCTAGTACAATTGCTCAAAGAAAACCAATCACTCTCTGGCCCACTAACAAAAGACCTGTATGACTGCCTTTGAACTCTGAGATATCTTAATTGTTTCAAGTTCAACAACAAATACTACTGTCAGCAAGAAGGACTTCCGATGGGTTCACCTCTCTCTCCACTTCTGGCTGAAGTTTTCATGCAACATGTCGAAAAAGACATAGTCATGGAACACAATCTATAACCTTCCATTTGGCTTAGATATGTTGATGATATTTTTGTAATTTGGCCACACAATAGAACTGGCCTTAAATCTCTTCTTGAAAAGATTTCCTTAAAGTTCCCATCAATAAAATTTACCATCAATGAAGAATCACAGCAAGGCATTGACTTCATGGATGTCCATCTGACAAGGCAAGGGAATCATCTCAACAGATCTGTCTACAGAAAACCCTCTGCAATAGCAAACATAATCCCATTTTCATCCCACTCCCCAACTGCTCACAAATTTGCAGCCTTTAAAAGTTATGTCAATTGTGCCAGGATTGTCTGCAACACTGAATCTTCCTTCAATGAAGAAATTGACACCATAAAGAAAATTGCCAAAGCCCATCAGTTCCCACCTTCTACTATTCAAAAATTCCTCCAAAATTCCCACTTGAAAAATCTGTCTGCTCTCTCACCAATAATAATGGAAAAACCACAATTCATTGGTTCCATCCCTTTCCATGGATCCTTCTCTTATAAGATGTGTAAACTTTTCAAAACTATGGGCTACACTCTCACAGTGAAACCAAACCCCTCTGCAATAATGTGCCTGCTTAAAGATAGGGATCCTGTCTGACTCTTGGACACCCCTAGAGTTTATGCTATTCCCATTTCAACTTCCTCTAGTCTCTCGGTGTATATTGGAAAGCACATACCAAAACGTGAAAACAAGACTTGGTGAACACAAAAAAGATGTTTCCTAAGGTCTTCCAATGACAGCTTTATCTGCATTAACCCTTGAAGACACCTCTGCAGTTCCCAATTTGGAAAGAAACCAAAAAAGTTGCCCCATTCATCAACAAGGCATTTCTGCATTTCCAAGAGAGCATTGAAATTTTGTTCACCAAAACCTGCAATTCAGAGACCCCTCACCAAAATCCCATGTATTTGAATCTCTCTTCTAAAATCTGGCAACATTTCCAACACCCCAACTTCAAATTGTAGTTCTGGCAACCAGCCCATCCAGTCAATCGCGGGTGATCATACAAGGTTGTAGGACAACCAAAAGCTACCGCTAAACGAACCTTTTTACCATACGTAACTCTGCGTGTTTTCGCTCGTTTTTTATGTTTACACAACCTGTTTCCAATCAGCACACCAATATCTGTGTTCTGAGACCCCATTGACACCTGAGGTATCTGTGGCTCAGGGTCAAATGAATGTACAGCAATCAGAGCTGAGTTCGGGCTCAATTTTAAGAGCCCGAAGTATGTCAGCCCGAGCCCGAATTTTATATTGCAAGATAGAGCCGGGGGGGGGTTAATTAGAAAAAATTGGGAGGCTCAACAATCTACATTGTACGTTGCTCAATAGAATTAGCAGGGAGCTGCCCCTTTGAGGTAGGGAGCAAAATTTCATTTACCCAAGCTCAGAATGAATAGCCCTGCCGAATTCCTACTCACCATCTAGTAGACCCAGTTGCCAAAAAATTCTCTTTAACAACTAAGAAAGTGTAAAAAGTCTCGTATGATAAATCATATAAAATCACATTAAAAGAAAAAAAGGAAGAAAATTATCTCTCTCTCTCGGAGCCCGAGCCCGAACTCCAGTAAGTATTATACAGCCCAAGCCCAGTTCGGGTCCGGGCTCTACTCCGGGCTTGGGCTTGGCCTGTCTCAGCACTGACAGCAATGGGCTGCCAGATGACAAAACCTGATCTGTGACAGCACTCCACTACTGCACTAACACAGTGGATGTTGCTGTGCAACCAGTCACTGCCATGCAGTAGAGGTGTCTGTCATCCCATGCAGTTGTGCAATTTTGCGGTCCATTTCCCGTATTTCTGTGCATCCGACCCTCATCTGGCCACTTACACCATTTCGCATAACTGTGCTGACATTTTGTCTTGTACAAGAGGCAATTTCATGGTGGGGAAAATCCAGCTTCTCTGATCCCAACAACCCTTCCTCACTCAAAGTCCGTCAGGTGTTCATAATGTGACCTTCGGCCATAGGGCATAGTGTGACACAAGAAGCACCCTTTTGACTCAATGTCGGCTCTTCATTGGCTGCTGCATCTCTCTTGAGCTAGCTCTTTATTCTCAAGACCGGACAGTTCAGAGGGTGTTGCTCTGAAATCTCATACACATTTTTACTGACATTTTAATCATTTGCATGTCCCAACCTTTTGTACATATGTATCATGCAATTTTCAAGCTAGTACTAGCGGTCTTTCATGGTGTTGCAATTTTCACAAAACAGTATTGGGTAATTTTGTCTCTGTTGTGCAAAGTTTTTGAAAATGGTAATGTAATTAATATTTATGAAGCCAAAAGGTATTTACATATTTTTTCTCTAATTGTACTGTATATTGTTACATATTTCAGTATGTATTTAGTTATTTAATTAATTACGTATCAATAACATGAACCACTTTTAATGCAAACAAATGTTTGGGTCCCTGAGATGTTTGTGTTAACGAGGTTCGACTGTATTTGACTCATCGTTTCACTGCTTATGTTTTGTAGCTATGAAAAAGTGAAATATTATTATTAGCTTTGCCAAATTAAATGGGGCATGCACAGCAAGTATCTGCATCAGACCCACATTATTAAAGGACCCCACCAGTAATCTCAGGGAACTAGTATATCACTCATTGCTTCAGTTAGGGTAAGGCAATACTTTCAGAATCACTGCTTTGAGGTTTTGCATGTTAAAAGTGGAGAGTGTGGATATTCTGATGAAATTAGTGGAAAATGTAGAAATAAGTAGTCCATTCCCAGCATGTTTTCCTTTAAAGAGATAACAATTATAAAACCCTGTTCTTTGTGTTGACAAAAATGTGATATATTATACACTGAGGGGCCAAATTATTACGACCACCTGGTTAGTACATTGTTGGGCCACTTTTTGCCCTTAATGCTGCTTGAATTTGTCTTGGTATGGGACTCTGTTAAATGTTGGTAAGTGGGTTAGGGTATATTAGTCCAAATGCAATGATTTTCACCCTCCAGCTCTTGAAGATTTTATGATATTGGATCAAGCTGTCTGATACCCCTTTCAACTTCTTCCCACAAATGCTCTGAGATCTGGTGACTGAGAAGTCCCATGGAGCAGAGGAAAGTATCTGTGATGCTGCTCAAACCATTCACATACAATGTGAACACTATGACATGGAGCATTGTGCTGCTGGAAGTATCCATCTCCATTGGGATAAACCATCAACATAACTCGGTGGACTTAGTCGGCAATGATGTTTAAATACCTTTGGGCGGTTAGATGTTACTGCACATGAATCAGAGAGCCCAAACACTCTCACGAAAACATGTTCCAGACCAGAGTAGTGACAATACAAGATGGGTCCATGCTTTCATGCTGCTGTCTCCGTATCCTCACCCTTCCATCTGTGCATGATGTAGTTGTAAACATGATTTGTCAGACCACATCACCCTGTTCCACACATTTGCTGTCTAATTCTTGTGTTCCTGAGTAAACTGGAGGCATTTCTTCTTCTTGGCTGCAGATAGCACTGGGTCATCTGCTTCTGCAGCCCATACGATGTAATGTGTGGCAAACTGTATGCTGAGAGGCCTTTGAACTTGGTCCCTGATTCAGATTATCTGTAATCTGATGAAGTGTTGCCCGCCAGTTAGACTGAAGAAGTCTGCCTACTCTCCACTCAGTTTGAGTATCCAGTAGCCATTCACGAGCACACGCCATTCACGAGCTCTCAGACCTGGTTTTTCGAATGGTGATCCACTCTCTGTAAACTTTAGCAGTTGCTGCCCTCAAACATTTCACAAGTACTGCTGTTTTGCTATCACTTGCACCAATGCTTCAAGCACTCACGATCATTCCATGTTCAAAGTCCATCAAATCACATCATTTACCCATTATCTCTTGTGCAGTGCACTTCATTAGTCTCTACATGTCTTCAGCATTTCTCTTTTTATACTGATTCAGCCATCTTGCATTAGCATCTGCGGAATAGCTACTTTCCATAAAATGGTCTGGTGGTCATAAAAATTTGGCTACTCAGTATATCTGTGCCTTCTGAACAAATGGAGTTCACCTGTATTGTAAACAAAATTTATCCACTATTCTGGAAATAAAAGTGGGGAATAGGTATGCAGTTGTTTTGGAGGTTGTATGGGAGAAGTAATAGAAGCAACACATTATTCATAACATGCTGTTATTCATAGATTGCATTTTAGCAGTTAACATGAGTATTTTTACAATGTGGTGGAATGCATGAAGCACGTTAGGAACATGTTCTTAGGTACAGGCTTATAAAAGTTTTGAGGGCACCAAATTACAGTTTAACTCCACACTTATATTTTCAGTGTCCTAAATCTTCTGTGATTAAATGTAGGTGATTTTTTTTTTTTTACATTTAAAACTTTGAATGTACAAAATGTTCTAAACATAATACAACAATTCACTTGACAAGGGTAAGTTGTACCACAATTCAGTGTTAAATATATGTGTTTTTTCTACTACAAAAATCTGTTGGATAGACAACTAATGTAAGTCCTTGGGATTCTGTTCTTCACTTCAAATACGAGAGTGGATCAAAAAGTAATGCACACTATTTCTTTTTTTTTTTTTTTAGGCAACAGTTTAATAGATAGGCAATATATATATATATATATATATATATATATATATATATATATATATACACAGTGAAACTACATTTCTTAGCTATTTTTCAATATAACATAAGACATTTATCCAAACGTGGTACCAGTTTTAGTATACCTTGTTCATACACAGTGTGGCAAAGAATTTTTAAGACTGGGTCTGTAAAATGAAATAGAAACAAGAAATTACAATTTGTTTTGGTTTGTTATTCAAAATAAGTCCCTCCGGCTTCAATACACTTGTTACAGCGATTTAATAATGATTCGAATGCCTGCTTCAGTTCACTTTGCTGAATTGCCTCCAAAGCACGCGTTGAAGCTGTTTGTATGGTCGAAATATCATCAAAATAACACCCTTTTAACGTCATTTTAAGTTTTGGGAATAAAGAAAAGTTACAGAGTGCTAAATCAGGCGAATACGGTGGATGATTCAACACACAGTTGTTATTTTTCGCCAAAAATCTACGAACAAGAAGTGAGGTGTGACTGGGTGCATTATCGTGCAACAAACACCAACTGTTTTCATCCCGATATTCTTAACGAATGCGACGAATTCTGCCCATCAAACGCCTCAAAACATTTAAATAAAACTCACCAGTAATTGTTTGTCCACTTGGAACAAATTCTTTGTGGATAATACCTTTACTATCAAAGAATGTAATGAGCATTGTTTTGATTTTCAATGGAACTTTTCTTGTTTTTTTTGGCTTGTGGTGAGTTTTTTGACTTCCATTCCGCACTTTGTCGCTTTGTTTTAGAATCATATTGAAAACACCATGTTTCATCACCTGTAACAATCGATTTTAAGAAGTTTGGATCATTTTCAGCAGCTGAAATGATGTCTCTGCAATGTGCACTTCTCCTTGATTTTTGTTCATTGGTTAATGTGTGTGGAACAAATTTAGCACAGACCTTTGTTTTGCCCAAATCTTCATGCAGGATGGTTCGAATCATTTCTTTGTTGATGTTTAAAGACTCATCATTCTTAGCGATGCACATCGATTGTTTGCCACGAAATCACGCACTTTTTCAATAATCTCAGGTGTCCTAGATGAACTTGGTCGTGGCGCAGTGGTCTAAGCAATGGCCTCTGATCATTCGTCCCAAAGGGGTCCAGGTTCGAATCCCGGTGAGGCATGGGGATGTTGTGTTTGTCTTTCGGCATTGGCTCTCTCCCTTCCCTGGAACCAGTGGTCCTAAATTAGGGACGGGTGACTGCTTATAGCCCATTGAGTTGCTCACGGTTGTCGTTAAACCTCCAATCACAACAACTTGGTCTTCCGGAATGCTTATCATCTTCTAGCATATCTCTTCCGTCCCAAAAACATTTGTGCCACAGGAAAACATTTGATCTACTTAAACAAAACTCACCGTAAACTTGTTTCAACATTTGGTACGTTTCCGAGGCACTTTTACCAAGTTTTGCATTAAATTTAATAACAGCACTTTGTTCCATCTTAATTCAACATGAAAAAATGTTTTCTTCTCTAATGAGCAGCCGTTTCGTTTGAGTTACTTTAAGAACTGCGCAGTACTTTTGGCAGAAAGCAAGCAGATGGTCACGGTTTATAACGCATTCGCGATTACACTGGTGGCGCCACCGTAGGCTGAAATCTAGCGCCAGTCTTAAAAATTCTTTGACGCACTGTGTAAAAGGTATACTAAAACTGGTACCACGTCCGATTTAGTATAAAAAAGTCAGTTTTCTGGGCATATAGCCACCTGCGGACAACCGATTTGACTTCGTCAGCTGAATTGAAGCGTTGGCACATCCAGGAATCTTTTCAAGGGATCAAATAGATGAAAGTCCGAAGGAGACAGATCCAGATTGTACGGTGGGTGCTGGAGCACCTCCCAGCCAAATTTCACAATTTTGTCACAAACATGCTGTGCAGCGTGTGGACGAGCATTGTCATGAAGCAGTCTGACGTTTGTAGCATCTCTGTTGGGTCGTTTGTCACGAAGGGCACTACCCAACTTTGTCAATGTGTTAGCGTAGGTTTTGGCATTCACAATGGTCCCTGTTGGATGAAACGCCATGCATGTCCCAGAACACCATCATGAGGACTTTTTTGTACAGATTGGGTTACTCTGAATTTTTTTGGTGGCAGGGAGTTAAAATTTTCCACACCACACTGGCCTTCTTTGTTTTAGAAGTGTAGTGGTACACTCAGGACTCATTGTCCATCACTACACCTGCAAGAAATTCACGTCCTTCTATGTAACGCATCAAGTGGTCCAAGGACGACATCATTCTCTGCACCCTTCTGGTCATCTGTCAAGTTCTTGGGTGCCCATAGCGCATTGACCTTGCGAAATTGCAATTTGTCATGCACAATATCGTGCACTATACCGTACGAAATGTTGAACTTCTGTGCCAATGTGCACAGATGGATCTGCTGGTCACTCAGAATTGCCTGTTCAATGTCTCTCACAGTGGCAGGTGATGACGCGGTTACAGGTCGACCGTAACGTTGTGAATCGGTAAGGTTGCTACAGCCCTCTGCAAAGAAACTGCACCATCTGGAGATGTTTCTGTGGTCCAGGCATTCACCACCATACACTTCGGCCATTTCTTTGTGAATTTCCGTCGCCGTTTTCCGTTTAACCCACAAAAATTGGACTACACCATGTTGCTCTTCATTTGTAGACAATGCTAACAAATATGACAACTTTGTGCCATCGTTCACACTGTTTTCCACCATGACAATACCTGATCTAGCCAACCGGTCTGTAGCATGATATTCCAACTCATCATCTGCCAAACTGCAACCTGCAAAGAGAAAAAAATTAGTTAATTTTTTATCCTCCCTCATAATTATTAAGTGTAATATATTGTGTTGTGCAATAACATGCTAATTACAACTCACTGAGGCAAGAAGAAATATTACCATGAAGTAGAACTAAAATATATAATTATGAAGGTTTGAAGAATGTATATCACTTCAATTATTTGGTCTTCATGAACTGTCCATATTTCTTGAAAAGGTAGGTAGGTATGTTTAATGCTTGTCCACAAGTGAAATTTTATGGTGGAGGATAAAACTAATGTTTTTTATAAGTTTTGAAGATGACAATCCGATTTTTGGCGTAAATGTGACAAGGATGGTAAGTCAGATAATATCCGAAAACTTGAAAATGTTCATCGTCCTAGAGCAGGACTCGAACCCGCGTCTCCCAGAAAACGCCCGGGTATGCTAACCACTACACCACCCAAAACGACCAAGTTTCAAGTTTCTGATCAATTTGAATACAACCATCACAGGATTGGCGAGTCGAAGCAACCGGCATTCATGTTTAGCGAATCTGTAGGTTAAGTCATCAATAGTGAAACAGCCGTCGTAGCACGATGTGTGATAGGGAAATCTAAAACTATATGATGTTTAAAACTTTAATGAGAGTTAAAACAGCACATAGGTGATACATAAAACATAAGATCTTTCGGGGTCGCCTGCGACTCCCATCATCAGATGAATGACCAACGGAGCGAGGAAACTTACAGGGTTATATAGTAAGACTAAGTGACGTAAGGACAAATAATTGCTCATGCGCAGGTCCAGTGAAAAAAGGAGATGGATTTTTTAGCGTACACATAAGAAACAATAAACAAAATTAAATTAAGTTAATATATCACGCTCAATGAGCATTTTCCAAGGGTAGGGAAAATCATCATTACAAGCACTCTTTCTGTGTTTTAATATATTTAATATATACAGGCTTTCAGTAATTAAAGTCAAGAACCTGTTAGGTGGTGAAGCAAGGATAGTGACAGTGTCCCAATCAGGGCTATATCCACCTTTGTGAACAAGTCTGGCTAAAGATGTGTTTTGTGAACACATCTTTATATTATATTTATGTTCATCAAGCCGAGTAGCCAAGGTACGCACCGTGGATCCAATGTAAACTCGTTCACTGTTTTCATTATGGGTGGAAAAAAATACTTGGAGGATTGCACTAAGTTGGTTTGTGACTTCAGTGGTCTGAACCCCCCTCCCCCCAATAAGATCTTAGGTTTACCAACTGCAAATATGCCAATCTTGAGGTTTTCCAGAATTGGAACTTCCGTGCTTGACAAGGAGCTACTATATATTTGTTTTTCATTGTCATATACTTCTCTAAATGAACTGATTTCATTTGAAGTAGGCCCTTCAGTAGTGCTAAAGGTAACAGCAGACTCCTAAAAAGTACCATTCAGTTTTTCACTTAAGTAGCAAAACTCAGAAACATTTTGTATATAATGTTTTATACTGGGAAAGATGATCTTTCAAATATTTTGTACAGTATAATGGAGAACTCATTTTTTCTTATTGTTGTAATTAGACTAAATTACTGGGGTATAACATGGAATGGTTTTCATAGTGAAGGTGACATTTTTCCAACTGTTCTGAATTTTTTGTTACAACAACTTTCATGCACCCAAGTATGTAATGGTACTTTGTAGGTCACATGTGCATCACAAAAGCTAATCTACTCTTGCACCATTTTTATAATTTGCAGCTAGTACATTTTTATGTATTTTGGATTTGTTTGTTTTTTGCTCCTATTAAATGTGGACTAAAATGGTGAAGACCAGTGGCAACTCTTGATTGAGAAACAGGTGAAGTGTTACGAAATGAGAATCCTAGGAAGCATAGCGGTCAATGATGTCATCGTAAAACGCCTGTTCAACTGCTAGTTTGGAGAGCAGTTATTTTTGTATTGCGATATTAGATAACGATGATAGTCTTTGCTGTGAAATAGTTTTCCAATTTTTTATTCGTTCCAAACAGGAAAAACTTTCTGCTGGCACAGTGGTTGAGAACTAGTGAAAGCAATTATAAACTTCTTGGAATTCATATTATATGCCTGTAACAACGTGCACACTGCATCATTTTCCTGACTCATTATTTTTTAACAAAAGCATGATTCAGAACACACAGAGAATAATAAAGAAACTGCACTTAAGTTCACAGTTACTATATAAACACTGGACAAAAACAGAATTGTCTTAACTCAAAATCGCACTTTGGGCGTTGCCACTTCACTCGATCGAGGTGAAGTGACAACCAGTGGAACAGGCTATCACTTTATCTCAATAATTGATGTTATTAGTTACCATAGCAACACCCTTATTCAGCGAATGTTCTCATGTCGGCACCCTTGGTAGTGCAGTTATTTGGAACTGCGACTAGTATCTCTTCGCATGGCCTATGCGCAGTTAAAGGTCGTCTGTTCATCGATTCGTAGTGACATTTGAAATGACTTGCTCACACTTCCAGCTTGCATTTAGAAACGGGAGAGCTTTCGTTTCAAAGCCACAACATTTTCCATAAATTTAAGTGATGTGTACTTCACTCACTTCACCTGACGAGCTGTCACTGGTGAAGACTGAAGTGTTATGTGAAAGAAATGATTGAAGCTTTGTTAAGTTTTTAAAACCCACTAGATGTATGTGAAAATATTTTTTATACTTGTGGTCTGTAGGGATTATATGATTTTAATTGACTTCACACCCCATACATCCTTTGTGAAGAATAATTTTTTACATGTTGCACAGTTGCAATTGGTCTCACAATGTATTCTTGTGATATGCTGTTATAGGTGTTATTTATGTTTGTAATATTTGTGTGAATAAACATTTCTCATGATCTGTATGTTGTCTTTAATGCAAAACTTGATTCACTGCAGGTGTTTGCATAGTGTGTACTAGGCAAGGCTCAACTGTATGTAGTTCACACGAGAGGGGAAAAAGAAACCATCTTAAATAAAATTTCAAAATGTCTTCATGTGAATGGTGTAATTCAGTGCCCTGAACTATATGATCTTCCTCTCTCTCTCTATTATACATTGTCATATCAGAATAACATGACCACCGCCAGAATCACAGTGTACCCGCCCAGGAGTGTCACAGAGTGCACGTGACAAGTTTAACCACACCTTGATATAAGTGGCCAGCCAGGAGAGATGAGCCATAGTGCGTAATGTGAGCACAATGGGCAGAGGGAGTGATTTACATAGTTGTGTTAACGAGAACCTTAACACAACTATGTAAACCATATGGATTAAAATTTGGTTCACGAGCACGAAACTTATTTTCCATAGTTCGTAAGGATCGTGAACGGAATAGCAAAATGGGACAGTGGAGTATTTACAATATCCCGCTGGTTAAGGCAACTATACAAGACAAACAGCCTCTAATTATGTGGGTTCTACAAAATGTAATGTAGGATTACGAATAAAAGAACATCAATACAATATTAAAACAGACATGTATTGTACATCCCTTGCCAAATCTCTTATCCAAAATGATCTTAATCCCGACTGGAGTAATGCAAGAATAATTAACACACCTAGTAAACTTGGTGACCTTCTAATTGCAGAAAGTGTATATATTGAGGCTTCAGGAGTACAATGTTGTAATGAAAATGCCCCCTATGAGTTACATAATGTTTGGAGGTCGCATATTAAAACAGTAAATTATAAATTGTAATATAAACTTTAATTGAATGTTTACCCACCCTACACCATATCTGATTTCCATAATATATTTCCATGTTTTCTTTATAGACCATTGGGCCAACAGTTTGGCGCATGTAGATTACTATTGGCTATTAACTTACCAAGCTTCCCACAATGCAATGATCTATATTATATATAGATCAAAAGTGTCTTTATTCATTACATCTGAGGCAGCCGCTGCCTCGAAAGTGCTATGTTTTGAATTTCATATATTTTTCATTTTTTATCATTAAAATCGTGCTAAAGACGGAAAACTTTTCATCGTTTCAGTGATTTACGTTGCACAAGTCTTCAATTTTGGTTGTTAATTGCCATAGATTAGGCACAAATAATTTGGATTTTCGTTCTTTATTTTTTCAAATTACCGTAGGCTATGATGAAAATCAGATTTTGAATCCTGCATGGCATTTTTTTCTCACTTATGGGTTTAACTAACCCCATGATCATCTAAGGTTATAAGTTCAAGTTTTTATGGTCAGTGAGGTTCCAGAACAGGCAGAACCAGTTTCGAGCTGAGGCAAACCCATTACCAATGTGCCAGTGGTAAGGTGACCAGATATTGGAACACTGATTTGAGGACAAAATGGCATTGTGTCCCGAAATCCGTACGTCATTTGTAGACATGTACATACTTAAACTAAATATGACATTTTTTTTGTCACAAAACTGTATTGTTTCTATAAGTGTGTTATTACTTATTACATATAAAAATTTGTGTCTTAAGGCTGTCTGCCGCTCCAGTGGCGAGTGGTCAAAGGCGCTGGCCTCTGATCATTCGTCCGTAAGGGGTCTGGGGCCGCCCCGGTGGCGCAGTGGTCTAAGCGATGGCCTCTGATCATTCGTCCAAAAGGGGTCCGGGTTCGAATCCCGGTGAGGCATGGATGTTGTGTTTGTCTTACGGCACTGGTTCTCTCCCTTCCCTGGAACCAGTGACCCTAAATTAGGGACGGGCGACTGCTTATAGCCCATTGAGTTGCTCATGGTGGTCGTTAAACCTCCAATAAAAAAAAAAAAAAAAAAGGGGGGTCCGGGTTCGGATCCCGGTGAGGCATGGATGTTGTGTTTGTCTTACGGCACTGGCTCTCTCCCTTCCCTGGAACCAGTGACCCTAAATTAGGGACGGGCGACTGCTTATTAGCCCATTGAGTTGCTCACGGTGGTCGTTAAACCTCCAATCAAAAAAAAAAAAAAAAAAAAAAAAGAGGCTGTCTTTGAATGGGTGTAAGAAAATTCTATCCTATATCTGCAATGTAAATTCTTTTGTACACATTTTCTCGAAGACTATTACTTTGTACTGTTTGAAATTTTGAGCACAAATAAAAACGACCTATAGCTAATATGTGCCACAGTTATTATTCCGAAAAAATTGTTAGAACTTTTTTTAAAATTTAATTAATCTGACTCGAAAGTATTCCAATTTGGCGCGCTTAGTAGTATTTCGGTCTGGAAGAAACGAAATCTCTCATTTCTGTCTGTTTTTTTTTTTTATTATCTAGGCCAAATAGAAATAATTAAACGGTCCCAAAAGTGATAGTGGAAACTTGTCTCTCATAAATCATCTTAAATCCTACTGTAGGTTCATTTTTTGAAGAGGAAATATGTACATTAGCAGAGAACCCTTGAATTTGAGACAGAAACTACACCTACCTACCTACTACTAAGCTCCATCCCCAAATAACGTCATTGGTTAAAACGTAACAGCGCGTATTCTGTCTTTTCATTGTGGAGCCAACGAGAGACCGCTTCCATTCTGAATATGGTAAGGTCTGCAGTGATTCGCTGACGCCAACTTCTGGGACATTCCCTCAAGACGTAATAGCCACGCCCAAGAAGGGATATTTTGCTCCATCTATCGCAGAATATGAACCCTAACACTCATTCAAAGACAGCCTTAAAAGGATATGTCTTGTAGGATGTTTGTAATTTGTACTGACAAAGCAGAGCTATGATGGCGAGAACATATTAGCAAAAGTGAAATGCTTTACTTTGAGCTATTTGCTGAATTAAATTCGGGCTGCACACTAATGAAAAAATTGCATGGCGAATTTTTTATTTTGCCAAAGTTTTTTGAACTAGTGCAGTCGAAATTTGGCTGCCCCAGTGGTGCCGAGTGCTCTTAGTGCTTGCTGGCCACTGACCATTCGTACAAGTTGGTACGGGTTCGAATCCCGGATGGGCCATGGGTGGTGTGTTTGTCTTACAGCACTTGCTCTGTCCCTTCCCTAGTACGAATGCCCCCAAATTAGGGACAGGTGACTGCTTAAGTCTGTAGAATTGCTCACGATGATCGTAAACTCGGAAAAATTAAAAACAAAATTTGTTTTCGTAAGAAGTATGTTGGAAAAATAGTACAACAAAAACTATTTTTAAGAACATTTTTCATTAGAAATCTAACGAGTAATGAAGTGTAAATTCAAGGACACTTTAGGATAAACATCAAAATTTGAAAACAATTTGCATCCCCAAAAGCATCGGACGTTTTTGGGGACAGTAAACTAAATTCGACGACTGTCCTCAAGAATTCGAGATCTCTGGCAGCTTAGCCAGTGGGAACTTGGACAAATAGCCACAAAACCGTGACTCAATCCCTGTGACCACAGGAAAGCTTTTGCTTTCTCTAGGTAACGAAGACCCCAGAGGTTAGTGTGCATGGGGGTGAGGCGCAGTGGTCTAAGCGTTGGCTTCTGACCATTCGTCAGAGATGGATCTGGTTTCGAATCCTGGTTAGGCATAAAGGCTGTGGTTGCCTTATGGTGCTGGCTTTCTCCCTTTCCTGCAACCAATAGCCCTAAATTAGGGACGCGCTACCACTTATAACCTATCAAGGGCCGGCCCGGTGGAGCAAGCGATGGCTTCTGATCATTCATCCGAGAGGGGTCCGGGTTCGAATCCCGGTGAGGCATGAATGTTGTGTTTGTCTTACGGTGCTGGCTCTCCCTTCCCTGGAACCAGTGGCCCTAAATTAGGGACGGGCGACTGCTTATAGCCCACTGAGTTGCTCACGGTTGTCGTTAAACAGCCAAACTCCTTGGCCACCAGGGCAGCGTACGTTTAAGTTTTGTTTGTTTTTTGACCAGAATACACTTATCGTCAAAAAAAAAAAAATAGTTGCTCCCAGAAGGAAGTAACCTACAGGAATGAAACATGGTGGGTAGATGTGACATTGTGAGACATGAAGAAGATTCAAGTATCATGCTCGATCACGCATGTGACAAGCAAGGACGGGTCTTAACGCTGTGCCTTACCGGCTATATAAGGTCCTGTTGCGCCTGCTTGCCATTCTGACTCTAGCTGTTGAGTTGGTTGCATCCTTTGCAAGTGAGGTATGCCTCGGAGAAAAGTTCCGAAGCAATTCGAGCAAGTTGGATGAGTTCGAGAGGGGCCGCAACGTCAGGCTCCGGGAAGCGGGATGGTCTTATCACGTTATTGCGCGCCATACCTGTCGTGCGGATATCACCATAGTACGCTGTTGGTGGCAGTGGATAGAACGAGGCTCGCAGCAGCGACAGTAAGGGTCTGGGAGACAGACTAACCACGAAGATAGGACCGGCGGGTTGTCCGACATGTGCGGAGTGACACAACAGCCACGATTGTAGATATTCAGCGAGCAGTGGTCCCTCCATGCATCATCCGATCAATGCCAGCACCATTGGCGGACAATTGCACGACGTAGGACTACACGCACGCACACCGTTACGACGACTGCCCTCAACACCACTGCATTGTCGCCAAAGACTGCAATGGTGTCATGCGAGACTGTCAAGGAGTCATTCAGAATGGCAGCGGGTGATCAGTGACGAGTCCCGCTTTTGTTTTGGAGGAGACGACCAACGAGGCACCGTGGTCAGCGCCAAGATGAACGGTTTGTTGTTCAGCGTCACACGTCCAGAAGGCCTGGTGTATGGTGGAATTGCCTACGATACCAGATCACCTTTAGTGTTCATTACAGGTACTTTGACAGCCCGACGTTACAGTAATTCGGTTCTGTAACCAGTGGCCCTACCTTTTCTGAACGCTCACTCCACTGCGATTTTTCAACAGGACAACGATTGTCCGCATACTATGACCCATACATCCGCATGGGTCATACTGCTTCTGTCTCGAAAGCTTGCCTTGAAGGCACTGACATGGCCAGGCCTATCACCGATTGAAAATGTGTGGGCCGCCCCAGTGGCGCAGTGGTCTAAGCGATGGCCTCTTGATCATTCTTCCGAACGGGGTCCGGGTTCGAATCCCGGTGAGGCATGGATGTTTGTTTGTCTTACGGCACTGGCTCTCTCCCTTCCCTGGAACCAGTGACCCTAAATTAGGGACGGGCGACTGCTTATAGCCCATTGAGTTGCTCACGGTGGTCGTTAAACCTCCAATAAAAAAAATGTGTGGGATGCTATTGGACGCGCTATCTACACTTCACCCCTACCGCACAATCTGCAGGAACTGCGTGAGAAGATTCAAGTCCGAAAGGGGTCCGGGTTCGAATCCCGGTGAGGCATGGATGTTGTGTTTGTCTTACGGCACTGGCTCTCTCCCTTCCCTGGAACCAGTGACCCTAAATTAGGGACGGGCGACTGCTTATAGCCCATTGAGTGCTCACGGTGGTCGTTAAACCTCCAAAAAAAAAAAAAAAAAAAAAAAAAAAAAGATTCAAGCTGCATGGGTTGCGGCTTACCGCAGGACACCATTAGAAACCTGTACAACTCCATGGAGAGACGTCTGGCGTGCTGTGTGAGCAAACATGGCAGCCCGACGTCATACTGAGAGACACTACTTCAAATAATGTAATTGTACTAATAATCCGAATTATTAATACAGTTATACACTACTTATTGGCGTGTGGCTGAATAAATACTGCCCATTTCAGTCTTAATGTTTAGCCATTTATTGTTCCTCGAAACCTTTACCTTCCTCCCGAATAGCATTGCAATCCGACACGTCTTTCTGGGTGCAACTATATTTTTGACGATGAGTGTACAATTGTACGTAGGCCAAGCTGCACCACATTTATTCTAGATTATTTGCTGGTTTTAAACATTGATTTTTTTGAAGGTGATTTAACTAAGTTATAGTCGCCGAAAATATGTGAAAAATATCTCTGTCATTCCAGCGGCTGAGTGGTCACGGTACTGGCTTCTGGCTAGTCGTCCGAGTTGGGCCCGCATGAGGTATGGGTGGAGTGTTTGTTCCTCGGCTCTGGTCCTCTTCGTTCCCTGAAGCCTGGCCCCAAATTGGTGATAGGCGACTGCTTCTACGAGTGTCGTTCAGAAAGTGACGAGACTGATTTTACATGGGGCAAAAGTCTAATGCAGTAAATATACACTTAAATAATTTCAAAGCATTCTTCTACCTGAATGCACCGGTCCAACCTTTCTATCCACTTCCGGAAGGTGTGCTCGAAGCCCTTCCTCAATATGTGGTTCAGGTTACCCATCATAGCATTGTCCAGTCTTGTATTTGATGGAAACCGACGCTAAGGAGGTTAGAATAGATGGAGTAAGTAAGGGCCAGCCATTCCCCTCGTGTAATCAAAGTGAAGCCACTGAAACGTCACGGCCGCCCCGGTGGCGCAGTGGTCTAAGGCGTTGGCCTCTGATCATTCGTTCGAAGGGGTCCGGGTTCGAATCCCGGTGAGGCATGGATGTTGTGTTTGTCTTACGGCACTGGCTCTCTCCCTTCCCTGGAACCAGTGACCCTAAATTAGGGACGGGCGACTGCTTATAGCCCATTGAGTTGCTCACGGTGGTCGTTAAACCTCCAATCAAAAAAAAAAAAAAAAACGTCACGATCATGACGTCACAGCCTTTGCCGCCATGTTGGTGAGACGTTTGGAACGAGTCGTGGCCAATCACAGTCTCTGCTGCCATGTTGGTTAAATTCGTCTGCTCAAAGTTCTTCAAGTTTGTGACGTCATCCTTACTCCATTTATTCTAACCTCCTTGACCGACGCCCACGAAGTTTTTTCACTAGTATCTGAATGAATGTAGGTAAGCACCAAAAAATCAATTAAGTTAAAAACAAGAAAGATGACACCGAATTTTCGGGTGTAATAAGCACGTCTTTTGAATCCGTTCTGATGCAAATTAAATTTGCCGCCCCGGTGGTGCAGTGGTCTAAGCGATGGCCTCTGATCATTCGTCCGAAAGGGGTCCGGGTTCGAATCCCGGTGAGGCATGGATGTTGTGTTTGTCTTACGGCACTGGCTCTTTCCCTTCCCTGGAACCAGTGACCCTAAATTAGGGATGGGCGACTGCTTATAGCCCATTGAGTTGCTCACGGTGGTCGTTCAACTTCCAATCAAAAAAAAAAAAAATTAAATTTATCAAAGCTATTCAAAGTCAATGGAGCCGGTATGGAAAACAATAGATCTGACGAAAGAAAAGATTTTCAATCGGGTTTTTAATCCCTCAGATATTGCTGCAAACGGAATCGTGAGCTTACGAACTCTTAGAAACAGAGATATCGACAAAATAAGACATGACTTTACGTCCCCTGGTGGGAAAACCATGCATTATTTTAGGAAGAAAGTATTCTCAAAAGGTTTATCCATATAAGAGGTATCGGTCCAAGAAAAAAAAATTAGTCGAGTTTTCAAGAGCCCAGATTTTGCAACAAATACTTCAGAAGCAGAAATTAACAATTATGACCCCTGGTGGCTAAACCATTCTTTACCAAACATTAGAAATTATGTGAAAAATATTTTTCATCAGGTCTTGTATGCGATACAGGAAGAATTTTTGAAATCAGAGTTTAGGAGCAGAAAACGCAATTTACCTTTGTGCCCCATAGCGGAAAGTCTATGATTTACTTGAAAATTTTGAATTTATAGGAAAAACATTTCGCATCGGAAACACTATCCAACAAAGAAGGAATTTTTCAAATCTGACTTCTAGAAATAGAGATATTGACAAAAATAAGATATATGTCACGCCCCCTGGCGTATAAACCATGCATTATTTCAAGATGAAAATTTCCCTAAAAGGTTTGTCGACATGAATAGTAACGGTCAACAAACGACTTTTTTTTCAATCGAGATTTTAGAAGCTCATATTTTGCTGCAAATACAACAGAAGCGGAAATTAAGACTTACGCCACCTGGTGGCCAAACCATTTCTTACAAAAATGAGAAATTATGTCAAAACGATTTCCGATCAGGAGCTGTATGCGGTGCAGAAAGAATGTTTCAAATCAGAGATTTAGAAGCAGAGATATAGGGGGAAACGCAATTTACATTTACGCCCCCTAGCGGAAAGTCTATAATTTACTTGAAAATTTTGAAAATATGTGAACCACATGTCACACTAGAAACATTTCCAACAAAGAAGGAATTTTTTCAAATCGGACTCCTAGAAGTAGAGATATCGACAAAAATAAGATATGCATCTACGCCCTCTGGCGTAGAAACCATGCACTATTTTAAGAAGAAAATGTTTCTAAAAGATTTGTCGACATGACTAGTATCGGTCAAAAAACGACGTTTTTTTAATCGAGAATTTAGAAGCCTATATTTTGCTGCAAATACAACAGAAACGGAAATTAAGATTTACGCCCCCTGGTGGCCAAACTATTTTTTACAAAAATTAGAAATTATGTGCAAACGATTTCCCATCAGGAGCTGTATCCGGTGCAGAATGAGTTTTTCAAATCGGAGATTTAGAAGCGGAGATATAGGGGGAAACGCAATTTATCGCTACGCCCCCTAGCGGAAAGTCTATAAATTACTTGAAAATTTTGAATATATATGAAAAACATGTCGCACGGAAAACACTATCCAACAAAGAAGGAATTTTTCAAATCGGACTCCTAGAAGTAGAGATATTGGCAAAAATAGGATGTACATCTACGCCCCCTGGCGGAGAAACTGTGCATTATTTTAAGAAGAAAATATTCCGAAAAGGTTTATCGATGTGAGTGGCATCAGTCCGCGAAAGAATTTTTTCAATCGATATTTTAGAAGCTCCGATTTTATGGCAAATACATCAGAAGCAAAAATTAACACTTACGCCCCCTGGTGGCCAAAGTATTCTTTACCAAAAATTTGAAATTATATGCAAAAGATTTTCCATCAGGAGATGGATACGCTGAAGAAATTTTTTTTTCAAATCGGAGTTTTAGAAGACGAGTTATTGGAAAAAATGTAATTTACTTTTACGCCCCCTAGCGGAAAATCTATGCGTAATTTGAAAAAGTAACTATATCTAAAATACTGTTTGACATAAATGGAATCGAAAGATAAAAAAAAAATTCAATCGGATGTTTAGAAGCAAATGTGTGGAATAAAACGTATTTTTGAATTCGACATCATCTGCATTTACGCGAAATTGTACATCGTAAAAAAAACGAAATGAAGAATCATCATTTGCATATTTCAAGCTTCCGAATGCAAAAAGAATTTTCAAATCGGACTAACAGTTGCAGAGATATCGTGGGTACAGGCGGACGGACGGACGGACAAACCGATAACAGAAGCACGATCTTTTTTTACAAAATTCGTGCTAAAAATAGCATTGGAAAAAATTCAAGTCGTTCGTAGAGATTTTTGTGTATATTCCTGCACCATTTGTTTCTTTGTCGCGTGATGTATCATTTAATGGATTTCCTACTCTATATTTCCTTTTCCGTTCTACCTTCTCTAGTTAAAGCACATGAAGCAAAATCTGCCTTTTTTTACAGTGAATGTGATTCAAAGGTATGTTAGCAGCATTGGGGTGGGGGCTGAACAGGGCTAAATTTGTTTCACTACTTTAGTTAAAGTAGTGAAAATACTCACCCATCAAACAAAAGGCATCGCTGTTTTTAGTTTATAAGTGAGTCACGGAAAAATTCTCATTGGCCGCCACCGGGAAACGAACCCAGGGTCTTCCAGTAACGCGCCGGATATGCTTCCACTGCAACGCAGCGGCGTCGAATTCCCCAGGCTCACTAACACTAACTGCCAATTAGTGTTTGTGAGTCAGGAGGAATTCGACGCCGCTGTGTTGCAGTGGAAGCATATCCGGCGCGTTACTGGAAGACCCTGGGTTCGTTTCCCGGTGGCGGCCAATGAGAATTTTTCCGTGACTCACTTATAAACGTGGAAAGAGCGATGACTTCTGTTTGATGTTCCTAGTCCACATCAAATGTCTGTATTAATTAATCACCCATGTTTGATAAAGCTGCAGAACAATGCTAGATGATGGTCATTATGGGATGTAATATCCACTATATGACAACACAGAATTCAGAGTGAAAGCTAAGAATATCAAGAATTTATTCTGAAATAACTGTAACATTATTTGCGGGGGTGTTCATATACGTTCCCTTTCCCCCGAAATGTTCTGCCTACGCTCCTTGTGATAACTGACAAATGCTGCAGATGAAGCCATTTACGGAGATATCATTTCAACATGAAGCTGCAAAATGTTTTGTTTACGTTATTTAGTAAGGTGTCTTTACAATACATAACCGCAGCGTAAAAGCACGTTTTGTAATTGAAATACATACGAACATACTGTATGATCACTACATGAAGAATCTGTTCGCCACGATATTAAAAAATCTTGAAATTTCTAACTGTGATTGTCCACAATAGAAAAATTAAAAAAATGGTAGTACAAATAAAAAATCTTACAGTGTAAAAATTCTGAATTTTTCTTTCATTTATTTAAATTTAAAAATCATGTCTTATGCGAAAGGATTTTTGGTACAACTGCAACATAATTTTGGAAGTAGCAGTTCTCTCTCTCTCTCTCTCTCTCTCTCTCTCTCTAAATATTTGCTGGAATTTCATCCCATTTTGTTGAAAATTAAAAAACTGGAAGCTCAAAGGGGTATTAGTGTAGCACGTATCCACCTGCGAGAAATTGTTTCCCCTTGAGTGTAGCACGTATCCACCTGTAAAAAAAAACTATTTCCGTCAGTGTAGAACGTATCCATCTGTGAAAAGAACTACTTTTGAACTTATATAACATTTTTGGTGAAACTAATTTTTTTTTTTTTTTTAATTTTAAATTTTTTTTTTTTTGTTTTGTTTTTTAATACAATGTAAATAAAATACTCAAGCGTACATTAACTTTCACACTAAAGGAAATTGTCGAACTGTTTCAGCTACAATACTATTAAATGGTGCCTGCGCATGCTCAGTTTTCCACCAGTATTCGGCCAAATGTCCAGGAAGCAAGACACCACGGGAGCCACGCATGTTTCTCAAAATTTTTGTTTTCACGTGACCCCACTTGGTTTCAATGTTTTGACTGTGGACACCAATTATGGGGTCAATGAAGTTTTTCTGGTGGTACTGGAACATATCTGGATCCTGCGCAGCCAATATTTCAGTCAGAAAAAACACTGTTGCACAGACTGCTGTAATAACCTCGGAACCAGACTATTGCTCTAATAGCCTGGGAACCAGACACAGGCTCTTGCAGCTCAATGTTCAGATGTAACAAAAAAAATGAAACATTAGGTCTACGGGTTCAAAAAACCCGTTTTCGAGGCTATAAAGTATAGTATGTCATTTATTTACACAGGTATATACGTGCTTTGATGACGGGGATAAGTTTTTTTATAAGTGGATACGTGCTACACTGAAGGGGAAACAATTTCTCGGAGGTGGATACGTGCCACACTAATACCGCTCAAAGGTATGAAAATCTAGATTATTTTACGATCTATGAAACATGAAAAGGCTATATGAGCAATTTTGTTTAAAAAAATTTTAATGTTCTTATTTTAGCATTCTTAAGAGAAAATATTAAACAAATATAAATATTGAGCGTGTCCAAAATTAGAAGCTTCTCCAGCGCAACTACATACTTATCTAATTAAACTAGTGATTTAAACCTGGCTATTTGCTCTTTCCACGTCGATTAAGTGAGTTTGCCACAATATTTAAATATCTTGAAATTTCTAACTGTGATTGTCCACAACAGAAAAATTGCAGTACAATTTTTCTGCAGTAAAATCTTGTCATGGGCCGATGAAAAAATTTCCGCAACACTCACTTCAATTTAAGGATTAAGTGTACTTTTTTACCCCCCCCTTCCAATACTGTGCTTGCCCCTGTTTCTAGCTTAAAAATAACGAAAACATTTCGGGTAATAGGAACTCACCAGTAGCGTACCGGAAAAACTTTCGGCCCCCGCAAAAAATATTTTCGAGGCCCTTTTGTGAAAATCTAATAGCTTTCAATTATCGAAAATTTTAAATTCTATATTACACTGGCGGAAAGTGAAAAGAGAACACCAAGAAGGAATTGGCGGACGATTATGAAATTTACATATGTTAATTGGGTCGAGTTCACGTAGGTGTGAAGTTAATTTCGGGACCAACCGGTGAGCGCTTACGCCACAGCACGGCATAATATGCAAATTATCGTCGATGGTATTTAAGGAGTACGGCGAAGTGAATGTAATCAGTCGTCGGAGTACGGACACCTGCAATGCCTGGACATGGAAAACGTGTACGATTTCAGCAGTTATCGGACTTTGAGAGAGGTCGTCTAGTCGGACTCCGCGAGGCCGGGTGGTCGTATCGTCGTATTGCGGAGCGAATTGGACGGGAAGTATCGTTGGGGGTACGATGGTGGCGTAGATGGTCCGAGGAACATTCCCACACGAGAAGACGTGGAACCGGGAGTCACAGACGAACTGATGAGCGAACCGATCGACGCATAAGAAGAGCGGCGTTGTCAAGCAGAACATCCACTGCGACGCAAATCCGAGCTGCCGTTGCACCTGAGGTGACTGTGCGAACAATCCGCAGCCGTCTACTGGATGCAGGACTACGTGCACGTGTGCCTCTGGCATGTGTACCTCTGAATCCAGCCCACCGTGAGGAACGGCTGCAGTGGTGTCGCCAACATCTGCACTGGAGAACGCAATGGCGATCTGTCGTGTTCAGCGATGAAAGGAGATTCTGCTTGGGAGCCTCCGATAGCCGTATGCGTGTTCGCAGACGCACAGGGGAGCGTCTCCACCCTTCTTGCATCAGCCAGCGACACACAGGGCCTACACCTGGTCTCCTGGTGTGGGGAGCGATCAGCTATAACTCCCGTACACAACTAGTGTTTGTACCGGGTACGTTAAACAGCACCTCCTACATCAACAACATCATTCAGCCCGTTGTTGTGCCATTTGAAAGGTCGGTACATCGTGGTGTTTTCCAGCAAGATAACGCACGCCCACACACGGCACGTACAACCGCAACATGCACTTCAGGGTGTGAGACAATTTGCATGGCCTGCACGTTCACCGGGTTTGTCCCCCATTGAGCACGTGTGGGATTTTATGGGACAACGACTTATCCGGCCTCCACGGCCAGTCACGACCATCCGCGATTTACGCGTCTAGGTTAAGGATGCTTGGAACTCAATACCCCAAACTTACATCCAACATCTGTACGACAGACTCCATGCCAGAATTGCACAGTGTGACGCAGTTCATGGCGGTTCAACCTCGTACTAACCATGTTACATGGAAATGTTATTTTTCAGTTTACCAGCAAATACAGCTGTATTTTGCCATAATGTTTTTATCACGATATCCTCTGTATTCCGTTATTATGCTGTATAAATTTCGTTGGTATCAGACGTCTCCTTCTTGGTATTCTTTTTTCACTTTCCGCCAGTGTATTAACTAGGTTTTATGGTTTTTTTAATAATTCAAATTCTGTGCAACCTATAGGTATTTTTCGTAAAACCAAAATTATTGCACTTTGTCGCATAAAACACAAGTTTCCCAGTTATAATTAAAATTATAGTCTTACTTTTATACCATTACATAGTACACTGGTGTGCAAAAATTAAGGAGGAAGAGGAGAAATTAGCATAACAGCGGAACGAGCAAGCAGAAGGGACCGAAAGACCATTCAGGAGATAGGTTAGGATCCGGTACGGTAGGGCATGCGCATATATGCAGCATGACGTAGGGGGGTCAGAAGGGTATAAAGCACACGGGCGGTGTACGCTCAGCAATTCGATGAAAGCTATTGCACGTTGTACATCGGTTTGAAGAATGACGTCGAGTTGCTGCCACCGTGTGATATGGCCAACAGGCAATCCAGTAGACGACATCTGGATGACTTTACCTGAGGTCGCGTCATTGGGAAAAAGGTCGAAGTGTGACCGAGGAGTTCGGAATCGCTCACAGCATCGTTTCACGAACTTGGAGAGCATTTCAAACGACAGGAACAGCTGTCCGAGAGTTTAGCAGTGGTCGTCCACGAGTAACCACGGCGGCGTACGACCGGTATATTGTCCTACAGGCGAGAAGAGACAGACGGCAGACAGCGGGAGAAATTGCAAGGCACATGCAACAGACTGGACGTCCGTTATCGCGTTTTACCGTGGCCAGGAGGCTGCACAAAGGTGGTCTATTTGCACGACGACCAGTACGGTGTGTGCCATTAACGCCTGCTCATCGGAGACGGCGGTTTCTGTGGTGCCAGGAACACAAGAACTGGACACATCAGCAATGGGGTCGAGTTCTCTTAATGGATGAGAGCCGATTTAGTCTGACGAGCGATTCTGGACGTATACACATCTGGAGAGTGCAGGGAACACGCAATCACACCTTCAACATCATCGAAAGGGACCGGTTTGGAGGTGGCGGAGTTCTCGTTTGGGGCGGTATCATGCTTGGTAGCCGTACTGACCTCCACATCTTCCAAGGAGGTTCAGTCACTGGTGTCCGCTATTGTACCGAGGTTCTCCTGCCTCACGTGCGTCTGTTTAGAGGTGCTGTGGGTCCTGAGTTCCTCTTCATGGACGACAACGCTACACCTCATTGTACAGTGGCTGTCGCAGAGCTGTTGGAGAGTGAAGATATTCAACGCATGGATTGGCCTGCAAGGTCCCCGGACCTAAATCCAATCGAACACGTGTGGGACCTTCTCGGGAGACGCTTGGCAGCACGTCAAGCAGCTGCGATTGGCGCTACAAGAGGAAGGGGCCGCGATGCCTCAACAGCTCCTTGACAACCTCGTCCTCAGCATGGACAGACGTTGTACATCCTACGCGGTCAGGGGTGATCATATCCCCTACTAAAGACTGGATTTTTCTTGGCAGCCGCCTGTCACATGGACGTTTCTGTCTTCTGTCCAGTTGTGCTCAAAGCTACCTTTTCAATAAAGTGCCTTTGTATCCTTTGGATTCCTTGTTTGGACGGTTTTGCACACTTTTCCCATATTTTTACATCTTGGGGATCTTATGGTATGATTTGAGTCGATGTGGAGCACTTCTGCACGACGTTACATTCGAAAAACCGTCTCGTCATTAATTTTTGCACGCCAGTGTACATGGCATCTTATCCTCATTGGTATAAAAATTACATTCATTGAACTAATATTTCTTTCAAATCATCCAGTTTTTATATGGGCCTCCAGTTGTCTAGAATAGCTACTTTTCCGTCATCCAGTTTTTATAGGGGCCTCCAGTTGTCTAGAATAGCTACTTTTCCGTCATCCAGTTTTTATAGGGGCCTTCAGTTGTCTAGAATAGCTACTTTTCCGTCCACCAGTTTTTATAAACTAAATCCGCAAAAATGATTTTAAAATGTTTACGGACTTATTTAATGAAAAAAATACAAAAATTCGCTTTCTTTAATATGTCAAAGTTCCTGTGAAAAAAAAATCCAGGCTATTTCTTTAACTAGCTTCATATGCAGTTTCCGGGGAAAAAAAAGATTGTAAAACATTTTTCCAGTGGTTGGAGGCACTATTAACTGCGAGCCCCCCCCTCCGTGATATGAGGGGATTGCGATTACGCCCCTGGCACCAGGGCCGGATGGAGCTTTTACGGGGCCCGGGGCGAAATTTCATAGCAAGGCCCCGGAGTAAAATTTCATTGCTTGCAGTAGGAAATAAATCTCATATTTTAATAAAGTCGTTACGTGATGATGTCCGTAAAGAATACACAGGATGTGAAACTAACAAATTTGCCTGTGATGGCGACGAATTCGCATCCCTCTGCGCTCCGGGGCTGAATGCTTTACCGATTAAGGTACACCGACGGAATTGATCTCTGTAACTTTTCCTTTTTGACATGTGCTTCACCTCTGTAGTACTTCAAAACGAAAACTATCGTAAAGACAAAATGATTATCTCAAAGAAGCAGCTTTTAAGCTCAAGAAAAAGACCAGAATATTAAAGTTCAGAGAGAGAGAATGTAAAAACTGTTAAAATCTACGATTTTCTTTCCGAGGAGATGGGGTTGAGGTTGTATTTTCACTTATTGAATGAAAACTGCTTCACAAAATGACAAAAAGCTACGTACGTAGCGAAAGCTTTTGGATTGCGAATATTTTAGTGTAGAAATAATAAATAATAAATTCGTATAAATAGTTTTTTCTCCTGATGCATGCTTTAATGATTGACTTTTAATGCAAAATGGAGTAACTGACAAATTAGTGACTTTTTTAACTTTTATACGCGCTCATATGTGATTTTTTAAGGAAAATTCCAGTAATGTTTTTAAAGTCACTGAATAAATGGCTTCCATGTGTAGCCCGAAACCAACTTTGATATTGCTCTTTTTTATTTTATTTAAATTTGAGTATCTGGTTTGCATGCAAATTGTTAAATATATATAAAAGCAAGGTCCACAAAATGATGAAATTAAATTCGCGATTTCATGAATTCGGAAAATATCAAGGTCGTTACAATAATCACTTGAAATCAACAGATCTCCGTATTTGTACGGCGAAGGGCGAAAACCTATTCGAAAACCGGGATTGGAAACAAACAAACAAAAAAACTTAAAAAAAGAAACATCTTTTTAAGGACCTAGCACCCAAAAACTTACACACAAAAAATAATAATTGTAAAAAATTCTAACACTAATTTTTTTTTTCTTCTTAAACTGCGGGGCCCCTTAAAAGCGCGAGGCCCGGGGTTTGCCCCTATGGTCCAGCCGGCCCTGCCTGGCACGCACCTTTACTACATCGATCAGATGAAGCAGAGCGATAAATCCCAATGTGCTGTGTTGAACGGTCAAAAAGGTCATCTTTTTTCTGTACTCAGAAGAAACCAGATGAGCATTTACTATAATGAACGAAATTAGATGAAAGATGCAATTCGAGCACACAGAGTGAACTCGATTGGTGAAAGTTCAACTGTCCAGACGACTGACTAACCACTATCCCAAAATATTTTGAAAGAAGAAATAACAGATTGCCTGAAATGTTAAATCGAAAGCTTCTGTTACAGATACCCAGCGTGGGGTCCAGAGTTGGGGGGTTACCTCAGCAAACTCACGTAGGAGTACAAATATAATTTGATTTTGAGGCCGCGCGATAAAAGAATTTGTCTAACCTCATTGTTTGAAGCTGTAAAAGAGAACCATTGTTAATGAGATTTTTTTCTCTTACCTTACGCTGAATGATAGCCATAAACTTCCAAGATAACCGAAGGTCTTTTCGAGCCAAATACTTAGATTAGCAGATAGAACTAGGCAAAGTCCGACATGTTAACGGTCAGAGGTTTGTCTGCGCAGCAGGGTCGTCTGTCGGCAACTGATGAATATTCGATTGCTAGAATACCTATCAGAACGGAAGTTGATTTTGTTTACGTTCTTCCTTTTTTGGAACGCAGTAATGAATTAACAATCATTGATTGAAATATTATGGTATCTATGAGATGACTCACCAGTGAATATGTAAATAAATTGTCCACGTGATAAGCGATAATTTATTACACATCTACTCAGGTTATTCTTGTTACACATTTTTTTTGTTTTTTTAATTTTGTGTTACGAAGTACTTTGAATTCGGTGAAAATCCAAACGCTAACAGTGTTAAATATTGGTGACTCCATTTCAAGACAGTGGTCTGACCGACACCTTTAGCTGCACCGTGACCGAGTGGTACTAGATTTTGTCTTCTAGCCACTCGCCTGAGGAGGGTCCGAGCTCGAATCCAGGGAGGGGCGCGGATAGTGTGTTTATCTTACGGCACAGGTTCTTTCGGGTTCCCTGGAACCAGTGGCCCCAAAAATTAGGCACGAGCGACTGGTCGCTACCTATTGAATTGCTCACGCGGTGGTCGTTAACCCCTTTCCCCACAAGAAAGCACCTTTTTAATTTATAAATAGCAATTACTTTGAGCTATGCGATATATACACTATCTGCCAACAAGTAATTGGACACCTGTGATAGCAAAGGAAAACGAAGTTTATTCACCTTCAATAGTTGGTGGAGCCTCCACTAGCGGCGATTACAGCTGTGACCCTCCGGGGCATACTCTCAACCAGACGTTGTACGACGGCTAGCGGTATTTTCTTCCACTCGGCTTGGAGAAGACAGGTCAATTCCTTCACCGATTTCGGACCCTTAAGTCGACGCTCCAACTCGTCCCAGAGGTGCTCGATAGGGTTAAGGTCCGGGCTCTGCGCAGGCCAGTACATTCGATTCATCCCATTGTCACCATACCAAGCCATGATGGACCTCGCAACATGACAGGTGGCATTGTCATCCTGAGAGTAACATGGGTCCACCCCGTGAAACTGCCACAACGTAGGAAGCGCATGGTCATCCAAAATGGTGCAGTAGGTCTCGGCGTTGAGTCTACCAAGAATTGCGACCAAGGGTCCCGTGCCATACCAGGAGAAACACCCCCATAGCATAATTCCTCCGCCGCCGAACTTCACAGTTGGCACAATACATTCCGGCAGGAGGCGTTCTCCAGGCAGACGCCGAACCGAGACCCTGCCATCCGAACGGTAGAGGGTGAACCTTGATTCGTCGCTCCAGAGAACCTGTTTCCACTGTTCAACGGTCCACTGTCGACGTTCTTTGCACCACGTTAGCCGAGCAGCGCTATTGGACTTGGTGATGAAAGGCTTGTGGACGGCAGCACGTCCATGATAACCGAGCAGATGGGCTTCCTTACGGATGGTATTCATCGAAAGAACACTCCTGGATGCCTGTTGAAACTCCTCGCGGATGTGTCCCATCGATTTGGTGCGGTTCTTCCGAATTTCTCTGGCCAGCACCCGTCGGTCTCTAACTCCCAGTTTTGTGGGTCTGCCGGGTCGGGGCACATTCCGACAGTCACCTCTCATCGTCCACTTGGCAATCACTTAGGCCACTGTTGATTTTGGGTACTTCAACTCGCTGGATATGTCACGTATGGATCGGCCATTTCTGTGATACCCGACGATTACACCTTTCTCGAAATCAGAAAGCTCCGAACTGCGTGGCATCTTGCATGCGACTGGTTGCGTTGTTGTTTCCCACACGGTATTTAACGGCGGCGGCAGTGGCGTGTATCAGGACCGCAGATATCGTCGATTTCAGGGGTGTCCAATTACTTGTTGGTAGATAGTGTACAAACATTTTGTCTTTTGTTTCTGGGTTTAACGACAACCGGTGCCTGGATGAAGATCTACCCAAGTCTCTTCAACAGCTATGTCTTAAGGAATTCTCTTCAATGTGTCACACCGGCATGCTTCCGAATTTTATCCACCCATCTCCCACGTGGTCCTCTTCTGGATGTTTTCCTGTTCCTTGGTGTCCAGTCTTGTATTTCAGTTATCCAACGGCGGTCAGTTCTTCTAGCAGTTTGTCCAGCCCATTGCCACTTTAGGGTCTTTAAGGGTCTCTTTGGTACTGATGACGTCTATGGGCAAATACACTACTATGAAGAAATTTAAGTCATCCTACAGAAAAGTAAAATGATCTGTGGAAAAAATGATGTATTTTTATGAAATAACGTATTCGCAAAGGATTGGCCTTCTCGTTTGTTCCTAGAGAACGCGACAAGAGCGAAGCGACTCGTGGTGCAGTAGAATAATGCGACTGTCCAGAAACCCACCGCACTGGGGTTCGATCCTCGGCTGCACAAGATAAGAATTTTATTCATTCTGAAAGAAAATTTTCCCAGCGTCGTGACATCACACGATGAAATTTCCCGATAGGGAAAAATAGCATCGATCACGTTGGGAGAAAAAAAATGGCGCTGATCAGGAATCGTTGAGCACAAAAAAGAAAATGGCCGACAAAAGATGACGGCAAAACCACGTGGCACACAAAACGTCATGGTTGAGCACATAGAGAAAACTGGCGGACAAAAGATGGTCAGTAAAACCACGTTTGAGAAACAAAATGGCCGACAAAAGATATCGGTGAGACCATGTGGGGAGGAAAATAAATATGGCGAACAAATAATGGTCGGAAAGATCACGTGGGAGAAATTGAAAAAAATGTCGGCGACTGACATCACGACTGACCACGTTGTGCAACACCTACATTGGTAGGACAGGAGCGAACCACGTGCGTGGGCCGCAGTGGGCAGCCAAGGGGAGCACTCGGACCGCTCGTACGGCCGTGGACGTCTTCCTTTGTCATTAAAATCACTTTACTCTAGTACTTGGTGCAGTGGTCTAAGCGATGGCTTTTGATCATTTCTCCGAGATGGGTCCGGGTTTGAATCCCTGTGAGGCATGGATTTTTTTCCTTTTTTTAATTGAAGGTTTTAACGACCACCGTGAGCAATGCAATGGGCTATAAGCAGTCGCCCGTCCCTAATTTAGGGTCACTGGGTCCAGGGAAGGGAGAGAACCAGTGCCGTAAGACAAACACAACATACATGCCTCACCGGGATTCGAACCCGGACCCCTTTCGGACGAATGATCAGAGGCCATCGCTTAGACCACTGCGCCACCGGGGCGGCACCCGGTCCCTTCTCGGACGAATCGTCATACGGCAGCGCTCAGACCACGGCTGGCATGAATTTGTGTTTGTCTTATCGCACTGGCTCTCTCCCTTCACTGCAGCCAGTGGCCCTAAAGTAGGGACGGGCTACTACTTATAGCCTATCGAGTTGGTCACGGTGGTCGTCATACCCCCAATCAAAAAAAAAAAAGTTGGTATTCACGCTATATATGATCAAACGCATCCGGACACCCCCATTTTGTGTAGTGGATTGGCCCATATACGTCACAACCACGACTCGTACATGAATAAAAAGACCCACGTGCCCTGGAAAACATCAGAGACAAGATCGAATATTAGAATGGGCCGTACGGCAGATTTGAGCGACTCTGAACGTTGTATTGTCATAGGATACCACCAGAACAACTAGTCAGTTCAGGAAATTTCCGCCCTGCTCCAGCTACCTCGATCAACTGTACACTGAAGAGCAATTGAATTAGAGATACCTGTCTAGTAACGTGTAGCACCACCTCTCGTCCTTATGACGTCGGCGATTCGTCTCGGAATGGACTCGACAAGACACCGGAAGCGTTGGGAAGCCATACGGATCCACGACCCCTGAACAAGTTCCCACAGTTCACGAAGATTTGACGGAGGGGGGGGTCATCTCTCTCGATGGGATTGAGGTCAGGTGCCAAGGAAGTGAGGTCACGTCGGTGGGGTGTTCATCCAACCATTCGGATACAATTCGGGAGCTGCATTGTCTTGTTGCAGGGTGAGGTCCCCAGTGGGATGTTGAAGACGCACAAACGGGAGCAAATGGTCCTCCAGGATTTCCCGGTAACATTGACCTGTGAGGAACGATGTCACACGTACCAGGGGTCCCCATTTCAGTCCACGTAAACAGTCCTCATACGAGAATGCCACCTCCACCAGCTTGAAGAGTACCCTGCTGGCAAGAAGGATCCATCGCTTCATGTGGTTTGCGCCGTACTCGTTTCCTGCCATCTGCATGTACCAACGTGAATCTCGACTCATCAGTCCAGGCAACATTTTCCCACATGTTTAGGGTCCAGTGGCGATGTTCCGGCGCCCATGCTAATCTTTGCACCCTGTGATGTGCGGTCAGCAGGGGTACCCTCGTGGGACGACGGCTTCTGTACCCCATAGCGAGGAGATGGTTCTGGATGGCGTGGCTGCTTACACGTTTTTGTTCACCAGAGTTAAATTGCCGAGTGATTTCTTGCACTGTGGCCCGTCTATCCGCTGTTACAATGCGAGCTAGCCGACGATGACCCCGCTCATCCACACGCTGTTGTCCACGGCAGTTGGCCCTTGCAGAGATGGTTTTACCGGATTCGATGTACTCACGGTGCACCCGTGACACAGTGGCTCTTGAAAATCCCAGTGTCTGCACGACTTCCGAGATGGAGTGACCCATTCGTCGGGCCCCGACAATTTGCCCACGATCGAATGCGCTTAGATCCTTCGTATACTGTGTCCGACTCTTACTGATTCCCGTCGCATCACTCCTTATATTGTCGGATCGCTGCATACGTCATGTCGTTTCCGTTTACAGGGCCGCCCACAGCGCCACATTTGCATAACGCCAGCTGTCTCTAATTCAATTGCTCTTCAGTGTATAAGTGTGTGTTGACAGAATATACATATTGCAACCTAGCTCAAAAGAAAAAAAATGTAAAAAAAATATCACTTTTCTCAGCAACTTTGAATTTTTAGGGAAAAGTAGTTTGACAGTTTTTTTAGCACAAAGTTGAGGGACAGGCTAAAGAGCTTCTAAAATTGTAATAAGTTGAGAACATGAAGTTCTCAACTTATTACGTAAGTTTTATGTTTTAATAGAATTTGATATATGGTAGCATATCATATGTTGATTTATTTTACACCGCTTAAATTTGTGTTCATTTAAGAAGAATTCGCCACGAGAAAAAAATTTCCTCAGGGGTAAAAGATTTCATTACTCGCAATTTAAATTTAAGTACAGAACTAGCAATTAAATTAAAGTGAAAACAGCAACGGAGCTCTTAGAAAATTTTTGATAGTAAATATCTACATGGCACTGCCAGATAAGACAAAATGAAGTCATACTGTTCTAGTTATGTATTTACGTGTAATAGTAATATTAAATTAGAGGTTAACATTTTTATCTGCGGCGCATATGTTAAAAACGGCGTAGATAACACAATGCTGTTCATTACTGATAAATACAGAAGGGTGTGAAAATAAGTCCCTTTTTCCAGTAGTGGAATTCAAATCCACAAATCTCCTCGCTCCGGAGCCAGTTATTCTCCCAACTGAACCACACCGACATTGGCTTATACTTGCTTCACCTCAGTGGTACGTCATATACTGTATATCTACTCCTACCCCGTAAGAAAGGCAGGGGCCACGAATTCGCAGGTTTAGAATCCACCCCAAACCTGGAGTAGCTCGCTGTAGAAAAGGAACTTTTCCTGGGGTATTTTTATCCAACCCCTTCACCGTTCATGTACTTTTTAGACCTACATCACTGATTACAAACTTCAGTTATTTTTTCCGACATTTAACGAAATTACACAGAAAAGAATTGTCAAACAACGGATCTCAATATATCACTTCATATTATTTATTTCATAAAACTTTCAGTACTTCTTTCCGTATTTATTTTTGTAGCACAGGCTTTAGACACATGTAGTAACAGTACATTTCTCGTAAGCGAAAATGCACAAATATAAAAGTAGACTTCGTAAATAGAGAATAAGCCGCCCCGTTGGCGCAGTGGTCTAAGGCGTTGGCCTCTGATCATTCGTCCGAACGGGGTCCGGGTTCGAATCCCGGTCAGGCATGGATGTTGTGTTTGTCTTACGGCACTGGCTCTCTCCTTCCCTGGAACCAGTGACCCTAAATTAGGGACGGGCGACTGCTTATAGCCCATTGAGTTGCTCACGGTGGTCGTTAAACCTCCAATCAAAAAAAAAAAAAAATAGAGAATAAGTTAACATCGACAAACCTTATCTATTTTGCAGAGTCAGTGTCCGTTTCATCAGTTGCAGGTTTAAGGACCTTTCTCGGAACATTTTCAAACTACCAGCAGACCCAGTGACGCACTTAGTATGTGTGTTTGGGGGGCTCCCCGTAAGGTGTCGCTTGGCCCTTCGTGCTTAGTTGTTTGTCATTCGCTACTTATTTTTAAATATATATTTTACGAATCATTGGAAACCCATTTTAAAATAGCGGATATTTTTTTGTTTATCGCTGCTTTCGGTGACGTTTTTCCTTATAGTTATTTTATTTGCATCTTCAATATTTTGGGTCACCCCATATTGTTAGAAAATGAAAGATCTTCCCTGTTGCGCCACTGAGCAGATCTTTCATTTTCTAACAAAATTTGTACCCAACCTGAACAGCTAGATTAAAAACAAATATTATAAAACGTTGGGCGCAACTGAAAATATGTTACCACCTGTCAACTGACATCCGGGAAGGAGTGTATTCCAAAGCCAGTTTCTTGCCTTGCCGCATATGCCTGCTAAATTGCAGGCGCCGGAGTCAATTGGGCTTAAAGAGGTGCGGCGATTGGGAACCCCCCCCCTCGTTCCATCCTGTGAAATACGAAACGTGTAAAACACGCCGTAATCCTTTCATCATCCGACTGTCAGTAAATGTCGTAAATGAATTAAAAAGGGTATCTGAATTTTTGGGATGTTTACTGCAGCTAACAAATGTCAAGATCTGGTAAGCTATAGTTATACATTATATGAACGCCTGATTGTACCTGGGATGGCAACAACCATTTAGCATTGCAATTACATATCTCTTGGATTAAACTGGTAAGTCCGTTGTTGAAATGGCAGGAACCAGTTCTTACTCGGGCGCTTTGAAATTCACATCAAGCCCAGTGTCTAAACAAATTTCTTGAGTTTTCTCTACCACACACAAGCATTATGCATGAAGAAGACGGGTGAAAACACAAACATCAAGGAAATGCTGATTAATTGTTTCTACCCTCGGCAAAAACACCACCCACAACGCCATAGAGTGTGAGAGGCAAGAGATTGTGTTACTCTTATACACGGTCGAGTCACATTATTGTGACTACCAGCTAACACCCAGAGTAACCGCCGTGTGCAGCGCGGACAGCAGCTGGACGGGCTGGGTGTGACTCAGTAAGGTGCGGGAAGGTGCTCACAGGTATGTAGAGCCATGCTGACTGCATTCCATTTGACAGCTGCTGGAGGGTGCGTGGTGGAGGATCCATAGAGCGAACAACACGATAGAGGTGGTCTCGCAGATGCTGAATTGAGTTTAAGTCTGGGGAATTAGGTGGCCAGGCAAGTACTTTGAAATCTTCATCGTGCTCTTCCAACCACTCTCGGACATTTCTAGCTGTGTGATATGTCGCATTGTCATGCTGGAAGATTCTATCCGCTCCAGGAAAGACAATCAGCATGTATGGGTGTACGTGATCTGCAAGGATGGATTCATAACGAATTCGGTCCATAGCGCCTTCCACGGGTATATGAGTGCACCCAGAGAATGCCACGAAAACATTCCCCAGACCATAGCGCTGCCCCACCAGCTTGTGTTCTTCTAGCAATGGTTAAAGAGTGTTTGTTCTCCGATGTTTCTCGCCTTATTCGCCTACGTCCATCCGTTCGATGAAGCAGAAAACGTGATTCATCGGAGAAGGCAATCCTTTGCCAATCAGCGGAGGTACAGTTCCGATGCTGACGTGCAAATGTTTGCCCTTTCTGCCGATGCCCCTTCGTTAGCATAGGTGCAGTGACCATCCGTCTGCATCGGAGCCCCATACGGCAGCAGGGTTCGCTGAACTGTAGTTTTAGACACACATCCGGTAGCCCACTGGTTCATTCGGCCCGTGAGTTACTCCACTGTAGGGTGTCGATCAGCCCTCACACGTCTTCAAAGCCTATATTCACTTCTCACATCAATGGCCCCTGGTGCTCCGCAGTTTCCACGTCGCTTATTCGCAATGGGGCCATTTCTCCAATCACGATACACTTTAACCACAGCAGCACGCGAACAGTTCACAAACTGCACTGTTTCAGAAACACTACCACCCTTGGCCCAAAAGCCGATAATCATCCCTTTTTGCAAATCTGATAAATCGCTCCTTTTATCCATGACAGCAACGAGTGATGTGTTTTCAGAATGCCTACAGCACACTTTACATACCCTCCAAGCCGGCTCACGACACGGTCCTCCTTTCATTGGCTACGCGCAAGCTGACGTCAAAAGTAGGAGGTGGTCACAATAATGTGACTCGTAGAGGATTTTTAGATCTCGAGTAAGACACATTCGCCTTTAGAATTAAAAAAAAAAAAAGAACGCACAGAAGGAAGGAGGGAGACCCCTTCTCCGCCGTGGTTATTGCTTTAAAGAAATTTAAAGAATTCTTTAAAGATCTTTTTTAAGTAGAAAAACAGAGCGTTGAATTAACTTTTCAGTATATTTGTCCGAAATCAATTTTCAAAATTGTACTAAAGGGTTTTCCAGAAAACTGCGAAGCATGGTAACCTTATCCAGGAAATCGTAATAAAAACTATGAATTATATGTGAACCACATAGCTTTAGGACGCTTCCTGGGTGGACCCCCTCAGTGAGGAGGACCATGAAATCCCAGAGGAGGTCCGGAACCCCGGGACCCCTACCTTCCGCCGCCCATGAGCTTACCACACTCGAGTTTATCATTGAGGTGTATCTTACATCCTACCATTCTATGGTCACTACCTGTGTTGAACTTGTTCAGCACACTGCAGTCTTCCATGACAAATTTCTTGTTACACATAATAAAATCAGTTTCACTTGTCAATCCATTGGAATGCCTCCATGTCCATTTCCTTTGCGGCTTTTTCTTGAAAAAGGAGTTCATGATGAAAAACCTTTCTGCCTCTGCAAACTCTACGAGAGTATTTCCACGCTGGTTTCTATTGCCGTAACCGAATTTACCTACTGAAGTTTCATTCTGTTGCCGTTGCCCTATTTTTGCATTGAAATCTCCCATAATTATCTTCAAGTGCTGCTTACCTTTATTATTTAGATGACGAGTTTCCTCATAAAATTCTTCAATTTCTTCTTCAGGATGACTTGTGGTGGGTGCATAAGTTTAAATAATCTGAGCCTGGTATCTTCTCGAGAGTTGGATAACGAGTCGTGCAGCTCTGTCAGAGGAACTTTCAATTTCTACAACTTTATCCTTCAGTTTCTTGTTTATTATAAATCCAACTCCACTAGTTCTGCCAGTATCTGTCCCACGATAGTAGAAGAGATGTCCACTTTTCAGTTCAATGAGATCTGCTCCTTTTTTCCTTACCTCACTTAGCCAGACGATGTCCCACGTGATCATTTGTGGTTCCTCTTCCAATTCAAGGAGCCTTGAATCAGAAGATAGAGAGCGTCCGTTGTAAGTAGCCAAGGTCAGCATCAGATGACAGCCTAGTCCGGTCCTCCGGGGATTCTTAGCACCCTCTGCCTTCATGTCGCACTGGCCGCTGCCTTGGCCAGGTACATTGTAGCTGCAGGAGATTGAAGGCCAAGATTTAAGTTGTGGAGTCATTTTGGAGGGGTTTGACCATAACTCACCACGCTGGCCAAGCGGTTGGTGAGTATGGGATAGCATTTCCGCTAATCCTGATATAGTTATACCGCTATTGGTAGTCGTCAGAGCCCCTTTAGTGAGAACAGGATGCACCACGAGAAGGCGGGGTTGACATTTGTCAAGGAGAGGTTGTAGTATGTTGCGCATCACCTGATCTTACATGTATGTATATACTGTATATATACACACATATGCACTAAATAGATAAAACATTAGAGATACCTACATAATAGCGTGTTGGTCCTCTCCTAGCGCAAATAGCAGCCTGTACAGACGAAGGCACCGAATCCACCAGATGCCAGCGGGTTTCTGGAGGTAATGCCAGACATGCCTGTTGCAGCATTGTCCACAAATATGCCCGAGACGTGGGTCCAGGATCCATGGATCTGATTATTTCAACTCCACTAGATGCCAGAGGTTTTCCAGAGGTAATGCCAGCCATGCCTGTTGCAACATTATCCACAACTCCGTCCGAGACGTCGGTCCAGGATCCACGGATCTGATGATCTCAACTCCACCAGATGCCAGAGGGTTTCCAGAGGTAATGCCAGCCATGCCTGTTGCAGAATTATCCACGACTCCGCCCGAGACGTCGGTCCATGATCCATGGATCTAATGATCTCAACTCCACCAGATGCCAGAGGGTTTCCAAAGGTAATGCCAGCCATGCCTGTTGCAGCATTATCCACAACTCCGCCCGATACGTCGGTCCAGGATCCATGGATCTGATGATCTCAACTCTACCAGATGCCAGAGGGTTTCCAGAGGTAATTCCAGCCATGCCTGTAGCAGCATTATCCACAACTCCGCTTGAGACGTCGGTCCATGATCCATGGATCTAATGATTTCAACTCCACCAGATGCCAAAGTGTTTCCAGAGGTAATGCCAGCCATGCCTGTTGCAGCATTATCCACAACTCCACCCGAGACGTCGGTCCATGATCCATGGATCTGATGATCCCAACTCCACCAGATGCCAGAGGGTTTCCAGAGGTAATTCCAGCCATGCCTGTTGCAGCATTATACACAACTCCGCTTGAGACGTCGGTCCAGGATCCATGGATCTCATGTTCCGCGCCTCGGAATCTCAGAGAGCTTCCACAGGGTTTAAATCCGGGTACCTTGAGGGCCATTGGATGATCCCAAACTCAGATGGGTGTTCCTTGAGCCATGCCTGGGTATTATACCATATATACAGAAATTCGTGTCGAATGTAACAACGAAGCATAAATATCTACCGATTAACACGATAAGAAAAGCTTGCAACTGACCTTTGTAACCCCATCAAACGTCGCGTCGATATAGGTTTTTAATTAGGTTAAAAGGTATATACAAGTTAAAACAAGACTTTAAAATACAATAGTTAAAAGTACTAGATATTTCGACCAACACTATGTGGTCTTCATCAGGTACAGGACATACTGAACAGACTGTTCATGTGAGCACAACGTATATACAGTAATAAGGGCGTGATGACGCGTTATCACGCATGCTCATACAGAAAGACATATAGAAAGACAACACACTGGAAGGAAGCGGGAATCTAAAAAACTATTGAAGGTTGGAGTCAATAGAGAAAGGTAGAAATCCAGTTGATCCGATGGTCTAGTTGAAAAATAAATTCAAAGTACGATGATCACCAAAGCGTTCCAAAAGTTTAGTCCAAATTTGGGAAATATATGCGGGTAGGTCGTCGTTACAACATCTTTGCTTAAGAAGGTAAATAAACAAACTTTCAGCGAAAGTAGTTGTGAATCTGTTGTTGTAAGATGCGAGGATCCGAGTTTCACCCCATAAAGGTAGGCCTATGAGACCCACTAGCAACCAGCCTAGCTAATGCCGTTGATCGAGATCCAGTTCGTACATTGTATTAGGTTGTCGGAAAAGTCATGACGTATTTTGGCACCCGATGGCGGTTGTACGGTTTTGGAAGTACTAGAGGCATGCGCAACTCTGTTATCGCTATGGCATTCGACAGGTGCTAGTTCTAGCTGCAGTCTAAAAGGAATAGTGAGCGATTTGGTTGATTTGCGGAGATTTGACATCAAGTTGATGGTGGAAGACCAAACTGCGCATTTTCGCCATATTTTACTGTTTCACTTCCGTAAAGGGAAGAACGCGCGTCAAGCTTGTGAAAAGTTGCGTAAAGTGTACGGCGATAATGCTCTACAAGAACGTCAGTGCCAGCGGTGGTTCGCAAAATTCCGTGCTGGTGATTTTGACCTCAACGATGCTCCTCGGTCCGGGAGGCCAACCGAGGTTGATGACGACCAAATCAAGGCATTGATCTAGTCAAACCCACGTTAAACGACACGAGAGATTTTAGACACATTGCACATCCATCATTCAAGCGTCACGACCACCTGAAGAAGCTGGGATACGTAAGCAAACTCGATGTGTGGGTTCCTCATGAACTCAAAGAAGCTCCATTGACGGCGCGTATAAACATCTGCGATATGCTCATTAAACGTGAGGAAAACGATCCTTTTTTGAAGCGACTTATAACTGGTGGCGAAAAGTGGATTTTGTACAACAATGTGCTGCGCAAACGGTCTTGGTTCCGACATGCTGCTTCGCCTCAAACGATATCCAAAGCAGACATTCATCAGCGGAAGGTTCTGGTCTCAGTGTGGTGGGATTTTAAAGGTGTCGTGTTTTTCGAGTTCCTACCACGTAACCAAACAATTAGTTCAAATGTGTACTGTCGGCAATTGGACAGTTTGAACGAATCCATCATTCAGAAACGTCCAGGGCTCGTTCTTGATCACCCGCCAAAAATTATTGGAGCTTGGGTGGGATGTGTTGCCACACCCAGCATACTCGCCTGACCTTGCGCCATCAGACTTCCACTTGTTTCGCTCTCTTCAACAGTCCTTGCGTGGTATAACGTTCAATTCAGATGAGGCTGTAAATCAGCACCTTGTACAGATTTTCGCCACGAAAGGCAGGTCCTTCTATGAACGAGACATTCTGCAGCTCACTGAAAGATGGCAAAAGGTTATCGAACAAAACGGGCATTATATCATTGATTGATCTTTGTTCTTTCTATCAATAAATTATTTTTGCAAAACATGGCTAAAATACGTCATGACTTTTCCGACAACCCAATACAAATGTTCAGACACACGGATTTTAACCGTTCTGAGAGTCGAGCCGATGTACAATTTATCTTCGACATTTGGTTCCACGGTTTTAAGTGGAATTGAATGTGCGCCACATTTAAGTATTGGTTTTACAGGGTCCGTGTCGTGTCTGATTATTGAAAATAAATTACGAATTCTTAAACCAACGTCCAAGTTGGATCTAGCGCAAATATTTCTTAAGGCATTGGTGCAAATAGGAGAGTAATCCGTAAATCCCACATAGTGCTTTGAATGGTTGGTTCGCTGTAAAGTACTGAAGAAGAAGCATCTGAATTTACGCAAAATTAAAAACACAGTTTCCCTTGGGTATCCTATGTCACTAGCAACATTCCCCAGCAAAAAACACAAGTGTTGGGAAACTGCTGCCCACCAGCAGGCAGTGATGTGTCACTGCTGGCTGAAATCTGCCGCTCACGGCCCGGTAGCGGTCCGTTGGTGGCAGCGCCATCAGCTGGCAGCCATTGATGGCCCTGCAGCATCGCCCTGAACTGCGGTCCTCGAAGCAAGTGCCACTAGTGGCCCGTAGCTGTCAACTGACGCAACCCCAACACCAGGTGGAAGCAACGGCATGCGCAGAAGCAACACGCGCCGTCTCTCGTGGTACCAGTTAGTTGAAGACGACGCTATCGCCATCGTGACCGTGTTATTTTAGTGGATGTTGAGAAAAAAAAAAAAAACATACATAGAGAGGCGAATTAATTCCCCATAATGAAATGCCACGTCGACGAAAATATCAGATTAAGCTATGAAATACTAGATTACAGCCATGAAAAACAGCCACTCCATTCCCATGAATAACAAGAAATAATTTCTGTGTAATCTTTCGTTTTAACGTACACTAAAACGGTTGAAACAAAAGTCCTAGGAAAAACATTATAAAAACGTTATGTTGGGGAAAAAAAAAGAATTATACGCGTACAAATTTATCAATTATTCGGAAAAAAAAAAAAAAAGCAACATTATGTGGATATAATGTACTCATTCATAGGTTGAGTACACAAGACTGGAGGAATCCACTTCTAAAAATAACGAGAAGTAAAATAAAACATCTTTCCTCTTTGAAACAAACGTAGCTTCGGACAGCTGAAAGGAAAGATACAACGTCAAGAATGTAACAGAATGTGACATGAACGGGTATTAAATATATTAATTCAACAATCGCCTTTCAAGACGACAAGGACAGCACGAAACTTTAGAAAGCGCCTTTAAGTTGGTACACTCGTTGAAAATGAGTGAAGTTCCCTTGAGGTAAAAAAAAAAAATGTTATGTTGAAAAAATAAATTTATGAATTATATGAACTGACATTTATTAAAAAATACCTCGCAATATTGTAAAGAAAAAGAAAATCATCGTTACACATTCCGCAGAAAAGAGACTCAGCTTAAAGCACACACTCGCGCGTGGCAAATCAGTCCCGTTGGTAGAGAGCTCACGCCGACAGCTCTGGTTCGTTTCCACCCAGATCCAAACGGGCGTTTTTCAGGACATGTTGAGAAAATTTCCCAAACGCAGTGCTGTAAGGCGAAAAAAAATTTAGTTGTAACTGCGGTTACCCTTTATTTATTTTTTTATGGCTACTGCTGGGAAATTGGCGGAAAAGATTCGGCAAGCCACCAGTTACGTCACGTGATTGCAGGCTGCCAATGCCAGGAAGCTAGCGGGCCGCATTAGGCTAGCCATCATTTATGGCACGTGCTTGCAGGGCCACTGAAGGGCCACTTGTGGCAGCTACTACCTGTGATGGATAACTGATGGTCCTGTTGTGGCATATGAAAACTTATGGGTGTGCCAACTGTTGGCCAGCTGCTGGCCTGAACTGCTGGCCTTTCTATTGGCCTCCCGGACATTTTATTGATGGTTCGGCAGCGGCAACATTGTGCTGGCTGCCAGCAATGGCCCAGTGATGGCCCAGCAAGACTGTTTTTGCTGGGTCAGTTTACTAGAAAGATTATCAAATGGTGGAGATTATTACTAGAAAGATTATCACAGAGGGAGATTATTACTAATTGCTCTGCTATTTGTTCTACTAAGTAGAGAATTCCAACTCGGAAGGTAGAGTCTAAAGCCATTTCAGCGCTCTAAAGTTTGCCTATAAGGGCAGTGAGTGAGCAGAACGTGGCTGACGACTGCTTTGGAGGTGAGGAGTGAAAGGCAAAGTCGCCAGCTTGAACGAAGGGAGTTAAGGTGGGGGATATTGTGTCTGCGAGTCACGACGTTGAAATTTGATTAAAAACATTTTCTGGAAGAAATAGTTCAAATACAGTACTATTTTTTATAAGCAAAAATGCTAAATTCTGAAAAGCAATTGAGACAATGCATTCACAGCAAAAAGGTTGAAGAAGATATTTTACCAACACTTGTATCTTACACCAGTAACGGCAGAGGCGTGACTAGGCCTTTTTGCGCCAGGGGCAAACCACAAAATATTGCGCCCCCATTTCAGCTTGAGTGTTCGGCCCCATAGAAACTGATATTGAGGTCTGAGGTGCTACTTCAATGAACAGTAATACGAAGTCGTTAGGACAAAATAATAATAATAATAATAATAATAATAATAATAATAACGCCATGTGTTTGAAATATTATATAATTATGCATTTTGCAACAGCCTTTAGGATAGTAAAATCAGTTCTGTGTGTTGATAACGCAAAAACCTGCGTTAATTACACAGTCGAGTCGCATTATAGTGACCCATTCGGGGTCGCGGGTGGCATAGTGGTCAACGTTCGTGACTGCCACGGAGAAGACCTCGGGTTCGATTCCAGGTAGGTACGAACGCTCGAATCACTAAATATCCGCCGTGCGTCGGATGGGCTCGTTAAGCCGTCGGACCCCGGGTACTGCCCCCCGGTAATAAATATGGGCGTCTCCCCCCCCCCCGTTTGCCTCGCTTCCGTGTCACTTTCCTATCGGGCACTCTAGCCCAAATCTCCTAGCTTCCTATTTCTAAGGGTTAAGGGTTGTTTAAGACCTGGGGTCAGACGCTCCCTTCCTAAAATCCTCTACATATGATCTGATCTGATCTGAAAACACATCACTCGTTGCTGCCATGGATAAAGGAGCGATTTATCAGATTTTATCGGTTTTCGGGCCGAGAGTGGTAGTATTTCTAAAACAGCGCTGTTTGTGAACTGTTAGCGTGCTGCTGTGGTTAAAGTGTATCGTGATTGGAGAAATGGCACCATTGCGAATAAGCGACGTTGAAACTGCGGAACACCAAGTGATCATCTTAGCTCTTCTCTCCCTCTTCAAATCCAGGATTTTACTAAATTTTATTCGTTGTAAACGATCAAATTAGCTTTGAATTAACAATATACCAAACAAAAGGCTTTGTTTTGCTCCTTAAACCCGAGATCTCACTAAATACGTGCTCTTTATAAGCGGGTTCTACTGAACATAATTAATTATACAGAACCTAGTCCAAAGACAAGGTTTTTCGGAGGCAGATGACTCCTCTGCCTCAAGCTAGCTAGCTATCCCGCTGAATAGCACGTTACTTTCCAGCACTACTCACGAATAAATTATCTGTCATTTAACTAAAGCTGTGTTGTGTATCAATAGGGCATAGTAAGAGCGTTACTCGTTGCAATGCTTATTTTTGTTTCATGAACAGCATAAGTAAATATAGAATCTAGTAAATTTTCTCTTATCGTTACGCTATTTGGCTGTATTAATATCTTACCCCTCGCCCAATGAAAATAACTGGTTTGAATTATATAGTGTTCAAAGGGCACCAGTTACCATATCTGTTCTATTTATCATGCAATCCGTCGACGGTATCTTGCTCAGATGCATCACTTTTGGAAGATTTCCAAAAGAATTCCACGTGGCTTAGATGCAAAGAAAATTTCCTCGAATGTGCCTGCTTTCACGTACTACGTACGGTTTCTTCCAGACCAACAGCACGTTTGTTTACTCAACTGTCTGACCTTACAATGGTTCAGACTTTTGAAAGTTGCCTCCGTGGGAGGAGCTGTGGGAGTTTTTCTTATCGTGCATGTTACGCGCAAGCGCAGTGGCATTTCCCGCTTGACCGAATCGGCCTTGGGCTATCCCGTCATCAACTGCTCCTACCCAGTTTGCACAACTCATTCCGGTGAATATAACGGACCACAAATCTGAATTAGATATACTTTCTGATCATCATCCTTTCTTGGATCCCGCGGCTGTGTTTGTGGTTCTTTTTAGCGTAGCCTTTCCTTTCTTATCTACAGGAGTGAGAGGAAGTGAAAGCAAGGTAAGAAACTGCAGTAGTCATCGATTTCATCTTATTGTATTTAGGCAATATAGGAAAAAAGGCAAAGCAGAAAATTAAACTCACAGAAAATAGAGTTTTGCTTTTCGAAAATACCTTTCTTAAATTAAAAAAATTACCGATCTACACATTGTATCAGAAATATGATAATGATGTCGCAAGTCCACCATGGCCGCCTCGGTGGCGCAGTGGTCTAAGCGATGGCCTCTGATCATTCGTCCAAACGGGGTCCGGGTTCGAATCCCGGTGAGGCATGGATATTGTGTTTGTCTTACGGCACTGGCTCTCTCCCTTCCCTGGAACCAGTGACCCTAAATTAGGGACGGGCGACTGCTTATAGCCCATTGAGTTGCTCATGGTGGTCGTTAAACCTCCAAACAAAAAAACAAAAAAAAAAAAAGTCTACCATGTTTGAAAACAGAACAATTCCCAAACAACTAGAGGCGTAACTACGCATCTCTGCGCCCGGGGCAGGGACGTCGCTAGACTTCGAAATCAGGATGGGCGGCGGGCAGGCGATCATTATTTTTGGTGGGGCGAGCTTGATAGCAACTTTTTTTTTTTTTTTTACGAAACACTGAAATAAAATTTTTTTAATGCTTCTTTTATTCTTTTAATTGAAGGTTAAACGACCACCGTGAGCAACTCAATGGTCTATAAGCAGTCGCCCGTCCCTAATTTAGGATCACTGGTTCCAGGGAAAGGAAAGAGCCCATGCCGTAAGACAAACACAACATCCATGCATCACCGGGATTCGAATCCAGACTCTTCTCTCACGAATGGTCATAAGCCAGCGCTTCGACCACTGGCTGTTCCAAATGCTTTTCATTACCGGCTACAAAAGAATTCGTCCAGTTCCGATCCCGTCCATCCGGACACACATACATGCCAGAGCTGAGTTCGGGCTCAATTTTCGGAGCCCGAGCCCGAATTTTATATTGCAAGATAGAACCCGACCCGAAAACTGGTTAACCTGTTCAACCATTAATAAAAAATATCTCCTTTTCCACACACTTCCACTCTCCCCTCCTCCTGCAATTAATAAACGTATTTCTCAAATGCGGCGTGGGGAAGGGTCCTCTATCTCTTTTTGTAGTGTAACTGTACGATTTTCTTTGACCGTTCGTTTCCACCTGAAGTGCTTCGGGAGACCGGGCATCCAAAATGATCGGGAAGTGCTGCAATTACATGTTTCGCAAATAATGCTAATAATATCGCGCCATATTGCGCTGAAATATGTACGTTGCTAAATAGATTTAGCAGGGAGCTACTGCGTGGAGATAGGGGGTAAATTATCGTCGGCATGCTTTCAATTATCCAATATCTATAGTTCTTGAAAAAGCTTTTTCTTCTCTGCAGAAACACACTAATGCGCGGCATATGGCATTTTCTACCCAAGCCCGGAATAAATAGCCATCTCGAATGCCCGCTCTGCAAGCAGAACCAGTTGCCGAAGAATTCCTTTTACCAACTATAAAGTGTTTCATTTGCTAAATCATATATCACATTTATATATAAAAAACAATTCTCTCTCTCTCTCTCTCTCTCTCTCTAACAACCTGCGACGTGCCTGCCCAGCAGGACGCACACGACATAAAGGCAGATAGCAGCCAAAACGAACGTCCGCGTATCTCAATTGGTAGAGTGACTTATTCCGGAATGAGGGGAGCCGGGTTCGAGCCCCGGCGTGGGCAAAAATGACGGAGACATTTAGTTCGTCATGAGCCCGAACCGCAGTAAATATTCTACAGCCCGACCCCGCTTCGGGTTTTCGGGCTCAGCCCTGACATATATATGGACCTAACTAGTTACGCCATGGGTGTAAGATACAAGTTTAGTGGAATGTCGCCTTCAACTTTTTGCTTGCACTGTTTTAAATTTCTTTTCAAAATTTTCCATTTTTGCTTACGAAAATAGTACTGCACTTGAACAATTTATTTAAAAGAAAATGCCGTTTTTGTTTACCTAAATAAAAATTTAACGCTGTGCCCCACAGATATAATACCTCACCCCTCCTTAACTTCCAGCCAGTGACTTGGCCTTGCACACTCCTCTCTCCTACAAAGCAGTCTTCGGCCACTTTCTGCACTTCCGCTGGCAGTCTTAAGGACGCTAATGTAGCTTTAGACTCCACTTTTCGTGTTGGAATCCCCTATTTTGTAAAGGAAACAAACAGAACAATTAGTATTGACCCCCTCAGTGAATTCCTATCCACCCTTATCATTAGCCCCCCTGGCTATACATACATGAAAAAGAGGCTGAAACTAAAGAACTGGAAGAGTGGAAAACAACTGAATTTTCATGGCCTTGAGGTGTAACGTACCAGGAGATGTGACGTACCTGCCAGAAGGACGCACACGACATAAAGGCAGATAGGAATCAGAATAAAATGTACGCGTAGCTCAATTGGTAGAGCAACTTATTCCGGAATGAGTGGACCCGGGTTCGAATCCTGGCGCGGATAAAAATGACGGAGAAATTCACTTCGTTATAATGGCGCCCGAACTATCCGGATGACCCGACCGTTCACAATCTCGCAATGGTTTGGTGTTATTTCCACACCGCGAGATAGGAAAAATAAGAGCAGCACTTCGAAAAAAAAAACCAATAAAATAAGGGGGAGATGATGTAACGTACCAGGAGATGTGACGTACCTGCCAGAAGGACGCACACGACATAAAGGCAGATAGGAATCAGAATAAAATGTCCGCGTAGCTCAATTGGTAGAGCAACTTATTCCGGAATGAGTGGACCCGGGTTCGAATCCTGGCGCGGATAAAAATGACGGAGAAATTCACTTCGTTATAGATGTGCTATTTTGATAACCTTTTTAGAGACGTAAACAACGCAATTCCTATGGGAAAATACGTGGGGTTATATGAAATAAAACACAAGACTTATTACTTGGCTAAGTGCATATTATATTTTAAAGTTACATATATTGAAAAATTGCATACTTTGGACTTTGGACTGGGTAAGCGGCAGGGTGGGCAAGACAAATTTCAGGATGGGCTCAAGCTCACCCTCGCACCCCCTTGGAGACGTCCTTGGCCCGGGGTAAACCACAAAATCCTCCCCCCTCCCAGTCTTTAAGACAAAAAGCTGCACAGCCTGAAATAATATAATCATACTTGTTGCATGAGTTTTTAGGACAGTGAAACTGGATTTGTCTGTTGATTACGCACAAATTTGCATTATTTAGTACTCACACTCATATGCAATTGCAATCTTGCAAAATACTAACACTGGCCTCCGGGAGTTGCTTCTGACATTTGCTTTCACACTGAATTTTATACTTTTTTTTTAATCATATTCTGTTGTAGGTAAATTATAACTAATAATCACTAATGACTGTGCAATTAATTTTAAGAACCGACTAGTTTTTCGGCGGACCAGATGAAGTCCATTGCGTAGTTACAGCTGCCCTCTGCCAAATTAGGAAATGTGGAGTTGGGGCAGCACTAAGCAGAAGGGTTTCGTGCATTTCTCTTACCCTTACTTAGATACATCAGGAATGTTCTGTGTAGTAAAGCTGAACTGGACGCGGAACGCCACTTAGGGGTCTAAAATCAAAAGGTGAGGAGAGCAGTGAGATCCTCAACTGCTTCGGAGTTCCGACCTTTGGTACCACATTAACCGGACCAAATGCAGCTTGCAGTAGTGGCAGTAATGATCGAATCACCCCACAGAATCTTTAAAAATATGAACGACATGCTCATCTTATAATTTACGAACAACCTCGCGTTCATTTTTGATTGTGAGCAACTTACATCCCATTCATATTTTGGGGAAGAAATGCCAGGGTTAAGCTGCCAACTAAAAATTTAATAGGTAAACTCTGTAAATGGATGAACGACAAAATATGGCACGAAAAAGCTGTACCAGAAACTGATGCAGAAGTTTAAATTCCGATTTTAATCAGATTGCGAGCAATGATTCTTTTGCGCCCTCTCATGAGCTGCGCCAGGGGCAGTCGCCCCGCTTGCCCCGCCCTAGTTACGCCTCTGCAAACAACGTTTGTCTGGCGCCAAGCATTTGATTTTGATTTCTTTTTTCACTCGGGGTTTGGCGATATCAGTGAGCAATTCTAAATACTATTAATTAGTCGGTCGCCCTCAATTTGGGGCCACTGATTCCAGGCGAGACTCTACGAGTGGGCTACAGATCACAAGTGCTGAAACTGGCCGAGCCCGAGCCACATAATATTTACTACGGTTCGGACTCTGGTGGGCTCGGGCTCTGAGAGAGAGAGGAGCTTTTTTTTCGCCACAGTATTTGTCATTTTCTTGTAGGACTTCCGTCCACAGTGAGTAGAGTTTAGGTCCCAGCCACCTACAGCGAAACCGCCTTTTGGGCAGGACACAGAAACGGAAGGAATGAGAGCAAGTCTAGCGACTTTGACAGAACAGTTTGTAGTGAGATTAGAGTAAAGTAGATGGCGCCACCGTACAAGTACGATGTTGCACACAGAGGGGTGAGAGAATTGCATGGGGGGGGGGGCATAGGAAAGGATACCCATTTAACCAGTAGGTCCAGCCTGGGAGCCGTCGCTTAACGTGCTCGTCCGATGCACGGCGGATATTCAGCGATTGTTAGCAAATCACACCATCTCTGAAAGATCAGCCCAGGCTCGAACCTGAGGAACCTTGCATCGATAGTCTGACTCACTAACCACTAAGCCATCCGCGTCTTGAGAGAGAGAGAGACTTTTCTTTCCTCTTTAAATGTGATTTTGTGCGATTTAGCATATGAGACACACTTTCAACGTGGTAAAAATATGCAGACAATTTGAAAAAAAAATATATTATAGAGATCTAAGTAAAACATTTCCCTATTCAACATTTACAAATAGTTTTCAGTAGCTTTATAAAGAACTAAATTAGTGCTTATGTTTGCCCAAACAGAACGTCTACATCACATATTAATTATGCCGGATCAACCTTTTGGAATACTTTGCCTGATGATTTAATAACCCTCAACAATATTTATTTATTTAAAAACAACTTAAACAACATTTAATACGATCAGCCTCATTATAATATTTTTACTTTTTTATCTACATAGGTAGCAGCTGCTTCATAAATCAACTGGAACAGTCTGTGTTTTTAAGATCTTAAATTTACCATTATGTAACAATGATAATGATTGTAACCCTTGAATCATTAAACAAATTAATGTTTGATATTACTCGCAATCTTAATACTGAACATAATTATTTGGACTTTTCACTTATCTGTTATTACCTTAAGTGGTATTGTTTTAATTTACATTTTTAATATAGAATGATGTTGGGTGGAGCAGCTTCGGCAGTTAATTTGAAATTATAATGATAACTGTCACTCAGGGCCGCTGATCACTAGTACGTCTGCTTAACTTGATATATTTTTCAAGGATCATTGTTTTGGGAGAAGAGGGCTAGTTATGCCCATTCGGCCTTTTCCCTCTTTTTATCTCTGTTGTTGCATATCTGCCCTACAATCACTTTCACTCAATCTGTGTAATTTGTATCCGACAACTAAAATGTAAAGATATGAAGTGAAATGAAATAAATTGGGTAAAACACCTCGCAGAACTGTTAATAGTAAAGTTTAAGAATTTTTGAATGTAATTACCAGCTGGCGTGTCTACAGCATTTACCTTATACCTAACACTACCTGTAGCTACTTCTGAACAGGGCTGGATTAAAGGGGGGTTTATGGGGGCTATATAACCTTGGGGCCCACCATGACTGAGGACCCAGGAGGCATGCCTGGGCAAATAATAGATAGATAGGAAAAGAGAGAGAGAGAGAGAGAGAGAGAGGTTTATATAAATAGTTTTACCTTTGTCTCGTATGATTTTCATTAGGTCAGAAACAAAGGCTGGAAAACTAACAGATTTCAAGGCAGTTACTCATCAAGGGTAAAGGTTTCATGTACAGCGGGGTTGGCGAGGGAGTTTCAGTTTTTTCACTACCATCCGCCAGTGCTGAGACGGGTCAAGCCCGAGCTCGGACCCATATCGGGCTCAGGCTCTAAAAAAGGGAGATAATTTTTTTCCTTTTTTTTTTTTTTTTTTAAGGTGGACGTCAAGTAATTCTGCTTCCTATACTTCCAATGGAAAAACTTTTGTACACATTTCCTTCACAATTAATGCGTTCCCAAGGATGAAAATTTGAACATCGATTAAAATAACTTCATATTATAACTCGGAATACTTAATATTTTCTAAAACATAACCATAATTATATTAAATATCAATAACTTTTCCATTGGTGGTGTTGAAACCAGAAAAAAGATGGCGCGACCTGTACTTTGATGACGCCAGTAGACAACCAAATGTTGGATTGCATAATTATGGTTATGTTTTAGAAAATATTAAGTATTCCAAGTTATAAAATGAAGCTATTTTAATCGATGTTCGAATTTTCATCCTTGGGAACGCATTAATTGCGAAGAAAATGTGTACAGAAGTTTTTCCATTGGAAGTATAGGAAGCAAAATTACTTGACGTCCACCTTAAATCTGATTTTGTATGATTTATCCCACGAGACTTTTTTGCACTTTCTAGTTGCTAAATAGAATTCTTCGGCAGCAGGTAGAGCTCAGTTCGAGCTCAATTTTCGGAGCTCGAGCCCATCTGAGCCTGTGGCATTTCAGCCCGAGCCCACCCGAGCTCGAATTTTGCATTGCAAGATAGAGCCCGGGCCCGAACAAGCCCGAAAACTGGCTAACTTGTTCAATCATTAATAAAAAAAAAAAAAACATTTCCTTTTCCACACTTCCACTCTCTCCTCCTCCTGTAATTAACCAACGTATTTCTCAAATGCGGAGTGGTTGGAAGGGACCTCTATCTAGTTTTACAGTATAACTGTACGATTTTCTTTGACCGTTCGTTTCCACCTGAAGTGCTTCGGGCGACCGGGCATCCAAAATTATTGGGAAGTGCTGCAATTATATGTTTCTCAAATAATGCTAATATTATCGCGCCACAATGCGCTGCAATATGTACGTTGCTAAATAGAATTACCAGGGAGCTACTGGGTGGAGATAAGGGGTAAATTATCGTCGGCATGCTATCAACTATGCAATATCTATAGTTCTTGAAAAAGCTTTTTCTTCTCTGCAGAAACACACTAATGCGCGGCCTATGGCATTTTCTACCCAAGCCCGGAATAAATAGCCGTCTAGAATGCCCGCTCCCCAACCAGAACCAGATGTGGAAGAATTCCCTTTACCAACTATAAAGTGTCTCATTTGCTAAGTCATATAAAATCCCATTTTTATATAAAACAATTCTCTCGCTCTCCCACTCTCTAAGAGCCCGAGCCCGAACCGCAGTAGATATTCAACAGCCCGAGCCCGATTCGGGCCCGAGATGTAGTGGCGTAGGAGTTCCTACGCCACTGCATCAGAGCTCGGGCTCTAGATGCAGTGGCGTAAGAACTCTTCTTTTTTTTTTTTGACAGCGGGGTCAAGATGTCGCAGAACAAAATATTTTATCATGGCATAAAATTTTTGAAAGTGTTCTACGGCTAATTTATCGAAAGTGTAGCACGTCTACAGTAGTACACTACTGTAGACGTAATGACTTCATTACGAAAATTTGTTGAACAAAATTTCTTTTTTCGATTAAACATTCATGTAAAAAAAAAAAAAAAAAACGCTTTTATATTCATATAATTTCTCAGTGTAAACTAACTGAACACATAAACGCCGTTAAACTATAGATTTTGATAATTCCGGATTGGTACGAATTCCGCAGGAATTGTACCCGCAGATGCTATAACTAAACACTGAAGGAACTTATATCTCCTTCCTCACCCTACTTCCATTTCCCTATTTATTTTTACTCTTTTTTAGACCGATTTTTTACACCTAATAAGACGCAAAACATTGCGGTTATTCAGACGGGAACCAGCCCTATGGATTGTTTAATGAGACTAGTAGCATTTATTGGCCTCCCAGGAGTGGCATTAAAAAACAAATCAGTTTTCTAGATAGTTCATGGTAAAAAATGAAGAGCAATACTCAATTTTTATCAAAATGAACTTAAAAAAAAACCGAATGCTTGAGTTTTCTAATCGCGAACATATGTAATTTGAAAAGGAAGAAAACTGAGGGGGCAAATGCGATGTTTGCCCCCCCCTTTCATTTGGGTGCCCCCTCTGCCTCCTCGATTCTGCTTCCGGTGTTAGAGTTGATTACATTGAATGAGCTAATGAGAAAAATAATGATAAATAAGATAAAGACTTTTTGTTGTTGTTGTCCTTTCAATATAACTTGAAAATCCTTATTCGTTGAGTAAGCGAGTAACTGAGACCTGCGCTTGCAGACTGGCTGTCAGCCTGCAGTTAATCCGACACCCATGCGCACATCTGTCGAAAAACTGCCATAAATCTATGTAGTAGGCAAGTCAGCCTGCAGTTAATCCGACACCCATGCGCACATCTATCGAAAAACTGCCATAAATCTATGTAGTAGGCAAGTCAGCCTGCAGTTAATCAGACACCCATGCACACATCTGTCGAAAAACTGCCATAAAACTATGTAGTAGGCAAGTCAGCCTGCAGTTAATCCGACACCCATGCACACATCTATCGAAAAACTGCCATAAATCTATGTAGTAGGCAAGTCAGCCTGCAGTTAATCAGACACCCATGCACACATCTGTCGAAAAACTGCCATAAATCTATGTAGTAGGCAAGTCAGCCTGCAGTTAATCCGACACCCATGCGTACATCTGTCGAAAAACTGCCATAACTCTATGTAGTAGGCAAGTCAGCCTGCAGTTAATCCGACACCCATGCACACATCTGTCGAAAAAATGCCATAAATCTATGTAGTAGGCAAGTCAGCGTCGCCTAAGGGCGATACAAAGTTTAAGAAAAATGGATTCTATCTTATGCGGCTTTCAGTGGAAATATCAAGACTGTTCACTTCGGTAACAAACAGTGGCAATTCTCAGCGCCTAGACTAGAGGTTAGCAACTGTTACACTTCGACTTATTTTCTAATGAAAACAGGGGTAAAAGTAAGAGGCTCTACCACTAAATTAATCTCGCTAAAATTTTTAGGGTTATACACGTTGTCGATCGAACAAGAAATTTCCTGTGACCTAGATTTGAAGACAATTGTTGGTAATTTTGTGAATAAACGCATGCAAAATGAAATTTTAATTTACGTTGGACCAGTCAAGTATATCGATATAGTTCCCATTAGTTTCTTTCCATTTAGATCACATGGTGTTTTTTTTTTTTTTTTTTTCATCTTGAAATTAACGAATAAATACTGTGTTGCCACACAAATGAATTATATAGATTTTTTTTCGACATTGTCTAAGGTGACAAGCAGCCGAGCACCGGTCCTGGATGGTAGAATTTGAGATAGAAAATGCATAAAAGCATGTTACTACCCATACTAAAAAGCATTTTTTTTAACTTTATACTTATGTCAAAAAATAAAAATCCGCTCTCTTACCTTGAACGTTTAGACGGGCTTGGAAGATCTGCACATGTGCATTCAAGCTAGAAATGATGAATACATTTCAAATACGTGGAGATAATGTAAATATACGATGTCATCGCTCTGTCCACGTTATTTTTATAAACAACGAATAGCAACTGAAAAATTGTTCATCCGACACCGCTGGGATCGAATCCCAGATCTCTCGATAACTAGCCGAGTGCGTTCGCTTTACGCTACGGTGCCAACAATTCACAGCGCTATTCGCGGTTTATCAGTCAGCATCTGACTACACAAATCCATATTGATGGGCTCAGCAACTGATGTGTCGCCATCTAGTCAGATGCTGACTGATAAACCGCGAATAGCGCTGTGAATTGTTGGCACCGTAGCGTAAAGCGAACGCACTCGGCTAGTTATCGAGAGATCTGGGGTTCGATCCCAGCGGTGTCGGATTAACAACTTTTCAGTTGCTATTCGTTGTTTATAAAAATAACGTGGACAGAGCGATGACATCGTATATTTGCATTCAAGCTGTTAGATACAAAGTATTCGGTTGTTTAAAATTACTACTAAGAGCGTAGACTTGTCTCAAAAGTTGGAGGAGGGCTTGGCAGTTGCTATGATAAGTTTGAGGGGACGGGAGAAGTTATAAAATCATATTTTGTTCCTTAAAGAATTGCCGTAATAATTTAAAGAGGTGTGTGCAATATTTTGTTTTATTCACACAACTAAAGGGCATAGGTTTTGCAAGGTAAAAGTAATTAAAAACGTTTATGGAAATAAGCATTTTTTTACGAAACATTTCCAATGATAAGTCTCCTTTCAATCAAACTTGGTAAGATTTAGTAAAAAATATAGGTAATGCCTGTGTGCGCATGACCCTTCATCTGGACTCCGAGTGTACCTAACCCTCCACCCCGACTCAGAGTGCACATGACCCTCCACCCGGACTCCAGAGTGCATATGACCCTCCACCCGGACTCCGAGTGCACTTGACCCTCCACCCGAACTCCGAGTGCACCTGACCCTTCACCCCGAGCCGAGTGCACTTTACACTCCACCCTGACTCTGAGCGCACCTGACCCACCACCCGGAAATTTCAGCAGGTGGCGTTTTTAAACCTCACAATCCCCTGTTTCACACTACGGAAGGTTGAGAGCAATTTTAAAAATATTTAGCCACGGATTCACACCGATTGATTGCAGATCGCAGAAATTCCCCATCTGTACGGAATTGGTTTACACAGGGACAGCCGCAGAAAATCTCGATATTTACGTCCCATCTTAGTTTCAGCTGCGTTTAAAATGTAGTGCCTGAAACACATTGCAAATTTTTTGTATCGTTTTTCTTCAGATGAAAAGGATAAGATATCTGGCAATATTTTTAAATTTTAGACGAAATGGTATACACTGAAGAGCAATTGAATTACAGACAGCTGGCGTTATACAAATGAGGCGCTGTGGGCGGCCCTGTAAACGGAAACGACATGACGTATGCAGCGATCCGACAATATAAGGAGTGATGCGACGGAAATCAGTAAGAGTCGGGCGCAGTATGGGTAAGACGAAGGATCTAAGCGCATTGATCGTGGGCAAATTGTCGCGACCCGACGAATGGGTCACTCCATCTCGGAAGTCGTGCAAGTTCTGGGATTTTCACGAGCCACTGTGTCACGGGTGCACCGTGAGTACATCGAATCCGGTAAAACCATCACTGCAAGGGCCAACTGCCGTGGACAACAGCGTGTGGATGAGCGGGTTCATCGTCGGCTAGCTCGCATTGTAACAGCGGATAGATGAGCCACAGTGCAAGAAATCAATCAGCAATTTAACGCTGGTGCACAAAAACGTGTAAGCAGCCACACCATCCAGAACCATCTCCTCGCTATGGGGTACAGAAGCCATTGTCCCACGAGGGTACCGCTACTAACCGCACATCACAGGGTGTAAAGATTAGCAGGGCGCGGGAACATAGCCACTGGACCCTATATAGACATGTGGGAAAATGTTCCCTGGACTGATGAGTCGAGATTCACGTTGGTACATGCGGGTGGCAGGATACGAGTACGGCGCAAACCACATGAAGCGATGGATCCTTCTTGCCAGCAGGGTACTCTTCAAGTTGGTGGGGGTGGCATTCTCGTCTGGGGACTGTTTATGTGGACTGAAATGGGACCCCTGGTACGCGTAACATCGTCCATCACAGGTCAGCGTTACCGTGATATCCTGGATGACCATTTGCTCCCGTTTGTGCGTCTTCAACATCCCACTGGGGAGCTCATCCTGCAACAAGACAATGCAGCTCCCGAATTGCATCCGAATGGTTGGATGAACACTCCACCGACGTGACCTCGCTTCATTGGCCATCGAGCACATCTGGGATGCCATCAAGAGAGATGACCCCCTTCCATGAAATCTTCGTGAACAGCGGGAGCTTGTTCAGGGGTCGTGGATCCAACGCTTCCGGTGTCTTGTCGAGTCCATGCCGAGACGAATCGCCGCCGTCATTAGGGCGAAAAGTGGTGCTACACGTTACTAGACAGGTATATCTAATTCAATTGATCTTCAGTGTAGTTTCTCAATGCAAACTAACTGTATACATAAACGGCGTTAAACTGTAGATTTTGATACTTCCGGATTGGTACGATTTCCGCAGGAATCGTAACCGTAGATGCTATAACTAAACACTGAAGGAACTTATATCTCATTCTTCACCCTACTTCCATTTCCCTATTTATTTTTACTCATTTTTTTAGAGGAAAACTAATTTTTTACACCTAATGAGATACAAAACGTTGCTGGTTTTCAAACGGGAACCAGCCCTTTGGACTGTTTAATGGAGATAGCATTTCTTGGCGTCTCAAGAGTAGGTGGCTCAGGAGTAGGTGGCAATAAAAAAATATTCAGATTTCTAGATAGTTCCTGGTGAAAAAATGAAGAGCAATACTCAATTTTTATCAAAATGAACTTAAAAAAAAAAAAAAAAAAAAAACGAATGTTTGACGTTTCCAATCACGAACATATATAATTGAAAAGGAAGAAAACTGAGGGGGCAAATGTGATGTTTCTCCCCCACACTAATTTGTGTGCGGGGAAACTGCCCCCTCTGCCCCCCCCCCCCGCGGTTCTGACGCCCTTGTCTAGATGGGAACTCGACAGGGCTATTCATTCCAAGCTTGCGTAACAAATACCATAGGCCACGAATTACTGAATTTCTGCGAAGGAAAAAAATTCTTTAAGAACTATAGATAGTAGATAGCAAGTTGGCAAAATTTGTGCTCCCTACCTCAACGGGGCAGTTCCCTGCTAATTCTGTTGAGCAACGTACGACGTAGATTGTTGTGCCTCCCGATTCTTCCTGATTCCTGGCCCTCGGAAACATTTTTTGAAGAAATGAATGGTAAGAGAACCAATAGAAATACACTGGCGGAAATTGAAAAAAGAACACGAAGGATTTGGCGGACGATCATGAAATTTACATATGTTAATGGGATCGAGTTTACGTAGGTGTGGTGTTAATTTCGGAACCAACCGGTGAGCGCTTACGCCACAGCACGGCATAATATGCAAATTATCGTCGGTGGTATTTAAGGAGTACGGCGAAGTGAATGTAATCAGTCGTCGGCGTACGGACACGTGCAAAGACACTGAAGAAGCTGCAATGCATGGACATGGAAGACGTGTACGATTTCAGCAGTTATCGGACTTTGAGTGAGGTCGTCTAGTCGGACTCCGCGAGGCAGGGTGGTCGTATCGTCGTATTGCGGAGCGAATTGGACGGGAAGTATCGTTGGTGGTACGATGGTGGCGTAGATGGTCCGAGGAACATTCCCACACGAGAAGACGTGGAACCGGGAGTCACAGACGGACTGATGAGCGGACCGATCGACGCATAAGAAGAGCGGCGTTGTCAAGCAGAACATCCACTGCGACGCAAATCCGAGCTGCCGTTGCACCTGAGGTGACTGTGCGAACAATCCGCAGCCGTCTACTGGATGCAGGACTACGTGCACGTGTGCCTCTGGCATGTGTACCTCTGACTCCAGCTCACCGTCAGGAACGGCTGCAGTGGTGTCGTCAACGTCTGCACTGGAAAACGCAATGGCGGTCTGTCGTGTTCAGCGATGAAAGCAGATTCTGCTCGAGAGCCTCCGATGGCCCTATGGGTGTTCGTAGACGCACAGGAGAGCGTCTCCATCCTTCTTGCATCCGCCAGCGACACACAGGGCCTACACCTGGTCGCCTGGTGTGGGGAGCGATCAGCTATCACTCACGTACAGAACTAGTGTTTGTATCGGGTACGTTAAACAGCACCTCCTACATCAACAACATCAGCCCGTTGTTGTGCCATTTGTAAGGTTGGTCCATCGTGGTGTTTTCCAGCAAGATAACGCACGCCCACACACGGCACGTGCAACGCAGCATGCACTTCAGGGTGTGAGACAACTTCCATGGCCTGCACGTTCACCGGATTTGTCCCCCATTGAGCACGTGTGGGATTTTATGGGATAACGACTTATCCGGTCTCCACGGCCAGCCACGACCATCCCCGATTTACGCGTCCAGGTTGAGGATGCTTGGAACTCAATACCCCAAACTTACATCCAACATCTGTACGACGGACTCCATGCCAGAATTGCACAGTGTGACGCAGTTCATGGCGGTTCAACCTCGTACTAACCATGTTACATGGAAATGTTATTTTTCAGTTTACCAGCAAATACAGCTGTATTTTGCCATAATGTTTTGATCACGTTATCCTCTGTATTCCGTTATTATGCTGTATAAATTTCGTTGGTATCAGACGTCTCCTTCTTTGTGTTCTTTTTTTACTTTCCGCCAGTGTATATCCTCCCCTTGAGAAAGGACTGGGGCGGACTCGTGGGTTTCCGGGTTAGCCGGCAAACCACGCTTGAAGGAGGTCACTGTAAAAGAAGGAATTCTCATTAAATTATAGACGATGTGTGGAAGAAGCATCATACATTTTTCAAAGAACCCAACGGCAGTTTACGTTCAGGCGCCAATAAAGCGTAAAAGCCATTTGCCGGTGGCGAAATCGAACCCGTATAGTTCTGCTCTAGAGCCAAATGCTTTTTCAATTCAGCTACACCGACGAAGTTTGTTGCTGCAACTTAGCCTTCTGACATGTGCGTCACCCCTGAGGTGCGTACGTGATTCACATATCTTCATGCATATGGGAGTTGCCTGGTACACACTGATGTCGTGGTACTTCGAACCTGTAGTTTTGCAATAGTTGCTTTAAATCGTTAGGCAAGATTTCCATACGTCGAGAGGGTCTTTACGTGTTAAAGCAAGCCTGTGCAATCACGATGGTTGCACAAGTTTGTTTCATCACTGTGAGCAACATCTTGAATCGTCATCACTCTACTGCTTCAAGAGTGACCTCATGACTTAATGTTCTTCAGCTACTTGTGCAAACGTTTGTTTAAAGTTTATGCAAACATTTTGATCATCAATAAAACTTAACCGCGTATTTCTGCAAGCCTCATTTCTGTTATATTCTGTTTAACTTAAAAACTATGTACCAGAAACCTTCACACACGTATAACTCACTCGAAGAAACTACGTAGTGATTTTTAAGAACTTTTAATAAAAGTCATACGACTTCACAATCCGTGAGATCTTTCGGGACACCTTGTTCCCATCTTCAGACCTTGTGCTAATAAAATTAAAAACTATGTACAAGAAACCTTCACACACGTAACTCACTCGAAGAAACTCCGTAGTGATTTAATTAAAGTCATACGACTTCACAATCAGTGAGATCTTTCGGGACACCTTGTTCCCATCTTCAAGTAGCTGAAGAACATTAAGTCATGCGGTCACTCTGAAGATGGGAACAAGGTGTCCCGAAAGATCTCACGGATTGTGAAGTCGTATGACTTTTATTAAGTTCTTAAAAATCACTACGGAGTTTCTTCGAGTGACTTACGTGTGTGAAGGTTTCTTGTACATAGTTTTTAATTTTATCAGCACAAGGTCTGAAGATGGGAACAAGGTGTCCTGAAAGATCTCACGGATTGTGAAGTCGTATGACTTTTATTAAAAGTTCTTAAAAATCACTACGGAGTTTCTTCGAGTGACTTACGTGTGTGAAGGTTTCTTGTACATAGTTTTTAATTTTATCAGCACAAGGTCTGAAGATGGGAACAAGGTGTCCCGAAAGATCTCACGGATTGTGAAGTCGTATGACTTTTATTAAAAGTTCTTAAAAATCACTACGGAGTTTCTTCGAGTGACTTACGTGTGTGAAGGTTTCTTGTACATAGTTTTTAATTTTATCAGCACAAGGTCTGAAGATGGGAACAAGGTGTCCCGAAAGATCTCACGGATTGTGAAGTCGTATGACTTTTATTAAAAGTTCTTAAAAATCACTACGGAGTTTCTTCGAGTGACTTACGTGTGTGAAGGTTTCTTGTACATAGTTTTTAATTTTATCAGCACAAGGTCTGAAGATGGGAACAAGGTGTCCCGAAAGATCTCACGGATTGTGAAGTCGTATGACTTTTATTAAAAGTTCTTAAAAATCACTACGGAGTTTCTTCGAGTGACTTACGTGTGTGAAGGTTTCTTGTACATAGTTTTTAATTTTATCAGCACAAGGTCGGAAGATGGGAACAAGGTGTCCCGAAAGATCTCACGGATTGTGAAGTCGTATGACTTTTATTAAAAGTTCTTAAAAATCACTACGGAGTTTCTTCGAGTGACTTACGTGTGTGAAGGTTTCTTGTACATAGTTTTTAATTTTATCAGCACAAGGTCTGAAGATGGGAACAAGGTGTCCCGAAAGATCTCACGGATTGTGAAGTCGTATGACTTTTATTAAAAGTTCTTAAAAATCACTACGGAGTTTCTTCGAGTGACTTACGTGTGTGAAGGTTTCTTGTACATAGTTTTTAATTTTATCAGCACAAGGTCTGAAGATGGGAACAAGGTGTCCTGAAAGATCTCACGGATTGTGAAGTCGTATGACTTTTATTAAAAGTTCTTAAAAATCACTACGGAGTTTCTTCGAGTGACTTACGTGTGTGAAGGTTTCTTGTACATAGTTTTTAATTTTATCAGCACGTAAACTTCAGTTCATTTATTCTGTTTAACATCAATTAAGAAGCTACACGCACTCTGTAAAGGAGTGACAAAGTTAGCGTTTTAAAAACAGGGAAACTTCAGTGGAGAAAAAATAAGTTTAAGCAAAAGATACTTATCTGAAAGATAAGTGGTTTGTTAAATTGCAAGAACGTTTCGAGGTAAAAAATCTATTTTGCATCTGAAAAATAACGACTTCAAGGGCTAAAAAAGAAAGACAACTGACTTTTGGATATATTAACTGCTAATTTGGAGAGTTCGTACGTGGCATATCGAAGTTCATGAAGGGAATTTCAAAAGGTATTTACCTTTTGCTTCCTTTTTTGTGTTTGCACGCTCCTTCGACAAGTTGGGACTCTATGTGGTCTTGGAATTTTCCCAGTTAGAACTTTTTTTATCAAGGGGAATTTGTTTTCAGTTAACAACCGGCCATGAGCAACTCGTAGGGCGGTAAGCAATCTTTCGTTCCTAATTTGGGGACGCTGGTTCTAGGGAACTGAAAGAGCTGTAAGACAAAACACCACTTAATCCTCATCCTTCTGAGCCTTTTGTTTGGCTGTTATGACTGTTCTCAGCTCGTTTTAATATCCACTTAATACACCGATGAGCTATTACATTTTGACGACCTACCTAATAAGCTGCATGACCCCCTTTAGCCCACAAAACAGCTGTCACTCGGAGAGGCATTGATTCGATGAGGTGGCGATAGGTATCCTGGGGTATCTGGTACCATAATATCAACAACAGGTCCTCCAGTTCCTGTACGTTTCGGGATGGTGGTGATTTAGAGCGAATCCGCTTTTCCAAGTCGAACCACTAATCTTCGATTCGATTCATGTCAGGTGAATTTGGAGGCCAGGGCATTAACAGAAAGTCACCAGCATGTTCCTCGAACCATTCCTTAACGATTCTGGCAGTGTGGCATGGCATGGCGCATTATCCTGTTGGCAATGGCCATCACCAGCAGGGAAGACAGTTGCCATGAAAGGATGAAATTGGTCCGCAACGGTGTTCAGATACCTCAGGGATCGTGCTATTGGGATAATAGGACCTACAGTGTCCCAAGAAAACATCGCCCACAGCATAACACTGCCACCGCCGGCCTTTTTCCTCCCAACAGTGCATTCAGGTGCCACAGCCTCCGTTGGTAATCGGCGTATCCGCGCTAGGCCGACTACGTGTTGCACCAGGAATCTTGATTCGTAAGACCTGGCCACTTTCTTCAAGCCCTCGATGGGATGGAATCAATAAGGGCATGTTGTTCTTGCCCTGTTCCACTATGGAATGCTTTGGAAAGCATTCCATAGTGACATGGAACAGAACAGTTACAGGGATTTGGGTGTCGTCATCGAAATGACGGAGCAGTTTAATCTCATGGATACTGTTTAATGGATATGGCTGATGGGCAAGGACAACATGCCCTTATTGATTTCACCATCGAGGGCTTGGCTGATTTACATATTGCTGCTGTAGAAATATGAAAAAATGTTTCCTTCGTTTGGAAGTTCATAGATTTGGACGAAATCCAGTCGACTCCTTTACCCCAGAAATATGCTTACGTGTTGTTGTATTGTACATACAACTGGTTGATAAGGTGAAATAGTTGAGACAATTCCATGCAGCAGATTTTGGAAATGAAGAATCCAAACCAACTGATTTGCTGAACCAAACTGTGCGAAATGGGTAATTTTTGTGAAATATTTCCAAATGTTGCCATTTCTCTGTGGACTTTGAGGATTTCCTGTGGCTACTGGCACACCGGAGAGAACTTCGAGCAAAACGAAATTCGCCAAGAATTACGATCGGCACTGTTGCAGGATAATCTGATGGTTTTATCTGTTTTTAGTCTAAGTTAGCTGGGTAAATTAATTTTGGAGATGAGATGAAGAACTTTTCGATGAAGAAAGCTTGAAAAGTGACAGTGATCTGCAGTTATTGAATAATTCCGAAACAAAGTCTTTGCTTTTTTAGCATCAACTTTGTTTAAAAAGCACGAGCGACCTCCCATAGCACATTGAGCCGTAAGCAGCTCGATGTACTATGTGAGGCCATCCATCTCTAATTTGGGGCCTCTGGTCCTGAGGAGTGCACACAGTGGGCGCCATCAGTCAAAGACACCACCCATACCTCATCTGGGATTCGAACCCGGGCCTACCGAATGAGTGGTCAAAAGCTAGCGCCTTGCTTCCTCAGTAGCGGAGGGTTGTTGCTTGTTTGTTAGGGGGTTTAACTACCACTGTGAGCAAATCAATGAGCTATAAGCAATCTTAGACCACTGGGGCGGCGCTGAGTGGTGTAAATTCTGGCGTATGACCGTTTGTCCAAGATGGGTCCGGATTCAAGTCTCAATGAGGTTATGTGTTTGTCTCATGGCCTCGGCGCTCTCTCTCTCTCTCTCTCTCTCTCTCTCTTCCCTGGCATCAGTGGTCCTAATTAATGACTGGTGACAGCGTATCACCCTTAGAACTGCTCATGGTGGTCATTGAACTCCGAAACAAAAATAAAAGGGAAGCGCCTGAGACAAGTACGCCAGCCGAGCGGGCACTGAATTATACAACTAAGCATATTGCTTTCCTCAGTCAGATCTCAGTTCTGAATTGCTTAAAGTTCACTGTTCTCCATGAAACACCTAACAAAACTGCATCTCCCTGAAACAGGAATCAATCTTGCATCTTTACAAATTTCCTTTCCAGCACTCTACCGTTACCGCACTCAGAGCAACAATGTTCAAGTAACGGAAGCTAAGCTATTGTAGTCTGGGAATTTGGACATTCTGCTTTCAAACAGATAACCCTTGGACACACGTGTGGCGCCGTTCTGGTCAATACAACAATCTGGCGATTGTCATCGTGCGTTACACCACCAGAACAGCAGGCATCATGGTTTGTAGACTTATCACCTATTAATTGCGCTTCAGTTTAATGTTTAATATAGGAGCTCTGATGGCTGGTCGGTATGTCCTATAAATTCTCGAAATCATTGCGATGCCACTCGTTATTGGCTTAAACAACGCATTGTTCAGCAAGAAAATGCATCGAGGCATGTCTACTATGTGTCAAAATTCTACCTCCGCCAGCCCGATCTCAGTCTAGAGGTATCTCAGCATGTCTGGAACATGCTGAGATACCTCTAGACTGCTTTTGTCTTGTCTTGATTAGGGGTTTAACGACCACCGTGGGCAACACGATGGGATGTAAGCAGTCGCTCGTCCCTAGTGTAGGAGAACTGGTTTCAGGAAAGGGAGAGAGCCAGAGCCCTTAAGACAAACACATCAGCCATGCCACATCCGGGACTTGAAGTTGGTCCCAACTCGGACGAATGATCCAAAGCCAAGGCTTCAGACTGGTCGGCCATAGGGACGGCCTACTACAGTCCAAACGAAACAAAATAATTTAAAGTTGTTGTTTATAGTGCCGTAAGACAAACACAACATTTATTCCTCGCCGGGATTCGAACCCAGAACCATCTTGGACGAATTGGTCAGAAGCCAGCGCTTAGACCACTGTGACACCGGGACTGCCCAGACTCTGATTCAACCACCCTCGACAATATATGCTCTGCGACACTATCTCGATAAAGCACGAAAGTTAGTGCCTTACAGTATAACACATCAATGCAGTTGCATTGCTTATCAGAGGGGATTTCCTTCCTAATACTATAAGCCTTGCAAACCTTTCTTTTTCCAGCGTTACTTTTCTTTTTACTTGAAAATGTGTAAGGATTTCTTAGGTATGCACATCTTGTGTACGCATTAAGTTTCACAGCATTTATGACGCCCCTTCCTGGTGTTGCAATCTTTTTTTTACAGAATGTACTTGCCCGGGAGCATCCTGAAACTCAATATTTGGCACTAGTTCAGATGTTCACTTCTTATTTAAAATAAAATGCAGCTAATCGAAGTATTATGGACCGCCCCGCGCCGTGGTGGTCCAAGTGATTGCTTCCGTCCGACTGGGGCCGTGGAGGACCCCCGTACGAGGCATAGGTGGCGCGCCTCTCCCACGACACTGACTTTCCTCCTCTCTGAAAACCATGGCCCTAAATCAGGAACGGCAACTGCTTTAGCCCTTAGAGTTACTCATGGTCGTCGTTAAACCCCAAAACAAAACAAACAAAATAAAGTGGTGTTAAAATTTTTTTTCAATTTGAACTTTAAAGAAATTAGTTTACCTAAATTGTTTTCCGCTTTGTCAGCCCACGGGGGAGGGGATGGACTTTGGCGTATGATGGACGTTGGCGTATGACGAACGGATGGACGTTGGCGTATAAGGCGAGAAACATCGGTGTACAAACACTCTTCAGCCATTGCTGGAAGAGCACAAGCTGGTGGGGACAGCGTTCTAGTCTGGGGAATGTTTTCGTGGCATTCTCTGGGTCCACTCATACCTGTGGAAGGCACTATGGACTGAATTTGTTATGAATCCATCCTTGCAGAGCACGTACATGCTGATTGTCTTCCCTGGGACAGGTGGGATTTTCCAACACGACAATGCGATGTGTCACACAGCTAGAAATGTCCAAGAGTGGATGGAAGAGCAGGATGAAGACTTCAAAGTACTTCCCTGGCCCCCTAATTCCCCAGACTTAAACCCAATTGAGCATCTGTGGGGCCACCTTGATCGTGTTGTTCGCTCTATGGATCCTCCACCACGCACCCTCCAGCAGCTGTCAGATGCACTGCAGTCAGCATGGCTCCACATACCTGTGAACACCTTCCAAAACCTTCTTGAGTCACTCCCAGCCCGTCTAGCTGCTTGCGCATGGCGGTTACTCTGGATATTAGCTGGTGGTCACAATAATGTGATTTGACTGTGTATATTCTTTGTTTAAACACTCCTGTTTTATGATATAATCATAAATTACTCTTGAAAATTGTACTGTTTCTTCCAAATGCGCTCCAGCCAAGTTTTATGTCTTTGATAAGTCACTCACTTAATATCAGTTTTCCAGGGAAGATGTAAGCATCTGTTACTTCTAAATTTTCCATATCAACCCCTAAATCTTCAGTTCTGGTAAAAATAGTGTACAACAGTTTCGTTTTCTGTATAAGTTTACTTTTAATTCCTCCTCTGTACTCTTGTCAGAAAGTTCTTGTATAGCCCTGTGGGAGTAGTTGCAAAAAATGACCACGTCATCGGCAAAACGAAGTTGGGTTATCTCACTTCGTACGGTTTGGAAATAGAACCTTCGAGACTTTCGATTAAGATATCTTCAGAGATACGCTCTAACCGCTATCTTCCTCTAGCTTTCAACGAAATATTGTCGTTGCATTCTCAAGGGAAACCGTTCAGCAACAAGTTTTTTTCCTTTTTCTTTCCTTTTCAAGGGCTATCTTAAAATCTTGCACGATGAATCTCAAAAGCTATGAAGAAATAGCTGAGGCACATAAATGGTATTTGTTTCGCTGATAATGTACACTCGTGAGATAGCAGCGGCGGTGTCTCATGCTTGTAAAGTTGTATTAGGAAGAATCACTGCGGACAGTGAAGCGTTGTTTTCATGTATTTATCGCATTGTTGTGATGGTTTTCTACCGTTTTCAGACTCTGATGTCGACATTACGCGCACATAACCACCGATAAGCCTCAAGGCAGGTGTTTAAAAAATAAGTCGATCTTTTCAGCTATCAAAATTCCTTACCTGCTTTGAAAAGGTGTATTAATCAATAGAGTGCAATAGTCTGTGCCGCTGGGTATGCAGTTATAATTTTTTTTTTTTTTACAAATTCTAACGTCTCTTTATTCGCAGAAATAAATCCTTATTCCGAAAGAGCGTTCGTGACAGATTTTGTTTTTACAAAATCTTTAAGCTACACACACCGGCCAGGGAATTAGAAACCTTGTGAAAGCACAAGTTTGCCATCGAATCCGTGTCCCCTCACTCCGGAGTAAGTCGCTCTCCCAACTGAGCTACGCTGACAGAATGTCTTGCTGCAGATTTGTCGTCTTGACACATGTTTTCACCTCTGTAGTACGTCACATCATCTCCCTCTTCATTTTTTTTTCTTTGAAGTAGGAATTTTTTATTAATTCCAAACAATGTGTGGAACAAACATCACACATTTTCCGAAGAACCCAACTGCCAGTTGGATCCATTTTCCACAATCGGGCGCCAATGTGAAAACACAAGTTTGTCGGCGACGGACATCGAATCCGGAGTAAGTCGCTCTTCCAACTGAGCTACGCAGACGGAATGTCTCTCTGCAGATTTGTCGTCTTGACTCATGTTTTCACCTCTGTAGTACGTCACAACCTTTATGCAAATGTACGTAAACATCACTTACGCAGCGTATATGCAAAATACATGATCACGTACGTCACCACGTAACCTAGGCAATCATTTAAGACTTGCTCCTCAGTAGTGTTGATCAAGCAAAGGATCTTTCGGAGTTCTGTAAGGGGCTTATTGTGGATGCCCGTCTGGTTGGAGCGACGATTTTGAAAACTGACTGGTTTCTCAAAGGGTGGGATATCCCGGGTCTTTAATCAGTGAAAAAAGCCCACATTGCTTGTCCAAGTGGCGTAACTGTGGCCCGACGACAATCTGTCAGGAACGAGATCGCCGTCGTCTGAGAATGCCTGTGCGGAGAAACAGGACTTCCTGTGTGCAGCAACTGACCGAAGAATTCAACGTTGGCTTTTCTCGATTCACATCTCAGAGAAATATGTGCGGGGAATTGAAGAAGATCGGTTCTGGCCGTCGTATGTCTACACGGAAACCACTGATTTCTGCGAAGAAGTTCGACTACGGTGGGGTCAGGAACACCGTGGCTGGACACTGGAAAAAAGTCATGTGGTCCGACGAGTCCTATACGGAAACCACTTATTTCTGCGAAGAACCGGAAAGTTCGTCTACAGTGGTGTCAGGAACACCGTGACTGGACAGTGGAAAAAGTCATGTGGTCCGACGAGTCCTATACGGAAACCACTGATTTCTGCGAAGAAGTTCGTCTACGGTGGTGTCAAGAACACCGTGACTGGACACTAGAAAAAAAGTCACGTGGTCCGACGAGTCCTATACAGAAACCACTTATTTCTGCGAAGAGCCGGAAAGTTCGTCTATAGTGGTGTCAGGAACACCGTGACTAGGCACTGGAAAAAGTCATGTGGTCCGACGAGTCCTATACGGAAACCACTGATTTCTGCGAAGAAGTTTGTCTACAGTGGTGTCAGGAACACCGAGACTGGACACTGGAAGAAAAAGGCATGTGGTCCGACGAGTTATATACGGAAACCACTAATTTCTGCGAAGAACAGCAAAGTTAGCCTACAGTGGTGTCAGGAACACCGTGACTGGACATTGGAAAAAAGTCATGTGGCCCGACGAGTGCTATACGGAAACCACTGATCTCTGCGAAGAACGACAATGTTCATCTACAGAGGTGTCGGAACACCGTGACTGGACACTGGAAAAAGTCATGTGCTTCGACGAGTCGCGGTACACTATCTTCTGTACAGACGGTAAGCAAAGAGTTTGGCCGGAGCCCCATAGCAATATACACAGCTTACCTTGTAAACACAACTCAAAGTTCAGGCGGTGATGTCATGGTGTAGGGTACTTTCTGTTGGTGCGAAACGGATTCTCTTACGTTTCTGGAAGGTCGGATGCCCTCCAAGGATTAACTGAACATTGGTGCCGATTAAGTCAATCCTGCAATGCTGACTTTTTATCCAGCAGTTGACTCCTGTTTCATGGACGACAATGTTAATGTCCATCGCACAAGAAGTGTTCAACAGTAGTTCAGTGAGCTTGACAGAGACTTCCACCATTTTCCCTGGCCATCACAAAGCCCTGATCTGAACCCCATTGAGAACATAAGGGACATGTCAGAAAAACAGATCCGAGACCAAAGCCCTCTTCTGTCAAATCTGAACCATTTAAAGGACTGTGTGGTATGCTGTTGACGTAGATGCACTACAAGACCTAGTGAGAACTATGCCAAACCTCATAGGTACTGTAATTCGAGATAAAGGAGGTTCAACCCGGTACTGAGTAAAATTTTCAAATTCAGTGGCAGTTATGTGTATTTGTTCCTTGAAACTATTTTTTGTGACAATTGTTCTATAACAGAAATTGATTGGGTAATTATTCAGGAACCAAATGAAAATGAAATTACGTAGATTTTAAAACTTCCGATTGGTACATCACAATGTGATACAGTTGTGCGACGCATTTATCAGCGTTTATAAATTCAGTGGCTTCCATAAGTTAAGGAACAACATGAAATTTGAAGATTTTATAAAAACTCCATAGTGAAAGTGGATGAAACTTACTTGATGGAGGAATTTTAAACCGGTGACGTAAGCAAATTAACATAAGGTGCGTCTAAATGTGCAAAAGTTAACTAGAGGCAGCTGAGAGCTGTGACTTTTACTCTAATTAAACTCTCCTTTTTGGTACTTGCACTCTTACGAAAATTTCGGTTCACTCTCTTTAAGCAATTTTCAATCTTAACGCTACATTTTCTCTCTCGCTGAATTTTCGTTTGGCAACCTGACGTTACGTCAGAAGTGGCCGCCCCGGTGGCGCAGTGGTCTAAGGCGTTGGCCTCTGATCATTCGTCCGTAAGGGGTCCGGGTTCGAATCCCGCTCAGGCATGGATGTTGTGTTTGTCTTACGGCACTGGCTCTCTCCCTTCCCTGGAACCAGTGACCCTAAATTAGGGACGGGCGACTGCTTATAGCCCATTTGAGTTGCTCACGGTGGTCGTTAAACCTCCAATAAAAAAAAAAAAAAAAAAAAATACGTCAGAAGTGAATGACGTATGTCGACGAGATTGATAAGAAAGATGACAGAAAAATCACTGTCAAGTCCACCTCTAGCTGGGTTTTTTTTTCAGGTAAAGAGGTGCGCCAGTTAAAGGTGGGCTTAACAGTGATTTTTCTGTCACAGTGACAAGGGTGAGAGTTCCCCGGAAGTAACGGTGTCTTTAAACGGCGACAGAATCCCCGTTTACGACGTCGGTGACGGAGCTGTAAAGAAGCCGTAAATATGAGTCACGGTCTTACCTGTAACATTGACAAAATCACTGTTTACGACAAGGGTGACGGAACAGTAACGGAACAGCGAGTCACTGTCTAGCTTGTGATAGTGACAGAGTCACTATTACAATCGGCTCGCTTTGAATTCTTTGTTTACGAGAGAACACACTGCGAAAGACAAAACAAAAACTACCTTAAGCGTGGGAAAAGGAGAGCCTGAAAGAAAGCTCACATCACTAGCGACCTCTATGATGTTTCAACAGAAAAGGAGACAAATTATTTAGATATGGTGACGTGGTAACCAAAACTATGACGCAATTTTGAACTCTAAGCATTACTCGGACACGGCTAACATTGACATTCTTATTAGTGCATGGGAAATGTTACCTTTTGTCACTGGTCATAACGGTGACTGTAAGTTTTCACTAACGGTGACAAAGTATGTGACGTACCTGCCAGCAGGACGCACACGACATAAAGGCAGATAGCAGTCAGAACAAACGTCCGCGTAGCTCAATTGGTAGAGTGACTTATTCTGGAATGAGGGGACCCGGGTTCGAATCCCGGCGTGGACAGAAATGACGGAGAAATTTACTTCGTTATAATGGCTCCCGAACTTTCCGGATGCCCCTGCCGTTTAAAATCTCGCATTGGTGTGATGTTCTTTCCACACCGCGAGATAGGAAAAATAAGAGAATCCCTTCTCCAGCGCTTCGAAAAATAAAAATGTGTCATGTTGCATTCCACACACTAGATTGACTGGGAGTTCTCGAGTGCACGTTCTACAGCGGATGGCTGCCTGCAACGATTCATGGTCACGGCTGACCCGTGGGCCATGCCCCTGGTCCTCTTTCGGGGGGAGGGGGAGATGTGACGTACCTGCCAGCAGGACGCGCACGACATAAAGGCAGATAGCAGTCAGAACAAACGTCCACGTAGCTCAATTGGTAGAGTGACTTATTCCGGAATGAGGGGATCCGGGTTCGAATCCTGGCGTGGACAGAAATGACGGAGAAATTTACTTCGTTATAAGTAAAAGTGGCGTGTTTTCCGACCCATCTCTACAGCCAACACATTTGGGCAAGGTCACCACCCATGCTTTATTCGGGATTCGAAGCGGGGTCAAACAGGGGCGATCAACCAGAGGACCGCGCCTTTAACGACTCGGCTACTGAATTTCAGGATGTTAGCTAAATATTCTTCTCTATATTTGTAAGAGCCACCTGCTGCTCTCATACGTTACCATATGTCCTCTTCTCTCCGCAAGCGGGTACGCATGCGCATGCATGTTTTGTTACGTGCTAGTATGGAGCAGAAGTAAGTTTTTGAAAAAGTGCATCTTTTGGAAGTTTTCTCATATAGTGATTTCTAACTGTGATTTGAGCATTCCCAGAAAGAACGCACAGAGAGGGGGCGTAATGGTGGCAATAAGTGATGCGAGACTCATAAAAACATGCAGGATAAGCGCAGATGAACCCATGCCATTTTTGGGGGCGAATATTGTATACTTGCACAAAGGAGAATCAGGGACGTGGGTGTTTTCCAAAGAAGCAAAGTGTTGGTGCCCATTTAGAAGAGTTACCCTTGGCTAGAAGTGCCAATTTATTCAAAGTACCAGAGGAACTGCTTCAAAGGTCAAAGCGCAAAAATGTACAAGCAACACCAACGAGGAGGAGCAGTCGTGCAAAAACCTGAGACAGTGAACTAAACAGAAGTGCATTGGCAAGGCCTGTGGGTACAAACTTCTACCGTTACAGTAACCACAGAACTTAGTGTGCATCAGAAGTTTCAAGCAAACAGCTCGTCGGGAGATAGGAACAGATACAACTTATTGCAGTGTTGCTGTTGCGAAACAAGTTCTTGCACAGCGCCAACCCTATGAAGAGGAAAAAGAGCTGTAATTGAGCATAAGAAAAGAGTATCGGATGATGGGGAACTTGTCACCTGGTCTGACAAATCTTCTATACTCACTCAGCAGGGTTTACGTTAGGAGATCTCCAAAAGAAGGTTAAAATACAGAGTGTATCGTACGAATAGTCACACATGGAGGAGGACCAGCACTTGTTTAGGCTAAGATATCACAGCATTCCTTACATCTCGTCTTTACGCTGCACTACAGAATGAGTGTTAGGGACTAGGGCATTTTATTTTTTTGTTTGGGAGTTTAACGATCACCGTGAGCAACTCGATGGGTTGTAAGAAGTCGCCCGTCCCTAATTTAAGGCCGAGTCGCAGATGGCTTAGTGGTTAGCTAGTCAGACTATCGATGCAAGGTCCTCAGGTTCGAACCTGGGCTGATCTATCAGAGATGGTGTGATTTACTAACAATCGCTCAATATCCGCCGTGCATCGGACGAGCACGTTAAGTGACGGCCCCCAGGCTGGACCCACTGGTTAAATGGGTATTCTTTCCTATGCCTTCCCCCTGAAATTCTCTCACCCCTCTGCGTGCAACATCGTACTTGTACGGTGGCGCCATGTACTGTACTCTAATCTCACTACAAACTGTTCTGTCAAAGTCGCTAGACTTGCCCTCATTCCTTCCGTTTCTGTGTCCTGCCCAAAAGGTGATCTTGCTGTAGGTGGCTGGGACCTAAACTCTACTCACTGTGGACGGAAGTCCTACAAGAAAATGACAAATACCTAAGGGTTAATTTAGGGCCACTGGTTTCAGAGAAGGGAGAGAGCCACTGCGGTAAGAGAAACACATCATCCATGCCTCATCGGAATCCAAACTCGGACACACCTCGGACGAATGGTCAGAAGCCAGCCCTTAGACCACTGCTTCCCGAACGTGATGTTATCTTTTAAGATGACAAAGCTCCTATACCAGCAGCCAGATAAGGCAAATCGTTGCTGCAGGAACGTGAAGACGAGATATAATACCTTCAATGACCTGCATAGTCACCCACTATGGTCAGTTGCCACTATGGTCAGTTTTTCAGAGTAAGGGGAGGAGCTATTTCTCCCATACTTTCTTCTGGAAGCTTGAAACTTGTCTTCATGTGCTCTAATATTCCCCAGGCCATTGTTCAGGATCTATCTGTATTGCCTCCACGCGCAATACAAGCTGCGTTAACAACAAATGCCGGTCTTACGCCAAGTACATACAGTTCTTGCCATTGGTGTGTCTCCATTGTTTTATTTTTCCCTGTACGTGCTTAACGTACAAAATTCACTTGGTGTGAGTCGCTCAGTTGGTTGAACACACAACTGAACATCACACACCAACGGAATGTCTCACTTTAAGCGTCCATATTCGTTCTCGATTTATACTGATTATCGTCTTATATGAAGCACGTGGATGAACCCGCGAGAGGAAGTAGGAAGTGGTGAGAAAAACTTATATGAGCCTGGTTATCTTTATGGTATTACTTCTTTAAGTCTCAGCTATTTTTATCCGACTCCATTCCTTTTGCGAGCGTTATCATCAGAGCGGTGTTTTGTGAACGACTAGAGCAATTTCTGAGAGACTTTATTATCAGTTAAATATAACGCTAATCGACGATTTTCTTTCTAAACATTCCTGACACAGCAGTTTTCAGAGCACGTGTCGAACAATACAAGAGTTTCTGTTCTCTTATTACCGATAGCGTATTTTGATCATGTTTTTGTGTCCCAGTTGTAGGATAGATTTAGGAGTCCGGTTAATGAACCTCTATTTCCCCCACCCATTTAAACTCTTAGTTCTCAGAGATGCTTGGAGGAATGAGATGAAGTCCAAGTTCTAGTTAACAGAAAAGCGAGATTATGGATCACGAAGGCAGATGGAAGTTTCTACTAGCTACGGGTGCCCTTTCTAAGAAGTCATGTGCTATCCAATGTTTCTTATTTTTAGCAAGACGAGAAGTGCAGGCCTCGTGGCACGAGTCGTCAGAGACGTAGAGTTCCAGATAATCTTCCATCTGGGCCCGAGTCCTAGATGAATCACAAGTGGTAAACCTATCCTACAGGGTAGACCCCTCTCCTTTCCCTAGACCGTTGTCAAAGACTTGCTCATTACACACGACACTTAGGTGTCATCCTTCTGGTTTCATAAAAAAATACCTTGAAATACCTTTAGCGTAGTAGATTTGAGACTTTTGTCAAAGGACATGCTCATTTCACCCTAGAATTCGGCGTCATCCTTCTTGTTTAATACATACACGGTGACGTGCCTGCCCCGCAGGACGCACACGGCATAAAGCAGTCATAACGAACGTCCGCGTAGCTCAATTGGTAGAGTGACTTATTCCGGAATGAGGGGACCCGGGTTCGAATCCTGGCGTGAACAGAAATGACGGAGAAATTTACTTCGTTATAATGGCGCCCGAACTTCCCGGATGACCCGGCCGTTCAAAATCTCGCAATGGTGTGGTGTTCTTTCCACACCGCGAGATAGGAAAAATAAGAGAATCCCTTCTTCAGCGCTTCGAAAAATAAAATGTGTGTGACGTTGCATTCCACACACCAGATTGACTGGGAGTTCTCAAGTGCACGTTCTTCAGCGGATGGCTGCCAACGACGATTCATGGTCATGGCTGACCCGTTGGCCATGCCCCCGGCCTTCTTTCGGGGGGGGATGTGACGTGCCTGCCCCGCACGACGCACACGGCATAAAGGCATATAGCAGCAAGAACGAACGTCTGCGTAGCTCAGTTGGTAGAGCGACTTGTTTCGGAATAAGTGGACTCGGGTTCGATCCCCGGCGTGGACCAAAAATGACGGAGAAATTTAATTCGTTATAACACTCACGGATCATGAAATTTGCGCACCTAGAAGAAAACATGCTACAACCGCGGAACTTTGCAGATAGCTAGAGTCCGTGCATGTTTGGTGCAACTGCGCATGACCACCCACACTGTGGTGGCGCTGCAAGCACGAGCCAGCAGCTTTATAAACTGGCGTGTAGTCAATGCCCCATGAAAGCGAAGAGCAACGGCCAACGCAAGCAAGAGTACAGAGTGACAAGAATGCCGGGTAGACGCCAGAGACGTCGATTTACGCAACTTACGGATTTTGAGAGAGATCTGATCATCAGGCTGAAAACCACAGGGTGGTCTGCGTGCCACATGGATCGTTCTGACCATACTGTCCGACTGTATTGGAAGCAGTGGACACGTGACGGCCCTACCACACAGCAGAGCGGCTCCGGACGGACCACCGGTAGAGAAGATCGACGGATTGTGCGCCAGGCACGAACGAATCCCACGGGGACCCGGTCCACTATACAGGCAGATGTAGCGGCTCCTGTGTGACCACGAACCATTTCCCGACGCCTCGCGGAAGCGAATCTGCAATTCCAGCGCCCCTTACGTGTGCTGTCATTAACACCGGAACAACGCCGGCTCCGTGTGCAGTAGTGCCATGCCAGAGCAACATGGAACGCCACAGGCTGGTGACGTGTGGTGTTTAGCAATGAGTGCCACTTCGTTTTGGGGACAGATGATCATCGTGTCCGTGTGTGGAGGTCTTCGGGTCAACGGCGCAAGCCCATCCTCGCTATCGAGCACCACACCTCCCCCACTGCAGGCATTATGTTCTGGGGAGCCATAGCCTACGATAGCCGATCAACTCTAGTAGTGGTACGTGGATCATTGACGAGCCAGCGGTATGTGGATGATATTCTACTGCTCCATGTGCACCTATTCCTGACCGGGATTCCAGGTGCGCTATACCGGTAGGATAATGCCAGCCCGCACACGGCTCGGGTTGCCCAGGACTGCCTACGTCATGTCCAAACACTTCCATGGCCTGCCCGCTCCCCGGAGATGTCCCCTATCGAGCATGTGTGGGACCAGTTGAAACGCCAGCTGCCGCCGTGCCGCACTATCCGGGATTTGGAGCACACCGTCCAACACGCGTGGGCCAGTCTACCACAGGACAACATCAGGCGTCTGTTCGCCTCCATGCGGGACCGTATTGCAGCATGTATCGCCGCACGAGGCGGTGCGACGCGCTATTGAAGATGACCGGACTGCGGGCCACAGATCGCTCTGTAATTGTCCTGCAGCTCTGTTTTTTTTTATTGGAATTTTAACGACCACCGTGAGCAACTGAATGGGCTATAAGCAGTCGCTTGTCCCTAATTTAGGGTCACTGGCTCCAGGGAAGGGAGAGAGCCAGTGCCGTAAGACGAACACAACATCCATGCCTCACCGGGATTCGAACCCGGACCCCGTTCGGACGAATGATCAGAGGCCATCGCTTAGACCACTGCGCCACCGGGGCGGCTCTCTGTTTTTGCCATCATGTGTATCATTCGTCCGTATCATTACGTTTATAAAATTTAAGTTCAATCCGATGCTTCCTTCTTAGTGCGCAAATTTCAATGTCCGTGAGTGTACCTTTAGCGCAGTAGATTTGAGATTTCTTTCAAAAGACGTACTCATTACATCCGAGAATTCGGTGTCATCCTTCTTGTTTTATAAAAATACCTTGAAATACCTTTAGCATAACATGTTTGAGACTTTTGTACAGAACAGTGCTCGTTATACGGAGGCTGTTCTGTAATAAGAGAAGGAAAATGTGTATACACACACACTGGCCAAAAAATTACGAACCTTTATGATAACGCGGTCACAGACAGTAAAAGTCAATATATGCAAATATGTGTAATTTACATGCAGACAGAAAGTTTTTCCGTGTCCTTTATAAAGTTTTTCCGTGTCCTTTATATATTATACTCGGCTGCAGTTACTCATGTAAATATGGGAAAAACCCATAATTCGTCGGAACTCGAAAAGGGTCCAATGTAGATGCACGTTTAGAAGAAGAAATTAATGCGTTCTCAAAAGTAACCACTTCAAACTTGTTTAGTGACTGCAAAACAAGCGGATCTTACATATCCAAATGGCATAATATGGCCGGAAAACGGGACTTACAGAGCGTGCCCGTGATGCGGTGAGGAGGATTGTACGGAAGAACAGGTCTTCCAATGAGCAGCAGCTGACTTCTGAATTTAACTAAGGCCAAGAACAATCCATTTCAACCCAAACCATTAAAGAAATTGGGTCTTGGAAGTCGTCTGCCCATTCCGAAGACACTTGTTGTTTCAGCAAGAGTCACAAAAATCCACTTACCGAGAGTTCCAAAAATGGGCAGCAGGGAAATGGAAGTACGTGATGTGGTCTGATGAACCACACTGTACGTTGTTTTGACCTGGTGGTCGCCAGAGAGTTTGGAGAGAATCTCATGAGGCGATGGGCAGGGCATGCCCTGTAACCGCAATCGAAACATCTGGAGCCGCCCCGGTGGCGCAGTGGTCCTGGCGATGGTTTCTGATCACTCGTCCGAGATGGGTCCGGGTGAGGCATGGGTGTTGTGTTTGTCTTACGGCACTGGTTCTCTCCCTTTCCTGGAACCAGTCGAGCTAAATTAGGGATGGGCGACTGCTTATAGCACACTGAGTTGGATTGATGAGCACAAGGAAGAACTTCTATCATCTCCTCTGGCTTTCGCAGTTCCCTGATTTTAATCCTTCTGAGAATGTTGGAGCATGTTGGGAAGAGCTGTTCGGCGTCGATGTTTTCTTCCGCCAAAATTGACAGAGCTGCACGTTATTGTGCTGCAGGAATGGCTACCTTTTGACCAAAACTAAGTCAAGTACCTCGCGCAATCCATGCCGCATAGCAGGATACTTGCTGTCATTCGCAACAAAGTCTGCTCTACTCGATACTAAATAAAGGTTTGGGCAATTATTACACTGCCGGACAATTGCTAAGGACGGATGACAATAGCAACGATAGCAACCATAAAATGGAAGGCAGGAAAATGTGGAAATTAGCATAAGTGCGGGATACAGTAAGACGTGTTGTGCGTATGCAAATTTTGGATTGCCGAACTTGTTCGTGACGTCATAGCGCTGATAAGAGATATAAAGGATTTGACGCGTATTAACCGTTGTTGTTCAAACGCAAAGTTGAAAGGGAAAGAATCAATTGACGAACTTGCAATTTTCAGTATGTCTTCCCGACATCACCTAGATGATTTAACGCGTGGCCGTATTATTGGCAAGATTGAAGAAGGGCGAAAAATAACATATGTTGCCAGGGAGTTCGACGTCAGCCACAATGTTGTTTCAAGGCTTTGGAAATCATTTCTAACGAATGGAGAGTGTAGCAAACGTCACGCGGGAGGTCGTATTCGCAGTACGACACCTGCAGAAGATCGGTACATAGTGCTATCAACAAAAAGACACCGGCGCAGCACAGCTAGTGAGGTAGCAAATCAGTTTATGGCTGCTACTGGCAAGCGGATCTCCCGAAAAACTGTCGCCAGACGTTTGCATGAAGGAGGACTATACGCCCGCCGTCCTGTTGTGTGCATCCCATTGTCCAGACGTCACCGTACCGCCCGTTTGCAATGGTGCCATCAACATCGCAATTGGACTGATAACGACTGGTCTGCTGTCCTCTTCTCAGATGAGAGTAGATACAGTCTATCGTCTGATTGTCGACGACAACTGATCTGGCGTGATAGCGGTACTGCATATTGTCCAGCAACCATACAGGAAAGGGACCGATATCCGACATGTAGTGTCATGGTATGGGCTGGCATCATGATCAATGGCCGTGCGTCCCTCTATGTGCTTCCAACTGGGACTATGACTGGCCAACGATACATTAATGATGTTCTGCTACCTCATGTTCGCATGTTCCGTGGTGCTGTCGGTGATAGATTCATTTTCATGGACGACAACGCAACATGTCATCGAACAGTCGCTGTCCAGGGGTGTCTTGAGAGCGAGGATATTCAACGCCTCGTATGGCCAGCACGTTCTCCAGATCTGAATCCCATTGAAAATGTGTGGGATGCTTTGGGGAGGAGTCTTGTTGGTCGCCAATGCCCTCCAATAAACAAGGACACCCTCATTCGTGCACTGACAGAGGAATGGGATATAAATTACCCCAACAGCTGCTTGATAATGTTGTGCAAAGCATGACACGACGTGAGGAATCTTGCATCGCCCTCCATGGTGGCCATATCCCGTATTGACATCTTACGCCGGAACGCCTGCGGACGGTAATTGCATTTTTTTCACGTTTACGTATTCTGCACAAAATGGCCTGTTTGTCCCTTGAACACGTTCCAAAGCCTTCTGGATTTCAGAGCACAATAAATTGTCTTTCTTGTAATGTCCTGGCATTCTGACATTATTTTATTTCACTTGGCATCCAACCACACTTACTTTTTTATGCGCTATATAGCCGTTTATGATCCGTCCTTAGTAATTGTCCAGCAGTGTAGTTCTTCGCTTTTTCAGTTATTTGCTTTCAAACAACTGTGTAATTATTAACAATTTTGTTATACTGTATAAATGACATACGTTTTCTTGAAACGGAATGCTACACTGCTCGACGTAGAAAATTCCACGTCGTGAAGAAATGAGCGAAATGAGACGAAACTTACCACACATACAGGCAAGTAGGTAAGAAAGAAGTGATTTAATTTCTGAGAGATTACATGGATGCGATGGACGAGGAGGCAGTATGATGTGGTATGAGACAGTATGTCGTATGACTCCATGCTGGGCAATATATTCGGCAACACTTCGAGTGGAAAAGTCCCCGGCTGGTGTCTTGCGGTATCACTGATTATTGGCCATTGACCAAGGTCATTTAGAAAACAAAAGGCCATGACATTACTCGTAGAGAGATGAGTTCCCCCGTTAAGTGTCGTCACACCGAAACCAAGGCTTCCGATGGGTTTCCAACGTTGTCGTTTGTTACGTCAACCACGACACCGACGTATCAGTCAGTGTAACATGAAAGTGGCGTCACAAACGGAAGAAACTCATCTCTCTAATATTATGGCCTTATGTTTTCTAGACGGCCTTGCATTGATTGTGTCCACAATTCATCGACACTGCGCGTAGTCTTGCAGAGGCGCTAAGTCGTCTACCAATGAGTCCCACACGTTCTGTATTAGGGAGCGGTCTGGGGACAGTGCCTACAAGGTGTCCAGGACAGCACCTGGACACCTTGTAGGCACTGTCCTCTGATGTCTGCAATGTGGGGAGAGCGTTATCTTGTTGAAACTGGACATCAGCGATACCACCGAGATACGGCAACAAAAATAGACTGCAGCATCTCATTGACGTATCGTCGAGCTGTATTTGTATCCACAATGCGTAAGAGCGGTGTACGGCTGTTTAAAGTGACAGTGTTCAAACCATTACGCGAAGCTGAAGAGCCGTGTGACGCTCACGTATGGCAACAAAATCAGTCCGGTGATCACATCGTCTCCACACTTCCGATCGGCAATCGCTGACGCTTAGAAAGAAGCGAGACGCGTCGTTGAGAAATAAGCGAGACTTTTCGCTAAGAAATAAGCGAGGCTCCTCGCTGAGACAGAAGAGAGGCTCGTCGCTGAGACAGAAGCGACACCCGTCGCTGAGAAAGAAAAGAGACTCGTCGCTGAGAAAGAAGCGAGATTCGTCGCTGAGAAAGAAGGAAGACCCGTCGCTGAGAAAGAAGCGAGATTCGTCGCTGAGAAAGACGGAAGACCCGTCGCTGAGAAAGAAGTGTATCTTGTCGCTGAGCCAGAAGTGAGACTCGTCTCTGCGAAAGAGGCGAGTCTCGTCGCTGCGAAAGAGGCGAGACTCGTCCCTGATAAAGAGGCGAGACTCGTCCCTGAGAAAGAGGAGAGACTCGTCCCTGAGAAAGAGGAGAGACTCGTCGCTCAGAAAGAAGCGAGACTCGTCCCTCAGAAAGAAGCGAGACCCGTCGCTGAGAAAGAAGCAAGACTCGTCGCTGCAAAGGAAGACAAATTCGTCGTTGAGAAAGAAGCGAGATTCGTCATTGCGAAAGAAGACAGACTCGTCGCTAAGACAGAAACGAGACTCGTCACTGAGACAGAAACGAGATTCGTCGCTGAGGAAGAAGCGACACCCGTCGCTGAGAAATAAGCGAGATTCGTCTGTGAGAAGAAAGCGAGATTCGTCTCTCAGAAAGATGAGAGATTCGTTGCTCAGAAAGAAGAGAGACTCGTCGCTGAGACAGAAACGAGATTCGTCGCTGAGAAAGAAGGAAGACCCGTCGCTGAGAAAGAAGTGTATCTTGTCGCTGAGCAAGAAGCGAGACTCGTCGCTGCGAAAGAGGCGAGACTCGTCGCTGAGAAAGAGGCGAGACTCGTCGCTGAGAAAGAGGCAAGACTCGTCGCTGAGAAAGAGGCGAGACTCGTCGCTGAGAAAGAGGCGAGACTCGTCGCTGCAAAGGAAGACAGATTCGCCGTTGCGAAAGAAGACAGACTAGTCGCTGAGACCGAAACGAGATTCGTCACTGAGACAGAAACGAGATTCGTCACTGAGACAGAAACGAGATTCGTCGCTGAGAAAGACGCGACACTCGTCGCTGAGGAAGAAGCGACACCCGTCGCTGAGAAATAAGCGAGATTCGTCTGTGAGAAAGAAGAGAGATTCGTCACTGAGAAAAGAAGGAAGACCCGTCGCTGAGAAAGAAGTGTATCTTGTCGCTGAGCGAGAAGCGAGACTCGTCGCTGCGCAGAAAGACAGATTCGTTGCTGAGAAAGAAGTGAGATTCGTCGTTGAGAAAGAAGTGAGATTCGTCGTTGAGAAAGAAGAGAAACTCGTCGCTAAGACGGAAACGAGATTCGTCGCTGAGAAAGACGCCAGACTCGTCGCTGAGGAAGAAGCGACACCCGTCGCTGAGAAATAAGCGAGACTCGTTGCTGAGAAAGAAGCGAGACTCGTCGCTGAGAAAGAAGCGAGACTCGTCGCTGAGAAAGAAGCAAGACTCGTCGCTGCGAAAGAATAGAGGCTCGTCGCTGAGATAGAAGCGAGACTCGTTACTCAGAAAGAATAGAGACCCGTCGCTGAGAAAGAAGTGTAACTTGTCGCTGAACAAGAAGCCAGACTCATCACAGCGAAAGAGCCTAGACTCGTCGCTGAGAAAGAAGCGAGTCCCGTCGCTGCGAAAGAAGTTGATACTTGTCGCTGAGAAAGAAGCGAGACTCGTAGCTGTGAAACAAGCGATACTCGTCGCTGAGAAAGAAGCAACATTTGTCGCTGAGGAAGAAGCGAGACACGTCGCTGCCAAAAAAGAGGGGCTCGTCGCTGAGAAAGAAGCGAGACTTGTCGCTGAGGAAGAAGGGAGACCCGTCGCTGAGAAAGAAGTGTGACTTGTCGCTCAGCAAGAAGCGAAACTCGTCGCTGAGAAAGAAGCGAGACTCGTTACCTAGAAAGAAGCGAGACTCGTAGCTGAGAAAGAAGAGAGATTCGTCGCTGAGAAAGAAACGAGATTCGTCGCTTAGAAAGAAACGAGATTCGTCGCTGAGAAACAAACGAGACTCGTCGCTGAAAAAGAAGCGAGACTCGTCGCTGCGAAAGAAGAGTGGCTCGTCGCTGATAAAGCAGCGAAACTCGTCGATGAGAAATAAGCGAGACCCGTCGCTGAGAAAGAGGCAAGACTCGTCGCCGAGGAAGAAGTGGTACGCGTCACTGAGAAAGAAGCGAGACTCGTCGCTGCGAAGGAAGACAAGCTCGTCGCTGAGAAAGAAGATAGATTCGTCGCTGAGACAGAAGCGAGACTCGTCGCTGAGAAAGAAACCAGACTCATCGTTGGGAAATAAGCGAGACTTCTCGCTAAGAAATAAGCGAGACTCGTCGCTGAGACAGAAGAAAGGCTCGTCGCTGCGAAATAAGCGAGGCTTTTCACCGAGAAATAAGCAAGACTCGTCGCTAAGACAGAAGAGAGGCTCAACGCTGAGAGCGAAAAAAGGCTCGTCGCTGAAAAAGAAGAGAGGGTCGGCGCTGAGAAAGAAGCGAAACATGTCGCCGAGAAAGAAGCGAGACTCCTTGCTGAAAAGGAAGTGAGACTCGGCGCTGAGAAAGAAGCGAGACATTTCACCGAGAAAGAAGCGAGACTCGTTGCTGAAAAGGAAGTGAGACTCGTCGTTGAGAAAGAGGAGAGGCTCGTCGCTGAGAAAGAAGAGAGGCTCGTCGATGAGAAAGAAGCGAGACTCGTAGCTGAGACAGAAGCGAGACTCGTTGCTGAGACAGAAGCGAGACTCGTCGCTGAGAAAGAAGTCAGACTCATCGTTGGGAAATAAGTGAGACTCGTCGCTGAGAGAGAAGAAAGGCTCGTTGCTGAGAGAGAAGAAAGGCTCGTTGCTGAGAAAGACGCGACACTCGTCTCTGAGGAAGAAGCGACACCCGTCGGTGAGAAATAAGCGCGATTCGTCTCTGAGAAAGAAGCGAGATTCGTCGCTCAGAAAGAAGAGAGATTCGTTGCTCAGAAAGAAGAGAGACTCGTCGCTGAGACAGAAACGAGATTCGTCGCTGAGAAAGAAGGAAAACCCGTCGCTGAGAAAGAAGTGTATCTTGTCGCTGAGCAAGAAGCGAGACTCGTCGCTGCGCAGAAAGACAGATTCGTTGCTGAGAAAGAAGCGAGATTCGTCGTTGAGAAAGAAGAGAGACTCGTCGCTGAGACGGAAACCAGATTCGTCGCTGAGAAGGACGCCAGACTCGTCGCCGAGAAAGAAGCGAGACTCGTTGCTGAGAAAGAAGCGAGACTCGTCGATGAGAAAGAAGAGAGACCTGTCGCTGAGAAAGAAGCGAGTCCCGTCGCTGCAAAAGAAACGAGACTCGTCGCTGAGAAAGAAGTTGATACTTGTCGCTGAGAAAGAAACTAGATTCGTCGCTGAGAAAGAAGCGAGACTCGTCGCTGAGAAAGAAGCGAGACTTGTCGCTGAGAAAGAAGCGAGACTTGTCGCTAAGAAAGAAGCGAGACTCGTAGCTGAGAAAGAAGCAAGATTCGTCGCTGAGGAAGAAGCGAGACACGTCGCTGCCAAGAAAGAGGGGCTCGTCGCTGAGAAAGAAGCGAGACTTGTCGCTGAGGAAGAAGGGAGACCCGTCGCTGAGAAAGAAGTGTGACTTGTCGCTCAGCAAGAAGCGAGACTCGTCGCTGAGAAAGAAGACAGACTCGTCGCTGAGAAAAAAGCGAGACTCGTTACTGAGAAAGAAGTGATACTCGTCGCTGAGAAAGAAGCGAGATTCGTCGCTGAGAAAGAAGCGAGTCTCGTAGCTTAGAAAGAAGAGAGATTCGTCGCTGAGAAAGAAACGAGATTCGTCGCTGAGAAAGTCATGAGACTCGTCGCTGAAAAAGAAGCGAGACTCGTCGCTGATAAAGCAGCGAGACTCGTCGATGAGAAATAAGCAAGACCCGCCGCTGAGAAAGAGGCGAGACTCGTTGCTGAAAAAAAAACCAGACTCGTCGTTGGGAAATAAGCGAGACTCGTCGCTGAGAAAGAAGCCAGACTCGTCGCTGAGAAATAAGCGAGGCTTTTCACTGAGAAATAAGCGAGGCTTTTCACTGAGAAATAAGCGAGACTCGTCGCTAAGACAGAAGAGAGGCTCGTCGCTGAGAGAGAAAAAAGGCTCGTCGCTGAGACAGAAGAGAGGTTCGTCGCTGAGAGAGAAAAAAGGCTCGTCGCTGAGAGAGAAAAAAGGCTCGTCGCTGAGAAAGAAGCGAGACATGTCGCTGAAAAGGAAGTGAGACTCGGCGCTGAGAAAGAAGCGAGACTCGGCGCTGAAAAGGAAGTGAGACTCGTCGTTGAGAAAGAAGAGAGGCTCGTCGATGAGAAAGAAGCGAGACTCGTCGCTGAGACAGAAGCGAGACTCATCGCTGTGAAAGAAGCGAGACTCGTTGCTGAGAGAGAAGTGAGACTTGTCGCTGAGAAAGAAGCGAGACTCGTAGCTGAGACAGAAGCGAGACTCGTCGCTGAGACAGAAGCGAGACTCGTTGCTGAGAAAGAAGTCAGACTCGTCGCTGAGAAAGAAACCAGACTCATCGTGGGGAAATAAGTGAGACTCGTCGCTGAGACAGAAGAAAGGCTCGTCACTGAGAAAGACGCGAGACTCGTCGCTGAGACGGAAACGAGATTCGTCGCTGAGAAAGAGCAGAGTCCCGTCGCTGAGAAAGAAGGGAGATTCGTCGCTGAGAAAGAAGTGTAGCTTGTCGCTCAGCCAGAAGTGAGACTCGGCGCTGAGAAAGAAGAGAGGCTCGTCGATGAGAAAGAAGCGAGACTCGTCGCTGAGACAGAAGCGAGACTCATCGCTGAGAAAGAAGCGAGACATGTCGCTGAGAAAGAAGCGAGACTCGTTGCTGAGAAGGAAGTGAGACATGTCGCTGAGAAAGAAGCGAGACATGTCGCTGAAAAGGAAGTGAGACTCGGCGCTGAGAAAGAAGCGAGACTCGCCGCTGAAAAGGAAGTGAGACTCGTCGTTGAGAAAGAAGAGAGGCTCGTCGATGAGAAAGAAGTGAGACTCGTCGCTGAGACAGAAGCGAGACTCGTTGCTGAGAAAGAAGCGAGACTCGTTGCTGAGAAAGAAGTGAGACTTGTCGCTGAGAAAGAAGCGAGACTCGTAGCTGAGACAGAAGCGAGACTCGTCGCTGAGACAGAAGCGAGACTCGTTGCTAAGAAAGAAGTCAGACTCGTCGCTGAGAAAGAAACCAGACTCATCGTTGGGAAATAAGCGAGACTCGTCGCTGAGAAAGACGCGAGACTCGTCGCTGAGAAAGAGCCGAGTCCCGTCGCTGAGAAAGAAGCGAGATTCGTCGCTGAGAAAGAAGTGTAGCTTGTCGCTCAGCAAGAAGTGAGACTCGTCGCTGAGAAAGTAGTGATACTCGTAGCTGAGAAAGAATCGAGACTCGTCGCTGATTAAGAAGCGAGACTCGTCGCTGAGAAAGGAGCGAGACTCGTCGCTGAATACGACATGTTTCCATTCGTCCCCTCACGTACGTCTGGTGTAGCACCACTGCAACCTTGACAGACGATGTGCTGCGGTTAGTGGCAGTCGTTGCAGTGGCTGACGAAAGCACAAACCTCCCTAAGCTAGTCTGCCATTCGAGCTCACTCGATGCAGTGGTCGACACGCCCAGGCGAGGACAACCAAACTTAGCTACGCCGAGCCATTGTGCCATTTTATCTCCCTCAGTTATCACGCGATTGGTTCACAACCACAATCCTTTACGTAACCCAAATGTCGACACATGCCCACCAATTTTCATGGCGCTTCGACAAATATTTCCTGCTGTGGCATTTTCTACGTCGAGCAGTGGATTTCAATAGATTTTTTTCTTTTTTTGATTGTGGGTTTAACGAAAACCGTAACTCAATGGGTTATAAGCAGCCGCCCGTCCCTAGTTTAGGGCCACTGGTACCAGGGTAGGGAGAGAGTCAGTGCCGTAGAAGAAACACAACATCTGTGCCTTACGGGATTCGAACCCGCGCCCACCTGCGCCACCGGCGGAGCTCATTAGAGATTTAATTGACATCTTTAACACTAAAAATTATTACAGATATCCTGTCCGAGTTGCAGTAGTGGCCTACCCAAGCAGCATTGTGGCCACACCTGGTATCGGGTCTCTAAGAATTCGCCATCGACAATTTGATATACTAAACAATTATGTTAATTGTTGATATACTGTGCACTAAACAATCAGGTTCTCAATCTGATATCCTAAGCGACACTGGTATCTGATAATGTCGTGTAGGCGCATGTCTAATCAGACGCGCAACTGGAGATTTTTTCTAGCGGGGGTTATGATATCGATGAAAGCTGTAGAAATCATAATTATCAATATGATGTCGATAGCTTTCGGTCGATATCATATCGATATACGACATTATCAGATGCCAACGTCGTTAAAATATACGTCATTATTGAGCAAATTGAAGCACAAAAATTAACAGAGTAATTTTTAATACAAAAGATGAAGCAATAAATCTAATTAGGAACAATCAGATAAAAATAACGCAACTCTATACCATAAACTTAACTATAACACAGTGGAGTCACATTATTTTGATCACCTCTTACTTTTGACGTCAACAGCGCGTAGCCAATGAAAGAAGGCATGTGTCGTGAGCTAGCTTGGGGGGTATATAAGGTGTGCTGTAGGCAATCTGAAAATATGGGCCGAGGGTGGCCTAGTGGGCAACGTTCGTGACTGCCACGGAAAGGACCTCAGGTTCGATCCCAGGCAGGTACGAACGCTCGATCCACTAAATATCCGCCGTGCGTCGGATGGGCACGTTAAGCCGTCGGGCCCAGGGTACTGGCCCCTCCGGTAATAAACAAGAGCGTCTTCCTTCCCCTTTCTACTTCGCTTCCGTGTCACTTTCCTATCGGGCACTCTAGCCCAAATCTCCTAGCTTCCTATATCTAAGGGTTGTTTAAGACCTGGGGTCAGACACTCCCTTCCTAAAATCCTCTACATATGATCATCTGAAAATATATCACTCGTTGCTGTCATGGATAAACGGAGCGGTTTATCAGATTTGCAAAAATGGATGATTATTCGCTTTCGTGCCAAGGGTGGCAGTATTTCTGAAACAGCGTAGTTTGTGAACTGTTCGCGTGCTGCTGTGGTTAAAGTGTATCGTGATTGGAGAAATGAAACAATTGCGAATTAGCAACGTGGCAACTGCGGAGCACCATGTGACATTGATGTGAGAGGTGAACGTTGGCTGCAAAGGTCTATGGATCCTCCACCACGCAGCCTCCAGCAGCTGTTTGATGCAGTGCAGTCAGCATGGCTCCATATACCTGTGAACACCTTCCAGCACCTTATTGAGTCACTCCCAGCCCGTCTTGCTGCTGTCCGCACCTGCACACGACGGTTATTCTGGATATTAGCTGGTAGTCACAATAATGTGACTCGACCGTGTATAAAGGCACTGAATAATCGTCAATACACTGAAGAATCGTCTCTTCTGTCTGGGCTGTTTCTTGTCTCAATGGCCAATGGCGACTGCGTTTTATTTTTACTTTTCTGGTTTCATTGAATTCACATTTACTTCCAGAAAAGAGGACATGTGGTCATGGATTTGGATGCCTCACCACAGACATCCACTTTGCCGGACGAATTGTAGCACCGAGTGACCAGTAACAAAAAATCCCAAAATCCCTTCGTCTTACCTTAACCCTAGAGGTTAGACCCTATATAAAACCCCAAATCTGCCTGTTTTCCTTTCCCAGTTCAGCTACACCGGCAAGGGCTTATCACTGCTACTTGCCGTTTTGATATGTGCGTCACCTCTCAGGTAGGTGCGCCACATATGCGTATCCTCCCCTTGAAAAAGGGTGGGACGAAATCGTATGCTTCCGGGTCAGCCGACAAACCATGCTTGAAGGAGCTCACTGTAGAAAGAATCCTGATTAATTCCAGACAATGCATGGAAGAAGCATCATACATTTTTCGAAGCGAAGAAGGAATTCTCATTAATTCCAGACGATGTGAAGAAGGAACATCACACATTTTTCGAAGAACCTAACGGCCAGTAGATCCATTTTTATATTCGGACGCCAATCTGAAACCCAAATTTTGCTGATGGCGAGACTAGAACCAACATCCTGCTGCTCCGGAGCCGAATGCTTTCCCAATTAAGCCACACCGGCAAGGCTTGTCGTTGCAACTTTGCCGTCTCAACATATGCGTCACCTCAGGTACGTCACACCTAGTGGGTTAGAGCAGCTAGAAGTAAGGGTTCATACTCTAGAGGGTTATACCAGCTCTGAGACCCTGGTTATACGGCTTCACAAGGACAAGTTTATCCAACTTTTTGTCTCAATGGGATGTGTGAGTGAAAAAAGTCGGGTATCTGTGCTCTAGTCTAGGGTCAGGTTACAGATAGGAAGCCTGACAATGTCGAAACGCAAATTGTTGGCAGTTTTGTCTTAGGAGGAGTCCTCAGTAGAGAGGAAAATTGAATCAAACTGAGAGAACACATAGGAGATATGAAAACATCACTTCTAATACATACATACACTATATTGACAAAAGTCAACAGACACCCCTTCAAAAGCAAATGAACGGATCCGCTGCGTTGTTAAGATGCGCGGTACAGCTGCAAACGGTATTAAAACCAGCCTGCAGCTGACCGTGACCACATCGTACTGTGAGGTTGAGTGAAAATGTCGCGGCGGGAGAAAACTGACTTAGAGAAAGGAAAGATTATTGTGTGTTATATTAGTGGGTTGTCCATAAGAAAAACCGAGAGGCATTTAAACATACGCAAGTCAACTGTTTTGGATGTCCTGAATAAGTGGAAGTCACATGGCGTGCCTGAAGCAGCAAAACGTACCGCCAGACCAAAGAAAATCAGTGATAGAGGACGTCGAAGCCTCAGGAGAGTCGTTACAGCTAATTGATGGAGTACTGCACAAGACTTCAGTGTACAGGTGAGTAAAAATGCTGAAACCTCGGTATGTACACGTACCATTCCCAGAGAACTTCATTCTATGGGTTACCGTGGTCGTGCGGCTACTCATAAGCCTTTCATCTCCACTCGGAATGCTACTCGTCGTTTAGCATGGTGTAAAGAACATTTATCGTGGACCGTCGATCAATGGAAACGGGTCCTATGAACTGATGAATCCAGATACACGATCCATCAGTCTGTTGGCCGTGTGTGGGTATGGCGGCAACCGGGGGAACGCTATTTCTCACAGTGTACTGTTCCTACGGTCAAGTTTGGAGCTGGCAGTGTGTTCGTGTGGGGGTGTTTTTCGTGGTATGGTCCCGGCCCATTGGTTATCGTGGACAAACCTGTTAACCAGCACGTCTACCTCGATATTCTGGACAATTATGCCCTACCAACTCTGTGGCAATACTATGGAACCGAGCCTTGTTGGTACCAGCAGGATAATGCACCGAGCCATAAAGCAAAGACTGTTACGGCCTGGTTTGACGATAATTCCGTATCGTGTGTGGACTGGCCAGCACAGAGCCCTGATCTTAATCCCATATGGGATGAATTAGAGCGCCGCACAAGAAGTTTGGAACCAAGGCCTACTACTAAGCAACAGTTAGCTGCAGCATTATGTACTGAATGGAAGCGCATACCTATCGCTGTGTTCCAAAACCTTGTCGAAAGCCTGTCTCGAAAGGTCAGTACATGCATTAAGGCCAAAGGTGGACCGGTACCGTACTAATGCATGTCAATAAATGCTATGTTGTGTTTCTCTTCTAGGTGTCCGGTGAGTTTTGTCAATATAGTGTTCATACATACATACATACATACATATAACTAAGTTCTCTAATATTCAGAGATTAGCTCCTTTAAGAAAGACAATCTGCAAGATAAATGTTTAACTGATGGAATTAGAATTTACAGTTGCCGCATCAAACATCTCGATTTACAGCAAACTCGGCACACAGCTCGAGCGTCACTGACATCCATCACGCGTCGCACATAAGACCTTTTGTACTTCATGCTGATAATCTTTTTCTCAAGCAGACATTCCTGAATTTGGTCTTCCCATGATTTCCGTGGCCTTCTTCGATCTTCCTTCTCTGCGTCTTGGGCTGGAAAATTGCCCTTAGTAAGCATCTCATCACTCATTCTTTCAACATGGCCAAACCACCTAAGAATATTAGTCTCCACCTTACTAACAACATTTTGCCTTACATTACGCATCTGCAACATATCTTCATTCCTCACACGATTAGAGCGTGTCTTACCACAAACAAGTAACGCATCTCCCTAGCACACAAACGACACTTATGTCTCTTCTGCAGTATCCAGATTTCGCTGCCACACGTCAGAGTGGGAACAAGTACGCTTTCGTAAACAACCATTCCAGACGTTTTGGAGGACCCATCATTCCTGTAAAATCCTTTTAAAGCATCTGTGACTTTCATTGAAGAATCCACTCGCCTACTAATTTTGCCATCTAATTTGTTTCCTAAATACACAAACTCATTCACGTGGTCAATCACTGGGCCATTAAGACTTATCTTGCATTCAGTACGAACAGTTCCTCGCTCAAAAACCATAACTTTGGATTTCATGCAAACTTCATAAATCCGGGACAACATACTGTGCAACTCACTTTTGCTCTCTGCCAATAAGACTGTGTCATCAGCATAGAGCAATCTGCACATACGGATATTACTAAGGTATAAACCAGTACTGTCCATTTTGACATCACGCATGCGCCCATTCATAAATACACTGGCGGAAAGTGAAAAAAGAACACCAAGAAGGAATTGGCGGACGATCATGAAATTTACATATGTTAATGGAGTCGAGTTTACGTAGGTGTGATGTTAATTTCGGAACCAACCGGTCAGCGCTTACGCCACAGCACGGCGTAATATGCAAATTATCGTCGGTGGTATTTAAGGAGTACGGCGAAGTGAATGTAATCAGTCGTCGGCGTACGGACACGTGCGAAGACCCTGAAGAAGCTGCAATGTCTGGACATGGAAGATGTGTACGATTTTAGCAGTTATCGGACTTTGAGCGAGGTCGTCTAGTCGGACTCCGCGAGGCAGGGTGGTCGTATCGTCGTATTGCGGAGCGAATTGGACGGGAAGTATCGGTGGTGGTACGATGGTGGCGTAGATGGTCCGAGGAACATTCCCACACGAGAAGACGTGGAACCGGGAGTCGCAGACGGACTGATGAGCGGACCGATCGAAGCATAAGAAGAGCGGCGTTGTCAAGCAGAACATCAACTGCGACGCAAATCTGAGCTGCCGTTGCACCTGAGGTGACTGTGCGAACAACCCCCAACCGTCTACTGGATGCAGGACTACGTGCACGCGTGCCTCTGGCATGTGTACCTCTGACTCCAGCCCACCGTCAGGAATGGCTGCAGTGGTGTCGCCAACGCCTGCACTGGAGAGCGCAATGGCGATCTGTCGTGTTCAGCGATGAAAGCAGATTCTGCTTGGGAGTCTCCGATGGCCGTATGCGTGTTTGCAGACGCACAGGGGAGCGTCTCCACCCTTTTTGCATCCGCCAGCGACACACAGGGCCTACACCTGGTCTCCTGGTGTGAGAAGCGATCAGCTATCACTCTCGTACACAACTAGTGTTTGTACCGGGTACGTTAAACAGCACCTCCTACATCAACAACATCATTCTGCCCGTTGTTGTGCCATTTGCAAGGTCGGTCCATCGTGGTGTTTTCCAGCAAGATAACGCACGCCCACACACGGCACGTGCAACGCAACATGCACTTCAGGGTGTGAGACAACTTCCATGGCCTGCACGTTCACCGGATTTGTCCCCCATTGAGCACGTGTGGGATTTTATGGGACAACGACTTATCCGGTCTCCACGGCCAGCCACGACCATCCCCGATTTACGCGTCCAGGTTGAGGATGCTTGGAACTCAATACCCCAAACTTACATCCAACATCTGTACGACAGACTCCATGCCAGAATTGCACAGTGTGACGCAGTTCATGGCGGTTCAACCTCGTACTAACCATGTTACATGGAAATGTTATTTTTCAGTTTACGAGCAAATACAGCTGTATTTTGCCATAATGTTTTGATCACGTTATCCTCTTTATTCCGTTATTATGCTGTATAGATTTCGTTGGTATCAGATGTCTCCTTCTTGGTGTTCTTTATTCACTTTCCGCCAGTGTATATTAAACAGCCATGGTGACATTACACAACCTGACTCCTGCACCAACAGAAAACCATTTCGATACATCATCATTCACTCGTACACGTGCTCTACTGCCATCATACATGGGTTTCACACTATTAAGTAGATTCCCAGTAATACCATATTTTATTGAGAACCTTCCACAAAAGCATCCTATTTACTCGGTTATAAACTTTCTCAAAATCTATGAAGGCAGCAAAAACTTTCTTACCAACGGACATACTTTTCGATCATCATACCTAGTGCAAAGATTTGGTTAGCGCAGCCCTTACCAGGCCTAAAACCGCTCTGTACATTTCACACTTTCTCTGATGTAAGACCTCATACCTCGTCAATATACATGTACACTGCTGTAATAGAAATTGCAACACCATGAAGCAATGCTCGGATTTGCTCGAAATTCACAGAGTGGATAGGACACCATGGGAGATTCAAATGATTACAATTGCAGCGCAGTTAAAAATGTGAGGCGCGCGCAACGCTATCGGAAACGTCACACCAGGGAGTATAAAAGAAGGCGTACAGAAAGCAGGTTTTTCAACTTGCTCTTGATAAACTCGACCGTGCGCAGTTGTCAACATGTAAACATGCCGCGTAGGAGTACAAGACAATCATACGAACACTTGAAAGAGGTAGAATCGTAGGACTCAGAGAGGATGGTTTTTCATTCCGTATTATCGTTGCTTGCCGTCCATTGCTGCGACTTCCCGTGACTCTGAACCACGGGCGCCAGCGATTGCAGTAGTGCCGCGAACGTCGAAACTAGAGTGCTGAATTGGAGTATAGTGTTTTCGGACGAGTCCAGATTCAATCTAATGAATCACGACGGGCGAATCCTTGTTTGCAGATACCGTGGTGAACGGCATCTGAAAGGCTGCATTGTGCAGCGCCATACCGTCCCACGCCGAGCGGGATGATCTGGTATGGCGCTGCGTTTCATTCACGCACTCGTCTACTATATTCACATTGAACAGTCAACGCAACATCACAGAAGTGTTGGAAGTTGAACTACTACCTTTCTTCTAGACAAGCCATCTTCCAAAAAGACAATGCCCGACCACAAGTTGCTCATATTGTCCAAGATGTACTCTGTGTGCATGAAGTCGCTCCTCTTCCATGGCCTGCTCGCTTGCCAGATTTGTCGCCAATAGAGAACGTCTGGAGTGTCATCGCGCAACGACTGGCTAGCATGGCCTCGCCGTGTGTCACAACCAACGAATTGTGGATGCGTGTAGAAGCAGAAGGGAATACAATACCTCAGACGACCATCCAAATCCTGTTTCATTCGATCCCACTGCGTGTGGGGTCGGTTGCCACTGCCCATGGTGGATTTACTTATTACTAATTTTTTTGGCCTTTCTCATCACAAACCGCTACGTATTGTGGTCGTTTGCAGCTTGTACCATAACTAATCACTCCCATACATTTCATTGTGATTGCCTGTTTCTTTCTTGGTGTTGCAATTTCTATTAACAGCAGGGTAAAAACCTTTCCAAACACTTTCTCTGGCCCACTCAGTAAGCTGATACCACGATAGTTCTTGCTTTCAGATGATCACCTTTTCCCTTATACAAGGGAACCGAGAGACCATTGCTAAATACTCTAATGCTCCAATACCGAGAGACCATTGCTAAATACTCTAATACTCCAATACCGAGAGACCATTGCTAAATACTCTAATGCTCCAATACCGAGAGACCATTGCTAAATACTCTAATACTCCAATACCGAGAGACCATTGCTAAATACTCTAATACTCCAATACCGAGAGACCATTCCTAACACCCAGCACAACTGAACTGCTAATGATTGTTTTAACACTGCTAATGCGAGGCCTAAACAAAAACAAAAAACCCTGTGGGCTCTGGAGGGGGTTTTAACACCTAAAACCCTATCCTCGTTGAACCCCAGTGTCTAATTGCTTATAAACATTAGATTTTGTATTTAACGGCTCCTTTTCCATGCAAAGAGCTCTGCTAGGTTACAGCATTTTGAAATTCATGATCGAAGGTTTTGTAATGTGCAGTATTTCGATAGGATTTTTCCTCCTTCTGTTATCCGCGTCCTCCACAGGGATTTTTCATACCTATCTTTACAGATGCCAAAAAATCTCATGATGTCATTGATTGAGCTTCGTTCCTCACGGGAGACGCATAAAGTAGATCGGGCCCTATGTGTTTCCTTCGGAGACGTTCTGCTTCGTCATGCAACGATGCAGATTCATCGGGCCGAAACCTCCTCCCTCTGTCTCACACACACCTATAAAGAAGCGAGATGTTGGACTTAGCAACTGTGGCTCCTTTCTTTGGAAAAGTACTTAAGGTGGACTTGAAATGGTAAGATCTTGCAGGTATTTCTGCACAGTGCGTTTTGCACTCCAGAACGCAGACTTTTCTTACCCTTAAAATGTATATGCCAAATTTGGTACCATTGTTTCCAGTATTGTATAGTCTGAGATTTTCAGGTTACAATAATCAAAATTCATGAAATGTCTTGCAAAGAAGTTGGCACGTGTTGTTGTGCAAGTCCTGTACTGGCTGAAAATATTTCTGATGTCGCAAGCTATACTGAATGGACAAATTATTATATACACCCCGGTGACATTGGAGGGGAACAGACTGGCAGAGAGCATGCTACTTCCGGCATACGTAGAAAGCCGCCATTGTAGGGAGTAACTAGTGTGTTCACGTGTTTACGCAAGTATTTCAGTTCTAAATCTTCAAGATTTAAGTGTATGTAACTCGAAATTTTCCTGTTTAGTAGTTTTCTTTCTATTTGTTTTATTTCTCTGCTCGGTGTACACACCGATGAGCGATTACATTATGACCACCCCCAGCCTAGAAAAAATGAGCGCGCCTGGAGACCGAACGGTGGCGCAGGAGAATTTCACAAAGCAGTAATACACATTCCAAGGACCGGCTTTCGGTTACTAGAGTGTTCGGAGTCAGAATGGGAAAAGCTGCCGATTTATCGGAGTTTGATAAAGGACAAATTGTGACGGCACGACGCCTTGGAACTACATTCTCGTAAACGGCGCGCTTGTGAGTTGTTCGCGTGCTGCTGTAGTGAGTACGTATCAAAAGTGGTGCACAGATGGCCAAACGACGAGCCGTCGTCCAGCCGTTTGTTGTCCAAAGCTCATTGATACCAGAGCGAAGCGTAGCCAATCGCGCATTGTTCAAAGTGACCGCAGGGCCACAGTATGACAATTTTTTTTTTTTTGGGAGGTTTAACGACCACCGTGAGCAACTCAATGGGCTATAAGCAGTCGCCCGTCCCTAATTTAGGGTCACTGGATCCAGGGAAGGGAGAGAGCCAGTGCCGTAAGACAAACACAACATCCATGCCTGACCGGGATTCGAACCCGGACCCCTTACGGACGAATGATCAGAGGCCAGCGCCTTAGACCACTGCGCCACCGGGGCGGCCAACACACAGTATGACAAATCACCCGCAGCTACAACAGTGCTGATCAGGGCAATGTGTCACAGCACATAGTTCATCGCAGCCTTCTGCGCATGAGCCTGCGTAGTCGAAGACCCAGCCGGGTCCCCATGCTCACTTCACGTCATCGCACGAAATGGGCCCAAGAGTATCGAGATTGGAACGTGGATGATTGGAAAAAAGTGGCGTGGTCTGACGAATCAAGATTCCTGGTGAATCACGTAGACTGCCGAGCGCCGATACGCCGATTGCCAACGGAGGCTATGGCACCTGGATGCACTGTTAGGCGGAAACAGGCCGGCGGCGGCGGCGGTGGTGTTATGCTATCGGCGATGTTTACTTGGGACACTTTAGACCCCATTATCCCAATAGCACAATCCCTGACAGCTGTCAGGTATATCTGAACATCGTTGCGGACCAAGTTCACCCATTCATGACAATTGTGCTTCCTGCTGGTGACAACCATTTCCAACAGGATAATGCGCCATGCCACTCTGCCCGAATCGTCAAGGAGTGGTTCGAGGAACATGCTGGTGACTTTCTGTTAATGTCCTGGCCTCCAAATTTATGTGACATGAACCCAATCGAACATTTGTGGTTCAACTGGGAAAAGCGGGTTCGCGCTAAATCACCACCACCCCGAAATGTACAGGAACTGGAGGACCTGCTATTGACATTATGGTACCAGATACCCCAGGATACCTATCGCCACCTCATCGAATCGATGCCTCGCCGAGTTGCCGCTGTTTTGCGGGTTAATTCTACAGCTTATTAGGTAGGTGGTCATAATGTAATGGCTCATAGGTGTATATGGCCGACCGCGATATAGCCTCGTATTTTCGTGCTAGTCTTGTTTGTTTTTCCTCGGATATGAGCCCTTGCTAATTACAATTTTGATTTTAAAAATTTTGGGTCGTACGCCAACATTCTTTCTACGTAATTTCTGCAGTACACTATTAATTGAATCAAACATTCTTGCTTTCCAATAGGCATCTGTTCACTGCCAACTCCCCCACCCATTCATAGATGGCGCTGCACTTTAAATTGGTCTCCGTCGTTTCAGAACCACTAGCATTAAGTTTCCCAGTCTATTCCTCTCCAATGTCTTTGATAACAATATGCAAAGCAGAAGGACTGCGTCCAGTCGCGTAGGGCGTTGAAACTCGCAATGTCTATAAATAGAGCAGGTCTCCACGCATTAGAAACCAGTCACGGAAAAGTAATCGTCGGTAAAGGCTGCCACGTGAGTTTGACTGTGGACAGAGAACAGCTGCGAGGAAGGCCGGTTGTCCAAGCACCGTAGCTACTGAAGTGTTAAGATTTCCTCGTCAGACAGAGTACGTGTATGCCAAGACTACGTTAAATATGGCAAAACTTTCAGCCAACGGGAGAAATGTGGCCCTGAACGTGCGATTGACTCTCGAAGTGAAAGCAGACTATCCTGGATCATTACGAAAAATCTCCCAGCTACCGCGGAGCAGATGACGTCCGAATTTAATGAGGGCATGTCCACTAGCTTATGTGCAAAGTCTATCCGTCGTACCATGGAAAAAAAACCTTATGGAAGTCGACGTCCACATTGTGTCCCCTTGTTGCCTTCAAAGCGCTGAAATATTTGGCTGCAGTTTGCTAAGGCCTATCGCTACTGGAGCACAGGGGACTGGAAACACGTCATATTGTCTGACGAATCACGGTTTCAACTGTATCTCCCCGATGGGGAGGGTGCGTGTGCGGCGTAAACCACACAAAGCGATGAACCCAGTTTGTCAAGTTAGAGTCATACAAGGCAGGCGAAGGAGTAACAGTTTAGGGTGAGTTTACATGTGCTTCTTTGGGGCCCTTCGTATCCGTCGAGACCTCCGTCACTGGAACAACAAGAGACGCGAACATCCTCGCTGAACATCTACGCTCGTTCGTAACGATTCTCTTTCGGCACCACGACGCCATCTTTCAACAAGACAACACCCCACCGCATAATTCCTGAGCTGTGACCAACTGGATCCAGAAGCATTCAAGTGAGTTTACCACATTCGAATGACCAGCTCGATAGTCGGACCCCATTGAGAATTTGTGGGACGAAATGGAAAGATCTGTACGAGCGTGCCAACTCCAACTGGTAACTTTAAATGCTCTACGACAGGCGATTCTTGCTTCATGGGTGGCAATACGGTGTCGTGCGTGAAGCGACCGTGCGCCAAGCGACCCTCTGGAAATCGTGCGCGAAGCGACCCTGTGATATTTTACCGTGGACGAAGCAACCCTGCTAATCGAATCATTTTACTTATATATATATATATATATACACAAATCGTAGTCAAATTATTTACATCTAATTAATTAAGTACTTACATCTTCTGAATTTTGTAGCTTTTGTCCTTAGTCCAACTTGGTAAAATAGCTTAATTCTTTCAGGCATTTTTTAAGGTCTTTAAATTTCCAAATTTTACATGTGATGCACAAACAACAATTAAAAGGATTAAGAGAACTTGGTCCAAACAGGAAGAAAATGTGTATGCAAGTAGAAGAACGCATTCGTAATATCATGGCGGAATTTGGAAATTCTAAAGACCTTAAAAAATACCTGAAAGCATTTTGCTATCAAAATTCAGAAGATGTAAGTACTTAAAAAATGCCTGAAAGCATCAAAATTCAGAAGATGTTAGTACTTAATTTATTAGGTGTAAATAATTTGACTACGATTTGTATATATATAAGTAAAATTATTAGATTATATATATAAGTAAAAATTATTAGATATATATATAAGTAAAATTATTAGATTAGCAGGGTCGCTTCGTCCACGGTAAAATATAACAGGGTCGCTTCGCGCACGATTTTCCACAGGGTCGCTTCCCGTACGTAATCGGCAATATCACCATAGTGTTCAGCAGCCAGACGTCTTGGTAAAGACTCACATCTCATCGAGTCTTTACCAAGACGTCTTGCTGCTGGTGTAAGGTCAAAAGATGGAGCAACACGTCACTAGGTAGATGTACAGTATATAATAATATGTCCATTTAGTTTAGCTCTGAAACTGAAGAATATATGAGAGTTCTAAAATTAAAAAGTAAACGCCATTCAGCAAGTTTGCTGTCACAGATGACGTCATCACGTCCTCTTAACACAATTTAGGAAACAAGCTGCGCACCTTCATACACATTCTAAAGTGACAGATATGATGTGAATAAACCAGCTAAAGACGTACGAAACGGATTGCTCTGCTGTGCAGGGTGCCCTTCCTCCAGTGAAACTGCTGACTTTGGTGACGTTTTCCCGATATAGAGAATTAGGAAACTTGAATGTTCAAGAGATTTTGAAGCACCAATAGGTCAATATTCAGAAAAACAGGAAAAAGTAACTATTACACTCTCACAAAGCAGACTGGAAACTGATACAATGACATCAACAAATAACATTGCGTAACACAATTTTTGTTTCTAGGTAATAACTATTTCCCGATTGCTTGTACCTACAAAGTATAGAAAATGGCTATTATTCCCCACAAACTTTGCTTTTGTGACCACGACAGTGATATTTTGAAATTTACCTATTTCCAATGAGGAGCAAATTTGTCTTTTCTTTCACATAAAGTAAAAAACACCAACATATGAATCAAAATTAACATGTATTAATACTACAGTTATACAAAACTGACCACAAAAGATTTAGAAGTGAATAGTCTTTCGAGGTTTACGACTATACTGTAAATCACTTTCACGAATCAGCCCACAAATGTAGTCTCCCATTATATTCTCGTTATACTGTCCTTGGTAGCGATGTTCAAAGTCCAGTATATCCTGGTGCTGCTCCTCCGAGCACGCTCTCAGGTTCTCCTTGAATTTATCGAGATCAGCATCAAGGATATGGACTTTTGAAGACACCCTGCAGTCCATTTAGCTGCAGTTCTTCACCAGAGTCTCAATCAACTCCACATAGTTTTCAGCCTTGTGATTGCCCAGGAAGCAACAAAGCTGTTCTAAGCAGCTTTCTTCTTTGTAGTGAGCATATTGGGAAATTTCTTGCACTGTAGGATTTCCGCGTTTGTGGTCAGACGAAGACACCAGCTTTGACCTTTGCCTCAAACTGTTTAGGGAAGAAGTCTCGCAGGTACTCGAAGGCTGCCGGATCCTAGTCTAGAGCTGTGATAAATTGTTTCATAAGTCCCAATTCGATGTGCAGTGGTGGCATCAGCACCTTCCGGCGATCCACCAGTGGCTTCTTCTTCGCCACAGAGAGCTCGGTCCTCTAGCTGTGGCCAGTGTCGCCTGTGGTAGTGCGCCTTGGTGTCACTGCTGGAATGAGGAATGCCACCATTTTGAAATCTACGATGACCGACCAGCCGTACTCATTATACTTCAAGGCGTGCCAGCCCTTGATGCTGCTGTAATCCTCTTTGAGGTGCTCCGAGTGAGCCAGGGGAAGAGACGGATGCTTGTTCCCGTTACAGAGCAGCACGGCTTTGAAGCTCCTGGATGGGTTGTCATTGAAGATGCGCCTCTTGTTCAGGGTACAGGCGATTCCAATTGCCTCAAACAGACCGGTCCCGTTGTGGCAGTATTATTGTATAATACCACAATAATTATATGCAGTTGTAAAGACAGACAAAGTTGATCAGACAAAGCAAGCTGGAAGAAGTAAAGAAAAAGGACGAGTTGTGAAGAATTTGCATGCAAACCTCAGCACGCTTATAAGTATGTATCTGTCATCACTTCGATGAAATTTTAGTGTCAGTTTGAAAGATCTTCCGCTTATAACGAGGAGCTCGGAACAGACGGAAATCATCATTAAATCGGGGCAAAAATTCCCACCATGTAAAACTATGCATTATATTTGTACAGTCCTTAAACTCTATTACTTTATATTACACAGGTTGAATGTATTATACTATTGTTTGTGAAAATTGCAACATCATGAAGGACTGATAGCATTAGCTTGAAACTTACGGGAAATGTACAACACGTTGTGGCATGCAAACGATTAGAATGTCTATGAAAATGAACCTGCGGTTTCGGGTTTAGGAGCAGTGAACTGTCCGGTCTCGAGTATAAAGAGCTGGCTCGAACGAGGTGTTGCAATCAGTGAAGAGCTGACATTCAGAAGAAAGGGCGTTTCTTGTGTCTTACTATGCCCTGTCGCCAAAGAAGATCGCATTATGAAACCCTAACGGACTCTGAGAGAGGAAGGATTGTTGGGATGAAAGCAGCTGTATTTTTCCCTTCCGTGAAATTGCTACTCGTACGGGTCGAAATGTCAGTAGACAGATCAGGCTCCGACTCACAGAAACCCGAGAAATGAACCGCAAAATCGCACGACCGCACTGGATAACAGACCGCATGTCAGTGACCGATCGCACAGCAACATCCACGATGTTAGTGCAGCAGTAAAGCACTGTCACAGGTCGGGATTTGTCCTCCAGCACAGTTCGATGCCGTCTTCTTAACAAAGGACTGGTCGCTAGAAGCCCATTGCTGCGCATTCCTTTGATCCTCAACCACAGACGCCTCAGGCTGCAATGGGGTCTCGAAAACAGACATTGGCTCAGCAACAGGTCGTGTTTTCTGACGAGTCACGATTCAACTTGATGCACCATTATGGTCGCATACATGTTCGAAGACATCGTTGTGAACGGCACCTTGCAGCGCCCTACCGGCCCAACGCCAAGATGACTGATTGGCAACAGGTCGTGTTTTCTGACGAGTCACGATTCAACTTAATGCACCACGATGGTCGCATCCGTGTTCGAAGACATCGTGGTGAACGGCACCTTGCAGCGTCCTACCGGCCCAACGCCAAGATGACTGATTGGCAACAGGTCGTGTTTTCTGACGAGTCACGATTCAACTCGATGCACCACGATGGTCGCATCCGTGTTCGAAGACATCGTGGTGAACGGCACCTTGCAGCGTCCTACCGGCCCAAAGCCAAGATGACTGATTGGCAACAGGTCGTGTTTTCTGACGAGTCACGATTCAACTTGATGCACCACGATGGTCGCATACGTGTTCGAAGGTATCGTGGTGAACGACACCTTGCAGCGTCCTACCGGCCCAACGCCAAGATGACTGATTGGCAACAGGTCGTGTTTTCTCACGAGTCACGATTCAACTTGATGCACCACGATGGTCGCATACGTGTTCGAAGACATCGTGGTGAACGGCACCTTGCAGCGTCCTACTGGCCCAACGCCATGATGACTGATTGGCAACAGGTCGTGTTTTCTGAAGAGTCACGATTCATCTTGATGCACCATGATGGTCATATACGTTTTCGAAGACATCGTGGGGAACGGCACCTTGCAGCGTGAATTTTTCAGCTGCATACCAGCCCAAGGCCAAGTGTCATAGTTTGGAGCGCCATTGAGTTCAATTCGCGATCTCACCTGATACAAATTGAGGGAACCCTCAACAGCCAGCGATACATCAGGGATGTTTTAGAGGCAGAGGTGATACCCTTCCTTCAGAGTTGTCCTGGCGCTATATTCCAACAGGACAATGCTCATCCACGTGTGGCCCTGAATGTTCAAGACCTCTTCCATGCACGGCAGATACCGCTTCTTCTGTAACCTGCATGTTCGCCGGATACGTCTCAGATCGAACATTTCTGCGACATCATAGCTAAGGGATTGGCCAGTCAAGCCCCTCCGCCAGTCACCACAAATGAACTCTGGCCTCGCATAGAGGCAGCCTGGCAGGCTATTCCCCAGGACGATATCAAAAGCCTGTTCCATTCAATGCCACGCCGTGTAGATGCTGTTATTGTTGTTCGAGGGGGCTTCACATGATATAGAGTTTTGAAGCGAAAATTTTTGTATAGCTGTACAACTGTAATTAGTTATCTTCTGTAACATGAATCTGTGATATATTCGAAGAGCTCAGTTCTTTCTTGTTTTTGCAATTTTCACAAACAGTAGTGTAGTTAGTATATTCCTTTAACACTGCTGCGTAAATATTTTATATTGTCACGTATAGTACAAATTTAAATTTTCGTTTTTGTTTACGGTCTCTTATGTAAATTTTTGGTTATCACTCTATAGCGAAAATGCCCTTTTCTGCCAATGGTGGAATTCTGGAGCGCCACCCCGTTGGCGCAGTTGTCTAAGCGATGGCTTCTGATCATTTTTCCGAAAGGGGTCCGGATTCGAATCCCAGTGAGGCATGGATGTTGTGTTTGTCTTACGATGCTGGCTCTCTCCTTTCCCTGGAACCAGTGGCCCTAAATTAGGGACGGGCGACTGCCTATAGCCCACTGAGTTGCTCACCGTGGTCGTTAAACCTCCAATAAAAAAATTAGTAAAATCATGCAATGCATTGATTATTATACGCTTTCCAACATACCAGAAATCATTACTCAAGTATGAGGACAATGGCTGTGGAACAAATTTCACTCCTGTGCCCTGACCATTGACCCAATTTCAATGATATTAAACAGAATTGGTTCAGTATACCTTCGGAACAACATGATAAAGTTTTGTCGCAATCGAAGTATTTTTACGTAAGTTATGACGCATAAAGGCGATGGAATGGATCCCGCTCCTGTGTCCTGACCTTTGACCCCATTTCGTCCATTTTCAGTAGGGTTCGTCCACAGGTTGTCCACTACGACATAGTAAAATTTCATCGAAATCGAATCATTTTTACGCGAGTTATCATGCAGACGGACGGACAGACAGACAGATGCACAAAGCTGGAGCATATACGCTTCTTTAACCTACGGTTGGAAAGCGTAAAAAACAACAATTCCGGAGCGGCTGCTCTACCACCCCGTGATAGAAGCGGGCGTCCGGGATCGCAGGTTTCGGGACAGCCGACACCCCATGTTTGAAGGAGCTCTCTGTACAAGAAGGAATTCCGATTAGTTTCAGACAATGCGTGGAAATATCATCATACATATTTTTTTCAAAGCATGTCCGCCTCGCGCATGTTTTTGGTTTACTGCAGTGAAACCTGGGTACTGCAGAAGAGACAAAGGAGTTATAACGAAGTAAATTTCTCCGTCATTTTTGTCCACGCCGGGATTCGAACCCGAGTCCACTTATTCCGAAACAAGTCGCTCTACCAACTGAGCTACACAGACGTTCGTACTCGCTGCTATCTGCCTTTATGTTGTGTGCGTCCTGCGGGGCAGGCACATCACACACCCCCCGCCCCGAAAGAGGGCCGGGGGGCATGGCCCACGGGTCAGCCGTGACCATGAATCGTTGCAGGCAGCCATCCGCTGTAGAACGTGCACTTGAGAACTCCCAGTCAATCTGGTGTGTGGAATGCAACGTCACAAACATTTATTTTTCGAAGCGCTGAAGAATGGATTCTCTTATTTTTCTTGTTTCGCGGTGTGGAAAGAACATCACACCATTGCGAGATCTTTAACGGCCGGGTCATCCGGGAAGTTCGGGCGCCATTATAGCGAAGTAAATTTCTCCGTCATTTTTGTCCACGCTGGGGATAGGACCCGAGTCCACTTATTCCGGAACAAGTCGCTCTACCAACAGAGCTACGCAGACGTTCGTTCTCGCTGCTATCTGCCTTTATGTCGTGTGCGTCCTGCGGGGCAGGCACGTCACAGAGTCGTTTGTATGCAGGAGAGATGCGCTACTCAAGGGAGACGGGGAAGTTGTGGAAAAACACAATCTGGTTATTAAACTGTGTTGTTGATTGTGGTATCGTCATCAACACGTTATCTTTAAACTCTTGTATGTTACGTGGTTGAGCCGCCGCAGATCGGATTTGCTGTTTAAACGCAAATCACAGAGGCTCGATTGGATTGATATCTGAGGAATTTGAAGGCCAGGACTATACCTGGAGTCTTCCTCATGTTCCGCGCCATTCTCAAACAGTCTGGGCCGTGTGGCATTATTCTGCTGAAAGTAGGCATTCCTAGAGGAGAATACCGTTGCCATGGAAGGATGTACCTGGTCTTGAATGATATTTGGGTAGGTAGTAGACGTTATAGTTTCCTGCACGTGAATGAATGGACCCAGGATTTCCCAGCAGAACACTCCCCGAAGTATTACACTGCCTCAACTGACTTGTTTTCGTTTCACGGTGCATACTGGTGGTAAATGATTCATACATACCACATGGCGCAACGGGAAACGAGACTCGTCGGACCAAACGACCTTCTACCGAACATGCAAGGTCCGGTATAGATGCTCGCGTGCCCATTGTAGGCGCTTCCGATAGTGAACCGAGGTTAGTAGCTTCGTGCGGCTACGCAGCCCCTTTCTCAGCAGAGTTCGATGTACTATATGTTGTGATACATTACTCCCGTCACCAGCACTCAACTTACCGGCGAGTTGTGCCACAGAATCCCATCTGTTGGCTCGTACCATACGGGATAACTTTCGCTTCCCTCTTGCATCGATTAGCATTGGTCTGCGCACACCTTGACGGAGGTTCGTGGTTTGTATCTCCTAGGACCACTTTTTGGAGGTACTAACCACGGCTAACCGTGAGTATCCTACAAGCCTTGCCGTCTCGGAAATGCTTTGACCCAGTCGTCTGGCCATTACGATTTGGAGTTTGTCAAAATCGCTGCCATTCCAATGTGAAGAACAAGAATAACACTGATTAACAGAGCTCAGTATCACAGAGCTGGAGACTCAGAGGTAAATCTTCCATAGAGACTCGTGGCAACAATTTGGCCACGATGATATCAATAGAACAGCGCGACAGTGGACGGACATGGAACTAAAACGTCGAACCGTAATCGTCTGCTTTTCTTCAAGAGTTTACAACTCAGATCACATGTAGAGGACTTTGGGAAGGGGTGTCTGACCCCAGGTCTTGAACAACCCTTAGAAATAGGAAGCTAGGAGATTTGGGCTAGAGTGCCCGATAGGAAAGTCACACGGAAGCGAGGTAGAAGACGCCCTTATTTACTACCGGGGGGCCAGTACCCGGGGTCCGACGGCTTAACGTGCCCATCAGATCAGATCAGATGTAGAGGATTTTAGGAAGGGAGTGTCTGACCCCAGGTCTTAAACAACCCTTAGAAATAGGAAGCTAGGAGATTTGGGCTAGAGTGCCCGATAGGAAAGTCACACGGAAGCGAGGTAGAAGACGCCCTTATTTACTACCGGGGGCAAGTACCCGGGGTCCGACGGCTTAACGTGCCCATCAGATCAGATCAGATGTAGAGGATTTTAGGAAGGGAGTGTCTGACCCCAGGTCTTAAACAACCCTTAGAAATAGGAAGCTAGGAGATTTGGGCTAGAGTGCCCGATAGGAAAGTCACACGGAAGCGAGGTAGAAGACGCCCTTATTTACTACCGGGGGCAAGTACCCGGGGTCCGACGGCTTAACGTGCCCATCAGATCAGATCAGATGTAGAGGATTTTAGGAAGGGAGTGTCTGACCCCAGGTCTTAAACAACCCTTAGAAATAGGAAGCTAGGAGATTTGGGCTAGAGTGCCCGATAGGAAAGTCACACGGAAGCGAGGTAGAAGACGCCCTTATTTACTACCGGGGGGCAGTACCCGGGGTCCGACGGCTTAATGTGCCCATCAGATCAGATCAGATAATATGTAGAGGATTTTAGGAAGGGAGTGTCTGACCCCAGGTCTTAAACCCTTAGAAATAGGAAGCTAGAAGATTTGGGCTAGAGTGCCCGATAGGAAAGTGACACGGAAGCGAGGTAGAAGACGTCCTTATTTACTACTGGGGTCAGACGGCTTCACGTGCACTGGAAAAACTGCCATGAATAGTCAGTGTTTCACCCGGATTAAGACGGTTTACAGATCGTGAGCACGCCACCTGGCGGTCAACCATAAATTTTCGGTAGATTAACTACATGTTCACGGTGTTTGAACTGTTACTGTATTTTAACCTTGACAATCTGGCAACGTTCTTCTTAAAGTGGTTATATACCTGTTTTTTCATGTACAATCAGTCGACTGGCAACATCTCTATGGGCAACACGCTATTATTTCCCGGTCAGTAGACATTATTATTTATTCCCGGTCATTAGGCATGTTAATGAACATTACGGCATTAGACGTTTTAATTTCCCGTTAGACATGTTAATGAACATAACATGTATTATTATTTATTTGTCATTAGACATATTAATGAACATTATGGTCATTAGACGTTTTTATTTCCCGGTCATTAGACATGTTATTGAACATTACGGTATGGTACCGTAAAATTACGGTTTACTGACTGGCCACTCAGCTGCCGGTGTATCAACCGTAATTTGACCTTGCAATGTTTTACAGTGGGCCCATCCGACGCACGGTGGGTATTTAGTGGTTCGAGCGTTCGTACCTGCCTGGGATTGAATCTGAGGTTTCTCCGTGGCAGTCACGAACGTTGATCACTAGGCCACCCGCGGCCCCAACACAGATCATATGAAGAGGATTTTAGGAAGGGAGTGTCTGGCCCCAGGTCAAAAACAACCCATAGAAATAGGAAGCTAGGAGATTTGGGCTAGAGCGCCTAATAGGAAAGTGACACCGAAGCGAGGTAGAAGACGCCCTTATTTACTACTGGGGTCCAGCACCCGGGGTCCGCCGGCTTAATGTGCCCATCAGATCAGATCAGATCATATGTAGAGGATTTTAGGAACGGAGTGTCTGACCCCAGGTCTTAAACAACCCTTAGAAATAGGAAGGTAGGAGATTTGGGCTAGAGTGTCCGATAGGAAAGTGACACGGACGCGAGGTAGAAGACGCCCTTATTTAGTACCGGGGGCCAGTACCCGGGGTCCGACGGCTTAATGTGCCCATCAGATCAGATCATATGTAGAGGATTTTAGGAAGGGAGTGTCTGACCCCAGGTCTTAAACAACCCTTAGAAATAGGAAGCTAGGAGATTTGGGCTAGAGTGCCCGATAGGAAAGTCACACGGAAGCGAGGTAGAAGACGCCCTTATTTAGTACCGGGGGGCCAGTACCCGGGGTCCGACGGCTTAATGTGCCCATCAGATCAGATCATATGTAGAGGATTTTAGGAAGGGAGTGTCTGACCCCAGGTCTTGAACAACCCTTAGAAATAGGAAGCTAGGAGATTTGGGCTAGAGTGCCCGATAGGAAAGTCACACGGAAGCGAGGTAGAAGACGCCCTTATTTACTACCGGGGGGCCAGTACCCGGGGTCCGACGGCTTAACGTGCCCATCCGACGCACGGCGGATATTTAGTTTTTCGAGCGTTCATACACAATAAAAAATAAGTGGTGTGCATTCACGGAAAATTTCTGAAAATAACGGCGGTAAAGTTGCCAGTTGGTGTCCGTCTTTTTCAGAAATTTCCGTTTTTAAAAGTGCCCTTTTACTTCAACTTCCGTATTTTTACAGATTTACCGTAGTCAGAAATTCCGTTTATATCAGAAAAAATCCATTTCATGTTTTTCCGTATTTAAACTGGAATTCCGCAAAAGTTGACGTCCCTGCATTTCTCAGTCCTTACCCCAGATAATCCTTCCGCTGCCTCAGGATCGAACCCCCGTCCTTGCTTCTGTTGGTTTAACAGGTAACCCACGCCTTTAACCACTGAGTCATACACCCTCGGAAATCTGTATCACGTACAGCGTAAAACAAAATGGGCGACGATGATTTTTTTTTTGTCATTAATGCAAGTGATTTAGTCATTTTATTCGGGGAACCAAAAATAAAAAGGCCCATTGGTGCTTATTATTTTTCTGAATAGATTTGTAATAATTTTTTTTCTGTAGGACTTTTGACAAATTAAGCATTTTTCATCGTGAATTTTCGAAGCAACAAAATGCTTTATAACGAAGTAAATTTCTCCGTCATTTCTGTCCACGCCGGGGCTCGAACCCTGGTTCCCTCATTCCGGAATAAGTCACTCAACCAATTGAGCTACGCGGACGTTCGTTCTGACTGCTATCTGTCTTTATGTCGGGTGCGTCCTGCTGGGACGCACGCAGCATTGCAATCCGACACGTCCTTCTGAGGGCAACTATTTTTTTGACGATGAATGTATTTCACAAAAAGAACCTCCTAAATATAAAATTTACTCTTGATAGCTATAATAGCTTTTCTTAAGTTGTCCAAAGACTGATACATAGACATCGTATAATCATTCTTAGAGTAACACAATATATAATAAATAGCTGGGCAACAAAATAGGGGAGAGGAGAAGAAATATCTTGTGCCACAATAAACAAAATTCGTGCGATATGCTATATATCCACAGTATCCGATTTCGCTACGGAATTTCAAAATTCGACAGACGATTGAAATTTAACAGTTAATCAAACCTCAAGTGTTCGCACCAGTCGCTCCTACTACCGATAATTTCTCGTCATGCGGATACGGAAAACGTCAGAACGGAGATTTCCCGTCATTTCTTTCGTGAATTAACGAAAGAAATGACGGAAAGTGCCTCGTGAAGTTCAGAAAATGCTTTACAGTGTTCCTGCCCAGGATCTAACCTGAGGTTCCTCCGTGGCAGTCAGGAGCGTTGACCACTAGGCCACCCGCGGCCCTAGTTTGCAACTCATATCAGATCAGATCAGATCATATGTAGAGGATTTTTAGGAAGGGAGTGTCTGACCCAGAGTCTTAAACAACCCTTAGAAATTGGAAACTGGGAGATTTGGGCTAGAGTGCCCGATAAGAAAGTGACACGGAAGCGAGGTAGAAAGGGGGAGGAAGACGCCCTTATTTATTACCGGGGGCCCTATACCCGAGATCCGACGGCTTGACGTGCCCATCCGACGCATGGCGGATATTTAGTGGTTCGAGCGTTCGTACCTGCCCAGGATCGAACCTGAAGTTCCTCCGTGGCAGTCACGAACGTTGACCACTAGGCCATCCGCGGTCTTAGTTTGCACCTCAGATCAGATCATACGTAGATTTTAGGAAGGGATTGTCTGACCCCAGGTCTTAAACAACCCTTAGAAATAGGAAGCTAGGAGATTTGGGCTAGAGTGCCCGATAGGAAAGTGACACGGAAGCGAGGTAGAAAGGGGAGGAAGACCCCCTTATTTATTACCCAGTACCTAGGGCCCGAAAGCTTAACGTGCCCATCCGACGCACGGCGGATATTCAGTGGCTCGAGCGTTCGTACTAGCTGGGATCGTACCCCAGGTCTTGTCCGTGGCAGTCACGAACGTTGACCACTAGGCCACCCGCGATCCTAGTTTGCAACTCTCTCCGCGGTGCTACTTATATAGACACTGGTACCGTATCACGTGACAGACGCTATCGTAGTTTCGTGTCCGACCACTGGGGCGCTGTCATAAACACGAGAGTTGGACCTCAGTCTCACCTCATTTATCCTCAGAGTTAGGTGTTATTTAGACCGTTACATGACCTTCACACGCGTCGTCCTTTACCTGCAGTTGCTTCGATTTGCATAAAGACGCGCTGGTCATAATGTTTTAGCTCTTCGGTGTATAGGTTAACGAAGTCGACTGCGAGCAGTAGGAGAGACACATACACAGTACGTCAAAGAATTTTTAAGACTGGCGCTAGATTTCAGCCTACGGTGGCGCCACCAGTGTAATCGCGAATGCGTTATAAACCGTGACCATCTGCTTGCTTTCTGGCAAAAGTACTGCGCAGGTGTTAAAATAACTCAAACGAAACGGCCGTTCATTAGAGAAGTAAAATTTTTTTCATGTTGAATTATTAAGATGAAACAAAGGGCTGTTATTAAATTTAACGCAAAACTTGGTAAAAGTGCCTCAGAAACGTACCAAATGATGAAACAAGTTTACGGTCAACTTTGTTTAAGTAGATCAAATGTTTTCCTGCGGCACAAACGTTTTTTGGACGGAAGAGATACGCTAGAAGATGATAAGCATACCGGAAGACCAAGTTCATCTAGGACACCTGAGATTATTGAAAAAGTGCGTGATTTCGTGGCAAACAATCGATGTGCGTCACTAAGAATGATGGAAGAGTCTTTAAACATCAACAAAGAAACGATTCGAACCATCCTGCATGAAGATTTGGGCAAAACAAAAGTCTGTGCTAAATTTGTTCCACACACATTAACCAATGAACAAAAAATCAAGGAGAAGTGCACATTGCAGAGATATCATTTCAGCCGCTGAAAATGATCCAAACTTCTTAAAATCGATTGTTGCTGGTGTTTTCAATATGATCCTAAAACAAAGCGACAAAGTGCGGAATGGAAGTCAAAAAACTCGCCACAAGCCAGAAAAACAAGAAAAGTTTCATCGAAAATCGAAACAATGCTCATTACATTCTTCAATAATAAGGGTATTATTATCCACAAAGAATTTGTTCCAAGTGGACAAACAATTACTAGTGAGTTTTATTTAAATGTTTTGTGGCGTTTGATGGGCAGAATTCGTCCAGAATATCAAGATGAAAACAGTTGGTGTTTGTTGCACGAAAATGCACCCAGTCACACCTCATTTTTTGTTCGTAGATTTTTGGCGAAAAATAACGTCTGTGTGTTAAATCATCCACCGTATTCGCCTGATTTAGCACCCTGCGACTTTTCTTTGTTCCCAACACTTAAAATGACGTTAAAAGGGTGTTATTTTGATGATATTTCGACCATACAAACAGCTTCGACGCGTGCTTTGGAGACAATTCCGCAAAGTGAACTGGAACAGGCATTCGAATCATTATTAAGTCGCTGTAACAAGTGTATTGAAGCCGGAGGAACGTATTTTGAATAACAAACCGAAACAAATTATAATTTCTTGTTTCTATTTCATTTTACAGACCCAGTCTTAAAAATTCTTTGCCACACTGTGTACACTTAAGCTACAGCTATTTAGAAACTTAATCAGCATATGGTTTGAGACATGTTGTTCCCTTTCTCTGTGCCTTTTAATGACTTATACGTATGCAGTTTCCTTCCTATGCTAATAAAAGCTACTATCTGAGAAAATAAAACAAAGAATACGATACACGAATGGTAGGGAGAAGTTCTAGAATAAACATTTCTTAACTTGCATTTGAAAAGCGATGATTTTCTGCTACTCAAGTTTGCATAAACAATTTATTCAGTGTGATATTTTCATATGGTACGACCTTATTACTTTAACGTTGAGTTTTTAGCATAAATTAGATGTTATTTGCCTTTCTTTATCAACAGTTTTCCCTGACATCATTATCAGCTTATCTTTATAGGTTACTTAAACAGAATTTAAGACCATTTTATCGGTTTAGAGCAGACCAGAATCGAGCAGTCATTTCTTGCATCACAGCCTCACAAATGTTCCAGAACCAAATGGCTGAGTTGCGGTTTTATTTATTTATGTATTTACTTGTTTATTTTTATTTATGTACTTAATGTAATTACGTGTTTATTTCTATGTATTTATTTATTTTCATTACTTCTCTATTTATAGGTTTCGTAGCTGAGAATTTTCTCTCTTATTATCACTGCCAAGCCGCATCGATCTCTCTTCACGGTGACTTGCCAAACGACTAAGCTGATTATCTTCCGTGAATCAAGCAGTTGCCCTGGTAAGTTTCCAGATTTGACAATTTCTTTTTAGTGTTTCTTGTACAATCATAGATACAAGAAAGTATTCTGAGGAGGGAATAACCACCACGGTGGCGCAGTGGTCTAAGCGATGACTTCTCACCATTCCTGCGAGGTGGGTACGGATTCGAATCCTGCTGGCCGCCCCGGTGGCGCAGTGGTCTAAGCGATGGCCTCTGATCATTCGTCCCTAAAGGGGCCCGGGTTCGAATCCCGGTGAGGCATGGATGTTGTGTTTGTCTTACGGCACTGGCTCTCTCCCTTCCCTGGAACCAGTGACCCTAAATTAGGGACGGGCGACTGCTTATAGACCATTGAGTTGCTCACGGTGGTCGTTGAACCTCCAATAAAAAAAAAAAAAAATCCTGCTGAGGCATGGATGTTGTGTTTTCTTACGGCACTATCTCTCTCCCTTCCCCAGAACCAGTGCCCCCAGATTAGGGACGGGCGTCTGCTCATAACCCATTGAGTTGCTCACGGTGGTCGTTAAACCTCCAATAAAAAATAAATGAATAAATAAGAGCCCGTTATTACTAACTTGACATGTTATTCCAACCTCATGAATATCAGCAAGGTAGTTTAAAATTTTTTTTTTTTTTTTTTTTTTTTGATTGGAGGTTTAACGACCACCGTGAGCAACTCAATGGGCTATAAGCAGTCGCCCGTCCCTAATTTAGGGTCACTGGTTCCAGGGAAGGGAGAGAGCCAGTGCCGTAAGACAAACACAACATCCATGCCTCACCGGGATTCGAACCCGGACCCCGTTCGGACGAATGATCAGAGGCCAACGCCTTAGACCACTGCGCCACCGGGGCGGCAATTTAAAAATTTCTAAAAGGCCTAGGCCCTAAACTATTGTGTTTTTTTTTTTTTTTTTTGATTGGAGGTTTAACGACCACCGTGAGCAACTCAAATGGGCTATAAGCAGTCGCCCGTCCCTAATTTTGGGTCACTGGTTCCAGGGAAGGGAAAGAGCCAGTGCCGTAAGACAAACACAACATCCATGCCTGACCGGGATTCGAACCCGGACCCCATACGGACGAATGATCAGAGGCCAGCGCCTTAGACCACTGCGCCACCGGGGCGGCTGTTTTGTTTTACAATTGGGTTCTTCGAAAAACGTATGATGTTCCTTCCGCACATCACTGGAATGACTGAGAATTCCTTCGCTTCGGAAAATGCGTGATGTTTCTTCCACACATCGTGTAGAATTAGTCAGAATTCCTTCTTCTGCAGAGAGTTACTTCAAAGCATGCGCAGTGGTCTAAGCGATGGCCTCTGATCATTCGTTCGAAAGGGGTCCGGGTTCGAATCCCGGTGAGGATGGATGTTGTGTTTGTCTTGCGGCACTGGCTCTTTCCCTTCCCTGGAACCAGTGACCCTAAATTAGGAACAGGCGACTGCTTATAGCCCATTGAGTTGCTCACGGTGGTCGTTAAACCTCCAATAAAAAAAACCCAAAAAAACCCTTCAAAGCATGATTTTGCCGCCCGGTGGCGCAGTGGTCTAAACGCTGGCTTTTGGTCATTCGTCCGTGAAGGGTCCGGGTTCGAATACCGGTGAGGCATGGATATTGTGTTTGTCTTACGGCACTGGCTCTCTTCCTTTCCTAGAACCAGTGGTCCTAAATTAGGGACGGGCGACTTCTTATGGCCCTTTGAGTTGCTCGCGGTGGTCGTTAAACCTTCAATAAAAACAAACAAACAAACAAACAAAAAACAGGGTTTGCGGCGGACCCGAAACCTGCGATTTCGTGCCCCTGCCTTTTTCGGGGGCTGGGATAAATGAGATAAATGTGACGTACTACAGAGGTGACGGACATGTCGTAACGGCAGAGTTGCAATGATAAATTCCGTCGGTGTAGCTTAGTTGGAAAAGCATTCGTCCGGAGTAGAAGGATGCAGCATCGATTCTGTCACCGGCAAATTTGTATTTTCACATGTTGCAGATTGGTCTGAGGACAGTGGTCGTCGAAAAGTTGGACCCTATGGAGAATCTCTCAGACGAATTGGATCGTGGAAGATGAAATCCCTCAACAAAGTTGAGGTGATGGCGTACCACATCGGCGGACGTTGACAAAATAACTGGCCGCCCCGGTGGCGCAGTGGTCTAAGCGATGGCCTCTGATCATTCGTCCGAACGGGGTCCGGGTTCGAATCCCGGTGAGGCATGGATGTTGTGTTTGTCTTACGGCACTGGTTCTTTCCCTTCCCTGGAACCAGTGACCCTAAATTAGGGACGGGCGACTGCTTATAGCCCATTGAGTTGCTCATGGTGGTCGTTAAACCACCAATCAAAAATAATAATAATAATAATAATAATAATAATAATAACTGGTAGGGAGTATTCGACGAAGAATAGAGGCCGTTGTAAGGGCTAAGGATATCAGCACACAATACTAAATGTTCTGTAAATAAAGATTATTTATGGACACGCCTAGATGTTAATGAGATTATTATGCTTTATCTAATGTATATACAAGGCAGTGGAAAAATGCGAGTTTTTCTGTCCGCAAATTGTTCGATCACTTCGAAATGACCTAGAAATCTAAAAATTGGTATGCTGATTGATATCCTTAACGTCCGTATGCCTAGAAAAGACCGAAAAACCCCCAACAAAACAAAATGGCTGCTTTGGAACATTAGCTACTTGAATTTTTCGCGAATTGTTCGACCACTTCTAAATGACATAGAGATCTGAAAACTGGTATGCTGATAGGTCTTAAGGTCCGGATACCTAGAAATGTCCAAAAACCAAAAAAACTCAAAATGACGACTTTGGAACACTGAATTTTTTCTACCACTTCTACACAAAGAAAAGCCTGAAAACCAAAAACGTCTAAAGGAAGGCTTAGCTTTGCTGTTCAAAATGCTGATAGGTTTAAAGATAATTATGCCAGAAACGTTGAAATGCTGTAAGAATTCAATGACATTTTGCTTTAAAATTAAGGAGGCGCCAAAGCCTGCTACAGTTTTACGTCAAACCGTATGCGTTGACGTCACGACCCTGTTCTAAATCGTAAAACAGTTACGGATCTTAAATTACTTTTCTTTCCCTTAATTACTTTTCCCTTCCTTTAAGTTTTTGTTCAAAAATTGATTTTATGGATTCACCGTTCAGAGAACGGGCATGACTGTTAATGCAATATAAATGAAATTGCTCAAAAATGGCGACATAGGGCGTAATTTGTTTTACATTCACAAATCTGCGTAACAGTTGCCGCGTTTCCAATGCTGTGACGTATGAGATAAACCTTGTCTTAATGTACGTTCGATTGAAGGTTGTGCTTTCCGTCGAGTGACAAGATTTTATTGACAACAGTCCAAGGCTTTGAGCCTAATATGGTTGTGTGATTATCAGTCGTAGCTATGAGATACAATGGAGGCCACACAAACATTTGTTTGTTCGTCATGTCGAAGCAATAACCGCTCTCGTGTAATCAGGATCTTACCAGTTAAGATTAAAAACCTTCTACGTACTTATGATTCACTCCACGAGAGAGCTGTCTGACTACGAATTTACTTTATTCATACAGTTCTGGGGTGTCCGTATTAGCACGGCTTCCAAAGTTTTATTTCCTTGATAACAGAACAAACAGTTTAATTTTTTGATAATGCCGTCCTCTTTCTCAGCTGAGCAGAGGTCATTGGTCCGCTTTCAAAAAGAACAAAAAAGCCCTTTCAGGAACGAAGTAAACGAACTCAAAAGTTGCAACCCTGATAACATAATGAAAGTAAGAGCGCCAGCACGTTTCATTTTTTCCCGGGGGTGGGGGGGAGGGGGTAACGACCACCGCGAGTAAGTCGGTGGGCTATAAAGCAGTCTCCCGTCCCTAATTTAGGATCACTGGTTCCAGCGAAGGGAGTGATCCAGTGACGTAAGACAAACGCAACATCCATACCTCCCCAGGATTCGAACTGGGCCCATATCCGACGAATGGTCACAAGCCAGGACTTAGACCACTACGCATGGGCTGGATTCAGGTGATGTCTATAGTACAGAAGCTGAATCCAGCCCACAAACACAACATCCATCCCGGTGAGGCATGGATGTTGTGTTTGTCTTTCGGCGCTGGCTCTAACCCTTCCCTGGAACCAGTGGCCATGAATTCTTTTTTTGATTGGAGGTTTAACGACCACCGTGAGCAACTCAATGGGCGATAAGCAGTCGCCCATCCCTAATTTAGGGTCACTGGTTCCAGGGAAGGGAGAGAGCCAGTGCCGTAAGACAAACACAACATCCATGCCTCACCGGGATTCAAACCCGAACCCCGTTCGGACGAATGATCAGAGGCCATCGCTTAGACCACTGCGCCACCGGGGCGGCCCCTGAAATCGGGACGGGCGATTGCTTACAGGCAACTGAGTTGCTCACCATGGTCTTTAAATCCCCAACAAAAAAAAAAAAAAACTTTATTTATTATTATTTTTTTTTGATTGGAGGTTTAACGACCACCGTGAGCAACTCAATGGGCTATAAGTAGTCGCCCGTCCCTAATTTAGGGTCACTGGTTCCAGGGAAGGGAGAGAGCCAGTGCCGTAAGACAAACACAACATCCATGCCTGACCGGGATTCGAACCCGGACCCCTTACGGACGAATGATCAGAAGCCAACGCCTTAGACCACTGCGCCACCGGGGCGGCAAAAAAAAAAACCTTTAACTAACTGGTGCAAGTGAACCTGTGGCCGCCCGGTGGCGCAGTGGTCTAAGCGATGGCCTCTTATCATTCGTCCGAACGGGGTCCGGGTTCGAATCCCGGTGAGGCACGGATGTTGTGTTTGTCTTACGGCACTGGCTCTCTCCCTTCCCTGGAACCAGTGACCCTAAATTAGGGACGGACGACTGCTTATAGCCCATTGAGTTGCTCACGGTGGTCGTTAAACCTCCAATCAAAAAAAAAAAAAAAAAAAAAGTGAACCTGTGCATCAGAAACCGTTGCTTTCCCCTGAGCTTTGTTATTCTGTGGCGGTCTTACTATTTGAAACGTGTATATATGGCTTACTGGACACTACATACACTATATCGACAAAAATCACCGGACACCTAGAAGAGAAACACAACAAAATATTTGTTGACATACATTAGTACGGTGTCGGTCCACCTTTGGCTTACATGTGTCTTCACGAGCTCCGTGTTTGAGTGCTTCACGTACGTGTTTTGTGTGTCCCATCATTGTTCTTCCGTGTGTGTGCCAAAGTTAAAGGCTTTCGTTTAAGATCCCTCACGAGTTCGTGAGTGCTTTTTTTTTTTTTTTCATTATCAGTGTTTTAATTTTCACACCGAGCTGGTCCTTTTCTTCGTTAACCCTTGCCATTGATTATGGCATCTGCCGATGAGGGCGCTGTTTCCGCCCGCATCGCTGCAGCTCCTAGCGTCGCCTCTTCAACGACAGACGCAGCCGATCAATCATCTTCACTTGCTAGTGGAGAGCCTCTTAAGTTTCCTCCCGTCATTTGCACGTCTTCTCCTGCTGAAGATGATGAATTCATGGACGTCTCGGTTGGAGTCGCTAATCTGCCCTCTACAGTTTCTACTGCCTCTGCTTCCAGCACATTGTCTTATGCTGCGTCAATACCTTCCAGAGGAGGCGCTTCTGCACGCACGTATTCTGCGACTGCCTCTGGTATTCCACCGGCTTTCTCCTCGTCTCGTCTGCCCCCTATGGATTCTTACGTTATTCTCAACGGTGACACCATCTTATTAGACATTCCCGAGAACTCTCCCGCTGGTCAACGTCTTCATTCGACCCTCGAGTTGGGGGTTTGTTTTGATGCGCTGCCCAACACTCCTTTGAAACAGTACAGCTCCGCTCTCAAAAAGATGCTTCCTTCTGGTGCCATCACCCACCACACTCGAAAGCCACGAACTGTGATTGTTTAGTTTTCGAAGAAAGAATATGCCGAGCTTGTCTTGTCTCGAAGCCTATCAATTGGCGATCGTCACCTCTTAGCCGAATCCATCGCACAGCGTCTTGTTCTGGTCTCTCTATATCCGGTCCCCCAGGATATCTCTGATGATATGCTGTGTGCTGCACTTAGTCGATGCGGCAGAATAGTCGGTCCAGTGAATACTCTCCTCATCCCCTCTCTGATAAACATATCTGTGGCTTCCGTAGAAATGCTCGCATCATCTTCCAGTCGGAAGAGCATCTCATATGTGTCTTAAGGCTGTCTTTGAATGGGTGTAAGAAAATTCTATCCTATATCTGCAATGTAAATTCTTTTATACACATTTTCTCGAAGACTATTACTTTGTACTGTTTGAAATTTTGAGCACAAATAAAAACGACCTATAGCTAATACACTATCTACCAACAAGTAATTGGACACCCCTGCGATCGACGATATCTGCGGTCCTGATACACGTCACGGCCGCCGCCTTTAAATATCGTGTGGGAAACAACAACGCAACCAGTCGCATGCAAGATGCCACGCAGTTCGGAGCTCTCTGATTTCGAGAAAGGTGTAATCGTCGGGTATCACAGAAATGGCCGATCCATACGTGACATATCCAGCGAGTTGAAGTACACAAAATCGACAGTGGCCTACGTGATTGACAAGTGGGAGATGAGAGGTGACTGTCGGAATGTGCCCCGACCCGGCAGACCCACAAAACTGGGAATTAGAGACCGACGGATGTTGGCCAGAGAAATTCGGAAGAACCGCACCAAATCGATGGGCCACATCCGCGAGGAGTTTCAACAGGCATCCGGGAGTGTTCTTTCGATGAACACCATCCGTAAGGAAGCCCAACTGCTCGGTTATCATGGACGTGCTGCCGCCCACAAGCCTTTCATCACCAAGTCCAATAGCGCTGCTCGGTTAACGTGGTGCAAAGAACGTCGACAGTGGACCGTTGAACAGTGGAAACAGGTTCTCTGGAGCGACAAATCAAGGTTCACCCTCTACCGTTTGGATGGCAGAGTCTGGGTTTGGCGTCTGCCTAAAGAACGCATCGTGCCGGAATGTATTGTGCCAACTGTGAAGTTCGGCGGCGGTGTAATTATGCTATGGGGGTGTTTTTCCTGGTATGGCACGGCACTCTTTGTCGTAATTCCTGGTAGACTCAACGCCGAGACCTACTGAACCATTTTGGATGACCATGCGCTTCCTACGTTGTGGCAGTTTTACGGGGTAGACCCATGTTACTTTCAGGATGACAATGCCACCTGCCATGTTGCAAGGTCCACCATTGCTTGGTATGGTGACAATGGGATTAATCGAATGGACTGGCCTGCGCAGAGCCCGGACCTTAACCTTATCGAACACCTCTGGGACGAGTTGGAGCGTCGACTTAAGGGGTGCCCCCACCGTCCGAAATCGGTGAAGGAACTGACCTGTCTTCTCCAAGCCGAGTGGAAGAAAATACCGCTAGCCGTCGTGCAACGCCTGGTTGAGAGTATGTCCCGGAGGGTCGCAGCTGTAATCGCCGCTGGTGGAGGCTCCACCAACTATTGAAGGTGAATAAACTTTGCTTTCCTTTGCTATCACAGGTGTCCAATTACTTGTTGGTAGATAGTGTATATATACGCCGTTTGCGGACGATACCATTTACCGCACGGTTGTTGTGGTATGTAATGAAAATGGTAACGCCTTGCCCAGTTTTTTTTAGCACCACAGTGTATTAGGCGTTATGACGAAGTAAATTTCTCCTTCATTTTTGTCCACGCCGGGCGTCGAACCCGGGTCCCCTCATTCCGGAATAAGTCGCTCTCCCAACTGAGCTACGCGGACGTATGCTCTCGCTACTATCTGCCTTTATCTCATTTGCGTCCTGCAGTGCAGGCAGGTCACCCTCCCCCTCCCGAAAGAGGGCCGGGGGCATGGCGCACGGGTCAGTCGGGACCATGTGTCGCTGTAGGCAATCATCGGCTGAAGAACGTACATGAGAACTCCCAATCAATTTGGTGTGTAGAACGTAACATCACACACATTTATTTCTCGAAGCGCTGAAGAAGGGATTCTCTTTTTTTTTCCTGTCTCGCGGTGTGGAAAGAACATCACACCATTGCGAGATATCTAATAGCCGGATCATCCGGGAAGTTCGGACGCCAATGTGACGAAGTAAATTTCTCCGTCATTTTTGTCCACGCCGAGCATCGAACCCGGATTCCCCTCATTCCGGAATAAGTCGCTTTCGTGGTAATTTCTGCTATGCTACGCGGACGTATGCTCTCGCTGCTATCTGCCTTTATCTCATGTGTGTCCTGCGGTGCAGGCACGTCACAGCGTACATATAAGTTCTAAAGCTTTTTTTTGTGTGGCGTATACCGCTAATTTACATATCCGACATTCCCCAGCGTTGCTATCATGTGACCGTAACTGGTTCAGAGTATGAAATGTAACACACAAGTTTGCTCAACAGTCTAAACCAAAACTCACGACGCATAAGTTGCCCAACCGTCTAGGTTGGTTGGTTGGTTATTAGATTTTATTGGCGCAAGGGCCATGGTTGGCCAAAGAGCGCCAGACACAAGACAAACAGACAAAATTAAAAAACGGAGCATAAATCGCAAAAACTGGCTGACCAAGTAAAACCGAACCATGAGTACGAAGGAAGGGCCAAAAAAGACAAAGAAACAAACAGTATGAAAAACATGGTACAATGGTGAGAAACAAGCCGATTAAGTAAAACTGAGGTTGGTTGGTTGGTTGGTTGGTTGATTTTAGTGGCGCAAGGGGCAGGTTTGGCCAAAGAGCGCCAGACAAAGAACTATCAGCTACAGATTTTTAAAAGCGTGGAAAATGATTAAGAGCAGACAGGCTTGGTAAAAGTTGGAAAAAAGGATGATGAAAGCCGTGAAGACAAGTTAGTTAATTGGGTTTATATAAAAATTTATTAACTTACTATTGTAATTATTATAATTTGTTTTTCATTTAACACAACTACACAAAGGATGAGTCACAGGAGGGGACGAACCGTCACTCTCCTCCCCCCACACTCCTCTGCAATGCTGGCCGAGGGCGGGGACGAACTGTCACTCTCCTCCCCCCCATGTTCCTCTGCAATGTTGGTTGAGGCTGGGGACGAACTGTCACTCTCCTCCCCCTATGTTCCTCTATAATGTTGGTTGAGGGTGGGGACCTCGCTGAGTCCGAGACAGTTGCAATGTTGGTCAGGCGGACCGCGACAGTTGGATGGACACTGCACACCTTTGCGGATTGAGGGCCGGGTCTTCCGCACGTGCAGGCTTTCTGCTGGGAACTGAAAGAGTCGGTCGTCTTCAAAAGAGAAGGCGCAGACTCAGCTATCTGGAGCTCGGGGAAATCCACCTGTGTCGCTTGTTCAGCTGTAGATTGCTTGGCAAGTGCGGCGAGAGCTACAGGGCGCGGAACAAAGGGCTGCACGGGTTGTGGCAGAGACTGAACTACTGCGGCAAAAGTACGCTGTCGAGTGGTGGGTATACCCAACTTGGCCTTTGCAGCAGGGTACGAGAGGCCTTCCAGGGTTTTGAGGCGCTGGATCGCCATCTCGTCCTTCCATTTCATACAGTTGCGGGAGTAAGCTGCATGGGCCTCACCACAGTTAACACAGCAGGCCGCAGAAGTGCAACCTTCCCCGTCATGTTCACTGGAGCCACAATTAGCGCAACGAGCGGAACTCTTACAGAAACGTTGTGAATGCCCGTACCTCTGGCACCTGAAACAGCGCAGAGGACTGGGAATGTACGGGCGAACTCCACAGACCAAGTAGCCAGCCTTGATTTCGGTTGGAACTTTCGGGGAGTTAAAAGTCAAGATCACATTTTTAGACTTAATCAAAGAACCATCGCGCCGAAACATCATACGACGTGCAGCAATAACACCTTGATCTGCAAGTTCAGTCACCAATTCTTCTTCACTGCATGGCAAGAGATCAAACTCCGAAATAACACCCCGAGAGGTGTTAAGAAACGGGTGAGGTGTCACTTTGACAGGAATGCCTTGAAGACTAGTGAGGTGCAGAAAAGTGTTACTCTGAGAAACACTGCAAGTTTGGACAAGCAGGTCCCCAGAGCGAAGCTTCTTCACAGACCTCAAGGGGCCAACCGCAGCGTCCAAAGCTTTACAAATGAAAAAGGGAGATTTGGTAGACAGTCTCTCATTCGGATCGATGGATTCCACAACTAAGTGTGTAGCATGCGTAGTCACAGCAAACGAGGGGAGACGACGCTTCGGAGCGACTGGAACAGCTGCCGAAGAAGAGGTTCCACATTCTTGGTCCAGGTCAAGGTCTAAAGATCGTTTAAGGTTATGAGACTTGGTAGGTTGAGAAGACGAAGGAGAGTCATTGTCAATAATCATTTTCTCAGGCGACTTAAATTTGGAGTTTTTCTTTTTGTTTTTACCCATGGAAAAAAGGAAGAGGATTCGTCTGCAAACTACTCCACCCACCACCGAGCCCTACGAGGGAGAACTGGAGGTCTGCAAGTCAAGAAAATGACGCTGGACACAGTTCTGGAGCTTATACGTTGCAGATATAGTCCGTTGGCTGTGATCACACGCACTCGGCGGACACTTCGGCCTCCGGGTACCGTCATGCCAACGCCTTTGGCATGATCCCACAGCCCCCGGGCTTACCCTGCCGTGCTATACGACAAAAAAAGCCGCTAAAGCCCTGTACACAACTTGGTACAAGACTTCCGACTAGAGGTGGGTTAGTCTCTAGCCTCCCGTTTACAGCGAAGCCGGGGTCGAAGAGGAGTGTTGGTACACAGGAGGCACTTAACCGGTCTCCTGCGACCTCAGCCGCCAGACATCCCATTTCCGCCTCACGGGTCTCCGCACGCGGCAAACATGCAGGTAGGTCTAGCACCCAAACCAGTTAAAAGGAAAAAAGAAATCCAAAGAAGACAAAACCTGGAAGGGAACCTAAACGGAATCTCAGCAACCTACGAACTGAGCGGTTAATATAAAACAGTTAGTGGTGGAGGGTAACAAAACTACAAGACCGGGGTGTTAGTACATAACGTGGTAGCGATTAAGTAGAGTAAACAACACGGGCAACTAGCCAGTGGAGAAAATAAATAAAAACCAAAAAGCGAGACACAAGACCAGCTAGGGATCGTGGGGCCGCAACTCCCCAACAGCTGGATGAACAGCCGTCCCTGCAAACACCAAAATAAAAAACAAGCGGTGGCATGACATCAGATGTTGACCAGTCACAAGGTCAGCTCGGGCCGTGGGGGCGCTGCTCCCCAAATAACTGGAAAACCAGTTATCCCCGTGCGGGGCCCAACCGTCTAAACCAAAACTAAACAAAAACTGTGACACACAAGTTTGCCCAACCGTCTAAACCAAAACTCACACAGCCGCCCCGGTGGCGCAGTGGTCTAAGGCGTTGGCCTCTGATCATTTGTCCGTAAGGGGTCCGGGTTCGAATCCCGGTCAGGCATGGATGTTGTGTTTGTCTTACGGCACTGGCTCTCTCCCTTCCCTGGAACCAGTGACCCTAAATTAGGGACGCACGACTGCTTATAGCCCATTTGAGTTGCTCACGGTGGTCGTCAAACCTCCAATAAAAAAAAAAAAAACTCACACGTGCTTTTTGATACAATATTCTCCTACCGATGTGCAAGTACAGACGCACTTTTTTTTTTAATTTATTTATTTGTTTAACTGTTACAATAGAATCATTGAATAAATTAGTTTACAGAGTAACTTAAAGTTTGTAACAGTATGGGAAGCCTAAGAAAATGCCTCTTTCAAGAGTCCTGACATAGCTCAGGCTTCCCTGTAATCAATTGATAACAGTCAAGTCAATTGTATAATTATACAGATGTTAAATTCTCTATATGCTCATATAACATTTTAATCTGAAAATCAATTTTCTTATTGTTGAAGTATATCTGATTTTAATTTTTTCTTAAATAAATTGAAATTGTTAATATTGGTTAATTCATTTGGGAGTGCATTCCAGTACATTGGACCACTATATGTAATATTTTGTTGTGCCACTTGTGTTCTTGGTGTAGATATTTGTAGACACTTTTGATCTTGTGTGATATAGATGTAATATTGGTGCTATTTTAATTATTTCAGTAAGATTGTAATTATCTGATTTTATACATTTAAACATAATTTTTCCCAGATTGAAGTTATACAATTGTTTAATATTTAATATTTTATATTTTTGTGGATATACCTTAGAGTACCTAAAACTATTTATTTGTATAATATTATCCTTGTTATTATTAATTTTAAGATCAATTAATCTAATGCATTTGTTTTGTAGCATTTGAAGTTTTTTGAGGTGTTAGTATTCGTTGTCTGGCCCCAAGCTAAAAAGCAATAATTTAAATATGGATGAATCAAGGCATAATATAATAACATTAAGGTTTTAATAGTTAGGTTGTTTATCACATTACTGACTATTCCTATATTTTTAGATATTTTTGTTAGTAATATATCTATGTGTCTAGTCCATTTTAAATCTTTGTAAAGTGTAATTTCTAAATAAGTAAATTTATCTATTATTTGAATTATTGTTTTGTCAATTACCAATTTTTCAATTATTTGTAGAGGAGATAATTGCCGAGTAAATATTACTGCTTTAGTCTTTTTTAAGTTTATTAGCATTTTATTTGCTGCCATCCAGTTAGAATATTTTTCGAGCAGTATATTTGCTTTATTGATCATTTCATCAATATGATTGCCATGAATTAGAATAGTTGTATCATCTGCATATAAAATTATATTAGTTTCTTTATTTACAATGAAAATATCATTTATGTATATGTTAAATAGCAAAGGCCCAAGTATAGAACCCTGAGGAACTCCAGAGTTTATCTTTTTTTGTAGAGATGAATATTTCTGAATTTGTGTAAATTGAGGTCTATCTGTTAAGTAGTTTTTAAGAAGTGTATAAGAGGTGTCTCTTATCCCTATATGCATCAGCTTTTTTAATAATATTTCGTGATTTAATGAATCAAATGCCTTTGTTATGTCTAAAAAAATTGCTAATGTGAAGCTGTGATTTGCAAGATTCTGTTGTATGTTATTTTGAATTGTAAGTACTGCCATTTCTGTTGACTTATTTTGTTGAAATCCATATTGATATTGATTTAAAATTTTAAATTTTGTCAGATATGAAATTAATCTGGTATATATTAATTTTTCTAAAATCTTTGCAAAAGTAGATAAGTTTGCAATTGTCTGTAGTTATTTATAATGTTTTTAGATCCAGATTTGTGTTTAGGAAAAATTTTAGTAATTTTTAATTTCTCTGGGAAAATTCCTGTTTTAATTATGAGATTAAATACAAATAATAGGGGTTCAATAATAATTTCAGCTATGTGTTTAATAACTTGTGGGTGAATTTCATCATAGCCAGGTCCAGTATTTGTTTTTATATGGGTTAATTCAGTTAGTAGTTCAGTTTTTGTTATTTCCATAAGATATATAGAGTTAGTGTAAGTGGTATTTTGTAAATATGATTTAAAAGGAGTATTTGTTTTTTTTATTTTTTCATTTATAATTTTTGGGATTGAAATAAAATGTTCATTAAATAATGTAGCAATTTTGTTTTTGTTTACTTAATATTTTGATTAATTAAAAAGTCTGGGCATGCCATTTTAGAAGAGTTTCCCAGAAGAAAATTTAGGTGCTTTCATGTTTTTCTGGGTTGATTTTGGGAAAAGATATTTACGTAATAGTTTTTTTTTTTGTTGTTACTCTTATTGCAGAATTTAAATGATTTCTATCTGTTTAAAAGTGTTCAAAGTCTACTTATAGTTTAGTTTTTAGAAATTTTGCATACAGTTTATTTTTTTTGTTTATACGATTTATTAAATTGTTTGTGATCCATGGTTTTCTAAATTTTTTATTTTTTGTATTAGACAATACAATCACTGGAAATGCCTTTTCATAGAGTTTCTTAAATACTGAAATAAACAAGTCATATGCAATAACTGGAGAGTCTATGGTATCCAACTCAACCCAATTTATCTGACTACGATTATTTTTAAAATATTCTAAGTTTGAAGTATTAATTTTCCTAATTTGGGAATTTTTGTTAGTTGTATTAATTTTAGGGTGATGAAACGTATGTTTATATATAATAAATATTGGAAGATGATCACTTAAATGATATTCAAGAACTCCAGAAGTAAATGTAGAAGTTTGTGAGTTTACTATACATAAATCCAATATGGTTTGAGAGGTTGCAGTAATACGCGTTGGGGATAGAATTGTATTTTTTAATCCAACTAAGTGAAGAGTATGCATAAATTTATTTGTAAATGGATTAACTTGAGAAATATCAATGTTTAGGTCTCCCAACATAAATATTTTTTCCTGCAAAGTTAACATAGTTAGCGAGATCACTCAGTATCTTTAGAAATTCAGTTATTTCAGCATTTGGTGGTCGATAACATACACTGATGAAGTAAAATTGGTTTTGGATTGTCAAGATTTCAATATTTTTATTGCTAATAGTGAATTCAGGTACTAAAGAGAAGTATTCATTATCTTTATGTATGTAAATTGCAACCCCTCCCCCTTTTAAAGAAGTTCTATTTCCTTTAAAATTGTTATAATCATTAATTTGTAAATTATATTCCTCAGTTGGAAACCATGTTTCTGTTATACAGATAATATCTAATTTTACTCTGATCTGTTGTATTAAAGTTTCAAGTAATGTAATTTTGTTTATTAATGATCCTGCATTTATATGTATTAATTTTAGAGTTGAATGTGGTTCCTTTATTAGAATCTGATTAAAATTTTCTAAAGTATATGTTGAGGTTGAGTTAGTTGTTAGTGTATGGGTTAATCTGTTAATAATGGGACAATCCTCTGTCATTAGTGTTAGTTAACATTCCCTCCCCAAACCCATTTTTAAATCCCCCTTGTAAAGCCAACCCTGATCACCAAACCCACATTTTTATTCCAATCAACTCAAGCCAGTGAGGTCAATTCAAGGCCATATTGAACCAAATCATTCTCAGTATAAATTCTTTTTTTTAGTTCATCTTCTGTCACCTTTATATACAAACCACCATTCCAGATCCAAGCATATTTAATTCTGCCCTGGTGAACAAGAGTTCTTGCCTGCCAGAAGAGCCACTTATAGCATGGAATTAAATTTTCGTTTAAGAAAATTCTGGTAGCTGGCAAACTTGGATCCAAATCAGAGTTCAAGATGAGTGTTTTTCTCTTTGACATCCATAGGTTTCTTACTGATCTAGACTTGAACTGAGCAATATCAGTAGAGTCTTGTATTTTCCCATATCTCAACGGAAGTGGATGGGCCATGTCAATATCAGACTGTTGTTGATCTTCTATTTTAAGTTGTTTTGCCAAAATATCTATATGTGAAATCAAGTCTGAATCATTGGCAATATTTGTAAGATCAAGCCCATTAATTTCAATATTTCTATTACAATGGTATTGATTAAGCTCGTTCAGTTCAACTTTCAGTGAATCAATCTCCTGTTTGGTAACTTGATTAGTTCTGGTAGCAATTTCTAGATTTTTTTGTAAGTCTCTATTATATTCTTCCAATAAGTTACATTTAAGAATGACACCATCATATCTGTTGATTAATGAGTCAACTGTAGATTTTATGTCTCTAAGTTCTGCCTTAAGTTCAGGAACAGTGTCTAGTTTTGAATTAATTTCCGTTAAGGCTAATTTCACAAAGTTCTCAAAATTATTGTTCTCACCAGGGAGAGTTGTTCCAATTTGTTTTTTAGTAGTACTTTCAGAAGCCTGGTTCCTCCTTCCTGTCATTGTACAAAGAAAAGGAAAAGAATTATATTCACTTTATAAAATATCTCTTAGACAGCAATATACCACATGAAGAAGGCCAGGCGTCGAGTGAATAGAAAGTCGATAATATTCCTTACTGTCTATATTTGAATGGTTAGTCACCCTAGGTATTTTAATCTCAGATTGAGATCAAACATATCAAGAAACGACATAAATATCGAATAGTCAGCAAATAGCACCAAACGTAATGATTTCAGTAACAGTTTATGATCCTGAACAACAGATGGCAGCACAAACAAGTAACTGAAGGTAGCATTAAAGAGGAATATATGATAGTGAATAGTAATTATTCAGCGGTAATTCTAAAGAACCAACTTCCTCGAGACATATTTAGATTTCAAACACTCAAAAGTACTCACGTTCCAGAAGTATGTGGCCTTTCCAGTACTAATATCAGACACAATTACTCAAGCTCTCGAGGGCACAGAGCATTGAAGGACCCCGATCTATGAGCTAAACGAAAGCCTTGTTTCAGGTTTAAACGCCGTGAGCCGCCCCGGTGGCGCAGTGGTCTAAGGCGCTGGCCTCTGATCATTCGTCCGTAAGGGGTCCGGGTTCGAATCCCGGTGAGGCATGGATGTTGTGTTTGTCTTACGGCACTGGCTCTCTCCCTTCCCTGGAACCAGTGACCCTAAATTAGGGACTGGCGACTGCTTATAGCCCATTGAGTTGCTCACGGTGGTCGATAAACCTCCAATCAAAATAAATAAATAAATAAATAAACGCCGTGAAGCACAAGAAACCATTATTTGAAACCCTTTCGTATATTATTATCCATTTACGCTGTGATAGACAATTAACGCCAAGAGCTCCACAAAAATACAACCCACTGACTACGTAACTTGACTTGACTTGCACATCGGTAGGTGAAAGATGGCAAGCGATACTGCATTTATTCGACACTGCATTCGTTACGAATTTCATCAAGGAAAATGTGTTGCAAAAGCATGTGCATCGATCTGTTCTGTTCTGTTCTGGAGGAGAATATTGTATCGAAAAGCACGTGTGAGTTTTGGTTTAGACGGTTTAAAGCAGGTGATTTTGATGTTAGCGATCGAGAACGTAGCGGCGCCTCGCAGAAGGTTGTACATGAGGAACTGCACGCATTGCTGGATGAAGATTCGTCTCAAACGCAAAAAGAACTAGCTGAGCAACTGGGGTTACTCAACAAATCATTTCCAATCATTTACGCGCAATGGAAAAGATTCAGAAGGAAGGAAAATGGGTGCTCCATGCCCTGAGCCAGAGGAACAAGGATGAGCGTGCCATGAAGTTTTTGAATCTGTTGATCTTTCCTGTAGAAAATCGTTACGGGTGATGAAAAGTAGATCAGTTATATGCAAAACACACTGAGTAGACCCCGGTGAAGCAACGACTTCGGCCCCGAAACGTAATATTCACTCCAAGAAAGTTCTGTTGTGCATCAGGTGGGATGTGAAAGGTATGTTCTATTATGAACTATTGGAACAGGGTCAAATTGTTACTGCTGATCGCTACAAGCAACACTTGCTGCGATTGAACCAGGAAATCCGTCGGAAACATCCATTCACAGGCAAAGGGTTGTGTTCCCTGAAATTACTGCACGACAACGCTAGGCCACATGTCGCGAAATCGGTCAAGGAAACGTTATTGACGATTGGGTGGGAAGTTTTGGAGTACCCGGCGTATAGTACCGACATAGCTCCTTCAGACTATCATTTGTTCCGATCGATTCAACCAAGGAGGTTAGAAGTAAGAGGAGGTGGCAACAGCCCCTCTCCCTGTGCTGCTGGCGTGACGCCACTTTTTATCAGCTGACTACGCCAATGCGCCCAACCTAAGAATCTCCTGTATATCTCTATGGGGAAATCGCGATTTTGAACGGGTTTTTCGGACCCTTACTCTACCTATACAGGCATGAAAAAAATTGAGGCTGAAATATTCATTCCCATAATAAAAAATTCCCAGAAAAAAACAGGAAAATATGTGTTGGTATTTCTTTAAAAAATTGAACAAAATAAGGATTTTTTGAGCGGAAGTGCATAGTGCGCATGGTTACTTACTGCCCATGTGCAAGTAACCATGTTTAAAATATAACCAAAAGCCTAATGTTAAGAAATAAGAAGTCCGAAATAGTCCTTTTCTCCATCCATGGTTTGCATGGGCTAAGCAAAACTGTTTAAGCCACAGCAGGAAGTGACGTCACGTTCCCGAACTCTCACAGCGCAGACTCCCAGCACCTCAGAGAGAGGACAGAAACAGCTGATCTGTTTTGGCTTCACTCAAAACGGGTCCTTTCACCCCCTCTTCTTCTAAGCTCCTTGGATTCTTTTTTTTTTTTTTTTTTGGATTGGAGGTTTAACGACCACCGTGAGCAGCTCAATGGGATATAAGCAGTCGCCCGTCCCTAATTTAGGGTCACTGGTTCCAGGGAAGGGAAAGAGCCAGTGCCGTAAGACAAACACAACATCCATGCCTCACCGGGATTCAAACCCGGACCCCTTTCGGACGAATGATCATAGGCCATCGCTTAGACCACTGCGCCACCGGGGCGGCCTCCTTGGATTCAACATGGTTTGTCTGCTGTACGGTTCCGGACATGTGACGAAGTGCAAAAATGGGTTGACGACTCCATCGCGTCACACGACGAAGTATTCTTCATGGCTGTAATCCGTCAGCTGCCTGACCGATGGCGGAAGGTGATAGGTAACGACGGCGCATATTTTGATTCGTAAAGGTATTTTTGTTTTCTCTCAAACTACATGTTGCGTTGTCTTAAAACGCTTTAAAACTTATTTGCTCACCTAATACATATTAGTAATGCTCGAAATATGTTAATTAATACTGTGTACCCGAACTTGTGCATAACTGATCGCATGTAATTATTTTCCAGGGGGCACGATGGCATCTATTCCTGTTACCGCCTACAGTGCCACAAAGGTACACGAGCACGTGAAACAGCAGCAACAGCATGAGCATGATGGAAAATATAAAGAAGATCCATCAAATATGAATTTTCGCACCGAGATGTTCGGTATGTTCTATTACTCTTTTCTTCACCACTTCCGAATTAATTTCTGATACGCAAAACCACACAACTATAATTCAATGCTATTATGTCTGTGTATGAGTTTTCGGCGCTCAACACGGCAGCTGTAAAAGCGAAACGGTTGAATTTCTGTCAGAATATCGCGCTGTGGGGATAAAGTAGCAACACTGCGTAAACAAAGAGGTTAGAAGTAAGAGGAGGTGGCAACAGCCCCTCTCCCTGTGCTTCTGGCGTGACGCCACTTTTTATCAGCTGACTACGCCAATGCGCCCAAGCTAAGAATCTCCTGTATATCTCTATGGGGAAATCGCGATTTTGAACGGGTTTTTCGGACCCTTACTCTACCTATACAGGCATGAAAAAATCGAGGCTGAAATATTCATTCCCATAATAAAAAAATTCCAGAAAAAACAGGAAAATATGTGTTAGTATTTCTTTAAAAAATTGAACAAAATAATGATTTTTTGAGCGGAAGTGCATAGTGCGCATGGTTACTTACTGCCCATGTGCAAGTAACCATGTTTAAAATATAACCAAAAGCCTAATGTTAAGAAATAAGAAGTCCGAAATATGCCTTCTTTCCATCCATGGTTTGCATGCGCTAAGCAAAACTGCTTAAGCCGCCCCGGTGGCGCAGTGGTCTAAGCGATGGCCTCTGATCATTCGTCCGAAAGGGGTCCGGGTTCGAATCCCGGTGAGGCATGGATGTTGTGTTTGTCTTACGGCACTGGCTCTCTCTCCCTTCCCTGGAACCAGTGACCCTAAATTAGGGACGGGCGACTGCTTATAGCCCATTGAGTTGCTCACGGTGGTCGTTAAACTTCCAACTAAAAAAACTGCTTAAGCCACAGGAAGTGACGTTACGTTCCAGAACTCTCGCAGCGCAGACTCCCACCATCTTAGAGACAGGACATAAACAGCTGATCTGTTTTGGCTTCACTCAAAACGGGTCCCTTCACCTCCTCTTCTTCTAACCTCCTTGTGCGTAAAACGACACGTGTCGGTTTACAACTCCGCACGTACGGTGAGTTTAACTAGGACATAGCGACCGACAAGGTGTATATTCGCCACTATCTGTTGTTCATGTTTAATCTTGGGAAAACCGTTGCAGAAAAACACGAGTGGGTTTATTACTCATACCTTTAGTTGAGCTAGGACATGGCAACCGACAAGGAGCATATTTGTCATTGTTTGTTGTTGTATAATCTCGAGAAAACCGTTGCACAAGCACGAGAGTGGATTTGTTCGGCATACGGTTTGTTGAGGTATAGGATATGGCGACCGACAAGATGCATATTCGTCAAATGTTAGTTGTTCATGTATAATCTCGAGTGAACCGTTGCATAAGCACGAAAGTGGATTTGTTCGGCAAACAGTTAGTTCAGCTAAGATATGACGACGGACAAGGTGCATATTCGTCACTGTCTGTTGTTCACGTACAGTCTGGGGAAGACTGTTGCAGAAGCACGAAAGCGAATTTGTTCGGCGTACGGTTAGTTGAGCTAGAACATGGCGACCGACAAGATACATATTCGTCACTATCTGTTATTAATGTATAATCTGGGGAAACCACTGCAGAAGCACGAGAGTGGATTTATTTCAATAAGTAGGAACTGTACACCAAATTATACTCAAAATAGTATAACTATACTAAAAATCCGAAATTTCTTGGCGTAGAATACAAATAAACTTTCCAAGCTTTCGCACATCAACCAGGTGGCTTTTTCAAGGAAGGTAGACAGCTAACTGCAAACTAGAAAATAGAACGTTTCAACAATTTGAAAGCGGTGACTTGACTAGACAATAAATGAATAGGCGCAAACGTGATAATTCGAAGAAACGAGGTCAGGGTCAGACTGGGTATAAAGGGCCCGGGTGGCGTATTGATGCGAGGAGGTTAAGGGCCGCGGGTGGCCTAGTGGGCAACGTTCGTGACTGCCGCGGAAGGGACCTCAGGTTCGATCCCAGGCAGTTACGAACTCTCGATCCACTAAATATCCGCCGTGCGTCGGACGGGCAAGTTAAGCCGTCGGACCCCGGGTACTGGCCCCCGGTAATAAATAAGGGCGTCTTCCTCCCCCTTTCTACTTCGCTTCCGTGTCACTTTCCTATCGGGCACTCTAGCCCAAATCTCCTAGCTTCCTATTTCTAAGGATTGTTTAAGACCTGGGGTCAGACACTCTCTTCCTAAAATCCTCCACATATGATCATTTGATGCGAGGGGGCCCGCGAAAAGTACGAAACGTGCAAGGGGGTTGAGAGCGGCTATTGCCACCCTCGGCAGCCGAAGGCGAAAATTTTTCTAAATTTCAATACGGTTTTCTTACGTTTTAGCGCATTTTAAAATTGTAATTGTTAGATGAGAAAAAGGTATGTAATTAGGGCTCGGGGCATACGCAGCAAAGAATTCTTACATGATCTGATATTCACATATCAACACAGGTAATCGTTAAATTAAAATTGTAATGTAAATTGTAATTTAATGATTAAAATATAAAATATATAGAACTCGTTACTACGTGTTATGGAACCTGGTGAATTTTTTTAAACTTGACTAATCAATCAACAACTTCGTTAAATTTTTGAATGACGTGGCAAACTCATTTATAACTTTATCATGAAATACAACATCAATGTCATTAATAATATCTGTTTAAATGTTCAGTGCTTCTAAGAGTTCTTGTCCTAACAGTGCACGAAGCCTAATCTTCATATGCTTTAAAGAAGAAAATATCCTTTCGCACGTTACTTGTGTAAACGCAACCGTCAGCAAAGTGCAATATGCTACATAGAGATTGCAGTGTACACTAATGTGTAAATTATATTGAGACAACAGCTTGCAAGCACCAGGCACACAATTTCTATAATTATGTCCCATCGATAAACAAATCATGATTGACACTCTCGTCCTGGTTATTATCCTCAAGTGCACCATCTTCATTCATCTCCATGTCGATCTTATATTCACAGTTTCGTTCATATGTTTCGCCAAGTGTTTGGGACAGATCCTCATAATTCGCTGAAAACGATTCAAGTTCCTCTGTCAGCTTATTCCTGTTGATTTTGCTAAACTTAGCAATCGCGTGTAGTGCAGTCTCAGGAACTTCCTTAGCGACGATGTTTCCGAAGTTCCTTGGATCCAGAAATGCTGCGTCTTTCACGTGGCCTTCATTGCTGTTAAATTTATCGATGATTTTTACCATCGCTGTGTTCATGACAACTTTGTAAACTTGTTCGCAAAACTTTGCCTTAGGATCGGTGATTAGCACTTACTCATCTTCGCATAACTCATCAAATTGTTTCTTTTTCTTTGCAATTCTTCGCGAAGGAAACTCGGTTGTTACACTAATTTCCTCTGCCAAAGTAGTGTCAGTTTCGAACTCTTGCTCGAGTTCTAATGCAAACGCCCTTTCTGAAACACGTGCTCAAATTCTTCTACTTTCTTTAATATTATTTTCTGCAAGCCCTTTATCAAGTTCCAAGTTTTAAGATAGTCCATTTTTGGAGTCCGTAGGTACTTTCTAGCTGGAGTTGTGACGGAAAAAAGGTCTTTGAAAACAAATGTGACGAGAATGGTTTCAAACTTTAAAAATTAGTCCAGAAGCGATTTTGCTTCGAATGCCACCTTTGACTCAAATTCCTTGTTGGTAGAGATCTCATGACGAGTTTTGATCAGAACAACATACCGTGTTTTATCAAGAATAGTATCCAAGGCTTTGTCTTTCGACCACCATCTTGTCTTTTCTATATTTTGGAGTCGTCTCAGCTTCTCTCTCCCATTTGTCATTGCCGCTAGTGTCTCAATCCAGACTGAAGTACGTTTGTAAGATTCATGGATTAAAACGCACACTGACTCCAACAGACCAAATAAATTCCTTGCTTGCACACAGCTCGCTGTTGATTCAGTTATGACAAGATAAAGGACGTGTGCATAACAATGCGTGAATATTAAGTCCGGCACTTCCTGCTTTAGAATGGCCTAGAGACCCTTGTATTGCCCAGCCATATTTGCGGTGTCATCAAACGATGCACTAATCATATGTTGCACATTTGGGCCTAAGTCCACCAATTCTGATTTTATGAGACTGTGGTAACCTGCACCAGTGGCTCTTCTTATAGGCAACATGCTTATCATCCTTTCACGTACTGTTGCTCCATCATTCACGTATCGTAAGCAAATACGCCACTTGATCTATAACACCAACGTCCTGACATGAGTCAACCTCAAGACTGAAGACCTCCGCTTCATTAACTTCTTCCACAATCATTTGCTTCACTTGAAGAGCACAACTAGAAATAAGTTTGTTGACTGTTGCTTTGGATAAGAACGTCGCCAGCGAACCTCGTCCTTTGGTTTTAGCTGACTGTTTTCTCGCTTGATTGTGTGATATTGATTCGCAAACATGGTTCCGCATAACAGGATCGTACTTGGCTAAGAGAAGTACTAAGCTGAGAAAGTTTCCATGGTGTCCACGTGCTTCATCCAAACAGAACGCTGACTCATTATTACCTCGGTAACAAAGTCCTTGTTTAGCTATAAACAAATAATTTAGTATCAGACGCCTGTTGGCAATTGCTTCCGTGTTTCTTTGCTTTGCCCGTTGCTCAAAATTTTGCATTCTTCTCGCTAGCAACAGGGCTGACATAGCTGTCGTATGAGACTGACTCGCTTCATGCCTCGTGTCTTGATCATATATATGCTTTGGGATGGAGTCATTCCGGTTACAGAGGGACTTTCAAAATTATCTTCCGCAATGCACATGCAAGTTGTGCAGAACAGTTTGTTTAAGGCTAAACAGCAAGAAATCAATTCACGGTTAACAAGTCTGTCATTCGGTAATGTTCGAAAACATACACTGCTGGCCACCCAAAATGCAACACCAAGAAGGAAGCATCAGATTGGCCTGAAATTCGCAGCATGCGTCGCCCGCGAGAGGACATGCAAACGATTAGCATTGCAGGGCATATGCAAATCATGTGCGCCCGCCACGCCACCGAGAAGCACTACAAGAAGGGTGCACAGAAGGCGGGGTGTAAGTAGTGAAAGTGTGTTATGCTGCCGGACCTGTGCGTCGGAAGCTTTCTGATGCCGCGTTGCAGAATACGGCAGTCATTCCAGCACGTTTCGGAATTCGACAGAGGACGAATAGTGGCTTATCGCGACAGCGGTTTATCGTACCGAGACATCGGCACCCGTGTGGAACGACATCCAGCCACTGTGAGGCGACTATGGATTCGGTGGGTGCAGGAGGGAAGGACGGACCGACGTGAGCGATTGCCGCAGCCGCGTCACACCACCGAACGAGAGGACCGGCATGTTGTGCGGAGGGCATTGACGGCTCGCACCGCCACATCACGAACGTTAGCGCAGGAATTAGGGTGTGTTGCGCAAAAACATGTGTCAGCACGTACCGTTCGACGTCGTCTGCAGGAGCGGGGACTTATCGCACGACGCCCATTGCTCCGATTACCACTGACGCTACACCACCGGCGAGTGCGGCGGCAGTGGGCCGTTAAACGCCGCACCTGGACTACGGAATGGCATGAAATTGTCTTCTCCGACGAATCCCGCTTCTGCCTGCAACACCACGATGGTCGGATCCGCGTGAGGCGGAACCGCGGCGAGAAACTGTATGACGCCTGCATTATGCATCGCCATACCGGTCTGTCGCCTGGCTTTATGGTTTGGAGCGCATTTGGATATGACACCCGCACCCCTGTGGTACGCGTCGCCGGTACACTCAACAGCCACCGCACCATCTCCGACGCTTTGGAGCCTGTATTCCTCCCTTACTTGCCAGCGGCCACGTTTCAACAGGACAATGAGCGCCCGCACGTGGCACGCATCGTGTAACAATTGTTCACGGCCCACCAAGTGTCGCTGCAGCCGTGGCCCGCCTGTTCTCCCGATATGTCGCCCATCGAACACGTCTGGTCGCTGATCGGCAACAGAGTGGCCCGGCAAGCACCACCCGCGGCTAGGCCTGATGAACTGTGCCAACGTGTGGAAGCAGCCTGGACCGACATACCCCAAGCCTACGTCCAAAGCCTCTTTCGTTCGATGCCGCGGCGTGTAGCGGCCGTTATTGCCAGCCATGGGGGCCACACGAACTATTGATGTCTGCGTGTTCCGCAAGTCCCACGGGCCTGTAAGCTCAATCGTTTCATCTTTGTATCTGTTGTTATGTGTCCAGTAAATCTGGCTTTACTATCTCGTGTCCTTCTTGGTGTTGCATTTTGGGTGGCCAGCAGTGAATTTTACTTGCATCGAAAGGCAAGCTGTTCTTATCACTTGATGGCTGAATAGGATGGCACGATAGAAATCTCTGCTTTTATGATGTGCATGCGTTGCTTCTATAGGGGTGCAAATGCAGCGAGATTCGTGGGTTCTACTGATAGGCATAGGCTGACTTGCAGTCGCAGACCATGTGCTAGACTCTGTCGTTGTTGGTTCCCGTGATGGTGGTGGTAGAATTGGTTCTTGTTCCTTTTTTATCATGTCGGCGAGGTAACTGAGGTTTTGAAGAAGTTGGCATGGAATGATAATTATTTTGATAAATCTGATTCTGATCCTCGACTAATGTCACCCGAGCCTCCTCTCCCTCAACTTGCTGTGGTATTTCAGAGACAAACTCTCAGAGTTCAACTTCAGCTGTTCGCCTTAACGGTGACGGTGAAGTCGGTGCTACCGTCCCGGTGGCGCAGTGGTCTAAGGCGTTGGCCTCTGATCATTCGTCCGTAAGGGGTCCGGGTTCGAATCCCGCTCAGGCATGGATGTTGTGTTTGTCTTACGGCACTGGCTCTCTCCCTTCCCTGGAACCAGTGACCCTAAATTAGGGACGGGCGACTGCTTATAGCCCATTGAGTTGCTCACGGTGGTCGTTACACCTCCAATCAAAAAAAAAAAAAAGTCGGTGCTACTATTAAATGTTTTTTTTAATTGGGTCCATTGAACTGAAGTAACATCAAAATTTACTAGCCGCCCCGGTGGCGCAGTGGTCTAAGGCGCTGGCCTCTGATCATTCGTCCGTAAGGGGTCTGGGTTCGAATCCCGCTCAGGCATGGATGTTGTGTTTGTCTTACGGCACTGGCTCTCTCCCTTCCCTGGAACCAGTGACCCTAAATTAGGGACGGGCGACTGCTTATAGCCCATTGAGTTGCTCACGGCGGTCGTTAAACCTCCAATCAAAAAAAAAAAAAATTTACTATTCCGACGTCATTAACGGCTTCGCCACTTTTAAAAGAAACAGAAACTAATGTAAGACAGTAAAATTTCTTTAAAGACTCCGTCTTCCTAAATTTCGTGGTACTTTTTTCTCTGAAACTAAGCTTGTGTTAATTTTAGTTTCAATTGCTGTTTTAAATTTCAGCACCACCACCCCTTTTTTTTTTCATTTGAGAAGAGTCTACTTGTTTATCAGCATACTTTTTTTATTGTATCTTGTATCGCCATAAACAAAATTGTAATGTGAAACAAAAGAATATTGGTAAAAAAATGTTAAAATGAAAAATTGAATGGCCAGTGTGAAAAGGACCCCCCCCCCAAAAAAAAAATGTTCTGGTCCAGGGCCCCCGTATTTGATAAGACGGCGCTGTGCCTGTCTCAAAAGAAAACCTATAAAACTACTGTAATGCTTATTCATCCGTACGCCCCCCCTCCCTGGTTCCTGCATCACCGTTCACGCGCTGTCAGAAAAAAATCAAAATGAAAAACGTAACACTAATAAAAAAAATACTAGAATCAGAGAACTCAATCTGAAATATTGAAGAAAGATTAAGAAATAAGAAACATAGATGATTCTATTTCTTCTGGGGATTCGCAGGGCCGGATTAAGGCCTTAGTGGGCCCCAAGGCTACGACATTTGAGTGCGCCCCAAGGCTAAGACATCTGAGTGGGCCCTCAGAGAACTATGACAGGAAATCATTATGAAGCCCGTTAAAACACGAAACCGTAGCAATGTACTTGTGATAATTAATACGTAGTGCATTCTTCAAACTAATAAATTATCTGTAGAGTTTGCATAATAATTCATCGTATTTTTCATTGTTCTCACAAGAACATGAGTTAAAAGCTTAAGATTCCTAGATTTTGTCTTGGGTTTTCTAATGATTTAGCATTGTGTACTTTTCTTAGTGCATCTGTTTTGTTATGCAAAATGTAAAGCCACAGGGGATTTCCATCATTAACTGTTCCAAGTACAAATATATTTGGAATAAACGCCGGAATATACACTATCTACCAACAAGTAATTGGACACCTGTGATAGCAAAGGAAAACGAAGTTTATTCACCTTCAATAGTTGGTGGAGCCTCCACGAGCGGCGATTACAGCTGCGACCCTCCGGGGCATACTCTCAACCAGGCGTTGTACGACGGCTAGCGGTATTTTCTTCCACTCGGCTTGGAGAACACAGGTCAGTTCCTTCACCGATTTTGGACGGTGGGGGCACCCCTTAAGTTGACGCTCCAACTCGTCCCAGAGGTGTTCGATAAGGTTAAGGTCCGGGCTCTGCGCAGGCCAGTCCATTCGATTAATCCCATTGTCACCATACCAAGCCATGGTGGACCTCACAACATGACAGGTGGCATTGTCATCCTGAAAGTAACATGGATCCACCCCGTAAAACTGCCACAACGTAGGAAGCGCATGGTCATCCAAAATGGTTCAGTAGGTCTCGGCGTTGAGTCTACCAGGAATTGCGACCAAGGATCCCGTGCCATACCAGGAGAAACACCCCCACAGCATAATTCCACCGCCGCCGAACTTCACAGTTGGCACAATACATTTAGGCAGGAGGCGTTCTCCAGGCAGACGCCAAACCCAGACCCAGCCATCCGAATGATAGAGGGTGAACCTTGATTCGTCGCTCCATAGAACCTATTTCCACTGTTCAACGGTCAACTGTCGACGTTCTTTGCACCACGTTAGCCGAGCAGCGCTATTGGACTTGGTGATCAAAGGCTTGTGGGCGGCAGCACGTCCATGATAACCGAGCAGACGGGCTTCCTTACGGATGGTATTCATCGAAAGAACACTCCCGGATGCCTGTTGAAACTCCTCGCGGATGTGGCCCATCGATTTGGTGCGGTTCTTCCGAATTTCTCTGGCCAGCACCCGTCGGTCTCTTAACTCTCAGTTTTGTGGGTCTGCAGGGTCGGGGCACATTCCGATAGTCACCTCTCATCTCCCACTTGTCAATCACGTAGGCCACTGTCGATTTTGTGTACTTCAACTCGCTGGATATGTCACGTATGGATCGTCCATTTCTGTGATACGCGACGATTACACCTTTCTCGAAATCAGAGAGCTCCGAACTGCGTGGCATCTTGCATGCGACTGGTTGCGTTGTTGTTTCCCACACGGTATTTAACGGCGGCGGCCGTGACGTGTATCAGGACCGCAGATATCGTCGACTGCAGAGGTATCCAATTACTTGTTGGTTGATAGTGTAGCTTCTCAGGACATCCTCTTCGACAGCGACTGTTGCAATCTGTCGTGGACGACCTACGTGATGCGCTGCACGCAGAAAACCTTTTTCCCCGAGTCGCCCGTGAATGTTTTGGAACGTCGTATGTACTAAGTGACACCTGTTCGGATATTGTTTCCGGTACAGGCGTTCAGCTTCGCTTGCATTTCCAGCGTTTGCGCCGTAGACGAAATGCATACCCCGGAGTTCTGCATAAGTGTATATGACGAAGTAAATTTCTCCGTCATTTTTGGTCCACACCGGGGATCAAACCCGAATCCACTTATTCCGGAACAAGTCGCTCTACCAAATGAGCCAACGCAGACGTTCGTTCTTGCTGCTATCTGCTTTTATGTCGTGTGCGTCCTGATGGCAGGTACGTCACATGTATCGTTCAATTTAATGAATAGAAAGAGATTATGAAAGCACTAAGACACCAGCTACCTTCAATTACACATTGCAAATAACTCACCGGCTTCTGTGCGCACGAATAACAAGTACGTATAACTCAATGCCACTTTTTTTATTGTAAGTTTAACGACCACCGTGAGCAACTCAATGGTCTATAAGCAATCGCCCGTCCCTAATTTAGGGTCACTGGTTCCAGGGAAGGGAGAGACCCAGTGCCGTAAGACAAACACAACACCCATGCCTCACCGGGTTTCGAACCCGGACCCCTTTCGGACGAATGATCAGAGGCCATCGCTTAGACCACTGCGCCTCAATGCCACTTCGCATAGTACGATTACTCCCACAATGTAGTTCGTTGATTCAAAGGGTTGTATTGACTCAGGATTACTTCGGAGAACACAGATTCGCCGCCCCGGTGGCGCAGTGGTCTAAGGCGCTGGCCTCTGATAATTCGTCCGTAAGGGGTCCGGGTTCGAATTGCGGTCAGGCATGGGTGTTGTGCTTGTCTTACGGCACTGGCTCTCTCCCTTCCCTGGAACCAGTGACCCTAAATTAGGGACGGGCGACTGCTTATAGCCCATTGAGTTGCTCACGGTGGTCGTTAAACCTCCAATAAAAAAAAAAAAAGAAAGAACACCGATTCCTATTCGAAAGTTGCTATATTCCGACCCCTCTGTACATTGCTGCGTTTTTAACACATTTGAGGGTTTTCTATTTGGTTAATTTTAGTTTTTATCTCATTAATTGTAACTTGAAAATTAGGCCTATCAGTTTGCATTTTTAACTCTACAAGCTTATCGTAACAGAAACCCATTTTCCAGGTCTCTGCTGGTCCCTGATAAAGCCATGGATGTTCGTCTGTATTTTTCTGCAGTCTTTTCCCCTGCTCCCTTTTTCTGCTTGTTTCTTTTTTCGACGGTTTTTCGGTTCTGTTCAGTTAGTTATTTAATCTGTATTCCTATGTTTACGCTTGGCTATATATATATACACTTAAGTGCCAGAAAAACTGGTACAACAGTCTAATACTTGGTAGGTCCCCCACGGGAGCGCAGGACTGCAGAAATACGACGGGCATGGACTCCACTAGCTTCTGGAAATATGCTGTAGGCAATGCACTCCATACTTCCTGCAGAGCGTTCCAGAATTCCTGTGTTCGATAGCGCGTTGCATGGCACCCCAAATATGTTCTATCACACTCAGATCTGGGGACTTGGGTGGGAATGGCAACACCCCAAACTCAGATGAATGCTCCTCTAATCATAATGTGGTGTCCCGACGCTTGTGTGGAGGTGCATTGTCTGTTGAAACAGGTCTAACCCATCAGCATGAATGCAAGACATGAACGGGCGTATCTCGTCAGAAAGGATGCGCACATAGCGTTGGCTGGTCACAGAAGTTTGTAGACGTACCAGGGGTCACAGTGAAGTCCAGCTAAACACATCCCATACCATTACGGAACCCCCACCAGCCGATACAGTTCCCTGTTGACAGGCGGGATCCATGGCTTCATGGGTTTGCGCCACACACGAATCCTTCCATCTGCTCGATACAGTTGAAAACGCGACTCGTCAGACCAGGCTACTTGTTTTCAGTGGCGGTGTTGCCGTGCCCAAGCGATGCGCATAGCTCTGTGTCGTGCACCCATCAAGGGGACTCGAGTTGGGCGTTGGCTCTCAAAGCCCATATCGTGCAGGGTACGTTGCACAGTCCGTACGCTGATGCTTGTTGAGGTGCCAGCATTGAATTCCGATGCTACCTGCGAGAGTGTCGCGTGAAACGATTCTTGACAGCCGACGATGGTCACGTTCACCCAATGTCTTTTTACGGCCACACTGGTATCGTAGGTTGGAGGTTTTGCCGGAATTCTTGTAGTCACGGTACACCCTTTAAATGGTCGTCCGTGAAAACATGAACTTCTTTTCTACCTCCGAAATACTATGGCCCATCTTACGAGCGACAGCTATGACACCGCGTTGAAAATCGCTTAAATCGTTATTACTTGTCATTCTCATGCCGAAAGCAGCTCTGACAGCTGGCAAGGATGTCTATCGCTTTATATATGCACTGGCGGACGCAACAGAGTATACGCATAGGTGACGTTGCTATGTATTTTGCATAAGCTCGTCTGTACCAGTTTTTCTGGCACTTCAGTGTATATATACACACACGCATATATATATATATATACACACGCATATATATATATATATACACTGAAGTGCCAAAAGTTATGGGATACGGACTAGCGAAGTGCAGCAACTTGACGTGTCATTCGTTCCACAAGTTGCCGGAACACTGGAGGCTATTGAGCCATGCTGTCTTAATAGCCACCAGCAGTTTTTTTTTTCTTTTTGGGGGTTTAACAACCACCGTAAGCAATTCAATGGCCTATAAGAAGTCGCTCGTCCCTAATTTGTCCACTGGCTACAGGGAAGGGAGAGAGCCAGAACCGTAGGACAAACACAACATACATGCATCATCAGGATTCGAACCCACCTCGGACGAATGGTCATAAGCCATCGCTTAGACCATTGCGCCACCAGGGGCGGCCCGCCCACAGTTCCCTGGTATTTGTAGGTGCAAGATCTTGGGTGCGAATGGATCTTTCTACCACGTCCCATACGTGCTCTATTGGGTTCAAGTTGGAAGAACGTGGTGACCACACCATCCTTCGGAACTGTTCAGAATGTTCCTCTAACCAATTTTCAACAACTTGGGCTCGATGACATGGTGCATTATCGGCCTGGAAAATCCCATCGTTGTTGGGGTACATGAAGGCCTGCAAATGGTCACCCAGCAGAGCAACAATAAACGTGTTTACGAGGACCCAAACGTGTTTGTTAGTAACGTGCTTACGAGGACCCATACCGTGTGACGTAAAAACACCCCACACATATATGGAACCACCACCAGCTTGCACAGTGTCTTGGTGACTGCTTGGATCCATGACCTCATGGGGTTCTGCGCCACACCCGAACCCTACTATCAGCTCGTAACAACAGGTAGCGCGACTCATTGGACCACGCCACGTGTTGCCAGTCTTCCAGGGTCCAATTACCGTGTTCACAAACACAGGTGAGGCGCAGTTTCCGATGTCGTGGTGTTAACAAAGGCACTCTGGCGAGTATTTTGCTCCCATACACCATGGGCACCAAATTACGCTATACTGACCAGATGGATGTCTCTGGTACCTCCTGCATTGAATGTGGATGTTATTTGAGCCAGTGTCGCTTGTCTGTTAGCATGGACAATCCTGGTTAGACGCCGGTCACGGTCATTCAGCACCTATGGTCGGCCACTGCGCTGTCCACGGCTGGTGGTAATGCCTTCCCTGAGGTATTCTCGTTACACACGTGACACTGTGGATCGAAGAATTTTGAATGCTCGCACAACTTTAGAAATCGAATGTCCCATTCATCTGGCTTCCACTACCATGTCTCGTTGAAACTCCGATAATTCAAGTCGGCTTGCCATAATCCTACTGGCGGTTTTTCAACCTGACTCACGAGATTACATCTCGCAACTGATAGAAATCGTGGCGTGCGCTGAAGCCTTTATACGACGGCAGCGCCAGTTAGAAATTTGCATACTGCTATCCCATGACTTTTGGCACTTCAGTGTATATATTTGTTTTAGCTTCAAATGGTACTTATACTTTCTGGGTGGCGCTAGTAAATTGCTTTTAACTCATTGTTTATGGGTCCAAAAAGATTCTAAGAAACCAGATTTCACACAAACCATGAAGCGTATGCTTTTAGTTTCACGATTTCCGTTTTTTATTGTGGAGAAATTTACCAAATACTTGATTAAAATGAATTTAATTTTTACAGGTGTAAATCATGTGCCTCCTAACTACAATAGCAAGCTCATGAATAGCATCTGGGGCATGTACAACCTGTATGCCTCACATGCTTTCCAGAAAAACAGTGAAGGCGTAAAGGCTGCAGCGGACTTTTCCCTCCCACAGGCCAAGTAAGTGACTATGCTGTTATTACATTTCGAAATAATATATTTCGTGACAAATTTCATGAAAGTACGAAGTACATTAATCGCGAAACACATGAGGCAAAAGTCAGGAGCAGATCAAGCGGGAGCGATGGGGACGATCCTTCCCACAGCAGATTTCCCCTTTTTAAAACTTAGAACTTCAAAAGCAGAGACAGATGAGATCGGAAGTGATCTTTTTTTATTTTTTTTTAATGGAGGCTTAACGACCACCGTGAGCAACTCAATGGGCTATGAGCAGTCGCCCGTCCCTCATTTAGAGTCACTGGTTCCAGGGAAGGGAGAGAGAGCCAGTGCCGTAAGACAAACACATCCATGCCTCACGGGATTCGAACCCGGACCCCTTCCGGACGAATTATCTTTTTTTTTTTTTTTTTGATTGGAGGTTTAACGACCACCGTGAGCAACTCAATGGGCTATAAGCAATCGCCCGTCCCTAATTTAGGGTCACTGGTTCCAGGGAAGGGAGAGAGCCAGAGCCGTAAGACAAACACAACATCCATGCCTCATCGGGATTCGAACCCGGACCCCTTTCGGACGAATGATCAGAGGCCATCGTTTAGACCACTGCGCCGAAGAGATTTTGCCTGATTATTAAAAGTAATGGGTGAGCTATGTTCTGTTTTTTTAGTATTGTCTCTCATCATTAATATTGGGAGCAGGGGAAGTCGCCGTGTGAGGCAGGCAGATTTTTGAAGTGTGTACGAGATATTGCGGGTGACAGAGCGAATACTGTACCCCGATCGGGCCTTAAACAAAAGCTAGCAACTAATTTCCAAGATGGAAAATTTTCTATTAAATTAAGGTGGATCCACCTAAAATCTTTGCCTTGTATTTCCAATGGGCAAACTTCTGTAGCCATTTTCTTCACAATTAATGCGTTCCCAAGGAGGAAAATTTGAACATCGATAGAAATAACTTCATATTATGTATATCCTAGTGACGGTGTATGATAGTCAGGTGGTACGACTCTGAAAAAAAAATTGCCCATTAATGTCACTTGTCACGAGATGGCGCGACCAACGTGTGGGCCGATGACTGGACACAACCTATGTTTTCTTATGGGAGGAAGGGGCAGAAGTATTGGTGTTTTAAGAATTCTGTTTTGCTTGGAATTGGAAGTGGTCTAAACGATGGCCTCTGATCATTCGTCCGAAAGGGGTCAGGGTTCGAATCCCGGTGAGGTATGGATGTTGTGTTTGTCTTACCGCACTGGCTCTCTCCTTTCCTTGGAACCAGTGACCCTAAATTAGGGACGGGCGACTGCTTATAGCCCATTGAGTTGCTCACGGTGGTCGTTAAACCTCCAACCCTAAAAAAAAAAAAAAAACACCTGGAACGCTTCGTAAACATGCACTTTTGTGCCTGGTAGGTGAGATGGCGTCAATTATAGCGAGATATAATGCATATTTATGTTTTATAATCCCACTGATTAGTAGGTACGCATTGCATTTCATGTTTCCATACCTTTATGTAGGATAATTTCATTTTACATATGTAAAACAGCAATTTTAAAGCGGCGCTCGATAGTTGTTTTTTTTCATCGTAAAATAGCCTTTTTTTTTTAATTAGAAAAAAACCCCGAAATGTTTATCTATGCGCGATTGCTATGGCTTCATGTGGGCCACCGTTTATACATATAAAAATGGCGCATGTATAACGTAAACAAGTTACACTGCCAGAGTTCTGTTGAAATCAAAGGTCAAATTAGTGATCGTCTTTCATCTCCTGGGGCTTTAAAAGACCCACTATGGGTCTGTCATCAGGCACAGTGAGGGTGAAGCGTCGTGGTTATATAGCAAGCAATTACCCACAATGCATTGCCAGGATGAAGTGTTGCTCCATTTTTTTTTCCACGTGTGCATTTGACATCTATACATATAATACAAAACATGTAAATATACTACAAGATTCGGTTATGAGTTTTGATGGTGTGAATAAGGGTTGGATATAAAATATTTCCATGGTGTCAGTAGAATCAATGGCACATCATCACTACAACAGAGTTCAGCAAAAATGTTAATCTGAAGACTTTCTATAAAAAACAAGTCGAATTTCGAAAACCTTCTGCCCCACCTGCGTTGATCCCACACTCATCTGCTTGCCCCACACGACATAAGTCGGCTGCCCTATCCTTTTCGTTTCGTAGGGCTTATTCACACTCATCGTCTATTAGACATCAGAATAAGGAAATCAAATTCATTTTTAATCTCGGTTCTCAATTTGGCTACCCATGTGATTTTGCTGTGTGTCAGCTTCAATGGTGTCAATGCTCTATGCATACTACTTTAAGAGGCAATGGGGTTGTTACCAGGTGCATTGGATCCCTGGAATATGTTCCTGATCTAATTCATATCTTAAAAAATGCCTGTCATAAGCAAGGCAAGCATTTTGGTATAAAGACAATCAACTTGTTCTCACTTTTAAGAGAGAACGGTGACGAAGTTAATGTGCTTTAAAGACATGGTGTATATTCCATCCTGCTTAAAGCCACTGACCCCAATGCACGTGACACTAAGTATATGTGAGATCCGCCCTTTGTACAATTGGTACACGTGCATCTGAGTACAAATACAATGTTAGAACTTGTTCAAATTCCACAGCTTCATCTAGGTTAGTTAATCAAGATAATCATGTCCTGGAGTGGAATAACACTTCGCTAATTGCATCAGCTACTACCAAATTTGACTTGTTGTATTCAGAAAGTCTTTACATTAACATTTTCACTGAATGCTGTTGTAACGATGACATCCCATGGATTCTACCGACACCATGGAAATATTTTATATCAGACCATTATACACACAATCAAAACTCATAACTGAATCTTGTAGTATATTTACATGTTTTGAATGATATGTACAGATGTCAAATGCGCATGTGTAAAAAAAAAAAAAATAAGAGCAACACTTCATCATGCCAATGCATTCTGGTCAATTGTTTGCTGGATAACCACGATGTTTCACGTCACTGTGCCTGATGACGGACCCACAGTGGGTCTGAAAAATCTTGCTACTTGTTTTTAGCTGGTTTTATTTGTTAATAAAAGTATGGTCTTTTAAAGTGCAATTATCTCCATTATTAATCGTGTCTTGACAGCATTAAGCATCTTATTTATGTTTCAACTCGCACGATTCTGAAAAAAGGCCTTGGATACTGCAATGCATTTTGTGGTAAGAGACTCAGAGCACCTCCAGAAGTATTATTCTAAACTCTCTCCTTTTCAGAGACCTGCATTTCTGGCCACTGGGATGGCAGTGCACAAGCCATTTTTCTGTCTTATTTTATCTTGTTCATGGTACACTACGGCCAAACACTTGTTCACCACAGGATAATCTGCCACTTGATAATCTGCCAAGCTTTTGCACCACAGGATAATCTGCCACTGCGACAGAACAATAAATTTCTGTGTAAGTTAGTAATATGGCTCCTTTCATTCAACAACTATCCAGTGTTCAAAATCATTGTAGACTAGAAACAGCAGAATAACATTTTAGTATAAATAAAAAGATGTTACTGAAAAGCCTTTGTTTCTTTCTCTTCCGTAGGACATTCAGCCTGTGGGATTTTCTAAGGTCAGCTAACTGATCTGAAGTAAGTCAACTTTTGCCTTTATTTGGAAAAATAGACATTTGCAAAAAAGTTAATGTTTTGTATCTTGAGCTCTAAGTAAAGCTATAGACGATAAGCTTCCCCAGTCGATTGAATTGTCTGCATGACATAGTGGCATAGCCAAGAAACTTTTTTGAGGGAGTTGGAGGGGTGCTATGAAATCAGATTTCGACAAAGAGATATAAAGATTGTGATTCACACGGTATATATTAAGCATTGGGTTTATTTAATAATTACATGTATTTTACACCAATCAGTCATTACATGATGACCACCTACCTAATAAGCTGTAGGACCCCCTTTAGCCAGCAAAACAGCGGCCACTTGGTGAGGCATCGATTCAATGAGGTGGCGCTTGGTATTCTGGGGTATCTGGTACCATAATGTCAACAGCAGGTCCTCCAGTTACTGTACATTTCTGGGTGGTTGTGATTTAGTGAGAACCTGCTTTTCCAAGTCGAACCACAAATGTTATATTGTGTTCATGTCAGGTGATTTGTAAGCCAGGGCATTAACAGAAAATCACCAGCATGTTCCTCGAACTACTCCTTGATGATTCTGGCAGTGTGGCATGACACATTATCCTGTTGGTAATGGCTATCACCAGCAGGGAACACAGTTGCCATGAACGGGTGAACTTGGTCCGCAACGATTTTCAGATACCTGACAGCTGCCAGGGATTGTGCTATTGGGATAATGGGGCCTAAAGTGTCCAAAGAAAACATCACCACAGCATAACACCACCACCGTCAGACTATTTCCGTCCAACAGTGCATCCAGGTGCCACAGCCTTCGTTGGTAATCGGCATATCCCCACTTGGTCGTCTATGTGATGCACCAGGAATCTTGATTAGTCAGACCAGGCCACTTTCTTTCAATTATCCATGTTCCAATCTCGATGATCTTGGGCCCATTTCATGCGTTGTTGGCGATGACATGCAGTGAGCATGGGGACCTGGCTGAGTCTTCGGCTACGCAGGCCCATGGAGATGCCCTTGTTTACAGAGCAGTACCACTTTGTGTGAAGACTGTAACCGCGAGCGATGGCGGGATGAACTGTGTGCTGTGACACATTACTCTGATCACCACTCTTGTAGCTGTGGGTGATTTGTCGCACTGTGGCCCTGTAGTCGCTGTGAACAATGCGCGACAGTCTCGACTCCCCTCTGGCATCAATGAGCAGTGGAAGACGGTTCGTCGTTTGGCCATCCGCGCACCCCTTTTGATACATACTCACTACAGCGGCACGTGAACAACCTACAAGCCCCACTGTTTCCGAGATCGTAGTTCCCAGGCGCTGTGCCATGACAATTTTTCCTTTATTAAACTCCAATAAATCGGCAGCTTTTCCCGTTCTGACTCCGAACATTCTAGTAACCGAAAGCCAGTCTTCGGGTTGTATATATATACCGCTCTGTGAACTTCACCTGTGCCACCATTCGATCTCCAGGTGCGCTCATTTCTCTAGGCTGGGGGTGGTCACAATATAATAATGGCTTATTGTTGTAAATCAATACAACAGAACAAATTATGAAATATTACTGGATTTCAAAATTATTATATATATGGGCCCTACAAAGTAAAAAAAGCCGTATAAAATCATTAGTTCCTTAAAAATTAGCCATATATGCTATATTAAACAATACACAACTTTCCAAGTAATTGGGAAAAACAACCTTTTACCATGTAAAATGTTTTCTTGCATGCTTGATGGGTACAAATGTCAAATAAATTTGAATTTCACTTTTCAACACTCCAAATATACATACATTTTAATGTTAGATATGTACAACATTGTACAATTGTAATTGTCGCTCCTTTAGTTTATAATACAAACCCTAATTTTTAAGGTTTTTTGACATTTTATTTAGCACTTCATCGGGATAAACCATAACTTCCCTGTGAATAGACATTAAAGCTAATCTATTGAGTCTATTTGGTGATGTAGAGTTTTGTAAGTAACTCTTCAGTCGCCTCAATGAGAAGGACCTTTCTGGGGAGGCAGCTGTTATTGGTATTGTTGCCGCTAACACAAAAAAAGTTGTGTATAAGTACAGTGGGAAAAATATTTTTTTCACATTCACTGAGTCACAGAGGTAGTCAGATCTTTTTATCCATGTTCTTTTACACATATGAACTTCTCCAATGAACTTTGAAGGTATCGACAATGCATCATTAGGCCACTTATCAGATAAAGTTTCACAGTATACTTCTATTTCGTTGTCAGTCAGTGTTACAGATTTTTCTGGGAGTAAAAAGTAAGCTTTTCCGAAATCTTTTTGTGGTTTTGGAATTTATCCTTCATTTCTTTAATAATAATAATAATAAAAAAATAAATCCAGAAACAGTTTATAAAGGAAAAACTCTATAACACTTTTCAGGATTATTCATGCTAGAAGTGTAATTAGCCCCAGTGGTTTGCCTACCACAAAGTTGAGCCATCTGAACAGAGATGAGCCAAGTGGGAGTTCATCGGGGGCAGAGCACCCAGGCTCCGGGATGGCAGGATGCCTCAGTCAAATTTTACGGTTGATAAATTAATATCAGTAATGTGGGAGAAGTTAAGAAAATGTTTTAACTGTGAGAAATCATAATGCTATGTGGCACGTGTATTTTTTTAGTAAAAAGAATTCATTATATAATTCAATAGAAAATGACTTGAAATCAAAGAATTAATTTTTATTGTTTTGCTCAGTAATAAATACCATGGGCAAAAGACTAATTTTTTTTTTCTAATTTTTTTTTTAAATCTTAAATATTTCAACATTCATGATATGCATGGCCAGCACTATGATGATGGGGCCAATATGAAGGAAACATGCAATGGACTTCAAAAAACAATTTTTCGACCTAAAACCTTTATGCATTTTATGTACTTTGAGCAGATCATACTTTAAATCTGGTTGTAAATAACAACGAAAAAAAAATTCTCTGGAAACTGTGAACATTTTTAGAAATATATGCTTTCTTTTCTGAATTGCTTTACTGTTGGCAAATTTTAAATAAAGAACTTCCGACGTTTGACTGTAAAACCGTGCTGTGAAACAAGATGAGAAAATAAGATCGATGCAATAAATAACGAGGATTGAGGTGCAATTTGGATGCAATCAATGATACATTATATTAGCATTTTAATGGATCTTTCAAGTTAATTTGTTCCAGAAAGATCTTCAAACATTAATGTTAGTAGCAAATTAATGCTAAAATCTGTTTTAATTATATCAACCATAATAGAAATCATAATATTTGCACTTTTAAGGTATTATACACCAGCAAAGTGCGCATATTTACGTGCAATTCATTAATGATATATTATTAAAATAACCAATCACTTACCCGAAAGATCATGGTCACTTTTTTCCTTTAACACTTCAATCAAGCACGTCAATCGTCATCATGTAATGTTGTTGGCCTTCAAAAAGTTGAAAGACTCCTTGCCTATGAGATTCATTCTTCCGGGCATGAAAGATTGTATTTTCCTTTTTTTTTTTTTTTTTTTTTTTTTTTTTGTTATTTACTGGACAAAAAACGCAGGTTTCTCTCTACCATATGAGACGTAACCATACCTCGTCAACTTTATAAAAACCTCACAAACATACACACCACCATACCTTTCATTCATACATTCAGTTAAAAACACTATGTACATAATTACACTATTTTCATTCCCAGGCAGTTAAACCTTTGTCAACTGTGATTAAAAAAGTGCTCTATCCGTTTCAAACTCCGTGCTAACCTTACTGCAAGTGCCAACCCCAGAGGATTGTATATGACGGGCTGAATGGGGTTGGCACTTGCAGTAGGGTTAGCGCGGAGTTTGAAACGGATAGAGCACTTTTTTAATCACAGTTGACAAAGGTTTAACTGTCTGGGAATGAAAATAGTGTAATTATATACATAGTGTTTTTAACTGAATGTATGAATGAGAGGTATGGTGTGTATGTTTGTGAGGTTTTTATGGAGATGACGAGCTATGGTTACGTCTCATATGGCAGAGAGAAACCTGCGTTTTTTGTCCAGTAAATAACAAAAAAAAAAAAAAAGAAAAGAAAAAGGAAAATACGATGTTTCATGCCCGGAAGAATGAATCTCGTAGGCAAGGAGTCTTTCAACCTTTCAACCTTTGAAGGCCAACAACATTACATGATGACGATTGACGTGCTTGAAGTGTTAAAGGAAAAAGTGACCATGATCTTTCGGGTAAGTGATTGGTTATTTTAATAATATATCATAATAGAAATGTTAAAACAAGTAAATGGCTGTTTAAAACAATGTAGAACACATGGGCGTTTTAAAGGCACATTAGCTAAAGATAAAACAATTGCTGAGGAAATAGATTGTGAAATAGAATTTCCAACTGTTGAACTGGTTAGACCATGTAAAAAAAGCAAATAAAAAAAAAGGAATTTTTGGTATCAAAATATGGATGAGATATTGATCTGACAAAAAGAAATAAAAAAATAACTTTCCTATTTTTTGATACAATGATAAGAATGGTTCGAACACCTGAACACACATAACGACACTTTTCACTTTTTAAATAAGCTTTATTCTTTATTGACACTAAGCAGAGATATAAAAATAAAATATTGTATGAATTTACAAATAAAATTGTCAGGTATTGCACAAAAAGAATATGACACAATTGCTTCGGATTTGTGTGAGTAAATTGAAATTCTTTGGACTTCTGTTAAAAACATCACATGAACCCATAAAGCGCTTTAGAATACATATTTTCAAATGACTCATTAATAACGTTTTCCAAACGAAGCAATTATGTTCAAGCAGCACATAAATTCAAATCAATCAGAATTATACACTGAATTGCTTGTGGTTTACTGGTTTTCCATTGAACAACTTCTCAGAAAACTTGAAAATATATATATATTTTCCATGTATCTGCTTATATAGCAGATACATGGATGACATCTTATTTATAATAGATAGCTCAGAAATTGTTCCAGAAAGAATTCTAGACTCATTCAATGAATTAGATGATTCCCTTAAGTTCACTATTGAACTTCAAAAAGAAAGAAGAATAAACTTCTTAGATATTACTATCTATTATGAAGATGAAAAATTCCTCACTAGTTGGTATAAAAAACCAATGAATACTAAAAGACTACTGGATTTCAATTCGTATCATCCAGTTTCTATTAAGAAAAATGTAGCAAGTCAGTTTTTAGAAAAAATTAATAAAATAGTTTCTACTGCAGATAAAAAAGAAGCCCATAAAGAAGAGCTTAAAGTCATACTTGCAGAAAATAACTATCCTAAAGAAGAAATTGAGAAGCTTCTGAATTTTAATGGTACGAAGAACCCACAAAAGCAAGAAGTAAAATTCACTAGAAAAATTTCTTATCACAAAGGTTTATTTGAGGCTTTAAAGAGAATTAGTAAAAAATACAATATTAGGCTAGCTCCAAGTTTAGAGAACAAAGTTAAAAATTTTTTCCCTAAAATAGTTCAAAGAGAAGAAGGTATTTTAAAAATGCAAGGAGTAGTTTATGAAGTAAATTGTAGTTGTGGACTATCTTACATAGGTGAAACAGGTCGCAGACTAGAAACTCGTATAGCTGAGCATAAAGCAGCTATAAAAAATTGCTCCAACAAGACTGGATTAGATAGGCATGTTAGAGAAACTGGGCACAGCATGGATTGGAATTCCCTTAAAGTAATCAGTTTCCAAAGCAATTTCCAAAAAAGAAAACTGAAAGAAGGAATAGAGATTGAGAAAAATCAAAATTCCATCATCAATGACTGCAAAGGATTTTCCCTGCCTAACATCTGGCAGGATTTGTTGAAAAATAACCTAAACCGTCAAGGTTAACCGTAACCGTCAAGGTAAACCGTAACCATGATAGTGACAAGCAAAAAGTGACAACAACAAGAGAGCCTGAAGAAGGAGAAGAGTTTTCTCCAAAAATTTGCTATAAATGAAAAAATTTCCTAGTAAATTCCCATAAGTTGCTTTAGATTATTAATTCAATTAAACTAGGAAGCCATTTCTCAATATGAGCTTTATTCAAAGAATTGAAAATTACATCGCCCTGGAGTGGGAATCGAATCTGAATCTCCCAATTTCCGTTCGAGTACGCTAAGCCCATTTACACAACCCAGGACAATGAAGTTCCAAGCAACTGAGGCCAAACCTCAGATTTTTCACAAGTCGAAGTGGGCAGCCTCATCACAGCATCGTTTGACCACACTGCGACGGAAATCAAGAGATGCAGGTTCAATTCCCGCTACAGGGCGATGTAGTTTTCCAGAGGAGTTCTTACATGGAACAGCAGTAAACCACAAGCGATTCGCTGCGTAATTCCGATTGATTTGAATTTATGTGCTGCTTGAACATAATTGCTTTGAATATATTCCCATATATACACTTTTTTTTTACTAATAAAGCAGACTTTTGTGCAATTGACAGAGAGGAAGCTGACTTCTCGAATTATTATCAGCATCATCTGAACTAGAGTTTTATATATGCATTTTTGAACTTCACTTTTTAGTTGGTAAAGTTCGATGAACACTTACCGCACGTGGGGCTTGGGCTTTCAATTCGTATTTCCGTTATGCGGATGCGGCACGGGGGTTTTTCATTTGGCCACGGGTCCGCTTCTTTTTTTTTTTTTCTCCGTTGGAATTTATTTTGTCTCATCAACAAATAAGTTTTTCTTTTGCTGCATCCTCATTTACTTCAATATTTATTCATACCCTAGTACTTTCAGTAGAACTCCTTTACCGTCTTCGAGGGGACGTTTTGCTCCGACTAGCACGGACCGCGTCAGCTGGGCATTTCGGTGGTTCTCGCGGGCTGCTTCTGTCATCGGCTATCGCTTCTTCTTGGGCGTTGTGGCGCCATCTCTTGTTGGTCAGTGATCTCATTTTCCGAACTTTTTCATTTTTTTGCTCAATTTTAATTAAATTTTTCCAGCTGTTTCTCAAATTATTAGGGTTTTTCCAGCTGTTTCTCAAATTATTAGGGTTTTTCCAGCTGTTTCTCAAATTATTAGGGTTTCTCCAGCTGTTTCTCAAATTATTAGGTTTTTTCCAGCTGTTTCTCAAATTATTAGGGTTTTTCCAGCTGTTTCTCAAATTATTAGGGTTTTTCCAGCTGTTTCTCAAATTATTAGGGTTTTCCAGCTGTTTCTCAAATTATTAGGGTCATAATTTGAGAAACAGCTGGAAAAATTTAATTAAACTTGAGCAAAAAAATGAAAAAGTTCGGAAAATGAGATCACTGACCAACAAGAGATGGCGCCACAACGCCCAAGAAGAAGCGATAGCCGATGACAGAAGCAGCCCGCGAGAACCACCGAAATGCCCAGCTGACGCGGTCCGTGCTAGTCGGAGCAAAACGTCCCCTCGAAGACGGTAAAGGAGTTCTACTGAAAGTACTAGGGTATGAATAAATATTGAAGTAAATGAGGATGCAGCAAAGAAAAAACTTATTTGTTGATGAGACAAAATAAATTCCAACGGAGAAAAAAAAAAAAGAAGCGGACCCGTGGCCAAATGAAAAACCCCGTGCCGCATCCACATAACGGAAATATGAATTGAAAGCCAAGCCCCACGTGCGGTAAGTGTTCATCGAACTTTACCAACTAAAAAGTGAAGTTCAAAAATGCAAATGCATTAATGCACGTTAAATAATATAACCTCCAATATCGGAAGTAAATTGAAAAATAGAGTTTTATATATATTTCTTCCCTTCAGTTTTATATGAGACAACTGTGTTTTATGAAAACTTTTAATTTATGGGAAATAGAAAATGATGCTGCAAAAGGTATTTATTTCATGTAAAAATGAATAATAAAATAAGAAAATATTCGCGGGGGAATCTGGGCTTGAACTCCGGCGGCAAATGCCCTTAGCGTGGCCCTGAATCTGAATTGTAGCTCGCAAACTGTCAGCAATTTACTGGACCTCACAATGAATTGCCTTAAATGAGGTTTCAGTATCAGCTCTTATTCGCTGAATTTCAGCGATTCAGCATCATTTAAAGCAGAAGTGAAATCTAACTGCTTTGATTGAAGGAAGGTGCATAAACCATGTGCCATACCAAAAATTGTGCTTACCACACACAGTGACATCAAAAACTGGCTACTATTCAAAGCTCCAATTAACACAAATGATTTGGAGAATGAATCTGCATCACTGAAATTTTGAATTTCGCTCAAAGCTTTCAATTTTGGAAGAAAAAGTTCCTTAAAGAGAAGAATAAAATCAAGGGTGTTCAACTCAATGAGTTTCGCAGAACTTGAGAAGGCGTGTTCTCAATGCTGACTGTTCGCCACTGTTTTTTAAGAATATTTTTCAACACTGTATCACGTTTTGTTGAAAAATTTTTTTATTTGGGGAATTTTCGGGGGGTTATATATCTTGATACACCCCTGACTACGCCCATGGTATGACATAGAATACTGATAGATGGCGACATATTAGCCTTTAGGCTCTAAATCCAATAGAACATCTGTGGGATGAGCTGGAATGGAGAATCCAACTGCTGCCAGTAAAACCTTCCTCCATGGCAGCTCTGGCAGATTGCCTTGAAGGGGGAACGGAGAAAAATTCCAGTTGAGACATACTGGCATCTCAAGACTAGAAGGGTCACTGAAGTCACAACAACAAAAAGTAGGCTGACAATGTGCTGGTTTCAGCTAACAAAGGCCCTTGTTTCCATTGAACACGGGTGCCCAAATATTTTTGCCTACATAGTGTATATACTTACTCTTGCAGATACCTGCACTCAATCGATCTGTAGTAAGCCATATCTCATCACTGCAGCAAACTCATAATAAATTTTCTAAATTCATATCTGATTTATGCTGTCAGGCAGAATTCCAGTGATGTGGTTTCATCTTAAAAAACAAAAACAAGTTAGGAAAATCATGCAATGCATTGATTATGATACGTTTTCAACATAACAGAAATCATTACTCAAGTTATTACTCAAGTTATGAGGATAATGGCTGAAGAATAAATCTCACTCCTTCGCCATGACCTTTCACCCCATTTTGATGATATTCAACAGAACCGGTTCAGTATACCTCTGGAACAACATACTAAAGTTTTGTCGCAATAGAAGCATGTTTAGTAAAGTTATGAGAATAATGGCTGTGGAATAAATCTCGCTGCTGTGCCCTGACCTTTGACCTCATTTTGCCCATTTTCAATAGGGTTCGTCCCCAGGTGGTCCCCTACCACATACTAAAATTTAATTGAAATCGAACCATTTTTATGCAAGTTATGATGCATAAGAGCAATGGAATGCATCCCACTCCTATATACTGCCTTTTGACCCCACTTTGCCCATTTTCAATAGGATTCGTCACCAGGTGGTCCCCTACCACATACTGAAATTTCATTGAAATCGAACGATATTTACACAAGTTATGATGCATAATTAAGGGCAATGGAATGCACCCCGCTCTTATGTCCTGACTTTTGACCCCATTTCCAATAGGGTTCATCCCCAGGTGGTCCCCTACCACATACTAAAATTTCATCGAAATCGAACCATTTTTACGCGAATTACCGTGCAGACAGACGGACAAAGCTGGAGCATATACGGTTCTTCAACCTACGGTTGAAAAGCGTAAAAAACATACAGTTCGACACAATAGTTACATGAACCTGCATATGTAATGATTGGGTACCTTGAGACTATATTATACCCATCAACAAGTACAAGGCATATTCAGAAAGTAAGTACCACTAGATTATTAAAATTAAATGAGAATGTATTTGCAAAAAATTTTATTTTTATAAAATTTGCCATACCTTAAACCAGGGTGGGGAACTGCTGCCTTCTAGACCTTAAGTGCAGCCTTTTCAGTGAATTCAAATTTTGCAGAACAAATCCTTTTATTTTTATTTATATGTTTTTGTTCATATTTTACTATTTTTACTTTAATCTTAAAAAATGATTTAAAATACCAAAGATTAAAAAAAAAGATTCAATGAAATAATGCTCTCAGACTGATGGCCACAATTAAAACATCAGTAAGTCAATAAGGGCTATTTTGACACCTGCTATACTTCCTTAAGGACTACAAATGGAATTGACTGAGCTTTAAGCTCTCAGAAGAAGACATTTTTAAAGTCCTTATTTGATGCTAAGGAAGATCCAGTTCAAATATGGAAAAATGCAATAGAATACCTACGCCTTCGGCAACATGCACGAAAAATGCCTTCTTGCTTTTCAACCAGTTATTGGTGCGAATCTACATTCTCCTACCTAACCCAAATCAAGACGCCCTTGAGGTCACAAATGACGGATACCCATCTAGAGGATCAACTAAAAGTGCTGACCTCCATGCTGCAACCAAATATTCAAATGCTTTTCAACAAAAAGCAGTCACATCAAAGTCATTAAAAAGTTAGTTACCTTTATAATTAAAAATTTTTCCTTTTTCATTTTTTGAAGTTAGTACATAGTAAGACTTTTATGAAATAATGTACACTTCGAAGTATATCTAATTGAAGTTTCTTGAATGCGGCCTTGTTAGATTACAGCTAACTTAATGCAGCCTTCCTACATGAAAAGTTTCCCCACCTCTGCCTTAAACTATTTTTCTACATAGATTCTGCCATTAGTGAGGCATTTATCATAACTGGCCCCAGTTTTTGCATCCCCTCATCATAGAACAAGGCTGTCGGTAAAGATAGCCACTTCTGCACTGCTCCTTTAACTTCATCATTATCAAAGAAACATCAACCAGTAAGGAACTTCTTCAGATGCAAGAACAGACGATAGTCACTTGGTGCTAGGTCTGGGATGTAGGGAGGTGATTTGTTTCCAGCCAAATGACATGATGAGTGCTCGAGTCTGTTTTCATGACTTTCATTTAAGTGTCTGACCCATTTATTCCTCACCATTCCATTACTCATGGCAGTTTGACCATAGACCTCACAAATCTGAAGATAAGTGTTGACTGGTTTCACATTTCTAGCATTCAAAAGTCCCTCACCATTCCATTACTAATGGTAGTTTGACCATAGACCTCACAAATCTGGCAATGAGTATTGGCTGGTTTCACATTTCTTGCATTCAAAATCCTTTCACCATTCCATTACTCATGGCAGTTTGACCACAGACCTCACAAATCTGACGATTAGTGTCGGCTGGTTTCACATTTCTTGCATTCAAAAGTTGAATTATGGACTTTATCTCACAGTCAGTGGGCCGCTTGATCTTCTTAAACATGTTAAACACACAGAACAACATGCAAACATGATCTGATGTCCTCGTAATAGTGTCTGCGGCTTGCCCACAAATGAGTGAAATCAGTATGCATGTGCAATCATGTGCAATCACAGCAAAAATATTCACAAAAAGTACTTTCTGAATATGCTTGTATTAAAAAAAAAAAAAAATCATGAAGTTTGAACCTCATAAGGTCCAAACTAATATTTCCCCTCTACTGATATAATTTATCTAGAGGGTATCAGTAAGCAGATTACATGCACTGCAAGGTCTTTGATTCAGAGTTGGATGTTTGTTCCTGCTTTTATAGGAAAACACACGAGGGCTGTACCGAAAGTAATGCAAAAGTGGGCATAACTTTTTTATTAACTGACAGAAGTCATTCAAATTGCACATGTTGGTAGAATAACTCTTTCTCTATACAAAGGTACTACTCAACAGTCACCACCACAAGCGATGCATCTGTGCCATAATTGCACCCAACTCTCGAATCCTCTTTTAAAAATTTCAGGTGTGGACTGTTGTACCCACTCCTTCACAGCCACTTTCGCCTCGTCTGTGTCATCAAATCATGGTCCCCGGAGACTGTCCTTCATTGGTCCAAACATGTGGAAGTTAGAGAGCACCAAATCTGGGCTGTACAGTGGATGGAGGATTACCGACCTGCCAAATTTGCTGATTTGTTGCCAAAGATGTATGTGGTCTCGCATTGTCATGATGAATGTGGATCTTTTTCAGATTCTTGTTAGGTCTCTTCCTCCTTATGGCTTCTCTAAGCTTCTTGAGTATCTCAATGTACCACTCGCTGGCCATGGTATGGCCACATTCCAGAAAATCAAGAAGAATGACACCCCTGTCATCCCAAAAAACAGTCACCATGACTTTCTGTACTAAGTGCTGGCTCTTGAACTTCTTAGGCTTTGGTGAAGAGGTGCAATGCTATTCCATGGATTGATTCTTCATTTACAGATTGTAAAGATAGCTCTACATTTCATCCCCTGTCACCAGATCAGGAAAAAAAAATGCGTCTTCATTGGCTTCAAATGCTTCCAGCGGATCAGATCAGACTTCCACCCTTCTCTCCTTCAAATCAGGTGTCAACTGCTGAGGTACCCACTTTGAACACACTTTCCGATACCCTAAGTCTTCCACCATCTTCTGCATGGCATTGTGACTACAGTCTAGTTGTGCACCAAGCGCACGGATTGTGACTCATCGCTCCGTGCAAATCAATTCATCCACTCGCTAACGATTCGTATTAATGGTCGCAGATGATAGTCTCCCACTGCGTGGTTTTTCTTCAGTGCTGGTTTTCCCTTCTTTAAACTTCTTCATCCATCTGCGCACACTGCTCTTGTCAATGGTGTCACTTCCGTAAACATTCTGTAGCCTTCTGTGGATGTCGGACAGCCTGCACCTTTCCTTCATCAAGAATTCAATGACGGCACACTGCTTCTGCTTGGAATCCATTATTTACCTACAATGAAGAAGAAGGGTTGCTATAGAGGAAAAGTTACTCAACCAACATTTGCAATTTGAATTACCTCTGTCAGTTAATAAAAAAGTTATGCCCACTTTCACATTACTTTTGGTACAATCCTCGTAACTCAGTTTTGTTTTTGATATCTAAAAGCAAGATATATATATATATGTATTTATTTATACATTATCTTGTATTTTTTTCTTTTCAGGTGTCTACTCAGTATAATGCAGATTTTCCATGCTATATTATAATGAAATTAAAATGTGCTTGTTATTCAAGAAAAACCAAGACTGTTTGACTAGCGTCTTGTGATTATGTGAAGTCTAAGCTCACTTCTGCTTAATATATATATATATATATATGCATATTCATTTCAATAGTCATGTATTCATTTGTCTTTCAATTATTTAAATATTTTAGCAACATAAATATAATATAGATTGGTAAACCCTTTAATAGTGAAAAACCTCCTACACCCACCTCTAATGCGCGGAAAAAAATCTTGCACATGGCTGACAGAACCAATCAAGTTTTTATTCGTACACAAAAATTCAAGTCCTACCATATCAGTAAAGAAAGAACTTTGCATGTCTTAACAGCTACAAACTGTTAAACTTCTCAATTTTTATAAGTTTGTATCAAGTAGTAGAAAAAAAAAAAAAAAAAAAAAAAGAGATACTGCCACTGGAGGAAAGTGTTTTACAAACCAGATGTGAAATTCATGTTATATATGCTTGAGGTTAGGTAGAACTATTAACTTCTTTTTTACTATGTTATGTATTAGTATCTACATATTGTTTTCTTTTGTTTATTTTAAGAGTTTTGGTTACTTCTAAAAATGCAGAACTGTAGACTTGTCTAAATGGTCCAAGCAAATGATTAACTTTCGCTACAAAAATCAAAAGTGGAAAACCACAAGAAAGCATGACCTTCGAAGCAGCTGAGCTTCAATGCTACATTAAATGATTTCCTAGAATGACAGTAAATTAGCTATGCACATTAATTTTGGACTTCTGGGTTTACCAGTATCAGTTTTCAAAAAATGGGAAATGTGACTCTAAATTAATTTACACTGCACTAAGTCTGTGCATTACTGATGAGACATAAAAAACCCAGCACTGAATACCTGTCAGGCATGAAATCAAATTGGTATAGCAGTACTACAGAAATACAATGGACATGATTGTACTGACTAATTTGAAAAGCACAATATTTCCAGAAGTAATCCTTAAATACTAGGTATGACTGATTGGCTTACATATTGTCCAAGGAATATTTTCTGGGTAGGGAGAGGGAAGGAGGGGGTAGATTCACATACCAGGGTTACTTTATTCCATTGTAATTTGCAGGGTTTGTTTTACACCTGAACTTTTACGTGAGTTAAAAACAAGTTCTACAGCTGCATTTCCTTCGTGAGATTTGTTATTAATCCCTATTTAGCTCATATTTTATCGCTGTGATATGTTATAACCTGCTGCAACATATTTATCAATAAAATGTTAAATATTTTAAACACCTGTTTTATTGTTGTTGCTGTTGTGTACATGTGAGAGCAAAACAACAACAAAAAAAAATACCAAAAAAACTGAAACCATACAAAAGTTATCCTTGAACCATATCAGATAAAAATAAGAATGGTGTGGATTGTTGGGCACAATGAGTAGGCTTTAATAAGAAAAGCCTCAAACTCAGTGGTGGTACATGATAAGCTGAGATGGATGGGGTGGGGGGGGGGGGGCTGTATCCCAGTTCTGTAGATATCACTTTTAATGATAAATTATTGCAAGCCTGTCATGGAAAGTTTATTATTATTGTTATTTTTTAATAGTGTCTAGTACATACAGGGTGTCCACAAATGATTGGAGCGGTTTCACGATTTTATTGTAGGTATATTATTTGACATATGATCACGAAACTTTACAATTACATATAACAATAAACAAAGTTTTTTGGGGTCACATTACAGGTGCTCGATATGCGCCCCTTGAGTGATTCTGCAAACATCAACTCTGTAATCAAGTTCCTCCCACACACGAGTTAGTATGTCTCTATCAACGTGAGCAAAGGCATTGATGATGCGAGCCTGCAGTTCTGGTAGATCAGCTGGAAAAGGCAACACAAACACAGAGTCTTTCACATAACCCCACAAGAAAATATCACACGGGGTTAAGTCGGGGAAGCATGGAGGCCATGACAGCAGTTGGTGATCATCATTCCCAGTACGACTGATCCATCGCTTTTTGCAATCTGGCGTTCAAGAATTCACAAACATTGTGATGGAAATGGGGCAGAGCGCCATCCTGTTGGTAGACGAAATCCACACTGTCGGTCTCCAACTGCAGCATGAGCCAATGTTCCAAAATGTCCAGATACATGTTTCCGGTAACGGTCTTTTCGCAGAAGAAAAAGGGGCCGTAAACTTTAAATTTTGAGACCGCACAGAAAACATTGATTTTTTTGAGAATCTCGAATGTTCTCCGCAAAGGCGTGGGGTTTTTTTTTTTTGTGCCCCAGATTCGCACATTGTGCCTATTCACTTTGCCACTAACAAAAAATGTTGCTTCATCACTGAAGGCAAGTTTATCAGAAAACGCATTGTCTTCTTCCTTAAAACTTTGAAATGTTTGTTGGTAGACGAAATCCACACTGTCGGTCTCCAACTGCAGCATGAGCCAATGTTCCAAAATGTCCAGATACATGTTTCCGGTAACGGTCTTTTCGCAGAAGAAAAAGGGGCCGTAAACTTTAAATTTTGAGACCACACAGAAAACATTGATTTTTTTGAGAATCTCGAATGTTCTCCGCAAAGGCGTGGGTTTTTTTTTTTTTTGTGCCCCAGATTCGCACATTGTGCCTATTCACTTTGCCACTAACAAAAAATGTTGCTTCATCACTGAAGACAAGTTTATCAGAAAACGCATTGTCTTCTTCCTTAAAACTTTGAAATCGTGAAAAAACTAAAAGTGATTCATTTTATCATTGGGCGTCAGGGCTTGTAGCGATTGCAAGCGTGTTGGCTTCTGCTTCAATCGTTTGCATAAGATCTTCCAAACAGTCTATCATGGAATATCCAGTTCTCTACTTGCTGTGCGCAGCTACTTCTGTGGGCTACGCATGAAATTTGACCGCACGAGTTCCACGGTTTCTTCAGCCACTGATGGACGACCTGTTGATTTCCCTTTACACAGGCATCCTGTTGCTTTAAACTGTTCATACCATCGCCAAATGGAGTTGGTGCTGGGTGGAGTTTTCCTAAATTTCATTCGAAAGTGTCGTTGCACTGTTGTCACAGATTGACAAGCACGAAATTCGAGAACAGCAAACACTTTCTCGCTGTTTGGAGCCATCTTACCGACTGTAAGATAAGTACTGCCCTCTCACCGCCGCTAGCGGCGACCAAAGTAAACTTTCAGCAATGCGTGTCTGGTAACATCCAACTTGAGCAGCATAGCGCTAATATTACAGCCACAAAAAAAATCATGAAACCGTTCCAATCATTTATAGACACCCTGTACAGTGAAGTGTTTCAGTAGATTCATGATGTGAGAATAATGAACAAACTAGACATTTCTTTGCCCATGGCAAACCACAGAATATTTCACCTCCATCTGTCTTAGTTTTCTTTTTGTTTTGGGATTTAACTACCACTGTGAACAACAGTGAGGGCTATGGTTCCAGGGAAAGGAAAGAGTGCCACAAGACAAACACAACAACCATGCCTCATCTGGAGCACAAATCGGGGACAACTTAAAAGCTTACCTGTCTTTTTATCTTACACACATACACTATATTATCACAAGTATTCGGACACTAACAATTGTTTCCACAAGTGCAAAAACGGTTGCACAGGAGGGTGTGTTGTGAGTGGGTAGGTACATATACAGGATGCATAGGAAAGTCCCTTTAGCCTGGAATAACTTGTGAATGGAGAGAGGTACAGTTATGCAAGTGAGATAACGGTATAGTAAAGCGACTACGCCCAATCGAATGCAACCGATAGCAGCGCCCCTAGTGGTGAAATGCGGAAGTTAGCCATTGCAAATCGAAAACAAAAAGAGATAGAGCAAAATTTCCACTTACAAAGTTGTAGAGCATCAATTAATTAGTACAAAACGACATTTGTTTCACACAGATAAGATAAATTGTCGCCTGAATACCCTACAATGTCTGAAATCGATGCGCGAAGATTCGAATCTGCATATTCACATTTCGCAAATGTAGGCATATGCAAATGCAGATTGTGACGCTGTACTGTACCTACGATATAAAAACCAGTAGCAGGATGTACCCTGATCAGAAGTTCAGGTCTACATACTCTGTGTAAGAATGGCGAGCTCGGATTTCTGAGGTTACGTAAAAAATCAGGTGTATGCAACAGCGCCTACAAGTCTACTGGATCTACGTCATCATGTTAAAGATGCTTGCAATAGTGCGACACCTCCCATGCTGAGGAATGTGCATGCAGAGTTACTTTCACGAATACAAATGTGTGTCGTGGGCAATGGCGAACTCTTTGAACATACTCAACATTAACTTTTTATCACTGTGCGCCAGTTTGCCTTTTTTGTTTTGTCTGATGTCATCAAACTGTATTGACATAAGTATGCATTTATGCAATAAATTGTGTGTATTTGCTCATACCTATGCCTGTTCCCTTCAAACGTTCACACAAAAGGTCGTGCATTGATTTCGGACATTTTAAGGTATTCAGGCGACAATTTATCTTATCTGTGTGAAACAAATGTCGTTTTGTACTAATTAATTGATGCTCTACAACTTTGTAATTGGAAATTTTTCTCTATCTCCTTTCGTTTTTGATTTGCAATGGCTAACTTCCACATTTTGCCACTAGAGGCGCTGCTATCGGTTGCATTTGATCGGGCATAGTCGCTTTACTATACCGTTATCTCACTTGCATAACTGTACCTCTCTCCGTTCGCAAGTTATTCCAGGCTAAAGGGACTTTCCTATGCACCCTGTATAAAGCTCACATGTTCTGTCGTGGTATCAGTAACTTTAAAGCGGATATGTTGCATGGACGTGAGCTTTCAGAGTTCCAGCGTGGGCTGGTCATAGGATGCCATTTGAGTAACATTTCCACACAGAGCATTGCAGCTTAAACTAAACATACCAAAATCAACTGTAAGTGATGTTATGAAGAGATAGAAGCAGGACACAGCAACAAAATGTTCAGAAAGACCGAACAAACTGACAAAATGTGACAGAAGAGCCATGGTAAGAAATGTCCGGAAATCACGCTCTTCTTCTGCGGTTTCCATTGCTGCTGAAGTAGGAAATGCTTGTAATGGCTTGGTTAGTACCATAACTATCTGCAGAGAGTTACACCATGTGGGTAATTATGGTGGACCAATAGCACACACGCAACACATCACTAACGTGAATGCGAAGCACCACTTGGACTGGTGTGTCTCCTGTCATTCCTGGACTGTGGGTGACTGGAAATCCATTCTTCGCAGTGATGAGTCACGCTTGTCACTCTTCCAATAATCCGATGGGCGTGTCTGGATTTGATGACAGCCCAACTAATGATTTTGGCCAGACTGTGTTTTTCCAACTGTTAAGTTCGGCGAAGGCTCCATCATGGTATGGAGTTGTTTTTCTTGGATGGGAATCGGCCTGTTGGCTATTATACTGCAAACCATGAACTCTAAAGTGTACCTTGACATTCTGGATAATTCCACCCTACCAACAATGTGGCAGTATTATGGAAATGACCATTGTCTCTTCCAACACGATCAAGTTCCCTACCACACTGCACGGCGTGTGCAGGACTGGTTTCTAGAAAATGAGCTGGAATTGTTAGACTGGCTTGCTCAGAGTCCTGATCTTAAATGCCATAGATCACCTCTTGAATGAACTGGAGCGACGGATATGAATTAGACCACAATGACCGTCTTAGCTCTCCACACTGGCAGCAACTTTGCAGGATGAATGGCAAGCCATTCCTGTCGGAAATTGGTTGACAGTATGTGTCAACATTTTGCTGCTGTCATACAAGCAAAAGGTGGACCTAATTGTGATAATAAAGCCATTTGTCCCAAAACACTGTGGTGTCCAAATACTTTTGATAATATAGTGTATATAGAGACTGCACGATGAAATATTTCTAGTGGCGTTGCGATAAAATGTTTCACTGACAAGGGAAGCCTTTCAACTGTCACTCTCCAAAACTGAAGAAACTTGGCCAGGAGATAGTACTAAGGGCAAAAACCAATAGGTGTTAATTCCGTTTTGGCCCAAATGAACTGACGAAGGTGAACAAGTGGTCTGAAAATGGCCTTAGAGCACAAGTGGGAAAAATAATCTAACATGTGTTGTGGTGCGTGATATGTAACCCCAAATATCAGCTATTTGATTCAAAATAAGCTCATGTCATACAAAAAGCAACAAAAACCTTCATTACAGGTGTAAATGAACATTTGTGGCATTGAACACATGACCGAAGCAAAGTAATTTAAAACAATGAGAACAACACAAGATCCCAAAGTTATCACAGTACTGAAAATTGCCATTGATATCTGAAAAACAAATACGTTGGACATTATCAAAAGAAGCGTCATCACTTTCACAGTATCCAATTTTTATCCACGGATATAACAACATGTTGGATTTTTCTGACTGCCATTGATTGTTCATTGACATTTTCGATGATTTTCTCCACTTGGGCCAATTTCAGACCACTCGTACACCTTTGTCAGTTCATTTGGGCCAAAACGGAAACACACCCATTAGTTTTTGCCCTTAGTACTATCTCCTGGCATGTTTCTTCAATTTTGGAGAGTAACAGTTGAAAGGCTTCCCTTGCAAGAAATATAGATGACATATTTCTAGTGGCGTAGCTAGCACAAAGTGTCCCCCGCAAGATTTTTTTTTTTTTTTATTGAAGGTTTAACGACCATCATGAGCAACTCTATGGGCTATAAGCAGTCACCCGACCCTAATTTAGGGTGACTGGTTCCAGGGAAGGGAGAGAGCCAGTGCCGTAAGACAAACACAACATCCATGGCTCACCGGGATTCGAACCCGGACCCTTCTCGGATGAATGGTCATAAGCCATCGCTTAGACCACTGGGCCACCGGGGTGGCCCCTCAAGATTTACATCAGCAGCCATAAGCACAGTAACTTTCCCAGGATTTCAAACGCGAGGTGGAATGTTTTCTGCGGTGTTTATGCGTGTGGTCGAGGGAGGGAGAGGTCAGGAAGTGTTCTGGAAAAGTAAGGGGGTACCTAGAGAGCCCTGCAGTTTTAACTTTTTAAGTAATAGATTTAAAAATATGAGTAATTGTTTTGTCCCAAACTAAAATAAACCACTTGAAGGAATCACCCTCTTATACATCGCAGATCTGCGGCTGCTGTGAACAAGTTTTGGTGACTGTTGTGTACCTAACCCTAAGTGACTGTTTTCCCACATCCTTCATGGGGAATCCCCACGAGGCCTCACGCTTTTCCTCAGCAGCACAGAGAGAAGGTGAGCGATCCTATTATTTACAGCCCACTGCAGAGCAATCATATTGCAACCCATAGCAATGGACCGAATAGCTTCAACCTGTAGGACATCCAGTGTTTTAAAAGTTAAACTTGACATTTATTTAGGCAAAGCAAAATATATCTTAACGGAAAACACGAATCTTTGGGTTAATTATTTTTTTGTCTTTATGTGTGTTCAACATTTTTCATAAAACTATAATTCCTTACCTGCATCCTCCACAACTGTAGAGGTGGTAGTTACACCACCACATACTTCCATGGCATCTCTATGCAAGAACAATAATCACACTGTGCTGCACTGGCCGGTACAAAGTGCTGGTTTCTAATCCTGCATCCGAGGTGGGTCCGGGTGAGGCATAGATACTGTGTTTGTCCTATGGCACTGGCTCTAAATTAGGGACAGGCAACTGCTTATAGCCCACTGAGTTGTGCACGATGGTCACTGAATCCCCACACAAAAATGTAACAACCACACGACCACTGTTTGTGCAGCTTTGCCAAACTGCGTAGAAGTTCAGAACTTTGGCATCACATCAAATGAACTGAATGCAGCTTGTAGTCATGGCTCGCAGCTGCAGTAATGATAGAATAGCCCATATGAATCTTCAACAAAAAATGAACAAAAAGCTTTAAATTATTAAAATTCCCCAAAAGCCAAACATTTTCTCAAAAGAAAAGAAAGATTCCCAGACACTGCGTTCAAAAACGAACATAATCCAATTAAACTGGGACACATGGCAGCTATGCATAAGCTACCAAGCTAGAAATTTCCTGAACTACTAAACATCACACAGGGTGAAAAACAAGCATGGATAAAGTTCAAGGATATGTACAAATGAATAAAATTACAAGACATAAAATCTGTAGGAAGTATGAATATGCTTAACCATAGACTAGGTACTATAGATATTAATGGAAAGTGAATCTCTTGGAAGAAATAATTCTTCAGAATTATATAGAAGGCGATTTCTTTAGAATTACTTAGTGAGCACAAGCAGTGTTTTTGGACGTTAATTTTGCTTTAAACAAAAGACAAAATGCTTGCTCAGTCCCTTGATGCAGCAAGATGTGACTAAGTACTGGAAAAACACAAGTTTTAAGCAAAATTAAGTACCAAACATCAGTAACACATTGTTTGCTCTGCCATGAAAATAATTCTATAGGCAACAAAAATGGCCCAGTTCCACCATGGACAAATTAAGTATCGATTTTGAAATTCAGCTTCACTTTAACCCTTAACAACCCAGGTCCGGTCTCACAGACTGCACAGAAAACAGATTATTTTCTTCTAGCCTACTTCCAGGAAAGGTTTGAGCCCACGTGCATGTGTAGTTGTCCACCTCTCTAAAAAAATAATAAAATGTTAACATGAATTAAATGATAAAAATGTGGCGGTCTGAGAGACCGGACGTGGGCTGATATGTGACAAACATTAAGACCTGGGCAGTTAAGGGTTAAACAGAGGAAAGATGCAAAAATGCTTGCTCTACTTATTGGTTTTGAAGAAGAGACCATTACAAATAGGAAATCATCCATTTCATTAAAAAACATTCTTTAGAAATGCAAAGTCGCTCTTTTTCACTTTACGCACCATTACTAAATGATTGACTGAGCACAAAAGGATGTCACCCAAGGTAGACCTAATTCTACTTTGGCTTTACTAACTCTCTTGGATACTTCAGCAGTGCCCCACTGGACTAATACACCGGTGTGCAAAAATTAAGGACGAAGAGGAGAAATTAGCATAACAGCGGAACGAGCAGGCAGAACGGACCAAAAGACCACTCAGGAGATAGACTAAGGTCAGGTACGGTAGGGCATGTGCATATGTGCAGCATGACAGAAGGGTATAAAGCACACGGGCGGAGTATGCTCAGCAATTCGGTGAAAGCTATTGTACGGTGTACATCGGTTTGAACGACGTCGAGTTGCTGCCACCGTGTGATATGGCCAACAGGCAATCCAGGAGACAACATCTGGATGACTTTACCTGAGGTCGCATCATTGGGAAGTTGGAAAAAGGTCGAAGTGTGACTAGTGTGGCCGAGGAGTTTGGGATAGCTCACAGCATCGTTTCATGAGCTTGGAGAGCATTTCAAACGACAGAAACAGCTGTCTAAGAGTTTAACAGTGGTCGTCCATGAGCAACCACGGCTGCGGACGACCGGTATATTGTCCTAAAGGCGAGAACAGACAGACGGTAGACAGCGGGAGAAATCACAAGGCACACGCAACAGACAACTGGACGTCCGTTATAGTGTTTTACCATGGCCAGGAGGCTGCACAAAGGTGGTCTATTTGCACGATGACCAGTACGGTGTGTGCCATTAATGCCTGCTCGTCGGAAATGGCAGTTTCTGTGGTGCCAGGAACACAAGAACTGGACACATCAGCAATGGGGTCGAGTTCTCTTTACGGATGAGAGCCAATTTAGTCTGACGAGCGATTCTGGACGTATACACATCTGGAGAGAGCAGAGAACACGCAATCACACCTCCAACATCGTCGAAAAGGGACCGGTTTGGAGGTGGCGGAGTTCTCGTTTGGGGCGGTATCATGCTTGGTAGCGGTACTGACCTCCACATCTTCCGAGGAGGTTCAGTCACTGGTGTCCGCTATTGTACAGAGGTTCTCCTGCCTCACGTGCGTCTGTTTAGAGGTGCTGCGAGTCCTGAGTTCCTCTTCATGGACGACAACGCTACACCTCATTGTACAGTGGCTGTCGCAGAGCCGTTGGAGAGTGAAGATATTCAACGCATGGATTGGCCTGCAAGGTCCCTGGACCTAATCCAACCGAACACGTGTGGGACCTTCTCGGGAAACGCTTGGCAGCATGTCACCTGTCGCCAGCAACGATTCCGCAGCTGCGATTGGCGCTACAAGAGGAATGGGCCGCGTGGCCTTAACAGTTTCTTGACAACCTTGTCCACAGCATGGACAGACGTTGTAAATCCTGCAACGCAGTCAGGGGTGATCATATCCCCTACTAAAGACTGGATTTTTCTTGGCAGCCGCCTGTCACATGGACGTTTCTGTCTTCTGTCCAGTTGTGCTCGAAGCTACCTTTTCAATAAAGTGCCTTTGTATCCTTTGGATTCCTTGTTTGGACGGTTTTGCTCACTTGTCCCATATTCTTACATCTTGGGGATCTTATGGTATGATTTGAGTCAATGTGGAGCACTTCTGCATGATGTTATATTTGAAAAACCGTCTCGTCCTTAATTTTTGCACGCCAGTGTACTAAGAAAACCGATCCTTTCGTCAACAAAAGAGCTTTACATTTTCGTGAGAGCATTGAAAATACACTGAGTGCACTAAATTATGACCGTCTACCTAATACTTTAAGGTCTTCCTTTTGCCCTCAGTACAGCAGCTATCTGACATGTAATTGATTCAATAAGATGGTTGGTCGGTATGCGTTTTATAGTTCAAGAGCCAAAGAGCGCCAAGTTAAATGGCATAAAATTAAAATGCAAAAAAAAAAAACAATAAGAACATTAAAAGATACACATGTATGTAAAATAACACAACAACAACTGTAAAAGCCGATAAAATAATAACACACTAAATATAACTAAAAACACGGGTACAATGCAGAAATGATAAAACAGATGGCATGTCACAGTGATCGTTTAAAAGATGACTCAGGGTCACTGAGTAATCGGGTAAAGTAGGTAAAAAGAAATGATGAACACGATCATGAACAAAATGACACGAACACAAAAGATGAATAATGGTCAGAGGAACATCACATGTCTCGCCACACAACGCATAGAGGTGAGTGAAACGACAATGCCCAATGAGGAGATGTGCTAGTACAACTTCCTCCCTACAGTTGGTTTCAGTGACATGACGAATTCCAAACACCAAGAGCTGGTTTGATGTGATACAGTTTATTTTTCACATGTCGGTCCCACAGACCTTGCTACGTTCATTTGATATGGTCACGAATAACAAAACGCAAATCCCAGTGAACTGAGAAACAGTGGCAAGGGTGTGACAACCAAAAAGGAAGCAGATCTAGCAGCCGCAACAGCAGGCTCATTTTTACCTGAGATTCCAACATGACTGGGAATCCAGCAGAACTGGATCTGGAAACCGGCCTCATGCAAAGAACAGAGCAACCGCCTCCCACTGTAAAGAAATTTATGGATATTGCAATCCACAGACGACAGAGACTGCAAAACACTCAATGAATCCATGTATACCATAGCATGCTGATGAGAGCTTGACTGTAGGTGACAAAGAGCAAGAAACACAGCATGCATCTCCACCGAAAACACTGTGGCCTCAGTCGGGATCCGCGCAACAGAAACATCATCAACACAGACAGCCGCGGATCCAACGACTCCATCCGTTTTAGTGCCATCCGTGCAAAAGAGTATAGTCAGAATGGAGGGAACAGTACTCAGCAAAGAGCTGCTGGTACACTGACACAGGGGTTGAGGACTTATCATATGATGTAAAACTGGTATCAACCATGACACCAAGAGGGTGCCATGGAGGATCCTCAAAGCCCCTGGTCTATCCAATTAGAGACAAGTGAAGCCCTGCATCACAAGCTAGGGCTGCCATACGAAGACCAAATGTTGGAATGCACGACGGCCGGTTATCAAATGAACGAGCATGCTGAGGGTGAAAAGCTGCATCGTATAAAAGATGGTCTGGAAGAGATCAAAGTTTCAAGTAAAATTGAAGGGACAGCTGCAGATGGCGTAATTCAAGTGATGGTTCATTCATGTCAGCATAAAGGCTGGGAATTGGGGATGTTCGAAAAGCTCCCATACAGAGATGCAGCACTTGATGGTGAATGTTATCCAACAGCCAGAGAACAGAACAGCGCGCAGAACCATACATGATACAACTATAATCCAGTTTAGATCATATTAAAGAATGGTAGATACGGAATAAAGAAATCCTATCTGCAACCCATGAGACCGCCGAAAGGATTTTTAGAATTGCCAGAGCCTTCAGACAGGAAATCTTTAGCCGTCGAATGTGTGCACGAAACGTGAGAGCACATTCAATGGTCATACCAAGAAATTTGGTCTCTGGCAGAACTGTTATGGCTGTATGTTCCAAATGGAGCTCTGGGTCAGGATAGAGGCCATGCCTTTGGCAGAAATGGCACACATGCTGTCTTGTTGGGCGTGTGCGCAAAACATGAGAGCACGGAAAAAACAAAACATTGCTGCTCACCACTTTAGTGATCCAGTTAATCGCAGACTGCAACTGCCTTTCAATGAAATGCACGCTGGATGACGAACAGAAGACGTGCAAGTCATCTACGTAAATGATAGCCGAAACTGAAACAGGAAGATTTCTAAGAAGACAATTAATGCAAAGGATGAACAATGTGACAAATGAAAAGCAGCCTTGAGGAACGCCCTGTTCTTGATGGGAAAATGCAGACAGTGTCGTACCTATGGGCACTTGGAACACTCGATTTCGAAGAAAATTTGCAATGAATGTTGGAAGATTTCCTTACAACCCACTCTCGTGGAGGTCACGGAGAATACTGTGACACCATGCTCGATTGTAAGCTTTCTCGATGTCAAAAAACACAGACACCAGGTGCTGCCTATGTACAAACGCCTCATGAACAAACGTTTCAAGGTGCAAGAAATGATTGTGAGATAAACGATGTTGGCGAAAACGATTTTGTGATGATGAAAGTATTTGATGCTGCTGTAAAAAGTGAATCAACCGGGAATTAACCATGCGTTCAAGAATTTTACACAAACAGCTTGTGTATTGCAATAAGTAGAGGGAGTCTTGTGATCTTTGCCAGGCTTGGGAAAAAGTAGGACAAAAGCCTTTCGCCAAGAGTCTGGGAAACATCGTGCCATCCAAATGCGATCGAAAAGGACTAGAAGATTCTCAAGAGACGACTGTGACAGATGACGGAGCATGTCGTAGTGGATGCCATCTGGCCATACAGAGGTGGCACCAGACCTTATTTCGATCATACTGAAGGGGAGTTATAGCTTCTGTTTCAAAACACCGCAAAAGATAATTTTTGGCATTCTATTTGCGTTTTCACTCGCTGAAATGAGTTTCGATATGCCTGACCATTCAAAACGAATGCAAATGCTGCACCCAAACAATTTGCAATCTCCCTGACTTTAGCATATGTGCAGCCATTACTCTTGAGAATTAAAATCTGGTGGGGACTATAGTTAGCCTGGATCTTATGAATCTTTTCCCAAATAGTTTTAGAGCTGGCACGTGAGTTTATGGATGATACATACTTAATCTAGGATTCCCTCTTACTTTGTCAATGCACCAACTGAGCATAGGGTTTTGCATGTTTAAATGCAACGAGATTTGCATCAGTTGGATAATGCCTAATCTTGCACCAGGCAAACTATAGTCCCCATGAACTCTCCTAGCAGCTGCACATTCAGGGGTCCACCAATTTTTGGACTTCTTGGGAACTTCATGGATGGTTTTGGAATAGCAAGATCAGTTACCTGAATAATGCATGTTGTAACATCGGTAACAGCTGCGTCAATTGACTCCTGGGTCACCATGTCAGAAGATATCACTGCAGACAATGTGAAGACTTCCCATCTGGTGCAATCCATCCTCCATTGAGGAGGGGGAGGCAGAAGATGGCACACACACATTAGAAGAAAGTATAATTGGGGAATGATCACTACCATGCAGGTCATTACACACCATCCATGACCAGTTGGCAATAACTGTTGGTGAGCCCAAGGTCAAATCAATCGCACTGAAAGTTCTTGTTGGCTCGTGGAAGTGTTAGCACCAGTGTTAAAAAAGCACAATGAGGTTGCGGGCAGAAGAAACTCGATCCTATGGCCTCTTTACTAATACTGACACTACCCCATAAAGGATGATGAGCACTGAAGTCACTCATAACAAGAATGGGTGAAGGCAGCTAATTAACTAAGCTCTCCAAAAGGGGATGCTCACGTCCTCATCCGGCAGCAAATAGACACTGCAAACATTTAGAAGCACAGGCATGGAAATGCGCACCGCTATGGCTTGTAAAAGTGTCGAGATCATAATGAAAGAAACCGTAACACTGAAAGATGAGGATAGCAACTCCCTCACAGGCTATGTCTCCCGATACATTATCCTTCCAAAATGCACTGTAGTCTTGAACTGAAAGCAGGTTGGTTGGTTTAAGTTTTATCTCCTGGAGACAAATGCACACTGGAGAGTATGATGAAAGCAGATGTTTCACATCATCAAGTCTTTTCTGAATACCTCGACAGTTCCACTGAATGACTGAACCGATGGTTAAAAAGTGAAAGAACTTAAAGAAAAATTTAATAAAGGAAACTGACCCCTCAAACGAGGTCAGCATCCATCTGTTTGTCTTGTGATTGTTCCACCAGACGTGGAGGCATTTTGTCTGGTGGTAATACGGGACAGTGTTTGGTCCCAGGGTTCTTGGATGAAATTGCTCGACCTGAGTTTTGGTTTGGGATTTGGGTGAAGATGTACTGTTTTTCTGCTTCTCTGTTGTCTTCTTTCCAGAGGTCGCAGCCTGAGTTCCAGTGTTGGTAGTTGTTCTTTTTGGTGATGAGGTGGGTGTTACTTTGGGATCCTTAGGTCGAGACTTTAGTGCCTCGAGACCAGCCGCAATGATGTCCTCAACATGGTAAGGGCACCTCGTTGGGATGTGAACCTCAGCCTGGTCTGGACAGCAGCAGTTGACTTCTGGGCCACAACTGATGCATAAGTTCACTGGCTTGGTGTGCTTGAGGCAATGATTCACCAGCCTGGTGTGCTTGGCCTCTGGATAAGATAGACGTTCAGTTGTTTTCAGGCATTGAATAGCCTGCTCCTCCATCCATTTTGGGCATTGCTTAGAAGATGTAGAGTGCAAACCTTCACAGTTTCTGCAGTGTTCAGAAGCAGCATGACATTCCATCAAAGGATGATCTGTAGAACCACAGCGCCCACACCTAGCTACATAACGACACGACTGTTGGGAGTGTCCGTAATGCTGGCACTTGAAGCACCTCAAAGAATTAGGGATATATGGTCGAACATCAAGATTTAGATAACCTGCCTTGATGGAAGTAGGCAGGGTTGGGATGTCAAAAGTCAGGATTATATTGCAAGAGGGGAACAGACTTCCCATCTCACTTAAAAAGAATTCACCGACCCCAGTGACACGTTGATCCCCAAGTTCCTCCAGTAGCTCCTCATTGCTACATTCAAGTAAGTTGCGCGAGGTGACAACACAACGCGATGAATTCAAGTAACCTTGTAGTGTCACTTGAAATGGAATACCCAACAGAAAGGTCGCATTAAGCAGTGTGGCACTATGTCTGGGATTAGATGTTTCTACAAGAAAATCCCCTGATTGAGGCTTCTTAACGTTCTTCGGAGAGCGAGCATTATTATCCAGAAAGGAGCTCTTGGCCCTCAAAGTTTGTGAAGGATCCAGAGAATGAATAAAGAAAAACAGAGCTTTGCAATTGTCAGTGACATGTTTCTTAAGGGAAGAAATTGTCCCTTCCTCCATCTGACGCTTCGTTTTTGTACTGTGGAAAACACTGAGTGAATCCATAAAGAAAAAGAAAATTCCTCCACCAACTTCCCTGCCCACCACCAAGCCCAACAGGGAAGAGCCAGAGGTCCACATGCCGAAATGGACCCAGGACACGACTCTAGGGTTGAGCAGCAGATGTAGCAAGTTGATAAGGCAGACATGTACTTGGCAAGTACCTTGACTTCCCCATGTCTTGGAAACACCCCTTTGGCATGCCCACACTATCCCCAGACTCAACCTGTCGTACACAACGACAAGACGTTAGAAGACTGGACTCCGCTTGGCCAGACTTCATTGACTAAGATTGTATTAGTTCCTAGCCGCCCATTTAGGGTGAAGCAGGAGGCAAAGAGAAGTGTTGGTAGCTGGCGACAACTACACCTTGGTCCCCCAGAAACCTCAGCCTCCAACATCCTCTTTTCCACGGTAGGTCTAGCTAACCAGCCCAGAAAAACAAAGGGGGAAACAAAAGGAAGAATAAAGGAAATAGAACAAGTAACTAAACTCTAGTGCTGGCACATAATCACAACCTCAGCAACCTACAACTGAGGCCTGTGTGTGTGTGTCAAGATTTCACTACAAAATTAAAAACAGGGAATACATCATACACTGTGTCAGCTCGGGCAGTGGGGTTGCCACTCCCCATCAGCTGGATGAACAGCTGTCCCTGTGGTGATGTAATTGTTCAAAGGTCAGAAGACAAGATGTTCTGTCACAAGGTCAGCTCTGGCCATGGGGGCGCCACTCCCCAAGCAACTGGGATACCAGTTTTCCCCATGCAGGGGATTCAATAAGATGCCGGAAGCAGTTGGGAGGTGTGGTGAACTTCCATAATCATTCTGTTTATCCATCATGCTTTAAATTTTACTACCTACTGTTCTACTCCCATCTTATATATGCTACATCGGTCAACTAATCGCACACTGTCAGAAATCACATGGTCTAGAGGCTGCATCCACTTTTGACAGGGGTGGTCACAATTCAATGATCACCCAGTGTAAATACCACTTCAAACAGCAATACTGACAGTCTGTATGTCATCCCCATCATTTGGAAGTCACTTCTACCACTTGGCAACAATGGAAAAGAACTTGGAAATGAAAATTTGGCAACCAGTCACACTCTATTTGTTTACAGGTGGTCAAGACCCTAGTGTGCTTGAAAGTGCTATTGTTTTTCTACACACACACACACACACACACACACACACACACACACACACACACACACACATACATACATACATACATTACATTACATTACATAATCACTAAGCTGTTCTCTGAGATTCAGAGGTTGGCTCCCCAAAGAAATACAAACTACCAAATAATTTTTCTTTACTGTTGCTGTATCAAACTTCTCCATTTACAGCGATCTAATTTTTTTTACGTAACTAAATTGTGTTTGTGCCTATAACCTACATTTAAAACAAGGAACATGGTAAAAAAAAATGTAAAAACTAAAAATAAAATCAGAAAGACAAAAGGTAAGGGCAGAGTTGTATAAAGATAAAATGTATCTGCATACACAACCATTGAAACAGAAAACTTGCTGCAAATCTGCGAATCATACACACAATAAGAGTAGAATGAGATAATTAAAAAAAATTAATAAAACAATAAATGATTATTATAATATTACAGATTTCAGTGAGGACAAAATAAGTGCATTACAACTGAATGTGCACCAATTTGTGCAAAATAGACCTTTAGGGCAAAATATTAAAAATATTGAACTATGAACCTCATAAAAACAAGAGACTAATTAAAGAAAGCTTTTATATCTAGAAAAACAGTTCCATTAATGAGCCTTAAAAAATTATGAACAGCATTTTCAACAACTGAATTCAAAAATAGTAGAATTACAAAATACAAAAAAAATATTTTAATTGAATAACTGGCAACTGCAAGAAGAACCTGGCAATAAAATTTAAATTCTTTCTGTGTAAATGAAACTTTTGATACAGTTCCTATACATTGATAACAGTCCTTGAAAAAATCTGGAGGCCAGAAAAGTCTGCAAAAACAAAAGAACTCAGAAGATATGAAAAATAAGTGAAAGTTCTTCAGATTAAAATAGAATTAAATATATTAATCGGAGTGAAGCCTTGAGTACGTGTTTTAATTGCTGCAAATAACATTTTATTTTTTTAATCTACAAGCAAAAACTATCTGCAAAATCTGCTAATAATTTGGGAACTATCCGCGTATGGTGTACGTGTGTACGTCTACATTCTGCTACCCGGGTAAGGGATGCAGGCTTGGTGAGAAAAATTCAAAATTCTGAAAATCATAGAATATTTTCATCCCTGCTAGAACAGTAGTTCTAGCAGTTCCAAATATTTTTGGCCAGCATGAAGACAGCCAAAAAATACTGAGAAAACATCAAAGAAATGTCATGATATTAACCTTACAATAACAGTGGGCTAACCCACATTTTGTAAACACACTGTTACAGTCACCGGAAACACACATTCAGAGACAGACCAGATGGCAACAAATTCTAATAGATACCTAGGGATAACAGTGAGTTAACCCAACCTCTGGGACAAATAGAGGGTGTGGTCTTCCATCCATTTTCACCATTATCACATATTCTGCTATGTTGTTGGTTAGCCCATTGCTGCAGTAAGGTTTTAAATAATAGTGATTTCTGCAGCGATTAGGAAGAATCTGTAGCACTTGGAGTGTCTGGGTCTTCTCCAAAACAATGCTGAGGAACGTGACAAAATGTATCCAATCACATCTGTTCCTCACCCTATCAGAACAGGATCAAGCACATGACAACTAGGAGAGATGAACTCAAAATAACTCCTAGCAGATAAAGCGAAATCGTTACAAAAATAATAACAATAATAATAATAATTTAAAAATGGAAAAGTTCACCTCCTAGCTGCTAAATAAGCAATGGAAGACATCGAAAAAGTTTGAAGGACAATAATTTCATTATATTACATTACATATCATTAAGCTGTTCTCTGATATTCAGAGTTTAGCTCCTCAAAGGAAGACCATCTGATAAATAAACATTTAACAGATAAACGGATAGAACAGCAAGAAGGGCCTCTGTGAATCTTGGAAGAGGTGCCAGCTAGTCCTGTGTGACATTGGCAAAAAGACCCCAACTCACTGGGTTTTGTTCCAGAATCCTTAGGTGAATAACCAACTGGAACTGTCAGCTGAATGCTAATCCCCCACACTGGTGTACTTACCTGATTAAAAAGACTCAACGGACAATAATTTTGAAGAGCCCAAATTAAATTTAAGGACTTTTCCATGAGTCTCAAGGAAAACAAGGAAAATAAAGCCCACTTAAGTTCTCCTTAGATTCCAGGAGGTGTACAAACCCTACATGCAACTGTCTCCTTAGAAAACTTGAAAATTGCATCACACTGTGACAGCAAATGAACCTGCATCTCCTGATTTCCATTGAAGCATGTTACAGGGTTTACACATATTTACAGAAAATAAATTCAAGGACTTTTCCAGGAGTTAATCAAAATAATCCAGGAGCTTAAGTTTTTGTTCAAATAATAGAGCTTTGTTTTATATTTCTCAAACTGGGTTGAAATTTAGCATGCATTTAAAATTCTTACAAAGTCCTGTGGGTTCAACTGTTAAACAGTAATCAAGGGTTCAACGAAGTGGCAAAATTTCCCCTAGAAATTACATACATACATACATACATACATACATACATATCACTAAGCTGTTCTCTGAGATTCAGAGGCTAGCTCCTCAAAGAAAGTACACTGAAGAGCAATTGAATTAGAGATACCTGTCTAGTAACGTGTAGCACCACCTTTCGCCCTGATGACGGCGGCGATTCGTCTTGGCATGGACTCGACAAGACACCGGAAGCGTTGAGAAGCCATATGGATCCACGACCCCTGAACACAAGCTCCCACAATTCATGAAGATTTGATGGAGGGGGTCATATCTCTCGATGGCATCACAGATGTGCTCGATGGGATTGAGGTCAGGTGACCTAGCTGGCCAAGGAAGCGAGGTCACGTCGGTGGAGTGTTCATCCAACCATTCGGATACAATTCGGGAGCGATGGCACGGGGCATTGTCTTGTTGCAGGATGAGGTCCCCAGTGGGATGTTGAAGACGCACAAACGGGAGCAAATGGTCGTCCAGGATATCCCTGTAACGTTGACCTGTGAGGGACAATGTCACACGTACCAGGGGTCCCATTTCAGTCCACATAAACAGTCCCCAGACGAGAATGCCACCCCCACCAGCTTGAAGAGTACCCTGCTGGCAAGAAGGATCCATCGCTTCATGTGGTTTGCGCTGTACTCGTATCCTGCCATCCGCATGTACCAACGTGAATCTCGACTCATCAGTCCAGGCAACATTTTCCCACATGTCTAGGGTCCAGTGGCGATGTTCCTGCACCCATGCTAATCTTTGCACCCTGTGATGTGTGGTGAGCAGCGGTACCCTCGTGGGACGATGGCTTCTGTACCCCATAGCGAGGAGATGGTTCTGGATGGTGTGGCTGCTTACACGTTTTTGTGCACCAGCGTTAAATTGCCGAGTGATTTCTTGCACTGTGGCCCGTCTATCCGCTGTTACAATGCGAGCTAGCCGACGATGACCCCGCTCATCCACACGCTGTTGTCCACAGCAGTTGGCCCTTGCAAGGATGGTTTTACCGGATTCGATGTACTCACGGTGCACCCGTGACACAGTGGCTCGTGAAAATCCCAGTGCCTGCACGACTTCCGAGATGGAGTGACCCATTCATCGGGCCCCGACAATTTGCTCACGATCAAATGCACTTAGATCCTTCGTCTTATCCATACTGCGTCCGACTCTTACTGATTCCCGTCGTATCACTCCTTATATTGTCGGATCACTGCATACGTCATGTCGTTTCCGTTTACAGCACCACATTTGAATAACGCCAGCTGTCTCTAATTCAATTGCTCTTCAGTGTATATCTGCCACATGAATGATTAACTTTTGGACCTAGATTTTACTTACTGTTAATGTATCAAATGCCTCTGTTTACAGCGATCTCGGCACACAGCTTTAGCTTCACTGTCCTCCATCACACAACGCACACAAGATCTTTTGTACTTCCTACTCAATCTTTTTCTCATGCAGACATTCCTGAATCTGGTCCTACCATGATTTCTTTGGCCTTTCTCTACCTTTCTTTCCTGCCACTTGGGCTGAAAAAATTCTTTTAGTCAGCACCTCATCACTCATTCTTTCAACATGGCCAAACCACCTAAGAATATTAGTCTCCACCTTACTAACAACATTTTCCCTCACATTACACAACTGCAACACACCTTCATTCCTCAAGTGATCACAGAGAGTCTTGCCATAAACCCCTGTAAGTTACACATCTCTCCAGCACACAGACAACTCCTATGTCTTTTCTGCAGCACCCAGGTTTCACAGAAATACATCAGAGTAGGAACAATTACACTTTCATACACAGCCATTCGGGACTTCCTTGAGAATCCATCATTCCTGTGAAATTCTCTGAAAGAAGCTATGACTTTCAATGAAAAGTTGACTCGCTTATTAATTTCACCATCTAATTTGTTCTCTCTGTCAAACACGCTTCCTAAATGCACAAACTCATTCACCTGGTCAACCACTGTGCCATTTAGACTTATATTGCATTCAGTGCTAACAGTTCGTCGCTTAAAAACCACAACTTTGGTTTTTCCCTTATTTATACTCAGTTTGAATTTCATACAAACTTCGTACATCAGGGACAACATACTCTGCAACTCACTTTTGCTGTCTGCCAACAGGACTGTATCATCAGCATACAGCAATCTGCACACACAGAAATTACCAAGACATAAACCAGTATTGTCCATTTTGGCATCACATATGCATGCATCCATAAATATATTAAACAGCCATGATGACATTACAGAACCTTGCCTGACTCCAGCTCCAATAGAAAACCATTTTGATACAACACCGTTAACTCGTACACATGCTCACCTGCCAGCGTACATAGTTTTCACAATAGAAATTGCTCTATATAAAACATATACAAAGCAATCTGAAACACAGCACAATGATAATAATAACAAAAAAAAAAAAAAATGCCATGGCACTGAAGATACCCTATTTCAGTCATCTATACTCACGAACACTGACAGCAAGGTCAGATATCAGTCTCTTTCAGTGAAGAAAATGCATGCTACAAGGAACGGCCATCTTGACTCGTGGGAAGGTTTCCACATGCTTTTGTGACTCCACCCACACACAAATGTTGTGCCACAAACCAAGGTGACTGGAAATATGGCACTTAAACTACGCTCATATCCAAAAAGCAAGGATTACTTATATTTTCATAGCATACTTTTATTCCAACAGGATGTGGATGAAAATATTTTAATACGGAGTAAGCAAAGATGAAAAGTACACGCACACACATTACTAAGCATTAATTTGTGCTTCTTAATAGAGAAAATTAATAAAAGAACAAAATGTACCACTTTCTGACATTGGCACACAATAACTAAAATTGACAGAATTTTTTTTTTTTATGGATCATTTTAATAGGGTATATATCCACCCTGACTGCAATGCATGATTGGCATCAATGGACCATGCTTTTCACAAGATTGTCCAGAAGATCCTGAAGGAGGTTTCTCCATTCTTCTTTCAGCACCATCACCAGTTCAGTTTTGGTGCCAAGTGGGGGATCGCATTGAGCAATGCTCCTCCCCAGAGCTTCCCAAGCATTTTCAATTGGATTCAGATCAGAGGAGTAAGTAGGCCACTCCATTCGGTCAATCCCCTTGCTCTCTAACAGTTGGTCAACATGTGATGATCAATGAGGACTGGCATTATCGTCCATAAAAGCGAAATCACCATGAAACAGCCTTGCATAAAATAACCTCCTCACAATAATGCTAGGCATTCATTGACCCTTTCTTCAATACTAGAAGCTCTGTATGCCCATTGATCATAATTCCAAACCAGACCATTACTCCACCCCCACCCCCTGTATTGGTCAATTTCTACGTTGTTTCTGGCTGAATAGGCAGTGGAGGGTTCTTGCCAGATGTATTTGTGCCTAGAATCCTACTATAAACAAAATCAGCTTTTGTTTGTGAACAAAACATTGGCCCATTGTTCTTCACTCCATATGGAGTGTTCACGACACCATTGTTAATGAGTTGTTTTGTGTGCTGGGGTCAATGAAACATACTGTACCAGGATTTCAGGTTTAAAACTCAGGTTTCACGTGACAATAACACATAAACATAGAAAACAAGCAAAAACACACAGTCACATATGGTAAAAAGGTTTGTTTAGCGGTAGCTTTCGATCGTCCTACAACCTTGATCGCCTGTGATTGACTGGATGGACTGGTTGCCAGAACTACAATTTGAAGTTGGGGTATTATTGTATTTACTACATATAATGTGTAGTAGGAAATTACTGTTACTCACGTTTTTATTTGGGGTGCTGGAAATGTCAGGTTTTAGAAGGGAGATCCAAATAAATGGGATTTGGTGAGGGGTCTCTGAATTGCAGTTTTTTGGGGAAAAAAATTTCAATGCTTTCTTGGAAATGCAAAGATGTTTTGTTGATGAATGGGGCAACGTTTTTAGTTTCTTTCCAAATGGGAACTGCAGAAGTGTCTTCAAGGGTTAGTGCAGATAAAGCTGTCTTTGGAAGACCAATGGAAACATCTTTTTTGTGTTCACCAAGTCTTGTATTGATGATTTGATATGTACTTCCAATATACACTTCCTCTGGTCCCTCAGTGCATATTGGAAACACATACCGAAGCATCAATACAAGACTTGGTGAACACAAAAAAGATGTTTCCAATGGTCTTCCAAAGACAGCTTTATCTACACTAACCCTTGAAGACACCTCTGCAGTTCCCATTTGGAAAGAAACTAAAAAAGTTACCCCATTCATCAACAAAGCCTCTCTACGTTTCCAAGAAAGCATTGAAATTCTGTTCTCCAAAAACTGCAATTCAGAGACCCCTCACCAAATCCCATTTATTTAGAACTCCCTTCTAAAACCTGGCAACATTTCCAACACCCCAACTTCAAATTGTAGTTCTGGCAACCAGCCCATCCAGTCGATCGCGGGTGATCAAGGTTGTAGGACGACCGAAAGCTACCGCTAAACAAACCTTTTTACCATATGTGACTGTGTGTTTTTGCTCATTTTCTATGTTTAGGTTTTCAGGAATACAATCCAAAATGAATCACACGGTTTGACACAATATTTTGGTACCCATGCTTGATTGTTTTGCTAACTTGCCAGCAATTATTTGGCGAGAATTTTTAGCCATTACAACAAGATAATGACCTTGTGATGGAGTAGTTTTGTGTGGCGTACCACCTTCTGGTAGTTATTTCATGTTCAGAAAATTGTTTCCAGGTTCGTAATACTACACTCTGGCCAATTTCGAACTTTTTCGCTATGTCTCTCATTGTCTGCCCTTCTTTCAGTTTACCAACAATTTGACCTCGGGTAAAATTGGTCAGATCAACTCTTTTAGATGTACTACAAGTCACCATAACAACAAAAAAGGCAGATTCACACTTCAACACCTACAAAACAATTTCTTTCCATTCACACTTCAGCTTTTATTGCAGATGGGTTGTACACAGCTGGCACATGATTCTTGACAATTTACATATGACCAACTACTCCCACATAGCTTGCTGTTATGTGTTTCGATTACATCATAATGTTTTTACCGCTAACCAACAGCATGAGAGTCTGGCTCCAATGGCATGAGAGCCTTTTGTCATTGATGCTTAATTTTTGGACATGAGTGCAGCAATACACTATAGTTTAATTGGAAGATCCCCTAAACCTGGAAAAAGACACAACAATTATCATCGTATCTTAAAAATACCTAAGTTATCAGCAAAAATGCTATATACCTCAGACGCGAGATGGAAAACGTAGTTTGCTCACTACTTTGCTTGATGCCCTCTGAAATCTCAACAGATTACAAACAAATAACTTTTATGTGAGCCATACACCCTAATGCACAATTTGTGGGGGTGTTCAAAGTGAATCAGGGAATGTCACCTTTTATAGTGTACCTCTACTTAAACATCTTGCACTTCAGCATCACACGAGATCAAAGACATAATGTCATGTCTTCAAACTCCATGGAAGTAATCTCATTGCTAGCAGACATTGCAGGAAGCTAGAACCAAGGGACACAATCAATCAAAAAATGTTTTGACCAATTATTTCTTGCTCATTACAAGGAAAAATCCCACAACTATTTCATGACTTTTCACAAAAAATATTAAAAATCAAGGACTTTTCAGGCCTGGAAAAAAGTGAAATCAAATTCCAGGATGCCAGGGGCTGAGTGAACTTGGACATTATTGTTACAACACCCAGGACAATGAAGTTCCAAGCAACTGAAGGGAAGTAGCTGTAGCTCAGGAGTTTTAATAACCTTCAGCTGTGCTAATCAAAGCAATCCGAAGCTTCCTCGTAATGTCAATGACCTATTTCTCATCCGAGGTAAAGATATAGGCTACAAATGAGCACTGCTTCAGAAAACATCATAGACATTAATGTGAAACGAATCCCTCAGGAGAAATAATTATTCATAATTACATGGAAGGGGACATACTAATGCCATTATCAGCACAATGGTGCCACATTTTCAGTTTCCAATTATGGCAAAAAGTGCCATATTCTGAAGAGATAATGCTATGATACAGAATAAATTATTAGACTAAATACTATGATACAGAAATTATTAGACTAAATGCTATGATACAGAATAAATTATTAGACCAAATGCTATGATACAGAACAAAGGCATGATACTAGCTGCTTGACTATACAACCACATGAGACTAACTGCTTGACTATACTGTAGGGACTTTACAATGGCAACATGAATATTTGTTTCATTAAAAAGATAATACTTTGACCTTTATATCTAGGGTGTTCAAATGCATTTGGAAAAATAGTGAATATTCAGTGAGGAGATGAAAAGGGAGTCCAAACTATAGTTACCAATATAAGTATTTATTGATTTCATTGTGACTTTTAAATACAGATCAAAACAAATATGAGATGAGAAATAACTTTTTTTTTCCATATGGACAAGCTTGTAAATTTCAAAATAATCTCTCAATGACCCAAAAACTTTACAGCTGAACAACAAGGTTATTTATAAAAAAATTCACACACATTTTTAAAATTTACACTTGTGAGCACTACCAAGTGTTGTTCAAACATATTAAACATATTTTACTTAAACACAACAGTATCTAGCATGGCACCTAAACACTGAACAATATTTGATGTCATTAGCGCATCAACATGCTCTTCCAAATGTCTTTTAGGATCCTACAAAAGAAGGAAACTTGATAAAAACTTGGACAAAACACACAGCAAATGATCACAAGAACAGCAAAAATTCAATTAGAATGTAACCTACGAAAACATTAAGCGGATGTGTTACATATACTTGTGACAGAAGAATAAAGAAGAAAAACACACACAAGTAAAAAACAAAAAGTAGGCAAAGTAAGCTACTTAACTTAAAACTGCATGATATATTAGTTGCTTGACTAAACTGTAGGGACTTTATTATGGCAACATGAAGTTCCTCCCCCCCTTCATGACTCAATGTAAAACTGTATCCGAAATGTTTAAACTGATGTTCACACATTCTTGTAAATGGGCATCCGCACACACAGCCAGGGGCGAAGTCAGCAGAGCCTGGCCCAACAAGGTGGTTTCCCCTGAGGAAATGCGAAGCTCCCCGAGAGAGGAAAAACCGGAATTGTGGGTGGAAGAGGCATGCTCACAAAGCCCCATCAAGTGAGTCAAGAGATGAACTCCACAGCTATGAGATGCAGTGTGAATATCTATTGTGGCTGAGGAGCCTGAATCAATGACAATTGTGGTTATACTCAATTAATAAAGTTTTTTTGTTGGCCTTTGGTGAATATCATTTAATGAATTTAATCTTATGTCCAGCATCAACTTTCTTGTCTCTTGATAACAATAAAAAAAAATACTTAGGGAGAACAGGAGGACAAACCTACGAGGGGACTTGGGCAATCAGGCTCCCTACTATGTCATCACAACATAAGAACACTGGCCAAAAATTATGAACCTTTATGATGAGACAGTCACAGACAATAAAAACCAATATATACAAATGTAACATTCAAATGGGCTGATGACATTTTGATGTTTTTTTTTAGAGTGTACAGATTATCTGGCAGCAGTAACTCGTGTAAACATGAGGAAGGAAAACCCATAATCTGTTAGATCTTGAAAAAGGTGTACTGTATTTTCTGAGAATAACATCGCAATTCTGTTTTTCTCACTAGCTTGTTCTTGGAAATAACACTGCATTCAGTTTAAAGCTGCAGGTAAACATACCACAAAGGAATTTTTATTTGGCAACCATTCTGACATCCCCCCCCCCCACCGATACAGTATCAAAGCCCATTGTATGACACTTTCATCAAAGATAAATGATGCAATAATGGAAGGTGTTAGGAAAACTGTTTATTTATTTGTAATACACTTCGAATCCCCAACGCAACTAACAACATCGGATGTGAAAGCCCTGTAGATGTGCTGAAAGTTTTGCACCAAACGACAGTCATCAACACTGCTTTATTGCTGTAACTCTTCCTCCGCATGGGTAAAAGACTTTCTATTTACGGACACCCAGTGTATGTGAGAACAAGGGAGTGTGAAAGACTGTGTTTCACAGCAGGGGATTTGTTATCAACCCCATGCGGTGGAGGTGAATGTAGTTTTGCTTATGGTTGAAACCTATAGAGGTTTATGTGTTCAGAAAGAGGAAGACACCACTTTAATTTCATGTGTAAGGAAATGTGTGAAAGTGGAAACGCGTACTAATTTTGTTGTTTTCCTTGTTGTGAGCTCGGCGACTGTACCTACCGTATTTCCCCGAAAGTAAGACCTAACCGGAAAATAAGCCCTGGCATGATTTTTCCGGATGCTCGTAATATAAGCCCTACACCGAAAATAAGCCCCAGTTACGATACGTAGTACCGTAGTCAGCCAGCCTATCACTGTTAAAAAAAACTGAAGCGAGTGCCAAAATCACTGGAGGATACCCTGTTCATGAGTTAATTTGCCTTGAATATCCAGAGTAAGAAAGAAAGCCGATTGATTTTGAACTCAGCCGAGAATATGGTTTTCGTAATTATGGCGCATGCATTCAGTTCAGTTCAGAGAGCTAGCGGGAGATGAAAAGAAGCCGTCTTTTGTTCGGCACCTGTAACATCCAGTTCCGAAAAGGGAATCCGACGTGGGAAACTTTACCGGTGAACACTATCTTTGGCGGAAAAGTTATTCATCAACAGGTGGTGTGTGTTTTTAGAAGGGGGGGGATACGACACATGTGAACTCAAAGAAAAAGTAAGAAGTGTTCTAACCGCCTTCAATAGATTACGAAAGGGGTTCGTCCCTGTCCAAGTTATTGTGTTGGCAATGGTGACTGAAAGAATTCTTTAAAATTCAGAGAGTTAATATTTTGGGGCCGAACGTACATTCTTAACACTGTCATAATTTTTGTTGCCACTCCTGTGTCGATTAACAATTAACACAGTCTTCGATTAACACTTGATTTAATGGGAGTAATATTTTGACCCCCAGACAATATGAGTGCAAAAAGAAAGAGCTATTCCATCGAGTACAAGAAAGAAATCGTGGAGGACTCCTGGGGCAAGAATCTTACGGCTTTCTGCAAAGAGAAGTTGTTGGATCTCCGAATGGTCCGAAAATGGTGAGCAGAGTATGATAACCTCAGTTAGCAGGTGGACGAGGGAAATGCTAAGAAGCGCAAGTGTGGATCAGGTCGGCAACCATTATTTCCTGAGCTGGAAGACATCATCTGTGAATGGATTGCTGACAGGAGGGCAAAGGCTTTGGTTGTGCGCAGGGCTAATATTCAAGCATTTGCAATGACACCACAGTTAGAAATATCCCCAGAAGAATTCAAAGCATCACAACACTGACTGGATGGCTTCCTTCAGCGATATGAACTGTCTCTAAGAAGATCGACAACACTGTTCAAGCTGGAAGATACTGAAGTTATTAAACATGCACTTGCATTCAAGTCCTTTGTTGATGGCATTGACTTTTCTAAATATCAACTCTCCAACATGATTGCTATGGATGAAACTGCAGTGTTCATGGGCCAAGGATCTCAAACGACAATTGATCAGAGGGATGCCTCGCCAATCTATATTCCCTCCACTGGTTACGAAAGTGCATGTGTTTACCTGTGTTAAGGCAATTCGCCTGGATGGAAAGAAAGCCTCACCTCTAATCATCACTAAAGGCAAGAAAGATAAGATTGAACGTGTTTCAGACATTTATGTTCTTGAAACCAAAAGAGCCTGGTGCACACAAGCAGTTATGAGGAAATGGGTCGATTTAATGCTGCCACTTGTTTTGCAAGGTGGCCAAAAAGGTCTGCTAGTCTGGGATTCAGCCAACACTCACCGCGCTAAAGACATGAAGAACTTCCTTGCAGAGAGAAGAATAGATCAAATAATGATTCCCGCAAGAATGACTGCCTATCTCCAGACTCTTGATATTGCAATAATCAAGCCATTCAAGGATCATTTGCGCATGGAAATCAATTACTACATTGAAAATAGAATGGAGAGAAATCAAAGTGGAAACTTTGTGAAGCCTAGCCTGCAAGAGGTCGTGACTTGGGTGAAGAATTCACGGGATAAAATCACTGACAGCTGTGTTGCCAATGCACTACGAGCAGGCTACATGGACAGGAAGTACTCATTTAAGGAGAGCTTTATTACTGTACATGAGAGATTCGGGTCAATGGTTCTACAGAAAATGGAGTCGCAAGAAATACAGGCCGGAATTCGGGGTTTGGAGAGTTATGACTAGGGCGCGGATTTTTATGACCTAAAAATGTCAAAAATATGCAAGCATATATGACCTTAAAGTTGTTTAAATATGACCAATTAAACCGAAAATATGACTTCATAAATTGTATGAAATTATCACCCAATTTTTAAAACTCAGTGCTTATACACATACACTAAAGCGCAATTGAATTAGAGATACCTGTCTAGTAACGTGTAGCACCACCTTTCGCCCTGATGATGGCGGCGACTCGTCTTGGCATGGACTCGACAAGACACCGGAAACGTTGGGAAGCCATACGGATCCACGACCCCTGAACAAGCTCCCACAGTTCACGAAGATTTGATGGAGGATGGTCAGAGCCTCGCACATCTCTCTCGATGGCATCCCAGATGTGCTCGATGGGACTGAGGTCAGGTGACCTAGCTGGCCAAGGAAGTGAGGTCACATTGGTGGAGTGTTCATCCAACCATTCGGATACAATTTGGGAGCGATGGCATGGTGCATTGTTTTGTTGCAGGATGAGGTCCCCAGTGGGATGTTAAAGATGCACAAACGGGAGCAAATGGTCATCCAGGATATTCCTGTAACGTTGACCTGTGAGGGACGATGTCACATGTACCAGGAGTCCCATTTCAGTCCACGTAAACAGTCTCCAGACGAGAATGCCACCCCCACCAGCTTGAAGAGTACCTTGCAGGCAAGAAGGATCAGTCGCTTCATGTGGTTTGCGCCGTACTCTTATCCTGCCATCCTCATGTACCAACGTGAATCTCAACTCATCAGTCCAGGCAACATTTTCCCACATGTCTAGGGTTTAGTGGCGATGTTTCTGCGCCCATGCTAATCTTTGCACCCTGTGATGTGCGGTCAGCAGCGGTACCCTTGTGGGACGATGGCTTCTGTACCCCATAGCAAGGAGATGGTTCTGGATGGTGTGGCTGCTTACACGTTTTTGTGCACCAGCGTTAAATTGCCGAGTGATTTCTTGCACTGTGGCCCGTCTATCCGCTGTTACAATGCGAGCTAGCCGACGATGACCCCGCTCATCTACACGCTGTTGTCTACAGCAGTTGGCCCTTGCAGGGATGGTTCTACCAGATTCGATGTACTCACGGTGGCTCGTGAAAATTCCAGTGCCTGCACGACTTCCGAGATGGAATGACCCATTCGTCGGCCCCGACAATTTGCCCACGATCAAATGCGCTTAGATCCTTCATCTTACCCATACTGCGTCCGACTCTTACTGATTCCCGTCGCATCACTCTTTATATTGTCTGATCGCTGCATACATCATGTCGTTTTTGTTTACAGGGCCGCCCACAGCGCCACATTTGCATAACGCCAGCTGTCTCTAATTTAAATGCTCTTCAGTGTATATATTACAGTTGTTAACTAAAAGGTTTATTCTTCATCACTTCTGCATACTTAGAACTTGATGACTTCTATTTAATTAAACAATTAGCACTAACCAGTGCAAAAGTGCTAGAGTTAAAGGAATCAAATGAACATTTTGCGAGTAAAATCGTCGATCATAGAATTGCACTGGATGAATACGTGCATCTTCAGGTTATCAAACTCAAAACTCCTTCTGTTGCTCGTCAGTATGTTCTTGTACCTAGAGAAACTCCTCTCGACATCACAAGAGGTTACAGGGGCAAATTTGAATAACACCAACTCATCTAGAGAAAATTCTGACTTGAAGTCATCAAATTTTGCTTTACTTCCACAAAGAATGTCACTTATTTTGCGAAGTGTTGAATAATCTGGATTAGATTGCAACACTCTTTGTAGTTTGCAACTTTTTCAGCTATACTTTCACCTTTGCTTGCTTTAAATCACATACAGTTTGTTTCACAATTTCTAGTTCATTGCTAAGTTTCATTCCTACAGTTTCAAGGCGAGTGATTGCACTAGATATTCCACTGAAGTTACATTTTATATATATGCCAAGTTTCCAGCCAAGGTATCAGAAAAAAAAATCTTGCACAATTTTGATGGAAGAAAAATCACAACAGTCAAATTCTTTAACTGTCCTGTCTAAAGAATCATAAATTGTGCAATAATACAAAGCCGCATCTAGCCAGGTCCCCCACCGCGTTAGGACAGGTTGGGGAGGAAGTGCCAAAGTAGGAGCAATTTCTTTGAACTTCTGCACGCGAAGCGGAGCTTCTACGAACATTTTTTTACCTATCTTGATGTAGCTTATCTACATCAGGATAGTTGCTTTGAATCTCTACGGCCACTTTGTGTAAACCATATGCAAGGCATGTGATATGGACCATTTTCGGATAAAGTAGTTTAAGTCTCTTTGCTTCCTTAGTCATGTATGGACAGGCATCTGTTGAAAACAAGAGGATGTTTTCTCTTTGTACACAATCTGGCCTGAGTAATTTCATTAAATCGTCGAAGAGTACAGCAATAGTGGAATTGTTTACTTTTTGCAGATTTTCGCACATTAGAAGAAATACTTCATCAGGCTTGTCACATTTCAGAGTGCCGATAATAACATTAGCTATGTATCTTCCATCTACATCACTTGTTTCATTTATTGAAACCCCTATCTTACTGTTGGCAACAGCAGATCTAGTCTTAACTAAACCATCTTCATAGCAGGCGGAGACATAGTTTTTCCTAAGAGTTGATTCATTTGGAATCGGGTGACTGGTGTACTTCTCCAAAAAATTTCTGACGCAACCACTACTTAATTTTCTTAAGGGAATATTCGAAGTAAATATCATTTTACAGAGGTCCTTACAATATTCTGGCAGTGTATTTGATGAACCTGCAGTTGAAGATGTCTTGAATAGGAGACGCTGGCTGTCCTCAGTGGAGGAAAATCTTGCTAAACACCTCTGATGTTTCGCGGTAGCACAGTGCTGTTGAACATTAAAACGCTTTTGATCCAATACCCTGACTTCACACAATTTACAAAAGAAAATATCCCCATCGCTACTGAAAATCCACTCCCCAAACCCTTGAACAAAACACCGTAATTTCATGCTCATCGAACACCTGCTTTTAGACATGTTGAGATCAAACTGAAGTTGAGACGGGAGTTTTACTTTTAGCTTGGGTACAGTAAACCAAAAATAAAAGAGAATTAAGCTCTGGCTTGCAAGTACTCGTGAAGACACCACCTCGCTAGGCTCCTTTCAGTGGTTGGCAAGATGCCAATAATAATAATCCAAACGAGGCTAAGTAAAACAATATTCAGGAAAATTTTCCCACGGGAAAGTCATGCCGTTCGAAACGCATCGGTTCCGAGTCATGGAGTCCCTATGACGTCATGTCGCATTCGCATAGCCAAAGATTGGCTAAAATATGACCAAATATGCCATTTATGACGCAATTAGTAAAAAATATGACCTAACATTTTCAAAAGATCAAAATATGACTTTCCAGGATAAAATATAACATGTCATAGAAATCCGCGCCCTAGTTATGATGATGTTCCAGAAGAAGATGACATGACTGCATTTGAATAAATGTAGATTTTTGTACATGAATAAATGTAGATGAAAAAAAAAACTAAAAAAATTTGGTAGTACATGAAAAAATAAGACATCCCCTGAAAATAAGCCCTAATGCCTCTTTTGGAGCAAAAATTAATATAAGACCCGGTCTTATTTTCGGGGAAACACGGTATTCATGTGTAATCACAGAGATATCAAGACTTCATTTGCATAACCCCTAGGCTCCCATGCTAATAATCAACGAAGAGTCAGCATTTCAAATGCTTTATATGTCACCATGGCTGTTGAATATATTTATGGATGCATGCATGCATGATGCGAAGATGGACAATACTGGTTTATGTCTTGGTAATACCCAGATGTGCAAATTGCTTTATGCTGATGACACAATCCTGTTGGCAGAGAGCAAAAGTGAGTTGCAGAGCATGTTGTTCCGAATGTAGAAAGTTTGTATGAAATTCAAACTGAGTATAAATAAGGAAAAAACCAAAGTTATGGTTTTTGAGAGAGGAACTGGTAGTACTGAATGTAATATAAGTCTAAATGGCACAGTGATTGATCAGGTGAATGAGTTTGTATTTGGGAAGCATGTTTGACAGAGAGAACAAATTAGATGGTGAAATTAGTAGGAGAGTTAATTCTTCATTGAAAGTCATAGCGGCTTTGGGAGGTTTTCACAAGAATGATGGGTTCTCAAGACAGTCCCACATGGCTGTGTATGAGAGTGTAATTGTCCCTACTCTGATGTATGGCAGTGAAACCTGGGTACTGCAGAAGAGACATAGGAGTCATTATATCTCATGTGATTCTATCATAAAGTTCACATACAATTACGTGACCACAAGGTTCTTCAGGAAGAAGCTTTAACGTCTGTAAATTCTGTTTTACACATTCTGTAAAGTGGATACAGTCTGTGGTGGTGCATTAACTTATTCAATTAAAATATAAATCGGTTAAAAGTCCTAAAGATGTTACTTACGGAAGTGCGTGTTCAGTCCAACGTCAGTAGTTATTGAGTTTCTTTGTCCAAAGTTGTATCTTGCTTCAATATGGTCAGTTGTTAGGGTTAGTTCGAGAGCCATTTCGTTATAAGTTGTGTCGACATCATATTGAATGGGTAAAGGTTTCCAGATAATACAATTAAAGATTCTTGAGTTAAGAGTTACTATTTAATAATAATAATCCAAACGAGGCTAAGTAAAACATTTCAGTTGATCTTTTAACTCAAGAATCTTTAATTATTATCTGGAAACTACCCATTCAATATGATGTTGACACAGCCAGAACGGAGCTAACCCTAACATTTGGACATAACCGAAGTAGGGTACAACTTATAACGAAATGGCTCTCGAACTAACCCTAACAACTGACCATATTGAAGCAAGATACAACTTTGGACAAAGAAACTCAATAACTACTGACGTTGGACTGAACATGCACTTCCGTAAGTAACATCTTTAGGACTTCTAACCGATTTATATTTTAATTGAATAAGTTAATGCACCACCACAGACTGTATCCACTTTACAGAACGTGTAAAACAGAATTTACAGACGTTAAAGCGTCTTCCTGAAGGACATAGGAGTCATCCGTGTGCTGGAGAAATGCGTTACTTATGGAGGGTTTGTGGGAAGACACGTTCTGATCGTGTGAGGAATAAAGTTGTGTTGCAGTTGTGTAATGTGAAGCAAAATGTTGTTAGCAAGGTGGAGACTAATATGCTTCGGTGGTTTGGCCATGTTGAAAGAATGAGTGATGAGATGCTTACTAAGAAAAATCTTTTGGCCGAAGTGGCAGGAGAGGAAGGCCAAGGAAATCATGGGAGGATCAGATTCAGGAGTGCCTTAATGAGAAAAAGATTATGAGTAGGAAGTATTATAGACGGTCTTGCATATGTTGTATGATGGATGTCACTGAAGAGGGTGAGTTGAAAGTTTTGCAATATTTGCATAAATGCATGTGCTGCGGCAGGTATGTCACATGTTTAAATTAGTTCAAGTCGTGCACTGCAGTCAGACGAATGGGATATAAAGTGGTAGTTATTACTGTGAACAGCATTGCATGTCGTCCTTCTGTCTGTGGTTGGGACGCCTAAAAGATGAACAGCCACAGCAGGCTAATTAGGGAACTTTGACTTTACGAGTTTGAACTCGATCATAACGCTGCTCAAGCAACACGAAACATTTGTCATGCAAAAGGGGAAGTTTCCGTAGACCAACTGCAACCAGATGGTTCAAGAAATTTTGCTCAGGTGATAGAAACCTCGACATCAGCCAAGGACAGGTAGCAAATAAAGGTAACTTGATCACGCTAGTTACGTTAACTGAAAACTTTTACAAAAAGTTCGTAAGTTGGAAGCACGACCTTCCCCGAACTGAGACTGTTCAGCAGCCTATCCTTCGTGCCAACGCTGCTGTTATCTTATCCAAGCAAAATTCTGTGCCAATCAAGTACTCTTCTTCTTGTTTAAAGAATTCAGGTCATTTATTCAAGAAAATGACCTAGCCGTATGCAAAGCAGATAAAGTCGGTTGCCCAGTCATCATTGGTAAAGAAACTCTAAACCAAAAAGTGCTTTCTTTTCTTACATCTGCTAACTGCATCCCTTTGCAGTCAGACACCACCAACTCACTCAAAAACTCAGTTGACAGATTAGCTAAGAAAGAAACTCTTCAATCCTTCCTTGGTGATATATCACCCCCTCCTTACTTTAGAACTCCCAGGCTCTTCCTGCAAGTGAAACTGCATAAAGCTGGTAACCCCATCAGACCTTTAGTGGAATATTCTTTTTCTCCAGCAGTAAACCTTGAAAAGAGATTGGTCCTCAAATGCAAATCCCTCGCAGCCAACCATCCTCATACAGTTGTCTCTACTTCAAACTTCATCCACAACCTTCCTAATTTCTTTTCTCCTTGTGATAATCTGTATACTCTTGATGTAGAATCTTTGTTTCCCTCTGTACCACATTTTGATTCCTACATGCTCCTCATGAAGAAATTGATTCTTCATTTTGAACCCCCGGTCCTCTTATCAAAGATCTTTATGATTGTTTCCACACTATTCATCAACACAGTTGTTTTGTTTTCAACAAAATTGTGTATAGGCAACAATCTGGTCTCCCCATGGGCTCACCTCTTTCCCCTCTGCTTGCTGAAATCTACATGCAACATATTGAAGTTTCTATCATTCCTCTACACCCTTTTCAACCTTCCCTATGGTTAAGATATGTAGACGACATTTTCATTAGCTGGCCACATTCCGAGTCTGAACTACAGATACTGACCAACTCCATTACGGAAAAATTTCCTTCCATTAAGCTCACTATATCTAAGGAAGTAAATCACAAAATTGATTTCCTGGATGTATCTATCTGCAGAAACGCTGATCTCTCCATTACTCGTTCCGTCTATCGAAAACCTTCTGCGGCCACTAACATCATTCCCTACAAATCTTGCACCCTGCATCTCTACAAGCTTGCAGCATTGAAGTCCTACATCCACAGGGCTCATATCATTTGCAACAACTAACTCTCTCTTCAAGAAGAACTCTCCAAAATTTCTACAATAGCCCTCTCCCATGGTTTCCCTGCTGTTACAGTCAACTCCCTCATAAAGAAATATGAAAACCATTCGATTTTGCCTCCTTCCTCACAAGAAAGAAGACCTGAAATTCTGTGGTTCTGTTCCTTACCATCCTTCCTATGCTTATAAGTTACAGATCCTTTTTAGAAGTTTTGGTTACCATCTTGCCATTAAATCTACCCCAAACATCTTGAAACTTCTACAAAGGGATAGGGACAAAGTTGAAAGCCTGAACCTCCCAGGAGTTTACTGCATTCCTATCTCTTCTTCTACTGGGGATAACTTATACATTGGAAGCACATACAGGAGCATTAGCCATAGAATTTTAGAACACAGAAAAGATGTTTCGGAAGCCAATCCTAATACTGCCTTGTCTATTTTGACAATGGAAGACACATCTGCAGTTCCCCACTGGAACGAAGCAAAACGAATTGCTTCTTTTGACAATCGTTTTGCCCTCCGTTACCGTGAAAGCATAGAAATTATGTTCAACTCAATGACTTGCAACTCCGAATCTCCTCTCTACATTCCGTTGATCTGGAGATCAATTCTAAGTTTTGGCAACAAAAATAGGAAAAATTCAAATGTAGAATCTGGCAACAATTTTAGTCCTCCATTGGCGTGATGAAGACCTAAGATAAGGTCGAAAGCTTCCAACTTACGAACTTTTTGTAAAAGTTTTAGTTAACGTAACTAGCGTGATCAAGTTACCTTTATTTGTTAATATTGTTACGTGTTTTGCCCATCATCGTCAAGGACAGGTAGGCCGCGAACCATGGATTCGGAGGCCATGCGCCAGGCCATAGAAGTAAATCCGACAACTAGCACTCAGAGATTATCAGGCGAGCTGGGCATATCACAGACCACCGTGGCTCGTCACCTTCAGAACATCGGCAAGGTCTACAGGAGCTGCCGCATTGTCCCTCACGAACTGACGCCAGCTGAAGCAAACAGCCGAGTGGAAGTGTGCACGAAACTCCTAGAAAACCTGCGCGATGTACGTTTCATCAACAGAATCATTACGTGTGATGAAAAGTGGGTCTATTTTCGTAATCCTAACACACAATGGCAGTGGTTGAGCCCGAGCCAGCTTCCAGAACTTATTGCCAAATGTGGGCACTCCGGGCACAAGGTGATGCTCTGCATATGGTGGAATTTCGAAGGGATAATCCATTACGAATTTGTTCCAGATGGTCTGATCATCATTGCCAACCTCTAGTCTGAACAGCTGGAGCGGATGTATGCCATTTTGGAGGACAAGTACCCGGCACTGGTGAACAGAAAGTGCGCTCTCCTACAGCAGGACAACGCTCAGCCTCACACCGCACGGACGACTCAAGCAAAACTCCAGGAACTTGAGGGCATTGAACTGATGCCACACTTAGCATATAGTCCGGAACTTGCCCGTCAGATTATTACTTTTTCTGGTCCATGGCCCACTTTCTTCGCGGGCGGCACTTCAACAACCAGGAGGAGGTGGCAGCTGGGGTTAAGGAGCTCTTCTCCTCGAAGGACAAGAAGTGGTACTGCCGCGGAATCGAAGAACTGTCAGATAGATGGCTAAAGACGGTGCAACACGATCGCCTATACTTTGAATGCTAGTCAGCTTTCGTCGTAAAGGTACGTATGAAGACAAAGTGATCCAAATATTGCAAAACTTTCGACTCACCCTCTGTAGAATCGAAGAACTGGCAAACAGATGGCTAAAGACGGTGCAACACGATGGCCTGTACTTTGAATGCTAGTCAGCTTTCGTCGTAAAGGTACGTATGAAGACATAAAGTGATCCAAATATTGCAAAACTTTCGACTCACCCTCTGTAGAATCGAAGAACTGGCAGACAGATGGCTAAAGACGGTGCAACACGATGGCCTATACTTTGAATGCTAGTCAGCTTTCGTCGTAAAGGTACGTATGAAGACATAAAATGATCCAAATATTGCAAAACTTTCGACTCACGCTCTGTAGAATCGAAGAACTGGCAGACAGATGGCTAAAGACAGTGCAACACGATCCCCTATACTTTGAATGCTAGTCAGCTTTCGTCGTAGAAGGTACGTATGAAGACATAAAGTGATCCAAATATTGCAAAACTTTCGACTCACCCTCTGTAGAATCGAAGAACTGGCAGACAGATGGCTAAAGACGGTGCAACACGATGGCCTATACTTTGAATGCTAGTCAGCTTTCGTCGTAAAGGTACGTATGAAGACATAAAGTGATCCAAATATTGCAAAACTTTCGACTCACCCTCTGTAGAATCGAAGAACTGGCAGACAGATGGCTAAAGACAGGGCAACACGATCACCTATACTTTGAATGCTAGTCAGCTTTTGTCGTAAAGGTACGTATGAAGACATAAAGTGATCCAAATATTGCAAAACTTTCGACTCACCCTCTGTAGAATCGAAGAACTGGCAGACAGATGGCTAAAGACGGTGCAACACGATGGCCTATACTTTGAATGCTAGTCAGCTTTCGTCGTAAAGGTACGTATGAAGACATAAAATGATCCAAATATTGCAAAACTTTCGACTCACGCTCTGTAGAATCGAAGAACTGGCAGACAGATGGCTAAAGACAGTGCAACACGATGGCCTATACTTTGAATGCTAGTCAGCTTTCGTCGTAAAGGTACGTATGAAGACATAAAGTGATCCAAATATTGCAAAACTTTCGACTCACCCTCTGTAGAATCGAAGAACTGGCAGACAGATGGCTAAAGACGGTGCAACACGATGGCCTATACTTTGAATGCTAGTCAGCTTTCGTCGTAAAGGTACGTATGAAGACATAAAGTGATCTAAATATTGCAAAACTTTCGACTCACCCTCTGTAGAATCGAAGAACTGGCAGACAGATGGCTAAAGACAGTGCAACACAATCACCTATACTTTGAATGCTAGTCAGCTTTCATCGTAAAGGTACGTATGAAGACATAAAGTGATCCAAATATTGCAAAACTTTCGACTCACCCTCTGTAGAATCGAAGAACTGGCAGACAGATGGCTACAGACGGTGCAACACGCTGGCCTATACTTTGAATGCTAGTCAGCTTTCGTCGTAAAGGTACGTATGAAGACATAAAGTGATCCAAATATTGCAAAACTTTCGACTCACCCTCTGTAGAATCGAAGAACTGGCAGACAGATGGCTAAAGACGGTGCAACACGATGGCCTATACTTTGAATGCTAGTCAGCTTTCGTCGTAAAGGTACGTATGAAGACATAAAGTGATCCAAATATTGCAAAACTTTCGACTCACCCTCTGTAGAATCGAAGAACTGGCAGACAGATGGCTAAAGACAGGGCAACACGATCACCTATACTTTGAATGCTAGTCAGCTTTTGTCGTAAAGGTACGTATGAAGACATAAGGTGATCCAAATATTGCAAAACTTTCGACTCACCCTCTGTAGAATCGAAGAACTGGCAGACAGATGGCTAAAGACAGTGCAACACAATCACCTATACTTTGAATGCTAGTCAGCTTTCGTCGTAAAGGTACGTATGAAGACATAAAGTGATCCAAATATTGCAAAACTTTCGACTCACCCTCTGTAGAATCGAAGAACTGGCAGACAGATGGCTACAGACGGTGCAACACGATGGCCTATACTTTGAATGCTAGTCAGCTTTCGTCGTAAAGGTACGTATGAAGACATAAAGTGATCCAAATACTGCAAAACTTTCGACTCACCCTCTGTAGAATCGAAGAACTGGCAGACAGATGGCTAAAGACGGTGCAACACGATGGCCTATACTTTGAATGCTAGTCAGCTTTCGTCGTAAAGGTACGTATGAAGACATAAAGCGATCAAAATATTGCAAAACTTTCGACTCACCCTCTGTAGAATCGAAGAACTGGCAGACAGATGGCTAAAGACGGTGCAACACGATGGCCTATACTTTGAATGCTAGTCAGCTTTCGTCGTAAAGGTACGTATGAAGACGTAAAGCGATCAAAATATTGCAAAACTTTCGACTCACCCTCTGTAGAATCGAAGAACTGGCAGACAGATGGCTAAAGACGGTGCAACACAATGACCCATACTTTGAATGCTAGCCAGCTTTCATCGCAAAGGTACATAGGAAGACATGAAATGATCCAAATATTGCAAAACGTTCGACTCACCCTCTGTAGTACACTGAAAAGTTTTACTAATAATTTTTCATTCTTGTAATTTTATGAAAATCTTAGCATGAATATAAAGTTTGTCATCTAAAACTTTTTCTCGTGAAATCTTGCAAGTTTTTTACTTAAACATAATTTTTTCCCCTTGAACAATTTTCAAACATGGCATAGAAATGAGTAACACTTGGCATTGAACAAATAAAGCAAACATCTAATATTCCAACAACCACATTTTAAAGATAATAACATCAAATATAAATAAATAACAATTAAAACAGACCTGTTTTCCAACATTTTTATTGCCAGCTGTTCTGGTGTCATTTTATCTTCCTCTTCGAGGGACTGCAAAAATAAATTTCATGTCAGTAAAATAACTGACAGTAAAATATCAATTCCATCAATGTAAGAGTACCATACATACTTATGTATAAGCTAAAAGCTTTTGGAAGAAATCCTACGTTCGGGGGTAGAAAGGGGGGTGTCTGCTTATATGCGGGTCAGAAAAAAATATGGCTTAACTTCCAAAGTATTACGTGAATTCTCCTGCTACATGTGCGAGCGGGTTCATTTACGTTTTTAACCACTGCTTTCCATGGGTAACTAAGCAATAGTTTTCTGACCTTCTGTCACTTATATCCTCAGCTATGCCACCACTTGGGGGGGGCACAGCTATTGATAATAACTGGCAGGTATAGTTATTCTACTATGAAGTTATAGAGAAACCACACTCCTTCCATCATTCAAAGGCACAGATGCAATGCAGAAGTAGACAATGATTTCATGAAATAAGATATTACAGTGATTTTTCAGATTCCATTCCATGTATTTTACTTGTGTTCTTTGAAATATACATATATGCATTCTTGAAAAAATCAAACTTCTTTTTTTTTTTGATTGGAGGTTTAACGACCACCGTGAGCAACTCAATGGGCTATAAGCAGTCGCCTGTCCCTAATTTAGGGTCACTGGTTTCAGGGAAGGGAGAGAGCCAGTGCCGTAAGACAAACACAACATCCATGCCTGACCGGGATTCGAATCCGGACCCCTTACGGACAAATGATCAGAGGCCAGCGTCTTAGACCACTGCGCCACCGGAGCGGCCAAAAATCAAACTTCATTTAGCACTTCATTATTTATATCAAGTAGTAGCGCATGTAGAGTGCCACTACTCAAGCGTAAACACACTATCGACAACTGCAGCGGAAGAATTCACGTAGCACTTCGGCAGTACTTTCAAAAATAAAAAATGAAACATTTTTTTATTCATAGGACATCTACGAGAATGTGTGCAACTAATATGACAAGTGAAACACGCAACACACAAAAACAGTAGAAGAATTCTTGATATCCTCATATCACGTTCCGTAGAAAATGATAAGCTATGGGGCATTTCGGTAGTGACTTCTACCTTCATCAGCCATGGAATGAGACACGTTGGTATAAGCCTCAGTTGTTGCCAGATTTCATAATCGCTTTCCAAATGGTAGGGATGTTAACCCTTTAAGTGGCTGATGTACTTGAACCATGGTGACAAAACTTTTCTGCTCTGTCAAACAGAAATCTTCACATAGCGGCCGGGTTTAACGAAAGCTACGGCAAAGTAATTCCTTTCCCTTTCCCATCTCAGCAACACTGATAATATAAATAAAACCAAACAGGTAATATGGTTGTGTATGATCAAGGACTAGAAGAGAGTGCTTATCACTGGTTATAAGTCACAAGTGCTTCCTTCAAGCCCTTTATTCTCTGCTCCATGCCCCAAGGCATAGTCCTCCTCACTCGGGCATCACGACACTGAGCGGAGACAAGTGACTCAAACATTTTCTCACTTCTTTTTTAGTTCGCCTCCATCGTTATATCCTTTTCAGCAGGTATTCAGTCAGAAAGGATCAGTATCATCCCCTAAATGACCACTTTGAATAAGGAAAAGACAAAGTTTTTTGTTGCACAGGTTCAATAGATCCAGCAGGGTTCTTCCTACTTCTTAGACAGCGATTATATCCGTTTGAGCTGATTTCATTCAGAGTTGAAGACATATTCTTCTCCTAATACATGGTAAATACGTTATGATAATTAACACAGCAATCAGACATCGCCGAATTAACTGTAATTGCTGTTTCACGCGTGAATTAAATCACATCAGAAAACTTGAAAATTTCATCGTCGTGGAGCGGGAAACGAACCCGCATTTCCCGATAACAGTTCGAGCGCGCTATCCATTGCACCACCCACGACAGCGGATTCACAAGTATCTGTGTGTTAAGAGCATCGGAATATTTTCCGACCGCGTTCTTATTCAATGCAGATTCTGCATCCATTTTGCTAACCCCGAATTAGTTCGTTTCAGCCGGTAAAATGGGTAAAAGGTGCATCTGTATTGCAGGTGTTAGGGGGTAAGGTAGATTTCAATGCTTTCGCAGTACCCGAGGGCTTTCCGATTGCTGAACGCATCGATACGTTTAATATTTTGCCAATTGGGAATCGCGAATGTATCACTGATGGTTAAAATTGAAAGGGAGGTAGAAGGGTTGCCTTTCTTAACATCAGCAATATGTTCCATCAATCGCCGGTTTATGCTGCGGTAAGTACTACCAATATAGTGGGTAAAGCCTGTGGAAGTGTTGATAGGGATAGAGTAGACACCTTGTAACTCTAGGGGTTTATTGAGTGTCTGTGTCTTTAAGGACAAGGTTGAGAAAATGTGGAGGTTGTTTAACTGCAATCCTGTAGCCAAAAGACTTGAAAATAGAGCAAACTTTATGAGTGAAGGACAGGCTAAAGGGCAAAGAACATCCCAATCATACTTGCCAAATTTCAGGAACTCAAATCCGTAAAAAAATCGACATATGTGATGAAAAAATTAATTGATAATTCCGATTAAATTACTTATCTGGCATATTGATTAAATGTAGCAAACATATCGATTAAAAGTCAATATGTTACACAAATCAAGCATCAACTTTTAATCGTTGCTTTACTATAGAAAATTATTGCTTTTGCGCCTGTTAATTTCTAAACTAAAAAGCTACCACACATGCGTCATTTTATAATTGAGAATTCCATCCAAATCGATCAATTTCCATGGGTTATTGTACGAAAATTCTGACGAACGAATCTCGCACATGTGCGCACTGTCCTCACAAGTGCTGATAATAACCATTCTCAATAGGATTGGTCCACTATGCGTCCTGAGCGAACTTACCGAAATTTCATCGCAATCATGCTTTGACTTTACTCAAGTCATCACGCAAAAGGGCGGAAGAATGAATTCAGTTTCTTTGTCCTGATCTTTGACCTCATTTAAATGATTTTCAATCCACTATCGTTCTGGAACAATATATCGCAATCGACGCTTTTTACGCACTGCAAGCAATTATGCAGAAGGGCAGTAGGATGAATATCGCTCCTGTGTCCTGACCTTTGATTATTTTCAATAAGGTTCATCCCCAGGCTTGCAGGCTATACCCATCATACTAATTTCATCGAATCAAGCAGAGCCACTTTTATGCAAGCTACCGTGCAGACGGTCAAAGCTGGAGCATGTACACTTCAACCTATGGTTGGAAAGCATAGAAAACTTACTAACGGACCAACAAAATAAATCATCACCGGAGAAGCACCGGGTCGAATGAACATTGGACTTAGATGAGCCCAAAGCTGGAGTTCAGTTTATGCATGGCGTAAGCTTTAGTGTTTAAAATAATGCAAAATGATAACCAGTAACATGTGGGAAAGCTACAGACACATTTTTAAGGCATAAACACATGTAGCTGGAAGTTTATTCATAACTTACATCTGTGCTTTATTTTAAATGGATTAAGTTAAATAAAAAGAAAAGTTCTAATGGTGGGTGCAAAATCATCAGAAAAAAAAAAAATCTGGAAGAGACGCTAAATCCATAAATCTGGAAGAGATGCTAGCCGCATTTCCGTAAATTTTACGAGTAAATCGTAAAACCTGGTAGGTCTGCACAACAAACAAGGATACTAATGAAACACACTTAACACACGTGAAACACAAAGCTGATTCCCCTGGTGATGGCACGATAGGTAACATTGCGAGATTTAGTTCAAAACTTCCATCAGTAAAAATCAGTCACATGCATTCAGAAAATACCACAACGCTTGACAGATGGAAAATCCAAAATTTGCAAAAAATGCATCAATTTTTCCAAATTCGTCCCTTTTGTTTTCGGGAATTTCCCCATCCATTATCAAACTTAAATGCAAAAACTTATGGGACTGGGATGTTTAACAACGCAGGAGAGGAACACTGCAGGGGTGCGATTATGGGAGTAATTTTTGCTCTGTCTGACTTCCGGATTTGGAAATTCCCCCTATTTTCAAGCTGTAATAACAATATTTATACAGTAAAATGTTATTTAGCAATAATACTGGACAGAGGCAAGAAAAAGAAAGTATGATTACGGAAAAAATCTGAACTCGGCCGACCTTCCGTTTCAGAAAGTTTTGTAAAGATGGAATTATGTGTGCATCGATCTCATGAATGACCAAAATATAACAAAAATGGCAGAATTCCTCGAATTCATGGAAGAATCTTATACCCGAAGATTACGGGGAAATTTTTGTGGCACCTAACTTTCGTTTTTGCAAATTGTTGCCTACAGTTTCAAGCTGAAATACAAACATTTATGCAGTAAAATGGTATTTAACAAGAATACTGGACACAAAGGCAAAATTGGGACTATGGCAAAATTTTTTACTACGTTTAACTATCGTTTTCAAAAGTTTTGAAACATGAAATACCATCCTGAGACGGAAAACGACAGCCCCCAAATTCTCTTCAGTTTTGCATCGATCTTGAGAATGACCTAAATGATGACAAAAAAAGAGGAATTCCGTGAATTCACGTAAAAACCATATGCACATTACAAAATAATAGCAAAATAAAAAAAAATTAAACAAAATGAAAATTTATAGAATCTGTAGTTTGGACAGTGAGTTCCGTAGTTCCATAGTCAGACAACTGTAGCACTTTGGACATTCCATAGTAGTTGGCAGGTATGCATATCATGGTATGGAAACTGTACTCATGGACACCACTTGTGTCCACATTCCTGTTGAACACACTCACCTTCAGATCATACTTAGGCATTGTTTCAGTGTTACCCTACATGGTGACTGGATGGGTCTTGACTTTTTCATCCAGATAGTGCCACATGTCACAAAGTATTGTACAGATATGGTTCATAGATCACATCCATACATTTTGCCTTCCAACCCCCACTTAAATCCCGTCAATCACTTGCAGAATGCGGTGAAATGCAGCATCTGCTGGTCCATGCCAATGACTTGTTTCTTTGTCAAACTTCAGGACATCGTTCCATCCAGCTGGTACAGGAAACCATTTGGGACAACTTCTATAGTCCAGTGGAGTTGATGCCACATTGGATGCAAGCTGTTTTCAAGGCAAAAGGCAGTCTACCATGATATTATGTAGATGGCCATAATGAGTGCATATTTAATTTTTGATCTCAAAAACAGCACAAACTTTTATGGCCATCCGATAGTAAGAGGACTGTGAACTAATTTTCTGAATTTGTTTTAACAGCAGACATGGAAAGAATATGCTGCCAGATGTGATTAAACTGGTTCTCAAACAGGTGAACAGATGTTTATGAGGAAGTGAGAAATAACTCATTGAGCTCACTCACAGTGGAAAATGGCACACATACAATGCAACTCAAAACGTAAAAATACTCTGTTTTTCTGTCAATTTTTGTGCAACAGTATGTTCACTGACCACAGCAAAAATACATAATTTCTATCCAGCAAACTTGTTGATTAAATTGACTGACTACCTTATTATAGGCCTTAGCTAGCTCAAGCATTTCATGTGCAGTCTTTTCATTGTTCTGTGAATGTTCATTGTAATTTTCCAGTTCCAATCCATCCATCCAACTTTTCTTATGAAGATTCAACAACATCTGAAAGCAAAAAAAATCTATAAATATATTAAATAAGCACATGGGAAGCTACATTATTATGGCAAAATTAAGTATCTCAAGTGTGACAGACGACCAGAAACATATGGGACTATAGCAACAGCAGTGCCAGTGTTGTAATTAGTGCTGCCAGGACTATATTAAAAATTTCTAAAACCTTCCACAATATATGAAAAAAAGAAAATGGTTATCATTGCAGTTAGGGTATAAACAGAGCAGTCGGTAATTACAGTTTTTCACTGAAACTCTACCAGAAGCAAAGAATAAACATAAACTTCCTGGACATGCGTTTTTGGCTTCACAACAATATTAAAATGCTTTACTGCAATTCTTCAAATTGTTCAAAGAAAGCAATTTCAAAAAGGTGACTTGCAAGGCACTTTTAGAACTTTGCACTGAAGTCATCAGAAAATTTCAGTGAAATCAAACTTCAAATCCAGAAAGTTGTTCATTTCTTATTCCCTGCTACAACTTTAAACACCTTATTTAACTGACTACTGCACAACACAAATACCACTACTGCAGTATGTGGCTAACCCATTTTATTGCATACATTTTGAAAGGCAGAACAAACATTTCAGCTATTTCCTACCATAGCTACCTGCTTCAGTCCAGTGCTACCAGGGGCTATACAGATTTGGGGGAAGGGGGGGGTGGCGACCGAAAATGGAAGTTTTTGAAATTCACCAAGACAAAATAAAAGTTAATGAAAAAAGAAAAAAAAATTGAAGAAAAAATAAGCATTATTTTCTATTGTAAGTTAATGCATTTTTATTAAATTAAAGCATTTTTTCTAATGTAAGGTGCATTTTAACAAGGAAACGAAACACTTGGGGGGGGAGGGGGGCAAGGCTCCCTTGACCCCCTCTAAATACACCTGAGTGCTACATAAAACGCATTTTTACCTTGCACTAAGTTAAATTCAAATCTCAGTAAGGTTCACAATACACATGACATACACACATACCCACAACACTATGTCTACAGAAAAAATATATAACAAAATGCCTCACAGAAAAGAAAAAATTGAAGTCAAACTAAACAATGCTAAAGTGGAGACATTTGATACATCAACAGTAAGTAAACTGTAGCACCATTAGTTTTAAACTTCAACCTGCTAGATGAGCTTTCTTTCAAGCTCTAACCTCTGAATCTCAGAGAACAGGTTAGTGATATGTATGTATGAAGGTAATTGGGGTAGAGAGAAGTTTATGAATAATGTGCAAGGCTCCTTGTTCAGTGAGACCAACTAAATCACAATTCCAATGGTAACACCTAATGGCATTATAAATTATATTGTGGCACAGATTTCTCTCGCACAATAAAAAATGTAAGCACAGTAAAAAAAAAAAAAAAAAAAAGCTATATAGTGTGGAAAAAATATTCCTCTCGTAATACGTGGAAAATAAGTCATGATAATTAACACAGCAATCAGACATCTCTGAAATGACTGTATTTACTGTTTTTCACGTAATATCAATGACATCAGAAATTTTATGTTTAATTTCCTGCTCCGGGGCGATGAAATTTTAAAGTTTCCTGATGTGATTGACATTACATGAGAAACAGTAAATACAGTCAATTCTGAGATATCTGATTGCTGTGTTAATTATCATGAAAAAACAAAAGCTAATTTGAGATTTAAACAAAACTAATGGGTCTATGCAGCATTCATTTCCAGTGGTCCATGTAACAGGCAGTAAAAGTGAAGTAGTTTAATTTTTGTCACAATTTTGAGCTGTAAGGTGGCAACACTGCATCAATCGACATGTGTCGAGACATCCCATACATGCAGTTAGTTCAGACAGGGCATGGAAAAAAAAACAAAACTAATGGGTCTATGCAGCATTCATTTCCAGTGGTCCATGTAACAGGCAGTAAAAGTGAAGTAGTTTAATTTTTGTCACAATTTTGTGCTGTAAGGTGGCAACACTGCATCAATCGACATGTGTCGAGACATCCCATACATGCAGTTAGTTCAGACAGGGCATGGAAACCGATAATTTTTGTCACAATTTCGCACTGTAAGGGTAAGGTGGCAACACTACATCAATCGACATGTGTTCACAGACATCCCACATGTGCAGTTAGTTCAGCCAGGGCATGGAAACCAATAAGGTGCATAGTAATCAATGTCTGTTGCTTATGTTTAACCTCAGGAAAACTGTTGCAGAATCCCTAGTTGATTTGTTTGGTATATGGCTAGAGAGCTGTATGTGCAAGCATGTGTCATCGGTGGTTTGTGAAGTTCAGAAGTGATGTGTACAGCGTGGAGGACAAGCAGTATAGTGTACGGCTAAAGGCACGCAGATTTGGAAGTTCTTTCGGGTGAAGATGCCGGCCACTCAACCACAGAACCGGCAAAATAGTTAGACATAAATCAGTTGACTATGGTTCAACCACAGCAATGGAATTTTTTGATTCAAGAAGTGGGAAAGTGAAGTACCACATAAACTCATCAAGCTCAACATTAGTCAGAGACTGAACATGTGTTTCACTTTTGCCACACAACAGAAAAAGGACTTTGTGAGGGTAATCATTACTGGTGATGAAAAATTGGTTTATTATGACATCTCACAATACAAAAGGTCATGGGTAAACCTTGGCCAGCCAATAACATCAACACTGAAGCCCAACATCTATGATAAGAAAAGGTCTCTGTATCTGGATGGACATGCAAGGTGTGGTGTATCACGAGCTCATGCCACCAGGTTTAACATTGACTGCGGAATGCTACAGTTGTCAACTACACTGGTGTGCAAAAATTAAGGACGAAAAGGAGAAATTAGCATAACAGCGGAACGAACAGGCAGAACGGACCGAAAGACCACTCAGGAGATAGACTAGGGTCAGGTACGGTAGGGCATGCGCATATATGCAGCATGACAGGGGGGTCGGAAGGGTATAAAGCACACGGGCGGTGTACACTCAGCAATTCGGTGAAAGCTATTGCACAGTGTACATCAGTTTGAACGACGTCGAGTTGCTGCCACCATGTGATATGGCCAACAGGCAATCCAGGAGACGACATCTGGATGACTTTACCCGAGGTCGCGTCATTGAGAAGTTGGAAGAAGGTCGAAGTGTGACTAGTGTGGCTGAGGAGTTCGAATCACTCACAGCATCGTTTCACGAGCTTGGAGAGCATTTCAAACGACAGGAACAGCTGTCCGAGAGTTTAGCAGTGGTCGTCCACGAGCAACCACGGCGGCGGACGACCAGTATATTGCCCTAAAGACGGCAGACAGCGGGAGAAATCGCAAGGCACATGCAACAGACAACTGAACGTCCGTTATCGCGTTTTACTGTGGCTAGGAGGCTGCACAAAGGTGGTCTATTTGCACGACGACCAGTACGGTGTGTGCCATTAGTGCCTGCTCATCGGAGACGGCGGTTTCTATGGTGCCAGGAACACAAGAACTGAACCCATCAGCAATGGGGATGAGTTCTCTTTACGGATGAGAGCTGATTTAGTCTGACGAGTGATTCTGGACGTATACACATCTGGAGAGAGCAGGGAACACGCAATCACACCTCCAACATCATCGAAAGGGACCGGTTTGGAGTTCTCGTTTGGGGCGGTATCATGCATGGTAGCCGTACTGACCTCCACATCTTCCAAGGAGGTTCAGTCACTGGTGTCCGCAATTGTACCGAGGTTCTCCTGCCTCATGTGCGTCTGTTTAGAGGTGCTGTGGGTCCTGAGTTCCTCTTCATGGACAACAACGCTACACCTCATCGTACAGTGGCTGTCACAGAGCTGTTTGAGAGTGAAGATATTAAACGCATGGATTGGCCAGCAAGGTCCCCGGACCTAAATCCTATCGAACACGTGTGGGACTTTCTCGGAAGACGCTTGGCAGCACGTCACCAGCCGCCAGCAACGATTCCGCAGCTGCGATTGGCGCTACAAGAGGAATGGGCCGCGTTACCTCAACTTCGTCCTCAGCATGGACAGACATAAACCCTGGAATGCAGTCAGGGGTGATTATATCCCCTACTAAAGACTGGATTTTTCTTGGCAGCCGCCTGTCACATGGACGTTTCTGTCTTCTGTCCAGTTGTGCTCGAAGCTACCTTTTCAATAAAGTGCCTTTGTATCCTTTGGATTCCTTGTTCGGACGGTTTTGCTCACTTGTACCATATTCTTACATCTTGGGGATCTTATGGTATGATTTGAGTCCATGTGGAGCACTTCTGCATGACGTTACATTCGAAAAACCATCTCGTCCTTAATTTTTGCACGCCAGTGTACTTCGTCTGAACAAGAACTACAATGGAAATTACCATTTTGGGGACACAGGGTCATTCTCTTGCATGATAATGCATAACCCCATATTGTTGCAGGAAACCATCATGCAGCTGAGGATTCAAAAATGGGTTACTTTGTAGAATTAGCTCCACTGGAACACCACTTGTTTTACTCAATGCAACACTTCTCGGCCAGCCAGTAGTTCACCAAACTTGATCACTAGAACAGCATCAAGGACTTCATCACATCAAAACCGGCATCATTCTTTCACAACTGCAACTCCCAGCTGCCGAATAGAGGGCACAGCTCATGGGACCACATACTTCAATGAAGATTAAATGCAATTTGTTTGTTTAAACACACCTATTTCTAGCACACCACATGAAATGTTTCCTTTTAAAGAAGAAACATGTAGTGGAGAAAAGAAAAGGGGTGAAGAGTGTGTGACAATACTCACTGGAGCAAACATGGATAGGACATAAAAATGACCTCTTTAAAAATGACTGAAAAATCAGCCAAATCAAGGTGTTTCTCCAAGGTTAAGTCTTTGTGCATAAAGCATGTAGTTAATCAAGCCTTGATGACAGCTGAAGGTTTTGGGGATTTCTTGAGGGAAGTGGACAACAAAAAATGCATGCACTCAAAAGGAACATTTTGTTGTTTATTTGTAACTGTATGGCCCACAATATTCAAACAACATTTAAGGACATAAATTTTTTGCTTTTTTCTCCTGAACATAACTTCACACATTCAGTCAATCAACCAAGAGGTGTCATCCAGGATTAAAAACATTTTTTTTCCAAAAATTTAAATGAAATAGATGGCAATGGATAAAGCTCTGCTGATCCTTTGAATGAAATACACATATAAATAAAGACTACAAGGTTCTTTCAAAGCAAACAACACTTAATTGTTTTGGGAAAGCTGGTTTTAAGTTTGATTCCTGTGAACAGCTTGAAAACATACCGCTAACAGAGCCTGATGGTCCAACAGAACAATGGAATAAACTTTCTCAAAGAACAGTTAGGAATTTCATTTGAGGCATTCATTGCAGTGGATGATAATGTAGCTGTGTGTGCAGATATTATTGTGGTGCACATTGTTGCAGAAATGCAAGGAAAGAATGACTCATCAGTTATGACAAATAGCCTCTACAGAAATGACAAGATGTTGTGCATTCTTTTTCACAACTGCAGGAACCTACAATATATATTAGTATTTTGAAGAGTTGAAGCCCAAGAAATCGATTCTCAATATTTCAATTTTTTTAGACAAATCTGACAATCTAATAACTAACAGAAGAATGTTGACATTGAAACAGCTAAAAATAGCTCAACTTTATGAGCTGAACATATAAGTATAATGAATGAAAACGTTTTTTCCAAAATTTGATTTTTTTTCTTCCCTTCCAATTCAAGTTAGCTAAGTCATATTTTATTTGCATGCACTACACTGAAGAGCAATTGAATTAGAGATACCTGTCTAGTAATGTGTAGCACCACCTTTCGTCCTGATGACGGCGGCGATTGGTCTCGGCATGGACTCGACAAGACACCGGAAGCGTTAGGAAGCCATACGGATCCACGACCCCTGAACAAGCTCCCACAGTTCACGAAGATTTGATGGAGGGGGGTCAGAGCCTCGAACATCTCTTTTGATGGCATCCCAGATGTGCTCGATGGGATTGAGGTCCAGGTGACCAAGCTGGCCAAGGAAGCGAGGTCACGTTGGTGGAGTGTTCATCCAACCATTCGGATACAATTCGGGAGCTGCATTGTCTTGTTGCAGGATGAGGTCCCCAGTGGGATGTTGAAGACGCACAAACGGGAGCAAATGGTCATCCACGATATCCCGGTAACGTTGACCTGTGAGGGAGGATGTCACACGCACCAGGGGTCCCATTTCAGTCCATGTAAACAGTCCCCAGACGAGGATGCCACCCCCACCAGCTTGAAGAGCACCCTGCTGGCAAGAAGGATCCGTCGCTTCATGTGGTTTGCGCCGTATTCGTATCCTGCCATTTGCACGTACCAATGTGAATCTCGACTCATCAGTCCAGGCAACATTTTCCCACATGTCTAGGGTCCAGTGGCGATGTTCCCGCGCCCATGCTAATCTTTACACCCTGTGATGTGCGGTCAGCAGCGGTACCCTCGTGGGATGATGGCTTCTGTGCCCCATAGCGAGGAGATGGTTCTGGATGGTGTGGCTGCTTACACGTTTTTGTGCACCAGCGTTAAATTGCCGATTGATTTCTTGCACTGTGGCTCATCTATCTGCTGTTACAATGCGAGCTAGCCGACGATGACCCCTGCTCATCCACACGCTGTTGTCCACGGCAGTTGGCCCTTGCAGGGATGGTTTTACCGGATTCGATGTACACACTGTGCACCCGTGACACAGTGGCTCGTAAAAATCCCAGTGCCTGCACGACTTCCAAGATGGAGTGACCCATTCGTCGGGCCCCGACAATTTGCCCACAATCAAATGCGCTTAGATTCTTCATCTTACCCATACTGCGTCAGACTCTTACTGATTCCCGTCGCATCACTCCTTATATTGTCGGATCGCTGCATACGTCATGTGGTTTCCGTTTACAGGCCACCCACAGCGCCACATTTGCATAACACCAGCTGTCTCTAATTCAATTGCTCTTCAGTGTATTAATAAAAGTTTTTTTTTTTTTATGAAATCAGTTCAGGTAAGTGATCCCTAATAATTATGGAACAAACATTAAGCCCACTCTGTACATTTCAGTAACAAATGTTGGCCAGTATTATGGTCACCAAATCTTACCAAAAGCCAACTGATTATACCCGGCCGAGTCACATTATTTTGACCACCAGTTAATATCCAGAGTAACAGCCATGTGCAGTGAGGACAGCAGGTAGACAGGGTGGGAGTGACTCAATAAGGTTCTGGAAGGTATTCACAGGTATGTGGAGCCATGCTGACTACAGAGCATCTGGCAGCTGCTGGAGGGTGCATGGTGGAGGATCCACGAAGAGCACAACACGATTGAGGTGGACCCACAGATGCTTAATTGGGTTTAAGTCTGGGGAATTAGGGGACCAGGGAAGTACTTTGAAGTCGTCATCATGCACTTTCAACCACTCTCGGACATTTCTAGCTGTGTGACACGCTGCATTGTCATGCTGGAAGATCCCATCCGCCCCAGGAAAGACAATCAACATGTATGGGTGTACGTGGTCTGAAAGGATGGATGGATTCATAACGTATTAGGTCAATAGTGCCTTCCACAGGTATGAGTGGACCCAGAGAATGCCATGAAAATATTCCCAAGACTATATCGCTGCACCCATCAGCTTGTGTTCTTCCAGCAATGGTTGAAGAGTGTTTGTTCTCCGATGTTTCTCACCTTATACGCCAACGTCTATCCATTTGATGAAGCAGAAAAGGTGACTCATAGGAGATCGAATTCCAATACTGCTGTGCAAATGTAAGTGCTTTCTGCCGATGCACCTTCATTAGCATAGGTGCAGCGATTTTCGCTCTTCATCAAAGCCCCATAAGCAGCAGGATTTGCTGAACTGTCATTTTAGACACACTTCCGATAGCCCACTGGTTCATTCAGCCAGTGAGTTGCTCCACTGTGGCGTGTCAATCGACCCGCACGCACCTTCGCAGCCGACGTTCACCTCTCACATGAACGGCACGGGGTGCTCTGCAGTTTCCACATCGCTTATTCGCAATGGTGCCATTTCTCCAATTACAATACACTTTAACTACAGCAGCATGCGATCAGTTTGCTCTGTTTCTAAATTGCTGCCACCCTTGGCCCAAAAGCCGATAATAATCCCTTTTTGCAAATCTGATAGATCGCTCCTTTTATCCATGACAGTAACAAGTGATATGTTTTCAGAGTGTCTACGGCACACCTTATATACCCTCCAAGCCAGCTCACGGCACATGCTTCTTTCATTGGCTATGCGCTGTTGCCGTCAAAAGTAGGAGGTGGTCACAATAATGTGACTCGACTGTGCATATAATTACGACATTATGAAAATCTCCAAGATTTTAGAAACTGCTAATACACTTAGCAATGAAGGGAAAATGTTCTCACTACCTTTTACAACAACATAACAAGTCAACTTTTCAAGACACAATGATCTCATTGGGGCTGGGATATTACATTTAGAGAATGATATTTTGCGTCATACTGTGCATACATATTATCCTCATGTATTACTACAAATGTCACTATTCTAGCTAACAGCTGATAAATTTAGTAATTTTTACAGGGAGCCGTTGGAAGTACTGCTTGGGCAATGAAACACAGAAACTAAAAAACAATCTAGATTATTCAAAGCAATCAGAATTGTGTACTGAATCGCCTGTAGTTTACTGGTCTCCATGTAACATCTCCTCGGAAAACCTATCGCCCTGGGGCGGGAATTGAACCCACATCTCCCGATTTCTGTTCAAGCATGTTTCCCATTACACCACCCAGGACATTGAAGTTCCAAGCACCTAAGGCTAAGCACATATAGCTTAGAAATTTGAACCTCAGATTTTCTCCAGTTGAAGCGATCCTGCCTCATTGTAGCATCAACAGCCCTTTCACATCCAGGCATGGATACAGGTCTCAATTCACTAGTATTTCAGATACAGAAATTAAGGATGAAATTTCTTTCTTAATTCTATATCTGAAAAAAATATATATATTCAAATAACATGAATGCATATAAAGGTTGTTGCATTATGCACTTACTTTCTGCTCAAGTTCATTCTTCCTATAGTTGATAGATATGGAATAGTAATGCCTGTTCAAACCATGAATAAGAGCCTACAAAAGAAATTTCAGTCATGAAGGTTTCTCATATTTTTCAAAACTGTGTTTCTTCAACTTTTTCAGAGTATGGAACACCAGGCACAATATATGTGTTTATGTGGATCTCCTACAAAAATTTCTTGAAAAAAAATGGTAGACAAATCAAGATAACAAACAGATTTTTCAAAGGTTTTGTGGAACCCCAGTGAGTTCCATGCAGAACACAGTTAAAGAAACACTGTTTGAAAGTAATCAGCAAAAATAAGTAAGATTACATCAACATTAATTACTGCATTACATAACACATTTACAAAATCACAACACAACAAAAACTTTTCTATGGATGTGCTCTTAATATGGAATAATGACAAACAAAATTTTCCCACATGCTTCTTATATCTTGCATACAGAGGGCATTTAGTAAGTTCCAATAACGCACAGATCTTAATACAGTTCAACCCATATATAGCAAAGTTGAAGGGGAGAAACATTCAATATATGCAAACTTCATTATAACTCAACAGATCAAAAAGAGGCATTTTTTGGCATATTACATTGTGTGAGGTTAAAACTAGTTATTCAGAAACTGTTTACCAATTAATCAAAAGCAAATAGTACTTGTTAATTAAAAACTACAGCTAGTAATAAATTATGAATGACATCTGCAATAAGCAAAGCAAGCAATTAATGTGAAACTTAAAGTAAATGCAAAAATTTTAAATTTCACCTGTCACCTTTGTTTTACTGTTTACGCTATGTCTAAAAGATGGTATATGGTATGCAACAAATGCTAATTAGTTGTATGAACTAGTTAGCAAAGGTGAGTATCTGAACGAATTAACCAACATAAGAAGTTAATTAAGAATACTAATGGTAAGAATGACAATTTGGGATTAGTTTCAATTTAGGTAAATAAATACAGTAAGATCTAGTCAATTTAGTTATTTTTTGTCTTCAAGGCATAATTAGAGACTTGCTGTGTTCCTTTAAGCAATGGCTCAGTCCAGCAAAACAGGGTGTGCTTTGCTTATCTTAGTGGAATCATGAGTTTTCTGCTGATTTTGTTGGTCATTGCAATTTTGCCGGACCTGTGCGTGGGATGCTTCCTGATGTCTCGTCACAGAATACGGCAGTCATTCCAGCACGTTTTGGAGTTCGATAGAGGACGAATAGTGGCTTATCACGACAGCAGTTTATCGTACCGAGACATCGCCGCCCGTGTGGGACGACATCCAGCCACAGTGAGGCGAATATGGATTCGGTGGGTGCAGGAGGGACGGACGGACGGATGGACAGGCAGATGTGAGTGACTGCCGCAGCCGCGGCACACCACCGAACAAGAGGTCCGCCATGTTGTGCTGCGAGCATTGACGGCTCGCACCGCCACATCACGAACATTAGTGCAGGAAACAGGGTGTGTTGCGCAACAACCTGCATCAGCATGTACCGTTCGACGTCGTCTGCAGGAGCGGGGACTTGTCGCACGGTGGCCATTGCTCCGATTACCATTGACGTTACACCACCGGCGAGTGCTGCGGCAGTGGGCCATTGAACGCCGCACCTGACTACGGAATGGCACGACATTGTCTTCTCCGACGAATCCCGCTTCTGCCTGCAACACCACGATGGTCGGATCTGCGTTTGGCCGCACCGCGGCGAGAGACTGTATGACGCCTAACCATAACGCCAGGCGACGCCATACCGGTCCGTCGCCTGGTGTTATGGTTTGGGGCGCAATTGGATATGACACCCGCACCCCTCTGGTATGCATCGCCGGTACACTCAACAGCCACTGCTACATCTCCGACGTTTCGGAGCCTGTAGTCCTCCCTTACCTGCAGGACCTGCCAGCGGCCACGTTTCAACAGGACAATGCGCGCCCGCACGTGGCACACATCGTGCAACAATTCTTCATGGCCTGCCAGGTGTCACTGCTGCCGTGGCCCGCCTGTTCTCTCGATATGTCGCCCATCGAACACGTCTGGTCGCTGATCGGCAACCGAGTGGCCCGACAAGCGCCACCCGTGGCTATGCCTGATGAACTGTGGCAATGGGTGGAAGCAGCCTGGACCGACATATCCCAAGCTTACATCCAAAGCCTCTTTCGTTTGATGCCGCGGCGTGTAGCGGCCATTATTGCCAGCCATGGGGGCCACAGGAACTATTGATGTCTGCGTGTTCCGCAAATCGCACGGGGCTGTAAGCTCAATCGTTTCATCTTTGCATCTGTTATGTGTCCAGTAAATCTGGCTTTGCTATCTCATGTCCTTCTTGGTGTTGCATTTTGGGTGGCCAGCAGTGTATATATTTAAGATCAGGTGATGCGCAACATCACAGCCTCTCCTTGACAAATGTCAACCCCGCCTTCTCGTGGTGCATCCTGTTTCCACTAAAGGGGCTCTGACGACCGCCAATAGCAGTATAATTATACCATCGGGATTAGAGGAAATGCTATCCCACACTCACCAACCTGCTTGGCCAGCGTGGTGAGTTACGGCCAAACCCCTCCAAAATGACTCCACAACTTAAATCTTGGCCCTCAGTCTCCGGCAGCTGGAATGTACCTGGCCAAGGCAGCGGCCAGTGCGACATGAAGGCAGAGGGTGCTAAGAATCCCCGGAGGACCGAACTAGGCTGCCCTTTGATGCTGACCTTGGCTACTTACAATGGACGCTCCGTATCTTCTGATTCAAGGCTTCTTGAATTGGAAGAGGAACTACAAAGGATCAAGTGAGACATCGTTGGGCTAAGTGAGGTAAGGAGAAAAGGAGAAGATCTCATTGAACTGAAAAGTGGACATCTCTTCTGTTATCGTGGGATAGATTCTGGCAGAACTAGTGGTGTTGGATTTACAATAAACAAGAAACTGAAGGATAAAGTTGTAGAAGTTGAAAGTTCCTCGGACAGAGCTGCATGACTCGTTATCCAACTCTCGAGAAGATACCAGGCTCAGATTATTCAAACTTATGCACCCACCACAAGTCATACTGAAGAAGAAATTGAAGAATTTTATGAGGAAATTCATCATCTAAATAATAAAGGCAAGCAGCACTTGAAGATAATTATGGGAGATTTCAATGCAAAAACAGGGCAACATCAACAGAATGAAACTTCAGTAGGTAAATTCGGTCACGGCAACAGAAACCAGCGTGGAAATACTCTCGTAGAGTTTGCAGAGGCAAAAGGGTTTTTCATCATGAACTCTTTTTTCAAGAAAAAGCCACACAGGAAATGGACATGGAGACATTCAAATGGGACAACAAGTGAAATTGATTTTTTATGTGTAACAAAAAATTCGTCATCGAAGACTGCAGTGTGCTAACCAAGTTCAACACAGGTAGTGACCATAAATTGGTGAGATGTAAGATGCACCTCAACACTAAACTCGAATGTGGCAAGCTCATAAGACAAACAAAATGTATTGACATAACCAACCTTAAAAAACACCATAATACCTTCAAGTTGGAACTGAAGAACAGATTCTCTGCTTTAGAAGGCCTAACATCGGAAGAAGTGGATATTTCTGAAGTTAACAGAAAAGTAACCAAAGCTCTTATGGAAACAGCAACAAAATTAGCTGGGTCTAAGAACAAGTTGCATGTAAACAAAGAACAAGTTGCATGTAAACAAATTATCAGGAAAAACCAAAATGTTGATGCAAAAAAGAAGAGAGATGAGGACAACTAAAGAAGATGTGACTTCCAAAGGGGAACATATAGAGCTATGTAAGACAGTAAGAAAAAGTATCACTGAAGACATAAGGAAATTCAACTGTGAACTAGTGAGGAAAGCAATTGAAAACAACCAAAGCCTAGATAGCAAATGGACATCTCAGTAAGAGAAGAAAACAGATTATGGCACTGAGAAAAGAAGATTGCTCTGTAATAAGAAATAGAGGCGAAATTTTGACAAGAGTGAAAGATTTTTACTCCAAATTATATGAAAGGGATGATACATGTACTTCAGACATCATGAAAGGTACCAGTACCAGAGTTCTTCCAGTCCTTCCAGCAGAAGTTGCACATTCAATCAAGAACATGAAGTAGGGGAAAACTCCAGGAGAAGGTGGAATTACTGTAGACATCATACAAGGAGAAAATGAAGAAATTGAAACAGTAATCGCCCAAGTTTTCACTCGATGAATTAATGAAGGGAAGATTCTTGAGGATTGGAACAATGCTACAATGATCCTGCTACATAAAAAAGGTGACATTGAGGATCTCGGGAACTACAGACCTATCAGCCTCCTATTAGTGGTTTATAAAATCTTCACTAAAGTTCTTTCACACCGCTTGAAGGTAACACTGGACATGGCTCAACTGAGAGAACAAGCTGGATTCAGGAGTGGCTACAGCACTATAGATCATATCCATGTAATGAGAGAACTAATTGAAAGAGGGATGGAATATGAACTTCCATTGTGCATGGCTTTTATCGATTATGAAAAGGCCTTCGATTCCGTGAAACCATCAGCAGTTACAATGGCTCTGAAATCCTGCGGTATTGAAGATGCATACATTAATATTATTAATAACATCTATGAAAATGCAAGTGCAAAGATTCGGCTGTTTGAAAATACAACACACATAAAAATTGGAAAGGGAGTGAGACAAGGTGACACCATATCTGCGAAGCTCTTTAATGCCACATTGGAAAATGTCTTTGAATCACTGAACTGGGAAAACAAAGGGATAAAGATTAATGGAGATTATCTAACTCACCTTCATTTTGATGATGACGTAGTCATTTTTACTACTACCCCATCAGAGCTGCAGAGTATGATCCAGGAACTTGCTGACAAGAGTAAAGAACTGGGATTAAAAATGAACTTTCAGAAGACAAAAATGATGTACAATGCTTCTACAAAAAATGAAGATTTATCAATTGATGGGAAAAAGCTGGAGATAACCAGTACCTACATTTATCTTGGACAGCAGATATCAAATGAGGGTCATATTGATGAAGAAATTAATTGGCGTATAAAACTTGCCCGGAGAGCTTTTGGAAGAAACAGCATAATTTTCAAGAGCAATATGCCATTATGTCTTAAAAGAAAAGTGTTTGATCAATGCATCCTTCCGGTGCTTACGTATGGTGCAGAGACATGGACCTTAACTAAAAGAGACATACAAAGGCTGCAGACAACTCAAAAAAGCATGGAGAGGTGCATGCTTGGTGTAACCAGGAGAGATAAGAAGAGGAACTCGTGGATCCGAAAAATGACAAGAGTGGAAGACATCATGATCAGAGTAAAATCCCTGAAATGGCAATGGGGTGGACATACTGCCAGAAGGACAGACCATCGATGGACAGCCGAAATTTTAGATTGGATTCCAAGGGACAGGAAAAGACCCAGAAGAAGACCACGTGGGAGATGGGTGGATGGAATTCGAAAGTATGCGGGAGTAACATGGAGGAGACTGGCACAAGACAGACCGTTGTGAAAGAAGCTTGGAGAGACCTTTGTCCAGCAGTGGATTGATAATGTTTGATGATGATGATATATATATATACCCTGATTCATAAAGAAATATACAGCTTTCAGATGCTGTAAAACAGTAACAGTTGAAAACACGGACCACAACTGTGAACCATTAGGTAGATGTACTCGTAAAGTTTGTGTCCCGCTACTGACGAAAGTGACATAGGCGATAGCGTGCGTCACGTGACTAGTCAGTCAAAATGGCAGCGTCTGCAGTGAAGAAGGCATTTTGTGTTCTTGAATTGAGCAAAACGGAATCTGTAACTGTCATGCAACGGTATTTTCGATCATGATTCGGAAAAGAACCTCCAACCAGAAAATCTATCTACGATTGGCATAAAAAATTTGAAACTACGGGCTGTATGTGCAAACTTTAAAGTCTTGGACGACCGCATGTATCGGAAGAAGTTGTCGATAGTGTTTGTACCGCCATTCAACAAAGCCCGGGAAAATCAACGCAGAAGGTGAGTCATGAAGTGCAGATTTCACAGCCCACTGTCTGGAGAATTTTGTGAAAGAAGCTGAAAATGATTCCATACAAAGTGCAGATGTTGCAAAATCTCACTGACCTTGACAAGACAAAGCGCTTTGAATTTTGTGCCGAAATGCAGCACAGTTTTGAAAATGACGATTTTGCCAATCACTTAGTTTTCACCGATGAAGCTACATTTCACGTGAGTGGTCAGGTAAACAAGCACAATGTTTGCTTTTGGGGAATGGAGACTCCCAGATTTACAGTGCAACACGTGCGAAATTCCCCTAAGGTAAATGTGTTCTGTGCTGTGTCCAAAAAGAAAGTGTACGGCCCCTTCTTTTTCACGAGAAAACTGTCACGGGAGGCTCTTTTCTGGATATGTTAAGTCTTTGGTTGATGCCACAGTTGCAGGACGACAGTGACAACTTTATTCTCCAATTGGATGGTGCACCACTGCACTGGTTAAGCAAAGTGCGAGATTATCTCGATGAACATTTTCCTCAACAATGGATTGGACGAGCCACGGACTACAACATGCCACTGACCCAATGGCCACCCAGAAGTCCTGGCTTAACACCTTGTGACTTTTTCCTGTGGGGGTACATAAAGAACAAGGTATTTGCCCCTCCCTTTTTTGTTGATCTAGCGGAGCTGAAACAGCGTATCACAGCCACTATCACTGCACTTGATTCAGATATCTTACCTCACATTTGGGCGGAAATGGATTACCGGCTGAATGTGTGTCGTGTGACTAAGGGTGCACACATCGAACATCTGTGACTGTCTCTAAAAAAACTTGAAACATTCCCCTACAATTCCGTTACAGGTAACATAAAATATCTTACATTGTTCTTGTTTTATAGTGCGTTGAAACTGTACACTTCTTTATGAATCACCCTGTATATATATATATATATATATATATATCAGCGACATCACATGCCCATTTAGGTTGGGTGTGCGCTGTTACGGGAAAAAAAAACAAGCAAAAATTTTATTATGTAACCCGAGCTGAAAAAATCACGCATTGATTCTGAACATACAAAAGCATTTTTTTTTATTTAGCGGTCATTTAATAAAAAAATGAATGAATTTTTGTTATGCCATCCAATATGAATAACAAAAATTCAAATTCTGTTTTTAAATCTGCGCTCATAAACACATCGATTCACACTGCCATGAAAAGACAGAAAAACTGCAACTTGTGGCAGAATGTTGAATTGTAATTATGACTCCACACAATTCTAAATGCAAACATATGACCAGTAGTGCCTTTTTAGGCCTGCACACCCTGGGAAGTTTAGCCTCTGCGTTGAAACCACAAGGAAATAAAATCATGACCTGTAGTGCCATCTGGACAGCTTTGTATCACAGTTGCTTTACATGCCTCAGGTGTCTGCTAGCCGAACAGCACACCTATGGATGCGGATATTACTTACCATGTTTTGTTACTCAACAAAGCAACGAACCTTCTCCACTTTACAAAAACATTGTATAAGAGAATTAATTTTAGCCACCATGTAAAGCCTTAGGACAAACTTTGGTGAGTTTTGTTATAAAAAAACATAATATAACAGCAACTTGTATCACAACGTTGAATTGTGTTGCTCCATGGGATTGCAAGCAGTGCTCTATTTGGCTAGCACACCCTGAGAGATCAGCTGTAATGTTTGAAGCCACAGGGAAATAAACACATGCCCTGCAGCGCCACCTAGGGAACGCTTGTATCACAGTTGCTTGAACATCATCGGATGCCTTGCCGAGAAACCGCACACATGATGATCTTAGCACAAATGCGATATTATGATTACTGAACAAACCTTTCTCTTAATGAAAACATTGCATGAGGGAATTAATTTTAGCCACCAATTGAAGCCTTAGGACAAACTCTCGCGAGTTTTATCAGAAATAAATCCGAAAATTTAATATGATAGTATAGGTTAAACAAATTGCAATTCTGTATGTGTGTGCGCCGCACACCTAGCACACCCCAAATATTCGCCCCTGATATAAAAAAATCTTACCTGCAGGGTTATTCTGAAAGAATAATCCAATTTCAAAAATTTATATTTCAAAAAATTAACAAAAAAGAATGATAAGTAATACATCAATGTAAAGGGAAAATGTCTAAGTTTTTTTTTTACAAATGTTCAATATGACTTCCTTTAATCACACATACACTATCTACCAACAAGTAATTGGACACCCCTGCAATCGACAATATCTGCGGTCCTGATACACGTTATGGCTGCCGCCGTTAAATATCGTGTGGGAAACAGCAACGCAACCAGTCGCATGCAAGATGCCACGCAGTTCGGAGCTCTCTGATTTCGAGAAAGGTGTAATCGTCGGGTGTCACAGAAATGGCTGATCCATACGTGACATATCCAGCGAGTTGAAGTACCCAAAATCGACAGTGGCCTATGTGACTGGCAAGTGGAAGATGAGAGGTGACTGTCGGAATGTGCCCCAACCCGGCAGACCCACAAAACTGGGTGTTAGAGACCGACGGGGGCTGGCCAGAGAAATTCGGAAGAACCGCACCAAATTGATGGGCCACATCCGCAAGGAGTTTCAACAGGCATCCGGGAGTGATCTTTCGATTAATACCATCCGTAAGGAAGCCCATCTGCTCGGTTATCATGGACGTGCTGCCGCCCACAGGCCTTTGATCACCAAGTCTAATAGCACTGCTCGGCTAATGTGGTGCAAAGAACGTCGACAGTGGACCGTTGAACAGTGGAAACAGGTTCTCTGGAGCGACGAATCAAGGTTCACCCTCTACCGTTCGGATAGCAGGGTCTGGGTTTGGCGTCTGCCTGGAGAACGCCTCCTGCCGGAATTTATTGTGCCAACTGTGAAGTTCGGCGGCGGTGGAATTATGCTATGGGGGTGTTTCTCCTGGTATGGCACGGGACTCTTGGTCGCAATTCCTGGTAGACTCAATGCCGAGACCTACTGCACCATTTTGGATGACCATGCGCTTCCTACGTTGTGGCAGTTCTACGGGGTGGACCCATGTTACTTTCAGGATGACAATGCCACCTGTCATGCAGTGAGGTCCAGCATGGCTTGGTATGGTGACAATGGGGTAAATCAAATCGACTGGCCTGCGCAGAGCCCGAACCTTAACCCTATCGAGCAGCTCTGGGACGAGTTGGAGCGTCAACTTAAGGGGTGCCCCCACCGTCCGAAATCGGTGAAGGAACTGACCTGTATTCTCCGAGCCGAGTGGAAGAAAATACCGCTAGCCGTCGTACAACGCCTGGTTGAGAGTATGCCCCGGAGGGTCGCAGCTGTAATTGCCACTCGTGGAGGCTGCACCAACTATTGAAGGTGAATAAACTTTGTTTTCCTTTGCTATCACAGGTGTCCAATTACTTGTTGGTAGATAGTGTATAAGGTCAACGCGATATGAAAATTTCTGCCAAACATGGTCTAATGTGTCATTGGTAACTGTTCGCATAGAGTTGTGGGCAAAGGAGGCACAAACACCTGATCTTTTACATACCCCAAAGGAAGAAGTCACATGGGGTCATATCAGGTGACCAAGGAGGCCAGCTGTGTAACACCAAGTCATCTGGTCTACTCTGACCAATCCAACTGCGGGGTAGCTCTTGCATGTAAAGGCAGAAGTTCAGTCGCTGTAGATCATCACAAGGCTTCAGTGCCTGCAAGTTATGCAATTTGTATGGCTTGCAACACATTTTTTCCCTCAACACACGCCAAACAGTAGGCTGAGGAATCCCCAGTTCTCGACTAGCGCGAATGGTCGATTTCTTCGGGCTGCATAGAAAAGTCTCTCTCACTCTTTCAACATTCTCTGCAGATATTGCCTGGTTGCCCTGAACTTTTTCCTTTACAAAGACATCCAGTGTCCTCGAGCTGATGATACCACCTGCAAATACTCTGAGCTGTCGGTGGATTAATTTGGTACTTTCTACAAAATTCACGCTGAATGGTGGTTACCGACTGACATTGTGCAAACGAGAGCACACAAAAGGCTTTCTGCTGACTAGACGCCATTTTCACTTCTTCGCCAAAACAGCTTCATAAACAACACACTAGTGTCATCTATTGTGCATAATCTAAAACTTAGACATTTTCCCTTTACATTGATGTATTACTTATCACTCTGTGTTGTTAATTTTTCTAAATATAAATTTTTGAAATCGGATGATTCTTTCTGAAAAACCCTGTATTATCCCTACAGTTTGCCCAATGGCACTAACTACAATAATCTGTTTACCTATCTATCTGTTTGGGATTGATGACATTGAGTGATTTTCAATAAGCAGAGATTATTATATTTGGGAATTTTGATACATATAAGGATGAAATCAAAATGTTAAGTTACAAAGGTGCATCAATTGATAACAGTTGTAGACAATAAACTATATGCTAAGTAAATATACATAATATTCTAAGGTATTGTTTACCTGATATTGTCAAAGTATTTCGCACGTGCCTCACAGAGCAACAATGTGCAAAATACTTTGACAATATCAGGTAAATAATACCTTAGATATTATGTATATTTAATCAAAAGCACGTTTATAATATAAGACAACCCTTAAGGTTGCCTCATGAATTGCATATTTCATAATATATGCTATGTATTGGAGATTACACAAGTTGGTTACTTTACAGCTTAGTCACTCTCCCACCTGATACATGCGCACTAGTGTAATATAAAGTTCAACATACCCGTTGAAGAGAAGTCCCCTCTAACAGCTTGCTGCCATTTAGCAGCAGCATGAACTTCAGCATCACTGGAGAATTACTTGCCCCCTAAATGCAGTTTTGAACAAAAAAAAAAAAAAAATTATTTTTTTTTTTTTTGCTTTTTATTACTACTGCATTGGTAAAGTAAAAGGTTTACTGAACTTCTTTAGTCATAATAAAGAGCTCAGGCAACTCACAACTACCTATTGCAAAAACAAAACTTTTTTAAATCCTAGCACCCTAGAGTGGATAGTTTCAGAAAGCCTTACTTAAAAAGCCATATTTACATTTTGAACTTGTAATGAACTGAAGATTTCTGCTTTCAATTTCAGTCCTCAGAACTTTAGTATTTACTAAATCATTAAAATGATACATGTTCCTGTTATGACAAGGTTTGAAGAGAGATTGATACTTTGGACTATAAAATATACTGAAGATTCCTATGAAATTGGAAAAAAAAAATAAATAAATCTATACATTGGTGCTGGTGAGTTTAAAACACATTATACAACTCTAAAAATGTCAAAGTAAAGCAACAATGTTGTAATAGTTCTGTCAAAATATGAGAAATAATTTTGCTGATTTAACAAACTTGAATTGAAGGTTTTGTGAGATGGCCCAGATTTGATGTTGTTTGACGAGGCTCTTGTCCAAGGACTACCATGTTGGGGTTAATCAGACGAAAAGCATCAATGACAACCTAAAAATAAAACAACATTGCATTAAGTTTTATAAATGCTTTGAGAATTCAACTATTGACTGACAGATTTGAGGGGGCTGGCTTTGAAATGCATATGGTGATCATAAAGTCCTTGTGCAGTTTTAAAATATTAATAATTATGTGATAAATTCTGTTCTATACGAGATAAAAACAATCTCTAAAATGTTTCAATGTATTCAAGTTTTACTTTTTACATAATTCATTTATATATTTCCTGTCTAGTTTTCCAGATAATTTACCCTGTAATATACTAAATAGCTTCAATAGAAGAGAAACTGAATCGTGCACTCTAGTTAGCTGAGTTAAAGTCTGTAACTACAGTTTGAAGAAAATTAGTCTCATTACAATACGGAAGCACCAACCACACAGGAATTCAACTTCAAACTGGACAAAGAAGTCAAACAAAAAATAGATTTCCTTAATGACAAACCATGAACTGGAAAATTGGGCTAAGTGAGGACACTGCAGCATCTGTAGAGCAAGCTTTTTCTAGAAGTTTAAGAATGATAAACAATGCAGTTTTCCAGCAAGACTATGCACCTTACTCCCAGTGTTAGGACATTTCTGGACAAGGTTTTCCCAGACAGATGAATGGCAAAAGGTGGGCCAATCCCTGGCCAGCATGCTCACCAGATTTGTCTCCACTGGACATTTCCCTATAGAAACATGCATATTAATTACTCATTGGCACCTCACTCCTTAGATGATCTTCATACTAGAATATCTGATGTGATTAATGCCATAACTATAATCCAAATGCACAACATGTTCATGGAACTTCAAAATCATATCATGCTTTGATGGTAGACATCTTGAGACTTAAATATTCCAAGATTAAATACATTAAAACTTAAATAAATTACTTTACTGAAACATTTTGCAAATAGCTTATCTCCTATGGAACAGAAGTTACTAACATTTAAAACTGCACAAGAACTTTATAATCACCCTGTATACATGGAATGACATCCGAGGTTACCCACCTACATAGCTGCTTTGTGTGATATAAGTCAGGTTAAATCCCAGTTAGCATATGTAGAGTTGTTACTTGTTTCAGTACAATCAATCCTTGAAGTGCCACCACCATTTGTTACATTACATTGTAGCATTATAACAAATTTGCCAATTATTTTTAATAACCCAATTTTTTTTTTCATTACGATTCATTGAAGATCATAATTAGCATTAAGTTAAAAGCATATTAAGTAGAAAAATGCAGTTATATGTCATGTACTTAGCACATATTGTAGTTTGAATGAAGAGTCCGTTTCCATCTTGGAGGCTTCTGTTACACATTAAATGGGAAATTCGCTTTGTGTTGTAGGAAGGTAAAGTTAACATTTTAATCATAAGGAAATGAGTAAAAATTGTGTTACATTACTAAAACTTTATCAAGTGAAAATTAATAGCATTACACAAAATTCACTTTTACGTACCCTATAGTTTTTTGTAAAAAAATTACTCACCTATTTTCATTTGTGTTTTAGATTTCAACCCAATTATTTCCAGAGCACAATCTAATTTAACAAGTGCGTTTAAAAAATATCACCATCCTACAAGTTTGCTTCAAATAGTTTTTTTAATGTTAAAAGACACTGATTTGCATCTGTGATTGAATCAATGTCTTTAACATTATGGTTCTCCACAATTCAATCATGGTCCAAAAGAATGGGAAGGGAATTCTCACACTGGTTGCAAGTGGCAGTACATCAAGTGCTGTATGTTGTGTGTTGGGAACAGCAGGTTGGTGCAGTAATATACATATACTGGTGGTTGGCAGATGCAAGGGTGTGGTGGTATATCAAAGGATCAAGGAATGTTTATAATAAAGCAAATTTGTTCAGACCCAAGGAATGGTTTGGTTTCACTCATTCATAATACTGTATATCGTGCTGAGCGATTTTAAGTGTACATGGCTAATGACAAACTTTCGAGAACGATAGTTGCAACAAAGTTGGCAGCTGTAACAAAAGAGGAGCAAGGCCACAACGCCAAATACGGCCTACTACTTTGTGAACCCACGAGAGGATAAAACTTGTGAACGATTGGCTGGCAAAAGGGGATAATCTTGACTGTGAGTAATTTCCTTTGTGTTTTTATTAAGTATAATGAGAAAAATTTTATATCGAATTTTTAATCTCAAAAACGAAATATTCTTCCTCTTACGGTGTTTGAATTTGCACCCGAAGATACAAAAAAGAATGTGTATAACAGAAAATATAATAAGTCTTTACTATTGACCAAGGAATGGTGTTATGCAAGGGGGTGGTAAAGCGAGGGGTGGTACATCAAGGGTTGACGGTGTTATCCTTTACTCAGAGCCAGGTGCTTCAAATTATGGATGAACAACTTTTATTGCAATATCAGATGGGGTGGTTGCCAGGAATGTCCTGTGTCCAACAGCCAACCCTTTTTCATCCCTCGTGAGTTGCTTATGTGAGCAGGGGTGTATTTAGAGGGGGGCAAGAGGACCTTGCCTCCCCCAAAGTGTTTATGGTTAAAATGCAACTTACATTGGAAAAAAATGCCCTAATTCAATAAAAAATGCATCAACTTATATTAGAAAAAAAAAATGCTTTAATTCTTTCTTCTGATTTTCATTAACTTTTATTTTGTTCTTGTGAATTTCAAAAACTTTCATTTTTCGTCCCCCCCAATTCTATATATGCCCCTATACGTGAGGGAATTGTACCATCTAAACACAGACCAGGAAATGCTACTGGGTCAGACCAGAGGTGTGGAACCTTTCGATGTTGGAAGGCCGCATTAGGTTAACTGTAATCTAACAACGCCGCATTCAAGAAACTTCAGAACAGATGTAGAGGATTTTAGGAAGGGAATGTCTGACCCCAGGTCTTAAACAACCTTTAGAAATAGGAAAAGCTAGGAGATTTGGGCTAGAGTGCCCGATAGGAAAGTCACACGGAAGCGAGGTAGAAGACGCCCTTATTTACCACCGGGGTCCGACGGCTTCACATGCCCATCTGACGCACGGCGGATATTTAGTGAATCAAGCGTTCGTACCTGCCTGGGATAGAACCTGAGGCCCTTTGAATGGCAGTCACGAACATTGCCCACTAGGCCACCTGCGGCCCATCAAGAAACTTCAATTAGACATACTTCAAAATGTACATTATTTTGCGAAAATCTAACTTCAAAATGGAAAAAGAAATGTACTAACTTCAAAAAATGGAAAAAGAAATTGTTAATTCTAAAGTTAACTAACCTTTCAATGACTTTGTTGTGACTGCTTTTTGTTGGAAAACATCTGAATATTTAGTTGCAACATGGAGGTCTGCACTTTTAGCTGATCCTCTAGATGGGGTATCCGTCATTTGTGACCTTAAGGGTGTCTTGATTTGGGTTAGGAAGGAGAATGTAGATTCACAGCAGTAAATGGTTGAAAAGAAAGAAAGGATGTTTTTGATCATGTTGCTGAAGGCATGGGTATTCTGTTGTATTTTTTCCATATTTCAACTGGATCTTTCCTAGCATCAAAGGACTTAAAAATGTTCTGAGAGCTTAATTAATTCTATTTGTAGTTCTTCAGGAGCCATAGAATGAAATCATGAGCATGGCAAGTGTCAAATAGCTCTTATGACTTATAATGTTTTAATTGTGGCCATCAGACGGGGAGTATTATTTTGTTGAATCTTTTACTCTTTAGTATTTTAAATATGGTCATTTTAAGATTAAAATAATAAAAGACAAACAAAAACATATTAATAAAAATTAAATGATTTGTTCTGAAAATTTTGGAATCACTCAAAAGGCCACACTTAAATAGCCTGAAAGGCGGCAGGTTCCCCACCCATGGTTTAGACAAACCAAGATCATATTTTCTAACACAGAACAGAAAAAAAAAAAAAAAAAAAAAATCATGAGGGTAATGAAAAAGTAAAACTAATTTTGTTGATGTACCAAAAAACAAAGCAAAATTTACATAACTGTAGCATTTTTTTTCAATGCAGACTCCCTACAGTTCCATATTCGGTCGAATAAGGTTCATTTGCGGCACTGTTTGTTATTCATGTTTAATTTAGGGAAAAGTCTGAGTGCAGCACATGGTTCTATATGTCAGGCATATGGTGAAACAGTTATGAGTGAGCAGATGTGTCGAGAATGGTTTGCCAAGTTTAAGAAAGGCGATCTAAGCTTGGAAGGCAAGCCACGTGCAGGTAGACTGCAGGAACTCGCAGACAAGGAGCTGGAATTGCTGTTGCAAGAGGATGCCACACGATCGACCATGCAACTGGCGAAACATTTGAAAATGGCTCAATCGATGGTGGTACAGCGTCTACAGGCCTTGGGGAAGACCCAGATGATTGGTAAGAAGATTCCGCATACTTTAACGGAGCGTAACATTGGTCAACGATTGGGCATCTGCATGTTGTTGCTGAAGAGGTTTCAAGGAAAGAATTTCTTGTAGAAGGTAGTCACAAGGGATGAAAAGTGGGTCTATTACGACAACCCCATACGCAAGCGATCCTGGGTTGACCCAAGCCAGCCATCAACATCCACTGCAAAACAAGATAAAGGGGGAAAAGGTGCTGTTGTGTGTGTGGTCGGATATGCATGGAGTGCTGTACTTCTAACTTTTGAAACTGGGCAAAACAATCACTGCACAACGATATAGCGATCAGTTGATGAAACTGAACACTGCAATTGAACAAAAACGCCAACTGATAGGTAAAGGATGCCGCCCAGTCATCCTGTTACACGATAATGCCAGACCACATGTCAGTGCCACCACGAAATCAACCCTTGAACAGTTACACTGGGAGGTTTTACTGCACCCGGCTTACTCCCCGGACATTGCACCCTCGGACTTTCATCTGTTTCGCTTTATGCAACATGCCCTAGCCCAACAGCAGCTCACCACAGTTCCAGAGGTGAAAATTTCATGAGAGTTCTTCAGCTCAAAACCTGAGTCCTTCTATCATAGGGGCATTCATTTGTTTCCTGAAAAATGGCAAACGGTCATTGATGCTAATGGCCAATATTTCGTAGAATAAATGTGTACTGGTTTCCTGATTGTTCCCGTCTCCTTTCTCCTTAAAACAACGAAAACTTTTGCATACCCTAATAGTTAGAGCAAAAACAGGTATAATGAAAATTTCAACTTAATGAAAAGAAGATCAATCCCTGTCAAAAATTCCATTGAGGTCATGTATTTTTAATCTCAATACTGATTTTTACAAATGTTTCATTACAAAAAAATATATATACATTTCCATGGAAAATTATCATTTAGAACATTTACTTCAGCAAAAATGTTGAAATCAGATTTCTGTGTTCTCTTGTTAAAAGAAATGAACACTCTTCCCAGGAAAGTCTTTTCCTGCCTCCCATTGTATCAAAAGCAGACTGAACTGATCTGAAGGAAAAAAAAAAAAAAAATGTTGTGGAGCCATTGGAACCAGACACATCTATCGGTCAGTCTCTTTCTACACTCATTTGTGTTCCTTATGTTCTTCCTTGCTCGATTTTTGAAATCAATTCTTCAAAAAGAAAACAATTATCTAAAAATACATAATATCTAAAGTATTGTTTACCTGATATTGTCAAAGTATTTTGCACGTTGTTGCTCTGTGAGGCACGTGCTCTTGGCCCGATAGGTCTTTTTGTTACGGGTTTTTGGTTAGTTATAAAATTTTTTTTAGAAATAAAACAATTAGGTTATGTATTTTCAGTTCTACATTCATTCATTCATTCATTCTCACAATCAAACGTTTTAAATTTGCATTAATTAAAAGATTTTAGTAGAAAGAGTTATACTTATCGGGTCAGGAGACGTCTCACACGGGGTTTGTCGTCATCACGTTACGGCGAGCGCTTTCGGTAGTATCATACTACTATCGTCGGGCCTCCACTTCTACACGATGGTTCCTTGCGTGTGTGTAGTCCTGGAGTTGCATGTCGGGAATCGAAAGGAAGGTTTGCGGTCATGTATGTGTTAGGTGTCCTTTCGATTCCCGACATGCAACTCCAGGACTGCACACATGCGAGGAACCCTCGTGTAGAAGTAGAGGCCCGATGATGGTAGTATGATACTACTGAAAGCGCTCGCCATAACATGGTGACGACGAACCCCGTGTGAGACGTCTCCTGACCCGATAAGTATAACTCTTTCTACTAAAATCTTTTAATTAATGCAAATTTAAAACGTTTGATTGTGAGAATGAATGAATGAATGAATGTAGAACTGAAAATATATAACCTAATTGTTTTACTGTTAAAATTTTTTTTTATAACTAACCAAAAACCCGTAACAAAAAGACCTCTCAGGCCGGGAGCATGTGCCTCACAGAGCAACAACGTGCAAAATACTTTGACAATATCAGGTACACAATACTTTAGATATTATGTATTTTTAATCAAAAGCACATTTATAGCATAAGGCAACCCTTAAGGTTGCCTCATGAATTGAATATTTCGTAACAATTATCTTTGAAATAAAAGAATCAAGGATGAAGTTGTTTCTCGAGTGTAAAAAAGGTGCTGCTGCTAAACAATATGGCATCACTCCATCAATGCAATCAATTTTTAAAAAAAATATCTAGAAAAACTAAACACCAATCGCAAAAGCTGGTTGTCGGCCAGAAAAGACGAGAAAATGGCTGTCACAATTTTTTAGTGATGTTCATATGGTTACAAGAAATTCGTTCCCAGAGTTTTGCAGTGAGTGGACCATTAATACTTGAAAAAGCACTGCAGTTTGCCACTGATCTTGGCCATGAAGATTTTAAGGCCCACGTCGGATGACTAAATCATTTCAAGGAATTGTGCGGCGTTGTTGTTGCAAAAACAATTTGTGGTGATGCAAGTGCTATGCCTGCAAAAAGTGTGGATGAATGGAGATCAGAAGCAGTGGCTGCTCTCATAAGCTCATATAGTCCAGATAATGTGTTTAATGCTGATGATGCACAGATATTTTTCCATCTTGAGCCAAAGAAAACATGAGCACTTAAAGGAGACAAATATATTGGTGGAAAAACTCAAAGCAAGGACTAGCTGCAGTCTTGTACTGCAATAAGTGAGGAACTGAGAAACGGAAAGTGGTGATTGTTGGCAAATTTCACAAGCTCTGCTGCTTGAAAGATGTTCACTCACTGCCGTGGAAAGATAAATCAAGCACAAAAATATGAATGGCAACAGAAGTGCTTAATCAGTGCTTGTCAAATTGAATGCAAAAATGAAAAGAAAAACATTTTTTCATTAACAATTGTATGCCTCATAACTTTCCAACCTTCAACTGCATCCATGTGGTGCTGTTCTACAGCATTTGGATAAAGGGATCATAAGTAAGTTATGAGAACTTGCAACCAGAGCCTGCTAAATGAAAGAAATTGCCCATGATGTGGCAATGAAAGAAGGAAAAAAGTTAAACAGGCTATGGATATGATTTCTGGAGCATGGGAGAGACACTACCCAAAAAGCAATTGCCAATTGCTGCAAATACGCTGCACTGAACAAATCGAATAAAAAGTATTCAGAGCAAACTGCAGAGACAGAACCATGTGTCGATGTGGGAGCATTGTGGAAATCAGTTGCTAAGTCAACTTTCATCTTTAATGATATGCAACTGGAAGATTTTTTGTTTGCAGATGATGATGTGTTTATTTCCCACAAAATGGTGTTCTCATACAGTCAATAAAAGACAATAAAAACGAAGGAAATGTTAAAAGCAGTGCAGTGGTGAAGAAGATGCTACAATTTCTTTGGTGATCGTTAGAGCTTCAAAAGCATTTTTATGCTTGGAAAAAAATCACCATTTGGTGTAATCACAAATTAATATTCCAGATATGTTTTTCCATTTGCTTTCTTTGTGGAACATTTTAAGTATCTGCCAATACAAGAGAGAGAAAGAGAACTGTTTTATTAAAAAAATCACTGATTTTCTACAAACAAAGGATATGAAAATAAAGATGACAAGTAAAGTAGACATGCCTCAGAAAACTTGAAAATTATATTGTCCTGGAATGGGAAACAAACCCACATCTGATTTATGTTCAGTATGTTGTGCCATGACAAGTAAAGGTTTGATTTGGCAATTTTATTACACATATTTCTATTATTTTTACTTTACATACACACATATCACTAAGCTGTTCTCTGAGATTCAGAGGTTACCTCCACAAAGAAATACAAACTACCAGATAATTTTTACTTATTTTTGCCATATCAAACTTCTCCATTTACAGCGATCGTGACATACAACTCGAGCTTCACTGGCATCCATCACACGCCATACACAAGATTTTCTATACTTTATACTCATAATCTTTTTCTCATGCAGACACTCTTGAATCTGATTCTCTCATGACTTCCTTGGCCTTCCCCTGCCTTTCCTTTCTGCCACTTGGGCTGAAAAAGATTTTCTTAGTAAGCATCTCATCATTCATTCTTTCAACATGGCCAAACCACTGAAACATATTAGTCTCCACCTTGCTAACAACATTTTGCTTCACATTACACAACTGTAACACATATTCATTCTTCACACAATCAGAAAGTGTCTTGCCACAAACCCCACGTAAGTAACGCATTTCTCCAACACACAAACAACTCTTATGTTTCTTCTGTAGTACCCAGCTTTCACTGCCATACATCTGAGTAGGAACAATTACACTTTCATACACAGCCATGTGGGACTCTCTTGAGAGCACATCATTCCTGTGAAAACCTCCCAAAGCAGCCATGACTTTCAATGAAGAATTCACTCCCTACTAATTTCACCATCCAATTTGTTCTCTCTATCAAACATGCTTCCTAAATACACAAACTCATTCACCTGGTCAATCACTGTGCCATTTAGACTTATATTACATTCAATCTACCATTTCCTCTCTCAAAAACCATAACTTTTGTTTTTTCCTTATTTATACTGTTTGAATTTCATGCAAACTTCGTACATCCGGGACAACATACTTTACAAATTTTACTTTACAATAAGCAAAATTTGTGAGGTTAAAATTTTTGATTTAAAATTTTTAAAACAAATTTAACATGTAGGTTAAAATTGTTTGGTAAAATGGACAATTACGTGTTTATGACTTTTTGTTATAAAGAAACATTGTAGTGGTCTCAAAGTTCATTCTAACAGAATTAAACTGCTTTTCATTTACCTCAAGACATTTTTTAATTCCTTTCTCTCTTTCACATTTGATATTTCATTCCCATGGGAATGTTTGTGCAGCGGGAAACAATGTTGAAACTATTGTCAAGACAAATATTTCGTACATGATCGACTTCCCTTCAACTTAAAGGCTTGATTGTTCAATATTTTTAAGTTTTTAAATTTCATTTTTAGAAGTACAACTCACTGAAATAGAATACAGGCTTATCAATTTTTTTATGTATCAAGTGAAAACGAAGTCTAGGAATGCTTTTACAACTGAATATTTTACCAAATTGATTCCCCTTCAAATTGAAGGTTAAACCATTCAATAGTTCACTGTTTTAGACATTTCAACGTTGGAATCACAAGACAATAGGAAGAAGAGTTGCCCAACTATTGAAATTAGACAAGCCCGAAGTGACTGCTTGAAGTGATTTTGACAAATTCAAGAAATCTTAGAATATTGCATAATAATGCTCAATGTTCCTGAATACTCCATGAAAACAGAACATGAGTAATTGTTTTCATTCATATAATGTATTTTTTACCTTAATTTTATAATATCAGGTTGCATTCAACAATATGGGCTATGTTAGACAAAGAGGGAATGTTTCCCATGAGCACTATAACGTTCATATAACGTGAGAAACAGTACACAATATATCAACTATATAGTTGACAAATATGTACAATAATGATTATAATCATGTAAAAAAGTTCAACACTAAAATGTGTTTGAAGAATTGTTTGAATATCTTCTGGTACTGGTAAATCAAAGATCAATTGTTTATTGGTTGTTCTGACAAGCCAAATGTAAAAGTCACCACAAATTGGTAATCATTATAAGGTATTATAATCATGGGTGACATGAAGTATATGATACATCTGGGATTTACAAATACACATTTACATCTGAATATGGCCATTTGTGTCACACAAAGGAAATAAAAATGAGGAAATGTATGTTTTAAATACATTCAAATTTAAAAAAATATTACACATTCAGAATATTTTTTTTGTGATTCTACAAACAGATTACTACTACACCTGAACAATATTTTTGATCCATACCTTTCCTTTGACACTCTGGATAGGGTCAACAACAACAGCTACTGCTCTTTCCGAGAGAGCTTCAAAACTTTGTTGGGTATTTATATCAACCCCAGACAACCAACACCCAAAACCGGGATGAGAATGGTACCATCCAACCACCATTTCTGGCCTACACAAAAATTAGAAAAACCAAGTATAAATACCTCTGCTATGAGAGAAGCTTTTGGAATAAATAATTACAAAAAAAAAAAAAAAAAATTCTGTAGTAAAACTCAAATAATGAAAAGCAAGCACATAAACATATCACGACTTTACTTAACATGAAAATATATAAAATCTAAAAAAAAACATTGACTTAAGCACATGAAATATATTTTTCTGATAGTTTGATGCCTCGATGTATATGGAAATAAATACAGATGGATATTACAGATCTCACTCAATTTGCATAGAAAAAAATTGGCTATGGGATCATTCCATGTTAAATCAACATGACTGATCCCTTTTGATTTCCTTGAAATTTAGTGTGATTTTTAGGCATGTAGACTTATCCATAAATCCCAAATTTTAGCTATGTCGTCTACCCATGCGTTTCCAATGACTTGATTTTGAACATCAGGAAATTGTGACCTCCAGACAATTTTGGAGTACTTATTTCTCATTACTTAATTAGGCTAGAATGTTGCAATTTGTATATTTTTATAGTATTTTATAAGAAATATTGCATGATATAATGAAAAAAAAATTAGGTTGACCATTTCAAGGCCACAGAAAGAAACTTTGACCTGAATATTTAAAAAAACTGTAATTTCAAAATTTCATTGCATCATTAGAGAGTACTAGTGTGTCAAATTTCAAGATGGGACTACAATGGGATCATTATTTATAAAATACTGAAATGAAATATATCCTAACCAAAATGTGCCTCAAAATGAGGTAATGAAAGGTGAAAATGTTTTAGGGTTAAACAGTCAATTTAAATTGGGAGGATTTATCAGTCAGAAGCTATTGCCATCATATGCTAAGTAGTGAACCTTTAATAACTATCATTTTTGAACTGAAAATGATATAAAAAAAGAAGTAATATAGCAGTGCCTTTAGCCTTAAAATTAAAAAAAAACCAACACTCTTACAATCCCGTCTTTATAACTGTCAATGGGGAGTTTATCTTTAGTTAATTTTGCCATCTGCCACCTTGAAAACATGAATAAATGTTTTGATGAACATACACTACCACTTGCTCTAATAAAGATATATTTGGATGCAGTTTTTGCAAACTTTAAAGAGCCAATATTTTCCTCTGGGTATCCAGTCTTAAACTGTTTATATATATATATATATATATATATATATATATAGAGAGAGAGAGAGAGAGGAGAGGGGTGGGGGGGTGGGGGGGTTTGGCCATAACTCACCACGCTGGCCAAGCGGGTTGGTGAGTGTGGGATAGAATTTCCTCTAATCCCGATGGTATAGTTATACCGCTATTGGCGGTCGTCAGAGCCCCTTTAGTGGGAACAGGATGTACCACGAGAAGGCGGGGTTGACATTTGTCAAGGAGAGGCTGTGATGTTACGCATCACCTGACCTTACATCCTCCACAACTTAAATCTTGGCCCTCAGTCTCCGGCAGCTGGAATGTACCTGGCCAAGGCAGCGGCCAGTGCGACATGAAGGCAGAGGGTGCTAAGAATCCCGGAGGACCGGACTAGGCTGCCATCTGATGCTGACCTTGGCTACGTACAACGGACGCTCCTATCTTCTGATTCAAGGCTTCTTGAATTGGAAGAGGAACTACAAAGGATCAAGTGGGACATTGTGGGGCTAAGTGAGGTAAGGAGAAAAGGAGAAGATCTCATCGAACTGAAAAGTGGACATCTCTTCTACTATCGTGGGACAGATACTGGCAGAACTAGTGGTGTTGGATTTATAATAAACAAGAAACTGAAGGATAAAGTTGTAGAAGTTGAAAGTTCCTCTGACAGAGCTGCACGACTTGTTATCCAACTCTCGAAAAGATACCAGGCTCAGATTATTCAAACTTATGCACCCACCACAAGTCATCCTGAAGAAGAAATTGAAGAATTTTATGAGGAAATTTGTCATCTAAATAATAAAGGTAAGCAGCACTTGAAAATAATTATGGGAGATTTCAATGCAAAAATAGGGCAACGGCAACAGAATGAAACTTCAGTAGGTAAATTCGGTCACGGCAACAGAAACCAGCGTGGAAATACTCTCGTTGAGTTTGCAGAGGCAGAAGGGTTTTTCATCTTGAACTCCTTCTTCAAGAAAAAGCCAAACAGGAAATGGACATGGAGACATCCAAATGGGACGACAAGTGAAATTGATTTTATTATGTGTAACAAAAAATTCGTCATAGAAGACTGCAGTGTGCTAAACAAGTTCAACACAGGTAGTGACCATAGATTGGTGAGAGATGTAAGATGCACCTCAACACCAAACTTGAACGTGGCAAGCTCATAAGACAAACAAAATGTATTGACATAACCAACCTTAAAAAACACCATAATACCTTCAAGTTGGAACTGAAGAACAGGTTCTCTGCTTTAGAAGGCCTAACATCGGAAGAAGTGGACATCTCTGAAGTTAACAGAAAAGTAACCAAAGCTCTTATGGAAACAGCAACAAAATTAGCTGGGTCTAAGAACAAGTTGCATGTAAACAAATTATCAGGAAAAACGAAAATGTTGATGCAAAAAAGAAAGAGATGAGGACAACTAAAGAAGATGTGACTTCCAAAGTGGAATATATAGAGCTATGCAAGACCGTAAGAAAAAGTATCACTGAAGACGTAAGAAAATTCAACTGTGAACTAGTGAGGAAAGCAATTGAAAACAACCAAAGCCTAAAGATAGCAAAGGGACATCTCAGTAAGGGAAGAAAACAGATTATGGCACTGAGAAAAGAAGATGGTTCTGTAACAAGAAATAGAGGCAGAAATTTTGACAAGAGTGAAAGATTTCTACTCCAAATTATATGAAAGGGATGATACATGCACTCCAGACATCATGAAAGATACCAGTACCAGAGTTCCTCCAGTCCTTCCAGCAAGTTGCACATGCAATCAAGAACATGAAGCGGGGAAAAGCTCCAGGAGAAGATGGAATTACTGTAGACATCATACAAGAAGCAAGTGGAGAAATTGAAACAGTACTCGCCCAAATTTTCACTCGATGCCTTAATGAAGGAAAGATTCCTGAGGATTGGAACACCGCTACAATGATCCTGCTACATAAGAAAGGTGACATTGAGGATCTCGGAAACTACAGACCTATCAGCCTCCTATCAGTAGTTTATAAAATCTTCACTAAAGTTCTTTCACACCGCTTGAAGGTAACACTCGACATGGCTCAACCGAGAGAACAAGCTGGATTCAGGAGTGGCTACAGCACAATAGATCATATCCACGTACTGAGAGAACTAATTGAAAGAGCGAGGGAATATGAACTTCCATTGTGCATGGCTTTTATCGATTATGAAAAAAGCCTTTGATTCGGTGAAACCATCAGCAGTTACAATGGCTCTGAAAACCTGCGGTATTGAAGATGCATACATTAATATTATTAATAACATCTATGAAAATGCAAGTGCAAAGATTCGGCTGTTTGAAAATACAACACACATAAAAATTGGAAAGGGAGTGAGACAAGGTGACACCATATCTCCGAAGCTCTTTAATGCCACATTGGAGGGTGTTTTTCAGTCACTGAGCTTGGAAAACAAAGGGATAAAGATTAATGGAGATTATCTAACCCACCTTCGTTTTGCTGATGACGTAGTCATTTTTGCAACTAGCCCATCAGAGCTGCAGAGTATGATCCAGGAACTTGCTGACAAGAGTAAAGAAGTGGGATTAAAAATGAACTTTCAGAAGACAAAAGTGATGTTCAATGCTTTTACAAGAAATGAAGATTTATTGATTGATGGAGAAAAGCTGGAGATAACAGACACATACGTTTATCTTGGACACCAGATATCAAGTGAGGGTCACATTGATGAAGAAATTAATCGGCGTACAAAACTTGCCTGGAGAGCTTTTGGAAGAAACAGCATAATTTTCAAGAGCAATATGCCATTATGTCTTAAAAGAAAAGTGTTTGATCAATGCATCCTTCCAGTGCTTACGTATGGTGCAGAGACGTGGACCTTAACTAAAAGAGATATACAAAGACTGCAGACAACTCAAAGAAGCATGGAGAGGTGCATGCTTCGTGTAACCAGGAGAGATAAGAAGAGGAACTCGTGGATCCGAAAAATGACAAGAGTGGAAGACATCATGATCAGAGTTAAATCCCTGAAATGGCAATGGGCTGGACATACTGCCAGAAGGACAGATCATCGATGGACAGCCGAAATTTTAGATTGGATTCCAAGGGACAGAAAAAGACCCAGAAGAAGACCACATGGGAGATGGGTGGATGAAATTCGAAAGTATGCAGGGGTGACATGGAGGAGACTGGCACAAGACAGACCGTTGTGGAGGAAACTTGGGGAGACCTTCGTCCAGCAGTGGATTGATAATGGTTGACAATGATGATGATATATATATATATATATATATATATATTCTATAAAGAAGATACCTAAGCAAAAAAATACATATATAATTTTGACTCACACCTAATACAACATAGAAAAGGTTATGTATCTACCTGTGTGAGTAAAAGGAGAAAAGATAAAAAATAAAATAAAACAACTGAATGTAGAAGGTGTCGAGAATACTGAGCCTTGGCTTTATCAAGGACCAGCAAAAAACTCTGCATTTTCTCACTTCCACAAAGACCTAATTGGAAATGGGTTTCTGCAAGGCCATAGATGCAAGTAACATTCCCACCAAAAATAGTTAAAAAATATATATATATAAGTCATGTGTCCTCCGTAGAGTAGTATGACCTAGCACTAGTTAACAATTTCGCTTGCATCCATTAACCTTCATGGCCCGACCCATGCTCTTCATCTGTTACTATTAAACAGAGAGAAGAAGATTAAAGAGAACTCAAGCTGTGAGAGTGACATAATAAATGGAAATGATTTTCAGCTATAACGAAATTCCAAGTTCGTTTGAGAGAGAATTTAAACCTGAAAAATAATGCAAAGGAATCCAAATTTTACATTGCAATTAAAAAAAAAGGAAATGTTAATTTATACCGAACAGATTTTTGAAAGAAAACTTGAGTCTAAAACCCCCTACTCTACAACTTATGACAGCACGAAAACGAGAATAAGTTAAAGATAAATATTAACTAAAGAAAACTTTGTGAAAGTTATATACCTTAAACAGTTAGTTGCAATATGTACAAAGTATTTCAGCAGTGCTTTAAGTGCATAATTAATTAGTTATTAAGAACTTAACTACTTTGAAAAAAACAGCGCATAGACAGCGCATAGAAAAGGAACAGGCTTAGCCTTCTTCTGTTCCTAGGTACCTCAAAAGACGCTCAAAGTTACAAAGAAAAGTAAGAGTTAAAACCCGCAAAAATGTTAACAGACAAACCAATGCTTAAAAGCTGAAAAGCTAAAAAACGACAGAGAAAAGGTACATAAAGTACAAACATTGAACTTATAATAAACTGCTCGTGTATTTCATAATATTTCTCATGTATTCTGGAGAGTTAATTCTGCTCATTCTGATCATACAGATCCACAGTCTTAAGTTTATCTATTCTTTTCTCTGGTTAAAATCTCCGCGCGTTGTTTTCTTGCTGTATGAGGAGGCCATCAGCCCCACCCTCACTGCCCCCCAGCGTCTAGGAGTGGCAGAAGGGGTCAGCCATGTTCTCCTCTTGTGTGGAGAAAAGTTTTTGTTACACAAGAGGTAAGCTCTCTTCCTTGTTTTTGGGTTCTAGGTTTTATAAGTTCAATGTTTGTACTTTATGTACCTTTTCTCTGTCGTTTTTTAGCTTTTCAGCTTTTAAGCATTGGTTTGTCTGTTAACATTTTTGCGGGTTTTAACTCTTACTTTTCTTTGTAACTTTGAGCGTCTTTTGAGGTACCTAGGAACAGAAGAAGGCTAAGCCTGTTCCTTTTCTATGCGCTGTCTATGCGCTGTTTTTTCAAAGTAGTTAAGTTCTTAATAACTAATTAATTATGCACTTAAAGCACTGCTGAAATACTTTGTACATATTGCAACTAACTGTTTAAGGTATATAACTTTTCACAAAGTTTTCTTTAGTTAATATTTATCTTTAACTTATTCTCGTTTTTCGTGCTGTCATAAGTTGTAGAGTAGGGGTTTTAGACTCAAGTTTTCTTTCAAAAATCTGTTCGGTATAAATTAACATTTCCTTTTTTTTAATTGCAATGTAAAATTTGGATTCCTTTGCATTATTTTTCAGGTTTAAATTCTCTCTCAAACGAACTTGGAATTTCGTTATAGCTGAAAATCATTTCCATTTATTATGTCACTCTCACAGCTTGAGTTCTCTTTAATCTTCTTCTCTCTGTTTAATAGTAACAGATGAAGAGCATGGGTCGGGCCATGAAGGTTAATGGATGCAAGCAGAAATTGTTAACTAGTGCTAGGTCATGCTACTCTACGGAGGACATGACTTATATATATATATATTTTAACTATTTTTGGTGGGAATGTTACTTGCATCTATGGCCTTGCAGAAACCCATTTCCAATTAGGTCTTTGTGGAAGTGAGAAAATGCAGAGTTTTTTTGCTGGTCCTTGATAAAGCCAAGGCTCAGTATTCTCGACACCTTCTACATTCAGTTGTTTTATTTTATTTTTTTATCTTTTCTCCTTTTACTCACACAGGTAGATACATAACCTTTTCTATGTTGTATTAGGTGTGAGTCAAAATTATATATGTATTTTTTTGCTTAGGTATCTTCTTTATAGAATGTGTATTCTGAATTTTCAAAACTGCTGCGTTGCGCGTTTTGATTTTCAGGTTATTTTGCACCCTTCGTTTTAAATTCTAAAATTGTTTCCTTAGTCTTCAGTTTTGCTTTTAAGTATATATATATATATATATATATATATATATATATATATATATATATAGAGAGAGAGAGAGAGAGAGAGAGAGAGAGAGAGAGAGAGAGAGAGAGAGAGAGAGAGAGAGAGAGAGAGAGAGAGAGAGAGAGAGAGAGAGAGAGAGAGAGAGAGAGAGAGAGAGAGAGAGAGAGAGAGAGAGAGAGAGAGAGAGAGAGAGAGAGAGAGAGAGAGAGAGAGAGAGAGAGAGAGAGAGAGAGAGAGAGAGAGAGAGAGAGAGAGAGAGAGAGAGAGAGAGAGAGAGAGAGAGAGAGAGAGAGAGAGAGAGAGAGAGAGAGAGAGAGAGAGAGAGAGAGAGAGAGAGAGAGAGAGAGAGAGAGAGAGAGAGAGAGAGAGAGAGAGAGAGAGAGAGAGAGAGAGAGAGAGAGAGAGAGAGAGAGAGAGAGAGAGAGAGAGAGAGAGAGAGAGAGAGAGAGAGAGAGAGAGAGAGAGAGAGAGAGAGAGAGAGAGAGAGAGCATATCTTGGTTTCCTTGTAAATGTTTGCTTTAAAATTGACATGATGATAATATGTAACAATTACTATGGATTGTTTCTTGTTGTGGTTGTTTTGGTGTTCGACTATCACCACCAGCAACTCTGAGGCCTACAAGTAGTCACTAATCCTTAATTCATGGCCAATAGTTCCACAAAAGACAGAAGCCTATGTGATTCAAAGTGCATCCAAATATCAACACTGGTGACAAATGAAGTAAATCATCACACCTAGTGGAATACGAGATAGTCTGTCTCTCTGTCTCTCTGTCTGTCTGTCTGTCTCTCTCTCTCTCTCTCTCTCTCAATAAGGAGTGTGATCACCTAGCCTGCAATGCAAGATTCACAGCAATAATATAGGCTATTTATGAGGCCGTTTAAAAGCTGCTGAGACAATAATGCCTACTGAAATGCAAAAAGCATCTGTTAAGTCATGGAGATATTGTGGTGGGGGTTAGGGGTTAGAGGGTAACAACTTGTCTCCCTAGAGCATCCCAAGTGAGCTGGATCAGACTGAGATTGGGATATGGAGCTGGCTACTCCATGCAGCAAATGGTGTTTACTTTAATAAATTTATCAACCAGTCTAGTATTAGGACCCTACAAAATGACATTTTCTCTTTTTGCACTGGCATAAGGTTGCACGTGGAGGTCTAGGATCTCATCTCTTCACTGCTGAGCAGTCCTATTATCTCCTGAAAGTATGTAGAGGTCAGTATATGAGATGCCAGCCCAAACCATGACACTGACCCCCACCACATGAGTCTCTTTCAATAAAGTTAGAAAGATGATGTGAGCCATGTTCTCCCCAAATGAATATATGTTGAAAGTCACTCCCTAGATAAAATCATGACTCATCAGTGAACAATACACATCTCCACTGGTCTTCAGTCTAAGTCGCATGCTCTCAGCCTCCCTTTTCTGTGATGTGGGGTCAGAGGGACAAGCACCATTAAATGCCTGGAATGTACATTCGACTAGTTGATAAACATTTTATAATTGACTAGTTTTAACTGGCATCATAATATGCCAAAAATAGCCCATTTTTGATCTGACTAGTTGTAATGAAGTTTGCACATATTCAATGTTTTTAACACTCCCTCCAACTTTGTTATATACGGGCTTGACTGTGTATACTGTGACTTCCCGAGAAGACATAAAATAACAGACCTGATAAAATAGCAATAGTAATTTCTTTTTCAAAAAATGGTTCACATAACATTACAGAGCAATGTCTTATGTAAGATGAGTTATCATCTTGAACTTCATACCTGCCAGTTTGCTTTAACATATCCAACATTTTTGCTTGAAAAACTGGGTCCACGGCTTCTACACTAACTCCCTGAAACAGGTAAATAAAGCTTATATAAGTTATTTTCTGACAATGTATAAACTTCTAGAAATTATTTGAATATTTTTACCCATATAGACAGTTATTACATATTTGACAATAGTCTGGAAACATAAAAAGCAAAGGTTATTTCAGTAATTTTTCACCTTTTAACTTTCTTTTTCAAAGTTAAAAGATGGTTATTCCAAAGCAACAGCAATGACTTTGTTTTGGCAACAACAAAATAATGCAGAAAATCAAGTAAGTGTGTTTTGAAATCTGTAGTCAAAGTCACTGTTAAATGTACACAATGTTAGCTTCCCAAAGAAAGATAGCCACATACATTTTAATTACTGTTATTTCAGATATCTCTACATGAAACAAATCTTCACACATGGAGTGCAAGCTTCAAATACAAACATCACATGCTTCACATCTTTTCATACTTCACATGCATTAAGTTTTTCTATTTCAGACCATTACTGAATTTAAACCAATTTCCTGGGCTCACATTCAGTGATCTTTCCAGTCCCTTGGGAGGAATCAATTACCTTAGCACCATATCATTCATTCTGTCAACATGTCCACATTATCTCAGAATATTTGTCTCCACTCTACTAACAATATTTGTTTCACATTAGACAACTAAAAAACAACTTCATTTGTCACAAAAATAAGTTTTGCAGCAACTCCTGACCCCCATAAGTAACATGCCTCTGTGGTACACAAATGATTACAGCATATTTTGTAGTATGCTTTCATATAATTTTGTACTGTTTGAAAGCCACAAGTCCTGGACAATACACACACACACAGGCAATACTAACTAGGTTTATGTGTTCAAGCCACAGGTTGATAAAAATCTGCACGAGGGTACCGCAACAGCTATTAAATTGTTCATTCTACAGATTGACTAACATTAATAAAAATGAATTTTAAAAAATGTCAAATCACAACTAGTTTAACACACCATGAAAGTGATACACTTGTATATTACTACACTGAAAAGCAATGGAATTAGAGACAGCTGGCGTTATGCAAATGTGGCGCTGTGGGCGGCCCTGTAAACGGAAACAACATGATGTATGCAGCGATCCGACAATATAAGGAGTGATGCGACGGGAATCAGTAAGAGTCGGACGCAGTATGGGTAAGACGAAGGATCTAAACGCATTTGATCGTGAGTAAATTGTCGGGACCCGACGAATGGGTCACTCCATCTCGGAAGTCGTGCAGGCACTGGGATTTTTCACGAGCCACTGTGTCACGGGTGCACCGTGAGTACATCGAATCTGGTAAAACCATCGCTGCAAGGGCCAACTGCCATGGACCACAGCGTGTGGATGAGCGGGGTCATCGTCGGCTAGCTCGCATTGCAACAGTGAATAGACGGGCCACAGTGCAAGAAATCACTCAGCAATTTAACGCTGGTGCACAAAAACGTATAGGCAGCCACACGATCCAGAACCATCTCCTCGCTATGGAGTACAGAAGCCATCGTCCCACGAGGGTACCGCTGCTGACCGCACATCACAGGGTGCAAAGATTAGCATGGGTGCGGGAACATCGCCACTGGATCCTAGACATGTGGAAAAATGTTGCCTGGACTGATGAGTCGAGATTCACATTGGTACATGCGGATGGCAGGATACGAGTACGGCGCAAACCACATGAAGCGATGGATCCTTCTTGCCAGCAGGGTAATCTTCAAGTTGGTGGGGGTGGCATTCTCGTCTGGGGACTGTTTACATGGACTGTAATGTGACTCCTGGTACATGTGACATTGTCCCTTACAGGTCAACGTTACAGGGATATCCTGGATGACCATTTGCTCCCGTTTGTGCGTCTTCAACATCCCACTGAGGACCTCATCCTGCAACAAGACAATGCATCGTGCCATCGCTCCAGAATTGTATCAGAATGGTTGGATGAACATTCCACCGACGTGACCTAGCTTCCTTGGCCAGCTAGGTCACCTGACCTCAATCCCATCGAGCACATCTGGGATGCCATCGAGAGAGATGTTCGAGGTTCTGACCCACCTCCATCAAATCTTTGTGAACTGTGGGAGCTTGTTCAGGGGTCGTGGATCCATATGGATTCCCAACGCTTCCAGTGTCTTGTCGAGTCCATGCTGAGACGAATCGCTGCCGTCATCAGGGCGAAAGGCGTTGCTACACATTACTAGACAGGTATCTCTAATTCAATTGCTCTTCAGTGTACTATGCACAGCTTTGTCATCTTACATGAAAGCTATATATGCTCCACCTTAAAACTTCCTTCAGGTAGGTACATCAGTGTAGGGGATTAGCCCACAGCTGATGGTTCCAGATGGTCATTCAACCTGAGGATCCTGGGGCAAAACCCAGTGAGTTGGGGTCTTTTTGCCAATGTCACACAGAACTAACTGGCACCCCTCCGTGATTTACCGAGACCCTTGTTGCTGTTCTGTGTGCCATTGCTCATGGGGTGCCCCAAGGAGGCAAACCTATCTCTCACTAAGACCGCCCTTAGAAGATCTTGTGTGCGTCGTGTGATGGATGTCAGTGAAGCCCAAGTTGTATGTCAAGATTGCTGTAAATGGAGAAATTTGATATGGCAACAGTAAGTAAATAATCAGTTAAAAAATTATTTGGTAGTTTGTTTTTTCTTTGTGGAGCTAACCTCTTAATCCCAGAGAACAGCTTAGTGATATGTATGTATGTATGTTAAAACTTCCTTTTTATACTCACAAAAATACTTAAAATATGTGCCATACATGATTTATAGTATGCACTGATTGAATTTCTATTGTAATTATTGTAAATAAAATGGAACAAAATAAATTATGTTTCACTTAATTTTATACTTATTAAAAATAGTAAAAAGTTTGATAGTTTTAACAGCTAAAAAGGTTTTCATAGTTAAGAAAACTACAGTTTAGAATGATTACGGAAGTGTGACTTCAAGCATATCTAAATCTTTGTCAGGTTGATGCACTGGCTTTACTGATTCAGCTCTGCCAGTAAAACCCTGAGAATAAACCTGGAAACTTTTTTTTTTTTTTATTGGAGGTTTAACAACCACCGTGAGCAACTCAATGGGCTATAAGCAGTTGCCCATCCCTAATTTAGGGTCACTGGTTCCAGGGAAGGGAGAGAGCCAGTGCCGTAAGGCAAACACAACATCCATGCCTCACCGGGATTCGAACCCGGACCCCGTACGGACGAATGATCAGAGGCCATCGCTTAGACCACTGCGCCACCGGGGCGGCCCTGGAAACTTGTCACAGTAATGTAAATGATCTCCATTAACGTACTGATATTTATACACTGCGCATTATGTTTCAAACTTCATGAATTTTATTATACTACACAATTATTTGTGGTATGTCATACCAAACACTGAATAAGTCCAGATTCAATTCACTTTGCAGCTGTGTTCACACATTTTTTGGCAAAAGCTTTCAGTATTTTATTGTGAAGTTCCTCCACATCTGTTGAACCTGGTCATCTTTATTTTCCAACAGTTCCATTTTTGTGGATGTTTGAGTTAATACAATTTGGGATGCTTCAGGATGGTAGACAATAATTTGAAAGCTTTTTTCGGATTTCTGTATAACAGGCTCGGAAGAAAACTGTAAGATGCACATTTGGTTCTTGCTTCAGGAAAATGCAATTTCCAAGATTTTTTTTTTTTTTTTTGTTATGTTCTGAGTTAATCACATGAGTAAAACTTAATTCCAGAGTTCCCTCTGTCCCAGATGATGTCAACAGACACCATCTCAGGTGGATGGTGTCTGTTGTTTTATTCAGTGATCTTGGCCATCTGATTATTTAACAAGTCAGTCTTCGTTCTGTGAGACGAAAAGATCTTTTTTAATGCATGAGCAAAATGATAAACCTTCAAGTACAGGCCCGGCCTGGATCAGGCCTGTGCATACCTCTATAGGCAGCATAACTTTGAACTTTCCATCTTCACTCTATAAGTCATGGGCAGTGATGTAGATCTAAGGGGAAAAAATGCCTAAGCAGTGAACAGATTAGGCAAAAGCAAACTGGGAGAAGACCCTCAAAATTTTCAAAAGTAACTAAAAAAATTTGATTTGTTTTCATCATTTATCACTTTTTATTAACATTTTATTACTACATAATTATTTTTATCAATTTCCATTAAAAATGAATAATTTCAGCATTAATAATATAAACACCCAGATCCGTCTCTCTGGAACGCTTGACGTCACACCAACGTCTGCACTGTTGCATCATCACTTATTGATCGATTCGTGGGTGCTCTCACAATGTCAAAATAATTGCCTGCTATATAATAGCACAAATCACTTTCACGTGTCAAGGTGATCGCGTGCTAATTTAAAAACATTGGATTATTAATGACTCAAGTTCTGCTTTCTCGATCTACAAAATATGAATTGAATTCTTAATATCACAGCAAGTTGAGTTAGCACGCGATCACATTGAGATGTCAAGGTGATCGCATGCTAATTTAAAAACTTTAATGACTCAAATTCTATTTATCCAATCCACAAAATTCAAATTAAAATCTTAATATCGCAGCAAGTTGCATTTGTATATTAATTTAATTCAGCATAATTCAAATATTAATTTGTACACTTCAATTATTTTTCCTTTCTTAATTTAACTAATTTTCGAGTTTAGTGCTGATTATATTATACATTTTGCAAAATATCAATCTATCTAAATGCTCTAACCTACAATAAAAACTGAAATCTTGCTATGTCGAAGTGAGCAAAATTGCATCTACACTGGTGTGCAAAAATTAAGGACGAAGAGGAGAAATTAGCATAACAGCGGAACGAGCAGGCAGAACGGACCGAAAGACCACTCAGGAGATAGACTAGGGTCCGATACAGTAGGGCATGCGCATATATGTAGCATGACTGGGGTGTGTGTGTGTGTCGGAAGGGTATAAAACGCACAGGCGGTGTACGCTCAGCAATTCGGTGGAAGCTATTGTACGGTGTACATCGGTTTGAATGACGTTGAGTTACTGCCACCGTGTGATATGGCCAACAGGCAATCCAGGAGACGACATCTGGATGACTTTACCTGAGGTCGCGTTATTGGGAAGTTGGAAGAAGATCGAAGTATGTCTAGTGTGGCCGAGGAGTTCGGGATCGCTCACAGCATCTTTTCACAAGCTTGGAGAGCATTTCAAACGACAGGAACAGCTGTCCGAGAGTTTAGCAGTGGTCGTCCACGAGCAACTACAGTGGTGGACGACCGGTATATTGTCCTACAGGCGAGAAGAGACAGACGGCAGACAGCGGGAGAAATCGCAAGGCACATGCAACAGACAACTGGACATCCGTTATCGCGTTTTACCGTGGCCAGAAATCTGCACAAAGGTGGTCTATTTGCATGACGACCAGTACGGTGTGTGCCATTAACGCCTGCTCATCGGAGACGGCGGTTTTTGTGGTGCCAGGAACAAAAGAACTGGGCACATCAGCAATGGGGTAGAGTTCGCTTTACAGATGAGAGCCGATTTAGTCTGATGAGCGATTCTGGACGTATACACATCTGGAGAGAGCAGGGAACATGCAATCACACCTCCAACATCATCGAAAGGGACCGGTTTGGAGGTGGCGGAGTTCTCGTTTGGAGCGGTATCATGCTTGGTAGCCGTACTGAATTCCACATCTTCCAAGGAGGTTCAGTCACTGGTGTTCACTATTGTACCAAGGTTCTCCTGCCTCACGTGCGTCTGTTTAGAGGTGCTGTGGGTCTTTAGTTCCTCTTCATGGACGACAATGCAACACCTCATCATGCAGTGGCTGTCTCAGAGCTGTTGGAGAGTGAAGATATTCAACGCATGGAAGGTCCCCAGACCTAAATCCAATCGAACACGTGTGGGACCTTCTCAGGAGACGCTTGGCAGCACGTCACCAGCCGCCAGCAACAATTCCGCAGCTGCGATTGGCGCTACAAGAGGAATGGGCCGCGATGCCTCAACAGCTCCTTGAAAACCATGTCCTCAGCATGGACAGACATTGTAAATCCTGCAACGCAGTCAGGGGTGATACTAAAGACTGGATTTTTCTTGGCAGCCGCCTGTCACATGGATGTTTCTGTCTTCTGTCCAGTTGTGCTCGAAGCTACCTTTTCAATAAAGTGCCTTTGTATCCTTTAGATTCCTTGTTTGGATGGTTTTGCTCACTTGTCCCCATATTCTTAAATCTTGGGGATCTTATGGTATGATTTGAGTCGATGTGGAGCACTTCTGCACAACATTACATTCCAAAAACTGTCTCGTCCTTAATTTTTGCATGCCAGTGTAAAAGCAGATGTTGCCCCAATAGCACATTGTCGCGAATTTACATTGTTCCGATTTGTAATACCAAATATTGCATTATTTTGTAGAAAAAGCTTTGGTATGAACCTTCAAACTAAACTTTGGATAGGACAGTCTAAAACAAGCCGTGAGAAGAATAACATGTGTGCCAGAGAAAAAGTAATTTAACACAAAAAATCAAAGCAAAAGTTATTAAGGTAAGTTTACAAGAAAACAACTGGACTACAAGGAAAACTGTCGAACAATAACAAACATTTCACACAGAATATTTATCACAAGGTCTTTTGAAAAATGGAAATAAATAGCATATAATTTTCAGTTCTAACATGAATGAGTTCTTACTATATAAGTTTTTTTTTTTTTTTTAATTGGAGGTTTAACGACCACCACGAGCAACTTAATGGGCTATAAGCAGTCGCCTGTCCCTAATTTAGGGCCATTGGTTCCAGGGAAGGGAGAGAGCCACGGCCGTAAGACAAACACAACATCCATGTCTCACCTGGATTCGAACCCGGACCCCTTTCGGACGAATGATCAGAAGCCATCGCTTAGACCACTGTGCCACCAGGGCGGCATATAAGTTTTTACTATATTTCCTTAGAAAAAAAAAGCCGGCGTCTATTTCATTTGTTTTCAATCTCCTTCAATTAAAAATTTCACCGTCTGAGGACAGCAAACATATATATATATAAAAGAAGAGAGATGAGGACAACTAAAGAGATGTGACTTCCTAAGTGGAATATATAGAGCTATGCAAGACAGTACAAAAAAGTATCACTGAAGACGTAAGGAAATTCAACTGTGAACTAGTGAGGAAAGCAATTGAAAACAACCAAAGCCTAAAGATAGCAAAGGGACATCTCAGTAAGGGGAAAAAACAGATTATGGCACTGAGAAAAGAAGATGGTTCTGTAACAAGAAGTAGAGGTGAAATTTTGACAAGAGTGAAAGATTTTTACTCCAAATTATATGAAAGCGATGATACATGTACTCCAGACATCATGAAAGGTACCAGTACCAGAGTTCTTCCAGTCCTCCCAGCAGAAGTTGCACATGCAATCAAGAACATGAAGCGGGGAAAAGCTCCAGGAGAAGGTGGAATTACTGTAGACAGCATACAAGAAGCAAATGGAGAAATTGAAACAGTAATCGTCCAAGTTTTCACTCGATGCCTTAATGAAGGGAAGATTCTTGAGGATTAGAACAATGCTACATAAAAGAGGTGACATTGAGGATCTCGGGAACTACAGACCTATCAGCCTCCTATCAGTGGTTTATAAAATCTTCACTAAAGTTCTTTCACACCGTTTGAAGGTAACACTGGACATGGCTCAACCGAGAGAACAAGCTGGATTCAGGAGTGGCTACAGCACTATAGATCATATCCAAGTACTGAAAGAACTAATTGAAAGAGCGAGGGAATATGAACTTCCATTGTAACAGTTATTTTCAAGATATAAAAGACATACCGTCCCAGATTGTGGCATGGCAAATACATCGATCACTCTGACAGTATAATCATCAACAAACTCTCCAAGCATGAGTCCCATAACCTCCATTGGAACACCAGCTCGGCCATGCTTGAGCATCTGCAATTAAATATCACATCAGCAATATAATAATAATAATAATAATAATATATATATATATATATATATATATATATATATATGTGTGTGTGTGTGTGTGTGTGTGTGTATTATTTTATTTAAATAATAAGGAACATTACTCATAACTGAAGAAACAAGAAAGGCTTGCTTTTTTAAACACAAGAATCATGCCCATGGTACAATGAAGATTATTTAAAATGCAACATCACCCATGGCACTCATAAAAACTCTGGGGAACAAGATGAAACTAACAAAAACACAAGGCGAGGGGGAAGGGGGGGGAGGTACTCATCATTTTAATCTTCCCAAGCTTACCTAAATCAGTCTACAATCTATGCTTGGGTTGCAAGTGTGTTCCGATGGATCATAAACTCCCAAAAATAATCAAACTTGATGGGTAAAATCTTTGTACTTATGCATAGTCCTGATATGAATTTTGTACCAATGTGACATTACACCAGCCCAATTATTTGCACTAGGCTATACGAATTCTCCATTCAAATAGACATGCCGTATTTTTTGGAATATAAGATGTACCGGTATATAAAACACACCCTTATTTTTTTAGAAAAATATAAGAAAAAAAAATGGCATTTTAAAGATTTTTATTTTAAAAAATTTTGTGCGTACAAACAGCAGCTTATGAACAATTGAATCCTTGCAATTTATGAAATTAACAATGTATGATACTACTGATAAAAACAACATAGAGAAATACCACTCAGTTCATCAGCCAATGGCCTTACTGTATAGCTGATGCATTAAAGTAAGGCCTTGGTCAAAGTTCATAGGCATTCTGTGTCACTCTAACAATTCCTGGGATCAGAAGTTTTTTTTTTTTTTTAATCAAAAGCTTGCCAAGAACTTTTGAAATAACAAAAAAAAAAAAAAAAAAAAAAAATCAAAGAGGCAACCAGGCTAACCTTTACACATTGTTGTCGAACAGCAAGGAAGCGCCACTGTCAGATGTGACAGCATGTTATGTGTAAACTGCAAATAAAAGTACGTTCCGCCTGTTAAAATGGTACAATTCATGAATGGATTATTATAACTCCACAGTATTTATGTTATTGTGAGTAAGATTCTTGCATTTTGTCTACAATAGTTCTGCATAAACTGAAAAATTTTCAGCAAAATAAAATTTTAGCATAAACCAAAAAATTTTCAATAATGTAGCTGGAACTAATGCGTTTGCACCTCCAGTTTTCTGGTGGATGTCTTTAAGCATCTGCTGCAGTGATTTGTCCTGCACCATGGTTGTTTTCCATCACTTTGCTTTTTAAAAGAATTATGAAGTTCTTTTATGTCCATTTTAGATTGCTATGCAGAATATATAAGTATGTGCTTAAACTGTATTTTACATCATTAACTCATGAAAGCACAGGTATGCACGTGGACACAAATACACATGTCTAGCACAATAACAGCCCCAGCTAATAAAAAAAAAACACTCATAGTTAACAATAGATAAATATAACAGTGTATATAACAAGTGTTCACGACACAATGACATTATAGACAAAGCGCAGAATAATATCAATTACTGTACCTAAGATAAAGCAATAACATTTTATACTCATTTAGCAGTCCTTATTGCAGCGTTAGCATACCAGACAAAAAATCAGTCACCCCTGTCAGAACTTACCTAATAGCAGATGACGGGCACCTCTTGCCTTGATAACAGCATGAATCTGGTGTGGTAGAGACTCCATGAGGTTGTGGATGTATTGAACATCGATTTGCAGCCACTTGTGCGTCAATTGGTCCCAAAGTTCCGCCAGCGTACGTGGGTGTCTATTTCGGCGTTTCATCTTCTGTTCTAAATGATCCCACAGATTTTCAATAGGATTTAAATCTGGAGATTTGGCAGGCCAGTCGAGGTGAGACAGCGTTGCTGATTGTTCGCCATGCCACTCAGACACAGTTTTAGCCCTGTGCACACAGCAATTGTCGTCTTGGAAGACAGGAGTGGCAATGTGATGTTGCTCCCCCGAGATGTAGGGCAAAGGGCAACACTTCCGTCATTTGGAATGCGGAGGTACGCATGCTGGTTCAAATTCATCGTCACTGCAATGAGAGGACACATTTTGTGGTACGAAAAACATCACAGAACCCCCGCCAGCTTGAACAACACGTTCGACACAATCAGGATTAAAGGCTTCGTTGGGCCTGCGATGCACTCGTCGCCCCCTCATCATTGGAGTACAAACAAACAAGACTCATCAGACCAAATTACTCGTTTCCAATCCCTCCACAGTAAAGTTTCGGTGCCTCTGAGCCCATTGATAATGTGCGACTTTGTGGCTTGCTGTAGCCTCTTCCGTGGTACTTTGCTCCAGATGTCCATTGCATGCAGTTCTTGTCACAACGTCCTTTCGGAAATTGGTTGCAGTGGACTTTCATTGCCTGTTTGGAGCAATTGTTGCCTAGTTTGAAACCGATTTGCAGTTTAGGCGTGAAACATGGTGGCTGTCCCTGTTGGTGAGAATAGTTTTCCGGCCACAGTTCCGTTGTTGATTTTCAGTTAACTGCAAACTACACCACTGTTTGTAGACCCGCTGGACAGTACGCTTCGACACACCAACAAATTGGGCGACTTCATTCCCTTTGTGTCTGTAAGCACGGCCAAACACGATGGATCCCTTTTGCCCCCCAGTAACGTCTGTCTTAAGAACCATATTGCAAACTATATTCAACACACATGTTGCTCTTTACCGCTGCACGAGTCAGAATTGATCCTGTAGACGACGTCAGTACTATTTATCTCCCAACAATACTATCACGGCACCCTCTGTGCAACTGGTAACTTCCTACTGTCATTTCTGTTAGGGGTGACTAATTTTTTATCAGGTGTGCTTACATGCATATGCATTTACAGCAATAATAATAATCTTTGGTATATGAGACACAGGGGATTTTGCCACAATTTTTTTGGAAAAAAAAGTGCATCTTATATTCCAAAAAAATATGGTATTCTTCTGCTTGATCATTTTGGGAATTTATAAACCCCAAAATAACCAAGCAAATAAATAAAATGGGATTTATGACCAATACCCTAGTCCTGGATGAGTAAAGGGGTTTTTGTGCCATGAGGAAGCATTGGATTGTTTCAACCAGCACATCTGTAATTTGGTCAGATTCATAGAGGATACATTTACTTTTATTTTAACTCATCACCCCTTTCTTTTAGAATTGTGCTGTTGTTCGTGTTTGTGTTGAACTTTGAACATTGAATATCTTTTAATGGTGTAGTGCAACAGTGGACACTGGACAAGTAGCATGTTTGAACTGAAATGTAATATGTAATAAGTATGTTTACGCCAGACTATTGCAAACCAGGAGGACTGAAGCCAAAATAAGGCGAGCGCAATATGTGATGCTCCATATACCTCATTACTGATCTGATCGTCAAGCTTGTGAAAAGTTGCGTAAAGTGTATGGTGATAATGCCCTACAAGAACGTCAGTGCCAGCGGTGGTTCGCAAAATTCCGTGCTGGTGATTTTGACCTCAACGATGCTCCTCGGTTAGGAAGGCCCACTGAGGTTGACGACGACTAAATCAAGGCATTGATCGAGTCAAACCCACGTTACACGACACGAGAGATTGCAGACACATTGCACATCCATCATTCAAGCATTCACAACCACCTGAAGAAGCTGGGATACGTAAGCAAGCTCGATGTGTGGGTTCCTCATGAACTCAAAGAAGCTCAATTGACGGCGCATATAAACATCAGCGATATGCTCATTAAACGTGAGGAAAACGATCCTTTTTTGAAGCGACTGATAACTGGTGACGAAAAGTGGATTGTGTACAACAATGTGCTGTGCAAACGGTCTTGGTCCCGACGTGCTGCTTCGCCTCAAACGACATCCAAAGCAGACATTCATCAGCGGAAGGTTATGGTCTCAGTGTAGTGGGATTTTAAAGGTGTCGTGTTTTTCGAGATCCTACCACGGAACCAAACAATCAATTTGAATGTGTACTGTCAGCAATTGGACAGTTTGAACGAATCCATCATCCAGAAACGTCCAGAGTTCGTTCATCGTAAAGGTGTTGTGTTCCATCACGACACCACACACAAGTCTGATAACCCGCCAAAAATTATTGGAGCTTGGGTGGAATGTGTTGCCACACCCAGCATACTTGCCTGACCTTGCGCCGTCAGACTTCCACTTGTTTCGCTCTCTTCAACAGTCCTTGCGTGGTATAACGTTCAATTCAGATGAGGCTGTAAATCAGCACCTTGTACAGTTTTTCGCCACGAAAAGGCAGGTCCTTCTATGAACGAGGCATTATGCAGCTAACTGAACGATGGCAAAAGGTTATCGAACAAAACGGGCATTATATCATTGATTGATCTTTGTTCTTTCTATCAATAAATGACCTTTGCAAAACATGGCTAAAATACGTCATGACTTTTCCGACAACCCAATACCTTCCACATTGGTAAATGATGTAAAACAAACAAAAGACTACTATTTTACACAAATCAAGTTTCCTTTCAATATTTCATTACAGCACATTACTTACACATGAAAAACCTTCAAGAGCAAACTCTTCTAAATCTTTTTTACAAAATTAGTTTTTTTTAGCATGAAAGAAAACACCCTGAAATTTTACATGGATTTATGGCATTTTTTATTTACAACCAGCTTGGAAAAAATCAGTTCTAAGAAGGACAATTGGGAAATCATTTGCTCCTCAAAAAATAAATCACTTTCACTTGAATTTTCATTTCATGAAAAACAAAACCTTGCCTACAGGATTTCATAAGAAATAAAAAAATAAAATATGGTTACACAACTGAAACAATTTACACTTCATTACAACTTACAAAATACACATTTTTATATCTCTGTAAATCAAGAACAACCATCTTAGTGAGAATCGAACAATTTCTGCACTACAAATTGAAAAGATGTACATGTGTGTGCTCTTCTGTATTGGGAGAGAGCTCAGCGTTTAATTTGAATGCAGTCCACTCTTCTTAGAGGAGAAAAATTTAGATAAGAATTGCAGTAGATTTAAAGATGTTAATGATTCCTGACTAGTGCAGAACATAATGCAATTTATATGGTATTTTGTATGGTTACTATTACATTTTTTTACAAGGTACTTTAAAATACTACAAACTCACCTTGAAAAAACATTTTGAATTAAAAGTTAAGTTACCTTTAGCAGGGCCAATGATGAAATGTACACTTGCTCTGCTGTATCAACAACTGCACCATCACTTGGAGGTGGAGCCTAAAAATTATACAAAAACATAATAAAATTAAAACAAATTACTTCAGGAAAGGTAGGTTTAATTTACATTAATAACACAGGTCTGTGATGGAAAAATTGTCTGAAAATGTTTGCATTTTTTCATAAGATTTTTGAGCACTAATTTAAAAAAAAATAGTAAAGAAATTCTATCATATACCATTTTTCCACAAAATAAGAATTTAATTTTGCTATCTATTAATTCGCCTGTTCTTATGTATAAAACAATTACTTTAATTTCAGCCCCTTTGTTTACTGAATTCACTATCATTTGATAAATCTACTCTAAAAGGATTATGTTTACATCAAAAGGAAGACATTAGGGCTGGTAAAAACTTGCTTATGCTGCAAAAAGTACAGTAAACTAGTTTGTGCAAAGAAAGTTATGAAAATGTAGGCTTAGTTATCCACGAAGCTCAACTACAAGGATCTGAAATGGATATGTGGTATCTTAAAAGTACTGACCATGTTCCTTGGACAGCAAGGAGGATATGCAAAATACCCATGCTTTTTTGTGCAAATGGGACAGCCAAGAAAAGGGCCAACTCTGGAACAAAAGGGCTGCTTTAAAGCCAGGAAACAGAAATGTTATCTGTGAAAGTTTGGTTGATCCCAAAAATGTCCTCCAGCCTTCCTACCGGCTCTTCATATCAAACTTGGACTTATGAAGCAATTAATGACTTCATGGCTTCCTCTTATTACTTTCAGTATTCTAAATATTTAACGGGAATTATCAAGGATAAATTTATTACGGTACATTACCTCTCAAATTTTCAATCTAAACACTAGATCTTCGTCAGGAGTTCTTGCGTCTTACTACTTCCTCAGGTCTGGCGACCAAGCCTGATCTTTTCATTGCCTTTGCTTAAATAATCAGGCTTAGTCGCCAGACCTGTGGAAGTAGTAAGACGCAAGAACTCCTGACGAAGATCTAGTGTTTAGATCGAAAATTTGAGAGGTAATGTACCTTAATAAATTTATCCTTGATAATTCCCGTTAAATATTTATAATACTTGTGAAGCAGTTTGTAAGAGCTTTATCAAGAGAAGAAGAGTGTTTTAAGTATCTATATAAAAATTTTCCACAGTTTGTCAGATGACAAATTGAAAAAAAAGGCATTTTTGTCAGATCAGACATTCAAAAACTCCTAAAGACAGTTTGTTTGAAACAAAAATGGAAAGAGTTGAAAGAGAGGCTTGGAATGTTTTTAAGAAAGTTTTAAAGAAGTTCTTTGGGAGCTACAAAGATCCCAACTACAAACAAATAGTAGAGAAATTCAAAGCATTATGTTGTTTTTCAAATGAGCTTGTTTTTCAATTAGCTTTATGTTGTTTTTACTTGCTGAATGCTCACTTGGATTACTTTACTGAAAACCTTGAAGCCTTTTTTAGTAAGGAATAAGGAGAAAGATTCCACCAACTCATAAACGAGATGGAACGACAATACCAGGGAAGATAGAATGTCAACATGATGGCAGACTACTGTGGAATGCTGCATAGAGAAGACCCACAAGCTGCGTACAGAAAGAAGAATAAGTACTAAATGAAGCTTTGAAGGCAAAAGAAAAAGGTAATATAACAACTTGTAAATATAAATGACATTTTAAAATAGTTATTCGTAACATTTTTTGCCCATAAAAATATTTAACTTTTTGTAAAGAAATAAACTTTTTATCATAATACATGTGAATAGGCCATTTTCCCATATCTTCACATCCATTTTGTGAAAATTCCTTACATCTTAAGGAAAATTCGCAGTCATTTTTGGAATCAGCACACCAAATACATTTAGAATAGGCAATAACTTGGAGATAATTTTCAGTGACCCAAATTTTGCATGCCTGTGTTATTAACAATAACTCAACTTGTGCAGGAGAGTGAAAGATACCTCTCCACATATCTGGTTGTACAAATAGAGTTCATTCATTGCCTTTGCTTAAGGAACTTAATAAATATTTTTGGAAAATTGATGCACTAATAAGTTATTTTTAGATACAGATTTTTTAATTTAATTTTGACATAAAAACTAGGCTGAGATGAGAAATTTTATAGTAGCATTAAATTTATTGTTCAGTTGGTTTTCATGTTACTTTGTCATGGCCTGAGATTTAATTTTTTTTTTATTGCTCCTGCTGTTTACTAGTTAAGCCTAATTTCTCTAAGAAGCTACTTTATTTTCAAAAGTACTGCTGGTAAATAGCAAATAACTACACATCATAAACTTTCAAACTAACTCAAAAAAAAAAAAAGAAAAAAAAAGAACTCGATGTCAACTGTATTATTATAAAATGTATCGCAGTTATAAAATTTATGCCTTAACTAATTGATGTGTATGACAGTTACAATGTGCATCACCTTTTCTAGCACATCTTTTGAAAAGAAAAGGTGTAAGTTTTCACCATGTCCATCCGATGTCTGTGGACACCACATCTCTTCATCTATCAGACTGATCTGATAACTCTTTTTTTTTCACTGGGAAGAATAAATTGTACCCTTTTGGTCTTTTACTAATGCATCACATCACCACTAGGGAGCATAAATTCAGATGCCATCAAAATATATTTTATTCCGTATCATTGCTTCTAGAAATACGATTGAAACAATTCAACTATTACAAAGAAGACAATTTTGCAAATGATTTCTTTTTCACATAAGCAGCATAAAATGTATATTACAATTTCCCCAATAACTCTACTTGTTAAAGTTCGATTTTTTTTTTTTTTTTTTTTTTTTTTGTCAGGGAGAGGTGGTGGCGTGGAACATTTTGAGCATAATTTTCAATTATTTTGTAATATACAATCTAGCTACAAAGGAGTGAAAGTGTATATTTCTGTTCCTGGTGTAGTATTTGTAGCCTTAGCATGCTCCCTAAAATCAATTGAAAAAAAAATCAGTCAGACACAGCTCACAAAGAAAAATGTTTTGCACATATTTTCTGCTTTTGATGTGCCATTTTTCCAGTGGGGGTGTAGATGTAAATTTCTTATTTTTCTTGATACATTTGCTTCTATCAGGCAGCACTTCTGGTGAAGAATATTTTGCATACAATATCTAATTTTCCTTAATGCATTATTTTGTCAGCACTACAGGGTGAAGCGCATATTTCTGTTTGCAACAAATTCACATCTGTACCTGAGCATCTGAAATCTTGACTGAAATTATTTGTTTTGGGTCACACAATGCTATGTAAACATTTTATGCAGATTTTCTGCCAAATTAATACATAATTTAATGGGCAGAAGGCACAAATGTATAATCTATTTTTCTCAATATCTCTGCTCCTAAACTTTCAATTTGAAAAATTATTTTAAGACCATAAACTTTTCATTTCATGGAACATTTTGTATATACTCTTGGATTTTTCATAATGCATAGTTCTGATGCTAGCTGGCATTAGTGTGCATTTCTGTTTGCAAGTGCATCTTCACTTCTAAAAATCCTATTGATTTTTTTTTTTTTTTTTTGTACTGCATACCATTTACTACAGTGAAGACTGTAAACATTACCCCCTTTAAATAATCTGCAGCTTTCATGCTAGGGGCATATATGTAAAAACTTCTCATCATCTCTGCTTCTGATAGTTGCACTTGAAATATTTCTTTTTTATCACATAGCTTTTGCTACAGAGAATATTTGGTGCAAGTTTTTTACTTCATAATTTATATTTCTGCCACCAAGGGGCATCAGCATATATTTGTATTTGAAAGAGTACCTCTGATTTTAAAAACTACTGGGAAAATTCCTTTTTTAATATGATACCCTTCACTATGAAAAGTATTTTTCTCCTATTTTCTTCTTCAAATAACACATCTTTCCTGCTAATGGTTGTAAGTTATATCATGTTTTCCTCCACATCACTTTTACCTGTTTGATTTGAAAAATTCTTCAGCCTCAGATACAGTCTGATATGAGGAGCATATTGTGTTCCTCATATCAGATAGTATGATGTTTTGTTGACAGTAGAAATCTGTTTCAATTCTCCCTCCTCCGTAATTTGTTTCATCTACTATTAAGAACACTGCTCACATTGTGCACTTTAAATAATGTGCAATTTTTCCATTGGGCAGCTTAAATGCATTGTCTTTTGCACTTAATTTTTTTCCTTTTCTAAAAATCTGCTACAAAAAATTCTTTTAACACTATACAAGGTTTAAAAGCTGAGTGCATTACAGCCAAGAATTTGATGGCATCCATCTTGTTTAAAAACCAATGCTGAGGATGACAAAGTCCTTCCACCGTGCCAAATAAAGAAACAAAAACTGAAGAACTCTCTACAACCAGGCACAAGGAGAGGATGTCTTGCCTTCTCACATAAGTCTAATCATTGTCTTTAGTACATGACTAAATTCTTAAACCATTGTATTTTCTTAATTCATCATATGTTTAATTAAGGTCTTAAAAAGATCCATGCACCAATGGGAAAGAATTTCTGTATATGAATTCTGGAAACACTTTTATCTTGAATAATACAAAATAAAATCAATGCATTTTTGTCTAATCATAAGTGCATAGGTTACAACAAAATATGCACATACACCTTGTGTGTTAAATATTGATCAAGTTAACTATATAACCTAGAATGCTAAAAATATTGATCATTACTATGTAATCTTGAATGCTAATATGTGACTATGAATAATATATATACACTGACAGAAAAAAATCCCAACACCACGAAAAAATAGTTGTAGAGGAATGAAATGGCGGCAATACATTCGTATAGGTAACATATTTAATCGATTAAGGTTTCAAGATCGCAGCTTATTGTAAGATCAAGAAGAGCCATTTTAAATGTGAAATGCTGGTACATTAATAACCGGTGTAACTGCCAGAATGTTGAATGCAAGCACGAAAACGTTCATGCATTGTGTCGTACAGGTGCTGGCTGTCAGTTTGTGGGATGGAGTTCCATGCCTGTTGCACTTGGTCGGTCAATACAGGGACGGTTAATGCTGGTTGGGGGTGACGCTGGAGTTGTCGTCCAATGATGTCCCATACGTGCTCGATTGGTGAAAGATCTGGTGATCTAGCAGGCCACGGCAACATGTCGAAACTCTGTAGCGCATGTTGGATTACAACAGCGGTATGCGGGTGAGCGTTATCCTGTTGGAAAACACCCCCTGGAATGCTGTTCATGAATGGCAGCACAACAGGTTGAATCACCAGACCGATGTACAACTGTGCTGTCAGGGTGCGTGGGATAACCACGAGAGTGCTCCTGCTGTCATAGGAAATTGCTCCCCAGACCATAACTCTAGGTGTAGGTCCAGTGTGTCTCTGCCGCAGACAGGTTGGTTGCAGGCGCTCACCTGGCCTCCTTCTAACCAACACACGGCCATCACTGGCACCCAGGCAGAACCGGCTTTCATCAGAAAACACAACAGATCTCCACTCCGTCCTCCAAAGAGCTCTAGCTTGACACCACTGACGTCGCAAACGGCAGTGGTTTGGAGTAAGTGGAATGCACGCTACAGGGCATCTGGCTCTTAGCTGTCCTTCAAGTAACCGATTTGTAACAGTTTGTTGTGTCACTGTGGTGGCAACTGCAGCTCAAATTGCTGCCGCAGACGCGGTACGACGCGCCATGGCCATACGCCGTACACGGCGGTCTTCCCTCTCAGTAGTGCCACGTGGCCGGCCGGAACCCGATCTTCTTGAGGCAGTACCTTCCCTTGACCACCGCTGCCAACAATCATGCACAGTGGGTACATTCCTGCCAAGTCGTTCTGCAATATTGCGGAAAGAAAATCCACCTTCTTGTAGCCCTATTACACGACCTCGTTCAAACTACGTGAGCTGTTGATAATGGCTTCTTCGTCTTCTTAAAGGCATTCTTGACTAACATGAACACCCTACGTCGAATCTCAACGATAACTAACGCTCACGAATGTTACAGCACGTATTTACAACAAACCTGCTTTGCATGTTCCGATGGGCGCTACTAGTGCCATACGTATGCGCCGAGCGCGAAATTTGCATAGACGTCATCTTACAGATGTACTCTCACCGCCTACCAACTGTCGTTTATCTAACACAACCCCTTCTTGGTGTTGGGATTTTTTCCCCGTCAGTGTATATTCAATGAATATCCAAATATTAATACACTAATATTTCTGTTTCGTCACATTACTATAGATCTTAAATTAGGCCTTGGCAGAAATTTTTGGCAAAATTGAAATTCACAAATTTAAGAAAATAGCCCAATTAGACCTATTGTTGCTAAGAACCAGTCTCCAACGATAAACCTGGAACATAACCTTATACCAATATTTAAAACATTTTTATGATAACCATAAATACAAAGCTAAAAATACAGATGATGTTATCAGGACAATAAATGGATATCAATTTCACAATAGTTTCAGAATGATCAGTTTGGACATTGTTCCAATATACCCTAATACCCCAACAAATAAATCAATAGCCCTCATAAAAGACAAGTTGCAGATACATAATATCCCAAAGACTGAAATCAATGGAGTTATCTTAGCCCTAAACCTCATTAACAATAATAATTTTTTCAAGTATCAAAATACCCTTTCCAAGCAATTAACAGGTGCTCCAATGGGATCTCCCCTATCAGGATTGATGGCCAATGCAATTATGCAAGATATAGAAAAGAATATCTTACATTCTAGTGAAGAAAAAATACCTCAACTATACATCCGCTACGTTGACGATATCTTGATTTTCTGGACACATGATGATAATGGTCTCCAACATTTTGTTGAGAAATATACCGATATATATCCAAACATCAAACTTACTATTATTGAATATGAGAACCACAACTGTTTATCTTTCCTGGACTTATACTTAATAAAAAACAATAACTTGAAAACTGATTACGAAGTTTACCGCAACCCATCATATGTACCTGCAATCATCTCACACACTTCGAATCACTCATTGAAATATAAAACAGCTGCTTTTCATTATTATATTACAAGAGCTATTTTGTATTCATCTGACCCAACAGCCAAACATAAAGAAATTAACTGGATTAAAAATATTGCTACCTCATTTGGATATAAAGTCCAACTTGTCAACAAATTACATAAAGAGATATTACAAAAAATGCATTCCAAAACTCTAAAACAGAACAGCTCTGAAAGGCAAATTTATTGTGAAAAACTACCATACTACCCATCCATCACAAGAATTCTAAAAGATGAATGCAATAAAGCAATTCTTAAAATAGCTGAAACTGCTACTACTATTGCAGGTACAATAATACATAATACTCCTGCTTCCTCAACCCTTGATCGAGTTGGTATATATAAAATACCTATTAGGGGTGGATCCAGGATTTTTGTGACGGGGGAGCGTAAGTGTCGGGAATAACCAGGGACCTTTCTCATATTTTCCCACAAAATAAAAAAGTGTTCTTAGTACGTTTATAAATTCTTCCACTTAATCAACCAATGTAATATACTTTTAAGAAATACTTTCTTTTATGAAGAAAATATTTAATTTGTCAAATAAAGGTAACTTGATCACGCTAGTTACGTTACAAGAAACTTTTATAAGAAAGTTCTAGTAATTAATGACTTCATGGATTATTGAAGTGTTAATAATGATCGTTCATGTTGATATTTTTGCAGAATTACTGCCTGCCAAGGCCTAATTTAAGAAAGTCCTTTTTTGTAACATAACTAGCGTGATCAAGTTACCTTTATTTGTTATTATTGTTACGTCTTTTGCCCATCATCGTCATATTTAATTTGTTTTAAAACCTAACAAATTGAAGCGTTTCTTTGGCTCCTGGGGGTTGGGGGATTGGGGGCATGCACCCTCCATGTCCCCTCTGGATCCGCCCCTGATAACTATTTTGCCACCTAGAAATAAGCCAGAATCTAGTAAAGTTTACATAGGAAGTACTAAATGAAACTTCAGAACTAGACTGCATGAACACCTTCAGAATTGGAATGAAAAGGAAGCCAAGACATCTTTCATACAATATTGTTGCAATAAAACTACAGAACCTGACTGGATTAATGCCAAAATTCTCACTTCACATCAAAATCAACGAGAGACTGAAATATCTGATGCTGTCTGGATTGAAAAATCCAAAACTTATAACTGTAATACAAGCTCTCCATATGATCTCTCCTATGCCTGGAGAAAGTTAATTAATCGTGAGCTAGACTATAAAAACAAGGCTAAGCGAAATTACAGAACATCGAAATCAAATGACAGATCACTAACAGGTAGCACTGCTGCAGACATGCGCAATAATGGCAGTGACATGGACAGCACGGAGGAGTTGGCAGCTATGCAATGCTGCAGTAATAACAGCGTTTCACCAAATGAACACATCAACTACCACTAAGGAAGGCCGCGATTTAATGCGGCCAAAACGCATTTGGACTAAAGCAAAGGAAGATGTGTGATTTCACATTTCAACATGATTCAGTCTCGGTGCCATTTTGTTTGCCTCTTGCATTCTCTCATTTTATGCATTTTCTTGTTCAAATCTCGCATTAACATCATTCTAGTTCATCTATCTTATGGCTTTTATATATTATTGTTCATTTGATTCCATGTCGTCAACCAAATTTTTAATCCAGAATGTTTTAGTCGACATTTTGTACAGCATATCCACATTGCTACAGTACATTGAGAAGACTAAATTGAGACACTACATCAAAGAGTGAGGTGTGAATGCAAGGTAAAATGCATTTCATGATACTTATTGAGGTGTTAATAATGATCGTTCATGTTGATATTTTTGCAGAATTACCGCCTGCCAAGGCCTAATTTAAAATCTACAGTAATGTGACAAAACAGAAATATTAGCATATGAATATTTGGATATTCATTGAATATATATATATATATATGTATATATATATATATATATATATATATATATATATATATATATATATATATATATATACTACACCTTGCGATTTTTATAAATGAAAACCCAATGTTCTTGTGAGAATTTGACCACAAACTGCAACCTGGTATAGTGCCACTATCTACGGTTAAAATGACAAAACTTGTTTAAATACATTTTTATGCATACATGATGAAAATAGCATTTGGTGTAGTGTTCCAAGTGGAGCATTACTTCAAAGCACAGTATTTTAAAACAACACAGAATGATTTCAACTAACTATTTTAATGTCCACCATCAGTAAAATCAGTTTGCGACACATTTGAGATGGACAGTAGTGATAGACCATTTGTGAATGATTCGTTCACATCAAATGGTTCACACTTACTTCTCTGTGAATGATCATTCAATCCACCATTACTGTAATACACACTGAAGTTGCAGCACATTTAACTTTATTCAACTGGATCCATTTGGAAACAATTCCCATTAAGAAAAGCAATGCCAAGAATTAATAAGTGTCAACCTTTATGTGAGAGCAATCAGCTAGGAAATAATGGTAACACTTAAAAAATGGGGATGATACGTGAATACCATTAACACAAATTGTGTGCCCAAATCGTTTGGAGGCAATTCATTGTGAATGGAGAGCTTGTGTTGTTTTTAGAAGTCAGCCAAAAAGGGATTTGAATTATATTCAATTCGCCATTACTGTGATACTCAATGAAGTGGCAGCGCATTTAACTTCATTCCGCCTCCATGGGTTCAGAAATAAATTCCCAGTAAGAAAAGTAATGTTAAGAATTAATAAGTGTTAGCCAATGTGTGAGTGAGCAATCAGCAGTCAACTTGGAAATAATTGTGAAACTTAAAAGAGTTGGGGAATAATACATGAATGGCATTCATTTGAATGGTGAGCCCAAATCGCTCATGGCAAATCATTTATTATGAACAGTGAATGATGAACAGCTGGTGCTCTTTTAGGCAGTTTTCCAAAAAGAGCTGTAGCCTTGAAAGCACAACATGGGATCCATGCAACAAATGATTTACTCAGTGAGCATGGTGACAAACTGGAAATTGAATGGTCATTTGTGACTCTTTTGCATGAATGAACTCCCAAGAAGGAAGGATTTATGCCATCACTAACGGACAGGAAATAAGAACATTTGAAAAGATATCCACTGATTGCATTTATATGAGAAGCACTGATTGTACATTGCTTTGGAACTCTGTATACAAGAGGTTAATGCAAAACTAAATGCTAGTTACTGCAAAAGCTAGGCTAACGGTGTACTATCATACAGCAATGCAGCACAGATATGGCAACTGTAATCACACAATGTGCTGGCTGTGCAATTACTGTTACCATCTGACTCTGAGAAATGAAGTCAATGGTTTCTCACAAAGGTGAAGAATGACCCTGGCTTGTTTACATCTGACTTTTTTCATGAATAAGACGTGGTTCGATTTCACAGTGCATGTGAATTCACAATATAGTCGCATATGATTAACAGAAAATTTTCATGAAACCCATGACATATTCGAGTGGAGCCCATGCTTAACAAAAATGCTGTTAACTTGGAGCACTGCAGTCCATGAATTCTTTGGACAACTCACTGAAGCCCAAACTGCCAAGCTGTGATGCCAGTAAGACAGCAAGTCACACAGCAAGGATAACTAACTATTAGGTTGTTGCAGATGAAATGTCTGAATATTGAAGGAAACTTTGAAGACCCAAAATAATGCACAATAAACACTTTATTAATCAAAATAATCACTTCCAGCAGCACACTTTTGCCAGTGTAACAAAGCTTTCATATGCCATCATGAAAAAATGTTCAGCTTGAGATGCAAACTTATGGAATGCAGTTTCAACTGTTTGACTGGGAAACAATTTACCCTGTAGAAAGATGTCCAGGTGCTTGGAAATTTGGCAGTCCATAGGGGACAGATCGGGTGAATAAGGTAAGGTTACGTACCTCAACTGGGTCATCTGGCATGCAATATGGGATCTCATGTTATCGTGGAGAAGTATGGGCCTGTGGCAACTGACTACTGCTGGCTGTTTGGTGGACGATTTTCTGTGCATAATGTCAAGTTCTTGACAATACCAGTCTGTTGTGATGGTTTAACGTGGTTGTAAGGAGGAGGAATGGATCACACCAGCTGCTAACCACCAAAATCTGACCATCATCTTCCTGAGATGGGATACCAGCTTTGGATTGTGCTTCAAAGATTTACTGAGGTCAACTGATCATGCTGAATGTCAGCAATTGTTATAGAACACACATATCTTATCACATGTGACAAGGTGCCTCAAAATGTCATTTGCTTGGTTGCAGATAAGCATAGAAGAGCAGAAATTAAATCATGTTTTGTGCTGTTCTGTCAACTTATGTGGAACCACTTATCCATCTTCTTAACTTTCCCTACGGCTGGTAAATGTCAGGAAATGGTTGTGTAGTGCTCCGAGTTTCTCGCCAAGTTCTTGTATCGTTTGATGTGAATCAGATTCAAAGCCTCCAACTCTGAATCATCAATAGCTCTTTCTAATCTACCCTGTGGTTCACTTTCAAGTCTCACAGTGCCAGACCAAAATTTAGCAAACCAACGTTGTGCCTTGCATTCACTAATGATACCTTCTCCAAATGCTATAATGTTGTTGTGGGCTACCTCTGATGCACAGTGTCTAAGTTAAAACTTGAATAAGATATATCACTAAGCTGTTCTCTGAGATTCAGAGGCTAGCTTCACAAAGAATTACAAATTACCTGATAAATTTTTAACTGATTATTTACTTACTGTTGCCAAATCAAACTTGTCCATTTACAGTGATCTTAACATACAACTTGAGCTTCGCTGACATTCACCACATGCCATACACAAGATATTCTGTACTTCATACTCACAATCTTTTTGTCATGCAGACACTTCTGAATCTGATCCTCCCATGACTTCCTCTGCTTTTCCTTCCTGCCACTTGAGCTAAAAAAAAAAAATTCTTAGTAAGCATCTCATCACTCATTCTTTCAACATGGCCAAGCCACCAAAGAATATTAGTCTTCACCTTGCTAACAACATTTTGCTTCACATTACACAACTGCAACACATCTTCATTCCTTACACAATCAAAATGATTCTTGCCACAAATAAGTAATGCATTTCTTCAGCACACAAACAACTCTTATGTTTCTTCTGTAGTACCCAGGTTTCACATATATCAAAGTACATAGGAACAATTACACTTTCATACACAGCCATTTGGGACTCTCTTGAGAACCAATCATTCCTGTGAAAACCTCCCAAAGAACCAATGACTTTCAAAGAAGAATTCACTAGCCTACTAATTTTACCACCTAATTTGGTATCTCTGTCAAACATGCTTCCTAAATACACAAACTCATTCACCTTGTCAATAACTTTACCATTTAGAATTATATTACAATCAGTACTACCAGTTCCTCTCTCAAACCATAACTTTGGTTTTTCCCCTATTTATACTCAGTTTGAATTTCATGCAAACTTCGTACATCTGAGACAACATACTCTGCAACTCACTTTTGCTCTCTGCCAACAGGACAGTGTCATCAGCATACAGCAATCTGCACACACAGAGTTTACCAAGACATAAACCAGTATAATCTATTTTGGCATGCATGCACGCATCCATAAATATATTAAACAACCATGGCAACATTACACAACCTTGTCTGACTCCTGCACCAATAGAAAACCATTTTGATAAAACACCATTCACTCGTACACAAGCTCTACTGCCAGCATACATGGCTTTTACACTATTAAGTAGATTCCAAGTAACAACATACTTATTCAATACCTTCCACAAAGGTCTCCTATTTACTCAATCGTAAGCTTTCTCTAAATCTATGAAGGCATCAAAAATGTTCTTACCAACAGCCAGATACTTTTCAATCATCATGTGTATGCAAAAATTTGGTTAGTGCAGCCTTTACCAGGCATAAAACCACTCTTTCTGAACATTCCACAATTTCTCATGATAGCATCCTTTCAATCCTGAGGGACCATTCCTAACTCCCAGCACAACTTGCAAATTTCAGTTAACCAGTCAATTACAGAGTCACCACCACATTTCAATATCTTGGCAGTTATGCCATCAACTCACAGAGCCTTACCATTCTGAAGAGATTTTAAAGCTTCACACACCTCTTCTCTTGAGATCCATCCTGTGCTTCCATCCTTCACTGTGACATCATCTGCTTCTGCCTCAGAATCACCTTAGCTTTCTTGATCTAATAACTCACAGAAGTATTCACCCAATCTTTCACTTAACTCATTGGACTCCCATATCATTTCCCTGGTCCTATTCTTCACACAACTTACAACTTTGTTTACCCTATTTTTCCTGAGTCTCTTGCAGTTCCAGAAAGTTTTTCTGTCTTTCCAAAAAGCCAATTCATGCCTTTCCACCTTCTCCTTCCTATCTTTTGCTTTACTCTGGTGAACCAGCTTAGCTGCTTCACATTTCTTACAGCGATATTCATCCACAGAAACTCTACCTTGCAGCATCACCAAATAGGCTTCCTTCTTTCTATTTACTGCCTCTTCAATCTCACTATTCCACCAAGCATCACCTTCATTGTTACCCACAATTGTGGTGCCACAGATTTCTTCAGCAGTAGTGACAACACAGTTCTTAAAACATTCCCACTTCTTTTCTACATCCCTCTCACGTGACTTCAGCTCCTTCAGTCATTCTCTGAGTAAGTCAGAATAACACTGATGATCCTCAGGGAGTCTTTCAATCTTTATTCTCTCCATCCTTGGCCTCTTTCTATTCGTTTTCCTCCAACCAGCATTCAGTTTCACTTGTGACACTACCAAGTAATGATCAGAACCAACATCCGCACCTCATATAAGAAAATGATACAAATTTGGCTCGGATCTATTGTTCTTTTCAAAGTAGCACAGTCCTCTTGGAACTGATGTTGCTGATGAAATGACCTGTGCTTTATAGGCGGCAACCTTGAAGCTTTAAATTTACATGCTATGCATTAATTCCAAAATTACCTGTCAACTGCACAAGTCTTCAAAATCCAACATTTCATCTGCAACAACGTAATAAATGCAAGGTGTCTCTTTTGTTTGAAGATCAAATAATTTTGGAAGGACTATGACTGCTACGAGATACTCAGATTTATCGCCACCAGATTTTTATCAGTGGAGCTACTTTAAGGACAATGCCTACTACTATAATCCATGCAATGAAACAGATTCAACATTACTGCTGACATTTCATCTACATTGCTACAGAGAGTGTCTGTAAACATACTTTCTCATGCTAGGCTTCAGAATGCCAGAGTATATTTTGAACATTTTTAACAATATGTACTGAAAATCTGTTAATTTAAATGGTTAAAAGTGTTTGTGGAATGCATAGTTAGTCTTCACTGAAAACATTGGGCTCTCCTTTTGAAAAATCACCTGATATTACTTTTAATTGATTGTATGAAATTAACCTAATTTAATAAGCAACAGGAGCCAAGAAATAGGTGGTATTAAAGAGTTTAAACAAGCAATAAAATATGTGCTCCTTCTGTCAGACAATGCATGAATGCATTTTCTTAGTTGTCACAGGGTTTTTTTTTCTCCCCCTTATCCTTTCCCTTAATGTATAGACTGTAGTTTCAAGGCAGTTAATGAATAACCACAGAACTTCATCGTACAATTCAAAAACATGTAATATTGCAGTTTGAACTCTACCATATTTAGTTTGAAAGTACAAAACAATTTTCTGTTGGTTTTTCAGCATAATCAAAAGATTACCTTTAAACATTTATGGCAGCCTTTGGCCTTTGAAGTATATTTTTTTTTTTTTTTTGTCACAGTAGTTTTCATCATTAACATTCCTGTGTATAGATTAACATTTGATTAGAATGATTACCTGTCAAAACTTATTCCTGCAGACAAAAATTACAAGAATATGTAAGAGAGATTGTTCTTAATATCTCTTTCCCTGCATCTTGTTCCATTCTCACCACAGAAGATACTGCAACTTCACCAAACTGGAATAGCACCAAGCATAATGCACCATTTATCAACAAAACTGCCACAAAAGGTGTGTTATCTATATGACTTCTCAACAGATACTTGAATAGTTTAAAAACACCGTACATTATTCCTTCCTCTCAATACACAAGTGTCAGGGAAGTTACAAATTAAGAGTTTTCATGTTCTCTGACACTGTGTATCAAGATACAGAGAAGTATGTAAAAATGGTTTTTTAACTTCAGCAAGAGTACCTAGAAGAAATCATATAAATATGACACACTAAAAAAATAATACACACCAAGCATAATGCACCATTTATCAACAAAATTGTCACAAAATGTGTAATATCTATATGACTTCTCAACAGATACTTGAATAGTTTAAAAACACTACATATTCTTTCCCCTTTGATACACAAGATAGAAGAAGCATAATAATGGTTTCTTAAATCAAATTAACATCAGCACTGCACTTTAAATATAACAGTATTTGAAGCATAACACACCACCTAAATATAACTTATAGAATTAGTGTTCTTACTTTATTTTCACACCTCGTACATATGCAATGTGACTGAGTGTCTGAACATACACGCGTACATGTTACTAATCTGCACTCTCTCAGGCTCAGAGGTTAGCTCCTCAAAGAAAGCTAGTCTGCCAGATTAAAGTTTAAAGCTGATGGAACTAGATTTTATTTATTGTTGATGTATCAAATGTCTCCATTTACAGCGATCAGGTCGCACAATGCAAGCTTCACTGATATCTATCGCATCCCGCACAAGACCTATTGTGCTTCATTCTCATTAATTTCTTTTTTTCTCATGCAGACATTCCTAAATCTGGTCCTCCCATGATTTCCTTGTCCTTCCTCTACCCTTCTCTCCTGCCACTCGGGCTGAATAAATTATCTTAGTATAAGTATCTCACCACTCATTCTTTCAACATGGCCAAGCCACCTTAGAATATTTGTCTCCATCTTACTAACATCATTTTGCTTTGCATTACAGATCTGCAACACATCTTCATTTCTCACATGATCAGAATGCGTCTGGCCACAAAACCTCCATAAGTAACACCTCTTTCCAGCACATAAACAACTCTACTTTGTCTCTTCTGTAGTACCCAGATATCACTGTCATATATCAGAGTAGATACATTAGACTTTCATACATTGCCATTCAGGACATTTTCCAGAACCCATCAGTCCTGTGAAATTGAAATCCTCTTAAGGCTTTCAAAGATAAGACCACTCATCTACTAATTTCACCATCTAAACTGTTTTCTCAGTGAAACATGTTTCCTAAACATACAAATAATTTAAACTCTGTACCATTTAAACTGATCTTGCATTCAGTACTAACAATTCCTTGCTCAAAAACCATAACTTTGTGTTTTTTTTTCCTTATTCGTATTCAGTTTGATTTTTTTTTTTTTTTTTTTTTTTTTTTTTTGGATTGAAGGTTTAACGACTACCGTGAACAACTGAATGGGCTGTAAGCAGTCGCCCGTCCCTAATTTAGAGCCACTGGTTCCAGGGAAGGGAGAGAACCAGTGCCATAAGACAAAAAAACATCCATGCCTCAGTGGGGTTCAAACGCAGACCCTTCTCTGATGAATGGTCAGAAGCCAGCGCTTAGAACACTGCGCCACCGGGCGGCTACTCAGTTTGAATTTCATACAAACTTCATACACCCAGGGCAACTGAATACCTGAAAGCTGCAGTATATTCAAACTGACTTTCCACTAATTTAAACTTGAACGTAAGAGTAATAGTTGGTTTGTAATTCAGTGGCAGATGCTGATTATGAGACATGGGTTACACGGCATTACAACACTTCATTTCTAACTTCATACACATGAAAAATGAACCTATAATAACTGAACTCATTCATTGAATTTTCTACCAGCTCCTCTGAAGAGCTGTAAGCCACTGTACACAATTTTTTGGCATTTCAATACATTTGCTGCATCCAAAGCCACTTGTAAAAAAAAAAAAAAAAATACCCCAGTGAAACACGCATGAAAATGCCTATAAAGTTAATTCATTAGCTCTTTTCACATGATCTTTTGTACCTTTCATCACTCCAGGTAAAAATATTTGCAAATGTCACAATTCTGTACAAAATGTCTGAGGTAAATAAGTTCTAGGGCTTATACTTTTGAAATCAAAGAAATTCAGGTCATCAGGATTTGCTAAACTCCCAGCTGTTGTTTTTTTTGTTTTGTTTTTCCCCACTCACACACACAACATTTATTTTGTACAAAATTGTGACATTTAAAAAATTTCCAAAAGCAAAACCTAATGATTTGAATAATTCTTGATGTCGACATATCCCGCCTAAGTTACGTAAAAATTACAAGTGGTGGGACGTTTCGGTAGTGACTTCTAACTTCATCAGCCATGAAATGAAACACGTGGTATTAGCATCAGTTGTTGCCAGATTTCAAGATAGCTTTCCAAATAATAGGTATGTTAAAAGGTGTGTCTGTATTACAGGTGTTAGGAGTAAGGAAGATTTCAACGCTTTCGCGGTACCTGAGGGCTTTCAGATTGCTGAACGGAGCAATGTGTTTAACATTTTGTCAATCAGGAATCGCGGATGGTTAAAATTGAAAGGGAGGTGGAAGGGTTGCCTTTCTTAACATCAGCGATATGTTCCACCAATTGGCGGTTGATGCTTCGGTAAGTATTACCAATATGTGCTTATGGAAGTGTTGACAGGGATAGAGTAGACCCCTTGTAACTCTAGGGGTTTATTGGGATCTCTGTCTTTAAGGATAAGGTTAAGAAGATGTGGAGGTGATTTAACAGCAATCCTGCAGCCAAAAGACTTGAATACGGAGCAAACTTTGTGAATGAAGGCCAAGCTAACGGGCAAAGTTCCCACATACTGATGAGTGGTGGAAAGTTCAGGCAGTAAACTGGTAGATCTATTCTGTGATTCAAATTTATTAATTAGCCTATCTACTAAGAGGGGTGGAAAAGCCATGCAATTTGCCAATGTTGACGATATTCTGATATTTGTTTTGAAGAGCAGAAGGGCTGTTACAAATAAGGTTAGCTCTGTGGATGTACACCTTTAAAGCAGCCAATTTGTATTTACCAAGGGTGCAAGAATGGTAAGGGATGGTATTATGGGTGGCAGAAGGATTCCTGTAAAAAGAGAGACCAAGTGAGAAATCTGGGTTGGCCAGAAAACTAATATTGTTATCCACCTGTTCTTGAGACGAGAATCTTATATGAGGGAATTTGGAAGTTACAGAGGACATAAGTTCAAACAGAGAGTGTTTCTGATGCTAATACCTCGCGTTCCATTCCACGGCTGATGAAGGTAGAAGTCGCTACCGAAACGTCCCACCACTTGTAATTTTTGCGTAACTTAAGCGTGATATGTCGACATCAAGAATTAGTCTAATGTTTTGTGTGTTACGTGTTTCACTGCCAATTATTCTCACTATGACTTCTAATGATTTTTTACATGTCCATTATTAGTTGGTAAAACAAAACTTGGTGTTTTATTAAATACTTAAGTGAGTTTGACAAAGCCAAATCGTAATGGCAAGATGACTGGGTCACAGCATTTCCAAGACAGAAAAGGTTGTAGGGTGCTTCAAAGTCAGCCCCGATTGGTTCAAAAATGGTTCTGAGGAGGGAAAAACCATGAACCGCCAGCAAAGGTGTGGGTTGACCATGGCTCATCAATACTAGAGGAGAGTGAAGGCTATGTCATAAGGTATGAGCCAACAGAAAGGATACTGTGGCACGACTTGCCAGTAATTTGAATGCTGGTGATAGAAGTAATGTGTCAGAACACACAGTACATCAAAACCGGCTGAGAATGGAACTGCGTAGCAGCAGGCATTTTCAAATGCCCAAGCTAACTTCGGTTCACAGTTGGAAGTGCCTACAATGGGAACATGAGCATCAAAACTGGTCCTTGAATGATTGGAAGTAGGTTGTTTGGTCTGATGAATCTCGTTTCCTGTAGTACAATGTGGATGGCCGGGTGCATGTGTCATTTACCTTGTGAAGTGTTGGCACCAAGAAGCTCAGTGGGATGAAAGCAAGTCAGTGGCGAAAGTGCAATGCTTTGGACAACGTTCTGCTGGAAAACCCTGGATCCAGTCAAACTATGATGTCTACCACCTACCTAAAAACATCATTGCAGACCAGGAACATCCTTTCATGGCAACGGTATTCATTTCTAGTAATGCCTTCTTTCAGCAGGATAATGTGTCATGCCATACTACCTGGACTGTTCAAGAATGGTTTGTGGAACATAAGGAAGACTTCCAGGTATTGCCCTGTCATCTAAATTATTCCTTTTAGCGTAAGACCACTACTTATGCTCTGACAGACGTCAAGAACAAAAAAAAAAAAAAAAAAAAAAAAAAAAAAAAACTTAAATATAAACATTATTTATTTTGTAAATCAAGAGAGGGTGCTCTGATGCAACTAGCTCTCTTGCACTTGGATAGAAACAACAAACAGCAACTCTCTCTCCACAAAAGAAGCTACACAGATGTGAGTGAAGTTCCTGTCCTGAAAAATCGTATGATTATGCATCTTACTAGAAGAATTTGTATTTATTGTTTCTTCTCAACAGACAATGGAACTCGTATTTACAGAGTTTCTGTTCCTGGTCTTCAATATTCACTTCCTTCTTCAAGAAGAAACTGTCTCTTGGTGATTCTTTTACATGACTGAGAGTGAAGGTCATACGTTCCCTTCTCACCCGGAGAACCAAATGGTTTATGAAATGCACCTTTTGTTCACAAAGTGAACTATTCTTCTTCTTCTTATTTCCTACAGTTATTAATCATATAATCTGAAATTCATATCTTCAAGCATCTTATTTATGTTCATTAAAAGAAGTCATCCTTATTCTAAAGGTATGTTGTTTTTTTAGCGCTATACTATTTATTTAAATAAAGTCATCATATATCTAAACAACATGAATGCAATATACATTATGAGAGGCAACAATTCCCAACACATCAATCCAATCGAGCAGCTGTGGTTTGCGTTGGAACAGCAAATCTGATCTGACCAAGTTATTCGAGAATGGTTCGCAGAACATGAGGAAGACTTCCAGGCATTCCAAATTCCCCAGACATCAATCTAATCGTGCATCTGTAGTTTGTGTTGGAACAGCAAATCTGATCTGACCAAGTCATTCGAGAATGGTTCGCAGAACATGAGAAAGACTTCCAGGCATTCCAAATTCCCCAGACATCAATCTAATCGAGCATCTGTGGTTTGTGTTGGAACAGCAAATCTGATCTGACCAAGTCATTCGAGAATGGTTCGCAGAACATGAGGAAGACTTCCAGGCATTCCAAATTCCCCAGACATCAATCTAATTGAGCATCTGTGGTTTGTGTTGGAACAGCAAATCCGATCTGCCCGAGTAGTTAGAGAATTGTTCACGGAACATGAGGAAGACTTCTAGGTATTCCAAATTCCTCAGACATCAATCCAATCCAGCATCTGTGGTTTGTGTTGGAACAGCAAATCCGATCTGCCCGAACTGTCCGAGAATGGTTTGAGGAACATGAGGAAGACTTTGAGGCATTCCAAATTCCCCAGACATCAATCCAATTGAGTATCTGTGGTTTGTGTTGGAACAGCAAATTCAATCTGCAGCAATTCAACCACATAACTTACAGGAGTTAAAAGATCTGCTGGTAAGATATTAGTACTAAATACTACTACTACGTTCAAAAAGTTCTGGAACTTTTTGAATATTTGCCAAATATCAGTGAATTACGTCATTCCCCGCTGAGCAAGCAAAAAGCATGATGTGACCGACCAGCCAGAACCGGTTTGATCCAGATCCACACATCACGTACAGCGTATGTGCGTAGTTCGTGATTACAGGCATTCGAGGCTCTCCGTTGCGAGAACAACGATGTCAAATTTTGAGCAGCGCTGAAGTGTAAAATTTAGTGTTCTGCTCGGAAAATCTTTCGCTGAGAATTTTCAAATGATTAAGTCCGCATACGGTGAGAGTGCAATGAGTCAAACTATAGTTTATGAGTGGCATCGACAATTCTAAAATGGACGACAGAGTATTGAGGATGACGAGAGGTCAGGACGACCTTCAACATCCACAACGGATGAACAAATCGCCATTGTCAAAGAAATTGTGAAAAATGACCATCAAAAAACTGTTGCAGCGATTGCAGAAGTTACCAGTATCTCAGTTGGAAGTTGCAATGCCATTTTAACAGAGAAACTGGGCATGCATCACATGTGCCAACAAATTGTTCCCAAAAACCTGACACAAGAAAAAACGGATGAGTGCATGCAAGTTTGCGGGGATAACATCAATGCAGTGGATTCAGACCCGATCTCTTGAATCGATTGATCACTGGTGATGAGACTTGGTGCTTTCTGTACGACCCCTAATCCAACCGACAGTCAAAAGTTTGGAAATGACCATCATCACCACGACCAAAAAATTTCAAGGCTGACTGCTTCAAAGGAAAGGTCTTGTTAACAGTTTTCTTCGGTTGCAAGGGGGTCGTACGCAAGGAATTCCTTCAACATGGTCGTACAGTCACTAAAGAAGAGTATGTTAACATCTCTGAGAAGAGTATGTTAACATCTCTGAGAATCAGTGAGATGCAAGCGACCCGATCTTTGGAAGACCAACTCGTGGGTGCTCCATCGTGATAATGTGCTGGCTCACAGGTCCCTCTTGGTGTCCGATTACCTGTCCAAACATCACATTCCCGTTCTTCCACAACCAGCTTATTCCCCTGATCTCGCCCCATCTGACTTTTTCCTTTTTGCCCAGATGAAGAATTTGCTTAAGGGGCGACACTTCTCAAGTTCCAAAGAAGTGCAACAAGCTGAAACGGAGGCACTGGAGGATGTGGCAAAAGAAGGCTTGCAATCTGCATTTAAATCTTTGTATGAGTGCTGGCAAAAATGCATAGTTGCACAGGGTAACTACTTCAAAGGAAACACCGCATAAACAGGTATTATCTGTACTCATTCTTTTTCAACATAAAAAGTTCTGGCACTTTTTGAACGTAGTAATATAAGACACCTATAGAAAACTTATAGCATCCATGCCTTGCCGGATACGAACAGTTTCGGTAGCACTTAAGAGGACCAACATCATATTAGGCACGTGGTCATAATGTTTTGGCTCTTCGGTGTATATCAAGAAGTATTTCTTCAAGGAGATTCATTTCCCACTGATATGTATGACATTCAGAGGCACAGCCATAGGGGTGTAGGGTGTCATACATCCCCATATTTGGTATTTTGATTTCTATTCGGTACATCAGTTCTGACAAAATTGCCTAATTTTGCAGACAAAAAATTCTGTATTAACATCTATGCATAATGTCCTTTTAAATTATTTCATCCTCTACAGACACAGCTGAGGAGGATGAAAACTGTTTCTGTGACCAAACCAACTCCACGCATTTTCCTTTCGAGAATCTGTTACTAATGTTAGCATGGCCTGGGTCTCAGAGAGGGAGGGAGACAAAGTAAAAACACATGGTTTACTGGAGTCACTGGCTGTCAACATCTACATAAAAAGATAAGTTGGACCTGGTGACCGCCCTAATGGTACCCATTGGATATCTTGTGCTCAGATTGACATATCATAAACATCACTGCGTGGCCTGACAATCAACAGTAATTGTGCAGTTTGTGCCATGTAGGATATGTAGAATAAGTTCTCTGCCGTGGCGATGTTCTGGCTGAACCTAAGCAGAAACTGCCTCCGGCCGTATGTAGCGTTCAAACAACGGAGAACGATTCATGTCGTCCTCTTCTTTTCCTCATGTGACCAATGAATGGAAACAAATGAGATAGAATAGCAGCTGTTTCAACTTATGCGCTGATAGTTGGTTAACTATGTAAAAAAGGCGTAAAATGGAATGAAAAGATGTTATTAAAAGACATAACAGGTACAAAGTTGAATGTCTGCAAAGTAGAAACCAATCTGATATGGATTACAAGAAAAAGCATGAAGTGCCACAATAAGCAACCAGTGAAAATGAAATGTGTTTGTATCTCCTGCAAATCCTTTTGAAGCAGCTGCAAAAAGGAAAAAAACAGCACGAAGAGAGCATTTTAAAAACAACATTATCTGTAGATATACCATCGGAAAAAGGAGAGATCAATTTTCAGTCAAACCAACATGGAAGTTTCTGACTATGACATAAAATCAAATGTGCTGAATGACAACATAGCAGAAGATGCTGGTATCAACAGTACAGAATCTGAAAATGAGCCACCGTTCTTGAGCTCTACTGTAGACTGGACAAACTGTATAGGTCAGTTTCAAAATTCCCTAAATTATTACGATGACTATAAAGAAATAATTGCAAAATGTCAAGACAGGGAAATAATTAACCCTGATTTAATTTTAGTTGAAATTTTGGAGGTTACAGGAATGATTCATAAGCAGTGTGGCAAAATATTAACTTCTTGTAAAGATACACTATCAAATCGATCAAAAAATGCAGGAACAGTTGATGACAGTTTAAACAACTGCAGCAAAGTCAAACATGATTCTGGTATGAGAAAACAAAATAAAACAGATGCTGGGATAAAATATTTAATTTTTATTGGACCTCATCAACCTAACTTAGCAATTTTTCCTTCGAACCCATCTATTTCTACTGCCAAGCAGAGTTGTTTTTCTCCTTCGTGGTATAAACAATATCCTCATTTAGAATATAGCATTGTTAAAGATGCTGCTTATTGCTTTGTTTTCTCTGAAGGTCCAGACAGGGAGAAATCAGATTCTAATTGGAATGAAACAGGTGAGAGGCAATGGCACAAAATGAAGAGTGTTGGTAAAGACAAATTGGGAAAATAATCCCAGCATATCTCTTCTAAAGCTCACAAAGCTGCGTTAGTTGATTTTTGCCATTACTCGCAAAAGATAAACACGTTATTTTTTTCAACAAAAATAAAAGGGATTGTGTAATTCAAGAACATGATAGAAAATTGAATACTAAAGTTTTAAATATTTTATTTGATATTGCCAGAACATTGGCTAGGCAAGACACTGCACTTTGCGGAAATAACTCAGATGAAAATGGAAATTTTCTTCAAATCGTATACTTAATTTCTTTTCATTGCTTGATAATGACGAAATGGTTAGATGAAAAGAGATTAAGGCCGTATCATGTTACGCATCTAAGTGCTGACTCTCAAAATGAATTTATTCATTTGTTGGCCAGTGAAGTGAGATGAGTCATAGTTAATGATATTAATTCAACAAAGGTTTTTACCATAATGGCTAACACTATGCCTGATGTACGTCATTGAGACCAAATGAGTGTGTGTGTTAGAAAAGTAGATGAGCAGGAAAACCCTAAAGAGCCTTTTTGGAGCTCATGGAAGCTAGAATTCTTTAATCTATTCAATCAGCATACGTAACGCAAAAATTTGGTTAGTGCAGCCTTTACCTGGCATAAAAACACTCTGCACTCTGAACATCCCACACTTTCTCTGATGTAAGACCTCATACTTTTTCAATAATGACCTTACCAAACACTTTCCCTGGCATGCTCAGTAGGCTAATACCACGATAGTTCTTGCAGTCAGTTTGATCACCTTTTCCCTTATACAAGGGAACAATGATAGCATCCTTCCAATACCAAGGGGACATTCTTAACTCCCAGAACAACTTGCAAATTTCATGATATTTAACACAGCAATCGGACATTGCCAAATTGTCTGTAATTACTGTTTCCCACGTGAATTAAATCGCATCAGAAAACTTGAAAATTCCATCGCCGTGGGCGGGAAACAGTAATTACAGACAATTCGGCAATGTCCGATTGCTGTGTTAATTATCATGACGTATTTTCCACATATTATATGAAGAATGTTTCTTCAACTCTGAATTGCAAATTTCAGTTAACCAGTCAATCACAGAGTCACCACCATATTTCAACATCTCAGCAGTTATGCCATCAACTCCCGGAGCCTTACCATTCTGAAGAGATTTTAGAGCTTTACACACTTCTTCTCTTGAGATCCCTCCTGTGCTTCCATCCTTCACTGAAACATCATCTGCTTCTGCCTCAGAATCACCTTTGCTTTCTTGATCTTATAACTCACAGAGGTATTCACCCCATCTTTCACTTATCTCATTGGGCTCCCATATCATTTTCCCGATCCTATTCTTCACACAACTTACAACTTTGTTTCCCCTATTTTTCCTGAGTATTGTGTACTTCCAGAAAGTTTTTTCTGTCTTTCCAAAAAGCCAATTCATGCCTTTCCACCTTCTCCTTCCTATCTTTTGCCTTACCCTGGCGAACCAGCTTAGCTGCTTCATGCTTCTTACAGCGATATTCATCCACAGAAACTCTACCTTGCAACATCCCCAAATAGGCTTCTTTGTTTCTCTTTACTATTTGGAAAGACAGAAACACTTTTAAAAACAAGTTGACAGAAAAACTTCTAAAGACAAGTTCATTTTGAGATTCAGGAACAAATGGTAGTTAAAGGGAGCAAGGTCAGGTGATTAGGAAGGGTGTGGTAGCAGTTCAACCCCACATTCATGGATGGCAGCCAAAGCAACTATTGATTTGTGGTTTAGAGTGTTGTCCAGATGAAACAACACCCCTCTGGTCAGTTTTTCTCAACATATATTGATCAAATGTTGCCAAAGTTTCCTTAGGAGGTTGGCATAGTATGCTCCAGTGATGGTTTAGTCCTTTACAAGGTAATCCACCATCCCCACCCCATCCACATCCCAGAAAACTGTTGCCATCACCTTTCCAACAGAAGTGACAGACTTTGTCTTCTTTGGAGTAGGTGAACCAGCATGCTCTCATTCTTCTGATCCTGGAATATAGTGGTGTGCCCATGTTTCATCCACTGTTACAAATAGCTGCAAAAATTTCTCTGGACTGGCTTCAAACAGTGCAAGAGTGTCTCGTGATCAGTTCCATCTGATCTGCTCAGGTGTCAGGAGTTTTGGGATCCAACAGGCAGCAACCTGTTATTGCCACATGTTTTGGTTGGTTGGTTGACTGATTTTTATGGCACAAGGGCCAAGATTGGCCAAAGAGTGCCAGACATAAGACAATCAAAGAAAGACATTTAAAAACTTGGTATAAGAGTTAAAAGCTGGCTGATGTCGTAAAAGTGAAAACTGAAAACGAGGAAAGGCTAAAAGGTAGATAAGTTTTAAAAAGTCAATGTGTTTCAAAAACAAAAAGACTGAGGATGTATCACATTGGTCACCCAAGATCCTCTGCAGCGTGGCTGTGCTATTGTCTAACAAATGGGAACGGAAATGATGAACGCAATGACCACGAAAACGAACACAACACCATAGAATATGAGTGACAATGAGTCAGCAATTGCACGTCCCACACATCAGGGCAGTGTCACCACACAGCAAGAAGCAGTGGGTGAAACAACAATGCCCAATGTAGAGACGGGCAAGAATAACTTCCTCACAATGGTTTCTTCACAAACTAGAAGGCCATAGTCCGATTTGTGGTTTGATGGAGAGAAGTTTGTTCCTGCCCTGTTGAGACCAGAGGGACTGCCACCTGGCTATGATGAATGCACGGATGCCAGGACGAAAATCTTGGAAACAGAGTGACAGTCGAGTGATGGGCAAGGAGGATACGGATCTGGCAGAGGCATTCGCCAGTTTGTTACCCTGAATCCCAACATGGCCAGGAACCCAACAGAATCGAACCTGGAATCCAGCACCAGTCAAAGTCCACAGGAGGCAACAAACATCTCTGATGACTGGAGAATCATTGCCCTCAGGAGAAGATAAAACTTGGATGACAGACTGGGAGTCAATGCAAAGCATGGCGCGATGATGGGGTTGAGACTGGATGTGATGCAAGGCGAGGAGCACCACATACATCTCTGCCGAGAAGACTGTCGCTTCTGGAGGAAGCCTCGCAGCACAGGTCTCGTCACCACACACAAATGCTGAACCTACATCACCAGATTTCAAGCCATTGGTGAAGGCAGTCACGAAATCTGGATGGAGCAAAAGGTGCTCGGCAAAAAGCTGCTGGTACAGCTGAGTAGGCGTGGAAGACTTGGGCTACACAGAAAGAGAAATATCAGCAATTGCCTGAACTGGCTGCCAGGGGGGATCAATAAAAGCCTTGGTCACACCAATCAAAGACAGATTAAGGCCAGCATCGCGCACCATGTTCAACAGACAAATCCCAAAACTGGGAACACAAGAAGGGCGGTTGGAAAACAAGCAAACACTATGTGGCTGGAAGATGGAAGAATGCAGTTGATGATCAGGTAGAGATTTCAGCTTGGTATAGAACTGGAGAGATAGTTGCTGATTCCGAAGGCATAATGGTGGTTCATTAGATTCGGCGTAAAAAGTATGCACGGGAGATGTACAGAAGGCTCAGATGCAAAGGCACAAATCCTGGTGATGTACAGGATCAAGAAGCTTAAAGAAAGAAGGCCGGGCTGATCCGTATGTCACACAGCCATAGTCTAACCTTGACCGGACAAAAGAGTGATAAATGCGAAGCACGGAGTACCTGTCAGCCCCCACGAAGTACCGGAGAGGACCTTCAGGATACTCAATGAGCGCATGCATTTCACCTTTAAGGATAGAATGTGAGGGCGGAAGGTGAGTATGCGGTCGAAGGTTAATCCCAGAAACTTAACCTCTGTAACCACTGGAACAGTAGTGCTTCCCAGACAGAAGGGTCCAGGTGAAGACCTTGTTTGCAGGAAAAATGCACACACAGTTTTCTGGGAAAAGAAGACGAAACCATTCTGATAAGCCCAGGAAGAGATCTTATTAATGGCAGACTGCAACAGCCACTCAATTGTGCGCATGATGCCGGAGGCACAGGAAATCTGAAGATCCTCCACATATATCGTCCCACGAACCATCAGAGGAAGTAGGACGAAAATGTGATTGACATGAAGGATGGAGACAGTGACTGATAAAATGGAGCCCTGAGAGACACCCTGCTCTTGGGAGTACATCACAGAGTGGGTCGAACCGACGCACACACGGAGCATCCGGTTCTGGAGAAAACCAGCAATAAAAGTTGGTAAATTTCCCCACGATCCGCAGTTGTGCAGATCACGGAGAATGTCGTATCTCCAAGTGCGTTCGTATGCCTTTTCCATGTCAAAGAGCACTGAGACTATGTGCTGACATTGAACAAATGCCTCCCTGATAGATGTCTCAAGGTGAAGGTGGTGATCAGTGGTAGAACGAAAATGATGGTAGCAGCTCTGCTAAGGTGACAAAAGGTGATGAAATTCCAGAAAAAAGATGAGACGAAAATTGATGATATGTTTGAGAACTTTGCCGAAGCAGCTTGTCATAGCGATCGGTCGGTAGTTGAACGGGTTCGTTGGATCTTTACCATGCTTGAGAACTGGTATCACAATAGCCATACGCCTCGATTCAGGAAAAACGTGCTCCTACCAAATCCGGTTAAACAGCAGTAGCAAACAGTCAAGAGATGACAGAGAAAGGTGCTTCAGCATTTCATAATGGATGTTATCTAGTTTGACTGATGTTCGTTCAGAACGATTTAAAGCGATTTTCAGATCCACCGCTGTCAACGGGCTGTTATAGTCCTCCGAGCAAAATGGGCGGAAGAATATGTGTTTCCTCTCAAGTCGCATCTGAAGCTCTTGGAACGAAGGAGGATACTTGCTGCTTCTGAACACAGAAGCAAACGCTGCGCCAAGACAGTCAGCAATACCCTGAGCGTCAGCAACCATTCCGCCACCACTCTCGAGAATGGAGATCTCTCCAGATGGGTACTTTCCCCAAATCTTGCAGAGCCAATTCCAAATGATTTTCGAGCTGGTAAACGAGTTGATCCCTGATACATACTGGATCCAAGATTCCTCTTTTTTCCGACGACGAACCAGTAGCGCACAGGCCTTGGCCTTCTTAAAAGCATGTAAGTTGGCGTCTGTGGGGTATCGACAAAACCTACCTCAAGCCTTACACTGAGCTTGACGAGCAGCTTTGCACTCAGAATGCCACCAAGTCTTCGGACAACTTGGAAATTTAGTTGACATCTTCAAAATGGAAAGTTCCGCTGCATGCACAACACAATCGGTAACCACCGCAACAGCATCGTTAACTGTACCTGTGGACACCATATCAAGAATGATAGTCGCTGAAGTAGTAAAAGCATCCCACTTGGCTCAATCAATTATTCATCTAGTGGGACGGGCAGTATTCGTCACCAGTGAGCCAAAGAAAGATTGGAAAATGATCACTGCCTAGGAGATCACCAGACAAACTCCATGACCAGTCAGAAAATATGGATGGGGAACACAAAGACAGATCAATTGCTGAATACATGTGGCTGGGTTCATGAAATAAGTGCTGGACCCCATGTTATGGAGACAGAGTGATGTATTAGACAGGAGGGACTCGACAACATGGCCCCACGAGTCCCGACTGTGGTCTCTCTACAGCGGATAATGTGCATTAAAATCTCCAAGAAGAAAGAAAGGAGGCAGCAGCTGATCAACCAACTCTTACAAGTCGGAAAGGCTTACTGCTTCATGTGGTGGTAAGTAGATTGAACAGACGGTGAGCAGAATGTGCACAGAAATTCTCATCGCCACTGCTTACAGATCCGTACGCAGAGTGATGGCCATGACAGGAACACCATGAGGCACAAGAACGGCCACTCCTCCACATGTGATAGCCCCATGGTCATGATCCTTATGAAAAATGCTATGTCTGTGCACCGAAAAAGCATCTGCAGGGCAGAGTTTTGTCTCTTGGAGATCGTGGGTGAATGTGAAGACAGTACTTCAAATTAGCAATATGGGGCCGGAGGCCTTGACAATTCCAACTCTATGATGGAAACGATGATGAAAAAGAAAAAAGATAATGAAAGCAGTAGAAAAGATAGGACATTTAAAGGGTTTCAGAGTCCATCAGTTCCTCGGGTAATTCTGCAGTGCCTTTCATAGGCATGCTGTCCGGGGGAAAGACTGGTGGATGTTTCCAAGAGGAGGACTTCAATGGAGTCATCCCGACTTGGGCTTTTGTGCGAGACTGTGTGCCTGAGGAATTTTTGGGCCTACCTTTTTGTTTGCCAGGTGAAGAAGCAGACGTTGCAGCATGGGAAACTTGTTCTGGAGCCACATGCCTGGGTGAGGCTGCAGGAGAACCCCAAGCAGTGGTCTGTGGTGGCAAAGACAAAGTATCCATGTGGGAAACTCCATGGGCCTTCAGCCCAGAAGCATAAATCTTCAAGAAAGAGACAGGGCAGTCCTTTAGCACAGTGATATCCGTCTGAGTAGCAAAGGATGCCTTAGAAGTCAAGACGGAAGCATAAGTGCGTCCACTTGTAGCAGAAGGAAAGATCCTCCTTTGAGCTTCCGGGTAAAAAAGGTGTTCAAGGGTCTTGACTTCTTGAATCTTGCACTCCTCAATCCACCTCAGGCAGTCCCTTGCATTGGTTGTGTGGTTGCCTTTGCAGTTGACAAAAGGGGAGCAGCAGCAGAGCAATCAGACTGAAGATAGTCGCACAAACCACAACGACTGCAAGTGGCAGCACCACGGCAGGACTGCTGTGAAAGCAACGAAGAGGGTTTAGAACGCACGGACGCACATCACATCGCAAATAGCCCGCATTGATGGAAGATGGTAGAGTCGGGCGATCAAAGGTCAGAATGAATGACTGTCCTGGAGTTCACCAGGTCTCTGTCCCGGCGAAACTTGATGCAACGCACAGCAGTAACACCATAGCTAGCAAGATCCTCAAGAAGTTTTTCCTCTGAAACCTCCACGAGGTCACCTTCGGAAATGACACCTCGGGATGAATTCAGGGACTGGTAAAGCTTGATATCCATAAGGACACCACCAAAGTTGGAAACAGCTAAGAGCAACTCACCATAGCGTGGAGTTGACATTTCTACCAAGAGATTTGATTGTAACTTCTTCGCACCTTTTGGTGACCCAACGGCACCCAGCAGAGCCTTCTGAATCCAGAAGAGAGATTTTAAGCTAAGCTTGTGAGATTCTTCCCGTGCATGAATGAAAAAGAATCAGGCATTGTAAGCTGGCAAAGTTTGTATTTTCTTATGTGAGCAGCTAGGCTCCTTATCCAATGGTTTCTTCTGCTTTGAAGAAGGGGAAGGATTGCAAGAATCCATAAATAATGGAATAGAATTTGTCCGCTGACCTCCCCACTGACCACAGTGCCCAACTGGGAAGAGTAGGAGGTCTGCAAGCCCCAAAGGATGCAGGACATGGCTCTGGGAATAGGCAGCGGATATAGCAAGTTGATAGGGCAGACGTGCGCTCGGTGAGTACCGAGAGTTCCCGAATCTTGTAACACCCTTTTGGCATGCCCACACTATCCCCAGACTTTCCCTGTCGTACGCAACGATAAGCCGTTATAAGACAGGACTCCACTTGACCACTGACTTCATTGACTAGGAGTGTGTTAGTTCCCAGCCACCTGTTTACGGTGAAGCAGGGGGAAAGAGGAGTCTTGGTAGCTGGCGACAAAAACACCCCCGCCTACAGAAACCTCAGCCTCCCCTTGTCCACCTTACGGGTCACCGCACGTGGCAAACATGCAGGTGGGTCTAAGCTAACCAGCCCAGAAAAACAAAGAGGGAAACAAAAAATGGGGAATAAAAGAAAGAGAACGAGAAACTAAACTCTGGCGCTGTCGCATAATCTCAACCTCAGCAACCTACAACTGAGGCAGGTGCATGTCAAGATAACAACAAAAGGCTAAAATGAGAAAACATCATATACTGTGTGTCGGCTCGAGCTGTGGGGTCGCCACTTTGCCATCAGTTGGATGTTGAACAGTTGTCCCTGTGGTGATGGTATCGTATGAAAACGAAAAGACAAGAAGGTCCATCACAAGGCCAGCTCGGGCCGTGGGGGCGCTTACTCCCCAAATAACTGGAAAACCAGTTATTCCCGTGAAGGGCCAAATGTTTTGTCAGAATACAATCAACTGTAGTTTTTAACATGTGCAATGTCTCACTAATCTGCTTGATCATGAGGCGTCTATCTCACAATGTTGTTTCGTGCATTTTGTCTACATTTTCTTGAGCGATGGCATCAGAGGGTCTGCCTGAGTGGGTGTTATCTTCCACACGCTTTTCCTCACACTTGAACTCTGCTGCCCACTTCTTTACAGTACTGCATGAAGGAGCATCCTCCTCCAGCGTTGCAACAATACCTTCAGGGATGTCTTTTGGCTGTAACCCTTTTTTATGCAGTTACTTTATCACAGCTCTAAGCTCTTGCTCCAACATTTTTTCCTTCTTGGTTCACAAAGACACCTTCTAGAATCTGCTATGAAAAAAAAATAACGAACATAACTATGAAGCTGAAATATAGTATTTAGGCATGTAAATACTTGTAATATTACTTAAAAAAGAATATTCAAGCAAAGCAAACTGAATTTGCTTGTATCATTTACTGGTTATCCATGACTCGACCGGTAATCGGGAGATGCAAGGTTCGATTCCCGCTCCAGGACGAAGTTTTCAAGTTTTCTGAGAAGTGTTACATGGATGACCAGTAAGTGGTACAAGCAAATTCAGTTTGCTTTGCTTGAATATTCTGTGAAATTTCCATGTATAATGAAGAAAATTTCTTCCTTCATTGAGTTACTAAAAAAAATCACAAATCTATCACTATTCCTCCATGGTCAGGTCAAAAACTTCTGGGTCACCCTATGTATTGATCACCTTTACACATGTATATATGTCAAATAGCATTATCCAGTTTCAGTGAGAAGGGAGGTATCTAACATCACTGAGTGAGTTAGCAATTTACTGATCCTTGACATCCTCTATTTGGACATATGCCACCACCTAGATGCATGTCATCTCAAAGGAGAACTCACTCACTCACTCACTCACACACACACACACACACACACACACACACACACACACACACACACACACACACACTCACACACACACACTCACTCACACAGACACCAACAGAAATTCCAGCCTAACAGGGGTCAAGATTGACGAGACATCTCTAAATTCTTGCGACAGTATTATAAGAATGGGAATAAGTGATCAGGAAAACTACTACCACGAGCGTCAAGGGACTGGCCAATCTAGAAATCTTCCTTCACATGAGAACAGAAGCAGGGAAAGCATGATTAAGTGGGGCTTCCTTGGTAGCTCTGACAAATGCGACTGCTGTGATGTCTAGACCATCGACCATCTGTTAACATGGAGTGGGCCTCACATACTCTGATATCGATCTGGCCTCACCATACTCTGATATGGATCTGGAATGTGGAACTGAAATTGCAACTTGGTGTGCAACTAGATGGGAAAACACACACACAAAAAAATCTTACACTACACTGGTACTATATCTGTGCTACTCATCATGATTGCATGAACTTATTGCTTATATGACTTTCGATTACTGTAATTGCACTTGGACATGAATAATAATTGGTATACATTTTTTAAATGGAAACCATTTTAATTCATAATTATCAAGTTCTGCCACGTGCTTAGAAAGGAAATAAATAAAAATGCTTACCTGCCCAAGACCAGTAATTCCACCACCTAGCCTCAACAAACGGTCCATATGTTATAAAAGCAGCACAAATACCTGAAACAAAAACATATCCAAAACTTTGCAGATGGTGCTGTTCCACAATACTTTACAGAATAAAGTGACATGATCTTATTTCTAGATCTACAGTAAAATGGCATTATTCCATGATTTGAGAGAAAGAAGTAAAACTCATAGCATGCACAAAATTACGCTACTTTCATGTAGAACTTTAAAAGCACTGTATTTTTAAATGCTATCCCAGGTATTTTTTAATGCTATCTAATGCATATTTGCACAAACACAACAAACATTATCCAGATGAACACAGAAGAAAAAGAAGCTAGTATGTATGTCAGTTAATTATGCTGCCCTACCACACTGTAGATTAACATTCATTGTTATAAGCCCATGCCTCTTTACACCAGAAATTATCAGTTCACACTGCTGGTGTGATCGCTACATAAGTTATATAATGTGCAGACGTTTATTCCCACCCACCAACATGCATGCACACAATTTATGGTTAAAGATGTTCAATTCTAATTTAAGAAAGCTTGGTTTCCAGTTGATAAAAAGCAAGGATGTTCCAAGCTCTAACTGTGCTCAATACAATATAGATCTCTCTCTCTCTCTCTCTCTCTCTCTCTCTCTCTCTCTCTCTCTCTCTCTCTCTCTCATTCTACATAAAATCAACAGATATCCTCCCAAAACTTGTTAAGTGATTTTTATTTTCAATTACTTTTTTGCATGGCATATTACGGATCACACAAATGAAAACATTTATAAAACGGGTATATTACTGATCACACAAATGATTTTGGTGAGTCGTACCTTTCACCACCCAAGATATTGGGTTGTCGGAAAAGTAATGACGTATTTTGGCACCCGATGGCTGTTGGGCGGTTTTGGAACTACTAGAGGCATGTGCAGCTCTGTTAACGCTATGGCATTTGACAGGTGCCAGTTCTAGCTGCAGTCTAAAAGGAATAGTGAGCAATTTGGTTGATTTGCGGAGATTTGACATCAAGGAAGACCAAACTGTGCATTTTCGCCATATTTTACTGTTTTACTTCCGTAAAGGGAAGAACGCTCGTCAAGCTTGTGAAAAGTTGCGTAAAGTGTACGGTGATAATGCTCTACAAGAACGTCAGTGCCAGAGGTGGTTCGCAAAATTCCGTGCTGGTGATTTTGACCTCAATGATGCTCCTCGGTCCGGGAGGCCAACCGAGGTTGATGATGACCAAATCAAGGCATTGATTGAATCAAACCCACGTTACACGACACGAGAGATTGCAGACACATTGCACATCCATCATTCAAGCTTTCACGACCACCTGAAGAAGATAGGATATGTAAGCAATCTCGATGTGTGGGTTCCTCATGAACTCAAAGAAGCTCAATTGACGGCGCGTATAAACATCTGCGATATGCTCATTAAACGTGAGGAAAACGATCCTTTTTTGAAGCGACTGATAACTGGTGACAAAAAGGGGATTGTGTACAACAATGTGCTGCGCAAACGGTCTTGGTCCCGACGTGTTGCTTCGCCTCAAACGACATCCAAAGCAGACATTCATCAGTGGAAGGTTCTGGTCTCAGTGTGGCGAGATTTTAAAGGTGTTGTGTTTTTGGAGCTCCTACCACGGAACCAAACAATCAATTCGAATGTGTACTGTCGGCAACTGGACAGTTTGAATGAATCCATTATCCAGAAACGTCCAGAGCTCGTTCATCGTAAAGGTGTTGTGTTCCATCACGACAACGTAAGACCACACACAAGTTTGATCCCCCGCCAAAAATCATTGGAGCTTGGGTGGGATGTGTTGCCACACCCAACATACTCGCCTGACCTTGCTTCATCAGACTTCCACTTGTTTCGCTCTCTTCAACAGTCCTTGCGTGGTATAAGGTTTAATTCAGATGAGGCTGTAAATCAGCACCTTGTACAGTTTTTCGCCACGAAAGACAGGTCCTTCTGTGAACGAGGCATTCTGCAGCCCACTGAAAGATGACAAAAGGTTATCGAACAAAACCGGTGTTATATCATTGATTGATCTTTGTTCTTTCTATCAATAAATGACCTTTGCAAAACATTGCTAAAATACGTCATGACTTTTCCCACAACCCAATAGGTAAGCGGAAGTATATGCACTTTTTCACCTGCAGCAGTAAAAAAATGGGCACATTGGTGGGTAAAATTCCTACTCAATGTAATGGTTAGTGATTACTCACCAATTCAAATCGAGTAACCAATAATATTTGTTAAAACACTTCATGTATTGGTGGAAACCTCAATGTTTTTTTATGTACACTAGGCTCTTGCTGATCCGGCCATTCCTTGCACAGACAGGTACCAGATTAACGAGAGTGCCAGATTATGGAGAGTACAAAAAATTTAATTTCTTTATTAAATTTAATGTTACAAGTTTACTGTAAGAAGTACATATGTACTTAAAAAAACATAAATAAGAAACAAGATAAAAGAATACGATCAGTATGTACTATATTGTCTCATTTACTACAATGAAATTATCTTTTCATATCATTAAAGTACAATGTGTACTATACTATATACATTAAGAAAAAAGCATACAATTTTAATACAACACAGATGAAATGCTACCTGGGTAGCAACAGATAGTCTAACCATATCCCACATTCGTGAGTTCATAAGGACGAGTAGCCTAGCCTCTTTTGAATCACAGCCGGAGCTGGAGGATGGATAACTGAGAGGCCGGATTAGCAAGTGTCTACTGTATCAGCTCCTGTAGCATTGAGGAAAAGAATTCGATTTCGCCGATGAGACATCAACTAAAACAGCCAATTCATGACATAGAAAGATATTCACTTCTACTTTACAAGAATGAAACAAAAACGAATTCCTTTACTTTATTTAGAAAATATTCTTTGCCAGTTTCAAACATTGGTCATGATAAAACCTTCATGTTTTTTTGATGTACCAGCTTCTGCAACGCTGAAGTTTAAACATCAATTAACGGGGGTAAAACTTTGGTGTTCAAAAACATCTGAAGTTTTTTGCCCATCCCTAGTTAGGACTGGTTTCACGTCCTTTTACTTTTACTTCTGAATTATTATACCTTTGCAAATTGGCACTAAAAATGACAAATGGCCAAACTGGCAGCCACTAAAAAAAATTTAATCACCAAAGTTGACAGTTAATCGCCATCTGCCGAGTGCAAATCTGCACCTTTAAGTAGCACGCTACAAAATAAAGAAGTTTATAGCAGAAAATTATGATACAAATCGTATATACCACTTTAAAAAAAAGTGTAAAAAGATATTCTTTAAATCATGTAACATTTACAAAATTCCTAATGAGTTATTGGCTGGGATAAGAGCTTCAGTGCACCTTGTGTTCAATCACATACTTGACTTGACTTACATTGTGAAAGCTAGTCAAACTATTAACTCGGAAGTCTTTTTAGCTAGCAAAAATGGCACTTACTTTTTTTTTTTTTTAGAACTGCTGACTGAGAGACTTGATTATCTTAGTCGAGGAGAATAAATTTACAGATATTTTTTCATGTTTTTTATTTGAATGCTCTAGGCTTTGCAATTAATCTAGCTAGCTTATAGTACTGCCACTGAATGTGTTAAAAATATGTCACATATGATGATCAGAGTACAGATAAATTATTACAAATTATTGTAACAAAAATTGTTTGAGTAATTTACCTTGGTATTTAGCTCTGAATGCCATAGTAAAAATATGCATAACACAGGGGTTTATAGAAAATTTTCGAACTGGGGGTATGATGGAAAAGACTGGGAAGGGAAATGTGGAAACTAAATTTAGCAATGTTAGATGAAAGTAAATTTTTTTAAGGCTGAAAATTTTTATAGTGAAATATTTAGGCTTTAAATCGAGGATTACAAATAGGGAAAACTCTTCAAAAAATGGAGAACTTTTTACAATTAAAAATTTTAAAAATCGGCGATCGTTTTTTAAAAACTACACGCAGTTATACACTGGTGTGCAAAACTTAAGGACGAAGAGGAGAAATTAGCATAACAGCGGAATGAGCAGGCAGAACGGACTGAAAGACCACTCAGGAGATAGACTAGGGTCTGGTACGGTAGGGCATGCGCATATATGCAGCATGACGGGGGGGGGGAGTGTCGGAAGGGTATAAAGAACACAGGCGGTCTATGATGCTCAACAATTTGGTGAAAGCTATTGCACGGTGTACATCGGTTTGAACGACGTCGAGTTGCTGCCGCAGTGTGATATGGCCAACAGGCAATCCAGTAGACGACATCTGGATGACTTTACCCGAGGTTGCATCATTGGGAAGTTGGAAGAAGGTCGAAGTGTGACTAGTGTGGCCGAGGAGTTCGGGATCGCTCACAGCATCGTTTCACGAGCTCGGAGACCATTTCAAACTACAGGAACAGCTGTTCGAGAGTTTAGCAGTGGTCGTCCACGAGCAATCCCGGCGGCGGACGACCGGTATATTGTCCTACAGGCGAGAACAGACAAGACGGCAGACAGCGGGAGAAATCGCAAGGCACATGCAAGAGACAACTGGACGTCAGTTATCGCATATTACCGGGGCCAGGAGGCTGCACAAAGGTGGTCTATTTGCACAATGACCAGTATGGTGTGTGCCATTATTGCCTGCTCATCGGAGACGGCGGTTTCTGTGGTGCCAGGAACACAAGAACTGGACACATCAGCAATGGGGTAGAGTTTTCTTTACGGACGAGAGCCTATTTAGTCTGACGAGCGATTCTGGACGTATACGCATCTGGAGAGAGCAGGGAACACACAATCACACCTCCAACATCATCGAAAGGGCCCGGTTTGGAGGTGGCGGAGTTCTCGTTTGGGGCGGTATCATGCTTGGTAGCCGTACTGACCTCCACATCTTCCAAGGAGGTTCAGACACTGGTGTCCACTATTGTACCGAGGTTCTCCTGCCTCACTTGCGTCTGTTTAGAGGTGCTGTGGGTCCTGAGATCCTCTTCATAGACAACAACGGTACACCTCATCGTACAGTGGCTGTTGCAGAGCTGTTGGAGAGTGAAGATATTCAACGCATGGGTAGGCCCGTAAAGTCCCCGGACCTAAATCCAATCGAACACGTGTGGAACCTTCTCGGGAGATGCTTGGCAGCACGTCAACAGCCGCCAGCAACGATTCCGTAGGTGCAATTGGCGCTACAAGAGGAATGGGCCATGATACCTCAACAGCTCCTTGACAACCTCGTCCTCAGCATGGACAGACGTTGTAAATCCTGCAACGCAGTCAGGGGTGATCATATCCCCTACTAAAGACTGGATTTTTCTTGGCAGCCGCCTGTCACATGGACGTTTCTGTCTTCTGTTCAGTTGTGCTGGAAGCTACCTTTTCAATAAAGTGCCTTTGTATCCTTTGGATTCCTTATTTGGATGGTTTTGCTCACTTGTCCCATATTCTTACATCTTGGGGATCTTATGGTATGATTCGAGTCAATGTGGTGCACTTCTGCACTACGTTACATTCAAAAAACCGTCTCGTCCTTAATTTTTGCACGCCAGTGTATTATGGATTAGGGAAATGGAAAGACCTGATAACATCATGATCAAAGGAGCCCTCACTTGGTAATGAGCTGGACATATTACTAGAAGACTTAACCACCTTTGGACAACTGAAATTCTTACTAGCAAAGGTGATTGTGGAGGTGAAAAATCAGAAAACGTATGAAGTGTTGAAATCAAATTAAAAAAGATGGCAATTTTGAAGTATAAATTATAAAGGACTACATTGCTTTAGGAGGATTTCACAGGAATGATGGATTCTAAAGGAAGTCCCGAATGGCCGTGTATGAAAGTTAATTGCTCCTACTCTGATGTACAGCAAAGAAGCCTGGGTACTGTAGAAGAGACATAGTCGTTTGTGTGCTGGAGAGATGCATTACTTACGAGGGGCAAGATATACCTTTACTTTGAAAAATAACTCTTTCACATATGTTTTATACTAATGCTTTCTTGTTATATTCTTAGTGTCTCCCCCCCCTGCAGGGGGTACTGAGGATATGAGGGTCCTAACAAAAGTTCTGCACACTGTCCATTTTTGAGAAAAGTGTTAAGTAACGGAAAAAGCTTACCTTATTGTCATTCAATCTACTCTTCTCCACTGCTAATGACAGCCTGCCAGCGGTGAGGTAGGTCCTGGATGTCCCATAGTATGTTATCTTTGTTCAGCAGTCGTATTACTCGGGTCACGTCCAATGACAATTTGTCCAGCCGTTCGTAGTGGATGCCACGGAGCAGATTTTTTAACTTTGGTTAAAGATCAAAATCGGGTGGACTGAGAACAGGGCTGCATGGTGGATGAGATAAAGTTTCCCAGCTATATTTCGACAAAAGTTCCCATACCAAAGCTGCACCATGACAAGAAGCATTGTCATGCAGCAAGATCGCTCTCGCTTCCAACAAGTTGGGGCAATTTCGACGAATTTTCGGTCTCAACTTTGTTCCCAGAAAGTCACGATAATATTGTGCACCGACATTTTGCCCTACCGGCACTCGATCAGAGACCACAACACCCTAGGCATCGTATGCAAAAATCATCATTTGCTTCACTCTGGATTGTTGCTGAAGATACTTTGAGGAGTGTGGGGAACTTGGATGCCTCCATTCCGCTGAATGTGACTTCAGTTCACGGATAAAATCATGGGTCCAAGTCTCATCAACTGCAACAATTCTGTTTGGGAAGGTGTCGTTCTCCCTTTCGAACCTGTGGAGTGCTCACTCTGGCTGCCTTTTGCTCGGGGACGAATTGATGGGGCATCCAGCGTGCGGCGATTTTTCTTTTTCCCAGCAAGTCTGTCAAAATACGGTGGACAAATTTGACTGATGAGCATATATCCTCAACTTTTAAACGGCAATTCTCTTCGAGAACCGTTGCAACATTGGTGACAGATGCTTTGTCTGCTGCGGTTTGAGGCCAGCCTGAGCGATGATCATTTTCGATGCTGCTTCGACCCTCCCGAAAGTGCGATGCCCAAGAGAGAAATTGTGCTTTGATCAATAGTTCCATCCCCACAAACTTTTTGCAAGGCAGTGTGGATCTGTGTTGTAGTTTTGTCCCACACAGTTTCTATTTTCACATATAAAAGCTCGTCTAACACAGTGACTCAACCTGAGGAGCTGCAAGCTTCCATTTACAAACCCGCCCAAGTCCACATAGCAAATGATAGCGCGTTGTTCTGACACCACTGCGTTGCTGAGAGTCTGACCTTGATATGACGCAATCATTTTCCCGACTGAATCAACCACTTCCGTTTTAGAATAACGTGTGCAGAACTTTTGTTATGACTCTCGTAGAACTCATCCCAAAATGAATAACCAGCAATCTAAATAAACAAACCTGCTGCCATCTGCCACGGAAGAATTATTGAGGTAGTGTTTATATCGCAAGATGGTGTCTGCAAAGCCACGATCTTAAACGTAAACAAACACATCAGTAAACACCTGAGAGGGACATAGCACTTCAGACATGCTCCCCTGGACATATTTACGAACTGAGTTTCTCAATAGTTTTGTTGAGGGCCAATGTATTAGGAGTGCAACTTAATTCTCGGCCAGTGGCACAACACATTGACAGCAAATTATAGCAAATCGAATACGTACCTGATCAGGAAAATAATCCCCATTGTGTTGGATACATTTGAGCCATCGGTCAGGGAGTTGCCGAATGCCACTGCGGAAAAAAAGAGCGCTGTTTTGAGTTGATAAAGTCATCAATACTTGTGTGGACCTCCTCGACAGAAGTGAAGTGCGTATCACTCAGGTGATGTTGCAGGGAGCGAAAGAGGTGATAATCACACGGGGTGAAGTCTGGAGAATACGCCGGGTGTGACAAAATCGCCCATTCCAGGTCAGTGATAGTGTTTAAAATAATTTTTGCAGTGTGAGGACGCGCGTTATCCTGAAGCAACAGGACCGACCTCCTGCCCTTGCTGGTGTATGGCCTTTTCACCTCCATTGCATCACTCACATGAATGAGTTGCTGACAATAACGCTCAGCATTGACCGTTTCACCAGGTTTGAGCAACTCATAGTGTACGACACCGCACTGATCCCACCATATGCACAGCAACAACTTCCTGACATGGATATTCGGTTTGACTATACTGGTGGTAGGCTGACCTGGATAAATACATGATTTGCGCCACTTAGGATTATCGTAGAGGATCCACTTCTCATCACAGGTCAAAATCTTGTGGAGGAAATCCTTCTTCTTGAATCTGGAGAGCAAGGACACAGCAACATCGTAGCACCTAGACTTGTTCACAGCTGTAAGTTGGTGGGGCACCCAACGGCCGTCCTTGTGAATCCATCCAAGCTTGTGCAGGTGCTTTGCAATGGCTTGCTGTGTTACTTCGAGTTCCTGGGCGAGCTCTGACTGTGTGCGACAGGGATCTGCATCCAACAGTTGTTCCAGTTCCTCATCGTCAACTTTCTGTGGCTGTCCCGGACATTCTGCATTACAGAGATCGAAATTTCCCTGTGTAAACTGCTGGAACCACTTCTTACACATACTGTAGGACACAGCAGCCTCACCCAAAGCAGCACAGATCATTTGCTGGGCTTTCGCGGCACTTTTTTCAGCTAAAACACGAACAGGAGGCAGTGCCTCAAATGTTGCTTCTCAAACGACATTGCTTTCACCGTCAACTTTTGTCCCTTCTGTCACTACAGCTGTGAGCGGTTATGGTTGCCTGGAAAGCTGTTGGATGGTGCTGCAATCAGCCACTATCGCACACAGCAATTTGCATTGGCCAACGTTCCATGATCGCTTACAGTTAGGGGCCAAGAATTAAGTTGCACACCTAATAGTTGCAGATGCTTTTTTTATCTTTTTCCAAAAAGTTATCAGTGCATTTTTGTGAAAACCATGGTTCTTTCATATTTGATTTTACCATCAAAATGGCGTTATCGCATCTTGAAGTTTATTTTCTCAGAAAACACGTGGTTTTCAGAGAAATTAAACTGCTTAGTGAACCTCTTGCTATACCAACAGGCAAAAAGAGTAAGCATTTTTCTTTTGATTTCGAAAAAAAAATGTAATTCTTCCTTTTTCTTTTTCTTTTATGATTGAGGGTTTAACGCCCACTGTGAGCAATTAAATGGGCTATAAGCAGTAGCCTGTCCCTCATTTAGGGCCACTGGTTCCACCGAAGAGAGAGCCAGTGCCAAAAGACAAACACAACATCCATGCCTCACAGGGATTTGAACCCATTTCAGCCGAATGGTCATGAGCCAAGGCTCAGACCACTGCGTCACAGGGGCGACAATTTTAATTCAAAATCAGATCTTTAACTGCCAGTTGCAGTCTTCTATTCCCTGTAAAGTTGTTTCTCTGCAGAATGTGTACACAGTAGCATTTCTGAACATTCATTACACTTCAAACAAATGAAACATGCTTGCTTTGCCCCTTGATACAGAAATAAGTGACTACGGAATTGAAAAACATGCATTTTAAGTGAAATTAAATATTAAAAATTGGTACCACATTGATACAGACATCCGATGTGGACCAGGAACATCAAGCAAAGGTCTTCGCTCTTTCTACATTTATAAGTGAATCAAGACCTCCGTTTGATGTTCCTGGTCCATGTCGGATGTCTGTATTAATTATTCATTCGCCTTCTAATTATTTCTTCAGTTGCTGCTTACCATCTTTGGTGAATCCCCAGCATTGTGCGGGACTCCAAGAAGCAACCTGCCAAATTGGCTTGGCAGTTAGCGTGGGTGAGTCTGGAGGAATTTGAGGCTGCTGTGGTGTAGTGGAAGCACATCCGGCACGTAACTGGAAGACGCTGGGTTCGATTCCCGGTGGCGGCCAATGAGAATTTTTCCGTGACTCACTTATAAACATGGAAAGAGTGAAGACCGTTGTTTGATGTTCCTGGTCCAGGTTGGATGTCTGTATTAATTATTCATTCGCCTTCTAATTATTTCTTTAGTTGCTGCTTACCATCTTTGGCGAATCCCCAGCATTGTGCGGGGCTCCAAGAAGCAACCTGCCAAATTGGCTTGGCAGTTAGCGTGTGTGAGTCTGGAGGAATTCGGAGGCTGCTGTGGTGTAGTGGAAGCACATCCGGCGCGTAACTGGAAGACCCTGGGTACGATTCTCGGTGGCAGCCAATGAGAATTTTTCCGTGATTCACTCATAAACGAGGAAAGAGCGAAGACCGTTGTTTTATGAGGTACCACATTGTTCATTCCACTGTGAAAATAATTTAACTTGTCACGGAAATGGCTCAGTTTCATCACAAACTGATTAAAGTACTGATTTTGACATTAAATTTTGCTTTAAAAAGGGGGAAGGGGGAATACTTGCTGTTTTGAAGAAGACTGTTAAAAATAAGTAAATGTGCAATTCATTAGAAAAAATTCTTAAAAATACGAAGTCGCTTTCTTTCATTATTACCAAATATATTAAAAAGGAGAAACATTATTGGAAAAATATAAAAAAAGAACACAATCAGGAACAGAAATGTAGGAAGGGGACAGCTTCATCAGAAAAAATTTTAATTTCTGAAATCACAAAACATTCTCTTCCCTGATAAAACAATCACTTCTCGCCATTTGGAACATTTTACCACTGGCGTACAAGCAAGATGTCAAAAAACATTGAAGGTAAACGGTTTTATAACCTGCCATAAACAATCACAAAAATGTTTAATAAATGTCAGAATCTTGAAAATATGAACATAAACTTTAAACAAATATTGAATTATACTATTTTTCTGAAATTTATTTCTGTAGTATATTCGATGTTTTCCCATACTCTATAGCAAACTACCGATTCCTGTAAGGACTAAAGGACTATGGAGGATTCGTAGGAATGTATGCAATGGTAATAAACAGGAGGCATGTTACAGCAAGAACAAAAAATTACAAATTATTAAAATTCCACAAAAACCAGACATCAAAAAAAAAAAAAAATCTTACAGACGCTGGGTACAAAACTGTACATAATCCAATTAAATTGGTTGCTTTGCAGATATATATATTTCAGTCAGTGGCAGAAATAAGAAATCTGCATAGCACTTTGAAATTTGTGATGGGCAAAAATCTGGAAATTCAGAACCTCAATCAGGCTTGTACTAGATATGATAGATACCAAAGGACAGAAAAGACCCAGAAGACGATCTCATGGGAGATGTGTGGATGAAATTCAAAAGCATGACGGAGTGACTTGGAAGAGACTGGCTCAACATAGCTAATTGTAGAAAAGACTATGTGATACCTTCATCCAGAAGTGGATCAATAATGGTTGATGATCCACATGATGTTAAAAGTGACTACATTTAACATGGTCATAATCGCAATTGCAGTAATGACCAGAGTTGTATAAAAATAAAATGTATCTGCATACACAACCATTGAAACAGAAAACTTGCTGTAAACCCGCAAAGTGTGAACCACGATAAAAATGGAATAAGAAGATTTAAGGAAAAATTAATAAAACAATGAATAATTATTACAACATTACAGATTCCAATGAGGACAAAATAAGTGCATTACAACTGAATGTGCAGAAATGTGTGTAAAATGGACCTTTATGGCAAAATATTAAAATATTGGACTATGAACCTCATAAAAACAAGAGACTAATTAAAGAAAGTTTTTATATCCAGGAAAACAGTTCCATCAGTGAGCCTTCAAAACTTATAAATAGCATTTTCAACAACTTAATTAAAAAATAGTAGACTTAAGGTGGATTCACCTAAAATCTTTGCCTTGTATTTCCAATGGGCAAACTTCTATAGCCATTTTCTTCACAATTAATGCATTTCCAAGGATGAAAATTTGAACATCGATAAAAATAACTTCATATTATAGCCTAGTATACTTAATAGTTTCTAAAACTTAACCATAATTATATTAAAAATCAATAACTTTTCTTTTGGTGGTTTCGAGACCAGAAAATACATGGCGCGACCTGTACACTGATGTCAGTTGACAAACAAATGTTGGACTGCTTAATTATGTTTAAATTTTTAAAAATATTACGTATACTAGGCTATAACATGAACTTATTTTTATCAATGTTCAAATTTTCATCCTTGGGAATGCATTAATTGTGAAGAAAATGGCTACAGAAGTTTACCCATTGGAAATACATGGCAAAGATATTAGGTGGATCCACCTTAACAAAATATATAAGGAAAAGATTTTAATTTAATAACTGGCAAGTGCAAGAGGAACCTGGCAATAAAATTTAAAATCTTTCTGCGTAAACAAAATTTTTGATACAGTTCCTATACATTGAGAGCAGGTCTTGATAAAATCTAGATGCCAGAAATGTCTGTTAAAACAAAAGAACTCATTAGACGTGAAAAATAATTTAAATTTCTTCAAGTTAAAATAGAGTTAAGTGTACTAATCTGAATAAAGCCTTGAGTAAGTGTTTTAATTGCTGTAAATAACATTTTTATTTTTTGTTAATTTACAAGCAAAATTTATCTGCAAAATATGCTAATAATTTGGAAACTATTCGCATACGGTGTACGCGTGTATGTCTACGTTCTGCTACTCTGGTAATGACTATTTGTCCACAAAAACTTGGCAACACTGGTCTTTTATAGTTTAAATATTAATCGCTTTTATATTAAATAGAGCACAGTTGTCAATGGCAGTTTTTATTTACACAAATGCCTCAGCTTTAGCTTCAGTAATTTTTACCATAATGAAATAATTGTATTTTTAATTTGAAGTTACGTCTAATGTTTGCATTCAATTTTTCTTGTTTAAATCATATGTTTAAAGACAGTCACTGAAACCATAAAATGTATGTATCTCTTCATTTTAGTCCGTTACAATTTTTGCAGATAAAAAAATCATTTCAGCATGCACAAGGTTTGTCAAAGTATCAATGTCTGCTATTTCAACAACCCATGTTAATACTTAAAAGTATAATTGTGCAATACAGGGATTACTAGGATGATATAAATATTACTTTTTGTCAAATTTTCAAGTTGCACACCAACCTGTTGTTGGGACTGACTCAAAAGAGTACGTGCTGCCACTCGAGCGGTGATACCCAATCTTTATGTTCGTTAATCGCTGCACCTCTTCTTTTTCGATTTGTAGACTTTCTTCCAATTTCCGTTTTACACAGTGGTGTTGATGTGAGAGAATCTTTAAAGAAATATCCTCTTAACATACATTGTTTATATTATGGAACTGTAAATGGTGGAAGGTTTCGGTAGTTGACTTGGGCAACTACCGAAAGATCCTTATTATTTGGAAAGATATTTTGGCCGCCCCGGTGGCGCAGTGGTCTAAGGCGTTGGCCTCTGATCATTCGTCCGTAAGGGGTCCGGGTTCGAATCCCGGTCAGGCATGGATGTTGTGTTTGTCTTACGGCACTGGCTCTCTCCCTTCCCTGGAACCAGTGACCCTAAATTAGGGACGGGCGACTGCTTATAGCCCATTGAGTTGCTCACGGTGGTCGTTAAACCTCCAATCAAAAAAAAAAAAAAAAAAAAAAAGATATTTTGAAATCTGGCAACAACTGATGCTAACACCACATGGTTCATCCCACAGCTGATGAAGGTAGACGTCAGCTACCGAAACGTTCCACTATTTATAGTTTCATAACATAACCAATGCGTGATAAGAGGATATTAGGGATTCTTCTAATTTTTAGCATGTTACGTACTACACTGCCAATCCTTCTCACTGTACCAGACATTCAATTAACTGGGACTCTTTAAAAATTCTCTCACATAAACACAACTGGGTAAAATAGAAATAAGAAGAAAGTCTACAAATTGAAAGAAGAGGTGCCACAATTAACGAATATAAAGGATGGGTATTACCGCTTGAGTGGCAGCATCTACTCTCTTGAGTTAGTCCCAAAGACGGGTTGATGTGCAACCCCAAAATTTGACAAAAAGTAATATTTATGTTATCTTAGTAATCCCCGTATTGCACAATTATACTTCTAAGATATTTCATCACTAGGAGTTTGCCATGACTTCATTAATATCATGTTAATACTTTTTCTCTTCAGCCTTGTTTAGGGAAGCATTAAGACACATAAAAGGTAAAAAGTAGAATCAGTACAAAATAATTGTGTGTAGTTTTGGAAAAAAGATTTCTGGAAGTGGTTTTAACATTTTTACTGCCAAGTGATGCCGAACGGCGTCATACAATACTTACCCCAGGTGCCGATGACACCGAACGGCGTCATAATTGTGTCTTCGTATTTCCCTTCCTAAAACCTTTGGCACTTGAAGAGAGGTATCTTTTTTGTCACTGGCACTGAGAGAGTATCCAACTGTTTAAAAATGACCGTGGTTTTGGGGAAGGGAAAGTAAGTTAACTCCCCATAGACTTACACAGCGTGTGCTTTTCACTGCAATGTTTATTTTCCATTGAATGTCACTCATTTTGTGGTGAAGGGAACTATCAATAAATAAATGCTTGAGTGGCAATAATAAGCATTTGCTGCTTAGAGTTCATACGTAAGAGGGCTGTCTATTGAGGACGACAAAGGTATTTCAAGGAAACCCATATCGACTTCAATGCTTAGTTTTGTGGAAACAATGGATATATTCAGACAGGCTATCTCCGGTCCCTCTCAACCAAAAGTTCATCGGCAGGCACATCCTGGCGGGGAAATAGATGATCCCGATAATTTGTCATCATATGCTGAAACGTATGCTTTTAGTAGCTGTGGTACAACCAGCAGTGAAAGTGAAAATAAAGAATGCAATCATGTTAATTAAACAGCAATCAGACAACGCTTAATTGACTGTAATTACTGTTTCACATGTGAATTTAATCACATCAGAAAACTTGAATATTTCAGCACCGTGGGGTGGGAAACAAACTCGCATCTCCCAATTACTGTTCGAGCATGCTATCCATTGCACCACCCACGACGGTGAATTCTCAAGTATCCGAGTATTAAGAGCATCGGAATATTCTCCGACCAAGTTCTTAATAAATACAGATTCTGCTGCCATCTAGAGTTGTTAAGAAAATTTCCAGTTGTTCAGGTATACAGAGTGGAAGAAATATTCTTCTCATAATATGTGGCAAATACGTCATGATAATTAACACAGCAATCAGACATTGCTGAATTGACTGTAATTACTGTTTCACACGTGAATTAAATTTTCAAGACTGTAATTACTGTTTCACACGTGAATTCAATCACATCAGAAAACTTGGCGATGAAATTTTCAAGTTTTCTGATGTGATTGAATTCACGTGTGAAACAGTTATTAGTCAATTCAGCGATGTCCGATTGTTGTGTTAATTATCATGACGTATTTGCCACATATTATGAGAAAAATATTTCTTTCACTCTGTATGTAGAAGAATACAAAGTTCTCTCTCATACTCCGTCAACAGATTTTAGCCACACATTGGTATGATTTTCCCGAAGTCACGAGAATAATTCTGTTCACTAGTGTACTAAGACTGAAAATTAATATAACATAATTTTTCAATCTTTTTGCGACTGAAGAGTTTTACAGTTTATTAGTTACTGTCTACAAGGATATGCACACAGATAAATTTTATCGTATTTTAGAAGAGTGGAGCCATGCAAAACTATGAGATACGAACACGGCTAGGTTGATCCAAATGCACAGAAGCTCATCCGTGGTGACACCTTGTAGCATCTCAGGAGACTTGCCTGGGTTTCTTACCAGTTAAAATAGCACAGCGGCAGTGAACGTGTTACCCATCCCTAAGGAATTGCGCTATTCTATATGACATACAAACTTTTTAACCAATTACTACTCAGAAGGATGCCACCTTACATGGAAGAATCCCTGGGCTAACAAGCTGGCTCCAAAAGGAATAAATCAACAATGACAGGGCTTGAAAAATGCCATGCCCAAGACCCCTGGGCATGTAAATTATTCACCTGAGCAAGTAAAAGCAATCTAGTTGCCTGGACCAGGCAACTAAATTTAAAAATTAAAAAGTTTGGAATAGAATTTCTTACTACAAGAAAAATGACCGTAGTCACATGTCGTGTTTCAGTTCACTGCTAATCACTGGAAGTTGTATTATTGGTACAGAGTGCAAAGGACAAAAGAATATCATTTCTTTAATTATATTATGTTCTAGGTCCAGGTATTGGAACTGTATGCAATTTCTTGCTCTAAACGTTGTTTATTGTCAGCGACGAGATGCATGCCTCTCATGGAACTAGCCTCCAGTGCTTAATGACAAAGCGTTGAAAATTTCAACAAAAAGAAAATGGCAGAATTGCTAAAGTATCAAACAGCAATTTCATACATTATACATACATTTCACTAAGCTGTTCCCTGAGATTCTGAGGTTAGCTCCACAAAGAAATACAAACCACCAGATAATTTTCACCAGAACCCTCATCATCTTTTTAAGTTAAAAAATAATATGAATTTTACATGTTTTGCATTTCCGTTTCTTTAAGGGTATGTATTCCAAAGGTTCAATGTGCAAAAGTGTGTATCTCAAGTTTTAAGATGATGCTGAAATGGTATGATGCTGAAATTGCTATGTTTGATAGCAATTTCAGAAAACTCTCTAACCAGGGTGGGAAAATGACAGAGCTCACCACCCTGGTTAGAGAGTTTTCAGGGAATGTTACACACTTTAACAATATATGAACTCACTTTTGGACATAGTCCACCTTCCCCTTCTCCCACTTTTTGCGAGCAAGTTTTCTGCAGTTACTTCATTCATGGAGAGTAAAACATTTGCTCCCGCAGCAAACGAATCGTGATGTCGTAAGTCACATCGTTATTTAAAAATAATTTTGAGAAACGTCGTAAGTCACACCGTTATTTAAAAAGAAAAAAAAAAAACTTCCTGAAACATATTTGGAGTGTGTGATTGACAGAGAGGTCGTTTATCTACTCCCGAGTTTCATTCCCCCTCTCCACCGTGTTTGTGACAATCAATCGGCTTTAGTGACAAAACCAAACATCGCCCCATTCAGTAAAGATGCAATCCTTTTTGCTCGCTCTTAGTCTTCAGAAAAGGTTACTGTTTGTTTGATTTTTAGAGCCGGGGGACACACTCAATTTAATAACAAACATAATTAGGTTGTTAAACTCATTCACTTTTTTACTATCAGTGGCAATGTTATTCTGAGCGATCGGCCAAGTTTAAACACTTTCGTTTTCGGGATGCATTGATCAAGTTACCGCTGTTCTGTAGATTGTCATGCATGCCTCTCTTCTCCGCCGTCGCTAAGCAGGGGCAGCGGTCTCCTTTTGCAATAGTCCGTTCTTTTCCCTCTTCATCCTCTCGTCGAGAATTGAGCACGGTCGTAGGTCACGGCACGATGCAGTTTAAACTACTGGTTGACGCGTTCACCTCTTTCCTCTGGTTGGTTTACCAGCGGGGCAAGTCAAGGCCATATTGACAGATCTAAAACGGACTTTGAGACTTCCTTGCGAATTGAGTTTTTCTATTAGTGAATAAAAAAAACTCGTTCATATAAAATCGAGAAAATTCTTAGCAATAATTTTTTTCTGTACCAGTAACACCCGGAAAATGACTAAATATACAACTGCAAATGAACTGATGGCGCAAATTGGGCTAAGTATGCGCATTTCCACAAGGCATCAAAATTTTGGTTTTCAACCTATCAGAAATATTTTCCGTGTATAGTTCGACCCCTAATTTCGACCTAAATATTTCATTAAAAAAGTCAACCTATACACAAGTATATACGGTAGGTAAATAAGGGTGCTAGAGATTATATATTTCTGTATTTTTATATATTTCATTTTTTTTAATTTTTTAAACATTACCACATATCACGAGAACATGTCAAAACAATATGGGGCTGGCAATCCAGTTTTTCTATCAAACAAGCAATGCTGAATATGGGGGGAAAAAAGTTTACTTATTTTGTTATTTATTAATTTTTTGGAAATAAATCGCTTTGACCTCATAAGGTGGAGCTTGGCCCACCTTATGAGGCTAAAGCGATTATTTAATTAAACAGGATGAAAAACATTGGGTGGGCACTGCCCCCAGTAAAAATTGGAGGGGTAAGATTCACCTTGTCCCCCTAGTTGGCACCTACACCCTTTACTATTTAATCAACTTCTGGAGAAAGCTATAAGGAAAGTAGAGCTGCTACGGATAAATTCAACATATGGAGAAAAATTCTAGCATACGCAGATGATATACAAGTACATTACTAAACAGATTATATACTTGTACTATACTCTGCATGCCCTGATTTCTACAGATACCAAAACTTGCCTTTTGGTAATAATTTGTATATTGTAATTCCAACTTATGGAATATGATTTCATCAGTTAACATCAGCATTAGATTATTAAAAATTAAAGTTGACATATTCAAGACACACTTCTGAAATAGCGTATGTTGAATATACAGGGTGTCCATAAAGTCGTTCCCGCATTACAAAAATTAATATAAAAAAAATCTATGTAAGTTAAAATAAAATGGTTGGCAACATAATGTAGCAGCACTCAAAGTTTTGTATCTGTTCTTTAGGTGAGTGTTTCTGCTGAATAAGAGGAGCATTTCATTGATAATGGCTTCCATGCAAGAAAAAGCGGCATGCGTGTTGCGGTTCCATGAGACCAAACCAGCGGTTACTGTCCAGCGTCATTTCAGAAAAGAGTACAGACGATTACCACCGGACCAAAAAAGCATAAAAGCTTGGCATGAAAAGTTTAAAGCGATGGGGAGTGTTGGCTAACTCCCCCGAGCGGGCCGCCCACCGATCACACAAGAGACAGCTGCAGCTGTTCAGGAGGCATTTCTGCAAAGCCCCAGGAAATCCATTCATCGTGCTCCACTGGTAACTGGGATTCCCTGTGCCACAGTTCATGACATTTTTCACAAACGTCTTCACCTGCATTCTTATAAGGTACAGAACTTTCAAGCTCTTCAGCCTGATGACCGGCCTCACTATGCTGCATTTGCGAAGGAGATGTTGCAGCACATAGCTTATGATAGTGATTATCTGCACCGTGTCTGTTTCTCAGATGAATCCACATTCCACGTCTGTGGTACATTAAATAGGCACAATGTGCAAATCTGAGGATCAGAAAATCTCCATTATGTTATTGAACAACAGAGGGCTAGCCCGAAAGTGAACTGAACACCCTTCATTTTTACAGAGCCCACAGTAACATGTAATGTGTACCTGGAAATGCTAGAACTTTTTGTAGCACCTCAGTTGCAAGCACTCCAACCTGTGGTTATTTTCCAACAAGATGGTGCCCCACCACATTAGTCAATGATGGTTCGTGAATGCCACATTTCTGGACAGATGGACTGGCCGCAATGGTCCCATGACATGGCCACCTTGATCGCCTGACATAACCCCTCTAGACTTTTTCCTTTGGGGTTATGCGAAAGACCATGTTTACTCTAGTAGTGTTCCGGATGTTGAGACGTTGAAGAGCAGAAAACGGATGTCATTAGGTCTGTCTCTTTTTTTTTTTTTTGATTGGAGGTTTAACGACCACCGTGAGCAACTCAATGGGCTATAAGCAGTCGCCCGTCCCTAATTTAGGGTCACTGGTTCCAGGGAAGGGAGAGAGCCAGTGCCGTAAACAAACACAACATCCATGCCTCACCGGGATTCGAACCCGGACCCCGTTCGGGCGAATGATCAGAGGCCATCGCTTAGACCACTGCGCCACCGGGGCGGCAGGTCTGTCTCTGCTGAGATTTTAAACAAAACATGGCGTGAAATCAAATATCGCTTAAATGTCCTCTGGGCCACAAATGGTGCCTATATGGAGGTGTAAGAACACTGGTAAAAAACTTTAAAATACTTGTGAACCATCATTGTCGTGCAATTGCTTTCTTGTACCTGTAATATATTTGTTTATATTAATTTTTTGTAATGTGGGAAGGACTTTATGGACACCCTGTATTAATGGTCCACTAAAAGTTCTGAAGAAAAAAAAAAAAAAACAGCACAAAAATCAACACCCCCTCCCCCTACTGAAATTTGTTTCCAGGTATGTCGATTCCGCAAGGTAATGAAAACGTAAAATGGCCCGCATGTTGATTTTTACGAATAAAATAGCAGCCAACTGTTTTTCGTTTCTTCTTTAGGTTGTGCGTGAAGGCGAAGATGACAAAAAGCATCGCAACATAGCCTTTCGTTATAAGACGAGGTTCTGTCTCTGCTGAGATGTTAAACAAAACATGGTGTGAAATCGAATATCACTTAGATGTTGCCCAGGACACAAATGGTGCCCATGTGCAGGTGTACTGACACTGTGTGTGTGTGTGTGGGGGGGGGGGACTTTACTTATGAACCATCATTGTTGTGTAATCCTTCTCTCGTACCTGTAATACATTTTTTATATCATTTTTTGTAATGTAGGAAAAACTTTATGGACACCCTGTATTATTTCAGTACATAAAGAAGATAGACTAAATAGCTATGCTCTGCATATATATGATAAAGAAATTCTGTAATACATCAGTTATAATTTAATGCTGAATTCAAGCATTTTTCAGATCTATTGAGAAATGAAGCAGTTGTTAAGAAAACTATGAAGGAAAACAAAAGTTGTCCCAGTGGTACGAGGCACTGGCTACCAACTGCTAGCCCAAGATGGGTCAGGGTCTGTATCTTGGGTGAGGCACGAATTGCATGTTTGTCTTACGGCGTTGGTTCTCCTCCCTTCCCTGGAACCAGTGGCCTCAAGTTAGAGACAGGAGACTGCTTATACATCCCAATAAGTTACTCACAATATGGTCATTAAACACATATACAAACACCATGTGCCTGTAATATTCTATATTCAAATTTACTCACAAGCATAAGGATTGAATGACAAAGTGGCACTATTCAAAAATGTTCAAAAGTTTACTACTGGAAAATGATTAATAATAACGCATTTTTATTTACTCTCTTATTTATTTTAAGGAACACTTGTGCACATTTTTTTTTTTTTTTTTTTTTTTGCGAGCATGCCTTGAAATTTATAAAACTGTACACCTATGATCTTATTTATTTTTCTTGACTCTTCTCTATTTTGTGCAATTATTTGGTAAATGCGTAGATTGGCGTCCTAAATTATTTCGTCAAAAAAATTTTAGTACCTGGAAAAAGTGCAATGTACAGATTTTACAGTACGGAAAAAAAGGGCAAATGGTGCAGAAATTTCATGTTTTAAATGTCTTTCAAAGGTTTTTATCGTAATATTTACCTGTAAGTGCGATGGTGTGAAGAGACGCTGTGGTAGGCCTACCGCAACAATGTAAAGCTTTGCTCCGTTAAAAGGAAGGTTCGTTGCTGTACCGAAATGATGGGCGGAAGAGCACAAGAGAAAGCGGTTACGTTGTTGGTAGGAGAGCGATAAATGTTGTAGTGATACACTACAGAAAATAGGTCCAGAATATCCATCCTTTATTTTGTTGTACCCTGTACGTTGCTGGCAGGAAAAACCGGAAAAAAACTCTTTGATTTGCAAAAGATACGAGTCAGTGAAATAGAAATTGATCTGTGAACAAGGTATTAATAGGAGAACCAAAAGTACAGTGGCACTGCAAATCAGCTAAGAATGGAAGCTGTTCAAAGCAGAACCAAAAGTTAAACTTCCCCAGTTTCCAGTACAACATAGAAAGCCATAGTCATACTTTCTATTTCGAATCCTGTGTAAAAGAATGAAACATTTCTCGACATCTGCTTTAAAAACAATGACAAAACATGAACAAACTATGTTATGCAGCGTATGAGTACACGATGCTTCGCTCCCCTGGCAAGAATATACGCAGCTTTACTTGTAGTCATCCGCATGTGAATTACACGCTGCAGCGAATCTTTCTTTTGACGGAGCAAAGCTTGACATTGTCGCAGCAGTGATGCGTTAGGCCTACCGCAGCGTATCTTCACATCATTGCACTTACAGGTAAATATTACGATAAAAATCTTTAAAAGACATTTAAAACATGAAATTTTTACACCATTTGCCATTACTTTCCATAATCTACTACAATCTGTATGTCACAATTTTTCCAGGAACTAACATTTTCCCGACGAAATAATTTAGGACGCTAATCTACACATTTACCCATTATTTTCCAGTTTTGGCAGCCTAGGCTTTTATGACCATATTTACAAGTAGAAATGAACACGAGTTGAAAAATATGGTGAGAATATTGAGAAGAGAGTCAAAGAAAGTAGAATTAGAGAAGTTAATTTAGATAAAGTTAAATAACTTTTAGTCAGCAGGACAAGTGCCATGTGACAAGTTGATTTCTTGAAAGTGGATAACATGTACTTTAAAAGACTTAGGGAATTCAAATATCTGAGAAGTCTGATACAGGAAGAAATTAATTCGGAGAAATACACACTTCTGCTTTGAGAAAAATGAAGTCAAGGTCTTCAAAACGGAAGAATATATAAAATATTCCACCAGCAGGGGCGGATTGACCCACCGAGACACTAGAGTTATTCCCAGGGGGCCACTCAAGAAATGACCCACTTTCTTGTATCCTCTTTGTCGGGAAATAATTATTTAGGTGAAAATTTTTCAAATACGTGGAGACAATGTAAATAGACAAGTCATCACTCTTTCCATATTTTCCCTTAAGAAACACACAGCAGCCGAAAAATTGTTATTCGACACCGCTGGGATCAAACCCCAGATATCTGGATAACTAGCCGAGTGCATTCACTTTACGCTACAGTGCTAACAGTTGCTGAGCCCATCTCTATGGATTTATGAAGTCAGATGCTGACAGATAAGCACACATGGCGCCATTGATTGTGGGCACCGTAGCGTAAAGTGAACGCACTCTGCTAGTTATCGACAGATCTGAGGTTCGATCTCAGCGGTGTCAAAGAACAATTTTTTGGCTGCTGTGCGTTGCTTAAAGAAAAACGTAAAAAGACTGATGACTTGTCTATTTGATCATTTTGGTACCTAAGAATAAGAATCATTAACTTCATTTGAGTTTTATATTAACAGTCTATAACGTTAGTCTTAAAAGAAATTGGAGTTTCCTTTTCCACAGTCAAGTCACAGTATTGTGACCAACCACCTCCTACTTTTAGCGTCAACAGCGTGTAGCCAATGAAAAAAGGCATGTGTTGTGAGCTAACTTGGAGGGTATATAAGGTATGCTGTAGGCAATCCGAAAGCATATCACTCATTGCTGTCATGGATAAAAGGAGCTATTTATCAGATTTGCAAAAAGGGATGGTTATCAGCTTTCGGGCCAAGGGTGGCTGTATTTCCGAAACAGCGCAGTTTGTGAACTGTTTGCGGGCTGCTGTTGTTAAAGTGCATCGTGACTGGAGAAATGGCACCCTAAGCGACATGAAAACTGCGGAGCACCACATGCCATTGATGTGAGAGGTGAACGTCGACTTCAGAGGTGCGAGGGCCGATCGGCACGCTACAGTGGAGCAACTCACTAGCTGAATGAACCAGGGGGCTACCGGAAGTGTCTCTAAAATGGCAGTTTGGCAAACCCTGCTGCGTATGATGCTCCAATGCAGACAGACGGTCACTGTACCTATGCTAAAGAAAGTGCATTAGCAGAAAAGGCTTGCATTTGCACTGTAGTGTCGGAATTGGACCTCCGCTGATTGGCAAAGGATTGCCTTCTCCGATAAGTCAAGTTTTCTGCTTCATCGAACATATGGACGTTGGCGCATACGGCGGGAAACATCGGTGAACAAACACTCTTCAACCATTCCTGGAAGAACACAAGCTGGTGGGGTCAGCGTTATGGTCTGGGGAATGTTTTCGTAGCATTCCCTGGGTCCACTCATACCTGTGGAAGGCACTATAGACCGAATTCATTATGAATCCATCCTTTCAGACCACGTACACCCATACATGCTGATTGTCTTCCCTGGGGCCAATGGGATCTTCCAGCACGACAATGCGGCGTGTCACACAGCTAGAAACTTCCGAGAGTGGTTGGAAGAACACGATGAAGACTTCAAAGTACTTCCCTGGCCCCCCGATTCCCCAGATTTAAACCCAACTGAGCATCTGTGGGACCACCTCGATCGTGTTGTTCACTCTATGGATCTTCCACCACGCACACTCCAGCAGCTCTCAGATGCACTGCAGTCAGCATGGCTCCACGTACCTGTGAACACCTTCCAGCCCTTTATTGAGTCACTCCCAGCCTGTCTAGCTGCTGTCCGCTCTGTACACGGCAATTACTCTGGATATTAGCTCGTGGTCACAATAATGTGACTCAACTGTATCTATATATATGTTGTGTGTTTGCTCTAAAATGACAAGGTAAAATTTTATCTACTTCACTGAACAATTTGCCAACTGACGAAGTATGCTGTAATAAATAAATTAGGCTATTATAAATAATTGAGCTTGGAGCCAAAGGGACATTGGTAGGCTCTATCCTCCTTTTATAATCTTGAAGAAGGCACTAGTAACAATTTTGATTGTCCATATCATCTCCACACCCTTATGCACACACAGACATAGAGCACAAAGTGATTCTTCGGCAGAGATGTTCCATAATCCATGTCCCATTCACATTTATCTTAAAAGAAACAATATTTGCCGGTACTGGTTCGTGGATCAAAACCGTAGTTCAAGAGTAAAAATAATGGGTCAACTTTAAAAAGGTGTCTATTCAATAAAGTGGGTGCCCCCACCAGTGGCGTAGGAACGCTTTTGATTTAGGGGGGTACAAGCTCATGAACCTTACATCTCAAGGATTAAGCCATCTATGGATGACCCCCTCCAAATTTTTTTTTTTTTGGGGGGGGGGGATTAGTATATTAGAGTTTTTATAAAATACGTATACTGATCAGGAATTCATCTGAATGAACATTGTTATCATCATATTATTATTAATTATTACTGTTATTATTTTTATTGCTGACAAAAAGTTCACATTATTAATTTCTTATCAGAAAATGAATGGAGAAGTTTTTTTTTTTTTTTTTTTTGTGTTCTCTCTTTTTAATTTTTGTACTTTTTTTTTCCATTAAAATATTGAGCAGGGACAAGTCAACATTAGGATGAATTTCTGTCAGCAGGGTTTGGAAAAGAGGGATTTCTCAGGAAATATTGTATAACTCTTTACAAGAACGAATTAAATTTCTTATCATTTTTGTTTACGTTAATAAAGTAAAACTGCAGTAAGGTAAAAACTGCTCTACCCGCGAAGATAGTACCATTGAAGCATTATGAAGTCTATATTAGAAACTTTGAACAATACATAGGCTGACAATTGATGTAAAAAGCACATTGGTCTGGTGCAAAGCTAAATGATGGTGGAAATATCGAGGAATTGGAGTTCTATGAGTGGTATGTGAAATCCGTAATGCACTTGTTGTATTGCTACAGATCTTAAGACAGAAAACAATTTTAGTGCCGGGGCTGCGGGCGCTGAAATGCCCACTTGTGCATTAATTTTTTTTTTTTAAAGTGCAGAAAGGACGACCTGATCAAGATGCATGGAATTTTAAGAGAAAAGAAACACTGATCACAAGTATGTTATCAAGCTCTAGCCCTACGATATGCTGTTTGAAGTTATTAACAAAAACCTCGCACTCGTCGTTTCCCTGCAAAACTAATTTGCTGGAGTTTCCCAGATGGTTGGCCAGTTTTTGGTGGATGAAAAGCCACCCACTACAAGTTTTGGATAAAAAAAAAAAAAAAAAAACAGATGACCCGTGATATTTCTTTGAAAAAAAGAGAATAAAAAAAATAAGTAGCATATAAATTTTACAGTTCACTCTTTATGAATGATTGGTTTGTGCTTGCTCATATCTGGGTGGGGGGGGGGTTTACAGTAGATATTAATGTACCCCTCTCCAAAATTTGGGGGTAACCCCCCCCCTTCCTACGCCACTGGCCCCCACCTTATCCACCTTATTGAATAGTGACCAAATAAATATATTTACCAGATACAACACCCTGTTTTGCGTGGTTTCATATGCTACATTCAATCACAAGTGGCTTTTTTTTTAAATTCATTCACCCTTAAATTGCTGCTGAAATTTGTACACAACTGAATTAGTGTTACAATGCATATTTCTACAGTTCTGTTTCATCCAGGAGTTGTTGATTTTTTTTTTTTTTCACGAGATAATTTATGCAGTGTTGTTTCTGTAGTGGACCACAAGACAATTTTTTTTAATTTTTATTTCTTTTATTGGGGTTTTAACAACCACCGTGAGCAACTTAATGGGCTATAAGCAGTCACCGGTCGCTAATTTAGGGCCACTGACTCCAGGGAAGGGAGACAGCCAGACGTAAGGCAAACACAACATCCATGCCTCAGGCCAGGATTCGAACCCGGACCCATCTTGGACGAATTATCAGAAGAAATCGCTTAGACCACTGCACCACTGGGGTGGCCAAGACAAATTCCCAGCCTGGTTTTGTCGCTTTGGTCCGCCCTTGCCCACCAATGGTCCTGAGTTATGGGCAATGACAAAGAGTATGAAAAATAAACTAATGGCTTTCAAAAACTGAATACTGAGAGAATTTTGGAAGGCCTGTGAGCAGTGTTGTATTCAGAGAGTTTTTTTCGGGGGGGGGGCAATTGAAAATTTTGAAGGGGCTGAAACTTGTTGCCTGATTACATACATATAATCACAGTTTTGTTATTTATATACATGTATACATTAATATCAAGTAAGGGTCACATGATGAAGAAATTAATCAAAGTATAAAACTTGCCTGGAGAGCTTTTGGAAGAAACAGTATAATTTTCAAGAGCAATATATCTTAAAAGAAAAGTGTTTGATCAATGCATCCTTCCAGTGCTTACATATGGTGCAGAAACGTGGACCTTAACTAAAAGAGACATACAAAGACTACAGACAACTCAAAGAAGCATGGAGAGATTCATGCTTGGTGTAACCAGGAGAGATAAGAAGAGGAACTCGTGGATCCCTGAAATGGCAATGGGCTGGACATACTGCCAGAAGGACAGACCGTTGATGGACAGCTGAAATTTCAGACTGGATTCCAAGGGACAGGAAAAGATCCAGAAGAAGACCACATGGGAGATGGGCGGATGAAATTTGAAAGTATGCGGGAGTAACATGGAAGAGACTGGCACAAGACAGACCGTTGTGGAAGAAACTTGGCGAGACCTTCGTCCAGCAGTGGATTGATAATGGTTGACAATGATGTTGACGATACATTAATATAACATTTTAAATAGAGTATAAAAAATTCCTTATGTTCGTACATCACAAATGCAAATTCCAAGTAATCTACACGTACAAGTGACAAAATGTTAAAATATTCTACCTTTGCTTTAATTCAGTAATGTACCACAGATTTCACCATGGGGTGGTGTAAAATATTGAGGATGCTGGTAAGATAATGCTGTGCTGGAGAAAATCCGCCCCCCCCCTAAAACATTAGGAGTGGTAAAAATGTCTTCTTACTACAAGCCTGTTTCTTATTAATAAGGAATCATTACAGTGTTACCTGAAAATGTATAATGTAAACCATTCCCCTGCCGTTTGGTTTCAGCCCCTTAGATTATTTAGATTAACACGTAGCAGTAAAAAAAAAAAAAAAAAAAAAATGTTTGGTTGCCAGTTTGAGATGCCTCGATTTTTTTTTTTTTTTTTTTTTTTTTTTGCTACAGAGTGTAAACCACCCTCTGCCAGAAAAAACAAAAATTGGAACAATTTGTAATAATTTACTATTGTTCAAAATTAGGTAGAAAATATTTTGTTGTATTGGAAGCACTAACATCACGTTAGCTACACTAAGGCTCAACCGTATTTACGGAAAGTCGGCATCCAGATGACTGAAATATAGCTGAATGCCAGCTCCCAAAATATGATGTATTGCTTCTGCAAACATCGCTACTCTGTGGAATTAGGTTTTTATTGCGGATGCAGTTTGAGTTGTCAATGCTTGAAAATTCACCCCTTCAGCGAGGACTATTTAATTAATGTTTTATTGAAGGATGATAGAAATTTCAGATTGAAGTCCATGTGGGTGTTGTTTTTTTATTATAATATTTTGCTTCATTTTCTTAATTTTTTTTCATTAATTTCTCCAATTATGCAGCTATAAATGAAAACAACTAGACTAAATATAAGATGAGATCGGCCAGAAAACCTTTTTTATTTTTTCTTGCCAGAGAATAGACGGATTTTTGGGGAGGGGCTAAGCAACTCCTCCGAAAATCCGTCTATTCAGAGTCAAAGAAAACCCACCACATAAACCACACTTGAGATGGCTGAATAATGTAGAATGAGATTACAATGAGGCTAAATTTGACTTTGGAGCTTACATGACTGTCTTTGATGGAGATGACCATTTGGTAAGGCAATGGACTAACTTCAGTTCATAAGGGCTGTGGGGTAACTAACTATAAAAAATTCAACAGTCCTGCATTTCTGTTCTTGTCATTTTTAATCCTAGGTTTAATGCCCGAATATTTCACTACAAACATTTCAGCCTCCAAAAAATTTACTGTCATCCAAACCCCTCCCCAACTTTTTCAGCACCCTATAAATTTGAAATTTCTAGATGAACCCTTGCCCTTTATTAACATGATAGCTGTGGTCTACATCAAGTTTTCCTAATTTCAAACACTGATCCCGAAATGATTTTTTTTTTTTTAGTTTCGTTTGGGGGCTTAATGACCCTGTGAACAACTTTACCAGCTAATAGACAGTCACCCATCCCTTGTTTAGGGGCACTGGTTCCAAGGAGGGGGAGGTACAGTATAGTGGGCAATGTCTCATCAATCACAAGCCAATGCTTAGACCACTGCACCCCTCTCAATTATTTGTTTCATTAGTTTTTTTTTTTTTTTTTTTTGGAGGTTTAAAGACCAGTGGGCTATAAACAGTCTCTCGTCCCTAATTTAGGGCCACTGGTTCCGGGGAAGGGAGAGAGTCAGTGCTGTAAGACAAACACAGCATCCATGCCTTGCTGGTTCCATCTCAAAATCTCAGACGAATGGTCAGAAGCCATCGCTTAGAACTGCGCCACCGGATGGCTCTCAATTATTACAAGCACCTTTCTCTAATTAAACATCACTTCTTCATACTACTTCAGTTCCATCAGTTAAGTAATAAATGCAGTTTTGGATTTTTTCGTTCTTTCCTTTTAATTAACCTCTGCATATGGGGAAATATGATACACGAAACCAGTCAGAATATCTTTATCAGGTGTAAATAACAAACATCGATTTACAATTATTATTCTAATAAAGGGAACAAACTGAATTGAAAAGCAGAGGTGTACCTAAAAGTTGCATGAAGTTAGGGCCTAACCATAATGATCAAATTTCACCTGGAAACCATATAAAACTGCCATAATCAGTAACAGTAGTTAACCCAATTTTTGCTACTCTCACGTACCATGAAATTATGTACAATGAAAATCCAGCGTCTCTACAGTTGCTACTGTATAGTAATTACCGTTCTCATTTTAGACCTACCTTTTTGAATTCTATAATTATTTACAGTAAGACAACAATCACACAGGCCTACAACGCCTAACGATCAACACTCAACACACAGCAGTGTTATGGTTACGAAACGCGCCAGTAGCGATGAATCGTTCCCGAACGATTCTTGTAAAAGAATCGAATCTCCTAAAGAGCGTTTCCTTCATGGAGGTAGGAATAAGAGGAGTCGTTGTCGTCAACTCTTCCCATGCTAGCAAAGTGAAGCCGGATTTGTACGCTTCCGCGGTGAAAGTAGAACCGCCAGCTTTGGCGTGGTTACCCTCAAGATGCAAAAGCAGACGAATTTCCGCAGGAAAGCATTAGTGAGACCCTGTTCGTTTTCTTAAGATTTTACATTGTCTTAAATTATAATAGAAAAGCAGTGGAATAGGTTTAAGAAACTTTTAGGCTTACATGAAAGGAATTTTAGTACAAAAACTTAGATTTTTATGGAGAAAAAGACATCGAAAAAAGTGTCTTCCTAACGACTGAGACGTAATGAACTGACGATTTAAAATGTGTTTATACTAAACATATATTTATAAAGCGTTTAAAATCTTTCTCTGCCTTAGCGGATTATTGTAAAATATTGTTTATCATAGAAATTTTAACGGTCGAGCTTCAGAGAATTTGTATTATGATCGAATTTTTCAAAAGATCGCACTTTAAAGGGAGGGAACACTTCTGCCATGTTGTCAGGAGGGAAATTAAAGTAAACAACGACATTCCACGCATGTTTTACTTGAAGAACAATTATGATTGTTCTTAAGCAAATAAGCAAGGGGGGAGAATATTCTCATCGAACATTATTATTTAAAAAACAAAAGTTCATGAAATATCTAGATTTTATTTCCAAGCCTTTATAGAAAAGATGAGGAATCTGCGAGCTTGTTGAAAGAAATTAAAAAAAAAATCAGACGCAAAATATGACGTTACAGTGTCCTCATTTTCTTTTTTTTAATTGCTTTAAGCACTTAACTGATTTTAGTTTCTTCTAATGGAGGTAGGAAATTCCAACAGGTTTGGTTAAAAAGGTATGAATGCAAATAATTTTAAACTACAGGCCTTAATAGGAAGGGAACTTTTTTTTTTGGGGGGGGGTATCTTTTTAAAGGGTGAAGTTTCAAAATATAGCAAGAAAATGTACAATTTATTAGTTTGTGGAAATAGGATTTACAAGTCCTGCTGTGTAATGTGTCGCCGTTCAAATCAATCAGGAATGCACAGTATTGAAGAAAAATACTTCTTACCTGCCATTCAATTTTTGGACGACGGTTCTTGAATCCCGGGTGTTGTGGTCGTTAATCAATTGACAGTAGCACATTAATCCAAAGGAAATAAATTAGTCCGCAGCAGTTGACACAATGAATTCACTCGAGACAGAAAATAAACATCTGACATATAATTAGCACAAACACATGACCGACCGCACACAGACTAAAAAATACGTATCATAAAACACCGGCGTTATTTTTCATCTTGAGTTCCATCTTGTTCAAAACACAAGACTTCTCCTTTTTTACCGAGTTCAAATCCCACCCCTTTTTTTCTCCTCTTGCTTTCCACAGATTGACAGCGCCCTGTATCAGAATCGTCTCCACAGCTGCTCGGATTTTATTTATTTTTTCTTTTCGGGAGTTGTTGTTCTTCCGATATCCTCCCACCTTTGAGCTTCGGGATCAAGTCACGAAACTCAAACACATGCCGCCCCGGTGGCGCAGTGGTCTAAGGCGTTGGCCTCTGATCATTCGTCCGAAGGGGTCCAGGTTCGAATCCCGGTGAGGCATGGATGTTGTGTTTGTCTTATGGCACTGGCTCTCTCCCTTCCCTGGAACCAGTGACCCTAAATTAGGGACGGGCGACTGCTTATAGCCCATTGAGTTGCTCACGGTGGTCGTTAAACCTCGAATCAAAAAAAAAAAAAAAAACTCAAACACATAAAACGTCATAAGTCCAGTCACCGCATTGGCTTTAAGATTCGTCCATAACGGGATCGCACGTCTCAACCACCCATCGCTTCTTCTTGCTTTTCTGACACTCTTCAATAACTTGTCGTATCGTCTTTTTTTTTTTTTTTTTGATTGAAGGTTTAACGACAGCCGTGAGCAACTCAATGGGCTATAAGCAGTCGCCCGTCCCTAATTTAGGGTCACTGGTTCCAGGGAAGGGAGAGAGCCAGTGCCGTAAGACAAACACAACATCCATGCCTTACCGGGATTCGAACCCGGACCCCTTTCGGACGAATGATAAGAGGCCATCGCTTAGACCACTGCGCCACCGGGGCGGCGGATCGTCTTTCTACACTTTATTATCCAATAACGTTCACGCAGAGTCGAGATTAGGACCTGCAGATCAGCATGGCCTAGTTCAACACGTTTTTCCCAAATTAATTTTTTCACTATGTGATGTTTAGAAAGCAGTACTACTGGATGACAAAATGCGTCCGAGTCCTTTCTCAAGGTGATTCTCGTATTGACTCGAAGCAGCCCTTCTACGTCGATAAAGGTTTTCAGAGAAGTTTCTCTATTTTCGTCAAAATTCTGTCTTTGGACTTCTTTCAACATTACAATTTCGGCCTTTTCGACTTGCTCTACACTTAACTCACCGAAAGATCTTTCATTTCGCTTGGCCTTTGCATTGCTGTAAAAACGAAAAATCCACGCCATGGCTCTGATTATTCTGCTATACGAGGAGATCTTTGTAGAATATTCGAAAACCTTCTCAATTTCTTTGTTAGTAGCAGACACAATAATTTTTGGCCTTTCTGAATTCACAACCTCCAAATTTGGAAGTGCTTCTGAGGCTGGCCATTCATCACACGGTAATCTTAACCACTCCGGACATTCCCACCAACGAGAATTTTTCAACTCTTGCACTGTACATCCTCTCGAAGGGAGATCCGCAGGATTCATAGACCCGGCAATGTGCCTCCAGACTTCTGGGTCTGTTAGCCGCCGAATTTCCTGAATACGATTGTAAACCAAGGTTGCGCAATTTTCATTTCTTTTTATCCAGTGTAACACATTTACAGAATCAGACCAACAGTACGTAGGCACGTTCTCCAGCCCCAAGTCTGATTTCGTTGTTTCTGCTAAACTAGCTCCAGTAGTGCAGGCTAAGAGTTCCATCCTGGGTATGGAAGGTAATTTCAAAGGGGCGACTCTACAGCGTGCTTGCATTAGCTGACACGTCGTGGTCCGATCATTTTGACATCGGACAAAAATACACGTAGCAAATGCTATCTTGCTTACATCACAGAACACATGAAGAGATACCTCCAAATTGGTTGAAGCCAGTGAAGTAGTTCTAAACAAAAAAGTGCCTTATATATAGCGGTGGACGGACAAAGAAAAATACCTTCGAAATTTTCTAAATCTGATTCGTTGTTTTTATTATTTATCATTATTATTTTTAATTTTCGTTACTAATTACTCTTGTGTTTTCATTAAAACTGTGTAATCTGAGCAATTTTAAATAACAGGAAGAATGTAACGTGAACGACGTAGGCTAAGATTATAAAATTTTGTTTAAATACGGCTCTGTGTCGTTTTGTACGATTTCAAATATGCATCGGAAATATTTGGGAAAAGGGTAACATCAATTCAATATGACTACTGCCAGTGGCGGACTTACCAGATTTGGGGCCCATAAGCACAAATTTTCCAAGCGCCTCCCGTACTTGCCAGGTGCCCAGTTCTTAGCAGAATGAGGCGGCGCTGCATCTTCTCACCCCAGCCACTTTTTTGGCAAACGTTTTTACAGTTTCGTGATCTTAAGAGGTCCCTATTCCTAAAAAGTCCCTTTTTTTCAGCTTGGTTCATAAAAATACATAATTTTAAAAATGTCCCTTCTTTTCCATGAAATGAAGGTCCTCAAAATTTTTGTCAGAATGATCATTTTTAAATTTTAAATAAAAATGCTCAATTATGTTTCAATATCTCATTCAACAGAAATATCTACATACATGTAACTATAATATTGTACTATTAGAAATTGGTAATTTGTAAAGAAACACCGCAAATAAGTAAAAAAATTATTGTAATAAATTTATTAAACAGTATTACTGCATAAACCAAAATTATTTATTTTTTATATAACAGAAGGCACTATCAACTTTTTCAAAAAAAAATACGTCGAATATTTAACTTCATATTGTTGTGACTCCTATGTTTCTTAAAAATAAACACAGGAACCCTAATTACAAATTTATTTATTTTCAGTGCTAATGTAATTAATAATATAATTCAATAGATATGTCTTTTCTGTTTTGTGTATTGTATGTTTTTATTACTTAAATACATACATTCATAATGTTTAAAGTGTCTAAAAATCCCTAAATTTTTCGTCAGGTCCATAAAATGGCACCAATTAAAAAGGCAGCAAGTCCCTGAGTCCTTCTTTCTTCATTGTAGCTTTGTAGGTTTTGGAAGTCCTGACAGTGTGACAGTTCCGTAAACTTAATGTCTGTTGGAAAGATATGCACAGCGTTGGAATTTGATACATGGAATTTACTTACCTACTTTTACCAGAACATGGACATCAGAAAGTCTTCCTCATCATCAGAAATCAGAAAGTCTTCCGTCTTGATTTCGGTGAGGCGAACTTGTCAATAAGCTCGTCATATTCGTCACTTAAAAGTTCTGCTTCGATATGGAGCAGAGAGAGTGAATTTAACTTAGTTTCAGTCATAGTGTTCCGCAGATAATTTTTAATCCTTTGCAGAGCCGAAAATGAACGTTCCGGAGATAATTTTTAATCCTTTTCATGGCCGAAAATGAACGTTCCGCAAAACAGTTTGTGACAGCCATGCACAAAAATATTCTAAAGGCTATGTCAATATTTAAGAACATCGACTGAGGATTTCGAATACCAAGGAGTTTGCTCATTCCTAGAGCTGAATAATCCTCGACGTGACAACTTCTCAAATGTCCAATGAAATATACGCATTCGTTTGAAAAAGATGACTCCAAATCATTTTCATAGAACATTCTCAGTTTTTCTGCCCGCTCAACAACATTAGCAAATGATGCATGTCCATTAAACTGATTGAAAAGTGCAAATGTGTCTGATAACAATCTATATGCTGCCCTTCTTTTCCCTAATTCGGCATTTAAAAGATCGATTATAGTGAGAAATATCTCAACTTTAATTTTTTTTTCTTCCACTCAGTTGGACTTCACAATTTCTGACCTCATCAGACTGAAGTTTGCGTTTTTTGGTTCATCTATAATTCGATTCATAATCCATTGAGGTTGCCGCCCCGGTGGCGCAGTGGTCTAAGCGATGGCCTCTGATCATTCGTCCAAAAGGGGTCCGGGTTCGAATCCCGGTAAGGCATGGATGTTGTGTTTGTCTTACGGCACTGGCTCTCTCCCTTCCCTGGAACCAGTGACCCTAAATTAGGGACGGGCGACTGCTTATAGCCCATTGAGTTGCTCACGGCTGTCGTTAAACCTTCAATCAAAAAAAATCCATTGAGGTTTTCTCCATTGCTTTTTCCTCATAAAATTCAAACATTTCTCTGGCGGAACTTATAAAGTGAATCAATAATTCGTAAAGGCAATCTACCGTTCCGGTATCAACATGGACACTTTGTAGCTGCTTGTTTACACTATTAAATCGGTTGAGGATGTCTTTCCAGAAGGTTACCATGAAAGCAGTCTCAAGTCTGTTTAATTGTTTCAACAATCCTGAAGCTTCGCAACGTGCCGCTGGTTTTTCACACGTATTGTCGGTGATGGATGTCAGTGCAGAAATCACACTATCCCAGTTTTCATTTAGACATTCGCAGGCTACGTCACGCGCAGACCATCGAGTACCTGATATATATTTTTACTTTGAAGTTCGATGAATGAAAGTAACACTTCCCAGCGTTTGGTTGATCCCATAAAAAAATTGTACAAACTTTTTACCAGATTAAAAAATGAACAGGCTTCTTCAAAACTACTAGCGGCACTAGTGCCTACCAAATTCAAAGAGTGCGCAGCGCATGGTAGGTAGTGGGCTTTAGGGTTTTTTTTTCCTTAATGCGGGCTTGCAGACCACTATATGCTCCGGACATGTTACTAGCGTTGTCGTACGATTGTCCACGCCAATCAGTAATGTCTATCGAATTAGCATTCAGAACATCAATCACTGCATCTGCCAAATTTTCTGACTTGTGTCCGTGATTCGGGAGAAATTGTAAAAATCTTTCAACAGGTTGTCCTTTTTCGTTTGTGTACCTCATCACGAAAAAAGCTGGTCCACGTGTGAAATATCAGGAGTTGAATCGACGATAATTAAATAGTATTTTGCTTTTTTAACTTCCTCAGCAATCTTTAATTTCAGGTTTGATGCCATTAGCTCAATGACTTCGTCACATATTGTGAAAGACAGATATGATGTCTTTCCCGACCCTGGATTTCCATATCGGGTTATGTGATCCGCCAGGAATGGATCGAATTCAGCAATAAGCTCTAGCGACATCATGTAATTCCCGTTATGAATATCCCCAAATTTCTCTTCCCGTCGGCGAAATGGAAGTCCGCGGCTCGCCAGCTTTTTAAAAGCCAATATTTTTTCAGTCTCTACTCGTGACTTGTACAGGTTTTCTAGTTTTCCAATATTTCTTCTCCTAGCTAAAAGTGCCAATTCATTGTTTTTGTGCTCCAGCGAAATTTCATGCTGCGATAAAATGTGAGCGACGTTTTTTCAATCAGACACACCGTTAGTCGCAAGATTAGAGGGAGCATCATGCTTTGATCTGAACAGCCTGCAAGGTGGAAAGTATAACGAACCCGTGACGCATGAATTCGCAAGGTGAATATTCACGAGAGCTCACCTCACCATTCAACAGTTTTCGATAGAAAGCACTTTCACTTAAAAAGCGACTTTTACCACCTATCTTTCTTTCCGATTTGGAAAAATCAGCATCTTTATTTTGATTAAATCCTCGGCGTAATAAAATATCAATCGTTTGTTCGTTACTATTCCATTCCGCTGGGTCATCGCCGACGAAATCATTCTTAAATTCTGAGAGGTCTGGTTCGCAAACAGATGGTAAGTTTGCGTTCAAATCAGCTGCCGAATCGTCTACAATTTGTTCTGGTATTTCTTTGCTTTACATGCCTCTGGTTCAAGCCGTTAGCATCTCAAATATCCTGGCTAAAGTTTTTGTTGTCTCCATCGAATTCTTTTTTTTTTAACTGTCTACTTGCTTAGGCTTTTCAGCAGCTTAGTTTCCCTTCCTTTTTTTCAATCGCGATTTTCCGATTCTGAGCCACACTGAGTTTTCCTTTTTTATCACTTTTGGAGATTTCAGCACAGCATCCGACACACACTAAAACAAGCTTGTTCAAACTTCCTAGTAAAGATTTAAAAACGTACAACTCACCGCAGAAACTGCAGCAAACGCTAGGTTAATTACGAGTATGATACTTTGACGCACTAATAGCTCAGATCTCTGAGCGTCTGACCAGTTACAGTTCCCTGTGCTTAGTGAAGAGCATTTTCATGTGTGTGTGATTTGTGATTCGAGGTTTAACGACCACCATGAGCAACTCAATGGGCTATAAGCAGTCGCCCGTCCCTAATTTAGGGTCACTGGTTCCAGGGAAGGGAGAGAACCAGTGCCGTAAGACAAACACATCATCCATGCCTCACCGGGATTCGAACCCGGACCCCGTTCGGACGAATGATCAGAGGCCATCGCTTAGATCACTGCGCCACCGGGGCGGCAGAGCATTTTTTTTTTGGAGGTTTAACGACCACCGTGAGCAACTCAATGGGCTATAAGCAGTCGCCCGTCCCTAATTTAGGGTCACTGGTTCCAGGGAAGGGAGAGAGCCAGTGCCGTAAGACAAACACAACATCCATGCCTCACCGGGATTCGAACCCGGACCCCTTACGGACGAATGATCAGAAGCCAGCGCCTTAGACCACTGCGCCACCGGGGCGGCCAGAGCATTTTCATCTGGTTGGGGATTGGAGTACACGTACGCCGTAATCGCACGCTCAGCCATTCAGATAAAAGGAATTTAAAAACGTTTGTCTTCGACTACATATGGTATGGTAAACGGGTCTCACACGGTCCCACCCATGCCGCCACCCATGGGACTCCCTGGGAATGAAGTATGCCTTGTCCTTTTCCTTTGCTTTCTTTTCTTTTCCTTTATTTGTTGTTGGTTGTATCGTGGTCACCATCAGGGGTGGAAGGGGACAGGGCAGACGTCGCGTGCCCAGTGCCCCCTCCCCCCAAATACGTTGCTTTTCTTTTTCTCCTCAACTAATTCGGGTTTCGGTCGGAATGATCAAGATGAATCATTTCCGGCCATGCCCCCTACGTTGCAGCAGTTGTTCCGTCCAGGAATATGAGCTGGGACTCATTCAGACAAAGACCCCTCCCCGCCCCTTTCCCAAACAGGAGGTTGTGGTGCGGTGGTGCCCCATAAGGCACTGATAGTGTTGTTGTCTGACATACACACACACCCACCCCAAAAATAAATTTTAGGAACGCTGCTATGATGATCAAATGATCATATGCAGAGGATTTTAGGAAGGGAGTGTCTGATCCCAGGTCTTAAACAACCCTTAGAAATAGAAATCTAGGAGATTTGGGCTAGAGTGCCCAATAGGAAAGTGACACGGAAGTGAAGTAGAAAGGGGAAGGAAGACGCCCTTATTTATTACAGGTGGCCAGTACCCGGGGGAACACTGCTATGTCCGGACATGAATCTACTTAGCATTGTTCCCAGTCCCACCACAATTTTACACTCTCACAGAAATTTTTGCGCCCCTCATGGAGCTGCGCCCATAGGCACGTGCCTGCCGTGCCTAATTGGAAATCCGCCACTGACTACAGCACCGTTTTTACAATTATGAGGTACACGAGGAAGATTTTTATATTGCCCGTAAGGAGTCAGAAAGTGAGCTCAGAATACTTTTATTGGAGTCGATACCAGTGGTGAGTTGTTTAATACAAATGTCCATCACTACCATTTTCTCTCTGAGCACTACAATCTGTAACGTACCAGAAGATGTGACGTACCTGCCCGAAGGATGCACACGACATAAAGGCAGATAGGAATCAGAATAAAACGTCCGCGTAGCTCAATTGGTAGAGTGACTTGTTCCGGAATGAGGGGATCCGGGTTCGAATCAGGTGGCGTGGACAGAAATGACGGAGAAATTTACTTCGTTATAATGGCGCCCGAACTATCCGGATGACCCGACCGTTCAAAATCTCGCAATGGTGTGATGTCCTTTCCACACCGCGAGATAGGAAAAATAAGAGAATCCCTTCTCCAGCACTTCGAAAACAAAACAAAAAAAAATAAGGGGGAGAGGATGTAACGTACCAGGAGATGTGACGTACCTGCCAGAAGGACGCACACGACATAAAGGCAGATAGGAATCAGAATAAAACGTCCGCGTTGCTCAATTGGTAGAGTGACTTATTCCGGAATGAGGGGATCCGGGTTCGAATCCTGGCGTGGACAGAAATGACGGAGAAATTTACTTCGTTATAAATCTTAACCCTACGGAGTAGCCATCTCCTACAAATTTATTTTGACTGTCGTCTAGACAAAGGAGTTCACATTTTCTTTGTGATAGAATCTTATGATTTATGAGACTCCCTATTGCGTTATCCAACTATGTAGATCAGTCTACACAGTACTTTTTATTTGTTACTGGGTTTAATAACTACCATAGGCAACTCGTATGGCTTATAAGCAGTCACCGGTCCTTAATTTCGGGTCACTTGCTCCAGGAAAGAGACACACCCAGCACCTTTGTGGCCATGCACACTACCCATGAGTCATCTGAGGTTGGGACTCAGTCTTAGATCGGAACACTGGTCCGAAGCCTGCGCCTCAGACCACTCAATCACCGGGGCAGCCATTTCTGCATTATGAACATTTGGTAAAGATACGAATATGTTTGCATACAGGACACAGTTTTACCTACATAATTTTGCATACATTATCATTTAAAAAAGTTCCTGTTCCCACATTCTATTAGCATGTAACCACGAAAAGTGCCTTAGCGGCGCTAAACCTAGGAAAATTGTGCCTTAGCGGCGCTAAGGCGCGCTAAGCCCCTTCTACATCACTGGTTGAAGCATCCTTTAGTATGCATCGCGGAATCAACACACCACTCAAGCCTTCCAATTGCGTCTTCCAACGTCCTTGTAATCCAGCAGAAAATCTGCATTTCGTTTGTTTGGCCCTGATAATATTTATACGCAATTTTTTTACCTTTGCTGTGGGCCGCGGGTGGCCTAGTGGACAACGTTCGTGACTGCCACAGAAAGGACCTCAGGTTCGATCCACTAAATATCTGCCGTGCGTCGGATGGGCACGTTAAGCCGTCGTACCCCGGGTACTGACCCCCGGTAATAAATAAGGGCGTCTTCCTCCCCCTTTCTACTTCGCTTCCGTGTCACTTTCCTATCGGGCACTCTAGCCCAAATATCCTAGCTCCCTATTTCTAAGGGTTGTTTAAGACCTGGGATCAGACACATCCTTCCTAAAATCCTCTACATATGATCATTTACCTTTGCTGTTATAAGAATGACGCTGTGTTACTCATCTTAGCATTATGATCCTAACATTGGAGTTATTAAACAAATGAACCACACTGCTACCATGTACGATACAAAACGAACTTCTACGGGTAACATTATTTCAGATAAACGTTATATGGCTAAATGCGCGGTCTTTTGGACAAAGCATGCGCATCATAACTGCGCTGATAACTGACCTATACAGCATTTACGCAAGACAACTGACCTATAGAGTATTTACCGTGGATAACTGACTCCCTCAAAACAAATTGCGCTTCAACCGTCTACTTCGGTAAGTGGTACCCATTGATTCTTCAGGCAATGTAGCTATTTTTCGAGTAGCTGAAAATCTATTGTAGCTATCAACACGAAAACTTATATTTAGAAATTGCGTTGTACTCTCTTGTGCTGCTTAAATTTTGGTAGAAATTGGGTAACCGTAAGTAGGAATTCTTTTAGCTGTTTTTTTAATTTTGTTATGCTGCTGCACATCTTAGTTTATGTATGAAAAAGTCCAGTGGAGGCACTACATACAGATTTTTCTCGTTGTAAAATTACCCGAACCATTATACTTGAGTTTTTACTTTCTCATACATTACGTAGTATGACGAAGTATTGTAATCGTGAAAAAATTCGACTTCGAGATTTCAACGGCAATACAGGTTTTATGGCCACCGGAATACCGTTTCACTATTTTCACCGTGGCGTCTGTGTGTTACTGTGTAGTTTGTGTCCACCGTAACTCAAAAACTATTATGGCTATCAACATCAAATTTTATATTTGGGGGTTTTGTGGTACCTTCACGTGCTGATTAGATTTTGGTAGAATTCGGAAAAGAGAAAGTTAGCGTTCCCCACACCAATTTTCCGATTTCTCTATGAAGCTCACAAAGTATTATAGGTATCAACTCAAAAATTTATATTTAGGAGTTTTGTTGTAAGTTGAAGTGGTGATAAAAATGTGGTAAATCTAGGAGAACCGGAAGTGGGCGTTCCCATTACCATTTTTGCGATTTTTCGACGCAGCTGAAAAACTGTTGTAGCTATCAACAAGAAAATGTGTATGTAGGAATTGCGTGATACCCTCATGTGTTGATAAAATTTTGGTAGAATTGGGGGAAGCAGAACTGAGCGTTCCTCGCATCGGTTTGCTATTTTTCTATGTAGCTGAAAAACTATTGTAGCTGTCGACAAGAAAATTTATATTTAGGAATTGCGCTATGTTCTCTTGTGCTGATTAAATTTGGTAGAAATCGGGGAAGAGGAAATTTGAGGGTTCCCTCAGCAGTTTTTCGATTTTGCTATACAGCTGCGCATCTCAGTTTATGTATGAAAAAGTCCAGCGTCGGCCACTACAGATTTTGTAGTTACGTTTACGTAAACTAGACACTATCACTGTTGTGCCCGACACCACAGGAACCTAGGTATCTCGGTGTCCTACATCTGGTGGTCTTTTTCACTGGTCAGCAGCTAAAAAGAATTAATGGCGGAAGGCAGGTAGCAAACAAATCCTACTGTGCCGTCGTATACAAAAATGTAATTAAATTTCTGATTTTTTTCTGAGATCACGACGTGGTGGAATGAATAGTTTATAACGGATGCAGTATTATTTATTTATTCATTTATTTATCGCTTCCTGCGGTTTTACTTTGTACTGATCACTTCCAGGAATACCTTGTTCAACGTTCAAGACGAAACGGCACTTCGAGAATACCATCTAATTTCAGAGCGCGAGCTTGCATTACAAAATCAGGAAATTTTAATAGAAAACGGAAGGCGCATCGTAGAACTCGAATATTTTGTACAGCAGCTGCAGAACTGAATAAACATTGTCATTTCGGATGCACGCTTTCTGGTATGGAAATAATTTCTGAACAAAGAAAAGGACTCAAAAGTAGTTTGACATTCAAATGCAAAATGCGTATCGCCTTCAAGAAACTGTCTACACAGAAGATTCACAAATGGATAAAATGAACGTAAATACTGCTGCAGGAACAGCTGTTTATGGGCATTGGATCCGACTTCTTCCACCTAGAATTTTTTGCGGTCTTGGATATCTGATCAATGTCAAGAAAAACATTTTCTAAAGAACATGATAAGGTACCTATCGCATGGGAGGAAACAGCATTGAGACTGCTTCACATTTTGGCGCCGTTGTCTGATGTCCTGTGGCAGACTAACCAACAAGTGTTGGACGGTGTGTTCCAAATCCCGGGTAGTGCGACATGGCGGCAACTGGTCCCACACATGTTCGATAGGGGACATGTCCGGGGAGCGGGCAGGCCATGGAAATATCTGGACATTACGTCGGCAGTCCTGGGCAACCCGAGCCGTGTGCGGACGGGCATTATCCTGCTGGTATAGCGCACCTGGAATCCCGGCCAGGAATGGGAGCACATGGGGCCGTAGGATCTCTTCCACATACCGCTGGCCCCGTCAACGATCCACGTACCGCTACTAAAGCTGACAAGCTATCGTAGGCTATGGCTCCCCAGACCATTATGCCTGCAGCAGTGAAGACGTGGCGCTCGATAGCGAGGTTGTGATTGTGCCGTTGACCCGGGGACCTCCACATCCGGACACGATGATCATTTGTTCACAAAACGAAGCAGCACTCATCACTAAACACCACACGTAGCCAGTCTGTGGCGTTCCACGTTGCTCTGGCCTACAACCATTGCACACGGAGCCGGCGATGTTCTGGAGTTAATGGCAGTACACGTAAGGGCACTGGGATCGCAGATTCGCTTCCACGAGGTGTCGGGAAATGGTTCGTGGGCACACAGCAGCCACTACATCTACCTATATAGTGGACGAACAATCCAACATTTGTTTCTTTACTGACGTCATCAGTGTACAGGTGGCGCCATCTTTTTTCTGGTCTCAACACCACCAAAGGAAAAGTTATTGATTTTTAATATTATTGTGGTCATGTTTTAGAAAATATTATGTATTCCAAGTTATAAAATGAAGCTATTTTAATCGATGTTAAAAATTTTCATCCTTGGGAACGCATTAATTGTGAAGAAAACGTGTACAGAAGTTTTTCCATTGGAAGTATAGGAAGCAAAATTACTTGACGTCCACCTTAAAGTTAAAAAATTACAGAAGAACCAACGAAAAAATTCATGAAGACCTCGATTAACTGTGGGTGTCATTTCAAGCAATGAGCTCCCAGAAAAAACAACAACAACAACAACTGGTATCGTCTGCAAACTTATTTATATTAACGATATCTTTAACGTAACTTCACGATGAGCTCGCGAAGTTACATTAAAGATATCATTAATATAAATAAGGAAAAGAAGGGGACCCAGAACCGAGCCTTGCGGAACTTCAGAGCAAATTTTATGTACAGACGAGCGGATTCTGTGTACCTGTACGTACTGTGTCCTTTGTGACAGATAGTTTTAAAAAAATAGATTCGGAACTCGCCTGATCCCAATGTGATATAATTTACATAGAAGAATATCATGCTGAACACAGTCAAAAGCTCTTGACAAATCGCAGACATCACAAAATAAACAAAGACACTCTTTCCACGTTTTATCAACACATAGCAACCGAGAATTTGTTATTCGGTCACCGCTGGGAATCCCAATTCCAGATCTCTCGATATTTAGCCGAGTGCGTTAGCCTTACACCACGGTGGCCAACAATCCCCATAGGGCTGTGGATTGTTAGCTACTGTGGTGTAAGGCTAACGCACTCGGCTAGATATCGAGAGATCTGGGATTGGGATTCCCAGCGGTGACCGAATAACAATGTTTCGGTTGCTATGTGTTGCAGAAGAAGACCACATGGGAGATGGGTGGATGAAATTCGAAAGTATGCGGGAGTAACATGGAGGAGACTAGCACAAGACAGACCGTTGTGGAATAAACTTGGGGAGACCTTCGTCCAGCAGGGGATTGATAATGGTTGACAATGATGATGATGATGTGTTGCTAAAATGTGGAAAGAGCAATGTCTTTGTTTATTTATTGAAAGCTAATATTAATTACCAACTGCTATTTCAGAATCTTGTTGATTTTTCTGTTGCAGAAATTTCAATATTTATAGTCTCTGTGGTGGGCATTGTTCCAGGTAGTTATTTCTCCTAGTTCCAGGTAGTTATTTCTCTGTGGTGGGCATTGTTCCAGGTAGTTATTTCCCCATGTTTCTGTTCGTTTTATCCTTTACAGTAGAATACATGAAGTAGACCCTTCTTTGAAACAGCTTCAGGAATCCATTAATATGAGGTTCGATTCTTTATTCAGGATAGATATATACACTATCTACGAACAAGTAATTGGACACCCCTGCAATCGACGATATCTGCGGTCCTGATACACGTCACGGCCGCCGCCGTTAAATATCGTGTGGGAAACAACAACGCAATCAGTCGCATACAAGATGCCACGCAGTTTGGAGCTCTCTGATTTCGAGAAAGGTGTAATCGTCGGGTATCACAGAAATGGACGATCCATACGTGACATATCCAGCGAGTCGAAGTACCCCAAATCGACAGTGACCTACGTGATTGGCAAGTGGAAGATGAGAAGTGACTGTCGGAATGTGCCCCGACCCGGCAGACCCACAAAACTGGGAGTTAGAGACCGACGGGTGCTGGCCAGAGAAATTCGGAAGAACCGCACCAATCGATGGGAAAAATCCGCGAGGAGTTCCAACAGGTTCTTTCGATGAACACCATCAGTAAGGAAGCCCATCTGCTTGGTTATCATGGACGTGCTGCCGCCCACAAGCCTTTGATCACCAAGTCCAATAGCGCTGCTCGGTTAACGTGGTGAAAAGAACGTCGACAGTGGACCGTTGAACAGTGGAAACAGATTCTCTGGAGACGAATCAAGGTTCACCCTCTACCGTTCGGATGGCAGGTTCTGGGTTTGGCGTCTGCCTGGAGAACGCCACCTGCCGGAATGTATTGTGCCAACTGTGAAGTTCGGCGGCGGTGGAATTATGCTATGGGGGTGTTTCTCCTGGTATGGCAGGGGACCCTTGGTCGCAATTCCTGGTAGACTCAACGCCGAGACCTACTGCACCATTTTGGATGACCATGCGCTTCCTACGTTGTGGCAGTTTTACGGGGTGGACCCATGTAACTTTCAGGATGACAATGCCACCTGTCATGTTGCGAGGTCCATCATGGCTTGGTATGGTGACAATGGGGTTAATCGAATGGACTGGCCTGCGCAGAGCCCGGACCTTAACCCTATCGAGCACCTCTGGGACGAGTTGGAGCGTCGACTTAAGGGGTGCCCCCACCGTCCGAAATCGGTGAAGGAACTGACCTGTCTTCTCCAAGCCGAGTGGAAGAAAATACCGCTAGCCGTCATACAACGCCTGGTTGAGAGTATGCCCCGGAGGGTCACAGCTGTGATCACCGCTCGTGGAGGCTCCGCCAACTATTGAAGGTGAATAAACTTCGTTTTCCTTTGCTATCACAGGTGTCCAATTACTTGTTGGTAGATAGTGTATATGTGTATACAATAGTCAAAATTTAAAAACCAAGATGAAAACTAAATAAAATCTGGTAGCGCAAAACTGCTGACTCAAAGTCATATCCACATTGATATATTAAAACCTTCGAGTGCATAGTTCCAATGTGCACACTATGAAACCAAACTCAAGCACCAGCACATTTCCAAAAGCATCCAATGCACACCCACCCACAAACAAACAAACATCTGAGGTACTCACAACTTCCTGAAAGAACACAGGCACACACGAACAAAACTATTGTGCAGAACGATGAAAGTGCCGACTCACACAACACGCACAGCCAATCAATGCAAATCTTCATCCGGGGAAGCACCTGCATGATAGAAGTGGCCTTTCAGCAGAGTGCGAATCAGGCTTCTTGTCATGGGCAGGGGGAACGTTTAGCCAATGTTTCCTTATCAACATGCTTCGCGCGCTGACTTTTCAAAAGTAAATAACATTTCCTCAAGTTACGCTAATGAAAGGCCGTCAACGAGCATAAGAGTGACATAAAGAACGGCAAATTAACCACGGCCCTATCCAGAGAAGTCCAGTTCAAGTCCGCCGATCCTATGTGGGATAACATAAAGAAATTAGCTGCCTACTCTACTCCTAAATCCACTGCCATTCGGGAAACATTGGAGATCATTACCAACGATGAGGCCTGCAATGATAGCGTCTCGCTAGAATTACCACGAATTTGGAACCAATTCTTCAAATAATGAATGCCTTTTGTTTTCCTCCAAGGATTCCGCGTGCAATACGAACATGATGTCTCGTGTTTTTATTGAATAGTTACGTTCGCATCTCTTCGTTTATTGTCAAGTCAACTCACCGCGTTCAAATTGTTCAAACGTTCTATTGTCCAGTTTGAAGTTTGCTGTCTACCTTCCTTGAGAAAGCCATCTGGTTGATGTGCGAAAGCTTGGGAACCTTGATTTTATATACGCCAATAAATTCGGATAACTAGTATAGTTGTACTATCTTATACGTTGCTTCATAACCGTTATTATCCATGTGTTTACTAAATGATGCAGTGTTGCCAACACTCATGTTAAAGAAGCATATTTGAAATACAGCATGCAGTTCCCACGCTTGGTGCGCAAGGTATGTTAATGCCTGTTGTGTGTTACTTGATGCAAGCCATAACAATAGTAAAATATCATTTTAGTGCCTAGAGGCATAAGAGGGGGAAAACAGTTTTCCCCGGTAGGGAAAAAATTGCTGTCATCAGCCAGGGACACAATTTTACAAGCCTGGGATTTGCACTCAGCTTTTCAGTAATCTGACAAAAGCTGGCGTTAACCAAAAGCTTGTCTGTAGTGTCCCCGAAGCCACAAAAACCAAGCAAACAACGATAAACATGAAAGCCTAAACGAAGTCCATAGATACACATACATATACATGTGTATGTATATACTACAGCGTTCAAAAAGTTCCGGAACTTTTCGAATTTTTGCCAAATGTCAGTTAATTTACGTCATTCACCGCTGAGCAAGCGAAGATCATCATGTGATAGACCTGCCAGAACCGGTTTGATCCAGATCTAACACATACAGCGTATGTGCGTAGTTCGTGATTACAGTCATTCGAGGCTTTCTGTCACGAGGACAACAATGGGGAATTTTGAACAGCGTTCAAGTGTAAAAATTTGTGTTCTGCTCGGAAAATCTTTTGCTGAGACTTTTCAAATGATTAAGTCAGTGTACGGTGAGAGTGCAATGAGTCGAACTAGAGTTTATGAGTGGCATCGACCATTCGAAAATGGGCGACAGAGTATCGAGGATGATGAGAGGTCAGAAAGACCTTCAACATCCACAACGGATGAACAAATCGCCATTGTCAAAGAAATTGTGAAAAATGACGGTCGAAAAGCTGTTGCAGCGATTGCAGAAGTTGCCAGCATCTCAGATGGAAGTTGCCATGCGATTTTAACAGAGAAACTGGGCATGCATCATGTGTGCTAACAAATTGCTCCCAAAAACCTGACACAAGAAAAAATGGATGAGCGAATGCAAGTTTGCAGGGATAACATTGATGCAGTGAATTCGGATCCCGATCTCTTGAATCGATTGATCACTGGCGATGAGACTTGGTGCTTTTTGTATGACCCCCAATCCAACCGACAGTCAAAAGTGTGGAAATCACCGTAGTCACCACGACCAAAAAAATTCAAGGCTGACCGCTTTAAAGGAAAGGTCTTGTTAACAGTTTTCTTCGTTTGCAAGGGGGTCGCACACAAGGAATTCCTTCATCATGGTCGTGCAGTCACTAAAGAAGATCATGTCAAAGTCCTGAAACGTCTCCGAGAATCAGTGAGATGCAAGCGACCCGATCTTTGGAAGACCAACTCGTGGGTGCTCCATCACGATAATGCGCCGGCTCACAGATCCCTCCTGGTGTCCGATTACCTGTCCAAACATCACATTCCCGTTCTTCCACAACCAGCTTATTCCCCTGAACTCGCCCAGTGTGGCTTTTTCCTTTTTCCCCGGATGAAGAATTTGCTTAAGGGGCAATGCTTTCTCAAGTTCTGAAGAAGTGCAACGAGCTGCGACGGAGGCACTGGAGGATGTGACAAAAGAAGGCTTGCAATCTGCATTTAAATCTTTGTATGAGCGCTGGCAAAAATGCATAGTTGCACAGGGTAACTACTTTGAAGGAAACACAGCATAAACAGGTATTATCTGTGTTCATTCTTTTTCAATATAAAAAGTTCCGGAGTTTTTTTAATGTAAGCTGGTACTTCGTGGAACTTTTCCTTCGTCATGCGAGACAATCGAGGAGAGTTTAACACCCGTCTCGGGAATGGCATTAAAATACTCTGAGTTCTAGATCTTTTTTTTTTTTTTATACTGGAGGTAATTTAACGACCACCGTGAGAAACTCAGTGGGTTATAAGCAGTCGCCCGTTTCTAATTTAGGGTCACTGGTTCCAGGGAAGGGTGAGAGCCAGAGCCGCATAACAAACACACAACACCCATGCCTTACCGGGATTGGAACCCGGACCCATCTCGGACGAATGACCAGGAGCCATCGCTTAGACCACTGCGCCACCAGGGCGGCTTAGATGCTTCATAATTAAAATTAAAAATAATGTTTAGTTCTGCCAGAAGGAATTTTAAATGGTAGAACATCAAAAAATCCAAACAAATATATATCCAACTAGGGACATAATTAAAATAGAAGAAAAGCTCACCCCGCGGTTTCTACGCCACTGCTTACAAATCTTGCTTTCTCAATCGTTCAAATATCGGATTACAACATGAAGAACAGATTGCTCCCCAATCTTGACTTCTCGTTCGCTAAAATATCGGATTATAGCCAGGGCCCGACTTTGGTCAGTCGAAACCCTGTGCACATCCTATGTCCGAGGCCCCCTCGATCAAAAATTTTCGGTCAACAGTTGAAAAGAATATTTTCGGGTAAATATTTTGTTGCAAGAAATTTTTCTACGAGTAGTAGTAAAAGCATTGAAACACATCCCACATGCTAGTCAACTTTATTGCCAATGTGTCTTGTAATACACGAGCATTCACACCAATTGTACTTCCCCGCACCAGCAGAGCTTACATCTGTAACATTAATTGCTGTGGAATTTTTTTGTTTTATAGTATCATTTACGGAAGCAAATAATTATCCTCCCAGAGTTATAATTTAAAACCCCTAGTTTACTATAAATTTAATGGAAACGATGAACTGATAGTAGTTTAAGCTGTAAGAAGTAATCCCTCACAAAGTCTTACAGCTGACCACACACACTGTGGGATAACTTATTGCAACAGTCCATGCAAATTATTATTTATGCTACTGGCCCGGATGGCCACTATTTTTTTTGTCTGGTTTGTTTTGGAATTTACAGGTTTATAAAGAACTGAACCAAATTTCATTTTTGTTTATGACAGTTTTCGAATTTTTTTGAAATTCAGATATTTACTATTCAAAATCTGAATATCGGAATTGCAGATCATACTTCAGTTTTATGAAAATTTTGAACTGTAGGAAACCGAGGCCCAAATCAAAATATTTGGATTAAGACAGCACCACTTTTTGCCCAAGTAGTGACCCCAGAGTACGGGTCTTTTATTATGCTTTCCAACTAGAGGATGAAGACCCATTTACGCTCTGGATTTTTTTTTTTTTTTTTTTGATTGGAGGTTTAACGACCACCGTGAGCAACTCAATGGGCTATAAGCAGTCGCCCGTCCCTAATTTAGGGTCACTGGTTCCAGGGAAGGGAGAGAGCCAGTGCCGTAAGACAAACACAACATCCATGCCTGACCGGGATTCGAACCCGGACCCCTTACGGACGAATAATCAGAGGCCAACGCCTTAGACCACTGCGCCACCGGGGCGGCCGCTCTGGATTTGCCCATCTGTCTGAATTCTGACCACATGGGAGAACCTCCTGCCTTTCATACAGAAGCAAAGTATTCTATGAAGGTGGCTTCTGGTATGTTTCAAAGTGCTTCATAATCAATCAATGCATTGTCTCACTGTACTGTATATGTATATATACAGGGTGATTCAGAATAACTGTTCAATAATTTGCAGGGAAGTCAGGAACACAAAACCAAGCAATAACAACATAGGAACATGGGGTCGGCCGCCCCGGTGGCGCAGTGGTCTAAGCGATGGCCTCTGATCATTCGTCCAAACGGAGTCCGGGTTCGAATCCCGGTGAGGCATGGATGTTGTGTTTGTCTTACGGCACTGGTTCTCTTCCTTCCCTGGAACCAGTGACCCTAAATTAGGGACGGGCGACTGCTTATAGCCCATTGAGTTGCTCATGGTGGTCGTTAAACCTCCAATCAAAAAAAAAAAAAAAAAAAAAAAAAAAAAAAAAAAGAACATGGGATCGCAAATGCAAAACAGAGGCGCTACACGGTCACAAAGACAGAGGCAGTTATCACAACGTTGGATGAGCAAAATTATTTAATTCTAAGGCTGCCGTGCAACGTTGCTGCAGCGTCAACATATGGGCAGGTATGGTTGCCGACTGTCTGATCGGGCCCTACGTATTGCCATCGAGACTGGATGGACACAATTACCTCATCTTCCTGCAAGATTTCAAAATCGCTTTATTATTATTCATCATAAGAAAACATAAGAGGGAGACGTACAGCGTTGGGCGTCTCACTGGGAAATAATATAAACTGTTAAAACATGATGGTATATACACTGCAATGGCAATGGGGATGAATAACAGATGCTGCAAGCAAAGCTTATTGCATAAAAATTGCAGAAGTGACAGAGAGAAACACATCGTGTCACATGACATGGGCTGGGCATGATTTACAGGATAACACAGGTGAAACAATAGTACACAATTAGAAAAGGAACAGCACAAACACCGCAGTGAAGGTAAAACATTACATACATGAGATAAAAACACAGCATGCACAATTGTGCAAGTTATTTAACGAGGGCAACAAAGCAACAGATTACAGGCGGGGTGAAGGTAATTAATGTACACGAGTAAGCATGAAAATACACTGAGATGACATTAGCATTCACAATTCAACGGTAGCGTGGATTGCACGAAAAAAAAAAAATGCGGAAGGAACAGTAAGATCACAGAGCAAAACTAGGAATGCACACTGGGATGACAAGAGGAATTAACGCAAAATGAAAGCACTGTACGACGCAATAGATGTAACTGGTACATTAATAAGACATGATGAACCATATTATACACAGGGATGACCAAATAAAGTACACTATGTGAAGACACGATACAACGCAAGAAATGTTACAAGTACAATAAAAAGCACACGATAAACCATGAGTGCACTCTGGGATGTTATGAGTATATGCATAAAGTGAAAGCACAGGTCCTGCCGGAATTACTGAGTGACGTACCCGTCCAAGTGTGACAGCGCATGTGGTTTCAACACGACGGAGCTCCTACGCATTTCTCCAGCAATGTTCGCCAGTATCTGGACGCAACATTTCCGGAGCGATGGATTGGTCGCGGTGGACCCGTTTCATGGCCACCCCACCCCCGTTCACCTGATTTGTCCCCCATTGACTTTTTTGTGGGGTTATTTGAAAGGTATGGTGTATGATACCCCTGTTGATTCCGACATGGACCTGGTGGTACGAATTGTTGCAGCAGCTGGAGTTGTTAGTGATACACCAGGCATGTTTGCCAACGTCCGCCGGTCGATGCGCCGTCGCTGTGAAGCGTGTGCTACTGCGCAAGGCCGCAACTTCGAACACTTCCTGTAAAAGGTACTGTGAAATGTTAATTGCTGTCCAAAAGTCTGTTAAAATCTTTTCTTATTTTTTGCAGCCTTAGAATTAAATCATTTTGCTCATCCAACTTTGTGATAACTGTCTCTGTCTTTGTGACCGCGTAGCTCCCTTGTTTTGCATTTGCGACCCCATGTTCCTATGTTATTATTGCTTGGTTTTGTGTTCCTGACCTCCCTGAAAATTATTGAACAGTTATTCTGAATCACCCTGTATATTCAATTTGATGACTTAAAAAAGAAAACTTTTGATTTTTTTTATCATTTTCAAAGTAGTTTGGAGGCCCCCCAAGCAGAAATCAGGCCCTGATTATAACATCGAAAACTCGCTGAAGCGAATAAAAAAGAAATGTATTTGCAATTCTGTGAAATTTTTTGCATTTACAAAAAAATAAAATTGCGGTTTACATCAGGAGCGCCGACTTCACTAAATTATTGGGGAGGGGAAGGCATGAAGGCATCAGACATGGGAGTGGGCGCATCTCTTCCATTTTCAGGAGGAAAATGAGAAAAAAGGGCAAAAATGTAAATTACGAGGTTCGATTTATATACTGTATATACTGTATATACTTTGTTGGGGGTTTAACGACCACAGTGAGCAACTCAATTGGCTATAAGCAATTGCCTGCCACTGATTTAGGGTCACTGGCTCCAGGGAAGGGAGAGAGCCAGTGCCGTAAGACAAAACACAGCATCCATGCCTATAGCCGGGATTCGAACCCAGATTCATCTCGGACAAATGGGCAAAAGCCAGCGCTCAGACCACTGCCCCGCCGGGGTAGCGACGTGAATTTTGAAATGCAATTTCTAATGTTCATCAGGAAATGAACAAGAAAACAGAAATATTCTTTTGCTGAATATTAATATTTTAAAAAATGAAATTCAGCCTGGGATTTTAATAAAAACATCCAGAGAGATTTTACTTCCGAACGTTTATAAAAAATATGAGAAATTAGTGCAGTTATTCAAAGAATCAGAGGCGCAAAAAATAAATAGATAAATAAAGGCGCTAGAGATTATACGTTTCTATATTTTTATTCATTTATTTTAATTTTGACAATTGTTTTAAACATTTGCCATATATCACGAGAACATGTCAAACACAGTACGTGGCCGGCAATCAAGTTTATTATCAAATCAGCCATGCTAAATATGAGCAGAGAGAGAGAGAGTTTTTACTCAGTGTTTCTTTCAGGTATACATCGCCCTCCCGTCCCCAAGACATTTCATGTTACCGAGCCAAATGTTAATACATTCAGACTATAATGAAAAAAAAGTTTCGTTTCTTTTGATGATACAAATATTATTCCAAATTATACATTTTTTTTAAATATTTGTTCAAGTATTACACTTTATTTTGCCTAAAAAAATGTATTAAGACACATGCCGTTCTTCAGAATTTAATAAGTTGACTTGTCATAACCTCATTGTCACGGAATCGCGATTCAGGATCAGGACTGAGTTGAATGCATTTCAATAGATGAGAATTTCAAGCAATTCAGTGTAACGCACGTGAAAAAAAAAAAAAACGAACAAAAACAACAGTGTTGCTGAGTGAAAAGTGATTAAATGAACTGTCCATCATGAACTTCATGGATTATTTCCTATGCAGTATTTTCATGTAAGTACTAAACCATTTGTAAACTACTCATCCGAACTGGGGTTTTCATTCTACTGTTTTAATTTCAGATGTGCATTTTAACTTGTAATCATTAGATCCAGGGGCGCACCTCAAGGGGGAGGGGGTTGTACCCGGGTCTGGACCCCCACATGGGGGCCTGCGCAGGGGTCACTTGACCCCTCCTGTAGAATTATTTCCGCCTTTATTTTATTTATTACCTTTTTTACACTCACAGAACTCGACCACAATGAAAGATGGAGTTTGGGGCGTTTAATGTAATATCCCAATTTTATTGGAAATTTGGAATTGGAAAACGATAACGTCAAAGCGGAAAACCTATAGCAAACCGTAAGGTAGTACGCCCAAACTAGTTCCGCTCAGGGTGGTGTGAGCTGAACTTAAAAGGCTTGGTGTGGCCTTGCTCGACACTGTTCATTATTTTGAAAACAGTTACTAATGTTCATGATAATACATGACTATTACTAACATACACTTTCTTCAAGAGCAGCGTCAATTATTATTAATAATAGTAGTAGTGTTCTAGTGTAGTACGTAAGTAATAGTAATAGTATTAATCTTTCATTTTCACGAATTACTGTTTTCTACATATCAGCCAAACCTTAATTAATTACACTTGACCCCCATGAAAAATTTCCGGCGGGCGGCCCCCTCCCCCTATGAGGCCAAGCGTTTTGTAATATGCATCGGTGTCCTCCACGAGAGATTTCTAACCCTCTAACTGTTCTCCAATTTTCCTAATTGGCGAATTTCAATTTTCATAATTGCTGAAATCACGCATTATAGAATTTGTTCCAAAATACATTCTCTGAACCTCTACTATAGCAATAGATAAAATAATTACATTTGTGGCTAACTCCTTTTCTGAAATATGTATTTTTATTAAAAGTAAAAACAACAACGAAAACACCATTTGCAGCTGGATAATTCATGAATGAATACAATGTATTAAATTCTTTCACAGACCAAAACATTTATTATAACAGTCACGTCGCATAAGTACACATGAGCATTTTTACTTGCAGAGCCGGACCCCCCCCCCCCATTCCGAATTTCTGGGCACGCCCCTTATTAGATCATACGAACCCCCCTCCCCTCATTTATTAACGTCGAAAGAGCGATGACTTCTGTTTGGTGTTCCTGATCCACGTCGAGTGTATGAATTAATTGAAAAAAAGCTATTTTACAGTGCTGCTCTTCTTTGAAAGTTCTCTTGGTGAAACTAAAATAATTTTTAGTGAACATTGGCAAGTTAAACTTCACATTTTAACAAAGTTTCCACTTATATAGCATCATTTAGATGATTTTATATTTTTATTTGGCGATTGCCTGTTTTCAGAATAAGATTTTGCGGCTGCAGTCCAATTTGCAATATTTGGAAATCCCCCTACCCCCGCGTAGCTGGAGAAAGTTTGTCCTTGAAACGTTTGAAGAAGTAATTACTTCTATGTATGTAAATACAGTACATAAGAATTATATAATATATATATGGCAAATGGAAAACTTGTTCCCTCTAAGGTTTCACCCCCCCTTGGACAAAAAGTCCTGAAAGAAACAACGTTTACTTATTTTATTAATTATTAATTTTTTGGAAATAAATCACTTTGGCCTCATAAGGTGGAGCTTGGTCCATATTATAACGCCTGATACCTGACTATAAAGGAAAGAGATTAATTCTTGCAATTATCACAGCTCGGGATAGCTTGGATAGAATGGGAAAACATTCTTTCTCTACAGAAATATTTCAACTCACGCATTTCGAAAATGACATAGTACACACAAAAAACTTATTTAATTAAACAGGACGAAAAAATAGTGGGTGGGCGCTGCCCCTCCAGTAAAATTATTGAGTGGGCAAGATTAATCTTGTCGGCGTCGATAGTATATTTTAAAAAAAGAGCAGAAAATGTCTTCCATCTCTTTTGGCAGTAGCGTGCTGCCATCTGTTGGCTTTAATTTTAACTGATATCGAAGAGAGTAATATAGCTTTTTGGAAACATGCTTCTCCAAGAAAAAATAACGATAGTAAAAAAATGAAAATTAACAACCATAAGTTTACAGTGTAACTCGGTAAATAATAATAGCAATGATTTCAAATCTTCATATGAGAAGCTACTATGAGTGTTTAAACTTTTGAAACGAGCTACTTAAAATTGTTAAAACGTATCTTGTTCGCAGCTGACAGAAATCGTTCATTTTGCTTTCGGGATCTTCACCTGCGGTGATCTAAGTGAATTTTAGGCCTTCTCCCAGTGCTCGAAATTGAAATTTTGGAAGTGCCGGAATGCCCATCTTTAGCTAACAATCATCCTGAAAAAATACCTTCGCCAGAAAATCTCAAAAACTGAAAAAAGTACCCCCCCCCCAAAAAAAAACAACAACAACAACAACAAAACCCTGGAAGAAATACTCCTTTGTTTGAAAATGTAATCGACAATTCTGAATAATATATATATATATATATATAATAATATTTATACATTATAATATATATCATCATCATCATCATCATTGTCAACCATTATCAATCCACTGCTGGACGAAGGTCTCCCCAAGTTTCCTCCACAACGGTCTGTCTTGTGCCAGTCTCCTCCATGTCACCCCTGCATACTTTCGAATTTCATCCACCCATCTCCCATGTGGTCTTCTTCTGGGTCTTTTCCTGTCCCTTGGAATCCAATCTAAAATTTCGGCTGTCCATCGATGATCTGTCCTTCTGGCAGTATGTCCAGCCCATTGCCATTTCAGGGATTTAACTCTGATCATGATGTCTTCCACTCTTGTCATTTTTCGGATCCACGAGTTCCTCTTCTTATCTCTCCTGGTTACACCAAGTATGCACCTCTCCATTCTGCTTTGAGTTAACTGCAGCCTTTGTATGTCTCTTTTAGTTAAGGTCCACGTCTCTGCACCATACGTAAGCACTGGAAGGATGCATTGATCAAACACTTTTCTTTTAAGACATAATGTCATATTGCTCTTGAAAATTATGCTGTTTCTTCCAAAAGCTCTCCATCCAAATTTTATACGCCGATTAATTTCTTCATCAATGTGACCCTCACTTGATATCTGCTGCCCAAGATAAATGTAGGAATCGGTTGTCTCAAGCTCTCCATGAATCGATAAATCTTCGTTTCTTGTAAAAGCATTGTACTATAATACTAATGTAATCGACAATTCCGAATACTACTGCGCCATAAGTTATATATATAATATATATATAAATTTTAATTTTATTATGTGTAACAAAAAATTCGTCATAGAAGACTGCAGTGTGTTAAACAAGTTCAACACAGGTAGTGACCATAGATTGGTGAGATGTAAGATGCACCTCAACACTAAACTTGAACGTGGCAAGCTCATAAGACAAACAAAATCTATTGACATAACCAACCTTAAAAAACACCATAATACCTTCAAGTTGGAACTGAAGAACAGGTTCTCTGCTTTAGAAGGCCTAACATCGGAAGAAGTGGATATTTCTGAAGTTAACAGAAAAGTAACCAAAGCTCTTATGGAAACAGCAACAAAATTAGCTGGGTCTAAGAACAAGTTGCATGTGAACAAATTATCAGGAAAAACCAAAATGTTGATGCAAAAAAGAAGAGAGATGAGGACAATTAAAGAAGATGTGACTTCCAAAGTGGAATATATAGAGCTATGCAAGACAGTATGAAAAAGTATCACTGAAAACGTAAGGAAATTCAATTGTGAACTAGTGAGGAAAGCAATTGAAAACAACCAAAGACTAAAGATAGCAAAGGGACATCTCAGTAAGGGAAGAAAACAGATTATGGCACTGAGAAAAGAAGATGGTTCTGTAACAAGAAATAGAGGCGTAATTTTGACAAGAGTGAAAGATTTCTACTCCAAATTATATGAAAGGGACGATACATGTACTCCAGACATCATGAAAGGTACCAGTACCAGAGTTCTTCCAGTCCTTCCAGCAGAAGTTGCACATGCAATCAAGAACATGAAGCGTGGAAAAGCTCCAGCAGAAGATGGAATTGCGGTAGATATCATACAAGAAAGTGGAGAAATTGAAACAGTACTCGCCCAAATTTTCACTCGATGCCTGAATGAAGGGAAGATTCCTGAGGATTGGAACAACGCTATAATGATCCTGCTACATAAAAAAGGTGACATTGAGGATCTCAGGAACTACAGACCTATCAGCCTCCTATCAGTGGTCTATAAAATCTTCACTAAAGTTCTTTCACACCGTTTGAAGGTAACACTGGACATGGCTCAACCGAGAGAACAAGCTGGATTCAGGAGTGGCTACAGCACAATAGATTATATCCACGTACTGAGAGAACTCATTGGAAGAGCGAGGGAATATGAACTTCCATTGTGCATGGTTTTTATCGATTATGAAAAGGCCTTTGATTCGTTGAAAGCATCAGCAGTTACAAAGGCTCTTAAATCCAGCGGTATTAAAGATACATACATTAATATCATTAATAACATCTATGAAAATGCAAGTGCAAAGATTCGGCTGTTTGAAATACAACACACATAAAAATTGGAAAGGGAGTGAGACAAGGTGACACCATATCTCCGAAGCTCTTTAATGCCACATTGAAAAATGTCTTTCAATCACTGAACTGGGAAAACAAAGGGATAAAGATTAAGGGAGATTATCTAACCCACCTTCGTTTTGCTAATGACGTAGTCATTTTTGCAACTACCCCATCAGAGCTGCAGAGTATGATCCAGGAACTTGCTGACAAGAGTAAAGAAGTGGGATTAAAAATGCACTTTCAGAAGACAAAAGTGATGTTCAATGCTTTTACAAGAAATGAAGATTTATCGATTGATGGAGAAAAGCTGGAGATAACAGACACGTGCGTTTATCTTGGACAGCAGATATCAAGTGAGGGTCACATTGATGAAGAAATTAATCGGCGTACAAAACTTGCCTGGAGAGCTTTTGGAAGAAACAGCATAATTTTCAAGAGCAATATGCCATTATGTCCTAAAAGAAAAGTGTTTGATCAATGCATCCTTCCAGTGCTTACGTATGGTGCAGAGACGTGGACCTTAACTAAAAGAGACATACAAAGGCTGCAGACAACTCAAAGCAGAATGGAGAGGTGCATGCTTGGTGTAACCAGGAGAGATAAGAAGAGGAACTCGTGGATCCGAAAAATGACAAGAGTGGAAGACATCATGATCAGAGTTATATCCCTGAAATGGCAATGGGATGGACATACTGCCAGAAGAACAGACCATCGATGGACAGCCGAAATTTTAGATTGGATTCCAAGGGACAGGAAAAGACCCAGAAGAAGACCACATGGGAGATGGGTGGATGAAATTCGAAAGTATGCCGGAGTGACATGGAGGAGACTGGCACAAGACAGACCGTTGTTGATGATGATGATAAATATTAAATAAAGTACAAAATTTTTCTTACGCTATTATATCGCAAATCCAAATTCCAAGAAATCTACACATACAAGTGATTAAAAATATAAATATGTCATACCTTTGCGTTAATTCAGTAATGGACCACGGATTTCACCATGGGGTGGTGTAAAATATTGAGGATGCTAGTAAGGTAAACCTGTTCTAGAGAAAATCCCTCCAAGATATTAGGAGTGGTAAAAATGTCCTCGCCTTACTACAAGCGTGTCTCTGATTATTAAGGAATCATTACAGTGGCAGGGGAATGGCTTACACCATTGAAAACGAATGGTGTAAGCCAATCCCCCTGCCATTTGGTTTCATCCCCTTTAGATTAGCAAATAGTAGTAAAAAAACACCAACAAAAAATAACTAACCGTTTGGATGGCAGGGTCTGGGTTTGGCGTCTGCCTGGAGAACGCCCCCTGCCGGAATGTATTGTGCCAACTGTGAAGTTCGGCGGCGGTGGAATTATGCCATGGGGGTATTTTTCCTGGTATGGCACGGGTCTCTTGGTCGCAATTTCTGGTAGACTCAACGCCGAGACCTACTGCACCATTTTGGATGACCATGCGCTTCCTACGTTGTGGCAGTTTTACGGGTGGACCCATGTTACTTTCAGGATGACAATTCCACCTGTCATGTTGCGAGGTCCATCATGGCTTGGTATGGTGACAATAGGGTTAATCGAATGGACTGGCCTGCGCAGAGCCCGGACCTTTACCCTATCGAGCACCTCTGGGACGAGTTGGAGCGTCGACTTAAGGGGTGCCTCCACCGTCCGAAATCGGTGAAGGAACAGACCTGTCTTCTCCAAGCCGAGTGGAAGAAAATACCGCTAGCCGTCGTACAACGCCTGGTTGAGAGTATGCCTCGCAGCTGTAATCGCCGCTCGTTGAGGCTCCACCAACTATTGAAGGTGAATAAACTTCGTTTTCCTTTGCTATCACAGGTGTCCAATTACATGTTGGTAGATAGTGTAGTTTCTAATGAACTACCAAGAGGCATGCGTTATTAAAAGAGGGAAGCACATCGCGACACACCGTTGATAAAAATTCGTGTAATACGCTCGTGATGTCAACCACGTTTTTTTTAAAATCATCTTTGTTCCTTACGTGTTCCAATTCCCTGCATTTTTATGTCTACCATTGCCTTGAGAAAGCCTCCCAGTGCAGTGCGAAAGCTTGGCGAATCTTTATACTGACTACCAGAGCTGAGACGGGCCGAGCCCAAGCCCGAAATCCCGAAGCAGAGCCCGGGCCCGAATCGGGCTAGGGCTGTAGAATATTTACTGCGGTTCTGGCTTGGACGGGGTCGGGCTCTTAGAGAGAGGGAGAGCGAGATAATTTTTTTTATATATAAATGTGATTTTTTATGATTTAGCAATGAGACACTTTATAGGTAAAGTGAATTCTTCGGCAACTGGTTCTGGTTAGATAGCGGACATTCGAGATGGCTATTTATTCCGGGCTTGGGTAGAAAATGCCATATGCCGCGCATTAGTGTGTTTCTGCAGAGAAGAAAAAGCTTTTTCATGAACTATAGATATTGGATAATTGATAGCATGCCGACGATAATTTACCCCCTATCTCCACGCAGTAGCTCCTTGCTAATTCTATTTAGCAACATACATATCGCAGCGCATTATGGCGTGATAAATTTTGCATTATTTCAGCAACATACAATTGCAGCACCGCCCGCCCGAAGCACTTCAGGTGGAAACGCACGGTCAAAGAAAATCATACAGTTACACTGTAAAACCAGATAGAGGTCCCTTCCCCACTCCTCATTTGAGAAATACATTGGAGAGAATCGAATTGTGGAAAAGGAGATGCTTTTTTCATTAATGGTTGAACAGGTTAGGCAGTTTTCGGGCTCGTTCGGGTCCGGGCTGTATCTTTCAATATAAAATTCGGACTTGGGTGGGCTCGGGCTGATATACACTGCTGGACAATTGCTAAGGACGGATCATAAACGGCTATATAGCGCATAAAAAAGTAAGTGTGGTTGGATGCCAAGTGAAATAAAATAATGTCAGAATGCCAGGACATTACAAGAAAGACAATTTATTGTGCTCTGAAATCCAGAAGGCTTTGGAACGTGTTCAAGGGACAAACAGGCCATTTTGTGCAGAATACGTAAACGTGAAAAAAATGCAATTACCGTCCGCAGGCGTTCCGGCGTAAGATGTCAATACGGAATATGGCCACCATGGAGGGCGATGCAAGATTCCACACGTCGTGTCATGCTTTGCACAACATTATCAAGCAGCTGTTGTTGTAATTTATCCCATTTCTCAGTCAGTGCACGGATGAGGGTGTCCTTGTTTATTGGAGGGCATCGGCGACCAGCAAGACTCCTCCCCAAAGCATCCCACACATTTTCAATGGGATTCAGATCTGGAGAACGTGCTGGCCATACGATGCGTTGAATATCCTCACTCTCAAGACACTCCTGGACAGCGACTGTTCGATGACATGTTGCGTTGTCGTCCATGAAAATGAATCTATCACCGACAGCACCATGGAACATGCGAACATGAGGTAGCAGAACATAATTAATGTATCGTTGGCCAGTCATAGTCCCAGTTGGAAGCACATAGAGGGACGTACGGCCATTGATCATGATGCCAGCCCATACCATGACACTACATGTCCGATATCGGTCCCTTTCCTGTATGTTTGCTGGACAATATGCAGTACCACTATCACGCCAGATCAGTTGTCGTCAACAATCAGACGATAGACTCTATCTACTCTCATCTGAGAAGAGGACAGCAGACCAGTCGTTATCAGTCCAATTGCGATGTTGATGGCACCATTGCAAACAGGATATCTGGACAATGGGATGCACACAACAGGACGGCGGGCGTATAGTCCTCCTTCATGCAAACGTCTGGCGACAGTTTTTCGGGAGATCCGCTTGCCAGTAGCAGCCATAAACTGATTTGCTACCTCACTAGCTGTGCTACGCCGGTGTCTTTTTGTTGATAGCACTATGTACCGATCTTCTGCAGGTGTCGTACTGCGAACGCGACCTCCCCCGTGACATTTGCTACACTCTCCATTTGTTTGAAATGATTTCCAAAGCATTGAAACAACACTGTGGCTGACGTCGAACTCCCTGGCAACATCTGTTATTTTTTGCCCTTCTTCAATCTTGCGAATAATACGGCCACGCGTAAAATCATCTAGGTGATGTCGGGAAGACATACTGAAAATTGCAAGTTCGTCAATTGATTCTTTCCCTTTCAACTTTGCGTTTGAACAACAACGGTCAATACGCGTCAAATCCTTTATATCTCTTATCAGCGCTATGACGTCACGAACAAGTTCGGCAATCCAAAATTTGCATACGCACAACATGTCTTACATCTGTTATTTTTTGCCCTTCTTCAATCTTGCGAATAATACGGCCACGCGTAAAATCATCTAGGTGATGTCGGGAAGACATACTGAAAATTGCAAGTTCGTCAATTGATTCTTTCCCTTTCAACTTTGCGTTTGAACAACAACGGTCAATACGCGTCAAATCCTTTATATCTCTTATCAGCGCTATGACGTCACGAACAAGTTCGGCAATCCAAAATTTGCATACGCACAACATGTCTTACTGTATCCCGCACTTATGCTAATTTCCACATTTTTCTGCCTTCCATTTTATGGTTGCTATCGTTGCTATTGTCATCCGTCCTTAGCAATTGTCCGGCAGTGTATCACGGACTCGGACTCCCAAAATTGAGCCCGAACTCAGCTCTACTGACTACACCACAAAAGTAAACGGATTTAATACGCTTCTTGAGTGCTCACAGTATGGTGTATTTATAATTACGTATTAGAATTCTCTGTACTTGGTTGAGAAAAGTGCCGCCGGAACAAGGGCACTGTTATAAATTAAATAAGCTAAAGCTACCTACATTTAGATGTTTCAGACATAGGTCGTTATGCTTGGAGCCCAAGGTTAATACCCTACAACGAAGTAAATTTTTCCGTCATTTCTGGCCCACGTCGGGGATCGAACCCGAGTCCACTTATTCCGGAACAAGTCGCTCTACCAACTGAGCTACGCAGACGTTCGTTCTTGCTGCTATCTGCCTTTATGTCGTGTGCGTCCTGCGAGGCAGGCACGTCACCCCCCCCCCGAACCACGTGTCAGCCGTGGCCATGAATCGTCGCAGGCAGCCATCCGCCTGTAGAACGTGCACTTGAGAACTCCCAGTCAATCTGGTGTGTGGAATGCAACGTCACACACATTTATTTTTCGAAGCGCTGGAGAAGGGATTCTCTTATTTTTCTTGTCTCGCGGTGTGGAAAGAACATCACAACATTGCGAGATCTTTAACGGCCGGGTCATCCGGAAAGTTCGGGCACCATTAGTAAATTTCTCCGTCATTTCTGGTCCACGCCGGGGATCGAACGAACCCGAGTCCACTTATTCCGGAACAAGTCGTTCTACCACCTGAACTACGCAGACGTCCGTTCTTGCTGCTATCTGCCTTTATGTCGTGTTCGTCCTGCGAGGCAGGCACGTCACATCTTCCCCCCCGGAAAGAGGGCCGGAGGCATGGCCCACTGGTCAGCCGTGATCACGAATCGTTGCAGGCAGCCATCCGCCTGTAGAACGTGCACTTGAGAACACCCAGTCAATCTGGTGTGTGGAATGCAACGTCACACACATTTATTTTTCGAAGCGCTGGAGAAGGTATTCTCTTATTTTTCTTGTCTCGTGGTGTGGAAAGAACATCACACCATTGCGAGATCTTTAACGGCCGGGTCATCCGGAAAGTTCGGGCGCTATTATAACGAAGTAAATTTCTCCGTCATTTCTGGTCCACGCCGGGGATCGAACCCGAGTTCACTTATTCCGGAACAAGTCGCTCTACCAACTGAGCTACGCAGACGTTCGTTCTTGCTGCTATCTGCCTTTATGTCGTGTGCTTCCTGCGAGGCAGGCACGTCACAACCCTCCTTAAGTAATCTTGAAGGATCCCTACCCCCTTAAGTAATCTTGAAGGAAACACTTGCACCCATTGTGATGGCCCATCATCCCCACGCTTATGCCCAGACTGATACGAGGGGATGCTGAAAAGTTGTCGGCCTAACCCACTTGCTGTAATTGTAGCATTATTTTGTCACTGCAGCTCGAAAGAGTGTTCTTTTGTATTGTAAAGTGCCAATTTTCAGACTAATAGCTCTTTTTTTTTTTTTTTTTGCAGATGTTTGACGTCCTGAACTGAATCATTCAATGCAAAGCGTTAAACTTTCGGATGTGGAACTCCGGGCTTTCATGAAATTTCTGTTCCTGCAGAAGAAAACTACAAAGGAAATCTATGAGTGTATGACGCAAACATTAAGTGACAAGTGCCCTTCATATTCCACTGTGAAGAAATGGTGTGCCAACTTTCAGTATGGAGACTTTGAAACCGAAGATGCTACAAGATCTGGGAGGCTTTCAAAAGTGACAACACCCGATATTGTTGATCGTGTTCACGACTGAATTTTTTCAGATCATCGAATCTCAACTAAAACAACAGCTGTGACACTGGAGATATCCAGGGAACGTGTTGGGTTCATAATTCACGAGCACTTGGATATGCAGAAGATGTCAGCGAAGTGGGTGCCCAAATGTTTCAAAACCGATGAGAATGTCGGCTAAACCAATAGCATAGACACTAGAGATCTCCAGGGAATGTGTTGGGTTCATAATTCATGAGCACTTGGATATGCAGAAGATGTCAGCGAAGTGGGTACCCAAATGTTTCAACACCGATGTGAATCTCGGATAAACCAATGGCAGAGACACTGGAGATATCCAGGGAACGTGTTGGGTTCATAATTCATGAGCACTTGGATATGCAGAAGATGTCAGCGAAGTGGGTACCCAAATGTTTCAACACCGATGTGAATATCGGATAAACCAATGGCAGAGACACTGGAGATATCCAGGGAACGTGTTGGGTTCATAATTCATGAGCACTTGGATATGCAGAAGATGTCAGCGAAGTGGGTACCCAAATGTTTCAACACCGATGTGAATCTCGGATAAACCAATGGCAGAGACACTGGAGATATCCAGGGAACGTGTTGGGTTCATAATTCATGAGCACTTGGATATGCAGAAGATGTCAGCGAAGTGGGTACCCAAATGTTTCAACACCGATGTGAATCTCGGATAAACCAATGGCAGAGACACTGGAGATATCCAGGGAACGTGTTGGGTTCATAATTCATGAGCACTTGGATATGCAGAAGATGTCAGCGAAGTGGGTACCCAAATGTTTCAACACCGATGTGAATCTCGGATAAACCAATGGCAGAGACACTGGAGATATCCAGGGAACGTGTTGGGTTCATAACTCATGAGCACTTGGATATGCAGAAGATGTCAGCGAAGTGGGTACCCAAATGTTTCAACACCGATGTGAATCTCGGATAAACCAATGGCAGAGACACTGGAGATATCCAGGGAACGTGTTGGGTTCATAACTCATGAGCACTTGGATATGCAGAAGATGTCAGCGAAGTGGGTACCCAAATGTTTCAACACCGATGTGAATCTCGGATAAACCAATGGCAGAGACACTGGAGATATCCAGGGAACGTGTTGGGTTCATAATTCATGAGCACTTGGATATGCAGAAGATGTCAGCGAAGTGGGTACCCAAATGTTTCAACACCGATGTGAATCTCGGATAAACCAATGGCAGAGACACTGGAGATATCCAGGGAACGTGTTGGGTTCATAACTCATGAGCACTTGGATATGCAGAAGATGTCAGCGAAGTGGGTACCCAAATGTTTCAACACCGATGTGAATCTCGGATAAACCAATGGCAGAGACACTGGAGATATCCAGGGAACGGGTTGGGTTCATAATTCATGAGCACTTGGATATGCAAAAGATGTCTGCGAAGTGGGTACCCAAATGTTTCAACACCGATGAGAATCTCGGATAAACCAATGGCAGAGACACGGGAGATATCCAGGGAACGTGTTGGGTTCATAATTCATGAGCACTTGGATATGCAGAAGATGTCAGCGAAGTGGGTACCCAAATGTTTCAACACCGATGAGAATCTCGGATAAACCAATGGCAGAGACACGGGAGATATCCAGGGAACGTGTTGGGTTCATAATTCATGAGCACTTGGATATGCAGAAGATGTCAGCGAAGTGGGTACCCAAATGTTTCAACACCGATGAGAATCTCGGATAAACCAATGGCAGAGACACGGGAGATATCCAGGGAACGTGTTGGGTTCATAATTCATGAGCACTTGGATATGCAGAAGATGTCAGCGAAGTGGGTACCCAAATGTTTCAACACCGATGAGAATCTCGGATAAACCAATGGCAGAGACACGGGAGATATCCAGGGAACGTGTTGGGTTCATAATTCATGAGCACTTGGATATGCAGAAGATGTCAGCGAAGTGGGTACCCAAATGTTTCAACACCGATGAGAATCTCGGATAAACCAATGGCAGAGACACGGGAGATATCCAGGGAACGTGTTGGGTTCATAATTCATGAGCACTTGGATATGCAGAAGATGTCAGCGAAGTGGGTACCCAAATGTTTCAACACCGATGAGAATCTCGGATAAACCAATGGCAGAGACACGGGAGATATCCAGGGAACGTGTTGGGTTCATAATTCATGAGCACTTGGATATGCAGAAGATGTCAGCGAAGTGGGTACCCAAATGTTTCAACACCGATGAGAATCTCGGATAAACCAATGGCAGAGACACGGGAGATATCCAGGGAACGTGTTGGGTTCATAATTCACGAGCATTTGGATATGCAGAAGATGTCAGCGAAGTGTGTGCCCAAATGCTTCAACACCGATGAGAACTGAAAACGACTGGACACTTCCAAATCCGTTTTGCAGCATTTTGAGCGATCTGGTGATAATTTTTTGCAGCGACTTGTCACTGTTGATGAAACGTGGTTATATCACTACGATCCAGAGACGAAACAACAGTCCCTGCAGTGGCGGCACTCGGGTTCTCCAATTCCAAAGAAATTCAAAACTCAAAGGTCTGCAGAAAAGGTCATGGCAATGTTTTTTTGGGATTCGGAAGGCGTTTTACTGACAGTCTCCCGAAAGGCCAAGCAATAAATGCTGAATGCTATTCCAAATTGCTGTGCCGATTAAAGGAGGTGTTGAAGAAAAAAAAGGCGAGGAAAAGTGTGGAAAGGTGTTCTCTTTTTGCAGGACAATATGCCGCCTCACAAGGCTGGTAAGACAATGGATGTTTTGACTGATCTGGGATTTAAGTGCATAGACCACCTCCTCTACTCACCAGATTTTGCTTCATCGGACTATTTTCTGTTCCCAAATCTTAAAAAAGTTTGAAAGGGAAGCATTTTTCGAATGATTTGGAGGTGATATCAGCAGCAGAGCAGTATTTGAGTGATCAGACTTCAGAATGTTTTTTGGAATGGTTAAAGAAACTCCAGAAACGCTATGCCAAGTGTGTTGAACTTCGGGGTGAATATTGTGGAATAGTCTGAAAATTTCATGGCTGTAGACCATTTCCTTCTTGGTGAGGCCGAGAACTTATCAGCATCCCCTCGTATACAGAACAAAGCGATTCTCACACAAAAACATTCCGAAATCAGTATCCGACCTTCATTTACCTTAAAAGAAACAACGATATACCAGCACTGGTCCACATAAGTCATTATAGTGGTTCGTAGGTCAAAATAACGGACAGACTTTAAAAAGGTATCTATCCAAGGAGTAGATACCGATACCATTGCGCAGTAGGCAACAGTGACCAAACAAATATAAAAATCAGTTGATCTTCAAATTGTTGTGTGTGGTGGGTACACTTCAAATTTCAGACTGATCTTCATGGTGAATTGAGTCTTCAAAAGACTTGTTATTTTTTTTTTTATTTATCAAAACCAAATTGTTAAAAGAAATCTGGAATCTCACAAATCATCTCATGATGGAATGCAGCGTTGTTTGACGCTAAAAGCAATCGTTAGCGGATTTTTAAAATTCTTTCACCGTTAAATTGTTAAAATTTGTTCAAGACTGAATTTGTTTCACAATGCATATTTCAACAGTTCTCTTTCATCCAGGATCTAACAGAATGTTTTCGAGGAGGGAATTTATCAGGTAATCTGTCACAAGAAGGTGCATTTTTGTAGTGGACCTTATGAGAGAAATTCCCGGACTGGTTTCATCTTCTCAATCCGCTCCTGCTTTACGGTTCCCACACAGATATTTCTCAAGGGCACGAGGCACACAAAGTTTCTATGTTTAAGAATGCGCGCTCATAAGTCAGGGACAAACAAACAAGCAAGCAAAAATTTTTTATTTTCCACAACTAAAATTAGTGCCGGCATGTAAATTCCGGGTAAAAGAAAAGGGCTGGCATGAAATACCAGGAAAAAGAAGAGGCGGTGTACCATACCGGCGTACACCAGCCCATTTCAGGTACTTCCTTCTTCACATTTATTTTAATTAAATGAGTGGTCGATGTCACAAGATCCTTGAACACACAGTAGCAACGCCAGCAGCTACTGAATTTTAGTTTGTAATCTGACAAGGAATCTCTCTATGATCTTTTGAAACTATAATTGCGAAAATGATGTCTTTTTTTCTCTAGTACTGTCTGTGACATTCTCTCAGAGAACTTCTCCCTTTTCACGAAATAGTACACCACTAAATTTCACACACACACACAAAAAAAAAAAACATTTTATACAACAAAATTTCTAGGAATTTGAAAAGTTCATATACGTTTATCTAAGTTTCCTAAAATCTAAGATGATTGCACCCGCATGTGTTCTAACTGCTTAAATATTTTCCAGGGGGCTAAAGGGTGGTCTCAAAAAAAAGTTGGGTGGGCTTAGCGTCGTGCTTGGTCGAACATGTGACGACTATTATGTGTCATGTAAAAATACCATGTATCAAGTGCACGAAAATGATAATCATTGGGGCTGCTGAGCACCCCTTAAAATAATATACCATATGCTCAGCATTCCTCAAAATTCTTGTCGGGATATGCGATGAAACCATAGCTAAGTCTGCTACTTTTGAATTGATTTGGCTACTTTTCAGAGCTACGTCTGCTACTTTTGAATTGATTTGGCTACTTTTCAGAGCTAAGTGTGCTACTTTTGAATTTATTTGGCTACTTTTCAGAGCTAAGTCTGCTACTTTTGAATTGATTTGGCTATTTTTCAGAGCTACGTCTGCTACTTTTGAATATATTTGGCTATTTTTCAGAGCTAAGTTGCTACTTTTGAATTGATTTGGCTATTTTTCAGATATACGTCTGCTACTTTTGAATTGATTTGGCTACTTTTCAGAGCTAAGTTGCTACTTTTGAATAGATTTGGCTACTTTTCAGAGCTAAATCTGCTACTTTTGAATTGATTTGGCTACTTTTCAGAGCTAAGCCTGCTACGTTCTCATTGAACTGTATGGCAACACTGGATCGGCGTCAAGCAGCAGTGAAAGTGTTTTAAAGAGGTCGCTAAGAACGCATGGTTCACATGAAAGATGAAACCACCGTTGAATTATGTAACACTACCATTCTATTATTCAATTTTTGGTCTTTTCAAGATTTCCTGCATTGTCTAAATCGGTTTGAAGCAGTGGGTTCTCCCTATTCGTACGAGATGGGACCGGGCTCGATTCCTAAATGAGACATGGATGCTGCGCTTGTGTTATGTACTAGTTGGATTTCTCCCCTGTATGGAACTAGAGGCCCCAAATCAGGGACGGTCGACTGCCCCGGTGGCGCAGTGGTCTAAGTCGCTGGCTTCTGATCATTCGCTCTATAGTTGGATCCGGGTTCGAATCCCGGTGAGGCATGAATGTTTGTCTTTCGGCACAGGCTCTCAATGTGTTACTTGATCAACACTGACTGTCTGTGTACATTGGTCATTTAGCATACTGTAAACCCTTGTTTGATGTGCACTTGTTCTGAACGTGTTACTTGATCAATACTGGCTCTCTGTGTACATTGGTCATTTAGCATACTGTAAAAACCATGTTTGATATGTACTTGTTCATAATGTGTTACTTGATCAACACTGGCTCTCTGTGTACATTGGTCATTTAGTATACTGTACACCTTTGTTTGATGTGTACTTGCTCCTAATGTGTTACTTGATCAACACTGGCTCTCTGTGTATATTGGTCATTTAGCATACTGCAAAAACCATGTTTGATATGTACTTGTTCATAATATATTACTTGATCAACACTGGCTCTATGTGTACATTGCTCATTTAGCATACTGTAAACCCTTGTTTGATGTGTACTTGTTCATAATGTGTTACTTGATCAACACTGGCTCTCTGTGTACATTGATCATTTAGCATACTGTAAAACCATGTTTGATGTGTACTTATTCATAATATGTTACTTGATCAATACTGGCTCTCTGTATACATTGGTCATTTAGCATACTGTAAAAACCATGTTTGATATGTACTTGTTCATAATGTGTTACTTGATCAACACTGGCTCTCTGTGTACATTGATCATTTAGCATATTGTAAAACCATGTTTGATATGTACTTGTTCATAATATGTTACTTGATCAACACCGGCTCTCTGTGTACATTGGTCATTTAGCATACTGTAAAATCCATGTCTGATATGTACTTGTTCATAATATATTACTTGATCAACACTGGCTCTCTGTGTACATTGGTCATTTAGCATACTGTAAACCCTTGTTTGATGTGTACTTGTTCATAATGTGTTACTTGATCAACACTGACTCTCTGTGTACATTGGTCATTTAGCATACTGTAAAAACCATGTTTGATATGTACTTGTTCATAACATATTACTTGATCAACTCTGACTCTCTGTGTACATTGATCATTTAGCATATTGTAAAACCATGCTTGATGTGTACTTGTTCATAATGTGTTACTTAATCAACACTGGCTCTCTGTGTGCATTGATCATTTAGCATATTGTAAAAACCATGTTTGATGTTCACTTGCTCATAATGTGTTACTTGATCAACACTGGCTCTCTGTTTACAGTGGTCATTTAGCATACTGTAAAAACCATGTTTGATATGTACTTGTTCATAATATATTACTTGATCAACACTGGCTCTCTGTGTACATTGGTCATTTAGCATATTGTAAACCCTTGTTTGATATGTACTTGTTCATAATATATTACTTGATCAACACTGCCTCTCTGTGTACATTGGTCATTTAGCATATTGTAAACCCTTGTTTGATGTGTACTTGTTCCTAATGTGTTACTTTTTCAACACTGGCTCTCTGTGTACATTGGTCCTTTAGTATTCTGAAAAAAAACATGTTTCATATGTACTTGTTCATAATATATTACTTGATCAACACTGGCTCTCTGTTTACAGTGGTCATTTAGCATACTGTAAAAACCATGTTTGATATGTACTTGTTCATAATATATTACTTGATCAACACTAGCTCTCTGTGTACATTGGTCATTTAGCATATTGTAAACCCTTGTTTGATATGTACTTGTTCATAATATATTACTTGATCAACACTGGCTCTCTGTGTACATTGGTCATTTAGTATATTGTAAACCCTTGTTTGATATGTACTTGTTCTCAATGTGTTACTTGATCAACACGGGCTCTCTGTGTACATTGGTCATTTAGTATACTGTAAACCCTTGTTTGATGTGTACTTGTTCCTAATGTGTTACTTTTTCAACACTGGCTCTCTGTGTACATTGGTCATTTAGTATACTGAAAAAAACATGTTTGATATGTACTTGTTGTGAAACATTTGTATCTTTTCTATGTCTGCCTGTTTGTCATGTATCTGTACCACCAGGTCCAATAAATCATTAAAAAGAAACCTCAAATTAAAAAAAAAAAAGCTGTAGCTGTCTGAGCTTACTCGTAAGACTGCTTGATCTTTTCTTGGAGGAAAGTGCGTAGTTTCAGGATACCAAATGAGCACGGATCATTAACAGCTGTTACCTCTTTGTGAATTTGAGTTGGTTTCAGATATACTGCATATGTAACGTGCTTAGAACTTGTGCTTCGATAGAAACTGGACGCGGGGAGCAGTATCCATAGAATACAAAAAGCTCTCTTCAAATCCATAAATATCGAATTTGCTTTGGAATTAAAATTTCCACGTGAAATACTTTTCACTTGTTCGCATTCATTTAATTTTCCTTTCTGCCGGTTCGATTCATTTGTTTAATTCTGCTTCCATGCCGTACTCCAAGAATTACGTGCACATTCTCTTCTTGGTATTTACAGCATACGTTAGAAAAAACCCTTTCCCTCTTCTTAAGAAGTGAACTTTATATTTCCAGTTCTTCACACTCCATGAAATTTTCTTTTATGGCAACCCTCGGTTTCTTCTTCTTCTTGCCTGTTTGGAACTCCTATCACCAGGTGCGATATCATGTGGCTGGCATGCCCGGTACTCACAATACCAACGACTCCGCGAATGAATTTTTCTATGCATCAGCGGCTGCGGAACTCACACACCCTTTCGCGGGCACTGACCTGCCTTCTTCCGGCCCGACAGAACTGCAGATCGAACAGAGCGGTATTTCCCTCAACAGTAATAAATTCGAACATATATGTTTCGCAACTTTTGCCTTCATTCACAAATTTAAGATTATTTTTTGTAACTCACTTATATTCCACACATTTCATGATAGTTCGCACGCGGGTATAATAATAACAAAATGTATAATAATAATAATAATAACGCATAGTAATGAAAAATGGGGATTAACTATGAATTTAAATAAAACAAATGCGTTGGAAGCAATGAAACAAACCTACAGCTAGAAGATTAGGAAGAAATCGAAAAATGTGATCATTATAATTACCTAGGTGTTAAAATTACACAAGAAAGTAGGTAGAGATGCAATGGAATTAAGAAATAGAATTGCGCAGGGAAGAGAAGCTGTTAAACGCCTGAATGGAATATACTGAAGAGCAATTGAATTAGAGATACCTGTCTAGTAACGTGTAGCACCATCTTTTGCCCTGATGACGGCGGCGATTCGTCTCGGCATGGACTCGACAAGACACCGGAAGCGTTGGATCCACGACCCCTGAACAAGCTCCCACAGTTCACAAAGATTTGATGGAGGGGAGTCAGAGCCTCGAACATCTCTCTCGAGGGCATCCCAGATGTGCTCGATGGGATTGAGGTCAGGTGACTTAGCTGGCCAAGGAAGCGAGGTCACGTCGGTGGAGTGTTCATCCAACCATTCGGATACAATTCGGGAGCGATGGCATGGTGCATTGTCTTGTTGCAGGACGAGGTCCCCAATGGGATCTTGAAGACGCACAAACGGGAGCAAATGGTCGTCCAGGATATCCCGGTAACGTTGACCTGTGAGGGACGATGTCACACGTACCAGGAGTCCCATTTCAGTCCACTTAAACAGTCCCCAGACGAGAATGCCACCCCCACCAGCTTGAAGAGTACCCTGCTGGCAAGAATGATCCATCGCTTCATGTAGTTTGCGCCGTACTCGTATCCTGCCATCCGCATGTACCAACGTGAATCTCGATTCATCAACCCAGGCAATATGTCATGTAAAAATACCATGTATCAACGGCAGGAAAATGATAATCATTGGTGCCGTGAGCATCCCTTAAAATAATATACCATATGCTCAGCATTCTTCAAATTTCTTGTTGGGATATGCGCTGAAACCATAGCTAAGTCTGCTACTTTTGAATTGATTTGGCTACTTTTCAGAGCTACGTCTGCTACTTTTGAATTGATTTGGCCACTTTTCAGAGCTAAGTCTGCTACTTTTGAATAGATTTGGCTACTTTTCAGAGCTAAGTTGCTACTTTTGAATTGATTTGGCTATTTTTCAGATCTACGTCTGCTACTTTTGAATTGATTTGTCTACTTTTCAGAGCTATATATATACATTGATATACACGTATAAAATGTTGCAGACGAACGAGAAATATATATGTATATACATTTCGCGCTGCCGATCGTATTCTTTGCAATTTGCGAAAAAAAAATCGTTTTGGCAATGGAAAAAAAGTTTTGGCGAAAATATTGGCGAGAACCTACGAAGTATTAGGTAGGTGGTCATAATTCAGCGATCCCTCAGTGTATGTTGAATCGATGCCACATCGGATAGCTGCTGTACTGAGGGCGAAAGGAGAACCCACGAAGTATTAGGTAGGTGGTTATGATTCAGTGATCACAAGGTGTATGATGAATGGATGGCACATTGGATAGCTGCTGTACTGAGGGCGAAAGGAGAACCTACGATGTATTAGGTAGGTGGTCATAATTCAGCGATCCCTCAGTGTATGTTCAATCGATGCCACATCGGATAGCTGCTGTACTGAGGGCGAAAGGAGGACCTACGAAGTATTAGTTAGGTGGTCATAATTCAGTGATCACTAGGTGTATGACGAATCGATGCCACGTCCGATAGCTGATGTAATGAGGGCGAAAGAAGGACCTACGAAGTATTAGGTAGGTGGTCATAATTCAGTGATCCCTCAGTGTATGTTGAATCGATGCCACATCGGATAGCTGCTGTACTGAGGGCGAAAGGAGAACCCACGAAGTATTAGGTAGGTGGTTATAATTCAGTGATCACAAGGTGTATGATGAATCGATGGCACATTGGATAGCTGCTGTACTGAGGGCGAAAGGAGAACCTACGATGTATTAGGTAGGTGGTCATAATTCAGTGATCACTAGGTGTATGATGAATCGATGCCACATCGGATAGCTGCTGTACTGAGGGCGAAAGGAGAACCTACGAAGTATTAGGTAGGTGGTCATAATTCAGCGATCCCTCAGTGTATGTTGAATCGATGCCACATCGGATAGCTGCTGTACTGAGGGCGAAAGGAGAACCCACGAAGTATTAGGTAGGTGGTTATAATTCAGTGATCACAAGGTGTATGATGAATCGATGGCACATTGGATAGCTGCTGTACTGAGGGCGAAAGGAGAACCTACGATGTATTAGGTAGGTGGTCATAATTCAGTGATCACTAGGTGTATGATGAATCGATGCCACATCGGATAGCTGCTGTACTGAGGGCGAAAGGAGAACTTACGAAGTATTAGGTAGGTGGTCATAATTCAGTGATCACTAGGTGTATGACGAATCGATGCCACGTCCGATAGCTGATGTAATGAGGGCGAAAGAAGGACCTACGAAGTATTAGGTAGGTGGTCATAATTCAGTGATCCCTCAGTGTATGTTGAATCGATGACACATCGGATAGCTGCTGTACTGAGGGCGAAAGGAGAACCTACGAAGTATTAGGTAGGTGATTATAATTCAGTGATCACTAGGTGTATGATGAATCGATGCCACGTTGGATAGCTGCTTTACTGAGGGCGAAAGGAGGATCTACGAAATATTAGGTAGATGATCATAATTCAGTGATTACTCAGTGTATCTTACTACGATGAATTTTTTGGACACAACTACTACTTCATGTATGCGCAGCTTTTCCCGTTTCTCTTGGTATATCTGCTTCTAAAGGTCCGATTTCAACAATTGCTTTTCCGCCGAACTTATAGCGTATTTTTCTAATATTTCATAATGCGTAGCTTTGCCTCTTGCAGTGAGAAATTATATGTTTATCTTTGTAACCAGAGCTGCACTTTTAAAAAACTAAAATGAAAATTTCTTTTTGCGCTAGATACCAATTCATTAAAAAGAAACGTTTTCGTACGAACATATAATTTTCGCGGAAATACGACGCCTTAGTTTAATTGTTTTCCATGCAGCTATCTCCTGATTAAACTTGAAAATTGCATCGTTCTTGAGCTGGAACTGAAGCAGCATCTCCCGATTTCCTTTCGAGCATACTACCTTACACCATCCAGGACAACGAATTTCTAGGCAAACGAAGCTTAGAAATCTAAAACAACATTAGATTTACCCTAGGATGCCTCGTCGTAGCATCATCAATCATTCTAATTCAAGGACGGATACAGGTTAGGAGCCTCCAGTTCTTCAGATTTTATTCAAAAAATAAGTTGCACTTGACCATTGTAGCCCAATAGAAATTTAATGACGTATGTAACACTATGCAGTAGAAACATACCTTGCCCTACTTTTCCTAATAGTCGTCCAGTTGGTGTAAACACTTCTCTGAACGTGTGCCTAAAAGTTCTATTCCCTGATGACAGAAATCCACTCCTTGGTCATTCAGCCACCGTAGAACTGCTGTTTGCACCTGCTCATCGTTTGCAAACTGTTGTCTCCCTAGATGTTCTTTCAGCTTTCCGAAGATGTGATAGTCACACGGCGAAAAGATCGGGACTGTACGCCGGATGTTGCCATACTTTCCATCCAAAACTCTGGAGCAATTTTCGTGTTGTGCGTGACGCGTGAGGCGTGGCTTTGTGAACGAGAACAACCCCTTTGCTTTACTTTCCATGCTTTTTGTTTTTGACGGCTTTTTTCAAAAACCAAAATGTTTGGCAGCATTAGTTGTTGTACTAGTGAAGTTCTATCGTGTAGCGTTGTATCACGAAATAAATCTCTGCTGGCTGTACACGATCGTAGTGGAGTCCAAATTAAACAGCTGAGAGGTTAAAAGCACTTTAATTTTATGAATGACATATTTTAATATTTTACACATAACATTAGATCTTTCAGGTCCGCAACGGATCCATCCTCAGATATAAGTATAGTACAGAATGATGACAAAAATAGAAACAGAATGATGCCATTTAAATAAAATAACATGAGACGTGAACACCTAATAACATCGCGTGCGCATGAAGGTGATTCTCTATCATGAAATGATATTGTAATAATCGATATACGAATTAGAAGCAAGGCATGAAATGTTTTAGTATTATTTATACGAAGGAATGAGGGTTTTAAGGTGGTTCCACCTAAAATCTCTGCCTTCTGTTTCCAATGGTAAAACTTATTTACATATTTTCAAACAAAGGTCTTCGTTCTTTCCACGTTTACAAGTGAGTCACGGAAAAATTCTCATTGGCCGCCACCGGGACTCGAACCCAGGGCCTTCCAGTTACGCGCCGGATATGCTTCCGCTACACCACTGCGGCCGCGAATTCCTCTAGACTCACACACGCTAACTGCCAAGCCAAGTTGGCAGGTTGTTTCTTGGAGCCCAGCACAATGCTGGGGATTCACCAAAGATGGTAAACAGCAACTGAAGAAATAATTAGAAGGCGAATGAATAATTAATACAGACATTTAATGTGGACCAGGGACATCAGACAAAGATCTTCGCTCTTTCCACGTTTATAAGTGAGTCACGGAAAAATTATCATTGGTCGCCACCAGGAGTCGAACCCAGGGTCTTCCAGTTACTCGCCGGATATGCTTCCGCTACACCACAGCGGCCTCGAATTCCTCCAGACTCACACACGCTAACTGCCAAGCCAAGTTGGCAGGTTGCTTATTGGAGCCCCGTACAATGCTGGGGATTTACCAAAGATGGTAAGCAGCAACTGAAGAAATAATTAGAAGGCGAATGAATAATTAATACAGACATTTAACGTGGACCAGGGACATCAAACAAAGATCTTCGCTCTTTCCACGTTTATAAGTGAGTCACGGAAAAATTATCATTGGTCGCCACCAGGAGTCGAACCCAGGGTCTTCCAGTTACGCGCCGGATATGCTTCCGCTACACCACAGCGGCCTCGAATTCCTCCAGACTCACACACGCTAACTGCCAAGCCAAGTTGGCAGGTTGTTTATTGGAGCCCCGTACAATGCTGGGGATTCACCAAAGATGGTAAGCAGCAACTGAAGAAATAATTAGAAGGCGAATGAATAATTAATACAGACATTTAACGTGGACCTGGAAATTCAATTTCCTGGTCCATGTTAAATGCCTGTTTTAATTATTTACATATTTTCTTTGCAATTAATGCATTCCCAAGGATGAAAATTTGCACATCGATAAAACGAACTTTAAGTTATAGCATGGGATACTTCATAGTTGATAAAACATAACCATAATTAAGAAATCCAACATTTTTTGTCTACTGACGTCATCAATGTACAGTCGCGCCATCTATTAACAGGTCTGAACATCACTAAAAAAATGATTGATTTTTAATATATATTTATGTTTATGTTTTAGCAAGTATTAAGTATCCCATGCTATAACTTAAAGTTAGTTTTATGGATGTGCACATTTTTTGAAGTTTTACCATTGGAAACATAAGGCAGATATTTCAGGGGGAACCACCTTAGCCTCTATGTGTTCATTCACATTAAGAAGCATTTTCCAAGGTAAAGGAATGTAACAAGGAGTATCCTCATTACAACTTACTACACCATATTTGTAAATAAATATACTTTCCATTAGGAGAACTGAAGCTTTGGAGTAGTGGGGTAGCGAGAATGATGGCTTCCTTTCAACATGGATAATGAGATCCGTCACGTGATGAACGTGACAAGGAGGTTTTTGATGAGCCAGATTTTACACTATATCGATGTTCTTTTAAACGTGTCTACAACATAAACACGATCATAAAACATCCTTGTCATAAAGGAGAGTAGGTATCAACATTTACTTCAGCTGAACGCTGTGGGTCATGGCTATCGAACTAGAAATAGAAATGCAATTTTGTTACCAATGCTTAACACTTTAACCCACCAAAGATTTATTGATTACTGCGGCTTGGTGATATGGAACATTCTACCTTGTCAACTGACGCATATCAATAACTATTAATATAATTATTTTCGAAAGGAACTAAAAATATTTGCTAACAAACTAAAACATAAAATTTAATTGTAGAAAATTATTAATCAGACCATATATGCGTAAATTTTATATGTGCAGGACGTTTGGCTTGCACTTTAAGGGAATTGGGATTCACTCAGGCTATATATATATATATACACATATACACTGAATGGCCACTTTATTATGACCACCTGACAGTTTTAAGCAAATGAGCTACGGCTGCACGCTGTTGCTGCTAGAGGGCGAGGCTAGTATAAAAAGGGAAAGCTTAGTGCTTGCGACAGTAGTAGATGTGATTTTTGGGTGACAAGATGGGTAAAAAATGTGATTTGATGGACTTTCAACGTGGGGTGATTGTAGGAGCTCGGAGCCATGGAGCGAGTATCACCGAAACCGCCGCATTCGTGAAATGTTTAAAGTGTTTAAAGACTGGACTGTCAGCCAACGTGTGGTCGTCATCGACTAGTTACTGCTCGGGCGGAACGGAGAGTGTCTAGACTGGTAACAGACAACAGAAGGGCAACAGTGAAGCAAATTACAGACCATCTTAATCAAGGATCACCTCAAATGATCTCTGCAAGCATTGTTCGCCGTACACTTCATCGGATGGGATATGGCAGCCGAAGGCCTGTTCGAACACCTTTGCTGTCTGCAGTTAACAAGAGAAAACGTCTGCAGTTCGCACAGGAGCACAAGGATTGGACAGTCGATAATTGGAAACAAATCATGTGGCCCGATGAATCACGTTTTCAGTTGCACCATGCCGATGGCCGAGTGAGAATTTAGCGGAAACAGCACGAAAGCATGGACCCCAAATGCATTGCTAGAACCCTTCAAGTTAGTGTAAGCAACGTTATGGTATAGGGAATGTTTTCCTGGCATGCTTTGGGCCATTTAATTCGTGTTGATCAACGTCTGACTGGCACATCATATCTAAACATCGTTGCGGACCAAGTGCATCCTGTCATGTGGATGGTTTATCCCAATGGCGATGGCTACTTTCAACAAGATAATGCGTCCTGCCATAGTGCTCGTATTGTACAGGATTGGTTTCAGGAACATGCCGGTGATTTTACTTTGCTTAGGTGGCCCCCACAATCTCCAGATCTCAACCCCATTAAGAATTTGTGGGGTGAAGTTGAACGAGCCATCAGACAGCTGGATCCACAACCCTGCAATCTCGCATTCCTGGAAAGTGCTATTCATTAAGCATGGTCTCAGATTCCACAAAACACCTATCAACATCTCGTGGAGTCCATGCCGTGAAGAATCGACGCAGTATTAAAGGCAAAAGGTGGCCCAACGAAGTACTGAGGGGGTGATCATAATAAAGTGGCCACTCAGTGTATATATATACAAGCCTTTTACTCAATTTCCTGTTTTGTGATTACCCTGTACATAAGTATATACAGTGCTTTTTTTCTGGCGGTACGCAACGGTACGCAGTACCGGCACCTTTTTCCTAAATTTTTAAAAAAATTATGATTTATTGACAGCAAAATGTATTATAAATATTCCGGCATATGGTACTGTGTTCACGAACTGAGGCTAATGCAAGTTAGGTTTCCTAGTGTTATTATCTGGCATTTTGCTAGCCATCGCCTTAAATTTTGTTGTTGCCGCCCCGGTGGCGCAGTGGTCTAAGCGATGGCCTCTGATCATTTGTCCGAAAGGGGTCCGCGTTCGAATCCCGGTGAGGCATGGATGTTGTGTTTGTCTTACGGCACTGGCTCTCTCCCTTCCCTGGAACCAGTGACCCTAAATTAGGGACGGGCGACTGCTTATAGCCTATTGAGTTGCTCACGGTGGTCGTTAAACCTCCAATAATAAAAAAAATTGTCTGTTAGTGACACAGTGACCAATGCGGCAGGAGTGAATCGCTTTAAGAGTTCCATGGACAAGATTTATGTGACTTATCACATAAATCTTGTCACCTAAAAATGCTGGGAACTACAGGAATGTACAGCAATTCTAGAACTTCAACTTCTTAAAATTGGCCGAATTTTAAACACTCGCTGGGTTGCATCTAGGTTTTGAATTGTTTCTGCAGTGTGGCAAGACTTTGAAGACCTCGTCCGTCACTTTCAGGAGGCAAAAGAATACAGCAGAAGAAGCAAAACAGACCGATGTCTTTATGAGGCCCTTTTAAGAAAAATAACGTCATGCGAGTCTGTTCTTGATTTGGGCCTTATGTGTGATGCTCTCCAAGAACTTAGCGAACTAAGTCTAGATTTACAAGAGAGAAATATTGACTTGCACAAAGCAGACAGGAAGATAAAGAATACAGTTCAACGTTTTGAGGAAAGAATTGAAAATCCTGGTCCATACTACAGTATATGTCTCTTCAAAGTCAGAAGGACATGAAGTTCAAAGGGATTAATCTCCACACAAATGAAAGAATTGAAAATCCTGGTCCGTACTACAGTATGTCTCTTCAAAGTCAGAAGGACATGAAGTTCAAAGGGATTGAGCTCCACACAAATGAAAGAATTGAAAATCCTGGTCCGTACTACAGTATGTCTCTTCAAAGTCAGAAGGACATGAAGTTCAAAGGGATTGAGCTCCACACAAATGAAAGAATTGAAAATCCTGGTCCGTACTACAGTATGTCTCTTCAAAGTCAGAAGGACATGAAGTTCAAAGGGATTGAGCTCCACATAAATGAAATAATTGAAAATCCTGGTCCGTACTACAGTATGTCTCTTCAAAGTCAGAAGGACATGAAGTTCAAAGGGATTGATCTCCACACAAATGAAAGAATTGAAAATCCTGGTCCGTACTACAGTATGTCTCTTCAAAGTCAGAAGGACATGAAGTTCAAAGGGATTGAGCTCCACACAAATGAAAGAATTGAAAATCCTGGTCCGTACTACAGTATTTCTCTTCAAAGTCAGAAGGACATGAAGTTCAAAGGGATTGAGCTCCACACAAATGAAATAATTGAAAATCCTGGTCCGTACTACAGTATGTCTCTTCAAAGTCAGAAGGACATGAAGTTCAAAGGGATTGAGCTCCACATAAATGAAATAATTGAAAATCCTGGTCCGTACTACAGTATGTCTCTTCAAAGTCAGAAGGACATGAAGTTCAAAGGGATTGATCTCCACACAAATGAAAGAATTGAAAATCCTGGTCCGTACTACAGTATGTCTCTTCAAAGTCAGAAGGACATGAAGTTCAAAGGGATTGAGCTCCACACAAATGAAAGAATTGAAAATCCTGGTCCGTACTACAGTATTTCTCTTCAAAGTCAGAAGGACATGAAGTTCAAAGGGATTGAGCTCCACACAAATGAAAGACACAGTCCTGCAATAAGTTCATCTGCTTTTTATAAAAGTCTGAAAGAGGCTGTTGGAAAGCGTCTGCTTGAAGGAGATGATGCTGATTTGCTTGAATGTGCCAAAATTTTAGATTCCAAGTATTCGCCAGAAAATCCTGGGAAGCATCTGACTTTTGGTGAAGCTGAAATTAAAAAGTTAGCATGCAAATTCCGCTTAAATGAAAGAGAAGCAGTTCGTGGTTTCCGTGAATATCTTCAAGTAAATATAGTGCCGGACATACTATTTCATCTAAAGCACACTTTGAGCACAATTGCAATATCTTCCAGTGAATGTGAAAGGGATTTCTCTCAGATGAATTTTATAGTAACTTGATCTAGGTCATCTCTGCTTGCACGGACAACTTCTGCACTGATGTTCATCAGGATAGTAAGACATCCTCTCACTCAGTTAAACCCTAGCAAATATATGCACTCATGGCTGCTCCGAGGTCGTCATTCTGCAGTTGATACCAAAACCAAGAAGCGATCTAGAGGCGACGAGGGTATATCGGAGGATATGTTAAAAGTGTGGAAGTTGCTGTAATAACATCTTCATGGTGAGTACCGGCACCTTTCCTTCCAGAAAAAAGCACTGAGTATATATATATACTATATATTATTTAAGCAGTCGCTCGTCCCTAATTTAGGGCTGCTGGTTCCAGGGAAGGGAGAGAGCCACTACCATAAGACAAACACAACATCCACGTCTCACCGGGATTCGAACCCGGACCCCTTTCGGACGAATGATCAGAAGCCATAGCTTAGACCACTGCGCCACCGGGACTGCATTGATTGATTGATTGGAGGTTTAACGACCGCCGTGAGCAACTCAATGGGTTATAAGCAGTCGCCCGTTCTAATTTAGGGTCACTGGTTCCAGGGAAGGGTGAGAGCCAGTGCCGTAAGACAAACACAACATCCATGCCTCACCGGGATTATTCGAACCCGGACCCCTTTCGGACGAATGATCAGAAGCCATCGCTTAGACCTCTGCGCCACCGGGGCGGCAATGATTGATTGATTGGTGGTTTAACGACCACCGTGAGCAACTACTCAATGGGCCATAAGCAGTCGCCCGTCCCTAATTTTGGGTCACTAATTCCAGGGAAAGGAGAGAGCCAGAGCCGCAAGACAAACACAACAACCATGCTTCACCAGGATCTGAACCCGGACCCCTTTCAGACGAATGATCAGAAGCCATCGCTTAGACCACTGCGCCACCGGGGTGGCGAGTCTGTATTTGGAATCAGCAGCTTGATGCTATGGATATCTCTCATGCATCACCTACTACCTAAGCCAGTGAAGGAGGTTGTATGATTTGGGATACATTCAGCTGCCGTGAGCTGTGACTCCTGGTGCGCGTAGACCAACCTATGGCCTCCGGGACTGTTTGTGGACTAGTAACCGAGGTCATCTCCATGAGGTATTACATGGTCCTTCGCTTTTGTTATTATCTGCTTATTTCTAAATATAAAGACACCGGTAAAAAAATTAGTCACCTGCAGCAATAAAGAAACCGGAAAAAATCAGTACCTGCCCAACGCCAAGATGACTGATTAGGTCGTGTTTTCTGACGAGTCACGATTCAAATGTTTTGATGCGCCATGGTGGTCGCATACGCGTTCGAAGACATCGTGGCGAACGGCACCTTGCAGCATCATACCGACCCAACGCCAAGATGATTGTTTGGTAACAGCTCGTGTTTTCTGACGAGTCACGATTCAACTTGATGCACCATGATGGTCGCATACGCGTTCGAAGACATCGTGGTGAACGGCACCTTGCAGCGTCATACCGATTCAACGCCAAGATAATTGTTTGGTAACAGCTCGTGTTTTCTGACGAGCCACGATTCAACTTGATGCACCATGATGGTCGCATACGCGTTCGAGGACATCGTGGTGAACGGCACCTTGCAGCGTCATACCGACCCAACGCCAAGATGATTGTTTGGCAATAGCTCGTGTTTTCTGACGAGTCACGATTCAACTTGATGCACCATGATGGTCGCATACGCGTTCGAAGACATCGTGGTGAACGGCACCTTGCAGCGTCATACCGACTCAACGCCAAGATGATTGATTGGCAACAGCTCGTGTTTTCTGACGAGTCACGATTCAACTTGATGCCCCATGATGGTCGCATACGCGTTCGAAGACATCGTGGTGAACGACACCTTGTAGCGTCATACTGACCCAACGCCAATCATCATGGTTTGGGGTACCATTGGGTTCAATTCGCGACTTCACCTGTTACGAATTGAGGAAACCCTCACCAGCCAGCGATACATCCATTCAGAGTTGTCCTAGCTACATTCCTGCAGGACAATACTCGGCCACATGTGGCCCGGAATGTCCAAGACCTCTTTCATGCTCTGCAGATAGCATTTCTATCCTGCACAATCACCTGATATGTCCCCGATCGAACTTGTCTGGTACATGGTAGCTAAGCGACTGGCCCGTCATGGGCCTCCATAGTCACCACAAATGAGCCCTGGTCTCGCATAGAAGCAGCCTGGGAGGCTATTCCCCAGGACGATATCAAAAACCTCTTCATTCAATGCTACGCCGTGTTGAGGCTGTTATTGTTACTCGAGATGGCTTCGCACGATACTGAGTTTTGAAGCGAAAAATTTTGTATATAAAACACAAAACGTCTGTTTGTCTGAATCAGCAAAAACTTTCGAACGCCGATCTGTGGTATCGTGAAATTTGCATAGCTTATTAATACTGGAATTTCTAGGTCAACGCAACTATTTTAAGATCTCTACGTTGTTCCGTTCGCGAGTTATGAATTAATTAATAAGCTAATCAATAAAGTCAACGTCGTTTGCCACGCCATCCTGTTCCAAATCTGAAACCACGTGACTGCATTAATCTCCCCGGCACATCCAAAGGTGTTTCTATTCTTTGAGAACTGTGCATAAAAAAATGCAAAAACCAACTCTGCGAAATCTTAAAGAAACGGGCTGAAATTTTTATCAACAACATGAATTGGTAATAAGAGGAGTCCCTCAAAATTTCACCGGATTCCGGTTAAAACTTTTAAAACAGGCATGCAATTTTTAATTCATCTGTAAACATATACGCAGAAACGGTTAATACAATTTTCACGGCTAATTTAAAAAGTTATTTACCGATTCATGCGAAATTTGGAGGCCGTGTTTCTATTAACGATTTATGGTGTTCATTAAAATTTCAGCCAGTTTCATAAAATATTCGCAAAGATAGGTTTTAAACGTTTTCATCCTAGAGATTCGCCCATCAAAGACGTCTGAAACGGAAATCACGTGATGCATTTGATCGTCGATAACAAATTGTTAACGAATTTTGTTCAGTCAGTGTTCTAATGCTGTGTCTCCTGGACGCGTGTTAAATAATTCGTAAAGCTTTTGGTCCGTTTGATTCTACAGATTCCATACATTCTGTACCGGGAAAAGCCGGGTAGTAAAGGTAGTATCTCTATAAATGTAATGTCATCTCCTGTAACATATGGGATCTGTTGTGATATAAAGTTCATTTGAATAAGGCGTTTCATTGTTGGTGTTGCAGTTTTCACAAATACACTGACGGAAAAAAAAAAAAAAACCCCAACACCACGAAAAAATAGTTGTAGAGGAATGAAATGGCGGCAATACATTTGTATAGGTAACATATTTAATCGATTAAGATTTCAAGATCACAGCTTATTGTAAGCGCGAGAAGAGCCATTTTAAATGTGAAATGCTGGTACATTAATAACCGGTGTAACCGCCAGAATGTTGAATGCAAGCACGCAAACGTTCATGCATTGTGTCGTACAGGTGCTGGATGTCAGTTTGTGGGATGGAGTTCCATGCCTGTTGCACTTGATCGGTCAATACAGGGACGGTTAATGCTGGTTGGGGGTGACGCTGGAGTTGTCGTCCAATGATGTCCCAAACGTGCTCGATTGGTGAAAGATCTGGTGATCTAGCAGGCCACGGTAACATGTCGACACTCTGTAGATCATGTTGGGTTACAACAGCGGTATGCGGGCGAGCGTTATCCTGTTGGAAAACAGCCCCTGGAATGCTGTTCATGAATAACAGCACAACAGGTGGAATCACCAGACCGACGTACAACTGTGCCGTCAGGGTGCGTGGGATAACCACGAGAGTGCTCCTGCTGTCATAGGAAATTGCTCCGCAAACCATAACTCCAGATGTAGGTCCAGTGTGTCTCGGCCGCAGACATGTTGGTTTCAGGCGCTCACCTGGCCTCCTTCTAACCAACACACGACCATCACTGGCACCCAGGCAGAACCGGCTTTCATCAGAAAACACAACAGATTTCCACTCCGTCCTCCAATGAGCTCTAGCTTGACACCACTGACGTCCCAAACTGCAGTGGTTTGGAGTAAGTGGAATGCACGCTACAGGGCGTCTGGCTCGGAGCTGTCTCCTTCAAGTAACCGATTTGTAACAGTTCTTTGTGTCACTGTGGTGGCAACTGCAGCTCGAATCGCTGCCGCAGACGCGGTACGATGCGCCACGGCCATACGCCGCACACGGCGGTCTTCCCTCTCAGTAGTGCCACGTGGCCGGCCGGAACCCGGTCTTCTTGAGGCAGTTCCTTCCCTTGACCACCGCTGCCAACAATCATGCACAGTGGCTACATTCCTGCCAAGTCGTTCTGCAATATTGCGGAAAGAAAATTCACCTTCTCGTAGCCCTATTACACGACCTCGTTCAAACTCCGTGAGCTGTTGATAATGGCTTCTTCGTCTTCTTAAAGGCATTCTTGACTAACATCAACACACTACGTCGAATTTCAACGATAACTAACGCTCTCGAACGTTATAGCGCGTATTTACAGCAAACCTGCTTTGCCTGTTCCGAGGGGTGCTACTAGCGCCACACGTGTGCGCCGAGCGCGAAATTTGCATAGACGTCATCTTACAGATGTACTCTCACCGCCTACCAACTGTCGTTTTAACACAACCCCTTCTTGGTGTTGGGATTTTTTTTTCCGTCAGTGTAGTAGTGTAGGACTCGCAGTGAGTCGTACAGTACTATGGCCAGTGATAAAGTAAGTTCCTAACCCTACAGAAGAGTTTCTAGAAAATAAGCAAACGAACTCTTTGAAGACGCTGGAATTTTTCACAATTGGATATTTGGGCGATTGTTATTATCACTCGGTGCCAATGAATTATTTACTATGAAACTTTTCCAAAATAAAATCCTTGTGATTTAAAAATATTCGTCGGGAAACATTCACACGAGGAAATTTGCTGTGCAGAGAAATAATTCCAAGTTGAGTTTGTCAGATCCGTTATGTTTTATGATAAATATTCTTCAATTTGCGTAAAATCTATCTCTTCTAGGAATTGCAAATGCATAGACAAAGATTCGATTGTTCATGTGAGCTGTATAGATAAGTTTAAAGTTTAATAAGACAGATATCTAAGTGCGCTGTATCTTAAAAATAAGCTGAATCTTTTATTTCAAATGTGATGGAACTGAAAAGATAAATTTGTCAAAATATTAAGCGTTACGCACAATAATTAACATAGTAAAATGAGTCCTTACGATTTAAAAGATTTTTCCCAAGAAGACGGATACTTATGTAATACACCTAATGCTTCAGGGACAAAGAAAGGGTAGAAACATCCACGGAAGAGTCAAAGTTGATAGCCATAATGCTCAGATTTCGTCTTTCAATTATTTTCATCAAGTTCCAACAGCATTTCCAACTTGTTCGTTTTAGTAAGGTGGCATGTACGAACATATTGAAGGGAGTTGAGTAAACAATTGTTTATTTCGATTGTGAAGTAGCAGAACACAAATAAAATATATTAAAGATGGGATTATCTTTTGAAATCTGCGAAAATTCTCATTTTCCGTGAAGAAATATTCAAATATAGTCTGTATTTGTTTGAAGTTGCGCATAAATCTCCTATTACCTTTTAAAACAATGCGAACTAGTTCAGTCAAAAGTATGTATCAGGAAAACGACGATTGCAAATATTAGTACCTATCAACTATTTTACCTTGCATCGGAAAGATTACAAAATTCTTTATGTAAACATTAAAGAAACAATACCTGTAATACCGATAGTAACGGAAATGAGCTGTAGAAATTTCATTAGATTGTTGCATCGCCTACTTCATTTGTTTGAAGCAACACTATGTTACCTTTTCTTTTAAATTTCGCTTTGACAGCATTGAACATTCACCGCATGTTTCTCATTTTTGGTTGCTCTTAGTCTCCAGCTTGTACATATCTATCTATGGAAAACCCTAAACCAGACAGTCGACACCACCTATTTTTCATCAACAGCTGAACAATATACAGTGAGTTAGCTTTGCATTAGGAACAACTATCTAATAACGCGTTGGTCCACCTTTCTGTGCCAACACTGGCTCGCAGACTCCTAGGAACAGATTCTACAAAGTGTCGAACATCCTTCATGCGTAACTTGACCCATGTCTACACTGAGTTAGCTTTGCATTAGGAACACTTACCTAATAACGCCTTGGCCACCTTTCTGTGCTATCACAGTTCGCCGACGCCTAGGAACAGATTCTACAAGGTGTCGAACATCCTCAATGCACAACTTGACCCATGTCTACACTGAGTTAGCTTTGCATTGGGAACACCTACCTAATAACGCCTTGGCCACCTTTCTGTGCTATCACAGTTCGCCGACGCCTAGGAACAGATTCTACAAGGTGTCGAACATCCTCAATGCACAACTTGACCCATGTCTACACTGAGTTAGCTTTGCATTAGGAACACCTACCTAATAACGCGTTGGTCCACCTTTCTGTGCCAACACTGGCTCGCAGACTCCTAGGAACAGATTCTACAAAGTGTCGAACATCCTTCATGCGTAACTTGACCCATGTCTACACTGAGTTAGCTTTGCATTAGGAACACTTACCTAATAACGCCTTGGCCACCTTTCTGTGCTATCACAGTTCGCCGACGCCTAGGAACAGATTCTACAAGGTGTCGAACATCCTCAATGCACAACTTGACCCATGTCTACACTGAGTTAGCTTTGCATTGGGAACACCTACCTAATAACGCCTTGGCCACCTTTCTGTGCTATCACAGTTCGCCGACGCCTAGGAACAGATTCTACAAGGTGTCGAACATCCTCAATGCACAACTTGACCCATGTCTACACTGAGTTAGCTTTGCATTGGGAACACCTACCTAATAACGCCTTGGCCACCTTTCTGTGCTATCACAGTTCGCCGACGCCTAGGAACAGATTCTACAAGGTGTCGAACATCCTCAATGCACAACTTGACCCATGTCTACACTGAGTTAGCTTTGCATTAGGAACACTTACCTAATAACGCCTTGGCCACCTTTCTGTGCTATCACAGTTCGCCGACGCCTAGGAACAGATTCTACAAGGTGTCGAACATCCTCAATGCACAACTTGACCCATGTCTACACTGAGTTAGCTTTGCATTGGGAACACCTACCTAATAACGCCTTGGCCACCTTTCTGTGCTATCACAGTTCGCCGACGCCTAGGAACAGATTCTACAAGGTGTCGAACATCCTCAATGCACAACTTGACCCATGTCTACACTGAGTTAGCTTTGCATTGGGAACACCTACCTAATAACGCCTTGGCCACCTTTCTGTGCTATCACAGTTCGCCGACGCCTAGGAACAGATTCTACAAGGTGTCGAACATCCTCAATGCACAACTTGACCCATGTCTACACTGAGTTAGCTTTGCATTGGGAACACCTACCTAATAACGCCTTGGCCACCTTTCTGTGCTATCACAGTTCGCCGACGCCTAGGAACAGATTCTACAAGGTGTCGAACATCCTCAATGCACAACTTGACCCATGTCTACACTGAGTTAGCTTTGCATTAGGAACACCTACCTAATAACGCCTTGGCGACACCTTTCTGTGCTATCACAGTTCGCCGACGCCTAGGAACAGATTCTACAAGGTGTCGAACATCCTCAATGCACAACTTGACCCATGTCTACACTGAGTTAGCTTTGCATTAGGAACACTTACCTAATAACGCCTTGGCCACCTTTCTGTGCTATCACAGTTCGCCGACGCCTAGGAACAGATTCTACAAGGTGTCGAACATCCTCAATGCACAACTTGACCCATGTCTACACTGAGTTAGCTTTGCATTGGGAACACCTACCTAATAACGCCTTGGCCACCTTTCTGTGCTATCACAGTTCGCCGACCCCTAGGAACAGATTCTACAAGGTGTCGAACATCCTCAATGCACAACTTAACCCATGTCTACACTGAGTTAGCTTTGCATTGGGAACACCTACCTAATAACGCCTTGGCCACCTTTCTGTGCTATCACAGTTCGCCGACGCCTAGGAACAGATTCTACAAGGTGTCGAACATCCTCAATGCACAACTTGACCCATGTCTACACTGAGTTAGCTTTGTATTAGGAACACCTACCTAATAACGCCTTGGCCACCTTTCTGTGCTATCACAGTTCGCCGACACCTAGGAACAGATTCTACAAGGTGTCGAACATCCTCAATGCACAACTTGACCCATGTCTACACTGAGTTAGCTTTGCATTAGGAACACTTACCTAATAACGCCTTGGCCACCTTTCTGTGCTATCACAGTTCGCCGACGCCTAGGAACAGATTCTACAAGGTGTCGAACATCCTCAATGCACAACTTGACCCATGTCTACACTGAGTTAGCTTTGCATTGGGAACACCTACCTAATAACGCCTTGGCCACCTTTCTGTGCTATCACAGTTCGCCGACGCCTAGGAACAGATTCTACAAGGTGTCGAACATCCTCAATGCACAACTTGACCCATGTCTACACTGAGTTAGCTTTGCATTAGGAACACTTACTTAATAACGCCTTGGCCACCTTTCTGTGCTATCACAGTTCGCCGACGCCTAGGAACAGATTCTACAAGGTGTCGAACATCCTCAATGCACAACTTGACCCATGTCTACACTGAGTTAGCTTTGCATTGGGAACACCTACCTAATAACGCCTTGGCCACCTTTCTGTGCTATCACAGTTCGCCGACGCCTAGGAACAGATTCTACAAGGTGTCGAACATCCTCAATGCACAACTTGACCCATGTCTACACTGAGTTAGCTTTGCATTGGGAACACCTACCTAATAACGCCTTGGCCACCTTTCTGTGCTATCACAGTTCGCCGACGCCTAGGAACAGATTCTACAAGGTGTCGAACATCCTCAATGCACAACTTGACCCATGTCTACACTGAGTTAGCTTTGCATTGGGAACACCTACCTAATAACGCCTTGGCCACCTTTCTGTGCTATCACAGTTCGCCGACGCCTAGGAACAGATTCTACAAGGTGTCGAACATCCTCAATGCACAACTTGACCCATGTCTACACTGAGTTAGCTTTGCATTAGGAACACCTACCTAATAACGCCTTGGCGACCTTTCTGTGCTATCACAGTTCGCCGACGCCTAGGAACAGATTCTACAAGGTGTCGAACATCCTCAATGCACAACTTGACCCATGTCTACACTGAGTTAGCTTTGCATTAGGAACACTTACCTAATAACGCCTTGGCCACCTTTCTGTGCTATCACAGTTCGCCGACGCCTAGGAACAGATTCTACAAGGTGTCGAACATCCTCAATGCACAACTTGACCCATGTCTACACTGAGTTAGCTTTGCATTGGGAACACCTACCTAATAACGCCTTGGCCACCTTTCTGTGCTATCACAGTTCGCCGACCCCTAGGAACAGATTCTACAAGGTGTCGAACATCCTCAATGCACAACTTAACCCATGTCTACACTGAGTTAGCTTTGCATTGGGAACACCTACCTAATAACGCCTTGGCCACCTTTCTGTGCTATCACAGTTCGCCGACGCCTAGGAACAGATTCTACAAGGTGTCGAACATCCTCAATGCACAACTTGACCCATGTCTACACTGAGTTAGCTTTGCATTAGGAACACTTACCTAATAACGCCTTGGCCACCTTTCTGTGCTATCACAGTTCGCCGACGCCTAGGAACAGATTCTACAAGGTGTCGAACATCCTCAATGCACAACTTGACCCATGTCTACACTGAGTTAGCTTTGCATTGGGAACACCTACCTAATAACGCCTTGTCCACCTTTCTGTGCTATCACAGTTCGCCGACGCCTAGGAACAGATTCTACAAGGTGTCGAACATCCTCAATGCAAAACTTGACCCATGTCTACACTGAGTTAGCTTTGCATTGGGAACACCTACCTAATAACGCCTTGGCCACCTTTCTGTGCTATCACAGTTCGCCGACGCCTAGGAACAGATTCTACAAGGTGTCGAACATCCTCAATGCACAACTTGACCCATGTCTACACTGAGTTAGCTTTGCATTGGGAACACCTACCTAATAACGCCTTGGCCACCTTTCTGTGCTATCACAGTTCGCCGACGCCTAGGAACAGATTCTACAAGGTGTCGAACATCCTCAATGCACAACTTGACCCATGTCTACACTGAGTTAGCTTTGCATTAGGAACACCTACCTAATAATGCGTTGGCCCACCTTTCCGTGCATTCACAGCTCGCAGACGCCGAGAAACAGATTCTACAAGGTGTCGAACATCCTCCATGCGCAACTTGACCCATGTCTACACTGAGCTAGCTTTGCATTAGGAACACCTACCTAATAACGCGTTGGCCCACCTTTCTGTGCATTCACAGCTCGCAGACGCCGAGGAACAGATTCTACAAGGTGTCGAACATCCTCCATGCGCAACTTGACCCATGTCTACACTGAGTTAGCTTTGCATTAGGAACACCTACCTAATAACGCGTTGGCCCACCTTTCTGTGCATTCACAGCTCGCAGACGCCGAGGAACAGATTCTACAAGGTGTCGAACATCCTCCATGCGCAACTTGACCCATGTCTACACTGAGTTAGCTTTGCATGAGGAACACCTACCTAATAACGCGTTGGCCCATCTTTCTGTGCATTCACAGCTCGCAGACGCCGAGGAACAGATTCTACAAGGTGTCGAACATCCTCCATGCGCAACTTGACCCATGTCTACACTGAGTTAGCTTTGCATTAGGAACACCTACCTAATAACGCGTTGGCCCACCTTTCTGTGCATTCACAGCTCGCAGACGCCGAGGAACAGATTCTACAAGGTGTCGAACATCCTCCATGCGCAACTTGACCCATGTCTACACTGAGTTAGCTTTGCATTAGGAACACCTACCTAATAACGCGTTGGCCCACCTTTCTGTGCATTCACAGCTCGCAGACGCCGAGGAACAGATTCTACAAGGTGTCGAACATCCTCCATGCGTAACTTGACCCATATCTACACTGAGTTAGCTTTGCATTAGGAACACCTACCTAAAAACGCGTTGTCCCACCTTTCTGTGCAATCACAGCTCGAAGACACCTAGGAACAGATTTTACAAGATGTCGAGCATCCTCGATGAGCAACTTGACCCACCTACACTGAGTTAGATTTCCGTTAGGAACACTTACCTAATAACTTGTTGGTCCACCTTCCTGAGCAATCAAAGCTCGCAGACGCCAAGGAACAGATTCTACAATGTGTCGAACATCATCCATGCGCAACTTGACCCATGTCTACACTAATTTAGTTTTTCATTAGCAACACCTGCCTAGTAACGCGTTGGTCCACCCTTCTGTGCAATCGCAGCTCGCAGACGCCTAGGAACGGATTCTACAATGTGTCGATCATCCTCCATACGCAACTTGACCCATGTCTACACTGAGTTAGCTTTGCATTAGGAACACCTACCTAATAACGCGTTGGCCCACCTTTCTGTGCAATCACAGCTCGCAGACGCCTAGGAAGAGATTCTTTAAGATGTCGAACATCCTCGATGAGCAGCTTGACCCATATACATTGAGTTAGCGTTGCGTTAGGAACTCTTACCTAACAACGCGTTGGTCCACCTTTCTGAGCAATCACAGGTCGCAGACGCCTAGGAACAGTTTCTACAAGAAGTCGAACGTCCTCCAGCGTAACTTGGCCCATGTCCACTACAGCAGCTCCGTCAGTTCACGCTCATTCCGTGGAGGAGGATCAGCAGTTCTCACACCCCATTCTATTGGGTTGGTGCGAATGAAATGTCCGGCGCAAACGAGCAGTGGAGACAGACATCCACCACAGAGGAATGGAACCATCCACAGGTGTTGCGGGTGTTACGTCACAGAGTTATTATAAATACCTAGCACGTGTGTGAAGAACAAGGTTCAGGCGTGGTTTGTTTGGACGTAACGTGGCTTGCAAAGAAAATATGCCGACGCCGGATTTGAGAGTCATCTTCCTGTATGAATTTAAACTGGGCCATTCTGCAGGAATTGCCGCTAGAAACGTTAACAAAGCGTTTGGGGAGAATACAAGAAACAAACGAGGGTTTGTGAAGTTTCGAAGCGGATTCGGACCTGCAAAACGTAGCACGTGGTCATCGACCTGTTGCTGTTTCTGACGATGTTCTGTTACGTGTGGTTGAAGCGGACCCCCGAGAAACGTCTCGTGAGATAGCGGCAGAGGTAGGTCTCCACCACACGATGTTGTTCGGCGTCCGGTTGAGCTAAGGACAAAAAAAAACAAAAAAAAAAACTGGACATGTGGCTGCCGAAAGAGTTGACAACTGCCAACAAGACTAGGCGTTTGAAAGTCTGCACGTCGCTGCCTGCCAGGAATAAACAGGAACCTCTACTGCGTTGAATCGCCATCTGCGACGAGAAGTGGGCCCTTTTTGATAATCGGAAACGATCTGCGCAATGGTTAAGCAAGGCACAGCCTGCTGGACGGTATCCTGAGCCATCCTTGCACACCAAGAAGATGATGCTCCTTGTCTGGTGATCTACAGCCTGGATAATTCATCGGAGTTCCTTCGCAAGAGGCCAAGTCATCACTGCAGAACGTTATTGTGTTGAATTACACCAGATGCACCGGAGATTGCTGCAGAAAAAACCGGCTTTAGTTAAAATACATGGTGTTCTTCTGCTCCAGGACAATGCTCGCCCTTCTGTCGCACAAAGAACGATGCTGACACTAAGTACCTTTGGCTATGAACCACTGCCTCATCCTGCCGTATTTCCGGGACTTGTCTCCGACAGGCTATCATCTGTTTTGTTTCCTGGATCGCTCCCTGTCCGGGAAACAGTTCACGATAGACAACGAGGTTCAACGTGCAGTTGATGACTTCCTCGGGTACCAGACACAAGACCTTTTTCGTTCCGGGATCATGGCCTTGCGGGATGGCAACTATGTGTCGATGCCGAGGGGGATTATTTTGCTTAGGTAAGTTGTCCCACTCTTCCGTTCTCGCCGTCCACGTGGGCTGGTCCTTTGCTGGACATTTCATTCGCACCAACCCATCAATACATATCCCACAAATGCTCAATTGGGTTACAGGCAGGGGAGTTTGGGGGACAAGGAAATGTGGCGAATTCGTTGTAGTGCTTCTCCAACAAATCAGTAGTTATAAGAACCCGATGAAACGGTGCATTGTCCTGTTGAAAGATGGCACTGTGTTCCGGACAAACCTCCTGCAGATATGGATGGAGAGGGTGGACTAACAAGACCATGTAGCATCCACCATTCAGTGTTAGTGGGACAATAATCAATGGACTCAAAGCTTAGCCTGTTGAACCCCAACCGTGCAACCAGGGGATTGGATTTCATAATGTTTACGCCATGTGTGAACCAGACCATCATCACGGTGCAGCAGGAAATGCGACTCATCACTCCAAACGAGCTTTTTCCATCTTCCGAGAGACCATTGCCGACGTTCCTTGACCCATGCGAGGCGTTGTTTGCGATGACTGGACGTCATGATGGGTACCATCATTGATCTCCGGCTGTGGAACCCCAGGCGAATCAAGGTACGGAGCATGGTGCATGTGGAAATAGGTCGAACTGCACCGCTGTTGTACTGGTGGGTGAACTGGGTGACTGTTACACGTCGTTGTTAAGATACTAGTCGTGACACCCGACTCTCATCTCTAGAATCAACGCCGGTGGCTGACATCCAGCCCTTCTGCTGAATGTCTGTGTATTTTTAATCCAGTCCAGGTACACCTCTGACACGGTAGTACCAGAGCAGCCAACAAGTGTTACTGTTTCCGAAATACTGGTACCAGCCGTCCGGGTTCCAACCAGAGTTTTTTTTTTGATTGGAGGTTTAACGACCGCCGTGAGCAACTCAATGGGCTATAAGCAGTCGCCCGTCCCTAATTTAGGGTCACTGGTTCCAGGGAAGGGAGAGAGCCAGTGCCGTAAGACAAACACAACATCCATGCCTGACCGGGATTCGAACCCGGACCCCTTACGGACAACCAGAGTTGGAAACGGGTCAAAAATTTCGGACTCGGACCCGACGCCCCGTAACTGGACCCAACCCAACCCAACCCAACCCGACCCGGGCAAATCTGCTTTGAACTATAAATTCGAAACTCAATTTATATATATACATATAAACATAATATATACACTGATGCAACACCAAGACGGAAGCATCCGATTGGCCTGAAATTCGCAGCATGCGTCGCCCGCGAGAGGACATACAATCGATTAGCATTGCAGGGCATATGCAAATCATGCGCGCCCGGCACGCCACCGAGAAGCACTATAAGAAGGGTGCACAGAAGGCGGGGTGTAAGTAGTGGAAGTGTGTTGTGCTGTCGGACCTGTGCGTGGGAAGCTTCCTGATGCCTCGTCGCAGAATACGGCAGTCATTCCAGCACGTTTCGGAGTTCGACAGAGGACGAATAGTGGCTTATCGCGACAGCGGTTTATCGTACCGAGACATCGGCGCCCGTGTGGGACGACATCCAGCCACAGTGAGTCGAATATGGATTCGGTGGGTGCAGCAGGGACGGACGGACCGACGTGAGCGATTGCCGCAGCCGCGGCACACCACCGAACGAGAGGACCGACATGTTGTGCCGTGGGAATTGACGGCTCGTGCCGACACATCACGAACGTTAGCGCAGGAATTATGGTGTGTAGCGCAACAACCTGTGTCAGCACGTACAGTTCGACGTCGTCTGCAGGAGCGGGGACTTGTCGCACGGCGCCCATTGCTCCGATTACCATTGACGTTACACCACCTGCGAGTGCGGCGGCAGTGGGCCGTTGAACGCCGCACCTGGACTACGGAATGACAGGACATTGTCTTCTACGACGAATCCCGCTTCTGCCTGCAACACCACGATGGTCTGATCCGCGGCGTGAGACTGTATGACGCCTGGCGTTATGGTTTGGGACGCAATTGGATATGACACCCGCACCCCTCTGGTACGCATCGCCGGTACACTCAACAGCCACCGCTACATCTCCGACGTTTTGGAGCCTGTAATCCTCCCTTACCTGCCAGCGGCCACGTTTCAACAGAACAATGCGCGCCCGCCCGTGGCACGCATCGTGCAACAATTCTTCACGGCCCACTAGGTGTCACTGCTGCCGTGGCCCACCTGTTCTCCCGATATGTCTCCCATCGAACACGTCTGGTCACTGATCTGCAACCGAGTGGCCCGGCAAGCACCACCCGCGGCTACGCCTGATGAACTGTGGCAACGTGTGGAAGCAGCCTGGACCGACGTACCCCAAGCACACATCTAAAGCCTCTTTCGTTCGATGCCGCGGCGTGTAGCGGCCGTTATTGCCAGCCATGGGGGGCCACACGAACTATTGATGTCTGCGTGTTCCGCAAGTCTCGCGGGCCTGTAAGCTCAATCGTTTCTTCTTTGTAGCTGTTATGTGTCCAGCAAATCTGGCTTTGCTATCTCGTGTCCTTCTTGGTGTTGCATTTTGGGTGGCCAGCAGTGTATATTCATCCAAATAACGGCTTGGTATTTAATAACTGAAATCCTTTTTTAAAAATAAAATTTGGTTACTTGCTAAATGTTAGTGACATTTTTAGTGCCACTATTTTGCGCAATCCAGAAGTAATGGCTGACTGTGACCGTGACTATGGAGTATACACTGAATGGCCACTTTATTATGACCACCTGACAGTTTTAAGTAAATGAGCTATGGTTGTACGCTGTTGCCGCCAGAGGGCGAGGCTAGTATAAAAAGGGAAAGCTTAGTGTTTGCGACAGTAGTAGAAAGGATTTTCGGGTGACGAGATGGGTAAAAAGTGCGATTTGACGGACTTTCAACGTGGGATGGTTGTAGGAGCTCGGAGCCATGGAGCGAGTATCACAAAAACCGCCGCATTCGTGAAATGTTGCAGAGCAGCTGTTGTTACAGTGTTTAAAGACTGGACTGTCAGCCAAAGAACTGGGTCTCTACGTGCAACGTGTGGTCGTCATCGACTAGTGACTGCTTGGGCGGAACGGAGAGTGTCCAGACTGGTAACAGACAACAGAAGGGCAACAGTGCAGCAAATTACAGACCATCTTAATCAAGGATACCCTCAAATGATCTCTGCACGCACTGTTCGCCGTACACTGCATCGGATGGAATATGGCAGACGGAGGCCTGTTCGAACACCTTTGCTGTCTGCAGTTAACATGAGAAAACGTCTCCAGTTCGCACAGGAGCACAAGGATTGGACAGTTGATAATTGGACGTACTTAATATAAAATCCATCTATATTAACAAATAAGGAGTTAATTTCGACATGACATGTCATGGGAACGGGATGTTAGCACATCAATCGAAAACCTCTGAATACTCAATGTAAAAGATGCGATGTGAAAGGTAACCCTTAGTCATACAGTGAACTTCGCACGGAGAGAGTGAATCAGCTGAGAAGCAGGCGAATGGCGTTTGCCTGTACCTTGCCCTGGACCACCGCACTGTAAAAGAAGGCAGATCAAGTATCTTTTTACGATATGTTGTCGGTGTGTCTGACGTAGGCCGGTGGAGATCTGGGTTGCTTTAAGAAAGAGACGACAATATTTTTGCATGGAAAATCATTATTCACTCCGTGGGCAACAGTATCGACTACAGAATTCCACAACGCGCATTTTTCTTTAGAATATATTTTTCTCTTTTCTAAAATAAAACGGGAATAAAACAGGGTCAAAATCGGGTCACGAACACCTTGACCCGACCCGTTGGACCCGCAAGAAATTGTCGACCCGTGACCCGTTTCCATCTCTAGTCCCAACTATCTGGCCGCGGTCAAATCGGCTAACGTTGTCTCATCCTCCATTACCGGCAAACGCTTACTGATTACGTACAGAGGATAGGTGTGTGCAATTTGTAGTAGTCGCACGTGGCGTTGATATCACGTGGTACTTCGTTATCGCTCCAAATTTGTAAAACGGGCGCGTGGAGGGGTTTTAATGCATTGCTAACTCAGTGCACATTTTCCCGCCCCGCTGGCCGATCGGCCAGAGGAGTAGGCTTCTGCTTAAATGTTCGAGTTTGGCTTTCGATGGAATCCGGGAAAAGTTTTGGATAGTGTGATTACTAAATGGCGCTGGATCCGTACCTTGAGCGGAACTAGTGGCCCTAAATTACTGCTGGACGACGTCTTGTAGGTAACCTCAGGAGTGATTGGTAAACACCGAAAAAAATGCGTGCTTATTATACCACAAAACTGTGGAATTGTTTTATTTATATATGTTATATTTATATACTAGCAGTCATGCGCGTTCTCCGAACGGTGAATCTATAAAATCATTTTTTGAACATAAAATTTAGAGAAATAGAACAGGGTCATGACGTCAGTACATATACAGGATGTGCCATATAAAAAAGGCCCGAGTATAATGAACGACAACACTGGGCCGCGGGTGGCCTAGTGGGCAACGTTCGTGACTGCCATGGAAAGGACCTCAGGTTCGATCCCGGCAGGTACGAACGCTCGATTCACTAAATATCCGCCGTGCGTCGGATGGGCACGTTAAGCGGTCGGACCCCGGGTACTAGCTCCCCGGTAATAAATAAGGGCGTCTTCCCCCCCTTTCTTCTTCGCTTCCGTGTCACTTTCCTATCGGGCACTCTAGCCCAAATCACCTAGCTTCCTCTTTCTAAGGGTTGTTTAAGACCTGGGGTCAGACACTCCCTTCCTAAAATCCTCTACATGTGAAAACAAGAGAACGACAGCAGTCAGGCAATGTTACTATACATGGTAAAGAATAGTTGAAATGACACAAAACAGGTGTAATTTACCTGCGTTTACAACAATTGCTGAAAGTGCTGTCCTCCGACATCAACGGCTGCACACGATGGAACATGTTGTTCGTAACGTGCCAGAACTCATCGGCAGTAATCTGGACTACGGCATCCGTAATGTTCACTTTTAATTCATCAAGGGTGTGCGGATTAATTGTGTACACTTTCCCTTTCAATGCTCCCTACAGATAAAAGTCATAGGTGGAGAGATCGGGAGATCTGGGTGGCCATAGTCCCTTCGATACAGTTATGTTCTCCCCAAACACTTCATGCACAGCACGTAGACTGTACCGCGCAGTATACGCTGTTGCACCATCCTGCTGAAAGAAAGCATATGTTCGTTCTTCTTCTGTAAGTGCGGCAACAAATGGTTTGAACAGTTGCTAAACATAGCGCCCCGAGTTGATGGTGTCAATAAAAAAGAATGGGCCGAGCATCCTCTTCGCAGACACAGCACACCAAACGCCTATCTTTTTTTCTGATTGGAGGTTTAACGACTACCGTGAGCATCTCAATGGGCTATAAGCAGTCGCCCGTCCCTAATTTAGGGTCACTGGTTCCAGGGAAGGGAGAGAGCCAGTGCCGTGGGACAAACACAACATTCATGCCTCACCGGGATTCAAACCCGGACCCCATTCGGACGAATGATCAGAGGCCATCGTTTAGACCACTGCGCCACCGGGGTGGCTATCTTTTGGTCGTACAGAGGAGTCTCCATTGTCCGTCTGGGATTGGTGTTGGTCCAAATCCTGGTGTTTTGCGCATTGACATACCCGGACAGAGGAAACCATGCTTCATCTGCCATGTAATAAAGCGTTGGGTCCATTTCACCGCTGACAATGGTCTCCTGAAACCACTTACAATATTGCATCCGTTTTGCATAATCAGGAGTTTTGAGTTCTTGGAGAGCCATAACTTTGTGCGGTCGAAAATGCAAATCCACCTTAAGTATGCGTCGGTATGACGTGGCAGATATTCCCATTGCAGACGATAATCGGTGAATCGACTTCCGAGGGCTTAGTAACATCATTGTGAACAGACATCCTTGATATTGTCTTCAGTACGAATTGTCTCGGGTTTTTTTTTCTTGTTGCACACCGTGCCGGTTTCAAGAAATTTCCGCACTAACTTCTGTACCACTGATTTCGCAGGTGCTGCACAAAGTAGAAATTTTTCTGTAAAGAATTCGTTTAAAACCTTGTATGAGTTATTTCTGAAATACTGTTCCACAATAAAAATCCGCTGTTCCGTACTTAAAACCATTTCCGTTGCCTTTGTTCTCTCTTCACTTACACTTATGACGGTGTACCTGCACTGCTATGGCTGTGACTAACCACTCCGGAGAATTCTCTTGCAGCTGTACACGCAGAAACCGGTTAGAAGTGGAACAAAGCGGTTTTAACTGGATACTCGCCAAACAACGTCTGGCCACGGGGTCTCTTTTATACGGCGCACCCGGTAGCTTGACTTAAAAGGGTGGCAGACTTTGGCGTCCCTTAATTTTAAATCAAAATTTCATGGAATTTTTACAGCATTTCAACATTTCTGTCACAATTGCCTTTAAACCTATCAGTATTTTGAAGAGTATAGCTGAGCCGCCATTTTGATTTTTTGGTTTTCGAACTTTTCTTGGGATCCGCACCTTTAGACCAATCAACATGCCAATTTTCAGATCTCTAGGTCATTTAGAAGTGGTCGAACAATTCGAGGAAACATTCAAACAGCCAGTGTTCCAAAGCCGCCATTTTGATTTTTTGGTTTTCGAACTTTTCTGGGGATCCGCACCTTTAGACCAATCAACATGCCAATTTTCAGGCCACTAGGTCATTTAGAAGTGGTGGAACAATTCGAGGAAACATTCAAACAGCCAGTGTTCCAAAGCCGCCATTTTGATTTTTTGGTTTTCGAACTTTTCTGGGGATCCGCACCTTTCGACCAATCAACATGCCAATTTTCAGATCTCTAGGTCATTTAGAAGTGGTCGAACAATTCGAGGAAACATTCAAGCAGCCAGTGTTCCAAAGCCGCCATTTTGATTTTTTGGTTTTCGAACTTTTCTTGGGATCCGCACCTTTAGACCAATCAACATGCCAATTTTCAGATCTCTAGGTCATTTAGAAGTGGTGGAACAATTCGAGGAAACATTAAAACAGTCAGTGTTCCAAAGCCGCCATTGTGATTTTTTGGTTTTCGAACTTTTCTTGGGATCCGCACCTTTAGACCAATCAACATGCCAATTTTCAGATCTCTAGGTCATTTAGAAGTGGTCGAACAATTCGAGGAAACATTCAAACAGCCAGTGTTCCAAAGCCGCCATTTTGATTTTTTGGTTTTCGAACTTTTCTGGGATCCGCACCTTTAGACCAATCAACATGCCAATTTTCAGGCCACTAGGTCATTTAGAAGTGGTGGAACAATTCGAGGAAACATTCAAACAGCCAGTGTTCCAAAGCCGCCATTTTGATTTTTTGGTTTTCGAACTTTTCTTGGGATCCGCACCTTTAGACCAATCAACATGCCAATTTTCAGATCTCTAGGTCATTTAGAAGTTGTCGAACAATTCGAGGAAACATTAAAACAGCCAGTGTTCCAAAGCCGCCATTGTGATTTTTTGGTTTTCGAACTTTTCTTGGGATCCGCACCTTTAGACCAATCAACATGCCAATTTTCAGATCTCTAGGTCATTTAGAAGTGGTCGAACAATTCGAGGAAACATTCAAACAGCCAGTGTTCCAAAGCCGCCATTGTGATTTTTGGTTTTCGAACTTTTCTTGGGATCCGCACCTTTAGACCAATCAACATGCCAATTTTCAGATCTCTAGGTCATTCAGAAGTGGTCGAACAATTCGAGGAAACATTCAAACAGCCAGTGTTCCAAAGCCGCCATTGTGATTTTTTGGTTTTCGAACTTTTCTTGGAATCCGCACCTTTAGACCAATCAACATGCCAATTTTCAGATTTCTAGGTCATTTAGAAATGGTTGAACAATTCGCGAAAAATTCAAGCAGACAATATTCCAAAGCTGCTATTTTGATTTTTTTGGTGTTTGGACTTTTCTAGGTATCCGGACCTTAAGACCTCAACATGCCAATTTTCAGATCTCTATGTCATTTAGGAGTATTAGAAGAATTCGTGTACGGAAACACTCATTTCCCCATTTTGCTTTATATTTATACAGGGTGTCCCGGAACTTCGTGTACAAACTTGGAGGGGAGTTAGAGAGCAGCGTTAGGAACCAGAATTAAATAGGAAAGCATGGGCGGAAACGTCACATTCACGTGAGAAAGGGACACAAAGACACAGTAAGGCCACAATACAGAAAGCAGTGTAAAACGCTTTATTACACAACAAAAGAGTACAATGTAGGACTTACAAGCATCACAGGAGGTGTTCGAAATTGCGCTAATTGGCCTGGATGCACGCATGACACCTACGCGACATGAATTGACGAACATTGTCGAAGATACCTGGCGTTTCGCTGATCGTAGCAGCAGCGATGGAGATTCGTGCCACCAGGTCCATTTCAGAATTTACTGGCGTGTCGTACACACTGCTCCTCATGGCACCCCAGAGATAATAATCAAGAGGAGATAAATCAGGTGATCTGGGGGGCCATTCGACGGGACCAATCCACTTGGTTCCAAATGTCCGGTCCAAATGGTCACGTACGCACCTTGCGCAATGAGATGGCGCCCCATCATATTGCAACCATATTCCGCGTCGAACATGTGCGGGGACATCGTGCAGCATTTCCGGAAGAACCTCCTGAAGAAAAACGAGATACTTGCGAGCGTCCAGTCGAGGTGGTAAGATGTATGGCCCGACTAAACTGTCCGCCACGATACCCGCCCACACATTAACAGTGAAGCGTTGTTGTGCGGTTTGTGGTCGGCCCACATGTGCGCGTTGTGCGTATTGAACACCCCGTCACGTGAAAAGGTTGCTTCATCACTGCTTTATGTATTGTGGCCTTACTGTGTCTTTGCCCAGCAAAAACACAAGTGCTGGGAAACTGCTGGCCACCAGCTGGCAGTGATGGGTCACTGCTGGCTGAAATCTGCCGCTCACGGCCCGGTAATGGTCCGTTGGTGGCAGCGCTATCAGTTGGCGAGCCATTGATGGCCCTGCAGCATCGCCGTGAATTGTGGGCCTTCAAGCAAGTGCCACTAGTGGCCCGTTGCTGGCAACCAATGCAACCCCCAACAGCAGGTGGAAGCATCGGGACTGCGCATGCGCAGAAGCAACACTTGCTGTGTCTCTATGGTACCAGTTAGTTGAAGACGACGCTATCGCCATCGTGTTATTTTAGTGGATGTTACGAAAAAAATTCATATGTGGAGAGGCGAATTAATTTCCTAATGAAATTTTACGTCGACGAAGATATCAGATTAATAAGCCGTGAAATACTAGATTACAGCCATGAAATACACCCGCCGCCCCGGTGGCGCAGTGGTCTAAGGCACTGGCCTCTGATCATTCGTCCGTAAGGGGTCCGGGTTCGAATCCCGGTCGGGCATGGATGTTGTGTTTGTCTTACGGCACTGGCTCTCTCTCTTCCCTGGAACCAGTGACCCTAAATTAGGGACGGGCGACTGCTTATAGCCCATTGAGTTGCTCACGGTGGTCGTTAAACCTCCAATCAAAAAAAAAAAAAAAAAAAAATACACCCACTCCATTCTCATGAATAACAATTCATGGAATGGAGTGGATAAATAACAAGAAAAAATTTGAAACCGCTTGAAACACATATCCTGGAAAACCATTAAAATAGCGTTTGTTGGAAAAAAAAAAAAAAAGAATTATACGCGTACAAAATTTATTAATTATTTGAAAGAAAAAAAGCAACGGTATGTGGTGTACTCATCCATGGGTTGAATACACAAGACTGGGAGGAATTCGCTTCTAAAAATAACGAGAAGTAAAATAAAATATATTTTACTCTTTAAAACAAATGTAGCTTCGGACAACGGAAAGGAAAGACACAACGTTAAAAATGTAACAGAATGTGACATGAACCCGGGTAAATATTTATTTATTCAACAATCTTTTTTCAAGACGGCAAGGACAGTACAAAACTTTGGAATGCGACTCTAAGTATGTACACGCCTTGAAAATGAGTGAAGTCCCCTTAAGGTAAAAAAAAAACTATCGTTACGTTGAAAAAATTAATTTATCAATTATATGAAACTGACTTTTATGAAAAATACCTCTCAATATTGTAAAATGAAAGAGGGAAGCATTCGATTACAATATGCATACCAAACAGATAGCTTCCAGCACATACCTAAGCGTGGTGAAATAGTCCGGTCAGTAGCGAGCGCGGCTTCCACGTAAATGGCCCAGGATCGAATCTCGTCAAATGCAAACGTCGTTTTTCCGGTCTGTCGAGAAAAGTTCCCCAGCGCCGTGCGTTAATTCGTAAGGGTAGAAAAAAAAAATTGTAGCTTTAGGAAACTGCGGTTATCCTTGCTTTTTTTTTTTTATTATTATTGCTACTACTGGGAAATTGGCGGACAAGATTCAGCAAGCCACCAGTTACGTCACGTGGTTGCTGGCTGCCACTAACGGCCCACTAGCGGACCACATTGGGCTAGCCGTCATTTCTGGCAAGTACTTGCAGGGCCACTGAAGGGCCACTTGTGGCAGCTACTGCCTGTGATGGACCACTGATGGCCCTGTTGTGGCATATGACAACTGATGGGGTGCCAACTGTTGGCCAGCTGTTGGCCTGAACTGCTGGCCCTTCTGTTGGCCGCCCGGACATTTTATTGACGGTTTGGCAGCGGCAACATAGTGCTGGGCCATTGCTGGTAGTGCTGGCTGCCAGCAATGGCCCACTGTTGGCCCAGCAATACTGTTTTTGCTGGGTGTGTCTCTTTCTCACGTCAGGGTGACGTTTCCACCCATGCTTTCCTATTTAATTCTGGTTCCTAACGCTGTTCTCTACCTCCCCTCTAAGTTTGTACACGAAGTTCCGGGACACCCTGTATACACTATTATAACGAAGTAAATTTCTCCGTCATTTTTGTCAACGCTGGGGCTCGAACCCAGGTCCCCTCATTCCGGAATAAGTTGCTCTACCAATTGAGCTACGCGGACGTTCGTTATCGCTGCTATCTGTCTGTATGTCGTGTGCGTCCTGCGGGGCAGGCACGTCACACTACATTGACAAAAGTCACCGGACACATAGAAGAGAAACACAACATAGCATTTATTGACTTACATTATTAGTACGTTGTCGGTCCACCTTTGGCCTTAACGCATGCACTGAGCCTTCGAGACATGCTTTCGACAAGGTTTTGGAACACAGCGATAGGTATGCAGTTCCATTCACTACATAACGCTGCCGCTAACTGTTGCTCAGTAGTAGGCCTTGGTTCCAAACTTCTTATGCGGAGCTCTAATTCATCCCATAGGTGCTCTACGGGATTACGATCAGGGCTCGGTGCTGACCAGTCCACACACGATACGGAATTATTCGGTGTATTATCCTGCTGGTACCAACAATGCTCGGTTCCATAGTATTGCTACAGAGTATTTGGTAAGGCATAACTGTCCAGAATATCTAGGTAGACTTTTTTGTTTAACAGGTTTGTCCACGATAACCAATGGGCCGAGACCATACCACGAAAAACACTCCCACACGAGTACATTGCCAGCTCCAAACTTGACCGTGGGAACAGTACACTGTGGTAAATAGCGTTCCGCCGGCTGCCGCCAGACCCACACGCGGCCATCAGACTGATGGATCGTGCATCTGGATTCATCAGTCCATAGGACCCGTTTCCAGTGATCTATGGTCCACGATAAATGTTCTTTACACCATAAGGTCCCCAGTGGGATGTTGAAGACGCACAAACGGGAGCAAATGGTCGTCCAGGATATGCCGGTAACGTTGACCTGTGAGGGACGATGTCACACGTACCAAGGGTACCATTTCAGTCCACGTAGACAGTCCCCAGACGAGAATGCCACCCCCACCAGCTTTTTTTTTTTTTTTTTTTTTTTTTTTTGACTTTTAACGACCACCGTGAGCAACTCAATGGGCTATAAGCAGTCGCCCGTCCCTAATTTAGGGTCACTGGTTCCAGGGAAGGGAGAGAGCCAGTGCCGTAAGACAAACACAACATCCATGCCTCACCGGGATTCGAACCCGGACCCCTTACGGACGAATGATCAGAGGCCAACGCCTTAGACCACTGCGCCACCGGGGCGGCCCCCACCAGCTTGAAGAGTACCCTGCGGGCAAGAAGGATTCATCGCTTCATGTGGTTTGCGCCGTACTCGTATCCTGCCATCCGCATGTACCAACGTGAATCTCGATTCATCAGTCCAGGCAACATATTCCCACATGTCTAGGGTCCAGTGGCTATGTTCCCGCTCCCATGCTAATCTTTGCACCCTGTGATGTGTGGTCAGCAGCGGTACCCTCGTGGGACGATGGCTTCTTAACCCCATAGCGAGGAGATGGTTCTGGATGGTGTGGCTGCTTACACGTTTTTGTGCACCAGCGTTAAATTGCCGAGTGATTTCTTGCACTGTGGCCCGTCTATCCGCTGTTACAATGCGAGCTAGCCGACGATGACCCCGCTCATCCAGACGCTGTTGTCCACGGCAGTTGGCCCTTGCAGGGATGATTTTACCAGATTCGATGTACTTACGGTGCACCCGTGAAACAGTGGCTCCTTAAAATCCCAGTGCCTGCACGACTTCCGAGATGGAGTGACCCATTCGTCAATTTGCCCACGATGAAATGCGCGTACAGTCTTATTTATACTCGTCCGACTCATACTGATTCCCGTCGCATTACTCCTTATATTGTCGGATCGCTGCATACGTCATGCCGTTTCCGTTTACAGGGCCGCCCACAGCGCCATATTTGCATAACGCCAGCTGTCTCTAATTCAATTGCTCTTCAGTGTAGGTGCGGGTTCGAATCCCGGTGATACATGGATGCCGTGCTTGTTTTACGGCGCTGTCTCTCTTCCGTCCCTGGAAACAATGATCCTAAATTACGGAACTTCTTATAGCACATTGATTTGCTCACGGTGTTCGTTATTATTTTTGATTGGAGGTTTAACGACCACCGTGAGCAACTCAATGGGCTATCTCCCGTCTCTAATTTAGGCTCACTGGTTCCAGGGAAGGGAGAGAGCCATGGCCGTAAGACAAACACAATATCCATGCCTCATCGGGATTCAAGCCCGGACCCATCTCGGACGAATGATCAGAAACCAGCGCTTAGACCACCCCGCCGGCCTAGACGATTTTGGCTGTGCTCAGGTTGGAGTGCCAAATGACGCATGCTCTAGCTCTGTCATCTGCCTTGAGCTAGTGGTCCTAAATTAAGGCCGGGTGACAGACGGGTGAAGACAGCCAGTGCCGTAAGACAAACACGGCATCCATGCGTCACCGGGATTCGAACCCGGACCTATTTCGAACGAATGGTCATAAGCCAGTGCTTAGAACACCGAGAACATGAGAGTCGATGACTTCCGAAAAACAAAAAGATAAAAGAGACTTAAGCCAAAGATTTTAAAGGAAGTGTGGGAAGAAACACCGGCCACTCGGGGTGTTCGTTAAACCCCCAATAAAAAATGTTCTTATAAAAACCTAATTCTTTGCTACATGGTGAATTTATAAACAGAATGTTTGTGACCATCAGGTAGATCAAAGAATCGCACTTGAATGCAGAACTGGAATAGCATAAATGTAAAAAAATGTGTCAACGTAAATAATCTGCGAAACATGTTAATAATTAGAAGATACAAAACACCGTCGCGATGTCCGAGTGGTCGGAGGTGAGAGCTTGTTGGTAGTCGTCTGAGCTGCGCCAAAGCCGTCTAGAAAATACAAGGCCATGACATTAGAGAGATGAGTTCCCTCTTTTAGTGACGTCACGCGGATACTAAGGCTTCCGATTGGTTTCCGAAGCTGTCGTGTGTGATGTTAAACACGACACCGACGTATCAGGCCGGGTAAAACGAGAGTGACGTCACAAACGGAGCGAACTGATCTCTGTAATGTCATGGCCTTGTGCTTTCTAGGCTGCCTGGTAACAATGCACGACACTGACGTATTAGGCCGTGTAGCATGAGAGTGACGTCACAAATGGAGGGAACTCATCTCTCTGATGTCACGGCCTTGTGTTTTCTAGATAGCCTTGCAACAATGCACGACACCGACGTATCAGGCAGTGTAACATGAGACTGACGTCACAAACGGAGGAACTCATCTCTCTGATGGCATGGCCTTGTGTTTTCTAGATAGCCTTGCAACAATGCACGACACCGACGTATCAGGCAGTGTAGCACGAGAGTGACGTCACAAACAGAGGAAACTCATCTCTCTGATGTCATGACCTTGTGTTTTCTAGGTAGCCTTGCAACAATGCACGACACTGACGTATCAGGCAGTGTAACGTGAGAGTGACGTCACAAACGGAGGGAACTCATCTCTCTGATGTCATGGCCTTGTGTTTTCTAGATAGCCTTGCAACAATGCACGACACCGACGTATCAGGCAGTGTAGCATGAGAGTGACGTCACAAACGGAGGGAACTCATCCCTCTGATTTCATGGCCTTGTGTTTTCTAGATAGCCTTGCAACAATGCACGACATCGGCGTATCAGGCAGTATAGCACAAGAGTGACGTCACAAACGGAGGGAACTCATCCCTCTGATTTCATGGCCTTGTGTTTTCTAGATAGCCTTGCAACAATGCACGACACCGACGTATCAGGCAATGTAACATGAGAGTGACGTCACAAACGGAGGGCCCTAATCTACGACCATTTTTCCACATTGATACGTAGGAAGGGAGGTAGAAGCAGACTTGCTGTCACTCTTTAATTCAAATATGATATGATACCTTTAATGCAGCTCTTGAGATTATTTCTCACCTTTCATCGTAATACCTAAATTGAAAAAGAAAAAAGAATGAATACTGGTTTATGTACATTTTAAACTAAACATATAAACAAATATTTGAATTCTGGATTGAATATTATGGAAAACTCAATTATATAAACCTTTTTACGGGAAAACAACATAATTAGTATGTGACATCAGCACGGTAGCAGGAACACAGAAACTCAGCTATGTTAACTGTAAAAAATATCTAACACTGCTAACCTAGGAAAGATGCATCCTCGACAGTTTTCAATAATTCCCTATTAAGTAGTATTGATGCCACTGATGTAATGGAACTCAATGGATGACCAGTTACCCAATGGCAGCATGATCTATGGTGTGTACTACCGGCTCGCAAGCTGCTGATTCGTGTCTGAATTCGAGTATGATATAAGCTCGAATTTGTTTGCTTTCCTTAGTGATCTTTGGCATTAAAGAATGAAAAATCACCTAGAAATGGATTCACATACTATTGCGAGCAACGTTGTTACAGGATATGGTGAATACACTTGAAGAGCACAAACTATACGTACGTGGGACGTTCAGTAAGTTTAAATCCAACATACCTGTGCTCTGTATTCTGGAAATATTGAATCATTGTTCTTTAATATAGTAACTTCAATGCACTTGGCATATCTTCATTCTATCTGTGTTACTGAACAGAAATAAAAGATCTTTATCATATACTACATAACACGCCTCTCTGTGCCGGTTCCTTCAGTTCTTTCCTCGCCGACTCCGAAAAGATTTCACGGCATCAGATATTAAGATGAAGAGCACCAGGATGGCATAAGATGTAGAGTATCTATAGGATCTAACCATACGCCGGCCACTTCATCGTCTCCATCGGTGGCTTCTTGAAACATAGATTCCAAAACGTGTTCAGCAGTTTCACACAACATGACGAAGAGTACGATGATGGTATAGGATGGTGCAGAATCTCAATAGACCTTAACTATAAGCTTATCTCATCGTGATTTCTCTCTATGGCTTCTTGAGTGTCTTTCTCAATAGTTTGAGAAAAGAGTTCCACAACTTCAGAGGCGATGCATAGGATGGAGCGAACAGAATGTAAGTATACTCTAACAGCATCATTGTACACTGAGGTGCCAAAAAACTGGGAAGGGCGCTACCATTTACATTACATGCCACCACACCCACGCGGTAAATGGTATCGTCCCCAAACGTCATGTACTATATTGACAAAAGTTACCGGACACATAGAAAAGAAACACAACATAGTATTTATTGACATACATTAGTACGGTGTCGGTCCACCTTTGGCCTTAATGTATGCACTGACCCTTCGAGACAGGCTTTCGACAAGGTTTTGGAACACAGCGATAGGTATGCGTTTCCATTCAGTACATAATGCTGCCGATAACTGTTGCTTAGTAGTAGGCCTTGGTTCCAAACTTCTTATGCGGTGCTCTAATTCATCCCATAGGTGCTCTATGATATTAAGATCAGGGCTCTGTGCTCGGCAATCAACACACGATACGGAATTACACGCCGTAACAGTCCTTGATTTATGGCTCGCCCGAAGTGCAACATTGCCGTAAATCACAGCGCAATTCAATGCTGGGGCCATCAGCGTTTGGAAAGTGCACCGTTCCCTGTGTTCTATGGGGTTCTGGTGCCCACCCCGGTGCCAGTGCTGATCCGACGACACGAGACTGTGCCCCTCGCCTGGGCTCGGGAACACCGTTGCTGGATGCAAAGTGACTGGAAACGTGTAGCCTGGTCTGACGAATCACGGAACCAACTGTTTCAGGCAGATGGCCGACTCCGTGTGTGGCGATAACCCCACGAAGTAATGGATCCTGCACGTCTACAAGAGAAGTGCAAGGCGGTGGTGGCTCTGTTATGGTGTAGGTAGTTTTCATCTGGCAGCGTTAGGACCCCTTCATACGTCTGCAGACCGCTTTGACCGGTGGATGTTAGGTAACCATCCTTGGCGATCATTTGCACCTGTTCATTTCATGCAAACACTCCCACGGGTGCGTCCTCTTTGAACACGACAGTGCCTCACCGCACACGTTTATAGTCACCCGATTATGACTGGAAGAACATTTCACCGTGTTTGGCATCCTGACTTGGCCCCCCTCGTTCGCCGGATTTAAATGCCATCGAAAACATTTGAGATGCTGTTTAACGTGCCATCAATGCCAGGAATCCTTCACCAGCGAATATTATGGAGTTGTGGCACGCCCTTCAGGAGGCATGATATGTACTGTCTCCACAGTACTAAAGAGAACTCCGGAGTTCATGCACCGTCGCGTTGCTGCCGTTATCCGATCGCGAGGAGGACCAACGCGGTTTTAGGGAGGTATCACAGCACTTCAGTGTATCGATTCTGAAATGTGTTCCTGGATACCAGAGGCAACGATGAACAGTTGCAGGATGGTGTGTAGTGTGCACTAACCCTAAACGCACGTTCGTCTCATCATTTGTCTCTGACTTCCTGGAGCGCTTTCTTTATTGTCCCTGTAATCTAACAAGGCTGCATTCAAGAAACTTCAATTAGATATACTTCGAAATGTACACTGAAGTGCCAGAAAAACTGGTACAGACGAGTTAATGCAAAACACATAGCAACGTCACTTATGCGCGTACTAGGTTGCGTCCACCAGTGCGTATATAAAGCGATAGACATCCTTGCCAGCTGTCAGAGCTGTTTTCGGTATGAGAATGACAAGTAATAACGATGTAAGCGATTTTCAACGCGGTGTCATAATTGGCGCTCGTGAGATGGGCCATAGTATTTCGGAGGTAGAAACAAAGTTCGGATTTTCACGAACGACCATTGCAAGGTTATACCATGACTACAAGAATTCCGGCAAAACCTCCAATCTACGATACCAGTGTGGCCGTAAAAAGACATTTGGTGAACGTGACCATCGTCGGCTGTCCAGAATCATTTCACGCGATAAGCGTGCAACACTCTCGCAGGTATCATCGGAATTCAGTGCTGGAGCCTCAACAAGCATCAGCTTCCGGACTGTGCAACGTACCCTGCACGATTTGGGCTTTGGGAGCCAACGCCCAACTCGAGTCCCCTGATGGGTGCACGACACAGAACTATGCGCCTCGCTTGGGAACGGCAACACCGCCACTGGACACTTGATGACCGGAAACAAGTAGCCTGGTCTGACGAGTCGCGTTTCCAACTGTATCGGGCAGATGGAAGGATCCATGTGTGGTGCAAACCACATGAAGCCATGGATTCTGTCTGTCAACAGGGAACTGTACCGGCTGGTGGGAGGTCCGTAATGGTATGGGGTGTGTTTAGCTGGACTTCACTGGGACCCCTAGTACGTCTACAAACGTCTGTGACCGGCCAACGCTATGTGCGCATCCTTTCTGACGAGGTACACCCGTTCATGTCCTGCATTCATGCTGATGGGTTGGGCCTGTTCCAACAGGACAATGCACCTCCACACAAGTGTCGGGACGCCACATTATGGTTAGAGGAGCATTCATCTGAGTTTGGGGTGTTGCCATCCCACCCAAGTCCCCAGATCTGAACGTGATAAAACCCATTATGATGCCATGCAACACGCTATCGAACACAGGAATCCGAGACCTCGGAATACACCCGAATTTTGGAACGCTCTGCAGGAAGTATGATGTGCATTGCCTACAGCATATTTCCAGAAGCAAGTGGAGTCCATGCCCCGTCGTATTTCTGCAGTCCTGCGCTCCCGTGGGGGACCTACCAAGTATTAGACTGGTGTGCCAGTTTTTCTAGCACTGCAGTGTACATTATTTTAAAAAACCTTACTATATACCAACTAACTTCAAAAATATTAAAAACATGTTAATTCTAAAGTTAACTAATCTTTCAATGAATTTGTTGTGACTGCTTTTTGTTGGAAAGCATTTGAATAGTTGGTTGCAACATGGAGGTCAGCACTTTTAGCTGATCCTCTAGAAGGGTATCCGTCATTTGTGACCCTAAGGGCGTCTTGATTTGGGTTTAGGTAGGAGAATGTAGATTCGCAGCAATAAGTAGTTGAAAAGCAAGAAAGCATTTTTTGTGCATGCTGCCGAAGGCGTTGGTATTCTATTGCATATTTCCAGATTTAACTGGATCTTTCTTAGGACAAATAAGGACTTTAAAATGTCATCTTCCGAGAGATCAATCAATTCCATCTGTAGTTTTTTAGGAAATTATAGAACGAAATAATGAGCGTACCAGGTGTCAAAATAGCCCTTATGACTTACTTAATGTTTTAATTGTGGCCGTCAGTCGGGGAACATTATTTCGTTGAATCTTCTTTTACTCTTTCGTATTTTAAATACGGTCATTTTAAGATTAAAATAAAAATAATAAAAGACGAACAAAACCATGTTAATAAAAATAAAAGGATTTATTCTGCAAAATTTGGATGCACTCAAAAGGCCGCAAGCTCCCCACCCCTGTCATAGGCGCACAAAACTCAGAGCCTGTTAGTATCACGCGATAATTTCAGGGTCTTTTGACCTGGTACTAAATTTTGTGGATTAGCTATATCAGCATTTAATTTCATGAATGTTGCCTTTTTGGCTGAGATTCCGAGTTTCCCCAGGTAAGGTATGGGTGATGCGTATGTCCTGTGGCTGTTATTCCCTCCCTTTTCTGAAGCCAATGGCCCTAAATTAGGAACGGGTGAATCTTTAGCCTCAGATACTCATGAGAGATGTGACTTGCCTGCCCCGCAGGACGCACACGAGATAAAGGCAGATAGCAGCGAGAACATGCGTCTGCGTAGCTCAGTTGGTAGAGCGACTTATTCCGGAATAAGGAGACTCGGGTTCGATTCCCGGCGTGCACAAAAATGACGGAGAAATTTACTTCGTTATATTGGCGCTCGGATGACCCAGCCGTTAAAGTTCTCGAAATGGTGTGATGTTCTTTCAACACCGGGAGACAGGAAAAATAAGAGAATCTCTTCTTCAGCGCTTCGAAAAATAAATGTGTGTGATGTTACGTTGCACACACCAAATTGACTGGGATTTCTCCAATGTACGTTCTTCAGCGGATGACTGCCTACAGCGATACATGGTCCCGGCTGACCCGTGGACTATGCCCCCGGCCCTCTTTGGGGGAGATGCGACGTGCCTGCCCCGCAGGACGCACATGAGATAAAGGCAGATAGCAGCGAGAACATACGTTTGCGTAGCTCAGTTGGTAGAGCGACTTATTCCGGAATAAGGAGACTCGGGTTCGATTCCCGGCGTGGACAAAACTGATGGAGAAATTTACTCCGTTACATAGACGTTAAACTCTTTCCCGAAATAATTCGAGGTTGGGCAACTTCACATAAAACTGAAACTCTCTTGGTTTGTTGTATCGCAAGAAAATAACTTCCCTTTCATTCGCATTCCTATGGTACATCTGCATATCCATTATCATTTAGTAAGAGCGATACGGTGACTTAAGAAGTCAGAAAGACTCAATTCAATTTAAGATTTTGTTTTCCCTTCACTTGGAAATCTTTTCCAAATTCAGAAAAATGTATCATCATTATATTACACCGCTCTGTCTCTCCCGACATGTTATTGTTTCGCTAATTATGCATGCTTTTTTCGTCTAACGTGAAGCACCTTCGCCATGATGACTAAGCACAACAACAGACTAGTGGATTGATCAAGCTCTTTGAAAGTCAGCCACTGCGATAGTGAAAATTTCTTCTTGGAATTCTTCTGATGTTACATGGTCTTAATTAGATGCGAGGAACTTTGTTTTCTTCGCATTTACACCTCCGTTGCGCCCGTGAGCAGAACAAGTAAGGTTACTTTTTATGATTTTCCGTATAGCTTCCGCCGCTCACAGCTCCGACTATCCTTGTAACCTAACACAGCTGAATCCATTCAACACCCAGGCGCATGAAATATTAGGAAAAACACAGTTTACCGACAAATATCCAGTATGATCAGGTCAAGGATAAGGAATATGGTGGTCGTATAGAGATTAAGTATTTATGTTTGGCCACATGAAAGTTGTTCTTAATTTATACAGCATTTTTCAGAACTTTTTGCTAGTTTGTTTTGACTGGCATGTTAGTAAAAAGATTTTTTAATTACCATGTAGTGGAAACACATTTAACAACACTTAAAATCAGAAAGTTTAAGCATTTTAACATCGTCCGCCTCTCGAAATGCTTCAAAGGCTCAAAATTATTTAAAACTTTAGCAGAATTGTAACGTATACTCTAGATTCAGTTTCTTTTTGATTTTACTATCTCTTGTTATTTTATTTTCCTATGCAAATTATCTTCTCACTTAACGAGATGTTATTTCTCCCGTTGAATTATATGTGGCAACGAGTGTAAGTCATGACGTGGTGGTATGCAGTATATATAGGCGCGCTCAAGTATACCAAAGAGCTTCGTTTTATATGTGATAGGTTCTTCCTGATTATTGATATGCGATTTACCTACTTTTCTACGATATTACGATAGTACGAAAGTTCGGGCTATCAGTAGTTGTGTTATTTTGGAGTGTGTATTTGAGTAATACCAGGAGCTCCCCAATAAAAGGTTAAAAGTGAGTACGTTTTCTTAGTTCATTTTATTGTCAGACCTCTGTCTGGCCGTTAAGTCTATTTCATTGAGTGTTTACGTTAAGTTCAGGGTATATTGTGTTTACCACTCTAATAAGGAGCCTTCAAGGTACTAATGTATTAAACCGAAGTTATATTACTGATATTCAAGATAATGAGGAACGTTGAGTAAAAATAAATTCCATATTCTTGGAATTTATTGCACGTGCGTGTCTTACCTAAACAAACTCTAGCACTTTGAAGATTAAGCACACTTTAGCTACGTCAAGTAACCTTTCAATAACCCTAACGTGACTTAACGTAAGCTTTCCTGCACTACACGTCCAGCCGGGGAATTTTATTCATTATAGAATATTTTTCTATGACTGAACATGTTTGAGTAACAGGCTCTTAAGAATCAATAATTTTTTTAACACTCGAACTGGCGTTTTTAATTCAACTTTATGAAATATATTAAATGATGCTCCCACAAAACAAGATACTCATGTTAACTTTCCTTTAGATGCATTATATTTTGAAAGCCATCAAATCAAAATCGAAGTATAAAACGGTATGATATTAACTTTTTGTTGCATGGCAATAATACAAGAAATCGTTAATACTGTCTTTCTTCGCAAGAAAAAACTCGTTTGTCCACGGTATTAGCAGAAAACAAGATTTATTAGGTTTCAACATTGATGAGTACAGCTTTCGATTGTCTGTTTTTCCTAGGTTTTAAAAGTTAATTTAATGTGCATATATATTTATCTAAAAACTTTTTATGCATTATAAATGTAATCCGTTGCCTTGATGTCCGTGACTGAGGTCGTGTGTATGTTTTGCGTTACTTTTGGAAGGTTTGTTCGGATTGATTTTTCTCATATATACTGTAATATGAGTATCTGTCATTGTTTGCCGTTTATGCGCAATATGCAGAGTATTATATTTTTATTTTATTTAATTTCATAGGTTTGGTTGTACAGTGGGTAGTTTTTCTTTTTAGGTTGATAGTTTGGTACCCAGTTTGGAGTGGTTTCATTTATAAATATACAAGAACATAGTAAACATAAAATTGCAAAAATATAATGCCATGACCTCGCGCTCTGCTGCAGGGGTCAATGTCACCTGAAATAAAATACATAAATAACGCAGACACTACAAGCACAATAGAACTTTATTAAATATGTGACTACCATAAATAATATAAGGTCAGCCACCGGGTGCCAATCTTCAGGGGAGGATGCACCCGACGGCTGAGCTTCTGACAGGTTTCATGCGGACGTCTTGATTTAGCAACCCCGACCGAATAAAAATAAACTGGACATCCCATCCTCCCTACCTGTCAGGAAATATACTTTAAAATCAACTTAAGTAACAAATTTAAACATTCAAAATAGACCTACCTTAAGCCTGACTGGTGCCCACGACCGGTAAACACAATTTATCGTGGCCATCCACCTTTAGAGTTCATAATTAGTTTAATGCGTAGGCAAAGGGTACGCTCAATAAATAAAAGCATAATATGTAATCATAATATTATTAAACAGCTAAGAAGATTATATTGGAGATGTTTAAATAATGAATATCCAGAGGCCTTCTGTAACTACCATTTCAGTAAACTATCAGAAACACATGAACTGCTTACTTCATTACGATTAAGATTTTGTAAGATCAATAAATCAGAAACCCATCCTTACTAACTTTCAGGGCTACATAAAGAAACTGTGTTTTCTTCCGAGTTGCCCCGGAGCATTTAACCATTCTTTCTTAGCATACATGGCATATTTTACAGTGGAAAAGGACAACTACACTCTTCTATATAGTTCTGAACGTACCTTTTGCCTACACATTAAACTAATTATGAACTCTAAAGGTGGATGGCCACGGTACATTGTGTTTACCGGTCGTGCGCACCAGTCAGGCTTAAGGTAGGTCTATTTTGAATGTTTAAATTTGTTACTTAAGTTGATTTTAAAGTATATTTCCTGATAGGTAGGGAGGATGGGATGTCCAGTTTATTTTTATTCGGTCGGGGTTGCTAAATCAGGATGTCCGCATGAAACCTGTCAGAAGCTCAGCCGTCGGGTGCATCCTCCCCTGAAGATTGGCACCCGGTGGCTGACCTTATATTATTTATATTATTTATGGTAGTCACATATTTAATAAAGTTCTATTGTGCTTGTAGTGTCTGCGTTATTTATGTATTTTATATATATATATCATCATCATCATCATCATTGTCAACCATTATCAATCCACTGCTGGACGAAGGTCTCCCCAAGTTTCCTCCACAACGGTCTGTCTTGTGCCAGTCTCCTCCATGTCACCCCTGCATACTTTCGAATTTCATCCACCCATCTCCCATGTGGTCTTCTTCTGGGTCTTTTCCTGTCCCTTGGAATCCAATCTAAAATTTCGGCTGTCCATCGATGATCTGTCCTTCTGGCAGTATGTCCAGCCCATTGCCATTTCAGGGATTTAACTCTGATCATGATGTCTTCCACTCTTGTCATTTTTCGGATCCACGAGTTCCTCTTCTTATCTCTCCTGGTAACACCAAGTATGCACCTTTCCATGCTTCTTCGAGTTGTCTGCAGCCTTTGTATGTCTCTTTTAGTTAAGGTCCACGTCTCTGCACCATACGTAAGCACTGGAAGGATGCATTGATCAAACACTTTTCTTTTAAGACATAATGGCATATTGCTCTTGAAAATTATGCTGTTTCTTCCAAAAGCTCTCCAGGCAAGTTTTGTACGCCGATTAATTTCTTCATCAATGTGACCCTCACTTGATATCTGCTGTCCAAGATAAACGTACGTGTCTGTTATCTCCAGCTTTTCTCCATCAATCGATAAATCTTCATTTCTTGTAAAAGCATTGAACATCACTTTTGTCTTCTGAAAGTTCATTTTTAATCCCACTTCTTTACTCTTGTCAACAAGTTCCTGGATCATACTCTGCAGCTCTGATGGGCTAGTTGCAAAAATGACTACGTCATCAGCAAAACGAAGGTGGGTTAGATAATCTCCATTAATCTTTATCCCCTTGTTTTCCCAGCTCAGTGACTGAAAAACACCCTCCAATGTAGCATTAAAGAGCTTCGGAGATATGGTGTCACCTTGTCTCACTCCCTTTCCAATTTTTATGTGTGTTGTATTTTCAAACAGCCTAATCTTTGCACTTGCATTTTCATAGATGTTATTAATAATATTAATGTATGCATCTTCAATACCGCAGGTTTTCAGAGCCATTGTAACTGCTGATGGTTTCACCGAATCAAAGGCTTTTTCATAATCGATAAAAGCCATGCACAATGGAAGTTCATATTCCCTCGCTCTTTCAATTAGTTCTCTCAGCACATGGATATGATCTATTGTGCTGTAGCCACTCCTGAATCCAGCTTGTTCTCTCGGTTGAGCCATGTCCAGTGTTACCTTCAAGCGGTGTGAAAGAACTTTAGTGAAGATTTTATAAACTACTGATAGGAGGCTGATAGGTCTGTAGTTTCCGAGATCCTCAATGTCACCTTTCTTATGTAGCAGGATCATTGTAGCGGTGTTCCAATCCTCAGGAATCTTTCCTTCATTAAGGCATCGAGTGAAAATTTGGGCGAGTACTGTTTCGATTTCTCCACTTGCTTCTTGTATGATGTCCACTGTAATTCCATCTTCTCCTGGAGCTTTTCCCCGCTTCATGTTCTTGATTGCATGTGCAACTTCTGCTGGAAGGACTGGAGGAACTCTGGTACTGGTATCTTTCATGATGTCTGGAGTGCGTGTATCATCCCTTTTATATAATTTGAGGTAGAAATCTTTCACTCTTGTCAAAATTTCGCCTCTATTTCTTGTTACAGAACCATCTTCTTTTCTCAGTGCCATAATCTGTTTTCTTCCCTTACTGAGATGTCCCTTTGCTATCTTTAGGCTTTGGTTGTTTTCAATTGCTTTCCTCACTAGTTCACAGTTGAATTTTCTTACGTCTTCAGTGATACTTTTTCGTACTGTCTTGCATAGCTCTATATATTCCACTTTGGAAGTCACATCTTTAGTTGTCCTCATCTCTATTCTTTTTTGCATCAACATTTTCGTTTTTCCTGATAATTTATTTACATGCAACTTGTTCTTAGACCCAGCTAATTTTGTTGCTGTTTCCATAAGAGCTTTGGTTACTTTTCTGTTAACTTCAGAGATGTCCACTTCTTCCGATGTTAGGCCTTCTAAAGCAGAGAACCTGTTCTTCAGTTCCAACTTGAAGGTATTATGGTGTTTTTTAAGGTTCGTTATGTCAATAGATTTTGTTTGTCTTATGAGCTTGCCACGTTCAAGTTTAGTGTTGAGGTGCATCTTACATCTCACCAATCTATGGTCACTACCTGTGTTGAACTTGTTTAGCACACTGCAGTCTTCTATGACGAATTTTTTGTTACACATAATAAAATCAATTTCACTTGTCGTCCCATTTGGATGTCTCCATGTCCATTTCCTGTGTGGCTTTTTCTTGAAGAAGGAGTTCAAGATGAAAAACCCTTCTGCCTCTGCAAACTCAACGAGAGTATTTCCACGCTGGTTTCTGTTGCCGTGACCGAATTTACCTACTGAAGTTTCATTCTGTTGCCGTTGCCCTATTTTTGCATTGAAATCTCCCATAATTATTTTCAAGTGCTGCTTACCTTTATTATTTAGATGACAAATTTCCTCATAAAATTCTTCAATTTCTTCTTCAGGATGACTTGTGGTGGGTGCATAAGTTTGAATAATCTGAGCCTGGTATCTTTTCGAGAGTTGGATAACAAGCCGTGCAGCTCTGTCAGAGGAACTTTCAACTTCTACAACTTTATCCTTCAGTTTCTTGTTTATTATAAATCCAACACCACTAGTTCTGCCAGTATCTGTCCCACGATAGTAGAAGAGATGTCCACTTTTCAGTTCGATGAGATCTTCTCCTTTTCTCCTTACCTCACTTAGCCCCACGATGTCCCACTTGATCCTTTGTAGTTCCTCTTCCAATTCAAGAAGCCTTGAATCAGAAGATAGGGAGCGTCCATTGTACGTTGCCAAGGTGAGCATCAGATGGCAGCCTAGTCCGGTCCTCCGGGGATTCTTAGCACCCTCTGCCTTCATGTCGCACTGGCCGCTGCCTTGGCCAGGTACATTCCAGCTGCCGGAGACTGAGGGCCAAGATTTAAGTTGTGGAGTCATTTTGGAGGGGTTTGGCCATAACTCACCACGCTGGCCAAGCGGGTTGGTGAGTGTGGGATAGAATTTCCTCTAATCCCGATGGTATAGTTATACCGCTATTGGCGGTCGTCAGAGCCCCTTTAGTAGGAACAGGATGCACCACGAGAAGGCGGGGTTGACATTTGTCAAGGAGAGGCTGTGATGTTACGCATCACCTGACCTTACATCCCATATATATATCTTAAACAATCGATGTATATATAGAATACTTAAACAATCGATGAGAACTGATATGTGATTTCATAATATATACTAACATTACTGAGGGGCTTACGTATGTATACTTGAGTTTGTACAGACAGCTGCTTACTACAATACTTGTTTGCCGTACATAAAATAAAACGCTGTTTCGCAGCCCAGGTGCCCGAGTGGTATGAGGCGCAGGCTTCTAGCCATTCATGAGAGATAGGTCTTAGCTCGAATCCGGTTTGAAACATGGATACTGTGGTTGTCCTACAGTACTGGCTTTCTCCGTTCCCCGGAGCCAGTATTCCAAAATTAAGAACGAGAGACTGCTTATAGCCCCGTAAGTTGCTTAAGGTGGTTGTTAATCCCCCTCTCAAAAAAAACAAAAACAAACCATTATTAAAAAATGCTGCACTAATTACGCAGAAAAGGCATGTTGCAAATCTTATTGGTTCATTTAAAAGAAAAAAAACCCTACGTTTTTTGGAAAATCTCCTTGTGCAACATGTTTTAATCCATGCAATCTATACTACAGATTCTATCATGTTATGTGATCACAACTGCTTGAAACTTCTGTATAGAATCATATTACATACAGCCAAGAATTAAAAAAAAACGTTCTTCACGAGATTCAGATTTGGACTGTAAAACAGTCTAACATTTCAGCACCTTTCAATGCAAAACAGTCTAACATTTCAGCACCTTTCAATGCAAAACAGTCTAACATTTCAGCACCTTTCAATGCAAAACAGTTTAACATTTCAGCAAAACAGTCTAACATGCAAAACAGTCTAACATTTCAGCAAAACAGTCTGACATTTCAGCACCTTTCAATGCAAAACAGTCTAACATTTCGGCAAAACAGTCTAACATTTCAGCAAAACAGTCTGACATTTCAGCACCTTTCAATGAAAAATAGTCTAACATTTCAGCAAAACAGTCTAACATTTCAGCACCTTTCAATGCGTGTGTCGTATTTAAACTTGAACAGTAGAACCGCTTGTCTGAAAAACCTACTAAAATAGGTCATCTACTAGTACACATTGCTGTAAAAAATGTTTGTGTTGAATGCTATTGAGCCTGGCAGTGTTCTAATATTTGCACTAAAGTATGACACAGGTACCGAAATAATTACATGCCTTCAGAATAATTATCGAGAACTGCTGTCTCTAGCAGGTGCTTTCTGTACCCATTTGCACGTACATCATTTAAAAAAAAATAGTAACACCAAAGTTAAGTTCCTTTTCCTCACTTCGTATGCCTTACCATTCTGTTTTTCCTTCCGTCATTATTTTTTGTTCATCTGTTGCTAATAGTTCATGTTGTCTTGTTACCATCAGAGTCTATTTTTTTTGTATATACTGAGTATATGGCATTTGCTGTTCTACAGCTATTTGTTCTTCATTTTGTTATGGGGTTTAATGATCGCCGTGAGCATCTAAATCTGTAAACAATTGGCCGTCCCTCATTCAGGGCAGTATTGCATTCAAAGAGTCTTTCCCGGGGGGGGGGGGGGGTTACAAATTTCGAGAGGGCTCAAGCTTGTTGACAGATTATACACATATGATCACAATTTTGCTATATAAATTTTAAATAGAGTACAAAAATTTTCTTATGCCCTTATATCGCAAATGCAGATTCCAAGAAATCTACACATACAAGTGATTAAAAATGTTATACCTTTGCTTTAATTCAGTAATGGAGTACGGATTTCCCCATGGGGTGGTGTAAAATATTGAGGACGCTAGTAAAGGTATGGCTGTACTGGAGAAAATCCCCCAAGACATTAGGAGTGGTAAAAATGTCCTCGCCTTACTACAAGCGTGTTTCTGATAATTATTAAGGAACCATTACAGTGTTACCTGAAAACGTATTATGTAAGCCATTCCCCTGTCGTTTGGTTTCAGCCCCTTTAGATTAGCAAATAGTTGTAATAAAACCAAACACTAACTAACCGTTTCGATGCCAGCTAGAGGTGCCTCGATTTTTTTTTTGGTCACAGGGTGTACATTTTTTTTTGGTCACAGTCGCGGTTATGGGCTTCACGCAAAGTGGTACAGGTACTTAGTGGCAGACTGGCCAGGGTGTCAGCTTGCCCGATGGCAAGTGGGCCCCTGATGAGGTGGGTCTTCTTAAACATCAGACAAATATGTGCAGATCATTGCTGTATCTTCCAGCAAATCATTGCCGTATCCTCTAGCGAATGTATGACGAAGTAAATTTCTCCGTCATTTCTGTCCACGCCAGGATTCGAACCCGGATCCCCTCATTCCGGAGCAAGTCACTCTACCAATTGAGCTACGCGGACGTTTTATTCTGATTCCTATTTGCCTTTATGTCGTGTGCGTCCTTCTGGCAGGTACGTCACATCTCCTGGTACGTTACAAATGTGGAAAACGTTGTACTGCGACGAATTTCAGAATCACTTCAGTTAGGTCTTCTGGTTCAATCACAGCAATAACCTCATTATTATTCTTAATAATTGTTGGGCCTACTCTAACCCAGTTTGGTCCTACAAAACACTCTTCTAGATCGTGGCTCCTTCGAGGTCACCATTCGGTAGTGGATACGAAAAGCAAGGAGCGGACGAGAACAGTAGAAATATCTCAAGAGTTGAACGTATTCTTAATAATATGTATAACATATTCTTCCTATCGGTTAACGTCAGTCGTCAGCTATAGATTACCAAAACTCAAAATTGATATATTCAAAGCACACAAAATGTCAATGACCTTTTAGTAGCTTGAAAATATAATAGAAGTTTCAATATTATTACTGTGTGCAGTAACACTGGAGCTTCACTATATTCTACATTTTACTGCCAACAATATGTACAATATAAGAACACTAATTATTAAACAAATATAAATTAATTTCGCAAAAATTTTAATTATACCTTTTCCCCACATGTATTTTTTGAAAATTTTATAACATATATAAAAATTCTGGAGCTTCACTATATTCTACATTTTACTGCCAACAATATGTACAATATAAGAACACTAATTATTAAACAAATATAAATTAATTTCGCAAAAATTTTAATTATACCTTTTTCCCCACATGTATTTTTTGAAAATTTTATAACATATATAAAAATTCAATGATAGCCTTATAGTTGTGGGTGTGGACCCCTCTTTGTCTCCTGGCAACCAATATTTTTAGACCCAGTCCGCCACTGCAAGTATTGCTCCTTAGCATCTCCAGGTATCTTATTTCAATCTAATTGAGATATCTTATTACAATCCTTGGATATGTCCTGGATAACGCTAATAAACTCTGTCGACTTTATCAGGTAGAAATAGAAGCTCACATATTATACATGCATAAAAAAATAATAATGTAATATGTATATACACATACCCCCACACGTACTTACGGTTCTGTAAGCGCAATTTTCCAACAGCGGAAAAGACTGACGGAGTCTCTTAGTACAGTTATCTCTGCACCAGGGAGAAGCTCTTCAGGGATGGGGTGGAGCGGTGTGGGCAAGGGCGCCCATAAGGGGGGGGGCAGGGAGGCTCGAGCTCTCTCCTAGCTATTGAAATAGCCAAATTTTTGATACATTTAAAACACTAAATAGACGAAACCTTTTTTAAAGCATTTTTTAAAAATAATAAGATATTAATGATTGATTGCAATGATCAAACTTCTTTATTTTTGCTGTATTTTAGTATCTTGTACGTTTACTAAAATGTTTGAGAGCCTTGAAGGAGGTAAGGATTTTCTTAGCCCTCCCCCTTAAAAGTACTCATATGGGCGCCACTGGGTGTGAGGTGTCTCTTGAGTGCAATTAGTCTGTGAACTGGGTGAGGATGTGAATGTAACTGACACGTATCGCAGTTTCTTGAGTTAAACTGACCAACACACAGCTTTAAAGCTTCGTAGGAATCATTACACCCCCCCAAAAAAAAAAGGTGCAGCAGTACCGTTGGCGGAGAGATCTAAGCGCTAGATCCTGACCATTCGTCCGAGATGGGTCCGAGTTCGAATCCCAGTGAGGCATGGATGTTGTGCTTGTCTTGAGGCACTGGCTCTCTCCCTTCCCTGGAACCAGTGACCCTAAATTAGGGACGGGTGACTGCTTATAGCCCATTGAGTTGCTCACGGTGGTTGGTTGAACCTTCAATCAAAGAAAAGGAATGGCATTCCTGCTTAGTTCTTCCTTCAGGAAATGGGTGATTCCGTCGCTGTCCACGTAATAACTTTGAAAAGTTGCCAGTGATTTCCAGTGTCTGCGTGATTGTGTTATCAGATAAGCGGGAACTGCTAATGAAACCTTTTTTCGTAGTCTGAGACGTACGACGCCTACAGCTACAGTTGCTCACGATGGTCGTTAAACCTCCAATAAAAAAAAAAAAAAAGAATCTCGCTTAAGCGTGGATACTGTGTTTGTCTTACATCACTGGCTCTCTCCCTTCCTCCTGTAACCAGTGGTCCTAAATGACCATGACCAAATGTAGAGGATTTTAGGAAGGGAGTGTCTGACTCCAGGTCTTAAACAACCCTTAGAAATAGGAAGCTAGGAGATTTGGGCTAGAGTGCCCGATAGGAAAGTCACACGGAAGCGAGGTAGAAGACGCCCTTATTTTTTACCGGGGGCCAGTACCCGGGGTCCAACGGCTTAATGTGCCCATTCGATCAGATCAGATCATATGTAGAGGATTTTAGGAAGGAGTGTCTGACCCCAGGTCTTAAACAACCCTTAGAAATAGGAAGCTAGGAGATTTGGGCTAGAGTGCCCGATAGGAAAGTCACACGGAAGCGAGGCAGAAAACGCCCTTATTTACTACCGGGTGGGCCAGTACCCGGGGTCCGACGGCTTAATGTGCCCATCAGATCAGATCAGATCATATGTAGAGGATTTTAGGAAGGGAGTGTCTGACCCCAGGTCTTAAACAACCCTTAGAAATAGGAAGCTAGGAGATTTGGGCTAGAGTGCCCGATAGGAAAGTCACACGGAAGCGAGGTAGAAGACGCCCTTATTTACTACCGGGTGGGCCAGTACCCGGGGTCCGACGGCTTAATGTGCCCATCAGATCAGATCAGATCATATGTAGAGGATTTTAGGAAGGGAGTGTCTGACCCCAGGTATTAAACAACCCTTAGAAATAGGAAGCTAGGAGATTTGGGCTAGAGTGCCCGATAGGAAAGTCACATGGAAGCGAGGTAGAAGACGCCCTTATTTACTACCGGGTGGGCCAGTACCCGGGGTCCGACGGCTTAATGTGCCCATCAGATCAGATCATATGTAGAGGATTTTAGGAAGGGAGTGTCTGACCCCAGGTCTTAAACAACCCTTAGAAATAGGAAGCTAGGAGATTTGGGCTAGAGTGCCCGATAGGAAAGTCACACGGAAGCGAGGTAGAAGACGCCCTTATTTACTACCTGGGGGCCAGTACCCGGGGTCCGACGGATTAATGTGCCCATCAGATCAGATCATATGTAGAGGATTTTAGGAAGGGAGTGTCTGACCCCAGGTCTTAAACAACCCTTAGAAATAGGAAGCTAGGAGATTTGGACTAGAGTGCCCGATAGGAAAGTCACACGGAAGCGAGGTAGAAGACGCCCTTATTTACTACCGGGTGGGCCAGTACCCGGGGTCCGACGGCTTAATGTGCCCATCAGATCAGATCAGATCATATGTAGAGGATTTTAGGAAGGGAGTGTCTGACCCCAGGTCTTAAACAACCCTTAGAAATAGGAAGCTAGGAGATTTGGGCTAGAGTGCCCGATAGGAAAGTCACACGGAAGCGAGGTAGAAGACGCCCTTATTTACTACCTGGGGGCCAGTACCCGGGGTCCGACGGATTAATGTGCCCATCAGATCAGATCATATGTAGAGGATTTTAGGAAGGGAGTGTCTGACCCCAGGTCTTAAACAACCCTTAGAAATAGGAAGCTAGGAGATTTGGGCTAGAGTGCCCGATAGGAAAGTCACACGGAAGCGAGGCAGAAGACGCCCTTATTTACTACCGGGGGCCAGTACCCGGGCTCCGACGGCTTAACATGCCCATCCGATGCACGGCGGATAATTAGTGGATTGAGCGTTCGTACCTGCTGGGATCGAACCCGAGACCCTTCCCGTGGCAGTCACGAACGCTGCCCACTAGGCCACCCGCGGCCCCAGTGGTCCTAAATGAGGGACGGGCGAATATTTATAGCCCATCGAATCGCTCACGAAGGTCGTTAAACCCTCAAACCAAAAAAAGAAAGATCCAATTTACAGCTGAAAAGTAACTGCTATTTCCACGGCAGTCGACTGCCCCCTTATCAAGAAAAATTTTTTGACGCTGTTTTCAATCTACCGTGTGAATAAAATCTTTCGAAACAGAAGTTGAGTCACAGATTCGGACTGCTTACTTGCATTACAAATTGCTATGCTTGAATCACACCAAAGATGTAATACCTCTTCAAAGTGTTCTTTTACTTACGTTGCATCATGAAACCAGGCCAATGAAAAAAAAAAAGTAAAATGTGAGGGGCTAGTCCATTAGTCGGCAGCATTGAAATTGAAATCTGTAAAGCATCAAAAGAGGCGCGATAGAGTTAATCTCCATTTAACATACAAAGTGCAAATACTAAGCATAGACAAAATGTCGTCTTAATAAATAACCGTACATCCGGTGTCTAATGGGGAACAGACTCTGAGAAATTTCTCTCACGCTTTGTGGAAACAAAGGAAGTGAAGCACGAGATGGAAAACGATTGCATTTTGAGATTTTATATGAAATCCTAAAACCCAGTATAAAATCTCTGTAACACTTACGTAATATGTATCAATCACTTGTCTCAAAAGGAGCCTCTTTTTGTGTTTATTTCACTTCAAGTTATTCCTGTATCTTTCATCGGATTTTTTCTCAGGTTTTTATGAAAATGTTATTTTAATTTATATGTCCGCATAAAATTTGTGAAATTCTTAAAGTGTCAACTTATTTTAATTCAGTTTTATTGCTGTTTAGACGGTTGCACCACAACACATGTGTGGAGATCTGCAACCTTCATATATAGTTATGTACACATTGTGTGAGTGTTTTGGTGCAAATTCAATCAGTCAACTCATCGGAGCGGGGAGGAGAAATTAGAATACGGTATAAGCAACAATAAGAAAAAAGATTATGTGTGATGTTATGCAAATCTTGCCGTGGACACTTTGACAATCTAAATCAGTACAATATTTACATTCTTTGCACATGTTTTCTATCGAATTTGAACGAATTTTTTCAGTGAAGAACTAACCCCAAATGTTTCATTCAATGTCAAGAGCTTAAACATTGCTTAAAAAGGGTGATTCCGAAGAAAGCGCACACAGCTTCGTTCTTCTTCTTCTTTTTTTTTTTTTTTTGATTGGAGGTTTAACGACCACCGTGAGCAACTCAATGGGCTATAAGCAGTCGCTCGTCCCTAATTTAGGGTCACTGGTTCCAGGGAAGGGAGAGAACCAGCGCCGTAAGACAAACACAACATCCATGCCTCACCGGGATTCGAACCCGGACCCCTTACGGACAAAGGATCAGAGGCCATCGCTTAGACCACTGCGCCACCGGGGCGGCCGTTCTTCTTTCCTCTGAAGCTCGATCACCGGGAAGGTCAGAAGCTGAAAGCTCTAGGTAATCGTCTGGGCTGAGTCCGGGTTCGAGTCATGGCTGGTGCATTTGTCCTAGATCTGTCTCTTCCTTTTGAACCAGTGACCCTGATTAGCGTCCGGGAAGTCGTGCTAGCCCTACACTGTTAAAAAGTTTCGTAGGTTGCACCAAAAAGTGGTACTACACCACATTCTGAGAAAAGATACATCATTGTGTGGTGCAAACACATGTAACGTACCAGGAGATGTGACGTACCTGCCAGAAGGACGCACACGACATAAAGGCAGATAGTAGTCAGAATAAAATGTCCGCGTAGCTCAATTGGTAGAGCAACTTATTCCGGAATGAGGGGACCCGGGTTCGAATCCTGGCGCGGATAGAAATGACGGAGAAATTCACTTCGTTATAATGGCGCCCGAACTATCCGGATGACCCGACCGTTCACAATCTCGCAATGGTGTGATGTTATTTCCACACCGCGAGATAGGAAAAATAAGAGCAGCACTTCAAAAAAAAAATAAGGGGGAGATGATGTAACGTACCAGGAGATGTGACGTACCTGCCAGAAGGACGCACACGACATAAAGGCAGATAGGAATCAGAATAAAATGTCCGCGTAGCTCAACTGGTAGCGCAACTTATTCCGGAATGAGGGGACCCGGGTTCGAATCCTGGCGCGGATAAAAATTACGGAGAAATTCACTTCGTTATACAGAACTCAACAGCATGGTGTAATTTTGCACGACGTTATGGTACAAGGTTGCACTACAATACGGAGCAAGGTTGCACCATGTTGTTGGGTCTTCTTTGCACCACACAATGGTGTATCTTTTTCCAGAAAGTGGTGCAGCTGGTGCAACTAGCTGCACCACTTTGTTATTTTTTGTGGTAGGTTGAACCAACCAAAAAATTTCAACAGTGTAGGTGCAGGCGCGATGCTACAGGGAGGCTAGGGGGTGGACTTCAGCCAGGGCCGTAACCAGAAAGGATTTTCGGGGAGGGTTTCTGAATTTGAAAATTGATTTTCACCGTACGTTATACATACACTGTTAAAAATTTCGTGGTAGGTTGCACCAAAAATTGGTGCTACACCAGCTGCACCATTTTCTGAGAAAAGATACAGTATTGTGTTGTGCAAACAAAACCCAACAACATGGTACAAACTTTCACAAGAATGTGGTGCAACCTTGTACCACAATGTGGTGCAAAGTTGCACCATGTTTGTGGATTTTGTTTGCATCACACAGTGGCGCATCTTTTCTCAGAAAATGGTGCAGCTGGTGTTGCACCACGTTTTATTGTGGAGTAAACAGAACTCAACAACATAGTGTTCACCACTTTTTGGTGCAACCTACCACGATATTTTTAACAGTGTATGCTAAGCTTTATCTCTGTCACATTTTATTCGGACACGAAGTTCTTCTGTTTAATTCTCCCCATTTTTCTAATACGGTACTGACTTATACGTTATATTACTTACACAAGCATATGGAGCTACCTACCCTCTCTTTAATATATATATATATATATAGAATGTAAGGTCAGGTGATGCGTAACATCACAGCCTCTCCTTGACAAATGTCAACCCCGCCTTCTCGTGGTACATCCTGTTCCCACTAAAGGGGCTCTGACGACCGCCAATAGCGGTATAACTATACCATCGGGATTAGAGGAAATGCTATCCCACACTCACCAACCGCTTGGCCAGCGTGGTGAGTTATGGCCAAACCCCTCCAAAATGACTCCACAACTTAAATCTTGGCCCTCAGTCTCCGGCAGCTGGAATGTACCTGGCCAAGGCAGCGGCCAGTGCGACATGAAGGCAGAGGGTGCTAAGAATCCCCGGAGGACCGGACTAGGCTGCCATCTGATGCTGACCTTGGCAACGTACAATGGACGCTCCCTATCTTCTGATTCAAGGCTTCTTGAATTGGAAGAGGAACTACAAAGGATCAAGTGGGACATCGTGGGGCTAAGTGAGGTAAGGAGAAAAAGGAGAAGATCTCATCGAACTGAAAAGTGGACATCTCTTCTACTATCGTGGGACAGATACTGGCAGAACTAGTATTGTTGGATTTATAATAAACAAGAAACTGAAGGATAAAGTGGTAGAAGTTGAAAGTTCCTCTGACAGAGCTGCGCGACTCGTTATCCAACTATCGAGAAGATTCCAGGCTCAGATTATTCAAACTTATGCACCCACCACAAGTCATCCTGAAGAAGAAATTGAAGAATTTTATGAGGAAATTTGTCATCTAAATAATAAAGGTAAGCAGCACTTGAAAATAATTATGGGAGATTTCAATGCAAAAATAGGGCAACGGCAACAGAATGAAACTTCAGCAGGTAAATTCGGTCACGGCAACAGAAACCAGCGTGGAAATACTCTCGTTGAGTTTGCAGAGGCAGAAGGGTTTTTCATCTTGAACTCCTTCTTCAAGAAAACGCCACACAGGAAATGGACATGGAGACATCCAAATGGGACGACAAGTGAAATTGATTTTATTATGTGTAACAAAAAATTTGTCATAGAAGACTGCAGTGTGCTAAACAAGTTCAACACAGGTAGTGACCATAGATTGGTGAGATGTAAGATGCACCTCAACACTAAACTTGAACGTGGCAAGCTCATAAGACAAACAAAATCTATTGACATAACCAACCTTAAAAACACCATAATACCTTCAAGTTGGAACTGAAGAACAGGTTCTCTGCTTTAGAAGGCCTAACATCGGAAGAAGTGGACATCTCTGAAGTTAACAGAAAAGTAACCAAAGCTCTTATAGAAACAGCAACAAAATTAGCTGGGTCTAAGAACAAGTTGCATGTAAATAAATTATCAGGAAAAACAAAAATGTTGATGCAAAAAAGATGAGAGATGAGGACAACTAAAGAAGATGTGACTTCCAAAGTGGAATATATAGAGCTATGCAAGACAGTACGAAAAAGTATCACTGAAGACGTAAGAAAATTCAACTGTGAACTAGTGAGGAAAGCAATTGAAAACAACCAAAGCCTAAAGATAGCAAAGGGACATCTCAGTAAGGGAAGAAAACAGATTATGGCACTGAGAAAAGAAGATGGTTCTGTAACAAGAAATAGAGGCGAAATTTTGACAAGAGTGAAAGATTTCTACTCCAAATTATATGAAAGGGATGATACATGCACTCCAGACATCATGAAAGATACCAGTACCAGAGTTCCTCCAGTCCTTCCAGCAGAAGTTGCACATGCAATCAAGAACGTGAAACGGGGAAAAGCTCCAGGAGAAGATGGAATTACTGTAGATATCATACAAGAAGCAAGTGGAGAAATCGAAACAGTACTCGCCCAAATTTTCACTCGATGCCTTAATGAAGGAAAGATTCCTGAGGATTGGAACACCGCTACAATGATCCTGCTGTATAAGAAAGGTGACATTGAGGATCTCGGAAACTACAGACCTATCAGCCTCCTATCAGTAGTTTATAAAATCTTCACCAAAGTTCTTTCACACCGCTTGAAGGTAACACTGGACATGGCTCAACCGAGAGAACAAGCTGGATTCAGGAGTGGCTACAGCACAATAGATCATATCCATGTGCTGAGAGAACTAATTGAAAGAGCGAGGGAATATGAACTTCCATTGTGCATGGCTTTTATCGATTATGAAAAAGCCTTTGATTCGGTGAAACCATCAGCAGTTACAATGGCTCTGAAAACCTGCGGTATTGAAGATGCATACATTAATATTATTAATAACATCTATGAAAATGCAAGTGCAAAGATTAGGCTGTTTGAAAATACAACACACATAAAAATTGGAAAGGGAGTGAGACAAGGTGACACCATATCTCCGAAGCTCTTTAATGCCACATTGGAGGGTGTTTTTCAGTCACTGAGCTGGGAAAACAAGGGGATAAAGATTAATGGAGATTATCTAACCCACCTTCGTTTTGCTGATGACGTAGTCATTTTTGCAACTAGCCCATCAGAGCTGCAGAGTATGATCCAGGAACTTGCTGACAAGAGTAAAGAAGTGGGATTAAAAATGAACTTTCAGAAGACAAAAGTGATGTTCAATGCTTTTACAAGAAATGAAGATTTATCGATTGATGGAGAAAAGCTGGAGATAACAGACACGTACGTTTATCTTGGACAGCAGATATCAAGTGAGGGTCACATTGATGAAGAAATTAATCGGCGTACAAAACTTGCCTGGAGAGCTTTTGGAAGAAACAGCATAATTTTCAAGAGCAATATGCCATTATGTCTTAAAAGAAAAGTGTTTGATCAATGCATCCTTCCAGTGCTTACGTATGGTGTAGAGACGTGGACCTTAACTAAAAGAGACATACAAAGGCTGCAGACAACTCAAAAAAGCATGGAGAGGTGCATGCTTGGTGTAGCCAGGTGAGATAAGAAGAGGAACTCGTGGATCCGAAAAATGACAAGAGTGGAAGACATCATGATCAGAGTTAAATCCCTGAAATGGCAATGGGCTGGACATACTGCCAGAAGGACAGATCATCGATGGACAGCCGAAATTTTAGATTGGATTCCAAGGGACAGGAAAAGACCCAGAAGAAGACCACATGGGAGATGGGTGGATGAAATTCGAAAGTATGCAGGAGTGACATGGAGGAGACTGGCACAAGACATACCGATGTGGAGGAAACTTGTGGAGAACTTCGTCCAGCAGTGGATGGATAATGGTTGACAATGATGATGATGATATAGAATGAAAATGTTACAGAACAAAAATACAAAATTTCAAAACAAGTAAAAAACTGGAACAGGTTGCCGTCATCAGGAGAGCATCAACTTGTGGGAGTGGCCTTTCTAGTACCAACAAAACGACAAGGCAAGCCAAAATTGTCGGTTGGTCATGCTCCCTAGGCCACAAAACCAAATTCTAATAAGCACAAAAATTACAAAAATCAAATTTAAAAAAGAAGAATTAAAAGCCTACCGGCAGAACAAAAACCGCCATGACAAAGAGTCAAACAAGACTGAACAGAGCATCCACAAGAACCCAAATATATACACTGATAGGAAAGGTGGTCACGGTTAAACAACTACCTGGTAAGCCAAAAAATGTGTGAGTCGACAAGATGCAAAACTGTGTATGTAGATAAGATCTTCAGCTATTAGGGACCCACCAAATAGCACTTTATGTCACCTATATATTTAAAATTGTTAGGTTCTAGGTTAGTAAAGCATGTCAATGTGTAATTTGAAACTTTTGGACACCGAATTAAAGTTCAAAATTAAATGGTTAAAATGATGTCTTAAGAAATTTTTAGGAAAATTTTTAGATTGCAATTTAGAAAAAAGAGCTTTCAGATTTTTTGCAAGTAAGAGCTGTGTAGAGCAAATTTTAGCCATTCTATGAAACTGGGAGATGAGTAGATTACGATGTATAACTTTTGAAATATTGGATGACCAGTGAGTGTAGTGAATGATATCAAACTCAAAAGAGTTTCTTTTATCAAATAAATTCACCACACCTCTTCCCTCCTCGTCTACCTGAGCCTCTAAATCGAGGTAACAAACACAAGTAGACGATCTGTTGGTTTTTTCTAGGGTAAGGTAGTCAGGATACAAGTCAGCGGCGCAACGCAAAAAGTCCGGAATGTTAATGACAATATATATATATATATATATATATATATATATATATATATATATATATATATATATATATATATATATGTACATAGAGCTAATTTCCAAGAATTACAACAAAACCCAAAGAACAATTTTTTTATTTTTTTTAGAAAATATGAAATTGAATTCATAATTGAAGTTCAGAATTGAAAGCCAAAAATATATATAAAACAAGAAACAGGTTGCCGTCTTCAGGAGAGCATCAACCTGCGGCAGTGGTCTTTCTAGTACCAACAAACGACAAGGAGAACCAAAAATGTCTGTTGGTCATGATCCCAAGGCCACCAGACCAAACACAAAGCAGACCTAAGATATCATAATGCAATAATATAAACAATGATAAAAAAGGCTTACCGGCAGACTAAAGAGGTTAACGCTACGAATGAAAACTAAACACTAGACCGACGATCAACAAGAACACAAATATATACTGAATCGTAAAGAAGTGGTCGCGGTTAAAAAACATCCTAGCAAGCCAAAAAAGTGTGTGAGGTGACGAGATACAAAACTGTATATGTAAATGAAAATCTTCAGCCACTAGGGACCTTCCAGGTGGCACTTTGTATTGCCTGATTTACTTAATATTGTTAGGTCCTGGATTAGTAAAGCATGTCGGTGTGTAATTTGAAACTCTTTGAAGCTAAATTGAAATTCAGAATTAAATGTTTTAAATAATGTTAGAAAATTTATGGGAAAGTTGTTAAATTGCAATTTAGTTAGAAGTGTTTTAAGATTTTTTATCATTAAAACCCGTTTTGAACATATTTTTGCTATTCTGTGGAACTGAGAAAGATTTCAGTTACGACGTACTTTTTTAGAAACGTTGGAGGACCAATGTGGACTTGGGAGCATGACCAACCAACATTTTTTGGTTCTCCTTGTCGTTTGTTGGTACTAGAAAGGCACTACCGCAAGTGGATGCTCTCCTGACGACGGCAACCTGTTTTTTGTTTTATCTATTTGTTTGGTTTTCAATTCTGAACTTCAATTATGAATTCAATTTTGTATTTTCTAAAAAAAAAATTTTTTGGGGGGGGGGGGGGTTCGTTATAATTCTTGGAAATTCACTCTACACATGCTATTACATGAGGTACAGGTTATATATATATATATCAGAGCTGCAGAGTATAATCCAGGAACTTGCTGACAAGAGTAAAGAAGTGGGATTAAAAATGAACTTTCAGAAGACAAAAGTGATGTACAATGCTTTTACAAGAAACGAAGATTTATTGATTGATGGAGAAAAACTTGAGACAACCGATTCCTACATTTATCTTTGGCAGCAGATATAAAGTGAGGGTCACATTGATGGAGAAATTAATCGGCGTATAAAATTTACCTGGAGAGCTTTTGGAAGAAACAGCATAATTTTCAAGAGCAATATGCCATTATGTCTTAAAAGAAAAGTGTTTGATCAATGCGTCTTTCCAGTGCTTAAGTATGGTGCAGAGACGTGGACCTTAACTGAAAGAGACATACAAAGGCTGCAGACAACTCAAAAAAGCATGGAGAGGTGCATGCTTGGTGTAGCCAGGTGAGATAAGAAGAGGAACTCGTGGATCCGAAAAATGACAAGAGTGGAAGACATCATGATCAAAGTAAAATCCCTGAAATGGCAATGGGCTGGACATATTGCTAGAAGGACAGACCATCGATGGACAGCCTAAATTTTAGATTGGATTCCAAGGGACAGGAAATGACCCAGAAGAAGACCACATGGGAGATGGGTGAATGAAATTCGAAAGTATGCGGGAGTAACATGGAGGAGACTGGCACAAGACAGACCGTTGTGGAAGTGCCTTGGAGAGACCTTCGTCCAGCAGTGGATTGATAATGGTTGACAATGATGATGATGATGATGATATACGTAATTAAATCTTGTCCTGTAGATTTTCATAAGTATGTTTTCAAACTCCTGTGGGATGAAAATGTTCATTCCGGAGTATTAGTTGAAGCAAGAAGAATACTGAGCACCTTTAACAGGAAATGAACATTCAGGAAAAGATTTTTATTACATTGAGACAATGCTTCAATGGCTATCCTGTGATGTTCATTTCACGGCGTGGCGTTCCATTTCCTTTTCCACAAATTCATATCTGACGTGATAGAATCATTATCCCAGAAAATCATCATCCGCGGACTTCCGTGATTCTGGTGATTGGACGCGTGTGTGTGTGTGTGTAAAATAAAGAGCTCTGTCGATTTTGTAGCAAACATTTATTAAACAATTATTTGATTTTTGAGACATTTTAAACATTTCGGTAAGGGTTTATACCCTCAAAACCCCTACGTGGCTACGGCCCTGACTGCAGCCCACCGAACTTTTCTTTGAGCCTCCCTTTAGCTCCCTCCCAAACTTATATTTAAGCAGTTAGAACACATGACGGGCATAGCCATGTAGGATTTTAGGGAACTTAGATAAAGGTATACGAATTTTTCGAATTCACTGAAATTTTGTTTTATAGAATGAATGTTTTCTGTGCTGTGAAATGAAGGGGATTTCCTGAGCAAATGTCTAAGAGAGTAGTACAAAGACACCAACAATTTTCGCAATTGTACATAGTTTAAAAAGATGAAATATTCCTTGTCAGATTACAAAGTAAAAATCATAAGGTTTTACGACAGGCAAATATTAAAAAAAGTTTAAAAAATGACGTAAGATAGCTAAAATTGCGTAGAAACAGTAATTTGTTAAAGGCCTTGGAGGTTCGTATCCATGGTTCCCAGTACTACATACACTAAATAAATACTAGGTACAGTATGCACCTGAAAACTTATTTTTATATACTCGTACTAGGGATAATGCCATCAGCGTCGGGTTAAACCTATACGTACAGAATGTTTTAATCAAAATTTCTGCCAAGCACTTTAGAATTTGTGTCTCCCCCTGTACTACACTTAGCCCCTTCATAGCCCACCAAGTTCTGAAATTCTGGCATCGCCACTGCTTAGGTATTAGCAGGGGTCAGTCACCAAGTTATTTGGGGGTCAGGAATGAAGAGATCAGACGTGTGAGGGACACGTCTCTTCCATTGTCAGAAGGAAAATTAAAAAAGAAAAAAAGAATGGGCGAAAAGATAAACTACGAGATTGCACGTATATTTTAAAACGCAATTGTACTTGCTGGTCAGCAAATGAACAAAGAAATAAATATTATTTTGCTGAATATTAATATTTTTTAAAATAAAATTCAGTCTGTGATTTTATAAAAAAAATCCAGAGAGATTTTATTCCTAAATGTTTATAAAAGAAATGAGAAACCAGCTGGGTTACTTAAACAAAGAAAAAGAAGCGCAAAAAATAAAAGCGCTACAGAATATACGTTTCCGCATTTTTATTTATTTTATTTTTTGTGATAGTTTTAAACATGTACCTCATATTACAAGAACATGTCAAACCAGGGGCGAATTTCCGGCTACACGCACTAGATCATCACTGTTTGAGGGGGCCCGAAAACATAATTGGATTTTCAGTTTTGTTTTGGTTTTCACGGATCGAAGCAAATCAATCCTTGAAGCGACTACTTTGTATTGCTAATTGATACTTTACATTATCATATTAATATAACATTTTTTCTTGCTGTTGCTGATACTCCAAATTTTCGAGTTCTTATCGATGCACTTATTTTGAAAGGAACTGCTAAAATAATTTTGAGTCCCTTTTAGTTGTAGGTAAAGGAGATATTCTCGCTTTCCACACCTTTCATTGTTTCAAGCGAATTCTTAACTAGCCTGCTGTCTATAAATTACTTTCATGCTACTTCCAGCCGAGGGAACACAACTGTGTTGGAACCTTTGGACCCCCTCCCTCCCCCGAGTTGCGACGAGGAGTACTTGTAAAAACTTTCCTGATGATCGTTAGGACAATCAAGTTCTTTCTCGGCCATAATCACTCTAATCCATCTTAAACCGAAAGAGTTATTAATATTTAGGCTGAAAAAGTAAAGAAATTTGAGAATATCACACTATATCTTATTTAATAGTGTTAAAAGCAATTTATATTGTACTGCAACAACATGTTCTCATTACTTTCTGCTACCCTGGTTTAATACTGATAATTACCAATATTCTCACTTTTTCTATTTCTTAAATCGACTTAAAACTAGCTTTTGAAAAAGCAATAAAAAGTTTCAACGATACTCTTACTCTAAAACCTGCAGTTCCTACTTTTCCATTTTCAAACCGGATCTTTTGCATTTAATTGGTATACTTCTGTTTCTGATAACTGCAGTGCAGGTGTAAATGGGATACTGGTATTTAAAGTGCCAAACTTAATATCCATTAATTTCCTATTTGCCACAAAAATAATTCTTGAAATATCTCAAAAATCAAAAAATTCGATGTGCATCGACAGACAATATTATTAGACTAGCACTGTTTTTTACAGAACGTTCTAACAATAGAAAGATATAATAGCATTTTAAAAAGTGTAAAAACCTTTTTCTTGACCTCTCCCCCCCCCCCCTTTTTTTGTTAATCTGACGGATGAACATTTCTGAGGAGATAAGAAAGGGGAGGGGGCCCCTGAACCTTTTTACGCCTAGGGCCCCAAAAGATCTCAAGTCGCCTCTGTGTCAAACACAATACGGGGAGGGCCATCCAATTTCTTATCAAATGAGCATTGTTGAGTATGGGGAAAAAAGTTTACTTATTTTGTTATTTATTAACTTTTGGGAAATAAATCGCTTTGGCCTCATAAGGTGGAGCTTGGTCCTCTTATGAAGCTAAAGCGATTATACAGGACGAAAAATATTGGGTGGGCACTTCCCCCCAGTAAAATTATTGGAGGGGCAAGATTGGCCTTGACCCCTCCCCACACACACAGTCGGCGCTTATGGCAGGGGTCGTTTCTTTAAACACGTTAAAATTAACGGACCAATTTAATTTTCAAATTTACTGGAAACCAGTGGCGTGCCGGAAAAACTCGTGCCCCTCCGCAAGAAATATTTTCTAGGCCCTTCTCCGAAAATCTATTAGCTTTCAATTACTGAACATTTTAACTTCCACATTTTTAAGTAGGCTTTACGGGCGTTTTAATAAATCAAATTCTTTGGTACCTACGAGCATTTTTCATGAAAAAAAAAATATTACACTTTATTGCATGAAATACAAATGTGCACATCGTAATTAAAACGATTGCCCTAGTTTTATACCAATACAAAGTACTACAAAACACTTACGCCAAAGTTAATCATATCATGCAAAATTTATTCTTTTAGAGAACAAAGGTCAGCATCTTTGAAATGCTTCACAATCGCACTCACACAAAATATGCAACTGCCGTGGGTTATACGAAATGCCAGTACATAAATAAGCAAATAACAAAGTAACACTTAAGAATTGTAGCACAAAAAACGTAAAGCTGCTTAAATTATTTACTTTTAAATATAGAAAACACAACATAATACCGCGATCTTTTGCGCTTAGTAAACGTTTTTTCTCTTGACTGTTGTGAAAAAAAAAAAAAAAAAAAAAAAGATACAGGTTTCTCTTTCTTCGTTCTCGCGAAGAGCACCTTTTAGTTTATTATATTCTAAAGGATGTGTAGTTATGTTCAAACAATTGTAACACGTAACTCCTTACCTTCATTAGTCTAAAAATTCCCCTCGTTGAACTGAAATTTCTTTCACATTCTCTGGTCAATTATACATCATATCTATTGTTGTGGCTGTGAAAAGGGGCCTCAAATCCTCTGGAATAGCTGCTATCTTGTCATCCAGTTTTTAAGAAGTAAAGCAACGAAAATGATTTTTTAAAATTTTACTTATTTACTGAAAAGAAAAATTGCTTTTCGTTTCATTCAAAGATGCTTAATTCCTGGCTATTTCTTTAACCACTTTCATATGAAGAAAATTTTGTAAATCTTTTCTTTAAATCGTGAGGCTTCCCGCAAAGAGGGGGTTGCGGGCGGGGCTATCAATATCCCTCTTCTGGAAACCTCAGCCGCTTTAAAATTTTATGGAAATGTGAAATTAAAAGAAATAAACGCAAAGTTAATTATTAAAAAGAAAAATGATTGTCAACGTCCCATTCGTACCCCGCTATGTACAGCACTTGAGAGGAATCATAACGGTCTGTAGTGGGGAGTATGTACGATTTAGGGATAAGCTGCAGTTTTAATTTTGGCGGCTCTTAAAATTTTTCTCTTTGAACATAGAGTCATTTTTGGCCACCAGATGGCGCCGTCGCGCGTCAGTGAACAGCCTTCGTCATGATGGGTAAAGGAGTGCGCGAGTCGGTACTGCAGAGGCTGCTGCCGTTTTTTCAATGCATAAGAAGTAAGCTCTGTTTTTTGTGCGTGTGTGAGTGAGCGAGTGAGTGTCTTTAAACCTACGCTGTAACTCCTGTAATGAATCGAACGGGTGCAGGGCTGCTTTTTAGCTCGATGCAAAATCTTCCATGACGGTGCTGCGTCAGGGAATAGCCTTCATTTTGTGACATTTCGTGCTCTGCAGTGCGAAACAAACGTTTAATATTTGTTAACGCTTACGTTAGGAAAAACAAAATGTCGATAAGCAATCATCTGCATTTCCTCTGTGTCGTGATACGTCAAAACATAAAATGTTTTTGATTAATAATTTTTTTCGGTACTACGCGGAGGAAGCGTGGCAAAATCTTTGATTTAGGAATATTTCCAAAATCATTTTTGCTTTTTCAAAAGCTTTGGAGAACCGGGCACATAGACAAAATTATTCGAAATTTGCAGGGGTTTTTTTAGTAGTTAGGTTTTTAATATTGAAAGAGATTTTATTTAAGGGTTCGAGAAACCCGGCAATAGAAATTTAAAACACAGATGTTTGAAAACTTGGCAGTTTTGGATTGGCCTTGGTGAAAGGGCTACGTAATTCAACAAAATAATTTTCTTATAAAAAAACTTTGAGAGAATAGTCGATTATAATAATTTTTTTACACTGTGATTTTTCATGGTGTTGATTGAAAATTTCCGGTTTGTGTTTTGGGATACGACACGAGAAATGCATAAATATTTAGCATTTAGCCTAGCAAAAAATGAATACGGAATTAACGAAATTTCTGCATTAATTCTTTCTATTCAACAAAAATTGGAGTTAGGAAAATCATTTTTGATTAAAATTTTCCTCCTCATGTTTAGTAAATTTCGTAACCTGCAGCACTTTAAGAAAGCGATATTTTGCAAAACAGTGCCATATCACTTTGAAAGCTTAGATTTAGTCCAAAATATAATGTTTGATATTTGAGAAGTTCTTTATACACGATATTTCTCCTGAATGTCGTGTTCTTTCTACAGGAAATTATTAAGGTTGACTTCTTATTTTTTCACTAGTACGGCTTATCAATTTCTTAATCTCCTTTTGGTTATTTTACACGGAGATTACAAAATTTCTTCTGGGTTCTTTTGTTTGAATTCTTTTTACTAGTATGGTTTGCAGCATCTGTTTGATATTGCCATTAATGTTTTTTTTTTTTTGGATGCGAAAAAGTGACAATGTAGTCTGAATGATGAACGTATTACTTCACAAATGAATTCAGCTGCCTTCCAAAACTTACCTGAAATGAAGAGCATTTTTGAAATCTGTAGAACATGAAAACAAAGTTACAACGCATACAAGGTTCCTCCATTAATTATGTTTAGAATCTTGAGAAAATGATTTGTTCTGCAGTTTTTTTTTATTCACTCTTAAAAAGAAATTTTTGATTAAATATAAATATCACATGTTAAGGCAGCGTTACTGCAATTTAGCAGCCATTAACAGAAAAAGAATGATTGATAGACAATTTGAAAAGGAATTTACGTCCGAATTGCATTCGTTTATGAAAGTGAATTTAAAGTTTTTCGCATCCGCTTTAAATAGTTATGCTAAGAGCATGTGTTAAAATCCTTCTCATTTTAAATTCGCCCTTTATTATCACCTCTGGTAAGGAAATGATAATTTAGATGTATTTATAAATATTTGCATTTCTCGTGCTTTGCGAAGCAGTCAATTAGAATATTGGGAATCACTGAATGAAAATGTTTAGAGGCATACCAGTATTTTTGCTTCTTTTTTCCCCTTTTGATTCTGGTTCTCTATTTTTGACTGAACACCATTCCATTCGAAGTCTTTCCTCTTTTATCTTTCTTTTGAATTGAGTTCATGAAGACGTAATGTGAGAAATTTAAATGCACAAACAGTGCCACCTACGAATTACTCCTTTATTTTAATAAATATATTTGATTTTAAGTAAAGTACGAATAATCACATCAACATAAAATACAATCACATAAAACATAAATAAATATATTCATAAATATCAATCTGCTCATTTTCCAGTCAACAATTTTGTGGTTGAAAATATTATGAAAAATAAATATAGTGGTGTTTTCTGCTGAAGGAATGAAAATTGGGAAAATGATTTGCGGATTTCAAATTTTAACAGAAACAAATAAGTCAACTTGACTAATAAGACATTTATTTAAACCAAGGAAATGCCACATATATAGCATTGCCACTGAAATTGAAAGAAGTGAAAGAAGCAACTCAGCAAAATATCAAAACCAAGAAATAAACATCTAAACAGACAAAAAAACATCTATATAAACACAAGTGTATACGTAAACACAGTTTCGTGCATCTTTACAAGATAACTGTTTCCCTTTATTCGCATTCATTTTTCTGCTACTGCCTGAGAAATATTTCACAGAACTCACCATCTCGTATCTTATTTAAGATATCGTATCTAAGAAACAGCATTGAGAAGAAGAAGAAAAAAAAAAAAAAAAAGGCTCAAGTCGCACTCACATTTGTACTGTGGTTGCGAACATATGCGGGAAAAATTTTAATCATAATATTTTTTGTTTCGTCGAAACCAAGCGATACGTTAAGCTTGAATTCTTCTATTAAAAAAATCCTGTACTATAAAACAAATATAAACAATATGATACTGACAACTCGTAAAAAAATAAATTTATTAGATATATGTAAAATACTTTATTTCTGCAACGAGAAAAAGCGAAAACACGTTAGTGGGGCTAACGAATAAATATTTAAATAAATATGTGGGATAACAAATATTACGGAAACAGAAATTGGAATCGTAGAACCAACATTTTAATCATTCGTGCGCAATGTAAATATATAGTGAGAATTATTCCTTTATTGGTCCGAAATTCTGAATTGGGGCACATATAATTTTTCAATGTAGGTAACATATAAAAGCAAGAATTGCCATTAATAGTAAGGCGACATTCTATTACTTTTTCATAAGAAGTCTTTGAAATTTTTTTTTCACGAAAGAAGAAATTAATGTAAATATAGGAGACAATAGACAAAAATTTGTAAATAAATGCAGTGCAAAACAGTGAGGTTAACATTATTGGATTTAATTATATATTTCCGTAAAAACATTATTATTTGCATTTTAGTTTGTGACATATTATTGCATTTTGCTTAATGAATACAGAATAATACTTTTGATACAAACATTAAAACGGATCTTCCCTATTTTTCTAAGCCTTTGGACAGAATTTGTAAGGCCATCTTATCTTTCTGTGCGTATATTTGTAGCAGTTTTGACAGGTTTGGCGAATTTTTATATTTTTTCTCAGTGCAGTAGGGGTGTTACAGATTTGGACAGCTTTTCACTTCCCATGTCATTCGGCAAGCAGTCGTTTTGACATAGTGTCATCTAAAATGTCATGAGAAATGTTATTAATAGAAGTTACAAGTCACTTTCAGAAGAAATTTTTTGTAGTAATATTGATTCGTTTGTGTTGAAGCAAAATAATCAGGTTAGCATTATTCAAAGCAAAACTGAAAGCCAATTTCTAGTAATTTAATATTTAGGGAAATCCAAACTGCAGCAGATCTTATAATCGCCAGCATGAATTTCATTAGATAGGGTTGTGTAAAAATCACTCTGGATTAATTAGCCTACAAATTACGGAGTTAGTTCAAAATGTTTTTTAGTTCACGATTGTTGATTTGATTTCGGTTGTCCATCTAGTGATTCTACTCCTAATTCATGTTGGTCTTGTCCATCTAGTGATTCTCACTCTTAATTCATGTTTGTCAGTGACTTACAAACTCTTACCCAATGGTTGAGGATTTAGGGTACTAGTTTTACTTCCTGAAGAATTAACTCAAGTCCTCTGTAAAAATGGGTGTTGTGTTTGTTCTGTGATGATGGTTCTCTCCCCTAACTGAAGTCAATATTTTTGATCTACAAAGAGTGACTTCTTCACGCGTTTACTGCTCACACGTGATTATTAAACAGCCAAAAATAAAATATCAAAAATAAAGAGGGAAATAAAATATCAGAAGATTAGGTGCAAAAATCTATTTGACAACTGTAGTTGAAACTGTGATCAAAAAGTTGCAAATTTTTTTACCAAAAGTAAAAAAGGAAATATAATATCAAAAGATCAGGTGCGAAACTCTATTTGACAACTGTGGTTGACAATATGATTAAAAAGTTGTAAAAAGTGCTTAACTTTTATATGATGTCTTTGCGTAAAAACAATTGCCATCAGGAATGAAAATTCTATGTTGACATCTTATCTTTTAAACTTGAATTTACTCATCACTAGTCATTTTATTTTACTATTACTAAAGGACTTTTCGACGTCAAAGATACCCGATCCTTCACTTTAAAAGAGAGTAAATATTTTACACATCACCATTAAGCAACCCAACGGGACCCTTTAAAATTTCTAAAGTTTTTCCAGATTGTTTCTTGAATTGCACTAGCAGTACAACTGTACACATATTAATGTTACAATGAATGAATAAAGACGAGATGCTATTCTTTTGTCGTACAATATTTATGCAGTATACAGGGATAGAAATTTCTTTCTATGAAACAAGAAAAAAGAACCTTTCACATATTTGTTTATTACGAAGCTAATTAATTTCATAAAAGTTATTGCAAAACAAAAGGTATAGGATTTCTTAAGAATTTCCCTACGGCCGTTTCTAAAGCAGCAATTGGCAATATAGGAAGGATAGAAATTCTATAGGGGATTGAAACTAAAGACACGAAAAATTCGGGTCATCAGTTTTACATGTTTCTTTTTTGCTGTCCAGAAAATGAACCATTTGTGAATCTTGAGAGATTCTTCATCATTTTAACTGCACTGTAAACGCAATAAGGATCGTTCAATGCATGCAAATTCTGCTTTATTTGTTTTCATCAAATGGAACCAACTGTTTATGTTAATTGGCTACGGTTATGTATTATGATTTACTACGTGATTTTTTCTAATGCTTGTTTATAATTTTTTTCCTTGTTTTTCGAAGGACGGCGAATAATGACCTTCAACAGAGTTAATTTCAAATTTGATTTTTTGATAGTACACGTTGATTGATAAGTTACTCACGACGCTCCAAAGTTGCCTGTTTTCCTCTTTATTCTCTTTTTTTAAACACAGCGCAGTTTAAATAATTTCAATACAGTCAATTCTAGTAGCAAGGAGAAAATTAACAGAATGAATTTGAGTAGAGTTTTTCTTTTGGAAATTTTGTAGTAGCATAGTGGAATTCTCTTTACCGATGCATATCTATATGTGCGTGAGTGTTTGTGTGTCTATCTGTCTGAGTTAAGTTGAGCTTAAAGAAAACAATGATAGTGGATTGCTGCACCTACAATACTTAATAGTTACAAGAACTCAGTATATATTACTAAGCATATGAAATTTGTAGAAAAATTAAAGGGTCGTGTTTTTCCAGACTAACTTGACGTAATTCATGATTATCTCTCAGATTTCGGAAATATTGAATATCTTTTCTGAAATGAATCCTTGTTCTTGCTTTAGGTAAACAAAAGTAGAGATAATGATGAAAGAAATACGGGATTACGCCATATAATACAAATTTTGAAGATGACAATCCGATTTTTGGTGTAAATGTGACAAGGATGGTCAGTCAGATAATATCCGAAAACTTGAAAATTTTCATCGTCTTGGAGCGGGACTCGAACCCGCTTCTCCCAGAAAGCGCCCGGGTATGCTAACCACTACACCACCCAGAACGGCCAAGTTTCAAGTTTCCGATCAATTTGAATATAACCATCACAGGATTCGCTAGTCGAAGCAACCGGCATTCATGTTTAGCGAATCTGGAGGTTAAGAATCTTATCCCGTGTTTGTCCGGAGAAGCAGATAAATCATGAAAGAAATGCGGGATTACGCCATATAATACAAATTATGAAGATGGCAATCCGATTTAAGTCAGATAATATCCAAAAACTTGAAAATCTTCATCGAGCGGGACTCGAAACCGCGTCTCCCAGAAAGCGGGACTCGAAACCGCGTCTCCCAGAAAGCGGGACTCGAAACCGCGTCTCCCAGAAAGCGGGACTCATACCCGGGCGCTTTCTGGCAGACGCGGATTCGAGTCCCGCTCCAGGACGATGAAAAACTTTCAAGTTTTCGGATATTATATGACTTACCATCTTTGTCGCATTTACGCAAAAAATCGGATTGTCATCTTCAAAATTTGTAGAGATAATGATATTGAAAAAGTACATCCGCCAATCATCGAAGAGGCTAATCGATTTGCAGAATCAATACACAGTTAAATCTTTCATTTTGCTCCTAGGCGTTTGTTTTACTCAGTTCTGTATTGTCAAACTATGATTCCAAATGATAGTTATTTTTGACTTTGGAATAATAGAGTAGCCACTTGGATTTCAATTCTGACGAAAGTTGTCTACATAACTTTCGGCATGTGTGTACGTGTGTAGATGATACAAGCATCAGAAAAAGCTAAAAGTCCAGAATCGCCGCTAGGTTCTAGGGCCGGAAGGAGGGTCACCGTTGGCAGCCAGGGGCTCTGTGTACAGCTTATAACTCTTATATTTCCACAAAAATGCAACATGTACTGCTTTTTGTTTTACGGTTTTGTCAATTTATTTCACTTAGATGCTCCTTCACAGATATCAAAATAAAAATGATTTTTCATCCTAGTACGACAAACTCTTAATTTCGATTTGCGCAAGCACTCCGGCTTCTAAAAGTAGAACGTTTAGCGTGCAAATCAAAGAGAAAACATTAAAACGATTGAAACAAAAGCTGCACTTGAAAATCATTACTTGCGGGTAAATTTTTTAAACAAACTGTAAAGTTTTGTAAACTACTTTCTCAAATGGAAAAACCGTCGCAAAAGAATGAAACTGCATGGTAAAATGCTAAAGTACATAAAGTACACGACGCTTGCTCACACGCGGTGCAAATCAGTCTGAAAAACCCGATAATTCTTGATTATCGGTAAATGCTTTCTTGTGGACAATTAATTTCCAACTAGTTTTACAACATCTAATAGTCACTCACTTCATTTTGATCCATCTGCCTTCAGCACTATTTCACATTTACTATTCATTTCATGTTCTTCGGATTTTCTCGGAAAATGACAACTCTTTCTTCGAACTGTAACCCATAGCACCAAAAATCCCTGTGGCAATTCAGCAAGGAATTATTATTACTGATTCACTTAGAAAAGCCGAAGTTCTTTACTCCAATGACCTCTTAACACTAACAAGCCCTGCGGTCATGTGGCCGACAACTGTTTGAGCTACCTTTCATACAGCTTCACTTTGAAAAGTGCAAGTTCCTTCCCCTCCTGACCCCTTAACAGTAACAAGCCTTATGACCATGCCGCAGAGAATTACCGGTGCTACAGTTCCTACTGAATCCCCTTTCGAAGTCCCTTAATTCCCTGACTCCTTAGTTCCAATAAGCGCCATCACCATGTGGCAGAGAATTACTTGTAGCCCAGTTCCCACTGATTCACATTGAGAAGTCGAAATTTATTTTAAATTTCCTGCGCATTTTTCTGTTTCATCTGAACATTTCTTCAAAAAAAAAAAAAAAAAAAATCGCTACATAGATTATAAAATAAATTATGCTCTGATAACGAAATATCAAAATAATTTTGATAAACCATGTGAAAGCAGGAATTTGTTTGCGACGGACATCGAACCAAGTCCCCTCACTCTGGAGTAAGTCGCTTTCCCAACTGAGCTACGCGGACAGAGTGTCTCGCTGCAAATTTGTCGTCTTGACACATGTTTTCACCTCTGTAGTACGTCACACGCTCTCCCAACTGAGCTACGCGGACTGAATGTCTCGTTGCAGATTTATCGTCTTGACACATGTTTTCCCATCTGTAGTACGTCACACGCGCTCCCAACTGAGCTACGCGGACAGAATGTCTCGCTGCAGATTTTTCGTCTTGACACATGTTTTCACCTCTGTAGTACGTCACACGCTCTCCCAACTGAGCTACGCGGACAGAATGTCTCGCTGCAGATTTGTCGTCTAGACACATGTTTTCACCTCTGTAGTACGTCACACGCTCTCCCAACTGAGCTACGCGGACTGAATGTCTCGTTGCAGATTTTTCGTCTTGACACATGTTTTCACCTCTGTAGTACGTCACACGCTCTCCCAACTGAGCTACGCGGACAGAATGTCTCGCTGCAGATTTGTCGTCTTGACACATGTTTTCACCTCTGTAGTACGTCACACGCTCTCCCAACTGAGCTACGCGGACAGAATGTCTCGCTGCAGATTTGTCGTCTGGACACACGTTTTCACCGTCACAACTACCAAAATAAAAGTGAAACGTCACAACTACCAAAATAAAAGTGAAAATCCTCCAAATACGTGGCGCCAGTAAATAAACAAAGACATCGCTCTTTCCACGTTTCAGCAACACACAGCAACCGAAAAATTCTTATTCGGTCACCGCCGAGGAATTGAATCCCGGATCTCTCGATACCCAGCCGAGCGCGTTAGCCCTACCCCGGCGGTGAGCGAATAACAATTTTTCGGTTGCTGTGTGTTACTGAAACGTGGAAAGAGCGATGTCTTTGTTTATCAAAATAAAAGTTCAGTGATTAGTAACAACATCCACTTTTCTGAGGGGCTTGCTTGCATTACAAGAGTTTTCGTACCATTCGGCTCCACCTCTAGCCACGGCCCTTAACAGGACAAATGTGAAAAAACCCTCACTGTTTTCTGAACTTCGCTGAGAAAGGAAGAATGCAAAACGCGGAACTCACCCTATGTAGAAACTTGACGTTTGACAGTTTGTTACATTCTGACATATCCAGTGATGTAGCTCTAAATAAAAAAGTGCCTTAGCGCTAAGCGGATTAGGAAACATCAACCCGGGAAGGATACTCTCAAAAAGTTTCCAAAATGAATGTGAAATCTGATTTAATTCAATTATTTAGTGATTTTTATTAAATTTTAACTACTAATTACTTTTATCGGTTTATATTAAAATTGCACAATTTGAGCAATTTTAAATAAAAGAAAGAATGTTACGTGATAGTCATGTGCTAAGAATGCTAAATGTTATTTAAATACCGCTGTGCCGTTCTACACGATTCCAAATACCCATGGGCCTCTGATCATTCGTCCGAAAGGGGTCCGGGTTCGAATCCCGGTGAGGCATAGATGTTGTGTTTGTCTTACGGCACTGGCTCTCTCTCTTCCCAGGAACCAGTGATCCCAAATTAGGGACGGGCGACTGCTTATAGCCCATTGAGTTGCTCACTGTGGCCGTTAAACCTCCAATAAAAAAAAATCAAATATATATATATATCCCTGTGAATAATACGTATTAGTCACATTAAAGAAATGCAAGTAAAACAGTTACATCGACTGAGTGTGACTAATGCGCAGTTTTTCCTATGATTGTGAGGTGGATGCACTTTTTTATTTTTCTTTGATTGGAGGTTTAACGACCACCGTGAGCAGCTCAATGGGCTATAACCAGTCGCCCGTCCTTAATTTAGTCTCACTGGTTCCAGGGTAGGGAGAGAGCCAGTGCCGTAAGACAAACACAACATCCATGCCTCACCGGGATTCGAACCCGGACCCCCTTTCGGACGAATGATCAGGGGCCATCGCTTAGACCATTGCGCCTCCAAGGCGGTAATGCACTTTTATTAGAGCCGATATCGAGCAGTTTAGTAGAAATGCTCTTTACTACGTTGTTTTCTCTCGGGGCAGTGCAATCTTAACCCCACGGAATATCCAAGAAAAAAAAAAAAAAAAGAGTTCACACTGACTTTGTACTCTCGAACCCTTTGGATCCATGATACCCCTACTGCAGGATCACACTGTATCGTTTCATCCATACGGTGCTTTTAGTTTTCTTTACCACCACGAGCAACTCGTAAGGCTATATAAGCAGTCGGCTGTCCCTAATTTTTAGCGCAACTATTTTCGGGTAAGTGACAGATCCAGAGCCATTGGCCAAGCGCATCTCCTTTCTGAACTCGAGCCAGGGCCCGGCTAAGACCAATAGTCAGAGGAGAGCACCTCAGACCACTCGACCGCCGTAGCAGGCATCTCTAGTATTAACATTTGGTTAAGATATGAGTTTGTTTGGGTACAGAACACATTTTTGTATACACGATCATCTACAAATTTTCATTTCCCAGTTTCTCTTACCATGTAATCACGAGAAGTGGCTTAGCGTCGCTAAGCCTAAAAATAGTGCCTTAGCGCCGCTAAGCCCCATTTACATCACTGGACATATCTACATATCAAGTTAATTACATAATTAATTGTCTACTTCTCCGAACTTGTCTTCCAGCAAATTTCTTTGCCCACACTGGTTCCTTGCGTTTAAGTGCTCCCTTTTTGTTATCTTCTCATTCTAGCAACAGACATAACCCATTACGGCTTCACTCATTTGCTCAAAACTAGAACGAAATCGAGGGATTCCGTTCAAAATATACACTCTTTCTTTGCAGTTCCCGAATACGAAGTTTTAAATAGTGGGGTGTCCAGAAAAAACAAAACGCGTTTCTACATTATACTCTTTGGTGTTGCTAATTTGCAAAGTTTCAGCAGGATATGCTGTCAGTGATACAGATCGTGCATATAAAATCAGGTTGCGTGAGGAACCGGCTTGCGTATGGCTCACGTGTTTCGAAACGTGCATTGAATGTTTATCGCATTGTACGAAATGACCATGATGTTTGCAATTTTGGTGCTATTGCGTGATTACTAGATGGCAGTTCAAAGCTGCTGGAGTAGTCCGAAAACCAAACAAAGTCGAAGCTGTTGGGGCTAGAGATGAGCTCGGGCTCGGGTTCGGACGGGTTCAGAATTCATTAAGTACAGAAAAACCCGGGCCCGGGCTCGGAATTACACGTCTTGAATTTCATTACTGTAATTAATATTTATGAAAATGCAAGTGCAAAGATTCGGCTGTTTGAAAATACAACACACATAAAAATTGGAAAGGGAGTGAGACAAGGTGACACCATATCTCCGAAGCTCTTTAATGCCACATTGGAGGGTGTCTTTCAGTCGCTGAGCTGGGAAAACAAGAGGATAAAGATTAATGGGGATTATCTAACTCACCTTCTTTTTGCTGATGACGTAGTCATTTTTGCAACTACCCCATCAGAGCTGCAGGGTATGATCCAGAAACTTGCTGACAAGAGTAAAGAAGTGGGATTAAAAATGAACTTTCAGAAGACAAAAGTGATGTTCAATGCTTTTACAAGAAATGAAGATTTATCGATTGATGGAGAAAAGCTGGAGATAACAGACACGTACGTTTATCTTGGACAGCAGATATCACATGACGGTCACATTGATGAAGAAATTAATCGGCGTACAAAACTTGCCTGGAGAGCTTTTGGAAGAAACAGCATAATTTTCAAGAGCAATATGCCATTATGTCTTAAAAGAAAAGTGTTTGATCAATGCATCCTTCCAGTGCTTACGTATGGTGCAGAGACATGGACCTTAACTAAAAGAGACATACAAGGGCTGCAGACAACTAAAAAAAGCATGGAGAGATGCATGCTTGGTGTAACCAGGAGAGATAAAAAGAGGAACTCGTAGATCCGGAAAATGACTAGAGTGGAAGACATCATGATCAGAGTTAAATCCCTGAAATGGCAATGGGCTGGACATACTGCCAGAAGGACAGACCATCGATGGGCAGCCGAAATTTTAGATTGGATTCCAAGGGGCAAGAAAAGACCCAGAAGAAGACCACATGGGAGATGGGTAGATGAAATTCGAAAGTATGCAGGAGTGACATGGAGGAGACTGGCACAAGACAGACCGATGTGGAGGAAACTTGGGGAGAACTTCGTCCAGCAGTGGATGGATAATGGTTGACAATGATGATGATGATGATGATGATGAATTAATTCAACACGTGTAATTCCGAGTCCGGTTGAATTTCATTGTGGATTTGTTACCATGGTGGAAGGATTTTCAATTTCCTAAGCTAGCTGCCATTGCAAGACAAATTTTGCTTAGCAAGACTTGCATTATGCATTGTCCAAAGCTATGGCCCAAGCAAGGATTAGTTTTAGGAAGTCTGGTATCGAAAAACTGGGAAAAAATCACATTCCCATTTTTTGTTTTTTATTAAAAATCAAGAATCTTATCTTTAAAATGATGTATTAATTTCCAAAATTCTGCAGTTAGAAGTATTGTTATTTATTTTTCAAAATTTCCTCACTCCCGCGATTTTTGGGGTGACGTTGGTTTTTAGTGCAGCAGGTCGAGTTTTAGAGAAAAGAAGATCAAGTTGAAGCACTGAGGCATTAGATGCAATGCTCTCTCTCTCTTTTCATGATGAACTTGATCTGGAAACTGCACACACATATGATAATATTGTGATTATTATAGTATTAAGCGCAAAGCTTTGTTAATGTTACAAAATGCAGAATAATCTGGTCTGGAATGCTTTTGCGTTCTTTTTTTTTTAAGTTTGGAAATTTCCCTGCATGCTTTTTTTATATTCTACTACATCACTCTAAACTACCTTTGCCAATTAGCATATATCTAAATTATATTGCAAAGATTAGTTCCTAGAGTCAAAATTTCAAACACTTGCAACTGTCCGTACGGCGTTGTACGTTTTATAACGCAATTTATTCAAAATAAAAGTAAATTTAGAAATCAAAAAGAAATAACGAATGGAATTTTTTGTTTCTAAACGATTTTCTTTTCTCCAGCTTTTACCAAAATTACTGATTCCCCTGATACGGTCAAAGGGCACGTTGATTCAAATCCACATTTTAGAACATTTGGCTTTATGCGTAGTACAGTATTTCTAAAAACATATTAATATTGTGAAGTGGATTAACTGAACTAAACTTTTTAAACTAATGATTTTTAACCTAATCCTTGCTTGGGCCATATCTTTGGCCAGTGTATAATGCATAAATGCAAGCTTTGATAGGCAAAATTTTTCAAGAATCCGAGCCCGGGCTCAGCAAACACATGTAATCATAGAAAGCGGGCCGGGCCCGGACTCCTAAAATTGAGTCCGAAAAATTTAAAGGAAGAATTTCGGGCAAATACTCAGTTGTTGCACACTGGGAAGTTTGCAGCTGGCGACATCAGCTTGGAGAAGAAAGGTTGAGGAAAGCCCTTTGTGGCTAATTTGGACGTCCTGCTCACGGCTGTTGAAGCAAATCCAACAACCAGCATGGTCGAACTTGGAATTTCCAAATTCACCATCGCTGACCACGTGAATTTCCAAATTCACCATCGCTGACCACGTGAATTTCCAAATTCACCATCGCTGACCACGTGAATTTCCAAATTCACCATCGCTGACCATCGCTTACCTGTTGTAACGTATACTCTAGATTCACTTTCCTTCTGATTTTTACTATCTCTGGTTATTTTATTTTACTATGTAAATTATCTTCTTACTGAACGAGATGTTATTTCTCCCGCTGAATGAGATCTGGCAATGAGTGTAAGTCATGACGTGGTGGTAGCCAGTATAAATAGGCGCGTTCAACGATACCTAGGAGAGCGGTTGTTTATGTGCGAGAGAGCTTTGTTTCGTGTGTAAAGAGATCTTCGTTTATGTGAGAGCCAGATATCGAGTAGTTGTGTGACCGATGAAGTGAGTGTGGATAAATAATAGAAGTTTACCAAATAAAAGATTGTCTTAGTAAGTACGTTTTTCTCAGTTCATAGTACTGTCAGACCTCTGTCTGGCTGTTAGGTTTATTTCATTAGTTGTTATTATTAACAACCAGCTTAAGACTTTATTCATCTTAATTACTACTACAACATTACTAGCAGTTAAAAAGCTTGTTCATTATTATTACTACACTACTAGCAGGAAAGTTTATTCATGATATAATTAATAACACAACAACCATTAGAAGACGCTTAGAAGAAGCTCATTATATTAGAAGCATTGAATTCATTATACTGTCAAACCCAGGCGAACCAAATCATTCGTCACAGTGAGAATGGCTCATTTTTTAAGTTGTTGAGGTGTGACTGTGGTAAAATCTGTCACTGTATAGTTGTTGAACTGGATCTTGTATTTGTGGATAGCATATTGGAGGTAACTTAACTGTTTCACCACTCTTGCAACCACCAACATCTAAAAGCCAATTTGCAAACTCTCTCTCTGTATCAAGAGCACCCATATTTTCTGTAAGGCTCATAATGTGAAATTCAGACCAAAGACGGTGTTTCTTTAAACAGATGGCAACTACCAGTGATATTGAACCTCTCAAGATTACAGGCAATACTTGACGGAAATCCCCACCAAGTAAGATTATTTTTCCACCAAATGGTTCAGAACATCTTGGAGAGGCCTACATCAGGAATTAATCTCAGCTCATGGTAAATAACTGGTCGAAGTCTGCAAGGAGCTGGTCAGGAATCCACGTGACACTCGGTTCATAACGTGTATATTTACTGGAGATAAGAAATGCATCTGGCTGCGTAATCCATATACCTTCGACCAGTGGTTGGACCAAGGTGAACCAGATTTACCTGTCAAACCCAGGCGAACCAGATTTACCCGTCCCCAAATCCCGACTTTTTCGGAAAAAAAGTCATGCTGTGTGGCTGGTGGAATTACGAGGGTGTGATCCACTTTGAGCTTGTTCCAGGTGGCGTTGTTATCAACGCCGAACTGCATTCCGAGCCGCTAGATTGATGTGCGACAAAGTGCAGCAAAGGTACCTTGTTTTATACAACCGAAGGCGGGTGCTTCTTCAGCCGCAAAATGCTAAACTTCGCACCGCCATTCAGACCTAGGTAAAGTTTCACAAATTTAATAGAATCGAGCTCCGGCCACATTCAGCTTACAGCCCCGATCTCGCCACCTGTTGATTATCACCTATTTTGGACGATGGCGCATTTTCTTCATAGCAGGATGTTTGCTGATTCGGAAGATGTCCGACGCGGTCGTCAAGAGTTTTTGCTTCGTAGGCATGGTACCGTGAGGATTGAACATCTTGAAAAACTGTACAGACTCGTGAACACGATGGTTCATACTTTGAAATATAAGTACTGATCGTTACAAGTTCTGACTAAGTATATTTTTATATCAGAATATGTTTTATTTTCTGGACATCTCAATATTTAGCCTTCAATCTCAGCTAGCAAACTTATACAGTCCAATAGGAGATGATTTACAGGGAGTTAGACAGATGGATGGACTGCATTAGAAGAAATGATGTGCTCATCTTTTGAATATGAAAAGTTAAAATCTCGTAGAAATCTTGGCTTGCAGTTTTTCTTTTCTGTTATAATGCTTTTGCCGTGTTATCTTTAGCTTATTCACCAAAAGGTCTTGAAAACTTGGCATATGTTTCCGACTGGGTAGATTTAGGTTATGTTGAAATTTACGAATATCATTTATGTATAATTATCACCTCTATTTTCAAATTAGTGAGATTTCTACTTTAATGGGTAGAAAATACCATACAACTTCAGAAGCTATTTTTTAAATTCCTTGCAGTTAAATTTTTACAAGCAAAAATTTTCAAAAACAAACAAACAAAACAAAAACAAAACAGAAATTAAGCTCTTAAACTAGTAAAAATTAAACTAATTGACTTTGTTTTACATTTTACCAGAATTTTCACAGTAAGCCTCTCAGGTTTTCTTCCACCACCGACAGACAGTTTTGCAATAAAAGTTCCTTTTTATTTGCTCATTCAATTTCCATTTGCGTTCACTGAGTTGAAAACCAATTAAAGAAATGATTTCGGTTATTTTGCCTATCTGTGGGTCTGTCTGCACACATAAGAGCCACATCTTATGAAACGATTTTTAAGAAATATGTTTTGCAGTGAAAGTTTCAAAACTGAAATTATGAACTCCGGTCACGTATCCTGATATAGAAAACTCTTGAAGCATTTAAAAACTTCTAGGCCCCCCCCCCAAAGTCCCATAATGTTTGCTGTTTTGCGGATAGCGTGTCTGTCTCAGAAAAAGCATATAATACAATTTTACTTATTTTTTGTTCTTCAAGTTTAACAAATTTAAAATTTTTATCGGTGCACAGTTGAAATATTTCATGCACTCAGCTTTTCGTATGTTTCATGTACCTACCATAACCAATCATATATTTTTTGAAAAATAATCCGTGAATTTCTGTGCCAGCCAACACTACAGAAACAAAATGTAGTGCGTAAATTTTGGTTTTATATTAGGTGTAAACAGTTCTTATTAAGGTGTTTGTCTACGTTAAAATACCCATTTTTGGCAACATTTTCGATTTTTTTTTATTATATTACTTGAAAGAGTAGACTTTTAGGAATCCAAAACACTTTGAGTTTTGTTTCTACCCTTATTAGAACAGAAGTTAGAGCCAATTGAATAAACCGGAAGTGAGATCGACCGAACAGTAAAAAGTTAAACATTGTAATTCATAAGTGATTTTCTTCGCTTATATATTTTTTAATGCTAACAGAATTTATTTGTAATGATTTTGGATTCATTTATTTGCATTTGGCAACACTTAATTAATTAAATAATATATTTTATGTTCTGTGGAATGGCAATCAGTATTATTCTGAGATTTGGTTACGTTTGCTTCGCGCTTTGTTTAGTCATAATTTCTGGAGAAATTTTGTATGTTCCATTGCTATTTTAGTAGTGAACTTGCTTTAGATTTATTGTTTATCATTTGAAGTGAATTAAGATGCCAAAAGTAAGGTCTAAGAGATCGAAAAAACGATCTTTTCACGGCAATCGCTACACTGCCCCTAAGCCATGTGATAGTGACGATGTAATGACTGCAAGTTCAAGTAAGCTAAAAATTTCGAATATTCAAGTAAATGTATCAGACAATGAAACAGATGCGCCCAAAGGCAATAGAATATTTGATATTGAGACTTTAATATCTGTGTTGTCCAAACTATCTTGCCCAGAATGCTTTCAAACTGATTTGAAATTGGTTGAAGATTCAAAATTTGGACTGTGCTCAAACTTGTGTTTAATTTGTAAGTGTGGTTTTAAAATGGGTTTTTCTTCAACTCGCAAGGAACACAACAAAAACTTGATAAATTCAGCATTAGTTCTTGGATTACGATTAATTGGAAAGGGTTATTCTGCAGGGAAAAAGCTGTTATTCACTTTGAACTTGCCTTTTCTATCTAAGGCAGCTTTCAGACCGCATAAAGGCCACCTATTTGAAGCTGTACAAGCTGCAACTGAACAAAACATGCAAGAAGCAGCAACAGAAGTAAAGAATTTAAAATCAAGGAAGGTTGTACATATAAGAGTGGTGAATTTTAAATGTGATGAACAAGTAGTATATAGAATTTTCTTCAAATCAAATCTTTTAGCACGTTTTCAGAAAAACAAAATTTTCAGCTATATTTCCGTACGAGAAATGTGATTACTCAAAAAGTTTTCAAGATATGGTATCGAAATTTTGTTCTATTGTTTCAAATATTCTCTTCTATGCTTTGAACTAAAAGTTAAAGTGTACATGCATATTTGGTGATATTATAAGTGTTTAAACATGATGCGATAAGATTTTTTCAATAAATTTTCAAAACAAAATTTGCAGTTTTTGTTCGATTTGCTATAATAATGTGAATTTAAGAAATATCACAAAGTTTTTAGTTCATTGCACAGGAAAGGGTTACAGTAATATACAGTATCAAGGAAATTGAAATATATAGAGTTTAATTGACTGTACAGTGTCTGGCGTCCGTATGAAATTTTACTTAATTTTTACTCACAATGACACGTTTCATAACATTTTAAAGACATTTTGTCAAAGTTACATGTTTTTTTTCATGTTTTGCATTGCATATTAACTCGAATTGTGTGTATTTAATTAATTTTGTGTTAATTTACAAAAAATGCTTCTAACGTAGACAGATACCTTAAAGGCAAACTTTTGTATAGCAGTTTCTCTTTTACGCAACTAATACCTTTTAAGTAATTACGGAATTGAACGTTTTAGAAAGGGACTCAGTTCCCAGCGCTGCCCCGGTGGCTCAGTGGTTTAAACTCTGACCTTTTGTCCAAGTGGTCCCGGGTGAGGCATGGGTGGTGTGTTTGTCCTATGGTACTAACTCGCTTCCTTTTTTGGAGCTAGTGGCCCCCAAATCAGGGACTGGTGATTGCATGTAACCCTTAGATTTACAGTAACCCTTAGCCCACGGAGGTCGTTAAACCTTGAAACAAAAGGGGAAAAAGTTCCCTGCATGTAATTCTGAATTCCTTGTGCAGAAATCTGCAGGAAAAAAAGCTATGGAGAATCTGGAACCTGTCAGGCGCTATATATAATTTTATCTAACTGTAGGGTTTTACTGAAAATATGTTACAATGATTTCCTTAAATATTCTTGTTCACTCTGTGGACAACAGCATCTAACTAGACATGGAAACGGGTCACGGGTCACGGGTCACGGGTCAAAGGGTCAGCGGGTCAACGGGACGACAATTTCCTGCAGGTCAAACGATTGGGTCAAGGTGTTCCTGACAGTGTTGCCAGGTCAGATGTTAAAAAAATAGTAAGGTTTGCCACGAAAAATAGCAAAAACGTAGCATCAGAAAAATAGCAAAAACGTAGCATCAGAAAAATAGCAAAAACTTAACATCAGAAAAATAGCAAAAACGTAACATCAGAAAAATAGTAAAAAACGTAACATCAGAAAAATAGCAAAAACTTAACATCAGAAAAATAGTAAGAAACGTAACATCAGAAAAATAGCAAAAACGTAACATCAGAAAAATAGCAAAAACTTAACATCAGAAAAATAGTAAAAAACGTAACATCAGAAAAATGGCAAAAATGTAACATCAGAAAAATAGCAAAAAACGTAACATCAGAAAAATAGCAAAAACGTAACATCAGAGTTCCAATAAAAGCTTCCTTGCGCCAATAAAATCAATGAACCAACCAACCAACCAATAAAAGCTTAAAAAATAGCATTTCAAGGAAACAAGACAGCACTTCAAGAAATTTTCTCCATTTCTAATACTTTAGTACTGCAGTTGTGCAAAAACTTTGTATAGAATTTATTCAATTGTACGAAAGCCCATAACTCGTCAGAGTACCACATTTTCCTATAAAAATTGATCGCATGTGGGGACAGAATTAAAGTGTGCAACAGCACAAACCCAGAATAAGAGTAGATGAGGCAAAACTTGTCTATGAGAGCAAAATTCTTGTTTTAATGGATTATAATTAAGCATTTCTTGTAACATTAAACTCTTCAATAATGTCAATAGCATCATCATGATTATCACTGTCCTTTCAGGACAAGCATTTATCATCCGTTGAATATTCAATTTTTTTTTACATTTTGGTAGTAATCGGAAAATTTTTGCAACATTTTGCTTCAAAATTCAAATGGCACCTGATTCTCAATAGAGGCTGGGACATTTTAACTTTCATACGATTTCGAGTTGCATTTTTTAGCAAATCATTTTGGAAAACATTCTTTCAATGATTGCGCTGCTGACAGATACAGAAAGTGCAACTAAAACTGGGAAAGAATCGCAAATGGATTGCCTCTTATACAATCTTCGTACAGTCCAACACCCTCCGCTAGAGTGGTCCTTAAAATACTACGAAATTTTTTTCAACAACTTATATGCTCTGACCCTCCAAAAGTGCTCCTCGATGTAAAAAATTAATGTGTGTAATATTTCTACCATTTTAATTAACATTTAGTGGTAGCTCAACACGCTCAAAGTTTTACTTGTTATTGCATATATTGTACATCATAAAATTAGTGCAGAAATATTGATTTATTAATTATTTTGAAAAATTCCGAACATAAATTCTTATCTAAATTAATTACGCCTATCAAAGACAACAGAACATTGTTTCCACTTGAAGTAATATTCATTGTTTAGTTAAATCACTGAAATCAGAGTTCCTTGTAACTTTACTCATCTGAGATCAATACTTTTTTCCAGCAACCGGGTTAACGACGCCTATGTTGTTCTACAACTTGTAATAAATATTGTTTTTGGTCTTCATTCTTCATTATAAGGCCATTGTACTCTTGAATAAGTGCTACTCTCCATTCAGCGTTGTCATTAACAACACTCAAGTGTTTAACTGTCGTCCTTGCTTGCTTGTATAGTCATCTCTGAGATGCCATGTTTCATGATCAAAATCTAAATAATGTCTTGGGATATTAATGCAATTAACGAAATTCATAGTGTTTTTTGTCACAAAATCTTCAAACTTCATATCACGAGAAATTCTGCCACCCAGCTTGACGAGTTTAAGAGGTTCGTCGATACCGTCCCATTTGTTAAGGGACCGAAGCATAGCTTTTTTTTTTGAACTTGTAGACACATTTTCATCAAAAAAAAAAAAAAAAAAGCCAAACCTACAGGCTCCTCATTTAAATACCGCAGTTGCCCTTCTAGTTTCTTGCTGGCAAATTTAGAGATAGCAACATTTACCTTTTCATAAGCACCAAGTTGCTGCAGTAAACTGAGGTCATTAGAAGGTGCTAAAATAGGAAGAAGAGCTGTAAATCAAGCTCTAAGATAAATACGCACAAGAAAAATGCAAATGTTACATAATCCGTTTTCTTCCAATTTAGTGAGTTTGAATTAGCCACGAGACAACCATATTTTGAAAGAATACAATGCCTTTGCCACCTATCTAGAATGATGAAGAGCTCCAGGATATATAAAACGTACTCCACGTGGAGGAATGCCTCCCAAAGAAATAATTGCGAGCTCTAGAAATTCTATAGAATAAAAAGTTTATACCGTCTAGGCACGTTAGAAATATTTTAATTTTCTGCTGAAATACACTAGCGCTTTCGAAACTATTATATGGAGAGATAGCAGAATGGATTATATCCCTAGTCTTACTCCAATATTGCGTAACGTTTGCCATAAATACAAACTAAACTTTGGAGTAAAAACTACAAACATCATGGCAATGCTTAAAAACGATAGAGACCCTGTGGATATTGCAAACAAAAGTGGTATATACAGTGTCCCGTTGATCCCCACAGATGAATACGGTGAAATACGCACTTATATCGGATCCACAGTGCGCAACTTGTCAACACGCTTAAAGGAACACAAATACAGCATTAAAATGGGTACTCAAAATACCTCATTAGCCATGTTGGTCCATACAGGAAACTTTCACCCAGACTGGAATAGTGTCACAATCCTTCCATCACCTCCTAATAAGTTTCTGACTTTATTCACCGAAAGTCTGTATATAATTCATCATAAAAAGTCTGCATGCAACGATGATATTCCATACAATATCCCTCACCCCTGGAGACTTCTTATAGAAAATAAACCTAATACATAGTTATTGTTGAATCTATTAAGCTTATTGTATTGTGTCGATTATATTTCGCAGACTTTGCGCTTGCGCTATAACTCTAACTCCTACGTCACTGAACGTTGTAAATATATACTTCAGTACATGTCAAATTGCTTCAGTATTCACACATCTGATGATGGGAGTCGCTGGCGACCCCGAAAGCGCTCATGTGTCATTGTAATCCATATGTGTTTTTAACTTAATAAAGTTTTAAATATCATGTGTTTTGAAACCTGTTGTTAAAGATCGTGCTACGACGGATGTTTTTTAAAGAAGCTATTATATGGTTTCATCATCAGGCGTAAGAAATAAGATACAGATCCTTTCAAATACACACTACTCAAAATACCCCTTGGGGTTATAACGGCAAAAGATATATCTTACGTGATGGTTATGAGCAGGAACATTGTGGCGCTTGTTTCATTTAAATATCAAATTGTTGTCAAAGTTAGCTATAAAGAGCAGTTGCGGTTTTTGATGAAGATGAGATATTTAACATTCCAACATGTTATAGTTTTTGTTAAGGTTTCTTCGTCAGTTCACGAAAAATAGTTTCTTCGTTAAAAGCCGCAACTGCTCTTTATAACTAACTTCGACAACAATTTGATATTTAAATCAAACACGCGCCACAATGTTCCTGCTCATAACCATCACGTAAGATATATTTTTTGCCGTTATAACCTCAAGGGGTATTTAGAGTAGGGTGTATTTGAAAGGATCTGTATCTTATTTTTTACGCTTGATTATGAAACCATATAATAGCTTCGAAAGCGCTAGTGTATTTTAGCAGAAAATTAAAATATTTCTAACGTGCCTAGACGGTATAAACTTTTTATTCTCTATATACAGTATAATCCGGTGCGTAGTCAATCTCACCCAGTGCATGACATCGCAAATCTTCATATCTTACAGAGTGCATCACTTGGGAATATTTAATGCCTCTCTGTAATCATTTCTGACTTGAGTTTCTTGAAGATGGTTAACTGCAAATTGAGTCACAATGTCCTTCTCATCTCCCAAAACTGCCATAAATGTTGCATTACTGGTTGTACTTTCGTAAAATGATTGATCGATCTTATTCCAGTACTGTTCAAAACTTTTAAAAATGGCTATATCAGGGCCAGATAATGAACGTCGCATAGCCTCGTTGATCACACTTGCAAGAATGAGTTGTAATATGTGGTGACGACATGCTAGGTAGAGGATATCCTTTTCGAACTTTTGTTCGAAAAGTATGAAGCTCAATTTCTGTGACCTGTGCTGTTGGCAGTAGTGTCAAAGCACATTGCGTTTACTTACTGAATATCCCCCACTCTTCAAGCAAAATAGCCCCTGCTTGAGCCTGTGCTTGTCTTGTACCTGCCTGTAACTTCGGAACGCCAAGAAGCTGATTTGCGCCCAGTCCATACACAATCACCGGTAGCCGATTTACCTTTTCATTCCCAGTCAGGTCTGGAAGAAGTTTTTCGTCCCAGTGAGCAACAACTGAGCATTTTGCCCGAAATTCTTCCTTTAAATTTTTTGTAAGTTCTTCATGAACTTTTTCTCGATATCTCCGAATAGAAGACCTGTTAATATTAAGATCATTTACTGTGTGGCTGAGGCCCTCAGCAGTTGCTGACAACACATATGTGGCTTTTCTATCACTTAACTGTACTCTATCTAAAACCACAGCAACAGATGGTGTGATAATAATTAATACAGACATTTAACGTGGACCAGGAACATCAAACAAAGAACTTCGCTCTTTCCACGTTTATAAGTGAGTCACGGAAAAATTATCATTGACCGCCACCGGGAGTCGTACCCAGGGTCTTCCAGTTATGCGCCGGATATGCTTCCGCTACACCACAGCGGCCTTGAATTCCTCCGGACTCTCACACACACTAATTGCCAAGCCAATTTGGCAGGTTGCTTCTTGGAGCCCCGCACAATGCCGGGGATTCACCAAAAGATGGTAAGCAGCAACTGAAGAAATAATTAGAAGGCGAATGAATAATTAATACAGGCATTTAACGTGGACCAGGAACATCAAACAAAGAACTTCGCTCTTTCCACGTTTATAAGTGAGTCACGGAAAAATTATCATTGGCTGCCACCGGGAGTCGAACCCAGGGTCTTCCAGTTACGCGCCGGATATGCTTCCGCTACACCACAGCGGCCTGGAATTCCTCCAGACTCACACACGCTAACTGCCAAGCCAATTTGGCAGGTTGCTTCTTGGAGCCCCGCGACTTCCGTGACTCACTTATAAACGTGGAAAGAGCGAAGTTTTTTGTTTGATGTTCCTGGTTCACGTTAAATGTCTGTATTAATTATTCATTCGCCTTCTAATTATTTCTTCAGTTGCTGCTTACCATTTTTGGTGAATCCCCGGCACTGTGCGGGGCTCCAAGAAGCAACCTGCCAAATTGGCTTGGCAGTTAGCGTGTGTGAGTCCGGAGGAATTCGAGGCCGCTGTGGTGTAGCGGAAGCATGTCCGGCGCGTAACTGGAAGACCCTGGGTTCGACTCCCAGTGGCGGCCAATGAGAATTTTTCCGTGACTCACTTATAAACGTGGAAAGAGCGAAGTTCTTTGTTTGATGTAGATGGTGTGATAATGTTCATACGTGTCCTATTACGGCTGGAACCAGTGGGAATGGAAGGTACTGCCATTACTTGATCAGTGCTTGTGTGTACCTTCTGCTCTTCAAGATCATTAATGTTATTTCCATCACCGGAGGAAATTAGAGCGGCACTTTCAGTCTGAGCCATTTGTTTCTCTTCGTATTCTGCTTAAACTCTTTGTTTTTTCGTTTCCGTTGTTCGGCCCTTGCTCTTTGGATGTCAACACTTTATCGACTTGGCCGAAGTAACCAGGGCGACCAGGTCCTCTTTGTATAAGAAGGAAATTCTTGTCCTCTTGGATCTTTATCATCTGCAGGGCTTCCTGATGAGCAATATCAAATAAGTTGTTAAAATCTGTGGGAAATTGAGACTCATTGGCTTGCTGAACAGCTGTTTTTCTTTTGTAAGTTTGTTTTCAGCTTGAGCCACTTTTCATGAAGTTTCTCTAATATCTTGATACAATCCTGTTCATGACGAATGGGAGTACGTGCCTTTTCCCAAAACACAGCAGTTTCCTTAACAACAGCCCTACAACTCTCACGAATTGTCTTCTTCAAGGTTTTGTGGTGGTAGAAAAAGAAACTCAACACTTATTTATTTGAAGGTAATTTGGATCCTTTCAGTTCACTTTCTTCAGAGCCAATTAACCAAATTTTAGAGACTTGTATTAGATACTGCTGCCATTTTTACTGTTCAGTTTTCACAATACCTGCAACAGACAATATTGTTGCGATTATCAGAGTGTGTACTTGAATAAAGCAATTATAGCCTGTAACGTATACTCTATATTCACTTTCCTTTTGATTTTACTATCTCTGGTTATTTTATTTTTCTATGTAAATTATCTTCTTACTGAACGAGATATTATTTCACCCGCTGAATGAGATCTGGCAATGAGTGTAAGTCATGACGTGGTGGTAGCCAGTATAAATAGGCGCGTTCAACGATACCTAAGGAGAGCGTTTGTTGTTGTACGGAGAGCGTTTGTTGTTGTACGGAGAGTGTTGGTTTATGTGAAAGAGAGCGTTTGTTTATGAGTATAGAGCTCCGTTCATGTGCAAGGAGCTACGTGTTATTTGAGTAGCTGTGTGTGATGATACCAGTAGAAGTTCATAATAAAAGGTTTTACGTAAGTACGTCTTTCTCAGTTCATAGTACTGTCAGACCTCTGTCTGGCTGTTAGGTTTATTTCAATTAATATTACTAGTAACAACCAGCATAAGACTTTATTCATCTTAATTACTGCTACAACATTACTACCAGTTATAAGTTTGTTCATTACTATTACTACACTACTAGCAGGTGACTTTATTCATGATCTTAATTAACTAGTAACAACAACCATTTGAATTCACTATTTGAAGCTTAGTACAGGCATATAATTCAGTAGCAGAAGCATTATACTTAGCTTAGTTGAAAGCCTTATTCATTATAATTAGCTTAGCTGGTAAAAGAGAATATTCATTATAAGCCGAGATAAAAACACAAGTAAATCAATAAAATAAAGTTATTTATCAGTACTCGAACAAATTACAAAGCAAAAACTTCGATAAACACACAAACCGTCGAATACTAGCAGATAGAGCGAGTAAACGAAGACTAAACTTGGGTGCCCAGCTTCAGCCCTTTATATAGGCAAGCTTGTTTCTGGAACTGTACATATTTTTCCAACTATATGAAATAATAATAAAAATAGACAATACCTTATTTACGTGAAGTATTTGATTGACACTACTTATAAGTCAAATAAGACAAGAGAAGGTGAAAGGAGAAGTCAGGCCAAGGGGATAATACGGTAAGTGGAAATTTCAACTGACTTGAGCGACCTCTAAATATAGTCGGATCTGCATGAAACTTAAAAAAAAAAAACATTTTTTTATATAGTAGAACAACGTAGGAGGGTCAGACAACAACATTTCAAAACTTCAAAACCTTTAGAGAGCTTAACCCAAGCCACAAACAATAAATTCTTGTATTTTGCTTTTAATTTTGACATTTGAGTATTTTCGGCTTTAAAATGAAGAGAAATATCAATCACTGGAACTCTGGTTTGTAATAGGCCTATTCGTGGGCAACAGTTCCCAAGAAGTTTCAAATAATCAAAATTATATACAGTCCGTTGGTGTAATTGCACCCAGTGATCATTCGAAGTGCTCTACAGTGCAAACAGACAGAGAACAGAAATAAACTACCTACTATGTAGGATGGTTGATGGTGAGTTTAAAGAAATCTGGCAATATCAAAAATCAAATGAGGTAAAAGAAATACATCGAATTACTCAAGGTGGTTCTGCAAGCTAAATTGCATCAAATTACGGTTAATCAACAACAAGCTGTGCATTTGAACTTTGTGTAGCCAAGATGCCAACAAAGTGCCAAAAAAAAAAATCGTTGGACTTACAAATAAATACCAAATTTTCAGCAAAATAATATCAAAATTTTCCCAGAAAATAGCAAATAGCATAAGTAATACGACATAATATATCAAAATTATCCCAGAAAATAGCAAATAGCATAAGTAATACGATATAGTATATCAAAATTTTCCCAGAAAATAGCAAATAGCATAAGTAATACGATATAGTATATCAAAATTTTCTCAGAAAATAGCAAATAGCATAAGTAATACGATATAATATATCAAAATTTCCCCAGAAAATAGCAAATAGCATAAGTAATACGATATAATATATCAACATTTTCCCAGAAAATAGCAAATAGCATAAGTAATACGATATAATATATCAAAATTTTCCCAGAAAATAGAAAATAGCATAAGTAATACGATATAATATATACAAATTTTCCCAGAAAATTGCAATAGCCTCTAGTAATATGATAAATAACATTTTTGCTGTAAAATAGCATGACCTGGCAACATCGGTTCCTGACCCGATTTCGACCCGGTTTAAATATCCGTTATATTTTGAAAAGAAAAAAAAAATCAAAGAAGAAAAATGCTCACTGTGGAATTTTGTGCTCGATACTGGTGCCTGAAGGACATAAAACTGATTTTTCATGCAAAGTAAAAGAAGACTGTCGTCAGAAGGAAGAGAGGCAATGAGGAAAACAACATTCACATTTTGTAAACTTTCAACTCATCATAAGCTTGTGAAAATTAGTGTTGCTGTGAAACATATTCTGAAGCTTGATATGTTATCAAGAAAACAACAAAAACTGAAATTAAACATACAACAAGTTACATAATTCAAAATCTTTGATTGTAGCACCATCAAAATTAGGTGAGACAACCAGAATATTACTGCGGAGGGACTTTTGACGATCGCAGAGGTATTTGAAAACATGTGCAAAACAATTAGGGTTACGTCTTGCAAATGAAAGACGGCAGTTTCAGTACTTTCCGTAAGTTAGTCAATAAATTATATGTTCCCATAATACGTTTGTTTGATTTCCGTGTAACGCACGTAAGTTCTCCCCTGAGGAGAGACTTTTGAACTCCCTGTATAGATATAAATATTAGAATTCAAAGAAGATTTTTTCGGGTCGGGTCCTGGGCAGTTACAGATCCGGGTCCAAAATGTTTGACTCGTTTCCAACTTTGCATCTAACAGCAGATGTAAATACAAGAAAGAATAACTGAAATAAATCAACCGTTTCATGAAAGGCTCGTAGAATCATTCCCAACTTTTCTTTTTTACAGCACCCAACTGAATTCAAAGAAGATTTTTCGGGTCGGGTCCGGGACAGTTACAAGAATTTAATTATTTGAAACATAATTTTTTTTCGATTGGAGGTTTAACGACCACCGTGAGCAACTCAATGGGCTATAAGCAGTCGTCCCTCCTTAATTTATAGCCACTGTTTCCAGGGAAGGGAGAGAGAGCCAGCGCCGTAAGCCAAACACAACATTCATGCCTCACAAGGATTCGAACCCGGACCAATGATCAGAAGCCATCACTTATACCACTGCGCCACAGGTCGGCGAAGTAAGAGTTGTAACGTTCTGGTAACATGATAGTTTTGCAGGAAATTCGAAGATTTTGGTAAGGCGAACACGCATTACGTACAAAGAAATCTGTGCGAGATTTAATCGCTTAAAGAGACTGCTGTTCTTTAGATACTATGAGAAACTAGAGAAATTGTGCTGATCATACTGTAAAGCAATGCCTGTGAAAACATTTATAATAAGAAAGGTAACACCGAATTCTCGGGCCGCCCCGGTGGCGCAGTGGTCTAAGGCGCTGGCCTCTGATCATTCGTCCGTAAGGGGTCCGGGTTCGAATCCCGGTCAGGCATGGATGTTGTGTTTGTCTTACGGCACTGGCTCTCTCCCTTCACTGGAACCAGTGACCCTAAATTAGGGACGGGCGACTGCTTATAGCCCATTGAGTTGCTCACGGTGGTCGTTAAACCTCCAACAAAAAAAAAAAAATTCGCGGTGATAAACAACACATCTTTTGAATCCTTTCAAACACAAAAAGCATTTTTCGAAGCGAGATTTTAGAAAATCAGACAAAAAGAAAATGCATTTACGCCCCCTAGTGGAGAAACTGCGTGTTATTTAAATGGCACACTGTGAGCAGTGATTTTCATAGTGAATAAAACCAGTTAAGCAAAGATTTTTTTACATCAGGATTCTACCTAGAATCGATAAAAATTTACATAGCTACTTACGCATCCTAGCGGCAGAAATGTGCGTGACGAAAAATCACTAATTGCAGGTAAAATGTTCTTCACAGCGGCAGGTAGCCGGACTGAAGGAATTTTTTTTAAATTGAACAATTAGAAGTATAGATATAGAAGCAAATTTAATATAATTTTACGCTCCTATCAGAAAACTGCGCGTTATTTGAAGAAAAAAACGGGCGTAAAAATATTGTTCTTAGTGAGGTATCCAACCAAGAAAGGAATTTTTCCATTGGATTTTTTAAATCGCAAATACTCTTGCAAATAAAAATAAGCACGGATGCATCCTAGCGGCAGAACTGTGCATTACAAAAAGAAAATATGCGTAAAATATTCTTCATAGTGGAAGCTGTGCGATGGAACAGATGTTTTCAAATTCGAAACTTTTTCTTCCTGTCTCTTCAGAGGCAAAGATAGGAAGAAAAAAGTTTATACATATAAGCCCCTAGTGGGCAAGCTGTGCATTATTTGAAGTGGATAATATAAATTTTTACTATAAGAAATGAACATATACAGTAGAAAACTAATTTTCTCAATCAGATTTTCAAAGCCGAAAATTCATTTACAAGCAGAAATACACACTTAGAGTTAAAACTGTTCATCATGAAAAATTCAAACGTGCGCCGTAAATATTTCTCAACATGAATGCTATTCGATACAAAAAGAAATTTTTCCAATCGGACTTTTAGCAGTCAAAATATCAAGAATGGTAGAATATACATTTACGCTACCAATCTGGAAAATTATGTATTATTTTCGACAGGAAGTACGCAGAGAATGTATTTTGTAGTGAGCGGTATTTCGCCAAAGAAAGTGTTTTTTTAGTCTGATTTTTAGGCCCATTGATACCACTGAAAATAAATTATAAACAGAAACAGGTACTTATTCCTTCCTGTGGTGAAATTGTACGCTACGAAAAATTAAAAATTATGTGCAAAATAATTTTTATCATAAACGCTCTCCCAAGAAAAGTAATTTTTCAAATTTGACATACAGAAGAAGAGCTATCTGAAAAAATACAATATATCAGTTTACACCGCCTAGCGAGTAAACTGAGTATTTATTTGAAGAATATACTGTATGTAAAACCAGTGGCGTACCAGCAAAAAAATATCTTCGAGGCGCTTTTGCGAAAATCTATTTTGCTCTCAATTACTGAAAATTTTAAATTCTATGTTGTTAACTATATTTTTCGGGCATTTTAATAATTCAAATTCTTTGGAACCTATAGGCATTTTTTTTATAAAAAACATTTTTACACTTTATTGCGTGCAACACTGCACGTTGTGATTAAAATGACAGCCCTAGTTTTATACCAAAAACAAAGCATTACAAAACACTTACGCCAAAGTTAATCATATCATTCAAATTTTATTCTTCTAGAGAACCAAGGCCAGCCTCTTTGAAATGCTTCACGATCACACAAGTAAAATATGTAACGGCTGTGTAACAGTGTCTAAAGACTTTTTCTAGTCTAAAATACCGAACACAAGCAAACAATGAAAAAATGCCGTCTGCGCACGGTATATAGTCCGGGGTCCATACTGGAACACCCAGTTAGGTTTTATTAAAACACGAAAGTAAAAGGTTAAAATCATAAGACCTTTCGTAAACCCGCACCGGGATCTATCATGATATACACTAAAAAAGAGAAAGATGGGCTAGCCCCAAACATATATATGATGCACTGAGAAAAAACGTTTTGTTAATTCAACAAATTTTTTTGTTGAATTTGCAAAATTATTTTGTTGAAAATTATTGTTGATTTAACAAAATTTATTGTTATGACGATAAAACATTCATTTAACAAAATGATTTGTCGATTTTTGGGAATTTGTTTGATCCAACAAAACATATTGTTATCATGACAAAATGTTTTGTTGCTGCAACAAAACATTTTGTCATGATAACAATATGTTTTGTTGGATCAAACAAATTCCCGAAAATCGACAAATCATTTTGTTAAATGAATCGACAAATCATTTTGTTAAATGTTGCTGCAACAAAACATTTTGTCATGATAACAATATGTTTTGTTGGATCAAACAAATTCCCGAAAATCGACAAATCATTTTGTTAAATGAACAAAACGTTTTGTCGTAATAACAATAAATTTTGTTAAATCAACAACAATTTTCAACAAAATAATTTTGCAAATTCAACAAATTTTTCTGTTGATTCTACAAAATTTTTGTTGTATTAACAAAACGTTTTTCTCAGTGTGATGTCATCATCATCATCATCATTGTAAACCATTATCAATCCACTGCTGGACGAAGGTCTCCCCAAGTTTCTTCCACAACGGTCTGTCTTGTGCCAGTCTCCTCCATGTCACTCCCGCATACTTTCGAATTTCATTAACCCATCTTCCATGTGGTCTTCTTCTGGGTCTTTTCCTGTCCCTTGGAATCCAATCTAAAATTTCGGCTGTCCATCGATGGTCTGTTCTCCTGGCAGTATGTCCAGCCTATTGCCATTTCAGGGATTTAACTCTGATCATGATGTCTTCCACTCTTGTCATTTTTCGGATCCACGAGTTCCTCTTCTTATCTCTCCTGGTTACACCAAGCATGCACCTCTCCATGCTTTTTTGAGTTGTCTGCAGCCTTTGTATGTCTCTTTTAGTTAAGGTCCACGTCTCTGCACCATACGTAAGCACTGGAAGGATGCATTAATCAAACACTTTTCTTTTAAGACATAATGGCATATTGCTCTTGAAAATTATGCCGTTTCTTCCAAAAGCTCTCCAGGCAAGTTTTGTACGCCGATTGATTTCTTCATCAATGTGACTCTCACTTGATATCTGCTGTCCAAGATAAATGTATATGACGTAATTACAAATGCCACCTAGTGTGGAAAAGGAGCAAACTGACAAAACACACGATTAAAATACCGATGAATGATTGAAATGCATAAGGCTGACCTGTCGAATTATGAAAAGCATTGTCCGAAAACAAGAATGTCCAAGGTCTCAGTACAACATGTGGAATATAGTCATTGCAGCATAAATGTCCCCTCCAAATAATGAATAAACTTCCGGCGAAAGTTAAATGCGATCTCTTACCTGGTATAAGGAAGATCGTCGTTTCCTTCTAGATGGGAAAGCGTGTTCCCGAGTGAACCAGCTAGCGAGTGCAGTTGCCATACCTCCAACTCGAACACTGTACATATGTTCCTTGATTCGGGTGTTCAATGTGCATGAGGTAGACCCTATGTGTTCTTGATCCACATCTCCTGGATTGGATGCTTTCAGTGGGATACGATAAATACCATGTCTGTTACCCATTTCAATAACTTTGAATAAACTTTTGGCATTTAACTTTTGCCGAAAGTTTATTCATTATTTGGAGGGGACATTTATGCTTCAATGACTATGTTCCACATGCTGTACCGAGACCTTGGACATTCTTGTTTTCAGACAATGCTTTTCATAATTCGACAGGTCAACCTGATACAGTTTAATCATTCATCTGTATTTTAATCGTGTGTTTTGTCAGTTTGCTCCTTTTCCACACTAGGTGGCATTTGTAATTACGTCATATACATCTTCATATATATGTTTGGGGCTAGCCCATCTTTCTCTTTTTCAGTGTATCTGATGATGGATCCCGGTGCGGGTGTCCGAAAGGTCTTATAATTTTAACCTTTAACTTTCCTGTTTTAATAAAACCTATCTGGGTGTTCCAGTATTGACCCCGGGCTATACCGTGCACAGACGGCATTTTTTTATTATTGTACAAGTTATGCACGTAGTTTTTCATTATTAAGTAAGCAAATAAAAAGTATTTAAAATTGTGGCACAAAAAGAGCAAAATTACTTAAATTATATACTCTTGAATATGAAAAACACACACTTGTCACAATGTCTTTGCACATAGTAAAGGTCTTTCCTTTTGACTCTGTTACATGTAAAAAAATGACACAGCTCTCTGTTTTTTTCGTTCCCGCGAAGAACACCTTTTACCTCATATTCTAAAGAATGCGTAGTATGTGCAAACAAGGGTTATATATAATACGCTTAATTTTTTTTTTTTTTTTTGATATAAAATTTTTATTTGTTCTCACGTTCTTTTGTTTTTATACATGTACAGGAACTATTGCTATGGCTGTGAAAAAGGGTATCATCTCCTCTGGAGCAGCCGCTTTCCCGTCACCCAATTTTTGTAAACTAAAGTAAAAATGATTTCTTGAAGATTTTACTCATTTACTGGGGAAAAAATTGCTTTTCTTTGTAATACTTCATTCAAATGTCGCGTCAAAATTTTTTGACTATTTCTTTAACCAGTTTCACGTGAAGTTTCCTCAAAATTTTTGTAAAATCCTTCTGCTGAGGCTAGAGCCGTGAGGTCCTCCCGCGCCAAGGTTAATAGACAGTAAGGTTTGCTCATCCCACCTTCCTCGCAGATGACTAATCGTGACGTCACTGAGTGACATCACTGTCCTAACATGTGAATCGTAGATCCAAACTGTAACTATGGAGGAAGATGTCTTGTCAACAATTTTTATAACTCAAACACAGAACAAAAGCTTATGCAAAAGCACATTTACATTAAATATAGAAGAAATTCACAGTTGTGTGAATATTTTAGTAATTTAATTTCAAAAATACCTCCCGCACAGTTTTATTACGTAAAAGGCAGGAAAACGTTATACTTTTAAATGTTAATTTAGTTACAAGGGGAATTTTTGCTGTTTTTATACAAATTAAGAAAAGAAAACGCACAGCAGGACATATTATTGTCGTATAATAAAGAATTTCTTTATGAGGAATAGAAAAAGCATCTCGGCAACATTCCCAAATTTTTTAAATTAAAAATTGGAAACATTACGCATTAAAAACTCTCGTAGAAGTTATGAAGATTATTTCACCTTGTTTACGAATAATAATCCGACACGCTGCTATGGTTCAGATACAAAGAAACGTGGCGATTAGGTAGTCTTACGATGGCGATTTGTAGAACGACGTCACAAAGCAATCTCTGAAAGTGCAGGATGAGTATAACCTTGTCATCTACTAACCTTGCTACCGCACTGCGGCGGTTGCGGGGGCTATCAGTACGCCTATATATAAAACATAATCGTTGTAAAATATATCGAAGGAAAAATAACTCTTTCAATCGGATATTTAGTAGCAATGATATGGTGTAGAACACATTACGTTTTCAATAGCAGCTGCACTTACGTATTTCCAATAGCGGTGAAAGAGAATAACAAGTTAGTAAAATCATGCAATGCATTGTTTATGATACGCTTTCCACGAATTATTGATACGCTTACCACAAATTATTACTCAAGTTATGTATATAATGGCTGTGGAATAAATCTCGCTCCTGTGTTCTGACCTTTGACCCCATTTCGATGATATTCAACAGAACCGGTTCACTATACCTCCGGAACAACATGATAAAGTTTTGTTGCAATAGAAGCATTTTAGGTAAGTTATGAGAATAATGGCTGTGGAATAAATATGGCTTTTGTGCAATGACTTTTGACCCCATTTCGTTGATATTCAACAGAACCGGTTCACTATACCTCCGGAACAACATGATAAAGTTTTGTCGCAATCCAAGCATTTTAGGTAAGTTATGATGCACAAGGGCAATGGAATGGATCCCACTCCAGTGTCCTGACCTTTGACCCCATTTCGCCCATTTTCAATAGGGTTCGTTCCCATGTGGTTTCTTACCACATACTAAAATTTCATCGAAATCGAACCATTTTTACGCAAGTTATGACGCATAAGGGCAATGGAATAAATCCCGCTCTTATGCCCTGCCTGACCTTTGACCTCATTTTGCCCATTTTCAATAGGGTTCGTGCCCAGATGGTTCCCTACCACATACTAAAATTTAATCGAAATCGAACCATATTTACGCATTTTATGACGCATAAAGTCAATGGAATGGATCCCGCTTTTATGTCCTGACCTTTGACCCCATTTCGCCCATTTTCAATAGGGCTCGTGCCCAGGTGGTTCCCTACCACATACTAAAATTTCATCGAAATTGAAAATTTTAAAGTAAGTTATGACGCATAAAGGCAATGGAATGGATCAAGGTCCTGACCTTTGACCCAATTTCACCCATTTTCAATAGAGATCGTCCCCAGGTGGTTGCCTACCACATACTAAAAATTCATGGAAATCGAATAATGTTCACGCAAGTTATGACGCATACGAGCAATAGAATGGATCCCGCTCCTATGTCCTGACCTTTGACCCTGCTTCGCCCATTTTCAATAGGGTTCGTCCCCAGGTGGTCCCCTACCACATACTAAAATTTCGTCGAAATCGAACCATTTTCACATGAGTTATCGTGCGGACGGACAAAGCTGGAGCATATATGCTTCTTCAACCTACGGTTGGAAAGCGTAAAAAAATGATATAGATCATACATTAATTGAAATTTCTTTACCTACCCATGACTATAATATTAGAGGTAGATCTCAACTGAGACCACCCAGACCGACCAAGTCTGAAGTTTCCGATTAATGAATGCCGTTTCTTCGACTAGCGAATCCTGTGATGGTTATATTCAAATTAATCGGAAACTTGAGACTTGGTAGTTCTGGGAGTTAGCATACCCGGGCGCTATCTGGGAGACGCGGGTTCGAGTCCCGCTCCAAGACGATGACATTTTCAAGTTTTCGGATAATATCTGACTTACCATCCTTGTCACATTTACATCAAAAATCGGATTGTCATCTACAAAATTTGTATTACATGGTGTAATCCTGTATTTATTTCATGATTTATCTGCTTCTCCGGGAAATCCCGGGATAGGATTCTTAGCCTCCAGATTCGCTAAACATGAATGCCGGTTGCTTAGACTAGCGAATAATGTGATGGTTATATTCAAATTAATCGGAAACTTGAGACTTGGTCGTTCTGGATGGTGTAGTGGTTAGCATACCTGGGCGCTCTCTGGGAGACGCGGGTTCGAGTTCAGCTCCAGGACGATGAAATTTTCAAGATTTCGGATATTATCTGACTTACCACCCTTGTCACATTTACACCAAAAATCGGATTGTTATCTTCAAAATTTGTGTTACATGGTGTAATCCCGTATTAATTTCATGAAATGTATTCTGGCTGAAAACAAAATGGGGAAGAGAGAATGCTGGAAATTGTTTCGTTTCATTAAGAAATTAGAATATGGTTCACAGCAAGACCAATTTTCACATATTCTGAAACTTGATATGTTATCAAGAAAACAGCAAAAACTGAAATTAAACATACAACAAATTACTTAATTCAAATTTTTTGACTGTATTAGCATCAAAATGAAATGGAACAGCTTTAACATTACTGCGGAGGGACTTTTTGACTCTCGCAGATGTTTTTGAAAACATGTGTAAAGCAGTTAGGTTTTATGAAGGACGATAGTTTCAACACTTTCTGTAAGTGAGTAAATTATACGTTTCCGCTAAACTTTTATGTGATTTCTATTATATATAACCTACGACACCCACTGCGGAGAGACTTTTTGAACGCCCAGTGTAATCATGTATTATAATTATATATGATTATGGCTTTTATCGATTATGAAAACGCTTTGATTCCGTGAAACCATCAGCAGTTACAATGGCTTTGAAATCCTGCGGTATTGAAGATGCATACATTAATATTAATAACATCTATGAAAATGCAAGTGCAAAGATCCGGCTAGTTGAGAATAAAGCACACATAAAAATTGGAAAGGGAGTGAGACAAGGTGACACCATATCTCCGAAGCTCTTTAATGCCACATTGGAAAATGTCTTTCAATCACTGAACTGGGAAAACAAAAAGATAAAGATTAATGGAAATTATCTAACTCACTTTCGTTTTGCTGATGACGTAGTCAATTTTGCAACTACCCAATCAGAGCTGCAGATTATGATCCAGAAACTTGCTGACAAGAGTAAAGAAGTGGGATTAAAAATGAACTTTCAGAAGACAAAAGTGATGTTCAATGCTTTTACAAGAAATGAAGATTTATCGATTGGTGGAGAAAAGCTGGAGATAACAGTTACGTACGTTTATCTTGGACAGCAGATATCAAGTGAGGGTCACATTGATGAAGAAATTAATCGGCGTATAAAACTTGGATGGAGAGCTTTTGGAAGAAACAGTATAATTTACAAGAGCAGTATGCGATTATGACTTAAAAGAAAAGTGTTTGATCAATGCATCCTTCCAGTGCTTACGTATGATGCAGAGACGTGGACCTTAACTAAAAGAGACATACAAAGGCTGCAGACAACTCAAAGCAGCATGGAGAGGTGCATGCTTGGTGTAACCAGGAGAGATAAGAAGAGGAACTCGTGGATCAGAAAAATGGCAAGAGTGGAAGACATCATGATCAGAGTAAAATCCCTGAAATGGCAATGGGTTGGACTTATTGCCAGGAGGACAGACCATCGATGGACAGCCGAAATTTTAGATTGGATTCCAAGGGACAGGAAAAGACCCAGAAGAAGACCACATGGGAGATGGGTGGATGAAATTCGAAAGTATGCGGGACTAACATGGAGGAGACTGGCACAAGACAGACCGTTGCGGAAGAAACTTGGGGAGACCTTCATCCAGCAGTGGAATGATAATGGTTGACAATGATGATGATGTACAATTATAAATTGAGTTTCGAATTTACAGTTTAAAGCAGATTTTCTGGGTCAGGTACAGGTCGGGTTCAATTATGTAACGTCCAGGTCCAAAATCTTTAACCCGTTTTCAACTCTGGGTATTATAAGCATGCTCATTTTTCAAAAGAAGTGTGCTAAAAACTACATAGAACTCTCACATGGGAGGGACCAGAAAGAATTTGAAAGTATGAGGTTATTAATCAGGCAACCAGCTCTTGCTTAGCATCAAAGAGGTCAAAGCTGATTTAGGAATATTACACATAGGAGTGCTCGTAAGTCGGATTTTTTTATGTATTTTTACAGTGTTAAAGCACACATATTGACAAACGCGAATATTAACGTATTTTCATTTGCCAATATATTTGTCAAAGTGTAACGAATGCGGATATGCCATTACGACTTAATAGTAGAAAAATAGTACATCTTCTAAATCAAAAGGCAAATAGATAATAACTGTTAGAACTAAACAATGCAAAAATAATTTTTCGAGTCCAACCTATAGATCCAGAGGTATTTCGAAAGAAAAATAAGTCTAAATTTCGAGAATATTTTGCAGTAGTAAAGCTTTCCTGGAAAAGGCATGGGAGATTATGATAACGGCGGCATTAATCTCACGCAAAAATTATTTTGCACATTTGATATTTAGAAACGCAAATATAGAGCTAAATGCAAATCTACATTTGGGCAATTCGCCAAAATATACATTTTCTTCAATTAGTGGTAAAATGAATATCATGCAACGCAAAGAAAAAAATTCTTGGGAATTTTAACATAGAGCTACAACAAAAGAACGAGGTAATTTTTACACAGAGCTACGACAAAAGAACTTTTATTAGTTATTCTTGGGAATTTTCACATAGAGCTACGGCAACAGAACATTTCAAGACTCACCTTCAGAAGCTAGATATCGTTAAAGTTAGAAGATAATATTTCTAGTCTGATTTTTAGAAGTGGAAATATCGTGAAAAATGTAATCTGATATTTATAGTCCACCCTTTAGAAGTGTAAAATGCTTCCACATGACGGAAGCAAGAAAAAACTGTGTTCTGCAGAATTTTGAAAACGCGTGATTTTCATCATTCCAATAATTTTCCAATCTGACTTATAGATGTAGAGATATTGTGTCCGCAGACTAACACGTGGAAAGAGGGACAAAGTGATACTATAAGCAAGTGGGCAATTTTTAGAAAAGATATGCTTAAAATAAAGAAGGGAGAGAGAGAGAGAGAGAGAGAGAGAGAGATTATCATTTCTTGCCAAAGAGCTTATTGAAGAGATAAAAGAAGGGACACTTTTTTCATTACTTAAAACAAAAGTTCAGTTTCGTTGAAGCGCATCTACAACGGCCGTTCCGTAAAAAGTGAGAGTAAAATCACGCAAAAATGAAGAAATATAGGTACAGCAAAATATATGTTATTCTTTCTCAAAGTATCTTCCCTCAGATAATATGCAACTGTCCCAAAGTTCAGTCCATTTTTCAAAGCATGTGGCGAAGGCATTTTCTGGAAGCTGCTTAGCGACCCCTGTACAGCTTGGATAACGTCAGCATCTGTGTTGAATGTTGTGCCAGGGAACTTCTCCTTCATTGTTGGAAACAACCAGAAATCGCACGGGGCGAGGTCAGGACTGTAGGCATGATTTCAATACGACATTTCGTAAGAAACTCTTGAACACAAGCAGCCGCCGCCCCTGTGGCGCAGTGGTCTAAGGCGTTGGCCCTGATCATTCGTCCGTAAGGGGTCCGGGTTCGAATCCCGGTCAGGCATGGATGTTGTGTTTGTCTTACGGCACTGGCTCTTTCCCTTCCCTGGCACCAGTGACCCTAAATTAGGGACGGGCGACTGCTTATAGCCCATTGAGTTGCTCACGGTGGTCGTTAAACCTCAAAAAAAAAAAAAAAAAAAAAAAAAAAAACACAAGCAGCCGCATGTGGGCGGGCGTTATCATGGTGTAGGATCCAATTGCTCACCAGTTTGGTCGCTTAATCGATACGCGCCGTCGCAGACGTTTCAAGACTGAAATGTAATATTCAGCATTGTCAGTAATTTGTGGAGGAACAGGATGCTGGTAGGCTACACCTTTATGACCAAAGAAAATTATCATAATCTTCCCAGCTGATTTGGTTTGGCGGATTTTATTTGGAGGAGGCGAGCCTGTGTGTTTCCAGACCCTCGTTGCGCGCTTCGTTGGGGGGGGGGGGGGGTCGAAATAGTGGACTCATGTTTCATCGGCAGTTATTACTGCGTTTAGAAAGCTTACATCCTTTGCAATCGTTTGTTTCCACTCATGACACATCTGGACTCTGGCTAACAATTGTCTTCTCGTCAGGTGATGAGATACCCATCAGGAACACACACGATGCAGCAGTAATTTGTCACGTAGAATGCGAAATACCAACGTTTTTGAAATATTAGTTGACGCCCCTATGTCTTCGCACGTCATTCGTCGATCTTCTTGCAGAATTGCCCAAACAGTGTTAACAATACGCTCCGTAACAACACTTTCAGGTCGACCAAGCCTAGGAGCGAGTTCTGCCGACATAGGCCTTTTTTTTTTTTTTTTATCATGGTGCCATCTAAACATTCTTGACTCACACAAACATTTATCTTTGTAAGCGTTTTTCATTACATCATCTGTTTCTGAAGCCGTTTTTCTCAAGCGATAGCAAAATTTTATCGCACAACGCATTTCATTTTTTAACTCTGATTGATTGATTATAGAAGATTTTAGAAAGGGAGTGTCTGACCCCAGGTCTTAAACAACCCTTAGAAATAGGAAGCTAGGAGATTTGGGCTAGAGTGCCCGATAGGAAAGTGACACGGAAGCGAAGTAAAAAGGGGGAGGAAGACGCCCTTATTTATTACGGGGGGAGTACCCGGGGTCCGACGGCTTAACGTGCCCATCCGACGCACGGCGGGTATTTAGTGGATCGAGCGTTCGTACCTGCCTGGGATCGAACCTGAGGTCTTTTCCGTGGCAGTCACGAACGTTGCCCACTAGGCCACCCGCGGTCCCTTTTTAACTCTGAATCAGTCACCTCCATAGTTGTATTGCGAAATGCAGACGTACCTAAAACAACTGCGCAATAATAAAACCAGAATCGTCTGCCACGGCTAAAAAACTGTTGCCATAGGTACTTCCTTAATTCAGTTAGTCGTCTGAGTGGTTATTTTCCCCTTCGCAATGTTGCCAACTCAAAAAAAAAAAAACGCTCTCAGTTTTTATGGGGCGGCCTTTGTATATGAACATAAATTACATAAGAAGTTATATTATACCATAAAAAGCTGCTGCGCTACAAACGATGTGTCGTGTATAACCTACTTAACTTTTCGTTTTGTTTTCTCTCTTATGTACATTTTGTTTTTCTCACCTTCCGAACATCTGAACATTACACCTGGACCTCCAAAAGTTTCTCTTGATTTGGCGACAATGGAAGTCAATCACAGGTGAAATTCCAGTATCACTGTGTCTTTGGATTGATAGGTGATGAGATGTTGTCAACTTTAGGCTCACCTACTTGCTACGACGATAGTCACCGTAATCTGTTCTGTTACTATGTAGCTGTGCAGTAAAGCTAGTATTTGTTGACATCGTTATTGATCAATCCGTAACTTTTGGAGTTGCTATTCTACTGTAAGTGTGGAATCAACTTCAAGGGCTATATCCATACATGAGACTGATGAAGAATAAAAAAGCTGAACTTTTTAATTGGATAATTTTTTCCCCCAATCAGAACATGCAGCTAGAAAATGCGAATATAATATAGCATGAGCAAGACAGATTGTTCACTGTAATTTATTTATATAAATATTAAACTGGAGCACATGATTGTATTCTCAACATAAAAACACTAAATTCAAGACAAAACAAAATTGCTTTAAAAGACTTTGTTTCAAACAGCTTTTTTTCTTGTTGTACTTGCTAGACCACCAGCTTAAGTTTCCCCACGAGAAAGCCTTGCTTTCTTCTCAGAAAGTTCCGCAGCCATGTTTGTCTTTTGTTGACCCTGCAGCTACACAGCATCCACTGCTTAATTTTTCTTTCTGCTGATATCTTTCCCTTCCCATTTCTTTATTATTGCCTTTATTTCTCTTTTTTATGCCCTCAGACGATAATATTTCCCTCCATCATTAAAAGAACTTTCAGCCTGAGCACCATGAATGCATGACACCCAAGCTTTTACTATTTCAGATAAATGTTGCAACTTTGAGAATATTAATACTTTCGAACATCATGCATTCTTTCTTACAAATTTTTCAACTTCGTCACTTCCGTTTTCGGACATTTTCCGTTCCCTTATCAAGCATAAATGCAAACATTTATGGGGATAATAACATTTAAAAACAGCACAGGATAATGGGTACATTGCGGGAAAAAATTACGATTACTGGAGATATCTTCGCTCTGTCCGACTTCTGTTTCCGGAAAAAATTCCCCCATTCTCAAGCTCAAATACGAATATTTATAGAATACAATATTTAACAACAATACTGGGCAGAAGGAACATCGCGGGGGAAATATTACGATTACGGGAGAAATCTTCACTCCGTCTAACTTCCGTTTCCTAAAGTTTTCAATCACGGAATTCCGTCCTCAAACAGAAAACTTTTGCTGGATCTTAGGCATATTATTTATACATCTGAATATTATTTATACATTTCCTAAATTTCCCTGCCACACCAATCTCCGGAAATTTTCCGTTCAGTCGCGCCACGACTTCGACAATGACTCAAATGATAACGGAAAAGGCGGGATTCCTCGAATTCACGGAAGAATATCATGCCTGAAGATCACAGGAAAATTTTCGCGCCACTTAGCTTCCGTTTTCGGAGAAATTTATGCAATGAAATGCTATTTAACAACAATACTGGACATAGGCAACATGACAAAAAAAAAAAAAAAAGAAAGAAAGAAATTACGATTACGGGGGAATCTATACTCCGTTTTACTTCCGTTTTCGTTACTTCTGAAAGAAGAAATACCTCCCCCAGACAACCCCCCTCCCTTCCCTCTAATCTTCCTAAAATTTCTCTTGAGTTTTGCATCAATCTTGAGAATGACCCAAATGATGACAAAAAAAGCGGAATTCGCCGGAAAATCTCATGTATGTATATCTAATGTACCACAATGAAGCACCGAATAAACCCGAACTGTAAATCTTTCTTGCTTTGATACGTTCCTTCTTGTGAGTACAGAAACTAAGAACATACCAAAGAATCTAGACAGCAAATTACACAAAAAGGGATCAGTATTCTATTTCAAAACCTTTGTACTATATTTCATCAAAATCCTCTGACGTATCAACAGCCATTGCTTGAGGTAAGATGAACTGTTGCATAGATCTATTCAGAAAAGGAATAGCAGTGATACTGAATCGTTAATTACAACTTGAAAGTCTTTAAGAAAGAAAAAAGTTGTTTACTCATTGCCTCTTTAGATTCCTCTGCGTAGCGTTGACATCAGACATTTTTTTATTGTAGGTTTAACGACCACCGTGAGCAACTCAAGGTGCTACAAGCAGTCGCTGATCCCTAATTTAGGTCCACTGGTTCCAGGGAAGGGAGAGAGCCAGTGCCGTAAGATAAACGCAACATCCATGCCTCACCAAGATTCGAACCCGGACCCTACTCGGACGAATGGTCATAAGCCAGAGCTTAGACCGCACTGCGCCGGCCATGAGACATGTAAGGAGATAATGTTAAAATGCTCTTCTTGTCTGGAAATAAGTTGTACGAATAAGTTTCTAGCATAAAATGAAGATAAAGAAGATAAATACCTAAAAAATAACTGCGGTTTTAGACGATGTATATAAATATATAACGTATAATACTTTAAGGTTCATAGCGTGCTAGCAGAACACACACAGAATGAGGTCACTAGTAAGCAATTCCTCAGAGTAACTAATTTACTCTTTAAACACAAGATTTACGACTAACACCACACAAAAACGAGTCTTAATATCTCAGACTTTAGAGCATTACTAATAAATCCACTATCAAAGAGTTCATTGCATAGAATCTAAAATATTCGTAGACGTAGCAAACACTGACGTGAACAGGTAGACAAATTAGTCAGGCCTCTTAACTGCATGGTATCTGAATTTATATCAGTACTAGGTGAAAGCTGTTTACTAAAAATCTGTTTCACTTTGATGAAACAGATTTTTATTTTATTTTATTTTATTTACCATTTTTACCTGTTACATAAAATATTACTACAATTAATACAATTACTTACATATCAATATGGGAATACTGAAACAACACGGAGAATCAAGGAAAAGGCCTACATAATGAGCTGACTTATTAGCCTTGAAACCCCGAAGTCATAGTCAAACAATCAAATAGAGCCGAACGTTTGACAAATCATGTAAAGAAAAACGAAGTATCGGGATAAAACAGGCAAGGGCTTGTTAGGCTTTTTTAATAAAGCCTTTTTCGCTGGCTCTATGCCATTCACCGTGGTGATTCATGGCGCCTTAAATAATTTATGTGTTTATAATACTAACTCTACATGTTTCGCTTGCTGAACATTTTATGAAATATTTAAAATGGTACTCATGTATATTGAATATTTTTGACTAATTACTTAATATTTCATACAGTTTTATTGTATGAAATATTAAGTATATAGGTTAAGTATATTGCATAATTACTGTTATGTATTGAATTACCAGTTGTGTGGCAGAATATTTCAATAAATGCTTGTTTTACAATATTCACCCACCCTTTTCGGGCTTGTTGTTTACCCCCATCCCTTTTTTTTTTTTTCAATTTATTTTTTAAAAATAATAAGATTATTAGTGTGCAAGTAAGTAGCTTTTTAGTTTCTTTTTAAACAAATTATAATTGTTAATTATAGTTATTTCAGAAGGTAAATCATTCCAATAGTGTGGGCCCTGATAGTTTATGCTTTGCTTAATCAGTTCAGTTTTTGGCTTACATGTTTTAATAAGAGTCTTTTTTTCTGGTATCGTGTTTATGTGTATCCCTATGTGTGACGTACCTGCCAGCAGGACGCACATGACATAAAGGCAGATAGAAATCAGAATACATGTCTGCGTAGCTCAGTTGGTAGAGCGACTTGTTCCGGAATAAGCGGCCTCGGGTTCGAATCCCGGCGTAGACCAAAAATGACGGAAAAATTTACTTCGTTATAATGGCGCCCGGATGACCCGACCGTTCAAAATCTCGCATTGGTGTGATGTTATTTCCACACCGCGAGGTAGGAAAAATCAGAGAATCCCTTCTCCAGTGCTTCGAAAATAAATGTGTGTGACATTGCATTCCACACACCAGATTGACTGGGAGTTCTCAAGTGCACGTTCTACAGTGGTTGTCTGCCTGCAACGATTCATGGTCACGGCTGATCCGTGGGCCATGCCCCCGGCCCTCTTTCGGGGGGAGATGTGACGTACCTGCCAGCAGGACGCACATGACATAAAAGCAGATAGGAATCAGAATACAAGTCTGCGTAGCTCAGTTGGTAGAGCGACTTGTTCCGGAATAAGCGTACTCGGGTTCGAATCCCGGCGTAGACTAAAAATGACGGAGAAATTTACTTCGTTATATATGGACAACAATTATTTCACAACTGATATTATTCTTTTGTACATATTTAGACCAAGGTTATAGTTAATTAGTTGTTTAATATTTAATGTGCGTATTAATGAGAAGATCAGCATGATATGCCATGTTAGTGTTAGTATTATACTTAAGATCCGTTAGTCTGATATATTTGTTTTGTAGAACTTGTAATTTTTTTATATTTTATTTTGTTGTTTGTCCCCATGATGAAAGATAATAAATGAAATGCTTTTGAACTAATGTATAATATAATAGAATTAAAGTTTTAATAGATAGGTTAGATAATATGTGATTAACAATTCCAATATTTTTAGAAATTTTATTGCAGATTAGATCAACATGTTTATTCCATTTTAAATCCTTCTGTAAGTAAATTCCCAAATAAGTAAAGTTATCAGTAATATCAATTTTTTGTTATCATACTATATCGATAAGTCTTGATCTATATTCATGCGCTGCCTTGTAAATATCGCAGCCTTAGATTTGTTAGTATTAGAGGTTATCCAGTTATAAAATTTGTGTATTTGATTATTGCAAAGGGATATGATCTGGTGTATATTATTATCACCTGAAAATAGAATAGTGGTATCATCAGCATATAGTGTTAGAGACGAGATGGCTTTAATAGAGAAAATGTCATTAATGCAAATATTGAATAAAATGGGGCCAAGTATTGAGCCCCGAGGACCTCTTCTGGAAATATTTCCGATAGCTGATTTATTTTGACCAATCTGTGTGTATTGCATTCGATTTGTTAAATAATTTTTAAGTTAGAAAGATGCCTCTGATGCCAATATTTTTTAACTTTGTGAGGAGAATATCATGATTAATGGTATCAAATGCTTTTGTGAGATCTAAGAATAATGCTAATGTTACTTTCAAAATGTTTTTGAATGTAATTTTGCAAATATAATAAGGCCGATTCAGTGGATTTATCAGGTTGGAAACCGTATTGATTGTTACTAATTATGTTGTATTTTTGTAAGAATTATATTATCCTTTTGTAAATTAATTTTTCTAAAATTTTAGCAAAAACTGAAATATATGCTGTAGGCCTGTAATTATTCACATTATTTACATTCCCTGATTTACATTTAAGGCAAATTTTAGTAATTTTTAGCTTATCAGGGAAGATTCCGGTTGTAAGTATCAAGTTAAAAATGTCAAGAAGGGGCTCCACTAGTAAATCTGAAATGCCATGAATGGCCCTTGGATGAATGTCATCATAACCTGGAGTAGAATTTGTTTTAATATTTTTTAACTCAGTTAGCAGTTCGTTATAATTTATAATGCAAAAATGACAGGTGTTCATTCTGTGAGATTCTTTTAAATATGAGGTATAATCCTTTTTAACTTTTCCCATTTCTTTTTGAATCATTTGTGGTATTGTAATGAAATCATGGCTAATTTGTGCAACTATTTCATTTTTACGTAGAACGTTTTCGTTATTCTCAATTAATTAAATATTCTGGTACTGTAAATTTAGTACTTTTACCATTGTAAGTAATTTAAATGTTTCCAAAGATGTATTCCAAATACGAAAGTATAATAAACAAAGACCGCTCTTTCCACGTTTTAGCAACACACAGCAACCGAAAAATCGTTATTCGGTCACTGAAACGATGAAAGTTTTCCGTCTTTAGCACGATTTTAATATTAAAAGATGAACAATTAAAAACATGAGCACTTTCGAGGCAGCAGCTGCCTCATCCTCAGATGTAATGAATAAAGACACATTTGATCTATATATAATATAGATCATTGCATTGTGGGAAGCTTGGTAAGTTAATAACCAATAGTAATCTACATGCGCCAAGCTGTTGCGTATACTGTTGGCCCAATGGTCTATGAAGAAATCATAGTAATATATTATAGAAATAGGATATGGTGTAGGGTGGGTAAACATTCAATTTAAGTTTATATTACAATTTATAATTCACTGTTTTAATAAGTGACTTCCAAACATTATGTAACTCATAGGGGGCTTGTTCATTACAACATTGTGCTCCGGAAGCCTCAATATATACACTTTCTGCAATTAAAAGGTCACCAAGTTTACTAGGTGTGTTAATTATTCTTGCATTACTGCAGTCGGGATTAAGATCATTTTGGATAACAGATTTGGCAAGGGATGGACAATACATGCCTGTTTTAATATTGCATTGATGTTCTTTTATTCGTAATCCTAGATTACGCTTTGTAGGAACCACATAATTAGAGGCTGTTTGTCCTGTAGTTGCCTTAATCAGCGGGATATTGTGAATACCCCACTGTCATATTTTGCTGTTCTGTTCACGATCCTTACGAACTACAGAAAATAAGTTTCGTGCTCGTGAACCAAATTTCAAGCCAAATGGTTTAATATACTGTAGTTGTGTTAAGGTTCTCGTTAAAGGTGGATTATATTGCATAGAGCCATCGTATATGGAACTGCAGTTGGAGTTTCTTGACAGGGTAGTATGCAGGGCATATTTGACCTTGCTAAACACTTGCCTAATCAGATATTTAGAAAACTTATATTGCTCAGCTAAACCAAAAATATAGTTAACTTCTTGCTCAAATAATTCAGTAGTTGATGAATGTGATCGAGCTCTTCTAAACAAATAGAATAATGCTGACAGCTTATGTTGTTTAGGGTGTGATGAATGAAAAGGTATAAAACAGGTGTATGACAAGTTTTTCTATATACACAAGTGGTAATGCAATTAAAATTATAGTTCTTACGAATAAGAATATCCAAGTAAGGTAAACAATTATCAACTTCAAATCCTATCGTGAGCCTGATAGTTGGGAACATTGGATGATAGTTCGTTGGCGAATAAGTATAAATCATCCCAGTTGGGAGGCCATGCAACCAGTATGTCGTCAACGTACCTTAAGTAAAGCAACGGACGGTAAGGGAAAGAACTAATGACCTGATTTTCGATGTGCTGTAACAAAATTTCAGCTGGAACAGCAGACAGGGGGTATCCATTGGTGAGCCCTCCAACTGTTGGTAAATGCTGTTTTGAAATATGAACGTTTCTTAACAAGACGAAGTGCGTTCATAATAGCGTTAATTTCTGAACTTGGGATATGGGAATCAGCAAGTTTTGCCTCAATGATCTGATATGTGGCCTGTACAGGTACATTAGGGTACAATGAGACCACATCAAAAGATGCCAGAACGAATGGCTGCGATTGTGGCTGAAGCAATTGCAGTCTTTCAATAGCCTTTGTGGAACTTTTAATAGAATAAAGTGAATCCACAGTATAAGTGGCTAGATATTGGGCCAAGGCTTTTTCTAAGGGTCTGGTGGGGCTAACATAGTCACCGCCGGGGAATGACAATTTTTCGGTTGCGGTGTGTTGTTAAAACGTGGAAAGAGCGATGTCTTTGTTTATTCACTGACGCCTGACACTGGAGGATTTTCACTATGAAAGTATATTTCATGAATATTACAACAATATTAAAAAGTATATTGGTTGAAGCAGAGATTCGACAATTAAAACAGGCAAGGGACCAGGAGGCGTCACCAAAGTGGGACAAATGTTCAAACGTTCAGACAAAGGATATTATTTATATCAGTATACACAGTGCGTCAAAGAATTTTTAAAACTGGCGCTAGATTTCAGCCTACGGTGGCGCCACCAGTGTAATCGCGAATGCATTATAAACCGTGACCATCTGCTTGCTTTCTGCCAAAAGTACTGCGCAGTTGTTAAATTAACTCAAACGAAATGGCCGTTCATTAGAGAAGTAATTTTGTTTTCATGTTGAATTATTAAGATGGAACAAAGGGCTGTTATTAAATTTAACGCAAAACTTAGTAAAAGTGCATCGGAAACGTACCAAATGATGAAACAAGTTTAAGGTGAGTTTTGTTTAAGTAGATCAAATGTTTTCCTGTGGCACAAACGCTTTTTGGACGGAAGAGAGACGCTAGAAGATGATAAGCATACCGGAAGACCAAGTTCATCTAGGACACCTGAGATTATTGAAAAAGTGCGTGATTTCATGGCAAACAATCGATGTGCGTCACTAAGAATGATGGAAGAGTCTTTAAACATCAACAAAGAAACGATTCGAACCATCCTGCATGAAGATTTGGGCAAAACAAAAGTCTGTGCTAAATTTGTTCCACACACGTTAACCAATGAACAAAAATCAAGGAGAAGTGCACATTGCAGAGACATCATTTTAGCCGCTGAAAATGATCCAAACTTCTTAAAATCGATTGTTACTGGTGATGAAACATGGTTTTTCAATATGATCCTAAAACAAAGCGACAAAGTGCGGAATGGAAGTCAAAGAACTCGCCACAAGCCAAAAAAAAAAAAAAAAAAAAAAACAAGAAAAGTTCCATCAAAAATCAAAACAATGCTCATTACATTCTTCAATAGTTAGGGTATTATTATCCACAAAGAATTTGTTCCAAGTGGACAAACAATTACTAGTGAGTTTTATTAAAATGTTTCGAGGCGTTTGATGGGCAGAATTCGTCCAGAATATCGAGATGAAAACAGTTGGTGTTTGTTGCACGATAATGCACCCAGTCACACCCCACTTCTTGTTCGTAGATTTTAGGCGAAAAATAACATCTGTGTGTTGAATCATCCACCGTATTCGCCTGATTTAGCACCCTGCGACTTTTCTTTGTTCCCAAAACTTAAAATGACGTTAAAAGGGTGTTTTTTTTATGATATTTCGACCATACAAACAGCTTGGACGCGTGCATTGGAGGCAATTCCTCAAAGTGAACTGGAACAGGCATTCGAATCATTATTAAATCGCTGTAACAAGTGTATTGAAGCCGGAGGGACTTATTTTGAATAACAAACCAAAACAAATTATAATTTATTGTTTCTATTTCATTTTACAGACCCAGTCTTAAAAATTCTTTGACGCACTGTGTACGTGACTTGACCGAGTACATAGCTCAAAAGGAGAAACAAAAAACATGAGTTCAGATGTAACTTTCAGTATGAAAAACATAACAAGAAACAATCAAAATTTGCATGTCAACAAAAATGGAAAGCTAAAAAGGCAGTATACGTCACAAACGATTTACATTTGATATTGCAGAGCCAAAGATGGGTTGTTGTTCGGAACAAGGACTGTATTAGATTTAAGTATAAATCATCTTACGAGTCTTAACGTCAGTGAAGTGCAACTGAAAACGGAAGAAAAGCAGACGGGAATATAGTTGGAAATTTATTAATCTCATCGGGAACATAATTCTCAAAAGGAAGAAAAAAGATATGCATGAGATCACCTTTCATCTCAGAAGTGTTCATGATCAAACATTCCCGACAGAGAAGCGTTAAGAATGAAAAAACTGCAAAGATAGCCACCAAAATTTTCTGAATGCAATCACAGAATATCAATATCATCTAACTAGGATAGAATTTGCTCAAATATAATTTTATGGAAGTCTACTACCGTTTAATAAGCAACTTGCTTGCATTTATCATTTGGTTCAAGAGGTACAGAACTTGATCTGGATCCTACAGTAATTTTTGATGAAAATTAAAATTCTGGATTTGGTGGAATTAGCATTTCCCGATAAGGGAGCATCGAAGTTATACAAAATCGCGTTGGCTGTGAGACGCCTTGCAGGAAACCAATTTTAGAAACACAAAATTTACCTATTTTTGCTCGATTGTTTGTGTGGGCCTATTGACTAAGCAAGGATAAAAAGAAACTCTCCCTGAAATGATATTTGAATATGAAAACTTTGTGTTTATCTTATAAACCTAACTTTGAAACAGAGCAAATTACTTCGTGAAGAGTAAAAAATAGCGACTCTGGTGGACATTTCAAACGAAATGGAGAATTTTGAATCATTAAACAGCCTGTAATTCATTTAGTTTTATTCTTTTTTTCTGGAGAGCCTCTACAAACATCATATACACCTTCCTTCCCTTTCAGAATTATAGACAACTACACGAAAGTATCCGTTGTAACAAATAAAACGGTAGTAATCTACTTAGCGCAAACTGCTTGGTTAGAAAACGATAGGCAAATAAGGGATTTATAAAGGCTTAAATAAAACGTTGGGAGGTCATCTCACTCAGTAGATTTACAGTGCTGCTCTTGAAGTTAGCTAACAGAGCTTGAACTGGACTCCGTAACTGATAAAGAAGCCAAAAACTAGAGAATGATATATCTGAATATTCAGATATAGAGAGCCTACACCTGGAAGGTTATACACTAGGCAGAAAAAAATCGAAAGACCAACCAACCGTGGAAAATTTTCCTTCTGTCGTTTAATCATTAGTTTGTTACAAATGGCATATAAGTACTCTTTTGGTAAAATGCTTGTTGTCAAAGAGATTCAACAGCTTTTTGCGCATCCTTATGAATCATTGAAGTAAAATACCGCAAGTCTGTGATATCAGAAATTATCATGTTGAAGTATTTTACAGAAGTGGGATTCTGACATGGAATTTCGAAGTTTGAGATTCCTCTATGTTGAACGCAGAGTGCCTCTCTGAATATCCAAAGCTTGAGACTTTAAATTTGCTCTACTTATGGTTGAAGTTTATATTTACCTAAACAGAAATGCTTGCTGCATTTTTTAATTGTGTTTTCTTGCAGTACACAATAGGAAAAAAAATTAAAACGTCTTTGTTAACAGTACTTCCAGCTCTTTCATTTAAAATGACCAACAGTTTTTAGAAGTGTTAAAAACAATAAATTGTTGTAAGTATGAGCATTATTTGATTATATATTATAATATGAGCATTAAATTGTTGCAATATGAGCAAATACCTGAAATAATTTGCCTAAAAAACCAGTAGATATGACACGCCGTAAAACCACAGCATTTTACAGGAGTATATATGTTTATTTACGCCCTGTGCCGATAGATCACAGTGCATCTTGGTGCAAATAATGAAGCAACATGCATTTTTGTAAGAAAGGAACTCAGAGAAAATACAGTAGCGACATTTTAGAATATTTCAATCGACTGCTAATTTAGTTGCATCGAGCTCTTCTAGCGGAATTAACGCGATTCTCTAGCTACTAGTTTCTGACATTTTGATATTAAGTGAACTCGACCCCTTCACAGAAAGCCAGTAATTTCACCTGACCGTTCACTGTGAGGAGGGCTAAGAGCAAAAATTCAACATAAAGGGGCGATCGTAAGTCACTTTTCCAAGTCGACATGAAAATATCAATGCTTTCAATTGGAGATAGAAATTTCTTTCCTAAACATATGTGAACAACATGAAATGAAATTATTTTTGTTATTTCATTTGTTTTAAAGTGCTTTTGAGTTGAACTGTGTGCAAAACAAAGGAGCAAGAGACAAAACGTGCTTCAAATATTCTTAGAAAGTGCAAAAGAGATGTGCTAAACAGCAGAACTCTAGAAAAGTCTGATGATAGCGTTGTTAATGAAGTTTTGTTTAGTTCTGGGGTTTAACGTCTACCGTGAGCGATTCTAAGTGCTATAAAACGGCTGTACTGGAACCAGTGACTCCTTATTTGGGGTCACTGGTTCCAGGACAGCCAGTACCGTAAGACATGTGCGTACCCATGTGACCCTCGGGACTCGAATCCGGGCCCCATCTTGTGCGAATAATCAAAAACCAGCACCTTATACCACTCTGCCACCAGGGCGACTTATTAATGAATCTGTTTCCCTTAGAAGAATTTTATGATGATGATACAAACGAATATGCTGAGATTCGGAAAAATATAACGATATTAATAAATTTGTGGAGAGAGCAGTTCTTCTTGATACATCAAGATTCTGAAGATATTAGTTAAAAATGGAGAAAATGGTGATTCGTGTTCACATAATTCACAAAATTACTGAAATCCTCACAAAGTGAAACTGGTTTCTGCAGTTGTTAAGAAGTTAAACTCACTTGTGCGAAGAAAAATATGAAGGTTTTTATTGTTATGAATGTAAAAACCGTAGGAAAGAATAGTATTAGGTACCTTCATTAGTCATTGCAATTTTCTAGTCCAGTAGTGGAGCAACATGGCTATACAAGGTAGGGAATAACGAGTTAGTAAAATCATGCAATGCATTGATTATGATACGCTTTCCAACATACCAGAAATCATTACTCAAGTTATGAGGATAATGGCTTTGGAATAAATCTCGCTCCTCTGCCCTGACCTTTGACCCCATTTCGATGATATTAAACAGAATTGGTTCAGTATACCTCCGGAACAACATACTAAAGACTAAAGAAACGTGCTAAATATTGAGAGAATGCCCTCCATGAATTTTATTAGGTGTTCTTGGGACTGCCCTTTTGTTCTTTTTGAGTAGAAATGCCATTATCTAAATTGTAGTGTACCTCAATGTTTAAAACGTGTTTATGTAGCTTAGTAAACAGCATGGAATACTATATGAGACTAACTAAAAGTCTTTAAAAAGAAAATACTGAAGGGTGTTACCTTTCTTTTCTAGTTACAATTTCTATTTTTTTCACCCCCCAGAGCATGAATTTACGTCCATGGAATGACAATTCTGGGAGGCCATCCCTGTCCTCTCTGTAGCTACGGCCCTGGAAAGCCTTCACTTGTGCTTTATAGAATAGCAGGTACCTGTTACAGCTTTCTTTTGTTTTTTCAATTTCACCCTGCTTACCTAAAGCAACTGCATTAAGGCACCATAGCAATAAGCACCAACGCTAGGGGAAAAGAGAAAAGACTGTTCGAAAGAGTACAAACCGCAAACTAGGAATAAATATTATACATGCTGATAATTTTTTTAAATATACACTATATTGACAAAAGTCACCGGACACCCCTTCAAAAGCAAATGAACGGATCCCCTGCGTTGTCAAGATACGCGGTACAGCTGCAAATGGTATAAAAATAAACCTGCAGCTGACCGCGATCATATCGAACTGTGAGGTTGAGTGAAAATGTAGCTGAACTGACTTTGAGAAAGGAAAGATTGTTGGGTGTTATATTAGTGGGTTGTCTATAAAGAGAATAATACAAGCCTGCAGCTGACCCCGATCATATCGCACTGTGAGGTTGAGTGAAAATGTCGCTGAACTGACTTTGAGAAAGGAAAGATTGTTGGGTGTTATATTAGTGGGTTGTCCATAAGAGAATAATGCAAGCCTGCAGCTGACCGCGATCATATCGCACTGTGAGGTTGAGTGAAAATGTCGCGGCGGGAGAAAACTGACTTTGAGAAAGGAAAGATTATTGTGTGTTATATTAGTGAGTTGTCCATAAGAAAAACCGAGGCATTTAAACATACGCAAGTCAACTGTTTTGGATGTCCTGAATAAGTGGAAGTCACATGGCGTGCCTGAAGCAGCAAAACGTACCGCCAGACCAAAGAAAATCAGTGATAGAGGACGTCGAAGCCTCAGGAGAGTCGTTACAGCTAATTGATGGAGAACTGCACAAGACTTCAGTGTACAGGTGAGTAAAAATGCTGGAACCTCGGTATGTACACGTACCATTCCCAGAGAACTTCATTCTATGGGTTACCGTGGTCGTGCGGCTACTCATAAGCCTTTCATCTCCACTCGGAATGCTTCTCGTCGTTTAACATGGTGTAAAGAACATTTATCGTGGACCGTAGATCAATGGAAACGGGTCCTATTGACTGATGAATCCAGATACACGATCCATCAGTTTGATGGCCGTGTGTGGGTATGGCGGCAGCCGGGGGAACGCTATTTACCACAACGTACTGTTCTTACGATCAAGGTTGGAGCTGGCAGTGTATTTGTGTGGGGGTGTTTTTCGTGATATGGTTCCGGCCCATTGGTTATCGTGGACAAATCTGTTAACCAGCACTTCTACCTCGATATTATGGACAATTATGCCCTACCAACTTTATTGCAATACTATGCAACCGAGCCTTGTTGGTACCAGAAGGATAATGCACCGAGCCATAAAGAAAGGACTGTTAGGGCGTGTAATTCCGTGTCGTGTGTGGACTGGCCAGCACAGAGCCCTGATCTTAATCTCATAGAGCACCTATGGGATGAATTAGAGCACCGCATAAGAAGTTTGGAACCAAGGCCTACTACTACGCAACAGTTAGCGGCAGCATTATGCACTGAATGGAAGCGCATACTTATCGCTGTGTTCGAAAACCTTGTCGAAAGCATGTCTCGAACTGTCAGTGTATGCATTAAGGCCAATGGTGGGCAGACACCGTACTAAATAAATGCTATGTTGTGTTTCTCTTCTAGGTGTCCGGTGACTTTTGTCAATATAGTGTATATTCGGGTAAATTTCGGGTTGTTCTACTCGGTGTTAAGTTCAACCAGTTTTATGAACAAAGAGGGGCACAAAATAGTGCTTCTGGAGGGTTCTCAAGCACCGTGAGCATAAGTGAATAGTAGGATAGTTTCTGCTATTTTGTCTGAGATTTACCCCATGACATCTGTCAGTATTTAAGAGAACTTCGAAGGATTTGTTTTGAGATCTTTGTCAAACATAATAGACAACAGCAATAATATTTCTAGCGAAGTATTATTTGGTAGCGCCGATCGTGTTTGCATCTTCAGTGTCTGGTTCCCACTAAGCCTAATTGGATTCATTGTTTTATCGATGCCATCTTGGGAAACAGAAGAGGCGTTCACACCTCAAATTAATCAAAAGGACTTTTCTATACTGAAAAAATAATAAAAGAAAAGCAGATTAAAATAAAAATATATTCTGTTAGCTTGCAACAATGAACGTACCAGTTAAGTGGTGCAAGTCCGTTAAGCGAGTTCTTCTTCGGTAGGATGGGCATTCGGCATCGTGGGTTTAAGTTGACCCAAAAAATTGTGACTTTCTAGGAACACGAGAAAGTGAGTAAATAATTAAATTCATTATTTCTTTTTGCTTTTAAAGATCTGAATATTTCATCTATTTCTTTGAAAGTAAGTTAGATTCACACAAAACACCGAATTTCGCAAACGATTAGTAACAAACAGTTAAGGTTGCCTTTAACTTTTCTCACGTAGAAAACAGTCGGATTATTTCCTTGATGCTTGTACAAAGACATAGAAAAATACTTTTTTTCTGAAAGAGAAAAGGAAGTAATTGGTATTTAGTACTTTCCGAGAAGCGCCAATTTCTGTGTCGAAAATTTCCTCGCAACTTTTAATTGCACTTATAAGGATCGGAAAGTAATCTCTTAATCCCTCCGCGTAATCCCGTTTTATTAGCATTTGTTGGGAAATGGATATTACAAAAAATCCTTTTACAGGATATTATGAAGAGCTTAAGCACAATGATAACATATAATTCCAACTACCAAAAGAAATAAATTTTTTTTTAAATCCTCAAATGCTCTTTTCTTGCACTGTTGGATACATTTGCGAAAAGCCTCAGACTAGCAGTAAATTCGCCTTCTTTGTTAATTTAAAAAAAAGGAACTTTTCCTATGAGGATTTTTGTGCGTTAAAGCCAGAAAATTTATGTTTTTATAAACATCAGGTGTAATAGTTAGTATTATATTACGTCTTATATTACGCATAATTTAAAAACCAAAACATATTGCTTAATCGCTTGTGCTTTAAACAACATCCTTGAAGACCATACATAGTACCTTGCTAAAAATCGGATAAGTATAGCAGCAGACAAAACAAGATATTTGCACAATTCAGAATTTGTGCTCCACTTCTCCGATGTAAGACCAGAACAATTTAAATATTACGCTTTCAAATAGGTATACGTAAACAAGATGGCCTGTAAACTTAAAAAAATGCCGAGTGGTTATAAAGCAAAATCGACGGCCTGGTGGCGCAGTGGTCTAAGTGCTGGCTTGCGACCATTCGACCTAGTTGGGTCCGGGTTCGAATCCCGCAGAGGCATGGATGTTTGTCTTTCGTCACTGGCTCTCCGTGTGTTCCTTGATCAACGCTGGCTCTCTGTGTACATTGATCATTTGACATACTGTGTACCACGTTTGATATGTACTAGTTCTCTGTGTGTTACTTGATCAGCACTGGCTTTCTCTGTGTATTATGAGTACAAAAAAGTTTTAAAGCGCTTTAAGACAGAGCTACATGTAATTTGAGAGGAAACAACAATACCTTTACGAATCAAATTATGCGCCTCCATTATCTATCACCTTCCGCCATCGGTCGGGCAGCTGACGGATTGCAGACCTGAAGAATACTTCGTCGTGTGACGCGATGAAGCCGTCAACCCATTTTTGCACTTCGTCACCCGTCGGGAACCGTACAGCAGACAAACCATTGCATCGATCGGAACAAATGATAGTCTGAACGGCTTATGTCGGGACTATACGCAGGGTGCTCCAAGACTTCCCAACCAAGCGTCAATAACGTTTCCTTGACCGATTTCGTGACATGCGGCCTAACGTTGTCATGCAGTAATTTCGCGGGACGCAATCTTTTGCCTGTGAATGGACGTTTCCGACAGATTTCCTGGTTCAATCGCAGCAATTGTTGCTTGTAGCGATCAGCAGTAACAGTTTGACCCTGTTCCAATAGTTCATAATAGAGCACACCCCTCATATCCCACCAGATTCACAGCAGAACTTTCTTGGAGTGAATATTGTGTTTCGAGGTCGAAGTCGTTGCTTTACCGGGGTCTACCTAGTGTTTTTTTATTTCGTTTGGGATTGTCGTACCATATCCACTTTTCATGACCCGTAACGATTTTCCACAGGAAAAACTGTTTATTCAGCAGATTCAAACACTTCATGACACGCTCATCCTTGTTCCTCTGGCTCAGTTCATCTGGCACCCGTTTTCCTTCCTTCTGAATCTTTCCCATTGCGCGTAAACGATTGGAAATGGTTTTTTGAGTTGCCTCCAGCTGTTGAGCTAGTTCTTTTTCCGTTTGAGACAAATCTTCACCCAGCAAAACTCGCAGTTTCTCATTTGCAACCTTCTGAGGGGCGCCGCTGAGTTCTCGATCGCTAACATCAAAATCACCTGCTTTAAACGGTCTAAACCAAAACTCACACGTGTTTTTCGATACAATGTTGTCCATCAGGACAGAACAGATCGATGCACATGCTTTTGCAGCACTTTTTCCTTGATGGGATTCGTAACGAATGCAGTGTCGAATAAATGCAGTATTGCTTGCCAATTTCCACCTACCGATGTGCAAGTGAGTTTGACTGTTGCGCAAACTTCTGTGTCACATTTAATACTCTGGACCAGTTACGGTCACATGAAAACAGCGCACCGGAAAATCGGATATGTAAATTAGCGGTATACGTCACACAAAAACACTTTAAAATGTATTTGTACACCTAATATATTGATAATTTGACATACTGTATACCATGTTTGATATGTGCCAGTTCTCTATGTGTTACTTGATCTACACTGACTCTCTCTCCTTGTATGTTGATCATTTGACATACTGTGTACCAAGTTTGATTTGTACTTGTTAATGTAAAACTGTCCCTGTCTCGGTACACAAAAATGCCTATACTGTATACACAGTGTGTGAAAGAATTTTTAAGACTGACGCTAGATTTCAGCCTACGGTGGCGTTACCAGTGTAATCGCGAATGCGTTATAAACCGTGACCATCTGCTTGCTTTCTGCCAAATGTACTGCGCAGTTGTTAAAGTAACTGAAACGAAACGGCCGTTCATTAGAGAAGTTAAATTTTTTTCATGTTGAATTATTAAGATGGAAACAAAGGGCTGTTATTAAATTTAACGCAAAACTTGGTAAAAGTACCTCGGAAACGTACCAAATGATGAAACAAGTTTACGGTGAGTTTTGTTTAAGTAGATCAAATGTTTTCCTGTGGCACAAACGTTTTTTGGACGTAAGAGAGACGCTAGAAGATGATAAGCATACCGGAAGACCAAGTTCATCTAGGACACCTGAGATTATTGAAAAAGTGCGTGATTTCGTGGCAAACAATCGATGTGCGTCACTAAGGATAATGGAAGAGTCTTTAAACATCAACAAAGAAACGATTCGAACCATCTTGCATGAAGATTTGGGCAAAACAAAAGTGTATGCTAAATTTGTTCAACACACGTAAACCAATGAACAAAAATCAAGGAGAAGTGCACATTGCAGAGATATCATTTCAGCCGCTGAAAATGATCCAAACTTCTTAAAATCGATTGTTGCTGGTGAGTTAACATGGTGTTTTCAATATGATCCTAAAACAAAGCGACAAAGTGCGGAATGGAAGTCAAAAAACTCGCCACAAGCCAGAAAAATAAGAAAAGTTCCATCGAAAATCGAAACAATGCTCATTACATTCTTCAATAATAAGGGTATTATTATCCACAAAGAATTTGTTCCAAGTGGACAAACAATTACTAGTGAGTTTTATTTAAATGTTTTGTGGCGTTTGATGGGCAGAATTCGTCCAGAATATCAAGATGAAAACAGTTGGTGTTTGTTGCACGAAAATGCACCCAGTCACACCTCACTTTTTGTTCGTAGATTTTTGGCGAAAAATAACGTCTGTGTGTTAAATCATCCACCGTATTCGCCTGATTTAGCACCCTGCGACTTTCCTTTGTTCCCAAAACTTAAAATGACGTTAAAAGGGTGTTATTTTGATGATATTTTAACCATACAAACAGCTTCGACGCGTGCTTTGGAGGCAATTCCGCAAAGTGAACTGGAACAGGCATTCAAATCATTATTAAATCGATGTAACAAGTGTATTGAAGCCGGAGGGACTTATTTTGAATAACAAACCAAAACAAATTATAATTTCTTGTTTCTATTTCATTTTACAGACCCAGTCTTAAAATATCTTTGCCTCACTGTGTATGTCTGCCTGTATATGTCAATGTATCTGTCAACCAAGTCCAATAAATAATTTTAAACACCCAATAAAAACAAGAACAACAACAAGCTCTAGCTGATCGTCCTTGTTGGATCTGGATTCAACTCCTGGATGAGTTATATGGTGTATTCGTCGTACGGAGCTGGATATGTCCTGTCCTCGGCAGCAGTGCCCGTAAATCACCGACTGGCGACTACGTATAAACTGAATCACTAAACCCATAATGTATTAATGCACATGAATCCCTAAACCCCGAAAACTACACTAAAAGCTGTGTGCGATGTTGCATGTCAAATTTTCCAGTATCTTATAACGCATGCAGCAGATATCGAAACCGAAACTATTGGCTCAGAAAGAAGTTGATTTAAGTTTTGTAGCATTGTGAAGTATTAAATTCTAACGCCGTTTGACTGGATGGTTGCGTTCAATGGTCGTAGTTGTCTTCCATCCCATCCATCCTGGATTGGGTACTTTATGGCCAAGTCTGATAATCGCATCGTGAAACCCTAACTTTCTCTTCGGGCGCCTTCTCCTAAAGGAGGCATATGGCGTTCTATAGAGGTAAAGCACGTGTCAAGACGAAAAATCTGCAGAGATACATTCCGCCCGTGTAGCTTAGTTGGGAGAGCAACTTACTCCGGAGTGAGGGGGCGCGAGTTCGATCTCTGTCACGGACAAATTTGTATTTTCGGATGGGCGCCCGAACGTAAAAGTGGATCTACTGACCGTTGGATTCTTCGAAAAATGTGTGATGTTTGTTCCACACATCGTCTGGAATTAATGAAAACATTTCTACTTCGCTTCAAAGACAAATAACAAAAACTTAAGAGGAAGATGATGTGACGTTCTACAGAGGTGAAAACATGTGTCAAGACGACAAATCTGCAGCCATACATTCTGTCTGCGTAGCTCAGTTGGGAGAGCGACTTACTCCGGAGTGAGGGGACACGAACAAACTTGTGTTTTCACATTGGCGCCTGATTGTGGAAAGCGGATCTACTGACCGTTGAGTTCTTCGAAAAATGTGTGATGTTTGTTCCACACATCGTCTGGAATTAATGTAAATTCGTTCTACGCTTCAGAAAGAAAATAAATTAAGAGAGAGATGATGTGACGTACTATAGAGGTAAAGCACGTATCAAGACGACAAATCTGTAGCGATACATTCCGTCCGTGTAGCTTAGTTGGGAGAGCAACTTACTCCGGAGTGAGGGGGGGTGAGGATTCGATCATCGTCACGGACAAAATTGTGTTTTAACAGGCCAGCGACCTCTCTGGCGAATTTAGTTCTATTTCCGGTCTCTCCCTGATTAAAGATTCTGCTTTGAGTTTAGTTTGGCCCTTTATACAGGGACTTATCAAAAGGATGGAAACACTTCCTGGTTGTGTGAAACTTTTAATTAATAAGCTGTAGGTCCATCTAGGGATTTCAGATCAGAACCAAATGTATTGCACATACGATAATGGAATTTAAGACCATTCTTCCTGTAAAATATGACGCAACGATTCCACTTAGCAGTGGAAATTGTGATCTGACCTTTCGCTCCAGATATTCCCTCAAATGTTCAGTAATATTGAGGTGGTGGCAAGGATAGCTGCTGTGCCTCATGCTCTGCAAACTACAACTTGACACGTTTCGCACAATGCACGGGAGCATCATCTGCTTGAAACCAGGGACGGTCATTAGAGGATAATGTCTTCAAAACTGGGTGCAAGTGATCCCCAAGGATAGATTGGTATTTTGCAGATGTGACACGACCCCACAGAATAACAAGTGACCCAAAGAAATGCTACGATACAGCACCCCAAGGCATTAGATATCCACCTGGATTGCTTTATAGCCGGAACTAAACAGTCGGAGTTCTACGCTTCTGCAGGTTTTTGCCAGAGCTACGGTCTACCAATGGTGGGAAAGCACGATTCATCAGACCAGATGACACGTTGCCAGTCTTTAGCATCCCAGGTTTTATGTACTTTGCACCACCTTACAGTTTTTTTTTAAATTAATGTTGGTAATGAGAGGTTGGTGGATTACAGCACTGCCGTAAATACCGGCACGATGGAGTTTCCCGACGAATTGTTATGACATATACGGGATCACTCAGATTGGTGTTCAAATCTGCTGCTACTTGCGGTACCATGGTCTTGTGCTTCCATTGTAAAATCCGTGCCAACGTTCTCCTATATGACATGTTCGTATGGTGTCCACAGTTTGCTCGTTTGGAGGCAACGCCATGTCCTTCCTAATAGCTAGTCAAACCTTAGATGCAGCTCATTGTGTTACACTTACTATTTTTGCCGATCTCCTGCAAGATGCGCACCAATTGTCATGTCTTTTATGAGGTCACTGAGATCTGACATTGTCGACAATTACCCCACAACAGCTGTTTCACATGCGATTGAGGCACTGCTACGTGATAGCTGGCATCGTATTGACCCCCTCCTTCTTTTGATAGGAGGTTTAACTACCACCGTGAGCAACTCAGTGGGCTATAAGCAGTCTCCCGTCCCTAATTTAGGGCAACTGGTTCCAGGGAAGGGAGAGAGCCAGCGCCGTAAAACAAACACATCATCCATGCCTCACCGGAAATCGAACCCGGACCCATCTCGGATGAATGATCAGAAGCCATCGCTTAGACCACTGCGCCCCCGTGCGTGGCGGCAGCACCCCTTTATGTACTTTACATCTCGAGTGATGTCGTCCCTGTGATCTGCATACCACGCATTGCATGTACTTCATCCGTAGTCGCTGTTTCCATTACCTTGATAAACTCCTGCACATTTTCAAGCCTGAATATTCTTATCCCAGTTTTCCTCTTCCAGTTGATCTTTCATAGAAGTACCAACTGGATAATTTTGTTCTTTACTGTACATTAGATTTCCCAAGTAAGCAATTTTCCTTCTTTTCACCGCACTTAGGAACTCAGTAATTTTTGTTATTGGGGTTTCACGACTACTGTGAGCTACTCAATGGGCTATAAGCAGTCGCCTGTCCCTAATTTATGGCCACTGGTTCAAGGGAATGGAGAGAGCCAGTGCCGTAAGACATACACAACATCCACGCTTCACTGGGATTCGAACCCGGACCCATCTCGGGCCAATGGTCATAAGCTAGCGCTTAGACCACTGAGCCACCAGAGCGGCCTCAGTATCTTTATTTATTCTTCTGTTATTTCTTCATTCTTTGCTCTATCTGTCCGTAGGATCTTTATTAACCTTCTAAAAATCCACATTTCAAAGGCGTCATGTTTTTTATTGTGTTTGTCTTCAACGTCTAAGTTTCAACCTCACGCACCGGAATCGACCGCACATAGAACTTCATCATACTTTGTGTGATTTCAGTATCACTGTTGTACAGAACCGACTTCACTTTTATGAAGGATTGCCTTGTCGACTCACAAACAACCCTTTTATTCAGCCAGCATTCTTGGAATTTGAAACTGGCTACTCGTTCAACTTTCTTTCCATTTAATATCAGATTATCTGATGTTACAAGATTGTTACTGATCATAAGCTTAGGTTTATTAGTGTTAGTTTTTCAGCCCATTTTTGTACTTTCTTTGAAGATATGTTCAAGAAGGCTGGTTGGTTGGAGTTTATCGGTGAAAGGGCTTCAATGGGCCAAAGAGTGTTATGCGGAAGAAGAAACTGGATGCCCTGTATATTTGTTGCAATTAAAGCTGTGTCTTCAGCACTGCGCAAGTTGTTGATTATTTAGCCATTTACGATTATTCTTTCATTCCTTCAGTCTAAGCTGTTAAAGAATATGACTTCTCTTCGGTGTAGATGTTGAACAGAAGTGGAGACAACACGCATCCCTGTCTTCCTCCTCTTTCAATTACGATATTGTTGGCCTTTATGTTATTGTATCTGCTAAGACACATGCCATATGAACCCACTAAAGATTTCTAATTATCCTGATATCCTTACTGTTCAAGCCTATTTATTCTAAATTTCTGTAATTGTCCCATTCACTTGGAACAACATGTTTGAGAATTATGTGAAAACACACAGATTATTGAGCGTAGGTACGCTGAAAGCTCATTTCTGTGGTTCGTCTTACTTTAAAGAAATACATTCCACTGTTGAACAAGAGCGTTTATCGAAAGCTGAAGCTAAAATTATTCCCTTAAGTAAACTGACGACCTAACTTGAACGGCATTATTTCAGTCCCAAGAGGGAATCTTTGCTTCTAAGATTGCTTCTGGTTAGAACCTCATCCTCATTTGCGGGTCTAGTTGGATTCCAGCAGCTTGAGGTAGCTTAGAATTTGGAAACACGTTTTTTTCATCGCGTCAGAGATATAGAAACTAAACGAACAGGCATAAAACTTTATCGTTATCGTTATTGCCGTTCTAATACTAATTGCGTAATAATAAAGATTCATGTCTTAGAAATGCAATGAGTTTTCCTTAGTTCCTGGAATTAATATCAATCTTCATTCTCTGTACCTTTATCGGCTCATATTTCAGTTTTAAATGCACGAGCTAATATTATTATTGTACACGCACATTTCAAGTCTAATAATAATTAAACGCATCACAAAATTCGAGCATCGTTAAACACATATTAATAAAAAATAATTTAATTATTTCTCGATCACAAGTTTTAGGTCAGTCACTTAGGTTCCTCTCGCGATTATTCAGAAACTACATTTGGTATGTGATGTAATACTGACAGTGAAACCATGGGACAAAAGTTGTTTATTTGATGCACTTTTTAAAAGAAAAACGAGATTTGACCTAATTGAATCATTTTAAAGAAAGACGTAAACAGACACTTTTTTTATGCTATTATCTAGGAATGTGGGTGTTTAGCAAGTTCAAAAAGGTTACTAGAGTAGATTCTCAGATAAATTCATGGAATTCGTATAAGTTGTCAGAATACTAAAAGATTTCTTAAACATGTAAGAGAAAATAAAATAAGCTTGTTTGCAGGAGTTTCGAAAAACGGATATTAACTTTTGAATAGTTACACATCTTAGTGACGATCCAAATGTTTTCTGAGACCTATTTTAATTTGAGGAAAAAATGTACATTTTTCAATCATCAGCTCTTTGATTTTTTGTGGCTCTTAAAATTACTGTGTGCTGTTCAAATTCATGCACCGTTTACGGAAAGCTCGTTCCTGCAAAAAGTTAAAGTTCAAAGAGTTAATAAGCGAAAGACAGAATCAGGCATAATTGCTGTTTTTAATGCATGGTTACAAATTTCCTTTATAATTGAAGCGTCTCCTCAGAAAAAAATCCTCCGAAGAATAACATCTATACAGTTTACGATGGCAACAATTTTCTGCTGCACATATCAGAGGGGAGTAACCTATTTTTCAAAGCAGCCACTGGTGTGGCGAATGAGAAGTGAAATTCGCCACACCATCTAAAAATTGAGATATGTGTTGTTTTAAAATTTTTTAAGTGATTTAAAACAATACACACTGTTTGAATAAGTTAATTCACGAAATGTACACTTTGACTAATCATTTACAATTGTCTCAGACGTAAATGAGGACAATTGTTCAAATTGAAAACAGTTTAATTCGAAACTTGACAATCCTTTTGTCCGACAAGTTGCACAAGCATTGGCTGAATATCTGAACTCAATGCGCATCTTAGTTCCTCGTCCAAATTGTTCACTTAGTTCCGCCTCCAAATTGTTCACTTAGTTCCTAGTTCCGCCTCCAAATTGTTCACTTAGTTCTTAGTTACGCCTCCAAATTTTGCACTTAGTTCTTAGTTCCGCCTCCAAATTGTTCACCTAGTTCTTAGTTCCGCCTTCAAATTGTTCACTTAGTTCTTAGTTCCGTCTTCAAATTGTTCACTTAGTTTTTAGTTCCGCCTCCAAATTGTTCACTTAGTTCTTAGTTCGGCTTCAAATTGTTCACTTAGTTCTTAGTTCCGACTCCAAATTTTGCACTTAGTTCTTAGTTCCGCCTCCAAATTGTTCACCTAGTTCTTAGTTCCGCCTCCAAATTGTTCACTTAGTTCTTAGTTCCGCTTTCAAATTGTTCACTTAGTTTTTAGTTCCGCTTTCAAATTGTTCACTTAGTTTTTAGTTCCGCCTTCAAATTGTTCACTTAGTTCTTAGTTCCGCCTCCAAATTGTTCACTTAGTTCTTAGTTCCGCCTCCAAATTGTTCACTTAGTTCTTAGTTCCGCCTCCAAATTGTTCACTTAGTTCTCAGTTCCGCCTTCAAATTGTTCACTTAGTTCTTGGTTCCGCCTCCAAATTGTTCACTTAGTTCTTGGTTCCGCCTCCAAATTGTTCACTTAGTTCTTAGTTCCGCCTCACAATTGTTCACTTAGTTCTTAGTTCCGCCTTCAAATTGTTCAATTAGTTCTTAGTTCCGCCTCCAAATCAACCACTTATCCATATCTCGGGGAGAAATTGGAAAAATGTTAAAAAATAAGAATTTTTTCTGCAAAGGACAGAAAAATTTGAAAATCGTACTTAAGAAACAGACGCAAATGCACGCTGAAAAATGTGTGTTATTAGGCGCCACCAGACTGAGGTCCGGTGTAGCCTCCAGACTCAAAGTTAAAATAGAAATGAAACCAAGTGTTGGCAAAAGGAGTGGAGGAGAGTAATGGATGGCAGTGTGGCGTCAATGGCTCATTCAGAAAGCGAAATGCTTCCAATGACATGCACTAAATATCAAGTTACAACCAGCACACGCTGCCAGGAAAAAGTTTATTTTTTGCTGTGGAAGTTGGTAAACTGAAATTCGCCACACTTTCATGGCCGATTCACCACTTGTGGCGATTTGCCCACCCAGGCCTTAGAAGAAATACTTCGTCACAAAACCATGTAATTTTTTTCATACGCAAAACAAAGTTGTTTAGAAAAAGAACATGAAAAGCAGCTGATTCTTGCTAGTATTAAATTAGAAGTAGTTATCGTAAATAACTATAACGAAGAAAATTTCTCCGTCATTTCTGTCCACGCCAGGATTCGAACCCGGATCCCCTCATTCCGGAATAAGTCACTCTACCAATTGAGCTACGCGGACGTTTCTTTCTGATTCCTATCTGCCTTTATGTCGTGTGCGCCCTTCTGGCAGGTACGTCACATCTCCTGATACGTTACATAACGTAACAAATGGACTGACTGTTGAATGACAAGATGATATTACAGAATGAGAAGGCAAAGTTACTAATTGGTTAAACAAATTACTGCTAAACTGATTGATTGAGATCACTGCTCTTTGCCATCTTTGATTTTTTGGGCCCTATTTTTATGAAGTGATTCTAGTTCTCTTAACCCATTAAGCGGCCGATTTATTTGGACCAAATGCTGCCCAAACTTTTCTGCGCTTCCGAAACCTGTATGTTCTCACAGAGGTCTGGATTTACGAAAGCTGTGGCAAAACGATTCCTTTGACCTTCTCATTTGAGAAGAACCAACCACAAACCTGTCACTTTTCGTAAATTCTTTCTCTGTTTCTCTCACTATCTCTCTGTCTCTTTCTACCTCTCTCGCTGTCTCTTTCTACCTCTCTCGCTGTCTCTTTCTACCTCTCTCTCTCTCTGTCTATGTCTGTCTCTCTCTATCTCTCCCCCTCTCTCTGTCTTTCTTTCACTATCGCTCTCTTTGTTCTTGTACCTTATTCCCTGCTTCATGACTGAAGTCTCGATGGGGAACGGCTAGTTTCTCTGGCGCGGACATCATGCCATTGAGTAGAAAACAAGTGATTCAAACATGCAACGAACGCTCTTTGATGGGTAGGATTACTCGTTTAAGTCGCGTTCGGTCCACTTCTTAGACAGTGAATTCATTCGTTCGAGCTGATATCAACCCAATTTGCTAACCCCGAGTTAATTTGTTCCAGCTGGTTAAGGGATTAATTTCCGAGGGCCAATACCTTGAAATGTAGTATGAACGACCACTAATAACTTTTGAGATTCTCACGTGAATAGGAAGTATAGTTGGGCAAAAGTCATTGCTATTTTGTTGCGAATAATCAGCGTTTAACCTTCACTACATCAGAGACAGATTCATTGATGAAACCTCTATGTTACATGAACATTGCTCGATGTTTTCTCGTTGAACTGATACAATATAACATTTACTAGTAGACAGCGAATAAGGATTACTCAAAAAAATTTGCACGTGTTTCAGTAGTCATCTGCCCATTTTTCGGACTTACGTTAAATTAAGAATGAAGTATTGCTATTTTTAGTTTTTGTTGATATATCCCTATCGGGAAAGTCGCGCTTACTTAATTTACATAGCTTGGTTTCAGGGGATGGAGAGCATCGTTGCAATAAGGACGAACACGATCGACAAGTCTTACCCAAGATTTGAACCTGGGTTCGCCCCGGTAGTCGAATGGTCAGATGCGTGGGCGTCTGGATAATTATTCCGGTTAGAGCTCTGAATGAATAAGTAATACACGCAATTGACGTGGACTAGGAACATCAAACAGAAGTCACCGCTCTTCCCACGTTTACAAGTGAGTCACGGATAAATTCTCATCGGGAATCGAACCCAGGGTCTTCCAGTTACGCGCCGGACATGCTACCACTGCACCACAGCGGTCTCGAATTCACCGGACTCACATGTGCCTAACTGCCAAACCACATGGCAGGTCGATGAGAATTTTTCCGTGACTCACTTATAAACGTGGAAAGAGCGATGACTTCTGTTTGATGTTCCTAATCCAAGTCAACTGCGTGTATTAATTATTCATTCGCCTCCTAGTTGTTTGTTCAGTTGCCGCTTACCATCTTTGGTGAATCCCCAGCATTGTGCTGGGCTCCAAGAAGCAACCTGCCGAGTGGGTTGGCAGTTAGTCGTACGTGAGTCTGGAGGAATTCGAGGCCGCTGTGGTGCAGTGGTAGCATGTCCGGCGCGTAACTGGAAGACCTGGGTTCGATTCCCGGTGGCGGCTGATGAGAATTTTTCCGTGACTCACTTATAAACGTGGAAAGAGCCATGACTTCTGTTTGATGTTCCTAGTTCACGTCAGTTGTGTGTATTACTTATTCATTCGCCTCCTAGTTATTTGTTCAGTTGCTGCTTTCCATCTTTGGTGAATCCCCAGCATTGTGCGGAGCTCCAAGAAGCAGCCTGCCAAGTGGGTTGGAAGTTAGTCGTATGTTAGTCTGGAGGAATTCGAGGCCGCTGTGGGGCAGTGGTAGCATATCCGGCGCGTAACTGGAAGACCCTGGGTTCGATTCCAGTTGGCCGCCGATGAGAATATTTCCGTGACTCACTTATAAACGTGGAAAGAGCGACGTCTTCTATTTGATGCTCTGAATGAAGCATGAGCAGTCAGTGCTTGTCCTGCTGCGCTGGTTCTTTTCCTTTCCTTGAACCAACGGCTCTAAGTTAGAGCCAAAAAACGCCTCATAGTCTTAGATGGTCATGGAGATCGTTAAACCCAGAAATATAATAAAATAAAAGAAAAGAAAACAAAATCTGAACCTAGGCCTAGCATATCGGAGATCAAGACATCCAAATTTTAGATCATACGATTACTGAGTGCCAACAGCAAACTAATATGACGTGTTGCACTTTTAATGCAACTTATTTCACGTTGTATGGCTTAAGTTATTGTTGTAGAGTTGTTACCATTTCATAAAATGCCGTGTCTTCTAAATATAAAGCCAACCTGCGAACAATGTTTAGGTAGTTTTTAATTTAGCTGCTGAGTATCGTAACTTTGAAAGCAGACGATGGCTTGTCATTGCTGATACCATTGACACCATTTCTTGAATTTTGTCATGGAATTCGCTTGCCTTAAATAAAGAATAAACTGAATTGATGTGAAGGATGGCACCGACAGTAGGCAAGTTAGACAGGAATTTAATTCATAGGGGAAATTTTCATACCTAAATGGCGGTGTAACACAGTTAAAGTAATTATTTTAGCCTTAGATCTAATAACACCCTTAACCCCTTCAGTGGTTAATGGAAATCTTTGAACTAACCGTTCCATTAACCCCTTGATTCGTCCAACATATAAACTACTTTCAAATTAGTAAAATGGGCCAGGAAATGTTTCGTGCGTGAACGTATTGAGCACTAAACAGACCACGGAAATCTTCCGGGATAGAACGGTGCGGGCAGTAGAGCTAGTCCCGGAATTTTTCCGGGCATACCACTTAAGAGGTTAAAGGCCAGTTTCACTAAAAAAGGTTTACATCCTAATTGAAATTATTTGACTGAAGTATATGAATATATATATCATCATCATCGACCTTTATCAATCCACTGCTGGATGAAGGTCTCCCCAAGTTTCTTCCACAACGGTCTATCTTGCGCCAGTCTTCTCCACGTCACTCCCGCATACTTTCGAATTTCATCCCCCCATCTCCCATGTGGTCTTGTGGGTCTTTTCCTGTCCATTGGAATCCAGTCTAGAATTTTGGTTGTCCATCGGTGGTCCGTTCTTCTGGCAACATGTCCAGCCCATTGCCATTTCAGGGATTTTACTCTAATCATGATGTCTTCCAGTCTTGTCCTTTTCCTTATCCACGAGTTCCTCTTCTTATCTTTCCTGGTTACACCAAACATGCATCTCTCCATGCTTCGTTCAGTTGTCTGCAATCTTTGTATGTCTTTTGTAGTTAAGGTCTACGTCTGTGCTCCGTACGTAAGCTCTGGAAGGATACAATGCTTAAACACTTTTCTTTTGAGTCGTAATGGCATATTGCTCTTAAAAATTGTACTGTTTCTTCCAAAAACTCTCCAACCAAGTTTTATACGTCGATTAATTTCTTCATCAATGTGGCCTTATACTTGATATCTGCTGTCCAAAGTAAATGTAGGTATCGGTTATCTCTAGCTTTTCCCCAACAATCGATAAATCTTCATTTCTTCTAAAAGCATTGTACATCAGTTTTGTCTTCTGAAAGTTCATTTTTAATCCCACTTCTTTACTCTTGTTAGCAAGTTCCTGGATCACACTCTGCAGCTCTGAAGGGGTAGTTGCAAAAATGACTAGCCGCCCCGGTGGCGCAGTGGTCTAAGCGATGGCCTCTGATCATTCGTCCAAAAAGGGGTCCGGGTTCGAATCCCGGTGAGGCATGGATGTTGTGTTTGTCTTACGGCACTGGCTCTCTCCCTTCCTTGGAACCAGTGACCCTAAATTAGGGACGGGCGACTGCTTATAGCCCATTGAGTTGCTCACGGTGGTCGTTAAACCTCCAATCAAAAAAAAAAAAAAAATGACTACGTCATCAGCAAAACGAAGGTGAGTTGAATAATCTACATCCATCTTTATCACTTTGTTTTCCCAGTTCAATGATTGAAAGACAACATGATTTGGAGACACTATTTAATGCACGATGTAGTAACTTTTAATGCAAACCCTTTAAAAAGAGGTTTACTAACATATTACACAAGTTAAAAAACACACAAATAAACGAGATCTTTTGACCTGACATTCAGGTCATCATCAGGTTTTGCTGAAAAACACTGCGGTTACTGATGGTCACCCTACATTATATATACCAAGGCAAGAATGACGCATCGCGACACTGCACATGCGCACAAATGATACAAAATACATCACCAAGAACAAATAATACGTGGTCTACATTAAAAATACTATATACAATGCAAGATAGTTAGTTTTGTTTAAGTTGTAAGTCTGTTTCTCATTCTATATTTATTAATACACGATTTCCATGCGGTAGAGGAGATCAGATCATATGTAGAGGGTTTTAGGAAGGGAGTGTCTGACCCCAGGTCTTAAACAACCCTTAGAAATAGGAAGCTAGGAGATTTGGGATAAAGTGCCCGATAGGAAAGTGACACGGAAGCGAGGTAGAAAGGGGGAGGAAGACGCCCTTATTTATTACAGGGGGGCCAGTACCCGGGGTCCGACGGCTTAACGTGCCCATCCGACGCACGGCGGATATTTAGTAGTTCGAGCGTTCGTACCTGCTGGGATCGAGCCCGAGGTCTTCTCCATGGCAGAACGTTGACCACTAGGCCACCCGCTGCTCTTTCCATGCGGTAGGTATCACACACGGCATATCACCGTTACGACATTTCTCATGCATGAGATAGATACATATGCTTTCTACGAATAATGTAATGTTTTTACTGTCCGCTGTTGATTGAAAGACATTTTGCAATGTGGCATTAAAGAGTTTGAGAGATTTGGTGTTACCTTGTCTCACTCCCTTTCCAATTTTTATTGGTGCTGTATCATCATATAACCGAACCTTTGTACTTGCATTTTCATAGATGTTACTAATAATATTAATGTATGCACCTTACTAATGGACTCTCGTAGGGAAGTGGTTGCTCTTCAGCAGAGAATTTCGGTCCAGGATTCTGAAATATCCAGACTGTCACAGGACTTGAACAACCTTGATCAATGTACGAGAAACAGAAATTTAGAAACGCATGGAATCCCTGAGAGTAATGAAGAGACTAATACTGATCTCTCGAACACTGTGCTTAATATTGCAAAAGGGTTGGATTTTGAAGACCTTTCGTGCGATGACATTGACGTCGTTCATAGAATAAAAACTAAGGGGGCACGGCGTCCCTCGCCAATCATTGTGCAGTTTCAGACCAGAAAAGTAAGAGATATTCTTTTATCAAGGAGTCGGAAGATTTTGAAATTGACTGATATTGGTGCTAATTATTTGCAGAAAACTAGAATTTATGTTAATGAGAATTTGACTGTGCATAACAGAGAATTATTCCGGAATGCGCGGAAATTTTCCACGGAAAACAATATCAGATTTTGTTGGTATAAAAACGGGCGTATTTTTTGCCGAAAGGAGAAGGGTGGAAATGCAATTACCATTAGGAGCAGGGACGACTTGGATCTCAGTCGATTCTGATGGGTATGTGATGTTTCTGTAACTCTATTGGTTGTACATAACTCATTTTTATGACCTGTAATCCTAGTGTTTGTTCTATTGAATTTTTGTGTGATTTGTTGGTTTCAAAAATCGCAGTTTGCGATTGTTGCACATTAACGCTCGTAGTTTTTTTGGAAAATATGACCTATTCTTGGAGTTTTTGGGGTCTTTGGATTACCTTGTTGACTTTATTTGCGTTCCAGAGACTTGGTTTAATAGTGTGGATCAACTTACTTGTAATGTACCGGGTTTTCGAACTTTTTCTGCTTCTAGATCAGGGGGTAGTGGGGGGGGGGGGGGGGTGCTGATTTTCCTAGGCGCTCCATTTCACTTTCGCAGATTGATAAATATACGGTTATAACTGATAATTATGAGTTTATTACTTTAGAGACTGAAAATACCATTATAAGTGCAGCTTATCACCCTCCGTCTGGAAATCAGTGAGTTTTTCTTGATTTTTTTTCCAGTTATTTGGAGGATGTCAATCAGAGTGGCAAGGCGTTATATTGTTTAGGTGATTTTAATATTGATATGACATCTACTAATAGCGTTTCATATCCATTCAGTGATATAATAGGCTCTTCTGGATGTATAAAGTGTGGTTACAATCCCCACGAGAATTAAACCTGTTACCTCAACTATACTTGATCTATGTATTACGAATGATTTTTGCTGCACTACGGGTGTGTTGGCGTATAATATAAGTGATCACCTCCCTATTTTTTGTTTGTCGGGTAGTGTACCTACTTCGGATTTTGTAGACAGGATTTCGATTCGTATTCGTTCGTACGATCAGCATAGCTTAAGAACTTTTGGTAAGATACTTGCTGTTACGGATTGGTGTCCGGTGCTTCAACATGATAATCCCACAGATGCCTTTGATGCATTTTGGGGATTATATTGGAGTTCTTGTGAATGTTCTTTCCCACTTAAGACCTTTACACGTTCATTAAAGTGTGGAAAACCTTGGTTTACTCGTAACCTTTTAAGATGCCTAAACAAAAAGAATAGGCTGTTCAAGTTATTTATACAGTCCAGAAGTGCCTCTGATTTATCCCAGTTCCGTAGATACAGAAATTGGTTTAATACTAAATTAAAAAATGCAAAAACAATTATTATTTAAATCGTTTTACTGGTACCACAGATGCGAAAAGGTTATGGAAATCGGTTGGTGAATTGTTGCATAGAACAAATGATGACGACCCTCCAATAGAACTTGATCACGGGGAACTCGTATCACTGATTTGAATCGTATTGTAGAGATCTTTAATACTTACTTTGTTTCTTTGCCTGCGAAACTACAGAACGATATTCCGTGGGTGTCTGGTGACTTTGCTGACTTTTTGTCCCACCAAACTTTGTGTACATCTTGTTTTTTTGACCCAGTATCAGCGGATCTGTTGCCTACTATACAGCAGTTGAATTCGTCTAAGGGTGCTGGCCCGGATGATGTTCATCCAAGGGTGATTAAAACTGTTGCTAAGTTTCTGTTGGTACCATTGGAACATATTTTTAATTGTATTCTAGAAAGTGGTTCATTACCTTTAGCATTTACGACAGGTAGAGTCACTGTTATACACAAAAAGAGTTTGAGATCTAGTGCAGAAAATTATCATCCAATTACTAATATTACAGTGTTTGCTAAACTTTTGGAAAGACTAGTACTAAAGAGGTTATCTGGCTACTTGGAGAGTAACAAAATTTTACATCACGGTCAGCATAGTTTCCGTCTGGGCTTCTCCACAGAAACGGCTATATTGGATGTTCTTAATTTTTTGCACACAAATATTGACTCAGGAAGAAGTGTCCTGGGTATATTTTGTGACTTAACTCGAGCTTTTGACTTTGTGCATCATGAAATTCTATTGTCAAAGTTAAATCATATAGGGATCCAGGGAGTTCCGCTTTTGTTTTTTAGGAATTATTTGTTACAGAGATCGCAGTATGTTCAGATTCGTGGCATTCGTTCTTCGGTTCGTGGGATAAGTTGCTGAGTTCCTCAGGGATCAGTGCTGGGACACTTTCTGTGTGCAAAACGTTCAAACTTCATGTTAAGTGTGTTTTTTTATATTCAAGGGTAAATAATTTAAGTAACGTCACATCCTTTTCTGCCACAATTCTTGATTTTGTTACTTTTTAATTTGCTCGCATATGTTCTGTACTTTCGCAGAAATCGAAAAAGGTCATTAGACACTGTCACATGACCGTCACGTGTTTTGTGTGCGCGACCATGAGGCATTTCAGAGGCTGTCCTTAGTTCTCTAAAAGAATAAAATTTGTATGAAGTGATTAACTTTGTCGTAAGAGTTCTGTAATACTTTGTTTTGATATACTAGGGGCTGCGCCTCTAGGCTCGCTACACTCGTTTTCAGAGTAGCGCTCGGGCCCTGCAGCCCAATCTCCAAGTATATCACATGAAATAAAAACTGGAAAATTCATATAAATTTCAATTTTTATTGCATGTCTAAGCAAATAAGGCTTGTTATTTCGGAATTTCAGAGTTTTTTTTACTGTCGTTAATTTTTGGAAGGTCGGACTTTTGTCGTTTGAACTTATGGCACTTACTAAACTTACCAAGAAAAGCAAAAGCGGTCCAAAAAGCATTTTCGTAAACCGTTATGCTAAACCGTTAAGGTGGACGTCAAAAAACATAACCATATTTATGTAATCCAACATTTGATTGCTTCCTATATTTCCAATGGAAAAAACGTTTGTACACATTTCCTTCACAATTATTGTGTTCCCAAGGATGAAAATTTGAACATCGATTAAAATAACTTCATTTTATAACTTGGAATACTTAATATTTTCTGAAACATAGCCATAATTATATAAAAAATCAATAACTTTTCCTTTGGGGGTGTTGGAACCAGAAAAAAGATGGCGCGACCTATACTTTGATGACGCCAGTTGACAAACAAATGTTGGATTACATAAATATGGTTATGTTTTAGAAAATATTAAGTATTCCAAGTTATAAAATGAAGCTATTTTAATCGATGTTAAAACTTTCATCCTTGGGAACGCATTAATTCTCCAGAAAAAAATGGCTCGACCTGTACTTTGATGACGTCGGTAGACAAAGAAATGTTGGATTGCATAATTATGGTTATGCTTTAGAAGATATTAAGTATCCCAAGTTATAAAATAAAGCTATTTTAATCGATGTTCAAATTTTCATCCTTGGGAACGCATTAATTGTGAAGAAAATGTGTACAGAAGTTTTTCCATTGGAAATATAGGAAGCAAAATTAGTTGACGTCCACCTTAAACAACTCAGATAGCTTTACCAACAAAAGATATGCATAACAAATTCTCTGCGTCACCATGGTAGCAGGTCACAACACCAGAACGTTCCTCAGTGGTTATCGTGAAGACAGACAAGCCGTTCGTTTCTTTCATTTGCATCTTTAAAAATCAGAAAATTACTTTCTTAAATTTTTTTTTGTAAAAAAGGGACGATAGTTGTAAGTTTATGCTGTAAAAATTGCAATACGTTATAATTTATAGTTTGCCATATATCCGTTTTTTTAAATGGATCCCATCGCGAAATAGAGAATTTTGTGAAATTTAGAAATTTAATTTCTCGTAAACTAAATCGAAATTAAAAAAAAGGGCGATGAGGTGCAAACATTCGGTCATGGTACTACATGCCTACAAAGTTTCGTGGTTTTGTTGTTGTTAGTGTGTCCGGAACGCGACCTGATAGCACTTTTTTGCTTACCTTAACTTTGAAATACAATAGTTCTTGAAGTTTCGCTAGAATGGAGAAACGGTTTATTTCAGCGTGTTTTCCAAACAATTCTCTACAAACGATGTAAATTTCATATTTTTGTACTTAATACGATTTGCGTTGCAAGCTAGGAAAGCAAGAGTGTCGCGAAATTTCTGAAACAGCGGTAGTTACTTTTTTTAGAATAGAGAGAAAACTAGGGCAATCACTTTAACTACAACGTGTACATTTGTGTTACACGCAATAGTATAACAATTTTGCTATTACGAAAAATACTTATAGGTTCCAAAGAATTCGAATTACAGAACACCCATAAAACCTAGTGTATTATGGAATTCAAAAATTTCAGTAATTGAAAGCAAATAGAATTTCGCAAAAGGGCCTCGAAGATATTTGGGAAGGGGGGATTTTTTCAGGTACGCCACAGACTCTCACTTTAACAGATACTATTGCAAATTAGACATAGATTTTCCCTTTCCAGTCCAAATTATATTTGATATTCTTATAATACAGGGTGATCCATTTAAACCAGTGATCCATTTAAACAAAAAAATGGCTCGAATTGTACTTTGATGACGTCGGTAGACAAAGAAATGTTGGATTGCATAATTATGGTTATGCTTTAGAAGATATTAAGTATCCCAAGTTATAAAATAAAGCTATTTTAATCGATGTTCAAATTTTCATCCTTGGGAACGCATTAATTGTGAAGAAAATGTGTACAGAAGTTTTTCCATTGGAAATATAGGAAGCAAAATTAGTTGACGTCCACCTTAAACAACTCAGATAGCTTTACCAACAAAAGATATGCATAACAAATTCTCTGCGTCACCATGGTAGCAGGTCACAACACCAGAACGTTCCTCAGTGGTTATCGTGAAGACAGACAAGCCGTTCGTTTCTTTCATTTGCATCTTTAAAAATCAGAAAATTACTTTCTTAAATTTTTTTTTTGTAAAAAAGGGACGATAGTTGTAAGTTTATGCTGTAAAAATTGCAATACGTTATAATTTATAGTTTGCCATATATCCGTTTTTTTAAATGGATCCCATCGCGAAATAGAGAATTTTGTGAAATTTAGAAATTTAATTTCTCGTAAACTAAATCGAAATTAAAAAAAAAGGCGATGAGGTGCAAACATTCGGTCATGGTACTACATGCCTACAAAGTTTCGTGGTTTTGTTGTTGTTAGTGTGTCCGGAACGCGACCTGATAGCACTTTTTTGCTTACCTTAACTTTGAAATACAATAGTTCTTGAAGTTTCGCTAGAATGGAGAAACGGTTTATTTCAGCGTGTTTTCCAAACAATTCTCTACAAACGATGTAAATTTCATATTTTTGTACTTAATACGATTTGCGTTGCAAGCTAGGAAAGCAAGAGTGTCGCGAAATTTCTGAAACAGCGGTAGTTACTTTTTTAGAATAGAGAGAAAACTAGGGCAATCACTTTAACTACAACGTGTACATTTGTGTTACACGCAATAGTATAACAATTTTGCTATTACGAAAAATACTTATAGGTTCCAAAGAATTCGAATTACAGAACACCCATAAAACCTAGTGTATTATGGAATTCAAAAATTTCAGTAATTGAAAGCAAATAGAATTTCGCAAAAGGGCCTCGAAGATATTTGGGAAGGGGGGATTTTTTCAGGTACGCCACAGACTCTCACTTTAACAGATACTATTGCAAATTAGACATAGATTTTCCCTTTCCAGTCCAAATTATATTTGATATTCTTATAATACAGGGTGATCCATTTAAACCAGTACCATGTGATTTACTTATAACTTTTTTATAAATAACAACACAATCCCACAGTACGTTGAGAATTATACATGTGGTATTGGAGAATCATTTTATCAAAGCAAATGTCGGAATTGTTCTCCATTTTCTTGTAAACACAGTTGAACACGCCGCACCATATTCAGTGATGTCTCATGTAGAGTACGAGCAGTAACACTGCCAATTTCAGTCGTGATTGTTTCACGCAAAGCATCCAGTGTTTTTGGATTGGTTTTGTAAACTCTATCCTTTAAGTAGCCCCATAAAAAAAAGTCAGGGGAAGTTAAGTCCGGAGATCGGGGAGGCCATATGTTTTTTGAAATTAATCTGTCATCAAAGAAGCTGGTTATGAGTTCCATTGAGACTTTCGATGTGTGACACGTAGCGCCATATTGCTGAAAGTAGCCCTCTGTCAATTCAATGTCATCAAGTTGTTCTACAAATTCATTGAATATGTGGCAATAAACGTTAGTGTTGACAGTCTCAGAGAAAAAATGGCGCCAGTAATTTTCGTAGACGAAACCGCACACCATACACCAACCTTTTGTGAATGCATCGGTGTTTCACACACAACGTGTGGGTTTTCGGCAGCCCAGTATCTGCTGTTTTGCGAATTGACGTAGCCTTACAGATGAAACCAGGCTTGATCCGTAAACCATGTGATGGAGAGAGTATCAGATCGCAAATTAAGAAAATTTTGAAACCATTTGCAGTAACTTACTCTCTTTCCCTTGTCCGGTTCCTGCAGCTGATGGATTACGTGCACTTTAAATGGCCGAATATTCGCTTTTTTGCTGCCCTTTGACAAGTTCCGTATGAATATCCTGTCTGTTGGCTTAATCTGCGCAACGATTTCGTCGGAGATTGAAGTAAACGTTGCCGAACATCGTCCACACGCGTTTGGGGCATCGGAGGGTGATGTCTACCGCTACCGCTGAGAAGAGAACCGGTTTGCTCGAGTTTTTTTGCCATCGATTGTTGACTTGCTTGGAACTTTTCGAACTCCAAACTCTCTTCGAAATGCTCGTTGCGTTTTGATGACAGAATTCGTTACCCAATACGAATTCACTAAAGAAACACGCTCTGGAACAGAGCACTGCATGTTTCCGAATGCAAGCAAGTGAATGACAACGCAACAACAAACAAATCACGAGCTGAGTTACAGTTACGGTTAACAATCTTCTTCATGGTGGCGGTTTTCATTCTCCAGGAGTTGCTGCTTCTATTGAAAAAAAAAGTTCCTTGCGCGATTCCTTGCAAAAATGTAAGTTTTTTTTCAGGGTACTTGTTTAAATGGATCACCCTGTGCAATACTTAATTAAATGCATCATAAACGCGTCATGAGTAATTCATTACAAATGGGCAGTTGCATTCTTCCACACAGTTTCAACGGCTGCTGATGATTTAATGGTTTTACACAATATTGCAAAAAAAAAATATATATATATATATATATTTTAAGGAAATAAATATCTGCTAAAATCTAATTAACTTTAAACAAATAGTTTTAAACTGTTAAAAGTTTTCCAGAAATGAATTTCGATGGTCCTTGTTGAGTAGTATTATTATTTTCCTTCATCTGAGATCTTTCGCATCATGTTTCTTCTTCTGGATTACTGAAACCTTTTTTTGTCGGCGTTTTAATTGAATGTGTAAGTCAGCATGGCAGAAATAACTGATTTATATCCTCTTAAAGTGTAACATTTTAAGTATGCTTGCAAAGGAAAGCAACAAAATAATTCTACTAGATTATTCACAGCAACTGTGTACTCAATTACCTGTAGTTTACTTGTCACCATGTAACATCTCAGAAAACTTGAAAATTACAGCTCCTTGGAATGGGGATCCTTGTAATTTTCAAATATTCCGAGAACTTGGATCGGTAAACAATTCACTGCCCAGTTCTTATTGCTGTGAATAATCTAGTGATTTTCCCATGCATTTATGAGAAATATTTGTTCATTTAGGCCCGTTTCACACAACCGGGTTTTTCCCGCAGAAGCAATAAATTATTCAGCTGTCCAGCCACTTCGTTTGAAGCCGGCTATAGAGTTATACCGAGACCAGTGACGTAAGAACGGGGGGGGGTACAGGGGTTGGAGAGGAGTACATTAATATCTACTGTACCCCCCCCCAGATATGAGCAAACACAAACCAATCATTCATAAAGAGTGAACTAAAATTTATATGCTGCTTATTTTTTTTATTCTCTTTTTGTTCAAAGAAATATCACGGATCATTTGTTTTTTTTTTATATCCGAAGCTTGTAGTGGGAGGCTTTACATCCACCAAAAACTGGCCAACCATCTGGGAAACTCCAGCAAATTAGTTCTGCAGGGAAACGACGAGTGCGAGGTTTTTGTTAATAACTTCAAACAGCATATGATAGGGCTAGAGCTTGATAACATACTTGTGATCAGTGTTTCTTTTCTCTTAAAATTCCATGCATCTTGATCAGGTCGTCCTTTCTGCACTTTCTAAAAAAAATTTAATGCACAAATGGACATTTCAGCGCCCGCAGTCCCGGCACTAAAATTGTTTTCTGTCTTAAGATCTGTAGCAATACAACAAGTACATTACGGATTTCACATACCACTCATAGAACTCCAATTCCTCGATATCTCCACCATCATTTAACTTTGCACCAGACCAATGTGCTTTTTACCTCAATTGTCAGCCTATGTATCGTTCAAAGTTTTTAATATAGACTTCATAATGCATCAATGGTGCTATCTTCGCGGGTAGAGCAGTTTTTATCTTACTGCGGGTTTACTTTATTAAGGTAAACAAAAATGATAAGAAATTTAATTCGTTCTTGTAACGAGTTATATAACATTTCCTGAGAAATCCCTCTTTTCCAAACCCTGCTGACAGAAATTCATCCTAATGTTGACTTGTCCCTGCTCAATATTTTAATGGAAAAAAAAGTACAAACATTAACAAGAGAGAACACAAAAAAAAAAAAAAAAAATTCTCCATTCCTTTTCTGATAAGAAATTAATAATGTGAACTTTTTGTCAGCAATAAAAATAATAATGGTAATAATTAATAATAATATGATGATAACAATGTTCATTCGGATGAATTCCTGATCAGCATACGTATTTTATAAAAACTCTAATATGCTACCCCCCCCCCCCAAAAAAAAAATTCGGAGGGGGTCATCCATAGATGGCTTAATCCTTGAGATGTAAGATTCATGAGCTTGTACCCCCTAAATCAAAATCTACGCCACTGACTGAGACTTTTAGACGAGCGAAATCGGTAAAAACTCGGTTGCGGTAGTCGCTGAGCTGCCACTGGGTTCGCTTCAAACCGGACGACTGCGATACCGTCCAAATTTAGAGAAACACAGATGCAAGTCAAGACGTTCACACAAGCGGTCAACGGATTCCCCGCTAGTACAATAACACAATTACTCATGTCAGAGGAGATAGGCCAAAAGCGATGCTGCCAGGCGGGGTCGATTGTCAATCACTCTGGGCTTTTGTGCCTTCTTAGTTTCCAGCAAAAAAAATTCTGATTTTTTAGTATAGTTTGCGCTATAACCTCTGTTGATCATGTCTGCTATTAATGTTTATACTGAATTATTAATTTTGGAAGTGGAAAAGCGCCCAGAAGTTTGGGATACATCGTCGGAAGATTAAAAGGATAGGAACAATAATAATAAAAAAAAATGCTTGGAATGATATCTGCAGAATCCTGTACGAGTTCGACATTTTCACTGAATATGAAAGGAACATCATCGGTAAGCAAATTCAGAATGTACTTGTCTATGTGCAGAGATATTTCACAACAATAATATATGAGTATGGCTTTTCCTGTCCCTATCAGAGGGGGGGGGGGCTTTGGGACTAAAGTCCTGGTCCTCCACTCACTCACTGTAATGAAAGAAAATAATATATACCTTGCACTTGCACCTGACGTTCATTCCGATCATTTATTTATCAACAGAGAAAATTATTCTAGGTCAGGTATAATGCATAAAGCCACAATCTTGGAAATCTTGTTCGTTCATGGAAATAGCAGCGTTTCTGCATTTTTTTAAATTTCAAGTTTAGTATAATTGTTTTCTCATAGTTCGCGCATACTCACCATATTTCGAGTGTAGGTATGATGCCAGGAATTTGCTACAAACATTGTAATGGTTTACAGTGCTGCAGAAGTTAATTGTCACATTTTGCCATTTTTTGTATAGGAGTGAATGACTTCAAAATGTGATAACTATATGCAAAACAGTATTTTTAAGCGAAAAACAGTGCCGAAAATAAAATGTAGAAACGTACGATAGTAAATGTAGAAAAAAATGTTAGTAATGCACAGCAATAAATGTAGAAACGTACGATAGTAAATAAATGTTGAAACGCCAATGGTATACTGACTGTCGGAACTTCAGAGTTATGGGAGTTGTCTTTCAAGGAAGAAGTCTAATTTCACAAACAGGTTAACTGTGTGCGTTAAACGAAAAAATGTCTGAAGGCTTCTAGAATCAGTAACGAAAAACCTAAGGCCATGCTGTGTCTTTCAACAGTTAAACAAACTGAGAGAATGTAGTAAATAATTAAAAAAAACCCATGCTCATCCAGAACAACAAATTTAATCATTTTATGTGTGAATTAAGATTTCTTTCGAAATCCGTTGTTGCATGGAGAAATAACAGCCCGCATAAAAAAAATCACCTCTGATAAATAATTCACACCAATAACTGCCTGAAATTTAGTTTCACATATAAGGAGAGTTAATTATTTCGAAATGATCACACAACCTTGTGAAAGTGCTCTCAAAAGCGTCTTATAAAAGGTTATTAAGGTATTCTGTGTTTCCATAGTTTTCCTCAAGTGTTCTCCAAAATGCTCCGTAAAAGTGTGTGTCTTTTTTTTAATGCACTTTACAGATGTTTCGTATTATTTCCGCGTATGCATCTTTCAACACGGTAAACGGTTTCATAAAACATTGGCTCCGAAGAAATGGTTTATGTCATGCATTTGCTACATTTACTGTAGAATATACAGTACATCGACATAGGTGCTCGTAATATTCAATACATTATTTTTTCATGAGTTTAAAACATGTTATGCATTGAGTTCTTACATCAAATACTGCATTTGAACGAAGACACAATCTAGAAACTGACCACACAAAAAGCTAGCCACTTGGTTCCCGCCTATCAGTCGAACGTTTTTTTTCTCCGCTCTAAAAATAAAACCGCTCGTGTGAAAGCCACCCAAAAACAGCACTCCGGGACGGTTTTATAGATTCGTCGGATTCATTCTGTCTGTGTGAAACGGGCCTTAAGTTCTATAAAAGAAATCCACTTGACGTTAGGCGCGAGACTATGGGTGGGCTAGGGTGAACTTTGTGGACTTTTGGTGGGCTAGGGTGGACTTCAGCCCACCCAGCTTTTCGTTGATCCCACCCTTTAGCCCCCTTCCCAAATGCTTACGCAGTTAGAACACATGTTGAGGAAGATTTTAGGAAACTTAGATAAACATATGTGAATTTTTCGTATTTATGAAATAATCGGAAAATCTCAGTCCGCAGCGTTCTATTGAATCTATCGAAGTGCGTAGGAAAATCTGTGGTTTCTTGCCAAGAACAAATCGACAAACGAACGCGGATATGTTGCGGTCGTCTCCAAAACTCTAAAGCCTAAAGGATGTCGTAAAGATGGGCATTGTCAGTCAGCCATAGACAGGAGGGAATGCGAAATTTATTCCCTATCAGCTAGCGACGCATTCAGAAAACTGCATAAGTACTCATGTGGCAAGCCATCAACAGGAGCCGAAATCGCCTTGGGTGACGACTTCGCTCTCTAGTTTGCAAAACATAGTCCTAATAGGTGACGTCTGTTATAGAGATGGACAAACCGATTCTTTTGAAAGAATCGACTCTTTCGATTCGACTTACTAAAAAGATTCGTTCAGACCGAATCGTTCGTTTCGGGTGTTTGATTCTTCCGGTTTAGAGAACGATTTGTGTTTAGGGAATCGATTCTGAGATCGCCTTGGGTGACGTTTTTGCTCTCTTGCTTGCAAAACATAGTCTTAATAGGTGACGTCTGTTATAGATATGGGAAAACCGATTCTTTTGAAAGAATCGACTCACTAAAAAGATTCGTTCAGACCAATTTGTTCCTTACGGGAGTTTTATTCTTCCGGTTTAGAGAACGATTTGTGTTTAGGAAATCGATTCTGCGTTGGATCTTTTCGTTCGTTGATAGTTTCCGGCTTAGTGGCCAATTTTTAACTTTAAATTTGTTGACAGGCGCGATGCTACACCCAACTTTTCATTGAGCCCACACTTTAGTTCCCCAAAAATATCCCACACAGCACAGAATATTTCGTATATGTTGCAAGTACGTAGCACTGAAACATTGAGACTTTTCAGATACGTTGCGCAATGTAGCAGTTTCAGAAACCTTACGGTTACGTCAAAATGCCCTCAAACGCTACATAACTTTGAAACATAACCGATACGTTACAGTGGAAGGTCTTTGTAACTTCAACATACCAACTTCATGTTACTGTTACGTATTTGAAAGATATTTGTAACTGCGTTACATTACTGTTACGTATTTGAAAGATATTTGTGACACCATCATATAACTGTTACGCATTTACTACGTTGAACATTATAATTTTAATAAACTTTGTAAAATCACAGCAAAAAGTATTACCCTCGACAGCTGTTTCAAAAACAACAACAGTCGTATTACAAGCTGTTTACGTTTTCACAGGTTCAACGCAGTCCGCTGTTCATTGGGAACAGTAGCAAATGAGGGAGTCGAATTTCTATTATACATACTATATTTCAGCGAAAAAAAGAAAGAAAATCAAATTCGTCATTTTTTTAAATTCCTACCAATATGAAATTTCTCAGCTTCAAGTAAAAAAAAGAACATGCTGGTATAGCATACTAATACAACAACACAGCCATCTACTTAGATTTTATAAAATGCTTTTTAGAATTTAAAAATTATAAAAATCAAAACAATTATTTTCAGATGATCTTGAATCACACACACACAAAAGGATGAAATCTTAAATCAACTAATTAGCTAACTCGAGTACGTCAGTATCACCAAAGAATATCCCAGAAGCACGTGGAAATACGACTACGAGAGTGCTTCGGTGAAATGGCATAAATGCGCATGCGCATCCTGCCGTTGCCAAACCAAAAATCTTAAATATCGCTGGAATGTAACATGAAGGTAGAAATTATGTACAATGGAAACTATAAAACGGTTAGTAACGGTGAATGCTGTTTTTAACGTAACCGTAATGTATAGAGAGTTATGTTCCAAAATAGATGTTGGTGAAACGTAATTGTAAGATATCTCTGAAAGTGTAACGAAAATGAGAGATTGTAATATTACTGATACATATCTGAAACGTTTTGTGCTGTATGGGATTTAAGCAGTTAAAACAAATGGCGGGTGCAACCATCTAAGATTTTAGCGAACTTGGATAAACGTACGTGGATATTTCGAATTAACAGAAACTTTATTATATAAAATAAATTTTTCGTTAAATTTAGTGTTTCTACTTTTGGGAAAAAGAGGGAGTCCTCGGAGCGAATGTCTAAGAGAGTGATTAAAATACACCATTTTTGTAATTATAGTTTAAAAAGATGATATATATATATCATCATCATCATCATTGTCAACCATTATCAATCCACTGCTGGACGAAGGTCTCCCCAAGTTTCCTCCACAACGGTCTGTCTTGTGCCAGTCTCCTCCATGTCACTCCCGCATATTTACGAATTTCATCCACCCATCTCCCATGTGGTCTTTTTTGGGTCTTTTCCTGTCCCTTGGAATCCAATCTAAAATTTCGGCTGTCCATCTATGGTCTGTCCTTCTGGCAGTATGTCCAGCCCATTGCCATTTCAGGGATTTAACCCTGATCATGATGTCTTCCACTCTCGTCATTTTTCGGATCCACGAGTTTCTCTTCTTATCTCTCCTGGTTATACCAAGCATGCACCTCTCCATGCTTCTTTGAGTTGTCTGCAGCCTTTGTATGTCTCTTTTAGTTAAGGTCCACGTCTCTGCACCATACGTAAGCACTGGAAGGATGCATTGATCAAACACTTTTCTTTTAAGACATAATGGCATATTGCTCTTGAAAATTATGCTGTTTCTTCCAAAAGCTCTCCAGGCAAGTTTTGTACGCCGATTAATTTCTTCATCAATGTGACCCTCACTTGATATCTGCTGTCCAAGATAAACGTACGTGTCTGTTATCTCCAGCTTTTCTCCATCAATCGATAAATCTTCATTTCTTGTAAAAGCATTGAACATCACTTTTGTCTTCTGAAAGTTCATTTTTAATCCCACTTCTTTACTCTTGTCAGCAAGTTCCTGGATCATACTCTGCAGCTCTGATGGGGTAGTTGCAAAAATGACTACGTCATCAGCAAAACGAAGGTGGGTTAGATAATCTCCATTAATCTTTATCCCTTTGTTTTCCCAGTTCAGTGATTGAAAGACATTTTCCAATGTGGCATTAAAGAGCTTCGGAGATATGGTGTCACCTTGTCTCACTCCCCTTTCCAATTTTTATGTGTGTTGTATTTTCAAACAGCCGAATCTTTGCACTTGCATTTTCATAGATGTTATTAATAATATTAATGTATGCATCTTCAATACTGCAGGATTTCAGAGCCGTGGTAACTGCTGATGGTTTCACCGAATCAAAGGCTTTTTCATAATCGATAAAAGCCATGCACAATGGAAGTTCATATTCCCTCGCTCTTTCAATTAGTTCTCTCAGTACTTGGATATGATCTATTGTGCTGTAGCCACTCCTGAATCCAGCTTGTTCTCTCGGCTGAGCCATGTCCAGTGTTACCTTCAAGCGGTGTGAAAGAACTTTAGTGAAGATTTTATAAACCACTGATAGGAGGCTGATAGGTCTGTAGTTCCTGAGATCCTCAATGTCACCTTTTTTTATGTAGCAGGATCATTGTAGCATTGTTCCAATCCTCAGGAATCTTCCCTTCATTAAGGCATCGAGTGAAAATTTGGGCGAGTACTGTTTCGATTTCTCCACTTGCTTCTTGTATGATGTCTATAGTAATTCCATCTTCTCCTGGAGCTTTCCCCCGCTTCATGTTCTTGATTGCATGAGCAACTTCTGCTGGGAGGACTGGAAGAACTCTGGTACCTTTCATGATGTCTGGAGTACATGTATCATCCCTTTCATATAATTTGGAGTAGAAATCTTTCACTCTTGTCAAAATTTCGCCTCTATTTCTTGTTATAGAACCATCTTCTTTTCTCAGAGCCATAATCTGTTTTCTTCCCTTACTGAGATGTCCCTTTGCTATCTTAAGGCTTTGGTTGTTTTCAATTGCTTTCCTCACTAGCTCACAGTTGAATTTCCTTACGTCTTCAGTGATACTTTTTCGTGTTGTCTTGCATAGCTCTATATATTCCACTTTGGAAGTCACATCTTCTTTAGTTGTCCTCATCTCTCTTCTTTTTTGCATCAACATTTTGGTTTTTCCTGATAATTTGTTCACATGCAACTTGTTCTTAGACCCAGCTAATTTTGTTGCTGTTTCCATTAGAGCTTTGGTTACTTTTCTGTTAACTTCCGAAATATCCACTTCTTCCGATGTTAGGCCTTCTAAAGCAGAGAATCTGTTCTTCAGTTCTAACTTGAAAGTATTATGGTGTTTTTTTAAGGTTGGTTATGTCAATACATTTTGTTTGTCTTATGAGCTTGCCACGTTCCAGTTTAGTGTTGAGGTGCATCTTACATCTCACCAATCTATGGTCACTACCTGTGTTGAACTTGTTCAGCACACTGCAGTCTTCGATGACGAATTTTTTGTTACACATAATAAAATCAATTTCACTTGTCGTTCCAATTGGATGTCTCCATGTCCATTTCCTGTGTGGCTTTTTCTTGAAAAAGGAGTTCAAGATGAAAAATCCTTCTGCCTCTGCAAACTCAACGAGAGTATTTCCACGCTGGTTTCTGTTGCCGTGACCGAATTTACCTACTGAAGTTTCATTCTGTTGCCGTTGCCCTATTTTTGCATTGAAATCTCCCATAATTATCTTCAAGTGCTGCTTACCTTTATTATTTAGATGACGAATTTCCTCATAAAATTCTTCAATTTCTTCTTCAGGATGACTTGTGGTGGGTGCATAAGTTTGAATAATCTGAGCCTGGTATCTTCTCGATAGTTGGATAACGAGTCGTGCAGCTCTGTCAGAGGAACTTTCAACTTCTACCACTTTATCCTTCAGTTTCTTGTTTATTATAAATCCAACACCACTAGTTCCGCCAGTATCTGTCCCACGATAATAGAAGAGATGTCCACTTTTCAGTTCAATGAGATCTTCTCCTTTTCTCCTTACCTCACTTAGCCCGACGATGTCCCACTTGATCCTTTGTAGTTCCTCTTCCAATTCAAGAAGCCTTGAATCAGAAGATAGGGAGCGTCCGTTGTACGTAGCCAAGGTCAGCATCAGATGGCAGCCTAGTCCGGTCCTCCGGGGATTCTTAGCACCCTCTGCCTTCATGTCGCACTGGCCGCTGCCTTGGCCAGGTACATTCCAGCTGCCGGAGACTGAGGGCCAAGATTTAAGTTGTAGAGTCATTTTGGAGGTGTTTGGCCATAACTCACCACGCTGGCCAAGCGGGTTGGTGAGTGTGGGATCGCATTTCCTCTGATCCCGATGGTATAGTTATACCGCTATTGGCGGTCGTCAGAGCCCCTTTAGTGGGAACAGGATGCACCACGAGAAGGCGGGGTTGACATTTGTCAAGGAGAGGCTGTGATGTTACGCATCACCTGACCTTACATCCCATATATATATATATATATATATATATATATTGGAACACCGCTACAATGATCCTGCTACATAAGAAAGGTGACATTGAGGATCTCGGAAACTACAGACCTATCAGCCTCCTATCAGTAGTTTATAAAATCTTCACTAAAGTTCTTTCACACCGCTTGAAGGTAACACTGGACATGGCTCAACCGAGAGAACAAGCTGGATTCAGGAGTGGCTACAGCACAATAGATCATATCCACGTACTGAGAGAACTAATTGAAAGAGCGAGGGAATATGAACTTCCATTGTGCATGGCTTTTATCGATTATGAAAAAGCCTTTGATTCGGTGAAACCATCAGCAGTTACAATGGCTCTGAAAACCTGCGGTATTGAAGATGCATACATTAATATTATTAATAACATCTATGAAAATGCAAGTGCAAAGATTCAGCTGTTTGAAAATACAACACACATAAAAATTGGAAAGGGAGTGAGACAAGGTGACACCATATCTCCGAAGCTCTTTAATGCCACATTGGAGGGTGTTTTTCAGTCGCTGAGCTGGGAAAACAAAGGGATAAAGATTAATGGAGATTATCTAACCCACCTTCGTTTTGCTGATGACGTAGTCATTTTTGCAACTACCCCATCAGAGCTGCAGAGTATGATCCAAGAACTTGCTGACAAGAGTAAAGAAGTGGGATTAAAAATGAACTTTCAGAAGACAAAAGTGATGTTCAATGCTTTTACAAGAAATGAAGATTTATTGATTGATGGAGAAAAGCTGGAGATAACAGACACGTACGTTTATCTTGGACAGCAGATATCAAGTGAGGGTCACATTGGTGAAGAAATTAATCGGCGTACAAAACTTGCCTGGAGAGCTTTTGGAAGAAACAGCATAATTTTCAAGAGCAATATGCCATTATGTCTTAAAAGAAAAGTGTTTGATCAATGCATCCTTCCAGTACTTACGTATGGTGCAGAGACGTGGACCTTAACTAAAAGAAATATACAAAGACTGCAGACAACTCAAAGCAGAATGGAGAGGTGCATGCTTCGTGTAACCAGGAGAGATAAGAAGAGGAACACGTGGATCCGAAAAATGACAAGAGTGGAAGACATCATGATCAGAGTTAAATCCCTGAAATGGCAATGGGCTGGACATACTGCCAGAAGAACAGACCATCGATGGACAGCCGAAATTTTAGATTGGATTCCAAGGGACAGGAAAAGACCCAGAAGAAGACCACATGGGAGATGGGTGGATGAAATTCGAAAGTATGCAGGGGTGACATGGAGGAGACTGGCACAAGACAGACCGTTGTGGAGGAAACTTGGGGAGACCTTCGTCCAGCAGTGGATTGATAATGGTTGACAATGATGATGATGATGATATATATATATATATATATATATATATATATATATATATATATATATATATATATATATATATATAATATTGATTGATTGATTCCTTGTGAGGTTACAAATCAAATTTGATAAACAGCCGTATGACAGCGCAAAAAACAAACTACTTTAAAAAACCACCCAGAAGGAAAACCTTCATAAGTAAGTAAATTGCGAAGAAATAGTTACTTGAAATAGAGATTCGTACCTATGGTTCCCAGTACGGGCTACATGCATTGAATAAATACTACGCACATTATGCACCTGGAAACTTTTACTGGGAATAACATCATCAGCGTCGGGTAAGGTTGACATGAAAGGAAGTTTTTGCCAAAATTTCTGCCAAGCACTTCAAAATATTTGCTCCCCCATCACACTTAGTCCCGCTAATAGCCCACCCAGTTATGAGCGGCTGGAGTCCCTCCTGCTTGACGTATAATCATATAGGTAATACACCCAATGCTTGCAGGTTTCCCTAAATTGGTGAAAGATAATTGAGCGGAGTATCAAACATTTTCACAAAAGATAGCTTAGCAAGACTATTTCATTTAAAATTATAATTAAAATATCATGCAAAAATACTGCTACGATTTGCACATAAACGTTAAATTGTGTAACAGTTCAAAAGAGAAAATGAATGCAATCTTGTTATCCAAAGACGACTAAGAACAAAAATATCCGTCATTGTAAGAACTGATGTGTCACGTAGAGGGATTTCATTTCAACTGATGTCTAAGTAGCAGTTTAAAAAGATCAACATAACATGACATTAGTATAAAAACATTTTTTGTTTGTTAAAACAGAAGTCGTTAAACTGTGCAACAGTTTAAAAGAGAAAATGAATGCAATCTTGTTATCCAAAGACAAATAAGAACAAAAATATCTGTCATTGTAAAAACTGAAGTTCAAATATATCTTGTTAATAAATTTCATTTCAACTAAATCTAGTTATTAGTTTAGAAAGATTAACATATCATGGCATTAGTATAAAAATATTTTTTTTTTTTTTGCTAAAACAGAAGTCGTTAAACTGTGAAAAAATTTAAAAGAGAAAATGAATGCAATCGTGTTATCCAAAGAAGACGAAGACCAAAAATATCTGTCATTGTATGAACTGAAGTTCAAGTATGTCTTGTAGATGGATTTCATTTCAACTAAATCTAGATATTAGTTTAGAAAGATTAACATATCATGGCATTAGTATACAAATATTTTGTTTTGCTAAAACAGAAGTTGTTAAACTGTGTAGTAATTTATATAGAAAATTAATACAGTCTGGCTATCCAAAGACAACTAAGAACCAAAATATCTGTCATTGTAAACACTGAAGTTCAAATATGTCTTGTCAATGAATTTCATTTCAACTAAATCTAGTTATTAGTTTAGAAAAATTAACATATCATGGCATTAGCATAAACATATATTTTTTTTTTTTTTTTTGCTAAAACAGAAGTCGTTAAACTGTGTAACAATTTAAAAGAGAAAATGAATGCAATCTTGTGATCCAAAGGCAACTAAGAACAAAAATATCCATCATTGTAAGAACTGAAGTTAAGAACTGATATGTCTTTTAGAAAAATTAACATATCATGGCATTAGTATAAAAATGTTTTATTTTTGCTAAAACAGAAGTCGTTAAATTGTGTAACAATTTAAAAGAGAAAATGAATGCAATCTTGTGATCCAAAGGCAACTAAGAACGAAAATATCCATCATTGTAAGAACTGAAGTTCAGATATGTCTTGTAGATGGATTTCATTTCAACTAAATCTAGATATTAGTTTACAAAAATTAACCTAACATGGCATTAGCATAAAAATATTTTTTTTTCTAAAACAGAAATGATTTGAACGAATGTTTAAAATTTGAGAGCTTTTATCAAGGTCAAAGAACCCTAACTGACATAGTCCAGTCTAATGAAAGAAAAAAGACAAACAGGAAAAACACGTCAAAAATAATCAGGAACTCTAAATTAAAAAAAAAAACCCACGGTGTGTTGGTTTTACTCATTTTCATCAGGCCAAAAATAAAGTGGGATAGCTTAGTTCAATGAAAGAATTCGTCCGACTTAAAAAGAGGTGACAGAGCAAAATAAACCTACTCACCTACAAAAACAATATGAGGAAATCAATGCTACTTTAATATAGCGATACTAAAAGTTAAACATAAACCTGTTCTTCACCGTCTTCGTGTTGTTGCTGACCAACATAAAATAGCAACCAAGCAGGTAACGTTCTCCGATCTTCCGAAACCTGCTGCGATTTTTTTGGCCTCACCTTTTTTTATCCCCTTTGGGAATTTTTCCCTGGTTGTAGGATCTTCAACATTTGGAGGACTGAAAGAATATAACCAGGAGTGTACTGACCCCATAATCTGGAGGTTAGCGAAGTTCGTTCACCGCAGTTTCGTAGACGTACTTGTGGTAACAAAAAAAAAAAAAAAAAAAAAGGAGAAAAAAAAAGGGGGGGGGGGACCTAACCCTTCTCTCCGCCCATGCCGCGCACCTTTGGTTTTCAGTTGGAATCTTATTTTTTATGGTTACTTTTTGTAGAGCTCACATCCGGTAGGTGCCCTTTATACTGCGGAGGTAGATAGGGAAATGCAGTGGCTGATTCTTAGGTAAAGGGGCAACGATCTGTATTGAAAGGGTTTCGCTGCTGTGGATCGTCATACCCCTTTCGAGTTTATACACTGATCATCCGCTCAACACTTTGTTCCATTCCTTCTCGGCTTTAATTTATTGCAACTGTAGAATGAAAACTTGTGCACTTATTTCCTTTATGTGACTGGATTTCTTTTTAACCCTTCGATTTTAACGTTCTGTTTGGAAATCGATTCTGTCTTTTGAAATAAATGCACGTACTTCAAAAACGAGTGCTGTGAAATTCACAAATTTGTCGGCGATGGAGATCGAACTTGCGCCCCCTCGCTCCGGAGCCAGTTGTCTAATCGACTAAACTGCACCGATGAAATGTATCGCTGCAGATTTGTCGTCTTGTCACGTGCTTCATCTTTGTAGAACGTCACATCATATCCCTCTTAATCATTTTTTTTATTGGAGATTTAACGACCACCGTGAGCAACTCAATGGGTTTTAAGCAGCCGCCCGTCCCTTATTTAGGGTCACTGGCTCCAGGGAAGGGAGAGAGCCAGTGCCGTAAGACAAACACAACATGAATTGTTCTTTCTTTTTTTTCTTTTTTGATTGGAGGTTTAACGACCACAGTGAGCAACTCAATGGACTATAAGCAGTCGCCCGTCCCTAATTTAGGGTCGCTGGGTTCCAGGGAAGGGAGAGAGAGCCAGCACCATAAGACGAACACAACATCCATACCTCACGGGATTCGAACCAGGACTCATCTCGGGCGAATGATCAGAAGCCATCGCTTAGACCACTGCGCCACCGGGGCGGCCATTTTTTTTAAACGAATAAGGTATTTTTTTATTAATTCTAGACGATGTGTGTGGAATAACCACACATTTTTCAAAAACCCAAGGGCCAGTAGATCCCTTTTCCACAATCGGGTGCCAATATGAAAACACAAGTTTTCCTGTCACGAAGATTGAATCCTCGCTCCGGAGCCAGTTGTTCTAACCGACTAAATTACACCGACGGAATGTATCGCTGCAAATTTGGTGTCCTGACAGATTTGTCGTCTCTGTAGTACGTCACATTGGATCTCTCTTAATTTTTTTTAAGCAAAGAAGGAATTTTCTTTAATTCCAGACGATGTGTGGAACAAACATCACACATTTTTCGAAGAACCCAACGGCCATTAGATCCATTTTCACAATCGGGCACCAATGTGAAAATATAAATTTGTCCGAGAAGGACATCGAACCTGCGCCCCCTCACTCCGGAGTAAGTTGCTCTCCTAACTAAGCTACACGGACGGAATGTATCAGTGCCGCCCCGGTGGCGCAGTGGTCTAAGGCGCTGGCCTCTGATCATTCGTCCGTAAGGGGTCCGGGTTCGAATCCCGGTCAGGCATGGATGTTGTGTTTGTCTTACGGCACTGGCTCTCTCCCTTCCCTGGAACCAGTGACCCTAAATTAGGGACGGGCGACTGCTTATAGCCCATTGAGTTGCTCACGGTGGTCGTTAAACCTCCAATCAAAAAAAAAAAAAAAAATGTATCGCTGCAGATTTGTCGGCCTGACACTGCTATACCTCTGTAGTACGTCACATCATAATTTTTTTAAGCGAAGAAGGAATTTTCTTTAATTTCAGACGATGTTGTGGAACAAACATCACAGATTTTTCGAAGAACCCAATGGCCAGAAGATCCATTTTCACAATCGGGCGCCAATGTGAAAACACAAATTTGTACGTGACGGGCATCCTCGCTCCGGAGGCAGTTGTTCTAACCGACTAAGCTACACCGACGGAATGTATCGCTGCAAATTTGTCGTCTGACACGTGCTTCTGCTCTGTACTACGCCACAGAGCAAAAGTCTTGCCTCTTCTTAAAGTTCTTGGAAAAGTTTGCACATTTATTTACTTATTTATTTTATTTTTTTGAAAAGAAATATAAGGTTCGAATTTGATTTTGCTGTGGATGAAGGGTTGGCTATCATTCTTGGAAAAACCTCCCAGGTAGTCAAGTGGTCAGAGGCTCGGGTTTCGGGCTAATCATCCTAGCCCCAGGTGAGGTATGGGCTGTTGGACTTCTCCACAGGATTCCTAGAAATGTGGTGCCGAATTAGAGACAGGCGACTGCTCATGGGTCTAGATACTCAAGGTGGTTGTTAAACTTAAAAAAATTTTTTTGAAAAGAGTCGGCATGTGTATGAGACTCGTGCTGCTAGGAATTGATACACACCTCTCTAACAAACCCTCAATTTCCTCAAACCGCCACATAAAAAAATCTCAACATTCTCTATTTGAAGGTGTATTACACACTTACACACAAAGGCAGTCAGTGCAACCACAAAACATATGTACGTACAACTCTTCATTTTTGTCTGTTGCACACACATATGCGCATATTATATGAAGTTAAAGTGCACGTCAAGTAATTTTGCTTCCTATACTTCCAATGAAAAAATGTCTGTATACATTTTCTTCACAATTAATGCGTTCCCAAGGATGAAAATTTGAACATCGATTAATTTAGCTTCATTTTATAACTTAATATTTTCTAAAACATAACCATAATTATGCAATCCAACATTTGTTTATCTCCAAAGTAATCGAGGTAGTTGCCTTCAATGCACGATCTTAATAACAAGAGTCACTCACAATAAAAAAATTTAAATTCGTTGGCTGAATTTAAAGATTTTATTGTATAAGAACTTTCGGGTTTCCCTAGAACCCATCATCAGATACAGAAGAAAGAATAAGTTTAAATAGAGTGTTACGTGAACATAATATCAGATATTAATATGACATAATGTCACGTGGCATAAAATTGTCAAACGACGTGGCATGTATCATGAAATAAAGAAACTAAAGAAAATAAAATGCAGGTATACATAAAATACTGTATTGTAAAAATAAAGGAAGGTTAGTAGGTAACTAAATTAATTGTGTTGTTCTCATCAGGAGATACAACAAGGAGCACTATAGCAGAAATCGAGATTAAGTGATTTCGTCCTCAGTTTGCCTCGTATTCGGAACTGTAAATAGTTTCCAGATTGTAGGTACAGATACTGGAACATTGTCATTACAGCATAAACGTATCTGAGTAGCAATTACTAGGCTCTCAGTGAACAGCAATGAAGAGACAGCACTAGGTGTTACGATGACGGAAGCATCATTCCAAATTGGATAGTGCAGGCCATCGCACACGAGTCAAGACAATGCAGAATTTTTAAGTCCTTTCTTTACGGCGTATTTATGTTCATTCAGTCTTGATGCTAGTGTACGTTTTGTAGATCCTATATATTTACTATAGATCGTGCACTGAAGGCAACTACCTCGATCACTTTGGACTATTTCTGCACGAATTTGTTTATCTACTGACGTCATCAAAGTACAAGTCGCGCCATCTTTTTTCTGGTTTCAACACCACCAAAGGAAAAGTTATTGATTTTTAAATAATTATGGTTATGTTTTAGAAAATATTAAGTATTCCAAGTTATAAATGAAGCTATTTTAATCGTTGTTCAAATTTTCATCCTTGGGAACGCATTAATTGTGAAGAAAATGTGCACAGAAGTTTTTCCATTGGAAGTATAGGAAGCAAAATTACTTGACATCCACCTTAACCGCGAACTACAACCACAAATGGGGTAACGAAGGAAAACTCAGAAAAACTCAGAAAAACTGGTCATTTACAGTTTATTTAAAAACCGTTTTAAGCATTAGTTTTTTTAACCGGTATTTTCATTCAGCATGTAACGTACTTTCTCATATAACTTTCCTTCTTAGTTCCTGTATTTATGAAAATTTGGAATATTGCGCCCGATCTGTCTTTTGGGGGGGGGCGAGGGAGGGGCGGTTAACGACCATTATGAGCACTCTAAGGGCTATAAGCTGTCCCCTTTACTTAATTTAGGGTCCCTGCTTCCAGGAAATAGAAAGAGTGCCGTAGGACAAACATACCGTCACTCATGCTTTATACAGGACTCGAACTGGAGTCCACTCGGTCAAACCGTAAAGGCCGCCCCGGTGGCGCAGTGGTCTAAGCGATGGCCTCTGATCATTCGTCCGAAAGGGGTCCGGGTTCGAATCCCGGTGAGGCATGGATGTTGTGTTTGTCTTACGGCACTGGCCTCTCCCTTCCCTGGAACCAGTGACCCTAAATTAGGGACGGGTGACTGCTTATATAGCCCATTGAGTTGCTCATGGTGGTCGTTAAACCTCAAAAGAAAAAAAAAAAGCCGTAAGAAGTCCATCTATCTTTTGATATTATATACATAGAGAGACTGCTCGGCGAAACAAAATTAAAAGAACACCGTAATGGTATCTCTATGCGAGAAACACAATGAAACTGTGCCTCCCCGGTGGTGCTGTGGTCTAAGCGCTGGCTTCTGACTATTCTTTTTTTTTTTTTTTTTTTTTTGATTTGAGGTTAAACGACCACCGTGAGCAACTCAATGGGCTATAAGCAGTCGCCCGTCCCTAATTTAGGGCCACTGGTTCCAGGGAAGGGAGAGAGAGCCAGTGACATAAGACAAACACATCATCCAAGCCTCACCGGGATTCGAACACGGACCTTTTCCGGACGAATGATCAGAAGCCATTGCTTAGACCACTGCGCCAGCGGGGCGGCCTACGTACTTGTAACATATACGAAATACTCTGTGCTGTTTGGGACTCAAAGGTTCGTACTCCATATTTCGCCTGCACATTAGAGCAAAAATTCAAGATGAGTATGTCACGCGTTCGACGGTTTTTCTGCTTTCCAATTGAAGTGGACCCCGCCTAAGAATTGGTTTGCTGTGAGATACGGTAAGGTGTTTTTAATGTGATTTTTTCCCGTTACTGTGAACTATTGAGCTCGGACTCTTATGCGGCTTTGCATGAACTTTATTCACTTTTTTATGCACCGCAGATACTTCTTTTCTTCTCTTACAGACTCTTTCATGATCGACGACTTCAATGCTTTTTGCCTTTTTGGGCTTAAATTTCTATACCCTTTTGTATATAATGTATTAGCAATCGTGCCCGCTCTCAGAACGGTGAATCTATAAAATCATTTTTTGAACATAAAATAAAAGAAACGGAAAAGTATTTAAGGAAAACAGAAGTAATTTAAGATTCGTAACTGTTTTACGATTAAGAACAGGGTCGTGATGTCAATACATACGGTTTTACGTAAAACTGTAGCACGCTTTGGCGCCACATAATTTTAAAATAAAATTTCATGGAATTTTAACAGCATTTCAACGTTTCTGGCATAATTATTTCTAAATCTATAAGCATTTTGAACAGTAATGCTAAGCCACACTTTTGAATTTTTTGGTTTTCAGACTTTTCTAGTTGCAGAAGTGGTACAAAATTTCAAACAGACAATATTCCAAAGCCGCTATTAAATTTTTTTGGGGGTTTCCGAGATTTTCTAGGTAACTCGTAAAGGTGGTAGAAAAACGCAAGCAGACAGTGTTCCAAAGCCGCCGATTTTTTTTTTTTGGTTTTCGGACTTTTCTAGGTACCCGGATCTTAAGACCTACCAGCATGCCGATTTTCAGATATTTTTTTTATTGGAGGTTTAACGCCCTCCGTGAGCAATTCATTGGGCTATAAGCAGTCGCCCGTCCCTAATTTAGAGCCACGGGCTCCAGGGAAGGGAGGGAGCCAGTGCCGTTAGACAAACACAACATCCATGCCTCACCGGTATTCGAACCCGGACCCTTTTCGGACGAATGATCAGAGGCCATCGCTTAGACCACTGCGCCACTAGGGCGGCATCGAATGATTGATTGGAGGTTTAACGACCACCGTGAGCAAATGAATGGGCTATAAGCAGTCGCCCGTCCCTAATTTAGGGTCACTAATTCCAGGGAATGGAGAGAACCAGTGCCGTAAGACAAACACAACATCCATGCCTCACCGGGATTCGAAATCAGACCCCTTTCGGACGAATGATCAGAGGCCATCGCTTAGACCACTGCGCCACCGGGGCGGCCTTCTGACTATTCGTCTGAGATATGTTCGGGTTAGAACCTCGGGTGAAGCATGAATGGTGTGTTAGTCATATTGCACTAGCATTCTTCCTTTACTTGAGGCAGTAGCCCGAAATTAGGGACAGGCGACTGCTCACATCCCCACTGAGTTTCTCACGGTGGCCGTTAAACCTCCAAAAAAGCAAAAATGTAATAATCAAACTATACCTGTTTGTGCAGCCTTCCCGAACTGTTTCGGAGTTAGGAATTTCCATATCTTATCAAACTGACCGAATGCGGCTGGTTGTCGTGGCAGGCAGCCGCAATAATGATAGAACATCCCCAAAAATCTTTAACAATGTGAACATCTTTATCTTACAACCACGCCTTCGGTTCTGAATGCGAGCAACTAATACCCCTTGAACGTTTGAAGAAGAAACAAGAAGTATAAGCTGTCAAAGCTACCGAACTAGCGAAACATGCACTATACTGACAAAAGTCAACGGATACCTAGAAGAGAAATACAACATAGCATTTATTGACATACATTAGCACGGTTTTGGTCCACCTTTGGCCTTAATGCATGGACTGACCTTTCGAGACATGGCTTCGCCTAGGTTTTGGAACACAGCGATAGGTATGCGCTTCCATTCAGTACATAATGCTGCCTCTAACTGTTGCTTAGTAGTGGGCCTTGGTTCCAAACTTCTTATGCGGCGCTCGAATTCATCCCATATGGGATTAAGATCAGGGCTCTGTGCTGGCCTGTCCAAACACGATACGGAATTATCGTTACATCACGCCGTAACAGTCCTTGCTTTATGGCTCGGAGCATTATCCTTCTGGTACCAACGAGGCTCGGTTCCATACTATTGCCACAGAGTTGGTAGGGCATAATGGTCCAGAATATCACGTGCTGGTTAACAGGTTTGTCCACGATAACCAATGGGCCGGGACCATACCACTAAAGACACTCCCACACGAGTACACTACCCACACACGACAATCAGACTGATGGATCGCGTATCTGGAATCATCAGTTAATAGGACCAGTTTCCATTGATCTACGGTCCACGATAAATGTTTTTTACACAATGCTGAACGACGAGTAGCATTCCGAGTGGAGATGAAAGGTTTATGAGCAGCCGCACGACCACAATAACCCATTGAATGAAGTTCTCTGCCAATGGTACGTGTACATACCGAGGTTCCAGCATTTTTACTCACCTGTACACTGAGGTCTTGTGCAGTACTTCGTCGATTAGCTGTAACTACTCTCCTTAGGCTTCGACGTCCTCTATTGCTGATTTTCTTTGGTCTGCCGGTACGTTTTGCTGCTTCAGGCACGCGATTTGTCTTCCACTTATTCAGTACATCCAAAACAGTTGACTTGGGTATGTTTAAACGCCTCTCGGTTTCTCTTATGGACAATCCACTAATATAACACGCAACAATATTTTCTTTCTCAAAGTCAGTTCTCTCCCGCCGCGACATTTTCACTGAACCTCACAGTGCAATATGATCGCGGCCAGCTGCAGGCTTGTTTTTATACCGTTTGCAGCTGTACAGCTCATCTTAACAACGCAGCGGATCCGTTCATTTGCTTTTGAAGGGTGTGTCCGGTGACTTTTGTCAATATAGTGTATAATGGGCCAGTTCTGTAGATGGACAAATAACAAAGTAGGAGCGAAAAATGTGTAACAGAAATCTGGTGCAGAAGTTTCAATTCCAATTTTAATCATATTGTAAGCTGTGAGTTTTGCGCCCTTTCTTCCGCTGCGTCCGGGACTGTCGCCCCTTCTGCCCCGCTCTAGTTACGCCTTGGGTTTGGCAACGGCATTGAGGTAAGAGGTTGGGTGACGAATGAGAAAAAGCAGATATAAGAAAAAGGTTCACGATGTATACTCGGGCTGACTTTTGTTAAGCAGATTTCTCGTTAGGCTGTCTTTAGTCAGATGTTCTGACTAACTCAAGTTTGGTGATTTTAGCTACATAGAATTTTCACACATTTTTAGAAAAGTTTTTCAGCAATATTATTAATGTTTAAACTAAAATTATTTCTTCTTAAATGTTCTATCTGATAGTCCTTTCTCTGAACTATGAACCTACATTTAGATTTCCAAGATCACTGGAAAAAGAAAATTCTGAAATTCACGAGCCACTTTCCATCATTTCTTTCGTGAATGAACGAAGTATATTTCTGATACAGCTCTTTCCGTGAAATGATGGGAAGAATTTCACGGATTTTTCGTACCACCGGAAAATTCTGAATTTTCAGAAACCTTTCCGCAGTTTCTTTCTTATATTGACGGCAAATTACCGTTTTAGAGATGTGTTAACGGAAAATTCTGAATTTTCATAAACCTTTCTGCAGTTTCTTTCTTATACTGATGGTAAATTACCGTTTGAGATGTCTTAACGCAAAATTTTGAATTTTCATAACCCTTTCCGCAGTTTCTTTCTTATATTGACGGCAAATTACCGTTTTAGAGATGTGTTAACGGAAAATTCTGAATTTTCATAAACCTTTCTGCAGTTTCTTTCTTATATTGGTGGTAAATTACCGTTTTAGAGGTCTCTTAACGGAAAATTGTGAATTTTCACAAACCTTTCTTCAGTTTCTTTCTTATATTGACGGTAAATTACCGTTTTACAGATGTGTTAACGGAATATTCTGAATTTTCATAAACCTTTCCTCAATTCCTTTCGTATATTAACGGAAAATCTCCGTTCTTACTTTTTCCGTATGCGTATGACGAGAAATTACCGGTAGTCGGAGCGATTGGTATGAATACTGGAGGTTTGATTAACTTTTAAATTTCAATCGTCTGAAATTTGAAGTTCCGTAGCGAGATTATGTATTGTGGATAGCATATCGCATGAACTTGGTTTGTGGCACAAGATATTTCTTCTCCTCTTCTCTATTTTGTACACCTGCTATTTAATATGCATATTGTGTTACTGTAAGAAACCGGGTACTTAACTTATTGTACAGATGATTATAGGATGTCTATGTATCATTTCCAAACACCAATTTCATTTTGGGCGAGATCCAAAGTGAAATTGGATTTTCACTTTGGGTCTCGCCCTTTGGATTTATCTGCTATAATTAATATATAGACAGTGCCGTTAATGCCCACCAGATGGAGACGTCTCAGTAGCTGAGTCCGTCTTACCGATTTAAGATGTCAGAAGCTGACAGAAAAACACACATAGCGCCATGGATTGTTGGCCACCGTGGTGTAAGGCTAACGCGCTCGGCTAGATATCGAGAGATCTGGGATCGGATCCCCAGCGGAGACCGAATAAAAAATTTTTCGGTTGCGATGTATTGCTAAAACGTGGAAAGAGCGATGTCTTTGTTTATTCGTTATACCATAGTTTATTCCCCTCAAAACCAAGGCATTTTCCTGTGACTTCTGGTATGTTGGAAAGCGTATCATAATAAATGCATTGCATCATTTTCCTAACTTGTTTAATTACAGAACACGAATATTTCTCCCCGCACAGGGATAACTGGTTTTCCAGTTATTTGGGGAGCGGCGCCCCCACGGCCCGAGCTGACCTTGTGACGGATCATTTTGTCATTTCGTCTTGTACGATTACATCCCCGAAGGGACAGCTGTTCATCCAGCTGCTGGGGGATGGCGTCTCCACGGCCCGAGCCGACATGTAGTATATGTGATGATTTTCACATTTTTTATGTTTTTTGTTTTTTCACTTGGCACGCTCCCGCCTCAGTTGTAGGTTGCTGAGGCTGTGATTATGCGCCAGCTCAGGATTTTAGTTTCTCTTTTTCTTTTCTGTCATCTTCATTTTATGTTCCCTTCTTTGGTTTTCCGAGCTGGTTAGCTAGACCTGCCTGCACGTTTGCCGTGTGCGGTGACCCGTAAGGTGGAAAAGGGGAGGCTGAGGTTTCTGGTGGCCTGGGTGTTGTTGTCGCCAGTTGCCAACACTCCTCTTTGCCCTCTGCTTCACCCTAAACGGGCGGCTAGGAACTAACCTCCTAGTCAACGAGGTCTGTGGCCGAGTGGAGCCCAGACCTCTAACGGCTTGTCGTTTGGCACGACAGGGTGAGTCTGGGGATAGGGTGGGCATGCCAATGGGGTGTTCCCCAGGCATGGGAAAGTCTGGGTGCACGCCGAGCGTATGTCTGCTCTATCAACTTGCTATATCCGCTTGCTATCCCTAGAGCCGTGTCCTGCGTCCACTTGGGCTTGCGGACCTCCGGCTCTCCCTCGTTGGGTTCGATTGTGGTGGGGAAGTCGGCGGACGAATTCAAAAATTTTTTCATGGCTCTAAATTCTGTTTCCCACGAACCAACAACCAAAAGAGGTATGGAGGAAGGCTCATCCCCTTCTGCAAAAAAACATGTCCCTGATTGTTCGAATGCTCGTTTCTTTTTTGTGCACTCATTGGACCCTTCAAAGTGAGTGCCAAAAGTCCATTTTGGATAAATAAAGCTCTTCAATCCATTGCAAGCTTTCCTAAGAGCGTAAAGAAGCTCCAATCTGGAGATCTTCTTGTAGAGATGTCCACTGTGGCCTACAGTACCACACTTATAAACACCACCACGCTGCTTGAGACTCCGGTCAAAATAACACCCCATGGATACCTAAATTCATATCGAGGTGTTTGTTGTCTCCTCTCAGGACCTCGTTGAGTGTGCTGAGGAAGAATTACTTGAAGAACTGAGGAGTCAACACGTTACGGGTGTGCGGCGTATTCTATTCAGGCGGAATGGGCAGTCCGTCCCATCCCGGAACATAATTTTAACTTTTGATAGCCCTTCCCTGCCTACGTCCATCAAAGCAGGGTATCTCCACCTAGAAGTACGCCCGTACATCCCTAACCCTTTGAGATGTTTTAGGTGCCAGTCTTATGGCCATTCTCAGCAGTCGTGCAGGAGCAATCCTAGGTGTGCACGCTGTGGTGCCACAGAACATCTTTTACAGGAATGTGTGACCGAGGCCGAGTTTTGTGTGAACTGCAAGGGTTAACACGCAGCATCAGCCAAAGATTGTCCCAAGTGGAAGGAAGAAAAAGAAATTCAAAGGCTAAAGATGGTGGAGAATATTTCCTATCCTGAGGCCAGAAGGAGAGTAGTTCCTGCTTCTTCTGATCGGCGCTCATATGCATCAGTGGTGGTTGCCAAATCTACAATCGGCATTCAAACTGACATTCAGATCCCTACTAAATGTCCCTACAAGCTGGACGATATCATCGCAGCCGGACTGGAGGCACTCCAGTCTCGAGCTAGGGGTCTGAAAGCGCCACCCACCACTTCGCCGATGCAGACTCATTCCACCACCAGCAAGGGAACTCAGGCCACTTCTTCTTCAAAGAAAACCAAAGCCCAGGATAACAAGAACGTTTTTTCTCCTCAAAAATCTCAGCAAACAACTAAACGCCAAGCGCCTTCCATTAAAACACTTGGGACAAAGCATGCTCCCATCTTGGCCCCTGGTCATACGCCTCCAGATCTGGGGGAACCCCCTCAGGGGTGATGGAGCCTGACTTCGTTTGATCATTTTCGTTTTTATTTCACTTGTAACCATGGCTTCAAACATTCAGTGGAACTGTCGAGATTTTCGGACAAGGTTTGATGAAGTGAAACATCTGCTTTCATTTTACTCTCCGGTGTGCCTTTGTCTACAGGAGACGAAGCTTAAACCATCAGACCTGCTTTCAGTTCGAGGCTACAGTGCGTATCGGACAGATAATGCATCGGGAGACATCGCCTGTGGGGGAGTCGCTATTCTTGTCCCTCACAGTGTTCCGATGTCTTCCGTGGCGATATCCACAACTTTGCAGGCCGTGGCGGTGCGAATATCTGTCCCTGTGCCTCTTACTGTCTGCAGTGTCTATCTGCCGCCGGACGAGAACGTAAGCGTCTCTGTACTGGAGAGATTGGTTGATAAGCTGCTTTCACCCTTACTTTTACTGGGTGACTTCAATGCCCATCATCATTTGTGGGGTAGTGTCAGCATCAGCACGAGGGGTCGTCGCATAGAGTCTCTTCTGTCCTCGGCCGCTTTGTGCCTTTTTAACACCGGTGCTGACACGTACTTCCATGAACCGACAAGATACTTCAGTGCGATCGATTTGACCTTGGGATCACCATCAATTATTGCTGACTGGTCGTGGACGGTGTGTAACGACCTCCATGGGAGCGACCACTTTCCAATTGTCATCTCGCATTATACGAACATGCCATCTTCTGTTTCCCGCCCTCCTCGGTGGAGGATGGAGCGTGCGAGATGGGAGGTCTTCACATCGTCCACAGTGATATCTTCTGCAATGGTGACCTAAGAGTCAATCGACGCAGCTGTTCCTGAAGTCACAAATTGCATTCTTCAGGCAGCTGATCTTTCTATACCAAAAACATCTACGAAACTCTCCAGAAGTCCGAAGCCTTGGTGGACCCCTGAATGCGCAGCGGCTAGGAGAGCTCAACACAAGGCCTGGTCTACGTTTCGGCGTTATCCGACCGATGCTAATCTCGTTACATTCAAACGAGCAAAATCTTATGCTCGGTTGGTGCGTCGACGTAGCAAGAGCGAGTCTTGGATCCAGTATGTTTCATCTCTCACTTCACGTGCCAGTTCGAAAAGTGTGTGGGACAAGATTCGTAAGATCCGGGGTAACTACAGCTCTCACCAGATCTCCATTCTCGCGAGTAACGGCTGCACATATGCTGAAGTCGGGGAGACTGCTGATTGTTTGGGGGAGGCGTTTGCCTCCGTGTCGAGTGACCTGGCGTATCCTACTTCTTTTCAAAGAATAAAATCCACTGCGGAACGCCAGAGAATCTCCTTTGCGCCGTTTCTCGACACTGGATATAACTCCCCTTCAGCATGGTTGAAATCAAGGTGGCTCTGCATCGGTCCGGCGCTACATCTGTCGGTCCCGATGGAATCTACTATGACATGCTCCGTCATCTATCGCAGTCGTCTCTCGAGAATCTCTTAATCTTGTATAATCGTATTTGGTCGGAGCACAGTTTCCCGGAATGTTGGCGAAAAGCTTTTGTTCTGCCTTTTCCCAAACCTGGCAAGGATCCCAAGTCTCCCTCTAGTTATCGTCCAATTGCTCTCACTAGCTGTCTGTGTAAAGTTCTTGAACGCATGGTTAATTCCCGGTTAGTTCATTTTTTAGAATATCATCAAATACTTTCACCATCACAAAGCGGATTCGCCGTCATCGTTCACCTCACGATCATCTCCTGCACCTTGAGACATCTGTGCGCGAGGCGTTCGTGCGTAGGCAGCACCTGGTTTCTGTTTTTTTCGATATTGAAAAAGCCTATGATCGAGCATGGCGGCACGGTATTATCCGTGACCTCCACGCATGCGGATTGCGAGGAAATCTTCCGACTTTCATCGTTAATTTTCTTCGCAATCGGGTGTTCCAGGAGCGCCTGGGTACGACGCTCTCGGCACCGTTGCATCAAGAACAAGGTGTTCCTCAAGGTTGTATTTTATCTGTCACATTGTTCATCCTCCGCATTAATTGTCTTTTCATAAATCTTCCTCCTGCGGTTTCGGCTACTGTCTATGTTGATGACTTGCACATTTTCTGCTCGTCATCAAGCGTGCATTTTATTGAAAGGCAGTTGCAGTCTGCAATTAATCAGATCTTTAAAGCGGCGAATAGCAATGGTTTCGTTCTTTCTCCCGACAAGACAGCGTGTGTCCATTTCTGCCGGAGGCGTGGCCTCCATCCTGACCCAGAGCTATGTTTAGACCGTGCAGCCATACCAGTTTTGCCGGAGACCAAGTTGCTTGGTCTGACCGTCGACCGTGCGCTTACGTTACGTGCGCACGTTTGGCGGCTCAAGATTTCCTGTCTGCGGGCTCTATCCATTCTTAAGATCCTTTCGAGAGTCTCGTGGGGCGCAGACAGGATGTCTTTAATTCGCATTTACCATTCTTTAATACGGTCGAAACTGGATTATGGTTGTATCGTGTATGGCTCTGCTCGTCGTTCCGTTCTCCGGGTTTTGGACACTATTCACCATCAAGCACTGCGTCTTTGTTCGGGAGCATTTCGAACATCTCCAATTCCCAGCCTTTACGCTGACGCGAACGAACCATCGCTTTAATTACGCCGTCTGCAGCTGTCTATTCAATTCTACCTGAAACTTAGATCTCTTCCAGACCATCCGTTATACGATGCAGTTTTTCATCCCCAGCATACTCGTTTATTCGGGAACCGGCCTTCGTGCATTTCAACATTCGGTCTTCGTATGGCTGCCGTAGCCCGTGATGTAGGTCTCGACTTGTCTCTTGTTGAAAAGACCAGGGGCTTTGGGGATAATCCATGGCACCCACTTGGTGTCATGGTTGATACCACCTTTACATCTTTCGAGAAATCCTCAACCCCTGCGTCAGTGTACCAGCAGCTGTTTGCTGAGCACCGTGCCCTCAATTCTGAATACACTCCCATTTTCACTGATGGCTCCAAGATGCACGGAGTTGCTGGATCCGCGGCGGTTTGTATTGATGACGTCTCTGTCGCGCGGATCCCAGTTGAGGCCACTGTGTTTTCGGCGGAGATGCATGCTGTGTATCTTGCACTACTTCTTGTTCAGTCGGGCTCTCATCAACGGGCTGCGGTGTACACTGATTCTTTGAGTGTTGTACAGTCATTGTCATCGTTGGACTGCTGTGACCACCCTTTTCTTTTTACCGTACGAAGGCTTCTTTGCTCGAGGCCGGTGTCCAGATACAATTTTGTTGGATTCCCGGGCACGTTGGAATCTCGGGTAACGAGTGTGCTGATGCGGCTGCTAGATCTGCTTCCTCTTTGGTCGTCACACCCTTGCCACTGTTACACCGGGATTTCCGCTTTCTATTTCGCGACCATATCAAGCGAACGTGGCAAGGTCTGTGGGACCAACAGGTGGAAAATAAACTGCATCGTGTTAAACCTAATCTTGAAGTCTGGAAATCCTCATATCGTCGGAACCGTAGGGAGGAAGTGGTGCTTGCACGTCTCCGCATTGGGCATAGGCGTTTCACTCACCGCTTTTTGCTGTGTGGCGACACTGCGCCGATGTGTGAGACGTGCAATTGCCGACTCACCGTCACTCATCTTCTGTGTACCTGTGTTCGTTTTCGTGATGTACGTTTTCATTTCTTTCATTCTCATTTGTTGAACGAGGACGCCGCTACACTGCAGCGGCTCCTCAATGACCACTGTGACTCTGTTGCCGTGCTTTCATTTTTTAAAGAAATTGACTATTTTAAACGTATCTAGATTTTAGCCCTATCATCATCCTCATTTCTCAGTTTTACTGAATCAGCTAGATTTTAATCATTGTATCATGTTTTTAATACTGTTTGTTTCATTATTTTTTTAGCCCTTCCATCGTTCTCATTTTTCAGTTTTACATGATCAGTCAGATTTTAAGCTTTTTATCACATTTTTAATACTGTTTGTTTGTCTTGTGTCTGGCGCTCTTTGGCCAACCATGGCCCTTGCGCCATAAAAATCAAACAACCAACCAACCAACCAACGAATATTTCTCTTTGTAAAGAGTAAAATCAGGACCTTCTACCCCCAGATTGCTTACGTACACCATTTTCTTAGCAGACAATGTTTAACTGCAGCAGATGCTTCTTTCTTGTTCATCTAACACGCTGTTGCCAGTTTCAATTCTTTGAACTTCTTTTATTTTCTGTAATTTCTAATCATAATCGTTCTATAAATGTGAGAACATCCTCTGTACATCTTGTGAATGTTTTGAAAAGATGTGATATGTGATCGTCAGTATTATATGTTCTTATGCATGAACGTACTGATAAACCCCCGCAGCCCTCGCCGTGCTGGAGGGCTCATGGGTAAGATGGCCTCTAGCTTCAGTAGAAGGATTTTTCAAAATTTTCGCGGGAACTTCGTATGAAACTGGTTCGCTATTTAAGTCAATATATTACTGAAGATGCGAGATGTTTAAAGGAAATTAGAATGAGACTGGAGATGGCAAAAACGGCTTTTAGAAAGAATCAAAGACTACCGACAGCCAAAAATATAGATCTAAAACTGAGGAAGAGATTTTATGTTCTTATGCATGAGCGTACTGATACGGTTCTGAGACATGGACATTGACCAAGACGGAAGTGAAAAGGCTGGAGGCATTTGAGATGTGGAGCTATAGAAGAATGGAGAGAATAAGCTGGCTCCATAGGAAGACTAATGAGGAGGTCCTGGAGGGAGTGGCAGAACCGAGTAATCTGATCAACATGTTAAAAAGAAGAAGAATGTTATGGATGGGACACACACTGCGCCATGGAAGCCCGATTCTGAAAGTTTTGAAAGGGAACATTCAAGGCAAGAGAGGAAGAGGACGGCCAAGGAATAATTTTGTGACGCAGTTACTCCAAGACACCAAAACTAAGACATACTATGACTTGAAGAGAACGGCGGAGAATAGAGAGGAATGGAGAGACAGAGTACATCTACTGAACAACCAGTCCTTGGACTGAGCAACCAAAAAGAAGACACCAATACTAGGGCATACTATGGCTTGAAGAGAACGGCGGAAAATAGAGAGGAATGGAGAGACAGAGTACATCTACTGAACAACCAGTCCTTGGACTGTGTAACCAAGAAGAAGAAAGAAGTAGGCAGGGAGTTTTGAACGAAGCTTTGAATGAAGTATTAAAACGAAAAGGAATTTTTGTTTCAGTAAAGAAGTAAAATCTTCAAGAAGTCGTTTTCGCTTTAGTTTATAAAAACTTGATGACGGGAAAGCAGCTATTCCAGAAGACTTGAGGTCCCTTTTCACATACACAGCAATAGTTCCTATGCATGTACAGTGGTGGCAAAAATTGTGGACACTTTTTGAAATTTTCATGTTTTGCAACTTCGCAGGCTTATAGGAAATGTTATTTTGCACCAAATGCAAGTCTTTATATGTCAATCTGAAGAAACTTTAATGCTGAATTCAATACCAAAAAACAGAATGCAAATATATACAGTACAAAAAAATTATACAGGGAATATTGCAATCATTCTGAGTATACTGTAATGCACTTACGATTTCAATGTACCATCAGTATTCAGTAGGGTAGCTTTTATTCTTGAAAATCGCATCACAGCGACGTCTCATTGAGCCAACAGCTCTGCCTTCATTATTACCTGGTGCCAGGAAGCAATTATAGCCTCAATTAATTACCTTTTATTTAATGGACGCCTTTTCAAACGGTGCCACAAATTTTCTATCGAGTTCAGGTCATGGCTGTTTCCTGTCCAGGTCAACAATAGAATGGACTTTGTTGTGAACCACTGATTGCATATTTTTGCTGTCTGGCAAAGGAGCTGAGTCCTGCTGAAAAAGAAATAGTGCATTGTTGGGAAAGAGATCCCTGATGGAAGGTAGCAGTTTTGGTTCCAGGATGGTGTCAATGTATTTTATTGCTTTCAGCGTGCCGTCGATTGCACGGAGGTGGCCAACACCATGTGCTTCCATACATGCCCAAATCATAACACTTGTTGAGCGTTTTACATTGGCCTCCATGCAGTCAGGATGCAGCTCTTCTCCTACTCTAAGTCTTACATATTTTCGACCATCATCTTACTTTCGTCACTCCAAATAACTTTCTTCCACTGATCGTCTGTCCATCCACTGTATTTTTTTGCCCACTGTAGAAGTTTTTGCGCTGCTTTAGATTCAGATATGGCTTTTTTCTCGGAATCCTACCTCTTAGTCCCACATCTGATAGTCTGCTCCTTATCGTTCTTAAACTGACAGAAACACCAGTTGAACACAGTTCAGCTCGGATAGCCCTAGATGAAATTTTTCTTTCCTTCAGACAGTCTTCTTATTCTTCTGCTATCACAAGTTTTTTGTGCATTATTTTTTTGACCTTTTCCTGCTTAGTTTTTCAGTGACTTTGTTTCCTGATAACGTAAGCAGCATTTTCGTACACCAAATGTGGTCCCTAACCCACCTACTTGCCTTGCAGTTTTAACATAAGAAAGACCCGATTCACGTAATAAAACAATCCTGGTCCTTTTCATGGGTGGCCAATCAACTCTTTTTGGTGCCATTGCTGTACTTATTGTCTACACGCTAAATTTAAAGAAATACTAAAAATATTCACACAATCTACAATTACGCTTCACTTACACCGCTAAGTATTTCTTCTACAGAATAAACGGCAAAACTGACTTTCCTCAACTTCTCACAAGATGTATTGCAGCTACTGCCATTTGATTGGTCCCCAGAACAAGGACTGTGATTGGCTAGCAGGGTTTGCACTTACAATCCGCTTTTTAACTGAATCACACTTGTGTTCCGTTTTTAGACTAAAGTAAGCATAACTTTTTTTGTACTGCTTATATTTGCATTCTGTTTTTTGTATTGAATTCAGCATTAAGGTGGACGTCAAATAATTTTGCTTACTATACTTCCAATGAAAAAACTTTTGTACACATTTTCTTCACAATTAGTGTGTTCCCAAGGATGAAAATTTGAACATCGATTAAAATAACTTCATATTATAACTTGGAATACTTAATATTTTCTAAAACATAACCATAATTATATCAAAAATCAGTAACTTTTCCGTTGGTGGTGTTGAAACCAGAAAAAAGATGGCGCGACCAGTACGTTGATGACGTCAGTAGACAAACAAATGTTGGATTGCATGATTATGTTTTAGAAAATATTAAGTATTCCAAGTTATAAAGTGAAGCTATTTTAATCGATGTTCAAATTTTCATCCTTGGGAACGCATTAATTGCGAAGAAAATGTGCACAGAAGTTTTTCCATTGGAAGTATAGGAAGCAAAATTACTTGACGTCCACCTTAAATTTTATTTAAATAGACATATACAGAATTTGCATATGGTGCAAAATAACATTTCCTATAAGCCTGCAAAGTTGCAAAACATGAAATTTCAAAAAGTGTCTACAATTTTTGCCCCCACAGTATATTAATAAGAGAAAGTGAATGAAATATCAGTTGAATAAATGAATTTTTTATATTAACTAGCGGAGATACCCGGCGTTGCCCGGGATAGACATAAAGTTTGTTTTCAAGTAACAATGTAAATCGCACTATAAAAAAAAAATCGTACCATGATGAACAACGCTCAAGTCGGGCCTCACGCTGTTCCAAGGTTTCCGCCGCCCTAGATACACTGGCTGATCCATAAGTTTTCGATCACGTTGTTCGGTTGTCTCACTCTCTCGAAGTAATTTTACTTTTTTTGCTTTCGGCTGAACTTGTCCGATGAGTTTGCGTTTTGTTGGAGGCAATTCACCACACTTGATGAAAATTTTATAATAAAAATCACAATTTATAATTGCCGTTCTGAGCCCTAAAAACTCGAAATAGCAAACATGTACAATAATGCACTTCCTGCACTCCGCATTCAGCTTTCTAGAGTATAGATATACAACCTTATCGCACCCAACGTGAAAGAAAGTAGTTTACGATAATATACGGAATTTGTTTTACTAATCTCGAAAACTAAACTGATTCGGATAATTCTTTCACCGTTGGGGAGCTTACGTCTTTCCGGTGGACATAGGCTATTTCTTTTATCTATACTGTTGTTTTTATTATACTAATCTTGTATTTAAATTTTATGTATGAAGAAGACCGTCTGTTTTAACTTCAACTTGATGGTATTTGAGAGGACCACGCCTATTGGTGGGAATCTGTAGCTTCACCCATATTTGAGACTCCTGCGCCAATTGTTGGCAGTTTAATGAAACCTATTCCTCACAAAGAAAATACCATGGTAACATAAACAAAAAAAATACTTATGACAATATGTTCCGCCTGTGCGTTGTGTTTTCAAAAATCGGACTCTTTCCCGTATGCCTGAACCGCGGAAGCTTGCGAGGAGTGAGGCGTCACCTGACGACCGTTGCTCTGACACGCGGAGTAATACTGCAGCAGCCGACTTGCACCCAGTCTATAGAATGCCCCGTAAAAACACATTTGACCTTCTTAGGGATGGAATGTCTAAAAATCGCCCCTCCTGTATTTTAGTCTGGGTGATGAAGAGTATGTATGCCAATTTTGGTGTAAATCCATCAAACCGTTTAGGAACGTATGCGGAACAAACATACAAACTTTCACTTTTATATACACTGCTGGCCACCCAAAATGCAACACCAAGAAGGACACGAGTTAGCAAAGCCAGATTTACTTGACACATAACAACAGATACAAAGATGAAACGATTGAGCTTGCAGGCCCGTGCGACTTGCGGAACACGCAGACATCAATAGTTCGCGTGGCCCCCCATGGCTACAAATAACGGCCGCTACACGCCGCGGCATCGCACGAAAGAGGCTTTGGATGTGGGCTTGGGGTATGTCGGTTCAGGCTGCTTCCACACGTTGCCACAGTTCATCAGGCGTAGCCGCGGGTGGTGCTTGCCGGGCCACTCGGTTGCTGATCAGCTACCAGACTTGTTCGATGGGCGACATATCGGGAGAACAGGCGGGTCACGGCAGCAGTGACACCTGGTGGGCCGTGAAGAATTGTTGCACGATGCGTGCCACGTGCGGGCGCGCATTGTCCTGTTGAAACGTAAACACTGGCAGGTCCTGCAGGTAAGGGAGGACTACAGGCTCCAAAAGGTCGGAGATGTAGCGGTGGCCGTTGAGTAGAAAAGCGATGCGTACCAGAGGGGTGCGGGTGTCATATCCAATTGCGCCCCAAACCATAACGCCAGGCGACGGACCGGTATGGCGATGCATAATGCAGGCGGCATACTGTCTCTCGCCGCGGTGCCGCCACACGCGGATCTGACCATCTTGGTGTTGCAGACATAAGCGGGATTCGTCGGAGAAAACAATGTCGTGCCATTCCGTAGTCCAAGTGCAGCGTTCAACGGCCCACTGCCGCCGCACTCGCCGGTGGTGTAACGTCAATGGTAATCGGAGCAATGGGTGCCGTTCGACAAGTCCCCGCTTATGCAGACGACGTCGAACGGTCCGTGCTGACACAGGCTGTTGCGCAACACACCTTATTTCCTGCGCTAACGTTCGTGATGTGGTGGTGCGAGCCGTCAATGCCCGCCTCACAACATGCCGGTCTTCTCGTTCGGTGGTGTGCTGCGGCTGCGGCAATCGCTCACGTCGGTCCGTCCGTCCCTCCTGCACCCACCGAATCCCTACTCGCCTCACTGTGGCTGGATGTCGTCCCACACGGGCGCCGATGTCTCGGTACGATAAACCGCTGTCGCGATAAGCCACTATTCGTCTTCTGTCGATCTCCGAAACGTGCTGGAATGACTGCCGTATTCTGCGACGAGGCATCAGGAAGTTTCCCACGCACAGGTCCGGCAGCACAACGCACTTCCACTACTTACACGCCTTCTGTGCACCCTTCTTATAGTGCTTCTCGGTGGCGTGCCGGGCACACATGATTTGCATATGCCGTGCAACGCTAATCGTTTGCATGTCCTTTCGCGGGCGACGCATCCTGCGAATTTCAGGAAAATGGGATGCTTCCTTCTTGGTGTTGTATTTTGGGTGGCCAGCAGTGTATATAGAGATGAGAATAAGGCATTATACAGTATGTATATTACACTTGTTTGCACATAACTTCGTATCTTTCAGAATGTAATGAGCTAAAAGATGGTTTTCGCGAGAAAGGGAAAACAGAGACCTGTGTCATTTGTTTTATAAGAGTCAAAAGCTGACTTTTGCAATGTGCAAAACATTTTGACATATGTTAAGTGTGTTTTTTAATATTCAAGAATAAATAATTTAAGAAATTTTTTTCTTTCCGTGCCACATTTCTCAATTGGTACTTTTTTATTGGCTTACTTATGTTTTGTATTTTCATATAAATCGGAAAAGGCCGTTAGAAACTGTCACACAGCAGTTATGTGTTTTTTACGCTTTCCAACCGTAGGTTGAAGAAGCGTATATATGCTCCAGCTTTGCCCGTCCGTCCGTCCGCCCGATAACTCGCGTAAACATTGCTCGATTTCGATGAAATTTTAGTATGTGGTAGGGGACCACCAAGGGACGAACCCTATTGAAAATGAATGAAATGGGGTCAAAGGTCAGGACATAGGATCGGGATCCATTCCATTGCTCTTATGCGTCATAACTTGCGTAAAAATGGTATAATTTCGATGAAAGTTTAATATGCGGTAGGGGACCATCTGGGACGAACCCTATTGAAAATAGGCGAAATGGGGTCAAAAGGTATTTAATCTGGGCGATCAAATGGAATGGAGCGGGATCCATTCCATTGCCCTTATCCGTCATAACTTACGTAAAAATGTTTCTATTGCGACAAAACGTTAGTATGTTGTTCCGGAAGTATACTGAACCAATTCTGTTTAATGTCATCGAAATGGGGTTGAAGGTCAGGGCACAGGAGCGAGATTTATTGCACAGCTATCCAGGCAAGACTAAAATACTTCGATTGATAACTTGACTAAAAATACTTCGATTGCGACAAAACGTTAGTATGTTGTTCTGGAGGTATACTGAACCAATTGTGTTTAATGTCATCGAAAAGGGGTCAAAGGCCAGGGCACAGGATTGAGATTTATTCCACAGCTACTATCCTCATAACTGGACTAAAAATACTTCGATTGCGACAAATCGTTAGTATGTTGTTCCGGAGGTATACTGAACCAATTCTGTTTAATGCCATCGAAACGGGGTCAAAGGTCAGAACACAGGAGCGAGATTTATTCGACAGCTATTATCCTCATAACTTGACTAAAAATGCTTCGATTGCGACAAAACGTTAGCATGTTGTTCCGGATGTATAATGAACCAATTCTGTTTAATGTCATCAAAATGGGGTCAAAGGTCAGGGCACAGGAGCGAGATTTATTCCACAGCCATTATCCTCATAACTTCATTGAAAATGCTTCTATTGCGACAAAACTTTAGTATGTTGTTCCGGAGGTATACTGAACACCAATTCTGTTTAATATCATCGAAATGGGGTCAAAGGTCAGGGCACAGGAGCGAGATTTATTCCCCAGCCATTATCCTCATAACTTGAGTAATGATTTCTGGTATGTTGGAAAGCGTATCATGATCAATGCATTACATGATTTTACTAACTAGTTTGCGTGTGATCGTGAAGTATTTCAAAGAGTCTCCGGCTTTAGTTCTCGAAAAGAATAAAATGTGCTTGATGTGATTGACTTTGGCGTAAGTGTTTTGTAATACTTTGTGCTGGTATGGAACTAGAACAATCATTTTAATTACAACGTGTATATTCGTGGTGCACGCAGTAAAGTGTAATAATTTTGAATACGTAAAGATCACTTCATAATCACCGCCATTGTCAACCATTATTTAATCCACTGCTGGACGAAAGTCTCTCTAAGCCCCTTCCACAACGGTCTGTCTTGTGCCAGTCTCCTCCATGTTACTACCGCATACTTTCGAATTTCATCCACCCATCTTCCATGTGGTCTTCTTCTGGGTCTTTTCCTGTCCCTTGGAATCCAATCTAAATTTCGGCTGTCCATCGATGGTCTGTCCTTGTGGCAGTATGTCCAGCCCATTGCATTTCAGGGATTTTACTCTGATCATGATGTCTTCCACTCTTGTCATTTTTCGGATCCACGAGTTCCTCTTCTTATCTTTCCTGGTTACACCAAGCATGCACCTCTCCATGCTTTTTTGAGTTGTCTGCAGCCTTTGTATGTCTCTTTTAGTTAAGGTCCACTTCTCTGCACCATACGTAATCACTGGAAGGATGCATTGATCAAGCACTTTTCTTTTAAGACATAATGGCATATTGCTCTTGAAAATTGTGCTGTTTCTTCCAAAAGCTCTCCAGGCAAGTTTTATACGCCGATTAATTTCTCCAACAATGTGACCCTCACTTGATATCTGCTGTCTAAGATAAACGTACGCATCTGTTATCTCCAGCTTTTCTCCATCAATTGATAAATCTTCATTTCATGTAAAAGCATTGTACATCACTTTTGTCTTCTGAAAGTTCATTTTTAATCCCACTTCTTTACTCTTGTCAGCAAGTTCTTGGATCATAATCTGCAGCTCTGATGGGGTAGTTGCAAAAATGACTACGTCATCAGCTAAACGAAGGTGAGTTAGATAATCTCCATTAATCTTTATCCCTTTGCTTTCCCAGTTCAATGATTGAAAGACATTTTCCAATAAGAAATCCAAAAAAGGGAGGCTGAAACTTGATTCTAGATCGATAGTGAATTTGATAGTGGGGAATTCGGAAGATAATCGATCAGCAAAGTGAGAAAGTTCGTCTTGGGTCGAGTCCCAAAAGACTAGAACATCATCAACATAACGAAGGTAAAGGATAGGGTGAACTGGGGAATTATGTAGAACTTTTCCTTCAAGGTATTGCAGAAGCAGCTCTGCAAGAATAGGGGAGAGAGGGGAACCCATAGGTGCACCCTCTACTTGACGATAGACTTGATTATTGAAGGTAAAAAAAGAACGATTCAAAACTAGTCGAAGAACACACATGACAGCATGAACTTCCTGAACGGGAATCTGGCCAAGAGAAAGGAGTTTGCTCTCGATAAGGGGGTCTCGATTCCGCCACATAATACACGGTAGAGTCACATTATTTAAAAAAGAATTTCATTTGGACAATTATTTGAGGTTTTAGTTGCATTTACTCGCCAATAATACACGGTGGAGTCACATTATTGTGACCACTAGCTAATATCCAGAGTAACCGCCTTTTGGAGCACGGACAGCAGCTAGACGGGCTGGGAGTGACTCAAGAAGGTCACATGGCTCCACATACCTGGAAGGTGTTCACAGGTATGTGGAGCCATGCTGAATGCAGTGCATCTGACAGCTGCTGGAGGGTGCGTGTTGGAGGATCCATAGAGTGAACAACACGATTGAGGTGGTCCCACAGATGCTCAATTGGGTTTAAGTCTGGGGAATTAAGTGACCAGGGAAGTACTTTGAAGTCTTCATCGTGCCATTCAAACCACTCTTGGACATTTCTAGCTGTGTGACACGTCGCATTGTCTTTCTGGAAGATCCCATCTGCCCCGGGGAAGACAATCTGCATGTATGGGTGCACGTGGTCTGCAAGGATGAATTCAAAACGAATTCGGTCCATAGTACCTTCCACAGGTATGAGTGAACCCAGAGAATGCCACGAAAACATTCCCCAGACCATAACGCTGCCCCCACCAGCTTGCGTTCTTCCAGGAATGGTTGAAGAGTGTTTGTTCTCCGATGTTTCTTGCTTTATACGCCAACGTCCATCCGTTCGGTGAAGCAGAAAATGTGACTCGTCGGATAAGGCAATCATTTGCCAGTCAGCGGAGGTCCAATTCCGACACTGCCGTGCAAATGTAAGCCTTTTCTGCCGATGCACCTTCGTTAGTATAAGTGCAGTGACCATCCGTCTGCATCGAAGGCAGGGTTCGCTGAAATGTCATTTTACGCACATTTCCGGTAGCCTCCTGGTTCATTCGGCCAGTGAGTTGCTCCATTGTAGCGAGTCAATCGGCCCTCACGTTCCTTCGAAGTCGACGTTCACCTCTCACATCAATGGCACGTGGTGCTCCGCAGTTTCCACGTCACTTATTCGCAATGGTGCCATTTCCCCAATCAAGACACACTTTAACCACAGCAGCACGCGGACAGTTCACAAACTGCGCTGTTTCAGAAATACTGCCACTCTAGGCCTGAAAGCCGAAAATCATCCCTTTTTGCAAATCTGATAAATCTCTCCTTTTATTCATGAGAGTAATGAGTGATATGTTTTCAGAATGCCTACAGCACACCTTATATACCCTCCAAGCTAGCTTACGATACGTGCCTTCTTTCATTGGCTACGCGCCGTTGACGTCAAAAGTAGGAGGTGGTCACAATAATGTGACTGGATTGTGTATAATGTTAACGGGAAAAGCTGAATATTTTAAGTGTTTAGTTTGTTGATAAAGACAAGTCTAAAATACAACAAACTACCTGAAATTTGTTTAAGGTAAATCTTTATTTACCAAATGTATCATTCACAGGCTTTCACGAAAGAAATTTCTTTAAGGAAGTGTTTCATAATGGTGATTAGTTTTTCTAATTTATTGACAATTCTTTTGTTCGCGTGAAACGTACACTTGAACTTGGAATAGCGCTTATGCTCTGGTGGAGATAATCTATTAAGTCTTAAATAGATGGAGTTTTAAATTACTTGTTCCTGCAAGCATGAGTAACGCCGTAAAACTAAATTTGGGGAAAGTTACTAAGTTGCAATTTTATTGCTTTTAACACGGAGCGGAAGACGTTTTCACAAAGGATTAAAAAAAAAAATGCAACAAGATTTCTGAAGCTTGAAAAATTCACCTTTGCCTGTGAAGACATCGCCTTCTAGTGAAAGGAACAGTGACAAGAGACTTATTCTACTGAGAATTAAACTACAGCGTGCTAAATTTCATGGAAACTGGATTCCCTTAAATGAATATAGGTTGAAAATATTTTTGTAATTCACGAAATTTGATGGCTAGATCAGTTCCGCCCTTGTTTTTTCATCACTAAGTTTCTTGATCATCTGTAGTACATTTATCCCGTGTTAATATTCTGGCCATGATTCTTCTGTTGTGTTAGTTGTGAAAAAAATTTAATTTGTATACGAATTAATAATGATGGACCTATGCAACAATTTTGTTGAAAATAGTATTAGGTGTAGAAATAAGTTTTAGAGCGTTTTTTGTGTGACGTATACCTCTAATTTACATATCCAACATTCCCCCGCATTTTTGTCATGTGACCGTAACTGGTCCAGAGTATAAAATGTGACACAGAAGTTTGCCCAACAGTCAAACGCACTTGCACGTCGGTAGGTGAAAGATGGCAAGCGATACTGCATTTATTCGACACTGCATTCATTACGAATTTCATCAAGGAAAAAGTGCTGCAAAAGCATGTGCATCGATCTGTTCTGGGGGAAATATTGTGTCTAAAAGCACGTGTGAGGTTCGGTTCAGACGGTTTAAAGCAGGTGATTTTGATGTTAGCGATCGAGAACGTAGCGGAAGGTTGCACATGAGGAACTGCAAGCATTGCTGGATGAAGATTTGTCTCAAACGGAAAAAGAACCAGCTGAACAACTGGGGGTAACTCAGGAAACCATTTCCAATCGTTTATGCGCAATGGGAAAGATTCAAAAGGAAGGAAAATAGGTGCCACATGACCTCAGCCAGAGGAAAAAGGATGAGCGTGTCATGAAGTGTTTGAATCTGTTGAATAAACAATATTCCCTGTGGAAAATCGTTACGGGTGATGAAACGTGGATATGGTACGACAATCCCAAACGCAAAAAACGCTGGGTAGACACCGGTGAAGCAACGACTTCGACACCGAAACGCAATATTCACTCCAAGAAAGTTCTGCTGTGCATCTGGTGGGATATGAAGGATGTGCTCTGTTATGAACTATTGGAACAGGGTCAAAATGTTACTGCTGATTACTACAAGAAGCAGTTGCTGCGATTGAACCAGGAAATCTGTCAGAAACGTCAATTCACGGGCAAAGTATTGCGTCCAGTGAAATTACTGCATGACAACGCTAGGCCGCATGTCGCGCAATCGGTCAAAGAAACGTTATTGACGCTTGGCTGGGAAGTTTTGGATCACCCGGCGTATAGTCCCGACATGGCTCTTTCAGAATATCATTTGTTCCGATCGATGCAACATGGTTTGTCTGTTGTACGGTTCCGGACATGTGACGAAGTGTAAAAATGGGTTGACGACTTCATCGCGTCACACGACGAAGTATTCTTCATGGCTGGAATCCGTCAGCTGCCCGAGCGATGGTAGAAGGTGATAGATAATGACGGCACATATTTTGACTCGTAAAGGTATTGATGTTTTCTATCAAATTACATGTTGCGTTGTCTTAAAACGCTTTAAAACTTACACCTAATAAATTATACTAGTAATCCAATAGTAGTATAGTTTATTAGTTTTTTTTTAGAATAGTTTTATTGTACACCTAGTAAAACTATACTAGTAATCCGATTTATTGGCGTGGGAATATACGAGGATAGATCGAAATAAAGGTTACAAGGGTCATAAAAAATGATTGATTAACAATAGACAGAAAATTCAAAAGGGAATTATGAGGCATACTTGCCAATCACTTTTCCACAAAATCACCAAATCTGTTCAGGCATTTATCGGATCGCATGACCAACTTGTTTAACCCGGCTCGGTAGAAATCACGTCCCTGCCCATTGATCCAGTTCTCGTTAGCTGTTTCCACATCACTGTCGGAAGAGAACCTTCTTCCAGATAAGTGTTCCTTCAAGTTCGGAAAAATGAAGTAGTCACTGGAAATCTGGGATGTATGGGGGGGGGGGGGCTCCAGACTTCCCACTTGAACTTTTGCAGCAATTCTTGAGTTTTGCGTGCAGTATGGGGGCCTGGCATTGTCATGCAGGAAGATGACACCATCACTCAACATGCCAGGCCGTTTGCGTCGGATGGCTTCACGTAACCTTGTCAAAGTGGCACAATAACGATCGGCATTAACGGTATGGCCACGCTCCAGATACTCGATAAGGATAACACCGCATGCATCCCAGAATATGGTTGCCATAATTTTACCGGCAGAGGGTGTAACCTTAAACTTCTTTTTCGTTGGTGATCCAGCGTGTTTCCACTCCATACTGGCTCTTTTGGTTGCAGGGACAAAGTGATGAAGCCAAGTTTCGTCCCCAGTAACGATGTGATCAATGAACTGCTGCCCGTCGGCATGGTAACGCTGTAGAAACGTGAGGCTGCACATCATTCGTGTGGCTTTCTGCTCCTCGGATAACGCACGTGGTACCCAGCGGGCACAAACCTTGGAATATCCCAAAACATCAGAAACGATACGCTGAACGGTACCATAGCTGAGTCCCAGCTCTGACACCATTGCACGCACAGTTACTCGCCGATCATTTTGAATCATTTCGTCAACTAGTGCCGTGTTGATTTCTGTCATTGACGAACTTGGACGGCCGCTCGCTGCCCTGTTGCGGTTTTCCACATCCTCTCAGCCCGATTGAAACGAGCGACACCATTTCGCTACATGTTGTCAGCTGATTGCTTCTTCACCATAAACTTCCACTATTTGACTGTGAATTGCACATGCGGACACATTCTTTGCCCATAAGAACCGAATTACGGCTCGCACCTCCAAGCGGGACCACTTTTCTAAACGTCTTGCCATTTCAATCGCTCTCACGCGTCTGCGAACTTGCACTAACTTCCCATACAACCGCTGTCAGACAACTAGCGCCATCTGTCTCCACTCAGGGCAACAAATGTACCCACCACACTAATTACTTTTCCAATGCTGCTGCTTGTAACCTTTTTTTTTTTTGGATCTATCCTCGTATAAATAAGTGTTTCCAAGATTTCGCTCATCAACCAGATGGCGTTTTAAAGGAATTTAGATGGAAACTGCAATCTGAATGATAAAACGCTTCAACAATTTGAACGCGGTGACTTAACTTGGCAATAAATGGATACGACGCTATATTCATTTAAAGATACGAGGCATCACCAAACAGAAATCATTGATCTTTCCACGTTATAAGTGAGTCACGGAAAAATTCCAATCGGCCGCCACCGGAAATCGAGCCCACGGTCTTCCAGTTACGCGCCGGACATGCTACCACTGCACCATAGCGGCCTCGAATTCCCGAGAGTCACATACGACTAACTGCCAAACCACATGGCAGGTTGCTTCTTGGAGCCCAGCACAATGCTGGGGATTCACCAAAGATGGTAAGCAGCAACTGAACAAATAACTAGGAGGCGAATGAATAATTAATACACACAGTTGACTTGGATTAGGAACATCAAACAGAAGTCATCGCTCTTTCCACGTTTGTAAGTGAGTCACGAAAAAATTCTCATCGACCTGCCATGTGGTTTGGCAGTCAGGCGTATGTGAGTCTGGAGAATTCGAAGCAGCTGTGGTGCAGTGGTAGCATGTCCGGTGCGTAACTGGAAAACCCTGCGTTCGATTATCGGTGGCGGCCGATGAAAATTTTCCCGTGATTCACTTATAAACCTGGAAAGAGCGATGACTTCTGTTTGATGAGCCGCGAATGGCTTAGTGGTTAGCAGTTCAGACTATCGATGCAAGGTCCCCAGGTTCAAGCCTGGGCTGATCTTTCGGAGATGGTGTGATTTACTAACAATTGCTGAATATCCGCCGTGCATCGGACGAGCACGTTAAGTGACGGCTCCCAGGCTGGACCCACTGGTTAAATGGGTAACCTTTCCTATGCCCCCCCCCCCTGAAATTCTCTCACCCCTCTGTGTGCAATATCGTACTTGTACGGTGGCCCCATCTACTGTACTCTAATCTCACTACAAACTGTTCTGTCAAAGTCGCTAGACTTGCTCTCATTCCTTCCGTTTCTGTGTCCTGCTCAAAAGGCGATCTCGCTGTAGGTGGCTGGGACCTAAACTCTACTCACTGTGGACGGAAGTCCTACAAGAAAATGACGGTTACTACCTAACTTCTGTTTGATGTTTTTAATCCACGTCAATTGTGTGTATTAATAAATCAATAAAGGAAGAAATGTTCCTCATAATACATGGGAAATCGATAGAATATTCAAAGCAAACAGAATATAAATTCTGAATTTGAACTACTCGAACGGAAATTTCAGCATACTCGAACTGAAATAGGGAGATGCGGGTCCGATTTTCGCTCCAGGGCGATGAAATTTTCAAGTTTTCTGAGAGATGTTACATAGATGACCTAAGTAAGTGGTACAAGCAAATTCGGAATTCATATTGTTTCCTTTGAATATCTTGATTCTTTGGTCATAGGTGCTTTTAGGCTCTACAGGTCATATGGGAAAAGTTCTTTTCACACTTACTCTACCCACGACCAATACTGTCCACGCATCTTCGGATTTTCTACATTCACGAATTTTTTACCAGGAGGAGAAATAACGTAATTGCGCTTGTAATTACACCATGTCTTCTAATATTTTCAAAATTCGTTATTCATGCCATTATTGCAATGAGAGCGACGATTTTTCATACCTCATCTAGCTCTTCTCATGCAAAATTCTCTGATCCAGAAAATCGCACAGTTCAAAATAAAGAACTCCTTAAAAGATATCTTGAGCTCATTAAGTTTGCGATCTTTGTTAAAGGATATACTCATTACATTCGAGACTTTTGTTTCATCCTTCTTGTTTTTCACTCATTTTATTAATTAGGGCGGATTCAGAGTTTGAAGAGGGGATTCTAAATGAAGCTTAGAAGTTCCTGTGGAGAAAATAGCTCAAATTAAAAGGATCTCGTGCTGGATAACAGTAGCATATCTTTGTGAATTGAGCAATTTCTGGCTTCATCATGAAACATAATATAATACCCAATTTGTTTTTAAACTATTTTATAGACAACATAAGCACCAAGAAAACTCTCTTACTGAATAGATAGAGTTGAATTAGACACACTGAAAGCATGATTTTTTTGTGTAAAACTAAATAAAAAAATCTAGGAAATATCATTTCCCAACAGTCTTTCTTTAAATACGCAAAGTTCCTCGTTGCTGATTATATTTTGAAAAATATGAAACTCAAAAAGATTTTCTGTCTTAAGAAATTTAGGAAAATATTTATCGTTCAATGTAATTGGAATTTCCTTAGGAAAAAAGGATTCTCGCTTCATATCTTAGCAGTATACACAGTGCGTCAAAGAATTTTTAAGACTGGGTCTGTAAAAGGAAATAGAAACAAGAAATTATAATTTGTTTTGGTTTGTTATTCAAAATAAGTCCCTCCGGCTTCACTACACTTGTTACAGCGATTTAATAATGATTCGAATGCCTGTTCCAGTTCACTTTGTGGAATTGCCTCCAAAGCACGCATCAAAGCTGTTTGTATGGTCGAAATATCATCAAAATAACACCCTTTTAACTTCATTTAAAGTTTTGCGAACAAAAAAAAGTCGCAGGGTGCTAAATCAGGCGAATACGGTGGATGATTCAACACGCAGACGTTATTCTTCGCCAAAAATCTACGAACAAGAAGTGAGGTGTGGCTGGATGCATTATCGTGCAACAAACACCAACTGTTTTCATCTCAATATTCTAGACGAATGCGACGAATTCTGCCCATCAAACCCCTCAAAACATTTAAATAAAACTCACCAGTAATTGTTTGTCCACTTAGAACAAATTCTTTGTGGATAATACCCTTACTATCGAAGAATGTAATTAGCATTGTTTTGATTTTCGATGGAACTTTTCTTAGTTTTTTGGCTTGTGGCGAGTTTTTTGACTTCCATTCCGCACTTTGTCGCTTTGTTTTAGGATCATATTGAAAACACCATGTTTCATCACCTGTAACAATCAATTTAAAGAAGTTTGGATCATTTTCAGCGGCTGAAATGATGTCTCTGCAATGTGCACTTCTCCTTGATTTTTGTTCATTGGTTAACGTGTGTGGAACAAATTTAGCACAGACTTTTGTTTTGCCCAAATCTTCATGCAGGATGGTTCGAATCGTTTCTTTGTTGATGTTTAAAGACTCTTCCATCATTCTTAGTGACGCACATCGATTGTTTGCAAAGAAATCATGCACTTTTTCAATAATCTCAGGTGTCCTAGATGAACTTGGTCTTCCGGTATGCTTATCATCTTCTAGCGTCTCTCTTCCGTCCAAAAACGTTTGTGCCACAGAAAAACATTTGATCTACTTAAACAAAACTCACCGTAAACTTGTTTCATCATTTGGTACGTTTCCGAGGTACTTTTACCAAGTTTTGCGTTAAATTTAATAACAGCCCTTTGTTCCATCTTAATAATTCAACATGAAAAAAATGTTACTTCTCTAATGAACGCCCGTTTCGTTTGAGTTACTTTAACAACTGCGTAGTACTTTTGGCAGAAAGCAAGCAGATGGTCACGGTTTATAACGCATTCGCGAACACACTGGTGGCGCCACCGTAGGCTGAAATCTAGCGCCAGTCTCAAAAATTCTTTGACGCACTGTGTATGATGATTTCTTTTAATAAGGAAAACCAGAATTTTATTTGTTGCAGTGCAATGGTGAACGTCTCTTACCATATAATTATTCCCTTCTATTTTTTTTTTTTTTTTTTTTGGTTGGAGGTTTAACGACCACCGTGAGCAACTCAATGGGCTATAAGCAGTCGCCCGTCCCTAATTTAGGGTCACTGGTTCCAGGGAAGGGAAAGAGCCAGTGCCGTAAGACAAGCACAACATCCATGCCTCACGGGATTCGAACCCGGACCCCTTTCGGACGAATGGTCAGAGACCATCGCTTAGACCACTGCGCCACCGGGGCGGCCCCTTCTAGTTTATTTCACCCTAGAACGATTTATTAATTTCTCTGAAATTACTAATTTTATGTCATTTTGTTTGGTAGTCTGTTAAATTTTGTAAATTTTTAAGAAAAGATCAAAATTATGCTGTTTCTCGTGCAATTAATATTACGTACTGCGTGCTGAAAGACAGTATTAATTTTCATCCACACTATCTCTCGTTTTGTAAAAATGATATTCAGCAGCTGACTAGAATGCTATTGGACTTTAAAGCTCAAACAATCATTCTTTTTGAAAGAACCATTTGCAGCATCTGATTGGGTTGTGGAAATTTCAGGGTCACGTAATCATTCGTGGTGAAAGAATCTTATTCGATTCATCAGCATACTTGGTTGCTGCTACTTTCACGACCATGCAGTCACCCTTCATGAAATAACCATGTTCCGTAGCTGACTGGATTTCTGCTGGACTTTCATACCTACAATCATTCTGCGTGAAAGAACCGTATTCAGCAGCTGATTAAGTTGATTTTAGATTTTTATGATCACACTGAAATTCATTGTGAAAGAACGAACCATATTCAGCGACTACTGGATTGTTGCTGGACTTACATGCCCGCTCAATCGTTCTTCGTGAAAAAAACCTATTCAGCAGTGAATCCACTAATGATTGAAAATTTTCTTCTGCTAGTTCAAGGGCATCGTACCAATGGTGTAACAAGGATCTAAGATGAACTAAATTGTTTCTGTGTCAATGAAATACAATAGCGAACGAAAGTATTTGGCGAAACACTTTTTCGACAATAATTTTTTGTCTGCTAGACCAAATCGGGTCATTTTGGGATATGCTATGTGTTGATTCGTGGGTTATAATGCCACGTAGTTAGTATTTCGCTCAGAGCGAATTTGTCGTTCGAAATGGGCCATATTCAGGAGTCGCCAATTATTACCCATTTGTTTGCTGCACGTATTAATGTTTTTCTTGTGATTTTTGTGGGTTTTGTGATGTGTAGTGTGATAATAAGTCAATCGTAGGTTTTCAGAAATGGGTAAAAAGGCGGAGATCCCTGTTGGAGCTCGTGAACATGATGGAATCCGCGTAACCGACATTGCGAGGGACCTGAAGATCCGACACCAGTCCATTTCAGCTATCCTGCAACGTTATAAGAAGACTGGGACCGTCGAGAACAGTCCGCGATGTGGTAGGCCTCGTTCCACTACGTTGCATCAGGATAGACGCATCCTCCGTCGATCTCGTGCTGATCCCACCTTGACTGTTGTGGACATCGCCACCAAATTCCGCGACAGCGACGACCTGAACGTCAGCCGAATGACCATCTCCCGTCGTCTCATTGCTGGTGGATTGAATGGAAGACGCCCCACCAAGAAACCACTCATCGCAGTCAAGAATCGACGAGCCAGAGTCGCGTTCGTGCGCCGTCATCGACACTGGACCACGGCGGACTGGAGTGAGGTGCTTTTCACCGACGAGAGCAAGTTCAATTTGTTCGGAAGAGATGGCATCCGATACGTACGACGTCCGTGTGGCAAGAGATTCAACTAGGGGTTGAATCATTGTTCATTCAGCCGACTGTCAAGCACGGAGGAGGATCGCTCATGGTTTACGGCGCCTTCTTTCGCAATGGAATGGGCCCCATCATCAAGATTGACGGAATAACGACCGGCCAGAGCTACACGAACATGCTCATCAACGATGTCTTCCCATGGGCAAACCAGAACATGCTACCCGGATGGATCATGCAGCAAAAGAACGACCCGAAGCACACCTCCAGAGTAGCGAAGGCAGCCTTTCAGCAGCAACAGGTCACACTTCTAGACTGGCCAAGCCAATCTCCAGACCTCAACCCTATCGAGCACATGTTGGAGGAGCTGGAGAGACTATGTGCGAAGAAAGAAAACCTGCCGAAATAGGGCCCAGAAGTTCGACCAGCTGTCTGCAGAATGGGCGCGAATTCCGCAGGTCACCGTCGAGAAGCTAGTGGATTCGATGCCGGCCCGTTGTGCAGCTGTTATTAAGCCTCGTGGTTATCCCACTAAGTATTAGTTATTGTTTTGCCGTTTTCTCGTACTTGTTTTCTGTTATCGTTGCATTAAATGAATGTGTACTCACCTACTTTGTTGGTCAATTTGTATGATCATTGCGATTAAGCTCGGCACCTGATCTGTGTTAGGGTTTCCGATCAGTTTGCATATGGGTCATGTTTACAACTGAATAACACATATCGTATCCCAACATGACCCGATTTGGTCCAGCAGAAAAAATATTATGGTCGAAAAAGTGTTTCGCCAAATACTTTTGTCCGCTACTGTAGTTGATGTCAGCTGGAGGTAAATTTGTAGCGTATCTACTCAGGTAAATTTCATCTAACAAAAACATCTAGAAAAGTCGACACCATAAAAGGTCACATCATATAATAATTTAGTTTGGGAGAACCCCGTGTAAGAACAAATTAACCAGTGCACATGTTGTCGTGATAATGATAGCATGAAGGGTGTCGTTCTGAGGATGATCGCGAAGACGTTTCGAAAAGCTGCTTTAACTATGTATTTCATCTGGATTTTCGAGCGAGTTTAGCCAGAACATGGACTTCAAACAGTATAACCAGTATTTATAGTTAAAAGTATTTAATTTTAAGACTATAAATACATTTTGAAGAATTTTAAGGACTGTTTTAAAATGTTAAAAACCATGTGGTTCATCTGTTCCCAATGAGTTTCAGCCAAAAACTGAGAATAGGAGGTGATAACCTAGGCTGTGTGGTTCATCTGGTTTTTCGATGGATTTTGGTCGGAGCATAGACGGTAACCAGTATTCAGGGTAACAAGTTTTTTTTTAAATTTTCAGACTATAAATAAATTCTAAGGAATTTTAAGGACTGATTTGAAAATTAAAGATTATGCGGTACATCTGTTCCCAACGAAATTTACCTAAAACATAGGAATTGGAAGAGATAACCAGTATTTTTAGTAATATAAATGGAATTTTTGAACTGTAAATACGTTTCTTTGTTTTTTTGGGAAGGAAAAAGTATAAACATAATGATTGTGCAATATGACAGAATATTATTTAAATATATTAATAGAACATAATTTTATGTTAAAGTTTTATAAGAGGAAGACATGTTTTTTTTTGTTGAATTCAAAGCGAAAATGTCAGATAATAAAGAAAATAATGTCACACCAAAAATGTGAAAATATCAAGTGGTTATTCCAATACGTAATTACGTATCAAAATGGGCCATTACTGAATGACAATGTACAGGGTGATCCATTTAAACCAGTACCATGTGATTTACTTATAACTTTTTTATAAATAACAACAAAATCATACAGTAAGTTGAGAATTATACATGTGGTATTAGAGAATCATTTTATCAAAGCCAATGTTGGAATTGTCCTCCATTTTCTTGTAAACACAGTTGAACACGCCGCACCATATTCAGTGATGTCTCATGTAGAGTACGAGCAGTAATATTGCCAATTTCAGCCGTGATTGTTTCACGCAATGCATCCAATGTTTTTGGATTGGTTTTGTAAACTCTATCCTTTAAGTAGCCCCATAAAAAAAACGTCAGGGGAAGTTAAGTCCGGTGATCGGGGAGGCCATATGTTTTTTGAAATTAATCTGTAATCAAAGAAGTTGGTTATGAGTTCCATTGAGACTTTCGATGTGTGACACGTAGCGCCATCCTGCTGAAAGTAGCCCTCTGTCAATTCAATGTCATCAAGTTGTTCTACAAATTCATTGAATATGTGGCAATAAACGTTAGTGTTGACAGTCTCAGAGAAAAAAATGGGGCCAGTAATTTTCGTAGACGAAACCGCACACCATACACCAACCTTTTGTGAATGCATCGGTGTTTCACACATAACGTGTGGGTTTTCGGCAGCCCAGTATCTGCTGTTTTGCGAATTGACGTAGCCTGACAGATGAAACCAGGCTTCATCCGTAAGCCATGTGATGGAGAGAATATCAGATCGCAAATTAAGAAAATTTTGAAACCATTTGCAGTAACTTACTCTCTTTTCCTTGTCCAGTTCCTGCAGCTGATGGATTACGTACACTTTAAATGGTCGAATATTCGCTTTTTTTGCTGTCCTTTGACAAGTTCCATATGAATATCCTGTCTGTTGGCTTAATCTGCGCAACGATTTCGTCGGAGTTTGAAGTAAACGTTGCCGAACATCGTCCACACGCGTTTGGGGCATCGAAGGGTGATGTCTACCGCTACCGCTGAGAAGAGAACCGGTTTGCTCCAGTTTTTTTGCCATCGGCAGAATTGTTGACTTGCTTGGCACTTTTCGAACTCCAAACTCTCTTCGAAATGCTCGTTGCGTATTGTGGCACTTTTCGAACTCCAAACTCTCTTCGAAATGCTCGTTGCATTTTGATGACAGACTTGGTTACCCAATACGATTTCACTAAAAAGAACACGCTCTGGAACAGAGTACTGCATGTTTCCGAATGCACGCAAGTGAATGACAACGTAACAACAAACAAATCACGAGCTGAGTTACAGTTACGGTTAACAATCTTCTTCACGGTGGCGGTTTTCATTTTCCAGGAGTTGCTGCTTCATTGAAAAAAGGAAGAAGTTCCTTGCGCGATCCCTTGCAAAAATGTAAGGTTTTTTCAGGGTACTGGTTTAAATGGATCACCCTGTATATTTTAAATCTAGAAAAGAACTCAGCGGCACCATCCCTCAAACACTGAAGAAATAGTTGCTTAATGAGGACATCTTTCCTGAGAAATTCATGCGCGTTCATGCCCTCGAGAAAATTCATTTTTGTTCAATGTAGCACAACAGCTTTTCTAACTACAGTAAGCTGATAATAGATTTTAATTTACAGAAGTCCCAATTCCGATATACAGATTACCAAATACATTATACAGAAAATGTTAGTTATTTTAGTTATGTCATTCGCAAATGCACCTATCAGAGATATATAAGGAAATTACATTAAATACTGTTATGTATTGATTGCACAACACTTACTCGTGTGAACAGAAATGTGTTGAACAATAAAGTACGCACAACCTAACGCATTGGAATTTTAATGAACATGGGAAGTACGCATTTAAACGTTAACACAGAGGGAAGAACTGCGATTTGAATCTGCAATATTTAGTATTTGCTCAAAAAACAGTCGTGAACGATCTGTAGTTTTCTACTATGTATATATATTTTTTTGACATATCGCTTTTCTACAAACTCTTTCGAAGGGAGAGGCTTTCAGTATTTTTTGGCGTAAGCTCCGCTTAGCTGCGTTTTCTCTTTGGAGTCGGAAATGATTGCAGAAATTTTGCTTTTCGGTTGAAAAGCTGCTACACAACTAATGAGATGAAAAAATCAAACTTGATTTTTTTGTAGCATAAAGCTTAGTTGAAGCGAACGAATTATTAAAATCACGAAATTCCCCTTTTCCCATTTAATACGATTCCTTTGATTCAGAGCGTTTCCGGCACTTGAGGTATTCACCAAATACCTGGAACACTGTTATGTAATGCTCGGAAGCTAGTTTTAAAATAACAATGCGCATACTTCGGAAGCATTTTTTTTTCTTCAGTAAGGATTTTCACCCGGAAAATAATGATGAACTAGGAGGAATGTAGAAATTAATGAGAATGGTCACAAAAATATAACATAACGCATATTCATTGGTATGCTAAATAGAATTAAAATAAACGACTAAGCTTTCAAATGATTGCAGAATATTTTCTTTAAAATACGTAGGTCATTTCAAAATTTTTGCACGCTGCGCAGGCGCTGCCCGTGGTATGATGCAATCGGTCCAATCGTTGCGCCAGCTGTGAGCCAGACTTCAGTGTACAAAGTTGTGTCTACACTGAAGAGCAATTGAATTAGAGACAGCTGGTGTTATGCAAATATGGCGCTGTGGGCGGCCCTGTAAACGGAAACGACATGACCTATGCAGCGATCCGACAATATAAGGAGTGATGCGACGGGAATCAGTAAGAGTCGGACGCAGTATACGAAGGATCTAAGCGCATTTGATCATGGGCAAATTGTCGGGGCCCGACGAATGGGTCACTCCATCTCGGAAGTCACTATGATTTTCACGAGCCACTGTGTCACGGGTGCACCGTGAGTACATCGAATCCGGTAAAACCATCCCTGCAAGGGCCAACTGCCGTGGACAACAGCATGTGGATGAGCGGGGTCATCGTCGGCTAGCTTGCACTATAACAGCGGATAGACGGACCACAGTGAAAGAAATCACTCGGCAATTTAACGCTGGTGCACAAAAACGTGTAAACAGCCACACCATCCAGAACCATCTCCTCGCTATGGGGTACAGAAGCCATCGTCCCACGAGGGTACCGCTGCTGACTGAACACCACAGGGTGCAAAAATTAGCATGGGAGCGGGAACATAGCCACTGGACGCTAGACATGTGGGAAAATGTTGCCTTGACTGATGAGTCGAGATTCACGTTCGTACATGCGAATGGAAGGATACGAGTACGGCGCAAACCATATGATGCGATGGGTCCTTCTTGCCAGCAGGGTACTCTTCAAGCTGGTGGGGGTGGCATTCTCGTCTGGGGACTGTGTACGTGGACTGAAATGGGACCCCAGGCACGTGTGACATCGTCCCTCACAGGTCAACGTTACCGGGATATCCTGGACGACTATTTGCTCCTGTTTGCGCGTCTTCATCCCACTGGGGACCTCATCCTGCAATAAGACAATGCACCGTGCCATCGCTCCCAAATTATATCCGAATGGTTGGATAAACACTCCACCGACGTGAGCTCGCTTCCTTGGCCAGCAAGGTCACTTAACTTCAATTCCATCGAGCACATCTGGGATGCCATCGAGAGAGATGTTCGAGGCTCTGACCCCCCTCCATCAAATCTTCGTGAACTGTGGGAGCTTGTTCAGGGGTCGTGGATGCGTATGGCTTTCCAACGCTTCCGGTGTCTTGTCGAGTCCATGCCGAGACGAATCGCCGCCGTCATCAGGACGAAAGGTGGTGCTACAGGTTACTAGAGAGGTATCTCTAATTCAATTGCTCTTCAGTGTACGTTTGCTGGCTAATTTGTTCCTGTTCCGAAAAATTCTGCTTAGAAATGGAGGAAGAAAGTGAGTCAGGTCAGATCTCGCGTAGCGATCAGCGATCCTACATTAAAATTGAAACTGCCGCCCCGGTGGCGCAGTGGTCTAAGCGATGGCCTCTGATCATTCGTCCGAAAGGGGTCCGGGTTCGAATCCCGGTGAGGCATGGATGTTGTGTTTGTCTTACGGCACTGACTCTCTCCCTTCCCTGGAACCAGTGACCCTAAATTAGGGACGGGCGACTGCTTATAGCCCATTGAGTTGCTCACGGTGGTCGCTAAACCTCCAATCAAAAAAAAAAAATAAAAAAAATTGAAACTTTGCGAGGAAAATCCTCTACCGATATTCATAAAGCTTTGTGTGAAGTTTGTGGGCTTAGTGTAGGGGGACGTAGCAGAGTGTCACAGTGGGCTTCTCGTTTCCGCCAAAGTCGGCAAAGCATCGAGACGACCCAACAACCAGCCAGCCATCAGATGCAACGGACGACACTTCTGCGGTTATCGTCAACAGCATTTTGGAAGAAGATCGACGGAAAACATGCGAAGAGACTGCATATGAAGCAAACATGTTTCCAAAATCCTAACTGAAAAATTACAGAACAGAAATGCGGCTGCCAAATGGGTTCTGTATAATCTTAGTGAAGAGCAGCAAGTAGTTCGCAAAGCGATCGCAGAAGAATTGCTTCAGAGGTATGAGACAGAAGGCGAGCAGTTTTTGGACAGAATTGTTGCTATAGATGAAACCTGGATACGAGACTTTAAACCAGGACTGAAATCTTAGTCCGCTCAGTGGAAACATCCAGACTCACCTCGCCAGAAAAATTCCGCAGCCAACAATTGAAGGTTAAGGTGATGATGATTATGGCCAATGACAAGGTTGGTTGGAGTGATAGCAACAGATAGTGTGCCCAAAGGAGACCACTTTCACAGCGGAATACTACAGAAGGTTTCTGCAAAATGTTTTGCTCCCAAAGATTCGCCAAAGATGGCCTGCGACATGCTCGTAGCTGGTGTCATCATTTTGCACGACAACGCGAGGCCGCATGTTACTCGTACAGTAAGAGACATTCTGGAAAAGTATGGATGGGAATTGTTTCCCCACGTGTCATACAGTCCTGACATGAGCCCACCAGACTATGACTTGTTTCCAAAACTGAAGAAGACACTCCGCGGGAAACGGTTCAGTCCCATTCAGGACGTTTTTAATGAGGTGACCCGTGTAATCAGACGCCCTCAACAATGAAGGTGCCCTGACTGAAATACACTGGCGTGCAAAAATTAAGGACGAGACGGTTTTTCGAATGTAACGTCGTGCAGAAGTACTCCACATCGACTCAAATCATACCACAAGATCCCCAAGATATAAGAATATGGGACAAGTGAGCAAAACCGTCCAAACAGGGAATCCAAAGGATACAAAGGCACTTTATTGAAAAGGTAGCTACGAGCACAACTGGACAGAAACGTCCATGTGACAGGCGGCTGCCAAGAAAAATCCAGTCTTTAGTAAGGGATATGATCACCCCTGACTACGTTGCAGGATTTACAACGTCTGTCCATGCTGAGGACGAGGTTGTCAAGGAGCTGTTGAGGCATCGCGGCCCATTCCTCTTGTAGCGCCAATCGCAGCTGCGGAATCGTTGCTGGCGGCTGGTGGCGTGCTGCCAAGCGTCTCCCGAAAAGGTCTACGTGTTCGATTGGATTGAGGTCCGGGGACCTAATCCATGAGGTTAAATATCTTCACTGTCCAACAGCTACTGTACGATGAGGTGTAGCGTTGTCGTCCATGAAGAGGAACTCAGGACCCACAGCACCTCTAAACAGACGCACGTGAGGCAGGAGAACATCGGTACAATAGCGGACACCAGTGACTGAACCTTCTTGGAAGATGTGGAGGTCAGTACGGCTACCAAGCATTATACTGCTCCAAACGAAAACTCCGCCACCTCCAAACTGGCCCCTTTCGATGATGTTGGAAGTGTGGTTGCGTGTTCCCTGATCTCTCCAAATGTGTATACGTCCAGAATCGCTCGTCAGACTAAATCGGCTCTCATCCGTAAAGAGGACTCGACCCCATTGCTGATGTGTCCAGTTCTTGTGTTCCTGGCAGCATAAAAACCGCCGTCTCCGATGAGCAGGCGTTAATGGCACACATCGTTCTGGTCGTCGTGCAAATAGACCACCTTTGCGCAGCCTCCTGGCCACGGTAAAACGCGATAACGGACGTACAGTTGTCTGTTGCATGTGCCTTGCGATTTCTTCCGCTGTCTGCCGTCTGTTTCTTGTCCGACGCCGTGGTTGCTCGTGGACGACCACTGCTAAACTCTCGGACAGCTGTTCCTGTCGTTTGAAATGCTCTCCAAGCTCGTGAAACGATGCTGTGCGCGATACCGAACTCCTCGGCCACACTAGTCACACTTCGACCTTCTTCCTACTTCCCAATGACGCGACCTCAGGTAAAGTCATCCAGATGTCGTCTACTGGATTGCCTGTCGGCCATATCACACGGTGGCAGCAACTCGACGTCGTCCAAACCGATGTACACCGTGCAATAGCTTTCACCGAATTGCTGAGCGTACACCGCCCGTGTGCTTTATACCCCCTACGTCATGCTGCTTATATGCGCATGCTCTAACGTACCGGACCCTAGTCTATCTCCTGAGTGGTCTTTCGGTTCGTTCTGCCTGCTCATTCCGCTGTTATGCTAATTTTTCCTCTTCGTCCTTAATTTTTGCACACCAGTGTACAAGACTTGCCCAAACGTTTGGCCGCTGTCGTAAAGAAACATGGAGGTTACTTCGAAGGCCTGTAAAAGTATTTTGTGAAATAAATTCGTTTTTTAAGGGATAACCCAGAGTGTGCAAAACTTTTGAAATGACCCTCTTATCAATGAAAAATATTTGAATATTTGTGTAAGGTACGAAACTATGCGTGAACATAAAGCAATGATTCTGGAGTCCGTCGAACACGTGTCTTAAGGGATCTCGTGGCATGACATTGCAGTCCTATTCAGCTTGTTTTCTTATTAAGGTATCGGTGTGCAATTATCGATAAGTTGCTTTCCAATCACGTCCCGGGGAATTGCATCGGGATGGTTTTGGTTTTCGTGCATGCCGGATATTTTTTCGTCTTCAAAAGTCAGTCAGGTATTTATGGCAGTATGAATACGGTGTTATCCAGTTAAAACACGGTATAGGCATATTGGCCAAAAACAGGATGACTGTTCGATATTTTTAAAGAAAAATAGAATGTCATACTGCTCACTAGAAACGCAAGAGTTACTATATTGCGATATCTTATGACTCCCCAGACTGTTTCAACAAGAGTTCGCAATGTTCATATCTCTCTTACATAAGCTGCAGTTTCTTTATTTGCCTGGAACCTTTTTTTTATAATTCATGATATTCATCCATCTTCCATAGAGAAGCAGGAAAGTATCTTTTCACACTACTGGAAGTGGTTCCAGCTTCGAAATCATCTGTGCACGACACACGTTCATTAAGATGAGTAGGAGTCAGAGACAAACAGTTTAACGGGTTTGGATTTTTATTACCGCTTCCAGGAAACCCTTGAGAATTTTTCGACAACTTACGCACAACACAACACTCCTAAACTGGAAAGAAACGTCTGAACTTTTCGCCAAAGTCAGATCATTCCTTCTCTCGCAGATCATGCTGGAATATCATGCGACTGGTCTTCGAACGCATGCGTCTTCCTCTGTCTTTCGTGGCCAGCATGGAGGAATTGCAGATAGATCTAGTCCAAGTTGTTCAACGGTATTGTGGAAAAATATTTTGCTGAAACAGAACGCCGCTATTTTGTCCTCGTCTCACAAATTGTTTGCTTACATTGAATATATGAGAAACACTTTAGCGAATGTATGGTTAATAAATTTTTTGCAACGATCCGTCTTCTTTCGGAGTACCTTTCGTATCAATTTAACCAATCCATAACCGCTCTCTGCTGCTATAGGATCACTTCCTTCACTTGCTCTTTCAAAACGGTTTTATTTCGCATGTACGTTAAATACAGTGTGTTTTCAATTCACGAATTCCTCCATGGCCTGTTTCGTCGTGATTAGGGTATTAACAATGTCAGTATTAAAGAATTTAAGTCAGGAACCAGTAAGACATTTGTATTGGTCAAATGGGCAAACAGGAGCCATAGTCAAACATGAAAATGGATCAATGCCTTTCATTTGTGAATCGCTTGTTAGAAATTATTGCAACATAAATTATAAGTTATTTATTATGAACAATCTAATATCTTTCGTACAGCATCAGAACAAAAATGAGTTAAGTTGAGACACGTTAAGCAAGAATTTTCAGTACTCATGATGGATGCTGATAAGTACGGAATGTAGAATCATAACCTAAATGAAGACGAAGAGTTTATTTGTAAAGTAGAATCGTAACCTAAATGAAGCCAAACAGTTTGTAAAGTAAAATCGCAACCTAAATGAAGCCGAAGAGTTTGTAAAGTAGAATCGTAACCTAATTGAAGCCGAAGAGTTCGTAAAGTAGAATCGTAACCTGAATGAAGCCGAAGAGTTCGTAAAGTAGAATCGTAACCTAAATGAAGCCGAAGAGTTTGTAAGGTAGAATTGCAACCTAAATGAAGCCGAAGAGTTACTAAAGCACAATTGTAACCTAAATGAAGCCGGAGAGTTTCTATGCGAAAGAAAGGCATCAGTTTTCTTACTGACTGAAATAACATCCTCGTCATGGATGACTCAAGGGAGATTATCTCGAAATCGTAACCGGACTTCGAATATATTCATTCAACGTTTTGAATACAATGGAGTTAATGTATTGTCCATTTCTGTTTCGCTGAGCATATGACCCAGCTTCATCAGGACAGTTGGTGAAATACGTATTTCGTCCGTTATGACAGCATCAGCAATGCTGATGGTTACGATTCTGTAAGTTGTTTCCGTATAGGACAAAAAAGCACGTATGAGAAGAACAGAGTGAAGGTCAAATCGCTTACGAGAGCTGTGAGCAATTTTGAAACATGTAAAAGGCACCGAAAGTATCTACTGAATGAGGCTTGTTGATCAAGTCACCACGTTCAAATTGTTCAAGTGTTCCATTATCCAGTTTGCTGTCTACGTTCCTTGAAAAAGCCATCTGGTTGATGTGCGAAAGCTTGGAAACTTTGATTTATATTCTACCCCAAGAACGGATCACTAGTACTATTTTAAGTGTAATTGGTGTACAATTCCTTGTAATTAATTAATCAGTTTAGCTTCTTCAAACAAAAAGTTATTATTATTGCATGACAGTGTTGATCTGTGGATAATTTGCTATCATTCTTTGTGTTCTTTCAAATAGAGAAGCAAAGCCCTACGGTTCTGGACCACATGCAAAAAAACCCACTTACATGGAATTTCCAAAGCACTTATGACATTGAATTTCAGAATGATTTTGAAACCTGTAAGAAATTATTAGTTTCTATGGACCTACAGACTAGGAGAAGACTTAAAATTGTGATGAATTTACCAAATTCTGTGCCACTAACTCTTAGAAATCAAATATATATATATATATGAACCTCAGTGTATTGTGTCTCCATATTGCAAGAATTAAAAGCACGCATAAAGAACTATGAACTAAAGAAGTCCTCAGTAACTCGACACTGTAACACAAATAATTATATATTTCTTTTTTATATATTTCTGTTTGAAGCTGCTAAAATGGTTGAAAAACTTGAAATTTTTTGAATTATTTAGAAGCTTTCGTTCAAAGTAACTCACAGTCGCAAACGATTTATCCATAAACTCATTTCTCACAAGCGAATGGAAACAAGTAGCAAAACCTCAGCCGTTAATATCGTTGATGTCGTAATAATAGACGAAATGCAAACATATCAACTGTCCTGATGAATCTGGAGCATAAGTTAAGCAAAACCGCATACATGTTTCCAAAGCGATGAATGTGTGTACTGCAATCACAGAGATGTGATACAAGGGACTAGATTGGCTGTCTACTCTGTTGAGCATACGCCTGCGTTGTTAGAAACATGGAGCCACATTGAGCGGGTCAAGATGTTGAAGTGGGGCATATTACGAAGGGTAGTTTGTGCTTGGTTATTGTGAAAAATATGTCGAAAGCTTGCTCACATATAAATCGTACGATGAGAGACGAAAATATAATTGCGCGTACTTATTTGTCTTATGCCCAAATCTGAAAAAGAAAAAAAAAAAAGATCTGGGAAAGAATTATTTAACAAGATAAATGTAAAGCTGGTATTGCATGATAATATGGAAAATGACGGGACAACATTTTAAAGACGGTAATGCGGCAGAGATTTAAAATAATCAGAAAGCAAATAATATATTTAAAATCAATAAGAAGCTTTAAAATCCAGGAAACTATTGATTTGAACCCGAAAAATAATGGCTTCCACATGCTTTACATAGTAAAGACGAAATAATGTGAATTCTTTTTCTTACTTGCTGTTTACCTGTGTCATTCTGAGTTATTTATGTTTGATCAAAAATATTAATTTTATCAAAATTTTCGATATTTCACCTTGTTATGAGCTAAAGAAATTTCATTATGTAAGCATGTATTATCAGGGTAAACAGGAAACTAAATGACGCATTAAATGTAGCATTCATTAACGAGAAACCTCAAAATTGTATTATTTCGCAACAAATTAAAAATAATGCATTATAAGTAGCTATTATTAAATGCAAGCATTATAAGTAGCTATTATCAAATGTAAGCATTATAAGTAGCTATTATTAAATGTAAGCATTATAAGTAGTTATTATTAAATGTATTTCACCTTGTTAGAATTCGTAAAGTAGAATCGTAACCTAAATGAAGCCGAAGAGTTTGTAAAGTAGAATCGTAACCTAAATGCAGCCGAAGAGTTTCTAAAGTACAATTGTAACCTAAATGAAGACGGAGAGTTTCTATGAGAAAGAAAGGCATCAGTTTTCTTACTGACTGAAATAACATCCTCGTCATGGATGACTCAAGAGAGATTATCTCGAAATCGTCGCCGGACTTCGAATATATTCATTCAACATTTTGAATACAATGGAGTTAATGTATTGTCCATTTCTGTTTCGCTGAGCATATGACCCAGCTTCATCAGCTGTTAAATCCAGGAAACTATTGATTTGAACCCGAAAAATAATGGATTCCACATGCTTTACATAAGAAAGATGAAACAACGTGAATCCTTTTCCTTACTTGCTGTTACCTGTATCATTCTGATTTCTTTATTTATGTTTGCTCAAAAATATTAATTTTATCAAAACTTTCGATATTTCACCTTGTTATGGCTCTACAGAAATTTCATTATGTAAGCATGTGTTATTAGGGCAAACATGCAACTAAATGACGCATTAAATGTAAGCATTCATTAACAAGAAACCTCAAATTCTATTATTTTGCAACAAATTAAAAATAGTGCATTATAAGTAGCTATTATTAAATGTAAGAATTATAAGTAGCTATTATTAAACGAAAGCATTATACGTAGCTATTATTAAATGTAAGAATTATAAGTAGCTATTATTAAATGTAAGCTATATAAGTAGCTATTATGAAATGTAAGAATTATAAGTAGCTATTATTAAATGTAAACATTATAAGTATCTGTTAAATCTAGGAAACTATTGACTTGAATCCGAAAAATTATGGCTTCCACATGCTTTACGTAGGAAAGATGAAATAATGTGAATCTTTTTCTTTACTTGCTATTATCTGTGTAATTCTGATTTATATATGTTTGCTCAAAAATATTAACTGTATGAAATATTTCGATATTTCACCTTGTTATACACTAAGAAAATTTCAGTTTTTAGCATTTGAAAGTACTTATTAGGAAAAACATGCAACCAAATGCCGCATTAAATGTAAGCATAAAAAAAAACCCCTTAAAATTCTATTATCTCGCAAAAAATTAAAAATGGTGCGATTTTTTTAATATCGCAGATGCCGGAAGGCAGTTTCTCTTGAATTTAGGGCCTGGTGGAATCTGAAAGTATTTCAGTATTTTGCAAAAGCCTTGACATTGTAGTTTGCACTAAGGAATATTACTGTTTTTACTTAAATATTATGACTTCCTCTGCTAAATGTATACTAACTGCCTAGAATCAGAACAAATCACGGTACAGAACTCGTATATTCCGTTGACTTACTACAAAGTAATCTTGCTTAAATGGAACGCGATGACCCGCAGAAAATAGCGCCTACGCTGTCACGCCTCACGGGCTGGGTGCCTGACCTAGTTCCTTTTATACACTGAGTGGCCACTTTATTATGACCACTCCCTAAGTACTTCGTTGGACCTCCTTTTGCCTTTAATACTGCGTCGATTCTTCGTGGCATGGACTCCACGAGATGTTGATAGGTGGTTTGTGGAATCTGAGACCATGCTTGATGAATAGCACTTTCCAGGAGTGTGAGATTGCAGGGTTGTGAATCCAGTTGTCTGATGGCTCGTTCAACTTCATCACACAAATTCTCAATGGGGATTATGGGGGCCACCTAAGCAAAGTAAACTCACCGGCATGTTCCTGAAACCAATCTGGAACAATACGAGCACTATGGCAGGACGCATTATCTTGTTGAAAGTCATTGGGATAAACCATCCACAGAACAGAATGCACTTGGTCCGCAACCTTTTGCCTTTAATACTGCGTCGATTCTTCGTGGCATGGACTCCACGAGATGTTGATAGGTGGTTTGTGGAATCTGAGATCATGCTTGATGAATAGCACTTTCCAGGAGTGTGAGATTGCAGGGTTGTGGATCCAGCTGTCTGATGGCTCGTTCAACTTCATCCCACAAATTCTCAATGGGGATTATGGGGGCCACCTAAGCAAAGTAAACTCACCGGCATGTTCCTGAAACCAATCTGGAACAATACGAGCACTATGGCAGGACGCATTATCTTGTTGAAAGTCATTGGGATAAACCATCCACAGAACAGAATGCACTTGGTCCGCAACCTTTTGCCTTTAATACTGCGTCGATTCTTCGTGGCATGGACTCCACGAGATGTTGATAGGTGGTTTGTGTAATCTGAGATCATGCTTGATGAATAGCACTTTCCAGGAGTGTGAGTTTGCAGGGTTGTGGATCCAGCTGTCTGATGGCTCGTTCAACTTCATCCCACAAATTCTCAATGGGGATTATGGGGGCCACCTAAGCAAAGTAAACTCACCGGCATGTTCCTGAAACCAATCTGGAACAATACGAGCACTATGGCAGGACGCATTATCTTGTTGAAAGTCATTGGGATAAACCATCCACAGAACAGAATGCACTTGGTCCGCAACCTTTTGCCTTTAATACTGCGTCGATTCTTCGTGGCATGGACTCCACGAGATGTTGATAGGTGGTTTGTGGAATCTGAGATCATGCTTGATGAATAGCACTTTCCAGGAGTGTGAGATTGCAGGGTTGTGGATCCAGCTGTCTGATGGCTCGTTCAACTTCATCCCACAAATTCTCAATGGGGATTATGGGGGCCACCTAAGCAAAGTAAACTCACCGGCATGTTCCTGAAACCAATCTGGAACAATACGAGCACTATGGCAGGACGCATTATCTTGTTGAAAGTCATTGGGATAAACCATCCACAGAACAGAATGCACTTGGTCCGCAACCTTTTGCCTTTAATACTGCGTCGATTCTTCGTGGCATGGACTCCACGAGATGTTGATAGGTGGTTTGTGGAATCTGAGATCATGCTTGATGAATAGCACTTTCCAGGAGTGTGAGATTGCAGGGTTGTGGATCCAGCTGTCTGATGGCTCGTTCAACTTCATCCCACAAATTCCCAATGGGGTTTAAAGGGGCCACCTAAGCAAAGTAAACTCACCGGCATGCTCCTGAAACCAATCCTGTACAATACGAGCACTATGACAGGGCGCATTATCTTGTTGAAAGTAGCCATCGCCATTGGGATAAACCATCCACATGACAGGATGCACTTGGACCGCAACGATGTTTAGATATGATGTGCCAGTCAGACGTTGATCAACACGAATTAAAGGGCCCAAAGCATGCCAGGAAAACATTCCCCAAACCATAACGTTGCCTCTACCAGCTTGAAGGGTTGTAGCAATGCATTTGGGGTCCATGCTTTCGTGCTGTTTCCGCCAAATTCTCACTCGGCCGTCGGCATGGTGCAACTGAAAACGTGATTCATCGAACCACATAATTTGTTTCCAATTATCGACTGTCCAATCCTTGTGCTTCTGTGCGAACTGGAGACGTTTTCTCTTGTTAACTGCAGACAGCAAAGGTGTTCCAACAGGCCTTCGGCTGCCATATCCCATCCGATGCAGTGTACGGCGAACAGTCCCTGAAGAGATCATTTGAGGTGATCCTTGATTAAGATAGTCTGTAATTTGCTGCACTGTTGCCCTTCTGTTGTCTGTTACCAGTCTGGACACTTTCCGTTCCGCCCGAGCAGTCACTAGTCGATGACGACCACACGTTGCACGTAGAGACCCAGTTTTTTGGCTGACAGTCCAGTCTTTAAACATTTTAACAACAGCTGCTCTGGAACATTTCACGAATGCGGCGGTTTCGGTGATACTCGCGCCATGGCTCCGAACTCCTACAATCATCCCACGTTGAAAGTCCGTCAAACCGCATTTTTTACCCAACTCGTCACCCAAAAATTCTACTACTGTCGCAAGCACTAAGCTTTCCCTTTTTATACTAGCCTCGCCTTCTGGTGGCAACAGCTTGCAGCCATAGCTCATTTGCTTAAAACTGTCAAGTGGTCATAATAAAGTGGCAACTCAGTGTATATATCTGTCACTACAATCTGCCCCGCACAGTGCTACAGTGAACAAATTTTATTGTAATAGGGTACTTACAAAAGAGGAGGCCTATAAAAATTCTTCGAGGTTTCTCAAAAATACTCAAAAAATATGAATAAGGAATTTAGAAGGGTATAATTTGCATTTACAGAATCACGAGCAATTTACTAACGAAATGGCATTTCTCTCCCGTGGGCTTCCAAATTTAAAACTTTATTAGATTGCAATTCTTAAACATGTAACATATTAATGCGCGGAACAAAAGTTTGACAGCAGTGCTTCAAAGAAAAACAAGAAAATGATGGTTTTGGAAACTCTAAATTTTCAGCTGAAGGATTATGGCTATAAAGACTATTGAGAATATTCAAAATGAGAAAAGTGCAAAAGCTATTGCAAAACTGCTTTTGAGGAACCGCAAAAGAAAAATTACTGGTATGATCATCGCCATCAACCATTATTAATCCGCTGCTGGATGAAGGTCTCCCCAAATTTCTTCTACAACGATCTATCTTGGGAGAGTCTCCTCCATGTCACTCCCGCATGCTTTCGAATTTCATTCACCCATCTCCCATGTGGTCTTCTTCTGGGTCTTTTCCTGTCCCTTGGAATCCAGTCTAGAATTTCGGTTGTCCATCGGTGGTCCGTCCTTCTGGCAACTTGTCCAGCCCATTGCCATTTCAGGGATTTTAGTCTGATCATGATGTCTTCAACTCTTGTCATTTTCCTAATCCATGGGTTCCTCTACTTATCTTTCCTGGTTACACCCAGCATGCATCTCTCCAGGCTTCCTTCAGTTGTCTGCAGTCTTTGTATGTCTTTTGTTGTTAAGGTCTACGTCTGTGCTCCGTATGTAAGCACTGGAAGGATGCATTGATTAAACACTTTTCTTTTTAATCGTAATGGCATATTGCTCTTAAAAATTATACTGTTTCTTCCAAAAGCCCTCCAACCAAGTTTTGTACGCCGATTAATTTCTTCATCAATGTGACCTTTGCTTGATATCTGCTGTCCAAAGTAAATGTTGGTATCGGATATCTCCAGCTTTTCCCCATCAATCGATAAATCTTCATATCTTGTGAAAGCATTGTTCATCAGCTTTTTCTTCTGAAAGTTCATTTTTAATCCCACTTCCTTACTCTTGTCAGCACGTTCCTGGATCATACTCTGCAGCTCTGAAGGGTCAGTTGCAAAAATGACTACATCATCAGCAGAACGAAGGTGAATTAAATAATGTCCATTAACCTTTATCCCTTTGTTTTCAAAGTTCAATGATTGAAAGACATTTTGCAATGTGGCATTAAAGAGTTTGTAAGTTATGGTGTCACCTTGTCTCACTCTCTTTCCAATTTTTATTGGTGCTGTATCCTAAAACAACCGAACCTTTGCACTTGCATTTTCATAGATGTTACAGATAATACTAATCTATGCATCTTCAATACCGCAGGACTTCAAAGTCAGCTGGTATGATATAACATTATTATTATGATAAGCACATGCTCAACAAGCAAGGTTCCTCAGATAGGAACGTAGAATTTTGTACCTTACCGTACATAATGCACCATATAATATTTCAATAAAGCTGTTCATTTCAAACACATACTTTGCACTTTCTAACCGCTATTGAAATTAAATGGATTTTAGTGTCTATTTATGGTCTAGTATTAATAAAGTTGCAAAACGTGTATGAATAGGAGGAAGTATGGGAAAATGTTTTATTAAATTAAATGTTTTGTCTGTATGAGACGTTTCAGTCTACAAGAGCAAAAGCAAGCCTGTTGTGTTAAATAGAGAATCCATACATTTTCCTATGATAATAATATTTTACCTGACCCTACTATATTACCTTGCAAAATTCCACAGTTTTGTAAAACCTATTAGCTGAACCTTCTTTCGAAAACTAATGAATTCAAGTGCCTTTTGTTAAGTAATTTTTATTTTATTTTTTGAGATGTACGAACACTTCTTTTATTTGAGAAGAAATGGTGATTATGCTGCAAATAAAGGAGTCATTATAGACATAATGTAGTGTTCGCGAGAAAATGCTTATCTTATACAGTATTTAATAGGACCATTTATATGCAAAGGGAAAGTACGCCTCTAAAATCTTTATCGTCAACAGCATAAGTTGCTTTTTTTTCTGGAATAAACTGAACAACAAATTAGGAAACGGAGTGTTTTATTACTGAAATCTTTTATAAGCTCCATCTATATATATAAAAGTGAGAGTTTGTGTATTTGCTTGTTTGTTTGTTTGTTTGTCCGCTATACAAATTTACAGTTTTCAACTTAGAACCACCAAATTTGGTAGCCGCCCCCGGTGGCGCAGTGGTCTAAGCGATGGCCTCTGATCATTCGTCCGAAAGGGGTCCGGGTTCGAGGCATGGATGTTGTGTTTGTCTTACAGCACTGGCTCTTTCTCTTCACCAGAACCAGTGACCCTAAATTAGGGACGGGCGACTGCTTATAGCCCATTGAGTTGCTCACGGTGGTCGTTAAACCTCCAATCAAAAAAAAAAAAAAAAAAAAAAAAAAAATTGGTATACTATCTCATGGTACTCTAACGTAGACCGTAGAAGGGTTTTGGAAGGGATCGGGGCCCGGGGAGGGGGTCAAGGGGGCCCCCAATACAAAATGTTCGTTATTTTAGTTAAAATTTCTAGTTTTCAATTTAGAACCACCAAATTTGGTATACTCTCTCATGGTACTCTGACTTAGATCGTACACGGTTTTGGGAAGGGGTCGGAGCCCGGGGGTCAAAGGGCCCCTATACAAAATTTTCGTAAAAAGTTCTACAGTTTTCAATTTTTCAATTTACAACCACCAAATTTTGTATATTATCTCATGATACATTGACTTAGACTGTAGACGGTTTTCGGAAGGATTCGGAGCCCGGGGTCAAAAGGCCCCCATACAAAATTTTCATTAAAAAGTTCTACAGCTTTCAATTTACAACCACCAAATTTGATATATTATTTCATGATCCATTGACTTAGACCGTAGACAGTTTTTGGAAGGGGTCGGAGCGGGGGTCAAGGGGCTTCCCATACAAAATTTTCGTAAAAATTTCTACAGTTTTCAATTTAGAACAACCAAATTTGGTATATTATCTCATGATACATTGACTTAGACTGTAGACGGTTTTTGGAAGGGGTCAGAGCCCGGGCTCAAAAGGCCCCCAAACAAAATTTTCATTAAAAAGTTCCATTTTTTAGTTTTACGCTAGCTTTCACCACCAACAGGCTGCTCTATCAGGCAGAAATATAATGTTATGTAAATAGAGAGTTCCAGATATTCAAAATTCAAAAAAAATATATTTTTGGAATATATTTTTTATTCATAAAATTTCACCCGCTGAACTTGGTTATTCCACGAATACTTACCCGGGAAATACAGGATACCCCTGCTAGTGGACGATATTTTGTTTAGTTGGAAAATCAACTGACAACTGAACCTGGATATAATACATTTAACGAGCAAAATAAATACACTGATTAGCGATTTTATATATAGTTTTCATGGGTTTTACAACTGAAGAAAACACAGTGATTAACCACTTTCCAAAATACCTTACATAATCGCGTACTAACTCACCCCACAATTTAAGAGTTAAATATCTGTAAAGAAATGGGACTTCAATAAGAATTGATCCACAAATTACAAGTGTTGGAAAACATGATATTCTTTGAAGAGGTAGAAAGGCAAAAGTATGTCATCATATGTTTAATGAATTTTTGTGGTGAAATGTGCATTTTCCTGACCTTTACAGTATCTTCTTGCTATACCAATAAACAGACAAGCATTTGAGACTATAAGTTCAAAATGGGTACTTTGTCCTTGAACTGCTAAACAGAGAACGTGCTAAACATGCGGAATCCTATGGCAAATTGTTGTCGATGCGCATAAGATTTCTAATTGATTAAATTTCTTGTAGTTAATTTGCTGAGTATAACATCCAAAAATTTATCAACTTTTTTCATCGTCCAACATGTTTTGTGAAAACACCAATTTGTCCGTGACGGGGATCGAACCCGATCCCTTCACTCCGGAGTAAGTTGCTCTCCCAACTAAGCTACATGGATGGAATGTATCGCTGAAAATCTGTTGTCTTGACAGGTCGTGATTTACCTCTGTAGTACGCCAGTTTGTACTAAGAAAACATTCAAAATCAACATTTTCTTTTCAGAAAAGGCGCTGTTTTATGAGCAAACATGTGATTTACGATAGATTAAATTTCTTGTAGTTAATTTGCTAATTAACATATCCAAAATGTTTTCCTCTCTTTTAATTAACCATTATGCCCTCATTATGAACAATTTAAACACTGATAATTTGTTTTCAGAAAACATGCGAAACTCTGTGACCAATTTTTGTGTTATCGATAAGCATATAATTCGTAACTGATTAAATTTGCTGTTGTCAATTATCATATCTACAATTTCCCTCTCATTTTTAATCAACCATTACGTCGTCTTCCGAAATACCTCTCATACATTTAATTTTCTGTCTCCGAAGATTATGGGAACAGAACCTTCACGAGTTCCACAGTTCTGTGACCACTCATCAGTTCAGTTTGCTCTTTATAAAATTAGTCCCGACAAACAGCTCTGAGAGCAAAATTACAGCAAAATTCTATTTAACATACACTGTTGTAATTCAATTTAAATTCTCAAGAACTTATGATCTCCGTTCTGTCATAAAGTACCTTTTAATGAGCACAGCTATTTTGCCTTTTTAATGAGCCCGATTTAAATAGGAAAACGGCACTGCTTGAAATATGTACGAACACTTCAGAAAAGAGGAGAAAATATCTACCCCCCACTTTTTCTTTTGAAAGAACTACGAAGCGTCGTGGATTTCAATGACACAGAACAAAACAAAATTGTACTTGAAGAACATGTTCGACAGCGCATCCTATTTGCATCCCATTTTTATACTAGCTGAAAAATACGAAAATGCATTTTCGTGGGTGAATTACGAGCTTTGAGATTTTTCGTAAACACTGAAAAAGATAAATCTCGGAGCAAGACATCCATCCACCTTAACAACTATGCTCCTGATTTCTCATTCATTTATTAATTAACTACAGAACGCAGGCGAGGTGAGAGACAAAGAATAAATGACGCTTCTATTCATTAAAATGTTTTGGTAAATAACGGAATGCTTCAGTTGTTGGTTGCATGAAAAATTCAAATTTATCTTCTTACGTGTTTCATATACATAATTCCACGGGAAATGTAGTCTTTGTGTGAATTCGAACAAGTGAACAATGCTTTAACGCTGATTATAGAATATTTATGCGGAACACACCACAGCAATTGAAGTACTGCTTCTCTTTTTCTTCTAAACTTAACCCTTTCCTGAAACATGGATGTGACTTATCTTGATAAAAGTAAGCCATTTTCAAGTATGATTTTGGCCGGGTGGATATGTATAGAGGCCAGAAATTTGAATTTTGCATGTGATTCTATTTGTAATAGTTGACGAAACGACACACTGGATGCTATTACAGAGAATGTCCACACATTTTTAGAACGATATTCCAGCAATATAATTAATGTTTAAAGTAAAAATATTTCTTTCTTAAACGTTCTATCTGATAACCCTTTCTCTGGAATGAAACTTCATCTAGATTTCCACGATAGCAGGGTATTTCTTAAAATTGGTAGTGGTATTTTATTCCACTTCTCTTTCACTACTTTCTATAGTCCAATCATTGTTTTAGGTCTGCGTTTAGAAAGCGCTCTTTTTAACAGTTCAAAGGCACAATAGTCCATTGGTGATACATCATGGGACTTTAAATGAATATGAGCAAAAGGTATAGACCTGATACCCGTCTCTTTTTTATTTGTTTCAAGAAATAGAATGGTAGATTTGGACGTATGACTGGTATCCTTATCCTGATAGAGTTCTTCTCTTTGAAGGCTCTGTGGATAAAGGAATGGTATTTCCTCTGTAAATATATAGGAGTTGAAACATTATTTTGGTAATATGTAGAACTGATTTTAACATTCTTTGGATTCTTGGAACCAAGTTTGTAAGTCTTTTTCTGCTCTTTTGCGATAGTTAATCGACCTTTTCTGCTACAGTTGTTCAGGTAGATACATGCTTCATCAATAGTCATAAAAAATTTCCATCTGTCACCAGCTAACTGATTTTCATAAAGAAGTCTACACAGTGTTATGCGATTAGCCCCGTGCCTATAGGCAAAAGGCGGTGAGCATTATGGTCTATTTTTTCTGATTCAAATCTTTGTTTATTCCCTTGTTCACAGTCGCAACAGAGATTTTTAACTACTTAGCGATTGCTCTTTGGATCGGTGGATTTTCTTTTAAGACCAGAGACCTTACTTTTGAAATAGTCCTACGTACATTCTTTTGATATTAGTTTGGTGTTCATTCTCTTGCAAAAAGCAATGTTTGACAATTTTCCCTTCTATTATTAATAATATTGCTTATTTTATCAGGTGTACAAATAAGTTTTAACGCGTTTTTTGTGTGACGTATACCGCTAATTTACATATCCGACATTCCCCCGCGCTGTTATCATGTGACCGTAACTAGTCCAGAGTATAAAATGCGACACAGAAGTTTGCCCAACAGTCAAATAAATGCCCTTGCACATCGGTAGGTGAAAGATGGCAATCTATACTGCATTTATTCGACACTGCATTCGTTACGAATTTTATCAAGAAAAAAGTGCTGCTAAAGCATGTGCATGGATCTGTTCTGTAGGAGAATATTGTATCGAAAAGCACGCGTGAGGTTCGGTTCAGACGGTTTAAAGCAGGTGATTTTGATGTTAGCGGTCGAGTACGTAGCGGAAGGTTGCACATGAGGAACTGCAAGCATTGCTTGACGAAGATTCGTCTCAAACGCAAAAAGAACTAGCTGAACAACTAGGGGTAACTTAACAAACCATTTCCAATCGTTTAGGCGCAATGGGAAAGATTCAGAAGGAAGGAAAATGGGTGCCACATGACCTGAGCCAGAGGAACAAGGATGAGAATGCCATAAGGTGTTTGAATCTGTTGAATAAACAACACAGAATGTCTTTCCGGTGAAAAATCTTTACGGGTGATGAAAATTGGATATGGTACGGCAATCCCAAATGCAAAAAAAAAAAAAAAAAAACACTGGGTAGACTCCGGTAAAACAACGACTTGGACACCGAAACGCAATATTCACTCCAAGCAAGTTCTGTTGTGCATCTGGTGGGATATGAAGGGTGTGCTCTATTATGAACTATCGGAACAGGGTCAAACTGTTACTGCTGATCACTACAAGCAACAATTGCTGCGATTGAACCAGGAAATCTGTCGGAAACGCCCATTCACAGGCAAAGGATTGCGTCCCGTGAAATGACTACATGACAACGCTAGGCCGCATGTCACGAAATCGGTCAAGGAAACGTTATTGACGCTTGGCTGGGAAGTTTTGGAGCACCCTGCGTATAGTCCCGACATAGCCCCTTCAGACTATCATTTGTTCCAATCGATGCAACATGGTTTGGCTGCTGTAGGGTTCCGCACATGTGACGAAGTGCAAAAATGGGTTGACGACTTCATTGCGTCACACGACAAAGTATTCTTCATGGCTGGAATCCGTCAGCTGCCCGATCAATGGCGGAAGGTGATAGATAATGACGGCGCATATTTTGATTCGTAAAGCTATTGTTGTTTTCTCTCAAATTACATGTTGCGTTGTCTTAAAACGCTTTAAAACTTATTTGTACACCTAATACATTTAGAAATGCTGATTCCATGATTTTCACAGTGTTTTTCAATTACAGCATACGAATATTTCTCTTCGTAAAGAGCAAAAACATAACGGTTTATCCACAGCTTGTTTACGTGCACCATTTTCTTAGCAGACGATAATTAGACGCTCCGAGTAGGACGTCGGCTCCCGTAGTCCAGTGTATGTCGTACCGTTTGCTCGCGGACAGTACTTGGGCCTCTGACATCTAACCTGGATGTGATTTGCGCCGCAGTTGCCAAGCGGTCTGCCTGTACGAGCCTGGATAATGTACGTCTACATCAGTCATCAGTGGAGCGTAGCCGTGCAGTGCTTGCTCTCTGGGCGCTGGTACGTTCGTCGATGGCATACACCCTTTATAGGGTATAACGAAGTAAATTTCTCCGCCATTTTTGTTCCACGCCGGGGAACGAACCCGAGTCCACTCATTCCGGAATAAGTCGCTCTACCAATTTAGCTACGCGGACGTTCGTTGTCGCTGTTATCTGCCTTTATGTCGTGTGCGTCCTGCTGAGAAGGCACGTCACTAGGGTTGACCTCGGGAACCCTAGGGTTTTTAACATTTGGGAGATAGAATGACCCATCTGCCTTGCGCCGGCAATGCGTTCCCGATCAAAGTCGCTCAGATCACCACGTTTACCCACGTACATCGATTGCGATACATTGTTGGGAAGCCGTACTGTCCACCTATTTATCGCCTGCGTTCTGTTTGGTTCTGTTCTACTCTGAGCGGGGGTGCACGTGCCAACTGCCCATTATCTCTAATGTTTTGTCTACTGAGTATATAAGATTTAATTCAGGTTTTCTGAATAAATAATGTTTATCAACTGGTTCCCCTTTCATTGGAGGGTAACTTACCCTTCAACAAACAGGCTGCCGATTTACCTTGGAAATTTATCTTCGGAAGGAAAAATACCATCGCTCATGTTATAAATGAGCCCAAAATACACTGAAGTGATAGAAAAACTGGTACAGACGAGCTTATGGAAAATACATAGCAACGTCACCTATGCGCGTACTCGGTTGCGTCCTCCAGTGCGTGCATAAAGCGATAGACATCCTTGCCAGCTGTCAGAAATGTTTTCGGCATGAGAATGACAAGTAATAACGATTTAGGCGATTTTCAACGCGGTGTCATAGTTGGCGCTCGTGAGATGGGTCATAGTATTTCGGAGGTAGAAACGAAGTTCGGATTTTCACGGACGACCATTTCAAGGGTGTACCGTGGCTACAAGAATTCCGGCAAAACCTCCAACCTACGATACCAGTGTGGCCGTAAAAAGACATTGGGTGAACGTGACCATCGTCGGCTGCCAAGAATCGTTTCACGCGATAGGCGTGCAACACTCTCGTAGGTATAATCGGAATTCAATGCTGGAGCTTCAACAAGCATCAACGTCCGGACTGTGCAACGTACCCTGCACGATATGGGCTTTGGAAGCCGACGCCCAACTCGAATGCCCTTGATGGGTGCACGACACAGAGCTATGCGCCTCGCTTGGGCACGGCAATACCGCCACTGGACACTTGATGACTGGAAACAAGTAGCTTGGTCTGACGAGTCGCGTTTCCAACTGTATTGGGCGGAAGGAAGGATTCGTGTGTGGCGCAAACCCCAAGAACCATGGATCCCGCCTGTCAACAGGGAACTGTACCGGCTGGTGGGGTGGTCCGTAATGGTATAGGGTGGGTTTAGCTGGAATTCACTGAGACACCTGGTACGTCTACAAACGTCTGTGACCGGGCAACGCTATGTACGCATCCTTTCTGACGAGGTACACCCGTCAGAAAGGAAATTCATGTCCTGCATTCATGCTGATGGGTTGGGCCTGTTCCAACAGGACAATGCACCTCCACACAAGTGTCGGGACGCCACATTATGGTTAGAGGAGCATTCATCTGAGTTTGGGGTGTTGCCATTCCCATCCAAGTCCCCATATCTGAGCGTGATAGAACACAACACGCTATCGAACACAGGAATCAGAGACCTCGGAATACACCCGAATTGTGGATCGCTCTGCAGGAAGTATGGTGTGCATTGCCTACAGCATATTACCAGAAGCTAGTGGAGTCCGTGCCCCATCGTATTTCTGCAGTCCTGCGCTCCCGTGGGGGATCTACCAAGTATTAGACTGGTGTACCAGTTTTTCTGGCACTTCAGTGTATTGTTTTTCTGCTCTGGAATAATGATGCAATGTAAGCATAAAAATTAAATCTAATGAATGCAGTTGAACTGCTATCAATTTGCTAAACTAATCCATATTACTTTATGCAATCTCTGAAGTTCATTTGTATCATTATAGAGCAACTGAAGCTGATAAAGCATTTTTCCACTTGTTAACAAATTTCACAACGTTTGTTTCATTAGATGGCCTGGTTTCAGACAATGTGCGAAATTTTTCCTTTAGAGAGGCGCCATATTGCCATGTAGACAAAATTATCAGCATACTTCAGTGGTGGGCTCATTAAAGCCCTTTTTTATTAGCTGCACACAGACACACATACGAATCATTAATTCAGCCTATCTGTTCTCCTGCAACGTGCAAGAAAAAATCTTAGAATAAACGAACTTCTGAAGAAAAATAGAAGAATAAAGAAAATAAAACAGTGCTTTTCCCGAAAGCGAGAGTTACAGTTTTTTTCCGCGTTTCCAGATCGTTGCTTAAGTGGAACAAAAGCAATAAACTTCATTTCGGATTCTTGGAGATCTCCTGAAAGTACCATTTCCGTGAAAGAACCAACAACATTTCCCAAAAGAAAGTGTAAACAGTCCAATACACATAGAATTTTCTTAAATTTTCAGTTGACAATCCTCTGTAACTTTTATCGATGTACAAGCAAAGTGATGCAAAAAGCTTTGCTTGCACAAGAATGAGCTTTCATCTTGAAATAAGTCAGGATCATCAGAAATGCAACTAAATTAAATTGTAAAGCTTAACAGCCAAACGAGCATGAAATTTAGAAATCGTCTTCTGCTCCTCCAGGTTAAGGTTCCTGCCTCTGGGGAAGGGTGAGAACCATAACCATCGAAGAACAAACTGCGTTTCGGAGGACTTTAACATATAGAAAAGAGAGAAAGAAAAAGAAATATACGAAGACACTGGCGGAAATTTCGCCATACAGTGTAATGCTCTGTCTCGAGGAATGCTGCAATACAGCTGTTTAAACAGCAATATCCTCTTTCGTATTTTACTGCTGGTTAGGATTAGTCAGAATCATACGTTTCTTCTGGATTTCTCCAAATAAAGCCTTTTCAGATATTCAAGAGAGGAAAAAAGACGATTGTTCACACTATATGGCACATTTCCATATATCTAGTGCGCAGTTCTTATCATTTCCATTTATCTAGTGCGCAGTTCTTATCATTTCCATTTATCTAGTGCGCAGTTCTTATCATTTCCTCTACTTCGGATCGTTGGAATTTTTATTTGTTTGGAGGTTTAACGACCACCGTGAGCAACACGATGGGCTGTAAGCAGTAGAACAGTTGAACCTTCGTGATGTTGAAACATTCAAAATGGCGTATTTCGTTAATTACACGATATACACTATGTTGACAAAAGTCACCGGATATCCCTTCAAAAGCAAATGAACGGATCCGCTACGTTTCTAAGATGCGCGGTGCAGCTGCAAACGGCATAAAAACAAGCCTGCAGCTGACCGCGATCATATCGCACTGTGAGGTTGAGTGAAAATGTCGCTGAACAGACTGTGAGAAAGGAAAGATTGTTGAGTGTTATATTAGTGGATTGTTCATAAGAGAAACCGAGAGGCGTTTAAACATACCCAAGTCAACTGTTTTGGATGTACTGAATAAGTGGAAGACACATGGCGTGCCTGAAGCAGCAAAACGTACCGGCAGACCGAAGAAAGTCAGCGATAGAGGACATCGAAGCCTAAAGAGAGTCGTTACAGCTAATCGACGGAGTACTGCACAAGACCTCAGTGTACAGGTGAGTAAAAATGCTGGAGTCTCAGTATGTACAAATACCATTCGCAGAGAACTTCATTCCATGGGTTACCGTGGTCGTCGTGCGGCTGCTCATAAGCCTTTCATCTCCACTCGGAAGGCTACTCGTCGTTTAGCATGGTGTAAAGAACATTTATCGTGGACCGTAGATAAATGGAAACGGTTCCTATGGGGTGATGAATCCAGATACACGATTCATCAGTCTGATGGCCGCGTGTGGGTATGGAGGCAGCCGGTGGAACGCTATTTGCCACAGTGTAATTGTATACACACCTGAAACAGCCACAGTTCATTGCAATGCAATGGAACTGCCAGCGGTAAAGAAAAGAAATCCCCCCCCCCTAATTTGGTTGTGAATGGAGGTTTAACGACAACCGTTAACAACTCAGTGGGCCAGAACCAGTTGCCCGTTCCTAATTTAGGATCACTAGCTCCAGGGAAGCGAGAGAGCCAGCATCACGGAAAAACAAACACAACATCCATGCTTTACCGGGATTCGAACCGGCACCCATCTCGGAAGAATGATCAGAAACCATCGCTTAGACCACTGCTCCACCGGGGCTATAATTTAATAGCTTGTGCTGTTAAGCCCCAACAGATGGATACGTCTAAGTTGCTGAGCCAATCACAACGGATTTGTGAAGTCAGATGCTGACAGATAAACGCACATAACACCGTGGATTGTTGGACACCGCAGCACAAAGCGAAGAGGCGGCAATTCTCCGTTCCGGGAGCAATTCATGTTTTTTGTTTGGGGAAGGCGATTAACAACCACCATGAACAACTCAATGGGCTATACTGTCGTCCGTCCTTAATTTAGGGCAGTGTTTCTCAAAGTGTGGTCCACAGGTCTTTGGTGGTCGGCGGTGGAGGCCTGTCACGTGGTCCGCAGGAAATTTCAGAAGAAAAATTAATGAAGAATGTGATAATCCGTCTTTTTAAATTTTGAGTGCATGCTCAACACGAATATTCGCCGCCTCGGTGGCGCAGTGGTCTAAGCGATGGCCTCTGATCATTCGTCCGAAAGGGGTCCGGGTTCAAATCCCGGTGAGGCATGGATGTTGTGTTTGTCTTACGGCAGTGGCTCTCTCCCTTCCCTGGAATCAGTGACTCTAAATTAGGGACGGGCGACTGCTTATAGCCCAGTGAGTTGCTCACGGTGGTCGTTAAACCTCCAATAAAAAAAAAAAACAAAAAAAAACACACACGAATATTCAGAGATATCAGGTAGAGCCATTAAAAGCCGCCCCGGTGGCGCAGTGGTCTAAGGCGTTGGCCTCTGATCATTCGTCCGAAGGGGTCCGGGTTCGAATCCCGGTGAGGCATGGATGTTGTGTTTGTCTTACAGCACTGGCTCTCTCCCTTCCCTGGAACCAGTGACCCTAAATTAGGGACGGGCGACTGCTTATAGCCCATTGAGTTGCTCACGGTGGTCGTTAAACCTCCAATCAAAAAAAAAAAAAAAAAAAAAAAAAAAGAGCCATTAAAACCTCTTCCGTTCCCGACTGCTTACAACAGTGAGTTTGGATTTTCGAATTTAGTTGACATTAGGAGCAAGAAAAGAAATAGATTAGATGTGGAAGCTACTCTATTGCTCAAACTATCGGCCATCCAACAGGCATGTAGATAGCTTTGGTATAAAAATCGCATGGCTTCTGATCATTCGTCCGAAAGGGGTCCGGGTTCGAATCCCGGTGAGGCATGGATGTTGTGTTTGTCTTACGGCACTGGCTCTCTCTCCCTTCCCTGGAACCAGTGTCTCTAAATTAGGGACTGACGACAGCTTATAGCCCATTGAGGTGCTCACGGTGGTCGATAAACCTCCAATAAAAAAAAAAAATCCCAAGCAGCAGCAGCATCCCTCTCACGATATGATATGATATGATATTTGAAGAAGTTTTAGGAAAGGAGTGTCTGACCCCAGGTCTAAAACTGCCCTTAGAAATGAGAAGCTAGGAGATCTGAGTAAGTGAACTCAATAGGAAAGACAAACAGAAAAATGTAGTGAAAGGAGAGAGTGATCCGTGACACAACTCTGTCTGGAAGGGGAAAAGGGAACGCACAACATCGCAGAGAACCACACCAACCAGCCGCCCGACGCACCAGGGTGCGACTGAAACTCAGCGATACCAATTTCAAATGTCCAAGCAGAATGCATTTTCGCCATCTCGATGACAATGTGAAAAAGAAGGGTGTGGTGGTCTGTCTAACACCCACCAGTGTTCACATACTTACTCTCTCTGTCAAGGGGGTCAACGATCGCCGCCTCAGTTCTGGGATACCAAAGGATTTCGCTGGGATTGTAATCAACCGCGCCCCTAACAAGTCCATTTGGATGGGTTTCTGCTTTCTTGAAGAACTTGCTGGCGAGTCTGATGGAAAACTCATGTACCTTCTCGATTCCAAGTCTGTTCCTCAGGTTCCGAAGTGAGGTCCAAGGGGGAGCCCCAGTGATCATTCGAAGTGCTCGGCTCTGCACCTTCTCGATTCTCTCTCGCTGTTTCCTACTAATACTGATCCAAAGGGAGGAGGCGTAGGTAAGCACCGGCCTGACGACCGTCTTGTACCGGTCTCGGACGATTTGTCCAACGACGATTGGTCCAATGCCGATTCGTCCAATGCCAATTCGTCCAAAGAGACAATTGGTCCAATGCCGATTGGTCCAATGTCCGATTCGTCCAATGGTACGATTGGTCCAATGCCGATTCGTCCAATGGTACGATTGGTCCAACGCCGATTCGTCCAATGCTATCATCTTACCAACGGTAAACTTTTTTATTTTCCAGAAAGGAATAATAATTTAAATTATTCTCTTTATATCCTTTTAAAAGATAATTTCCGTATATTTAGTAATTGTAAACATTTTGCATAAACCTGGTAAAAGGCACTCAATGCAGTATTTCTCAGCTGTTTGCAAAGCATCTAAGCCGCGGGCATTTTTTGAAGATTTTAATTTACAACCTAGATATTTGGTATTTGTAAATATGTTATAAAACCTAATAAAAGGCACTCATCCTATCACTTCTCAGGTCTTTAAGAGGCACCTAGGCCCCGGGCCTTTTTAGAAGATTTTGAGTTACAACCTAGATATTTGGTATTTGTAAACATTCTATAAAACCTTATAAAAGGCACTCATCCTATCATTTCTCAGGTCTTTACGAGGCACCTAGGCCCCGGGCCTTTTTAGAAGATTTTAAGATACAACCTAGATATTTGGTATTTGTAAACATTTTATAAAACTTAATTAAAAGCACTCATCGTACCATTTCTCAGGTCTTTACAAGGCACCTAGGCCTCGGGCCTTTTTAAAAGATTTTAAGTCACAACCTAGATATTTGGTATTTGTAAACATTTTATAAACCCTTATAAAAAGCACTCAACGAATCATTTCTCAGCTATCTACCAGGCACCTAGGTCGCGGGCCTTTTTAAAAGATTGTAAGCTACAACCCAGATATTTGTAAACATTTTATAAAACTTTATAAAAAGCATTAATCGTATCATTTCTGAGGTCTTTGCAAGGCACCTAGGCCGCGGGCCATTTTAAAAGATTTTAAGTAACAGCCTAGATATTTGGTATTTGTGAACATTTTGTAAAGCTTTATAAAAAGCACTCATCGTATCATTTCTGAGGTCTTTGCCAGGCACCTAGGCCGCGGGCCTATGAATTAATATTTCGTGCTTAAGTGAAAGCGCAATATTATTAACTTGATTTAATATGTAAACGTTATGAATATGACATCGGTAGAATAAAAAGTCCTAAAAAGGCCTAGGCCTAGAGCCTATGAATTAACATTTCGTGCCTAAGTAAAAGCTCAATATTATTAACTTGATTTGATATGTAAACGTTATGAATCTGACATCGGTAGAATTAAAAGTGTTAAAAAAGCCTAGGCCTCGGGCTTATGAATTAATATTTCGTGTTTAAATAAAAGCGCGATATTATTAACTTGATTTGATATGTAAACGTTGTGAATATGACATCACTGGAATAAAAACTGTTGAAAAGGCCTCTGTCCAAACCCCGACCAGTTGTTTCCATTGGGCAGTTGGCGGAAAACCCTCACTGCATTCTACAAACAGAAGCGGAACACTAATATTTTACATTATTTCATGCAAAAGAGAAAAATGCCGCCCCGGTGGCGCAGTGGTCTAAGGCACTGGCCTCTGATCATTCGTCCGTAAGGGGTCCGATTTTGAATCCCGGCTGGCATGGATGTTGTGTTTGTCTTACGGCGCTGGCTCTCTTCCTTCCCTGGAACCAGTGACCCTAAATTAGGGACGGGCGACTGCTTATAGCCCATTGAGTTGCTCACGGTGGTCGTTAAACCTCCAATAAAAAAAAAAAAAAAAAAAAAAAAGAGAAACATTGAAGTTGATAGAACGGCTCGTACATCAGTAACTTCATACGGCAGCAAGGACAGTATAACAAGAAAACGCGATTTCAAAAAAAAAAAAAAAAAATAACAAGAAATCTCTAACCACAACATTACGCATGAAATGTAACATTATTTTACATTTTTTGGACTACCGGTACTTTCGTATAACATCGGAGATAGAATCAGAACAGATGAGACTTTTGTAGCACGAGTAGCACTTCGGACAGATAGGACGGAATTGGACCAATCGGCATTGGTCCCATTGGACGAATCGACATTGGACCAATCGTACCATTGGACGAATCGTACCTTTGGACCAATTGTCCATTGGACGAATCGGCATTGGACCAATCGTCGTTGGACGAATCGTACCAGACCCGTCTTGTACAGCAGTACATCTTTCTCACGAATGCTATAATTATTATTGTATTTATTATTTTTGTTATTAATTACTGAATCTTTATTCGTGGACTTTCAGAAAAGTATTAAAATCAAAATAGAAACTCAAAGTATAATTTTTCATATAACATTTTGCATATGACGTAACTTAATTTGTATAAGGACATGTTTTGCCGTGGCTCACGGGCGTTGCTACAATCTAGGTTGGAAGGAGGGGGGGGGGAAGATGCGATTTTCGGAGAAGGTTTAAGTACTTTCTCATGAACATTCTCCGTCATAAATCTTATTTTTTGAAGTTTCGAGGGCCGCCCCGGTGGCGCAGTGGTCTAAGCGATGGCCTCTGATCATTCGTCCGAAAGGGGTCCGGGTTCGAATCCCGCGAGGCATGGATGTTGTGTTTGTCTTACGGCACTGGCTCTCTCCCTTCCCTGGAACCAGTGACCCTAAATTAGGGACGGGCGACTGCTTATAGCCCAGTGAGTTGCTCACGGTGGACGTTAAACCTTCAATAAAAAAACAAAAAACAAAAAAAACACGAATATTCAGAGATATCAGGTAGAGCCATTAAAACCTCTTCCGTTCCCGACTGCTTACAACAGTGAGTTTGGATTTTCGAATTTAGTTGACATTAAGAGCACGAAAAGAAATAGATTAGATGTGGAAGCTACTCTATTGCTCAAACTATCGGTCATCCAACAGGCATGTAGATAGCTTGGTATAAAAATCGCATGGCTTCTGATCATTCGTCCGAAAGGGGTCCGGGTTCGAATCCCGGTCAGGCATGGATGTTGTGTTTGTCTTACGGCACTGGCTCTCTCCCTTCCCTGGAACCAGTGACCCTAAATTAGGGACGGGCGACTGCTTATAGCCCATTGAGTTGCTCACGATGGTCGTTAAACCTCCAATCAAAAAAAAAAAAAGGAAAAAAAAAGTTTCGAGGAAGGTTTGAACCCCGAAATCCCCTCCACTTACCACCCCCATGCTGTGACTACATTGCCAATTATTTAAACGAATGATCTCTTTTTCGTTATACAAATAACAACATCAAATCATAACTCATCAAACTCTTTCTTCCTTTATCAGATTTAAAAATTACTTTGTTTCACATAGGGTTGGCAACCGATCGGTATTTTAAGCACCTGGTCGAAATTTTTGGCAAATCTCTGCCTAAGGCAGGTAGCAACTGATGACTAGCCCTATTTGTGGACGGTATTATTTTCAAGCAGAAAAAACAGCTGAAAATTCCCTGAAAGAAGCTTAACATTTACCAAAAGAAGCTAAAATCAACTAAAAATTACATTTGAAGGAGGGTGGGGGTAAATCGAGAATGAGCTCATATCTATAAGGCCGCCTATTAATCACATAAATCGGGGGATACTTTGGTTGTGTCTTTCCTTTGAGTGGAGGGGTGGGGGAGGAGTTATCACTCACCGGCCCATGAAGGTGGCCGGTAGGCCCCAATATTATTAACCAGGGTTGGCTACCTTAGTTTCAGACAATATATTTTTCAATTTCAAATTTCTCTCAGGAAAGTTCCCCAGACCTTCCCCCCCATTCCCGCAACTTGGTGGTCCCCGATAGGTAAAGAAATGCTTAAAGTGGTCCATGAGCGATCAAAGTTTGAGAAGCCGCCCCCCCCCCCGTGGCGCAGTGGTCTAAGCGATGGCCTTTGATCATTCGTCCGAACGGGTCCGGGTTCGAATCCCGGCGAGGCATGGGTGTTGTGTTTGTCTTACAGCGCTGGCTCTCTCCCTTCTCTGGAACCAGTGACCCTAAATTAGGGACGGGCGACTGCTTATAGCCCATTGAGTTGTTCACGGTGGTCTTTAAACCTCCAATAAATAAAAAAAAAAAAAGTTTGAGAAACACTGATTCAGAGCCACTGATTCCAGGGAAGGGAGAGCCAGTGCCTCGAGACAAACACACCATACATGCCTTACCGCGGGATTCGAACTCAGACCCATCTCGAATTAATTGCTAGATACCAGCGACTCATACCACTCAGATGCAGGAGCAGCGGTAATGTTTTAAACCATTTTGCCTGTATTTTTTTTTATTGAAGGCTTTGATGGCCACCGTGAGCAACTCGATGGCATAAAAGCATTCGGCCGTCCCTAATCTAGGGTGTAACGTATATTCTATTTTAACTTTCCTTTTGAGTTTCTTTCTGTATGTAAATTTGAGTTCGTTCTCTTAGACATTTTCAAACCTTAACGTGTTATGTCTTTTCCCTCAAACGAGAATGATGTTGGCAACACACTGAGGTCGGAACAAGTGACGTATGTGTGACCGGGTAAGAACGATAGATAAAAAGGCAATGCAGCAGTTGTTTAAGGGTACCGGGCATTGGTCCCCCGGTAATAAATAAGGGCGTCCTCCACCCCCTATCTACCTCGCTTCCCTGTCACTTTCCTATCGGGCACTTTAGCCCAAATCTCCTAGCTTCCTATTTCTAAGGGTTGTTTAAAACATGGGGTCAGACACTCCTTTCCTAAAATTCTCTACATATGTTCTGATCTGATCTCATGGGCACATTAAGCCGTCGGACCCCGGGTACTGGCCCCAGGTAATAAAAAAGAGCGTCTTCCTCCCCTTTCCACCTCGCTTTTGTGTCACTTTCCTATCAGGCACTCTAACCCAAATCTTCTAGCTTCCTATTTCTAAGGGTTGTTTAAGACCTGGGGTCAGACACTCACTTCCTAAAATCCTCTACATATGATCTGATCTGTTTAAGGGGATGGGCCGCGGGTGACCTAGTGGTCAACGTTCGTGACTTCCACGGAGAAGAACTTAGGTTCGATCCCAAGCAGGTACGAACGCTCGAACCACTAAATATCCGCCGTGCGTCGGATGGGCACGTTAAGCCGTCGGGCCCAGGTGATAAATAAGGGCGTCTTCCTCCCTTTTTCTACCTTGCTTCCGCGTCACTTTCCTATCGGGCAGCCTAACCCAATTCTCCTAGCTTCCTATTTCTAAGGGCTGTTTAAGACTTGAGGTCAGACACTCCCTTCCTAAAATCCTCTACGTATGATCTGATCTGATGTGTTTAAGGGGATTGATGATAGACGTGCTGTTATACTGTGAGTGGATGTTAAATCACTGATACTGTATTGAGTACGCCAATAAACCGAATGTGAGTGTGGAGTACAAACCATGCAAGCAAAATAAACGTATTTGTAAGTACTACAATTGACCCCTTTCATGTAATGCGTATGAGTACCTTCTGATATTACATTAGCACACATAACGTAATTACTGACTTAAGGACTAAGTTACAGGGGAAAGACAAATTGCGTTATAAGGGTCACTGGTTCTAGGGAAGGAAAACCAGTGCTGTAAGACAAACGCAACATCCATACCTAAACGGGATTCGAACCCAAACACATCTTAGACGAATGGTCAGGAGCCAACGCTGAGACTACTGCAGCACCTGTATTTCAATATTCGCTTATCAATAATTTTGATATTGATATTGTGTTCATTGGCATTGTCTTCCGTATATTTTAATGACTTTTAAAGCTTTACAGACAGCGATGAAAAAACACTTCGGTGATACGGGAACAGGAAAATATATGGACCCATCAGAGATGTGGCAGAGTAGAAATCAAAAGCTTTCACGCATCAAACCAGATGGCCTTTTCAAGAAAGATAGACAGACCACAGTTAGTTGTCTACCTTCCTTGAAAAAGCCACCTGGTTGACGTATTAAAGCTTGGAAACTTTGATTTCTGCTCTACGCCAAGAAATTCGGATTCCTAGTATAGTTATATTATTTTTAGTATTGTTGGTGTAAAGTTCCTTATTATTAAAAAACAATATGTAACTTTTGGAGCTCGCTTAATATTGGGTTGTCGGAAAAGTCATGACATATTTTGGCACCCGATGGCGGTTGGGCGGTTTTGGAAGTACTAGAGGCATGCGCAGCTCTGTTATCGCTAAAGCATTCGACAGGTGCCAGTTCTAGCTGCAATCTAAAAGCAATAGTGAGCGATTTGGTTTATTTGACATCAAGTTGAAGATGGAAGACCAAACTGTGCATTTTCGCCATATTTTACTGTTTTACTTCCGTAAAGGGAAGAACGCGCGTCAAGCTTGTGAAAAGTTGCCTAAAGTGTACGGTGATAATGCTCTACAAGAACGTCAGTGCCAGCGGTGGTTCGCAAAATTCCGTGCTGGTGATTTTGACCTCAACGATGCTTCTCGGTCCGGGAGGCCCACCGATGTTGATGACGACCAAATCAAGGCATTGATCGAGTCAAACCCACGTTACACGATACGAGAGATTTCAGACACATTGCACATCCATCATTCAAACGTTCACGACCACCTGAAGAAGCTGGGATACGTAAGAAAGCTTGTTGTGTGAGTTCTTCATGAACTCAAAGAAGCTCAATTGACGGCGCGTATAAACATCTGCGATATGCTCATTAAATGTGAGGAAAACGATCTTTTTTGAAGCGACTGATAACTGGTGACGAAAAGTGGATTGTGTACAACAATGTGCGGAGCAAACGGTCTTAGTCCCGACGTGCTGCTTCGCCTGAAACGACATCCAAAGCAGACATTCATCAGCGGAAGGTTCTGGTCTCAGTGTGGTGGGGTTTTAAAGGTGTCATGTTTTTCGAGCTCCTACCACGGCACCAAACATTCAATTCGAATGTGTACTGTCGGCAATTGGACAGTTTGAACGAATCCATCATCCAGAAACGTCCAGAGCTCGTTCGTCGTGAAGGTGTTGTGTTCCATCACGACAAAGCGAAGATCACACACAAGTTTGATCACCCGCCAAAAATTATTGGAGCTTGGGTGGGATGTGTTGCCACACCCAGCATACTCGCCTGACCTTGCCCCATCAGACTTCCACTTGTTTCGCTCTCTTCAACAGTCCTTGCGTGGTATAACGTTCAATTCAGATGAGGCTGTAAATCAGCACCAGGTTCTTCTATGAACGAGGCATTCTGCAGCTCGCTGAAAGATGGCAAAAGTTATCGAACAAAACGAGCATTATATCATTGATTGATCTTTGTTCTTTCTATCAATAAATGACCTTTGCAAAACATGGCTCAAATACGTCATGACTTTTCCGACAACCCAATAGTAAAGCCTCAAAAGTGCTTTAGTTATGATGAAAAAAGTGTAAGGTTTAGATGAGATCAACCGTCACAAGACCAAGAGAACGTCCTCGAACATGGACAGACAATGCGGCAAGGGATCTAACAGAACTCAATAAATAGTATAGTGATCCATGTTGGTCCTAGACAGAGAAATGGAGAAGGATTGTGCTTGTAGCCAAGAATCATGAAGGTGCGTCACGCTAAATAAAAAACTTTCTTTGTTCCATTTGTTAGATGCTTTGTAAAGTGACAGCAGTTGTCTTGCGATAGACGTTGAGAAAAGTACTGGATATTCTCAAAATGGAGAAGACAAGGGAAACCCTGGAAGGAGAGGCATTTGGTACATAAAAGTTATTAAGGGGAGGAAATGACGCTATATCAACAACAAGCCAAGCACGATAAATTAGCAAAAGTTTAAAGAACCCTAAGCGTCATTCATGGAGGAAAGGTGCTCGGTAGTGACATAAGATGGGGATTTATTTAGCAAACTAAAGTTTAAGGACCTTTTCGCACCTGTACATAAAACGTTTTCCCGAAGCAACCCTACCTAGGAAATTCAGCGGAGAGGGACTTACCCCTTTTCTTCAGTCATTTCACCCCAAGAGGCTCCTAAAAGGGGCAAACCTGCAGTCGGGCAAATCCGTGGGAGCAAGGGGCCTTCGTAAACTCAGACAAAAAATGATTTTATCACCTCCAAACAAGACTCGTAAAGTCAAAGAACCCTAGAGGAAGAAGTAGTAACCCTCCCTGTGCAAAATATAAGGGTTCAAGAACCAGCTCTCTAAGATGGCGTGCATTGCCCTTGCCTTCAATCCTTTTTTTTTTTTTCGCGTTTCTTTTCAGGGGTCGTTCTTTTGTGAAGAGTACCCCTTTCCCTCATTTATGTTATTAAAGGAAGGATCGAAAAAACTCTTGGAGTGTGAGAAAAGTTTGAGGAAAGAATACACCGATTCGTTATAAGGTGGAGAAGTAAAAGGGGTGAATATCCATCAAGATGAACTCAGAACAGTCAGGTCAAAAACCCGTGGAATGGTAAAATATATATTAGACAGGGATGGAAAACTTACCCCCTTCGAAGTATCAGTAAAAATACAATAAAAGAGAAAGCGACGATCCTACACGAAAAGGCAAACGAAGTATTTTAGTTTTTGGGTATTTAATGACCCTCGTGAGCACCTAAGGCTCTAAGGAGCCGCCCGTTCCTAATTATTTAGGGAAATTGGTTCTAGGGAGGGAACAAAACCAGAACCATAGGACAAGCACAGCACTTATTCCTTGAATCCTGGCCCAGTTTAGAAGTTTTATTAAGTAAGAATAACTTCCGTCGCACCCGCGTAGGATTAGGTATCGTGCAGTTCCTGTGGCGCAGTTGTCTAAGAGCTGGCTTCTGCCCGTTTGTCCCAGTGTGTCTGGATTCGAATCCCAGGGTCGTCCCGATGGCGCAGTGGTCTAAGCAATGGCCTCTGACCATTCGTCTAAAAGGGGTCCGGGTTCAAATCCCGGTGAGGCGTGGATGTTGTGTTTGTCTTAAGGCACTGGCTCTTTCCCTTCCCTGGAACCAGTAACCCTAAATTAGGTACGGGCGACTACTTATAGCCCATTGAGTTGCTCACGGTGGTCGTTAAATCTCCAATAAAAAAAAAATCCCAGGTGAGGTTTAGGTGGTGTGCTTGTCTTACGGCACAAACTTTCTGACTTCCATGGAACCAGTGGTCCTTAATTAGGGACGAGCAACTGTTTTTAGCCCATTGAGTTGCTTACGGTGGTCGTTAACCCCCTTTCTCCAAAAAATTTGCATTATTAGAAACACCGGTAGCGAACACTAAAGGAATGGTGCTGTTAAGGTAAAACTTCTGGTAATTTAAGTTGCATTACTTTTCTTAGTAGATAATCCTCTCCTGGGTTCTTGGAACCCAATGAGAAATGTTTAATTCAGTTTGTTTAAACTTTTGGAAATCTATCTGAAATTATTTTCCTTACTAAATATGCTATCATTGTCTCCCTTACAATTTGGTGGAATTCCTTTAGAGTTACTACAGAATCGGTATAATAATTAAAGTGTTTAAACTAGTTTCAATCGAATTTGGATGGGGAATCTTCGAAACTTTTGTACAAGCTGGAAATCTTTTCGTAGATTCTTGGGGCTCAATGAAAAGTATTGAATTTAGTATGTTTAGATAAGTTAGTGAAAATCTTCCAAATACGCTGAGACAATGTCAATAGGCAAAGTCCTCGCTCTTTCCACGTTTTTCTTTAATTAACACACAGCAACCGAAAAATTGTATTTCGACACCCCGGGGATCGAACCCCAGATCTCTCGATAACTAGCCGAGTGCGTTCGCCTTACGCTACGGCGGCCAACAATCCACAGCGCTATGTGTGTTTATCTACGGATTTGTGAAGTCAGATGCAGACAGATAAACACACATAGCGCCGTGGATTGTTGGCCACCGTAGCGTAAAGCGAACGCACCCGGCTAGTTATCGAGAGATCAGGGGTACGATCCCAGCGATGTCCGGATAACAAATTTTCGGTTACTGTGTGCTAATTAAAGAAAACGAGGAAAGAGCGATGACTTTGTCTATTCCCATTGCCCCCACATATTTGGAAGATTTTCACTATCACTCTCGCCCTTTGGATTTATTAGCTACAATTTAATAGCTTGTGCCGTTAAGCCCCAGTAGATGGAGGCGTCTCAGCTGCCGAGCCCATCTCTACGGATTTGTGAAGTCAGATGCTGACAGATAAACACACATAGCACCGTGGATTGTTGGCCACCGTAGCGTAAGGCGAACACACTCGGCTAGTTATCGAGGGATCTGGGGTACGATTCCAGCGGTGTCCGGATGAAAAAATTTCGGTTGCTGTGTGTTACTTAAAGAAAACGTGGAAAGAGCTATAACTTTGTTTATTCACTTAGATAAGTTAGTACAAGTTCTATTGCACAGTCATTTAATATGCAAACATTTTCGTTTCGTGGAATTTGTTCACATATTGGAGTAAAAGCCATATTTGATTAGGAAGTACCAGGTTCAAACAAAGAGTTTACAAAATCGGCTCTGTAGAATTTCATGAAAACTTATCCTAATTTATTGGTGTCTGAAAGAATACAGAAATACACATTCAAGAGTTATGATTTTAATCTGAACTGTACGCAGTTATTCCTGTAATAAATTTGCCAATATACGTGGGAAAGCGTAAACGTAGAACATCGTTACGTACAAATATATATATATATATATATATCGAGAGAGTACCCTAGTATTGTTTGTCTATAATTTATGCTATGCATCTTTCGCATGCCAAGATCTTTGTGGGTGCGAAATAAAACGAGTGATTCGAGAGTATATTACTACGTTCAAAAAGTTCCGGAACTTTTTATATTAAAAAGGAATGAGTACAGATACCTGTTTATGCGGTGTTTATTTCGAAGTAGTTATCCTGTGCAACTATGCATTTTTGCCAGCGCTCATACAAAGATTTAAACGCAGATTGCAAGCCTTGGAACTTTTAAGTAAAAAACAAATTAAAAATATTTTTTTGCTTTTAAGTAAAAATAATTAAAGCGTACAAATAAATATTCTAATTCTGCTAAATTAAATTAATATACAAACGCAACATGCCGTGATATTAAGAATTTAATTCGAATTTTGTAGATCGGATGAGTACAACTCGAGTCATTGATAATCCAATGTTTTTAAATTAGCACGCGATCACCTTGTCATCTCAATGTGATCGCGTGAAAACTCAACTTGCTGTGGTATTAATATATAGATATTTGGCACATCCTCCACTGCCTCCGTAGCAGCCCGTCGCACGTCTTCGCAACTTGAGAACTAGTCCACACTTATGACTATCGGTTGGATTGGGGGCCGTACAGAAAGCACCAAGTCTCACCGCGAGTGATCAATCGATTCAAGAGATCGGGATCTGAATCCACTACATCGATGTTATCCCCGCAAACTTGCATGCGCTCATCCATTTTAAGCAAATTCTTCATCCGGAGAAAAAGGAAAAAGTCACCCGGGGCGAGATCAGGGGAATAAGCTGGTTGTGGAAAAACGGGAATGTGATGTTTGGACAGGTAATTGGACACCAGGAGGAATCTGTGAGCCGGCGCATTATCGTGATGGAGCACCCACGAGTTGGTCTTCCAAAGATCGGGTCGCTTGCGCCTCATTGATTCTCGGAGACGTTGACGTACTCTTCTTTAGTGACTGTACGACCATTTTGAAAGAATTCCTTGTGCACGACCTCCTTGCAATCGAATAAAACTGTTAACAAGGCCTTTCCTTTGGAGCGGCCAGCCTTGAACTTTTTTGGTCGTGGTGAGGACGGCGATTTCCACACTTTTGACTGTCGGTTGGATTGGGGGTTGTACAGAAAGCACCAAGTCTCACCGCCAGTGATCAATCGATTCAAGAGATCGGGATCTGAATCCACTGCATCGATGTTATCCCCGCAAACTTGCATGCGCTCATCCATTTTTTCTTGTGTCAGGTTTTTGGGAACAATCTGTTGGCACACGTGGTGCATGCCCAGTTTCTCTGTTAAAATGACGTGGTAACTTCTGCAATCACTGCAACAGTTTTTCGACGGTCATTTTTTACAATTTCTTTGACAATGGCGATTTGTTCATCCGTTGTGGATGTTGAAGGTCGTCCTGACCTCTCATCATCCTCGATAATCTGTCGCCCGTTTTCGAATCGTCGATGCCACTCATAAACTCTAGTTCGACTCATTGCACTCTCACCGTACGCTGACTTAATCATTTGAAAAGTCTCAGCAAAATATTTTCCGAGCAGAACACAAAATCTTACACTTGAACGCTGTTCAAAATTCGACATCGTTGTACTCGCGACGGAGAGCCTCGAATGCCTGTAATCACGAACTGCGCACATACGCTGTATATGTAGGATCTGGATCAAACCGGTTTTGGCGGATCATGCTCTTCGCTTGCTCAGCGGGGAATGACGTAATTCACTGACATTTGGCAAATATTCAAAAAGTTTCGGAACTTTTTGAACGTAGTCGTACATTTATTTGCGCACAACACATTGCATTTATTCGCTTCACGAGTCACAGTCAGGTACAAACTAAGTGGAATTAAATCAAAACAACAAGTTAGTAAAATCATGCAATGCATTGATTATGATGCGCTTTCCAACATACCAGAAATCATTACCCAGCAAAAACACAAGTGCTGGGAAACTGCTGGCCACCAGCTGGCAGTGAAGGGTCACTGCTGGCTGAAATCTGCCGCTCACGGCCCGGTAGTGGTCCGTTGGTGGCAGCGCTATCAGTTGGCGAGCCATTGATGGCCCTGCAGCATCGCCGTGAATTATGAGCCTCCAAGCAAGTGCCACTAGTGGCCCGTTGCTGGCAACCAATGAAACCCCCAACAGCAGGTGGAAGCAACGAGCATGCGCAGAAGCAACACTTGCTGTGTCTCTCATGGTACCAGTTAGTTGGAGACGACGCTATCACCATCGTGTTATTTTAGTTTATGTTAAGAAAAAAATTCATATGTGGAGAGGCGAAATTTATTTCCTAATGAAATTTTACGTCGACGAAGATATCAGATTAAGCCGTGAAATACTAGATTACAGCCATGAAATACACCCACTCCATTCCCATGAATAACAATTCATGGAATGGAGTGGATGAATAACAAGAAAAAATTTCAAACCGCTTGAAACAAATATCCTGGAAAACCATTAAAACAATGTTTGTTGGAAAAAAAAAAAAAGGAATTATACGTGTACAAAATTTATTAATAATTTGAAAAAAAAAAAAAAGCAACGCTATGTGGTGTACTCATCCATGGGTTGAATACACAAGACCGGGAGGAATTCGCTTCTAAAAATAACGAGAGGTAAAATAAAATATCTTTTACTCTTTAAAACAAATGTAGCTTCGGACAACGGAAAGTAAAGACACAACGTTAAAAGTGTAACAGAATGTGATATGAACCCGGGTAAATATATATTTATTCAACAATCTCTTTTCAAGACGGCAAGGGCAGTACAAATCTTTGGAAAGTGACTCTAAGTATGTACACGCCTTGAAAATGAGTGAAGTTCCCTTAAGGTAAAAAAAAACAAAAAAAACCTATCGTTACGTTGAAAAAAATAATTTATCAGTTATATGAAACTGACTTTTATGAAAAATACCTCGCAATATTGTAAAATGAAAGAGGGAAGCATTCGATTACACCTTGCATAGACAGCTTTAAGCCTATGCTCGAGTGTGCGAAATTAGTCCGGTCGGTAGAGAGCGCAGCTATCACGCCAACGGCCCAGGTTCAAATCTACTCAGATACAAACTGGGGGTGGTCACTGTACGCCAGCTCGTACACACCAACCTCGCCTGGAAACATGTCTCTGAACTCTCTCCCACCCTCCCCGGATCCACCTCAAACAATCACAAATTCACCCTCATTAAAGAAGCTCTTCGCCTCCTCTTCCCCTCCCTCACCTCCCTAATGGGATCCGCACTGTCCAGGCAGCGCCAATCCCCTTCACTCTTAATACTCCCTCCGCTGCCCTTCACATACACTCTATCAGTGTAAAACAACTCTACCACTTCCTCAGGAACTCTACCCTCACACCTTACCCTACTCATTCACTCACTCCCTCCCAATCCACCCCAGTCTGGTCCACACTCACCAACCACCCACACGAAATCAACATTCAGTGGCAATTCCTCCACTCGCGCCTGCCAGTTCCAAACACACTACACCAGATGAAGATTTTATCTTCCCCCTCTGCCCCCTCTGCGCAGAGCCTGGCTCCATTCAACACACTTACATCCACTGCCCAGCCCTTCTCCCGATGTTCCATCTGATGTTCTCCCTCGCCTCCAAAGTCTGCCCTATCACACACAAGATGGAACACTACCAATTCCTCAACACTGCACCCACCACACCACACACTTCAAGCACATGCGCATACTTCTTCGTCCTGGCGAAGTATGTCATTTATCAACTTTACTTACAACACACCACTCACAGACCCACCAGCAAGCACCAGCCTGCTCCACCATTTCAGGAACAGGGTCGTCGCCCGCCTCCAGGCAGACTACACAGAAGCACACAGGACGGCGACCCTCAACGAGTTCTGGGCCTCCAGGCAGACTACACAGAAGCACACAGGACGGCGACCCTCAACGAGTTCTGGAAGCGGTGGAACCCACATACCAGCTGGTTCACCATCACCAGCGACGACCAGGTCCGTCTCGACTAACGCGCCCCTACCACTGAAAAGAACCACCAACAGCCGCTCTTGGTCACACCCACCTGGTGCCACCGCAGCAAAGAACACAGGTGAAAACTTCTCCATACTGCTGCCCCCCTCCCCCTGCCATCTACAACCACAAGTGCTCAAATGAACTGTATGACAACAAGCTCACGCAAAAGACTCTAGCAGCTCGAAAGAGCAAAAAACTCTTGCATCACCATTTGTAAATACTCACCTACTCATCTTCTGTCACATCTTCTCTGACGAGCCATGCGCCGTCGCCCTGTAAAACTTCACTGTATCATTTCTCAGCAAATAAAGTCTATTTTGAAAATGTTTTTCCGATCTGTTGAGAAAATTTCCCCAGCGCTGTACTTTAATTCACAAGCTTCGTAACGGTAGAAAAAATTGCAGCTTTGGGAAACTGCGGTTATCTTTGCTTTTTTTTTTTTAATTATTATGGCTACTACTGGGAAATTGGCGGACAAGATTCGGCAAGGCACCAGTTACGTCACGTGGTTGCCGGCTGCCACTAACGGCACACTAGCGGACCACATTAGGCTAGCCATCATTTCTGGCACGTGCTTGCATGGGCACTGAAGGGCCACTTGTAGCAGCTACTGCCTGTGATGGACCATTGATGGCCCTGTTGTGGCATATGACAACTGATGGGGTGCCAACTGTCGGCCAGGTGTTGGCCTGAACTGCTGGCCTTTCTGTTGGCCGCCCGGACATTTTATTGACGGTTCGGCAGCGGCAACACAGTGCTGGGCCATTCCTGGCAGTGCTGGCTGCCAGCAATGGCCCAGTGCTGTCCCAGCAAGACTGTTTTTGCTGGGTACTCAAGTTATGAGGATAATGGCTGTGGAATAAATCTCGCTCCTGTGTCCTGACCTTTGACCCCATTTCGATGATATTCAATAGAGCCGGTTCGGCGTACTTCCGGAAGAACATGATAAAGGTTTGTCGCAATCGAGTCATTTTTACGTAAGTTATGATGCATAAGGGCAATGGAATAGATCCTGCTCTTGTGTCCTGACTTTTGTCTCCATTTCTTCTATATTCAATAGGGTTTGTCCGCAGGTGGTCTTCTACCACATACTAAAATTTCATCGAAATCAAACCATTTTTGCTCAAGTTATGAGGCATAAGGACAGTGGAATGAATCCCGCTTCTGTGCCCTGACCTTTGACCCCATTTCGTCCATTTTCAATAGAGTTCATCCACAGGTGGTCCTCTACCACATACTAAAATGTTATTGAAATCAAACCATTGTTGCGCAAGTTATGAGGCATAAGGGCAATGCAATGTATCCCGCTCATGTGCCCTGACCTTTGACCCCATTTCGTCCATTTTCAATAGAGTTCATCTACAGGTGGTCCTCTACCATATACTAAAATTTCATCGAAATCAAACCATTTTTGCACAAGTTATGAGGCATAAGGACAGTGGAATGGATCCTGCTCCTATGACCTGACCTTTGACCCTATTTCTTCCATTTTCAAAAGGGTTTGTTCGCAGGTGGTCCTCTACCACATACTAAAATGTCATCGAAATCAAGCCATTTTTGCGCAAGTTATGAGGCATAAGGGCAATGGAATGGATCCCGCTGACATATCCTGACCTTTGACACTATTTCGTCCATTTTCAATAGGGTTCATCCCCAGGTGGTCCTCTACCACAGTGTTACGCAACCGATGTGCCCCCACAAGGTGAAAGGTGTGACGTGAACCTTTACCTATTATCCTATTGTAAGAAATTAATTGTCGAGTTTTATTTTTTAATTTTATCCCAGTTACTGTATTTCATATTCTTGTATTTCAGTCTTCGCCGCTTTCTAAGGGTTGTTTAAGACCTGGGGTCAGACACTCCCTTCCTAAAATCCTATACATATGATCATGATCATGCCCAACAGTCAGACGCATTTTGCACATCGGTAGGTGAAAGATGGCAAGCGATACTGCATTCTTTACGAATTTCATCAAGGAAACTGCAAAAGCATGTGCATCGATCTGTTCTGTTCTGGGGGAGAATATTGTATCGAAAAGCACGTGTGAGTTTTGGTTTAGACGGTTTAAAACAGGTGATTTTGATGTTAGCGATCGAGAACGTAGCGGCGACCCGTAGAAGGTTGCACATGAGGAACTACAAGCATTGCTGGATGAAGATTCGTTTCAAATGCAAAAAGAATTGGCTGAACAACTGGGGGGTAACTCGACAAACCATTTCCAATCGTTTACGCGCAGTGGGAAAGATTCAGAAGGAAGGAAAATGTGTGCCACATGACCTGAGCGAGAGGAACAAGGATGAGCGTGTCATGAAGTGTTTGAATCTGTTTTATAGACAACACAGAAAGACTTACTTGTGGAAAATCGTTACGGGTGATGAAAAGTGGATATGGTACGACAATCCCAAATGCAAAACACACTGGGTAGACCCCGGTGAAGCAACGAATTCGGCACACTCCAATATTCATTCCAAGAAGTTCTTCTGTGCATCTGGTGGGATATGAAGGGCGTGTTCTATTATGAACAGGGTCAAACTCTTACTGCTGATCGCTACAAGCAACAATTGCTGCGATTGAACCAGGAAATCTGTGGGAAGCGTCCATTCACAGGCAAAGAACTGCGTCCCGTGAAATTACTGGATGACAACGCTAGGCCGGATGTCGCGAAATCGGTCAAGGAAACGTTATTGACGCTTGGTTGGGAAGTTTTGGAGCACACGGGGTATAGTCCCGACATAGCCACTTCAGACTATCATTTGTTCCGATCGATGCAACATGGTTTGTCTGCTGTACGGTTCCGGACATGTGCAAGAATGGGTTGACGACTTCATCGCGTCACATGACGAAGTATTCTTCATGGCTGGAACCCGTCAGCTGCCCGACCGATGGCGGAAGGTGATAGATAATGACGGCGCATATTTTGATTCGTAAAAGTATTGTTGCTCTCTCACAAATTACATGTAGCTTTGTCTTAAAACGCTTTAAAACTTATTTGTACACCGAATACATTTTGTGGTAGAATGTGAATTTACCTTTCGATCTCTCGATGGATACTGTCTCGTCTGTTCGTTTCAACTTGAGTTTAGCGCTTCGGGTGTTCTTGAATAACAGAGGGATTTTTGAGGGTACGTATTTGACGATACCAAAGTCGCTTCTCGAAATGGCTCTGTTAAGCATCAGTGTGTCGCCAGGTGGTCGACTGGTCTATTGTGTTGGCTTCTAACGCATATTACTATTGTGAGCGGATTCGAATCCGGGTGCTGTTTGGATATCATATTGATCTTTCTGCTGTTGGTTCTGTTCTTTAATAAAAACTGGTGATGATAAATTTGAGACGAGTGGCTAAACATTGTGACGTGCCTGCCCCGTTGGACGCACACGAGATAAAGGCAGATAGCAGCGAGAAGATACGTCTGCGTAGTTCAGTTGGTAGAGCGATTTATTTCGGAATAAGAGGACTCGGGTTCGATGCCCGGCGTGGTCAAAAATGACGGAGAAAATTTACTTTGTTATAATGGCGTCCGAACTTCCCGGATGACCCGGCCGTTAAAGTTTTCGCAATGGTGTGATGTTCTTTCCACACCGCGAGACAGGAAAAATAAGCTTCGAAAAATAAATGTGTGAGATGTTGCGTTCCACACACCGGATTGACTGGGAGTTCTCAAGTGTACGTTCTTCAGCGGATGGCTGCCTACAGCGATACATGGTCCCGGCTGACCCGTTAGCCATGTCCCGGCCCTCTTTCAGGGGAGGGGGATGTGACGTGCCTGCCCCACAGGACGCACACGAGATAAAGGCAGATAGCAGCTAGAAGATACTTCTGCGTAGTTCAGTTGGTAGAGCGATTTATTTCGGAATAAGAGGACTCGGGTTCGATGCCCGGCGTGGTCAAAAATGACGGAGAAATTAACTTCGTTAAAACATACATGGGGAGTTCACTTGAACCCCGAAAGAAAAATAACAAAAACAAAAATCGATTGCATTACTGTTTTCCAAGGTGTCTTTCCCACTGGCGCCAGCCACCTTCGCTACGCACTGCACCTATGCTCTTTGAAACAAGGTTACTTACTCTCATTGAAAACAGATAAGTAATCCTCTACTAATGAACTCAACAAAGGCGATCACCTTCAATGTGTGTTGCCGCTGGAATTTTAGAATGGTTACTGGACTCAAAGGCATCAGAAGCATGCTACATGTATGGCTTCAATTTAAGTGATACCTATATCGGAGGTGAAAGCCCAGAAAGATCTCAAGTTCCCATTACTACGAAAGGAAATGTGCTGCCTTTGAAGTCTGCACAAGGTAACACATAATAATGGATTCCTCTGCTGCCTGCCTTTTATTTCGGTTACCGCTGGAAGCACCAAAAGGATTACACCTTGCCACTATATCACTAAGGAAGCGTCATTTCCTGTTTTAATAGAGAGAGTAGCTAGCTAAATAGAAAGCTGACGTGTATGCATTACAGCCAGATGAAATGAAGGCAGAGGTCTTTTGCAAAATCTTATTCGTTATGCTTAGTCATTACAGAACTTATCCAAGCTTTCTTTGGGCAGACATGCTCTGAGGGAATTTTAGCGTTCAAAATATCACGAAACTTATTTCTTTTGCACATACGTTTAATTCAAAAATGGGAATATAAGTTAGGCTTTTATTTAAATTTACTGTCTTAATTTTGGAGATACCGATTAAAATATTCTTTAAACAAAGAACTTCGCTCTTTCCACGTTTATAAGTGAGTCACGGAAAAATTCTCATTGGCCGCCACGGGAGTCGAACCCAGGGTCGCGCCGGATGTGCTTCGGCTACACCGCAGCGGCCTCGAATTCCTCCAGACTCACACACGCTAACTGCCCAGCCAACTTGGCAGGTTGCTTCTTGGAGACCCGCATGAAAATTTTTCCGTGACTCACTTATAAACGTAGAAAGAGCGAAGATCTTTGTTTGATGTTCCTGGTCGACGTTAAATGTCTGCATTAATTAAAATATTCTTTGTTGATATTTCATGTTGCTAATGTATAATAAGACAAATTTGTTTATTAGTAATCCGAATTTATTGGTGTAGAATAGAAATCAAAGTTTCCAAGCTTTCGCATATCAGTCACATGGTTTTTTCAAGAAAGACAGACAGTAAACTCAGGCGTTCCACATTCCTCGGAGAGTGCAAAAAGTAATTAATATACAAGAACCTCAAATAGTACGAGGGTTGTACCAAAAGTAATGCAAAAAGTGGGCATAACTTTTTTATTAACTGAGAGAGGTTGTTCAAATTGCACATGTTGGTGAAATAACTCTTCCTCTATACAAAGGTGCTACTCTACATAGTCTCCATCACAAGCGATGCATTTGCGCCATCGTTGAACCCAAATCTCGAATCCCCTTTGAAAAAATTCAGGTGTAGTCTGTTGTACCCACTTCTTCACAGCCACTTTCACCTCGTCTGTGTCATCTTGGACCGAACAGGTGGAAGTCGAGGGGTGCCAGATCTGGGATGTACGGTGGATGGGGACCACCGACCAGCCTAATCGCCTGATTTGTTGCCAAAGACGTGTGTGGTGGTGAATATAGATCCTTTTCCGGTCCCTACTTCCTTATGGCTTCTCTAAGCTTCTTGAGTGCCTCAATGTACCGCTCGCTGGCCACATTCCAGAAAATCAAGGAGAACGACAACCCTGTCATCCCAAAAAAAAAACAGTCACCGTGACTTTCTGTGCTGATCGCTGGCTCTGGAACTTCTTAGGCCTTGGTGAAGAGGTGTGACGCTATTCCATGGATTGATTCTTCGTTTCCTGATCGTAAAGATACGCCCACGTTTCATCCCCTGTCACCAGATCGAACAAAACATGTCTTCATTGGCTTCAAACGCTTCCAACAGATCAGAGCAGATTTCCGCCCTTCTCTCCTTCAAATCTGCAATGAAGAAGAAGGTTTACTACAGAGGAAGAGTTACTGCACCAACATGTGCAATTTGAACCACCTCTGTCAGTTAATAAAAAAGTTATGCCCACTTTTGCATTACTTTCGATACAGCCCTCGTATAACTATACTATTAGGTAGGCAGAAACTGCAGTTTCCGGCCACCTTCCTTAAAAAAGCCACCTGGTTGATGTGCGAAAGCTTGGAAACTTTGATTTCTGTTCTACGCCAATAAATTCGGATTACTAGTATAGTTGGTGTACAGTTGCTGTTTATTAATTACATATTTACTTATTTGTACTTATGAAAAAGGTGTTGAATATCCACACATCTTCATTTTCCCTTCCTTGCTTCACCTAGTCACTTTCTACGGCCTGCAGAAAAATAACGAACATAACTGTAACGCTGGAAACTGGTCTTTAGATTCGCAAAGATTTGCACTATTACGTCCAAAAAATCGTGAACTTACAGCTGACCATTTATGATCGCGCCGATCACTTTTGGAACACCATAGATTTCTGAAGAGTTTTCGCACAGGTTTTCAGATAAAGAAGCCCTTTAAGAGCAAAAAACCACAGTAGCATCTAAACGCTAGCTTCTGACCACCGAGTGTTATGTACTACAGAGGAGAAGAACGTGTTAAGAAGACAAATCTGCAGCGATACATTCCGTCGGTGTAGTTAAGTCGGTTAGAACTTAGAACAACTCACTCCGGATGAGGAGACGAAGATTTGATCCCTCTCACCGACGAATTTGGGAATTTCACACGAGATGGGTCACAGTTCGAATTTACCTTTCAGCACTGGCTAACTTCTCTTACCTGGTGTCAGTTGCCCTAAATTATGGACGGGCGAGTGCTTACGGCCCAGCGCGTTGCTTACCGGTGGGTGGTGGCCTAGGTTCTTGGACCTTACCTATAGATATCATTTGATTCTTTGTTATTAGTTGCTTATAAAACCTATATGATAGGCTACGTCTGTCCCTAAAGCTTTGACGTCATTCAGTACTTGTAGCGCCACCTGCTTTTATCCGGTGGCCGAAATCGGAACTAAGCTCACCGCTATCGTACGATACGTAAAATCAAGGAGAAAGAAAACCGCCGCCCCGGTGGCGCAGCGGTCTAAGCGATGGCCTCTGATCATTCATTAGAAAGGTGTCCGGGTTCGAATCCCGTTAGTCAGAGACGTTGTGTTTGTCTTACGGCACTGGCTCTCTCCCTTCCCTGGAACCAGTGACCCTAAATTAAGGACGAGCGACTGCTTATAGCCCATTGAGTTGCTCACAGTGGTCGTTAAACCTCCAATCAGAAAAATAGAAAATAAAATAAAACCTATATCTGACGCCATTAAGTATTTGCAGTGCCATCTGCTTTTATTCGGTGGCCGAAATCGGAACTAAGCTCACCGCTATCGCACGAAACGTAAAATCAAGGAGAAATAGCGGAAAATAAAATAAAGTTAGTAAGACAAACGGCTTTATCTGTGGCAACACGGACGTGCTCGAATAACTGTCTGCGACGTTCGTTCTGTTTCGTAGGTGTTATGTCGTGTTTTATTTCATTTTCTTCGCACTGCAGAGTAATTTCATAAAAAGGAATCGGCGTTATTTTATTTCATAAAAATGAATTCATAAAAAAGGAATCAGCGTTATTTTATTTTATAAAAAAGAACAAATAGAATCGTAAGAAAGTAACTGCAGGCGTAGTTTTGATTCACTGAGATGGACATTTAAAATATTATTGGTTCCGTGGAATTTTTCCTTTGTAGTACAAGATGGAAGAAGATAAAGCTGAAAGAAAACGTCGCTTAAATTGAGAACAACAGCGGCGATGGCGTGCAAACGAATATTCTAATATACGATTCGTGTTGTAAAAATTATAGTCACAGCTTTTTCGCCCGTGCATGGCACGGGATATGAGCTAGATTTTAATATACACAGTCAAGTCACATTATTGTGACCACCTCCTACTTTTGACGTCAACAGCGCGTAACCAATGAAAGAAGGCACGTATCGAGAGCTGGCTTGGAGGGCATATAAGGTGTGCTGCGGGCATTCTAAAAACATATCACTCGTTGCTGTCATGGATAAAAGGAGCGATTTATCAGATTTGCAAAAAGGAATGATTATCGGCTTTCGGGCCAAGGATGGCAGTATTTCTGAAACAGCGCAGTTTGTGAACTGTTCGCGTGCTGCTGTGGTTAAAGCGTATCGTGACTGGAGAAATGGCACCATTGCGAATAAGCGAGTGGAAACTGCGGAGCACCACGTGCTATTGATGCGAGAGGTGAACGTCGGCTGAGAAGGTGCGTGAGGGCCGATCGACACGCTGCAGTCGAGCAACTCATTTGCCGAATGAACCACGGGGCTACCGGAAGTGTGTCTAAAATGACAGTTCGGAGAACATTGCTGCAAATGGGGCTCCGATGCAGACGGATGGTCACTGCACCTATGCTAACGAAGGTGCATCGGCAGAAAAGGCTTACATATTTGCACGGAAGTATCGGAATTTGACCTCCGCTGGTTGGCAAAGGATTGCCTTCACCGATGAGTTACGTTTTCTGCTTCATCGAACGGATGGACGTTGGCGTATAAGGCAAAAAACATCGGAGAACAAACTCTTAAACCATTGCGGGAAGAACACAAGCTGGTGGGGGCAGCGTTATGGTTTTATGGTCTTTCTTAGCATTTCCTGGGTCCAGTCATACCTGTGGAAGGCATTACGGACCGAATTCGTTATGAATCTATCTTTGCAGACCACGTACACCCATGCATGTTGATTGTCTTCCCTGGGGCCATGGGATCTTCCAGCACGACAATGCGACGTATCACACAGCTAGAAATGTCCGAGAGTGGTTGGAAGATCACGATGAAGAATTCGCAGTACTTCCATGGCCCCCTAATTCCCCAGACGTAAACCCAATTGAGTATATGTGGAACCACCTCAGTCGTGTTGTTCGCCCTCTGGATCCTCCAGCAGCTGCCAGATGCACCGCAGTCAGCATGGCTCCACATACCTGTGAACACCATCCAGCACTTTACTGAGTCACTCTCAGCCCGGCTAGCAGCTGTCCGCGCTGCACAGTGCGGTTACTCTGGATATTAGCTGGTGGTCACAATAATGTGACTCGACCGTGCATTTGTGTATGTTTTTAAGTATATATTTTACGAATAATTGGAAACGCATTTTATCATGACGAAGATATTTTATCGGTTCCCAATATGTTGGGGGATGTTTTCTCCGGAGCCACCCGCATAGAGAAATCCTGGGTGCGCCACCGTTATTGGCGATAGTCGTTAAACCTCCGATCAAGTGCAAAAATTTTGAAAGATAGTTAATACTAATTGAGCTTCATGTGCACAGTGCTGTTTATTTTGAAATTAGATCTCAGAAAGAAAGATGAAATTCTTATTCCTTGATCTGATCGATCATTTATTACGAAATCTGCATTTTCTTGCTTCGGCAGGCGTAATTCTACAAACCTTTTTGGACCAAACTGCACTCTTCGCATTTTTCAGTATGCTTTTGCACATACTGTTTCTGAATCTTTGTATGTTTTAATTTAGTTTCGAACATACATCGTTCATTATGGAATAAAATCTTACTTTTTCTGTGATAAAGAAACATAATTGTGGAAAAAATGAAGTGTTATGAGCAGAATTACGGCAAATGCTTCCACTTTATGTATTCATAAGAGGGTCATTTCAAACGTTTTGCACACTATGTGTTATCTCTTAAAAAACGAATTTATTGCACAACACACCTTTACATTCCTTCGAAGTAATCTCCATGTTTCTATATGACAGCGGCCCAACGTTTGGGAAAGTCTTGTATGGCAGTCAGATGAGAGGTGAGTGTCGGAATGTGCCCCGACCCGGCAGACCCACAAAACTGGGAGTTAGAGACCGACGGGTGCTGGCCAGAGAAATTCGGAAGAACCGCACCAAATCGATGGGCCACATCCGCGAGGAGTTTCAACAGGCATCCGGGAGTGTCTTTTTGATGAATACCATTCGTAAGGAAACCCATCTGCTCGGTTATCATGGACGTGCTGCCGCCCACAAGACTTTGATCACCAAGTCCAATAGCGCTGCTCGGCTAACGTGGTGCGAAGAACGTCGACAGTGGACCGTTGAACAGTGGAAACAGGTCCTCTGGAGCGACGAATCAAGGTTCACCCTTTACCGTTCGGATGGCAGGGTCTGGGTTTGGCATCTGCCTGGAGAACGCCTCATGCCGGAATGTATTGTGCCAACTGTGAAGTTCGGTGCCGGTGGAATTATGCTATGGGGATGTTTCTCCTGGTATGGCAGAGGACCCTTGGTCTCAATTCCTGGTAGACTCAACGCCGAGACCTACTGCACCATTTTGGATGACCATGCGCTTCCTACGTTGTGGCAGTTTTACGGGGTGGACCCATGTTACTTTCAGGATGACAATGCCACCTGTCATGTTGCGAGGGCCACCATGGCTTGGTATGGTGACAATGGGGTTATTCGAATGGACTGGCCTGCGCAGAGCCTGGACCTTAACCCTATCGTGCACTTCTGGGACGAGTTGGAGCGTCGACTTAAGGGGTGCCCCCACCGTCCGAAATCGGTGAAGGAACTGACCTGTCTTCTCCAAGCCTAGTGGAAGAAAATACCACTAGCCGTCGTACAACGCCTGGTTGAGAGTTTTTTTTTTTTTTTTTTTTTTTTTTATTGGAGGTTTAACGACCACCGTGAGCAACTCAATGGGCTATAAGCAGTCGCCCGTCCCTAATTAAGGGTCATTGGTTCCAGGGAAGGGAGAGAGCCAGTGCCGAAAAACAAACACAACATCCATGCCTCACCGGGATTTGAACCCGGACCCCTTACGGACGAATGATCAGAGGCCATCGCTTAGACCACTGCGCCACCGGGGCGGCGGTTGAGAGTATGCCCTGGAGGGTCGCAGCTGTAATCGCCTCTCATGGAGGCTCCACCAACTATTGAAGGTGAATAAACTTTGTTTTCCTTTGCTATCACAGGTGTCCAATTACTTGTTGGTAGATAGTGTATATCAGAGGCTTTGAAGGAACACGAGCAAAAGGTATAGAATTGGTACCCATCTCTTTCTTCATTTTTTTAAGGAAAGAAGTGGTAGATTTGGATATATGACTGGTAGCCTTATCTTGATGGATTTCTACTCTTTGAAGGCTCTGTGGATAAAGGAATGGTATTTTCTCTTTAAATGTAGGAGTAAAACATTATTTTTGGTAAGACGTAGAATTGATTTTAACATTCTTTTCAACATTTCTTAACTTTAAAATCCCATTGTACAAGAAACCAGCAATAATCATGAATCTTTTGATAAAACATTTGTCCGAAAGGGGTCCGGGTTCGAATCCCGGTGAGGCATGGATGTTGTGTTTGTCTTACGGCAGTGGCTGTTTCCCTTCCCTGGAACCAGTGACCCTAAATTAGGGACGGGTGACTGCTTATAGTCCATTGAGTTGCTCACGGCGGTCGTTAAGTCGTTAAACCTCTAATAAAAAAAATAAACTTTTTTGGATTCTTGGAACCAAGTTTGTAAGTCGTTTTCTACTCTTTTTCGATAGTAAATAAACCTTTTTTGTTACAGTCGATTAGGTAGATCCATGCTTCATCAATAGCCACGATTAATTTCCATCTGTCTCCATTTTATTTCATAAAGAAGCCTATACCGTATTCTGCGTTCAGCCACTTGCCTAAAAACGGTGGACATTATGTTTTTTTTTTCTTTGTCAGATTCAAATCTTTGTTTATTGCCTTGTTTACAGTTGATACAGATATTTTAACGACTTAGCGACTGCTCTTTGTGTCAGTAGATTTCCTTTTAAGACCAGAGACATTACCTTTGAAATAGTCGTAAAAGTACGGACCTTCTTTGGATATTCGTTTGGTGTTCTTTTTCCTGTTAAAAGCAATACTTGACGATTTTTACCTCTATTATTAATAATATTGCTTACTTTATATTTAGAAATGCAAATTCCATGATTTTCACAGCGTTTTCTAATTACAGAATACGAATATTTCTCTTCGTAAAGAACAAAAACATAGCCTTCTATCTACAGCTTGTGCGCCATTTTCTGAGCAGACGATATTTAACTGCAGAAGACGTTTCTTTCGTGTTCATCTAACATGCCGCTGCAAGTTTTAATTCTTTGATTTTTTTTTTATTTTCTGTAATTTCTTATCAAAAAAAGGTTCTAAAAATGTGTGAATATCCCCTGTATATTCTTGGCGATAATAATGACCTTTTAGTACGTAAGACGTAGGTGGATTTTGAGGTCACATTTTTTGGAAAAAGTGCGTCTTAAAAGTCTTGAATTCCGAAAAATACGGTAATTAGCAACACAAATAACTTACTTCAGTTCTGAAATTAGACTTTCCATACTTTAGTCTATCCACTAATTAATAGTGTAATGTTACACATATAATTTGAAGTGGTTTCTTACTCTCTCTGCATGGAAAAAAATGATGTAACTTTATGGATATGATACATCGGTGAATTAAAAAGTTTTCAAGAGCAAATTATGCAACTGCAGGTTTTGACGTGGGTTTTTATCTCGGAAGGATATCGTAGACACTTCTGTAACCATTTTAATGTCATGAATTAACGTCAGTAATGAGGTTTTTTGCGATGGAAACAAAGAGGGGTATTTTGGTTACTCAGTGGGAAAGTATATATATGTGTATTTAGCACACTTAAATGCCATAATTATGGAACAATTTTTTCAGATAAAACGCTTAAGGGAACGTTTTCTTCCGCCTGCATATATGAGGTAATAAAGTCGTTAAGTATGTCATGTTTTTAGCGTAATATTTTGAAGATATCAATTAATTGTCGATGTTACACCAAAACACCAGCATACTTCAATGTACACACTGTTCTTATTGAAACGTTCCGTTAAGTATTTTAGGCTATCCGTTATGTATTTTAGGCTATCTTGCTCCAGATAGCCTAAAATACATTGCTGTTTGTTAAAATTACATCACCATGAAGGACTTCTGGTATTAGCTTGAAACTTACAGGATATACACGGTCCAGTCACATTAATGTGACCACCAGCAAATATCCACAGTAACCGCCGTGTGCAGCGCAGACAGCAGCTAGACGGGCTGGGAGTGACTCAATAAGGTGCTGGAACGTGTTCACAGGTATGTGGAGCCATGCTGACTGCCGTGTATCTGAACGCTGCTGTGGAGGGTGCGTGGTAGAGGATCCATGGAGCAAACAACACGATCAAGGTGGTCCCACAGGTTATCAATTGGGTTTAAGTCTGGGGAATTAGGGGGCCAGGGAAGTACTTTAAAGTCTTCATCGTGCTCTTTCAACCACTCTCGGACATTTCTAGCTGTGTGACACGTCACATAGCCGTGCAGGAAGATCCCATCCGCCCATAGAAAGACAATCAGGATGTATGGGTGTACGTTTTCTGCAAGGATGGATTCATAACGAATTCAGTCCATAGTGCCTTCCACAGGTACGAGCGGATGAAGAGAATGCCACGAAAACATTCCCCAGACCATAACGCTGCCCCCACCAGCTTGTATTCTTCCAGCAATGGCAAAAGAGTGCTTGTTCTCCGATGTTTCTAGCCTTATACGCCCACGTCCGTTCGTTCGATGAAGCAGAAACCGGGACTCATCGGAGAAGGCAATCCTTTGCTAATCAGCGGAAGTCCAATTCCGGTACTGCCGTGCAAATGTGAGCCTTTTCTACCGATGCACCTTCGTTAGCATAGGTGCAGTGACTATCCGTCTGCATCGGAGCCCCATTCGCAGCAGTGTTCTCCGAACTGTCATTTTAGACACACTTCCGGTAGCCCCCTGGTTCATTCGGCCAGTGAGTTTCTCCACTGTAGCGTTTCGATCGGCCTTCACGCACCTTCACAGCCAACGTTCACCCATCACATCAATGGCACGTGGTGCTCCGCAGTTTTCACGTCGCTTATTTGCAATGGTGCCATTTCTCCAATCACGATACACTTTAACCACAGCAGCATGCGAACAGTTCACAAACTGCTCTGTTTCAGAAATACTGCCACCTGTGGCCCGAAAGCCGATAATCATCCCTTTTTGCAAATCTGATAAATCGCTCCTTTTATCCATGACAGCAACGAGTGATATGTTTTCAGATTGCCTACAGCACACCTTATGTACCCTCCAAGCCAGCTCTCGACACGTGCCTTCTTTCATTGAGTACGCGCTGTTAACGTCAAAAGTCAGAGGTGGTCACAAAAATGTGACTCGACTGTGTATATGCAATAGGTTGGGACATGCAAATGATTAAAATGTCAGAGCGCATGCGGGCTCGGAGCAGCGCCCTCTGAACTGTTCGGTATTGGGCATAAAGACCTGGTTCAAACGAGATTCTGCAATCAGTGAAGAGCGGACTTTGAGTCAAAAGGGTGTTTCCTGTGTCTCACCATGCCCCGCCGCCGAAGAAGTAGCATTATGAACACCTGACGGACTTCGAGCGATGAAGGATTGTTGTGATGAGAGAAGCTGTGTTTTCCTACCGGCAAATTGCCACTCGTACAGGTCGAAACGCACAGTGATGGCAACATAGTGATGCGAACGTTGCGTCAGTAGAGATGAGGCTTGGACTCACAGAAATTGCACGACTGCAATGGATGACAGACACCTCTACCGCATGGCAGTGACCGATCGCATAGCGGCATCCATGGTGTTAGCGCAGCAGTAGTGCTCTGTCACAGGTCAGGCTTTGTCCTCCAGCACAGTTCGGCATTGTCTGCTTAACAAAGGACTGGTCACCAGCAGTCCGTTACTGTGCATTCCTTTGACCCTCAAACACAGACGCCGCAGGCAGCAATGAGGTATCGAACAAAGACATTGGAGCACTGGTTGGCAATAGGTCGTGTTTTCTGACGAGTCACGATTCAGCTTAATGCACCATGATGATCACATTCGTATTCGAAAACATCATGGTTGACGGCACCTTGCAGCGTCATAAGGGCCGAAGGCCAAGCGTCATGATTTGGAGCGCATTTGAGTTTAAATTGCGACCGCCATCAACCACAGACGCCTTAGGCTGCAATGGGGTCTCGAACACAGACATTGGAGCACTGGTTGGCGATAGGTCGTGTTTTCTGACGAGTCACGATTCAGCTTGATGTACCATGATGATCGCATACGTATTCGAAAACATCGTGGTTAACGGCAACTTGCAGCGTCATAAGGGCCCAACGTCAAGCGAGTTTGGGGCGCCTTTGAGTTTGCACCGGAAACCCTCTCCAGCAAAGAAATAGTTTTTCAAATGTGACGTACCTGCCAGCAGGACGCACACGACATAAAGGCAGATAGCAGTCAGAACGAACGTCCGCGTAGCTCAATTGGTAGAGTGACTTATTCCGGAATGAGGGGATCCGGGCTCGAATCCTGGCGTGGACAGAAATGACGGAGAAATTTACTTCGTTGTAAGAGTTAAAACGCCCAGTGTTAAACTCCCGCTAGTGACGCATAATGTTTTTTCTTTCTTGTCTTAGACAAAATGTTTTGGAAATACATTTCCCATTGCCACACAGCAGTTTAAACTGCCGTGCATTAACACCATCAATAACAATCCAAGTAAAAAGCTTTTTTGTTCTTAAATCATTTGCATTTCAACTTTTCAGATTAGCCATATAAAACACATTTGATTCATTTATATAGCTACTTATTACCAAGAAATAAAATTTGCTAGTGAGAATTTTAGCATTGTAAAATGCTGGTAGTAAGGGAAAAATGATTTCAAGAACTGTTTAGAATTTTGTCATTTAAAAAACGCTAACCGTGATCAAGTGTAGTTTATATGATTTATACTTTACTGATTGAATTTGATAACGCTAATTAAAAAGTTTTAAATTGTGAGTTTTGACTTGAGATGCTTCAAAATACATAACATTTGCTGCTGGTGTTTGACATCCATGTACTTGAGTTTATAAATATATTTATACACCATAGAAAAATTGTTGCTGCGTTTCTTGTCGTTGCGAAGAGGGCGAAAAAACAAACCTTTTACTCTTCAGGATTTCAGCATTAATGGGTTTTGGAGAGTTGTCTCTCCGAAATCCTTAAGAAGAAAGCAGCTATAAGGTTTCATGTTGCAGAACACTTCATTGCATGCATTAGTGGCATTTAAAAGAAAACGTCATTACAGCTGTGTTCCGAACAAATTTAACCATTTTTGAGAGAAGAAATTTAAACTAAACTCCTTAAAAAAAAAAAAAAACTTTTTTAACTTCGATAACGCGGGATCCCTGAGGAAACATAATGATATTCAAAATAATTTTTATGCAGACATTATTTGAGGCGCACGCTTCGTGATAAACTTTTTATCAGAAAGGAAAAATCTGATGTAACGTAAAAAAAGGGATAGTATTCCAAGGCTGATGTAATTTTGTTGCAAGCCTTTGCTACAGTTTTGCATTTTTAATGATATTCCTAAAGCATCGACGTTTGCAGATGAGTTTCTGAAGGTTCAAATACCTGGAGCCGTATAACTTCTCCATCAGACATGTATGCGTTTCGTCTCGGTTATGGGGTACGAGCTGTAGAATTCCTCTTCTAAAGGATCTTTAGGGACACATTATTAATCAGACACGCCAGTGGAGTGCAGAATATTCGGAATTAATGGCCATTGAAGATTTCTCATTGGTCTAATTAAACTCATGTCCCGGAACTTTGCTGAAGGGAACCTAAAAATGAACGTCAGCTGCTGTGCTGCGTTTATGGATTGTTTTTTTTTTCCTTTGGTGATTTTAGTGACATTAATAGCTGCCACATTAGCCCTTGTAAAGGTACTTCCGAAGTAAAGAAAAAATAGAAGACATTGCTCTCGTAGCCAGGGTCTCTATCCAGTTTTGTTTATGCAAGACAATTACTTAATATTTTTTGGCGAAAACATGTAAAAGAAAAGGAATTTCGTCTACGTGAACAAAATGGAAATTGCGGCAGATATCTTATCGTGGATGATACAACACGTGCAAAAATCTCTTTGTCTAAAAGCAAGTTTCCTTTAATAGAAACAAGACAAGGAATCGAAGTTCACATAACTGTTTTTGCACGATAAAAAAGGGTAGTTAAAAGCTGATGATAAATGAAAAGACTTTACTAAGTACAATTAAAACATCGCATTTAAAAAAACATAAGACCTTTCGGGGCCGCATCGGTCCTATCCTCAGATGTAACACAATCACACAATACATGAAAGAACAATGATATAAATACATCAAGAAAATAGTCACATGATTAGGTGGCGTAGTTTGTATGCGCAGATGAACCGAGAAGAAAAAGGCTCAATTGATGTTATTTAAAAATGTTCAAGTTCAGAATGGAGTTGTTCCTGGCTGTCAATGCGAGTTTCCATGCAATAGGAATAATAGAAGGGTAATCATCATTGCAGCATGCAGACCCAAATTCGTAAATAATTAAGCTTTCAGCAAACAGAGTATTAGGCTTCGAAGGTAGGGTGGTCAGAATGCGTGTTTCGTCCCAGCAAAGCTGGTGAGACCCTTTCGAAGTAAGTCGAGATAGTACAGTATTTTGCGAACCCATTTTGACTGTGTATTTGTGTTCTTTCAATCTTGTCTGTAATGAGAGCAGTGTTAGCAGGAGGTGAGCTCGTAGAAATTAGTGGAACACAGTAAAGACCGTTTCGAAGATATTACACTAAACACTACCAATTAGTTCTTCCAATACTGAGTACCCAACAGTACATCTTGAAACATTGAATTGTAGTGAAGTCTTTATCTTGCTTGGGTACGAGAGAAGTTCGCAATTACAGTTCTATTGCTGAACCTTATAAGGGTATGTAACGATTGGTCGACAAACGGTTGGTCGACATAAGGATTGGTCGACATAACGATTGGTCGGCATAACGTTTGGTCGACAGAAATTATTAGTCGACATAACGATTGGTCGACAGAAATTATTAGTCGACATAACGATTAGTCGACAGTAACGATTGGGCGAAAGCACGTTTGATCGACATAACGATTGGTCGACAGTAACGACTGGGAGATATACATCCATCACACGCCGTACACAAGATATTCTGTACTTCGTACTCATAATCTTTTTCTCATGCAGACACTCCTTAATCTGATCCTCCCATGACTTCCTTATCTCTCCTCTGCCTTTCCTTCCTGCCACTTGTGCTAAAAAGATCTTCTTAGTAAGCATCTCATCACCCATTCTTTCAACATGGCCAAACCACCGAAGCATATTAGTCCCCACCTTGCTAACAACATTTTGCTTCACATTACACAACTGCAACACAGCTTCATTCCTCACACACTCAGAACGAGTCTTGCCACAAATTTTTGCCTCGCTGAACGAGTTTGTAATTGACTTTTTTGCCCTATCTGCAAAGGGGGGGGGGCGCTATAGCCCCCTCTACCCCCCAAAAGGGGGCGAAGGGATCCCTCGTGGTGTTATTGTGTGCGTCATAGAGGGTTTCCTATACAACTACACAAGAAGTAAATCGCTAACTGCCATAGTGCATGAGATATTGACCTGATCAAGGACTTTCCTTGTAATCCTCTATTGGAAAAAGCTGAAAAAAGGGGCATCTCAACATTATAGTAGTAAAAATCCCATCCCTGCTGCTTCTATAGTTTTAGGCTCAAGGTGTTCCAAAAATGCTGGGTTGTCTGTACTAAGGGTTGATGTTTGCGGTCCATCACCTTGCTCTTGAACAGTCGTGTCAAGAGGAAGCTATAATTCACATCTGACTGATGTGCCCTAAAACATTTTTGTGGATGGTATCGCGAGATGTAGAAGTTACTGTAGAACACTAATTTTTTTGACATTGCCGTGAGCTTAAGAGAAACATTAATTGATTGTGGCAAACACTGGCCATTTTTTGAAAAAACAGGAAAGAAATGTATTGAGAATTTTTCTTCGACAGATAAAGAATTCGAATATATATCTTAACGTTCTATAACTTTTCTCCTGTTAATAGAATAATCATGTGTGATGCTTTCTTGTTTTACTTCATGCGAAATAAACAATTCCCCTTTTCTTTCATCAGCATATTTAAGTCACCAACCTTTTTAAATTTATTTTGCCTGGTTTCAGAAGGGCAGCTTTTAGTGGAGGTCACAATAGGATTAACATATCTCTCGAATGGCAGATTGCGCAGAAGTCTGTTTTGGGACATTTTCATCTTACGATGGTTTTATTTTTTCTTTACGAATTAAATCATACTTTTTTGGAGGGTGTTAATACGTGAATTTACAATTCTTCTAAGAAGGATTTAATTTCTTCTAGGAAGTTGTTAACATCGTGAAAATAATTTTTGATGTAAATCGCTGCGTTGCTGAAGTATTCGGATTACGTGGAATGTTGCATTTTCGTTGCTTTTGACTTACAAATCGTGTGAAGGTAAAAGCTAAGTAAGAGCTCCTGCGAATAATCAGAGAAGCATATCAAATTTCGTTAGGACTTCATTCTCCATTTCAATAGAGTTTAAATTTCAAAATAGGAATGTTCTTTCATTTTTGAAAAATATTATTCAGTTCTAATGTGTTTTTTAGATAATGTTTATTTCTTCACATTTCTCTTTTTACTCTTCATTAATTAAACGTATTTTTAATATATTTCACAGAATTCTTTGTCCTTTTTTCTTCAATTTGTTAAGGATGTTTGATATTTTTGAGACGGCATCAGCTAATAATATATATATATATTGGCTTTAAGGACTTTTCTTCAGCTATCTCCGCGAAAGGAAGACACAGCTGATTAGAGAAAACGCCCGTAATTTTGCTTCTTTTTCTCTTCCTTTTTCATTATTTACTGATTTATTTGTAGTAAGTGCTGGTAAATTTTAGTTCATGAGGAAGGCAACAGAGAAGTAATTTCTTTAAATCACCTTCAGAGGTCGATAATTCATGTTTTGAGAAAATATGGCATCGGTTGTAAATCGATGATTCATAATTATTTCAGGATGGCTGGTTTTAGCAACTTAAGATAATTTGCGGTCTTCTCTTTGGCTATGCTGATGCTTCGGTGACTTTTAAGTAAAAAAGGATTTGTATGCACAAATTTCGCTTGATCTTTCCTTCGGGTGATTGATGTTTGGTGCATATGTTTGCTTTACGTTTTTTTAAATAACGTTGTGTCGTGGATCAATGACTCTGGTTGGCTACGTCATTTTTGTGCGATGTATAGGGTTGTACTTACCTGGTTTACAGAGTAAGTTGCTTCATATTGTTACCTGATGAGTTTTGTGACGACATGTGATTATATGCAACGTCAAAAACTTGTGACAAAGAAATTCTGTATTTTTTTTGGTTTAGCAACCTCCATGGGTACATAAAAGGTATAAGCAGCCTCCTATCTCTAATTTTGAGACACTGGTCCCAGGGAAGAGATAGAACCAGAAACAGCAGGATAAACACGACATCCATGTGTTTTCCCAGGATTTGGGCTCATATCAAGTAGTATGACAGGTCGGAAGCACGTTGATCATTAAGCGACTTAAGACGAAATTAATGACAAAAAATTGTATAATTGGTAAAAACATCTTGATCAATGTTTTACCAATTATACAATTGGTAAAACAAGAAGTGGTTCAAAGTCCTAACTATCTTGGTATCATTATTCAGCATGATTTAAAATCGAATTCACATGTTGACTACCTTTCTAATAAGATCTCAAGAAATATAGGGGTTATTAATAGTGCAGTGGCCAATTTAACCCCAAAATTAATGATTTTATTATACTACACTTTAATTCAATCTCATCTAATCTATTGTATATCTGTTTGGGGATCGAATACTTTATACAATATGAAAAAACTTAAGTCGTTACAAAATAGATTCATAAGACTACTACAATTTAAACTACAAAATACTCAATTTTCAAATACAGTCTTTCAGGCTAGACTCAGTCCAAATGATTTTAATATACTAACTATTCAACAATTGCATATCTATAGTATAGGTAAACTAATGTTTTTGAGAATTAAAAATGGTTATTATCAAGATTTAATTACAATAAGTACTCACAGTCATGATTATTCCACGAGACATAAAACAACATTAATCCCCATGTTTCCACTAACAGAACGATTTAGATCATTTATTAATTATATTGCTCCTGCATTATGGAATGCATTTCCTACTGATATTATATCACTTAATAATATTAATATATTTAAAGGAAAACTCGGGCATTTCTTACTGACCAAAAGCTCATAATGTACTATTACCTTTATTAATTGATAGCACCACCCTAGCTGTGTTTGATATTATGTGGACTGGACTTGTTTATGTTTGTTTGCATTTTTTTTTATTTTCATGAAAATTTTGATGCTGTGGGAGAAGAGGGCACGTCAGGCCTATCAAGCCTTTTCACTCCTCATTCCCCGTTGTTGCAAAAATATATTATTTCTGTTATATATTTATGATTATGTAATACCATGTCTGTAACAACTACAATGCAATAAATGAAATGAAATGAAATCACTCACAGTCATTTTTAGGTATACAAAGTTTTTGCAACAACAAACTCAAAAGCATGTATGAATATAAGATAGACATAATTAGGGACGGGCTAACAAACTCACTATTTTTTCCAATACCATATATAATTTGATTGAAACGGGCCTTCCTTAATAGCAAATTCTGCATATCCCTAATTTTCTACGTTTTCGAAAGAAATGGTAATTCTTGCTGTGTGAGAATATTCAGTAGTTTCAGAGATTTATTAAAATGATTCTCACGCCGAAAAAAGGCGTTCTAAGATTTTTTAATTTTGTTTTCTCTAGTGTCGCCGAAGAGCCTTCCTATACGGTCACTTTATATCCATTTCTTATGAAATCAACAAATGTACAAAGAAGTAAACGACATACCATTCTCTGATGGGATCAAAGTTCAAGTCTGGGTACACGAAGAAGGAACAGAACGTTGTCTCAATTCTATCGAAGTTGTAACGTACCGAGTTACGTATAAAATAACCAAAGAAACGTTACATTTTTGATAACCTGAAGTTAAAATTTTAACGTATAATCTCAAAAAGGGTATAAATGAATTACGTGGATCTGAGTTAAGAACAGAGTTAGAAATTACAGTAAAACACAGGGACTAACGCAGAATCAAGTATGAAAGTGAGAAACGTATAGCTCAGAAACGTACAACCGAGGTTCCACTGTATATTACACTATATTGACAAACGTCACAGGACACCTAGAAGAGAAACACAACATAGCATTTACTGACATACATTAGTACGGTGTCGGTCCACCTTTGGCTTTAATGCATGCACTGACCCTTTGAGACATGCTTTCAACAAGGTTTTGGAACACAGCGATTAGTATGCGCTTTCATTCAGTACATAATGCTACCGCTAACTGTTGCTTAGTAGTAGGCATTGGTTCCAAACTTCTTATGCGGTGCTCTAATTCATCCCATAGGTACTCTATTGGATTAAGAACAGGGCTCTGTGCTGGCCAGTACACACACGATACGGAATTACACGCCGTAACAGTCCTTGCTTTATGGCTTGGTACATTATCTTGCTGGTACCAACAAAGCTCGGTTCCATAGTATTGCCACAGAGTTGGTAGGACATAATTGTATAGAATATCGGGTAGTCGAGCTGGTTAACAGGTTTGTCCACGATAACCAATGGGCCAGGACTATACCACGAAAAACATTCCCACACGAGTACACTGCCAGTTCCAAGCTTGACTGTGGGAACAGTACACTGTGGTAAATAGCGTTACCCCCGGCTGCCGTCATACCCACACACGGCCATCAGACTGATGGATCTTGTATCTGGATTCATCAATCCATAAGACCCGTTTCCATTGATCTAAGGTTTACGATAAATGTTCTTTACACCATGCTAAACGACGAGTGGCATTCCGAGTGGAGATGAAAGGTTTATGAGCAGCCGCACGACCACGGTAACCCGTGGAATGAAGTTCTCTGCGAATGGTACATGTACATACCGAGGTTACAGCATTTTTACTCACCTGTACACTGAGGTCTTGTGCAGTACTCCGTCGATTAGCTGTTAACGACTCTCCTGTTGCTTCGACGTCCTCCATCACTGATTTTCTTTGGTCCGCCGGTACGTTTTGCTGCTTCAGGCACGCCATGTGTCATCCATTTATTCAGTAAATCCAAAACATTTGACTTGGGTATGTTTAAACGCTTCTCGGTTTCTCTTATGGACAAACCACTAGTATAACACCCAACAATCTTTCCTTTCTCTAAGTCAGTTTTCTCCCGCTGCGACATTTTCATTAAACCTCACAGTTCGATATGATCGCCGTCAGCTGCAGGCTTGTTTTTATACCGTTTGCAGCTGTGCCGCGCATCTTAACAACGCAGAGGATCCGTTCATTTGCTTTTGAAGGGGTGTCCGGCGACTTTTTTCAGTATAGTGCATATATATTCCAAGAGTCATTAGGAGTATGCACTAGGGTGACATCTGGTGCTGACTCTGGCTATATAGAACGGGGAACCCTATTTGTTGGCTGATTCAAGGTTTCTTGAATTGGAGGAGAAACTGCAGAAAATAAGGTGGAATGATGTTGGACATAGTAAAGTAAGAACAAAAAAAGATAATTTCAGAATTGAGAAGTGACGTTCTCTTTAACAACCGCGAAACAGATATAGCATAAGTAGTGGTGTTGGATTTAAAATTGAAAGCAAACTAAAGGACAATGCGAAAGAGGTTGAAAGTTTCTCAGTCACAGATGCAAGACTCATTATCCAACTCCTAAAGAGATACCTGATTCAGGTAATTCAAGGCTATGGGTCCACTTCAAATCATCGTGATAACAAATCTCAACAATATTAATTCCCAATGAGAAATTCCAAATCAAATCAAAATTGCAAACTGCACTTCGCCTCCCTGGTGTCCGAATCGTACCAAGCGTTGAATTGTAGTCATTCCTCCGTGGTGGGTCCGAGTTCGAATCTCAGTTAGATATCAGTGATGTGTTTGTTTTACAGCTCTGAATCACCCCTTTCCTCGAACAGGTGACAACAAATTTGGGACGAACGACTGTTTATAGCTCAGTCGCTCGTCCCTAATTGGGGGCCACAAGAGAACAGAAGCTGCACTTGAATAATTAATACAGACATTTCACGTAGACCAGGAACATCAAACAGAGGTCATCTCTCTTTCTACGTTTATAAGTGAGTCACGGAAAATTTTTTAATTGGCCGCCACCAAAAATCGAACCCAGGGTCTTCTAGTTGCGCGCCGGATATGCTTCCACTGCACCACAGCTGCCTCGAATTCCTCCAGACTCACACACACTAACTGCCAAGCCAATTTGGCAGGTTGCTTCTTGGAGCACCGCACAATGCTGGGGATTCACCAAAGATGATAAGCAGCAACTGAACAAATAATTAGAAGGCGAATGAATAATTAATACAGACATTTGACGTGGACCAGGAACATCAAACAGATGTCATCGCTCTTTCAACGTTTATAAGTGAGTCACGGGAAAATTCTCATTGTGTGAGTCTGGAGGAATTCGAGGCCACTGTGGTGCAGTGGAGGAAGCATATCCTGCGCGTAACTGGAAGACCCTGGGTTCAATTCCCGGTGGCGGCCAATCAGAATTTTTCCGTGTCTCACTTATAAACGTGGAAAGAGCGATGACCTCTGTTTGATGATGCTGCACTTGAAGATCGTCAAGGCTGATTTCAGTTCGAACATAGAGGAGAAGCAGTAGAAAGGGACATCGCTGGTAGATTTGATTCGGCAACATAAACGAGTGTAGAATTACTATTGTTGAGTTTGCAGCGTAGGAAACGTCTTCCATCATGAATTTCTCACTCAAGAAAAAGTCGCATAGGGAATGGACGTGGAGTACCCAAATGAAGTGATAAGAGAAATTGATTTTATTATGTGTAACAAAAGAAATTTGTCATACAATTCTGCAGTGAGCTTAACAGGTTCGATACAGTCAGTGACCATAGAATGGTGAGATATAAAGTGCATCTCTTATCGTAAAGCTTGAACAAAGCAAGCTCATAAAGCAAACGAAAAGTATTGACATAACAAATCTTAAGAATACATCATGAAACTTTCAAATTGGAATTGAGAAGATTTCCCGGACTGGACATAACAACAGAAATACACATCTCAAAAGTGAGGAAAAAATTACCAAGGCCTTTATGGAAACAGCGGCAAAAAATAAAGAGTACTAAGAAGAAAAGCAACATGAAGAAAATATCACTACAAACAAAAGGCTAACCATAAAAAGAACGAAATGAAGACATGTAAAGAACTCAAAATAGTATAATTATGTACTAAAAATCCGAAAATTTATTGGCGTAGAATAAATAATCAAAATTTCCAAGCTTTCGCACGTCAACCAGATGGCTTTCTCAAGGAAGGTAGACAGCTAACTGCAAACAGGATAATAGAACGTTTCAACACTTTAAACGCGGTGACTTGACTAGACAATAAATGTTCAAGTCCGCCGATCCTATATGGAATGATGTAAAGAAATTAGCTTCATACTCCACACCCAAATCTACTGCCATTCGCGAAACCTTGGAAATCTTGACCAGCTGCGAGGCTTGAAACGATAGCGTCTCTCTGGAGTTACCACGTATTTGGAATCAATTCTTCAAATAATGCTGCGATTTCTACCATAGTACCGCGTGCCCAACCAACGTGACCTCGTTTCTTCGAAATATCACGTTTGCTCCTAATCATTTATTGTCTAGTCAAGTCACCGCGTTTAAAGTGTTGAAACGTTATATTATCCTGTTTGCAGTTAGCTGTCTACCTTCCTTGAGAAAGCCATCTGGTTAATGGGCGAAAGCTTGGAAATTTTGATTATTTATTCTACGCCAATAAATTTTCGGATTTTTAGTATATAATTATACTATTTTGAGTTTAATTTGGTGTACAGTTCCTACTTTTTGAATATGTAAAGAAAATGTAACTTACAAAGTCCAATTGGCGCTCATATTAGTACTTCGGGGGGGGGGGGGGGGGGCTAAGAAAAATTCTTACCTCCTTCAAGTCTGTCAAACAGTTTAGTAAATGTACAAGATACTAAAATACATACAACAAAGATAATTGATACAATCAATCATTAATATCTTATTGTTTTTAAAAATGCTTTAAAAAAAGGTTTTGTCTATTTTAGTGCACTAAATTTATCAAACATTTGGCTATACCGACGGCTGGGGGAGGGGGTCGAGCCCCCATCCTATGGGCGCCCTTGAGTACTATGTAAGTTGGTGGAAAAAAAGTATCGCTAAACAAGAAAATTGGATTATAAACTAGTGAAAAAAGTAATTGAAAATAACAAAAACCTGAAAAAAAAAGAACAAAGAGTCATCTCAGTAATGGAATGAAACAGATTATCACACTTAGAAAAGATAGCATTGTAAAAGAAAATGCAGGAAAAATTTTGAGGATAGGTATGGAGTGCTACCCAAAACCATACAAAGAGATTATGCATTTATTAGAGACATAAAGAAATACGCAGGCTTTAAAGTGCCCCCAGTTCTCTTGGCAGAAGTTGCTTACGCAAAAGAACATACAACGGGGTATAGCTACAAATGAAGATGGAATTAGTGTGGACATTTTACGGAAAGCCAGTCAGGAAATAGAAACTATACTGGTCTAAGGTTTTACTAGATACCCCAAAGAATGGAATATTTATAATGACTGGAATACTATGCAGTGGTAATGATGATGCATAAAGAGGGAACCTTGAGGTTTTCAGGAACTACAGATGTTTCAGCTTTCCTGTTCGCTAATGCATACTATTAAATCTTTTGAAGGAATACTGTTACTAGACATGGCTCAACGAAAAAGAAAAGAAATTAAAAAAAAGTTAGATTCAGGAGTGGCTTTAGATCATATCCATGCTCTGAGGGAACTAACTGAAAGATCAAATGAACATGAACCACCATTACGTATGGCTTTTATTGACTAAGAAAATGCTTTTGATTCAGTAAAATCAGTAGCAACTGTAATATCTTTGAAATCCTGCGGTACTGAAATACACATGTTAATTTTATTAACATCTAATAGTATCAGTGTCATCTTAATATTATTAAAAATATATATTTCTTTGATATGAGATTTATTAAGAGCAAGGGAAGAGAAAAGAGATAACACTGTCAGCATCTTTCTTTATTTTCACACGCCATATTATTGAAAATAATTGAGAACTGAAGAACAGAACAAGCGCATAGGGAATAGCTCCCTACTAGTATACCAGCATCAGTTGTCCCGAAGTAAGAAATCTCTGCATATAAAGGCTTGCTCTTTTATATACATGATCCAACGTTTCATTTGATTTGCACATTTCTCAGTGAAACAAGTATGAGATTTCAAATACTTATGAATTTTTGGTAAATAAGTACGTAATGATATGGAATCCAAAGTTGCTGAACTTTTCTTTATGAGTTTCCCTCATTACATAGAATTTGAACAATGGAATTATGGTGGTAAAATAACGGCATATACTCTTCACAGTCTCTCATATATGAAGCAGTGAATCTATATTTCTATAGACATGACTGCATGAACTCAAAATCTAATACACAGTATGTCTTGCAGAATTTGTGCTACTTAACCTTTTCTAAATATTTGCTTATTCCACTTATTTAACAAGAGACAGAGAGGCAAGGAAATTGAAGACCGCTTAGACGTGCATTTGTTTGAATGTGGGCACATGGCTAATAAAGGATTATTCTCGGAATTAAATTCATGATATCATGCTACTCGTAAGTGTGAAAACTTAGTTTAAGTAATGTGGGTTGAAAATTGCAACGCTTGAGAATTTACGTTCCCATTGTGGTATCACTCCCCAAAATGCATGTTATCAACTATAATTTAATTGTATCTGTCATTCATTTAACGGAATAATTACAGAAAGTATATTCAGCACCAAGACATAGGGAGGTATTTAATTTAGTTTCATAATAAAAGGCGGTTGTCTTCAAAGTGAAAGTGGGTACGAAAAGTCGATCGTATTTATTTTAGGGCTTTGAGGTTAGTTTCATTTTTTAGACAATTACAAACGCTTTATCTAAACAGTGGTAAAATGTGTACATCTGTTTTACCCAATGCTTTCGGTTTAAGAATAAAAAATCGTCACAGAAAAGGCTAAAGCTAACTTAGAAGTTGTTTTAAAGTTTCAAATACAATGAAATGCCCGCACAAAATATAATACATAGTTTTTTTCAATTTATTTGATGTTTGCATAAGTGAAATTGTTTTCAGCGCGTCAGAATGAACATTATTAATCAAAGCAATATGAAAGTCTGAAAGTAACTGTATCTTTTTATTTTGTATTTCTGTTGCTACAGTTGAGTATAGTACCTTAATGCCAATCCAATACAATGGGATGAATATGAGAAAAATAAAAGAGGAATGGCTGTCAGAGAGATGTTTTGTTTTGGTTAGGCATTGGGATGAGCATAACGTACTTTGATACACTAACTTAAATATTTTGGTATTCGTCGCTTTCGCGCATTATATGCCACAAGCGAAAGCATTTCATACCGAAAGAAGAAACCACAATAAAGGGACAAAGTTCTCTCTAATTTTCACTTTTGAAATAGCTTTTTAACAAGTTAGTAAAATCATGCAATGCATTGATTATGATACGCTTTCCAACATACCAGAAATTATTACTCAAGTTATGTGGATAATGGCTGTGGAATAAATCTCGCTCCTGTGTACTGACCTTTGACTCCATTTCGCCCATTTTCAATAGGGATCTTCCCCAGGTGGTTTCCTACCACATACTAAAATTTCATCGAAATCGAACAATTTTTACGCAAGTTATGACTCATAAGAGCAATGGAATGGATCCCGCTCCTATGTCCTGACCTTTGAGCCTCATTCGCCCATTTTCAATACGGTTCGTCCGCAGGTGGTTCTCTACCACATACTAAAATTTCATCGAAATCGAACAATTTGCACGTGAGTTATCGTGCGGACGGACGGACAGACCAACGGACAAAGCTGGAGCATATACGCTTCTTCAACCTACGGCTGGAAAGCATAAAAAATGAAGAAAAGTGCAGATATGAATAAATTATATTTATTCAATGTAGTGTTTTCTCTTCTGCAATAAAAATTGTAGTGGGTCGCAATATTTTCTACAAAATATATGATTTACTTTAACCAAAACCTGCTTCAGAATGTTTGCCATCAGAAATTAGCCATTTTTATCTGTAGATATAGAACCTATTAGCGGCGAAAGGGCAATGGGCTTGACTTGTTCGCTAGAATTTGTAAACGAAGAAGTAAGTAGGATTTCTCAGAAGGTATGTCTGTCCGAACACCTCCCTCTCAACAAAAAAAAAAAAAAAAAAAAAAAAATTCCTGGAATTTATTCTGAATGAGATCGTATAATAAATGTCTATTACAACATGCGGAATGCAAATGCTCTTTTCTTTCTTTACCAGTCCTAAAACCAGAAAATAATACCGCTTAAAAGAAATTTATTTAAAACATTTGAACACTCAGTTAATGATTTAAAGTTAAATTTCGAAACTAAAAAAAAAAATAGAAGCTCGCATTAAGTACACATTAAAGCAAAGGTTAAGGAATCCGTGAATTTTAATATCTATGTATCTTTTTCATAAGTTCTAGAAGACAATTCTTTTTTGTTACCAGAGCAGATCTGAACTTTAAGTTGACATTTAAAATTGAATTTCATTTCCAGACCTAAAAGTCCCCCTCCCCCACTACAAGTTACCGGCATAAATATTACCAGAAAAAGTAATGCAATTTATCAGTAAATTTTAACATTAATATGTTTTTCTATCAATCATGGAAAACAACTGTGATACTTCAAAAGCAAAGCGCTCGCTAAATCATCCAGCTTACTTTGGGGCATTAAGCATATGATTGCAGCGGAATTCTCTGAAGCTGAAACTCATAAATTCCTTAAAGAATTTTTCATGAAATGCATGTATTATGTTCGCTTCTCAGAGCGCGGATTCTAACAACGTAATGATGTTCGAAGTTTTTCTCGTCTGAGAAATGAAAGAAAGTAAAATTTCACCTTAGATTTCTAATCATTTACGCCAAATGTTTGTTATTAATTCTCCAGAATTTTGTGACGTCACTTTGAGAATTTCTTAAATTTAAAGTTGTTTTCAAAGGGACAAATAGATATGAACAAAAGAATTTTTGAACAAAGTAATTCAAATCTTGCTAATTGCAACGGACGAAATATTAGTTTTTGAGTAATAGGAGCTGAAAATTGTTTCTTTACTTTCTTGTTCTACTAGAAGAGATGTATTTAATACCTTCTTTCACGCGGCTAAACTCAAGATATTTAAATGACATTAGTTGAAGTTATTATTGTTTGACCACAATTCATGAACATCCAGAGCAAAATATTTCACTAACTTTTGCTGATTAGTTCTTGCATTATATTGCTTCTTGCTATCTATTTTGATAAAAGAACCTAAGCGTTTCTATGTTCATAATGAATTCGTCATCTTTTAGGGTCGCTTGTCTTATTCTGTGTAACTGCTTTCAAGACAGTATTGTAAAAGTCAAAAAATACGCAATTCTCTTCCTTAAAGAAAAAATCACTCATGGTATTTAAAGGCCAGTTTCATTTCAGTTTGGGGCCACTGAAACATAAGTCAGAATGGGAGTTTTTGTTTCATTTTCATAAATCATCAAGATCTTAAAATTCACCTGAAAGATTGATATTTAAATAATCGACAACCGAGAAAACATTTGTTTAAGGAGATTCTTGAAACAAAAGGAAGTTTACGCGTACTCAAAACAAACAAGTTTCATTTACCTCTCTGACCCAAAGAAAAATTCTCAGAAATGAAAGCAGGCCTTTTGAAATGTCAACTCAAAATGTTCGTAATTTCGTCACTCCTAATAGCAGATTGACAAATTAAGTATAAAATTCGAAAATATCAAAATTTGCAAATGTTCAAGGCAAGAAAAAATATGGAATTTTTATTTGAAATTAAAAAGGAAAAGTTAGCTTTTATTAACGAAAAGTCTTTAGCTTTGCAGTTTCCACCATTTTATCAGAAAATCAAGGCCAACTTTCATAAAAAATATCAACGATTATTATCTAATAAATATACTAAAGGTGTTTTTTCTTAAAATTTGTAACGTATGCAGTCAGTACTTCATTCTCTTAGTAAAAAATTAAATTCCAAATTTGATTCTGTTCGTTAAAATCAGATGCATAACTTGGTTATAATAAAATGTTGTTCGGAGAAATGAAACGCAATAATAGTGTGTAATTTTTCATATATGTTCTAGGTATATTTTCATAACTTATCATAATAAATTATTTTATGAATGGTTTTAATGTTAAATTCTGAAAAAGAAATCCAAAGTGCAAATAAATATACAAGTTAAGATATCATGAAATAATTGCGCAGAAGGAAACAATAGAACTTGACAAAATCTACAGACGAAACTAAGAGTTCACAAGTTTTAAGGATATCATATCAGAATAGTATCATTGTCTTTCCTTTCTCCGTGACTCAATCCAATGTCCGACTTAGTATGAGGTACGACCGAATCTGATCCTTGAGTCAGTAAAATACATCTCACGCCAAATCGAAAATGTATTTCTATTGACAAAACGTTACCTTTTGTAAATCGTAAACCAACAAAGTAGCGTATGTTAGAAGGCCAATTGGGAGGAGTACGCAGATCGCATTTATTTAGAACAATTTTCATTTCGTATAACTGCTACTGTCCTAACTGATTTACTAAAGATGCAGAAATATATTTTATTTATTACAATTGTCATCTGTTCGAGTACTGCTTACCTTATTCAGAATTTAACTCCACAGTGGGGATAAAAATTAGCTCAGTCCTTTATGCTATGATATGTTTATTTGCAAGTGAATTATTACGATTCATATCAAAATCATTCATGTGTGTGAAAGCACCCGATCTCTGAGAACTACAAGAACATGCAGTCCCATTAACAATGTAAATTTCAATTAAAACACTGGAAATCTTTCCACATGCGTTTCTTAAAACACATATAAGAAAAAAATAGTATTTTCTTACTATTTAAGTTAAACCGAGAAATGAAACACACACAGATACATGTAGCTTCCTCCTGTCCCATGAACTGTTATATTAATCTCAGATAATGTCAAAAACCAGATTTCTAAGCTGGCATGTGTAATGTAATTTCGGAAAGATGTACCAAAATCTTGCTCTGACAACGAGCCACTCCGTTCTCCTGTTAGTTGAATGGCTGTAACCTTAGCTAACTATATGCTTAATTGTTTTGTTTTTCCTTTTCATTTATTTGCTATGTGGCAGCATTTAGCTTTTGTACCATAAAATTCTATATTTCATTCATAACATTTTGCAAAAAAAAAAAAAACGAACCCCGCTGTAATGTGTGATTCCCACACAGGCAAACGCAACTATTATGGGTGCATACTTAACTTACACACTGGGAAAGTTTCTTTTTTTATTTCATCACAGTGATTTCGAATCATAATTGGGAAACCCTTCGTACCTTTACTAATTAGAACCAAAACAATTTATGTGTCGCATGTTTTCAGAATTGTGATATTTTTCATGAGTTTTTACAGACTAACATATTAAATATATGGATTTCGGTCTTGTGCCCCACTACTTCAAGATTTAATTAAAATTTATCTTTTCTACTTGGGAGAGGATTTGCCCAAATTTAGTCAAATTCAAAAAACAAATAAACAAAATTGATTGATCATTATTCTCGTCAATTCAATTTCTTCTATGTTAAGGAATTTGTACATACCTCAAAATTATAATATCAGTGCGTCGTGTACTTTTAGTTTGATAAAAACATGGTGCTATAGTTCGATGCTTCGAATAGATTTTGTCGGGATTGGCAATGTTGAAACAGTTCAGGTTTTCCGCCGAAGTGTTATTAAAAAAAAAACGTTACTGCATTTTAATCTGCCGTACCCTAGGGTTAAAATAAGAATGAGAATAAAAGTTCTTGAAGTAGTGTAAAGTACGTAATGTAAGTTAGAAAATTGTGCTGTGGAATAAGCCTTTCTGGATGTTATGGGGATTTTTTTATGTGATATATATAAAAAAAAGCTTCAAAATCCAATGAAATTACAAATAGCCTGTTCCCCAAAATATACTGTTCTGTGAAAGTACCTACAAAGTAACTAAATTTAGCGGCAGCTGACAGTTAAATTTGAAGAATGTAGAAACTTAAAACAATTTTTCTTCAGCTTTTTGTTCGAAAGGTAATTTATTGAAACTGGCACGAACATTCGGCGAAGTAAAATTGGAACAACAAAATAGCAAAGCAAAATATCTCACCTATTTCCATATAATTTCCTAATGTTTACACATGCATCCCTAGTTTTCCGAGTTTTAAAGATAAGATAGACTTTAATTTCCTCTTTCTTTGCTAATGATAATTTATTCATGATAAATATAAGTGTTTTACTTTTCTAAAAGAAATCGAGATCTGTATTTTTTACCAGTTCGTGTACTAAAAACAGTACTCCAAAATTCGTTGTAGTTCATGTGTCCTTCTACAAACGTAAAAATTTAGAACCATTTTAAGTTTTTCCATTATTTGAAATGGGAAGTCGTTTGCTTAAAATCTGTTGCCTGTCCAAGTTTGTCCGTAGTTTTTCTTGGCTATTAATATACATACGACAAGTTTTCTCTTATGCAGAACCTCAGAGCAATGCCAATTTTTCCCAACATACACATCCATTTGCAGATACGAATATATACAGTAGTTCAGTCAAGGAAAATTAATAGACATAATTGGTTTTCGATTTTTAAAATTTAGTGTGCAGTATAATGCAATGATGCCTAACTTCGTATCACAGCTGTTTTAAGATGATATACTGTCCAAAGGATTAAATATTTGCCTCTCCAAGAACGTCATGGATTTTAAAATGATTACTGTTTTACGAATGCAACAAGCAAAAACACATGCTAACACTCAAACTTAAAAGGTCGCAACGAGTGGTACAAACTGTTGGATTCTAACCATTCGTCGGAGATGGGTTAGAATCCCGGGTGAGACGTAGATTGTGTGTTTATTTATTTTTATTTATTTTATTTATTTATTTATTTATTTTTGTTGTTACATGAAAAAAATTGACAGTACATAAATGATGAACGTAGACTGTAACAACAGGGAAAACAAGGGAAAAGGCCGAAAGGGCCTGTAATAGCCCTATACTCCCCGTAGAAGAAACGTACTGAAACTGGCACGAACATGCGAAATTTTTTCTTCGAAATCTTACGGTATTAGCCTTTTCCCCTTCTCTAGAACCAGTGGCCCTAAATTAGGGATAGGCAACTGCTTATAACCCATTGAGTTGCTCACAGTGCTCGTAAAACTCCCAAGCAAGCGAAAATTATTCACACAGTCAGGAACCAATACGAGGACTCTAGCTGAATTGCAGCAGATTTTAAGGGATAGTAAAACTACATTTAGAGTCTTTGCAGCTCTAAACAAAAATAACATAACATTCAAGAAAATATTTATTCAAATTTTTATTTTTTCGTAGATTACCTACATTTTTTTTCTTCGAAAAAAGCACGGGGAGCTGTTTTTTGAGAGAAGAGGGCGAAAAAATCTGCCGCGACTAAATATGCTACCCTAAGTGCGCTCATCATTGACCCATGAGATACTACAGCATTGGGCCACACAAAATTTGGGTTTTTTTAGTAATACCTGCGCACATTAGGTGATGACCAGAAGCACAACTTCGAAGAAAAATCAATATCGTGAAAGAAATCAAAGTGCAGTCCAAGTTAAAAATCGATAATAATAGCCAATTTGATGTAAAAACTGTCAGCAAAAATTTGAGTTGTATGTCTACACTAGTAAATTTCAAAAATAATCAGAAACGCGATTTTGTATTTAAATACCAGAGTGGTCGAGAAATTTCCTAGGTATTCACATTAAGGCATTGCTTTATTAAAAATACTAATTTTTTATGAAAGTGTTGTAACATAATATTACATACAGATAGCTTCTAAAGATTTACAATGGATTGAAAAAGTTAAAAACTTTTCAATAGCATCAAATTAGTATTACGAAATTACTTGCTCGGTAGTGGATATTCTCACTTCCTGGCTTTAACCCTTTGCTTCCTGTTGATTCTACCCTTTCAAAACATCTGCTTCCACTCACAACATACTCGGCGAATGTCAGTGACCTCGGTTCATGATTTTAAACTTTCTCTGATCTCATACTAACTTGCCAGAAATCTACTGCAGTGTGAGATGTGCATCGCCAGTGAAAGCAAAATTTCACGAAAGAAAATGAGAGGGATCCTTTTCTTAAGCTTACTTTCACTTTCTTCAAAAAAATGGAAGAAAAAAAAAACTCCTTGAAAGTCACCAGGGTACAATCACCTCAGGTCGCGTTCATTCCCCTTTAACCCGGCGGTTCCCAATACCTCCAGTGGGACGCAAAGTTCCGTTATCTCCTCCTCCCCCCAATGCAGAAACCCCCAGAGTCCCTTCACCCCAAAGCGAAAGTCTCCCGCATTGTGTTAGGCTGTAAGTAGCAGTCAAATCTGTTTTCACTTTTTAAACCTCGCGCTGTATTTTAGTGTTGTATCTATGTTTGTATGGTTCGCTTTGAGGTATACACCATGTTACTTTGGATATCATAGTAAGTGAAATTTTATTATTTGTTGATACACACGCGCTGTCTGATGTTTTCCGCTATACCTGAAGAGCCACATTTAAAACGGAAGACTTTCAAATTTCATTGCATAACCCCGTCGGTTTTGTTCTCAACAGAGGTCTTTAACCTTTTTTGAACTTCCTGCCAGTTTTGTTTTACATGCAATCAAGCTTAGCGTCAACATTCGTAATTTATCCTTTATTCTATGCACGTGAAAATCTGTCATTCTCAGTATTACAATATACTAATTTTTTAAATTTAGAAAGCAATTTTTATTATTAAATATAATTCACATATAAAAAATATTGTAATTAAAGATGTGAAGGAAGTGCCTAAAACCTACCTCCCGTAAATATAAATTGCGAATTTGGCATTGTTTTGGCGTATGAAGCTCGCCAGTATTTGGCACTTTTGGCGAAAACGCAATCTTAGAAGGAATCCCTAAATGCCAGTTAGTTAATTGCATTATTGATCTAAATTTCATTTTTATTAAAATTGTAAGTTATACGGATTATTTGCGTTTTGAAAAGCAAAGTGTAAGTCAAAAATGTTCCTTGAAAACTCTTTACTAACAGAAACCTCTGTACACTACCTGAACATAAAATAAACAAAATCAAAGTAAAAAAATCGAATATAACTTCATGTGAAATTTATTTTTCCAAATCACATCAGTTTTTTTTAATCATTTCGGATGCGTGCATCAACCATAATTAGTCATTACGACGAACAACTTAAGAGCGAGAGCAGATATTATGAGCATTTTAAAAACCAAGTGTTTGCTAAAATTTAGTTTTTTTCAGTGTCAATGTACTTGCTATATTATTGCAAAGAAAGTTTCATAGCAAGAGTGCATAAACATTTCAAAAAAGATCATCAAGCTCGAAAAGTAATTGGAGGAATGCAAAGATATTTTTTTTTTGCAAAAGTTAAAACATGTAAAATACAAATGAATAATAATCATTTACTTAATTCATATAAAAGTAAAAGTATGCTTAGCATAGTAGAACAAAAATACGTTTATGACATGTTAATTCCCTAAATCACCTGTTTCTTGGATGAAAGTAGAACCCTTTTAATCATTAACTTGAAATATAGCGAGCTTCGTTTTCCCTTTAGAGATCTTACGGAGGGGCTCTACATCTTTCTACAGTGTTATAAATAACGCGTAGAAAATAATCTGTTAAAGTAAATTATTTAAATTTGGCATGTATTATGAATAAAGTGAAATAATAGCAAACAGCTGTCTTCCTTTAATCGAAGCATTGTATGTACAACTGTATCGCGCCCTTAAAGATGATTTGAGGAGACATCTTAAGAAAGGTACACTACGGTTTTTGAGAAGTTGCTCATTTTGAAAATTAGGAATAATCATCTTATTTAGTACGATACAATGAAATAGATGTGTGTCTAATTATTAAATTATTTGTATTTCCTACCTTTTAAGATACATTGGCCAATGATATAAGTTCAAAATTTTTCTAAAAGACTATGTGCTAGTCATTCATGTAAACTAATTGTCATGCCCACGTACTATTTAAATTGTTTTCTAAAATACAACTATGTTTTTTGGTTGGTTTTCCATGCTCCGTTTTTTTAAATATTAAGAATTTATCGCAGATTTCAATGAGTGATATGATATTTATATCTCCCAAGAACCCTTAAAATAATTTATTAAAGAAATATAAGAGTGCTTGCTAAATGGTGTGTGTTTTTTCCATGATATCTTTTCATTTGTAAATTATGGAACTTAGAGTGCATTAAAATGATATTGATAGCATATTTTTAAGTGAACATATTTCCATGACAAAGTCGACAAATGCAGTGAATTTCCTTTTGTGTTAAAATGTCGTTCTGTATTTTTTATGTGTTCTCCACCTGGTAAAAATATTTGTCTTGGCTTTATGTTAATTTAATGGCAAAGCAAGGTATGACCGAAAACAATTTAGACTTACCCTATACATGCGGGGTAAGACTATGTTTATGTTAAAGACCTTTCTACGGTGTTCTAAATAATGACAGAAAACGATTTCGGCTTTTTCCATACATAATTTTATGCAAATCCCTTTCATGGCTCTGATTTCATGAGAAATGTTTGAGAAAGTTTTGGAGATCATGGTAGCTGATACTATTTTGTTAATATGACCGAGGCATAGTATCATAAATGAGATGTTATTTAGAAAAAGTAAGTATCCTTATGTATGTTTTTCTGTTGTCTTTAGAACGAGCATTTTTTGAAATAGCTATTCGATGGCTTTAATAGGTAGATCAGTTTCCCATAAATATCTTATATACGAATCGTATTAAGCAATTAGAAATTCAAATCGATGTTTTATTTTGTTCAGTAAACGTCGTAGCACAACTGTAATTCGAGATTTAATTCTCTTTTTTGCAAAAAGAATAGTTTCTATTGTTGTATCTGAGGAGCGTCATTTTGCCGTTGTTTCATCCGGTGGCAAAGGGTGTGCAAAAAGAGACATTTTAATTCTTACAAAATTTACAATGGTGAAAATTTTTTCACAAAAGCTGTTTAAAACGGCCACGCTTTATAACACTGGAATTTTTTATTCTCAGATAATTATAAAGAAACCAGGTGAAGTGTATTCGTGTAATAACTAAGGGGAAAATTTAATCTATTGTTTGGTAATTAGTGCATTCAATTTTATTTCTTACCAAAGCGACTAACTGACAAATTCTAATTGCGAAATGAATTTATATCTCGGGATTATGGTCACTTTCAAAGTACGAGGTGTGCACAAAGATGCACCCAGACTGTATTTAGAATTCAGAAAGCAAAATACTTACAATCTAGTCGAATGTATCTCCTTTAAAATGTTCTCTGAATTAGTACAGTTGTTCTAGCATTTCTGCCACTTCGTAAATCACTTCAGGATGTCTTTGAAACCATATTAAGCTTCCATGTGGTATTCTAAATAATGCTCTCTACGACCTCAAATCTTCGTCTCTTCAAATATTCTTTTCAATTAGGGAAACAAAGGGAATTCACAGGGGGCCAAACTAGATTAATAAGGCAAGTGCGGTATCACTGAGATTGGCGTTTGGTGAGGAACTCACGGATTGACAGTGCCGAATGTGCAGGCGCATTATCATTACTCAACAACTAGGAACGAAACTCTCATTGTTAAGGCCGTTTGCGCCGATTTTTTTTCTTGGTATATTCGAAACCTCCTTGTAATAAGTCTAGCTCACAGTTTGTTCAGACAGAGAAAATTCAAAATGCATCTGACGTTTAGTCAACAACGTCTACACATTTGATTTCATTTGTCGTTCTTTTTTGGTAGAGACCTGGGATTTGTCACATGCGATAATATTTTCTATAAAGTGTAGGTCTATTGCTGCCCTATTTCTAAGGTCCTAACAAACTGTAAAACGGTGTTAATTTTGACCATGTGTGAGAAGCCTAGGCACAGACTGTTACTCTTCTGGTAAAAATATCCTGTGTCAATATTGCATGATATGGACTAATTGAAATGCCAGTTTTGCTAGACAGCTCCCTAACAGTTAATCGTTTGTGACTTCTGATTACGTCATTTAAAAAGGCGATGAAATCGTCTGTTCTTAAAGTCGAAGGGCGGTTCAGATTGAAGATAATATTTATTCGATGTTCGGCATTCTTTAAATATCTTAAACCATTCAAACGTTTTTGAATAGCTTAAAGCTTATTTTTCTGCCAGTGTTGCTTGTATAATTTCAAATGTTTCAGAGGCAGTTGACGCATACTCGCCAATCATTCACATCGGCGATTGTAAAATTAGAGTAATAAGCAAGCATGAAAGCAAATGCAGACCTGAAACTATGCATGACCTTGAGCAACCGCCTCTGCCATTATATCTATAAATAGGAGTCTGGCGTTTTACACTCAGCACAATAACTAAAGCTGTAGTTCTTCTACGTTTTGAATACACCTCGTAGAAGTTTGCATTCCTAGCTCAAGAACAGTGATGCAGTCCTGTTCTTGAGCTAGGAATTTATATATATATATATACGGAAAACACCAATACTGTAAATTTCTTTAACAATTACTGAATAGCAAGACCAAAACTTTACTAACCACTGGGATAAGAAGAGAGGGATATAGAGCTATGGTAAGCTGTTCTCCGTGGCGTTGTCAACGGCCAGGCACGGACAACACCCAACCAGGTATATATATACGCATATATATATATATATATATATATATATATATATATGCGATCAGGGCCGGTTTAAGGTGGTGGCTATAGGGGCCAGGAGGCATGCCTGGGCTAATAAAAGAGAGAGAGAGAGAGAGAGGCTTATAAAATAGTGTTACTTTTGTCTCGTTTGATTTCCACTTAGTCAGAAACCGAGGCTGGAAGACGAACAGATATCAAGGCTCACCAAGTGTAAAAGTTTCTCACCAAGTGTAAAAGTTTCTCACCAAGTGTAAAAGTTTCATGTCGCTGTGTATAGCGCGGTCAGCGAGACATTTTAAGCTTGTCCACTACCATCCACTCACACTTCCCAATTTGCACTTGTAGCAGTTAATGGTCAAAGTTCCCAAGGGCTTCACATTGCATAACAAAAATGATGCACTAAGAAAAGTATACAACGCTAAATCATTAGAATATCCGAGACAAAATGTAGGAATCTTATGCTTTTAACTGACGCTCTTAGGAGAAAGATAAAAGCACAGTCTTATATTATGAAAGCTCTGCAGATAATTTATCAGAGAATGCACTAGATATTAATTATCACAAGCATATTGCTACACTTTCTTGTTTTAACGGACTTTATAATGATTCCCCGTCATAAGTTCTGAGGGGGGCCACTCTGATGTCTTAGCCTAGGGGCCCTCTAAGGCCTTAATCCGGCCCTGCATGCGATTTTGATCAAGGGTAATCTATTGTGTTCGAGATGGATTATTTTCTTTGTGCAGACTGTGTCGTACCCACTTCACTGGCTACGTCTGAGGTGGTTTCGGTAAACAAAAGGTCTACGGATTTGTTCAGAGAGAGAGAGAGAGAGAGAGAGAGAGAGAAGAAGAAGAAGAATAAGAAGAAGGAGGAGGAGAAAGAGAAGAAACTCGGTTTAGATTATCTGTGCTAAAAAAAAAATGTCGATTTTGATGGTGGACGACTGAATAAATAAATTTAAGAAAGTCAGATTAGGTCAGGTAAAATATAGCCTGGCGCCGCTGGACCTTGTAAAATGTCGCCTTCGATTGGACCCCTGCTGAAGAAAGGTGTCTTGCCGGACATAATGCAGATATGCACTATATAATCAAATGTATCAGGACACCATTTTGAGTAGCAGATTTGTCCATGTACGTCACAGCCATAGGGAACACCTTGGCCGGCCTTTTTTGCTACAGCAAGGCTTTTTCGGTCAAGTTTGAAAAGCTGCCTTATGTACAGGTGTTTGCCCTGATGAGAACTGTACATTGTTTGATGAGACTTTCTTGTTCTTAATCGTTTGTTTTTTCAGTGACTTTTTGGGACCTGACATTTAGCACGGAAATTATGTGTTTTGGATTTTACTCGTGAATTTTTTTGTTGTATGGCCCTTTTGAATGAATGTAAGGTCTTTTTCGTTTCTTTTGTAATTTCGTGGTACTTACAATTTTTATTGTCTTGAGTTTGAGTCTCGAAGATATAGTGATCCATGTGGCTCAGCCATGCTGACATTTTGCTTGTGATTTTTTAAAAACTTTTATATATATATATATATATACACGAGTGTACAAACATTAATTGTTTCGCTTTCAGATTTCTGAAAAGTCAGAAATTCGAATGTGAACCTATTTTGAAATTCCTCTTTAGTTAATAATGAATGACTTTAAAGGATTTGGTAGGATTTCGGGGAACAACGACCAACATAAGCAGCTCGTATGGCTATAGGCCACAAACCATAAGGAGCTCGCAGGGCTGTAGAACACCATAATCAGCTCGTAGGGCCGTTGCCCGTCCCTAATTTGAAGTCAGTGGTTCCACAGAAGAGAAAGAATCGGTAACTTTAAACAAACACACCACCAATGCCTCATTCGGGACTCGATCCCGAACCCACCTCGGACGAATGGTCCGAAGACAGCTTCTCAGACCACTAGGCTACTGGTAGGTATTTTTAAATAAGGAAAACACCTTCGTCATATTTCAAAATCATTCGATGAAGGCTTTCTTTATAATAGTGCATATTCTCTGCGTAATGCTAAAATTATTAATCCTTAAAATCACATTATTATTTGATGTTTCATAAAATGAAGATAATAACTGCCGTCCCGGTGGCGCAGTGGTCTAAGCGATAGTCTCTGATCATTCGTCTGAAAGGGGTCCGGGTTCGAATCCCGAGAGGCATGGATGTTGCGTTTGTCTTACGGCACTGGCTCTCTCCCTTCCCTGGAGCCAGTTGACCTAAACTAGGGACGGGCGACTGCTTACAGCCCATTGAGTTGCTCACGCTGGTCGTTAAACCTCCAATCGAAAAAAAAAAAAAAAAAAAAAAAAGGCTGTAACGCAAAATAAATATATACAGAAGTACATACAGATATTTAAGAAATTGTGATACGGATTTCTAAAACAAACTGGGCCGCCCCGGTGGCTCAGTGGTCTAAGTGATGGCTTCTGATCATGCGTGTGAAAGGGGTCCGGGTTCGAATCTCGGTGAGGCATGGATGTTGTGTTTGTCTTACGGCACTGGCTCTCTCCCTTCCCTGGAGCCATTTGCACTAAATTAGGGACGGGCGACTGCTTATAGTCCATTGAGTTGCTCCCGGTGGTCGTTAAACCTGCAATAAAAAAAAAAAAAAAAAAAAAGATAGTAATTATTCAAGTTGGTAAGGAAAGTCATGGACCAGGCCAACATCTCCAGAACTATGATAGCTAGTGTTCTACTTTTTGTTAAGGTGTATATGAAATGCATACGACGCTACATGATATAAAACTTTGAATACCCTTTGTCCCGATGGGGGAGAGATGAGGGGTTGTATTTTATCTTGGACAGCAGATATCAAGTGAGAGTCACACTGATGAAGAAATTCATCGGCGAACAAAACTTGCCTGGAGAGCTTTTGGAAGAAACAGCATAATTTTCAAGAGCAATGTGCCATTATGTCTTAAAAGAAAAGTGTTTGATCAATGCATCCTTCCAGTGCTTACGTATGGTGCAGAGACGTGGACCTTAACTAAAAGAGACATACAAAGGCTGCAGACAACTCAAAGCAGAATGGAGAGGTGCATGCTTGGTGTAACCAGGAGAGATAAGAAGAGGAACTCGTGGATCCGAAAAATGACAAGAGTGGAAGATATCATGATCAGAGTTAAATCCTGAAATGGCAATGGGCTGGACATACTGCCAGAAGGACAGACCATCGATGGACAGCCGAAATTTTAGATTGGATTCCAAGGGACAGGAAAAGACCCAGAAGAAGACCACATGGGAGATGGGTGGATGAAATTCGAAAGTATGCGGGAGTGACATGGAGGAGACTGGCACAAGACAGACCGCTGTGGAGGAAACTTGGGGAGACCTTCGTCCAGCAGTGGATTGATAATGGTTGACAATAATGATGATAATGATGATTACACTCATTTGAAGATAGTGTAAAAAGTCATTTTTAAAGTTGTAGAGCGATGTAAAAAGAACACATTTTGTGTTTCTCCCGAAAAAATGATAGAAAGGAAGTCCTTAAAAGTCTACACACCCAGGCAGCTCTGTGATTCCCTCTATTTGCAGCAAATTTGCGTACATATCCACTTTCGCGAGACCTGCTGGTTTAGCACAACATTTAAAGGTGCGTGCGATGTACCCAATGTTATCAATCAGTGTCTTATTCTAGAAAGTTGCCCTTTCTCTGTAGTTGTGGTCTCGGAAATAGGTTTGAAAACGCCATGTACAAGCGCATTTTCTTGATGAATAATGTCTGCATTTAAGAAAGAGGAATTCGGGTGAATAGTTTTGGTTTATGGTAAAAGCAACTGGAATGCTCGTGCAGAAGAGCGAGTGTACGGAGAGGGGTTTCCAATATCAAACATCCTGATCATTGGACCACCAGAAATGCAGTCATCCAATTGAATGGTACTGGCAGTATACGCTCACGTACGTGCCAATCACAACGGGATGTCACTGATGTTCTGGCATACGTGTTGGCATCTCCCTAATGCAACTCAATAGATCCCTATTCGTGTCATTTTCAGTAAGCATTGCAGTTTGAGGATTCAAGGAAACAGCTGGAACTTTGTAACTTTTTGTTGAATAGGCTAGAAGAGGAAGCAGATTTCTTGTAGTTGAATAGGCTAGAAGACCAACTGTTGTTGAATAGGCCAGAAGAGGGATTAGATTTCTTGTCGTTGAATAGGCTAGAAGAGGTACCGTTGCTGAATAGCGTAGAAGAGGAACCAGATTTCTGTACATCTTATGCACAGACAAGTAGCAGTTCACAAAAGATTGTGTAGTGAACACATAATGAGAACTACTGGTCACCGGGCAATTCCTACTGGATGAGGAACGCAAATCATCAAGTCAAGTGGTCCAGTAACGTTTGGTGTGGCCTGTGGATAAGCCACATAGCCTTTTTTTCATTTAGATCATCTGAATGCTATTTGCATCTGTTAAAAAAGAGTGTAGCAGATTTATTAGATAACATACCGTTAGAGCTATTTAACAACATGTGGTATTAGCACAATGGAGCACCAATGCATAGGACAAGTACCACACTAATTATACCATCTTTTTCACCAGGTAAAGCTTTCGAAGCACGATCTTGAAGAAACAGACGTAAAAAACACATGTGTATACCAAAAAATACATTAAAATTTATTCTACGTTAAAATATACACAGATTAAAACTCCTACAAGTACTTTCGGGTGGACCATTCACCCATCTTTAGGTAGTACAAGCTAAATGAGACATAAGAACGGTGTTGTATATATACATCGTCAAGATAACAATGTATAACGACATTGCATGGATACTGCGCAATCTCATCGACCCAATGGGCTAGTTCGTATAAGGTGTACGCATTTACTCTGTTACATCAAGTATTATATTGCTACCATTTGACATATCCTGGGTTGATGACTGTATACGTGATCTCCACACCGTAGGAAGAAAGTATGGCATGTCGTCGTTACAGCATTGGACTGCATATCTACAAATATACAGAGTTTCAGCAATGAGGGTCTGTATTTTTGTTCTAAGTTTTATTAAGACACGCGCTTCATCCCATAATGGATAAAGCGTTCCAGCGGCGACAGGTCTGGCTAATGCTGTATTAGTCGAGCAACATCTGACATTATACTTGTGCTCCGACAGTCTTACCCCCAGAGAGCGGGTGGTGGAGCCGATATATACTTTGTCTTTAATAGCTGGGTCATGGCTCATCATAGGGATGTCATAGACTCCGCTCCTCCTGTCCTCGGGGATTGAACCTCTATCTTGCTTAACAATTGCAAATAAAATACGCGCACTTTCACCAATCCCCAAAGTATGGCTTGCACAGACATTGTTCAAGATAGAGGATATAGGGGGAATAAAAGGCATAGAGCCAATATATTTAATTGGTCGTGATTCCTTAAGTAATGTTGTTTGGCAGTTTCACGAACTTGTCTGTGTATTTCGTCGACACACTGGGTACTGTATCCATATCCCTGAGCGCTATCCTTAATTTTCCTTATTTCTTTTTGACGAGAATGGTTCGTTGTTGAATGGAAATATGCCCTACTAACTAATTAGTTAATTGCTGCTAATTTGTGCCGTTTGGGTTGTAAGGAATGCCTTGGTATTAAAGTTGGTATAAAAGTTGGTTTTCGATAAACTTCAAACGTAAGTTCCAATGTGTCTGGGTTGCGCTGTATAATGAAGTCTAGGAAAGGCAAAGTATGCGTAGTTTCAACTTCAATGGTGAAATTCAGACTGAGGAATTGTGCTGCCATAGTATTGGTAAATAATGTTAAGTCTTCATCAGTATGCGGCCAGAACATGAGAATATCATCTATATATCTCAAGTAGAGCAGTGTTTTTTTTTTTGTCCGTTTGTGCATATACCGGACTTTCTAGTGTTTGCATAGCATTTCAGCCAAAACAGCCTAAAGTATATCCTGGGTTGATGACTGTATGAGATTGCGCAGTATCCATGCAATTTCGTCATACATTGTTATCTTGACGATGTATATATACAACACCGTTCTTATGTCTCATTTAGCTTGTACTACCTGAAGATGGGTGGATGGTCCACCCGAAAGTACTTGTAGGAGTTTTAATCTGTGTATATTTTAACGTAGAATAAATTTGAATGTATTTTTATGAGTTGGAGTATACATGTGTGTGTTTTACGTCTGTTTCTTCAAGATCGTGCTTCGACAGCTTTACCTGGTGATATACTAAATAGAACACGGAGACCCGGCAGCATGATCCCCAAGGTCACCGGATTTTATACATTTTCCTTCTGGGCCATCGGAAAACATAGGGAAACACCACCGTTAGATGTACTAGATCTCGAACAGAGAACCACGGCTATATGTGCCAGTGCCGATGAGCATATGTTGAACAGCATACGGAGGCAGTTAGTTGAACACGTTCAAGCGTGCATAGCTGCTGATGGTGGCGACCATGAGTATGCAAACATGTAAGTTCGATTTTGTATGCTATAAAGTCCGTTTTCTTCATTTACATGTTGCAGCATTGCCAAAATCTTCAGATGTTGCTTCTTGATGTTTATACTATTCTGATGGGAGTTTTCTGGGTTTCTTTCCGTTCCTTATTTCGAGACAAACACATAATGTACCATCTTTACCACGCTCTACAATTTTGTTATTGACTTTGTGGTCCTATCTTTAAAGGAAGGAAAGATGATGAAACAGGATGGACCTACATGATGAAACAACGTTGGATCTCCTAGCCCCCTTAATTTCTTCCATTGGCGCTAGGATGATCCAACGTTGTTTCGTCATAACGCTCCGTAGGGGTTTCTTATCCGCTTGCAGAAAAGATAGATCGGATATCATAGTTCTCGAGATGCTGACCTGGTCTATGGCTTTACATGCCCTCCTGTATATCGATTAAGGTATTAATGAATGATCAATGAATGAAATGCGGGATTACACCATTGTACAATACAAATTTGAAAGATGTTAATCCGTTTATTATTGTAAATATGACATGGATGTTAAGTCAGATAATATCCGAGAACCTGAAAATTTCGTTGTCCTAGAGCGTGAATCAAACCCGCGTCTCCCGGAGGGCGCCCGTGTTTGCTAACCACTACACTACCCAGAACGATCAAGTTTCAAGTTTCCGATATTTTCATTTTGTAAGTTTCTCGCTGCCTGTTTTTAGCAAATTCATGCTTAACATGATATGTACTATAAATATAAATCTTTCTCAACAGCATAAGAAAAATACAGTATAATCAGTGTACCACATGTTACAGTCTTCTCATATTTGTTCAGTTCGCAGATAATGTCATGTGGAAAATAAATCTTTTATAGCTATTACTTTTTATTGGTGACAAGAACAACATTAAGGTATCCGCACACCTTCCGAGAGGATTTTTTCAAATTATTTGAATTTTTGTTTCTTTTCTGCATTTTATAATGGAATACGGCTAAACTATGGAATAACATAAAAATAAAGGTTCTGAATTTTTTTGTTTTCATTTTTAGCGCGAAAAATAGGTAAAAATAGCAAAACATTAACACTTCCGCAAAACATAACTCAAAATCAAATCAATGTATTTTCATTTTGTAAATTTTATTATGATGACAATAACATCCTCTAAAGAATAGACTATTCCCATTATCATAGCGCAGTTACTTAAAATGCTGTAAAAGTTAAAATACTGTCGAAAGGGAAATCATTCAAAATTTATTGCAATTCATAATTCATACCATAAAAATTAAAAAATATAATGAATGTACAATCATGGGAATAGTCTATTCCCTTTATATTCTCTTGCAATATATTCCTGTAAAGTTTCAAGGCATTTCAAGCATACTTTTTGCGTTATGATGTTTTGCATGGAGGCAAAATATTAAAAAAATCATTTCGAAAAAGAGCTAAAAATAACGTTTAAACACAAATCCTACTTTAAAAACAAAACTAAACGTTAAAGTGCCCCTGATTAATAAATTTCACCATCTTTGCTATGCAAAACAGTTATTTTTTTCATCCTGAGGACTCACATTGTTTTTTGCAACAGGGGTTGCATGCCGTTTCCAGTCATGGATTCGAATGTTATCTGAATGTCTATAACCCTGCAATATGAAAAATATTGAGTTTTCAACAATGTTCAACTTGGCTAGTACTTTCAAACAACCTTTAAAGCAATCATCAAGTTGTGTGACAGCATCATATACGCCTAATTTCATATTTTTGAGGCAAACGAAAACCTGCTTCGGTATTTTCTGCCATATCATAACTTAGTTGCCAGATCCTTTTTAAGTATTTTAAATAATTGAAATTTTAATTTCTGTTTTGATTTATATACAGGATCAAATTTGAGCGTTCATATTTAATAAAATTTCAATGTAATTAAACATTTAAGCTCACTTTCGGTTTGCACAACAGTACTTCCGGTTCTAAAAAGTTGCTGTCAAGTAACATTAAGATAACTGTAACCCATGTTCTAAAAAGATAGAAACAAATTTTGAACGGATTTGGAAAGATAAAAACAGGCTTTAATATTAGAACGAAATTGGGAATCGATATTTTAATCGAAAATCGCATTTTAAAGGTGCAGTAAGGCTTTAACCGGAGTCTGATCTCTCAGTCCGCTTATTTATTCGGACACGCTATTTAAATTTGTTTCAATAGAACATCAAAATATATTCACTGACTGAAGATATTTAGAGAAATTCGCTAAAAATCTATATTTAGTAAAGCAAAGCTTGAGGCGGGTAAAAACATTAGCATTATTTCTCCTATATGCGCAGTTTGAACATAAATGTTTTTTTTTTGTTTTCGATACAAACGTGCGTATGCATCAAAATTATTAAATCTATTTATGTTCAGCATGTGCGTAAGGAGAAAGATTGCCAATGTTTTATCCCATTCGTGCTTTGTACTGTTAAATATAATGAATGCTCACATTTAAAATAAGGAAGGAATAATAATTAAAAATATCATACTATCATTTTACTGGATGCATGTAACACAAACGGATAACTTCGCAAACTCAAAACAAAGTTGTTTATCATTAAGATCTTCTGCCCCTTTTTTCCATGCCTAATAAAGTCACAAAGTAAATATTCTCTTGTTTCGGGCTTTACGATCACCATGAGTGACTGTTAGGTGTATAAGCAGTAGCCTGTCCTAAATTTGGGGTCACTGGTTGCTGGAAAGGAACAGAGATAGTGCCATCGGACAAACACATCACCCATGCGTCATATGGGACTCGAAGCGGGGCCCATCTAGGCCGGCTGGACAGAAGCCATCACTCTCAGGCTTATGGTGGCAAAGTAAATATAAATTGCGTTTATAAATTATGTCTGTGTGCTTTTATGGGCGCAATCATACATGTCGTTTCGGTAGTATGAATTCAGCTTGCACCAGATAAGTGATTCTGATCATTCGTCAGAGATAGGTCCGGGTTTGAATCCCGCACGAGCCATAGATGGTATGCTTGTTTTACGGCACTGCCTTTCTGCTGTCCCTGGAACAAATGGCCTTAAATTAGGGACGGGAGACTGCTTATAGTCCGCTGAGTGGCTTAATGTGGTCGTTAAAACTCCAAACAAACAAGTTAGTAAAATCATGCAATGTATTGATTGATTATGATACGCTTTCTAACATGCCAGAAATCATTACTCAAGTTATGACGATATGGCCGTGGAATAAATCTCACTCCTGTGCCCTGACCTTTGACCCCATTTCAATGATATGCAACAGAAACGGTTCAGTACATCTCCGGAACAACATACTGAAGTTTTGTCGCAATCGAAGCATTTTTACGTAAGTTAGGACGCATAAAGGCAATGGAATGGATCCCGCTCCTATGTCCTGAACTTTGACTTCATTTCGTTCATTTTCAATAGGGTTCGTTCCCAGCTGGTCCCCTACCACATACTAAAATTTCATCGAAATCGACCCATTTTTACGAGAGTTATCGTGCGGACGGACTGACCAAGAGACAGACGGACAAAGCTGGAGCATATACGCTTCTTCAACCTACGTTTGGAAAGCGTAAAAAGATGAGTGAATATCTGTGAAAAATATAATGGCTTTAAAGCGAAAAGAATACACTAGTGTTTGTCGGAATAATAATTTCTCATAGACCAGCTACTTTTGGAATGAGTAAAATAAAAATTTTACATTAAAGAAAATCTAAATTTTACAAAATTTATTGGAGAATCAAAATTTACTATAATTTATTTATCGATTGCAAAAAGAGAGGGACTTAAACAACTATGAGCTGTTTCATTTAAAAGATACACTGGCCGCCCCGCTGGCGCAGTGGTCTAAATGATGGCTTCAGATAATTCGTACGAGAGGGTTCCGGGTTCGAAGCCCGGTGAGGCATGGATGTTGTGTTTGTCATACGGCACTGGCTCTCTCCCTTCCCTGGACCCAGTGACCCTAAATTACGGACGGACGATTGCTTATAGCCCATTGAGTTGTTCACGGTGGTCGTTAAAATTCCAATCAAAAAAGAAAAACGAAAGATATACTGTTCCCTAGTTTTAAAAAGAGTTCTTAAAATTGTTATGAACGCACGCATCAATGGCTAGTAAATTCGCCAAAGAGTGACTGTATTGTTTTTATTTAGTCAAATTTAGAGGCATAAGTTGTAAAAATGATGAATATATCTAGAATCTTTCAACTTCCGTGTTTCTGTCGCTCGCAAAATAGATGTTAAATCTAGTATTTTCACAAATTACAAGTTCCACCTGTCTACGAAACTGATCGCGAGACTGATTTCAGAATGTATTTCAGTACGTTTCTATATTGCCGTTTCATGAAGATGGTCTCTAAGTTATGTAAACAATGGTTTTCCTAACAAGTATACATTTGTCATTATTAGCTTCACATTTAAAACTCAGCCGAAAACGATGATCTCTGAAAGAAAAGAAACCTGCCATTTTGATGTACAATGGAGAAGACTTTACGAATGGTTCGAAACATTAAAAGAAAACCTAACCCTGAAATATAACAAAACAAGGTTCCTTTATGCTCAGCGCAATGAGAAACCATTTAGTTCTCATTATACAAAGTTTCTTTCACACACTTGTTCCATGTCGAAGGTGCTGATGATCTGAAGAGGAAAAGTATGCATTCTGAACTAACATATTTCGAGAAATTCTATTTCTATTTGCTGCATATATTCTTACCACTGAAGAACTGCATGTAAGGGAATCGGTTCTGCAGCCCTTCTTTGACTCAGGTTTCCAAAAGTTAACCACAAATGCTCCGCCAAGGTTTCAGTATAAACAACAGGGAATGGATGTGAAAGAAAACTGATGAATGGCGTTATTGAAACTTATTTGAAGTGGATATGTTCATTTGTAGAGAGTGTACGACCATCACTGAACAGTTCAGAAAACGTTTAACAAGGGTATAGATATAATAGTTTCCTCATGAAATGAAACTTAAAAGTTACTGAGGAACCAAGAGCATTATGTAAGAATATCACTATCACAATTTTGAAACTTCTTGCGATGAAACTTTTCCCAAGATATTAAACTTACTTGCTATATTACACACAGTTAACTCCACAGCAACATAGCAGGGGAAAAGGCTACACTGAGAAAAACGTTTTGTTAATTCAACAAAAATTGCATTGAATCAACAAAATTTTTTGTCGATATACAGTCATCAAAATTTTTTGTTGAATTTGCAAAATTATTTTGTTGAAAATTATTGTTGATTTAACAAAATTTATTGTTATCACGACAAAATGTTTCGTTCATTTAACAATATGATTAGGTCGATTTTGGGGAATTTGTTTGATCCAACAAAACATATTGTTATCATGACAAAATGTTTTGTTGCTGCAAAACATATTGTTATCGCGACACAATATGTTTTGTTGCAGCAAACAATAAACAATAAATTTGTTAAATCAACAATAATTTTCAACAAAATAATTTTGCAAATTCAGCAAAAATTTTTGTTGACTGTCATCACCATCATCATCATCATTGTCAACCATTATCAATCCACTGCTGGACGAAGGTCTCCCCAAGTTTCCTCCACAACGGTTTGTCTTGTGCCAGTCTCCTCCATGTCACTCCCGCATACTTTCGAATTTCGTCCACCCATCTCCCATGTGGTTTTCTTCTGGGTCTTTTCCTGTCCCTTGGAATCCAATCTAAAATTTCGGCTGTCCATCGATGATCTGTCCTTCTGGCAGTATGTCCAGCCCATTGCCATTTCAGGGATTTAACTCTGATCATGATGTCTTCCACTCTTGTCATTTTTCGGATCCACGAGTTCCTCTTCTTATCTCTCCTGGTTACACCAAGCATGCACCTCTCCATGCTGTTTTGAGTTGTCTGCGGCCTTTGTATGTCTCTTTTAGTTAAGGCCCACGTATATCGACAAAATTTTTTGTTGAATTAACAAAACGTTTTTCTCAGTGTAAAACAGGTAGGGATAAATAAAAGAATAACAGAGCGTTCATTTAATATTTAATGACAATAGACTGGAGACTCTACATAAAACTCCTGTTCGAGACCTCATGTCCCGCGAAATAACTTCAACGTGGGCATCCCACTTTAAATTCTACTGAAAAAACCCACGTAAGAACTTAACCCTATTTTGTAAACTAAAAGGAATACCATTCAAAATCACTTCCTGTAGAGCCTCAACTCGAGCTTCTTTTTTTATTTATTTATTTATTTTATTTCAATATTTATGCTGTTACATCATGAATCAGAGATATTTATGTGCAATTAAAATTAATAGCAGCAAAGGAGAACAGGGAAAAGGCCTCACAGAGTCCTGACGTGCCCTGAATCCCCAATACAGAACAAATAAGTCAAGCACTGGCCATGTCAACACAGTAACAGAAAGACGCATGTTAGCTTTTTTTTAGGTATTAAGTAAGTATATTTTTAATTTTTTAAAAATAATGTTAGATTATTAATATCAATTGACTCCACAGGCAAATCATTCCAGTACTCAGGACCAATGTAGTTAATACCCTGCCTTTTCTTTTATTTTTTATTGCGGGTTTAACGACCACCGTGAGCAATTCAGTGGGCTATAAGCAGTCGCCCGTCCCTAATTTAGGGTCACTGGTTCCAGGAAAGGGAGAGAGACAACGCCGTAAGACAAACACAAAATACATGCCTCACCAGGATTCGAATCCGGACCCATCTCAGACGAATGATCAGAAGCCAGCGCTTAGACCACTGCGCCTCAGGGACGGCTAATACCCTGTCTTGATATCAGTGTAAAAAAAACCCATACATTTAGTTTTTGGGATATTAAGAGTTAACAAATTGCAACGAAAGCAAGTCTGATATTCCCGTAAAGCGTGGTTAACACGGGGCACTAAGTCTGATACCGCATGACCGGAAAAAAAATTATCGTGTTATCCGCAAAAAAAAAGGAGCGTGTACGCACAGGAACGAACATGAAAAGTAACATTAACATGAGCTAAAAATAGTAATGGCCTCAGTACCGAACCCTGTTGTGACGTACCTGCCAGCAGGACGCACACGACATAAAGGCAGATAGCAATCAGAATGAACGTCTGCGTAGCTCAGTTGGTAGAGCGACTTGTTCCGGAATAAGCGGACTCGGGTTCGAATCCCGGCGTAGACCAAAAATGACGGAGAAATTTACTTCGTTATAATGGCGCCCGAACTTTCCGGATGACCCGGCCGTTCAAAATCTCGCATTGGTGTGATGTTATTTCCACACCGCGAGATAGGAAAAATCAGAGAAATCGTTCTCCAGCGCTTCGAAAAATAAAAATGTGTGATGTTGCATTCCACACACCAGATTGACTGGGAGTTCTCAAGTGCACGTTCTACAGTGGATAGCTGCCTACGACGATTCATGGTCACGGCATGACCCGTGGGCCATGCCCCCGGCCCTCTTTCGGGGGGGGGGGGATGACATACCTGCCAGCAGGACGCACACGACATAAAGGCAGATAGCAATCAGAATGAACGTCTGGATAGCTCAGTTGGTAGAGCGACTTGTTCCGGAATAAGCGGACTCGGGTTCGATTCCTGGCGTAGACCAAAATTGACGGAGAAATTTACTTCGTTATACTGTGGAGCACCATAAAGAACAGTTTTAATACTAGAACGAACATTTCGAAATTGAACATGTTGCCTCCTCCTAATAAAATAATTTTCAAAAAGAGTCTTAGCGACTTCCCTAATGCCAATGGGTTCGAGCTTAGAAATAAGAATGTTGTGACAAACAGTATCGAAGGCGCGAGATTAGTCACGAAAAAATCCCACTACACTCAAGCCCTTATCAATATTAATTAGTTTGTAAATAACTCTAAAAAAAAAGTATTATGGATTCCACGATGGAATCCATAATACTTTTTATTTAGTAAATTATTAGGCCGCCTCGGTGACGCAGTGGTCTACGCGATGGCATCTGATCATTCGTCCGAACGGGGTCCGGGTTCGAATCCCGGTGAGGCATGGATGTTGTGTTTGTCTTACGGCACTGGTTCTATCCCTTCCCTGGAACCAGTGACCCTAAATTAGGGACGGGCGACTGCTTATAGCCCATTGAGTTGCTCACGGTGGTCGTTAAACCGCCAATCAAAAAAAAAAAAAAATTATTAGTTTCAATGTAAGCTAACAACCGATTATGAATCAGCTTCTCAAATATTTTTGCGAAAGCAGATGAACTAAGTCCTTACCTGTAGATTTCAAGCACTTTTGTTAAACGTAAGATTTAGATTTGAGTTTAAAAGCATAGTTTTTTACTTCTGTTTATTAGGGCCATGTATTTAAAATGCCATAAAATCTGTAGAAAACTGCCTTTCATATATTATTATTATAATGATGAATTTTATGACATTCAGCTCCTGAATAGCTTCTGAATAACATAGAAATACGTTAAGCATGACCTTAGTTTAAGGCATACAAGTACCGGAATGTGCTTTCATCTAATATCCTAATGTTCTGAAATGATCATCTGTAGAGGATTTTGGGAAGGGAGTGTCTGACACCAGGTCTTAAACAGCCCTTAGAAACAGGAAACTAGGAGATTTGGGCTAGAGCACCCAATAGGAAAGTGACGCGGAAGCGAAGCAGAAAGGGGAGGAAGACACCCTTATTTATTACCGGGGAGCCAGTACCCGGGGTCCGACGCCTCAACGTGCCCATCCGACGCACGGCGGATATTTAGTGGATCGAGCGTTCGTACCTGCCTGAGATCGAACCTGAGGCCTTTTCCGTGGCAGTCACGAACGTTGCCCACTAGGCCACCCGCGGCCCCTAATCTTCTGAAAAGTTGAAACTGAGACGTTTTATAGGCTCAATAACTGCAAAGGGATTGTGCAATTTTCAAACTTTCTGAAAATTTGTCACATGGATCAAAAATAATCACTCTTATGCCAAAGTTTGAATAGACTTCTGCTCCATGCATGTAAATTTGAGCTAAATTATTCGTTGTTTTCTTCAATGCATTTGAAACACATGGCAATGAGCTGTCTCTTAAACGCATCAAACACATTTAAATGTGAAGCCTAGCGTTACTACCAGGACTTTATGTTTACTGCCAAAAGAGCATGATATACATTAGGACAATAATTTTTTCAGACAGTTGGATGTGAAGAAATGATTACGAATGAATTATTTATAACGCTTTAACTATTTTTCTAAGTAGTCAGAGTTCTTGCACTAGAGAAAAGAGATTATAACGTAAATGTCTTTTCGTACCTCTACGTTATTTTAAAAAAAACATAACCATACGATAAAATAGTTCCTAAATTAAACCTTAACGGCCAGACGAAACATGTAAACAGAAGTCAAACTTACGGAAATGATGCTTTATTCAAGATGTTTTCTCCAACACATCGTAACATAGAACTTCACATCATATCATATAACAAATCAGTATCAACACACCACATTAAACGCTCCACACACCACACAAGCAACACATTAATCGCTCCACATTAATCGCTTCACAAGCAACTGTTTACTCGTAGTTAATATCTCTCGTTCTTATCTAATAACAGGCATACGTCACTTTCATTCCACCTCAATTATGTTGCCAACAGCATTCGTTTGAGAGAAAAGATATCACGTTAAGTGTGAAATATAACTGAGAACAAACTCAAGATTTACATAGGGAAAGAAACTAAAAAGGAAAGTTAATTTAGAATATACGTCACAAGATCGTAACTGAAATAAGCACTAACAGTTTGAAGACCACAAACACATTTGTTGGCACTCGTTGCAGGAGCACCAGCTGACGCAAACTCACAAAGAACGATGAACACGTATACTGGTTGTTCAGGAAAAGCTCAAGGAAATTATTGAAATTTTAACGATGAAATTTTATAACACTAATAACGTTGGTTAACAAGGAATTCGCTGAGATAAGAAAATATCCCCCTAAGATAGGATCGAAGTCAGTTAACTTAACAAACGAAAGCCCATCTCACATTTTGTATGAGCTGGCTGACTGCCACTGTTGCCACATCTTGAAGGAAGAGTTCAGACATGACTTTAAGCACGGAAAGTATAAAGAGACCTAACCAAAATGTTCGTAAGAAACAGGAAAGAAAATTTAAATAGGTTGTACACGTCACATATTCTATGAATATATTTGGGGCTATGCTGTGTATTCAGAAAACCTTGTGCCCGGAGGGGGGGGATATTTTCCAAATTAAAGCAGAACAATTTTCCGTGTGATATTTGTACATCAGATAGGATTAATTAACGTGACTATAAATAGTCATTTTTGTTAAGATTTCCAAGATTTTAATTAATTTAATATTTTGTTAAACCTAGAAGAGAGAGATACACAAATTCCACTTTTTTCTCTTAAGAAAACCTTAAATGCTTTATCGAAAATATCTGAATTTCACTTAAAAATGAACGAACGATTTCAGTAATTTTTTTCTCTTTTCCTTTCGTAAAAAATCCATACATACAGACAGACATACATATCACTAAGCTGTTCTTTGAGATTCAGAGGTTAGCTCCAAAAAGAAATACAAACTACCAGATATTTTTACTTACTCTTGTCGTATCAAACTTCTCCATTTACAGCGATCTTGACATACAACTCGGGCTTCACTGATACCCATTACACGCCGTACACAAGATCTTTTATACTTCATACTCATAATCTTTTTCTCATGCAGGCACTCCTGAATCTGATACACCCATGTCTTCCTTGGCCTTCCTCTGCCTTTCCTTCCTGCCACTTGGGCTAAAAAGATTTTCTTAGTGGGCATCTCATCCCTCATTCTTTCAACATGGCCAAACCACCAAAGCATATTGGTCTCCACCTAGCTAACAACATTTTGCTTCACAACACACAACTGCACATACATGATTAATAAATATCAGTTGATTTCAATGCATACATCCAAGGTTAAATTATAGGATTTTATATGACATTCGGCAGTGTACTGGAGATAAAAATGCAGATTTTAACATGTTTTGGAAGAGAGTCAAAGCAAACTATCTATGAGTTGGTTTAAAAATGGATCGCCTGTATAAAGGTTTAATCATACGAGGAGTTTGAATTCGTACTTTTATCTTTGAAACTTTTAGTGTTCTGAAAATAAAATTGTGATCTGTACAGTTGGACTAGTGAAATACGTTTTGTAAATTGTAAATTGTTTACGTATCATGCCATATGGTCTTATGAAACGAACTTGGGTGATGGAATACCAGATACTAAGAGCTGTTTGCATAAGAAACGAAAACGTTCCGTAAGATGTTGTATTTCCGTTTTAAAAGCAATAAATAAATGAAAGATATTGATTTCAATGTGGGAACATTTCCCCCTTATTTCCCATTTTGATTTGTGAAGAAAAACTAAAAATATATTAAATTAAGAATAAATACTTACATGCGACAAATACCTTTCACTGAATAAAGAATACATTAGCTTTTACAATAGAAAGAGAAATAAGCTTTAACTTCATCGCAATATTTAAATAAAAATTATTATGTACTTACTGTTTCCTAATTGTACTTCAATAAGGTTACTTCTAGACAGAATTACACCAGTTCATAAGATTCTTCTCCGTATTGTTACTTATCTTACGTCCTTAGAAAATTTCTTCCTCTTCTGTTTTCCAGATGATTTAATAACATATATTTTTACAAATTTTGAAGATGTCAATCCGTTTTTTGGTGTAAATATTAATATTGCAAGGATGGTAAGTCAAATAATATCCGAAAACTTAAATGTCGTCGTCCTTAAGCGGGAATCGAACCCGCGTCTCCCAGATAGCGCCCGGGTATGTTAACCACTACACCACCTAGAACGACCAAGTTTCAAGTTTCGGATTAATTTGAATATAACCATCACAGGATTAGCTATATATTTTTACCTTAACTTTTCCCCTCAAGCTCTGTCTTTTTCTTGCTCTGAATGCTCATGGAATTCCAGATCAACTTTTGTTTATAAGATCACAAAGTTATGTGCGTTTTGCTTTGTTTATATCATTTCTTTTTCAGGAGTTTTTTTATTTGTGATTTGCCTCTCCCGGATATTTTTTACATAAATTAATCGTCGAAGCTTTGCATTGGGTATTAAGTTATATCGTCGTGGAAGACATTCACCTACGAGAAAGAAATATTTATGCTATTGCTCTTTCTTTCCATTTATCTGTTTGTAGACTCGATGTCTTCGCTTTTAAGAACTGCACCGGAAAAATTTCCTTGAATGAAGGTCATTAAATTTTATTTTGAATTACCAAGATTTTCCCGGAGTTTATTGTTTATCTTAATAGTTACCTTTCCTTTAGGTGAAGCAAGTCTTTTTTAATGACATCTGTTTCAAAGAGTAGATTTGAACAAGAATTTTGTGCCATATTGAGGTTATGATTAAAATAACCTCTAGTCCAGTTGAAAAAAGAGTTAAAAATTACTTAAAGCATAATTAAAAATATGGAAAAAGTTTACATGTGAGACCTTGAAAGCGCCGCTGTCTTCTACCTGCATTATTGAGGAATACCATGATATTTTTATTTAAATTTCTTCGGTCATAAAACATGCTTGTTAACCCCAACAAGTTTGGGGGCTATTTTTTGTCAGCGTGTTTTAACCCAATGTTTTGAAATATCAATTTGAAACATTGGGAAACGCAGCGGAAGAAAAACAGAACAATAGACTAAATAGATCATGAGTCAAGGAAAAAGAACGGTCGAATGAATGGATCATGTTTAAATCTACTGAGCGGTAGATCTCTAATTAAATTCTGAATGCTAATCATTCTGAGCGATATTTTTTGACGATTTTTCCAGTCAGATGCACCTGTGTACGAATGCGTTTTCCGTCGAGCTCGCTCGAGATATGAAGCTTTCCTCCATCCATCTTTCTCTGGACATATCTTACAAGAACACCTTGGATACTTGAACCAATTTTAAAGAATTAAACATTTTTTAAGTGTGATTTCTAATGCAACGCCACCTACCCCATCTTTTTTCACGAAGAAGATATGGATTATTTTAACACAGAAATTGCAAATTACTCTTTGATTGAACCACGGTATCTTTTATCTGTTTTCTCAATACTTTCAAACAATGATGTTAATTTGTCCAAAGAAACTTCGGTGCTGTTTATCACTTCATATTTTTTTCGGTGAAGCAACCCTTATTTCATTTGTAGTGTAAGCAATTCTTGCAGTTCAATATTCTCAAAGGTAAGGCGTAAGGTGAACAAATACGTGAAGTTTCTAATCGGATGTTTACACTATTGTGTAATTTAGTTGCAGATAATTATATAGTTTATATATTTGCACATAATTATGTAATTTATAGTTACAGATAATTATGTAGTTTAGTTGCAGAATTCTGTGAGAAAAGATACCATATATAGTTTAGTTGCAGACTTTTATGAGAAAAAGTATCTTACGTAGTTTAGTTGCAGACTTTTATGAGAAAAAATATCTTACGTAGTTTAGTTGCAGACTTTTATGAGAAAAAGTATCTTACGTAGTTTAGTTGCAGACTTTTATGAGAAAAAATATCTTACGTAGTTTAGTTGCAGACTTTTATGAGAAAAAGTATCTTACGTAGTTTAGTTGCAGACTTTTATGAGAAAAAATATCTTACGTAGTTTAGTTGCAGACTTTTATGAGAAAAAGTATCTTACGTAGTTTAGTTGCAGACTTTTATGAGAAAAAATATCTTACGTAGTTTAGTTGCAGACTTTTATGAGAAAAAGTATCTTACGTAGTTTAGTTGCAGACTTTTATGAGAAAAAATATCTTACGTAGTTTAGTTGCAGACTTTTATGAGAAAAAATATCTTACGTAGTTTAGTTGCAGACTTTTATGAGAAAAAGTATCTTACGTAGTTTAGTTGCAGACTTTTATGAGAAAAAATATCTTACGTAGCAGACTTTTATGAGAAAAAATATCAGACTTTTGTTGCAGACTTTTATGAGAAAAAATATCTTACGTAGTTTAGTTGCAGACTTTTATGAGAAAAAGTATCTTACGTAGTTTAGTTGCAGACTTTTATGAGAAAAAATATCTTACGTAGTTTAGTTGCAGACTTTTATGAGAAAAAATATCTTACGTAGTTTAGTTGCAGACTTTTATGAGAAAAAATATCTTACGTAGTTTAGTTGCAGACTTTTATGAGAAAAAGTATCTTACGTAGTTTAGTTGCAGACTTTTATGAGAAAAAATATCTTACGTAGTTTAGTTGCAGACTTTTATGAGAAAAAATATCTTACGTAGTTTAGTTGCAGACTTTTATGAGAAAAAGTATCTTACGTAGTTTAGTTGCAGACTTTTATGAGAAAAAATATCTTACGTAGTTTAGTTGCAGACTTTTATGAGAAAAAATATCTTACGTAGTTTAGTTGCAGACTTTTATGAGAAAAAGTATCTTACGTAGTTTAGTTGCAGACTTTTATGAGAAAAAGTATCTTACGTAGTTTAGTTGCAGACTTTTATGAGAAAAAATATCTTACGTAGTTTAGTTGCAGACTTTTATGAGAAAAAATATCTTACGTAGTTTAGTTGCAGACTTTTATGAGAAAAAATATCTTACGTAGTTTAGTTGTAGACTTACATTAGAAAAGTTTGTGAAATTAGGAACACTGAACGGTTTCGGATAAAAAAAATACAAATCTGCGGTTCTAATATTGATGAAAGAGATTTAGCTTGGCACAATGACATCTGTATGACTTCACACAAAATAGCCCGAATGTGATTCAATACCGCATGGATGTTGACAATGCTTATTAGAACTGCAGTATCATTTGGCTGTAAGAAAAAAGACTACACACCACTGCAAACATCGGATGTTGGATTTCAGCAGTTTGAATCGTTACATCAGTCAGAAATGTAGAAGAAAACTTTTAATCTGATGCACTTTTGGCAGCGATTGGATGTTTCAACGAAAGGGTTGCCCTCCCTAATATATATATATATTTTTGATTGGGGGTTTAACGACCACAGTGAGCAACTCAATGGGCTATAAGCAGTCGCCCGTCCCTAATTTAGGGCCACTGGTTCCAGGGAAGGGAGGGAACCAGTGCCGTAAGAAAAACACTACATCCATGCCTCACCGGGATTAGAACCCGGACCCATCTCGGACAAATGGTCAGAAGCCATCGCTAAACCACTGCGCCAGCGGGTCTGCACCAGCGCTTGGACCAATGCGCCACTAGGGAGGCCCCCAAGATCCATAAGTGCATAAATAATCTGTAGAGATACAATGAGAGTCTATGGAGATCGTTTATCAACACATACCCTCCTGGAACTCTTTTTTTTTTTTGCTTAAGGGTTCAATGACTACCACCATGACCATCTCTTAGGGCTATAAGCATTCGCTCGTCCGTAAGTTAGGAAAGCTAGTTCTAGGGAATAGACAGAGATAAATGCACCACCCATGTCTCATCAGAAGTTCAAATCAGGGCCCATCTTTGACGAACGGGCAGAAGCCAGAGCTTCAGACCACTCGGCTACTGGGGCTGCCTGGAACTCTTCATCTTGTCGTCTATGAAACTGAGGGTCATATTTGAGAGACGATGACGAAAGAGCACCAGAAGCCACAGAGGGAGATGATGATGAGGCAAGCTTAAGGCTAAAATCTATGGAGATTGTGTGCCATTCTATGCCATCCTGGTGCTCTTTATTGTAGTCTCTGAAACCGTGGAATATATTTCAGAGACGGAGGACTAGCACAGACTTACACAGTACCGAGGACTAACACAGCCTTATAGTACCGATAACTAACACAGCCTTATAGTACCGATAACTAACACAGCCTTAACAGAGAAGTGCTAAATGAATTTGAGTTAACCACGTCAAAACACAGTGGTTCAATATTAGCAGAAGGAAGGACACAGATACGTTAGACTTGTTACTCACTGAATGCCCCTCGTAAGTAAGAAAAGAAACTTGCTGAAATTAAAAAAAAAAAAAACAATATTGAAGTTTTAGTGGGTTTTTTTCGTGATCGCTATATCAATATAATACTGATTGAGCCAGGTATTGACAGATGTCATGGGAATAACTCGTTAATCATCAAACCCTGAATATGCTAATTAATAAACCAGTTGGTGTGTAATAGCAAATTTCCTTTCGTAACTCATAGATCCTAAAACTTTTTTTAACATACATAAATTTCCCTGGCAGTTCACTAACATATCACCAGAAATGTTGAATTCCAAATATCATAGAACTTTGAAACTAATTTTGGTTAAACTTTTCATACAAAGCACATTTTTGGCCATTTAAGGGTTTATCGCCTGCTATTCTTGGAGATTTTGAGTTTCTAAATGTCCTCCGGGATAGAGATGAACAAATATTTTAAAGTTTGAATTGTTGGAGTTTAAAGTCTCTTTGAGGTGAAATAGAAACTTCCACACAACTCCTGGGAACTTTTCAGTATAATGAAATCAGGAATTTCCACCGTTAAAAGTAACAAAAAGTTGGCGAAAATGCCTCAGCAATTACTTTCGTTTGCTTTGTGTCCTGCTTTAAGAAAAGCCATATAAAGAACACTTAAATATTTGCAGATATCTGGCTCTGACTCTTAAGAAAAACTGCAGGAGAACTGAGAACTTCGAATGTTTAAGCTTTCTGGAAAATATTACGATGTGATGTCTTATACCCTATTTCCTATTTATACAGATAATTAACGTTTATGAGCTTTTCTTTTTATTTAGATGCATGTACATCAGTTGAAGTTTTTATATCATTATCTCACATGTGTTTCTGCAGATAATATTGTTCAAGATATTTTTTCGCATTTTTTGCTATATGTTGTAGTAATTAATATTTCATTGGTTTTCTTTTGTTAAACTCCTTCTTTTTTCCTTCTGAAGATTTGTTATTTGAATAGAATGATGGGCAGAATGCCATGTTCGCATTCGTTCCATTTCGAAGCTCAGCATGAACATCGAGGACCCCTGTTTGATTGCAGCAGATTTTAATGATTTCTATACAGCAGTAGTTTACTAAAAGTTCTATTGTCATTGCATATTCATGGCACTTTTTTAATTTTCAATACTCTAATTCAACTTTGCTTCCTTAAGTTCGTAGTTGTAAAAAATCACCTTGTTCCACTGCTAAATGATTTTTCAACAGCATACTTTATACTACTCGTACGGGATCTTTTTAATCACTCTTTATTTCGATCTCATGCGAGCTATATATATATATATATATTCATTTTTCTCTAATGTGGTGTGTTAGCTTGACATGAGGCTCTTTTCTTATATATTTCAGTTTTTCTATAATTGTTTCAGGAGCCTTGGTTTTTCTTCGTGTTTAATTTTTCCTTTTCAGTTTCGTTTGGAATGTTTTCTTCGCATTTAATTGTAATTTTGCGCATCTTTTTTTCCCTATAATTGTAGTTCTTTAATGATTTCGTATTTCTCTGAAAATTTTTATGCCATTAGTCAAGAATTTTTGTTAAGTTTATCTGTTATGTTGCTGAGATGCTGTTTCAGATTTTATGCACTTCAATGATATAATTTCATGATCTCAATATTTACATTTCGCAGCTTCTTTTTTGTAGCTCTTAGTAATTATTTCACTTTCTGTATTGATTAGCAAATGAGAGTCTAAAGAAATCAGCTAATTTTTTCATCTTTCTACGGCGTTAGTTACTGAAAATTGTTTACTTACCGAACCCTCTTTTCATTATTTCTAGAAAAATTTCCCCGACACTTTTTTTGTTAACAAATATTTAGAATGCAATTTGCTCTCGTGTACCACACAAACATTTCAAAGTGTGATGAGCTTAACTACTTTTATTTCGCTTATATTTATATTTTCTAGTGAAGTAATATCATAGTAATTTTAGATTTTCGTTACAAGATTTGTTATGATCTAAAAATCACCTGGGAAATAAATTTTTTCTCTCATTAAAATTTTTTTGGTGGTCAAAATGGTAGGTAACAAGCAATTTTTATTTAGCAAGATGTAAAATATGCTTTATGGAATCGGCACAAATCGGCTTTTCTGATTTCTTGTGACGTGTCTGATATTAACGAAATTAATATTTTCAAAATCCTTTCTATTTTTCTCTTTCTTGATAACATTGCAGTGTAGTAATATTACACATTTTTCAAAAAGTACGTCAATATTCCTGAATTCTTCAAACTCATTCCGTACTGACAAACATTAGTGTCTTATAAATAGTAGACGATAAAATTTTATTGTCGCACTGTGTAGGTCACCTTGTCCACATGGATGTCAAAAACTTTGTATCCAAGTAAAAAAAATTGTAAGCATAATGTTTGTGAAAATATGCATTTATGAATTTTATTGTAGTCATATACTTGGATTGAGAAGCAAAATATTATATATGAATTAAAGTATAAAAGTAAACAGATGACTTTTTAACCCTTAAATAGGAAAATACGAGTGAATTAAATTATTTTGCTTTACAAATTGCAATATAACTTAAACCGGAAAACAAAACATCTACTGAAGGTTTTAGAAAGTAAAATAATAATAATAATAATAATAATAATAATAAACAAAACTGTCAACAAAATTATCATAGACTGGTATTGTTGAGCTGCTACCAGTTTCCACCGGAGACCTAGGTATCAGTCAAGAATCGGCGTAAAATATTTGATGACTGCAGAAGCTAACTTCTGTAATTCTATTGTTGTTTATGTTTGATCACAACTGGCTGTGTTTCGTATATTTCAAATAAAGAAGATAATAATATAGACCACAACAGAACTTGAGGAAATAATGCGCAATACCAGGACAATCCTTACTAAACATCGCCAGCACCACCCGAAGTCAGCAATGTAAAGGCTGATCATTGGACGGGCAGAAGGAGGACGGGGAATGATTGATCTCCTGGAACACCGAGACAAAGGAATCAGCAGCCTCAGAAAATACTTCCATAAGAGCAAGGAACCCCTTTACCAAGCGATAAACCAGAGTGACAAGAAGTACACAGCCCCTAGACCTCTCTCCTCAGAACATCGAGATTGGAACGAGGGAGCCAAAGGAAGAAGCTTGGGGCAAGAAAGTTCTACACGGAAGAGACTACAACGATCTGCAATGGGACCATGTGGATAAGACTGCCTCCACTGCATGGGTAACAAACAGATCACTCTTCTCTGAGACCGAAGAGTTCCTGATGGTTATGCAAGATGAAGTCGTTAACACCAGAAACTACTAGAAGCATATCCTGAAGGACACGTCAGTGGAAAGCGACACATGTCGGCAATGCCATCAAGCGCTAGAGACCATCCAACATATCGCAGCAGGGTGCAGAGTCCTCACACAGACAGAGTACACGAACAGGCACAATCAAGTCGCCAAGATCCTCCATCAGAAATTGGCAAGAAAGCCCCACCTTATTACAATTGAGCCAGTCCTCTACTACAAGTATGAGCCAGCAACGCTTCTAGAGAACAACATTCACAAGATGTACTGGGGCAAATCGATTAGAACAGATAAGACCATCCCCCACAATCGGGCCGACATCGTCCTGGTCGCCAAGGAGAAGAAGTAAATGTTCCTCATTAACATAGCCGCGCCCAACAAATGCAACCTCCAGAAGACGCACGGAGAGAATCTGTCAAAGTATAACTACCTATGATACGAAGGCAAGCAAATGTGGTATATGGAGAAAGTCATCACCTTCCCCATAGTAATATCAGTCACAGGAGTTGTACCTAAGAACATTCGCAACTCTATACAGACATTAGACCTTCACCCTAATACCTACATGGAACTTCAGAAGGCATATACAGACATCCTTCACCCTAATACCTACATGGAACTTCAGAAGGCATATACAGACATTAGACCTTCACCGTAATACCTACATGGAACTTCAGAAGGCATATGCAGACTAATACCTTCACCCTAATACCTACATGGAACTTCAGAAGGCATATACAGACTAATACCTTCACCCTAATACCTACATGGAACTTCAGAAGGCATATACAGACATTAGACCTTCACCTTAATACCTGCATGGAACTTCCTGAACACTTGTATGACAGTAAGGAAGTTCCTGGACAACTGAGAGAAAGAAATACCACTTCCTAGACTTAGGATACGTCGTACCCGTCCTGGAAGGAAGAGGAAGATATCTCCCCAGGAAGGGGTGGAATCATCTTTTTTTCTTTATAATAATAATAATAATAATAATAATAATAATTATTATTATTATTATTATGATCATTTAGGCTTGGTTATCAAAAGGAAATGAATGCCGCACAATAGAAACATTTTGTAAGGCTTAAATTTAAGCGAAAAGAACTAAAAAAAATGATGTAAGTAATTAACCAGAAGAGTAAATAAAGATTGCAGAAATCGCAGCTTACTAAATTAAGTTCTTGCAGTCTGTATTTAAGCGTTACTTGTGGAGCCTGTGAAGAAAAACTAACTTCAATATGAGATTTGCGTTTTTCCTGGTTGAACTGTGTGCATTTTACAGAAAACACACAAAAGAGACAAAAAAAAAAAAAACAGATGCACCTTGGAGGCCGCTGCAAAAGAGATTTAAACATCCAAGGTTCTTCGAAGCAACCACCACGCTCTTACATTCAGTTTTGTCTTTCAATCTCTACCTGCAGGCTAAAATTTCTAATTCATTCTGGTCTTTGACACAGCATTATACTTCCAACGTCTGCGTGTGGTTTTCACCATTTATCTGTAATAAATCTGCTATATCCCATGCGCTGTGCGTATTCAAGCCATCTCATCTGTACAAATTAATTTCGCTTATTAACAGTGAAAATCTATGTATATAGCCTTCCCGCTGAGAGCGAGTAATCAGACTGGCCGAGCCAGAGTCCCAAAGCCTAAAAAAATCCTAGGCTCGAACCGGGCTCGGGCTGTATGATATTTAATACGTTTTGAGCACGGGCTCTGCATCTTTTCTTTTTGTTTTTCATCTGTGACTTTATCTTTATTTAGCATACGAGTCTCTAATTACACTTACCTGTTGGTAAAGAGAAACCGTGTCTGGGAGGGGAGCAGGGTTTATATTTTGTATAACTCTGCTGTTGACAAAGAGAAACCGTGTTTGGGAAGGCAGCAGGGTTTATATTTTGTATAACCCTGCTGTTGGTAAAGAGAAACTGTGTTTGGGAGGAGAGCAGGGTTTATGTTTTGTATAACCATGCTCTTGGTAAAGAGAAACTGTGTTTGGGAGGGGAGCAGGGTTTATATTTTGTATAACCTGCTGTTGGTAAACAGAAACCGTGTTTGGGAGGGGAGCAGGGTTTATATTTTGTGTAACCCTGCTGTTGGTAAAAAGAAACCGTGTTCGGGAGGGGAGCAGGGTTCATATTTTGTATAACCCTCCTGTTGGTAAAGAGAAACTGTTTTGGGGAGGGGAGCAGGGTTTATATTTTGTATAACCCTGCTGTTGGTAAAGAGAAACTGTGTTTGGGAGGGGAGCAGGGTTTATATTTTGTATAACCTGCTGTTGGTAAAGAGAAACTGTGTTTGGGAGGGAGAGCAGGGTTTATATTTTGTATAACCCTGCTGTTGGTAAAGAGAAACCGTGTTCGGGAGGAGAGCAGGGTTTATATTTTGTATAACCCTGCTGTTGGTAAAGAGAAACCGTGTCTGGGAGGGGAGCAGGGTTTATATTTTGTATAACCCTGCTGTTGGTAAAGAGAAACTGTGTTTGGGAGGGGAGCAGGGTTTATATTTTGTATAACCTGCTGTTGGTAAAGAGAAACTGTGTTTGGGAGGGGGAGCAGGGTTTATATTTTGTATAACCCTGCTGTTGGTAAAGAAAAACCGTGTTCGGGAGGAGAGCAGGGTTTATATTTTGTATAACCCTGCTGTTGGTAAAGAGAAACCGTGTCTGGGAGGGGAGCAGGGTTTATATTTTGTATAACCCTGCTGTTGGTAAAGAGAAACTGTGTTTGGGAGGGGCGCAGGGTTTATGTTTTGTATAACCCTGCTGTTGGTAAGGAGAAACCGTGTTTGGGAGGGAAGCAGGGTTTATATTTTGTATAACCCTGCTGTTGGTAAAGAGAAACCGTGTTTGGGAGGGAAGCAGTCTTTATAATTTTGTATAACCATGCTGTTGGTAAAGAGAAACTGTGTTTGGGAGGGGAGCAGGGTTTATGTTTTGTATAACCCTGCTGTTGGTAAGGAGAAACTGTGTTTGGGAGGAGAGCAGGGTTTATATTTTGTATAACCCTGCTGTTGGTAAAGAGAAACTGTGTTTGGGAGGGAAGCAGTCTTTATAATTTTGTATAACCCTGCTGTTGGTAAAGAGAAACTGTGTTTGGGAGGGGAGCAGGGTTTATGTTTTGTATAACCCTGCTGTTGGTAAGGAGAAACCGTGTTTGGGAGGGAAGCAGGGTTTATATTTTGTATAACCCTGCTGTTGGTAAAGAGAAACCGTGTTTGGGAGGGAAGCAGTCTTTATAATTTTGTATAACCCTGCTGTTGGTAAAGAGAAACTGTGTTTGGGAGGGGAGAAGATCAGATCATATGTAGAGGATTTTAGGAAGGGAGTGTCTGACCCCAGGTCTTAAACAACCCTTAGAAATAGGAAGCTAGGAGATTTGGGCTAGAGTGCCCGATAGGAAAGTGACACGGAAGCGAGGTAGAAGACGCCCTTATTTACTACTGGGGGGACAGTACCCGGGGTCCGACGGTTTAGTGTGCCCATCAGATCAGATTAGATCAGATCATATGTAGAGGATTTTAGGAAGGAAGTGTCTGACCCCAGGTCTTGAACAACCCTTAGAAATAGGAAGCTAGGAGATTTGGGCTACAGTGCCCGATACGAAAGTCACACGGAAGCGAGGTAGAAGACGCCCTTTCTTACTAAAGGGGGGGCAGTACCCGGTGTCCGACGGCTTAACGTGTCCATCCGACGCACGGCGGGTATTTAGTGGTTCGAACGTTTGTACCTGCCCAGGATCGAACCTGAGGTTATCTCCACGACAGTCACGAGCGCTGACCACTAGGCCACTCGCGGCCCCAAGGAAGGGGAGCAGGGTCTAGGAAGGGGTTTATATTTTGTGCTATGGAAGCAAATGCTATAGGCCATGCATTAGTGGATTTCTGAGGAGAACGAAAAATTTCTTCAAATTAGACGGTAGATACCACGCCGTTGAAATTTAGCCCCCTACCTCCATGCAGCAGATAATTTTACTGGGCAACATACGTAGATTGCAGGGCAGCCCGATTTTGTCGGGTGGGTCGTCGGAAGCATTTTAGAAGGAAACGAATGGTCTTGGAAAATCGTGATCATATCCCTATTGTAAGAGACCCGTATAACTTCGACTCCACTACTTTGGTTCCGCTGTTATGTCTCCACTGTATTCATCCAGTCCTTCATTACCACACATGATTAATCCGCCAAAGTTGGTGACAAACCATAATTAACAACTCTACGTACACGCATAGATCAATCAACAACTTTATTACAGGACCAGCATCCTGACTGAAGTACATCGACATAAACATTATTGACAAAAGTAATCGGACACCTAGAAGAGAAACACAACATAGCTTTTATTGACATACATTAGTACGATGTCGGTCCACCTTTGGTCTTAATGCATGCACTGACCCTACGGGACATGCTTTCGACAAGGTTTTGGAACACAGCGATAGGTATGCACTTCCATTCAATATATAATGCTGCGGCTAACTGTTGCTTAATATTAGGCCTTGGTTCCAAACTTCTTATGCCGCGCTCTAATTCATCCCATAGGTGCTCTATGGGATTAAGATCAGGGCTCTCTGCTGACCAGTCCACACACGATACGGAATTACACGCCGTGACAGTCCTTGCTTTATGGCTCGGTGCATTATCCTGCTGGTACCAACAAAGCTCGGTGCCATAGTATTGCCACAGAGTTGGTAGGGCATAATTGTCCAGAATATCGAGGTAGACGTGCTGGTTAACAGGTTTGTCCACGATAACCAATGGGCAAGGACCATACCACGAAAAACACCCCCACACGAGTACACTGCCAGCTCCAAACTTGACCGTAGGAACAGTACACTGTAGTAAATAGCGTGCCCCCGGCTACTGCCATACCCACACACGGCCATCAGGCTGATGAATCGTGCATCTGGATTCAACAGTCCATAGGACCCGTTTCCATTGATCTACGGTCCACGATAAATGTTTTCTACACCATGCTAAACGACGAGTAGCATTCCGAGTGGAGACCACGGTTACCCATGGAATGAAGTTCTCTTAGAATAGTACGCGTACATACCGAGTTTCCATCATTTTTACTCATCTGTACACTGAGGTCTTGTGCAGTACTCCGTCCATTAGCTGTTACGATTCTCCTGAGGCTTCGACGTCCTCTATCATTGATTTTCTTTGGTCTGCCGGCACGTTTTGCTGCTTCAGGCACGTCATGTGTCTTCCACTTATTCAGTACATCCAAAACAGTTGACTTGGGTATGTTTAAACGCCTCTCGGTTTCTCTTATGGACAACCCACTAATATAATACCCAACAATCTTTTCTTTCTAAAAGTCAGTTCAACGATATTTTTGCTTAACCTCACTGTGCTATTTGATCGTGGTCAGCTGCAGGCTTGTTTTTATACCGTTTGCAGCTGTACCGCGCATCTTAACAACGCAGCGGATCCGTTCGTTTGCTTTTGAAGGAGTGTCCGGTGACTTTTGTCAATATAGTGCATATCTATAACGCTGTAGCACTTCAGTTACATGTCGCCATAACTCCGCGTCCGACCAGCACCTTTCAATCCGTCTTTTCGAGTCGGCGTCTCACGCAAATCTCTCCAAGAACAAACCGGGCCTCTCTTCGGGAGTGTTCAAGTGAAGCCCCTCAAGCGTGGGGAACATCTAATTTAGCCTTGACGTCAGTAAGATTTAGTGAATGTGCCCAAAACAGCTGGCATTAATATGTATACAAAAAAGGTAATCACAATATTATGTGTAATAAGAGTCCTTACATTCATTATCCAGTTGCGAAAGACATTGGTTAATTGAAGGGAGTCTGTAAGAAGGGATTGTTTTATTAATGCCAAAACATGTTAGTCAGTTTACGGGCTCATTCGGGTCCGTGCTCTATTTAGCGATATAAAATTCGGGCTCGGGGCTCTTAAAATTGAGTCCGAGTTCATCACTGCGAACCACGGCGCAGCTCATCCTCTAAGTTCTTGTTGCGTGGGTGCACTGAGAAAAACGTTTTGTTAAATTAGCAAAAACAAATTTTTAATCAACCAAAACATTTTGTCGATATGCAGTCAACAAAAATGTTTGTTGAATTTACAAAAAGTATTTTGCTGAAAATTATTGTTGATTGTACAAAATTTATTGTTATCATGACAAAACGTTTTGTTCATTTAACAAAATGCCTAGGTCGATTTTTGGGAATTTGTTTGATCCAACAATATGTATTGTTATCGTGATAAAACGTTTTGTTGCTACAACCAAACATATTGTTATCGTGACACAGTTAATTCTTGCTCCAACAAAATTTAGAGTTATGTAGCTGGGCCACTTTGTCCTTAAAATTTTTTTTCAGATAGCAACTTTTAGGCGGTGACTGCCGAATATTTCAGAAATTTGCGAACTCTTGACATTTTTGCCGTACTTCTCAAGTGTTGTCCATTACTTGTTCGATACGAACACTGGACTAGCGAATGACAGATTCCTTTATATATACTTCACGACCGGACCTGAACCTTTTGGAATATTCTTGATTTATATGAAGCTCTCCAACTTCCCACTGCGCGATCATTCTGGAATATTCCCTAACCTATTCTTGCCACTCCTAAAACATTCTACACGACATTTCGGTCTCTGTCTGCAATGTTACATGGCCGACTTTTCTAGACATAGCTTTTGACACACGTACATTTCTATAAACTATTATTATGTAATTATTATTTGCAAATTGTGTAATTTCATTACCAAATAATTCCATTGCGTTTGAATGGCATTATTAAATAATTGAATTATATCCTCTTCATTGTAAAGCATTCCTGCCCAACTCTGTTCCTTACCAATTTACTCCTGCAGTTCTTAGGTATGAAAGGCTTTCCTTCAAATGCTTTCCAATTTCAATTTTTACCAGTAAAAGGGTTCTCATTTCAGGACAGTGTGTAACTCTTCATTTCATATTTATAAAGTTTTCTCAAACTGGTGTTGATACAGTGAATTTTTTGTTTCGAAAGTAATTGTGGAAAAACATTGCCATTGTTTGGGTTGTAGTTCAACTGGCTGAGTCTATATCCTTCATTAGAAAGCTAGGATGCAGCATGTGCGAATCAGTTTTATGTCCTCTTTAATAGCAAAAACGCCCTGCAAATGTTACAGCCGCCCCGGTGGCACAGTGGTCTAAGCGATGGCCTCTGATCATTCGTCTGAAAGGGATCCGGGTTCGAATCCCAATGAGGCACGGATGTTGTGTTTGTCTTACGGCACTGGCTCTCTCTCCCTTCCCTGGAACCAGTGACCCTAAATTAGGGACGAGCGACTGCTTATAACCCGCTGAGTTGCTCATGGTGGTCGTTAAACCTAAAAAAAAAACCGTTCCAAATAAATGGTATCAAGGCAGCCTAAGAATTTCGTAATGCCAAACATTATAATGGGTGATATCTACTTCCGTCATTCCCAGTGCTTCCACTTTTTAGGGTAACTTATGGTCCTTTTGGGGTAAAAATATCTTTTTTAGGGTATTTTAAATCTTTTTCAGAATTTTTGTTTTTGTAAGTACCCTTCATCTAACAGTTGGACAAAGTGAAAATTTGAGTTTGCATCTGACAACTACTGAGTCAACCAGTATGATACACGGTTTAATACATGACCTGATTAAGGCTAAGACTGTGGTGAGACGTGTCAACTGTTTCCTTTGTTTCCGAAGGCTAGTTTCAGACTGTTATTGTTCATTGTTATACTACAATATTATAGCATTAGTAAGCCCTGCAATTGTTTTAACTAAACATAATGAAAGCTAACGATTTTTAGTATGAATGAAGTGCACTCTCACATGTTGATGAATAAATGTTAAAAGAGAAACAGTTGTGGTCATCCATGCAACTCCACCCATAAAGAAATGTCTAGGTATTGCTAATAGCCAGCACTTGCAACAGTTTAGAAGCAGCTGGTTGCAAGAACCTAAATTGAAACTGTGGTTACAGAAACCTAGTGAGAGCCAATCTGAACGTCTTAAAAAAGATCTAGCTCATTGTAAAGTTTGTGAACTGTAGTTAAAAATAGTGAACTTAGTTTTATTTTTTAATATGAAAACAGCTTTAAAACAGAGCATTTTGTTATTCAAATTTGGAGTAATTTGACTACATTTAGGGTACTCTGAGACGAAATCTAGGGTACTGAATTTTTACGCTGTGGAAGAACTGTTTCTTCCGAAGTTCTGTTTCTATTCATGTGTCTGAAAACCTGAAACCGAAGTTTTGAAATCTCATACCTCACATACATGCACCAAAAGCGTTCAAGAAAATGTTGCTCCTCCATTTTCGATATGAAAATGATGGAGCAGCTGTGACGTGCCTGCCCCGTAGGACGCACACGACATAAAGGCAGATAGCAGCAAGAACGAACGTCTGCGTAGCTCAGTTGGTAGAGCGACTTGTTCCGGAATAAGTGGACTCGGGTTCGATTCCCGGCGTGGACCAAAAATAACGGAAAAATTTACTTCGTTATACAGCATTTACTTGTTCCTTACAAGAAGAGAGCCCTTACTCGAATATCAAGTGCTCTGTCACAAATTATTGGTCTCTAGTGCTAAATAAGTAGCTAGGTTTTGCTACTAGCAAAAATCTTAAATTAATTTAGCTTTTTATCCTACCCTGAAACTATCCCGATATCTGCAAAATATTTTATCTAAGTTCCGCAATATAATATACAAAATGAGCTTTAATAATGTGTACTGGTTAACTAATATTAATATCTAGATTCATTTCAACTAGAAAAAACCTGTTTTACTACATATATGCAAGATTTCAGCTGTCTACCTGTGCGATAAAACACCATACTATAAGTTGCAAATTAAAATCACTTTATTTACAATTTAAAAGTAGGTTAAAAAAACAGACTAGCGCTTTCGGGGGATCACGTTGTCCCCATCTACGGGTCTAAAGCACCACAGTGACACGATATAGGCAGTCATTATATACAGATTAAAATCCCCCCTCCAGTACACCACGTCACCAACATTTTAGTGATGCCAACATTTAAACAGAAAAAGGCGTACAGGTTAATAACAGTTGATATTACAACACTAGGCAAGAAGTGAAGATTAGCCATTGGGCAAAGTCTCTGTCGGGGCAACCAATCCACGCCAAGGTCCCGGTACATATGCGGGCAAGTCCAAATTACAACATCTTTCACCATAAGCAAGAATATACAGGCTTTCGGAAAGGAAAACAGTACTTTTATTGAGATTTGTTTCCAGAATTTTCACATTTTCCCAATCCGGTGAGTAACCGCCTTGTGTGACAGCTAACGTAAAGGCAGTATGAGTAGTGCCAACTCGAAGCATGTACTGGTGTTCTCTCAGGCGGGTATTTAAGCACCTGAGAGTAGAACCTACATAACAATTCTCAGTAACATTCGGGTCTCCATGGATAAGAGGAATACAGTATACCCCATGTTTTCTGAGGGTAGGAGTTCTGTCCCGGTCATTCCTGACCATATCAAAGATATTTCTGGTGCATAATCCAAAGGAGATGTCATGTCGCTTACAGATTTTTCTGAGTGTGGATACTATAGCAGGGAGGTAATCTACTTTACCTACAAATCTAGTTGTCCGAATTTCCCTAGACAAAGTGGTGAAGTTCAGTCTAGTAGATCTTCTCAACAACTTCTGAAAAAATTGTTCCGGGTAGCCGAATCTGCGAGCCAAAGACAAGGTTCTGGAAAGTTCTTCACGTCTTGCTTTGCCTGATGTAGAATGTGTATAAGCCCGTTTAATCAAGAAGCAAAAAGCTGCAGATTTATGCTCGGGGGGGGGAGGTAGATGAGTTGAACGGTATGATACAGGGGTGAAAGTGGGTTTTCTGTAAACCGAGTATTTGATCTCGCTGGAAGCAACAAACCTAAGTCCCTCTGCGTGAGGAACGGTATTTTACATTTTGTTGAAGCTTAAAATATGTACAATGCTTGTTTGAAACTTTCTTCCTTGAATAAGATATAAGATAGGTCAGTCAAGGAGAAAAGGATCTGAATAACTTCAAAGTTTCATCGGTGTCGTATATCAGAACGACTTTGACAGTTTTTTTATGAAATTTATTGTGAGGGTTCTACTGTAGATTTCTATTGTGAGGTTGAAGTTTTCTAGCAAATTGGCCTGAAAGAGACTGCTAGGTGAAATCCGTTTCTTGCAATCTTTTTCAAAATAAAGCTGATTATCGGGAAATTTTCAAGGGAAGTTTAAACCATTAAAACTTGTGGGACGGTAAATCAAAAGTTCCACTACTAGGTTGATGTTCTTGAAAATTTTCACGTCAATAGCTCTTCAGATTTCAAGTCTAATATAAAACTTTTAAAGCATAAACAGGGCTTGAATTTATTTTTTACATATTAGAAGCACTTGCCAGTGCTGCACACTTTCACTAGGCAAGTTGGTTCCTCTGGAGCAAATAGATGTATTACAATGTATTAGTAAAATTTGCTCTAAATGTGAAGTTAAATATGCACATTGAAAAAGCTACCAAATGCACATAAATATCTGGTGTTTATGTGCATCTAGAGTAATAATGAACACCATTTAAAACTGTGATGTAGCATGTACAAAGGGCATCCTGAAAATAATGCCTCGTCCCTCATAAGATTTTTATTTGTAGCAGCAAAAACGAGAAACTTGGTCGTAAAATACGTGAATATATTGTTAATATTCAAATCGCAGCCTAGTTCGGTCCTCCGGTGATTCTTAGCACCCTCTGCCTTCATGTTGCTGGCTGCTGCCTTGGCCAGGTACATTCCAGCTGCCGGAGACTGAGGGCCAAGATTTAAGTTGTGGAGTCATTTTTGGAGGGTTTGGCCATAACTCACCACGCTGGCCAAGCGGGTTGGTGAGTGTGGGATAGCATTTCCTTTAATCCCGATGATATAGTTATACCGCTATTGGCGGTCGTCAGAGCCCCTTTAGTGGGAACAGGATGCACCACGAGAAGGCGGGGTTGACATTTGTCAAGGAGAGGCTGTGACCTTCTCCTACTATTCTATTTAGGAGAAGGTTAGTTCTGAAAATGTGAATATTTTGGTTATATTAAAATTAATCGGAAACTGTAAACTTGGTCGTGCTAGGTGGTGTAGTGATGAGCATACTCGAGCGCTATCCGGGAGACGCGAATTCGATTCCCGCTCCAGGATGACGAAATTTTCAAGTTTTCGGATAATATCTGGCTTAACATCCATGTCATATTTACACCAATAAACGGATTCGCATCTTCCAAATTTGTATTCCTGATTAAACTTTAGATTTCGAGAAATGCACGAGTAAACGTTTTCGGTCTGTGCTTACGCACGAAAACGTTATCTACAGCAGGGTAGAATTTCCATGACCATATAATTGAATTTTTAGTAGTTGTGCTTTATACGAAGCTTCTGGGGATTTTGTATTAGTTTTACCGTGATTCTGTGATGTCGTCGGGCATATATGTAAGGCAATGATGCACTGTATTTCAGGCGAGAGCTCACAATGCAACGCACAACTTTATGCACGCAATGTTAAAAATTTTGTGGTAGGTTGCACACCAAAAAGTAGTACTACACCAGCTGCACCAGTTTCTGAGAAAAGATACACCATTCTGTGGTGCAAACAAAATCCAACAACATGGTACAACTTTGCACCACGTATTGGATTTTGTTATATTATCGTTCTGCAATCTTGCACCAGAATGTAGTGCGCAAGGTTGCACAACAATATGGTGCAAGTTAGCACCATGTTGTTGGTTTTGTATGCATTACACAGTGGAGCATCTCCTCTCAGAGAGTGGTGCAGCTTGAGTAGTACCACCTTTTGGTGCAACCTACCACAAAAATTTTAACAGTGCTTAGCACTGTTAGCAGGTGTGAGTTAGCGTTTTATTGTTTACCCATTTTTTATTTTGTTTGGGGGTTTAACTACCACCTTGAGCAACTAAATAGGCTATGAGCAGTTGTGACGTACTACAGAGGTGAAAACATGTGTCAAGACGACAAATCTGCAGCGAGACATTCTGTCCGCGTAGCTCAGTTGGGAGAGCGACTTACTCCGGAGTGAGGGGACACGGTTTCGACGGCCATAGCGGACAAACTTGTGTTTTCACACAGTCACCAATTCCAAATTTAGGGCCACTGGTTCCAGGGAAATGAGAGAGGCACACCACCCATATGCCTCATCCGGGACTCGAATCCAGGGCTCGTTCGGATGAACTATCAGACAAAAACGCTTAGAACACTGCGCCACCGGGATGGCTTCCACGTTTTCACAAGCGGTTGATTTTTATTTTCTATTTAAACATTCTTCACAAACCATCATGTCTTCAGCATAGAAATGGATTTGATTTTTTGAGTTCAAGAGCTCGAAAAAGTGTAAAGCGGCTAATTTGTTTTGTTCGCTTTTGTCCTTCCTTCTATTACTTCTGCAACACAAGCTGGAAAAGAGAAAAACAGTTGCTTTTCCCTCGTGAAGTTTTACATTACACAACTTTCCTAAACTGCAAACTACCAGTCAAGGAGGAATTATATACATCATCATCATCATTATCCTCATTCTCAACCATTATCAATCCACTGCTGGATAAAGGTCTCCCCAAGTTTCCTCCACAACTGTCTATCTTGAGCCACTCTCCTCCATGTTACTCCGGCATGTTTTCGAACTTCACCCATCTATATCTCATGTGGCCTTCTTCTGGGCCTTTTTCTGTCCCTTGGTATTCAGTCTAAAATTTCAGTCGTCCATCAGTTGTCCGTTCTTCTGGAAACATGTCCAGCCCAGTGCCATTTTAGGGACTTTACTCTGCTCATGAATGATGTCTTCTACTCTCTCTCTCTCACCCTTTCTCTCTCTCTCTACCTCCCTCACCTTTTCTCTTTGTGTGTATATAATATATAAGGTGTCATAAAAAGAAAATAGATCTTGCTTTTGAAGATGTCTTAAAGAAGGTTTTGAAACACATTAGAAACTGTTCTAACTTGATGTACAGAGATTTTTGGATAATTAATAATAATGCAGAAGTAATTTCTACTATACTCAAAGTTTGTCCCCTAGATAATTAATAGTTATGATTTTGAAAACCTATATACTAATCTGCCTCTATCAGATATAATCACTACCTTTAAAGAGCTGTATGCAGAATTTAAACTTAACCAATTTGTTGATGTAGGAACTTGGAACTCTTATCTCAATTGCTGCATAAAAAATAACCATATCTTATATAATAATACTCTCTATAAGCAAGTGAACGGTATTCCAATGGGAACATCAACGTCCACGAATATCGCTAATCTATTCCTGTTCTTTAAGGAATATAAATTCATTAAAAATCACCCCACCTGCTCAGATAACTACCTTTACACTTTTAGATATATTGATGATCTGCTGTGTATCAATAATTCAGAAGTTATAGAGAGTGATTTTGATAATATCTATCCCAGCTCTCTTAACTTATGTAAAACCAACCACAGTAATCAGGAACTTGAGTTCCTAGACTTAAGCATTAAGCTCAACAGAGGTAACCCATCTATTAGCCTCTTTGATAAAAGAGTTAATTTTCCTTTCAAAGTAATTAAATATCTACACTGGAATAATAACATTTCAACCAAAGTAATTGAGAATGTACTAATTTCTCAGGTCCTAAGAATTTCAAGAATTTGCAGCAACAATTTGGACTTCAATTACCACATTAATATACTATTAGAAAGTTTTCTAGAGAACGAAATTCCTTCTTCTTTCATCAAAAGAACTTTAAGAAAAATTATTCTGAATAATAGAGTAAGGTTGGCAGATCTGCTTTAATTTTCTACACAGTTAATAATATGATTCTGACCAATCAAAGCCGTAAGGAAGTTGGCTAGAGGATGCCTATTAACTACCTAAAGGAACCTTAGTGCTATGGATATGACGGTCCTATTAAAACAAAAAATTAAATAATATAAACAAAATCACAAAAAAGCTTAAAAATCTGTTTATAAAAGAAAATAAAAACAAATAAAAAAGAAAACTAGTTATTCATCACTAGGATAGCTATACTAAAAATAGTAAAACCAACATTAAAATTAATAAGATTCTGATTAATCTATAGAAGATCACTAAGGTGATTTAATACATGCAAAGATTATTGAATAAACTGCTCGTGTATTTTATAATATTTCTCATGTATTCTGGAGAGTTAATTCTGCTCTTTCTGATCATACAGATCCACAGTCTTAAGTTTATATATTTTTTTCTCTGGTTAAAATCTCCGCGCGTTGGTTTCTTGCTGTATGAGGAGGCCATCAGCCCCACCCTCACTGCCCCCCAGCGTCTAGGGAGTGGCGGAAGAGGTCAGCCATATTCTTCTCTTGTGAGGAGAAAAGTTTTTGTCACACAAGAGGTAAGCTCTCTTCCTTGTTTTTGGGTTCTAGGTTTTATAAGTTCAATGTTTGTACTTCATGCACTTGTTCTCTGTCGTTTTTTTGCTTTTCAGCTTTTAGGCATTGGTTTGTCTGTTAACATTTTTGCGGGTTTTAACTCTTTCTTTTCTTTGTAACTTTGAGCGTCTTTTGGGGTACCTAGGAACAGAAGATGGCTAAGCTTGTTCCTTTTCTATGCGCGGTCTATGCGCTGTTTTTTCAAAGTAGTTAAGTTCTTAATAACTAATTAATTATGCACTTAAAGCACTGCTGAAATACTTTGTACATATTGCAACTAACTGTTTAAGGTATATAACTTTCACAAAGTTTTCTTTAGTTAATTATTATCTTTAACTTATTCTCGTTTTCGTGCTGTCATAAGTTGTAGAGTAGGGGTTTTAGACTCAAGTTTTCTTTCAAAAATCTGTTCGTTAAAAATTAACATTTCCTTTTTTAATTGCATTGTAAAATTTGGATTTCTTTTGCATTGATTTTCAGGTTTAAATTCTCTCTCAAACGAACTTGGAATTTCGTTATGGCTGAAAATCATTTCTAATTATTATGTCACTCTCACAGCTTGAGTTCTCTTTAATCTTCTTCTCTCTGTTTAATAGTAACAGATGAAGAGCATGGGTCGGGCCAGGAAGGTTAATGGATGCAAGCGAAATTGTTAACTAGTGCTAGGTCATGCAACTCTACGGAGGACATGACTTATATATATTTTTTAAACTATTTTAGGTGGGAATGTTACTTGCATCTATGGCCTTGCAGAAACCCATTTCCAACTAGGTCTTTGTGGAAGTGAGAAAATGCAGAGTTTTTGCTGGTCCTTGATAAAGCCAAGGCTCAGTATTCTCGACACCTTCTACATTCAGTTGTTTTATTTTATTTTTTTATCTTTTTCCTTTTACTCACACAGGTAGATACATAACCTTTTCTATGTTGTACTAGGTGTGAGTCAAAATTATATATGTATTTTTTTGCTTAGGTATCTTCTTTATAGAATATATTGCAATAGTTATAGATAGATAGATATGGTATTCCAATGACAACAGGGACTGAAATAGGATTAAAGGATGATCGTGCTATCTTCGAATAAATGCTGTCATTGTTCTGTTACTACATCTACAAATAAGAAAATCAAAGCTAAAAATTTATCCATAATGGAGTTTTAAAAATCCCTTTATTATTCTTTTGAATCATCACTGTCAACCATTATCAATCCACTGCTGGACGAAGGTCTCCCCATGTTTCTCCCACAACGGTCTGTCTTGTGCCAGTCTCCTCCATGTTACTCCCGCATTCTTTCGAATTTCATCCACCCATCTCCCATGGGGTCTTCTTCTGGGTCTTTTCCTGTCCCTTGGAATCCAATCTAAAATTTCGGCTGTCCATCGATTGTCTGTCCTTCTGGCAGTATATCCAGCCCATTGCCATTTCAGGGATTTTACTCTGATCATGATGTCTTCCACTCTTATCATTTTTCTGATCCACGAGTTCCTCTTTTTATCTCTCCTGGTTACACCAAGCATGCACCTTTCCATGCTTCTTTGAGTTGTCTACAGCCTTTGTATGTCTCTTTTAGTTAAGGTCCACGTCTCTGCACCATACGTAAGCACTGGAAGGATGCATTGATCAAACACTTTTCTTTTAAGACATAATGGCATATTGCTCTTGAAAATTATGCTGTTTCTTCCAAAAGCTCTCCAGGCAAGTTTTGTACGCCGACTAATTTCTTCATCAATGTGACCCTCACTTGATATCTGCTGTCCAAGATAAACGTACGTATCTGTTATATCCAGCTTTTCTCCATCAATCGATAAATCTTCATTTCTTGTAAAAGCATTGTACATCACTTTTGTCTTCTGAAAGTTCATTTTTAATCACACTTCTTTACTCTTGTCAGCAAGCTCCTGGATCATACTCTGCAGCTCTGATGGGGTAGTTGCAAAAATTACTACGTCGTCAGCAAAACGAAGGTGAATTAGATAATCTCCATTCATCTTTATCCCTTTGCTTTCCCAGTTCAGTGATTGAAAGACATTTTCCAATGTGGCATTAAAGAGCTTCGGAGATACGGTGTCACCTTGTCTCACTTTGAATATTGAATACTGTGCCATATTTATTGTAAGCTACTGATTTAATTTTTGAACATTCTTTCCAAAGTCACTTGGACTTTTAGTGAATCTTTGGCCTATGCGATCCCTGTAAAATTTTCGTCTTTTTTTAATGGAAAAAATAACTCCGACATAGTATTTTTTTATAACTTTGAAAAGTAAAATGGACTGTATAAGTTTCGCTGCTTTTTTTACATACAGATGTGCCATACAATTTATTATGGGTCTTTACTTTGAAATTGTACAACACGTATGACATAAAATTTTGTATTAAATTCAAAATAATATAGTGTTAGTTCTTTTCCGCGGCAACAGAGAAGTTTTGAGGTGCCCACCTTTTTCTGATACAGTGCCTTTTTTAGGAGCAAAAACACAAGCAAAGTATAAAACCTACATTAGAGTTCCTTCATCTAAAGTATTGAAATTTACGGATAATTTTAGGAAATCTTATCTTTACGAGTTAAAAAAAACTCACTTTCTTGTTGAAGATGAAACGATCTTGACCTCATCTTTGGAAATGCAGAATACGTAATGTCGTATTATAAATAATATTAAAAGTGACAACCTATAGCAGAAGCGCATTCTTGAACCTTTCTTTTGATTTGCAAGTTTATTTTTTTCAAGGGTAATCTAACCGACGAACATAAACTTATCTATTTTTAATGTTTCTGAATTATAAATCATACATTTTTATGAGGCACAGAGGGTCCGGTATTTGTTAAAGATAAGAAATCCGTTTAGAAAACTCCACGACCATGTAAAAAAAGTGATACTGAAGAAAATGCTATAAAACTGTTGTTACTAGAAGGATGTTAAGCCTAATTAGCATTGTTGGGAGAAAGCATTTTTCTTCGAAGATTATGCTTTGTTCCGAGAATTTTGAATAAGTATATATGTTTTTCAAAGAAGTTTGCTTCCCCCCTCCCTCGTTATAGGTAATATAAAGTTCCAGTTTTAATTTAGCGAGGTTTTTTTTTCTGCTTCTTTCGTGCATAACGAAGGATACTTTTGCGCTAAGTCTGTATGTTTAATTTACTGTGTTTTTTGCTGATCGTAAAAGGAAGAACCGAGTAATCTGAGTCAGTGTGATATTATTTTATAGGCACATAAAAAAATTCATTATTGAAGAACGCAAGGGTTTTTTTACAATCTAAGTGAAAATGCGCGATAAAATTCTACCAAGCTCTAGGACTCTAGTAATCGATAAGTCTCGCTGGAAGCAACAAACCTAAGTCCCTCTGCGTGAGGAACGGTATTTTACATTTTGTTGAAGCTTAAAATATGTACAATGCTTGTTTGAAACTTTCTTCCTTGAATAAGATATAAGATTTACGGAACCCATTTTCCAAAATTTGTGAAGAGTGTTAAAGTGCTAAACATTTTCTTTAATGCACCACACACACTGCATTACTATAATTCTTGGCTTAAGTGGAAAAGCATAACACCAAAACGTTTCCTCATAACCTTCAGTAAATTTCTTATTACTAGGTTTCGTTACTAATTTATTTTTCATCTAATGAAAACATTAATTAATCTCTTGCATTAGCAATTTGAACTCAGCTGCATAAACTCCATCAGGTAAAGTACTGAAAAAACTGTGACCCCTTAAACCAAAGAAATCTCCGGTACCAAAGACAAGGACTGATTGTTAGAAATCGTAGATTACAACGTTCAACAATTAAATTTGATTTAATGTATTAACGTTTATTCGCAGTATTTTTGCTTCCTGTCGATTGCAGTTTCGTCGTGCCAATTTCCTAGCTCAATTGGAACGCATGGATAGTAAGTATTCAAGCTCAAGTGCATCATAAATTTTCGAACTTCAGGTATTTTGCTCTTCCAAAAAACGAAGGTATCGTCTACATACCATACTCATAGGTCAAAGGGAACAAATTGGTAAAATTTCTTTTCGAAATAACACATATAAATTTTAAATAAAGTATGTGATAGTAGTTTTCTCATGGCTAGGCCTCCCGTCTGTCCATAAAATTTTACGTGAAAAAAAAAATTCAGTTTGACTGATTTTATTAAAAAAAGAACTGAATTAAAATTCAATTTGACTGATGACGTTGCAACAATTTGAGTGCTGTGGATCCATTCATCTCTTGCATTTTGGTCCACAAAAGTGAAGTTATTGTGAATAAATTTTCGTATGTTTAATCAAATGAAAACTGATGTTATTGTATGCAGTATGATTCCAAACAGAAAGTAAAAATATTCCGGAACAGAAATGGGGATTAGTCTAAGATAAAAATGATGAGTACTCGACACTAAAATAACAAAAGGATTGCAGTCTTTATCATTATGAAGCTAGAAACATGCTTCTTTTTTAATTTTAATATTTGGAAATAGGAGGCCCTTCGTAACAGAACTGCAATATTATTCATGTGTAATGATGATTTTTTTCATAATATTGTTCTCTTCATTTTCTTTGCCAAAGTTTACTTTTTCCTGATTCTTCCTTTTGAGAATTCTTCCAAAGTTTACTTTCTCCTGTTTCCTTTGAGATTTCTCCTCATGCTCACTTGACTGTTTCCTCTGAGATTTCTTTCCAAGTTTGCCTTATTCTGAATTTCACCCTTGAGATTTCTTCTAACGTATAGCCTTTATGTCATTCTTTTTTCAATGTTTCTTCCATCGATGTCTACATATTTCAGTTACCATTCTAATAAGATCAAAACATGAAGGCTTAATGCCTGCAGAAAATGTCCAATATTTTTCTCTATAAAGCATTTTGCTTTAACGTCTCACTAAGGTATTCGGGTATCATTTTGAAAAAAATCGTGGAAGATTCTTGCGATGTTTAGCATTTTGCGTTCGGAAGATTGCAAAACTGGCCTACCATGGTTTCATGGGAATATTATCAAATATCAGTTTGAACTATTTCTCAGTGATTTAAAAAAAATCCAGAATTTGCCATTTCCCTATGAAAATGAAATCCGATGCAAAACAAATGCGAAGATAATAGATATGAATGCTTTATTCCACATTGCGAAATGCTCCCATAAAATAAGTGGTAGAAACCTCTGTGATTTGAGGCGTTTTTTGTGTAGAAACTGAGAAATAAACCTCAGTGGAAAATAACGTTACCCAGTAAAACCACAAAAATCGTTTATTATTCGTGAGATTAAAATCTGTGCTATGCTGATGACTAATCTTATATTGAGTTTAGGAATTTATTTTAGGGTTACCGAAAATTCTAAATGATTTCATTTCTTTTCTGCATGTTTTTGTCACGTAAGGTACGAGGTATTGCTGCAGTGTAATAAAAAAAATCGAATTATTCTTGAACAACCGATCCCAAGACATCCTGACTATGACCGATTGTTTTCTAATTTTTTTAGAGCCTCATGATATTCAATTGTAGTTAAAGATTGAAATATCAAGGATAGGTATCGTCTAAACTGATGTTATGCGAATGAATTAATTTTCAAACTTGATCACTACGGCTCTTGGTCAATTTAATGATACAGAGTGCGTGTGAATTGGTTTTTGCTGTCGTGGTGAGTTATAAAATACAATGTATGTGCTTTTCTGCATGGTATGAGACAAAAGCTTCTTTGGTAAAGCCATTGAAGATAGCATAACAGTAGTAGAGTATGGAGGTTCAAGGTGAAGGTTAGAATTTACAACATGACTAGATCCAAGGAAATTTCAGGCAGTTTTTCAATACGAAATGGTAATTCCAAGGAATTAGCTTCACACTTGCATTCAAAGCAATGCTCTGCTCATGGATTCCTCCCACAGTGCTATTACGCGTTCGTCATTTTACTTCATTAAGGTATGGTATTTCAGAATGGATCAAATAATAGTTATACCAAGAGTAAATTGATTTATGCACTATTCAGTTCTGTCCGTTTAAAGCACAATCGCCTAAAAATAAAAATAAACGAACGAACAAACAAACAAAAAACGTGTTTTTTACATGCTTTCTAGAATGAATATATGGGATAGAGAAACTCATATGTTTGAACGTACGTTGAGTGCACTCTCTCATACAGACCATGATTGACGCATAATGTTTAAAATAGAAATGTTTAATTTTAAATGGTCATAACTATTCAAAAGAACGCTCCAAATGGATGCCACAATGTTTTAAATATGGGCTTATGCAAACAGAGAAATACCTAAAATGACGATGAAATGCGTAGTACGAGAAAAATAAAGCGATTTTTATTTGAAGATGAAAGCACCTTATAAATAAAAGAAGTGTTCTGTCAAGCTAAGCAAAATTCTGGTTTAGTTTGAGATGAACGAAATTTAGAGAAAATAGCAATTCCATGAAAACTAACCCCCACAGAAAAAATCTGCAGAATTTCAAGAAGCTTATCTAAATTAACCACGATGATCATTGAGGTTCTCAGTGATATCAAATAATTACAGTCGAAACTCGTTATAACGAAATTCAAGGGGGACAGAAAAAAATTCATAACAACGTATTTTCGTTAAAACATTATTACGGAATTTTCGCTAAAAGTTAGGAGGTACTACAAAATTTTTTTATTATGTATAAGATTGCAACGCTGTAATTGCGAAATAGTGTCCATAGAAACAAGCAAAGGTAATTTATTTGTAATGGAATGTTTTTGCTAAAGTAGTGATGTAATATGTAAGCTTTAATTAATTTATATGTATGAAGTTACGTACTGTACATATTTTTACTTATATGTTTGTACGTACATACTATATTTATTTTTATCCCCCCATATTAATAAGAATTTACCTCTTTTATACATCCTAATGAAATACTGTCATATGCTTCAAGAAATAACGTACGTACTCGACATATCTTTAATTTTGAAGTAGTGTAATCAAAGCAATTTATTTAATTCTATTTTGGTACAAAGCATGTTTACACACTGCAAACTGTAAAACAGTTCAAACATATCTATTGGGTTTTGAAGTATGATGTAAGCACAGTCTGTTTTCGTTCTTCCATGGCGTCTTTAGTTATAACAGCATTCATAACATTTAGATAGCTGCTAATTTCTTCAGTATAAAGTCCTCGCGGTTCTGTAAAATAGTGTCCAACCTTCTGTAACATTCAACTGCATTTACTGGAGAAACATCAAAATAAACGTTTAGATTTTCCGTCTCATCTTCATTGGGTGAATTCTAATTTCTTAGACAAAGTTTTTGGCGAAACGTGCAGTCACTTTTGTTCTTTTGTTGGAGTTACATAGCAGATAAATCGTTTAGAATTTTAAAGAGAGGAAGAAATTCACTACGTATAAAGTTTTTCTTGAGCACTTTCCCCAGGAATTATACTTTGTAATAAGGTGTTTTTTTTGTTGTAAAGTATTTCATTTTAGCGGTTTTTTTATTGTTTTTTTATTTACGGTTTAACGACCACCGTGAGCAACTCAACGGGCTATAAGCAGTCACCTGTCCCTAATTTAGGGTCATTGGTTCCAGGGATGGCAGAGAGCCAGTGCCGTAAGACAAACACAACATCCATGCCTCACCGGGATTCGAACCCGGACCCCTTCCGGACGAATGATCAGAGGCCATCGCTTACACCACTGCGCCACCGGGACGGCATTTTAGCGTTTTATATTTCTTTTATAAATACAATAAACGAACCAAATTTGCCATTGTTATTTTCGTTGCAACGTGCTTTTTGTTATATCGTATTTCGTTTTAACGTTTTATAACTTACATAAATACAGTAAACCAAACAACTTTACGATTTTTTCGCTGGGACGTGCTTATTGTTTTATCGCATTTCGTTAAAACGAATTTTGACCGTATTATCCGAAATTTTTAGTGAAAACCGTGCTATTTTAATTTTCTTTCTTTTTATTTCAATTACACTAGCATGAATGCAGTATTTGTTCTGATACCCTAAGTTCAACTTCGTTACTCTGAATTTTTTTTAAACGTCTACTATTTGTGAATAAAACGCAGAACTTCTACAGATTTTATTGATGGTCACTTATTTATACGTGAAACATTCCGGTTTTTCATCCCCTTCATTATGGTACTGCTCGCATGAGTTGCAAAACGAGTAAATTTTTCACGTTTTTCAAATCAACGTGTTTTCAGAAGCAGATTATTCTATCACTTTACTCTTTCCTTTTCTGGGATGTTTTATATCATTCTGGAAGAAATCATAAGAAGACTGCTCCGTAGTTCTTCTGAAGTGAAACATAAGCTAGAAAAGTGGGCATTACAAAGCTAGAAAAGTGAGTATTACAAGGGTAGCATTACAAAGCTATAAAAGTAAGTATAAGATCTAGAAAATTAGTATTTGAAATGCTCAGTGACGTCATGTACCTTGTGAATCGTATTTAGCTGTCGATCATAGAATGATCGCTATAAATTTCAACAAAATAAAAATTCAGTGAAAACGCGTTGCGCACACTGAGAAAAGCGTTTTGTTAATTAAACAAAAATTTTGTTGAATCAACAAAATTTTTTGTCGATATACAGTCAACAAAATTTTTTGTTGAATTTGAAAAATTACTTTGTTGAAAATTATGGTTGATTTAACAAAATTTATTGTTATCACGACAAAATGTTTTGTTCATTTAACAAAATGATTAGTTAAATGAACAAAACAAAAATTGATTAGGTCAATTTTTGGGAATTTGTTTGATCCAACAAAACATATTGTTATCATGACAAAATGTTTTGTTGCTGCAACAAAATATATTGTTATCGTGACACAATATGTTTTCTTGCAACAACAAAAGATTTTGTCATGATAACAATGTTTTGTTGGATCAAACAAATTCCCAAAAAATCGACAAATCCTTTTGTTAAATGAACCGTTTTGTCCTGATAACAATAAATTTTGTTAAACCAACAATAATTTTCAACAAAATAATTTTGCAAATTAAAAAAAAATTGTTGATTGTATATCGACAAATTTTTTTGTTGAATTAACAAAACGTTTTTCTCAGTGCAGGTTGGTGACGATCATATACGATGTTTATGCCAAATATGATGTAGTAAAGAATTGGCGATGATACGAATAGGAATGAAAAATGCGAAGGAGCACATTTTAGAATTTAGATGAGAATCCGTTCAAATTTAATAAATTTTAAAAAATTCCAAATCATATCAGTTCTGTTCATGAACATTTGCCCTCATGGTATTACGGGGTCCATATTCATAAATGAGATCTTAATTTTAATTCAGATCTTAATTTCTCGCACTGAAGCAGACCTTCGATAAATCACGAGGCTTAACGATAAACTGCTGCTTCATGTCGTTCACATACATAATCTGGTGTATACTGTATGTATGTCTTCGGGTCAGCTGCTTTGTGATCCATTCAAGTATTTATGAACTTCTGAAATGCAAGGCTCATTGCATCACATGATGACATCAGTTGGATCCGTTTTGAAATTGAATGCTTTGCTGACACATCACGAATTTTTGAAAGGGTGACTAGCATATCAGGTGAGGGCTAATTATTTTAAAACGGATAGTTCATCATCGCGTAAGAGATAACTAATGATGGAGTACTGGAAACAGGCGCGACGCTACGTGTGGAAAACCTACCCATCTTTTCTTTGAACCCAAGCTTTAGCCTCCTTCACCCCCAAAAAATATATATCAGTTAGGAAACATAGCGAGTGCAACTATCTAAAACTTTAGGGAACATGAATAAACATATATGAATTTTTCGAATTCACAGAATTGTTTTCATATAAAATGAATGTTTTGTTAAATTTAGTGTTGTGCTATTCTGTGAAATGAAGGTTAGAGTGAGCAAATGTCTAAGAGAGTAACAGAAAGGCACAGCTTGTGTAATTATAGTTTAAAAAGATGATAATTCGTTGTCAGGTTACAAACCAAAATTCATAAACAGCTTTATGAAAGTAAATATTAAAAAATTATAAAATAATTACGCTAAAATTGCGAAGAAATAGTCACCATGCCATGGAGGTTCGTATCCGTGGTACCCGGTACTCAGTACTGCACACATTGAATAAATACTATATATAATATGGACCTGAAAACTTTCTTTTACTGGGTAAAATATACACGAGAGTAATTTTTTACCAACATTTCTGCCAAGCTCTTCGAAATTTTTGCTCTTCCCGCGTATGATACACTGTTAAAAAAAATCTACTTAAAAATGAAAACCTGAACCTACTCGTTTTTTTTAAGTACAATCGTATCGTAAACGAGTACATGGCATGCTCAAATATAAGTAACCATACGTACTTACAAATAGCTGCGTCAATAAATATAAATATAATCTCATATTACTTCATTTTAGATATTATAGATTTCAAGAGAAATTGTTTAATAAATGTGTAAAGTGACACACATAAATAATTAGTACAACAAAATCACTGATCACAAGTAATTTAATTATGCATAAAGTATCTTTGTGTACGTTTTTACATTAAGTGTCAATCTCATAAATAATACATTGTCGCTTCATCACTATATTTGTCATAAAATTGTGCAATCCATTTGCCCAGCATGTGACAACGAGTACGTCTATTATCCTAGATATGCCATCGAATAATGTACTTCCAGTTAATTCTATGAATAAATGAGTATGTATGGAGTACACGTATTCCAAATTTGAAATCGAGCAGGGGATGGCTTAGTGGTTAGAGATTCAGACTACTGATGGAGGGACCCCAGGTTCTAACGTAGCCTGATAGACTTGAACCTAGGGGCTCTCCGTGGTTGTGTGAATTTCTAACAATCGGTGAATATCCGCCGTGCATCGGACGAGTACGTTAAGTGACGGCCCCTAGGTAGGAATCCCCCCCGGTTACATATAAAGGTGTTCATTCTTAGCCTCCACCCCCTAATTTTTCTCCTCCTTCTATGTGCGAAATCGTACTCTTGTGCGGTGGCGCCACGTAATGTGCTCTATCTCCCTTACAAACTATCCTGTCAGAATCGCTGGATTCGCTCTAACTCCCTTTAGTTTATTGCCCTTCCCGAAAGGGCACAGAAACTGAATGAAGTTAAAGCACATATATTTGAAATACATTGATTTTTTGTGTACATATATTTGAAATATCAGATAAACCCACAATTGATTCCTTCTATGTACTCAAAAATGAGCGCGTGTCTTTTCCAAAACTGAGACACAAGTACTCGGAGCTATTACTGTATAAGCCCAGAATGTACTCAAAAACGAGTACATTTTGCTTATTTCTAAGAACCGATTTTTAACAGTGGACTTAGCCACCATAACAGCTCCCAGTCCTGAGCTTCCGGCGTTGCCACTGACTGGAAGCAGTCAAAGAGCAAACCATGTTCCTTGCTTAAAGTCGTGAGAATGATAAACAATGCGGTTTCAGAGAAAGAGTTATTTCTGCTAAAATGTTGGTTAACAGAAACACAAAAATGAAAAATATAGCAAAATTTTGCTGCTTTGTAATTTTCCTAAATGCATTAAATCCTTATTTTTCTGCGTGTTTTTATTACTGAGACTTTCTAAAAGTCAATATCGAAAATACGCCATTTTTTTTGACACTTGAAAGAAAATATAAGCGTGGTGCATTTTACAATTTCCTTGAGCAATTTTCCTGTTATTAAAAGAAGATAATGTTTATTTCTCTTGAAAAGCAGGATTTTGTAAAATTCTCTGGTGTTTTTGTTTGTTTGTTTCGGTCACCATGAGTAACTCTAAGCAGTGGCGTATGCAGAAGCTGGGTATACTGAGGGTTCAGCGAAAAAAAAAAAATGTCTTTCCAGAGATAGTGTTGCAGGCGATTTTTTTTTCAAAGGAACGATTAATCGACTAAGGAATCTTGATTAGTCAATTAAAATTTTTAGTCGATTCACACCCCAACGATGCACAGTATACGTAATCTTAAATGTTAAAAATAAACAATGCTCCCATTACAGTATGAAATATTTATTTTCTAACTTACTTCAAACGTTATTTAGATAGTTCATCAAATACTGCATCAGTTGTAATCGTGATATCTCTATGTATATTTAATACTACTAATCCACTTAATCGATCTTCATTGTTGGGTTTTTCTTTTTTTGAATGAAGGTTTAACAACCTCCGTGAGCAACTCAATGGGCTATAAGCAGTCGCCCGCCCCTACTTTTGGGCCACTGGTTCCAGGGAAGGGAAAGAGCCAGGGCCGTGAGACAAACATCCACGCCTCACCGGGATTCGAACCCGGACCCTTCTCGGACAAATGATCACATGCCAGCGCTTAGACCACTGCGCCAGCGGATGGTGTTTCGAAGATACGTTTTGAGTCGTCGGAGCGTTGAGAATGATCGTACACTTACTGCGGTAGCTACTGGCAATGTTGCAAGTATTTGTAGAAGTTTTCACTGTCGGAAACACATTTTCATCGCAAATGAAAAATGTGTCGTGAACATTTCTCGGAAAAGTTTCATTGAGCATATGACGCCACCATAGCTTTAGTTCTTCGATAGCTTATTCTATACAACAATCAAGAATACTCCCATATTTTTCGGTAAGTGTTTAGGCGTTGTTTTCTTGTTTTATGGTAAAACCTGTCTTATTTGGCAAAAGACACATAAAAACTTTGCAAAATCGTTTTGTGCTTGAGTAGCCGGCGGTGAACTTGATTTGTGAGGTGCCGTTGACTGTGTGATGTGGTGTTCCCATCCACGCGATCTCGTGGTGGATCTGCCCCTGTCCCGGTACATCCCCGATTAAAAACTATCAAACTGAATTCATATTTTATGTATTTTTCACTTCAGTTTAAATTGAGTTGCGTCCGTGAAAGTTTCTGCGAACTTCGCATTTCTACCAAACATTAAAACGCTTTGGAAATTTGAATTTCATTTTTTTTCAAAATAAAAGCGCAGAGTCGTAGACCAAAGAGGCTTCTGACCCCCAGCTAAACCCTACGTAGATACGCCACTGACCCTAAGGGCTGTAAGCAATCGTCCCTCTCTAATTTGGGGTCATTGGTTCCAAAGAGTGGGAGGGTTGTGAGGTAGGCACAGAGCCCATGCCAGATCCGGGATTCGGTCCCGTGCCGATCTGGAAAAACTCGCCAGAAATTTTCCTTCTTGATTCCTCAGCCACCACAGCTGCTAATTTACAGGTGAAAACGTCTAAGAGAGATCAGCTCGGGACAGAATCCTGAATGTTTTTTTCACTATTATAAATTATGTAATCAGCCCATACCAGATCCGGGATTCGGTCCCTGGCCGATCTCGAAAAACTCGCCAGAAATTTTCCCTTTTGATTCCTCAGCCACCAGAGCTGCTAATTTACAGGTGAAAATGTCTAAGAGAGATTGGCCCGGGACCTAATCCTGAATGTTTTTTTCACTATTATAAATTATGTAATCAGTAGTTCCCAATAAACTGAAGAATTTTCAGAACATGTTTTTAATTTCTCTTTTGGGGATTGTGTCGTGAAAAATTCAAATATGCGCTTACGCTACCTCGTGGGAAGCCTCAGAGCCGTAGCTAGGATTTTGTGCGCCTATGGCCATACATTAAAAGCGCAGCTTAATGAAAAAAATATTAATGTAAAATGAAATTACCATTAAATAATATCAAAATTTCGAATATGAAAAGCAACTCATTCAAAAAATTATAATCACAGTTTTTTTCTAATAAAGATGCAGTCATACTTTGTTACTAATTTCAGTGTACATTAGCAAAATAAATAAACATCTACAAACCAAACTAATTTGATTTGCTTTTAATTTTACAGTTTCTCAACAACGTCAAAACCTGTTTCCATGTACAGATCATTCCGGGGACTAATAAAAATATCCTCCTTCTATCTTTGTCGTCTGCATAATTCACGCCCTGTCCACCAATAGTTTAGGTTGACCTCGAGATCAGAGCTTGGCTTTCAATCAGAGAAGCCCCTTTTGCCGAGGATTACAAAATACGTGGTACCTTCGCCGTCACAGACCCAGACAATAAATATCAGCTTGGTTCAACATTCAAGGAAGGAATTAACATTTTTTTGTTCATGCCTTGGGGACTTCTGGAGAAGTGTCGCCGATGAAATGCAGAATTCAAACATTTGTAAAACTACAGTAATAAAATATATGCAAATATATACACAGTTCTTCTTCCCGCTGCTGTTTTAAATTACGCATATACTAATATCTGTTTAACTATCTAAAACCCCATACGGCGCCTTCGTTTAATTGGCGCCTATGGCGAGGGCTACACTCGCCATTTCCTTGTTACGGCCCGGGTGATAATCTTGGTATAGTTACAATGTACTCCATGCGAAAATAATTCTTCCAATACTGCATGTAGGAGTGTAGATATCGTGTCAAGTGAGAACACACATTTATTTTCACTTAGTGGGCAAACTCCACAAATAAGAGCCAAAAATACATTGATCATTATTCCCTTGGTAACAAATATCCGATGCAAGAAGGTTTTCAGAAATCGTCTAACAGAAGTGGAAACGTTGAGACCACAGACAGAAATGTCAAGGATTTTTTTAGACACATCAAACTTTATCGTAAATTTTCATGCCGAAAAATTTACTAAAAGTTTTAAAATCCGAGGATTCAGGGAAAAATAAAGAATTCCCATGAATGAAAAGAAGAATAGAAAATCTCGAATTCAGCGGTATTTTGCTTTTATTGGCATGATATTCACAAAGTCTACACATTTTTAAAAAACGAAATGGAACACGAAAATTGCAGTATTTTCCAAAGAAAAATAACGGAGTTCGAAGTACTAGACTGAAATTTGTATCAGAAGTTTAAATAATTCAAAATTAAAAGCAGTAACTGAATATGCGGGTAAAATGAGTTTCGCTAAGGAAATAAGTTTAAAATGCTGTTTTCAACTTTCGATATAAGTAACTTCAGACTTGGACGGAAATGTTATATAAGCTAAAATTCTGGTGAAATCATTATTGAAAGTTTAGGTAATTAAGCAAAATGGAGAATTTAAGAAGATGCTAGTGTTATGGAGCTACATGTGTAGCTTCTTCGGAGAAGATTTATCTGTTGGAAGACGATATGAAATTTGTTATGATTTTGAGAGTCAAAGGTTTTACAGTTACTGAGATAAAAGAATCACAATTAACTCCATCTCAAGTTTATGAAGTTACCACAGGAGGTAGAAATTTTGAAACGAAAGTGCTCTTGTGCGGGAACCTAGGTAAGAAAAGCCAGAAATGAACAAAAAATTAACTTTCAGGTTAGGTTTGAGTCAAAATCTTTGAATAAGAAATTTTGCTTATGTATTAGTCTATATAAATGTCAGGTATGAAGAAATAACCTATACCAAGAACTTTAGAGGAGCAGTTCTTCCAAAAGTGTCATAAAACCTCACTACATCATGTAATGAAAGCAAGTTGGACTTGTTAAAATGAATAGAAAGACAAGATGCTAGCAAATTCATTTAAATGTAAGAAGGATTGTTTATGCGGTGTAGAAATGCTATTGGCGTGATATTTTAGCAGTTTCAGCAGACAATAATAAAAAAAAAAAAATTTATTCTTGCTGTTACATTTAGGATTTATGAATATACATCAATACTTTGTATTATAGAAAACAGCAAGGGAGAATCAGGGAAAATGCCTCAGAGAGTCCTGACTAAATCCCTGATTTCCCAAATATATAGACAAGCAAGCACAGGTTCATCAAACCAAATATATAGACAAGCAAGCACAGGTTCATCAAACACAGAAGTAATGTTAAGTGTTAGTTATATTATAAATATTTTTTTATTATTCTTTTTTTTAATTTAACTTAACAAGTATTTTTCAGTTTATTTTTGAATAAATTTAGGTTATTTATTATAGTCAACTCGACAGGGAGTTCATTCCAAAATTTAGGACCAATGTAATTTAAACTCCGTTTAATCAAGAGAAGTTTTGGATATATGGGTCTTAATAATGATCTATGTCTCGTTTCATAGTTATAAGTATGAAAATTCAATTCAATGATATCTGTGTATACATTTTGCTTTATTCTTTGGAACATTAGTTTACCGATTTTGAAGTCAAATAATTGTTTAACAGATAAAATTCCATAATTGTTGGGGTGGACATGAATATGGTGAGAAGTGAAAAGTGGGAAGTTGGTATGAGAAGCAGAATAAGTTTGTATAGAAGTCTAATAACCTTATGTATTTATTTTGTAATATTTGTAGTTTATTGATATTGGTTTCAGTAGTGTGTCCTCATGAGGAAAAGCAATAATTAATATGTGATTGTATGAGTGTGTAGTATAAAAGTTTAAGTGTCTTAGTAGTTAGACGTGATAGAAATGTGCTTACAATCCCGATATTTTTAGAGATTTTATTTGCAATTGAATCTATCTGGTTATTCGATCTTAGGTCAGGATTTAAAATAATTCCCAGATTTTCAAAACTTTGTACTGTATCAATAGGTGTATTATTCAAAAGTAAGTACGGAACTTGTGTTTGTGCTATTTTCTGTCTTGTAAAGACAAGAAGTTTGGTTTTACTAACATTAATTATAAGTTCATTGAATGTTAACCATTCTGAGAAAATTTGTAATTGAAGATTTGTTTGAATACCCATTTCATTGAGATTTTTTCCATTGAATAATATTGTTGCATCATCCGCATAAAGAATTATATCATTGCTAGATGTTATATTAAAAATATCTCTGATATATAAATCAAATAATAAGGGAGCCACAACTGAGCCCTGAGGAACCCCTGGAGCAACTGGCAGCAGCACTGATAGTGACTGATCAACGATAGTATATTGAAATCTTTTAGTTAAATAATTACTGAATAAAATATGTGAAATACCCCTCACACCTACATTATATAATTTTGTTAAAATAATTAGATGATTGAGAGTATCAAACGCTTTGGTTAAATCCAAGAACACAGCAAGTGTAATGTGTTTTGATTCTAGATTTTTTTTTATTGTATCTTGTAGGTATAACAGCGCGCAGATTCTGTTGATTTATTGGGAATTACTGGAATGCAATTAATATTTGCATTCCAGTAATTTTCCCGCATTGTCTGAAATTCTAGGAGAAGTAATATCTGTAAAATTTCCAATTTTCTTAGCAAACATTTACATCATTTACTCAAATATTCATCTTAATAATATTATTGTATCACACTAAGAAATCTGAATTTTCTTGCAAACCCTTTTTTCTATTTGTTCTTATTTTGTATTACCTTTTCAAATGAACTGCAAATATCGTTGACTAAGTAAAACATTCATCCTAAGTTAAAATTTATAAAATATATGTGGTGTAGATCAGCGAGTTTGAGGGTTTCATTGTTTAAGGAAGCTTGCATTTGAAGAAAGAGATGTTTTGTCTCGGGAATTCCTTTTTACTGCAATAAAATCATTTCAAACAATTTCGTATTACTGCACTGTTTTTCAGTCAGGTAAATAAAGTGAAATGCATAAATTACTTCAACTAATCACATTCTTGAGTCCAGAAGTTTCCAGTCCTAGAAAATAGCGTTGAAGAAAAATATGTGCTGATAAATAACATTTTAATGGATACATCCAAAAATTATTTTGGATGATGAAAATAATTTCCATGATATAGACCAAAATATGTATCTGGCACTAAAGTACAATTGCGGAAATCTTGAGTATTTGAAAATTAACGCTTTCTTTGAAAACGAAGAGAAGTTTCCAAAATGCATTTATCCGATTAACAAAGGCGAAAGAAAAATAAGCATTGAAAAGTATTCAGTTGAGCAAGTGTATCTCCCTCATCACTGCTACGAGTACGGTTTCCCTCCTCAAAACAGTTTTCTATTAACTAATCCATTTCCATTAATTTTTTTTTGTGTGTATGTAGTTACAATACTTTTACGAATAAATTATGTTTATTAAAATTAAGCGCAGTAAAATTTGTTTAAGTGCAAACGAAAAGCAATTCATGCTTAATATTTTTAATCCATAAATGATATACTAATGTGCAAAACTGTTCGAACGAAAAATGTACCAAAATTTGATGTTTCTGAAAGATTTACATGGTGAAATCACTCCGAAGAGTTTAAATAATTTAATTTTCTTGATAGATGTTTCTGGTAAGTTTCGCTTTATATATGAAGTGTGTCTGTAAACACTGTTTTTCTTCAAAATGAAAAGATGTTTGTCAAATGTGTTTAATAGAAAAAGGGCTGAAAGCTAATACATTGCATGATAATCCAGAGAAGATAAATAATTCAGAAAAAGTCCCTTTCATTTTGAGAAACGCGAATTTTCTTAAAATACGATCCAAACCATAATTTCGTTTTATGAATTTATTTTATGAGTGTACTAAATGGAATTTTCAAAAAGGAAAACGCTTTGGCAAAAAAAAAAAGAAAAAAAAAAAAAAGAAGAGCTGAAAATCTCCTGTGACCAATTGCTTGAGATGTTTACTTCTCCTTACGAAAACCTCGGTTCAAATCATTAGTCTGATTTTTCTTCGGTTCTGCTTTTCTCCTTTTCCTGGAGTAGAGACGGCAGTACTTAGTCCTTAGTTCACATGACGCGCTGTTGAACTCCACACACACATTAGTATCGTTGCTGGAATGCATTGGTAAGAGTAAAAGCACATGTGTAACATAGCTGAAGTAGAATGCTTTTCAGTAAGAGAAATGTTCTTTAGTGGCGTTAACGATGCCCTTTCAGTATACTGTTTTATGTATACATTGTATGTGAAGATTAACGCGAAAGTCCCATTGCGTGATAAGATTTTTGTACTTTTTCCGTTTTATTCATTAAAAGAAACATTTGCATTGTCAACAAAGTTGGAGAGTTAAATGCCATTTCTTTAAGACAAAATATTTGTAAAGATGCGTAGCAAGTTATTTTACAGGATGGAGAAGGAAACTAAAAGTTTCCTGAATAAGGAAATAAATCCCTGCACACGTGATAAATGCATTAAACTCGTGTCTTCATTTTTAGTTAGAAAAGATTAATTTCTTTCTGTATTTCTAATTAAAAAAAATAAATTCTTGTGCTCATTATTTTCTGCTACTGTAGTTAAAATTTTGAAATGCAAGTAATATTTTCTGATATTTAAATAACTCATTATTAATGGAGTTAGGCGATAAGAGACAATATTGTTGATGTTACATCCGTAAGTAGGTCATAAAAGGGCAAAATATCTCAACGTTCTGGAACTCTAGCTTCTTTAAAAACGTTCTGTTCTAGCAGCAAGAGAAAGAGAGAGAGAGAGAGAGAGACAGACAGGCAGGCAGGCAGGCAGGCAGAGAAAGAAAGAGAGAGGGAAAGAGAGAGAGGAGTGAGACAGACAGACAGAGACAGAGAGAGACAAAGAGAGAGAAAGAGAGAGAGAATTTCAGAAACAGGGGAAGCTGAGAACGGAAGGGAAAAGAAATTTTGAGTGATCACAAAAGCAATGGGTGTGCCCTGCTTAATGCAATATTTCCCCAAATCACAGCGAGAAAATCCCCAAGTAAGACAATAAATGGCGCCGGAATGACTTGATGTAGTGAAATAAAAGGAAGTTCCTTTCGCTACCCCGGTGGCGCGGTGGCCTAAGCGATGGCCTCTGATCATTCGACCGAAAGGGGTCCGGGATCGAATCGCGGTGAGGCATGGATGTTGTGTTTGTCTTGCGGCACTGGCTCTCTCCCTTCCCTGGAACCCGTGACCCTAAATTAGGGACGGGCGACTGCTTATAGCCCATTGAGTTGCTCACGGTGGTCGTTAAACCTCCAATAAAAAAAATAGAAGTTCCTTTCAGAAGAAGTGGAAATCATGCATTGCGTAAGAATAAAAGCATATTTTAAGATGAAATTACCGCCATATTACTTAAGGAAGCATCCACCCACTACGGTATTAGCGTTTTGAAGCACTACTTTAACGATTTCAGGGTTGTAAAGTTATAGCTTACGTACTATCCCTCCTTAGCTAATTAACGTCTACTAGTTCTGTGGTGAAACAGCATTTAAATCCCGTTTGTCGTGGGAAAAGTGTTACATTAGAATTCATCCAAAACTTTGTAAGAGGCTAAGGTTTTCTGTGTATGATGCCACCTGATGCAAATATTCAGCTGTGCTTAGTTACAGCTCAAGTACACGTCTGTTGCATTGTACTGCAGGCTTTCTCTTTAGCTCAAGTGCCTGGTTTCTGATACCGAGACGATGACAGAGCATACAGCTCTGATGTAAGAGTTTCCTGTTTTGTCAGAGAGATGCAATAATACACACATCGGACAAAAAAATTACGGAACGTGAACTTTATTCCATAATATGGAGTTATATCGCCACCTGCTTTAATTAAAGCTTTAATTTTGTTTCGCATGCTATCAATATGTCTCAGTATCACATGAGTATCAACTTTATTCCACTCCATGCTCAAAAGATTCCTTAATTCCGCCAAATTTACAGGGTGCTGTTTTTTCTTCTTCCCGGCCCTTTTTAACGTTTCCCAGATTTTTTCAATCACTTTGAAATCGGGTGAATTTGCAGGCCAATTGAGATGCGGAACGGCACTCTCATGTTCTTCAAACCAATCCAGCACAATTGTAGCTCGATGGATAAGAGAGTTATCTTGAAACACAAGATTCACTATCTGTCCTTCTTGCCCCCAAAACTGGATAAATGACAAAAATGCATTATTTAAACGTGGCACATAATCAATGGATTTCATGCGATTGGCCACCTCAACGAATGACCCAACTCCAGTACTTGTAATACAGCCCCAAAACATGACACTTCCGCATTCTTTTTCCACAGCTCTTTAGACACATTGTAGGTTAAATGTGCCTCCAGCCTTTTTGTTTCTTTTTTGATTGGAGGTTTAACGACCACCGTGAGCAACTCAAGGGGCTATAAGCAGTCTCCCGTCCCTAATTTAGGGTCACTGGTTCCAGAGAAAGAAGAGAGCCAGTGCCGTAAGACATACACAATATCCATGCCTCACGGGATTCAAACCCGGACCCCTTTCGGACGAATGATCAGAGGCCATCGCTTAGACCATTGCGCCAACGGGGCGGTCTCCAGCCTTCCACCTGGAGCGATCAACACTGAAATACAAGCAGAATCTGGATTCGTCGGACCACATTATTCGTCGCCACTGTTCAATGGTCCAGTTACGATGCTGATTTCCCCAAGCAAGGTGAATTTTTCTTCTGAATAGTTGTTAACTTCTGACGTATCCGGGCAACATAACTGAAAATGCCCAAGTCATGCAGCTCTCTCCGTAGTGTTCGTTCTGAGATTGGTTTACTGGATCCAGCATTGTACTGTTGAAGCAGTTTTAGATGAGGCTGGAAATATGCAGCAGTTTCTAGTCGTCTCAAATGTCTGAGATCCTGATTTGTCATCCTAGAGCTTTTACCACAGTTGCTTCGTCTACAGTGATAACTTTCATAGTTTTCCCACTGGAAATGGACACTACTGACTGTTGACTCGGAGTCCAACAAACTTCGTCATCTCTTGCAAGGAATGACCATGTTCTTGGCCAAAACCAATGGTCCCCATTTTGCCACTTAGCAACGTCACCTTTACGACCTATACTTAGTCGTACTTGTAAAAGGAAATGCAGAATACTACAGGTACTTTAAACACACACTTCAGACATCCACAATCATATTCCAACAGTTTCACTCTCAATATTTATACAACTTGTTAGATTCACCAACTTTATACTTATGTACATGTTTCCGTCAGCATTCCGTAATTTTTTGACCGGTGTGTTTATTTCTAGTAATATGTTATTGGTACAGCAAATGTCGCACTTATTCCTGTAAGCCAATCCATCCGAATTTTCGAATAACAATACTTTACAAAGTACAGAAAAAAAGAGTGCTCTGTTAAGATGAAATTCCACAGGAAAGCAAACTGAACTGTGGAAACCAAATTCCTGAAGTCAGGAAACTAATTACTTCGCACTGAAAGAAAACTTAGAATGATTCAGGAAGATCTTTCAGTTGAAGAGCACATTCTTTGGAGCTTAACTAATAAGCTGGAAAATGAACGTACTTCCATCTTTTCCATTAAGGGCACTTTTGTAATGATTTCGGATAATTTTGAGAAAAGCTAACGTTTTCGCTTTTCATAAGGAGAAGCAATTTGCACCTGTGTGAAGATTGTGAATGAATTTCGTACGGAAACAGCGAGGAAAGTTACTTCATCGGTCTCTCCTCCGCCATCGTTTACAAGATAAGCAATTTCCAACGTTAATAGAAACAAAATCAAAACTAAAACGGCAACCGATAACGTTCTTCCCACAGTAAAATCAAAACAACAACAACAAAAAAAACATCTAAAATTTCTTCGCTGCGTGGTTACGTTTGCAAATGCCTACAGAGTGACTACATGGCAGTTACATTAATTTCCAAACTAGAAAAAATCGAGTACAAAGTACTAAAGTTCAACCTCTCGATTTCACTTCAAGCTGAAGGATAACGCAACAACAGGTGAAGTTAAGCTTCCTCTTGAAACACTCAGCTTTACACCAGTTGCAACGATTCTTTGATCGATATTGAAAAAGTCTATCATTTTCTTAACCTTTTGACTCCATTTCCCTTAGGGTACTCAGCAGAAGTTGATAAATCACGAGTACTGGAACTTGTGTATCGAAATAGTTAATTCTTTTGTTTACATAGCCTTGTGTTTATGGTATATGGATTAAAGATTTTTTTTTCCGTATTCGTGCTAGAGCTCCACTTGTAATAGCCCTTGTCTCATAACTGCTTGAGATATTCATGAAGGATTTTTCCTCTCCCAAGACTGAAATACATTTAATAATTTATCAAAGCTATTCAAAGTCAATGAAACCGGTATGGAAAACAATAGATCTGACGAAAGAAAGAAGATTTTCAATCGGGGTTTTTAATCCCTCAGATATTGCTCTAAACGGAATCGTGAGCTTACGAACTCTTAGAAACAGAGATATCGACAAAAATAAGATGTGACTTTACGTCCCCTGGTGGGAAAATCATGCATTATTTTAGGAAGAAAGTATTCTCAAAAGGTGTATCCATATAAGCGGTATCGGTCGAAGAAAACAAAATTAGTCGAGTTTTGAGGAGTCCAGATTTTGCAACAAATACTTCAGATGCAGAAATTAACACATATGACCCCTGGTGGCTAAACCATTCTTTACCAAACATTAGAAATTATGTGAAAAATATTTTCCATCAGGTCTTGTATGCGATACAGGAAGAATTTTTCAAATCAGATCTTTAGCAGCAGAAATAACGCAGAAAACGCAATTTACCTTCGTGCCTCCTAGCGGAAAGTCTATGATTTACTTGAAAATTTTGAATTTATAGGAAAATCATTTCGCATCGTAAACACTATCTAACAAAGAAGGAATTTTTCAAATCGGAGGTAGAGATATTGGCAAAAATAAGATATACATCTACACCCCCTGGCGTAGAAACCGTACATTTTTTCAAGAAGAAAATTTTCCTAAGAGGTTTGTCGACATGAGGAGTAGTATCGGTCAACAAATGACTTTTTTTCAATCGAGTTTTTAGAAGCTCTAATTTTGCTGCAAATACAACAGAAGCGGAAATTAAGACTTACGCCACCTGGTGGCCAAACCATTTCTTACAAAAATTATAAAATATGTGCAAACGATTTCCCATCAGGAGCTGTATGCGGTGCAGAAAGAATTTTTCAAATCGGAGATTTAGAAGCAGAGATATAGGGGGAAACACAATTTACCGCTACGCCCCCTAACGGGAAGTCTATGAATTACTTGAAAATTTTGAAATTACATGAAAAACATGTCACACGAAAAACACTATCCAACAAAGAAGGAATTTTTGAAATCGGACTCCTAGAAGAAGAGATATTGACAAAAACAAGATGTACATTTACGCCCCCTGGCGGAGAAACTGCAATATTTTAAGAAAATATTCCAAAAAGGTTTATCGATGTGAGTGCTATCAGTCCACGAAAAATTTTTTTCAATCGATATTTTAGAAGCTCCGATTTATGGCAAATACATCAGAAGCAAAAATTAACACTTACGCCCCATGGTGGCCAAAGTATTCTTTACCAAAAATTTGAAATTATATGCAAAAGATTTTCCATCAGGTGATGTATCCGCTGAAGAAAACAAATTTCAAATCGGAGTTTTAGAAGAAGAGTTATCGAGGAAACGGTAATTTACTTTTACGCCCCCTAGCGGAAAATCTATGCGTAATTTGAAAAAGTAATTACATCTAAAATACTCTTCGATATAAATGGAATCGAAAGGTAAATTTTTTTTTTCAAATCGGATGTTTAGAAACAAATATGTGGAATAAAACGTATTTTTGAATTCGACATCATCTGCATTTACGCCCTCTACCGGCGAAATTGTACATCGTAAAAAAAAAAAAGAAATAAAGGATCATCATTTGCATATTTCAAGCTTTCCAATGGAAAAAGAATTTTTCAAATCGGACTAATAGTTGCAGAGATATCGTGGGTACAGACGGACAAACCGGTAACAGAAGCACGATCTTTTTTTACAAAAGACGTGCTAAAAAAGGAAAGTGTACTATATAAGGAAATTACAGCTCAACCTTCGAGAAACCAAAACGATTAGCTTTTTCTGAAATTCCTTTTCTGCGATATCAGCCGAATGGTGAATAAAATAATCTAATCCCACTAAAGTTAAATATATTGTTGAGATATATCTGAAGTGAAACGCCGATTATCCGAGTCTCAATTATCAGTGAAGTCCGATTAACCGTGGTCCTCTGTAGTTACATATTTATAAATTTCATATTTTTAAATTCTCTATGCAAGTGGATTCGTAAGATAACAGAAGTAACTATTGCGTGTTTTAAGTAACACTGCATCATTAATTAAACAATATTGCATCATCCTTCTATAGCAGAACTCATTTGTCATCACCGTTGCGGTTTCCAGTTCTGCCGCCAGAGTGAGTACTTAAGCGTGTACGAATTTAATCTAGTCTCTTTTGTCTGTTAAACATTGGGAAAGCTTGTTCGTATGCTCCTCCTGTGTAACCAAATTTATCTAGCATTTCAACCGCTAAAATGTTGGGAAAAAGAGGAACAGTTGTTTTTGTTTTAGCGGCTGATAACAAAATGGAGATTACTCAAAGACTTGAAAAACGGCGAAAGTGTTTCATCACTTACAGCCGAATTTGATATTGGCCAGTAAACTGTACGAGGCATATGTTGATTATATTGAAGTCCAACAAATGCGTGGACGTCTAAGAAAAATAAAACAAAAAATAATGCTACAAAGAAAACAAACGAAAATCATGGACTTATCTAAATAGGTCTTAAAATGTTCAGTTTTGTATTTATATACTACAAGAATGTTTATCGTATGTTTTTATAATTTAACCAAAAAAAAACCCCCACGTAATTTGGATTAACCGTGTTTTGCAATTATGCAGGCTCTGGCGTCCCCCAATTACAACGGATAACTGACGTTTCACTGTATTCGGATAAGAGACGAATTTTAAAATAAACATCCCTCAGGTAAACTAAGAGTATTTAATTAGTAGCCAATGATTGCATTTGCTTTAAAGCAGCAATGCTTGAATACACATGAAATAAGTTATTTATATGAACACGTACTTTTTCCTTATAAACTTTTATGGTTGCTCTGTTTGAAAATTTGCTTATCCAAGTAGCATGAACAATAAATCTTTCTGAGTGGGATGATGGAAGTATTTCTAATTTCTCTTGATCTTTAAAAGGGATGTAAGACTGAACAACATGTACATCACATCAGCATCTGGGTGCATGAAGAACTCAGCTTCTGTCTACTATGAAATCATACGAGGGGCTTTTAATGTAGGTTCGCATTCATTCATGTATAATACGTAGGTGTAGGAAAGCTAAAACTCAGTAGGCTGATTATTCCTTTTCTATATAGTCACCATTTTCTTGATGAAAGCATTTTCACCAGAAAAATACTTTCTTTGTATAAATGACTTCATGGATGGAAAAGAAAGAAATCAGAAGGTGCGAGATCAGGCGAATGGGAAAGATGGGGCCAATATATCAACGCCACACTCATGGGTTTTTATTGTGGAAGCAAGGAGGGAAGCATGAGCTGGTGCTTTGCTCTGAAGCACCAAGATCCCTTTCATTAGTATTTCTCGACTGCGTATCTTTACATTTTCACAAAACCGACCAAGAAATTTAGAGATCAAGTATGAAATGAAAGCCTGGCTGAAGTGTTACATTTCAGTGTGTGACATAGCCATTACCTTGAAGTGGGAATAATCCGAGGTTCTGGTGTCAATAAAAAAAAGGAGTCCTGTTTGTAATGCTTCATGGGCTGGTAGCAAACGTGGTAGATAGGGCGTCCGATTTCAATCGAAGCGGAGAATCAAATAATAATAATAATAAAAAAAAATAATAATAATAACAATAATAATAGGAAAGTTTGGATAATTGATATAACAATTCATGGAGATGCTGCAGTCGATTAACAAGAACTGGAAAAAATGATCAAATATATTGACCTGGTCATAGAAGTTACCCGATTATGTATTAAACACACAACAGTAATCCCCATTGTCATCGGGGTATTTGGAACAATTTCAAAAAAATTATGAACCATTTCAGAAAATTGCAGCTCTCTGATATACCACCCACATATCTGCAAAAAAACAGCTTTATTTTGGACATCATATATATTACATCGATACGTAATTGATACCTAGGTCTCCGGTGGAAACTCGTATCAGCTCAACAACACCAGTCAATGATAATATTTTGTTGTTTATTTTAACCTTCCGCTCTCATAAGTGACAAGAGGTTCCTTCTTCTTTTCAAAGAAAGTACTGACCAAATCTATCTTAGGTACCATGCTGAAGCTACTTATTCTGTTCCCAATTTGATTCTCATTCCCAAAGATCTCCTCGATCTTCATCACTTTATAGAGCATTTCCAGCAAAAATCAGCCCCGTTTCATATCCCCTCATTCTTTCGGATTTTCGAGAAATCTCTTTCGTCCTGGTTGCCACCGCTTGATTTTTCAGGAGTGGAACAAATACTCATCAGCGCTGAGACGGGCCGAGCCCGAGCCCGAAAGCCCGAAGTTAAGCCCGGCCCCGAACCGGGCTGGGACTGCATTATACTTACTGGAGAATATATTTTAAATACGTGGAGATAATGTAAATATACGATGTCATCGCTCTGTTCACGTTATTTTATAAACAACGAATAGCAACTGGAAAATTGTTCATCCGACACTGCTGGGATAGAGCCCCAGACTGACTGATAAACCACGAAAACCTCTGTGAATTGTTGGCACCGCTGACTGATAAACCACGAATAGCGCTGGGAATTGTTGGCGCCGTAGCGTAAAGCGAACGCAGTCGGCTAGTTACCGAGAGATCTGGGGTTCGATCCCAGCGTTGTCGGATGAACATTTTTCCAGTTGCTATTCGTTGTTTATAAAGTAACATGGACAGAGCGATGACACCGTATATTTACTTACTGGATTTCGGGATCGGGCTGCATAATACTTACTGGAGTTCGGGATCGGGCTGCATAATACTTACTGTAGTTCGGGCTGCATAATATTTACTGTAGTTCGGGCTGCATAATACTTACTGGAGTTCGGGCTGCATAATACTTACTGGAGTTCAGCCTCGGGCTGCATAATATTTACTGGAGTTCGGGATCGGGCTGCATAATATTTACTGGAGTCGGGGATCCGGCTGCATAATACTTACTGGAGTTCGGGATCGGGCTGCATAATACTTACTGGAGTTCGGGCTCGGGCTGCATAATACTTACTGGAGTTCGGGCTCGGGCTGCATAATACTTACTGGAGTTCGGGATCAGGCGGGATCGGGCTCTGAGAGAGGGAGAGAAGTTTCTTCCTTTTGTTATGTGCTTTTGTATGATTTAGCACAGGAAGCTTTTTTACGGCACCCTGCAAATTTTATTGAGTACCATACGACGTAGATTATTGTGCCTCCAGATTTTTCCTGTTGCCCGGCTGCCCGAAACATTTCAGGAAGAAATGAATGGTCAAAGAGACTATGGAAACAAATAGACATCCTTTCCCCACTCCGGAATTCGAGAAAGACATCGATTAATTGCACGGGGAGGAAAGAGTAGAAGTCTGGAAGAAGATATTTTTTTTAATGCCTAAACAAGTTAATCCTAGTTTTCGGGCTCGTTCGGCCCTGGGCTCTGTGTTGCAATATGAAATTTGGGCTCGGGTTCTTAAAATTGAGCCCGAAATCAGCTCTGATACTCATTAGTGCCCTATTCATTAGTTCCTCCTGTATTGGCAGTAAATTGCGTGCTACGCAATCACCACGTTACAGACACAACTATAATTATGCTCGTAGAGCTATGATCAGACAATAGCACAACTCCGAATGCCTAAACAGGTTAACCACAGTTTTCGGTCTCGTTCTGGCACGGCCTCTATCTTACAATATAAAATTCGGGTTCGGCTCTTAAAATTGAGCTCGAACTACTCATTGGTGTTCTATTCATTCTATGATACTCATTGGTGTTCTATTCCTACTCTGATACTCATTATTGTTCCATTCATTAGTTCCTCCTCTTTTGGTAGTAAATTGGGTGCTACAGAAACACCACGTTACAGACACAACTGTAAATATGCTCGTAGAGCTATGATCAGACAATAGCACAACTGTGAATGCCTAAACAGCTTTACCATAGTTTACGGGGTCGTTCGGGGCGGGTTCTATCTTGCAAAATAAAGTTCAGGCTCGGGCTCTTGATATTGAGCACGAACAACTCTTTGGTGTCCAATTCATTCTCTGATACTCATTGGTGTTCTATTCCTTCTCTGATACTCATTATTGTTCCATTCATTAGTTCCTCCTCTTTTGGTAGTAAATTGGGTGCTACAGAAACACCACGTTACAGACACAACTGTAAATATGCTCGTAGAGCTATGATCAGACAATAGCACAACTGAGAATGCCTAAACAGGTTAACCACAATTTTCGGGCTCGTTCGGGCACGGGCTCTATCTTACAATATAAAATTCGGGTTCGGCTCTTAAAATTGAGCTCGAACTACTCATTGGTGTTCTATTCATTCTATGATACTCATTGGTGTTCTATTCCTACTCTGATACTCATTATTGTTCCATTCATTAGTTCCTCCTCTTTTGGTAGTAAATTGGGTGCTACAGAAACACCACGTTACAGACACAACTGTAAATATGCTCGTAGAGCTATGATCAGACAATAGCACAACTGTGAATGCCTAAACAGCTTTACCATAGTTTACGGGGTCGTTCGGGGCGGGTTCTATCTTGCAAAATAAAGTTAAGTCTCGGGCTCTTGATATTGAGCACGAACAACTCTTTGGTGTCGAATTCATTCTCTGATACTCATTGGTGTTCTATTCCTTCTCTGATACTCATTATTGTTCCATTCATTAGTTCCTCCTCTTTTGGTAGTAAATTGGGTGCTACAGAAACACCACGTTACAGACACAACTGTAAATATGCTCGTAGAGCTATGATCAGACAATAGCACAACTGAGAATGCCTAAACAGGTTAACCACAATTTTCGGGCTCGTTCGGGCACGGGCTCTATCTTACAATATAAAATTCGGGTTCGGCTCTTAAAATTGAGCTCGAACTACTCATTGGTGTTCTATTCATTCTATGATACTCATTGGTGTTCTATTCCTACTCTGATACTCATTATTGTTCCATTCATTAGTTCCTCCTCTTTTGGTAGTAAATTGGGTGCTACAGAAACACCACGTTACAGACACAACTGTAAATATGCTCGTAGAGCTATGATCAGACAATAGCACAACTGCGAATGCCTAAACAGGTTTACCATAGTTTACGGGGTCGTTCGGGGCGGGTTCTATCTTGCAAAATAAAGTTCGGGCTCGGGCTCGGGCTCTTGATATTGAGCACGAACAACTCTTTGGTGTCCAATTCATTCTCTGATACTCACTAGTGTCCTATTTATTAGTTCCCTTTCTATTGGTAGTAAATTGGAGGCTACGCAAACACTAAGTCCCAGACACAACTATAAATATGCTTTAGAGCTATGATGAGACAATGGGCCATTTGCGAATGCAAGATGCCTCAATCGACACAGATAGCTGATTTTCAGTGCGGATTGATAATAGGGCGCCATATAAGCAGTAATGTGATATTTCAGTGGCATTGAAGATTCCCAGGTAGACGTTTGTCGATGTGATATGCAAATAGCAGATAACTGGGGGCTGAATCTTCCAAGAAATAACCCGGCAAGCTTCTGAGGCCGCAGAACGTGACAGAAGAGCTCTGTGAAGGACTGTACGCTCAGAACAAAAATTAACATTGTCTCAAATCAAGCAAACCTTATGTGAGACCATCGGGGCTTATATTAGCAGCAGTACAGTGTACAGGACGCTGCATGTCGCGGGTCACCACGGTACAGCAACGATCCATGAGCCGCACTATCATTAATACCACAAGCCGATTTGCGTAGTGTAAAGAACGTCGATTTTGAGCTGTAGACCAAAGTAAAAGTATGCTTTGGACTGACGAGTCCCAGAACACAGTCTACATGGCCGTTCCTGGATGTGGTAAATACTGGGAGAAAGGTAGATTCTGGACTGTATCGTCCAGTCAATGAAATTTGATTGAGGCAGCGTGATGGTGCGGAGCTGTTTATTGTGTTTCAGTTAGGTCCCATTGGTGGTTTTGGACAAAACCACGAATGCTCAGCCCTACCTAGAAGTCCTCGACAATTATGCACTAAGAACAAAACTTTGGAGAATGCCTATACCTCTATCAAAAGTATGCACTATGACATACACTGAAGAGCAATTGAATTAGAGACGCCGCCCCGGTGGCGCAGTGGTCTAAGGCGTTGGCCACTGATCATTCGTCCGTAAGGGGTCCGGGTTCGAATCCCGGTCAGGCATGGTTGTTGTGTTTGTCTTACGGCACTGGCTCTCTCCCTTCCCTGGAACCAGTGACCCTAAATTAGGGACGGGCGACTGCTTATAGCCCATTGAGTTGCTCACGGTGGTCGTAAAACCTCCAATCAAAAAAAAAAAAAAAAAAAAAAAAAAGAATTAGAGACAGCTGGCTTTATGCAAATGTGGCGTTGTGGGCGGGCCTGTAAACGGAAACGACATGACGTATGCAGCGATCCGACAATATAAGGAGTGATGCGACGGGAATCAGTAAGAGTCGGACGCAGTATACGAAGGATCTAAACGCATTTGATCGTGGGCAAATTATCGGGGCCCGACGAATGGGTCACTCCATCTCGGAAGTCACTGGGACTTTCACGAGCCACTGTGTCATGGGTGCACCGTGAGTGCATCGAATCCGGTAAACCCATCCCTGCAAGGGCCAACTGCCGTGGACAACAGCGTGTGGATGAGCGGGGTCATCGTCGGCTAGCTCGCATTGTAACAGCGGATAGACGGGTCACAGTGCAAGAAATCACTCGGCAATTTAACGCTGGTGCACAAAAACGTGTAAGCAGCCACACCATCCAGAACCATCTCCTCGCTATGGGGTACAGAAGCCATCGTCACACGAGGGTACCGCTGCTGACCGTACATAACAGGGTGCAAAGATTAGCATGGGTGCGGGAACATCGCCACTGGACCCTAGACATGTGGGAAAATGTTGCCTGGACTGATGAGTCGAGATTAACGTTGGTACATGCGGATGGCAGGATACGAGTACGGCGCAAACCACATGAAGCGATGGATCCTTCTTGACAGCAGGGTACTCTTCAAGCTGGTGGAGTGGCATTCTCGTCTGGGAACTGTTTACGCTGACTGAAATGGGACCCCTGGTACGTGTGACATCGTCCCTCACAGGTGAACGTTACCGGGATATCCTGGACGACCATTTGCTCCCGTTTGTGCGTCTTCAACATCCCACTGGGGACCTCATCCTGCAACAAGACAATGCAGCTCCCGAATTGCATCAGTATGGTTGGATGAACACTCCACCGACGTGACCTCGCTTCCTTGGCCAGCTAGGTCACCTGACTCCAATCCCGTCGAGCACATCTGTGATGCCATCGAGAGAGATGACCTGCCTCCATCAAATCTTCGTGAACTGTGGGAGCTTGTTCAGGGGTCGTGGGTCCAACGCTTCCGGTGTCTTGTCGAGTCCATGCCGAGACGAATCGCCGCCGTCATCAGGTCGAAAGGTGGTGCTACACGTTACTAGACAGGTATCTCTAATTCAATTGCTCTTAAGTGTACTACTTTTGGTGTTGAAGATTGGTTTGAGGACAAGGGCGTTGAAAAGTTGGACTGTCCAGCCAAAAGTCCTGACCTAAACCGTATACAGAATCAATCCCGCAGTCGTTTACCTGCAGTTGCTTTGTCTATATGCAAATCGAAACAACTGCAAATAAACGAAGACGCGTGTGAAGGTCAGGAAACGGTATAAATAACACATGATACTGAGCTCCTAATCAGTTTTATTCTTGTTCTTCGGACGCGATAGGCATCAAGTTTGATAAAGACCAAATTATAATGGCTAGACGACTGGGTCAGAGCATTTCCAAGATGACAAGAATGCTCAAGGCAGTACCTTTAAAAACTGGTCCAAAAATGGATAACCCACGAACTGACGACAAGGTGTGGGCCGACCAAGGCTCATCGGTGCTAGTGGTCAGCGAAGGCTATCCCATATGGTACGAGCTAATAGAAGGGATTCTGCGAGGCAACTCGCTGGTAATTCCAATGCTGGTGGCGAAAGTAATGTGTCACAACAAACAATACACCGAACGCTGCTGAAAATGAGGCTGCTTAGCCACAAGTCACTCCAAGTGTCCATGCTAACCTTGATTCACAGTCGAACCTTGGATGGTTAAAATAACATGCACGCGAGCATCAAAACTGGACCTTGGATGGTTGAAAGAAAGTCGTGTGGTCCGATGAATCTCATTTCATGTTGTACCATTTGGATGACTTGGTATGTGAGCGCCGTTTACTTAGGGAACTGTTGGTACTAGAATACACCATGGGGCGAAAACAAGCCATTGGTGCAAATGTAATGCTTTGGGTAATGTTCTGCTGGGAAGCCCTGGGACCAGTCATTCATGTGTAGGAAACTATGACGTCTATCTACCTAAACATAATTGCAGACCAGAAACATCCTTTCATGACAATGGTATTTCTCTCCAGTTTTGCATCTTTCACAGGACAATGCACAATGCCACACAGCCCGGATTGTTCTAGAACGGTGCACGGAACATGTGGAAGACTTCTAGTTATTCCCAATTCCCCATACACCAATCCAATCAAACATCTGTGGCTTATCCTATCAAGAAAATCCATCTGGAACGGCTCAATTGAGTAACTTACAAGAGGATCCTATCTGGAGCGGTTCAACCAGTATCAAGCAAATCTATCTGGAGCGGTTCAACCAGTATCAAGAAAATCTATCTGGAGCGGCTCAACCAGTATCAAGCAAATCTATCCGGAGCGGCTCAACCAGTATCAAGCAAATCTATCTGGAGCGGCTCAACCGTGTAACTTACAAGAGAATCCTATCTGGAGCGGCTCAACCGAGTAACCCAGTAACTCACAAGATGATCCTATCTGGAGCGGCTCCACCGAGTAACCTACAACAGAATCCTATCTGGAGCGGCCCAACCAGTGTCAAACAAATCTATCTGGAGCTGCTCAACCGAGTAACTTACAAGAGGATCCTATCTGGAGCGGCTCAATCAGCATCAAGCAAATCTATCTGGAGCGGCTCAACCAGTATCATGCAAATCTATCTGGAGCGGCTCAACCGTGTAACTTACAAGAGAACCCTATCTGGAGCGGCTCAACCGAGTAACCCAGTAACTCACAAGATGATCCTATCTGGAGCGGCTCCACCGAGTAACCTACAACAGAATCCTGTCTGGAGCGGCCCAACCAGTGTCAAACAAATCTATCTGGAGCGGCTGAACTGAGTAACTTACAAGAGGATCCTATCTGGAGCGGCTAAATCAGCATCAAGCAAATCTATCTGGAGCGGCTAAATCAGCATCAAGCAAATCTATCTGGAGCGGCTCAACCAGTATCAAGCAAATCTATCTGGAGCGGCTCAACCGTGTAACTTACAAGAGAATCCTATCTGGAGCGGCTCAACCAGTATCAAAAATATATATATGGAGCGGCTCAACCAGTATCAAAAATGTATCTGGAGCGGCTCAACCAGTATAAAACAAATCTATCTAGAGCGGCTCAACCGAGTAACCCAGTAACTTACAAGATGATCCTATCTGGAGCGGCTCCACCGAGTAACCTACAACAGAATCCTATCTGGAGCGGCCCAACCAGTGTCAAACAAATCTATCTGGAGCGGCTCAACCGAGTAACTTACAAGAGGATCCTATCTGGAGCGGCTCAATCAGCATCAAGCAAATTTATCTGAAGCGGCTCAACCAGTATCAAGCAAATCTATCTGAAGCGGCTCAACCAGTATCAAGCAAATCTATCTGAAGTGGCTCAAACAGTATCAAGCAAATCTATCTGAAGCGGCTCAACCAGTATCAAGCAAATCTATCTGGAGCGGCTCCACCGAGTAACCAACAAGGGGATCCTATCTGAAGCGGCTCAACTAGTATCAAGCAAATCTATAGAGAGCGGCTCAACCAGTATCAAGCAAATCTATCTGGAGCGGCTCAACCGAGTAACTTACAAGATGATCCTATCTGGAGCGGATCAATCAGTAAATAGCAAATCTATCTGGAGCGGCTCAACCGAGTAACTTACCAGAGAATCCTATCTGGAGCGGCTCAACCAGTAACTTACAAGAGGTAAAGTATCTACTGAACAACAAATCCCATCTGGAGCGGCTCAACCGAGTAACGTACAAGAGGTAAAGTATCTACTGATAACGTGCTGGCACCATATACCACGAGACACTTTAAGAAAACTTATAGCGCCGATGCTTCGCCGGGTAAGAGCCATTTCGGCGGCACGTAGGAAGAGCAACACCATATCTAGCAGGTAGCAAAGAAACAAAACTGAACTGGTCACTGTTTTGAAGGCCGAATGACGGAACATATCGGTGAGCATTTACAAAAAACTGGTGAGGAGTACTGCACGAAAACTCGTGACCGTCAAAAGAGACGTAGGTTCCTGTACATAATATTAAATGTTCTGCGAATAAATATTCTTTATAGAGATGCAATTGTCTCGATATTACTTTAGCACAAATCCTACGTTCGGCAAAGTGCGAATATAGCTTTCAATTTTTAAGGTGCAGAGACTGGCAGTAAAGCTTCTAAACGCTATATAGAAAACACGATTTAATTCATGAATGGAATACGGGATTGCACCATACAATACAAATATTGAACAATCCGTTTTTATATTTTTTTTTTGTTTTTAAAATTTGTATTGTATGGTGTAATCCCGTATTCCATTCATGATTTATCTGCTCCTCCGGGCAATCACGGGATAGGAGATTCTTAACCTCCAGATTCGCTAAACATGAATGCCGGTTGCTTCGACTAGCGAATCCTGTGATAGTTATATTCAAATTAACCGGAAACTTGAGACTTGGTCGTTCTGGGTAGTGTTGTGTTTAGCATACCCGGGCACTATCTGGGAGACGCAGGTTTTATTCCCGCTCCAGGACGACGAAATGTTCAAGTTTTTGGATATTATTTGATTTACCATCCTTGTCATATTTACACCGCAAAAACGGATTGTCATCTTCAAATAACGATTTAATTCGCTTTACAATTATGCATTTAGTTTATTTCTCTGTTTTCCTATATTGTCAAGCTGAGTAGCTGCTGACTTATCATTTCGCCAACGCGTTTATTACTTTCAATTGGAAAAAAAAGTATTTCCAGGCTGTCGCCTGAAAACCCTAAAATGTCCGAAATCGACACGCGACGATTCGAATCTGCATATTCACATTTCACAAATGTAGCCGTATGCAAATACAGATTGTGACGTTGTACCGTACCTACGATATTAAAAACCAGTAGCAGGATGTACCCTGATCAGAAGTTTAGGCCTACATACGCTGTGTGAGAATGGCGAGCTTGGATTTCTGGGGTTACGTAAAAAATTCAGGTGTATGCAACAGCGCCTACGAGTCTGCTGGATCTACGTCGCCGTGTTACAGATGCTTGCAATAGTGTGACGTCTTTCATGCTGAGGAATGTGCATGCAGAGTTACTTTCTCGAATACAAATGTATATCGTGGGCAATGACGAACTCTTTGAACATACTCGACATTAACTTTTTATCACTGTGCGCCAGTTTGCCTTTTTTTTTTTTTTTTTTTTTTTTTTTTGGATTGGAGGTTTAACGACCACCGTGAGCAACTCAATGGGCTATAAGCAGTCGCCCGTCCCTAATTTAGGGTCACTGGTTCCAGGGAAGGGAGAGAGCCAGTGCCGTAAGACAAACACAACACCCATGCCTCACCGGGATTCGAACCCGGACCCCTTCGGACGAATGATCAGAGGACAACGCCTTAGACCACTGCGCCACCGGGGCGGCTGCCTTTTTTGTTTTTTGTTTTGACTGACATCATCAAACTGTATTGACATAAGTATGCATTTATGAAATAAATTGTGTGTATTTGCTCATACCTATGCCTGTTCCCTTCAAACGTTCACACAAAAGGTCGCGCATCGATTTCAGACATTTCAGGATATTCAGGCGACAATTTATCTTATCCGTGTGAAACAAAAAAGTCGTTTTGTACTAATCGATCGGGAGTAGTTGCTTTACTATACCGTTATCTCCCTTGCATAACTATACCTCACTCCGTTCGCAAGTTATTCCAGGCTAAAGGGACTTTCCTATGCACCCTGTATATATAGCACATCATCAACAACAACCATTATCAATCCAGTGCTGTACGAAGGTCTCCCCAATTTTCTACCACAACGGTCTGTCTTGTGCCAGTCTCCTCCATGTTACTCCTGCATACTTTCGAATTCCATCCATCGATCTCCAATGTGGTCTTCTTCTGGGTCTTTTCCTGTCCCTTGGAATCCAGTCTAAAATTTTGGTTGTCCATCGATGGTCTGTCCTTTTGGCAATATGTGCAGCCCATTGCCATTTCGGGGCCGCCCCGGTGGCGCAGTGGTCTAAGCGATGGCTTCTGATCATTCGTCCGAGCGGGGTCCGGGTTCGAATCCCGGGGAGGCATGGATGTTGTGTTTGTCTTACGGCACTGGTTCTCTCCCTTCCCTGGATCCAGTGACCCTAAATTAGGGACGGGCGACTGCTTATAGCCCATTGAGTTGCTCACGGTGGTCGTTAAACCTCCAATCAAAAAAAAAAAAAAAAGAAATTAAAAAAAATTGCCATTTCGGGGTTTTTACTCTGATCATGATGTCTTCCACTTTTGTCATTTTTCTGATCCACGAGTTCCTCTTATTATCTCTCCTGGTTACACCAAGCATGCACCTCTCCATGCTGCTTTGAGTTGTCTGGAGTCTTTGTATGTCTCTTTTAGTTAAGGTCCACGTCTCTGCACCATACGTAAGCACTGGAAGGATGCATTGATGAAACACTTTTCTTTTAAGACATAATGCCATATTGCTCTTGGAAATTATGCTGCTTCTTCCAAAAGCTCTCCAGGCAAGTTTTATACACCGATTAATTTCTTCATCAATGTGACCCTCACTTGATATCTCCTGTCCAAGATAAATGTGTATATATTAATATATATATATGTGTGTGTACACATATGTATACATTGTGAAAACGCAAATTTTTCCGTTACGGGGATCAAACCTGCTCCTCCTCACTAAGTAGTAAGTTGCTCTGCCAACTAAGCTACACGGATGGAATATATCGCTGCAGATTTGTTGTGCTGACATGTGCTTTACCTCTGTAGTACGTCACATCATCTCCGTCTTAATTGTTCTTTTCTTTTTGAAGCGAAGAACGAATTTTCATTAATTCTAGACGATGTGTGGAACAAACATCACACATTTTTCGAAGTACCCAACGGACAGGACATCCATTTTTAAGTTCGGGCGCCAACGTGAAAACACAAACTTGCCCGTATCGTAGTCGGGCCCCCTCACTCCGGAGTAAGTTGCTCTCCAAACTAAGCTACACAGACAGAATGTATCGCTGCAGATTTGTCGTCTTGACACGTGCTATACCTCTGTAGTATGTCCCAGGATAGGTGCTTCTTTTTACACATAATCACAGTGAGATTTAAAAAAATAACTGTTAATGCACGATTTTTAGCACAACATAGTTGAAAACCTGACACGTTAAACTACTTTTTACCCCCCCCCTCCGTTTATTATTCTTTACTTTCTTCGTACTCGAACACAACCCGATCAGTGTAGGCCTCTCAATTTAATAATTTATGAAATTTCATGTTTAAAGGCAATGGTGTTGCGATTATTCAAGAATAAAACTTGTATTACTGCAAAACACTATGAATAAGGTGCACATTTAAACATTTTCGAGTAGGTCCGGGCCCCCAGATCCCTTTCCTTGATACGTGCTCTAAAATTCCGAACATTTTTAGCTTTTTTCTTTTATCTCCTCATTTTCACACTAGAACTTGAAGACTTCCATGGCACTGAAAGTCGTGAATATTGTTGAAGGAAAAACAAAAGAAGTTTTCAAGATATGTGAAAAACATCTTTTTTTAACAGCATTATCAGTAAATTTTGATAAACGCAATGGTGATGTTATCTCGTTTCCGGTACGTAATCTTCGATCATTTACTTCTTTTTTATGTTACCGTACAGATTTTTGGCAAACATTTTTTGATGTGTTTTCCCTATATAATATTCTCCACACTCAAAAATGTTTCATGAAACGTAAAGATTCTCCGGTATGCGTCCAACAATTCTTAAAACTTCCTTTGTTTTACATTAATTTTAAATATCAGTGGTAAATGACGATGAAGGAACCCAGAGAGGGCATATGAATTTAGCTGCAACTCTCTGGTGGGTTTCGAAGATTTTAGTTAACGTTTTTTGTGCCTCCACTTTTTCTACTCGCGTTTTTCATCTTGCGAATTCACTTCCTTTGATTCTGTGACATGCATTCTGTGTAACACCTTTTTACTAATTATATCACTCCCAGAAACTCCGAGGAGCAAAAATTAACTCACTAGGTGTTTGGAGAACCTGAAAAATGAACTATTCTAGTTACCTTTTCAAAATTAATTTTTAAGTAGTTGTTTTTCCACTAACCTCTGAAATATTAATCAGCATTCATTAGCAAATATTTATGATTCATTCGCTTTATAGAAAGGACAGAGCAGGTAACTATAGAAGCAAGTGATTCTCAGAAAAAAAAATAAAAAAAATGTGTAGATAAGAAGAGGAACGAAGTTAAAAGGAACTTTTTCTTTAGAGTTGTTTTTCAGTCTCTTTCGCGCAAATTCTAGTTGATTATTCTAATGTACACTCAGCGAAATTTGTCGTCGTATGGAATGAAGGAAGTGGATTAGAAAGTGGAAGAGATTTGCGCCCCGGTTCCAGCTAACTGTGCCATTCATTGCACGCTTGGTGTCTCCAGAGACTTTACTAGAAGGAGAAGGGCTTTTGTTATACAAGACGTCAGGGCTTTTTTTCTTGAGCACAGCCTTCTCTCTCCGGAGATTTGCATCAGGGATGTTGTTGCCTCCCTCATTCTTTTTTTCTCCTCCCATTTCCACTCTTTTCTAATTTTCTTGCAAGGAGGGTAGGTATTTTGACAGCAGAAACTACAAGACGAAGAAACGTTTGAAGCTTCATTCTTTTCAAGCTCTCTACTCCGAAAAAAACCATAACTCTTTAAGTCAGCAATTAATCTAAATGCAGAAAAACAAGCAAGAAAAAGGAGAGTTAAAAAAAAAAAGAAATTAAAAAATGGACCCTAGTTAGCATTTATTTTTGTTTGTTTTCGGATGAGATCTTCTTCGAGCAGTCACTATGCTCTCTTATACATATATTTTCTTTTTTCCGCCATAATTACGGCCCATCGAGGAATTCTGCAATTGGTTTCCTCGGTGTTAAAAAATAATGAAGGCTTGATGAAGGCGTGCGTAGTAGCAAGCACATCGCCAGCATGTCTGCTCACAGATGTGGAAATAAATTCACATTCAAAGATAAAGCAACAAATAGGAAATATATCAAAGAAATGTTCCGTAAGCGACATGAGACCAATCTACACTGCTCAAAACAATTAGGGATTATCGTAGTTTTGTATGAAAACTGTGAGTGACGGGAAACTTCGGAGGTTGGAATAGGAACTACAAACATTTTCTGAAATTCCCAGGGCAACTTCGGAGGTTGGAATAAGAACTACAAACATTTTCTGAAATTCACGGGCAACTTTCCGTCATTTCTTTCGTGAATTAACGAAAAATATTACTGATACAACCTTTTCCGTGAAATGACGGAAAGAAACCTGCATTTCGCGGATTTTTCGTACCACAGGAAAATTCTGAATTTTCAGAAACCTTTCCGCAGTTTATTTCTTATGTTGAGGGTAAGTTACCGTCTTAGAGATGTGTTAACGGAAAATTCTGAATTTTCAGAAACCTTTCCACAATTCCTTTCGTATTTTAACGGAAAATTCTGAATTTTCTGAAACCTTTCCGCAATTCCTTTCGTGTTTTAACGGAAAATTCTGAATTTTCTGAAACCTTTCCGGAATTCCTTTCGTGTTTTAACGGAAAATGCTGAAGTTTCAGAAACATTTCCGCAATTCCTTTCGTATTTAAACGGAAAATTCTGAATTTTCAGAAACATTTCCGCAATTCCTCTTGTATTTTAACGGACAATTCTGAATTTTCAGAAACCTTTCCGCAATTCCTTTCGTATTTTAACGGACAATTCTGAATTTTCAGAAACCTTTCCGCAATTCCTTTCGTATTTCAACGGAAAATTCTGAATTTTCAGAAACCTTTCCTCAATTCCTTTCGTATTTTAACGGAAAATTCTGAATTTTCAGAAACCTTTCCGCAATTCATTTCGTACTTTAACGGAAAATATCCGTTCTCACTTTTTCGGTATCTGTATGACGAGAAATTACTGGTAATAGGAGCGATTGATGAGAATACTTGAGGCTTGATTAACTTTTAAATTTGAATCGTCTGTCGAAATTTGAAGCTCCGTAGCGAGATCGGATATTGTGGATAGCATTTGTCATGGATTTTGTTTATTGTGGCGCAGGATATTTCTTCTCTTTTCCCCTATTTGGTGCACCAGCTATTTTATATTGCGTTACTGTAAGAAACCAGGTACATAACTCATTGTACGGATGATTATACGATGTCTGTGTATCAGTCTTTGAACAACTTGAGACAAAAGATTTTATAGCTATCAAGAGCAAATTTATTATTTAGATTTTTTTTTCTGTGTGTGTGAAATACTAATATAAAAAAGCACATTCCACTTTTTTTAAAGATAACTTAAAATCATTGCCAGTTTAAGAAAATCAAGTTCTAAAGCATTTTGTTGCTTCGAAAAATCAGGATGAAAAACGCTTAATTTGTGAAAAGTCCAAAAGAAAAAAAAATATTACAAATCTATTCAGCAAAATAATAAGCTCCAACAGAAAATAAAATGACTAAATCACTCGCATTAATGACAAAAAAAAATCATCGTAAGAACGACCCAGACATGCTCGATGGGGTTCATGTCTAGGAAACATTCTGTCCAGTCCATTCGGATGATTCCCTCGTCAAACAGGAAGTCGTCCATACATCGAGCGCGATGTGGCCTGCAATTATCGTCCACGAAAATGAATTCATCTCCGATTGCTGCAGCATAAGTGACGACTAAGGGTCTGAGGATCTCATCCCTACACCGCTGAGCAGTAAGTGTTCCATTTCTGATGATGTAAAGGTCGGTTCGATCATTGATAGAGATGCCGGCCCACACCATCACTCCGCCTCCTCCAAATCGAACACTTTCTTGCACAAATAACGGGATGTTACGAGTACTTCGTTCCCTCCAAATGATAAGTCGCATATTCTCAGGATGTACAGCAAAGCGTGACTTGTCCGAGACGAGAACATTTGCTGCATTTCTTCTCCAATCGGCATGGTTCTATGCCCAAAGGCTGCGGGCAGCACGGTGGCGTGCGGTTAAAGAAACACATACCATAGGTCGTCGAGCATACAGACCAACACTGTGGAGTCGGTTCCAAACAGTCTGAGTTGAAACATCTGTGCCAGTAGCCGTACGGAGTTCGCGTTGCAGAAGAGTGGCGTTCATACCCCGGCTTCTCCTGGCAGTCCGTGTTAAAAACCGATCCTCATTTCTTGATGTTGCTCTCCTACGACCTTGCCTTGGTCTTCGCTTTACATTTCCGGTATCTGAAAACCGATTCCAAAGTCTGGAAATCACTCTTTGAGACACTCAAATGGCTTGCGATTGGGTTTGACCCGCTTCTAAGCGACCGATAGCCCTCCAGGCTACAGATTCGGGTAAATCAAGTTGTTCGGACATCACATTCATCAATAACACGCATTCAGAGCATGTGAGTCGTTTTTATTCTGGATTAAACGATCGTACGATACATGTCACTTTTCATTCATTGACGAAAACATGCTCTTTTTAATGTCACACAAAATATTGTGCATACTCAGGTGTTTGTAAGTGTGCAAAAGTTTCATTCTAATAACTTTCTTTCAATTTCTTTTAGCGTAAAAACAGTTGATGTCAGCAGTTCATATCAAAACCACGATATCCCTAATTGTTTCGAGCAGTGTAGGAAAACTAGACTAACCACACAAAATTTTATGCATATGAGCATTTCCATTCATGTATTCATATATTACTTTTCACTAGGGATCACATTTCTTTTTCTTTTCATGGAACCAAGGTGTAAACACTTATTTTAGTAAATATAAGTTACATATCATACTGATACTCACATAAACATTATTTTGTTTTAAGATTTATTAAAGGTAATGTGAAAATTTAAAAAATGAAATTCGCATAGCTGGCAGATGAAAAAATAGAAAACATTTTAGAAATTCGCTACTTGTATTAACGTCAAAATACAAAACGCATAAAGGATTCTTTCTTTTTCGTGCTGATAAATTCAGGGTAAACGTGTCGTTAAAAAATGTCTTAGCATGATTTAAGTTAAACACCCTCAATTGAATCAGACTGCAATATTAAAACATGACATTTATTTAAAATCTTAAAACAGTAAAAAAAAAAAATAAGTTAGTAAAATCATGCAATGCATTGATTATAATACGCTTTCCAACATACCACAAATCATTACGCAAGTTATTACTCAAGTTATGAGGATAATGGCTGTAGAATAAATCTCACTCCTATGCTCTGAACTTTGACCCCATTTCGGTGATATTCAACAGAACCGGTTCAGTATATCTCCGGAACAACATGATAAAGTTTTGTTTTTATCGAAGCATTTTTACGTAAGTTATCACGCATAAGGGCGATGCAATGGATCCCGATCCTATGTCCTGACCTTTGAACCCATTTCATCCATTTTCAATAGGGCTCGTTCCCAAATGGTCCCTTACCACATACTAAAATTTCATCGAAATCGAACCATTTGTACGCTAGTTATGACGCATAAGGGCAATGGAATGTATCCCGCTCCTATGTCCTGACCTTTGACCCCATTTCATCCATTTTCAATAGGGTTCGTCCCCAGATGGTCCCCTACCACATACTAAAATTTCATTGAAATCGAACCATATATTTTTCAAGTTATGACGCTTAAGGGCAATGGAATATATCCCTCTCCTATGTCTTGATCTTTGACACATTTCGTCCATTTTCAATTGGGTTCGTCTCCAAGTGGTCCCCTACCACATACTAAAATTTCATCGAAATCGAACCATTTTTACGCGAGTTGTTGTGCGGACAGATGGACAAAGCTGGATGGAGCACATACGCTTCTTCTACCCACGGTTGGAAAGCGTAGAAAATAGGCTAGGTCTTTCGCGACTTCACTAGTCGCATCTTCAAGCCCAAGCAAGTGACAATACTGGAGTGAGTGGTGAGATTTTTATAGTTCCAAAACCTTCCCAGAAGACATTAGTAAACAGTTCCTCTGTTGTCAGAAAGCATAGTTGTATTTACCCGGATTTAACATTTTCAATTAGCACTTCCACGTCGAGGTGGTGGTAAACCTTGGACAAGTTGTAATGATGAGCTACCGGTCTGGTTACATCAACTTTGGAAACAACTCGTCAAAGGTTTACTACGACCTAGACGTGGAAGTGCAAATTGAAAATGTTAAATCCGGGTAAGTGCAACTATGCTTTATGGCAACAGGGGAACTGTTTACTAATGTCTTCTGGGAAGGTTTTGGAACTATAAATATCTTACCACTCACTCCAGTATTGTCACTTCTTTGGGCCTGGAGATACGACTAGTGTAGTCGCGAAAGATCTAGCCCATTTTAAATCTCCTTTACTGTTTTAAGATTGTAAATAAATGTCATGTTTTAATATTGCAGTCTGATTCAGTTGAGAATGTTTAATTTAAATCGTGCTGAGACAGTTTTTAACGATACGTTTCTCCTGTCAAATTACAAACACAATATTTTAAATTTAAATTTAGCCATCAAGAAATTAATGAGCATAATGGGGGTGATGTACTTCTTCAATATGTTCAAAATCTAGAGTATAGATTATAGTTACCAATCTCAGGGCGCTTTCAAGATGAGTATATGAGTATCTGTTAACTTGTTCTGTGAAAACACTAGTTTGTCCGCGCCCTCCTTCACTTCGGAGTAAGTTGCTCTCCCAACTAAGCTACACGGACGGAGTGTATCGCTGCAAATTTGTCGTCTTAACACGTGCTTTACCTCTGTACTACGTCACAGTTCCGGTAAATATTTGTATATTGTTCATGTCAGAGAAGCCTGATTCACATTTGTTGGTGGAACCAAACATAGTGAAAAATAGAATGTCAAGTTTCTTACAATTGGATAATCAGTCCTAAATTTAGTTCAGAAAATTAGTTCCAAACGCTGCCAGAGAGAATTCGACGATGTCGCGTCGAGTGGAAAACCAAACACACGGATGAGCGAGTCCTCCTTCTTCTTTCGCGTGACGCCTAGCAGAGGGTTGCATAGGAGCGTCAGAGAATCCCGCAAAAAAACTACCAAATTACGTCTATCATTTGTTACGTGTGAATGCACATTATGAAATCTTTAAACACAGTCACAGAACTAAACCAAGGAAAATATTTAGACTGTTTTACAATTATAAACATTGATGAACTTTCTTTCTTCTTTTTTTTTAATCTGTGGATTTTATACATTTCTTTTCGGTTTAATTTTTTTACCGCGGGCCAGACTGACACCCTTCGCGGGCCAGATTGACACCCTTCCCGGGCCATACTGACACCCTTCGCTGGCCAGATTGACACCCTTCACGGACTTCCTAAATGAAAACCAATGATATACGGGGTGCTAAGAGGAAATTTCCGTCGTGAAGAATGAAATTTCATATTTTTAAAGGAGCGGAACGATTTAAACATCAAACTTTCTGTGTAAAAACACATATGTGCCGGTGACAGAATAAAATCACATCCCTTTGCTCCGGAGCCGAATGCTTTCCCGATTAAGCTACACCGACCGAATTTATCGCTGCAAATCTGCCATCGCAACATATGCTTCGCCTCTGTAGTACGCTACATATACCCCCCCCCTCCTTTCAGAAAGGCGAGGGTACGAAATCGCAGGTTGCGTGTCCGCCACAAACCATATTTGAAGTAACTCTCTGTAGAAGAAGGAATTTTCACAAACTCTATACGGTGTGTGGAAGAAATATCAGGCATTTTTTAAAGCGAAGAAGGAATTTTCATTATTAGGTGTACAATAAAGTTTCAAAGTGTTTTAGGCCAACGCAACATGCAGTTTGGGAGAAAACAACTGTAACTTTACGAAACAAAATATGCGCCGTCATTTGCTATGACCTTCCGCCATCGGTCGGGCAGCTGACGGATTCCAGCCATGAAGAATACTTCGTCGTGTGACGCGATGAAGTCGTCAACACATTTTTGCACTTCGTCACATGTCCGGAACCGTACAGCAGATAAACCATGTTGCATCGATCAGAACAAATGATAGTCTGAAGGGGCTATGTCGGGACTATAAGCCGGGTGCTCCAAAACTTCCCAGCCAAGCCTCAATAACGTATCCTTGACCGATTTCGCGACATGCGGCCTAGCGTTGTCATGCAGTAATTTCACCGGACGCAATCTTTTGTCTGTGAATTGACGTTTCCGACAGATTTCCTGGTTCAATCGCAGCGATTGTTGCTTGTGGCGATCAGCAGTAAGAGTTTGACCCTGTTCCCCTGTTCCAGTAGTTCATAATAGAGCACACCCTTCATATCCCACCAGATGCACAGCAAAAATTTCTTGGAGTGAATATTTCGTTTCGGTGTCAAAGTCGTTGCTTCACCAGGGTGTACCCGGTGTTTTTTGCGTTTGGGATTGTTGAACCATATCCACTTTTCATCACCCGTAACGATTTTCCACAGGAAAGACTTTCTATGCTGTTTATTCAACAGATTCAAACACTTCATGACACGCTCATCCTTGTTCCTCTGGCTCAGGTAATGTGGCACCCATTTTCCTTCATTCTGAATCTTTCCCATTGCGCGTAAACGATTGGAAACGGTTTATTGAGTTACGCCCAGTTGTTCAGCTAGTTCCTTTTGCGTTTGAGACGAATCTTCATCCAGCAATGCTCGCAGTTCCTCGTGCGCAACATTCTGCGATCTCTAACATCAAAATCACCTGCTTCAAACCGTGTGAACCAAAACACACACGTGCTTTTTGATACAATATTCTCCCCCAGAACAGAACAGATCGATGCACATGCTTTTGCAGCACTTTTTCCTTGATGAAATTCGGGAATGCAGTGTCGAATAAATGCAGTATCGCTGGCCATCGTTCACCTACCGATGTGCAAGTGCGTTTGACTGTTGGGCAAACTTCTATGTCACATTTTATATTCTGGAACAGTTACGGTCACATGACAACAACGCGGGGGAATGTCGGAAGTGTAAATTAGCGGTATACGTCACACAAAAAAAAACGCTTTAAAACTTATTTGTACACCTAATAATTCCAGACGATGTGTGGAAGGAACATCACACATTTTTCGAAGCGAAGAAGGAATTCTCATTAATTCCAAACTATGTGTGGAAAGAACATCACACATTTTTCGAAGCGAAGAAGGAATTCTCGTTAATTCCAAACGATGTGTGGAACGAACATCACACATTTTTCGAAGCGGAGAAGGAATTCTCATTAATTCTAGACGATGTGTGGAACGAACATCAAATATTTTTCGAAGCGAAGAAGGAATTCTCACTAATTCCAGAGGATGTGTGGAAGGAACATCACCCATTTTTCAAAGCGAAGAAGGAATTTTCATTAATTCCAGACGATGTGTGCAAGGAACATCACCCATTTTTCAAAGAGAAGAAGGGACTCTCGTTAATTCCAAACGATGTGTGGAATGAACATCACACATTTTTCGAAGCGAAGAAGGAATTCTCGTTAATTCCAAACGATGTGTGGAACGAACATCACACATTTTTCGAAGCGAAGAAGGAATTCCTATTAATTCTAGACGATGTGTGGAACGAACATCACATATTTTTCGAAGAGTAGAAGAAATTCTCATGAATTCTAGACGATGTGTTAAACAAACATCACTTATTTTTCGAAGCGAAGAAGGAATTCTCACTAATTCCAGAGGATGTGTGGAAGAAACATCACACATTTTTTAAAGCGAAGAAGGAAATCTCATTAATTCCAGACGATGTGTGGATGGAACATCATCCATTTTTCGAAGCGAAGAAGGAATTCTCACTAATTCCAGACGATGTGTGGAAGGAACATCACATATTTTTCGAAGCGAAGAAGGGACTCTCGTTAATTCCAAACGATGTGTGGAACGAACATCACACATTTTTCGAATGGAAGAAGGAATTCTCATTAATTCCGGACGATGTGTGGAATGAACATCACACATTTTTCGAAGCGAAGAAGGAATTCTCATTAATTCTAGACGATGTGTGGAATGAACATCACATATTTTTCGTAGCGAAGAAGGAATTCTCACTAATTCCAGAGGATGTGTAGAAGGAACATCACACATTTTTCAAAGCGAAGAAGGAATTCTCATTAATTCCAGACGATGTATGGTAGGAACATCACCCATTTTTCGAAGCGAAGAAGGAATTCTCGTTAATTCCAAACGATGTGTGGAACGAACATCACACATTTTTCCAAGGGAAGAAGGAATTCTCACTAATTCCAGAGGATGTGTGGAAGGAACATCACCCATTTTTCGAAGCGAAGAAGGAATTCTCACTAATTCCAGACGATGTGTGGAAGGAACATCACATATTTTTAGAAGCGAAGAAGGAATTCTCGTTAATTCCAAACGATGTGTGGAAGGAACATCACACATTTTTCGAAGGGAAGAAGGAATTCTCATTAATTCCAGACGATGTGTGGAACGAACATCACACATTTTTTGAAGAATCCAACGGCCAGTAGATCCGCTTCCACGATCGGGTGCCAATGTAGTGAAACAACCAAATTTTGCCGGTGACGAAGCCGCATCCTTCTTCTCCGGAGCCGAATGCTTTCCCAATTAAGCTACACCGACGGAATTTGTAGCTGCAACTGTGCCGTCTTGACATGGGCTTTACCTCTGCAGTACGTCACACGTGTTCAGAATAATGAATTTTCGTAAATTGTCCGAAAGCTGCCTCAAATTCTGAGAAAATGTAGTTAATTTCTCCAATAAATTACATAGTAATCCTAAGCATAAGAAAACAATACGATCTTATGGCGTCATAAAAAATACCAGAAGCCACTGTATGTCATATTAGAACACAATGTTCTAAGACTTTAAACTTTGTGTTTGCAGATTGTTTTGTTGAAGCACAACAGTCACGTAAATACTAAATGCTTAATATTAATATTTACATGAGAACTAACACTCACAAGGATCCAAAATGGAACTTACATAACATCCAAAGAGCTCATTTATTCGTTTTTCTGGTTGTCGACGTAAAACTGTCCTTCCCAGTGGCGCAGTGGTCTAAGCGTTGGCTTCTGACCTTTCGTCCGAGAGGGTCGGTGTTTGAATCCCGGTGAGGAATAGACGCCATGTATGTGTTATAGCACTGGCTCTTTCGAGTTGTTCCCGGTGGTCGTTAAATCTTCAAGCAAACGTTCAACAGCAATTTGCGGAACCGCAACGTAGTTTAGGCCCAAACACAATTCCTCTATGTGAAACAAAAACAGCTTTCGTAGAGTGAATCACATTATCAGCCTTGCATATAATTCTTATTCGGTGAATAAATAAACGAGATGTCATGCGGTCCTGCTTCAAACAATACATCGCCTTACCCTCCCACACATCCACTCTTTTCACTAGGCGTTGTATTTTATTTACCTCTGAATCACTGTCAGCCGTTGCCAAAAGTATATAGAAATTCGGAGGATTTGACGTGCCGTTCAAAATGAATTATAACGGAGAAATAACATAACTTATTGGGTTGGTGCGAATGAAATCTCCGGCAAAGGACCAGCACACGTGGACGGCGAGAACGGAAAAGTAGGGCAACTTACCTAGGCAAAATAATCCCCCTCGGCATCGACACATAGTTGCCATCTGTCCGGCAAGGCCATGATCCCGGAACGAAAAAAGTCTTGTGGCTGGGACCAGAAGAAGTCATCAACTGCACGTTGAACCACGTTGTCTGTCGTGAACTGTTTCCCTGACAGGAAGGGATTCAGTCGACGAAACAGATGATAGCCTGTCGGAGATAAGTCCAGGGAATAGACAGGATGAGGCTGTGCTTCATAGCTCAAGGCACTTAGTGTCAGCATCGTTCCTTGTGCGACATGAGGGCGAGCGTTGTCCTGGAGCAGAAGAACACCATGTCTTTTGACCAAAGCCGGTTGTTTCCGCAGCAATTTTCGGTGCATCTGGTGTAATTAAGCACAATAACGTGATGCAGTGATGGTTTGGCATCTTGCAAAGAAACGCCGATGAATTATCCTGGCTGTGGACCACCACACAAGGAGCATCATCTTTTTGGTGTGTAGGGGTGGCGTAGGATGCCGTCCAGCAGGCTGTGCCTTGCTTAACCATTGTGCAGATCGTTTCTGATTATCATAAAGGACCCACAACTTGTCACAGGTGACTATTCGATGCAGTAGAGGTTCCTATTTATTCCTGGCAAGCAGCGACGTGCTGACTTCCAAGCACCTAGCCTTGCTAGCAGTTGTCAACTCATGCGGCAGCCACACGTCCAGCTTTTTGACCTTACCCAGCGTAGCCAGACGCCGAACAACTGTCGTGTGGTGAACACCTACCTCTGCCGCTATCTCACAACACGTTTTTCGGGGGTCCGCTTCAACCACACATAACAGGAGCATCGTCAGAAGCAGCAACAGCTTGGTGACCACGTGCTTCGTTTTACAGATCCGTCTCCCCGCTTCGAAATTTCACAAACCATCGCCGAATTGTTCGTTCGTTGGCTGTATTCTTCCCAAATGCTTTGTTAGTGTTTCGAGTGGCAGTTCCTGAAGAATGGCCCAGTTTAAATTCATACAGGAAGATGACTCGCAAATCCGGCGTCTGCATGTTTCCTTTGCAAGCCCCGTTACGTCCAAACAAACCACGCCTGAACCTTGTCCTTCACACATGTACTAGCTATTTATAGTAACTCTGTGACGTAATACCCGCAATACCTGTGGGTGATTCCATTTCGCTGTGGTGGGGGCTTGTCTCCACTGCTCGTTCGCGCTGGACGTTTCATTTGCACCAAACCAATTCATAAGATTAGAAACACAAAAATGAACGATAACACACCGAGCAGTTGATTAACGGATTTTCATGTTGTGGTTAATCGATTTTTCTTCAGTGGAGTCTCAGTCCTTGTGATGTATATATCTAAATTAACGTTCCTTTTTGAGTTTCTGTTCTTATGTAAGAACAGATGCTCAAAAAGGAACGTTATGAAATAAACGGAAACCATTGCCAAAAAGGAACGTTTTCCGTTATATTTCATTTTGAACGGCACGTCAAATCTTCCGAATTTCCGTATACGTTTGGCAGTGGTTGACAATGAGCCAGAGGTAAATACTATACTGTACAAATTAATAGGGACAAAGTAAAAAGTCACTCTTTTTTCCAAAACTATGCCTTTATATCATTCTATGCCTTGATATACACTGATAAATACCTGTATTAGTATGAAGTATGTCCTCCTTTAGCCCTCTTGAATTCGTTTTGGCATTGATTCCACTAATTGAGTGTACATATTTTTGACTTCATAAACCACACTTTTATAGCCTTCGTTATCATGCGTTCTTTGTTTGTGCAGTCCATTTTACCTAAACGTCTCTTCAAAATATTCCACAATGGGATTTAAGTCTGGTAAATTTCCAGGCCAATCAAGCACATGAATTTGATTTTCCAGCATGAAATTCTTGACCAATTTCGAATTGTGACATGGGGCCAAGTCATGTTGAAATGTCCCGTCAAAAGTTTGCAAGAATGGAACAATCCTACGATGTAATATTTCGACGTACTTGGCTGAATTCATCATACTTTGAACAGGAACTAAGCTTCCAGTGCCATTTGATGTGAAAAAACCCCAAAACATTTGTTTCAGAGGGTGTTTTACAGTTTGTTTGACATGCTCAGGTCTTAAGGATTCACAGTTGCTTCGTCTAACGACATTTGCTTGGTAACTCTGCACAACTAAATGAGTTTCATCACTGAAAATTACCTTTTCCTAGTGGTCAGCAGTCCATGATTTATATTTTTTGGCCCATGCTAAACGTTTTATCTTTATTTTCGCATTCAAATATTGTTTTTTCGTTGGTCTTCTTGCCTTCCGGCCAACTTCCAAAAGCCTACGGTGTACAGTTTAATTACTAACATCACAAACACTAGCCAATAAATCTCTTTGAAGGTCAGTGCTTGTTTTTTTTTTGGATTCATTTTACTATTTCTGATTAGATATTTATCGGTTCGTTTAGTTGTTTTTCGTTTTCTTCCACATTTACCTCTAATTTTTGGAGACGATGATCCAGATGCATTGTATTGCGTAAGCAGTCTTGATACACTTGATTTGCCTACACCAACTGCGGAAGCGATATCTCTCACTGTCGTAGAAGTGTGATCCTTCAGAGCAGTTATTTTTGCACGCTTCCTTGGGGAAATATCCATTTTTCAATACACGAAAGCAACACGTACTTACAGAGAGCAAAAACTAACATCCACCTGTCACACACGAAAGCTCACAACCGAAGCTGAAGTGTCTTTTTCCTGTTTAAAACCGGTCAAACCACATTCTTACTATCAAGTTCAAACAGTCACACCACCTCACAGCTGATAAAACCGGTTTACGTGGGTTTCCGATATCGACTGGCGATCACATTATAATTCTGAGTATAAAATAGCTTGTCCCAATTAATTTGCACGGTATAGTAAAATGCAACGCCTAGTAAAAAGTGTGTGTGTAAAGCGATGTGTTGTTTGAAATAGGGCCGCATGATATCAAGCGGTCATATTAGTCCAAAATAGGACCACATGACTGCTCGGTGGAGCTGTCTTCCAGATTATATTCAGAAGGCGAGAATGATACAATAATGTGTAAGGTTTCCTTTGCAAGCAAGAAAAACTGGAGGAAAAAATTCAGGGGAAAAGAAAACAAATGTCTTTTTATCAATAGAGGTGAAAAAATCAACAGGATGAATGATTTATCATTCAAAGTAAAATATTATTACGGAAGGCACTTTGGACACGCACTGCGTAGATATTACCTTTCCACCACAGGATGTTCAGTAAACTGTAAGCCCATACACGATACGTTAGGGCATGGGTGCTGGCAGTGCCTATAAGTACCACATTATGCTTTCTCAGTGCAAAAATGGCCAAACAGTCAGTAGATATCGGATGCTGGAGCTCACAACGGTGATTTATTACTTCAGTCAGTAATGCTGGGGATAGATGCAAATGTGGCACATCTTTGGCACTGATTGAATGTTTATCAAAAGAACGAAATGCGGATTCCTGTATTCATCGGCATGTATTGGGAATCTCCAGAAGTCTTCACCACGATGTACTATTTACGAATTTTCTACATTAGTCTTGCCGTCTGAACAGCAGCACACAGTTCCCTGGTATTTGTAGGTGCAGGATCTTGGGTGCGAATGGACCTTTCCACCAAGTCCCATAAGTGCTGTATTGGGTTCATGTCGGGTGAACGTAATGGCCGCATCATCCATCGGAACTGTCTAGAATGCTCCTCGAACCAATTTTGGACAGCTTGGGCTCGATGACGTGGTGCATTGTCTGCCTAGAAAATCTCATCTTTGTAGAGGTACATGAAGTCCATAAAGGGCTGCAAATGGTCACCCAGCAGAGCAAAAAAGCGATTACCGGTTAATGACGTGTTTACGAGGACCAAAGGACCTAAACCGTGCCACGTAAAGACACTCCACACATGTATGGAACCACCACCAGCTTGCACAGTACCTTGTTGACAGCTTGGGTCCATGGCCCCATGGGGTCTGCGCCACACCCGAAACCTACCATCAGCTCGTAACAACTGGTAGCGTGACTCATCGGACCACGTCACATGTTGCGAGTCTTCCAGAGTCCAATTACCGTGTTCACGAGCCCAAGTGAAGCGCTGTGTCTGATGTAGTGGTATTAACAAAGCCACTCTGGTGGGTCTTCTGCTCCCATACCCCATGGGCGCTACATTACACTGCACTGATCTGATGGACATGTATCTGGTACCTCCTGCATTGAATGTGGATGTTATTTAAGCTAGTGTCCCTTGTCTGTTAGCATGGACAATCCTGGTCAGACGCCGCTGGTCACGGTCATTCAGCACCCTTGGTCGGCCACTGCGCTGTTCACGGTGGGTGGTAACCACACCGGGGACAGCGCAGTGGCCGACCACAAACCATTCAGTGGCCGACCACAAACCATTCAGTGGCCGACCTCAAACCTTCAACCATTTACTCAGGCCAACAAAGCAGAAAATACAGCAGACATGTGGAGCCCACGATTTATTTTGATCTCCAACACGACATCCAAAGTACAAATAGTAGGCTTTCCTCACAGTCTTTGTCAATGGACACCTCTGCGACTTTAGCAAATCTTATCCGGAACATTAACACATCCGCAACGATCCCTTTTCTGCATTTCGGCAACTTTTGCTCATAAACATGCAGTACGTGTTTCTCCTTCAATGTAAAAAAACAGCAATGGCGGTTCGGTTGCGTTTACATATTCTGTACCTGTGAAAAAATCAGTGTTGCCGCCCATAACATATCCAGTAGCAAAATACGACAATAAAAAGATCTAGTGTACTTTTACATGTCTACAAGCGTTAATGTGGAACAACAGTACGTATTTAATGCCCCGTTACAAAAACACGTGACGTGATGGCCACTTTTTAAGGCCAGATCTGAAATCAGCATCCAAAATTTAGTTAAAAACAGCTGCATTTGTTCATGTTATAAAAACCTTGTAGACCAGTGTTATTTAACAAACACACAACACACTTATACAGCATGAAACATGCAAATATTTGCTCCACAGGTGTTAAATTTTGTGATACCAGGACAAAATCAAGAGGCATGCCTAGAAGAAGGTGGGATTAGTTGTAAAATGCCGCCCCGGTGGAGCAGACTTCTGACCATTCGTATGAGATTTATTTAAGTCAGGCATGGAATATGTGTGTGTGTTTTTTACGGCACTGGCTCTCTCCGTACCCTGGAACCCCAAAATTGGGGACGTGCGACTTCTTTTAGCTCAATGAGTTGCTCACGGTGGCCGTTAAATCTCCAGTACCAAAAGATGTGAAATCAGCCATCAGTAATCAATGGGACAACAAGGTGGAGGTAAAAGGAAGGAAGTTGGCATTGATTATAAACTAGAATTTGTTTTTTAATGGTAAGTATGGAAAACTTATATGAACACCGTAATAGTACACAGCTGTGGAATCATAATGAAGTTATTAAACCTTTAATTGTTTATGAAGTTCATTCCCATTTGATATTATCTTAACTTTCTCGGTTCTCGTGCTCACATGCGATACAATGGTTTCACAATTTTTTAAAAATGCCCAATGGCAGAAAATCTTCCAGAACCGTTTGCATCACATGTGAAACTATGTAAAATACTTTACTAAATGTTCTCTTATCGGCAGCACAAGTCAACTTTCGTGACTTGTAGTGGCGTCTTGTAAGAAAAAAACACGATGTCTTTACATGGCCCTAGTAAGTGTTTTATTATTACTTAATTAAAGTGTTATATCTATTTAAGTTATATACATCGCATTTTGGTAAGTATGAGCTAGTTATTTAAAGTAAGTAAGCTTAATTTCGTCAACATATTAGATAGTAGTAACTTTTTAAACCTTTTTGTATCCCTGATGTTACAATGGTTTCCAACTCTGTCGGAAATTTTTTATGAGTTATTTTTAGAGGGGTTTTCACTTGTATTTACTAAATATTTATTACAATCTATGTAATATTTAATAAATACAATTTAAGAGGAAATTTCAAGTAATGATGTTAACACACGTTACTTGTGTTAACACCATTACTTAAAATTTTCACTTCTAATAATATTATTCATTTTTTCTGACGAATCCTCAGATGATAACAAACCACTTTCTAAACGTATAGGATTATTCCTACATCTATGTCACATGATTGAGTACGAAATAAGCATGTAAGACACTCGCCTGAGATGACTGGAGACAGCGCCCACAGAAGGAGATGCACTTCCTAAACGCAGGATTATTCCTACATCTATGTCACATGATTGAGCACCAAATAAGCATGTAAGACACTTGCCTGAGATGACTGGAGACAGCGCCCACAGAAGGAGATGCACTTCCTAAACGCAGGATTATTCCTACATCTATGTCACATGATTGAGCACGAAATAAGCATGTAAGACACATGCCCGAGATGACTGGAGACAGCGCCCACAGAAGGAGATGCATTTCCTAAACGCAGGATTATTCCTACATCTATGTCACATGATTGAGCACCAAATAAGCATGTAAGACATTTGCTTGATATGACTGGAGACAGCGCCCACAGAAGGAGATGCACTTACTAAACGTAGGATTATTCCTACATCTATGTCACATGATTGAGCACCAAATAAGCATGTAAGACACTTGCCTGAGATGACTGGAGATAGCGCCCACAGAAGAAGACGCCGAAATTCAAAGTGCAATGAGTTAAATACAGTACGGTGTTCATGTTTTCAATGGCTTCAGAAATTCTTTTAAATTGTTCCATGAAAAATAAATTATGATATATTATAATATTCCATAATATAACTTGAAAATCGATTAATTAAACCAGTAACTTTCGAATTTTTAAATATTACAATTACAGTATCTCGGTTCTCATGTATCACATGTGATACTATCCCCGTAGCCCCTCTCCTTTACACGAAATGTTAAAGAATTTTTTTCTTCAGCTTAAAATTCAGCAAACATCAATTTTCAAACCTGTTTTTTTAAAATCAAGTGTTTAACTTTATTGCAGGTCTGAGGAACATAATTATGGTCCAGGTTAACTTATTTATGTACCTTTCATTTCCACTATGTTACACCTAAAATGACGTAGGTGTTCCGAAGTACATATGAACTTAAGGGCAACAGTTTCCTCTAAAAACCATTTACTGGTTATGACTGACTTGGAGAAATAAGGGTTCTAAGTTTTCTAAAAAAATTATAAATGATTGATATGAGAATCTTGATCCGAATTTAAAACTCAAAGAATAGTTGTAATATGGTAATATATTCATATACTTAACTCGTGAGTTTAATTTCAAGGGTATCATGCTGGAATTATATGATCTTCCTATGATTCGTTTGCAAATTGCCTTTCAAGTTTCAGTTATTACTCATCATTCAGACCGAAATGCTACGTATATTTCACCCAAATACCAAAATCTTAAGGTCCCGAGGAAACGGCATTAGTACGTCAGTGTTTGATCCTCCATGAAGGAAGTTAAATATTTCATCGCTTGAGAGATTCAAAGACGCTCCTTCAGAAATTCACTCTCATTCAGCTACCCTGTCATGAAGTCTACGCTTTGAGCCTTTTATAAACCATGACAGGCAAAATTATTTAGACGCGAAATCAGCAGCAGTGTAGACGCCGTCATTGCACGGTTTACTTAACATGGGATCAAGGTGAATAAATGAAGTCATCATAAATGATCACATAAATGGAAGGAGTATAATTTTCCACAAATTGCCGGCAACGAGCAAATTCCGTTATTTTGTGAAGGACCTACTTACTTTTAGGCTAAGAAACGAGAAAAAAAATGTATTTGGTACTTTTAATCTTCTTTACTTTTACCTCCAGGTTCATGTAACTCAGAAGGCTTGTTGTTTTTAGTTACGCTTTCCGTTCGTTGGTTGAAGAAGCGTATATGCTCCAGCTTTGTCCGTCTGTCTGTCTGTCCGCACGATAACTCACGTAGAAATGGTTCGATTGCGATGAAATTTTAGCATGTCCTAGGCGACAACTGCGGGCGAACCCTGTTGAAAATGAACGAAATGTGGTCAAAGGTCAGGACATAGGAGCGGGATCCATCCCATCGTCTTTATTTTTCTTTTTTTTTTTTTATTGGAGGTTTAACGACCACCGTGAGCAAGTCAATGGGCTATAAGCAATCACCCGTCCCTAATTTAGGGTCACTGGTTCCAGGGAAGGGAGAGAGCCAGTGCCGTAAGACAAACACAACATCCATGCCTCACGGGATTCGAACCCGGACCCCTTTCGGACGAATGATCAGAGGCCATCGCTTAGACCACAGCGCCACCGGGGCGGCCCGTTTTTATGCGTCATAACTTACGTAAAAATGCTTCGATTGCGACAAAACGTTGCCATGTTGTCCTGGACGTATACTGAACCAGTTCTGTTGAATATCATTGAAATGGGGTCAAAGGTCAGGGCACAGGAGCGACATTTATTCCACAGCCATTGTCCTCATAACTTGACTAAAAATGCTTCGATTGCGACGAAATACAATACGTGGCTCCGTAACGACTTTGGAAGCAGTTCCACCGAAAAGATTTCTTGTCAGCAATTGCGGGCCGTGCGCATGATAAAGAATCGATAGGCATTATTTTCGCACGATAACTTCCGTGAAAATTGCCCGATTTAGATGGGATTTTTAATTATAAAACGAAATAGGTAACACAGGCACAAAGTGATTTAATTTTGATATATGTGAACCTCAAACGCTATACCATAGTTTAGTCCCCTCAAAACCAAGGCATTTTTCTATGATTTCTGGTATGTTGGAAAGCGCGTCAAAATCAATGCATTGCATGATTTTACTAACTTGTATTATAAGGCGTGAGGAAACTCTACGAGTTAGCAACATCATTCTTACTAACACACCTGCCAAAAATTTGACTTAGCAAAAGAAACACTTTTAAGACAGAAAAATTTGAAATATTGAAGACAAAAAGATTTGCCTGAAAGTGAATAATTCCACCTTCATGCATCAGTTAAACTTCAAAGTGGCCTCCGATCATTCTTCCGAAAGCGGTCCGGGTTAGAATCCCGGTGAGGCATGAATGTTGTGTTTGTCTTATGGCACTGGCTCTCTCCCTTCCCTGGAACCAGTGACCCTAAATTAGAGACGGGCGACTGCTAATAGCCCATTGAGTTGGTCACGGTGATCGTTAAACCTCAAATCAATCAATCAATGCCGCGGGCCGCCCCGGTGGCGCAGTGGTTTAAGCGATGGCCTCTGATCATTCGTCCGAACGGGGTCCGGGTTCGAATCCCGGTGAGGCATGGATGTTGTGTTTGTCTTACGGCACTGGCTCTCTCCCTTCCCTGGAACCAGCGACCCTAAATTGGGGACGGGAGACTGCTTATAGCCCATTGAGTTGCTCACGGTGGTCGTTAAACCTCCAAGTAAAAAAAAAAAAAAAAAAATCAATGCCGCCCCGGTGGCGCAGTGACCTAAGCAATGGACTCTGATCATTCGTCCCAAAGGGGGTCCGTGTTCAAATCCCAGTGAAGCATGGATGTTGTGTTTGTCTTATGGCACTGGCTCTCTCCCTTTCCTGGAACCAGTGACCCTAAATTACGGACGGGCGACTGCTTATAGCCCATTGAGCTGCTCACGGTGGTTCTTAAACCTCCAATCATGCAATCAATGCCGCCCCGGTGGCGCAGTGACCTAAGCAATGTACTCTGATCATTCGTCCCAGAGAGCGTCTGTGTTCGAATCTTTGTCTTATGGCACTGGCTCTCTCCCTTCCCTGGAACCAGTGACCCATAATTAGGGACGGGAGACTGCTTATAGCCCATTGAGTTGCTCACGCTCGTCGTTAAACCTTCAATCAAAAACAGAAAAAAAAAAAGAAAGAAACTTCAAAGCGGCTTTTTTTCTGGAAACAGAGAAAGGCATGTATTATAATATGGTTTCACTTTGAAATTTTCAAGGGTAATTGTAGTTATTTAATAAATGAAGTCATCATAAATGGTAAAAGAAATGGGATGTGACGTACTACAGAGATGTGTAAAAATACAAATTTGTCCGTGACGGGGATCGAATCGCGCCCCGTCACTCCGGAGTAATTTGCTCTCCCAACTAAGCTACACGAAAAGAATGTATCGCTGCAGATTTGTCGTGTCAAGACGACAAATCTGCAGCGATACACTCCGTCCGTGTAGTTTAATCGGTTAGAACAAATGGCTCCGGAGCAAAGAGGCGTGGTTTGAATCACCGACAAATTTGTGAATTTCGCATTGGCGCCCGATTGTGGAAAATAGATCTACTGGCGATTGGGTTCTTCGAAAAATACGTGATATTTGTTCCACACATCGCCTGGAATTAATGAAAATTCCTTCTTCGCTTAAAACAAGTTAGTAAAATCATGTAATGAATTCATTATGATATGCTTCCAACATACCAGAAACCATTACTCAAGTTATGAGGATAATATCCGTGGAATAAATCTCGCTCCTGTGCCCTGACCTTTGACCCCATTTCGATGATATTCAACAGAACCGGTTCTGTATACCTCCGGAACAACATGATAAAGGTTTGTCGCAATAGAAGCATTTTTACCTAAATTATGATGCATAAGGGCGATGGAATGGATCCCGCTCCTATGGCCTGACCTTTCACCCCATTTCGTCCATTTTCAATAGGGTTTGTCTCGACGTGGCCCCCTACCACATACTAAAATTTCATCGAAATCGAACCATTTTTATGCGAGTTATCGTGCGGACGGACAGACGGACAAAGCTGGAGCGTATACGCTGCTTCAACCTACGGTTGGAAAGCGTAAAAAACGAAATTAAGAGGGAGTTGATGTGACGCACTGCAGAGATGAAGCACGTGTCAAGACGACAAATCTGCAGCAATAGATCCCGTCGGTGTAGTTTAGTCGGTTAGAACAACTGGCTCCGGAGCGAGGAGGTGCTATTTCGTCACCGACAAACTTGTGAATTTCACAGGGACGAGCATAATTTTCCACAAATTGCAGTCAACGAGAGCGTTCCGTAACTATCTGAAAAAACTTCTTTTAGGCTAAGAAACAAAATGTGTTCGGTGATTTTAATTCTTCCACACTTTTACCCCCAGGTTCATACACTGCCGGACAATTGCTAAGGACGGATGACAATAGCAACGATAGCAACCATAAAATGGAAGGCAGGAAAATGTGGAAATTAGCATAAGTGCGGGATACAGTAAGACGTGTTGTGCGTATGCAAATTTTGGATTGCCGAACTTGTTCGTGACGTCATAGCGCTGATAAGAGATATAAAGGATTTGACGCGTATTGACCGTTGTTGTTCAAACGCAAAGTTGAAAGGGAAAGAATCAATTGACGAACTTGCAATTTTCAGTATGTCTTCCCGACATCACCTAGATGATTTTACGCGTGGCCGTATTATTGGCAAGATTGAAGAAGGGCGAAAAATAACAGATGTTGCCAGGGAGTTCGACGTCAGCCACGGTGTTGTTTCAAGGCTTTGGAAATCATTTCAAACAAATGGAGAGTGTAGCAAACGTCACGGGGGAGGTCGTGTTCGCAGTACGACACCTGCAGAAGATCGGTACATAGTGCTATCAACAAAAAGACACCGGCGCAGCACTGCTAGTGAGGTAGCAAATCAGTTTATGGCTGCTACTGGCAAGCGGATCTCCCGAAAAACTGTCGCCAGACGTTTGCATGAAGGAGGACTATACGCCCGCCGTCCTGTTGTGTGCATCCTATTGTCCAGACGTCACCGTACCGCCGTTTGCAATGGTGCCATCAATATCGCAATTGGACTGATAACGACTGGCCTGCTGTCCTCTTCTCAGATGAGAGTAGATACAGTCTATCGTCTGATTGTCGACGACAACTGATCTGGCGTGATAGTGGTACTGCGTATTGTCCAGCAAACATACAGGAAAGGGACCGACATCCGACATGTAGTGTCATGGTATGGGCTGGCATCATGATCTATGGCCGTACGTCCCTCTATGTGCTTCCAACTGGGACTATGGCTGGCCAACGATACATTAATGATGTTCTGCTACCTCATGTTCGCATGTTCCGTGGTGCTGTCGGTGATAGATTCATTTTCATGGACGACAACGCAACATGTCATCGAACAGTCGCTGTCCAGGAGTGTCTTGAGAGCGAGGATATTCAACGCCTCGTATGGCCAGCACGCTCTCCAGATCTGAATCCCATTGAAAATGTGTGGGATGCTTTGGGGAGGAGTCTTGCTGGTCGCCAATGCCCTCCAATAAACAAGGACACCCTCATCCGTGCACTGACAGAGGAATGGGATAAATTACCCCAACAGCTGCTTGATAATGTTGTGCAAAGCATGACACGACGTGTGGAATCTTGCATCGCCCTCCATGGTGGTCATATCCCATATTGACATCTTACGCCGGAACGCCTGCGGACGGTAATTGCATTTTTTTCACGTTTACGTATTCTGCACAAAATGGCCTGTTTGTCCCTTGAACACGTTCCAAAGCCTTCTGGATTTCAGAGCACAATAAATTGTCTTTCTTGTAATGTCCTGGCATTCTGACATTATTTTATTTCACTTGGCATCCAACCACACTTACTTTTTTATGCGCTATATAGCCGTTTATGATCCGTCCTTAGCAATTGTCCAGCAGTGTATAACTCAGAAAGCTGCTTGTTTCTATTTTAGCACCCTGTTTTGCTTTAAAGCGTCAAGAGTCGCTACGAATAAGCATCATCATTCTTACTAACACACCCGCCAAAAATCTGACTTAGCAAAAGAAACATTTTTAAGAGAGAAAAATTTGAAATGTTGAAGACAAAAAGATTTGCCTAAAAGTGAATAACTTCACCTTTATGCATGAGTTTAAACTTCAAAGCGGCTTTATTTCTGCAAATAGAGAAAGGCATGTATTAAAATGTAGTTTCACTTTGAAATTCTCAAGGGTAATTATCTTTAAAGTTAAAATACAGAGAGTTAAACATAACATTTGAAGCAGTTGGCTAAAACTTTCAGATGACTGTAGTGAGAAGCTTAGATTGAAAAGAGATATTTGCACACACACAAACACGCGCGCGCGCGCACACCTATACTTACGCGTTCCTGTAAGAACAAATGAATAATTTGTATCAAAGCCCCGAAGACAAAACAGAGACAAATTTTTAACTCAAATGAAAATTGTTCTTGCGAAAAACCGCCCTCACTGCAGAAGGAACACTTGAAAAAAATTTAAAGGAACGCAGTTTTGGAAATTAGGTAAAACGCATGGACACAGATGCGTATTTTTAAGAACTGCTCTGAGCAACTGCGATTTTACATTCTGCAGGAAAATCTCCCGCATACATCAGCAATCATTCGTTCTTTCTATATCAACGAACTGTAAACACAGGTGTGTTGCAAATTCTAATATTTTGGTTTCACAGGCTATTCCAAGCAAACGTCGAAACCCCCCCCCCCCAATTGTTACTCACTAACTCCTGAAATAAAGTGCGTTTTATATTGTTTGACATGGGTGTTGTATGAAGTTTTTTTCACATACTTTGTTTTTCAAAAAGGTAGTATATATAAAATAAAAACCTGTTCAGGTTATAAAAGGTAGTATATATAAAATAAAAACCTGTTCAGGTTTTTATTTTATCGCAAATATAAAATAAAAACCTGAACAAATAGCAATACAAACTTGAATAATGTCTGTCTAGAGGATTCCTAAAATGTGTCTGTATAAAGTTTAGTATACATTATTTATCAAACATTATGGTAGGAAGTAAATTCCAGAATTTTATTAGTAGTCAAATGTTTTTGAATAATTCTGTGAGCAATTTTCCTGCTTCTAAATAGATAATCCTATCCAAGAAGTTAATTTTTTTATCTTTTTGAATTTCCAATGTGAACTTGAGAGAGTCATCTACTGGTGCCAACTACGGGGGTGCTCAGGGGCTTAAGCACCCCTTGAAATCATTTGGGGGGTGCTCCACACCCCTCCGAATTTTTTTATATGCACTGGATTTATACTTAAATATTTAGTTCCACTTTACATAAAATTAAATAAGATAATCGGAATATAGCGCAAATATTTGGTTTCTATAAAAAAAAAATCAATATCTTCAAAAAATCGTGTTTAAACCACCGTTACGGAATAAATACTTAAGAAATAAGACAGCCTAGCAAGCGAGAAATTGGGGGTGCGGGATGTGGTTTGTACCCTACCTTTCTAATTGTTTAAAGCTAGAGATTTGTTTTTTCGCAATCACGTTCCTTGCACATCAGTAAGTTGTCAGCAGCTCACCATGCACTGAGTAAGCTTCAGTAGGGCCATAAATGTCAGAGCGGGAGTAATGAATAACCGTCCGAGAGCAGAAGACACACAGCGAGACTGCGATTGATCTTTTCTCGCTCAAAGGATAATTTTGAAGGTATCTTTTTTTTTTTCTGTTGTTGCAGTTATTGTTTGTTTGACATAATTCTGTTGAGGCCTTTTTTTCTCCCTAGCTTTATAAAACATATAAGCAGTCACCAATAGTAACACCAATCAATCCACGCAGGGGTGATATGCCAAATCGATAACAACCAGTTCACATGGACTGCAAGATGAATGATGGCGGGGTGGGGGTGGAGATTTCCAAGTTACACTTGTTGATCAAAGCAAAAATTTCACTGTGATATATGCTGCGTTATACGCCAAATGCTAACAATAACAAGCAAGAAAAATAATACAGTGCAATGATTATGAGTCAAGTTTCATTCCAACATTGAACACGTCAGTTTGTTTGCTTCTGCTAGAGCGAGCTCTTCAAAGGTATCGCTATTAACCTACTGTCTGTTTTGACTAATGATATATACTGCCAGTCTCAGCCTTTTTCAACAGGTTTGGTTTTCTGGTTGTAGTCCCCAACAAAATGCTCAGATTTTGTCCAAAAGAAACAAAATTATAGGTGCTCTTGTGCGCACATTACAAAAAATTAAATCGGAAGAATTAAAACAGGGTTCAAGAATTTGGTTGCTATAAACAAAATGTAATATCTCTATCATGAAATCATGTATCGGTTTGTTTGCAATTACACTGAAGACAAGGTCCATTTAAACATCTAAAATTTTAACACTGGAAACAGTACCTGCCTTTTGAATTTCAGCACCCCTCGAAATTCTCAGAAGTCGGCGCCTATGCATTCATATATCTATTATATGGGCAAAAAAATGTGGGTTTTATTAGGATTTTTTCTTCTCGTTTTCTCACATAATAATTTGCTACAAGTACAAAGAGAGGGAAGCCCATAGCTAGTCCAGACTTTTGAAGGAACAAAACTTCTTTTCCAACTGAAAGTTCTTGTTTTGCAAGGAGAAGATAAACATTTCAAAAATACCCACTAATAAGTTTCTATCTCTGTTATGAAAAACAATTTGATCTTCCAGGTCTCCTGCTATATGTTGAATAAGCTGATCTAAATTATATGTGAGTGTACGTAAAAACAATATCTAAACTTCCCATAACGGGAATCTAATGCTGGAAGAAGATCTAATTTTTCTTTCAGTTCTAATGAATTTTTAATTATGGAGAACTGTTCTTTGAACAATTTCTTTAACAACTGGCTCCAAAGCAAAGAGCCGCGCCTCCTCGCTCTGGAGCCAGTTGTTCTAACCGACTAAACTACACCGACGGAATGTATCGCTGCTGTGACGTCTTTACTAATCATGACTAAGACTCATTTAAGACTATGATTAATTTAACAACACATAACATTTAATTAAATAAACACCATAATACACTTCTTTATGCTATGTCGTCCTTCCTACGAATCATAAACATCAACCTTCTATTGGCCGCTCCGGTGGCGCAGTGGTCTAAGCGATGGCCTCTGATCACTCGTCCGAAAGGGGTCCGGGTTCGAATCCCGGTTAGGCATGGATGCTGTGTTTGTCTTACGGCACTGGCTCTCTCGCTTCCCTGGAACCAGTGAGCCTAAATTACGGACGGGCGACTGCTTATAGCCCATTCATTTGCTCACGGTGGTCGTTAAACCTCCAATCAATCAATCAATGCCGCCTCGGTGGCGCAGTAACCTAAGCAATGTACTCTGATCATTCGTCCCGAAGGGGGTCCGCCGCCCCGGTGGCGCAGTGGTCTTACCGATGGCCTCTGATCATTCGCCCGAACGGCGTCCGGGTTCGAATCCCGGTGAGGCATGGATGTTGTGTTTGTCTTACGGCACTGGCTCTGTTCCTTCCCTGGAACCAGTGACCCTAAATTAGGGACGGGCGACTGCTTATAGCCCATTGAGTTGCTCACGGTGGTCGTTAAACCTCCAATAAAAAAAAAAGGGTTCGAATCCCGGTGAGGCATGGATGTTGTATTTGTCTTATGGCACTGGCTCTCTCCCTTCCCTTGAACTAGTGACCCTAAATTAGGGACGGGCGACTGCTTATAGCTCATTGAGTTGCTCACGGTGGTCGTTAAACCTCCAATTAAAAAAAAAAAAAAAACCCTCTCTCTCTCTCCTCACTCTCCACTCCGTCTGCTCGCGTCTGCTGTCTCGAACTCAATGCTCTCGCGTAAGTTCTGATGTAAGCTATGGCGTCAGCTCTGACGTCACTATGCAGGACAGGGAACGGCACACTGCATATTTGTGGTCTTGACACGTGCTCACATCAATATGACATCTGTAGTACGTCAAAATTACTATTTGACCTTTCGTACATTCCATTTTTATGCAGATTTTGTTTGTTTGGGAGTTTAAAGTCCAGCGTGAGCACCTCGGTGGGCTATAAGCAGTCTCCCGTCCCTGATTTGAGGCCACTGGTTCCAGGGAAAGGAGAGAGCCAGTGCCGCAAGACAAACACAGCACCACTGCCTCATCGGGATTTGAACCCGGACAAATGGCCAGAAGCCAGGGCTTAGACCAACCACTGCGTCACAGGGCGGCTATAGAATGGTCCGCTGGCACAGCCCCGACGTCATAACTGTGGAGCCCCAAAGGATAACGTCGCCACCGTCAACTGGTAAAGGGTAATCGGCCCTCAAAAGTGCAGCAATTGACCACGCAAATGAACACTGAGACACTCAGTTACGTGTCCCCGATAACAGTGGAGCAAACCCTGTTATGCATGCGTCTCTGGAGTCGGCGTTGCGTCAAGGCGCTTCGTCACACGATGACCAACACCCGGACACGCTTGTCGGCCAAGTACAGGCCGGCGATGGCAGTATGCATGTCTGCGGGAGGTTTTCCTGGCATGATCTGGGATCGCTGGTACCACTGGATGGGCCCCTGAACGCCAATGGCTCCCTGTCCATCCTCGCTGACCACATGCATCCCTTCATGTTGGACGTTTACTCTGGTAGTGATGGTGTATACCAACAGCTTAACAGTGCGCCGTGCCACGACGATAAAGGGGTGCGTGATTAGTTCCAGGAACACGACAGCGATGTCTATCATGGCTGGCGAAATCGCCCGACCTCAATCGCGTAGAGCACTTCTGAGACTATTTGGATCGACAGGTTGGGCGTGCCGACCCAACAACCACGTCATTTCCGGGACCTCCGTGCTCTGATGTAGTCCGAATGGGCACGTGTGCCTCGGGCAACCTTCCAGGGCCTCACTGCGTCCATGCCACGCGGTTTCTCCGCTGTCATCCGGGCCAAGGGTTGTTATTCCCAGTATTAGGTAGGTGGTCATATTCTGATACGACTGTGTATATGAAAGTATGAAAGAAACGGACTGCCTATAAATTTTAAGATACACAACGACCTGCTTGATTTACAGTGAACGTTTTTTTTTTTTTTTTTTTTAGAGTGGAGGTTTAACGACCACCGTGAGCAACTGAATGGGCTAGAAGCAGTCGCCCTTCCCTAATTTAGGGTCACTGGTTCCACGGAAGGGAGAGAGCCAGTGCCGTAAGACAAACACAACATCCATGACTCACCGGGATTCGAACCCGGACCCCTTACGGACGAATGATCAGAGGCCAGCGCCTTAGACCACTGCGCCACCGGGGCGGCAGTGAACGTTCAGGGAATTTGTTTTTGGATTGCAGGTTGAACGACCCCCGTGAGCAACTCAATGGGATATAAAGCAGTCGGCCGTCCCTAATTTAGGGTCGCCGCCCCAGTGACGCAGTGGTCTAAGCGATGGCCTCTGATCATTCGTCCGAAAGGGGTCCAGGTTCGAAACCCCGGTGAGGCATGGATGTTGTGTTTGTCTTCCGGCACTGACTCTCTCCCTTCCCTGGAACCAGTGGCCCTAAATTAGGGACGGGCGACTGCTTATAGCCCATTGAGTTGCTCACGGTGGTCGTTAAACCTCCAATAAAAAAAAATTAGTATCACTGGTTCCAGGGAGGGGAAATAGCCACTGCCACAAGACAAACACAACATCCATGCCTGACCGGGATTCGAACCCGAACCCATCTCGGACGAAAGGTCATAAGCCAGTGCTTAGACCACTGAGCCACCGAGGGGTCAACGCTTAGGGAAAACGTAATGTAATAAACGGCATCTGACCGTAATTGAAGAGTTAAATAATTTAATAAAATAATTTCTGTATGTGTGTAAATGTATGTGTGTAAAGAATTTCTCTATGTGTGTAAATCACAAGGCATCTAATATTGTGCAGCATGCATGTGTTAAGGTTCGTAAAAATAAATCCCAAGGCTTTTCTGCCAAATGTCATATATGAAATGAAAAAAAAAGTGCTAATTCACAGTCGTTTATTGACAACAAATCAAATTGAGCGAGGAAAGCTTAGACGAAACAAATGTTTTTAAAGCCTTCGTACGATGGCAAACATTGAGGATATTCTCCTTTTCGGATCTCTTTATTCATTTCAAAAGCGGCACCGCAGCTGCTTGCTACAAGTGTAACACGACCAAAAATGAAAAAAGAATGACCGATATATTCCGCTCCTTGCGTCGATTTTCTTAAGTAACGGTTTATTTCCTTCGACTTGTAATTGATTAATGTATATTTCAACTGAAGAATTATTAGTTTAGGGAACAGAAGCGGAAAGAAAGGTTGTTTTGTGAGCCTGTGAGCTCCCGGCAAAGGAAAATATTTCACACTTGCAAAAAGCAAGAATAAAAAAATAAATAGCAAATGCGAAAGGGATAATTAATCTTGATTTTGACAGAATTTTATCAGAATGTTCTGCTTTTTTAAGATTTTTTTGAATTAAAAATATTCAGGCAAGTGATTAGTGTTTAGATTGATTAGCTAGCAACAAACAATTTTTCTTGCTCGGCATCTTTATGGACTTATTGATTCACTTCCTTACCCTAAGGGTTATTTTTTGAGAAGACTCTCTCAAGTTACGCAAAATCGTATCAGAAGCTGAGCACTTCGGAGTCTTAAATAAAACATACGATACTGAAAAAATTTGATGGTGGATGCGCTATATACACGAATGCTTATTTCAACTAAATTAATTACTTTGTGTGACGCCGTTAACAGAATTCATAATTCAGCGTAAAGGAGCCGCTACAATTTCCTGTTCTTTTTTTTATTGGTCGACATGTTCTTTTAGGTTAGCGGAAATTTAAATAACAGTCAGGAAAAGATGTATCTCCTCATAACAAAGTTCGTACAATTTTGCAAAATTTTGAAAAATAATATTCAAATGCGCAGGATAGATGTCCATGAGCTTATCTGTTTCACAGCTTTAAAATAACAAATGGGCAGCTAAACGAAAAGTAATTCTTTCAACAGAAAAGATTTCAGCAAACTGATTCAAGAACGTTGGCTTACCGTGCTTCTAATCTATGAGAGCTTAACTGCTTAAACGAAAAGAATTGCTTTTTTACACAAAAATGGGAAATCTCAAGTGTGTTTTTTTCTCTTAGGTGCAGAGATATCTCACCTTCGAGAAAAAAAAGAGAGGGGAACAAAAACTTGTTTCTGTGTGACTAATTGCTAAGTTTTACCGTTTTGTGAAACTATAGCTTACGCCATCACTTTTTTTCGTTATCTTTTTTTTTTCACATATTGTGCTACCTAAGCATTTCTCGAACAATAATTAGCTCTGACCTCAGGGTTGTGGGGAAAAAATCTCCCTCCCCAAAGAAAGAAGTGTTCTGTGATTAATGTTTGATACCTGTAGCTGGTAGCATTCATCAACTCTACGGTAACTAAAAACACTCAGCAACTAACAATACAGAAATAATAAAAAAAAAATGAGGATAATAGATTTTTCAGCACAGAAGGGTGTATGCGTGTTTTGTAAACAAGTATATGACGCTTCTCATGATTCTCAACTAAAAGAAGTGGTCTAAAAAACAGGAGAGGGGTTAAATAAATGAGCGAAAAAGTACCACAAAAAAATCTTTTGTCCTCATAAAAAGGAGCCACTCTGTCTTTTCGCAGGCACTTTTTGCGAGTTCTTAATGCCTCAGGTAAGAGCGTTTTTAATTTCAGACATCAAGGAGAACTACTTGAAGAAAATGAAGAATCTAAAAAAACGATAACAAAAAATTGAAGTTAAAAATCGATGGACGGCACAGTGTTAAAAGCTTTTGTTGCTTTTTCATATCCTCTTTCTACCTTTTGCGTATGTTTAGATCATGAAAGGGAAACTTAAGAAGAGCCTTCATCAGTTTAGTGTTCCTGCCTCTGGTGAAGGTAGAAAACCAGAAATCAAAAATAGTGGTTGTGACGTGTATGACTATTTTAACTTTCTATTTGAATTTCAATCGCTTATGTACACTGGCGTGCAAAAATTAAGGACGAGACGGTTTTTCGAATGTAACGTCGTGCAGAAGTGCTCCACATCGACTCAAATCATACCATAAGATCCCCAAGATGTAAGAATATGGGACAAGTGAGCAAAACCGTCCAAACAAGGAATCCATAGGATACAAAGGCACTTTATTGAAAAGGTAGCTTCGAGCACAACTGGGCAGAAGACAGAAACGTCCATGTGACAGGCGGCTGCCAAGAAAAATCCAGTCTTTAGTAGGGGATATGATCACCCCTGACTGCGCTGCAGGATTTACAAGTCTGTCCATGCTGAGGACGAGGTTGTCCAGGAGCTGTTGAGGCATGGCGGTCCATTCCTCTTGTAGCGCCAATCGCAGCTGCGGAATCGTTGCTGGCGGCTGGTGACTTGCTGCCAAGCGTCTCCCGAAAAGGTCCCACACGTGTTCAATTGGATTTAGGTCCGGAGAGCTTGCGGGCCAATCAATGCGTTGAATATCTTCACTCTCCAACAGCTCTGCGACAGCCACTGTACGATGAGGTGTAGCGTTGTTGTCCATGAAGAGGAACTCAGGACCCACAGCACCTCTAAACAGACGCACGTGAGGCAGGAGAACCTCGGTACAATAGCGGACACTATAGTGACTGAACCTCCTTGGAAGATGTGGAGGTAAGTACGGCTACCAAGCATGATACCGCCACAAACGAGAACTCCGCCACCTCCAAACTGGTCCCTTTCGATGATGTTGGAGGTGTGATTGCGTGTTCGCTGCTCTCTCCAGATGTGTATACGTCCAGAATCGCTCGTCAGACTAAATCGGCTCTCATCCGTAAAGAGAACTCGACCCCATTGCTGATGTGTCCAGTTCTTGTGTTCCTGGCACCATAGAAACCGCCGTCTCCGATGAGCAGGCGTTAATGGCACACACCATACTGGTCGTCGTGCAAATAGACCACCTCTGTGCAGCCTCCTGGCCACGGTAAAACGCGATAACGGACGTCCAGTTGTCTGTTGCATGTGCCTTGCGATTTCTCCCGCTGTCTGCCGTCTATCTCTTCTCGCCTGTAGGACAATATACCGGTCGTCCGCCGCCGTGGTTGCTCGTGGACGACCATTGCTAAACTCTCGGACAGCTGTTTCTGTTGTTTGAAATGCTCTCCAAGCTCGTGATACGATGCTGTGAGCGATCCCAAACTCCTCGGCCACACTAGTCACACTTCGACCTTTTTCCAACTTCCCAATGACCCGACCTCCGGTAAAGTCATCCAGATGTCCATCTACGGGATTGCCTGTTGGCCATATCACACGGTGGCAGCAACTCGACGTCGTTCAAACCGATGTACACCGTGCAATAGCTTTCACCGTGATTGCTGAGCGTAAACCTCCCGTGTGCTTTATACCCTTTCTACACTCCCCCCTCGCTTCATGCTGCATATATGCGCATGCTTTACCGTACCGGACCCTAGTCTATTTCCTGAGTGGTCTTTCGGTCCGTTCTGCCTGATCGTTCCGCTGTTATGCTGATTTCTCCTCTTCGTCCTTAGTTTTTGCACACCAGTGTATATTGTAGTTACCTCTCATTATATGATCTGCTCTGAACGCCATACCTAACCTTCCAATAGGAGTCACTCAAATAAGGATCAAGAAAAAGTTGCTTACAGTGCGTTTTTTATTTCAACCAAACTTCACTAAAGAATACTTCTAGATAATTAATTTAATTACAGCACAAGTCACTTAGTCGAATTAGTAAGCACAATGGTAATTGACGAAACTAATACGAAAGACATATACTATATTGACAAAAGTCGCTGGACACTTAGAAGAGAAACACAACATACGATTTATGGACAAACATTAGTACGGTGTCGGTCCATCTTTGGCCTTACTGCATGCACTGAACTTTCGGTGGCGCAGTGGTCTAAGGCGATGGCCTCTGATCATTCGTCCGAGAGTGGTCCGGGTTCGAATCCCGGTGAGGCATGGATGTTGTGTTTGTCTTACGGTACTGGCTCTCTCCCTTCCCTGGAACCAGTGACCCTAAATTTAGGGACGGGCGGCTGCTTATAGCCCATTGAGTTGCTCACGGTGGTCGTTAAACCTCGAATCAAAAAAAAAAAAAAAGAAAAAAAAAGAAAAAAACTTTCAAGACATGCTTTTGACAAGGTTTTGGAACACACCGTTAGGTATGCCCTTCCATTCAGTACACAATGCTGTCGCTAACTGTTGCTTAGTAGTAGGCCTTGGTTCCAAACTTCTTATGCGGCGCTCTAATTCATCCCATAAGTGCTCTATGTGATTAAGATCAGGGCTCTGTGCTGGCTAGTCTACACACGATACGGAATTATCGTCAAACCACGCCGTAACAGTCCTTGCTTTATGGCTCGGTGCTTTATCCTGCTGGTACCAACAAGGTTCGGTTCCATAGTACTGCCACAGAGTTGGTAGGGCATAATTGTCCAGAATATCGAGGTAGACGTGCTAGTTAACAGGTTTGTCCACGATAACGAATAGGCCGGGACCATACCACGAAAAACACCCAAACACGAGTACACTGCCAGCTCCAAATTCTGTTAATGAACTTATGAAGCGTAAAAGAATTAAAACAAATTATTCTAATTCTACGTACAAAAAGTAATTCGTTTTTCTTGGGAATTCGCATTGCTCTCTTTGAAATTTTTTTCAAACCATGAAGTTCTAAAACGTAAAAATAATTCTCATAATACAAACATTACTTCCACTTTTCAGATACTGCTTCCCCAGCAGTTCCATTTAAAACTTCATTAATATTTAACATATATTCCATGCAACAATCACGTAATTTAAGGTAAACAGTAAGAGATGAACACAAAATTACACCAAGTTAATGAGGTTAGGAACAAATCCGTAATTTTTTATCGGTGTAGGAAAAAAAGTTGGTATGGCCGAGCTTTCGCGCACAAACGTGTGGTTTTGTCAAGGCTGATAAATATCTAACTAATCAGGAGACAATCAACATTGATCGTTAACATTTGAAAATATCATCATCATCATCATCATTGTCAACCATTATCAATCCACTGCTGGACGAAGGTCTCCCCAAGTTTCCTCCACAACAGTCTGTCTTGTGCCAGTCTCCTCCATGTCACCCCTGCATACTTTCGAATTTCATCCACCCATCTCCCATGTGGTCTTCTTCTGGGTCTTTTCCTGTCCCTTGGAATCCAATCTAAAATTTCGGCTGTCCATTGATGATCTGTCCTTCTGGCAGTATGTCCAGCCCATTGCCATTTCAGGGATTTAACTCTGATCATGATGTCTTCCACTCTTGTCATTTTTCGGATCCACGAGTTCCTCTTCTTATCTCTCCTGGTTACACCAAGTATGCACCTCTCCATGCTGCTTTGAGTTGTCTGCAGCCTTTGTATGTCTCTTTTAGTTAAGGTCCACGTCTCTGCACCATACGTAAGCACTGGAAGGATGCATTGATCAAACACTTTTCTTTTAAGACATAATGGCATATTGCTCTTGAAAATTATGCTGTTTCTTCCAAAAGCTCTCCAGGCAAGTTTTGTACGCCGATTAATTTCTTCATCAATGTGACCCTCACTAGATATCTGCTGTCCAAGATAAACGCACGTGTCTGTTATCTCCAGCTTTTCTCCATCAATCGATAAATCTTCATTTCTTGTAAAAGCATTGAACATCACTTTTGTCTTCTGAAAGTTCATTTTTAATCCCACTTCTTTACTCTTGTCAGCAAGTTCCTGGATCATATTGAAAATATATGCATACATATACTTACATTGAGTTAAGTTCACATTGTTCAGAACGAGAAAAACGCGAGATAAAATGTCAACAATTGAAAAACAAAACGTAATGTAAGTATAATGTAATATTTGTAATTTCCATTACGTTTGGTTTTTGTTTAAATTCAAATTGATCGGAAACTTGAAACTTGGTCGTTCTGGGTGGTGTAGTGGTTAGCACACCCGGGCGTTTTCTGGGAGACGCGGGTTCGAGTCCCGCTCCAGGACGATGAAAATTTTCAAGTTTTCGGATATTATCTGACTTACCATCCTTGTCACATTTACGCCAAAAATCGGATTATCATCTTCAAAATTTGTATTATATGGAGTAATCCCGTATTTCTTTCATGATTGATCGTTAACATTTGAAAATATATACATACATATACTTACATTCAGTTAAGTTCACATTGTTCAGAACGGGAAAAGCGCGAGATAAAATGCCAACAAAGGAAAAACAAAACGTAATGGAAATTACAAATATTACATTATACTTACATTACGTTTTGTTTTTCCCTTGTTGACATTTTATCTCGCGTTTTTCCCGTTCTGAACAATGTGACCTCAACTCAATGTAAGTATATGTATGCATATATTTTCAAATGTTAACGATCAATCATGAAAGAAATACGGGATTACGTAATATAATACAAATTTTGAATATGACAATCCGATTTTTGGCGTAAATGTGACAAGAATGGTAAGTCAGATAATATCCGAAAACTTGAAAATTTTCATCGTCCTGGAGCGGGACTCGAGCCCACGTCTCCCAGAAAACGCCCGGGTATGCTAACCACTACACCAACCAAAACGACCAAGTTTCAAGTTTCCGATCAATTTGAATTTAAACATCACAGGATTTGCTAGTCGAAGCAACCGGCATTCATGTTTAACGAATCTGGAGGTTAAGAATCTTATATCGTGTTTGCCCGGAGAAGCAGATCAATCATGAAAGAAATACGGGATTACGCCATATAATACAAATTTTGAAGATGACAATCCGATTTTTGGCGTAAATGTGGCAAGGATGGTAAGTCAGATAATATCCGAAAACTTGAAAATTTTCATCGTCCTGGAGCGGGACTCGAACCTGCGTCTCCGGGCGTTTTCTGGGAGACGCAGGTTCGAGTCCCGCTCCAGGACGATGAAAATTTTCAAGTTTTCGGATATTATCTGACTTACCATCCTTGCCACATTTACGCCAAAAATCGGATTGTCATCTTCAAAATTTGTGTTAACGATCAATGTTGATTCTCTCCGCATTAGTTAGATATTTATCAGTATTCACAAAGCCATACGTTTGTGCGCGAAAGCTCGGCCAATACCATCTTGTTTTCCTGCACCATTAAAAACCTACGGATTTGTTCCTAACCTCATCATGTAATTTACTATAACGTTCACTAAAAATGCAGATTTTTCTACGCCTTTCACTGGCGACAAACATTTCGCAAAATCATCACCAATTACCAAACATTAGTGGCTCTATTGTGTAAAGAATTATTTCACCAAAGCAGTGAAAATAATGAAGAAAAGAATCTTCAGACGAGATGCCAACAAAGCTCATACTCATACTACTGAATATTTTTGTTTTAGTTGTAGAGAAGATGCACGGGAAATCTCGCGAGAAATATACTTGACACGGGATCTAGCAATTTAATTACGAATTGTGTTTCTTGATTTCTGTTTTTCCGCTAACGCTCACGGTGAAAATTAGCATGGAAGCCTTACTGCGGAAGTGTTAAATATCAATTATATTCATTGTACAGATTAATCTGCGGATAGTGAAGTCATACGCGTCTTCTTTATGAAATAAAGATAAGGAAGCTCTAGAAATATTTTTTGGTCGTACTTTAAAAAAGTTTTTCTTTCAAAAATCAGCGCTGTTTGTCAAATTCACCAGAGAAAGCAATAACAAATGGTTAGCACCTAAAAATAATTTATTTGGTGTAATTCAATACTGAAAACCTAGCTCTGTCAGTCGGCTTTAAAAAGTCGTTTTGTTTCAGAGATACGCTGACGATGAATTTCGACGTGTATAAAAAAGACGCACCTTAAGGGGAAGAACGGGCTTTTGTTTTGCAAAGCTTTGAAGTTCTTGCGTAAATACAGGTAGTTGTGTAAACACAAGTTTGTCCGTGTCCCCTCCCTCCGGAGTAAGTCGCTCTCCCAACTGAGCTACGCGGACAGAATGCCTCGCTGTAGATTTGTCGTCTTGACACATGTTTTCACTTCTGTAGTACATCACATCATCTCCCTCTTATTTTTTGTTTTTTTTTGAAGCGAAGTAGGAATTTTTCATTAATTCCAAACAATGTGTGGAACAAACATCACACATTTTTCGAAGAACTCAACGGCCAGGGGATCCATTTTCCACAATTGGGCGCCAATGTGAAAACACAAGTTTGTCAGCGACGATCATCGAATTCGTGTCCCTTCACTCTCCAGTAAGTCGCTCTCCCAACTGAGATACGCGGACAGAATGTCTCGCTGCAGATTTGTCGTCTTGACACATGTTTTAACCTCTGTAGTACGTCACACGCTCTCCCAACTGAGCTATGCGGACAGAATGTCTCGCTGCAGATTTTTCGTCTTGACACATGTTTTCACCTCTGTAGTACGTCACACGCTCTCCCAACTGAGCTACGCGGACAGAATGTCTCGCTGCAGATTTTTCGTCTTGACACATGTTTTCATCTCTGTAGTACGTCACACGCTTTCCTAACTGAGCTACGCGGACAGAATGTCTCGCTGCAGATTTGTCGTCTTGACACATGTTTTCACCTCTAGTACGCCACACGATCTCCTAACTGAGCTACGCGGACAGAATGTCTCGCTGCAGATTTGTCGTCTTGACACATGTTTTCACCTCTGTAGTACGTCACACGCTCTCCCAACTGAGCTACGCAGACAGAATGTCTCGCTGCAGATTTATCGTCTGGACACATGTTTTTACCTCTGTAGTACGTCACACGTTCTCCCAACTGAGCTACGCGGACAGAATGTCTCGCTGCAGATTTGTCGTCTGGACACATGTTTTCACCTCTGTAGTACGTCACACGCTCTCCCAACTGAGCTACGCGGACAGAATGTCTCGCTGCAGATTTGTCGTCTGGACACATGTTTTCACCTCTGTAGTACGTCACACGTTCTTCCAACTGAGCTACGCAGACAGAATGTCTCGCTGCAGATTTGTCGTCTTAAGACATGTTTTCACCTCTGTAGTACGTCACACGTTCTTCCAACTGAACTACGCGGACAGAATGTCTCGCTGCAGATTTGTCGTCTTAAGACATGTTTTCACCTCTGTAGTACGACACACGTTCTCCCAACTGAACTACGCGGACAGAATGTCTCGCTGCATATTTATCGTCTTGATCACCTCTGTAGTACGTCACACGCTCTCCCAACTGAGCTACGCAGACAGAATGTGTCGCTGCAGATTTTTCGTCTGGACACATGTTTTCACCTCTGTAGTACGTCACACGTTCTCCCAACTGAGCTACGCAGACAGAATGTCTCGCTGCATATTTGTCGTCTTGATCACCTCTGTAGTACGTCACACGCTCTCCCAACTGAGCTACGCAGACAGAATGTCTCGCTGCATATTTGTCGTCTTGATCACCTCTGTAGTACGTCACACGCTCTCCCAACTGAGCTATGCGGACAGAATGTGTCGCTGCAGATTTTTCGTCTTGACATATGTTTTCACTTCTGTAGTACGTCACAGAGTGGCCAAAATAATTGAAACACCAGTTACGAAAACCATGCGTCTTTACTAATAGGGTGACTGACAGATATCTACTAGCAATGCCGCTTGTATTGTAAGTAGAATGACTGCATATAAACCCGAAACTGTCTTCAGCGAGATACCGAAGCAGTACTGTGTTAGTCCAATAAAATACAAGGTATGATTCTGTGGCTGAACATAAGCATTGTTCTTTCGTTTAGCGAACTTCAAGTCAATAATTAACCCACAACTATTCATATCAGATGACATACGTACGCAATTATTAAAAAAAATGCGAAAAAAACTCACTGAAGTGCCACTGAAGGGGATCTGTCATCCCGAAGCCACAGATGAGAACTGGAAGTGAGAAGTGAAGCATTTAAAAATCAAACGCCGCCCCGGTTTTGCAGTGATCTAAGCGATGGCCTCTGATCATCCGTCTGAAAGGAGTCCGCGTTCGAATCCCGGTGAGGCATGGATGTTGTGTTTGTCTTACGGCACTGGCTCTCTCCCTTCCCTGGAACCAGTGACCCTAAATTAGGGACGGGCGACTGCTTATAGCCCATTGAGTTGCTCACGGTGTGGCGTTAAACCTCCAATAAAGAAAAATAAAAAAAAATAAAAAAAAATCAGAGATTAGAACTGGAAGTGAAGTTATTCGTGGGCTGCACAGCTCTACCATCCTCTGGCATGCCGTTGGCTGTCGAGACATCTCGTCCTTGGACTGCCATAAGTTCCTATAACCGTTGAGCAGAAAGTTACGTAGCCGCCCCGGTGGCGCTGTGGTCTAAGGCGCTGGCCTCTGATCATTCGCCCGTAAGGGGTCCGGGTTCGAATCCCGGTCAGGCATGGATGTTGTGTTTGTCTTGCGGCACTGGCTCTCTCCCTTCCCTGGAACCAGTGACCCTAAATTAGGGACGGGCGACTGCTTATAGCCCATTGTGTTGCTCACGGTGGTCGTTAAACCTCCAATCGAAAAAAAAAAAAAAAAAAAAAAAGTTACGCATAGCGCAGTCGCATATCAGGTTGAACCCTAATCGCTCAATGATGAAAACGTTTTTTTGCTATAAATGTAGGTGAACTACTGTGTTGTACACCGATGAGCCATTACATTAGGACCACCTAGATAAATGAGCGCGCCTGGAGACCGAACGGTGGTGCAGGTGAAGTTCACAGAGCAGTATATATATATATATAACCCGAGGACCGGCTTTCGGTTAGTAGAGTGTTCGGAGTCAGAATGGGAAAAGCTGCCAATTCATCTGAGTTTGATAAAGGACAAATTGTGATGACACGGCGCCTCGGGACTACGATCTCGGAAACGGCCCGGCTCGTGGGTTGATCACGTGCAGCTGTAGTGAGTACATATCAAAAGTGGTGCACATATGGCCAAACGAAGTGCCAGAGGAGAGCGGAGACTGTCGCGCATTTTTCACATCGACCAGAGGGCCATAGTGCGACAAATCACCCGCAGCTACAACAGTTGTGATCAGGGCAATGTGTCACAGCACACAGTTCATCGCAGCCTTCTGCGCATGGGCCTGCGTAGCCGAAGACCCAACCGGGGAACCCCTCCTCACTTCACGTCATTGCCAACAACGCATGAAATGGGCCCTAGATATTCAAGATTGGAACGTGGATGATTGGAAGAAAGTGCCTAGTCTGACAAATCAAGATTTTTGGTGCATCATGTAGACGGCCGAGCGCGGATACGCCAATTATCAACGGAGGCTATGGAACTTGGATGCACTTCTGGGCGGAAACAGGCCGGCGGCGGCGGTGTTATGCTGTGGGTAAAAGGGGTCCTACAGCTTATTAGTCGATGGTCATAATGTAATGGCTCATCGATATAGCTCATCATTTTTTTAATAGGTTCGTAAGAATTGAATTTATCCTGTAGGAGGACTTATTACAAATTACGTATTTTTTAAATCATGATTTTTTCGAAGCAACAGAATTCTTTGGAGCTTGAGGTTTTTTCAAACTGACAATTACTTACATTTATTTTTAATGAAAAGTGCAATGTCCTGTTTTACAGCATTATTTAATAAAACTCATAAATACAAAATTTTCTCTTGATAGCTGTAATAGCTTTTGTCTTAAGGTGTCCACAGACTGATATATAGGTATTGTACAATCACCTGTACAATAATTTAAGTACCCGGTTTCTTACGATAACACTATTCAATATCTGGTGTACAAAATGGGGCAGAAGGGACAGAATATCCGGTGCCACAATAACCAAAACTTTATGCAATGTGCTATCCACACTATCAGAACTTGCCCCTGAACTCCAGAATCAGATTCTCCGGTAGACGATTGAAATTTAATAGGTAATCAAACCTCAAGTATTCCAGCGAATCGTTCGTATTACCGAAACATTACCGTCATAGGGATATGGAAAAAGTAAGAGCAGGATTTTTTTGTTAATATACGAAAGGAAATTGCTGAAAGGTTTCTGAAAATTCAGAATTTTCTGGGAACACATCTTAACAGGTTAGTAAAATCATGCAATGCATTGGTTCTGATACACTTTCCAACATACCAGAAATCATTACTCAAGTTATGAGGATAATGGCTGTGGAATAAATCTCACTCTTGTGTCCTGACTTTTCACCCCATTTCGATGATATTAAACAGAACCAGTTCAGTACATCTCCGGAACAACATGATGATGTTTTGTCGCAATCGAAGCATTTTTAATTAAGTTATGACGCAGAATGGCGATGGAATGGATCCCGCTCCTATGTCCTGACATTTGACCCCATTTCGTCCATTTTCAATAGGGTTCCTTCCCACGTTGTCCCCTACCTCATACTAAAATTTCATCGAAATCGGACCATTTTTACGCGAGTTATTGTGCGGACAGACAGACAGACATACGAAGCTGGAGTAGATACACTTCTTCAACCTACGGTTGGAAAACGCAAAAAATCGATCTAAGCTTTATGTAGGATTTGCCGCCAGATGCAGTATTATAAATTTCCTGAATACTCTCATGATATACACTGAAGAGCAATTGAATTAGAGATACCTGTTTAGTAACGTGTAGCACCACCTTTCGTCCTGATGACGGCGGCGATTCGTCTCGGCATGGACTCGATAAGACACCGGAAGCGTTGGGAAGCCATACGGATCCACGACCCATGAACAAGCTCCCACAGTTCACGAAGATTTGATAGAGGGGGGCCAGAGCCTCGAACATCTCTCTCGATGACATCCCAGATGTGCTCGATGGGATTCAGGTCAGGTGACCTAGCTGGCCAAGGAAGCGAGGTCACGTCGGTGGAGTGTTCATTCAACCATTCGGATACAATTCGGGAGCTGCATTGTCTTGTTGCAGGATGAGGTCTCAAGTAGGATGTTGAAGACACGTTGACCTGTGAGGGACGATGTCACACGTACCAGAGGTCCCATTTCAGTCCACGTAAACAGTCCCAAGACGAGAATGCCATCCCCACCAGCTTGAAGAGTACCCTGCTGGCAAGAAGGATCCATCCCTTCATGTGGTTTGCGCCGTACTCGTATCCTGCCATCCGCATGTACCAACGTGAATCTCGACTTATCAGTCCAGGCGACATTTTTCCACATGTCTAGGGTCCAGTGGCGATGTTCCCGCGCCCATGCTAATCTTTGCACCCTGTGATGTGCGGTCAGCAGCGGTACCCTCGTGGAACGATGGCTTCTGTACCCCATAGCGAGGAGATGGTTCTGGATGGTGTGGCTGCTTACACGTTTTTGTGCACCAGCGTTAAATTGCCAAGTGATTTCTTGCACTGTGGCCCGTCTATCCGCTGTTACAATGCGAGCTAGCCGACGATGACCCCGCTCATCCACACGCTGTTTTCCACGGCAGTTGGCCCTTGCAGGGATGGTTTTACCGGATTCGATGTACTCACGGTGCACCCGTGACACAGTGGCTCGTGAAAATCCCAGTGCCTGCACGACTTCCGAGATGGAGTGACCCATTCGTCGGGCCCCGACAATTTGCCCACGATCAAATGCGCTTAGAGTCTTACCCATACTGCGTCCGACCCTTACTGATTCCCGTCGCATCACTCCTTATATTGTCGGATCGCTGCATATGTCATGTCGTTTCCGTTTGCAGGGCCGCCCACAGCGTCACATTTGCATAACGCCAGCTGTCTCTAATTTAATTGCCCTTCAGTGTGTATGCTATTGCATTACGATAACATAGAGTTGCCATTAGCTCAAAAAAGGTAAAAACTGGCATTTGTCTAAAGCACCTTTAAAATAAATCTTTCTGTTTGTTGCACAAAGAGCAGATAAAATAAAATTAGGCAGCATTCAAAGAATCTTATTAGTCACTCTGCTTTTACAAACAAATTAACTGGGATCGAACCTTTTAACAGCATTATCATAAGTCTGACTAGAGTGCTCGAGTCGTACTGAGGAGAAAGTAATGGAAAACAAGGCAAATGCGTAATTTCTAAAAACGAAATTCCACTAAGTGAAAAAAAGGAAGAGAAGAACGGCCGAAAAATAAAAAAAGAGGAATCAGGAAATGTAAATTAAATGCATGCACATCTTTGAATATCAGAAAGGATCTAAAAGCAAATATTATCATATTTATTGAAAAGACACTACACTATAAAAACATTGGAAAAGTATTTGCAGCACAGAAATACGACGGTTTGCTGCTGGCAGTGGGCAGATAAAAAAAATATATATATATATAGGTAGGCTCAGTTCTGATTGAGACGTCAGTTTGGAATGTAGGACTACGACTTGCATATCGGAGAGTTGAAATCAGCTAGTTGAGTATGGTTTCAAATCGTTTATTTAATTTGTTATAGCCAACGCAGGTCTATGGTATGAAAAGTGGCTTACACAATTTTTACAAATGATACTGGATACTTTTTTTATTGGGGGTTTAACAACCACCGTGTGCAACTCAATGGGCTATAAGCAATCGTCCATCCCTTATTTGGTGTCACTGGTTCCAGGGAAGGGAGAGAATCAGTACCGTAAGAAAAACACAACATCCATGCCTCGCCGGGATTCGAACCCGGACCCTTCACTGACGAATGATCATAAACCAGCGCTTAGACCACTGCGCCACCCGGGCGACAATGCTGGATACATCGCGTACACAAAGCATATCGATACACGAATTACCCAACGTAGTGCTCTGTCTTCTTGGGCTTCTTACAGTCCTCATCACTTACTCTTGCCTCTCATTTTCTCCACTTTTGCTTGCGTCCATTCTGCGAATTCCGCGGCATTATCAAAAATATTAACACGTTCACACGAAAACAATTTTTAAAAAAATGTAGTTTTAACCATTGCGATATGTTCTTTGTATATTTGAATAGATCTCGTCGAGAGCTTTAGAATGATACCACGCACAGTCGTTTTGCACTCACGGTTGTCCAGATAAACCGCGATATTGTCAAAAGTGTTCACAGGAAAATAATTTTTTAAATGTTCAGTTCAAACCACTGCGAAATGTTCTTCATATATTTGAATAGATCTCGTCGAGAGCTTTAAAATGATACCGCGCACAGTCATTTTGCACTCACGGTTGTTCAGATAAACCGCGATATTGTCAAAAGTGTTCACCGGTTCACAAGAAAATAATTTTTTAAATATTCAGTTCAAACCACTGCGAAATGTTCTTCGTATATTTGAATAGATCTCGTCCAGAGCTTTAAAATGATACCGCGCACAGTCGTGTTGCGCTCACAGTTGCCGAGATAGACGAAGTCAAACGCGGCGGCACTCCCTGAAATATTACATCATCTCCCACGCGCACGGGTAGCGAGGATACGTGCGCACGATGTATTGCGCAATACGCGAATTGGACTCCATGCTGTTTACGAAAATGCTAACACGATTAGTGTGTGACACGTATTTTTAACGCTATAATGATTTCAATTGGGACCTATTTTTGTCACAGGCTGTCGACCGTAAGTCGCCCCATACTATCTGCGGAGTTAGACGTAGTCCTACGTCAAAAGGAGATAGAAACTAATATGAAGTAACTATTGAGTTCTGTAAGAGACAGAGACACATGAAAAGAAAAAAAACAAAACAAAGAAAGACAGAACTTACAACGTGAGAAAGGTGTTACTGTAAGTTTCCTGAAAGCCACAGGATTACTGAGAGTGAGAAAGTTCATCCCGATGGGGAAACTCCTCGTAAGACTGCCTGAAATGCTGCTGTACGAGTTCCGGAAATGAAGAAGAGAGGAATTGACCAAAGGTCATGAGCTATTCCCAACTGCGCAGCCAAACTGAATCACAGAAACAGTAAACTTAATTATGTATCATTCATTTTTTCGTCAAACCTTAACGCACGACAGATCTAAGACAAAAAATTCGGTCCCTGTTTTCCTGTCAACGTTTTACCACAACTGTTTCACGCAGTAACTTCATTGCACTTTGAACATTATTGCCACTAGAGTTACAATACTTAGCAAAATAAAAGTCATTGAAAGTAATAAAATCAATCAAATAGAAACCATCGCTCTTTTTTTTTTTTTTTGATTGGAGGTTTAACGACCACTGTGAGCAACTCAATGGGCTATAAGCAGTCCCCCGTCCCTAATTTAGGGTCACTGGTTCCAGAGAAGGGAGAGAACCAGTGACGTAAGACAAACACAACATCCATGCCTCACCGGTATTCGAACCCGGACCCTTTTCGGACGAATGATCTGAGGCCATCGCTTAGACCACTGCACCACCGGGGCGGCTCATCGCTTTTTCCAAGTTTATAAGTGATCACGGAAAAATTCTCATCGGCCGCCACCGGGAATCAAACCCAGGGTCTTCCAGTTACTATCATTCATTCGCCTTCTAGTTATTTGTTCAGTTGCTGCTGTTCATCTTAGGTGAATCCTAAGATGAATGTGAATCCTAAGATGAATGATTGTGCGGGGCTCCAAAGAAGCAACCTGCCATATGTGAGTCTGGAGAGTTTCGAGGCCGCTGTGGTGCAGTGGAAGCATATCCGGGGTGTAACTGGAAGACCCTGGGTTCGATTCCCTGTGGCGGCCGATGGGAATGTTTCCATGACTCACTTGTAAAACGTGGAAAGAGCGATGACTTCTGTTTGATGTTCCAGGTCCACGTCAACCGTGTATTTATAATAAAAACCAATCTCGCCTTCCTTTTGTGGCTTCTTTGATATTTTTCTTCACCGTCTCTGAAACGTGATCCAGGTCTTCACAGATTATGATGAATAGCACCAGGTTGACAAATAACGGCGCCGAATCTCCATAGATTCTAACCATGCCCTTGCCTTATCATCGTCTCTCTCTGTGTTTCGTGGAGCTTTTTCTTCATCGTCTGACTTTGAAACGTAATCCACGGTTTTAGAGACTACGATGAAGAGCTCCAGGAGGGCATAGGGTGGTGCGCAATCTCCACAGACACTAATTATATGCTCGACCTATTACCGTTTCCTTGTGTGCGCTCCTGGAGTTCTTTCTTTATCATATCCTCCCGCTCTGTGACTTTCTGAAGCTTCTTCATCATCTGTCTGTGAAGCGGGATTTCAGAGTCTACGACAAAGAGACAGCTCCAGGATGATATAGGATGGTGCACAATCCGCATAGACTCTAAATATACGAAATGAATGAACTGAAGTTTACGTGCTGATAAAACTACGAAATATGTACAAGAAACCTTCACACGCGTAATTCACTCGAAGAAACTCCGTAGTGATTTTTAAGAACTTTACTAAAAGACATACGACTACAATCAGTAAGATCTTTCGGGACACCTTGTTCCCATCTTCAGACAGATTGTCTATGTCCGGTGCGCCCCCTATATATACATACTGAAGCTACAGCAATGACGCATGTCACAAATAAGCATGCGCACACAGTTTCACTCCCCCTCCCAATGTTCACAAATTAGGAAGAGACCCAAAAAACAATACAAATTAAAATAACCATAAGCACACGCACACCACCCACTCAATTGAATCCCATCATTTTACAACACTGACACACACAAACACCAATGAAACACCTACTACAGAATATACATACTACAAATTCAAACTATAAAATTAAAAATTAATTATTATCATTACACACGGAGTCCCTGTTAGCATAAATGCTCAAACTCTCAACTAACAATAATGACGAAATGTCTGGTTGTGAAGACAATATACTTACACGACTCCAATCTGGATAATGTAATCTATCTCGAGTCAGGCGTGCTAATGTTGTGTTCTCTGCTCCATTCTTAACAGCATATTTATGTTCCAACAAGCGAAATTGTAACGCACGCTTTGTGGAACCAATGTATTGTTTGGGTTGCACGGAATCGTTCACGGGTGGAAGAGGTATAATGTAAACACCATGACGTTCCTGTATACCTGCATTGTCCCTATCTTTCTTTATCAAAGTAAGGATATTTGTTGTTTTCAAGCCAACATCTAAACCGAATCGTCTACTATTTATAGTTTGAATTTGTAGTATGTATATTCTGTAGTAGGTGTTTCATTGGTGTTCGTGTGTGTCAGTGTTGTAAAATGATGGGATTCAATTGAGTGGGTGGTGTGCGTGTGCTTATGGTTATTTTAATTTGTATTGTTTTTTGGGTCTCTTCCTAATTTGTGAACATTGGGAGGGGGAGTGAAACTGTGTGCGCATGCTTATTTGTGACATGCGTCATTGCTGTAGCTTCAGTATGTATATATAGGGGGCGCACCGGACATAGACAATCTGTCTGAAGATGGGAACAAGGTGTCCCGAAAGATCTTACTGATTGTAGTCGTATGTCTTTTAGTAAAGTTCTTAAAAATCACTACGGAGTTTCTTCGAGTGAGTTACGTGTGTGAAGGTTTCTTGTACATATTTCGTAATCTAAATATACGGTCGCTTTATCATCGTTCCCCAGTATGGCTTCCCAGAGTTCATTCTTCATCGTATCATTTCCCTCTGTGGCTTTCTGGATCTCTTTCTTCATCGTCTACCTCTGAAACGAGTTCCACGGTTTCAGAGACGACGATGAAAAGAGAGCTCTAGGATGACATCGGATGGTGCAAATTCTCCATGGATTCTAACTATACTCTCGCCTTATCATCGTCTCCTTGTGTGGATTCCAGCAGTCCTTTCTTCATCGTATCATCTCCACCTGCAGCTTTGTAGAATTATTTCTTCATCGTCTGCCTCTGAAGCGTGTTCCATTGTTTCAGAGGCAAAGGTGAAGGAAGGGCTCCAGGATGATATAGGATGGTGCACACTCTCCATAGTTTCTAACCATACGCTCGCCGTATCATCGTCTCCCTGGGTAGCTTCCTGGAATTTTGCCTTCATCTTATCTTTCCCTTCTGTGGCTTCCTGGAGTTGTTCTTTCATTGCATATTTCCCTCCTGTGGCTTCCTGGAGCTCCTTCTTTATCACCTGTCTCTGACGAGAAAAGATATATATTTTGCGACGCAGTTGTTTGTTGGTGGAGATGTTAGATCTTTGCTCAGCTTATTGATTGTACGACAGCTAATAACGTACGTGAAGTTATATTTTTATTACCGTCTACATAATTACGTTGTGACGTTGTTCGTGTGTGTGCACCTCGCCACGATATGTTTGTGATTTCGTAAACAGACATCGTTATGTGATTTCGCCTAAAGTTGCTCCAAGTCTAAAGGGGCTGGACCAATAAAAGAAAGTTTACGTAAGTGATTTGGCTTTCTGTATATGTTTTGCCTATTTCTAAAAGCCTTAATTTAAAATGAGCTATCCGTTGCAACTAGTGCATCATATTTACATTTAATTCAACATTTCCTCAGTCGGACATTTGGAACTTCGCACAACAACAAATCTCGCATAACGTATTAGGTGTGCAACTTAATTTTCGGCCACAAGCACGACACGTTTACCGCAAATTATAGCAAATCGAATACGTACCTAATCAGGGAAATAATCCCCGTCGTGTTGGATACATTTGAGCCATCGTTCAAGGAGCTGCCGAATGCCACTGCGGAAAAAGAGGGCTGTTTCGAGTTGATAAAGTCATCAATACTTGTGTGGATCTCCTCGACAGAAGTGAAGTGCGTATCACTCAGGTGATGTTGCAGGGAACGAAAGAGGTAATAATCCGATGGGGCAAAGTCTGGAGAATACGCCGGGTGGGACAAAACATCCCATCCCAGGTCGGTGATCGTGTTTAAAGTAGTTTTCGCGGTGTGAGGAAGCGCATTGTCCTGAACCAACAGGACCGACCTTCTGTTCTTGCCGGTGTATGGCCTTTTCGCCTCCATTGCGTCACTCACACGAATGAGTTGCTGACAATAACGCTCAGCATTGACCGTTTTACCAGGCTTGAGCAATCATAGTGTACGACACTGCGCTGATCCCACCATATGCACAGAAACAACTTCCTGGCATGGATATTCGGTTTGGCGGTAGGCTGACCTGGATAAACCTACGATTTTCGCCGCTTAGGGTTATCGTAGAGGATCCACTTCTCATCACAGGTCAAAATATTGTGGAGGAAATCCTTCTTCTTGAATCTGGGGAGCAAGGACACAGCATCATCATAGCTCCTAGACTTGTTCGCAGCTGTGAGTTGGTGGGGCACTCAACGGCCCTCCTTGTGAATCCGTCCAAGCTTGTGTAGGCGCTTTGCAATGGATTTCCGTGTTACTTCGAGTTCCTGGGCGAGCTCTGGCTGTGTGCGACAGGGATTCGCGTCCAACAGTTGTTCCAGTACCTCATCGTCAACTTTCTGTGGATGTCCCGGATGTTCTGCATCACGGAGATCGAAATTTCCCTGCTTAAACCGCTGGAACCACTTCTTACACGTACTGTAGGACACAGCAGCCTCACCCAAAGCAGCACAGATCATTTGCTGGACTTCAGCGGCACTTGTTTTTAGCTGAAACACGAACAGGAAGCACTGCCTCAAATGTTGCTTCTCGAACGACATTGCTTTCACCGTCAATTTTCGTACCTTCTGTCAATACAGCTGTGAGCGGTTACGGTTGCCTGGAAAGCTGTTGGATGGCGCTGCGATCAGCCATTATCGCACACAGCTATTTGCATTTGCCGACGTTCTATGATCGCTTGCGGTTAGGGGCCGAGAATTAAGTTGCACACATAATAAAAGGGTTACGTTATAGCATGACGTATGCATGCGACCGATAACAACTAAAAGAAATATAATGTTGAACTAGCAGCGAAAAAGGGTGGTGGTATGATTTTATGATTATGGAAGTTGCGTTACTCTGAAGTTGATTTACTTGAAGTTGTGATTTCTTGAAGTCTGCGTGTTATACAATGTATCTTTAGCGTTGATGTTTTCATTAACCAAGTTTTCTGGTTATCAACTTACTTTAATTGGATTAAGTTAATGATACTCTTGAAAAGCGAGTTGTAGTTCTGCATTAGTGAAGTGCCAAAGAAGTTTTGGCACCGTATGGAGTTTTGGTATGGATTATTTTCATCGATGGGACTCAGCCCGTTAGTTATTATATCACAAACCATGAACTCTGAGTGTACTTTAAAGTTCTCGATTATTCTGACCTACCAACAATGTGGCAGTATTATGGAAATGATCGTTGTCTTTTCCAACACGATGGAGCTCTCTGCCACACTGCACGACTTGTACAGGACTGGTTTCTTGAAAATGAGGTGGAATTCCTAGACTGGCCTGCTCAGAGTCCTGATCTTAATCCCATAGAAAACCTCTGGGTTGATCTGGAGCGACGAATGCGAAATCTCCCACTACAAAGCTGCTACTGTGGCAGCAGCTTTGTAGGATGAATAGGGAGCCATTCCTGTCCAGACCTACCAGAAATTGGTTGATAGTATGTCTCGACGTGTTACCGCTATCACACACGCAAATGGTGGACCAACTAACAACTAATTGTGATAAAAAAACTAGTAAAATAATGCACTGCATTGATTATGATACGCTTTCAAACATACCAGAAATCATTACTCAACTTATTACACAAGTTATGAGGATAATGGATATAGAATAAATCTCGCTCCTATGACCCGACCTTTGACCCCATTTTGATGATATTCAACAGAACCGGTAAAGTATACTTCCGGAACAACATGATAAGGTTTTGTCTCAATCGAAGCATTTTTACGTAAGTTATAACGCATAAGGTCTATGGAATGGATCCCAATCCTGTGTCCTGACCTTTGACCTCATTTTGTCCATTTTCAATAGAGTTCGTCCCCAAGTGGTCTCCTACCACATACTAAAATTTCATCGTAATCGAACCATATTTACGCAAGTTATGACGCATAAGGGCAATGGAATGGATCCCGCTCCTACGTCCTGATCTTTGACACCACTTCACCCTTTTTTAATAGAGTTCGTCCCCAGTGATCCCGTACCACATACTAAAATTTCATCGAAATCGAACGATTTTTACGCAAGTTATCGTGCGCACAGACGGACAAAGCTGGAGCATATACGCTTCTTCAACCTACGGTTGGAAAGCGTGTAAAAACCATTTGTCCCAAAACAATGGGGTAACCGAATACTTTTGATAATACAGTGTATGCTTCTATTTGACGTCAGCATCTGCTAGTAATTTTATTAAGCCTAAGCCAAGACATATTTGAAATCTGAACTTTGAATCGCGATACGTTAGAATAACATTCTGTGTTCCCCATTGTTAAGTTTTCGACCTTGAGACAGCCATGCGTTTGTGAATGAAACCTTGGCACCTCTGTATTTTTGTTAATGTACACCAACAAACGGATTTATTTTCCTGAGTCAATATCTGGTTTACGATTGGAAGAATTTTCGGTTTGCAACTCTCTCCCTGTCAGAATAGTTTCAGCAAAATAGAAATACACATCGTGATGACTTAAATGATATTGACAATTCCGTTCATATTGATGACGATTTCAGTAATTCCGACAGAAAATGTTGTTTTAAAGAAGGTAACTGCGTGAAAGTGTTGACATAATTCTTAGGATAACCGTGCCATCTTTATCTGAAGATCAAGATCGCGTGGGAGTCGTAATTCAATATTTCGAGAACACCGACATTCCTAGTAGTAAGGCTAATGCTCAGGAGGGAAATGAAATGAAATGTTGGAGACATCAAAGGGCAATACATGAAACAAACTATGATTCTAGGTTATTTGTTCAAAAAAGGAAGTAATAAATGAGACGACTCTAAGCTATTTTTTGGTGAATTTACTTCGGAAAGTGCTCATTCCATTAGTAATGCTACTCGTTTATAAACGTGTATAACGAAGTAAATTTCTCCGTCATTTTTGTCCATGCCGGGGCTAGAACCCGGGTCTCCTCATTCCGGAATAAGTCACTCTACCAACTGAGCTACGCGGACGTTCGTTATCGCTGCTGTCTGCCTTTATGTCGTGTGCGTCCTGCTGGGCAGGCACGTCACACGTGATAAATGTTCTGCTAATGAACAACCTGTGTTACATTCTAATTGTTATTATATTAGGTGTACACATAAGTTTTAAAGCGTTTTAAGACAGCGCAACATGTAATTTGAGAGAAAACAACAATACCTTTACGAATCAAAATATGCGCCGTCATTATCTATCACCTTCCGCCATTGGTCGGGCAGCTGACGGGTTCCAGCCATGAAGAATACTTCGTCGTGTGACGCGATGAAGTCGTCAACCAATTTTTGCTCTTCGTCACATATTCGGAATCGTACATCAGACAAACCATGGTGCATCCATCGAAACAAATGATAGTCTGAAGGATCTATGTCGGGATTATACGCCGGGTGCTCCGAAACTTCCCGGCCAAACGTCAATAACGTTTCATTGACAGATTTCCAGACATGCGGCCCAGCGCTGTCATGTAGTAATTTCACGGGACGCAATACTTTGCCTGTGAATGGACATTTCCGACAGAATTTCTGGTTCAATCGCAGCAATTGTAGCTTGTAGCAATCAGCAGTAACAGTTTGACGTATCAGTTTTTACAAATCATAACGAAGTAAAATTCTCTGTCATTTTTATCCACGCCGCGACTAGAAGTCGGGTCCCCTCACTCCGGAATAAGTCGCTCTACCAATTGAGCTACGCGGACGTTCGTTCTGACTGCTATCTGCCTTTATGTAGTGTGCATCCTGCTGGCAAGTACGTCACACCTCCCCCCCCCATAGGAGGGCCGGGGGCATGGCCCACGGGTCAGCCGTGACCATGAATTGTTGCAGGCAGCCATCCGCTGTAGAACGTGCACTTGAGAACTCCCAGTCAATCTGGTGTGTGGAATGCAACGTCACACACATATATTTTTCGAAGCGCTGGAGAAGGGATTCTCTGATTTTTCCTATCTCGTGGTGTGGAAAGAACATCACACCATTGCGAGATCTTGAACGGCCAGGTCATCCGGGAAGTTCGGGCACCATTATAACGAAGTAAATTTCTCCATCATTTTTATCCACGCCGGAGCTCGAACCCGCGTCCCCTCACTCCGGCCGGAATAAGTCGCTCTACCAATTGAGCTACGCGGACGTTCGTTCTGACTGCTATCTGCCTTTATGTCGTGTCGTGTGAGTCCTGCTGGCAGGTACGTCACAAAATGATGCTTCATATCCCACCAGTGCACAGCAGAACTTTCTTGGAGGGAATATTGCGTTTCGGTGTCGAAGTCGTTGCTTCACCGAGGTCTACCCAGTGTTTTTGGGTTTGGAATGGCCATACCATATCCACTTTTCATCACCCGTAACGAGTTTTACAGGAAAGATTTTCAATGTTGTTTATTCAACATATTCAAACACTTCATGGCACGCTCATCCTTGTTCCTCTGGTTCAGGTCATGTTACACCCATTTTCCTTCTTTCTGAATCTTTTCCATTGCGCGTAAGAGATTGAAAATGGTTTGTTGAGTAACCCCCAATTGTTCAGCTAGTTCCTTTTGCGTTTGAGACGAATCTTCATCGCAAACATCTGCGGGGCGCCGCTACGTCCTCGTTTCCTAACATCAAAATCACCTGCTTTAAACCGTCTAAACCAAAACTTTTCGATACGATATTCTCTCCCAGAACAGAACAGATCGATGCACATGCTTTTACAGCACTTTTTTCTTGACGAAATTCGTAACGAATGCTGTGTTGAATAAATGTAGTATCGCTTGCCATCTTTCACCTACCGATGTGCAAGTGCGTTTGACTGTTGGGCAAACTTCTGTGTCACATTTTATACTCTGGACCAGCTACAGTCACATGACAACAACACGGGGGGATGTCGGATATGTAAATTAGCGGTATACGTCACACAAAAAACGCTTTAAAACTTGTTTGTGCACCTAATACAATGAGCAATATTAGGCGACCTAATGGCGAGAAAAGAGTCGCTTGTACCTTCAGGCTACTTCAGTTCGTTAATTCATCAATGACAATCATCAAGAACAAGACACGGGTACTCTTAAATTGTTAGCAACACGATACTTCGATAAATACAACACTCTGAAGCTTTGTATAATAACTTGAGGTTACAAATATCTCAGTCGCAATTCAACTTTAGTAGAAATACACAGTGTGGCAAATAATTTTTAAGACTGGGTCTGTAAAATGAAATAGAAACAAGAAATTATAATTTGTTTTGGTTTGTTATTCAAAATAAGTCCCTCCGGCTTCAACACACTTGTTACAGCGATTTAATAATGATTCGAATGCCTGTCCCAGTTCACTTTGTAGAATTGCCTCCAAAGCACGCGTCGAAACTGTTTGTATGGTCGAAATATCATCAAAATAACACCCTTTTAACGTCATTTTAAGTTTTGGGAATAAAGAAAAGTTGCAGGGTGCTAAATCAGGCGAATACGGTGGATGATTCAACACACAGACGTTATTTTTTGCCAAAAATCTACAAACAAGAAGTGAGGTGTGACTGGGTGCATTATCTTGCAACAAACACCAAGTGTTTTCATTCCGATATTCTGGACGAATGCGACGAATTCTGCCGATCAAACGCCTCAAAACATTTAAATAAAACTCACCAGTAATTGTTTGTCCACTTGAAACAAATTCTTTGTGGGTATCGAAGAATGTAATGAGCATTAGTATCGAAGAATGTAATGAGCATTGTTTTGATTTTCGATGGAACCTTTCTTGGTTTTTTGGCTTGTGGTGAGTTTTTTGACTTCCATTCCGCACTTTGTCGCTTTGTTTTAGGATCATATTGAAAACACCATACTTCATCACCTGTAACAATCGATTTTAAGAAGTTTGGATCATTTTCAGCGGCTGAAATGATGTCTCTGCAATGTGCACTTTTCCTTGATTTTTGTTCGTTGCTTAACGTGTGTGAAACAAATTTAGCACAGACTTTTGTTTTGCCCAAATCTTCATGCAGGATGGTTCGAATCGTTTCTTTGTTGATGTTTAAAGACTCTTCCATCATTCTTAGTGATGCAGATCGATTTTTTGCCATGAAATCACGCACTTTATCAATAATCTGAGGTGTCCTAGATGAACTTGGTCTTCCGGTATGCTTATCATCTTCTAGCGTATCTTCCGTCCAAAAAGCGTTTGTGCCACAGGAAAACATTTGATCTACTTAAACAAAACTCACCGTAAACTTGTTTCATCATTTGGTACGTTTCCGAGGCACATTTACCAAGTTTTGCGTTAAATTTAATAACAGCCCTTTGTTGCATCTTAATAATTCAACATGAAAAAAATTTTACTTCTCTAATGAACGGCCGTTTCGTTTGAATTACTTTAACAACTGCGCAGTACTTTTGGCAGAAAGCAAGCAGTTGGTCACGGTTTATAATGCATTCGCGATTACACTGGTGGCGCCACCGTAGGCTGAAATCTAGCACCAGTCTTAAAAATTCTTTGACGCACTGTGTATATATCTAGATTTGCAGGTACAACACAATTCTGCACTTATCTACTCACACGCTACTCTGCTCGCTCCACATATTATGTACATCGTTCTTATCTTGTCAAATCATACACACGTCATTCAAATTGACATCAAAACTGTTGCCACAAAACATTCATTGTGTGAGAAAAATACAACGTTAAGATTGAAACGCTTAAAAAGAATGAACTCAAAATTTACATAGGGAAGAAATGAGAAATAAAAGTTAAATTAGGATATACTTTTTGAGCTTCGTACACTTCTGAATCCTTTGCGGCGAGCTGTATACAAAGCCATCACAATATCACAGTTGGGCACGTAATTGAGGAAAGAACATGTTTGACTGCTATCGTGTGTGGTTCTCCATCATTTCTAGAAACAATTTCTATGGTACTAATGTAAACATGTTTATAACTTGTTAGCAAGTTCTAATTATTTATATTATTTGTTTTCTGGTACCAAGAGAGAAAGGGCAATTAGATGTAAATCCGCACTCGTGAAATTTATTTAATTTCGTGTCATTAATGAGCAAATTATGCTTAGTGTAATCACAATTTCTACAGATAATTTCCTTACTTCACACTTTGTTTCAGATCACTGTTCAAACAAAACTGGTGAAAGAAAACTCATGTCATGCCGAAAAGGAGTTCTGTTTGTTTAATGTTAACTAAGGATATCTTTTTGACACGGTGGATGCTTGGCATGATTTACAAACAACAAATGTTACTTTGCTGATTGTATTTACTAAATACCGTATTTTTGCGCAAATACCTTTGTTTAAAGGTCGCAGATCATTAACGGGAAGTACTCACCACATTCGGCGTAAACACAACATGCAGCTCATCTTTCCCTTAAAAAAGCAGAGGAAAAGAAAACACAGATATGATTTAAACAAATTTATTTTTACATGTTCCTTTTCGGTGTTAAACACGTCAGGCTTTGGCAATTCCCTTTTGATTCAAACAGATTACTTTTCGCTTCATTAGAATTCATTTGTTCCTAAAAAGTAGTGTTAATGAAATTTCTGAAAAGTTAATGCAAAATTTGTTTATGAATATATTATGCATATTTGAAGCACGATTGGAAATTTAGTATTAAAGATGGAATGAGTCTCTTCGATGATTTTAAATTTTATCATCGAAGAACTCTGTCTTTAAAAATTTTTACTTTTTAATACTTCAATCTCACAAATATTAGCTTTTGTTTTTATAAGTATTCGGTATCTTGAACCTTGTTTCGACTGAAATCCCTGAAAGAAAAATACACTGTATTATCAAAATTATGTGGACACTCATTTTGAGTAGCGGATTTGCCCATGCACGTAACAGACACGACGCTACGGGTGGGCTTCAACCCACACAACTTTTCTTTGAGCCCACCCTTTAGCCCCCCCCATATTTAAGCAGTTAGATCATATGGCGGGTGCAACCATCTAAGATTTTAGGGAACCTGGATAAAGGTACAGGAATTTCTCGAATTCACTGAAATTTTAGTATATAAAAGGAATTTTTCGTTAAATTTAGTGTTTTTATTTCTAGGATTTGTTTTATTCGAGGTTTAACGACCACCGTGAGCAACTCAACGGGCTATAAGCAGTCACCGTTCCCTAATTTAGGGCTACTGGTTCCAGGGAAGGGAGAGAGCCAGTGCCGTAAGAAAAATACATCATCCATGCCTCATCGGGATTCGAACACGGACCCCTTTTGGACGAATGATCAGAAGCCATCGCTTAAACCACTGCGCCACGTGGCTGGCTTTCTAGGAAATGGAGGGAGTCCTCTGAACGAATGTCTAAACGTGTAGTAGAAACACGCCAACCCTTTTCGCATTTATTGTTTAAAAAGATGAGAGAGAGAGAGAGAGAGAGAGAGAAAGAGAAAGAGAGAGAAAAAAAGAGAGAGAGAAAGAAGTACTGTAGATATTCCTTGTCAGGTTTCAAACTAAAATTCATAAACAGCCTTATAGCAGAACAAAAACCTTACACCAAACTTGATTTGTACTTATGACATATGTTCTTTAAGATGTTACATACATTTGGTATATATGGAATGAATCCCACAAATTGGTAGTCAAATTTTGACTACCAATTTGTGGCATTCATTCCATATATACCAAATGTATGTAACATCTTAAAGAACATATGTCATAAGTACAAATCAAGTTTGGTGTAAGGTCTCGTACTTTATTTAACACAGTTAAAAAGGACAGAGACTGTGTTGAATACGTGAACCGTCACGATGTATATTTGGTTCCACTGAGAACTTCTAACACTACAGAGCTCGATGTATGTAATGTGGGCTCTACCACTCGTAATTTGGGGCGCCGCATTTACGAACATCAGTATAATCTCAGGACGCATTCTGGTGCTACATCTTTGTCGAGACTCTGTTTAAACGGTTCTTACCTACCATGTTGGAATGACACCATTATTCTGGATTCTCCCAGGAACCGTCGATCAACACTTTTCTGTGAAAGTATTCACACATTCGTCAATGGTGAAAGATGCTGTAACGATGAACCCCCGTGTTTATCCCCCTTCCTTGGAGAACACATTTGGGCCAGGTCACGCCCACCAACTATGCTTGTACCCACTGAACTTGATTTGGACTTTGCCGATTATTGCAGATGCGCATTAACTGCTATGTGTCTTGTAAAGTATATAGGCTACTCACTTCTGTGCTCACTGCTGCACTGTTTCCGAGGATGACGCCGTTGTGGCATTGAAAGTTCTTAAACATATACTTATTTTAATTGTACATAGTTTTTTATCATTAAAGTGTACCGTGCAGAAGACGGCATTTTTTTCGATTTAATAGCTTTTGGTGCACGAGTTAATTTATTCATATGTAACCAACCAGATTAATCCTCTTGATGCAAAATGGAATGCAATTCCCGCAGCAACGTACCAAAATTTCGAGGAAAGGCTTGCAAGCAGAGTGGAGGCTGTGATAGCAGCAAAGGGTGGACCAACTCGATATCAATTCCTTTCCTATTGCAGGTAGTTTGTGGATAAGCAAGTGTCTGGATACAGTTGATTGGGATGTTCCTGTGTTTAAAAAGTTGTCAGTATGTGTGTAAAGTCGATTTTAAGTGGTCCCACTTCACTGTAAACGAAATCTTGCATAACTTACAGCATCAAAAAGTATCTCAAAGGTCCTCAAAGAAGTAGTTGCTCACAGTTCGTCTTTTATTCAGCCAATACTCAATAGGTACTTCATTAATGGAGAAATTCTAGATAATCACTCAGGTAACTCTTGACAGCAATAGTAACTTAATCGGATTAACGTGAGTTAGCAAACACAATAGTAGATTAACGAAACTCCAACATGAAATATACAATAACACCACTCAAATTGACAGACGATAACTGCATGAAAAAAAGCCCGCTTACAAATCCTAAGACAGCTTCCAAAACTATTTCATTTCTTTTTTTCGTATTTTGGTTGTTACAATATGCAGTAGACATTCAAATTTAAAGCATATTAATAGAGAAACAACCAGGAAATAAGAGGGAAAATCCTCCACAAGGCCTGACGAGCCCTCTCATCCTGACTACTGAACACATAGAAAATATCCAAGAACAAAGAAAGCCAGACATACCGTACAACCCGTTCAGGAGGTGAAAATGATAACAAGGGTATCATGAAACTGATTTCAAAATAGTAAGTGTTGTTTAAGTTTTCTTTTAAACAAATTATAATTATTAATAGCCAACAATTGTGGTGGGAGCGAATTCCAAATCTGCGGACCAGCATAATTAATTAAAGCCCTAGAACGCTCATGTGAAGGGAAATAAGGGATCAGTGAGGTTTTGTCTAAAACAATGATTCTTAAGTCGTGCTAAATCTAATCCATTAGAAAAAAAGCCGTCTTATTCACGAAATCTTTACTAGTTAAAACCACATAGGTTAAAACATACTATGAACATGAGATCTTTCGAATTGGCTACCAATTCGTCTTCAGATGTTATCACATGTGACGCAAAGGCAAGAAACCCACGAGTATAAATACAAAGCAAAACACAGCGTGACGTAAGCAGTGTGTGTGGAATAGACTGACCAATGAATTCACAAAGATACACGAACGGTGATTCAAAATAATAAGTATACCCTAATCATAATCAATGTTCAGATTGCCACACACACCCTCTTCCACCAAACATTTCCAGGGGAAGGGGATTACCGAAGGGTTATCGAAAACGAATTGGTAGCCAATTCGAAAGACCTCATGTTTATAGTAGGTTGTGTTTTAAACTAGTGAAGATTTTATCGTGCATAAAACGGCTTTTTGTGTAATGGAGGGGTTTTATGTCTAGCTGAGTAAAAATGTTTAGGGGCAGTTAAAGAAATTAAAGAAGAGAATAAGTCATTCTTTACCCTTTTAAACATGAGTTTTGCCAAGTTAAAAGGGTATAACTGATCAATATTTAATAACTGAACATCTGGGGGGCAAATTAGGATTTGAAAAGGAGGAATCTGAAAGTCTGAATTCTCTGAAATTTAGTTAAGTTACAACTGGTAGTCGAGGCCCAGACCGAAACACGATGTGAGAAGTAGTGATAAATTAAAGTGTAATAAAGTAAAATTATAATTAATTTTCAGAGAAAAATAAGCCATTACTCTCCCAATGATTCCAATATTTTGTGAAATTAGGGAAATAAGATAATCAATGTGAGAGCTGGATTTAAGATCCCACTGAATAAAAACACCTACATATTTAAGACTTTGTACAACCTCAATCTGTGTGTTATTTAAAATTATAGAATGTATAGGGTTTGTATTCCGACCATAGAGAAAATTAAAATTTTTGTTTTCTTAACAAAGAGGGGAAAGGCCTCACGAGGCCTTTTCCCCCACCTTTTGCTGCTAGCTCCATATATTATATATCTCGTTCTTAGCTTGTCAAAAATGTGCACGTCATTCACTCTTGACCTCAAGACTGTTGCCACATAACATTCAGTGAGTGAGAAAATATAACATTAAGGTTGAAACGCTAAAAGAGAACGACCTCAAAATTTATCTAGAGAAAGACAACTAAAAATGTAAGTTAAATTAGAGTACACGTCACATGATCACGTAGTGCTTTTCTGAATGTCCTGTATTTTTAGAATAAAACCCCTGGCAAAGCATTTTTATTCTACTCAAAATTTTGTTTTATCTTGCAGTTTTTTAGTAATAAAGTTAGACTTATTTGAAAAACAATTATTCGAGATTTTTACCCAGTTCTTCTGGCGCTCTTTGGCCAAACTTGCGCCATAAAAATCCACTAACCAATCAACTTCTTCAGGTATTTGCTGAACCAAAATTTAAACTGACGTTCAACGGCGAATTTTCTTTTTTCGGAGAGAGAAATTTGCGCTTCAGCAATTAGCAAAGCGTCTTGTTCTCCAAACGGCAACTAAAAAAAAAAAAAAAAATATTTCTCATTGTATAAGGGCAGCATCTCGTTTTCCACGTCATATACAGTATAACTTTACTCTTTTTACCACTGTCGTCATAAATAAACTAGGAAAATAACTTTCTCCTCACGTTTACTTTGTATAGTGAAACGTAACATACTATCTCTTTGAACTTCGGCAGCTCGTTTATTTTTCCCGGTCAGCTGTGGGTTCTGATGAAAGTGGAAAGGTTACTCAGTTTTCGTTCACCCCATTTTTCGCTTTGGTTGTGTCATTTATACAGAGTATACTCCTTTGGAAAAATTACGCGAGGTTTTTCGCAGAAGAAGTTATCCAGTGCTAAATCTGTCTCTTATTTCATTTTTGCATGCGAACTAAAAGAGTAAGCATTATTCTCTTGCTTAAGATGTAATCGTAAGCCCTTTGTAGTTCTGTAGCCGGCTTCACTTACGAGCTTCATAATGAGGAGAGATGTTTAGGAAGGAATTTATTCCCTTTGTAGTTGATTTGTTTTGTAATTGCACGTACCTATTATTTTCTGAGCTTAGGTCTTCCATTTTTCTAGCACGCTTCTTTGTGACAAAGGTAAAACGGAAGAACATGCCTTGGCGAAAATTGTGTGAGATGAAATTCAGAAACAAACTTCAAAAACAACAAGGAATTAAAAATTAACCACTTAGAGGTTCCGAAGCTTTCAACAAAATTTCACCACGCTTTGAAGTTAAATAAAACTGTTACCTTCATTTCAAAATTCATTAATTTTTCCAATTGCTTCAGAGTTCATTAGGTATTTTTAAGGGGTTTAACGACCGTCATGAGCAACTTCCCAGCAAAAACAGTCTTGCTGGCCCAGCACTATGTTGCCGCTGCCGAACCGTCAATAAAATGTCCGGGCGGCCAACAGAAGGGCCAGCAGTTCAGGCCAACAGCTGGCCAACAGTTGGCACCCCATCAGTTGTCATATGCCACAACAGGGCCATCAGTTGTCCATCACAGGCAGTAGCTGCCACAAGTGGCCCTTCAGTGGCACTGCAAGCACGTGCCAGAAAAGATGGCTAGCCTAATGTGGCCCGCTAGTGTTTCGTTAGTGGCAGCCGGCAACCACGTGACGTAACTGGTGGCTTGCCGAATCTTGTCCGCTAATTTCGCAGTAGTAGCCATAATAATTTAAAAAAAAAAAACAAGCAAGGATAACCGCAGTTTTCCAAAGCTACAATTTTTTTTCTACCCTTACGAAGCTTGTGAATTAACGCACTGCGCTGGGGGAAATTTTCTCAACAGACCGGAAAAACCGCCCGTTTGCATCTGAACCAGGGCCGTTTGCGTGATAGCTGAGCTCCCTACCGATCGGACTAATTTGCCACGCTTGAGCATATGCTTAAAGCTGTCTGTTTGGTATGCAATGTATAATCGAATGCTTCCCTCTTTCATTTTACAATATTGCGAGGTATTTTTCATAAAAGTCAGTTTCATATAATTGATAAATTAATTTTTTCAAAGTAACGATAGTTTTGTTTTTTTTTTACCTTAAGGGGACTTCACTCATTTTCAAAGAGTGTACATACTTAGAGTCGCTTTCCAAAGTTTTGTACTGTCCTTGCCGTCTTGAAAAGAGATTGTTGAATAAATATATAATTACCCGGGTTCATGTCACATTCTGTTACATTTTTAACGTTGAGTCTTTCCTTTCCGTTGTCTGAAGCTACATTTATTTTAAAGAGTAAAGATATTTTATTTTACTTCTCGTTATTTTTAGAAGCGAATTCCTCCCAGTCTTGTGTATTCAACCCATGGATGAGTACATCACATAGCGTTGCTTTTTTTTTTCTTTCAAATAATTAATAAATTTTGTACGCGTATAATTCTTTTTTTTTCTTTCAAATAATTATTAATAATTAATAATAGTCTTGTGTATTCAACCCATGGATGAGTACACTACATAGCGTTGCTTTTTTTTCTTTCAAATAATTAATAAATTTTGTACGCCTATAATTCCGTTTTTTTCCCCCCAACAAACGTTGTTTTAATGGTTTTCCAGGATATTTGTTTCAAGCGGTTTCAAATTTTTTCTTGTTATTCATCCACTACATTCCATGAATTGTTATTCATGGGAATGGAGTGGGTGTATTTCATAGCTGTAATCTAGTATTTTACGGCTTAATCTGAGATCTTCGTCGACGTAAACTTTTAATTCACCTCCCCACATATAGATTTTTTTCTTAACATCCACTAAAATAACACGATGGCGATAGCGTCGTCTTCAACTAACTGGTACCATGAGAGACACAGCAAGTGTTGCTTCTGCGCATGCGCAATCCCGTTGCTTCCACCTGCTGTTGGGGTTGCATTGGTTACCAGCAACGGGCCACTAGTGGCACTTGCTTGGAGGCCCACAATTCACGGCGATGCCTCACGGGGCCATCAATGGCTCGCCAACTGATGGCGCTGCCACCAACGGAACACTACCGGGCCGTGAGCGGCAGATTTCAGCCAGCAGTGACCCATCACTGCTAGCTGGTGGCCAGCAGTTTCCCAGCACTTGTGTTTTTACTGGGGTAAAGTGCTATGGGAAGTAGCCATCCCGAATTTAGGGGCCACTGGTTCCAGGGAGCCAGGGTCGTAAGCCAAATGCATCACTCATGCCCCAGCCAGGAGTCGTACTCGATCCCAATCGGATGGTCAGCAGCCAGCACATAGACCACTAGGCCACGGGTGAAGCGATTCATTAGTTAGTGTCGTTGTTTTGAAGTACAATAGTTAATACACGGTTGAGTCACATTATTGTGACCACCAGCTAATATCCGGAGTAACCGCCGTGTGCACGCGGACAGCAGCTAGACGCGCTGGGAGTGACACAATAAGGTGCTGGAAGGTGTTCACAGGTATGTAGAGCCATGCTGACTACAGTGCATCTGACAGCTGCTGGAGGGTGCGTGGTAGAGGATCCATAGAGTGAACAACTCGATCGAGGTGGTCCCACAGATGCTCAATTGGATTTAAATCTGGGGAATCAGGGGATCAGAGAAGTACTTTGAAGTCTTCATCGTGCTCTTCCAACCACTCTCGGGCATTTCTAGCTGTGTGACACGTCGTATTGTCGTGCTGGAAGGTCCCATCCGCCCCAGGGAAGACAATCAGCATGTATGGGTGTACGTGGTCTGTAAGGATGGATTCATAACAAATTTGGTCCATAATGCCTTCCACAGGTATGAGTGGACCCAGAGAATGCCACGAAAACATTCCCCAGACCATTACGCTGCCCTCACCAGTTTGTGTTCTTCCAGCAATGGTTGAAGAGTGTTTGTTCTCCGATGTTTCTCGTCTTATACGCCAACGTCCATCCGTTCGATGAAGCAGAAAACGTGACTTATCGGAGAAGGCAATCCTTTGCCAATCAGCGGAGGTCCAATTCCGATACTGCCGTGCAAATGTAAGCCTTTTCTGCCGATGTATCTTCGTTAACATAGTTGCAGTGACCATCCGTCTGCATCGGAGCCTCATACGCAGCAGGGTTTGCTGAACTGTTGTTTTAGACACACTTCCGGTAGCCCCCTGGCTCATTCGATCAGTGAGTTGTTCCACTGTAGCGTGTCGATCGGCCCTCACGCACCTTCGAAGCCGACGTTCACCTCTCACATAAATGGCACGTAGTGCTCTGCAGTTTCCACGTCGCTTATTCGCAACGGTGCCATTTCTCCAATCACGATACCGCTTATATGGATAAACCTTTTGAGAATACTTTCTTCCTAAAATAATGCATGGTTTTCCCACCAGGGGACGTAAAGTCACATCTTATTTTTGTCGATATCTCTGTTTCTAAGAGTTCGTAAGCTCACGATTCCGTTTACACCAATATCTGAGGGATTAAAAACCCGATTGAAAATCTTCTTTCTTTCGTCAGATCTATTGTTTTCCATACCGGTTCCATTGACTTTGAATAGCTTTGATAAATTTAACTTGCTTCAGAACGGATTCAAAAGACGTGCTTATTACACCCGAAAATTCGGTGTCATCTTTCTTGTAGAGTTTCTGGTAAGGTAGAAAGTATTTGATCTACATGAGTTCTTTAGGAAGTTCGTGTATGTTTGTGTGTGTGTGTGTGTGGTTAATCTGTTTTTAAGTGTTTGTGGAAGTGAAATGAAGGGTTCATTTAGTTTATTTGCGATGTCTTGCTTATCAGTAAGTCTTATGTTATTAGAATTTGTTAGATGCTGTGGAGCAATAATCTCTTTTTTTTTTTACCGATTAATAAGTTTAAATGTTTCCATTTAATTTTGGTGAGTTCTAGGAAAATATGTCAAGGTAGTATGTACGTTTAATGTATTGAATGTTAAGTTTATTTCGATAAATTTTAAAGTTTTCAAAATCCTGTTGAAATTTGCTTTTTATGAATTTTGAATAGAGTTTTTTTTTTGTTTATTCGATTTAAGTGTGTTTTAGAAATCCATGGTTTTCGAATTTTTCTTTAGTGTATATTTTTTTTTTTTAATTTTAGGAAAACATTGATTATAATTTTTTTATAAGTGTAATAAATATTTCGTAATTCCTATTAACATCGTTCTCAATATACATTGTGGCCAGTCTCGTAAACGTTCTTGATAAAGAGTGGATCTTAATTAAGTTATAATTAACTTGAGTTTAGAATAACTTCTTTCTTCACATGCAACAGAGATTGGTAGGCCGCTCCGGTGGCGCAGTGGTCTACGCGATGGCTTCTGCTCATTCGTCCGGAAGGGGTCCGGGTTCGAATCCCGGTGAGGCATGGATGTTGTGTTTATCTTACGGCACTGGCTCTCTCCCTTCCCTGGAACCAGTGACCCTAAATTAGGGACGGGCGACTGCATGCTTATAGCCCATTGAGTTGCTCACGGTGGTCGTTAAACCTCCAATCAAAAAAAAAAAAAAAAAGAAAAAAAGAGATTGGTAGTGTTATTAAAATTCGTAGGGAAACGAAAACATTGGGGAAGGTGTCAATTAAGCTGTTCTTCGTGATGTAACTTAAAGCTCCTGCTGGAGGACTTCCAGAAGGCAGCATTGATGGTAAAATCAGTAGTTCTTGGTGCATTTCTGGACCGTCAATATCACATTTATCTCCATCGGTCAAAAAGTTCCGAAGATTGAGACAGTTGTTCATAAGTTCTTGTCACAATTCAATAGTTTGTGAATATCATACAAAAAAAGTGTAGCGTTCGTGTGTAGCTGACTTACTAAAACACTACAAAAATCAAAAACTTCATCTACAGTGAAATACGAGTCACTGAAATAAAGTGAGGAACTTGTTACTTACGGCTAATCCTTTATTGCTGTCAATAGGCACTTGATGATTTGCATTTCAACAAGGTGATCAACAAAAACTTGGGTTAATATCCTCAATCAATTAACTACGAAACACAACACTGGAACTTGAATTAATATCCACAGTCAATTAACTATGAAACACAACACTGGAACTTGAATTAATATCCACAATCAATTAACTACGAAACACAACACTGGAACTTGAATTAATATCCTCAATCAATTAACTACGAAACACAACACTGGAACTTGAATTAATATCCACAATCAATTAACTATGAAGCACAACACTGGAACTTGAATTAATATCCACAATCAATTAACTACGAAACACAACACTGGAACTTGAATTAATATCCTCAATCAATTAACTACGAAACACAACACTGGAACTTGAATTAATATCCACAATCAATTAACTACGAAACACAACACTGGAACTTGAATTAATATCCTCAATCAATTAACTACGAAACACAACACTGGAACTTGAATTAATATCCACAATCAATTAACTATGAAGCACAACACTGGAACTTGAATTAATATCCACAATCAATTAACTACGAAACACAACACTGGAACTTGAATTAATATCCTCAATCAATTAACTACGAAACACAACACTGGAACTTGAATTAATATCCACAATCAATTAACTATGAAGCACAACACTGGAACTTGAATTAATATCCACAATCAATTAACTACGAAACACAACACTGGAACTTGAATTAATATCCTCAATCAATTAACTACGAAACACAACACTGGAACTTGAATTAATATCCACAATCAATTAACTATGAAGCACAACACTGGAACTTGAATTAATATCCACAATCAATTAACTATGAAACACAACACTGGAACTTGAATTAATATCCACAAGAACACAACACTGTTATTAAAATAGAACACGTAGCCTTCACAAATACTTAAACGGCAATTATGCAGTCGCGTATCCAAAAGGAACATTAATGTTCACCCTCCAACATGGTTCTTATCCCATACATACGTCACTTACGTACAGCCCTCATGGTGTTCATTCACCTCCATTCATGTGAGAGACAAGATATCACGTTAAGTTGGGAAAGTGAAAAAGAGAACAAACTCAAATTTACATAGGAAAAGGAATTAAAAATGAAAGTTAAAATAGAATATGCGTCACAAAAGCTAAAGCTTTTGCTATGACTTTCCGTCTGTTCAAATCTTTGATTAAGTGATTCTATAACTTTGTCTAAAATAACATAAAAGAATTCAAGCCTTTGGGAGATATTGTTAAACATATCCATTTTATATAAATACTAGCGTGTTGTAACCGTCGTTGACGGGCTATTGATAGTACACTGGCGTGCAAAAATTGAGGACGAGACGGTTTTTCGAATGTAACGTCGTGCAGAAGTGCTCCACATTGACTCAAATCATACCATAAGATCCCCAAGATGTAAGAATATGGGACAAGTGAGCAAAACCGTCCAAACAAGGAATCCAAAAGATACAAAGGCACTTATTGAAATGGTAGCTTCAAGCACAACTGGACAGCAGACAGAAACGTCCATGTGACAGGCGGCTGCCAAGAAAAATCCAGTCTTTAGTAGGGGATATGATCACCCCTGGCTGCGCTGCAGGATTTACAAGTCTGTCCATGCTGAGGACGAGGTTGTCAAGGAGCTGTTGAGGCATCGCGGCCCATTCCTCTTGTAGCTCCAATCGTAGCTACGGAATTGTTGCTGGCGGCTGGTGACGTGCTGCCAAGCGTCTCCCGAGAAGGTTCCACACGTGTTCGATGGGATTTAGGTCCGGGGACCTTGCGGGCCAATCCATGCGTTGAATATCTTCACTCTCCAACAGCTCTGCGACAGCCACTGTACGATGAGGTGTAGCGTTGTTGTCCATGAAGAGGAACTCAGGACCCACAGCACCTCTAAACAGACGCACGTGAGGCAGGAGAACCTCGGTACAATAGCGGACACTATAGTGACAGAACCTCCTTGGAAGATGTGGAGGTCGTACGGCTACCAAGCATGATACCGCCCCAAACGAGAACTCCGCCACCTCCAAACCGGTCTCTTTCGATGATGTTGGAGGTGTGATTGCGTGTTCCCTGCTTTCTCCAGATGTGTATACGTCCAGAATCGTTCGTCAGACTAAATCGGCTCTCATCCGTGAAGAGAACTTGACCCCATTGCTGATGTGTCCAGTTCTTGTGTTCCTGGCACCACAGAAACCGCAGTCTCCGATGAGCAGGCGTTAATGGCACACGCCGTACTGGTCGTCGTGCAAATAGACCACCTTTGTGCAGCCTCCTGGCCACGGTAAAACGCGATAACGGACGTCCAGTTGTCTGTTGCATGTGCCTTGCGATTTCTCCCGCTGTCTGCCGTCTGTCTCTTCTCGTCTGTAGGGCAATATACCGGTCGTCCGCCGCCGTTGTTGTTCGTGGACGACCACTGCTAAACTCTCGGACAGCTGTTCCTCTCGTTTGAAATGCTCTCCAAGCTCGTGAAACGATACTGTGAGCTATCCCGAACTCCTCGGCCACACTAGTCACACTTCGACCTTCTTCGAACTTCCCAATAGCGCGACCTCGGGTAAAGTCATCCAGATGTCGTCTACTGGATTGCCTGTTGGCCATATCATACCGTGGCAGCAACTCGACGTCGTTCAAACCGATGTACACCGGTTTAATAGCTTTCACCGAATTGCTGAGCGTACACCGCCCGTGTGCTTTATACCCTTATAACCTTGCGACCCCCCAACGTCATGCTGCATATATGCGCATGCCCTACCGTACCGGACCCTAGTCTATCTCCTGAATGGTCTTTCGGTCCGTTCTGATTGCTCGTTCCACTGTTACGCTAATTTCTCCTCTTCGTCCTTATTTTTTTCACACCAGTGTATATGCACGCTCACGGAACTGACGTGTCCAGCCAATGATGTGTGACTGTGATGTCCGTCGGGTGCACGGTGTGCAGGAAACAAATATTAATACATGAATATGCATACTATATCAGCTTTATTGCCCTTCGTCAAGGCAAGGTACTGTGAAGAATAAACTTTAAGTTAATATCAATTAAACAGTATGGTACGCATATATTATTATTATTATTTTAGTTTGGTGCTTAAAGAACACCGTAAGGGACTCGAATGGCTATAAGCAGTCTCCCGTCGCAAATTTAGGACCACTGGTTCCAGGGAAGGGAGCGAGCCAATGCCCTAAGACAAACACAATGCCCATGTCTCCGTAGGATTCGAATCTAGGTCCATCTCGGACGAGTGACCAGAAGTCAGGGCTTAGTCCACTGCGCCACCGGGGTAGCCACACTATTTGTGTTCTCAATGATCATAGCCGCCCCGGTGGCGCAGTGGTCTAAGGCGCTGGCCTCTGATCATTCTTCCGTAAGGGGTCCGAGTTCGAATCCCGGTCAGACATGGGTGTTGTGTTTGTCTTACGGCACTGGCTCTCTCCCTTCCCTGGAACCAGTGACCCTAAATTAGGGACGGGCGACTGCTTATAGCCCATTGAGTTGCTCACGGTGGTCGTTAAACCTCCAATCAAAAAAAAAATGATCATAAATTTGTATTAACTAAATGTACGTTACATTTAACTGTAGCTAGTATTTTAACTGGTGTAAGGTTCAGTATCGACTTTTTTTTTTTTCATCTGATTGAATCTATAGCGCCACTTCCGGAAGTGTATCAAATTCTGCAATAGTTTTCAAAATCGCTTTTATTAACAGAATAAGTACAAAGTTAGAGGATGTGCTCATATACCCATTATGAATGAAAGATGATATGTACAGTGAGTAATGGTATTTACAATACCTGCTGAAATGTCAGCAATTGACAGAAGAAATGTTAATTTGCGGATTAAATTGTAAAAAGAACACATAAAGTTGTGCGAAATGTCAGCTAGGGTTTGTATGTATCACTATGGGCGAAAGGGTTCATATTACATCAGCAAGGCACCTGAAGGCGGGCGGAGATCTATGCTGGATCAGAGTCGTTTGAAGGAAATTCTGTCGTTGGTGATTGAAAATTAATTGTGGTGTCTTATTAAATTTTGTAACAATTCCAGTTCGTTTTGCTTCAGAATAATCTGCTTGTAAACGAGCAAGACATCTGTTTTCGAAGTGGTGAAGAAGATGTTGCTCTGTTTGCTGTAAATTGTGCAATAGCTGGGGTACCTAGTACATACACTCAATAAGTCTGAAACAGTTTGTGTTCAGTTTGTTTCGCAAGAGTTGTTTTGATCTCTTCCATGTTTCTGAACCCCGTTGTTCATCCTTGGCTGATGTGCAAAGAATAAAACGTAAAACATCAATATCAGACAAAGAAATATCGTGCCCAATATGATACTATGAATTTATCTCTTCCCATAGCAATGTACTGGGCTTTACATTACATGAATGGAAAGACTTTTTGAAGGAAATCCACTCAACTTATGTACTAGCTGTTTAAATTTTAAATTTTCATCAACTGGACTTGAGAAAGGATAGTAATAAGTGTGAAATTCAAACCCTCTCTCTGCCGGTGATGGCACTCGAACTCACCACCTTCTGCTCCGGAGCCGAATGCTTTCCCCAATAAGGCTACGCCGACGAGAGCCTATCACTGCTACTTGCCATCTCGACATGTATGTCACCTCTGTAGCTTTTATTAGCACATAAGTTATTCTTTATCTACCATAAACAAAAAATATTTTGCAACTTCACTATACGGAAAAGAAATAAAGAAATGGCATTGCTTTTTTTTTTTTTTTTTTAGAAAGAAATTATAATACGTTACCTGAAAAAAGTGACTGGGGCTGTCTGATCACCGTTATTTTGATTTTGGTTGTCTGACTCGATTTTCAATCTTCTTGGACCAGTGGACCACCAAAAAATTTGAATGCTACTTTGAGGTAATATAATCTTGAAAAAAAAAATGTGTGTATGGAAGAGTTTTGGAATTTAAGAAAATCTTTCAGTATTAAAATACATTGAAAATAATAAAAATGAATGATTTAGAGAAATTTTTGCTTTTAACGATAGCTCCATGTTGATAATCCTGCTGGATAAAATAATTAATCACACCTTGATCGAAGTTGAAAAATACAGAGAGCATGCTGTAAAAATGAATTTTTTCATCATCATCAACCGTTATCAATCCACTGCTAGATTAAGGCCTCCCCAAATTTTTTCCACACGTAGCGCTAGTCTCTTCCATGTCACTCTGACATGCTTCGTGATAGCTCCATGTTGATGACCCTGCTACGTAAAATAATTAATCGCACCTTGATCGAAGTTGAAAAATACAGAGAGCATGCTGTAAAAATGAATTTTTTCATCATCATCAACCGTTATCAATCCACTGCTGGATTAAGGTCTCCCCAAATTTTTTCCACACGTAGCGCCAGTCTCTTCCATGTCACTCTGACATGCTTCGTGATAGCTCCATGTTGATGGCCCTGCTACGTAAAATAATTAATCGTACCTTGATCGAAGTTGAAAAATACAGAGAGCCTGCTGTAAAAATGAATTTTTTCATCATCATCAACCGTTATCAATCCACTGCTGGATTAAGGTCTCCCCAAATTTTTTCCACACGTAGCGCCAGTCTCTTCCATGTCACTCTGACATGCTTCCTGATAGCTCCATGTTGATGATCCTGCTACGTAAAATAACTAATCACACCTTGATCGAAGTTGAAAAATTCAGAGAGCATGCTGTAAAAATGAATTTTTTTCATCATCATCAATCATTATCAATCCACTGCTACATGAAGGACTCCCCAAATTTCTTCTACACGTAGCGCCAGTCCCCTCTATGTCACATTTCCTCATAGCTCCATGTTGATGATTCTGCTACGTAAAATAATTAATCACACCCTGATCGAAGTTGGAAAAAAACCAGAGTATGCTGTAAAAATGAAATTATCTCATCATCAACTATTATCAATCCACTGCTGGATAAAGGTCTTCCCAAATTTCTTCTACACACATAACCTGTCTCCGGCATATCACTCCGACATGCTTCCTGCTATCTTCATGTTGATGATCCTACTACGTAAAACAATAAGTAATCATACCTTGATCGAAGTTGAAAATAATAGAGAGTATGTTGCAAAAATGAAATTTTCTCATAATCACCAACCATTATCGATCCACTACTGGATGAAGGTCTCCTCAAATTTCTTCCACACATAGCGCCACTATCTCCCATGTCACTCTGACATGCTTCCGAAATTCACCCACCCATCTCCTACATGGTCTTCTGCGTCTTTTCCTGTCCCTTGGAATCCAGTCTAGTGTTTAAGTTGACCCAAGGGTGATCTGCTCTTGCAAAATGTACAGCCGATTGACATTTCAGGGAATTTACCTTGATAATAATGTTATCAACTCCCGTCATTTTCCTGATCCACGAGTTCCTCTTTCTATCCTTCCTAGTTATGCCAAAAATCCACCTCTGCATGCCTGTTTCAGTAGTTTGAAGCCTCTGCATGCCTGTTTCAGTAGTTTGAAGCCTCTGTATGACGTTTTTTACACTTTCCAACCGTAGGTTGAAGAAGCTTTGACCGTCCGTCTGTCTGCCTGTCCGCACGATAAGTAGCATAAAAATGGTTCGATTTCGATGAAATTTTAGTATGTGGTAGGGGACAACCTGGGGACGAACCCTGTCGAAAATGGGCGAAATGGGGTCATAGGAGCGGAATCTATTCCATTGCCCTTATGCGTTATAACTTATGCCAAAATGCTTCGATTGCTACAAAACTTTATCATGTTGTTCCGAAGGTATACTGAACCGGTTCTGCTGAATATCATCGAAATGGGGTCAAAGTTCAGGCCACAGGAGCGAGATTTTTCAACAGCCATTATATCTTCATAACTTGACTAACAATGCTTCTATTGCAATAAAACTTTAGTATGTTATTCCGGAGGTATCTTAACCAATTCTGTTTAACATCATCGGAATGGGGTCAAAGGTCAAGGCAGAGGAGTGAAATTTATTCCACAGTAATTATCCTTATAACTTGAGTAGTGATTTCTGGAATGTTGGAAAGCGTATCATAATCAATACATTGCATGAATTTACTAACTTGTTTGTTAAGGTCCATGCCTCTGCTCCATAAGTAAGAACTGGAAGGATGCATTGAGGTGACACTTTTCTTATAAGACGTAATGGTAAATTGTTCTTGAAAATAGAACAGTTTCTTCGGAATGCTTTCCAGCCATGTTTTATACGCCTGTTAATTTTTTATTCGATGTGGCTTTTGCTTAATATCTGTTGTCGAAGGTAAAAATGTAAGCATCGGTTGCCTATAGAATTGCTCCATCCATCGCTAAATCGTCCTTGAAGAAGCACTGAACATCAATTTTGGTTTCATATGTATTTCTTCTCATACTTAGGTATATATAAAAATACAAACACGTTCCGGTGGGTTGGTTGTACCAAGAATAAAAGGACTAGCGATATACACCCTTGCAAAAGTGATGTACACTGTAAAAAATACTTGGTATGAATTCACGGAAAATTTCAGATAATAACGTGCAGCAAAATTGCCGAAAGGTGTCCGTATTTTAATAAAATTTCCGTTTCAAAACTTCCTGTTTCTTTTTAACTTCCGTACCTTCACAGATTTTCCGTGGTCAGAAATTTCGCTCATTTCAAAAAAAGTCCGATTCAGATTTTTCCATGTTTACACAGAAATTTCTCAAAATCGAAGATGCTGTGTTTTTCAGCCCTTACAGCAGATAATTCTTTCGCAGTTGTGGTAATATAACCGACACCAATTCGGTTGGTTCAACAAATGACGCGCCTCTTAACTACTAAACTAGAAAAACTCAGAAACCTAACTCATATTCATGGCAATACTACTTGCGCAACGATGAATTTTTTTTTTTTTTTTTTTTTTTTGGTTACTAATGCGAGGGATTTAGTTATTTTTTTTCTGTTAGAGGTTATTATTTTTTTGAATACGCTTGTAATAATTTTATGTTTCCTGTAGGAGGACTTATCACAAATTAAGTATTTTTTTCATCGTGATTTTTCGATGCAGCAGAACGCTTTGGAGCTTGAGATCTTTTTAAACTGACAATGACTTTCAATTACCTTTAAGAAAAAGTTAAATGTATTGTTTTACAGAATTATTTCACAAAACTCCTAAATTTAAAATTTACTTTTCATAGCTATAATAGCTCTTGCCTTAAGGCAAAAAAGCTATTTTAAGCTATGAAGGGTATAAATCAATCACTACGTTGGGGGGCACTTTTTTTGAAAAAAATGCAAGAATGGGTAATTTTTATTTTTCGGAAGGCTAAAAACGTTGAAAAAAAATGACATCAATATAAATTTTCAAGAATTTCTGAAATTTGTGAAAGATTTTAAGGAAATATATCGTTTACGGTAAACGCTCTAAATAAAAACGTTACAGATATACATAAAAAAATAAATACATCGCTCTTTCCACGTTCCAGAAACACTTAGCAACCGAAAAATTGTTTTTCAGCCGCCGCCGTGGAATTGAACCACGGAACTCTCGATAACTAGCCGAGCGCGTTAACTTTACACCACGGTGGCCAACAACCCACGGTGCTATGTGTATTTTTAAGTCAGCTTCTGACATCATAAATCCGTGAGATGGGCTCAGCTACTGAGACGTCTCCATCTGGTGTTAAATCTAAAGTTAACGCGCTCGGCTAGTTATCGAGAGTTCCGTGGTTCAATTCCACGGCGGCGGCTGAAAAAGAGTTTTTCGGTTGCTATGTGTTTCTGGAACGTGGAAAGAGCGATGTATTTATTTATTTACTGACGCCACGTATTTGGAGGGTATTCACGTTACAGATATACGATGGCATTTTTTTGCATCAGTATATGCGCATGACTGTTATCTATGCAGTGAACTAATAGGTAAGTGATGTTCCTAAACACTGCTGAGATACACTCATTCCTACATGCGTTAGTGTCCAATTTTCGACAAATTTCTTCACTATGTTAAATGTAAATAGCTATAACCTAACTTTGAACTGACAAGCAGCAAAACTTTTAGATCATTGCATGCACAACATTGTAAGAAAGACGTGTACCAAGTTTCATCAATTTATTTACATACCCTTTGAAGATATCAGGTTTTCCGTAAAGAGTTCGGGATGAAAATCTCATCTTGCAAAAAACGCGATTAAAGTTTAAAAGACACAGTTTTGATGGGATGAAAAGTATCTTTATGTTTGCCACCCTCGCAAACATAAATTGCATCACATAATTGTATCCAAAGTATTGCCAGATCCGTAAAACCTTGTACAAAATATTTTCTACTACAATTTTATGCACAAATAGTAAGACTAACCTAAATATTTCCCAACTTCCAGCCTTTCAAGTGTCACTTCCCGTTCGTTTGACACCTGGGTTTAGATATTCCGATTGCAATAACTCTGTATGTGTTCATCGTAGACAAGAAACAAGGGCAGTTTTGGAATCCTAAAGAATGGGACTTTAAAATGAACGCATTTTTACAAAATGTGAAATTTGGCCCGAAATGACCTTTTCAACGCAGTGGGATAACCTTAAGGGGTCCAAATCTGATACTTAGACATTATACAATCACCTCTACAATAATTTAAGTACCCAGTTTCTTGCTGTAACACAATATGTAATAGCTGGAGCACAAAATGGAGGAGAAAAGAAGAAATATCCTGTGCCACAATAACGAAAATTCATGAGATATGTTATCCAAAACATCCGATCCAGAACTTCAAAATCAGATTCTTCCACAGAGGATTGAAATTTAACAGCTAATCAAAGCTCAAGTCTTCCCACGAATCACTTCTGTCACCGGGAATTTCTCATCATAAGGATATGGAAAAATTTAAAACGCAGTTTTCCCGTTCATACTCGAGAGGAATTACTGAAAGGCTTCTGAAAATTCAAAATTTTCCTTTAACACTTCTTAAAAACGGCAATTTACCGTCAATACACTGTAAAAAATAAATGGTGTGAAGTTACGGAAAATTTCTAAAAATAACGTGCAGCAAAGTTGCATGGAGGTGTCCGTCGTTTTCAGAAATTCCCGTTTTTTAAAAGCGCCCGTTTATTTTAACTTCCTTATTTACACAGAATTTTCGTAGTCAGAAATTCCGTTTATTTCAGAAAAAAATCCATTTCAGGTTTTTCTCTATTTAAACTGAAATTCCACAATATTAACGACCATGCACTTACCCCAAATAATCCTTTCGTAACTGGAACATGTTCGTTTTCGCTTGTATCGCGCATTTTTCGCCTATAAAATGAGTAGGAGCCAGTGTTTCTTTCAGGCATACATTCGGGGAGGGGGGGGGGGGAGAAGCCCTCCCGGAAACTACCATTCGTCTCCCCCGGAGACATTTTAGGTTACAGAGCCAAATGTTAATAAATTCAGGCTGTGATAAAAAATAAATTTTCGTTTCTTTTTGAGGCTACAAATATTTCTCCAATTATATTATTTTTAATATTTGTTCTAGTATTATAGTTTATTTTTCTAAAAAGTATATTACGACGCAAGCTATTCTTCAAAATATAATAAGTAAACTAATCATACCTAATTGTCTGGGAATCGTGATTCAGGATCAAGAGTGTTTTAAATGTATTTTATTAGATAAAAATTTCAAACCTGCCCCCCCCCCCTCCCTAACCTCCTCTCGTTTAGCTGAAAAAAGTTTGTTATTCTTGAAATGTTTGAAGAAGTGATTACTATATCCGGGGTGTATACAGAATTCTTCTTCGGGGGAGGGGGGCGAAAATGGAAGTTTTGGGGAATTCACCAGAACAAAATGAAAAATAAAAGAAAAATGAAAGCATTTTTTTTCGAATGTAAATTGATACATTTTTATTAAATTAAGGCATTTTTTTCTAATGTAAGTTGCATTTTAACGAAAAACAAAAATACTGAAACACTCTAAATGCGCCCCTGTATGAGATATATAATAATTACTTCTATATATATAAATATAGTAGTTAAAAATTATATATACACTGAAGAGCAATTGAATTAGAGATACCTGTCTAGTAACGTGTAGCACCACCTTTCGCCCTGATGACGGCGGCGATTCGTCTCGGCATGGAGTCAACAAGACACCGGAAGCGTTGGGAAGCCATACGGATCCACGACCCCTGAACAAGCTCTCACAGTTCACGAAGATTTGATGGAGGGGGTCAGAGCCTCGAACATCTCCCTCGATGGCATCCCAGATGTGTTTGATGGGATTGAGGTCAGGTGACCTAGCTGGCCAAGGAAGCGAGGTCACGTCGGTGGAGTGTTCATCCAACCATTCGGATACAATTCTGGAGAGATGGCACGGTGCATTGTCTTGTTGCGGATGAAGTCCCCAGTGGGATGTTGAAGGCGCACAAACGGGAGCAAATGGTCGTCCAGGATATCCCGGTAACGTTGTCCTGTGAGGGACGATGTCACACGTATACCAGGGGTCCCATTTCAGTTCACGTAAACAGTCCCCAGACGAGAATGCCACCCCCACCAGCTTGAAGAGTACTCTGCTGGCAAAAAGGATCTATCGCTTCATGCGGTTTGCGCCGTACTCGTATATTGCCATCCGCATGTACCAACGTGAATCTCGACTTATCAGTCCAGGCAACATTTTCCCACATGTCTAGGGTCCAGTGGCGATGTTCCCGCGCCCATGCTAATCTTTGTACCCTGTGATGTGCGGTCAGCAGCGGTACCCTCGTGGGACAATGGCTTCTGTACCCCATAGCGAGGAGATGGTTCTGGATGGTGTGGCTGCTTACACGTTTTTGTGCACCAGCGTTAAGTTGCCGAGTGATTTCTGGCACTGTGGCCCGTCTATCCGCTGTTACAATGCGAGCTAGCCGACGATGACCCCGCTCATCCACACGCTGTTGTCCACGGCAGTTGGCCCTTGCAGGGATGGTTTTACCGGATTCGATGTACTCACGGTGCACCTGTGATGTGCGGTCAGCAGCGGTACCCTCGTGGGACAATGGCTTCTGTACCCCATAGCGAGGAGATGGTTCTGGATGGTGTGGCTGCTTACACGTTTTTGTGCACCAGCGTTAAGTTGCCGAGTGATTTCTGGCACTGTGGCCCGTCTATCCGCTGTTACAATGCGAGCTAGCCGACGATGACCCCGCTCATCCACACGCTGTTGTCCACGGCAGTTGGCCCTTGCAGGGATGGTTTTACCGGATTCGATGTACTCACGGTGCACCCGTGACACAGCGGCTCGTGAAAATCCCAGTGCCTGCACGACTTCCGAGCCGAGATGGAGTGACACATTCGTCGGGCCCCGACAATTTGCCCACGATCAAATGCGCTTAGATCCTTCGTCTTACCCATACTGCGTCCGACTCTTTCTGATTCCCGTCGCATCACTACTTATACTGTCGGATCGCTGCATACGTCATGTCGTTTCCGTTTACAGGGCCGCCCACAGCGCCGCATTTGCATAACGCCAGCTGTCTCTAATTCAATTGCTCTTCAATGTATATATAGCAAATAGAAAACTTGCCCCCCTAAAGTTCCATTTGCCCCCCCCCCCGGTACAAAAATCCTGAAAGAAACACTGGTAGGAGCTGTTTGGTTTGGGTCGGCTTATGATACAGAAACGTAATCAGACCATCATCCTTTATCATATCCAATGCTTACTTGATAATTTACATTTTTGTGGCATGTTTGGTTTTGCTTGCGCGTTCCTCAAATATCCTGTGCCACAATAAGCATGCGATATGCTATCCACAGTATCCGATCTCGATACGGAACTTCAAAATTCTACAGACGATTGAAATTTAAAAGTTAATCAAACCTCACGTATTCTCACCAATCGCTCCTATTACCGGCAATTTCTCGTCATACGTATACGGAAAAAGTGAGAACGGAGCTTTTCAGTTAATATACAAAAGGAATTACGGAAAGGGTTTGAAAATTCAGAATTTTCCGTTAACACATTTCTAAAACAGTACATTTCCGCAATGTAAGAAAGAAACTGCGGAAACGTTTCTGAAATTTCAGAATTTTCTCGTGGCACGAAAAACCATGAAATTCAGGTTTTTTTCCGTCATTTCACGGAAAAAGTTGTATCAGAATTTTTTTTTTTTTTTTATTGGCGGTTTAACGACCACCGTGAGTAACTCAATGGGCTATAAGTAGTCGTCCGTCCCTAATTTAGGGTCACTGGTTCCAGGGAAGGGAGAGAACCAGTGCCGTAAGACAAACACAACATCCATGCCTCACCGGGATTTGAACCCGGACCCCGTTCGGACGAATGATCAGAGAATATCGCTTAGACCACTGCGCCACCGGGGCGGCGTATCAGAAATTAGCTATAGCTTCGTTAATTCACAAAAGGAATCATGGAAAGTAGCTCGTGAATTTCAGAAAATTTTTGATAGTGTTTACACGTGAGTGATAAGATTTCCGAGTGAGTAAATCAATCTTACTGAGACATCACATCAACTGATAAAATATTTCCTTCTTGTGTTCATTTCGTAATTATGATTTTCCTGAGTACGCAAATTACACCACGAATAATTGTGGCAAATTAAAATTAATGGTGAAAAAGTATCGTCTTAACGCTAACACTCCTTGTTTTTATGTGCAACAGATCAATTCCTTCGAAGGAAATTTTGAAATCACTTTGTTGCCCACAACCTCCTTCTTGAGCTTGGAAACGCGTGATTTTTATCGCACAATTTACTGGCAAAGAAGATAAACAGCCTTTGTTGCTCTTTGAAGCCTATGTCTTCATTCGCTTCTGTGCTGGAAATTTTCGTTTACCAGACATGATGCGGTTGACAGGATTGATAAAATTAATGATTGGAGATGGAAAAATTTAGGAGTTGCGTCGTAGCTCATTAAGGATAATATATGCACGAATAGCAGAGACTACTTTTTACCGAACTAACTAGATACATACAAAAATTTTGAGATGGGTATCCCCTAAAGGTACAGAAATATTTTTCTGCTTCAGGTTTTTGTATGCCTGTTGTCAGATGACATTTTAAGTGCGAACACAACAACAGATTTGGTGTATCTTATTGATTCTTTAACTCCTAAACTCCTCTTAGCACAACTAAATGTAAGTTCGTAAGTCTTTTGAGGAAAGATTTCCGATGAATTTTGTGCATAGGAAATCATAAATAAGCCTCTTTGTTTTAAAAAATTCATTTTACGTTCCGTTTGAAATGGAGATTTGCGACATGTCTTCCCCGCAGGACGCACATGAGCTAAAGGCAGATAGCAGTGAAAGCACATGGCTGTGTAGTCTAGTGGATAGCTCTCGGAGCTCCGGAATCAAGAGTTGTGGGTTCGAATCTCGCCCCAGGCATATAAACGATGAAGAAATTTACTTCGTCATAGATTACTCTGCAAAGGATTTGTGTCGCATTTTTTTTTTTCTGTTTGATTCGTGGTTTAACGCCACACCGTGAGCAACTCAATGGGCTATAAGCAGTCGCCCATCCCTAATTTAGTGCCACTAATTCCAGAGAAGGGTGGGAGCGAGTGCCATAAGACAAACGCAACATCCATGCCTCACGGGACTCGAACCCGGACCCCTTTCGGACGAATGATCAGAAGCCATCGCTTAGACCACTGCGCCACCGGGGTGGCATTGAATGATTGATTGGAGGTTTAACGACCACCGTGAGCAACTCAATGGGCTATAAGCAGTCACCATTCCCTAATTTAGGGCCGCTGGTTCCAGAGAAGGGTGGGAGCCAGTGCCGTAAGATAAACGCAACATCCATGCCTCAACGGGATTCGAACCCGGACCCCTTTCGGACGAATAATCAGAAGCCATCGCTTAAACCACTGCGCCACCGGGTTGGCATTGATTGATTGATTGGAGGTTTAACGACCACCGTGAGCAACTCAATGGGCTATAAGCAGTCGCCCGTCCTTAATTTAGGGTCACTGGTTCCAGGGAAGGGAGAGAGTCAGAGCCGTAAGGCAAACACAACATCCATGCCTCACTGGGATTCGAACCCGGACCCCGTTCGGACGAATGATTGGAGGCCATAGCTTGACCACTGCGCCACCGGGGCGGCATTTGTTGCGTTACACACACAGAGAGAAAGAGTTTCTTGCATGATGTTTTCAACAGTTTTGAAAAACATTAAACAAAAATGTCAACACATGTTCCACACATTTTTGAAAAACTCTAAAACATTGGGACAGGTTGATTTTGTGGAACGTTCCGCAATAAACGTGTAAAGAGCACGAGGAAATAAAGTGAAAATCGATTGTATGGAAACTGGCAAGAATAATGAGCAAGTCTCAGAGTTGTAAATAACAGTATGATGTTGCCCTTAACATTAGCTTTGACTTAGGAAAGACAACATAAATCTCTCTTGCCATTAGTGTTTATATGTATGATCTTGCTGGTGGTTTATGAAGGTCTTAAGTGTGTTAAGGAAAAATAAACGTGGGAGTGCTGATAAGTCTTTGGCTTTGTAGAGAATACAAGCTGCGAGACTGAAAAAAAAAATTACTCTACATATTCTCTCTTGAGATCCACACAGTTATGACTCCGTTGTTCTAACTTTCTTAACCCATCAAAAAAAAAAAAAAAAAATATTTCGGTTGTTCTTCAAACCAATCATCCGCAGCTTCTGTGGCATCCTCAGTGTTTGAAAAAACATTTTCCTTCAGGTGTTTTCTCAGGTTAAGAAGCCGCCCCGGTGGCGCAGTGGTCTAAGCGATGGCCTCTGATCATTCGTCCGAACGGGGTCCGGGTTCGAATCCCGGAGAGGCATGGATGTTGTGTTTGTCTTACGGCACTGGCTCTCTCACTTCCCTGGAACCAGTGACTCTAAATTAGGGACGGGCGACTGCCCTTAGCCCATTGAGTTGCTCACGGTGGTCGTTAAACCTCTAATAAAAAAATAAAAAAAATAAAAATAAAAATAAGGTTAAGAAAGAAGTAGTAGTCCGAAGGGGCCAAATCAGGTGAGTAGACCGGATGTTTCAGAATTTCAAAGTGAAGATCGACCATTTTCTTCTCCACAACGGCCGCTTTGTGAGGAGAGGTATTGTCTTGAAGAAACAAGATCACTTTCGAAAGCTTGCTTCGACTTTCGGAGACTAGTTGCTGCTTCAGTTTGTCGATAAGTGCAACGTAGTATTTTGCCGTGATGGTTGCGCCCTTTTTTAGATAATCTACAAGCAAAATTCTGCCTTTTTCCCCAGAAGACAGACTCCAACACATTGTTTGATGACTTCTGTGTCTTGAACTTCTTTGGATGCGGGGAACCATTCTGTCTCTGCTGGTTTTATGCCTCCACACACATCCAGAATCACCAAATCATGGCTAGAGGGACATTCCACGGATTATTGGCATATTTTCACTATACACCATGTAAGCCCTTCGTTCAGAAAGCGGGGATCGAACCCGCAACTCCCGATTTCCGGTCGAGCATGCTAGTCATTACACTACCCAGGACAAGGAAATCCCAAGGAACTGAACATATACAGGGTGATTCCTAAAGTCGTAAGTCACCTCAATAACTTGGGAACAAAGATAGCTAGAGCTATGGAAGTAAAATATGGTATAGTAAAATAACCATGCGCTATCGGATGAGAGTAACTGCAGCGTCCCTATTGGCAAAATGTGGAAGTTAGCACTCCTATCTCGGAAACTATGAGAGATACGGGAAAGAGATCAATTAGAAACTTGCAGAGCATCAACGAATTAGTAGGAAACGACATATGGTAGGAACGGCTGGGATTAAGTAGAAGGCTGGAAACGCGAACTTGTGAGAAGCCGGTTCGTGTCGTTGTCGCGGTAACAGTCTAGCAGAGAGAAATGTATGACGTACGCGACCGCACGCCTGTGAGTGTCGTATACCAAATTCATCGACTGCACGCTTGTGAGTGTCGGCACATCAACCAACAGCGGTACAGTAGCACTTCCTGTCCGACACTTTCGGGCAACAGATCATCGGTTATGGTGGTCCCGTAGCGTGGCCTCCATGATCCCCGGATCTAACTCCCATGGATTTCTTCCTCTGGGGTTACCTAAAGGATCACGTGTACAGGGTGGAACCGATCTCCGACTGCGTATCGTCGCTGTGTGTGAGAACGTGACACCTATTATGCTGGAGAACGTACAACGGGAAGTTCTGTCTCGCATTCAAATGTGTATTGTGGCAGATGGTGGCCATATTGAACCCTATTTACGTTAAACGCAACGTTATGTAAGTACCGCTGTTGCATTAAATACAACCAATGTACTCCATTTGTATTCATGCCTGAGTATAATAAACCTTGTGTTTCCCTCACGTTTCCAGCCTTCTACGTACCCCTGCCGTTTCTACCATATGTCATTTCCTACTAATTCGTTGATGCTCTACAAGTTTCTAATTGATCTCTTTCCCGTATCTCTCATGGTTTCCGAGATAGGAGTGCTAACTTCCACATTTTGCTACTAGGGGCGCTGCAGTCACTCTCATCCGATAGCGCATGGTTATTTTACTATACCATACCTTACTTTCATAGCTCTAGCTGTCTTTGTTCCCAAGTTATTGAGGTGACTTAGGACTTTGGGAATCACCCTGTATATTTCTGATTACCATCAGATCTGCGCTTGTCGAAGCTGTTCCTGCTCCACTGTAGTGTCTAAGACCTTTTCTCACATCCAGGGTCCGATCCAAAATGGCTTGTGAAGCAATCACTTGATCACGATTCTGGTTAGCATTGAGACATTTGGGAACCCAATTGGATGAGAGCTTCCTGATATCCAAAATTTCGTGAATAGTATAGCCTACTCGTTCTTGGGATATCGCCAGGGTCTCTGCTATCCTTTTAGTGGTTATTTTTCTATCATCCAGGAACATGGAATGAATGGTACATACGTTTTCTGGAAATGTCACTTGAGTTGGTTCCCCTGAACGTTCTTTGTCTTCGGTGCTCAAATGTCCTGTTCTAAACCTAGGAACAAAGTTCTTGACTGTGGAGTAGGAAGAGCACTTATCACCTAATGTGATCCATTTTTGAAGCGTATGATAACAGGCGATGAAAAATGGATCGTCTACAACAAAGTTGAACTAAAAAAGATTGTGGAGCAAGCGTGATGAACCTGCTCAAAGCACTTCCAAAGCAGATATGAGGTTATGCTGTCAGTCTGGTGGAATTTCAAAGGTATTGTGCATTTTGAATTGCTTCCAAGGAACCAAAACCATTAATTCGGACGCGTACTGTCGTCAGCTGGATAAATTAAGTGATGCAGTCAAACAGAAGCGTCTAGAATTGATGAATCGCAAAGGTGTTCTGTTTCACCATGATGACGCGAGACCACAGCTTGGTCACTTGTCAAAAATTGTTGCAGCTTGGATGGGATCATCAGACTACTATTAGTTTCGTTCGTTGCAAAAAGCCTTGAATGGTAAAATCTTCACCGCCGATGAGGCTATCAAATCCTTCTTGGAACTGATTTTGCCGAAAAAGAACAAAAACCTTCTTGAGCGCGGAATCATGAACTTGTCTGCAAGATGGCAAAAGGTCATCGAGCAAAATGGACAATTCGTTGTTAACTAAAGTGTTTGTTTCCCATTCAAAATTCGCCTTTCATTTACACAGAAAAAAAAACCGCAATTACTTTTTGACCAACCCAATAGATTATATTTGAAAGGTGGCCCATATTTCAAGCGTAAAAAAATAATCTGATCTACTGATTTTTTGAGCTCTAGTCTACTGATATCAGGTAAAAGTCAATGGTACACTGGGTGGAAGTCAGAACTGACTGACAAATACGTATCTTCCTATATTTCAAATATCCTAGCGTTCTAGTGTATTTCTAAGGGATCTTTTAGATCTCGGGTCAGATACTTCATTCCTAAATGCCTCTCTATCAGCATTCATTCAACGTTTATTTTTAATGAACTTTCGCAAAAAAATATAATTCCGCTAAAATAACTGTAGGACTTTTTTTACTTCTCTGAGGTATTCGATAAAAGAAACCATAACCAACTGATTAAAAAATTACATTATCAGAGGTGCGTCATACAAATTAAAAAAAAAAAAAAACATCTGTCAAATAATAAAAGAATTACACTTCAAGCCAAAAAATTAGGCCTAACAGTAGAAAATTCAGGAGGTGGCTTTAAACAGAGAAGAATCACTAGATTACCAAAATCTATCAATAGACAGGAGCCAAAATCAATAGACCTACTGATAAATCAGTAAAATGTCAAAACTGGTACGAGTCCCACCACACCCGCGGAGAGAGGGCTTGAATTTCACACTGGGGCCCGAATGTAAAAGTAAACCTCTTGACCGATAGGTTCTTCGAAAAATATGTGATGCTCCTTCTTACACATCGTCTAGAATTAATGAGAAGTCTTTCTTCGCCTCGAAAAGTGTGCGATGCTTCTTTTACAGATCGTCTCGAATTAGTGAGAATTCCTTTTTCTACAGTGAGCTCATTCAAGGGTGGTTTGCCGGCTGACCCGGAAACTTACGATTCCGTCCCAGCTCTTTCTCAATGGGGATGGGGGATATACAGTATATGACGTACCTACCTCAGAGGTGACCCACATATCAAGACGGCAAGTAGCAGCGATAAGCCACTGACGGCGTAGTTTACATGGGAAAGCATTCGGCTCCGGAGCATAAGGTTCGAGTCCCACAACAGCAGCGAAGGGTTTTCTTTTTTTTTTTTTTTCTGATTGGACGTTTAACGACCACCATGAGCAACTCAGAGGGCTATAAGCAGTCGCCCATCCCTAATTTAGGCCCACTGGTTCCAGGAGAGGGAGAGAGCCAGCGCCGTAAGACAAACACAACATCCATGCCTCAGCGGGATTCGAACCCGGAAGCTATCGCTTAGACCACTATGCCACCGGGGCGGCCGAAGGGTTTTGTTTTCACTTTTACAAGGGGGTATCAAAAAGTTCGTGCAATCACCCAAAATTATTAAAGCTACGGAAACCATTTGTGCTTTATTTTGTTATATATACATTCAGTATACTGTACAACATAATTAATATTTAGCAACCCCCCCCTCTTTTTTTTTTTTTTTTTTTTTTTTTAAGGAATCGAAAAGTCCATGATCAGAGAAAGTGGAATTTCGCAGTGTGATCAAGTTCCTTCATCTCCAAGGAAAGTCAGATAAAAAATTTCATCAAGAAATGCTAAATGTATTTGGAAATAAGTGTCCAGCATACGAGACTGTGGCAAAGTGGAAATTTGTTTTCAAAGTGGTCATATGACCATTTTTGACGAACCAAGGTGCGGACGGCCATCTTTGACAGATGACCAGACAGTTGTGACCGAAGTGGAGAAATTAATCCTTGTAGATAAACGTACAGACATTGAAATGCTTTGTCAAGAAGTTCAACTAAGCTATGGGTCAGTGTGGACAATCATACATGACCAATTGAACATTCTTTATCTCAAAGACTTACAGTCTTGTGAATATTATATATAGATTAAGATAATACAACGTAGTTGTCACAAATGTTTATTTTCTCAAGCCGACCATGGCTTCGCTGGGTATTGACCTAGCTTCATCAGGACGAATGGCACGTAAATATTCAAATTGTGTATGACATCATAAATGGTGTTTACAGTCACGTGTTTTGGTTAGATACTTCCACGCGTTTGATAGAAATGGCGTGGATGCCATGTAATTAACAAGTTGCGAAGACTTCTGATATATATGGAAAGCTTCCAAAATATTAAGTTTGGTGGTTGAATCTGGCTTGTCAATAAGTATTGCTTCTTCAAAGAGAAATTTGTGGTCCTTTTCGTGATAGTGTTTAGCCATCGATGACTTCTTTAAGTCACAATTCCGAATGTAGGTCTTGTGCTCCTTCAATCGAAAACGCAAGGCCTGGGTCTGTCCTATATACGAAGCGCCACATTGGAATTTGATAAATTCCCCACGAGTTTTTGTCTTCAACATAGTCCTTTGGTCCTAAAAATCTCATTTCGTTTATGGGTTTAAAAATCACCTTAAAATTAAAGGTTTTGAGAATTTTTGTAATTTTGAAGGCAATGTCACGGGAAAAATGGAATAATGCAAAATTCTCTCGCAATGGGCGCATCACAGGAGTTAATGTGGAGATGGGCTTCGGTTTCCGGAATTTTGTTAGAGCCTTGTCTATAATGGAAGGGTTGTATCCTCGCTGTACTGCAACACGTTTAAGGAAATAAAGTTTTTTTTTCCAAACTGTCCTTGTCTGAACATATATGTAATAATTGAACATGTCCAAGGTCTTAGTGCGATGGGTACCTAGACTTCTCACCCCATTCCAAAAGGAAGTTCGGGCACAATCCGCGTAAAAAATGTTGGATCGTTTTAACGCGAATTCCGAAGATTGTTTTGACCGTTTGATTACTATGGATGAGTGTTGGTTATACCTCTATGTTCCAGAAACCAAAGAAATGAGCAAGAAATGGAAACATCCCTCTTCACCCCACCCCCAACACGCCCCCCCCAAAAAAAAAAAGACGAGCAAAATTGCAAAAGTCTGCCACCAAAGTGATGCTCTCTGTTTTCTGGGATAAAAGAGGTATTATTTTAACAGACTACCCCTTCAGAAGGGTCAAATTATTACCTCTAACTACTATTTAAACCAACTGACCAAATTAAGAGAGCAAATTAAGAGCTAAAGACGTGGAATGATCACAAAAGGGGTCCATTTGTTGCAGGACAACGCAACAGCTCATTCAGCAGTCAACACCATCGTCACTGCGAGTCGTCTTAAACATAATATATTGCCTCATCCGCCATATTTTCCTGATATGGCACCAAGTGACTTCTTTTTATTCGCCGAGATGAAACGTCTGCTATGTGGGAGGCGATTTGATGGCACTGATGACGTCATTTGTGAGATACGCCAGTGGTTTCAGGCACAATCTGAGGTGTTCTACACTAAGGGAATAAAGAGGGTCAAGCGAAGGTGGGGGAAATGTGTGGCACTGCGTGGTGTGTGGTGCCTATGTAGAGAAGGCCCAAGTACCTGAACAAATTTTTTTTTTCTAGCTTGTTTATTTGTTGGTGATTTTTTTTTTTTTTTGATTTTTTTTTTTTTTGATTGGAGGTTTAACGACCACCGTGAGCAACTCAATGGGCTATAAGCAGTCGCCCGTCCCTAATTTAGAGTCACTGGTTCCAGGGAAGGGAGAGAGCCAGTGCCGTAAGACAAACACAACACCCATGCCTCACCGGGATTCGAACCCGGACTCCGTTCGGACGAATGATCAGAGACCATCGCTTAGACCACTGCGCCAGGCTTGTTGGTGATTGCACGAACTTTTTGATACCCCCTCGTATTAAATTGTTAACTGGGTTACGTTAACATCCATAGTCTAGAATGGTTGAAGATAATAAGATAGCAATAAGTAATAAATTTTATGCAATCCTTTTAAATCTCTTAAAAAGCACTTTATTCTGTTTTTTACTTAATCGCAGGAAGATTGTCCTCAGCTTGGTCATTTTTCCTCCCTGCTCCTCTGAAACTAAGATTCCCTTCCCTAAATCCTCCTTCGGTCATTTCCTTCGTCTCCTCTTTGCGCCTGCAGAGGAAACCTCCATTCCCCCGGTCAGCTTAAGAAATGCTTCCTAACACCTAAGGCCTTTCCTGCCTCCTCCTTGCGACTGATCGCTTTCAATTCCCCGATTCAACTGTCCTAACTCACCCCTTGTCCCCACGTAAACTCGCCCCTTTACTTCAACAAAAACCATGGGAAAACGCCGGCATCGGCTACACAAAACATCAAGCTGGAAATTAAGAGAATTTCCGCTTTCAGTCGGCTGCTTTGAGATTAAGAAGCAAAAGATCAAATGAGCTGGATATTACTAATGCGTCTACCAAATACAAAGGCCCAGACCTTAAAATGCGACAAACTGGCGTCTCTAAATAAACCGTGTTTCCGATGTTTCATAGCGGGATGAAGCAGCAGAATTTTTTCACGCATCGTGGAAACAAAGGAAATGGAGCACTAAAGCGAAATAAAAGTTGCGAAATCAGATTTAATGTCTTTGCCTAAAATTCTAGTATTAAGGCGGCGTCAAGTAATTTTGCTTCCTATACTTTCAATGGAAAAACTTCTGTACACATTTTCTCCACAATTAATACGTTCCCATGGATGAAAATTTGAACATCGATTAAAATAGCTTCATTTTATAACTTGGAATACTTAATATTTTCTAAAACATAACCATAATTATGCAATCCAACATTTATTTGTCTACTGACGTCATCCAAGTACAGGTCGCGCCATCTTTTTTCTGTACAATTAATTCGTTCCCAAGGATGAAAATTTCAACATCGATTAAAATAGCTTCATTTTATAACTTGAAATACTTAATATTTTCTAAAACATAACCATAATTATATTAAAAATCAATAAATTTTCTTTTGGTGGTGTTGAAACCAGAAAAAAGATGGCGCGACCTGTACTTTGATGACGTCAGTAGACAAAGAAATGTTGGATTGCATAATTATGGTTATGCTTTAGAAGATATTAAGTATCCCAAGTTATAAAATAAAGTTATTTTAATCGATGTTCAAATTTTCATCCTTGGGAACGCATTAATTGTGAGGAAAATGTGTACAGAAGTTTTTCCATTGGAAGTATAGGAAGCAAAATTACTTGACGTCCACCTTAATTCTCCGTAAGAAAATGTCTCCTGCAACGTAAGTTCTTCTTTTTTCTCGTGAGATCTTTTTGTCAGATAATAAAATCAAACTCTGTATTATAAACTCACCATGTATTTAAGTTATAAACTTTTTCACCTCCCCGATGGCGCAGAGGTCTGAGCTCTGGTTTCTGACCATTCGTCCGAGATGGGTCCGGGTTCGAATCCCGGTGAGGCATGGATGTTGTGTTTGTCTTACGGCACTGGCTCCCTCCCTTCCACGGAACCAGTGGCCCTAAATTCAGAACTGGCGGCTGCTTATACCCCGTTGGGTTACTCACGGTGGTCGTTTTTCCTCCTTCTGAATAAAGTTTGACACTTAGCTTCAGGGCGTCTTCGCAACTCGTTTTATAACAGTCCTCGTTAAATTCAGCCACAGCTTCTATCACTGTCAAACGTAAATTATTTTTGGATGCAAATGTCTGTTTTGGGCATTTAGCCCAGATGGTGTTACGTAAGCTTTCATCTGTGCATTCTGTGCCTCTCAATGTCTACGAAAGAAACTACAATTCAACACTTGAATATTCTGCCTCTAAGGATGACTTACAACTGAACTCGTAAAAAAATGAGCCTTGTTATTCAGACTTGGAAGAATTCTACACACAGGCTACGTGATCCACGTCCAGTTGGCTCACATGCAGTAAAGTCGAAAGCTATATTTTAAAATCATATTTACTGTTCAAATTCAACAAAATCTATTGTGCAGAGGGCTCATCGGAGTTACCATTTTCCAAATAAAAATCGGATTTTAGGACCTGCTGTGTGTCCACTTAAGTATCTCAATTTGTCATAATTGTTGGTTACGGAACCGTGCGAACTGTGGTCAGTTGTCCCAGTCCGCGCAGGGATTTGACTCAAAGATAGCAAAGTCTCTTAAGACTACTTTTTGCCTTATGAAATGAGAACTAGTATTTTTTTTTTTTTTTTTTTTTTTTTGGCGAGCATGAGCTACGTGATCCCGTATTCTTTACCTGATTAAAAAAAATATTGGATGGGTACTACGAAACTTACATTACTTTTAGGGGACACAATATAAAGGACATTATTACTTAAGCCACAGCTATATTCAAATTGGCTAACTACTAATGAACTGATAATTAACACTTCTAAAACTAAAGCTATGGTCTTCTCAAGACAGATATCTGAATGGGGTCATACTATAAATTTATTATTACTAATTAAATAAAATAATTGATATAGTACCACATTTTAATTATTGGGAGTGAATCTTACCCCTGACTTACGATGGACTAAACATGTAGAAATACTTTCGAATAAATTATCTAAAAATATTGACCTCATCAGTACACTCTTTCAGTTAAAACACTAATTCTTTGTATTACTCATTAATTCAGACTAACATTAACTACGGCTTTTTATCTTGGGGTCAAACTGCTAAAACAAATTTAAATAAATTACAGGTATTACAAAATAAATGTATTAGATTAATAGAACTACATTCAAAACGAAGTACTACATTGACTACACACATACATCCACATCCGCCAGTTCACCTGAATGATTTCCGAATACTAACAATACATCAACTTTTCTTTTATAACCTTGTCAAAACCATGTTTCAGAGACTTAAGAACAATCTGCATATAGATTTAATTGAAACTGATTGCAATAGACGCAACCACCAAACAAGAAATAGATTACCGTTTCACCCAATGCAGCCTAAAACTCAGCTATTAAAACAAAGTTTAAACAATGCTGGCCCAGATAATTGGAATTCATTACCTTTGGATTTAGCAAATATTAATAACCAAAATCTCTTTAAAAAACACTTAAAAAATACCGACTGAGTTAAAAAATAAAAGATATCTTCTTTAGTTAAACCCAAATAATAATACTAATTATTTACTCAAAATAATTCATGATAAAGCCAAACTCATCCCTTGTCTCATACTTTTGAGAGAACTAAGGGCTATGTCAGGACTGGTAAGAGGCATTTTCTTTTGTTCTCTTTGCTGTTTAATAGCTTTTGTGTGCATAACTTACTGTAATATTCTTACGTTATGTACCAGCATAAATAAATAAATAAATAAAATAAAAAAAAAATACTTGTTCAAAATTCACCAGAAATTGCCTGAGAGAGAAAGTGGTTGATAAAGAAAATGTATTGATATTCTGTACATATGCCAGAATTTAGGTAAGGTAAACAGAAAAATTTCATGCATTAGTTGGAATACACCACGGTTCAGATTAAACTCATTCTTATTGATACTATGCATTTTTCCCGAGAGTGGTAAAGTAAATCCCAAGTAAAAAATTTCTATGTAACGAAAATGGGCAACGGTGCGTCAGTGTCAAATCCATTGTTGAAATCTGATCGTGCTGCATGCTGTCCCATAAAGAGATGCAACAATAGTTAACTTCGTCTGATCACGCTGTCCCATGAAGTGATGCAACAATAGTTCATTTCATATGATCATTCTGTTCCATGAAGTGATGCACCAATAGTTCGTTTCATCTGATCATGCTGTCACATGAAGCGATCCAACAATAGTTAATTTAATTTGATCATGCTGTCCCATGAAGTGATGCAACAATAGTTAATTTCATCTGATCATGCTGTCCCACGAAGTGATGCAACAATAGTTAATTTCATCTTATCACGCTCTCCCATGAAGTGATGCAACAACAGGTAATTACATCTGATTATGCTGTCCCATGAAGTGATGCAACAATAGTTCATTTCATCTGATCATGCTGTCCCATGAAGGGATGCAATAATAGTTCATTTCATCTGATCATGCTGTCCCATGAAGTGATGCAACAATAGTTAATTTCATCTGGTCATGCTGTCCCATGAAGTGATGCAACGATAGTTAATTTCATCTGATCATGCTGTCCCATGAAGTGATGCAACAATAGTTAATTTCATCTGATCATGCTGTCCCATGAAGTGATGCAACGATAGTTAATTTCATCTGATCATGCTGTCCCATGAAGTGATGCAACGATAGTTAATTTCATCTGATCATGCTGTCCCATGAAGTGATGCAACAATAGTTAATTTCATCTGATCATGCTGTCCCATGAAGTGATACAACAATACTTAATTTCATCTGATCATACTGTTTCATGAAGAGATGCAGCAATAGTTAGTTTCATCTGATCATGCTGTTCCATGAAGTGATGCAACAATACTTAATGTCATTTTTACTCAACAATATTTTTTTACTAAACTATCGCCGAACGTTAATTCATCACGTTTTACATGAACGTTACAATACCTATGCATGGCAACGGGAGATGGGTGGATGAAATTCGAAAGCATTGCGGACTGGCATGGAGAGGAGACTGGCTCAAGACAGACCGTTATGGAAGAAATTTGGGAAGACCATCCAGAAATACACACACGCACACACAACGATACCCAATAAAAATTGGAAAGGGAGTGAGACAAGGTGACACAATATCTCCCAAACTCTTCAACGCTTCATTGAAAAATGTCTTTCAATCATTGAAATGTCCTTCATCATTTGAAATGTCTTTAATCATTAATGTAGATTTTGCAACTCACCGTTCTTTTGCTGATGACGTAGTCATTTTTCCAACCACCCCTTCAGAGCATGATCCAGGAACTTGATGACAAGAGTAAATAAGTGGGTTTAAAACTGATCTTTCAGAAAACAAAATTGATGTTCAATGCTTTTACAAAAAAATGAAGATTTATCGATTGGTGGGGAAATCTGGAGGTAACTGATACCTACATTTACCATGGACAACAGATATCAGGCGAGGGTCACATTGATGAAGAAACTAATCGGCGTGTAAAACTTGGTTGGAGAGCTTTTGGAAGAAACAGTACAATTTTTAAGAGCAATTTCTCATTATGTTTTAAAAGAAAAGTGTTTAATCAGTGCATCCTTCCAGTGCTTATATATGGAGCGGAGACATGGACCTTAACTAAAAAAAGACACACAAAGACTGCAGACAACTGCAAGAGGCATAAGGAGATGCATGTTTCTGTAACCACCAGGAAAGATAAGAAGAAGAACTCGGGGATCAGGAAAAGTACAGGAGTGGAAGAGGTCATGATCAGAGTAAAATCCCTGAAATGGCAATGGGTTGGATATATTGCTAGAAGAATGGACCCCAATGAACAACCGAAAAATTTTAGACGATAGAAAGGGACAGAGAAAGACACAGAAGAAGACCTTGTAGAAGATGGATGAAATTCTAAAGCATGCGGAAGTGACATGGAACTTGGGGAGACCTTCAAAATGTACTTTGCGTAAACGAAATTATGTATATACTTCAGGTCCTTCTAGCTAATTAAATAACATTTTCATTAGTATATCTCTGATGGCAAATTTCAGGTCTCACGAAGATCGAATTTAATAACCTATGGTTAAGAACAGTTCACCGCCTCGGTAGCGCAGTGGTCTAAGCGCTGACTTGTGACCATTCGTCCGTGATGGGTCAGGGTTCGAATCCCGTGAGACATGGATGTTGTGTTTGTCTATACGGCACTGGCTGCTTCCCTTCCCTGGAACCAGTGACCTTAAATTAGGGACGGGCGACTGCTTATAGCCCATTGAGTTGTTCACGGTGGTATTTAACACCCCCCTCCACCCACACACAAAATCAGAACAGTTCCGTTAAAAAAAAGAAAAAAAAATTAGTGAAATCATGGAATGCATTGATTACGATACGCTTTCCAACATACCAGAAATCATTACACAAGTTATTACTCAAGTTATGAGGATAATGGCTGTGGAATAAATCTCGCTCCTGTGTCTTGGCCTTTGACCCCATTTTGATGATATTCAACAGAACCGGTTCAGTATACCTCCGGAACAACATACTAAAGGTTTGTCGCAATAGAAGCATTTTTAGTCAAATTATGAGGAAAATGGCTGTGGAATAAATCTCGCTCCTGACCTTTGACCCTATTTCGATGATATTCAAGAGAACCGGTTCAGTACAGAGACGTAGCCAGAAATCTCTTAAGGGTGTGTGTGTGTGGGGGGGGGGTCCATGGGTTTGGTTCATTGGTGAAAGCCCCATATATACATACAATATCGAATCTCCCCTGAAGAGGAGGGGGGCTCCGTACCCGAGGACCACCCCCTTGGCTACGCCTATGGTTCAGTATACCTCCGGAACAATATGATAAAGTTTTGTCGCAATCAAAGCATTTTTACGTAAGTTATGACGCGTAAGAGTAATGGAATGGATCTCGTTCCTATGTCCTGACCTTTAACCCCATTTCTCCCATTTTCAATAAGGTTCGTCCCCAGGTGATCCTCTACCACATACTAAAATTTCATCGAAATCGAACCGTTTTTACGCGAGTTGTCGTGCGGACGGACTGAAGGACAAAGATGTGGCATATACGCTTCTTCAACCTACGGTTGGAAAGCGTAAAAAAGGTATATGAAGTTGAATTATTGCATGTGTAGATTTTCACTAGAAAACCCTGTGCCTCAGGAACGTGTTATCTTCACCTAAAATTCCTTTATGTTTGGTATGCAGAAAACGCAAATCTGGAATTCGTAGTTTGTCCCTAAAAAATAGCTTTTAGTTTTCACCCATAAGCTATATTTTTTCCAGCTCCGAACTATTGTAATTTTGATAGTTTGCGCCCAAAAGTTCAGCAGTACTGCACCAGTTACACCAGCCATCGCAATATAACGCTCCTACAGTTTCGATGTTGGAAACTCGCACGTAGTCAACATCCGATGGCTAAAATTTTGCTGAAATTTATGTCACGTATACCAACTCCTCTGTGCTTCCTCGATTGACATGTTTATTTATCTAATTTTAAGAAAACATACAGTACTGAAATAACACGAGATGTCATAATTTATTTATTTTTTAGTCAAGGAGAAAAAAGAAAGCATTGTATTTTGTGTATTCCCAAGCAATTTTGTTGCTCGCAAACATTTCTGATAAATAAACATTTAAAATTTTTCTGATACAGACATTTTTCCCTTACAAGAGGAAAGAATGGAACTTCTATATATTTTTTCAAACCACAGTGGCATGTAACAAATTAGAAGGAAGCGAGCTGAAAGTATTGTTCTGCGAATTTACTGCTAATTGCAAGGGCCAAATAGTTGCAAAGAATCTTGATCCATATGTTGCCCCTTCGTTTCTGCGAGTGGTATGCTTATGATCTCCCGAAGGACTATGCTGCAACTAGGAAAAAAAATAAAATAATTATAATAAATAAATAAATGGAGTAAAAAAAGGCGGAGCTATGAGGTATTCTAGGGGTACATACACCTTGTAATAAAGTGTAGTTGTCAAATACGCTGCTTGAAAACATAAAGGTTGAAGTAAACAAATATCTACAGACTGATCATCGAATCCTGCATAGAAAAAAAAAATCTTCAGGAAGAATGTTTGATTTGACATGTGAAAGGAGTTTTTAATATGAGTATAATTAAAGTTCCCTGGAGAAATGACTGCAGAACAGCTACGGTTCTTAAAGAAAGGAGATGTCGCCAGCAGCAGCGTTCATAGCATTTCAGCAAACGATTTCCAGGCGATAATTATCCCAAGAAAGATTGCCAAGGCTGTTGTTCATAGGTTGCCATTTTTCAAAAGCGCCAATGCTAGCCGAGGAACAGAAAAAGACATTAGCGAATTCATGCACGTACGTAGATTCTTTCAGAAAAAAAAAGAAAGCTCCATCAAACGACGAAAAAATCATAAAAAGCTTGAAATATTCAGCCTCGGAATTCTTTATGCCTCCTCCCATCGTCGTCCCGTGGTTCCTGGTAGCGAGATGCCTTTGCCACTCCCTCCTCCTAATGCAGATGCGGAGCGCTTGCGCTAATTAGCGCAATGCTCCATGGGAAGGAATTAGGCTCCGCCTGTAGGCGGGTTTCGCGACAAGCATGATATACACGAGGCGGGGTCTATGGCCCAAGCAGGTGTGCATGAACGTTCAGGGAGTCGATCTCCGCGATGACAATGTAAACCCACTTCACGGATACGTGAAATAGGGTCATTGACCGAAGAGTTTTTTTTTTTTTTTTTTTTTTAACTTATGCGGTCTTAGGGTGAGCATGGAAGGAAAGGGTTGCTGTCACTTCCGGCAACCTCAAAAAAAAAAAAGTAAAAAACCTCAGAACGAAGGCTAAAACAAGAACCCGGATAGATTTCATGACGTTTTTGACTATACATTGAATGTGTGGAACATTATGCAAAAATTATGTGGTGTTGAAATACTGAAGACAAAACAGAAAAGCAAATGATAATTACTCTCTATGGGACTGTTGATAACAGTTCCTTAACAAAAAAAAACTTCAGTTCAGCAAGGCAAGGTTTTATTCTTAGTTGAAGAGGAATAATGCTGAAATTCAAATCAAAATAATTTATGTGGAAATGCATCCGGTGCGGTTAATCTGCATTTCCATTTTGTCATATTTTCAATTACGAGGTCTTTGTTACTCTTTCTTCCTGTTGCCTTATAAGTTCGCACAATTTGAGAAAAAAAAAAAAAAAAAATTGGCTTCCTTTTACTGTGGCTCTGCAAAACCAATATGCATATCAACGTTTTGTCCAAAGTTCATATACAAGAAAAATTTGTTTTATAAAACGTTCTTTCATGGGAGTTAGTGAACGAAACTGACTTAGCTGTTTATGAAAATTCTTAAAAACTAAGCTGGAGGTCTTTTCTATATCACATATACCTTCTTCTTCTTCTACTTTTTCTTAGCCCGCACTGCAGGGTATATGCCACCCCCGTCTTTTCCAACTTCCTCGATCCTTAGCCTCAGTCCACCATTTAGTACCTCTAAATTTCGGAAGGTCATCTCTCAGTCTTGTTCTCTGGCGCCCTCTTCGTCTCTTTCCATCTCTCTGTTGGCATTCTGTTATCAATCGTGTCCATCTTTCAGTTTTCCAACATGTCCACCCATCTCCACTTTGATTCTTTTATTATTTTTATAATATCTATTATAAAAGCTCTTTCTCTTATAAGTTCATTTCTAACTATCTCTGCATCTTGTACTCGGCACCCCATTCGTCTCTTTCCATCTCTCGGTTGCCATTTTGTTATTAATCGTGTCCATCTTTCAGTTTTCCAACATATCCAGCCCATCTCCACTTTGAATCTTTTATTATTTTTATAATATCTGTTATTCCTGTTCTATCTCTTATAATTTCATTTTTAACTCTATCTCTGCATCTTGTACTCGGCGCCCCCTTCGTCCCTTTCCATCTCTCGGTTGCCATTTATTATTAATCGTGTTCCACTTTCATCTTTCAGTCTTCCAACATGTCCAGCCCATCTCCACTTTGATTCTCTTATGATTTTTATAATATCTATTATCCCTGTTCTTGCCGCCCCGGTGGCGCAGTGGTCTAAGCGATGACCTCTGATCATTCGTCCGTAAGGGGTCCGGGTTCGAATCCCGGTGAGGCATGGATGTTGTGTTTGTCTTACGGCACTGGTTCTCTCCCTTCCCTGGAACCAGTGACTCTAAATTAGGGACGGGCGACTGCTTATAGCCCATTGAGTTGCTCACGGTGGTCGTTAAACCTCCAATTCAAAAAAAAAAAAAAAAAAAAAAAATCCCTGTTCTTTCTCTTATAAGTTCATTTCTAACTCTATCTCTGCATGTTGCTCTCTGGCACCCCCTTCGTCTCTTTCGGTTGCCATTTTGTTATTAATCGTGTTCCACTCTCATCTTTCAGACTTCCAACATGTCCAGCCCATCTCCCCTTTGATTCTTTTATTATTTTTATAATATCTATTATTCCTGTTCTTTCTCTTATAAGTTCATTTCTAACTCTGTCTCTCCATCTTGTTCTCTGGCGCCCTCTTCGTCTCCTTCCATCCTCGTTTGCCATCCTGTAGTATCTATCATTCCTGTTCTTTCATTTCTAACTTTGTCTCTCCATCTTGTTCTCTGGCGCCTTCTTCATCTCCTTCCATCTCTCGTTTGCCATCCTGTAGTATCTATCATTCCTGTTCTTTCATTTCTAACTCTGTCTCTCCATCTTGTTCTCTGGCGCCCTCTTCGTCTCCTTCCATCTCTCGTTTGCCATCCTCTAGTATCTATCATTCCTGTTCTTTCTCTTATAAGTTCATTTCTAACTCTGTCTCTCCATCTTGTTCTCTGGCGCCTTCTTCGTCTCTTTCCATCTCTCGTTTGCCATCCTGTAGTATCTATCATTCCTGTTCTTTCATTTCTAACTTTGTCTCTCCATCTTGTTCTCTGGCGCCCTCTTCGTCTCCTTCCATCTCTCGTTTGCCATCCTGTAGTATCTATCATTCCTGTTCTTTCTCTTATAAGTTCATTTCTAACTCTGTCTCTCCATCTTGTTCTCTGGCGCCCTCTTCGTCTCCTTCCATCTCTCGTTTGCCATCCTGTAGTATCTATCATTCCCGTTCTTTCTGTTATAAGTTCATTTCTAACTCTCTCTCTCTCTCTCTTTCCATAGTGTTCTCTGGTTGCCCCATTCGTCTCTTTCCATCTCTCGGTTGCCATTCTGTTATTAATGTGTCCATCTTTCATCTTTCAGTCTTCCAGCATGTCCAGCCTATCTCCACTTCGATTTTTTTTATTATTTTTATAATAGCTATTATTCCCGTTCTTTCTCTTATATGTTCGTTTCTAACTCTGTCTCTCCTTGTTGTTCCCAACATTCTTTTCTCTAACTTTCTTACCGATACTCTTATTTTTTCACATTGTCATTCTGTGATACTGCACGTTTCACTTCCATAAGTAAATGCATCTTAGCGATCTGAAAACAAGATTGAATTTGATATTCTGCCCACGGCAATTCGAAAAAAACTGTTTCAGCCCACTCTGAGGCTTTTTATACAGCTTAGGCAAATATCGTGATCTTGGAATATTTATTAGTCTATAACACCAACGTTCTATGTGCTCTATGACAAAGAAGCACCAACGGCTCCTGAACAGTGTCGTAGCCAGAAATTATTTAAGGGTCCGTATGGTTTTAGTTCATCGGTGAAAGCCTCTCGGAAAAAAATACTCGTATTGCGAATAAACCCAATATCCTTAAAAGTCAAAAAATGAAAAAAAAAAAAAAAATCACTGAGAAAAACATTCTAACATATATACACATAAATATATCGCTTTATATTCCTATTCGATTCCCCTCAAGGGAGGGTCCGTACCTGACCCCTCTGGCTACGCCTATTTTGCTGAATGAGGGTGTTCTGTAGCCTCTTCCACAACTCTCCGTCAATGATGTATTGAATAGTTCTAAGAAAAGAAGTTCCTTAGCAGTGAATGGATTCAGTGCCGCACCCAGGAATTCCTGTTGGGGGAGGGGGAGGGGGCTATATACATGCGCGAGTGTGTGTGCACCCAGGATCAGATCAGATCATATGTACAGGATTTTAGGAAGGGAGTGTCTGACCCCAGGTCTTAAACAACTCTTAGAAATAGGAAGCTCGGAGATTTGGGCTAGAGTGCCCGATAGGAAAGTGACACGGAAGCGAGGTAGAAGACGCCCTTATTTACTACCGGGGGGCCAGTACCCGGGATCCGACGGCTTAATGTGCCCATCAGATCAGATCGTATGTAGAGGATTTTAGGAAGGGAGTGTCTGACCCCAGGTCTTAAACAACCCTTAGAAATAGGAAGCTAGGAGATTTGGGCTAGAGTGCCCGATAGGAAAGTGACACGGAAGCGAGGTAGAAGACGCCCTTATTTACTACCGGGGGCCAGTACCCGGGATCCGACGGCTTAATGTGCCCATCAGATCAGATCGTATGTAGAGGATTTTAGGAAGGGAGTGTCTGACCCCAGGTCTTAAACAACCCTTAGAAATAGGAAGCTAGGAGATTTGGGCTAGAGTGCCCGATAGGAAAGTGACACGGAAGCGAGGTAGAAGACGCCCTTATTTACTACCGGGGGCCAGTACCCGGGATCCGACGGCTGAATGTGCCCATCAGATCAGATCGTATGTAGAGGATTTTAGGAAGGGAGTGTCTGACCCCAGGTCTTAAACAACCCTTAGAAATAGGAAGCTAGGAGATTTGGGCTAGAGTGCCCGATAGGAAAGTGACACGGAAGCGAGGTAGAAGACGCCCTTATTTACTACCGCGGGGCCAGTACCCGGGATCCGACGGCTTAATGTGCCCATCAGATCAGATCGTATGTAGAGGATTTTAGGAAGGGAGTGTCTGACCCCAGGTCTTAAACAACCCTTAGAAATAGGAAGCTAGGAGATTTGGGCTAGAGTGCCCGATAGGAAAGTGACACGGAAGCGAGGTAGAAGACGCCCTTATTTACTACCGGGGGGCCAGTACCCGGGATCCGACGTGCCCATCAGATCAGATCGTATGTAGAGGATTTTAGGAAGGGAGTGTCTGACCCCAGGTCTTAAACAACCCTTAGAAATAGGAAGCTGGGAGATTTGGGCTAGAGTGCCCGATAGGAAAGTCACACGGAAGCGAGGTAGAAGACGCCCTTATTTACTACCGGGGGCCAGTACCCGGGGTACGACAGCTTAATGTGCCTATCAGATCAGATCATATGTAGAGGATTTTAGGAATTAAGTGTCTGACCCCAGGTCTAAAACAACCCTTAGAAATGGGAAGCTAGGAGATTTGGGCTAGAGTGCCCGATAGGAAAGTCACACGGAAGCGAGGTAGAAGACGCCCTTATTTACTACCGGGGGGCCAGTACCCGGGGTACGACAGCTTAATGTGCCCATCAGATCAGATCATATGTAGAGGATTTTAGGAATTAAGTGTCTGACCCCAGGTCTAAAACAACCCTTAGAAATGGGAAGCTAGGAGATTTGGGCTAGAGTGCCCGATGGGAAAGTCACACGGAAGCGAGGTAGAAGACGCCCTTATTTACTACCGGGGGCCAGTACCCGGGGTCCGACGGCTTAATGTGCCCATCAGATCAGATCAGATCAGATCATATGTAGAGGATTTAAGGAAAGGAGTGTCTGACCACAGGTCTAAAACAACCCTTAGAAATAGGAAGCTAGGAGATTTGGGCTAGAGTGCCCGATGGGAAAGTCACACGGAAGCGAGGTAGAAGACGCCCTTATTTACTACCGGGGGGCCAGTACCCGGGGTCCGACGGCTTAATGTGCCCATCAGATCAGATCAGATCATATGTAGAGGATTTTAGGAAGGGAGTGTCTGACCCCAGGTCTTAAACAACCCTTAGAATTAGGAAGCTAGGGGATTTGGGCTAGAGTGCCCGATAGGAAAGTCACACGGAAGCGAGGTAGAAGACGCTCTTATTTACTACCGGGGGCCAGTACCCGGGGTCCGACGGCTTAATGTGCCCATCAGATCAGATCATATGAAGAGTATTTTAGGAAGGGAGTGTCTGACCCCAGGTCTTAAACAACCCTTAGAATTAGGAAGCTAGGAGATTTGGGCTAGAGTGCCCGATAGGAAAGTCACACGGAAGTGAGGTAGAAGACGCTCTTATTTACTACCGGGGGCCAGTACCCGGGGTCCGACGGCTTAATGTGCCCATCAGATCAGATCATATGAAGAGTATTTTAGGAAGGGAGTGTCTGACCCCAGGTCTTAAACAACCCTTAGAATTAGGAAGCTAGGAGATTTGGGCTAGAGTGCCCGATAGGAAAGTCACACGGAAGCGAGGTAGAAGACGCCCTTATTTACTACCAGGGGCCAGTTCCAGGAGTTCGACGGCTCAACGTACACATCCGACGCACGGCGGATATTTAGAGGATCGAGCGTTTGCACCTGCCTGGGGTCGAACCTGAGGTCTTCTCCAAGGCAGCCACGAACGCTGACCACTAGGCTATCCGCGGCCTTATGTGCACGCAGGAATTCCTGTTGGGGGATATATATACAGTATATAGCTCCCTCCCTCAACAGGAATTTGTACTGTATATCTGTAGATAGATCAAAGAGTTGACGTACAATTTCTGAGGCGATAAAAGGGTGAGGGGGCCCCTGAATCTTTTAGCGCCTAGGGCCCCGAAAGATATAACATCGCCTCTGACAATACTGGTTTATATCTTGGTGATATCCATGTGTGCAGATTGCTGTATGCTGATGACACTGTCCTGTTGGCAGAGAGCCAAAGTGAGTTGCAGATTATGTTGTCCCGGATGTACGAAGTTTGTAGGAAATTCAAACTGAGTATAACCTCCTCAGACCTGCGATGAAGTTAAACGGGTCTGGTTAATTTGCCCGACGTTTACTTCACCGAAGAGTCACTTGACCGAAAATCCCTTCACCGAAAAGATTGGTTCACCGAAAGATCACTTGATCGAAACGTTCATTTCACCAAAGGGTCACTTGATCGGAAGGTACATTTCACCGAAGGGTCACTTGATCCAAAATGACCTTTCACCGAAAGGTCATTTCACTGAATAATCATTTTATCGAAAACTTTGGATTTTATTAGAGGATCTGTTGAAGCATGGTGCCAATTTGGAAGACAGACCACACCGAAACGTTTGGGGATCATACTCAAATTGCACTTTCATTTTTTCCGCGTCACAAAGAATGCAAAGATTTAGTTTTAAGATAAAAATAATAGATTTTAAGTCCCTATGCCTCGGCTTAGGCCTTTTTAGCAAATTTTAAACGTGCGTGCTCATGTTCATAAGGTTTACATAAAAACTAAAGTTAGTAATGTTGCACATTTATTCAGGCAAAAGAATCAACTTTTGGGACCTATGCCTCCGCTTAGGTCTTTTCAGCGAATTTTAATTTTTTATATTCATAAGCTTTACGTAACAAGTCATGTTAATAGTGTTGCGCTTTTGCTCAAACACAATTTGATAAAAAAGCCGAGATCTAGGCCTTATAAATAATGTTATATTTCGAAAAAAACCTACTCATGGAGAGGTGTTTCATAGAAATTAAAAGTACATTTTTTATACAATCCCATAATGTTTAGGTGGCCAGTTTTTCAAAAAACCGCACCACTCTCCAAGAGATCTCCAACAACAAAATTCTAAGTTTTCGATAAACTGACCGTTTGAGGAAATTATCTTTCGATATAATGAACTTTTAGGTAAAGTAATCTTTCGGTGAAATGAACTTTTCGATGAAATGAACTTTTAGGTGAAGTGACCTTTCGGTGAAATGACCTTTTCGGTCAAGTGACCCTTCGGTGAAATGTACCTTTCGATCAAGTGATTTTCGCCGAAGTGATTTTCGGTCAAGTGATCTTTCGACCCAGTGAACGAAACGATACACAAGGTAAACACTTGATTTTCTAAAACAGGTTTGAAAATTGATGTTTTCTGTATTGTAAACTGAAAAAAAAAAAATATTTAATTTTTCATGAAAAGGAGGGGGGGGGGGGCTACGGGGATTGTATCACATGTGATCAGGGGTTAATTTGTGCCGGAGCACACAGGAGCGCAGCTCCGGTACTTTTTCCCCTGCCGGAGCTGAGCTTTCCCACTAATTTGCAACGAACCCTCGTCTCACATTTACATCTGGGGTGCAAATTTCCAAGAGTTTGTGATGTGCCGTAAAAAAAAATATTTTAATTTGTTAAACTGGAGCATCTTCAAGCAAGTAAACAAAACACACTCCCCGTGTTATATTTATGAGGAACTATAAGATTATGAGGAACTCATAACGCAAGTGAAAATTTAAGTACCAGCTACTGTCCTGATTTCCGAGATATTTTATATGGGGTAAAGAAGCTGGAAAAGCTTTGTGACCGTTTTAAAATAAACGCTAGAGAGGTGATTAAAGATTTTAGAATATATAAGTCCACTGCTGGGAGAGAAGTAAAATACAGTTTGAAAACCTTGAATTCCATTGTGAACTGTATTCCCATATCCCCTGCAGAATGTGATGACCAACATTGTAACGCCACAGAGAACCTCGTTGAACACTGGCACAGTGTCCGAACTAATGTTCTTAAAATTAGTTGGGCCTTCAGTAAAGCATTTCAATCCGGTATAATACATGAAAAGTTAGCTGGCAAAGGGGCATCACACTACTGATAATTTGAACTGCAGAGTGGCCAGTAAAATCGAAGAAAATTCGGAAATGTTAGCCCTGTGAAGTTTTTTGTGAATTATATACACAATGCGGCAAAGAATTTTTAAGACTGGGTATGTAAAATGAAATAGAAAAAAGAAATTATAATTTGCTTTTGTTTGTTATTCGAAATAAGTCCCTCCGGCTTCAATACACTTGTTGCAGCGATTTAATAATGATTCGAATGCCTGTTCCAGTTCACTTTGCAGAATTGCCTCCAAAGCACGCGTCGAAGCTGTTTGTATGGTCGAAATATCATCAAAATAACACCCTTTTAACGTGCATTTTAAGTTTTGGGAATAAAGAAAAGTCGCAGGGTGCTAAATCAGACAAATACGGTGGATGATTCAACACACAGACGTTATTTTTCGCCAAAAATCTACGAACAAGAAGTGAAGTGTGACTGGGTGCATTATCGTGCAACAAACACCAACTGTTTTCATCCCGATATTCTGGACGAATGCGACAAATTCTGCCCATCAAACGCCTCAAAACATTTAAACAAAAAATTACCAGTAATTGTTTGTCCACTTGGAACAAATTCTTTGTGGATAATACCCTTACTATCGAAGAATGTAATGAGCATTGATTTGATTTTCGATGGAACTTTTCTTGTTTTTTTGGCTTGTGGTGAGATTTTTGATTTCCATTCCGTACTTTGTCGCTTTGTTTTAGGATCATATTGAAAACACCATGTTTCATCACCTGTAACAATCAATTTTAAGAAGTTTGGATCATTTTCAGCGGCTGAAATGATGTCTCTGCAATGTGCACTTCTCCTTGATTTTCGTTCATTGGTTAATAACGTGTGTGGAACAAATTTAGCACAGACTTTTGTTTTGCCCAAATCTTCATGCAGGATAGTTCGAATCGTTTCTTTGTTGATGTTTAAAGACTCTTCCATTATCCTTAGTGACGCACATCGATTGTTTACCACGAAATCACGCACTTTTTCAATAATCTCAGGTGTCCTGGATGAACTTGGTCCTCCGGTATGCTTATCATCTTCTAGCGTCTCTCTTCCGTCCAAAAAACGTTTGTGCCACAGGAAAACATTTGATCTACTTAAACAAAACTCACCGTAAACTTGTTTCATCATTTGGTTTCCGAGGCACTTATACCAAGTTTTACGTTAAATTTAATAACAGCCCTTTGTTCCATCTTAATAATTCAACATGAAAAATATTTTACTTCTCTAATGAACGGCCGTTTCGTTTGAGTTACTTTAAGAACTGCACGGTACTTTTGGCAGCAAGCAAGCAGATGGTTACGGTTTATAACGCATTCGCAATTACACTGGTGGCGCCACAGTAGGCTGAAATCTAGCGCCAGTCTTAAAAATTCTTTGACGCACTGTGTAGTTATATGGCCATTATTCTGGTAAGATTTAAAAAGTTCCATTATTCCGTTAAGTTTTGCATTTTGCAATTGTAAACAACAGCTTCTGCATTTTGTAAACCATACCAATACTTTTAGAGAGAGAAAAATAAATTGTCAAATTACTTTAAATAAATTTAAAGAAATTTCATGATTTGCATGCATGACAGCAGTACGGTACCAAAAGTTCGCTATTCATACGAAATATCAAAATTTCAGTCTTTATTATTTATCAATTATATATATTTCCACAAAAATATGTTTAGATAGGCAGTAAATAAATGAAATGTACAGTTTAAAGAACACAAAATATCAAACTGAACAACAGAAGTACCCCCCCCCCTATTCTTTTTTCATAGAAATATTGCCGAGGTAATTTTATTTCGGTACATCACTACAGGTCTGTATTTCACGGTGAGATTTTTCATAATATTTTTAGAGCTCCGGTACTTTTTTCTCTAGAAATTAAGCACACTGCATGTGATACATCAGGGCCGAGATGCTGTAATTGTAATATTTAAGAATTCGAAAATTACTGGTTTAATTAATCGATTTTCAAGTTATATTGTACAATATTATAATATATCATAATTTATTTTTCATGGAACAATTTGAAAGAATATCTGGAGCCATTGAGACATATGAACAATTTACAGTCTGAACACCGTACTTTATTTAACTCATTGCACTTTGAATTTTGACATCTCCTTCTGTGGGCGCTGTCTCCAGTCATCTCAGGCATGTGTCTTACATGCTTATTTCGTGCTCAATTATGTGACATAGATGTAGGAATAATCCTACGTTTAGGAAGTGCATCTCCTTCTGTGGGCGCTGTCTCCAGTCATCTCGGGCAAGTGTCTTACATGCTTATTTCGTGCTCAATTATGTGACATAGATGTAGGAATAATCCTACGTTTAGGAAGTGCATCTCCCTCTGTGGGCGCTGTCTCCAGTCATCTCGGGCAAGTGTCTTACATGCTTATTTCGTGCTCAATTATGTGACATAGATGTAGGAATAATCCTACGTTTAGGAAGTGCATCTCCTTCTGTGGGCGCTGTCTCCAGTCATCTCGGGCAAGTGTCTTACATGCTTATTTCGTGCTCAATTATGTGACGTAGATGTAGGAATAATCCTACGTTTAGGAAGTGCATCTCCTTCTGTGGGCGCTGTCTCCAGTCATCTCGGGCAAGTGTCTTACATGCTTATTTCTGTGCTCAATTATGTGACATAGATGTAGGAATAATCCTACGTTTAGGAAGTGCATCTCCTTCTGTGGGCGCTGTCTCCAGTCATCTCAGGCATGTGTCTTACATGCTTATTTCGTGCTCAGTCATGTGACATAGATGTAGGAATAATCCTACGTTTAGGAAGTGCATCTCCTTCTGTGGGCGCTGTCTCCAGTCATCTCAGGCATGTGTCTTACATGCTTATTTCTGTGCTCAGTCATGTGACATAGATGTAGGAATAATCCTACGTTTAGGAAGTGCATCTCCCTCTGTGGGCGCTGTCTCCAGTCATCTCAGGCATGTGTCTTACATGCTTATTTCGTGCTCAGTCATGTGACATAGATGTAGGAATAATCCTACGTTTAGGAAGTGCATCTCCCTCTGTGGGCGCTGTCTCCAGTCATCTCAGGCATGTGTCTTACATGCTTATTTCGTGCTCAGTCATGTGACATAGATGTAGGAATAATCCTACGTTTAGGAAGTGCATCTCCCTCTGTGGGCGCTGTCTCCAGTCATCTCAGGCATGTGTCTTACATGCTTATTTCTGTGCTCAGTCATGTGACATAGATGTAGGAATAATCCTACGTTTAGGAAGTGCATCTCCCTCTGTGGGCGCTGTCTCCAGTCATCTCAGGCATGTGTCTTACATGCTTATTTCTGTGCTCAGTCATGTGACATAGATGTAGGAATAATCCTACGTTTAGGAAGTGCATCTCCCTCTGTGGGCGCTGTCTCCAGTCATCTCAGGCATGTGTCTTACATGCTTATTTCGTGCTCAGTCATGTGACATAGATGTAGGAATAATCCTACGTTTAGGAAGTGCATCTCCCTCTGTGGGCGCTGTCTCCTGTCATCTCAGGCATGTGTCTTACATGCTTATTTCGTGCTCAGTCATGTGGCGTAGATGTGGGAATAATCCTACGTTTAGGAAGTGGTTTGTCATCATCTGAGGATACGTCAGAAAAATGAATAATATTATTATAAGTGAAAATTTCAAGTAATGATGTTAACACAACTAACGTGAGTTTTTCTTTTAAAGATTTTTTCTTAAATTGTATTTATTAAATATTACATAGATTGTAGTAAATATTTAGTAAATACAAGTGTAAACACCCGCTCATAAAAAGTTTTCCGATTTATTGAAAACCAGTGATACAAAAATGTTTAAGAAGTTACTGCTATCTAATATGTTAACGAAATTAAACTTACTTACTTTAAACAACTAACTTATACTTACCAAAATGAAATGTATATACTTAAATAAATATAACTTTTTTAATTCAGTAGTTATAAAACACTTACCAGGACCATGTAAAGACATCGTGTTTTTCTTACAAGACGCAGCTACATGTCACAAAAGTTGACTTGTGCTGCCATTTATTGACGATAAGGGAAAATTTAGCAAAGTATTTTATATAGTTTCACTTCTGATACAACCGGTTCTGGAAGATTTTCTGCCATTGGGCATTTAAAAAAATTGTGAAACCATTGTATCGTATGTGATACACGAGAACCGAGGAGGATAAATAAGGGAAAAAAAAACAAAGTTATTGTTTTTCAGCGGAGAACTGTTAGTACTGAATTCAAGATGAGTCTAAATGGCACAGTGATTGACCAGTTGAATGAGTTTGTGTATCTAGGATGCAGGTGTGATAGAGAGAACAAAATTAGATGGGGAAATTAATAGGCCAGTGAATTCTTCATTGGAAATCCTAGCTGCTTTAGGAGGTTTTCACAGGAATGATAGATTATCAAGAAAGTCCCGAATGTGTGAATGAAAGTGTAATTGTTTCTATTCTGATGTATGGCAGTGCAACCTGGGTACTACAGAAGAGATATAGGAGTCGCTTGTGTGCTGGAGAGATGCGTTACTTACGGGGAATTTGTGGCAAGACACTTATTGAAAATGTTGTTAGTAAGATGGAGACTAATATTCTTAGGTGGTTTGACCGTGTTGAAAGAATGAGTGATGAGATGCTAAGGAATTCTTTTCAGCCCAAGTGGCAGGAAAGAAAGGCAGAGGATGGCCAAGGAAGTGATGAGAGGATCAGATTCAGGAGTGTCTGCGCAGGAGAAAAAGATTATGAGTATAAAGTATAGATGGTCTTGTGTACGCCGTGCGATGGATGTCAGTGAAGTACGAGTTGTGTTTCTAGATCGCTGTAAATGGAGAAGTTTAATATGGCAACAGTAAGTAAACAATCAGTCAAAAATTTACCTGATGGCTTGTATTTCTTTGTGGAGCTAACCTCTGAATTTCAGAGCACAGCTTAGTGGTATGTAATGTAAATATGTGTGTGACTTCTAGGCAGTGGCGTACCGAAAAACTCGCCCCCTCCCCTCCCAGGGAAATATATTCGAGGCCCTTTAACGAAAATCTATGAGCTTTCAATTACCGAAAATTTTAAATTGCGCAATATTAACTAGGTTATATGGGCGTTTTAAGAATTCAAAATCTTTGAAACCTACATATGCATTTTTTTTAAACACAAAATTATTGAACTTTATCGCGTGCAACAGAAATGGGCAAGCTGTAATTAAAATGTGATTGCCCTAGTTTTATACCAATACAATGTTCCAGAAAACACTTACGCCAAAGTTAATCATATTACGCACATTTTATTCGTTTAGAGAACTACAGCCAACTTCTTTGAAATGCCTTACGATTCGCAGCTGCTGTGCGGCAGTGTCTAACAACCTTTCCACGTTACAGAACACAAGTTAGTAAATAAATAACAGTAAAGAACTGTTGCACAAAAAAGTAAAAGTACTTAAATTATTTACTCTTTAATGAAAAAAAACCAAAAACACTTAAGATAATGCCACAATGTTTTGTCTAATGCCACAATGTTTTGTCTGCACGTGGTGAATATTTTTTCTTTTGCCTCTGTTGTAAAAAAAAAAAAAAAAAAAAAAAAAAAAATATGACGCAGTTCTCTGTTTCTTCGTCGCCGGGAAGAACACTTTTCAGCTCATTATATTCTCAAGGATGTGCGAACAACTGTAATAGTACATAATACCTTATCCTCATTGGTGTAAAAATTTCAATCACTGAACTTATATTCCTTCACATTCTCTGGGCAATATACATGTATAGGAACTACGTATTGCTATGGCTGTGAAAGGGGGCCTGGAGTTCTCTGGAATAGCTGCTTTCCCGCTATCCAGTTGTTTTAAATTAAAACGGCCAAACGTATTTCTAAATATTTTACTTATTTACAGAAAAAAGATACCAAAAATTTCCTTGCTTGTTTAATATTTTATTCAGAACTGTCGTCAAAATGCTTGGCTATTACTATAACCAGTTTCACATGGTTTTCCTTCGCTGTGTGATTTTTGAAAAAAATGGATGTGAAAGAGGAACAAAGATGCGCCATTAAATTTTGCTGTCGACTTAAAAGGTCGTTTTGGGCCAAATTTCACATTTGTAAAAATGGGTTCGTTTTAAAGCCCCATTCTTTAGGATTCCAAAACTGCCTTTGTTTCTTGTCTACGATGAATAGATACAGAGTTATAGCAATTGGAATATCTAAACCCAGGTGTCAAACAAACGGGAAGTGCCACTTGAAAGGCTGAAAGTTGGGAAATAATTACGTTAGTCTAACTATTTGTGCATAAAATTATAGTAGAAAATATTTTGTACAAGGTTTTACGGCTCTGGCAATGCTTTGGATACAATTATGTGATGCAATTAATTTTTGCGAGGGTGGCAAACAGAAACATATACTTTTCGTCCCATCAAAACTGTGTCTTTTAAACTTTAATCGCGTTTTTTTGCAAGATGAGATTTTCCTTCCCGAACTCTTTACGGAAAACCTGATAACTGCAAAAGGTATGTAAATAAATTGATGAAACTTAGTATACATCTTTCTTACAATGTTGTGCATGCAATGAACTAAAAGTTTTGCTGTTTGTCAGTTCAAAGTTCGGTTATAGCTATTTACATTCAACATAACATAGTGAAGAAATTTGTCAAAAATTCACACTAATGCATGTAGGAATGAGTGTATCGCAGCAGTGTTTAGGAACATCGCTTACCTTTTAGTCCACTGCGTAGATAATAGTCATGCGCATATACTAATGCAAAAAATGCCATCATATGTCTGTAACGTTTTTATTTAGAGCGTTTACCATAACCGATATATTTCCTTAAAATCTTTCACCAATTTCCCAATGGCTTGAAAATTTATATTTATATCTTTTTTTTTTTTTTCAACGTTTATGTGTTTTTGTGTGTTAGCCTTCCAAAAAAGAAAAAAATTACCCATTCTTGTATTTTTTTTTAAAAAAGTGCCCCAACGTAGTGGGATATCTTAAGAAGTCTGTTGGGGTGACTTTTCTTATTATGCAAGAAGCTTGTGAACATGAATGTCAAGGGAAATCAACAATTTACAGATGGCATAAAGAATATATGGATGATCTTGAGTCGGATGCTTTAATAGCGCATGGAGAACAACTTTCAGCGAGTATTTCAGAGGTAACCATAAATACAATAGGTGTTATACGGAAAGGCAGACACTTATCAATCAGAGATATCGAAGATATGGTTCACATTTCAAAATAATCAATTCTCAGAAATTTGACAGAGCATTTGGGCATCAAACGAGTTTGCCCAACTTGGGTTCTCCATTTTTTTTTTTTTTTTTATGTGAGGTCCAATGCAAGGCCACACATAGCCAGTTTTGTCGTTTCTTATTTAGAGAAAATAAATATCAAGTTGTTGGCCCTAACCTGCATATAGTCCAGATATGTCACCATGTGATTTCTGGTTGTTCCCCATTTAAAAACAAACAAACAAACAAACAAAAACACTACTGGGACGACAATTTGAGATTGATTAATAACTTATTACAGCTGCGCAGGGGCGCTTCAACAGCATTTCAGAAGAAGAATTTAGAAAACATTCAAAAAGTGGGAAGAACGTTGGGACACCTGTATTCGGTACAATGGACAGTATTTCAAAAAAGATGACTACTTCCTTGATAATTAAGGTACGCATATTTCTTTTATGAAAACATTCTCAGTTGTTTTGGGACAACCCTTCTACAATTCTGATTGTTTGGAATAATCTAATGAATTACCAATGTACTGATGAGCAATATTTCTTCTTAATTTCTATATCTACAAACATCAAATAAGAATCTGGCCGCCCCGGTGGCGCAGTGGTCTAAGCGCTAGCTTATGACCATTCGTCCAGGTGGGGTCCGGGTTCGAATCCCGGTGAAACATGGATGTTGTGTTTGTCTTACGGCACTGGCTCTTTCCCTTCCCTGGAGCCAGTGATCCTAAATTAGGAATGGGCGACGGCTTATAGCCCATTGAGTTGTCAAATCTTAAAACAAAAACAACAACAACAAAAAAAAAAAAAGCATCTGAATACACCACTCAGTTTCCAGCCTGTGAATTAAACAGGGAGACAATTCCGCTTATTACGCACGTTGAGACAAATCTTGTTGCCATTTGTTGATTATTTGACAATTGCTTAAAACTATTACCTTTCTTCCACCGTTGCTTCCATAGAGCGTAAATATTAGTCAGGGACGGCGAAATGCTAAGCATGAAAAAGGCACTAACCCAAGAAAATATAACACGATTTATAACTTTTATTTAAACATTATAGCGGCGTAAAGCTTAAGTGGTAGCATATTCAATATCTAAATAATTTCTGCACTACATTATCCAATGCTCCAGAACTAATGAGCTATCAGATAAGAAAAAAAAATCTTCCTGAGTTGTTTTTCTGAGGTCTGAAATGGAAACAAACATTACAATAATTGCATTTTTAACTGGAAGCAAAGGAGTGCATAAATTTCATTTTGTGTTTTTAAGATTTCTAGGTTATTTAAGTTACAGAAACCTAATATCAGCTAGAAATGTTACCGGTAAGTTTTTGCCGGCAAAAAATTTCAATTCGCTTAAAGATTATACTAAACCTTTGACAAACTTTTTCTTATTGGCAAGCTTTTCGGTTTGATAGACCTGTCTTTTGTAAGTGGAAATGGAATCGTTTCTAAGACCCAAAAAATTTTTTTGCTGAAAAAGCGACGAATAGGTACATTGAGTCGTTTCAGACAAATGAAATAACATAATGCATAAAAAGAAAGAAAGACAAAAAGATGTTTCAAGCTAGATATTTTTTTAACCAAATCTTCCTGCTTTATTTTGCACCGATTTATGAATTCTAAAATTTCATGAAATCGAAATTAGCAGCTAGTGTTTGCTGTCGTTGACAGATAATTTTTTTGTGTGTGTGAAGAAAAGATGTTTGTACTTCTGTTGACAGTTTAACAGAATCCAGATTTTTTAATACGTAAAACTTTTTTTTTTTTTAGAGGAACGAGCCTGAATGGCGTTCTGGCTCCTGCTTTAACATAAGTTTTATGTTTTTGAGTTTTGAAATAATTATTTAATTAAAATAGTGCAATAACCATACCATGTGAGGGAGTGAGATGCCAGAATTTAACACCTGCGTTTGATTTCTTCCAAGCTGTACACGGAAAAGTTTCTTTTCTGTACATAATGCATCGCTGAAGAACCATTGTACAGCGATACATTCTATATAAATGTACATTTACTATATCCCGAACAAGAAATTAAGAAGTTATCTAACAGGTTTAAACTTTATGAAAGAGTCATGAACTGTGGTTTTAGAGAATACCTGCAATTTTAAGGGAAGGAAAAACCTTAGCAACTTTTACAGCTTGTGACGTACCTGCCAGCAGGACGCACACGACATAAAGGCAGATAGGAATCAGAATGAACGTCTGCGTAGCTCAGTTGGTAGAGCGACTTGTTCCGGAATAAGCGGACTCGGGTTCGAATCCCGGCGTAGACCAAAAATGACGGAGAAATTTACTTCGTTCTAAGCTGTCGTGAACTTTACAAACATTACTGTATCTTCTAGCGAATGTGAAATGGGATATTCTTTGATGAATTTGATAATCATCCCAGTTAGGTCACCTCTTTCAATCGGTGATGGATCACCATGTCCGTGGTCATTTCGTCCTCAAAATGGATGATATACCGTGGAAATTTTTTGTTTTGATGGAATTTTTGTTCCTGTACGAAAAAAAGAAAAAAAAAAAAAGAAAAAAACGGACAGCGGACATTGCTTACAAGCGATTTTTTGTCCTGTTTAAGTTTTTCGATTAAAATACATCGATTTTAAATGCTATTTAAAGTAAAACGAGGAACTCAACTTTGAAGACGGTGACGTGCCTGCCAGCAGGACGCACACGACATAAAGGCAGATAGCAGTCAGAACGAAAGTCCGCGTAGCTCAATTGGTAGAGTGACTTATTCCGGAATGAGGGGACCCGGGTTCGAGCCCCGGAGCGGATAAAAATGACGGAGAAATTTACTTCGTTATAAGACCTTCTTAACTCTTTTTGACTACAAAGCTGGCGACTATACTCTTACCCGGACAAACGAAGTCCAGGACTTGGGGGTCACGTTTGATTCGAACTCGGACTTTAGAAGTCATCAAAAGAGAGGTACGTACAGCGTACAGAAAACATGGATTTATCATGCGACATTCCAAGTACTACTCGAATACTCAGTCACTTATTCGCATTTTTGAGACTACGGTCAGATACTCACCGGAATATGCGGCGATCATAAGGAGCCCTAGACAAGTAACTCTAGTAAATGAAATTGAGAAAGTTCAGAAAACGTTTCTTCGACACCTTTTTTATAAATCGACCGGTGTTTATATAGCGGACTGCTGAACTTCTGACATTCTTCAAGATGACCTCTCTGCAATCGAGAAGGAAGGCTCTCTAACTCAAGTTCCCGTACGGCATCATCAATGGAGAGATAGATGATATCAAATTGCAAACCAACTAAGTTTCCGTGTCCCACGTTTACCGAGGATAAAATGTAAACTATTGGCAGTACAATTTTGCAGAACTGAAGCTGGAAAAAAATTTCCGTTATGTAAAATGTATAGGTTTCCCAACTCACTTGAAGAATGTCCGGATATTTTTAATGTCAGTAATAATTTTTTTCATGAAGAATATTTTGCAGGATTGTAAATATCACTTGGTAATTATCACTGTAAATATACACTGCTGGCCATCCAAAATGCAACACCAAGAAGGATACGAGAGAACAAAGCCAGATTTACTGGACACATAACAACAGGTACAATGATGAAACGATTGAGCTTACAGGCCCGTGCGACTTGCGGAACACGCAGACATCAATAGCTCGTATGGGCCCCCATGGCTGGCAATAACGGCCGCTACACGCCGCGGCATCGAACGTAAGAGGCTTTGGCTGCTTCCACACGTTGCCACAGTTCATCAGGCGTAGCCGCGGGCGGTGCTTGCCGGGCCACTCGGTTGCCGATCAGCGACCAGACTTGTTCGATGGGCGACATATCGAGAGAACAGGCGGGCCACGACAGCAGTGACACCTGGTGGGCCATGAAAAATTGTTGCACGATGCGTGCCACGTGCGGGCGCGCATTGTCCTGTTGAAACGTGGCCGCTGGCAGGTCCTGCAGATAAGGGAGGACTACAGGCTCCAAAACGTAGGAGATGGTGCGGTGGCTGTTGAGTGTACCGGCGATGCGTACCAGAGAGGTGCGGGTGTCATATCCAATTGCGCCCCAAACCATAACGCCAGGCGACGGACCGGTATGGCGATGCACAATGCAGGCGTCATACAGTCTCTCGCCGCGGTGCCGCCACACGCGGATCCGACCATCGTGGCGTTGCAGGCAGAAGAGGGATTCGTCGGAGAAAACAATGTCGTGCCATTCCGTAGTCCAGGTGCGGCGTTCAACGGCTTACTGTAGCCGCCCTCGCCGGTGGTGTAACGTCAATGGTAATCGGAGCAATGGGCCCCGCTTCTGCAGAGGACGTCGAACGGTACGTGCTGACACAGGTTGTTGCGCAACACACCCTAATTCCTGCGCTAAACATTCGTGATGTGGCGGTGCGAGCCGGGAATGCCCGCAGCACAGCATGCCGGTCCTTTCGTTCGGTGGTGTGCCGCGGCCGCGGCAATCGCTCACATCGGTCCAACCGTCCCTCCTGCACCCACCGAGTCCATACTCGCCTCACTGTGGCTGGATGTCGTCCCACACGGACGCCGATGTCTCGGTACGATAAACCGCTGTCGCGATAAGCCACTATTCGTCCTCTGTCGAACTCCGAAACGTGCTGGAATGACTGCCGTATTCTGCGACGAGGCATTAGGAAGTTTCCCACACACAGGTCCGGCAGCACAACACACTTCCACTACTTACACCTCGCCTTCTGTGCACCCTTCTTATAGTGCTTGTCGTTGGCGTGGCGGGCGCACATGATTTGCATATGCCTTGCAATGCTAATTGGTTGCATGTCCTCTTGCGGGCGACGCATGCTGCGAATTTCAGGCCAATCGGATGCTTCCTTCTTGGTGTTGCATTTTGGGTGGCCAGCAGTGTAGATATAGCAATTCTTGCAACTAGATTTACCGTCTGTAGGGATGTGCTTACAATAAATAAATAAAATAAACTCTTTTGTGTGGGACGATGTCAATCACTGTAACATAAACCAAAGTTTTACGCAAATCTTTTAATGTTTTGAAATGCGTCTTGCATTCATATAGTTCTTAGCCTTTCAGTATACTTATTTTTCATTTTGATTATTAATTGTTTATAATTTCTGTATTGCTAATTTTCATACGAATGAACAATAATGCTCTCTATATGCGTTATAGCTATTTAAGAGGGAAAAAAATCCATAAAAGTATAATGGTGAAAGAAGTTTAGATTGATATTTATTGTGAATTTGTGGTGTGAGAGAAGGAGAATAGAAACTTTTTACATAAAGGAGAAAGGGGGTCTAAAATTTTCCTCTTCAATCCAACACATTTATTACCATTGGAATAAACTTTGATTTATTTCATAGTGATTGACATCGTATCACACAAAAGAGTTACAAAGCTCTTCATAGTTCAGTTCCTCGTTTTACTTTAAATAACATTTAAAATAATTAAATTCTAATCGAAAAACTTTAACAGGAAAAATTATCGCACGTAAGGACTGTCCGCTGGGCTTTCTTCCTATTTTTGTTTTTATTTTTTTCGCCTAGTAAAAAAAATTCCATCGAAACAGAAAATTTTTATGGTATTCCATCTATCCTGAGGGCGAAATGAGTGTGGACAAAGTGAACGATGAACCAAGTGAACGTGGACGAAATGAACAGCGGACCAAGTGAACGTGGGCGACATGAACTGGACCAAGTGACCATGGACGAAATGAATTGGACCAAGTGAACGTGGACGAAATGAACTGGACGAAGTGAATGTGGATGAACTGAACTGGACCAAGTGAACGTGGCCGAAATGAACAGTGGACTAAATGAACAGCGAACGAAATGAACTGAACCGTGGATGAAATGAACTGGACCAAGTGAGCGTGGACGAAATGAATTGGACCAAGTGAACGTGGAAGAAATGAATTGGACCAAGTGAACGTGGAAGAAATGAATTGGACCAAGTGAACGCGGAAGAAATGATATGTACCAAGTGAACGTGGACGAAATGAACAGTGGATTAAACGGACAGCGGACGAAATGAACAGTGCATTAAACGGACAGCGGACGAAATGAACAGTGGATTAAACGGACAGCGGACGAAATGAACTGGACGTAGTGAACGTGTACGAACTGAAATGGACGTAGTGAACGTGTACGAACTGAACTGGACCAAGTGAACGTGGACGAAATGAACTGGGCCAAGTGAACGTGGCTGAAATGAACAGTGGACGAAATGAACTAGTCCAATGAACGGGGACGAAATGAACTGGACCAAGTGAACGTGGACGAAATGAACTGGACGAAGTGAACGTGGACGAAATGAACTAGTCCAATGTACGGGGACGAAATGAACTGGACCAGGTGAACGTGGACGAAATGAACACGGAGAAAGTGATAGGGAACCCTTTCAATCACAGCAATCGCCTCATTGTTATTCGTAAAAACTGCTGCGTCTCCGCTAACCAAGTTTGAACCTACAAACAAAGTGTCTTATCGTAGCTCCTTCGAGAACATCATTCGCTAATGGGTGCGAGACTTGCACAAATTCTTAAGATTTGTACGAAATTCAGACTATAATTTAGGATCAAAATGAAATTCCTTTCTGTTCCACAGTAATCTTTAGCGCAAATTTAACTCTCTTTTATGGGTAAGCTTGACAGAGAATTTAATTTCAGCATTTTCTATGTACTCGTACCATAAAACTGTTGCAGAATGCTGGTTTTTTAATATAAAAATTTAATATAACACGAGCACATGTAAATTATATTTTTAGCATTTTGTACCATGCAACAGTAATAAGGCTTTAAGAACAATATTAAAAAAAATGGTTTGCATTTTATTAGATCAACACTTCCCAATTTTCAGCAACTTATCCTTAGGAGTTCCGGTATCTTTTTCTCCTGAAAAAAAAAGCACTGCTTGAAGCTGATAACATGCTGAGAAAAGCACTTGAAGTCATGTAATTTTAGTTCAAAACTACACTGTTAAAACTTTTGTGGTAGGTTGCACCAAGACGTGGTACTAAACAAGCTGCACCACTTTCTGAGAAAAGACACACTATTGTGTTTTTCAGACAAAACCAACAGGGCGCGATTTTGCACCATAACATAGCGTACAGTTGCACCGTTGTTGGGTTTGTTTGCACCACACGATGGGGTATCTTTTCTTAGAAGGTGATGCAGCTTGTGTAGTACCACTTTTTGGTGCAACCTACGATAAAAGTTTTAACAGTGTTGACTCTTAGTGTGAACTCGTAATGTTACATCCCTATCTTTTGGGATATACACTATCTACCAACAAGTAATTTGACACCCCTGCAATCGACGATATCTGCGGTCCTGATACACGTCACGGCCGCCGCCGTTAAATATCGTGTGGGAAACAACAACGCAACCAGTCGCAAGCAAGATGCCACGCAGTTTGGAGCTCTCTGATTTCGAGAAAGGTGTAATCGTCGGGTATCACAGAAATGGCCGATGACATATCCAGCGAGTTGAAGTAACCAAAATCGACAGTGGCCTACGTGATTGGCAAGATGAGAGGTCGGAATGTGCCCCGACCCGGCAGACCCACAAAACTGGGAGTTAGAGACCGACGGGTGCTGGCCTGAGAAATTCGGAAGAACCGCACCAAATGTATGGGCCACATCCGTTACGAGTTTCAACAGGCATCCGGGAGTGTTCTTTCGATGAATACCATCCGTAAGAAAGCCCATCTGCTCGGTTATCATGGACGTGCTGTCGCCCACAAGCCTTTGATCACCAAGTCCAATAGCGCTGCTTGGCTAACGTGGTGCAAAGAACGTCGACAGTGGTCAGTTGAACAGTGGAAACAGGTTCTCTGGAGCGACGAATCAAGGTTCACCCTCTACCGTTCGGATGGCAGGGTTTGGGTTTGGCGTCTGCCTGGAGAACGCCTCCTGCCGGAATGTATTGTGCCAACTGTGAAGTTCGGCGGCGGTGGAATTATGCTATGGGGGTTTTTCTCCTAATATGGCACGGGACCCTTGGTCGCAATTCCTGGTAGACTCAACGCCGAGACCTACTGCACCATTTTGGATAACCATGCGCTTCCTACGTTGTGGCAGTTTTACGGGGTGGACCCATGTTACTTTCAGGATGACAATGCCACCTGTCATGTTGCGAGGTCCACCATGGCTTGGTATGGTGACAATGGGATTAATCGAATGGACTGGCCTGCGCAGAGCCCGGACCTTAACCCTATCGAGCACCTCTGGGACGAGTTGGAGCGTCGACTTAAGGGTCGGAAATCGGTGAAGGAACTGACATGTCTTCTCCAAGCCGAGTGGAGGAGAATACCGCAGGCCGTCGTACAACGCCTGGTTGAGAGTATGTCCCGGAGGGTCGCAGGTATAATCACCACTCGTGGAGGCTCCACCAACTGTTGAAGGTGAATAAACTTCGTTTTCCTTTGCTATCACAGGTGTCAAATTACTAGTTGGTAGATAGTGTACCTCTAATTTAATCTTCCTTTTGTGCTTGTGTTCCTCGTGTAAATTGGGTTACTTCACTGTTGAAGGTTTTATAATTGAAGGGCACATTACTTCCCCGAACAGTTGGTTTTGGTAACGCTGACAGTGTTACAGAAGAAAATAAAAAGTCTACGACGAACATGATATGGGTGGAACAATGGAGACATGAGAAGCTTGTTGTAGATTTATATGCACATATGAATAACGTGTTGTTACTAGATTTCTATATTTACACCAATGAGCGATTACATTCTGACCACCCCTAGCCTAGATAAATGAGCGCTCCTGGAGACCGAACGGTGACTCTGGTGAGGTTCACAGAGCTACAACACGAGGACCGGCTTTCGGTTAGTAGAGTGTTCGGAGTTGGCACATATTATGCCCCTTAGTGTGTCTAGAGAGGTCCTTAACCGCTGTGAGCTACCATCATATGCTGGCCAACCACCTACACGCTTTCACGGCCTTTGCACATCCAGCGGCGGATGGTCCGTTTCAGCGGGACAATGCACCGCCCCACAAGGCCGCAATTGCCCATACTCTTAAACAAAATCTACTTAAAAATGAGTACCTGAACCTACTCGCTTGTTTTAAGTACTCGTATCGCAAACGAGTACATGACATGCTCAAATATAAGTAACCATACGTACTTACAAATAACTAGTCCAATAAATATAAATATAATCTCATATTGCCTCATTTTAGATATTATAGATTTCAAGAGAAATTGTTTAATAAATGTGTAAAATGACACACAAATAATTAGTACAACAGTGTCACTGATCACAAGTAATTTAATTACGCATAAAGTATCTTTGTGTACGTTTTTACATTGTCAATTTCATAAATAATGTATTGTCGCTTCATCACTATATTTGCCATAAAATTGCGCGGTCGATTTGCCCAGCATGTGACAACGTCCTCCCCCTTTCTACCTCGCTTCCGTGTCACTTTCCTATCGGACCCTCTAGCCCAAATCTCCCAGCTTCCTATTTCTAAGGGTTGTTTAAGACCTGGGGTCAGACACTCCCAGATGTGCCATCGAATAATATACTTTCAGTTGATTCTACGAATAAATGAGTATGTATGGAGTACACATATTCGAAATTTGAAATAGGGCCGCGGGTGGCCTAGTGGTCAGCGTTCGTGACTGTCATGGAGGCAACCTCAGATTCGATCCAGGGCAGGTACGAGCGTTCGAACCACTAAATACCCGCCGTGCGTCGGATGGGCACCTTAAGCCGTCGGACCCCGGGTACTGGCCCCCCGGTAATCCTCTCCCTTTCTACCTCGCTTCCGTGTCACTTTCTTATCGGACCCTCTAGCCCAAATCTCCCAGCTTCCTATTTCAAAGGGTTGTTTAAGACCTGGGGTCAAACACTCCCTTCCTAAAATCCTCTGCATATGATCTGATCTCTGAAATTTGAAATCGGGCCGCGGATGGCATAGTGCATTCAGACTACTGATGGAATGACCCCAGGTTAAAACCTAGCCTGATAGGCTACGTTTTGAACCGGGTCCTCCCCCTAATTTCTCTCTGCCTTCTATGAGCAAAATCGTACGTTTGTACGGTGGCGCCATCTAGTGTGCTCTCTCTCTCACTTACAAGCTATCCTGTTAGAATTGCTAGATTAGTTCAACTTCATTCAGTTTCTGTGCCCTGCCCGTAGGGCACAGAAACTGAATTAAGTGAGAGTACATATATCTAAAATATATAGATTCTTTGAGTACATATATTTGAAATATATGTACTCAAAAATGAGTACATATATTTCAAATTAGATATACCAGATATACTCACAATTGATTTCCTGTATGTACTCCAAAATGAGTAAGTGTCTTTTTCAAAAATGAGACACAAGTACTCGGAGCTATTATAAGCCCAGAATGTACTCAACAACGAGAACATTTTGCTTATTTCTAAGTACCGATTTTTAACAGCGCACGCATTGCTCGAGGAACACTCATCTACGTTTGGAACCATCCAGTGGCCCCCAAGATCCCCGGATTCAAACCTGGTGGAAGCTCTCTGGGATATCGTGTAGCGGGACATCAGATCCATGCATCCTGGAGCGACGTCTCGGCCGGAGTTGTGGACAATGCTACAACAGGCATGGCTCGCATTGCCTCTGAAAACCCTCTGGCATCTGGTGGAGTTGAGATCATCAGATCCATGGATCCTGGACCGACGTCTCGGGGGGAGTTGTGGACAATGTTGCAACAGGCATGGCTGGCATTACCTCTGGAAACCCTCTGGCATCTGGTGGAGTTGAGATCATCAGATCCATGGATCCTGGACCGACGTCTCAAGCTGAGTTGTGGACAAAGCTGCAAAAGGCATATCTGGGATTACCTCTGGAAACCCTCTGGCATCTGGTGGAGTTGAGATAATCAGATCCATGGATCCTGGACCGACGTCTCAAGCGGAGTTGTGGACAACGCTGTGACAGGCATGGCTGGCATTGCCTCTCAAAACCCTCTGGCATCTGGTGGAGTTGAGAACACCAGATCCATGGATTTTGGACCGACGTCTCGGGCGGAGTTGTGGACAACGCTGTAACGGGCATGGCTAGCATTACATCCGAAACCCGGCCGGCATTTGATGGTGTCGATGCCTTGCCGTGTACAGGTTGTAATTCGCGCTAGAGGAGGACAAATACGCTGTTAGGTAGGTATATCTAACGTTTTGTCCATTAAGCCTGTATTTAGAAGCTTTCAAAGCGTTATCTCCCTCTTGCGGTGTCAATTTTAACTAAACGTTTTTCTGTTACCAAACGAAATCTCTCTACTAGCTGATGCTCTTCGTGCAAACCGCACTCTAGTAATTCGCGTTTCTTCTTTTGTTAGATAGTTTGAAATTAAAAGGGCTTTTGAGCCACCTGGTGTTATACGATTAAATATACCTGGTGAGTTTCCAGGTATATTTAACCCTTTAACGACCATGACCCTAAAATTTTGTATCACTCTTAATATCATAACGCCCAAAACTGTTGGTTGGTTCACTTCTTCGGTTAGTGACAATAATGATGGCTGTATGTGAACCCTGATGATCCCTCACAGCTCTTGCCAATTGTGAAAGAACAGGTAAAGGTAGGAAATCTGGCTCACTTTAGACAGGCGTTTCAAACAACCATGGGCGTTATGGTCGTTAAGGGGTTAATCATATAACACGAGGAATTCCAGTTGAAAAGTACTCTTGCTTGCTTCATTCGGCAGCACTCTGTGAAAAAAAAGACGACGAATATCAGCGGGATCTGCAAAATCGATGCCTATATTTTTCATTTTTGATGAAATTATTTTAAATTATTTAAAATTCTTTAATAATTATTTAATCAGTAATACCTGTCATGATTGAAAAGCATTATCCCATGCTTCAACAGCACTAAGCGCTTTTCTGCGAGAATCTAGTGCTGTAGGTTCGAATAATACACTGCTGGACGATTGCTAAGGAGGGATCATAAACGGCTATATAGCGCATAAAAAAGTAAGTGTGGTTGGATGCCAAGTGAAATAAAATAATGTCAGAATGCCAGGACATTACAAGAAAGACAATTTATTGTGCTCTGAAATCCAGAAGGCTTTGGAACGTGTTCAAGGGACAAACAGGCCATTTTGTGCAGAATACGTAAACGTGAAAAAAATGCAATTACCGTCCGCAGGCGTTCCGGCGTAATACGGGATATGGTCACCATGGAGGGCGATGCAAGATTCCACACTTCGTGTCATGCTTCGCACAACATTATCAAGCAGCTGTTGGGGTAATTTATCCCATTCCTCTGTCAGTGCACGGATGAGGGTGTCCTTGTTTATTGGAGGGCATTGGCGACCAGCAAGACTCCTCCCCAAAGCATCCCACACATTTTCAATGGGATTCAGATCTGGAGAACGTGCTGGCCATACGAGGCGTTGAATATCCTCGCTCTCAAGACACTCCTGGACAGCGACTGTTCGATGACATGTTGCGTTGTCGTCCATGAAAATGAATCTATCACCGACAGCACCACGGAACATGCGAACATGAGGTAGCAGAATATCATTAATGTATCGTTGGCCAGTCATAGTCGCAGTTGGAAGCACATAGAGGGACGTACGGCCATTGATCATGATGCCAGCCCATACCATGACACTACATGTCGGATATCGGTCCCTTTCCTGTATGTTTGCTGGACCATATGCAGTACCACTATCACGCCAGATCAGTTGTCGTCGACAATCAGACGATAGACTGTATCTACTCTCATCTGAGAAGAGGACAGCAGACCAGTCGTTATTAGTCCAATTGCGATGTTGATGGCACCATTGCAAACGGGCGGTACGGTGACGTCTGGACAATGGGATGCACACAACAGGACGGCGGGCGTATAGTCCTCCTTCATGCAAACGTCTGGCGACAGTTTTTCGGGAGATCCGCTTGCCAGTAGCAGCCATAAACTGATTTGCTACCTCACTAGCTGTACTGCGCAGGTGTCTTTTTGTTGGTAGCTCTATGTACCGATCTTCTGCAGGTGTCGTACTGCGAACACGACCTCCCCCGTGACGTTTGCTACACTCTCCATTTGTTTGAAATGATTTCCAAAGCCTTGAAACATTACTGTGGCTGACGTCGAACTCCCTGGCTACATCTGTTATTCTTCGCCCTTCTTCAATCTTGCCAACAATACGGCCACGCGTAAAATCATCTAGGTGATGTCGGGAAGACATACTGAAACTTGCAAGTTCGTCAATTGATTCTTTCCCTTTCAACTTTGCGTTTGAACAACAACGGTCAATACGCGTCAAATCCTTTATATCTCTTATCAGCGCTATGACGTCACGAACAAGTTCGGCAATCCAAAATTTGCATACGCACAACACGTCTTACTGTATCCCGCACTTATGCTAATTTCCACATTTTCCTACCTTCCATTTCATGGTTGCTATCGTTGCTATTGTCACCCGTCCTTACCAATTGTCCGGCAGTGTATAATTTTTATGTTCTTCTTAACTGCTTCGAGAGAGACTGGTAACTTAGATCATTCATATCACCGACGTCCGTTTAGATGAAGATAAAAACACTGCGTGTTCAATGAGCCCGTATATATGGCAAAGATAAGAAATTATTTTTTAGTTTTTACAAGGTGAATTTAAATAAAATTGTCATTAGGAAAACAATCGACCTGTGAATTCACCTTCTCACACTTCATAGGAAAATTACACTTAGATTACAATGCATTTTCACACAAGCAGATGAGGTATGACGCGTGTTCCAACTTAACTTTCGTTTTTAGTTTCCTTCCTCATGTAAACTTTGAGTTCGTTCTCTTTAATCGTTTCAGTCTTTCTCACTCACTGAATGTTATCTGGCAACAGTCTTGAGATCAAGGTGAATGACGTGTACATGTTTGGCAAGTTTATGACGAAGTAAATTTTTCCATCACTGTTATGCCAGGGATGGGATTCAAACCCACGGCACCGGAGCTCCAAGTACTATCCATTATACCACACTGGTATGTGCTCTCACTGCTATCTGCTTTTATCCCATTTGCGTCCTGGCAACATCTTGGCAACAGTCTTGATTTTCATCGACGGCTTCGGAGCTCCAAGTGCTATCCACTATACTACACTAACATGTGCTGTCACTGCTATCTACCTTTATCCCATGTGCGTCCTGGCAACAGTCTTGATTTTCATCGACGGCTCCGGAGCTCCGAGAGCTATCCACTATACTACACTAACATGTGCTCTCACTGCTATCTACCTTTATCCCATGTGCGTCCTGGCAACAGTCTTGATTTTCATCGACGGCTCCGGAGCTCCGAGTGCTATCCACTATACTACACTGGCATGTGCTCTCACTGCTATCTGCCTTTATCCCATGTGCGTCCTGGCAACAGTCTTGATTTTCATCGACGGCTCCGGAGCTCCGAGTGCTATTCCCTATACTACACTGGCATGTGCTCTCACTGCTACCTGCCTTTATCCCATGTGCGTCCTGGCAACAGTCTTGATTTTCATCGACGGCTCCGGAACTCCGAGTGCTATCCACTACTACACTGGCATCTGTTATCACTGCCATCTGCCTTTATCTGATGTGCGTCCTGCGGGGCAGCCTCGTTACATCGGTCTGCCCAAGTTTCTTTCACAACGGTAGGCCTTGTGCCAGTCTCCTCCATGTTTCTCCCGCATACTTTCGAATTTCATCCACCCTTCTTCCATGTGGTCTTCTTCTGGGTCTTTTCCCGTCTCTTGCAATCCAGGCAAAAATTCAGTTGTCCATCGATGGTCTGTCCTTCTGGCAAATATGTCCAGCCCATTGTCATTTCAGGGATTTTACTCTGATCATGATGTCTTCCACTCTTGTCATTTTTCTGATCCACGAGTTTCTCTTCTTATCTGTTCTGGTTACACCAAACATGCACCTCTCCATGCTCCTTTGAGTTGTCTGGAGTCTTTGTATGTCTTTTTTAGTTGAGGTCCACGTCTCTGCACCATACGTAAGCACCGGAAGGATGCATTGATCAAACACTTTTCTTTTAAGACATAATGGCATATTGCTCTTGAAAATTATACTGCTTCTTCCAAAAGCTCTCCAGGCAAATTTTATACGGCGATTAATTTCTTTATCAATGTGACCCTCGCTTGATATCTGCTGTCCAAGGTAAATGCAGGTATCGGTTATCTCCAACTTTTCCCCATCAATCGATAAATCTTCATTTCTTGTAATATCATTGTGTATCACTTTTGTCTTCTGAAAGTTCTGAGGGTTCTTTTTCTCTCTTTCTCGGTCGCTACCTTTTTCTTCTATTTTTCTTTTAGCGCTCAGAGAAGTTGGACCCCCTCTAAAATTATTAGGTTACGTCGCCTGTGGGAACGCGTTAAAACCTAGGAACAGTATTTAATTTGACAGAAAACTTTATAACTTTATCTTTATTTTTTGTGAATTCGGTACACGACGTTTTTTCATTTTCAAACCATCAAAGAAACAAATAGATCAGTATATTATTTTTAAAGCCGAAGGGCATCTCTCTCTCTCTCTCTCTCTCTCTCTCTCTATTTATATGTGTGGCTGCTCCCATGTTCTCTCTGCTTCCTGCTGTCTCTTATATTACCTTTAAAATCCGAGGAAATGAGTAAGTTTATTATTTACCGCCAATATGTTTAGAATGTGTGCATTCGTTAATAAACAAGGGAGGAAGGTATGCCCTAAATGTGCGATGATATAGTTAATACCCACTTGACTTATTCTGTCAAAGGTGACAATGATCGTTAATCTCTATGTCTGTAATAATTCATGATGAGAGTGGGTTTCGTTCTCAATATTACTATTTGTGAATAAATAATCCAGCTTCGTTGAAGTTCGACAAGTTTGCCGTAGCAAGATCGCACGTTTCTGCATATTTAATGCGCTCGGACTCGTTATAAAACAACCGCAATCATCCAGGTCAAACTTTAACATCTTTCTTAAATCTCCAGATTTGTTCTTTTACACGATAAGCATAGCTTATAAAAATTATCTGTCTCACGGTATGTTTAAATAATATATCGCTTCATGTTTCCGAATTGGGAGATTATGTGAAATCCTCCAAGTTTAAGGATCATGGTCAGGAGCAATCTGAGTGTTGGAAAGATATGTTCGTTCTTAAGACGTCAAATTCTGGGTGTTCAGAGATATGTACGTGCTTAAGATATCTTCGAGTTTTCTAATCACGCCATTCAAGGCAAGTAAAAGATTCGTCTCCGGTTTCCCTATTTAAAGAATTATGTAAAACCGGGATGATTGTTGTTTCCTAAACTTCGATGTTGCAAACGAAAGGTGACAGGATATATCTCTTTCATAAAAATTTAACACATAAGATTTACGTCTTCATGATAATCTGATCAAAATACGTGCCACCTAAATAAATTAATTGAAAAACTCATAGCATTTCATCGCAAAGCTCATTTTTTGAATTTAAGATTCTTGTCAAAAGTAAAAATATGCTGTGTTTAATTAATAAGTATAATAGCAAGCATGAGTCATTTTCTTGTAGGACTTCCGTCCACAGTGAGTAGAGTTTAGGTCCCAGCCACCTACAGCGAGCTCGCCTTTTGGGCAGGACACAGAAACGGAAGGAATGAGAGCAAGTCTAGCGACTTTTTGACAGAACAGTTTGTAGTGAGATTAGAGTACAGTAGATGGCGCCACCGTACAAGTACGATGTTGCACATAGAGGGGTGAGAGAATTTCGGGGGGGCATAGGAAAGGATACCCATTTAACCAGTGGGTCCAACCTGGGGGCCGTCACTTAACGTGCTCGTCCGATGCACGGCGAATATTCAGTGATTGTTAGTAAATCACACCACCTCCGCAAGATCAGCCGAGGATCGAACCTGAGGACCTTGCATTGGTAGTCTGAACTGCTAACCAATCAGCCATTCGCGGCTCAATAAGTATAATAGTGGGAGAAAATTTGCACTTATAGTAAGTTATTACAGTGAAATACCGGTAGCTATGTTTGAGTTATTGTTAAGTCATGATAACCAAGGGGATTCTTTGCGAAGAAACAAAATGCGGCATTTAATGAAACGTCGCAAGAGATCAGTATATCGTAAAACATTGGCGCGGTAAAAATAGTTTTAAGTTCCATCTGGAAACAACTTTTAAAATAATAGGGGTATGCAAAAGTATCAGCCGTTTTAAGGAGAAAGGAAACAGAAACAATGAAGGAACCAGTACACATTTATTCAACGAAATATTGGTCGTTAGCGTCAATGACCTTTTGCCATTTTTCAGGCAACAAATGAATGCCCCTGTGATAGAAGGACTCTGGTTTTGAGCTGAAGAACGCAGTGACGAAATTGTTCACCTCTGGAACTGTGGTGAACCCCTGTTAGGCTAGGGCATGTTGCATAGAGCAAAACAGATGAAAGTCTGAGGGTGCAACATCCGGGGAGTAAGCTGGGTGAGGTATAACCTCCCAGTGTAACTGTTCAAGGGTTTATTACGTGGTGGCACCGACATGTGGTCTGGCATTATCATGTAACAGGATGACTAGGAGGCTTCCTTTACGTGTCCATGGGCGTTTTTGCTCCATTGCGGCGTTCAGTTTCATCAACTGATCGCTATGTCGTTGTGCAGTGATTGTTTCGCCCGGTTTCAACAGTTCGAAGTACAGCACTCCGTGCATATCCCACCACACACATAACAGCACCTTTTCCCCGTGGATATCCTGTTTTGCAGTAGATGTTGATGGTTGGCCTGGGTCGACCCAGGATCGCTTGCGTACGGGGTTGTCGCAATAGACCCATTTTTCATCCCCGGTGACAATCTTCCACAAGGAAGTCTTCTCTTGAAACCTCTTCAGCAACGACATGCAGATTCCCAATAGTTGACCAATATTACGCTCCGTTAAAGTATGCGGAACCCACTTACCAATCTTCTGGATCTTTCCCAAGAGCCTGTAGACGCCGTACCACCTTCTACTGAGCCACTTTCAAACGTTTCGCCAGCTACGTAGTCGAGTGCGTGGCATCCTCTTGCAACAGCGATTCCAGCTCTTCGTCTGCGAGTTCCTGAGGTCTACGCGCACGTGGCTTGTCTTCCAAGCTTAGATCACATTTCTTAAACCTGGCGAGCCATTCTCGATACGTCCGCTCACCCGTAACAATTTCGATATACGCCTGGCATATTGAACCGTATGCTTCACTCTTACTTTTCCTAAATTAAACAATGTCACAAATGAACTTTATCGACCGCCATGCTTGGCTTCATGTACGACCTGAGAGCACGGGTCGCCTTCCGGTGAGACCACTACAGCGCCCACTAGCGAGGACGGCGGGAACTTTTGCATACCCCTAATATAACCTGCGTCCAATGAGTTCCAGGACGGACCGCATAACTGACTTGGGATAAAAATACCACGTGTGTGCAAGAAGGCAGCAGTCCTTGGCCAATCAGCGAACAGCTGGAAACCGGTTTATACTGGTGCCGTCAGGAGGCAGACGGGAATTAAAGGAGTCAAAGCAAGCATTCTTGTGCCACTTCATTTTAGCCATGGAAGAGCAGAGAGTAAACATCCGTCTTTGTTGTAAACTTTACAAATCAGCAACTGAAACTTACAGAATGACAAAAGAAGCGTATGGAGACACAGAAAGAGTTTTCGAATGGTACGCACAGTTTTGTGACCGTCAGAAACCCTTTTATGATCATCCGAGCTCTGGGCGTCCCTCCAGTGTGCGTACAGTCGAAAAAATCGAAGAGGTGCGGAATCAGTTAAAGAAAGATCGCCGAATTACGGTAAGGCTTCTGGGTGAGCCAGTGGGCATCAGTAAGTTTATCTGCCATGAGATTCTACGCGAGGATCTGTAAAAACGAAAACTTAATGCCAAATTGGTACCCCGCATTCCGAATCATGACCAAGACTTTTGGCTGAGTCGGTGGGCATCAGTAAGTCTATCTTTCATGAGATTCTAAGCGAGGATCTGGGAAAACGAAAACTTAATACCAGATTGGTACTCCGCATTCCGAATGATGACCAAGGCTTTTGGCTGAGTCGGTGGGCATCAGTAAGTCTATCTGTCATGAGATTATACGCGAGGATCTGGGAAAACGAAAACTTAATACCAGATTGGTACCCCGCATTCCAAATGATGACCAAGACTTTTGGCTGAGTCGGTGGGCATCAGTAAGTCTATCTGTCATGAGATTATACGCGAGGATCTGGGAAAACGAAAACTTAATACCAGATTGGTACCCTGCATTCCGAATGATGACCAAGACTTTTGGCTGAGTCGGTGGGCATCAGTAAGTCTATCTGCCACGAGATTCTACGCGTGGATCTGCGAAAATGAAAACTTAATGTGCGATTGGTATCCCGCATTCAGAATGATGACCAAAACAAAGCTATTTCATCGATCTGTTCCGATCTGCTGGGCACTGCAGCTGAGGATCCTGATTTTTGCTCCAGAATTATTGCAGGAGATGAGACATGGTGCCTGCGGTATGATCCACAAAACAAGCGACAAAGCCCTGAATGGACAGGTACCCACTCACCTTCGATCAAGAAAGCCCGCATGCAATCATCAAAGACAAAGACGATGCTGATAGCCTTTTTCGATTCGAAAGGTATAATCCACAAGGAATTCGTACCAGTGGTCATACGTAAATCAAGAATTCTACAAGCAAGTCTTACGACGTTCACGCAGCAGTATTCGTTGCAGTCGTTCCCAGTTATAGGAATCAGGAAATTGGTTCTTGCTCAAGACAAGACGATATACCGCGTTGTCAGTACAGCAGTTTCTGGCTCAACATCAAATCACTGTGTAGCCACATGAACCGTATTATCCTGATTTATCACCTTGTGACTTTCCCCGGGATAAAACGGGCACTAAAAGGACAGTGTCATGCAGATATTACATCTATCCAAGCAGCCGTGACAAAACAACTTGCGGACATCCCGGAAAGTATCTTCCAGAACTGTTTTCAGGCTCTTTAGAAACGCTGGAAACTGTGTTTTGGCGGTATTTTGAAGGTGACCAGCATTAATTGTGAGTAAGGTACTTTTTTATATTATTTATTGTGTCAGTCCTGGAACTTGTTGGACGTAATTTGTAGTTCAGGAATGCTTTTTGCAAAAAAACACCGATCGTACGAGGGTGGATCGAAAAGTAACGTAGCAGAGATAAATAGGACTAGAAGCAAGCTTCTATCACCAGAGAAATGTTTATGGTCGGACTGCTGAAAAAAAGGAGGGAAAGGCGTTGTTTTGTCATAGGTTTCGTAAAACCCGGCCGCTGTGTGAACATTTCTGTTTGGGAAGAACATTGAGCATCATTTGGTTCGAGTACATCGGCCGCTTAAAGTTGACGTCTAGTGTTTTTGCTCCTTATACTTTTAATGGAAAAAGTTTCGACTCTTTCCTCAGGGAAGAAAGATTTCCCTTACATCAAAATAGGCCCACTGATAAAAAAAACGTTCTAAATCAGAGTGTACAATCGGTGTTTTTTGCAAAACACTTTCTTGAACCATATTAAAAATCAATAATTTTACTTCAATATAGTGGTAAGGAAGATTGGCGCCACTGCGAGAAAGTATCATAAAACTACATCGAAGTAAAGTTATTGATTTTTAATATGCAACCTAAGTCCAACAAGTTCTAGGACTAACAACATAGCTTACGTAACAGTAGTGGGATAAAAACATCACGTGTATGCCAGAAGACCGCAGTTCTTGGTCAAACAGCTTTCAACCATAGATTGAAGAAGCGTATATGCTCCAGCTTTGTCCGTCTGTCTGCCTGTCCGTCCGCACGATACCTCGCGTAAAAATGGCTCGATTTCGATGAAATTTTAGTATTTGGTAGGGAACCACCTGGGGACGAACCTATTGAAAATGGGCGAAATGGGGTCAAAGGTCACGACATAAAAGCGGTATGCATTCGATTGCTTTATGCGTCATAACTTGACTAAAAATGGTTCGATTTCGATGAAATTTTAGTATGAAGTAGGGGACCACCTGGGGACAAACTCTATTGGAAATGGTCGAAATGGGGTCAAAGGTAAGGACAATAGGAGTGGGATCCATTTCATTGCCCTTATGCGTCCTAACTTGTGTAAAAATGCTTCTATCGCGACAAAACTTTTTCATGTTGTTCTGAAGGTACACTGAACGGGTTCTGTTGAATATCATCGAAATGGGGTCAAAGGTCAGGGTACAGGAACGAGATTTATTCCACAGCCATTATCCTCATAACTTGAGTAATGATTTCTGATATGTTGGAAAGCGTATCATAATCAATGCATTGCATGATTTTGTTAACTTGTCTTTCTTATATTGACGGTAAATTACCGTTTTAAAGATGTGTTAACGGAAAATTCGGAATTTCCAGAAACCTTTCCGCAGTTTCTTTGGTATATTAACGGAAAATCTCCGTTCTCACTTTTTCTGTATCCGTCTAACGAGAAATTACCGGTAATAGGAGGGATTGGTAAGAATAATTGACGCTTAATTAACTTTTAAATTTTAACAGTCCGTCGAATTTTGAAGTTCCTTAGCGAGACCGGATATTGTGGATAGCATATCGCATGGATTTTGTTTATTGTGGCACAGGATATTTCTTCTCCTCTTCCCTATTTTGTGCACCAGCTATTTAATATTTATATTGTGTTACTGTAAGAAACCGGGTAGTTAACTTATTGTACAGATGATTATACGATGTCTGTGTATCAGTCTTTGGACAACTTAAGACAAAAGCTATTATAGCTATAAAGAGTAAATTTTATATTTAGTTTGTGTGTGTGTGTGAAATAATACTATAAAAAAGTACATTTCACTTTTTTTAAACATAACTGAAAGTCATTGTGAGTTGAAGAAAATCAAGTTGCAAATAATTTTTTTTTTCTGTAGGAAGACTTTTCATTTTTTGTGAAAAGTCCTCCTACAGAAAAAAAAAAAATACTACAAACCTATTCAGAAAAACAATTAGCTCCAACAGAAAATAAAATGACTAATTCACTCACATTAATGACAAAACAAAATTTCACCGTCGCGGAATTCGTTTTTCCATGTACGTGACTCAGCTCGCCAAGCGTTTGTAGCTCAGTTGTTAAAGTCGCAAGGTGCCCATTGAGCCACCTTGAACGATGGGGGTTCGAATCGGACCTCAGCGGAAGGGTTATCTGGGGGGTAAGGCTGAAAAGTACATTTGCGTCGATTTTGCGGAATTTCAATTTAAAAACGGAAAAACCTTAAATGGATTTTACTGAAATAAACAAAATTTCTGAGTAGGGAAAATCTGTAAAAATACGGAAGTTAAAATAAACAGGCGCTTTTAAAAACGGAAATTTCTGAAAAACGCGGATACCTACCGCCAACTTTGCTGCACGTTTTTTTCAGAAATTTTCCGTGAATTCACACCACTTATTTTGTACAGTGTGAGGTTATGTACTCACAGCAAATAAGGTTGCTGCATTAACACTTTTTAAACTCCAAAGTCTTTTGGTGACAGGGCAACTCTGATTCCCTTTCATTGTAAAAACAGGGGTCTTGTAAATTATTCCTAGGACACACTCTCAAAGAGCTGATTTCCTACTGGACATACACAGAAAATGCAAGAAATGTATTTGTAATATATCAGATGACAGCCCTTGAATAATGACGGGAAAAATAAGATATGTAGAATAATTTTTATAGTAACCAGGTATTCTTTTTGTTTATGATGTCCAAATGTGAAAATACAGAGTGGGTGAAAAGTAACTCCCTATTAGAAATATTTAATAACTTTAATACTAATTGATCGATTTTAATGGAACAAGTTTTTAATTGCACAGTAGAATGGTACAACTTTACTACAGTGTTTAAAATTTACATAGGCACAAGTGTTAAAATTCCACATAGCCACCAATATTGTTCACAAGTTTTTGCAGTCGTCTGGGAGCATCTTCGACTGACTTCAGCAGGAACTCACGTGGTATGTCTACCAGAACATGCCGAATGCGTTCCTCCAACTCATCCAAAAGCGTTGGCTTTGTTCGATAAATTTCTTCCTTCGCTTACCCCCACAGGAAAAAGTCACATGGGGTGAGGTCAGGGGCTTCTTGCTGGCCATTTATGTGGACCTCGACGACTCAGCCAACGTCCCAGTAATTGGACGTCGAGCCACTCACGAACAGTGCGTGCAAAATATGGAGGAGCACCATCTTGCATGAATATGAGATCATTGAAGTTGTCCCAAGTGGATATTGTAGGTCACACATGTTCTTGAAGCAAGGTTAGGTAACGATCTGCATTTATTGTGTCCCGCATAAGGAATGGCCCCGTAACTTTACTGGAGGTCATGCCGAACCACACTGTGACCTTGGGCCGATTTTGCATCTTTTCAACAATGTTTCCAGGATCATCTGGTGCTCAGTATTGGCAGTTGTGGAGGTTCACAAATCCTCCAACATGGAAGACGGCCTCGTCGCTTTAAAGGATGTTGTGAAGCAACTGGGGCCAGTCAGCATACCAAGCAAGCATGGTATCTCCAAACCCCATCCGACGATCACAGCTTCCGCTGATAATTCCTGGCAATAATGCGGCTACCAAGGACGCCAATCTAACTCCTTTGAAACAGTTCGTATTGTGTGACGGGATAGACCACTTTCACGAGCGGCCAGGCGTGTTGACTTTTGCGGACTTCAGGTCAACATTTCCTTCACAACTTGCACGTTCTCCTCCTGTCTGGATGTTGAAGGACGACCGCATCTGTGAGTATCTCTTACAGATCCTGTATTAATGAGTTTGGAACGGCAGTTCTTGGTGGTTTGGCTGGTCCGTGAACACTGCGCCACCATCTTTGCACCTGCACAACAGACTACCACACTTCGTAATGGCATGTGACCTAGACACGTTCACCCAGTGTCAGGCGTTGGGTCATTCTGGAGTGCTGTTATCACTCTGAAATGAAAACAGAAATTAGCAATACAATTCTACCAGTTTAGGAATCGCGATATTATTTATTTCATCCAAATGCTGTGATTTTTCAAAAAGTTCTTACACTTTTTAACAGGGAGTTATTTCTCACCCACCCTGTATATTTGATGAACATTAAAACACCCTCACGTGCAGAAAGTAGTCAGTACCTGCGTAATTTCGGTGGGATATCTTAGGAATTGTTTACTTCGAGTTGCTACCACATCACGAATCCACTGTTTTGAGATCTACTGTCACCATCACGGACGTCTGAATGTGGCTTTAAAGCATAATAGCTCTAGGTTGGTCAATCAAAGTAGAGTCATCATTTCTGTTAACTAGGTTTGTTCTTCCAAGATAACTTTGTAAAATGAGGATCACAGTTCTACGTAATTGATGATGTTAAGGAGTACGACGTTTAAATATTCATGGAGTGCATCAGTGCCTTTTAAAACTATTTATTCTTCTCTTTGACTTAACCGTGGAAGGTTGTCCACAGCTTTGCTTGTCTTACTTTCTCTTCACGCAAACAATCTCTCTCCTGGAACCGCTTTTGTTACGTTTTTATTTTAGGTTATTCCCTCGTCTATCTCCGGTGTACGGGAAAAAACTCAATTCCCCGGCTAGCTTAGATCCGTCCTGGGCTAAAACCTAAAGGTACCGCTGGCCTTTTCTCTTGCCACCGCGCCCTTGTAACTCCTCATCTTGACTGTCAGCTACCCCTTTTTTTCGCCGGAGAATTCACTTCCCAGGAAGTGATAACTTCTAACCCTTTCGCCACCGAAAACGCTTTGGGATTCACTGGCTTCGGCTTCACAAAGCCTCAAAGTTGAAATTAAAAAGACTCCCGCTTTCCGTTCGGTTACTTTGAAGAGAAGGAGGCAGAGGTGCTAATGTTAACTGGACGAAGCCTCAAGCACGAAAATGCAAATGACTTTTCATTGTCATACCATTGCAGATGGATTCTAGAAAGAGCGTCCCAACGGCACCATTGACAAGCCATATCTCCTGACTGGGTGACAAAGAAAAAGTTTCCCACGCATCTTGGAAACGAAAGAAATAGAACGCGAAGACGAAAGAAAAGTTGCGAACGAGATTTAATATTTTTGCCTAAAATTCTAGTATTAAATCTCCGTAACACTTCACCCGGATAGCGCTTACCTCTGTACTGCAAGAATGAGCATCCAAAGCTCTATTTTTGCAATGCACGTTCGTCATCGAAATAGTATTGCATAGATTCTGTCTCCACGAAAAAATTATTAGGATGTTTTTCGCATTTAAAACAAAAGTGCTTCCCCCCAATGCATCGCTGAAGAGGCCAAAAAGAAGAAAATACTTCATAGCCAAATCCCGAGACTAAGGTTAAGTGGGGTAGCAAAGTTCAATTACTGTATCACAGAAGAAAAGTGATACCCTTGGCCAACATTTACTTTCTACGAATTTCGTTGAATATTAAGAAAGAAGAAAACTGATTCCACTGCAGTATAGAAAATCAGCGGAGTACGAAAAAAAAGCTAGTTCCACTGCAATATTTAAAATTCAGCACAGTACGACGAAAAGTCTTGATTATACTACGTTTGTCTTTTTATAGTGTAGCATTATGGGTACTGTAATGAAACTTTCTTGTAACTTTTGCGAGTTTCATATGAACCGTTTATGTGGATACTTATGTTGCACCTTTACAGCTACGAGGTGAAAAAAGGGACCACATTAAATAATATTTAGTTGTAAGTAATTTACTTGCTTTATTACCAAAGTAATGTATTTTATAAACAAATACATCGCTCTTTCCATGTTCCAGAAACACATAGCAACCGAAAAATTGTTATTCGGTCACCACCGGGGAATCGAATCCACGGATCTCTCGATATCTAGCCGAGCGCGCTAGCCTTACACCATGGTGGCCAACAATCCACGGTGCTATGTCTGTTTTTAAGTCAGCTACTACATCATAAATCCGTCAGATGGGCTCAGCTACTGAAACGTCTCCATCTGGTGGGTTCAACGGCACTGGCTATATATTAATTATAGCAGTTAAATCCAAAGGGCGAGATCCAAAGTGAAAGTCCTCCAAATACGTGGCGTCAGTAAATAAACAAATACACCGCTCTTTCCACGTTCCAGAAACACATAGCAGCCGAAAAATTATTATTCGGTCACCGCCGGGGAATCAAATCCACGGATCTCTAGATATCTAGCCGAGCGCGCTAGCCTTACACCATGGTGGCCAACAATCCACGGTGCTATGTCTGTTTTTAAGTCAGCTTCTGACATCTTAAATCCGTAAGATGGGCTCAGCTACTGAGACGTCTCCATCTGGTGGGCATTAACGGCACTGGCTATATATTAATTATAGCAGGTAAATCCAAAGTAAAAGTCCTCCAAATACGTGGCGTCAGTAAATAAACAAATACATCGCTCTTTCCACGTTCCAGAAACACATAGCAACCGAAAAATTATTATTCGGTCACCGCCGGGGAATCGAATCCACGGATCTCTAGATATCTAGCCGAGCGCGCTAGCCTTACACCATGGTGGCCAACAATCCACGGTGCTATGTCTGTTTTTAAGTCAGCTTCTGACATCTTAAATCCGTAAGATGGGCTCAGCTACTGAGACGTCTCCATCTGGTGGGCATTAACGGCACTGGCTATATATTAATTATAGCCGGTAAATCCAAAGTAAAAGTCCTCCAAATACGTGGCGTCAGTAAATAAACAAATACATCGCTCTTTCCACGTTCCAGAAACACATAGCAACCGAAAAATTATTATTCGGTCACCGGCGGGGAATTGAATTCACGGATCTCTCGACATCTAGCCGAGCGCGTTAGCCTTACACCACGGTGGCCAACAATCCACGGTGGCCAACAATCCACGGTGCTATGTGTTTTTTAAATTTGTTTTTAAAAATTAAAACACACGTTTTTAATTTTGTTTTTAAACACACATAGCACCGTGGATTGTTGGCCACCGTGGTGTAAGGTTAACATGGTTTCAATTCCCCGGCGGTGACCGAATAACAATATTTCGGTTGCTATGTGTTTCTCGAACATGGAAAGAGCGATGTATTTGTTTATTTACTGACGCCACGTATTTGGAGGATTTTCAATGTATTTTATGTTATCGATCATTTGAGTTTAAATGGAAATTTTCCGTCTGCCTTCGAACAATGCATTTGGATACAGCGACTGGAAATTTAAGTAAATTATGTAACAGGAGAGAGCAACATGCGCTCGGGACAACAATTTCGTCAGATGTATGGGCGTAGAATCTTCATGGTCCGATATGAAAACTAATCCCAGTTCTTTTTCAATGTATCACGAATTGAATGTGCATGCTTATCTAGATCACACCTAATTAACTTCGATGAATCATTTTAGTTGTTGAAATATACTCTGCCCTTATTTTAAAAATTATATCCCAATTTTATCATGTTGAGAGGAAAATTTTGTTTATATTTTCCAATTCCTTTGTTTCACGAAACTTCTTAACTAGATTTTGAATTTTTGCATTATAAAACGAAAAGGCCGCGATTTGTGACACAAAGTAAATACACGTTCTTCTTGTTGCACGTAAAAACGCAATTTAAATGAACAGCTTAAGTGATAATTTATTTGAAAATGAGTGGGAAAGGCATAAAGTTGATCTAGTGTGTATCCGAAAGCAGTGTTAATTTTGCTGTCGAAAAGAATGCTCTCAACTGATGACGAAAAACTAAATCCACCATCTGCTGTAGTATCTACAGATTTATTTGCACCAAAACAAGTGCCACACATACGTATGTTGTATCACTTACCGAATAAAGCAATGTTTGTCTAAGAAATCCACTTCACTGAGATGAGAAAGATGTGTTTTGTAATATTGTTCTCATTGACATATTTGCTTTTGAAAGTTATCATCAAATATTTATACGCTTTTGCGTTAGTTTTTTTTTTCTTTTTTGCAACTAACTGTGAGAAATTTGTCACATGAGTTTCACTTGTTTCGAAGCTTTTACTTTCATCTTTCAATTAGAAGAACAAATTCCTTCAGCAGAAATCAATCCAACGTGTCAAAAAATCTCATTTAAAACATCACATCCTCTTTACTCTTTTCACGAAATTTTAAAATCTACGCCTATAATAGCAATTTATTCTACAACAGCACTGTTTACTTTGAATTTAAGAAATATTTCCGTAATATGACAATTAGTTAAAAATTATAAGATCGCTGCGGCTATTAGTATCTTACACTAAAATAAGCAATTTGTCAAGACCTCGGATTAGCAAAATTAATTTTTAAATAACGATGATGAAAACATGTTTCTAAAACTTAATATTCTCAAAGTAGAAAGTGAGTGTTTTGATAATGTGTTTCGAATGACGTACGAAGTGTCGAAACACTATCAGAAATCTACTGTTAAAAATTATGTGGTCAAACAAATTTCGTGTTTGACGCCAGTCTGCTAACAAAAGTAGTCGGATGAAAAATATGGAAATAAGATACAAAAAAAGTCTTCGCTTTAAGAAGAAATGTCTTTCAATATGAGCACCTATAAAATTTTTAAAAATGATCATGGTGTTTCACACAACGAATAAAATTCATCTTCTCAATGACGACAATATATAAATGTCAGTGACTTTCAACTAGCAAGACATTTTTTCAAAATTTCTGTTTACCCTGAAAATGTAAGCATAAATAAATATCATCAAACCAGATGATACTAAAGCTACTCAATGATGAACGTTAAACTTAAAGAGCTAGCAATCAACAAAATTCTGTTTCCCATCAAAATATACAGTGGATGTTCACACGTTTTTAAAATTTTCCAGCAACATAGTTAATGTTTAAAACAAAATTCTTTCTTTCTTAAACATTCTATCTGATAGCGTTTTCCCTGGACTATAAACCTACAGCTAGATTCAAAGACAACAGGGCATTTCTTAAAATTGGTAGTGGTATTTTATTCAACTCCTCTTTCATAGTCCAATCAGCGTTTTCCCTACAGCTAGATTCAAAGACAACAGGGCCTTTCTTAAAACTGGTAGTGGTATTTTATTCCACTCCTCTTTCATAGTCCAATCACTGTTTTAGGCCTGTTTTTTTAAAAGAAAAAGCCCGCTCTTTTTAGCAGTCCGAAGGCACAATAATCCATTGGTGACACATCAGGTGACTGAACGAGTATGAGCAAAACGTGTAGACTTGATACCTCTCTCGTTTTTCATTTTTTCAGGAAATGGTGTGGTAGATTTGGATGTACGACTGGTAGCTTTATTCTAATGGAGTTCTGCTCTTTGAAGATTCTGTGGATAAAGGAATGGTACTTCCTCTTTAAATATAGAAGTTAAAGCATCATTTTGGTGACATTTTGAATTTATTTTAACATTCTTTTCAACTTTTCTTAACTTTAATTTCCCACCGTACGAGAAACCAGCAGTAATCATGAATCCGCTGCTAAAGCTTTCTTTGGATTATTCGAAGCAAGTTTGTAAGTCTCTTTCTGCCCTTTTGCGATATTAAATCAACCTTTTCTTGTTACAGTCGTTCAGACAGAACCATGCTTCATTAATAGTCACAATAAATTTCTGTCTGTCTCCAGCTAAATGATTTGCATAAAAACGTCTACACCTTGTTCTGTGCTCAGCCACATGGGTAGGCAAAAGGCGGTGAACATTACGATTTTTTTTTTCAATTCAAATATTTCTTTAGTACCTTGTTTACGTCTGAACTCACATGGGTTTTTCTCCCATTGAGTTATAACTGGCAGTCAGTCAAGTTATACGTATTGTTATAAATACAAGGTACCATGCAAATAAAAGGTATGACGGGCCGCGGGTGGCCTAGTGGTCAGCGTTCGTGACTGCCACGGAGATGACCCCAGGTTCGAGCAGGTACGAACGCTCGAACCACTAAATACCAGCCGTGCGTCGGATGGGCGTGTTAAGCCATCGGACCCCTGGTACTGGCCCCGTGGTAATAAATAAGGGCGTCTTTTCCCCCTTTCTACCTCGCTTCCGTGTCACCTTCCTATCGGGCACTCTAGCCAAAATCTCCTAGTTTCCTATTTCTAAGGGTTGTTTAAGACCTGGGGTCAGACACACCCTTCCTAAAATTCTCTACATATGATCTGATCTGATGGGCACATTAAGCCGTCGGACGCCGGGTACTGGCCCCCGGTAGTAAATAAGGGCGTCTTCTACCTCGCTTCCGTGTGACTTTCCTATCGGGCACTCTAGCCCAAATCTCCTAGCTTCCTATTTCTAAGGGTTGTTCAAGACCTGGGGTCAGACACGCCCTTCCTAAAATCCTCTACATATGATCTGATCTGATCGGATCTGATGGGCACATTAAGCCGTCGGACCCCGGGTACTGGCCCCCGGGTAGTAAATAAGGGCGTCTTCTACCTCGTTTCCGTGTGACTTTCCTAACAGGCACTCTAGCCCAAATCTCCTAGCTTCCTATTTCTAAGGGTTGTTCAAGACCTGGGGTCAGACACGCCCTTCCTAAAATCCTCTACATATGATCAGATCTGATCTGATCTGATGGGCATATTAAGCCGTCGGACCCCGGGTACTGGCCACCCGGTAGTAAATAAGGGCGTCTTCTACCTCGTTTCCGTGTGACTTTCCTATCGGGCGCTGTAGCCCAAATTTCCTAGCTTCCTATTTCTAAGGGTTGTTTAAGACCTGGGGTCAGACACTCCCTTCCTAAAATCCTCTATATATGATCTCATCTGATCTGATGGGCATATTAATCCGTCGGACCCCGGGTACTGGCCACCCGGTAGTAAATAAGGGCGTCTTCTACCTCGCTTCCGTGTGACTTTCCTATCGGGCGCTGTAGCCCAAATTTCCTAGCTTCCTATTTCTAAGGGTTGTTTAAGACCTGGGGTCAGACACTCCCTTCCTAAAATCCTCTACATATGATCTGATCTGATGGGCACATTAATCCGTCGGACCCCGGGTACTGGCCCCCAGGTAGTAAATAAGGGCGTCTTCTACCTCGCTTCCGTGTGACTTTCCTATCGGGTACTCTAGCCCAAATCTCCCAGCTTCCTATTTCTAAGGGTTGTTTAAGACCTGGGGTCAGACACTCCCTTCCTAAAATCCTCTATATATGATCTGATCTGATCTGATGGGCACATTAAGCCGTCGGACCCCGGGTACTGGCCCCCGGTAGTAAATAAGGGCGCATTCTACCTCGCTTCCGTGTCACTTTCCTATCGGGCACTCTAGCCCAAATCTCCTAGCTTCCTATTTCTAAGGGTTGTTTAAGACCTGGGGTCAGACACTCCCTTCCTAAAATCCTCTACATATGATCTGATCTGATCTGATAAAAGTTATGGCAGATTAGGTACCTTGTTTACGTCAGTATTTACGCCTATGAATGTGATTTATCAAATACTGTTACGACTTCAGTAGTAGTGTTTTACCATATGCTATCATATCTTTGTTTGTGGATTTGAGATTAATTAGTGTTAAGTCTGTAAGATTTGTTGTCGATGTATAAAATCTTCGACTGTGTTATTATGTCTTCGGCTGTACTCCGGCAAGTCAGATCTTAAGTTGGGCTCCGACAAGTCTGGTCTTCGACTGTGCTACTAGTTGTCGCCGTATGAAGTCTTCGGACTGCGGCTAGTGAGCGAAAACCTGACTTGCCGCTTCGGGTGTGTAGTAGCCTAAGCGCTAGCTTCTGATCATTCGTCCCAGATAGACCCAAGTTTGAGTCCCGGATGAGATATGGGTGGTATGTTTGTCTTAACGGCATTAGCTGTATCCCTTCCCTAGGATCAATAGCTCTAAATTAGAGAAGGACGAAGGCTTGTAACGCGTAGAGTTGCTTACCGTGGTCGTTAAACATCGAAATAAGAAAAACAACCAGACTTAAGGATACTCAATAACTCCAATTTACTTAAGTGTGATTTTTGAACCCTGAATCATCATAGTGGCTAAATACTTTTCACGTGAACAGGAATTTGTCGAGCAGTTTTCACGCAGGGTAGCTCTTGAATAATCTGATATGAAAACTTGGAATCTAGAATTTTAGCCATATTACAAACAATCTGAAAACGTATCGATATTTTGAACAACTGAATGAGATTAGATTTCAAATTATATCAGTGATCAGCTTCATTTATTTACTTTTTTTTTTTTTTTTTTTTTTTTTGATTGGAGGTTTAACGACTACCGTGAGCAACTCAATGGGCTATAAGCAGTCGCCCTTCCCTAATTTAGGGTTGCTGGTTCCAGGGAAGGGAGAGAGTCAGTGCCATAAGACAAACATCCATGCCTCACCGGGATTCGAACCCGGACCCCTTTCGGACGAATGATCAGAGGCCATCGATTAGACCACTGCGCCACAGGGGCGGCTTATTTATTTACTCATTTTAAGGGACTCCATGCCTATTTTAAGGATATGGGTAATTGAAACAACAATGAAAATTTAAAAATGCAATAAGAAGAATTTAGAAAAAAAAAGGTACAAAAAATGAATGAAAATTGTACAGGTGGCTAAAGCTGATTTCTGATATAGTTGCATATATAGCACCTTTACATTTAGTTCATGGAAAAAAAATATTGTTTCTCAGAGGATTGAATAAACGTCAAACATCTAACGGAGCAGCATGACAGAAGATATCAGTTCTTTACATTCAGAAGCAGTGTGGGGACTGAGAGTCTAAAAAAGGGAATGCCGCCCCGGTGGCGCAGTGGTCTAAGCCGATGGCCTCTGATCATTCGTCCGAAAGGGGTCCGGGTTCGAATCCCGGTGAGGCATGGATGTTGTGTTTGTCTTACGGCACTGGCTCTCTTCCTTCCCTGGAACCAGTGACCCTAAATTAGGGACGGGTGACTGCTTATAGTCCATTGAGTTACTCACGGTGGTCGTTAAACCTCGAATCAAAAAAAGGGAAACGGTACTGATAGAATCGCCCATATTGATGAATGGAAAAAAATAAATAAAAAACCAACGCAGCCCCGGTAGCGCAGTGGTCTAAGCGCCAGTTTAGGATCATTCGTCCGTGAAGGGTCCGGGTTCGAATCCCGGTGAGGCATGGATGCTTTGACTGTCTTACGGCACTGGCTCTCTCCCTTCTCGGGAACCAGTGGCCCTAAATTAGGGATGGGCGACTGCCTATAGCCCTCTGAGTTGCTCACGGTTGTCGTTAAACCCCCAATTAAAAATACAACACCAATAAGGTGGCATCTCCTTTCCATTCGATGTAACTGATGTCATTTGTTGAAAGTGTAGTGGAAATGTCTCTTGCGTACTTATCCGTACATCTTGAAATTCAGCTATGTGAGGAAACTATTTAGAACAATTTTAATTTGCTTAACATACGCAGTATTGTAATTATTCCAAATAACGATTTTCTAAAGGTGGTCTCACTAAAATGAAGCAGAGTTTCTTTAGAATGCTGATGTTACAAAAGTTCCAAGAGCTTCGTATGATGAAAACCAAACTTTCCATTGTTGTATACAACATTGACATGTTCAGGAAAGGTAAGGTTGGATTAATCAATGACGTTTAAATCTCCCAAGTGGAATCATTTATAATCGTGAAATGTTGTGTTTAATGCAGTAAAAAAAAATAACTCTTTGCTGTAAGTGTCCTGCTTGTTTGGAATTAAACCTTTTGATTAAATGCCAGTTCAAAAGAAAATCAAGCATAATTCATTTTCCAATAAAACTGTGTGACGTATTTCGGTGAAAACTGATACTATATGACAAAATTTGTCTAAAATAAATATTAGTCGTGATCATTGATCTAAATGTGGATTTAGAAGAATCAAAATAAATGCATTAAGTTGTCAAGCAGAAACTGACTTCACTCATTTCATTCTCAAATCAACTTCAATTGTTTAGATTATTCATACATGAAGAGTGCTGTTCATAGGAAAAAGTCCCAATATGTAAGTCTATAGAACGTTTACCAGATGTTACGTAACATGGGTCTTTCTTAATGGCGATCATTCAATCTTTTTAATCAAATTCCATCCGACTCACTATAATTAACATCGGGAGGGTTCCTATTGAAAATAAAACGTGTGGAACACAATAAGATATAGTACTAAATACCAAATGTATGGTTAATAATTGTCACTTATTAAGCTAATGCACTCGGTAAAGTAATGCAGCACGTCATAATTCTAAAAAAACAGCAACATTGTTTCGCTTACAAATTATTATTAGTCGGAAGTCTCCGATCTTAAACATTGTCGGAAGGAATTTGATTAAAAAGATTAAACGTACATCATCAAGAAAGAATTATACTGCACAACATCTGGAAAACATATTCTAGAAACTTTCCACTTTAGGACTTTTCCAATCAACAGCAGTTTTTACATACGAGAAATCTAAAAAATGAAGTCGGTTTTACAAATGAAATGAGTGAAGTCAGATTTTTGCATGACAACGTCTTTGTGCGTTTATTTTAAGACTTCCAAATCGACATTTAGATCATAACCAATGATCAAGATTAACATCTACTTTGATAAACGTTTTCATGTGGTAACGATTTTCACCGAAATGTGTCAAACAGTTTTCTTCAAAGATAATCTGAAATAATTTCCGATAGAAACTTGAACTCAAAATTTTTAATATCTTACGAAATGTAAGAAATAAATCAGTGAAGGAGAAAATACATCTCAGATGAGATGGATCAAGCTGTCTTTGTGTGCTTTATTTTGGAATTATTTGAAATCAAATTCGGAATCGTAAATTTAAATGTAAGAATTATGCGAGGCGCTGATTTTGAAAGAAATATGACAACATCTTAGTCTCAGGGAGAAATTCAATAAATATGAAAAGATTAAAGCTGATTCAGTCAAGAAAACTTTATGCTTGACTGTGTCTCACCTGGTTAAACTGAAATTAAAATTTCTTTGAATAAAAACCTGCCTCCCCGGTGGCGCAGTGGTCTAAGCGATGGCCTCTGATCATTCGTCCGAAAGGGGCCCGGGTTCGAATCCCGGTGAGGCTTGTCAACCATTATCAATCCACTGCTGGACGAAGGTCTCCCCAAGTTTCTTCCACAACGGTCTGTCTTGTGCCAGTCTCCACCATGTTACTCCGCATACTTTCGAATTTCATCCACCCATTTCGCATGTGGTCTTCTTCTGGGTCTTTTCCTGTCCCTCGGAATCCAGTCTAAAATTTCAGCTGTCCATCGATGGTCTGTCCTTCTGGAAATATGTCCAGCCCATTGCCATTTCAGAGATTTTACTCTGATCATGATGTCTTCCACTCTTGTCATTTTTCTGATCCACGAGTTCCTCTTCTTATTTCTCCTGGTTATACCAAGCATGCACCTCTCCATGCTGCTTTGAGTTTTCTGCAGTCTTTGTAGGGCTATGTCTCTTTTAGTTAAGGTCCACGTCTCTGCACCAAATGTAAGCACTGGAAGGATGCATTGATCACACACTTTTCTTTTAAGACATAATGGCATATTGCTCTTGAAAATTATACTGTTTCTTCCAAACGTTCTCCATGCAAGTTTTATACGCCGATAAATTTCTTCATCAATGTGACCCTCATTTGATATCTTCTGTCCAAGGTAAATGTAGGTATTGGTTATCTCCAGCTTTTCCCCATCAATCGATAAATCTTCATTTCTTGTAAAATCATTGTAGATCACTTTTGTCTTCTGAAAGTTCATTTTTAATCCCACTTCTTTACACTTGTCAGCAAGTTCCAGGATCACACTCTGCAGCTCTGACGGGGTAATTGCAAAAATGACTACGTTATCAGCAAAACGAACATGTATATAAATATGTATATACTCTGCACCTTTGAGTCGAATTCCTATATATTTATATATATATCATCATCATCATCATTGTCAACCATTATCAATCCACTGCTGGACGAAGGTCTCCCCAAGTTTCCTCCACAACGGTCTGTCTTGTGCCAGTCTCCTCCATGTCACCCCTGCATACTTTCGAATTTCATCCACCCATCTCCCATGTGGTCTTCTTCTGGGTCTTTTCCTGTCCCTTGGAATCCAATCTAAAATTTCGGCTGTCCATCGATGATCTGTCCTTCTGGCAGTATGTCCAGCCCATTGCCATTTCAGGGATTTAACTCTGATCATGATGTCTTCCACTCTTGTCATTTTTCGGATCCACGAGTTCCTCTTCTTATCTCTCCTGGTTACACCAAGCATGCACCTCTCCATGCTGCTTTGAGTTGTCTGCAGCCTTTGTATGTCTCTTTTAGTTAAGGTCCACGTCTCTGCACCATACTTAAGCACTGGAAGGATGCATTGATCAAACACTTTTCTTTTAAGACATAATGGCATATTGCTCTTAAAAATTATGATGTTTCTTCCAAAAGCTCTCCAGGCAAGTTTTGTACGCCGATTAATTTCTTCATCAATGTGACCCTCACTTGATATCTGCTGTCCAAGATAAACGCACGTGTCTGTTATCTCCAGCTTTTCTCCATCAATCGATAAATCTTCATTTCTTGTAAAAGCATTGAACATCACTTTTGTCTTCTGAAAGTTCATTTTTAATCCCACTTCTTTACTCTTGTCAGCAAGTTCCTGGATCATACTCTGTAGCTCTGATGGGGTAGTTGCAAAAATGACTATGTCATCAGCAAAACGAAGGTGGGTTAGATAATCTCCATTAATCTTTATCCCCTTGTTTTCCCAGCTCAGCGACTGAAAAACACCCTCCAATGTGGCATTAAAGAGCTTCGGAGATATGGGGTCACCTTGTCTCACTTCCTTTCCAATTTTTATGTGTGTTGTATTTTCAAACAGCCTAATCTTTGCACTTGCATTTTCATAGATGTTATTAATAATATTAATGTATGCATCTTCAATACCGCAGGTTTTCAGAGCCATTGTAACTGCTGATGGTTTCACCGAATCAAAGGCTTTTTCATAATCGATAAAAGCCATGCACAATGGAAGTTCATATTCCCTCGCTCTTTCAATTAGTTCTCTCAGCACGTGGATATGATCTGTTGTGCTGTAGCCAATCCTGAATCCAGCTTGTTCTCTCGGTTGAGCCATGTCCAGTGTTACCTTCAAGTGGTGTGAAAGAACTTTAGTGAAGATTTTATAAACTACTGATAGGAGGCTGATAGGTCTGTAGTTTCCGAGATCCTCAATGTCACCTTTCTTATGTAGCAGGATCATTGTAGCGGTGTTCCAATCCTCAGGAATCTTTCCTTCATTAAGGCATCGAGTGAAAATTTGGGCGAGTACTGTTTCGATTTCTCCACTTGCTTCTTGTATGATGTCTACAGTAATTCTACCTTCTCCTGGAGCTTTTCCTCGCTTCATGTTCTTGATTGCATGTGCAACTTCTGCTGGAAGGACTCTGTGTTTTATAGAAGGAACACTGAGTCTTGCGTCTCTGATCACTAATGCAAAATGTTGCAATACTCAAACGCATAATGGCATCTGAAATTTTAGAACTAAAGCCTGTTAGCTAACAAAGTGTCCGTCAGAGAGAATGGATTTATTCAAATGGAACTTCTACTAGCTGGTGTCTTGGAGAAGCTGAGCTATAGCTGCAAATCGAAATATAAATTTACGCATCTTAGCAGCAGAACTGTGCATTATGAAAAAAGTAGAAAATGTGAGCGAAATGTTGCTCATCGTAAACGCTATCGGAATTAAATAGTTAATAAACATAGAAAGAGCGATGACTTCTTTCTGTTTGATGGAATTAAATAGTTTTCCAAATAAGACTTTTAGAAGCAGAGCTAATGTGGGAAATACGCTGTACATCTATGTTTTACAGAAAGAACACTGAGTACTGTTTAGAGTAGAAAGTGATATATATATATAAATATATATATATATATATATATATTCTATAAAGAAGATACCTAAGCAAAAAAATACATATATAATTTTGACTCACACCTAATACAACATAGAAAAGGTTATGTATCTACCTGTGTGAGTAAAAGGAGAAAAGATAAAAAAATTAAAACAAAACAACTGAATGTAGAAGGTGTCGAGAATACTGAGCCTTGGCTTTATCAAGGACCAGCAAAAACTCTGCATTTTCTCACTTCCACAAAGACCTAGTTGGAAATGGGTTTCTGCAAGGCCATAGATGCAAGTAACATTCCCACCTAAAATAGTTAAAAAATATATATATATAAGTCATGTCCTCCGTAGAGTAGCATGACCTAGCACTAGTTAACAATTTCGCTTGCATCCATTAACCTTCATGGCCCGACCCATGCTCTTCATCTGTTACTATTACACAGAGAGAAGAAGATTAAAGAGAACTCAAGCTGTGAGAGTGACATAATAAATGGAAATGATTTTCAGCTATAACGAAATTCCAAGTTCGTTTGAGAGAGAATTTAAACTTGAAAAACAATGCAAAAGAAATCCAAATTTTACATTGCAATTAAAAAAGGAAAGGTTAACTTATAACGAACAGATTTTTGAAAGAAAACTTGAGTCTAAAAACCCCCTACTCTACAACTTATGACAGCACGAAAACGAGAATAAGTTAAAGATAAATATTAACTAAAGAAAACTTTGTGAAAGTTATATACCTTAAACAGTTAGTTGCAATATGTACAAAGTATTTCAGCAGTGCTTTAAGTGCATAATTAATTAGTTATTAAGAACTTAACTACTTTGAAAAAACAGCGCATCGACAGCGCATAGAAAAGGAACAGGCTTAGCCTTCTTCTGTTCCTAGGTACCCCAAAAGACGCTCAAAGTTACAAAGAAAAGTAAGAGTTAAAACCCGCAAAAATGTTAACAGACAAACCAATGCTTAAAAGCTGAAAAGCTAAAAAACGACAGAGAAAAGGTACATAAAGTACAAACATTGAACTTATAAAACCTAGAACCCAAAAACAAGGAAGAGAGCTTACCTCTTGTGTGACAAAAACTTTTCTCCACACAAGAGGAGAACATGGCTGACCCCTTCCGCCACTCCTAGACGCTGGGGGGCAGTGAGGGTGGGGCTGATGGCCTCCTCATACAGCAAGAAACCAATGCGCAGAGATTTTAACCAGAGAAAAAAATATATAAACTTAAGACTGTGGATCTGTATGATCAGAATGAGCAGAATTAACTCTCCAGAATACATGAGAAATATTATAAAATACACGAGCAGTTTATTTAATAATCTTTGCATGTATTAAATCACCTTAGTGAGCTTCTATAGATTAATCAGAATCTTATTAATTTTAATGTTGGTTTTACTATTTTTAGTATAGCTATCCTAGTGATGAATAACTAGTTTTCTTTTTTATTTGTTTTTATTTTCTTTTATAAACAGATTTTTAAGCTTTTTTTGTGATTTTGTTTATATTATTTAATTTTTTGTTTTAATAGGACCGTCATATCCATAGCACTAAGGTTCCTTTAGGTAGTTAATAGGCATCCTCTAGCCAACTTCCTTACGGCTTTGATTGGTCAGAATCATATTATTAACTGTGTAGAAAATTAAAGCAGATCTGCCAACCTTACTCTATTATTCAGAATAATTTTTCTTAAAGTTCTTTTGATGAAAGAAGAAGGAATTTCGTTCTCTAGAAAACTTTCTAATAGTATATTAATGTGGTAATTGAAATCCAAATTGTTGCTGCAAATTCTTGAAATTCTTAGGACCTGAGAAATTAGTACATTCTCAATTACTTTGGTTGAAATGTTATTATTCCAGTGTAGATATTTAATTACTTTGAAAGGAAAATTAACTCTTTTATCAAAGAGGCTAATAGATGGGTTACCTCTGTTGAGCTTAATGCTTAAGTCTAGGAACTCAAGTTCCTGATTACTGTGGTTGGTTTTACATAAGTTAAGAGAGCTAGGATAGATATTATCAAAATCACTCTCTATAACTTCTGAATTATTGATACACAGCAGATCATCAATATATCTAAAAGTGTAAAGGTAGTTATCTGAGCAGGTGGGGTGATTTTTAATGAATTTATATTCCTTAAAGAACAGGAATAGATTAGCGATATTTGTGGACATTGATGTTCCCATTGGAATACCGTTCACTTGCTTATAGAGAGTATTATTATATAAGATATGGTTATTTTTTATGCAGCAATTGAGATAAGAGTTCCAAGTTCCTACATCAACAAATTGGTTAAGTTTAAATTCTGCATACAGCTCCTTAAATGTAGTGATTATATCTGATAGAGGCAGATTAGTATATAGGTTTTCAAAATCATAACTATTAATATCTAGGGGACAAACTTTGAGTATAGTAGAAATTACTTCTGCATTATTATTAATTATCCAAAAATCTCTGTACATCAAGTTAGAACAGTTTCTAATGTGTTTCAAAACCTTCTTTAAGACATCTTCAAAAGCAAGATCTATTTTCTTTTTTATGACTCCTTACTCCACTAGCTATGAACCTGAACTTCACAGGATCCTTATGAAACTTAACCGTTGCAAAAAGAAATGGAAATTCAGGCCCATATCTTCTAGTTTGTGGAATTTTAAGTTTCTTGAAGAATGCCTTAAACCGATTTTCTAACTGCTTGGTAGAATAACTTACGGGCTCGTATGTTACTCTATTATTCTAAAATTTTTTCCCTAGTCTTCAGTTTTGCTCTTAAGTATATATATATATATATATATGAGTAGAAAGTGATATATATATATATATAAATATATATATATAATGGGATGTAAGGTCAGGTGATGCGTAACATCACAGCCTCTCCTTGACAAATGTCAACCCCGCCTTTTCGTGGTACATCCTGTTCCCACTAAAGAGGCTCTGACGACCGCCAATAGCGGTATAACTATAACATCGGGATTAGAGGAAATGCTATCCCACACTCACCAACCCGCTTGGCCAGCGTGGTGAGTTATGGCCAAACCCCTCCAAAATGACTCCACAACTTAAATCTTGGCCCTCAGTCTCCGGCAGCTGGAATGTACCTGGCCAAGGCAGCGGCCAGTGCGACATGAAGGCAGAGGGTGCTAAGAATCCCCGGAGGACCGGACTAGGCTGCCATCTGATGCTGACCTTGGCTACGTACAACGGACGCTCCCTATCTTCTGATTCAAGGCTTCTTGAATTGGAAGAGGAACTACAAAGGATCAAGTGGGACATCGTCGGGCTAAGTGAGGTAAGGAGAAAAGGAGAAGATCTCATTGAACTGAAAAGTGGACATCTCTTCTACTATCGTGGGACAGATACTGGCAGAACTAGTGGTGTTGGATTTATAATAAACAAGAAACTGAAGGATAAAGTGGTCGAAGTTGAAAGTTCCTCTGACAGAGCTGCACGACTCGTTATCCAACTCTCGAGAAGATACCAGGCTCAGATTATTCAAACTTATGCACCCACCACAAGTCATGCTGAAGAAGAAATTGAAGAATTTTATGAGGAAATTCGTCATCTAAATAATAAAGGTAAGCAGCACTTGAAGATAATTATGGGAGATTTCAATGCAAAAATAGGGCAACGGCAACAGAATGAAACTTCAGTAGGTAAATTCGGTCACGGCAACAGAAACCAATGTGGAAATACTCTCGTAGAGTTTGCAGAGGCAGAAGGGTTTTTCATTTTGAACTCCTTTTTCAAGAAAAAGCCACACAGGAAATGGACATGGAGACATCCAAATGGGACGACAAGTGAAATTGATTTTATTATGTGTAACAAAAAATTCGTCATAGAAGACTGCAGTGTACTAAACAAGTTCAACACAGGTAGTGACCATAGATTGGTGAGATGTAAGATGCACCTCAACACTAAACTCGAACGTGGCAAGCTCATAAGACAAACAAAATGTATTGACATAACCAACCTTAAAAAACACCATAATACCTTCAAATTGGAACTGAAGAACAGATTCTCTGCTTTAGAAGGCCTAACATCGGAAGAAGTGGATATTTCTGAAGTTAACAGAAAAGTAACCAAAGCTCTTATGGAAACAGCAACAAAATTAGCTGGGTCTAAGAACAAATTGCATGTGAACAAATTATCAGGAAAAACCAAAATGTTGATGCAAAAAAGAAGAGTGATGAGGACAACTAAAGAAGATGTGACTTCCAAAGTGGAATATATAAGAGCTATGCAAGACAACACGAAAAAGTATCACTGAAGACGTAAGGAAATTCAACTGTGAACTAGTAAGGAAAGCAATTGAAAACAACCAAAGCCTAAAGATAGCAAAGGGACATCTCAGTAAGGGGAAAAAACAGATTATGGCACTGAGAAAAAGAAGATGGTTCTGTAACAAGAAATAGAGGCGAAATTTTGACAAGAGTGAAAGATTTCTACTCCAAACTATATGAAAGGGATGATACATGTACTCCAGACATCATGAAAGGTACCAGTACCAGAGTTCTTCCAGTCCTTCCAGCAGAAGTTGCACATGCAATCAAGAACATGAAGCGGGGAAAAGCTCCAGGAGAAGATGGAATTACTGTAGACATCATACAAGAAGCAAGTGGAGAAATCGAAACAGTACTTGCCCAAATTTTCACTCGATGCCTTAATGAAGGGAAAATTCCTGAGGATTGGAACAACGCTACAATGATCTTGCTACATAAAAAAGGTGACATTGAGGATCTCAGGAACTACAGACCTATCAGCCTCCTATCAGTGGTTTATAAAATCTTCACTAAAGTTCTTTCACACCGCTTGAAGGTGACACTGGACATGGCTCAACCGAGAGAACAAGCTGGATTCAGGAGTGGCTACAGCACAATAGATCATATCCACGTACTGAGAGAACTAATTGAAAGAGCGAGGGAATATGAGCTTCCATTGTGCATGGCTTTTATCGATTATGAAAAAGCCTTTGATTCGGTGAAACCATCAGCAGTTGCAATGGCTCTGAAATCCTGCGGTATTGAAGATGCATACATTAATATTATTAATAACATCTATGAAAATGCAAGTGCAAAGATTCGGCTGTTTGAAAATACAACACACATAAAAATTGGAAAAGGAGTGAGACAAGGTGACACCATATCTCCGAAGCTCTTTAATGCCACATTGGAAAATGTCTTTCAATCACTGAACTGGGAAAACAAAGGGATAAAGATTAATGGAGATTATCTAACCCACCTTCGTTTTGCTGATGACATAGTCATTTTTGCAACTACCCCATCAGAGCTACAGAGTATGATCCAGGAACTTGCTGACAAGAGTAAAGAAGTGGGATTAAAAATGAACTTTCAGAAGACAAAAGTGATGTTCAATGCTTTTACAAGAAATGAAGATTTATCGATTGATGGAGAAAAGCTGGAGATAACAGACACGTACGTTTATCTTGGACAGCAGATATCAAGTGAGGGTCACATTGATGAAGAAATTAATCGGCGTACAAAACTTGCCTGGAGAGCTTTTGGAAGAAACATCATAATTTTCAAGAGCAATATGCCATTATGTCTTAAAAGAAAAGTGTTTGATCAATGCATCCTTCCAGTGCTTACGTATGGTGCAGAGACGTGGACCTTAGCTAAAAGAGACATACGAAGGCTGCAGACAACTCAAAGAAGCATGGAGAGGTGCATGCTTGGTGTAACCAGGAGAGATAAGAAGAGGAACACGTGGATCCGAAAAATGACAAGAGTGGAAGACATCATGATCAGAGTAAAATCCCTGAAATGGCAATGGGCTGGACATACTGCCAGAAGAACAGACCATCGATGGACAGCCGAAATTTTAGATTGGATTCCAAGGGACAGGAAAAGACCCAGAAGAAGACCACATGGAAGATGGGTGGATGAAATTCGAAAGTATGCGGGAGTGACATGGAGGAGACTGGCACAAGACAGACCGTTGTGGAGGAAACTTGGGGAGACCTTCGTCCAGCAGTGGATTGATAATGGTTGACAATGATGATGATGATGATGATGATATATATATAATATATATATATATATATTTATATATATATCAACATTTTGGTTGATATATATATAAATATATATATATATATATTATATATATATCATCATCATCATTGTCAACCATTATCAATCCACTGCTGGACGAAGGTCTCCCCAAGTTTCCTCCACAACGGTCTGTCTTGTGCCAGTCTCCTCCATGTCACTCCCGCATACTTTCGAATTTCATCCAACCAAAATGTTGATGCAAAAAAGAAGAGAGATGAGGACAACTAAAGAAGATGTGACTTCCAAAGTGGAATATATAGAGCTATGCAAGACAACACGAAAAAGTATCACTGAAGACGTAAGGAAATTCAACTGTGAGCTAGTGAGGAAAGCAATTGAAAACAACCAAAGCCTTAAGATAGCAAAGGGACATCTCAGTAAGGGAAGAAAACAGATTATGGCTCTGAGAAAAGAAGATGGTTCTATAACAAGAAATAGAGGCGAAATTTTGACAAGAGTGAAAGATTTCTACTCCAAATTATATGAAAGGGATGATACATGTACTCCAGACATCATGAAAGGTACCAGAGTTCTTCCAGTCCTCCCAGCAGAAGTTGCTCATGCAATCAAGAACATGAAGCGGGGAAAGCTCCAGGAGAAGATGGAATTACTATAGACATCATACAAGAAGCAAGTGGAGAAATCGAAACAGTACTCGCCCAAATTTTCACTCGATGCCTTAATGAAGAGAAGATTCCTGAGGATTGGAACAATGCTACAATGATCCTGCTACATAAAAAAGGTGACATTGAGGATCTCAGGAACTACAGACCTATCAGCCTCCTATCAGTGGTTTATAAAATCTTCACTAAAGTTCTTTCACACCGCTTGAAGGTAACACTGGACACGGCTCAACCGAGAGAACAAGCTGGATTCAGGAGTGGCTACAGCACAATAGATCATATCCACGTACTGAGAGAACTAATTGAAAGAGCGAGGGAATATGAACTTCCATTGTGCATGGCTTTTATCGATTATGAAAAGGCCTTTGATTAGGTGAAACCATCAGCAGTTACCACGGCTCTGAAATCCTGCGGTATTGAAGATGCATACATTAACATTATTAATAACATCTATGAAAATGCAAGTGCAAAGATTCGGCTGTTTGAAAATACAACACACATAAAAATTGGAAAGGAGTAAGACAAGGTGACACCATATCTCCGAAGCTCTTTAATGCCACATTGGAAAATGTCTTTCAATCACTGAACTGGGAAAACAAAGGGATAAAGATTAATGGAGATTATCTAACCCACCTTAGTTTTGCTGATGACGTAGTCATTTTTGCAACTACCCCATCAGAGCTGCAAAGTATGATCCAGGAACTTGCTGACAAGAGTAAAGAAGTGGGATTAAAAATGAACTTTCAGAAGACAAAAGTGATGTTCAATGCTTTTACAAGAAATGAAGATTTATCGATTGATGGAGAAAAACTGGAGATAACAGATACGTATGTTTATCTTGGACAGCAGATATCAAGTGAGGGTCACATTGATGAAGAAATTAATCGGCGTACAAAACTTGCCTGGAGAGCTTTTGGAAGAAACAGCATAATTTTCAAGAGCAATATGCCATTATGTCTTAAAAGAAAAGTGTTTGATCGATGCATCCTTCCAGGGCTTACGTATGGTGCAGAGACGTGGACCTTAACTAAAAGAGACATACAAAGGCTGCAGACAACTCAAAGAAGCATGGAGAGGTGCATGCTTGGTATAACCAGGAGAGATAAGAAGAGAAACTCGTGGATCCGAAAAATGACGAGAGTGGAAGACATCATGATCAGGGTTAAATCCCTGAAATGGCAATGGGCTGGACATACTGCCAGAAGGACAGACCATAGATTTACAGCCGAAATTTTAGATTGGATTCCAAGGGACAGGAAAAGACCCAGAAAAAGACCACATGGGAGATGGGTGGATGAAATTCGTAAATATGCGGGAGTGACATGGAGGAGACTGGCACAAGACAGACCGTTGTGGAGGAAACTTGGGGAGACCTTCGTCCAGCAGTGGATTGATAATGGTTGACAATGATGATGATGATGATATATATCACTTTCTACTCTAAACAATACTCAGTGTTCTTTCTGTAAAACATAGATGTACAGCGTATTTCCCACATTAGCTCTGCTTCTAAAAGTCTTATTTGGAAAACTATTTAATTCCATCAAACAGAAAGAAGTCATCGCTCTTTCTATGTTTATTAACTATTTAATTCCGATAGCGTTTACGATGAGCAACATTTCGCTCACATTTTCTACTTTTTTCATAATGCACAGTTCTGCTGCTAAGATGCGTAAATTTATATTTCGATTTGCAGCTATAGCTCAGCTTCTCCAAGACACCAGCTAGTAGAAGTTCCATTTGAATAAATCCATTCTCTCTGACGGACACTTTGTTAGCTAACAGGCTTTAGTTCTAAAATTTCACATGCCATTATGCGTTTCAGTATTGCAACATTTTGCATTAGTGATCAGAGACGCAAGACTCAGTGTTCCTTCTATAAAACACAGACGTACAGCGTATTTCCCACATTAGCCCTGCTTCTAAAAGTCTGATTTGAAAAACTTTATTTAATTCGGATAGCGTTTATGATGAGGAAAATTTTGCTTGCATTTTCTGCTTTTTTTTTCACAGTGCACAGTTCTGCTGCTATGATGCGTAAATTTACATTCCGATTTCCACCTGTATCTCAGCTTCCCTAAAATACCAGCTAGTAAAAGTTACATTTGAATAAGTCCATTCTCTCTGAAATTTAGCATACTGCCCCCAGAAACGTCTGTTGCCGGGGGGGGGGGGGCGCAGATTTTCCTTAAACTGTGATGTTTGTCCTCACGTGTTCTCGAATTTTCAGCCCCGCAGTAGCATGTTAGATTTCTAATGAAAAATATTCGTAAAAACAACTTTTACTGTATTAATTTTCCAACATGCTCATTGTGAAAATACATTTTTACTGTTTGTTCCTTTTTACGAGTTCAACGACCATCTTGACCAACTCTAAAGACTATTAGCAGTCACTTGTCCCGAATTTGGGGTCATTCGTTCCAGGGAAGGGAGAGAGCAAATGCTGTAAGACAAACACACCATCCATGCCTCATTCGGGACTCGAACCCGTGCCAACCTCTACGAATGGTCAGTGGCCAGCACTAAGAGCACTGTGGTGGCCAAATTTTGGCTGTACTTGTTCTGTGTTCATTTAGAATCTTTGGCAGGATAAAAAATTTGCCGTTCATCAGTGTGCAGCCGGATTTTAGATCTTTTTTTTTTTTTTTTTGATTGGAGGTTTAACGACCACCGTGAGCAACTCAATGGGCTATAAGCAGTCGCCCGTCCCTAATTTAGGGTCACTGGTTCCAGGGAAGGAAGAGAGCCAGTGCCGTAAGACAAACACAACATCCATGCCTCACCGGGATTCGAACCCGGACCCCGTTCGGACGAATGATCAAAGGCCATCGCTTAGACCACTGCGCCACCGGGGCGGCGATTTTAATTCAGCACATATACCTAAAGTGAAGCATTGCAGCTTTGCTAATATGTTCTGGCCATCATAATTCTGCTTTATCAGTACAAATTACCAACATTCTCAGGATATATCCTTTTAAGACACAAATTTGCATATGAAATATCACACTTATAAAAACAATGCAGTTTTGTGACGAAAAAATCGCACAGTTAGTTTGAAAATGTGTGTGTCCCCAAATGATCTGCTCATTTGGAGACACCACGCCATTTTGTCTTCAAATCAGTGTTCTAATATCTGGTCACCTTAGCTATCATGCCCTAGTTTTGGAATTTCACATGCCATTATATGTTTAAGTATTGCAACATTTTACATTATTGCACATTCAATTGGATCAAAGACGTGCTCTCCACCCATGTGGCTGAGTGATTAGAAGCGCAGGTTGCTAACTAGTTGTCCGAGGTGAGCCCTGGGTGATGTTTTTATCCTATGGCGCTGGCTGTCTCCCTTCCCTGGAACCAGTGGAGAGACGGCAGGCTTCTTGTAGCCCTTAGAGTTGCTCGTAGTGGTCGGTAAATCACGAAACAAAAGAAAAGAAAGATGTGATCATTGCACTCAAAAATTCGGCGGAATCGCTCTTCTTTCTTTCTTAGGTGAAGACAGCATGACTCGTTATGATTAAAGAATAGGTAAACTGAAAGAATCATCAACCAAAAACGCAGAAATTAACCTAAGTCCAGAACAACAGGAGATGCGAGCAGTTGTTTCTGATGTTACTGCGTAAATAAACAAATACTATGTAAGAGCAGCAGCATAAGTACATTCAAAAGTCACGAGTGCGATTCTAGCTGATATGTTGCATTAAAATACTACTTTGCTATCTGCTATTATTGAGTTAAATAACGCGTTTCACCGAGCCGATGCATCAAAAATTTAATCGTTTTCCGTCTCTCTGCAAATATCTGCATGCAGATGGGATATTTACTGTTCAGCTTACTCATGATAGCCGACACTTGGGCATCCATTCTGAGCAAGAAGGCTGGTAAGGCCTTATTCGTCCAACTATCTCCCGATGATTCATTAAATAAATGCTTCAATTACGCGAGAAAACACCAACAAATTGGCCATTGTTATTCTCAACCACACATCAAAGCGGTTCATTATTCCTAATGAATTGGATTGCACTAAATAACGTTCTCCGTCTGCATAAACGAGTGACAAATAACGCAAATTAACTGCGATTTTTCTTGTTGTGGCTTTGAGCGTTCTCTTTTAAAAGTGTCAAGATGTCTTCATTTGCAAATAGTGCGCCGAATCTAGCATGCCGATACGACTTTATTTAAGCTATGAATAACTGCGATATTTTGTTCCTTTGCGGAGGGAAACATGCTTAATAAGTCCCCGAAGACAAAAATGTGTGAAGAAACCAAAGGATGGGGTTTCATTCCGATTTGTAACGAGATACTATAGGAAAAAAATGTTCTGAAGTGCGACTGCTCCATTAAACTTAATGTGAGGAGAAACAATCTAGCATGCTAATATGAAAAGTAGCAAAATCAGCAACTACCCTGGAGACGATAGAATTTATGGTAGCTATTGGACGATTACACCACTCGTTGAAAATGCCGCGATGTCGAAGTTAAATTTCCCAGATATGCAAATGTTTATTAGTTTTAAGGAATGAAGAAAAGTTGGATGATTTCTGCTTGCGAACTTTGAAATACTTCCATGGAATCTTATGTTTCTCTTTTATATCCCTAATAGAAACCTTATCGCTAAAGGAAAGTACAAGCATATAGTCAAATGGGTGAAGTATTCATTTTCATTTGTATGCAAATGAATATATGCTCATAAAAAAAGAAAGCAATGTAGGCGGTTCGAAAAGTACTTTCATGCAATTTCTTGATGCAAATAAGATCATTATTGTTACCCTCTAATAAAAAAGCACAGTAGGATTATACACAATAAATCTGTCGAAGGACGTATGAAAAATCCTAACTTATAAGTTTTATTGTAAACCTGTTGTGAAAAAAAAAACAACCTTCCATAGGTCTAATCGACATTTCTTCTGATGTACTCTATCATTCTATCATGTTATACACATACACTCTTAACAAAACAGTTTACCATCCTATTCTTCATGAATATTCGATGTGACAAATTCAAAGGAAAATATTTACTATGCTGCATGCATTTTGTAGCATTTGCAGAAAAACACCAAATGGTGACAAATTATAAAGAAATATTTCTAGATTATAACCGAAAGTAAAAATAGCGCTTGTAATTTACATGAAAGACTAAAGGTAGATGAAAGAGCTACTTCTTCTGACGAAAGATTTCTGTTTTAAAGCACTGAAAAAAAAGGGCACGCTTATCTGAATAGTTCATTTTGGTATCAATTCACGAATAAGATTTGCATTTTTTAATGTTTTTTTTATTTAATCCTTCTTTTCTTAAAGTAATATTCCTCATTAGCATCATTTTTTTTTTGTAGATTTACGGCAGTTTGCTTCAGTAAAGAAAATGCGTTGTATTTTAAAGGTTTCTTCCTAAGAAGTGAACAGAAACTACAGCATTTCACAGAATTCTCCATTGAAGGAAATAAAATGAAAGAAATATCATTGAATGTTGCTAAAGATGCATTTCTACGCAGCATCCGTAGTATCATGTTATACACATACACTCTTAACAAAACAGTTTAACGGTTGTATGTGCTATATCACAGAGACAAGTTTTAAAATTTTGTCTGCTAATTGTAATGGCGTACTTAATTTTAATGTATTGAAGTTTTTCTGCCGCTAATCACAAAAGGCATGACCACCGTTGACATTTCATCACACTGACTCCTAAGACGTTCGTTTTCCTCAGAGAAACATTTTAACATCCCGGAAAACCCACGCTGAAGCTTCGAATGATTTAAGTGCATCTTTTACTCTGTTTGGGTTTTTATTTCTTTCGTGAAATGAGAAAGACTCTAAATTAGGTATGGGCAGAACCTTTAAGTGTCCGACGCAAGAACAGTAGGTTAAATTATTTCCATCCCTATGAAAAAAGGTACCAGATATTAAAACTGCCTAGCTTCTGAATTTTAGAAGATGCGCAAGGTTGTACGTATAGATATTTTAAAAGCATATTATCTGAAATTTCTAACAGCACACAAAGGTCTTCGATCTTTCGACGTTTATAAGTGAGTCACGGAAAAATTCTCATTGGCCGCCACCGGGAATCGAACCCAGGGTCTTCCAGTACGCGCCGGATATGCGTCCGCTACACCACAGCGGCCTCGAATTCCTCCAGACTCACACTCGCTAACTGCCAAGCCAATTTGGCAGGTTGCTTCTTGGAGCCCCGCACAATGCTGGGGATTCACCAAAGATGGTAAGCAGCAACTGAACAAACAATTAGAAGGCGCGTAACTGGAAGACCCTGGGTTTGATTCCCGGTGGCGGCCAATGAGAATTTTTCCGTGGCTCACTTATAAACGTGGAAAGAGCGAAAACCTTTGCTTGATGTTCCTCGTCCACTTCAAATGTCTGTATTAATTAAATTTCTAAGTTGTTAAAGGGGCGCAGAGGAATATTATCAAACGCTGACTTCAAGTTTCATTTTTTTACTGAAGAGCTAATCCTTTTCAATTTGAACTAAAAAATTAGTTTTGTTTTTTGAAGATTATTTCAGACAACCACACACAGTACAGGCGCGACGCTACGGCTGGACTGGGCTGGGCTGGGCTGGGCTGGGGTGAGCCGAAGCCCACCCAACTTTTCTTTGAGCACACCCTTCAGACCCCCTCCCCCTCCCTCAAAAATATTTAAGTAGTTGGAACATATGGCGAATGCAGCCATCTAAGATTCTAAGGAACTTAGATAAATGTATGTGAATTTTTCGAATTCACTGAAATTTTGTTATATAAAATGAATTCTTTGTTAAATTTAGTGTTTGGATTTATGGGAAATGGAGAGAGTTATCTGAACGAGTTTCTGAGAGAGTAGTAAAAACACACCATTTTTGCAATTATAGTTTTAAACGCTGAGAGAGAGAGACAGAGAGAGAAATGGATATTCCTTGTCACGTAAAAAACTAAATTTAATAAACAGTCTCACGAAAGCGAAAAAACGAAAAAAAAAGAAAAAAAAAAAAGACCTAAGTAAGCTAAAATTTTGAAGAAATAGTAACTTGTCATAGAGGTTTGTATCGATGAAAATGAGGAACATAAGTTTGCTGTCTGTAGTACGATAAGTTAAAACAAATCCCTAAAACTGCCGAATAATACTCAATTTATTTACACTTTCGGGGCTCACATTTTCAAGCCCAAAAGCTTATTTACATAGCTAGCACTTTCGGGGCTCCATTTTCGAGCCCAAAAGCGCCGGAACACATAGAGGCAGTGACTATATACTATAGTATTCGTGACTAAGGTGATATACGCCATAAAAATTATACAAGTGATGCCATTTACATTAAGAGAAAAAAGAAGTAATTAAAATCCAAAAACAAATACAGAACATGTTCAAGTAAGAGTCTCACCTTCTAAGTGTGTCATGGAGGGAGCGGTCATCCGTCTCCAAGTTCTTGGGATTGAAGTGGGAAAGTCCGTATTACAGCAGACATCGTAATATTTAAAAATAAACAGGCTTTCCGAGAGAAAAATGGCATTCTTGTTAACAAAGGAGTTTAAAACTTTAGCATTTTGCCAGTCCGGTTTGTAGTATTCCTGATTGACTGCAACGGTGAGGGCTGTGGTGACATTCCCACTTCGTAGAGAATATTGGTGCTCCTTCAGTCTTATATTTAACGATCGAAGTGTCGAACCGATGTAAACCTTAGAGTCACCGTTTGGGTCTTCTGAGGTCAGAGGTGTGGAGTAGACCCCCGGTTTGTTAAACATATTGACTTTATCCCGGTCTCTACGAACTAGTGAGAAGATATTTCGGGTACAGATTCCAAAGGATAAATTATGTCGTTGACAGACTTTTTCATCAAGTAAGGAACAATATGTGGAATAAAATGCAATTTACCAACAAACTTTGCCAGTGCTAAATCGTAGTTTAGAAAAATTACTGAGTAACCTGTGAAAAAGAGAGGCCAGGAATCCGAAATCCCGAGTTAAAGCTTGAATCTTATTTAATTCTTCAATGAGAGTCTTGCGGGATGAAGAATGGGTAAAGGCTCTTTTAATCAAAAATCGCTCCCTCCATGACACACTTAGAAGGTGAGACTCTTACTTGAACATGTTCTGTATTAATTTTTGGACTTTAATTACGTCTTTTTTCTCTTAGTGTAAATGGAATCACTTGTATAATTTTTATGACGTATATCACCTTAGTCACGAATACTATAGTATATAGTCACTGCCTCTATGTGTTCCGGGGTATTTGGGCTTGAAAATGGGGCCATGTGAGCCCCTATGTAAATAGGTTTTTAAAATTGTAAATAAATTGAGTTTTATTCGGCAGTTTTAGGGAATTGTTTTAACTTATCGTACTACAGACAGCAAACTTATGTTCCTCATTTTCAACTATTAAGTACGAAATCTTCATATTCAGAGATTTGTATCCATGGTTTCCATACAACATACGTTGAATTAATACAGTGTGCCCCACTTGCTGCAGAACCGGGCATTTCTTTAATAATATTAACACCAATGAAGATATTGCAATGAAATTTGAAGTAGACTTACCTCATTTCGTTCGAAATGTGATGACATCACAGCATGTGCTGGAAGTGGGCACCATTTGCGTCCAGACAGCATTGAACACGGCGCACCATATTGTGGAAATTCCTTTCCAGCACGTCCGCCCTCACTGCCTGAATTTCTTCGATGATGTTTGATTTCAAGGCATCTATGGTTCGCGGTTTGTTTTGGTAAACTCTCCCTTTTAGATATCCCCATAAGAGGTAATCAGGAGGCGTCAGATCGGGCGAGCGCGGTGGCCATAGACCCTTCGAAATGACGCGGTCGCCGAAAAAGGACTGAATTTCGGCCATACTGGTGTGTGATGTCGCTCCATCATACTGGTAATATCCGATGAAGATTTCTTCCTCGTCAGACTAATTTACAAAGGTTTCATATATGCAGCTAAAGATTTCCCTATATGCAGCTGTTGTGATGGTTGTATCGAAGAAGATGGGACAAATTATGTGGCGCCACACTTAGGAAGACGTCTGCCACTAAAGAGCACTCCGGCTGGCTGGCGGGCAGAGCCGAGTTCAATGCTGTCTGGACGCAAATGGTGGCCACTTCCAGCACATGTTGTGATATCATCACTTTTTGCACGAAATGAAGTAAGTCCACTTCAAATTTCGTTGTAATATCTTCATTGGTGTTAATATTATTAAAGAAACGCCAGTTTTAGTAGCGAGTGGGACACCTTGTATAACGTACAGTATATTTACTAGTGAGGAAAGCAATTGAAAACAATCAAAGCCAAAAGATAGCAAAGGGACATCTCAGTAAGGGAAGAAAGCAGATTATGGCACTGAGAAAAGAAGATGGTGCGGCGAAATTTTGACAAGAGTGAAAAATTTCTACTCCAAATTATATGAAGGGATGATACATGTACTCCAGATATCATGAAAGGTACCAGAGTTCTTCTAGTCCTCCCAGCAGGAGTTGCACATGCAATCAAGAACATGAAGCGGGGGAAAGCTCCAGGAGAAGATGGAATTACTGTAGACATGATACAAGAAGCAAGTGGAGAAATTGAAAGAGTACTTGCCCACGTTTTCACTTGATGCCTTAATGAAGAGAAGATTCCTGAGGATTGGAGCAATGCCACAATGATCCTGCTACATAAAAAATGGGATATTGAGGATCTCAGGAACTACAGACCTATCAGCCTCCTATCAGTGGTTTATAAAATCTTCACTAAAGTTCTTTCACGCCGCTTGAAGGTAACACTGGACATGGCTCAACCGAGAGAGCAAGCTGGATTCAGGAGTGGCTACAGCACTATAGATCATATCCACGTACTGAGAGAACTAATTGAAAGAGCAAGAGAATATGAACTTCCAATGTGCATGGCTTTTATTGATTATGAAAAAGCCTTTGATTCGGTGAAACCATCAGCAGTTAAAATGGCTTTGAAATCCTGTGGTATTGAAGATGCATACATTAATATTATTAATAACATCTATGAAAACGCAAGTGCAAAGATTTGGCTGTTTGAAAATACAACACACATAAACATTGGAAAGGAGTGAGGCAAGGTGACAGCATATCTCCCAAGCTCTTCAATGCGACATTGGAAAATGTCTTTCAATCACTGAACTGGGAAAACAAAAGGATAAAGTTTAATGATGATTATCTAACTCACCTTCGTTTTGCTCATGACGTAGTCGTTTTTGCAACTACCCTATCAGAGCTGCAGAGTATGATCCAGGAACTTGCTGACAAGAGTAAAGAAGTGGATTAAAAATGAACTTTCAGAAGACAAAAGTGATGTACAATGCTTTTACAAGAAATGAAGATTTATCGATTGATGGAGAAAAGCTGGAGATAACAGACACGTACATTTATATTGGACAGCAAATATCAAGTGAGGGTCACACTGATGAAGAAATTAATCGGCGTATAAAACTTGCCTGGAGAGCTTTTGGAAGAAACAGTATAATTTTCAAGAGCAATATGCCATTATGTCTTAAAAGAAAAGTGTTTGATCAATGCATCCTTCCAGTGCTTACATATGATGCAGAGACATGGACCTCAACTAAAAGAGACATACAAAAGCTTCAGACAACTCAAAGAAGCATGGAGATGTGCGCGCTTGGTGTAACCAGGAGAGATAAGAAGAGGAACTCGTGCATCAGAAAAATGACAAGAGTGGAAGACATCATGATCAGAGTAAAATCCCTGAAATGGCAATGGGCTGGACATACTGCCAGAAGGACAGACCATCGATGGACAGCCAAAATTTTAGATTGGATTCCAAGGGACAGGAAAAGACCCAGAAGAAAACCACATGGGAGATGGGTGGATGAAATTCGAAAGTATGCTGGAGTAACATGGAGGAGACTGGCACAAGAGAGATCGTTGTGGAAGAGGCTTGGAGAGACCTTCGTCCAGCCATGGATTGATAATGGTTGACGATGATGATGATGATTTACTTGAAAAAGTTTTTTTATAGGGATAATATTATCAGCGTCAGATAAAATGCACATGAGCAGAATTTTTGCAAAATCATCTGCCAAGCACTTCAAAATTTCTGCCCCCTCCCATCATGCTAAGCCTCCCTAATAGCCCACCCAGTTTTGAGAGGCTGGCATCGCCAATGACACCGTATCTTGCAATTTTGATAACGCAGAGAGATTTGGTCTCAGTTAAATCTTTTGGAAACACCGTTTGCATATTAACAATTTTTACTTCGGGCAGGTTTTCATGAAAGTATTGAAGAAACGTAAAATTAACTTAGAAGATTCCATTATCCCCTGATAGATGTTCAAAAGACATAAAATACTTTACGGATCATTGCTCGAAACGAGCAGCGTACAGGAAGAATCTAGCAGTTTGCGGTTGTTACTGTTCTAAAGATGTCTGAGAACTGCGACTTCAGGTTGCCTGATAAAAGAAAAACGACGCAAGAATCAGGTTTAATTCTAACAACGGACCTAATGATAAAAACCTACTGTATGTTTACTTGTTTATTCACATTTCTTTATCTAACTTTTATTTCTTCAACATTTGACTGTGTGAAAACACAAGCTTGTCCGTGACGGACATCGAAGCCGTATCCCCTCACTCCGGAGTAAGTCATTCTCCCAACTGAGCTACGCGGACAGAATGTCTCGCTGCAGATTTGTCGTCTTGACATATGTTTTCACCTCTGTAGTACGTCACATCATCTCCCTCTCAGTTTTGTTTTTGAAGCGAAGTAGGAATTTTTCATTAATTCCAAACAATGTGTGGAACGAGCATCACTCATTGTTCGAAGAACCCAACGGCCAGTGGATCCATTTTCCACAATCGGGCGCCAATGTGAAAACACGAGTTTTTCCGCGATGGCCACCGAAGTCGTGTCCCCTCACTCCGGAGTAAGTCGCTCTCCCAACTGAGCTACCCGGACAGAATGCCTCGTTGCAGATTTGGCATCTTGACAAATGTTTTCACTTCTGCAGTACATCACAACTGACTTATGACCATTCTTCCGAGATGGGTACGGGTTCGAATGCGGCGAGGCATGGACGTTGCGTTTGTCTTACGGCACTAGTCCTCTACCTTCCCTGGAACCAGTGACCTTAAATTAGGAACAGGCGAATGCTTATAGCCCACTGAGTTGCTCACGGTGGTCGTTAAACCTCTAACCAAAAATAGAAAAAAATTCCTTGACATCATGACGAAACTGTTAAACGCATAATTCCTTTTTGTGCAAGCGGAAGAAGTTACTTAAACATCAATGGGAAAACCTTTTGGCTCTAATTCCAGAAATTGATAAATATAACTAATACGTAGATATACTATGAAAATATACTTCTCAAGCTTAATGACAGTGATCATGATACTGAAGAATACTTTAAAACAGCAGAATGAATTGTGCTAGTGTTAACACTATTGGATGGAACATAGAATAATAGCTATATACTATACGTACTACTGTTTCACACGTTATATACGTTCTATGCGTTGTGTGCATATTTGCAGCAAAATAATCTTGGCATTTATATATCATATATGACTAGGAATATTATTACAAGTTTCAATTATTATATCATCAAGGACTCACCTTGTATCGGTATTCCAAATTAGTAAGCTTCATCCTGTATCTTGAAATAAAATATGTATCTAGCGTGTCATCACGTAGAATCATCGTATTGCAAATAGGCCCAATTGAAATTTGCGACCAGGGTTTAAACTCAAATAAAACACGATTATAGATATCATACAAAGAGAGTGTGAAAGAATTATATACAATGCAATTAAAAAAACATTTACCATCAACAGGTGTCGTCAATTTTTAAAAGAAGGAATGGGCATAATCAATGACAATCTAAACAGACCTTAAATAAAATTATGTCCATTCCTTCTTTTAAAAATTGACGACACCTGTTGATGGTAAATGGTTTTTTAATTGCATTGTATATAATTATTTCACACTCTCTTTGTATGATATCCATAGTTGTGTTTTATTTGAGTTTAAACCCTGGTCGCAAATTTCAATTGGGCCTATTTGCAATACGATGATTCTACGTGATGACACGCTAGATACATATTTTATTTCAAGATACAGGATGAAGCTTACTAATTTGGAATACCGATACAAGGTGAGTTCTTGATGATATAATAATTGAAACTTGTAATAATATTCCTAGTCATATATGATATATAAATGCCAAGATGATTTTGCTACAAATATGCACACAACGCACAGAACGTATATAACGGGTGAAACAGTAGTGTGTATTGTATATAGCTATTATTCTATTATTTAATACCACGTATTTTAATGTTTGGTTATTTTTACTAACCAAAATCAATTATTTCATGTACGGATGGAACATAGCTTATTAGCTGGGATGGTTTATTTTCTGGAAGTACAATTAATTTTGATCTATTTTTATTTCTGCTAGTGCTCTATATAAACGTACTAGTATAATTCCACTGAACGGTTCTCCTTAAACTGATATTTATTTCTATTGAATATGTTGTGGGAAAATATTCTTCCCTATTTTTTGTCATTTTTGTTCTTTTGATATTCTGTGAGCCAATAACTTATGCAAATTTCATTTCCACTACGTTTTTACTGTCCATCTTGCATTAGAGGATATCCTTTTCTTACTCATCTGAATCCGATTCGATTAATTCATAAAACAACACCTTAATCTGCTTGTGGAAAGCCTTACTATTCAGCGCTTTAGGATAAATTCACTCTTCATTTATCTCCTAGAAGGGATTCGTTCAATATTGTGAAATCACACCCAAACTTGATCAAAAGTTTATTTAAGCATGCATCCAGTGTGGAAAGTGTATCATGTCTAAAGGTTTCCTGATTCTCGTTTCATTTAATAGTCGCTTGATGTTTATACCCCAGAATTTTCCTTTGATATTCCGAGCATCTGAAAGTACCTTGATGTTTCTATCATCCAACGATCTTTGGCATTAATCTCTTGTAAAGGTTTCTTGATACAAGGCTTAAAATGATAACCTGTTTTATCGGCGTAAGAAATCAAAATACAATTTGCCAGGCTTTCGCACATCACCGGATGACTTTTTTAAGGCCAATAGCGTAAAACAAACTGATATTTATACCATTTGAGGGTCTCTTGACATTAACATAGTCTTGGAACGTTATGTTTCTTTTAGTGGACGTTAGGTACTTGTTTTGTTGGCATACAAAATGTTGAGGAATGTATGAAGAGGTCTGTTGGAGTCGAAACCGTGGAAAATGTTTGGCCTAAAGGCTACAGAAACGAACTATCGTCAGGTGGCAAAAAATTATTTCAACATTTGTGTGGAAAGAACTCTAGACATCATGATGCCATCGGGTATTTACCAGAGGTTTTTTTAATTTCAAATTTAAAAATAAAATAAAATTTGGTGTTCTCAAAAAATGAGTTGATTCTCATCACCAGAATGTTTAAATACAGATCTAGTAGTTTTCTATCTAATAGAACTCTATTTAAACGTTCTGTTAGGATTCCATTGTAGCCTGTATAGTTCTCTTAAATCTGCAGCTCATTTCTACTGAGTGATTTGCTTCGGAAAATATGTTTTCACCAAACCGGTAAATCACTTGTCTCTAGCTGCAAAAACTATTATTTTCCAAGATTTTACCTTTCCTTTTCAAGAACAGAGCGTGTTGAACCACCACAGGAGGTCTTCTACAGCTGCGGTGTTTCAGTAACTTTTCGTAATTTGAAGAAACTCTTCCATGAAGCACGTTTCACAGATGGTGATATCCAAAAACTCAAAGAAGAGTGGTTTTGCCGTACATGATAAGTACTTTAATTACAAAAGATTAACACAGTTGAAACAAAGATGTTCTAAGTGCACTGCTGCCACTGGAGATGACGGCGAAAAGAAATTATAAAATTTTTACAGAATAAAAGGTGTGCTAAGCTTGAAACTCGCTGAGCTCTCCTCATATGCGATTCAAAGAAAAATTGAATGAAAGTTTCCCCATTTTTCTTCAGTTCAGTGAAACTTCTGTTGACAAAAGCAAACGTATCTCTTTAAAGAAGGTTTTCGAAAAATATGTTAAACGTAAATTTTTAACAGAGAGAGAAGTAATGCAGAAGCAGTTTTCCGGCAGCTTTATGAAAAGTCCAAATCCGAATCTTTTTTGGCAAAAAGGTTTCGCCTAGGCTGCAAGGAGATTTTTTAACATGTCAAAATTCATTGCTTCTTCGGACATTGTACCTTTGAGAACTTGGTAACTTTGGAGACATTGCCATATTGTTTTTGGAACTGATGATCAGTTGCCCTCTTAAAAATATGAAACTGACATAAAAATGTTTTCTCATGAAAAGTGCAAGAGAAAGGAAAATGGATTTGAAATAAGTTTCAATAAACCCACTAATATTTTTAAGTAGCTGCACATATACTTTATTGTGCTTAATGGGAAATAATTGAAGAACCTTTAGTATGTTTCAAATTTTAAAATCTTTCAGATGCTAACATTAGTAATAATTACGTACAAAATCGTTATCCTAATATGCTTTTGTTCTAAATTAAGATATTAAAAAGTACATATATTAAATTAAACATATATTAAAATATGTATGCAATTTAAAAATACACTTTTAAACTCTTAATAAAAAGTTTGAAAGACATACTCGAATTAAATACGCAATCTAAGATTTTCATAACGTGCTTCTGGATACTTGGAAAAATCAGTTTTCCCCAATAGACTCCGTTTTTTAACTATTTAATTTCTCAATTATTTCTAAATGTTTTTCTTATTTCCAGACGTTTCTGAATAGGAATTTATCTCTCAAATTATGCTGCAAATGATCGGAATTAAAAAAGAAACATTGTTTACGTGAGTTTCGAATGCAATATCTTTGTATAAATCTAAGATTTAGACAAGATATAATTGAAGCCGAAGAAAAGTTCGTTTTCCACATCAGCTCAGCCATTCACTTGAAAGTATTTCTGATCTTACGAATGGCAATTACTTCAAGCGAGATTTCGATCATAAATGTTAAAACGAAAACTGCATTTAAAGACGGTGTTTTGGATAAAGCTAGAACGTCTAGATATGAGTAACTAAACCAAGCATATTAATTAAATTAGGATGAAACAAATAAATCTTGAAGTTGTTTAGTAATAAAGTATGTTATCTTGAATTATTGGTGATGATTACTACTTATAATGGTTCTGGGAGGACAGATGATAATTTTCCAGTTTTTCATAATTTTTCAGTTTTCTTGGAATCCAGGCCACACATCTGGCTGAAATTCCAGAATACTATGCACGACTGTACTGTATTATCGCTACAGGACAAAGTATTTTTTTATTTATTGACAGGATAACGCATTTGGTTTTACAACCACCAAGACACAGCCTTCATAAAATCCCGACTTTCCAGTGTAGTCCATAATTGGAAAGAGAAGGCTCGTCTAAGATTTAATTCTTGAGATACTGGCGTAACTTTACTTTCTGAGGAAGAGGGCCTTCAGGGCTAAACAGTTAAAAATTTCCTTTCCTCTTAACCTATCACACTGTCTCTGTGCTATATAGCGTCACACACAATATTTAGAGTCAGAATTGAAGCCTTACGAGTCGAATAAGCAGAATTCGAAAATTCAAAAGGCACTAAATGTTTGAGAACTTGCTGGTGCATGTATGTGTAGATACACACAGAGCTGCAGTTACCATCGCCACAGAAACAGAGGTGAAAGTATTCCTAAGTTTTAGGGGCCCTGACAAGACCTCTACAGGCAGTACCGTTGAGATTTTTTACTACAGTGAGACGGTTCCATTTTTTGGTCTTCTCTTTTGCTTGTAGTTTAATTTCAGAAATTCGTGAGTAGTTTATCTTAGATAGATGCTGAATTTCAGGAATTTACTTGTAGTTTCTGAGATAGATGCTGAATTTCAGGAATTTATTCGTAGTTTATCTTAGAAGTTGAATTTCAGAAATTTGTTTGCAGTTCACCTCTTGTTTGTAGTTCATCTCGGACAGTTGTTGAATTTTAAAAAAATTGTTTGTAGTTCATCTCTTTTGTTTGTAGTTTATCTTAAATAGATATCCAATTTTAGTACTTTGCCTGTAGTTCATATAGTATTAGGTAAATGTTGGATTTCAGAAATCTGTTTGCAGTTCATTTCTTTTGTTTGTAGTTTATCTTAGATAAATGCTAAATTTCAGAAAACCGTTTGCAGTTTACCTTAGATTGATGTTGATTTTCAGAAATTTGTTTGCAGTTCATCTTCTTTGCTTATACTGTAGTTTATCTTAGCAAATGAAACTGAAGACTTGAAAGCATTTTCTGCTTTTGTGAACTGTGTTTCACTAGCTTTTGTAGCGATGATTTGGAACGAATATTTCCTATTCAGCTAATTTGTTTCAGAACAGCACTGACCCAAAAAATCTGAATAGTATATAAAAATTAGCTACTTTATAAGTTAATGAAATCAATCACAAAACTTCGTAGTCTGGACAGTTTCGGTGTTATTTTCAATAACACTAGTTATTATTGCGGTAACGAGAAAGGATTTTCTTCGAAATGAAATCGGTAAGAAATTATTTGAAAAATTCCATGGTTGAAAATCGAACATTAGATTAATTCTTACTGCGTATCGAATCTGACTAAAAAAGATAAAATGATGATATTGATGAAGTTGAAATTATTTCGCACAAATGAATGCTCGTTGCTTGCTTTTTCAAACTCGATTATGATTATCGCTTACAAGTACGATTTCCTTTTGATTTAATCGTAATTCGCCATAACGATGGCCGAGTGGACGGAGACGGGTCCCGGTTCGAGTTCCGGGAGAGCTATAGGTGGTGCATTAGTATTAGGGCACTAATTCTCTTCCACCCCTAGAACAAGCAGCCCTATGTTAGAGATAGGCTGTTCCTTAAATCCTTAAGCGCCAGTGGCAGTTGTTAAACACCTGAGCAAAGAGAAATGTGTGCACAAAATGGAGAATGTGGATATTTGAGTCTACCTTAATTGTTGCAAGTGAAGGGCCAACGATGGTGAATTTTGTAAGACTGAATTATTGATGAAATGATATATGACTACCATTATCCTTGAGCATCATTAATATATATATAGCTAATATATAGATATATATAATACGAGTATATACACCGTCGAGTCACATTATTGTGACCACCAGCTAATATCCAGAGTAACCGCCGTGTGCAGCGCGGACAGCAGCTAGACAGGATGGGAGTGACTCATTAAGGTGCTGGAAGGTGCTTCCAGGTATGTGGAGCTATGCTGACTGCAGTGCATCTGACAACTGCTGGAGGGTGCGTGGTGCAGGAACCATAGAGCGAACAACACGATCGAGGTGGTCCCACAGATGCTCCATTGGGTTTAAGTCTGGGGAATTAGTGGGCCAGGGAAATACTTTGAAATCTTCATCGTCCTTTTTCAACCACTCTCGGACATTTCTAGCTGAGCGACACGTCGCATTGTCGTGCTGGGAGAACCCATCCGTCCCCGGTAAGACAATCAGCATCTGTACGTGTTCGGCAAGGATGGATTCATAACGAATTCGGTCCATAGTGCCTTCCATAGGCATAAGTGGACTAAGAAAATGCCACGAAAACATTCGCCAGACCATAACGCTGCTCCCACTAGTTTGTGTTCTTCCAGAAATGGTTGAAGAGTGTTTGTTCTCCGATGTTTGTCGCCTTATACAACAACGTCAATCCGTTCGATGAAGCAGAAAACATGACTCATCGGAGAAGGCAGTCCTTTGCCAATCAGCGGAGGTCGTATTCCGATACTGGTGCAAATGTAAGAGTTTTGTGCCGATGCACCTTGGTTAGCGTAGATGCAGTGATCATCCGTCTGCATCGGAGCCCCACACTCTGAACTGTCGTTTTAGACACACTTCCGGTAGACCCTTGTTCATTCGGCAAGTGAGTTGCTCCACTGTAGCGTGTCGATCGGCCCCTCAAGCACGTTCGAAGCCGACGTTCACGTCTCACATCAATTGCACGTGGTGCTCCGCAGTTTCCACGTCGCTTATTCGCAATGATGCCATTTCTCCAATCACGATACACTTTAACCACAGCAGCACGCGAACAGTTCAGAAACTGTGCTGTTTGAGAAATACTGCCACCCTTGGCCCGAAGGCTGATGATCATCCCTTTTTGCAAATCTGATCAATCGCTCCGTTTATCCATGACAGCAACGAGTGATATGTTTTCAGAATGCCTACAGCACACCTTATATAGCCGCCCCGGTGGCGTTTGGTTGTTCTAGTATTTTGCTTCACTATTCTGTTTGCACTAGTACTTGTGTTCCTTGTCACGTTCGTGTTCTTGCGTAACTTGTTGATTGTATATTTTTCCTGTTGTGCATAGCCTCATTTCTGTTTGCACTTATACGCATATCATGTTGTACCATGACCTGTTATAATTGTTGCTCGTCCACAATAGCTGTATATAGTGATGTCTTTGTATACCTTTCTCTGTTGTTCATCAACCTGTGCATGTACATTGCGAATCAGTTATAGTGTCATCTATTGCTTTTGTCGCAGGGTATTATACCTTATGTTACCGTATTTGCTCTCTATTGATGTTCTTATTTGTATTTATATGACACTGCCTATGCGCCTGTTGTACATACATTACTATTTTGCTCATCTGATACACATCTGTTTCACTTGCACTTATCACAATATGCCTTTACCTTGTCTGCCGTGTGTCACGGATGTACTTATTGTCTCGATTGCACTATATTTCATGGTACTGCACATATTGTCTCATTTTACGAAGTGTCTGCCTATACTGTTTCACCTGTTTCTCTTTGTTGTATCCACTTAAGTATGTGAAACAATCCCTCGAATATGAATTTGTTCTCACTGTAAATAGTACATTTTTCATTTGTACATATATCATCCTCGCTGTATACATGTTGTCATTTCATTTTTTTTTCTGTTTGGCGCTGTAAATCCAGGCCTTATGTACTTGCTTAATTTGTTCAATAAAGTGAAAGCAGTGGTCTAAACGATGGCCTCTGATCATTCGTCCGAACGGGGTCCGGGTTCGAATCCCGGTGAGGCATGGATGTTGTGTTTGTCTTACGGCACTGGCTCTCTTCCTTCCCTGGAACCAGTGACCCTAAATTAGGGACGTGCGACTGCTTATAGCCCATTGAGTTGCTCACGGTGGTCGTTAAACCTCCATTAAAAAAAACAAAAAAAAAACATTATATACCCTCCAAACCAGCTCATGACACGTGCCTTCTTGCATTGGCTACGCAGTGAAGACGTCAAAAGTAGGAGGTGGTCACAATAATGTGACTCGACTGTGTATATAAACATGCGGGAGTGGCATGGAGGAGACTGGCTCAACACCAGTGTTGCCAGAAATTATTGCCTGAAATCAGTAGAACATAGCCAAAATATTCAGTAGAAATCGGTAGATCTGGTTTCTGGCTTGAAATATGCACCACCTGTCAAATTTAATGTAGACTTGGCTGCATTCTTAATGTGAAGGAACGTTCAAGACTATTGATTTTTCAAACAATACCGGTATTCCACACATTCTTGGTCCACATTTTAATGCAAATTCAAACCAATATGATCCTAGTTCACATTTGTTTGCACGATATTAGTAACGATCCTGTTTTTATAGCTAAATGTGCAGGTAATAATGACATTGGTCCTAACATAATCACAGTTGTATCGGTCCCATTTGTTGTCTTCCTGGAAAAAAATAATAAACTTACATTTTTTACTGAACAACACTCAGATGTTCTACATAATATGTGAAAGAATTGCCGTACCCCAAAAAGTATCATTAACACAAATATGTAGCCATAAACGTTTTTGAGTTTTAACAAAATATTGGAGAGAATCTCTGTGTGGCAGACTAATTATCCATCTAGATTACCAAAAATATCACGATAAGCAGTATGGATTTGAAAATAAATGAATTTAATTTGCGGTAATATTGAAATTTAAAGGACGGTTTTCTTCTTCTGCTCAGACAAGTGTTGGTTTGAGTATCCATTATCAACTGAATCAGTAAAAAGTAAAATCCTCGCCAACAGTATTCACCCATCATTCATTTTTAATCACACACACGCACGCACAAAGAAATCCATTGAACTAACTCTGGATATTTTTAACTCCTCTGAAGTATTTGATAAAAGTAAGTATAATAAGTGCTTGGAAATTTATATAAAATCAGTATCAGAGGTGCATTATAAAAATTATTTTAGAGTTTATAAGAAAAAGCGTCCGTCAAAATATCATGCCAATAGCCAAAAACAGGCACAACAGTAGAAAATTCAGGAGGTTGCCTTAAAACCTGAAAACAAGTTAGTAAAATCATGCAAAGCATTGATTATGATACGCTTTCCAACATACCAGAAATCATTACTCAAGTTATGAGGATAATGGCTGTAGAATAAATTTCGCTCCTGCGATCTGACCTTTGACCCCATTTCGATTATATTCAACAGAACCCGTAAAGTATATTTCTGGAACAAAATGATAAAGTTTTGTCTCAATCGAAGCATTTTTACGCAAGTTAGGACGCATAAGGGCAATGGAATGCATCTCGCTCCCATGTCCTGGCCTTTGACCCCACTTTACCCATTTTCAAAAGGGTTCATCCCCAGTTGGTCCCCTATCCCATACTAAAATTTAATCGAAATCGAACCATATTTACGGAACTTATGACGCATAACGGCAACGGAATGAATTCCGCTCCTATGTCGCGAACTTTGACCCCATTTCGTCCATTTTCAATAGGGTTTGTCCCCAGGCGGTCCCCTACCACATGCTAAAATTTCATCGAAATCAAACCATTTTTACGCGCGTTATCGTGCGGACAAGCGGACGGACAAAGCTGGAGCATATACGCTTTTTCAACCTACGGTTGGAAAGCGTAAAAATCAGTAGATTCCCTTTATTTACTAAAATCTATCAGTAGATCAAGTGCCAAAATCAGTACATCTACTGATAAATCAGGATTTATAACTGTTCACATTGATGATGCTGATGTTTTCATGTGTGCGTGCGTGCGTGTGTGAGAGTTGGGAAGAATAACTGCATGGGGACCCAGCTAAAATATATGCAAGAGGACCTACTATATCCTCATTAAAAACCTGCTTACGTACGTACACCCGCACATGAAGATTGGTTATTAGTTATGTAGTTTAGTAGGCGGATACACAGACCAACATGTCTCAGAAGCACCCAGGTCATATTTATGGCCTCCAAAATAAACCAAAAAGAATAATCTGGTTTTAGGTAAAGAGCTCCTGCCACAGTAAATAACTTCGGAGCATTTGAAAAGAAAAGGAATCGCTCTTATCATTTCGGCAGAGAGTTTGGAACAAGAAAGAATCTTCATTTCGACGCACGTTCAAAAAATATCTTATCATGATAGAGAAAATTCATGAAAAATCTATTTAACGGTCAAACATATATTTTATTCGCAGATTCTTGACAACAGAAGTAATTTTCTCATAGCTGTCTGTCAACTACAAATTACTTCTGTAACATGTTTTCCTTCTGTAAAACCTTCCTGGTTCCTCGAAGGGACTAATCATGAAGTAAATAATGGTAATATTTGCCAGCAGTACTCTACGAATTCTAAAATCCATTTCTAGACGCTTTCGTGACACCGAGTGAAACAATGCAAACAACCCAAGTTTTCTTACTTCGACTTTTGTTCTTTTAGAAAAATGAACACAACGCTGAATTTATTGTTTCTTAAGGTACTTCTTTCATGTTATTCACTTCAAAGATAAATCGACTGTGCCTGTTGCTGCAATATGTTAAAAAGTGCGATGAAATAAGCTTCGACAAATTGGAAAGCAGGAATTCTTTAGTCAGAAATTATTCGCAGATCACGAACTGCAGTGATGTGTGAAATATAGCGTTTTATTTTGCAGTGGAAATCATATCATAGACATAATTTTTTAAGAAGCTTTTGAAGAGAATGTTTAAATTGTGTGTTCTATTTAGTATCAAACACCTGAGCAGCGTAGCGTATAAAGGAAAGTTAGCGTAAACTGTGCAAAGTGGTTGACAGGAAAACCAACAGGGAATAGAATAACTTGGCAATAATAAACCTAAGATCAACCTACATTTGACGAGCAAAAGAAGTCCTGTGAATGACAGTTGATTGTGATTAATTTTGTCAGTCATTTCTGTGATTTCTTTTTGATCAGCCTTTTGTATGGATATTTTCTAGAAGCAAATTTATAAATAGATGACCCATGTTGTCAGGATTATCGTTTACAAATTAGATTAGTGATCCTACGTGGAGTCTACTGGACATAGACGGCAGAGGTTAACTATGACAACTTCAAAAGTTTAGCATAGACTGTATTCTGGGGAGCAGTTTCTTGACCATCATGCACGCGTGAACATTAAAATTTTGCAGGAAACATAACATACATGTCCCGTCTGGAACTCAGCATTAGCTAGCCCTTACGAAATAATATGTTAGCCGCTTAGCTACGCAGTTATCAGGCAATGCAAGACTTCTCTATTAGTTCTGCATGCCGATGAGTTGAAATATGTGTATCGACACCTCCAATTCAGTATATCGACGTAGAGTAAGATATTGGACAAAAGTTTTCATTTTGTACAATGTAGTTAATTTCAAGTAGAGTTGGAAACGGATAAAACATTTTGGACCCGGACGCCACCCAATTGGACCCGACCCGGAACACTGACCTGGACAAATCTGCTTTGAACGATAAATTCGAAACTCAATTTAGTGTACTACATAATCACATTCACACCTATCTAGTCTAGTCTATCTACAGGGCGTTCAAAAAGTCTCTCCACATTTGGTATCTTAGGTTATTCAGGGTGATTCAGCTAATCGTGTACAAACTTCTTTGAGGGGTAGGTTTCACAAAGACGAATCGGAATCACATAGCAATGCAGGGTTGGAAACGCCATCTTCATCCGGTAGATGGCGTTGTTCGGCCGTGAAACTGCTCATACGTTCTTTTGGGATACTGTCATTTACACGGGAAGGTTGCTTCAATGCACATAACGTGCATGTATGGGAGGTGGAAAACCCCCATGCTATACGACCACGTGCAGCACAAAACCGTTTTGCTGTTAATGCTTGGGTTGGCGTTGTCAGGGACCACTTAATTGGCCCATATCTCACGCCTCCTTGTCTAGACGGAAGGAGTTACCTGATATTTCTGGAGGACGTCTTGCCAGAGCTATTAAACAAACAACATGTCCCTCAGTCGCTGCGCTGTGCAATGTAGTTCCAGCACGATGGGGCCCCCGCCCATTTCAGCAATGACGTTCGTCATCACTTAAACATGACATTTGGACATCAGTAGATCAGGCGTGGTGGTCCCGTGCATTGGTCTGCCAGATCGCCGGACTTAACATGCCTTGATTACTTCTTCTGGGGTTACAACAAAGGACTGGTGTACGACACCCCCGTTGAAAGTTATGGAGACCTTGTAGCACGCATCTCTGTAGCTGCTTGGAAAGTCCGAGACACGCCAGGAAGTTTCCAAAATGTACGTGATTCCATGTGCCGACGATGTCAAGCGTGTGTTACAGCTCATGGGCGCAACTTTAAACACCTTCTGTAACCTCGATGCATTTCGCAAATGTCTTGTGGGTAATAAAAAGCATTTTGTTCTCTTACGTGCTGCTCTTTCATTTCTCGGCCTCTCTGTACATTAGCACATGAAGATGGCGTTTCCGACCCTGCATTGTTATGTGATTCCGATTTGTCTTTGTGCAACCTACCCCTCCCAGAAGTTTGTACACGCTTAGCTGAATCACCCTGTATAGAAATTACACGAATGTATTACGAAACGTATAATTTACTCACTTATTTACAGAATGTGTTTAAACTGTCATTTTTCACATAGCCTGACTGTTTTACACTTGTTTTCAAACACATCTGCAAGAATCAAAAAGTCCATCCGTAGTAATGTTAAGGTTACTCCACTTTATTTTGATGATGCTGCGGTCAAAATTTTTGAATTAAGTAACGTGTTATATGTTTAATTTCAGTCTTTGCTGTTTTCTTGATATCATATCAAGCTTGAGAAAATGTTTCACAGCAACACCAATTTTCACCATCATCTGATGAGTTGAAAGTTTTCAAAATGTGGATGTTGATTTCGTCATTGCCGTCCCGGTGGCGCAGTGGTCTAAGCGATGGCCTCTGATCATTCGTCCGAAAGGGGTCCGGGTTCGAATCCCGGTGAGGCATGGATGTTGTGTTTGTCTTAAGGCACTGGCTCTCTCTCCCTTCCCTGGAACCAGTGACCCTAAATTAGGGACGGGCGACTGCTTATAGCCCATTGCGTTGCTCACGGTGGTCGTTAAACCTCCAAAAAATAAAAAAAATTCATCATTGCCTCTCAAAAGGAAGGAACACTCATGAAATCAGCATTCACATTCTGGAAACCTTCAACTCTTCACAAGCTGGTGAAAATTGGTGTTGCCGTGAAACATATTCTGGTTTCTTAATGTGACGAAACATTTTCAGCATTCACTCTTCCCCATTTCGTTTTCAACAAGTGCGTAGTTTTTGGCCTCGACGCCTTTTTCAGTCTCCTTAAGCATTCAATTCATCCATATTAACAAATAAGACATTAATTCCGACACCATATGCAATGGAACGAGATGTTAGCACCTCAAACGAAAACCTCTGAATGCCCAATGCAAAAGATGCGATGTGAAAAGTAACTGCCGCCCCGGTGGCGCAGTGGTCTAAGCGATGGCCTCTGATCATTCGTCCGAACGGGGTCCGGGTTCGAATCCCGGTGAGGCATGGATGTTGTGTTTGTCTTACGGCACTGGCTCTCTCCCTTCCCTGGAACCAGTGACCCTAAATTAGGGACGGGCGACTGCTTATAGCCCATTGAGTTGCTCACGGTGGTCGTTAAACCTCCAATCAAAAAAAAAAAAAAAAAAGAAAAAAAAAAGTAACTCTCAGACTTACAATGTGACACACGGGGTTGGAGAGAATGAATCACCACAGAATCAGGCCACCCCATTTTTCCCATTTTCAATAGGGTTCGTCCCCAGGTCGTCCCCTACTACATACTAAAATTTCATCGAAATCGAACTATTTCTACGCGAGTTATCGCGCGGACAGACAGACAGACGGACAAAGTTGGAGCATATACGCTTCTTCAACCCACGGTTGAAAAACGTAAAAAAAGCAGTATAAACAAAGCTCGTGTTAAAGTCTCCGAAGTCTTCATCATCAGGTTGTTTATATTAGTTTAAAATTGTAATAATACAAAATATTGGGGAAAGCCCCTTGAAAAATTTAAAACTTTAATGTGTATTCTACATACACTGCTGGCCACCCAAAATGCAACACCAAGAAGGACACGAGATAGCAAAGCCAGATTTACTGGACACATAATAACACATACAAAGATGAAACGATTGAGCTTACAGGCCCGTGCGACTTGCGGAACACGCAGACATCAATAATTCGTGTGGCCCCCATGGCTGCCAATAACGGCCGCTACACGCCGCGACATCGAACGAAAGAGGCTTTGGATGTAGGCTTGGGGTATGTCGGTCCAGGCTGCTTCCACACGTTGCCACAGTTCATCGGGCGTAGCTGCGGGCGGTGCTTGCCGGACCACTCGGTTGCCGATCAGCGACCAGACGTGTTCGATGGGCTTCATATCGGGAGAACAGGCGTGCCACGGCAGCAGTGACACCTGGTGGGCCATGAAGAATTGTTGCACGATGCGTGCCACGTGCGGGCGCGCATTGTCCTGTTGAAACGTGGCCGCTGGCAGGTCCTGCAGGTAAGGAAGGACTACAGGCTCCAAAACGTCGGAGATGGTGCGGCGGCTGTTGAGTGTACCAGCGATGCGTACCAGAAAGGTGCGGGTGTCATATCCAATTGCGCACCAAACCATAACGCTAGGCGACGGACCGGTATGGCGATGCATAATGCAGGCGTCATACAGTCTCTCGCCGCGGTGCCGCCACATGAGGATCCGATCATCGTGGTGTTGCAGGCAGAAGCGGGATTCGTCGGAGAAGACAATGTCGTGCCATTCCGTAGTCCAGGTGCGGCGTTCAATGGCCCACTGCCGCCGCACTCGCCGGTGGTGTAACGTCAGTGGTAATCGGAGAAATGGGCGCCGTGCGACAAGTCCCCGCTCCTGCAGACGACGTCGAACTGTACGTGCTGATACAGGTTGTTGCGCAACGCACCCTAATTCCTGCGCTAACGTTCGTGATGGGGCGATACGAGCCGTCAATGCCCGCCGCACAACATGCCTGTCCTCTCGTTCGGTGGTATGCCGCGGATGCGGCAATCGCTCACGTCGGTCCGTCCGTCCCTCCTGCACCCACCGAATCCATACTCGCCTCACTGTGTCTGGATGTCGTCCCAGACGGGCGCCGATGTCTCGGTACGATAAGCCGCTGTCGCGATAAGCCACTATTCGTCCTCTGTCGAACTCCGAAACGTACTGGAATGACTGCCGTATTCTGCGACGAGGCATCAGGAAACTTCCCACGCACAGGTCTGGCAGCACAACACACTTCCACTACTTACACCCCGTCTTCTGTGCACCCTTCTTATAGTGCTTGTCGTTGGCGTGCCGGGCGCACATGATTTGCATATGCCCTGCAATGCTAATCGTTTGCATGTCCTATCGCGGGCGACGCATGCTGCGAATTTCAGGCCAATCGGATGCTTCCTTCTTGGTGTTGCATTTTGGGTGGCCAGCAGTGTAAGTATTTTGTACGGCAGTTTCAGCTCCCGAAATAGCGAATTCACGATAAACCACTTTTAAATAAATTTCAAATAAATCGGTTTTCAAATAAGACGTAATTAAATAGTTACATCTCGTGTTATTTGTTGCAGTCGAACTGCATAAATTAATTTGTTGCAATTTTAAATACAAATTTGTAATTTTTTTTAGTGAGTCGTAAGCCAGAGGCCTGGCTAGCCCTAAGTAAAGGTTTTCCTGCATCACTGCTCTGTTGCTTTGAACCAAGTGACGTCACTGGCTCAGCCGGTTTGTTAACTACCTCTTGGTGTACCTTCTCTACTCTACTTACATTGGATAGCAACGACTATTATTTCTGCAAAGCTTGTTTAAGCCCCTCCAAGTCTTTCGGAGGGGTTGAGGGCAGCAACACGTCTCCCTAGAGCATCTCAGGCAGGCTCGATCTGGCTAGGCAATCTAAAGTCTTCACGGACCTTGATTTAGAAAGACCGGCCCAAGCTCGCACGTCCAAGGCCCGGCCCGGCCCGGCCCGGCCCGTATATTTCTCTTGTTTCCAAGGCCCGGGCAGGCCCGTAAAATTTCAACAATTACTAAAACACGAATTTGACACCTGGTGCACTCGGTCATTCGACTCCTGAAGAAGTTTCGTTTTCTTAATTGCTACACTTATTCTATTACAATAAACGTTAATTCGGAATATTTATGTGACTCTGTATAAGTCACGTGGTGTCTGGGCTAGTATACTAAGAAATATTGCATGTAAACGACGATTTCCATGCCTTTCAAATTTTCTTGGCTTTCAAGTTATCATTGTCTACCGCCGGACCCGGAATATCCTTGGGGATAAGGAGGAAGGGGTTTAATTCGAAAAGTATGAAATATCCAGAATTATGAGTCCGATCGTTCCAATTTACGTTGTCTACAAGCATATATTCTCCGGAAGCGATTTTTTTTCGCGAAAATCTTTCGCTGTCTTAAATTCCATAATAAGTATGGAAGAGTATTTATCAGCAGCACTGAACTGGGCATATGCTAAGGAAAACAATGACAGACTGTCCAGCTAACCAGTGTCACAGAAGTTTTGAAAACAGCTGAGCTGGGATAACTAAGGGTTCATTTGTCATCTGCTGACTCCCTGAGAGTACAAATGGGTAAAAATACGGCACAGATTTATACACAAAAGTAAGAATCTCCCAGTTCATTTCTCCCGTGCCATTTAAGACAACTTAAAAGCTTTTCACACATCTAGAGAACAAAGTGCCGCCGACCAGAACAATAAAAAAGATCGTCTGCGAGTGGGTGGCTCGGTTTATAAATGCTGCAGTTAATAGCTTGCCCTGAAGCATGAGAGGCGGGTGAAAGTTAGAGAGAGAGAGGAGGGACTACATTCACATTGAGAAACTAAGGGAGCTGACTCACTCCAATTGTTTTTTAGGAAGGGAGGATGTCGTAAAACTTCTATTTTTTCCAACAGCGGAAATTATTCAATCTCATCCTGCTGCTGTATGTTGCGAGATTTCCAAACGAGAAAGGCACCGCACAGCGATTGTTTTGCTCATAAAAAAAGAACTGTTCGGCCCGTGTCTGTTTTACATTAAATATTGAAGGCCCGGGCCCGGCCCGTTTTCCCAACTTAGAAATAAAGGCCCGACCCGGCCCGGCCCCGTGCAGACCTCTAATTCATACGGACAATGTTATCCTCTTAAAGATATTGTTCTACCAACTTCGCTCTGTGGGGAAGAACGTTATCTTGTAAGAAAAATGTATTTTCTACGACACCTGCATATGGTCGAACACAGGGGTCCAGGACATGATCCCTATAACACAGAGCATTTGGGTTCTCCTTGGAAGCAAACAGATGTATGTGCGTGCACCAAACGAGATACCACCCTCAAACCAGCAAGCTACCACCCCCATAAATGTCCCTTTCATGAACCATAGAGTATTCTAGCGAGTCCCTCGTCCTCTCCAGATCAGAATAGGCCTTGTTTTGCTCTGCAAAGCAAATCTGGACTTCCCTGTGACGAGTACTGATCGTCATTGGTTTTCGGTCCAATTGACACGAAGTTTTGCCCAATTCAAACGTTCCCCAGTGACGAAGGTAAGGTGCACGTAGAGTGCTGGTCGCCTGCATAAAGACCTTCTTTTTGAAGCCTTCTGCGCACAGTAGGAACAGATACAACAGTTCCTGTAGCCGCAGCAAAGGCAGATCGCATCTGTGTCGGAATAGCCGTCCTGTACTTCCGCTCAGTTAATGGGATATATCAGTCATTCACGGATGTTTCAGCCCGAGGACTTCCTTTCGCTGTACCTTCGGTAAGACGACTGCGTATTTTGAAATTAGTTCCACATTCTGTGGACAATAGATGGTCGTCTGACATGCGGCCATCTTACTGACTTTGATCTGCCTCTAGTCTTCCGATCATTCTCCACCTCAGTTCATTAGTTAAATGTCTCGTTGACATTACAGCAAATCTGCTATCTCAAGATCCTTTCTTTACAATCCGCAAACGATGGGAGGTAGCCCCTTTTACGCTGCGGCTCATTTGCGTAAACCTGCCATTTCCAATCATTTGCATACGATATCTTGACTCTGTATTACGATTCACGTCATGAATCCAAGTTTCGTGCATTTCGAACACTCCTTTCACAAATAATCGCAGTTTTTCTCTGTTCTTGGCCTCAGTGATAATATGATGTCCTTGTTTAAGTCCTATCTTCTCAATCGATCCCAGTCTGTTATTTATAACCATGTTTCTGATCCCTATGTTGCCACGTCTGGAATACCCCAAGGCTCTAACTTAGGACCACTTTTGTTTTCCATATACAATAACGACCTTTCTTTTTTGGCATTGATGGCCCTTGTCTCTTGTTCGCTGATGATCTCAAGCTTTATCGCAATGTACAGACTCTTGATGACTGTCTTGCTCTTCAAACTGACGTCAATAACCCGCTTCAGTGGTGTACGTTAAACCATCTCCAAGTGTGCGTCTCTACCTCAACATCTCCAAGTGTCCATCTCCACTTCAACATCTCCAAGTGTCGTGTCACTTCCTTTTCGCGGAAAAGAAACCCAATTCTTTTTGACCACAAAGTTGGCGACTATACTCTCAGCTGGACAAACGAAGTCCAGGACTTGGGAGTCACGTTTGATTCGAACTTGGACTTCAAAAGTCATATCAAAAGAATTGTACGTACAGCATACAGAAATCTTGGATTCATCGTGCGACATGCCAAGTATTAATCAAATACTCAGACACTTATTCGCATTTTTGAGACTACGGTAAGATCCTCACTGGAATATGCGGCAATCATTTGGAGCCCTAGCCTCGTAACTCTGGTAAATGAAATAAAAAAAGTTCAAAAACAATTTCTTAGACACCTTTTTTGCAAATCGACTGGTGTTTATACAGCGGACATCCGAACGGCTGACCTTCTAACATTCTTCAAGATGACCTCTCTGCAATCGAGAAGGAAGGCTCTCCAACTCAAGTTCCTGTACCATTTATGGAGAGATTGATGATACTAAAATTGTAAACCAATTAATTTTCCGTGTCCCACGTTTACCGAGGATAAAATGCGAACATTTTGCAGGACTGATGCTGGAAAAATAATTCTCCGTTATGCAAAATGTATATACTTTACAACTCACTTAAAGAATATCTGGATATTTTAAAAGTAAGTCATAATTTTTTTCGTATAGCATGTTTTGCAAGACTGTAAATATCAATTGGCAATGTAAATATCACTGCAAATACCACTACAGCAATTCTTGTAACTAGATATGCCACCCGTAGGGATGTGCTTATACATAAATAAAAATAATAAAAAAATTATGGAAACTCGTGAATTTATATGGAGTTTATACATCCCTCAAACCGGAAAAGCTGAAAGCAGGTGCTTTTATTGTGCCCCAAATACGAAACTAATGCTTGATCCTGAGTTTGAGAAAAATCATGAATCAACGTGGAAAGCTTCATGTCTGGGCTTCTAAAGCATGGTTAGAAACGGCATGGGAAACACAATGGTTTCTAAATGCAATGGTGGAATATACGCTTCAGAAATATTGGCTGCAACACGAGTGCAAAACTCGAGTTTTTGTTTTCATTTTTAGATTATTTTATCGCAAACCTAGGAAATGCAAGAAAAGAATTGAGGACAGAGATTTCACCAGAATGATATGGAAAAGAAAAAGAAACGTCAGTGATGTTAGAAAGTAAGTATGATGGCACTTCCAGTGAATAGGACGGTTCCACGCGAAAATTAAAAAACGGAAATTTCATCCACATTAAGGGTATATATTACAGAGCAGTATGTAAATTTATGGATAAGTACGTACGTTTATACTGTAGGTATGCTTTCAATAGCCAACGCAACTCTGTTTAACAGTAAAACCAAATTCCCCCTTAATTCTTTTTTTTCTTCTCCAATTTGTACATTTCTGATGAACAGGGCCCTGAAGTTGATAATCTGAAAATTCGGAAAAATGTTCTTAAATAGATGAGCCCTTAAAATAAACCGTGTCTTGGAAGAAACTTACGTCTGCAACATATATAACGAAGTAAATTTCTCCGTCACTTTTGGTCCACGCCGCGAATCGAACCCGAGTCCACTTATTCCGGAACAAGTTGCTTTACCAACTGAGCTACACAGACGTTCGTCCTCGCTGCTATCTGCCTTTATGTCGTGTGCGTCCTGCGGGGCAGGCACGTCACATCTCCCCCTCCCTGAAAGAGGGCCGGGGGCATGGCCCATGGTTCAGCCGTGACCATGAATCGCTGCAGGCAGCCATCCGCTGCAGAACGTGCACTTGAGAACTCCCAGTCAATCTGGTGTGTGGAATGCAACGTCACACACATTTATTTTTCGAAGCGCTGGAGAAGGGATTCTCTTATTTTTCCTATCTCGCGGTGTGGAAAGAACATCACACCATTACGGGATCTTAAACGGCCGGGTCATCCGGGAAGTTCGGGCGCCATTATAACGAAGTAAATTTCTCCATCACTTTTGGTCCACGCCGCGAATCGAACCCGAGTCCACTTATTCCGGAACAAGTCGCTCTACGAACTGAGCTACGCAGACGTTGGTTCTCGCTGCTATCTGCCTTTATGTCGTGTGCATCCTGCGGAACAGGTACGTCACACATGTCAGGCGTTCATCAGACAGTCCTTTAACTAGCTCAGATTTGACGGAAGAGGACTAAATGAAGATTTTGCGATTGATGGGGAAAAGCTGGCGATAACCGATACCTACTTTTACCTTGGACAACCGAGTCAAGCAAAGATCCCATTGATGAGGAAATTAATCGGCGTGTAAAACTTGGTTGGGGAGCTTTTAGAAGAAACAGTATAATTTTTAAGAGCAAACAAGCTACTAACTCAGGCCACATTATACTATTTCTTCAGGCATCGCTTTCATGCAATCCCTCAGGAATTAAATCACTTCTTTCCCATCTACTTGTGTGCATGTATGATAAGTTTCGTCTTATTTCGTACATTCTATCATGGTGTGGCATTTACTACGTCGAGCAGTGTTTTCCACTCCCAAAGGATATAAAATGTTTGTGACGTACGTACTACAGAGGTGAGAACATGTGTCAAGACGACAAATTTGCGGCGATACATTCTGTCCACGTACCTCAGTTGGGAGAGCGACTTACTCTGGTGTGAGGGGACCCGGATATGACGACCGGCGCGGACAAACTTGTACGTTATATGTTCTAACATTTTTCCACAACTCAGCCAACGTACTTCCATGAGACATACAAAAAGAGCATATTCTCCAACATCTTTTAAACATTCTTGAAATTTGCGATGTTCCATTGTCTTCCATTCCATAGATGTTACATGATCAGATTTAATACCTCTACTGGACAAAGTTTCTTGATATATGAACAACGGTATTGTTTAATATCATAACCTTGGAAAAAGACTGTTGAGCAGTGTGATTGCTCTTTTTTTCTCCCCACAGAGAAATAGTCCAACCATCACTGCAAGTGCCATACAGTTTAAATTTGCTTGGTTTGTAAAATTCAGATTCTTAAATTAAATCTTTAAAAACATCTTCTATACACTACAAGCTCTTTAGTGTTTTCAAACTTATTTACCTGCAGTTTGTATTCCTACATTGAACCGTGTCTTGGAAGAAATTTATTTATTCCGACTATATATAGTGACATCTGAACAGTATCTTTGCAAAATCATATTTACCCTGCGTATGTATGCCAATAGCTGAACTGTATCTTTGCAAAATCTTATTTACTCGTATATTCACTGAACTGCCAGAAAAACTGGTACAGACGAGCTTATGCAAAATACATAGCAACGTTACCTATGCGCGCACTCAGTTGCGTGCGCCAGTGCGTATACAAAGCGATGGGCATCCTTGCCAGTTGTCAGAGCTGTTTTCGGCATGAGAATGACAGGTAATAGCGATTTAAGTGATTTTCAACGCGGTGTCACAGTTGGCACTCGTGAGATGGGCCATAGTATTTCGTAGGTAGAATGCAAGGGTGTACCGTGACTACAGGAATTCCGGCAAAACCTGCAACCTACGATACCAGTGTGGCCGTAAAAAGACATTGGGTGAACATGACCATCGTCGGCTGTCAAGAATCGTTTCACGCGATAGGCGTGCAACACTCTCGCAGGTATAATCGGAATTTAATGCTGGAGCCTCAACAAGCATCAGCGTCCGGACGGTGCAAAGTACTCTGCACGATATAGGCTTTGGGAGCCGACGCTCAATTCGAGTCCCCTTGATGGGTGCACGACACAGAGCTATGTGCCTCGCTTGGGCACGGCAACACCACCACTGGACACTTGATGACTGAAAGCAAGTAGCCTGGTCTGGCGAGTCGCGTTTCCAACTGTATCGGGCAGATGGAAGGATTCCTATGTGGCGCAAACCCCATGAAGCAATGGATCCCGCCTGTCAACAGGGAACTGTACCGGCTGGTGGGAGGGTACGTAATGGTGTGTTTAGCTGGACTTCACTGGGATCCCTGGTAAGTCTACAAACGTCTGCGACTGGCCAACACTATGTGCGCATCTTTTCTGACGAGGTACACCTGTTCATGTCCTGCATTCATGATGATGGGTTGGGCCTGTTCCAACAGGACAATGCACCTTCACACAAGTGTCGGGACGCCACATTGTGGTTAGAGGAGCATTCATCTGAGTTTGGGGTGTTGCCATCCCACCCAAATCCTCAGATCTGAACGTGATAGAACACATTTGGGATGCCATGCAACGCGCTATCGAACACAGGAATCCGAGACCTCGGAATAAACCCGAATTGTGGAACGCTCTGCAGGAAGTATGGTGTGCATTGCCGACAGCATATTTCCAGAAGCTAGTGGAGTCCATGCCCCGTCGTATTTCTGCTGTCCTGCGCTTCCATGGTGGGCCTACCAAGTATTAGACTGGTGTACCAGTTTTTCTGGCACTTCAGTGTATATCATATTTGATCTATATCTTTGGTGTTTCAACTCTCATTCAAAAAAATAATAAACAAGTTCTGCGTGTATCTTGTTTTGAATAACAATTATAATTTCTAACAAATTATAAATTTTCTGTGTGCTTCATTATCATTCTTGGAAGCTTCTTACTAGAGAAAAAGGAATTGGTTTTCTGATTACATTACTTTGGAGACTAACAATTAACATTTAGCTTTCCAAAATTTTCGTCTTTGACTGGATGTAGCTAAAGTGGTGAACGCATGAGCAGAAATGCGAGTAATATGTGAAAGTCGGCAATATAAAATTGTTAGCTCAAAATAACAATGTTTCAAGAAGTAGATTTTGCTGGGCAATAGAAAATCCAGATCTTACGTGAAGCACCCTTGTAAAAAGAACGGTAATATGGATGAAATTGAATGCAATCAATAACATGAGATGTGACTTATATTTAAATCGATATCAGAGTGAACATTTAAATATGTACCGCACAATTGGATAACGATGAATGGTTAATGCGCTGAACTAAAGGTTAATTATTTGAGAAAAAGGGAATACATGCTCTTAAGAGTGTTTTCAGGAGTTCCACCACTTTTTTTAATTGTTCTGAAATCCCCTGGAGTCTAACTTTATGATCGTAATTCATCCTTGTTTAATTTTTGAATTTGCATTTTCAGTCTTCCACATTTTTTTAAAACTTTAATGACTAACTGCAAAATTTCCTAACAGGCTGAAATTTTACCCATTTTTTTCAAGAATTAGTCTTTGCCTACTGTTTTATGCCAGAGAAGATAAAATGATTTGAAAAACTAAGTCTTAAATTTAATCAAGAAAAAGGGCTGGTTTACAAAAAAAAAAAATGCGAAATATTTTTGTATTCTGATTTCCACGAGATAATTTTATAAATGACATTCAAAACGAAAAGATTGTTTTAATGGCTTTAAAATTACTTACATCCATTTAGAACTATAACTATACTTGAAGCAAGGTAAAAATACAGCTTAAAACTTTGTTTGTGGTAACAATACCGCAAGTAACCAAAACCGCTGGCAATTCATGAATCATTAATTTCTTCGTTGATTTTTCCACCTTTCTCAACACACTGAGTTAGCATGCATTAATACCTGTTGCACCTCAAATCTAAGGGGCCTTAACATTCTTAAAGAAAAGAAGTGGATGAACTTTTGGGGGTTCTTTGACCCTGATTCACGTGCTAAACGCACTCCCCACTTCCCTGTTAAGCAGCAGTGGATAGGAAAAAGGGTTCCCTCCTATGATGGCATCCTGCTTTCTGAAAGGGTTTGTGTGGAGTAGGGGACCAAAGGGGTTAAGTACAAGCACAGAAAAAAACTTTGGGTCGGTAACCCTGTCAAAGGTGAACTACCCTTCCAGTCAGGCCATCTGCTTATACAGACGGGGGTCCTTCTGGAAGTAAGCCGACTTTTTGCGGTTTTCTTAAAATCCAAAATACTGGGAATTAGGGCTGGAAATTTTCCGATACACTTCTACACAGGAAATTCAAGCAAGACCTGATCTGCGCTCTTGATTTAGAAAATAAATGTTAGACTCCCGAAAGAAGCTAAATTAAAAAATATTCCGCCTGCTCGAACTGTGGTATTTAATTGCAATGCGGATGAGAGGGGGAAAAACGGGTTAGGGTAAATATTATAACGCAGGAGGAATGCATTCCTCGAATTTTACGACACTATTTTCAACTTCAAAATTTAATTCTTTTTCCACTTCACAAATGTACACATTGAGGTTTTAAGTCCACGTGATCAAATATTAAGTCGCAAGTATTTCAATATGGACGTCATGCCAACAAAACCCATGAGATCATGCTATAAGTTCTCTCCTTGTGTAACGATTTTCTTTATACATTTTGCATACCTAAAAAAAAGGACATGAAGTTATGCGCTTGAAACTTGATCCTAAAAGAGTTTTCTGTGACTTTCTAGGTAGCATATTGTGTGTTTGTCGGATGTTTTTCAATTTATATTGCGTATGTAGAACATGATTTTATTAGATTTACTGTGTAGCATAGTTCCAACACATGGTTGTGTATACATACACATGTGTAGTCTTGAAAAGAACGTAACATACAGCATGCTGATGAGGAAACTTTTTCCATCTATGTCAGGAAATAGTAGAAATCTTTAATCTCGGGATACTTTAATTTCAGCACACTTTGTTAGAATTAAATGTCTCTAACATTGTTTAAATGCCCAAGTTGGTTCTTATATAACAAAGGAATAAAAAAATACAGAATATGTTCTCATATTTTTAGAACAATTTTCCAGCAATATAATTAATGTTTAAAATAAAATTATTTATTTTTTAAACATTCTTTCTGATAGCCTTTTCTCTGGATGAACCTACATCAAGATTTCCAAGATATCAGCGTATTTCTTAAAATCGGTGGTGGTATTTTATTCCACTCCGCTTCCATTGCTTTCCATAGTCCAATCATTGTTTTAGGTCTGCGTTTAGAAAGCGCTATCTTTAGCAGTACGAAGGCACAATAATCCATTGCTGACATATCAGGCAAGGAATACGAGCAAAACGTATAGACTTGATACACGTCTCTTTTTTAATTTTTTTCAAGAAATAGAATGGTAGATTTGAATGTACGACTGGTAGCCTTATCCTGATGGAGTTCTACTATTTGAAGGCTCTCTGTGGATAAAGGAATTATATTTCCTCTTTAAATATAGGAGTTAAAACATTATTTTGGTAATACATAGAATTGATTTGAACATTCTTTTCAACTTTTCTTAACTTTAATTTCCCATTTGTGCGAGAAACCAGCGATAATCAAGAATCTTTTACTGAAACTTTCTTTGGATTCTTGCAACCAAGTTTGTAAGTCTTTTCCTGTTCTTTTGCGATAGTAAATTGACCTTTTTTGTTACATCAACTGTCTAATTGTCGTGAAAATGTAAGATATTGAGAAGATTAAAAAACTCGTCGATGCATGATATTATAATCATGAAATCACTAAAAGTTAAGATCAATTAAAACCTTTAATTACATAATTAGCATTGTTAAAAATATTTTAAACTAAAACACGTGAGATCTTTCGAGCCAACTGGGCTTATCCTCAGACGTGATTACAATGGAAAAAAGCTCCGGGCTACATTATCGTATATATAGCTATAAATAAATGACGTCAAAACAGTAAGCTGCATGAATTCAAGTTGTTACATAAATTACAGGTATAGCGCATTATTCCATTTCAAAATACAATAACAAAAAAAAACGTTTTATATAAATAACTGAGGAGTACAACAATTACATCTCATTTAAATACCTCATTATAAATAGTACTTGAATAGTTATTCGTGTTCATAAGGTTCAGTTCTTTTTAGTACTTGTTTCCAACGCTGTGGAATATTAACCGGTACTTCAGCATTACAACAGGAGTTCGCAAAGCTGTAAATAAATATACTTTCCATAAATAGTGTCTCAAATTTTGTACGGGGGAAAGACAATATGTAGGAATCATTCCAGCTAGGGTGGTAAGATCCCAGGTTGTATGGGCCAAGACATTCTTAAAGGGAGATCCGAGTGAGGAAAAGGGACAGACTTGATTCTACCATGTAAAGGACTTGGCAAAGTAATGGAAATCAATAATAGGGAAAAACATAATTGCCTGGCTTTGGTTTAGGTATTATTGCATTTTTCAAAACCAAACATTAAAACCTTTACCGCTCGTTGGCGCAGTGGTCTAAACGCTGGCTTCTGAACATTCATCCAAGATGGGTCCGGTTTCGAATCCCGGTGAGACATGCAAATTGTGTTCGTCTTACATAACTAACTCCCTCTCCCTTCTCTAGCACCAGCGACCCTAAATTAGGGACGGGTTACTGCTTATAGCCCATCTAGCTGCACACGGTGGTTGTTAAACCCCCGAACAAAACCTTTAATATTCCTAACGCAAACGCCTAGGTCTTTCATATTTTCGCTTACTGCTAACATCATATTAAGGTGAGTGGACACCTTATAGAATTTTTTGTTCATTTTTTAAAATATCTTTTCAATATTTAGGACAGAAGTTAAGCATCTAATTAGTAGTATTTGTTAAAAAAAGTTAGAAACAGAGCAGCTAATTAATTTTAATTAATTAATGGTATTTTGTAACACTAATAACTTGAGAAATTTTTAATGCAGAATAATAATTCTTTTTCTAAACAATAAATCAAGATACTTACTATGCAATGAACTACAGCCGTAGTTGTGACACAATTATTCAGAGTGATATAATTTTTTCTGAAAATTTACTGAAAGAAAATGGAAAAAATGTAGAAGTTCTACGTTCGATACATGTGTATATCTTCAAATGTATTTGTTCCAAAGCAAAGCCTTTAGTTCATTGCACAACAGACATAATAGACTGAAACGATGAAAGTTTTCCGTTTTTAGCACGATTTAATGATTAAAAGATGAGAAATATCATCAACTACTGAATCATTTCAGCAAGAAGTTAACTACATTTTTGGTTTAGCTGAGCAATATGAGTTCCCTAAATATCTGATTAGGCAAGTGTTTGGCAAGGTCAAATATGTCCTACATACTACCCTGTTAAGGAATTCCAACTGCAATTCTATATATGTTGGCTCTATGCAATACAATCCACATTTAACGAGAGCCTTAACACAACTATGCAAACCATATGGCTTGAAATTTGGTTCACGAACACGAAACTTATTTTCAGTTGTTCGTAAGGATCGTGAACAGAACAGCAAAATGGGACAGTATGGTATTTACAATATCCCGCTGGTTAAGGCAACTACAGGACAAGCAGCCTCTAATTATGTGGGTTCTACAAAACGTAATATTGAATTACGAATTAAAGAACATAAATACAATATTAAAACAGGCATGTACTGTACATCCCTAGCCAAATCTGTTATACAAGATGATCTTAATCCCGACTGGAGTAATGTAAGAATAATTAATACTCCTAATAAACCTTGTGACCTTTTAATTGCAAAAAGTTTATATATAGAGGCTTCCGGTGAGCAATGTTGTAATCAACATGCCCCCTATGAGTTACATAACGTTTGGAAATCCCTTATTAAAACAGTAAATTATAAATTGTAATATAAACTTAAAATTGAATATTCACCCCACCCTACACCATTTACTTCTATAATATATTTCCATGATTTCTTCACAGACCATTGGGCCAACAGTATACGCAACATTTTTGCGCATGTAGATTACTATTGGCTAATAACTTACCATGCTTCCCACAATGCAATGATCTATATTATATATAGATTAAATGTGTCTCTAACATGCCTACCTATATACCAAACCCATGGAGACGGCTGGTAACCCCCGCCTCCATTGAAAATGAAATCTAGATATAACTTTGACTTGTGTAATTATTTTTTAAACATTACAGTTTGTGTTTGTAAAGTTGGCAACACAGGAATGTAAAAGAGACGTGGGACGGGGGATACTTTGTGATGTATATATATGGGATAGCTCCTCATGATTCGTGGCACTTAGGCCTGATGATGGGGACAAGAGATCCCTGAAAGTACTTGCCTTTTTATTGTAAATAGTGTTTTTAATTGTAAATAAATGTATTTTAATTTGCAGTTGGAGACACGGTTTGTGTTAATCGTACGTTTAGACAGCATGTGTATAGTAATTCTACAGTTTTCGTGCGAAATTTATCATTGGTGTCTCTATTTATTACATCTGAAGAAGAGGCAGCCGCTGCCTCGAAAGTGCTCATGGTTTTAATTGTATATATTTCTGATCTTTTAATCATTAAATCGTGCTAAAGACGGAAAACTTTCATCGTTTCAGTGATTAATGTCGCACGAGTCTTCAATATTTGTAGACATAATAGAGATGAAATACACCCAAACAAAATTGAGATTGAACCATTTTTTTTTAAGATTATCGTATTTCAAAACATGAAAATTTTTAAATTTGAGAAAATAGCAAAACAAGAGTTATTCTTGTTGAAAACAATGGATAATATATTTGAATGAATTTAAAAGCCACCCTAATTGTAGGTCTTTCCTTCATTTGTCTGGTGTATGTCCAGTTTTGTCTTTCTTTTTTTCCTCAAGATTTTTTATAGCCATTTTTGTTTTGGGTGTTGCAGCAACGCTGGCTCGGGATAAACGCTGAATATCAAGGGACCTGAGTCCCTTCATTGTATAATAGCCCGGCGTGCAACTAAGTATTGTAAAAATTTCTTGGAGTCATCCATAACCCTCACTGAAGGTGATAACTGCATCACTAACACCAAAACATAGTGTAGATAGGCCAACAAAAGTAATCTTTGGTATTCTCTGCCATATAAGACCATTTGCATTTTGGGTTTTCCATGGAAGCACTTAGATAAAAGCTTTTCACTGCACAGTTCCATGTATGTAGTTTTCACTTGATTTAGTACATCATTTGAAAGACCTTTCCCTTCCTTGAAATGGACATTTGGTGTAACTAAGGATCTTTGGTATTCGCACCAGCTGTTCTCGCCTTTCGGGCACTGTCCTTGTCAAACTTAACCATTTGATGACTTTTTGACAATGTACATAGGTTTTTAAAAGAGTAAAATACACAAAAGCAAATGCAAAACAATCTGGATGGATTTTCAATAAAAAAGCTAACATGCCAACAAATCAAACGAAGCTCTGCGTTTGGATTTTCGACTAGCCCTCCACAAAATTTACATATCCGAAAGAATTCTTTACTACAGTTTGAAGATATTTAAATCAAAGGCCATCTAACCCTTTTTAAACAATTCCGTTTCCAAAATTCGAGAAAGCAAAACAAACCGATTATTGTGCTATATACTGACTACGCTTTTCGTGGTCAGTTATCTATAAATAAAAAGCCTACATTGATAGTTTTCAACGATCTCATCTTTTATTTCTATAGATTCTTTTACTACTCAAGGTTTTTCAACACGGATTTCAGTGTTTTCGTATGTGTTCAGCGTTATGGCAACTCTTGAAAGAAAACCAAGGTGTGAATTTAGAAATGAACAAAGTCTTAGGTGGTTCTACGAGCCTAATCTGACACACCGTATGTCATAGTATTATTCAAGTTCATTATATAGCCTGTGGATACAAAGAATACTTATCAGGTTCTTCATAAGCTTTGCAGTTGGTTAATCTTTAATCGCAACTGGATAAAAATCAAATGAAGAGACAACACAATATTGGTCAGTCACCGAATGTAAGTAGATATCCCACAACAGGCTACGGCCAGAAATGCACATCAGTGCGATTATTACCTAGATTAACTAGATGGACCTGTTTTTCATTTAAGATTTCTCCATGAATGCAAGTTGGAAAATTTCCAGCGAGGGCGATCCTGAGCCAGTCTTCTCCAGTTGTTTCCTATCGCTCTGGTTAAAGGATCTTTCCATCTAGTTAGAGGCCTACCGGGTTTTCTCTTGGTTGGTCTTAGATACCAGTTTGTGAGACGGTAGGTCCACCTGTTATTGGTGAGTCTGGCGATATGACCTGTCCATCCTACCTTGTTGTCATATAACGTTTTCACTACTTCTTTTACTCCAGTTAAATTTCTGATAGTTGTGTTTGTTATGTGATCTTTTTTACTTATCTCCAGGATCCTTCTTCCCGTTGCATGCTGGGGGACTTGAAGACTAAGATCCTCTTTTTGAGTGGTGCTCCATGTTTCAGAGCCGTATATTAGAGATGGGAGGATACAGCTGTTGAACATGTCAGCTCTTATTTTGATATCTAGCTTTGGATCTGTGATTGTGGGTTTGATACGATTAAAGGAGGTCCATGTCACTCGTTTCCTTTTAGATATTTCTTCAGAGATGTCATTGTCCATATTTATTGTTTGTCCAAGGCATCTGTAGGAATCTACATTTTGTATAGCGAAATTATTTAGTTGGATGATGTGATTTGGACAGTATTTATTTCTCCTCCATTTGGTTTTATCAGGGTGGATTCCTAGACCTATTTTGTTACAGGCGTCATTTATTTGGCGAAGCATTATTTTCAAGCTGTAGAAGATCCTGAGACTATAAGTATTATATCATCTGCAAACATTAGTATTTCGAGCAACTCTCCATCAATATTTATGCCACATTTTAAGTCAATTTTCCTTAGAGCGATTATAAAATCTGATTAATAGATGTCTAAACCCTCCTTTGAAGGAAAAGTAAATTTTGATTTGCAAATGATTTTTTGATGCTATAAATATTCGATCAAGATTAAAAGCAAAGTATAACATAAACGATATAACGCAACCCTTTTTCGTGTGCGAAATTGGTGTTACGCTATGTCTAAAACCATGACTAACGAAATGTTAAACTAAATGAGAATACGATGCAATAGTTCCTAATTAAGCTTTTACGGCCAGACGAAACATATACAGAAGTCAGACTTACGATAACCTTTAATTGGTCCAGCAATATTTCAGAACTCCACAATATGGCACTACAAGTTGTCATTTTCCCATTTATCTTAACACCGATCGAACATCTCAACACACACACATACACTGAGCAACTGCTGTATCTTAACACCGATCGAACATCTCAACACACACACACACACACACACACACACACACACACACACACACACACACATACACTGAGCAACTGCTGTATCGTCCTTTTTATCTATCGTTCTTATCACATTCATACGCCACTTTTTCTCTGACCTCAATTGTGTTGCCAACCTCATTCTTGTGAGATGGAAGATATCACGTTAAGTTTGGAAAGTGTAAAGGAGAACAAACTCAAATTTACACAGGAAAAGGAACTAAGAATGAAAGTTATTTCAGAGTATACGTCACAACGACGAGCTGTTCTTGGTACGCAAACGGCCTGTTTACTTCGTCCTATGCCTGTGGATGAGCTAACCCGTAGGGTGAATAACTTCCCGAGTAAAAATGCATGAGCCGCCCCGGTGGCGCAGTGGTCTAAGCGATGGCCTCTGATCATTCGTCCGAAAGGGGTCCGGGTTCGAATCCCGGTGAGGCATGGGTGTTGTGTTTGTCTTACGGCACTGGTTCTCTCCCTTTCCTGGAACCAGTGACCCTAAATTAAGGACGGGCGACTGCTTATAGCCCATTGAGTTGCTCACGGTGGTCGTTAAACCTCCAATAAAAAAAAATGCATGAAATAAATTCACCGAAAAAACACTGAACACGGCAAATTTGATCTCAGGAGTTAAGTTTGAAGCAAACCATTTTTCTTATTTTAAGGTTGGTGAAAGGGTTAAGAAAAATTTCTACATTAAAGACTTAGTCCCTAAATTCAGCTAAAACGGGAGAGGAACAGCAGTGCAGAAATTTCCTTAGTGTACGAGCACGAACAAATCAAAGTACTCGCAGCTGGGGGTTTTATTGAAAATTGGAGAAGAAATTCTTCCGAACTTTAGATGCATCCTATTCATACACCAAAGAACCAAGCCATTATGATAACCTGCCTATTATGATGTTGGTCCACCACATGTCAACAAAACAACTCTTACCCGGCCAGATATAGACCCTACAAGATTTCTAGAGGTGTCTTGGGGAATCTGGTACCAACACATTACTACCAGATCCGTAAACTCTTCTAAGTTACGTGATTCAGCAGCTGTAGATCGGATTTGCTGTTCAAACACAAACCACAGGTGCTCGATTGGATTGATGTCTTGGGAATTTGGAATACCTGGAAGTCTTCCTCATGTTCCACGAACCATTCTCGAACAACTCGGGCAGATCGGATTTGCTGTTCCAACACAAACCACAGATACTCGATTGGATCGATGTCTGGGGAATTTGGAATATCTGGAAGTCTTCCTCATGTTCTGCGAACCATTCTTGAGCAACGAGTGCACTGTGACATGACGCATTATCCTTCTGAAACAAAACACTACTAGAGAGGAACATCGTTACCATGAAAGGATGTACCAGGTCTGCAATGATTGATGTTTAGGTTGGTGGTAGACGTCATAGTTTCATGCACGTGAATGACTGCACCCAGGGTTCCCCAGCAAAATATTTTTCAAAGCATTACACTTCCTCCACCGACTTGCTTTCGTCCCATGGTACATCCTGGTGCCCACACATCCCCAGGTAAACGAAATTCATCGGACCAGACGACCTTCTTCCAATCATTCAAGGTCCAGTTCTGGTAATCACGTACCCATTGTAAGAAAATTCAACGGTGAACGTGGTTTATAATGGTCACTCGGAGCAACTTGCGGCCATTTCCAGCAGGGTACTGTGTAATGTGACACATTATTTCCTCATCAGCATTCAAATTAAAGGTGAGTTGCCTCACAGTATCCTTTCTGTTGGTTCGTACCATAGAGGATAGCCTTCGTCACCTCTAGCGTCAATGGGCCGTGGTAAACCCACATCTTGCCGGCAGTTAGTGGTTTGTCCCTCCTCGGACTACTCTTTGAAGGAACTAACCACGACTGACGGTAAGCAGCCCACATGCATTGTCATCTCGGAAATGCTCTGACCCAATCGTCTATTCATTACAGTTTGGCCTTTCTCAAACTTTATTTAGTCCCTTTCCAATCTGAAAAACAAGAATAACACTGATTCACACAGCTCCATATTAGGTGTTATTTATATTGTTTCATGGCCTTCAAACGCACCGTCGTTTACCTGCAGTTGTTCCGATTCACATAAAAACATAATGTTTTGGCTCTTCGGTGTACATTTGGGGCGTTCTGATTTTCTTCGGATTTGACACGCAATTGATATTTCAGACATATTTCCGTTAGAACTGCCTACTTCTCACTTTTCTTTCGTGACACCGTTATTTCAAAACTTTCGTTTTCTAATCAATATATTACTTCAGATGGAAGCATGAGGGTTATAAAAAAAAAAAAAAAAAAAAACTGGGCCGCTCCGGTGGCGCAGTGGTCTAAGCGATGGCCTCTGATCATTCGTCCGTAAGGGGTCCGGGTTCGAATCCCGGTGAGGTATGAATGTCGTGTTTGTCTTACGGCACTGGTTCTCTCCCTTCTCTGGAACCAGTTACCCTAAATTAGGGACGGGCGACTGCTTATAGCCCATTGAGTTGCTCACGGTGGTCGTTAAACCTCCAATAAAAAAAATAATAAAATAAAAAAAAGACTGGCTACTCATTTTATCAATAGGTATGTAAATTCATAGCTCATCAAATTTCTTGCAATGAGAATATAGGTCGTATATCTTCCACACTCAAAATTGTTACAATCGTTCGCAGTAAATTTGAGAGAAACTCTGATTACTTGTAGTTCACTACGTTAGCTCGTAATTACAGGTATAGTGGAATGTCGATTATGCTTTTATTAGTCATAAGGTATTATTGATTTTGTGACGAAGATAAGATTTTAGTGTTTATAGCAAAAGTACATTCATAATTTCACTTATAGGCTATTAATTTTGCGTTTCCTAAATCAACGTTATATAGTATTTTTTTGTTTGTTTGGGGGTTTAGAGACCACCATGTGCAACTCAATGGGATACAAGCAGTCGCCCGTCCGTAATTTACGGCCACTAGTTCCAGGAAGCCTAGCCCAGTGAAGCATGGATGTTGTGATTGTCATACCGCACTGGCTCTCTCCCTTCCCTGGAACCAGTGACCCTAAATTAGGGACGGGCGACTACTTATAGCCCATTGAGTTGCTCACGGTGGTCGTTAAACCTCGACTCAAAACGAAAACAAAAAGTTCCAGGAAAAGTATAGAGCCAGTGCAGTAAGACAAACGCATTATCTGTGCCTCCCCCAGGATTAGAGCCCGAATCCATCTCAGACTAATGATTGCAAGTCAAACATTTTGCACCGCTCTGCCACCGGTGCTGCGCATTATATTTCTTGATGCACACTGTGACTTGTGAGACGCATACCTCTACTTAAATTACAAGCCAAATACTGTGTACTGCCACTGGGGTGGCACAATGTATTTTCTGACGCATACTGCGACCTGTGTGACGTATGCTTCTACTTAAATTACAAGCCAAACACTTTGTATCACTCTGCCACTGGGGTGGCACAATGTACTTCCTGATGCATACTGCGACTTGTGTGACGTATACCTCTATACTTAAATTTATAAGCCAAACGCTTGTACAACTCTGCAACCGGGGCGGCACAATGTATTTGTTGATGCAACATGCGACCTGTGTGTGACGTATTTCCCTACTTAAATTATAAGGCAAACACTTTCCACCACTCTGCCACCGGGGCGGCACAATGTACTTCTTGATGCATGCTGCGATTTGTGTGGCATATACCTCTACTTAAATTAAAAGCCACACACTTTGTGCAACTCTGCCACCCGGACCGCACAACGTATTTCTTGATGCATACTGCGACTTGAGCGACGTATACCTCTACTTTAATTACCAGCCATACACTTTGTACCACAGTGCCACGGGGTGGCACAATGTATTTCCTGATTCATATTGTGACTTGTGTGACGTATACCTCTACTTAAATTACAAGCCACACATTTTGTGCAACTCTGCCACCGGGATGGCACAACGTATTTCTTGATGCATACTGCGACTTGTGTGATGTATACCTCTACTTTAATTACAAGCCAAACACTTTGTACCACTCTGCCACCGGAGAGGCGCAATGTATTTCCTGATGCATACTGCGACTTGTGTGAGGTATCATCATCATTATCCATTATCAATCCACTGCTGGACGAAGGTCTCCCCAAGTTTCCTTCACAACGGTCTGTCTTGTGCCAGTCTCCTCCATGTCACCCCCGTATACTTTCGAATTTCATCCACCCATCTCCCATGTGGTCTTCTTCTGGGTCTTTTCTTGACCCTTGGAATCCAATCTAAAATTTCGGCTGTCCATCGATGGTCTGTCCTTCTGGCAGTATGCCCAGCCCATTGCTATTCGTGTGACGTATACTTCTATTTAAATTACAAGCCAAACACTTTGTACCACTCTGCCACGGGGGTGGCACAATGTATTTCCTGATGCATACTGCGACTTGTGTGACGTATACCTCTATACTTAAATTTATAAGCCAAACGCTTGTACAACTCTGCAACCGGGGCGGCACAATGTATTTGCTGATGCAACATGCGACCTGTGTGTGACGTATTTCCCTACTTAAATTATAAGGCAAACACTTTCCACCACTCTGCCACCGGGGCGGCACAATGTACTTCTTGATGCATGCTGCGATTTGTGTGGCATATACCTCTACTTAAATTACAAGCCACACACTTTGTGCAACTCTGCCACCCGGACCGCACAACGTATTTCTTGATGCATACTGCGACTTGAGCGACGTATACCTCTACTTTAATTACCAGCCATACACTTTGTACCACAGTGCCACGGGGGTGGCACAATGTATTTCCTGATTCATATTGTGACTTGTGTGACGTATACCTCTACTTAAATTACAAGCCACACATTTTGTGCAACTCTGCCACCGGGATGGCACAACGTATTTCTTGATGCATACTGCGACTTGTGTGATGTATACCTCTACTTTAATTACAAGCCAAACACTTTGTACCACTCTGCCACCGGAGAGGCGCAATGTATTTCCTGATGCATACTGCGACTTGTGTGAGGTATCATCATCATTATCCATTATCAATCCACTGCTGGACGAAGGTCTCCCCAAGTTTCCTTCACAACGGTCTGTCTTGTGCCAGTCTCCTCCATGTCACCCCCGTATACTTTCGAATTTCATCCACCCATCTCCCATGTGGTCTTCTTCTGGGTCTTTTCCTGACCCTTGGAATCCAATCTAAAATTTCGGCTGTCCATCGATGGTCTGTCCTTCTGGCAGTATGCCCAGCCCATTGCTATTCGTGTGACGTATACTTCTATTTAAATTACAAGCCAAACACTTTGTACCAATCTGCCACGGGGGTGGCACAATGTATTTCCTGATGCATACTGCGACTTGTGTGACGTATACCTCTATACTTAAATTTGTAAGCCAAACGCTTGTACAACTCTGCAACCGGGGCGGCACAATGTATTTGCTGATGCAACATGCGACCTGTGTGTGACGTATTTCCCTACTTAAATTATAAGGCAAACACTTTCCACCACTCTGCCACCGGGGCGGCACAATGTACTTCTTGATGCATGCTGCGATTTGTGTGGCATATACCTCTACTTAAATTACAAGCCACACACTTTGTGCAACTCTGCCACCCGGACCGCACAACGTATTTCTTGATGCATACTGCGACTTGAGCGACGTATACCTCTACTTTAATTACCAGCCATACACTTTGTACCACAGTGCCACGGGGGTGGCACAATGTTTTTCCTGATTCATATTGTGACTTGTGTGACGTATACCTCTACTTAAATTACAAGCGACACACTTTGTGCAACTCTGCCACCGGGATGGCACAACGTATTTCTTGATGCATACTGCGACTGGTGTGACGTATACCTCTACTCTAATTACCAGCCAAACACTTTGTACCACTCTGCCACCGGGGAGGCGCAATGTATTTCCTGGTGCATACTGCGACTTGTGTGACGTATACCTCTATTTAAATTACAAGCCAAACACTTTGTACCACTCTGCCACGTGGGTGGCACAATGTATTTCCTAATTCATATTGTGACTTGTGTGACGTATAGCTCTACTTAAATTACAAGCCACACACTTTGTGCAACTCTGCCACCGGGACGGCACAACGTATTTCTTGATGCATACTGCGACTTGTGTGACGTATACCTCTCCTTTAATTACAAGCCAAACACTTTGTACCACTCTGCCACGGGGGCGGCACAGTGTATTTCCTGATTCATACCGCGACTTGTGTGACGTATATCCCTACTTAAATTATAAGGCAAACACTTTCTACCCCTCTGCCACTGGGGAGGCACAATGTATTTCCTGATGCCTACTGCGACTTGTGGTACGTATACCTTTATTTAAATTACAAGCCAAACACTTTGTACAACTCTGCCACCGGTGCGGCACAATGTATTTCCTGATTCATACTGCGACTTGTGTGACGTATACCTCTATTTAAATTACAGACCAAACACTTTGTACCACTCTGCTATTTGGGCGGCACAATGTATTTCCTGATTCATACTGCGACTTGTGTGACGTATACCGCTATTTAAATTACAAGCCAAACACTTTGTACAACTCTGCCACCAGTGCGGCACAATGAATTTCCTGATTCATACTGCGACTTGTGTGACGTATACCTCTATTTAAATTACAGACCAAACACTTTGTACCACTCTGCTATTTGGGCGGCACAATGTATTTCCTGATTCATACTGCGACTTGTGTGACGTATACCTCTATTTAAATTACAAGCAAAACACTTTGTACCACTCTGCCACGGGGGCGGCACAATGTATTTCCTGATGCATACTGCGACTTGCGTGACGTATACCTCTACTTAAATTTTTACACTTGCTGATGCACATTGTTTGAAATATAACCAGTTTGTTTTAATATTAGATATTATCTAGAACTTACTTTTCTGAGGTAATATGTGTTGTGAAACAAAAACCCGTGAAAAGAGGCTAACCTCATGAAACGTGCACTATATTATCAAAAATTTCCGGACGCTACCAAATATTTGCATAAATGCAAAGAACGGTTGCGCAGGAAGGTGCGCTGTGAGTGGTGGGAGATAGGTGTATAAAGCTGAGACATGCTGTCTTGTTATCAGTAATTTTGAAGCGTAATCTCTATGCCCCTTTTCCGACAACAGTAAAGTAAATTCCAAGTAAAAAATTCCGATGTAACGAAAATGGGTAACGGAAGTACTCGGTGAGCCACCTGGGTTGATTTTCTCAAATATTTTGAAACCGTGCGTCGCAGCAAAATTTGGTTTCCTCTCGAACTCCCCAAGGAGGGCTATCTGAAGAGAGTTTAAAAATAATGAAAGACGCAATTGGTTGCAGCATGTAGAATTTCTAGATCAAAAATCGCCGATCCTCGTCACCAATGCAGTTGCGATTCAGCTTTTATTTCTATCTTGAGGTCAGATTTTAGTTCAATGGACTTTCGTATCGACATCTGAGATGGAAACGGGTCAACGGGCCAACGGGTCGACAATTTTTTGCGGGTCCAACGGGTCGGGTGAAGGTGTTCCTGAATTGATTTTGACACGGTTTTATTCCCGTTTTGTTTTTGAAAAAAGAAAAATATATTCTAAAGAAAAATGCCTGTTGTGGAATTCTGTAGTCGATACTGGTACCCACGGAGTGAAAAATGATTTGCCATGCAAAAATGTTTTCGTCTCTTTCTTAAAGCAACGAAGATTTCCACCGACCGACGTCAGACGCACCGACACCATGTCGTAAAAAGATACTTCTTTGCGTTCTTCTACAGTGCGATTGTCCAAGGCAAGGTACAGGCAAACGCCATTCGCCTGCTTCTCAGCTGATTCACTCTCTCCGTGCGAAGTTCATTGCATGACTAAGAATTACTTTTCACATCGCATCTTTTACATTGAGCATTCAGAGGTTTTCGATTGATGTACTAACATCCCGTTCCCATCACATGTCATGCCGAAATGAACTCCTTATTTGTTAATATGGATGGATTTAATATTAAGGTGGTTGAGAAAGGCGTCGAGGCCAACAAATATGTGCTTGTTGAAAACCACAAGGGGAAGAATGAATGCTGGAAATTGTTTCGTCTCATTAAGGAATAGGTGAATATTTCTGTGTTGTTTGGTCTTGCTTGTTGTTCAAAATGTGGAAAGTGTATAGTTACAAAAAAGATGTCGACGATGTAATAAAAGATTATGGAACCAAAAATCTAATGGGCCATATGAAAGTATGCGCACCTCCATCAAAACGTGGAAAGAGTAAAGAATCTAAATACATTTGTGTAATCGTAAATAATGATTCCCATTTGTAATATACACACGGTCACAGTCATAGTTAGCCATTAATCCTGAATTACGCAAAGTAGCGGCACTAAAAATGGCATTCAAATTTAGCAAGTAACCAAATTTAATTATTAAAAAAGGATTTCAGTTATTAAATATCAAGCAGTTAATGGGATGAATATATTTATTACATTTATATGTATATCATCATCATCATTGTCAACCATTATCAATCCACTGCTGGACGAAGGTCTCCCCAAGTTTCCTCCACAACGGTCTGTCTTGTGCCAGCCAGTCTCCTCCATGTCACTCCCGCATACTTTCGAATTTCATCCACCCATCTTCCATGTGGTCTTCTTCTGGGTCTTTTCCTGTCCCTTGGAATCCAATCTAAAATTTCGGCTGTCCATCGATGGTCTGTTCTTCTGGCAGTATGTCCAGCCCATTGCCATTTCAGGGATTTAACTCTGATCATGATGTCTTCCACTCTTGTCATTTTTCGGATCCACGAGTTCCTCTTCTTATCTCTCCTGGTTACACCAAGCATGCACCTCTCCATGCTGCTTTGAGTTGTCTGCAGCCTTTGTATGTCTCTTTTACCTAAGGTCCACGTCTCTGCACCATACGTAAGCACTGGAAGGATGCACTGATCAAACACTTTTCTTTTAAGACATAATGGCATATTGCTCTTGAAAATTATGCTGTTTCTTCCAAAAGCTCTCCAGGCAAGTTTTGTACGCCGATTAATTTCTTCACCAATGTGACCCTCACTTGATATCTGCTGTCCAAGATAAACGTACGTGTCTGTTATCTCCAGCTTTTCTCCATCAATCGATAAATCTTCATTTCTTGTAAAAGCATTGTACATCACTTTTGTCTTCTGAAAGTTCATTTTTAATCCCACTTCTTTACTCTTGTCAGCAAGTTCCTGGATCATACTCTGCAGCTCTGATGGGGTAGTTGCAAAAATGACTATGTCATCAGCAAAACGAAGGTGGGTTAGATAATCTCCATTAATCTTCATCCCTTTGTTTTCCCAGTTCAGTGATTGAAAGACATTTTCCAATGTGGCATTAAAAAGCTTCGGAGATATGGTGTCACCTTGTCTCACTCCTTTTCCAATTTTTATGTGTGTTGTATTTTCAAACAGCCGAATCTTTGCACTTGCATTTTCATAGATGTTATTAATAATATTAATGTATGCATCTTCAATACCGCAGGATTTCAGAGCCATTGCAACTGCTGATGGTTTCACCGAATCAAAGGCTTTTTCATAATCGATAAAAGCCATGCACAATGGAAGTTCATATTCCCTCGCTCTTTCAATTAGTTCTCTCAGTACGTGGATATGATCTATTGTGCTGTAGCCACTCCTGAATCCAGCTTGTTCTCTCGGTTGAGCCATGTCCAGTGTCACCTTCAAGCGGTGTGAAAGAAGTTTAGTGAAGATTTTATAAACCACTGATAGGAGGCTGATAGGTCTGTAGTTCCCGAGATCCTCAATGTCACCTTTTTTATGTAGCAAGATCATTGTAGCGTTGTTCCAATCCTCAGGAATTTTCCCTTCATTAAGGCATCGAGTGAAAATTTATGCGAGTACTGTTTCGATTTCTCCACTTGCTTCTTGTATGATGTCTACAGTAATTCCATCTTCTCCTGGAGCTTTTCCCCGCTTCATGTTCTTGATTGCATGTGCAACTTCTGCTGGAAGGACTGGAAGAACTCTGGTACTGGTACCTTTCATGATGTCTGGAGTACATGTATCATCCCTTTCATATAATTTGGAGTAGAAAACTTTCACTCTTGTCAAAATTTCGCCTCTATTTCTTGTTACAGAACCATCTTCTTTTCTCAGTGCCATAATCTGTTTTTTCCCCTTACTGAGATGTCCCTTTGCTATCTTTAGGCTTTGGTTGTTTTCAATTGCTTTCCTTACTAGTTCACAGTTGAATTTCCTTACGTCTTCAGTGATACTTTTTCGTACTGTCTTGCATAGCTCTATATATTCCACTTTGGAAGTCACATCTTCTTTAGTTGTCCTCATCACTCTTCTTTTTTGCATCAACATTTTGGTTTTTTCCTGATAATTTGTTCACATGCAATTTGTTCTTAGACCCAGCTAATTTTGTTGCTGTTTCCATAAGAGCTTTGGTTACTTTTCTGTTAACTTCAGAAATATCCACTTCTTCCGATGTTAGGCCTTCTAAAGCAGAGAAACTGTTCTTCAGTTCCAATTTGAAGGTATTATGGTGTTTTTTAAGGTTGGTTATGTCAATACATTTTGTTTGTCTTATGAGCTTGCTACGTTCGAGTTTAGTGTTGAGATGCATCTTACATCTCACCAATCTATGGTCACTGCCTGTGTTGAACTTGTTTAGCACACTGCAGTATTCTATGACGAATTTTTTGTTACACATAATAAAATCAATTTCACTTGTCGTCGCATTTGGATGTCTCCATGTCCATTTCCTGTGTGGCTTTTTCTTGAAAAAGGAGTTCAAGATGAAAAACCCTTCTGCCTCTGCAAACTCTACGAGAGTATTTCCACGCTGGTTTCTGTTGCCGTGACCGAATTTACCTACTGAAGTTTCATTCTGTTGCCGTTGCCCTATTTTTGCATTGAAATCTCCCATAATTATCTTCAAGTGCTGCTTACCTTTATTATTTAGATCACGAATTTCCTCATAAAATTCTTCAATTTCTTCTTCAGCATGACTTGTGGTGGGTGCATAAGTTTGAATAATCTGAGCCTGGTATCTTCTCGAGAGTTGGATAACGAGTCGTGCAGCTCTGTCAGAGGAACTCTCAACTTCTACAACTTTATCCTTCAGTTTCTTGTTTATTATAAATCCAACACCACTAGTTCTGCCAGTATCTGTCCCACGATAGTAGAAGAGATGTCCACTTTTCAGTTCAATGAGATCTTCTCCTTTTCTCCTTACCTCACTTAGCCCGACGATGTCCCACTTGATCCTTTGTAGTTCCTCTTCCAATTCAAGAAGCCTTGAATCAGAAGATAGGGAGCGTCCATTGTACGTTGCCAAGGTCAGCATCAGATGGCAGCCTAGTCCGGTCCTCCGGGGATTCTTAGTACCCTCTGCCTTCATGTCGCACTGGCCGCTGCCTTGGCCAGGTACATTCCAGCTGCCGGAGACTGAAGGCCAAGATTTAAGTTGTGGAGTCATTTTGGAGGGGTTTGGCCATAACTCACCACGCTGGCCAAGCGGGTTGGTGAGTGTGGGATAGCATTTCCTCTAATCCCGATGGTATAGTTATACCGCTATTGGCGGTCGTCAGAGCCCCTTTAGTGGGAACAGGATGTACCACGAGAAGGCGGGGTTGACATTTGTCAAGGAGAGGCTGTGATGTTACGCATCACCTGACCTTACATCCCATTTATATATATATATATATATATATATATATATAAATTGAGTTTCGAATTTATAGTTCAAAACAGATTTGTCCGGGTCAGTTACGGGTTCGGATCGGGTCCGGGTCCGACAGTTTTGGCCCGTTTCCAACTCTGATCGACATCATGCTTCATTGGGGTAGCATCGTTTCTTACGTTCGTCTAAACCTGAAAAATATAAAAAAATAGAATTAAATACTGTTTTTGAGAAACTAAACATTCGGAATACTTACTATTGCCGCCGACGTATTGGGTTGTTGGAAAAGTCATGACGTATTTTAGCCATGTTTTCTAAAGGTCATTTATTGATAGAAAGAACAAAGATCAATCAATGATATAATGCCCGTTTTGTTCGATAACCTTTTGCCATATTTCAGTTTGCTGCATAATGCCTCGTTCATAGAAAGACCTGCCTTTCGTGGCGAAAAACTTTCCAAGGTGCCGATTTACAGCCTCATCTGAATTGAACGTTATACCACGCAAGGACTGTTGAAGAGAGCGAAACAAGTGGAAGTCTGACGGTGCAAGGTCAGGCGAGTATGCTGGGTGTGGCAACACATCCCACCCAAGCTCCAATAATTTTTGGCGGGTGATCAAACTTGTGTGTGGTCTGGCGTGGTAGTGATGGAACACAACACCTTTACGATGAACGAGCTCTGGACGTTTCTGGATGACGGATTCGTTCAAACTGTCCAATTGCCGACAGTACACATTCGAATTGATTGTTGGATTCCATGGTAGGAGCTCGAAAAACACGACACCTTTAAAATCCCACCACACTGAGACCAGAACCTTCCGCTGATTAATGTCTGCTTCGGATGTCGTTTGAGGCAAAGCAGCACGTCGGGACCAAGACCGTTTGCGCAGCACATTGTTGTACACAATCCACTTTTCGTCACCAGTTATCAGTCGCTTCAAATAAGGATCGTTTTCCTCAAGTTTAATGAGCATATCACAGATGTTTATACGCGTCATCAATTGAGCTTCTTTGAGTTCATGAGGAACTCACACATCGAGCTTGCTTACGTATCCCAGCTTCTTCAGGTAGTCGTGAACGCTTGAATGATGGATGTGCAATGTGTCTGCAATCTCTCGTGTCGTGTAACGTGGTTTTGACTAGATCAATGCCTTGATTTGGTCGTTATCAACCTCGGTGGGCCTCCCGGACCGAGGAGCATCGTTGAGGTCAAAATCACCAGCACGGAATTTTGCGAACCACCGCTGGTGCTGACGTTCTTGTAGAGCATTAACACCGTACACTTTACGCAACTTTTCACAAGCTTGACGCGCGTTCTTCCCTTTACGGAAGTAAAACAGTAAAATATGGCGAAAATGCACAGTTTGGTCTTACATTTTCAACTTGATGTCAAATCTCCGCAAATCAACCAAATCGCTCACTATTCCTTTTAGACTGCAGCTAGAACTGGCACCTGTCAAATGCCATAGCGATAATAGAGCTGCGCATGCCTCTAGTACTTTCAAAACCGCTCAACCGCCACCGGGTGCCAAAATACGTCACGACGTTTCCAACAACCCAATAGTTTAGTAAACATTTACGTTCATGACTCATATATCTTCTTTCATTGGTTTTAGGACAACAACATTCATTAATGCACCTACCTAAGAATTACTAAATATCAGGAATCAGTGAACCTTATTGTTTGTTATGATTTAATTCCACATAATATATGTACCAGACAGTGACTCGATGTGTTCGTGAGTGACCCAAATAAATACAATATGTTGTCCGTAAATAAATGTATATACTCTCAATTCACTCGCTTTATTTCACACCTACAAAGATTTTGGCATGCGAAAGATGCATAAATCATCTACAAAGAGTACCAGTAAACTCGCTTTTTTTTAAAGATTGAGGAAAAACTGGAAGAGGGAAGGGGGGGGCTGATGCTGTGCGCAAGGCCTCGGTAACTTCCAATCCGCCACTGGATCGTTTTTATCAGTGCTAGGAATACTTCTCAGGACATCATCCCGGAAGCATGCTCTTTGCTTTAGCATGATCAAATCTTTCGCACCTTTTCCAGACTGATTTATTCGACTTAAAAAGCTAAAAAAAACAAAAAAAAAAAAACATCCTGAGCAACAAAATGCAAGACGGTGTAATGCTTCGTTTCTGAAATAACCTCTCGAGCGAAAGCGTCTTCCGTAAGGTTGCCAGGTGCACTACAAATCGGGGAATCAGTCTGGTCGAGATGCGTCTCCTTCACAAATATCCATCAAGATGTTTTGCAATGAGACATAATAAACTTCAATCTCCTTGGGGATTTCTCAGTTAATTGCGCCTTTTAAGCGACCGATTAGTTGTTTCCACTATTCGACTCGTTAATCCTGACGGGCGTATCACTTCCTCGTGAGACGAAGGAATTAATCGGAAACTGGTGTATCCTGCCTTATTTCGTATTTAATGTTATTTACTTCCAGTGATAAATTTACGTTGCCTGCTTTCTTGCTCTCTAAAATTATTCAGCATTCATGAATAGAAAATTTCGACACTTCACAAAAATATTTAGAATTTAAAGTCTGGTCAAGATTGATTTGAAGCACAATAGGCATTTAACACTCTCCCAGTTCAAATTTAAGAAGGGGGCTGCAGCCCCGGGCCCATGATTTTCAAGGCGCCCCAGAATTATGCAGGATGCTTGAATAATTGACCGAGTTCTACAGGGTTTTTTTTTGCAGACAGCACAGCGAAAATAGTAAGAAGCTGCCTTTGAGAATACCCATTTCTATTTTTTCCCTTTTTTAGGAGGAGTCCACGAAAAGTAAAGGCGTCCCCACCCCCAGTTTATCCTCAAATCTTTCGAAAGCATTACAGATGTTTTTCTGCACACATCTGTGATTGGGGGAAATTTTCATACATTAAGAATTCGTTTGAATCATGATAATTAACACACAATTGGCGTGGACTAGGAACATCAAACAGAAGTCCTTTCCACATATATATATTTTTTTATATAAAGAAGTCACAAAAAGGCTGAAGAATTCGAGGCCGCTGTGGCGCAGTGGTAGTATGTCCGGCGCATAACTGGAAGACCCTGGGTTCGATTCCCGGTGGCGGCCGATGAGAATTTTGCCGTGACTCATACGTATATATACAGGGTATATTATTAATAACATATAAAAATGCAAGTGCAAAGATTCGGCTGTTTGAAAATTCAACACGCATAAAAATTGGAAAGGGAGTGAGACAAGGTGACAACATATCTACCAAACTCTTTAATGCCACATTGGAAAATGTTTTTCAATCACTGAACTGGGAAAACAAAGGAATAAAGATTAATGGAGATTATTTAACTCATCTTCGTTTTGCTGATGACGTAGTCATGTTTGGAACTACCCCATCAGAGCTGCAGGGTATGATCCAAGAACTTGCTGACAAGAGTAAAGAAGTGAGATTAAAAATGAACTTTCAGAAAACAAAAGTGATGTTCAATGCTTTTACAAGAAATGAAGATTTATCGATTGATGGAGAAAAGCTGGAGATAACAGACACGTACGTTTATCTTGGACAGCAGATATCAAGTGAGGGTCACATTGATGAAGAAATTAATCGGCGTATGAAACTTGCCTGGAGAGCTTTCGGAAGAAACAGCATAATTTTCAAGAGCAATATGCCATTATGTCTTAAAAGAAAAGTGTTTGATCAGTGCATCCTTCCACTGCTTACATATGGTGCAGAGACGTGGACCTTAACTAAAAGAGACATACAAAGGCTGCAGACAACTCAAAGCAGCATGGAGAGGTGCATGCTTGGTGTAACCAGGAGAGATAAGAAGAGGAACTCGTGGATCCGAAAAATGACAAGAGTGGAAGACATCATGATCAGAGTTAAATCCCTGAAATGGCAATGGGTTGGACATACTGCCAGAAGGACAGACCATCGATGGACAGCCAAAATTTTAGATTGGATTCCAAGGGACAGGAAAAGACCCACAAGAAGACCACATGGGAAATGGGTGGATGAAATTCGAAAGTATGCGGGAGTAACATGCAGGAGACTGGCACAAGTCAGCCCGTTGTGGAAGAGGCTTGGAGAGACCTTCGTCCAGCAGTGAATTGATAATGGTTGACAATGGTGATGATATACAGGGTGCATAAGAAAGTCCCTTTAGCCTGAAATAACTTGCAAACGGAGAGAGGTACAATTATGAAAGTGAGATAACGGTATAGTAAAGCGACTATACGCCCGATCGAATGCAGCCAATAGCAGCGCCGCTAGTGGCGAAATGCGGAAGTAAGTCATTGCAAATCGAAAACGAAAAGAGATAGAGCAAAATTTCCAATTACAAAGTTTTGTTCTCTTGTTTGTTTAAAGAGTTTACAATCACCGTGTATATTTTTTAGCATTGCAAAAGTCACAAAGCCTATGAAAATCAAACTTCTCAATTGACCACTTTGTCTATAAAATTCCTGATTCTAGATTAAGTGAAATCCTCACAACTAAGAATATGAGATCAGTGCGGAACCCATGAATTAACACTCCATTTGAAACCATAATGTTTAATATTGAGAATACATTTAGAATTCTATTGTACTACGCAACACTGTAAAAGAAATTCTGAACTTCGCGAACCACTTTCCATCACTTCTTTCATGAATTAACGAAGCATATTTCTGATACAACTCTTTCTGTGAAATGACGGAAAGAAACCTGAATTTTACGGATTTTTTGTACCACGATAAAATTCTGAATTTTCAGAAACCTTTCCGCAGTTTCTTTCTTGTACTGACGGTAAACTGCCGTTTTAGAGATGTGTTAAAGGAAAATTCTGAATTTTCAGAAACCTTTCCGCAGTTTCTTTCTTGTACTGACGGTAAATTGCCGTTTTAGAGATGTGTTAAAGGAAAATTCTGAATTTTCAGACCCCTTTCCGCAGTTTCTTTCTTGTACTGACGGTAAATTGCCGCTTTAGAGATGTGTTAAAGGAAAATTCTGAATTTTCAGACCCCTTTCCGCAGTTTCTTTCTTGTACTGACGGTAAATTGCCGTTTTAGCGATGTGTTAAAGGAAAATTCTGAATTTTCAGACCCCTTTCCGCAGTTTCTTTCTTGTACTGACGGTAAATGGCTGTTTTAGAGATGTGTTAAAGGAAAATTCTGAATTTTCAGAAACTGTTCCGCAGTTTCTTTCTTGTACTGACGGTAAATTGCCGTTTTAGAGATGTGTTAAAGGACAATTCTGAATTTTCAGACCCCTTTCCGCAGTTTCTTTCTTGTACTGACGGTAAATTGCCGTTTTAGAGATGTGTTAAAGGAAAATTCTGAATTTTCAGACCCCTTTCCGCAGTTTCTTTCTTGTACTGACGGTAAATTGCCGTTTTAGAGATGTCTTAAAGGAAAATTCTGAATTTTCAGAAACCTTTCCGCAGTTTCTTTCTTGTACTGACGGTAAATTGCCGTTTTAGAGATGTTTTAAAGGAAAATTCTGAATTTTCAGAAACTGTTCCGCAGTTTCTTTCTTGTACTGACGGTAAACTGCCGTTTTAGAGATGTGTTAAAGGAAAATTCTGAATTTTCAGAAACCTTTCCGCAGTTTCTTTCTTGTACTGACGGTAAATTGCCGTTTTAGAGATGTGTTAAAGGAAAATTCTGAATTTTCAGACCCCTTTCCGCAGTTTCTTTCTTGTACTGACGGTAAATTGCCGTTTTAGAGATGTGTTAAAGGAAAATTCTGAATTTTCAGAAACCTTTCCGCAGTTTCTTTCTTGTACTGACGGTAAATTGCCGTTTTAGAGATGTGTTAAAGGAAAATTCTGAATTTTCAGACCCCTTTCCGCAGTTTCTTTCTTATACTGACGGTAAATTGCCGTTTTAGAGATGTGTTAAAGGAAAATTCTGAATTTTCAGACCCTTTCCGCAATTTCTTTCTTGTACTGACGGTAAATTGTCGTTTTAGAGATGTGTTAAAGGAAAATTCTGAATTTTCAGAAACCGTTCCGCAATTCCTTTCGTATATTAACGTAAAAACTACGCTCTCACTTTGTCCGTATCCCTATAAAGAGAAATTACCGGTAATAGGAGCGATTGGTGAGGATACTTGAGGTTTGATTGACTTTTAAATTTCAATCGTCTGTAGAATTTTGAAGTTCCGTGGAGAGATCGGATATTGTGAATAGCATATCGCATAAATTTTGTTTATTGTGGCACAGACTATTTCTTCTCCTTTCCCCTATTTTATGCACCTGCTATTTATTATATATTGCGTTACTGTAAGAAACCAGGTACTTAACTCATTGTACAGATGATTATACGATGTCTATGTATCAGTATTTGGACAACTTAAGACAAAAGCTATTACAGTTATAAAGAGTAAATTTTATATTTAAGAGCTTTTTTTTTTTTTTTTTTTTGTGAAATAATACTATAAAGAAGTACATTTCACCTTTTTTAAAGCTAACTGAAAGTCATTGTCAGTTTAAAAAAAAAACAAGTTGCAAAGCATTTTGTTTCTTCGAAAAATCACGATAAAAAATGCTTAACATGTGAAACGTCCTCCTACAGAAAAAAAAAATAATTACAAACCTGTTCAGAAAATAATAAGCTCCAAGAGAAAATAAAATAACTAAATCACTCGCATTAATGACAAAACAAAAATAATCGTCGCGTAATTTGTTTTACGATGTACGTGATTCGATTTTCAGAGCGTTTGTGGCTCAGTGGTTAAAGGTGTGCGTTACCGGTTGAACCAACCCAAACGACGGGGGTTGGGCTGAAAACTGCAGAGTCGGAATTTTAGTTTAAATACGGAAAAACCAGAAACAGATTTTTTCTGAAATACGCGGAATTTCTGACTACGGAAAATCTGTGAAACTACGGAAGTTAAAATAAACGGGCACTTTTAAAAACGGAAATTTCTGAAAAGCTCGGACACCTACCGGCTACTTCGCTGCCCGTCTTTTTCAGAAATTTTCTGTGAATTCACACGATTTATTTTTTACAGCGTACGGAATAGTGGAAACACAAAGTTAAGTTCCAGAGATTTATCTATTTTTAAAAGCGCATATGTATGTGAGTCATGAAATGCGAAACCAATTTTTCATCCAAACCGAAAGGAAATAACATACTCTTCTCTGATGGGATCAAGGTTCAACTTCAGCTGCTCCAAGAAGGAACACAACACAGTCTCAATTGTCTCAAAGTTGTAAACATACTGGGTTACGTAAAAAAGAATAAAAGAACCGTGTATTTTGGATAACCTAAAATTCAAATCTTAACGCGTAATCGCTAAACATGTCTAAATGCATTGCGTATAACTGAGTTAAACAGTTAGTAAAATCATGCAATGCATTGATGATTATGATACGCTTTCCAACATACCAGAAATCATTACTCAACTTATGAGGATAATGGCTGTGGAATAAATCTCGCTCCTGTGCCCTGACCTTTGACCCCATTCCGATGATATTCAACAGAATTGGTTTAGTATACCTCCGGAACAACATACTGAAGTTTTATCGCAATAGAAGCATTTTTACGGAAGTTATGAGGTTAATGGATGCGGAATAAATCTCGCCCCTGTGCCCTGACCTTTGACCTCATTTCGATGATATTCAACAGAGCCGGATCAGTATACCTTCGGAACAACATGATAAAGTTTTGTCGCAATAGAAGCATTTTTAGTTAAGTTATGAGGATAATGGCTGTGGAATAAATCTCGCTTCTGTGCCCTGACCTTTGACCCCATTTTGATGATATTCAACAGAACCGGTTCAGCATTCTTCCGGAACAACGTACTAAAGTTTTGTTGCAACAAAAGCATTTTTACGTAAGTTATGACGCATAAAGGCGATAGAATGTACCCCGCTTCTATGTCCTGACATTTGACCCCATTTCGCCCACTTTCAACAGGGTTCTTCCACAAGTTGTCCCCTAACACATACTAAAATTTCATCGAAATCGAACCATTTTTAGGCGAGTTATCGTGCAGATAGACAGACGGACAAAGCTGGAGCATATACGCTTCTTCAGCCTACGGTTGGAAAGCGTAAAAAAAGCTTTAGAAACCACAGTAAAATATCGGCACTAACGCATAATTGCGTATAGAAGCGAAAAACGTATAACTAAGAAACATATCAACGAGGCTCTATTGTACTTTCATTATCAGGCGTAGTATGTCTTCCGTATCGAAATTTTTATTGTTTCTCAGATTCATCAAAGCAGTTTTCCCGAAAATCGAATATGCATGAGGAAAAGAGTGCGATTGAAGGAAAACACTTGCTATTAATAGTTGCATTAAAGGATGAATAAAAATGCTCATATTAAATATTTTTCTCGATAAATACCCACAGAACAGGACATTTAGGAATGTTTACAGGCAACTTGTGACAGGTACTCCATTCTACGTTTGATACTTCTACAAATGTAGGGAAAAGCAAAGAAAAACCTAAACTGCTCTGAGAGATAAATTTAAGCTGCAGTACATTTCATTAGAAACAGTTATTCAAACATTGAAGGCTTTTATTACTTTATCTGCATTTTTTCCATCTGAAGATTTTTTTTTCCTTGTGCTGGGAACAGTGATAAAGCATTCGTTGTGTAGGAAGAAGAAGAGTCGTTTTAATTAAGCGATTTCTTGTAATGCAAGTTATTAAAAGTTAGTACATTTATTCTTGCTATTCGATGTTATTTCATTATGAACATACATGAATTTCTTTTTCTTACAATTTAGTCGCTGACATCTCAGCATTGCGTGCGAACTGCTCAGAGCCGTCGTCTGGAGTTCTTCCTGCTATTACCGGAATCGACAGATGTCCTAGCACTTATCAAACTTTTCCGATTTAATTTAATTTTTCTTTAGGAACGTGAATCGAATTTTTTCATCTGACTTTTACGATGTTTTCCTTTCTTCTCTTTAACATTTACATTATTTTTTTTTTTTTCACGGAAATTAGAAAATCCGCAGTCGTTCTTTTACAGTTCCCTTTGCCCCAATTTTTGAAAAGTTGAAGACACTTTGAGTAGATCTGAACAGAAATTGCCTGGGTGAAATAAAATAACGATAATAAGAGAAAGGAAATTGCAATTATTTGTTTAAAAATGTTACGTAATTATTAAAAAGGGCTCGAATAAATGTCCACAAATATAAACAATTAATTCATTGCGCGAAATCATTGATTGATTAGTTTTTTATCCGATGAGGAAGTATTTAATTGAAACTTCTTAAGCATACAGAGGATAGGTGGATTTGTTACCTTAATAATATGGGGTCCACTACCTTATTCTTCAGCAGTAATACGGCCTATCGTTATTAAACAAAGATCTACATAGTTTATCATAGAAATGTTGTCACATGCTGGAGTTGAAATACATATTCTCCTTTTTCGGGAAAATATCTCTAAAAAACTCATTCTTAGGGAAATTTAATTTTTTAAATATTTTTTCATTAAATTTTAATTTTTACACTTTTTTTTTCATGTTTATTTACGTTTTCCAACCGTAGGTTGAAGAAGCATATATGCTCCAGCTTTGTCCGTCCGCACGATAACTCGCGTAAAAATGGTTCGATTTCGATGAAATTTGAGTATGTCGTATTGAACAACCTGGGGACAAACCCTTTTGAAAATGAGGGAAATGGGGTCAAAGGTCACACCATAGGAGCGGGATTCATTCTATTGCTCTTATGCGTCATAACTTGCGTAAAAATGGTTCGATTTCGATGAAAATTTAGTATGTGGTAGGGAACCACCTGGGAACAAACCCTGTTGAAAATGAACGAAATGGGGTCAAAGGTCAGGTCATAGTAGCGAGATATATTCCTTTGCCTTTATGCGTCATAACTTGACTAAAAGTGGTTCGATTTCGATGAAATTTTAGTATGTGGTAGGGGACAACTGAGGACAAACCCTATGGAAAAAATGGGGTTAAAGGTCAGGACATAGGAGCGGGATCCATTCCATTGCCCTTATGCGTCAGAACTTACGTAAAAATGCTTCGATTAAGACAAAACTTTATGATGTTGTTCCGGAAGTATACTGAACCGGTTCTGTTGAATATCATCGAAATGGGGTCAAAGGTCATGGCACAGGAGCGAGATTTATTCCACAGCCATTATCCTCATAACTTGAGTAATAATTTGAGTAATGATTTATGGCATGTTAGAAAGCGTATCATAATCAATGCATTGCATGCTTTTACTAACTTGTTTTTTTGCTTTTCTCTTGTCTGTTGTTTTCATTAATTATTATTGCTATTTTATTTCCGATCTTCGAAATTCAATTTTTAACTCATTTCTAATTTTTTTTCTTATCATACGTAGTTGCGTACGTTTGCGACTCCAGGTATTTTTTACGCTTTCCAACCGTAGGTTGAAGAAGCGTATATGCTCCAGCTTTGTCCGTCTGTCTCTCTGTCTGTCCCTCCGCACGATAACTGGCGTAAAAATGGTTCGATTTCGATGAAATTTTAGTATAAGGTAGGGAACAACATGGGAAGGAACACTACTGAAAATGGAAAAAATGGGGTCAAAGTTCAGGACACAAGACGGGATCTATTCCATCGCCTCTATGCATCATAACGTACGTAAAAAGGCTTCGATTGCGACAAAACGTCATCCTGTTGTTTGAGACATATACTGAATTGGTTGTGTTCAATATCATCGAAATAGGGTCAAAAGTCAGGGCACAGGAGCAATATTTATTCCACAGCCTTTATCCTCATAACTTGACTAAAAATGCGTGTATTGCGACAAAAATTCATCGTGTTATTCCGGAAATGTACTGAACCGTTTCTGTTGAATATCATCAAAATGGGGTCAAAGGTCAGAGCACAGGAGCGAGATTTATTCCACAGCCATTATTCCCATAACTTGAGTAATGATTCGTGGTATGTTGGAAAGCGCATCACAATCAATGCATTGCATGATATTACTAAATTGTTTCTTTTTTTATTTCCGGGAAAGAGCTGCTTCTTTTTAGATGTATAAGGACAAACCAAGCGTAGCTTCTAAAGCTAGTTTTTTTCTCATTTTATTAATTTGATTTTTTGACAACTCAAACGTACCACGCAGCTACGTCACCCCCAAACCTGACGCCGAATGCGTAGCCCAAGATATTTGCCATGTACAGGGAAACCTCGTTGTACGTTTTTCTAGGGAATGACCTTAAATAACGTATAAATGTAAAAAAATGTGTAAACGAGATTTCAAAATATGTTAAATAATATGGTAAAATTTATACTTTAAAGGAATAAAATATGTTCCTTAATAATGACTTATTTCAAGTCGAATCAGCGTAGAGAGAAAAAAAAAAGCGCTACAAATTTTAATATACAGTGGTTGGACAGAATAATGTGAACACTTAGGAAAAGAAGGCTATACGTACCTTATAGTGTGTGGGACCACCTTTGGCATTCAAAACCGCCTGAATCCTCCTTGGAATGAACGCATACAAACCCTGGATGGTGGTTAGTGGGATGTTACACCATTCTTCGTGCAGAAACTGCTCCAGCTCCTTGAGAGATGCAAGAGGAGGATAACGGGAGCTTGCTCTGTTTACCAACGCAGACCACAGTGGCTCGATGATGTTTAAGTCTGGTGATTGAGGAGGCCAAGGAGGGTGTGAAAGTTTGTCCTCATGTTCCTCAAATAATGATTGGACATTCGGAGCGCTGTGAATTCGGGCGTTTTCATCTTGATAGATGGCATCCCCTGCAGGAAACAACGGCTGAGCTATTGGAAGGAATTGGTCGTCCGAAATGGTTTCATACGCCCTGCCGATCATTCGTCCGAACGGGGTCCGGGTTCGAATCCCGGTGAGGCATGGATATTGTGTTTGTCTTACGTCACTGGCTCTCTCTCCCTTCCCTGGAGCCAGTGACCCTAAATTAGGGACGGGCGACTGCTTATAGCCCATTGAGTTGCTCACGGTGGTCGTTAAAATTCCAATAAAAAACAAAAAAAAACGCCCTGCGAGTCATCCGTCCTTCCAAGATGATCAGGGGATCTGGTGAAAACCACGATATGACCGCCCAGAGCATGACAGAACCACCACCATACTGCACTGTTGGGAGCGGACAGTCTGGGTTGTACGCTTCTGACGGTGTTCTCCACACGTAAACACGTCATGCGGTGGAGGATAGTACGAATGTGGATTCATACGACCACATTACAGGCTTCCATGCATCGGCAGTCCACGTTGTATGCTCCTGGCACCACTGCAGTCGCCGTTGTGCATTCACCCGGGTCACCAGAGGTTTTGCAGTAGCAGCTCTCCCATCAATACAGCTCCCTGCGCACTGTTTTCGTTGATAATGAGCTCTGGAGATGCAAATTGAGCCCCGCACTACTTTTCGGCGCCGTGGTCTTCTTATTGCGGGTAACAATCCTCTTTAATGATCTCCTGTCTCTATCAGTAAGGATCGTTTTCCGGCTGCTCTTGTGTTTCGCAGGCGAGTGTTTGGCCACGAACACGGTATACTGTCACAACGCTAGACACAGTAGCTCTCGATACCCCCACTTTCCTGGCGACTGTTGTCACTGCGGCACCACCTAGCCGGCCACCAACAATTAGCCCACTTTCGAAATCGCTCATTTCGTCGTCAACCTGAAAGAAATTTAGCAACCAGACACTTTAAATGCACTTTAACAGGATCTTGAGGTTCTAAACAAAGGTGTTATAACCAAAAAGTGGTAGATACCTTTGCGTATTGCGACGTACATTAAAAGTCACATCTCTGAGCGTGGTGTTCACCTTTTTCTGTCAACCCCTGTATTTTTTTTTTTTTTTATTGGAGGTTTAACGACCACCGTGAGCAACTCAATGGGCTATAAGCAGTCGCCCGTCCCTAATTTAGGGTCACTGGTTCCAGGGAAGGGAGAGAGCCAGTGCCGTAAGACAAACACAACATCCATGCCTGACCGGGATTCGAACCCGGACCCCTTACGGACGAATGATCAGAGGCCAGCGCCTTAGACCACTGCGCCACCGGGGCGGCCCCCTGTATTTTATTGCATTGCAAAAAAAACATAAAGCCTATGAAAATCAAACTTCTTTTTTGACAACTCTATCGGTCGATAAAAATCGTGAATCTATTCTAGTTTAAATTTTAGTTATCATCACGTAGCTGAAATCTCATGATATGAGATGCTGACCCCGTCCTATTTTTCATTCCTGTCATTCTTAACGTAGTATTTTTTGTACTATCGATACAATATTTTTAAAAAATGTTTTTGTTTTTGGGAGGGGAGAGGTAAATGACCAGCGTGAGCATCTCTGATGGTTATAAGCAGTTACCTGTCCCTAATTAAGGGCAACTTCTACCAGAGAAGAGAGAAAGTCATTTCCATCAGAAATGTACGACTTATGCCTCATTCGGGACTCGAACTAGGGGCACATATCAGAATGATCACAAGCCAGCGCACGAAAGCTCTTAGCCACCAAGGTGGCAAAAATTCCTTCTTTCTTTTAGGGACAATGTCACTCAAATAATATTCTACATTATAATACGTACACCGGCGAGTCACTTTACTGTGACCACCTCCTACCTTTGACGTCAACAGCGCGTAGCCAATGAAAGAAGGCACGTGTCGTAAGCTGGCTTGGAGGGTATATAAGGTGTGCTGCAGGCATTCTGAAAACATATCACTCGTTGCTCTCATGGATAAAAGGAGCGATTTATCAGATTTGCAAAAATGAATGATTATCGGCTTTCGGGCCAAAGGTGGCAGTATTTCTGAAACAACGCAGTTTGTGAACTGTTCGCGTGCTACTGTGGTTAATGTGTATTGTGATTGGATGAATGGTACCATTGAGAGTAAGCGACTCGCAAACTGCACAGCACCACGTGCCATTGATGTGAGAAGTGAACGTCGGCTTCGAAGATGCGTGAGGGCCGATCGACACGCTACAGTGGGCAACTCACTGGATGAATGAACCAGGGGGCTACCGGAAGTGTGCCTAAAATATGACAGTTCAGCAAATCCTGCCGCGCATGGGGCTCCGATTCAGACGGACGGTCACTGCACCTATGCTAACCAAGGTGCATCGGCTGAAAAGGCTTACGTTTGCGCGGTAGTATCGGAATTAGACCTCCGCTGATTGGCAAAGGATTGCTTTCTCCGATAAGTCATGTTTCCTGCTTCATCGAACGTATGGACGTTGGCATATACGGCGAGAAACTTCGGAGAACAAACACGCTTTAACCATTGCTAGCAGAACATAAGCTGGTGGGTGCAGCGTTATGGTCTCGGGAATGTTTTCGTGGCATTCTCTGGCTCCACTCATACCTGTGGAAGGCACTATGGACCGAATTTGTTGTGAATCCTTTCTTGCAAAACACATACACCCATATATGCTGATTGTCTTCCCTGGGGCGGATGGGATCATCCAGAACGACAATGCGACGTGTCACACAGCTAGAAGTGTCCGATAATGGTTGGAAGAGGACGATGAAGACTTCAAAGTATTTACCTGTCCCTTTATTTCCCTAGACGTGAACCCAATTGAGCATCTGTGGGACCACCTCGATCGTGTTGTTCGCTCTGTGGATCCTCCACCACGCACCCTCCAGCAGCTGACAGATGCACTGCTTTCAGCATGATTCCACATACCTGTGTACATCTTCCAGCACCTTATTGAGTCACTCCCAGCCCATCTAACTGCTGTCCGCGCTACACACGGCTGTTACTCTGGATATTAGCAGGTGGTCACAATAATGTGACTCGACCGTTTAGTTTGTAACCAGAATTTCATGTCGAAAAAATTGAAATATAATCCCTTGAAAAGGCAATTGGCCGTTCATGTGGGGCAGTGGTCTAAGCGATGATTTCTGACTATTTGTCCGAGATGGAATCCCGTTGAGTCATGGATGTTGTGCTTGTCTTACGGCACTGGCTCTCTCCCTTCCCTGGAACCAGTGACTCCAAATTAGGGATGGGCGACTGCTTATAGACCACTGAGTGAGTTGCTGAAGGAGGTCGTTTAATTCTTAATCAAATAAAAAAAAATGCAATTGCGTGCTGCTGGAAATGGGTTCACGTCACGGATCGACGCTCAGGTGACCAAGTGGTCAGATTTGCAGCCTTCTCGTTGATCGGCTGAGTTGGGCCTGGTTTGAGTTCCGAAAGAAGCACTGGCAATGTGTTTGTCATACGGTGATGCTACTGTTTTTTCTCTGGAACCAGTGGTACTCAATTAGGGATCGGACAGTCCTTATACTCTTAGATGCGCATCGGTGTTGTTAAACCCCGAAACAAGGAAGAAAAGCGGGCTAAAACATGGACGGAAAGTGCTGTTGTCTTTGTTTGTTGTAGTTCCGGCGTTCGAGAATTCGTTTCCTAGAACTAAAGGCTTAAAATCAGGGATTGACGACTTCTCATAGGCAGAGATGCTAACTACTGACGTTATAAACGGAAATAAAGAGCAACCGAAAAGTTGGATGCAAGAATTTATGCAGGGGTACAACCCTCAATGCTTATTTTACACAACATGAAAAGGCATGGACAGTGTTGCTTAATGCTCATTGAGTTGCTCACGGAGGTGGTTAAACCTTCGTGGACACTTGTGTTTTTTTGTTTTTGTTTTTGTTGTTTGGTTTCAGGATTTGACGAGCACCGTTAGCAACTCGATGGCCTATAAGCAGTCGCCCATCTCTAATTTTGGGCCGCTGATTCCAGGAAAGGGAGAGAGTTAGTGACGTAAAACACACACAATATCCATGCCTCACCGGGATTCGAACTCGGACCCATCTCGGACGAATGGTTAGAAGCCACGCTGGGACCACTAAGTTACCGGGAAGGTTCAAATGCACCAAAAAATGGAGATCTTTATGATTTTTATCACAAGAAACTCACAAAATAACAAGATCTGATATACGACTGGTGTTAACTAGGTTTGTTGTTTAGTTGGTAAACATTTTTAAATATTGATGACAGTTCTACGTAATCGATGATAATAATAAGTACGACGTTCAAATATTCATGGAGTGCAACAGTGCCTTCTAAAACTCTTTATTTCTCTCTTCGTTTTCGAGGATTTAAGTCCGTAGGCTTTAATTTAACTTCCCATCCTTTTCCCCAAATAATATATTTCTATCTCCTATCACATCTGCTTTCCAATACCTTCCCGTTTCTCTCTTCCTTCACAGGGATTAAACTTTTTTCCCGGCTAGCCTAAGAAAGTCGTGCCCGAAAACGAACGACCGCTGTCGTCATCTCCTGACCGGTTGCTCTTAATTCCACGCGTTGACTGTTGTAGCTACCCACTCATTCTAAAAGTCTCCAAATCAGTGACAAAAAGTCTCCAAAAGTGAAAAAACGTCCCTAAAAATTAGATTTCAATTATATTGAATTTTTGTACTTATTTGTATGCCATTTAAAATTTAGTGACTCATTATTATTAATATTAGTTTGGCACTTCAAATTAATAACATAAAAAGAAGTGAATGTGATGACATTAAATAAACAAATACATCGCTCTTAACCACGTTCTAGAAACACACAGCAACCGAAAAATTGTTTTCCAGCCGCCGCTGTGGAATTGAATCAACAGAACTCTCGATATTTAGCCGAGTGCGTTACATTTACGCCACGGTGGCCAACAATCCACGACGCTATGTGTATTTTTAAGTCAGCTTCTGGCATCATAAATCCGTAAGATAGGGCTCAGCTACTGAGACGTCTCCATCTGGTGGGCATTAACGGCACAGGCTATATATACATATTATAGCAGTTAAATCCAAAGAGCGAGATCCAAGTTGAAAATACTCCAAATACGTGGCGACAGTAAATAAACAAATACATCGCTCTTAACCACGTTCTAGAAACACACGGCAATCGAAAATGACATTACTTAATGTGGGTCAATAGTATACGTATGCCGGCCCCAGTGGCTCAGCAATCTGAAGAATGGCTTCTGACCATTCGTCTAAGATGGGTCCGGGTTCGAATCCAGAAAGCATGGACGTTGTGCTTGTTGTACAGCACTGGCTCTTCATTACCTGGGACCAGTGGCCCTAAATTAGGGATGGGTAACTTCTTATAGCCGATTGATTTGCTCATGGTGGTCGTAAAACCTCCTAACAAAAAACAAAATATATATATATATATATATATACTTAGGTGGAGAGAATATGGCAACAACTTTTAAATAGCTAAGATGACTAGCTAAGCGCACTTAGTGCGTGCTGTGTGGTGGACCAATAAATTGTGGCATTGGAAATGAAATTATTTCATGCAAAAGAACAAAAAAAAAAAAACATTTTCTTTCCAGTTATATGTTCCTGTCAGTTTGATGTAAATAAAACAGAACTTTTGTTTTAATGATATAATACACAGTGCGTCAAAGAATTTTTAAGACTGGCGCTAGATTTCAGCCTAAGGTGGCGCCACCAGTGTAATCGCGAATGCGTTATAAACCGTGACCATCTGCTTGCTTTCTGCCACAAGTACTGCGCAGTTGTTAAAGTAACTCAAACGAAACGGGCGTTCATTGGAGAAGTAAAATTTCTTTCATGTTGAATTATTAAGATGGAACATCTGTGAAAACAGGAATTTGTCCGTGACGACGATCAAATCCTCGTCTCTTCGCTCCGGAATGAGTTGCTCTAACCGACTCATATATACCGACGGAATATATTGCTGCAGATTTGTCGTCTTGGCACGTGCCTGACCTCGGTAGAACGCCAAAAATCATCTATGCAAAATAGTGTTTTCTTTGTTGTCAATGTTATAAAAAATTCAGATGTAGAACAAATGCGAAATGTGTCAATTCCGTTACACTGGCTTTCCCTTTAAAGTCTTATTTTTTCTGAAGAAATTTATTAATAAATTCCCTGTTTCTACACACTTGTATTACAAATTTTTTATCCGTTATATAATACCTTAAAGGATAGCTTTTGTTTCTTCGGAACTAAATTACTAATAAATTTACTGTTTTTTGGGGTTTTTTTTTTTACATATATTATAAGTTTTATAAGTTCTCAAGTCTCTTCATAAAGTAGATTCTAATGTTCTCAAGTCTTTTCATAAAGTAATAGTTGTAAAAATTTAGATGAAAGCAAAAAAAAATTCATCGCTCTAAATCAAAGCATTTTTTTTGACAAAGTTCTAAATAGCTCTCTGTTTTTATGCCATTGTCGTTATGCTATGATTAGATTTACAAAACGAACTCTGAATAATAAAACTGCGTATCGCAGAAATCTCACTTCTTAAAAAAATATTAATTATTTTTGTATTCTGTGAATTTTTAACAATTTGCTGATCTAAATAAGGCTAAAAAATTTAATGCTACCCAGCAAAAACACAAGTGCTGGGAAACTGCTGGTCACCAGCTGGCGGTGATGGGTCACTGCTGGCTGAAATCTGCCGCTCACGGCCCGGTAGTGGTCCGTTGGTGGCAGCGCTATCAGTTGGCGAGCCATTGATGACCCTGAAGCATCGCTGTGAATTGTGGGCCTCCAAGCAAGTGCCACTAGTGGCCGGCTGCTGGCAACCAATGCAACCCTAACAGCAGGTCGAAGCAACGGGACTGCGCATGCGCAGAAGCACCACTTGCTGTGTCTGTCATGGCACCAGTTAGTTGAAGACGACGCTATCGCCATCGTGTTAGTTTAGTGGATGTTGAGAAAAAAAAATCCATATGTGGAGAGGCGAATTAATTTCCTAATGAAATTTTACGTCGACGAAGATATCAGATTAAGTCGTGAAATACTAGATTACAGCCATAAATAACAAGAAAAAATTTGAAACCGCTTGAAACAAATATCCTGGAAAACCATTAAAACAACGTTTGTTGGAAAAAAAAAAATTATGCGCGTACGAAATTTATTAATTATTTGAAAGAAAAAAAAAGCAACGCTATGTGGTGTACTCATCCATGGGTTGAATACACAAGACTGGGAAGAATTTGCTTCTAAAAATAACGAGAAGTAAAATAAAATATCTTTATTCTTTAAAACAAATGTAACTTCGGACAACGGAAAGGAGAGACACAACGTTAAAAATGTAACAGAATGTGACATGAGCCCGGGTAAATATATATTTATCCAACAATCTCTTTTTCAAGACGGCAAGGACAGTACAAAACTTTGGAAAGCGACTCTAAGTATGTACACTCCTTGAAAATGAGTGAAGTTCCCTTAAGGTAACAAAATAAAATATCCTTACGTTCAAAAAATACATTTATCAATTATATGAAACTGACTTTTATGAAAAATACCTCGCAATATTGTAAAATGAAAGAGGGAAGCATTCGATTACACATTGCATACCAAAAAGACAGTTTTAAGCATATGCTCGAGCGTGACAAATTAGTCCGGTCGGTAGAGAGCTCAGCTACCACGTCGACGGCACTGGTTCAAATCCACTGAGATGCAACCAGGAGTTTTTCCGGTCTGTTGAGAAAATTTCCCCAGCGCAGTGCGTTAATTCACAAGCTTTGTAAGAGTAGAAAAAAAAAATTGCAGCTTCGAGAAACTGCAGTTATCCTGGCCTTTTTTTATTATTATTATAGCTACTACTGGAAAATTGGCGGACAACATTCGGCAAGCCACAAATTACGTCACGTGGTTGCCGGCTGCCACTAACGGCACACTAGCGGACCACATTAGGCTAGCCATTATTTCTGGCACGTGCTTGCAGGGCCACTGAAGGGCCATTTGTGGCAGCTACTGCCTGTGATGGACAACTGATGGCCCTGTTGTGGCATATGACAACTGATGGGGTGCCAACTGTTGGCCAGCTGTTGGCCTGAACTGCTGGCCCTTCTGTTGGTCACCCGGACATTTTATTGACGGTTCGGCAGCGGCAACATAGTGCTGGGCCAGCAAGACTGTTTTTGCTGGGTAGATTGACCAACAAAAGAAAATGTTTGGATACTGAGAGCTGTAAAATCAAGCCAAAAATTTTTGTGAGCTGAAGCTTGAGAAGCTTCGGAATTCATGGTTGTTCAGTAATTTTCTTTTATTTATTAATTCTCCCTTCATGAGCACATTTACACCTCAGAGTTAGGGAGCTGATTCTAGAAAAAAAAATACAATATTCAATAAAAAGTTGGAAATTAAGTCGCTCTCCCAACTGAGCTACGCGGACAGAATGTCTCGCTGCAGATTTGTCGTCTTGACACATGTTTTCACCTCTGTAGTACGTCACGCGCTCTCCCAACTGAGCTACGCGGACATAATGTCTCGCTGTAGATTTGTCGTCTTGACACATGTTTTTACCTCTGTAGTACGTCACACGCTCTCCCAACTGAGCTACGCGGACAGAATGTCTCGCTGCAGATTTGTCGTCTTGACACATGTTTTCACCTCTGTAGTACGTCACGCGCTCTACCAACTGAGCTACGCGGACATAATGTCCCGCTGTAGATTTGTCGTCTTGACACATGTTTTCACCTCTGTAGTACGTCACGCGCTCTCCCAACTGAGCTACGCAGACATAATGTCCCGCTGTAGATTTGTCGTCTTGACACATGTTTTCACCTCTGTAGTACGTCACACGCTCTCCCAACTGAGCTACGCGGACAAAATGTCTCGCTGCAGATTTGTCGTTTTGACACATGTTTTCACCTCTGTAGTACGTCACACGCTCTCCCAACTGAGCTACGCGGACAGAATGTCTCGCTGCAGATTTGTCGTCTTGACACATGTTTTCACCTCTGTAGTACGTCACGCGCTCTCCCAACTGAGCTACGCGGACAGAATGTCTCGCTGCAGATTTGTCGTCTTGACACATGTTTTCACCTCTGTAGTACGTCACGCGCTCTCCCAACTGAGCTACGCGGACAGAATGTCTCACTGCAGATTTGTCGTCTTGACACATGTTTTCATCTCTGTAGTACGTCACACGCTCTCCCAACTGAGGTGCGCAGACAGAATGTCTCGCTGCTGATTTGTCGTCTTGACACATGTTTTCACCTCTGTAGTACGTCACACGCTCTCCCAACTGAGCTACGCGGACAGAATGTCTCGCTGCAGATTTGTCGTCTTGACACAAGTTTTCACCTCTGTAGTACATCACACACCTTGCATTTCACAGATAATAGTACAACACAAAATGCACCAAATAATTCATTTCATATAACAAAATTTCTGTGCATTCGAAAAATTCAGCATACGTTTATCCATTTTCCCCCAAATTTTAGATGACTGCTCAAATTTTTTATGAAAGTCACTTATCCAGAGACAGATGGAAATTCATTGTGACTATTGACGAAGCATGATAATGAGACCTGGGTTCGATTCCCGGTGGCGACAGATGAGAATTTTTCCGTGACTCACTTATAAACGTGGAAAGAGTGATGACTTCTATTTGATGTTCCTAATCCCCGTCAACTGTGTATTTATTATTCATTCGCCTTCTAGTTATTTGTTCAGTTGCTGCTGTTCATCTTTGGTGAATCCCTAGCACTGTGCTGGGCTCCAAAGATGGAACCTGCCATGTAGTTTCGCAGTTTGTCGTTAGTGAGTCTGGAGAATTTTGAGGCCGCTGTGGTGCAGTGGAAGCATATCCGGCGCGTAACTGGAAGACCTGGGTTCAATTCCCGTGGCGGCCGATGAGAATTTTCCGTAACTCACTTATAAACGTGGAAAGAGCGATGCCTTCTATTTGATGTTTAGATGACTGCACTTGTCATATATTAGAACCGTCTAAATATTGGGGTGGGGGTAAATTGGGGGCTTAAAGAAAAGTTAGTTAGGCTGAAGCCCACCCTAGCTTACTCGTAGCGTCGCGCCTGCTTTGAATGCGCCAATGTCCCATGGCCCTGTGCCTCCTAGGGAACACAGTGGCCCCAAATTCTATCCCTCTTCTCTCCCGTCTTAGACGTGTTGATACTTCCATTGAGCAGACTCCCCCCATGTTCTCTGTTCCTTGCTTTCCGAAAAAGTTCACCGTATTTTCTGCAGCCCGAGATGTTCTTCATTAATTTCAGCCAGGTAAGTCTTGATCCTCCAGGTCTTTTTTCTGTTGTAAAAGTATTTATTTACGCTTTCCAAATAAAATTTGAAGACGCGTATATGCTCCAGCTTTGTCCGTCTGTCCGCACGATAACTCGCGTAAAAAAGGTTCGATTTCGATGAAATTTTAGTTTGTGGTAGGGGACCACCTGGGGACGAACCCTATTGAAAATGGCCGAAATGAGGTCAAAGGTCAGGACATAGGAGCGTGATGCATTCCATTACCCCTATGCGTCATAACTTGCATAAATATGGTTCGATTTCAATGAAATTTTAATATGTGGTAGGGGACCACCTGGGAACAAACTCTATTAAAAATGGGTGAAATAGGGTCAAAGGTCAGGACATAGGATCGGGATCCATTTCCATCGCTTTTATGCGTTATAACTTACGTAAAAATGCTTCGATTGAGACAAAACTTTATCATGTTGTTCCGGAAATATACTGTACCGGTTCTGTTGAATATCATCGAAATAGGGTCAAAGGTCAGGTCATAGGAGTGAGATTTATTCTACAGCCATTATCCTCATAACTTGAGTAATAGCTTGAGTAATGATTTCTGGTATGTTGGAAAGTGTATCATAATCGATGCATTGCGTGATTGTACTAACTTGTTAAGATGTTAAGTAGACAGTTTTTGTCTATGCCTGCTGTGTGACCGAACCAACTCTCAGTTGCTGTTTCAAAGAATATCTAACGCTTAAAGAAGGTCAACTCTCATAGAGGTAATGTGAAACAGGCGGCAACAGCGCCACCACATCTTAAGAGATAATATGCTCTGCGGGAAAGTTACCATTCAGGAGCAAAACACGTTAAAGGGAACTACGGCAGTGAAGCTTTTCTTTGATAGACGACGGTTTCCTTCGATCTGATGACTATCTGCTTAGAGCAGTTTTTTGTTGTCGTTGTTTTCTGATATCCCGCCCATCCCTTATTTTGGTGAGAAAAATATGCAATAACATTAGTATTACTATTTAAATTAAATTTAAGCAAATATTACAGTTAGGCCTAAGGATCTGTATAAAATGCAGATATCCCCTAGTATTTGGCATTACTGAAAATATTTCTGAAAAACTGAAGAACAAACAAAAGCCTTAACTAACCCGGTTGGCGTAACAAAACTGACATATCCGATTTGCGAAGTGATTATGCGACCGAGAAGGTAACAATCACGTGCTGTGAGTCTAAGTAGCTCGGCTGACTGTTATTTACCCAAAGAATTGAAGTCAACAGAAATACACATGCGCAGTCTGCTCCGGCATCAGCCTGTATGTTGGCTTCTGTGCACTGCATGTTTTCCCTGAAGATACGGCCGCGCTAGTTACGTCCCGCTGAGTCTTAAGTTCTTCCCGTTACATATTCTTTGGCTGTTTTCCAATTTTTTCCAGTATTGACACTTGATATGACAGTTCTTTTCTGACTGTGCTATTTGTTTTCTTTTCTGTCCAGCTTGTCTTATTTACATATTTTTCTTAAGCACTTCATTTCAAACGTTAATAATATTTTCTCATAATTGTCCATGCTTCTGATCCATCAATGACCGTTGGTATAATTATTGATTCATACAATTGGATTTTGGCTTGTTTGGATATCTTTTTTGCTTTTCAAATTTTCTGTAATTTCACCAACGCGGTCCATCTTATTGCTGTTCAGTGTTTGATGATTTCTAGTGCACTATTGCTTCTGTTATTTTTGATCCAAGGTAAATAAAGCTCTCAACTTGATATATTTGTTCGCCATTTAGAGTGACTGCGATGTAAGTTGTATTTCTAGCTATTTTCATAATTTTTTTTTTTGAGATTTATTACAAGATAAGCACCCCAAATTAGAGAAAGGCAAATGCCTATAACTCTAGATGCTCGCGCTGGTCGTTAAACCCTGAAATAAAAAAAAAACGAAAGGAAACAGATATGTGTAAAACCTGTTAATGTGCAACCAACCTAATGAAACTGAGATTTATAATTCTTTGCGGACTGTCGTGATCGGGGGAATATATATATCTAGCTTAAATACGCGAAAATCAAAGAATTCAACTTTTTCCCTTTGGTTGTACAGGTATAATCAGGACAGTCTCTCTAATTACGGGGGTCCTGATTTAGTGACACCCGCGGGGCCCCTATATAGAAGGATGGATGTTAATGAAGCTCTCGCATGAAATGACAGAAGAAAATTAAGGAAATTTAAGAATCTAACAAGAAATAAAACGTTTTTTAAAACATTAAAAAAAGTGATAATAATACAAAGAAAATTAAACACATTAACGGCAATCAAACTGTTAAAGAGAATAACATATGTGACGCTTATGTTGAAAATTGTCTCATAAAATATTTTAAATAAGATTTTTGCCATTTTAAAATTAGGATTTTTTTTTTGATTGGGGGTTTAACGACCACCGTGTGCATCTCGATGGGTTATAAGCAGTAGCCCATCCCAAATTTAGGGAAGGGAGAGAGCCAGCGCGGTAAAACAAACACAACATCCATGCCTTACTAGGATTCGAACCCGGGCGGGATGGTTGACCGGAAGCCACTGCGCTACCGTGGCGACTAGGACTTTGGTCTACTCTCAGTATGCGATTAATATCTTACACAAGGGCGCAGATACGGGGAGGGGGGGGGGGGGTCAAAGGGCTTGAGCTACCTCCAGAAGAACTATTTTTCGCACCCTCATAGATCATAAAACTGATCAAATTTAACACCGGGTGGTGCAAACCAAATGTAGCCAAATTTATGTTTAAAAAAACTATCAACATGAATTTATACATAGTTTACGGCTTGAACTCTTTCAAACAGCCTTTTTGTCTTTCTTTCCCGAGCATTGGTGCTTATTGCAGCGGTGCCTTCACGCATTTGCTTTACGTAGACAAGGTAAGAATGAATAAATAAAAAGAAAGCTGTAAAATCTAGCATCTGTTCTGTAAAGCAGAAGTAAATTCCTCCCCATTCGCAGGATAACAAGTTGGTAAACCCCTGCAGGATTCGGCTGAAGACATTGGTTGCCGTTTGTAGGGTGTTTCAGTTTACTCAAGCTAAAAATGTTTTCTTTTCGTGCTTTAAAACGATACACATTTAAAATAAAAACTGTCTCACACGATTAAAAACATCTCCACTATGTACAAATGAGTCATTGGCAGTAAGTTTAATACAGTCAGGTCACAAAGTACAAATAAAAGATGATAAGTTAAAAAGGCAAGATCTTTCGAGCTCCCACTGGAGATCATTCTCAAGCCATAATGCCGTGTGAACCCTCAGAGACACGCACTTCTATACTAAAGTTTGCATCACGTTGTCCTGACGACATAATGCTGTGAAGTTATAAACAGGCTACACCACTCTCAGGGAGCAACAAGTATTTTAAATTTTAAGATGTTAAATAAGCTAATTTGTAAATATACAATATCTACCAACAAGTAATTGGACACCTGTGATAGCAAAGGAAAACGAAGTTTATTCACCTTCAATAGTTGGTGGAGCCTCCACGAGCGGCGATTACAGCTGCGACCCTCCGGGGCATACTCTCAACCAGGCGTTGTACGACGGCTAGCGGTATTTTCTTCCACTCGGCTTGGAGAAGACAGGTCAGTTTCTTCACCAATTTCGGACGGTGGGGGCATCCCTTAAGTCGACGATCCAACTTGTCCCAGAGGTGCTCGATAGGGTTAAGGTCCGGGCTCTGTGCAGGCCAGTCCATTCGATTAACCCCATTGTCACCATACAAAGCCATTGTGGACCTCGCAACATGACAGGTGGCATTGTCATCCTAAAAGTAACATGGGTCCATCCCGTAAAACTGCCACAACGTAGGAAGCGCATGGTCATCCAAAATGGTGCAGTAGGTCTCGGTGTTGAGTCTACCAGGAATTGCGACCAAGAGTCCCGTGCCATACCAGGAGAAACACCCCCATAGCATAACTCCACCGCCGCCGAACTTCACAGTTGGCACAATACATTCCGGCAGGAGGCGTTCTCTAGGCAGACGCCAAACCCAGACCCTGCCATCCGAACGGTAGAGGGTGAACCTTGATTCGTTGCTCCAGAGAACCTGTTTCCACTGTTCAACGGTCCACTGTCGACGTTCTTTGCACCACGTTAGCCGAGCAGCGCTATTGGACTTGGTGATCAAAGACTCGTGGGTGGCAGCACGTCCATGATAACCGAGCAGATGGGCTTCCTTACGGATGGTATTCATCGAAAGAACACTTCCGGATGCCTGTTGAAACTCCTCGCGGATGTGGCCCCTCGATTTGGTGCGGTTCTTCCGAATTTCACTGGCCAGCACCCGTCGGTCTCTAACTCCCAGTTTTTTGGGTCTGCCGGGTCGAGGCACATTCCGACAGTTACCTCTCATCTTCCACTTGCCAATCACGTAGGCCACTGTCGATTTTGTGTACTTCAACTTGCTGGATATGTCACGTATGGATCGGCCATTTCTGTGATACCCGACGATTACACCTTTCTCAAAATCAGAGAGCTCCGAACTGCGTGGCATCTTGCATGCGACTGGTTGCGTTGTTGTTTCCCACACGATATTTAACGGCGGCGGCCGTGACGTGTATCAGGACCGCTGATATCGTAGATTGCAGGGGTGTCCAATTACATGTTGGTAGATAGTGTATAATTGCACGCATTATACAATTCAGTGACAGTAATAATGAATATATAATTATCAATGTAGGTCTAATTTTAAGTCAATCACGTGTCATCAAGAGATTGATATATATATATATATATTCATGAATAGGCGCTGGCATAGTACGTATGAATTGTCTCCATGATGAAGGCATTATTGTTGGTAAATCCTCATTACAGCAATGTGTACCATATAGATTGACTTAAAAATTAGACCTACATTGATAATTATACATTGATTATTGCTGTTACTGCATTGTCTAATGTGCGCAATTATATCTTTACAAATTAGCTTGTTCGTCATCTTAAAATTTAAAATGCTTGTTGCTCCCTGTGAGTGGTGTGTAGCCTGTTTATAACTTCACAGCTCCGCCCCGGTGGCGCAGTGGTCTAAGCGATTATCTCTGATCATTCGTCCGAACGGGGACCGGGTTCGAATCCCGGTGAGGCATGGATGTTGTGTTTGTCTTACGGCACTGGCTCTCTCCCTTCCCTGGAGCCAGTTACCCTAAATTAGGGACGGGTGACTGCTTATAGCCCATTGAATTGCTCACGGTGGTCGTTAAAATTCCAATAAAAAACAAACAAAAAACTTCACAGCATTATGTTGTCAGGACAACGTGACGTAAACTTTTGTATATAAGTGCGTGTCTCTGAGGGTTCACACGGCATTATGGCTTGAGAATGATCTCCAGTGGGAGCTCGAAAGATCTTGCCTTTTTAACTTATCATCTTTTATTTGTACTTTGTGACCTGACTGTAATAAACTTACTGCCAATGACTCAATTGTACATAGTTGAGATGTTTTTAATCGTATGAGATAGTTGTTATTTTAAATGTGTATCGCTTCAGTTTGCATCAGCGGAAGAACAATGGTGTTTTTCAGTCAAAATACTGTACAGGGTGTCCACAAAGTCTTGTTACCACTCTCCCATTCTGTAATAAGAAATGTAAGTGAGCTATGTATCTGTTGTATGATGTATATGTTGAGGCATCCTTACACATCCAGTGGATCCGTTTGGGCTCCGTCATTCTTGTGACAGAGAATAATTTTACGCCATGTTCGGTGGAACATTTTCCGAAGCAGTTGCGGGGTGATACGAGAGAAAGAACGTCTCACTGCTTGTTTAAGTTCATAAGTGGTTTCTTAGCGTTGCTGTGCAACAACCTCCTTTATGAAACCCCAAAGGGCATTATCACACGTTGAGAGATCTGGGCTTCGAGGTGGCCATTAAAGTGAAGCGGGCAGCACTGCCGAACCTCGGCCGATCCAACGATCCCAAAAGACCTCACCAAGGTATTCCCGAACAGTGACTGCGTAATGGGCCGGTGCCCCATCCTGTTGGAACCATACGTCATTCAGAATGCCAAGATTTCCAGGTTGTGGCACAAACCAGGTTTGCAGCATGTCCAGATAAGTTGTCTGATTCCCCAGACCATGAAAGAAATACGGTCCAAACTGATGTCGACTATTCATTACAACCCATATCATGACATGCGGAGGATGATGTTCCAATTCTTTGACAAAATGTATGTTTTCCTTGAACCAGAACACAACGTTCCGTGATCGACAGCTGCGGTATATCGCACATTCATCACTGAAAATGACCTTTCCACGTTTTGGGATTGTGGCAAATGTCTGAAGCATCATTGCACATGCATCCCGTCTGCGGTTTAAATCGATGTCTGATAACTCCTGAACGAACATCGGGCGATATGCGTGAAAATTCAGGTCATTCTTCATGTGCTTATGCAGTGTCGATCGTGGTATTCCAAGCTCCGCTGATCGTTTGCGGAGCGACTTCGTCGGTGACCTGATAACTGATTCCTCGACCGCTTGACACCGTTGCACTCTGGTTGATGGTCTTCCCGTTCATGGTTTATCCTGGATGTTGCCTGCTTCGAAGAGTTTATGTTCCAACCGCAGAAGAGTCTGTTTTGGAGGGGCCTCTTTGTCGAATCATTGTTGGAAATCGGCACGCACATCACGCATTGTCTTCCCTGTGTGTGGACGTTTGTGTACCCAGACACTGACAACAATCCGCTGTTCCAGGGTGTATTCGCTGGTATCACGCATGGTTCCGGTACCTAATCTGTAAATAAACACAATAAAGACCATAACTCAACATATACATCGTACAACAGATACATAGCTCACTTACATTTCTTATTACAGAGGGGGGGTAACAAGACATTGTGGACACCCTGTATGTGTGCCGACAAGTCAAAAGCTTAAGGCAGCTTTGGAAGTTTTCGCTATTTGGCTTATATGACCTACTCAGTAGTCACGCTGGGAGCACACACAGCAGCAGTATAAGGTTGGTGTGAATTCTTCTTCCTTCGATTCTCGTGCAGCTTTCGAAAAGAAACTACTTTTTTTCAGTTCCATATTTTTTTCATTTGCAGCGCATCCTCCTGAACAATAAAAAGGAAAACTACAAATGAAATTGCACCAATTTCTCGCAAGAAAAATATACGAGTGCATAACAGAGTGAAAAGATGATAAAATACTATAAATTTAATGTTATATTGCTTAGTATATCTAAAACGAAATACAAAATATTCCAAGATCTTTGAGATTTGATCTTCACTTATAGTCAGAAATTTTGTCTTAAGAATAATAATAATAATGTGCTATTGTTTTGTTCTCTGTTTTGACGGTGATCGAGCTCCCCCATCTGACACACTAGCTCTCCGACCACGGCGCAACACTTCTGCGCACCTGATCTTACGTCCTTACTAAGGAACTGTCAGAGAATTACCAAAACGCTCTGAAGAAAGGTTTTTGTGAAAGAAGCTTCATTTTATATTTTTCTTTTAGCTAACAAATCGACCTGCCATTTTGTTTGGCGGAATAATTTTACAGACATTACCAATCTCCTATCTGGTACAGCTGCTGCGATATGAGTGAATTTACAGATGGCGTTCACACATTTTAGAAAGAATTTCCAGCAATTTAATTAGTGTTTAAAATAAAATTAATTCCTTAAATGTTCTATATGATAGACCTTTCTCTGGAAGATATCCTAGATAACAGTGCATTTCTTTAAATTCGTAGTGGTATTTTATTGCTTTCCTCTTCCACTGCTTTCCATAGTACAATCATTGTTTTAGGTCTGCATTTAGAAAGAGCTCTTTTTAGCAGTCCGAAGGCACAATAGTCCATTGGAGACACATCAGGGGACTATAAAGGAATATGAGCAATATATATATATATATATATATATATATATATATATATATATATATACTAGGACACATAAAAAAGGTGACATTGAAGATCTCAGGAACTACAGGCCTCCTATCAGTGGTTTATAAAATCTTCACTAAAGTTCTTTCACACCGCTTGAAGGTGACACTGGACATGGCTCAACCGAGAGAACAGGCTGGATTCATGAGTGGCTACAGCACTATAGATCATACACACGTACTGAGAGAACTAATTGAAAGAGCGAAGGAATATGAACATCCATTATGCATGCCTTTTATCGATTGTTAAAAGGCTTTTGATTCGGTGAAACCATCAGCAGTCACAATGGCTTTGAAATCTTGCGGTATTGAAGATGCATACATTAATATTATTTATTGCATCTATAAAAATGCAAGTGCAAAGATTCGGCTATGTGAGAATACAGCACTCATAAATTTTGGAAAGGGAATGAGACAAGATGACACTATGTCTCCCAAACTCCTTAGTGAAATATTAGAAAATGTCTTTCAATCACTGAACTGGGAAAACAAAGGGATAAAGATTAATGGAGATTATCTAACTCACCTTCGTTTTGCTGATGACGTAGTTATTTTTGCAACTACCCAATCAGAACTGCAGAGTATGATCCAAGAACTTGCTGACAAGAGTAAAGAAGTGGGATTAAAAATGAACTTTCAGAAGACAAAAGTGGTGTACAATGCTTTTACAAGAAATGAAGATTTAGCGATTGATGGGGAAAAGCTGGAGATAACCAATAGCTACATTTATCTTGAACAGCAAATATCAAGTGAGGGTCACATTGATGAAGAAATTAATCGGCGCATAAAATTTACCTGGAGAGCTTTTGATAGAAGCAGTATAATTTTCAAGAGCAATAATGCCATTATGTCTTAAAAGAAAAGTGTTTGATCAATGCATCCTTCCAGTGCTTACGTATGGTGCAGAGACGTGGACCTTAACTAAAAGAGATATACAAAGACTGCAGACAACTCAAAGCAGCATGGAGAGGTGCATGCTTGGTGTAACCAGGAGAGATAAGAAGAGGAAATCGTGGATCAGAAAAATGGCAAGAGTGGAAGACATCACGATCAGAGTAAAATCCCTGAAATGGCAATGGGCTGACTATATTGCTAGAAGGACAGACCATCGATGGACAGCCGAAATTTTAGACTGGATTCCAAGGGACAGGAAAAGATCCAGAAGAAGACCACATGAGAGATGGGTGGATGAAATTCGAAAGTATGCGGGAGTAACATGGAGGAGACTGGCACAAGCCAGACCGTTGTGGGAGAAACTTGGGGAGACCTTCTTCCAGCAGTGGATCGACAATGGTTGACAATTATGATGATGATGATGTTACTAGGACAAGCCGCCAACGGTAACCGATAATATGGTTACAGTTGTCAAATTTTGAGCGAAGCTATTTCAAAATCTAAGAATGGTACTTCTTCTTTAACTATAGGAGTTAAAAAGATTATTTTGGTAATATGTAGAATTGATTTCACAATTCTCTTCAACTTTTAACTTTAATTTCCCATTGTACGAGAAACCAGCAATAACCATGAATCCTTTACTTTCTTTGGATTCTTGGAACCAAGTTTCTAAGTCTTTTTTCTGCTCTTTTGTGATAGCAAATTGACCTTTTCTTGTTACAGTCGTTTAGGTAGACACATGCTTCAGCAATAGTCACAATGAATTTCCATCTGTCTCTGGTTAAGTGATTTTAATAAAGAAGTCTACACCGTGTTCTGCTCTCAGCTACGTGCCTAAACAGAAGACGGTGAACATTATTTTTTGATTTTTTTTTTCAGATTCAAATCTTTGTTTGTTACCTTGTTTGCTTTTTTGAGTCGGTGGATTTTCTTTAAAGACCAGAGACCTTACTTTTGAAATATTCATAAAACTACGTACCTCCTTTTGATATTGGTTTGTCCTTCTTTTTTCTGTTAAAAGAAAGGTTTGGCAATTTTCCCTCTATTATTAATAATATTGCTTATTTTATATTTAGACATGCTGATTCCATGATTTTCACAGTGTTATTCTAATTACCGGATACGAATATTCGTAAAGAGTAAAAATATAACCTTCTCTCCACAACTTGGTTTACGTGCGCCATTTTCTTAGCAGGCGATACTTAACTGCAGATGTTTCTTTCGTGTTCATCTAACACGCTGTTGCCAGTTTCAATTCTTTGAGCTTCTTCTTCTTCTTTTTTTTTTTTTTTTTTTTTTTGAGTGGAGGTTAAACGACCACCGTGAGCAACTCAATGGACTATTAGCAGTCGCCCGTCCCTAATTTAGGGCCACTGGTTCCAGAAAAAGGAGAGAGCCAGAGCCGTAAAACAAGCACAACATCCATGCCTCACCGGGATTCGAACCCGGACCCCTTTAGGGCGAATGACCAGAAGCCATCGCTTAGACCACTGCGCCCTTTCAATTTTCTGTAATTTCTTATTAAAAACGTTCCAAAAATGTGTGAGCATCCTCTGTAAACTTGGTTTGTCGTTCTTTTTTCTGTTAATTCTCTTTTTTCTGTTTTCTGTTTTTTATGCAATTTAAGACTTGCTTACCTTTTAAACAAGTTAGTAAAATCATGCAATGCATTGATTATGATACGCTTTCCAACATACCAGAAATCGTTACTCAAGTTATTACTCACGTTATGAGGATAATGGCTGTGGAATAAATCTCGCTCCTGTGTCCTGACCTTTGACCCCATTTCGATTATATTAAACAGAATTAGCTCAGTGTACCTCCGGAACAACATACTAAAGTTTTATCGCAGTAGAAACATTTTTAGTCAAGTTATGAGGATAATGGCTGTGGAATAAATCTGGCTCCTGTGTCCTGACCTTTGACCCCCATTTCCATGATGTTCAACATAACTGGTTCAGTGTACCTCCGGAACAACATACTAAAGTTTTGTCGTAATAGAAGCATTTTTACGTAAGTTATGACGCATAAGGACGATGGATCCCGCTCCTATGTCCTTACCTTTAACCGCATTTCGTCCATTTTCAATAGGGTTTGTCCCCAGGTTGCTTCCTACCACATACTAAAATTTCATCGAAATCGAACCATTTTTACGCAAGTTATGACGCATAAGAGCAATGGAATGGATCCCGCTGCTATGTCGTGATCTTTGACCTCATTTCGTCCATTTTCAATAGGGTCTGTCCGCAGGTGGTCCCCTACCACATACTAAAATTTAATCGAAATCGAACCATTTGTGCGCAAGTTATGACGCATAAGGGCAATGGAATGGATCCGGCTCCTATGTCGTGACCTTTGACCCCGTTTCGTCCATTTTCAATAGGGTTTGTCCTTAGCTGTCCCCCACCACATACTAAAATTTCATCCAAATCGAACTATTTTTACGCAAGTTATCGTGCGGACGGACAGACGGAAAAAGCTGGAGCATAACGCTTCTTCAACCTATGGTTGGAAAGCGTAAAAAAAGCAATGTCTAATATACGATAATGTGTGTGAGATTAAAGAAAGACGTACAGCCGTCCAGAAATTCCGGTATACAAATGTTGTTTCTCAAATGTAGTATAAAATTTTTGCTTTAACAGAGGCTAAGTTATCTATGAGTTCATTATGCTCCAGTTCTTCAACCATTTCTCACGTTGTAAGTTACTGTATATGTGGTGGTGGTGGTGGTGGGGGGGGGGGGGGGCAGGTAGATCGAACCATCGTATCTGTCTTCGCGATGGTCTTGAGTAAATCAACCCTCTTGTAAACTAATTTTAATCTTCGTAGCACTCTAGAATAACGTCATATGAAACTCCTTAGTTTAGTGTTCGAGAAAATAACGGGAAGAAATTTGAAATACAAAAATTAAAAAAGTCTCATGAAAATTGCAACACATGGTCAGCACCAATGCATAATTGATTACCAGTGATCATTGAGATAATAGATGAAGTATGCTACTTTTGCTGTCCCATGTTCTTCAGATCCAAGGGCTCTTTGCTACCTAATAAGCACACGAAAGCTTCATCTTGGCTCTTGAAAAGAGCTGCTCGATGATCGAACTGGAGCTTTGTTATGTTAAACAAGGAGCTTCAGGGAAGTGTCTCTTTCAAGTTTACTTTAACAGCAGCGCAAGTGTCGAACGCAGCGAACTGATTATAAATTTTCTATAAAGCTCTTAGGTATGACACCGATCAACGCGTTAGAATTATCGGTTTTTGACAGTGAGGCTCGACAGATGGCGCTGGCGTCAAAGACTTTACAGATGCACTTCAAAACACCGCTTTAGAGACGCAAAACCGAATCCCACTTTTTTTTATTTGCTGCACCCCACGGCACATTTAAAGCATTCCCTCAAAATGGGAGGGAATCTATCTTTGTATAAGAGCACGCGGGCTTCATAACACTGCTTGCAGGTAGGATTTGTGAAAGCATTTGCACATACACACACGTCCAGAGATAGAACTGTCTTCGGGTGTGCGTGTTTTCCATTTATTTAACAATAATAACAGTAACATTTCAGAGATTTGTGGGTTTTTCAAAAGTTGTCATTCACTTCATAAAAACAAATATCACCAGGTTACTGATCACTTAAATATATACACTTGTCGCTAACTCTCTAAGAAGGCGCGTGTTCTCCGTACTTGATTGTGTAAATTAAAGTTATAAGAAATAAAACTACTAACTCATTACACGCCAAACAGGAAGGTAATGGTAGGCATACACAAGCTCACACAACCAACAGAAGCACAGGAACACCGGCAAAACTTGCCCCCCCCCCTTCCCCTCACAAAAAGGTATTCCAGGCCTTTCTGCGAACGTCTGTTAGCTTTCAGTTACTGAAAGTATTAATTTCGATCATTGGCGCACCTATACGGAGGAGACTTTGGGCGCTTAAGCCCCTTCCAAGGAGATTAAGAACGACTTTTGCATGTTCAAAAAATTACTCAGTGTCTTCTATTACATAGTGTATTCTTCCCAAAGTCCCAAAGAAATTAAGAGCGACGTACGCTACAAATTAAACATTCAAAACTATTATTTCACATGTTCAAAAAATTACATAGTGTCTTCTAGTACATGGTGTCTTCTTTCCAAAGCCCCAAAGAGATTGAGAGCGACGTACGTCACAAATTAAACATTCAAATCTATTATTTTACATGTTCAAAAAATTGCATAGTGTCTTCTATTACATAGTGTCTTCTTCCAAAAGCCCCAAAGAGATTAAGAGCCACGTACGTCACAAATTAAACATTTAAAAATATTATTTTACATGTTCAAAGAATTACATAGTGTCTTTTATTACATAGTGTATTCTTCCCAAAGCCCCAAAGAAATTAAGAGCGACGTACGTTGCAAATTAAACATTCAAAACTATCATTTTACATGTTCAAAAAATTACATAGTGTCTTCTATTACATGGTGTCTTCTTCCCAAAGCCACAAAGAGATTAAGAGCCACGTACGTCACAAATTAAACATTTAAAAATATTATTTTACATGTTCAAAGAATTACATAGTGTCTTTTATTACATAGTGTATTCTTCCCAAAGCCCCAAAGAAATTAAGAGCGACGTACGTTGCAAATTAAACATTCAAAACTATTATTTTACATGTTCAAAAAATTACATAGTGTCTTCTATACCATGGTGTCTTCTTCCCAAAGCCACAAAGAGATTAAGAGCCACGTACGTTACAAATTAAACATTTAAAAATATTATTTTACATGTTCAAAAAATTACATAGTGTCTTCTATTACATGGTGTCTTCTTTCCAAAGCCCCAAAGAGATTGAGAGCGACGTACGTTGCAAATTAAACATTCGAAACTATTATTTTACATGTTCAAAAAATTACATAGTGTCTTCTATTACATGGTGTCTTCTTCCCAAAGCCACAAAGAGATTAAGAGCCACGTACGTCACAAATTAAACATTTAAAAATATTATTTTACATGTTCAAAAAATTACATAGTGTCTTCTATTACATGGTGTCTCCTTTCCAAAGCCCCAAAGAGATTGAGAGCGACGTACGTCACAAATTAAACATTAAAATCTATTATTTTACATGTTCAAAAAATTACATAGTGTCTTCTATTACATAGTGACTTCTTCCAAAAGCCCCAAAGAGCTTAAGAGCCACGTACGTCACAAATTAAACATTTAAATATATTATTTTACATGTTCAAAGAATTACATAGTGTATTCTTCCCAAAGCCCCAAAGAAATTAAGAGCGACGTACGTTGCAAATTAAACATTCAAAACTATTATTTTACATGTTCAAAAAATTACATAGTGTCTTCTATTGCATGGTGTCTTCTTCCCAAAGCCCCAAAGAGATCAAGTGCCACGTACGTCACAAATTGAACATTCAAAAATATTATTTTACATGTTCAAAAAATTAGATAGTGTTTTCTATTACATAGTGTCTCCTTTCCAAAGCCCCTAAGAGATTGAGAGCGACGTACGTCACAAATAAAACATTCAAAACTAATATTTTACATGTTCAAAAAATTACATAGTGTCCGACACAGTGTCTTCTGTTACGCGGGTTTTTTTTCCCAAAGCCCCAAAGAGATTAAGATCGACGTACGTCACAAATTAACCATTCAAAAATATTATTTTACATATATATTACGATAATACAAAGTAGTTTGTCGCAAATATTTATTTTTTCAAGCCGACCATGGTTTCGCTGTGTATTGTCTTAGCTTCATCAGGACGAATGACACGTAAAAGTTTACATATTTTTTTTTTTACATGCCATTCCCCCTAATGAAGCTATAGGTCAATACCCATTGAAACCATGGTCGGCTTGAAAAAATAAATATTTGTGACAAACTACGGTGCATTATCTTAATATATATATATAATCGTCACAAGACTGTAGTCTTTGAGATCAAGAATAATTTTGCATGTTCAAAAAATAACAGTGTTTTCTATTACATGGTGTCTTCTTCCCAAAGCCCCAAAGAGATTACGAGCGACGTACGCCACAACCATATATAAACTATAGGCGTACACTACATATATGTACACACATTGTCTACGTATACTACTGTATATATATATATATATATATATATATATATATATATATATATATTCTATAAAGAAGATACCTAAGCAAAAAAATACATATAATTTTGACTCACACCTAGTACAACATAGAAAAGGTTATGTATCTACCTGTGTGAGTAAAAGGAGAAAAGATAAAAAAATAATAAAATAAAACAACTGAATGTAGAAGGTGTCGAGAATACTGAGCCTTGGCTTTATCAAGGACCAGCAAAAACTCTGCATTTTCTCACTTCCACAAAGACCTAGTTGGAAATGGGTTTCTGCAAGGCCATAGATGCAAGTAACATTCCCACCTAAAATAGTTTAAAAAATATATATAATTCATGTCCTCCCTAGAGTTGCATTCCTGGATCTGCCACTGACTTCCATGTTAACTAGGCTTTAAGGGGATTTTAATAAATGAAATTCTTTCGAACCTACAAGTAGTTTCGTAAAACCAAAATTATTACGCTTTATTGCGTGAAACAAAAAAGTGCGCATTGTTATTAAAATGATTGCCCTAGTTTTGTACCAATACAAAGTACTATAAAGCACTTACGCCAGAGTTAATCTTATCATGCAGATTCGGTTCTTTTAGAGAACTAAGGCCAGCTCTTGGAAATGCCTCGCGATGACACACACAAATGCTGTGTGACAGTGTCTACCAACCTTTTCGGTTTATACAAAAATACAGAACATAAGTAAGCAAATAAAAAAGTAACAATTAAGAACTGTGGCACAAAAAAATCAAAACTACTTAAATTATTTCCTCCTGAATATAGAACACAGACTTAACATAATGCCACAATGTTTAGCACGTAGTGAGATATTTTTATATTGACTCTGCTACAAAAAAAATTGTACAGATCTTTGCTTCTTTGTTCCCGCGAAGAACACCTTTTAATTCATTATATTATGAAAGATGCCTACTTATGTACAAACAACTGTAATACATAACACCTTATACCTTATACGCACTGGTACAAAAACTTCTTTTAACTGATATTTCTTTCACATTCCTTTGTTAAAACAGAGGATGTCCATACATTTTTAGAACGATTTTACCAGACAATAATTAATGCTTAAAATAAAATTATTTCTTTCTTAAATTTTTAAATGTTCCATCTGGTAGCCCTTCCTTTGGATATGAACCTACATCCAAATTTCCAAGTTAATAGCACATTTCTTAAAATTGGTAGTGGTATTTTATTCCACTCCCCTTCCACTGCTTTCCATAGTCCAATCATTGCTTAATGTCTGAGCGCTCTTTTTAGCAGTCCAATAATCCATTGGGGACACATCAGGGAACTTTAAAGGAACATGAGCAAAAGTATACACTTGATACCAGTTTCTTCATTTTTTCAAGAAACAGAGTGGTAGATTTGTATGTATGACTGGTATCCTTATTCTGATGAAGTTCTACTCGTTGAAGGCCCTGTGAATAAAGGAATGGTATTTCTTCTTTAAATATAGGAATTACAACATTAATTTGGTAATATGTAAAATTGATTTTAACATTCTTTTCAACTTTTCTTAACTTTAATTTTTTTATTGTACAAGAAACCAACAAAATAATCATATGTAAATCCTTTACTGAAACTTTCTTTGGATATTTGGAACCAAGTTTTAAAGTCTTTTTCTGCTCTTTTGCGAGATTAAATCGACCCTTTTTTGTTACAGTCGTTTAGGTAGATCCATGCTTCATCAATAGTCACAATAAATTTTCATCTGTCTCCGCCTAAGTGAATTTCATAAAGAAGCCTGTTCTGCGCTTAGCTACGTGTCTAGGCAAGAGGAGGTGACCATTTTGTTTTTTATATTTTTCAGATTCAAATCTTTGTTTATTACCTTGTTGATACAGATACTTTTAACGACTTAGCAATTGCTCTTTGGGTTGGTGGATTTTTCGTTTAAGACTTTTGGAATAATTTTAAGAGTACGTATCTTTCTTGGATATTCGTTTGTTAAAAGCAATACCTATTTCTAGGGTGTAAGTACTTTTCTTGGATATTCTTCCTGTTAAAAGCAATGATTGACGATTTTCCCTTTACTATTAATACTGTGGTTTATTTTACATTTAGAAATGCTTAGTCCATGATGTTCACAGCGTTTTTTATTTACGGAATACAATATTTTTCTTTGTAAAGAGCAGATACATAACCTTCTATTTCCAAATTAATTATAATCGGGTAAAATACGCCTAAATCAATAACACTAAATGGTTGAATTCCGTTTTATTGGCGTAAGGTACAAACTACATTGTAAAAGCAAACTTTATCCACTCACGAGGGGCTCCTTCACGCAAGGCTAAATATAAACACTAAATTGGAAATATAAAAATATATTTTCCAATTATTCTTATATCATCATCATCATCATTGTAAACCATTATCAATCCACTGCTGGACGAAGGTCTCCCCAAGTTTCCTCCACAACGGTCTGTCTTGTGCCAGTCTCCTCCATGTCACCCCTGCATACTTTCGAATTTCATCCACCCATCTCCCATGTGGTCTTCTTCTGGGTCTTTTCCTGTCCCTTGGAATCCAATCTAAAATTTCGGCTGTCCATCGATGATCTGTCCTTCTGGCAGTATGTCCAGCCCATTGCCATTTCAGGGATTTAACTCTGATCATGATGTCTTCCACTCTTGTCATTTTTCGGATCCACGAGTTCCTCTTCTTATCTCTCCTGGTTACACCAAGCATGCACCTCTCCATGCTGCTTTGAGTTGTCTGCAGCCTTTGTATGTCTCTTTTAGTTAAGGTCCATGTCTCTGCACCATACGTAAGCACTGGAAGGATGCATTGATCAAACACTTTTCTTTTAAGACATAATGGCATATTACTCTTGAAAATTATGCTGTTTCTTCCAAAAGCTCTCCAGGCAAGTTTTGTACGCCGATTAATTTCTTCATCAATGTGACCCTCACTTGATATCTGCTGTCCAAGATAAACGTACGTGTCTGTTATCTCCAGCTTTTCTCCATCAATCGATAAATCTTCATTTCTTGTAAAAGCATTGAACATCACTTTTGTCTTCTGAAAGTTCATTTTTAATCCCACTTCTTTACTCTTGTCAGCAAGTTCCTGGATCATACTCTGCAGCTCTGATGGGGTAGTTGCAAAAATGACTACGTCATCAGCAAAACGAAGGTGGGTTAGATAATCTCCATTAATTTTTATCCCCTTGTTTTCCCAGCTCAGTGACTGAAAAACACCCTCCAATGTGGCATTAAAGAGCTTCGGAGATATGGTGTCACCTTGTCTCACTCCCTTTCCAATTTTTACGTGTGTTGTATTTTCAAACAGCCGAATCTTTGCACTTGCATTTTCATAGATGTTATTAATAATATTAATGTATGCATCTTCAATACCGCAGGTTTTCAGAGCCATTGTAACTGCTGATGGTTTCACCGAATCAAAGGCTTTTTCATAATCGATAAAAGCCATGCACAATGGAAGTTCATATTCCCTCGCTCTTTCAATTAGTTCTCTCAGCACGTGGATATGATCTATTGTGCTGTAGCCACTCCTGAATCCAGCTTGTTCTCTCGGTTGAGCCATGTCCAGTGTTACCTTCAAGCGGTGTGAAAGAACTTTAGTGAAGATTTTATAAACTACTGATAGGAGGCTGATAGGTCTGTAGTTTCCGAGATCCTCAATGTCACCTTTCTTATGTAGCAGGATCATTGTAGCGGTGTTCCAATCCTCAGGAATCTTTCCTTCATTAAGGCATCGAGTGAAAATTTGGGCGAGTACTGTTTCGATTTCTCCACTTGCTTCTTGTATGATGTCTACAGTAATTCCATCTTCTCCTGGAGCTTTTCCTCGCTTCATGTTCTTGATTGCATGTGCAACTTCTGCTGGAAGGACTGGAGGAACTCTGGTACTGGTATCTTTCATGATGTCTGGAGTGCATATATCATCCCTTTCATATAATTTGGAGTAGAAATCTTTCACTCTTGTCAAAATTTCGCCTCTATTTCTTGTTACAGAACCATCTTCTTTTCTCAGTGCCATAATCTGTTTTCTTCCCTTACTGAGATGTCCCTTTGCTATCTTTAGGCTTCGGTTGTTTTCAATTGCTTTCCTCACTAGTTCGCAGTTGAATTTCCTTACGTCTTCAGTGATACTTTTTCTTACTGTCTTGCATAGCTCTATATATTCCACTTTGGAAGTCACATCTTCTTTAGTTGTCCTCATCTCTCTTCTTTTTTGCATCAACATTTTGGTTTTTCCTGATAATTTGTTCACATGCAACTTGTTCTTAGACCCAGCTAATTTTGTTGCTGTTTCCATAAGAGCTTTGGTTACTTTTCTGTTAACTTCAGAGATATCCACTTCTTCCGATGTTAGGCCTCTAAAGCAGAGAACCTGTTCTTCAGTTCTAACTTGAAGGTATTATGGTGTTTTTTAAGGTTGGTTATGTCAATAGATTTTGTTTGTCCTATGAGCTTGCCACGTTCAAGTTTAGTGTTGAGGTGCATCTTACATCTCACCAATCTATGGTCACTACCTGTGTTGAACTTGTTTAGCACACTGCAGTCTTCTATGACGAATTTTTTGTTACACATAATAAAATCAATTTCACTTGTCGTCCCATTTGGATGTCTCCATGTCCATTTCCTGTGTGGCTTTTTCTTGAAGAAGGAGTTCAAGATGAAAAACGCTTCTGCCTCTGCAAACTCAACGAGAGTATTTCCACGCTGGTTTCTGTTGCCATGACCGAATTTACCTACTGAAGTTTCATTCTGTTGCCGTTGCCCTATTTTTGCATTGAAATCTCCCATAATTATCTTCAAATGCTGCTTACCTTTATTATTTAGATGACAAATTTCCTCATAAAATTCTTCAATTTCTTCTTCAGGATGACTTGTGGTGGGTGCATAAGTTTGAATAATCTGAGCCTGGTATCTTTTCGAGAGTTGGATAACAAGCCGTGCAGCTCTGTCAGAGGAACTTTCAACTTCTACAACTTTGTCCTTCAGTTTCTTGTTTATTATAAATCCAACACCAGTAGTTCTGCCAGTATCTGTCCCACGATAGTAGAAGAGATGTCCACTTTTCAGTTCGATGAGATCTTCTCCTTTTCTCCTTACCTCACTTAGCCCCACGATGTCCCACTTGATCCTTTGTAGTTCCTCTTCCAATTCAAGAAGCCTTGAATCAGAAGATAGGGAGCGTCCATTGTAAGTAGCCAAGGTCAGCATCAGATGGCAGCCTAGTCCGGTCCTCCGGGGATTCTTAGCACCCTCTGCCTTCATGTCGCACTGGCCGCTGCCTTGGCCAGGTACATTCCAGCTGCCGGAGACTGAGGGCCAAGATTTAAGTTGTGGAATCATTTTGGAGGGGTTTGGCCATAACTCACCACGCTGGCCAAGCGGGTTGGTGAGTGTGGGATAGCATTTCCTCTGATCCCGATGGTATAGTTATACCGCTATGGGCGGTCGTCAGAGCCCCTTTAGTGGGAACAGGATGCACCACGAGAAGGCGGGGTTGACATTTGTCAAGGAGAGGCTGTGATGTTACGCATCACCTGACCTTACATCCCATATATATATATATATATATATTGGAAGGCTAAATATAAACACTAAATTGGAAATATATAAAAATATATTTTCCAATTATTTTTATATATTGGAAAAATATAAATATATATATATATATTTATATATTTCCAATTTAGTGTTCAATTTCCTTCAGGCAAGGCTAAATATAAACACTAAATTGGAAATACATAAACATATATTTTCCAATTATTTTTATATATTGGAAATATATAAATATATATTTATATATTTCCAATTTAGTGTTTATATTTAGCCTTGCCTGAAGAAGCCACCTGTGAGTGGCTAAAGCTTGCTTTTACGCTGTAGTTTGTACCCTACGCTAATAAAACGGAATTCAACCATTTACTTCTATTCGCAGCTTGTTCATGTACGCCATTTTTTTGCAGACGATATTTAGCTGTAATATTTCTTTCATGTTCATCTAACACGCTGTTTCCAGTTTCAATTCTTTGAACTCATTTTTCTTTCTGTAATTTCTTATCGAAAACGTTCTAAAAATGAGTAAACATCCTCTGCATACAAGCATAGGAACAATTGCAATGGCTGTGAAAAGGGGCTTCAAGTCCTCTGCCATAGCTGCTTTCCTATCATTCAGATTTTATAAAATAAAGTACTAAGTATGATTTCTAAATATTTCACTTATTTACCGAGAAAACAAAAAGCAAAAATTGCTATTCTTTTTAATACTTCATTCAGAGCTGCCTTAATTCCTGACTATTTCTTTAACCAGTTTCATACGAAATTTTTGCTAAAGCTAGAGGCCCTCTTAGCCGTAAGCCTTTAGAGAAGCTAGATGCCCTCTTAGCCGTAAGCCCCATCTCCTCCCAATGCGAAGGTTGCAAGGTCTATCAGTACGCTCCTGAGCAGAGGCGAGTTTAAACATTATAGGACAACCTGAGCCAAGACAATCAGATGACAAATGTATTTAAATGTAAAAAAATGACTTCTCATTTGAATTTCATATTTAAATTTCATATAGATTTTTATCACGAAAATAATCAGCATATATTCTCAGGAACAACGCTGTTGAATTAATAACAAGGAACAATACACCAACTGTACTTAAATAGTATAATTATACTAGTGATCCGAAATTTCTTGGCGTAGAATAGAAATCATAGTTTCCAAGCTTTCGCACATCAACCAGATGGCTTTTTTGAGGAAGGTGTTTTTATTCTACGCCAAGAAATTTCGGATCACTAATATAGCTATACTATTTAAAAACACTGTTGAATTTTTAGCACATGTATTATTTAAAACTTGGAACTGAAATGAAAATTTTAAATATCTTTTCTTACAAGTTTAGTCTGCGCAATTTAGAAACTTCATTTCGCCGTCAATATTTATATTTACAAATAAAATTGCTTGATTTTAATATACTTATGAGAAACATTTGCCTGCAAATTTTGAATTCAAATTTTCAACATAAGCAATACTATTTTTAGGATTGGTTTAAAAAATATAGTGCTGCTACCAATGTTCATTATAAACAGGCTGAATGATTGAGAGAAAGAGGAAACGAGTCAATATAAATCTGTAAAATTACTTACAACAAAAAGACATTTTTCCTTATTTCTTTTGGCAAAATCTTCTACTGTGTAAATTTTCACCGTACGCAACCCCATTTTTAAAATGTCTTTAAAAATATAGTGCTGCTACCAATGTTCATTGCAAATCGATTGAATGATTGAGAGAAAAACGGAATGGATAAACATAAATTTGCTAAATTGCTTACAAATAAAATACTTTCTTCTGTAATCCTTGAAGCAAAATTTTCTACTATTTAAATTTTCAACGTAAGCAATGCTATTTTTAGGATAGCTTTAAAAAATATATAGTTCTTCTACCAATGTTCACTGTAAAACTATTGAACGATTGAGAGAAAGAGCAAATGAATAAACATAAGTTTGTAAAATTACTTACAACTAAAAGACTTGTATATAATTTATTGCTACTGAGCTTGCGGTGTTAAGATAGAATAATAATAACAACGTTTCGCATAATAAAATGCTTATTATACATCGACTACAGTTTCGCAGAGCGTTTGACTCTGCTTCCTCGGTGACGTTGAAATCATTGTGACATCATCAGAATTCTGACGGTCACGGGATTTGGTGAGTTGTTTCCACGCACTTGAAAGAAATGGAGTCGACGTCATGTCGTTGGCAAGCCGTGACAAGTTCCGGTATATGTAGAAAGCTCCTAATATATTAAGCTTAATAGTCAAGTCAGGTTTATCAATAAGTGTAGCGTTTCCAAAAAAAAAAAATTATGGTTATTTTCGTGACAATGTTGAGCTATAGACGATTTCTTCAGTTCATAGTTCCGTACATAAGTCTTGTGTTCCTTCACACAGAAACTTAAAGCCCTGCGGGTCTGTCCTATATATGAAAGTCCACATTCACAAGGCATCTGATAAATTCCCCAGGAGTTTATGTCTTCGACGTAGTCTTTTGATCCGTAAAAATTCATCTTGTTTATGGGTTTGAAAATAACTTTGAAATTAAAACTTTTAAAGATTTTTGAAATTCCGAAGCAAATCTGAGGAGCAAATGAGATAACTGCCCAATTCTTTCGTATTGTGAGGTCTATAGACATGAGCGTGCAGACAGGCTTTGGTTTTTTTAAATTTTTGGACAGCTTTGTCTATAACGGAAGAGCTGTATCCTCTGTGTATTGCAATTCGTTTAAGAAAATCAAGCTCTTTCTGTAAAGAATCCACAGTTGAGCAGATATGTATTACACGATATACGTATGTGAAGAAAGCGGATATCTTTTGTTTCCATGGGGGATTTGATTTTGCATGTAGGGGTAAGGAAACGGCAAATGGTTTTCGATAAACTGTTTACTAAAGGATCCTTGAGAGCGTGACACAAGGACATCAAGGAATGGTAAGCAGCCATGTAAAGTACCAGGAGATGTGACGTACCTGCCCGAAGGACGCACACGACATAAAGGCAGATAGGAATCAGAATAAAACGTCAGCGTAGCTCAATTGGTAGAGCAACTTATTCCGGAATGAGGGGATCCGGGTTCGAATCCTGGCTTGGACAGAAATGACGGAGACATTTACTTCGTTATAATGGCGCCCGAACTATCCGGATGACCCGACCGTGCAAAATCTCGCATTGGTGTGATGTTATTTCCACACCGCGAGATAGGAAAAAATAAGAGAATCCCTTCTCCAGCGCTTCGAAAAATAAAAATGTGTGATGTTGCATTCCACACACTAGATTGACTGGGAGTTCTCAAGTGGATGGCTGCCTGCAACGATTCATGGTCACGGCTGACCCGTGGGCCATGCCCCCGGCCCTCTTTCGGGGGGGGAGATGTGACGTACCTGCCAGCAGGACGCACACGACATAAAGGCAGATAGGAATCAGAATAAAAGTCCGCGTAGCTCAATTGGTAGAGTGACTTATTACGGAATGAGGGGATCCGGGTTCGAATCCTGGCGTTGACAGAAGTGACGGAGATATTTACTTCGTTATAATGGCGCCCGAACTATCCGGATGACCCGACCGTTCAAAATCTCGCATTGGTGTGATGTTATTTCCACACCGCGAGATAGGAAAAATAAAAGAATCCTTTCTCCAGCAATTCGAAAAAAAAAATAAAAAAAGTAAGGGGGAGATGATGTAACGTACCAGGAGATGTGACGTACCTGCCCGAAGGACGCACACGACATAAAGGCAGATAGGAATCAGAATAAAACGTCCGCGTAGCTCAATTGGTAGAGCAACTTATTCCGGAATGAGGGGATCCGGGTTCGAATCCTGGCGTGGACAGAAATGACGGAGAAATTTACTTCGTTATAGAAATTATTTTCAGTCTCATATGTGAACTGTATATGAGGATCAATTGAATTGATAAGTTCAAGTAATTTAGGTATTTCCGAGTTCATGCCATTCTAGAGAACAAAAGTATCATCTACATATCGAATCCACAGGTCAAATGTAACAAGCTGAAATAGTTGGTATTTAAAGTGGCGCATGTAGACTTCGCATAAAATAGGTGACAGTGGGCTACCCATTGCAAGGCCTTCCGTCTGTTGGAAAAATCTTCCACGAAAAAGGAAACTGTTTTGTCTTATACAAATTTCCACTAGTCTCAAAATTTCTTGTATTTCCGGTTGGCAGAAATGATGTTCTTTGAGACTTGCTTTCAATGCTTCGAGGGCTCCATTCACTGGGATACTTGTGAACATGGATTTCACATCAAAGGATAACATGAACTGATTGTTGAATGGATGTCGCTTTAGCCGATTGACAAACTCAATGGAATTTTTTACAGATGTTGTGTTCGAAGTAGCCGTTAAAGTCAATAGTTTCGAAGATAGAAATTTAGCCAACTTATGTGTAGCTGATCCTATATTGCTAACTATGGGACGAAAGTGGACACCAATACTGCATATCTTCGGAAGTGCATAAAAACGAGGACAACGGGAATATGAGGGCTTTAGATGATTTTTTGAGCTTTGGTCAAGGGTTGCACAACTTGTTACCACTTTCCGAACTTCCTTTAATTGTTTCTTCGATGGGTCATTTTTTATTTCCTTATAGGGTCCTTCAGAAATAAGTTTTTCTACCTCTTCTTCGTAATTTTTCTTGTCCAGAATAACAACTTGTCCTCCTTTATCAGCTTTAGTGATGATAATTTCGCGATTTGACTGCAATTCTTTTAGAGCATTGTATTATTCCTTGTTAAGATTCGGTTTAAATGGTGGAATGGACTTGGACCTTATTATCTGGCTGACGCAATGTCTAATCTTTTCTTTTTGATCTGTATTTAGATCGCTTTTTATCACGGACTCCTCAACCAACGCAATGATATTGGAACCTTTTTCGAAATCGCAAAATTCGAATTGTAACGTAAAATCCGTTTTTGAATTTCACTCGGGTTAAAACTAGAAAGGTTTGATATTACTTCATTATCCGGAAAGATATCCTCAATTTGTGAAGTAGAATATTCTTTATGGTTGCTGTTATTTGATAATTTTTTTCAAATTTTCGTTCTAATGTCATTTTATGAGTAAATGACATATTGGAACTCCTAGACCAAGTTTTGCAGTTCAGGTCAGAAAAAATCTGGTAATGTTTTAGAAAGTAAAAGGTGCAGGTTGTTCAGTTCGACCTCAAAGTTTGCAATATTCTTTCTCGTATCTTTAATGATAGCTCTTAATAGTGCAAATGAAGCATTAGATATGTCTTTGTTGATGTTATGGGAAGGTCCCAGGTTTCTTTTCACACAGATAAAATTTGGTAGTATCTTGCATCGAAGCAAGAAGTTTAAGTGGTTCAGCAATCTGAACTTCTTTATCCTCAGCCTGGAAAAACGGTTGGTTGTCCCATACAGTAAGATCGTCATGATCAGAGCCAAACGCTTTGAGAAACTATAGTCGATGTATAATAAACACTTTATTGTGCGAATCGTTGTTATTATTATTCTATCTAAAAGACTTGTTTTCTATATTTCTTGTAGCAAAACCTTTTGCTATATAAATTTTCAACGTAAGCAGTACTATTTTAGGATTGCTTTAAAACATATAGTGCTGCTACAAATGTTCATCGTAAATCGATTGAATGAATGGGAGAAAGAGCAAATGAATAAACATAAATTTATAAAATTACTTACGACTGGAAAACTTTTTTCTCCATTTCTTATGGTAAAATTTTCTACTATATAAATTTTCAACGTAAACAATCCTATTTTTAGGATTGCTTTAAAGAATATAGTGCTGCTGCCAATGTTTATTGTGAACAGGTTGAATGATTGAGAAAAAGAGCAAATGAATAAACATATAATCGAAGTCATCGCTCTTTCCAAGTTTATAAGTGAGTCACGGAAAAATTCTCATCTGCCGCAACCGGGAATCGAAACCAGGGTCTTCCAGTTGCGCGCCGGACATGCTTCCACTGCACCACAGCGGCCTCGAAATTCTCCAGACTTACATACAACAAACTGCCAAACCACCTGACAGGTTGCTTATTTGTAGCCCCGCACAATGCTGGGGATTCACCAAAGATGAACAGCAGCAACTGGACAAATATTGTGCATTCGCCTTCTAGTTATTTGTTCATGTGAGTCTGGAGAGTTTCGAGGTCGCTGTGGTGCAGTGGAAGCATGTCCGGCGCGTAACTGGAAGACCTAGGTTTGATTCCCGGTGGGGGCCGATGAGAATTTTTCCGTGGCTCACGTATAAACGTGGGAAGAGCGATGACTTCTATTTGATGTTCCTAATCTGCGTCAACTGTGTATTTATGAATAAACATAAATTTGTAAAATTACTTACAACTAAAAGACTTTTTTCTCTATTTCTTGCGGCAAAATCTTTTACTGTCATCAGAGGCCGGTGTTTCTTCAATGCTTGAATTAAGTAAGAAAACTACAAATAAACTCGTTCTTTCCTAAGAACTAATGTCCTCAAATAATTATGGACGGTTTTCAAAAGAGCAAAACCTCGTTTTCCCTAGGCGTTTCTGATAAGTAATTTTTTAGAATAATATAAATACTTCGAAAAGTTGAATCCATTATTCTTTTCCCTAGTAAAATTACAATATATCTGCAGCAGGAAGACTTAAATATATCATTAGCCTATTTAAATTACGCCAATCTTTTTAAAAATGCCGTCAGTTTTGTTCGCATTCAGATAAATAATCCAACTGGGGCTGTGCTCGCCGAGGAATGTATTGTGTAAACCGTTTGCTCTCGTCGGCTGTCACCTACACTACCCTGGGGGCAGTGATCTTATAGAAATCTGTTTCGTGGGGTGAACCATTGCGATTTCGGGCTTCCCGTGTCACCCTCAAATTTGTCAAAATGCCTTCTAAAAATTATCCACTCCAGCCTCAAAGTCTCCCATTTTTACGTTCCTCCGTCAGTAAGCCAGCTCTATTCAAGGAATGTTACGTCCTCCTCTGGCTCTTGATCAGTGTTGCGTTCAGAGAGTTTTTTTCCGGGGGGACTGAAACTTCTTGACTGATTTATATACATATAATCACAATTTTGTGATTTATATATATATATTAACACATACTGTATAAACATTTCAAATAGAGTATAAAAATTTTCTTACGCTCGTATATCACAAATGCGAATTCCTAGAAATCTACACATACAAATGATTAAAAATGTTATACCTTTGCTTTAATTCAGTAACGCACCACGGATTTCACCATGGGGTGGTGTAAAATATTGAGGATCCTATTAAGATAATGCTGTGCTGGAGAAAATCACCCACTCCCAATATTAGGAGTTGTAAAAATGCCCATGCCTTACTACAAGCGTGTTTCTGATTATTAAGGAATCATTACAGCGCTACCTGAAAACGTAGGATATAAACCATTCCCCTGCCATTTGGTTTCAGCCCCTTTAGATTATTTAGATTAGCGCATAGTAAAATAGAAGAAACAACAACTAAATAACCGTTTGTGTGCGTGGATACAAGTTTGGGGTGCCTTGATTTTTTTTTTTATTGTCACAGAGTGTAAATCACCCACCTCCAGGGAAAAAAATGTATGGGAACAATTTCTTATAATTTGCTATTGTTAAAATTTAGTTAGCAAATGTTTTGTTGTATTTAAAGCACTAGCATGACGTTAGCTACACTGACGCCTAACCGTTTACATGGAAAGTCTGCATCCAGAAAACTGAAATAAAGCTGAATGCCAGCTTCCAAAATATTATGGTGTATTGCAGTGCAAACATCTCTACTCTGTGGCATTGTTTTTTATTGCGGAAGTAGTCTGGGTTGTCAGTGCTTGAAAAATTGCCGATTCAGCGAGGACTGTTTAAGTTTTTACTGAAGGATGATAGAAATTTCAGATTGAAGTCCTTGTGGATGTTGTGTTTTTGCTATAATATTTTCCCTCATTTTCTTAAGTTTTTTGTTTTGATTAATTTCTCCAAACATTCAGCTATAAACAAAACAATTAGATTAAATATAAGAGGAGATTGTCCAAAAATCTACGAAGGGGGGGGGGGCGTTCATGGATTTGGGAGGAGGCTAAGCACCCCAGAAAAGATGCCTGAGTACATCACTGCTCTTGATTTCTAAGTTTGACCTTGCCAGGAAGAAGTAACTTCTCTGGCTTACTGAGCTCACCTTAACCAGTGATCCGTTTAGCCTATTCGGTCGTCCTATCATATGAGTAACTCTATCATACTACTCAGTTTTATTTGTAGAAACGCAAAATGCTGTTTCATTGCCATTTGTTTTATTTCAGTTATAAAGTAAAACGCCTTTGTAGCAAATATTCCCAAAATTTTGGCGCCCCTCAATATGCAACGCCCTGGGCCATGGCCCATTTTGGCCCAATGGCAAACCAACCCCTTAAAACCAGTGATTGGAAAGCTACACTAAAAATTTTCCGAAATTTTCGAGCCAGTTTCCCTGATTCCCTGCGTAAATCACGAAGCACAGTCCTGACACAACGTTTTCCGTTAAATGACGAAAAATTCCCCTGATTTTTCGTATGCCAGGAAAATTTTGAATTTTACGAAACCTTTCCGCCGTTCCTTTCGTATATTGACGGTCAATTATCGCTTTTAAAAGGTGTTAACGGAAAATTCTGAATTTTCAGAAACTTGTCCGCCATTCCTTTCGTATAATTGACGGTAAATTATAGCTTTTAAAAGGTGTTAACGGAAAATTCTGAATTTTCAGAAACCTTTCCGCCGTTCCTTTCGTATATTGACGGTCAATTATCGCTTTTAAAAGGTGTTAACGGAAAATTCTGAATTTTCAGAAACCTGTCCGCCATTCCTTTCGTATAATTGACGGTAAATTATAGCTTTTAAAAGGTGTTAACGGAAAATTCTGAATTTTCAGAAACCTTTCCGCCATTCCTTTCGTATATTGACGGTAAATTATCGCTTTTAAAAGGTGGTAACGGAAAATTCTGAATTTTCAGAAACCCTTCCGCCATTCCTTTTGTATATTGACGGTAAATTATCGATTTTAAAAGGTGTTAACGGAAAATTCTGAATTTTCAGAAACTTTTCCGCAATTCCTTTCATACATTACCGGAAAAATTCTGTTTCTACTTTTTCCGTATCCAAATGACGGAAAATTTTCAGTAAGAGGAGCGATTCGCGAGAATGTACTTCAGGTTTGATTAACTATTAAATTCCAGTCGCCTGTTAGAGGACCTCATTTCGTTCTGTAGCGTGAATCGGATATTACAGAGAGCGTATCGAATGAAATTTTGGTTATTGTAGAACAGGATATTTCTTCCCGTCTCTCCATTTCGTACACCAGCTATTGTATATTGTGTTACCGTAAGAAATTATTGTACATGGGATTGTACAATAATATATACCCTATATTGACAAAAGTCACCGGACGCTCCTTCAAAAGCAAATGAACGGATCCCCCTGCGTTGGTAAAATGCGCGGTACAGCTGCAAACGCTATAAAAACAAGCCTCCAGCTGACAGCGATCATATCGCACTGTGAGGTTGAGTGAAAATGTCGCGGCAGGATAGAACTGACTTTGAGGAAAAAAAGATTGTTGGGTGTTATATTAGTAGGTTGCCCATAAGAGAAGCCGAGAGGCGTTTAAACATACCCAAGTCAACGGTTTTGGATGTACTGAATAAGTGAAAGACGCATGGCGTGCCTGAAGCAGCGAAACGTACCGGCAGACGAAAGAAAATCAGTGATAGGGACCGTCGAAGCCTTACGAGAGTCGTTACAGTTAATCGATGGAGTACTGCACAAGACCTCAGTGTACAAGTGAGTAAAAATACTGGAACCTCGGTATGTACACGTACCATTCGCAGAGAACTTCATTCCATGGGTTACCGAGGTCGTGCGGCTGCTCATAAGCCTTTCATCTCCACTCGGAATGCTACTTGTCGTTTAGCATGGTGTAAAGAACATTTATCGTGAACTGTAGATCTATGGAAACTTGTCCTATGGACTGATGAATTCGGATACAGGATCCATTAGTTTGATGACCGTGTGTGGGTATGGCGGCAGCCGGGGAACGCTATTTACCACAGTGTACTCTGTGTTCTCTTCCTACGGTCAAGTTTGGAGCTGGCAGCGTACTCGTGTGTATGTGTGTGTGTGTGTGTGGGGGGGGGGGGGGGTATGGACCCGGCCCATTTTATCGTGGACATACCTGTTAACCAGCACGTATACCTCGATATTCTGGACAATTATGCCCTACCAATTCTGTGGTAATACTATGGAACCGAGCCTTGTTGGTACCAGCAGAATAATGCACCGAGCCATAAAGCAATGACTGTTACGGTGTGGTATGACGATAATTCCGTATCGTGTGCGGACTGGCCAGCACAGAGCCCTGATCTTAATCCCATAGAGCACCTATGGGATGACTTAGAGCGCTGCATAAGAAGTTTGGAACCGAGGCCTTCTGATAAGCAACAGTTAGCTGCAGCATTATGTACTGAATGGAAGCACATACCTATCACTGTGTTCCAAAGCCTTGTCGATACATGTATCGAAAGGTCAGTGCATGCATTAAGGCCAAAGGTGGATCGACACCGTACTAATATATGTCAATAAATGTTATGTTGTGTTTCTCTTCTAGGTGTCCGCGGACTTTTGCCAATATAGTGTACATATCTGTATATCAGTTTGACTGTATATCAGTCTGTGGACCGCTTACGACAAAAGCTATTATAGCTTCAAGAGTAAAATTTACATTTAGGAACTGTGTGAAATAATACTAAAAAGTAATGCACTTAACCTTTGCTAGAGATAATTGAAAGACATTGCCAGTTTTAAAAGATCTCACGTTCCAATGCATTCTATTGTTTCGAAAAATCACGATGGAAAAAATATTTGACTTATAATAAGTCCTATTATAGAAAAAATAAAATTATTAGAAACCTTATCAGAAAATAATAATCTCCAACAGAAAATGAATGACTAATTCACCCAAATTAATATTAAAAATTATTCATCATCGCGCACTTAAGTATCTAGCTTATAAAGTGCCTGTTTGTTATACATATTTTTAGTTCAGCTGTAGAACTCCCAGCTCGCGTATGAAAGGTCGCTGGTTCGAAACCTACTAGGGGCAGAGGGAGGGAACTCGTAAATCTGCTGAAAAAGTCAAATTCTAAGTTTTTGAGAAATTTCTACATAAAAACATGAAACGGAATTTTCTGAAATAAACGGAATTACTGACTACGGAATTTGAATCGAAATACTGAAGATAGAGGAAATGGGAACTTTTAAAAACGAAAACTTCGTCAAAAGACGGACAGCTACCTGCAACTTTGCTGTACGTTATTTACAGGAATTTTTTGTGAATTCACACTATTCATTTTTTACAGTGTACTTTTTAAAAGTAGCTAGGTACTGCCACAACTGTATTCTTGACAAAGTAACTTGCTACTGCTAGAACTACTTTTTCTGAAAAGTGGCTACTTTTTTGTGATTACGTTTAATTTAAAGTGCAAATTCTGAGGACAATCTTTATATGTGCATTTTTATACATGGCAATGAAAGTTATCTTTCTAAGTATTTACCTCAGCTCTAATCATCCTGGGTAACACATTTTAATATATTCGGTGGCGTACATTACATATTAGCTCGACTATCTACGAAGCCCAGGGAATTCTGCTGAAAATCATATCAAGAAATATAGCTGCGAATTCATTCTGTTTGACTAAGAGAATCTAATCTCGCATTTAAAAGTCCTCAGCAAAACAATCGTGTCGTTCGCGCTGTCTTCGCAGGCTGACTGAGAAGATTTTCCAGTTAACAGTTTGGCTAGCTTTCACAATGCAAGTCAACTCAGGTACGTAACTTCAAACAGGGCACACTAGCTTCCCTATCCACCCAAAAACACTACTGTGATGTACTACAGAGGTAAATAACGTATCAAAAGGACAAATCTGCAGCGATACAATTTGTCCGTGTACCTTAGTTGGGAGAGCAACTTACTCCAGAGTGAGGGTGCACGTTTTGGATCACCATCACAGACATATGTGTGTTTTCACATGACGTATATTATAATATTATTTTTGTTTCTAGGATTAACGACCACCGTGAGCAACTCAATGGGCTATAAGCAGTCGCCCGTCCCTAATTTAGGGCCACAGGTTCCAGGGACGGTAGAAAGCCAGTGCCGAAAGATAAAAACAACATCCATGCCTCACCAGGATTCGTTCGAATCCGGACCCATCTCCAACGAATGGTCAGAAGCCAGCGCTTAACACAACTTTCCTTTTTTAGTTCCTGCATCTATGTAAATTTTGGTTCGTTCTCCTTAAACGGTTTCCAAACTTAACGCTACATTTCTCTCTCGAATGAATATCTTGTGCAAACATAAATCGAGGCCAGGAGTAGAATGACGTATGTGTAAAGCAGAGGTATGAACAGTGTTTACATTGCATGTTTGCTGGATTTCGAGCTGGGTGCAGAGTTGGAAACAGGTCAAAAATTTTGGACCCGGACCCGACCCGTCCCGTCCCAATCCGGAACCGTAACTGGCCCGGACAAATCTGCTTTGAACTATAAATTCGAAACTCAATTTATATATATATATATATATACATAAAAATGTAATATATATATTCATCCCATTAACTGTTTGTTATTTAATAACTAAAATCCTTTCTTAATAACAAAATTTGGTTACTTGCTAAACTTTAGTGCCATTTTTAGTGCCACGATTTTGCGTAATCCAGAAGTAATGGCTGACTATGACCGTGACCATGGAGTATATTACAAATGGGAATCATTATTTACGATTACACAAATGTATCTTTTAAAATGTATTTAGATTGTTCACTCTTTCCACACTTTGATGGAGGTGCGCATACTTTCATATGGTCCATTAGATTTTTGATTCCATAATCTTTTATACACAGTCGACATCTTTCTTTGTAATTATACACTTTCCACATTTTGAACAACAAACAAGACAAAACAACACAGAAATATTCACCTATTCCTTAATGAGGCGAAACAATTTCCAGCATTAACTCTTCCCCTTGTGGTTTTCAGTAAGCATGTATTTGTTGGCCTCGACGCCTTTCTTAACCTCCTTAATATTAAATCCATCCATATTAACAAATAAGGAGTTAATTTCGACATGACATGTCATGGGAACGGGATGTTAGCACATCAATCGAAAACCTCTGAATTCTCAATGTAAAAGATGCGATGTGAAAAGTAACTCTTAGTCATACAGTGAACTTGGCACGGAGAGAGTGAATCAGCTGAGAAGCAGGCGAATGGCGTTTGCCTGTAACTTGCCCTGGACAATCGCAGTGTAAAAGAACGCAAAGGAAGTATCTTTTTACGATATGGTGTCGGTGTGTTTAACGTCGGTCGGTGGAAATCTTCGTTGCTTTAAGAAAGAGACGAAAATATTTTTGCATGGCAAATCATTATTCACTCCGTGGGCACCAGTTTCGACTACAGAATTCCACAACGCGCATTTTTCTTTGGAATATATTTTCTCTTTTCAAAAATAAAACGGGAATAAAACCGGGTCAAAATCGGGTGAGGAACGCTTTGACCCGACCCGTTGGACTCGTAAGAAACTGTCGATCCGTTGACTCGTGATCCGTTTCCATCTTTGGCTGGGCGGCGTCCTAGCAGAACTGTAAAAAATAAGTGGTGTGAATTCACAGAAAATTTCTGAAAATGACGTGCAGCAAATTTGCCGGCAGGTTTCCGTCTTTTAACGTTATTTCCGCTTTTTAAAAGTGCCCTTTTTTTTAATATCCGTATTTTCACAGATTTTTTTTTTGTAGTCAGCAATTCCGCTTGTTTAAAAAAATTCGCCTTAAGTGTATTAAGACAGAAATTTAGCAGAATCCCACAAGCTGAGATCTTTTTCTCAACGGATAATAAATTTCAATTATCTTTAAGAGAAGGTGCAAATGTTTTGTAATATAATTTCACAAAATTTCTAATTATAAAATTTACTCTTGTTAGCAATCTAGCTAAAGACTCCACAGGCTAATAACAGACATCGTACAATCACCTGTACAATAAATTAAATACTGGGATTCTTACGGTAACACAATATCGTATAATAGCTGGTGCACAAAATGGGGAAGAGGAGAAAAAATATCCTATGCCACAGTCACCAAAATTCATGCGATGCACAATATCCGATCTTGCAACACAACTTCATAATCAAATACTTCGACAGACCGTTGAAATTTAATAGTTAATAAAACCCCCATGTATTTCCTTCAATTTCTCCTATTACCGGAAATTTTTCATCATATGCATACGGAAAAAGTGAGAACGGCGTTTTCTCGTGTGAAAACAAAAATTTGCCCTCGACTGACATTGATTGAATTTGTGTCCCCTCACTCCGGAGTAAGTCGCTCTCCCAACTGAGCTACGTGAAAACATGTCAAGACGACAGATTTGTCGTCTTGACATGTTTTCACCTATGTAGTACGTCCCATTATCTCCCTCTTAATTGTTTTTTTTTTTCTGTAGGGAAGTAGGAATTCTTCATTAATTCCAAACTGTGTGTGGAAAAAACCATCACACATTTTTCGAAGAGCCCAACTCCCAGTGGATCCATTTTACACAATCTGGTGCCAATGTGAAAACACAAGTTTCTCCGCGGCCGACATCGAATCCGTATCCCCCTCACTCCGGAATAAGTCACTCTCCCAACTGAGCTACGCGGACAGAATGTCTCACTGCAGATTTGTCGTATTGACACATATTTTCACCTCTGTAGTACGTCACACGCTCTCCCAACTGAGCTACGCGGACAGAATGTCTCATGCAGATTTGTCGTCTTGACACATGTTTTCACCTGTGTAGTACGTCACTCGCTCTCCCAACTGAGCTACGCGGACAGAATGTCTCGCTGCAGATTTGTCGTTTTGACACATGTTTTCCGCTCTGTAGTACGTCACACGCTCTCCCAACTGAGCTACGCGGACAGAATGTCTCGCTGCAGATTTGTCGTCTTGACAAATGTTTTCACCTCTGTAGTACGTCACACGCTCTCCCAACTGAGCTACGCGGACAGAATGTCTCGCTGCAGATTTGTCGTTTTGACACATGTTTTCCGCTCTGTAGTACGTCACGTGCTCTCAACTGAGCTACGCGGACAGAATGTTTCGCTGCAGATTTGTCGTCTTGACACATGTTTTCACCTCTGTAGTACGTCACACGCTCTCCCAACTGAGCTACGCGGACAGAATGTCTCGCTGCAGATTTGTCGTTTTGACACATGTTTTCCGCTCTGTAGTACGTCACGTGCTCTCAACTGAGCTACGCGGACAGAATGTTTCGCTGCAGATTTGTCGTCTTGACACATGTTTTCACCTCTGTAGTACGTCACACACGTTAATGTAAGAAATGATCGAATTGTGGAAAGGTTTCTGAAAGTCCAGAATTTTTCTGGCGTACGAAAATTCCGTGAAATGCAGAGTTTTTCTCCGTCATTTCACAGGAAAAGTTGTATCAGAAATATGCTTCATTAGTTCCCGAAAGAAATCACGGAAAAAGGCTCGTGGATTTCAGAAAATGCTTTACAGTGTGGCCTTGGTCCGATGCTTTTTAGTTAATTTCTGTCAAAGTGCTGTTTCTTGGATGTATTTTGCTAGTTACTTTGAGTCTCTCATTTTGAGGCTAGAGTGTGTTATAAGTTTATTGTTATATTTCTTCTTGCTTACAGCGTTAACCTGTTACTAAGTTTGCTATACTTGAAGAGTTTTACACTCTACCAGTGATATTGTGAAGTATGCTAATCTTTAAAGTGGCCAGTTTTGGATGAAATAAAGACCATAAAGTTTTCTTAAGAAGACTTGTTATTTACTGTCTGTTCAAGATAATCAGTGTGTAATTAAGAAATATCTGTATGGGATATTCAGCTTACCGAAGTATCACATAAAAGCTACGGAACGTTTAAATCATGCATTCTAATTTGTGTAATGTAATGTTCTGATGAAACTGACTTTTTGCATACATAATTAATTAAGAACATTACACACTTCAGGAAATCCGGAAATATCACGTGACCTGAAGAGTACTTTTCTTCACTTCTATTTGAAGTAGCGCAATGTAGCGTACGGCTGGTGCAACTGGATTTTCTATTTGTAGCGATGTCACTGCGATAGCATCGCTATTTCTGATCACTGCATTTAACGTCACCTTTCTTTGTGTTTGAATTAATACATAATGTAGACTGTAACTAAAAAGATATTTAAGATTCAAGACATTGTGACGTATCTGCACTGCAGGACGCACGTGAGATAAAGGCAGATAGCAGCGAGAACATACGTCCTGGTAGCTCAGTTGGTAGAGCGACTTATTCCGGAATAAGGGGACTCGGGTTCGATAACCGGCGTGGACGAAGATGACGGAGAAATTTACTTCGTTATGACATCTTGGAGAAACGCATGCTTGAACGCTTAGACAAGACTAAGAAATGTATTTCAGCAGAAGCGCAAGTACACACATAAATGGAAAAGTAAAAATATGCGCAATCTCCAGAGCTCATTTGTTCATCTCCAACCTAAGAGCTTGCTTGGCTCTTAGGTTGGAGATAACAAGGTTAAAAGATAGGCAAATGAGAAATATTTGGAGATAGCTGTAAAGAGCCCTTAAATTGATTAACGATCAGCTACAGGTTTATCTTACTTATCACAATTTGATCATCACAGACCAAAGGAGTTTTTTTTTTTTTTTTGAGGCCGAGAAGGCTGTTACGACGCAAAGGAGAAGGAGCATCCATGAAACGTATATTGATCATCATCACCGTCAACTATTATCAATCCAATGTTGGATGAAGCTCTCCCCAAGTTTCTTCCACAATAGTCTGTGATGAGCTAGTCTCCTCCATGACATTCCGGCATGCTTTTTATTTCATCCATCCATCTGCCGCGTGGTCTTATTTTATGTATTTTTCCCGTCCCTTGGTATCCAGTCTAGAATTTCTGTTGACCATCGGTGGTACATTCTTCTGGAAATATGTGCAGCCCATTGCCATTTCAGGAATTTTGCTCTGTTTATGATGTCTCCCACTCTTGTCATTTTTCTTATCCATGAGTTCCTCTTCATATCTTTTCTGGTTACACCAAGCATGCATCTCTCCATGCGTCTTTCAGTTATTTCTATGTCTTTTCTAGTTAAAGTCCAAGTCTCTGTTCCGTACGTAAGAACTGGAAGGATGCATTGCCGCCCCGGTGGCGCAGTGGTCTAAGCGATGGCCTCTGATCATTCGTCCGAACGGGGTCCGGGTTCGAATCCCGGTGAGGCATGGATGTTGTGTTTATCTTACGGCACTGGCTCTCTCCCTTCCCTGGGGTCAGTGGCCCTAAATTAGGGACGGAGGCTGCTTATAACCCATTGAGTTGCTCACGGTGGTCGTTAAACCTCCAAACAAAAAAAAAAAAAAAAAAAAAAAAAAAAAGGATGCATTGATTAAACACTTTTCTTTCAAGACGTAATGGTATATTGCTATTGAAAATTGTACTGTTTCTTCCAAATGCTATCCAGCCAAGTTTTATGCGCAGATTAATTTCTTCTCCAATATGACCCTGCCGCCCCCGGTGGCGCAGTGGTCTCGGTGGCGCAATGTGGTCCCGGTGGCGCAATGTGACCCAAATCCCGGTGAGGCATAGATTTTGTGTTTGTCTTACGGCACTGGCTCTATCTTCCTTCCCTGGAACCAGTGCCCCTAAATTAGGGACGGGCAACTTCTTATAGCCCATTGAGTTGCTCACGGTGGTCGTTAAACCTTCAATAATAAAAAAGTAAAAAAAAAATGTTACCCTTCCTTGGTACCTGTTGCCAAAGGTAAATGTAGGTATCTGTTACCTCCAGATTCCCCCCATCGATCGATAAATCTTCATTTCTTGTAAGAGCATTGTACAGCAATTTTGTTTTTTGAAACATCATTTTTAATCTCCCTTTTTGATTCTCGTCAGCAAGTTCCTGGATCATACTCTGCAGCTCTGAAGGGGTAGATGCAAAAATTACTATGTCTTCAGCAAAACAAAGGTGATTTAAATAATCTCTATTAACATTTATCTCCTTAAACAACTTGAAGTATTTATTCCGTATTGAATGGTGTAACAATTTATAAAACATACAACGACTAAGTGCCGAGCTTTCACACTCCGAACGGGAGGCTTTTTCAAGGCCAGTGAACACAAGAATAATTTCGGGAACGACGATAATTTGAAATCTTGGAGCGAGTATCTACTACGTGTCTAGATGATATTTCGTCTCGCGGAAGGTGGTGTCTCGAGACCTTCCTTTCAAACATTCTCTCTCGTTTTCCCCTTAATATTCTATGTCAGTAGGATCTTCCACGCAGCCGAGAGTTCGAGGGAAGGGCTCTCTTTGCAAGGTTTTGGGGTGCATGGATATTTCGATGCTTTCTCTAGTCAGTGTTCCTTTGAAGTCAGTGTATGGAGCGATCCTCTTCATGTTTTTCCATACCGGTACGGCGTCATATTGGGCTACTTCTTTGCAAAGCGCTGTTTGTGTTTTTCTTGCTTTTATGTCCCTTATGTGTTCTTTTCCCTAATTGCAAGGGATATTTTGGTCATTCCGATGTATGATCGAGGCAAGCCATTTGAATATTCCAATGGTATCTCATACACCCCAGCTTCAGAATTCACGTCAGGGTCCTTATGCGTATTTCTTGTTGCTGTGGCGATGGACATTGGTGATTTAATTCCAATGCGTAATCCATGGAGCTTCATAAGGCTATTGAACACAAACTAAAATTTCGGGATGCATGAAATGGATCCAGCAAACTGCAAGTTGTCGACTCCTGGGCGTGGTGTCTTGCGGTTCCTGGTTATCATCTTGTGTGAGATGGATCGCAGAGTCCGTTCCAAGAATCCAGCAGTAACCTTTTTCTTGATGATATTTGTTATTTCTCTGTCCCTCGTTTCTTTGGTGGAGCAAATCGTGATTGCTCTATCGAAGTGGGTACGGAATGCCGCCATTTTATATGAGCTAGGGGATACGGACTTAGGAGGGATGACATTTGTCACTGTTGTTGGTTTGTAATATATTGTGGAGCATAAGCGGCCATCTTGGGATCTGCTTATCTCAGCGCCAAGAAACGGAAGCTTCTCGTCTTTTTCCTTTTCATAAGTGAATTTAATAGAGGGGTGGATGGTGTTGATCTGCTGTCGTAATTCCTCGAGGTCTCTGTCCCGAAATTATACTTGTGTTCACTGACCTTGAAAAAGCCTCCCGCTCGGAGTGTGAAAGCTCGGCACTTAGTCGTTGTATGTTTTATAAATTGTTACACCATTCACTACGGAATAAATACTTCACATTGTATATTACTAAGGTGTAAGTTCCATTATTGTAATTTATCTCCTTGTTTTTATAGTTCAGTTACTGAAAAACATTTTGCAATGTGGCATATAAAAGTTCGGGAGATATGGTGTCACCCTGTCTCACTCCCTTTTCAGTTTTTACTGGTGCTGTATCCTCAAATAGTCAAACCTTTGCACTTTCACGTATTGTATTAATACTAGTGGAAATACACACAGTAAGCTATGTTTTACTTAAAAGATAAAAAGGTGTTCAATAGGAGGGGATAACTGTTCATGTGAGTCTCTGTTGTCCAATCAAATCATCAACAGGCAATGAAAAAGAAAAGAATTCAGAAAAACCCAACGAAAGAGGGAATTTCTCAGGAAAGCATTGTGCATGAAAGCAAATAAGACAAAAAATGCAACCTCTAAAAAAATTTAGCAAAGTGAGGACCTGAATTAAATTTTAAAAACAAAGTATTGTTCCATTACTGACGAGAGAAGCAGGGTGAAAACACAAGTTTGTCCGTGTCCCCTCACTCCGGAGTAAGTCGCTCTCCCAACTGAGCTACGCTGACAGAACGTCTCGCTGCAGATTTGTCGTCCTGACACATGTTGTCACTTCTGTAGTACGTCACATCATCTGCCTCTCCATTCTTGTTTTGTCTTTGAAGCGAAGTAGGAATTTTTCATCAATTCCAAACAATGTGTGGAACAAACATCACACATTTTTCGAAGAACCCAACGGCTAGTGCATCCATTTTCCACAAGCGGACGCCAATGTGAAAACACAAGTTTGTTCGCGACGGACATCGAATTCGTGTTCTCTCACACTCCAGAGTAAGTCGCTCTCCCAACTGAGCTACGCGGATAGAATGTCTCGCCTGCAGATTTGTCGTCTTGACACATGCTTTCAGCTCTGTAGTACGTCACATCATCTCCCTCTTCATTTTTTATTTGTCTTTGAAGCGAAGTAGGAATTTTTTATCAATTCCAAATACTGTGTGGAACAAACATCACACATTTTTCGAAGAACCCAACGGCTAGTGGATCCATTTTCCACAAGCCGACGCCAGTGTGAAAACACAAGTTTGTTCGCGACGGATATCGAATCCGTGTTCTCTCACATTCCGGAGTAAGTCGCTCTCCCAACTGAGCTACGCGGATAGAATGTCTCGCTGCAGATTTGTCGTCATGACACATGCTTTCATCTCTGTAGTACGTGACAGCAGGTCACAGAAACATGCATTTAAAAAAGAAAATGACTTGGGTAAAACATCCTAGATAGGGAAATTATAAAAAAAAATGTAATAAGAATTTCTAATAGCTCGGGATAATTGCAATGTAATATGATCACAGGATTAGTGAATATTGAAACACATCATTGAAAAACAAGAACTGAAAGTAAAGAGACAAAAAAAAAAAAAAAAAATAAAAAAAAAGGAATCATTAGTTCTAAGACAACAAGAATCCCATTAACCTTTGCGAATTTTGCTGGAAAAATTTAAAATACCTGAGTTAATAATTTCCAAGACTAAAAAGTTCAGTGCACTTGGGCATTGAAATAACAAAAAAAAAAAAAAATCAATGCAGAATAAAAACCAGTCTTTTGTGAAGGTACTCCAAAAATACAGCAAGTGTCACAGCAGTTGAAAATTAGGAAAAAATGCGATATTTTCTTATTAATTTCAGGCGAAATTTCGCTCTAACGTTTGTTTTAAAAGCCATTGGTCGGTAATGGCCGAATTATCAGTAAACATTTGGCTTAGAGGAGTTTATTATAAGAATAAAGAAGCGTTTCATGACCTTTCATTTAAAAAAGGTACAATCGCTGAAACATATGTGGGGAAAAATTGGAAAATGAATGAAATCAGTTTCTTTGTTCAGGATATTCTGGTGATGCGAAATAACGTTAATCAGAACTTCTGTACCGATTGCGTAATATGCTTACTCCATTTTTTTTTTTTTTTTTTAAAGTGTATATCATAGATGAGCAACTCAAGTGTTTTATTTTTCTTTAATTTTCGGCGGTTCTGTAACGTTTTTTTTTTCCTGATTGGATGTTTAACGACTACCGTGAGCAACTTAATGGGCTATTAGCAGTTGCCTTTCCCTAATTTAGGGTCACTGGTTCCAGGGAAGGGGGAGAGCCAGTGTCATAAGACAAACACAACATCCATGCCTCTCCGGGATTCGAACCCGGAACCCTTTCGAACGAATGATCAGAAGCCATCGCTTAGACCACTGCGCCACGGGGGCAGCTCCTGTGACGTACAAGAGAGGTAAAAAAGTACGTGTCAAGACGACAAATGTGCGGCGATATATTCCATTTGTGTAGCTTAGTTGGGAGAGCAACTTACTCCGGAGTGTGGGGGCACGGTTTCGGACAAATTTGTGTTTTCACATTGGCGCCCGAACGTGAAAATGGATGTACTTGCCGTTGGGTGTTTCGAAAATTGTGTGATGTTTGTTCCACACATCGTCTACAATTAATGAAAATTCGTTCTTCGCTTCAAAAAAGAAAATAAAATAACAAGAGGAAGATTGATGTGAGTATTGCAGAGGTAAAGTACGTGCAAAGACGACAAATCTGCAGCGATATATCCCATTCATGTAGCTCAGTTGGAAGAGCTACTTACTCCAGAGTGAAGGGGGCTCGGATTTGATCCCAGTCACGGGCAAATCTGTGTTTTCACAGTTCGCGAATTGGTCAGGCGTTAGATTTGGGCACGAATATTTTTCTCCTTTTCGCCTACCTCCGTTTAACTTTACTACAGAAAATAAGCTACGTGACTTTTCTTTTCCAGCACTTAACTGATACCATCAAAACTCCCATTCGTCCCTCCGGTGGCAGAGTAGTGAGAAACAAGGGCTTCTGATCAGTAGTCCGAAATGAGGCCCGAGACAAAGCCCGCATGAGGCGTGAGTGGTGCGCTTTTCCTGGCTTTGTCCCCTCTCTGGAACAATTAGCCCCAACTCCTGCCAGCCTTAGAAGCGAACGGTCGTAGTTACACCTCTTCCCCATCAGAAACATGGCCCTTAGAGATTTGTTCCAGAAGCATGACGATTGGCTGAAACCAATTATTTGTTTGCCCAATGAATTTCTTGGCGCTCATTTTCGATGCTTATGAGACGACAACTATTACATTTAAGTTTCTATACCGAAGTTTCATTTTCGATTATTTTTAAACTTTTCATCATTCATTTTGAAATAAGTATTTGACGAGGGATCTTAGTAACTTCTGAACCCTGTGAAACCACAAATTTGCCCGTGACGGCGATCGAAATCGCGCCTCCTCACTCCGGAGTCAGTTGTTCTCCCAATTAAGCAACACAGAATGTATCATTGCAGATTTATCGTCTTGACACGTGCTCTACCTCTGTAGTTCGTCACATCAACTCCCTTTCAATTTTTTTTTATCATTCTAAACGATGTGCGGAACAAACATCGCACATTTTTCGAATAGGCCACCGGCCAGTAGATCCATTTTTATGTTCGGGCGCTAATGTGAAAGCGCAATTTTGACCGTGACGAGATCGAATTCACTCCCCCTAACTCCGGAGTAAGTTGCTCTCCCAACTAAGCTACACGGACAGAATGTATCGCTGCAGATTTGTCATCTTGACATGTGCTTTACCACTGTAGTTCGTCACAACCCACGAGTGTTATGGAACAACACGTGGATATTCCTCCTTTGGCCTTAATGCATGCACTGACCCTTCGAGACAGGCTTTCGACAAAGTTTTGGAACACAGCGATAGGTATGCGCTTCCATTCAGTACATAATGCTGCCGCTAACTGTTGCTTAGTAGTAGGTCTTGGTTCCAAACTTCTTATGCGGATCTCTAATTCATCCCATAGGTGCTCTATGGGATCAAGATCATGGCTCTGTGCTTGCCAGTCCACACACGATACGGAATTGTCGTCAAACCATGGCTCGGTGCATTATCCTGCTGGTACCAACAAGGCTCGGTTCCATAGCATTGCCACAGAGTTGGTAGGGCATAATTATCCAGAATATCAAGGTAGATGTGCTGGTTAATAGGTTTGTCCACGATAACCAATGGGCCGGGATCATACCACAAAAAACACCCCCACACGAGCAGCTCGAAACTTGACCGTAGGAACAGTACACTGTGGTAAATAGCGTTCCCCCGGCTGCCACCATACCCACAAACGGCCATCAGACTGATGGATCGTGCATCTGGATTCATCAGTCCATAGGACCCGTTCCATTTATCTACGGTTCACGATAAATGTTCTTTACACCATGCTAAACGACGAGTAGCATTCCTAGTGGGGATGAAAGACTTATGAGCAGCCGTACGATCACAGTAACTCATTGAATGAAGTTCTCTGCAAATGTTACCTGTACATACCGAGGTTCCAGCATTTTTAGTCACCTGTACACTGAGGTCTTGTGCAGTACTCCGTCCACTAGCTGTAAGGACTCTCCAGATGTTTCGACGTCCTCTATCACTGATTTTCTTTGGTCTGCAGGTACGTTTTGCTGCTTCAGGCACGCCATGTGTCTTCCACTTATTCAGTACATCCAAAACAATTGACTTGGGTATGTTTAAACGCCTCTCGGTTTCTCTTATGGACAACCCACTAATATAACACCCAACAATCTTTCCTTTTTCAAAAGCAGTTCTCTCCCGCCGCGACACTTTCACTCAACCTCACAGTGCGATATGATCTCGGTCGGCTGCAGGCTTGTTTTTATACCGTTTCGAACCCGGATCCATCTCACCGGGATTTGAACCCGGAACCATCTCGGACGAATGATCAGAAGCCATCGCTTAGATCACTGCGCCACCGGCGCGGTCTCTGGAGTAGGAACCTACCTGTAGATTTCCAAGACAACAGAGCATTTCTTAAAATTGGTAGTGGTATTTTATACCACTCCTCTTCCATTGCTTTCCATAGTCCAATCATTGTTTTAGGTCTGAGCGCTCTTTTTAGCAGTCCGAAGGCACAATAGTCAATTGGTGACACATCAGGGTACTTTGAAGGAATATGAGCAAAATTGATACCCATCTCTTTTTCATTTTTTCAAGAAATAGGAGTGGTAGATTTGGATGTAGAACTGGCAGCCTTATTCTAATGGAGTTCTTCTCTTTGAAGGCTCTGTGCATAAAGGAATGGTGTTTCCTCTTTAAATATAGGAGTTAAAACATTATTTTGGTAATATGCAGAATTGATTTTAACATTCTTTTCAACTTTTCTTAACTTTAATTTCCCATTGTACGAGTAAGCAGCAATAATCAGGAATCATTTACTGAACTTTCTTTGGATTCTTGGAACCAAGTTTGTATTTTTCTGCTCTTTTGCGATAGTAAACCGACTTTGTTTTGCTACAGCCGTTTAGGTAGATCCATGGTTCATCAATAGTTACAATAAATTTCCAACTGTCTCCGACTAAGTGATTTAAATAAAAAATCTACACCGTGTTCTGCGCTCAGCTACATGCCCAGGCAAAATGCGGAGAACATTACGTTTTTCCTTAATTCAAATCTTTGTTTATTACCTTATTTACAGTTAATATAGATATTTTTAAGGACTTAGCGAATTGCTCTCTGGGTCGGGGGATTTTCTTTTAAGACCAGAGACCTTACTTTTGAAATACACTATATACCAACAAGTAACTGGACACCTGCGATAGCAAAAGAAAACGAAGTTTATTCACCTTCAATAGTTGGTGGAGCCTCCAAGAGCGGCGATTACAGCTGCGACCCTCAGGGGCATACTCTCAACCAGGCGTTGTACGACGGCTAGCGGTATTTTCTTCCACTCGGCTTGTAGAAGACAGGTCAGTTCCTTCACCGATTTCGGACGGTGGGGGCACCCCTGAATTCGACGCTCCAACTCGTCCCAGAGGTGCTCGATAAGATTAAGGTCCGGGCTCTGAGCAGGCCAGTCCATTCGATTAACCCCATTGTCACCATACCAAGCCATGGTGGACCTCGCAACATGACAGGTGGCATTGCCATCCTGAAAGTAACATGGGTTCACCCCGTAAAACTGCCACAACGTAGGAAGCGCATGGTCATCCAAAATGGTGCAGTAGGTCTCGGCGTTGAGTCTACCAGGAATTGCGACCAAGGGTACCGTGCCATACCAGGAGAAACACCCCATAGCATAATTCCACCGCCGCCGAACTTCACAGTTGGCACAATACATTCCGGCAGGAAGCGTTCTCCAGGCAGACGCCAAACCCAGACTCTGTCATCCGAACGGTAGAGGGTGAACCTTGATTCGTCGCTCCAGAGAACCTGTTTCCACTGTTCAACGTTCCACTGTCGACGTTCTTTGCACCACGTTAGCCAAGCAGCGCTATTGGACTTGGTGATCAAAGGCTTGTGGGCGGCAGCACGTCCATGATAACCGAGGAGATGGGCTTCCTTAACGGATGGTATTCATCGAAAGAACACTCCCGGATGCGTGTTGAAACTCCTCGCGGATGTGCCCCATCGATTTGGTGCTGTTCTTCCGAATTTCTCTGGCCAGCACCTGTCGGTCTCTAACTCCCAGTTTTTGGGTCTGCCGGGTCGGGGCACATTCCGACAGTCACCTCTCATCTTCCACTTGCCAATCACGTAGGCCACTGTCTATTTTGGGAACTTCAACTCGCTGGATATGTCACGTATGGATCGGCCATTTCTGTGATACCCGACGATTACACCTTTCTCGAAATCAGAGAGCTCCGAACTGCGAGGCATCTTGCATGCGACTGGTTGCGTTGTTGTTTCCCACACGATATTTAAAGGCGGCGGCCGTGACGTGTATCAGGACCGCAGATATCGTCGATTGCAAGGGTGTTCAATTACTTGTTGGTAGATAGTGTATATTCGTTTGGTGTTCGTTTTCTTGTTAAAAGCAATACTTGACGATTTCCCCTCTATTATTAATAATATTGCTTATTTTATATTTAGAAAGGTTAATTCCATGATTTTTACAGCGTTGTTTAATTACAGAACGCGAATATTTCTCTTCTTAAAGAGCAAAAACATAATCTTATATTCACAGCTTATTTACGTGCGCCATTTTCTTAGCAGGCCATATTTAACTGCAGAAGATGATTCGTTCGTGTTTATTTATTTATTTATTTATTTGTAAGCACATCCCTACAGATGGTATATCTAGTTACAGGAATTTCTATACTGATATTTACGTTACCAAGTGGTATTTACAGTCTTGCAAAACATGCTTTATGAAAAATATTATTACTTACATTAAAAATATCCGGACATTCTTCAAGTGAGTTGTGAAGCCTATACATTTTACATAACGGATAATTTTTTCCAGCATCAGTTCTGCAAAATGGCACTGCAAATAGTTCACGTTTTGTCCTCGGTAAACGTGGGACACGGAAACTTAATTGGTTTACAATTTGAGTATCATCAATCTCTCCATTGATGGTACAGGAACTTGAGTTGGAGAGCCTTTCTTCTCGATTTCAGAAAGGTCATCTTGAAGAATGTCAGAAAGGTCATCTTGAAGAATGTCAGAAGGTCAGCCGACGGGATGTCCGCTATATAAACACCAGTCGATTTGTAAAAAAGGTGTCTAAGAAATTTTTTTGAGCTTTCTCAATTTCGTTTACTAGGGTTACGAGGCTAGGGCTCCAAATGATCGCCGCATATTCCAGTGAGAATCTGACGGTAATCTCAAAAATGAGAATAAGTGTCTGAATATTCGAGAAATACTTGGTATGTTGCATGACAAATCCAAGATTTCTATACGCTGTATGTACAATTCTTTTGATATGACTTTTAAAGTCCAAGTTCGAATCAAACGTGACTCCCAAGTCCTGGACTTCGTTTGTCCGGCTAAGAGTATAGTCGCCAGCTTTGTAGTCAAAAAGAATTAGGTTTCTTTTCCACGAAAAGGAAACGACATGACACTTGGAGATGTTGAGGTGGAGGTGGTTTAGTGTACACCACTGAAGCAGGTTATTGACATCAGTTTAAAGAACAAGACAGTCATCAGGAGTCTGTACATTACGATAAAGCTCGAGATCATCAGCAAACAAGAGAGAAATGCCATCAGTGCAAAAAGGAAGGTCATTAATGTATATGGAAAACAGGAGTGGTCCTAAATTAGAGCTTTGGGGAATTCCAGATGTGGCATAGGGATCAGAAACATGGTTGTTATAAATAACAGACTGGGATCGGTTGAAAAGATAGGACTTGAACAAGGACATCAGGTTATCACTGAGGCCAAGACAGTTCAATTTCTTGAGTAAAATGCCAGGATGAATTTTGTCAAAAGCTTTAGCAAAGTCAGTGTAAATATAATCAACTTGTGATACTGTGAATAGATGACGAAAAATATCCTCTGTGATGTGGTATATGTGTGTTCGTCAAATACGCTATTGCCAGTTTCAATTCTTTGAACTTCTTTTATTATTAGTAATTTCTCATCAGGAAAGTTCTAAAAATGTACGAACATCCCATGTATATATATGCAAAGAAGTTGTATTTGTTTTGAGATTCGTGAAGCCTCAAGATACAAAGGTTCAGTTTGTTGCTTTTATTGAAAAGTAGATCTTGTAATTATTTTGTATGCTGCTACTGATTATTTTTTGATGATTTTTTTAAAGATGAGGTTACTTGAAGATGACAAAGACCGAATTTCGTAAGTTGAGAAGACTCTTTTCTGGCCGCTAGGTAGCCTAACATTACTTAATGTGCAGTATACTCAACCGTTTAACCGGTTGGAATGAATTAACTCGTGGTTAACAAAATGGGATGAACTCAACACAAAAGAATATGTTCGCTGTCAAAGAAGTGAGACGAACGCGACTGGAACGAATTCATTCAGAGTATTGGGACCTGCCTGCCCCGCAGGACGCACACGACATAAAGGCAGATAGCAGCAAGACGAACGTCTGCGTAGCTCAGTTGGTAGAGCGATTTGTTCCGGAATAAATGGACTCGGGTTCGATCCCCGGCACGGACAAAAATGACGGAGAAATTTACTTCGTTATAATGGCGCCCGAACTTTCCGGATGACCCGGCCGTTCAAGATCTCGCAATGGTGGGATGTTCCTTCCACACCGCGAGATACGAAAAATAAGAGAATCCCTTCTTCAGCGCTTCGAAAAATAAAATGTGTGTGACGTTGCATTCCACACACTAGATTGACTGGGAGTTCTCAAGTGCACGTTCTACAGCGGATGGCTGCCTGCAACGATTCATAGTCACGGCTGACCCGTGGGCCATGCCGCCGGTCCTCTTTCGGGGGGGGATGTGACGTGCCTGCCCCGCAAGACGCACACGACATAAAGGCAGATAGCAGCAAGGACGAACGTCTGCGTAGCTCAGTTGGTAGAGCGACTTGTTCCGGAATAAGTGGACTCGGGTTCGATTCCCGGCGTGGACCAAAAAGGACGGAGAAATTTAATACGTTATAGTATGTTTAGTGGTCCCAAAAATGCTCCTATGACTTACGTTGAAAACTAGGGCATCGAAAAAAGTTGCGTTCGCCCTTTGATTTGTTATTCAAATTGGTTACTCAGGCGTATGGTTGACACCAATCTGAAAAATTAAGTGATAAAGGACTATGGTAGTGGAGCCCAATTTAAGGAAGGAGAGAGAAGACATTTGAGTAACTCTTTTTGTTTACCCAGTTGCATGATGTTCGTATCAGCAAGATTAGTGCTTCCTTATCATGTTTTGATCATGGAACAGGGAATATAGGACCAGCAGGGAGGGCTTATCCACCTATAATAGGTTTATTTTCGCTGCTGATGTGATGAGAGGGGTAAAGATAAATTATTTTCCTTCAGCTTTCGTAAAACCCGGTCGCTATACAAGAACATTTCTGTTTGGAGGGAGCAAACGTCTTAAGTACCGTTTAGCTTTAGGACGCACACGACATAAAGGCAGATAGCAGTCAGAACGAACGTCCGTGTAGCTCAATTGGCAGAGCGACTTATTCCGGAATGAGGGGACCCTGGTTCGAGCCCCGGCGTAGACAAAAATGACGGAGAAATTTACTTCGTTATACCTGTTAAAGGGTTAAGGATTTTGTGCTAGCTGTCCGGAGCATGGCATTAAGAAGCTGCAGTGCTGCAAGAACCATCGGCCGATAGATACGATAGACAGTCTCATAAGTGAATACAATCAAATTGAAAAACATTACAATTGGCGCCCGAACTTATCGTGAAAACGGATCAGGGGTCAACGGGTCGAAAATTTCTTGCGGGTCAAGGTGTTCCTGACTTCTCGCAGACTAACTGCGAGAAGAAGTAATTCTTCTTCTTTTGCACTAACTGCGTATCTAAGTTAAGTTCAGGATAGATTCCCTAAAAAGAAGTTCAGCAAAGAAATCTTGAAAACAAAAAGAATGCATCAACAGTCAACTTTGGATTTACCGAAAGGCATTTCTAACTCCCTATCGTCAAAAGGGAAGAAAGGAAAGACGTTGGAAAATTAGTAGCTTGAGTCCTTCGTTTCCTAAAGTTATCGGGAAAACCAGATTGATAAATAACAAGAAATAATATCCAGTTTTAAATCTGATATGCCGGAAGGAAGTTTTCTTAAAGACCAGTTATGGGAGCGCTATCGCAAACTCAGAATTACTTCTAGACTTATGCGAAATTTCATTGCGGTGAGTCGAAACGTTGCGAAAATACGGGAAGAGTTTATCTAATAATTGTGTGCTGCCCAGGAAGCTTTATGTTCCCTGCGGTGGCTTAGTTTTGCTGAACTCCAAAGTAAATGCAGTGCGAAGGATTTATAGAAGTTGCTTTGAATAACGGTTATCTTATATATTTCGATGCGTGTACCTATTGACTGCCAGCACCTCAAACAGTGGATTGCTCAAAGAAGCTCTAAGACGATGTTTTAGAAGGGAGTTTAAATAAATTAAAATTAATTTCATATGAACGTTCTTGTCTTCATTGAATGTTGGTAGTTTTTACTTTTCCATCATGAAAAGAAATGTCATAGTATTTTAACACTGCATGGGTGGAAGTTTCACATTTTTTTTGTACCAGCTGCGGACTTGAGGTTCAAGTTTTTTAATTCCAACATGCCTAAGTGTAAGTTGTTACCGTAGTTTCAGCTCGTAGAAAAAGAAAACGTTCTTCGAAAGTCTGCCTGTAATTGGATCAACGCATGGCCAACTTTGGTTAAATTATAGCTTCAATTTCGTTTTTTTCGACAGTTTGCGCCGCATCTGGCACGAACATAAACAGCTTTTATACACTGCTGGACAATTGCTAAGGACGGATCATAAACGGCTATATAGAGCATAAAAAAGTAAGTGTGGTTGGATGCCAAGTGAAATAAAATAATGTCAGAATGCCAGGACATTACAAGAAAGACAATTTATTGTGCTCTGAAATCCAGAAGGCTTTGGAACGTGTTCAAGGGACAAACAGGCCATTTTGTGTAGAATACGTAAACGTGAAAAAAATGCAATTACCGTCCGCAGGCGTTCTGGCGTAAGATGTCAATACGGGATATGGCCACCATGGAGGGCGATGCAAGATTCCACACGTCGTGTCATGCTTTGCACAACATTATCAAGCAGCTGTTGGGGTAATTTATCCCATTCCTCTGTCAGTGCACGGATGAGGGTGTCCTTGTTTATTGGAGGGCATTGGCGACCAGCAAGACTCCTCCACAAAGCATCCCACGCATTTTCAATGGAATTCAGATCTGGAGAACGTGCTGGCCATACGAGGCGTTGAATATCCTCGCTCTCAAGACACTCCTGGACAGCGACTGTTCGATGACATGTTGCGTTGTCATCCATGAAAATGAATCTATCACCGACAGCACCACGGAACATGCGAACATGAGGTAACAGAACGTCATTAATGTATCGTTGGCCAGTCATAGTCCTAGTTGGAAGCACATAGAGGGACGTACGGCCATTGATCATGATGTCAGCCCTTACCATCACACTACATGTCGGATATCGGTCCCTTTCCTGTATGTTTGCTGGAAAATATGCAGTACCACTATCACGCCAGATCAGTTGTCGCCGACATCAGACGATAGACTGTATCTACTCTCATCTGAGAAGAGGACAGCAGACCAGTCGTTATCAGTCCAATTGTGATGTTGATGGCACCATTGCAAACGGGCGGTACGGTGACGTCTGGACAATGGGATGCACACAACAGGACTGCGGGCATATAGTCCTCCTTTATGCAAACGTCTGGCGACAGTTTTTCGGGAGATCTGCTTGCCAGTAGCAGCCATAAACTGATTTGCTACCTCACGAGCTGTGCTGCGCCGGTGTCTTTTTGTTGATAGCACTATGTACCGATCTTCTGCAGGTGTCGTACTGCGAACACGACCTTCCTTCGTGATGTTTGCTACACTCTCCATTTGTTTGAAATGATTTCCAAAGCCTTGAAACAACACTGTGGCTGACGTCGAACTCCCTGGCAACATCTGTTATTTTTCGCCCTTCTTCAATCTTGCCAATAATACGGCCACGCGTAAAATCATCTAGGTGATGTCGAGAAGACATACTGAAAATTGCAAGTTCGTCAATTGATTCTTTCCCTTTCAACTTTGCGTTTGAACAACAACGGTCAATACGCGTCAAATCCTTTATATCTCTTATCAGCGCTATGACGTCACGAACAAGTTCGGCAATCCAAAATTTGCATACGCACAACACGTCTTACTGTATCCCGCACTTATGCTAATTTCCCCATTTTCCTGCCTTCCATTTTATGGTTGCTATCGTTGCCATTGTCATCCGTCCTTAGCAATTGTCCGGCAGTGTATTAGGAGAGTGTGTGGACAATATTTTGAGGAATCTTAGCATGTGCGTTTCTTAGGGTATGTACATTTATTTTTCAGATTTTGTGCGCTGTTGTAAACTTTTCGATATTTGTATTTGATCATCAAAATACATTGTGACGTATACCGTAGTTTAACTTCCAGTTTTTGTTACTTTTCTAAGAAAATTTGAGTTCAATCTCCTTTAGCGTTCTTCAAATTTAACGTTATATCTTCTCTCTCGCAAGAGTGACGTGTGTATGTGTCCGATGAGAACTGAACGTTATACATATAATGTTTGAGCAGCAGCAAAAGTGTGGAGATGGTGGAAGTTAACATGTTAATTGTGGAAGAGACGTTGTCTAATTGAAGTTTGAGCTATTTGAAGGCTGCGTGTTTATATTCTAGTGTTGTTGTTGTTTCCTTAACCAAGTGTTATTATTATTAACTCACGTTCGTTTGATTAGGACAGTAATATCAAAAACGCCTTGTTAAAGTGCCAAAGGATTAGTGGCTGAATAAAGACTAATCTAAGTAACTTCTTCTCTACGTTTTTTGAAAGACTCCTGTTTTACTGTAGGTGAAGATTTTGAGAACTGACTTATGTAGTGTTCAGTCAGCTATACATACACGAACATTACAGCATATTTAGGCTATTACTGCCTTGCATAGCCAGCGATTGGTAATCCATTTGGTCGAAACGTTAGTAATGGTTTCTAATGTCTGGCAGAAGTATTCGCGTGTATGGCATACATGTTTAGGCTATCGTTGTCTTGCATAGCCAGCGATTGACAATCCATTTGGTCGAAATGTCGGTAATACTTTCTGTCTGGCAGGAGTATTCGCGTGTATGACATACATATTTAGGCTAATGCTGCCTTGCATAGCCAGTGATTGGTAATCCATTTGGTCGAAACGTTGGTAATAGTTTTTAATGTCATGCAGAAGTATTCGCGTGTATGGCATATACACTGAAGAGCAATTGAATTAGAGATACCTGTCTAGTAACGTGTAGCACCACCTTTCGTCCTGATGACGGAGGCGATTCGTCTTGGTATGGACTCGACAAGACACTGGAAGCGTTGGGAAGCCATACGGATCCACGACCCCTGAACAAGCTCCCACAGTTCACGAAGATTTGATGGAGGGGGTCATCTCTCTCGATAGCATCACAGATGTGCTCGATGGGATTGAGGTCAGGTGACCTAGCTGGCCAAGGAAGCGAAGTCACGTCGGGGAAGTGTTCATCCAACCATTCGGATACAATTCGGGAGCGATGGCACGATGCATTGTCTTGTTGCAGGATGAGGTCCCCAGTGGGATGTTGAAGACGTACAAACGGGAGCAAATGGTCGTCCAGGATATCCCGGTAAAGTTGACCTGTGAGGGACGATGTCACACGTACCAGGGGTCCCATTTCTGTCCACGTAATCAGTCCCCAGAAGAGAATGCCACCCCCACCAGCTTGAAGAGTACTCTGCTGGGAAGAAGGTCTGGCAGAAGTATTCGCGTGTATGGCATACATGTTTAGGCTATTGTTGCTTGCATAGCCAGTGATTGGTAATCAATTTGGTCGAAACGTTGGTAATAGTTTCTAAAGTCTTGCAGAAGTATTCGCGTGCTTGTAATAATCAGTGCAGGCTGGAATCCTGCGAGTAAATCCATCTGCGGATCCAGAGATTTTTAAAAGGCGAGGTCTGGGATTTTGGTATATTTTTACTTTTGAAAAACGTGTCGTACGTAACAAAACAACTTGGCGGCAACGTTGGTGAAATGTTTTACGTCTTATACTTGAATTAGAAAATAATGGAATAAATTTTTACACAGTAAGAATTAGAACTTTTAATTATTTTTGGTAATGTGTACTACTCTACTCGTACGTAGTACACATTACCAAAAATAATTCTACATAGACTTTCACCATACAACTATAGATGTTAGTGAAGTTCGAAACACCATCAAACCAACAATATAATATAATATAATATAATATAATATAATATAATATAATGTAATATAATATAATATCAATTTCATCTGATAGCGCTTGATCACTTTACTATACCTAACTTCCATGGCTCTAACTATCTTCGTTTGCAAGTCATTTGGGTGACTTAGGAATTTAGTCAGTACTTTGTACATACAGACCTTTGATTCCGTGAAACCATCAGTAGTTATAATGTCTTCAAAATTCTGCAGTATTGAAAATGCATATGTTAACATTATTAATAAGATCAATGAAAATTCAAGTGAAAAGCTTGCCTTTTAGAGGATGCAGCACCAAAAGAAATTATTGGAAAGGGAGTAAGACTGTTAAAGAAAGTCCAGATGTAACCGATTGCTACATTTTACCCTGGGTAACAGATATTAAGGGAGAGTCACATCGAAGATGAAATTAATCGGCTTATAAATCTTGGCTGGAGAGGAAGTGGAAGAACCAGTACAATTTTCAAGAGCAATTTGCCATTATTAAGTCTTGAAATAAAAGTGTTTAATTAACGCATCCTTTCAGTTCTTACTTATGAATCAGAAACATGGAGCTTAACTAAAAAAGCCATACAAGGTTGCAGACAATTGGAAGACACGTGGAAAGGTGAATGCCACCATGAAAGGTGAGAAGAGATACACGTGGATCACGAAAATATTAAGAGTGGAGGACATCATGATAAAAATAAATCTCAAAAATGACAATGGGCTGGACATATTGCTACAAGAACTAACCACAGGTGAATAATTGAAATATTAGACTGGATTCCAAGGGATAGCAAAAGTCTTAGAAGACGACCACGTGGGAGATAGAAGGATAAAACTCGAACGCATGCTATAGTGACATGGAGAACTCTGGCTCAAACAGAACGTTGTGGGAGAAACTTAGGGAGACTTTCATCCTGCAGTGGATCGATAATGGTTGACTATGATGATGATATATACAGTAAAATCTCTGGACAGCGAACACCCTGGGACCTCAACATTTTGTCCACTATTAGGAGGTATCCTCTATTCAAGAGGTGGAATCCGGAGCCCACCTAAAAGCCCACAACACAAAAAAAAACCTTTATACTAAATACGTACGTTTTTTTTTTCTTATTTGTTGTTTTCTTGTAGGACTTCCGTCCACAGTGAGTAGAGTTTAGGTCCCAGCCACCTACAGCGAGATCGCCTTTTGGGCAGGCCATAGACACGGAAGGAATGAGAGCAAGTCTAGCGACTTTTGACAGAACAGTTTGTAGTGAGATTAGAGTACAGTAGATGGCGCCACCGTACAAGTACGATGTTGCACATAGAGGGGTGAGAGAATTTCGGGGGAGGGGCATAGGAAAGGATACCCATTTAACCAGTGGGTCCAACCTGGGGGCCGTCACTTAACGTGCTCGTCATATTCAGCGATTGTTAGTAAATCACACCATCTCTGAAAGATCAGCCCAGGCTCGAACCTGAGGACCTTGCATCGATGGTCTGAATCGCTAATCACTAAGCCATCCGCAGCGAAATATGTACGTACACTATATAATTAAATATATATTTGCTTGTATTTTTGATTAAATGTTTTATTTGTTTTGCTGTTGTCTTACAGTGGAAAACGTGTGGATACCAATTTTAAAATACAGTTACATACGATATATGTAGTTCGATGCTGAAAAATGCAATGCGTGTGGATACGTAAAGTACATGTACAGTATTTTCATTTTAAAGTACAGTATATATATTCTTTTTTATTGGATGTTTAACGACTACCGTGAGCAACTTGATGGTTTATAAGCAGTCGCCCGTCCCTAATTTAGGGCCGCTGGATTCAGTGAAGAGAGAGAAAGCCAGTGCCGCAAGACAAACACAACATCCATGTCGCACCGGGATTCGAACCCGGACCCATCTCGGACGAATGGTCAAAAGCCATCGCTCAGACCACTGCTCCACCCGGGCGGCAAATACATGTATAAAAATAATGAAAATATTCAAATGTATATAGAAAGTTAGCGCTCCCACTGATGTTTCAAACCTTACAGTCATAATTACTGTTTATTTAACTATCTTAGACTCCGTACAGCGCCTTTGTTTAATTGGCACCCTTATAGCAGGGCCAACACTGGCCTTATACGAGTTACGGCTGGAATATCCGTATTTCAATGCATGTATTGCAATATACGTACGTAAGAGTTAAATACATTACACCCTGAATTTTTAAATGCACGTACTTACCTCTCATTATTCAATTAAATCATACAGCGATTTTTGGCTTCAAAAAATCTGATTAAAGCGTTTGTTTTTTCTATTGCAATTCCTATCCTGTTTTTCAATATGTATTTTTAAAAATTCTTCAGTAGTGCTATTCCTTTCGTATCTCTTTTGCTTACACCGAGAAAAACGTTTTGTTAATTCAACAAAAAATTTTGTCGATATAGTCAACAAAATATTTTGTTGAATTTGTAAAATTATTCTGTTGAAGTTGAATTTGAAAAATTATTTTGTTGAAAATTATTGTTGATTTGACAAAATTTATTGTTATCACGACAAAACGTTTTGTTCATTTAACAAAATGATTAGTTCGATTTTGGGGAATTTGTTTGATCCAACAAAACATATTGTTATCACGACAAAATGTTTTGTTGCTGCAACAAAACATATTGTTATAGCAACAAAACGTATTGGTTCACGATAACAATGTTTTGTTGCAGCAACAAAACATTTTGTCATGATAACAATATGTTTTGTTGGATCAAACAAATTCCCCAAAATCGACCTAATCATTTTGTTAAATGAACAAAACGTTTTGTCGTGATAACAAGAAATTTTGTCAAATCAACAATAATTTTTAACAAAATAATTTTGCAAATTCAATAAAAAATTTTGTTGAATTAGCAAAACGTTTTTCTCAGTGTACAAAAAGCCTTCCACTTTGTTACAACGAGTTTCTTACATCGGAAGAAAACAATTTGTTGCCTCTTTGATATACAGAGCCACTCAGTGGCTGACTGGGTCTAAAAATATTGGTTGCCACGAGACAAAGAGGGGCCCACTCAGAACTATAAGGCTGTCATTGAATTTTCATAAGAAACAAATAAAATTTTCAAAAAATGCATAAGTGGGAAAGAGGTACAATTAAAATTTTTGCGAAATAAATTTATATTTTTTAAATAATTTCAGTGTTCATATATTATACATATTGCTGGTTGTAAAATGTACAATATAGGCTCCAATATTATTGCATACAGTAATAATATTGGAACTTGTATTATATTTTCAAGCTACTAAAAGGTCATTAACATTTCGTGTGTTTTGAATATATCAATTTTGAGTTTTAGTAATCTATAGCTGACGTTAACTGATACTAAAAATATGTTCAACTCTTGAGATATTTCTACTGTTCTCGTCCGCTCCTTGATTTTCGTATCCACTACCGAGTGGGGACCTCGGAAGAGCCACGATTGAGAAGAGTGTTTCGTAGGACCAAAGTGGGTTAGAGAAGACCCAACAATTATTAAGAATAACAATGAGGTTATTGCTGTGATTGAAACAGAAGACCTAACTGAAGTGATTCGGGAATTCGTCTCAGTCTTTCATATTCGCTAGGAGAAACAGCAATGATTTACACATATTGTCTAATGTTGAAGAAGGCCCACTTCCTCATGGGCCCACTTGCCATCGGGCAAGCTGACACATTGGCTAGTCCGCCACTGGAACCACTTCCCCATGGGCACCCGTATAGGGGGGCAAGAGGGGGGCATTTGTCTCCCCTGGAAATTGGATTATGCCCTTTTTGTTCTTGGAAGGTACTATACAGATTTTTAAGTTCATACTAATTCTGATTGCTTCTTAATTAGGAGAACTTCTGGATGCGTGTGTATGCCGCAAAATAAGAAAAACGTTGAAAATTTCCCGTTTATTTCCCTTTTTGTCCAGCAGTGAATAGCTCTAGGAAAAACGTTGAGAATTTCCATTTAGAATTTCCCTGTTTGTCTAGCAGTGAATAGCTCCTGCATAAGATGGTATATTTTTCATTTCTTCGACCTTTCATACTTTTCCATAATGTACATATGCAAGCTGTTCTCCAACTTGCATGACAAATTTCATTATTACTTTCTATTGTAAATTTTAACTTTTTCTAAGTAGGGGGCTTTCTATTGTAAATTTTAACTTTTTCTAAGTAGGGGGGCTATCTATTGTAAATTTCAACTTTTTCTACGTAGAGGGCTTTCTATTGTAAATTTCAACTTTTTCTACGTAGAGGGCTTTCTATTGTAAATTTCAACTTTTTCTACAAGAGGGGGCATTTGTCCTCCCCTGGAAATTGGATTATGCCCTTTTTGTTCTTGGAAGGTACTATACAGGTTTTTAAGTTCATACTAATTCTGATTGCTTCTTAATTAGAAGAACTTCTGGACGCGTGTGTATTCCATAAAATAGGAAAAACGTTGAGAATTTCCCGGTTTATTTTCCTGTTTGTCCAGCAGTGAATAGCTCCTAGGAAAAACGTTGAGAATTTGTTTATTTCCCTGTTTGTCCGGCGCAGTGAATAGCTCCTAGGAAAACGTTGACTGTTTGTCCAGCAGTGAATAGCTCTAGGAAAAACGTTCAGAATTTACCGTTAGAATTTCCCTCTTTGTCTAGCAGTGAATAGCTCCTGCATAAGATGGTATATTTTTCATTTCTTCGACCTTTCATACTTTTCCATAATGTACATATGCAAACTGTTCTCCAACTTGAATGGGAAATTTCATTAATACTTTCTATTGTAAATTTTAACTTTTTCTACGTAGGGGGCTTTCTGTTGTAAATTTCAACTTTTTCTACAAGAGGGGGCATTTATCCTCCCCTGGAAATTGAATTCTGCCCTTTTTGTTCTTGGAAGGTACTATGCAGTTTTTTAAGTTTATACTAATTCTGATTGCTTCCTAATTAGGAGAACTTCTGGATCGTGTGTATGCCGTAAAATAGGAAAAACGCTTAGAATTTCCCGTTTATTTCCCTGTTTGTCCAGCAGTGAAGAGCTTCTAGGAAAAACGTTGAGAATTTGTTTATTTCCCTGTTTGTCCAGCAGTGAATAGCTCCTAGGAAAACGTTGACTGTTTATCCAGCAGTGAATAGCTCTAGGAAAAAAGTTGAGAATTTCCCGTTAGAATTTCCCGTTAGAATTTCCCTGTTTGTCTAGCAGTGAATAGCTCCTGCATAAGATGGTATATTTTTCATTTCTTCGACCTTTCATACTTTTTCATAACGTACATATGCAAGCTGTTCTCCAACTTGTATGGGAAATTTCATTATTACTTTCTATTGTAAATTTTAACTTTTTCTACGCAGGGGGACTTTCTGTTGTAAATTTCAACTTTTTCTACAAGAGGGGGCATTTGTCCTCCCCTGGAAATTGGATTATGCCCTTTTTGTTCTTGGAAGGTACTACAGAGTTTTTTTAAGTTCGTACTAATTCTGATTGCTTCTTAATTAGGAGAACTTCTGGATGCGTGTGAATGCCATAAAATAGGAAAAACGTTGAGAATTTCCCGTTTATTTCCCTGTTTGTCCAGCAGTGAATAGCTCCTAGGAAAAACGTTGAGAATTTTTTTATTTCTCTGTTTGTCCAGCAGTGAATAGCTCCTAGGAAAAACGTTGAGAATTTGTTTATTTCCCTGTTTGTCCAGCAGTGAATAGCTCCTAGGAAAACGTTGACTGTTTGTCCAGCAGTGAATAGCTCCTAGGAAAATGTCGACTGTTTGTCCAGCAGTGAATAGCTCTAGGAAAAACGTTGAGAATTTCCCGTTAGAATTTCCCTATTTGTCTAGCAGTGAATAGCTCCTAGGAAAAACGTTGAGAATTTGTATATTTTCCTATTTGTCCAGCAGTGAATAGCTTGTCTATTTCCCTGTTTGTCAAGCAGTGAATAGCTCTTAGGAAAACGTTGACTGTTTGTCCAGCAGTGAATAGCGCCTGCATAAGATGGTACATGTTTCATTTCTTCGACCTTCCATACTTTTCCATAATGTAAACATGCAAGCTGTTCACCAACTTGCATGGCAAATTTCATTATTACTTTCTATTGTAAATTTCAACTTTTTCTACGTAGGGGGCTTTCTACTGTAAATTTCAACTTTTTCTACGTAGGGGAGCTTTCTATTGTAAATTTCAACGTTTTCTACAAGAGGGGGCATTTGTCCTCCCCTGGAAATTGGATTATGCCCTTTTTGTTCTTGGAAGGTACTACAGAGTTTTTTTAAGTTCGTACTAATTCTGATTGCTTCTTAATTAGGAGAACTTCTGGATGCGTGTGAATGCCATAAAATAGGAAAAACGTTGAGAATTTCCCGTTTATTTCCCTGTTTGTCCAGCAGTGAATAGCTCCTAGGAAAAACGTTGAGAATTTTTTTATTTCTCTGTTTGTCCAGCAGTGAATAGCTCCTAGGAAAAACGTTGAGAATTTGTTTATTTCCCTGTTTGTCCAGCAGTGAATAGCTCCTAGGAAAACGTTGACTGTTTGTCCAGCAGTGAATAGCTCCTAGGAAAATGTCGACTGTTTGTCCAGCAGTGAATAGCTCTAGGAAAAACGTTGAGAATTTCCCGTTAGAATTTCCCTATTTGTCTAGCAGTGAATAGCTCCTAGGAAAAACGTTGAGAATTTGTATATTTTCCTATTTGTCCAGCAGTGAATAGCTTGTTTATTTCCCTGTTTGTCAAGCAGTGAATAGCTCTTAGGAAAACGTTGACTGTTTGTCCAGCAGTGAATAGCGCCTGCATAAGATGGTACATGTTTCATTTCTTCGACCTTCCATACTTTTCCATAATGTAAACATGCAAGCTGTTCACCAACTTGCATGGCAAATTTCATTATTACTTTCTATTGTAAATTTCAACTTTTTCTACGTAGGGGGCTTTCTATTGTAAATTTCAACTTTTTCTGCGTAGGGGAGCTTTCCATTGTAAATTTCAACGTTTTCTACAAGAGGGGGCATTTTTCCTCCCCTGGAAATTGGATTATGCCCTTTTTGTTCTTGGAAGGTACTATGCAGTTTTTTAAGTTCATACTAATTCTGATTGTTTCTTAGTTAGGATAACTTCTGGATGCCTGTGTATGACGTAAAATAGGAGAAACGTTAAGAATTTCCCGTAGAAGAAATTGAAATTTACAATAGAAAGTAATAATGAAATTTCCCATGCAAGTTGGAGAACAGCTTGCATACGTACATTATGGAAAAGTATGAAAGGTCGAAGAAATGGAAAAATATACCATCTTATGCAGGAAAAACGTTGGACAAACATCTTTCGAAAATGTTCTAAGAAATTTGTAGTGAGGGTATTTTTCTTTTTCTTTATTTTATGACTCACGCCCGACTTTAATGAAGGCAAACCATGAAGGATTCATAAAGAATTGTTAAGGACTTTTTTTTCCTGAATCACATTTAAACACATCTTTTACTCACTTCCATACCATTTACTTAATCTAAAGATTTATCTAAAAATGTGAAATTTATTTAAGCTACTATTTTGCAGTCTATTACTACGCTCAAAAATTTCCGGAACTTTTTATATTAAAAAAGAATGAGTACAGACAATACCTGTTTATGCGGTGTTTCCTTTGAAATAGTTACCATGTGCAACAATGCGTTTTTGCCAACGCTTTCACAAAGACTTAAATGCAGATTGTAAACCTTCTTTTGCCACATCCTCCAGTGCCTCCGCTGCAGCTCTTCGGAACTTGAGAAGGATCGCCTCTTAAGCAAATTCTTCATCCGGGGAGAAAGGAAAACGTCACACGGGGAGAGATCAGGGAAATAATATGGCTGTGGAAGAACGGGAATGTGATGTTTGGACAGGTAATCGGACGCCAGGAGGGATCTGTGAGCGGGCGCATTATCGTGATGGAGCACCCACGAGTTGGTCTTCCAAAGATCGGGGCGCTTGCGTCTCACTGATTCTCGGAGACATTGACATACTCTTCTTTAGTGACTGTACGATCATGTTGAAGGAATTGCTTGTGTACGACCCCCTTGCAATCGAAAAAACTATTAACAAGACCTTTCCTTTGGAGCGGTCAGCATTGAACTTTTTTGGTCGTGGTGACGACGGTGATTTCCACACTTTTGTCTGTCGGTTCGATTGGGGGTCGTACGAAAGCACCAAGTCTGATCACCAGTGATCAATCGATGTGTGTGTGTGTGTGTGTGTGTGTGTGTGTGTGTGTGTGTGTGTGTGTGTGTTGTTGTTGTGTGTGTGTGTGTGCACATGTTAATTTAATTGGTATATCTATCTAAATGAAGTAAGTTATTTGCAAGATAATTTTCAGTAGATATACTTAATCTACGAATAGATGCATTGCAATAGCACACTGTTTTAATTTAAATTGACAAACCGCTTAAAATGACATTCAAACGATACATCAAATTAATAGTTATTTTAATTTGCGTATAATTATACTTAACTGCATTCATATCGACATAAAAAAATGTTTAATTTATATATTGAATAAAAAGTGATTTAAGTTTTCGAATTATTACGTCATAACAAAACACGTATTGTGTACATTTGCATCAATATATTAGGTAAAATAACTCTCGTAAAATATCGCAATTTTTATTGCTTATTCTACTTTTACAAAGCCGTACATTTCGTTCATTGCGGCAAATAAATTAAAGTATATTTATTAAATTTTACTTACTTAATAAATTTGCTTCTTTATTATCTGTTGAAATTAGATTTAAAGATAAAAATAATTTCATAATTAATTAAGAACAAACAAGAAAATTAGCTAATTCTCTACCCTTCATGTAAGGAAAAAATCTCACGGCAAAATCCTCTTCGTCTTACTACCGATCACAAGGGCAAAGACCTTTTCGGCGGAATATACACAGTTTCTTATTTCGAAAGCAGGGCTTTTACCTTTCATTGCGGTAAACGACCTAGGTAGGTACTGATGGGCCCGAAAGGGTAACGACACAGTCCCCATTGTTGGGCCCCATCACTTTCACTGAATAGAAAGTGCAGGGAAATTTGGTGCCCAAAAGTTCAACGACCAATTTTTTTTTGCAGTTTCCCTTTCGATGATTTTTTCTTGCAGTCTCCTTTTTTGCTGGTGGGCAGCTGTGTTCCCATGTTACTTGGGAAGGCTCAGGGTGGATGGCAGTATACGTCTATGCATGTGTGTGTGTGTGTGTGTGTGTGTGTGTTGAAGAGGTACTAAGTGGGGGGTGCCTCGAGGAGAGGAGAAGTCCTGATGCTTGGGGAGCCGGGGGCGTGTGACTTGTTGCAGGAGGCCCCCAGCGCACTTGTAGTCAGAGTATCGGAATTGAGGGATTTGTTCAAATTCCTGAAACGGTGAACTTTGAACTTTTAGTTATCGGAACGCTGGCGGAGAAAAATAGCGATAACGCTATAGAAGGAACTACTGAATAACAGACAAAATGCACAGATGAAAGGCTTTCTTTTTTTCATAACAAAAAAATCTGACTTAAGAAGAAATGTGAGGAACATTAAATTTTAAATAAAAAAGATTTCGCCATAATTCTGACTACTGCGTTTTACCGGAGTACTAGCGTACCTACGTATTCACGTTAACATAAAAAGGAAACGCTGGTAAAACCTTAGATAAGGCAAGTAGCAATTGGCTTTTAGGCCGTCTCACTTCCATTCGGAAAAGACAAATGTAGCGTAAAAGTCTTTTCTACTTCTACGCTGTTTTAGCACATCAACATACTAAGAAATAGTTCCTAAATGAAAGAAACCTTAACGGCCAGACGAAACATGTAAGCAACAGAAGTCACACTTACGGAAAAGATGCTTTATTCAAGGTTGTATAACAGAACGTTATCGTTCTGTTATACAACCTTGAATATACGTCAATAACAGAACGATAACATCACAATGTACTCCACACACCACACGTTATCACAACACTCCAATTAATAATAATCAGTTTACAATCCAACGCTCGTAATAATCGCTCTCTTACAACGCTCTCAAGCAACGCTCGTAATAATCGCTCTCTTACAACGCTCGTAATAATCGCTCTCTTACAACGCTCTCAAGCAACGCTCGTAATAATCGCTCTCTTACAACGCTCTCAAGCAACGCTCGTAATAATCGCTCTCTTACAATGCTCTCGAGCAACCCTCTCGATGGTACAACGCTCTCAAGCAACGCTCTGTCTTACAACGCTCTCGAGCAACCCTGTCGACAATACAACGCTCTCAAGCAACGCTCTACAACGCTCTCGAGCAACCCTCTCGACAGTACAACGCTCTCAAGCAACCCTCTCGGCGGTACAACGCTCTCGACGGTATAACGCTCTCAAGCAACGCTCTCGACGGTACAACGCTCTCTCTTACAACGCTCTCGAGCAACCCTCTTGGCGTACAACGCTCTCAAGCAACGCTCTCGACGGTACAACGCTCTCAAGCAATATATCAGTCGTCGTTTTTATCTCTTGCCCTTATCAAGGTCAGGCATACGTCACGTGCATTCAACCTCAATTGTGTTGCCAAACGTATTCTTTTGAGAGAAAAGATATTTCGTTAAGCGTGAAGAATACTGAGAATAAACTCAAGATTTACATAGGGAAAGAAACTAAAAAAGGAAAGTTAATCTAGAATATACGTCACACAAATTTAATTGAATTCACTCGTTCAAGTGCCTTATACAACAGATATCATCTGGAAAGTAAAGAACGGATTTTATTCTACATTCAGGTTTTTTCATTTCTTTTTTCATTACATTTATTTGTTTTGCTGAGCATTACCATATGGTACATGAAATATAGTTTATAAAACAAAGCGCAGCAAGGAAGCAAAATGGAAAAGGCCAAAAATGCCTGACAAAAGCCCCGAGGTCCCTAAACAGCAGTGTTAAATAAAAACATTAGCCTCCCGGCGGCGCAGTGGTCAAAGGGATGGCTTCTGATCTCTCGTCCGAGATGAGTCCGGATTCGAATCCCGGTGAGACATGGATGTTGTATTTGTCTTACGGCACTGGCTCTCTACCTTCCCTGTAGTAAGAGACCCTAAATTAGGTACGGGCGACTGCTTATAGCCCATTGAGTTGCTCACGGTGGTCGTTAAACCCTCAGTAAACAAAAATAAAAAAAAAATACGTTGAAAGAATACAGACAAGCCAAAGCGTCAAGCAAGATCAGTGGTCTGTATGGAAGTGCAAACAAAACAGGATTAGTAGGTTAAAGTGTAATTTATTTTGAAATTAGCATTTTTTTTATTGATGGATTAGTAACTGTGATTTATTATGTAACTTTTTAATTTCTTTCTAAAAAGGTTAAAGTTATTTAGTATTGTTAGTTCCGTTGGTAGTGAATTCCAGTAATGAGGGCCAGTTTAGTTTAGACTTTGTTTGATGATTTCCGTTTTTGGATGAATCGATCTAATATGTATTTTAGTTCGTGGGGGTGTGTCTGTGAAATAATTTTTATTATTTCAGTGTGCAATTTATTTTTTATCCTTTTCACCGTGATTTTTCCAATGTTAAAATAATAAAGTTGATTGATTGTGAGAATATTATATTTATTCGGTTAAACTTTTGTGTTGGTGTATAATGATAATTGTGGCTGGTATTGAATTTAAGATCAATTAATCTAATGCATTTATTTTGCAAAGTTTGAAGTTTTTAAAAATTATATTTTGTTGTCTGTTCCCATGTTAGTATGACATAGTTGATGTGTGTCTGAAACCTAGCATAATATAAAAGAAAAAGATTTTTGGGGGACCAGTTTGTTAGTACTGAACTAATAACTCCAATGTTCTTAGGTAGTTTATACATACACATACATATCACTAAGCTGTTCTCTGATATTCAGAGGTTAGCTCCTCACAGAAAGAATTCACTGATGCTGTATCAGGCGTCTCCAATTACAGCGATCTCAGCAACTTATAAAGCAGGTTATTCACTTTTTTTTTAAAGCAGGTTATTTACTTTTTTTGTTCCATTTGAGGTCATTATCAATAGTAACCCCCAAGTAAATTATAGAACTAACCTCTTCAATACTTTTGCTACTTATGAAAAAGGTAGTATTTGATAATTGTATAACTGTTGTTTAATAACATTCAAAGATTTTGTTTTAATAGTATTTAATAATTCATTAGAGTTTAACCAATCTGAAATTTTGTTAAGTTGAATATTGATTTTCTGTGTGATTTCAGTAGTATTGTTACATGTTGTAAGGATAGTTAAATATATCATCGCCATATAAAACAAGATCCATATCAGAAATAGAACAAAAATATCATTAATATAAATATTAAAAAGCAGGGCACCCAAGACTGAACCCTGAGGTACTCCTGTTAGTATAAAATGAATTGATGATTGATATTGGACGATTTGTGTATATTGCTGTCTTTGTGATAAATAGCTTTTGAGTAAGAAATGCGCCTTGTCCCTTATTCCCAGATTATATAGTTTCTGTAACAACATTTTATGGTTCAGAGTGTCAAAAGATTTCGATAAGTCTAAAAATAGGGCAAGTGTATTTAAATTATGTTTAAAATTACCTTGGATAGTTCGTTGTAAATATAGTATAGCTGATTCTGTGGATTTGCCAGATTTAAAGCCATGTTGATTCTGATGAATAATATTCAATTTATGAATATATGAGATTAATCTAGTACATATTAATTTTTTTGTGAAACAAGTAAGAATAGCATTTGCCTTTTCCATCCTAATAGCAGTCTATTTTCATTAAAAAATTCTGGAAGTATTTTCCCAAAAATTATCGTTTTATTTCAGAGTTTTTTGCGAAACAGTCCTTTACGGAATATAATTTTTCATTCCCTCCTTAAAGACATAACACTGCTCAGATTACCTCCTTAAAGATATAACATTTTGTTCTACCAAAAGAATAATGAGGTCATGGTGTCTGGAAATAAATAAAAACTGTGCAAACTGGAAAATATGAGTCAGCTGGAATAATGAGTCAATGTTTTGTTTTCCCAAGATTCGCGAATGCATCAAACTGCTCGATTAGTAATTTTTTCCAATATACTGCCTGGATATCGCTAACAGAAAAATAGCTTTTGATATCTCTAGATATTTACAAAAAAAAAAAAAAAAAAAAAAAAAAAAAAAACGTTTTCATAACCAAAACATCCGAAGCAGAAGTTATCTAAGTTCTTTAACAGCAAAGGTACACCAGCTAGTTGACCAAAGCTTTTATAGTGAATTAAATTTCTCCATTCTTTTTATGCCAGGGACACGATTCGTACACGAAGCTCTCGACTCCGAGTGTTATGCACTACACTACACTGGCATGTGCTCTCATTGCAGTTTGTCTTTATTTCATGTGCGTCCTGGCAACAGTCTTGATTTTCATCGACGGCTCCGGAGCTCCGAGTGCTATCCACTACACTACACTAGCATGTGCTCTCTTTGCTATCTGCCTTTATCTCATGTGCGTCCTAGCAACAGTCTTGATTTTCATCGACGGCTCCGGAGCTCCGAGTGCTATCCATTACACTACACTAGCATGTGCTCTCTTTGCTATCTGCCTTTATCTCATGTGCGTCCTAGCAACAGTCTTGATTTTCATCGACGACTCTGGAGCTCCGAGTGCTCTCCACTATACTACACTGGCATTTGCTCTCACTGCTCTCTGCCTTTATCTCATGTGCGTCGTGGCAATAGTCTTGATTTTCATCGACGGCTCCGGAGCTCCTAGCGCTATCCACTATACTACACTGGCACTTGCTCTCACTGCTATCTACCTTTATCTCATGTGCAATCTTGATTTTCATCGACGGCTCCGGAGCTCCGAGTGCTATCCACTATATTACACTGGCATGTGCTCTCAATGCTATCTGCCATTATCTCATGTGCGCCCTGGCAACAGTCTTGATTATGAAAATTAAAAGTTGCTGTCTTTAGCACGATATATTAAAACAATTTACCAAACCGTAAACAAATTTTACATTTTATTCACGATCCAAAACTGTTCAATGAAAGTGACAAATACTTTCGAAGCCACAATGGCTTCATCCTCAGGCCGACAATGACACGGTACAAGAAACAAACCAGTCAATTTGTACTTCAATACGAGGCGTATCTGTTCATGAGTTCACCAATCAGGTAGCGATGCCATCCCACTAAATCCTAAACGTAAAGTTCAGAAATAAAACAAAATGTACAGTATTATACAAAGTCCTGAAGACCCGTTTGTGCTTGTGAAGAATGAAGTATTCGTCTCCAGGGTCTGTGAATCACAGTTGGTAGTTCTATGTTGCAACACATTTCCCCGTAAGAAAGAATGCAGAGACTTTCCAACAAAAGAATTGAGCGTTTGTCGACTGGAAAATGTGTTGCAACATAGAGCTACCAACTTTGATTCACAGACCCTGGAGACGAATACTTCATTCTTCACAAGCACAAACAGGTCTTCAGGACTTTGTATAATACTGTACATTTTGTTTTATTTCTGAACTTTACGTTTAGGGTTTAGTGGGATGGCATCGCTACCTGATTGGTGAACTCATGAACAGATGCGCATCGTATTGAAGTACAAATTGACTGGTTTGTTTCTTGTACCGTGTCATTGTCGGCCTGAGGATGAAGCCAATTGTGGCTTCGACAGTACTTGTCACTTTCATTGAACGGTTTTGGATCGTGAATAAAATGCAAAATTTGTTTACGGTTTGGTAAATTGTTTTAATATATCGTGCTAAAGACAGCAACTTTTAATTTTCATACTTCACCAGCACGAAAGAAACTGGTATCAGTCTTGATTTTCATCGACGGCACCAGAGCACCGAGTGCTATCCACTATACTACACTGGCATGTGCTCTCACTGCTATCTGCTTGGCATCATGTACGTCCTGCAGGGCAGGCACGTCACATTCTGTAAATGCTTTGCGGGATACTATACGTTTCTAAAATGTTTTGCAATTCATGAGCTTGTTGGGCGAAGCTCGTTCATCTCTTCGAAGGGTGAGATCAGTATATTCGTTGCCTCTTGAAAATCAATATGCAAATATACTGAAAAACTTTTATTGTTTCCTAATACGTATTGTAGGTTCGAGTGCGCTCTTTGCCTAGGAATTTACTTTTGGCTTTACAACTTAGTATGTCCCAAGAAGATGGGAATTACCTACCTAAAGGAATTACTATGAAACAAATATACCATGAAAAAAACAAATTACGTATTTAAATTATACAACTTGAATTATTTAATCCGTATTGAATGGTGTAAAAATTTATTAAACATACAACGACTAAATGCCGAGCTTTCACACTCCGAACGGGAGGCCTTGAAAAAGCCTCCCGTTCGGAGTGTAAAAGCTCGGCACTTAGTCGTTGTATGTTTAATAATTTTTTACACCATTCAATACGGATTAAATATTTCAAGTTGTATAATACTAAGGTGTAAGTTCTATTATTGTACGTATTTAAATGTCCATTGACTTTCTACTCTGTTTCATTATGCCTAATCTAAAGCTTTTATTTCGCAAAATTCTTCTTCCAGCAATAAAACAGCTCATTAGTCTTTCTTTATACTGTATATTATAAATCTTTCGTTACATATTATAAACCAAAAACATATTGAAGTTTCCTGGTTAAAGGGAAATCCTGAAAGCGGCTTTCTGATTAAAGAACAACAACTAAGCTGGTTTTCTGGCTGAAGAGCAAATACCAAGCTAGTTGTGACTGCATCAGTGGAAGGTAAATCAGTTTTTTTGTCACCTTCAAGGAAGTTTCAATGTGGAAATTAAAAACCTGAGGAAAAACAGCTGATTTTCAGATCTTGATTTGTGACTTCCTAATTTCATGCATGATTATACAGTATATGTCCGCGATGCTGCACGAAGGACAGAATGTTTCTATGGAAATTTCTCCTATAGTTGGTCATAACTGCACGCAGAGTACCACATTACCGAAATACCAACGGGATTTGAGAAACACACGATTTACACGCAGAGAGGCATATCGATCGTATGTATCTAAAAATGTTGGATGGATCATGTTTAAAAATGTTGTGAAGTATTTATTTTATTCACAAATGTTGTGAAGTACTCTGGTAGCAGCAAATTGCTTTTCTTCTTCATGTCAGCGTGTATGAAAAGGAATAACATAAAACTAAAACTTGTTTAGTGACTTTATTTTTTATGATATATTTTTGCCAGATGATTGTTAAAACTCTTTTGTTCTTTTTCCAGATATAAAGAACAGAAAGTGCTTTGTTATTTTACTTAAAAGGAAGCCAAAATTTCGTAAGTAGTTCACACAACTTTTCATTACCTAATGTTAAAGGTTCTCATAACATCAAAAGTTCATAATGTCAATGCATTTTCACTGTAAGTTTCGCTGATGTCAAATTCGCATTAGTGATGAAGTCGTCTTGGAGACGAACTTCTAACATTCTGTACTGCTGGAATCTCGAAGCATGGCTTGCTTGTTGTGTATGTCCTTCAGCTGCTTTGCCGCTGCTTATCCTGAAACCAACAGTTCTAGATTAAGTATATGCGATTCCTTACGGCCTTAGGAGTTCATGGCAATCGTTGACCTTCAAGAAAATGCTATGGAACGGTCCCATCGTTCAGTCCACTTTTCAAAGCATGTGGCCAAGGCATTTTGTAGAAGTTGCTTTCGCGACCCCTGTATAGCTTGAATAACGTCAGCATCTATGTTAAATGTTGCGCAGCGGAACTTCTCCTTCATTGCTGGAAAGAACCAAAAATCGGGGCGAGGTCAGGACTGTAAGCAGGCTGTGGAATGATTTCAATACTTCATTTCGTAAGAAACTGTTGTACACAAGCAGCCACATGTGGGCGAGCGTTATCATAGTGTAGGGTCTACTTGCCCACTAGTTCCGGTCGCTTAATCGATATGTATCGTCGCAGAAGGTTCAAGACTGAAATGCAATACTCAGCATTGACAGTAATTTGTGGAGGAACGGCATGCTGGTAGACTACACCTTTATGATCAAAGAAAATGATCATCATCACCTTTCTAGCTAATTTGGTTTGGAGGACCTTTTTTTGGAGAAAGCGAGTCTGTGTGTTTCCAGAAAATCGGTGCGCTGTTTGTGAGCAGGTCGAAATAGTGAACCCATGTTTCATCGGCAGATATTACTCTGTTTAGAAAGTTTGAATCCTTTGCAAACCCCGCCGTAGCAGTCCTTGTTTTATGGCTCAGTGCATTATCCTGCTGGTACCAACAAGGCTCGGTTCCATAGTATTGCCACAGAGTTGGTAGGGCATAATTGTCCAGAATATCGAGGTAGACGTGCTGGTTAACAGGTTTGTCCACGATAACCAATGGGCTGGGACCATACTACGAAAAACGCTTCCACATGAATACACTGCCAGCTCCAAACTTGACCGTAGGAACAGTACACTGTGGTAAATAGCGTTCCCCCGGCTGCCGCCATACCCACACACGGCCATCAGACTGATGGATCGTGTATATGGATTAATCAGTCCATAGGACCCGTTTCCATTGATCTACGGCCTTCGAAAAATGTTCTTTACACCATGCTAAACGACGAGTAGCATTCCGAGTGGAGATGAAAGGAAGGCTTATGAGGAGCAGCACGACCACGGTAACCCATTGAATGAGGTTCTCTGCGAATGGTACGTGTACATACCGAGGTTCCAGCATTGTTACTCACCTGTACACTGAGATATTGTGCAGTACTCCGTCGATTAGCTATAACGACTCTCCTGAGGCTTCGACGTCCTCTATCACTGATTTTCTTTGGTCTGCCGGTACGTTTTGCTGCTTCAGGCACGCCATGTGACTTCCACTTATTCAGTACATCCAAAACAGTTGACTTGAGTATGTTTAAACGCTTCTCGGTTTCTCTTATGGACAGCCCACTAATATAACACCCAACAATCTTTCCTTTCTCAAAGTCAGTTCAGCGACAGTTTCACTCAACCTCACAGTGCGATATGATCGCGGTCAGCTGCAAGCGTATTTTTACAACGTTTGCAGCTGTACCGCGCATCATAACAACGCATCAGATGCGTTGCTTTTGAAGGGGTGTCCGGTGACTTTTGTCAATATAGTGCATGTTTTACCTGGATCAAGGTATGTTTTACATTAATTTCGTTCAAATATGCCTTTGAAATCGTGAGTTAATTAAAAAATATGTGTTCAGTCCCGAGTGAATCATCCTGTATTAAACCCTTCTTAAAAGTGAAGGAGCTACAGTGTTCCTAGAATATGAGTAACCCAGTACATGGAATAGAAGTTTTCATATGTCCTGTAAACCATACTTCCGCAGCTTCCTGTAGCTCTTCTGTTTCTCTGAAAAGAGTTCCACAGTTGCAGTTACTTAGACGAAGATTTCCAGGACGCTACAGGATAGCGCGCAGTCGCCACTGAAACTAATCATACATTCTGCTCATCATTGTCCCCCTTTGTGGCTTATCGGGGCTATTTCTTCATTGTTCCTGGAACATATTCCACGATTTCAGATACTGCGATGGAGAGCTTCAGGACGGCATGATATGGCACACAATCTGCATAGACTCGACCCATACGCACGACTCGTCATCAACTCCCTCTGGGGATATCTGGAACTCTTTTTTCGTCACCTGCTACTTAAAGACTACGGTGAAGAGCTCCAAGACGGCATACAATGACGCACGAAGTCCACATACACTGAAGTGCCAAAAAAACTGGGATACCTCTCTAATACCACGTTGGTCCTCCTCGCGATCGGATAACGGAAGCAATACGACAAGGAATGGACTCCTCGAGCTCTCTGTAGAACTTTGGAGACAGTGCACACCATGCTTCCTGAAGAGCATCCCACAATTCCGTAATATTCGTCGGTGGAGGATTCCTGGCATTGACGGCACGCTGAATAGCATCCGAAATGTGTTCGATGGAGTTTAAATCCGGGGAACGAGGGGACCAAGTCAGATGCCAAACTCCGTTCAATGTTCCTCCATCCATAATCGGTTGATTGTGGACGTGTGCAGTGGCACATTGCCGTGTTGAAAGAGGACGCACCCGTTGTGTTGCATGGCATGAACGGGTGCAAATGATCCCCAAGGATGGTTACGTAGCATCCACCGGTCAGAGCGGTCTGCAGACGTATGAGGGGTTCTAATGCGTGTCAGCCGAAAACACCCCATACCATAAGAGAGCCACCGCCTGCCTGCACTGTCCCTTGTAGGCATGCGGGATCCATTGCCTCGAGGAGTTGTGGCCACACCTAAAGTCGGCCATCTGCCCGAAACAGTTGGCACCGCGAGTCGTCGGCCCAAGCTACAGTACATTTTCAGTCATCTTGCGTCCAAAGGCAGTGTTCCCGGGCCCAGGCTATGCGCATAGCCTTGTGTCGTCGGACCAGGCTTCACGTGTCCAGTCATCTTGCGTTCAATGGCGGTGTTCCCGAGCCTAGGCGAAGCGCATAGCCTTGTGTCGTCGGACCAGACGACACGTTTCCAGTCATCTTGCGTCCAACGGCGGTATTCCCGAGCCCAGGCGAGGCGCATAGTCTTGTGTCGTTGGACCAGGCTACACGTTTCCAGTCATCTTGCGTCCAATGGCAGCGGCGAGGCACACGGCCTTGTGTCGTAGGGTCAGTAATGGCACCCGGGTGTGCCGTCGGCTCTGGAACTCCATAGAATACAAAGAACGTTGCACTGTTCGAAAGCTGATGCCACCACTGGTCCCAGCTTTGAATCGCGGTGTGATGGGCGGCAATTTGCACGCTGGACAGATGTTACGATGTGTGCGGGACGTCGCTGCCGACGATCGTCCAGGGCTTTTCTACGGCCACACCAGTCTCGCACTCTCCCCAATGTTTGTGTAGTCTAGGTACACCCTTGAAATTGTTGACCATGTAAACCCAAATTTCGTGGTAATTTCCGAGATGGAGTGACCAATCTCCCTGCCGCCGACTATCATACCACGTTCGAAATCGCTTAAATCCTGATAAGGAACAGCGAGTGCTACTACTTGAGCTTGCGGAGATATCTACCTCTATATATACTTCGTTTGCGAACGATATCATTAACCGCATGGGTGTGGTGGTACGTAATGGAAATGGTAGCGTCCTTCCCAGTTCTCTTTAGCATCGCAGTGTACTCTAAAGTTATTCTCTCCTCATCATCGTCTCCTTATGTAGCTTCCTGAAGCTCGTTTTTTCATCGCCTGTCTCTGAAATGTGTTCCCCAGTTTCAGAAACTACTATGAAGAGCTCTAGGATGGAATGGGATGGTCACAATCTCCATTGACCCTAACCGTACGCTTCCTTCAGCATTGCCTCGCTCTGTGTCTTCCTGGAACTTTTTCTTAATCGTGTGTCCCTGAAACGTGTTCCATGTCTTCAGAATCTATGATAAAGAGCTTTAGGATGACATAGGATAGTTACAGTCTTCAGTGACTCTAACAATACAGTCATCTCAGGATCTTCTCAATCTGCGGTTTTCTTGACCTCTTTTTTTCATCATCTGCATCTAGAGACTAGCTATGAAGAGCTCCAGGGCGGCATAGAATGGTGCACAGTATCCATGTACTCTAACCATACCGTCTCCTCATCATCGCGCATCTTCTTCTTCTATGGCTTCCTGAAGAGCTTTCCTAATCGCCAGTCTTTGGAAACGCGCTTCACGGTTTCAGGAACTACGATGACGAACTGTAGGATGACATGGGATGGCCACAATCTCCAGTGACTCCAACTACAGGGTGTCCCATAAAGGACTCCCTTATTTTAAAATGAAATAACTCGGAAACGAAGATCGATAGAAGAATGAAACAAGTGGTATGTTTATTTTGAAAGCCGTAAAAATCTGATACAGAAGTTTCAAAATTATTTACAAATGTTGCCGACAGGTGGCGCCATACGCTTTAGTCGCAGTAGGGCGTCCGAGAAATAATCTACACTGGCGGAAAGTGAAAAAAGAACACCAAGAAGGAATTAGCGGAGGATCACGAAATTTACATATGTTAATGGGGTCGATTTTACGTAGGTGCGATGTTAATTTCGGGACCAACCGGTGAGCGCTTACGCCACAGCACGGCATAATATGCAAATTATCGTCGGTGGTATTTAAGGAGTACGGCGAAGGTAATGTAATCAGTCGTCGGCGTACGGACGCGTGCGAAGACCCTGAAGAAGTTGCAATGCCTGGACATGGAAGACGTGTACGATTTCAGCAGTTATCGGACTTAGCGAGGCCGGGTGGTCGTGTCGTCGTATTGCGGAGAGAATTGGACGGGAAGTATCGGTGGTGGTACGATGGTGGCGTAGATGGTCCGAGGAACATTCCCACACGAGAAGACGTGGAACCGGGAGTGACAGACGGACTGATGAGCGGACCGATCGACGCATAAGAAGAGCGGCGTTGTGAAGCAGAACATCCACTGCGACACAAATTCGAGCTGCCGTTGCACCTCAGGTGACTGTGCGAACAATCCGCAACGGATGCAGGACTACGTGCACGTTTGCCTCTGGCACGTGTACCTCTGACTCCAGCCCACCGTCAGGAACGGCTGCAGTGGTGTCGCCAACGTCTGCACTGGAGAACGCAATGGCAATCTGTCGTGTTCAGCTAAGAAAGCAGATTCTGCTTGGGAGCCTCCGATGGCCGTATACGTGTTCGCAGACGCACAGGGGAGCGTCTCCACCCTTCTTGCATCCGCCAGCGACACACAGGGCCTACACCTGGTCTCCTGGTGTGGGGAGCGATCAGCTATCACTCCCGTACACAACTAGTGTTTGTACCGGGCACGTTAAACAGCACCTCCTACATCAACAACATCATTCAGCCCGTTGTTGTGCCATTTGTAAGGTCGGTCCATCGTGGTGTTTTCCAGCAAGATAACGCACGCCCACACACGGCACGTGCAACGCAGCATGCACTTCAGGGTGTGAGACAATTTCCATGGCCTGCACGTTCACCGGATTTGTCCCCCATTGAGCACGTGTGGGATTTTATGGGACAACTACTTATCGGCTCGCCACGACCATCCCCGATTTACGCGTCCAGGTTGAGGATGCTTGGAACTCAATACCCCAAACTTACATCCAACATCTGTACGACAGACTCCATGCCAGAATTGCACAGTGTGACGCAGTTCATGGCGGTTCAGCCTCGTACTAACCATGTTACATGGAAATGTTATTTTTCAGTTTACCAGCAAATACAGCTGTATTTTGCCATAATGTTTTGTTCACGTTATCCTCTGTATTCCGTTATTATGCTGTATAAATTTCGTTAGTATCAGACGTCTCCTTCTTGGTGTTCTTTTTTCACTTTCCGCCAGTGTATAAACTGTCCTTTGCAAGCAGTCGTTGCAATCACATGACAATCGATTCAAAATGTGCACCTTTCGCAGCACAGAGATGGCGCAAACGAAGAATGGAATTTTCAGTCACCCTCTGTAGTGTGTCAACGGAAATGGACGCACATGCCTCACCGATCAACTCTTCAAGCTCGTCCAGTGTTGCAGAATTGTTCTGGAAAACAGTGTCCTTCAATGTGCCCACTAAAAGTAGTCGCAGGGGGTAAGGTCGGGTGAGTATGGAGGCCAATCCATGCCTGTTCCAGTAAATGTGGAATAGTTCAAAGCAATGACTGTATTCCCGAAGTATTCCTCAAGAAAGGCAAAAACCGCTAGGGTACGGTGTGATCGGGCCCCATCTTGCATAAACCGCGAAGTCCCTGATACTCGAGTACCAGAAAAACACGTTGCTCCACGGAATACATGACTTCATCCACTTCCTTCAGAACGTTAACCTCCTTCCACGTTTCGACAGCGGAACTGTCCGAAGACTGATCGCTCTGTGCTTCACAACATTATTTATTGGACCGCATTGCGACTACAGCGTACAGCGCCACCTTTCGGCAACATTTGTAAGTAATTTTGAAACTTCTGTATTAGATTTTTACGGCTTTTCAAATAAACATACCACTTGTTTTATTCTTCTATCGATCTCCGTTTCCGAGTTATTTCATTTTAAAATCAGGGAGTCCTTTGTAGGACACCCTGTATAAGCTCGCCTCATCTTCGCCTTCTCCTGTGGCTTCCAGGAGCTCGTTTTCAATCGTCTATCTTTGAAACATGTTCCATGGCTTCGTGAACTACGATGAAGTGTTCTAGGACGACGTGGAATGGTCACAGTCTTCATTGACCCTAACAATGCATTCGCCACACCGTCGGCTCACTCTGTGACTTCTTGGAGATCTTTCTGCATCGTCTTCTTCTGAAGCTTGTTCTAGGGTTTCAGCGAGAACAAGGATGGTATTGGACGGTGCACAATATTCGCAGACTAACAATACGCTCACGAACAAGAGCCGACACAATTCCTTCTTTCATTAAAAGTTCACTCCCGCTGTTTTACATTTGTAATCTTCACCTAGCAGTTGCTGAGTGACGACAAATCAGCTTACTGAACTCGAACATCTGATGTTGCCAAAGGATAATGCAATACAAATCAGCTTACTGAACTCGAACACCTGATGTTGCCAAAGGATAATGCAATACAAATCAGCTTACTGAACTCGAGCATCTGATGTTGCCAAAGGATAATGCAATACAAATCAGCTTACTGAACTCGAACATCTGATGTTGCCAAAGGATAATGCAATACAAATCAGCTTACTGAACTCGAACATCTGATGTTGCCAAAGGATAGTGCAATACAAATCAGCTTACTGAACTCGAGCATCTGATGTTGCCAAAGGATGATGCAATACAAATCAGCTTACTGAACTCGAACATCTGATGTTGCCAAAGGATAATGCAATACAAATCTGCTTACTGAATTCGAACATCTGATGTTGCCAAAGGATAATGCTTCATCTTTGCCTCGTTCTGTGGCTTGCAGGAGCTCGTTTTCAATCGTCTATCTTTGAAACATGTTCCATGGCTTCGTGAACTACGATGAAGTGTTCTAGGACGACGTGGAATGGTCACAGTCTTCATTGACCCTAACAATGCATTCGCCACACCGTCGGCTCACTCTGTGACTTCTTGGAGATCTTTCTGCATCGTCTTCTTCTGAAGCTTGTTTTACGGTATCAGCGAGAACAAGGATGGTATTGGACGGTGCACAATATTCGCAGACTAACAATACGCTCACGAACAAGAGCCGACACAATTCCTTCTTTCATTAAAAGTTCACTCCCGCTGTTTTACATTTGTAATCTTCACCTTGCAGTTGCTGAGTGACGACAAATCAGCTTACTGAACTCCAACATCTGATGTTGCCAAAGGATAATGCAATACTATTAAGCACTACTATCATCCATTTATTGTCAGATTATACTCGAACTTGAGCTCTTTAAAGGCTCCCGGAATAAAATTAGACAAAATGAACCCATGAATTCATTAGCAATACGTATGCATTAATTTTGCACAATACTAAGATACTTTTTAGTGTATTCCAGATTCCAACAAAAGAGTGCCTCCCTATGTGAATCAGTAATTTTAATTTAAAGGTATATATATATACATATCCACATGTTTTATTTTGAATTAATTGTCTATGAGATAACATTTAATAAAGTATAAATTCCATTTCAATTTAGTGATATCTTCAGGTGACTTAGAGCATGATATACGTACACGCACGCTTTAATCGGGCACAGAAGGAAGTAACGATGAGAACATTTTCGTTGAAAGCAACTGATTTAAATATTCTCCTCATTGCTTTTTCTTTAGCTCTTTGAGAAACTCTTTCTGAAGCAAGCAAAAATTCCTGCTAAATGTAACTTCTTTTGTGCTTTAGCGAACAACGAAAACACAATTCAGTGAATCGGAAGCTCGGCTGATTAATAATTATTAACACATGTAGTTTTCCAATTTCCTCTTTCCTCTTTCTCCTAAACGTAAAATATTGTGCCCTTTCCTTATCTATGGTTGGGACTGCAGGAACTTAAATCATTTGTGAATCACAGCAACTCCTTTTGCAAATCTTTGTCTTACATTTATTAAAATTACTGTCACATATGGCAAGCTCAAGAGGTTTTTGTTTTTCCCAAATTTTTTTACCCTAATGAACTTAAAAGCGTTGATACATTTTATCCATTTCATCTGTAAATCACTAGAAGTAAACACATCGGACCAAAAATTACGGAATGCCGATTGAAACATGTGCATAAGAATAAAGTTGATTAACGTTGTGTAAATATGAAGAGTGAAACTGCTGGATTATTATTGTGGATGTCTGAGGTGTGTGCATAAAGCCTCTGTAGCCTTCTGAATTTCCCTTTACAGGTACAAATATGGGTCGTAAAGATGACTTTACTGATAGCAATATGGGGCTATTATTTTTGGGCGGGAACATGGTCATTCCTTGCAAGGTTTGTTGGACAGTCCGAGTCAACTGTCACTAATGTCCATTTTCAGTGGAAGAAGTATGGAAGCTATCACTGCAGGCGGAGAAATTGTGGTAGAAACACTATAATGACAAATCGGGATCGCAGGCGTTTGGGACGATTAGAAACTGATGCACGTTTCTAGACTCGCCAAGAACTGCTTCAACAGTACGATGCTGGACCCAGGAAACCAGTCTCAGAACGAACGCTACGGAGAGAACTGCATGGCTTGGGCATTTTAAGTCGTGTACGTCCGAAGTTAACAACTGTCCAGAGGAAAAACCGCTTTCTTTCGGCAAAACTTCATCGTCACTGGACCATTGAGCAATGGAGACGAATCATATGCTCCGACGAATCTAGATTCTGCTTGTATTCCAATGATGGTCGCTCCAGGGTCATTCGGTTGGCTGGAGAAGTGTTTAACCCAGAATGTCTCCAAAGAACTCTGCAAAGAGTTGGTGGAAGCGTCATGTTTTGGGGCCGTATTTCAATTACTAGGGTTGGACCATTCGTTGAGGTGTCCAATCGCATGAAACCTGTGGATTATGTGCTTCTTGTGACGTACTACAGAAGTGAGAACATGTGTCAAGACGACAAATACTCAGCGAGACATTCTGTTTGCGCAGTTCAGTTGGGAGAGCGACTTTCTCCGGATTGAGGGAACACGGTTGTTGGGAGAGCGACTTTCTCCGGAGTGAGAGGACAGAATGTTTCCAAAGAACTGTACAAAGAGGTGGTGGAAGTGTCATGTTTTGGGGCCGTATTTCAATTACTAGGGTTGGACCATTCGTTGAGGTGTCCAATCGCATGCAACCTGTAGATTATGTGCTTCTTGTGACGTGCTACAGAGGTGAGAACATGTGTCAAGACGACAAATATTCAGCGAGACATTCTGTTTGCGCAGTTCAGTTGGGAGAGCGACTTTCTCCGGATTGAGGGGACACGGTTGTTGGGAGAGCGACTTTCTCCGGAGTGAGAGGACAGAATGTTTCCAAAGAACTGTACAAAGAGGTGGTGGAAGTGTCCTGTTTTGGGGCTGTATTTCAATTACTGAAGTTGGACCATTCGTTGAGGTGTCCAATCGCATGAAACCTGTAGATTATGTGCTTCTTGTGACGTGCTACAGAGGTGAGAACATGTGTCAAGACGACAAATATTCAGCGAGACATTCTGTTTGCGTAGTTCAGTTGGGAGAGCGACTTTCTCCGGAGTGAGAGGACAGAATGTTTCCAAAGAACTGTACAAAGAGGTTGTGGAAGTGTCATGTTTTGGGGCTGTATTTCAATTACTGAAGTTGGACCATTCGTTGAGGTGTCCAATCGCATGAAACCTGTAGATTATGTGCTTCTTGTGACGTGCTACAGAGGTGAGAACATGTGTCAAGACGACAGATATTCAGCGAGACATTCTGTTTGCGTAGTTCAGTTGGGAGAGCGACTTTCTCCCGAGTGAGGGGGACACGGCTTCGATGCCCGTCGTGGACAAACTTGTGTTTTCACACTGGAGTCCGATTGTGGAAAATGGATCCACTGGCCGTTGGGTTCTTCGAAAAGTGTGTGATGTTTGTTCCACACATTGTTTGGAATTAATGAAAAATTCCTACCTCACTTCGAAGAAATAAAATTTAAGAGGGAGATGATGTGACGCACTAGAGAGGTGAAAACATGTGTCAAGGCTGCAAATCTACAGCGAGACATTCTGTCCGCGTTGCTCAGTTGGGAGAGCGACTTACTCCGGAGTGAGACATTATGTCCGCGTTGCTCAGTTGGGAGAGCGACTTACTCGGGGACGCGGAATAGATGTTCGTCGGGGACGCGGATTAGATGTTCGTCGGCGTCGCGGATTAGATGTTCGTCGGCGACGCGGATTAGATATACTTCGGGGACGCGGATTAGATGTTCGTCGGGGACGCGGAATAGATGTTCGTCGGGGACGCGGATTAGATGTTCGTCGGGGACGCAGATTAGATGTTCTTCGGGGACGCGGATTAGATATTCTTCGGGGACGCGGATTAGATATTCTTCGGGGACGCGGATTAGATGTTCGCCGGGGACGCGGAATAGATGCTCGTCGGGGACGCGGATTACATGTTCGTCGCGGACACGGATTAGATGTTCGTCGCGGACAAACTTGTGTTTTCACATACTTTTAAATAAAACACTGTTGCCATTTATCCGGTTTTTGTAAAAAGAAGGACACATGGGTGATCCTGTGTTTCAATATGATAACTCTTGTTTTCATCGAGCTATAATAATTAAGCTGGGTTGGTTTGAAGAACTCAAGAGAGATGTTCCACATCTCAATTGGCCAGCAAATTCACATGATCTAAATGTGATTTAAAAAATCTGGAACATGTTAGAAATAGCCGTGAAGAAGAAAAAAACAACAACACCATGCAAATTTGGGGCCATTAAGTTATCTTTTGAGCATGGAGTAGAATAAACTTGATGCGCATGTATCAGCCTTTGGACAACTTAAGATTTTTAGTTCCTGTCTATAAAATTTGGTTTGTTATCCTTGAGCAATATCTCCTTTTTAGTTCTTTCCTTTAGGTAAATTAGTTTTGCTTTCGTTAAGCAATTTCTCCTTTTTAGTTGCTGTCTCTATAAAATTCGGTTTGTTTTCCTTGAGCAATTTCCCCTTTTTAGTTCCTGTCTTTATGGAAATTAGTTTTGCTTTCTTTAAGCAATTTCTCCTCTATAGTTCCTGTCTCTGTGTAAATTTGGTTTGTTTATCCTAAGCAATTTCTTAACTTAAAGTTTACAATTTCTTTCTCGCCAGAATCTCTCTTTGGCAACAAGCATTTGAGGTCAGTGGTTGAGGGACGTAGGCAAAAAGATGAGATAAGAAGGTTGTTTTCAATTTATGTTCGCTGGCTGAAAAGCTTACGAGTTATGAAGTTGGTTATTATCGATGTTATATGTTAAAAGTCCGATGTAATTCGAGCTTCAGTGAAGCGTATATGGAAAGATGTTTCTTTATTGCTGTAGTGACATTAGTTGTCAGCGGGACTTTGATATTATTGTCGTTTATTCTGCGACTGAAGCAATATAATTGAAGTGACCTCAGATGTGCTGACGTGAATAATTAGTTTAAAAACTGTAAGCAGAACTACTGACATCTTCTTGAAGTACAATTTGAATTCCTAATTAAGGATATTGAAGTTAAGCTATACCGGGTCCCTACTAATACGAACCAGCTGCGACATTATTATTTATTTATTTTTTTGATTAAAGGTTTAATGACCACCGTGAGGAACTTGGTGGTCAATAAGCAGTCGCCCGTCCCTAATTTAGGGCCACTGATTCCAGGGAAGGGAGAGAGCCAGTGCTGTAAGACAAGCACAACGTCCATGCCTCATCTGGATTCGAACCTGGACCCATCTCGGACGAATGATTAGAAGCCTTCGCTTACACCACTGCGCCGGCGGGGCGGCTTACGGTATTTGAAAACAAGCTGCACTTGATGTTGGTATTCTAGATAAACTGACTTTGCCCATAGTTATACTCTTAAAACCTAAGAACACTACAAACTTCATTGGCACGAGCAGTCCGAAAATAGCATTTCATGTGTATGGAGTCTCAAATGTGTAGTTTTTAGACTGCATATACATATGAAATGCTGTTTACATATAGAAATATATTTTTTTTCATCATTGACATGTGACAGAAACAAATGCATTTCTATATGCATCCCTGAGCTTATAAATTTGGCTCCATTTTTGGCCGTATTGGTAGTCTTGAGAACAGTAAAGTGCGTTTCGATCTGTAGTTAAGAAAGCATAACATTTCAAAGAAAGATAATGCGAAAGATTTCCTTCTCGACACAAAAACGTAGAGTATTTTTTCACTTTATTCTACAAATTCTGGTGCTTTGCGAGGCAAATTTATATCTTACAGTTGGGTGATTTCCGTAGATTCGAGTGAAAAGCAGGCGAAAGCAACTGAAATTTCAGAGCAAATGTTTCTTTAAAATCTAACAGAAAACCTTTCTTTAGCTCTTGAACTATTTTTTTTGGAACATTTCTTCAATATTTTCTTAAACTTATATAGTGTTTTCACCATAAACGTGAAGTGGCTATAAAATTTAATTGGATTAAAACCTATTTTTCCGATAGATCAGCCTTCTTCTTCTAAATTGGATAGTCTGTTTTGCTATGCCATTTCAAAAGATTTACGAGTATTATAATGTGAGTCGCTCACGAGGATATTTTCCGAGAAAACTCTAAATATCTATAAGTTAAAACTTTTCGTTTGTATAGATCAAACATGTTAAAATATCCCTTCAATAGACACAATACTTCTATTTTTTCCATTTCAATTTTAGATTTATTGATTTTACTGTTTGTGGAAGGAACTTTGAGTGCCAAAATCGATGCCTTTAAGTGAAAATCGGACGAAGAATAAATTCTGCTAGATTGTTTTCTCACAGTAGATCAAAACATGAACGGCTATTAGAAATTTACCTGGTAAACAAGAAATTGAAAGATCAAAATTGTCGATTTTTAAGATATATCTGATAGTGAAAAAGTAAAGCAGTACGATTGTAATCCCCCATACCACCTCAGGGTTTTGAAATTTTCCCATTTCAGTGGAGCTGCAGATAACAATAAATCCTAAAGATGCCAAAGTTGATACTTATATTGTTGTTATTGCGCAAATGTTCTGAATAAGTAAGAACGATTGTAAACACTTTGTTGATTCAATTTTGCTTCTTTAAAAATGTCTGTATCTTGAACATAACATCATTATAATGAGTTTCTTGAAAAATATTCATGTTAGGGTGCACTTGGAGTTTTACCTCCCTGCTTAAGTGTAGTATAAGTCTTTCGAAGAAAAACAATTTCCCCTCTGGAGTAGCATCTAAAGGAATATGTTGAAGCGATTTATTTTCGAGATGTTGTGGTGTTAAGGATTTCTGAATGCAATTTCACTTTACAGAAATACGTAACCTTAATAAAAGGTACTTACTTTTGAAGAATACGTTACCTGACAACGTAATTGGCCATCACACAACTCCTGGACAAGACAATTTTGCAAGTTCATCTTCTGTTTTTCAAAGAGATTAACTTGTATATGTTGATAATTGAAATATTTAAAATTCTGATTAAATAATATTTTTCGTACCTTCACAGTTTACACTACGGTCTCAATACATGGACATTATTTATAAACGTCAAACAAGTGGTACAACATCAACATATCCACGAACACAATTCGTGCGCTTGAGAAATTTCCTATCTAAAATCATTAACAAACTATAACTGAACAATCTGCTTATTTTACATTGAAAGATCACAAGGCATTATGGATATGTTTCTTAAATGCGCTATGGATATTGTGAAAATGTAAATTTACCTGCTAGGACATTCCAGAAAATTAAAATGTGTAAACTTTCTCGCATTTTAAAAGTCAATCTTTGATTTCCAGTAATAGTGAATTTAACGATTTCTTCTAGTGATTCGCAGACTATTGTTTAAATACACTTAAAATAAAAGAAACTGTCTTTTTGGTTCTGGTTCTTGCACTTCGGAAATAAACATTTTGCTTGAGGGTTCACTGTATAAAACTACTTCAAGTTTGGTCATTTTTGTTTGAATTTTTCTTTAGAGTTTTGGTATAGGAATGATTTGTTGAGAGGGTACGTCTGATGCTGTTGAAACCTACTTGGATGAAGTTTATGTGTCCGAATTGAAAGATTTCGGGTTTACTATACATTAGCTGCTGAACTGTGCAGTAAAGCTGAGTGTTTCGTTCCTTAACCGTATTAAAGGTATAGCACATACCGATGGGATCTGGGAATAGCTGTATTTTAGAACTGAATTACAGAGCTCAGTATCTCAACGAAATGTTAACACTTTTCATCTTTGAGGATAACAGAAATTTCTCTGGTCACTGACGCCATGAAAATGACATTATTTTTTATCACTGTGATCGACAATTATTTGTTAGATCATTTATATGATTCCTGAGAGCTTTATGTTATTGCTTTGTAGATGTAATACTTTGATTAATGTAATTAATCTGTCGATGGGATTCTTCGATTAATATGACTCCTTTGTAGATGTGATTCTTTCATTTATGTGATTACTTCGTAGAAATGTGTTTTTTACTCAGCCATAAAATATGCCTTGTTTGTTGGTACAGTTGTTTTAAATGATATTTCAGTTATCTGAATACTTTTTATATATTCATATAGCCATGCAAATGTCAAAAAAGTCACATAGCTGTTTAATTATTAACGTGCTATTTAGACAATCTACATTTTGAGGTTACTCACCTATATCCCAAATATCCATTAAGAGGTTTTCATCTCTTACACACATTTTCAACACGTAATTTTCAGTAGTCACATCCTAGTTCAAGGCCCAAAAACCGCCCTGGAGGAAAAGAAAAAGAAAAAAAAAACGAAGTTTTGTGTGAGTGTGATGTGTGTTTTTGGGCCTTGAACCACGATGTGACTACTGAAAATTACGTGTTGGAAATGTGTGTAAGAGATGAAAGCCTCCTAAAGGATATTTTGGATAAAGGTGAGTAACCTCAAAATGTAGATTGTATATTTTTTGTGAGATTCACATACAATATGAAAACGGAATAACTACCCTAAAGGTTTTTATTCACAGGGATAATATTATAAAGTGTGTAAAAGCTCAAATCGAGTTGTATATCTGAAATTATACATTTTACTCTGTATATTGCAACAATCAGCTGACATCGATTTCTTTACTCGAACGTATAATTACAGCATATTCTACTACTTAATGCTTAAACATTTTCAACTCTCATCAGACGATTCTCTTTAGAAAAGGCATAATTCAAAGTTGTCAATTATTTTTGCCTTAAAATCTGGCGTAGAACTTACCCAAATTGATTTACAGCCAAATTCAATAATTTTTGGTTGAAAATCTCACCGAAATTGTTTTCGAATTCAACCAGTTTTGGCTTTTAATCTCATTGGGAAGTTACAGAACTCAATAATTTTTGGCTTGAACCGTCAATAAAACCTACATGAATTTAATTACTTTTGGTTTAAAGACATTGAGAATTTTCTGAACTTAGGAAGTTCTGGCTTCAAGTTTCACCGAAACCCTACTAAATTTCAAGAAACCTCCCTAGGTAAATAGTCTCTTACAGTCGCGTAGAAAAACTGACCAGAACCTCTTTTCTTTGGATTTGAGAGAAATGTAACTAGAAAGAAAATGTTTCGCTGCCGAAATTCTGAAAGAAGAAGAACCATGAAATCACTCTTAAAATCGTTTAAAAATTGCTTAACCTTTAATGCCTAAAATATATAAATATATTTTTTTGGTGATCAGTAAGTTGAAGTGTGAAAACTGTGGACAGGTGCATTAAGATGATATCCCAGAACAGGGCCAAAAGCTTTGCTGAAGATACTTCTAGGGATATCATGGCTGTAAGAAAGAGACTAAGAGCGTAAGAAAGTAAGGGAGAAAAAAGAATATGAGAGAAGGTTCCATTCATTTATTTCAGTAAATGTCGAAAAGGAATTTCATTAATTATGAGGTTAACAGAGAGAAACAATAAGCGCAAAATAAAAATAAAAATTTGAGATATGGGTTGAATGTCATACACAGAAAATTGTATGCGCAATGATCTTCAAGATTTTTCTCTTTGCGAAATTATATTAAAGAACCTATCAGTTTCTTGTCAAGTGTTGTAGGTCTTACCTAATTTCTGATTTCTGCTCTTACAAGGAAGAAACTGATGAAGTTTCGAGCATTTTTAATTATTCCATAAAAAGGATTTGTGCGGCTGCGTCTCTACTAAACGAGATCTACGCTATGGAGCGTTGAACCTCCAAGGTGGCTAAGTGGTCAGAAGCGTAGGTTTCTGGCTAGTCATCCGAATTGGGCCCACATTCGAGCCCCAGTTGAGGCATGGCTAAGGGACACTTAATTAGGGGTGGGCGTCTGTTTATGCCTTTTGAGTTGCTCATGGCGTTCGTTAAATCCCAAGACAAAAAAAAGGAGCTCCGAAGTAAAGAAAAAAAAATTGCCCTTGTCGCATTGTTTGAAACATTTTGGTATCCTACACACAGCCTTTAATCTGAGCGAGCAACATCCTCGAGAAAGTCCAGTTTTGGAGCTAATCTTCAATAATTTTTCAGTAATCGAAAAGAAATGCAAAAATAATCGCAATGTTTTTTATAAGTCTTCGCTTTGACGACTTCAATTCTAAATATTATAACGTAGAAGTCTTTTCGTACTTCTACGTTAATTTAAAACAGCAACATACTATAATATAGTTCCTAAATTAAAGAAACCTTAACGGCCAGACGAAACTTGTAAATAACAGAAGTCAAACTTGCGGAAAAGATGCTTTATTCAAGGTTGTAGCACGTCCATAACAGAACGATATCAATATTTAAACACACCACACAACTTCACAGCTCTTAACACAACGCTCGCTTTACACGCTCTCCAGCAACAGTTTTGTCGTCGTTTTTATCTCTCGTTCTTATCTTATCTCAGACATACGTCACGTGCATTCAACCTCAATTGTGTTGCCAAACGTATTCGTTTGAGAGAAAGGATATTACGTTAAGAGTGAAATATAACTGAGAATAACCTCAAGATTTACATAGGGAAAGAAACTAAAAAGGAAAGTTAATTTAGAATATACGTCACAATATGCTTGTGCACATAAGCATTTGAAATTGAGGCCAGTCTACTAAGTGAAAAAGACTTCGTGTGGCGGAAACGGGAAAAGAAAATACACTGATGTTCAAAATTAAGAGAATTTGCACATTTGTTGGAATTTCTGAAAAACTAATGGACACATTTTAATGAAATTTGGTATGGATACACAGTTATATAAGAAAAAAAATATGCCATACAACAGTCATGGTACGCACTCATGATCGTCAGTAAGGCTCATCAGCGCAGGAATGTCCAAAATCCACGTTGCAAGATCGAACATAAAATGACTCTAATATGGGGTATGGTCCCCTCTCACAGTCAAACAGCTATCACAGCGTGACGTCATACTGTAAACGAGGCAGTTGATGAGTCCCTGTGGCAGTCGGTCCCACTCCTGCAGCAACGCAGTTTTCACCTCCTGCATGGTTCTCGGAGGGGGATGCCGGGCTGCAACTGCCCTCCCAAGAGCGTCTTTGACATGTTTGATAGAGTTTAGTCTGGCGATCTGGCTGGCCGATCCATCCGGCGAATATCCTCACTTTCAAGATAATCGTCGACCAGGTGAGCCCTATGTGGACGAGCGTTGTCGTCCATAAAAAAGGAACCAAGGGCCAACTGCGCCCCTGAAAAGTCGAACATAGGGCTGTAAGATCTAATCCCTATACTTATCAGCAGTCAGGGAGCCTCTGTCAAACACACAGAGAGGTGTGCGGCCGTCCAACATGATGCCTGCCTAGACCATGACACTTCCGCTGCCATAACAGTCCCTTTCTTTGATATTGGAGGACAGGTATCGGGTCCCAGTTTCTCTCCAGATGAAGGTACGTCGAGAATCAGTGTCCAGGCTGAATCGCGACTCGTCTGTGAAGAGAACGTTACTCCACCGAAGTCTGGTTCAAGGCTAATGTTATCTGCACCATGCTAAACACGCTCTCTTGTGTGCTGAAGTGAGTGGGACGCAGACAGCGGATCATCTGGCCAAAAAGCGTTCTCTCATGAAGCCTTCGGGAAACAGTAACCCTTGAAACTCGGATTCCAGTGGCGGCATGCAGCTCACGAGATAGTTGTGCAGCTGTAGCAGTCCTGTGGTGCCTCGCTGAAAGTGCCAAATAAGGATCTTCATTGGCCGTCGTGGCTCTTGGACGACCTTGCCCAGGCCTTCTCGATATGGATCCGGTGTCCTTAAGCTGTTTCCACAAATTGCAGACGACACTGGGCGTTACATTGAGCTCTGTAGCAACCTGCACTTGCGATTGCCATGCCTCCAATCTGCCGTCGATTCTCCACCTCATTCCGTCATCAATACGTTCGTGGTAACTCATTGTACCTGATTGCTTATGAAATTGAACCAACTCCTGCAAGAAACATAACGAATGTCGCCGAGGAGTACGAGCGAACTAATCGCGGAAAAAGCCGCTTGTGCTTTTCATGACCTCCGCTGTCACAGCTCCGCCCGCACGCACGTGTACGTTTACGTATTCGACACTGCAAATTTTCATTCTTATTCGGCGGCATAATTTGTACCTTTGGTTCCGTACTTTTTGTGGAAATCGACAAAATGTGCAAATTCTCTTAATTTTGAACAACAGTGTAGAATTAAACCAAATAATCTATTTGGACCGTTGGCGTGACAAAGCGGTAACTTCTACGTAAATAAATAGGCTAAGAAACTAAAATTCGACGCGTACAATATAGCAAATTAGATTTGCTTTTGTGAACCAAATTTCTACAGGAAAACTATTTGGTGTTAGAGCTGCAGGAAACACAACATCAATGTGATATACAAAGTTTCTCTTTTGTCGGTTAGTTTTGTTGTACACACTACAAAGGCTTAAAAATACTCTGGAACAGTTCGGCAGGAGAAACATGACCAAAATGTAGGTTGACCAAACGAAAACTCATAAAAGGCGGGTTGTTAATTCATTTATGCATTGATAGCACAATTTAAAGTATCAAAATGTTCAATTATGCTTTAATAGCACATTTTCATATTTATATATAACAAAGAATTATGTTACCCCACTAAATAATCAAAACTGCAAAAAACTTTGAAAATCTAAGTTCGCATGAAGTGCAGAATAAAATTTTCAAGAGGAACAGCTAACAAAATTCCAAACACAAAAACTCTCATAAACCTAAGTAATTCTAAATATTTAGGAAATCAAAGAACTATTCATAATTGCTTTAACTTGTTCTGTCTCCCAAGTTTAGTTAGGCCTACACTTTGTTAAAAGCTGGTTTAAATGTAGCAATGTGTTTCGAATTTCATCCTTTTTTTTTCATTTTCATATATTAGAGCATATCCACACCTTCTAGGGCAGCAATATTCTGTATATAATAACAACTTGTGATTTCTTGTTTTTGTTTTGTTTCAAGCACTCGCTTTTCAGTTTATTTATTGCTTTTATATGTCTAGATGATGGGGAGGCGTGAAGTGTCAAGTTTGTAGTTTTGAAATTCTTAAAAGTCATTAAAAATTGTGAAGTCAATTTAAATAATTTAGACTTGTTTAATTTTTTTCAAAAATAGGCTCTCAAACCCTTGATGAATGGCAGCAAAATGGCAATAAATATATTGTTTTATAAATTATGGGTAGCTGCCAAAGTATTACTTTTGATTAAAAATTATTTTCGCTCATCAATTTTTTTGGGACCTTTTGCAAACTTGACATGGTAGAAGCCCATGTATACTTGGTCTACGTAGAAATGAGAAAACTGCAGGCCGCTAAAAATACCACAATTGGCGGCTATCAAAATTTTCTTCAATCCTTCTACTTTTTTCTGAAGCAATTTTGACTAGTTCTTTGATTTCCTAAAATTTTAAAATGGTAATGGTTAATGAAAGCCTTTTAAACTGCTGATCAAGGGAGAAATCCAACAAGTTCGGACAAACAAATAACCCAGACCCAGCTAGGATGATTAAATAGAAGTTCGCGCCTTTAACTGACACTGGCACACCGCTGTCCATGGATTTTCATCCTTTCATAGAAAACTAATCTGATTTCAAACAATTCCATCGGTGTTTTCGATTCAAATTCCCTAAAGATATTTCGAATTCCTCTTATTCTGCAAATCATTTATCTAGTCTTAAGCTATTACGTCTGTGCCTTTGATTCGGACTTCTTAGTAATGTTTTAGATTCCCTCTTTCCTGTAGAGAATATTCCTGGTCTCAAACTATTCCGTTACCATTTTCGATAAATGAGACTATTGTGTGAAAAAGATATTTTCTGTAATCTGATTCATAGTTATAAAAGGAAACATATCGTTAAATAAAAATCACGCTGTTTGTTTCGTTCGGTCTTCAGCTAAGTGAATATGTTTTGACGGCACAAGACACCAACTTACTAACTTTGATCTCTGTAAGTATTGCAAGCAGACTTGCCTCTTTTGTGCTAGGTAACATAAATTTCAGTGAAGTTTAGGGCCTTCAGTATGTAGAATACCATTTCGAAGAGCAACCTGTCATAAAAACACCCCCAATGTATATACATTTAGAAGCTTTATCGCTTTAGTTACTCGAAGAATAATAAATTATTAGCTGCTGGAGCCGAGATTGTCATTCCAAATAATTCAAAACACGAAACAACTTAGATATTGATGCAGATATTTATAATTCCTTTCCCTCAGTGATTAAAAATGTTTTTGTACGTTCATTGTTGTAATATTCAACCATAAATTCAGACTTTTCAAAGAAGAGCTGTGTTTAAGGAAACATAAATTAGTAGTCGCGAAATCTATATTATTACTGAATTCATAAAACAACCACTGTCTAAACGGAATCAACAATCCTGAGAACAATTCAGGTATTTGTAGATTTCGGTTCGCAATTCAACTTTGAGAGCGTTTATAAGACACGGATGTTATTTCCGTTCTTCCCGTTTGAATCTTTCCATTTGCTAGAGCCAGCAGCTTTGAATTTGGAATAAATGGATGCTTTTAGTCTTAGGTGCCCAAATCTATAGTAAAAGTGTAAAAAATACATCCTAAATTTCGCGACATTGAATCCATATGAAATATTTTACCTAATTCATGTTTTTAGCCATTATATTTTCATTCTTAGGTTTATATATTTCATTTCATTTTTATTTTCAGTTGTGACCATATACACCAAAAGCAGTACCATAATAATAACAGCATAACATAATGATAATAGTGTAACTAGTGACAATTGGGAAGCACGAGAGAAAAGGCCTGAAATGGCCTAACATAGCCCTCGACACCCATCATAAAGATCGTATAAGTCATAAAGATCGTATAAGTCAGGAACAGACATAACTAATTTTCTGACATCATATAAGGAAATTGGTAAGTAGTAAATAAAAATTATAGAGAAAGAAAGGTCATCATGAATAGTTTAGTATTGTGTAAGTAGAATTGTATCCCAGTTTCACAATTTTTCACTACAAATAAGAGTATAGGCATATCAAATTCCAAAAGTAAACAAGATAACCTTCAAAGAGTTAGTGAAAAAAAAACTGTGATAGAACTAGTTCTTTCCCAATAGATAGAGTTTTAGTTTTTTCTTAAAAAGATTAATATTATTAATAGCAGTAAGATGGCGAGAAAAAGTTTTCCATAATTTAGGGCCAGAGTAATTTGTGATTTTTAAAATATTCTGTATGTGTGAATAACGGTAGCAGTTTAAATCTATTTCTTGTTGGATAAGTATGAGTATGTATATTGATTGTACTCAAATTATAGTAGAGGTTATATTTTATTCTTTTAAACATAATCTTTCTCAAGTTATATTCATATAATTGTTGTATAGTTAATATATTGAAAGTATTGGGATGTGTAGTTGTTCTATATGTCAAATTGGAAGATTGATGTCTCTCGATTTTTAATTCCAATAACCTGATAAATTTATTTTTTAATTTTTGTAGTTCGTGAACGTTATATTGTGTTGTTTTCCCCAATATCAACATTCAGTAGGTAAAACAAAGTGACCATCTAGAGCTAACAGTGACTAACTAGAACTTGAAAAAAAGGGATCGATTAGAATTAATATTTCAATCTGGCTTACGCGCTTTAGATGATTACAAGTAGCTTAAAGCAGATATTCGTGCTAATAATCTGTTGTAGTTTCTTTTGCAGCACTGCGAAAAAGACATGCACTTTAATTTAGCTTTTCAAAGAGTTTTTTTTTTTGATGAAGTATATCGTGGTCTTACTGGTGCTACGTTTTCTTGTATGATCTTCTAAAGCATTTCACTACCTTTTATAGAGTTCTTGTTTTCTGTTTGTGACCTTTCGGACCACAATCGTATTGCGCCCACAGAGAACGTTTGGATTCTCAAATTTTTGAAAAATACTTGTCTGCAACGAACTGTATGCAGAATTTTCCATTTTTGCTTATTTATTAAAAGAAGTAAGACTGAAAAGGGTATTACAAAATCATTTTCTTCAGTACTCTTACTTGTGATGCACTGAAAATAGCTACTGAGCCATTCAGGATTCTCACTGAAGGATCACTTTCATTTGAACTTATCCATTAAAGGGTACTTGCACTTTGAACTCATCCATTAAGGGTACTTTTACTGTTGCTGACGAAGACTTTGTCTGTGGTATTACCTAATTTCTAAAAAAATATCAAATCTGTCCTATTTGTCATAAAAAATATTTCTTTCTTAATTTTCGGTTCGAAAAAGAAGGGGTCGTCTTATACACTGAAGAGCAATTGAATTAGAGATACCTGTCTAGTAACGTGTAGCACCACCTTTCGCCTTGATGACGGCGGCGATTCGTCTAGGCATGGACTCGACAAGACACCGGAAGCGTTGGGAAGCCATACGGATCCACAACCACTAATCAAGCTCCCACACTTCACGAAGATTTGATGGAGGGGGTCAGAGCCTCGAACATCTCTCTCGATGGCATCCCAGATGTGATCAATGGGATTGAGGTCAGGGGGCCTAGCTTGCCAAGGAAGCGAGGTCACGTCGGTGGAGTGTTCATCCAACCATTCGGGTACAATTCGGGAGCTGCATTGTCTTGTTGTAGGATGAGGTCCCCAGTGGGATGTTGAAGACGCACAAACGGGAGCAAATGGTCGTCCAGGATATCCCGGTAACGTTGACCTGTGAGGAACGATGTCACACGTACCAGGGGTCCCATTTCAGTCCACGTAAACAGTCCTCAGACAAGAATGCCACCCCCACCAGCTTGAAGAGTGCCCTGCTGGCAAGAAGGATCCATAGCTTCATATGGTTTGCGCCGTACTCGTATCCTGCCATCCGCATGTACCAACGTGAATCTCGACTCATCAGTCCAAGCAACATTTTCCTCATGTCTAGGGCCCAGTGGCGATGTTCCCGCGCCCATGCTAATATTTGCACCCTGTGATGTGCGGTCAGCAGCGGTACCCTCATGGGACAATGGCTTCTGTACCACATAGCGAGGAGATGGTTCTGGATGGTGTGGCTGCTTACACGTTTTTGTACACCAGCGTTAAATTGCCGAGTGATTTCTTGCACTGTGGCCCGTCTATCCGCTGTTACAATGCGAGCTACTCGACGATGACACCGCTCATACACACGCTGTTGTCCACGGCAGTTGGCCCTTGCAGGGATGGTTTTACCGGATTCGATGTACTCACGGTGCACCCGTGACACAGTGGCTCGTGAAAATCCCAGTGCCTGCACGACTTCCGAGATGGAGTGACCCATTCGTCGGGCCCCGACAATTTGTCCTACGATTAAATGCGCTTAGATCCTTCGTCTTACCCATATTGCGTCCGACTCTAACTGATTCCCGTCGCATCACTCCTTATATTGTCGGATCGCGGCATACGTCATGTCGTTTCCGTTTACAGAGCCCCCACAGCGCCACATTTGCACAACGCCAGCTGTCTCTAATTCAATTGATCTTCAGTGTACATGGGGGCATCTTATACAAGAAAAAGATACGGTACTTGTTAACTTTACGTTCACGTTAGATATTACTATGCGATAATCGATATTATATGTTCAAAATCTGATATTATTCGAGCTTGAGTGAAACGTATATTGAAAAGTGTTTTCATTACAGTTGAAGTGACTTCTGATGTGCTGACGTAAATGGAAGGTTTATTTTAAATAGCTCTCCCTTGAAGATTTCTTGAAGTGATCTTGCTGTGTTTGTTCAGTTAAGGACATTGAAGGTGAAACGGTTCCGGATTAAGACTGAAACGAAACAGTTAAGATTATTTCATGAAGCTTCACGTAATATTAATGTTCTGGTTAAACTGACATTTGCACATATAGTTGCTCCCTTAAAACCTAAGAACATTACAAAACAAAACAAAGAGAGAGAGAGAGAGAGAGAGAGACACGGAGAGAGAGAAGCATATCTCTTTCATGTGTTAACATATCTGTAAGAAGTTGAAATTATTGGATTTGATGACGTTTTATTGGCTTGGGATTATGTTATGTTATTTAATTTTAAGATAAGATTTGAGCGCGTTCTCATGTCTCTCCTGAATAAATATATTTCCAATCAAGCATATTTTATTTGCGCATGCTCAATGATATGAGGTTATGTCGTTAGTGGAGGCTATGTGCTGAAACAGATTTCGTTGATAATGCCTTAAACTGAACTCCATCCTTTTCAAAACAGCTCAGGGAATTACGATAGCTGTTGTTTTATTTATTTCGGAGATTCTCTTCTCGGGAGAACTAGTTATCCTGTTGAATTTGTCTTTCAATGTCTTTCTGGTGTCTTTCTTTCATTTGTATTTCTCTTGTCGCACATGATCTCTCCGGTGTAAGTACCGCCTTTGAAAAACCGAGCAATGAAGAAAACTCTGAAATACAATACTTTAAGCGAAATGCTTTTGAAATTGCCACGTTCCAATTTGATTCCATTTATTGCCTATGTTTGTCGAGCAATCGTATTTTTTTTTTACCTTTTGTATTTCGGATCTCAAGGACAAGCGTGCGCATTTGAGGATATAATTCCAGTTGCCGTCCCAAGATTATGGCCATTGGTTCCAGGGAAGAGATAGAGTAATCACAGTAGGCAGTGGCGTAACCATGTTTAAAAATCTGGGGGGTCCGATCACACATGTACAGTGATCGGAACCCCCAGATTATATGTATACATATATATAAAATAATAAATACATACTGTACAAAATAGTTTTGGACCCTCCCCCCTACACACACACATGCAGGAGCAAAGCAGTTGCTGAGGCGCGATCTAACAGGCACGACGTAGGCGCCTCTGTTGGCGGATTGTGGAACTTAGCTAACACAACTGTAAAACTATGACAGATAGGGCAGACATGTAAATTACAAAGTTGTAGAATTGACTTTGCTTATTAGGAATCGATATCGCTGTTTTATTAAGTACACATTATACACATGTTTGCATTCTACGAAAAAACACAATCTTATATTATTAAATTTAATCGGTTCACATAATAAAAAAGTGTGCATTATATCATTATATTCCCAAAAATTTTGTGGGGGTCCTTTACATCGGGGATCCCCAACTCTGAAAATCTGGAGGAGTCCTGACTTCTCGACCCCCTCCCCTCCCAGTGGTTACGCCTATGACCGTAGGGCAAGCACACTGCCCACGCTTCTTCCTATACTTGAGCCGGGTCCGACTCGGAAAATTAACCAACAACCCTGCAAACCGAGAAGTCTAACCTTTCCAGCTTTATCTGCACAATAGTGTATTTTGTACATCTGAACTATTGCACCAGCGTCTGTACAGGAAATTAATTATTCTGCTCAGTAGGACATGTAGAAAATACATTTTTCAAATTGCCTTACACGAGCAACTTTGTAGTATATTCTGGATATCAAAGCCCTTTTCCCATTATAGATATTTCAATTCTTCTTCATTTTCAGTAGCAGAAGCTATATACAGAGGACGTTCACACATTTTTAAACGTTTTTGAAAAGAAATTACAGAAAATAAAAGAAATTCAAGTAACTGAAACTGGCAACAGCGTGTTAGATGAACACGGAAGAAACATCTGCTGCAGTTAAACATGGTCTGCTAAGAAAATGGCGCACGTCAACAAGCTCTGGATAAAATATTATGTTTCTGCTCTTTACAAAGAGAAATATTCGTATTCTGTAATTACAAAACGCTGTAAAAATCATGGATTTAGTATTTCTAAATGCAAAATAAGCAATGATATTAATAATAAAGAGAAAAATCGTCAAAAATTGCTTTTAGCAGGAAAAAGAACACCAAACGGATATCCAAAGAAGGTTCGTACTTTTATGACTATTTCAAAAAAGGTCTCTGATCTTAAAAGGAAATCCACCGACTCAAAGAGCAATAGCTAAGTCGTTAAAATATCTATATCATCTGTAAAAAGGTAATAAACAAAGATTTGAATCTGAAGAAAACCAAGCAAGTTAGTAAGATCATGCAATGCATTGTTTATGATACGCTTTCCAACATACCAGAAATCATTACTCAAGTTATGAGAATAATGGCTGTGGAATAAATCTCGCTCCTATGCCCTGACCTTTGACCCCATTTCGATGATATTAAACAGAATTGGTTCAGTATACCTCCGGAACAACATACTAATGTTTTGTCGCAATAAAAGCATTTTTACGTATGTTATGAGGATAATGGCTTTGGAATAAATCTCGCTCCTGTGCCCTGACCTTTGGCCCCATAACGATGATATTCAACAGAACCGGTTCAGTATACGTCCGGAACAATATGATAAAGTTTTATTGCAATCGAAGCATTTCTACGACGCATAAGGGCGATGGAATGCATCCCGCTACTATGTCCTGACCTATGACCACATTTCATCCATTTTCAATAGGGTTCGTCCCCAGGTTGTCTCCTACCAACCACATACTAAAATTTCATCGAAATCGAATCATTTTTACACGAGTTATCGTGCTGGCAGTCAGACAGACGGACAAAGCTGGAGCATATACGCTTCTTCAACCTACGGTTTAAGAGCGTAAAAAACATAATGTCCACTGCCTTTCCCTATAGGCACATGACTGAGCTCAGAGCTTCTTCATGAAACTCACTTGGCCGTAGTCAGATGGGAATTGATTGTGGTTATTGATGAAGCACGTATGACAGATAATGTATTTCATAGTAGCCTTTGCCTATTGAGTGCTTTAGTGGTGAAAGATAATTGAACTGTGTTCTTAACATGACACACTTTCGAGAAGCCTTGGGACTAGTGCTAAATTTTTGATATCAAAGAAATGTAAGATTTTAATTATGCACTAAGATTCTAAGTTAGTGGCCAATGAAGATTATAGCAGAAACGATTTGGAAGAAATGTCCAACGAAATTGTTTATTGGAATCCTGATGACTTATATTATAAGGGACGGACTGTCACACCGTGACACCTGTATATTTCCCGGCGGACCACAAGAGAAATGGCCAACTATTTCTGGTATTCTACTAATCTGGATTGTTTGGAAAAAGCGAATAAATATTTTGGTACTTATGAATAAGAATTTTTAACTTCATTTGAGCTTTATTTTATCTGTGCAAAGCGATATTGTCTTAAAAAATTTAGTTTCATTCTATCTACACTATATTGACAAAAAGTCACCGGGCACCTAGAAGAGAAACGCAACATAGCATTTATTGACATACATTAGTACGGTGTCGGTCCATCTTTGGCCTTAATGCATGCACTGACCCTTCGAGACATGCTTTCGACAAGGTTTTGGAACACAGCGATAGGTATGCGCTTCCATTCAGTACAGAATGCTGCCGCTAACTGTTGCTTAGTAGTAGGTCTCGGTTCCAAACTTCTAATGCGGCTCTCTAATTCATCCCATAGGTGCCCTATGGGATTAAGATCAGGACTCTGTGCTAGCCAGTCCGCACACGATACGGAATTATCGTCAAACCACGTCGTAACAGTCCTTGCTTTGTGGCTCGGTGCATTATCCTGCTGGTACCAACATAGAGTTGGTAGAGCATAATTGTCCAAAATATCGAGGCAGACGTGCTGTTTAACAGGTTTGCCCACAATAATCAATGGACTGGGACCATACCACGGAAAACACCCACACACGAGTACAGTGCCAGCTCTAAACGTGACCGTAGGAACAGTACACTGTGGTAAATAGCCTTACCCCGGCTTCCGCCATGCCCACACACGGCCATCAGACTGATGGATCGTGTATCTGGATTCATCAGTCCATAAGACCCGTTTCCATTGATCTACGATCCACGATAAATGTTCTTTACACCATGCTAAACGACGAGTAGCATTCCGAGTGGTGAAATTTAACATGCTGATAAATATACATGCATTTAGGATGCTTAATTTAGTATGGATACTGAAATTTTTGCTGTTCCAAGTCTTGTCGAATGTCTTCAACTTTGCGTTTTGTATTTTGTTTCTTATCACCTTCTTTTCGTACAAGGTGTCTTCCTAAATATGTGAAGTGTTCCACATTGTCTAATTCAGCTCCACCTACGTTGGTTTTTCTTTTCATTACGTTTGTGCCAAATGCCAAAGTGTGTGTTTTTCAGTATTTTCAATCAGACCATATCTTTTTTTCTTAAAATTAAGTTTCTTCACTGCATTTTCAAGTTCCTTCTCATCTTCCTCTAGATTTACTATATCGTCTGCAAATCTCATATTATTAATTCTCTCCTCTTCTCATCTTCTCCGAGAATTACTATATCGTTTGCAAATCTCATATTATTAATTCTCTCCCCTTCTCCGAGAATTACTATATCGTTTGCAAATCTCATATTACACTGCCGGAAAGTGAAAAAAGAACACCAAGAAGGAATTGGCGGACGATAATGAAATTTACATATGTTAATGGAGTCGAGTTTACGTAGATGTGATGTTAATTTCGGGACCAACCGGTGAGCGCTTACGCCACAGCACGGCATAATATGCAAATTATCGTCGGTGGTATTTAAGGAGTACGGCGAAATGAATGTAATCAGTCGTCGGCGTACGGACACGTGCGAAGACCCTGAAGAAGCTGCAATGCCTGGACATGGAAGACGTGTACGCAGTCATCGGACTTTGAGCGAGGTCGTCAAGTCGGACTTCGCGAGGCCGGGTGGTCTTATCGTCGTATTGCGGAGCGAATTGGACGGGAAGTATCGGTGGTGGTACGATGGTGGCGTAGATGGTCCAAGGAACATTCCCACACGAGAAGACGTGGAACCGGGAGTCACAGACGGACTGATGAGCGGACCGATCGACGCATAAGAAGAGCGGCGTTGTCAAGCAGAACATCCACTGCGACGCAAATCCGAGCTGCCGTTGCACCTGAGGTGACTGTGCGAACAATCCGCAACCGTCTACTGGATGAAGGACTACGTGCACGTGTGCCTCTGGCATGTGTACCTCTGACTCCAGCCCACCGTCAGCAACGACTGCAGTGGTGTCGCCAACGTCTGCACTGGAGAACGCAATGGCGATCTGTCGTGTTCAGCGGTGAAAGCAGATTCTGCTTGAGAGCCTCCGATGGCCATATGCGTGTTCGTAGACGCACAGGGGAGTGTCTCCACCTATCTTGCAATCGCCAGCGACACACAGGGCCTACACCTGGTCTCCTATTGTGGGGAGCGATCAGTTATTACTCCCGTACACAACTAGTGTTTGTACCGGGTACGTTAAACAGCACCTCCTACATCAACAACATCATTCAGCCCGTTGTTGTGCCATATGTAAGGTCGGCCCATCGTGGTGCTTTCCAGCAAGATAACGCACGCCCACACACGGCACGTTCGACGCAACATGCACTTCAAGGTGTGAGACAACTTCCATGGCCTGCACGTTCACCAGATTTGTCCCCCAATGAGCACGTGTAGGATTTTATGGGACAACGACTTATCCGGTCTCCACTGCCAGCCACGACCATCCCCGATTTACGCGTCCAGGTTGAGGATGCTTGGAACTCAATACCCCAAACTTACATCCAAAATCTGTACGACAGACTTCACGCCAGAATTGCACAGTGTGACGCAGTTCATGGCGGTTCAACCTCGTACTAACTATGTTACATGGAAATGTTATTTTTCAGTTTACCAGCAAATACAGCTGTATTTTGCCATAATGTTTTGATCACGATATCCTCTGTATTCCGTTATTATGCTGTATAAATTTCGTTGGTATCAGACGTCTTCTTCTTGGTGTTCTTTTTTCACTTTCCGCCAGTGTATTAATTCTCTCACGTTCACATTTTCTTCTAGAATTACTATATCGTCTGCAAATCTCATATAATTAATTCTCTCACTTTTTCATCTTCTTCTAGAATTACTGTATCGTCTGCAAATCTCGTATTATTAATTCTCTCACCTTCTCATCTTCTTCTAGAATTACCATATCGTCTACAAATCTCATATTACTGATTCTTTCAAGTTCACATATTCTTCTAGAATTACTATATTGTCTGCAAATCTCACATCATTAATTATCTCACTTTTTCATTTTCCTCTGGGATTGCTATATCATCTTAAAATCTCATATTATTAATTCTCTCACCTTCTCATCTTCTTCTACAATTACCATATCATCTGAAAATCTCATGTTATTAATTCTCTCACTTTCTCATCTTCCCTATAGAATTTTTTTTTTTTTTTAATGGAGGTTTAACGACCACCGTGAGCAATTCAATGGGCTACAAGCAGTCTCCCGTCCCTAATTTAGGGTCACTGGTTCCAGGAAAGGGAGAGAGCCAGTGCCGTAAGACAAACACAACATCCATGCCTCACCGGGATTCGAACCCAGACCCCGTTCGGACGAATGATCAGAGGCCTTCGCTTAGACCACTGCGCCACCGGGGCGGCCCTATAGAATTACTATATCTTCTTCAAATTTCATATTATTAATTCTCTCTGTGACGTGCCTGCCCAGCAGGACGTACACGATAGAAAGGCAGATAGCAGCGATAACGAACGTCCGCGTAGCTCAATTGGTAGAGTGACTTATTCCGGAATGAGGGGATCCGTGTTCAAGCCCCGGCGTGGACAAAAATAACGGAGAAATTTACTTCGTTATAATGGCGCCCGAACTTTCCGGATGACCCGGCCGTTCAAGATATAGCAATGGTGTGATGTTCTTTCCACACCGCGGGATAGGAAAAATAAAGGAATCCCTTCTGCAGCGCTTCGAAAAACAAATGTGTGTGAGGTTGCATTCCCCACACCAGATTGACTGGGAGTTCTCAAGTACGTTTTACAGCTGATGGCTGCCTGCGACGATTCATGGTCACTGCCGACCCGTGGGCCATGCCCCGGCCCTCTTTCGGGGAGGGGAGATGTGACGTGCCTGCCCAGCAGGACGCACACAATATAAAGGTAGATAGCAGCGATAACGAACGTCCGCGTAACTCAATTGGTAGAGCGACTTATTCCGGAAGGAGGGGACCCGGGTTCGAGCCCCGGCGTGGACATAAATGACGGAGAAATTTACTTCGTTATGTCTCACTTTCTTATCTTCCTCTGAATTACTCTATCGTCTATAAATCTGATGTTATTAATTCTATCTAATATATCAGATTTGGAATTATATGTCATCCGCAAATCTCGTATTAATAATTCTCGTCCCGTGAACTGAAATTCCCTTGATTTCTTCCTTAATTTTGTACATCGTTCTTTCTAAGTTCGCTATGAAAATTTTTGGGGGCCGCCCCGGTGGCGCAGTGGTCTAAGGCGTTGGCCTCTGATCATTCGTCCGTAAGGGGTCCGGGTTCGAATCCCGGTCAGGCATGGATGTTGTGTTTGTCTTACGGCACTGGCTCTCTCCCTTCCCTGGAACCAGTGACCCTAAATTAGGGACGGGCGACTGCTTATAGCCCATTGAGTTGCTCACGGTGGTCGTTAAATCTCAAAAAAAAAAAAAAAAAAATTTGGTGATATTGTACCAGCGTAATGTGAATAACAGAACACTTTTTTAAGTGTTCTGTTATTTAAATTGTACTTTTGTGTCTACCTTCCTCGAGAAAGCCATCTGGTTGATGTGATAAAGTTTGGAAACGTTTATTTCTATTTTTACGCCATTACAAATTTACGTAGCGAACAGAAACTCAAAAGGAAAGGTTAAAATAGAGATTTCGTCGTATCATGTAAAACATTTTCTATGTGGCCGATACCGCAACTGTGGCATTATATTTTTTTGCTTTTTAACATTCTTCTTCATTTCTAAATTGCAGAAAGTACGTATTGCTTGAAACAGATCTCTTTCGACTCTAGTAAATTTTTTCATATCCTATTGCTCTAAGTTGAACGTGAAAATTTAGCACCAGATTTTGCTTGTAACCAGAAACAGGAAATTATTTACGAATTTTCTGAAACGCAAAAATTTCTCATCAGATTTTATTTCTAACCAAATAGGTATAAATGAGCATTTTAGAACTTTCCACAACAAAAGAATTACGCATCAAATTATACTTGTAACCAAAAGGGGAGAATGAATTAAAAACTCTCTGCAAAGAGGAAACAAAGGGCTTACGTAAAATAAATATTAGATTTAGGCTTGAAAAAAATGTTCGCTACCCACCACGATTTCTTCGCAAATTACACAATGGTTGGATCGTATATGTATATTGACAAATACTGCTGAACCTGAACTGAAATAACGTGTGCAACGTGTTGCATACATTCCCACGGCGTTTCTTCCTTTCCTGAAATCAGCGACCCTAAGTTAGGGTTGGGGGATTTTTCTTAGTCTTACAAAACTCGTGAGGTTGTTAAATTTCAAATAGCATCAACATATTTGTGCTTAAACCATTTAAGTGTAAGGAGCTTGAAAGAACGAGTGGTTGTGATATTACGTTTCCTTGTTATTATCTTTTTCTCCGTTGGGTACATATAACAGCAAAACTATATCCATCGTTTAGAAATTCTATGGATAACTCTTGCATGCCACTGATATTAGACCAAGTAAATTTACTTATCATCCTTTGCGTTCTTACTTTTAACCAAATGTCTTCTTTGACACAACCGACGCTTGCTTCTGCAATTTCAGGATAAAGCCAGTGTGATAAAGCCAATTTCAGGATAAAGTCATGGCTGCTATTACACATGAAAAATTTATATTCTAAATAAAGCGATCACGCAGTTTAAGAACCATATTTTTGCTATTGATCTTGTTTTGGGGTTTAACGACCACCTCAGTGAGGATTGACCAGGTGAGTGAGTTTGTGTATTTCGGAAGCATGTTTGACAGAGAGAACAAATTGGATGGCGAAATTAGTAGTCGAGTGAATTCTTCATTGAAAATCATAGCTGCTGTGGGAGGTTTTCACAGAAATGATGGGTTCTCTAGAGAGTCCCGCATGGCTGTGTATGAAAGTGTAATTGATCCTACTCTGATGTTTGGTGGTGAAACCTGGGTACTGCAGAAGAAACAGGAATGCGTTACTTACCTGGGGTTTGTGGCAAAACACGATCTGATTGTGTGAGGAATGAACATGTATTGCAGTTGTGTGAAGTGAAGTAAAATGTTGCTTCGGTGGTTTGGCCATGTTGAAAGAATGAGTGATGAGATGCTTACTAAGAAAATCTTTTTAGCCCAAGTGGCAGGAAGGAAAGGCAGAGGAAGGTCAAGGAAGACATATGTGGATCAGATTCAGGAGTGTCTGCATGAGAAAAAGATTATGAGTATGAAGTATAAAAGATCTTGTGTACGGCGTGTAATGGATATCAGTGAAGCCCGAGTTGTATGTCAAGATCGCTGTAAATGGAGAAGTTTGATACGACAACAGTAAGTAAAAATATCGGATAGTTTGTATTTGTTTTTGGAGCTAACCTCTGAATCTCAGAGAATAGCTTAGTGATATGTATGTGAGGATTAGGACCAAGATTCGGGGCTTAATTTGGGTTGTTGGTGCTACGAGGAGGAGGTTTTATCACCACCGTGAGTCTCATGCACCACTAATGCGTCGTTTGAGACCAAAACCCCAGCTCAACGCTGACGATAAGCCGGAGGTCCGTGCTCTTTCCCACTCGGCGTCCAGCCGGTTTTGTAAACAGAAGGTTTAAGAATATCGTAGAGTAGGAGTTGTAATCATTTCTAGTGCTTGTTGGTAGTTACAGCCGTCACATCAGCTGCAACATGAGATAAAAAAAGTTTCAACCTTACCGTTGGTATTATGAGTTTAAAAAAATACTTTGTAGAATTGCTTTATACTGACTACGTAGAAGAGCTGCTGATAATCTACCTACATACCACGCGATTTTCCTAACTGGTATCTCCGAACAAACAGGATGCGTTGCAGCACATTCCATTCATGGAATGTTCCTAAAGCCTGGATCTATTGTTTATAGCTAGTTTGCGCGTCTTTATGGCATCTTATCAGTCTATTATACGTTGGTTAGGAGAATTTTTATGCGTTAATACTAATCAATCAGCTTAAATGTGGCTGGAGGATACGGATAAGAAATACTATCCCATAGTCCAGCCTAAAGGCTTTGCTTTAATGAATATGTAATGTCCATTAAATTGTAGCGATAACAGGGAAATGCTGTGTCGTGTTTCTGCTGATAAAACACGAATATTCTTCAACGCCGCTAAGCGGCGTTCCGGGCCGTTTCCATCACGGGCCCAAGATACCATCATACATATGTTACCCCATTTTAAACTTCCTCTTCTTAAAATTTGACGTTATCCCAGTCTCAAGCGTGAAGTGCATTGCAAAAACACGCATAACAGCGGTAAAAAAGACGACATACCACTAAATCGTTTCTAGGAGAAATTAACGCAATTCCGCAGTTAAAAGTTCCTGGAGCATAAGACGTAATTATATGAGTTAAAAATTTATTACTAATATTATAAGAATGTTTTTTGCCGCTGTGGGAACTGAGAAACAACCAGAGGAAAGATTATAAGAGCAAACGGTCGGTCCCATGTGCAGTGGGACATTAGTAAGTTCTGCTACGATGCCCGGACCACAACGCTCACGAAAAAAGGCTCCCACAGACATTCGTACATCGTGGAACAGCCATTTCGTTTCCCAAATGTTCTTGTCTTCGACGATTTTTCTGCTATCCCAAACGGCAAGCCATAAATCAGCTCAAGACGTGACGTTCTGTCAGGAAGTGAAGAGGGACCGCTTTGTCGATTTGCATAAACCGATGCCTTAGAGGGCGTTAACAACCCAGAGACGGAGGTTGGGAAGCAAGGAATGTAGAAATGGCGCCCTCCCGTCTCGAAACCCTTTCGCTCCTTATTTTACAACGTAAGCAAATGCAAATGTATGTATCTTAGTCGACACGGAGCAGTAAAAATTGCTATTTGACGACGATGCTCTTGAAAAAGGGAAAAAAATAACCAGTAGAGAGCGGAGGAATTCCTGCCTCTGGAGCGGGCGATGAAGTTAATGTTTCATTTGCTTTCGAAAAATGTTCAGAGAAGAAAAAGACAATCGACATTACTTTTAATTTTCTCCTTGCCTCGCTCGATATGGCTTCCTAAGCACTAAAAACATCTGATGATAAAAAACAGAACTTGTTTTTCTAGAAAAATAATCTTTCAGAGAATGTTATGAAGCACCAAGCGTTTGTGATAAGTACTTAGTTCCGTAAGTAATAAATAAACGAAAGTTATTAGCTTAAAGTTTTCTCATTTTCTGGATGCTAGGGGACAATTTCTAGCAGTAATGTATAAGAATAGTTAACAGGTCTCTTTACTATCACACTACGAAACGCATGTAAACTGCTGCTCTGCATATAGCGCATTTCCCGTATCTGCTAGATAACCCAAATTTTCTGGGTCCTGTGTACTTCATAATATAAAATCATAAACCCATCTCCATTCAAGCACTACAGAAAGTACTAAAAAAATGAAAAAACAACAACCAAGGATATAGAATTTATCATCAGAAATCTGAAAGCCGTCCCGGCCTAAGCAATGGCTTTGATCATTCGTCCGAAAGGGGTCCGGGTTCGAATCCCGATGAGACATGCATGTTGTTTTTGTCTTACGGCACTGGCTCTCCCCTTCCCTGGAACCAGTGGCCCTAAATTAGGGACGGGCGACTGTTTATAGCCCATTGAGTTGCTCACGGTGGTCTTTAAACCTCAAATCAAATTAAAAAAAAAACTGAAATAAAAATATGTAAGCCCAGTTGTAACGTGCAACTTTGTCCGCGCCGGGCGTCAAAGCCAGGTCCCCTCAATCCGGAGTAAGTCGCTCTCCCAACCGAGCTACGCGGACATGTAGGCAGTCATCCCATGAAGAACGTGCATTTGAGAAATCCCAGACAATTGTTTGGTGAGTGGAACGTAACATCACACTAATTTATTTATTTCGAAGCATTGAAGAACGGATTCTCATTTTTCCTGTCTCGCCGTGTGGAAAGAACATCACATCATTGCGAGAAACTTAACAGCCGGGTCATCCTGGAAGTTCGGGTGCCACTGTGAAAACACAGGTTTGTCCACGCCGGGCAACGAAGTCGGGTCCCCTCACTCTGGAGTAAGTCGCTCTCCCAACTAAGCTACGCGGACATGTGCTCTCACTGCTATCTGCCTTTATCTCATGTGCGTCCTACGGGGCAGGCACGTCACACAGTTTTTAAGACAAAGACACTTCTGCGATATCAAGAGACTGTGACGTACTATAGAAGTAACGCACATACCAAGACGGCAAGTAGCAGTGATAAGCACTTGTCGGTGTAGCTTGATTGGGAAAGCATTCGGCTTCGGAGCGGAAGGATGTGAGTTCGAATCTCTCCACCGACACATTTGTGTTTTCACATTGGCTTCCGAACATGGACATTCTGGACATTAGGTTCTTCGAAAAGTGTGTGATGTCCCTTCCACACATCGTCTGGAATTAATGAGAATTCCTTCTTCGCTTCCAAAAATGTGTGATGCTTCATCCACACATCGTCTGGAATTAATGAGAATTCCTTCTTCTACATACGGAGAGCATGGTATGCAGCATACCCGATACCCGCCATTTTTAAGGGTGCGGGATACATGCGACGTACTACAGAGCTGACGCACATGACGGCAAATGGCAGTGATAAGCACTTGTCGGTGTAGCTTAATTGGGAAAGCTTTCGGCTCCGGAGCAGAAGGAAGTGGCTTCGACTGTCGCCACCGGCAAATTTATGTTTTCATAAAATTACAATGGCAAATGGCTGTCATTATCTGGACCTGACAAATACAAACATTGCTGGTATAAAACACAATGAAGCAGAATATGTAGCTCTACAGCAAATGTACGGTTTTTCCTGGACTCTTTGCTCGTTGGATGTCACGTTTGATTTTTACTTCTCGCTCTAATCTTCTTGCTGATGGCACTGTCCTGCTGGCGAGAGCAAATGTGAGTTGCAGAGTATGTTGTCCCGGATGTACGAAGTTTGCATGAAATTCAAATTGAGTATTAATAAGGGAAAAACCAAAGTTATGGTTTTTGAGCGAGGAACTGGTAGTATTGAATGTAATATAACTCTAAAGGGCACCGTGATTGATCAGGTGAATGAGTTTGTATGTTTAGGAAGCATGTTTGACAGAGAGAACAAATTGGATGGTGAAATTAGTAGGCGAGTGAATTCTTCATTGAAAGTCATAGCTGCCTTGGGAGGTTTTTCACAGGAATGATATGTTCTCAAGGGAGTCCCGCATGGCTGTGTATGAAAGTGTAATTGTTCCTACTCTGATGTATGGCAGTGAAACCTGGGTATTACAGAAGAAACACAGGAGTCGTTTGTGTGCTGGAGAAACGCGTTACACGTTCTGATCGTGTCAGGAATGAAGATGTGTTGCAGTTGTGTAATGTGAAGCAAAATGTTGTTAGCAAGGTGGAGACTAATATGCTTCGGTGGTTTGGCCATGTTGAAAGAATGAGTGATCAGATGCAGGAAGGAAAGTCAGAGGAAGGCCGAGGAAGTCATGGAAGGATCAGATTCAGGAGTGTCTGCATAAAAAAAAAAGATAATGAGTATGAAGTATAGAAGATCTTTTGTGCATCGTGTGATGGATGTCAGTGAAGCCCGAGTTGTATGTCGAGATGACTGTAAATGGAGGAGTTTGATGCGGCAACAGTAAGTAAACAATCAGTTAAGAATTATCTGGTAGTTTGTTTTTTCTTTGTGGAGATAACCTCTGAATCCAAGAGAACAGCTTAGTGATATGTATATGTATACTCTAGTCTTCTTCGATATGTTTAGGAGCTTGCTCTCCCGGCTGCTATTTCAGGACAAATAGCGTCCTTATCCAACATTGGAAAAGGCATGTTCTGACCTCCATAAAGTCACTTGGAAATCCCTTGGAACCATTCAATTTGAATCACTTCTTTTTCAGGTATCTTGTTCAGACAATGGGTGTTTGACTATTCACCACCACGAGGTGCGCACAGTCAGTGGCGTAGGAACGCTTTTGATTTAAGGGGTACAAGCTCATGAACCTTACATCTCGAAGATTAAGCTATCTATGGATGACCCCCGCCGAATTTATTTTGGGGGGGGTAGTATATTAGAGTTTTTATAAAATACGTATACTGATCAGGAATTCATCCAAATGAACATTGTTATCATCATATTATTATTAATTATTACCATTATTATTTTTATTGCTGACAAAAAGTTTACATTATTAATTTCTTATCAGAAAATGAATGGAGAAGTTTTTTTTTGTGTGTCCTCTCTTGTTAATGTTTGTACTTTTTTTTCCATTAAAATATTGAGCAGGGACAAGTCAACATTAGAATGAATTTCTGTCAGCAGAGTTTGGAAAACAGGGATTTCTCAGGAAATGTTATATAACTCTTTACAAGAACGAATTAAATTTCTTATCATTTTTGTTTACGTTAATAAAGTAAAACCGCGGTAAGATAAAAACTGCTCTACCCGCGAAGATAGTACCATTGAAGCATTATGAAGTCTATATTAAAAACTTTGAACGATACATAGGCTGACAGTTGATGTAAAAAGCACACTGGTCTGCTGCAAAGCTAAATGATGGTGGAGATATCGAGGAATTGGAGTTCTACGAGTGGAATGTGGAATCTGTAATGCACTTGTTGTAAATGTTGCGTATATGTAACGCACTCGGCTAGATATCGAGAGTTCTGTTGGTTCAATTCCACAGCGGCGGCTGAAAAACAATTTTTCGGTTGCTGTGTGTTTCTAGAACGTGGTTAAGAGCGATGTATTTATTTTATTTTTTAGCACTTGTTGTATTGCTACAGATCTTAAGACAGAAAACAATTTTAGTGCCTGGGCTGAAATGTCCACTCTTGCATTAAATTTTTTTTTAAAGTCGAGGAAAGACGACCTGATCAAGATGCATGGGATTTTAAGAGAAAAGAAACACTGATCACAAGTATGTTATCAAGCCCTAGCCCTACCATATGCTGTTTGAAGTTATTAACAAAAACCTCGCACTAGTCGTTTCCCTGCAGAACTAATTTGCTGGAGTTTCCCAGATGGTTGGCCAGTTTTTGGTGGATGAAAAGCCTCCCACTACAAGCTTCGGATATAAAAAAAACCCAGATGACCCGTGATATTTCTTTGAAAAAAAAAGAGAATAAAAAAATAAATAAATAGCATATAAATTTTACAGTTCACTATTTATGAATGATTGGTTTGTGTTTGCTCATATCTGGGGGGGGGTACAGTAGATATTAATGTACCCCTCTCCAAAATTTGGGGGTACTTTGTACCCCTGTACCCCCCCACCCGTTCCTACGCCACTGCGCACAGCCACAGCGAAGAATATCCTGTGGGAAGGGGATTATGGTGAAGTGATTTTCAATTGCCTTCTTCGTCAAGTGTCAAGGAGCAACCACCAGAAAAGGCTCGGTACGTCCATTAGCAGATAACCGCGAACTAGGCGGTTGGCAGCACGGGATCTGAACACGCATTAGGTGTCTTCCACACAGACACGAGGCCGTTGATTAGCCAACTGCGTCACAAAGATCACATATAAGAAATTTAATACAGATTTAATACAGTCACATTGAATCACATATAAGAAATTTAATACAGATTTAATACAGTCACATTGAATCACATATAAGAAATTTAATACAGATTTAATACAGTCACATTGAATCACATATAAGAAATTTAATACAGATTTAATACAGTCACATTGAATCACATATAAGAAATTTAATACAGATTTATTTTTTGCATCGCATAAATTCTTGAAAATGTTAAATTCCTACACATGCATTAGGGCTTCCCAAATCTGATACATTTCTATTTACATAAACTTAACCTTCTTCTTTTCTGCTTCTTTATGCTCTTAAAAAGGTATCCCACTACCTTAAAAAGGTATTACGTTGAAAAGGTCGTTTTGGGCCAAATTTCACATTCTGTAAAAACGCGTTCATTTTAAAGCCCCATTCTTTAGGATTCCAAACCTGCCTTTGTTTCTTGTCTACGATGAATAGATACAGAGTTATAGCAATCGGAATATCTGAACCCAGGTGTCAAACGAACGGGAAGTGACACTTGAAAGGTTGGAAGTTGGGAAATATTTGGGTTAGTCTTACTATTTGTGCATAAAAATGTAGTAGAAAATATTTTTTATGAAGTTTTTACGGATCTAGCAATACTTTGGGTACAATTATGTGATGCAATTTATGTTTGCGAGGGTAGCAAACATAAACATACTTTCATCCCATCAAAACTGTGTCTTTTAAACTTTAATCGCATTTTTTGCAGGATGAGATTTTCGTACCGAAATCTTTACGGAAAACCTGATAACTGCAAAAGGTATGTAAATAAAATGATGAAACTTGGTATACATCTTTCTTGCAATATTGTGCATGCAATGAACTAAAGGTTTTGCTGTTTGTCAGTTCAAGTTAGGTTATAGATATTTACATTCAACATAGTGAAGAAATTAGTCGAAAATTCACACTAATGCATGTAGGAATGAATGTATCTCAGCGGTGTTTAGGAACACCACTTACCTTTTAGTTCACTGCATAGATAATAGTCATGCGCATATACTGATGCAAAAAATGTCATCATATATCTGTAACGTTTTTATTTATAGCGTTTACCATAAAAGGTATATTTCCTTAAATTCTTTCACAAATTTCTCAATTTCTTGAAAATTTATATTGATATCATTTTTTTCAACGTTTATGTGTTTTTGTGTGTTAGCCTCTCCCCCCCCAAATAATAAAAGTGCCCCCAACGTAGTGGGATACCTTCATTAGCTGTCAAGGTACCAGAAATATGGAAAACACATTTTCAGTAATTTTTCAATTTTCTGTGTAGAGAAGATCATTTGCTTAAGCAAAAATAAGTATTTTCGAATATTCCTTCACTGTGGAAGTATTGTAGGAATTGTAAAAATGTTTTTTTTTTCTTTTTTTGATTGGAGGTTTAAAGACCACCGTGAGCAACTCAATGGGCTATAAGCAGTCGCCCGTCCCTAATTTAGGCCCACTGACTCCAGGGAAGGGAGAGAGCCAGTGCCGTAAGACAAACACAACATCCATGCCTCACCGGTGTTCGAACCCCGAATGGTCAGAAGCCATCGCTTAGACCATTGCGCAACCGAGGCGGCGTAAAAATGCTAACTTGATTATGTCGGGTAAGTACGGGACAGGAAGTACGGTTTCCCATTTGATGTTTCACTCAGACATTTTTACAGAATATGGTCTCGAGCTGTCGAGGTCTGACTCTGATTGTTTTCTGCAGTCTAACTTCTAGAGAAAATCTCACGTTATTGGCCGGCTCACGTCCAACAATTCGAAATGAATAATTCCAGCACTGTTCCACCAGCAACTTAAGACTGTAGCTCATTTCATTTACATTTACTTCGTTTTAGTTGTCGCATACAAATTACATAGATTAAGCGAAGGTGATTATAGAGCATATAAGCAACAACAGGGATGAAAAGAGGGAAAAGGCCAGATGGGCCTAACTCCCAAAACAATAATCCTTGAAACAAACATCAAGTCAAGCAGACATACTAGTAATTGGCCGCCGTGAGAGACAGTCATTATAATTTCAAGTTAATTGCCGAAGTGTCTCTATCCCATATTGTTTTATCTATGTTAGAAATGTAAACTAAAACAATACCACTTAAGATTTTACCAGATTAGTAAAAAGTCCGATTAGTTATAGTCAGCATTAAGATTGCCAGTAATATTAAACATTAGTTTGTTTAGAGATTCAATGGTTACAATATTATTGATATATAATATTAAATTTAAGAGCTTGTAATCATAGTGACTGTTCCAGTTTATTTATGAAATAGCTGCTACCTTAGTAAAAAAAAGAGGTAAAAATTTCATTGAGGCTGATTGGAATAAATATTGTTTAAGGTTGTTTTTTTTAATAAACAAATGTTATTTAGGCTTCTTAAATCATCAGACAAAGTATTCCAAAAGGTTGGTCCAGCATAATTAATATGTGCCCTGGAACGTTCTGTTTGTGCAAACATAGGCACCACTTTAGTTTTATTTCTAGTAGAATGTTGATGGGTGTGAAAATTTAGTGAAATTAAATCGCGACAAAGATTGTTTTTTATTCTCTTAAACATTAATATTTTAAAGTTAGAATCATATAATTGTCCAATTGTTAGGAGATTAAAATCATTAGGATGTAGGCCTAATCGGGTTGTCAAACTTCGGGAATAACTGTTTTGAATTTTCAACTCCAGAAGTCTAATGAATTTATTTTGTAATCGTTGTAAAGTATTAATATTATATTTAGAGGGATTTTCCCCGGGTCAGAATACAGTAATTCAGGTGAGTTTGAATTGGAGTAAAATACAACTGTAGCATCAGTTTTGGAGATAGATAGGTCATACCATTGCCAATAACACCAATGTTTCGTGAAATTTTACTGGTTAGAACTTCAATACGTTTATTTGATTTCTTCAATACGTTTATTTGATTTAAGCTCACATTGAATTATTGAACCAAGATAGGTACGAGATTGAACAACTTCTATAGGAATATTGTTCAGTGTCCTACATGCCGGTTTTATATACAGTATGAGCAGTCGCCCATCCCTTATTTGATACCACTGATTCCTGGAAAGGAAGAGAACCAGTACCGTGAGAAAAGCATACCATCTATGTCTCACCCGAAATTCAGGTCCGGACCTACCTCGGTCGAATGATTGGTAGGGCGAGCGATTGGTAGGGAGCGCTTCATACCACTCGGCCACCTGGGAGACTTCTTGTTTTCCTTCATGTTTATCTTACTAGCTGTTTCATTTTTCAATAGATCTGAAAAATGTTTGTTGCATTGAATTCAGTATAAAATTGTAACTGATATGTTAAAGGGATTTCTTCATACTAAAATAATAGATTCAATATACACTATTTCAAAAGTATGTTGCATATATCAATTTTGATTTTTAGTAAGCTATGGCTGATGTGAACTGATATATGCATCTTAATCCATAAGTTTTAACCACAATATACAAATTGTTACCAAAAGGTAATTTTGATTGACCTTGCAGAAATCATGCTTAAGCAACAGAACATGCCCGTAGTCGGTGCCTGTATATCAATTGCCGATTCGGTGAAGAAATTCATCTCTTCGATACCTTGTTATAAAAAAATATGCAATTGCTTACTGTCTGACTTACGTTTTCAGACAATAATTGAGGTATTCAAACGTCTTGCAGTTAATTAAACTTCAAATTTCCTGTACTTGTACTGAAATATTTATTTATTTTATTGGAGGTTTAACGACCATCGTGAGCAACTCAATGAGCTATAAGCAGTCGCCCGTACCTAATTTAGGGCTACTGGATCCAGGGAAGGGAAAGGCCCAGCGCCGTAAGACAAACACAACATCCATGCCTCGAATGACCAGAGGTCATCGCTTAGACCACTGCGCCACCAGGGCGGCCAAGCTGAAGTTCTTCAGGTGCATTGTCAGCATTATAGGAAAACGGAGACTTGAACATATTGAAAATATTTTCCATGTCTTGTGACGTATATTCTAAATTAACTTTCCTTTTTAGTTTCTTTCCCTATGTAAATCTTGAGTTTATTCTCAGTTATACTTCGCACTTAACGTGATATCTTTTCTCTCAAACGAATACTGTTGGCAGCATAATTGAGGTTGAATGAACGTGACGTATGCCTGTTATTCGATAAGAACGGGAGATATAAACTACGAGTAAACTGTTGCTAAAAGAGCGTTGTGTTGAGAGCTGTGAGGAGCTGTGTGGAGCGTTTAATGCGACGTGCAATGTTATGTAACGATGTGTTGGAGAAAACCTTGAATAAAGCACCTTTTCCGTACGTTTGACTTCTGTTGCTTACATGTTTCGTCTGGCCGTTAAGGTTTAATTTAGGAACTATTTCATCTTATGGTTATGTTTTTAAAATAACGTAGCAGTATGACAAGACTTCTACGTTATAGTCTTTGAAACATTCAAACTGCCTGTTGAAATCCTCTTTTAACATAGCTATCTTCGTTGAAAATTCACCAAAGTTGATTTCTTCAGCTGAAGCTTTTAAAGCAGGAAAGTGAGCAAGATTTCATGCACTGAGCTGAGCTGAGCTTCCCAAAGCAGCTGAAGTTTCCTCTGAAATGCGTTACAATTATCAATAATATCAGTGACTAGCTCATTTTGGCCTTGTAGTTTGATATTCAAATCGGTTTAGTATCCAATTATATCTGTGCTGAATGCCAGATCATATAACAATTTTAGATCACCAAAAAGCGAGACGTTTTGATCTGTACATTCAAGTAACATCTTTATTTCATCTCTTAAATCCCGAAATCGTTTTAACACTCGTCCACAGCTAAGCCACCTTACATGAGAGTGATACAAAATATCACTATGCTCATAGCCAATATACAAGGTGATTCATAAAAAAGTTTACAGTTTCAACGCACGATAAAACAATGTAAGATTTTTTATGTTACCTGTAACAGAATAGGGGAATGTTTCAAGTTTTTGTAGAGACAGTCACAGATGTGTACACACATCGAGCCGGTGATCCATATTCGCTATCAATGTAATCATTTCGCCGGTAATCATGTTCGCTATCAATGTTCGCTTTTGGAACGTATTCCCCGTTCCCCAAAAGCGAACATTGTGCTTGTTTACCTGACCACTCACGTGAAATGTAGCTTCATCGGTGAAAACTAAGTGATCGGCAAAATCGTTATTTTCAAAAGGGTGCTGCATTTTGGCACAAAATTCAAAGCGCTTTATCTTGTCAAGGTCAGTGAGATTTTGCAACATCTGCACTTTGTATGGAATCATTTTCAGCTTCTTTCTCAAAATTCTCCAGACAGTGGGCTGTGAAATCTGCACTTCACGACTCACCGTCCGCGTTGATTTTCCCGGGCTTCGTTGACTGGTGGTGTAAACACTATCGACGACTTCTTCCGATACAGTCCAGGATTTTAAGTTTGCATAAACAGCCCGTAGTTTCAACTTTTTCATGCCAATCGTAGATAGATTTTCTGGTTGGAGGTTCTTTTCCGAATCGTGATCGAAAATGCAGTTGCACAACGGTTACAGATTCCGTTTTGCTCAATTCAAGAACACAAAACGCCTTCTCCACTGCAGACGCTGTCATTTTGACTGACTAGTCACGTGACACGCGCGCTATCGCCTACGTCACTTCCCTCAGTAGCGGGACACAAACTATATGAGTACATCTACCTAACGGTTCGCAGTTGTGGTCTTTGTTTTGTAATCATTCACGCGGGCCGCAAAACAGTTGGCGCAGAGCCGCGAGTTTGAGACCACTGGTCTAATGTCATGGCCTTGTGTTCTCCACACAAGCTTGGTAACAATGCACGACACCAAAGTATCAGGCAGTGTAACATGAGAGTGACGTCACCAACGGAGGGAACTGATCTCTCTAATGTCATGGCCTTGCGTTTTCTAGACGGCCTTGCTAAAACCGACTTACTTGCTGTATCTTTGGTCGAGTGGTCTATAATGAAGACTGTACTGCAAGGTCTTTGAATGTTCAGTTGCACCACGGATGACCGAACAGTATGAGGCGATGCTTCAAACCATTCGTCCGAGATGGGAACGGGTTCGAATTCCGGTAGGAGCATGGGTTGCACGTTTGTCTGATGGCATTGGTTCTGTTCCTTTCATGGAACCAGTGTCCCCTAAATTAGAGACCGGGGGTTCCGCATATGACCCTAAGAGCTGCTCGTGATTGTTGTTGTTATAACCGGAAACCATAAGAAAAAAAGTAAGTTCTGTTGAGATGGTTCTCTGATTTTCGCACCTGAATCTTACGGTTCTTAATTAGTGATGGATGGCTTTTCCTAAATCTTGATAATTGTGGAAGATTAATAAAAAATAGAATCAAGAGATAGACTGGAATTGTAAAATATTATTTATTAAAACATGATAGCATTTTTGAGCGCATTATTTTAAATACCACTGCAGCTATTGGTGGCCCCTGTAGATTTTCATACCTTTTGAATCTCGTAAGACCAACAATTTCTTCATGCCCATTGCTTGCCATTTTGCTGAAAAAAGAAACAAATATATTGTTACAAGTTTATAAAAACATTTCTTAAATTGGCAAAATGAAACTAATGTGAAGGAAAATTGGAGTGCTCAAAACTGCGCTAAAATCTGGTTTCCAAAGTAAAGCAAAGTGCACTTTGCTTTGCTTTGCTTTGTCCTCGGTGGTAGATCGCTTGCTCCGGCAAATTAAGAAGTCTAATGTTTAGACTCTTTTAAGTTTTACGTAAACCCCGTTTTGTGGGATCACTTCCGTATGTGCCCAGGATTGCTAACGTACTAAGAAATAAGTGTAAACCATATAATATTGACTTTGGCCTCAAGACTAGAAATATTTATGCATTAATCGAGAAAGATCGGGACAAGGTGCCTCCACATACTAGATACGGCGTATACACCATACCTCTACAAGCCGTTGTTCCAGACACTAATGATACTGTATATATTGGCTCTACAAGAAGGAACTTGAGTACCAGAATCAGGGAGCATAAATATGACCTTCGTAATGGCAAGTTAACAACCGCTATGTCTCGTCTGCTTGCGACCGGTTCCTATACTCCAAAGTGGAATGAGGTATCTATTATAAAATCTCCAGGTAAGCTCTCACTGTTATTATTTATGGAGAGCCTATACATTGCATCATTCGGATCTCGTTGCTGTAATGATTATGTCTCTAAAGTTTAATCGAAACCATGGACAACTTTATTTGAACATTTTCATGATTTACTTTAAATGCATTGTGTAAATACTAGTTATATATATATATTTATTTATTTATATACACACATGTAGTGTATGTGTTTTATCGTGTTTAGTCGATTTTTTAACACGAATCATCCATGACTTAAAAATTGCACTTTCCTTTGATGAAGGAAGTGGCAAAAATTACTGCATCTACATATCTGCTCGCGCGCGCGCGTGTGTGTGTAGATTATATATATTCAAAATTCTGTTTCAATGCCTTCTTTATAAGTCTTGGCGATGTATCAGTAATATCTGGTAGCGTTGATTTCTTTCAGATTACCCGAACACTTGGCAGTTTGACAAATTTAAGTCAGGCTAATCTATGTGATTTCTAAACTTTTGTTTTACTTTCAGAAGTGAGTTCAAATGGTGGTATCTTCAATCCGTGGCGACAACACTGACCTCTTTTGAATTCGCATTAAATTTTCTTTTTCTATATGTGGCATTTCAGTGTTGTTAAAGTGAGTACAATTTTGTAGTTCATACATAGAGAAAGATACCGCTCTCCCCCATAATAAAAAGTGGGGGGGGGGACGAGTTCAGTAGTTTTCAGCTCTACATTACCTTAGGTCGCCAGGATGTAACACATTTAACAGATCAAATGCGGCTGCGTGCAAAACATTATAATATTCTACGTATATTTCTTCTGTACTATACTGTTTTTAATTAAATATCTTGATATTTCCCCCTTTACTTACTCTATGTACCGTTTGGATTACCTTGAGTATGGCCCTTTTTTTTTTAGATTTCATAGAATCTGTTTCCGCTCTGGTAATATAGAATTACTCAATTTGTTTCCTTTTGTGGATTAAATTTTGAAGGTTATCTTGGCCCAGATACCTACCACAACGATCTCGTAAAAATGTAAAATTGATTCTACGCATGCGTTCGAACTAAATTGTAATCTTTCTTGGTAACACTCGCTATGCCATAAAAATTTGTCAATGGATAGAAATATTTTCATTTAAAACAAACTTGTGACCAAAAAAATTCTAGAGCTATTTATGCAATGGCATATAATTTTTTGTTATGCTTCTGTATTTATCCATTAAAAAGAACCAGATTGCAAGCAACCGTGCTGAAGATTTATTAATGTTAAAAACACGTTTTAAAGAGTTCAAGAAATAATGCAGAATTTTCATTTACTAAATGAGAAAGCAGTTGAAAATGCTTATGTGTTGCAATATATCTTGGACAGCTAAAAGTTACAAATAGCAAGTTTGATTTAGTTGATATAAATAGAGCCGCGGATGGCTTAGTGGTTAGTAGTTCAGACTATCGATGCAAGGTCCCCAGGTTCAAGCCTGGACTGATCTTTCGGAGATGGTGTGATTTACTAACAATCGCTGAATATCCGCCGTGCATCGGACGAGCACGTTAAGTGACGGCCCCCAGGCTGGACCCACTGGTTAAATAGGTATCCTTTCCTATGCGCCCCCCCCCCCTGAAATTCTCTCACCCCTCTGTGTGCAACATCGTACTTGTACGGTGGCGCCATCTACTGTACTCTAATCTCCCTACAAACTGTTCTGTCAAAGTCGCTAGACTTGCTCTCATTCTTCCGTTTCTGTGTCATGCCCAAAAGGCGAGCTCCCTGTAGGTGGCTGGGACCTAAACTCTACTCACTGTGGACGCAAGTGCTGCTGAAAATGACAATCCATATTTGCCGATTGTCTTCCCTGAGGTGGATGGGATATCCTAGCACGACAATTCAACGTGTCACACAGCTAGAAATGTCCGAGAGTGGTTGGAAGGGCACGATGAAGATTTCAAAGTACTTTCCCTGGCCCCCTAATTCCCCAGACTAAAACCCATTTGAGCATCCGTGGGACCGCCTCGATGGTGTTGTTCTTTCTATGGATCCTCCACCACGCACCCTCCGTCAGATGCAATGCAGTCAGCATGGCTCCAAGTACCTGTGAACTCCTTCCAGCCTCTTATTGAGTCCCAGCACGTCAACCAAGAACATCGGCGCTGCACACATCGGTTGCTCTGGATATTAGCTGGTGGTCACAATAATGTGACTTGGCCGTGTATTTACGTTCGGGCACCAATGGAAAGATAAAGCCTCATTTGATGGGATTTGAACTCACATCTGCCGTCTCCAGTGTAGACTGTTCTAGCGATTGAACTACATCGACGGAGGCTTATCGCTGCAACTTGCCGTTTTGATATGTGTGTCACCTCTGAGGTAGGTCCGTCACAAACCTTGACCTGTCATTTTTCAGGGAATAAATTAGTCTTGTAAAATTAAACTTATCAGCTTTCTTTCAATGTTTCGTAGCTAAAATGATAGGCTATGATCATGTTTTGCACAGCCCACTCGAAATATTGAAAGTTTTAAGTTGCAATTGCATTAAAGTAATTCTGAGTGAATAGACATTCGGGATACCGAAGGATCTCTGTGTGGATAGCTTCTCATCAGATTCTGGATAAAACATGTGCACGAGTACAAAAAAGATCTTAAAAAGTGATCTTTGATATCTATCAGATCTGTAAATTTTAGACCGGATTATGAGAATCTTTGATTCGTGAATTTCAAATCTAAATGAAGGCGAAATTAATTTCTGCATCCAAATTTCAATTACACTCTCAATTTCTCTCTCTCACGCACACACATGTACAGCGGAACCTCGGTTATGCGTTGCTGAGTTATATGATATTCTGCGCCAGACAGCATATCATATAAGAGTGTGTTTTTATTGCTTTTTTTTTTCAAATCGGTTATGATTAACTCATTTATACGCTTTTTGCGATATTCATACGATAAGTTTGATTTTCATATTATCACTACCCAACACAGATTTTGGTGCCTTAAAAGTTAGACCTGTACTTGGATATATTTGGGGCTCTGATTTCAAAAATGGCACCAGTTTTGCCCTATCAGCTATAGTTTTGGAGATACGGCATATCTGTTGATTCAACCGGTCATCCGTCAAGCTTCGGGATCCTTAATCTGCTTTCCAACCGTAGGTTGAAGAAGCGTATATGCTCCAGCTTTGTCCGTCCGTCCGCGCGATAACTGGCGTAAAAATGGTTCGATTTCGATGAAATTTTAGTATGTGGTAGGGGACCACCTGAGGACAAAACTTATTGAAAATAGGACAAATGGGGTCAAAGGTCATGACGTAGGAGCGGAATCCTTCCGTTGCCCTTATGCGTCATAACTTGCGTAAATATGGTTCGATTTCAATAAAAATTTACTATGTGGCAGGGGACCGCCTGGGGACGAATCTTATTTAAAATGGGTGAAGTGGGGTCAAAGGTCAGGACATAAGAGCGGGATGCATTCCATTGCCCTTATGCGTCATAACGTGCGTAAAAATGGTTCGATTTCGACGAAATTTCAGTATGTGGTAGGTGATCACCTGGGGACGAACCCTATTGAATGTGGACGAAATGGGGTCAAAGGTCAGGACATAGGATTGCGATCCATTCCATCGCTCTTATCCCATATTATTAAGGTGGACGTCAAGTAATTTTGCTTCCTATACTTCCAATGGAAAAACTTTTGTACACATTTCCTTCACAATTAATGTGTTCCCAAGGATGAAAATTTGAACATCAATTAAAATAACTTTATTATAACTTGGAATACTTAATATTTTCTAAAACATAACCATAATTATATTAAAAATCAATAACTTTTCCTCTGGTGGTGTTGAAACCAGAAAAAGGATGGCGCGACCTGTACTTTGATGACGTCAGTAGACAAACAAATGTTGGATTGCATAATTATGGTTATGTTTTAGAAAATATTAGGTATTCCAAGTTATAAAATGAAGATATTTTCATCCTTGTGAACACATTAATTGTCCAGAAAACAGATGGCGAGGCCTGTATTTTCATGACGTCAGCAGACAAAAAAATGTTGGATTGCATAATTAAGGTTATGTTTTAGAAAATATAAAGTATTCCAAGTGTGGTGTCATGGCGTCGCCCCATTAGATGTTGGCGCGCGTTCATGCCATCTATCTCATAACGTCACTTGTTGTTTGTTGATATTATTAAAGTTTATGACGTCACAACGTGCTAGCAGATGGTCGCGATTTCCATCTGCCTCATTACGTCACGCGTTGTGTGCGTATGTTCGTCCGCTGGATAACTCGCGTAAATATCGTTCGATTTCGATGAAATTTTAGTATGTGGTAGGGGAACACCTGCGAAGGAACCCTATTGAGAGTGAACGAAATGGGGTCAAAGGTCAGGACATAAGAGCAGGACCTATTCCACTGCTCTTATGCGTCATAACTAACGTAACACAAGTTCGATTTCGATTAAATATTAGTATGTGGTAGGAAACCACCTGGGGGCAAACCCTATTGAAAATTGGCGAAATGGGGGTCAAAGGTCAGGACATAGGAATGGAATCACTTCCATCGCCATTATGAGTCATAACTTACGTAAAAATGTTTTGATTTGGATGAAATGTTGGTATGTTGTAGGGACCTGTCTGAGGACGAATCCTATTAAAAATGGGCGAAATCGGGTAAAGGTTAGGACATAGGAGCGGGATCTGTTCCATAAGGCTTATGCATCATAACTTCCGTAAAATTGCTTCGATTGCGACAAAACTTTATCATGTTATTTCGGAGATATACTGAACCAGTTCTGTTGAATATCATCCAAATGGATCAAAGGTCAGGGCACAGGGGTGAGATTTATTCCACAGCTATTTTCCTCATAGCTTGAGCAATGATTTCTAGTATATTGGAAAGCGTATCATAATCAATGCATTGCACGAGTTTACTAACTTGCTTTTATAATATTTTGACAAATATTGATGCTATTAATATTACATATTATTAAAACAACGACATATTACTGAACCAGTTCATTTCAACCCATACCCACAGAAATCGGTTGAACTAAAACATATTACTAAATCAGTTTGATAGACCCATTTTCCTCGGAAGGCCTCTGGCTTCATTGCAGATCACTAGGTTGCTGTCCTTAGAGAAGAAGGAATGCAAATTCTTTTCTTCGCTACGATAAAACGTAATATTGATTCTAGAATGAAGTGAATTATTTTCATTCAACCTGCGGATCAGCTATTTAGAAGACTCCTTTGACAGGTTCAGATCCCTGATGTGGTCACTCAGTTCAGTTTGGTTAAAGTGCTGAACACTTGATGAAGTTCGTACAAAATCACTGTCACTTTCTACATTTGTGTTATCTTGTACGTCACACATGCGTGCTTAATCATCATCTGGGAGCTCTGGTAGATTGTTGAAAGACAGAACAGGTACCTCACTTAAGTGTGAATGAGGTCGTCTTGCCGAATCTAGGTAAGCATGTATCCACTTCCTTGGATTGATGCCCTTAATGTTAAAAAGACAAAAATAACAGTCACCATGTTTTTTTGTTTGGTTCCCTCAAACCATTGGTGTACTCCAAATTTCAGACAACTCCTCTTTCCATTTGTCCATTGCCGCAAATGCTTCGTGCAAGTTTTGCATACAGTATGTGGAGCTCACGAATTATCTTGGTCTCCAAGCTAGACATCAAAATAACGAAGATATGCTCTCTTCACAAATTCAGAAATAGATTTCCAACTTTCTTTTAGAGTGTACTCGCAAAGGGTGGCCACGTTCAGCATATGTTGTGATGTCATCACATTGTGCACGAAATGAGGTAAGTCCACTTCAAATTTCGGTGCAATATCTTCATCGGTGTTAATATGATTAAAGAAATCCTGGGTTCGGTAGCGAGTGGTCACCCTGCAGTAATTTATTTTTAGATACAAAAAAAAATTTAGTGCAGTAGACACTAAATTTTTGTGTATCTAAAAATAAATGCAATTTAAATCCACTTCTCTTGAACTCATATCATGAGCACTTTTGAACGCTATACACGTTATGTCTAGAGTTGTCTCTCAGATCCATGCGTCGATGTCGCGCTGTACATAGTTGTATCCGCTATCATCATCATCAGCATTGTCAACCGTTATCAATCCACTGCTGGACGAAGGTCTCCCCAAGTTTCCTCCACAACGGTCTGTCTTGTGCCAGTCTCCTCCATGTCACTCCCGCATACTTTCGAATTTCATCCACCCATCTCCCAGGTGGTCTTTTTCTGGGTCTTTTCCTGTCTCTTGGAATCCAATCTAAAATTTCGGCTGTCCATCGATGGTCTGTCCTTCTGGCAGTATGCCCAGCCCATTGCCATTTCAGGGATTTAACTCTGACCATGATGTCTTCCACTCTTGTCATTTTTCGGATCCACGAGTTCCTCTTCTGATCTCTCCTGGTTACACCAAGCATGCACTTCTCTATGCTTTTTTGAGTTGTCTGCAGCCTTTGTATGTCTCTTTTTGTTAAGGTCCACGTCTCTGCACCATATGTAAACACTGGAAGGATGCATTGATCAAACACTTTTCTTTTAAGTAATAATGGCATATTGTTCTTGAAAATTATGCTGTTTCTTCCAAAAGCTCTCCAGGCAAGTTTTGTACGCCGATTAATTTCTTCATCAATGTGACCCTCACTTGATATCTGCTGTCCAAGATAAACGTACGTGTCTGTTATCTCCATCAATCGATAAATCTTCATTTCTTGTAAAAGCATTGAACATCACTTTTGTCTTCTGAAAGTTCATTTTTAATCCCATTTCTTTACTCTTGTCAGGAAGTTCCTGGATCATACTCTGCAGCTCTGATGGGGTAGTTGCAAAAATGACTACGTCATCAGTAAAACGAAGGTGGGTTAGATAATATTCATTAATCCTTATCCCTTTGTTTTCCCAGTTCAGTGATTGAAAGACATTTTCCAATGTAGCATTGAAGAGCTTCGGAGATATGGTGTCACCTTGTCTCACTCCCTTTCCAATTTTTATGTGTGTTGTATTTTCAATCAGCCGAATCTTTGCACTTGCATTTTCATAGATGTTATTTATAATATTAATGTATGCATCTTTAATACCGCAGGATTTCAGAGCCATTGTAACTGCTGATGGTTGCCCCGAATCAAAGGCTTTTTCATAATCGATAAAAGCCATGCACAATGGAAGTTCATATTCCCTCGCTCTTTCAATTAGTTCTCTCAGTACGTGGATATGATTTATAGTGCTGTAGCCACTCCTGAATCCAGCTTGTTCTCTCGGTTGAGCCATGTCCAGTGTTACCTTCAAGCGGTGTGAAAGAACTTTAGTGAAGATTTTATAAACTACTGATAGGAGGCTGATAGGTCTGTAGTACCTGAGATCCTCAATGTCACCTTTTTTATGTAGCAGGATCATTGTAGCGTTGTTCCAATCTTCAGGAATCTTCCCTTCATTAAGGCATCGAATGAAAATTTGGGTGAGTACTGTTTCGATTTCTCCACTTGCTTCTTGTATGATGTCTACAGTAATTCCATCTTCTCCTGGAGCTTTCCCCCGCTTCATGTTCTTTATGGCATGTGCAACTTCTGCTCGGAGGACTGGAAGAACTATGGTACTGGTACCTTTCATGATGTCTGGAGTACATGTATCATCCCTTTCATATAATTTGGAGTAGAAATCTTTCACTCTTGTCAAAATTTCGCTTCTATTTCTTGTTACAGAACCATCTTTTTTCTCAGTGCCATAATCTGTTTTCTTCCCTTACTGAGATGTCCCTTTGCTATCTTTAGGCTTTGGTTGTTTTCAATTGCTTTCCTCACTAGTTCACAGTTGAATTTCCTTACGTCTTTAGTGATACTTTTTCGTACTGTCTTGCATAGCTCTATATATTCCACTTTGGAAGTCACATCTTCTTTAGTTGTCTTCATCTCTCTTCTTTTTTGCATCAACATTTTGGTTTTTCCTGATAATTTGTTCACATGCAACTTGTTCTTGGACCCAGCTAATTTTGTTGCTGTTTCCATAAGAGCTTTGGTTACTTATCTAACACTATATTCGCTGTAGAAGGGAATGCATTGGATGCAGGAACACCCCAGGTGCCCAAATATACACATAGTCATATACCATTGATGAAACTCTAAAATAGTCCTTAATTACAGATTACATAAGCAGTTTACAGTCGATAAAAAATGCGGTAGATTTCAAGAGTTCAAATGAGTCGTATTGGCACGTAATTAAATAGAAAGTATGTCGATTCCTCAGTTATGTTGGTAATGCACAAATATCAATAGCTTACATCTCAGAGGCAACAGGGGCCAAATTCCTATTGAAAATATCTTGCTTAAGTCAATTTGTACACAGGTCTTATTATAGTTAAGAGTTATGAGACAAGGAAGGTTATTGAAAATGGTCCTTTATAAGACGACAATTATCCAAAAATTATATATACAAGTGAAATAAAAAATGATCAATACGTACAAGTTAAAGCATTTGTCAACATATTGTATGTTGCGGGAGGGGGCAAAAACTGGTTATTCCTTTACCTGACGACGTTCCATATAATGCGCAACAGAATGTTGCCACGCCGTTATGTCCGAGTTTACGAATGTTGCTAATAATCTTCCGAAAATCACGTAGGCATCTGCTTCAAGGAATCACTGTGAATATACTTAGGCGTGTACGGTAGATATTAGCCTGGTCTGCGAAAATCAGTCCGTTGGATCTGATTAAAGTAGGCACAAGTAGAAATGGTGCACAAGCAGAACCAAGAACAAGAAGACTATAGTGTAGAACACAGTACGACAAGCACCACTAGAAATCGTAAATTACAACTCGTTGCAAACCTCTGGAAGACCTGTCTTAGTCACAGGACTAAGACTGGTCTTCCCTTGTCACAGGCCTAAGGCTGCTCAACTATGTGCAGCGCGACATCGACGCATGGATCTGAGAGACAACTCTAGACATAACGTGTATAGAGTTCAAAAGTGCTCATGATATGAGTTCAAGACAATTATTCCTCCACACGTTTAAAACCAGTCTCTTTTTAACATGATGCATGTTCACGACAGACTTCTTGATATTAAATCCACTTTATTTTGGTTTATCACATACGTCGGTTTGCTCTGACAGTCAGCTACGGAAAGCGGGGCTGAAGACATCGCTATCATTATGTATTCACTAGTTATCAACCTTAAAAAGGCATGCGGCAAAACTAAATCACTCGAAATTTAGCTTAACTTTCGAACGCCACTGTATCGAAGGGTTAAGGGGTAGAGGGTTGAAACTTATTTTGTTATAAATGGGACTCTTTTTTTTTTTATTGGAGGTTTAACGACCACCGTGAGCAACTCAATGGGCTGTAAGCAGTCGCCCGTCCCTAATTTAGGGTCACTGGTTCCAGGGAAGGGAGAGAGCCAGTGCCGTAAGACAAAGACAACATCCATGCCTCACCGGGATTCGAACCCGGACCCCGTTCAGACGAATGATCAGAGGCCATCGTTTAGACCACTGCGCCACCGGGGCGGCAATGGGACTCTTTAAACTGCCTAATGATGCATTATTTATTACTCTACTATTATTAGTTTTGAAGATATAAGCGTTCAAAGTGTGATATGTCTTCGTTGCATCCGTTCTCCCGATGTTACCCCATACCCAACGCAGAGAAAGACGTAGTTCTACCTCAAAATATTTTATAACCAGAAACACATTTTTCATAACACAGGCACCGCGAACGAGAGTTCAGTAATTTTCTAACGAAGAGTCTTTTGTATATTGCAATAACATAACTGGAATAATGAAATATTTTGATGTTGTTTACACCTCTTCTGAATGGCGTTTTTTATTAACACTTCTAAGAGCTGCTTACTCGGTGTTCTGTTACATAATGGAAATATATATGAGTCTTTGCAAGCCGTACATTCTGGGCATTTAAAGTAATTATACGAAAGTCTTAAGCTTTTATTAACCAGGAGAAATATGAGAACATGGATGGTTTTTGCATGGTGAATTTAAAGTGATTGGCGTGATACTTGGGCAACAGGTTGGATACACATAAAGGTCTTGTTTTTCTTGCGAGTGGGACAACAGGGCCAAAAGCTAGCTAGCGCTGGAAAGTGAGCAATTGGACACTTAGAAAGCGTTTGTTACCGGGTTTTGAAAACATATTATCTGAACCATTAATTGATCACACAAGAGCGTTGCTTCATCTACTGCGCCTCAAATGGGGTTTAATGAAGCAGTTCGTTAAAAAGTTGGATAGAGAAAGCGGCTGTTTTAAATATTTTAGCAAAAAAATTACCATCTGCTTGAATTACGTATGTAAAGCTTTAAAAGGACATTTTTGTTGGGCTTCAAATTCATAAACTGGCAGACGGAAATTTTGAGGAAACAATAAATTCACGAGAGAAACAAGCATGGATAAGCTTCAGAAATATAATTGAAAGCATTTTTGGAAATAAAAATGATTCAAATTATAAAACTATTGTTGAAGACATGTTGAAAAAACTTAAAAAAAAACATGATTGCAACATGAGTTTGAAAATTCATTTTTTTTAATTGCAGATTAAGTACTTCCCAGAAAATTTAGGTGATATAAGTATATATATGTCGGGTTATTGTTGGATGCTGAAATGAAAGAGTTCGCGTGATGGAAATAGCTATACCAAAAAATCAAGGAATCGAAAATTTGAGCCATCGTAATCCATGTATATGTGAAAATTCTTATTATATACCAAACATTAATAAAAAGAAATTTTAATATGCATGATTTTTTATGATAAGCACACTGTATCGTATTTTCAGTTTTATTTTAAGTTTGTCTCTTTATTATAATGATTAAAACTACCAGAAAATATGGTAAAATGCAAATATTATCTCTCCCAGTTGGTGAAAAATTCTAACGTGATACAAAAAAAACTTGCCATATCACTAGAAAATTCCTGAATTTCAAAGCTTGAGATGAATATCTTCGCCTACTAAAACAGGGAGAATGGTTGAACATTGCTCACCGGTCCAGGTCAAGAAATTCGACGACAATAATAATAATAATATTCAAGCGCAACATCTAGAACACAAAGAAATCAAAAACAGTCTAGGCGCCAAATACAACCAAAGGCTGAGGAGACTAATGAAGACCAACCTCAACGCTCGCAACATCACTCGGGCTATCAACAACATACGCAGTTCCAGTCCTCACGTATTCCTTCGGAATCATCAAGTGGACCACAACAGAGCTTGAGGAAATAATGAGCAATACCAGGACAACCCTCACTAAACATCGCCAGCACCACCCGAAGTCAGCAATAGAAAGGCTGAGAATTGGACTGGCAGAAGGAGGACGGGGAATGATTGATCTTCTGGAACACCGAGACAAAGAAATCAGCAGCCTCAGAAAATACTTCCATCAGAGCAAGAGGCCCCTTCACCAAGCGATAAACCAGAGTGACAAGAAGTACACAGCCCTAGACCTCTCTCCTCAGAACATCGAGATTGGAACGAGAGAGCCAAAAGAAGAAGCTTGGGGCAAGAAAGTCCTACACGGAAGGCACTACAACGATCTACAATCAGACCATGTGTATAAGACTGCATCGAATGCATGGCTAACAAACGGATCACTTTCCCACGAGACCGAAGGTTTCCTGATAGCTATACAAGATCAAGTTGTAAGCACCAGGAGCTACCGGAAGCATAACTTGAAAGACACGTCAGTGGAAAGCGACACATGTTGGCACTGCCATCAAGCGCCAGAGACTATTCAACATATCACAGCAGGGTGCAGATTGCTCGCACAGAGTACACGAAAAAGCACAATCAAGTCGCCAAGATTGTCCATCAGAAATTAGTAAGAAAACACCACTTCATTACAACTGAGCCTGTCCCCTACTACAAGTATGAGCTAACAACGCTCCTAGAGAACACCCACAAGATGTACTGGGAGAGATCGATCAGAACAGATAGGACGATTGCCCACAATCGGCCCGACGTCGTCCTGGTCGACAAGGAGAAGGAGTATACGTACCTCATTGACATAGCCATTCCCAACACGTGCAACATCCAGAAGATGGACGGAGAGAAGCTGTCAAAGTATAACGACCTACGATACGAAGTAAAAGAAATGTGGCATATGGAGAACGTCACCACCGTCCCCATAGTAATATCAGCCGCAGGAGTTGTACCTAAGACCATTCACAGCTCTATATAGACTAGACTAGGCCTTCAACCTAACACCTACATGGAACTACAGAAGGCAGCTATCCTGAACACTTGTAGGATAGTAAGGATGTTCCTAGACAACTGAGAGAAAGAAATACCACTTCCCAAACTTGGTACGTCGTACCCGTCCCGGAAGGAAAAGAAGAAAAAACCTCAGGAAGAGGTGGAATCTCTTTTAATTCTCTTTTACATAATAATAATAATAATAAGGGTATTTAAGAATTTCGAACGGGAAATATTCTCCCAAGTCAGCAACTTTGCGAGAATATTCCCCGTTGACATGCTTTCGTTAGTAATTTTGCAAGCCATTTCAACTAGTTATTTCTTTTTCGTAAGTAGGACATTTGTAATTTTCTAATAAGAACAATTTTTGCGCATCGTATCAAGAACATTTTACATCAGAAGAGTTTGAAACCACATGGTAAAATCATGGTCGCAGCTGTAGTAATCGGATGCAAAACGAATTTTTTGAAATAGCATCTCTCGTTTTTGCTGAAAAAATTTTTAAGCACACTATATCGTATTTTCAGTTTTATTTTAAGTTTGTTTCTTTGTTATAATGATTAAAACTACCAGAAAATATGGTAAAATGCAAATATCCTCTCTCCCAGTTGGTGAAAATTTCTAACATGAAACAAAAAGATGGATTAAATTTTTGAAATCTGCTTAAAAAGATGATTAGGAATTACTTGTTGCTTTAAAAACATTAGAAAACTGATTTTAAAATGCAGATCAGTGTTGTTCTACCGAATATTATTTTAAGACATGATCAACGTAATCTGCATTTAGTCAAATTTTCCAGATACACCATTTTACTAATATCACGCAGTTGGAGATACATCTGAGCTCCGATAAATCCTATCTGAAAAATGGCATCCGATTACTTTGGAAGCAATGAGTGCAAATTTTTAATGAAATTTCCAGCGTTTCAAGTGTAAAATGTTCCCACTAGTTTACGTAAATTGATATTCTAACTCCGGCATTAACTTGTTCAACTATCCGGATTGGACGAATTTCTTTATTATTGGCGAGCTCTTGCAGCTACCATTATTGTATTTACGACTCCTGATCTTTTATGTTCACTATTTGCTCTCTTAGGCAATAATAACATTGAAGTAGTTACGTTTGCCACTATGTCTGCATTTACAAAAGACTTTGTTTCAAAAAATTCGTTTTGCATCCGATTACTACAGCTGCGACCATGATTTTACCCCATGTGGTTTCAAACTCTTCTGATGTAAAATGTTCTCGCTACGATGCACAAAAATCATTCTAATTAGAAAACTACAAATGTCCTACTTACGAAAAAGAAATAACTAGTTGAAATAGCTTGCCACATTAGTAACGAAAACATGCCAACGGGGAATATTCTCGCAATATTGCTGACTTGGAAGAATATTCCTCATTTGAAATTCTTAAATACTCTTCTTCTTATTATTATTGTCGTCGAATTTCTCGACATGAACCGATGAGCAATTTTCCGATACACCATTATCCCCGTTTTAGTAGACGGAGATATTCATCTCAAGCTTTGAAGTTCAGGAATTTTCTAGTGATAACTTTCAGAAGACAAAAGTGATGTTCAATGCTTTTACAAGAAATGAAGATTTATCGATTGATGGAGAAAAGCTGGAGAAAACAGACACGTACGTTTATCTTGGACAGCAGATATCAAGTGAAGTCACATTGATGAAGAAATTAATCGGCGTACAAAACTTGCCTGGAGAGCTTTTGGAAGAAATCGCATAATTTTCAAGAGCAATATGCCATTATGGTGCAGAGACGTGGACTTTAACTAAAAGAGGCATACAAAGACTGCAGACAACTCAAAGAGGCATGGAGAGGTGCATGCTGGGTGTAACCAGGAGAGATAAGAAGAGGAACTCGTGGATCCGAAAAATGACAAGAGTGGAAGACATCATGATCAGAGTTAAATCCCTGAAATGGCAATGGGCTGGACATACTGCCAGAAGGACAAACCATCGATGGATAGCCGAAATTTTAGGTTGAATTCCAAGGGACAGGAAAAGACCCAGAAGAAGACCACATGGGAGATGGGTGGATGAAATTCGAAAGTATGCGGAAGTAACATGAAGGAGACTGGCACAAGACAGACTGTTGTGGAAGAAACTTGGGGAGGCAGTCGTCCAGCAGTGGATTAATAATGGTTGACAATGATGATGACAAATTTATAGAATGACTGCCTTTTGGATTGGGCGAAGCAGACTCTGTGGCAACCCTTATTCCTGGAGATTTTCCAGCAAATTATTTGGTACCACTACAATCTGTGTTATGTTTTGTTTCCAGATCCTTTGGATTTCCATTCGCAGGTTCTCATATTTCGAGATTTTTTCAGATACTGTTTCTGGATGTGTTCCGTAAGTGGAACCGTTACATATATCAGTTGTGTCTGCTTCAGATTTTTGTCTACAATTACAATGTCAGGGCAGTTGTGGTCACCGGTCTTGTCCCTGATGACAGCTTTGCCCCAGTACATGATGAAATTCTGATTTTCGAGAATAGGTTCTGGTTGGTATTTGTAATAAGGTAGAGGATAAAATGACGTGATTTAACGCCAAGATCTTGATGTAGGATCTTTGTCGTGTATGTTTAGGCATTCTTTTCAAGAAAGAATAGAGCAGCCAGCTAAAATGTGTCCTACGGTTTCATTGGCTTATTTAACGCCAAGTTCTTGATGAAGGATCTTGGCTACCTGATCGTGTCTGTTAAGGCATTGTTTTGGAGGAAGAAGAGAGCAGCCAGCTAAAATGTGTTCTACGGTTTCATTGGCTTATTTAACGCCAAGCTCTTGATGTAGGATCTTGGCTACCTGGTCGTGTCTGTTAATGCATTGTTTTGGAGGAAGAAGAGAGCAGCCAGCTGAAATGTGTTCTACGGTTTCATTGGCTTATTTAACGCCAAGTTCTTGATGAAGGATCTTGGCTACCTGATCGTGTCTGTTAAGGCATTGTTTCGGAGGAAGAAGAGAGCAGCCAGCTAAAATGTGTTCTATGATTTCATTGGCTTATTTAACGCTAAGCTCTTGATGTAGGATCTTATCTACCTGCTCGTGTCTGTCAAGGTACTGTTTTGAAACAAGAAGAGAGCAGCCGGCTAAAATGTGTTCTATGGTTTCATTGGCTTTTCCACACATTCTACAGGTGTCATCATCTGCAACTTTCATAATGTGTTTCTTGTAGTACTGTGTTGCGATAACAAGGTCTTTAATCCCAACGAAGAATCCCTCCGTTTCAGGATACAGCTGAGCTTTTCTTAACCAATATAGTGAAAAAGTTTTGGCAATTTTTTCCAGATCTAAGGACTTCGGATATTTTATTTCATTTAATTTTCGTTATGGAGTTACATTTGACCATGTTACATTTCAAAATTAATTTGATATTAAGAAAAAATTCGTATATATTATGCAGTGTTATGTACAGGGTAACCACAGAACAGGAAATTGAGTGAAAAGCTATACAGGGTGTATAGGAAAGTCCTTAAACGGGGAAATAACTTTTGAACGCAAAATAGTAGAGTTGTGGAAGTAGTGTGTACATAAAGTGACTATGTTCTATCAGATGAGCCGATTGCAGCACCCCTAGCGGCGAATTTTGGAAGTTAGCGATCCTATCGCGAGAACCAAGAAGAGATAGCGAAAAAAAGTCAATAGCAAACGTGTAGAGCGTCACCGATTTAGTATGAAATGACGCTCTACATTCACCAAAAACTCCAATAGAAGTCCGGAAATGCAGATCTCTCGGTATCCGATCACCGGCATAAATACATCACGAATGACATCGTAAAATCTGTAAACGAATTTTGCCTGCAAAACAGCGAAGGATGGATGAAAGTATGCAAATAGAAACGCTACGTCATACCTCATCGGGAAGCATAAATTGGCGGTCAGGGAAGGTTTGTCAGACGGTGCGCGGACTGGTTCTTCGAGTCTACGCATGGCTAGTTATTCCAACGAGGAGTACTGCGAGATGGTTATGTTGTACGGAGAATGCGGTCGTCGGGCAAGAGAGGCAGCACGCCAATATGCATTACGTTTCCTTAATCGTTCTCATCCTACTGCGGCAACTGTCATCAATGTCGTTCGCCGGCTGAGAGAAACCGGGAGCATTACAAGTCGTTCCCGTTCAGGTAGGCCGACACTTGCAGGTGCAGCCAGTGGACGTCCTGGCCTATGCGCTAGCCCACCCACACTGCAGTACGAGAGACATCAGTGCGACGTGTGGCCTTACATTTGGTCGTGTATGGCAAATTTCTACAACCCCGTATTATCCAAGCATGCAGTAACTTAATACTTGAAATGCTGTAGAACGTCCAACAAGAAGTTCTAGCTCGAATACAGATCTGTATTGCTGCCGATGGTGGACACAGCGCGAATGCTAAAGTATTAGTACTGACATTTTGTATTTTCTAGAACATTATTTTGTGTTTTTCTTCATCATAACGTCCTACTGCTGTATGAATTTCCTACTACTTTACTGTACAGTACATAATAAATTGTACCTTGCTGACACGTACATGTATTAGTTTTATTAGTAAATTTACATCACTTCTGCACGCGATGAGTGACTTATTTATACCGGTGATCGGATACCGAGAGATCTGCATTTCCGGACTTCTATTGGAGTTTTTTGGTGAATGTAGGGCGTCATTTCGTACTAAATCGGTGACGCTCTACACGTTTGCTATTGACTTTTTTCGCTATCTCTCTTGGTTCTCGCGATAGGATGGCTAACTTCCAAACTTCGCCGCTAGGGGTGCTGCAATTGGTCTCATCTGATAGAACATAGTCACTTTACTATATGTACACACTACATCCACAAATCTAGCATTTTGCGTTCAAAAGTTATTTCCCTGTTTAAGGACTTTCCTATACACCCTGTATATATGCAGTATATAACCTGAGTGAATCCCAGTTTTCCTAAAGTACGTAGTCAAGCCAAAGGTCCTGAACCTATAAAATTTACGCATATTTGGCTTGATAATTTTCTTCTATTAAATTTTATATTTTAGTTTGTTAGCAAATATTTTTTAGTTCCTTTCGGAAAAAATTATAATTATTAATATGTGTTAGTTGACAAGGTAGGTTATTCCATGACACCTATCCCTGGTAACCAATAAATCTTTGCTGGGTTAAAGTGTTAGGCATTGGTAACAAAAATGCATTTCTGTTTCTTGTTTGACAGTCGTGACCCACAGTGTTCAGCTGAATTAAATGTTAATACATTTTATCCTTTTATACATAAATCCTAATAATCTGTATTGCCATAATTTCTCAATATCTAAAAATCCATAAATATTAATCCGTATCCCCATATTTAATTTAATTTCCCTAAAATTATTTAAAAGTTTGACAATTCTATGTTGTAATGATCCCACACTTATAAACCATAAGTCAAACATGGATAAATCAGACTCTAATACAGCAGTTTTAATTACCAAATTATTTGAAATTCTCGTAATTAAACCCAATACCCATGAAATTTCATTTACAATATTTTGAATACTAATATTCCATTTTAATTTATTCTCAATTATTATTCCCAAATATTTAATATTGTTGACTCTTTCAGGGTTACAATTTTCCACAAAAAATAGATGGTGGCTCAACAATCTATCTCCCCTTTCAAAAATCATGATTTTAGTTTTTTAAATATTTAAACACAGAAAATTTGTATCTAGCCATTCCATCAATTTTTCGCATTTTATTTTTACCTCATTAATATCTGCACCCGTAATCATAACTGTGGCACTACACGCAAATGAAATTAAATCCTCGTTAGGTTCAATGTTAAAAATGTCATTAATATAAATTGAAAAAAAGAATGGTCCCGGAATTGAACCCTGCGGTACTCCTATTTCGTTAATTAATTTGTGCGATTTTGTTTTACGAATCTGTACATATTGTTTCCTATTATGTAAGTAATCCTCTAATAAATGGTGATATTGATTTCTTATTCCATTATTATAGAGCTTATCCAAAAGTATCCCATGAACGAAATGCCTTTCTAAGACTATTGCAGTGGATAATAAACCCTTTTTTCTATTATTTATTATGATATTCTAAAATGTTAAAATGGCTACTTCTGTTAATTTTCCTTTTGAAACCCATACTGATTTTTAATAATATCATGATATTTCTCAGAAAAATGATCTAATCTTGTATATAACAGTTTTTCCAAAACCTTGGCAGAAAAAGATAATTTAGAAATTGGTCTGTGATTATTTATACGTATTATCCCTAGACCCAGAATTTTGCTTTTCCAACCTTGCAGTGGATCTGAATTGTTTTCTGGTTGAGGAAGGAACTGAGAAGTATTCAGGTTCAGTGGAGTAAAGCTTCTGTCCGCTGCAGGCACCACCGTAGTAATGACATGGACTGCAGAGATGAAGTACATGGCAAAACGACAAATACGTAGTGATACATTCCGTCGTTGTACTTTAGTTGGGTAGAAAATTTGGCTCCGGAGCGAGGAGGCGCGCTTTCGATCGGCGTCACCGACAAATTTTTGTTTTCACATACTGAACTACGACCCATCAAGAATGCTACTAGCTGCAGTAAGTAAATTCTTCGTATTGTTATTTTTTATACGCTTTCCAACCGTAGGATTGAAGAAGCGTGTATTCTCCAGCTTTGCCCGTCCGTCTGTCTGTCCGTCAGTCCGTCTGCACGATAACTCGCGTAAAAATCGTACGATTTCAATGAAATTTTAGTATATGATAGGGGATCCCCTGGGGACGAACCCTACTGAAAATGGGCGAAATGGGATCAAAGGTCAGGACATAGGAGTGGGATCCATTCCATTGTCCTTATGCGTCATAACTTCAGTAAAAATGGTTCGATTTCGATGAAATTTTAGTATGTGGTAGGGGACCACCTCGGGACAAACCATATTGAAAATAGGTGAAATGGGGTCAAAGGTCAGGACATAGGATCGGGATGCATTCCACTGCCCTTATGAGATTTAATTTGCGTAAACATGGTTCGATTTCAATGAAATTTTAGTATGTGGTAGGGGAACACCTGGGTACCCTATTGAAAATGGGCGAAATGGGGTCAAAGGTCAGGACATGGGATACATTCCATTGCCCTTAGGCATCATAACTTGCGTAAATATGGTTGGATTTCAATGACATTTTAGTATGTGGTAGGGAACCACTGGGGACGAACCCTATTGAAAATGGGATCAATGATCAGGTCATAGGAGCGGGATGCATTCCACTGCCCTTATGCGTCATAACTTGCGTAAATATGGTTCGATTTCATTGGCATTTTAGTATGTGGTAGGGGACCACCTGGAGACAAACCCTATTGAAGATGGGCGAAATGGGATCAACGGTAAGGACATACGAGCGGGATCCATTCCATCGCCCTTATGCGTTATAACTTACGTAAAAATGCTTCGATTGAGACAAAACTTTACAATGTTGTTCCGGAAGTATACTTAACCGGTTCTGTTGAATATCATTGAAATGAGGTCAAAGGTCAGGGCATAAGAGCGAGATTTATTCTACTGTCATATTCCTCAAAACTTGAGTAATAAGTTGAGTAATGATTTCTGGTATGTTGGAAAGCGTATCATAATCAATGCATTGCAGGATTTTACTAACTTGTTTTTCGGGAGTGGGTAGCGACCTCCATTAGCAATAGTAAGGGCTATAAGAGTCCTTAATTTAGGTCCCATGGTTCCAGGTGAGAGAGAGAGAGCCTGCGCCGTCAGAATAACATATCACCCAACACTGTGTCCTTCTACGCAACGATGTCACAACACCAAGACCGCTAACTGCAATGAGAAAATTCTATCTCTGTATGGTTTTTTTTTTTTTTTTTTTGGTGAGGGAAGGCTGGAGGGAAGGAAAGGGCAGTAAACGACCACACCCTGAGAGGATCTGTTTGGACAACAAGCGGTCATTCGTACCTAATTTACGCCCACTGATTCAAGGGAAGCGAGAGAGCCTGTGCTGCAAGAGAAATACACCACCCCATGCCTCATTTGTGACACAACCCCGGGCCAACTCCCATTTCTAGCCACAAATCTAAGGCTCTGACCAAGCGCAGTTCTGTTCTCATTATTTTTTTTATTGGAGGTTTAACGACCACCATGAGCAACTCAATGGGCTATAAGCAGTCGCCCGTCCCTAATGTAGGGTGACTGGTTCTAGGGAAGGGAGAGAGCCAGTGCCGTTAGACAAACACAACATCCATGCCTCACCGGGATTCGAACCCGCACCCCTTTCGGGCGAATGGTCAGAGGACATCGCTTAGACCACTGCGCCACCAGGGCGGCACGGTTCTCATTAATATTATCACGTGTTAGTCGTTAGCTCAGAATTGGACCAATTTTCATTTTAGTAGTGAAGAATTTTGTCATACCCATCTTTTTTCTAAAGAAGGAGCCAGCCACATCATAAAAGCCACCATCTCCGTTCCTGAGAAATTTCCTGAAAGAAATATAAATTTAAAATGCCTATTATCACACATGTATTACTACTACATAAATTTTATGACAGTGACAATTTTTTTTATAATTTTTCAAGATGTCATGGTATCACTGTACAGCTTTTTCCCCAAAGATATTGGGTGTGAGTAGAACTTCTACCCATTTTTGTAGGCTACAAAGAAAGGAGGAGAACACAACAAATAAATTACCTAGGATTTCACATAATTTCCATCATTCTGTATGACCTCCTGTCGTTTGTCTATGAGTAGGTGAAACTCACGCCGGAAAAACTCCTGTGTTTTAGAGTAAAAAAAGTCACGTAATTTTTTTTTTTTTCCAGATCGTCCACATCATCCAAGGTCTGGAGAGCGAAGGCGTTCTGTAACGATCGAAAAATGTGGTAATCCGTAGGTGCTAGGTCAGGGGAATACGCCGGGTGAAGTAACACTTCCCAACCAAAGTCCAGTAATTTTGCCGAGTGATTAAAGCAGCATGAGGACTGGCGTTATCATGATGAAGGATCACGCCTTTGCGATTGACGAGTGCTGGCCGCTTCGATGTCAGTTGTTCTCGCAATCTGTCCTACTGTTGGCAGTAGAGGTCAGCATTTATCGTTCGGTTAGGTGCCAACACCTCCCAGTGGATTATTCCCTGGACATCCCACCAAACACTCAACAAAACCTTTTAGAGATGCAGTCCTCCTTTTGAAGTCGAAGAAGCAGGCTCCGCACCTTGGCACACAGTCCGTCGACGCTTTACATTACGGTACAGTACCCATTTCTCATCACCCGTTACAATTCGCCCCAGAAACGGTTCATTTCTGTGACGAGAAAGCAAAGAAACATAGGCACGGATTCTCTCCTCTCGTTGGTTTGCAGAAAGCTGGTGAGGAACCCAGTTATCGAACTTTGTGATGAACCCAAACGCACGCATCCGTTTTCGACTGTTGTTCTGTATACCGACAACGTTTCTGCTAATTCCTGCGTGGTTGGATGTGGGTCATTTGCTATGGCTTCGTCCACATTCTCGTCAGAAAACTACGGATGGACGTCCAGAACGTGGTTGATCTTTACAGCTTCTGTCTCCGTCCTGGAATTTCCGAAACCAACGGCGACATGTGCTATCATCAACTTCATCCTCCCCATGTAACTGACAGTTGTTGTGGCAAGCCGCGGCTGCAGTACTGCCTTTACCGAACTCGTACAGCAAACAATGTCTAATGTGCTCCTTATCGCATGCAATGTTACACCATCCGTGATTTCAGTTACGAATGACTTACTCGGGCAAACCTAGTGCCTCTATATGCTCTACTGCTCCACGCTTTATTGGACAAAAATTCGGCATCGCAGCGTCATCTGTGGCGTAACTACTTTGATCGCAATTTTCATCTATTACAAAAACGGGTAGAACTTTTGCAAGCACTAAATATCATACTGTTATTGATCTTTAGGTATGCACCGCAAACATGAGCCGTATGCCAACAGTTTAAAATAGGAAAGATGACACCAAATTTTCGGTTGTAATGTGCACGTCTTTTGAATCCGTTCTGACGCGAATTAAATTTATCAAATCTATTCACAGCCAATGGAACCGGTATGGAAAAGAGTAGTATCTGACCGAAGAAAGAATTTTTTTCAATCGCGTTTTAATCCCGCACATATTGCTTTTAAACAGAAACGTGAACTTACGCCCTCTCGTGACAGACTTGTGCGTTAAGAAAAATTAGAAATTATATGAGAAACATTGCGCAGCGTAAACGCTCTCCAACAAAAAAATAATTTTACAAATCGGACTCTTAGAAGCAGAGATATCGATTAATATATGATATGCATCTACGCCCCCTGGCGGAAAAATCGTGCATTATTTTCAGAAGAAAGTAATCTCAGAAGGTTTCCCGATGTGAGTGGCATCGGTCCACAAAATGATTTTTTTAATCGAATTTTCAGGAGCTCAGATTTTGCTTCAAATACATCAGAAGCTGAAATTAACACTTTTGCTCCCTGGTGGCCAAACCATTCTTTACAAAATATTAGAAATTATATGCAAAATATTTTCCATCAAGAGCTGTATGAGATACAGGAACAATTTTTTTCAAATCGGAGTTTGGGAATCGGAGGAAAACGTAATTTGCTTTAACGCCCCCTAGCGGAAAGTTTATGAATCATTTGAAAATTTTGAAATTGTACGACAAACATTTTGCACCGGAAACGCTGTCCAACAAAGAAGGAATTTTTCAAATCAGATTTTTAGAAATAGAGATATTAAGATATACATCTACGCCCCCTGGCGGAGAAACCATGCAATAGTTTAAAAAGAAAATATTCCGAAAAGGTTTATCGACGTGAGTGGCATCGGCTCTCCAACGAATTTAAAAAAAAAAACTCGAGATTTTAGAAGCTCAGATTTTGCTGCAAATACAACAGAGGCAGAAATTAGCGCTTACGCCCCCTGGTGGCCAAACCATATTTTACCAAAAGTTAGAAATTATGTGCAAAAGATTTCCCATCAGGAGCTGTATCAACTGCAGAAAAAAAGTTTTTAAATCGGAGTGTTCAAAGCAGAGATATCGGGGGAAAAGCAATTTACTTTTACGCCCCATAGCGAAAAATCTATGCGTAACTACAAAAAGTGACTATACCTAAAATACTCTCGATACAAATGGAATGGAAAGGTAAAAAAAATCGGATGTTTAGAAGCAAATATATGAAATAAAATGTATTTTGAATTCGATATCATCTGCATTTACGGTCGCGGCTAAATTGTGCATCGCAAAAAAAAAAATAAAAAAATAAAATAAAGGATCATTATTCGAACATTTCACGCTTCGCAATGCAAAAGAATTTTTCAAATCGGATTTATAGTTGAAGAGATAAGTGTCCACAGACAGACGGACGGACAAACAAACCGGTAATGGTAACTATGGGGGTTACAATGACCCAGCACCGCGACCTAAGGTCTATTGTGCATCCCCAACCTTAATCTCGAAGGAGACCAGATGCACGAGCAAAAGCAAGAATGCTCTTGACTGGTACTAAACAGAGATCACTTAAGAAAGTTATGAGTACCAAAGTGTTCGAGCCTAAGTGCTGCAAAAAAGTCACAGTCACGAAGTCTCTTCTTCTAGAAGGCATCCTCTGCAGAGTGGATCCTCTTTCACCCCAATCAAATTAGGGTGCCTATTAAGACGACAATGTCCTGTAAGTAGATTAACAATCAGTCCACCTTTTTTGGTAGTTTAAGGAGCTCCTTAGCTCTATGAGGCAAGGGTCCTGGATTAAGTTCCTGCTTGACCTCTGGCATGTTACCAAGGGACAACTTCGATTAAGTTGTCCCTTGGTAATATGCCAGAGGTCAAGCTGCTTAGTCCTCAGCAGCGTTTTAATGAGTCTTCTAGCCACACCAGAGGGGAGCACTAATGCAGGCTCTGGACCATAAAAAGCCTGCTCTTCCCCTCTTTAAGCAAGAAGGTCAAGCTTTCTCATTGCGTACAAAATCCTTATTGTCCCGGCACTGAGAACAGTTGCACTTTGTGTCTGGAGGCAATTCCGAACAATTTTGGATGAAATGCGGCACTGACGAAGTGCCAGTAAAGCCACCTAACCGTCTGAACAAATCTGGATACGTACATTATTGTACCCTTTTGGTCAGACATTTTGGGGCACATGCCAAGATAGCGACAAACAGGTAACATAGGCATAATCTTTTTTTACAAAAGACGAGCTAAAAATGAACAAACAGAACACATGAAAAATAAATTCTGACCCGTGACAGAACACTACACAACGAGAACGATCTAGATTTTAAATATCTGAGATAAAGTGCCAAGTATGATTTTCAGATTGTTTACAAAATATATATTTATTTTCTGTCGGAAAACAGCATTGCATATGATTTGGGATATTTTGTGCACTTCTGCAAGAATCTGAAAAGCTTCCATAATGTCATTTTAATTGTGATTTTTCAGTAACTTGGAAGATTTCCGTGACCGTGATTTTATCGAAATTCAATCTTCCGGCTTACCGTATGTTTGCTGGCTATGCGGTGGACAAGGATGCCATCTATCTCTAAGTCAGCTTTAGAATTGATTAGATGATTGATATGGAGACTTCTGGTTTTAGCAGCCTGCTTCTTTGTACTTTTAAAGGCATTAGCGATTTTTTTTTTTTTTGCAGCATTATCCTATTTTTGTTAACAGGGCTTTGGCTTTCTGGTACCTTTTATTTCATAGAATGTGTTTTAATTATTCTCTTTTCCAGTATGATTGTATGGCTCACCACACCAGAGATGAGTTCGGGCTCAATTTTAGGAGCCCGGGCACGGATTCTTGGAAAATTTTGCTTATCAAGGCTTGCATTTATGCATTATACACTGGCTAAAGATATGGCACAAGCAAGGATTAGTTTAAAAATCATTAGTTTAAAAAGTTTAGTTCCCAATATTATTATGTTTTTAGAAATACTACGCATAAAGCCAAATGTCCTAAAATGTGGATTTGAAAATAAATAAATAATCAACGTGCCCATCGACCGTAGCAGGGAATCAGTAATTTTGGTAAAAGCTGAAGAAAAGAAAATCGTTTAGAAACAAAAAATTCCATTCGTTATTTCTTTTTGATTTCTAAATTTACTTTTATTTGTAATAAATTGCATTATAAAACGTACAACGCCGTACAGACAGTTGCAAGTGTTTGAAAGTTTGACTCTAGAAAACTAATCTTTGCAATATAATTTACATATATGCTAATTGGTAAAGGTAGTTTAAAGTGATGTTGTAGAATATAAAAAAAGCATGTAGGGAAATTTCCAAAATTAAAAAAAATAAAAAGAACGTAAAAGCATTCCAGACCAGATTATTCTGCATTTTGTAACATAGCTTTGCGCTTAATAGTATAATTATCACAATATTATCATATGTGTGTGCAGTTTCCAGATCAAGTTCATCATGAAAAAAGAGAGAAAATTGCATCTAATGCCCCAGCGCTTCAACTTGATCTTCTTTTCTCTAAAACTCGACCTGCTGCATTAAAAACCAACGTCACCGCAAAAATCGCGGGAGTGAGGAAATTAAAAAAAATAATAATAACAGTACTTCTAACGGCACAATTTTGGAAATTAATACATCATTTTAAAGATTTGATTTTTAATAAAATACAAAAAATGGGAATGTGATTTTTTCCCAGTTTTTCGATACCAGACCTCCTTAAACTAATTCTTGCTTGGGCCATAGCTTTGGACAATGCAAGTCTTCCTAAGCAAAATTTGTCTTGCAATGGCAGCCAGCATAGGAAATTGAAAATCCTTCCACCATGGTAACAAATCCACAATGAAATTCAACACGTGTAATTCAACCGGGCTCGGAATTAAACGTGTTGAATTAATTACAGTAATGAAATTCAAGACGTGTAATTCCGAGCCCGAGCCCGGGTTTTCTGTAGTTAATGAATTCTGAGCCCGTCCAAGCCCGGGCCGGGCCCGAGTTCATCTCTACACCACACAGGTGTTTGCCACTTATATTTTCTTTAAAAATGTTGATCCATATACGCGGGCCGCGGGTGGCCTAGTGGACAACGTTCGTGACTGCCGCGGAAAGGACCTTAGGTTCGATCCCAGGCAGGTACGAACACTCGATCCACTAAATATCCGCCGTGGGTCGGATGGGCACGTTAAGCCGTCGGACCCCGGGTACCGGCCCCCGGAAATAAGGGAGTCTTCCTACCCCTTTCTACTTCACTTCCGTGCCACTTTCCTATCGGGCACTCAAGCCCAAATCACCTAACTTCCTATTTCTAAGGGTTGTTTAAGACCTGGGGTCCGACACTCCCTTCCTAAAATCCTCTACATATGGTCATTTGATCCATATACGCAGCACAGCACCCTTATTCAAGCGCTACCAAATATTTAAATGATATCATCCCAAAATGGTAATCTACAAACTTTACTAAATTAATGTTACTGTTCGCTTAGTTGGAGTACACAGTTATGTCAATTAATTACAGCAAAGTTTGGCCGTCCCAGTGGAGGAATGGTCTGAGGCTCTGGCTTCTGACCGTTTGGTCCTCTGGGTCTGCCCCTTTTCTGGAATCATTGGCCCTAAGTTAGGGGATGGTGAATGCTTATTGCCCTCAGAGTTGCTCATGGCGTTTGTGACGTGCCTGCTCCGCAGGACGTACAAGACATAAAAGGCAGATAGCAGCGAGAACGAACGTCTGCGTAGCTTAGTTGGTAGAGCGACTTATTCCGGAATGAGGGGACTCGGGTTCGATCCCCGGCGTGGACCAAAAATAACGGAGAAATTTACTTCGTTATAATGGCGCCTGAACTTCCCGGATGACCCGGCCGTTAAAGATCTCGCAATGGTGTGATGTTCTTTCCACACCGCGAGACAAGAAAAATAAGAGAATCCCTTCTTCAGCGCTTCGAAAAATAAGTGTGTGTGATGTTGCATTCCGCACACCAGATTGTCTGGGGGTTCTCAAGTGCACGTTCTTCAGCGGATGGCTGCCTACAACGATACATAGTCTCGGCTGACCCGTGGGCCATGCCCCCGGCCCTCTTTCGGATGGGGGAGATGTGACGTGCCTGTTCCGCAGGACGCACACGACATAAAGGCAGATAGCAGCAAGGACGAACGTCTGCGTAGCTCAGTTGGTAGAGCGACTTGTTCCGGAATAAGAGGACTCGGGTTCGTTTCCCGGCGTGGACCAAAAATGACGGAGAAATTTACTTCGTTATACGTTCATTAACACCCGAAATAACAACAGAAAAAATAAAAAAGATGACACCAAATTTTCGGTTGTAATGAGCACGTCTTTTGAATCCCTTGCGACACCAATAAAATGTTTCAAAGTTATTCACAGTCAATGGAACCCATAATACAAAAGAATCAACCTCATTCCTTCAATCGATAAAACACCCAGAAACAGTTACTTTCCACCGCTAGCGTTGAAAACTCTGTTACGCAAATTAACAAATTTTGCTCAAACAATTTCTCTTAGCTGAAGGAACATATCAGAGACAAAGAGAATTTTACAGCAGCAGCAACAAGAGCAGATATACACTATGTTGACAAAAGTCACCGGACACCTAGAAGAGAAACACAAGATAGCATTTATTGGCATACATTAGTATGGTGTTGGTCCACCTTTGGCCTTAATGCATGCACTGACCCTTCGAGACATGCTTTCGACAAGGTTTTGGAACACAGCGATAAGTATGCGCTCCCAATCAGAACATAATGCTGCAGATAACTGTTGCTTAATAGTAGGCCTTGGTTCCAAGTTTTTTATGCGGAGCTCTAATTCATCCCATAGGTGCTCTATGGGATTAAGGTCAGGACTCTGTGCTGGCCAGTCCACACACGATACGGAATTGCACGCCGTAACATTCCTTGCTTTATGGCTCGGTGCATTATCCTGCTGGTACCAACAAGGCTCGGTTCCATAGTATTGCCACAAAGTTGGTAGGGCATAATTGTCCGGAATATCGAGGTAGACGTGCTGATTAACAGGTTTGTCCACGATAACCAATGGGCCGGGACCATACCACGAAAAACACCCCCACACGAGTACACTGCTAGCTCCAAAGCTGACCGTAGAAACAGTACACTGTGGTAAATAGCGTTCCCCCGGCTACCGCCATACCCACACACGGCCATCAGACTGATGGATCGTATATCTGGACTCATCAGTCTACAGGACCCGTTTCCATTGATCTACGACCCACGATAAATGTTTTTTACACCATGCTAAACGACGAGTACCATTCCGAGTAGAGATGAAAGGCTTATGAGAAGCCGCACGACCACGGTAACCCATGGAATGAAGTTCTGTGCGAATGGTACGTGTGCATACCGAGGTTCCAGCATTTTTACTCACCTGTACACTGAGGTCTTGTGCAGTAAGTACTCCGTCAATCAGCTGTAACGACTCTCTTCAGACTTCGACGCATTCTATCACCAATTCCCTTTGGTCTGCCGGTACGTTTTGCTGCTTCAGGCACGCCATATGTCTTCCACTTATTCAGTACATCCAAAACAGTTGACTTGGGTATGTTTAAACGCCTCTCGGTTTCTCTTATGGACAACCCACTAATATAACACCCAACAATCTTTCCTTTCTCAAAGTCAGTTCAGCGACACTCAACCTCACAGTGCGATATGATCGCGGTCAGTTGCAGGCTTGTTTTTATACGGCTTGCAACTGTACAGTGCATCTTAACAACGCTACGGATCCGTTCATTGGCTTTTGAAGGAGTGTCCTGTGACTTTTGTAAATATTGTGTATTTCGAAGAAAACATAATCTAATTGTGGAACGCTCTGCAGAAAGTATGGTGTGCATTGCCTACAGCATATTTCCAGAAGCTAATGGAGTCCATGACCCGTCGTATTTCTGCAGTCCTGCGCTCCCGTGGGGACCTACCCAGTATTAGACTATTATACCAGTTTTTCTGGCGCCTCAGTGTATATCAGAAATAAAAATATAAACTGAATCCCTCTAGTGGTTAAACCATTCCTTAAAATAAGTATAATTACATGCAGAAGATTTCCAACCAGGAACTCTGTTCGGTGCAAAAATAATTTTTCAAATCAGATTTTTAGAAGCAGAAATACCGGAGAAATCGCAATGTAACGTTACGCCCTAGCGGAAAAACTACATTTCTTGGATATGAAACTGTACCCAAAATAGTTTTCATTGTAAATGGTATCGTATGGAAGAAAGAATGTTTTCAATCGAATGTTCAGAAGCAATTATATTGAATAAGATGTATATTGAAGTCGATAGCATCTGCAAATACGCCCTCTGGAGGCGAAGTAATGCATTGTAGGAAACCAGGAAAGCAAGGATAATAATCGTTCTCACATTTGAAGCTTCCCAACGCAAAAAGATGTTTTTTTTTTCAAATCGAACTAATAGTTGCAGAGATATGGTGTCCACAGACGGACGGACAAACCGATAACATAAGCACGATATTTTTTTACAAAAGACGTGCTAAGAACGACCCACCTTACCGCGAAGATTTTGGCTTCTGTATAATATTTTTGATATATTTTTTTTAAGTTGTAGAAAGATAGCAGTGAGTTCCATGAAAATCGCTTCTTGATCATTTCAATACTATGCGTTTAGTAATACCTTAGCCTTCGAATCTACATGTAATATACTGTTTACATTGCTTGAAAACAATTTGCTTAGTTACCTAGGGTTGAATTTGAATTGAATTTGAATTTTATTTTGCCATGTTACACTATCTAGCATGCAATTTCCGAACCAAACAAAGATTAACCAAGTACTAATCGACGCACCATATGCAAACACAAAAGAAATGCAATACATATATGTAAGAAATGCATTAATATAACACATAAATGAAAAAATATGAATAATAATACAACTAACACAAACACGAGAACCACCAAACATGCAAATACATATATTATACAATAATAATTTACATATAATGCAAAGTACAAATGAAGTTATAGTAATACCAAAACACGTGTGACAATACCACAAGCACTTATTCAATCAACTCTAGTGCAGCATAGCGGTGGACCAGGAAAAAAATGCTAGTGTAGGCCGAACGAGCCCCTGGTTCCCTAATAAAAAACAAAAGTGCCAAGTCAAGAAATTATCCTCCTGTAGAACTCCAATTTACATAATCACAATTGTAGATAATCAAACCAGAAATATATTAACTGTATATCAAGTGTTCCCTTAACTCTCTTTTAAATAAAGCATATAGTTAACAATTAATCTAATATAAATCGGCAATCCGTTCCAGAGTCTAGGGTATGTGGCATTGATCCTTTCAGTACTATGCATTCAGTAGTACCTTAGCCTTCGAATCTACACGTTTGTCATAAAACGTTTGTCCGAGCTATGGGGATCACCAAATCGGAATATCCGCGAGTGTGATAAGCATGCGCAGGACGACACACAGTAATTAGATTTAAATGCTTGTTAGCATAGACACGCTCATGCATTAACAACATAAGTCTGAATATGTATAGTTTCTCAAAAATTAGTAACTTATAACGGTAGAACAAACTATCCACTTTGTCCGATTGATTTAACAATCGAACAAAATTTTTTTTTTGCAAAATAAAAATTCTATTAATATTTCATCTACTGTAGATGTCAATCCCCGAGCTAAAAGACAATAAGACATAAATGGGTAAATAAAAGAATAATAAAGTACTAACTTTATTTTAATTGGCAAGCAACTCGAAATCCTGAACAAAACTCCAATACAAGATCTCAACCTAACTGCCAAGGCATTAACATGTGCATCGCACCGTAAATTTTGATGCAGATGAACTCCCAAAAATTTTACATTTGCATGAAAAGCCAAAAGAATATCATTCAAATAGATCCGGGGAGTAGTTACTGTCACAACCATTCGACCAGAGAAAAGAACACAATTTGATTTAGAAGCATTGAGGGTTAAGGAATTGCAACAGAACCAAGTGAAATACTCTCGCAAGTCATGGTTGACACGTGGAATCAACTCAGACACCGCATGACGAGAAAAAAATAAACTTGTGTCGTCAGCAAATAAAAGCGCATTTGCACTGGAAGAAACATTGGAGATATCAATGACATAAATTTAAAAAAAGTAGGGGACCAAGAACTGATCCCTGTGGAACCCCATATTGAGCAAATTTTACACTGGAACGAACACCCTGTAACTGAACATACTGTCTCCTCCCAGTTAGATAACTCTCAAAAAAAGTTTTTGCAACCCCTGATACCAATGTGTTCAAGCTTCGATAGTAAAATATCATGTCTAAATGTATCAAATGCGCGACACAAATCACAAAAAATCCCAACTACACTAAGACCCTTATCTAGTTCTTGACGCTTTAAATTTCATACTGCAAGAAATTTAAAGCATCAAGAACTGCAGTCTCCGTTGAACAACCCCTACGACAACAATGTTGCTTTTTTTTTAGTATATTATCTTTTATTGATACTATTGTATCAATAAAAGATAACCGTTTGAGTATTAGCCTTTTTAATATTTTTTCCAAATACGGAAATAACAGATATGGGACGATAATTCGCAACATCTGTCTTTGATCCCTTCTTGTGGAGTCAAGGACAGATGTTGTGAATACCCTACTTGTGTGCTTTGTGTTTGCTAATAACTTCAGAGTTTTTAAGGCATATTAATTTCAGTAGATACAGTTATTGTTAGCAGAGCAATGTGGAAAACATGACCACTTATTTCGAGTGTATTCGAATATTTTTTATTTATTCAGTACGCACATTTGTATCATTTACGAATAAAAAGGGATTTCATATATATGCAATCAGAGTTAGGTGTCTGAAAAATCAGAAGTAATTCAAGAGCGAAATTTCATTTTAAACGCATTTTATCTTTTCGGAGAGTGACAGTTCAATTTCCTGTGCTTCATAGTGCAAACATTTAACAGTTTGAATATCAACAGTACATTCCATTATCAATTGAATATATTCTAGTATCAATTTATTACAGTATATTCTAGTACCAATTTTGACGATGCAGACTTCGGGTTGTAAAGATGTGTGACGTATATTCTATTTTAACTTTCATTTTCAGTTCCTTTTCCTATGTAAATTCGAGTTTGTTCTCTTTTGCACTTCCCAACTTAACGTGATATTTTCTCTGTCACATGAATGGAGGTTTGGCAACACCCCTGAGGTCTGTACGTAAGTGACGTATGCATGCTGATAAAAACAAGGATATATATATATATTGTGACGCAGTTGTTTGCGTGGAGATGTTAAATCTTTTTTTTTTTTTTTTTTTTTTTTTTTTTTTTTGATTGGAGGTTTAACGACCACCGTGAGCAACTCAATGGGCTATAAGCAGTCGCCCGTCCCTAATTTAGGGTCACTGGTTCCAGGGAAGGGAAAGAGCCAGTGCCGTAAGACAAACACAACATCCATGCCTCACCGGGATTCGAACCCGGACCCCGTTCGGACGAATGATCAGAGACCATCGCTTAGACCACTGCGCCACCGGGGCGGCTGTTAAATCTTTGCTGAGCTTATTGATTGTACGTGAGCTAATGTGAAGTTATGTTTTTATTGCCGTCTGCATAACTACGTTGTGAGTATTATACTACCGGTTGATTACCAGTTGCGGGTTATCGACGTTAGAATATATTGAAGTTGGATACAAATAAAAGATTTGTAAGTACCAACCCTTGACGTTATTTCGAGTGAACGCCTAATTCGTTATTGGTGAACTTGACATTTAGCACATGTAGTGTTTAGCTAGTTAAAAACTTAGGAATAGTTATTGCACTACAGATGTGACTAATAAAAACAGAAAGCTAAATTTTTTAGAGAACTGTATTATAAGAAAGATGTGTGATAGGGATGTGTTCTTTCTCCAGTTTTTACATCCCTCATCCCTCACTAAATATCACGTGATGCTTTTTCTTTCCCTTTCCTATTTTTTTCTTTTTTGATTGGAGATTTATTTAACGACCACCGTGAGCAACTGAGTGGACTATAAGCAGTCGCCAGTCCCTAATTTAGGGCCGCTGGTTCCAGGGAAGGGAGGGAACAAGTGCCATAAGACAAACACAACAGCCATGCCTCGCCGGGATTTTTTTTTTTTTTTTTTTTTTGATTGGAGGTTTAACGACCACCGTGAGCAGCTCAATGGGCTATAAGCAGTCGCCCGTCCCTAATTTAGGGTCACTGGTTCCAGGGAAGGGAGAGAGCCAGTGCCGTAAGACAAACACAACATCCATGCCTGACCGGGATACCAACCCGGACCCCTTACGGACGAATGATCAGAGGCCAACGCCTTAGACCACTGCGCCACCGGGGCGGCCTCGCCGGGATTCAAACCCGGACCCATCTCGGACGAATGGTCATAAGCCACTTTTTTTTCTTGTCTACAGGTTTAACGACCACCGTGAGCAACTCGATGGGCCGTAAGAAGTCGCCCACCCCTTACTTAGGGCCATTGGCTCCAGGGAAGAGAGAAAGTCAGTGCTGAAAGACAAATACAACATCCCTCCCTCATCGGGATTCGAACCCGGACTCATCTCGGACGAATGGTCAGAAGCCAATACTTAAACCACTGCGCACCGAGGTGACGATGCCTGGAATGAGTTTTGGTATTTATTAAGTTCCTATCCGCAAGAACGCATAACAAGCTGAGTAAAAGCCGCCCCGGTGGCGCAGTGGTCTAAGCGATGGCCTCTGATCATTCGTCCGAAAGGGGTCCGGGTTCGAATCCCGGGGAGGCGTTTTTGTTTTTTTTTTTTTTTTTTGATTGGAAGTTTAACGACCACCGTGAGCAACTCAATGGGCTATAAGCAGTCGCCAGTCCCTAATTTAGGGTCACTGGTTCCAGGGAAGGAGAGAGCCAGTGCCGTAAGACAAACACAACATCCATGCCTGACGGGATTCGAACCCGGACCCCTTACGGACGAATGATCAGAGGCCAGCGCCTTAGACCACTGCGCCACCGGGGCGGCCGGGGAGGCATGGATGTTGTGTTTGTCTTATGGCACTGGCTCTCCTCCTTTCCCTGGAACCAGTGACCCTAAATTAGGGAAAGGCAACTGCTAATAGCCCATTAAGTTGCTCACGGTGGTCGTTAAACATCCAATCAAAAAAAAAAAAAACAAGCTGAGTAAGATTGAATTCCTGAAATTTTTTTAAATTTGAATATTTGACGCCCCTATTTAGAGTTCTTTGACTTCTTCGCGCTGTCTTCTGACTGATCATTAGAGTTCAGCCGTGGCCAATGAGATAAATGAAGGCCTGTGCAGCTGTTGTGAGGAGAGCTGCTACGTCACGACCACCGTCCCGATTTCCTGTGTATTGTTCCGCTTTGTTTACATACAACCTGATCACACCCAACGTGAAAGAAAGTAGCTCACGATAATATAAGGAAATTTTTTTACTATTTTCATCAAAATAAATCTTATCGTAATGGAAATAATTATAACCCTTTATTTCATTATGGAAAATGATAATACATTTATTTTTCATATGACAGATTTATGCATCGAAATTCCGATGAAGTAAGTGCAACGCCCTTTTCACGGAATTAATGTGTCTAACACATAGCCCATTTAAGAGGGGGGCTAAGGGGGCTGCAGCCCCGTGCCCCTAATTTTCAAGGAGCCCCAGAATTATGCATGATGCGTGAAGAATTGAGAGATTTCCATACTTTTCTTTGTTTGTTTATTTTGCTGATAGCACAGGAAAAACCATAAGAAACTGCCTTGTGAAAAAAAAAATTATTTTTCTTTCCGCTTTTCTAGGAGGAGTCCGCAAAAAATATACTTGCCCCCACTCCCTCCTCAAATCTTTCGAAAGCATTACAGAATTTTTTTTGTACATATCTGTAATTGGGGGAAATTTTCGTACATTAATAATTCGTTTGAATCATGATATTTGGATCATATGATTTTGCCCACTTTTGGATTTTGCTCGCCTTTGATATAATTTCAACAAGCTGAACCCAACCCGGAGGGGGGGGTATTAAAAATGAACTGGTATCCAGTTTTTAATCATCCACGCATCTTTACATTTCTTTGCTACCACTGATTCGTCCATGAATCATGGGATGCTGTCTTCAGTACGGTGGGATATTTTTATGGCTTCCTTATCATATTTTGGGAATGTTTTCTCCCGGGTATTTTTTTTCGTCCACCCATAGTGAAGTCCTAGATGTGCCACTAATACTGGGGCCCCAAACATTGTCCTGCCCGGGCCCCTTAGCTCCTTAAATGTGCTCTGGTCTAGCATGCAGTTTTTCCACTCAGTAGAACGAAATACTCCAACGAACTGTTCAAATGGATCTAGATTTTGTTTTTTACAAAGTCATCGAAGCAAATGTTCCATTGGGCAATAGTTTTTCCGATTTGTTAGTAAGGTTTCTGAGAATTTGCTTGAGAGCTCTCCAATTGGATTCGATACTTTGAGTATGAGCAGGATCTATAAAATGTTTTGTGCGATTGACTGCTAAAAAAATCTATATAAAAAAAATCTGTAAAATGTTTTGTGTGATTTACTGTTAAATGAGTGAAACGGCATAATTTACAAAATTCGAATAAAGGCTATCGAAAAATGAGGTGTCAGTCTTAGCCACTTAGACTTCCAGAACAAAAGTTGGAAGAATCTTCGCTTAAGAAATACACTGGCTCCGGATAAAAAAAAACCCCGTAGTACTGTTATTAGATGTATTTCCTTCATAAAATGTATCTACAAATAAAAATAGTCATTAAGACGTTTTTTTTTACGAAATTCTAAAAAAGATACGTATAAAATGCATTGTGAACTACTTTCTTTCACGTTGGGTGTGATCAGGTTGCATGTAAGCAAGCGGAATGATACACTGTATGTAAACAAAGCTGACGGTGCTGCTGACGTCACAAAAAGCTGCCCTGGACTTCAGAATCTCGTTGGCCATGGCTCAGCCCGGGTTCGAATCCCTGATGAAATTTCTGTGGTGCGCTTCGATGGTTCTGTTTTCTCCCAGGAGACAGACCTAAAACAAACAATCTCCCAAACCTACCGGGACTCAGACTGAAAACAAATGTCAGGCCAAATTGTGTGCACTTTTAATTTTGCTGTGATCCTATACACGGAATTAAAAATATGGAGGTCACACAAGAGCAATAATTAATGCTAATGAGTAAACATCTTATTAGGTAAAGTATGCTAATGAACTACCCTATGCAGATTACAACTGTATATTTTCCTATTTTCATTTTAACCTGCTCTGAATTATGGGTGTCATCAAAGTATTCATACTTCCCGTCTGTTTCACTGTTTGCATGAAACAAAATATTAATGTTTGAGTTTATTTAAACGGAATTCATCGGGTGTTTTAGCAGACGTTAAATCTTCAATAAATGGCAACTGCCAGAGGAAATATTTCGCATGCAAATAACTTTTCCCGTGACTACGGTTTACAAACAAACTGCGGGAAAACAAGTCACACATACTGCTTTCCGACTTGGCACATTTCTGAGATGTTACTAGTGTTAAGTTCAATGCCAACGAATTCGTATTATGTCATTAATTAAACATTTAAATTATAACTTGAACAGCCTGTTAACTCAAGCCGGGAGAGAAAGACTTGTGATCTCGGCAGCTTCTAACAACCAAGTGAAAGCGGCCTCGGTGTCTCTGAAGAGTGTCGTCGAAAGGCACTTCAGTTAGCATTGTGTGTGCTTTATACGTCTGAGTTCAATTATTCGCTTGGAATGCCAAACAAAATCTTCTGTTGGCAGAACTTTTGAGAGAGAGATTCGGTGCAGAAATCCCTTGAGGATGGGGTTAAGTGTTTCTGCGTTGAGTTGGAAGGTTATTTACTGATTTGAACGGATTGTAATCGGAATTCTCATTTTCACTGCTACAGTTGTCGATTAAGTTCACTTCTCATGCGACGGTGTTATTTGCTTAGATCCAGAATTTTTTCTAAAAAATGCGGTTAACTACACCGAAAATTTTTTCTGAGATTCACGATTCACTTTTCGTGATAACTTTCGTGAATTAACAATGCTTATTTCTGACACAACCTTTTCAGTGAAATGACAGAAACCTGAATTTCACAGATTTCTTTCCTACGCCGGTAAAATTTTTATAATTTTCAGAAACCTTTCCGCAATTCCTTTCTTATATTGACGGTAAATTACCGTTTTAAGATATTTTAACAGAAAATTCTGAATTTTCAGAAACCTTTCCATAATTCCTTTCTTATATTGACGGTAAATAACAGTCTTTAAGATGTGTTTACGGAAAATTCTGAGCTTTTAGAAACCTTTCCACAATTCTTTTCTTACACTGAGGAGCAACTGAAACAGAGACAGATGACGTTACGCAAATGTGGCGCTGTGGGCGGCCCTGTAAACGGAAACGACATGACGTATGCTGCGATCCGACAATATAAGGAGTGATGCGACGGGAATCAACAAGAGTCGGACGAAGTATGGGTAAAACGAAGGATCTAAGCGCATTTGATCGTGGGGACATTGTTGGGGCCCGACGAATGGGTCACTCCATCTCGGAAGTCGTGCAGGCACTGGAATTTTCACGAGCCACTGTGTCACGGCTGCACCTTGAGTACATCGAATCCGGTAAAACCATCCCTGCAAGGGCCAACTGTCGTAGACAACAACGCGTGGATGAGCGTGGTGATCGTCGCCTAGCTCGCATTGTGCGTCTTCAACATCCTAGTGGGATGCTGAAGACGCACAAACGGGAGCAAATGGTCGTCCAGGATATCCCGGTAACGTTGACCTGTGAGGGACGATGTCAAACGTACCAGGGGTCCCATTTCAGTCCATGTAAACAGTCCCCAGACGAGAATGCCACCCCCACCAGCTTGTAGAGTACCCTGCTGGCAAGAAGGATCCATCGCTTCATGTGGTTTGCGCCGTACTCGTATCCTGCCATCCGCATGTACCAACGTGAATCTCGACTCATCAGTCCAAGCAACATTTTTCCACATGTCTAGGGTCCAGTGGCGATGTTCCCGCGCCCATGCTAATCTTTGCACCCTGTGATGTGCGGTCAGCAGCGGTACCCTCGTGGGACGATGGATTCTGTACTCCATAGCGAGGAGATGGTTCTGGATGGTGTGGCTGCTTACACGTTTTTGTGCACCAGCGTTAAATTGCCGAGTGATTTCTTGCACTGTGGCCTGTCTATCCGTTGTTGCACTGCGAGCTAGCCGACAATGACCCCGCTCATCCACGAAATTGTTGTCCACGGCAGTTGGCGCTTGCAGGGATGGTTTTATCGGAATCAATGTACTCACGGTGCACCCGTGACACAGTGGCTCGCGAAAATCCCAGTGCCTGCACGACTCCCGAAATGGAGTGACCCATTCGTCGGACCCCGACGATTTGCCCACGATCAAATGCGCTTAGATCCTTCGTCTTACCCATACTGCGCCCGACTCTTACTGATTCCCGTCGCATCACTCCTTATATTGTCGGATCGCTGCATACGTCATGCAGTTTCCGTTTACAGGGCCACCCACAGCGCCATATTTGCATAACGCCAGCTGTCTCTAATTCAATTGCTCTTCAGTGTATATTGGGTTACCGTAAGAAACCGGGTATTTAAATTATTGTACAGGTGATTGTACGATGTCAATGTACCAGTCTGTGGAGTCCTTAAGTCCAAAGCTATTACAGTTAACAAGAGCAAATTTTATATTTAGTAGTTTTGTAAAATAATACTATTAAACAGTACATTTCACCTTGTGTTAAAGATACCTGAAAGTCACTGTCAGTTGTAAAAATCTGAAGTTCCAAAGCATTCTGTTGCTTCGAAAAATCACAATGAAAAAATACATCATTTGTGAGAAGTCCTGCTACAAAATAAAAATCATTCCATAAATATTCAAACAAGAAAGATGACACCGAATTTTCGTTGTAATGAGCACGTCTTTTGAATTCCTTCTCACGCTAATTAAATTTATGAGAGCTATTCAAAGTCAGTCGAACCGGTTAGGAAAACAATCTACCGGTTTTAACGATTCAAAACTAGAAAACTCTGCTTAGTTCCACCTGCGGCTAAAAAGCATGTTGCGAAGATTAACAAATGGCGCACAAAAAGTTTCTCATAGCACAAGGAAGGTATCACAGACAAAAACGATTTTCAAATCGAACAGACAAAAGAAGAAATATACGAGAGAAGGAAACATTATATAACTCCATTCCTTCTAGCGGAAGAATTTTGTATAATGGAAAAGTTGAAAATAGGCGAAAAATATTCTTCATGGAAAAAGCTATGCTAAGGAAAAAGAACTTTCCAAATACGTCTCCTAGAAGCAGAAATAGCGAGAAAAATGTTTCGACCTTTACGCCTTCTAGTGGGAAATCTGTGCATTATTTAAAGAGGATAATGCTCTACATCTCTGGTTTAGCGAATGGCGTATAGTAAAGAAGAAATTTCTCAATAGCGTTTTTAGAAGCTGCGATTCAGCTGCAAATTGAAGTACAAAAACACCACCTACCGAAAGAACTGTGAACTACAAAATATCTCATGTACTAGCCTAATGTTTTCTACAAGATAAATTGCATCTGGTGTTGAAAACGTTTTTTAAATCGCACATGTAAGAGCAGAGGTGTTGGGGGAAAAAAACCCATTGCGCCCTAGCGCCGAAATTGTGCATTATTTTTTGGAAGAAAATACGCACACAGAGTTTGCATAGCTAGTAGTATCTGACCAAAAAAAAAAGGAATTTTTCAATGTGATCCCTAATCCCGCATATATTGCTGTAAAGGTTAACGTGAACTTACGCCCTCTGGTGGCAGACTTGTGCGTTAAAAGAAATTGAAATTATAAGAGCAACACTTCGCAGCGAAAACGCTCTCCATAAAAGAAAGCATTTTTCAAATTGGACTCTTAGCAGCAGAGATATTGACAAAAATAGGACATGCTTCTACGCCCCCTGGTGGGAAAGCCATGCATTATTTAAAGAAGGAAGTATTCTCAAAAGGTTTTTCGATGTGAGCTATATCGGTCCACGGAAAATATTTTTCAGTCGAGTTTTTAGGAGCTCACATTTTGCTACAAAACATCAGAAGCAGAAAAAAACACTGACGCCCCCTGGTGGCCAAATCATTCTTAACCAAATATTAGAAATTCTTTTCAAAGCATTTTCCATCAGAATCCGTATCCGGTGCACAAAGAATTTTTCAAGTCAGAGTTTTGGAAGCAGATATATGGGGGAAACGCAATTTACCTTTACGCCACGTAGCGGAAAGTCAATAAATTACTTGAAGATTTTGAAATTATATGAAAGTCATTTCGCACTGGAAACTATCCAACAAAGAAGGAAATTTTTCAAATCGGTTTTTTAGAAGCACAGATATCGACAAAAATAAGATATGCATCTACGTCCCCTGGCGGAGAAACGGTGCATTATTTTAAGAAGAAAATATTCCGAAAAGCTTTATGGTCGTGAGTGGTATGTCACAGCACAGAGTTCATCGCAGCCTTCTGCGCATGGGCCTGCGTAGCCGAAGACCCAGCCGGGTCCCCATTCATCGCCAACAACGTGAAATGGGCCCAAGACAATCGAGATTGGACAGTGGATGATTGGAAGAAAGTAACCTGGTCTGACGAATCAAGATTCCTGGTGCATCACGTAGCTGGCCAAGCGCGCATACGCCAATTACCAACGGAGGCTATGGCACCTGGATTAACTGTTGGGCGGAAACAGGCCGGCGGCGGAGGTGTTATGCTGTGGGCGATGTTTTCTTGGGACACTTTAGGCACAATTATCCCAATAGTACAATTCTTGACAGCTGTCAGGTATCTGAACATCGCTGCCGACCAAGTTCACATATTCATGCCAACTGTGTTCCCTGCTGGTGATAGCCATTACCTACAGGATAATACGCCATGCCACACTGCCAGAATCGGCAATGAGTGGTTCGAGGAGCATGCTGGGGACTTTCTGTTTATGCCATGGCCGCCAAATGCACCTGACATGAACACAATCGAATATTTGTGGTTCTGCTTGGAAAAGCGAATTCACGCTAAATCACCTCCACCCTGAAATGTAGGGGAACTAGAGGACCTACTGCTGACATTATGGTACCAGATACCCCAGGATACCTATCGCAACCTCAATCGCCTCTCCGAGTGGCCCTGCTTTGCGGCCTACAGCTTATTAAATAGGTATTCATAATGTAATAGCTCATCGGTGTGCATACGCTGCTCTTACATACGAAAATGCTGGAGAAAATACTGGTAACCGACGACAGAATTTTTATTGAAGTAATGATTTAATACGCCTCTTTACGGTTAAATGAAATAGGTGCATCCGTGAAATGCGAAGCTTAAATGCTACATTCTTTAATTTCAAGATTATTGTAATACCAGCAAATTTTACTTCATGTTGCTCATGTGACAGGCAAATTTGACATGCTCAAATTTTTACACGATAACTCGCGTAAAAATTGGTCGATTTCGATGGAATTTTAGTATGTGATAGGGGACCACCTGGGGACGAACCTTATTGAAAATGGAAGAAATGGGGTCAAAGGTCAGAACATAGGAGCAGGATCCATTCGATTGCCCTTATGCGTCATAACTTGCGTAAAAATGGTTCGATTTCGATTAAATTTTATTATGTGGTATGGAGCGACTGGAGACGAACCCTATTGGAAATGGGGGTCAAAGGTCAGGACATAATAGAGGGATCCATTTCATTGCCTTTATGCGTCATAACTTCACTAAAAATGCTTCGATTGAGACAAAACGTTATCATGTTGTTCCGGAAGTGTACTTAACCGGCTCTATTGAATATCATGGATATGGGGTCAAAGGTCAGGACACAGGAGCGAGATTTATTCCACAGCCATTACCCTCATATCTGGAGTAATGATCTCTGGAATGTCGGAAAGCGTATAATAATCAATGCATTGCATGATTTTATTAACTTGTTTCTGTTTAGAAGAGGAATTTATATCCTCCGAGTTGTGCCCTTTGCTGTGTTCTGGATGAGGAAAAAGGGCATTGGGATTGTGTTAAGGTAGTAATTCCGTCCCTTCCCCGAAATCACTGGGCCAAAATTAGGAATGGGGGACACATTATTTGTTCGCGAGGGTCTTTAAACTCCGAAAAGAGAAAAACAAGAATTTTTCAAATCGGACTCTTAGAAGCAGAGATATCGCCAAAAATAAGATATGCATCTATTCCCCCTGGCGGAAAAAACTATGTACTATTTTATGCAGAATGTATTCTTACAAAATGTTTTCCGAGGTGAACGGTATCGGTTCACGAAAGAATTTTCAAATCGAGCATTTTCCTAGAGCATAGATTTTGCTGCAAACACATGTGAAACATAAATAAATACTTGCGCCGTCGGTGGCCAAACCATTCTTTACCTAAAATTACAAATTCTTTGCAGAACATTTCCCACCAGTAGTTGTAGCCGATTTAGAAATAATTTTTCAAACAGGCCTTTTAGAAGCAGAGATTTCACAATTTATCTTTACGCCGTCTAGCGAAAAATCTATGCATTACTTGAAAAAGAAGCTTACCAAAAATAGTATTCGTTATACACCGATGAGCTATTTCAGTACATTATGACCACCTACATAATAAGCTGCATGACCACGTTTAGCGCGCAAAACAGCTGCCTCTCGGCGAGGCATCGATTCGATAAGGTGGAGATTGGTACAATGGGATATCTGGTACCATAATGTCAACAGTAGGTCTTCAAGTTCTCCTACATTTCAGGGTGGACGTGATTTAGCGTGAACCCGCTTTTCCAAATCGAACCACAAATGTTCGATTAGGTTCATGTCCCCACGTGTTCCACCGAACCACCCCTTGACGTTTTTTTTTTTTTTTTTTTGATTGGAGGTTTAACGACCACCGTGAGCAACTCAATTTTAGGGTCACTGGTTCCAGGAAAGGGAGAGAGCCAGTGCCGTAAGACAAACACAACATCCATGCCTCACCGGGATTCGAACCCGGACCCCGTTCGGACGAATGATCAGAGGCCACCGCTTAGACCACTGCGCCACCGGGGCGGCACCCCTTGACGTTTCTGGCAGTGTGGCATGGCGCATTATACTGTTGGTAATGGCCATCACCAGCAGGGAACACGGTTGCCATGAATGGGTGAACTTGGTCCTCAACGATGTTCAGACACATAACAGCTGTCAGGGATTGTGCAATTGGGATAATGGAGCCTAAAGTGTCCCAAGAAAACATCGCCCACAGCGTAACACCGCCGCCGCCGACCTGTTTCCGCCCAGCAGTACATCCTGGTTTCATAGCCTCCGTTGTTAATCGGCGTATCCGGTCTTGGCCGTCTACGTGATGCACTAGGAATCTTGATTCGTCAGACCAGGCCACTTTCTACCAATCATCCACGGTCTAATCTCGTTGATTTTGGGCCCATTTCATGCGTTGTTGCCGATGACGTGCAGTGAACATGGGAACCCGGCTGGGTCTTCGGCTACGCAGGCCCATGCGCAGAAGGCTGCGATGAACTGTGTGCTGTGACACATTACCCTGATCACCACTGTTGTAGCTGCGGGTGATTTGTCGCACTGTGGCCCTGCGGTGGCAATGGACAATGCGCGACAGTCTCCTCTCCCCTCTGGCATCAATGAGCTACGAACGACACACGACTGGGCGACGGTTCGTCGTTTGCTATCTGTGCTCCACTTTTGATATGTACTCACTGCAGCGGAATGTGAACAACCCACAAGCCGCGCCGTTTCTGAGATTGTAATTCTGAGATGCCGCGCCATCACAATTTGTCCTTTATCAGACTCCAATAAATCGGCAGCTTTTCCATTCAGACTCCGAAAACCGGTCCTCGGGTTGTATATACTGCTCGGTGAACTTCACTTGCGCCACCGTTCGGTCTCCAGGCGCGCTCAGATCTCTAGGCTGGGGTGGTCATAATGTAATGGCTCATCAGTGTAGAATGGAAGTTTTTTTCGATGCATAATTTTGCCGCAAGAGGGCGTAAATTCAGACGATATCAAATTAAAAATACATTTTATTCCATAAAATTGCTCCTGAATGTTCAATTAAAATAAATGCCCTTCAATGCTGTTTATACAGAAGTTTATTTTAAGCACAATCCCTTTTTCAAGTAATGAATAGATTTTCCGCTAGGAGCGTAAAAGTAAATTGCGTTTTCCCCGGTATCTTTGCTTCTAAATATCCGATTTGAAATTTTTTTCTGCATCGGATACAGTTCCTGATGGGGAATTGTTTTGCATATAAACTTCTGATTTTTGGTAAAGAATGGTTTGACTACCACGGGCGTAGGTGTTTATTTCTGCTTCTGATGTATTCGCAGCAAAATCTGAGTTTCTGAAAACTCGATTGAAAAACCTGTTTCGTGGAAACCCTCCTGCTTAAAAAATTGCATAGTTTTTCCGCCATGGGACGTCGATGAATATCTTATTTTTCTTGATATCATTGCTTCTATGAGTCCGATTTGAAAAAAAAAATCTTTCTTTGTTGGAGAGCGTTTCGCGGCTGCGAAATGTTTCTCATATAATTTCAATTTTTTTCTTATCGCACAACTGTGCCACCAGATGGCGTGAGTTTCCGTTTTCAGCAATATCTGCGGGATATAAGCCCGACTGAAAAAATTCTTTCTCGGTCAGTTACTACACTGGTAACTTTGAAAACTCATTGTGTGTGTCTTTTTCCCAAAATAATGCGAAATTTTGCCACTAGGAGGCGCAAATATCTAATCTGTTTTTCTCAATATCGTTACTTCTAAATGTACGATTTAAAAAATTATTTTAACACCGGATATAATTTACCCATTCAACACGGGAGTTTGGTATTTAAGGAGTTTTGTAGTGCACTTTAGTTTGCAGCCATATCTGGGATTCTAAAAACCCTTTTCAGAGATTTCGTTTTTACGCTTTCCAACCGTAGGTTGAAGAAGCGTATATGCTCCAGCTTTGTCCTTCTGTCCGTCCGCACGATAACTCGCGTAAAAATGGTTCGATTTCGATTAAATTTTAGTTTGTGGTAGGAGACCAGCTGGGGACGAACCGTATTAAAAATGGACGAAGTGGGGTCAAAGGTCAGGACATTGGAGTGCAATCCATTTTATTGCCTTTATGCGTCATAACGTGCGTAACAATGGTTCGATTTCGATGAAATTTTAGTATGTGGTAGAGGGCCACCTGGGGACGAATCCTATTGAGAATGATTGAAATAGAGTCAAAGGTCAGGACATAAGAGAGGGATTAATTCCATCGCCCTTATGCGTCATAACTTACGTAAAAATGCTTCGATTGCAACAAAACTTTATCACGTTGTTCCGGAGGCATATTAAACCAATTCTGTTTAATATCATCAAAATGGGGTCAAAGGTCAGCATATATAAGATCAAGATTTATTCCACAGCCATTATCGTCATAACTTGAGTATTAAATTGAGTAATGATTTCTGGTATGTTGGAAAGCTTATCATAATCAATGCATTGCATGATTTAACTAACTTGTTTGTGTTTACTGTATGCCATTCCCTACAGTAAAGATGGGCAACATTATCTTTAAATAATGCACAGCTTTCCCGTTAGGGGCTCACACAGTAAATAAAGGTCAAATCCAGTGGGTACCGTAAAACCACAAGCCCCCCCCCCCCGTTAAAAAAATTCTTTCTTTTGAGGCTTTTTTGCGAAAATTCATTAGCTTTCAATTACTGAAATTTTTAACTTCCATATTACTAACTAAAATTTACGGGTGTTTTAATAAATCAAATTCTTTGGGACCTACGAGTATTTTCGTAAAGTGATTTTTTCTCACTTGATTGCGTGAAACACAAGTGCGTACGTCATAATTAAAACGATTGCCCTAGTCACCAAAACAAATTACTACACAAAATACTTACGTCAAAATTTATTGTTTTAAAGAGCTAAGGCCTGCTTTTTGAAGTACCTCACGATTGTACTCACAAAACATGCAACTGCGGTGTTACAATGTCTAATGACTTTTCCTATTTGCACGAAATGTCACAACATGAGTAATCAAATAACTAAGTAACGATTAAGAACTGTAGCACAAAGAACATATAACTACTTAAATTATTTACTCTGGAATATAAAAAAACATATTTAACATAATGCCACAACGTTTAGCGCCGCTCCGGTGGCGTAGTGTTCTAAGCGATGGCTTCTGATCATTCGTCCGAAAAGGGGTCCGGGCTCGAATCCCGGTGCGGCTTGGATGCTGTGTTTGTCTTACGGCACTGGCTATCTCCGTTCCCTGGAACCAGTTACCCTAAATTAGGGACGTGCGACTGCTTTATAGTCCATTGAGTTGCTCACGGTGGTCGTTAAACCTCCAAAAAAAATTGTTTTGCACATAGTAAAAAAAAATCTTTTGACTCTTATAAATAAAAGAATGGCACATGTCTCTGATTTTTCGTTCCCCCGAAGAACAAACACATTTTAGTTCCTTATATTCGGAAGGATGCCTAGTTATGTACAAACAACTGTAATAAATAACACCTTATTCTCATTGGTATAAAAATTCCGCTCATTGAACTGATGGTTTTTCTTTTTCACATTCTCGTGTTGACATACCTGCATAGAAACTACTGCAAGGGCTGTGAACTTGAGGCCCCTTGCAACATCAAGGGCCTCAAGTTCTTTTGAATAGCTGCTTTGTCGTCATCCAGTTTTTATGAAGTAAAGCAGGGGTGCACAACCTTTTAACACCTAAGGACGAATATCAGATTGAATAGCGGCGGGCAGCGGGATCCCCGGGACCCCCAGCAAAAGGTTCCAAAAAAAATTCAAAACCATAAAAAAAAAAGCGAAAAAGAAGTGCGCAGAAATGAATTAAACAAAACAATTTACTAATTGTTTGTTTAATTCATTCGCTTAAAAAATATGCAGACGTGTCTTAATTTTTTTATTTTTTGCAGGTATACACTGAGACATGTGATAGTTTGTTTTTATTAGTCTTTCAATGACTGGTACAATGATGGGCGCGCGCAGCTATCCGCAGGTTTCTCTATAAGTTTTCATCAGTTAGACGAGAACTACCTCTTGATTTCACCTATTTCATTACATACAATTTAGTAAAATCATGCAATGCATTGATTATGATACGCTTTCCAGCATACCAGAAATCATTATTCAAGTTATTACTTAAATTATGAGGATAATGACTGTAGAATAAATCTCGCTCTTGTGACATGACCTTTGACCCCATTTCGATGATATTCAACAGAACCGGTAAAGTATACTTCCGAAACAACATGATAAAGTTTTGCCTCAATCGAAGCATTTTTACGTAAATTATAACGCACCAGGGAGATGGAATGGATCCGGATTTTATGTCCTGACCTTTGACCCCATTTTTCTCCCATTTTCAATAGGGTTTATCCCCAGCTGATCCCCTACCACATACTAAAATTTCATCGAACTCGAACCATATTTACGCAAGTTATGACGCATAAGGGCAATCGAATGCATCCAGCTCCTATGTCCTGACCTATAACCTCACTTAGCCCATCTTCAATAGGGTTTGTCCTCAGGTGTTCCCCTACCACATACTAAAATTTCATTGAAATCGAACCTTTTTTACGTATGTTATGACGCCTAAGAGCAACGGAATGGTTCCCCCTCCTATGTCCTGACCTTTGACTCCATTTCACCCATTTTCAATGGATTTCGTCCCCAGGTGGTCCCCTACCACATACTAAAATTTCATCGAAATCGAACCATTTTTACGCGAGTTATCGTACAGACGGGCGGATAGACAGGCAGACAGACAAAGCTGGAGCATATACGCTTCTTCAACCTACGATTGGAAAACGTAAAAAATTATTGTTCGCATAAGTAGGTGCTTCCAAATATGGTTGCATTTTTTTTTAGCTTGGATTTTCAACGTCTTCATTTCACAAATCAAGTAGTTTATGTAGAATTCTAGAAAACAAACTTCTGTAAATTTAGCCTTCAATTCAAAATTATTTAGAAAGACCAGCAAGCTCCATCTGAAAATCGACGGGCGCCATTTCAATATTAGTTTCAATTTTTTTTTTTTTTTTAATTGGGGATTTGACGACCGCCGTGAGCAACTCAATGGGCTATAAGCAGTCGCAGGTCCCTAATTGAGCGCCACTGACTCCAAGGAAGGTAGAGAGCAGTGATGTATTCAGGCATCTATCTACTCAGGTATGCTTAGCCCCCAGAAAATCCATGAACGCCCCATCCCCCTTGTAGGTTTCTGGACGATCTCCCTTTATATTTTATCTAATTATTTTCGTTTATGGCTGAATATTTGGATAAATTAATTAAAAGAAAAAACGTGAGAAAATCAGAGAATTTATTATAGTACTAAAGGAAAAAACAGCAACATCCACATGGACTCTCGGGCTACTTTTGCAATAAAAACCTGATTCACAGAGTACAGATATTTGCACTGAAATACATCATTATATTTTGGAGGCTGGCATTCAGCTTTATTATAGTCTTCTGGATGCCGACTTTCCACTATACGTTTAAGCCTCAGTGTAGCTAACGTGGTTTTAGTGCTTCTAACACAACAAACTGTTTGCTACCTAATTTTTAACAATGGCAAATTATGCGAAATTTTTCCCATAAAAGTTTTTTTTTCCTCTGGCAGTGGGATGATCTGGCAAAAAATAAAAAAGCTGTGACAAAAAAAAAATCAAGGTACCTCAAACTGGCATCCACACACACAAACGGTTAGTTAGATTTTTTTTTTATTGCTATGTGCTTATCTAAATAATCTAAAAAAGCTGAAACCAAATGGAAGGGGAATGGTTTACCCCAAACGTTTACAGGTAACGCTGTAATGATTCCTTAATAATCAGAAACAGCGTGTGTAGTATGGCGAGGACATTTTTACCACTCCTAATGGGGGAGTGGGACACTCCCCCATTAGGAGTGGTAAAAATGTAAAAAATAAAAATGTCCTCTCCAGCACAGCTTTATCTTACTAGCATCCTCAATATTTTACACGACCCCATGGTGAAATCTGTGGTGCGTTACTGAATTAAAGCAAAGGCTTTTACGTTCTTAATCATTTGTATGTATAGATTTCTCGGAATTCGCATTTGCGCTATAAGAAGATAAGAAATTTTTTATACTCTATTTAAAAATGTGTATGTGTTAATGCACGTATATATAAATAAAAAAATTGTGATTACATGTATATAATCAGTCAAAAAGTTTCATCCCCCCAGAATTTGTAATCCTCCCCGGGAAAAACTCTCTGAATACAACGGTGGGAGAGAGCCAGCGCCGTAAGACAAACACAACATCCATGCCGCACCAAGATTCGAACCCGGACCCATCTCGTCCGAATGGTCATAAGCCAGCGTTTAAATCACTGCGCCACCCGAATGGTTTTGCAAACAAGGCGTGTATTTGAGTGTACCCCGAAAAAAATGTTCATACCTTTTTATGTATTTTTGTGTACCGCCAGTCTCTCATAAAATATTCATATTCCTAATATTTTTCATTGTTTCTACAAATGTTTGACTAATTTCAGTTTTGTGCCCTCCCGGGATAAAGTGATTTCTAAAGATTTTACGTATTTACTGAGATAAAAAAAAAAATGATTTTCTTCTTAATACGTGCTTCATTCAAAACTGCCTTAATTCTTCGCTATTTCTTTAACCAGTTTCTTACGACGTTTGCGCAAAAAATTTTGAAAAATATTTTTGCTCAGACTAAAGGCCTTTTTAACCATGAGCGCCCCCCCCCCCTTACCACCACCGCCGCGGGTGTTGCGGGGGCTATCAGAAAGTCTCTGATCAAATAATTTTTCTCACTGTCTCTGCTTCCGGAAGACGTACTTGAAAAGCTCTTTTTCCGTAGCTTAGCCTTGAAGAATACTTTTCACCTATTTTCAACTTTCCCATTATGCAAACTTCTTCCGCTAAAAGGCGTAAATTGAACTGTTTGATTTGAGAATTTCTTTCTCTCTGATAGCTTCCTTTTGCTATGAGAAACGTTTTGAGCGCCATTTGCATGGTTGGCAAGGTAATTTACTCGTTACGTATTTTACGTAAATCACACGTAATATACAGGTAATTTACTTGGCGTAGATAATCAGTTTTTTACGCAGACGTAAAAAACTATTTTTTGCATGTGCGTGTATCATCATCATCATCATTGTCAACCATTATCAATCCACTGCTGGACGAAGGTCTCCCCAAGTTTCCTCCACAACGGTCTGTCTTGTGCCAGTCTCCTCCATGTTACTCCCGCATACTTTCGAATTTCATCCACCCATCTTCCATGTGGTCTTCTTCTGGGTCTTTTCCTGTCCCTTGGAATCCAATCTAAAATTTCGGCTGTCCATCGATGGTCTGTTCTTCTGGCAGTATGTCCAGCCCATTGCCATTTCAGGGATTTAACTCTGATCATGATGTCTTCCACTCTTGTCATTTTTCGGATCCACGTGTTCCTCTTCTTATCTCTCCTGGTTACACCAAGCATGCACCTCTCCATGCTCTTTGAGTTGTCTGCAGCCTTTGTATGTCTCTTTTAGCTAAGGTCCACGTCTCTGCACCATACGAAAGCACTGGAAGGATGCATTGATCAAACACTTTTCTTTTAAGACATAATGGCATATTGCTCTTGAAAATTATGCTGTTTCTTCCAAAAGCTCTCCAGGCAAGTTTTGTACGCCGATTAATTTCTTCACCAATGTGACCCTCACTTGATATCTGCTGTCCAAGAGAAACGTACGTGTCTGTTATCTCCAGCTTTTCTCCATCAATCGATAAATCTTCATTTCTTGTAAAAGCATTGTACATCACTTTTGTCTTCTGAAAGTTCATTTTTAATCCCACTTCTTTACTCTTGTCAGCAAGTTCCTGGATCATACTCTGTAGCTCTGATGGGGTAGTTGCAAAAATGACTATGTCATCAGCAAAACGAAGGTGGGTTAGATAATCTCCATTAATCTTTATCCCTTTGTTTTCCCAGTTCAGTGATTGAAAGACATTTTCCAATGTGGCATTAAAGAGCTTCGGAGATATGGTGTCACCTTGTCTCACTCCTTTTCCAATTTTTATGTGTGTTGTATTTTCAAACAGCCGAATCTTTGCACTTGCATTTTCATAGATGTTATTAATAATATTAATGCATGCATCTTCAATACCGCAGGATTTCAGAGCCATTGCAACTGCTGATGGTTTCACCGAATCAAAGGCTTTTTCATAATCGATAAAAGCCATGCACAATGGAAGCTCATATTCCCTCGCTCTTTCAATTAGTTCTCTCAGTACGTGGATATGATCTATTGTGCTGTAGCCACTCCTGAATCCAGCTTGTTTTCTCGGTTGAGCCATGTCCAGTGTCCCCTTCAAGCGGTGTGAAAGAACTTTAGTGAAGATTTTATAAACCACTGATAGGAGGCTGATAGGTCTGTAGTTCCTGAGATCCTCAATGTCACCTTTTTTATGTAGCAGGATCATTGTAGCGTTGTTCCAATCCTCAGGAATTTTCCCTTCATTAAGGCATCGAGTGAAAATTTTAGCGAGTACTGTTTCGATTTCTCCACTTGCTTCTTGTATGATGTCTATAGTAATTCCATCTTCTCCTGGAGCTTTTCCCCGCTTCATGTTCTTGATTGCATGTGCAACTTCTGCTGGAAGGACTGGAAGAACTCTGGTACTGGTACCTTTCATGATGTCTGGAGTACATGTATCATCCCTTTCATATAATTTGGAGTAGAAATCTTTCACTCTTGTCAAAATTTCGCCTCTATTTCTTGTTACAGAACCATCTTCTTTTCTCAGTGCCATAATCTGTTTTTTCCCCTTACTGAGATGTCCCTTTGCTATCTTTAGGCTTTGGTTGTTTTCAATTGCTTTCCTTACTAGTTCACAGTTGAATTTCCTTACGTCTTCAGTGATACTTTTTCGTACTGTCTTGCATAGCTCTATATATTCCACTTTGGAAGTCACATCTTCTTTAGTTGTCCTCATGTATAAATGCTATAATATAAAAACCTTTTTAATTAGATTACATTTTAAACTTAAAATTTCTTGCACATTTCACTACGAAATCATTATTCTCTTAAGGTTGTTCATACAGCTCAGCCACCTATTAACAGATTTCTTTTTAGAAATTATATTTGTTTTTTCTTGTATATTAAAAATGGAGAAAATAATCTACCTCTTGCACTAGCATCGATAAAAATCAGAATGTATATTGAATAGAATTCAAGATTGTGAAGAGGTCGACCGCCGCGATTCATAGTGGGAAGTGTCTTCAATTAGAATGTTGAGCCTCCTTCAACGACTAGTGAGGATGGAAAAAAAACGGTGTTTTTTAAGAACGCTCTCAACTTTGAACTGAAGCCAACACTAAAACCTCCCGTATTTAAATAATAGAAAAAATGTGTAGTTCGCATAGTTATAGTTTTACCGCCGAGTCAACGAGAAGTTGCCGACGTTGTTGAACTTCTGCGTCTGCCTAGCAGTGAATCCCTGTAGAGACAGGAGCCGCCAGCCGGCAGCACGCGCATGGATATCAAAGGCGAGCCGCGAGGCAACATCTCATTTTGGTTGTTCCTATCGTCTCGTTTCACTTTAAACTACACCGCGGCGTGGCTTGGCTTCTAATATTTTAAAGTGGGCCCCACACCAATTATCATAAAGAAAAGGATTTCCCCGTGTGAAAATAAAGGCTAGGAGAAAAAAAAAAAAAAAAAAGGCGTGATACTGATGTGTTTGTGGTATCCTGGTGGTATGTCACGTGGATGTGGCAGTTTGCACTGTTCCAATAACATCATATAAAAATACCGAAGGGTATGTTGGTTTTCGAAGGATCTCCGTTTTTTGTGGTATTCGTACATATCAAATTAATTAGCAGCACAAAGCCATGCTTTTTTTATTTATTTTTACGTAGTTTACGCGTAATTTACGTGTCTCGTAGAAAACTTTTTTTTTTTTTTTTACACGTAATTGCACAACCCTGGCCATTTGTTAATTTTGGTAATACACGTTTTAGCCGCTGGTGGAAGTAAGTAGCTGTTTCCATTTCTGGATGTTTTATCGATTATCAAAGTCCGGTTATTTTTTCTAACCCGTTCCATTGACTTTGAATAACTTAGATAAAATTTATTCACGTCGGAAAGGATCCAAAAGACGTGCTCATTACAACTGCAAATACGGTGTCACACAGAGGATGTTCACACATTTTCAGAACGATTTTCCATAAATATAATTAATGTTTAAAATAAAATAATTTATTTCTTAAATGTTCTATCATATACCTCTTTCTCGGGACTATGAACCTTTATCTACACTGAGAGAAAAAGTTTGTTTGAAATCAAAAAATAGTTTTGTTGAGCTGTTTTGTCGCTTTATTTTGTTGCTTTAAGCCAAACTCCATCGGAATTGTTTTGTTGGCAACACAAAATTATTTTGTCGGCTATATTTTGTTAATTCAACTCTATGGAGGTGGCATCGACCTAACGCCAAAGCGCACGTGATTACTAGCTACTCCATACGGTAACTACCAGACTACCACTGACCAGAAGAATCTCGTTTTGCGCTTAAGATTTCGTTTTGAATTACGGCTGACTGAGAATTTTTATTTGCGATCGGTTCCTGATCGGAAATAAAAATCTGCACATTAGGTAATGATAAGAGTTTGTAATTTATGTATAGAGCTTGATTTCACGTATAGGCTATACGTGAATTGCTACCTTTTTCTGCGACTGGGGCGCAACAAACACCCCTTCGGCTCAATGTCGACTGTTCGCTGATTGCGCCATCTCGTTTGGGCCAGCTGTTTATACCAAAGACCGGACAGCTCGGAGGGCGAGGCTCCGAAACCGTATGTGCATTTTCACTGATATTTTAATCATTTGCTGTGACGCACTACAGAGGTAAAGCACGTGTCAAGATGACAAATCTGCAGCGATACATTCCGTCCGTGTAGCTTAGTTGGGAGAGCACCTTACTCCGGAGTGTGGGAACGCGACTTCGATCCGCGTCACGGACAAATTTGTGTTTTCACATTGACGGCCGAACGTAAAATGAATGTACTGGCCGCTAGGTTCTTTGAAAAATGTGTGGTGTTTGTTCTACACATCGTCTGGAATTAATGAAAATTCGTTCTTCGCTTCAAAAAAAAAAAAAAAAAAAAAAAAATTAAAAGAGAGATGATGTGACGTACTACAGAGGTAAAGCACGTGTCAAGATGACAAATCTACAGTGATATATTCCGTCCGTGTAGCTTAGTTGGGAGAGCACCTTACTCCGGAGTGTGGGAACGCGACTTCGATCCCCGTCACGGACAAATTTGTGTTTTCACATTGACGGCCGAACGTAAAATGAATGTACTGGCCGCTAGGTTCTTTGAAAAATGTGTGGTGTTTGTTCTACACATCGTCTGGAATTAATGAAAATTCGTTCTTCGCTTCAAAAAAAAAAAAAAAATTAAAAGAGAGATGATGTGACGTACTACAGAGGTAAAGCACGTGTCAAGATGACAAATCTACAGTGATATATTCCGTCCGTGTAGCTTAGTTGGAAGAGCAACTTACTCCGGAGTGAGGGGGCTCGTTTTCATCTTCGTCACGGATAAACTTGTGTTTTAACATTGCATGACACAACCTGTTGTACTGTACATATGATGTAAGTTTCGAGCTAATACCAGCAGTACTTCATGGTTTTGCAATTTTCATAAACAGTAGTGTACAGGTAAAGCATTTTCGACCGCGAAAACAATCCAACGCTAAAAGAATTTTCCTAATTGTATTAGAAGCAGAGATATCGGGATAAACGCAATATAGGTTTGCGATAAAACTGTGTAATGATTTGAAAATGAAACTGTAAACAAAGTGGTTTTTAATGAAAACGGTATCGAAAGAAAGAATTTTTCCAGACGTATATTTAGAAGCAATGGTATGGGACATTTTAGTAAAATCATGCAATGCATTGATTATGATACGGTTTCCAACATACCAGAAATCATTACTCAAGTTATGAGGATATTGGCTGTGGAATAAATCTCGCTCATGTGCCCTGACCTTTGACCTTATTTTGATGATATTAAACAGAATTGGTTCAGTATACCTCCGGAACAACATACTAAAGTTTTGTCGCAATAGAAGCATTTCTAGTCAAGTTATGAGGATAATGGCTGTGGAATAAATCTCATCCCTGTGCTCTGACCTTTGACCCCATTTCAATGATATTCGACAGAACCGGTTCAGTATACCTTCGGAACAGCATGATAAAGTTTTGTCGCAATAGAAGCATTATTACGTAAGTTCTGACGCATAAAGGCGATGGAATGTTTCCCGCTCCTATGTCCTGACCATTGACCCCATTTCGTCCATTTTCAATAGGATTCGTCCCCAGGTTGTCCCATACAACATACTAAAATTTAATCGAAATCGAACCATTTTTACGCGATTTTTCGTGCGGACGGACAGACAGACAGAGGGACAAAGCTGGAGCATGTACTCTTCTTCAACCTACGATTGGAAAGCGTAAATAAAATGTATTTTCTGTTAGATAGCGTCTGTATTTAAGCCGCTTAGAGGCTAAGTTATGCATAAAAAACAAGCCGCAAGGATCTTAAGTTCTCACACTTCAGGCTCCTTAATGCAAGAGAAATTTTGTAAATAGGGCTAATAGGTGCTGAGATATCGTGTTCGAAAACGGACGGACAGACATAGTTACGTCATTTTTTTTAAAAGCATGCCACAAAGAGAAATGGTAAATTCTGGGTGAACTTTACTTTAGTCAGATTTCAAGCAAATTTTCCTTGTACATTTTCTAAAATCCCTCAAGAAATTATGCGAACTAAGCATAGGTATATATTTGTTGCGTCTCTTAGCTAGAAACCAGTGTATACGGAAAAGCGTGAAATTGGTATAGACAACCTGATATTTTAAACGATTATATGTCTTCCACGCACAGAGGTATTCTTGAAAATAGTCGAGATAAATGCATTTGGAGGAAATGTTTCGTCAAAAATATCGAAAAATGCATCGAAAGATCACACATCCTCATACTGTGTCTGCTGAAAGTAACTCTCACGTTTGGTGTGTTTATAAAGTTATACATACATTTGCTTAGGGAATACTGAAGCAGACAAATCCTACATTTGAAGCTCAAATTCATCACCTCTAATTTGCACATTTCAAGAATACGGGAATTAAAGTACAATAAATCAGTTCTGCCATTAATAAATTCAGTCCTAAAATTTTATCAAAATGGAAGGAAATTCAGTGAAGCCCTTGTCATTATTTATTCAACGCAAATGTCGGTGGATTACACTTTTCGAAAATTTTACCCAATACCTGGGGAGGAGAATTGCTTTCCTAATAATCTGACTCAAGATATTGAGCTTCTACATGCTAGTAACATAACAAACAACTGAAATTTGTGTTTCATCTCATTGAATAAGTTTTGTAAAGTTAGACTTGTCTTCAGCACATTTTAGAAAACCATTATTTACGAGAATGTCAAACTGATTACACTGTATAAGACAATTTTTGTTCCTGAGTAGTAACTGTTATTTCCTGATTGCTTATACAAAGTATAGAAAATGGATTATTATTCCCCACAAACTTTGCTTTTGTGACCAGATCAGCGATATTTTGAAATTTACTTAATTCCAATGAGAAAACGGGCGAAGTTGCGTCTTTCTGTTCACATGATGTAAATAAAGAAACAACAGCGTATGAATCAAAATTAACATGTATTTATACTACAGTTGTACAAAAATGACCACAAAAAAGGATATAGAAGTGAATAGTTTTTCGAGATTAACGATTATACTGTAAATCGCTTTTACGAATCAGCCCCCAAACGTAGTCTCCCGTCATTTTCTCGTTATACTGTCCCTGGTAGAGACATTCAAAATCTAGTATACAATCATGGCCAAAAGTCCTGCGCCAGTAGACCAAAGTCAATTTTTGATGTTTGAACTCAACTTATACAGCGTAATGGTAAAGTAAGGAATACATATTATACATCATTTTAAAGGGAATGTTATGCTGAATTCAAATATTTTTACAGAATGTTATTACCAGTAATAAAAGTGAAGTTACAAGCAAAAGTACAGTGTCTAGTCAGAAAAAGCAACAAATAGTGAACTTGGTGTACAATGTATTTAACGTAAAATTACTGTACAGTACATTATTGAGCTTGCAAGACACTTGAAATAACTTACCAACGAGCAAAATACGCTTTAATATTTAATTGGATTACAACGGTTTCTTAGTAACAAAGTGCACCTTCTTGGCATGGAACTAAATGGAGCTTCTCTACTTGTCCATTGGTGATAATATTAAAAGAGTTGCAGAAACTGGATGTGTGGGAAACAGAAAAAGAACAGGTCGACCAAGGATGTTTACTGAACGTGGTGATCGCATGTTGATTCGTCGTTCCTTAAAATCAAGGTTTAAAACAGCCACTGATTTAAGAAATGAGTGGGAGAATGAATTAGGCATTATTGCATCTGCACGTACAGTTCTTTTTTTTTTTTTTTTTTGGTTGGAGGTTTAACGACCACCGTGAGCAACTCAATGGGCTATAAGCAGTCGCCCGTCCCTAATGTAGGGTCACTGGTTCCAGGGAAGGGAGAGAGCCAGTGCCGTAAGACAAACACAACATCCATGCCTCACCGGGATTCGAACCCGGACCCTGTTCGGACGAATGATCAGAGGCCATCGCTTAGACCACTGCGCCACCAGGGCGGCCACGTACAGTTCGTCGTAGGCTACAAGAAAATGGACTGATTGCAGGAAAACCTTTCTTTACTGAACAACAACGGCTCAAAAGAATTGCTTGGGCCAAGGCACACAAGAATTGGACTGTTGATGAATGGAAAAATGTTATTTTCAGTGATGAAACGGCTGTTACAATTCCCGGTAATGTAAATAATTATGCACGTCATCGGGCTGGTGAAAGATGTAAGGAATGCTGCACCCAGCCAACAATCAAGAACCCACATCCGGTGATGATATGGTCCTGTATTTTAGCCAGTGGTGTTTGCCATCTGCACATGTTGATGACACATTGAATGGATCGAAATATGTGGATATTTTGGAGTCCAAACTGCTACTATCTGCACAAGACAAGGATTTGCGGAATTTTATTCTTCAGTACGATAACGCGCCATGTCATCGGTCAAAGTTAGTTGACGAGTGGTTTAATCGAAACGTTATAAGAAGACCGGACACCTAGAAGAGAAACACAACATAGCATTTATTGACATACATTAGTACGGTGTCAGTCCACCTTTGGCCTTAATGTATGCACTGACCCTTCGAGACATGCTTTCGACAAGGTTTTGGAACACAGCGATAGGTATGCGGTTCCATTCAGTACATAATGCTGCCGCTAACTGTTGCTTAGTAGTAGGGGGCTTGGTTCCAAACTTCTCATGCGGCGCTCTAATTCATCCCATAGGGGCTCTATAGGATTACGAAACAGGAATCTGTGCTGGCCAGTCCACATACGATACGGAATTATCGTCAAACCACGCCGTAACAGTCCATGCTTTATGGCTCGGTGCATTACCCTTCTAGTACCAACAAGGCTCTGTTCCATAGTATTGCCACAGAGTTGGAAGGGCATAATTGTCCAGAATATCGAGGTAGACGTGCTGGTTAACAGATTTCCCACTATAACCAATGGGCCGGGATTATACCACGAAAAACACACCCTCACGAGTATACTGCCAGCTCCAAACTTGACAGTAGGAAGAGTACGCTGTTGTAAATAGCGTTCGCCATACCCACACACGGCCATCAGACTGATGAATCGTGTGTCTGGTTTCATCAGTCCATAGGACTGGCTTCCATTGATCTACGGTCCGCGGTAAATGTTTTTTATACCATGATAAACAACGAATAGCATTCCGAGTGGAGATGAAAGTCTTAGACCACGGTAATCCATGGAACCAAGTTCTCTGTGAATGGTACGTGTACATACCGAGGCTACAGCCTTTTTACTCACCTGTACACTGAGGTTTCGTGCAGTACTCCGTCGATTAGCTGTAACGACTCTCCTGAGGCTTCGACGTCCTCTATCACTGATTTTCTCTGGTCTGCCGGTACGTTTTGCTACTTCATGCACGTCATGTGTCTTCCAATTATTCAGTACATCCAAAACAGTTGATTTGGGTATGTTAAACGCCTCTCGATTTCTGTTATGGACAACCCACTAATATAAAACCCAAGAATCTTTCCTTTCTCAAAGTCAGTTCTCTCCTGCCGCGACATTTTCACTCAACCTCACAGTGCGATATGATCGCGGTCAGCTGCAGGCTTGTTTTTATGCCGTTTGCAGCTGCATAGCGCATATTAACAACGCAGCGGATCCGTTCATTTTCTTTTGAAGGGCTGTCCGGTGACTTTTGTCAATATAGTGTATATATCATCATGATTATCAATCATTATCAATCCACTGCAGACATTTATCTAGCAGTGGATTGACAATGGCTGACGGTGATGATATACAGTATATATATATTGTATATATACGAGTATATGTATCATCATCATTGTCAACAATTTTCACTCTATTGTTGGACGAAGGTCTCTTCAAGTTTGTTTTGCAACAGTCTGCCTCGAGTAACTCCGGCATGCTTTCGAATATCATTCACCCATCTCATGTAGTCTTCTGGGTCTTTTCCTGTCCCTTGGAATCCAGTTAAAATTTCGTTTGTCCATCGGTGGTCCGTCCTTCCGGCAATATGTCCAGCCCATTGCCTTTTCAGCGATTTTACTCTGATCATGATGTCTTCCACATCCACGAGTTACTCTTATCTTTCCTGTTTACACGAAGCATGCATCTCGCCATGCATTTTCCAATTGTCTGCAATCTTTTTTAGTCCTTGTCTTGCTCCATACGTAAGCACTGGAAGGTTGCATTGATTAAACACCTTTGATTTAAGACATACAATGTTTATGCTGTTTGTTGAAGTCATTTGAAGTGGAGTGCTGTTGAATGTTCCAAAGCTGACCCGTTGGTTAATCTGGCCTTTAGAAAGCCTGATTTTGCTCATTGGGTAACTAAGGATATTGTGCTACTTATCCGGAGCATAACATTGAGAAGCTCCAGTGTTACAAGTATCACAGATGCACGATAAGTATTGTTTTAAGGGTACAGACATTTAAGTCCACAGTAAATGCAATTATAGCCCTTAAAAATATTAAACGGTCGTATCAGAATAATATGAACACCCCCGGAATCACAGTGTACCCGCCCAGGCGCGTCACAGAGTGCACGTGACAAGGTCGACCACATGGAGATATAAGCGGCCGGCCAAGACAGATGAGCCACAGTGCGTGACGTAAGCACAATGGGCAGAGGTAGTGATTTGCTGGACGTTCAAAAAGGAATGATCATCGGCTACCGCGCCAAGGGTGGAAGCATCTCAGAAACAGCAGTATTCGTGGGTTGTTCACGAGGTGCTGTAGTAAGGGTGTACCAAGAATGGTCTGCTGGTACACCGAGTTCTTTCAGACGTCATAACTGTGGAACCCCAAAAGCCATCGACCCCAGAGGAGAACGTCGCCTCCGTCGACTGGTGAAGAGGAATCGACGCGCAACAGTGCAGCAATTGACTACGCAAATGAACGCATGGGGTACCCAGGTACGTGTACCCGATAACAGTAGAGCGAAACCTGTCACGCAATGATCTCCGGATCGACGCTGCGTCAAGGCACCCATGTTAACTCAGGTCCATCCCCAACAACGCCTGTATTTCGCATGGGACTAGCGTCATTGAACAGTGGAAGAGTGGGAAAAGGTGGCCTTCTCCGACGAATCCAGGTTTCTACTCCACAGAGGTGACGTGCGGTGTCGGATATGGCGTCAAACACACGAGAGCCAAAACTCGGACACGCTTGTAGGTCAAGCACAGGCCAGCAGTGTGCATGTCTGGGGGATGTTTTGCTGGTATGACCTGGGACCGCTGGTACCACTGGAGGGCTACTTGAACGCCAATGGCTACCTGTCCATCCTCGCTGACTACAGGCATCGCATGCCACGTCGCTAATGGGGTGAGTGACAGGTTCGAGGAACACGACAGCGATGTCTCCGTTCTCCCTTGGCCGGCGAAATCGCCCAACCTAAATTCAAGAGAGCACTTGTGGGACTATTCGGATCTACAGGTTCGACGTGCGGACCAACATGTACGTCATCTCCGTGCTCTTCTGCAGTCTGAATGGACACGTGTGCCTCAGGAAACCTTCTCGAGTCTCATTGCGTCCATGACACGCTGTCTCGGCACTGTCGTTCGGGCGAAGGGTGGTTATTCCCATTATCAGGTACGTGGTCATATTTTTCTGATAGGACTGTGTATATACTCACTAAGGGATGTCGTAAAATATGCAAAATGACCAGTAAAGGTAAAAATGGCACGAAATCCATTCTGATTTTATCACCTTTCCGTTTTGTTGGTCGTTATATGCAGCATTCGGAAATTATTCGTGATGACCGGATTCTCCAAAAAACACAGATACCATATTTCAAAAAACGTTCTAAAAACACCGTTCAAAATGTGCCTTATATTTAAACAGATGTAATCAACTTTTTTGTTTACTTTGCAGATCATTCGATCAAACCCTTCTTTGAAGTTCCTTTAAAACACTAATGGCAATGGTTGTAGTTTTTTTTTTTTTTTTTTTTTTTTTTTGGAATCGTTTTCGAATTCAGAACACAGAATCATGTTCCCGTAGCATAGTCTGTGAAATCTTGGTAATGCAACAAACTGATTTTCCCTGATACGAGTTAAGAAATTTTCCAGTTATTTACTTCCAAAACTGCCTCTTTTTGTTCTGGGGATGGCTTCGGGGGGAGGGGGGGGTTCTTTCCTTTTTTTATTTTTTTTTTATTTTTGCATGCGTGTTTCTTTTTCTCGTAAAATAGCCGCGTTTACTTCACTTCGAAACAGTTTCACATGGATCCTGCAAATTGAGACAAATATTTTTGTTTATGTAGAGTTAAAATCTTTTTTTTGTTCTTTCTTTTTCATAAAGAAGTCAAGAAAGAAACGGAGTCTAATAGAAGAGTGCATCTTTAGAAGAATCTGATTCAGAACAACTCAGCAGGGAATTTGCTCCCTCAAAGAGATAGATTGGAAAAAAACAAAATGAAAAAAAATCAAACAATATCGCAGATGTCGTACACAAGGGTGCTCTTTCTCCAGCACTTGAAATTCAAAGACCAGAAAGTACAAATCAGCGTCTATTCATGTTTCTCATTAGGGAGCCGGCAAATTTCTTAAAGGAAAACTCTGCAGGAAAAAGAAAATCGTTCTTTTGAGTTCGCATCAATGAAGCAAAAAATTGAAGATTTCTTGTCAGTCCCTGTAGTTCTGCAGGAATGTAACAGAGACGCATTTTGAACTATAAATGATGACTTGAAATTGTTGCTGTGCAGACAGACTAAGGAAGTGCTTTAATTTATACTCATTAGTAATTAATGACAACGAATCGGTTTATGAAGTCAGAATAATTACTCCGTAAGACAGTGGATAAACAACAAATCCATTCCTGAAATCAAATACCCAACAAGAATGATTATGATAGAACATTTGATTATTCCCAGAGTTCAAAAATTAATGGACATTAAATATATGGACCACATTTAATGCTATCAAGACGTTTATGGATGACGTTTTGGGCCCAACCAGCTACTTTTCAGGAAAAAAGCGTTAACAAGCTAGCAGGAAGTACTGGTATATGCAACGATAGAAAACATATAGTTGTTTAAAGTACTTTCAAAAAGTACCTTTTTCTTTGCATTTCGAAGCCTAAATTTATCTTTCACAAACTCAAGTTATCTGATGAAGAATGATTCGTGTTAAAAATGTTGAAAGTTAAAATATCGACTGAACACGATAAAACACATATGTAGCACATATACACTACATGTACTTAAGCTTTACTGATGAAAACACATACCACATGAGATCTTTCGAGGATCATAACGCCCCCATCCTCAGATGTTACATTCACGAGTAAGACCAAGATATATATACATATATACACAACACCATCGTCACAAACCAGCAATAACGCAACGCCATCTATGATTTACATAGTGCATTTAAAATAAATCATGAAAATGTTTAAATAAAATAGTCCATGGTTCCGATATAACTTTAGGGACATAGTCATTACAGCAACGAGATCCGAATGATGCAATATATAGGCTCTCCATAAATAATAGTGAGAGCTTACCTGGAGAGTTTATAATGGATACCTCATTCCATCTTGGAGTATAGGAACCGGTTGCAATCAGACGAGACAAGGCGGTTGTTAACTTGCCATTACGAACATCATATTTATGCTCCCTGACTCTGGTACTCAAGTTCCTTTTTGTAGAACCAATATATACAGTATCCTTAGTATCTGGAACTCCAGCTTGTAGAGGAATGGTGTATACGCCGTGTCTAGTATGTGGAGGCACTTTGTCCCGATCTTTCTCGATTAATGCATAAATATTTCTAGTCTTGAGGCCAAAGTCAATATTATATGGTTTACACTTATTTCTTAGTACATTAACAATCCTGGGCACATACGGAAGTGATCCCACAAAACGGGGTTTACGAAAGTCTCTAGAAAGAGTCGAAACATTAGACTTTTTAATTTGCCGGAGCAAGCGATCCACCACCGAGGGCTCCTATCCAAAATGACAAGCAATTTGTTTAATCTTGACCAGTTCCAAATGTCGCAATCTAGGGTTGGACGAGTGTGAAAATGCTTTACGTAATAAAAGCCGAATAGACGCAAATTTGTAATTAGTCGGGTGATACGACCAGAAGGGTATAATTTCGATACTGGAAGACGGTTTTCTGAATACAGAAAATTGCAAATGATTCGAGGGAGTCCATTCCAAAATAAAATTCAAAAAAGGTAAACTCCAGTTTTGTTCGATTTCTAGGGTGAAATTGATAGACGGAACCTTTGAGGAATAATACTCAGAAAATAAAACCAGATCTGAAACGGAATATGTCCAAAACAACAAAATATCATCCACGTATCTCACAAATAATAACGGAGTTTGAGGGCAGAAGGATAAGATGTCCTCCTCCAAAGACTGCATCAATATCTCTGCAAGCGTGGGGGAGAGCCCATGGGAGCCCCACTCTCCTGACGGTAGATAATGTCATTAAACTTAAAATAGGATCTCGTCTGAACAAGGCGCAACGCTGTAAGCACAGCCTAAACCTCCAGTGTAGGAACGTCAGCTGCTAACAGCTTGGACTCAATAATTCCGTGAACAAATGTGACAGGAATGCTGGGAAATAACGATTCTACGTCGAGCGATGCCATCAAAAACTTAGACTGAAGTTGAAGAAATGGTCGGATCCTGGTCAAAGCCTGAAGTGAATTAGAAACAGAATACATGGGATTAGAAATTAATGGTTTCAAATATGCTGCAATGGTTGATTCCAGTATGCTGGTAGGACTAGACAAACTAGAAACAAGAGGTCTCAAAGGTAGATCTAGTTTATGCAACTTGAGTTGTCCAAATAATTCAGGTGTTCTGGAGCCACACGGAGGAGACAAAGCTGAATCAAAGACGAAGGGAGGTTTGCAAGGGTTTTCATACGAGCCAATGCTGATACAGTAGCCTGGGTGGGATCAGTCTGGACGACAACAGTATTGATCTTGGAAATTGCTGTACACATTTTCTGGTGGTACTCCGTCTTGTCTAAAATAATGATCTGATTCGACTTGTCCGCCGAAATTATAGCTAGCTGTTAGTTGTCACGAAGATCCTTTAATGCTTTCAAGTTATCTCTTTCTGAAAGACCGGTTTCCGAGAGATCTTTTGAAAGTCTCTCCCCGTGGCCTAACTAGGGCCATGAGAGCTTAGCAGTTGTTTTCCAAAACACAGAAGTTAACAGTTAGTCCAATATGCTTTGCTCTGAAGACGGCATTGTGTGAAAACATAAGTTTGTCCGCGACGGATATCGAAACCGTGTTCCCTCACTCCGGAGTAAGTCGCTCTCCCAACTGAACAACGTGGACAGAAGGTCGCGCTGCAGACTTGTCGTCTTGGCCCATGTTTTGACCTCTGGAGTACGTCACATCATCTCCCTCTTAATTTTTATTATTTTGAAGCGAAGTTCTAGGCCATCTAGAGGTAGTTCGAGATTCCAAAGTAATAAAATTTTTAGCCTTACTGGAAATAACAATAAACAAAAAAAAAATGACACCGAATTTTTGGTTGTTCATACAACAAGTGTTTTATGCATGTCCTACAGCTGATCGGAACTCAGCTCCAAGAACCTAGTATTGTAAGAATTATAATAATTTGAATCCTGCTGTAGATAATTGTAGATTTCAAAATAATTATAATTCCATGCCTGCCAGAGGTAGTTCAAGATTCCAAAATAATACAATTTTTAGCCTTACGGAAATAATAATAAACAAAAAAGATGACACCGAATTTTTGGCTGTTCATACAACAACCGTTTCATGCACGTCCTAGAGCTGAAAAAACCTAGTATTGTAATAATTATATTAATTTGAATCCTGCTGTAGATAATTGTAGATTTCAAATTAATGATAATTCTAGGTCTGCCAGAGGTAGTTCGAGATTCGAAAATAATAAAATTTTTAGCTTTACTGGAAATAACAATAAACAAAAAAGATGACACCGAATTTTCGGTTGTTCATACAACAACCGTTTCATGCACGCCCTAGAGATGATCGGAACTCAGCTCGAAGAACCTAGTATTGTAAGAATTGTAATTATTTGAATCCTGCTGTAGATAATTGTAGATTTCAAAATAATGATAATTCTAGGCCTGCCAGAGGTAGTTCAAAATTCCAAAAATAATACAATTTTTAGCCTTACGAAAATAATAATAAACAAAAAAGATGACGCCGAATTTTTGGCTGTTTATACAACAACCGTTCCATGCACGTCCTAGAGCTGATCGGAACTCAGCTCCAAGAACCTAGTATTGTAATAATTATAATAATTTGAATCCTGCTGTAGATAATTGTAGATTTCAAAGTAATGATAATTCTAGGTCTGCCAGAGGTAGTTCAAGATTCCAAAATAATAAAATGTTTAGCCTTACAGGAAATAACAATAAACAGAAAAGATAACACCGAATTTTCGATTGTCATGAGTACGTCTCTTGAATCCTAATAAAATTTATCAAAGTTATTCAGTCAATGGAACCGGTTAGGAAGAAAAAATTAACCGGATTTCTACAAACCATAAAACATCCAGAAATAGAAAGAACTACTTACTACCACAAGCGGCTGAAAGTATGTCACGAAAATTAACAAATGGTGCACCAAATGTTTCTCATAGCAGAAGGAAGTATCAGAGACAAAGAGATTTTCAAATCGTACAATTAAAAGAAGAAAAATAGAAGGAAACATGGTATAGTTCTACGCCTTCTAGGGGAAGAACTTTGCATAATAAAAAAGTTGAAAATAGGCGAAAATTATTCTTCATGACAAAAGTTATGCTAAGGTAAAAACAAAAAAAAAACTTTCCAAATGCGCCGCTCGAAAGCTGAGATAGCGAGAAAAAACCTTTACGCCCCCTTGCGGGAGAGCTGTGCGTTATTTAAAGAGGATAATGTTACCCATCTTTATTGTAGCGAATGGCATACAGTACAAAAAATAATTTTTTTAATAGTGCTTTTAGAAGCGGAGATGCAGCTGAAAACAGAAGTACGCAAACACCACTTAACGTAGAACTGTGTACTACAAAACTCATCAAATGCAAAAAACCTAAAGTGTTCCACTAGGTAAATTATATCCGGTGTTGAACGATTTTTTTAAATCGCACATTTAGCAGCAGAGATGTGGTGAAAAACAGATTAAAAGTTTGCGCCTCCTAGCAGCGAAATTGGGTATTCTTTTGGGAAGAAAACACACATATAGAGTTTTTATAGTTAGTAGTATCTAAGGGGAATATATTTTTTTCAATACGGTTTTTTGTCCAGCAGATATTGCTCTAAACGGAAACGTGATCTTACGACCCCTAGTGGTACACTTGTGCGTTAAGAGAAATTTAAAAATATATGAAAAACATTTACCACCGGAAACACTCTCCAACAAAGAAAGAATTTTTCAAATCGGAGTCTTAGAAGCAGAGATATCGACAAAAATAAGATATACAGCTACGCTCCAGGAGGGAAAACTATGCATTGTCTTAAACAGGAGGTATTCTCAAAAGGGTTTCCCAGGAGAGGGGTATCGGCCCACGAAAAAAAAAAAAAAAAAAAAATTAACCGAGTTTTCAGAAGCTCAGATTTTGCTGCAAATACATTAGAAACAGAAATAAACACTTACGCCCCCAGGTGATCAAACCATTCTTTTCCGAAGATTAGAAATTATATGTAGAACTTTTCATATCAGGAGTTTTTTTTTGTTTTTTTTTATTGGAGTGTTACAGAGATTTTATACGGAGTTTTAGGATTTCATATAAAATCTCAAAATGCAACCTTTTTTCCATCTGGCGTTTCCATTCCTTTGCCTCAACAAAGCGTGAGAGAAATTTCTCAGAGTCACTTCCCCATTAGACACCAGATGCACGGTTACTTACTAAGACGACATTCTGTCTAAGATTAGTATATGCACATTGTTTATTGAATGGAGATTAACTCTATCGCGTCTCTTTTGATGCTTTTCAGGTTCTGAATTTCAATGAGGCCGACGAATGACTACCCCTCACATTTTACTTTGAGGCTTAAGATTTACCGAAAGCGGTGTGTTTTCTTCTCACGGTGAATTTGAGGATATGCTGAAGGGCATTTTTTGGTTACGACGGGAGAGGAGGTGAGATGAGAGTGTCTCTGGTCTAGGAGAGCGAGAGGTCACGAAAAGTACGACGAGGTAATTGCCCCAGGGTAGGACTTAGGTGGACCGGCAGGTTAGGGGATTTCACGACAGCGCGAGAGATGATCGAAAGCGGGAGAGTTAGAAAATAAAGCACAGGTAGACGGACAACCTTTGCAGGCAATTAAATGAAGAAAAGAGTAAAAGTTTTTTAGACATATTTACGAATAGCAAGAATTATTTACATACTATTTTACTATCATCTTCAACTATATAAGACTTAGCAACTCAACCACGCAATGTTTATGAAGTTAACAACAAGAACAAAGATAAGAAAGAACATGTTAACAGGAGGTTTAACGACCACTGTGAGCAACTCAATGGGCTATAAGCAGTCGCCCGTCCCTAATTTAGGGTCACTGGTTCCAGGGAAGGGAGAGAGCCAGTGCCGTAAGACAAACACAACATCCATGCCTCACCGGTATTCGAACCCGGACTCCTTTCGGACGAATGATCAGAAGCCATCGATTAGACCACTGCGCCAGCGGGGGCGGCCCCATCAGGAGTTGTATTAGATGTAGGAAGAATTTTTCGTATATGACTTTTAGAGGAAGAGACATGGAGAAAAACGCAATTTACCTTTGCGGACCCTAGCGGAAGATTTATGAATTACTTGCAAAAGAGACTGTACGTAAAATAGTCTTCGATACAAGTGGCATCGAAAGGAAAAATATTTTTTTCAATCGGATATTTAGAAGAAAATATATAGAATAAAACGTATATTGAATTCGATATCATTTGCATTTACGCCCCCTAGCGGCAAAGTTGCGCGTCGAGAAAAACCGGAATGCAAAGATTATCATCATTCTCACATTTCAGGCTTCAAATTGCAAAACGAGTTTTTCAAATCGGACTAGTAGTTTCAGATATATACACTAGTGTGCAAAAATTAAGGACAAAGAGGAGAAATCAGCATAACAGCGGAACGAGCAGGCAGAACGGACCGAAAGACCACTCAGGAGATAGACTAGGGTCCGGTACGGTAGGGCATGCGCATATATGCAGCATGACGTAGGGGAGGGGGGGGAGTGTCGGAAGGGTATTAAGCACACGGGCGGTGTACGCTCAGCAATTCGGTGAAAGCTATTACACGGTGTACATCGGTTTGAACGACGTAGAGTTACTGCCACCGTGTGAAATGGCCAACAGGAAATCCAGTAGACGACATTTGGATGACTTTACCCGAGGTTGCGTCATTGGGAAGTTGGAAGAAGGTCGAAGTGTGACTAGTGTGGCAGAGGAGTTCGGAATCGCTCACAGCATCGTTTCACGAGCTTGGAGAGCACTTCAAACGACAGGAACAGCTGTCCGAAAGTTCAGTAGTGGTCGTCCACGAGGAACCACGGCGGCGGACGAACAGTATATTGTCCTACAAGGCGAGAAGAGACAGACGGCAGACAGCGGAAGAAATCGCAAGGCACATGCAACAGACAACTGGACGTCCATTATCGCGTTTTACCGTGGCCAGGAGGCTGCACAAAGGTGGTCTATTTGCACGACGACCAGTACGGTGTGTGCCATTAACGCCTGCTCATCGGAGACGGCGGTTTTTGTGGTGCCAGGAACACAAGAACTGGACACATCAGCAATGGGGTCGAGTTCGCTTTACGGATGAGAGCCGATTTTGTCTGACGAGCGATTCTGGACGTATACACATCTGGAGAAAGCAGGAAACACGCAATCACACCTCCAACATCATCGAAAGAGACCGGTTTGGAGGTGGCGAAGTTCTCGTTTGGGGTGGTATCATGCTTGGTAGCCGTACTGACCTCCGCGTCTTCTAAGGAGGTTCAGTCACTGGTGTCAGCTATTGTACGGAGGTTCTCCTGCCTCACGTGCTTCTGTTTAGAGGTGCTGTGGGTCCTGAGTTCCTCTTCATGGACGACAACGCTACACCTCATCGTACAGTGGCTATCGCAGAGCTGTTGGAGAGTAAAGATATTCAACGCATGGATTGGCCCGCAAGGTCCTCGGACCTAAATCTAATCGAACACGTGTGGGACCTTCTCGGGAGACGCTTGGCAGCACGTCTCCAGCCGCCAGCAACGATTCCGCGCAGCTGCGATTGGCGCTACAAGATGAATAGGCTGCGATGCCTCAACAGATCCTTGGACAACCTCGTCCTCAGCATGGACAGACGTTGTAAATCCTGCAACGCAGTCAGGGGTGATCATATCCCTTACTAAAGACTGGATTTTTCTTGGCAGCCGCCTGTCACATGGACGTTTCTGTCTTCTGTCCAGTTGTGCTCGAAGCTACCTTTTCAATAAAGTGCCTTTGTATCCTTTGGATTCCTTGTTTGGACGGTTTTGCTCACTTGTCCCATATTCTTACATCTTGGGGATCTTATGGTATGATTGGAGTCGATGTGGAGCACTTCTTGCACGACGTTACATTCGAAAAACCGTCTCGTCCTTAATTTTTGCACGCCAGTGTAGTTTCCACCGGCCGACTGACGGTCGAAGTGATACTGTAGGCACGATCTTTTTTTTTACAAAAGACGTGTCAAAAACATCAAGGGATCAATTATCGGCCCAGGAAAACTAGGATTTAACTTCGGGGGGGGATGAAAAGTCACCCCCTTTCTCCAAACTATTGTTAGATCTTTTTGATAACTACAAAAGCTCTTGATCTCCCAGGTGTACTCATAACTAAGGAACCTATTTCTTGGTAAATAAATATTTTCCAAAATTCTGCAATAAACTATCGATGACGAATGGCGCAATATCACCATACAACAGAGTTTGAACTGGTACGAACGATTGGTCTGCTTGAAGGTGCATTTTCGTACCACGACATTGCCGAGCGAATGGAACATAACGCCACGACAGTGATGCGCGTGTGGCGGCAGTGGACCGAAGTGAACCAGGTGCATCAACAATCCGGCAGCCGACCGAGAAATGTGACGACACCGCGAGATGACCGACACCTCGTCTCCATGACAGTGACGAACGGTTCCGCATCTTTGAAAGTGTTAGCACAACAGTGGAGCACTGTAACAGGTGTGGCATTGTCTGCCTCCAGAGTTCGGCGCTGTCTGCTGCACATAGGGCTGGTTTGCACGCATCCCTTTGCTGCGGATTCCTTTAATCCTGAACGCCTCAAGCTGGAATGGTGTTTTCAATACAGACAATGGCGTGCTGATTGTCAACATGTCGTGTTTTCGAACGAGTCCCGATTCAACTTGGACTACCATGATGGCCGCATACGCATTAGACGGTATTGGGGTGAGCGCCTTCTTCCAGCATGGATTGTCGAGCGTCATACGGGCCGAACGCCAAGTGTGATGGTGTGGGGGTGCCATTGGATGCCATTCGAGATCTCGGCTGCTACGACTTGAGGGCAATCTCAACAGCGACCGCACATCAGGGAAGTTGTACAGGTAGAAGTCATACCCTTTCTTCAGAGCACTCCTGTCGTTATATTCTAGAAGGACACTGCCCGATCTCATGTTGTCAGGAGCCCTCTTCGTATAGCACAGCAGATACCGCTTCTTCCCTGGCCATCACGTTCGCCCGGCATGTCGCCTATTGGACATGTCTGGGATATGGTCACTCGGCAACTGGCCCATCAAAGTCCTCCAGCGATCAGCACCAGTGATCTGTGGAGTGGCATACATGCCGCCTGGCAAGCAATTACCCAGGAACCAATCGAATGCCTTTTCGATTCAATGCCAAGCCGTCTAGAAGCTCTTATTGCAGCTTGCGGAGGCTTCACAAGGTACTGACTTTTGCAGGTAAAAATAGTTGTATTGTTCAGAAAATTCCATCACTTACGTACAGTCATATTAGTAATGTTTCGTATAAATTTCATTCGAATCGCATGGTTCCTTCTTAGTGCTGCAAATTTCACAAGCAGTAGTGTAAATGCATAATTTGCATGTTCCCTCCAATTTTTCATTCTCTGGTGCAAATAAACTGGAAGTAATATTACAGACAGACAGTAAAAATTTGGGAAGAAAGTTTTGTGCATCTTATTACCGCTATCATTTTTTACGCTTTCCAACTGTAGGTTGAAGAAGCGTATATGCTCCAGCTTTTTCCGTCCGTCTGTCTGTCGGCAAGATAACTCACGTAAAAATGGTTCGATTTCGATGAAATTTTAGTATGTGGTAGAGAACCAACAGGGGACGAACCCTATTGAAAATGGGTGAAGTGGGGTCAAAGGTCACGCCATAAGAGCGGGATCCATTTCATTGCCTTTATGCGTCATAACTTGCGTAAATATGATTCAATTTCGATGAAATTTTAGTATGTGGTAGGGGACTACCAGGGAACGAACCCTATTGAAAATTGCCAAATTGGGGTCAAAGGTCAGGCAGGGCATAAGAGCGGGATTTATTCCATTGCCCTTACGCGTCATAACTTGCGTAAAAATGGTTCGATTTCGATGAAATTTTGGTATGTGGTAAGGAACCACCTGGGAACGAAACCTATTGAAAATGGGTAGAATGGGGTCAAAGGTCAGGACATAAAAGCGGGATCCATTTTATTGCCTTTATGCGTCATAACATGAGTAAATATGGTTCGATTTCGATGAAATTTTAGTATGTAGTAGGGAACCACCTGGGCACGAACCCTATTGAAAATGGGCGAAATGGGGTCAAAGGTCAGGCAGGACATAAGAGCGGGATTTGTTCCATTGCCCTTATGCGTCATAACTTGCGTAAAAATGGTTCGATTTCGATGAAATTTTAGTATGTGGTAGGGAGCCACTGGGGACGAACCGTATTGAAAATGGGTGAAATGGGGTCAAAGGTCAGGACACTGGAGTAGGATCCATTCCATTGCCCTTGTGCATCATAACTTACCAAAAAATGTTTCGATTGCGACAAAACGTTATGTTGTTCCGGAGGTATAGTGAACCGGTTCTGTTGATCTGTTGAATATCATCGAAATGGGGTCAAAGGTCAGGACATAGGAGCGAGATTTATTCCACAGCCATTATCCTCATAACTTGAGTAATAATTTCTGGTATGTTGGAAAGCGTATCATAATCAATGCATTGCATGATTTTACTAACTTGTTATGGAATGGAAAAGGGAACATTGTAATTTTAAAGACCTTTTTGTATTTCAAGCTTAAGGTGGACGTCAAGTAATTTTGCTTCCTATACTTCCAATGGAAAAACTTCTGTGCACATTTTCTTCACAATTAATGCGTTCCCAAGGATGAAACATCGATTAAAATACCTTCATTTTATAACTTAATATTATCTAAAACATAACCATTATTATGCAATCCAACATTTGTTTGTCTACTGACGTCATCAAAGTACAGGTCACGCCATCTTTTTTCTGGTTTCAACACCACCAAAGGAAAAGTTATTGATTTTTAATATAAATATGGTTATATTTCAAAAAATATTAAGTATTCCAAGTTATAATATGAAGCTTTTTTAATCGACGTTCAAATTTTCATCCTGAGGAAAGCATCAATTGTGAAGAAAATGTATACAGAAGTTTTTCCATTGGAAGTATAGGAAGCGAAATTACTTGAATTCCACCTTAACAATAAGAAAAAGAAATATGTTTATTTTCAGGTAGTGTAAAATCCACAAAATCCAGAAATTTCTTCTTCTAGCTTAACAAGGATTACGTGCCTCTTACCCGCATCTTCCAACGTGTTTTGCTACAGGCATCATCAAAAATCTTCTTAAAGCTGCTGAACTGTTTTGGAAAGCATATTAATGAGTCATTTGAAAATATGTATTCTAAAGAACTTTATGGGTTCATGTGATGCTTAACGTAAGTCCATAGAATTTCAATTCAGTAACACAAATCTGAAGCAATCGTTTCATATCCTTTTTGTGCAATACCTGGCGATTTCATTTGTAAGTCCATACAATATTTTATTTTTATATCTCTGCTAAGCGCAATAAAGAATAAAAGTCATTTAAAAATTGAAAAGTCTCGTTGTGTGCGTTCAGGTGTTCGAACCGTTGTTAACGTCGTATCAGAAAGAAAAGAAAAGAAAGAAATTTACTTTTTTCTAATTTCTTCTTGGGAGACCACTATCGTCGCGTCTGTATTTCGGTACCAAAAATTCCTTTTTTGTTTCTTACGTGGTATAACTAGCTGCACAGTTGAAAATTCTGATACGAAATCTAATACCTCAGCAATTGTTTTATCTTCAGCTAACATGCCTTTAAAACCTCCATGTGTTCTACATTATTTTAAACATCCATTTACTTGTTTCAACATTGCTAATTTTGAAGATGACAATCGGTTTTTGGGTGTAAATATGACAAGGATGGTAAGCCAGATAATATCTGAAAACTTGAAAATTTAGTCGTCCTGGAGCGCAATCGTCTCCTGGATAGCGCGCGAGTATGCTAACCACTACACCACCCAGAACGATCAAGTCTCCGATTAATTTGAATATATCCATCACAGGATTAGCTAGTCGAAGCAACCGACATTAATGTTTAGCGAATCCGGAGGTTACGAATACTATCCCGTGATTGCCCGGAGGAGCAGATGAATCAGGAATGGAATACAGGATTACATCATACAAAACAAATTTTGAAGATGACAATCCGTTTTTTTGGTGTAAATATGACAAGGATGGTAAGTCAGATAATATCCGAAAACTTGAAAATTGAGTCATGCTGGAGCGGGAATCGAATCCGAGACCCCTGGATAACACCGGAGTATGTTAACCACCAAGTCTCAAGTTTCACAGGATTCCTCCGGGCAATCACGGGATAGTATTCTTAACTTCAGGATTCGCTAAACATGAATGCCGGTTGCTTCAACTAGCGAATCTTGTGATGGTTATATTCAAATTAATTGGAAACTTAAGACTTGGTCGTCCTGGGCGGTGTAGTGGTTAGAATACTCGGGCGCTATCCGAGAGACGCGGATTCGATTCCTGCTCCAGCACGACGAAATTTTCAAGTTTTCGGATATTATCTGACTTACCATCTTTGCCATATTTACACCAAAAAACGGATTGACTTCTTCAAAATTTCTATTGTATGGTGTAATCCCGTATTCCATTCATGATTTAACATTGCTATTATGGTTGGTATAACTACAACAGCTTTTGGCATTAATTTGCTACTAACATTAAATTTGGAAGAAAGAGTGTACCAATCTTTCTGGAACAAGTAAACTTGCATGTATTTTTTGTTTTTGCTCTTTTTTTCCTATGAAGGATTGGTTAAATTCCGTGTGTCACTGTCTCTAAAAGATTCGTTAAAGCGCTAATGCAGTGTATCGAGGATTACATCCAAATTTTATCCCAGTCCTCGTTACCCTTATTGCATCGATCCTATTTTCTCACAGTACTGTTTTACGCTCAACGCTGGAAGTTCTTTCTTTAAAATTTGCCAACGGTAAGGTAATTCAGAAAAGAAAGTATATATTTCTTGTACAATACTAAAAATGTTAACAGTTTCTAGAGAGATTTTACCATCGTTATTTACGACCAGATTTAAATTACGAGCCGCTCAAAGTAGATGAAATGTATTAGGGTTTTAGATCGAAAAATCATGCTTTTTGAAGACCATTGTGTTTTTCTTTCATATTGGGCCAATTGTCGCATACCATGAATGATGAAATCTTCAAGATTTGAAAAAGAATTATCAGTGCTTCGCCCGCGGTATCAGTTACTGAAAAAAACAATAAAAATTATTGGGGTGATGTATAAGTTCATGCCGTTTTATTTCACGAGTGTTTCCTAGGTCAGAAATGACGGTGCAGATGGTCACTTGTATATCAAAATGTAGCCAGTAATATCGTGTATGTAAATTATATTGCGTTGTGTGATTCTGGCTAATGTTTTTGTTTTTGTTTTTCAGGTCCGGAAGTATGGAGTCTCAAGTAGAGAGGAATGAAGATTTCCGGCATCTGCTCCTCTACGAGCTTAACAAGGGATCCACAGCCGCCGGGGCCACTCGACAAATTTGTACTGTGTATAGGGAGGATGCTATTGCTCCGAGGACAGCCAGCAAATGATTTGAGCGGTTCCAAGGTGACGATTTTGACCTCAAAGACTCGCCACGCTGAAATTGTCCATCTCACTTTGATGAGGATCATTTGAACCATCTCATCCACTTGGATCCGCGTCAAACCACGCGCGAATTGGCCACTGAGCTGGACTGTGATCAAGGCACGGTGGTGCGACCTCTGGAACATATGGGAAAGGTCCAGAAATTGGGGGCTTGGGTGCCACACACTCTCACCAAGGACAACAAGAATCAGCGTGTTGCCATATGTGGTTCCTTGCACGGCCATTATCGCGAATGTTCTCAGCAACACAAACCCTTTCTGTCACGTATTGTTACTGGAGATGAAAAGTGGTGCCTGTACGTGAATTTCAGGCATCGGAGGGAATGGTTAAGCCCAAAAAAGACGCCCACACCACGTTCTAAACATGACCTTCATCCTGCGAGGATCATGTTGTGTGTCTGGTGGGACATGGAAGGCATTATTCACTGGGAAATGCTCCCGAGGAATCAGACCATCAACGCTGCACTCTATTGTAAAAAACTCCCCCCTGTGCAGAGCGCAATGGTGTCGTTCTCTAACATGATAACTCACGCACTCACAGTGCAAACATGACCAAAATGGCCATTCAGGACATGAAATAGGAAATCCCTCCACATCCGGCCTATTCCACAGATGTTGTCCCTTCAGACTATCACCTGCTCCGATCTCTGTGGAATGCACTCCGTGGCAGAACGTTCAACAATGGTGTTGATCTATACAATTTCCCTGATGATTTCTTCGCAGCAGAACCTGCACGTTTATTTTCAGAAATGACATTGCAGACCTATCCAGACGTTGGGACACCATTCTAAACAATGGAGTGGAATACATAGTTGATTGATTCCGTTTTCCCTCATGATGTAATATATTCTTGTACTGTGGTGAAAAAAATGGTATGAACTTACGCGTCACCCCAATATTATCCGATTTGAAGTCGTTTTCTATTGAATTATATAATGAATTATATTTACTAAAAAATAAACGTGCCACGTAGCATTACAATTTCTCAGAGTAAAAAAATTCTTAACTTCTCCCACGTCACCGATATTAATTTATCAACCGTAAAATTTGATTAAGTCGTCTTGCCGTCCCCGAAACCTGCCGCCCGGTTGGTTCGTACTCGTTGAATCCCCGCTTGGGGCGTTCCTGACTAGAAATCTACCACATCTTTCTGTTTTCAGAATAAACAAGTTAGTAAAATCATGGCATTGATTATGATACGCTTTCCAACATACCAGAAATCATTACTCAAGTTATAAGGATAATGGCTGTGGAATAAATCTCGCTCATGTGCCCTGACCTTTGACCCCATTGCGATGATATTCAACAGAACCGGTTCAGCATACTTCCGAAACAGCACGATAAAGTTTTGTCGCAATCGAACTATAACGAAGTAAATTTCTCCGTCATTTTTATCCGCGCCGGGGTTCGAACCCGAGGCCGCTTATTCCGGAACAAGTCGCTCTACCAACTGAGCTACGCAGACATTTGTTCTGATTCCTATCTGCCTTTATGTCGTGTGCGTCCTGCTGGCAGGTACGTCACATCTCCCCCCCCCGAAAGAGGGCCGGGGGCATGGCCCACGGGTCAGCCGTGACCATGAATCGTTGCAGGCAGCCATCCACTGTAGAACGTGCACTTGAGAACTCCCAGTCAGTCTAGTGTGTGGAATGCAACATCACACATTTTTATTTTTCGAAGCGCTGGAGAAGGAATTCTCTGATTTTTCCTGTCTCGCGGTGTGGAAATAACATCACACCAATGCGAAATTTTGAACGGCCGGGTCATCCGGATAGTTCGGGCGCCATTATAACGAAGTAAATTTCTCCGTCATTTTTGGTCTACGGCGGGATTCGAACCCGAGTACGCTTATTCCGGAACAAGTCGCTCTACCAACTGAGCTACGCAGACATTTGTTCTGATTCCTATTTGCCTTTATGTCGTGTGCGTCCTGCTGGCAGGTACGTCACATCTCCTCTCCTGGTACGTTACATCATCTCCCCCTTATTTTTTTTTTTTTTTTTTTTTTTTTCGAAGTGCTGGAGAAAGGATTCTCTTATTTTTCCTATCTCGCGGTGTGGAAATAACATCACACCAATGCGAGATTTTGAACGGTCGGGTCATCCGGATAGTTCGGGCGCCATTATAACGAAGTGAATTTCTCCGTCATTTTTATCCGCTCCAGGATTCGAACCAGGGTCCACTCATTCCGGAATAAGTTGCTCTACCAATTAAGCTACGCGGACATTTGTTCTGATTCCTATTTGCCTTTATGTCGTGTGCGTCCTGCTGGCAGGTAAGTCACATCTCCTCTCCTGGTACGTTACAGAACTATTTTTACGCAAGTTATGAAGCATAAGGGCAATGAAATGGATCCCGGTCCTATGTCCTGACCTTTGACCCCATTTCGTCCATTTTCAATAGGGTTCATGCCCAGGTGGCCCCTAACACATACTAAAATTTCGTCGAAATCGAACCATTTTTACGCGAGTTATCGTGCAGATGGACAGACAGACAAAGCTGGAGCATATACGCTTCTTTAGCCTACGGTTGGAAAGCGTAAAAAAGGGGGAAAAAAATAGAAAATTTTGCTCCTTAAAAGGGGAAAACAGCAGAGTAGGAGTGGAAGCCCTGGTGTGCAGTTTCACAAAATTTCGAGTTAAATGAAAAAGAAACATTTCAATGATTTGTGAATATAGACGCTGAAGTAGTGGTCTGCACCGATTTAAGAGATGAAGACATAATTAAATCCTAAAACAGGCGACAAAGATGAACCACAGGATATTGCTTCAACCCCTACTGTTAGGGTAAAAGGAACTCAACAGCAATAAAATCAGGAAATTCAGTATCCTTTATTAATTTTTTTCTATTGTATTGGTATGAATCAAACAGCATTTAGGAAACATTTAAAATTATTCGCGCTTTTAAAGAAATACAGTTAAAATTGTAGAATAAATGAGTATTTTGTAGTTAAACATGCAAAGAAATTCAAATGAATTTCACTTTTCTTGATAACTTGAGTTTTTTCGCCCTCTTGGGATTTGACTTATCGAGAGTGAACTACATGTGGTGCCGCCCCGGTGGCGCAGTGGTCTAAGGCGTTGGCCTCTGATCATTCGTCCGTAAGGGGTCCGGGTTCGAATCCCGGTCAGGCATGGATGTTGTGTTTGTCTTACGGCACTGGCTCTCTCCCTTCCCTGGAACCAGTGACCCTAAATTAGGGACGGGCGACTGCTTATAGCCCATTGAGTTGCTCACGGTGGTCGTTAAACCTCCAATCAAAAAAAAAAAAAAAAAAAAAAAAAAAAGAACTACATGTGCACTTCCTAACATATCCGGCAATTTCTTGCAGGAAATATCCCGAAGAAATAAGAATGTGTGTATTGGTTAACATTTGCGCAAACTTTTCATCATTATGTTTTTATATTTATGAAAAACCATTTTTTTTTCATTTCAACTTTACTGAGTTTCTTCTTCCAAGTAAGCCAAACTTCCACGAAAGAAATCTCGGGTAGCATAAACAAAATATAATCGACAGAAAGTTTTCTGCTCTAATTCTAAAATATGTGTCATTTAATTGCCTAATGAGTAAAACTACACCCCAAAGTTTCTTGCAAAATTCCCTCGCAGCCCCAGTGACGCAGTGATCTAAGCGATGGCCTCTGATTATTCGTCCGAAGGGGGTTCGGGTTCGGATCCCAGTGAGGCATGCGTGTTGTGTTTTTCTTACGGCACTGGCTCTCTCCCTTCCCTGGAACCAGTGACCCTAAATTAGGGACAGGCAACTGCTTTTAGGCCATTGAGTTGCTCACGGTGGTCGTTAAACCTGCAATCCAAAAAAAAAAAAAAAAACCTATCAAATTTAAGCGCACTTTCTTAAGAAGAACTAAGAGATGTAGAACTAGTGGCGCAGTGTTCTAAGCGATGGCTTCTGATCATTCGTCCGAGAAGGGTCCAGGTTCGAAGCTCAGAGGCAGCGATGTGTTTTGTCTTACGGCACTGGTTCTTTCCCTTCCCTGGAACCAGTATCATTAAGTTAAGAACGGGCGACTGCTGATAGCCTTTTTTTTTTTTTTTTTTTTTTTTGATTGGAGGTTTAACGACCACCGTGAGCAACTGAATGGGCTATAAGCAGTCGCCCGTCCCTAATTTAGGGTCACTGGTTCCAGGGAAGGGAGAGAGCCAGTGCCGTAAGACAAACAAAACATCCATGCCTCACCGGCATTCGAACCCGGACCCCTTACGGACCTAGCCTATGAAGATGCTCACCATGGTCGTTAAATCTTCAATCAAATAAATTAAAACTAGCACCTTTGATTAGAGTAGTTCAATTCCAGTTGGGCCAATTCGGTGGCGCAGTGATCTAAGCGATGGCTTCTGATAATTTGCCCGAGATGGGTCCGGGTTCAAATCCCATTTAGGTATGAATGTTGCTTTTGTCTTACGGGACGGTATCTCTCCCTTCCCTGGAACAAGCAGCCCTAAATTAGAGACGGGCGACTGCTTATAGCCAACTGAGTTGCTCATGGTGGTCCCTATCAAAAAAAAAAAAAAATCTAATCGATTTAACCGCGCACTGGAGATGAAACTCCTTTACATACATTTATATCGGCGTTTAGCGATCACCTTGGGCAACTCCTTTACATACATTTATATCGGTGTTTAGCGATCACCTTGGGCAACTCCTTTACGTACATTTATATCGGTGTTTAGCGATCACCTTGGGCAACTCCTTTACATACATTTATATCGGTGTTTAGCGATCACCTTGGGCAACTCCTTTACATACATTTATATCGGTGTTTAGCGATCACCGTGGGAAACTCCTTTACATACATACATTTATATCGGTGTTTAGCGATCACCTTGGGCAACTCCTTTACATACATTTATATCGGTGTTTAGCGATCGCCTTGGGCAACTCCTTTACATACATTTATATCGGTGTTTAGCGATCACCTTGGGCAACTCCTTTACATACATTTATATCGGTGTTTAGCGATCACCTTGGGCAACTCCTTTACATACATTTATATCGGTGTTTAGCGATCACCTTGGGCAACACCTTTACATACATTTATATCGGTGTTTAGCGATCACCTTGGGCAACACCTTTACATACATTTATATCGGTGTTTAGCGATCACCTTGGGCAACACCTTTACATACATTTATATCGGTGTTTAGCGATCACCTTGGGCAACTCCTTTACATACATTTATATCGGTGTTTAGCGATCAGCTTGGGCAACTCCTTTACATACATTTATATCGGTGTTTAGCGATCACCTTGGGCAACACCTTTACATACATTTATATCGGTGTTTAACGATCACCTTGGGCAACTCCTTTACATACATTTATATCGGTGTTTAGCGATCACCTTGGGCAACTCCTTTACATACATACATTTATATCGGTGTTTAGCGATCAGCTTGGGCAACTCCTTTACATACATTTATATCGGTGTTTAGCGATCACCTTGGGCAACTCCTTTACATACATTTATATCGGTGTTTAGCGATCGCCTTGGGCAACTCCTTTACATACATTTATATCGGTGTTTAGCGATCACTGTGGGAAACTCCTTTACATACATTTATATCGGTGTTTAGCGATCACCTTGGGCAACTCCTTTACATACATTTATATCGGTGTTTAGCGATCAGCTTGGGCAACTCCTTTACATACATTTATATCGGTGTTTAGCGATCACCGTGGGAAACTCCTTTACATACATTTATATCGGTGTTTAGCTATCACCTTGGGCAACTCCTTTACATACATTTATATCAGTGTTTAGCGATCACCGTGGGAAACTCCTTTACATACATTTATATCGGTGTTTAGCGATCACCTTGGGCAACTCCTTTACATACATTTATATCGGTGTTTAGCGATCACCGTGGGAAACTCCTTTACATACATTTATATCGGTGTTTAGCGATCACCTTGGGAAACTTCTTTACATACATTTATATCGGTGTTTAGCGATCACCTTGGGCAACTCCTTTACATACATTTATATCGGTGTTTAGCGATCACCTTGGGCAACTCCTTTACATACATTTATATCGGTGTATAGCGGTCACCTTGGGCAACTCGTAAGGCTAAATTGGTTTTGGGTGTTAACGACTATGGTGAGCAACTCGACTGGCTATAAGCAGTCGCCCGTCCCTAATTTAAGGCCACTGGTTCCGGTAAGGGGAGAAAGCTAGTACCGTAAGACAAACACAACATTCATGCGTGACGGGATTCGAACCCAGACCCTCTCGGACGAATGATCAGAAGTCAGCGCTTAGACCACTGCTCCACCGGGATGGCCATCCTAATTTCGACGTACTAGTTGGTCACCTACTATACCATGCAAATTAATTGGGACAAGCTATTTTATTCTCAGAATTGTAATGTGATCGCCAGTTGATGTCGGAAACCCACGTAAACCGGTTTTATCAGCTGTGAGGTGGTGTGACTGTTAGAACTTGATAGTATGAATGTAGTTTGACCGGTTTGTAACAGGAAATAGGCACTTCAGCTTCAGTTGTGAGCTTTCGTGTGTGACAGGTGGATGTTAGTTTTTGCTCTCTGAGTACGTGTTGCTTTCGTGTATTGAAAAATGGATATTTCCCCAAAGAAGCGTGCAAAAATAATTGCTCTGAAAGATCACACTTCTATGACAGTGAGAGATATCGCTTCTGCAGTTGGTGTAGGCAAATCAAGTGTATCAAGACTGCTTACGCGATACAATGTATCTTGATCAGCGTCTCCAAAAAGGAGAGGTAAATGTGGAAGAAAACGGAAAACTCCACGAACCGATAAATATCTAATCAGAAATTGTAAAATGAATCCAAAAAAAACAAGCACCGACCTTCAAAGAGATTTATTGGCTAGTGGTTGTGATGTTAGTGGTTCAACTGTACGCCGTAGGCTTCTGGAAGTTGGCCGTAAGGCAAGAAGACCAACGAAAAAACAATATTTGAATGTGAAAATGAAGATAAAACGTGCCGCTTCGGTGGCGCAGTGGTCTAAGCGATGGCCTCTGATCATTCGTCTGAAAGGGGTCCGGGTTCGAATCCCAGTGAGGCATGGATGTGTTTGTCTTACGGCACTGGCTCTCTCCCTTCCCTGGAACCAGTGACCCTAAATTAGGGACTGGCGACTGCTTATAGCCCATTGAGCTGCTCACGGTGGTCGTTAAAATTCCAATCAAAAAAAAAAAAAAAAAAAAAAAAAAAGATAAAACGTTTAGCATGGGCCAAAAAATATAAATCATGGACTGCTGACGACTGGAAAAAGGCAATTTTCAGTGATGAAACTCATTTATTTGTGCAGGGTTACCAAGCAAATGTCGTTAGACGAAGCAACTGTGAACCCTTAAGACCTGAGCATGTCAAACAAACTGTAAAGCACCCGCTGAAACAGATGTTTTGGGTTTTTTTCTCATCATATGGCACTGGAAGCTTAGTTCCTGTTCAAGGTATGATGAATTCAGCCAAGTACGTAGAAATATTACAACATTAGATTCTTCCATTCTTGCAAACTTTTGACGGGACATTTCAACGTGACTTGGCCCCATGTCACAATTCGAAATTGGTCAAGCTGGAAAATCAAATTAATTTCCTTGATTGGTCTGGAAATTCACTAGGCTTAAATCCCATAGAAAACTTGTGAAATATTTTGAAGAGACGTTTAGGTAAAACCAAAGAACGCATGATAACGAATGCTATAAAAGTGTGGTTTATGAAGTCAAAAATATGTGCACTCAATTAGTGGAGTCAATGCCAAAACGAATTCAAGAGCTTATTTCTGCTAAAGGAGGACATACTTCTTACTAATAGAGGTATTTATCAGTGTATATCAAGGTATAGAATGATATAAAGGCATAGTTTTGGAAAAAACAGCGATTTTTACTTTGTCCCAATTAATTTGCACAGTATAGTAGGACTCATCAGGGACTCGAACCTGTGCCCAGGTCGGGCGGTATATTGTTGGTAGCAGAAAGCTTCATGCTTTTCGTTCTGTCGTCGTTCATTTTCTTACGGCGCAGTACAGATTTTATTTTTATTGTTATTAGAGGAGGTTCAGCGACCACCGTGAGCAACTCAATGGGCTATAAGCAGTCGCCCGTCCCTAATTTAGGGTCACTGGCTCCAGGGAAGGGAGAGAGCCAGAGCCGTAAGACAAACACAACATCCATGCCTCACCGGGATCCGAACCCGGGCCCCTTTTGGACAAATGATCAGAAGCCATCGCTTAGACCACTGCGCCAACAGAGCGGCGCAGTTCAGATTCAGATGTCGTACCAAATTCTGGAAAGTCTTAGTTTGGTACATTATTAGTTCGTGCGCTTTTCTCAGTTTTAATGAAGTGATTCTTAGAACGGAGAGAATATCTGAGAAAAAAAAATGAAAATCTTTTAAAACTTAAAACGAGAAAATTTGTTCAGAAGAACTTAGTCACAAATCTGTTTTTTTTTTTTCTGTCTTTGTTTCACGAATCATTACTTACTGCTCTGCGAATTGCCTTTTTTATCTCACTATTCAACATCAAGGGAGAATCCTAAAGAGATAAGGCTATTTAATTGAAAACTTTTCTCATTGAGAACAGTGGAAAGATTGCGCACGATTTTCGGAGGTTACTTCAGTGTCTGAGCTGTTAGATTTTCGGGTCTCAGTAGATTCCTGCTACGAAAGCAAAAGTGTTTCCTCTTCTTTCCTTCTCTCTCTCTCTCTCTCTCTAGCAAGCCATTTATGCGCAGATTCATTGTTTCCTATCGATTTGTGTTCAAAGGCGAGCTTTCGTACGAACTTCCGCTTGTCACGCATTTGAAAAAGGGGGAAAAGATGAATTATATCTCAAATGAAGTCATTAAACACCGAAAAGAAGTATACTATCGACAACAGCGCCAAGTATCAAGTGGCAGGAATGATGGACGAGATTTGTCAAGGGCCAGTGTTACACTTCGCTTTCAGGGCATTGTGTCGATATACGTGAAGTGTTAAACACTTGTTTAGGGTGATGCGTTTGACCACTAATATACGCTGCCTATGCTCATGAATATATTTCATTTCCATTGAATTCCTTTTCGTATGAAGAGGCGTTACTGAAGCTCACAGTAGACTTCTAGGGACAATAATGCTACATTAAAAATAGTTCGGTTGGGTCATATTTTGGACCTCCTCTCCCTCTTTGTCTTCTGATCTTCCTCAACTCTCCAAATCAAGGAACAGGCTCTATTTTTTTCTTTGGTTAAAAGTTTAACAACATCTAAGAGCACTTAGAGCGATAAGGACCTTAATTTGGGTATGAAACGGTTGGTCGACATAACGATTGTCCGACGCATGATTGGCCGACAGAAATTATTAGTCGACATAACGATTGGTCGACAGTAAGGATAAGTCGATAGTAACGATTGGTCGACAGCACGTTTGATCGAGATAATGATTGGTTGACAGTAACGACTGGTCGATATAACGATTAGTCGACATTGGTCGACATACAATAGTCAACGAAACTTGGAAAAAAAAATTTGAATAAATGCAAACAGTTTGGCAGTAAATCCCCCCCGGAAAATTGCCCCACCGGAAGATTGCCACACACAGAAAAATTGCCACATGGCTTTCATTAAGTGGACGACCACAAATCGCCGTTCGTCCGAGAAACGATTTGAATGTGTGGCAATTTTCCGGTGGGGCAATTTTTCGAGTTTCCGAATTATGTGTGGCAGTTTCCCCAAGGTGCCTATACTTAAAGTGCCCTGGGGCCCTTTCGGAAATAACATCGTTCAGAAGGTCCTCTATATAGATTTCACTTAGAGTACAAAAGATGACACGGGGGCCTATTTGGAAATAATATGTTATAATGCTGTACGTTCTGAGGACTATATTCTAAAAGATATTATTTCCAAAAAGAAACGTTACGTTTTGAGAGGTCAGTACGTTCTGAGAGGTACCGCTGCGAATGTAAACCATAATCCTTCGAACCAATGGTTATCTCGACCAATCGTTGTGTCGACCATTCGTTACTGTCGACTAGTCGTTACGGTCGACTGATCGTTACTGTCGACTAGTCGTTACAGTCGACTGATCATTACTGTCGACTAGTCGTTACAGTCGACTGATCATTACTGTCGACTGATCATTACTGTCGACTAGTCGTTACAGTCGACTGATGGTTATGTTGACTGTAACGAACCATCAGTTACTGTCGACCAATCGTGCGACACCGCCTTAATTTACGGCCCCAAAGTTCTGGAAAGGACAGATTGCTTAAAAATAGGCACGGCACGCATAGCTTATCGGGACTCGAACCAAGGCCAAGGTCAGACACCTAGCATGAAACGTCCGCCTCTGACCAATCATCCGCCTTTTAAACACTTTGCAGTTCTTTTCAAAAAGCTTCCCAGTGCGACAATTCAGTAATGAGACTGAATTAAAAAAAAATGGAAAAGCAGAAAAACTTACGAGAAGATATTTTATTCGATGTACATTCGTCTTGCGTTGATACAAGAAGTGGCACCATCAGACAATTAAACGAAAGACTTGCAGAAGTCACCATTTGGTATGGAGTGAAGAGCTGATGTCACAGTTCTTTGTATGTCTTCATATTTATTCGAAGTACATTCCTCCTGTGTTAATACAAGAAGTGGGACGATCAGCCAACGAAAGGAAGGACATGCAGAGGTAATCTTTTGGTATGGAGGGAAGAGCTTATGTCACAGTTCTTTGTATGTCTTCATATTTATTCGAAGTGCATTCCTCCTGTGTTAATACAAAAAGTGGCACTATCAGCCAACGAAAGGAAGGACTTGCAGAGGTTATCTTTTGGTATGCAGTGAAGAGCTGATGTCACAGTTCTTTGTATGTCTTCATATTTATTCGAAGTGCATTCCTCCTGTGTTAATACAAAAAGTGGCACTATCAGCCAACGAAAGGAAGGACTTGCAGAGGTAATCTTTTGGTATGGAGGGAAGAGCTTATGTCACAGTTCTTTGTATGTCTTCATATTTATTCGAAGTGCATTCCTCCTGTGTTAATACAAAAAGTGGCACTATCAGCCAACGAAAGGAAGGACTTGCAGAGGTCATCTTTTGGTATGGAGTGAAGAGCTGATGTCACAGTTCTTTGTATGTCTTCATATTTATTCGAAGTACATTCTTCCTGTGTTAATACAAGAAGTGGGACGATCAGCCAACGAAAGGAAGGACTTGCAGATGTCATCTTTTGGTATGGAGTGAAGATCTGATGTCACAGTTCTTTGTATGTCTTCATATTTATTCGAAGTGCATTCCTCCTGTGTTAATACAAGAAGTGGGACGATCAGCCAACGAAAGGAAGGACATGCAGAGGTAATCTTTTGGTATGGAGGGAAGAGCTGATGTCACAGTTCTTTGTATGTCTTCATATTTATTCGAAGTGCATTCCTCCTGTGTTAATACAAGAAGTGGGACGATCAGCCAACGAAAGGAAGGACATGCAGAGGTAATCTTTTGGTATGGAGGGAAGAGCTGATGTCACAGTTCTTTGTATGTCTTCATATTTATTCGAAGTGCATTCCTCCTGTGTTAATACAAGAAGTGGGACGATCAGCCAACGAAAGGAAGGACATGCAGAGGTAATCTTTTAGTATGGAGGGAAGAGCTGATGTCACAGTTCTTTGTATGTCTTCATATTTATTCGAAGTGCATTCCTCCTGTGTTAATACAAGAAGTGGGACGATCAGCCAACGAAAGGAAGGACATGCAGAGGTAATCTTTTGGTATGGAGGAAGAGCTGATGTCGCAGTTCTTTGTATGTCTTCATATTTATTCGAAGTACATTCCTCCTGTGTTAATACAAGAAGTGGGACGATCATCCAACAAAAGGAAGGACATGCAGAGGTAATCTTTTGGTATGGAGGGAAGAGCTGATGTCACAGTTCTTTGTATGTCTTCATATTTATTCGAAGTGCATTCCTCCCGTGTTAATACAAAAAGTGGCACTATCAGCCAACGAAAGGAAGGACTTGCAGAGGTCATCTTTTGGTATGGAGTGAAGAGCTGATGTCACAGTTCTTTGTATGTCTTCATATTTATTCGAAGTACATTTCTCCTGTGTTAATACAAGAAGTGGCACGATCAGCCAACGAAAGGAAGGACTTGCAGATGTCATCTTTTGGTATGGAGTGAAGAGCTGATGTCACAGTTCTTTTTATGTCTTCAATGTCATGAGAAACTTCTTTTAAAGGCAGCTTTAATTTAGGGAATAGGAAGTATTCACGCGGTGACAAATCTGCAAAAGACCTATACACACAGTAGACAAAACATTACAGATAGGGGTGATGGGTAATTGACTTGAGCTCCCCAGCGCAGAGCGGAACAGAAGCAAACCGAAAGTAGCCGATAAATAGGCGGACAGCAGGGTTTCCCAACAGCTTATCGTAGTCGACGAACATGAGTAAACGTGGTGATTTGAGCAACTTTGATTTTGGACGCATTGACAAAACAAGATAGATGGGTCATTGTATCGCCCAAGTGGTAAGAACTCTAGAGTTCCCGAGGGAAGCCATATCAAGGGTGTACCGCGAGTATGTCATCGAATGACGTACCAGCGGCCAAAGAGCAACCAGTAGCTGATCACACGCCATTAATGAGCAGGGTTGATGTAGACTCCAGGATCATACAGACGAACCGCTTGGCGACCGCGGTGCAAATCACATGCAGGTTAAATGTCAGAAACCCAAGCAGCGTCAGTGAGCAAAGAGTACGGAGCACAGTGGCTACAGGAGCCGACGCCCTACTCGTGTGCCACTGCTGACTGCTCGTCGTAGGACATTACGCCTCGCCTGGTGCCGGGAAATTCAAAACTGGACATCGGCAGAGTGACGCCGCGTCCTGTGCTCAGACGAATCCCTTTTCCAGATGTACCGAACTGACGGTAAGGTGCGAGTGTGGGGTCGACGGCATGAGGCCATCACCCTGTCGTGCCAGGTTGTCTCTGTTCAACGCGGTGGTGGCTCTGTGATGGTTGGGATAGCCTTCCCATGGGACACATTAGGTCCTTAAGTGTGTCTGTAGATGTCCTTAACCGCTGCGTGCTACCAGCATGTGATGAGTGATCACCTACACGCTTTCATTGCCTTTGAGCATCCTGCTGCTGACGGTCTGTTTCAGAAGGACAATGCGCCGAACCACCGGGCCGCAGCCACCCAGGCATGGCTCCAGGAACACTAATCTGAGTTTGGAATCATCCACTGGCCCCCAAGGTCTCCGGATTCAAACACTGTAGAAGCTCTCTACGATGACGTGTAGCGGAACATGAGATCCGTGGATCTTGGGCCGACGTCTCGGGCGGAGTTGTGGACAATGCTCTAACAGTCATGGCTGGCCTTACCTCTGGAAACCCTCTGGCATCTGGTGGAGTTGAGATAATCAGATTCATGGATCCTGGACCGACGTCTCGGGCGGAGTTATGGACAATGCTGTAACAGGCATGGCTGGCAGTACCTCTGGAAACCCTCTGGCATCTGGTGGAGTTGAGATAATCATATCTATGGATCCTGGACCGAAGTCTCGAGCGGAGTTGTGGACAAAGCTGCAAAAGGCATGGCTGGGATTACCTCTGGAAACCCTCTGGCATCTGGTGGAGTTGAGATCATCAGATCCATGGATCCTGGACTGACGTCTCAGGCGGAGTTGTGGACAATGCTGCAACAGGCTGTGACGTACTACAGAGGTGAAAACATGTGCCAAGACAACAAATCTGCAGCGAGACATTCTGTCCTCGTAGCTCAGTTGAGAGAGCGACTTACTCCGGAGTGAGGGGACACGAGTTCGACGTCCGTCGCTGACAAACTTGTGTTTTAACATGGCATGGTTTGCTTTACCTCCGGAAGCCATCTGGTATCTGGTGGAGTCGATGCTTCGGCGTGTACAGGCTGTAATCCGCGCTAGAGGGGGACGAACAAGCTATTAGGTGGGTAGGTAGCTCTAATGTTTTGTCCATTAAATGTAGATTGCATCACAGCAGAACGAAATGCTACTGGCAAATACACTATCTACCAACAAGTAATTGGACACCCCTGCAATCGACGATATCTGCGGTCCTGATAACGTCACGACCACCGCCGTTAAATATCGTGTGGGAAACAACAACGCAACCAGTCGCATGCAAGATGCCACGCAGTTCGGAGTTCTCTGATTTCGAGAAAGGGGTAATCGTCTGGTATCACAAAAATGGCCGATCCATACGTGACATATCCAGCTAGTTGAAGTACCCAAAACCGACAGTGGCCGACGTGCTTGGCAAGTGGAAGATGAGAGGTGACTGTCGGAATGTGCCCCGACCCGGCAGACCCACAAAACTGCGAGTTAGAGACCGACGGGTGCTGGCCAGAGAAATTCGGAAGAACCGCACCAAATCAATGGGCCACATCCGCAAGGAGTTTTAACAGGCATCCGGGAGTGTTCTTTCGATGAATACCATCCGTAAGGAAGCCCATCTGCTCGGTTATCATGGACGTGCTGCCACCCACAAGCCTTTGATCACCAAGTCCAATAGCGCTGCTTGGCTAACGTGGTGCAAAGAACGTCGACAGTGGACCCTTGAACAGTGGAAACAGGCTCTCTGGAGCGACGAATCAAGGTTCACCCTCTCCCGTTCGGATGGCAGGGTCTGGGTTTGGCGTCTGCCTGGAGAACGCCTCCTGCCGGAATGTATTGTGACAACTGTGAAGTTCGGCGGCGGTGGAATTATGCTATGGGGGTGTTTCTGCTGGTATAGCACGGGACCCTTGGTCGCAATTCCTGGTAGACTCAACGCCGAGACATACTGCACCATTTTGGATGACCATGCGCTTCCTACGTTGTGGCAGTTTTACGGGGTGGACCCATGTTACTCTCAGGATGACAATGCCACCTGTCATGTTGCGAGGTCCACCATGGCTTGGTATAGTGACAATGGGGTTCATCGAATGGAATGGACTGGCCTGGCCTGGCCTGGCCTGGCCTGCGCAGAGCCCGGACCTTAACCCTATCGGGCACCTCTGGGACGAGTTGGAGCGTCGACTTAAGGGGTGCCCCCATCGTCCGAAATCGGTGAAGGAACTGACCTGTCTTCTCCAAGCCGCGTGGAAGAAAATACCGCTAGCCGTCGTACAACGCCTGGTTGAGATTATGCCCCGGAACGTCGCAGCTGTAATCGTCGCTCGTGGAGGCTCCACCAACTATTGAAGGTGAATAAACTTCGTTTTACTTTGCTATCACAGGTGTCCAATTACTTGTTGGCAGATAGTGTATGTTACATCGGCGGTAAACCACCAGGAACCAATTTACTTCTGGATATGATCAAGCAGTCTGACAACCGCCTTTATGGGCGAGCGGGCAGAGGCCCAATTCTCTGGATAACCGTCCGGGGCGAGCCTGGATTCAAGTCCCGGAAGCTACATGGGCTGAGTACTTGTACTCTGTTCTACAGCTCTATCTCCCTCCGTGTAACCAGTGGGCCTAAATTAGGGACCGACGAGTGCATATATTTCTTAGACTTGTATTGTGGATAGCATATCGCATGATTAGACTTTATAACGAAGTAAATTTCTCTGTCATTTTGTCCACGCCGTGGATCTTATCCCGGAACAAGTCGCTCTATCAACTGAGCTACGCAGACGTTTGTTCTCGCTGCTATCTGCCTTTATGTCGTGTGCGTCCTGCGGAGCAGGCACATCACAACTTTCTCGTGGTGGTTGCTAAAACTCGAAACAATCAAAAAGGGAGAGACCCACCGAGATGCATCACACAATTTTGTTTACATCGGAACATGACCCTGAATAAAACAAGAAATAAAAAGATATTTTTAAAATACACTGTAAAAGAAATTTCTGAAATTTACGTGCCACTTTCCGTCATTTCCTCTGTGAATTAACGAAGCATATTTCTGATTCAACCTTTTCCGTGAAATGACGGAAAGAAACTTGTTTTTTTTTTTTTTTTTTTTTTTTGTTTGGAGGTTTAACGAACACCGTGAGCAACTCAATGGGCTATAAGCAGTCGCCCGTACCTAATTTAGGGTCACTGGTTCCAGGGAAGGGAGAGAGCCAGTGCCGTAAGACAAACACAACATCCATGCCTGACCGGGATTCGAACCCGGACCCCTTACGGACGAATGATCAGAGGCCAACGCCTTAGACCACTGCGCCACCGGGGCGGCAAACTTGAATTTCACGGGGTTTTTGTACCATGTGAAAATTCTGAATATTCAGAAACTTTTCCGGAGTTTCTTCTTATATTGACGGTAAATTAACATTTTAAAGATATGTTAACGGAAAATTATGAAATTTTCAGAAACCTTTCCGCAATTCCTTTCGAGTAATAACGGAAAAACTCCGTTTTCACTTTTTCCGTATCCGTATGACGAGAAATTACCGGAAATAGGAGCGATTGGAGAGAATACTTTAGCTTCCGTTTACTTTTAAAATTCCATCGTCTGTCGAATTTTGAAGTTCCGTAGCGAGATCGGATATTGTGGATAGCATATCGCATGAATTGTGTTTATTGGGGCACAAGATATTTCTTCTCCTCTCCCATGTTTTGTGCATCAGCTATTTATTATATACACAAGCAGAAATCATCGCTCTTTCCACGTTAATAAGTGAGTATCGGAAAAATTCTCATTGGCCGCCACGGGGAATCGAACCCAGGGTCTTCCAGTTACGCTCCGCTACCACAGCGGCCTCGAATTCTCCACACTCACGTGTGATTAAATATCCATTCGCCTCCTATACTCCGAGTCAACCTAAGAGTGAACCACTATCAAGGGTACGAAACAGCTACCTCCGCTACGAGGAATAGTCCCTAGCGTTTAGATCGAAAAGCATCAGAATTATGGCTTAGAATCCATTTTTTTGTTTGCTCAACAGTTTATTAGACAAAATTGCTATCTGAAAAAACAAAAACTTCTAGAAGTTAGAGCACTTTTAGAAATAAATTTGTTCTGAGAAGTTGCTGAATCAAGAGCTTCGCACTTTCGGCCGTTTCTGCCCACTTGATATACAACTCGGACAGGTGGAAGACCTCCCCCAACATTAACAACACAGAGGCAATAAATTGACAATCGGGGAAACTCGAAGGGTGTGTTACTTAAACAGGCAGTAGGGGAAGTAGTTCGGCCTCCACCAGACAACCCCCCACTGCTTGTGAGATGAGTGGTTGGGTGGGGGAATCAGAAAGGAAACAGTAGAAGAGCACCTTGACGCGGATGGATACCGTTCTTGCGTTCCACGACGAGATGTGATAAGGCTCTCCCGCTTTTCCCAGTGGTACACTTTTAGGATGAATTGGAGTATAGTTATTTGTTCAGTTGCTGCTTTCCATCTCTGGTGAATCCCCAGCATGCCGCTGTGGTGCAGTGGTAGCACGTCCGGCGCGTAAGTAGAAGACCTGGGTTCGATTCCCGGTGGCGGCAGATGAGAGTTTTTCCGTGACTCACTTATTAACGTGGAAAGGGCGATGATTTCTGTTTGGTGTATTGTACAGATCATTATACGATGTCTTGTACCACTTACTGGTCATCCATGTATCAGTCTTTGGATAACTTTGGACAAAAGCTGTAGAAGCTATCAAGTGCAAGTTTGACAGTATTTAGGAGTTTTCTTTTGTGAAGTAATACTATAAAAAGTACACTTCACTTTTTTTAAAGATAACTGAAAGTCATTGTCAGTTTAAAAAAATCGAGTTGCAAAACATTTTGACTAAAAATCACGATGAAAATCAATGAAGAAATATTCTTCATAATACATGAAAATTTCACAGAATATTCAAGCAAAGCAAACTGAATTTGCTTGTACCACTTACTGGTCACCCATGTTAAAACTGACAGAATATTCAAGCAAAGCAAGCTGAATTTGCTTGTACCACTTACTGGTCATCCATGTTACAACTGGCAGAATATTCAAGCAAAGCAAACTGAATTTGCTTGTACCACATACTGGTCGTCCATGTTACAACTGACATAATATTCAAGCAAAGCAAACTGAATTTGCTTGTACCACTTACTGGTCATCCATGTCACAACTGACATAATATTCAAGCAAAGCAAACTGAATTTGCTTGTACCACTTACTGGTCATCCATGTTACAACTGACATAATATTCAAGCAAAGCAAACTGAATTTGCTTGTACCACTTACTGGTCATCCATGTTACAACTGACATAATATTCAAGCAAAGCAAACTAAATTTGCTTGTACCACTTACTGGTCATCCATGTTACAACTGACATAATATTCAAGCAAAGCAAACTGAATTTGCTTGTACCACTTACTGGTCATCCATGTTACAACTGACAATATTCAAGCAAAGCAAACTGAATTTGCTTGTACCACTTACTGGTCATCCATGTTACAACTGACATAATATTCAAGCAAAGCAAACTAAATTTGCTTGTACCACTTACTGGTCATCCATGTTACAACTGACATAATATTCAAGCAAAGCAAACTGAATTTGCCTGTACCACTTACTGGTCATCCATGTTACAACTGACATAATATTCAAGCAAAGCAAACTGAATTTGCCTGTACCACTTACTGGTCATCCATGTTACAACTGACATAATATTCAAGCAAAGCAAACTGAATTTGCCTGTACCACTTACTGGTCATCCAATGTAACCCTTCTCAGAAAACTTGAAAATTTAAATTGTCCTGGAGCGGGAATCGAACCCCGCATCTCCCGATTACCGGTAGAGTATGCTAACCAGATCAGATCATATGTAGAGGATTTTAGGAAGGGAGTGTCTGACCCCAGGTCTTAAACAACCCTTAGAAATAGGAAGCTAGGAGATTTGGGCTAGAGTGCCCGATAGGAAAGTCACACGGAAGCGAGGTAGAAGACGCCCTTATATACTACCGGGGGCCAGTACCCGGGATCCGACGGCTTAATGTGCCCATCAGATCAGATCACATGTAGAGGATTTTAGGAAGGGAGTGTCTGACCCCAGGTCTTAAACAACCCTTAGAAATAGGAAGCTAGGAGATTTGGACTAGAGTGCTCGATAGGAAAGTCACACGGAAGCGAGGTAGAAGACGCCCTTATTTACTACCGGGGGCCAGTACCCGGGATCCGACGGCTTAATGTGCCCATCAGATCAGATCACATGTAGAGGATTTTAGGAAGGGAGTGTCTGACCCCATGTCTTAAACAACCCTTAGAAATAGGAAGCTAGGAGATTTGGGCTAGAGTGCCCGATAGGAAAGTCACACGGAAGCGAGGTAGAAGACGCCCTTATTTACTACCGGGGGGGGGCAGTTCCCGCGGTCCGACGGCTTAATGTGCCCATCAGATCAGATCATATGTAGAGGATTTTAGGAAGGGAGTGTCTGACCCCAGGTCTTAAACAACCTTTAGAAATAGGAAGCTAGGAGATTTGGGCTAGAGTGCCCGATAGGAAAGTCACACGGATGAACTGGTATACTTCGTCAGAAAGGATGCGTACATAGCGTTGCCCGGTCACAGACGTTTGTAGACGTACCAGGTGTCTCAGTGAAGTCCAGCTAAACCCACCCTATACCATTACGGACCACCCCCCCCCCAGCCGGTACAGTTCCCTGTTGACAGGCGGGATCCATGGCTTCATGGAGTTTGCGCCACACACGAATCCTTCCATCTGCCCGATACAGTTGGACACGCGACTCGTCAGACCAGGCTACTTGTTTCTCGTCATCAAGTGTCCAGAGGCGGTGTTGCCCTGCCCAAGCGAGGCACATGGCTCTGTGTCGTGCACATATCAAGAAGACTCGTTGGGCGTCGGCTCCCAAAGCCCATATCGTGCAGGGTACGTTGCACAGTCCGGACGCTGATGTTTGTTGAGGCTCCAGCATTGAATTCCCATGATACCTGCGAGAGTGTCGCGTGAAACGATTCTTGACAGCCGACGATGGTCACGTTCACCCAATGTCTTTTTGCGGCCACACCGGTATCGTAGGTTGGAGGTTTTGCCGGAATTATTGTAGTCACGGTACACCCTTGCAATGTTAGTCCGTGAAAATCCGAACTGCGTTTCTTCCTCCGAAATACTATGGCCCATCTCACGAGCGCCAACTATGACACCGCGTTGAAAATCGCTTAAATCGTTATTACTTGTCATTCTCATGCCGAAAACAGCTCTGACAGCCGACAAGGATGTCTATCGCTTTATACACTATCTACCAACAAGTAATTGGACACCTGTGGTAGCAAAGGAAAACGAAGTTTATTCGCCTTCAATAGTTAGTGGAGCCTCCCCGAGCGGCGATTACAGCTGCGACCCTCCGGGGCATACTCTCAACCAGACGTTGTATGACGGCTAGCGGTATTTTCTTCCACTCGGCTTGGAGAAGATAGGTCAGTTCCTTTACCGATTTTAGGTCTGAGCGCTCTTAGGCCACTGTCGATTTTGGGTACTTCAACTCGCTGGATATGTCACGTATGGATCGGCCATTTCTATGATACCCGAAGATTACACCTTTCTCGAAATCAGAGAGCTCCGAACTGCGTGGCATCTTGCATGCGACTGGTGGCGTTGTTGTTTCCCACACGTTATTTAATGGCGGCGGCCGTGACGTGTATCAGGACCGCAGATATCTTCAATTGCAGGGGTGTCCAATTACTTGTTGGTAGATCGTGTATATATTACGTTTATATATATATATATATATCATAGGAAAGTTAAATTTTCACTCATGTAATATAATATAAACCACAACAAAACTGCGCAATGCTGCAAGTATTAGATGTAGTTAGTGTAAGTAAAAGAATATTAACATACAAGCAATCTGCCCTCATAAACAAACAAATAGGGCCAAAAACCTTTAGAGAAAAAAAGAAACTGAAGTGAATAATAAAATGACGAAACAATGTTAAGAAAATATATATAAAAAAAAAAACGTTTATTCAGAACCTTGGATCACTCTTCAGGGAAAGACATCCAGAGGCCATGGGCACACAAGTTCAGTTCAGGTTTCATGAGAATGCAAAAATCTCAAAAAAGCAATAATGGATATCCAATTTGAAATTTTGTGTTGTAAATTTTGATGCATTCTGTCTTCCCTACATGAACTATAGAAAATACAAAAGAGTCACTAGGATTAAAATTGAACTAAAAAATGAACCATACAGCACCTTACCAAAACAATAATGTTACATGTACTGTTGTATAAACAAAAAAGGAACATCAAAACGAAAACTGAGTCAAAATTCTCCCTACAAGATTAAAAGACAGTAACAGCAACAAAAATCCTTCCACCAAACCCTACATGACATAAACAAAGTCATTCTTAGAGAGTCGCGGTTAAGACGTAAATATATATATATATATATATATGTAAAATAAAATAATATTAACATACAAGCAGTCTACCCTCATAAACAAACAAATAGGGCCAAAAACCTTGAGATAAAAAAACAACAACCCCAAAGCGAATAACAAAACGACGAAACAATGCTAAGAAAATATTTACAAAAACATTCATTCAGAACCCCTGGATCACTCTTCAGGGAAAGACATCCAGAGGCCCTGAGCACACAAGTTCAGTTCAGGTTTCATGAGAATGCAAATCTCAAAAAAGTAATAATGGATATCCAATTTGAAATTTTGTGTTGTAAAATTTTGTTGCATTCTGTCTTCCCTAGCTGAACTATAGAAAATACAAGAGAGTCACTAGGATTAAAATTGAACTAAAAAATGAACAAAAAGCTCCTTACCAAAACAATAATGTTACATGCACTGTTGTGTAAATGAAAAAGAAACATCAAATCAAAAACTAAAACCGACTAAAAGACACAGGCAAAATCTTCCACAGCCGCGACGATCATTAGATTTCGTTTTGATGTTTCTTTTTCATTTACACAACAGTGCATGTAACATTATTGTTTTGGTAAGGAGCTTTTTGTTCATTTTTTAGTTCAATTTTAATCCTAGTGACTCTTTTGTATTTTCTATAGTTCAGGTAGGGAAGACAGAATACAACAAAATTTTACAACACAAAATTTCAAATTGAATATCCATTATTACTTTTTTGAGATTTTCGTCGTTTTGTTATTCGCTTTGGGTTTTTTTTTATCTGAAGGTTTTTGGCCTTATTTGTTTGTTTATAAATGTTCATATTATTTTACATACACTAACTACATCTAATACTTGCAGCATTGCGCAGTTTTGTTGTGGTTTACGTTATATTACATAAGTGAAAATTTAACTTTCCTATGCTATATATATATATACAGAACTAATTGAAAGAGCGAGGGAATATGAACTTCCATTGTGCATGGCTTTTATAGATTATGAAAAAAGCCTTTGATTCGGTGAAATCATCAGCAGTTACAATGGCTCTGAAATCCTGCGGTATTGAAGATGCATACATTAATATTAATAACATCTATGAAAATGCAAAGATTCGGCTGTTTGAAAATACAACACACATAAAAATTGGAAAGGGAGTGAGACAAGGTGACACCATATCTCCGAAGCTCTTTAATGCCACATTGGAAAATGTCTTTCAATCACTGAACTGGGAAAACAAAGGGATAAAGATTAATGGAGATTATCTAAATCACCTTCGTTTTGCTTCATTTTTGCAACTACCCCATCAGAGCTGCAGAGTATGATCCAGGAACTTGCTGACAAGAGTAAAGAGATGGGATTGAAACTGAACTTTCAGAAGACAAAAGTGATGTACAATGCTTTTACAAGAAATGAAGATTTATCGATTAATGGAGAAAAGCTGGAGATAACAGACACGTACGTTTATCTTGGACAGCACATATCAAGTGAGGGTCACATTGATGAAGAAATTAATCGGCGTACAAAACTTGGCTGGAGAGCTTTTGGAAGAAACAGCATAATTTTCAAGAGCAATATGCCATTATGTCTTAAAAGAAAAGTGTTTGATCAATGCATTCTTCCAGTGCTTAAATATGGTGCAGAGACGTGGACCTTAACTAAAAGAGACATACAAAGGCTGCAGACAACTCAAAGCAGCATGGAAAGGTGCATGCTTGGTGTAACCAGGAGAGATAAGAAGAGGAACTCGTGGATCCGAAAAATGACAAGAGTGGAAGACATCATGGTCAGAGTTAAATCCCTGAAATGGCAATGGGCTGGACATACTGCCAGAAGGACAGACCATCGATGGACAGCCGAAATTTTAGATTAGATTCCAAGGGACAGGAAAAGACCCAGAAGAAGACCACATGGGCGATGGGTGGATGAAATTCGAAAGTATGCGGGAGTGACATGGAGGAGACTGGCACAAGACAGACCGTTGTGGAGGAAACGTGGGGAGACCTTCGTCCAGCAGTGGATCGATATTGGTTGATGATGATGATACAGTATACAAATTGAGTCTCAAATTTATAGTTCAAAGCAGATTTGTCCGGGCCAGTTACTGGGTCGGGTTCGGATCGCGTCCGGGTCGGGTCGGGTCCGAAATTTTTAACCCGTTTTCAACTCTGGTCTGAGCAGGGGCGATTGTGTCTGAGAAACTAGGCCAGGAATTTTAGTAACATCATGGTCCTCTACAGAAACACCTAGTACCCACAGTGGCACGCTTCATAAATTCTTACATAAAAGATGCTCTGTTGACTACTGGGTGGAAAAAAACTGTTGAAATATGCATTGTAAATAAAAAGAATTCCGCCGTGAAGAAATTTTAACAGCAATTTAAGGGCGAAGTAATTTTAAAAATCCACTCATGACTGAATATAACATACCATGTCCAAACGGGGGTATGTATGTTATACCAGATATTGCTGATTGGGCCTAATAATGATCGTCGCGGCTGTGGAAGATCTTGACTGTGTCTTTTAGTCGATTTTAAATTGTAAATAAAATCTATTTTAGCTCTGCAGTTTAATTCGGCTAAAGGTTTTTTGTGAATCGTGCATCTGACAGTTATTGTTTCTACAATTTACTTGAACCGCATGAACATTTTTGGTTACATTGCATATGCCTCCATAAACTCTGATTGCCCACCTATGCACTCTCTGATTTAACTTAAGATATAATTTTACAACCAGTCTTCAGCATTTTTTCTTGGGCATTTTCTCAAGACAGATTTACGGAGAAACTAAAATTCATTTAGATTGACTACATTCAGAGATTTCACGAAATCCTTTGAACCACTGCAACAATAAATTTTCATTATGTGTTTAATTTCATCAATTTCAGTTATTAAATCATGCTGAACGTTTTATGAAATCAAAGACTCTGTGTCATAATGCGCTTCCTTGTATTTTATATCTTACCGTGTTGCTCGTTCTCTCTCACACACTCACTCACTCTTTCTCAGAGTGAGCACTCGCTATCGCTTTATTCGACTTATCCATGTGTTTTAAATCGCTTCATTTGTCCCGCACCGTAGCATTCCTGCTAGGAGGGAAATCGGTTGATTCGTTGTTGAAACTTCGTCCATGAGAAGAGAAAAGTTATTATCCAATTCTCTTGATCCGAATGAAATAATTTAAGCGTGCCTGTAATTTCATAAATGCGGGCTGTGATCTTTGTTCAGCGTTCAGAATGTTTGCTTCAATCTTTGAAGAAGACTTATGTGGGTCAACTGCGGTTCAAGTGGCAAAGAACTTTGGGAAGTTTCAAGGAGTCAACATGGGTTCTCGAAAACATAATTAAAATTCATTCGAGAACTATGTTAGAAGGTTAATTCAGGAGATTGCATTCCCCACGTGCTTAGAATTACAGAAATTTCAAATATCTGCCTAATACTCAGACTGAGACTATCAACCCAGTTTTCTAAAGACGGAAAGGAAGCTCACAAAACTGTGCTGATACAGATGTTCACACGTTTTTAGAATGTTTTTGATAAGAAATTACATACATATCACTAAACTGTTCTGTGAGATTCAGAGGTTACCTCCACAAAGAAATACAAACTACCAGATTATTTTTACTTACTGTTGCTGTATCAAACTTCTCCATTTACAGCGATCTGGACATACAACTCGGGCTTCACTGGCATCCATCACACGACGCACACAAGATCTTCTATACTTCATACTCATGAACTTTTTCTCATACAGATACTCCTGAATCTGATTCTCAAATGACTTCTTTGGCCTTTCATTCCTGCTACTTGGGTTGAAATTTTTTTCTTAGTACGCATCTCATCATGCCCAAACCACCGAAGCATATTAGTCTCCACCTTGCTAACAACATTTTGCTTCACATTACGGAACTGCAACACATCTTCATTCCTCACACGACCAGAATGTGTCTTACCACAAACCCCCGTAAGTAACGCATTTCTCCAGCACACAAACGACTCCTATCTTTCTTCTGTAGTACCCAGGTTTCGCTGCCATACATCAGAGTAGGAACAATTACACTTTCGTACACAGCCATTCAGGACTTTTTTGAGAACCCATCATTCCTGTGAAAACCTCTCAAGGCAGCTATGACTTTCAATGAAGAATTCATTCGCCTATTAATTTCACCATCCAATTTATTCTCTTTGTCAAGCATGCTTCCTAAATACACAAACTCATTCATTTGGTCAATTCCGGTGCCATTTAGACTTATATTACATTCAGTACTACCAGTTCCTCTCTCAAAAACCATAACTTTGGTTTTTCCTTTATTGATATTCAGTTTAAATTTCACGCAAACGTCGTACATCCCGGACAACATACTCTGCAACTCACTTTTCCTCTCTGACAGCGGGATAGTGTTATATCATCAAGACATAAACCAGTGTTATATATTTTGGCATTACGCATGCATCCATAAATACGTATATGAAACAGCCATGATGGCATTACATAACCTGGGCTAATCCCCTACACTGATGTACCTATCTGATTAAAAAGACACAAAGAATTGATAAGAAATAAAACAAAAGAGGTTCAAAGAATTAAAACAGGCAACAGCATGTAAGATGAACACGAAAGAAACATCTGCTACAGTTAAATACCGTCTACTAAGAAAATGGCGCACGCAAACAAGCTGTGAATAGAAGGTTATGTTTTTCTTCTTTACGAAGACAAATACATATTTTTTTATTGGATGTTTAACGACCACCGTAAGTAACTCAATGAGCTATAAGCAGTCGCCCGTCCCTAATGTAGGGCCACTGGTTCCAGGGAAGGGTGAGAGCCAGTGCCGTAAGACAAACACAACATACATGCCTCACCGAGATTCGAACCAGGACCCCTTCCGGACGAATGATCAGAAACCACCGCTTAGACCACTTCGCCACCTTGGCGGCGACAAATATTTGTATTCTGGAATTATAAAACGCTGGGAAAATCATGGAATTAACATTTTAAAATGTAAAATAAGCAATATTTTTAATAATAGAGCGAAAATGGTCAAGCATTGCTTTTTTACAGGAAAAAGAACACCAAACGGATATCCAAGGGTACGTACTTTTACGACTATTTCAAAAGTAAGGTCTCTGGTCTAAAAAAATTCGACTCACCCAAGGAGAAATCGCCAAGTCGTTAGAAATATCTGTATCAACTACAAACAAGATAATAAGCAAAGATTTGAATCTTAAAAAACAAAAACAACAAAAAAAAATCCATGATGTTCACCCCCTTTTCCTACACCCGCCGCTGAGCGCAGAACACGATGTAGACTTCGTTATGAAAATTACTTAGCAGGGGACAAATGGAAATTTATTGTGACTATTGATGAAGCATGGATCTACCTAAACGACCGTGACAAAAAAAAGTTCGATTTAATATCTCAAAAGAACAGGAAAAGACATACGATTTTGGTTCGAAGAATCCAAAGAAAGTTTCAGTAAAGGATTCAAGATTATTGCTGGTTTTTTGTAAAATGGAAAATTAAAATTAAAAAGTTGAGGAGTATTAAAATCAATTCTACATATTACCAAAATGATGTTTTAATTCCTATATTTAAAGAGGGAATACCATTCCTTTATCCACAGGGCCTTCAAAGAGTAGACCACCATCAAGATAAGGCTACCAGTAATACATCCAAATCTACCTCTCTAGTTCTGGAAAACATGAAAAATGAGACGGGTAGCTTTTGCTCATATTCCTTCAAAGTCCCCTGATGTGTCACCAATGGACTATTATTGTACCTTCGGACTGCTAAAAAGAGCGCTCAGACCTAAAACAATGATTGGACTATGGAAAGCAGTGAAAGATGAAAAGAGAGACGGGAATCAAGTCTATACCTTTTGCTCATATTCCTTCAAAGTCCCCTGATGTGTTACCAATGGACTATTGTACCTTCGGACTGCTAAAAATAGCGCTCAGACCTAAAACAATGATTGAACTATGGAAAGCAGTGAAAGATGAAAAGAGAGACGGGTATCAAGTCTATACCTTTTGCTCATATTCCTTCAAAGTCCCCTGATGTGTCACCAATGGACTATTGTGCCTTCGGACAGCTAAAAAGAGCGCTCATACCTAAAACAATGATTGGACTATGGAAAGCAGTGGAAGATGAAAAAGAGAGACGGGTATAAAGTCTATACCTTTTTCTCATATTCCTTCAAAGTCCCCTGACGTGTCACCAATGGACTATTGTACCTTCGGACTGCTAAAAATAGCGCTCAGACCTAAAACAATGATTGAACTATGGAAAGCAGTGAAAGATGAAAAGAGAGACGGGTATCAAGTCTATACCTTTTGCTCATATTCCTTCAAAGTCCCCTGATGTGTCACCAATGGACTATTGTGCCTTCGGACAGCTAAAAAGAGCGCTCATACCTAAAACAATGATTGCACTATGGAAAGCAGTGGAAGATGAAAAGAGAGACGGGTATAAAGTCTATACCTTTTTTCATATTCCTTCAAAGTCCCCTGATGTGTCAGCAATGGACTATTGTACCTTCGGACTGCTAAAGAGAGTGCTCAGACCTAAAACAATGATTGGACTATGGAAAGCAGTGAAAGATGAAAGAGAGACTGATATCAAGTTTATACCTTTTTCTCATATTCCTTCAAAGTCCCCTGATGTGTCAACAATGGACTATTGTACCTTTCGGACTGCTAAAAAGAGCGCTCAGACCTAAAACAATGATTGGACAATGGAAAGCAGTGGAAGAGGAGTGGAATGAAATACCGCTGTCAATTTTTAGAAATGCCTTGTTATCTTGGATATCTAAATGTAAGTCCATCCAGGGAGAGAGCCATCAGATGGAACATTTAAAGAAAAAAACTCTCAAACTATGCTGTAATGCCCACAGGCGCCCACTGCAATCATGCTCGGTTGCTTACAAATCAGGGCATGCTTAGCATGCACAGATTTCTTCGAGGGCAACTTAAACTACCTTTCGACAACTATTTGTAAATTCTGGAAAAAGATGTTTCTACCAATTAACATCAGCCAAAAAAAGATTAAAAGTCAAAGTTAGTACATGCAACACACTCTTCAGAAATGCATATATTATTTTATTATATCAGTAGAAAAGTAAAGGCCGTCTTACGCACGATTAAAATCTTTAATGATTAAAAACTTTAATGGTTAAAAACACATTAGCTAAAAACCTGATATCAACATGAGACCCTTCGAGTCAGCAACTAACTTGTCCTCAGATGTGTCACATTTGCCGACTGGACAAGAACCAAATGGTATAAATACAAACACTTAGTGACGTAAGCATTGCTTAATAGTGGACAACCAATTAAAGTCATGAAGTTCACAAAACACTAAGACTGTAATATTAGGTGAGTGTCCAGTACCCATAGTTCAGATTGTCACCTAATATTAGTCTTAGTGTTTTGTGATCTTCATGACGTTCATTGGTTGTCCGCTATTAAGCAATGATTACGTCACTAAGTGTTTGTATTTATACCATTTGATTCTTGTCCAGTCAGGAAATGTATTCATATCTGAGGACGAATTAGTTGCTGACTCGAAAGATCTCATGTTGATATCAGGTTTTTAGTCAATGTGTTTTTAACCATTAAGGTTTTTAATCATGCGTAAGACGATCTTTACTTTTCTACTGATAATTTCAGCACGACCTGCATAGTATTTTTATTTTAGTATAAACACATTCAGTAATGTGTTGCATCAGTTATAATTGCAGTGGAACCTCAGTTATACGTTTCCAAGTTAAATGTTATTTTCACTTTTATACGAAATTCTACGCTAGTCCCGTTATTTTACTGTAGTTCCTACAGCTTTTTCAATTCGGTTATAGGTAATTTTATTTATGTGCTTTTTGCGATTACACGTTAAATTTTGAAATTCAGATTACCAGAAGCACACAGTTCTTTGCTTCTTTAATACGTAACCCGGTATGTTACAACTTTGAGAGAATTGAGACACCGTTTTTTGGGTAGCCATAAAATAGATTATTATTAAGTAACTTTCAGTTTTCTATTTTACTCCGAATTCAAGAAATTTTAAACAAACAAAGGTTAGTGAATATTTAACTCGACACAAATGCTAAATCAGCTAGTGGACAAACTGATTGGAAAACAGCGATGATTGTAAGAAAAGAATATGTAATAAGGGTATTGAATGCAAAATAAAATCCTATTCGGATTTACTAACTAGTATTTTGAAGGAAACTTTTTTTGTTTTTTCATGTATTCAATATATGAAATCGTGCAGTTTCTTAACTTAGCTCTTATAATGAAATTTAAATAAAACAAGTTCGTGAAATCATGCAATGCTATGATTATATAATACACTTTTTAACATACTAGAAATCATTACTCAAGTTATGAGTATAACGGCTGTAGAATAAATCTCACTCCCATGACCTTACCTTTGACCCCATTTCGATGATATTCAACAGAACCGGTAAAGTATACTTCTGGAACAACATGATAAAGTTTTGTCTCAATCGAAGAATTTTTACGTAAGTTATAACACATAAGGGCGATGGAATGGATCCCGCTGCTATGTCCGGACCTTTGACCCAATTTCACCCATTTTCAATAAAGTTTGTTCCTAGGTGGTCGACTACCCCATACTAAAATTTCATCGAAATCGAACCATTTTTACGCAAGTTATGACGCATAAGAGCAATGAAATGGATCCCGCTCCTATGATCTGACCTTTGACCCCATTTTGCCTATTTTCAATAGTATTCGTTCCCAGATGGTCCCCTACCACATACAATAAAATTTCATTGAAATCGAACCATATTTACGCAAGTTATGATGCACAAGGGCAATGGAATGCATCCCGCTCCTATGCCCTGACCTTTGACCCCACTTCGCCCATTTTCAACAGGGTTCGTCCCCAGGTGGTCCCCTACCACATAATAAAATTTCATTGAAATCGAACCATTTTTACGCGAGTTATCGTGCGGACGGACAGACGGACAAAGCTGGAGCATAATTTTCTAATAATTTTTCTATGGGAGCAGTGCCCACTCAATATTTTTCGCCCTGTTTAACTAAATAAGTTTTTGTTTTAGTGTGCGTATGCGATTTTCGAAATGCGTGAGTTGAAATATTTGTACAGAAAAAAAATGTTTTCCCATGCTATTGAGGATATCGTACGCTGTGCTAATTGCAAAAAATAAATTTCTTTCCTTTATGAAATTTTATTATTCTTTATTAGAAGGACCAAGCTCCAACTTTTGACGCCAAAGTTTTATTTCAAAATAATAATAATAATAATTAACAAAATAAGTAAACGTTTTTCCTCCCATTTATAACAATGCTCATTTTGGAAACTTGGTTACCAGCCCCGTATTATGTTTGACATGTTCTCGCGATACGTGGCAAATGTTTAAGACAATTATCAAAAATAAATAATACAGAAACGTATAATCCCAAGAGCCGTTATTTATCTATTTTTTGCGCTTCTTGTTCTTTGAGTAATCGCGCTAATTTCTAATTTTTCATAAACGTCTAGAAATAAAATCTCCCTGGATATTTCAACAAAATCACAAGCTGAATTATATTTTTTTAAATATTAATATTCAGCAGAGGAATATTTGTTTATTTTTTCCATTTGCCGATGAGCAATTACAATTGTATTTTAAAATATACGTCGAATCTCGTTGTTTATCCTTTTGCTCTTTTTTTCGTTCTGACAATGGAAGAGACTTGACCCTCCCACGTGGGATCTCTTCACGCCTGCCAATCCCCCTACCCCCCGCAATAATTTGGTGAAGTTGGCGCCCCTGGTATTCATGTAAGCTTATGTATGTCTTACATTATATCACATGAATCAAATGAAATCCTTAAAAGTGCGATAAAAAAATCCCAATGCAATGTCATTTTCCTGCGATTTGGCAGTTTTGTTACCAATGACAAAAATACACTATCTACCAACAAGTAATTGGACCCCCCTGCAATCGACGATATCTGCGGTCCTGATACACGTCACTGTCGCCGCCGTTAAATATCGTGTGGGAAACAACAACGCAACCAGTCGCATGCAAGATGCCACGCAGTTCGGAGCTCTCTGATTTCGAGAAAGATGTAATCGTCGGGTATCACAGAAATGGCCGATGACATATCCAGCGAGTTGAAGTACCCAAAATCGACAGTGGCCCACGTGATTGGCAAATGGAAGATGAGAGGTGACTGTCGGAATGTGCCCCGACCCGGCAGACCCACAAAACTGGCAGTTAGAGACCGACGGGTGCTGGCCAGAGAAATTCAGAAGAACCGCACCAAATCGATGGGCCACATCCGCGAGGAGTTTCAACAGGCATCCGGGAGTGTTCTTTCGATGAATATTATCCGTAAGGAAGCCCATCTGCTCGGTTATCATGGACGTGCTGCCGCCCACAAGACTTTGATCACCAAGTCCAATAGCGCTGCTCGGCTAACGTGGCGCAAAGAACGTCCCCAGTGGACCGTTGAACAGTGGAAACAGGTTCTCTGTTTCCAAAGTTCACCCTCTAACGTTCGGATGGCAGGGTCTGGGTTTGGCGTCTGCCTGGAGAACGCCTCCTGCCGGAATGTATTGTGCCAACTGTGAAGTTCGGCGACGGTGGAATTATGCTATGGGTGTGTTTCTCCCGGTATGGCACGGGACTCTTGGTCGCAATCCCTGGTAGACTCAACGCCGAGACCTACTGCACCATTTTGGATGACCATGCGCTTCCTACGTTGTGGCAGTTTCACGGGGTGGACCCATGTTACTCTTCGGATGACAATGCCACCTGTCATGTTGCGAGGTCCACCATGGCTTGGTATGGTGACAATAATGTTAATCGAATGGACTGGCCTGCGCAGAGTCCGGACCTTAACCCTATCGAGCACCTCTGGGACGAGTTGGAGCTTCGACTTAAGGGTCCGAAATCGGTGAAGGAACTGACCTGTCTTCTCCAAGCCGAGTGGAAGAAAATACCGCTAGCCGTCGTACATCGCCTGGTTGAGAGTATGCCCCGGAGGGTCGCAGCTGTAATCGCCGCTCGTGGAGGTTGCACCAACTATTGAAGGTGAATAAACTTCGTTTTCCTTTGCTATCACAGGTGTCCAATTACTTGTTGGTAGATAGTGTATTGCTGGCAGCAAGGTGCAGACAAGCTTAGTGACGTCACATTAGTAGTGTATAGACGGCCGCCCTACTTGAGACATGCTCCAAAGAAGAGCAGCGTCCTGTCATCCGTCTTTTGAGTAGTGTGAAACCTATTGAAATTCATCGTCGAATGAAGTTGTAGTATGGTGACGTATGTCTGTCACTCCAGCAAGTGTGCGAATGGATTAGGAAGTTCCTAAACGGCGTTAGTTCTGTGCCAGATTCTCCTTGACAGGGTCAGGCACACAGAGTAGAGACACCAGAGCTCATTACAGCAGTTGAAGGCATTGTGATGGGAAATCGCAGAGCGATGGTGGATCAAATAGCCGCACTTTTGAGCATCAGTCATGGTTCAGCGCACTACATCATCCATGATGTGCTTCAGTTCAACAAAGTGTCTGCAAGGTGGGTGACACACCAGCTGACTCCAGAATTGAACCAAGTTAGTAAAATCATGCAGTGCATTGATTATGATACGCTTTCCAACATACCAGAGATCGCGCGCAGACAAACCTTTCTCCCTACCCTCATTATTGATTCGTTCAGTATACCTTCGGAACAACATACTAAAGTTTGGTCGCAATAGAAGCATTTTTAGTCAAGTTATGAAGCTAATGGCTGTGGAATAAATCTCGCTCCTGTGCCCTGACCTTTGACCACAATTCATTGATATTCAACAGAACCGGTTCAGTATACTTCCGAAACAACATGAGCAAGTTTTGTCGAAATCGAAGCATTTGTATGTAAAGTTATGACGCATAAGGGCGATGGAATGTATCCCGCTCCTATGTCCTGACCTTTGACCCTATTTCACCCATTTTCAAAAAGGCTCGTCCCCATGTTATCCCCTACCACATACTGAAATTTAATCGAAATCCAACCATTTTTACGCGAGTTATCGGGCGGACAGGTAGAAAGACGGACAAAGCTGGAGCACATATGCTTCTTCAACCTACGGTTGGAAAGCGTAAACAACGACATGTTGATGCCTGTCAAGATTTTTTGAGGAGCTTTGAAACAGAAGATGATGGCTTCGTACAGATAATTCTTACTGGAGATGAAACCTGAGTTCAGTATCGTCAGCCAGAAACCAAGAGAGCGAGCAAGGAATCCCTCCTCACCAAAGCAATTCCGCACGCAGCCAACTGGAAGGAAGGTTATGCTGACTCTCTTGAGGGATGAACGAGTCGCAATTTTGGAGCACTACATGCCCAGAGGGATCACTATAACCAGTGACACGTATGCAAATCATATCAGGAATCATCTTCGACCTGCCATCAAATCCAAACGACGTAGACTTCTGAGTACTGGTGTGTTGTTTACGCTTTCCAACTGTAGGTTGAAGAAGCGTATATGCTCCAGCTTTTTCCGTCCGTCTGTCTGTCTGTCCGCACGATAACTCGCGTAAAATGATTTGATTTCGATGAAATTTTAGTATGTGGTAGGGGACAACTGGGGACGAACCTCATTGAAAATGGACGAAATGGGGTCAAAGGTCAGGACATAGGATCGGGATCCATTCCATTGCTCCCATGCGCCATAACTTACGTAAAAATGCTTCGATTGCGATAAAACTTTAACATGTTGTTCCGGAAGTATACTGAACTGGCTCTGTTGAATATAATCGAAATGGGGTCAAAGGTCAGGACACAGGAACCAGATTTATTCCACAGCCGTTATCCTCATAACTTGACTAAAAATGCTTCTATTGTGACCAAACTTTACTATGTTGTTCCGCAGCTTTACTAACAGGTTCTGTTCAATATAATCTAAATGGGGTCAAAGGTCAGGGCACAGGACCGAGATATTTTCCACAGCCAATATCCTCATAACTTGAGTAATGATTTTTGGTATGTTGGAAAACGTATCATAATCAATGCATTGCATGATTTTACTAACTTGTTGCAACATCAAAACTCTCTGCCCCATACTACTCATGCAACAGTTGTAACCATACAAGACCTGCACTTCGAGTGTCTTCCACATCCGCCGTATTCACCAGAACTTGCCCCAAGTGATTACCACATCTTTGGACCTCTCGAAGATGCGATGGGAGGAAAAACTTTCAGGTCCAATGAAGAAGTGCAGTAGGTGGTGCATGAGTGGCTCCACACGTGACCGAAAGAATATTTTGAAGTAGAACTACGTCGTACCCTGCGCTAGGTAAAAGGTAACATCGGGCGCACGGATGCAACGAAAACATGTCCCACTTTGAACGCTTATATCTTCGAAACTAATAATCGTAGAGTAATAAATAATACATCATTAGATAGTTTATAGAGTCCCATTTATAACAAAACAAGTTTCAGTCATTCACCCCTTAAACCTCCGATACAGTAGCGTTAGAAAGTTAAGCTAAATTTAAAAAAGAAGTCATCGTCCCTAATTTAGGGTCACTGCTTCCAGAGAAGGAATAGATCCAGTGCCGCGAGACAACCACAACATCCATGCCTCACCGGGATTCGAACCCGGTCCCCTCTCGGACGAATGATCTGAAGCCATCGCTTAGATCACTGCGCCACCGGGGCGGCGTTATGTGTCCTTGAGGGCTACTGGCAAATTACTGCAGCCGGCTTGTCATTCCTCTGCTGCATGTGGGTAGGGGACAAAGTGCGTCCGGGCCCCATTTCACAGGGAACCATCTAGGCATTCGTGTCCCCGACTCCAGGGAGTCAGCGGAAAACCCCAGAAAAACAGTTGACTAGATGGCCGGTAGGACCTGGATTCGGACACTTGACAGTAACGTCCTTCTCCCACATTCCAAGTTAATCAACTGCGCCATGCCGGTGGTGAATAACTTCATTTCCCTATAATAAATGCGGTAGTCATTCCCACGAGTCTAGTAGTAAACATGGAGTTCCTGATGATTAACCCTTTGAGGAGTATAAACGTACCGGTACGTTTAGGATTTTTGCTACGGTTAGTATGAACATTCGGGTATCTCAGTGTTTTCTCAATGTGTGAACGGATACCGTAGTGTCTTCTCAATGTATATCATCATCATTGTCAACCATTATCAATCCACTGCTGGACGAAGGTCTCCCCAAGTTTCCTCCACAACGGTCTGTCTTGTGCCAGTCTCCTCCATGTCACTCCCGCATACTTTTGAATTTCATCCAACCATCTTCCATGTGGTCTTCTTCTGGGTCTTTTCCTGTCCCTTGGAATCTAATCTACAATTTCGGCTGTCCATCGATGGTCTGTCCTTCTGGCAGTATGTCCAGCCTATTGCCATTTCAGGGATTTAACTCTGATCATGATGTCTTCCACTCTTGTCATTTTTCGGATCCACGAGTTCCTCTTCTTATCTCTCCTGGTTACACCAAGCATGTACCTTTCCATGCTGCTTTGAGTTGTCTGCAGCCTCTGTATGTCTCTTTTAGTTAAGGTCCACGTCTCTGCACCATACGTAAGCACTGGAAGGATGCATTGATCAAACACTTTTCTTTTAAGACATAATGGCATATTGCTCTTGAAAATTATGCTGTTTCTTCCAAAAGCTCTCCAGGCAAGTTTTGTACGCCGATTAATTTCTTCATCAATGTGACCCTCACTTGATATGTGCTGTCCAAGATAAACGTACATGTCTGTTATCTCCAACTTTTCTCCATCAATCGATAAATCTTCATTTCTTGTAAAAGCATTGAACATCACTTTTGTCTTCTGAAAGTTCATTTTTAATCCCACTTCTTTACTCTTGTCAGCAAGCTCCTGTATCATACTCTGCAGCTCTGATGGGGTAGTTGCAAAAATGACTACGTCATCAGCAAAACGAAGGTGGGTTAGATAATCTCCATTAATCTTTATCCCTTTGTTTTCCCAGTTCAGTGATTGAAAGACATTTTCAAATGTAGCATTAAAGAGTTTCGGAGATATTGTATCACCTTGTCTCACTCCTTTTCCAATTTTTATGTGTGTTGTATTTTCAAACAGCCGAATCTTTGCACTTGCATTTATACCAGCCCTTATTTGTTCCAGTTTCTGCACGGGAAGGAAACTGGAGAAGCTGGCACAGTAAAGGCAAACAGATCTAATATGACAAAAGACATTTCCAAGATAATGAAGAAGGGAGACACGTTGAAACAAGGTACACCGACACTATCTTGGCAACTCTTTGGCATAGTAAGAGGGATGGGCGGCTCCTATCAACTATCCATAAACACGAAATGTGAGAAACCGAAAAGGAGGACCGGGCTACAAAGCAAAAAGTAGTCAAGCCATTGTGTATCTTGGAGTACAGCAAAAACATGGGGGCCGTGGATCACGCAGACATGATGATGAGCTTCTCTGAAACTACCAGATAGTCGATAAAATGGTACAAGAAGTTCTTCTACATGTTGGAAATATGCCTTCTGAACGCCTGCATCCTTTTCCAGCTAGCCAGAAAGGAAAAAGCTCTTGGATTTCCGGTTGGCTGTTACCAAGCACTTGCTGGAAGAGGATTTTGAACCAAGAAAATCCCCAAAAAGGTGAAAGGCCTTCCAGAGGATCCGCTAAGACTTCGTGCTCGTGTGTTCCTGTTCCACAAACTGCAGCAAAAGAACTAGAACTCAAAGAGAGTGTCACGTGTGCAAGCACACAGGAAGAAGGGACAAAAAGACACACAGCACAAGCTTCGTGTGCACTGGATGTTGTGTTGCGCTGTGCGTTCACCCTTGTTTTGAGGAATACCACACTCTATTGCACTTCTAATCAAATTATAAGCAAACAATTTCAGACAAACTATTTCAGGTAAATATGCAACTTCAATATTGTATTTTCAAGTTATAATACAATATTATATTAATTTTTTCATTATATTTGTGTTTTTATAAATTAATTGCAAAATGTGCTAAAAACGAAAAAAAAAAAAAAAAAACTCACTCTTGGAGGTGCAAATTGTTGAAAACTCCCACTCCTCAAAGGGTTAAATTGCAAACGATACAATGATTTAATATTTTTCTTTCTCTGCGTTGATGAGACAAACGGTTAAATAAAATTCCATGACTATAGAAAGAAGCAGTACAATTCTGAAAGTTTAGAATTAAGCACGAAAGGACGAAAACCTGAGCATCGTCCGGATGAATTTTAGTCAGAGTTAATGTGTTACATGCTCTAATAATGCCCAAAGCTCGGCAAATTTCATTATCGAATATTGCACTTATTCTAATGGTTTCATATGTGGGCTAAAGCGAGTCCGTGTCAGCATGTCATAACTTGGTTTATGATCTCTGGTAGTAATCAAGGCTTAACTGTAACTGATCGTGGAAGGACCGGTTGTCAACTTGTGCGTGAGGCATAAGTCTTAATTCTCTTTTAAGGGCAGACTCTAAGCTCATCAATACTTCGCGTAGGGGACTGTTACTGACATCTCTTTCCAGAATACTGCTGGCATACTCTGTTCAACTGATATCTGAGTGCCTTGCTGGATAATCTATTTGGATGACAATCTCACTCGGAAGGAACGTACAGTTAAATGATATCTGCAGCAGCAGACACAATCCTCCATTAAAAGGAAGTCTTGGACAACTACTGCGGCAAGGGGCTGGAGACCTCATTTCGATACATGACAGTTATGAATTGCTCCGCGGACACAAGGATGACATTTTTTTCGTTTGGGGATTTAAGGGCCACCGTGTGCAACTCAATGGGATATAAACAGTCGCCCGACCCTAATTTAAGATTATTTATTTCAGGAAGGGAGAGAGCTAATGCCATAAGAGAAACATAGCATCCATGCTACACCGGGATTCGAACCCGGAGCCATCTCGGAAGAATGGTCACAAGCCAGAGCTGAGACTACTGAGCCACCGAGCAGGCGGAAATCTATTAACGCGGCCATTATACTATGACGAAGTAAATTTCTGCATCATTTTTATGCCAAGGGCGGGATTCGAACCCACAACTCTTGGCTCCGGAATTCCGAGTGCTATCCACTATACTACACTGCCATGTGCTCCCGAGAGAGAGAGCCAGGCATTTTCATGTAGGACTTCCATCCACAGAGAAGGTTTAGGTCCAAATCACCTACAGCGGGTCCGCCTTTTGGGCAGGGCACAGATACAGTGAGAGCAAGTCTAACTAGTTTGTAAGTGAGAAAGAGCACAGTAGATGGCGCCACCGTACAAGTACGATTTTGCTCATAGAGCGGTGAAAGAAAGTCAGGAGGGAGTAGGAATGGATACCAAACGTAACCGGGGGTCCAACCTGGAGGCCGTCATTAAACGTACTCGCCCGATGCACGGCGGATATTCAGCGACTGTTAGCAAATCACACCATCTCTGGAAGATCAGCCCAGGATTGAACCTGGGGACCCTCCATTGACAGTCTGACTCGCTAACCATTAAGCCATCCGCGGCTCACTGGCATGTGCTCTCACTGTTATCTGCCCTTTATCTCATGAGCGCCATGCGGCGCAGGTACGTCACGCCCCCCCCCCCCCGAAAGAGAGCCGAGGGCATGGCCCACGGGTCAGTTGGGACCATGTGCCGCTGTAGGCAGTCATACCATGAAGAACGTACATTTGAGAAATCCCAGACAATTTGGTGTGTGGAGAGAACATCACATCAATGCGAGAAACTTTTTTTCATTTGGGGGTTTCGTTTGGGGTACAACAGCCGGGTCATCCTGGAAGTTCGGGCGCCAATGTAACGTACAAGTTTGTCCGAGCCGGAGTTCCCTCACTGCTATCTGCCTTTATCTCATGTGCGTCCTGCGGTGTAAGCACGTCACAAGCCATACAATCCTATTCACCCTCCTGCGCCATCTCTTTTCCTCACTTTACCATCAGCAAGGGGATGTCGTGCGGGGTTTTTGAGGTGTTACAGAATTTACTTAAAGCTTTGGTAAACCTGAAATTTTGAAAAAGTGGTTTCTCTCCCCGGTCTTTTTGATGTAGGACTACGTCTCACTCCGCGGATAGTATGGGTTGACTTACGCCCGACCGCCTGTGACAAAAAATAGGTCCCAATTTTTTTTTTTTTTTTTTTGATTGGAGGTTTAACCGACCACCGTGAGCAACTCAATGGGCTATAAGTAGTCGTCCGTCCCTAATTTAGGGTCACTGGTTCCAGGGAAGGGAGAGAGCCAGTGCCGTAAGACAAACACAACATCCATGCCTCACCGGGATTCGAACCGGGACCCCGTTCGGACGAATGATCAGAGGTCATCGCTTAGACCACTGCGCCACCGGGGCGGCGAGGTCCCAATTGAAGTCATTAACCTGTACGCGGGAAACATGACGCAATATTTCCGGGAATGCGGCCGCGTTTGACTCAGTCTATCTGAAAGACCTTGGAGAGAATAGACTCGCAAATACCTAGCTACTTCCGTGAGTTTTTGAAAACCGTATGTTCCGCCATTAGCGAGGAGTGAAAGCTGTTCCTGAGCATATGCTGGTTGTGTGCGTATTGCAAATCGTACTTTAAATAGTTCTCATAAAAAATAAATATTGTCAGGTTTGGGTCAGATACTGTTTTAGACATGTACACAACATAACGGCCGACGTAAAAAACGAGTATTTTCACAAGTAAGTTAAATGTTTTGCTCATTGTTGTTTATAATGCCTTTGGCTGTAATTGCATAGATGATGCTTTTTCCCGGTATGAAGGAATTTATGGATATTACATCATGTTCAAAATACAATAATTTTCTATAGAACAATGTTTTTTTTTGTTTTAATATAGGACTGTTAACCACATTTGAACACTCTCTCTTGTTAATTTCAATTTTTTTGTATTCAGTGTTCAAAAAATCAAACCGCGAAACAAATGTTCGACATCCAAATAGTGACATTTAGGGCCTAAGAATTGTTTGCAATTCAGGTTTTCGAACATGGGATACTAAAAATTTCAAAAACTGCGTGTTTTGAGACATCAGAATTTCTATATTGGGCCTGGGGGCTCTAAAAATGCAAATACAGTTCCTCAACAATCACCCCTGTAAAAAGCGACTTGCTGTTCCTCCCCTATGGAAAGAAGAAATATATTTATTGCCTCACACTTTTTTTAATTTGCTGAAAAACACCAGTTGGAAACTATTTCCTCCTATGAATTTAAATTTTTAATCACGTTTTTTGAATACGATTTCCCAAAACATGGTGAAAAGCCTCCAAGGCTCTCTGCGTAAACTTGTGTGTTCTTACCCTTTGGAAAGACGAAGTATTTGCATTGCCTCACATTTTTTTAATTTGCTTTTTTAATAAAATTACTTTTCAATAAAACAATTTGAGGAACAAAAGTGAGTGAATAAGGGAAATATGAAGAAACGATAATGCGGTGTATTTAAATTCGCATTGCTGCAACTTCACGCATCAGGTGTTCGTTGTATGTAGCGGTGTATTTTCTGTTTCATAGCTGATTTTCATCGAAATTGAGAACTTGCTAATTATATTTTGATCTAGGAACTTGTTGGTTCGCATTCGCACCCGAATATTCCTGCTGCGCTATTTATACGATATATTATGCGTTGAATCAAACACTGTATGTACCTTTCCACTAGCTATGAATTTCTCACCAACTCCTCGCGGCAACAGATGGCGCTGCTGTCTCAATTGCTGTTCGTTGCCTCCGAAGCACAGCATTAGGTTTGCCAGTCTATTCTCTCCAAGGTCTTTGGTCTATCTCGACAACCGTGAACGCAACACGACTGCGCGTGGTATCATTATAAAGCTCTCGACGAGATCTATTCAAATATGCGAAAAACATTTCGCAGTGGTTTGAACTGAACATTTAAAAAAATATTTTGTTGTGAGCCAGTGAACACTTCTGACAATATCGCGGTTTATCTGGACAACCGTGAATGAAAAACGACTGTGCGTGGTATCGTTTTAAAGCTCTCGACGAGATCTATTTAAATATATAAAGAACATATCGCAGCGATTTAAATTAAAATTAAAAAAATTGTTTTCATGTGAATGGGTTAACATTTTCGACAAATTCGCAGAATGAACGCAAGCAAAAGTGGAGAAAATTAAAACGAGAGGCAAGAGCAAGTGATGAGGAATGTAAGAAGCCCAAGCAGACAGAGCACCACGTTGGGTAATTCATGTATGGATCTGCTTTGTGTTCGCAATGTATCCAGCATTATTTGTAAAAATTATGTAAGCAACTTTTCATATCGTAGACCTGTATTTGCTATAACAAATTAAATAAACGGTTTGAAACCATACTCGACTAGCTCATTTCAACTCTCCTATCTGCAAGTCGTAATCCTACGTTCCAAACGGACGGCTCAGTCAGAACTTAGCCTTCTCCTGCATATTTTTATGAAAATATTACTATGATCATTCACGCGGCATTTCAACTTGGTTTCAGAATGCCATTAGATGGTCTCTACACATATTTCTCAAAATCAAGAATATCCAAGATTCGTCCGTCTAGATACTAAATGCGAAATAAGAAACAGGCGAAAAAGCAGTGGTTGTGGTTGGTAGGCATAATGCTATACACTGTAAAAAATTTGTTGAAATTCACGAGCCACTTTCCGTCATTTCTTTCGTGAATTAAGGAAGCATATTTCTGATGCAACCTTTTCCGTGAAATGACAGAAAGAAACCTGAATTTCGCGAATTTTTCCTACCACGGGAAAATTCTGAATTTTCAGAAACCTTTCCACAGTTTCTTTCTTATATTGACGATAAATTATCGTTTTAGAGATGTTTTAACGGAAAATTCTTAATTTTCAGAAACCTTTCCGCAATCCCTTTCGAGAATTAACGGAAAAACTCCGTTCTCACTTTTTCCATATCTGTAAGACGAGAAATTACCAGTAATAGAGCGATTGGTGAGAATATTTGAGCTTTGATGAACTTTTAAAATTCAATCGTTTAATTAATACAGACATTTGACGTGGACCAGGAACATCAAACAGAGGTCATCACTCTTTCCACGTTTATAAGTGAGTCACGGAAAACTTCTCATTGGCCGCCACCGGGAATTGAACACAGGGAATTGACTGAGTCTTCCAGTTACGCGCCGGATATGCTTCCACTGCACCACAGCGGCTTTAATTCCCGGTGGCTGCCAGTGAGAATTTTTCCGTGACTCACTTATAAACGTGGAGAGAGCGATGACATCTGTTTGATGCTCCTGGTCCACGTCAAATGTCTGTATTAATTATTCATTCGCCTTCTAATTATTTGTTCAGTTGCTGCTTACCATCTTTGGTGAATCTCCAGCATTATGTGGGGCCCCAATAAGCTACCTGTCAAATTGCCTTGACAGTTAGTGTGTGCGAGTCTGGAGAAATTAGAGGCCGATGTGGTGCGGTGGAAGCATGTCCGGCGCGTAACTGGAAGACCCTGGGTTCGATTCTCGGTGGCGGCCAATGAGAATTTTCCCGTGATTCACTTATAAACGTGGAAAGAGCGATGACCTCTGTTTGATATCCAATCGTTTGTCGAATTTTGAAGTTCCGCATGAATTGTGTTTATTGTGGCACAAGATATTTCTTCTGCTCTCATATGTTTTGTGCATCAGCTATTTATTATATATTGTGTTACTGTTTGAAACTGGGTTGATTGATTGACTGAAGGTTTAACGACTACCGTGAGCAACTCGCCCGTCCCTATTTTAGGGCCACTGGTTCCAGGGAAGGGAGAGAGCCCGTGCCGTAACACAAACACAAAATCCATGCCTCACCGGGATTCGAACCCGGACCCTTTCCCGGACGAATGGTCATAAGACCACTACGCCACCAGGGCGGCGAGAAACGAGGTACTTAACTTATTGTACAGATGACTATACGATGTGTATGTATCAGTCTTTCGACAACTCAAGACAAAGCTAATATAGCTATGAATAGTAAATTTTATATTTAGGCGGGGTTTTTTGCGAAATAATACTCTGAAAAGTACATTCCTTTTTTAAAGATAACGGAAAGTCATTGTCAGCTTAAAAATCAAGTTAAAGCATTTTATTGCTTCAAAAAATCACGATAAAAATGCCTAATTTGTGAAAGTCCTCGTACAAAAAAAAAAAAAATATTACAGACCTATTCATAAAAATAATGAGCTCCAACAGAAAAAAAAAATGGCTAAATCACTAGCATTAATGACAAAATAATCATCGTTGCGCAATTTGTTTAACGTTGTACGTAATTCGGATTTCCGAGTCTTTGTGCCTCAGTGGTTAAGGGCGTGCGTTACCTGATGAACCAACCCAAACGACGGGGTTTTGGTCCTCACTATAGCAGAAGTATTATCTGGGGTAAGGGCTGAAAATGCAGGGTCGCCGATTTTGTGGAATTTCAGTTTAAATACAGAAAAAGCTGAAATGGACTTTTCTGAAACAAACAGAATTTCTGACTACGGAAAATCTGTGAAAATACGGAAGATTAAATAAACGGGCACTTTTAAAAAACGGAAATTTCTTAAGGAAAAAAAAAAAAAACGTACACCCACCGGTAACTTTGCTGCTAGTTATTTTCAGAAATTTTCCGTGAAATCACACCACTTATTTTATAGTTTAGCTTTACTCAGTTTCAATCACCAGAAAAGAAGTGCATAATTTCATCAGTTGTGGAAATTTAGTTTAATTATTCTAATTACCAGGTATTGGATAGCTACTTTTTAGCTAGCTACGGCTGCAACTACATTTTTGAAAAAGTAGCTTGCTGCAGTTACGACTACTTTTCCTGAAAAGTAGCGGCTTTCTCTACTTTTTTTTTCTTTTACCTGTAGGTGAAGTTAAGGGTACAGATTCTGAGGGGATGATCTTCATATACATATGTTATACATATGCGGCATTGAGAGCTAAATACCCAGGTAAAGTGCACAAATCACCTCTTTGCTCTGATCACCATATGTAACATTTTTCAACATATCTATTCCAAAGCTGTAGATTTCTAGGAGTTAAAATATGTAAAACTACCGATAAAAGGTATTATAACGAAGTAAATTTCTCCATCATTTTTGGTCCACGCCGGGGATCGAACTCGAGTACACTTATTGCGGAACAAGTCGCTCTACCAACTGAGCTACGCAGACGTTCGTTCTTGCTGCTATCTGCCTTTATGTCGTGTGCGTCCTGCGGGGCAGGCACGTCACAGTATATACAGTAGCGTCTCTATATAACGAACTTCCATTTAATGAAATGTTCTATTTAACGAATATTTTTGCAGAACCTTGACTTTGAACGACATTTACCTGTGAATTAATCTCCATATTACGAAAATAAATTTCTATGTAACGAAGGTTTTTTCGACTAAAAATTACCATTTTGGATTTCAAAAATTTTGCTTTACAATTTTTTATCTCGCTGATGGCAGCAAAGCTTCCTTAATTCCTTAACTTGAAACTTTTGGTTCTAGGAAGCGCACGGAATCTTGTAGGAAGAGGGACTCCAAGCGGAGTTTTATCTAAGGAGACTTTATGAAGTAGCTGTTTCTCCAAATGCGGATAGAAAGTCCATTGTAGAAACTGCATTTCACAGGGAAGAACCGGTTGTAACTGGTGTAGGTCTGATTCTGTAGAAGTTACGTATTCATTCTCATTCAATCACTACACGCTTAACTCGCCTGTGTTGTTCGCTCAAAATGCCGAAAAGAAAATGACTGGCTCGGGCTTTATGGTATTTGGAGTGATCAAAGATTTTTGAGTCATGGTCGTTAAAGGGTTAAATACTTTTTTTTTTTAATTGGATGTTTAACGACCACCGTGAGCAACTCAATGGGCTATATGCAGTCGCCCGTCCCTAATTTAGAGCCACTGTTTCCAGGGAAGGGAGAGAGCCAGTGCGGTAAGACAAACACAACATCCATGCCTTACCGAGATTCGAACCCGGACCCCTTTCGGACGAATGATCAGAAGCCATCGCTTAGACCACTGCGCCACCAGGGCTAAGTACCTAATCAAAGAAACAAAATGTTCAGTAAGTTCTAAGGGAGCTAGGTAAAAGCCTTCAATAATGACGGAGAAAATAAGATATGTAGAGTAGTTTTTTAATAACCAGTTTTGTTTGTGATGCCCAAATGTGAAAGTATTATTCATGAACATTACAACAATAAAAAAAAGTATATTGGTTGAGGCAGAGATTCGGCGATTAAAACAGGCAAGCGCTCTTTCCACTTCGCCACCAAAATAGGACAAACACGTTCAGACAAAGGAAATTTCACTTCATTTCCTTTCATTTTATTTTTCAGTTGCCACATTGTATTACACATCATAATTTCATTGTAACAATATACAAATGCTATAGCCAGGAAGAAGAGAGACAAGGCGATGTGACCTGACATACCCCCCCCTCCTCGCCCTAATCGAAGAAAAATAATTAAAAAAAAAAAAAAAAAGACAGCGCACATACAGCGGGTGTTGGTCAATTGCACTGACCCCATTTACGAAAAGAGTCAGCTGCCCTCCCAGCCTCTCCGGATTAATGCCAGAGATTACTGCACTCAGAGACCACCGAATTTGAGGTGTGTTTAAATTACCTTTTCTTGGGAGTCTGCGTTCTTCTTCCGAATTAGGACGAATATTGTGATTTGAGAGCAATTCCCGGAAAGTAAACTTGATATTAGAGATTCACTGTTTATTGAAAAACAATCGGATTCCTTTGGCTTTTTTCTGCTTAGCGAAATTCCGGTACTTTCATTATTTATTACTGCATGTTTTCTAATATATATCAAATACGTGGAGATAATGTAAATGGACGATGTAATCACTCTTTCCACGTTATTTTTAAACAACGCATAGCGACTGAAAAATTGTATTCCGGCACTGCTGGGATCGAACCCCAGAACTCTCGATAACTAGTCGAGTGCGTTCGAATTTACGCTACAGCGCCAACAATTCTCAGCGCAATGCGTGGTTTTATCAGTCAGCATCTGACTATACGAATGCGTATTGATGGTCTCAGCAACTGAGATGTCGTCATCTGGTGGCATTTAACGCAACAGCTATTTTAATTGTAGCTGATAAATTCAAAGGGCGATAGAAATGTTTAATATATATCAAATACGTGGAGATAATGTTTAATATATATCAAATACGTGGAGATAATGTTTAATATATATCAAATACGTGGAGCTACAATTAAAATAGCTGTTGCGTTAAATGCCACCAGATGACGACATCTCAGTTGCTGAGACCATCAATACGCATTCGTATAGTCAGATGCTGACTGATAAAACCACGCATTGCGCTGAGAATTGTTGGCGCTGTAGCGTAAATTCGAACGCACTCGACTAGTTATCGAGAGTTCTGGGGTTCGATCCCAGCAGTGCCGGAATACAATTTTTCAGTCGCTATGCGTTGTTTAAAAAATAACGTGGAAAGAGTGATTACATCGTCCATTTACATTATCTCCACGTATTTGATATATATTAAACATTTCTATCGCCCTTTGAATTTATCAGCTACAATTAAAATAGCTGTTGCGTTAAATGCCACCAGATGACGACATCTCAGTTGCTGAGACCATCAATACGCATTCGTATAGTCAGATGCTGACTGATAAAACCACGCATTGCGCTGAGAATTGTTGGCGCTGTAGCGTAAATTCGAACGCACTCGACTAGTTATCGAGAGTTCTGGGGTTCGATCCCAGCAGTGCCGGAATACAATTTTTCAGTCGCTATGCGTTGTTTAAAAAATAACGTGGAAAGAGTGATTACATCGTCCATTTACATTATCTCCACGTATTTGATATATATTAAACATTTCTATCGCCCTTTGAATTTATCAGCTACAATTAAAATAGCTGTTGCGTTAAATGCCACCAGATGACGACATCTCAGTTGCTGAGACCATCAATACGCATTCGTATAGTCAGATGCTGACTGATAAAACCACGCATTGCGCTGAGAATTGTTGGCGCTGTAGCGTAAATTCGAACGCACTCGACTAGTTATCGAGAGTTCTGGGGTTCGATCCCAGCAGTGCCGGAATACAATTTTTCAGTCGCTATGCGTTGTTTAAAAAATAACGTGGAAAGAGTGATTACATCGTCCATTTACATTTGCATGTTTTCTATTTTTAAAGTTCGGACATGTCTTGAACTATTGATAAGTCTGTTGCAATAAGGTACATTGATATTGATACCGCCGCTGGCACCAAAATGTTACGACAATGGGTCATTTTCCCACCGCTGTCAATCAATTTAACAACCGTAGCCGAGCAATTAGTATATTTCTTCACTGAGATCCTTCGACGTAGTTCTTGGCGCGAAAACTGTATTATATGGGCATAAACTTAAACAATTTGAACCAATCACATGCGTGCACATAAATAATGTGTTCTATGACTGCGCTGACGGCCTAAACAAATATTTAATTGGCTATAAAAACATAACAATGGCACACCTATGAATAAAATTTAGCTCTCTTCTGAACATAAGTATTGGGTCAACTTTGACCAAAATCAGTTCTGCTGATAGTTTTAATAAACTTAAATTCCACAGTTCAGTCTTACTATTTCTCAGTTTAGTTCTTGCAATATATCAGTTCAGTTCCTCAACTAATTGCGTAGCAGATGTAACAATAAAAACAAAATGTTTCTACTTACATGGGTGCTGCCAAGAATAAATCCAAATTGTGATTGCACTAGTAAAGTAAAACACACCTTCCTTTTTACATGGAAGATTTCATTGTAGGAGCTGCGTCCCCTGGCGCTACCGAACACACACACACACATCCAGGCGTTTCTTGAGGGAGCCTCGCTTCGCCTCGTAACATAAGCGCGTTTCTTCACTTCCTCCACAGTAGGGGATGAATGGGGATGATTCCACACTGCAGTGGTTGGCATTCGAACCCGAGCTTCGCTTCTCTCTTTTTTTTTTTTTTTTTGAAGGTTTAACGACCACCGTGAGCAACTCAATGGGCTATAAGCAATCGCCCGTCCCTAATTTAGGGTCACTGGTTCCAGGGAAGGGAGAGAGCCAGTGCCGTAAAACAAACAACATCCATGCCTCACCGGGATTCGAACCCGGACCCCTTTCGGACGAATGATCAGAGGCCATGGCTTAGACCACTGCGCCACCGGGGCGGCGCTTCTCATTGGAATTACCACTGTCCACTCGCAGACTTCTTAATTCCTCTGTAACTTTGCTTTCCCTGGGCCAACCAGTCGCTAATTTCCATTAGGCTCCCAGCCTAGAAATTGCTGCTTTATCAAACGGATTTAGGCATTCCGCTGTCTTTATGGCAAATCTGGCATATCCAGCTGCCTCGAGTTGTCCTCCGTTTCTTACCAAATAAAGGGAGATTCGCTGCTTCATTTATCCCAATTCATATAGTAGATCCAAGGCATCCAGCCCAGCCTTTCACATCGGAGAGCGTACAGACAACTAAACTTTCTTCCTTATTTTCACGCTAAGTGCGAAATCTTATTTTTCTGCACGGACCACACAGAGAGCAATTGTTCTCGAAAATGCCCCAAACAATAGACGAATTTACGATTAATCGCTAAACCTTTTGTCCCCCATCTTCATTCATTTCTACTCAAGTGGCCCCTCTTTGAAATGTAATTCCTTCCCTGTTTAGACTGGCCGTCAGCTGCGCCCTGATATTTATGACCTAACAGCGCGCTAGGAACTCTAGACCACCCAGCCAGAGGGAATGCTTCGCCTCCTTTCTGTCCTATCCCCAGATAAAACTTTCTCTGCTGTTTACACTTTTAAACTCCAATCAAGCCTCGAACATAATTAATACTTAATTAATTTCATACATCCACCACGCCCATTAATTACTAAATTAATGGCGGGGGTGGGTCGTAACAATATTTTTACTAGTTGTGGAATCTCAGGAAACGTTTGCTGGAACAGTGAACCTCAACAGAGTCTATTAGCGTTACCCAGCAGATACCACGTGGAGGTTGACACTTCATCCTCCAAAATGTTTTTTTTTTCTTTCATTTCTCCCCCCCCCCCTTTTTTTTAAATTTTCTTTGTTTCTTTTCTTCAGTTTTTTTTTCTCTCATTTTAATTTATCTTGTTCTTTTTTAGCTTTTTTAATTTTTTATCTCTCATTTTAATTTTTTTAATTTTTTACCTTTTTTTATTCTTTTTTTTTGCTTTTTTTATTTTCTTTTTCTAATTCGTTTCCTTTTCTTGGCATTAATATTCCATTGTTACTATTTATCATTTCAATTAGTAAACAGTCATTTCCCTCAGCAGTATGATCAGTTTTAATGGCCGTTCCGAAATATGCTCTGTCTGTTGCTTTTCGCTTAACACTATTTGATATGATTTGACCGGAGAGCAGTTTTGGTGGGTCATGGTTGTGACACAAGCCGGATCATAAAATAACTGATGTGCTAGTATCCAGGCACACTTTTGCCAAGCATTTGCGTTCTGTACAACGCCACTTCCAATCTATCTCTGTTTCTACATCTTTATAAAATGTGTCCTGAATGTATCACTAATTTTTTCCCTCTTTGGCTGTACATAAATTCCATGTTACCTCTGTAATTGCTGTCTGAAGAATGATGCAATGCAATCACACCACTGTTTTGCAAAGAGTATAGGTGGCACATGCATTGTTCAGCAGAGAGCATCTTATGCCGGAAGCTCTCTGTTTCACCCTTTCTCTAGAGGGGGAGGGGAAACTTTGTGGGCCTTCTGTTTCCACCTCTCATCTATCAGATAAGAATCACAGATTGGGGTCAGTGCAGAAGACCCATGCCCATATAGCAGTTTGATAAATGAATAAAAACAGCAATTAACTCATTATAAATAGACGTATCAGTTTGTTCTAGTATTTTCCCACAGTATTTGTAATTTTCTTGTAGGACTTCCGTCCACAGTGAGTAAAGTTTAGGTCCCAGCCACCTACAGCGAGATCGCCTTATGGGCAGGACACAGAAATGGAAGGAACGAAAGCAAGTCTAGCGACTTTGACAAAACAGTTTGTAGTGAGATTAGAGTACAGTAGATGGCGCCACCGTACAAGTACGATGTTGCACACAGAGGGGTGAGAGAATTTCAGGGGGGGCATAGGAAAGGATATCCATTTAACCGATGGGTCCAGCCTGGGGGCCGTCACTTAACGTGATCGTACGATATTCAGCGATTGTTAGTAAATCACACCATCTCTGAAAGATCAGCCCAGGTTCGAACCTGAGGACCCTGCTTTGATAATCTGACTCGATAACGACTAAGCCATCCACTGCTCTTCAGTTTCTTCTAAAAATGAATAGCCTTATTTATAGTTAATTGCACACCAGACCTCGATTTCACCCCACCCCGCTCTCAATTAGTCGTAGTAACTCACACCTTATCAATTTTTCTCTCCTCAATTAATCTTGATAAATATACCTTATACCTGTACTCTGTGATTTACTCTTTGCGTCTCGTACAATCTGTAATATCACCATACAATTCAGTGTTTATTACCTATTATATTCAAATTATTTCATAAGATATGCCTGAAAAAATTTAAATTATTAATAGATATCAAATCACAAGGTAATGAATTCCATAACTTTGGGCCGGTGTAGTTTATATTCATTTTAACTGTTTTAGTTTGTGGGAACAGTGGTATTAGTTGTGATCTAATTCTAGTAACATTTAGTGATATTATATCTTGGTATAAATCATTTTTAATTCTTTTAAACATTATTTTATCCAAATTAAAATCATATAATTGTTTTATATTAAAATCATATAGTGTTACAGAGATTTTATACAGGGTTTTAGGATTTTATATACTATCTCAAAATGCAACCTTTTTCCATCTCGTGCTCCCATTCCTTTGTTTCCCCAAAGCGTGAGAGAAATTTCTCAGTCAGTTCCCCATTAAACATCGGATGCACAGTTATTTACTAAGACGACATTTTGTCTAAGCTTAGTATATGCACATTGTTTGTTGAATGGAGATTAACTCTATCGCGCCTCTTTTGATGCTTTACAGGTTTGTATTTCAATGCTGCCGACAAATAACTAGCCCCTTACATTTTACTTTGAGGCTTTAGATTTACCGAAGACGGTATGTTTGTTTCTCACGGGGAACTTTCGGATATGCTTTAGGGCATTTTTGGGAGACAGGGGAGAAGGAGGCGAGAAGACAGTTTTCTGTGGTCTTTTTTTTTTTTTTTTTTTTTTTTTTGATTGGAGGTTTAACGACCACCGTGAGCAACTCAATGGGCTATAAGCAGTCGCCCGTCCCTAATTTAGGGTCACTGGTTCCAAGGAAGGGAGAGAGCCAGTGCCGTAAGACAAACACAACATCCATGCCTGACCGGGATTCGAACCCGGACCCCTTACGGACGAATGATCAGAGGCCAACGCCTTAGACCACTGCGCCACCGGGGCGGCTCTCTGGTCTAGGAGAGCGAGCGGTCACGAAAAGTAGGACGAGGTGATTGCCCCAGCGTATGCTGGGAGGTCTTAGGTGGACCGTGAGGTCAGGGGATTTTCTCGACAGCGCGAGAGATGAAGGAAAGCAGGACTTACGAAAAAAGGAATTGGAGTTTTAAGCGGGAGAGTTAGGAAACATAGCACAGCTAACGGACAACCTTTGCAGGCAATTAAATGAAGAAAAGAATAAAAGTTTCTTAGACATATTTACGAATCGCAAGATATATTTGCATGCAATTATTATCATTTGGTTATTACGTGTTAATAACTATCATCTTCAACCATACAAGACTTAGTAACTCAACCACGCAATAGCTATGAAGTTAATATGAACATGTTAACAACAAGAACAAAGATAGCAAAAGAAATTGTTAACAATAGTTATATTGTTTGAGATCGGCCAGAAAGAGATCCTCAATTTCTGTGCTTAGTTGTAGTGTGTAGATTTACATAAAATTACTCTCAATAGGGATTTTAGTGAATTTGAATCGAGTTTTAAGTCAGTAAATTCATGCTTGTAGATAACATCGAGTTTTAGCGGAATCATGTTCCCAAGACCCAGAACAGAGAATTTATCAATTGCTTTTATTTATGCCTTTTTCTTTCTTTCATTTTTTAGAAGAAAAATTTAAAAAGCAATTGCAATTTTTGAGGCCCTTCAGTCAGCGTTGCATTCAAAGAGTTTTTTTCGGGAGGGGCAATTACAAATTTTGAGGGGCTGAAACTTGTTGACTAATTATATACATATAATCAGAGTTTTATTATTTATATATATATACATTAATATATATATATAAATTTTAAGTAGAGTATAAAAATTTTCTTATGCTCGTATGACGCAAATGCAAATTCCAAAAAATCTATACATACAAGTGATTAAAAATGCAAATATGTTACACCTTTGCTTTAATTCAGTAATGCACCACGGATTTCACCATGAGGTGGTGTAAAATATTGAGGTTACCAGTAAAATAACTATGCGCTGGAGAACCCCCCCCCCCCCCCCTCCAAAACCCCAACAACATTAGGAGTGGTAAAAATGTCCTCGCCCTACTACAAGTGTGTTCCTGATTATTAAGGAATCATTACAGTGTTACCTGAAAACGTATGGTGTAAGCCATTTCACTGCCACTTGGGTTCAGCTCTTTTAGATTAGCACATATAGTACAAAAAAAAAACTAACCGTTTGGATGCCAGTTTGAGCTGCCTCATTTCGTTTTTTTATTTTCTGGTAATAGAGTGTAAACCACCCACCACCAGAAAAAAAATCTTTTTCTGGGAATAATTTCTGATAATTTGCTATCGTTAAAAATCAGGTAGCAAATAATTTGTTGTATTGGAAGCATTAACGACACGTTAGCTACTTTGAGGCTTAACCGTATACATGGAAAGTTGAAAACAAAGCTGAATGCCAGCTTCCAAAACATGATGTATTGCATCTCTACTCTGTGAAATTAGGTTTTTATTGCGGAAATAGTTCGAGTTGTCAGTGCTTCGAAAATTGCTCCTTCGGCGAGGACTGTTTAATATTTTATTGAATAATGATAGAAATTTCAGGTTGAAGTCCATGTCGATGATTTTTTTCTTCTTTATTATTATAATATTTTCCCTCATTTTCTTGATTTTTTAAATTGATTTTTCCAAATATTCAGCTAAAACGAAAATAATTAGACTAAATATAAAGGGAGATCACCCCAAAACCTACGGGGGATGGTCGTGGATTTTCGGGGGCTTAGCACCCCCGAGAAGATGCCTGAATCGGGTCTTTTTTTAGTTTACAGAACAAAAGCGCCGGGCCTGGCCATTTCTTCGCAGTGCGATTTAAGGGTACATAAATGAATAAAAACAGCAATTAACTCATTATAAACCGGCGTATCAGTTTGTTCTAGACATGAATAGCCTTATTTATAGTTAATTGCACACCAGACCATGATTTTACCCCCCCCCCTCAAGTAGTCGTAGTAACTCATACCGTATCAATTTTTCTCTCCTCAATTAATCTTGATAACTATACCTTATACCTGTACTCTGTGATTTACTCTTTGCGTCTCGTACAATCTCTAATATCACCATACAATTCAGTGTTTATTACCTATTATATTCAAATTATTTCATAAGATATGCTTTTCATGTTTTTCTGAAATAAATTAAAATTATTAATAGATATCAAATCACAAGGTAATGAATTCCATAACTTTGGGCCGTTGTAGTTTATATTCATTTTAATTGTTTCAGTTTGTGGGAACAGTGATATTAGTTGTTCCCAAAACTAAGGGTACAGGGCGGGCCGGACTTTTTTATAGACACTTACAACCGGGCCGGACTTTTTTCCAGACACTTACACAACCAGGCCGGACTTTTTTCCAGACACTTACAACCGGGCCGGACTTTTTCCCAGACACTTACAACCGGGCCGGACTTTTTCCCAGACACTTACAACCGGGCCGGACTTTTTCCCAGACACTTACAACCGGGCCGGACTTTTTCCCAGACCCTTACAACCGGGCCGGACTTTTTCCCAGACCCTTAAACCGGGCCGGACTATTTTCCAGATACTTACAACCGGGTCGATTTTTTCCCAGACACTCACAACCGGTCCGGGCCAAGTCGACCCATTCTTTTTATCGTAATGGTAAAGAAAGAAAAAAACTCGTGTTCCCTGATTTTCTGGTGTGTTTAACTTTTCCTATTAACTGTTTATCTAACTGTTCCTAGAGGCACTCACAGTGTTTTCACCAATCTGTAGGTTATTAAGATGGTAAAACCATTTTTGGGCTTGTTGACAACAAAAATTCGACCAGAGAGTGTGTGTGTCGTGTAGAGTGGGGGACAGAAAATGTCTGCAGTGGGGTGAGGGTGTGTGTGTGTGTGTTTGTATGAAAAAGTGGGACGACATGGATTTTTCTTCTATCCCTAATCTGTATAGGGATTGAATTTTGTATTGTTACCTCTTACTAGTTCAGAGAAAGTGTTTTTTTTTTAACGCGCTTAATCTTCCTTTTTCTCTCTTTTTAAAGGTTAGATTTTTCGATAATTGTCAAAGTTTAGTTAATATTTTTAGGTTTACATTCAACTAAATATTTTTAATAATATCTCATTTCATTATTTAATTTTCACATTTTAATAAAATACAATGGAAAGACAAAATAATACCAAATGGCACATCACGGGCCGGGCTTCCCAAATTAGGCCCATGCAGACCTCTAATCGCAAGACCTCACACGCCCGGGTTTTCCTGCAAATCCGCCCTTGCTTGGACATAATAATAATAAATTCGACCAGAGAGTGTGTGTGTCGTGTAGAGTGGGGGACAGAAAATGTCTGCAGTGGGGTGAGGGTGTGTGTGTGTGTGTTTGTATGAAAAAGTGGGACGACATGGATTTTTTCTTCTATCCCTAATCTGTATAGGGATTGAATTTTGTATTGTTACCTCTTACTAGTTCAGAGAAAGTGTTTTTTTTTTTAACGCGCTTAATCTTCCTTTTTCTCTCTTTTTAAAGGTTAGATTTTTCGATAATTGTCAAAGTTTAGTTAATATTTTTAGGTTTACATTCAACTAAATATTTTTAATAATATCTCATTTCATTATTTAATTTTCACATTTTAATAAAATACAATGGAAAGACAAAATAATACCAAATGGCACATCACGGGCCGGGCTTCCCAAATTAGGCCCATGCAGACCTCTAATCGCAAGACCTCACACGCCCGGGTTTTCCTGCAAATCCGCCCTTGCTTGGACATAATAATAATAAAAAAATTGCATTTGGATGAAACAACTGTTACAATAATGGAACTTACACCCTAGTATTATACAACTTGAAGTATTTATTCCGTATTAAATGGTGTAACAATTTATAAAGCATACAACGACTAAGTGCCGAGCTTTCACTCCGAACGGGAGGCTTTTTCAAGGCCAGTGAGCACAAGAATAATTTCGGAAACGAAGATAATTTGAAATCTTGGAGCGCGTATCTACTACGTGTCTAGGTGATATTGCGTCTCGAGAAAGGTTGTCTCGTGAACTACCTTTCAAACATTCTCTCTCGTTTTCCCCTTAATATTCTATGTCAGTAGGATCTTCCACGCAGCCGAGAATTCGAGGGAAGGGCTCTCGTTGCAAGGGTTGGGGTGCATGGATATTTCGATGCTTTCTCTAGTCAGTGTATCGAGCGATCATCTTCATGTTTTTTCATACCGGTACGGCGTCATATTGGGCTACTTCTTTGCAAATCGCTGTTTGTGTTTTTCCTGCTTTAATGTCCCTTATGTGTTCTTTCCCCCTAATTGTAAGGGATCTTTTCGTCTTTCCGATGTATGATCGAGACAAGCCATCTAGATATTCTAATGGTATCTCATACACCCCAGCTCCAGAATTCACGTCAGGGTCCTTATGCGTATTTGGTTTTCTGTGGCGATAGACATTGTCCTACGCCCGCTAGAGGAAAATATCTTCTCAAGCAGTGGCAAGAAACCTAAATTATGGCTTAGATATGTGGACGATGTGTTCTTGATTTGGCAACATGACGACAGAGACCTCGAGGAATTTCGACAGCGAATCAACACCATCCGCAACTCCATTAAATTCTTTTATGAAAAGGAAAAAGACGGGAAGCTTCCGTTTCTTGACGCTGAGGTAAGCAGATCCCAAGATGGCTGGCCGCTTATGCTCCACCGTATATTACAAACCAACAACAGTGACAAATTTCATCCCTCTTAAGTCCGTATCCCCTAGCTCATATAAAATGGCGACATTCCGTACCCACTTCAATAGAGCAATCACGATTTGCTCCACCAAAGAAACGAGGGACAGAGAAATAACAAATATCATCAAGAAAAAGGTTACTGCTGGATTCTTGGAACGGACTCTGCGATCCATCTCACACAAGATGATAACCAGGAACCGCAAGACACCACGCAGTTTGCTGGATCCATTTCATACATCCCGAAATTTTAGTTTGTGTTCAATAGCCTTATGAAGCTCCATGGATTACGCATTGGAATTAAATCAGCAATGTCCATCGCCACAGCAACAAGAAATACGCATAAGGACCCTGACGTGAATTCTGGAGCTGGGGTGTATGAGATACCATTGGAATATCCAAATGGCTTGCCTCGATCATACATCGGAATGACCAAAAGATCCCCTACAATTAGAGGAAAAGAACACATAAGGGACATTAAAGCAGGAAAAACACAAATAGCGCTTTGCAAAGAAGTAGCCCAATATGACGCCGTACCGGTATGGAAAAACATGAAGATGATCGCTCGATACACAGACTACAAAGGAACACTGACTAGAGAAAGCATCGAAATATCCATCCACACCAACCCTTGCAACGAGAGCCCTTCCCTCGAACTCTCGGCTGCGTGGAAGATCCTACTGACATAGAATATTAAGGGGAAAACGAGAGAGAATGTTTGAAAGGAAGGTCTCGAGATATCACCTTCCGCGAGACGCAATATCACCTAGACACGTAGTATATACGCGCTCCAAGATTTCAAATTATCGTCGTTCCCGAAATTATGCTTGTGTTTACCGGCCTTGAAAAAGCCTCCCGTTCGGAGTGTGTAAGCTCGGCACTTAGTCGTTGTATGTTTTATAAATTGCTACACCACTTAATACGGAATAAATACTTCAAGTTGTATAATGAGACAACTGTCGTTTATGTATCGCAGGAGGTACCAAAAGGTTGACTGAAGTCACCATTCATAGTGATAAATTTTTACAGGTGATAAATTCTACTTTGTTGTCAGAAATGCAGAGCTATACAGATGTGATGAAAAGAAAGTGGGTTTGCGTATAGCCCTACATAACGAAACATTGGAATGAATAAGATTTAAGGATACAGAACATTTGGCATATACACTGCGAAGAAATGGAATAAACGTGGATCTGACACACTTTTTTTAGAGTTTATTTTGCATATTTTCTGAGTAAACTAAAAGAATGGACTTCCTTTTCTAAAAAAAATGCAAGAGTCCTAGATAAAAGCCACATGCCAAGATTATTAACTCTTTGGAAAAAAATAATTTCTGATGTCGCGATGCCAGAATTGCTAGGTAGGTTTAATGATGATCAGAAGAGCTTTTCCTGGAGTAATGTAGGAGTAAAAAGAAACGGATACCAGACAACCAAATGCTGTCGTTACCGTCCCGTGTGGCATAAAGGTCTTTGGAGCAGAACAATAAAGATTTCCAAGAAATAAAAAAAGGCAAGGATCTGAATAATCCTATTGAGAGAGAGAGATCGCATCACGAAAGCATAAAACACGATGAATAAGTCACTGCTGCTTATGCATTCACCAAACACAAAACTCAATGTCATTTGATTGCAACGCAAATGATCAACGAGAGTTTATCTGAAGTGTTTCAATCGGAGAGAAACGCCAGGGTTATTTTAAATTAGCCGCACTTCTCATGCTACTTCCTTTTGCAACCCATAGCATCATGATTCCTTCGCCGGTAAGGAAAATCAAGCGAAAAAGTAGGTATGTGGAATGTCGTTCCTTTGGAAAAAAATAACTATCAGAAAAGACGATTTATTGAACACTCGTTCTATTAGCGAACTTCTTACGCGACAGTCAGAAGCCCACGGCATCTGAATAATGACAGACGATAATGAGCTGTTGTACTGGTTGACTGACAAGCGAGGCAAGATCTGTTTCCCCTTCACTCCCCTCTACAGCCACTAGCAAAGAAGGCAGCAGCTGCAGTTGGGTGTGAGGCTGCGCGTTTCGGACGAGGCGAAGGCGAATCTCAGCGACACTAGCCGTTGGGTGTGCCACCTCCAGCGGCTGAGCGATCTCGCAGTCTTCGCTGAAACGTCCTCGAAAGATGCTCCGTAAGGCCCCAACTTTCTTGTTCATCCAGATCTTTTTAATATGCGCGCATCGCAAAATAAAAATCATAAACCACCTGAAATTTTTACTTGCGTGTTACATAAACTATTTTTTTTTAAATTTGTCGTTTACAGTAGAACCTGTTTTGTTGTGCATGCAAGACAAATTTGTGTGAACTGATTTGTCAAACCTTGAGTTAAGTAGATGAAGGTTGAGCTTTCAGAGAAAATCTGGCCGAGTATGGGATTTTTTTTCCGAATTTAAGAACCGTCACGCATATTTAAGTATATATGGACTCCCCCATCTCTAATTTAGACCCACGGGTTCCAGGGAAGACAATCACAACAACGGTATCTTCACCATGGATTTTAATACAGCAGCACCAATCAGAGTCGGAAATGGGTCAAAAATTCTGGACCCGGACAAATCTGCTTTGAACCATAACATACATATCATCATCATCATTGTCAACCATTATCGATCCACTGCTGGATGAAAGTCTCCCCAAGTTTCTTCCACAACTGTCTATCTTGAGCCACTCTCCTCCATGTTACTCCGGCATGCTTTCGAATTTCACCCATTCACCTCCCGTGTGGTCTTTTTCTGGGTCTTTTTCTGTCCCATGTAGAATCTGCACGGACCCGGGCCAGGTCGGGCCTTTTATTTTTTTATTTTTTTTTTATGAGCAAAACAATCGCTGTGCGGTGCTTTTCTCGTTTGGAAATCTCGCAACATACAGCAGCAGGATAAGATTGAATAATTTCCGCTGTTGGAAACAATAGAAGTTTTACGACATCCTGCCCTCCTACAAAACAATTGGAGTGGGTCAGCTCACTTAGTTTTTCAATGTGAATGTAGTCCCTTCTCTCTCTCTCTCTCTCTCTCTCTCTCTCTAACTTCCACCCTCCTCTCATGCTTCAGGGAAGCTATTAACTGCAGCATTTATAAACCAAGCCACCCCGCTCGCAGACGATCTTTTTTATTGTTCTGGTCGGCGGCACTTTGTTCTCTAGATGTGCGAAACGCATTTAAGTTGTTTTAAATGGCACGGGAGAAATGGGCTGGGAGAACCTTGCTTCTGTGTATAAATATGTGCCGTATTTTTCCCATTTGTACTCTTAGGGAGTCAGCAGATGACAAATGAACCCTTAGGTATCCCATCCCAGCCCAGCCGTTTTCAAAACTTCTGTGACACTGGTTAGCTGGACAGTCTGTCGTTGTTTTCCCTATCGTATGCTCAGTTCAGTGTTGCTGATAAATACTCTTCCATACTTATTATGGGGTTTAAGAAAGCAAAAGATTTTCGCGAAAAAATCGCTGCCGGAGAATATCTGCTTGTAGACAATGTAAAGTAGAACGATCGGACTCATAATTCTGGATATTTCGTACTTTTCGAAGTACACCCCTTCCCTCTCTATCCCCAAGGATATTCCGAATCCGGCGGTAGGTAATGATAATTTGAAAACCCAGAAAATTTGAAAGGTATGAAAATTGTCGTTTACATGCAAAAAATTTTAGTATACAAGCCCCCCCCCGTCTCCTCAGACGTCACGTGACTTATACAGTCACAGAAATATTCCGAATTTACTTTTATTTTAATAGAATACGTGTAGCAATTAAGAAAACGAAAACTCTTCAGGAGTCAAATGACCGAGTGCACCAGGTGTCAAATTCGTGTTTTAGTAAATTTTGAAATTTTACGGGCCGGGCTTTAATTAAAAATTTGAAACTGGTCGGGCTGGGCTTCCCAAATTAAGGCCCGTGAAGACCTCTAGTCCTTTGGAATCCAGTCTGAGATTATTTATCTCACCGTCGTTTTGCTGTTGACGTAGTCATTTTTACAACTACCCCTTTAGAGCTGCAGAATATGATCCAGGAACTTGCTGACAAGAGTAAAGAAATTGGGATTAAAAATGAACTTTCAGAAGACAGAAGTGATGTACAATGCTTTTACAAGAAATGAAGATTTATCAATTGATGGGGAAAAGCTGGAGATAACTGATATCTGCATTTGCCTTGAACAGCAGATATCAAGTGAGGGTCACATTGATGAGGAAATTAATCGGCTAATAAAACTTGGCTGGAGAGCTTTTGAAAGAAATAGTATAATTTTCAAAAGCAATATGCCATTATGTCTTAAAGGAAAAGTGTTTAGTCAATGCATAATATACATATAGGGCGTTCATAAATTCTCTCCGGTGTGGGTATCTTAGGTTATATGGAAATCAAACGAATATATTATTAGAACGTATAATTTTCTCACTTACTTACTTACAGGAAGTATTGAAACTGTCATCCTTCATTTGCATGACATAACCTTACTGACTGTTTTACACATGTTTTCAAACACATCTGCGAGAGTCAAAAAGTTCCTCAGCAGTAATTTTAAGGCTGCTCAGCCTAAATTTGATAGCGCTACCGTCAACATTTTTGAATTAAGCAACTTGTATGTTTAATTACAGTTTTTGCTGTTTTCTTGATAACATATCAAGCTTCGGATTATGTTTCACAGCAACACAAATTTTTACAAGTTTATGATGAGTTGAAGGTTTCCAAAATGTGGCAAACTAACTAATAACGAGCTATACACCAACTACGTAGAAAATAGTATACCTATACTAGTGATCCGAAATTATTGATGTAGGTATAAAAATCACTTTTCCAAGCTTTTGCACATCAACCAGATGGCTTTTTCGAGGAAGGTAGACAGAAACTGCAACCTGGATAACAGAACGCTTTAACAATTTGAACGCGGTGACTTGACTAGACGATAAGTACGACGTAAAATTAATTTATAGACACGAGGCATCACGGTGGTTGTGCGCGCGGCATCCTCGTACGAAGAAGGCTATACTTGAAGTACTGGCTCCAGATTCGTGAAAACTCAAGAGAGACGCTATCATTGCAAGTATCGCTGTTGGCAATGATCTCCAAGGTTTCTCGAACGGCTGTACATTTAGGAGTAGAGTAGTTAGCAGATTTCTTTGTACCATCCCATATAGGAGTAGCGGATTTGAATTTGACTTCTGTGGATAGGGCCGTAATTACTTTACCGTATTTTGTGTCCCCTCGTGCCTTTAAATGATTTTTACGTCGCACTTATCGTCAAGTCAAGTCACCGTGTTCAAATTGTTTAAGCGTTCTATTATTCAAGTTGCAGTTTCTGTCTACCTTCCTTGAAAAAGCCACCTGGTCAATGTGCGGAAGCTTGGAAAAGTGATTTTTGTAACTACGCCAATAAATTCGGATCACTATAGTATAGGTATAACTTTTTTTCAAATTGTGGATGTTGTTTTGATCCTTGCCCCTCAGAAGGAAGGGAAACTTTTCCTTCTGAGGACACATGTCCTTCATATTGCATGACAAATCAGTTTTCAATCCGAAGGCACCAGTATAGAGCACAAAATTACACAGCTTTTCAACCGTAGGTTGAAGAACCGTATATGCTCCAGCTTTGACCGTCTGTCTGTCTGTCTGTCCGCACATTAACTCGCGTAAAAATGCTTCGATTTCGATGAAATTTTACTATGTGGTAGGGGGACAACCTGGGAACAAACCTTATCGAAAATGGGTGAAGTGGGGTGAAAGGTCCGGACATAGGAGCGGGATCCATTCCATCGCCCTTATGCGTCATAACTTACGTAACAACGCTTCGATTGCGACAAAACGTTATATGTTGTTTCGGAGGTATACTGAACCGGTTCTGTTGAATATCATCGAAATGGGGTCAAAGGTCAGGGCACAGCAGCGAGATTTATTTCACAGCCATTATCTTCATAAGTTGATTAAAAATGCTCCTATTGCGACAAACCCTTAGTATATTGTTCCGGAGGTATACTGAACCAGTCCTATTTAATATCATTGAAATGGGGCCAAAGGTCAGGGCACAGGAGCGAGATTTATTCCACAGCCATTATCCTCATAACTTGAGTAATAACTTAAGTAACAAATTAGTAAAATCATGCAATGCATTGATTATGTATGATACGCTTTCCAACATACCAGAAATCATTACTGAAGTTATGAGGATAATGGCTGTGGAATAAATCTCATTCCTGCACCCTGACCTTTGATCCCGTTTCGACGATATTAAACAGAATTGGTTCAGCATACCTCCGGAACAACATGATAAAGTTTTGTCGCAATCGAACTAATTATACGCAAGTTATGACGTATAAAGGCAATGGAATGGATCCCGCTCCTATGTCCTGACCTTTGACCCCATTTCACCCATTTTCAATAGGGTTCGTCCCCAGTGGTCCCCTACCACCTACTAAAATTTTATTGAAGTCGAACCAGTTTTACGCGAGTTATCGTGCGGACAGACGGACGGACAGGCAAACGGACAAAGCTGGAACATAATCGCTTCTTCAACCTATGGTTGGAAAGCGTAAAAAATGCTCCTATTGTGACAAAACTTTAGTATGTTGTTCAGGAGGTATACTGAACGAATCAATAGTCAGGGTAGGGAGGAGGGTTTGCCTGCGCGATTTCTGGTATGTTGGAAATCGTATCATAATCAATGCATTGCATGTTTTTACTAACTTTTTTTTTTTTTTAATTGTTGTTTCTTTTGCTTTTCAAAAATAAAACAGAAATGAAACCGGGTGAGGAACACCTTGATCCAACCCGTTTGACCCGCTAGAAATTGTCGACCAGCTGACCCATGCCCTGTTTCCATCTCTAGTAGAAATAAGGAATTTCAAAGTTTCTTTACGCGTTAAAATGGTAGAAACAACACATCTTTTATTAAAATGATCATAAAATCTTGCTGTAACATTGGGAGGACTGCTTTTTTTTTTATTCAGAGTATCAGAAAGTTTTAAAATTCAATTAGCGGATTTATTGATTTCATAATATGTTGAACGCATAGGCACCCGTAAAGTGGGGCAACAGGGGGGGGAGCACTTTCCCTCCGCTGGAGATTTGACATTGCCATTTTTGTTTTCGGAAGGCACTACAAATATTTTCATGATAAATCGAATTTTCTTGTTGAACTTCTCGGTGGGTGTATATACATAGTAAAAATAGTAAAACCATTGGGAATTTATCGTGAAAAGTAATAATATTGGATTCTTGCCGTGAATGTTCGAACTCAGCGTATATACCCATACACAGCACAAAACGTTTGAGATATGTATGAGTAATATTACAACCTCTCATTTTCGTTACACTTTCAGAGAGATCTTACAATTACGTTTCAGCAACATCTATTTTGGAACATAACTCTTTGTACATTACGGTTACGCTAAAAATAGCATTCACCGATACTACTGTTTTATAGTTTCCATTGTACATAATTGCCACCTTGATGTTACATTCCGGCGATATTTAAGATTTTTGGTTTGGCAACGGCGTGGATGCGCATGCGCATTTATGCCATTTCACCGAAGCACTCTCGTAGTCGTATTTCCACGTGCTACTGGGATATCCTTTGGTGATACTGACGTACTCAAGTTAGCTAATTAGTTGATTTAAGATTTCATCATTTTTTCTTTTTTGTATGTGATTCAAGATCATCTGAAAGTAAGTAATTGTTTTGATTATTATAATTTAAATTCTAAAAAAGCATTTTATAAAGTCTAAGGAGATAGCTGTGTTGTTGTATTACAGTAGTATACTATACCAGCATGTTCTTTTTTTTTTTACTTGAAGCTGAGAAATTTCATATTGGTAGGTATTTAGAGAAATGACGAATTTGATTTTAGTTCTTTTTTTCGCTGAAATATAGTCTATTCCATACGTATAATAGAAATTCGACACCCTCATTTGGAACCGATTTTTATTTCTTTTGTTATCAATATATAAAAGCCGCCACTGTTCCCAATGGACAGCGGACTGCATTGAACCGGTGAAAACGTAAACAACTCGTAATACGACTGTTGTTGCTTTTGAAACAACCGTCGAGTGTAATATTTTTTAATGCGAATTTAAAAAGTTTATTAAAACTGTACTATTCAACGTAGTAAATACGTAACAGTAATATGATGTCACAAATATCTTTCAAATACGTAACCGTAACATGAAGTTGGTATGTTGAAGTTACAAAGACCTTTCACTGTAATGTATCAGTTATGTTTCAAAGTTATGTAACGTTTAAGGACATTTTGACGTAACCGTAAGGTTTCTGAAACATTACTGTTACATTGCGCAACGTATCTGAAAAGTCTCAATGTTTCAGTGCTACGCACTTGTAACATATACGAAATATTCTGTGCTGCGTGGTTACTTATACTATCGAGAAGCATGAAAGGCGGAGGAATGAAAAATACATCGTTCACCGCTAGACCAAGATCTTCTGAAGTTTTTCAAAAATTTTGTCTTGAGGGTATTTTTTCCTTCTTGAAAACCAATTGGTTGATGGCTGGGATATAGTCGCGCATGGAACACAAGTAGCTAAAAGGCACAATCCTTAAACGAACAACAAAGGAACTTCCTTATTGTCCGAACAAGATGTCTAATATCATTTATGTTTATATATAATTTGTGAATACTAAGCTTGCGGTGTTAAGATAGAATAATAATAACATTTCGCAGAATAAAATGTTTATTATACATCGACTTTAGTTTCGCAGAGCGTTTGGCTCGGCTTCCTCAGGACGAATGGAGCGTAAACATTCAGATCATTGTGACATCAGAATTCTGACGGTCACGGGTTTTGGTAAGTTGTTTCCACGCGCTTGAAAGAAATGGAGTCGACGTCATGTCGTTGACAAGCCGTGGCGAGTTCCGGCATATGTGGAAAGCTCCTAATACATTAAGCTTGATAGTCGAGTCCGGTTTATCAATAAGCGTAGCGTTTCCAAACAAAAATGTATGGTTATTTTCTTGACAATGTTGAGCTATAGAAGACTTCTTCAGTTCATAGTTCCGTACATAGGTCTTGTGTTCCTTCACACGGAAACTGTCCTATATATGAAAGAGCACATTCACAAGGTATCTGATAAATTCCCCAGAAGTTCATGTCTTCGACGTAGTCTTTTGATCCGTAAAAATTCATCTTGTTTATGGGGTTGAAACTAACTTTGAAATTAAAACTTTTAAGGATTTCTGAAATTCCGAAGCAAATCTGAGGAGCAAATGGGATAACTGCCCAATTCTTTCGTATTGGGAGGTCTATAGGCATGAGCGTGCAGACGGCTTTGGTTTCCTAAAATTTTGGACAACTTTGTTTATAACGGAAGGGCTGTATCCTCTGTGTACTGCAATTCGTTTAAGAAAATCAAGCTCTTTCTGTAAGGAATCCTCAGTTGAGCAGATATGTTTTGCACGATATACTTTCCACATATACCGGAACTCGCCACGGCTTGTCAACGACATGACGTCGACTCCATTTCTTTCAAACGCGTTGAAACAACTTACCAAAACCCGTGACCGTCAGAATTCTGATGATGTCACAATGACTTGAATGTTTACGCTCCATTCGTCCTGAGGAAGCCGAGCCAAACGGTCTGCGAAACTATAGTCGATGTTTTTATTATTATTCTATCATTTATGTTGCTTCTAGATTTTCTAGTTTTCAATTAAATTTATATGTTAAGTGATAAAAACGGTTAGATAATAAGAAGTCACAGTGAAAATTTGCATGCAGTGTTTGTATCATCAGATATGATATTTTCGTGCTAAAAATTATCTAAGTTAAAAAGCAATGCCGTCTTACGCACGATTTTAAAAATTTAATATTAAAAAATATATGTACACGTTAGACCTTTCGAGCTTACAATAAACTCATCGTCAGATGTAATAGAATGCACAAACACAAGCGATAAGGTGTTAGTTATATATACCACGACCGTCGTGTCACACGTGACGTATGTCCAAAAAGATTTAACGCATGTGAGGAAATAATCGGTCAATCTCAATGTTTTTCCAGGTCCCTTAACTGTTTCCAAGGGAGGGGGATAGTACAAGGAGAGTCATCATCGCAGCATAAATGACTGTATTTATAAATCAGTAAACTTTCTGTGAAAATAATACCAGCACGAAGTCTAGGGGTATTCAAGTGTTTGTATAGATTATTTGTAATTACCAGGGCTAGATTTTCATGACATAAAAATTGCAAGAAAATTTCATTTCATTTCATTTCATTTTATTATTTCTGCTGTTACAGGTTATTGAATAATGATAACAATTATTGACAGTTATAAAATAACAGCAAGGAAGCTCCAGGAAAAGGCCTCATTGAGTCCTGTCTAAGCCCGGAGCTCCCTGAAGGAAATTTACAAGTCAAGTACAGCAATGTACACCACCAGCCATTAGTATAACTCTTTCTCTCCCCCCCCTGTTATTCCCTTAAATAGTTAGCTTAATAGGTATGCTTTTAATTTTTTTCTTATAGTTGTTAAAGTTATTAATCAATGTCAGTTCTCTGAGCAATGAATTCCAAAACGCGGGCCCACAATAATTTAAACTTTGTTTCATAGTTAAAGTTTTAGGGAGCACTGGTATAAGTGCCTGTTGATTTCTTGTATTATATTGATGCGTATATGTAGATATTTTAATTAATTCCTGCTCTATGTTATTTTTTATTCTTTTGTACATGATTTTACCCAAGTTAAAATTATATAGTTGTTTAATAGTCATTATGTTATATTTGTTAGGGTCAACTCTTGTATATGTATGTATACATGATTGAGAAAAAATAACATTATTACAACTATATTTTAAATCTAATAAATCTAATATACTTGTTTTGAAGTATTTGTAATTTTTTAATATTAGATTGAGTTGTTTGACCCCATGTTAATATATAGTAGTTAAATGTTCTGTTAAAAATGCATTTATGATATAAAAATCCTGAAAAAAAATGCTCTATAAAACTAAAAAAAAAAAATTACCTACCAAATGCTCATTTATGTTTTTATTTCCTTGCAAAACTAATTAATTAAAAAAAGACGAGGTGCATGAAACAAAACAAAAAGAATCTAAAAAATATAATTTAATCTCATGACTGTTGTTGTGTCAACTGTAATTCTTTGTTTTACTAACCAACACATGACCTATTACACAAAACAAAGGATAAACAAGAAATACAACTTAATTGTTTTACAGTTTTCGTGCAAAACTAAAAATTTATTCCCCAAACACATGCCCTGTAAAAAAAAAAAACCTTAAAAATATAATTCAACTTTTTACTGTTTCTTTGCCAAATTGAGTCTCTTTTTGTGAACAAAAAAATGCCCTATAAAAGAAAACAAGAAAAAAACATGAAAATGCAACTTGTATTTTCTGTCAGTTCCTGTACCAAAATGACAGTTTGAATTTTACTAACAAAAATTTTATTTGAATATTTTTCGTTGTCCATGGCAAACTGGAGGTTTTTATTTCATCATCCAGAATTGCAATGCACAACAAAAACCTTGTGCAGATTTTTAAAAGGGAATGATTTTCTGTTGGTTGCCAACAAAGCTTTAAACATTGAAAAGTTCCTTTCCACTTCTATTGACACCACAGGACCATACTAGAAATAGTCCATTTGTTCTAAGTCTCCTGAAATTTCACCGAGGGAAAAGTTTCTCCCCGGTAGCATATCTGCATTTAAACACAGCTTTTCATATCCTACATTTTTTTTAAAAATTGCTCAATTTTCTTTTGCACAGCCTTTCCCAATCACAATGTCCAAGTCATTCACAACTTTCTTTACCAAATCTATTTGATGCACTGATCGGAATGCTGACTTCTCTAAGGAAGTAATGGCACTAGGCAAAAATCAAAAATTCAATACAAATTTTGAAGATGACAATCCGTTTTTTGGTGTAAATATGAAAAGGATGGTAAGTCAGATAACATCCAAAAACTTCAGAATTTCGTTGTCCTGGAGCGGGAATCGAACCCACGTTTCCCCGATATGCGAACCACACAACACCCAGAACGACCAAGTCTCAAGCATCCGATTAATTTGAATAATTGTCATATTTACACCAAAAAACGGATTGTCATCTTCAAAATTTGTATTGTATGGGGTAATCCCGTATTCCATTCGTGATTCATCTATACTCCTCCCGGTAATCACGGGATAGGATTCTTAACCTCCAGATTAGCTAAACATGAATGCCGGTTGCATCGACTAGCGAATCCTGTGATGGTTTTATTCAAATGAATCGAAAACTTGAGACTTGGTCGTTCTGGGTGGTGGTGTTGTTAGCATACCCGGGCGCTTTCTGGGAAACGTTGGTTCAATCCCCGCTCCAAGACGGCGAAATGTTCAAGTTTTTGGATATTATCTGACTTACCACCCTTGTCATATTTACACCAAAAAACGAATTGTCATCTTCAAAATTTGTATTGCATGGTGTAATCCCGTATTCCATTCATGATCCGAAATTGAACTTTATATAAGAAAATTTACCTGCAATTTCAGGATCAGAAATAGCCTCTGCGCAGCTTTAATTGAGGCTGCTTCCTTGCTGACGATGATCATCTTCATCCAAGGGAAAATCATCCAAATATGCCCTTTTTATTGAAAATACCAAAATATGCAAAATAATGACTCAAAAATAAGAAAAAAATGACTTAAAATGACCGAAAAGCGGTTGTCTTCTTCAAAATTTGTATTGCATGGTGTAATTCTGAATTCTATTCATGATCCGAAATTCAACTTTATGTAAGAAAATTTACCTGCAATTTCAGGATCAGAAAGTAGCCTCAGTGCAGTTTTAATTGAGGCTGCTTCATTGCTTTCGATGATCATCTCATCCAAGGGAAAATCATCCAAACATGCCCTTTTTATTGAAAATACCAAAATATGCAAACTAATGACTCAAAAATAAGAAAAAATTGCCTTAAAATGACCGAAAAGCGGGTGTCTTCTTCAAAATATTTATTGTATGGTGTAATTCTGTATTCTATTCATGATCCGAAATTCAACTTTATGTAAGAAAATTTACCTGCAATTTCAGGATCAGAAAGTAGCTTCAGTGCAGTTTTAATTGAGGCTGCTTCATTGCTTTCGATGATCATCTCATCCAAGGGAAAATCATCCAAATATGCTCTTTTGTTGAAAATACCAAAATATGCAAACTAATGACTCAAAAATAAGAAAAAATTGCCTTAAAATGACCGAAAAGCGGGTGACTTCTTCAAAATTTGTATTGTATGGTGTAATTCTGTATTCTATTCATGATCCGAAATTCAACTTTATGTAAGAAAATTTACCTGCAATTTCAGGATCAGAAAGTAGCCTCAGTGCAGTTTTAATTGAGGCTGCTTCATTGCTTTCGATGATCATCTCATCCAAGGGAAAATCATCCAAATATGCTCTTTTTGTTGAAAATACCAAAATATGCAAACTAATGACTCAAAAATAAGAAAAAATTGCCTTAAAATGACCGAAAAGCGGGTGTCTTCTTCAAAGTATTTATTGTATGGTGTAATTCTGTATTCTATTCATGATCCGAAATTCAACTTTATGTAAGAAAATTTACCTGCAATTTCAGGATCAGAAAGTAGCCTCAGTGCAGTTTTAATTGAGGCTGCTTCATTGCTTTCGATGATCATCTCATCCAAGGGAAAATCATCCAAATATGCTCTTTTTGTTGAAAATACCAAAATATGCAAACTAATGACTCAAAAATAAGAAAAAAATGGCTTAAAATGACCGAAAAACCTGAAAAAAAAGCGATATTGTGTAAAAAAAAAATTAACCAATAACAAAGGTACTTAAATCAGCTTAGTTTTGCATGAAGCACGTTTGTATACACGTGGACGTTTTAGATTGCGAAAAAAAAATATGAAAAATCATGAGAAATCTTAGTCCTAATTACAGTTTCTGTCCCACTCCTGAAAACTGAGCTATGGGTGCCTGTAGTCGAAAGTACAGCTGCCTGTACGATAACGTTTGGATAAAAATAATTACACAACTGGTCTTTAAAAACTTTTTTTTGAAGCTGTAAGTTAAGAAGCCACCTACAAAAAATTAATTTTCAAAACAGCATGCATTTATCAAGACAGCTCTGTCAATATATTCACAAAGGTAGTATGATTTAGTAAGGTTTTCGCAGTAGAACTGCGATCGACTTTCACCGATCTCTCTTCCAAAAATTCATTTTTAAAACAGCATATGCTCATTCAACGAAACATTCCTCTTAATATTTTTGCCACGGCAATTATTTCCAATTTGATGAGCATTTAAAAGGAGGAAGCTTCCTGCAAGATGAAGCACGCGAGATTTGACATTCTTTTAGAGCAGCAGGTAAGGCGCATGCGCATAAAAAACTCCATACATGCCATTTGTTCACGGATCCCATAGGAATGTTTTTTTAAATAATCTTAACTCCAAACTTCAGTGTTATAGTGAGCTGAAATTATTATCGACACGACCTTTCTTTACTTGTATATAGTGATGCAGTTCTAAATGAAAAATGGCTTAGCGGTAAACGGAGTTAAAACACAACAGAAAAGAATTTCCTAAAATTTTTTTCAAAAGGGCTGTAAAACCTTGTTTCCTGTTTTTATTTAGCATTTTTATTAAATTTTCATTACTTACTAATTTTATCAATTTATATTAAAATTGCTAAATTTAATCAATTTTAAATGAGCGTAAGAATATTACATGAAAGTTATACGATGAAATATAAAATTTTCATTTTAATACCACTCTCTCGTTCTATACGATTCATCTGCCAAAAATAATGCATTAATTACATTGAGCTAACACAGTCACATCAATATACACTGAAGAGCAATTGAATTAGAGACGGCTGGCGTTATGCAAATGTGGCGCTGTGGGTGGCCCTGTAAATGAAAACGACATGACGTATGCAGCGATTCGACAATAAGGAGTGATGCGACGGGAATCAGTAAGAGTCGGACGCAGTATGGGTAAGACTAAGGATCTAAGCGCATTCGATCATGGGCAAATTGTTGGGGCCCGACGAATGAGTCACTCTATCTCGGAAGTCCTGCAGGGACTAGGATTTTCACGAGCCACTGTGTCACGGGTGCACCGTGATTACATCGAATCCGGTAAAACCATCCCTGCAAGGGCCAACTGTCGTAGAGAACAGCGTGTGGATGAGCGGGGTCATCGTCGGCTAGCTCGCATTGTAACAGTGGATAGACGGGCCACAGTGCAAGAAATCACTCGGCAATTTAATGCTGGTGCACAAAAACGTGTAAGCAGCCACACCATCTCCTCGCTATAGAGTACAGAAGCCATCGTCCCACGAGGGTACCGCTGCTGACCGCACATCACAGGGTGCAAAGATTAGCATGGACGCGGAAACATCGCCACTGGACCCTAGACATGTGGAAAAATGTTGCCTGGACTGATGAATCGAGATTCACGTTGGTACATGCGGATGGCAGGACCACATGAAGCGATGGATCCTTCTTGCCAGCAGGGTACTCTTCAAGCTGGTGGGGGTGGCATTCTCGTCTGGGGACTGTTTACGTGGACTGAAATGGGACCCCTGGTACGTTTGACATCGTCCCTCACAGGTCAACGTTACCTGGATATTCTGGACGACCATTTGCTCCCGTTTGTGCGTCTTCAACATCCCACTGGGGACCTCATCCTGCAACAAGACAATGCGCCGTGCCATTGCTCCCGAATTGTATCCGAATGGTTGGATGAACACTCCACCGACGTGAACTTGCTTCCTTGGCCAGCTAGGTCACCTGACCTCAATCCCATCGAGCACATCTGGGATGCCATCGAGAGAGATGTTGGAGGCTCTGACTCCCCCTCCATCAAATCTTCGTGAACTGTGGGAGCTTGTTCAGGGGTCGTGGATCCGTATGGCTTCCCAACGCTTTCGGTGTCTTGAACGAGTCATGCCGAGACGAATCGCCGCCGTCATCTGGGCGAAAGGTGGTGCTACACGTTACTAGACAGGTATATCTAATTCAATTGCTCTTCAGTGTACACTGGAGTATCGGGAATAAATAGTGAAAAAAATGATACTTTGGCGACTGGTCATTATCGTTACGGTTATGAATCAACGTGAGTAACAGTATTATTATACGGCATACGCCGCTGAAGCTATGAATAAGTCATAACGTATGTACATACTTTCATGTGTTCGCCTTATTGTGAGTTAAACTTTATGAAATGTAAATGAGAACCTTTATTACAGGTGTAAATGAACATTTGTGGCATTGAACACATGACCGAAGCAAAGTAATTTAAAACAATGAGAAGAACGCAAGATCCCAAAGTTATCACAGTACTGAAAATTGTCGTTGATATCCTAAAAACAAATACGTTGGACATTATCAAAGGAAGCGTCATCACTTTCACAGTATCCAATTTTTATCCACGGGTATAACAACATGTTGTTGAATTTTTATGACTGCCATTGATTGTTCATTGATACGTTCGATGATTTTCTCCACTTGTGCTCTAAGGCCATTTTCAGACCATTCGTTTATCTTTGTCAGTTCATTTGGGCCAAAACGGAAATACACCCATTGGTTTTGCCCTTAGTACTATCTCCTGGCCACGTTTCTTCAATTTTGGAGAGTGACAGTTGAAAGGCTTCCCTTGTCAGTTAAAACACTCGTTCACCTTTGTCAGTGCATTTGGGCCAAAACGGAAATACACCCATTGGTTTTTGCCCTTAGTACTATCTCCTGGCCACGTTTCTTCAATTTTGGAAAGTGACAGTTGAAAGGCTTCCCTTGTCAGTTAAAACACTCGTTCACCTTTGTCAGTTCATTTGGGCCAAAACGGAAATACACCCATTGGTTTTTGCCCTTAGTACTATCTCCTGGCCACGTTTTTTCGATTTTGGAGAGTGACAGTTGAAAGGCTTCTCTTGTGAGTTTAGTACCCACACTATGAGTAATTTGTAAGACTATAAGCAGCATCCTGTCCTTCATTTCGGGACACTTCTTGCAGGGAAGGGACAGATCCTGCGCCATCAGACAAACATACCACTCATACCTCAAGCTGTGGCCAAGCTCGGACAAAAGATCAGAATACACCTCTTCATACCACTCGACCACCGCGGCCATCTCTGATATACGAACATTCGGTTATACAGAACACAGTTTTCTCTATTTTTGCGTACATGGTCATCAAAATAATTAGTATAATAATACTGTTACTCACTTTCCAGCTGAACACCAAAAATACCTTAGCGCCGCTAAGGAGCGCTAAGCCCCTTCTATTAGGTGTGCAACTTAATTCTCGGCCACAGGCACGACACGTTGACAGCACATTACAGCAAATCTAATACGTCCTTAATTAGGGAAATAATCCCCGTCGTGTTGGATACATTTGAGCCATCGGTCAGGGAGCTGCCGAATGCCACTGCGGAAAAAAAGAGGGCTGTTTCGAGTTGATAAATACTTGTGTGGACCTCCTCGACAGAGGTGAAGTGCGTATCACTCAAGTGATGTTGCAGGGAGCGAAAGAGGTGATGATCCGACGGGGCGAAGTCTGGAGAATACGCTGGATGTGACAAAATCTCCCATCCCAGGTTGTTGATCGTGTTTAGAGTCGTTTTCGTGATGTGAGGACGTGTGTTATCCTGAAGCAACAGGACCGACCTCCGGCCCTTGCCGGTGCATGGCCTTTACGCCTCCATTGCGTCACTCACACGAACGAGTTGCTGACAATAACGCTCAGCATTGACCGTTTCACCAGATTTGAGCAACACATAGTGTACGACTCCGCACTGATCCCACCATATGCACAGCAACAACTTCCTGGAATGGATATTCAGTTTGGCGGTACTGGTGTTAGGCTGACCTGGTTAAACCCACGATTTGCGCCGCTTAGGATAATCGTAGAGGGTTCATTTCTCATCACAGGTCAAAAACTTGTTGTGGAAATCCTTCTTCTTCAATCTGGAGAGCAAGGATACAGCAACATCGTAGCGCCTTCTTCGCAGCTGTGAGTTGGTGAGGCACCCAACGGCCCTCCTTGTGAAACCGTCCAAGCTTGTGCAGGCACTTTACAATGGCTTGCCGTGTTACTCCGAGTTCCTGGGCGAACTCTGACTGTGTGCGACAGGGATTCGCGTCCAACAGTTGTTCCAGTTCCTCATCGTCAACTTTCTGTGGCTGTCCCGGACGTTCTGCATCACGGAGATCGAAATTTTCCTGTTTAAACCGCTGGAACCACTTCTTACACGTACTGTAGGACACACCAGCCTCACCCAAAGCAGCACAGACTATTTGCTGGGCACTTTTTGTCAGTTGAAACGCAAACAGGAGGCAGTGCCTCAAATGTTTCTTCTCGAACGACATTGCTTTCACCGTCAACTTTCGTCCCTTCTGTCGCTACAGCTGTGAGCGGTTACGGTTGCCTGGAAAGCTGTCGGATGGCGCTGCAATTAGCCATTATCGCACACAGCTATTTGCATTTGCCGACGTTCTATGATCGCTTGCGGTTAGGGGCCGAGAATTGAGTTGCATACCTAATACATCACTGCTTGTATACACGTATACACGCCAAAAAAGATCCAGAAAACCCAATTTGCTTTTGCATTGCTTGCGAGAGTTTATGACATTTATTATACGTCGAAACGCGTGATTCCTTTCAACATCTGTTTTCTACCAACACTTATAAAAGAAAAGAAATTTACTTTGGCCAGCAGTAGTTATAGAGGAGGAACGGGGGGGGGGGCGTACTGATAGCCCCAGCAACCCTTGCATTGCTGGGGGCCTCGCGGCTTCCAGTGCCTCTTGCCTCAGTGAAAAGATTTTACAAAATGTTTCACATGAAAATGGTTAAAAATATAGCAAGTAATTCCTGACGGCTGATTTGAAGGAAATATTAAAACGAAAACCAATTTTTGGCATTTTTTTCCAATAAATAAGATAAATATTTAGAAAAAATTACGCGGTTTTAGTTTATAAAAACTGGATGACGGGAAAGCATTCACTTTTTTCCAGAGGACTTGAGGCCCCTTTTCGCAGCCATTTTTTTTTTTTTTTGATTGGAGGTTTAACGACCAGCGTGAGCAACTCAATGGGCTATAAGCAGTCGCCCGTCTATAATTTAGGGTCACTGGTTCCAGGGAAGAGAGAGAGCCAGTGCCGTAAGACAAACACAACATCCATGCCTCACCGGGATTCGAACCCGGACCCCGTTCGGACGAATGATCAGAGGCCATCGCTTAGACCACTGCGCCACCGGGGTGGCTCGGAAGTGTTTTGTAATATTTTGTATTTGTATAAAACTAGAGCAATAATTTTAACTACACGGAGAACGTTTGTGTTACACGAAATAAAATGCAACAATTTTGGTTTTAGGAGAATTACTTGTAGGTTCCAAAGAACTTGCATGATTAAAACGCTCATAAAACCTATTAAGAATATGAAAATTAAAATTTTAAATAATTGAAAAAAAATATGGAATTCAGAATTTTCCAAATAAATAATAATAATAATTAATAACATGGAATTTAAAAATTTCAATAATTGAAATCTAATAGATTTTCACAAAAAGGGCCTCGGAGATAATTTTTTTTTTTTTTTTTTTTTTTTTTTTTGCAGAGAGGCCCCGAGTTTCTTAGGTACGCCACTGAGGAGGAATATATGAAAGAAACTATTCTAAGAAACCAGAATGTAAAACACTTTTTTTACACTTTTTGGTTGGAGGTTTAACGACCATCGTGAGCAACTGAATGGGCTATAAACAGTCGCCCGTCCCTAATTTTAGGGCTACTGGTTCCAGGGAAAGGAGAGAACCAGTGCCGTAAGACAAACACAACATCCATATCATGTCTGTATCAATTTACAACATAGATTTTGCAATTTGATATTCACCATTTTGTTACAGAGATTTTATACTAGGTTGTAGGATTTCAACAATTGTGCAAATACTAAGCTCAGAAACATTGTCGTCTTAATAAATTAAAAGGTGCATCCGGTGTCTAATGGGGAACTGACTCTGAGAAATTTCTCTTACGCTTTGTGGGAACAAAGGAAGTGGAGCATGAGATGGAATAAAAGTTGCGATATTGAGTTTTTATATGAAATCCTACAACCTAGTATAAAATCTCTGTAACAATTTATTAAGCGTTACTTTTGTACTGAGTGCGACTAAACAACACAACATGGAATTCAAAAATTTCAATAATTGAAATCTAATCGATTTTCACAAAAGGGCCTCGAAGATATTTTTTGCGGGGAGGCCCTGAGTTTCTCAGGTACGCCACTGAGGAGGAATATATGGAAGAAATTATTCTAAGAAACCAGAATGTAAACCACTTTTTTTTACACTTTTTGGTTGGTGGTTTAACGACCGCCGTGAGCAAACAAATGGGCTATAAGCAGTCGCCCGTCCCTAATTTTAGGGCTACTGGTTCCAGGGAAGGGAGAGGACCAGTGCCGTAAGACAAACACAACATCCATGCCTCTCCAATATTCGAACCCGGACCCATCTCGGACGAAAGGTCAGAAACCGGCGCTTTGACCACTGCTCCACTGCGGAGTCGTAAAGCACTTTGTGTCTCTGATCTCGGGAATTACAATCAGCATTTAACGTTAAACAAAAATCTATGTCAATTTACAACATAGATTGCAATTTGATATTCACCATTTATTAAGCGTTACTTTTGTACTGAGTGCGACTAAACACACTGAGATAATATCAGTCATTTATAACCTTCTACCTTAGGCAGTTACAGTAAAACCTCGGTTATATGTTTTTCTTGGGGATGACCTTTTACCTTTGGCAGTTACAGTAAAACCTCGGTTATATGTTTTTCTAGTTGATGATCTTCTACCTTAGGCAGTTACAGTAAAACCTCGGTTATATGTTTTTCTAGTTGATGATCTTCTACCTTAGGCAGTTACAGTAAAACCTCTGTTATATGTTTTTCTTGGGGATGACCTTCTACCTTAGGCAGTTACAGTAAAACCTCGGTTATATGTTTTTCTAGTTGATGATCTTCTACCTTAGGCAGTTACAGTAAAACCTCGGTTATATGTTTTTCTAGTTGATGATCTTCTACCTTAGGCAGTTACAGTAAAATCTCGGTTATATGTTTTTCTAGTTGATGATCTTCTACCTTAGGCAGTTACAGTAAAATCTCGGTTATATGTTTTTCTAGTTGATGATCTACATTAGGCAGTTACAGTAAAACCTCGGTTATATGTTTTTCTTGGGGATGGTCTTTTACCTTTGGCAGTTACAGTAAAACCTCGGTTATATGCTTTTCTAGGGGATGACCTTGTACCTTAGGCAGATACAGTAAATCCTCGGTTATATGTTTTCCTAGGGGATGACCTTAAAGACGTATAAGTGTGAAAAAAGGTACAAATAAAATTTCCAAATGTTAAATACTATTGTAAAAAATGTGCTTTAAAGAACTATAAGCAGTTCCTTAACAATGATTTATTTAGAGTTTAATTTGGCGGCAAAAGAAAAACAAGAAAGATGACACCGAAATTTTGGGTGTAATGAGCACATCTTTTGAATCCGTTCCGACACGAATTATATTTATCAAAGGTATTTAAAGTCAATGGAACCGGTATGGAAAACAATAGTGTCTGAGCGAAGAAAGAAGTTTTTCTATCGGGTTTTTAATCCCGCAGTTATTGCTGTAAACGGAATCGTGAACTTACGCCCTCTGGCTGCAGACTTGTGCCTTAAGAAAAATTTGAAATTATATGAGAAACATTTCGCAGCGAAAACGCTCTCCAACAAAGTTAAGAAATTTTCAAATCGGTCTCTTAGAAGCAGAGATATCGACAAATATAAGATATGCATCTACGTACGTCCCCTGGCGGGAAAACCATGCATTATTTTAGGAAGAAGGTATTCTTGAAAGGTTTTTCGATTTTAGCGGTATCGGTTTAAGAGAAAAAAAAATTAGTCGAGTTTTCAGGAGCTCAGATTTTGCTGCATTAGAAGCAGAAATTAAATCTTATGCTCCATGGTGGCCAAACCATTCTTTAACAAATATTAGAAATTATATGAAAAACATTTCCCATCAAGAGCTGTATGTGATACAGGTAGATTTTTTTCAAATCGGAGTTTTAGGATCAGAAATATCTGGGAAAAGGCAATTTACCATTGCGCCTCCTAGCGGATAAACTATGATTTACGTGAAAATTTTCAATTTATATGAAAAACATTTCTCACCGGAAACGCTATCCAACAAAAAAGGAATTTTTCAAATTCCCTCTTTGTTGGATAGCATTTCCGGTGCGAAATGTTTTGCTATCTAACAAAGAAGGAATTTTTCAAATCGCAAGATTTAACTACACTTTGGTGTAATAATTTTTCAAATATTTACATCAAAGTGTAGTTAAATCTTGCACTAAAATTGAGTTGAAATAGTGATCTTAGGGATCGGATAAAATATACAAAAACGTCAAGAAAAACACCAGCTTCTCTCCTAGCAATGTCAAAAGAAAACAAAAGTCACGCTACAAAGCAAAAACAAAAGAGGACCAAAAAACAAAAATAATGAGCGAATTACAACTAGAACTGCGAAAAGAAATTAGTTTAATTAATAATAAGAACAAAAAAATTAAACAAAGCAGAAACATGCAGAAGTACTAAGCAGAAAATCAAGGCAAATCACATCATGTTGCACATAAAATGTGCTGAAACAAAATGACAGTCTTTGCATTTGCTGGATGTTGCCAAACCAGAGGGGGGGGGGCGGGCCTCGAGCCTACCCTAGCCCTAACGCATGTACACATACCTAATTTACGCATATGCACATGCACACATATATAGTCACACACACACCCGTGTATATACAGTATATATATATCATCATCATCATCATTGTCAACCATTATCAATCCACTGCTGGACGAAGGTCTCCCCAAGTTTCCTCCACAACGGTCTGTCTTGTGCCAGTCTCCTCCATGTCACCCCTGCATACTTTCGAATTTCATCCACCCATCTCCCATGTGGTCTTCTTCTGGGTCTTTTCCTGTCCCTTGGAATCCAATCTAAAATTTCGGCTGTCCATCGATGATCTTTCCTTCTGGCAGTATGTCCAGCCCATTGCCATTTCAGGGATTTAACTCTGATCATGATGTCTTCCACTCTTGTCATTTTTCGGATCCACGAGTTCCTCTTCTTATCTCTCCTGGTTACACCAAGCATGCACCTTTCCATGCTGCTTTGAGTTGTCTGCAGCCTTTGTATGTATCTTTTAGTTAAGGTCCACGTCTCTGCACCATACGTAAGCACTGGAAGGATGCATTGGTCAAACACTTTTCTTATAAGACATAATGGCATATTGCTCTTGAAAATTATGCTGTTTCTTCCAAAAGCTCTCCAGGCAAGTTTTGTACGCCGATTAATTTCTTCATCAATGTGACCCTCACTTGATATCTGCTGTCCAAGATAAACGTACGTGTCTGTTATCTCCAGCTTTTCTCCATCAATCGATAAATCTTCATTTCTTGTAAAAGCATTGAACATCACTTTTGTCTTCTGAAAGTTCATTTTTAATCCCACTTCTTTACTCTTGTCAGCAAGTTCCTGGATCATACTCTGCAGCTCTGATGGGGTAGTTGCAAAAATGACTACGTCATCAGCAAAACGAAGGTGGGTTAGATAATCTCCATTTATCTTTATCCCCTTGTTTTCCCAGCTCAGCGACTGAAAAACACCCTCCAATGTGGCATTAAAGAGCTTCGGAGATATGGTGTCACCTTGTCAAACTCCCTTTCCAATTTTTACGTGTGTTGTATTTTCAAACAGCCGAATCTTTGCACTTGCATTTTCATAGATGTTATTAATAATATTAATGTATGCATCTTCAATACCGCAGGTTTTCAGAGCCATTGTAACTGCTGATGGTTTCACCGAATCAAAGGCTTTTTCATAATCGATAAAAGCCATGCACAATGGAAGTTCATATTCCCTCGCTCTTTCAATTAGTCCTCTCAGTACGTGGATATGATCTATTGTGCTGTAGCCACTCCTGAATCCAGCTTGTTCTCTCGGTTGAGCCATGTCCAGTGTTACCTTCAAGCGGTGTGAAAGAACTTTAGTGAAGATTTTATAAACCACTGATAGGAGGCTGATAGGTCTGTAGTTCCTGAGATCCTCAATGTCACCTTTTTTATGTAGCAGGATCATTGTAGCGTTGTTCCAATCATCAGGAATCTTTTCTTCATTAAGGCATCGAGTGAAAATTTGGGCGAGTACTGTTTCAATTTCTCCACTTGCTTCTTGTATGATGTGTATAGTAATTCCATCTTCTCCTGGAGCTTTCCCCCGCTTCATGTTCTTGATTGCATGAGCAACTTCTGCTGGGAGGACTGGAAGAACTCTGGTACCTTTCATGATGTCTGGAGTACATGTATCATCCCTTTCATATAATTTGGAGTAGAAATCTTTCACTCTTGTCAAAATTTCGCCTCTATTTCTTGTTAAAGAACCATCTTCTTTTCTCAGAGCCATAATCTGTTTTGTTCCCTTACTGAGATGTCCCTTTGCTATCTTAAGGCTTTGGTTGTTTTCAATTGCTTTCCTCACTAGCTCACAGTTGAATTTCCTTACGTCTTCAGTGATACTTTTTCGTGTTGTCTTGCATAGCTCTATATATTCCACTTTGGAAGTCACATCTTCTTTAGTTGTCCTCATCTCTCTTCTTTTTTGCATCAACATTTTGGTTTTTCCTGATAATTTGTTCACATGCAACTTGTTCTTAGACCCAGCTAATTTTGTTGCTGTTTCCATTAGAGCTTTGGTTACTTTTCTGTTATCTTCCGAAATATCCACTTCTTCCGATGTTAGGCCTTCTAAAGCAGAGAATCTGTTCTTCAGTTCCAACTTGAAAGTATTATGGTGTTTTTTAAGGTTGGTTATGTCAATACATTTTGTTTGTCTTATGAGCTTGCCAAGTTCCAGTTTAGTGTTGAGGTGCATCTTACATCTCACCAATCTATGGTCACTACCTGTGTTGAACTTGTTTAGCACACTGCAGTCTTCGATGACGAATTTTTTGTTACACATAATAAAATCAATTTCACTTGTCGTCCCAATTGGATGTCTCCATGTCCATTTCCTGTGTGGTTTTTTCTTGAAAAAGGAGTTCAAGATGAAAAATCCTTCTGCCTCTGCAAACTCAACGAGAGTATTTCCACGCTGGTTTCTGTTGCCGTGACCTAATTTACCTACTGAAGTTTCATTCTGTTGCCGTTGCCCTATTTTTGCATTGAAATCTCCCATAATTATCTTCAAGTGCTGCTTACCTTTATTATTTAGATGACGAATTTCCTCATAAAATTCTTCAATTTCTTCTTCAGGATGACTTGTGGTGGGTGCATAAGTTTGAATAATCTGAGCCTGGTATCTTCTCGATAGTTGGATAACGAGTCGTGCAGCTCTGTCAGAGGAACTTTCAACTTCTACCACTTTATCCTTCAGTTTCTTGTTTATTATAAATCCAACACCACTAGTTCTGCCAGTATCTGTCCCACGATAATAGAAGAGATGTCCACTTTTCAGTTTAATGAGATCTTCTCCTTTTCTCCTTACCTCACTTAGCCCGACGATGTCCCACTTGATCCTTTGTAGTTCCTCTTCCAATTCAAGAAGCCTTGAATCAGAAGATAGGGAGCGTCCGTTATAGGTAGCCAAGGTCAGCATCAAATGGCAGCCTAGTCCGGTCCTCCGGGGATTCTTAGCACCCTCTGCCTTCATGTCGCACTGGCCGCTGCCTTGGCCAAGTACATTCCAGCTGCCGGAGACTGAGGGCCAAGATTTAAGTTGTAGAGTCATTTTGGAGGTGTTTGGCCATAACTCACTACGCTGGCCAAGCGGGTTGGTGAGTGTGGGATAGCATTTCCTCTGATCCCGATGGTATAGTTATACCGCTATTGGCGGTCGTCAGAGCCCCTTTAGTGGGAACAGGATGCACCACGAGAAGGCGGGGTTGACATTTGTCAAGGAGAGGCTGTGATGTTACGCATCACCTGACCTTACATATATATATATATATACTCGTATATTAATTACTACGGAAATGAAAAATCAGGAATTTTACATTAAAAAGTTGGAGACAGTGACCTGTTTACAATATTTCATACTAACATGTTCGTTACACTGTTTTTCTAGTCATTGGTTCGATAACTAACTAGTCTGCCTCTGTAAAGCTTATTTTGAAAACATATGTGACAAGATCTTTGTGTTCTTCAGAAATATTCTATATCGCATCCGGTTTGTCCAAAGAAAGTTGAGAATGAGGTAAGTAATGCATTCAAATATTCATAGAAAATGTATGCATATTAGGAAACTTATAGGTTAGATGACAGTCAGACCTAAAATAGGTCTGACTACCGTCTAACTTACAAGTTTCCTAATTTTATCTTGGTAATTCGGCTAGCTAACTGATGAGAGTAGACAGAAGGTAAAACTTAGAAAGGCTTCTGGGAGGGCTGTTAATTGTTTTGTAGTAAACATGAAGTGTTTGCGAATACCTCTATTCTTTCTTTCATTTCTATTCTAAAAACGTACCACGCTGTAAATGTCGAAAGAAAGCAGACAACTTCTGTTATATTGTGAAGAGTTCACCTTTGCAAGACACAAGAAAAAATGCCGCCTATTACAAAGAGAACCTACAAATATTACTTTGGATGTGAAATAGGAGATAAGCAGTGGGACCCTCACATCTGTTGTGCAAATTGCTATGTGAAATTATTGAACTGGTGGAATCGGTAAAGGTAGTTCCATGTTATTTGCTGTACGCATAGTATGGAGAGAACTCGATGACCATTTCACAGATTGCTACTTCTGTATGGCTAATACCCAGGGCTTTACCAGCATAAAATCGAAGAGACATATCGATTATCCCAACTTATCTTCTGCAATACGACCAGTACCACACTTAGAAACTCTTGCAGTTCCACCAACTGCAAGACAGGAAACACAAGATGAAGAAAGTATTGGTAAAGAGAATGAGGCACGTAAGTCACCTCCAGAAAAAAATGTGTTTCACAAAGATATTTTGACAATTGTGTAGTGATGTGAAGGGAATTGGAGGCCTATAACGTTAGCTGTTTTTTTGTTGGAATCATAAGAAAGACATACATAAAAGAAAAAAATGACTTAACGTTTGTTTATCAGTTTTTTACGTTTTGAATTTTTTTACTCAGTTATTCTATATTCAATTTCTTTCTGTATGATATTCCGTAAAATGTTCTCTATCAATCAGAGCCGACTGGACCATAGGGTCAACTGGGACAGTCGTCCCGTGCCCCACGCCTTCAAGGGGCCCGCAGTTTGGGAAAAAATCATTTTCGGTAGAATTTTTTACAAATATTATTTTTTGTGTGCATGCCTTTAAATATATATATATTTTTAAGTCTTTTGTTTTGTTTCCAATCCCCCATTTTCGAATAGGTTATCGCCCTTCGCCGCGCATATACTGAGGTTTGGAGATTTCAAGTGATTATTGTAACCACCTTAATATTTTCCGCACTCATGTAAAATAAATTAAATTTCATCATTTTGTGGCCCTTACTTTTATGTATTTAAAAATTTGCGTGCAAACCTGATACTTTATTTTAAGGAAATAAAAATAACAATATCAAAGTTTGTTTCAGGCTACATATGAAAGCTATTATTCAGTAACTTTAAAGATATTACTAGAAATAATAAAAAAAAACCAATTTCCATGTATGAGTGCGTAAAAAAGTTTAAAATGTCACTAATTTGCCAATTACTCCACTTTACATTAAAAATCAATCACTAAAATATGTATCAGGGGAAAAAACTATTGACACAAATTTATTTTAGAAGGATCCTTATTATTTTCTACACAAAAATATTCGCAATCGAAATATTTTCTGTACGCAGATGTCTTTTTTGTGATTTTGTGAGGAAGTTTCTACAAGAGTCATAGTACAACCTCAACCTCATCTCCCCGGAAAGAAAATGGCAGATTTTCTGAGTCCCCCTCCCCCTCCCCTCTCTCTCTCTCTCTCTCTTTCTTTCTTTCTCTCTTTTGTGAGATATTTTTTTTGTTATTTTGTGAGGATGTTTCTATAAGAGTCATAACGCAACCCCAACCCCCATCTCCCCGGAAAGAAAATTGCGGATTTAAGAGCGCTCTCTCTCTCTCTCTCTCAGATATCTTTTTGTGAATTTGTTTTGTGATTTTGTGAGGAAGTTTCTATAAGAGTCATAATACAAATTCATCTCCCCGGAAAGAAAATTGCAGATTTTAAAAGCTCTCTCTCTCTCTCTCTCTCTCTCTCTCTCTCTCTCTCTCTCTCTTCGCCCCTCTCTCTCTTTCTCTCCCCCTCTCTCTTTCTCTCCCCCTCTCTCTTTCTCTCCCCCTCTCTCAGATATTTTTTTGTGATTTTGTGAGGAAGTTTCTATAAGAGTCATAATAAAACCTCAACCCCATCTCTACGGTAAAAAATTGCAGATTTTAAGCGCTCTCTCTCTCTCATCTCTATCCTCTCAGATATCTTTTTGTGATTTTGTTTTGTGATTTTGTGAGATATCTTTTCGTGATTTTTGGAGGACGTTTCAATAAGAGTCATAATACAACCTCAACCCCTCCTCCCCGGAAAGGAAATTGCAGATTTTAAGAGCTCCCTCTCTCTCTTTGATATCTTTTGTGATTTTGTTTTGTGAGAAAGTTTCTATAAGAGTCATAATACAACCTAAACCCCATCTCCCCGGAAAGAAAATTGCACATTTTAACAGCTCTCTCTCTCTCTCTCCTCTCAGCTATCTTTTTGTGATTTTGTGAGATATCTTTTCGTGATTTTGTGAGATATCTTTTCGTGATTTTGTGAGGAAGTTTCTATAAGAGTTATAATACAACCTCAACTCCACCTCCCCGGAAAGGAAATTGCAGATTTTAAGAGCTCCCCTTCTCTCTTTCTCTCATATCTTTTTGTGATTTTGTTTTGTGATTTTGTGAGGAAATTTCTATAAGAGCCATAATACAACCTAAACCCCATCTCCCCGGAAAGAAAATTGCAGATTTTAACAGCTCTCTCTCTCTCTCTCAGATATCTTTTTGTGATTTTGTGAGAGATCTTTTCGTGATTTTGTGAGGAAGTTTCTAAAAGAGTTATAATACAACCTCAACTCCACCTCCCCGGAAAGGAAATTGCAGATTTTAAGAGCTCCCCCTCTCTGTTTCTCTCATATCTTTTTGTGATTTTGTTTTGTGATTTTGTGAGGAAATTTCTATAAGAGTCATAATACAACCTAAACCCCATCTCCCCGGAAAGAAAATTGCAGATTTTAACAGCTCTCTCTCTCTCTCAGATATCTTTTTGTGATTTTGTGAGAGATCTTTTCGTGATTTTGTGAGGAAGTTTCTATAAGAGTTATAATACAACCTCAACTCCACCTCCCCGGAAAGGAAATTGCAGATTTTAAGAGCTCTCTCTCTCTCTTTCTCTCATATCTTTTTGTGATTTTGTTTTGTGATTTTGTGAGGAAATTTCTATAAGAGTCATAATACAACCTAAACCCCATCTCCCCGGAAAGAAAATTGCAGATTTTAACAGCTCTCTCTCTCTCTCAGATATCTTTTTGTGATTTTGTGAGAGATCTTTTCGTGATTTTGTGAGGAAGTTTCTATAAGAGTCATAATACAACCTAAACCCCATCTCCCCGGAAAGAAAATTGCAGATTTTAACAGCTCTCTCTCTCTCTCTCAGATATCTTTTTGTGATTTTGTGAGAGATCTTTTCGTGATTTTGTGAGGAAGTTTCTATAAGAGTTATAATACAACCTCAACCCCATCTCCCCGGAAAGAAAATTGCAGATTTTAACAGCTCTCTCTCTCTCTCTCAGATATCTTTTTGTGATTTTGTGAGAGATCTTTTCGTGATTTTGTGAGGAAGTTTCTATAAGAGTCATAATACAACCTAAACCCCATCTCCCCGGAAAGAAAATTGCAGATTTTAACAGCTCTCTCTCTCTCTCAGATATCTTTTTGTGATTTTGTGAGAGATCTTTTCGTGATTTTGTGAGGAAGTTTCTATAAGAGTCATAATACAACCTAAACCCCATCTCCCCGGAAAGAAAATTGCAGATTTTAACAGCTCTCTCTCTCTCTCTCTCTCAGATATCTTTTTGTGATTTTGTGAGAGATCTTTTCGTGATTTTGTGAGGAAGTTTCTATAAGAGTTATAATACAACCTCAACCCCATCTCCCCGGAAAGAAAATTGCAGATTTTAACAGCTCTCTCTCTCTCTCTCAGATATCTTTTTGTGATTTTGTGAGAGATCTTTTCGTGATTTTGTGAGGAAGTTTCTATAAGAGTCATAATACAACCTAAACCCCATCTCCCCGGAAAGAAAATTGCAGATTTTAACAGCTCTCTCTCTCTCTCTCTCTCAGATATCTTTTTGTGATTTTGTGAGAGATCTTTTCGTGATTTTGTGAGGAAGTTTCTATAAGAGTTATAATACAACCTCAACCCCACCTCCCCGGAAAGGAAATTGCAGATTTTAAGAGCTTTCTTTCTTTCTCTCTCTCTCTCTCTCTCTCTCTCTCTCTCTCTCTCTTAACTTTCAATCATATTATGGTCATTTTGTTAAGCGTTAAGCAAATACTTCTTTCAGATTATCATTTTGTCTTTATGATAGTTTTCGTTATGACGTACTACAGAGCTGAAGCAAATGTCAAGACGGAAAAGTTGCACCAATTAATTCCGTCAGTGTAGCTTAATTGCTAAAAAGTCTTCGGCTCTAGAGCAGATGGGTGCAAGGTCGTCTTAGTCACCGGCAATTTTGTGAATTACACATCGTGATTTTTACTTAAATTTTTCTTGTCCGCATTTGGACGGTACAGGATAATGGTCATCAGCTAGTCGTTACATTTTTCACGTAACGACGTTTTTAAAATATGATATTTATATTCTAGTTCCAGCAAATGAAATTTTGCTCCTGGGCCCAGCAATGAAATTTCGCCCAGGGCCCCAGAAGGCCCGCTATCAATATATAATTATTTTAATATTAAGGAAGCTTAGAATACTCACTTCTACCCCTACTTATTCATTATGTACATCTAGGAATAAAATGAGAAATTACAAACAAATAAAACATCGATGAATTCTGCATTAAAAATATTTTTAAGAGGCACCCAATTCTTAGAAAAAAATAAGTTGAAATGCAATTTACGACAGTCGTCAGCTACTACAAATACATAAGAAAACAACTGTTAGACAGGTTCATTTATCTAGTTTTCAAATAAACGCATAAACTGAAATCTTAGAGTAACGTTGAAAAGGACGTTCTGGTAAAAATAAAAGTGTAACGAAGTACATGTCAAGGATATATTTCAATCAAATAAACTAATGCCCTCAGGTAAAATAAAAATACTGAAGCCCACGAGAGCACCTTGTACCGTAAATGTATTTAACAAAAATTTAATTTATAAATATTCGTAAAATTAAAATATTTAAAAACGCAAGAAACCACCTAAAAGGTTCGCAGTTAACTGAAATTTGGAATACTTGCGCAAAACACAAAAACTGTTAGTATGTGCGCGTTTTGTCATGAAGTGTAATTACTTAAATTTCTCATACCATCATATTTTTTCTCGTGGGATAACAAAGAAAAAAGAACCTAATAGTTATATATGGAAGTTATCTGCTGATATCTTCCTTCTGTACGTATCAAATTGGAACAAAGGGCTAATATTTTACGGAGGCAATTGTTTCTAAGATGCAAATGACAGTTGCAAGAGATGTGTATGTTGATAGAGCCTCACCATTCACATCTAGAAGCAAATATTTCAATTATCATTTGCTTAACTGGCTTATCGTTAAAAGAGCAGTTATCTATAGCATCATAAAATCTAGAAAGAAAAACGGGAATAAGAATCATAATCTTATTTTCCCCAAACGTACAGTTGATTGCCTAAAAAACGAAAATAACGGATTGCAGTAAAAACATAACGCAGTTTCGAAATCGCGCACATGTTAAAGCGCTGGAAACATCTTTGTGTTGTTGAATCTAACTAAATAATCAAGAAAATAACTCGGACATATAATCTTCACTAATTAATTAGGGGCAGATAAATTAATTAACAGTAGGTTACTTACATTATTCTGGTTCATCTGCACTTCCAAATAGAATTATATTTCCTTTATGGGGAACATAAGAATGACACCTTGTGTATCATGTATGAACAATAAACGTCGTATTTAATTTCTCTTCTAAGTAAAAAAAAAAAAAAACAGAATAGCGTCACATAACTGAGATTTTTAGAAAATCAGCTGTCGCTGAATGCGAGTGAAAGAACTGTCCTCATCAGTATTATCGTTTTGCTTTTAACTTACTGCGTAATTTGTGCTACGATCAGTTTATCCAAGATAGCGCAACTTTATCTGCCGTTTGCTGTCTTCGTACAGAAACGTGTCGCGTCCATGCTAGTGCAGACACATATGCACAAATTATTATAGCTCACGCGTATTTTCTCCAATATTAGAGTCAGAAAACGAACTGCTATTTTATGTCCAAATATTAACACGGACGTCTGTTTTGCCAACAAATATATAGCTACGATTTACACTCACGGACGATGAAGTTTGCGCACCAAGAAGGAAGCATCGGATTGAAATGAAATTTTATAGACGTAATGATACAGATGAATGGTACACATGATGGCAAAAACAGAGCTGCAGCACAATTACAGAGGGATCTGTGACATGCAGTTCGGTCATCTTCAATAGGGCGTCGCACCGCCTCGTGCGGCGATACATGCTACAAGACGGTCCGGCATGGAGGCGAACAGACGCCTGATGTTGTCCTTCGGCAGACTGGCACACACTTGTTGGACGGGGTGCTCCAAATCCCGGAAATTGCGGCCCGGCGACAGCTGGCGTTTCAACTGGTTCAACACATACACGATAGGGGACATGCCTGGGGAGCGGGCAGGCCATGAAAGTGTCTGGACATGGCGTAGGCAGTCCTGGGCAACCCAAGCGTGTGCAGGCGGGCATTATCCTGATGGTATACCGCACCTGGAATCTCGGCCTAGAATGGGATCACATGGGGCCGTAGGATCTCATCCACATACTGCTGGCCCGTCAATGATCCACGTACCACTACTACAGCTGATCGGCTATCGTAGGCAATGGCTTCCCAGACCATAATGTCTGCCGTAGGGGAGGTGTGGCGCGAGGTTGGGATCGTGCCGTTGAACCGGGGACCTCCACAGCCGGATACGATGACCATCTGTTCCCAAAACGAAACGGCACTCATCACTAAACACCACACGTCGCCAATCTGTGGCGTTCCACGTTGCTCTGGCCTGGCACCACTGCACGCGGAACTGGCGATGTCCCGGTGTTAATGGAAGCACACGTAAGGGGCGCTGGGATCGCAGATTCGCTTCCGCGAGGCTTCGGGAAATTGTTCGTGGGCATATAGGAGCCGCTACATCTGCCTGTGTAGTGAAACAGGTCCCCGTGGGATGCGTTCGTGCCTGGCTCACGATGCGTAGATCCTCTTTATCACTGGTCCTCTTGGTCCGTCCGCAGCCACTCCACCTTGTGGCAGTGCCGTCACGTGTCCAGTGCTCCCAATACAGTCGCACGGTATGGTCAGAACGAACCACGTGGCGAACTTTACGGAGCGCCAATCACCCTTCGGTTTTCACCCGATGATCAGGTCTTTTTTTTTTTTTTTTTTTTGAGGTTTAACGACCACCGTGAGCAACTCAATGGGCTATAAGCAGTCGCCCGTCCCTAATTTAGAGTCACTGGTTCCAGGGAAGGGAGAGAGCCAGTGCCGTAAGACAAACACAACATCCATGCCTCACCGGGATTTGAACCCGGACCCCTTCCGACGAATGATCAGAGGCCAACGCCTTAGACCACTGCGCCACCGGGGCGGCGATCAGGTCTCTCTCAAAGTCCGTAAGTCGCGTAAATCGACATCTCTGTCATCTACCCAGCATTCTTGTCACTCTGTACTCTTGCTTGCGTCGTCCGGTGCTTTTCCCTTTCATGGGGCAACGAATACACGCCGGTTTATAAGGCTGCCGGTTCGTGCTTGCAGCGCTCCCACATTGTGTGCGGTCATGAGCAATGACACCAAACGTGGATCATTTGCATACCAGTACGCACTCTAGGTATCTGCAAATTTTCACGGATGTAGCATGTTTTTCTCTAGGTGATCTTTGCCCCCCCCCCCCCCCCCCAAAAAGCGAGAAAGATGACACCGAATTTTCGGGTGTAATGAGCACGTCTTTACCAAAGCTATTCAAAGTCAATGGAACCGGTATGGAAAACAATAGTATCTGACAGAAGAAAGATTTTTTTCAATCGGGTACTTTATCCCGCAAATATTGCTGAAAACGGAATCGTGAACTTACGCCCTCTGATTGGAAACTTGTGGTTTAAGAAAAAATTTGAAATTATATGAGAAGCATTTCGCAGCGAAAATGCTCTCTAACGAAGTAAAGAATTTTCAAATCGGACTCTTAGACGCAGAGATATCGACAAATATAAGATATGCGTGTACGCCCCTGGTGGGAAAAACATGCATTATTTAAAAAAGAGAATATTCTCATAAGATTTTTCGTTGTGAACGGTCCAGGAAAGAATTTTTTTCAGTCGAATTTCCAAGAGCTCAGATTTTGCTGCAAATACATCACAAGCAGAAATTAACACTTATGCGCCCTGTTGGCCAAACCATTCTTTACCAAATATTAGAAATATATATGAAAAACATTTCCCATCAGGAGCTGTATACGATACAGGAAGAATTTTTCAAATCGGAGCTTTAGAAGTAGAAATATCAGGGAAAACGCAATTTACCTTATCACCCCTAGCAGAAGGTCTATGAGTTACTTGAAAAATTTGAAATTATATTAAAGAAAAACAGATTTCGCACCGGAAACGCTATCCAACAAGGAAGGCTATTTTAAAATCGGGACATCAGAAGCAGAGGTATTGACAGAAATAGGACATACATATTATACGTCCCCTGGCGGAAAAACGATGCAATATTTTAAGAAGAAAATATTCCGAAAAGGTTTATCAACGTAAGTGAAATCGGTCCACGAACGAAGTTTTTCATTCGAGAATTCAGAAGCTCAGATTTTGCTGCAAATACATCAGAAGGAAAAAGTAAAACACGCCCCCTGGTGGCCAAAGTATTCTTTACCAAAAATTAGAAATTATATGCAAAATATTTTATATTAGGAGCTGTGACCGCTGAAGAAAAGAGTTTTTCAAATCGGAGTTTGAGAAGTAGAACCATCAGGGAAAACTCACTTTACTTTTACGCCCCCTAGCGGAATATCTATGGGTAACTTTGAAAAGTGACTGCACGTAAAATACTCTTCGACATAAATGGAATCGAAAGGTAAAACAATCTTTTCAGTCGGATGCTTAGAGGCAAATATATGGAATAAAATGTTTTGAATTCGATATCATCTGAATTTACGCCCTCTAGCGGCGAAATTGTACATCGTAAAAAACAAAACAAAATAAAGGATCATCATTCGCATGTTTCAAGCTACCCAAGGAAAAAGAATTTTTCAAATCGGACTTATAGTTGCAGAGATATGGTGTCCACAGACGGATGGACATACGGACAAACCGTTAACATAGGCACGATCTTTTTTTTTTTTTTTACAAAAGACGTGCTAAAACCGAAGTACCCCCAGAAAGGCCTCCCCGGTGACGCAGTGGTCTAAGCGATGGCCTCTGATCATTCGTCCGAAAGGGGTCCGGGTTCGAATCCCGGCGAGGCATGGATGTTGTGTTTGTCTTACGGCGCTGGCTCTTTCCCTTCCCTGGAACCAGTGACCCTAAATTAGGGACAGGCGACTGCTTATAGCCCATTGAGTTGCTCACGGTGGTCGTTAAACCTCCAATCAAAAAAAAAAAAAAAAAAAAAAAAAACCCCAGAAAGTCGTTTGATCCTGATGAAACTCCGCATGCAAGTTCCGGAAGGCCGAACATGCAAAATTGTAAAAATTAAAGACCAATGACTGAATAGTGTCCCGCAACAGCGCATGAGAACCGCACATCGAGGAGGGTATATCAAGAGCAAAGCTAGCACGCAGCGACAATTTTCACCGCGGATTTCGGGTGTGTTGAACGCGGGCAGTGGACGGCCGAGGGCAACTACAGAGCGCGAGGATCGAGCGGTTGTGCGAACCTCGCGAACAGAACCGAATTGTCGCTCTCAACCATCCGTGTCGTTCTGTCTACAGGTACGGAAGTAGCCATGCAGACCGTTGCCAAAATACTTGCGGAACGCAGACTACATACGAAGAGACCACTCCGCCGCCTACCAATGACCAACGAGCATCTCCGGCACCAGTTGCAGTGGTAACTCTTGTACATTTTTGTAATTCTCAATCTTTTACATACTATTTTGATTAATAGATGGCGCCAGGTGCACATCGCACTGCAGAGGCTCTGTGTATGACGTAAGAGCGTCATTTGGAGATTCGCTTCCGTACAGAGAGGTTGCCATGAGTTACGTAGCGAAGAGCTCATCGTGCGTACATGTTTTTTATGTAATAAACTTTTTGTTTTAACATGTTAATGTGATAAGTCATTTAAGGTGGAGTAGTGCTTTTTGGATATATCGTAGGATTCAAGATGAAAACAGGAAATCAAAAGTAATACAATTTGATCAACCGAACCATCTCTCCAACCTACCGCTACCAACCAATTAACGTAAGATAGTGTCCAGTAGCTTCGTGTTTGCTGGCTCAATCAACGCAAGATAGTGTCCAGTGGCGTCGTGTTGTTGTCTTTTTTTTTAGATTGGAGGTTTAACGACCACCGTGAGCAACTCAATGGGCTATAAGCAGTCGCCCGTCCCTAATTTAGGGTCACTAGTTCCAGGGAAGGGAAAGAACCAGTGCCGTAAGACAAACACAACATCCATGCCTCACCGGGATTCGAACCCGGAACCCGTTCGGACGAATGTTCAGAGGCCATCGCTTAGACCACTGCGCCACCGGGGCGGCCGTGTTGTCTTCACCGATGAGTCAGGGTTTGCACTTGGCGCCGACAACCGGTGCGTGCGTGTCTGGCAAGCGTACGGATCCTGCCTTTACCGTTGAACGGCACATGGCTCACACACCGGGAGTGACTGTCCGCGGAGCCATTTCTTACGATAGCCGGACACCCTTGGTAGTCCTTCGCACCACACTCACGGCTCAACGGTACGTCGACGATGTTCTACGACTTCTTCTGTTGCTATTCCTGTCGCAGGAAGGCAGGGTGGGCTGAATGTATGGTTCGGATTATGAGGTGGAGCCCTGTAGTAACTAAGTTGGAAGAGTGAACCAATGAGGAGATGAGTGTGGGCGCGGCTATGCTAATGTTATATTGTAGATTTTTTTTTTTTTTTTTTATTGGAGGTTTAACGACCACCGTGAGCAACTCAATGGGCTATAAGCAGTCGCCCGTCCCTAATTTAGGGTCACTGGTTCCAGGGAAGGGAGAGAGCCAGCGCCGTAAGACAAACACAACATCCATGCCTGACCGGGATTCGAACCCGGACCCCTTACGGACGAATGATCAGAGGCCAGCGCCTTAGACCACTGCGCCACCGGGGCGGCATATATTGTAGATTGTGGAAATTTTATCTCTTCTAATCCTTTAGTCACACCTAAACATATTTTTTTTTTTGATTCGAGATTTAACGACCACCGTGAGCAACTCAATGGGCTATAAGCAGTCGCCTGTCCCTAATTTAGGGATTCGAACCTGGACCCCGTTCGGACGAATGATCAGATGCCATCGCTTAGACCACTGCGCCACCGCGGGGTGGCCCTAAACATATTCAGCCTGATGCAAGTTTTCAACAGGATACTTCCCGGCATGTCTCGCATACCTGTGAACACCTTCCAGCACCTTATTGAGTGACTTCCAGCCCGTCTAGCTGCTGTCGGCGCTGCACACGGTGGTTACTCTGGATATTAGCTGTTGGTCACAATTTTGTGACTCGACCGTGTATATAAATAATAATAAATATTGTTTTTGAAAAACTAAACAGTCGGAATACTTACTATTGCCGTCCCCATAGTTTAGTAAATATTTACTTTTATGACTCACACATCTTCTTTCATTGGTTTTACGACAATACCATTCATTAATCCACCTAAGTACCGCTCAATATCAGGAATTAGTAAACCTTATTGTTTGTTGTTATGATTTATTAGGTGTGCAACTTAATTCTCGGCAACAGGCGCGACACGTTGACAACAAATTATAGCAAATCGAATACGTACCTAAGCAGGGAAATAATCCCCGACGTGTTGGATACATTTGAGCCATCGGTCAGGGAGCTGCCGAATGCCGCTGCGGAAAAAAGAGGGCTGTTTCGAGTTGATAAATACTTGTGTGGACCTCCTCGACAGAGGTGAAGTGCGTATCACTCAAGTGATGTTGCAGGGAGCGAAAGAGGTGATAATCCGACGGAGCGAAGTCTGGAGAATACATCGGGTTGGACAAAATCTCCCATCCCAGGTTGTTGATCGTGTTTAGAGTAGTTCTCGCGGTGTGAGAACGCGCGTTATCCTGAAGCAACAGGACCGACCTTCTGCCCTTGCCGGTGTATGGCATTTTCGCCTCCATTGCGTTACTCACACGAATGAGTTGCTGACAATAACGCTCAGCATTGACCGTTTCACCAGATTTGAGCAACACATAGTGTACGACTCCGCACTGATCCCACCATATGCACAGCAACAACTTCCTGGCATGGATATTCGGTTTGGCGGTGTTGGTGTTAGGCTGACCTGGTTAAACCCACGATTTGCGCCGCTTAGGATTATCGCATAGGATCCACTTCTCATCACAGGTTAAAATCTTGTGGAGGAAATCCTTCTTGAATCTTTAGAGCAAGGACACAGCAACATCGTAGCACCTAGACTTGTTCGCAGCTGTGAGTTGGTGAGGTACCCAACGGCCCTCCTTGTGAAACCGTCCAAGCTTGTGCCGGCGCTTTGCAATGGCTTGCCGTGTTACTCCGAGTTCCTGGGTGAGCTCTGGTTGTGTGCGACAGGGATCCGCGTCCAACAGTTGTTCCAGTTCCTCATCGTCAACTTTCTGTGGATGTCCCAGACGTTCTGCATCACGGAGATAGAAATTTTCCTGCTTAAACCGCTGGAACCACTTCTTACACGTACTGTAGGACACACCAGCCTCACCCAAAGCAGCACAGATCGTTTGCTGGGCTTCCGTGGCACTTTTTGTCGGCTGAAACGCAAATGTTGCTTCTTGAACGACATTGCTTTCGTCCCTTCTGTCACTACAGCTGTGAGCGGTTACGGTTGCCTGGAAAGTTGTCGGATGGCGCTGCAATCAGCCATTATCTCACAACAGCTATTTGCATTTGCCAACGTTCTGTGATCGCTTGCGGTTAGGGGCCGAGAATTAAGTTGCACACCTAATAATTCCACTTGTGGTTACGAATAAACGCAATATGTCGTATACGTAAATAAATGTATACTCTCGAATCACGCGTTTTATTTCACACCCAGAAATATCTTTACATGCGAAAGATGCATTGCATAAATTATCTTCAAAAAGTACCAGGGTACTCTGTCAATTTTTTTAAGCATGAAAAAAAAAATTAGAATTTAAATCCATCTGTTTCTGCACCACAAATATTATGCAAGGCTATTACAGATTTAGCGAAACAGCGCCTTTTGGAGTGTTGAGTGCTTAAACGTTTTTTAACAGATTTGTTTTGGAGGAGTGTTAACAAAGTATCAAAAAGGGATTTTTTTTTCCCGTTGTGTATATTCACCGGCTCTGAATAATAATATTTTGTTGAAAAGAATAAGGAATTGCTTAGGGAATAGATTAGAGGAAATGTAAACAGAAAATGCCAGAAGCGACATTATGTATCACTCCCGTTCGGTCCACAGGGATGCTTTCGGTTAAGTTTGTTTTCTTTGTGTGAGTAAACGAGATTCGCATTTTTTCCCTATACTGACGGATCTGAGCTTTGACGACCCCGGGCAAGTTCCATGTTAGGCCGCATATGTTCTCTTAACCAAAGTTGATGGGAATTTCAGAAAATAATTCTTCACTCACACAAAACGCACGCCATAATTAGCTCCCCGCTTCCCAAACTATAAAAAAAAAAAATCATAAGGTGTAAAAATCGGAAATTTATTGTAGTGCAGCGAAAGTATTCGTATTCTTGACTTTTCAGGATTTTTCCTCTCTTGCCATACACCTTGAAGTGGACATAGCCAGTGTTACATTCAGAGACCTTTTTTCGGGGAGGAGGGGGGGGTTACAAATTTTGAGGGGCTGAAACATAGTTGACTGATTATATACGTACAATCACAGTTTTGTTATATATATCATCATCAACATCATCATTGACAGCCATTGTCAATCCACTGCTTGACGAAGGTCTCCCCAAGTTTCTTCCACAAAGGTCTGTCGTGTGCCAGTCTCCTCCACGTCCCGCATTTCATCCGCCCATCTCCCATGTGGTCTTCTTCTGTGTCTTTTCCTGTCGCTTGGAATCCAGTCTAAAATTTCAGCTGTCCATCGATGGTCTGTCCTTCTTGCAATATGTCCAGAGCATTGCTATTTCAGGGATTTTAACTCTGGTCATGATGTCTTCCACTCTTGTCTTTCTCCTGATCCACGAGTTACTCTTCTTATCTCTCCTGGTTACACCAAGCATGCATCTCTCCATGCTGCTTTGAGTTGTTTGCAGTCTTTGTAGTCTCTTTTAGTTAAGGTCCACGTCTCTGCACCATACGTAAGCACTGGAAGGATACATTGATCAAACACTTTTCTTTTACGACATAATGGCATATTGCTCTTGAAAATTATACTGTTTCTTCCAAACACGCTCTCCAGGCAAGTTTTATACGCCGATTAATTTCTTCATCAATGTGACCCTCACCTGATATCTGCTGTCCAAGATAAATGAAGGTATTGGCTATCTCCAGCTTTTCCCCATCAATCGATAAATCTTCGTTTCTTGTAAAAGCATTGTAGATCACTTTTGTGTTCTGAAAGTTCATTTTTAATCCCACTTCTTTACTCTTGTCAACAAGTTCCTGGATCATACTCTGCAGCTCTGATGGGGTAGTTGCAAAAATTATTACGTCATCAGCAAAACGAAGCTGAGTTAGATAATCTCCATTAACCTTTATCCCTTTGTTTTCCCAGTTCAGTGATTGAAACACATTTTCCAATGTGGCATTAAAGAGTTTGGGAGATATAGTGTCACCTTGTCTCACTCCCTTTCCAATCTTTATGGGTGCTGTGTTCTCAAATAGCAGAATCTTTGCACTTGCATTTTCGTAGATGTTATGAATAATATTAACGTATGCATCTTCAATACCGCAGGATTTATACACTAATATATATAAACATTTTAAACAGAGTATAAACATTTTCTTATGCTCGTATATCACAAATGCAAATTCCAAGAAGTCTACATATGCAAAGTGATTAAAAATGTGAAAATGTTCTACCTTTGCTTTAATTCAGTAATGCACAACGGATTTCATCATGGGGTGGTGTAAAATATTAAGAATCCTAGTAAAATAACTGTGCTGGAGAAAATCCCTCCCCTTCCCACTAAAAAAGCATTAGGAGTGGTAAAAATGTCCTCGACTTACTGCAAACGTGTTTCTATTTATTAAGTAATCATTACAGCGTTACCTGAAAACGTAGGGTATAAATCATTCCCCTGCCGCTTGGTTTCAGCCCCTTTAGATTATTTAGATCACCACATAGTAATAAGAAACTAACAAACTCACTAACCGTTTGGATGCCAGTTTGAGGCTCCCCGATTTTATTTTTTATTTTTTTTTTTTTTTTGTAACAGAGTATAAACCACCCATCGCCAGAAAAAAAAACACCTTTTGGTGGGAATAATTTCTAATAATTTGCTATTGTTAGAAATGAGGTAGCAAATGTTTTGTTGTATGAGGTAGCACTAACGTTAGCTTCAGCTACACTGAGGCTTAACCGTATACATGGAAAGTCGGCATAGAAGACTGAAATAAAGCTGAATTCCGGCTTCCAAATTTTGATGATGTATTGCAGTGCAAACATCTCTACTCTGTGGAATTAAGTTTTTATTGCAGAAGTAGTCCGAGTTGTCAGTGCTTGAAAAATTTCCCCTTCAGCGAGGACTGTTTAATGTTTTATTGGAGGATGATAGAAATTTCAAACTGAAGTCCATATGGATTTTGAATAACTTATGGAAACTACATGGTGGAGATTTCTGTGTGTGTATGTGCTATTGCTATTAAGATTAATTTTGATGAATTACGACAGGAAATAGTCGATTGAAGCACATGGGATATTGCAACTTCACTTCGTAGAAAATAAACCGTTAAAATTCATGCAAGTGCAGATTCCTTTCAACCTGGCAGTTTTATATACTTAGTTATTTTTACAGTGCGATTTATATTTAACGAATTTAATACTACCACTATTTCAAATGGGATCTCCGCTCTTCTGCGAATAAAATAAATGCCACTAATTATTAATTCAAGTACTAAAACAACGTTCCAATAATAAAAACACTAAACGCTTGTTGGTAAATCTAAAATGAATCAGCCACAGAGCACGAGTCCGTAAAAACACTTCGTGCTGGAGGTTGAAAATTAATGTAAGTGCATTGCCGTCTATGCACGATAAAATAGTTTAAAAAAATCTTTTAATGTAAGAACACCTTAGTCATAAAAGCATTCACATAAAAGGCACACTAGAATCTTTCAGATCCGCAACGGATCCATCCTCAGGTGTAAGTCAGATGGTTAGATCAGCAGGATATATACACAGTGGGGTGAGATACAAAAATGACGTAGAGTGTAATGAAGGCATGCGCACTACAGAAACAAAAGTTCAAACAGTATTACGTATTATTCAAAGTTTATAAAAATGTTTTTAGAAGCTGCAATCTGTATTATTATTATACGATTATCCAAGTTACATTCATAATCCCTGGAAATTTTTGCTACAGATTGCAGCTTCTAAAAACATTTTTATAAACTTTGAATAATAATACACTCACCTGTTTGAACTTTTGTTTCTGTAGTGCTCATGCCTTCATTACACTCTACGTCATTTTTGTATCTCACCCCACTGTGTATATATCCTGCTGATCTAACCATCTGACTTACACCTGAGGATGGATCCGTTGCGGATCTGAAAGATTCTAGTGTGCCTTTTATGTGAATACTTTTATGACTAAGGTGTTTTTACATTAAAGATTTTAAAACTATTTTATCGTGCATAGACGGCAATGTACTTACATTAATTTTTTTCAGCCACAGAGCAATAACAATAATACTCTATATAGGCATGTGGTTCTGAGAGGATGACCCCAAGAGTTTGAAGAAGGTCGTCATCGAGGATCAGCAGCTTTTCCTGATTTCGAAGGTTGACCTCAAGAGTTTGAAGGAGTCGTCATCGAAGCTCTGCAGCTTTGCCTGATTTCGAAATGCGACCCCATACCACGACGGCTAGGAATCAGATTCTGAGTCATCATGTGCTAGGCGAACAAGGTGAGCGAAGGTAGGGAAAATGGAGAAGCATATCATTTAGTGGTGCAGGCGGCTTTCTGAAGTTTTTAGGAAATAATTAAGACCACATTTTGATCTGTACAATATCGCTGAAGATTACAAGGCACAGATTGAGGATTTTTGCTTGAAAGACTCTGCATAGATATCGACAATCAAAAGATCAACTACGGGGTTTTTATACGAGGGGTTCAAGCCCGACTTCCTAGACTTTTCCACACAGTCTCAACAAGATCCGGTCGGGCACACTGGTGTTTTAAAAAACAGAAACCAACCGATAGGCCAATAGCATTGGAAACAGCCATGTCGTATAACCGTTCTAATAAAGATATCCCAGGCACATTACTACAGAAATTATTTTCGTTTCGTCAGGATTTCCTTCAAGTGATATACGTTGATGTCATGCATAAGTATTTTAGACTCATAAAAATACATACAGAGAGCGTGGGTGTCATAGGCTCACAGGCTCCGGAGCAACAAAGATATGCGCATCGGCGTGCACAAGTCGAACGACCACCTTCTCAGCTGTATCAAAGATTTGGCTTCAATCACGGCAAGCTTTTCATATTCCGTCTGATTAGGTGTCAGAAATTTTGGGCCCCAACAGGTTGCAACCTTTGTCATTGCCAGATGTTCTATGAATGTGATAGACTGTTGTTTATGACATGTGCATACGTACAGAGAGCGTGGGTGTCATAGGCTTCTCTCACAGGCTCCGTAGCAACAAAGATATGTGCATAGGCGTGCACAAGTCGAACGACCACCTTTGCAGCTGTAACGAGATTTGACTTCAAACACTGCAAGCTTTTCATATTCCGTCTAATTAGGTGGTCAGAAATTTTGGGCCCCAATAGATAGCAACCTTTGTCACTGCCAGATGTTCTATCAGAATGTGATAAACTGTTGTTTATGACATGTGCAATAAATCACTAATCTGCTTGACTGTTAAACATGTATACTGGAATGCTGTTTTATGCACCTTGTCCGTATTATCTTGGGTGATGGCCTTAAAGATCCACCTGAGTAAGTGCCATGTTCCACACTCGTTCTCCCACGCTTAAATTCCACTGCCTACGTCTGTACAGTACTGTGTGAAGGGGAATCATTTCCTAATGCTGCCAAAATATCTTCACGCATGTCCTTTAGCAACAACCCTTTCTTATGCAGATATTTTGTCACAGCTCTGAGGCCTTGTCTCTCAAGTTTTCCTCCCTTAGATCACAGTCACCTCTAGGACCTGCACAAAAATAACAAACATAACTATGAAGCTGAAAACTTATCTTAAGGCGTGTAAAGACTTGTATTATTACTTATGTAAAATCGCGAACCTACGGTTAATTCTTTCATGGTCGGACCGAGGCCTTTTGGGTTCCTCATAACATTTATATTCGTAGGGTATTTCACCTGTGCGAGTAACGAAATGTATTTGATAATTGATTTTCGAATGGAAATTTCTAATAACATATTTCACGCTAGTGAAGCTGCCGTAAGCGTGATGGATTCCTTGGATCACCATTTTAAACCAGAGAAGATGCAATGGATTATCAGTATAGACAGGAAAATGAAGTGCATTGTGAGGAAATACACCAGATCTCCACCTACAAATGTTCTCCCAAATTCATAAAACAAACACCAAACAGAAGTCATTTCTCTTTCCACGTTAACGGCAGTTAGTCACTTGTCGTTGGTAGTTAATCACTTGTGAGTCTGGAGAATAAGATGCCGCTGTGGTGTAGTGGTAGCATGTCCAGCGCGTAACTGGAAGACCTGGGTTTGATTCCCGGTGGCGGCAGATGAGAATTTTTCCGTGACACACTTATTAACATGGAAAGAGCGATGGCTTCTGTTTGGTGTTCCTGATCCACGTCGAGTATATGAATTAATTATTCAATCGCCTCCTACTTATTTGTTAAGTTGCTGCCTTCAGTCTTTCGTGAATCCCCAGCACTGTGCGGGCTCCATGAAGCAACCTGCCATGTGTTTGGCAGTTAATCACTTGTGAGTCTGGAGAATTTGAGGCCGCTGTGGTTTAGTGGTAGCATGTCCGACGCGTAACTGAAAAAGCCTGGGTTCGATTCCCGGTGGCGGCCGATGATAATTTTTCCGTGACTCACTTATTAACGTGGAAAGAGCGATGGCTTCTGATCCACGTCGAGTGTATGAATTAATTATTCAATCGCCTCCTAGTTATTTGTTCAGTTGCTGCTTTCCGTCTTTGGTGGAAAAGCCTGGGTTCGATTCCCGGTGGCGGCAGATGAGAATTTTTCCGTGACTCACTTATTAACGTGGAAAGAGCGATGGCTTCTGTTTGGTCTTCCTGATCCACGGAGAGTGTATGAATTAATTATCCATCCGACTCCTCCTTATTTGTTCAGTTGCTGCGTTCCATCTTTGGTGAATACCCAGCATTGTGGGGGGGGGGGCTCCATGAAGCAACTGCCATGTGTTTGTCAGTTAATCACTTTTGAGTCTGGAGAATTTCAGGCCGCTGTGGTGTAGTGGTAGCATGTCCGGCGCATAACTGGAAGACCCTGGGTTCGATTCCCGGTGGCGGCCGATGAGAATTCGTCCGTGACTCACTTATTAACGTGGAAAGTGAGATGACTTCTGTTTGGTCTTCCTGATCCACGGAGAGTGTATGAAATCATAAAACAAAGGTGATGCTGAAGCTCGTTAGTAGCAGGTTTTGTTCTGTCGTGTGTTATTTTCAGTTTCTGAACACTTTGGGACACGCTGCAACATCTCCATGCTTCTATACGACATACTGTAAACCTGAACACCTTTCACGACAAACTTTATCATCCTATTTCTTGCCGTGATCTAGATTCCCGCTGATGCTGTCCATTGAGCTTGTTAAAAAAGTAATTTTCTAAATAACGCTTCACAAGAATCGATGACACTGAATTAGCCGTCTGCCAATAGCTTCATAGGCAGCCCGTCATGTCTTGTGGCCGAGGTATTAAAAGATTACCACGACTGGACAGTTGTCTCAAGAACTTTTGATGTTTTATTGAAAAACCATTTCAGGAATTTTCTTTCATATCTTCCAGAAGGTTCATTAAAATAAAAAAATATCGAATAAAAAACTGTTGAGCAAATTTTAGACTTTCTGCCTTATTTGCATCGAATGTAAAACAAAATATTTCGATAAAATACGTTTACGGAAGCTTCAGTGGTGCGAAATATGCCATTAAAAGTTCCCATGCGAAAAAGTCAATTTATCAAACGAATTTGGTTACTCACGCAGGTGAAATACCCTTCGAACATAAATTGCGTAGGTTATCATAAATGGCCTCGGCAAGATCATCAAGAAATAGCCATAGGTTTAGAAATTTTTTGGCAGAAATCGTATTTCCCCAATAGTTGACTGCTTTTAAATTTGCTGCTTTGCGTTATGTAAGTTAAATTTACGAATATGTTGAAACATTTTGTTTTTAATTTAGTGGAAACTGGAGCTTAAGTCGAACTACCGTTTCATTTAAGAATGGGATAAATTCTGAACTTGACGCCGGAGATGGCGCCAATATAAAATATTTATAGGCTTTAATATGGGTTTTCTACATAGTCGTTTATATTTAATTTAAACACATTTCCAAAGCGTATGCCACTTCGTCATCAAGTTTTCTTTGTTGCTTACTTTCGTGACAGCTAATGAATACTATGTCAAACTTACTGACGGCTAATCTTAACTAACATGTCAAGCAGAATTTGTTTCCCCCCTTTTTTTTTTTTGATTGGAGGTTTAACGACCACCGTGAGCAACTCAATGGGCTAGAAGCAGTCGCCCGTCCCTAATTTAGGGTCACTGGTTCCAGGAAGAAACACAACATCCATGCCTCACCGGGATTCGAACCCGGACCCCGTTCGGACGAATGATCAGAGGACATCGCTTAGACCACTGCGCCACCGGAGCGGCGTTTCCTCTTTTGCTTCGCAGTTTTTTTTTTTATTGGAGATTTAACGACCACCATGAGCAACTTATAACGAAGTAAATTTCTCCGCCATTTTTGCCACGCCGGGGCTCGAACCCGGGTCCCCTCATTCCGGAATTTTTTTTTTTTTTTTTTTTTTTTGATTGGAGGTTTAACGACCACCGTGAGCAACTCAATGGGCTATAAGCAGTCGCCCGTCCCTAATTTAGGGTCACTGGTTCCAGGGAAGGGAGAGAGCCAGTGCCGTAAGACAAACACAACATCCATGCCTCACCGGGATTCGAACCCGGACCCCTTACGGACGAACGATCAGAGGCCATCGCTTAGACCACTGAGCCACCGGGGCGGCTCATTCCGGAATAAGTCACTCTACTAATTGAGCTACGCGGACGTTCGTTATCGCTGCTATATGCTTTTATGTCGTCTACGTCCTGCTGGGCAGGCCCGTCATATCCCCCCCCCCCGAAAGAGGGACGGGGGCATGGCCCACGGGTCAGCCGTGACCATGAATCGTTGCAGGCAGCCATCCGCTGTAGATCGTGCACTTGAGAACTCCCAGTCAATCTGGTGTGTGGAATGCAACGTCACACACATTTATTTTTCGAAGCGCTGAAGAAGGAATTCTCTTTTTTTCCTGTCTCGCGGTGTGGAAAGAACATCACACCATTGCGAGATCTTTAACGGCCGGGTCATCCGGAAAGTTCGGGAGCCATTATAACGAAGTAAATTTCTCCGTCATTTTTGTCCACGCCGGGACTCGAACCCGGGTCCCCTCATTCAGGAATAAGTCACTCTACCAATTGAGCTACGCGGACGTTCGTTATCGCTGCAATCTGCCTTTATGTCGTGTGCTGGCTATAAGCAATCGCCCGTCCCTAATTTAGGGTCACTGGTTCCAGGGAAGGAAAAGAGCCAGTGCCGTAAGACAAACACAACATCCATGCCTCACCGGAATTTGAACCAGGACCCCGTTCGGACGAATGATCAGAATCCATCGCTTAGACCACTGCGCCACCGGGACGGCGTTTCCTCTTTTGCTTCAGAGTTTGTTTTTTATTGGAGATTTAACGACCACCGTGAGCAACTCAATGGGCTAGAAGCAGTCGCCGGTCCCTAATTAAGGGTCATTGGTTCCAGGGAAGGGAGAGAGCCAGTGCCATAAGACAAATACAACATTCATGCCTCACCGTGCTTCTAACCCGGACCCCTTTCGGACAAATGATCAGAGGCCATCGCTTAGAAAACTGCGCCACCAGGGCGGGAAAAACATCAGCTTCCTACATTGCATTCAGCGAACGTTCTAGGAAGGAGGTAATGAATAAAATTTCGGCAAGTAAAGCACTGAGTAGAGTGAAATAGAAAACAAGTTAGTAAAATCATGCAATGCATTGATTATGATACGCTTTCCAACATACCAGAAATCATTACTCCAGTTATGAGGATAACTTGAGTAATAACATGATATGGGATAAATCTCGCTCCTGTGCCCTGACCTTTGACCCCATTGCGATGATATTCAAGAGAATTGGTGGTTCAGGATACCTCCGGAACAACATACTAAAGTTTTGTCGCAATAGAAGCATTTTTAGTCAAGTTATTAAGATAATAGCTGTGGAACAAATCTCGCTCCAGTTCCCTGACCTTTGACCCCCATTTCGATTATATTAAACGAAATTGGTTCAGTATACCTCCGAAACAACATGATAAAGTTTTGTCGCAATCGAAGCATTTTTACGTAAGTTATGACGCATAAGGGCGATGGAATGGATTCCGCTAGTATGTCCTGACCTTTGACCCCATTTCGCCCATTTCCAATAGGGTTCCTTCCCATGTTGTCCCCTACCACATACTAAACTTTCATCGAAATAGAACCATTTTTACGCGAGTTATCTTGCAGACGGACAAAGCTGGAGCATGTACGCTTCTTCAACCTACGTTTGGAAAGCGTAAAAATGGTAACTGAATCCCATCCCTTCATCAGATGATATTCCAAAAGTGTATATTCCTTGAAGAAGTATTAGAATCTATATTTCTTAAATGAATATACATTCCCTAAATAGGTGATTTAATATATGAAAGGTTTATGTGCGAAAGCATCGAAGACATGAAGTTGAGAGTCGTACTACCTGGTATGATAAAAAAATCAGTTTTATTTGTTTTTACTAAAAATATTTACGGAAGGTTCTAGACTTCTCTATCGGTAATTGCCTTATCCAACAGAGGAAATAATAATATTACTTAAATCATTTTATCTTTGTTATTAAATCACTTCGCTAAAACACATTATGGAACCACAAATAGGTCATTATGGAACAACTTCGTATGTTATGGATGACACAGAAGATAATATGTTATGGATAAAAGTTGAAACTGAAATAAATAGAAAATAGAAGAGACACGAAGATAGTCAGCATGGTGAAGAAGATTTCGAATATGGTGGAGATACACCGCCGCAGAGCGAATTTGCTGTTCCAACCCAAACAACAGGTGCTGGATTGGATTTAGATCTGGGGAATTTGGAGACCAGTACAATTTCCGGAAGTCTTTCTCACGTTTCGCGAGCCGTTCTCGAAGAATACGTGTAATGTGCATTATGATCACTGCTTAATAAGCACTAAGATAGTCAGCATGGTGAAGAAAATTTCAAAATGGTGAAGATACACCGAAGACCGAAAGCATTATGATCACTTGCCTAATTTGATGTTGGTTCGCTAAGTGCCACCAAACAGCTCCTACCCAGCGAGGCACAGACGCTACAAGATTTTTAAAGATGTCATGTGGTATCTGGCACCTAAATGTTACTAGCAGATGCTTTAATTTTTGTAAGTGACGTGGTTGAGCCGCCGCAGATCGAATTTGCTGTTCCAATCCAAACAACAGGTGCTGGATTGGATAGAGGTCTAGGGAATTTATAGGCCAGAGCAATTCCTGGAAGTCTTCCTGAAGTTTCGCAAGCCGTTCTCGAAGAATACGGGTAATGTGCATGGCGCATTATCCTGCTTAATTAAGCACTACTAAAAGGGGATACTGTTGACATGAAAGGATGCGCTTGGTATGCAATGATGTTTAGGTAGGTTGTAGACGTCATAGTTTCCTACACATGAAACACTGGACAGAGCGATTCCCAGCAGAATATTTCCCAAAGCCTTACACTTCCTCCACTGGTTTGCTTTTGTCCTACGGTGCATACTGGTGCCAACACTTCCACGAGTAAACGACGCACATGAACCCGGCAGTCCAGTTGGTGCAACAGAAAACGAGATTGATCGGAGAAGACGACTTTCTTCCAATCACTCAAAGTCCAGTTTTGTTGCTCGCGTGCCCATTGTAGGCACTTCCGACGGAGAACCGGGGTAAGTACGGGCATTTGGAGCTGCCTGGGGTTACAAAGCTCCATTTTCAGCAGTGTTCAATGTATTGTATGTTGTGACACATACTCCCGTCGCCAGCATTCAAATTACTGGCGAGTTGCGTCATAGTATCACTTGTGTTGTTTTGTACCATGCGGGAAAGCTTCCTCTCAATTTTTACATCGATGAGCCCTGGTTCGCTTACTCCTTGCCGGGGGTTCGTGGCGTTTCCCCCTCGAACAACTTTTTGACGGTACCAACCACGGCTAACCGTGAGCACCTCACAAGCCTTTCAGTCTCGGAAATGCTCTAACCCAGTCCTTTTATCTTTGTGATTAAATGGCAGAGCATTTTCATCTCGGAAATGCTCTGCCATTACAAGCTGGCCTTTGTCAAACTCGCTTAAGTCCGATGCATTTCCCATCTGGAGAACAAGAATAACATTGATTAACAGAGTTCAGTATCAGGTGTTATTTATACCCTTTCATTCTTCTGAATATTTTTATGGATGCGTTACGGATGCTTCCGGATAGATAACTGGTGCTTCGAGTAATTTCCAACCATTAGTATTCAACTTTTAAACTGGACAAAAATATCTGCTTTACATGACACCGCGAAAAGGTTTCTAACCGTCACAGTGTTAGAAGGTTGCAAAACAGAAAGTGTTCAGACGTTTCGCTTTTACCTTTCTATTTTGACCTACTGATTACCGTCAATTACTGTCCAAAACAATTCTCATCTTCAACGTCACCTTGGCGAAGCAGACTTCTTTGTTTCAGATTGTTATGCCGGCAAAAAGCTGATCTTTTCCGATGAGCTTAATTGCTAAACTGTTAAAAAATGTGTGGTTGGTTGCACCAAAAGGTGGTGCTACACCAGCTGCACCACTTTTGTAGAAAAGATACACCATTCTGTGGTGCAAATAAACCCAACAACATGGTACAACCTTGTCCACGTTCATGGGTTTTATTAGCAAAATACGATGGCGTATCTTTTCACAGAAAGTGATGCAGCTGGGGTAGCACCACTTTTTGGTGCAACCTACCACAAAATATTTAAGGGTACACAAGGCATTGGTTACAAGTATGGTACCTCACATTGGAGCCAGTTCAAGTAATCTGCCTTATCATCGACTCCCTTGTGATTTCCAGGAACACTTCTGTCATGATCTCCGACACGTGTTTCACTTTGTTTAGATTCCATGATGAACAGATCCAGGATGGCATAGGATGGTTCACGATCTCCGTAGACTCTAATTGTACGATTATCTAATCATCATTTCCCTCTGTAGCTTTATGGAGCTTTTATTTTCTTTGTAAACTATCACAAAGAGCTCCAAGATGGTATAAAATGGTACAAAATCTCCATAGACTCTAAGCATGCACTGGCGTGCAAAAAATCATAGGAAGGGCGCTACGACTTCCATCACATGCCACGCCACCACCGGTAAATGGCATCGTCCGCAAACGACGTATATATAGGCAGATATCTCCACATGCTCAAGTAGTGGCATTTGCAGTTCAGATGTCAACTTATCGGGATTTGGGTGATTTCGAACGCGATTTGATAGTCAGACCACTGGAGATGGGTCACTCCACCTCGGAAATTACCACCAAATTTGGATTTACACAATCAACATTTTCAAGGATATCCTAGACTACGCAAACTTACTTGGAAATGTACGAGATCGGTGTGGTCGTAGAAAAGCCATGGTCGATCGTGGACAGCGGCGTCCGGCACGCACCGTAACATCCTGCCAGCGTTTAATATTGTCGCAAATCACAGAGCAATTCAATGCTTGCGCCAATAGTAGCATCAGAGTTCGTACCGTTTAACCTTTCCAGGTTCCATTGCTGACCCGACAAGAGAAGACTGCGCCTCGCTTGGGCTCGGAAACACCGCCATTAGACGCGAGATGACTGTAAACGTGCAGTACCATCGGGGTACCAACTGTTCTAGGAAGATAGCGGACTTCGCATTTGGCGAAAAACCCAGGAGGCAAATGGATTCCGCATGTCTATAACGGACAGTGCAGGCCGGCCGTGGCTCAGTTAGGGTGTGGAGTGTTTTCAGCCGGCACACATTAGTACTCCTCATACGTATGCTGACCGTTCTGACCGGTGGAGGCTACGTAACCATCCTAGGGGATCATTCGCACCCGTTCATGGCATTCAACCACTTCGAAGGGTGCGACCTCTTTCAATGCGACAATGCGCCACCGCACACACCCAGAGTCACTCGATTATGGCTGGAGGGACATTCCACGAAGTTTGGCATCCTGACTTAACCCCCTCGTTTGCCGGATTCAAACGCCATAGGACACATCTGGGATGCTGTTAAACGTGCAGTCAATGCAAAGAATCCTCCACCAGTGAATATTACGGAAATGTGGGATGCTCTTCGGGAATCATGGTGCTCAGTGTCTCCACAGTGCTACAGAGAGCTCATGGAGTCTATGCTTTGTCGTGTCACTGCCATTATCCGGTTTTTTTTTTTGATTGGAGGTTTAACAACCACCGTGAGCAACTAAATGGGCTATAAGCAGTAGCCCGTCCCTAATTTAGGGTCACTGGTTCCAGGGAAGGGAGAGAGCCAGTGCCGTAAGACAAACACAACATCCATGCCTGACCGGGATTCGAACCCGGACCCCTTACGGACGAATGATCATAGGCCAGCGCCTTAGACCACTGCGCCACCGGGGCGGCCTTATCCGATTGTGAGGAGGACCAACGTGATATTATAGAGGTATCCCAGGTTTTTGGCCTTTCAGTCTATGCTCGCTTTATCATCGGCTCCCTTTGTGGCTCTCTGGAACTCTTTCGTCATCGTTGTCTCTAGGACGTATCCCAGGTTTTCAGAAACTCGACGAAGAGCTCCGGATGGCGCGCGATCTCCATAAACTCTAACCAAACGCTCTCCTCATCGTCGTCTCAAACTGTGGCTTCCTGGAGCTCTGACTCATTTGTCTCAGAAACGCGTTTCATGATTTCAGGGACTACGACGAACGGCTCCCGAAAGGTATCGAATGGGAAAGAATTCCCTCAGATGTTCATGAATACTGACCACTCAAATTATTTCTTTCATTAAATATTCAAATACTGCCTTAGATGTTTCGTATTATCAGTTTCGTCGTCATTACTAACAGACGTAACAGATAAACTGGCTGAAATCCTTCGACTCATATGCCCGGCTCGTGATTCCCAGTTTTCACACAGCTCAAGGATAATGATATAGTACCGACAAGCACTGTGCAGAGATCCATTCGCTATTGAACGATCCTTAGACTTATGGTTTACTCTCCGTATGAATCGAAATATTGGACCCATGACTGAGCCTTTTGTCTGGCAGTTTTCCAGTAAAACGTGACACGCTTTCTTAAAGAAGTGTTCCACCGAGACGCCATCGGCAAGAGTTCACATTGTCCTTTAGTTACTTACGTGCCGACTTGGCCGTTTGCTCATGAAACAAGGTCCATATGTTTGATACCTTTGCCGAATGCGCGCTACTTATATAAAGTAGTTGTAACGGTGTTAGTGAGAACTTAGGATTAAACCCACGGGTAATCAATGGGATTTATAAAATGTCAGTTATCGTCGTTTTTATATACATTCGGAAAGTAAATGTGAACTGCTGGAATTTAGGCGACGGACGGGAAGGGAAACTTAGGGGAGCTAAGAGTCCCAAAGAAAATTGGACTTTCCATAAATGTTTTATATTGGTAATAAAGCGGAGAACATGTATCCGCTGGATTCTTTGGTGCATATCGTAAGAAGCAATTCAGGATAGTGGACACCAGTCATACGTTATTCCACATGCACCAGGAATCCAAGTTCCTGCCAGGTAAACATGCACCACACCATACAACCTCCTCCACCGGCGTGCACTGTAGAAACCATGTAGGATGGACCGAGTGCTCATGTTGTTTGCGAAAAAAAATAAGAACAAAACCTTCCACGAAGTGGAGTAAAAATGTCTAACTTGAATGATCTTTGCACCAGGCGAGACTTTTGCGCCGATGAACCGTGGTAAGGAGAGGATGTCGTCGGGGTCGTCTACTGTTATAGCCCATACGTGCGGGCGTGCCATGCATGGTCATGACAGATACTGTCCCGGGTTGACCTCTGCTGTACTGGGTGGTCAACTGTTGGACACTGCTGCGTCTGTTGGCCTGAACGAGTCGTGGATCCGGGCCTCATCTCTCATGTCAACTTTTCGCTGTCTTGTGAAGTTTTGCCTCCGGATCGTTGTTTCACTATTTTCACGTCAGTACTGATACACTTAAACCACGGCAGTTCAGCCGTTTTGGGAAATCGAGACACCCGACCTCCGAGTTCCCACAATCTGTCCTTTCTCAAAGTCCGAAAAATCCTTCCATCACGCTTCGAAGTTTACTACCTATTCTCAGCGTGCTACGTCGGTCGACTAACGGCGTCCTCTCGGAAATCACGTGGTCAAGGGGCTGCGTGCACTTTTGAGAGGGGTGGCCATAATTCAGTGATCACACTGAGAAAAACGTTTTGTTAATTCAAAAAAAATTTTTTGTCGATATACAGTCAACAAAAAATTTTTTGTTGAATTTGCAAAAATATTTTGTTGAAAATAATTGTTGATTTAACAAAATTTATTGTTATCACGACAAAACGTTTTGTTCATTTAACAAAATAATAAGGTCGATTTTGGGGAATTTGTTTGATCCAACAAAACATATTGTTATAGCAACAAAACTTATTCTGTCACGATAACAATATGTTGTGTTGCAGCAACAAAACATTTTGTCATGATAACATGTTTTGTTGGATCAAACAAATTTCCAAAAACCGACCTAATCATCTTGTTAAATGAACAAAACGTTTTGTCGTGATAACAATAAATTTTGTTAAATCAACAATTATTTTCAACAAAATAATTTTGCAAATTCAACAAAAAAATTTTTGTTGACTGTATATCGACAAAAATTTTTTTTGAATTAACAAAACGTTTTTCTCAGTGCACTCGGCGTATTTCCTATTAAATATTTAATGTACCGATATGTTTATAACAACGTGTCGTATTTTGCGGTCTCCTTTGACTCCTGTACTATAACAGTAACGGGAGTTCCTATGAGATGCAGCCCGCTACACCTGCACACACGCTTCACCCATGCCTGAAAGGAAGAACTTTCCAGATGTTGCAGTTCTTCTGGTGTTAAACGGAAAGGTACTGAGTGGTTACAGGATTAACAGTCTTGAGTCTTACCTCGACATTCTACACCGATGATCCATTACATTATGACCACCTACCTAATAAGCTGAAGGACCCCCTCTAGCCCGCAAAACAGCGGCCACTCGGCAAGGCATCGATTCGATGAGGTGGCGATAGGTATCCTGGGATATCTGAAACCATAATGTCGACAGCAGGTCCTCCAGTTCCCGTACATTTCGGGGTGGTGGTGATATAACGCGAACAGCTTTTCCAAGTCGAATCTCAAATGTTCGATTGAGTTTATGTCAGATGAATTTGAATGTCAGTGCATTAACAGAAAGTCACCAGCATGTTCCTCGAACCACTCCTTGAAGATTCTGGCAGCGTGGCATGGCGTGTTATCCTGTTGGTAATGGCTATCACCAGCAGGAGACACAGTTGCCATGAATGAACTTGGTCCGCAACGATGTTCAGATACCTGACAGCTATCAGGGATTGTGCTATTGGGATAATGGGGCCTAAAGTGTCCCGAGAAAACATCGCCCACAGCATGCCGCAGCCTGCCTGTTTCCGCTCAACAGTACATCCAGGTGCAAATAGCCTCCGTTGATAATCGGTGCATCTGCGCTCGGCCGTCTACGTGATGCACCAGGAATCTTGACGATCAGGCCACTTTCTTCGAATCATCCACGGTCCAATCTCGAGGATCTTGGGCCCATTTCATGCGTTGTTGGCGATGACGTGCAGTGAGTACGGGGACCATTGCCCCGATGGCCACTGTTGTAGCTGCAGGTGATTTGTCTCACTGCGGCTCTGCGGTCGCCTGTGAACAATGCGCGATAGTCTCCGTTGCCCTGTAGTATTAATGAGCTGCGAACAACATACGGCAGGACGACGGTTCGTCGTTTGGCCATCTGTGCACGACTTTTGATACGTACTCACTTACAGCGGCACCTGAAGAACCCACAAGCCGCGCCGCGGCGTTTCCGAGATCGTAGTTCCGAGGCGTCGTGCCATCACAATTTGTCCTTTATTAAACTCCGATAAATCGGCAGCTCCGAACACTCTACTAACCGAAAGCCGGTCCTCGGGTTGTATATATATATATATACTGCTCTGTGAACTTCCCCAGCGCCCCCGTTTGGTCTCCAGGCGCGCTCATTTCTCTAGACTGGGGGTGGTCATAATGTAATGGGTCATCGGTGTACTCTAGTTTCAAATGATGTATTTTGTTTAACCCTTTAACGACCATAACGATCAAAACGCACGTGCATACAAACGGCCATAGCCGCCCAAAACGCCTGCCTAGAGTGAATCAGATTTCCTACCCTTGCCTGTTCTTCAAATTTTCTCGACCTATAAGGGATCAACAGGAGTCACCTTCAGTCACTATTGTTGTTATTAAACAAAGAAGTGAACGAAAAGATAGTTTCGGGCGTTGTGGTATTTGGAGTGATAAATTATTTTTGGGTCATGCTCGTTAAAGGGTTCAAGGGTTCAGGGTTTGGTTTTCGTTCAACCAAACCCTGAACCCTTGAACCCTTAACGAGCATGACCCAAAAATCTCCCAGCCTTTCTGGACCCCCAAACAACAATTTAACCCTTTAAACGGCCGCTGTGCCTGAACCAAGTGGTTCCCAAAATTTTCTGTGCTCCCCAAACAGTAATGTTCACTTAATTCTACAAAATCTGAGGCAAAACAATTCCTTTCCCCTCACGTATCAGCAATATCGGCCATAAACCTGTCACAGGTTATTAGCGCTCGCTTCTAGTCCTTTATTTTCTGCTATGACCCAGGGCAGGATAGGAAGAGCTAGTTTTTCTGACACAGACATCATGCCATTGGCTAGAAACAAGTAATTTGAAAATCTTTTTTCTACTTTCTCAGGTTCATCTCTATTGTAATAACACTTTTAGCAGGTAATCAATCAGAAAGTATTTTTGTCAGTCATTTTCCTAAATGACTGCTTTGAATAACAGCTAAGGGGAATGCAGCGCCTTCTGATACGTAGGTTAACTCGTTCCAACCGCATTCGGACCACGGCGTAGACATCGTTTGAGCGGATTTCATTCCATTTTGCGAGCCTCTAGTTAATTTGTTGCAGCCCAGTAAACGTTTATGGATTAACGATTTTTAGATTTCTATGATCATGAGATAACTTAAAAGTACCAAAAATAAAGAAAAGTTAAAAAATTAAATAAAAGATGAGCATTCGGTTCTAAAAAGAGACTGCATGTTATTATATTTCTGCTATACGCGAGGAACGCTTATATAGCGTAGTAAATGCGTTTATTTTCGTGGTGCAAATTTGTATAAAGATTCCGCCAAGCTTTCATACTTCATTGGGATGCTTGCTCAAGGCAATGTAGGCAAAAAATACAGGGAATTAGAACACGTAGGAAATAAAGATGATCATCTTTATTTCCTACATGTTCTAATTCCCTGCATTTTATGTCTACATTACCTTGAGAAAGCATCCCGGTGGAGTGTAAAAGCTTGGCGAATCTTTATACAAATTTACATCTCGAAAATAAACGGATTTACTACGCTATAAGCGTTCCTTGTGTATTCACGACATGGTGTATTTAAAATAAGAGTATATTTCTGCTATTTATGTTATATGAGAAAAGATCTTGCAATCTGTTATATGGGAAAAGATTTTGATTTTGGACTTCGGCTCCGGGCAATGGGGGTGGTTAAGAGAGTCAGCGCAGTCTCCTCCTAAGCCTGAGCAAGCCCGACTGATGGGATGGCCTTCTATTTAATATAAAAGCAGTCAAGTTCAACATAGTCATTTTTATTTTCACACCAGTAAAGCTTGAATTCATGCACTAGTTGTGAACTTCAATGGTTTTAATTTTAGAATCGAGCAACTGCAAAATTGAAAAAAAAAATCGCATAGAAATAGTTTTGGGTGACTCGTATTAAATTTGAACTCATGAAATGCTGAGAGAAAAATCGCATATGCTGGCAGTTTTGATCAAATTTTGCTCTGTTTAGAACTCCACACATCTGATGTTTTGTTGCAAGCTTTATTTCTAAACTATATTTATACCCTCCGCTCTCAGAGCGAACGTGACTTTAAGATCTCGAAACACTTCGTTTTTTTATGTATGCCCTTTCTAACAATTAAGTTCCTTTTGTTCTTAATCTTTTCTTAGCATTAATCTTTTTAGTTTGCTGTTGTTTTTCTGATATGCCGAAAGGTCACACTTGCAGCTAATTCTTTTGGCCCATTCTAATTCTCGCTAAAAAAGTTGCTAGTCCTTCTTGTTACGGCAGATGTCGCTGTGAATGCATTCTCAGGGACGCCAATGATCTCAGACGTGGCTGCTTTCCATGAGCGCTACCCTTGGGGTTCTGCTGGTTTGCTGGGTGTTCTCTTTCTTTCACTGCGCTTTTTTTATTTTCTTTCGTTCTTCCTTTTTTTCCCCCTTAGATTACGGTGTGGGTGATGACAGCGCCTCGCCAAGTTCTCCACTGCTGATGGAGAATGAAAATGCGTGTAACTACGCACTTTCATGAGAAAGGTGAATATCTAGAGCATTTTGAATTTCTTTGCCTTGTATTCGTAACTTTCGGATTGGGGCAAATGTTATTTCCTTTCTTGCTTTTAATGCTTGAGCTGGACATATTTTTATATAATTCAGTTCATCCAGGCGGATATCTGAATAAACAAAAATACAAGTTTTGCCCTTTCGTTGATTTTCATTTAAGAATAAAATTTTCCCCTCTCCTTTGTTTGTTGGATGATAAGAACTCCTAAAAATTGATTATGCTTAACACAATTATTACAGGGCTGTTCACTAGTTTGTGTCAGTGCCCTACCTCAAGGGTTCGTTAGAATTTTGAAGTTTTACCTGTATAATTTACCTGTATTTGCCCCCGATGCTGAAACAAATAAATAAAGTACCTGCTAAAGTGAAGTCATTGTTTTGCAGTGAAAAACGGGTTTTATTCAATTAATTGCGGAAGGGGTCCTAAAAGCTTTGTCCTGCTTTATTATTATTTTTTTTTTATTGGGGGTTTAACGACCACCGTGAGCAAACTCAATGTGCTATAAACAGTCACCCGTCCCTATTTTAGGGTCACTGGTTCCAGAGAAAAGAGACCCAGCGCCGCAAGACAAACACACCATCCATGCCCTACCGGGATTCGAACCCAGACCTATTTCGGACGAATGGACAGAAGCCAGTGCTTAGACCACTGTGCCACCCAGGCGGCTCATCATACTCTGTATTATTAACCAGAGGCTCCGTTTCTTCTTATTACTCTATTGGAAATTTTTCTCAGCTGTCTTGCTGCTAAATTGTTCGTTCCCAAATTTAATTTCTACTCAGTCTCCTTTTGGCATCGGATATTCTAAATCTCTGTTTTCCATCTTTTTTTCGCAGAGGGAGAAGACGCTGTTCCTGGCATGGATATCTTACTTCCAATCTCACTCTTCAAACGCCAGATCCCGAACTCTTCCTGTTTCTTGTCCCTCTTTGCAGAAAGCGCGCGAGATTCTTTTATTGCGCTCCGTCTTCGACACTTGATCAGCCCAATGTCAGTCGTGCACTCTCACACCCCTCGTTAACGCCAAATATCGCTGTGCAGTTTCTACTGTTGACCCCCTGACAGCCTATCAACTGTTATTCGACCCACCGTGAAAACTGCCTCCATTAAGCTGAAGATATGAGAATTTCGTGATACCCTCCTGCATAGATCCACTCGCATATCTCGCATAGCAATGAAATAATGAAACCGAATTCCGTGATTCCCTCGGATGCTACATTAACAGACTTAAGAAGGTGTCCTGCCTCATTAATGCAGCTGGCATAGAATTTGGAAAAATGCGGCTTTTTCAAACACCCACTATGAAAGAGGGAGATAATTTCCGTTCACCATTTTCAAAATGGCCATTAAAGTTTGCTCCTGTTTAAACCAATGAGGTGGCGCAGTGGTCTAAGCGCTGGTTAATGAACATTCGTCCGTGATGGGTCCGGGTTCGAATCCTGGTGAGGCATGGATGTTGTGTCTGTCTTACGGAACTGGATCTCTCCCTTCCCTGGAACCAGTGACCCTAAATTAGAGACAGGCGACTGCTTAGTGTGTCTGGAGAGGCCACTAACCGCTGCGCGCTACCAGCATATGCTGGCTGATCACCTACACGCTGTCATTGCCTTTCCAGATCCTACCACCGATGGTCCGTTCCACAGGACAATGCGCGGCTCCACCGGGCCGTAATCACCCCGACACGGCTCGAGTAACACTCAGCTGAGTTTGGAGCCATCTAGTGGCCCCCAAAGTTACCGGATCTAAACCCTGTGGAAGCTTTCTGTAATGCCATGGAGAGGAACATAAGAAACATAGATTCTGGACAGATGTCTCGGGCGGAGTTGTGGACAATGATGCAATAGGCATTGCTGGCATCACCTCTGGTAACCTTCCGGCATCTGGTGGAGTCAATGCCTCGACGTGTACAGGTTGTTATTCGCTCTAGAGGAGGACCAACATCCTATTCGATAGGTATCTCTAATGTTTTGTCCATTGAGTGCACATAGAACAATATAATAAATAATACAGAATTTTTCAAGAAACTGCATGAAAACTGCAAACAGTACGACAAGGGTTGCATCAATATTCTCAAGAGCAAAACCCCGACATCAATATACCATTGCTCACATGCCACTGTTAGTCACCATAGATATTAGGTGTACAAATAAGTTTTAAAGCGTTTTAAGACAAAGCAACATGTAATTTGAGAGAAAACAACTACACCTTTACGAATCAAAATATGCGCTGTCATTATCTATCACCTTCCGCCATCGGTCGGGCAGCTGACGGATTCTAGCCATGAAGAATACTTCGTCGTGTGACGCGATGAAGTCGTCAACCCATTTTTGCACTTCGTCACATGTCCGGAACCGTACAGCAGACAAACCATGTTGCATCGATCGGAACAAATGATAGTCTGAAGGGGCTATGTCGGGACTATACGCCGAGTGCTCCAAAATTTTCCAGCCAAGCATCAATAATGTTTCCTTGACCAATTTCGCGACATGCGGCCTAGCGTTGTCATGCAATAATTGCACGGGGCGCAATTCTTTGTCTGTGAATAGACGTTTCCGACACATTTCCTGGTTCAATCGCAGCAACTTTTCAATCGTCCTGGAGAGGGAATCGAACTAAAATTTCAATCGTCCTGGAGCGGGAATCGAACCCCAGCATCTCCCGATTACTCGACCGGCAATCGGGAGATGCGGGGTTCGATTCCCGCTCCAGGACGATTGAAGTTTTCAAGTTTTCTGAGAAGTGTTACATGGATGACCAGTAAGTGGTACAAGCAAATTCAGTTTGCTTTGCTTGAATATTCTGTCAGTTGTAACATGGATGACCAGTAAGTGGTACAAGCAAATTCAGTTGCTTTGCTTGAATATTATGTCAGTTGTAACATGGATGACCAGTAAGTGGTACAAGCAAATTCAGTTTGCTTTGCTTGAATATTATGTCGGTTGTAACATGGATGACCAGTAAGTGGTACAAGCAAATTCAGTTTGCTTTGCTTGAATATTCTGTCAGTTGTAACATGGATGACCAGTAAGTGGTACAAGCAAATTCAGTTGCTTTGCTTGAATATTATGTCGGTTGTCACATGGATGACCAGTAAGTGGTACAAGCAAATTCAGTTTGCTTTGCTTGAATATTATGTCGGTTGTAACATGGATGACCAGTAAGTGGTACAAGCAAATTCAGTTTGCTTTGCTTGAATATTCTGTCAGTTGTAACATGGATGACCAGTAAGTGGTACAAGCAAATTCAGTTTGCTTTGCTTGAATATTCTGTCAGTTGTAACATGGATGACCAGTAAGTGGTACCGGCAAGTTCAGTTTGCTTTGCTTGAATATTCTGCGAAATTTTCATGTATTATGAAGAATATTTCTTCCTTTATTGATTTAATTGTATAAAACCATCACAGGATTCGCTAGTCGAGGCAACCGGTATTCATTTATAGCAGAGTTGGGCAGGAATGCATTACAAAGTAATGGAAGTACAGATTACAATTAACGTGTAATGCATTACAAGGTAATCCCAAGTGTGGTTTTCACAAGGTAATGGAATTAATCTGTAACGCATTGCAATGAAGAGGATATAATTCAATTATTTAATAATGCCATTCAATCGCAATGAAATTACACAATTTGCAAATAATAATTACATACTAATAGTTTATAGAAATGTACGTGTGCCAAAAGCTATGTCTAGAAAAGTCCGCCATGTAATATAGCAGACAGAGACCGAAGTGTAGTGTAGAATGTTATAGAAGCGGCAAAAATATGTCAGACGTTTGTAGAATGTTTCAGAATGATCGTGCAGTGGAAAGTTGGAGAGCTTTATGCAAATCAAGAATATTCCAGAAGGTTCAGGTCCTGTCGTGAAGTATATATAAAGGAGTCAGTCGCTCGCTAGGCCAGTGTTAGAGCCGCTGATGGCTTAGTGGTTAGTGTTTCAGACTATCGATGCTGGTTCCCCAGGTTCAAGCCTGGGCTGATCTTTCAGAGATGGTGTGATTTACTAACAATCGCTGAATATCCGCCGTGCATCGGACGAGCACGTTAAGTGGCGGCCCCCAGGCTGGACCCACTGGTTAAATGGGTATCCTTTCCTATACCCCACCTGAAATTCTCTCACCCCTCTATGTGCAATATCGTACTTGTACGGTGGCGCCATCTACTGTACTCCAATCTCACTACAAACTGTTCTGTCAAAGTCGCTAGACTTGCTCTCATTCCTTCCGTTTCTGTGTCCTGCCCAAAAGGCGATCTCGCTGTAGGTGGCTGGGACCTAAACTCTACTACCTGTGGACGGAAGTCCTACAAGAAAAAAAAAAAAAAAAAAAAAAAAAAAAGCTAGGCCAGTGTTCGTATCGGACAAGTAATGGACAACAACACTTGAGAAGTACGGCAAAAATGTCACGTGTTGGCAAATTTCTGTAATATTCGGGAGTGCACTCTGAGTTGCTGAACTGTGAGTGTAGTGTTAATACGTGCTTGTGGCTATAGTGGGGTAATTATTTTAGAGAGTGAAACGTACGTAATGGACAAGAATACTGTACTGGAGCAAGTGAGCATCTCTAACCGAAATAAACATCCCATTCGTACTTACTTCATATGTATCATTTCGTTCAAATCACTTTACTTACGGCGAAGACGGGGCAACTACTCATGTCATACACGTATAATTTCCAATACATACATACAGGCATTTGAGGTCCGAGGGGTGGAACAATTGTCAAATAACCTACACAAGGTGTAAGAGTGTACTGGTTGCTGGTTTATTCACATTGTATTGTTACCCATAAGTTATTGGTTAATTACCAACATGTAGTTAACCAGTAACCATTACAATTATAATGGACAACTGCTACATGCCATTACAATTACCATGTAATTCTTAAAATTTCCATTTAATTCTAATGACCAGTTCACGATTACCATGTAATGGTAACAATAAGTTCTTGTTCCCATTACCTGTAATGCCTTCCCTATTAATTCAATTACGATTTTGCCCAATTCTGATATATAGCTAATCTGGAGGATCAGAATCCATTCCAGTGATTGCCCGGAGGCGCAGAATATCAATGAATGAATTATTAATGAATGAATTATCAATGAATGAAGTACGGGATACACCATTGTACAATACAATTTTTGGAAGCTGTGAATCCGTTTATTGGAGTAAATATGACGTGACATCAAGTTTCCGGATATTATTTGACTTACCATTCATGTCATTTTTACACCAATAAACAGATTCATAGCTTCCGAATTTGTATTGTACAATGGTGTATTCCATATTTCATTCATCCTATCTCTTTTTTTCGATGTAAAGTAACAATGCAAGGATAGCTTTCGGCAAAGATGAAAATATTATTGCCTATTACGAAATTAATAAAAATTTCACCTGATTAATAAAGGTTGCAAGGCAAGTGAAGGCTCTTGAAACCGGATTTTTTTCTGGTACTGCATCGGTACAGCATTGTAATCATGAACACGTATAACATCAATGATACATAGGTTTCATTTCTACGAAACGGATATTTAGACATAAAATTTCTAATCACAAAGAAGGCTGCAAAAGTTTCTACCTTAATTTCGACTATTATCTTGAAGTTGAACAAATGCAGAAACAAAGGCTCGGAAAGTAAGAGGTAGATCCGAGTAAATTTTGGTGCAAATGATCATCAGGCACTCTTCAATGAAATTTTTGTTTGAAGCATGTCAGTCTTCAAAATGATTACCCAAAGATACAACTGATCAGGAAGCAGCCACTTTTACAGCATACTCTTATCATCAATACAAATTACCCCACCTAAAATGATTAGAGATATGTTTATGCAAATTAATGTTGCATGAAAATGAACGGGAAATCGAGAGTGTACTTACATTTAAAATGCGGAGTTATAAGGAAGGTCTTTTCTGGGGAAAAGTTGAACAGTGTAGTTAAAAGAAACCGAACCTGGCCTGCAAATCTGGTTAACATCGAACGGTATTGCCATTTTCACGTCTTATACAGATGTTTAATCGACACAGCAGTTTGAGCGAGTGATTAAAAAGATTGGGAAACATTTTAAAAACTCACAATGCAGCGCAAGCAGCTAGCAAACATGATGAGCAACAACATCACAATACTTAAAAAATCAGTAAGACGCACACAAAATGTAACACGATCACTGCAAAACCGCGACCAGCTTCAGGTTTCAAACGTAATCAGTATAGCACTAGAGTCAACCACAAGTAATTCATAATCCTAATTCAATACCATCGAAATAACACCCTAAAAATAGAATGTAAATGATTAAATACAAAAAGATAGAAATTAGAAAAATCCACACTTTTTAAGGCTAAAGCACTCCGGAGCATCAGACCACTCATCAGGGAAATACATCTGGAACCCCGGGGCCTATGATTCAGGTGTCGTGAGAGTGCTGAATTTTTCGTAGCCAAAGGACAGAAGTCTTAACCAATTTAGTATGAAATACTTCCTTAGCACTCTGTCTTCCCTATCTGAACCGGTTAGTAAGAACTTAAATAACATAAAATATCTGGGACTTACATATTACTCACAAAAGAAGCACACACGATCAAAATCTTGTGTGCTTGATAAAGTGACAAATTTTAGATACATAGATGACCTTATTAGTTTCAAGGTCGGTAAGGAGGATTTCCTACTGGAGAGTTATTACCCTTCGAGGCTAGTCTTAGAAAAAACCAGCAAAGGTTCCAGAGTTACTTTTCTGTATTTGGAAATTGTTCGGACTCGTGAAGGAATTCTTACGGGATTATTTGACAAAGGAAACGAATTTGATTTTGTCCCTCAACTTTTGAGTGTCTGGAATTCAAAAATCTCTAATGAAGATAGTTACTATTCACATTTCACAGGAATATTTTAATTTCACAGTTCCTACGAATTTCGCGTATTTGCAATAGTTACTGTATTCCAAGTTGTTGAATAGTACGCAACAGTTATAGTAACTATATATTACTGTTGCGTATTTGAAAGATATTTGTGACATCATCATATTACTGTTTCGAAATAATAGGGGGTTTCTGTAACAAAGGAAACCATCCACGTGCTGCCTCAAGGACGGATGTTGTCGATCATGACGTCAGTCGTAGCCATTTATTTTTGTCCGCCATTTTCTCTTTGTGTTTAACCATAACATTTTGTGTGCCACGTGGTCTTACCAAACACCTTTTGTTCGCCATTTTTTTTTTACCTCCCTACATGGTCTAAGCGATATCTTAGAGATACCTGTCTAGTAACGTGTAGCACCACCTTTCGCCCTGATGACGGCGGCGATTCGTCTCGGCATGGACTCGACAAGACACCGGAAAAGTTGGAAAGCCATACGGATCCACGACCCCTGAACAAGCTCCCACAGTTCACGAAGATTTGATGGAGGGGGATCAGAGCCTCGAACATCTCTCTCGATGGCATCCCAAATGTGCTCGATGGGATTCAGGTCAGGTGACCTAGCTGGCTAAGGAAGCGAAATCACTTCGGTGGAGTGTTCATCCAACCATTCGGATACAATTCGGGAGCGATGGCACGCTGCATTGTCTTGTTGCAGGATGAGGTCCCCAACGGGATGTTGAAGACGCACAAACGGGAGCAAATGGCCGTCCAGGATATACCGGTAACGTTGACCTGTGAGGGACGATGTCACACGTACCAAGGGTCCCATTCCAGTCCACGTAAACAGTCCCCAGACGAGAATGCCACCACCACCAATTTGAAGAGTACCCTGCTGGCAAGAAGGATCCATCTTTTCATGTGGTTTGCACCGTACTCTTATCCTGCCATCCGCATGTTCCAACGTGAATCTCGACTCATCAGTCCAGGCAACATTTTTCCACATGTCTAGGGTCCAGTGGCGATGTTCCCGCGCCCATGCTAATCTTTGCACCCTGTGATGTGCGGTCAGCAGCGGTACCCTCGTGGGACGATGCCGGCATCTCGATGGGCCAATCCGCCCCCGTTCTCCATCTTTATTGTAACGAATTACATGCTGTAAAAAAGGAATTTCTGAAAGGGTGTTCCGGAGCGGAGATACAGCTGCCAACAAAAGTACACAAACACCATCTAGCGACGGAACTGTGAACTAAAAAACTTCTCAAGTACAAACATAATGCGTTCCCCAAGGTAAAAGGTATCCAGTGTTAAAAGAATTTTTAAAATCAGATATTTAGAAATAGAGAAATTGGGAAAAACTGATTAAATATTTGCCGAAGCACTCCAGCGGCGAAATTGGGAAATATTTTGGAAAATAAATATCACACAAAGGGTTTTCATAGTTAGTAGTAATTGACCCCAATTTTTTTCCCCAATCGGTGGTTTAGTCCTGCAGATATTGTGGCAAACATGCTGTAAACTGAAAAGTGAACTTGCGCCATTTAGTGGCACAATTGTGCGTTAAAATGTTGAAATTATATGAGAAATATTTCGCACCCGAAACCCTCTCCGATAAGGAAAGTAGTTTTCAAATCGGACTCTCTGAAGCAGAGATGTCGACAAAAATAAGACAGGCATCATTGCCTCCTAGCGGAAAAACTATACACTATTTTAAGCAGAAGGTATTCTCAAAAGGCTTTCCACGGTGAATGGTATCCGTCCACGAAAGAATTTTTTTCAAATGAGTTTGCAGAAGCGTGACGTGATTGCACCGCAGGACGCCCATGAGATAAAGGCAGATAGCAATGAGAGCACATGTCCGCGTAGCTGAGTTGGGAGAGCGACTAACTCCGGAGTAAAGGGACCCAGGTTAGATGCCCGGCGTGGACAAAACTGCGTTTTCACATTGGCGTCCGAACTTCCAGGATGACCCGGCTGTTAAGTTTCTCGCAATGATGTGATGTTCTTTCCACACGGCGAGACAGGGAAACTGAGAATCCCTTCTTCAGTGCTTCGCAAAAATAAATCAGTGTGATGTTACGTTCCACACACCAAATTGTCTGGGATTTCTCAAATGCACGTTCTTCATTGGATGACTGCCTACAGCGACACATGGTCCTGGCTGACCCGTTGGCCATGCTCCCGGCCCTCTTTCGGAAGGAAGGGCGTAGCTCAGTTGGGAGAGCGACATATTTCGGAAGGAGGGGCGTAGCTCAGTTGGGAGAGCGACATATTCCGGAGTGAGGGGACGCGGTTTCGATGTCCGGCTTGGACAAAGCTGTGTTTTCACAGAAGCTCTGATTTTGTTCCAAATGCACCAGAAACAGAAATAAACATTTACGCCCACTGGTGGCCAAATTATTTCCTACCAAAAATTTGAAATTATATGCAGAGCTTTTCCCTACAGGAGCTGTATCCGACACAGAAAAAAATTTTCATATAGGAATTTTAGAAGCAGAGATATCGGGGGACATGCAATTTGCCTTTACGCCCCCTAGCGGAAAATCTATGCATTAATGGAAAAATAAACTGCACTCAGAATAGTCTTCGTTGTAAATGGAATCGAAAGGAAGCAAGATTTTTTTTTAAATTTAATATTTAGAAACAAATATATGGAGTAAAATGTACAAGGTGTTTCAAAAAGGGGTATACAACTTTGCAGAGGTACAGAGAATAATTCGGAAGACATACAGAAGCTGACTCAGCCGCATAATGTAGTGGGACACAAACAGTTTTTGCCACGTCACTAGATTACCAAATTCTGCCACGAGAGGGCGTTCCACGTCAAACGCTTGCGAAATGGCGACTTTCGAAGGTGTAATGAGAGCAAGTTGTGTGTTTTCGTTCGCGGAAACCGTCTGCGACACAAGTTGAGAGCAACTGTCGCACGCAATACGAAAAAGAACCTCCGAGTAGGCGTACAATCTAACGCGTGGCACAATATTTTTGTGAAAATAGTCTGTTCTATTCGTCATGCGATGTTAAGCTGTCGGCCGCGTGCCTCCGACGCTGTTGTGGACAAAGTGAGTGAGTGCTTCGTAAGAAGTCCTCGAAAGTCAACAAGACGTGCGCCTCAGGAAACTGTCATTCTCTATGTGACGGTGTGGCGCGTTCTGCGATATCGTCTGCATTTCGAGCCGTATAAATTTGCCATCGTGTGCCAGCTGAAGACAGACGATGGTAAGATACACGAAGATTTCTGTACGGAAATCAGTAATCGAATAGAAGACAAGTCAGTAAAATCATGCAATGCGTTGATTATTATACGTTTTCCAACATACCAGAGATCATTACTCAAGTTATTGCGCAAGTTATGGGGATAATGGCTGTGGAATAAATCTCGCCCCTGTGTCCTGACCTTCGATCCCATTTCGATGATATTCAAAAGAACCGGTTAAGTATACTTCCGGAACAACATGATAAAGTTTTGTCTCAATCGAAGCATTTTTAGTCAAGTTATGGCGCATAAGGGAAATGGAATGGATCCCGCTCCTATGTCCTGACCTTTGACCCCATTTCGACGATTTTCAATAGGGTTCGTCCCCAGTTGTCCCCTACCACATACTAAACTTTAATCGAAATCAAACCATTTTTACGCAAGTTATGACGCATAAGTGAGATGGAATGGATCCCTCTCCTATGTCCTGACCTTTGCCCTCATTTCGCCCATTTTCAATAGGGTTCGTCCACAGTGGTCCCCTACTACATACTTAAATTTCATCGAAATCGACCAATTTTTAAGCGAGTTAGCGTGAGGACGGACAGACAGACGGACAAAGCTGGAGCATATACGCTTCTTCAACCTACGGTTGGAAAGCGTAAAAAATGAGGACCTTTTGGAGACTATTATTTTCAGTGACGAGAGCACTTCTCACGTAAAGGGTAAAGCCAACACCCATGACTGCAGAATTTGGGGAAACGAGCATCCACACGCCACCATAATAGAACATGTTCGTGATAAAGCCCAAAAGTTAATGTTATTTGTGCCATGAGCATGAAGAAAATGTACGGACCCTTCTTTTTTGCTGAGTCCACAGTTACTGGAACTGTGTATCTCGACATGCTGCAACAATATCTCAACCCGCATTTAGAGGATGATGACCACGAAGGCCGCTTGCACTTCCAGCAAGACGGAGCACCTCCGCATTACCTAAACATAAGGTCGTACCTAAGCATCAGTTTTCCAGGTACGTGGATTGGTAGACGTGCACCTGTAGCATGGCCAATTCGTTCCCCCGAACTTACATCGTAACAATTTTTCTTGTGGGGCCTTGCTAAAAATCGTATCTACCCTGACGGAAAAAAAAATCCCAACATCACGAAAAAATAGTTGTAGAGGAATGAAATGGCGGCAATACATTTGTATAGGTAACATATTTAATGGATTAAGGTTTCAAGATCACAGCTTATTGTAAGCGCGAGAAGAGCCATTTTAAATGTGAAGTGCTGGTACATTAATAACCGGTGTAACCGCCAGAATGTTGAATGCAAGCACGCAAACGTTCATGCATTGTGTCGTACAGGTGCTGGATGTCAGTTTGTGGGATGGAGTTCCATGCCTGTTGCACTTGGTCGGTCAATACAGGGACGGTTAATGCTGGTTGTGGGTGACGCTGGAGTTGTCGTCCAATGATGTCCCATACGTGCTCGATTGGTGAAAGATCTGGTGATCTAGCAGGCCACGGTAACATGTCGACACTCTGTAGAGCATGTTGGGTTACAACAGCGGTATGCGGGCGAGCGTTATCCTGTTAGAAAACACCCCCTGGAATGCTGTTCATGAATGGCAGCACAACAGGTTGAATCACCAGACCGACGTACAACTGTGCCGTCAGGGTGCGTGGGATAACCACGAGAGTGCTCTTGCTGTCATAGGAAATTGCTCCCCAAACCATAACTCCAGGTGTAGGTCCAGTGTGTCTCGGCCGCAGACAGGTTGGTTGCAGGCGCTCACCTGGCCTCCTTCTAACCAACACACGGCCATCACTGGCACCCAGGCAGAACCGGCTTTCATCAGAAAACACAACAGATCTCCACTCCGTCCTCCAATGAGCTCTAGCTTGACACCACTGACGTCGCAAACTGCAGTGGTTTGGAGTAAGTGGAATGCACGCTACAGGGAGTTTGGCTCGGAGCTGTCCTTCAAGTAACCGATTTGTAACAGTTCATTGTGTCACTGTGGTGGCAACTGCAGCTCGAATTGCTGCCTCAGACACGGTACGATGCGCCACGGCCATACGTCATACACGGCGGTCTTCCCTCTCAGTAGTGTCACGTGGCCTGCCGGAACCCGGTCTTCTTGAGGCAGTACCTTCCCTTGACCACCGCTGCCAACAATCATGCACAGTGGCTACATTCCTGCCAAGTCGTTCTGCAAAATCGCGGAAAGAAAATCCACCTTCTCGTAGCCCTATTACACGACCTCGTTCAAACTCCGTGAGCTGTTGATAATGGCTTCTTCGTCTTCTTAAAGGCATTCTTGACTAACATCAACACCCTACGTCGAATCTCAACGATAACTAACGCTCACGAACGTTACAGCGCGTATTTACAGCAAACCTGCTTTGCATGTTCCGAGGGGCGCTACTAGCGCCACACGTATGCGCCGAGCGCGAAATTTGCATAGACGTCATCTTACAGATGTACTTTCACCGCCTACCAACTGTTGTTTATCTAACACAACCCCTTCTTGGTGTTGGGATTTTTCTTTTTCGTCAGTGTATGTACCACCACTACCAATCAATATCGATGAGTTGCGTACAAGAACTAATGCCGCCGTTGCTGCTGTGATATTCTATGACACGTGTGGCAAAAAAAAAAATGGCTGCAGGTGGGACGTCTTCAGGATTACTGGAGGCAGTCAAATCCAAATTTGACTTTTGTGTTAAAACTTCAGTTTTTATTCTACATTTATACAGTAAGACTAATTGTTCATCTGTTACTATTTCCTTTCTATTGCCTTGGAAAGTTGTATATCCCCTTTTGAAACACCTTGTATTTTGAAATCGATAGCATCTGCATTTGCGCCCTCTAGCAGCAAAGTCGGAAAAACTAGAAAGCAAAGGTTATCGTTCGCACATTTCAAGCATTTCAATGCAAAAATAATTAATTTTTCAAATTGGACTAATAGTTACAGAGATATGGTGTCCACAGACGGACGGACAAAGCGATACTATAAGCATACACCTTTTTTAGCACGTGTTTTGTAAAAGAAGATCGTGCTAATGTTATCGGTTTGTCCGACCGTCCGGCTGGCCGTCCGCGTGTGGACACCATATCTCTGCAAATATTAATCCGATTTGAAAAATTCTTTCTGCAATGGGAAACTTAAAATGTAAGAATTTCGATGAAATTTTAGTATGTGGTAGGGGACCGCCTGGGAACGAACCCTATTGAAAATGAGTGAAGTGGGGTCAAAGGTCAGGACATAGGATCGGGATGCATTCGATTGTCTTTATGCGTCTTAACTTGCGAAAATATGGATCGATTTCGATGAAAATTTACTACATTGTAGGGAACCACCTGGAGAAAAACCCTGTTGAAAATGGGTGAAGTGGAATCTAAGGTCCGGACATAGGAGCGGGATGCATTCCATTGCCCTTATGCGTCATAACTTGCGTAAACATGGTTTGATTTCGATGAAATTTTACTATGTGGTAGGGGATCACCTGGGGACGAACACTATTGAAAATGGCTGAAATGGGGTCAAAAATTTATCATATTGTTCCGGAAGTATACTTTACCGGTTCTGTTGACTCTCATCGAAATGGGGTCAAAAGTCAGGTCATAGGAGTGAGATTTATTCTACAGCCGTTATCCTCATAACTTGAGTAATAACTTGAGTAATGATTTCTGGTATGTTGGAAAGCGTATCGTAATCAATGCACTGCATGATTTAACTAACTTGTTATTTCATGTGATATACTTAGAGATCGGGCTGCAGGGCCCGAGCGCTACTCTAGAAACGAGCTTAGCGAGCCTAGAGGCGCAGCCCCCAGTATGTGGAAAATTAAGTTTGAAATTGAACGCTGAGCCTCCCCAGGTGTCACTTGAGTTTCTCTTCTCCCATGGTTCTGATTGCTATGTGATCTAATTTCCACATGGCATATTAAACAATACAAAAGAACAATCATTTATCGATGGAGTATCAGTGGAAAGACATTTTTAGTATGCCTTTTGGAAAAAAGATTCATGTTTAGAATAATACTATCTATGTTCGACAATCCGTCTGTTTGGAGGCATATCTCCTCACCTATTAAACGATTTGGAAAAATTAATTCTTCTTGCACTGGAAATCTTGAACCGTAAAAACCATACTTTGTGAACTTTTCCAGGTGCATAATATCGTAGATAGGGACAGTAAATGTTCGATACATGTTTTATTCATTGGCGTGTCTTTTGTAAAAAAAAAAAACAAGAAAGATGACACCGAATTTTCGGGTGTAATGAGCACGTCTTTCTTTTCATTTAGTTTTTTTTTTTTTTACAATGTACAATTTCGCCGCTAGAGGGCTTAAATGCAGGTGATATCGAATTCAAAATACATTTTATTCCACATATTTGCTTCTATACATGCGATTGAAAAACATTTTACCTTTCGATTCCATTTATGACAGAGTATTTTAGGTATAATCACTTTTCCAAGTTACGCATAGATTTTCCGCTAGGGGGCGTAAAAGTAAACTGAGTTTTCATCGATATCTCTACTTATAAAACTCCAATTTGAAAAATTCTTTCTTCAGCGGATACAGCTCCTAATGGGAAGTCTTTTGTATATAATTTCTACTTTTAAGTGTTAATTTCTGCTTCTGATGTAATTGCCACAAAATCTGAGCTTCTAAAATCTCTAGTGAAAAAATTCGTTCCTGGACCAATGCCACTCACGTAGATAAACATTTTTGGAATATTTTCTTCTTAAAATATTGCATGGTTTCTCCTCCAAAGGGCGTAGATATATATATCTTAATTTTTGTTAATATCTCTACTTCTAAGAGTCCGATTTGAAAAAAAATCTTTGTTGGATAACGTTTCCGGTGGGAAATGTTTTTCATATAATTTCAAAATTTTCAAGTAACTCGTCGACTTTCCACTAGGCGGCCTTAAGGTAAATTCCGTTGTTACCAATATTTCTGCTCCAAAAATTCCGATTTGAAAAATTCTTCCTGTGTCCCATACAGCTCCTGATGGGAAATGTTTTTCATACATTTTTTTTAATATTTGGTAAAGAATGGTTTGGTCGCCAAGGGACATAACTGTTCATTTCTGCTTCTGATGCATTTACAGCAAAATCTGAGCTCCTGAAAACTCGACTGGAAAAATTCTTTCCTTTATCGATACCTCTTACATCGAAAAACCTTTTGAGAATACCTTCTTAAAATAATGCATAGTTTTCCCGCCAGGGGACGTAGATGCATATCTTATATTTGTCGATATCTCTGCTTCTAGGAGTCCAATTTGAAAAATTCTTTCTTTGTTGCAGAGCATTTCCGCTGCGAAATGTTCCTGTTATAATTTCAAATTTTTCTTAACGCACAAGGCTGCAACCAGAGGTCGTAAGTTCACGATTCCGTTAGAGAAATATCTGCGGGATTAAACACCCAATTGAAAAACTAATTTCTTCGGTCAGATACTACTGTTTTCCATACGGGTTCCATTGATTTTGAATAACTTTGATAAATTTAATTCGCGTCAGAACGGATTCAAAAGACGTGCTCATTACACCCGAAAATTCGGTGTCATCTTTCTTGTTGTTGTTTTTTTACAAAAGACACGCAATGAACAAAACATGTATCGAAGTCAATAGCATCTACATTTACTGTCCATATCTACGATATTACGCATCTGGAAAAGTTCACAAAGCATGGTTTTTGCGGTTCAAGCTTTCCAGTGCAAGAATTAATATTTCCAAATCGTTTAATAGGTGAGGAGTTATGATGCCTCCAAACAGACGGATTGTCGAACGTGGATAGTATTATTCTAAACATGAATCTTTTTTCCAAAAGGCATACTAAAAATGTCTTTCCACTGATACTCTATCGATAAATAATTGTTCTTTTTGTATTGTTTAATATGCCATGCGGAAATTAGATCACATAGTAATCAGAACCATGGGAGGAGAGAAAATCAAGTGACACCTGGGGAGGCTCAGCGTTCAATTGCAAACTTAATTTTCCACATACTAGGGGCTGCGCCTCTAGGCTCGCTAAGCTCGTTTCCAGAGTAGCGCTCGGGCCCTACAGCCCGATCTCTAAGTATATCACATGAAATAACAAGTTAGTAAAATCATGCAGTGCATTGATTACGATACGCTTTCAAACATACCAGAAATCATTACTCAAGTTATTACTCAAGGTATTACTCAAGTTATGAGGATAATGGCTGTAAAATAAATCTCGCTCCTATGACCTGACTTTTGACCCCATTTCGATGATAGTCAACAAAACCGGTGAAGTATACTTCCATCGAAGCATTTTTGCGTAAGTTATAACGCATAAGGGCAATGGAATGGATCCCGATCCTATGTCCTGATCTTTGACCCCATTTCGGCCATTTTCAATAGTGTTCGTCCCCAGGTGATCCCCTACCACATACCAAAATTTCATCGAAATCGAACCATGTTTACGCAAGTTATGGCGCATAAGGGCAATGGAATGCATCCCGCTCCTATGTCCTGACCTTAGATTCCACTTCACCCATTTTCAACAGGGTTCATCCCCAGGTGGTCCCCTACAATATAGTAAAATCTCATCGAAATCGAACCATATTTTTGCAAGTTATGACGCATAAAGACAATCGAATGCATCCCGATCCTATGTCCTGACCTTTGACCCCACTTCACCCATTTTCAATAGGGTTCGTCCCCAGGTGGTCCCCTAACACATACTAAAATTTCAATCGAAATTGAACCATTTTTACGCGAGTTATCGTGCGGAAAGATGGACCAAGCTGGAGCATATACGCTTCTTCAACCTACGGTTGGAAAGCATAAGAAACAGGAAAATTCATATAAATTTCAATTTTTATTGCATGTCTAAGCAAATAAGGCTTGTTATTCCGAAGTTTCAGAGTTTTTTTACTGTCGTTAATTTTTGGAATGTCTGACTTCTGTCGTTTGAACTTATAGCACTTACTATTTACCACTAAGGAAAACAAAAGCGGTCCAAAAAGCATTTCCGTAAACCGTTATGCTAAACCGTTAAGGTGGACGTCAAGAAAAATTTTGCTTTTTATACAGATGTACTTCCAATGGAAAAGCTTTTGTACACATTTCCTTCACAATTAGTGTGTTCCCAAGGATGAAAATTTGAACATCGATTAAAATAACTTCATATTATAACTTGGAATACTTAATACTTTCTAAAACACATAACCATAATTATATTAAAAATCAAGAACTTTTGCTTAGTGGTGTAACCAGAAAAAAGATGGCGCGACCTGTACTTTGATGACGTCAGTAGTTAAACGTTGGATTGCATAATTATGGTGGTTATGTTTTAGAAAATATTAAACATTCCAAGTTATAAAATGAAGCTATTGTAATCGATGTTTAAATTTTCATCCTTGGGAACGCATTAATTGTGAAGAAAATGTGTACAGAAGTTTTTCAGCAGAAGCAGCAGCGGCGGCAGTTACTTTTTTTTAAAATAGAGAGATACAGATGGGAAGTATTGTTTCGCTTTTTCGTGCATTTTATTAATTTGCTTCACTAGCGATTAATTTCTCCTTATCAAAAAGTAAAAACAATGAAATTAAATAAAAATAATATAAACAAAATCGGGACAAAAAAAAAAAGTTAAAATGAAATAACACATCTGATTATGCTTCATCATACATTATAGTTGGCTTGCAGGTTTCTCATCGCTGTAGGCAAATTAACTCGCAACTTGAATGGAAACACTATTTTACTAGTGTACTATTCGCGTCTCTACGTGTTTTTCGTGTCGTATTTAGACTCTTTCCTTCACTCGTGTTCCATTCCACTTTTTTCACCTGCTTTAGTCAGATATTCTCCTTCGCTGGTGATCAGATTGGCCTGTTCTTTCCGAGAGCAAACAGCCAAGCCTCCACCGCTTCCCAACTCGGAAATCAAGAGGCATCAAATTTCCGCCAACAAACCCCTTTCCCACCCTCCAAAGCGCGGTTAAACCACTCCTGCTAATTTATGATTAGGAAGAATACCAGTTCTCTCTGTCGCATGGGTATTTTCCCCTCCAGCGCTATTTTCCAATGCTTGGAGAGATAAATTTGCCTACAGCCTCCCCACAACAACATTTCTTTGTTGCCAATTAAGTACCCAGAACTTTAGCGTCACTTAATATGTGAATATGAACAGCTTGAAGTCTCATGGTAACATACCAAATGAAGAAACGTGTTTCAGTCTTCAGCCCAGCTAAGCCAACAGCTTCGCTTTTATGTACGTCTTTTATGAAAAAAAAGATCGTGCTTCTGTTATCGGTTTATCTATTCGTCCGTCTGTGTACACGATATCTCTGCAACTATTTGTCCGATTTTAAAAATTATTTTTGCATTGCGAAGCTTGAAATGTGAGACTGATGATCCTTGCATTAAGGGTTTTTTTTTTCAAATGCACAACTTTGCCGCTACAGGGAGTAAATTCACATCATATCGAATTAAAAATACATTTTATCGTATTCGTTTCTAAATGACCGATTGAAAATCTTTTTTCTTCCTTTCGATGCATTTGTAGCAAAGACAATTTTAGGCACAGTTTCCTTTTCAAATAATTCATAGATTTTCCACTAGAGGGTGTAAAGGTAAATTTCGTTTTTCTCGATATCTCTGCTTCTAAAATTATGATTTGAATTTTTTTTCCTGCATTGGAAACAGCTCTTCATGTGCAATGTTCTGAATATAATTTTTAATATTCAGGAAGGAATGGTTTGGCCACCAGGGGGCGTACGTGTCTGTTTCTGCTGTTGATGTATTTGCAGCAAAATCTAAGCTTCTGAAAACTCGATTGAAAAAAAATCTTTCGTGGACAGATACCGCTCACTTCGGAAAACCTTTTGAGAATACCTTCTGCTTAAAATAGTGCATACGTTTTCCGCCAGGGGCGTAAATGCATGTCTTATTTTTGTCGATATCTCTGCTTCTAAGAGTCCGATTTGAAAAATTCTTTCTTTGTTGGAGAGCGTTTTCGGTGCGAGATGTTTCTCATATAGTTCCAAATTTTTAAGTAATGCATGGATCTGCCGCTAGGGCACGTAAATGTTAATTACATTTTCCCCGATATCTCTGCTTCTAAAACTTCGATTTGAAATATTCTTTCTGTATCGGATACAGCTTCTAATGAAAAATGTTTTGATTGTAATGTCTAATTTTTGGTATAAAATGGTTTGGCCACCAGGGGGCATAAGTTTTAATTTCTGCTTCTGGTGTATTTGCAGCAAAATCTAAGCTCCTGAAAGCTGATTGAAATAATTATTTCATGGACAGATACCGTTCACCTGGGAAATTCTTTTCAGAATACTTTCTCCTTAAATAATGCATAGTTTTTTTCCGCCAGGGGGCGTAGATGTATATTTTATTTTTGTCGATATCAAAAATAAAATATACATGCTTGTAAGAGTCCGATTTGAGAAATTCTTTCTTTGTTTGAGATCGTCTCCGCTGAGAAATGTTTCTCATATAATTTCAATTTTTTTAACGCATAAGTTTACCACTAGAACAGTAAAGTTAACTTTTCCGTTTACATCAATATCTGCGGGACTAAAAATCCAATATAAAAAAATTATTTTCTTGTTAGGTAGTATTAACTATGAAAACTCTTTTTATGCATTTTCTTCCCAAAAGAATGCACAACTTTGACGCGAGGAACGTAAACGTTTAATCTGGTTTTCTTAATATCTCTGCTTCTAAATGTTGGATTTTCAAAAATCTTTCAGCAGGCATTTTATCTTGTGGAACACTTTAGGTTAATATTTGAGAAGTTTTATATACAGTTCTGTCGCTAGGTGGTGTTTTTGTACTACTGTTTGCAACTGTATCTCTGCTTTTAAAAACCTTATTGAAAAATTTATTTTTTACTGTATGCCATTCGCTGCAATAGAATGCACATATTTCCCGCTAGGGAGCGTAAAAGTCGATACCATTTTTTTCGCTATCTCTGCGTCTGGGAGATGCATTTGAAAAGTTCTTTTTGCGCTCCAGGACGATGAAAATTTTAAAGTTTTCTGAAGGAAGTGGTTCCATGGAATGCAGTGAAAATATGCCAAGTATAGCTTTTCCCTGAAGGAAGTGGTTTATGGAACGTAGTGAAAAAAATCCGCAGTATAGCTTTTCCATAAAGAATAGTTTTTGCCTATTTTCAACTTTCCCATTACACAAAATTCTTCCGCTAGAATGCGTAGAGTTATATCATGTTTCCTTTTATATTTCTCTTTTAATTGTTCGATTTGAAAACCTATTTGTCTCCATTACCTTCCTTCTGCTATGAGAAACTTTTTGTACGCCATTTGTTAATTTTCGTAACATACTTTTTAGCCGGTGGTGGAGGTAAGTAGCTGTTTCTATTTCTGGATATTTTATCGATTATACAAAATCCCGTTGATTTTTGTCTTACCGGTTTCATTGACTTTGAATAACTCTGATAAATTTAATTAGCTTCAAACGGGTTTCAAAAGACACGTGCTCATTACAGCCGAAAATTCGGTGTCATTTTCTTGTATCGCATTTCCTCGAAAAAAAAATGTATCTCTAGCACATATACTTTTATTGATTCACTTCGATAAGTAATTTGGTTTAAGTTATCCATTGTTCACATTGCATCATTTTAATTTTGATTAAAAAAATATCGTACAGCACATGAACATATACGATAAAATATTAATGCGCGTAATGAATTGCAAAAGTAATTTTAATAAATCAGCAAGAATAAGAGTTCGGAGTATTTAAAATAACGTTCATTTTCTACGAGTGTTTGCTTACTTTAACAAGTTCGTAAATGCAATGCATTGATTATAATACGCTTTCCAACATACCAGAAATTATTACACAAGTTATAAGGATAATGGCTGTGGAATAAATCTCGCTCCTGTGTCCTGACCTTTTGCCCCATTTCGATGATATTCAACAGAACCGGTTCAGTACACCTCAAGAATAACATACTAAAGTTTTGCCGCAATAGAAGCAGTTTTACGCAGGTTATGAGAATAATGGCTGTGGAATAAATCTTGCTTTTGTACAATGACCTTTGACCCCATTTCGTTGATATTTAACAGAACCGGTTCACTATACCTCCGGAACAACATGATAACGTTTTGTCGCAATCGAAACATTTTTTGGTAAGTTATGATGCACAAGGGCAATGGAATGGATCCCACTCCAGTGTCCTGACCTTTGACCTCATTTCCAATAGGGTTCGTCCGCAGTGGCTCCTTACCACATACTAAAATTTCATCGAAATCGAACCATTTTTACGCAAGTTATGACACATAAGGGCAATGGAACAAATCCCGGTCTTATGTCCTGCCTGACCTTTGACCCCATTTCCAATAGGGTTCGTGCCCAGGTGGTTCCCTACCTTATATTAAATTTCCATCGAAATGGAACCATATTTACGCATGTTATGACGTATAAAGGCAATGGAATGGATTCCGCCTTTATGCCCTGACCTTTGACCCCATTTCGCCCATTTTCAATAGGGTTCGTCCCCAGGTGGTTCTTTACCAAATACCAAAATTTTATCGAAATCGAACCATTTTTACGCAAGTTATGACGCATAAGAGCAATGGAATAAATACCGCTTTTATGCCCTGCCTGACCTTTGACCCCATTCGCCCATTTTCAATAGGGTTCGTGCCCAGGTGGTTTCCTACTACATACTAAAATTTCATCGAAATCGAGCCATATTTACGCATGTTATGACGCATAAAGGCAATGAAATGGATCCCGCTCTTATGGCGTGACCTTTGACCCTACTTTTTTTTTTTTATTGGAGGTTTAACGACCACCGTGAGCAACTCAATGGGCTATAAGCAGTCGCTCGTCCCTAATTTAGGGTCACTGGCTCCAGGGAAGGGAGAGCCAGTGCCGTAAGACAAACACAACATCCATGCCTCACCGGGATTCGAACCCGGACCCCGTTCGGACGAATGATCAGAGGCCATCGCTTAGACCACTGCGCCACCGGAGCGGCTGACCCTACTTCACCCATTTTCAATAGGATTCGTCCCCTGGTGGTCCCCTACCACATACTAATATTTCATCGAAATCGAACCATTTTTACGTGAGGTATCGTGCCGACCGACAGACGGACGGACCGACAGATAGACGGACGGGAAAAGCTGGAGCATATACGCTTCTTCAACCTACGGTTGGAAAGCGTAAAAAAGGCTGTGGTCCCCGCTAACTACGGCTCTGACAGCAGCTGCATTCTAGCTAAACATCTTCAAAATAGAATGATGGTCTGATACAGTGATCACCAAACTACAGCCAGATGCTTCAGCTTGTCTGACCTAACATCTCATCAGTAGAAAATATCCTTTAACACTTGACCACAAATGATTTAAAAGTATTTAGTTTGATATTGATTTTCAGTTTCACGTTAACTTGTTTTCTTGTAGGAGATTCTATTTACACCATGCGAGTACCAGGTTGTCAATTCCTGTGCGGAGGTTAAAGAGAGGAATGTGACAGACAGTATATATAGTACACTATCTACCAACAAGTAATTGGACACCTGTGATAGCAAAGGAAACCGAAGTTTATTCACCTTCAATAGTTAGCGGAGCCTCCACGAGCTGCGATTACAGCTGCGACCCTCCGGGGCATACTCTCAACCAGGCGTTGTACGACGGCTAGCGGTATTTCCTTCCACTCGGCTTGGAGAAGACAGGTCAGTTCCTTCACCGATTTCCGACGGTGAGGGCACCCCTTAAGTCGACGCTCCAACTCGTCCCAGAGGTGCTCGATAGGGTTAAGGTCCGGGCACTGCGCAATCCAGTCCATTCGATACACCCCATTGTCAGAATACCAAGCCTTGGTGGACCTTGCAACACTACAGGTGGCATTGTCATCCTGAAGGTAACATGGGTCCACCCCGTAAAACTGCCACAACGTAGGAAGCGCATGGTCATCCAAAATGGTGCAGTAGGTATCGGCGTTGAGTCTACCAGGAATGGCGACCAAGGGTCCCGTGCCATACCAAGAGAAACACCCCCATAGCATAATTCCACCGCCACCGAACTTCACAGTTGGCACAATACATTCCGGCAGGAGGCGTTCTCCAGGCAGACGCCAAACCCAGATCCAGCCATCCGAATGGTAGAGGGTGAACCTTGATTCGTCGCTCCAGAGAACCTGTTTTCACTGTTCAACAGGTCCACTGTCGACGTTCTTTGCACCACGTTAGCCGAGCAGCGCTGTTGAACTTTGTGTTCAAAGGCTTGTGGACGGCAGCGCGTCCATGATAACCGAGCAGATGGGCTTCCTTACGGATGGTATTCATCGAAAGAACAATCCCGGATGCCTGTTGAAACTCCTCGAGGATGTGGCCCATCAATTTGGTGCGGTTCTTCCGAATTTCTCTGGCCAGCACCCGTCGGTCTCTAATTCCCAGTTTTGTGGGTCTGCCGGGTCGGGGCACATTCGGACAGTCACCTTTCATCTTCCACTTGCGAATCACGTAGGCGCCACTGTCAATTTTGGGTACTTCAACTCGCTGGATATGTCATCGGCCGTTTCTGTGATACCCGACGATTACACCTTTCTCGAAATCAGAGAGCTCCGAACTGCGTGGCATCTTGCATGCGACTGGTTGCGTTGTTGTTTCCCACACGATATTTAACGGCGGTGGCCGTGACGTGTATCAGGACCGCAGATATCGTCGATTACAGAGGTGTCCAATTACTTGTTGGTAGATAGTGTAGACTGGGCAGATGGTATTGACAGGGACCAGTTGAAAAGACACAAGAGCAATGCATTGTTAGTGATAGTAAACAAATACAGGATGTTCGGCTCTAAGTGTCAAAAGAAAATCAAATTTCAGATCTTTAAAGTGAAACTAGATATGGTGTTGAGTGTCAATTTTGTTTAGCGTGGCAAGTTTCCAAGTTTTTCTCTCCAAGAATTCTAGGTCTCTTGTTAACTGCATTCGCGTGAGCACCAGCAGGTCCTTAAGTGGAACACAGAAATAGAATTTCGTGGTACAGAAAGTGAATTGTGTTCTGTAGCTTGTAGAGTTAAAATTCTACATCATCTGGATTCGACATAATCTAATCAGATATACAAGAGTGAAATAGCACCAACTGACAGATCAGTGATGCGTTGAGACAAGCCTCTGAAGGAGACGGGAAATGTGCTGCACCTCCACACTGTATGGTATCAGAGGAAGCTATGGAGTGAGTGAAAGAGTTAAGCAGTTCAGAGAAGCCCTTGCAAATCCTTTGTCTCAGGAAGCTGACCGAAATACCTACCTCGTTCAGTTGTGTATAAGAGAATGGGACAACGTTCGTGCAAACTTAATTTGTCTCAGCAAGTCACAAGTTGCAGAGGAGCTGCTCACTCGCATTGTTAAGACTGAGTCCTTCCTTAATAGAATGCTTCTTTTGGATGAATCAAATGTTTCATGTTTGGGAAATAGTGACCAGACACAATTGGTGTATATCAGGTAGTGAAAGTCCACATATGGTGCCTGAAAATGGATGTGATTCTCCAAAGGTTCAAGTGTGGTGTGCTCTGAAAAAAGACAAAGTTACTGGTCTTTCCTTCTTTGAAGAATCTACAGCGATTGGTGAAACGTTCCTGACTATAGTAAAGAAAAGTACATTGTCACATTCGCGTTTTCAGGGTTTATTCAGAACATTGTGTAATAAGCGGTGGTGTAAAATATTAATCAGCTACGAGAAATAATCAAAAGAATTGCAGAGTGATCAGTCACATGCTTGCCAATGCAGAAGCTGAGTATCGTTTGAGTGTATCGTGTGCGTCTCTAATGTTGCCCACATTAAAAAGGACTAAGCAGATGTGAAACTTAGAGATTATATACAGTGTTTGTAATGTGTTAACTATTTCCGTGTTCTAACAAAGACGATGTTTATTTTATTGCCAACTAGGGTTGAACACTTCGTATTTACGAAATATACATTATTTGTTATTCGGTTTCTGATAAAAAGGGCGTTCACCCATTCTTCGTCTCGAAAACTCCGTGTTCAAGAACTCAGGTACATACAATCTCTTGTACAGGCTTTCGGTTTCTCCTCATTTCACTTTCAACGTTTACTTCGAGAGCATTCGACTCAGCTTTTGGTCATTAATATCTACCAGACCTCCGACTAAATATGTAGGGAAACTGGACTACCTTCCTCCTCTGGTCAATACATTGAAAAGGATATGCCATAAACACTCTCTCTCTCATTTGGCATAAACACTCGAAATGTCTTCTCCTTGGTTCGCCACGACCGAGATACCATCGAAGTCGGGAATAAGCCGAGAGTGTATTCCATACCTCTTCTCCACCAGGATCCTGCTTGCGAACCTAAGGTCTACATTGGCTCGACCCCGAGGACTTTGAAGATCCGTCTTAAAGAACATCAGTAGGCACTGCGATCTGGGAACATCTCCACGGCTTTAACCGAAGCAGTTATTAATGACGGGTTCATACCAGATTGGACAAATGCAAAAATCTTGAACTCCTCAATAAACAAATATAACATATTTCTAGCGGAAAGTCTCCACATTTAAAAATTTTGGGACACTTGTTGTAATACGGATTTTACAGCCTTCATCCCAACCCCTTGGAGGCGACTCATGGGTACCGTTCTGGATCAACAAGAAGCTGAGACCACTTGACCAAGTTTAATCAATTTTGTGTTTAGTCCTGTTGCTACTTGGATATTGGACTTTTTCTTTTTCAGAATGGCAACTTATGTATAAACTTGTGACGTGTAATTGAGATAACGAACCTATGTCTATATATTCTTGCTGCTTCCGAGTGTTTCGGGGCTTTATTCAGTGGCTGGATAATGAGGTCTTGAGACCTCGAAAGCGCTCGTCGGTGTTAACGTAAATGGGCTTTTAAAATTTTTAATAAATGTGATTTTATTGAGCGTTTTAGGGAGCCTATTGTGGTTTTTATCGTGCTTTAAGACAGCAGGTGTACATATTAGTTTAACAATCAGCACATTGTATTTAATTTTGGTCGTATTTACGAACCTAAAAAGTCTTGCGTTGTTTGACTGGTCAAAAAACATAGAACCTTTTTTTGGCAAACATGTCAATATTTTTCTCAGTCGCTTTCATTCTCAAAGACCAGCCAAACGCCTAAATGGTCCTTGCTTCTCGAGGTCTAAAGACCATTAATCTAAAAGAGCTTCCTTCAAATTCTTAGCTTTCTCGGTTGTAGCCTGTTCTTGGATCATAACATGTATTTCGTTGGGATGCGAATCTTATGCTTATTAACATCAAACAAAAGCCATCGCTCTCACGACGTTTATAAGTGAGTCACGGGAAAATTATCATTGGCCGCCACCGGGATTCGAACCCAGGGTCTTCCAGTTACGCGCAGGACATAAACGTAGTAAATTTCTCCGTCATTTTTGTCCACGCCGGGCATCGAACCCGGGTTCCTTCATTCCGGAATAAGTCGCTCTACTAATTGAGCTACGCAGACGTATGCTCTCTGCTATCTGCCTTTATCTCATGTGCGTCCTGCAGTGCAGGCACGTCACAGTTGACATAACAGTTACACGTGGACATAACAGTTACGCGCACTCATAAACGTGGAAAGAGCGATGGCTTCTGTTTGATGTTCCTAGTCCACGTCAATTGAATTGTTTGTATTGATTATTCATTCGCCTTCTAGTTATTTGTTCAGTTGCTGCTAACCATCTTTGTTGAATCCCCAGCATTGTGCGGGGCTCCAATAAGAAACCTACCAAATTGGCTTGGCAGTTAGTGTGTGTGAGTCTGAAGGAATTAGAGGCCGGTGTGGTGCAGTGGAAGCATGTCCAGCGCGTAACTCGAAGACCCTGGGTTCGATTCCCGGTGGTGGCCAATGAGAATTTTCCCGTGACTCACTTATAAACTTGAAAAGAGCGATGACTGCTGTTTGATGTTCCTAGTCCACGTTAAATGTCTCTATTAATTATTCATTCGCCTTCTAATTATTTCTTCAGTTGCTGCTTACCATCTTTGGTGAATCCCCAGCATTGTGAGGGGCTCCTAGAAGCAACCTACCAAGTGGCTTGGCAGTTGTCGTGTGCAAGTCTGGAGGATTTTGAGGCCGCTGTTGTGCAGTGGTGGCATGTCCGGCGCGTAACTGGAAGACTCTGGGTTCGATTCCCGGTGGTGGCCAATGAGAATTTTTCCTTGACTCACTTATAAACGTGGAGAGAGTGTCGGTTTCTGTTTGATGTTCCTAGTCCACGTCAATTTTTTGTATTGATTATGAATCTTATGCCATTTAATACACATTCTTTAGGGACCTAAACACTCAGCTAATAAATAAGACACAGTCTATACCTATTACTTTGCGAAAACTGACTTTTGAGTCTTCTGTTCTTGAAAACACACGCGCGCCCGACACGTGCAACCGGCCGAGCGGGTTTTTGGCTTATCATCCAAGCTCGTCCAGGGATGGAGTCCAGCATGAAGAATGGGTTGTTTGTCCCAGAGCGCTGGCTCCGTCCCTTCTCTGAAATCAGTGAACCCAAATTAGCGACGGGGACCCCTAATAATTACATTAGATGCTGACATGATAACTTTCCCTTTTTTACTGATTTAAAAACAACATTGCAGCAGTCAACAGTAGAGAGAAAAAATTAGTAAAATTATGCAATGCATTGGTTATGATACGCTTTCCAACATGCCAGAAATCATTACTTTAGTTATTACTCAAGTTATGAGAACAATGGTTGTGGAATAAATCTCGCTCCTGTGCCATGACCTTTGATCCCATTTCGACGATATTCAACAGAACTGATTCAGTATACCTGCGGAACAACATACTAAAGTTTTGTCGCAATAGAAGCATTTTTAGTCAAGTTATGAGAACAATGGTTGTGGAATAAATATAGCTCCTGTGCCATGACCCTTGACCCCATTTCAATGATATTCAACGGAACCAGTTCAGTATACCTCCGAAACGACATAATGACGTTTTGTCGCAATAGAAGCATTTCTACGTAAGTTATGACACATAGAAGCGATAGAATAGATCCGGCTCCTATGTCATGACCTTTGAACCCATTTCGTTCATTTTTAATAGGGTTCCTCCCTAGGTGGTCCCTACCACATACTAAAATTTCATCGAAAACGAACCATTTTTACCCGAGTTATCGTGCTGACGGACAGACAGACGGAGAAAGCTGGAGCATATACGCTTCTTCAACCTATGGTTGCAAAGCGTAAAAAAAAAAAGCCAAATTTCTGGTGATTAAGAGTTTAAAAGACAATTAAAAGTTGAACAAATTAGACGAACCATTTTTGTATCACAATGATGTACAGGAGATCTTTGCGCATGAAATGCAAAAAAAAAAATCAAAACAAAATGTTTAAATCATTGTAAATTTCAGCAACTACGGTGTATTTTTTTACGAAGAAATAAAGGAAAGAGGGGAAAGGATAGCAACGAAAAATTCACTCTCTCAGTAATACTGACTTCAAAATGCTACGTTTTTAACATGTTAGTAAAATCATGCAATGCATTGATTATGATACACTTTACAACATACCAGAAATCATTACTCAAGTTATGAGGATAATGGCTGTGGAATAAATCTCGCTCCTGTGCCCTGACCTTTGACCCCATTTTGATTATATTAAAAAAAATCGATTCAGTATACTTCAGGAACACCATACTAAAGTTTTGTCGCAATCGAAGCATTTTTACGTAAGGTATGACGTATAATGGCGATGGAATGGATCCCGGTCGTATGTATACCTTTGACCCCATTTCGACCATTTTCAATAGGTTTCATTCCCAGCTTGTCCCCTACCACATACTAAAATTTTATCGAAATCGAAGAACCATTTTTACGCAAGTTATGACGTATAAGGGCGATGGAATGGATCCCGGTCGTATGTCCTGACCTTTGACCCCATTTCGACCATTTTCAATAGGGTTCGTCCCCAGGTGGGCTCCTACCACATACTAAACTTTCATCGAAATCGAACCATTTTTACACGAGTTATCGTGCAGACAGACAAAGCTGGACATATATACTGTTTTCAACCTACGGTTGGCCGCCCCGGTGGCGCAGTGGTCTAAGCGGTGGCCTCTGATCATTCGTCCGTAAGGGGTCCGTGTTCGAATCTCGGTGAGGCATGGATGTTGTGTTTGTCATACGGCACTGGCTCTCTCCCTTCCCTGGAACCAGTGTACCTAAATTAGGGACAGGCGACTGCTTAGCTTATAGCCCATTGAGTTGCTCATGGTGGTCGTTAAACCTCCAATAAAAAAAAAAAAAAACCTTCCGTTGGAAAGCGTAAAAAAGACTTATATGCAAATAAAAAGAAATTTTAAACGCATGGAAACTTTTAAGATTGTGAATATGTACAAAGCCCGTAGTGAAAAATCTAAATAGTCAGAATGAAAAACGAACACGGCTTTATGCAAATAAAGCCATTCTTTCACCGACATAAAGAATAAGTAGTGAAAGCTGCCCCCATGATGCAGTGAGCCAAAGGCTGGCTTCTGGCAGTTAGCTCTAGTGGGCTCGGGTTCGAGTCCTGGATGAAACATGGGTGGTGTGTTTGTTTTAAGGCACTGGCTCGCTCTCTCTCTTCCCTGGAACCAGTATTCCTTGTGACGTACCTGCCAGCAGGACGCACACGACATAAAGGCAGATAGGAATCAGAATAATCGTCTGCGTAGCTCAGTTGGTAGAGCGACTTGTTCCGGAATAAGCGGCATCGGGTTCGAATCCCGGCGTAGACCAAAAATGACGGAGAAATTTAATTCATTATAATGGCGCCCGAACTATTCGGATGACCCGGCCGTTCAAAATCTCGCATTGGTGTGATGTTCTTTCCACACCGTGAGATAGGAAAAATCAGAGAATCCCTTCTCCAGCGCTTCGAAAAATAAATGTGTGTGACGTTGCATTCCACACACCAGATTGACTGGGAGTTCTCCAGTGCACGTTCTACAGTAGGTGGCTGCCTGCAACGATTCATGGTCACGGCTGACCCGTGGGCCATGCCCCCGGCCCTCTTTCGGGGGGGAGATGTGACGTACCTGCCAGCAGAACGCACACGACATAAACGCAGATAGGAATCAGAATAATCGTCTGCGTAGCTCAGTTGGTAGAGCGACATGTTCCGGAATAAGCGGCCTCGGGTTCGAATCCCGGCGTAGACCAAAAAATGACGGAGAAATTTACTTCGTTATATCCTAAGTTAAGAACGTTGACTTTAAAATTGCTCACGGTGGTCGTTTAATCCTGAAGCAAAAACAAAAGAAGTTGTCAAGGAAATCTGAATAAAAACACAAGCGCATAAGATGCTAATTCATTGCAAAGATGAAAATTATTCAAAGAACCATTGCAGCTTTATATCGCCGGTCATGTTCTAAATAAGCAGTGATCTAGTAGTTTCCGTGAATATGTAGTTCGATATTTCGGTTGTGAATTTTTAATTCACTTGATTGCATTTCCTCTTTGTCGCCCCGGTGGTCTAAGCGCTGGCTTCCGGCTATTCGTCCGAGTTGGATCTGTGTTCGAATCCCGGTGAGGCATGCATGTTGTAATTGTCTTTACGACACTGGGTCTCTCCCTGCCCTGGAACCAGTGGCCCTAAATTCGGGACGAGCGACTGCTTATATCCCATCAACTTGCTCACGGGGGTAGTTAAACAAACGAACAAAGCAATTCTTATGCCCTGCAGTTATTTCAGTACAATATATATATATATTTTTTTTTTTTTTATGTAGAACAATGTCTAACTTCGCGGATAGTATGGGACGACTTACGGCAGACTTCCTGTGACAAAAAGAGGTCCCAATTGAAATCATTATAGCGTTAAAAATACGTGCCGCACACTAATCGTGTTAGCATATTCGTAAACAGCATGGAGTCCAATTTGCGTACTGCGCAATACATCGTGCACGCGACGCTCCCCGTGCGCGGGGGAGATGACGCAATATTTCTGGGGGTGCCGCCGCGTTTGACTCAGTCTATCTCGACAACCGTGAGCGCAACACTACTGTGCGTAGTATCGTTTTAAAGTTCTCGACGAGATCTATTCAAATATACGAAGAAATTTCTTAGTGGTTTGAACTAAACATTTTAAAAATTGTTTTTCTCTGAACTGGTGAACACTTTTCACAGTATCGCGGTTTATCTGGACAACCGTGAGTGCAAAACGACTGTGCAAGGCAGGGCTGGCTGGATCATAGGGTCAACCGGGGCGGTCGCCCCGGGCCCCGCGCCTTCAGGGGGCCTAGCAGTTTAGGAAACAAAATAATTTTCGGTAAAAAAAAAATTAACTACATTTTATTGGTAACTTTTGGGGTTTAAAAATGTATTTTTGAAGATTTTTTGTTTGTTTCCAATCTCCCTATTTTTGAATACGTTATTCCCCCTGTTCGTCGTACGGACACTGAGCACTGAGATTTGCAGCTTCGAAATGATTTTTGTAACCACCTTAATCTTTTCCGCATTCATGAAATAGCAAATTAAATTTCTTCATTTTGTGGTCCCCTACTTTTATATATCCAACAATTTGTGTGAAAACCTGATACTTACATTTAAGGAAATAAAACGAACAATATCTAAGTTACTTTCGGACCACACATGGAGGCCACTTTTCCAACATTACAAGAAATTAAAAAAAAAAAAAAAAAAAAAAAAAGGCAACTTTCATATGTGAACGCGTATAAAAGTTTAGAATGTCAGTAATTTGTCAGTTACTCCACTGTGCATTAAAAATCAATCACTAAACATGTATCAGGGGGAAAAAACCGTTTATACCAATTTATTTTAGAGGGATCTTTATTATATTTCCTATACAAAAATATTCGCAATGCAAAAATATTCGCTAAGCAGGTATCTTTGTATCATTTTGTGAATAAGCTGCTATAAGAGTCACAATACAACCTAAACCTTTTCTCCCGGGAAAGAAAATCGTACATTTTAACACTTTTTGCTCTCTTTCTCTCTCTCTCTCTCTCTTTTTTTCTCTTTTCATCGATCCCTATCTCTTTCTCTCTCCTTTTTTCTCTCTTTATCAATCCCTATCTCTCTCTCTTCTCTCTATTTCTCTCTCTCTTCTCTCTATTTCTATCTAACTCTCTCTCTCTCTCTCTCTCTCTCTCTCTTTTTTTCTCTCTTTATCAATCCCTATCTCTCTCTCTCTCTCTCTATTTCTATCTAACTCTTCTCTCTATTTCTATCTAACTCTCTCTCTCTCTCTCTCTCTCTCTCTCTCTCTCTCTCTTTCGCTCCCTCTTTCTTTCTTTCTTTCTCTCTCTCTTTATCTATCTATCCCTATCTTTTTCTCTATTCCTCTCTCTCTTCCCTCCTGTCTCTCTCTCTCTCTCTCTCTCTCTCTCTCTCTCTCTCTCTCTCTCTCTCTCTCTCTTTTCTCTGTCTCTATCCCTATCTTTTTTTCTCTCTTTCTCTACCTCTCTCTTTTTCTTTCTTTATCTCTCTCTCTCTCTCCCCTGCTGCCTTTATTTCTCTCTATATCTTTTCTGTCTCTCTGAACTTTCAGTCCGTATTTTGGTCTTTTAAAGCAAATGCTTCTTTGAAATAATCATTTTGCTTTTACGGTAGTGTTCGTGTGTCTTCTTCACGAACGATAATTTTCAGAAACGACTTTTTTAAAATATGAGATTTATTTTTTAGTGCCCACAATGAAATTTTGCTCTGGGCCCCGCAAGAGCTCCATCCGGCCCTGGTGCAAGGTATCGTTTTAAAGTTCTCGTTGAGATCTATTCAAATATACGAAGAACATTTCTCAGTGGTTTGAACTGAACATTTTAAAAATTGTTTTCCTGTGAACCTATGAACACTTTTGGCAATAACGTGGCTTATCTGGACAACCGTGGGTGCAAAACGACTGTGCAAGGTATCGTTTTAAAGCTCTCTACGAGATCTGTTCAAATGTGTAAAGAACATATCGCAGTGGTTTAAACTAAAATTTTTAAAACTTGTTTTTGTGTGAACAGGTTGACATTTCCGACAATGCTGCGGAATTTGCAGAATTTCACGGCATATGGTACCGGGATTTCATTCCTGAAAGTAAATTTTCTTGTTGTTTGATGTAAATATTTAAATGTATTCAAAGCCGTAAAAAGTATTACACTCATCTCCAGTTTTTAGCTTGGTGACAACACTTTAAGAAAAGGCTATCAAAAGAGCGCACCCCTGTAATTCAGAAAGAGACATCATTCAAATTTCTATGCTATGACCGTGGTTATTTTTTAATAAAAAGATGACTGAATTCGTATTACGACTCACTTTGCAGCTGGAAATATTCCAAGTCAAACGGCGCGCACTTGCATCTTCGCTTTCTTCTTCCTCATTGTTGAATGCTCTCCAAATCCGCCGACTAATCTCTATCTTACGATACGCGTGTAATATGCAATTATATCTTTTATTTTTTAAACTCCGCGCAACAGGGATCATATTTAGCCATCCAAACGTGGGACCTTTTCTGTACTTGATTTTTTTCACATAAGAGCAGATTTTAAAGTCTTTTCAATAGCGCTATAAATTATTTTATTTGCTTTCGTTAATTTGTCATAAGTGCTGGAATATTTGGTAAATAAAACAAATCGATTTCCTTTGCAATTCAAGAGAAAAATCATGGATTCATCAGAACAGCGGATTGAAATTTAAAACCCACGCAAGTGAAAATTTTGCAAGAATTAAGTGTCACCGGAAACAATTTTTTACAAAACGTTTTGATAGGTACGACGTATATTCTAATTTAACTTTCATTTTTAATTCTATGTAAATTTTCTATGTAAATTTTGAGTTCACTCTCTTTAAGCGTTTCAACCTTAATGTTATATTTTTCTATATCATCATCATCATCATTGTCAAAAATTATCAATCCACTGCTGGACGAAGGTCTCCCAAAGTTTCTTCCACAACGGTCTGTCGTGTACCAGTCTTCTCCAGGTTACTCCCGCATACTTTCGAATTTCATCCACCCATCTCCCCTGTGGTGTTCTTCTGGGTCTTTTCCTGTCCCTTGGAATCCAGTGTAAAATTTCAGCTGTCCATCGATGGTCTGTCCTTCTGGCAATATGTCCAGCTCATTGCCATTTCAGAGATTTCACTCTGATCATGATGTCTTCCACTCTTGTGATTTTTCTGATCTGCGAGTTCCGCTTCTTACCTCTCTTAGTTACACCAAGTATGCATCTCTCCATGCTTTTTACAGTTGTCTGCAGTCTTTGTATGTCTCTTTTAGTTAAGGTCCACGTCTCTGCAGTATATGTAAGCACTAGAAGGATGCATTCATCAAACACTTTTCTTTTAAGACATAATGGCATATTGCTCTTGAAAATTATACTGTTTCTTCCAAAAGCTCTCCAGGCAAAGTTTCATACGCCGTTTAATTTCTTCATGAATGTGACCCTCACTTGATATCTGCTGTCCAAGATAAATGTAGGTAGTGGTTATCTCTAGCTTTCCCCCATCAATCGATAAATCTTCATTTCTTGTAAAAGCATTGTACATAACTTTTGTCTTCTGAAAGATCATTTTTAATCCCACTTCTTTACTCTTGTCAGCAAGCTCCTGTATCATACTCTGCAGCTCTGATGGGGTAGTTGCAAAAATGACTACGTCATCAGCAAAACGAAGGTGAGTTAGATATAATCTCCATTAATCTTTATCCCTTTGTTTTCCCAGTTCAGTGATTGAAAGACATTTTCCAATCAATGTGGCATTAAAGAGTTTGGGAGATATGGTGTCACCTTGTCTCACTCCCTTTCCAATTTTTATGCGTGCTGTATTCTGAAATAGCCGAATCTTTGCACTTGCATTTTCATAGATGTTATTAATAATATTAATGTATGCATAGTCAGGTGATGCTAAACATACTACAGCCTCTCGTTGACAAATGTCAACCCCGCTTTCTCGCGGTGCATCCTGTTCCCACTAAAAGGGGTCTGACGACCGCCAATAGCGGTATAACTATACCATCGGGATTAGAGGAAATGCTATCCTACACTCACCAACCCGCTTGGCCAGCGTGAATAAAGATTAATGGAGTTAACTCACCTTCGTTTTGCTGACGATATTATCATTTTTGCAAATGCCCCTTCAGGATCCAGGAACTTGCTGACAAGAGCAAAGAAGTGGAATTAAAACTAAACTTTCAGAAGAAAAAACTGATGTACAATGTTTTTACAAGAAACGAAGATTTGTCGATTAGTGGGGGAAGCTGGAGATAACCGATACGTACATTTGCCTTGGGCAGCAGATATCAAGCGAGGGTCGCATTGATTCATAAATTAATCACCGTATAAAAGTTGCTTGGAGAGCTTTTGGAAGACAATATTATTTTGAAGAGCAGTATGCCATTATGTCTTAAAAGAAAAGTGTTTGATTAATGCATCCTTCCAGTGCTTACGTACGCAGCCGAGACGTGGACCTTAACTAAACAAGTTAGTAAAATCATGCTATGCATTTGATTATGATACGCTTTCCAACATACCAGAAATCATTACTCAAGTTAATATATATGAAATACGTGGAGATAATGTAAATGGACGATGTCATCACTCTTTCCACGTTATTTTTTAAACAACGCATAGCGACTGAAAAATTGTATTCCGGCACTGCTGGGATCGAACCCCAGAACTCTCGATAACTAGTCGAGTGCGTTCGAATTTACGCTACAGCGCCAACAATTCTCAGCGCCATGCGTGGTTTATCAGTCAGCATCTGACTACACGAATACGTATTGATGGTCTCAGCAACTGAGATGTCGTCATCTGGTGGCATTTAACGCAACAGCTATTTTAATTGTAGATGATAAATTCAAAGGGCGATAGAAATGGTTAATATATATGAAATACGTGGAGATAATGTAAATGGACGATGTCATCACTCTTTCCACGTTATTTTTTAAACATATTCGTGTAGTCAGATGCTGACTGATAAACCACGCATGGCGCTGAGAATTGTTGGCGCTGTAGCGTAAATTCGAACGCACTCGACTAGTTATCGAGAGTTCTGGGGTTCGATCCCAGCAGTGCCGGAATACAATTTTTCAGTCGCTATGCGTTGTTTAAAAAATAACGTGGAAAGAGTGATGACATCGTCCATTTACATTACTCAAGTTATTGCTCAAATTATGAGGAATATGTCCCTGACCTTTGACCCCATTTCGATTATATTCAACAGAACCGGTTAAGTGTACTTCCGGAACAACATGATAAAGTTTTGTCTCAATCGAAGCATTTTTACCTAAGTTATGACGCATAGGGGCAATGGAATGGATCCCGCTCCTATGTCCTGACCTTTAACCCCATTTCGCACGTTTTCAAAAGCATTCGTCCCCAGGTTGTCCCCTACCACATACTAAAATTTCATCGAAATCGAACCATTTTTACGCGAGTTATCATGCAGGCAGGGACGGACGAACAGACGGACAAAGCTGGAGCATATACGCTTCTTCAACCTACGGCTGGGAAGCGTAAGAAAGTCATACAATGATTAACTGAAAGAAGCATACTTTGTGTAATCAGGAAAAACTAGAAGAGGAACTCGTGGATAACGAAAATGACAAAAGTGGAAGACATCATGATCAGAGTAAAATCCCTGAAATGACAATGAGCTGGACATATTACCAGAAGAACGGACCACCGATGGGTAACCGACATTTTAGATTGGATTCCAAGTGCCAGAAAACGACCCAGAAGAGAACCCATGGGAGATATGTGGATGAAATTCGAAAGCTTGCAGGAGTGGCATGGAGGAGACTGGCTCAAGACAGACTGTTGTGGAAAAAAACTTGGGGATACCTTCATCCTGCAGTGTATTGGTAATGGTTGCTCATGATGATGACTATCTTCTCTACAGTCTAGTGCAGTGGTTCTCAAACTGTGGTCCGTGACTAGGTCCTAGGTGGTCCGCGAAATTTTCTATGGAAAATCTGCATTTGTAACACGCAAGTAACGCAACTTTAAGATACGCGGCTTGTGTACTTAAAGTTGCGCCTCAATCGCACTAAGGTGAAGTGTACTAAGATACGCCTCAATCGCACTAAAGTGAAGTGTACTAAGATACGCCTCAATCGCACTAAGGTGAAGTGTACTAAGATACGCCTCTATCGCACTAAGGTGAAGTGTACTAGAGAGGAGCTCGGGACCGGGCTGTGCCCGGGCTCGGAATTACAAGTCTTGAATTTCATTACTGTAATTAATTCAATGCGTGTAATTCCGAGCCCGGTTGAATTACACGTGTTGGATTTCATTGTGGATTTGTTACCATGGTGGAAGGATTTTCAATTTCCTAAGCTAGCTGCCATTGCAAGACAAATTTTGCTTAGTAAGACTTGCATTATGCATTGTCCAAAGCTATGGCCCAAGTAAGGATTAGTTTAAGGAGGTCTGGTATCGAAAAACTGGGAAAAAATCACATTCTCATTTTTTGTATTTTATTAAAAATCAAGAATCTTATCTTTAAAATGATGTATTCATTTCCAAAATTGTGCAGTTAGAAGTATTGTTATTTATTTTTTTTTAATTTCCTCACTCTCACGATTTTTGGTTTAGTGGTTTTTAGTGCAGCAGGTCGAGTTTTAGAGAAAAGAAGATCAAGTTGAAGCGCTGAGGCATTAGATGCAATTTTCTCTCTCATTTTTTCATGATGAACTTGATCTGACACTGCACACACGTATGATAATATTGTGACTATTATACTATTAATCGCAAAGCTTTGTTAATGTTACAAAATGCAGAATAATCTGGACTGGAATGCTTTTATGCTCTTTTTTTTTTTAATTTTGGAAATTTCCCTACATGCTTTTTTTTATATTCTACTACATCACTCTAAACTACCTTTACCAATTAGCATATATGTAAATTATATAGCAAATATTAGTTTTCTAGAGTCAAAATTTCAAACACTTGCAACTGTCCGTACGGCGTTGTACGTTTTCTAATGCAATTTATTCAAAATAAAAGTAAATTTAGAAATCAAAAAGAAATAACGAATGGATTTTTTTGTTTCTAAACGATTTTCTTTTCTTCAGCTTTTACCAAAATTACTGATTCCCCTGATACGGTCGAAGGGCACGTTGATTATTTATTTATTTTCAAATCCACATTTTAGAACATTTGGCTTTATGCGTAGTATTTCTAAAAACATATTAATATTGTGAAGTGGATTAACTGAACTAAACTTTTTAAACTAACGATTTTTATACTAATCCTTGCTTGGGTCATATCTTTGGCCAGTGTATAATGCATAAATGCAAGCCTTAATAAGCAAAATTTTCTAAGAATCCGGGCCCGGGCTCGGCAAACACATGTAGTCAAAGAAAGCGGGCCGGGCCCGGGCTTCTAAAATTGAGCCCGAACACATCTCTAGAGTGTACCTACACCAGCGACATGCGGTTCAGGCCATCAAGGTCAAATCCATATCTCAGAGATAATTACAGCTTCCTGAACAGCCTAAATCTGTCACTTCAGGGGCGCGATGTAACCATTTTTAAAGTGAAAGATAAAATAAAAGCATTTCTATAGAGATGTGAACTTAGCTTGGTCGTGGGTAATATGATTCATTTTCTGCACTTTTGATTTTTTTGCAGTCTTCAGGAGAACTAATCGATGATGAATTAGTGTAATTATTTCAGAATCATATAACAATTCTGCAAGATAGCATAAAAAATTGTTTCCAGAGCCTGATGAAAGTAAGGAATGGATTACGAATCTTTTCAGTGCTACATCTGTGATCGAGTCTTTCTGCGTTTCAGCTCTTATGTATGATCAGCTTATTGAATTGTCGTCTGATGGAGCACTAAAAATCACGTTTAGTGAGAAATCCCTCACAAGCTTCTGGATCCCTGTGAAATCAGAGTATCCTCAATTCGCCAACAGTGTACAATTGTGAAATAGGATTTTCTGTCCTGGTTGGACTAATCTGTATGAAAAGGTTGAGCCTGACTTAAGACAAACTATCTTCCATTGCACCTGATGTAACTAAACTGGTCAACGATTTCAAGCAACACCATTTTTCACATTGAAATGGAGAATAAAAAATTTATTCGTTTATTTACTTTCTTGAAATGTGCTAATACCATTTTAATTCTAAAAATAATTATGCTGTTATTGATTCACCTTGGTCTTAAACAGTTCCATGAGGTTATGTTGTTTTTTTTAAATCACTTATTATTTTTTGTTCATCTCAAATTATTTTCTTCTTGACGCCTATATATTGAAAGACATGGTTTGGTGTTGATTTTGTGCCATTAAGTATTTTCTTCATTAATTTGAGATGCCTAATTCTAAATCTTGATAATGCGGTTTGTTCTTTTCTGTTTAACACTGTATTTAGTTATTTACCATGTTCTTTTCTTGTTTTAAAATATAATAAAAAAACATTACTTTTTCTATTAATTTATTTTTTACTTTTCTACAATGAAATAACTTTAATATCAAATTTTTACGATGTTAATGCATTTTAATGAGTTGCTAAATCATTAATCCTACATTTTCGTACATTTGAGGTGCTGAGGGAGGTGGTCCATGTTAGGTTGACAGTCTACACCTAGTGGTCCGTGGTAAAGGAAAGTTTGAGAACCACTGTTCTAGTGGAAGAAAATCGCGAAGAACTTTCCATGGACACTGGCAATGGAAAACTCAAAGAACTTTCGCGAAGAACTTTTCATGGACACTGGCAATGGAAGTAACTTATATTAAAATCGAGCAGCCCCCGTGGTTAGCAAGAGGGAAAGATCTACAGAGTGGGAAATACCCCGCAGTGAAGAAAGACACTGAAGCTAATACGGTTTGAACATTAAATGCATTAATACCTATTTGCGGACCATTACAATCAGTACTGACAACCAACTTCTGGCGTGCCCTGATTCTACGGACCGTGAAAGTTTTTCAAAAATTCTATCACCAGTTTCAAGAGAGATAAATATGTACTTTTAATATGCACAATTTAGAAACGCATTTATTGTTTCATAGTGGAAATATACACTGAAGTGCCAGAAAAACTGGTACACCAGTCTAATACTTGGTAGGTCCCCCACGGGAGTGCAGGACTGCAGAAATACGACGGGGCATGGGCTCCACTAGCTTCTGGAAATATGCTGTAGGCAATGCACACCATACTTCCTGCAGAGCGTTCCACAATTAGAGTGTATTCCGAGGTCTCGGATTCCTGTGTTCTGTAGCGCATTGCATGGCATCCCAAATGTGTTCTATCACGTTCAGATCTAGGGACTTGGGTGGGAATGGCAGCAACCCAAACTCAGATGAATGCTCCTCTAACCATAATGTGGCGTCCCGACACTTGCATTGTCCTGCTGGAACAGGCCCAACCCATCAGCATGAATGCAGGACATGAACGGGTGTACCTCGTCAGAAAGGATGTGCACATAGCGTTGGCCGGTCACAGACGTTTGAAGACGTACCAGGGGTCCCAGTGAAGTCCAGCTAAACACACCCCATACCATTACGGACCCCCCACCAGCCGGTACAGTTCCCTGTTGACAGGTGGGATCCATTGCTTCATGGGGTTTGCGCCACACACGAATCCTTTCATCTGCCCGATACTGTTGGAAACGCGACTCGTAAGACCAGGCTACTTGTTTCCAGTCAGCAAGTGTCCAGTGGCAGTGTTGCCGTGCCCAAGCGAGGCGAATAGCTTTGTGTCGTGCACCCATCAAGGGGACTCGAGCTGGGCGTCGGCTCCTAAAGCCCATATCGTGCAGGGTACGTTACACAGTCGGGATGCTGATGCTTGTTGAGGTTCCAGCATTGAATCCCGATGATACCTGCGAGAGTGTCGCGTGAACCGATTCTTGACAGCCGACGATGGTCATGTTCACTCAATGTCTTTTTACGGCCACACTGGTATCGTAGGTTGGATATTTTGCCGGAATTCTTGTAGTCACGGTACACCCTTGCAATGGTCGTCCATGAAAATTCGAACTTCGTTTCTACCTCCGAAATACTATGGTCCATCTCACGAGCGCCAACTATGACACCGCGTTGAAAATCGCTTAAATCGTTTTTACTTCTCATTCTCATGCCGAAAACAGCTCTGACAGCTGGCAAGGATGTCTATCGCTTTATATGCGCATTGGCGGACGCAACCGAGTACTATGTATTTTGCATAAGCTCGTGTGTAACAGTTTTTCTGGCACTTCAGTGTATTTTAATTCATATTCTGCTAATTTAACATTTTTTATCATGTATTGTAAATTAGTGTTTCTTCACGCTTTTAAGGCACTTATTTCGCTAAAAACAAAAACAAAAATTTTGGAAACTCCACCCAAAAAAGCAAGTTTCTTTTAATGTCATAAATCCGACAAGGAAAAGGTAATCACTGTTTGGTAAAAATTTAAGCATCGTACTAATTTTGCCAAATACAGTGAACCTTTGTAAATTTAGTTAAAACCTCAAAAAACATTATGAAGTTTGGTGACTGGGATTTCTGTTATGGCTTGTAAAACTCACCTTTGTGTTTATTTGAACATTAGTTAGTCTATGTACAAAGGGCATCCTCAAAGTAATACCTCATCCCTCATAAGATTTTCATTTGTAGCAGCAAAAATGTGAAACTTGGTAGCAAAATACTTAGACATATTTTTAATAATGCTAGCCTATTCGAAGTATTGTCCATCACGTTCTATACATTTCCGCCATCTTTGAACCCATTGGTAAAATCCATTTTGGAAAAATTCCTGAGGCTGTCGTTTCACCCATGAGTTCACAACCAGTTTAATGTCTGCCACATCGTCGAAACGTTCCCCACGTAGGGTGTATTTCAAAGGGGCGAACAGGAAAAAGTCTGAGGGAGCAAACTCGGGAATGTTGGGAGTTTGGGGCATCACCGCCCCCCCCCATTTTGGCAATAGCCTGTGAAGTCTCCTTTGAGATGTGGAGACGTGCATTATCATGGTGTAAAACAACACTATGAAGTGGAATATCACGTCTTTTCCTTCTGATAGCTTCCTTTAGCTCCTTCAATGTCTGCACATAGTGAGCACTGTTTATTGTTTCCCCACGTTCAAGGAAATCAGTCAAAATGACACCATGTTTGTCCCAGAAAATTGTCACCATCATTTTCCCTGCGGAACGAGTTGTTTTCACATTTTTCTGTCGAGGAGATGTGCGGTGCCTTTCCATTGACGGACGTTTTGTTTATGGGTCAGGAAAGAACTCCCAGTTTTCATCGCTCGTCACAACATTAGAGAAAAACAACTCACCCTCCTTCTCATAATAGTCCAAGAGGTTCCGGCACATGTCCACCCTTTGCTCACATTGTTCACAGGTTAGGTTTTTTAGATCCACTTTGAACAATTTTTTCTGTAGCCCTGATATCTAATTAATGTTTACATAACACTATGACCCCAATGAATTGCATCATACAACTCCTGGATGGCGACACGACGATCAGCTGTGAAAAGGTCTTTCACTCGTTGCCTGTTGGCACCTGTCACTGCAGTTGTGGGTCTTCCACTCCGTTGTTTGTCCGACACTGAACTTTCTCCCTCTCGAAACCTTTTCATCCATCTTCGTACATTACTGATATCGATTGTGGCAGCGGTAAGAGTCTTCTGTGGATTTCCGGAGCCTCACATCACTCTTTTTCCAGGAATTCAATTACGGCTCACTACTTTCCTCTGTCATTCATGATCTTCATTTCCGATTCTAAACAAAATTTGTTCCCACATTGATATCATACCATAGTACATGTAAGTGCAGTTTCATTAAAATAACTTCAAAATTTCGAAAGTTATTACGCAGGAGGCATTACTTTCAGGATGTCCCTTAAACTTCCTAAACTGAATGAGGCGGTCATTTTGAAAAAAAAAACTGGGAGGAAAAAAACAGTGGAAACTTGATAATCCGAGATACGAGTAGTTGGGTATCACCTCAGATATCCGAAAACTCGGCTAATCGAGACTCTTCGGAATGAAACTATTTATTCATTTTGTGTGTGGATAGGAGGATAATTAGCTGTCAAGCATAAATAAGGTCGTGGAATCGTGTTGCAATTTTATGAAAGTAACATTGACTGGTTGTTTTCCGGCCAGTTTTTTATTCAAAACATTTCTTTTCCGCCTTTCCAGCTAAAGTTGAGGCCTTTGCTGCCTGAACCACAAAAAGCAGCTTCCGCTAACTCAAAACTTTTTTTTTTTTTTTTTTTTTTTTTAAGGTGTACGTCAAGTAATTTTGCTTCATATATTTCCAATGGAAAAATTTCTGTACACATTTTCTTCACAATTAATGTGTTCCCAAGAATGAAAATGAGAACATCGATTAAAATAGCTTCATTCATTAACTTGGAATACTTTAATATTTTCTAAAACATAACTATAATTATGTAATCCAACATTTGTTTGTCGACTGACGTCATCAAAGTACAGGTCGCGCCATCTTTTTTCTGGTTTCAACACCACCAAAGGAAACGTTATTAATTTTTAATATAATTATGGTTATGGTTTAGAAAATATTAAGTTTTCCAAGTTATACTGTAATATGAAGTTATTTTAATCGATGTTCAAATTTCCATCCTTGGGAACACACTAATTGTGAAGGAAATGTGTACAAAAGTTTTTCCATTGGAAGTATAGGAAGCAAAATTACTTGACGTCCACCTTAAGAGTAGACTGTTTGATTAAAGTATTTTCACATATACAATGTTGGCGCAGAATTTTTAGAATTTCACACAGTTTCGTTTTCATTCTTTAACTGCAGTCTCCCTTAGGTCAAAGCCTATAGCGATTTTTAAAATTGATTGTCCCTTGCTCTTTCTTTTTACTACTTCTACCTGTTTTCTATTGATACGACCACTATTACGTTTCGCTGAACTCGTATTATTTTTTTCTTCAAAAAAAAAAAATAAAAAAAAAATGGCAGTTTCACTACGATCGGATGAAAGCTGCTAGGTTAAGTCTAAAACGTACGTGTGTTCTTATTGCACAACACGTTTTTTACAGCGTCAAAATATTATATATACTTACACAATATATCGAGCAGTCGCAGTTCACATTTAAAGATTGTAGAATAATAGTTATTTTAACTCTTTAAGCGGCCGACATAACAGAACCAAATGGTGGCCACAACTTTCAGAGTACCGCAAGCAGAAGTCTTCATGTAAAGCCCGTGTTTTACACCAACCTGACGCTGGTGATAACCACTCACTTGAAGTTTTTTATTGTCCGCTGCATGACTCAAGGCATGATAGGAAAAGGCTAGTCCCCCGGACATGGACATCATGCCACGGGTTAGAAACAAGTGACTTAAATATGTTCTCTCTCCCTTTTTAGGTTCATCATCATTGTTATAGCCTCTTTAACAGGTATCCAATCACAAAGGATTAGTATCGATCATTCCCCAAAAGGACCAGTTTGAATAATAAAGCTATAGAAGAAAGCAAAGCTTTCTAATGCAAAAGTTCACTCTTTCACGTCACTTCCGGACCTACACTCACTATAAATTAAATACGCTATAAACACTCACTGTATACTACACTATATTGACAAAAGTCACCGGACACCTAGAAGAGAAACACAACATAGCATTTATTGACATGCATTAGTACGGTGCCGGTCCACATTTGGCCTTAATGCATGTCCAGGGTTTAAAAAATATTAACCATAAGCCGCTGGAATCCAGTATCATGCCTCTTGGAATCCAGTTTAGTATTTCAATATTGATCGTAACTTCTAACCATTCATCTGATATAGATCCGAAACCGAACCCAGGGTGGGGCATGGACAATGTGTTTGCCTTACGGCATTGACTCTGCACTTTTCTGGAACCAATATTCCTAAATCAGGGACTGGCGGCTGCCTATAACCCACTGTGTTGCTGACAGTTGTCGTTATCCCTGTCAGTAAAGCTTTTTCAAACGTGGACTAACTGGTACGACAATAAAGTAAGCATCCCTACCTCTGTCGGATGATACTACGTTGAAGAATCACACACAAATGTAGCTTTGTGTTTACTTTGGAATAGAAACATTCGTTAACTTGAGAATTAAGCTTAGTTAAAAGTCGGTTTAAAAGCACGAGTGAAAGTAAATTAAGGTTGGCTTTGAAAGACAGTGCGTGCAATGATAGCCTTTTCATTGTTAAGAACAAGGAAATTCGAACAATAATTCAACACATTTTTTAGCGACCAAAAAATCTTAATAAGATTTTCTGCATTGAAGAATCAAAGGTGTTCAACTACGAGGTGTGACAATTTTAATTCCCAGAACGGGAGCGTAGTGTCGCCTTTGAGGCGATTGCAGGCAGAATCACGTGCCTATGCCTTTCTGGACATGTTTCAAGTAGTGCATGCGTTGACCACAGACCAGTAGAGCCATTCGTGAGTGAGCAGTTGCGAAAGCAATGCAAGTCTGTGTGCGAAGGAACTGTCGCCTAGTGTCGCCCTTGTGGCGATTCGTGCAGAATCACTTGCTTATGCGTGTCTGGGCATGTTTCAAGTAGTGCATGCGTTGTCCGCAGACCAGTAGAGCCATTCGTGAGTGAGCAGTTGCGAAAGCAATGCAAGTCTGTGTGTGAGGGAACGGTCTCCTAGTGTCGCCCTCGTGGAGATGTGAGCAGAATCACGTGCCTATACGTGTCTGGACATGTTTCAAGTAGTGAATGCGTTGACCGCAGACCAGTAGAGCCATTCGTGAGTGAGTAGTTGCGAAAGCAATGCAAGTCTCTGTGTGTGTGTGTGTGTGTGTGTGTGTGTGTGTTAAGGAACGGTCGCCTAGTGTCGCCCACGTGGCGATTCGTGCAGAATCACGTGACTATGCGTGTCCGGACATGTTTCAAGTAGTGCATGCGTTGACCGCAGACCAGTAGAGCCATTCGTGAGTGAGCAGTTGCAAAAGCAATGGAAGCCTGTGTGTGAAGGAACGGTCGTCTAGTGTCGCCCTTGTAGCGATTTGGGCAGAATCACGTGCCTATGCGTGTCTGGACATGTTTCAAGTAGTGCAGGCGTTAACCACAGACCAATAGAGCCCTTCGTGAGTGAACAGTTGCGAAGGTAATGCAAGTCTGTGTGTGATCTTTGAGGTAAAAATGAGTGATAGAGATTCAGAGGAGCGCATTAACATCAACTTCTGTGTGAAGATCTGTAGAAATGCTACTGAAACGTTAGAGCTATTATTGAAAGCGACGTATGGTGAGGATGCTACGAAAAAGTCAAGTGTCTTTGTGTGGCACAACAGCCGAAAAAAGCACGCTTGTGACACTGGCAATTCAAGAACATGATGGTGTGGTTTTTCGAACACAAGGGGATAGCGGATAGCAACTGGGACCTTTTGTCCCAGTTCAATGAATTCAATGAAGAATTCATTGAACTGGGACAAAAGGTCAACCAACAATGCTATTTAGAGGTGTTGAAAAGGTTACGGAATTTTGTACGAAGGAAAAGAGCTGAACTGTGGCCTCACAATGCCTCAAACTATGAAGCGCTCAGGGTTCGCTACTTCCTGGCTAAGAAATCAATTACCAAACTGGATCATCCACCCTATTCACCAGCTAGCCCCTTTTGATTTCTGGCTCTCCCCCAAAATAAAGACTGCCGTGAAAGGAAGATTTTCAGACATTTCTGATATCCAGCGTAACGTGACAAAGCAACTCAAGAGTATTCCAGAAACAGAGTTCCAGGTATATTTCCAGCAATTGCAATAGCGTCTAACTAAATACATAGCTACTGGAGGCTATTACTTTGAAGGTGACAAAGCAACTCAAGAGTATTCCAGAAACAGAGTTCCAGGTATGTGTCCAGCAATGGCGACAACGTCTAACTAAATGCGTAGCTGCGGAAGGGGATTATTTCGGAGGTGACAAAGGAACTCAAGAGCATAATTCAACAGTAATTCATTTCGTACATCAGTGATTCTAGTTATATTTTATTTTACCGTCTATACAGGATGAATCTTCATCGTGTATAGACGGTAAAATAAAATATGACTAGGAACTCAAGAGTATTCCAGAAACAGAGTTCTAGGTATGTTTCTAGCAATGGCAACAGTGTCTAACTAAATGTATAGCTGCAGAAGGGGATTACTCCGAAGGTGACAAAGCAACTCAAGAGTATTCCAGAAACAGAGTTCCAGGTATGTTTCCAGCAATTTCAATAGCGTCTAACTAAATACATAGCTACTGGAGGCTATTACTTCGAAGGTGACAAAGCAACTCAAGAGTATTCCAGAAACAGAGTTCTAGGTATGTTTCTAGCAATGGCAACAGTGTCTAACTAAATGCATAGCTGCGGAAAAGGATTACTTCTGACGTGACACAACCGATTGTGCACAGGTACACACGCATTTTTCTACATGTGCATTCCAGGAATTAAATTGTCACACCTCGTACCTATCTTCTACACTTCGAGATAGTCAGCTAACAAAACGTTTCTGTCCAATGTAGGATAGAAGTGCTTTATTTATCACGAAAAAATCGTTTTTCTGTATATGTTCCGGTGTAACCTCGCTGAAAAATTCAGTAAAGAAAGAAATTAACGGTATTCTCTTTCTACAGAGTAATATGCAGTAGGAACACAAGCTCACTACTAGAACAATCACATTGGGGAAGGAGTAACAAGTTATGATTACAAAACTGTAGAGTCCGATTTTATATGTAACATTTTAAGGGCAAATAGGAACGAACTTTCTGAACAATGTAATGTCTGCACTGCTATACGACCTCCTCTTAATGAAAATTCGACTAATGATCCGAAGACCTTTGAGTGAAACTATTTCGACGCAAATTTAATCTTTCCTGAAATTATGCGAAGGTTTGCTTATTTTTTTTTTTTGCAGGTTTAACGACCACCGTGAGCAACTCAATGGGCTATTAGCAGTCTCCCGTTCCTAATTTAGGGTCGCTGGCTCCAGAAAATGGAGAGAGCCAGTGCCGTAAGACAAACACAACATCCATGCCTCACCTGGATTCAAACACGGACCCCTTCACGGACGAACGGCACTGCGTTTTTTACACAACTTTAGTATCTTTAAGCAGTTTCTTTTTCATCTCAGGACCTCTAAACCCCGGTTGCGTAGTGGTCTAAGCGATGGCTTCTGATCATTTGTCCGAGATGGGTCCGGGTTCGAATCCCGGTGAGGCATGGATGTTGTGTTTGTCTTACGGCACTGGCTCTCTCCCTTCCCTGAAACCAGTGACCCTAAATTAGGGACGGGCTACTGCATGTAGCCCATTGAGATGCTCACGGTGGTCGTTAAACCCCCAATTAAGAAAAATATATTGTATTACAACCTTTCTGAAACCGATAAATAAAAGACGACATATTTCCTTTGAATGACAAATGAAGACAAAGAAATGAAATTGTGGCATATTCGGAAATGTTTTGTTAAAATTCGCAGATTAGAAATTTTCAGATTTAAACATTTTGTGTTGCCTGAAAATTTTAACTTGGGATGAATTTTTGTATGGAATACATGGTTGCAATTCAGGTTTTCTTGCCAATGAAAAGATGAGTCCTACACAGCTGTAAAAATATTACCTTAGAGGCAAACTGAATATCACTCTAACTAGTGACATATATCTCATATTTTACCTTCCTTTTTAAGTTTCTGTCCTCTTGTAAATTATATTACTTCTTCGTTATATTCTCCTTCTGAAAGCCACGTCACTTTCCCGAATTTTCCTATAGCTTTTGGCAAAACCGACGACGAGTCGAAAGTAAATTGGAAAGCCATGTCGAGAGAAAAAACTGGTGCGTTTGATGATAAGTAAAATGACGGTTTACCGATTGTATTTTGACGTTTTTATGAGCTGTAAGCTTAATAATTGTGTGCACGAGACAGATATTGTGATTGTGTTAAGGAGGCTCTTTTAGCATTCAAAAAGGAATATTGTTGGCAAGCTGTGCGTCAACAATCATGAAGCTAATAAACAAACCATCGCAATTTCAATCTCTTGCTATATCGATTCTTGGGACCGTTAGCGGTCGTCTAAGTGTCGTGTTAGATATTTAGTATTATTTCATCGCACTAACTTAACGAACCTGAAACATCTAAAAGCATTATTAACTCAAGTGCTAGCAGTAAAGTAAAAATCAAGCGATAAATGAACTAAATAGCCCTACTTCTTATTCCAACATGTATAGTCTTTCTTATATAGTACTAGTTATCCGAATTTCTTGGCGTAGAATATGAATCAAAGTTTCCAAGCTTTCGCACATCAACCTGATGGCATTTTCAAGGAAGGTAGACAGCTAACTGCAAACTGGATAATAGAACACTTCAACAATTTACTGATATATTTCGAAATTAGTGAAATACTGATATCGATTAAATAAATATGCGATTCAGAAAAACTGAATTCAAAGTAGCGTGGTTAAAAGGTAACATCAACTAAATTTAGGGAAATAAATATATTTCTCTCTTTATGGTTATTTAAACTTAAAGATAATTAGCTGAAACTAATTCAATGAAGACACTCGAAAATACAACTTTTCTCTAACTCCAAGTATTTACCTAGAAAACTTCCTTCATTACTTCAGGGAACAGATATTTGCTGTTTAGTTACCACACTTTACGTCTTCAAGCATTGTGTTGTTTAGACTCAAAAGAACATACTGAAAAAAACATCAAAAATGTAATAGCTTGTGCGAATGGAATAGCTAACACAGAGAGCATGACGCAACCTATCAAATATATCCGAACGAAATGTCACTTGTAAAAGATATGTTAAATTAAAGAATCTTTGAAAGTATGACATCAATGTACATTCGTATCACAACGGATTTCTATTAAGATTTCGTTAAAACGAGATTGCTAAAAATCATTTTAGGACCAATTCCTTCAAAATTCAAATATGGATATTTGGCATTTTTCTATTTCTCCTTTCTATTGTCTTTCCTTCCCTATAAGGGGAATTCCGCGAATAATTCCCATCATATTTTGAAACAGTCAATATGTTTTGCAAATGTTTCTCGGTTCAATGTTTTTTAAATACGTTTTCCAGAAATTACTGAACTTTTAGCGCACCTTTACACATAACATTAAACATCTTAGTCCTCTGTATAAAGCAGTTGTTTCTTGCGTTTTTTTAACTAGAGTGTCGCTCTTCAGCTAAATCTACCATTTTAGGCTCTGCATTTTTGCAATGAAATTGAAATTTTATGTTGAATTAGTTATGAGAGTTGTAGTAGCTTATCACTGATGGATCAGAATTTAAATTCGTTCCTAGAGCTCTAAATACCAATTACTGTCTCACATAACGTTTTCAGTTCTTCATAATACATTCCAAAAACTTTACTCCGCCATTTAGTATATTGAAATTTTCGATACCTTTGGTGAATCAAAACATAAAAATAATTATGGACTGATATTATTTTTTAAATATATCTTTTAGAAATAAACCTGTTTTTTCACCTGTATTTAAGCTTCATAAAACTGCGCCTGCATACCTTGAAGAAATTGTTAGTTGCTAGTTAATTCAACGATAATTTTGTTAAATCGATAATAATTCAGTAAATTTAAGTTTTCAATGTTTTAGTGAACCGAAACATGAAAATAATTATTTACTGAAATGATTTTTAAATCTATTGTAAAAAATAAACCTGTTTGTTCGCCTGTGTGTGTCTTTGTACAGAAGCCTCACAAAATTGCAGCTGCATATCTTGAAGAAATTGCTAGTTGCTAGTTAATTTGACAATAATTTTGTGTTTGGTTATAATTTAAGTAACACAGTGGGATAATGTTTGCCTAAATAAACGTCGTAAACAAAATCAAGTTATCAAAGCTGATATACCTCTTGAAATTTAGTGCAATACCTAGTCTCATAAATGCATGAAATCAGAGTTTAGATGCTAAGATAGTTTGTTGTTTTGTCTTGTTTTTTTTTTGTTTTTTTGCTTGGGGGTTTAACAACCACCATGTGCAACCCAATTAGCTATAAGCCGTTGTCCGTCTCTAATTTGAGGCCTCAGGCCGTGAGTGGCCCTATGGTTAGTGTAGCCGATTTCTAATCGTATGGTTGCGGGGTTCGAGCCCTACTCGACTACCTAACCACTAAACATTCACAGTGTCTCGGGGACACCCTAATTTAGGTTCCGTTGTATTAGAGCCTTCGTTACAAATAAGGTCATCTATTCTACCGACTTCTTACCTCGCTTCCGTGTGATTTTCCTGTCGGGCACTCTAGCCCAAATCTCCTAGCTTCCTACTTCTAAGGGTTGCTTAAGACCTGGGGGGGGGGGGGGGGGGTTAGACAATCCCTTCCTAAAATCCTCAACATAAAGCTCTCTAAATCTCAAGTTGACATAGCTGTTATCTGGCTTCAGTGTAACTTTCCTGTCGGGCACTGTAGCCCAAATCTCCTAGCTTCCTACTTCTAAGGATTGTTTAAAACCTGGGTTGTTAGACATTCCCTTCCTAAAATCCTCAACATAAATCTCTCTAAATCTCAAGTTGACATAGCTGATACCTCGCTTCAGTGTGACTTTCCTGCCGGGCAGTCTGATCCAAATCACCTAGCTTCCTACTTCTAACGATTGTTTAAAATCTGGGGGTTAAACACTCCCTTCCTAAAATCCTCAATATAAATCTCTCTAAATCTCAAGTTGACATAGCTGATACCTCGCTTCAGTGTGACTTTCCTGCCGGGCACTCTAGTCCAAATCACCTAGCTTCCTACTTCTAAGGATTGTTTAAAACCTGGGGGGTTAAACACTCCCTTCCTAAATTCCTCAACATAAATCTCTCTAAATCTCAAGTTGACATAGCTGCTACCTCGCTTCAGTGTGACTTTCCTGTCGGGCACTCTAGCCCAAAGCTCCTAGCTTCCTACTTCTAAGGATTGTTTAAAACCTTGGGGGGGGGTTAGATACTCCCTTCCTAAAATCCTCCACATAAATATCTAAATCTCAAGTTGGCATAGCTGCTACCTCACTTTCGTGTGACTTTCCTGTCGGGCACTCTAGCCCAAATCTCCTAGCTTCCTAATTCTAAGGATTGTTTAAAACTTGGGGGTTAGACACTCCTCTCCTAAAATCCTCTACATAACCTCCTCAGACCTGCGATGCAGTTAAACACTTGAATTTTTAAAACAGGTTTGCAATTGATGTTTACTGCATTGTGAAAAAAAAATCTTTAATTTTTCATGGAAAGGAGAGGGCTACGGGGATTGTATCACAAGTGATACATCAGGTCCGAGATGCTGTAATTGTAATAATTAAGAATTCGAAAATTACTGGTTTAATTAATCGATTTTCAAGTTATATTATGAAATATTATAATATATCAAAATTTATTTTTCATGGAACAATTTGAAATAATTTCTGGAGCCATTGAGACACGTGAACACCTTACAGTTGAACACCATACTGTATTTAACTCATTGCACTTTGAATTACGGCATCTCCTACTGTGGGCGCTGTCTCCAGTCATTTTTTTTTTTTTTTTATTGAAGGTTTAACGACCACCGTGAGCAACTCAAATATAAGCAGTCGTCGGTCCCTAATTTCGGGCCACTGGTTCCAGGGAAGGGAGAGAGCCAGTGCCGTAAGACAAACACAACATCCATGCCTCACCGGGATTCGAACCCGGACCGCTTTCGGACGAATGATCAGAGGCCATCGCTTAGACCACTGCGCCACCGGGACGGCCCTCCAGGCATGTGTCTTACATTCTTATTTCGTGCTCAATCATGTGGCATAGATGTAGGAATACTCCTACGTTTAGAAAATGGTTTGTTATCATTTGAGGATTCTTCAGAAAAGTGAATAATATTATAAGTGAAAATTTCAAGTAATGATGTAAGCACAAGTAACGTGAGTTATCATTACTTGAAATTTTCTCTTAAATTATATTTATTAAATAATACATAGATTGTAGAAAATATTTAGTAAATACAAGTGTAACCACCCGCTAAAAATAGCTCATAAAACATTTTGAGACAGGATTGGAAACCATTGTATTCCCAGTGATACAAAAATGTTTAAGAAGTTACTACTATCTAATATGCTGACGAAATTAAACTTATCTAACTAACTCGTACTTACCAAAATGGAATGTATATACTTAAATAGATATAACCTTTTTAATTAAGTAGTTATAAAACACTTACCAGGACCATGTAAAGGCATCGTGTTTTTCTTACAAGACGCCTCTACAAGTCACGAAAGTTGACTTGTGCTGTCATTTATTGACGACAAAAGAAAATTTAGCAAAATATTTTACATAGTTTCATATGTCATACAACCGGTTCTGGAAGATTTTCTACCATTAGGCATTTTTTTTTTTTAATTGTGGAATCACTTTTAGCACGTCTTTTGTAAAAAAAAGATTGCGCTTATGTTACCGGTTTGTTCGTTCGTCCGTCTGTACCCACGATATCTCTGCAACTATTAGTCCGATTTGAAAAATTCTTTTTGCATTGGAAAGCTTGAAATGTGTAAATGATAATCCTTTATTTCTTTTTTTTTCGAAGTACAATTTTGCCGCTAGAGGGCGTAAATGCAGATGATGTCGAATTCAAAAATACGTTTTATTCCACATATTTGTTTTTAAACATCCGAATGAAAAAATTATTTTATCTTTCGATTCCATTTATGTCGAAGAGTATTTTAGATATAGTTACTTTTTCAAATTTCGCATAGATTTTCCGCTAGGGGGCGTAAAAGTGAATTACATTTTTCCCGATAACTTTTCTTCTAAAACTCCGATTTAAAATTTTTTTTCTTCAGCCGATAATACTCCTGATGGAAAATCTTTTGCATATAATTTCTTCAAATTTTTGGTAAAGAATACTTTGGCCACAACGGGGCGTAAGTGTTAATTTTTGCTTCTGATGTATTTACCATGAAATCTGAGCTAAAATATCGATTTAAAAAATTCTTTCGTGAACTGATGCCACTCACATCGATAAACGTTTTCGCAATATTTTTTTCTTAACATATTTAACAGTTTCTCCGCCAGGGGGCGTAGATGTATATCTTATTTTTGTCAATATATCTACTTTTAGAAGTCAGATTTCAAAAAATTCCTTCTTTGTCGGATATTATTTTCAGTGTGACACGTGTTTCATATAATTTCAAAATTTTCAAGTACTTCATAGACTTTCCGCTAGAGGGCGTAGAGGTAAATTTGCTTTCCCCCTATATCTCTGCTTCTAAATCTCAGATTTGAAAAATTCTTTCTACACCTGATACAGCTTCTGATGGGAAATCGTTTGCACGTAATTTCTAATTTTTGTTAAAAATTGGTTTGGCCACCAGGGAGCGTAAATCTTAATTTCCGCTTTTGATGTATTTGCAGCAAAATATGAGCTTCTAAATTCCCGATGGAAAAAACGTCGTTTGTATACCGATACTACTCATGTCGACAAACCTTTTAGAAACATTTTCTTTTTAAAATAATGCATGGTTTCTACGCCAGAAAGCGAAGATGTATATCTTATTTTTGTCAATATCTTTACTTCTAAGTCCGATTTGTAAAATTCCTTCTTAGTTGGAAAATGTTTCCGATGCGAAATGTTTTTCCTATGAATTCAAAATTTCCAAGTAAAGCATAATCTTTCCGCTAGGGGGGCACAAAGGTAAATTGCGTTTTCTGCATTATTTCTGCTCCTAAAGCTCCGATTTGAAAAAATTCTTCCTGTATCGCATACAAGACCTGATGGAAAATAATTTTCACATATTTTCTAATGTTTGGTAAAGAATGGTTTGGCCACCAGGGGGTATAAGTGTTAATTTCTGCTTCTGATGTATTTGTAGCAAAATTTGGGATCCTGAAAACTCGACTAATTTTTTTTTTCTTGGACCGATACCGCTCGTTTGGAAAAACCTTTTGAGAATACTTTCTTCCTAAAATAATGCACGAATTTCCCACCAGGGGACGTAAAGTCACATGTTATTTTTGTCGACATCTCCGTTTCTAAGAGTGCGATTTGAAAAATTAGTTCTGTGTTGGAGAGCGTTTCCGGTATGAAATGTTTCTCATATAAATTCATGTTTTTCTTAACGCACAAGTCTGCAGCCAGAGGGCGTAAGCTCACGATTCCGTTTACAGCAATATCTGAGGGATTAAAAACCCGATTGAAAAACTTCTTTCTTCTGTCTGATACTATTGTTTTCCATACCGGTTCCATTGACTTTGAATAGCTTTGATAAATTTAATTTACGTCAGAACGGATTAAAAAAACGTGCTTATTACACCCGAAAATTCGGTGTCATCTTTCTTGTTACAATTGACAACCGAGAAGGATAAATATCAAAATCTTTAACTTGACGCAAGTTGTTCCAGAAAAGGGGAAGAGCCAGTGCCAGGGGGCAACCACATCATCCATGCCTCACTCGGGATTCGACCCCGGACCCATCATGGGCGAATGATTAGAGGCCAACTCTCTTCGTGTCACCCTGCCAGCTGGTTGACGACTCGCTGACTAATCAAATGGCATGTGCTTATTAGGTTGGATTATTAGCTGAAATTGGAGCTGTTCTAATATTATACATTTTTCGCTAAGAAAAAGTATTTAAAGTAGACAAACCTGAGCAAAATAAAACTGTGAGGTATGGTACTAAGTCTAATTACTGAATTAACCCCTTCGGTTTCTTTAACACTGGATGACCGTAAATTTCATTTCTTCACTGCTTGTAACTGCGTCAAATAGTATTAGGTGTGCAACTAAATTCTCGGCCCGTAACCGCAAGCGATCATAGAACGTCGGCAAATGCAAATAGCTGTGTGCGATGATGGCTGATTGCAGCGCCATTCAACAGCTTCACAGGCAACCGTAACCACTTATAGCTGTAGTTTCAGAAGGGACGAAAGTTGACGGTGAAAGCAATGTCGTTCGAGAAGCAATATTTGAGGCACTGCCTCCTGTTCGCGTTTCAGCTGAAAACAAGTGCCGCGGAAGGCCAGCAAATGATTTGTTCTGCTTGGAGTGAAGCTGTTGTGTCCTAGACTACGTGTAAGAAGTGGTTCCAGCGGTTTAAGCGGGGTAATTTCGATCCCCGTGATGCAGAACGTTCGGGACAGCCACAGAAAGTTGACGATGAGGAACTGGAACAACTGTTGGACGCGAATCCCTGTCGCTCACAGTCAGAGCTCGCCCAGGAACTCTGAATAACACGGCAGGCTATTGCAAAGCACCTGCACAAACTTGGACGGATTCACAAGGACGGCCGTTGGGTGCCTCACCAACTCACAGCTGCGAACAAGTCTAGGCACTACGACGTTGCTGTGTCCTTGCTATCCAGAATCAAGAAGAAGGATTTTCTCCACAAGATTTTGACCTGTGATGAGCAGTGGATCCTCTACGATAATCCTAAGCGGCGCAAATCGTGGGTTTATACAGGTCATCCTACCACCAGTACCGCCAAACTGAATATCCATGCCAGGAAGTTGTTGCTGTGCATATGGTGGGGTCAGTGCGGTGTCGTACACTATGATTTGCTCAAACCTGCTGAAACAGTCAATGCTGAGCGTTATTGTCAGTAACTCATTCGTGTGCGTGACGCAATGGAGGCGAATAGACCATACACCGGCAAGGGTAGAAGGTCGGTCCTGTTGCTTGAGGATAACACCCGTCATCACACCGCGAAAACGACTTTAAACACGATCACCGACCTGAGATGGGAGATTTTGTGTTCCACCCGGCGTATTCCCCAGACTTCGTCCCGTCGGATTATCACCTCTTTTGCCCCCTGCAACATCTCCTGAGTGATACGCACTTCACTTCTGTCGAGGAGGTCCACACAAGTATTGATGACTTTATCAACTCGAAACAACCCTCTTTTTTCCGCAGTGGCATTCGGCAGCTACCTGACCGATGGCTCAAATGTATCCAACACGACGGATATTATTTCCCTGATTAGGTACGTATTCGATTTGGTATAATTTGCTGTCAACGTGTCGTTCCTGTGGCCGAGAATTAAGTTGCACACCTAATATATTAACGATGTCCATGTTTTATTATGTACTTTCTCCCCAGCGTTACGCTAAATATTTTATTAAAGGTTTTTGTGTTCCCCATTGTTTCTTGGTGTAATTAATATTTATTTTGTGATACTGTGAGATTATCAACAAGGGCATTTAAACTGAGATCGTACTCTCATTGTGTATTGGAATTTAAATTTCAAAATCAACTCTAAACCTACGTTATACATGCAACACATTTTTAACACCAGAACACTGAGAAATAAGACTAGCTAGTCATTTTATGTTTCATTTTGTCATCACTAGATGTTAACATGCCCAACCTGCCGGCTTTATCAGCGCACCGTCCTATGCTGTTAATGGAAAGGAACACAAGGTGCAGTACGGCAGAGTGGTCAGAGCCGCAGGTTTCTGGCTAGGCGTCTGAAAACTCTTTGAGGCACGGGCGATGTTTCTGCTTCACGGTGACAGCTCCCTCCCCCTTGAAACCAATGTCACCAAATTAGGGACAGGCGACTGCTCAAATCGCTTAAATTTGCTCATGATTGCCGTTAAACTGGACATTAGAATAAAATAAAAAAAGAACACTAGGTTAGAGTTAAACATTTTAAGCAGCAGTTTATCAAGAAAAAATGTTCCGAAGGCTTGAAATAACATATTTAAAATAATTAATAAGTAGGAACTGTACACCAATTATACTCAAAATAGAATAACTATACTAATGATCCGAATTTCTTAGCGTAGAATAAAAATAAAACTTTCCAAGCGTTCGCACATTAACCAGATGGCTTTTTCAAGGAAGGTAGACAGCTAACTGCAAACTGGATAATGGAACACTTCAGCAATTTGAACGCGGTGACTTGACTAGACAATAAATGAATAGGCGCAAATGTGATAATTCGAAGATACGAACTCACGCTGGTGGGGCACGCGGTAACCATGGTAAAAAACGCAGCATTATGTTAAGAATTGGTTCCAAATACGTGGCAACTCCAGAGAGACGCTATCATTGCAAGCCTCGCTGCTGGTCAAGATTTCTAAGGTTTCACGAATGGCACTAGATTTGGGTGTGGAGTATGAAGCTAATTTCTTTATATCACTTTACATAGGATCTTCGGACTTGAACTTGACTTCTCTTGATAGGACAGTGGTTATTTTTCCGTCTATTGTATCCCTTTTATGTTCGCTGATTCTAATTACAAACGAATGTTTGGTCATTCCGATGTAGTATCGCCTGGAGCCGTCCGGATATTGTTGTGGGGTGACATAAACACCTGCTTCATTAAGAAGAGGGGCTTGTCAATATTTATCTTAAGCATCGTATAAAAAAATGCCGGAGACCTTCCTTGAAAAAGCCATCTGGTTGATGTGCTAAAGCTTGGAAAGTTTTATTTCTATTTAAAATATTGAAGTTTATTTCTATTTAAAATATTGAAGTATGGAATCAGTCATTTTTTAAGAGTCCCAAGAAAATATTGAAGATTTCCCAGAGAGAGAAGACGGGTTTTGTTCATGATTTTGCCAAAAACATTTTGAAAAATGTTACAACCACACTTGCAACTGCATCAAATTCAGCAACAGAATCTGTAGAGCAGGTAATTAATGTATGATATTTACATTTACATACTCTTCAAGGGTGAAAATTTTGAAACAAAATGGAACATTTTTTTCCGTTACACTGCCCGAGTAATCTGAGGCGCTGGCTTCTGACCATTCGTCCGAGATGGTCCCGGGCTAAAGTCCCAGGCAAGGCATGGGCTTTCGGCTCTGGCTCTCTTTTTTCCTTTAAACCAGTGGCCCTAAATTAGGGACTGCTGATCGCTTTCAGCCCTGAGAATTGCTTATGGTGGTCGTTAAAAACCCAAAATAAACAAAACTTTCCGAACAGGAGAACATATTTACAGACAAATTTCATGCGAAAGGAGACAAAAAATATAGAAAAGAAATTTTTAAATCATAGCGAAACCTTTTGTTTCAAATTATGTGGAAACACATGCGAAAAAAAATTTAGGAAACTTACCACTCCGTTCTAAAACAGAATTATTCGAAACTGTTTCTAGAAACCTAACCTTTAAAAGGAGATAAAACAGATTTTGGTTGATGATCGATGTCTGGATATCGATAATTTTTACGCTATTTTATTAGTACTTTTAAGCCAAACACGATTCTCAGATGTCCTATTTTTTAGTCTAGTTGAACAAGATGGCTCATTTTCCTTCTGATCTTTATCCTGTGAGCATAAAAGTTGTTATTGAGAAAATTCCGTTTTCAGTATTTTTATTTTCTTTCGTTTGCTAGACAAAGTCATCGCTCTTTCCACGTTTTTCTTTAATCAACACACACCAACCGAAAAATTGTATCTAGACACCGTTGGGACCAGATACAATTTTTCAGTTCCAGGGGTGTCCAGATGCAATTTTTCGGTTGCTGTGTGTTAATTAAAGAAAAACTTGGAAAAAGCGATGACTTTGCCTATTCACACTGCACCCACGTATTTTGAAGATTTTCACTATTGAAATTTAGTTCATTTATGGTGGTTAATTCACTCATTACAGGATAGATTAAGAATGATATTCATTTTCTGATCCCAGTAAAATTCAGTGAATTTTATTCTTATAATCAACACGCAAGGAACAATTTAAAAAGCTTTGGACTTCAGCTTCCACCACCTGATATATATTTTTTTTAAGTTAGTAGTGAAAAGTGAGACACACGACTGTTAAACGACTTGGTAGAACGGCATTATACTTATATATGTTGATCTTTTCGTTACTGTTACATAAATTCTCTGACTTTTGACTTCAGAATCACTAATGAAAGTACTAAACTTCGAAGTTACTGAAGTTACGAATATGTGGTTTCGTTAATCCTTATCGAAATCTGGAAGCTTGATACATTTCAAGAGAGACATCGGAGCTTCTGTAGCCAAGAAGATAAAAAAAGGTTTACGATTAATCTAAAATGCAAATAGACAGAGTTAATAAATATCTTACAAAAATTTAAACGTAAATGTAGTTAGAAATTTAAATGTACCGTTTATTTCAGTGCATTTTAATTTAAGCTAATCACGCAAAAACTCCTGTTGGGCATATACCTTGCCCAACAGGAGTTTTTGCGTGATTACTGGAAGTATTTGCAACGCGTAAAATCAAATTCCATATTACTGACTGAACTTAGGTATGTTATATGTAAGGCAGAGTACGATTTTTCTAATCTTGAGGTAACTGCAAATGATCTAAAACCGCAAGTAAGTCGCTAACATGACAGTTCTAATATTCTTTATTTGAAAGTATCTAAAACAATTACGAAATTCTTTTACAGAGATTTTGTGCAAACATAAATATATAAACGACTGCATTTTCTTTCTGTTCAGAGGGTTTTAAATTCAAAAGATATCATCCTTACATTGTTTTGAAGGAAATTAATTGTCACTAGGGAGGGTCCTTTGATAGATTCATTATTACAACTTTCTGTTCCAACATCAAAGTTAAGGACTGTGTTGTCTCCAAAATAGTAAAGATAATAGTTACGTAATTCATATTTTCTGAGAACATGTTCGAATTTCATGCGTTTTTCATGCAATCGTATTATTGTGCTATTTTAAAAGTGAAAGCGTGAAAAAATTGTGAAGATATGATTGGAGTACGGAAAGTTCATTCTACAATGATGGAATCGCATAAATTGTTAGTATCATTCATATTTTTCTTTTCAAGTTTTGAGCTCGTAGACGATCTGCGGTATTACAACAATCTATCAACTTAAATGAGGGTAAGATGGAAAATATATTTTCAACCATGAGAACTAGTAAACACCCCATAAAATGGTGGTTATATGCGATGTCGTTCAAGAATTAGTTGTATTTGGCTATAACAACATGAAAACGTTTACAAGAAAGTCAGAAATGTTTATGTTTGAAATGACTTTATCATATAGTGCCGTAACCCACACAATATTCAATTCCTATGTTTTTAATAACGAAAACAAATGGGGTAAAATTAGGTGAAAGAAATATTTCAAATTTACAGAATTTTTATTAAGCTTCTAGAAGTTTTCGGGATCTAGTATCATTTTTCTCCATCTATTTACTTATTTACTAAAGTATCCCCTAAAATTGATAATATTGTTGGCTTTTGTATATGTTTTTAGAATTTCGAATGGCAGTTTTAAAACCTAGAAGAGAAAAAGCCCTAATGAAAAGATGATGAAGGAGAAGCAGGAAAACAGTAGTAAAAATAGTATCTAATCGGATCACATACAAAAAAACAACATAATTTTCGTGTGACAGACACTAGGATTCTCGAAAACATTACAGTTATGTAAATATATTTAACTGCACTAAATTCCGGCAAGGGTTCCATTAGTACTTTCTCTTTATTTGAAACAAAATCCGTTCTATTGTGTTCCTGTGTTTTGATGAATGAATGAATACTAAAATTAACAAAACTGGCACGAAATTTCCGACAGGTAATGTACTTTATATGTATACATTCTATATAATTTTGAATTTTTAGTGTAACCATTGAAAGAAGTCGTGAACATATAAATTTTATGTTGCTCACAAAGGTGCTAACAATTTTTATCGCAGGCAAGGAATTAAACGGAGAAGGGTTTTCTTTTTCTTTTTAATAACAGAGCAACTTTTCTAATCACTTCCATGCCATACTGCACAACTACTGAACATTAGATCCAAAAGTGTGATTTAAGCATGGGAATTTTTTTTATGGTTGTAATGTAGCCGTTTACTCACAAAATCAGTTCATAATTTTAAGATAATTAAATGACTGAAAATATGGTTCAACAATTTCAATTCGTTTGAAATGGGACATCACACAATCATTTGATTAGTTGTGTACTGTTGCTTTAGAATTCTGATTCACTTTTTCTTTTATCTCGGCCAGCACTCAAATTCGTATGGTGACAAAAACAAAACAGTCTCGGTTCTGTGCCAATGCAAGGAATTTCTTACTTTGCGCTGCATATAAGATTTAGACGAACTGGACTTACACTGAACGGTGCCATAATACCCAACTAACATGGTGTTTCCTGAATAAAATTGCTTATAGATTTGAGAATCCACATTGCCAAGCTCAAGCAGAATTTTTTTTAATGATCCTGAGAGCATTTTGTTATGTGGTTTCAAAATTTATATCCCTTGAGTTCATGTTCTAGTGCTGAATTGTTTTAAAACAAGCCATCTAAAGAACCAAAAGCAATTATCATAGCCTGAAGAGCTCAAGAGAAAAAATGTCAGAACTTTTGACTTTTTTGGAACATAATAATCAGCATATGTTCCTAAAGAGGCATTAAATGGAGTAGAGCATGCCAAACAATACTTTGTTTAAGGGAGAGCGACTGGATGTACCAATGGCTGCAGTATATCAAGAAATGAATGTCGTAAGATAATATAAATCTAAAAAAAATAATTCAGAATAGCTAGAGAATCAGAGTGTGTGCACTTGAATTTTTCTCTTGAAGAAATGTAATGCTCAAAGATATTGAAAGTAGCATTGTACTCAAAATGCTCATTTCGTAACACGTAAAATCAGAGTAGTGAATAAAGCCATGCAGCTCGTATCATATCTTTCACTGCTAATTAATCTGAAATATTCTGTTAAACAATGTAAAAAAACAGCTTTTTATGAAATATTGAAGTGACATTCCTATTGCTTAAAGCAGGTCTGAACGATAACGTATTCACTGTGGTTGTGCGGTACTGTATTTATAGTGAACTTTGATCAGGAAGCTGTAAATCGTAATTCTGCTGATGCTTGTCCTTATCAGCACGAAGTCCTTCTTTATTATTATAATTTCATTCCGAACATATGTTTGACTTAAATTTGATGAGGAATTTTTTAAAATGATCATTGTGATAGGCAAAAAAATTCCATGTTTCAAAAAAATGGAGAGCATCCATTAATATCAATATAGTAATACCGATAATTTACATAACCTCACAGCAGAATAAGAACAGATATTATTTTCACGAGCACTTCAACACTAACAGTTTGCTACTTTTAGATTGATACCATTGTTTTAAGTTCGTGACAAGTAGCATTTTCTGACCTCATGAAAACCATTAATGACGAAGGCATTGTCATCAGTTGTTCCAGAGAAGACAATTTACAACTCCACAAAAAATGCATGTTTCTGATAAATATATCAGATCTCATATTCGCAATAATTTATTACCACAAGGAGAGTTGAGCTTATTTCCATTGATTGCTTTATCAGTATTTGAGTAATCAGTTATGTTATAACAAGGCAGAACCTGCATGGCAGCGCATAAAATGTATCCTTTGAGATTTCAAAATTATTACAGTATTTGTATTTGACAAAATTCTCATCAACTGAATAAAATATTAGTATATTCAGCAAATAAATACTGCAGCTAGTTATTGTTCCTGACTCTGATGAATTTTAAAATCATCTGATTAATAGCACTGGATCCCATTCTCCGACATACATGGGTTATCTTCTTGTGCCATCAATATTTCGTTTGAAATTTCGCTAGAATTCAATTGTCGTCTTTCCCTTCATGAATTAAGGATATAGTTTCCTGAAATTAAAATGAACAGAAAGCGTTTCTCACAATAAGATTACACACTACTCTATGAATTATGTTAAGACACTTGCTTTCGTTCAGTGTAGCATTACTAATGAATAAGTGAAATGTTGAACACAAATGTGCTTAGACTGCGCAGGAAAAAAACTCAGGAAAATGAAAAAATGGAGTTGAAAATTATAAAAACACAACTGGCATTTCACTGAACAAATATGTTTCATCGTGTCCTTAAATAAGTCAAAGTGAAAATATGCAGCGAAATGATATAGTAAGGCAAACATTTTCCACTCACCTTCGAATAAGAAATAGTTTGCAATCCAGGCCACATCACTGCATGAAGAAAGTATCCAATCGAGTATTTAGTTGTTCAGATTCGATATTCACAAATAACACACATTGTAAATGCTAATCCGTAGCTCTACGAAGCAAGCCTTTTTATGGCAAATGCAAATTTATCAACTTTGAAATTTTATACTCGCAAACGTCTACAGACCTAGGGAGGGAATAAAATTATTTCAATTCACAAATATTGAAAAAGATATAAAACTAATGGGTAAATATTTTTCATTTAATGACAAACAAACAAAACCAAATGCGTAATATTATGTTTTAATGACAAACATCCAGAAATACAAATGATATTTGTATTTCTGGATGTTTGTCATTAACGAACAAAACCAAATGGGTAATATTTCATTTAATGACAAACATCCAGAAATACAAACGATTTTGCATGCTACTTGGGTATGGCTAATGCACAAAATTCTATATAATATCGAAATGAAATTTTTATATCTTCTATTTGTCGCTGTCACGGGGTTTCTAAGGTAATAAGCGTCCTAACTGAGTTTCTGTCATAAGGGATTGAGCTGTCGGACTGTCGCATTATAAATCACACTATACCTAACTAATTCATCTTCCTAAAATGCTCATTAAAACCAGGTTCAGCAAGAGGTTAAGAAATGTCAATCGTGAATTAGAGTTTGGGCTATTGTGCAGTAGTCGAAATTTCGGCTTTCCCAAATAATAAACAAACAATTTAAATGAATCCTTTCCGTACATGGAGTTGAATTCATGGAATGGACTGTAGGGTGACTTGAAATATTAAATAGTTAATTTTTGTGCTCATGTAGAGTATTTATTACCTTTTCAAACGTTACAATAAAGAATGTAGAACACTAATAGGACTATGGTTTGCACATAGAGGCGAGTTATTGCTACTAATGGATAACCATTTCCATTTTATCAGATGTGTTGATTAAGGTGTGATGCTCTGTGATACAGAAACATGTACATAGAAATCGAAGATTGGAAATTTTTTATGTTGGCAAGAAAATCTTTAGTCGTTTCAGTTTCTAGTTAGATTAACAGAAATTGTAGAATTCGGAAAATCACGATTGATTTAAAAGCAGATTTTATTTTGTCTATTTTAGTGATAATTACTTATTGAATCGATGGAATAAAACTGCGTTCCAATCTAGCAATTCTGGGTGAAAAATATTTAATTGTCCATATCAGTCTGTGTTTTTAGAAATAGGTATCAAATAACAACTGGAAAATATTGTATTATTACAAAAGATCAAACTTGCATGTTGGCTTCATTATCTTCAGTGCAAGTGCATAACGCATTTTAAAACAAGCTTATATTTTCCATTGTCTTTCGAATACATTATTTTAAATTGCAGTTTCCTCTTTTGCATTCGCTGTTCCTATGTGACGTAGAAAAACAAAGTTCATCAAGTTACACATTTATTTCAACAATAATAATTCGACATAATTTGTGAACCTTATGATTAATTCCGTCTGAATTGTACTTTTAGAATTTGCAATACAGATGATTAAAATGTATGCATTGTATATAAAAGATATTAAAACCTGAATTTTACTTTTTAATCTAAAGTTTACCGAACTGTAATTTAGGATATTTTTTCTTATAGATTCTGACATAAAAGTATAGACTGACTTCCTTTCAATTAAGTTTTGCAGATAACCGTTTTGCAAATAGACAGTTCAATGATTCCTTCATTTGTATGCATTTGTTTTAAATCACCTCAAGAAAACGCTCTAATATATATATCATTCTTGAAAGCTAGGCTATTAATAAAATACACTGGCAGTTTTATTGATCTAACTGACAAAACTTCCTGCATAAATATGCACTGACTGTCTACCTTACTAAGACTACTTTATGATGATATACCGTCCCATTAAGTCTTCGAACAGTAGAACACACTTTTTCTTCACTTCGGGATTTAACGGCTATCACAAGCAACTCAAAGGTCTACACCCGTCCCTAATTTAGGGCCATTGGTTTCAGGCAGAAGGGAGAGCTATAGAAGTAGGGCATACTTACCACCCATGCTTAATCCAGGACTTGAACCGGGGCCCAGCCTGGACTACTAGTCAAAAACCTACGCCTCTGACCACTCGGCCACGAGAGTGGCGTAGAGCTCATTCTCAGTGGAACACTTCAAAATGACAGTTCTAGAGCAGTAAGAATGCAGTGAAAGCAAGTTCAAACTGACACTGTCTACGAAAGGCACCGATACATGATAAATTAGTTATTTATTAAATTGAGATAATATGAAACTAAACTTTGCTGAGCAATTTCTCCGGGATAAGAACTTGGACCCTGATTTTAGATGTACCTTTAAAAAGTGTTGTCACTGTATGCATTCAAACGTATTGCATTCATACAGATAGTAACTTTGTCTTTCTTTCATTTTAATTAGGTACCGAACCTGAAAGACAGGGAATTCATTTAGTATTTTAAAGTTATGGTATTCTTGAAATATAATGAATGAGTGACGAGTTTCTCTAATTCGTTATCTTCTTTAACATCAAACGTACAAATATCACTTAATAATAAGAAAATTGATGTAGTGCCTTCATTTAATTACGTGGGAACTATAATAAATTTTGATATCAAATGGAATAATTATATGATTTCCTTTTAATTAAATTATCTGGAAATATCGGTATATAGTAATATTCTGACCGATCTTACAACTTGATCTCATTGTATCTCTCATTGATCTCATTGTATTACACATTAAAATTTTACAAAATAAACATATTTGACTAATTGATCCCAAATCACAGCCTAATACTCGACCTTTAATAAATTTTAGAACAAAGAATATCCTAATAAATATAATATATTATTACTCAGCTATATTAATTTAATCTTGGTAAAATTATGTTTAAACGAATTAAATATAATGTATATTCAGATCTTATATTACTTAATACACATGAACATTCTTATGAAACAAGGAATAAATTACAATTAAAACCTATTTTTCCAAAGACGGAATCAATGAAACTTGCCTTAAATTACAGAGGTCCTCAATGCTGAAATTCTTTACCCAGTGACCTGAATAATTTGAATAATTTTAATTCATTTTTAAAAAAATCAATTTTTTTTTCTTCTTCAATAGCTCAAAAAAAAAAAAAAAAAAGAAATGGGAGAAACTTATTCTGATTGACTTGATGTATCTATGTGTTGTTTCATTTGTTTTTCTTTTTCGGGGAGTAGAGGCCTATGTCAGGCCATATTTGGCCTTTTCTCTTGTCTTCTCTGTTGTTCCTGTATAAGATCGACTTTTATGAATTGTCAAAAATGTTTTCTTTCACCCTCTTTTTTCTTAGAATCATGTAACAACAAACATTAATAAAGAAATGAAATTAAATAAATTTGAATGTTTTATGTAGGATCAATATTCTTTAACATATAGTCTCAGTTGCAATTGGTATTTAAACAATTGAACTTCCTGTGAATATTTCACACAATAAATAATTTTCCTAAGACGTTTGTTGAAACGGTGTTGCACAAAGTGGTGCAGATTATTGTTTGAACTAATTATATCAGTGAACAAGAAATCATTAAATATATTTTAAACACATACCATTTTAGTTTATTTTTCAGAGTCAATGTATTATCCTTCAATCATATTTTAGCATTGAAACCGTAAAAGTCCGCTGCTTCTAACTTGGCGAATGTCTTGAAAACGCAGTAAATCAAAATAATGCACAAACTTTGAAATTATGGAGTAAAAACTTACCTGATACTTAGGATAGATCCGATCGTATTACACGAGAAGGTCTGTGCAGCACGAACTCGCTCGTTTGTTTCTGCAAAGTGAATATAAGAAGTAATTTGGACACAACGTTCTTTCCCTATATACTAGTCTTAGAAAAATATACTTTCATGAAATCAGTCCCGAAATCCCTGAAGTATTGCGAATTCATGTAATCTTAACCTTTTTTCAATAATATCCTATGAAAAAAAACATATAATCAAAATATGTATTTTATACAAGTTTTTTTTCAAGAAGTTTCATGACTGATATTGTGACTTTCTGCTTTTCAATAACTGCCGGCTTACGGATTGCTATTTTTTAAGGGCTGGTTTTCATTAAATGTAGACTTACAGATTTGTTTTCAACTGATATATCCCACTATAAAAACAGAAAGCTAATGAATTCATAAAATGGAGAAACTCCGTCACATCTTACGCGTAATAAGAACAGAAAAAAATATCAGATGTTAGTACCTTCGGGTCGGAAGGTGCAGTGTGCTCTGTTCCTTACATGAATCGGTAAACTTTCAAACTTTTTAACCGCAAGACCTGCATTTAAAAAGTTCACAGCGGGATGGGGTGAACGTACACGGCGTGAGGCCTCAAAGGGGAATTCCTTCACCCCTTAACATCTGCCAAAAGGGCGCTGCCCTTTCCCTTGTCCCATACCTCACAGGGCTTTGACCTAGGGGTTTTCAACCCTATCGGGATATCCGGCACAGGATTTCGAACACTCTTACTTTTTAATAGATCATGTAAGAAGCCAACAACGAGATATCTAAGTTAACTTGGTGTTTTTTTTTCTTTCGTTCTAAGGTGAAAGTTATTAGAAATAATCAGTCCTCAAAAGTTAGTTAAAAGCCTAAGAAAATTTAGTTACATTACGCTAGGTTCTTCCAGAAATAAGTCATGTCTCTAATTAGAATGGAAAGAATACTTAAAACACTTTTTAAGCCATTTGTAATTTGAATGTACTTATCTCAGTATATCATTCTTCTTTAAGATTAAGAGGAAGCCTTGTGCGTGTGTGTGTGTGTGTGTGTAAAACCCCACAGCTATTGCAAAGCTGCCATGGTGGCCCAGTGGTCAAAAGCGGGGAAATCTGGCTAATCGAGCGCAAACTTGAATCCATAGATGAGGCATAAGCAGTGCACTTGCCTCACGGTACTGATTTCTTCGCTTCTCTAGAACCAGTGGCACGCCCTGGGGAAACAAGTATTCTATATCACTGGACTTGGATCAGTCGTCCAAAATGTGTTTGGCCTCGAATTTCGGGTGAGGAATGGATGGGGTGCCTTTCTTGTGGATCTAGCTCGCTCTTTTCCCTGAAACCAGCTACCCCCGAAAAAAAGGACTGCTTTAGATGTTCAAGGAATTGTTAAACACTTCAAATAAACAAAAAGAAAAGCATGGCCATAGCAAAAAAAAAAAAAGAAAAGAAAAATTTCTTTTGTGGCTATTACATATATTGTGAAAAATCATAAAACGGTTATTTGAGCGAAATTGTTATAAAATTAAGTATATTCCTTTTTATTCGCCTTTAGTTGATATCTATTGATAGAACTACAGCCACATTATAAAGAATGCGAAGAGTGAAATCTTACGAGATGTTAAAAACAATGAGATCTGTCAACAACTAAAACATACAATCATTGGCCGAAATGCCACAGGTATAACAAATGAGTTAATTAAATGCATGATAATTATCCTGATAGGCATCTTGCTTGGAATGTGGTTTCTTCTTTAGGTTCTATTATATCTTTGTTAGCAGTTTTATATTTAGTGATTTTGGTGTGAGATTCTTTTGGAGGTGAAATTTGGGGTGGTCTTACATTTTAAGAATTAAGGGTGTTTTACACAAACATGATGTTGCCAGTCAATACATGCAATTCACGATGGTATGAGAAAGAACGGAAATAAAATTTTTTCAACCATGTGGTAACTGTGCACACCCCAAAAGATAATATTTGAAATGCAGTGATTAAAAATATTCTGGGAAACATTCACGTTAGATAATTTTTGGTTTTAACACAGCGCAAAATACAAGAAATGTTTTCTGTTAAAACAAATAAATTGAATTCTCCGTCTGTCTTTGGAGAAGCGAACGTGAAAATGTTGGATAGAAAGGCGCAACCAACACGTTTGTCCAAAAAGTGGAATTTGTGTATGTTCTTAAAACAAATATTTTAATTCGATTAAAGCTCCCGACAGAATTGGTTGTATTATAAAATTTAGCGCACTTCAAGAAATATCAAAAACATAAAATGTCATCACAGAACTGTGTTTTTAGTATTTCAATTAATGGTTTCTTAATTTATAAATTATTTAAACATTGTTCAGCTTACTCCTACAGAAAAGGACTAAAATTTGACGATGGTAATGATAGGAATGTTAAGATGTACCGTGATACTTCTGTCTAACGAAAATTATTTTGATGAATTGATAACCAAAAAATTAATAACCAAACAACAAATCAAATGGTACAAAGTGCATCAAATTGTTTCTATACAAAATTAATTCTGATTAAAACGCAGTACTTTAATTACTCTAGTGTCAAAGAACTGTATACAAGGAGTGAAGTACAAGATTTCGAAAGCGATGTATACACATATATTTTTTGTTTAGAGACGTATCAACTTCAGTGAGTACCTAAATATCAAAACCTGTATGGAGTCGTCCGTCCCTAACTTAGGGCCACTCCTTAGCTTATTTTCCCATCTTACTCCCCTCATTCTCATCACCATAAGACCAGAAACAATTTGCATTCTTTAATTAAATAGTTTAACCAAAAACATAAACTTGGGGTGCTTATAATTCTATATTATTCTTCTAGCCTGTTAGTGAACAGAACTATCACCATAGTACAAACACAAAACTCGTTCCTCACGAGTTTGAAAAGAAATATGTTTTACGAACCTTTTGATTTAATGATACCAAATAGAGAGAGCTCTTCATTTTTTTTTTAAGTCAAAAATCTTACGCTGTTTAGTGAATCTGAAATTTTGTAAAATCTAAAAGTATAACAAAACCCTGTGTAAGTATAAAAATAGTTTAAATCAATCTTTACCCCAAACATTAAAGGAATTTTGCACAAATTCAAACACTTGCTGATAGCAGTCAGAGAGTGTGAGGACGTTAGGGAATTCTCAGAAATTCAAATTTTTTAAAGGGTGGATAAAGTAACATATTTCGCACCACTAGTAGCTTATCCGACCATTCTTTTTCCGTAGCATCCAATGTTAATTTTTTCGGAAGTAAAACAAATTTCTCGCCAAGCTACACAGCGATAAAAGATTTTAAAATCCAAGAAATGTTCTAATAGAAAAGCTTGTTTACTCCGAAAATAGTATCAGAAGTACATGGAAAAACAATAAATTTGCTAGCATAAATTCGAAATTTCAAGCATTTTCAGTATAAGACATAATTTTAATCGTTATATGTGATGATACAAAGCTTTATTCGTATTTTCAATACCTCAAAACGCAAATTGAAGTATTTGAATTTATTACCTCAATATTTCCTCAGTTGTTTTTCTTTTTGTGTACATGTGCATCTATCGCATGAAATGAATCAAACATTTTGCATATTGATTTTTAAAAAGCTAAATAAGAACTTATCTTGCTTTGTTTTATTCACTTGTTTTGGGGACATCAAGCCACAGTTGTTTGCGTGTGCTCGATGAGTTTATTCCATGCCCATTCTTTTTTTATTTCTGACATATTCGAGATAAATTTTCCCAATATCAATACATTCCGCCGCCTACATTGCTTTGTCTGTATTATCTTTACCTTTTATAATATTTAACATATGGTTGGCCTGTTTTCTGGCTCTCTTGTCTAAACACTACTTCCGATATTTGCGCTAGTTTTTATTTGTTTCACTGTGTCACAGTGCTCTTAAAACGTTGTTCACTAATTATTTTAAACACAAATGTCGTTAGTTCATCTCTACTAGTATGTTGTTGAACAGAAGGGATTAAATGTGGCCAGCGAAAATACAGTACGAAGAAAATCTGTCTCGTCAAATGCCACAACACTAATATTATAAAGAATTAAAAATCACACATGTGCTTTTCTTGAAAGACCACCATGATCAATTGACTACGAGAAAAAGCCCATCCCTACTTTGAGACCACCCCCTTCTAGAGCGGCAAAGGCCACATACGGAAATAAATCTGTACAGAGAAAGGTGTGCCACTCATATCTCATCTGGTCATTTTGTACGGATGGTCAGAGTCCAGCACTTCAGACCACTCGGCGACCGAAGAGTCCATATTTGTGTATTCAGTGAATATTGTTTACGAAAATTTGCCACTAATTTTTTTTCATGATATATGATTTGGTTTTGATTAAACTTTGGAAACTAATGCATTTTTCAATGTGAATGCTGAAGCAAAAAATTATTTTATATTTAAAACGTCGTTTAAATGCTTGCTATTCTATTCACTTTATTTAATAAAATAACTAACGCACTATATACTGTATTCAGTTGGTAGAACTATTCTTAGAATTCAGTAGCTACAGGGAATTTTCCATGTAGCTTTTTTCAAATGGATATTTGTACATCCAGCTGTACGTCTTGAACTAGGTTGCACGGTTCAAATAACACCTTAATGCATTTCAGAGGTACCATCTCTTTAAAATATGAAATTTACTTGCCTTAACTACACTACTTTTTCGGGACACTGTCACAAGATTATGCTCTGAATTTGCAATCAAGTTTCAAAAAAAGGATTAACGTTTTATATAAGATAGTACAACTATACTAGTTATCCGAATTTATTGGCGCAGATAAAATAAAGGTTTACAAGCTTTCGCACATCAACCAGATGGCTTTCTCAAGGAAGGTAGACTAGTTGATGTGCGAAAGCTTGGAAACCTTGATTTTATCTACGATAATAAATTCGGATAACTAGTATAGTTGTACTATCTTATATATACTTGGTGTACAGTTACTTACGTTATTATTTAACGTTTTATTTATTTTGTTCTGTTCAGCTTATAGAAAAAGCTTAACAGGAGCACCATTTGATTCGTCCTAAAATTCCCGAATGAAGAAAAACGTGAATATCTGGTCTCCTGAAATTACTGACACTTTATGCATCAATCTATTAGATAAGACATCTCCAATTATAAAAGTCGCATTGAAAAAAATTAGTTTTGCAGGGGAACCGCTGATTACGATTACCCATTGTCGCAATCAGCGGGATCAAATGATGTTAAAAACACACATTAAAAAAACATTTAAAAGAGACGAGATCTTTTGGTGATCCATAAGCTTTCAGAAAACGGATTTTCTGAAAGCTTATGGATTTACAAGTATGGACCTAAATGTTTCAATGATGTCACACCTGTTCAGAAACCTCTTCCTTGGAAATTTCTTCTAAAACCGGAACCATAACTTCAAGTTGTTCAGAACTTTAATTGGTGTATCTACTTTATGTAAATTTGATCCTTTGACATGCGTAGTGTACTTGTATCATGACATCTTCATTCTTTATTTAAATCACCCAATTATTCATTTCCATTGCTCAGTGTGTACGACCTGATGAAGGGACCGACGCGGTCACCGACAGATCTCGTCCCTTTTTTAATGTTTTTAATGTGTGTTTTTAACACCATTTTTTAATATTAAAGAGTGTTTACTTGAAAATCGTGCAAAAACGGCTTATTCTAGGACTTCACCTACTTAGCACGTAAACTTCAGGACTTCATAATTAATCCTTCTTCCTGATTAAAGACCCTACACGACAAAAACGATGGCATAAAAATATTAAAAGTGTACCACACGTTTTTCTCTAAACTTAAAATATTTAAAAAAAAAAATTCCACACCCGAAAAGAGAGAACAATTTTAGAGATTTCATTTTAAATTTTTTAGACGATATTTCATTGAAGTGTTGGATCGAAACTGTTCTTACGTAAGACAATCTAAAAGTAACGTACAAAAGTGGAAATGCTTGCTGCACCAAAGATAAGAAAGAAGATCGTAGGTTCCACAATTGTGTCATAAGATAAAGATATGGCAGTAGTTGTGAAAACAGGAATTTGTCGGTGACGAAGATCGAATCCACGTCTCCTCCTTCCGGAGTAAGCTGCTCTAACTGACGGGATGTATAGCTGCAGATTTGTCGTTTTGACACGTACTTTACTTCTGTAACACGTCACACAGTGCATAACAAAGTTCGGGCTCTGGAAATATCCTTTAGACGACAAAGATGATTCCTTTAGAAGAATCTTATCATGACGTTTTGTTCAAAGTCATTCTGGGAGTGGCGCTTCCACTATCTAAAATATTTGGATTGTAATTCATGGAGCTAAATCCCTGATTTATGCATCCATGCTATGCTAGCTTATCATTGGCTGCACATCCAAGCCTAGAATGCTTGATGCCATGCTAGCTTATCTTTGGCTGCACATCCATGCCTAGCTTATCTTTGGCTGCACATCCATGCCTAGCTTATCTTTGGCTGCACATCCATGCCTAGAATGCTTGATGCTTTGGCTAGCTTATTCATGCCTAGAATGCTTGATGCTGTGCTAGCTTATTCATGCCTAGAATGCTTGATGCTGTACTAGCTTATTCATGCCTAGACATGCAATGCCTTGCTTATCTTTGGCTGCACATCCATGCCTTGCTTATCTTTGGCTGCACATCCATGCATAGCTTATCTTTGGCTGCACATCCATGCATAGCTTATCTTTGGCTGCAGATCCACAACCATTCAAAGGCCATAAAAACCATCTGGCAGTCTCTTGTAAAACTGAATCTCTAATTGTTCGTTTAGCGTTAAAACTATTATACAACTCGCAGTCAGAAACAATTTTTGGAACGGCAATGCACAGCAAAAAACAAGGCTTCGAGATACCGGTTATTGCACAGCACAATATAATTAAATTTTGGAAATATCCAACAGGTACTCATTATTCATGCTAAACTTAATGTTTCAGTTATGATCGTAGAATTAATAAAATTCATAGCGATGAATAGAGGCAACGCACATTAATGGTTTCTTTTTCTTTCTTTTTTATTTTTTACAAATTTAACTGCCGTGTACTTCATGTAGTTCCAAAATTAAGACTCTTGAGTTTCAAAAGTCAGTAGCATTTTTTTTTCGATTTACGAATAATATCTCGGCGAAAGACGCATTAAATTCTTAAAACTTACAATTTCTTTAAAAAACATTGCGTTATCAGTTAGCCGTACTGAAGCATTATTTGATGCAAATGTTTTTAAAGCCTGCTACATCTAGGTCCAGTATATGAATTCAGTGCCCTGTAATTGGATAAACAAAATACACATAGCACAGTCAAGTGCAAAACAGAGCAAATGCTGTAGCCTCAAATGCTTAGCAGATTTTTCAATACTTTTCAAAGATACTGCGTCATACAATATCAGCACGACGACAGCATGCCTAATAAACAGGTGTGGCCGGCTAAGGTTACAACAAAGCTTACCGTTTTTTCGAGATTCTTGCACAAGGTCGAACATGCACATTTTTTGTAAAAACATTCAATTGTTTTGGGACAAGCTATGTACATGTCCATAACAATTGGATATATGTGATACTGAAAGATGTAATTAATTAACTACCATAGTACAAATTAAAATAAGCACTTACATAAATGCATAGCAGTAACGATTCATGAAGCAGACATTATGTGTAACATTCTGAAAAATAATCTATTGCTTGTTTTCTTTTATATTTATAACGTTGCTTGCTTTGTTTTATATTTATGTTTCCTTAATTTTTGCGGAATAACAATTAATGCATTAAATATCTCACCGACTTGACCGACTGCAGAAGACCTCCTGGAAGTCATAGCTGAGACACCTAGCTGAAAAGCACCAGGTGTCTATTGCATCCACAACTATTGATACAAGAGGTTCACCTGTATATACAAACATATGGCATATCAACTGCCCAACATGATCCAAATTCCAGCCCTTACGCCGGATTTCCTCACCCAGGGAGTAACAATACTAAAGGCTAAAGACGAGGACACGAAAGATCCAGCCAAATATCGACTGAAAGCGTATTTACCTAAGCTGTACAAGATCCTAACATCGTGCTTCGCCAATAAGAGGATGAGGCATATAGAAAGACGAACAATTATTGCAGAACAGCAAAAGGGTTAACCACAGGATTGTAGAGAATACAAGGAACAACTTACCATCGACGCTGTTGTAATGGAGCAAGCCTTCATAATGCACCGCAAAGGTATTGATACATATTTGTGCACAGCATATATCAATTCCTGTAAGTCCTACGATTCCGTACCCCACAGCTGGCTGATGGAGGTCATTGAGATCTACAGAGTATGCCCTGTAGTCATCAACTTCCTTAAAGTGGCAATGACAGGGTGGAAGACAGCCACCGAGGTCCAGAACATCACAACCGAGCCCATTCACATAAGAAGAGGCATCTTCCAGGGAGATTCACTTAACCCACTATTCTTCCAGGGAGATTCACTTAACCCACTATTCTTCCAGGGAGATTCACTTAACCCATTATTCTTCCAGGTAGATTCACTTAACCCACTATGGTTCTGTCTAGCACTCAACCTGCTGTCCACCATGCTCAACGAAAGCAAGTACGGGTTTACCCTCAAGAGCAATAAGACGAACGAATATAAACTCTTCCATCTCATGAACATGGGTGACATCAAGCTGTAGGCATCGTCGCAGAACCAACTCCAGCAGCTAATCCGAATTACCAAGGATTTTAGAAATGACATCGGGATCGAATTCGGACATAAGGTACGAACTGAGGAAAGCACGATTTACGTAGATACCAACTGAATACCGGAGAAGAAATTGCATCTATTGAGGAAGGAGATAATGTAATAAGTACCATGGTCTGCTTCAGGCCCAACGCCTGGAGTTGGTTCTGCGACGATGCCTACAGCTTGATGTCCCCCATGTTCATGAGGTGGAAGAGTTTATATACCATGGTCTGCTTCAGGCCCAACGCCTGGAACCCAAAGAAATCAAGAACAGCCTAACCGCCAAATACAAACAAAAGCTGAAGCGCCTAATGAAGACTAAGCTCAACTCTCGCAACATCACCAGAGCCATCAACACATGCACAGTTCCAGTCCTCACGTATTCCTTCGGGATCATCAAGTGGACCCGCTACAGGGCTAGAGGAAATAATGCGCAATACCAGGACAAACTTGACTAACATCGCCAGCACTACCCGAAGTGAACAGTAGAAATGCTGACCATTGGGCGGGAAGAAGGACAACGGGGAATGGTTGATCTCCTGGAGCACCGAGACAAAGAAAGCAGCCGCCTCAGAAAATACTTCCATCGAAGCATGTTGCTCCCTTCGCCAAGTGATAAACCAGAGTGACGCAGCCTTAAACCTCTCTACTCAAAACATCGAGATTAGAGCTAGAGAGCCAAAAGAATAAGATGGGGAAAGAAAGTTCTACAAGGAAGGCTCTACAACAATCTTCAATCCATCCATGTGGATAAGACTGCCTCCAATGCATGGCTAAAAAATTGATCACCCTTCCCCGAGACCAAAGGGTTTCAGTTGTCTGTACAAGATAAAGTTGTAAACACCAGAAACTACTGGAAGCATACATATCCTGAAGAACACGTCAGTAGAAAGCGACACATGTCGACAATGCCATCAAGCAGGGTGCAGATGCCTCACACAAACAGGCACAATCAAGTCGTCAAGATCCTTCATCAAAAGGTCCTGTGTTGCTCGTTAAAACTGAAATCCCGCGAAATACTGGCTCGTTATAAACGGGTTGTGCCGTAGTTACGTTTGGTACTTCAGATATAAATTTTTACAGTTTATAGCGTAGAATACGACAGGTTTTTGAAAACTTAAACACAAGCGACAGAGTTAGTAGGAAGAAACAATTATGCAGAGGCAAATGTCAACATAACACTTTCAAATAGCAAATTGCAAGTGAGTGGCACTTATGAGTTACATTTGAATCATTCTATGAACTGTATTTACTGATATCTTATACAAAAATCCGAATCATTTGCTACTTTTATTATTCACGAAAAAGCAGTAGCTTCGGACCACCCAATTTTTAAGCCATTTCAATGGGTTTCCTTGTCATTAGTTGTCAAGAGTTTACGAGTCTACTTTTTCAGAGCGAACGCCTGACTTTGATTTCTAGAAAAGTCATGTGCGTTATGTTTCTACCACTTCCCTTTAATAAGATATAAGCAGTACGACCAGTATGGTACATCATTTGAACTCAAAGCAGTTTGAAGCTATACTCCTGGAAGCTGATATGTGAGAAGTCTAATCAATTATGATGTTGAGCCAACAAATTTACAATCCATAAGCTGAAAACGTTTCTGCAAAACGTGCAAACTGAAAAGGGAATACAGCGGTAAACGAAACAAGATAGTGGATTACCAAATTTGTCAACATTTGTAAAGAACCTGAATGAAAAACTTAATGACTTCCAGATCCTACATTTAATGCAACTTAATGACTTCCAGATCCTACATTTCTAATGGAAAATGCAAAACTACAAAAGTTATTTTCGAAAATAAAAATAAATGTCCATCTTTATTAGCATCTTATCTTCATAACAGATATAAAGGGAGGGCCACACTTAAGAAGAAATTGATAAGTGTATAAAACTTGGCTGGAGTGCATTTGGAAGGAACAACCATTTTCATAAGAAATTTACCGGTATGTCTTAAAACAAACGTGCTTAGTCAATGCATCCTTTCAGTTCTTACTCATCGATCAGAGACATGTACCTGTTAAATAAGAAAAACAGACGCGGGTAAATCAAAGAAACACAGAGAGATGCGTGTTTCATGTAACCAAGAAGGAAAAAGGTACTCATGGAACAGGAAAATGGCAAGAGTCGATGGCATCATGACCAAAGTAAAGACCGTCAAGTGACAATGGGCTGAACATATTGCTAGAATTACTGATCAGCAGTAAACAACGAAAATACTAGGCTGAATACCAAGGGACAGGAAAAGGCCCAGAAGAAGACCACATGGGAGATAGGTGGATCCAATTCAAAAGCATGTCGGAGTGACATGGAAGAGAACTGCACAAGACACAATTGTAAAGATCATCCAGTCATGTGGCTCGAGAGTGGTTGATGATCTATCTCTACCTAATATATAATATATACAGCGTTATTGGTAAAAGTTATTTTGATATTAGAGCAAGATTAGCGCGGAAACAAGAGAGTAACTCAAACCCACCAGAATTTATTAATCAGAAGATATGAGTTTCTCAACGTAACACTCTTACTTATTCATATAATAGTGGAAAACTAGAAAGGATTTATTGAGGAGGTATGCCTTAAGTAACTGAACTTTTTTCACCAGGTTCTGCTGCTCATCATTCACATTCAGTGCTGGAGAATCACTACAAAATTTGGGACTTGGCTTAAATGGATAACGGAGTTATAATGTAATGGTCATATACGTCCCCATTTGCATTGTACAAAAACTATAAGTGGTCATGAAGAATCTCTCTCAGGACGAGATCGGAAAGTAAAACCGCCACCATAAAATTTAAGTATACACAGCTCGCTAGACCAACGAAAGCCATTGATTGGTGGAGTTAAATGACTTTATGGAGGTAAAACTGTCCTTCAAGCTTTGTTTCTTATTGTAGTCAGCTATCATCTTTTTCGCCTACTTGTAACTTACCGAATAGTGAACCTCTGTTTCGATAAACATTTAATTTTTTGGAAAGCACACAGATCAGAAAGTAAGATTTCAAGATAGACTGTTCTGTAACATTTTCTCATAGACAATATATAACGAAGTGAATTTCTCCGTCATTTTTATCCGCGCCGGGGTTCGAACCCGGGTCCACTCATTCCGGAATAAGTTGCTCTACCAATTAAGCTACGCGGACATTTGTTCTGATTCCTATCTGCCTTTATGTCGTGTGCGTCCTGCTGGCAGGTACGTCACATCTCCTGGTACGTTACATCATCTCCCCCTTATTTTTCTTTCGAAGTGCTGCTCACATTTTTCCTATCTCGCGGTGTGGAAATAACATCACACCAATGCGAGATTTTGAACGGTCGGTTCATCCGGATAGTTCGGGCGCCATTATAACGAAGTGAATTTCGCCGTCATTTTTATCCGCGCCGGGGTTCGAACCCGGGTCCACTCAGTCCGGAATACGTTGCTCTACCAATTAAGCTACGAGGACATTTGTTCTGATTCCTATCTGCCTTTATGTCGTGTGCGTCCTGCTGGCAGGTACGTCACATCTCCTCTCCTGGTACGTTACAAATATTCTATTTATATTGCCCTTATTTTCAGTTGTGTTGCTGTTGACAAGTTTCATACTGTTTATCATACGTAAGCTGAACAATGGCAAATGATCTGAAAAGCAATAATGTTTTAAATAAGGCAAACTACTGAAAAGTCTTATTCTTTGCATGAGTCTTATGTATTAACGGATCAATTTTTGAGTGATTATGATTTTACCATCATAATCACTCAGTATCTACGCTTGAATATCTGGCACGGTCATTTCCTCCTTCCGCTGCTTTACGTATGACTTAAGCTAGCTGTAGAACTACAGGAAATAATTTTCAAATCACATGAACTAAGATTCTTATTTTGAGAATACATTGCTAAGAAATTATTCATTTTGCAAACTGCAGGTTGAGCTAATAGAAAAAAGTTCGACTTAGTTCATATCTCAAATAGTGTTCGGAAATCACTTAAAATTGCCTTTTTAGCTTGAGTGGCAATATACTGTTTGATGACATAAAACATATTTTGCACTTTATCGTAGGTTCTGATATTTGTATCCTTTCTTTTCATGAGATCACTATATGGAAGAGAAGTTAACTGTGTATATATCCCTTCCACGTTCATATTTTATTTTAGGGATTTAATGACCTCCGTGAGAATCTACAGCTGCAAACCGTCTTGCGTCTCGAATTAAAGACCGGGTAAGGAAAAGAGCCTGTAGCGTAGGACAAACGCACTGAGAGTTAGACCGAGTCTAACTCAGACGGTTTGATCACTCGGCTACAAAGACGACAGCTTAGTGGTGGACGACAGCCTAGTGGTCCTTCTGGATCATTCAATTCGTCCTAGGGATCACTAAACCCGTACTTAAAACATTTAGCCTTAGTAATGCAAAAGAACCATAGCAGAAGATGTCTCTCAAAAGCAAATTTCAAGGCCGAAATTTTGCTTGGAATAATATACAAGATTGTCTGGACGTTTTCTGGATTAATCTGTACTGGTCACAATTGTGCAACACTGCAAGGTTTGTGGATAATCTTTTCTGTAGAAAAAAAAAGGAAAATGCTGAGGCCGCCCCAGTGGAGCAGTGTTCTAAGCACTGGCTTGTGACCATTCGTCCGTGATGGGTCCGGGTTCGAATCCCGGTGAGGCATGGATGTTGTGTTTGTCTTACTGCACTGGTTTCTCTCCCTTCCCTGGAACCAGTGGCCCTAAATTAGGGACGGGTGACAGCTTATAGCCTATTGAGTTGCTCACGGTGGTCGTTAAACCTTCAATCCAATCCAATCTCTCTCTTCCCTGGAACTAGGGGCCCTAAATTAGGGACGGGCGACTGCTTATAGCCCATTGAGTTGCTCACGGTGGTCCTTAAATCTCCAATAAAAGAAAATGGAAAATGCCGAGATTGACTATTTCGTCTGGCTTTCCTATAACCAAGATAAATTTATTACTATTTTAAGTGGTTAATCCTTAAGTCTAGTCGGATGTGTGTGAAAGACAAGGATTCATAAGTTGGTACCATGAGTGAATACATTCGTAACCATGTTCGCACGCGCTAAAACAATTGTAAAACCTTAAAAACAGCAGAAATCAGCTGTATTTGGATATCCAAAACATGTCATTCCTGTCAGAGACAGTTTCTTGTATGCTGATAAATATTCAATCAGGTATTTACCATTATTTCTATCTTAGAGTTTGGTTTAGGGCTTTTGGCGATCAGTAAACTCTGGCTTTTGTTTTCAATAAGTTCTAATCCGAACATACAAAGACAAAATCTTTCTTCAAAAACGCCCCTTTATTTTCCCACGTAGTCTCCTCTGACTTGGATGCACTTGTTGTACCGGTCATAAAATTGAAGAATCCCCTCTGCGAAAAGCGTTTTTTCTTTCCCCACAAACCAGCACTTCACTGCCCCTTCAGTTCAGAATCATCCGCAAAATGCGAACCCCGCAGACGTTTTTCAGATTTTGGAAGAGGAAGAAGTCGAGGTCACCGTGTGAAGGGATACAAATTGGGAGCCACATTCTGTTACAGCTTACATGGAAACACCGACAGTGTAGATTGGAGCATCGTTCCAAAGAAGCAGACCTCCCCGTCGCAATTTTCCTGGCAGTTTACTCTTGATGGCTTCACGCAACTGTCGCAATTGCTGGTTTAATAGGCAGCATTCATAGTCCTTTTATAAAACAAGTAATCAATTAACAGCAACCCTTCTGAGTCCTCAAAAGTGGTGGCCATACTCTTCCCTGCAGATGGAACTTTTTTGGTGGTGGTGATTCATGATGTTTCCCCTGCATTCTCTTTTGTTTAGTATCAGGGTTCCAATGGTGAAGCCACGTCTCATCACCAGTCACAATGCAGGAGCAGAAATCATCTGGATCGCGGTTAATGCTGCGGTCAAGTTGAACCCGACCTGCTCCAACACGATCATTCTTCATCTCAGGTGTAAACATTCGAGGAACCCATTTGTCACAGATCATTGACATCCCTAACCTTTCATAAAAATGGTCCAAACACTGCCGGTACTTAACTTTAGTTCTTCCGAAATCTGTACGACATGGGCTCGCTGGTTTGTCATCATCACGTCCTTCACTTTCTGGCATATTTCATCTGTGGTCACCACTGAGAGACCCTCGCGAGGGTCATCTTCCAAAGAGTCTGCTCCCCGTTTAAAGAGAGAATCCCATTTTTTGATAGTGGTATACGAAGGTGCACCATCGACGTACACACGGACCAGCTGACCTTGAATTCGTGGCGTTTCACCTTCTTTCGTCAAAAATTCAATCACCGCTCGGTTCCACAACTTCATCAATCTCTCATCCACTGTTACCTTATAAGCTTCAATGCACTGTGGCGCCATCTCAAATGCTGACATGGCGACGTGGCGTGGCTGTTATATAACTGAAGGTTGATGAAACACGTCGCAATATTTGCGTCAGCCGCCAACCACTACTTTCAAGGTCAGGCTTATAAAGGTTCCACAATTTCATCTGTCGCTCATCCATTGTCATCTTATGGACTTCAATGCACTGTGGCGCCGTCTCAAATGCTGACACAGAAAAGTGGCGTGGCGTGGCTGTTATATAACTGAAGAATGATGCAATACTTGCGTCAGCCGCCAACCACTACTTTCAATGTAGATCTTATAGGCCTCACAATTTCATCTGTCGCTCATCCATTGTCACCTTATAGACTTCATTACACTGTGGTGCCGTCTGAAATGCTGCTACAGCGACGTGCCGTGGCTGTTACATAACTGAAGAACGATGCAATGCTTTGCAATACTTGCGTCAGCCGCCAACCACTTCTTTCGAGGTCAGGCTTATAAGGTTCCACAATTTCATCTGTCGCTCATCTATTGTCACCTTATAGACTTCATTGCACTGTGGTGCCGTCTGAAATGCTGATATAGCGACGTGGCGGTGATGTTATATAACTGAAGAACGATGCAAAACTTGCGTCAGCCGCCAACCACTACTTTCAAGGTCAGGCTTAGAACTTATTAAACAGCCCTTGTAAGACAGAATTCTAGTGATGATGGGATCGGTATGCGACGGGTCATGATGTAGCCAAGTGACATGACTTCACACGCATAGTACGTCAAGAAATTTAAGTACGATACTGTTACGATACAATTAAGATACGATATTAAGATAAGTCTCCTGAACTAGGGCAATAGGACCGATTCTTGAAGTAGCGAGGGTTCAGAACTTTTTCTATGGCTTCTGTCATTTTAAGATTCTCCGGTTGTATGGATCTTTCAAGAGTAACAATAAACAACGGAGATGTAATTTAACACTTACTTACACGATAAGAAGGAAAGATCGCGAAGCACCTAGCACAGACAACATCCAAGTAGATATGAAGCAACAGTTCTTCCTGTAGGAGGCATGCATTAAGGTATTATCTAGAATTTCATTTTGTGTGAAGATATGAGAACTGTCTAACTGCACCTGCCTGAATGAGGTTACCAAATAAAATGGGCATATACACTGAAGTGCCAGAAAAACTGGTATAGATGAGCTTATGCAAAATACATAGCAACGTCACCTATGCGCGTACTTGGTTGCAACCGCCAGTGCGTATATAAGCGATAGACATCCTTGCCAGCTGTCAGAGCTGTTTTCGGCATGAGAATGACAAGTAATAACAATTTAAGCGATTTTCAACGCGGTGTCATAGTTGGCGCTCGTGAGATGGGCCATAGTATTTCGGAGGTAGAAACGAAGTTCGGATTTTCACGGACGATTCTTGCAAGGGTGTACCGTGACTACAATAATTCCGGCAAAACCTCCAACCCACGATGGCCGTAAAAAAACATAGGGTGAACGTGACCATCGTCGGCTGTCCAGAATCATTTCACGCGAAACTCTCGTAGGTATCATCGGAATTCAATGCTGGAGCCCCAACAAGCATCAGCGTCCCGACTGTGCAACGTACCCTGCACGATATGGGCTTTGGGAGCCGACGCTCAACTAGAGTCCCCTTTGATGGGTGCACGACACAGAGCTATGTGCCTCGCTTGGGCACGGCAACACCGCCACTGGACACTTGATGACTGGAAACAAGTAGCCTGGTCTGACAAGTCGTGTTTCCAACTGTATCTAGCAGATGGAAGGATTTGTGTGTGGCGCAAACCCTATGAAGCCATGGATCCCGCCTGTCAACAGGGAACTGTACCGGCTGGTAGGGGAGGGGGTGTAATGGTATTGTGTGTATTTAGCTGTACTTCACTGGGACATCCGGTACGTCTACAAACGTCTGTGACCGGCCAACGCTATGTGCGCATCCTTTCTGACGAGGTACACCCGTTCACGTCCTGCATTCATGCTGATGGGTTGGGCCTCTTCCAACAAACAATGCACCTCCACACAAGTGTCGGGACGCCACATTATGGTTAGAGGAGCATTCATCTGAAGTTGGGGTGTTGCCATCCCACCCAAGTCCCCAGATCTGAACGTGATAGAACACATTTGGGATGCCATGCAACGCGCTATCGAACACAGGAATCCGAGACCTCGGAATACACCCGAATTGTGGAATGCTCTGCAGGAAATATGGTGTGCATTGCCTACAGCATATTTCCAGAAGCTAGTGGAGTCCATGCCCTGTCGTATTTCTCCAGTTCTGCACTCCCGTGTGGGACCTACCAAGTATTAGACTTGTGTACTAGTGTTTCTGGCACTTCAGTGTATTACTGAGCTTTGTTGATTTCTCTTCGTTTTTCTTGAATAAAGTCTTCCTAGCAGAAAAACTTCTTGAATGTTTCACAACAGCACAGAAATTAATATCTAATGCTTTTTATTAAACACTAGCAGGGGTACTCTGTATTTCCCGGGTAAATATTCGTGGAATCACCAAGTTCAATGGGTGAAATTTTATGAATGAAACAGATATTCCTGTAATTGTTCAGTAAATTTATTTTAATTCGTTTAGGTTATTGCTTTTTGGTAAACAATATTTTTCGTTTTTCCATTGGGAGCAAAAATGTAGAGATTTTTGGGATTCTCAACCCTTGAGCAGGAGACAGAGTTGTCCGTGTCTATTTACATAACGTTATATTTATGCCTGATGGAGCAGCCTGTTGGTGGTGAAAGCTAGCGTAAAACTAAAAAATTGAACTTTTTATGAAAATTTTGTATGGGGGCCCCTTGACCCCGGTCTCCGACCCCTTCCCAAAACAGTCTACTGTCAAGGTGCCACCAAATTTGGTGGTTTTAAAATGAAAACTGTAGATTTTCCGAAAATTTTGTGTGAGGACTCCTTGACCCCGGGCTCCGACTCCTTCTAAAAACCGTCTACGATCTAAGATAGAGTACCATGAGATAGTATACCGAATTTGGTGCTTCTAAATTGAAACTGTAGAAATTTTCTCGAAAATTTTTTATGGGGGCACCTTGACCTCCCCGGGCTCCGACCCCTTCTAAAAATAGTTTACGGTCTAAGATAGGATACCATGAGGTAATATACCAAATTTGGTTGTCGCAAATTAAAAACTGTAGAATTTTTTTCGAAAATTTTGTATTTGGCCCTTGACTCAGTCTCCTTCCAGAAACTGTCTATGGTCTAAGTTAGAGTATCATGAGATAATATACCAAATTTGGTGCTTGTAAATTGAAAACTGTAGAACTGTTCACGAAAATTTTGTATAGAGGCCCTTTGACCCCCGAGCCCCGACCCCTTCCCAAAACCGTCTAAGTCAGAGTATCATGAGATAGTACACCAAATTTGGTGGTTCTAAATTGAAAACTGTAGAAATTTTAACTAAAATAACGAAAATTGTGTTTGGGGGCCTCCTTGCCCCCCGGAGGTACGATCCCTTCCAAAACCCTTCTACGGTCTAAGTTAGAGTAACATGAGATAGTATACCAAATTTGGTGGTTCTGAGTTGAAAACTGTAGATTTTTATAGCGGACGAACAAACAAAAATACAAACTTTCACTTTTATATATAGAGACTTGTTTGCTACGGACTTTAGTTTTTGGATGGATTGGAGGTTTAAAGATCACTGTGAGCAACTCCGTGGGTTATAAGCAATCGCCCGTCTCTAATTTAGGGTCACTGGTTCCAGGGAAGGGAGAGAGCCAGCTCCGTAAGATAAACACCAAATCCATGTCTCGCCGGGATTCGAACCCGGACCCATCTCGGACGAATGATCAGAAGCCATCGCTTAGACCACTGAGACACTGGAGTGAGACAATCTTGCTTAATGGCTTCTTTTTTCTTTGAATTAGTCAGTTGAAATCAAGTATTTGTAAAACTACTTGGGTTTCTGCCTTTTTCCCCTCAATGGGGCCTTCCTAGGTCCACAAAACCTATATTTCAAATAATAATTTTCATTACTTTGAGAATTTAAGAAAGGGTCGTTAAATGGGTGAATAACTATCACAAACCAAATCTGAGCTGTGTTGAGTAAGCTTAGCACATCTCGTGCATTGAAGGCAAACCACTTGAAGAAAGAAGCAATTCTCGTAAAGTGTATTAAGCCGCTGAAAGGAAAAAAAAATCAAAGTAGCATTGCACCAAAGCATTAGTTTAAGTAATTCATCCCAACGATTCGTTTTAACAATTGTGAAAACACAGTCTTGTCCACGCCGGGCATTGGACCCAGTCCCCTCACTCCCGAGTAAGTCGCTCTTCCAACTGAGCTACGTGGACATGTGCTCTTATTGCTATCTGCCTTTATCTCTTGTGCGTCCTGCGGCGCAGGCACGTCACCCCCACACACGAAAGAGGGCCGAGGGCATGGCCTACGGGTCAGCCGGGACCATGTGCCGCTGTAGGCAGTCATCCAATGAAGAACGTGCATTTGAGAAATCCCAGACAATATTGGTGTGTGGAACGTAACATCACACTGATTTATTTTTTTCGAAGCACTGAAGAAGGGATTCTCATTTTCCCTGTCTCGCGGTGTGGAAAGAACATCGCACCATTGCGAGAAACTTAAACCGGGTCATCCTTGAAGTTCAGGCGCCAATGTGAAAGCACAAGGTTGTCCGCGCCGGGCGTCGAAACCGGGTACCCTCATTCCGGAGTAAGTTGCTCTCCCTACTCAGCTAGCAGTGGTCTAAGGTGCAGTGGTCTAAGCGATGGCCTCTGATCATTCGTCCGAAAGCAGTCCGGGTTCGAAACCCGGTGAGGCATGGATGTTGTGTTTGTCTTACAGCACTGGTTCTCTCCTTTCCGTGGAACCAGTGACCCTAAATTAGGGACGGGCAACTGCTTATAGCCCATTGAGTTGCTCACGGTGGTGGTTAAACCTCCAATAAAAAAACAAAGAAATAAAATAAAACTGAGATACGTGGACATGTGCTCTCATTGCTATCTGCCTTTATCTCATATGTGCATCCTACGGCGAAAGCACGTCACACAATTCATTTCTTACATTCCTGTTCTTGATATATGAATTTTAGCCGATCACGGAAAAAATATTTATGTTTCAGAAAACATTCAGAAATATATAATTTTTTGAAGCTGCGAATTTTTATAACTATTTCTGAAGGTGCTTTTCCGCAGCAGGGGAGGTATCAAAATTTGTGATTACTTCAAACAGATTGTGATACAGTAACAGTTCTGATATCTGTAAGCTGTTGATAAACAGTGCAGTGCTAACTGTAATACAGTTTGCTACTATTCAATACAGGAACGGGTATTTTTCTGATTTTTTTTTTTTTTTTTACCACAATTCGATCGATGTATACAGAAAACTTACTTAAAAAAATAAAATTAACTTCTGTAATTTTATCCACATCATCCATGCAAGAGGTGTGAAAATTTCGAAGGAAATCCCTTTGATTACAAACCTCATAATATTGTAGATTCTTCACGCTGCTGAGCTCATAATTACTGAAATTAAAATACACTGTTAAAAATTGGTACTTAGAAATAAGCAAAATGTACTCGTTTTTGAGTACATTCTAGGCTTATAATAGCTCCGAGTACTTGTGTCTTATTTTTGGAAAAGACACGTACTCATTTTTGAGTACATACAGGGAATCAATTATGAGTACATCTGGTATTTTTAATTTGAAATATATGTACTCCTTTTTGAGTATATATATTTCAAATATATTCACTCAAAAATCAGTACATATATTCTGACAGGATAGTTTGTAAGTGAGAGAGAGCACACTAGATGGCGCCATCGTACGATTTTGCGCATAGAAAGCAGAGCTAAATTATAGAAGGGGAGTAGGAATGAACACCTTTATATGTAACCGGGAAATGTCACTTAACATCCTCGTCGGATGCACGGCGGCCATTCAGCGATTGTTAGAAATTCCCACCACGTCAGGTTTGAACCTGGGGTCTTCTCCATCAGTAGTCTGAATCTCTAACCACGAAGCCATCCGCGTTTCGATTCCAAACATACATACTCATTTATTCATAGAATCAACTGGAAGTACATTATTCGACGGCACATCTGGGATAACAGATATACTCGTTGTCACATGCTGGGCAAATTGACTGCACAATTTTATGACAAATATAGTGATCAAGTGACAATATATTATTTATGAGATTGATACAAATATATTTAATGTAAAAACGTACACAAAGATACTTTAGGCATAATTAAATTACTTGTGATCAGTGCCTCTGTTGTACTAATTATTTATGTGTGCCACTTTACACATTTATTAAACAATTTCTCTTGGAATCTACAATATCTAAAATGAAGTAATACGAGATTATATTTATTGACGCAGTGTACAAACGTGCGGTTACTTATATTTGAGCATGTCATGTACTCGTTTGCGATACGATTGTACTTAAAAAAAACAAAAACTAGTAGGTTCAGGTTCTCATTGTTAAGTAGATTTTTTTAACAGTGTATAAAAAGAGTATTTTATTGATATTTGCTTACCAAAATTAAATTAACTGATAATTATTTCACCGTATTGGCTAAAATAATTTCTGACAGGTGTAACGTCACCTTGAGGAATTATCGATGTTTCTCCGCCAAACACACAGCACTTTAAAAAGGCTTCTATATAATCCTCTAATCAATAATCAATCCGCACTGTTGTTTTTAATGAGCACACCAAATCTCTTTATCAATCAAATATTAGACACATAAATCTATTCACGAAGATAAAATTTGCTCTTTAAGTTAAACAGTATTTAATAAAAAAATATATATATACACACATCAAAATTCGTGTGCCAAAGATGGGAAAATTTCCAATTCAGCATTTTTTTCCGCGGAAAATTATATTTTAAAGTTAAAAGAGAGTTGTTATCTCAAACATAATGCCGTTCAGGTGGCGCAGTGGTCTAAGCGATGGCTTCTGATCATTCGTCCGGGTTCGAATCCCGGTGAAGCATGGATGTTGTGTTTGTCTTACAGCACTGGCTCTCTCCCTTTCCAGGAACCAATGACCCTAAATTAGGGACGGGCGACTGCTTTATAGCCCACTGAGTTGCTCACGGTGGTCGTTAAACCTCCAATCTAAAGATAATGAAACCTAATTGAAGAGGAAGACTCCACTTGAATTTAGGTAGATCTAAACAAATAAAATTTTAACATAAAATTCATTTGTCTTCGCAATGGGAACGTACAGAGAAATGAATGTATCTATCTCTATTTGCTTTTTCTTTCAGGCTAAACATCACAGATATGCAACTTTGTTTTTTGGTGATATGTTATGTTAATACACAAATGAAGCAGAGCTAACAGGTGCCGCATATAAATTCGTTGCATTTTCCCTTTCACTTATATAAGAACCAGAACATATTTTATACCTCAGCCTCGATATCTCGCTGTTACGGTGATATATACTTTTTAATAATTTAAAAACATTATTTAAAACTAAAATATATCGCCTCACTATTATCATTTCAGAGCCATACGCATTCATATATTCCATTTGTCATTGCTGTCGGTAGAAAAATGAAATTTAAATACTCGTAATTTTTTAAGCAAGCAGTGTCTTGAACAGTACATAATCATAAAGATATATAAGCATTTCAAAATTATGTGGGTGTGTTGGATTAGAGCTGTTAAAAATGGCGACGCCGAGAAGACAAAAATGTTCAGGCAAAACACGATGCAGACAAAAAAAAAAGGAGAAAAAGAAAAAAAGAGCAAAAAGAAGAAAAAAATGGAAGAAAGACAGCCCAAGTTCGATCGGAGGTGTTTTTCTTTCTCAGCCGCCACTAGAGGGAGTTACTGCGGAGCCCAGCCACCCAATGAACTGTACGGAGTCCTCATTGCCTTCCATCCTTTTTTTCCACTTTTTTCTCCCTTTTACTTTTTCGTTTTTCGTCGCAGTCGGTTGTTTTTCTCTCGGCGCCCAAGAAGTGGTGCACAGCGAATGATGATTCCCCATCTTTTGAGCGCTGCTGGTTTTTTTGTTTTATTTCATGATAATTTTTTTCGTCGTTTGCGCCTTTTCGCACAGTGTTCTTTTGCTTCCCTGTGTTTTCAACAGAAACAAGTCCTTGCCATATTTTATGAAAATTAAGTAAAAAAGTATATTTCGCATTAGCGAAAAACAGCGAGTTTAATGAGTTTTTTAGATATTCATTTGTGAACTAGCAGTCGATATTTTTCACACAGAACATGCCGTTGCGACGTTACTTGCGAGTTTCCATGGAGAATAGTGTTTAATAAATACATATGTTTTTACCGTCTCTTTTCCGCATTTCGCCATTTCAGTTTCATTTTTCTTTTAAAGTATGTGGACTTTCCCCCTACATCATCTATTTTTATTTAATTTTTTTTTCTGAGAAAATACTTAAGATGGTTTATAATGCTAATGTTTCTCCTTTGGACTTAAAGAGTCTCTTTTCTTAAAGAGCCAAGATAATTGTGTTCTCTAATGTTCATTTTCTTTAACTGCCAAGGAAATGCAAATTTAATCCAAAACAATTTTCCGAGAGGTCAAGAAAACTTTTGGTTTAGCAGTGAAGTCTCGTTAATAATTTTCGGACGGGTTTGCCCCCTTATTTTGCAGGAATTGACATTATCGGAAAGAGAAAGCACGAGAACGAACCGCCTTCGACAGCGTAGCGCTATTTTGTTTTACGCATTTTATAATATTCTGTTATTCTAAATACACCAGACTGAATACTCAAGAAACGCATATTGCGTATTAAATCCGTTTGTTTTTGTGGTGTAATAAGCTCAAAGATTCGCCAAGCTTTCGCACTTCACTTGGAGGCTTTCTCAAGGCAATGGCAGACATAAAAATGCAGGGAACTAGAACACATAAGATACAAAGATGATTTTTTTTTTAAATAACACGCATGACATCACGGGCGTATTACATGCATTTTTATCACGCAATTATATGGTGTGCCGTGATGTGTTTCCATCTTTTAATAACGCATTGTAAACCATTGATAGTTTAGTAAAGACCATATCATAGCATGCTAGTTTGCTGAAGAGGATTTCGACTGTTTCCCTGATGACAGTATCTTTAAAGTTCGCGTAAGGGGTAATTCTTCTAATACTATTCCATACAGGAGCGCCTGATGAATGCATGACTTCTCTGATTAGGACAGTGTGGTTGGTTGACACTTCGCACGTGTTCTTTATATCTAGTGTCCAAGGATCGCTTTGTCACTGAACTACCAATGGTTTGGCATGCGTTATTAAAAGATGAAAACCCATCACGACACACCGTATAATTGCGTGATAAAATTTCACGTACTGCTGCTCGTGATGTCATTTGCATTATTTAAAAAAATCATCTTTGTCGTTTACGTGTTCTAATACCCTGCAGCTTTATATCTACCATTGCCTTGAAAAAACCTCCCAGTGGAGTTCGAAAGCTTGGCAAATCTTTGTGCTTATTACACCACGAAAACAAAGGATGTAATACGATATACGCGTTTCTTGAGACTTATAGTATTTCATTTGTAGTTGTTTTCCTGACATCCATGAACATTCGGTGTTAAAAAGAGTCACCTGTTCCTTTTTTTAAAGTTATTAGCTCTATAGAAAAAAAAAATATAGAACAACAACAACCCTGATGTCTCTGCCTGACTTTCTGGACGTCATTCTCCTGAAAGTGATAAATAAGCGAACAGAAATCAGTTATCGCAATTAACAGTGGTATCCGGTTACCTTTCTTTGGGATTGAAACCCAAAGAAGTGACCATTTCGAAGATTATGGGATATACTTTTCCGATATGCTTAGTTCCGAAAATTCCTTTAGTGGGCCGTCCACAAAGTACTTCCGAGATTACAGGGAGGGGTTCCTGACAACCGGACCAAATGTGACATTGGGGAGGGGGGGTTAGTAATTCGGATGTCCAGCGGCAAAAATATAGTGGATAGTATGTCTTCGTTTTGTTTTCTCTTTTTTCTTCTTTTAATAGTTAAAAAAGGTTCAAATTTCTGATGATATTTAGCTAAATCAGAACATTAAGTTCTCGTATTTGTACTACCAAATCTATCATGTTTTGTAGATGGTATGATCGGGAGTGTTGCCACCTACCTTGAATGCATGCGTTCATTTGTAGATATTTATTTCAGAATGATAAAGTTAGGGTAGCGTTTGGGAATAAATAAATGCCTAAATAATAAATATTTTCTGAAGAAAAAGTGTAAATATATGGAAGATTCCTTCAAATAATTACACGTTTTTTTCTGTTTCTCAACGGACTTCTAAAAGCAGTTGTCAAAAATAAAGGGGGTTGCGGGAATTAGGACGTACTTTTTCTGGAGGGGAGGTGTCAACAAAAGGACAAAATGTGACATGGGGGAGTCTAAAAATACTAAAAAAACATGGACGTACTTTATGGACGGCCCCTTATCACTCTGCACATTTTCTTGTATGCATTCGGAGGATTTTTAACTTGCATGGTTTGTGCTCGTGTTATTTTTGAGTGTTTGTCTTTGTAAACATATATAAAACTAAAGTAAAGATAGGAAAATCATATAACCAGTAAAAACCTCAATAACATAAGAAAAAACTAGGAACCATACTCATGGCGAAGATTCCTGAATTAGTCCGCAATTGAGTTGAAGGAAGTGGTACAAGGAAATTTCGTTAAGCCCCCCCCCCCCCACCCCAGATAAAAAGAAAAGAACTGCCAATTGCAAGTTATGTAAAATTGGTCTAAGCGCTGGCTTCTGACCATTCGTCGGAGATGGGTTCGGATTCCGGCGAGGCATTGTGTTTGTCTTGCGTAACAGGTTCTCTCCCTTCTCTGGAACCAGTGACCCTAAATTAATAATGAGCGACTGCTTATCGATTGGCTCATCGAGTTAATATCGTTTTTTTTTTTTTTTTTTGATTGGAGGTTTCACGACCATCGTGAGCAACTCAGTGGGCTAAAAACAGTCGCCCGTCCCTAATTTAGGATCACTGGTTCCAGGGAAGGGAGAGAGCCAGTGCCGTGAGACAAACAACATCCATGCCTCACCGGGATTCGAACCCGGGCCCATCTCGAAGAATGATCAGAAGCCATCGCTTAGACCACTGGGGAAACGGGTCCGGTCGGTGGTCACTAAACCCCAAACTAAAAAAAAATTAATATATTTCAATTCAGGGTAAAATTTGAAATAACCAAAATGCTGCCAGAGAAGAGAGTAAAATTCTCATGCCAATCGAATTCCAGAATTAGCTTCGCACAGTGGAAAAATATAGAGAAAGAAAGGTTGCTGCAAAAATATCAAGAGTACCGAAATGGCTCAAAAGTACAAATTTAAGAAACATGCAAACAGCCGTCCAGAAGAATGAGGAAAGTTGCAAAGCATTACTTATATGCTAATAGTAATGCGTTTCAGAAAGTGGTATAAAATATACATGAAACGAAGAATATAATTATATACAAAGGAACATGGATATAATAAATCGCGAAAACCCAAGTGTGGAACTATGCAGATTTGCTCGAATTAACGACAAGAATTCATTGATTACCAGGTAAAAATATAAAATAAATTAACCCACTTGCTTTAGCAAAACATGATTATCAGGAAGAGCATTTTCTTTACGGAAGCAATTACTTCTATCATGGAAGTTCTGCAATATCTTGACCAAGATGAGGAAATTCTCTAAGCAGGAAGAAATATCGTTCGATTTTTTTTATTGGGGGTTTAACTACTACCTTGAGCAACACGATGGGCTATAAGCAGTCGCCCGTCCCTAATTTAGGGCCACGGCTTCCAGGGAACGGAGAGAGCCAGTGGCGTAAAACAAACACAACATCCATGCCTCACCGGGATTCGAATCCGGACCCCATTACGGACTAATGATCCGAGATCATCGAAAAAAGAAAAACTTGAGCATACTTGCTCTATAACAGGAGAAGAAATAATGTACTGTCTGATATTAATTTTCTCAGTCAGACCCTACTCTGTCGTCCAGTGGCAAACTGGAAAAACTTGTGGCCCCTCTACAAAAAGTATCCTCGAGGCTTTTTTGGGAAAATCGGTTAGTTTTCATTTTCTCAAATTTGTAAAGTATATATTGTGAATTAGGTTTCTTATGGGGTTTAAATAATTCAAATTCCTTAAAACCTACAGGTATTTTTCGTAAAACCAAAATCTTTTAACTTTGTGGCGTGTAACACAAATGTGCATTTTGTAATTGAAATTATTATCCAATGATTTTTAATCATTGGACAATAATTGTATTTTTAATTACAGTACGTCACCAATACCTATGACGTACTACAGAGGTGAAGTACCTGTCAAGAAGACAAATCTGCAGCGAAACATTCCGTCGGTGTAGTTTAGTCAGTTAGAACAACTGGCTCCGGAGTTAAGTGGCTCGCTTTGCGTCACCGACAAATATGGGAATTTCACATACCAAGTACTACAAAAACTTAACCCAAAATTAATCATATCACGCATTTTTTTTTCTTTTAAAGAACTAAGGCCATCCTCTTTGAAATGCTTAAAGGCCACACACGCAAAACACGCAACTGCCGTGATACAGTGTCTAACAAACTTTTCCTATTTATACGAAAATCTATAATTCAACAAATAAATAACAATTAATAATTGTGGCACAAAAAGAAACTAAACTACTTAAATTATTTGCTCTTGAATATATCATCATTGTCAACCATTATCATACCACTGCTGGACAAAGGTCTCTCCTAGCCTCTTCCACAACGGTCTGTCTTGTGCCAGTCACCTCCATGTTACTCCCGCATACTTTCGAATTTCATCCACCCATCTTCCATGTGGTCTTCTGGGTCTTTTCCTGTCCCTTGGAATCCAATATAAAATTTCGTCTGTCCATCGATGGTCTATCCTTCTGGCAGTATATGTGCAGCCCATTGACATTTCAGGGATTTTACTCTGACCATGATGTCTTCCACTCTTGTCATTTTCCTGATCCACGAGTTCCTCTTCTTATCTCTCCTGGTTACACCAAGCATGCACCTCTCCATGCTTTTTTGAGTTGTCTGGGGCCTTTGTATGTCTCTTTTAGTTAAGGTCCACGTCTCTGCACCATACGTAAGCACTGGAAGGATGCATTGATCAAACACTTTTCTTTTAAGACATAATGGTATATTGCTCTTGAAAATTATGCTGCTTCTTCCAAAAGCTCTCCAGGCAAGTTTTATACGCCGATTAATTTCTTCATCAATGTGACCATCATTTGATATCTGCTGTCCAAGATAAACGTACGCATCTGTTATCTCCAGCTTTTCCCCATCAATCGATAAATCTCCATTTCTTGTAAAAGCATTGTACATCACTTTTGTCTTCTGAAAGTTCATTTTTAATCCCACTTCTTTACTCTTCTCAGCAAGTTCCTGGATCATACTCTGCAGCTCTGATGGGGTAGTTGCAAAAATGACTACGACATCAGCAAGACGAAGGCGAGTTAGATAATCTCCATTAATTTTTATCCCTTTGTTTTCCCAGTTCAGTGATTGAAAGACATTTTCCAATGTGGCATTAAAGAGCTTCGGAGATACGGTGTCACCTTGTCTCACTCCCTTTCCAATTTTTATGTGTGCTGCATTCTCAAACAGCGGAATCTTTGCACTTGCATTTTCATAGATGTTATTAATAATATTAATGTATGCATCTTCAACACCGCAGGATTTCAAAGCCATTGTAACTGCTGATGGTTTCAATGAATCAAAGGCCTTTTCACAATCGATAAAAGCCATGCACAATGGAAGTTCATATTCCCTCGCTTATTTTGCTCTTGAATATATACAGTAAAATATAATGTCGCAATGTTTTGTTCATTAAAACACCTTTTTTTCTGTTGACTCTCTAATAAGAAATGACACAGGTCACCGTTTCTCACGTCACCGCGAAGAAAACCTTGCAGTTCATTATATTCTGAAGAATGCGTAGATGTGTACAAAGAACTGTAATACATAACAACTTCAGAGTTGGAAACGGGTCAAAAGTTTTGGAACACGATCCAGCAGTCACATAATTGGACCGGAACTGACCTGGGTTTGAACCGGAAAAATCTGCTTTGAGCTATAAATTCGAATATATCATCACCATTGCCAATCATTATCAATCCACTGCTGGCCGAAGGTCTCCCCAAATGTCTTCCACAACGGACTGTGTGGAAGACATTTGGGGGAGACCTTAATCCAGCCGTCTCTGATGTGGTCTTCTTCTGGGTCTTTTCCTGTTCCTCGGAATCCAGTCTAATATTTCGGTTGCCTATCGGTGGTCCGTTCTTCTGGCAACATGTCCAGCCCATTGCCATTTCAGGGATTTTACTCTGATCGCGATGTCTTCCACTCTTGTCAGTTTCCTTATCCACAAGTTCCTCTTTTTTACGCTTTCCAACCGTAAGTTGAAGAAGCGTGTATGCTCCAGCTTTGTCCGTCCGCACGATAACTCGCGTAAAAATGGTTCGATTTCGATGAAATTTTAGTATGTGGTAGAGGTCCACTGAAGACGAACCCTATTGAAAATGGACGAAATGAGGTCAAAAGTCAGCAGGTCATAAGAGCGGGATGCATTCCATTGTCCTTATGCGTCATAACTTGCGTAAATACGGTTCGATTTCAATGCAATTTTAATATGTAGTAGGAAACCACCTGGGAACGAACACTATTGAAAATGGGTGAAATGGGGTCGAAGGTCAGGACATAGGATCGGGATCCATTCCATCGCCCTTATGCGTTATAACTTACGTAAAAAGGCTTCGATTGAAACAAAACTTTATCATGTTGTTCTGGAAGTATATTTCACCGAGTCTGTTGAATATCATCGAAATGGGGTCAAAGGTCAGGTCATAGCAGCAAGATTTATTCTACAGCCATTATCCGCATAACTTGAGTAATGATTTCTGGTATGTTGGAAAGCGTTTCATAATCAGTGCATTGCATGATTTTACTAACTTTTTATCTTTCTTGGTTGCACCAAGCATGCTTCTTTCTGCTGCTTACAGTCTCTGTATGTCTTTTTTTTTTCTAGTTAAGGTCCACGTCTCTGCTTCGTACGTAAGCACTGGAAGGATGCATTGATCAAACACTTTTCTTTTAAGACATATGCCATATTGCTCTTGAATTGTACTGTTTCTTCCAAAAGCTCTCCAACCAAGTTTTATACGTCAATTAATTTCTTCACCAATGTGACCCTCGCTTGATATCTGCTGCCCACGGTAAATGTAGGAATTAGTTATCTCCAGCTTTTCCCCATCAATAGATAAATCTGCATTCCTTGTTAAAGCATTGTACATCAGTTTTGTCTTCTGAAAGCTCATTTCTAATCCCATTTCTGTATCCTGCTCAACAAGTTCCTGGATCACGCTCTGAAGTTTTATTTCAAAAACCTCTGAAGGGTTCTTGGAAATATTTTTTTCTATTAAAAAGTGAAACGGAAATAAAACCGGGTCGAAATTGGGTCAGGAACACCTTGACCCGACCCGTTTGACCCGCAAGAAATCGTCGACCCGGTGACCCGTGACCTTTTTCCATCTCTTAACACCTTATCGTCATTGGTGTAACCAGGAGCGGATTGGGACGACCAAACCAGGCCGGTAATTTTAGTCTTGCAGTCCACTATAAATAAACACACACACACACACACACACACACACACACACACGGGAATACGTCATAAATTTCCTCATGAAGAAAATGCTGTTAGATCGTGGATGAAGGACTGTTGAAATATGCATTGTAAAACGAATTCAATTGTGAACAAATTTTAACAACAATTTAACGGTGAAACAATTTTAAAAATCCTTTCGTTATTGAATGCAGAATCGATCACGCTCAAAACAATAAAAATAATCTGTTGCACCAGATTATTATTTTCCTTTAAAAAATTTGTTTATGAAAAAAAAATCGAAGACCTTATTTCCAATTAAATCACTATAAAGATCATTCTGAATGTTAAAATGTGCACATGCAATATTGAAATTTCTCTGCGCAATTAATTTTTATATTTATTTCCTCACGGATCGCTTACTGCGCAATGGTGTTGGTATCTTCTCCTTAAGTAGCGGCCTTTTCTAAGTGTACCTATTATTTTGACCATGAGGTAGTACTGGTAAACCTTTGTTTCTTTTAAGATACATGTGTGTGTGTGACACAAATTTCGGAATATCTGTGCCGGAAAAAATATCGCTGTGTCAGTTAGTGGATAGGTGTTTGGGGACGATAGACTATCACATAAGAGTAGGGCACGCCAATGACCCTGGGTTCCAAAATTCAGTAATCTACGTTAGCCTTAGCTTAATTAATTTATAACAACTTGCTTGGTCAGGAGGAACCCTAGGTAGCACGGCCTTGCAATTTAACGTAGACCCAACACTGAGCCACCGTCTTTTATTCCTAAAAATAGGTGGCTCAGTGTTGGGCCTACGTTAAATTGCAAGGCTGGGACTTTTCTCATAGACTTGTAGAGAACTTTGCTATTTTATTTTGGAGCCAACGCACAACAAAGAAATAGAAGGAAACGTGGTTTTCTTATATGTAAATAACATTTTAATTTCCAATGAAGTTAGCCATTATTTTATTCATAAGTATCAAAATAATTATTCGTTCTTTCTAAGAAATCCAAACAAAAAGAATAGAAGAAACTGGGCTATTTCACGAATGGTACAACGGGAATGTCCCGGTATCCCGGTGAACCAATTCGCCCCTGGGTGTAACAATTTCACTCATTTAACTAATGTTCCTTTCACATTCTTCTGTGAATGTACACTATATTGACAAAAGTCACCGGACACCTAGAAGAGAAACACAACATAGCGTTTATTGGCATACATTAGTACGGTGTCGGTCCACCTTTGGCCTTAATGCATGTACTGACCCTTCGAGACATGCTTTCGACAAGATTTTGGAACACAGCGATAGGTATGCGCTTCCATTCAGTATATAATGCTGCCTCTAACTGTTGCTTAGTAGTAGGCCTTGGTTTCAAACTTCTTATGCGGTGATCTAATTTATCCCATAGGTGCTCTATAGGATAAAGATCAGGGCTCTGTGCTGATCAGTCCACGCACGATATGGCATTATCGTCAAACCACGCCGTAACAGTCCTTCCTTTATGGCTTGGTGCATTATCCTGCTGGTACCAACAAGGCTCGGTTCCATACTATCGCCACAGAGTTGGTAGGGCATAATTGTCCAGAATATCGAGGTAGACGTGCTGGCTAATAGGTTTGTCCACGATAACCAATGGGCTTGGACCATACCACGAAAAACACCCCCACACGAATACACTCTCAGCCCCAAACTTAACCGTAGGAACAGTACACTGTGGTAAATAGCGTTCTCCCGTCTGCCGGCATACCCACACACGGCCATCAGACTGATGGATCGTGTATATGGATTCATCAGTCGATAGGACCCGCTTCCATTGATCTACGGTCTTCGAAAAATGTTCTTTACACCATGCTAAACGACGAGTAGCATTCCGAGTAGAGATGAAAGGCTTATGAGGAGCAGCACGACCACGATAACCCATGGAATGAAGTTCTCTGCGAATGGTGCGTCTACATACAGAGGTTCCAGCATTTTTACTCACCTGTACACTGAGTTCTTGTGCAGTACTCCGTCGATTTGCTGTAACGACTCTCCGGAGGTTTCGACGTCCTCTATCACGGATTTTATTCGGTCTGCCGGTAGGTTTTGGTGCTTCAGGCACGCCATGTGTCTTCCACTTATTCAGTACAGCCAAAACAGTTGATTTGGGTATATTTAAACGCCCTCGGTTTCTCTTATGGACAACCCACTAATATAACAACCAAAAAGTCTTTCCTTTCTCAAAGTCCAAGAATCTTTCATTTCTCAAAGTCAGTTCTCTCCCGCCGCGACATTTTCACTCAACCTCACAGTGCGATATGATTGCTGCAGGCTTGTTTTTATACCGTTTGCAGCCATACCGCGCATCTTAACAACGCAGCGGATCCGTTCATTTGCTGGAATTGCTGGTGTGCTGTCATCTACTTTCTAAAGAACTAAAACCGGAAAATGATTGTATTTATTGAGAAAAATTCTAAAAGATCATTTCCTTTTAAATACTTCATCCAAGGCTGCGGCAAAAATCCTATTTCTGTAAGCAGCTCTATATGCACTTTTCACAAAAAAAATTGTGAAATCTTTTTCCTGAAGTTACAGGCTCTCTTAGCCGTGAGTACATCTCTCTGCCCCTTAATGCGGGATTTGTGGGCGCTATCAGTACACCCCTGCTCCAGTCAGTTACTGTTAAAGGGTTGGCGCAATGACTTCGAGTAGAAGCCAAAGAAACCCCACTCATCTTAGGAGAGTTAAGCAGGGGTAAAAAGAGGAAGAAACAAAATGTCTGAAATTTCAAGTAATCTGCGATCTAATTAAAAAAGCACGACACACAGGTTATCTAGTAAAGTAAAATATGCATTTAAACAAAGGGCAATTGGAAGAAAGCATAAAATGCATATTGATTTAAGTCAAGCTGTAAAGATATATATAATATAGTTTAACTTCAACGCAAACGGTTACTCGAAAAAAATATTCGAAAACCCATATGCAGTAAAAATAATAAGCTTTTTAGAGCCTATTACACTAAGAACCTATTGTAATAAGCTTTTTAGAGCCAGTTTCTTACAAGAGATAAATAAATAGTTCAAGCCAGTTTCTTACAGGAGATAAATAATAGTTTATCTTCTGAAAGTTTAATAAACTACTGATTGATAGTGTTTCTTTTCCCGACTATTTCTCCTATTTATTTCAATCTCCTTTTCGAATTTGTTCAAATTGCAGTTTTTCCGGCTTCTCTAAATGCATATTAGTTTAGTTTAGTTTATTTATTTATTTTCCATGTTGTACGCACTTAAGAACATACTCTACAAATCGTTAATAAACCAGAAATAAATAACCCAAATAATAATCACATTATACACTGTTAAGGGGACTCTCGGTACCCTTCATTTCGCAAAAACTGACAAAAATATTGATTTTCTAAATTTTACCGTAAAATATACTTTGGAACCTCTAGTATATTGTGACGAAATTTTGAGTTGACCAGAAGAATATAACACAAGTAAAAATATTTTTACTACTGAGATGTCCCTGGAAATGCCCCGCCCCCTTTAAAATTTACCTTTTTTTGACACACAACATGCCTCACTTGTTTTGCGAAGAAGCAAGATTTCCCTCACATTTGTTGTGCGTCAAATAAGCGCGTATCATGAAATGGTATGCATTCAATTTATCAATCTAAAAAAAACAAACATAATAAGGTAGGTCATTATTCAAAAATATGTGATTTGTGTATTATATAAAAAAATCAGTTGTTGAAATGACAGGTAAACTTCAGGGATAGTGTTAACCATTGAATCTTACAGAATAAATATGATATTTCAAAAGAAATATGCATCACTACTATATTTACTTTTCCCTCCTGCTCTCAAGCCCCTGACTTTGCCTCGTACATGAACCTTCAGTTTTGCATAACACAATTCCAGGTTTTTGAGTGTGTTTTTTTCTTCTCTCTTACCTAAATATCTGAAAATCTCTACAACCCTTCATCATTAATTAATTTAAATGTAGCTGTTTATTTCCCCCACCATTCTTAGTTCTGTGATTTAGGTGACAACTGGTTTTGGATAAAAAGGCAAAAATCGTGAAATAGGCAAATCTATATGCAGACACTATAATTATTTTATGCATTATCGTGCTCCTTGAGAATGTTTTTTATGGTGCCAAAAAAGCATGAGCAAAATATTTTCGGCAACACTTTTTTCACAATGATTTTAGACATTTTCAATTCTTCAAATTTTGCACGTCACCGCAAGCTGATGTGATGCTGAATTAGTAGACTAAAAACTGAGATTGAGGTGGGTAATGTGATCAAGACTCACTGTAGTAGCTGTACACTTGTAGGTATGTGTATAGACACTATAATTCGTGCATGAATACTATAGTATTAAAAGAAATCCGTCTTGTTGCACGATGATATTTATTCAGCTAAAAAAACGAAATCTATATACAGTTTAAAAAAACATGAGCACTTTCGGTGTCACATTGACACCTTCATCAGATGTGATTTCACCATGTGGTTACATGCTGGTCTTAAGTACGTGGAGTAGATGCATCATGGGAAAGGTAATGTCAATGTCACATGATATACCAGATAACAAGACAGTCAAAAAAACGCATAATTAGCCAATGAAAATTACTTAACAGAAACAATTGCTATTGTGCTGTCCTTCCCAACAAGATTGCTCCAAGGTTCAGGTAAAACATAAGGATAATAGTCATTACAGCAACGTGTATTATAAGCCGAAATATAGAGGCTTTCTGTAAATAACAAGGAACAGGTGTGTTTGTAATCTTAGCGTTGTCCCAGTCTGGGATGGAATTTCCAGCACTTACAGTTCTTGCAAAAGAGGTGCTTTGGTGATTCATTTTTAGATCATATCTGTGTTCATTTAATCTCAAATCCAAATTTCTTCTAATAGAACCCACATAATGATTATTTAGTTCACCAGAGATAGTGTCGAGCATAGGAATAACATACACACCCCATTTTTTCCCTTTGTCAATTTTGTCACGATCGTTGCGGATAATGGTATATAGATTGCATGATCGTATTCCAAATTGTATTTTATGACGAGAACATATGTTGGTAAGAAGGTTTACAATATGTGGATTAAAATCAACAGATCCAACATAATTTTTAGGCACTTGTTCACTAATTAAAGCAGTTGACATGGAAAACCGTACTTTATTGTGCACCCCCTTAACAACGTTGTCTGGGTAACCATAGTTTTTTTTGTGAGGGATGATATCCATTGTAGTTCTTGAGCTCTGGCAAAAGGGCTAGAAGACATTTCGGCTTATAATACACGTTGCTGTAATGACTATTATCCTTATGTTTTACCTGAACCTTAGAGCAATCTTGTTGGGAAGTACAGCACAATTGCAATTGTTTCTGTTAAGTAATTTTCATTGGCTAATTATGCAGTTTTTTTACTGTCTTGTTATCTGGTATATCATGTGACATTGACATTACCTTTCCCATGATGCATCTACTCCACGTACTTAAGACCAGCATGTAACCACATGGTGAAATCACATCTGATGAAGGTGTCAATGTGACACCGAAAGTGCTCATGTTTTTTTAAACTGTATATAGATTCCGGTTTTTAGCTGAATAAATATCATCGTGCAACAACACGGATTTCTTTTAATACTAGGTATGAGTATTATGAATGCACAAACAAATCCTAAAGGAACTGATTGTGGTTAAACAACATTTTTACAAGAACGAAATCTTTGAATTCATTTATCTCTGTTCGCATTTTCCCGACAAGTCACTCCATTAAAAGTACTAAAACTTGAACATAGATTTATCAAACCACTTGAAAATGTTTTGGTAGTTTCCCTAGAACCCAATTGATAGATTTATGGATGGAATTTGCAATAAAATAAAAAAAAATAAAAAAAAATTTAAAATTTAAAATATACTTATGTTTTTTCTGATTTTGTACATATATACACAGTGTGGCAAAGAATTTTTAAGACTGGGTCTGTAAAATGAAATAGAAACAAGAAATTATAATTTGTTTTGGTTTGTTATTCAAAATAAGTCCCTCCGGCTTCAATACACTTGTTACAGCGATTTAATAATGATTCGAATGCCTGTTCTAGTTCACTTTGCGGAATTGCCTCCAAAGCACGCGTCGAAGCTGTTTGTATAGTCGAAATATCATCAAAATAGCACCCTTTTAACGTCATTTTAAGTTTTGGGAATAAAGAAAAGTCGCAGGGTGCTAAATCAGGCGAATACAGTGGATGATTCAACACACAGACGTTATTTTTCTCCAAAAATCTACGAACAAGAAGTGAGGTGTGATTGGGTGCATTATCGTGCAACAAACACCAACTGTTTTCATCCCGATATTCTGGACGAATGCGACGAATTCTGCCCATCAAAGGCTTCAAACATTTAAATGAAACCCACCAGTAATTGTTTGTCCACTTGGAAAACTATCGAAGAATGGGATGAGCATTGTTTTGATTTTCGATGGAACTTTTCTTGTTTTTTTTTGTTTTTTGGCTTGTGGCGAGCTTTTTTACTTCCATTCCGCACTTTGTCGCTTTGTTTTAGGATCATATTGAAAACACCATGTTTCATCACCTGTAACAATCGATTTTAAGAAGTTTGGATCATTTTCAGCGGCTGAAATGATGTCTCTGCAATGTGCACTTCTCCTTGATTTTTGTTCATTGGTTAACGTGTGTGGAACAAATTTAGCACAGTCTTTTGTTTTGCCCAAATCTTCATGCAGGATGGTTCGAATCGTTTCTGTGTTGATGTTTAAAGACTCTTCCATCATTCTTAGTGACGCACATCTATTGTTTGCCACGAAATCACGTAGTTTTTCAATAATCTCAGGTGTCCTAGATGAACTTAGTCTTCCGGTATGCTTATCATCTTCTAGTGTATCTCTTCCGTCCAAAAAACGTTTGTGCCACAGGAAAACATTTGATCTACTTAAACAAAACTCACCGTACACTTGTTTCATCATTTGGTACGTTTCCGAGGCACTTTTACCAAGTTTTGCGTTAAATTTAATAACAGCCCTTTGTTCCATCATAATAATTCAACATGAAAAAAATTTTACTTCTCTAATGAACGGCCGTTTCGTTTGAGTTACTTTAACAACTGCGCAGTACTTTTGGCAGAAAGCAAGCAGATGGTCACGGTTTATAACGCATTCGCGATTACACTGGTGGCGCCACCGTAGGCTGAAATCTAGCGCCAGTCTTAAAAATTCTTTGACGCACTGTGTATGTAGTTTTTTGTTTTTACTATTTCGTTTATTTAAAATCAAATCCCTAAAGTTCTAGAATACATACTCGTAAAAATCTAAAAAAAATCATTGCAAATTGATAATAATAAAGAAGAAAGGTTTTTTAAATAACTTCATTTTTTTTTAATTTTAAATTTCAGAAATTGTAAACACAGTATGCTTTTTTTCTAGTCAAAGTCAGTTCATATTATCGCCCTGCTTATAAAAATGTGTAAAAAACAGAACTTAATTTCTTAAACAAACAAAAAAAGTTTTAAGGGTACCGAGTCCCCTTAAAAAGTACATAGTAAAACATCTACAGTGCAACATAACACACACTAGGAGAAAAGGCTAATGTTAACCTGACTATCCCTTGGCCCTTAAAGAAAGAAAAATGTCAAGTCAATACATATTTTTTAGCACGCCTTTTGTAAAAAAAGATCGTGCTTCTGTTACTGGTTTGTCCGTCCATCTGTACCCACAATATCTCTGCAACTATAAGTCCGATTTGAAAATTTCTTTTTGCATTGGGAAGCTTGAAATATGCGAATGATGATCCTTTATTTCGTTTTTTTTTTTTTTACGATGTACAATTTCGCCGCTAGGGGGCGTAAATGCAGATGATGTCGAATCCAAAAATACGTTTTATTCCACATATTTGCTTCTAAACATCCGATTGAAAAAATTCTTTTACCTTTCGATTCCATTTATGTCGAAGAGTATTTCAGATATAGTTACTTTTTCAAATTACGCATAAATTTCCCGCTAGGGTTCGTAAAAGTAAATTACATTATTCCCGATAACTCTTCTCCTAAATCTCCGATTTGAATTCTTTTTTCTTCAGCGTATACATCTGATGATGGAAAATCTTTTGCATATAATTTCAAATTTTCGGTAAAGAATAACTTTAGCCACCAGGGGTCGTAAGTGTTAATTTCTGCTTCTGACGTATTTACCATAAAATCTGAGCTTCTAAAATATCGATTGAAAAAATTATTTCGTGGACTGATGCCACTCACATCGGTAAACATTTTCAAAATATTTTCTTCTTAAATTATTCCACAGTTTCTCCGCCAGGAGGCGTAGATGTATATCCTATTTTTGTCAATATCTCTACTTCTAGGAGTCCGTTTTGAAAAAATTACTTCTTTGTTGGATAGTGTTTCCAGTGTGACATGTTTTTTCATATAATTTCAAAATTTGAAAGTAATTCATAGACTTTCCGCTAGGAGGCGTAGATGTAAATTGTGTTTGCCCCTATATCTCTGCTTCTAAATCTCAGATTTGAAAAATTCTTTCTGCACCGGATACAGTTCCTGATGGTAAATCGTTTGCACATAATTTCTAATTTTTGTAAAAAAAATGGTTTGGCCACCAGGGGACGTAAATCTGAATTTCCGCTTCTGATGTATTTGCAGCAAATATGAGCTTCTAAATTCTTGATTGAAAAAATTCGTCGTTTGTAAAAAGATAGTACTCATGTCGACAAACCTTTTAGAAACATTTTCTTTTTTAAAATAATGCATGGTTTCTACGCCAGGGGGCGTAGATGTATATCTTATTTTTGTCAATATCTCTACTTCTAGGAGTCAGATTTTAGAAATTTCTTCTTTGTTGGATAGTGTTTCCGATGCGAAATGTTTTTCCTATAAATCCAAAATTTTCAAGTAAATCATACACTTTCCGCTAGGGGCACAAAGGTAAATTGCGTTTTCTGAAGTTATTTCTGCTTCTAAAACTCCGATTTCAAAAATTCTTCCAGTATCGCATACAAGACCTGATGGAAAATATTTTTCACATAATTTCTAATGTTTGGTAAAGAATGGTTCGGCCACCAGGGGGCATAAGTGCTAATTTCTGCTTCTGATGTGTTTGTAGGAAAATTTGGGCTCCTGAAAACTCGACTAAATTTTTTTTTCTTGGACCAATAGCGCTCATATGGAAAAACCTTTGGAGAATACTTTCTTCCTAAAATAATGCATGGTTTTTCCACCAGGAGACGTAAAGTCATCTTATTTTTGTTGATATCTCTGTTTCTAAGAGTCCGATTTGAAAAATTCTTTCTATGCTGGAGAACGTTTCCGGTGCGAAATGTTTCTCATATAAATTCATGTTTTTCTTAACACACAAGTCTGCAGCCAAAGGGCGTAAGCTCACAATTCCGTTTACAGCAATATCTGAGGGATTAAAAACCCGATTGAAAAACTTCTTTCTTCTGTCTGATACTATTGTTTTCCATACCGGTTCCATTGAATTTGAATATCTTTGATAAATTTAATTTGCGTCAGAACGGATTCAAAAGACGTGCTCATTACACCCGAAAATTCGGTGTCATCTTTCTTGTTCAACTTGTATCCCGATAATCGTAATACAATATGGTTGAAGTGAATGTAACTTAACTATAAACATTATATTCCTTTTGTGCTTTTTTAAACGATGGAAAACTAGCGAGTGATTTTATATAAATCAGCAACTCGTTCCATAAGCGGGGTCAATGAGCATTAATATTAAAATACTACCCATTAGTATGAGCCCTAAGGATTAAAAAGCTATCACACCAACGAGTTTGATAACTGTGTGTCACATGACATATGACGCACCGGTGGCATAGTGGTCTAAGCGATGGCTTTTGATCATGCGTAGTAGATGGATCCTGTTTCGAATCCCGGTTAGGCATGGATGTTGTGTTTATCTTACGGCACTGACCCTCCCTTCCCTGGAACCCGTGGCTCTAAACAAGGGACGGGCGACTGCTAATATATAGCTCACGGTGGTCGTTAAACCCCCAATCAAGAGAAAAGGCTGACATACACTTTATTGACAAAAGTCACCGGACACCCCTTCAAAAGCAAATGAACACATCGGCTGCGTTGTTAAGATGCGCAGTACAGCTGCAAACGGTATAAAAACAAGCCTGCAACTGACCGCGATCATATCGCACTGTGAGGTTGAGTGAAAATGTCGCGTCGGGAGATAACTGACTTTGAGAAAGGAAAGATTGTTGGACTTTGAGAAAGGAAAGATTGTTGGACTTTGAGAAAGGAAAGATTGTTGGACTTTGAGAAAGGAAAGATTGTTGGGTGTTGCATTAGTGGGTTGTTCATAAGAGAAACCGAGAGGCGTTCAAACATACCCAAGCCAACTGTTTTGGATTTACTGAATAAGTGGAAGACACATGGCGTGCCTGAAGCACCAACACCTACCGGCAGACCAAAGAAAATTAGTGATAGAAGACGTCGAAGTCTCAGGAGAGTCATTAGAGCTAATCGACGAAGTATTGCACAAGACCTCAGTGTACAGGTGAATAGAAATGCTGGAGCCTCGGTATGTACACGTACCATTCGCAGAGAACTTCATTCCATGGGTTATCGTGGTCGTGCTGCTCCTCATAAGCCTTTCATCTCTACTCGGAATGCTACTCGTCGTTTAGCATGGTGTAAAGAACATTTTTCGAAGACCGTAGATCAATGGAAACGGGTCCTATGGACTGATGAATCCAGATAAACGATCCATCAGTCTGTTGGCCGCGTGTGGGTATGGCGACAGCCGAGGGATCGCTATTTACCACAGAGTACTGTTCCTACGGTCAAGTTTGGAGCAGAGAGTGTACTCGTGTGAGGGCGTTTTTCGTGGTATGGTCCCGGCCCATTGGTTATCGTGGACAAACAAGTTAACCAGCACGTCTACCTCGATATCCTGGACAATCATACCCTACCAACTCTGTGGCGAAACTATGGAACCGATCCTTGTTGGTACCAGCAGCATAATGCACCGAGCCATAAAACAAGGCCTGTTACGGCGTGTTTTGATGATTATTCCGTATCGTGTGTGGACTGGCCAGTACAGAGCACTGGTCTTAATCCCATAGAGCACCCATGGGACGAATTAGATCACCGCATAAGAAGTTTGAAACCAAGGCCTACTACTACTAAGCAAGTTAGCGACAGCATTATTTTCTGAACGGAAGCGCATACCTATCGCTATGTTCCAAAACCTTGTCGACAGCATGTCTCGAAGTGTCAGTGCATGCATTAAGGCCAAAAATGGACCGACACCGTACTAATATATATCAATAAATGGTATCTTGTGTTTCTCTTCTAGGTGTCCGGTGACTTTTGCCAATATAGTGCTTATTCGTCCCGTAAAAAGATAGCCAAGCGCGACTGGAACATGCAAACCTGCGCTTCACAAACGGGTGCTGTCCTCCTAGTTTTGAAATTCAAAGTTATCATTTAGGGCGATGACTAATACTAATCCTTTCTGACTGATTACCCGCTAAAAGTGCTATACCAATGGCAACGAACCTAGGAAGGTAGAAATAAGATTTTTGAGTCCCTTGAGATTCCACTCAGTGGCACGATGCCCGTGTCACAGGGACTAACACTTTCTCATCATCCGTCGAGTCATGAAGCAGAGAATAAAGGACTTGAAGAGAGCGCGTATCACCAGTGATACACTGGTGTGCAAAAATTAAGGACGAAGAGGAGAAATTAGCATAAAAGCGGAAACGAGCAGACAGAACGGACCGAAAGACCACTCAGGAGACAGACTAGGGTCCGGTACGGTAGGGCATGCGCATATATGCAGCATGACGTAGAGGGGGAGTGTCGGAAGGGTATAAAGCACACGGACGGTGTACGCTCAGCAATTCAGTGAAAGCTATTGCGCGGTGTACATCGGTTTGAACGACGTCGAGTTGCTGCCACCGTGCGATATGGCCAACAGGCAATTCATTAGACGACATCTGGAGGACTTTACCCGAGGTCGCGTCACTGGGAAGTTGGAAGAAGGTCGAAGTGTGACTAGTGTCGCCGAGGAGTTCGGGATCGCTCACAGCATCGTTTCACGAGCTTAGAGAGCATTTCAAACGACAGGAACAGATGTCCGAGAGTTTATTAGCAGTGGTCGTCCAAGAGCAACCACGGCGGCGGACGACCGGTATATTGTCCTACAGGCGAGAAGAGACAGACGGTAGACAGCGGGAGAAATCGCAAGGCACATGCAACAGACAACTGGACGTCTGTTATCGCGTTTTACCGTGGCCAGGAGGCTGCACAAAGGTGGTCTATTTGCACAACGACCAGTACGGTGTGTGCCATTAACGCCTGCTCATCGGAGACGGCGGTTTTTGTGGTGCCTGGAACACAAGAACTGGGCACATCAGCAATGGGGTCAAGTTATCTTTACCGATGAGAGCCGATTTAGTGTGACGAGCGATTCTGGAAGTATACACATCTGGAGAGAGCAGGGAACACGCAATCACACCTCCAACATCATCGAAAGGGACCAGTTTGGAGGTGGCGGAGTTCTCGTTTGGGGCGGTTTTATGCTTGGTAGCCGTACTGATCTCCACATCTTCCAAGGAGGTTCAGTCTCTGGTGTCCGCTATTGTACCGAGGTTTTCCTGCCTCACGTGCGTCTGTTTAGAGGTGCTGTGGGTCCTGAGTTCCTTTTCATGGACGACAACGCTACACCTCATCGTACAGTGGCTATCGCAGAGCTGTTGGAGAGTGAAGATATTCAACGCATGGATTGGCCCGCAAGGTCCTCGGACCTAAATCCAATCGAACACGTGTGGGACCTTCTCGGGAGACGCTTGGCAGCACGTCTCCAGCCGCCAGCAAAGATTCCGCAGCTGCGATTGGCGCTACAAGAGGAATAGGCTGCGATGCCTCAACAGCTCCTTGACAACCTCGTCCTCAGCATGGACAGACGTTGTAAATCCTGCAACGCAGTCAGGGGTGATCATATCCCCTACTGAAGACTGGAGTTTTCTTGGCAGCCGCCTGTCACATGGACGTTTCTTTCTTCTGTCCAGTTGTGCTCGAAGCTACCTTTTCAATAAAGTGCCTTTGTATCCACTGGATTCCTTGTTTGGACGGTTTTGCTCATTTGTCCCGTATTCTTACATATTGGGGATCTTATGGTATGATTTGAGTCGATGTGGAGCATTTTTGCACGACGTTACATTCGAAAAACAGTCTCGTCCTTAATTGTTGCACGCCAGTGTAGGTTTATTATCAGTGCTGCTGAAGTTAGAGGGACAAAGAGATTGACTAGAAGGGAACTATTGTCTTTTAATAGGTTTATGGTCGGTGCTGCTGAGATGCGAGAAGCAAAGGAATTGTTTAGCCGTAGGTTTCTTAAAATGCAGCCGCGATGTGAACGTTCTTCTTCGGTGAGCGCAGAAAATTCTATTCACCATTTGGGACAGGTACATTGGCCCTTAAAAAGTTAAAATAAACAGTTTCGTTGTGAACATTCTTCTACGGGGAACGCAGAAAATTGTGCACATCATTCGAGTCAGGCACTTTGGACGCGTCAAGGGTGAAAACGAACAATTTCGATGTGAACATTCCTCTTTGGGGAGCGCAGGAAATTGTGGACCCCATTAGGGTCAGGTATATCTGTCGCTTAAAGGGTTAAAACCAACAGTTTCGTTGAAACTTGGTGTCTCTTTTGTAGTGAGTTCCAAAACCTGAGTTTCAAGTTGCTGGATGGAATCATTCATTCCATAAAGGAACCATCGGAAATACTGTATAGACTGATGGGCGAATTAAAAGTGGCGTCAGCTACTTAAAACCTGTACATCTGACGAAATCTCTGTGTGTGTGCGTGTGTGTGTGTGTTTGTTGAAAGAGAAAACATCTACGGAGATCGTACATACTGGTAGCATTGACGATATAAAAACATTCATCACCGTTCGTGGTAGAACTTTTTTGAATGCAAAACAGTAAATGAGAAAAAGTTGCGCAATGGCCATTACGTCCTAAATGGCAGATTAGGGGGACAACAAATATCACGTAACGAGAAAAGGATGAAACTGTGAAAACGGACTGCTCTGAAAACTAATATATTTAAAGTTCTCTCTTTGTTTTTATTTTGCTTTTTAGCAAACCGAAAAAAAAATCTGTAATAATAATAAAGAAAAAAAAAGTAAGAATCAGATGTTTAATAGTAGAGCGAACCTGTCAGGATTCTTTGTTATTTCGGCAGCGGTGTTTAATGGGGATTGTAACCTCGGTTACCGCGATAAGATGAGATAAAAATAAAAACCGGTTTTGAAACTCAAAGCCATGCGTCGCTTTCACGGAACAAATGAGTATTGTTGAAAAATGATGAGTTAGTCTTTTGTAATGCAGCAAGTGACAGCATTTCTCTTTCGCTACGTTAACGGTTAACGGTTTGCAGTTTCCGCTCACTGTTTCTTTGCAGCGAAAAAAAAGGGGGGAAGAGCTGCGTTTTTTTTTTTATTTCGTTTTTTGTTTAAATTATTTCTCGTTTTATGATACTTTCAGAAGAAGATATTTCTTGTGGTTGGGATTCAGATAAAATTTTAGCGTGAGAATCTCTTAGTTATTTCTTCAAATGTCTCTGAATTGGTTTCTTTTTTACCTGCAACAGTTTCATAATGAGATCCAACAAAAGAGTTCCCTCTCTTTCATAAGTTGTTGTTGTTGGGGTCGAAAGCTTCTAATGAGGAACACTTAATATAAAAGGAAGAAATATCGCTTAATCATCTGATTTTTCTCCTCACTATACTTCACATTTCTCTCAAAACACAGTTTGCGTAAAATCTGTGTAACATATCACATTGATCTTTACGAAAGGTTAGTAAGAAACGTACGAAAGTTTAAAATTCACAGACAGCTTCATGACACCACGTAAGGATATTAAGTGCATCATTTTCACTGAATCTAGTTTGTAAATACAAAAGTTAATAATCAAGCTGCCTATGCGAAAATCTTGAATTATTGTATTTACTGTTTCTATAATGTCCGTGGAATAGAGCTGACAAGACACTACACAAATTGGTTCTTAATAATTTCACTTTTATGCGATTTAAGAGCCACTCAAATACCTTCAGAAAAGGTTGCTTACTATTAGTCTTTATTAATCAAAAGCGTCTTTAGCTCGACTCAACCTTCAACAACATTAGCAAAAATAATCCAACGAATGTAACTCTTTGTTAAGAAAAAAACACAATAATAACAGTAAAGTAGAGCGCACAGTCTTCAAAACACACAAGCTTCAATTCGTCTAATAACTTCCACCATCTCCACCCTGCTGCTTCTCAAAACATTATATACACTATATTGACAAAGGTCACAAGAGATCGAGAAGAAAAACACAACATAGCATTTATTGACATGCATTAGTGCGGTGTCGGCCCACCTTTGGCCTTAATGTATGCACTGACCCTTCGAGACATGCTTGTGACAAGGCTTTGGAATACAGCGATAGGTATGCGCTTCCATTTAGTGTATAATGTTGCCGCTAACTGTTGCTTAGTAGTAGGCCTTGGTTCCATACTTCTTATGCGGCGCTCTAATTCATCCGATAGGTGCTCTATGGGATTAATATCAGGGCTCTGTGCAGGCTAGTCCACACACGATACGGAATTATCGTCAATCCACGCCGTAACAGTCCTTGCTTTATGGCTCGGTGCATTATCCTGCTGGTACCAACAAGGCTCGGTTCCATGGCATTGCCACAAAGTTGGTAGGGTATAATTGTCCAGAATATTGAGGTAGACGTGCTGGTTAACAGGTTTGTCCCCGATAACCAATGGGCAGGAACCATACCATGAAAAACACCCCTACACGAGTACACTGCCAGCTCCAAACTTGACCGTAAGAGCAGTACAGTGTGGTAAATAGCGTTCCCCCGGCTGCCATCAGAATGATGGAGCGTGTATCTGGATTCATCAGTCCATAATAGGACCCGTTTCTATTGATCTACGGTTCACGATATATGTTTTTTACGCCATGCTAAACGGCGAGTATAGCATTCCGAGTGGAGATGAAAGGCTTATGAGCAGCCGCACGACCACGGTACCTATGGAATAAAGTTCTCGGGGAATGGTACGTGTACATACCGAGGTTACAGCATTTTTACTCACCTGTGCACTGAGGTTTTGTGCAGTACTCCGTCAATTAGCTGTAACGACTCTCCTGAGACTTTGACGTCTTCTATCACTGATTTTCTTTGGTCTGCCGGTACCGTTTTTGCTGCTTCAGGCACGCCATGTGTCTTCCACTTATTCAGTACATCCAAAACAGTTGATTTGGGTACGTTTAAACGCGTCTATGTTTCTCTTATGAACAACCCACTAATGCAACACCCAACAATCTTTCCTTTCTCAAAGTCAATTCAGCGACATTTTCACTCAACCTCACTGTGCGATATGAACGCGGTTAGCTGAAGGCTTGTTTTTTTACCGTTTGCAGCTGCACCGCGCATCTTAACGCAGCGGATCCGTTCATTTGCTTTTGAAGGGGTGCCCGGTGACTTTTGTCAATATAGTGTATACCGTTCAGTTCTCGTTTCAGACATCCACACGTCATTCGTTCCGACGTTAGGAGTGTTACCAACAATACTCTTGCGAGAGAGAAGATATCACGTTAAGTTTGAGAAATGGTAAAGATAACGAACTCAAATTTACATAGAGAAAGAAACTAAAAAGGAAAGTTAAATTAGAGGATACGTCACATTTCTCTCTAACTTCAAGTTTTCAAAGAAATTATATCAAACACAGATCGCTAATATGTGAGATGTGCTAGCCATCTGTGAGGCATACTATAGAGTAATGAACATGGAAAATTTCGAAAACCATGCGTGATAACTTGTAGTGTTCTTTACTGTTTGAAACGTGTTTGCGTTTTTTACGGAACACAACCTACAGTTTGTTCTTCTTGTTCACTCACACTAAGTGAAACAAAGTCACTCAAATAAAGCTTCAAGAAAGATTTTCTCACAGTTTGTCTTTTATTCAGCCGCACTTCACTAATGAAGAAACTTTTAAATCATCGCTCCGGAAACAATAATAGGAACTTAGTCGAATTAATGTTAATTAGTAAACACAATTGTGGTTTGAAAAGAATAACACGAAATATATAGTGGTTGTGCAAAGGTATTACATCAGCTGCAAAAAAACGCGAATTTTTTAATTTCACTCTTTTTAACTAATTAATTTTTATAGTTATTTCTCATTTATATGTCATTAGATGCGAAATTTAATGGAGATTTTAAAAATGTCTTAGTTTTTCCTGTCGCTACTTCTGTTTTAGAGATAAATTACAAAAATCATGGCCAAGTCGAAATAATTATGAAAAGGATCATTTATCCAATACTTAGGTTTACAGCAATAAATCGTTTTTGTAATTCATAAGGAATGAAATAGCATTTAAATACAGAAATATCACGAAGCAAATTATAAAATGTACCTAATATTTTGTCGCCCAGCCTTTAGCTTTAATCACAGCTTTGTATCTTGATGGCGTACTATGATCAAGGTTTTGTTAAAATATTGGGTTAAACAATACGACTCCAAATTTGAATTACATCTTGAATTTTGGTTGTTGGCTTCTTTTTGAAAGTTCATACGACACTTTGAATCCCAAATTTTTGATTGGGTTCAAGTCAGGTGACTGTAGTGGCCAATCAAGGTGCTGAACATTGTTTTCCTGAAACCCCTTTTTCTCTCTACTTTTAGCAAGATGACCGGGAGCATTGCCATCTTGAAAAATAAAACTGCCGTCATAAAGTCTTCTAGATGATGGTAGCATCTTGTTTTCTAATATCTAGATTTATTTCTGGGCATTTACCGTACCATCGACAATGTGGAATTTCCCAACGTCATGTGCACACATGCAGCTCCAAACCATTACCTTCACTGGATGCTTAACAGTAGTCACTAGGCAACTTGGATGGAATTCTTTATGCTTCAACTTCCTTACATAGGCACTTTTCTGATTCCCTTTAAGACAAAATTCTAATTCATCACTGAAAAGGACATTTTCCCATTACTTGGTTGTCCATAAGACATGCTGTTTTGCCCACTGAAGTCTACACTGCCTTTGATTTGCAGTTAACAGTGGTTTACGCCTGCCTTTGCAGCTACGTAAGTCATAGTGAAGCAACCTCCTCCTAACAGTAGATGTACTAATAGTAACATCAGTCACTTCAGAACACTTTGAAGCAATCCAGGAAAATTGAGCCTCCTATCTGCCAAGCTCAGCTTTCTGAGCACTCTGTCCTGCCTGATTGTTGTGGATCTGGGCCTTCCACTGCGACGCATATTTTTAATATGATCAGTGTCTTTTACTTTCTTCAGTAGCCTAATAAGTGTAGATTGAATACAGCCCATTGTTTCAGCAATTGCCCTTGAAGAATATCCATCTTCATGCAGAAAAACTATTTTCACTCTGTCCACTGTGGACGATTCCGCAGTTTTAACCATTACTGAGAATGTACACAAATTATACCATAATAACAACACGAAGCTTCCACTACAACGCTCTAGTAGCTCTGCGTCAATCCATAAAAAAGCTGGAGTAGGATTAGGATAGCATTAGGAAGCAGCGAATCAGGTAAAAGAATGTCTATGGCTATTTTTATAACCCCATATTTTATGTCCTATCTTAAGAACAGAAGTAGCTACAGGAAAATCTAAGACATTTTTGAAATTTCCATTAAATTTCACATCTAATGACATACACGGTCGAGTCACATAAATGTGACCACAAGCTAATACCCAGAGTAACCGCCGTGTGCAGCGCGGACAGCAACTAGACGGGCTGGGAGTGACTCAGTAAGGTGCTGGAAGGTGTTCACAGGTACCTGGAACCAAGATGAACGCAATGCAAATGACAGCTGCTGGAGGGTGCGTGGTGGAGGATCCATAGAGCGAACAACACGATAGAGGTGGTCCCACAGATGGTCGATTGGGTTTAAGTCTGTGGAATTAGGTTGCCAATGGACGTACTTTGAAGTCTTCATCGTGCTCTTCCAACCACTCTCGGACATTTGTAGCTGTGTGACACGTTGCATTGTCGTTCTGGAAGATCCCATCCACCCCAGGGAAGACAATCAGCATGTATGGGTGTACGTGGTCTCCAAGTATGGATTGATAACGAATTCGGCACATAGGACCTTCCAGAAGTATGAGTGGACCCAGGGAATGCCATGAAAACATTGCCCAGACCATAACGCTGTCCCCACCAGCTTGTGTTCTTCCAGAAATGGTTGAAGAGTGTTTGTTCTCCGATGTTTCTCGCCTTATACGCCAACGTCCATCCGTTCGATGAAGCAGAAAACGTGACTCATCGAAGATGGCAATCCTTGGCCAATCAGCCGAGGTTCAATTCCGATGCTGCCGTGCAAATATAAGACTTTTCTGCCGATGCACCTTCGTTAGCATAGGTGCAGTGATCATCCGTCTGCATTGGAGCTCCATACGCAGCAGGATTTGCTGAACTGTCGTTTTAGACACACTCCCGGGAGCACCCTGGTTCATTCGGCCAGTGAGTTGCTCCACTGTAGCGTGTCGATCGGCCCTTACGTACCTTCGAAGCCGACGTTCACCTCTCACATCAATGGCACGTTGTGCTTCGCAGTTTCCACTTCGCTTATTCGCAATGGTGCCATTTCTCCAATCATGATAGACTTTAACCACAGCAACACGTGAACAGTTCACAAACAGCCCTGTTTCAGAAATACTGCCACCCTTGGCCCAAAAGCCCATAATCATCCCATTTTGCAAATCTGATAAATCGCTCCTTTTATCCATGATAGCAACGAGTGATATGTTTTCAGATTGCCTACAGCATACCTTATATACCCTCCAAACCAGCTCACGGTACGTGCTTTTTTCATTGGCTACGCGCTGTTGACGTCAAAAGTAGGAGGAGGTCAAAATAATGTGACTCGACTGTGCATTGTATATATACACGTTATTGACAAAAGTCACCAGCCACCTAGAAGAGAAACACAACATAGCATTTATTGACATACATTTGTACGTTGTCGGTCCATCTTTGACCTTAATGCATGCACTGAACCTTTGAGACATGCGTTCGACAAGGTTTTGGAACACTGTAATAGGTATGCGTTTCCAGTTAGTACACAATGGTGTCGTGAACTGTTGGTTAGTAGTAAGCCTTGGTTCCAAACTTTTTATGCGGGCTCTAATTCACCCTATAGGTGCTCTATGGGATTAAGATCAGGGCTCTGTGCTGGCCAGTCCACACACGATACGGAATTATCATCAAACCACGCCGTAACAGTCCCTGCTTTATGGCTCGGTGCATTATCCTGCTAGTACCAACAAGGCTCGGTTTCATAGTATTGCCACAGAGTTGGTAGGGCATAATTGTCCAGAATATCGAGGTAGACATGCTGGTTAACAGGTTTGCCCACGATAACCAATGGGCCGGAACAATACCACAAAAAGGCATCCACACACTAGTACACTGCCAGCTTCAAACTTGACCGTATGAACAGTGCACTGTGGTAAATAGCGTTCCCCCGGCTGCCGTGATACCCAAACGCGGTCATCAGACTGATGGATCGTGTATCTGGATCTTTTTCATTGATCTACTGTCCAGGATAAATGTCCTTTACACCATGCTGAACGACGTGTAGCATTCCGAGTGGAGATTAAAGACTTGTGAGCAGCTGTACGACCACGGTAACCTATGGAATGAAGTTTTCTGCGAATGGTACGTGTACATACCGAGGTTCCAGCATTTTTACTCACCTGTACACTGAGGTCTTATGCAGTATTCCGTCGATTAGCTCTAACGACTCTCCTGAGGCTTCGACGACCTCTATCACTGATTTTCTTTGGTCTGCCGGTACGTTTTGCTGCTTCAGGCACGCCATGTGTCTTCCACTTATTCAGTACATCCAAAACAGTTGACTTGGGTATGTTGAAACGCCTCTCGGTTTCTCTTATGGACAACCCACTAATGCAACACCCAACAATCTTTCCTTCCTCAAAGTCAGTTCAGCGACATTTCCTCTCATCCTCCCAGGGCGATATGATCGCGGTCAGCTGCAGGCTTGTTTTTATAGCGTTTGCAGCTGTACCGTGCATCTTAACAAGGCAGCGGATTCGTTCATTTGCTTTTGAAGGGGTGTCCGGTGGCCTTTGTCAATATAGTGTACATATAAAGAATGAAAATGTATTTTTACGCCAGGAAAAAAGTATCTGCATACCGAACAATGCTCTGTTTGAAAGCAGTTAAACATTACATTATGCAAACTGACAGCAAATGACAGTCTCGCACTGTTTAAAAGACACTTTATAAGATCTCTGGTGAGGCAATTATGTTAGTTTCAGCTGTTATGGCTCCGAAAAATTACGAGTTTTCCATTGCAATGCACGAGAGGATTATAGCTCTTCAAGACTGAGGTTTAAGTTATCGCGAAATTGGTAAGAAGTTAAAGTTGAACTTTTCTAGTGTTCGGTACGTAATGAAAAAGAAAAAGAGAATGGTAGCACAAAGAAGAAATAGCGATCTGGGCGTAAGAAGCTAAATGCAGGGCAGAGGAGCGATATCATTAAGGAAAGTATCGAAAGACTTCTCCGTAAGTGCTCGAGAACAGATGTCGTTTCAACATCGGGACCATAGTTAGTTCTCAAACTATTCGTAATATTCTTCACGATGCACATATTCGACGCAGGACACCCAGAAAAAAAAACTTATGAGTGAAACTAATAGGAACAAGTTAGTAAAATCATGCTATGCATTGATTATGATACGCTTTCCAACATAACAGAAATCATTGCTCAAGTTATTACTCAAGTTATGAGGATAACGGCTGTAAAATAAATCTCGATCCGATGACCTGACTTTTGACCCCATTTTGATGATATTCAACAGAACCGGTAAAGTATACTTCCAGAAAATCATGATAAAGTTTTATCTCAATCGAAGCATTTTTACGTAAGTTATAACGCATAAGGGCGATGGAATCGATCCCGCTCCTATGTCCTGATCTTTGACCCAATTTAACCCATTTTCAATAGGGTTCGTCCCCAGATGGTGATTACAGATTATAGTATTACAGATACTAAAATTTCTTCGAAATTGACACATTTTTACGTACGTTATATCAAATAATGGCGATGGAATAGATCCCGCTCCTATGTCCTGACCTTTAACCCCATTTCACCCATTTTATTAGAATTCGTCCCCAGGTGATCCCCTACAACATACTAAAATTTAATCGAAATCGACTCATTTTTACGCAAGGTATGACGCATAATGGCAGCGGAATGAATCCCGCTCCTATGTCCTGACCTTTGACCCCCATTTCACCCATTTTCAATAGGGTTCGTCCCGATGTGGTCCCCTACCACATACTAAAATTTCATCGATATCGAACCGTTTTTACGCAAGTTATGACGCATAAGGGTCATGAAATGCATCCCGCTCCTATATCCTGACCTTTGACCCCATTTCGTAGTTTTCAATAGGGTTCGTACCCAGGTGGTCCCCCACCTCATACTAAAATTTGATTGAAATAGAACCATATTTATGCGAGTTATGACGCATAAAGGCATCGCGCTTCTATGTTAAACATTTGAATGTATCCCGCTCTTATGTCCTAACCATTGACCCCATTTCACCCATTTTCAATAGGGTTCGTCTCCAGGTGGTCCCCTACCACATACTAAAATTTCATCGAAATCGAATCAGTTTTACGCAAGTTATGGCGCATAAGGGCAATGGAATGGATCCCGCTCCTACGTCCTGACCTTTGACCCCATTTCACCCATTTTCAATAGGGATCGTCCCGAGATGGTCCCTTATCACATACTAAAATTTCATCCAAATCGAATCAGTTTTAGGCAAGTTATGACGCATAAGAGCAATGGAATGCATCCCGCTCCTATGCCCTGACGTTTGACCCCATTTAGTCCATTTTCAATAGGATTCGTCCCCAGGTGGTCCCTTACCACATACTAAAATTTCATCGAAATCGAACAATTTTTTCGCGAGTTATCGTGCGGACGGGCAGACGGACAAAGTTAGCGCATATACGGTTCTTCAACGTACGGTTGGAAAGTGTAAAAAAAAAAAAACGACTTGAGTTTGCCAAAGCTTATGTGAGCAGACCAGCAGTTTTGGCAAAATGTGATGTTTTCTGACAAAGCAAGTTTAATGATTTCAGTTCAGATGGGAAAGAAATATGTGTGACGAAAGCCAAACACTTCGCTTGAAACAAAAATTTTAAGACCAACTGTAAAATATGGCGGTGGTCATGTAATGATTTAAGGAAGCATAGTTTTTAAAGGAGTTGGCAATATGGTCATTATTGAAACTAATATGAATGTTAGACATAATATTGATATATTGCGAGGTAATTTTGGCCAGTGCATCGAAATAGGGAATTGCAGGGTCATTCTATTTACAACAGGACAACTATCTTAAACATACATTCAACGTAACAAGGTTCTGGTTGCTTTATAAAGTGAAAAATCAACTGAAAACACCCTCACATTCACCAGACCTCAACCCTATTGAGAATTTGTGGCATTCGTTGGATTTTCAAGTGAGGAAAAGGAAAATTTCCGACAAAACAGTATTTAGACAAGCACTCAGCTAAGAATGGCTGAAAATTAGTTTAGAAACAACTAGAAAATGAGCAGAATCAATGCTCAGGTGATTTTTTTTTTCTGATTGGAAGTTTAACGATCACCGTAAGCACCTCAGTGGGCTATAAGCAGTCGCCCGTCCCTAATTTAGGGCCACTGGCTCCAGGGAAGCGAAAGAGCCAGCGTCGTAAGACAAACACAACATCCGTCCCTCAGCGGGATTCGAACGCGGACTCATCTCTGACGAATGATCAGAAGCCATTGCTTACACCACTGCGCCACCGGGGCGGCGCCTAGGTCATTACAAGTTGTAATCGAAGCAAAAGGCATGCATACTAAGTACTAGTGACATTTTTTATTTCGAAAGTTTCTTGTTTTTGTTTATCTTTACTTACACTGAAGAGTAATTAAATTAGAGAGACAGCTGGCGTTATGCAAATGGGCGCTGTGGGCGCCCCTGTAAACGGAAACGACATGACGTATGCAGCGATCCGACAATATATAAGGAGTGATGTGATGGAAATCAGTAAGAGTCGGACGCAGTATGGGTAAGACGAAGGATCTAAGCGCATTTAATCGTGGACAAATTGTCGGGGCCCGACGAATGGGTCACTCCATCTCGGAAGTCGTGCAGGCACTGGGATTCTCACGAGCCACTGTGCCACGGGTGCACCGTGAGTACATCGAATCCGACAAAACCATTCCGGCAAGGGCCAACTGCCGTGGACAACAGCGTGTGGATGAGCGGGATCATCGCCGGCTAACTCTCATTGTAACAGCTGATAGACGGGCCACAGTGCAAGAAATCACTCTGCAATTTAACGCTGGTGCACAAAAACGTGTAAGCAGCCACACCATCCAGAACCATCTCCTCGCTATGGGGTACAGAAGCCATCGTTCCACGAGGGTACCCGCTGCTGACCGCACATCACAAGGTGCAAAGATTAGCATGGGCGCTGGAACATCGCCACTGGACCCTAGACATGTGGGAAAATGTTGCCTGGACTGATGAGTCGAGATTCACGATGGTACATGCGGATGGCACGATAGGAGTACGGCGCAAACCACGTGAATCCTTCCTGCCAGCAGGGTACTCTTCAAGCTGGTAGGGGTGGCTTTCTCGTCTGGGGACTGTTTACGGGGATTGAAATGGGACTCCTGGTACGTGTGACATCGTCCCTCACAGGTCAACGTTACCGGGATATCCTGGGCGACCATTTGCTCCCGTTTGTGCGTCTTCAACAACCCATTGGGGACCTCATCTTGCAATAAGACAATGCACCGTGCCATCGCTCCCGAATTGTATCCGAATGATTGGATGAACACTCCACCGACGTGACCTCGCTTCCTTATCCAGCTAGGTCACCTGATCTCAATCCCATTGAGCACATCTGGGATGCCATCGAGAGAGATGTTCGAGGCTCTGATCCCCCTCCGTCAAGTCTTCGTGAACTGTGGGAGCTTGTCCAGGGGTCGTGAATCCGCATGGCTTCCCAACGCTTCCGGTGTCTTGTCGAGTCCATGCCGAGAGGAATCGCCGCCGTCATCGGGACGAAACCTGGTGCTACACGTTACTAGACAGGTATATCTAATTCAATTGCTCTTCGGTTTATATGCAGATACTTTTTTCACATGAAGAAATAAGATTTTCATTTGCTATGCATATATGTTTCTTCTGATTATTAAAAAAAGCGTGTGTGTGTGTGTGTTTATTGGAAAATTATCCCACCGGTTAAAAATGTTTCGTTACTACTGCTGTTGTTGTGGGTTTAGCGAACACCGTGAGCAGCTCAATGGGTTATAAGCAGTTGCCCGTCCCTTATTTATGGCCACGGGTTCCAGGGAAGGAAGAGAGCCAGTGCCGTAAGACAAACACAAGATCCATGCCTCACCGGGATTCGAACCCACACCCTTTTTTTTTTTTTTTTTTTTTTTTTTGATTGGAGGTTTAACGACCACCGTGAGCAACTCAATGGGCTATAAGCAGTCGCCCGTCCCTAATTTAGAGTCACTGGTTCCAGGGAAGGGAGAGAGCCAGTGCCGTAAGACAAACACAACATCCATGCCTGACCGGGATTCGAACCCGGACCCTTTACGGACGAATGATCAGAGGCCAGCGCCTTAGACCACTGCGCCACCGGGGCGGCCCCACACCCTTTTCGGACGAACGGTCATAAGTCAGCGCTTAGACCACTGCGCCAGATGGGCGGCCTACTTCCAATTCCATATTGTCTGTTGTTAAATACGAAACGCAGATAAATAATAATAAATTTTATTCTTGTTGTTACTTGCAAGATTTATGACTATTTTTGTATTATAGAAAACAGCAAGGGAGAATCAGGGAAAAGGCCTCAGAGAGTCCTGGCAAAAGCCCTGATTTCCCAAATATATATAGACAAGCAAGCAAAGGTTCATCAAACACAGCAATAATGTTAAGTGTTAGTTATATTATAAATAATTTGTTTTTTACTATTAATTTTTTGTTATTTAACTTAAGTATTTTTTTAGTTTATTTTTGAATAAGTTTAGGTTATTTGTTATAGTCAACTCGACAGGCGGTGCAATCCAAAATTAAGGACCAACATAATTTAAACTCCGTTTCATCAGGAGAGCTTTTAGATGTATGGGTCTCAATAATGATTTATGTCTCGTTTCATAGTTAAAAGTATGAAAATTCAATTTAATTATATCTGTGTATAAATTTTGTTTTATTCTTTGGAACATTAGTTTGCCGATTTTGAAATCAAATAATTGCTTAACAGATAAAATTCCTTAATTGTTGAGGTTGACATGAATATGGTGAAAAGTGAAACGTGGGATGTTGGTACGAGAAGCAGAATTTGTTTTTAAGTCTAATACCCTAATGTATTTATTCTGTAATATTTGTAGTTTATTGATATTAGTTTCAGTGGTTTGTCCCCATGAGGAAAAGCAATAATTCATATTTGATTGTATGAGCGTGTAGTATAAAAGTTTAAGTGTCTTTAGTAGTTAGACTTGAAATAATTTTGCTTACAGTCCCAATATTTTTAGAGATTCGATTTGCAATATCTTAGGTCAGAATTTAAATAATTCCCAGATACTCAAAACTTTATGCGCCATATAAAAGCTGCCCCGTGGCCAGACGTTGTTAGGCGGGCCATGGTTCATCGGGACGAAAGGTGGTGCTACACGTTATTAGACAGGTATATCTAATTTAATTGCTCTTCAGTATATGTGGTCAGCGTTTGTGACTGCCATGGAGATAACCTCAGGTTCGGTCCTGTACAGGTACGAACGTTCGAAACACTAAATACTCGCCGTGCGTCGGATGGACACGTTAAGCCGTCGGACCCCGGGTACTGGCCCCCAGTAGTAAATAAGGGCGTCTTCTACCTCGCTTCCGTGTCACTTTCCTATCGGGCACTCTAGCCCAAATCTCCTAGGTTCCTATTTCTAAGGGCTGTGTAAGACCTGGGGTCAGACACTCCCTTCCTAAAATCCTCTACATATGATCTGATTTGATCTGATGGGCACATTAAGCCGTCGGACCCCGGGTACTGCCCCCCCCCCGGTAGTAAATAAGGGCGTCTTCTACCTCGCTTCCGTGTGAATTTCCTATCGCGCACTCTAGCCCAAATCTCCTAGCTTCCTATTTCTAAGGGTTGTTTAAGACCTGGGGTCAGACACTCCCTTCCGAAAATCCTCTATATATGATCTGATCTGATCTGATCTGCCAACTTAGCGGCACATTAACCCGTCGGACCCCGGGTATTGGCCCCCCAGTAGTAAATAAGGGCGTCTTCTACCTCGCTTCCGTGTCGCTTTCCTATCGGGCACTCTAGCCCAAATCCCTAGCTTCCCATTTCTAAAGGTTGTTTAAGACCTGGGGTCAGACACTCCCTTCCTAAAATCATCTACATATGATCTGATCTGATGGGCACATTAAGCCGTCCTACTCCGGGTACTGGCCCTGGGTAATAAATAAGGGCGTCTTCCTCCCCCTTTCTACCTCGCTTCCGTGTCACTTTCCTATCGGGCACTCTAGACCAAATCTCCGAGCTTCCTATTTCTAAGAGTTGTTTAAGACCTGGGGTCAGACACTCCCTTCCTAAAATCATCTATATATGATCTGATCTGATGGGCACATTAAGCCGTCGGATCCCGGGTACTGGTCCTCCGGTAGTAAATAAGGGCGTCTTCTACCTCGCTTCCGTGTCACTTTCCTATCGGGCACTCTAGCCCAAATCCCTAGCTTCCCATTTCTAAAGGTTGTTTAAGACCTGAGGTCAGACACTCCCTTCCTAAAATCCTCTACATATGATCTGATCTGATGGGCACATTAAGCCGTCCTACTCCGGGTACTGGCCCTGGGTAATAAATAAGGGCGTCTTCCTCCCCCTTTCTACCTCGCTTCCGTGTCACTTTCCTATCGGGCACTCTAGCCCAAATCTCCTAGCTTCCTATTTCTAAGGGTTGTTTAAGACCTGGGGTCTGACACTCCCTTCCTAAAATCCTCTACATATGATCTGATCTGATCTGATCTGACGTTGTTAGGCGGGTTAAAGTTGTTTGGCGGGTTTCCAGTAAAAACCGCTTTGTTCCACTTCTAACTGGTTTCTGCGTGTGTGTACAGCAGCAAAGTAATTCTCCGTAGTGGTTAGTCACAGCCAGAACAGTGTATGTACGCGGTCATAAGTGTAAGTGAAGAGAGAACAAAGGCAACGGAAATGGTTTTAAGTACAAAACAGCGGATTTTTATTGTGGAACAGTATTTCAGAAATAACTCATACAAGGTTTTAAATGAGTTCTTTACAGGAAAATTTCCACATTGGGCAGCACCGGCGAAATCAGTGGTACAGAAGTTAGTGCGGAAATTTCTTGAAACCGGCACGGTGTGCAACAAGAAAAAAAAACCCGAGACAATTCGTACTGAAGACAATATCATGGATGTCTGTTCACAATGATGTTACTAAGCCCTCGGAAGTCGATTCACCGATTATCGTCTGCAATGGGAATATCTGCCACGTCATGCCGACGCATACTTAAGGTGGATTTGCATTTTCGACCGCACAAAGTTATGGCTCTCCAAGAACTCAAAACTCCTGATTATGCAAAACGGATGCAATATTGTAAGTGGTTTCAGGAGACCATTGTCAGCGGTGAAATGGACCCAACGCTTTATTACATGGCAGATGAAGCATGGTTTCCTCTGTCCGGGTATGTCAATGCGCAAAACAGCAGGATTTGGACCAACACCAATCCCAGACGGACAATGGAGACTCCTCTGTACGACCAAAAGATAGGCGTTTGGTGTGCTGTGTGTGCAAAGAGGATAGTCGGCCCAGTCTTTTTCACTGACACCATCAACCCGGAGTGCTATATTCAGCAACTGTTCAACCCATTTGTTGCCGCACTTACAGTAGAAGAGCGAACATATGCTTTCTTTTAGCAGGATGGTGCAACGGCGCATATTGCGCGAAACAGTCTAAGTGCTGTGCATGAAGTGTTTGGGGAGGACACTATGGCCACCCAGATCATCCCACCTGTGACTTATCTGGGGAGCATTGAAAGTGAAAGTGTACGCAACTAATCCGCCCACCCTTGATGAATTAAAAGCTAACATTACGGATGCCATAGCCAAGATTACTGCCGATGAATTGTGGCGCGTTACGAACAACATGTTCCGTCTTGTGCAGCTCAGCCTTGATGTTGGAAGAGAGCACTTTCAGGAGTTGTTGCAAACGCAGGTAAATTACTCCTGTTTTCTGTCATTTGAAATATTCTTTACCGTGTACAGTGACATTGCCTGGCTGTTGTCGTTCATTATACTCGGGCCTCTTTTATATGGCACACCCTGTACTATATCAATAGGTGTATTATACAAAAGTAAATATAGAACTTGTGTTTGTGGTATTTTCTCTCTAGTAAAGACAAGAAGTTTGGTTTTACTAACATTAATTATAAGTTCATTGTATGTTAAACATCAAACAACGTTAGGTAGTAGATATAAAAGTATTATTCGTAGAATCTAGAATAATTTATAAATGGATCTCCAAAATTCTGATCAACAGCGATACAAAATGAAATGTTTTATCTAAACGAATTTTATTCTTTCTCTTTCTCTGTTTTATTTTGCGAAACTTCAGATTTTGAAGTGCGTTTATTCATATATTAACTATTTTACTGCATTTGTTTCATTCGTCTTAGGAGAAATTGACAACGATTTAAATATCTTCCTGCATTTTATTATTTCTCCCTTTTCGAGACTGCCCCCATTCACTCCCTCCCCACTCGGAGCTCCGGTCCTCAGGGTATGAAAGTTATGACATTGCCGTCATCTCCCTCAAAAGAGGGCACGCACATTTAGGCAAAGAGCTGCGAACAAGTCAGCAGGTGTGATAACACATGAACTAAAATTCACTTTTACTCGTGAACCAAGGTTTAGTTTTCAGAACAATTCCCAGAAGACATTTCAGAGCGATGCGATCTTGATATTTTCCATTAAATATCAAGGCAAAGATTTCTATCAGACGATGCAGTGCAACTTTTAGTTGTTAAGGAGATATTAAGGTCACTTTATACATTCCGTAGCCGATTCTTCATCGAACAAAGGTTTATAGACACGACATTTCGCTCTCGTTTTGCAGGCAAGCAGTTCACTTTGATTTATTTATTTTTATGATCTCTGTCTTCATAGGCATCTTTCCGTAAACGAATTTCGTGAACATAAAGGCTGTTCTACTAAAGCTACCCAAAGATGTTCTGGAACCCGAATCTCACAGGTCATGCTTGTAATAATAATGCTGGCTGGAAACAACGATTTCTTATTTTTACACGTAAAAGATCATCCGTAAACTAAAAGAACTTCCAAAATTATAAGCTCAACATGTTTCGACCTAACTAAAGTTATGTCTTCATCAGGGGCAGGTCCAACCATAGACTTGTGTCTTCATCAGGAACAGGTGCAACCATGGACTTGTGTCTTCATCAGGGACAGGTCCAACCATAGACTTGTGTCTTCATCAGGAACAGGTCCAACCATAGACTTGTGTCTTCATCAGGAACAGGTGCAACCATGGACTTGTGTCTTTGTCAGGAGCAAGTCCAACCATGGACTTGTTATGTCCTCATCAAGAGTAAGTCCAACCATGGGCTTGTTATCACTTCATCAGGAGCAAGTCCAACCATGGACTTGCTATGTCTTTATCAGGAGTTATCAGATTATGTCTTCAGCACAAAAGTTATGTCTTCATCAGAAACAAGTCTTTATCAGGAGCAAGTCCTTGCTCCTGATAAGGCTATAACTTTAGTTAGGTCGAAACATGTTGGGCCTATAATTTTGTAAGTTCTTTTAGCTTAGGGATGATCTTTTGTGTGTAAAATTTAAAACATCGTCGTTCCCAACCAGCATTATTTTATTGCACACAGAAATGCTTTGCGAATACATGCTTGTAATGTTGTAAAAGGTGTTTGTTAGCCGATAGACACCGTTCTGTGAGCTTTAACAATCACTACGAGTAACTTTTATTATTGCAGTCACCCATCCCTACTTTAGGGACACTGGTTCATATAAGGAGGTTAGAATAAGATATCTGGAGATGCTCTCATCAGCAGAGCAGAACCACTTTGCGTGAAGCCTATAACCGCAAGCAGCGGCCATTAAAGTGTGAGAAAGCTGGTGGTTTTCAAGTAAATGCATTCACTATTTTGAAATAACTGTGAATAGATAGATAGATAGATAGAGAGGTTTGTAAAATAGTTCTACTTTTGTCTCGTATGATTTCCACTTGGTCAGAAACAGCGGTGGAAGACGAACATATTTCAAGGCAGTGACTCAGAAAGAGTAAACATTTCATTTCGCTGCGTAAAGCGGCGTCGGCGACACAGTTTTAGCTTTTTACTACTAACCACACACACCTCCCAATTTGAACTTGGAATCGTTAATGGTCGAAGAAGTCCCCTGTGGCTTGATTTGATTTGATTTGATTTATTTTATTTAGCTGTCACATCCAATACATACAGAACATCATAGACGGTGACAACTGCGATAGTAGAAAGGAAAAAGGCAGAATGGATTAACAAGTCCTCTTCTCCCAACTCAAAGCAAGCAAAAACAGAAATACAAGTCAAGTCAGAACTGTTCAAACATTATATTATAAACTGAAATTAATAGATGTAAGTCAAAGGAAAAAAAGAAGAAAAAATTCATGTTTTCTAATAGTTAGAAAAAAAAACCCTGCAAAGTTTCAAAAATAACGAAGCAGTAGCATCACAAGACCCTAAAAAATGCCCATAATAAATGAAAAGCCGTGGTGGCGAAGTGGTCTAAGTGATGGCCTCCGATCATTCGTCCCAAAGTGGTCCGGGTTCGAATCCCGGTGAGGCATGGATGTTGTGTTTGTCTTACGGCACTGGCTCTCTCTCTCTTCCCTGGAACCAGTTACCCTAAATTAGGGATGGGCAACTGCTTACAGCCCACACAGCAGCCCCGGTGGCGCAGTGGTCTAAGCGATGGCCTCTGATCATTCGTCTGAAAGGGGTCCGAGTTCGGACCCCGGTGAGGCATGGATGAGGTGTGTGTCTTACGGCACTGGCTCTCTCGCTTCCCTGGAGCCAGTGACTCTAAATTAGGGACAGGCGACTGCTAATAGCCCAGTGAGTTGCTCACGGTGGTCGTTCAACCTTCAATAAAAAAAAATGAAAGCCGTGTATGTGCATAACCGCATAACTAATGTTCGCCAAAATATTAGTTTACAGTTTTACAAGTTTCGAAGTTGCATTAAGTATTTTTTAAGCAGTGATTTAAATAATTTTAAACTATTAACTGATGGCAAGGATATATGGCCAAGGTGTTCCAAAACGTTGGACCAGCAAAATTTATGTGGATTTCAATCGTTCAGTTTTCATTGAAGTTTTCAATGAGCTTTACGAAGTAGACTGTGGATGAGAATTAAATCTTGAAAAAGATTAAGTTTCACCCTTTTAAACATTATAATGCCCAAGTTATTTTTGATAACTTGATCAATTGTTAGTAGATTAAAATCGTTATGATGAGCACGCTTAACACTGAACAGGATCCGGTATTGAGAAAATTGACTTTTCAGTTGCAATATTCTAATAAATGTATTTTGAAACCTTTGCAGTTTATCGATATTATATTGAGTAGCAAATCCCCAAGATAATATACAATTATTTTAATGAGACTGTACCAGTGTAAAATAAATTTGAATCATCAGATTTGGGGTTAATAAAGGAAGGACATTAATAATTATTCCAATACCCCGTGAAATCTCTTTAGCAAGGTCATAGACCGAAGATCACTCATTCATTCAGAGTGATCTTCGGTCACACTATTAGACCGAAGATCACTCTGAATAGAAGTTTCTAAGTAAGTATGACTCTTCCCAACCTCTAAGGAGTTTACAAGTAAGCGTATTGTTGTTGGCAGAGGAGGGTAAGGTATATGATGTGAAACATTCATGATTTCAGTCTTACGAGGATTCAGGACGAGATAACCAATTGTTTAAAGATGTAAAGTAATCATCCAATTTATGAGTAAGATCCTGTATGTCATCACCCTCCAAACAGAGAAGCTACATCATCAGCATACAAAATAAGTTCTTCGTCCAATCAAAATAAAATATTTATGTACAAATGAACAGCAATGGGGCCAAGACCAAACCCTGAGGTACTCCTCGGCTAATCTGCTGTTTATTAGATTTCCATTGTTCGTACTGTACATATTCCTGTCGACCAGATAAATAGCTTCTAAAAAGAGCCAAAACTCTTCCCCGTATTCCAATATCCTGCAATTTTGTAAGAGCAATTTGATAGTTAATTGCGTCAAAAGCTTTTGAAATGTCCAAAAACAGTCCTGAAGGTATATATATTGTACGATAAATTCAATTGAATTTTGTTCGTTAAATGAAGTAAAGCTATGTCCGTAGAACCATTTGGAATAAAACCAAGTTGATTTTGATTTAACAAATTAAATTTTATAGTGAAATCTAATAACCTGGAATAGTTGTCCAAATATTTTAGCAAAAGTTGAAAAATGAGCTAAAGGTCCATAACTATTCAAATCTCGCTCTGAACCATAATTATAGGTCGGCGCTATTTTCGCAATTTTAAAAGGACGGGCAAATTTCGGTTCGTAAAGCAGCATTATAAATATGCAATAGAGGATCAATGATATATGGCATAACATGTTTAACAATTTCAGGGAGGATATCATCATGCCCCACTCCCTTGTGAATGTTAATATCATTTAAAAAGTGAAATAGTAATCTTTAATAGATACATCGAATTCTGGCAAAATGGTCCAACATACGGAGAGATTTCTTCATCATTGTGCATGAGGAATTATTAAGAACCTCTTGGGGAGCTTTGATGAAATGTGCGTTAATCAAGTCCACAATAATCTGTTTGTTATAAAATAGGACAATGATCATGAGCCAGTTGAGCAGGAAATTTTGACACCTTAGTTCTACCAAGAAATAAAATTAAATGCTTCCAGGTTAATTTCGCGTTGTTTTGAGAAAAAATGTTATGGTAGAAGTCGCTTCACATTACATAACAAAAACGATGCACTATGAAAAGTATACAATGCTAAGTCATTAGAAAATTCAAGACAAAGTCTAGGAATCTTAGCTTTTAACTTATTTTCTTATGAGAACAATGAAAAATACAGTGACTTATTATGAAAACTCTGCAGGTATTTTATTAGTTTGAAAAACGCACTACGTATCGTCACCTGGAGTAATTCTCGGTCACTAAGTTTCCGTGGAAATTCTTGGTCATATACTTTTTTTTTAATCAAAATAACACTTCACCAAAGTAAAAAAAATCATAGAAACGATTCGAACATTCTACTTTGCAATGCATAACTCCTCAAGTTAAAATTTATTATGAAAAAAATATTTTAAAACCAACTAGTTAAGTTTCTGTGAAACAACATTGGCCTAAGTAAGTGCACACATTTGCAAATATCTTTGTCATTAATAAAGTTTTAATTATTTTACATTGTTTCTTTTTTGGTAAAATTATAAACTATCAAAGCTTCTAAAAAAATTCAACATTTTCTTATGCTATTCTAAATTAATTTATAGGAGTATACCAAACTTTGCCCCATATTTCAGGGGTAATTCCTGGTTAGTGTAGTTTTCCAGTATTTATGCTTGGCATTTTACTTATTGTGACCATCCAACCTCTGTAATAATATTTATCATGCAATTTTTTAACCCTAACTACAAAGCGACTGTGACTGCAATGTGATAATTTGTTGTGCCAAAAACATGTGCATATTGCCTAAATGTTAGTCAGTTATTCAACTTGCTTTTTCCCTGTATTCCATTTATCTAAAAATTTAGTCAATTATTTTAATGTACTTTCGGTGTTAACTATGGGCTATAATATTAAACAGTTTCTGTGAAATGTATGCATCATGATGAGCAATATAAGCCAAAGAAAGATATCAAGTTAAAGAAATTAAAGCTTGAAGAGGCTATATATACGATGGAAAATGAAAATTTCAGTGAAAGTGCAGCTGCTAGAGCTGTAGATATGCCTTTTTCAACTTTGCAGGCCTATTTAGCAAGCTTAAAAAACAAAACAGAAATAAAGCTTGTAGATGCTCCTTTAAGTATTCCAAGTAAATCAGAGGATAACGGCAGTTGCTCTGAATATATGGATGATTTAAATTTGATTAAACAGTTAGGTAAAAATACTTCATTGCAAAATACGAAAATAGTGTTGAGAAATATCCAGAATGCTGTAGAAGAACATAGTTATTGTGCTGTGTATTATGATGAGGATCATTTTTATATTGGGAAAGTCACAAACAAACAAGGAAGTAAAGTAGAAGCAAAATTTCTAGAAAAAGGAGCTGGAAACTTGTGTTGGCTTAAGAGAGTCGTACTAGAAACTATAAACATTCAGTACATTTCCTGTGGACCAGTAGATTTGCAAGGTGTTGATCCATTTACAGTGAATGATGAGCAAATAAATGTTTGGATAATGTAGAAGTGCAAGACTTCAGCATATCCAATAAAATTGTATTTAAGCTACTGCACAGTGTATGTTGTTCTCCTTTTTGGCTATATAGTTAATATAACTTCATATCATTTAGTTTAAATGTTTTAACAGATTATCATAAAACAATTAAATTATTACTCCATTTATATATCAAATATGGTGCTGACCAATAATTACCACAGAAGTGACCAGGAATTACCCCAACCCAGGGGTAATTATTGGTCACTTAATAATTATGATTAATCAAATTAAGAATTAAAATATGATGAAGTAAAAAATTTATAAAGAGCATATAACAAAGTACTTGCTCCATGCCAAAATTGGAGATGCGAGCTTTCATAGTTTTTATAATAATTGAATGTTATTGATTTTTGACCGGGAATTACCCCGGGTGACAATATTGGTTATTACAAGCATATAGCTCGAGTTCCGTGTTTTAACGGACTTCATGATGCTTCCGCGTCGTAAATTCTTTGGGGCTCACTCAGATGTTTTAATCTAAGGGCCCACACTAAGGCCTTAATCCGGCCCTGTTGCTGACAGGAAAATGCGACAGATTGTAGCCTAAGCTACCTCTTGAAAAACGCATAAACGGTTGCTTGCCTTGCCCGCATCTTCTTTTGGATCATTTCTTTCTAGCTGGTGAGCACATCCACAACAATTCTGGTCACTACAGCGCTGTGGTCAAAATAAGCTCCATTTTTAGTAAAGAGAACAAGGACCGTATAGTAATTGTTGCTGTTATGCTCTGGCTTGTTTTTTAATCTCTCGAATTCATTTTTTTCTCTCTTATTTAACACTGCTGTTCAGGAAGCTTGGGGTTTTGTCAGGCTTTTGTAGCCTTTTCCTTTTGCTTCCTCATTGTGCTCTGTTTTATATAACTCTTTTTTTCTTTTATGTATTATTGGAAATGCCGCCCCGGTGGCGCAGTGGTCTAAGCGATGTCTTGTGACCATTCGTCCGAAAGGGGGCCGAGTTCGAATCCCGGTGAGGCATGGATGTTGTGTTTGTCTTACAGCGCTGGCTCTCTCCCTCCCTCCCCTGGAACCAGTGACCCTGAATTAGGGACGGGCGACTGCTTATAGTCCATTGAGTTGCTCACGGTAGTCGTTAAACCTCCATTAAAAAAATGTATTATTGGGAATATTCAACAAAACAAGTAAATGAAATAAAAAAATTATTGATTTTCTCAATCAAAATTCCTTATATGAGGTGCCTTTCTCGATGAGTTCGTCGGCATAGGGAAAGTGCTTTAGCTCTATCAGCTCTTCGTTTGTGCAACTAAAGTAGTTATTGCATCACGTGGGTGTCAAATTCTTCCAGTGCATGCTGGTTAGAAAGCTAAACAATTCCACTGGTAATCGCTGCTTCGTTTTCTCCAAATCTCGTGAAGTTTGGATATGCCTCCGGCAGTAGCTTCCACCAGCTTCTCTCCCCACCCCACCCCACCCCCACATGGCTGCAGTGCTGCTTATAATGCTCTTCATAATGTCTCATGATTTGTACCAAGCCCTAATTGACAGCCGATCTTTACCATCGCTTTTTTCCATCATTTCTTGAAGACGCGTCGCAGAAAGATGAATTTCAAGTTTCTTATGACATTCTAATCCACTGGCAATAAGTAATGTGTTTAGCAGAAGGAAGATCATATGAAAAGATATACGATATTTCTTTAAATACAAAAACCTTTCTCTCACAAACAGCTCTATAACGAATCACAGGTATAGGGGCAGAGCTAAACGAGGTTATACATGTAATCTCTAAGTAAAAACAATGCGCTTGCTATTCAAACGCAGCTTCAAAACAAGTCTTCTAGCCTTCCCCCTTCTAATTATATTGCCACACCTAAGCTCCTCCTGTATAGAAAAATTCTGGAGCGTCCACTGATAATCAACGTATATTTGATAGCCCCGAGGATTAAGAATTTGAAGGTATACACAGTCGAGTCACATTATTGTGACCACCTCCTACTTTTGACGTCAACAGCCCGTAGCCAATGAAAGAAGGCACATGTCGTGAGCTGGCTTGGAGGGTATATAAGGTGTGCTGTAGGCATTCTGAAAACACATCACTCGTTGCTGTCAGGAATAAATAAAGCGATTTATCAGATTTGTGAAAAAGGGGTGATTACTGGCTTTCGGGCCAAGGGTGGCACTATTTCTGAAACAGCGCTGTTTGTGAACTGTTCACGTGCCGCTGTGGTTAAAGTGTACCGTGATTGGAGAAATGGTACCTTTGCGAATAAGCGACGTGAAAACTGCGGAGCACCACGTGCCATTGATGTTAGAGGTGAACGTCGGCTTCGAAGGTGCATGAGGGCCGATCGACACGCTACAGTGGAGCAACTCACTGGCAGTGGAGCACCAGGGGGCTACCAGAAGTGCATCTAAAACGACAGTCAGCGAACCCTGCTGAATATGGGGCTCCGATGCAGACGGATGGTCACTGCACCTATACTAACGAAAGTGCATCGGCAGAAAAGGCTTACATTTGCACGGCAGTATCGGAATTAGACCTCCGCTAATTGGCAAAGGATTGCCTTCTCGGATGAGTCACGTTTTATGCTTCATCAAACGGATGGACGTTGGCTTATAAGGTGAGAAACATCGTAGAACAAACGCTCTTGAACCATTGCTGGAAGAACACAAGCTGGTGAGGGCATGTTTTCGTGTCATTCCCTGGATTTACTCATACCTGCGGAAGGAACTATGGACAGATTTTTTAATGAATCCATCCTTGCACACCACATACATGCTGATTGTCTTCCTTGGGGTGGATATGATCTTGCAGAACGACAATGCGACGTGTCACACAGCTAGAAATGTCCGAAAGTGGTTGGAAGAGCACGATGAAGATTTGAAAGTATTTCCCTGGCACCCTAATTTCCCAGACTTAAATAAACACAATTGAGCATCTGTGGGGCCACCTCGATCGTGTTGTTCGCTCTATGGATCCTCCACCACACAGCTGTCAGATGAACTACAGTCAGCATGGGTCCACATACCTGCGAACACCTTCCAGCACCTTACCGAGTCATTCAGAGCCAGTCTAGCTGCTGTCCGCGCTGCCCACGGCGGTTACTCTGGATATTAGCTGGTGGTCACAATAATGTGACTCGACAGTGTAATAACAGTTTATTTTAAATGGCGTACTTTCCTAAACGTTAAAAGCAGACGTTATGGCGGGAACCCCCAAATTTTCCGGTAGTAGATCTCAAACCCACGTGTCCTCGCTCCGGAGCCGGTTATTCTCCCAACTGAACTACACCACCTTGGCTTATCGCTGCAACTAGACGTTTTTGCCTCACCACAGTGGAACGTCACATATAGCTTCCCCTCTTGAGAAACAGCTGGGATGGAATCTTAGTTTTCCTGGTCCGCCTGCAAACCATGCTTGAAGGATCTAACTGAAGAAGAAGATATTCTGATTAATTCCTGGTGATGTGTGGAAGAAGCATCACACATTATTCTCAAACCACACGGCCAAGAGATTCAGTTTTACGATCGGACGCCAATATAACGTAAATGTCCAAATTTGTCGGTTGTGGGATTCAAGCCCACGTCTTCTGGCCCCGGAGTAAGTCATTCTGCCGACTATACCCTTTCGTAAATATTAAAAAAGCGTCAAGTCATATTAGCTTGAAAATAACTTAAGTCTTCGATGATCAAACAAGCGTGATACTGAGCAATGTAAAAAGAGCTGTCTGAGCACGTTATAACTAATGCATTTTTAGCTTTGCGAGTCAAAGGGACTCTGTACCCTTAAAACTTTTTTTGTTTGTTTAAGAAGTTAACTTCGGTTTTCCATACCTTTTTATAACTAGGGCGATACTATGGACTGATTTTGGGAAAAAAAAAAAAAAAAAAAAAAAAGCATATTGTGTTTACAAATTTTAAAATTTAAAATTAAAAAAGAATGAAGTTATTTAAAAAATCTTTATTTTTTAATCATTCTGCAATGATTTTTTTTTTTAGATTTTTACGAGTATGTATTTTATAACTTTAGGGATTTGATTTTAAATAAACAAAATAGTTTAGCAGAAAAAAATACCACATATATATGTACAAAATCAGGAAAAAAGAGTATATTTTACATTTAAATTTTTTTGTTTTTATTTTATTGCAAATTCCATCCCTAAATCTATTAACTGGATGCTAGGGAAACTACCAAAACATTTTCAAGTGGTTTGATAAATCTATGTTCAAGTTTTAGTACTTTTAATGGAGTGACTTGTCGGGAAAATGCGAAGAGAGATAAATGAATTCAAAGATTTCATTCTTGTAAAAATGTTGTATAACCACAATCAGTTTCCTTTATGATTTTTTTGCGCATTCATAATACACATACCTACAAACGTACAGCTACTACAGTGAGTCTTGATCATATTATCCACCACAATCTCAGTATTTAGTCTACTAATTACAACTTCACATCAGCTGGCGGTGACGAGCAAAATCTGAAAAATTGAGAATAATGTCTAAAATAATTGTGAAAAAAATGTTTTCAAAATATTTTGCTCATGCTTTTCTTGGACCATAAAAAACAGTCTGAAGGAACACACTAATGCATAAAATAATTATAGTGTCTGCATTTAGATTGGCCTATTTCACGACTTTTGCCTCTTTATCCAAAAGCCAGTTGTCACCTAAATCACAGAACTAGGAATGGTGGGGGAAATAAACAGCTACATTTAAATTAATTAATAAATTAATGAGGAAGGGTTGTAGAGATTTTCAGATATTTAGGTAAGAGAGAAAAAAAAACCACAAAAACCTGAAATTGTGTTATGCAAAACTGAAAGTTCATGTACGAGGCAAAGTCAGGGGCTTGCGAGCAGGAGGAAAACGTAAATATAGTAGTGATGCATATTTCTTTTGAAATGTCATATTTATTCTGTGAGATTCAATGGTCAACACCATCCCTGAAGTTTGCCTGTGTCATTTCAACAACTGATTTTTTTTTATCTATTTATTCTGTGAGATTCAATGGTCAACACCATCCCTGAAGTTTGTCTTGTCATTTCAACAACTGATTTTTTTTTATCTATTTATTCTGTGAGATTCAATGGTCAACACCATCCCTGAAGTTTGCCTGTGTCATTTCAACAACTGATTTTTTTTATCTATTTATTCTGTGAGATTCAATGGTCAACACCATCCCTGAAGTTTGCCTGTGTCATTTCAACAACTGATTTTTTTATCTATTTATTCTGTGAGATTCAATGGTCAACACCATCCCTGAAGTTTGCCTGTGTCATTTCAACAACTGATTTTTTTTTATCTATTTATTCTGTGAGATTCAATGGTCAACACCATCCCTGAAGTTTGCCTGTGTCATTTCAACAACTGATTTTTTTATCTATTTATTCTGTGAGATTCAATATTCAACACCATCCCTGAAGTTTGCCTGTGTCATTTCAACAACTGAATTTTTTTATCTATTTATTCTGTGAGATTCAATGGTCAACACCATCCCTGAAGTTTGCCTGTGTCATTTCAACAACTGAATTTTTTTATCTATTTATTCTGTGAGATTCAATGGTCAACACCATCCCTGAAGTTTGCCTCTGTCATTTCAACAACTGTTTTTTTTTGTATATAATACACAAATCACATATTTTTGAATAATGATGACCTACCTTATTTGCTTTTATGAATTAATAAATTCAATGCATACCATTTGATAATACCATGCATATTTGACGCACAACAAACTTGTGGAAAATCTTTCTTCTTCACAAAACAAGTGAGGCATGTTGTGTGTCAAAAAAAAACGTTAACATTAAAGGAGGCGTGACTTTTCTAGGGACATCTCAGTAGTAAAAATATTTTTACTCGTGTTATATAATACTTCCGATCAACTCAAACTTTCGTCACAATATACTAAAAGTACCAAAGTTTATTTTAGGGTAAAAATTAGAAAATCAATATTTTCGTCAGTTTTTGCGAAATGAAGGGTACCGAGTCCCTTTAAAAGGTGAAATTTATTTACTGCTAAGAACTGCACAAGTTAACACTAAAAACTACTCAAGTTAAAGATAGCCGTCCGGCTATCTGAACATAAATACCCTATTCGTTCTGGCCTAACCACCACTGCACTTGTCAGGACTGTGTCTCAGAGGAGTTACACCCCGAAATAGAATCAAGCCAAGGTACTCACTTCTGATATTAATAAGGGTATGGTATTATTTACGGAAAGTCTATACAGTATATCTCGAAATTCCGTGATGTATGCTGTAACGATAAGACGTCATTTAATATCCCTTGCCCATGGAGATCTTTAATTACGTACCAATATTACATGAGTGGTGTGTCAGGACTGCATGATTAAATAATTAGAATTATTCCATGATTAAATAATTAGAACTATTCCATGATTAAATAATTAGAACTATTCCATGATTAAATAATTAGAACTATTCCATAATTAAATAATTAGAACTATTCCATGATTAAATAATTAGAACTATTCCATGATTAAATAATTAAAACAAAAACTGTTACCTGTTGTCAAGAATTTTTGTGGTTACTATTGCATTTCGGTCTTTCCATACTGTATATATTCATGTGTATGCTCGTTCCTTACAGCACTCGGTCTGATGGGGTATCGTTCACTTGACCGAAAAGTTCATTTCACCGAAAGGTCACTTCACCTAAAAGTTCATTTCATCGAAAGGACATTTGATAGAAAAGTTCATTACACCGAAGGATTACTTTACCTAAAAGTTCATTATATCGAAAGATCATTTCACCGAATGGTCAGTTAATCGAAAACTTAGAATTTTGTTGTTAGAGATCTGTTGGAGTGTGTTGCTGGTTTTTGAAAAACTGGCCACCTAAACATTATCGGATTGTATAAAAAATACACTTTAAATTTCTATGAATTTCCCCATGAGTAGTTTTTTCGAAATATAACATTATTTGTAAGACCTAAATCCGTGCCTTTTTGTCAAATGTTAATCCTCCGAGCTCATATTCATAAGGGTTACATAGCAAATCAAGTAAATAATGTTCCACTTTTACTCAAAAACGAAACATTAATTTTTTGACCGTAGGCCTAGAGAAACTGGCCATTTTAGTAGAATTTAAGCCTACTCATATTCATAAGCATTACATAAAATGTAAAGTAACTTTTTACGTAAACTTTATGAAAATGAGCACGCACGGTTAAAATTTGCTACAAAGGCCTAAGCCGAGACCGAGGGCCCTAAAATTGATTATTTTTGCCTGAAAAAATGTGCAACATTATTAACTTGACTTTGATGCAAACCTTATGAATATGAGCACGCACGTTTAAAATTGCTAAAAAGGCCTAAGCCGAAGCCTAGAGGTAAACTTGATTCTTTTTGCCTAAAAAAATGTGCAACATTATTAATTTTACTTTTTTATGTAAACCTTATGAACATGAGAACTGAACATGACTTTTATGCAAGCCTTATGAACATGATTAAAATTTGCTTAAAATACATAAGCCGAGGCCTATTGTCTTAAAAAAAATTGTCTTAAAACTAAAAATCTTTGCGTTCTCTGTGACACGGAGAAATCAAAAGTGCAATTTGAGTATGATCTCCTAACGTTTCGGTGGTCTGTCTGCCGAATTTACACCATGCTTCAACAGATCCTGTAATGAAATCCAAAGTTTTCGATAAACTGACACTTCGGCGAAATGAGCTTTCGGTGAAATGAACTTTTAGGTAAAGAGACCCTTCGGTGAAATGTACCTTTCGATCAAGTGACCCTTCGGTGAAATGTACCTTTCGATCAAGTGATCTTTCGGTGAAACAATCTTTCTGGTGAAGTAATTTTCGGTCAAGTGACCCTTCGGTGAAGTAAACGTCGGACAAATGAAGCAGACCCGGTCTGATGATGAGGTTAACCTCGACGCATACAGCACAAAACGTTTCAGATATGTATCAATAACGTTACAATTTCTCATTTTCGTTGCACTTTCAGAGATATCTTACAATTACGTTACAGCAGCATTTATTTTGGGACATAACTCTTTGTACATTACGGTTACGTTAAAAATAGCATTCACCGATACTACTGCTTTATAGTTTCCATTATACACATTTGCTACCTTGATGTTACATTCGGCAATATTTAACATTTCTGGTTTGGCAACGGCGTGGATGCTCATGCGGATTTATGCCATTTCACCGAAGCACTCTCGTAGTCGTATTTCCACGTGCAACTGGGATATTCTGCGGTGATATTGTCTTACTCTAGTTTCGGTGATTTAATATTTCATCCTTTTTTTGTGATGCAAGATCTGAAAATAAATAATTGTTTGAATTATTATAATTTTTTAATTCTAAATTGCATTTTATAAAACCTAAGTAGATGGCTGTGTTGTTGTTGTATTTGGATACTATACCAGCATGTTTTTTGTTTTTTTTACTTGAAGTTGAGAAACTTCATATTGGTAGGTATTTATAGAAATTACGAATTTGATTTTCTTCCTTTTTTTAGCTGAAATATACTCTATTCCATTTGTATAATAGAAATTCGACGCCCTCATTTGGAACAGATTTTTTGTTCTTTTTTTTTTATCAATATATAAACGCCGCCACTGTTTCCAATGGACTGCGTTGAACCTGTGAAAACGTAAACAACTCGTAATACGACTGTTGTTGCTTTTGAAACACGCCTGTCGAGTTATACTTGTTATTGTGATTTTACAAAGTTTGTTAAAACTATAATGTTCAACGTAGTAAATACGTAACAGTAATATGATGATGTCACAGATATCTTTTAAATACGTAACAGTAATGTAACGAAATTACAAATATCTTTCAAATACGTAACAGTAACATGAAGTTGGTATGTTGAAGTTACAAAGATCTTTCACTGTAACGTATCGGTTATGTTTCAAAAATATGTAACGTTTGAGGACATTTTACGTAACCGTAAGGTTTCTGAAACATTACTGTTACATTGCGCAACGTATCTGAAAACTCTCAATGTTTCAGTGCTACGTACTTGTAACATACGAAATATTATGTGCTGTGTGGGGAAAGATATTGCCTTTTATTATCTTATGTGTAGTTTTTAGCTGTAAATAAAATTTCATCTTTCAACTCGCAAAGCTAAAAAATGTATTAGTTGTATCGTGCTCAGACACTTTTTACGTTGCTTAGTGTGACTTTAGCGCGAATTCAGTGATACTTGCTTCAAGCGTGATAATCAAAGCGAAAGAATTAAACACTAACATCAAACTCTAAGGATCAGCTTAGTCTGCGATCCATTAGAAAATCCCCTTTCAAATTAGTTACAAACAAGTTCTATCTGAATTCTAACGAGAGCCTCGAATATCTAACGAGAGCAGAGCCTTGATACATCGTAAACAACTTTCTTGTCTCAGTTTTACGCATGCGTAATTCAACTTCCAAGCTCAGTGCAGTTGCCACAAAATATTCAGACGAGAGAGAAAATGTAAACACTAAGTTTGGAAAATGCTTAAGGAGAACGAATTAAAAGCTACATATTGGGTTGTCGGAAAAGTCGTGACGTATTTTAGCCATGTTTTGCAAAGGTCATTTATTGATAGAAAGAACCAAGATCAATCAATGATATAATGCCCGTTTTGTTCGATAACCTTTTGCCATCTTTCAGTGAGCTGCAGAATGCCTCGTTCATAGAAGGACCTGTCTTTCGTGGCGAAAAACTATACAAGGTGCTGATTTACAGCCTCATCTGAATTGAACGTTATACCACGCAAGGAGTGTTGAAGAGAGCGAAACAAGTGGAAGTCTGACGGCGCAAGGTCAGGCGAGTATGCTGGGTGTGGCAACACATCCCACCCAAGCTCCAATAATTGTTGGTGGATGATCAAACTTGTGTGTGGCCTCGCGTTGTCGTGATGGAACACAACACCTTTACGATGAACGAGCTCCGGACGTTTCTGGATGATGGATTCGTTTCAAACTGTCCAATTGCCGACAGTACACATTCGAATTGATTGTTTGGTTCCGTGGTAGGAGCTCGAAAAACACGACACCTTTAAAATACCACCACACGTCTCAGTGTGGTGGTAACTTCCGCTGATGAATGTGGTTTGAGGCGAAGCAGCACGTCGGGACCAAGACCGTTTGCGCAGCACATTGTTGTACACAATCCACTTTTCGTCACCAGTCGCTTCAAAAAAGGATCGTTTTCCTCACGTTTAATGAGCATGTCGCAGATGTTTGTACGCGCCGTCAATTGAGCTTCTTTGAGTTAATGAGGAACCCACACATCGAGCTTGCTTACGTATCCCAGCTTCTTCAGGTGGTCGTGAACGCTAGAATGATGGATGTGCAATGTGTCTGCAACCTCTCGTGTCGTGTAACGTGGTTTTGACTCGATCAATGACTTTATTTGGTAGTCAGCAACCTCGGTTGGCCTCCCAGACCGAGGAGCATCGTTGAGGTCAAAATCACCAGCACGGAATTTTGCGAACCACCGCTGGCACTGACGCTCTTGCAGAGCATTATCACCGTACACTGTACGCAACTTTTCACAAGCTTGACGCGCGTTCTTTTCTTTACGTAAGTAAAACAGTTAAATATGGCTAAAATGCACAGTTTGGTCTTCCATCTTCAACTTGATGTCAAATCTCCGCAAATCAGCGATATCGCTCACTGTTCCTTTTAGACTGCAGCTAGAACTGGCACCTGTCGAATGCCATAGCGATAACAGAGCTGCGCATGCCTCTAGTAATTCCATAACTGCCCAACCGCCATCGGGTACCAAAATACGTCATGACTTTTCCGACAAACCAATAGATACAGGAACTAAAAAGGAAAATAAATTAAAATATATGTCACAAAGTAACTATTATATTGCGCAGGCCTATCCAGATTGCAAGATTTACTAGAATAATCCTGTTTTAACCAAATTTTCACCGATCAAAGAAAACATTAAAACCACCTCTGCCTCATGCAATTAAGCGCGCGTGCCAAGGTCGCGAATAATATACATAGTGTGAGCCGAAAATTTTGCAATATTTGGATCACTTTATGTCTTGATACGTACCTTTACGACGAAAGCTCACTAGCATTCAAAGTATAGACCATCGTATTGCACCGTCTTTAGCCATCGGTCTGCCAGTTCTTCGATTCCGCAGTTCTTGTCCTTCGAGGCGAAGAACTCATCCGTCCCAGCTGCCACCTCTTCCTGGTTGTTGAAGTGCAGCCCGGGAAGGAAGTGGGCCATGGACCGGAACAAGTAATAATCCGACGGGGTAAAGTCCGGACTATGTGCAGGGTGTGGCATCAGTTCGATACCCTCAAGTTCCTGGAGTTTTGTCCTGGTCGTTCGCACGGTTTGAGGCCGAGCGTTGTCCTCCTGTAGGAGAGCGCGCTTTCTGTTCACCAGTCCGGGTACTTCTCCAAAATAGCATACATCCGCTCCAGCTGTTCAGAGTTGATGTTGATGGTTCGATCGTCTGGAACTAATTCGTAATGGATTATCCCTTCGAAATTCCACCAGACACATACCCTCACCTTGCGCTCGAAGCTCCCACTTTTGGCAACAGGTTCTGGAAGCCGGTCCCTGACTCAATGTGTTAGGATTACGGAAATACTCACTTTTCATCGCACGTAATAATTATCTTGATGAAACTACATCGCGCGGCTGTTCTAGGAGTTTTGTGCACACTTCCACTCGGCGGTTTGCTGCAGCTGGCGTCAGTTCGTGAGGGACAATGCGGCAGGTCCTGTAGACATTGCCGACGTCCTGAAGGTGACGAACCACGGTGGTCTGTGATATGCCCAGCTCGCCTGATAATCTCCCAGTGCTGGTTGTTGGATTTGCCTCTACAGCCTGGCGCACGGCCTCGGAATCCACGGTTCGCAGCCTACCTGACCTTGGCTGATCGTCTAGGCTTCTGTCACCTGAGAAAAATTTCTTGAACCATCTGGTACCGGTGCTGTGGCCCACGGAACATTCTCTTTTTGCATGACAAATGTTTCGTGTTGCTTGAGCAGCGTAATGGTCAAGTTCAAACTCGTAAAATAAACATTCCCTAATTAGCCGGTTGTGGCTGTTCATCTTTTAGGCGTCCCAACCACAGACAGAACGACGACATGCAATGCTTTCACAGCAACGAGTACCACTTTACATCCCTTTCGACTGACTGCAGTGCGCGACTTGAACTAGTTTAAACACTAGACATTCCCGCCGCAGCACACGCGTTTATGCAAATATTGAAAAACTTTCGCCTCACCCTCTGCATCTAATACCTGGGTCGGAGCTCTTTCAGTCAGTATTTCGTTTCGCCTCAACATGGGAAAAGCAAAGGATTTATCTGATTTCGACAAAGGCTAGATCGTATGGCAAGACGCCTTGGTAAGAGTGTCCCTGAAACAGCTACGCTGGTTGGCTGCTCATGCTATGCAGTAGTTAGTACCTATCAAATATCGTCCGAAGCCGGTTACATTTCGAGCCGTTGACAAGGCATGGGCAGTCTATGCCTCGTTGACGCCATATCTCGTCTTGTCCGCAGCAACAGGAGGGCTACTGTGGCTGATATTACCCAAAATTTCTATTGTGGTGAAGGGTCCAATGTGTCTGAACATACAGTTCCTCGTACGTTCTTGGTTATGCGTCTCCGCCGCCACAGACCTATTCGTGTGCCTATGGTCACAGCCGTCCACCGTCGTCAAAGCTTGCAGTGGGTACGTAATCATCGACATTGGACCATAGAAGACTGAAAGACGGTATCATGATCAGACGAATCCCATTCTCTGTTACACTATGTTGACGTACGAGTTCGTGTGAGGGATTTACCCAAGGAAGCCTTCTCTCCTGGACGCACTGTAGGACGGACCCAGGCGGCTGTAGGGAGCATAATTGTCTGGACAATATTTTCTTGGGAAACACTTGCACTCATTATCCCTGTAGAGCGAACTCTGACAGCTGTCACGTACCTGAACATCGTTGCTGACCAAATACACCCCTTTATGGAGACTGTATTCTCTGGCGGAGATGTCCTTTAACAAGACAATACTCCATGCACCACTGCGAAGAAGATTCAGGAATGGTACCAAGAACATGAAGAGGAATTCCATTTATTGCCATGACCCCCAAATTCGCCAGACATGAATCGTATAGAGCATTTGTGGTTAGAGTTGGAAAAACGGGTACGAGCAACAACACCCCAACCACGTAATTTACTGGAACTGTGGGATCTTCCGTTGCAATCGTGGTACCACATATCAAGAGACGCCTACCAACATCTCATTGAATCTACGCCTCATCGGGTGAAAGCTCTTTTGAAGACGATAAGAGGAACTATATGATATTTCCAGCAAAAACACAAATGTTGGGAAACTTCTGGCCACCAGCCGGCAGTGATGGGTCACTGCTGGCTGAAATCTGCCGCTCACGGCACGGTTACGGTCCGTTGGTGGCAGCCATTGATGGCCCTATAGCATCGCCGTGAACTACGGGCCTGCACGCAAGTGTCACTAGTGGCCCGTAGCTGGCAAGTGATACAACCCCAACACGAGGTAAAAGCAACGGGACTGCGCATGCGCAGGAGCAACACGTTCTGTCTCTCTCGTGGTTCCAGTTAGTTGAAGACGACGTTATCGCCAGCGTGAGATTTCAGTGGAAGTTAAGAGGAAAAAAACATATGTAAAGGGGCGAATTAATATCCTAATGAAATGCCACGTCGACGAAGATTACCGTCGGAAGAAATACACTGACGGAAAAAAAAAATCCCAACACCAAGAAGGGGTTGTGTTCGATAAACGACAGTTAGTAGGCGGTGAGAGTACATCTGTAAGATGACGTCTATGCAAATTTCGCGCTCGGCGCATACGTGTGGCGCTAGTAGCGCCCCTCGGAACATGCAAAGCAGGTTTGCTGTAAATACGCGCTGTAACGTTCGTGAGCGTTAGTTATCGTTGAGATTCGACGTAAGATGTTGATGTTAGTCAAGAATGCCTTTAAGAAGACAAAGAAACCATTATCAACAGCTCACGGAGTTTGAACGAATTCGTGTAATAGGGCTACGAGAAGGTGGATTTTTTTCCGCAATATTGCAGAACGACTTGGCAGGAATGTAGCCACTGTGTATGATTGTTGGCAGCGGTGGTCAAGGGAAGGTACTGCCTCAAGAAGACCGGGTTCCGGCCGGCCACGTGGCACTACTGAGAGAGAAGACCGCCGTGTACGGCGTATGGCCGTGGCGCATCGTAACGCGTCTGCGGCAGCAATTCGAGCTGCAGTTGCCACCACAGTGACACAACGAACTGTTACAAATCGGTTACTTGAAGGACAGCTCCGAGCCAGACGCCCTGTAGCGTGCATTCCACTTACTCCAAACCACTGCCGTTTGCGACGTCAGTGGTGTCAAGCTAGAGCCCATTAGATGACGGAGTGGAGATCTGTTGTGTTTTCTGATGAAAGCCGGTTCTACCTGGGTGCCAGTGATGGCCGTGTGTTGGTTAGAAGGAGGCCAGGTGAGCGCCTGCAACCAACCTGTCTGCGGCCGAGACACACTGGACCTACACCTGAAGTTATGGTCTGGGGAGCAATTTCCTATGACAGCAGGAGCACTCTCGTGGTTATCCCACGCACCCTGACGGCACAGTTGTACGTCGGTCTGGTGATTCAACCTGTTGTGCTGCCATTCATGAACAGCATTCCAGGGGTGTTTTCCAACAAGATAACGCTCGCCCGCATACCGCTGTTGTAACCCAACATGCTCTACAGAGTGTCGACATGTTGCCGTGGCCTGCTAGATCACCAGATCTTTCACCAATCGAGCACGTATGGGACATCATTGGACGACAACTCCAACGTGACCCCCAACCAGCATTAACCGTCCCTGTATTGACCGACCAAGTGCAACAGGCATGGAATTCCATCCCACAAACTGACATCCAGCACCTGTACGACACAATGCATGAACGTTTGCGTGCTTGCATTCAACATTCTGGCGGTTACACCGGTTATTAATGTACCAGCATTTCACATTTAAAATGGCTCTTCTCGCGCTTACAATAAGCTGTGATCTTGAAACCTTAATCGATTAAATATGTTACCTATACAAATGTAGAGGAATGAAATGGCGGCAATACAACTTTTTTTCGTGGTGTTGGGATTTTTTTCCGTCAGTGTATATATAAATAATTATTCATGAAATCTAAGAATTAGTCAAATACTCTCATGTATTTATAGAAACTCATTGCGTAGCAAAATTCCTGCACTAACACCCAAAGAATCGAGACAGCCATGAAATACACCCACTCCATTCCCATGAATAACAAGAATAAATTTCTGTGTAATCTTTCGCTTTAACACACACACACACACACACACACACACACACACACACACACACACACACACTAATTATACGAGTACAAAATTTATCAATTATTTGAAGAAAAAAAAAAGAAACCCAACGCTATGGGGATATAATTTACTCATCCATGGGTTAAATATGCACAAGACTGGAGGAATTCGCTGCTAAAAATAACGAGAAGTAAAATAAAATATCTGTCCTCTTTAAAACAAATGTAGCTTTAGACCGCGGAAAGGAAAGATAACGTTAAAAATATAACAGAATGTGACATGAAAGGGTAAATATATTAATTAAACAATCGCCTTTCAAGACCACAAGGACAGCACAAAACTTTGGAGAGCGCCTTTAAGAGGGTACACTTGTTGAAAATGAGTGAAATTTCCTTAAGGTAAATAAAAACAGTCCTTACGTTGAAAAAAATTTATGAATTATATGAAACTGACTTTTATGAAAAATACCTCGCAATATTGTAAAATTAAAGAGAGAACCCTTAAACTTCACATCGCGCAGGAAAGAGGCTCCGCTTCAAGCGGAAACGATGGCGTAGCAAATCAGTGTAGTCAGCAGAGCGCACGCTTCGTACGCAGATTGTCCTTGGTTCGTTTTCAACTAGGTCCGAACGGTCGTTTTTTAGTACCTGTTGAGATTTCCTCAGCACGGTTCCTTCATGTAGAAGTTTCGAAAGGGCGGAAAAAAGTAGTCGTGGCTTTGGGAAATTGGCGGACCACATTCGGCAAGCCATCAGTTACGTCACGTGATCGCCACTGCCGGGAAAACTAGCGGATCATGCATTAGGTTAGCCATCATTTATGGCACGTGCTTGCAGGGCCGCTTGTGTCAGCCAGTGATGGATAACTGATGGCCCTGTTCTGGCACGTGACAACTGATGGGGTGCCAGCTGCTTGCCTGAACTGCTGGCTCATGTAGTGGCCGCCGGGACATTTTATTGACGGTTCGGCTGCGGGCAACATAGCGCCGGGCCACTGCTGCCAGTGCTGGCTGGGCAACACTGTTTTTGTTGGGAGGTGAGTGGTTTTAATGTTTTGGCTGATCGGGGTGTTTCCTTAGTTTGAACGTAAGCTTCTTGCATATCCGCCGAGAGCTTGCAGTTTTCAGAATTTGCTAATTACGGCCTGAACCAAGAAGTTTTAGCCCGTTAATATTAAAGTGTTGCAAGAAATCCCTGATGAAAACTCACTCGCTGTTTCATTTCAAATGATGCCTTCAAAGATTCTGTTCAAAATATACCAACAAACAACATCTTGTTAAAGTGTAACTTGGAAGATAAATGGTGCGGAAATTAACGATATCTGACAACACATCAAAGACAAAATGAAAATATAAAAAAAAAATGGAGTAGCAATGGCAAAAAATAATGACAAGCAAAGGAAGGTAAACTAACTCAATTAGCAATATTTTATTTAGTAAATCCCCCCAAATGTTGTTATAAAACTGTCTCTATACATTGGTAAACTTTATCTCATTAAGTTTCTGAAACCTAATCTCATTAAAGCAAATACATTTCGGTATGTTGTAATTAATATCATCTCTGGAGCTCGTCGCATTTTTATATTTCGATTAATTTGTTTTTATTATTTTAAGAACGCAAGATGTTCTGATCATCTCAACAAGCGCATTTTCTTTTAAATACGTATATATATTTTTTATGTCCTTGGGAAAAAAAAGTTTTTTTTTTTTTTTTGATAAAGTGGGGGTTATGAAAAACATTTCGAAATAAAAGAGGACGTTCATAGCCAGCAAAAGAGAAATAATTGCTGTTTTTTTTTTCAAAAATTCGAGTTCAATTCCACGAAGAATTGATGTACATAAGAAATACCTGGATCGCAAAAGGATTTTTGTGTCGTTGAAATGAATGAAATCAGCACGTTTTTAGTTCAATGAAACTTTTTGGAATTATTCCATATGACGCTAATGTATTTGCATTTTTTTTTTATTTTCGAATCATTTTATTCACGTGTAAAACATTTGTTTCAGCTAGTAAATATTTTTTTCCGGCAGTTTAGTTCCGATCTGGGGTCCCAGCGGAATTGAATGAGGTGTCCTAAAAGTATTTCTGAAAGAGCACGATATTTTCGTGAAGTGACTTATTCAAATTAGCATCCTCATTTAGAAACCTTTGAACATTCTCTGCTGTAATTGTCAGAGATGGAAACGGGTCATCGGGTCAACGATTTCTTGCAGGTCAAACGGGTCGGGTCAAGATGTTCCTGACCCGATTTCGACCGGGTTTTACTTCAGTTTTATTTTTTGAATAGAAAAAAATTCAAAGAACCCTTCAGAGATATTTGAAATAATACTTCAGAGCTGCAGAGTATGATCCAGGAACTTGCTGAGTAGGGTAAAGAAATTGGGATTAAAAATGAAGTATCAGAAGATAAAACTGATGTACATTGTTTTTACAACGAATTAAGATTTATCAGTTGATGGCGAAAAGCTGGAGATAACCAATTCCTACATTTACCTCGGGCAGCAGATATCAATCGAGGGTCACATTGATGAAGAAATTAATTTACGTATATAACTTGGTTGGAGAATTTTTGTAGGAAAGAGTACAACTTTTAAGAGCAATATGCCATTATGTCTTAAAAGAAAAGTGTTTAATCAATGCATCCTGCCAGTGCTTACGTACGCAGCAGAGACATGGACCTTAACTAAAAAAGACATACAAAGACTGCAGACAACTGAAAGTAGCATGGAGAGATGCATGTTTGGTGTAACCAAGAAAGATTAAAAGAGAAACTTGTGGAAAAGAAAAATGACAAGAGTGGAAGATATCACGATCAGAGCAAAATACCTGAAATGGCAATGGGCTGGACATATTGCCAGGAGAACAGACCACTGATGAACAATCAAAGCTTTTGACTGGATTCCAAGAAACAGGAAAAGACCCAGAAGAAGACCACGTGGGGGGATGGGGGAATGAAAGAGGCTGGCCGAAGACTGTCCGTTGGAGAAGAAACTTGGCTGGACATATTGCGAAGAGAACGGACCACTGATGAACAATCAAATCTTTAAGACTGGATTCCAAGGGACAGGAAAAGACCCAGAAGAAGACCACGTGGGGGGATGGACGAGGCTAGCCCAAGACAGTCCGTTGGGGAAGAAACTTGGCTGGACATATTGCCAGGAGAACAGACCACTGATTAACAATCAAAGCTTTAGACTGGATTCCAAGGGGCAGGAAAAGACCCAGAAGAAGACCACGTGGGGGGATGGGGGATGGACGAGGCTGGCCCAAGACAGTCCGTTGGGGAAGAAACTTGGCTGGACATATTGCCAGGAGAACAGACCACTGATCAACAATCAAAGCTTTAGACTGGATTCCAAGGGACAGGAAAAGACCCAGAAGAAGACCACGGGAGGTATGCGTGGATAAAGGAGACTGGCCCAAGACAGTCCGTTGTGGAAGAAACGTGGGGAGACCTTCATCCAGCAGTGGACTGATAATGATTGACCATGCTGCTACTGCTGATGGTATATTCGACTTTACAGTTCAAAGCAGATTTGTCCGGTTCAGTCCCGGGTCGGGGGCCAATTATGCGAGGTCGGGTCGGTCCGGGTCCAAATTTTTTGACCTGTTTCCAACTCTGTCAACTGTACACAGCACACATAAAAATGATCGACGTATTGAGAAGGAAAACAGTTTGCTTAGAAGAATAAGAGCTTAATATATTGGCCCTTGGAAGTATGCTTTTCTAGAACGAGAAAAAGTGTATTCCAGCATTCTTGCTATCACTAAAGAAGAAAACAGGTTTCAGATTCAAGATTTGAAATAGACCAACATTTATTTTCAAGTCGGGAAAAGAGCACCTTCATAAAGATTTGAAGTTTTTTTTTTTTTTTTTTTTTTTTTTTTTTGACGCTGAAGTTTTTAAATTATTTAAATATTTGTAAAGAAAGCTGGCAAGTATCTGCATTGGCTTTTTACACTACGATGTTCCAAAGTTATCATTAAGACTTTTTTCTTGCGGCATATGGGTAAACACAACACTGGTTGCAATTTAGAGTGTTGTTCCATGAATTAATAAGATTATGTTTGTTAATTTTCATATTTAACATATCATTATCATAAAATTTTCGTAAAACTAGCCCGTTTAATGCAAGACATTAATTAGCATAATTTATTGCTTTAATGAGTGTGTGTCTATTATTTCAGTGGGCTCCAGAAGCAGAAAAATATTGTGATATATATATATATTAGGGTGGTCCTTAAAATACTATGAATTTTTTTTCAACAATTCATATGCTCTGACCCCCAAAAGTGTTTCTCGATGTAAAAAAATAATGTGTGTAAATTTTTTACCATTTTAATTAACATTTAGTGGTAGCCCAATATGCTCAAAGTTTTACTTGTGGTTGCACATCATAAAATTATACATCAATTAGTGCAGAAATACTGATTTATTAATTACTCTGAAAAATTCCAAACACAAATCCTTTTCTAAATTAATTATGCCTATCAAAGACAACAGAACATTATTTCCACTTGAAGTAATATTCATTGCTAACACTGAGAAAATCGGTAAATCACTTAAATCAGAGTTCCTTGTAACTTCACTCATCTGAGATTAAGGTTTTTTTCTCCTGCATTCGGGATAACGACACCTATGTTGTTCTACAACTTGTTTTTTTTTTTTTATTTGCGGTTTAACGACCACCGTGAGCTATAACCGATATGCATTTGTCATTTTCTTGTAGGATTTCCGTCCACAGTGAATAGAGTTTAGGTCCCAGCCACCTACAGCGAGCTCGCCTTTTGGGCAGGACACAGAAACGGAAGAAATGAGAGCAAGTCTAGCGACTTTGACAGAACAGTTTGTAGTGAGATTAGAGTAAAGTAGATGGCGCCACCGTACAAGTACGATATTGCACAGAGGGGTGAGAGAATTTCAGAGGGGGGGGGGCATAGGAAAGGATACCCATTTAACCAGTGTGTCCAGCCTGGGGGCAGTCACTTTACGTGCTCGTCCGATGCACGGCGGATATTCAGCGATTGTTAGTAAATCACACCATCTCTGAAAGATCAGCCCAGGTTCGAACCTGAGGCCCTTGCATCGATAGTCTGAACTGCTAACCACTAAGCCATCCGCGGCTCGTGAGCTATAACCAGTCGCCCCTCCCTAATTTAAGGCCACTGGTTCCAGGGAAGGGAGAGAGCGAATGCCGTAAGAAAAACACAGCATCCATCCTCACCGGGATTCGAACCCGGATCAGGAGCCACGGCTTAGACGACTGCGCCACCGGACTGGCCATTTCAGGATCAAAATCTAAATCCCTTGGGATATTAAGGCAATTAAAAAAATTCGTAGCGTATTTTGTCACAAAATCTTCAATTCTCATATCACGAGAAATCTTGCCACTCAGCTTGATGTGTTTAAGAGGTTCGTCGACCCCGTCCTTTTCATTAAGGGACCGAAGCATAGCTTGTTTTTGGACTTGTAGGCACGTTTTGTACACTTGTAGACACGTTTTGTTTTCCTTCTGCAATTTTGTTTTTCAGCTTGAGCCACTTTTCATGAAGTTTCTCCAATTTCTTGATACAACCCTGTTCATGGCGAATGGAAATACGGGCCTTTTCTTAAAACACAGCAGTTTCCTCAACAACAGTCATACAACTCTCACGAACTGTCTTCTGCATGGTTTATATATTCCAGCTTGTTTCTGCAACTGTACAGAATTTTCCAACAATATGAAACAAAAATAGCCATTACCTTATTTATGTGGAGTATTTGATTGACACTTAAGTCAAATGAGACAAGAGAAGGTGAATGGAGAAGCCACGTGACGGGGGATAATACGGTAAGTGAATATTTCAACTGACTTGAGCGACCTCTAGTCAGATCTGTCTGAAACTTTACAAATCTGTTTTTTAATATGGTAGAACAACATAGGAGAGACAGACAACAAAACTTCAAAAATAAGGACCACCCTGATATATACACTGCTGGCCAACCAAAATGCAACACCAAGAAGGAAGCATCCGATTGGACTGAAATTCGCAGCATGCGCGTCGCCCGCGAGACGACATGCAAACGATTAGCATTGCAGGGCATATGCAAATCATGTGCGCCCGGCACGCCACCGAGAAGCACTATAAGAAATGTGCACAGAAGGCTAGGTGTAAGTAGTGGAAGTGTGTTGTGCTGCCGGACCTGTGCGTGGGAAGCTTCCTGATGCCTCGTCGCAGAATACGGCAGTCATTCCAGCACGTTTCGGAGTTCGACAGAGGACAAATAGGGGCTTATCGCGGTAGCGGTTTATCGTACCGAGACATAGGCGCCCGTGTGGGAAGACATCCAGCCACAGTGAGGTGAGTATGGATTCGGTGGATGCAGCAGGGAGGGACGGACGGACCGACGTGAGCGATTGTCGCAGCCGCGGCACACCACCTAACGAAAGGATCGGCATGTTTTGCGGCGGGCATTGACGGCTCGCAACGCCACATCACGAATGTTAGCGCAGGAATTAGGGTGTGTTGCGCAACAACCTGTGTCAGCACGTACCGTTCGACGTCGTCTGCAGGAGCGGGGACTTGTCGCACGGCGCCCATTGGTCCGATTACCATTGACGTTACACCACCGGCGATTTTTTTGATTGGAGGTTTAACGACCACCGTGAGCAACTCAATGGGCTATAAGCAGTCGCCCGTCCCTAAGTTAGGGTCACTGGTTCCAGGGAAGGGAGAGAGCCAGTGCCGTAAGACCAACATCCATGCCTCACCGGGATTCGAACCCGGACCCCTTACAGACGAATGATCATAGGCCAACGCCTTAGACCACTGCGCCACCGGGGCGGCACACCACCGGCGAGTGCGGCGGCAGTGGACCATTGAACGCCACTCCTGGACTAGGGAATGGCACGACATTCCCTTCTCCGACGAATCCCGCTTCTGCCTGCAACACCACGATGGTCGAATCCGCGTGTGGCGGCACCGCGGCGAGAGACTATATGACGCCTGCATTATGCATCGCCATACCCGTCCGTCGCGTGGCGTTATGGTTTGGGGCGCAATTGGATATGACACCTGCAACCCCCCCCTGGTACGCATCGCCGGTACACTCAACAGCCACCGCACCATCTCCGACGTTTTGGAGCCTGTAGTCCTCCCTTACCTGCAGGACCTGCCAGAAACCACGTTTCAACAGGACAATGCGCGCCCTCACGTGGCACGCATCGTGCAACAATTCTTCACGGCCCACCAGATGTCAATGCTGCAGTGGCCCGCCTGTTCTTCCGATATGTCGCCCATCGGACACGTCTGGTCGCTGATCGGCAACCGAGTGGCCCGGCAAGCACCACCCGTGATGAACTGTGGCAACGTGTGGAAGCAGCCTGGACCGACATACCCCAAGCCTACGTCCAAAGCCTCTTTCGTTCGATGCCGCGGCGTGGAGCGGCCGTTATTGCCAGCCATGGGGGCCACACGAACTATTGATGTCTGGGTGTCCCGCAAGTCGCACGGGCTTGTAAGCTCAATCGTTTCATCTTTGTATCTATTGTCATGTGTCCAGTAAATCTGGTTTTGCTATCTCGTGTCCTTCTTGGTGTTGCATTTTGGGTGGCCAGCATTGTGTATATGTATTACAATAAGAAAAATAATAATACGTCAAGTGGTAAAAATTTACGCTGGTACAAGAAACACAAATAACATAAAATGAACAACTCGGGGACCCCAGACCACTCTTCAGGGAAAAACATCTGGAGTCCCGGTGTTAATATTATAGTTCAGGTTCCGTGAGAGTGTCTAAGTAACTCGAAAATGCCAAATATCAGACGTCTTAATAAAATTTTGTATTGTTTAATTTTGACGCACTCAGTCTTCCCTACCTGAACCAATATTGAAAGCCAATAAAAATATCAAGCACATCTAAACCTCTCCCGATAGAAATGTAAACATAGGAATGAAGTTGCGGTTAAGTTCCAGACCAGAGCTAGGAAGTTACCAACATAGAGGGTTTGGATTTTGGATTGGAGGTTTTAACGACCACCGTGAGCAACTCAATGGGCTATAAGCAGTCGCCCGTCCCGAATTTAGGGTCACTGGTTCCAGGGAAGGGAGAGAGCCAGTGCCGTAAGACAAACACAACATCCATGCCTGACCGGGATTCGAACCCGGACCCCTTTCGGACGAATGATCAGAGGCCATCGCTTAGACCACTGCGCCACCGGGGCGGCCACATAGAGGGTTCGAACAGTTTTTCTGGGGAACGTTCCGAAAATAGTTCACAAATCTGTTGTTCCGTGGAATTACCTCTTGGGTGAAAGTTCTAGGTGTTCATGGACTCCGGGGCTACTCGGAGGAAACAAAGTGTAAATGAGGCCCTAAGATATGGTTTGTCCAAAGATTTAGTATCTTAAACGGTATGATTGAAAGAAGACAATAAATTATGGAAATAAGTCCGACAGAATTTGAAAAGATAATTATTTAAAAAAAAAATAGAAAACAATAATTTTAAATCTTTGGTGGTACTATCTCTATTATTACAAATTCGAGATATACGTAAGAATTGCGAAATAAAGTTTCTATGAATTGCTTCAGGAATCCTCGAGTTCCGAACACTTAAAAATTTAAGTCCAAATTCAAAACCTTGTTCTTTTATCAAAAACACCTCTAAAGTCTTCCATGAATCTGAGTAATTTCCAAATCCAAAAATGTAATTTCAGAGTTCTTATTCGTTTCCTCCAGCGCAAATTCCCGTGGGTAAACATTTTTTCAATGCAAAGTTCTTGTTGTTAACATTGAAGCTAATAAGGTCGTCCACGTACCTGAAGTTATATACAAGTCTTCAACAGCAACCTTCTTTTCGTAGAAATGCAGATATAAATTAGCCAATAAGCTAAGAAGGAGGTGCCCTTTGGAAGACCTTGCTTCTGGACCATTAATTTGTTCTTGTCAAAAAAAAATCTGTACTTATAAAACACACAAAAATTACATAAGGAACACCGATGCTCCCCAGATACTTTCAAAAATATATTATATATACAGGGTGCATAGGAAAGTCCCTTTAGCCTGAAATAGCTTGCGAACGGAGATAGGTACAGTTATGAAAGTGAGATAACGGTACAGTAAAGCGACTACGCCCGATCGAATGCAACCAATAGCAGCGCTCCTAGTGGCGAAATGCGGAAGTTAGCCATTACAAATCGAAAAGAGATAGAGCAAATTTTTCAATTACAAAGTTGTAGAGCATTAATTAATTAGTACAAAACGACCTTTTTTACACACGGATAAGATAAATTGTCGCCTGAATATCCTAAGATGTCCGAAATCGATGCGCGGCCGATTCGAATCTCCATATTCACATTTCGCAAATGTAGCCGTACGCAAATGCAGATTGTGACGTTGTACCGTACCTACGATATAAAACCTAGTAGCAGGATGTACCCTGATCAGAAGTTTAGGTCTGTGTATGTTCTCCAGCTGGGCCACATGCAAGTGCGGTTACGATCGCAAGTGTAGTGAGACGGCTCGTGGGCAATGGCGAACTCTTCGAACATATTCGACATTAACTTTTCATCACTGTGCGCCAGTTACTACTGGTTAAACAATATTTTTAAGTGTTATTTTGCATTTATTATTGGATAAATAATGTTTTTGTTCATAAAAGCAACTGTAACTAGAGCATGATTATAATTTAAGGTGCAGAACAGTATAAGGTTCTCCTGTGCACACAACTTGAAACTCAAGAATCAAGAGCAGAAGTTGCAAGTAAGTAGAGATGTATTTTTCGGTTTTTAGATTATAAGACATTAAAAAACACTTCTGTTTTTGCAAAAATATTAAACAGTTTCCATCTTCATCTATGAGAACAGAATTTTTAAAATTCGGATTTTGAGAAAAAAGTGAACTTGCATTGATTCTTAACGTCTAAGACTGACACTTCTCAGAGGTTTAAAAAGCAGTAGTCTTAAAATTTTCAAGGATGAACTTCCATGATCGCAAGGATACTAATGATCTTATCAATAAAAAGCAATTGAACCAATCGCAGCTGCCCCGTTGGCGCTGTGGTATAAGCGTTTGCTTCTTATCATTCGTCCGAAATAGGTCCGGGTTCTAATCACTGTGAGGCATGGATAGTGTTTGTCTTTCTGCACTGGATCTCTCACATTCCCGGAACTAGTGGCCTTAAATTAGGGAGAGGCGACTGCTTATCGCCCATGGAGTTGCTCACGGTGGGCATTAAACTCCCAAACACACACAGACATGAGAGCTGCTGAGTTCGGGCTCAATTTTAAGAGCCCGAGCCCGTCGGAGCCTGAAGTATGTCAGCACGAGCCCGAAGTATGTGAGCCCGAGTCCGTCCGATCCCGAGCCCGCCCGAGACCGAAGTATGTCAGCCCGAGTCCGTCCGAGACCGAAGTATGTCAGCCCGAGTCCGTCCGAGACCGAAGTATGTCAGCCTGAGCCCGAAGTATGTCCGCCCGAGACTGAAGTATGTCAGCCCGAGTCCGTCCGAACCCGTCGAAGCCCAAATTATGTCAGCCCGAGCCCGTCCGAGCCCGAAGTACATCATCCCGAGTCCGTCCGAGCCCGAAGTATGTCAGCCCGAAGTACATCATCCCGAGTCCGTCCGAGCCCGAAGTATGTCAGCCCGAGTCCGTCCGATGAAGCATGTCAGCCCAAGTATGTCAGCCCGAGTCCTTCCGAGCCCGTAGTATGTCAGCCCGAGCCCGTCGAAGCCCGAATTATGTCAGCCAGAGTCCGTCCGAGCCCGAGTCCGTCCGAGCCCAAAGTATGTCAGCCCGAGCCCGAATTTTATATTGCAAAATAGAGCCCAGGCCCGAACGAGCCGAAAACTATGATTAACCTGTTTAGGCATTAAAAAATCTCCTCTTCCAGACTTCCACTCTTTCCTCCCCGTGCAATTAACCGATATCTTTCTCAACTGCGGAGTGGGGAAGGGATGTCTATCTATTTCTATAGTTTCTTGGACCATTCATTTCTTCCCGAAAGGTTCCGAGGGGCCCGGCATCAGTAAAAATCGGGAGCCACAACAATCTACGTCGTACGTTCCTCAATAGAATAAGCTGCCCCTTTGCGGTAGGGAGAAAAATTTCGTCAGCAATCTATCTACTATCTATAGTTCTTAAAGAAAATTTCCCTTCGCAGAAATCCAGTAATTCATAGCCTATGGTATTTGTTACCAAATCCCAGAATGAATAGCCTTGCCGAATTCCTATTCCTCAAGTAAACACAGTTGCCCAAGAATTCTCTTTAACAGTTAGAAAGTGAAAATCATACGAAATCACATTACAAGAAAAAGGACGAAAATTATTTTCTTCTCTCAGAGCCCGACCAGCCTGAGCCCGAACTCCAGTAAGTATTATGCAGCACGAGCCCAGTTCGGGCACGGGCTCGACTTCGGTCTTTTGGGCAAGGTCTCGGTCTCGGCCGGTCTTAGCACACACACACAAACCAATCGTAGACATAATGAATGAACTGCAGTCACTAATGCAACTTCAATTCACATACAGCCTACCATTCTAACGCGAGCAGTCTGCACTATAAAAATAACAGTGGGTTCGTACTGAAAGAGATCATCAGTAGATTTCTGTGTCATCTCTCAAGCGAGAAAGTGATTTATATGTGATGATACCTTTATAGCTCTCATTTATGCATGGTTTTTATCAATTATGAAAAGGCCTTTGATTCCGTGAAACCATCAGCAGTTACAATGGCTTTGAAATCGTGCGGTATTGAAACTTCATACATTAGTATTATTAATGACAGCTATGAAAAATGCAAGTCCAAAAGGTTCGGTTATTTGAGGATACAGCACCAATAAAAATTGGAAAGGGAGTGAGACAAGGTGACACCATATCTCCCAAACTCTTTATTGCCACATTGGAAAATGTCTTTCAATCACTGAATTGGGAAAACAAAGGGATAAAAATTAATGGAGATTATCTAACTCACCTTCGTTTTGCTGATGACGTAGTCATTTTTGCAACTACCCCATCAGAGATGCAGAGTATGATCCAGGAACTTGCTGTCAAGAACAAAGAAGAGTGATTAAAAATGAACTTTCAGAAGAAAAAACTGATGTACAATTATTTTACAAGAAATGAAGATTTATCGATTGATGGGGAAAAGCTGGAGATGACCGATACCTACATTTACCTTGGACAGTAGATATCAAGCGGGGGGGGGCACATTGATGAAGAAATCAATCGGGGAATAAAACTTGGATGGAGAGCTTTTGGAAGAAACAGTACAAATTTTAAGAGCAGCATACCATTATGGATAATAACTCGTGGATCAGGAAAATGACATGAGTGAAAGATATCGTGAACAGAGTAAAATCCCTAAAATAACAATTGGCTGGACATGCTGCCAGAAGGACGGACCACCAATGGGCAACCGAAATTTTAGGCTGGATTCTAAGGGACAAGAAACGACCCAGAAAAGACCACATGGAAGATGGGTGGATGAAATTCGAAGGCATGCGTGAATAACATGGAGGAGACTGGCACAAGACAGATATTTGGGGAGGAAGCTTGGGGAGATCTTCATTAAGCAGTGGATTGATAATAGTTCACAATGAGGATGATGGCCTGTGTAGCTAGAGACCTTACTAAACACTATTGTACTTGAAATTTGACATTTTAAGGTAACACTGCGTAGTTGTCTCGGGTTGACTCCGGATGATTTCCGCCATAATCTTTTGGAATACTACCGAAAGCTAATGTTGCTGATAACATGAAAAATCAACAGACAAAATGGAATTCTTTTCCTTCGTTCGGTTGGGATACCAAGACAAAACGTAGGCTTGTGCTACGTTGGAGGATGTGGACTTATTCAGGTCTGAGTTAAAATCTGCTGAAGCGAAAAGAGCCGCTCATGTAACCGCGTCGTCTGGCCCTTGACCATTCGTACCAGATCGGCCGGGCTCAAGTTCTAGATTTTGTTTTTTCGTTTTTTCTTTGTTTGGGGGCTTAACGACTACTGTGAGCAGCTCAACAGGCCATAAGCAGTCGCCTGTCCCCAATTTAGACCCATTGTGGCTCCAAAGAAGCGAGAGATCCAGTTTTGTAAGATATATACATTATCCGTGCCACACCGTAATTCGAACCCAAACCCATCTCGGACGAATGGTCAGAAGCCAGTGCCTAGATCTCCGAGCCACCGGGGCGGCAGTTCCGGATGAGTCATCGGTGGTGTATGTATCCTATAGTGCTGGCTTTGTCCCCTTCTGTAACCAGTTCCCAATATTAGGGTCAGGTGAATGCTCACACTCCCCCAATAAAAAAGGGAAAAGACAAAAATAGTGACTCCTACTGTAATACTAAGTGATCGACTCGGAAGTCTGAAACACCACAGGAATAATTCAGTTTGTTTGCCAATGTTTGAGGAGTTCGAAGGGCAGAGAGTACATGAATATGTAGTATACAGTAATGGCCAAAATTGTGAAAACCTTTTGGCAAAAGTGTATTTTGAGGTTTGATGGCTCATAAAACCACTTTCTTTTTTGGTGTAATACCATAAAATTGTACATCAATGGAAACATAACTTCATCAAGAATGTAATGCAACAAAGTTTGTTCGATTATCTGTATTCTATGAAAAGTTATAGCCAAATAACCAGAAAAAGGAAGCACAACTTGCTTAGGTTGATATGAAGTAGCTTTCCTTCATTTGAATGTAGCCAATGAGCATGAGTGTTTAGAAAGCCAATCAGGTGTCATTTTGTTTTGGCAATGAGCCAATCTGGTAACAGTAGGATTCAGCTATTGATGTCATGTATTGGAGCTGAGAGGTGGACATTTGTCAGTGTGTTATGTGTTTGCTACCAATTTTTTTTTTTTTTTTTTTTGTGTGTGTGTTCTTTCATTTAGTGAGCTTGTAAAACGTAATAAAATTAAAGAAATGGGGCAAAGAATATACTGGTCACCCAGAAAGCGATGTAAAATAGTACTTTTAAGTGAACAAGGCTTCAGTTATGAAGAAATTAGAAGACAATTTGGTGGAAACTTAACCAAAGGTGGCATTTCTAAATTTTTGAAGAGGTATAAGGAGACAATCACTACAAAACCAGACTGGTAAAGTCAGGAAACGGTGCACAACAGTAAGTGATGATAGAAGAATTAAGAAACTGTGCCTAGGTGACAGAAGAAAATCATCTGGGTGTATACAATGTGAAATGGCACAATGCAATGTGAAGTTGAGTGCAAGGACTGTTTGGCGCAGATTGCAGGAATTTGGTCTAAAAGCTAGAATTCCACGAAAAAAGCTATTTTTATCTCTCAAACACAGGTTGAAAAGATTAAACTGGATAAAACCCATGTTAACTGGACAGCGGAATAATGGGGCAGTGTTATTTGGAGTAATGTGACCAAAATCTCCCTGTTTGGTAGTGATGGCATAAAATACGTAAGGAGAAGAATCGGAGAAGATTTGCCTCCTGATTGCATTACGTGTAACGTGAAACACCCAGTTAGTGTTATGATCTGAGGTTGTATAACATCAAAAAGTGTGGGCAGAACTTGCGTGATTAATGGGAATATAAATGGCCAAAAATATATTAATGAAATACTTGAGTCCAAACTGAAGCCTACCGCACGTGATCTTTTTCAAGATAATGAAGCATTAATATTTCAACAAGATTCAGCTGTCCTGTTGCTGCTGTGTGCAAAAAGTGGTTTCAAGATAATCATATTCCACTGCTGGAATGGCCTGAGAATAGCCCAGACCTTAACCCCATCGAAGATCTATGGAGCCGACTAAAGAAACTTGTTAGTTAGAAGCAACCCAGCAATAAACCCCAATTAATAGAAGCAATAATTCAATCTTGGTTTCACATTATAACAGCTACAAAACTAAAAAACTTGGTTCACTCCATGAGAAGGCGTTGTAAGGCCGTAATTAACGCTGAAGGTTACCTAAGTAATAACTGATATGGTAGGAATTTTTGTATATCTCATGTTTTCTATGTGTTTCACTTTTCTTCTTTATAACTGCTGCTGTTATAATACAAAATCCTTCATAAAAGTTATTGCATTACATTCTTGATGAAGTTATCTTTCCATTGATATATAATTTTATGGTATTAATCCAAACAAAAGTGGTGTTATGGGCCATCAAACCTCAAAAAAACACTATTTCCAAAAGGTTTCCACAATTTTGTCCACCACTGTACCTAGCACTCGGACGAACGGTCAGTGACCAATGCGCCAAGGACGCCGCGCAATTAATTTAATATGTAAAATAGTAAAACAGTGGACTTAATATGGATCTCATGGCGCCACGATGGCAGAGTTATCCAAAGAGCTTTTTCCGATATGGGTCTAGATTTGACTCCTCGATGGTGCTGGACCTGCCCCCTTTTCTGGAACCAGTGTCCTACATTAGAGACAGGAGACTGCTTATAGTCTTCAGAGTTGCTCGTAGTGGTCGTCAAACCCAGAAATAAAAAAACAAGTTAGTAAAATCATGCAATGCATTGATTATGATACGCTTTCCAACATACCAGAAATTATTACTCAAGTTATGAGGATAATGGCTGTGGAATAAATCTCGCTCCTGTGTCCTGACCTTTGACCCCATTTCGATGATATTCAACAGAACCGGTTCAGTACACCTCAAAAATAACATACTAAAGTTTTGTCGCAATAGAAGCAGTTTTACGCAAGTTATGAGAATAATGGCTGTGGAATAAATCTGGCTTTTGTGCAATGACCTTTGACCCCATTTCGTTGATATTCAACAGAACCGGTTCACTATACCTCCAGAACAACATAACGTTTTGTCGCAATTGAAACATTTTTTGGTAAGTTATGATGCACAAGGGCAATGGAATGGATCCCACTCCAGTGTCCTAACCTTTGACCCCATTTCGCCCATTTTCAATAGGGTTCGTCCCCAGTGGCTCCCTACCACATACTAAAATTTCATCGAAATCGAACCATTTTTACGCAAGTTATGACGCATAAGGGCAATGTAACAAATCCCGCTCTTATGTCCTGCCTGACCTTTGACCCCATTTCGCCCATTTTCAATAGGGTTCGTGCCCAGGTGATTTCTTACCACATACTAAAATTTCATCGAAATCGAACCATATTTACGCATGTTATGACGCATAAAGGCAATGGAATGGATTCCACCTTTATGTCCTGACCTTTGACCCCATTCCACCCATTTTCAATAGGGTTCGTTCCCAGGTGGTTCCTTACCACATACCAAAATTCCATCGAAATCGAGCCATTTTTACGCAAGTTATGACGCATAAAAGGGCAATGGAATAAATCCCGCTCTTATGCCCTGCCTGACCTTTGACTCCAATTTTCAATAGGGTTCGTCCCCTGGCGGTCCCCTACCACATACTAAAATTTCATCGAAATCGAACCATTTTTACGTGAGTTATCGTGCTGACAGACGGACGGAAAAAGCTGGAGCATATAAGCTTCTTCAACCTACGGTTGGAAAGCGTAAAAAAAAGGCTACCACACTGAGAGATTATCATTCTCAGTGTCACATTGGCGAGGAAAAGAATTTTAAAACAAGACCATAAAGGAGTTCATTGACATCAAGTCTGCAGAAGCCGCGATGGGGAATTTTCTCAGTTGGTAGAGTACTTGTGCGAGGGTTGCTGGTTTGAACCTCGAACATACGTTTTTGGTCATTAAACCATTTGTGACGTGTATCTCTAACTCAACCTTCTTTTGAGTTTCTATTCTTATGTAAATATTATTACTTCTCCGTTAGATTTTGCATCTGAATGGCTCATGAGTTCCACGAATTTCCTAACATATTTTGGCACTACCGCGTGGCGCAGTGGTCTAAGGCGCTGGCTTCCGATCATTCGCCCTAGTTGGGTCCGGGTTCGAATCCCGGTGAGGCATGGATGTTTGTGTTTGTCTTTCTGCCGTATGTTACTTGTCCAACAATGGTTATCTGTGTACATTGTTCATTTAGCATACTGAAGAAATCCATGTTTGATGTGTACTTGTTCACAATGTGTTACATGATCTACACTGTCTATATCTGTGTATATTGAGCATATGGCATGCTGACAACCATGTATAATTTGTACTTTTTGCTGTGTAATTTCTATCTCCTGTTTATGTCTGCCTGTATGTCTTTGTACCACCAGGTCCAATAAATCCCTTTTTTAAACCTCCAATCAAAGAAAAAAAAATTGGCACCGCTGACGATGAGTTAAAGAGTAAATAAAAGGTCGTCGAGGGCAAAAAGTGTGCACAGATTTTTTTATTGGAGGTTTAACGACCACCGTGGGCAACTCAATGGGCTATAAGCAGTCGCCCGTCCCTAATTTAGGGCCACTGGTTCCAGGGAAAGGAGAGAGTCAGTGCCGTAAGACAAACACAACATCCATGCCTGACCGGGATTCGAACCCGGACCCCTTACGGACGATTGATCAGAGGCCAGCGCCTTAGACCACTGTGCCACCGGGGCGGCAAGTGTAGAGATCTAAAGATTGTGTTGATTGTGTTGGCATCTTCAGAGGATTTACTGATTAGTATCTGGATATTACGAAGGTGTAAAAAGCGTATAGATGATTGTTGCTGCGCATACTGTTGATGTTATTGCACTGCTGGCCACCCAAAATGCAACACCAAGAATGAAGCATCCCATTGGCCTGAAATTCGCAGCATGCGTTGCCCGCGAGAGGACATGCAAACGATTAGCATTGCAGGGCATATGCAAATCATATGCGCCCGGCACCCGCCACCGAGAAGCACTATGAGAAGGGAGCACAGAAGGCAGGGTATAAGTAGTGGAAGTGTGTTGTGCTGCCGGACCTGTGCGTGGGAAGCTTTCTGATGCCTCGTCGCAGAATACGGCAGTCATTCCAGCACGTTTCGGAGTTCGACAGAGGACGAATAGCGGTTTATCGTACCGAGATATCGGCGCCCGTGTGGGACGACATCCAAGCACAGTGAGGCGAGTATGGATTCGGTGGGTGCAGGAGCGACGGACGGACCGACGTGAGCGATAGCCGCGGCACACCACCGAACGAGAGGACCGACATGTTGTGCGGCAGACGTTGACGGCTAGCACCGCCACATCACGAACGTTAGCGCAGGAATTAGCGTGTGTTGCGCAACAACCTGTGTCTGCACGCACCGTTCAACGTCGTCTGCAGGAGCGGGTACTTGTCGCACGGCGCCAATTGCTCCGATTACCATTGACGTTACAACACCGGCGAGTGCGGCGGCAGTCGGCCGTTGAACGCCGCACCTGGACTACGGAATGTCACGACATTGTCTTCTCCGACGAATCCCGATTCTGCCTGCAAAACCACGATGGTCGGATCCGCGTGTGGCGGCATCGCGGCGAGAGACTTTTTTTTTTTTTTTTTGATTGGAGGTTTAACGACCACCGTGAGCAACTCAATGGGCTATAAGCAGTCACCCGTCCCCAATTTAGGGCCCCTAGTCCCAGGGAAGGGAGAGAGCCAGTGCCGTAAGACAAACACAACATCCATGCCTCACCTGGATTCGAACCCGGACCCCGTTCAGACGAATGATCAGAGGCCATCGCTTAGACCACTGCGCCACCGGGGCGGCGCGAGAGACTGCATGACGCCCGCATTATGCATCACCATACCGGTCCGTCGCCAGGCGTTATGGTTTGGGGCGGAATTGGATATGACACCCGCACCCCCTGGTACGCATCGCCGGTACACTCAACAGCCACTGCACCATCTCCGACGTTTTGGAGCCTGTAGTCCTCCTTTACCTGCAGGACCTGCCAGCGGCGACGTTTCAACAGGACAATGCGCGCCCGCACGTGGCACGCATCGTGCAACTATTCTTCACGGCCCACCAGGTGTCACTGCTGCCGTGGCCCCCTGTTCTTCCGATATGTCGCCCATCGGACACGTCTGGTCGCTGATCGGCAACCTAGTGGCCCGGCAAGCACCACCCGTGATGAAGTGTGGCAACGTGTGGAAGCAGCCTGGACCGACATACCCCAAGCCTACGTCCAAAGCCTCTTTCGTTTGATGCCGCGGCGTGTAGCGGCCGCTATTGCCAGCCATGGGGGCCACACGAACTATTTATGTCTGCGTGTTCCGCAAGTCGCACGGGCATGTAAGCTCAATCGTTTCATCTTTGTATCTGTTGTTATGTGTCCAGTAAATCTGGCTTTGTTATCTCGTGTACTTCTTGGTGTTGCGTTTTGGGTGGCCAGCAGTGTATATCCAGTTCCTCAATCGTGTGGCTTCTACATTTGGGCAGAATAAAAACACAGGATTTTAATGTCAGTTTTTTTTTTATTCACGCAAACCATGGCCGTTTTCTATGCTGTTAGACCTAACATTTTTTCACCAAGTAATTTGGTAAAGACATAAATCAATCTTCAAAACATTACAGATTCCATACGGAATCAGTGAGCAACGGTAAACACTCAGCAGTACAATCCAAGCGCTGAATGTTTTGACTCCTGCTGACATCACCACCACTAGCCATGTCTTAATTTTCGCCATTTACTTGTCTTTTGTTTAGCTCATGTGAGTTTTACGTCATTCAATTCCACTAACTGACCAACCAAACTGAAGTCTTACAGTTCTCATTTCACCATTTGCTGAATTATCACCAGTGTGTGATAACCAATATTTATGTATTCATTTCAGGTCTTGACTACAACAAAAAGTCATTTTCGCGAAAATAAGAACGACTTGCGAGCAGGCTGTATTTATCTCACGAAGTGTTTCTTGCAGGCATACATCCAGGGGGCAAAGCTCACCCAGAAACGACCATTCCCCCTCCCCCTCCGAGACATTTTAGGTTACCGAGCCAAATTTTAATAAATTCAGGTTATAATGAAAAAGGAAGTTTCGTTCCTTTTAATGCTACAAATATTTCATCAATTATATATTTTTTAAATATTTGTTCAGATGGTACTAGTTATCATCATCGTCAACCATTATCAATCCACTGCTGGACGAAGGTCACTCCAAGCCTCTTCCACAACGGTCTGTCTTGTGCCAGTCTCCTCCAAGTTACTCCCGCATACTTTCGAATTTCATCCACCCATCTCCCATGTGGTCTTCTGTGTCTTTTCCTGTCCCTTTGAATCCAATCTAAAATTTCGACTGTCCATCGATGGTCTGTCCTTCTGGCAGTATTGTCCAGCCCATTGCCATTTCAGGGATTTAACTCTGATCATGAGTTCTTCCACTCTTGTCATTTTTTGGATCCACGAGTTCCTCTTCTTATCTCTCCTGGTTACACCAAGCATGCACCTCTCCATGCTTTTTTGAGTTGTCTGCAGCCTTTGTATGCCTCTTTTAGTTAAAGTCCACGTCTCTGCACCATACGTAAGCACTGGAAGGATGCAGTGTTCAAACACTTTTCTTTTAAGACATAATGGCATATTGTTCTTGAAAATTATGCTGTTTTTCCAAAAGCTCTCCAGGCAAGTTTTATACGCCGATTAATTTCTTCATTAATGTGACCCTCACTTGATATCTGCTGTCCAAGATATACGTACGTATCTGTTATTCCAAGCTTTTCTCCATCAATCGATAAATCTTCATTTCTTGTAAAAGCATTGTACATCACTTTCGTCTTCTGAAAGTTCATTTTTAATCCCACTTCTGTACTCTTGTCAGCAAGTTCCTGGATCATACTCTGCAGCTTTGATGGGATAGTTGCCTTCGTATTAGTAACTAACTAGTACGAAGGTACTAGTTATAGTTTATTTTATTAAAAAGTGTATTACGACGCATGGTATTCTTCAAAATATAATAAGTAGACTAATCATACCTAATTGTCTGGGAATCGTGATTCAGGAACAAGAGTGCGTTGAATGCATTTTTATTTTATAGATGAAAAATTCAAGCCTGCGGAAACCGCCCCCACCCTAAAAAAAAGTTTGTTATTCCTAAAATGTTTGAAGAAGTAATAACTATATCAGGGATGTATATAGAATTTTTCTTAGATGGGGGGACGAAAATAGGAAGTTTTTGAAATCCACCATCTGGAACAAAATCAAAGTTAATTAAAATTGTAGAAAAATTAAGGCATTTTTTTCTAATGTGAGTTGATATATTTTTATTAAATTTAGGCATTTTTTCTAATGTAAGTCGCATGTTAATCAAAAAACAAAAAAAATGAAACACTTTCCGGGGGGGGTAAGATCCTCTCTAAATGCGCCCATGTGCTAGATATATAGTAATTACTTCTATATATATTCATATAGTAGTTAAAATTATATATATGTACATATAGCAAATGGAAAACTTGCCCCTTCTAGGGTTCCATTTGCACCCACTCCCGGCCAAAAATTCCTGAAAGAAACACTGATCATGATCAAATGTAGAGGATTTCAGGAAGGGAGTGTCTGACCTCAGGTCTTAAACAACCCTTAGAAATAGGAAGCTAGGAGAATTGGGCTAGAGTGCCCGATAGGAAAGTGACACGGAAGCGAAGTAGAAAGTGGGAGGAAGACGCCCTTATTTATTACCGGGGGTCAGTACTTGGGGTCCGACGGCTTAACGTGCCCATCCGACGCACAGCGGATATTTAGTGGATCGAGCGTTCGTACCTGCCTGGGATCGAACCTGAGGTCCTTTCCGTGGCAGTCACGAACTTTGCCCACTAGGCCATCCGCGGCCAAACACTGATCTCACGTTCTAGGACTTATACTCGCGGCAAACGTAACCTGACCATGCGCTGGAATCTGAAAAGACCGATTCACCAAAAAGGTGGCATGGTTTCTCAGTATTTCTCCGCACTAATGAGGGGCAGTATGCAACAATGGCTGGAGGGTGTGCCACCATGACAGGAGTCAGAACAACAAATTTCCCGCTCAATGTGCTGTCAGCAATTTTCCCCTCCAGGAAGAACGGAGAGACCCTTAGCCCTCAAAACACTTGACTGTTCGCTTACCAGCAGTAAATACCCTCCGGACATAGCCTCTTTAACTCAAATGGCTAGCAGACACAACTGACAATGACGTCACCAAAACGCGAATATCTGTAGTTTTAGAAACGCGACAGAACCTAAGATCTCCATTTCTTTTAATGTACATACGAACAACGTTTAGAGCAATTGTGTACCTTTTAACCAAGGTTCAAGCTCGAATATGAGCTTTCATACTGGAACTATATTTTTCAGTGGAAGTATACACTCTGTGCCTTCAACTCCATAACAAGGTTAGCTTTGCCCTGAGTATAGTATGAAATACAAAATGGCCTCCACAGTGGCGCAGAGGTCTGGCTTTTTTTTTTTTTTTTTTTTTTTTATTGGAGGTTTAAACGACCACACCGTGAGCAACTCAATGGGCTATAAGCAGTCGCCCGTCCCTAATTTAGGGTCACTGGTTCCAGGGAAGGGAGAGAGCCAGTGCCGTAAGACAAACACAACATCCATGCCTGACCGGGATTCGAACCCGGACCCTTACGGACGAATGATCAGAGGCCAACGCCTTAGACCACGGCGCCACCGGGGCGGCGTCTGGCTTTTGACCACTCGTCTCAGATGGGCCCGGGTGAGGTATAAGGGGCGTGGTTGTCTTAAGGCAGTGGCTGTTTCTTCTCCTTTGAACCTGTGGCCTCAAATTAAGGACGGGCGGCTGCTTATATCCCATAGAGTTGCTCGCGGCGGTCTTTAAACCCCGAATTATAAAAACAAGTTAGTAAAATCATGCAATGCATTGATTATGAAACGCATTCAAACATACCAGAAATCATAGGAAAATGCTTTGGTTTTGAGGGAATTAAACTATGGTATAACGTTTGGGGTTCACATATATCAAAATTAAATCTCTTTGTGCCCGTGCTACCTATTTCCATTATCAAGAGCTACCACACATAAGCCATTTTATACTTAAAAATCTCATCTAAATCGGGCAGTTTTCGCGGAAGTTATCGAGCGAAAATAATGGTTAACGAATCTCACGCATGCACACTGCCCGCAATTGCTGCCAAAAAACATTTTTGGCAGAACTTCTTCCAAAGTCGTTACGGAACAACGTACTATATTAACGTCCAAATCGAAGCATTTTAGTCAAGTTATGAGGATAATGGCTGTGGAATAAATCTCGATCCTGTGCCCTGACCTTTGACCCCATTTCGAGGATATTCAACAGAACCGGTTAAGTATACCCCCGGAACAACCTGATAAAGTTTTGTCGCAATCGAAGCATATTTACATAAGTTGTATCGCATAAGGGCGATGGAATGGATCCTACTCCTATGTCCTCACCTTTGACCCCCATTTCGCCCATTTTCAATAGGGTTCGCTTCCAGGTTGTCCCCTACCACATACTAAACTTTCATCGAAATCGAACCATTTTTGCGCGAGTTATCGTGCGGACAGACAGGCAGGCAGACGGACAAAGTTGGAGCATATACGCTTCTTCAACTTACGGTTGCAAAGCGTAAAAATGATACGAGATGCGTTGTTTAAATTAATGAATCTAGATTTTAAATTTTCTTAAAGGCTTGGAATCATTTACTTTTACTGACATGTTTAAAATAACAGCTGGTTTTTGCTTAATTTCTTCGATCCAAGACGTACTTGAAAACAATTTGATTTCAGTTACTATTTGGAAATACAAAGCTGTGTAATGACTTAAAGTGATATCCAATCTAATCATCATGCAGGCTTTTTTACAGAATTCAATCTAAAAGAATTTTCTTCTATTATAAGCGCAATGCAAATATTATCTTACTACATAAAAAGGAGGCAAAAAGAAACTATAAAACTGTAGACCCATAAGCTTGTTGTCTCACATATGTAAACTATTTACAAGAATTATTACAAACAGATTAGAAGACAAATTTGATCTCATACAACCCCCTGAACAAGCTGTCTTTAGAAAAATTTTTAGTACAGTAGATCATATGCAAACAATAAGTGTTCTTATTGAAAAAATGCAACGAATACAATATCCCTTTACATTTGGCATTTATAGACTTCAAAACAGCTTTTGATAGCATAACAAGTTAGTAAAATCATGCAATGCATTGATTATGATACGCTTTCCAACATACCAGAAACCGCGCGCAGACAAACCCTCCTCCATACCCTGACTATTGATTCGTTCAGTAGACATCCGGAACAACATACAAACGTTTTGTCGCGATACAAGCATTTTTACTCAAGTTATAAGGATAATGGCTGTTGAATAAATCCCGCTCCTGTGCCCTGACCTTTGACCCCCATTTCGATTATATTCAACAGAACCGGTTCAGTATACCTCCAGAACAACATGATAAAGTTTTTTGCAATTGAAGCATTTTTTACGCTTTCCAACCGTAGGTTGAAGAAGCGTATTTTGCTCCAGCTTTGTCCGTACGATAACTCGCGTAAAAATGGTTCGATTTCGATGAAATTGTAGTATGTGGTAGGGGACCACCTGGGGACGAACCCTATTGAAAATGGGATTAATGGGTTCAAAGGTCACGACATAGGAGCGGGATCCATTCCATGCCCTTATGCGCCATAACTTGCGTAAATATGGTTCGATTTCAATGAAAGTTTAGTATGTGGTAGGGGACCACCTGGGAATGAACCCTATTGAAAATGGGTGAAGTGGGATCAAAGGTCAGGACATAGGAGCGGCATGCATTCCATTGCCCTTATGCATCCTAACTTGCGTAAACATGGTTCGGTTTCGATGACATTTTAGTATGTAGTAGGAGACCACCTGGGGACGAACCCTATTGAAAATAGACGAAATGGGGTCAAAGGAGAGGACATAGGATCGGCATCCATTCCATCGCAATTATGCGTTATAACTTACGTAAAAATGCTTTGATTGAGACAAAACTTTATCATGTTGTTCCGGAAGTATACTTTACCGGTTCTGTTGAACATAATCAAAATGGGGTCAAAGGTCAGGTTATAGGAGCGAGATTTATTTTACAGCCATTATCCTCGTAACTTGAGTAATGATTTCTGGTATGTTGGAAAGCGTATCATAATCAATGCATTGCAGGATTTTACTAACTTGTTACATAAGTTATGACGCATAAAGGCGATGGAATGGATCCCGCTCCAGTGTCCTGACCTTTGACCGCATTTCTTCAGTTTTCAATTGGGTTCGTCACCAGGTTGTCCCCTTCCGCATACTAAACTTTCATCGAAATCGAACCATTTTTACGCGAGTTATCGTGCGGACAGACAGATAGACAAAGCTGGAGCATATACGCTTCTTCAACTCATGGTTGGAAAACGTAAAAAACAGCATCAATAATAGACGCCCTGAAAAATTATGGCACTGAACAACCTTATATAAATCTAATCAAGTATATCTACCAGAATGCAAAATCTAATATTACCCTAAATGAAGACAGTGAAAAGTTTAAAATAAATACAGGAATAAGACAAGGAGATTCTACCCCGGCAAAGCTATTTACATTAATTTTCTCATTATGCGTTCCAGCGTTAAATTGGTTGGAAAACCGGGATCACCATAAATGGAATAAAGCTGGACATTTTAAGATTTGCAGACGACATAGTCCTCATTTCAGAAAATAAAAAGAATTAAAAGAAATGATAGGAGAACTAACAGATCTATCAAAAGAAGTTGGATTAGAAATCAATAATGATAAAACAAAAATAATGTCAAACCAACTTAATAATAGCGAATCACAAGAAAATGTTAGAATAAATATTAAAGAAGGAGGATAAGTGGAAGAATAAAATATACCCAGGAAAACTAATTACCACAAGGAAACAGGAAATAATGGAAGAAATTGGCAGAAGAAAAAAATGGGCTGAACAGGCTTTTGGGGAAGTTAAAGAAGATTCTTTTTAGTTAATTACCTAGGTATAGCCCGAAAACAGATCAAAACATCTCAATCAATATATAATACCCATTATGACAAATGGTGCTGAAACCTGGCCTATCAAGAAAAATATCTTAGATGAATTGCAAAAAACACAGCGTTAAATGAAAAGATCCCTATTAAATATAAGACTTCAAGATAAAATAAAGAATACGGATGACGCAGAATAAAATTTTCAGACATAGGTGAAAAGATACTCAATTTAAAATTGAAATGGGCTGGCCATATAGCAAGAATGGAAAATAATAGATGGACTAAAATAATAATAGAATGGAGACCATATAAAGGAAACAGAGGAGTAGGAATACCAGAAGGAAGATGGATGGATGGTATAAATAAAACTGTAGGAAAGCTGTGGCATAGTCAAGCCCAAGCAGTGGCGTACTGGAAAAACTCGGGGGCCCCCAGCAAAACTATTTTCGAGGTCTTTTTGAGAAAATTTAAAATTTCAATTACTGAAATTTTTAAATGACGTATTATTAACCAGATTTTATGGCGTTTTAATAATTCAAAGCCTTTGAAATCTACAGGTGTTTTCCGTAAAACCAAAATTGTTGCACTCTGTTGCGCGTAACACAAATGTGCATGTCATAATTAAAATGATTGCCCTAGTTTGATACCAATACAAACTACTACAAAATCTTTACTCCAAAGTTAATCCTACCATGCAAATTTTATTCATTTAGAGCACTCCTGTTTGAAAAGCCTCACGATCACACACATAAAACAATGAATTGCCGAGTGACAGTGTCTTGTGACCGTTTCCAGTTTATACGAAAATATAAAACATAAATAAGCAAATAAATAAGTAATCAAGATTTCATTATTATTAAACTTCCCTTCATTAAACTGATATTTCTATCACGTTCTATTGTATAATATTTATATTCATATGTAAAGCCTATTATTATGACTACGAAAAAGGGCATCAAACCCTATCGAACATATGCTTTCCTGCCATCCAGTGTTTATAAACTAAAACTGCGAAAATGATTTCTAAATATTTTACTTATATATTGAAACTAAAATTTACCAAAATTCGCCTTTCTTTTTAATACTTCATTCAAAGCATCCATCAAAAACTCCTGGCTATTCTTTTAACAAATTTCAAGTTAAGTTCCTGCAAAAAAAAAAAATGTATAAAATCTTTTTTGCTGCTAGAAGTCCTCTAAAGCCGTGAGGCTCCCCGCAAAGCGGGTATTGCCGGGACTATCAGTACGGCCCTGAGCCCAAGACAGGAACATTTGGAAAGAGCTCATATGAGGGAGTCCTGCATCCTCAATTGGCTATAAAAAATGTTGGAAAAAGAAGACAGGATTTTAAGAAACGCCCTGCTTTAGTCTTGAATCTTTAGCCAATTTGTGTTGAATCCAAAATTATGTTGTATCCTATGTGAAGGTATGAGTTGTGACGTGCCGCACATGGGATAAAGACACATAGCAGCGAGAGCACACGTCCGCGTAGCTCAGTTGGGAAAGCGACTTACTCCGGAATGAGGGAACCCGGGTTCGATGCCCGGCGTGGAAAAAAATGACGGAGAAATTTACTTCGTTATGTTGGCGCCCGAACTTCAAGAATGACCTGGTCGTTAAAGTTCTAGCAATGGTGTGATGTTCTTTCCACACCGCGAGACAGGAAAAATAAGAGAATCCCTCCTTCAGCGCTTCGAAAACTAAATGTTTGTGGTGTTACGTTCAACACACCAAATTGACTGGGTTTTCTCCAATGTACGTTCTTGAGCGGATGACTGCCTACAACGATACATGGTTCCGGCTGACACGTGGGCCATGCCCCCGGCTCTCTTTCGGGGGGATGTGACGTGCCTGCTCCGCAGGACGCGCATGAGATAAAGGCAGAAAGCAGCGAGAGCATACGTCCGCGTAGCTGAGTTGGGAGAGAGACTTACTCTGGAATGAGGGGACCCGGGTTCGATTCCCGGCGTGGACACAAATCGCGCAGAAATTTACTTCGTTATATAGTAATTATCAGAATTTTCGATGCTATGGTATACGAGTCCTTAATGATTGCGAATACTGTGCGTATGCGGTGATTATTCTTGCTATCTTCTAGTTCTAACAAAGTCTGAAAAAGCCGCCCCGGTGGCGCAGTGGTCTAAGCGACGGCCTCTGATCATTCGTCCGAAAGGGTCCGGGTTCGAATCCCGGTGAGGCATGGATGTTGTGTTTGTCTTACGGCACTGGCTCTCTCCCTTCCCTGGAACCAGTGACCCTAAATTAAGGACGGGCGACTGCTTATAGCCCATTGAGTTGCTCGCGGTGGTCGTTAAACCTTCAATCAAAAAAAAAAAGTCTGAAAATCTTGCAAACCTCTTGAATACGTTGTGACGTACTACAGAGGTGAAAACATTTGTCAATACCACAAATCTGCAACGAGATAATCTGTCCGCGTAGCACAGTTGGGAGAGCGACTTACTCTGGAGTGAGAGGACTCTGCTTCGATGGCCGTCACAGACAAACTTGTGTTTCCCTGAAAACCTGGAACACATTGTAGAGACGACGAAGAAAGAGCTACAGAGGGAAGCGATGTTGAGGCGAGCATATAGTTAGAATCTACTGGGATTGTGCGCCATCCTGGAACTCTTTATCGTAGTCTCTGAAACCGTGGAACAAATTGTAGAGACTATAGTGCTCCTGGCAGCTACCAAAGGAAGCGATTGTGTAAGAAATGACGAGGCAAGCAAATGTTAAGAGTCTATGGCGATCGTGCGCCGTCCTATGCTATCTTGGAGCTCTTCATCGCAGTTACTGAAATTGTGTAACACATTTTAGAGACAGACGACGAAGAAAGAGCCCCAGAGGCCACAGAAGGAAATGATGATGAGGCAAGCATATGGTTAGAATCTATGGGGATTGTACCCAACCCTATGCCTTTTTGGTGCCCTACATCGTAATCTCTGAAACCGTGGAGCACATTTCAGAGACAAACTATGATGAAACAACTCCAGAAAGCTGCAGAAGAAGTCTAAGATGAGGCGAGCGCATGGTTAGAGCTTATGGCGATTGCGTACCATTCTATGATATCCATCGTATGCTGTATATTTAATCTTCCGTTTTGGTTTGCTTTGTCTTCGGAAATTTCAGTTACTTGTCGTTAGGTTTCCTGTTCGGAATATCACGTAGGAACTCCCAAGAGTTTATTCTTTATGGTGTCATTGGAAGTGAGCCAAGTTATTTCGATACGAATAAAACAGGACAGTGTTTCTGAAAGAGGGTATTCAGTTAGGTGTTAGATATGAAACCTATAGGCGATATTCAAACGATCGAAGAGCTAGGTTTCGTTATGCTGTGTGACGTATTTCAGAGGTGCAGCACATATCAAGACAGCAAAGTTACAGCGAAAAACTCCGTCGGTGGTGGTTAACTGGAAAAGCATTGGGCTCCGGAGCAGAAGGATGCCGGTTCGATACCCGCCACCGGCAAAAAAAAAAAAAATGTGTTTTCACATTGGCGTCCTATTGTGGAAATGGATCTACTGGCCGTTGGATTCTTCGAAAAATGGGTCATATTCCTTCCACACATCATCCGGAATTAATGGAAGTTCCTTTCCCGCTTTGAAAGACGTGTGACGCGTCTCCCACATATCATCTGGAATTAACCAGAATTCCTTATTCTTCAGCGAGCCACTTTAATCATGGTTTGTGGGCTACCCCGGAAACCTAAGATTCTGTCCCAGCCCTTTCTCGGAAGGGGCGATATACACGGTCGAGTCACATTACTGTGACCACGAGCTAATATCCACAGTAACCGCCGTGTGCAGCGCGGACAGCAGCTAGACGGGATGGGAGAGACTCAGTAAGGTGTTCACAGGTATGTGGAGCCATGCTGACTGCAGTGCATCTGACAGCTGTTGGAGGGTGAGTGGTGGAGGATCCATAGAGCGAACAACACGATCCAGGTTTTCCCACAGATACTCAATTGGGTTTAAGTCTGGGGAATTTTTTTCTTCTTAAAACGGCGGAAACTTTGCATTCCTCTAATACACAAGGTAACGTGATTTACACTGGTGCCAGAAAAACTGGTACAGACGAGCTTATGCAAAATACATAGCAACGTCACCTATGCGCGTACTCGGTTGCTTCCGCCAGTGCGTATATAAAGCGATAGACATCCTTGCCAGATGCGCCTCGTTTGTGCACGGCAACACCGCCACTGGACACTTGATGAATGGAAAAAAGTAGCCTGGTTTGACGAGTCGCGTTTCCAACTGTATCGGGCAGCTGGAAGGATTCGTGTGTGGCGCAAACCCCATGAAGCTATGGATCCCGCCTGTCAACAGGAAACTGTACCGGCTGGTGGGGGGGGTCCGTAATGCTATGGGGTGTGTTTAGCTGGACTTCACTGGAACCTTTGGTACGTCTACAAACGTCTATGACCGGCCAACGCTATGCGCAGCCTTTCTGACGAGGTGCACCCGTTCATGACCTGCATTCATGGTGATGGGTTAGGCCTGTTCCAACAGACAATGCACCTCCACACAAGTGTCGGGACGCCACATTATGATTAGAGAAGCGTTCATCTGAGTTTGGGGTGTTGCCATCCCACCCAAGTCCCCAGATCTGAACGTGATAGAACATATTTGGGATGCCATGCAACGCGCTATCGAACACAGGAATCAGAAACCTCGGAACACAGCCGAATTGTGGAACGCTCTGCAGGAAGTATGGTGTGCATTGCCTACAGCATATTTCCAGAAGCTAGTAGAGTCCATGCCCCGTCGTATTTTTGCAGTCCTGCGCCGCCGTGGCTGACCTACTAAGTATTAGACTGGTGCACCAGTTTTTCTGGCACTTCAGTGTATATATGAGCAACAATTTTAGTCACCAAACACTGCACGATAAAGTTATGATGAGTTCCTTTTAGCTATTACATAAGAGCCCTCGTACATACGCAAAGCTCCCATAACTGAATTCAGCGCTCTCTTTAAATATAAATGCACTGCTGTTAATAGAAATGGCAACACCAAGAAAGAAACAAGCAACCACAATGAAATTTATGGGAGTGATTAGTTATCGTACAAGCTGCAAACGATCACAATTACATACCGGTTTGTGATGAGGTAGGCCAAAAAATATCCACCATGGGCGGTGATAATCGACTCCACACGCCGTGGAATCGAATGAAACAGGGTTTGGAGGGTCGTCTGCGGTATTGTATTCCATTCTGCTTCTACAAGCATTCACAATTCGTTGGTTGTGACAGGCGGCGAGGCCAGGAGTGCCAGTCGTTGCGCGATGCCACCCCAGACATTCACTATAGGCGACAAATCTGGCGCGCGAGCAGCCCAGGAAAGACGAGTTACTTGATGCGCACAAAGTAAGTCTTGGACAGTACGAACAACATGGGGTCGGGTATTGTCTTGTTGGAAGACGTCTCCCGGGATCGTCTGAAGGAAGGGTAGAAATTCAGCTTCCAACACCTCCATGATGGCATCAGCGGACAAGGATTCACCCGTCGTGAGGCGTTAGATTGAATCTGGACGCGTCCGAAAACACAATATACTCCCATTCAGCACTCCAGTTTAGACGTTCGCGGCACCACTGTAATCGCTGGCGCCCATGGTTCAGATTCAAGGAAAATCGCAGCAATGGAAGACGAGCAATGCAGCCTCTACAGCACTCGGTGACGAACAGTGCTTGCAGGCATCGGACGATGTGTGACCATCCTCCATTGCTGCGCAAGTGTCGTGGATGGAGTTCTGCGTGATGTCATTGTCATACGGTGTACGTGCCTGTCTTCCCGCTGTCTTGCGATTTTGAGCTCTATGCCTTGCACGACGATGCGTAGAACCTTCTGTTGTCCATTGAGACGTCATGTACGCGTAACAGTAGTTGCGTTACGCCTAGTACGTGCAGCAATATGACGGTATGCTAAACCACCTTCTCCGAGTCCAACGATTCTACTTCTTTCAAACTCCATCAAGTGTCCGTATTGTTGTCTCGTTCTCCTATGAGGCATGTTTACATGTTAACAACTGGGTACGGCCGAGTTTAGTAATAGGAAGTTTAAAAACCTGCTCTCTGTAGGCCTTCGTTTATACCCCTTGGTGTGACGTTTCCGATGGCGTTCCGCGCGCCTCACATTTGCATGTGCGCTGCAATTTTAATGATTTGCATCTCCGATGGTTTCCTATCCACCCTGCAGATTTCGTGTAAATCCGAGACTTTCTTCATGGTGTTGCAATTTCTACTTAACAGTAATGTAATTTGCCAGCATAATGAACCTTAAACACGGCTTTGTACTGAACCGCAAAGTAATAAGAATTTGTAGCATGAAGGAAAACTACTTTGCCTTAGGTGTCTAATTCCGTAGTTTTAGAGTTTCACTGCCACTTTCCACTCAATTTTTTTGGCCTCCAACAAACCTCAAAAGTTCAATGAAACATCGCTGTGAAGGAATAATACTAACCCTCTGAGTTGTGAACGAGATGTGGGAATTCATAAGTTGCCGTAATACATTGTTATAACAATCTGAGGAACAGCCGGATGCAGCAGGGTTCTCGACCTAACACAATAGGCGAACGGAGTGAGAGGGCTTTTACCCCTACCAGGAAAATCAACCAACCAACTTCCGGGAGAGCGAAAGGGACGAATCGCTGAACTCAGGGAGATTCTTGATCGACAAGAGAAACCCTTTCCCAGCCTGAAGTAAAATTTAAAAGGTTTTGAGGAGATCGGTGAAAAAAACGAAGGAAGAAGATGTGCTGCACAATCACTACGTAATCGCTTGCATTTTGCAAGAAATCAGCGTCATATGGAACGTCTGAACAAAAATGCAGATTAGCTAAGTATTTGTAAATCGAATTATACATTTTTTATTGGAGGTTTAACGACCACCGTGAGCAATTCAATAGGCTATAAGCAGTCGCACTCCCCTAATTTAGGACAACTGGTTCCAGGGAAGGGGAAGAGCCAGTGTCGTAAGACAAACACAACATCCATGCCTCACGGAATTCGAACTCTGACCCCGTTCGGACGAATGATCAGAAGCCATTGACAAAAGTCACCGGACACCTGGAAGAGAAACACAACATAGCATTTATTGATATGCATTAGTACGGTATCGGTCCACCTTTGGCTTTAATGCATGCACTGACCCTTCGAGACATGGTTTCGACAACGTTTTGGTACACAGCGATAGGTATGCGCTTCAATTCAGTACATAATGATGCCACTAACTGTTGCTTAGTAGTAGGCCTTGGTTCCAAACTTCTTATGCGGCGCTCTAATTCATCCCATAGGTGCTCTATGAGATTAAGGGATGCTTTATGCGTGCTAGGCAACACACAACACGGAATTATCGTCAAACCACGCCGTAACAGTCCTTGCTTTATGGCTCTGTGCGTGCATTATCCTGCTGGTACCAACAAGGCTCGGTTCCATAGTATTGACACACAGTTGGCAGGGCATAATTGTCGAGAATGTAGAGGTAGACGTGCTGGTTAACAGGTTTGTCCACAATAACCAATGTGCAGGTACCATAGCACGAAAAGCACCCCCCACACACACACGAGTACACTGCCAGCTCCAAACTTGTTTTTTTTGGGAGGGGGGGGGGTTGGAGGTTTAACGACCACCGTGAGCAAATCAATGGGCTATAAGCAGTCGCCCGTCTCTAATTTTGGGTCACTGGTTCCAGGGAAGGGAGAGAGCCAGTGCCGTAAGACAAACAACATCCATGCCTCACCGGGATTCGAACCCGGACCCCTTACGGACGAATGATCAGAGGCCATCGCTTAGACCACAGCGCCGACCGGGACGGCGATTGACCTTAGGAGCAGTAACACTGTGGTAGATAGCGTTTTCCCGGCTGAATCCATACCCACACACGGCCATCAGACTGATGGATCATGTATTTCGATGCATCAGTCCATAGGACCCGTTTCCATTGATCTACGATCCACGATAAATGTTCTTTACACCATGCTAAACGACGAGTAGCATTCCGAGTGGAGGTGAAAGGCTTAGGAGCAGCCGCACGACCACGGTTACCTATGGAATGAAGTTTTCTGCGAATGGTACGTGTACATATCTAGGTTCCAGCATTTTTACTCACCTTTACTCTGAAATCTTGTGCAGTATTCAGTCGATTAGCTGTAACGACTCTCCTGAGGCATCGACGTCCTCTATCACCGACTTTCTTTGGTCTGCCGGTACGTTTTGCTGCTTCAGGCACGCCATGTGTCTTCCACTTATTCAGTACATCCAAAACAGTTGACTTGGGTATGTTTAAACGCCTCTAGGTTACTCTTATAGACAACCCACTAATATAACACCCAACAATCTTTCCTTTCTCAAAGTCAGTTCAGCTACATTTTTACTCAACCTCACAGTGCGATATGATCGCGGTCAGCTGCAGGCTTGTATTATTCTCTTATAGACAACCCACTAATATAACACCCAACAATCTTTCCTTTCTCAAAGTCAGTTCAGCGACACTTTCACTCAACCTCACAGTGCGATATGATCGCGGTCAGCTGCAAGCTTGCATTATTCTCTTATAGACAACCCACTAATATAACACCCAACAATCTTTCCTTTCTCAAAGTCAGTTCAGCGACATTTTCACTCAACCTCACAGTGCGATATGATCGCGGTCAACTGCAGGCTTGTATTATTCTCTTATAGACAACCCACTAATATAACACCCAACAATCTTTCCTTTCTCAAAGTCAGTTCAGCGACATTTTCACTCAACCTCACAGTGCGATATGATCGCGGTCAGCTGCAGGCTTGTATTATTCTCTTATGGACAACCCACTACCATAACACCCAACAATCTTTCCTTTCTCAAAGTCAGTTCAGCGACATTTTCACTCAACCTCACAGTGCGATATGATCGCGGTCAGCTGCAGGCTTGTATTATTCTCTTATAGACAACCCACTAATATAACACCCAACAATCTTTCCTTTCTCAAAGTCAGTTCAGCGACATTTTCACTCAACCTCACAGTGCGATATGATCGCGGTCAGCTGCAGGCTTGTATTATTCTCTTATGGACAACCCACTAATATAACACCCAACAATCTTTCCTTTCTCAAAGTCAGTTCAGCGACACTTTCACTCAACCTCACAGTGCGATATGATCGCGGTCAGCTGCAGGCTTGTATTATTCTCTTATGGACAACCCACGAATATAACACCCAACAATCTTTCCTTTCTCAAAGTCAGTTCAGCGACATTTTCACTCAACCTCACAGTGCGATATGATCGCGGTCAGCTGCAGGCTTGTATTATTCTCTTATGGACAACCCACTAATATAACACCCAACAATCTTTCCTTTCTCAAAGTCAGTTCAGCGACATTTTCACTCAACCTCACAGTGCGATATGATCGCGGTCAGCTACAGGCTTGTATTATTCTCTTATAGACAACCCACTAATATAACACCCAACAATCTTTCCTTTCTCAAAGTCAGTTCAGCGACATTTTCACTCAACCTCACAGTGCGATATGATCGCGGTCAGCTGCAGGCTTGTATTATTCTCTTATAGACAACCCACTAATATAACACCCAACAATCTTTCCTTTCTCAAAGTCAGTTCAGCGACATTTTCACTCAACCTCACAGTCCGATATGATCGCGGTCAGCTGCAGGCTTGTATTATTCTCTTATGGACAACCCACTACCATAACACCTAACAATCTTTCCTTTCTCAAAGTCAGTTTAGCGACATTTTCGCTCAACCTCACAGTGCGATATGATCGCGGTCAGCTGCAGGCTTGTATTATTCTCTTATGGACAACCCACTAATATAACACCCAACAATCTTTCCTTTCTCAAAGTCAGTTCAGCGACATTTTCACTCAACCTCACAGTGCGATATGATCGCGGTCAGCTGCAGGCTTGTATTATTCTCTTATAGACAACCCACTAATATAACACCCAACAATCTTTCCTTTCTCAAAGTCAGTTTAGCGACATTTTCGCTCAACCTGACAGGGCGATATGATCACGGTCAGCTGCAGGATTGTCCACATAACGTTTGCAGCTGTACCGCGCACTTACGCAGCGGATCCGTTCATTTGCTTTAGAAGGGGTGTCCGGTGATTTTTTCAATCGTGTATTTATGAAATTGTATTACCGACTTTCCACTAAACTTACATTCTGTGCACACACACATATATTTCACACATTAGATGTTCTTTGAAACTCAAATGTTAGCTCCTCAAAGCAAGATCATCCACCAAATCAAACTTGCTGACGATGTGACGGTTTACTTAATACGGATGTATTAAACGTCTCCATTTACAGCTATCTTGGAACACAACTCGAGCAGATCCATTACACGTTTAACCCAACATCTTTCGCACTTCATGTTTGTTCTTGTCTCACAGACATTCCTGCATCGGGTTCTGCCATAATACACAACTGCTAGCAAAAATTGCAACACCAAAAAGAATCGCGCTATTCAAATGAAAGTTATGTCACTGATTTCTCATGTTACAGGAGATAACTGATTACATTTGTAGAACTATAAAAGATCTTTTTCGCTGCAAAACTCAGTATCGTATGAAGCCACCTCGCGCAACAATTACAGACTGCGTGGCACTGAATGGAAGAGGCTTTTGATATCGTCCTGGTGAATAGCCTGCCAGGCTGATTCTATGCAAAACAAAGTTCATTTGGCGGAAGCGCTTGACGGGCCAGTTGCTTTGCTAACATGTCCCAAACATGTTCTATCGGGGACATATCCTGCGAACGTGCAGGCCAGGGAAGAAGAAGAATTTTTGCGGTGCAGGTAAGGGGTTTTATACATTCCGGGACACATGTGCCCGAGCACTGTCCTGCTGGAATATAGTGTCAAGACAACTGGGAATGACAACTGTCTCTAAAACATCCCTGGTGTATCGCTGGCTGTTGAGGGGTTCCCTCAATTCGTATCAGCGAGATAGCGAACTGAACCCGATGGCACCTCAACGATGACGTTTAGCCGGTATGACGCTGCAAGGTGCCGTTCACCACGATGTCTTCGAACGAGTATGCGACCATCATGGTGCATCAAGTTGAATCGTGAATCCTCAGAAAACCCGAGCTGTTACTAAACAATCATCTTGGCGTTGGGTCGGTATGACGCTGCAAGGTACCGTTCACCACAATGTCTTCGAACACGTATGCGACCATCATGGTGCATCAAGTTTAATCCTGACTCGTCAGAAAACACGACCTGTTTCCAATCAGTGCGTTAATGTCAGTGTTCGAGACTCCATTGCAGTCTCAAGCGTCTGCGCTAGGCGCAACCACTAGGGGTCCGGGGGGAAGGGCAGGACCCCCTCTGATTTTTAGACTCGGGAATCCCCAATGTGAAGAACTTTCCCAAATTTTTCGGGAATGTAATGATATAATGCACACTTTCTTATGATGTGAACCAACTAAATTTAATAATATAAGATTGTTGTTTTTCGTAGAATGCAAACACGTGTATAATGTGTACTAAATAAAACAGCGATATCGATCCCTAATAAATAAAGTTAGTCCTGCAACTTTGCAATTTACATTTCTGCCCTATCTATCATAGTCTTACAGTTGTGTTCGCTAAGTTCCACAACTCGCCAACAGAGGCGCCTATGTCGTGTCCGTTAGATCGTACCTCAGCAACAGCTTTGCTCCTGCGTGTTCTTGTGTGTAGGGGAGGGGGTCCCAAACTATCTTATACAGTATGTATAAAATATTGTATATACAGTAGATGTATACATATAATGTGTGTATGTGAGATCAGACCCACCCAGATTTTGAAATGTGGTTACGCCACTGCGTCTGTGTTCATATGGTTTGAATTTCACATATCCAGACAGCTCCTGTGGGAGGCTACAGATCAAAAGCTGGCTCGTCCTTAAGTTTTGTATGCTAGCGTATGAAATCCAGAAAGTTTCTTTTTCAGCGCGCTTTGAATAGCAATCAAACGTAATAAAAATTCATTGTTATGCTTATACATATATAATTTATGATTACTAAGCTTGTGGGGTTAAGATAGAATACAAATAGCAACTTTATCACAATAAAATGTGTATTATGCATAGACTATAGTTTTACAGAGCGTTTGGTTCGGCATCCTCAGGACGAATGGAGCGTAAACATTCAAATCATTGTGACATCATTAGAATTCTGACGGTCACAGATTTTGACGAGTCCTTTCCACGCGTTTGAAAAATATTCAGTCGACGTCATGTCGTTGACAAGCCGTGACGAGTTCCGGTATGTGGAAAGCTTCTAATATATTAAGCTTGATAGTCGTGTCAGGTTTATCGATAAGTGTAGCGTTTCCAAACAAAACTTTATGGTTATTTTCGTGACAATGTTGATTTATAGAAGACTTCTTCAGTCATAGTTTCGTAGGTAGGTCTTTTGTTCATTCACACGGAAACTTAAAGCCCTCTGGGTCTGTCCTATATAAGAAAATCCACATTCACAAGGTATCTGATAAATTCCCCAGGAGTTTATGTCTTCGACGCACTCTTTTGATCCGTAAAAATTCATCTTGTTTATCGGTTTAAAAATAGCTTTGAAATTAAAACTTTTGAGAATTTTTGAAATTCTGAAACAAATCTGAGGAGCAAATGGGATAACCGCCCAATTCTTTCGTATTGGGAGGTCTATAGGACTGAGCGTGCAGACAGGCTTCGGTTTCCTACATTTTTGGACAACTTTGTCTATAACTGAAGGGTTACAGATTGGTGTACTGCAATTCGTTTAAGAAAATTAGGCTCTTTCTGTAAGGAATACTCAGTTCAGCAGATATGTATTGCACGATATGCGTATTTGAAGAAGGCAGATATACACTGCTGGCCACCTAACATAAAACACCAAGAAGGACACGAGTTAGCAAAGCCAGATTTACTGGACACATAACAGATACAAAGATGAAACGATTGAGCTTACAGGCCCGTGCGACTTGCGGAACACGCAGACATCAATAGTTCGTGTGGCCCCCATGGCTGGAAATAACGGCCGCTACACGCCGCGGCATCGAACGAAAGAGGCTTTGGATGTGGGCTTTGGGTATGTCGGTCCAGGCTGCTTCCACACTTTGCCACAGTTCATCAGGCGTAGCCGCGGGTGGTGCTTGCCGGGCCACTTTGTTGCCGATTAGTGACCAGACGTGTTCGATGGGCGACATATCGGAAGAACAGGCGGACCACGGCAGCAGTGACACCTGGTGGGGCGTGAAGAATTGTTGCACGATGCGTGCCACATGCGGGCGCGCATTGTCATGTTGAAACGTGGCCGCTGGCAGGTCCTGCAGGTAAGGGAGGACTACAGCCTCCATAACGTCGGAGATGTAGTGCTGGCTGTTGAGTGTACCAGCGATGCGTACCAGGAGGGGTGTGGGTGTCATATCCAATTGCGTCTCAAACCATAACTCCAGGCGACGGACCGGTATGGCGATGCATAATGCAGGCGTCATACAGTCTCTCGCCGCGGTGCCGCCACACGTGGATCCGACCATCGTGGTGTTGCAGGCAGAAGTGGGATTCGTCGGAGAAGACAATGTCGTGCCATTCCGTAGTCCAGGTGCGGCGTTCAACAGCCCACTGCCGCCGCACTTGCCGGTAGTGTCACGTCAATGGTAATCGGAGCAATGGGCGCCGTGCGACAAGTCCCCGCTCCTGCAGACGATGTCGAACGGTACGTGCTGACACAGGTTGTTGCGCAACACACCCTAATTCCTGCGCTAACGTTCGTGATGTGGCGGTGCGAGCCGTCAATGCCCGCCGCACAGCATGGCGGTCCTCTCGTCTGGTGGTGTGCCGCGGCTGCCGCAATCACTCACGTCGGTCGGTCCGTCCGTCCCTCCTGCACTCACCGAATCCATACTCGTCTCACTGTGGCTGGATGTCGTCCCACACGGGCGCCGATGTCTCGGTACGATAAACCGCTGTCGCGATAAGCCCCTATTCGTCCTCTGTCAAACTCCGAAACGTGCTGGAATTACTGCCGTATTTTTTGACGAGGCATCAGGAAGCTTCTCACGCACAGGTCCGGCAACACAACACACTTCCACTACTTACACCACGCCTTCTGTGCATCCTTCTTATAGTGCTTCTCAGTGGCGTGCCGGGCGCACATGATTTGCATATGATCTGCAATACTAGTTGCATGTCCTCTCGAGGGCGATGCATGCTGCGAATTTCAGTCCAATCGGATGCTTCCTTCTTGGTGTTGCATTTTGTGTGGCCAGCAGTGTATTTTGTTTCCAAGGATGATCTGATTTTGTATGAGGGCGGGGGGAGTAAGGAAACAGCAAATGGTTTTCGATAAACTGTTGTACTAAAAGATTCTTTAGAGCGTGACACAAGGTCATCAAGGAATGGTAAGGAGCCATTATTTTCAGTCTCGCACGTTAACTGTATCTGAGGATCAACTGAATTGATCAGTTCCACTAATTAAGGATTTCCGAATGCATGCCATGCCAGAGAACAAAACTGTCATCTACATATCGAATCCACAGGTCGAATGTAGCAAACTGATAGAGTTTGTCCTCAAAGTGACGCATGTAGACTTCGCATAAAATTGGTGACAGTGGGCCAATAATTGCAAGGCCTTCCGTCTGTTGGAAAAATCTTCCACGAAAAAGGAAACTGTTTTGTCTAATACAAATGTCCACTAGTCTCAAAATTTCTTCTACTTCCGGTTGGCTGAAATGACGTTCTTTGAGGCTTGCTTTCAATGATTCGAGGGCTCCATTCACTGGGATACTTGTGAACGTGGATTTCACATCAAAGGATAACATGAACTGATCGTTGAATGGATGTCGCTTTAGCTCTTTAACAAACTCAATGGAATATAAGATAGAAATTTGGCCAACTTAGGTGCAGCTGATCCGACATTGCTGACTATGGGACGGCAGAGGACACCAATCTTGTATACCTCCGAAAGTGCATAGAAACAAGGAGAACGAAAATATGAGGGGTTTATTTGTGTGTTTTGATGTTATGAAAAATCAAGCTCATTATTTAGCTATTTGGCATATTCTTCACAATGATCTTAGGAGCACTTGAGATACACTATATTATCAAAAGTCACCGGACACCCCTTCAAAAGCAAATGAACGGATCCGCTGCGTTGTTAAGATGCGTGGTACAGCTGCAAACGGTATAAAAACAAGCCTGCTGCTGACCGCGATCATATCGCAGTGTGAGGTTGAGTGAAAATATCGCTGAACTGACTTTGAGAAAGCAAAGATTGTTGGGTGTTATATTAGTAGGTTGTCCATAAGAGAAACCGAGAGGCGTTTAAACATACCCAAGTCGTACTAAATAAGTGGAAGACACATGGGGTGCCTGAAGCAGCAAAACGCACCGGCAGACAAAAGAAAATCAGTGATAGAGGACGTCGAAGCCTCAGGAGAGTCGTTACAGCTAATCGACGGAGTACTGCACAAGACCTCAGTGTACAGGTGGGTAAAAAATGCTAGAACCTCGGTATGTGCAAGTACCATTCGCAGAGAACTTCATTCCATGGGTTACCGTGGTCGTGCAGCTGCTCATAAGCCTTTATTCTCCACTCGGAATGCTACTCGTCGTTTAGCATGTTGTAAAGAACATTTATCGTGCACCGTAGATCAATGGAAACTGGTCCTATGGACTGATGAATCCAGATACACGATCCATCAGTCTGATGGCCGTGTGTGGGTATGGAGGCAGACGGGGAATGCTATCCACCAATGTACTGTTCCTACGGTCAAGTTTGGAGCTGGCAGTGTACTAGTGTGGAAGTGTTTTTCATGGTATGGTCCCGACCCATTGGTTATCGTGGACAAACTTGTTAACCAGCAAGTCTACCTCGATATTCTGAAAAGTTATGCCCTACAAACTGTGTGGCAATACTATGGAACCCAGCCTTGTTTGTACCAGCAGGTTAGTGGTCCGAGCCATAAAAAGCAAGGACTTGCGGCGTGCTTTGACGATAATTCTGTATCGTGTGTGGACTGGCACGCACAGAGCCCTGATCTTAATCCCATAGAGCACTTATGGGATGAATTAAAGCGCCGTAAAAGAAGTCTAAGACCTACTACTAAGCAACAGTTAGCGACAGCATTATGTACTGAATTGAAGCGCATACCTATCGTTGTGTTCCAAAACCTTGTCGAAAGCATGTCTCGAAGGGTCAGTGCATGCATTAAGGCCAAATGTGGACCGACACTGTACTATTGTATGTCAATAAATGCTGTGTTGTGTTTCTCTTCTAGGTGCCCGGTAACTTTTGTCAATAGTGTGTATTGGAAGAAATTTTGCGCAGGACAAAAACCGAGCCTTTGACCTTTCACGAGCGTAATTTTGTTGTTTCACCAGAAGATAAGTAAGTTGCAATGGAATAAAAGAAACCTGAGGCAAGAAAGTGTATAGTAACGGAGAATGCAGCACAAATTCTTGAAAACCGACGGCTTACACACCACGCTGATCATCAAATGAGAGTATCTATGACAGAGCCATAAAAAATACTCCGAGGACTCTGAATACTTACATTTCAAATTTCTGCAAATTTTTACATAGAAATGACTTGAGAGCATTTTTTTCGGTATGAGAAGAGTTTTTAAAAACAAACATAATCAAGTTGTATGCTGCCAAGGGATTTTACATATTTAGCTGAGTGCAATTATACAACGGAAAGAAATGTAACAACAGAGAGCATAGAGAAAATAATTTGCTCCATTTTTGTGGAATGACACGGCTCTTAACGGTTTTAACGAAGCTTCACGGTGTCTTTTTGTACAGTCTCTATAAAAATATGCCATCTGCATCACAGGTTGAAAGTCTACTTTGCATATGTTGTCAAAGCATTTCCTCCGAAATGAGTGTTCAGTAGGTTAATTTCAAATAATGACAACTCTTTTTCGATGAAGAAAATTTTCCTTTTTTGTGTGTGTGACAAAGTATAGAATGATGAAAGCTGACAGAGAGCAAAGCAAAACGTGCGCGACGTATCAAGTGGAAGAAAATATTTTAATAAATAATTTGTTCCGCTGTCACTTAAGACAAAAACGTACAATCTAGCAAAACACAAAAAAGAACGAATATTAACATAACCTTATTTTGTAAATTCGAATTTTCTCACATTAGCAAAAGAATTATCAACAACTTTCGCCCAGATATATCCATTTCTCTCGCGTTAGACATGGGGTTTAAAATATAGCTTGGCATTTGAACCCTAAAATACACAGCCGGGGGGCTACAGCACCCCAGTAGTTCTTCGTTTGCTTACAGATAGCGCAGTGTTTGCTAATGAAGGACAAGCTGCACAAAGGTGGCGCAGTGGTCTCTGATCATTCGTCCGAAAGGGGCCCGGGTTCGAATCCCGGTGAGGCATGGATGTTGTGTTTCTCTTACGGCACTGGGTCTCTTTCTTCCCTGGAGTCAGTGACCCTAAATTAGACAGTTTTCTAGAGAACAAAATTCCTACTTCTTTCGTCAAAAGAACTTTAAGAAAAATTATTCTGGACAATAGAGTAAGGTTGGCAGATCTGCTTTAATTTTCTACACAGTTAATAATATGATTCTGACCAATGAAAGCCTTTTGGAAGTTGGTCTAGAGGATGACTATTAACTACAAAAAGGAACCTTAGTGCTATGGATAAGATGGTCCTATTAAAAATAAAAAAATAAATAATATAGACAAAATCACAAAAAAAACTTTAAAATTATGTTTATAAAAGAAAAAAATAAATATAAAAGAAAACTAGTTATTCTCTCACTAGAATAGCTATACTAAAAATAGTAAAACTAACTTTAAAATTAATAGGATTCTGAATAGTCTACAGAAGCTCACTAAGGTGTTTAAATACATGCAAAGATTATTAAATACCCTACTTGTGTATTTCATAATATGTCTCATGTATTCTGGAGAGTTAATTCTGCTCTTTCTGATCAAACAGGTCCACAATCTTAATTATATTTTCTCTAGTTAAAATCTCCGCGAGTAGGTTTTTTTTCAGTGTGTGGAGGCCTTCAGCCCCACCCACACTGCCCCCAAGCGACTAGGGAGTGGCAGGGGTGTTTGGAAGTTTGGGCTAAAGGTCGGCCATGTTTCCTCAAGAGTGGAAGACCTTGAGTTGCATAAGAGGTAAGCTCTCGTCATTGTCTTTAGGTTTTCCAAGTTCAATGTTTGAACTTCTTGTACATTTTTTTCTCTTTTTTTTTTTTTTTTTTTTTTTGCTCTAAGCATTTAGGCACTAGCAAGTCTATTAACTTTTTTGCGGATTTTAACTCTTTCTTTTCCTGGTTACTTTGGGCGTTTTTAGGGCACTAAGGCTAAGCAGCCGGCCGTTCCATTGTTCTTGTAGTCTACGATGTGTTTTCACTGTAGTTAAGGTCTTAATAACTACTTAATCATAAAGCACGTCTGAAATACTTTGTACATATTGCAACTAATTTTTTATGTCATATAACCTTAACAAAGCATTTCTTTAGTTTATTAATGTTTTTATTTTATTCTCGTTTTTGTGTTGTCAGAAGTTGTGGAGTAGGGAGTTTTTATAATCCAGTTTTCTTTCAGGAATCTGTGCTTTAGAAATAAATTAATATTTCCTGTTTTTTTTTTGCAATGTTTAAGAATTTGTAGTACTTTAGTATTGATATTCAGGTTTAAATTCTCTCTTAGGCGACTAGGTAACTTGGCAATTTGTTATTGCTGAACATTATTTCTAAATCATTATGTCACTCTTACAACTTGAGTTTTCTATAATCATCTTCTTTCTGTTTATTAGTAACAGATGAAGAGCATGTGTCGGGCCAGGAAAGTTATGGATGCAAGCTAAATTGTTAACTAAAGCTTGGTCATACAACTCTATGGAGGTTATGACATATATATATATTTTTAAAAATTTTTTTGGTGGCTTATTACTTGCATCTATGACTTTGCAGTAACCCATTTCCAAATAGGTCTTTGTGGAAGTGAGAAAATGCCGAGTTTTTGCTGGTCCTTGATAAAGCCAAGGCTCAGTATTCTCGACACTTTCTACATTCAGTTTTTCTTTTCTTTTTACTCACACCAGTCAATACATAACCTTTTCTATGTTGTACTTGGTAGGAGTAAAAAAAAAATTTTTTTTTTTGCTTCAGTCTCTTCTTAATAGAATGTGAATTCTGAATTTTCATAACTGCTGCGTTGCGCGTTTTGATCATTAGGTTATTTTGCAACTTTAGTTTTAAATTCTTAAGTTTTTCTTATGTTTTCGGCTCTGCTCTTAAGTGTATATATATATACAGGTGATGCGTAACATCACAGCCTCTCCTTGACAAATGTCAACCCCGCCTTCTCGTGGTGCATCCTGTTCCCACTAAAGGGGTTCTGACGACCGCCAATAGCGGTATAACTATGCCATCGGGATTAGAGGACATTCTATCCCACACTCACCAACCCGCTTGGCCAGCGTGGTGAGTTATGGCCAAACCCCTCCAAAATGACTCCACAACTTAAATCTTGGCCCTCAGTCTCCGGCAGCTGGAATGTACCTGGCCAAGGCAGCGGCCAGTGCGACATGAAGGCAGAGGGTGCTAAGAATCCCCGGAGGACCGGACTAGGCTGCCATCTGATGCTGACCTTGGCAACGTACAATGGACGCTCCCTATCTTCTGATTCAAGGCTTCTTGAATTGGAAGAGGAACTACAAAGGATCAAGTGGGACATCGTGGGGCTAAGTGAGGTAAGGAGAAAAGGAGAAGATCTCATCGAACTGAAAAGTGGACATCTCTTCTACTATCGTGGGACAGATACTGGCAGAACTAGTGGTGTTGGATTTATAATAAACAAGAAACTGAAGGATAAAGTGGTAGAAGTTAAAAGTTCCTCTGACAGAGCTGCACGACTCGTTATCCAACTATCGAGAAGATACCAGGCTCAGATTATTCAAACTTATGCACCCACCACAAGTCATCCTGAAGAAGAAATTGAAGAATTTTATGAGGAAATTTGTCATCTAAATAATAAAGGTAAGCAGCACTTGAAAATAATTATGGGAGATTTCAATGCAAAAATAGGGCAACGGCAACAGAATGAAACTTCAGTAGGTAAATTCGGTCACGGCAACAGAAACCAGCGTGGAAATACTCTCGTTGAGTTTGCAGAGGCAGAAGGGTTTTTCATCTTGAACTCCTTCTTCAAGAAAAAGCCACACAGGAAATGGACATGGAGACATCCAAATGGGACGACAAGTGAAATTGATTTTATTATGTGTAACAAAAAATTCGTCATAGAAGACTGCAGTGTGCTAAACAAGTTCAACACAGGTAGTGACCATAGATTGGTGAGATGTAAGATGCACCTCAACACTAAACTTGAACGTGGCAAGCTCATAAGACAAACAAAATCTATTGACATAACCAACCTTAAAAAACACCATAATACCTTCAAGTTGGAACTGAAGAACAGGTTCTCTGCTTTAGAAGGCCTAACATCGGAAGAAGTGGACATCTCTGAAGTTAACAGAAAAATAACCAAAGCTCTTATGGAAACAGCAACAAAATTAGCTGGGTCTAAGAACAAGTTGCATGTAAACAAATTATCAGGAAAAACGAAAATGTTGATGCAAAAAAGAAGAGTGATGAGGACAACTAAGGAAGATGTGACTTCCAAAGTGGAATATATAGAGCTATGCAAGACAGTACGAAAAAGTATCACTGAAGACGTAAGAAAATTCAACTGTGAACTAGTGAGGAAAGAAATTGAAAACAACCAAAGCCTAAAGATAGCAAAGGGACATCTCAGTAAGGGAAGAAAACAGATTATGGCACTGAGAAAAGAAGATGGTTCTGTAACAAGAAATAGAGGCGAAATTTTGACAAGAGTGAAAGATTTCTACTCCAAATTATATGAAAGGGATGATACATGCACTCCAGACATCATGAAAGATACCAGTACCAGAGTTCCTCCAGTCCTTCCAGCAGAAGTTGCACATGCAATCAAGAACATGAAGCGGGGAAAAGCTCCAGGAGAAGATGGAATTACTGTAGACATCATACAAGAAGCAAGTGGAGAAATCGAAACAGTACTCGCCCAAATTTTCACTCGATGCCTTAATGAAGGAAAGATTCCTGAGGATTGGAACACCGCTACAATGATCCTGCTACATAAGAAAGGTGACATTGAGGATCTCGGAAACTACAGACCTATCAGCCTCCTATCAGTAGTTTATAAAATCTTCACTAAAGTTCTTTCACACCGCTTGAAGGTAACACTGGACATGGCTCAACCGAGAGAACAAGCTGGATTCAGGAGTGGCTACAGCACAATAGATCATATCCATGTGCTGAGAGAACTAATTGAAAGAGCGAGGGAATATGAACTTCCATTGTGCATGGCTTTTATCGATTATGAAAAAGCCTTTGATTCGGTGAAACCATCAGCAGTTACAATGGCTCTGAAAACCTGCGGTATTGAAGATGAAATACATTAATATTATTAATAACATCTATGAAAATGCAAGTGCAAAGATTAGGCTGTTTGAAAATACAACACACATAAAAATTGGAAAGGAAGTGAGACAAGGTGACACCATATCTCCGAAGCTCTTTCATGCCACATTGGAGGGTGTTTTTCAGTCACTGAGCTGGGAAAACAAGGGGATAAAGATTAATGGAGATTATCTAACCCACCTTCGTTTTGCTGATGACGTAGTCATTTTTGCAACTACCCCATCAGAGCTGCAGGGTATGATCCAGGAACTTGCTGACAAGAGTAAAGAAGTGGGATTAAAAATGAACTTTCAGAAGACAAAAGTGATGTTCAATGCTTTTACAAGAAATGAAGATTTATCGATTGATGGAGAAAAGCTGGAGATAACAGATACGTACGTTTATCTTGGACAGCAGATATCAAGTGAGGGTCACATTGATGAAGAAATTAATCGGCGTACAAAACTTGCCTGGAGAGCTTTTGGAAGAAACAGCATAATTTTCAAGAGCAATATGCCATTATGTCTTAAAAGAAAAGTGTTTGATCAATGCATCCTTCCAGTGCTTACGTATGTTGCAGAGACGTGGACCTTAACTAAAAGAGACATACAAAGGCTGCAGACAACTCAAAAAACCATGGAGAGGTGCATGCTTGGTGTAACCAGGAGAGATAAGAAGAGGAACTCGTGGATCCGAAAAATGACAAGAGTGGAAGACATCATGATCAGAGTTAAATCCCTGAAATGGCAATGGGCTGGACATACTGCCAGAAGGACAGATCATCGATGGACAGCCGAAATTTTAGATTGGATTCCAAGGGACAGGAAAAGACCCAGAAGAAGACCACATGGGAGATGGGTGGATGAAATTCGAAAGTATGCAGGGGTGACATGGAGGAGACTGGCACAAGACAGACCGTTGTGGAGGAAACTTGGGGAGACCTTCGTCCAGCAGTGGATTGATAATGGTTGACAATGATGATGATGATGATGATGATATATATATATATAAATAAAAGGGAGCACGAAAGGGATATTTGTGTAAATTGTAATTGAATTTTCCATTTCGTTTCTCACTGTTTCCTATACTGTGTGTTAACAATCTCTGAAATGTTAAAATATTGTACTCTATTAAAATAAATTGTTTTCTGTCAATTTTGTTCTACTAAATTGAATGATTACCCCCCTGGGATTCCCTGGTACATCACCTGTGTATTAGGATGTGGGAAAATAGTCTGTGTATCCCAGGCTTAACACCAGGGTATATGCTACTGTAAAAAGAAAAAGACAAACGTCAGAAATCGAGTGTACGGGTATCTCAAAATGTTACAATGTCTGAAACCTTTTTTTTTTATTATTATTGGGGGTTTAACTATTACCGTGAGCAACTCAATGGGCTATAAGCAGTCGCCCCTCCCTAACTTGGGGCCACTGGTTCCAGGGAAGGGAAAGAGCCATTGCCGTAAGACAAACGCAACATTCATGCCTCACGGGGTTCGAACCCGGACCTATCGCGGACAATGATCAGAAGCCATCGCTTAGACCACTGCGCCACCGGGTCGACCTGATATCTTCTATTGTGACCTTCAGGATTTCTTGCTCACTTTTACAGATTAACCCCTTTAACGACCGTAACGCCGGAAACGCCTGTACATACAAACGACCTTAGCCGCTCGAAACGCCTGTCTGGAGTGAGTCAGAGTTCCTAGCTTTGCCTTTCCTTTAAATTTACACGACCTATGAGGGATCATCAGGTGTCGCATTAAGTCACCATTATTGTTACTAAAGAAGTGATCCAACAGATAGTTTCGGGCGTTATGGTATTTAGTGATAAAAAATGTTAGGATCATGGTCGTTAAAGGGTTAACGAAAGAACGATTATGGTAAAGTCATGGTAAAGTAGCCCTAGTGGCGTAGTGGACTAAGCGATGGCTTCTGATCATTCATCCGAGATGGGTCCGGTTCCAATCCCGGTGAACATGGATGTTGTGTTTGTCTAATGGCACTGGTTCCGTCTCTTCCCTGGAATCAGTGGTCCTAATTAGGGACGGGCGAATGCTTAAAACCCACTGAGTTGGTCAAAGTGCTCGTTAAACCCCCAATAAAGAAACAGCCTTGATAAGCAAAGGCACTTTAGATGTTTTTTCCAGGCGGATTCATTAGATTCATCCATGTATAGATAGTGAGGAAGGAAATCGTTGCGAATAGTGTAAAATGAGATTTATCTTATACTTCCACTAATCTCCCATTAACCTCAAAGAACTAAAGGGGAAAGATCTCACCTGTTCCAGGAGGACATGTAAATACAGACATTTGTCGTGGACCAGGAACATCAAATAGAAGTCATCGCTCTTTCCACGTTTAGAAGTGAGTCACGGTAAAATTCTCATTGGCCGCCACGGGAATCGAACCCAGGGTCTTCCAGTTACGCGCCGGATATGCTTCCACTAGACCACAGCGGCCTCGAATTCCTCCAGACTCACATACACTAACTATCAAGCTACTTGGCAGGTTGCTTCTTGGAGCCCCGCACAATGCTGGGGATTCACCAAAGATAGTAAGCAGCAACTGAACAAATAATTTTTATTATTCATTCGCCTTCTAATTATTTGTTCAGTTTTAAGTTTTTTTTTACTTGAACATCATCATCATCATCATCATTGTCAACCATTATCAATCCACTGCTGGACGAAGGTCTCCCCAAGTTTCCTCCACAACGGTCTGTCTTGTGCCAGTCTCCTCCATGTCACTCCCGCATATTTACGAATTTCATCCACCCATCTCCCATGTGGTCTTTTTCTGGGTCTTTTCCTGTCCCTTGGAATCCAATCTAAAATTTCGGCTGTCCATCTATGGTCTGTCCTTCTGGCAGTATGTCCAGCCCATTGCCATTTCAGGGATTTAACCCTGATCATGATGTCTTCCACTCTCGTCATTTTTCGGATCCACGAGTTTCTCTTCTTATCTCTCCTGGTTATACCAAGCATGCACCTCTCCATGCTTTTTTGAGTTGTCTGCAGCCTTTGTATGTCTCTTTTAGTTAAGGTCCACGTCTCTGCACCATACGTAAGCACTGGAAGGATGCATTGATCAAACACTTTTCTTTTAAGACATAATGGCATATTGCTCTTGAAAATTATGCTGTTTCTTTCAAAAGCTCTCCAGGCAAGTTTTGTACGCCGATTAATTTCTTCATCAGTGTGACCCTCACTTGATATCTGCTGTCCAAGATAATTGGTAGGTATTTAGAGAAATGACGAATTTGATTTTCTTTCTTTTTTTCGCTGAAATATAGTCTTCTCCACATGTATAATAGGAATTCGACACCCTCATTTCAGACCGATTTTTATTTCTTTTGTTATCAATATATAAACGCCGCCAATGTTTCCAATGGACAGCGGACTGCGTTGAACCTGTGAAAACGTAAACAACTGGTAATACGACTGTTGCTTTTGAAACGCCTGTCTAGTGTAATATTTTTTATTGTGGTTTTACAAAGTTTATTTTTTTTTTTTATTGGACTTTTAACGACCACCGTGAGCAACTCAATGGGCTATAAGCAGTCGCCCGTCCCTAATTTAGGGTCACTGGTTCCAGGGAAGGGAGAGAGCCAGTGCCGTAAGACAAACACAACACCCATGCCAGACCGGGATTCGAACCCGGACCCCTTACGGGCGAATGATCAAAGGCCAGCGCCTTAGACCACTGCGCCACCGGGGCGGCCAAAGTTTATTAAAACTATAATGTTCAGCGTATCAGTAATATGATGTCACAAATATCTTTCAAATACGTAACAGTAATGCAACGAAGTTACAAATAACTTTCAAATACGTAACAGTAACATGAAGTTGGTATGTTGAAGTTACAAAGACCTTTAACTGTAACGTATCGGTTATGTTTCAAAGTTATGTAACGTTTGAGGACATTTTGATGTAACCGTAAGGTTTCTGAAACAATACCGTTACATTGCGCAACGTATCTGAAAAGTCTCAATATTTCAGTGCTACGTACTTGTAACATATAGGAAATATTCTGTGCTGTGTAGGTTGCATTCATTCTCTATTTCTATGAATTTGTACATAAAAAAAATGCATGTTATTAGAGATTTGAAATTGATTTTCTATGAAATGAACTTCTCATGAAAGTTATTCTGAACTTGTTCCTTTAGCCCTTCATGCTGGGCGAGTGGGCTGTATGTAAACATGTTAATGTGATACATGCAAATGTGGGAACTACATAAAAGCGTTCACAAGTGGAAGTATATCCGTTTTGGACACCTCGACAATGCAAAGACGTGGTCTGTCTTCCGAAGCGCTACAAGTTGGCGAGTTTGCTTAAATATTACGTCGTGACTCTTTATGTGCCACTTCGTGATGTCCATACTTTTACACTGAAATACAAAAGAATGTAAAATAATAACAGGCTTCCGTAAAGTGAATAGCGTTCTTCGTTAATTCGGATGGTTTTTACTACTTAATTTAATGAATTGATAAATATAATTAAAACAACTGAATGGAAAAAAATCGTAAGGCAATTGTTATTTCAGATACTTGTGATGTTCATAGCGTACACAGGTTAGTCCGCGCCGGGGATCGAACCCGGAGTCCTCTCACTCCGGAGTAAGTCGCTCTCCCAACTGAGCTACGCGAACATGTACTCTCAGTGCTATCTGCCTTGATCTCGTGTGCGTCCTGCGGTGCGGGAACGCCACATCTCCTCCCCCTAAAGAGGGCAGGGGGCATGGCCCACGAGTCATCCGGGACCATGTGTCGCTGTAGGAACTCATCCCACATGAAGAACGTGCATTTGAGAAATCCCAGACAATTTGGTACGTGGAACGTAACATCACACTTACTTATTTTTCCGAAGCACTGAAGAAGGGATTCTCATTTTTTCCTATCTCGCCGTGTGGAAAGAACATCGCATCATTGCGAGAAACTTAACAGCCGGGTCATCCTTGAAGTTTGGTCGTCAATATAACGTACAAGTTTGTCCGCGCCGCTCATCGAATCCCGGTCCCCCTCACTCCGGAGTAAGTCGCTCTCCCAACCGAGCTACGCGGACAGAATGTCTTGCGGCTATCTGCCTTTATCTCATGTGCGTCTTGAGGTGCAGGTACGTCATATATTCATTTAGTTTTATTTATGTTTCATTGAAATATCTTTCTTTACGCCCCCGCCTCTGACATGCTGGGGGCGACACAGCTGAGAATATAAATCACTTCAAGTCCATAGCATAAATCATAAACAAACCCACTGGCAACTGTGGCAGAAGCATTGTTGTAGTAGTGTTCACGTTGTGTAATGGCACCTACAAAGGCACAATCTTAAAATGTAAACAAATGCGTCGCAAACGCCTCTGAGAGATACTTGTAGCACTTTGTAAGTAGTTCCAGTCTTGGTAAATCATCATGTTTAGATACCCAGATCATTGTGCCTGTGTATACAGTAAAATCCCACAAGAACCAAACTACCTGAAACAAACTTTGGAAGATGAGCAAATACGAGAAGTGTTTGACCATCCAGGCGGCATTTGATACCATTGGCCGGTAGCTCCCCCAAAAAATTTTCAGTTGAAATGGTATCTTCACAAAAATATTTTAACGTAAAGGGTACCGTAAATACACTATATTGACAAAAGTCAGCGGACACACATTGAAAAGCAAATGTACGGATCCGCTGCGTTGTTGAGATGCGCGGTACAGCTGCAAACGGTATAAAAACAAGCCTGCAGCTGACAGCGATCATATCGCACTGTGAGATTGAGTGAAAATGTCCAGGCGGGAGAGAACTGACTTTGAGAAAGGAAAGATTGTTGGGTGTTATATCAGTGAGTTGTCCACAAGATAAACCGAGGTGTGTTTATACATACCCAACTCAACTGTTTTGGATGTACTGAATACGTGGAAGACACATGGCGTGCCTGAAGCAGCAAAACGTGCCGGCAGAGCAAAGAAAATCAGTAATAAAGGACGTCGAAGCCTGAGGAGATTCGTTACAGATAATCGACGGAGTACTGCACAAGACCTCAGTGTACAGGTGGGTAAAAATGCTAGAACCTCGGTATGCACACGTACCATTCGCAGAAAACTTCATTCCATGGGTCACCATGGTCGTGCGGCTGCTCATAAGCCTTTCATCTCCACTCGGAATGCTACTCGTCGTTTAGCATGGTGTAAAGAACATTTATCGTACACCGTAGGTCATTGGAAACTGGTCCTATGGACTGATGAATCCAGATACATGATCCATCTGTCTGTTGGCAGAGTGTGTGTATGGCGGCAGCCAGGGGAACGCTATTTATCACAGTGTACTGTTCCTACGGTCAAGTTTGGAGCTGACAGTGTACTCGTGTAGGAGGTTTTTCGTGATATGGTCCCGGCCCATTGGTCATCTTGGACAAACGTGTCAACTAGCACGTCTACCTCGATATTCTGGACAATTATTCCCTACCAACCCTGTGGCAATACGCACTATGGTTCCGAGCCTTGTTGGTACCAGAAGGATAATGCACCAAGCCATAAAACAAGAACTGTCATGGCCTGGGTTGACGATAATTCCGTATCGTGTGTGGACTGGCAAGCACAGAGCCCTGATCGTAATCCCATAGGGCACCTATGGGATGAATTAGAGCGTCGCATAAGAAATTTGGAACCAAGGCCTACTACTAAGCAACAGTTAGCCGCAGCATTATATATTGAATGGAAGCACATACCTATCGCTGTGTTCCAAAACGTTTTTGAAAGCATATCTCGAAGTGTCAGTGCATGCATTAAGGCCAAAGGTGGACCGACACCGTACTAATGTATGTCAATAAATGCTATGTTTTTTTCTCTTCTAGGTGTCCGGTGACTTTTGTCAATATAGTGTATATTGTTGTGTATAACTAATTGTATTTTTTTCATTCAAATTTTTTATTTTGCCGTGTTAGTAAAACAAGGCGCCTAGTGTTGAAAGTTGTGTTGTTCACATACCCGGCAACGCAAGTGGATCTCTTATTTACATTCAAAGAGCGATAATTTTGATGACCCTTGCATCTGGGTGAGGAACTTTTCAAGTCGTGATAATGATGATTCTATCTACGAACCCACGCTACTTTGAATATTTGTGTACTTCTGAGGGCCTTTTTAACATTATTTTTCTCAAAATTGCTCTAAATACAAAAATAAGCAAATTTCGCAAAAATAGGCAGAATTTCACAAATATGGATGCCATCTTTGAACACCTGTATCAACCCCTGGTTTAACGCTAGAAATATGGAATCAAAGATTTTGAAAGCACCTGTATTCACACATGCCAAACCATGTTGATCTCTTACTTTGTTTACTCTATTTTGACCATACCTGTATGGTATTTAGGGTTAAGTTCAAAAGTTACAGTCCAATAGTAATCGTCTCCCATAAATGAACCTTTATTTATCTAAATAAACCTTAGAGTAACATCCAAGCACAAATTTTTTACGAAGTCTCAAAGTTTTTTTGCCCTGACATCTTTTTTACGCTTTCCAAGCGTAGTTGAATAAGCGTGTATGCTCCACGCTTATTCAACTCGCGTAAAAATGGTTCGATTTCGATGAAATTTTAGTATGTGGTAAGGGACAATCTGGGGACGGCCCCTATTAAAAATTAGCACAATGGTGTCAAAGTTCAGGACACAGGAGCGGGATCCATTCCATCGCTCTTATGCGATGGAATGGATCCCGCTCCTGGAGGTATACTGAACCAGTTCTGTTCAATATCATCGAAATGGGGTCAAAGATCAGTGCACAGGAAAGATATTTATTCCACTGCCATTATCTCATAACTTGACTAAAATGCTTCTATTGCGACAAAACTTTAGTATGTTGTTCCGGAGGTATACTGAACCGGTTCTGTTGAATATCATCGAAGTGGGGTCAAAGACCAGTGCACAGGAGCGAGATTTATTCAACAGCCATTATCCTCATAACTTGGGTACTGATTTCCGGTATTTTGGAAAGGGTATCATAATAAATGCATTGCATGATTTTACTAACTTGTTGCAGTATCAGTCAGCCCTTGTAGATGGGTGGGTGTTCCTTCATGCAATAAATTTGCTTGCATTGAATCAATTTGGCATGGTTTTGGTCAGGGCTGGATTAAACATTAGGCTCGGGTAGACCATGACCTGTGTGTCTTGGGGCATAACTATCTAGAGTAAAGCCCCCAAAGTTAAACTGAATAATTGCTATTTGTACATAATCAACAATGTTTGATGGCGTGGGATATTGTTTTGTGCGAAGTGCTAAGTACCGAAACCCATATAACACTGAAACTTTATTTGTGATTTTATGTTAGCTTTTTATATGAAATCCATTATAACAGGTAACATACAAACAGATATTAACAGAGCGGGGTTTTAAGTTTTGGGGGAATTCAAGAATCCTCCGTCATTTCTGAAAATCCTACAAAATTACAATTAAACTTTTTTCACATATTGTTTGCATGGTAATTACCGTTGTTTGAAAGCAAAATTACCGTTGTTTGAGAGGTTGAATTTAACAAACGTCTCTTCTACATTTAGCATAACTTCCACCATCTTCACAGACTGCTGCTCCTCAAACATTATATATCGTTCTGTTCTCATCAGACACACATCTACACGTCACGCGTTGTGACCTCAAGGTGTTGCCAATCATACTCTTACGAGAGAGAAGATATCACGTTAAGTTTGAAAAACGCCACGGAGAATGAACTCAATTTTACATAGAGAAAGAAACTAAAAAGGAAATTTAAATTAGAGTATATGAAATTCCATTGTGAATAGCTTTTATCAATTATGAAAAGGCCTTTGATTCGGTGAAACCATCGTTACAATGGCTTTGAAATCCTGCGGTATTGAAGATGCATACATTAATATTATTAAAAACATCTATGAAAATGCAAGTGCAAAGATTCGGCTGTTTGAAAATACAACACACATGAAAATTGGAAAGGGAGTGAGACAAGGTGACACCATATCTCCGAAGCTCTTTAATGCAACATTGGAAAATGTCTTTCAATCACTGAACTGGGAAAACAAAAGGAAAAAAGATTAATGGAGATTATCTAACTCACCATCGTTTTGCTGATGACGTAGTCATTTTTGCAACTACACCATCAGAGCTGCAGAGTATGTTCCAGGAACTTGCTGACAAGAGTAAAGAAGTGGGATTAAAAATGACCTTTCAGAAGACAAAAGTGATGTTCAACGCTTTTACAAGAAATGAAGATTTATCGACTGATGGAGAAAAGCTGGAGATGACAGACACGTACGTTTATCTTGGCCAACAGATATCAAGTGATGGTCACACTGATGAACAAATTAATGGGCGTACAAAACTTGCCTGGAGAGCTTTTGGAAGAAACAGCATAGTTTTCAAGAGCAATATGCCATTATGTCTTAAAAGAAAAGTGTCGATCAGTGCATCCTTCCAATGTTTAACTAAAAGAGACATGCAAAGACTGCATACAACTCAAAGAAGCATGTAGAGGTGTATGCTTGTTGTAACCAGGAGAGATAAGAAGAGGAACTCGTGGATCAGAAAAATGACAAGAGTGGAAGACATCATGATCAGAGTAAAATCCCTGAAATGGCAATGGGCTGGACATATTGCCAGAAGGACAGACCATAGATGCACAGCTGAAATTTTAGATTGGATTCCAAGAAACAGGAAAAGACCCAGAAGAAGACCATGGGTGGATGAAATTCGAAAGTATGCGGGAGTAACATGGAGGAGACTGGCACAAGACAGACCGTTGTGGAAGAAACTTGGGGAGACCTTCGTCCAACAGTGGATTGATAATGGTTAATGATGGTGATGATGTAAAATTATTATTATACGTTTCAGGTAACACGGTATATAACAAAATTGTGATTATATATATATATAATCAGTCAACAAATTTTAGCCCCCTCGAAATTCGTAATTGCCCCCCCCCCCCTGGAAGAATTCTCTGAATGCAACACTGGCCTCGGTTGCCCTTATGTTCCAGCCGGCCCTGCTTCGTCGTTTTAAACGTTGCCATTTGCCGGCAGCGGAAGCTTTTTCCAAGCAATAGCATTTTCAGCCTGTGCTGTAAATCATCAGTTGGTAACGGATGATTGTAAAATCATCCGTTGATTAAACAAAGAAATATAGCTACCTTGATCTGAAAACGAGTTCACCATACCAAGTGAACGTCTGAATTGGTCTGCACTGGGGAGAGGGAGCGTTGGACAGGTCCAAGAGGGTTCCACTGACGTCACTGATTCCTGGAACCCTAAGCCGGAGTGGGTTGGGCGAACTCATTGACCTACCTTCTCTCATTCTAACTACCTTGGGACAAACCTCTATATGCTCTACTGCTCCACGCTTTATTGGCCGAAAATTCGCCATCGTAGCGTCATCTGTGACGTAACTACTCCGATCGCAATTTGCATCTTTTACAAAAACGGGTAGAACTTTTGAACACACCCAGTATTTTTTTTTTTTTTTTTTTTTGATTGGAGGTTTAACGACCACCGTGAGCAACTCAATGGGCTATAAGCAGTCGCCCGTCCCTAATTTAGGGTCACTGGTTCCAGGGAAGGGAGAGAGCCAGTGCCGTAAGACATACACAACATCCATGCCTGACCGGGATTCGAACCCGGACCCCTTACGGACGAATGATCAGAGGCCAACGCCTTAGACCACTGCGCCACCGGGGCGGCACACCCAGTATTTACCGGCGGCAATAGTAAGAATTTCGACTGTTCAGTTTTTCAAAAACAATATTTATTTTTATTGTTATACATTATTCAGATTTAGACGTCCCTGACACCGATGAAATGCGATGTAGCTGCGAAAGTCCATCTGCGCATGCGCAAACTAAAATCTGACCTCAAGATAGAAAGAAACGCTTAATCGCAAGCGGGTTATCAGATAAATCAGATAAATTCGTAACTTTGTCCTAGGATGTCTACACATCATTACTCTGTTTTGGGGTTTAACGACCACCGTGAGCAACTTCACGGGCTATAGACAGTCGTTCTTCTCTAATTTAGGGCCACCCGCTCCAGAGAAGGGAGACAGCCAGCGCCGTAAGACAAACACAGCATTCATGCTTTTTTTTTTTTTTTTTTTTTTTTGATTGAAGGTTTAACGACCACCGTGAGCAACTCAATGGGCTATAAGCAGTCGCCCGTCCCTAATTTAGGGTCACTGGTTCCAGGGAAGGGAGAGAGCCAGTGCCGTAAGACAAACACAACATCCATGCCTCACGGGATTCAAACCCGGACCTCTTTCGGACGAATGATCAGAGGCCATCTCTTAGACCACTGCGCTACCGGGGCGGCGCATTCATGTTTCACCGGGATTCTAACCCGCATCCATCTCGGACGAATTATTAGACCCCATCATTCAGACCACTGCGACACAGAGGCGGCTACCAACGTGTTCACCCCCCCCCCATTATATTATACATAATTTTAAAGCTCTCGTCAATAGCAGGTAATCCCTCCCCCATGGGGGAAGGGGGTCGAGAGGAAGCAAAATTTAGCTACGACGCACCGTTTTCATAGCACCGAAAATGCATTTTTGTGATAGCTTATATTTAGCACATTTAGCATCAGGTTCTCGTAAATTACGCACATTGCAATGAGATGTTGTTACGTTTATGCAAAACGTGATGAAATACTGTTCGTCGATAGTTCAGTAAAATATATTGTTGAGTACCAAGGCGATTAACTATCGCTGCGTCATTTCACGGGACAGCTTTCAAAAATAAGATTTCAACAATGGCTTTGACTTCTTCCGTTACCTATTTTCGTTATATCGAAATTTTATGCATGGGATTTACTTTACTGCAGTTAGGAAAGATGAATAGCACCAAAAGTCAGGTTGCTTTGTACATGTTGCAGCGACATGTAAGTTTCTTTTCTTTTTTTTTTTTTTTATTAATAAGGTTTAACGACCGCCGTGAGCAACTCAATGGGCTATAAGCAGTCGCCCGTCCTTAATTTAAGGCCACTGGTTCCAGGGAAGGGAGAGAGCTTGTGCCGTAAGACAAACATAACATTCATGCCTCACCGGGATTCGAACACGGACCCATCACGGACGAAGAGTCATAAGCCAGCGCTTAGACCACTGCGCCACCGTGGCGGCACATGTACGTTTCCGGGGTGTTTTTTTTTTTTTTTTTTTTGATTGGAGGTTTAACGACCACCGTGAGCAACTCAATGGGCTATAAGCAGTCGCCCGTCCCTAATTTAGGGTCACTGGTTCCAGGGAAGGGAGAGAGCCAGTGCCGTAAGACAAACACAACATCCATGCCTGACCGGGATTCGAACCCGGACCCTTTACGGACGAATCATCAGAGGCCAGCGCCTTAGACCACTGCGCCACCGGGGCGGCATTTCCGGGGTGTACCGGAGTACATCATTTTTTTTTTTTTTTTTTTTTTTTTTATTCGAGGTTTAACGACCACCGTGAGCAACTCAATAGGCTATAAGCAGTCGCCCGTCCCTAATTTAGGGTCACTGGTTCCAGGGAAGGGAGAGAGCCAGTGCCGTAAGACAAACACAACATCCATGCCTGACCGGGATTCGAACCCGGACCCCTTACGGACGAATGATCAGAGGCCAACGCCTTAGACCACTGCGCCACCGGGGCGGCCAGAGTACATCATCGGCTAGGTAATGCCTGGTACAAAATACACTGAGTGAGTACGAATTCTCACCACCTACCTAATACTTCGTAAGTTTTTTTCTTGGCCTCAGTACAGCAACCTCGATTCAATAAGATGCCGGTAGCAGTTGAGAAGTACGGCCAGCGAAGCTGTGTGTAATGCGGCTTTCAATGCAGATATGGTGGTGATTGGTGCATCCACGCTCCATTGTGTCACGCAAATGCTCAATGGGATTGATATTGGGGCAGTTCGGAGACCAATCGATAGGGTGCAAGTCTGAACAGAGTTCCTCATTCCATTCATGCACAACATTGGGGGCCGCGGATGGCCTGCGTTCGTGACTGCCACGGAGAAACCTCAGGTAGGTACGAACGCTCGAACCACTAAATATCCGTTGTGCGTTGGATGGGCACCTTACGCCGTCGGACCCCGGGTGCTGGGCCCCCGGTAGTAAATAAGGGCGTCTTCTACCTCGCTTCCGTGTCACTTTCCTATCGGGCACTCTAGCCCAAATCTCATAGTTTCCTATTCTAAGGGTTGTTTAAGACCTCGGGTCAGACACTCCCTTCCTAAAATCCTCTACATATGATCCGATCGGCACATTAAGCCGTCGGACCCCGGGTACTGGCCCGCGGTAGTAAATAAGGGAGTCTTCTACCTCGCTTCCGTGTGACTTTCCTATCGGGCACTCTAGCCCAAATCTCCTAGCTTCCTATTTCTAAGGGTTGTTTAAGACCTGGGGTCAGACACTCCCTTCCTAAAATCCTCTACATATGATCTGATCTGATGGGCACATTAAGCCGTCGGACCCCGGGTACTGGCCCCCGGTAGTAAATAAGGGCGTCTTCTACCTCGCTTCCGTTTGACTTTCCTATCGGGCACTCTAGCCCAAATCTCCTAGCTTCCTATTTCTAAGGGCTGTTTAAGACCTGGGGTCAGACACTCCCTTCCTAAAATCCTCTACATATGATCTGATCTGATGGGCACATTAAGCCGTCGGACCCCGGGTACTGGGCCCCCGGTAGTAAATAAGGGCGTCTTCTACCTCGCTTTCGTGTGACTTTCCTATCGGGCACTCTAGCCCAAATCTCCTAGCTTCCTATTTCTAAGGGTTGTTTAAGACCTGGGGTCAGACACTCCCTTCCTAAAATCCTCTACATATGATCTGATCTGATCTGATGGGCACATTAAGCCGTCGGACCCCGGGTACTGGCCCCCGGTAGTAAATAAGGGCGTCTTCTACCTCGCTTCCGCGTCACTTTCCTATCGGGCACTCTAGCCCAAATCTCCTAGCTTCCTATTTCTAAGGGTTGCTTAAGACCTGGGGTCAGACACTCCCTTCCTAAAATCCTCTAAAAATGTTCTGATCTGCACAACATTGGGCCTGTGCTTCGGCGCATTGTTATCTTCGAAAACATCATCGCCATTCGGGAAAAAGTGCAACATTGCTGAGTGTACAATGTCAGCAAGCAGTTCACGATAGTGGGAACCAGTGATACGTTGTTCCATATGCACCAGGGGTCCAAGTTCCTGCCAGATAAACATGCCCCACACCATACAACCTCCTCCACCAGCTTGCACTGCGGAGACCATTCAGGATAGATTGCGTGCCTCATGTTTGCGCCAAATTCATCTATCCACGGAGTGGAATGAAAAACGTGACTCATCAGACCAGCCAGAGATGGAAGGTACATGGAAAGTCCCTAAAACCAGATAATTTTCAGCTGTTGAAAAGTCTGAAAGGGAAAAGTGAATTTTCGACTAAATGAAATTCAAGGGAATTTTGTGGGTATTCCGTGGCAGTCTGATTTTTTTTCTTTTGATGCATCTTTTCTCAAATATATTGTTTACTTGTGGTTGTCCCCCATCCCAAGCCCTAAGTAACTGTAACTGTTACAGCGACTTAATGCGTTCGCATGAGCGTTCAGCGACATACACTGAAGAGCAATTGAATTAGAGACAGCTGGCGTTATGCAAATGTGGCGCTGTGGGCGGCCCTGTAAACGGAAACGACATGACGTATGCAGCGATCCGACAATATAAGGAGTGATGCGATGGGAATCAGTAAGTGTCGGGGGCAGTATGGGTAAGACGAAGGATCTGAGCGCATTTGATCGTGGCCGAATTGTCGGGGCCCAACGAATGGGTCACTCCATCTCGGAAGTCGTGCAGGCACTGGGATTTTCCCGAGCCACTGTGTCACGGGTGCACCGAGAGTACATCGAATCCGGTAAAACCATCCCTGCAAGGGCCAACTGCTGTGGGCAAAGCGTGTGGATGAGCGGGGTGATCGTCGGCTAGCTTGCATTGTAACAGCAGATAGACGGGCCACAGTGGAAGAAATCACTCTGCAATTTAACGCTGGTGCACAAAAACGTGTAAGTAGCCACACCATCCAGAACCATCTCCTCGCTATGGGGTACAGAAGCCATCGTCCCACGAGGGTACCGATGCTGACCGCACATCACAGAGTGCAAATATTAGCATGGGCGCGAGAACATCGCCACTGGACCGTAGACATGTGGGAAAATGTTGCCTGGACTGATGAGTCGAGATTCGCGTTGGTACATGCGGATGGCAGGACCACATGAAGCGATGGAATCCTTCTTGCCAGCAGGGTACTATTCAAGCCGGTGGGGGTGGCATTCTCGTCTGGGGACTGTTTACGTCGACTGAAATGGGACCCCTGGTACGTGTGACATCGTCCCTCACAGGTCAACGTTACCGGGATATCCTGGACGACCATTTGCTCCCGTTTGTGCGTCTTCAACATCCCACTGGGGACCTCATCCTGCAACAAGACAATGCGCCGTGCCATTGCTCCCGAATTGTATCCGAATGGTTGGATGAACACTGCACCGATGTGACCTCGCTTCCTTGGCCAGCTAGGTCACCTGACCTTAATCCCATCGAGAGAGATGTTAGAGGCTCTGACACCCCCCCTTCCATCAAATCTTCGTGAACTGTGGGAGCTTGTTCAGGGGTCGTGGATCCGTATGGCTTCCCAACGCTTTCGGGTGTCTTGTCGAGTCCATGCCGAGACGAATCGCCGCCGTCATCAGGGCGAAAGGTGGTGCTACACGTTACTAGACAGGTATCTCTAATTCAATTAATCTTCAGTGTATAACCGGCCTGGCTTGGTTTGTCGGGACCCTAAAGAAAAGTCAGTAGCAAAGCATTCCCATTGCTAGCAACTGATAACGGAAGCCTCATTTGATGTTTTGTTAATTGTATTGTGTGTTCCTAAGTCATCAACGGTGTAGAATCCGTTGTGAGTAATAATAAGTTTGATGTCGAGAGTAGTGTGCATAACGATGAATTAAGTGGTGTACCAGCCACTAGTAAAACCTCATCGCCAGTGAAAGATACCCTTTCGACGGTAGGGAAAAGAGTAATCACGCCAATCAAGAAACGAAAAACAAGAGGCGAGTTTACAAGTGAAGAACGAGGTAAACTGAAACATGTTAAAATATTTAGGGAAGAATGGCTAAGTTACGAATATCTGAAATGTTAATAATATTTTAAGAAGTTTATCAAAAGAATAAATCAAAATGACACTATAAAAAAAAGATGTTTTAAATAATGAAAAGAAAATGAAAATTTTTACAAACTACTATGTATTATATAGTCTATAAAAATAATTTTATATACATATATATATATATATATAGTATAGTCATATGGTTTTCATAGAAAATTAGATTAATTGTGTTACCCTTTAACTAGAGTACAAAACATTAATTGATAGTCCCAAGGCCTAGGCCTTTTTAGTAATTTCTATATCACCGTGATCATATTCATGTGGTTTGCATGACAAGTCAAGTGTGTTGCGTTTATTGAAAAATTCTTAAAAAGCCTCGGCCTAAAGACTAATAATTAATATTTGGTGCCTAAGTGAAAGCGCAACATTATTAATTTGACATGTCGTGCAAACCTCACAAGTACGTGCACGGCGATTAAAAATTTCTAAAAGACCTAAGGCCTCGTAATTAATATTTGGTGACCCAATACAAGTGCAAAATTATTATCTCAGCTTCTTATATGACCCTTATGAATATGAGACGTGTGTTACGAAATGTTGACTGGATCAAAATGTAGACAGTTAAAATGTCGACAGGGTCAAAATGTTTAAAGTAACAATGAAATGGGGAATTTTTCCTTTTTCTTCATTTCTATTTTATTTCGGTTTTGACATTTTTATTAAGTTTTGAAAAATTAACAGTCCGACCGCGGTTTTTCTTCATCTTTATTGTGCTTTTGAAAGTATTTATTACTAAATTTTGGCATCGTTTTTTGTGCTGCACATCTTACAGAGCTTTCAGCATTTTTGTTAAATTTCGGGCATTTTACTTTCGGCGGTAGTCGTGATGTTGACAGGGTCAAAAGGTAAAACTGTCGACAGTCACAATACCTCCTACTTCCTTACATTTTTTTCCCCTCAAATATTTGGTTTTCGTTTTACTTCAACATAACTTTAGTTGTTTTTTCTTATGCTTTTCGTATGTAGGAAATAACTTATTTGCTTCGGCATGCCGCTATCATTCTACGGATCTTTACGAAATTTAATACAAAAAAGGCTTTCTCTGCTAGAACAGATGTTCACGAAAATTAATATCTTCGTTCAACTCGAATTTTGGAACCAAAATGGCAGAATCGGGTCACATATCTACACTGGGAAAGGGTGTAGGGAAGGTTAAAACATGAGGAGCAATGCTTTAGAAACCGTGTTGTTTACGGTTCTTCATGAAATTTAATACTGCATCTGTGTTCCACATTGAGAGGGTAAGCGCTGGGTTATTCAAAATCTCAGGAATTAAATAAGGTGCAAGGACATCAAGTTTCAAGGACACTCTTTAATTCCATTGTCATATTTAGAAGTATGCGAATTTGTCGCTACCAAGTAACAAGACAACTGGCCGAGACCAACAGTGAGGATTTATAGGGTATTACCAGCCCACAAAATGGAATCCTAGTGATCCTCAGATAGGATTGACGTTAAAGAGGGGGAAAGAGAGGATAGGACAAATTCCTTATCTTTTGTTCGGTTAAGAAGCAACAAATCTCAACAGCTGCGTTCTAATTAACAAAAAAAGAAAGAAAAAGAATATTTAGACCCTGCCGACATTTTTACCCTGACGACATTACGACAGAGTCGACATTTTTACCCTGACGGCATTATGACCGAGTCGACATTTTGATTGTTTACATTTTTACCCTGACGACATTACAGAGTCGACATTTTGACTGTCGACATTTTTACTCTGACGACATTACAGAGTCGACATTTTGACTGTCGACATTTTGACTGTCGACATTTTTACCCTGACGACGTTATGACCGAGTCGGCATTTTGACTGTCGACATTTTTACCCTGACGACATTATCACCGAGTCGGCATTTTGACTGTCGACATTTTTACCCTGACGACATTATCACCGAGTCGACATTTTGACTGTCGACATTTTTACCCTGACGACGTTATGACCGAGTCGGCATTTTGACTGTCGACATTTTTACCCTGACGACATTATCACCGAGTCGGCATTTTGACTGTCGACATTTTTACCCTGACGACATTATCACCGAGTCGGCATTTTGACTGTCGACATTTTTACCCTGACGACATTATCACCGAGTCGGCATTTTGACTGTCGACATTTTTACCCTGACGACATTATGACAGAGTCGGCAGTTTGGCTGTAGACATTTTTACCCTGACCACATTATGACCGAGGAGACATTTTTACCCTGACAACATTGTTACCGAATCGACATTTTTACCCTGACTACGTTATGACCGAGTAGACATTTTGACTGTCGGCATTTTTACCCTAACTACATTATCACCGAGTAGACATTTTGACCCTGACGACATTATCACCGAGTCGGCATTTTTACCCTAACGACATTATCACCGAGTAGACATTTTGACCCTGACGACATTATCGCCGAGTCGACATTTTGACCCTGACATTATCACCGAGTAGACATTTTGACCCTGACGACATTATCACCGAGTCGACATTTTGACTGTCGACATTTTTACCCTGACGACATTATCACCGAGTCGACATTTTGACTGTCGACATTTTTACCCTGACGACATTATGACAGATTCGATATTTTTACCCTGACGACATTATGACAGATTCGATATTTTTACCCTGACGACATTATGACCGAGTCGACATTTTGGCCCTGTTGGCATTATCACCGTGTCAACATTTTGACCCTGTTGGCATTATCAGTGTCGAAATTTTGACTGTTGACATTTTGACCCTGTTGACATTATCACAGTGTCGAAATTTTGACCCTGTTGACATTATCACAGTGTCGAAATTTTGACCCTGTTGACATTATCACAGTGTCGAAATTTTGACCCTGTTGACATTATCACAGTGTCGAAATTTTGACCCTGTTGACATTAGCCACAGTGTCGAAATTTTGACCCTGTTGACATTATCACAGTGTCGAAATTTTGACCCTGTTGACATTATCAGAGTGTCGAAGTTTTGACCCTGTTTACATTATGACCGGGGACATTTTGACCGTGTTGATATTATGACCCTGTCAACATTTTGACTGTCGACATTATGACCCAGTTGACATTTGGACCCTGTTGACATTTGGACCATGTTGACATATTGGTGTCGACATTTTGACTGCCCATATTTTGACCGTGTTGACATTATGACCCTGTCAACATTTTGACTGCCCATATTTTGACCGTGTTGACATTATGACCCTGTCAACATTTTGACTGCCCATATTTTGACCGTGTTGACATTATGACCCTGTCAACATTTTGACTGCCCATATTTTGACCGTGTTGACATTCTAACCCTGTCGACATATTCGTGTCGACATTTGGACCCTGTCCGCATATTGATGTCGACATTTTGACTGCCCATATTTTGACCGTCGACATTGCGTACCACACCCCATACGACGTCCGACTTACATGATCTTTGCACCAGGAGTCTTTTGCGCCGATTAACCGTGGTCAGGAGAGGAAGTCGTTTGGTGTTATAGCTCATACGTGCGAGCATGCGATGCATGGTCACGACAGATACTGTTCCGGATTGACGTCTGTTATATTGGGTAGTCAACTGTTTAACAGGACTGTGTCCGTTGGCCTGTACAAGTCGTCCGACCCGGCGCTCACCCCTCGCATCAATATTTCGCTGTCTTGTGCAGTTTTGCTTCCGGGTCGCTGTTTGACCATTTTCACGCCAGTCTTGATACACTTTAAACTACGGTGGCTCGCGAACAAACCACCAGTTCAGCCGTTTGGGAAATCGAGGCATCAGAGCTCCCAGAATCTGTCCTTTCTCAGAGTCCAATAAAACTTTCCGTTTACGCATCACGCTCCGAATTTTGCTACCTTCTGCGTTACTCACACCTTAAACACGCTACGTTGGTCGACTAATCGCGCCATCTCGGAAATCACGTAGTCAACGAGCAGCATCCACTTCTAATAGAGGTGGTCATACTTCATTGTTCAGTCGGAGTGTAACGTCTAGGTTATGATTCAGGACATCAAATCATGCCAATTTTATCTATGTTGCAAGAAGATAATGTTCGATTGTCCCGGACACCTGATATAGAGGTCTGCATGTATTATCTGTGATTAAAGGTTTGTTCCAATACATGAAGAAATCGTATTTTAGGACAACAAATCATGGTTAGTACGAGGCATTTGTAATTAGGTCGATAACGGCCGCAGATGATTTTATATTTAATATTAGGATATTACCCAGGTAGCAATATTATGTTGGACCAACCGTGGGCTTTCAACGGTCGGCCCAGCGACGAAGCGACTCTGCGGCCAACAATTGGATATGTGTTGGTTCAACGGTTGGACCCACATTGAAACAGTTTTCCAATGTGCTGATGTGTTGTTGGACAACCATCGGACAACCGTTAAGTAGTCATTTGTAGATAAATGGTTGGCCATGTGTGGTTGGAAAAACGTTTGGCCAATCTTCGATAAACACCGCAACCTTTGCCCAACGCTGCCGACACAAAAATATCATTGGGCCAACCGTTAGCCAATGTCAGTGTGCTACTTGGGTAGATTCTGATCGAACTTAGCCTACTGGTCTTGTCTTTTCAAGTGCCAGTATGATTTGTGCATTAAATGCTTTGAAACCAAAACATGACAACCAGAAATAACGCGCTCTAAGTTGCAGCGGTTTAACACCTGTAATGTTTTTAGCACGTCTTTTGTAAAAAAAATTGTGCTTATATCATTTGTTTGTCTGTCCTCTGCAACTATTAGTCAGACTTGAAAAATTCTTTTGCGTTGGAAAGCTTGAAATGTGAGCCTGATGATCCTTGCATTCCGATTTTTTTCGATGCACAACTTCGCCACTCAATGGCGTAAATGCAGATGATATCGAACTCAAAATACATCTTATTGCACATACATACTTGCTTCTAGATATCAGACTAAAAAAATTGTTTTTCTTTTCGATGCCATTTATAACGAAGACTATTTTAAGCATAGTTTCTTTTTCAAGTAATGCATAGATTTTTCTTTAGGGGAGTAAAGATATATTGCGTTTTCCCCGATATCTTTGCTTCTAAAACTCCGATTTGAAACATTTTTCCTGCATCAGATACAGCTCCCGATGGGGAATGATTTAATTATAATTTCTAGTTTTTGATAAAAAAAATTATTTGGCCACCAAGGGGCATAAGTGTTTATTTATTTCTGCTTCTGATGTATTTGCAGAAAATTCTGAGTTTTTGAAAAACTCGATTGAAAAACTTCTTTCGTGGACCGATACCGCTCGCCAAGTAAAATCATTTCAAAATACCTTCTTAAAATAATGCATAGTTTTTTCGCCAGAGGGCAGAGATTTATATCTTATTTTTGCCGATATCTCTGCCTCTGAGAGTCCAATCTGAAAAAAAACTTTCTTCGTTGGAAAGCATTTCCGGTGCGAAATATTTCTTATATGGTTTCAAAATTTTCAAGTAACGCATAGATTTTCCACTAAGGAAATTAAAGTTAAATTGCGTTTTTCCCGATATCTCTGCTTCTAAAAGTCCGATTTGAAAAATTCTTCCTACATTGCATACAGCTTCAATGGGAAATGTTTTGCATATATGTATATGATTTATAACTTTTGGTAAAGAATTGTTTAGCCACCAGGGAGCGCAAGTGTTTGTTTCTGCTTCTGATGTATTTTCAGCAAAATCTAAGCTTCTACCAAACTCGATTTAAGAAATTCTTTCGTGGACCGATACCACTCACGTCGATAAACCTTTTCGGAATATTTTCCTCTAAAAATAATGCATGGTTTCTCCGCCGGGGGCGTATATGTGTATCTTATTTTTATCAATATCTCTTGCTTCTAAGAGTCCGATTTGAAAATGTCCTATGTTGGCGAGCGTTTTCGCTGCGAAAGGTTTCTCCCATAATTTCAAATTTTTTTAACGAACAAGTCTGCCACCAGAGGGCGTAATTCGCGTTTTCGTTTGCAATATCTGCGGGACTAAAAACCTGATTAAAAAACTTTCTTCTGTGAGATACTACTAACTATGCAAACTCTGTGAGCGTATTGTTAACAAAATAATGCACAATTTCGCCGCTAGGGGCGCAAACGTTTAATCTGTTCTTTTGAATATCTCTTCTTCTACATGTGCGATTCGATTTCAAACATTCATTCGACGCCGAATGCCATTTGCTTTGTGGAACAACTTAGGTTAGTATTTGGAGAGTTTTATAGTTCACAGTTCTGACGCTAGGTGGTGTTTGTGTACTTCTATGTGCAGCTGTATCTCAGCTTCTAAAAACCCTTTGAGAAATTTCTTTTTTTACTGTATGCATGCCATTTACTGCAATATAGATGGAGAGTATTATCTTCTTTAAATATTGCACAGCTTTCCCGCTAGGGGTCGTAAAGGTCAAAAACTTTTTCTCGCTATCTCTGCTTCCGGAAAATGTATTTGAAACGTCATTTTCCTTAGCATTGCTTTTCCCATGAAGAATGTTTTTCGCCTTTTATCAAATTATTTGTTATACAAAATTATTCTGCTAGAAGGCGTATAGTTACTTGATCTCAATGACTACACAGTCTTGTGACGATTATACGTATTAAGAGAATACAACGTGGTTTTTCACAAATATTTGTTTTTTCAAGCCGACCATGGTTTCGCTTGGTTTTGACCTACCTTCATCAGGACGAATGGCACCTAAATATTCAAATTGTATATGATATCATAAATGGTATTTACAGTCACGGGTTTTGGTTAGTTGCTTCCACGCGCTTGACAGAAATGGGGTGAATGCTATGTCATTAACAAGTTGCGAAGACTTCTGATATACAATTAGTTTTGCTTCTTCAAAGAGAAATTTATGGTCCTTTTCGTAACAGTGTTTAGCCATCGATGACTTCTTCAGGTCACAGTTCCGAATGTAGGTCTTGCGCTCCTTCAATCAAAAACGCAAGGCTCTGCGGGTCTGTCATATATAGGAAGCACCACATTCACATGGCATTTGATAAATTCCGCACAAGGTTTTGTCTTCAACATAGATTATATCATCATCATCATCATCATTGTCAACCATTATCAATCCACTGCTGGATGAAGGTCTCCCCAAGTTTCTTCCACAACGGTCTGTCTTGTGCCAGTCTACTCCACGTTACTCCCGCATACTTTCGAATTCCTTATCATCTACCATGTGGTCTTCTTCTGGGTCTTTTCCTATCCCTTGGAATCCAATCTAAAATTTCGGCTGTCCATCGATGGTCTGTCCTTCTGGCAGTATCGTCCAGCCCTTTGCCATTTCAGGAATTTAACTCTGATCATGATGTCTTCCACTCTTGTCATTTTTTCGAATCCACGAGTTCCTCTTCTTATCTCTTCGTGTTACACCAAGCATGCATCTCTCCATGCTTTTTTAAGCTGTCTGCAGCCTTTGTATGTCTCTCTTAGTTAAGGTCCACGTCTCTGCACCATACGTAAGCACTGGAAGGATGCATTGATCAAACACTTTTCTTTTAAGACATAACGGCATATTGCTCTTGAAAATTATGCTGTTTCTTCCAAAAGCTCTCCAGGCAAGTTTTGTATGCCGATTAATTTCTTCATCAATGTGACCCTCACTTGATATCTGCTGTCCGAGATAAACGTACGTATCTGTTATATCCAGCTTTTCTCCATCAATCGATAAATCTTCATTTCTCGTAAAAGCATTGAACATCACTTTTGTCTTCTGAAAGTTCATTTTTAATCCCACTTCTTTACTCTTGTCAGCAAGTTCCTGGATCATACTCTGCAGCTCTGATGAGGTAGTTGCAAAAATGACTACGTCATCAGCAAAACGAAGGTGAGTTAGATAATCTCCATTAATCTTTTCCCCTTTGTTTTCCCAGTTCAGTGATTGAAAGGCATTTTCCAATGTGGCATTAAAGAGCTTGGGAAATATGGTGTCATCTTGTCTCACTCCCTTTCCAATTTTCACGTGTGTTGTATTTTCAAACAGCTGAATTGTTGCACTTGTATTTTCATAGATGTTATTAATAATATTAATGTATGCATCTTGAATACCGCAGGATTTCCAAGCCATTGTAACTGCTGATGGTTTCATCGAATCAAAGGCTTTTTCATAATCGATAAAAGCCATGCACAATGAAAGTTCATATTCCCTCGCTCTTTCAATTAGTTCTCTCAGTACGTGGATATGATCTATTGTGCTGTAGGCACTCCTGAATCCAGCTTGTTCTCTCGGTTGAGCCATGTCCAGTGTTACCTTCAAGCAGTGTGAAAGAACTTTAATGAATATTTTATAAACCACTGATAGGAGGCTGATAGGTCTGCAGTTCCCGAGATCCTCAATGTCACCTTTTTTATGTAGCAGGATCATTGTAGCGTTGTTCCAATCCTCAGGAATCTTCCATTCATTAAGGCATCCAGTGAACATTTGGGCGAGTCCTGTTTCAATTTCTCCACTTGCTTCTTGTATGATGTCTACAGTAATTCCATCTTCTCCTGGAGCTTTTTCCCGCTTCATATTCTTGATTGCATGTGCAACTTCTGCTGGGAGGACTGGAAGAACTCTGGTACCTTTCATGATGTCTGGGGTACATGTATCATCCCTTTCATATAATTTGGAGTAGAAATCTTTCACTCTTGTCAAAATTTCGCCTCTATTTCTTGTTGTTTGTCTTATGAGCTTGCCACGTTCAAGTTTAGTGTTGAGGTGCATCTTACATCTCACCAATCTATGGTCACTACCTGTGTTGAACTTGTTTAGCACACTGCAGTCTTCGATGAAGAATTTTTTTGTTACACATAATAAAATCTATTTCACTTGTCCCATTTGGATGACTCCATGTCCATTTCCTGTGTGGCTTTTTCTTGAAAAAGGAGTTCAAGATGAAAAACCCTTCTGCCTCTGCAAACTCAACGAGAGTATTTCCACGCTGGTTTCTGTTGCCGTGACCGAATTTACCTACTGAAGTTTCATTCTGTTGCCGTTGCCCTATTTTTGCATTGAAATCTCCTATAATTATCTTCAAATGCTGCTTGCCTTTATTATTTAGATGACGAATTTCCTAATAAAATTCTTCAATTTCTTCTTCAGGATGACTTGTGGTGGGTGCATAAGTTTGGATAATCTGAGCCTTGTATCTTCTAGAGAGTTGGATAACAAGTCGTGCAGCTCTGTCAGAGGAACTTTCAACTTCTACAACTTTATCCTTGAGTTTCTTGTTTATTATAAATTCAACACCACTAGTTCTGCCAGTATCTGTCCCACGGTAGTTGAAGAGATGTCCACTTTTCAGTTCAATGAGATCTTCTCCTTACCTCACTTAGCCTGACGATGTCCCACTTGATCCTTTGTAGTTCCTCTTCCAATTCAAGAAGCCTTGAAACCGAAGATTTCCACGCTGGTTTCTGTTGCCGTGATATATATATATATATATATATATATACTTAAGAGCAAAACTGAAGACTAAGGAAAAACTTTAGAATTTAGAACGAAGGTTGCAAAATAACCTGAAAATCAAAACGCGCAACGCAGCAGTTTTGAAAATTCAGAATTCACATTCTATAAAGAAGATACCTAAGCAAAAAAATACATATATAATTTTGACTCACACCTAGTACAACATCCTTGATAAAGCCAAGGCTCAGTATTCTCGACACCTTCTACATTCAGTTGTTTTATTTTATTTTTTTATCTTTTCTCCTTTTACTCACACAGGTAGATACATAACCTTTTCTATGTTGTACTAGGTGTGAGTCAAAATTATATATGTATTTTTTTGCTTAGGTATCTTCTTTATAGAATATATATATATATATATATATATATATATATATATATATATATATATATATATATTCTATTAAGAAGAGACCTAAGCAAAAATATTTTTGATATATTGGGATCAAATGACTAAGTTTTTGTCTTCAACATAGATTATATATACAGTATATTAGGATCAAAGGACTATGTTGAAGACAAAAACTTGTGGGGAATTTATCAAATTCCATGCGAATGTGGCGTTTCCTATATCGGACAGACCCGTAGAGCCTTGCGTTTTCGATTGAAGGAGCACAAGACCTACATTCGGAACTGTGACCTAAAGAAGTAATCGATGGCTAAACATTGTTACGAAAAGGACCATAAATTTCTCTTTGAAGAAGCAAAACTAATTGACAAGCCAGATTCAACTACCAAACTTGATATTTTGGAAGCTTTCCATATATATTAGAAGTCTTCGCAACTTGTTAATGACATGGCATCTACACAATTTCTATCAAGCGCGTGGAAGCAATTAACCAAAACCAGTGACTGTAAACGCCATTTATGATATCATATACAATTTGAATATTCACATTCGTCCTGATGAAGCTAGGTATTCGTCCCAGTGAAACAACCATGGTCGACTTGAAAAAATAAATATTTGTGGCAAACCACGTTGTATTCTCTTAATGCGTAGAGTTACATCATGTTTCCTTCTATATTTGTACTTTTAAATGTTTGATTTGAAAATCTCTGTCTCTGATACTGCTATGAGAAATGTTTTGTACGTCATTTGTTAATCTTCATAACATACCTTTTAGACGCTGGTGGAAGTAAATAGTTGTTTCTATTTCTGGATGTTTTATCAATTGTAGTAGTAAGGTTGTTTTTTTCTAACCGGTTGTATTGACTTTGAATAACTTAGAAAAATTTAATTCACGTCAGAAAGGATTTTTTTTTATTGTAGGTTTGACGACCACCGTGAGCAACTCAATGGGCTATAAGCAGTCGCCCGTCCCTAATTTAGGGTCACTGGTTCCAGGGAAAGGAGAGAGAGCCAGTGCCGTAAGACAAACACAACATCCATGCCTCACCGGAATTCGAACCCGGACCCCTTTCGGAAGAACGATCAGAGGACATCGCTTAGACCGCTGCGCCACCGGGCCAGCTAGAAAGGATTGAAAAGACGTGCTCGATGCAACTGAAAATCCGGTGTCATCTTTCTCGTTTAAAGTACTGTATTCACTTAAAACATTACCTTTCGTACTGTCAGTGTTTCTTGAGCGTCTTAGCGTTATGCCTCGGATAACTAGCACAAGTACCTTAATTATACAATGAGCAAAATAAGGCAACCAAACTGCCAGAAAAGGGTCGTTTTTAACTTACTATTTTTATTGTGCTCTTCAAGCCACATTACACAGATAAGTCATCCATGATAATCATCAATAGCACTAAGCTTCAACAACTACGGCAAACTGAACTTCTGTAACGTTAGGCTCAAAGTGTATACATTTCAATACAACTTACAACTTCATCCACTATACTGGGTGATCCCAATTAAAGAGGAGGTGTGCAGAGCTCCCTGTAGAAAGAACTATCCGACAAATCTCAACCAAATTTGGTATACATACTTTTCTCAGTATGCTATTTCGATTTCGAAAACAATAAGAATTGAAAATTCAGCCGCTAGGGTGTAATTTGGCGCCTCTGCCCCTTAATTTGTATATTACGTTGGTTATCTAACAAATTTCGGGTATATAAAGGAGTCGCTAAACTTGTTTTCACAAATATTCGAAAGGTGAGTCATGGTGCTCACTTTACCTGATTGTGTCATTTTAACACTTCAAAAGAGAAATTGTCTGAACACCACAATCTTTATGCAAGACGGTGCACCCTCATATCGGATTAAATGTGCAAGCCTTACTGCAGCAACAGTTTTCGAGCGAGAGAGTGATTAGCCGATCATTTCCAACGTCACGGCCGCCACGATCACCAGATCTGAACCCCTGTGGATTTTAATTATGGGGATACTCAAAGATACTCGCTTATCAAGACAATGTTCCCAGCTTAGCTGTCTTAAAAGACATAATTTCATAACATGTGAGACTACTTCACCCAGGACAGTTGCATTCCGCCGTCGAGTGTGTTTTTCAGCGAATGCGATTTTTAGAGCACTGAAATGCAAGACACATCGAGCCATAACACGTAGGTTAGATAACCTACGTATTATGCGCAGAATTAAGGGGACAGCAGTGCCGAATTTCTCCAGAGCGGCGGAATTTCCAATTTTTTTCAATTTTTTTTTTGATTTCCAAAATCGAAACCGCATACTGGGGAAAGTATGTATGCCAAATTTAGTTGAGATTTATTTTTTCAGTAGTTTTTTTCTACAGAGAACTCTGAACACTTTATTGAAATAGTTGAACTATAGGCATTGCATAATTATATTAAATTTAATTTAAAAAACAACGTTTATTAATGTAATTTTCATAATTTAAAGCCCACTATAGTTTCGCTGAAAGCTATGGTTCAGTTTCGTCAAGACTGAACGTTTTCATTTCTTGTTTCTGACGATGTTACCCGTTTCACGTGTCTAACGTCTCGCGCGGCCAGCAGATTGTTTTCCATGCACTTGATGGGTATGGAGATGAAGATAAATCATTTACCAGGTTATTACTGTTTTGAAATATATGAAAAGCTTCTAAAAAGTCTAGGTGAAATATTGATTTAGGTCTATCTAACAGTTTGGAGTCATTAAATGAAATTGATGGTTATTTTCCCAGCAGTGCTGGGCTATGGACGATTTTTTTTATTCCTCACTTTTTAATATATGATTGGTGTTCTTTTAATCTGAATTTAAGCGATCTCCAAACCTATGTATGACAGACGACATTGAAACTGGATGCGATAGATTCCCCAAGAATTTATGTCAAGAATTAGGTTATTTTTTTGCAGAGTAAATCATCTTAGATACAGGAGGGAAGATAACTTTGAAATTTGATGACTTAAGGATTTTTGAAATATGGAAACAAGTTTTAGGGAAGAATGGAAGAACCACCAAGTTTCGTTGAGAATTTGGAGAGATCGGGGTAAAGGTAGATTTATACTGAGGTTTTACAAATGTTTTGATAGCCGAGTCTACTAATGAATGTTTGAATCATCCTGTATATCTAGTCTACCAGTTAAACTAATCGTAAGGCTGCATCTATAACACCTCACTTAACACTGCACGTTTCACACATTCCATAAATCGTTCTTATGTCAAAACTTACGCACGTCATTCAACCTGACCTAATGACTGTTGCCACATGACATTCAGTGAGTAAGAAAAATATACAGTAGTTAAGGCTGAAACATTTAAAGAGAATGAACTCAAAATTTACATAGGGAAAGAAACTAAGAATGGAAGTTAAATTAGAATTACGTCATACACCCTTCTCTGCAGGTTAAATTCTTGGAAACTTTCAGTATGTGCCTTTTGCAGTTCTAGGCTGCCATGAAATGGTACTGAATTCAGTATAGAATCTATCACGTTCTGGAATGAGAGGATCTTCTTAATACCATTGCAGTGACGAATGTTTGATTACGGTTTTAAATTCAAGGAAGTTCCGGCAATTTCTGGGTATAATTTTCTCATTCCAGATCGTGCTCTAGATTATTTTCCCAATGAGGAATTATCCGTTACTGAGGTTTAGTGGTGTGTAGCCTTCGTCAGGTGTAGCCTTCGTCAGAGCAGTGATGACAGATATTTTCCCAAAATACTGTTACATTTTCTTTTTTTTTCTTTTTTTTTTTTTTTTTTTTTTTTTGGAAGAGGTCTAAAAACATTGATCATCCATAATAAAAAGACAAACATTGGAAGGAAAATATGTCAGTTTAATAAATAAAATATATAACAAGGGTACAGCAACAATAAAGCTGGAGAGAGGGGTTAGACAAGGAGATCCACTACCTCCAAAATTAGTTAACCTGGAAGGTACCTAAATCACTTAAGATTTACCGATGACATAGTCATCATTACAACTAGCAAAGGTTGATGGAAAACCTTAAAAAGAGTCTTACAATTAACACAACAAAAACTAAATATATGAACAAAGCAGAAAAGATTTTGATAAAAGGAAAAGAAATCGAAAAAATAGATGAATACATTTATTTAGGTCATCAGTTTTAAAGACAGACAAGAAAGAGAAATTAATGGAAGAATTATCCAAGGTAATAGAGCCTTTTGGAGACTTAAAAGACTATTTAACCGGCTAACTTCCATTGTGTTTAAAACGAAAAATCGTCAATGCATGTATTAACCCTATATTTACTTATGGAAGTAAAACGTGGAGTATCACAGAAGGACAATGTGAAAAAATATGAGCATCGGTAAGAAAGTTAGAGAATAATGCTGGGAATAACAAAAAGCGACAGAGTTAGAAATGAACTTATAAGACAAAGAACAGTAATAATAGATATTATAAAAATAATAAAAGAATCAAAGTGGAGATTGGCTGGACATGTTGCAAGACTGAAAGTTGGACACGATTAATAAAATAGCAACCGAGAGATGAAAAGAGACGAAGGGGGCGCCGAGTACAAGATGCACAGATAGAGTTAGAAATGAAATTACAAGAGAAAGAACAGAAATAATAGATATTATGAAAATAATAAAAGAATCAAAGTAGAAATATGCTGGGCATGCTGGAAGACTGAAAGATGGACACGATTAATAACAAAATGGCAACCAAGAGATGGAAAGAAACGAAGGGGGGGGGGCGTCAGAGAACAAGATGAAGAAATTACCTTCAGAAATTTAGAGGTGCTAAATGGTGGACTCAGGCTAAAGATGGAGGAAGTTGGAAAAAAACTGGGGAGGCCTATACCCTGCATGGGGAAGCCAGCAGGCTAAAAAGAAGAACCTTTGTGGGGAAAACAAAATATTTCTTGGCCTTATTTCGTTTTACAGCCGAGAACAAGCAAAACAAAACGCGCAAGCAAAACCAAACATGTACATCAGATCTAGTTTTGCAGTAGGCAGAAAAAACGTTCATTGAGTTGCACGCAATGAATTTCGTGCTGTTCAACTATCAACCACTTTACTTTTGATGCTCCAAACACGTCTATGGATGTGATTCAGATCAAAAATGTTTTAAAATCAAAATATTAAAACTTTTTGTTGTTGACATGTTTGTTTTTGTTCGGGTTTCAAGTGACATTTTTGTTTTTGATCAGATGCCCTAGTGACTTGTTGAACTTTGCTTAAACATATTCTGAATTTAATCTACCTATCTGTTCGATAATCAACCTGCCTTTAATAGAAGACCTATTCTCTGACAAAAATCTCAAGGTTTGAAAGAAAAAGCTGATGGAGAAAGAGAAGCATTTTCACTTTAAGTTTTTTTTTTTTTTTTTGTTCATTATTTACTAAAGTTGCTGTCACATGCTGGCATATCTTTATTTTGCTCAATTTATTACAAATTAAAAAAATAATAGGTGGTACATATAAAAAAAATGCTTGACTGAGAAGAACGGATTTTTATGAAAATTAGAAAACAAGTACATTAATAAAAATCAAATATATAGACCACAGTCGTCCTCTAGGCAGTCACGTTGTTCCTGATATTCATCATTTTCATTAGGCTGTGCAGCAGGTCCATCAATCAGTCTCGTGTACCAAATTCTTCCTGGGAACTCAACTTCTCTCCACGAATTTCCAAAAAGGTCTTTGAGAAGGGAATCCAAATCCTTTTTTTTTTTTTTTTTTTTTTTTTGGTCACAGCTGAAATTTCATGCTCCAGTGGTAAAACGTGTGTAATAAAAAAGCTCATAGCTGCACGTGAATTAATCACTTTTATTAGAAGAGTCACTGGTGCCTTTTCATGTTCAAATCTATAAAACAACTGACCAACGACTTGCATGCTTCAAGTGCCTCTTTTACCTCTTATTTTGGAAATTTTAATCTTCATGTCCTTTATATGCCATCTAAAATCTTGTAGATTGCTGAAAGTGACTTAGCGTCTTTTAACACCCAGTCTTTTCCTAGGCACCTCACTGTCCCAAAATCACTATACACTTTCAGGTACTCATCTGTCGTATAAATGGAAGGGATTTTTTTGTTTGTTTTTCGATTCTCCTGAAAAACTATCAGCTGGTAAAAAATTATGGCCAAGCACCGGAAAATACAAAGTGATGTTTTGGACAGAACACATCGGGTTTTTAGCCACAACGTTCATTAAGGTATGAAGAACATTGTTATTTTTATTCTGCCCCTCACATTCATCACAGAAAAAACAAATGCTGTTCTTATTTTGAGGTATTATGTTCTTTTAGAAAAAAATCAATCCAAGCAGAAGAAATTTCGCCTGACCCCCTTCCAGCTTGATCCTCTTTAAATGTGTGAAAGGTAGCTTCCCCTGCTGGTCAACTATACAAAAACTGTAAAACCTGATCTGCCTCGAGTAGAAAGCTTGTTGTATTGCGGTTTTAAGTAGAGGCTGCACCTGCTGCAGATCAAAACAATATGTGAGAGTGCTGTCACGATCACTTTCCATTAGGAGTTCGTAGAATGCTTTTGTTCTTTATTTATGCACTTTTTTCTCCAACATCAGTTTTGCTCGTTTGTCTGGGTGATTTTCATTTTTTATCTGCAATGTGAGTCTAGTGCAGAATGCGCTGAAACATGGTCCTCGACACCCGAAATTTCTGAGCAACTGAGTTATTGTAAATGGACCTCAGTTTATTTTGTGTCAATTCACAGTGCAAATAAATGCGCACTGATTTTTTTTTCTGTTATAGTGGGATTCGCTGCCCTTTAGGTTTCCAATAAATTCCCGAACCTTAGCTTTTTTTTTTTCCCCAGCAGTTTTATGACTAAACCGATCACCCTCTCTTATTTCTTTTATGGCGTCTCCTGATTTAGCAAGTTTGCAGGTGTTGTTGAGGCGGGCGCTTTTGTGACGTGCCTGCCCCGCAGCATGCACACGACATAAAGGCAGATATCAGCGATAACGAACGTCCGCGTATCTCAATTGGTAGAGCGACTTTTTCCGGAATGAAGAGACCCGGGTTTGAGCCCCGGCGTGGACAAAAATGATGGAGAAATTTACTTTATAATGGCGACGGAACTTCCCGGATGACCCGGCCGTTCAAGATCTCGTAAAGGTGTGATGTTCTTTCCACACCGCGAGATAGGAAAAATAAGAGAAAACCTTCTCCAGCGCTTCGAAAAATAAATGTGTGTGACGTTGCATTCTACACACCGTATTGGCTGGGAGTTCTCGGGTGCGCGTTCTGCAGGGGATGGCTGCCTGCAGCGATTCATGGGCACGGCTGACCCGTGGGCCATGCTCCCGGCCCTCTTTCTGGGGGGGGATGGGACGTGCCTGCCCCGCAGGACTCACACGACATAAAGGCAGATAGCAGCGATATGAACGTCCGCGTAGCTCAATTGGTAGACTTATTCCGGAATGAGGGGACCCGGGTTCGAGCCCCGGCGTGGACAAAAATGACAGAAATTTACTTCGTTATACTTTTTAACCACGTCAAAGCCATGAAAAATTTTTGGCATACGCGAACAATCTTTCCATCTTTTGCGGGAATGGTGTAAACAACGTGAAAAGCACGAGGTTTAGCTTTCTTACCTTGCACAGACGTTTCCTTCAGAGGTCGTTTATGTTTGACGTCTTTGGCACTGATTCACCCAGCGACTGTTGTCCTGTATGGCTTTATCTTGACATGGCGATAACTTTTCATGGATGAATAATGCATCACATGGACGAATTTTATAGCACGAGCACCAAGTGTTCTGATGTTTGCAATATATTAAAACTTTGGAACCATCTGGTGCATTTTTCTTTCACACTTTCTCTTTTGGTTCTTTTCCTTTGTCCTTTGGAACCTTCCTTCACCATTACTAAACCATCTCCGACCTCTTCCGCATTTCTAAATCTATGACAAACGCACAAAAATAATCACCCCGTTTGAACAGAACACGTAGACTGTTTGAAAACGTGAATGCCACTGCGTAACTCTTATCAGCTTCGTCACATGACCGAATTCTAGAGCTCTGATTGGTTCACTCGACATGTTTGATTTTACTTGAGCCTGCATTTGGGACATGTTTGTTTTTGCTCGAATCGCACATTTTTCGCCTATAAAATGAATAGGAGCTGTTCGGTTTGGGTCGGCTTATGATACAGAAACGGAATCAGATCATCGTCCTTTATCATATCCAGTGCTTACTTGATAATTCACATTTTTGTGACATGTTTTGTTTTGCTTGCGGGCTTTTCATTTGTTCTTCCGAAGGTCAAGCTGAATTCGTCAAACGATTCCTTCTGTCAGTAAAACTTGTTCCTCGTAAAAGTAGCGAAAAAATGTAGCGCGAAATTTCGTTACAACTACTTTATTTTTGTAGCGCGTTAAAAACAAAACTACTTTTTTATTTTTGTAGTTACGTTACACTAAAATAAAAGTCGTGCACTACTGTAGTGTCGCTAATAGTAGCGAGCTACTTCTCAGCATTGCTCCAGGACCTATTGCAGCTGGTCTAACGCCACTTTTTGGCTGAACGTACTGCAAAATACTACTGCAATGAGTCGATGCTGATTGTATCCAACCTGATTGAGGCGAAGATGCACCCATTCCACCAATTTGTGTGTGTGTGTGTTTCATGCACCATACTACTACAATGCTACAAAATACTATTGCAATGATTCGGCGCTGATGGTATCCAACCTGATTGCGGCGCAGATGCACCCATTCCACCAATTTTGTGTGTGTGTGTGTGTGTGTGTGTGTTTCATGCGCCCCACACAATGAGTCGGCGCTGATGGTATCCAACCTGATTGAGGCGCAGATGCACCCATTCCACCAATTTTGTGTGTGTGTGTTTCATGCGCCACACACAATGAGTCGGCGCTGATGGTATCCAACCTGATTGAGGCGCAGATGCACCCATCCACCAATTTTTTGTGTGTGTGTTTCATGCGCCACACACAATGAGTCGGCGCTGATGGTATCCAACCTGATTGAGGCGCAGATGCACCCATCCACCAATTTTGTGTGTGTGTGTTGCAAGCACCACACACAATGAGTCGGCGCTGATGGTATCTAACCTGATTGAGGCGCAGATGCACCCATTCCACCAATTTTGTATGTGTGTGTTGCATTCGCCACACACAATGAGTCGGCGCTGATGGTATCTAACCTGATTGAGGCGCAGATGCACCCATTCCACCAATTTTGTGTGTGTGTTTCATGCGCCACACACAATGAGTCAGCGCTGATGGTATCCAACTTGACCGAGGCGCAGATGCACCCATTCCACCAATTGTGTGTGTTTCATGCGCCACACACAATAAGTCGGCACTGATGGTATCCAACCTGATTGAGGCGCAGATGCACCCATTCCACCAATTTTGTGTGTGTGTGTGTGTTTCATGCGCCACAAACAATGAGTCGGCGCTGATGGTATCCAACCTGATTGAGGCGCAGATGCACCCATTCCACCAATTTTGTGTGTGTGTTGCATGCGCCACACACACAATGAGTCGGCGCTGATGGTATCCAACCTCATTAAGGCGCAGATGCACCCATTCCACCAATTTTGTTTTTCGTGCACCACACTAGGGTGCATCCTAACCACAGAAGGTATTGAAGCTGATGTAGCACTACTTTTTGGCACAATTTACAACAAAGTTTGAGTCGGAATTGATGGTATCCACCTGTATTGCACGAAGATTTTTGCATCCTGTCCATCATTGTGTATGTGTGCGTGCGTGATGCATCACACATAGGTGTATTCTAATCCCAGAAGGTATTGTGGCTGTTCTAACACCAGTTTTTTGATGCAACGTACTACAAAATTTTTTAACATTGCACTGTTTGATGAAATCAAAAGGGTACTTTTATCGTAAGTATTTCCGAACAGTTGCAATAATAAACAACAGCTGTTTTTTTTAGCATAATTTGTTACTTAGAATTCTTTTAAGTTGATTAGAGAATTTTGAAATTCTTTTTCAACCAACAGCGGTTTGTTTTTGTTTTTATTGGAGGTTTGACGACCACCGTGAGCAACTCAATGGGCTATAAGCAGTCGCCCGTCCCTAATTTAGGGTCACTGGTTCCAGGGAAGGGAGAGAGCCAGTGCCGTATGACAAACACAACATTCATACCCGACCGGGATTCGAACCCGGACCCCTTACGGACGAATAATCAGAGGCCAGCGCCTTAGACCACTGAGCCACCGGGGCTGCCAACAGCGTTTCATCACTAGATCTTGCTCAGTTGCCAGATATGTATCAGTTCTATCATTTTCAAGGTTGTCAACGTGTTGCTTCTTCAATTCCAAACTTTACAATTTTTTTTTATATTCACCACTGAGAAGTTGTTGATGCACAAACCTATACCTAAATGGTCACCAAAAATGTCGGTTTTGTTGATCACATTATCTTCACTGAGACGCCAGTTTATTAGTTGTACCAACTATAACGAAGTAAATTTCTCCGGCATTTTTGTCCACGCCGGGGCTCGAAACCGCTTCCACTCATTCCGGAATAAGTCGCTCTACCAATTGAGCTACGCGGATGTTCGTTGTCGCTGCTATCTGCCTTTATATCGTGTGCGTCCTTGAGACAGGCACGTCACATCTCCGCCCTCCCCCCGAACGAGGGCCGGGGGCATGGCCCACGGGTCAGCCGTGACCATGATACGTCGTAGGCCGCCATCCTCTGTAGAACGTACTTGAGAACACCCAGTCAATCTGGTGTGTGGAATGCAACGTCCCACACATTTATTTTTTGAAGCGCTGGAGAAGGGATTCTCTTATTTTTCGTATCTCGCGGTGTGGAAAGAACATCACACCATTGTGAGATCTTGAACGGCCAGGTCATCCGGAAAGTTCGGGCACTATTATAACGAAGTAAATTTCTCCGTCATTTTTGTCCACGCCGGGGCTCGAACCCGGGTCCCCTCATTCCGGAATAAGTCGCTCTACCAATTGAGCTACGCGGACGTTCGTTCTGACTGCTATCTGCCTTTATGTCGTGTGCGTCCTGCTGGGCAGGCACGTCACACAACCTTGTAGCGCGTTGAGCCGCCTTTGGCCTACATAGCAGGTCGAATACGTTAGGAGCGTGAACATATCGGAAACTGGAAGCGTCATGAAGAAATATTGCACCCTTTGGAAACGATCGAGTCGCGTATAATTCCTGCAAATTAGATGGCGGCACAGTTTTGCAGAGAAAAACGCGTTCCAACTCATCCCATAGATCCTTGATGAGATTTTAATACTGGGACTATGCAGCCCAATGAAGGAAGGAAAACTCTTTGGCATGCCCCTGGAGCCATTGAATAACGATCGAACCTTGTGAGTGGATGCGTTATCCTATTAGATGTATCGATATGCTTGAGATTAACTGCAGCCGTGAAGGGATGGGTTTGGTAAACGACGATATTCAGATACGCCGTGGCGTTTAGTTGTTCTCCGATGGGTATAAAGGGTAATGGGTGCAAGGAAAATATTCCGTACACCAGCACACCGCCTCAACCGGTCTGTACTGTTGACACCTGACAGCATGACATCATGTGGCTTCCGCAAGATTCGGATCCTGCCATCTTTATGATGCAGAAGGAATCTTCATTCGTTCGTCCGGGCAATCTTTTTCAATCCTTGGTGGTCCAGTGTGGATGCTTTCGCGCTCACTGGGCTGTTGTTCTGCACTAGCAACATCTGCTCCCGACGTGGTCGTTGGCTGTTGTTCTGCGCTAGCAACATCTGCTCCCAACGTGGTCGTTGGCTGTTGTTCTGCGCTAGCAACATCTGCTCCCGACGTGGTCGTTGGCTGTTGTTCTGCGCTAGCAACATCTGCTCCCGACGTGGTCGTTGGCTGTTGTTCTGCGCTAGCAACATCCGCTCCCGACGTGGTAGTTGTAGCCCATTCGCGACATGAACCGATAACGGACAATTCGGAGATCACCCTGTTTTTTTTTCTTTTTTATTGGAGGTTTAACGACCACCGTGAGCAACTCAATAGGCTATAAGCAGTCGCCCGTCCCTAATTTAGGGCCACTGGTTCCAGGGAAGGGAGAGAGCCAGTGCCGTAAGACAAACACAACATCCATGCCTCACCGGGATTCGAACCCGGACCCCTTACGGATGAATGATCAGAGGCCATCGCTTAGACCACTGCGCCACCGGGGCGGCACCCTGTTTTCGGAGATCGTCAATGTTGAATTTGTAATGATTTGTAGGGTTGTGGTAAGGACGTCTAGAAAATACAAAGCCATGATATTAGCGAGATGAGTTCCCTCTTTTAGGGACGTTACGCAAAAACCAAAGCTTCAGATTGGTTTACGGTGTCGTGTTTGATGTCATTGACGGTGTTGCGGATGACTCAAACACGACACCGACGTATCAGGTCGTGTAACATGAGAGTGATGTCACAAACGCAGAAAAATCATCTCTCCAATGTCATTGCCTTGTGTTTCTAGACAGCCTGGCAACAATGCACGACACCGATGTAGCAGGCAGTGTATGAAAGTGACGTAACAAACGGAGGAAACTCACTTCTCTAATATTATGGTTTTGTGGTTTCTAGACAGCCTGCCGACCATGAACGACACTGACGTATCAGACTGCGTAACATGAGAGTGACGTCACAAACGCAGGGAAATCATCTCTCTAATGTCATGGCCTTGTGTTTTCTAGACAGCCTAGCAACAATGCAAGACACCGATGTATCAGGCAGTGTAGCATGAGAGTGACGTCACAAATGGAAGGGAACTTAACTCTCTGGTGTAATGCCCTTGGACTTGTTTTGTTTGTGGTAAAACATGCAGCCAGCGGAAGATCATTTTGCTGTGGTTTCTCGTCTTTGGCTTATGGTTTAACGACCACCGTGAGAAACTCAATGCGCTATAAGCAGTCACGTTCCCTAATTTATGGCCACTGGTTCCAAGAAAGCGATAGAGCAGGTGCCGTCAGACTAAGACAACATCCGTGCCTCACCGAGATTCGAACCCGTCTCGGACGAATGGTCAGAAGCCAGCGCTCAAACCACTGCGCTACCAGGACGGCAAAGGTGATGTTCAATGTCTCCGTTGAGCATCGGAGCTTATAAGAAGCCTACTGTACCTCTTTTGGGGGTCACTGATTCCATTAAATGGACGAAACTAACGCCGTAGGACAAGTTCACCAACTGTGTTGTGACGTACCTGCCAGCAGGACGCACACGACGTAAAGGCAGATAGAATTCAGAATAAAACGTCTGCGTAGCTCAGTTGGTAGAGCGACTTGTTCCGGAATAAGCGGCCTCGGGTTCGAATCCCGGCGTAGACCAAAAATGACGGAGAAATTTACTTCGTTATAATGGCGCCCGAACTTTCCGGATGACCCGGCCGTTCAAAATCTCGCAATGGTGTGATGTTATTTCCACACCACGAGATAGGAAAAATCAGAGAATCCCTTCTCCAGCGCTTCGAAAAATAAATGTGTGTGACATTGCATTCCACACACCAGATTGACTGGGAGTTCTCAAGTGCACGTTCTACAGTGGATGGCTGCCTGCAACGATTCATGGTCACGGCTGACCCGTGGGCGATGCCCCCGGCCCTCTTTCGGGGGGGGATGTGACGTACCTGCCAGCAGGACGCACACGACGTAAAGGCAGATAGGATTCAGAACAAACGTCTGCGTAGCTCAGTTGGTAGAGCGACTTGTTCCGGAATAAGCGGACTTGGGTTCGAATCCCGGCGTAGACCAAAAATGACGGAGAAATTTACTTCGTTATAGTGTTTCATCCGAGACTCGAACCTGGGTTCGAATTGGACAATTAACCAGAAGCTCTTACCTGTAAACATTCGTCCACCAGCACGGTTTCTCCACCTAACCAAATTTTATTTCTAGGAACGCTTTCCACGAATTTTTTAACATCCCATTCGGCAAGCTTTGTGTAAATTGTGGTTTTCCTAAAATATAGAATTAAGAAAAAAAGACTAGTCAAAGAGGACCCCAAACATTGGTACGTAGAACGAATATTTCAGAATGATATAGTGCTTTCTTAAAACAAAAACAGATGACACCCGTTGACGTGGCTGATTTACAAAATGGACCGACTGATTAGTAACTCATTAAATAACATTTGTGCCGAACAGAGCTCCTTCCCGCCACCAATTTAATATAAGTGAGGGATGAATAATGCATAAGAAGGAAGGGCGCTGAGCTGTACGCGTTTGAGCTCTGTTACTTGAGTTACGAGAAAGTGAAGATCGGTGACAAGGGTAAAACTTACAAAAGACATTCAAAAGATTGCGCCAAACTAATAAGAGAAGAACGGACTTGCGACTCGCACATTCAACGCCCAGACCTCCAAGAAACAAAGCGAGTTGAAAGAAACAAAAACAGAAAAAAACAAAACATGGGCGCATAATAAAACGAAAGATGGCGACAAAAGGAAGATGAAAACTATGTAAGGAAATGCATTTTTTAATTAAACGAGGAAAAACTGTCACACAATCGTTTCACCTAAGAAAGGAATAAAACTAAGACTACCAACTTAAAAAGTAGTAACCAGCAGAAAAAAAAAGAGAAAGAGCAAGCACGTCCTGTAATGGATGGAGAATAAAGGGTACAAAAAAAGGAACATTAATCAGGGGACAGAGGAAGAAAAAGCTCGCAAAAAAGAAAATGGCTCAAGCTCTCCCAGAAGATTTCTGAAAAGATGTCACGTGACTAAGGATAAAACAGAATGGTGATATATTAATAAACTAAAATTTTTTTGGGTTATCTTTTTTCCAGGGTTTTTTAACTCACATTTTCAGAGCTCTGAAGCATTTGGAGTATAAAAAAATGCAACGGTAAAGACACGAAGAGCATACCGAAAGGACTAATAATTAAGAAAGCGAATAATTTAAAAGAAATGGTTACTCTGAAAAGAAATTAAAATAAAATTAAATAAAGGGATAAACCTGAATCGTGTTTTAAGAACACAACTCCGAAGTAATCAGTTGTCCATTTTCTTTGGGGACAAAGTGAAAACAGTACTCTAAATGAAATAGGTTCGCAAATCCTGTTTAAAATACAGCGAAGGGCTAAAACATTATGACCAGCGCGTCTTTATGAAAATTGAAGCAACTGAAGGTAATTTTTTTTGAAAGTTTAACGACCAACGTGAGCAACTCAACAGTCTAAGCAGTCGCCCGTCCCTAATTTAGGGCCACTGGTTCTAGGGAAGGAACAGAACCAGTGTCGTAAGACAAACCCAACATCCATGCCTCGCCGGAATTCGAACCCGGACCCTTCACGGACAAATGGCCTTAAGCCGTCTAAGCGCCACGGAGGCGGCGCAACTGAAGGTAAACGACGGCGCGTGTGACGGACTTCAAAACGGTGTAAATAACAGTGATGTACTACAGAGGTGAAGAACGTGTCAAGACGACAAATCTGTCCGTGTAGCTTAGTTGGGAGAGCAATTTACTCCGGAGTGCGGAGAGGCACAGTTTCGATCCCCGTCACGGAAAAACTTATGTTTTTTTACATTGGCGCCCGAATTTATAGGTGGATGTACTGGATGTAGAGCTCTTCGAAAAATGTGTGATGTTTTACAATCAATACCACCGTCTATTGTGCTGTAATAACAACACGCCAGTGGACATACCAAAAGTTTGGAAAAACCACGTCGTCGATTTGAACTTTAAATTACGATTATAAAATAAATTTCATAAAACAACGTGTGAATTTGACAATTTTAACAGTGCAACACAATTTGTATTATCATGCGTAACTAAAGTCTGAAATTGTATGCATTGCTCGGCTGCGATGGTAACACCTTAACCTTGTGACGCTTGAGAACTATACCATGGTGCATTGCTGCACTCCTATAAAAGTCTACGCGATTACTGCATTACCTCTCTGTTCCACCTGATGGGGTAAATGTTACCCCGAAAGTGCTAGTGGAGGTTTTAATTTGTAAATAGCTTTCATCTTTTATTAAATATCGTACATAGACGGTGGTATTTGTTTTGCATGACATATTGTACGAATTGTGCTTTTATCTGTGTGATGTTTGTTTCACACGTCGTCTAGAATAAATGAAAATTCGTTGTTCGCTTTGTGACGTATATTCTAAATTAACTTTCCTTTTTAAGTTTATTTCCCTATGTAAATCTTGGGTTTATTCTCAGTTATATTTCACACTTAACGTGATATCTTTTCTCTCAAACGAATACTGTTGGCAACATAATTGAGGTTGAATGAACGTGACGTATGCCTGGTATGATAAGAACGTGAGATATAAACTACGAGTAAACTGTTGCTTGGGGAGCGCTGTGTTGGAGAGCGATTAATGTGGAACGTAGCGTTGTTGGTGTGTTTAATGTTGATACCGATTTGTTATGGAAGTGCTACATCGAGAAATAAAGCATCTTTTCCGTAAGTTTGACTTGCTTTCTAAATGTTTCGTCTGGTCGTTAGGGTTTAATTTAGGAAGTATTTCATAGTATGGTGATGTTTTAACATAACGTAGCAGTACGACAAAACTACGTTATAGCTTCAAAAAAAAAAAAAAAGAGTGAGATGATGTGACGTATTGCAGAGATAAAGCACGTGTCAGGACGACAAATGTGAAGCGATACATTCCGTCCGTGTAGCTTAGTTGGGAGAGCAAGTTACTTCGGAGTGAGGGGCGCGGATCGGACAAATTCCTGTTTTCACATAACATCTGATACTGAGCTCTGTTAGTCAGTGTTAATCTTGTTCTTCGTATGGGAAAGGCAGCGAGTTCGACAAAGGTAAAATTGTAACGGCCACACGACGGGGCCACAGCATTTCCGAGACGGCAAAGCTTGTGGGGTGCTCACGGTCAGCCATGGTTAGTACCACCAAAAAGTGGTCCGAGGAGGTAAAAACCACGAACTGCCAGCAATGTGAGGGCCGACCACGGCTCATCGACGCTAAAGGTGAACGAAAGCTATCCCGTATGGTAGAAGCCATCAAAAGTAATACTATGGCACAAGTCTCCAGTAATTTGAATGTTTACGTCGGGAGTAATGTACCACAATGCACAGCACATCGAACCCTGTTCAAAATGAGGCTGCATAGCCGCAGTCAGCTTCAAGTGCCCATGCTAACCTCTGTTCATTGTCGAAAGCGCCTGCAATGAGCACGCGAGCATTAAAACAGGACCCTAAATGATTGGAAGTAGGTCGTCTGGTCCGATGAATCTAGTTTCCTTTTTCACTATGTAAACGTCATTTACCTGGGAAAGTCTTCGCACCGGGAACACCGTGGGACGGAAACAAGCCGGTGGAGCAAGTGAAATGCTTTGGGTAATATACTGTTGGGAAACCCTAGGTTTTGTCATTCATGTGCAGGAAACTATGACGTCTACCATCTGCCTAAATATCATTGCAGATCTGGTACATCTTTTCGCGGCAAGGGTCCGGTAGAGGAAGTGTAATGCTTTGGGCAATGTTCTGCTGGAAAATTCTGGGTTCAGCCATTCATGTGCAGGAAATTATGACGTCTACCATCTACCTAAATATCATTGCAGATCAGGTACATCCTTTCACGGCAAGGGTCCAGTGGATGATGTGTAATGCTTTGGGGCAATGTTCTGCTGGGAAATTCTGGGTTCAGTCATTCATGTGCAGGAAATTATGACGTCTACCATCTGCCTAAATATCATTGCAGATCTGGTACATCCTTTCGCGGCAAGGGTCCTGTGGAGGAAGTGTAATGCTTTGGGCAATGTTCTGCCGGGAAATCCTGCGTCTAGTCATTCATGTGCAAGAAACTGTGACGTCTACCATCTACCTAAATATCATTGCAGAGCAGGTACATCCTTGGAAGTGTAATGTTTTGTGCAATGTTCTGCTGGGAAACCCTGTGTCCAGTCATTCATGTGCAGGATACTATGTCCTCTACCACCTATCTAAACATCATTGCAGACCAGGTATATCCTCTCATGGTGACTGTTTTTCACTCTAGTAAGGCTTTCTTTCATAAGGACAATACGCCATGCCACATTGCCCCTAGCTAATTAGGTTGTAGAGGTAGGTCCAAGAGCCGTTCAAGCGGTATTTGACTACTCGGTACAACAACCCAATGACGTCAAATGGGCAAAGCATCTAAGGATCGAAATTTTCTGTCTAGCGTTTTACAAACTTTTGAGAGAATACTTTGGGAGTAAAACATTCAAGATTTTTTCATGACATTCACTGTCATAACACTTCGTAACAAAGGGAAAGTTTCACTCAACGCCTAAATCAAACATTTCGGAATGCTTTCGACGACATAAATGATAAATGAGTAATATCTTCAAACACAAGGCAATAAAACCAATTCATTTTCCGAAAGAAATATGAATATAATAAAAAATTATCTCGGAAAATCAGAATTTGCGCTTAAAAAGTTTTTAAAGTCAAAAATAAACTCGCATAAAATTAATCATTTAAGCAGGCATTATTTTAAAAAAGAAATACTGCGTATAAAACATGCACATACCTTCGCCACTTTTTTAAACTAAAAATTAAGAGTTGAAAGGGCTATGAAAGTTTACAATTTTTGTGTTTGATTTTCAGGTATGGGCATGAAATTCATAGCTATTTTCAAGATTTCGTCCGAGCGCTGAGGTTAAATATTAAAAGAAAATATCTGATTATGCGAACACGTTCTAGTTAAAATAAAAAAAAGTATCAAGGTAGCAGAATGTTATCATAAATATCGTTCAACATAGTGAGAAACAAGATATCTACATTCCAGATAAAAAATAAATTCCAATGTTACAGTAAAATGCTGTATAATATGATATGTAGGATTTTGCAAATGTGTATATATAATATTTTGTCAGATTCAGCGGGGTAAAACGCCTTGTTGCATTTTATGGAACAGATACATGTTTTGGAACAGATGAGTTTAACTTTAATTGAAAACTTTTTGCCCACTGTTTATTTTTTTCATTTTCTTCCTTTGCAACATACATTTATTATGAAATGTAATCCTAATAAGATATCTCAATTTTGCATCAACAAAATGTAGGGTTTTTCCATCTACTTCTGAAAACTCCCTTTCCCAGGTCAGAAATGTGAGTTTTTAAAAAAATTTGCTCAAAATTTCTTTTGCTTTTTCACCTTTTTCCTCAGCAACGACAGACAATCTTTTTTTTTTTTTTTTTTCCTTCCATCAGCAATGCATTTTCGTAATGCAAATTTCTAGCTGTCAAATTAGCTTCCATATAATTTATTTTACCTTTGTTTTGCCCATATTGAAGCTTACATCGTAACTCAGAAAATTTTTTATTGAGCTTTTCCATATTTTTAAAGATGGAATTTCTTTTCACTGTTCTGTTTCGACTTTCACGCTAAATAATGCAGCAGCATCACGTTCAGCACTGTTGTCACCAGATTGAACTTGCAAAACTCGACTTAAACTTACCCTCTTGGATGTAAATTTTGCATTGCGTCTGATGAAAATTGCTGAAATTACTTTTTTCCCCCTTCACGTTTTGAATTTTCTTGCTTTGTTCTTGGAGCACAACCATCAAATATATTAACGTGAGAAACCACATCATTTTTATGTCGACGGAAAGATTACTGACTATTAATTCAGTTTTTAAATATGTTTCAAAATCTTAGTCATCAAAATGGACAGAGCATATTTTGGCGTTGTAATCAACAAAGTCAGTTAATCCAGGCTCTTCTTAAAACTGCCGTTTGGGATTCGACGAAAAGTTAAGCTGGAATCTGTGGATCTTTTGTTGTTGGTACAACACACAACGGCGCATTAAGACATATCGGATAATGCACAGCGCACAAGGAACTGCAATGACCAAATACACTATATTGACAAAAGTCACCGGACACCCCTTCCAAAGCAAATGAACGGATCCGCTGCGTTGTTCAGATGCGCGGAACAGCTGCAAACAGTATAAAAACAAACCTGCAGCTGACCGCGATCATATCGCACTGTGTGGTTGAGCGAACAGAGAACTGACTTTGAGAAAGGAAAGATTGTTGGGTGTTATATTAGTGGGTTGTCCATAAGAAAAATCGAGAGCGGTTTCAACATACCCGAGTCGACTGTTTTGAATGTTCGGAATAAGTGGAAGACACATAGCGTGCCTGAAGCAACAAAACGTACCGGCAGACCAAAGAAAATCAGTGATAGGGGACGTCGAAGCCTCAGGAGAGTCGTTACAGTTAATCGACGGAGTACTACTGCAAAAGACCTCAGTGCACAGGTGAGTAAAAATGCCAGAACCTCAGTATGTGCACGTACCATTCGCAGAAAACTTCATTCTATGGGTTACTGTGGTCGTGCCGCTGCTCATAAGCCTTTTATCTCCACTCGAATTGCTACTAGTCGTTTAGCATAGTGTAAAGAGCATTTATCGTAAACCGTAGATCAATGAAAACGGGTCCTACGGACTGATTAATCCAGATACACGATCCATCATTCTGATGGCCGTACCTGGGGGAACGCTGTTTACCACAGTGTACTGCTCCTACGGTCAAATTTGGAGCTGGCAGTTATAAGGAAGTAAATTTCTCCTTCATTTCTGTCCACCCCAGGATTCGAACCCGGATCCCCTCATTCCGGAACAAGTCACTCTACCAATTGAGCTACGCGGACGTTTCTTCTGACTACTATCTGCCTTTATGTCGTGTGCGTCCTGCTGTCACCCCCCCCGAAAGAGGGCCGGGGGCATAGCCCACGGGTCAGCCGTGACCATGAATCGTTGCAGGCAGCCATCCACTGTAGAACGTGCACTTGAGAACTCCCAGTCAGTCTGGTGTGTGGAATGCAACGTCACACACATTTATTTTTCGAAGCGCTGGAGATGGGATTCTCCGATGTTTCCTATCTCGCGGTGTGGAAAGAAAATCACACCGATGCGAGATTTTGAACGGTCGGGTCATCCAGATAGTTCGGGCGCCATTATAACGAAGTAAATTTCTCCGTCATTTCTGTCCACGCCAGGATTCGAACCCGGATCCCCTCATTTCGGTACAAGTCACTCTACCAATTGAGCTACGCGGACGTTTCTTCTGACTACTATCTGCCTTCATGTCGTGTGCGTCCTGCTGGCAGGTACGTCACACGGTGTACTCGTGTGGGGGTGTTTTTCGTGGTATGGTTCCGGCCCATTGGTTATCGTGGACAAACCTGTTAACCAGCACGTCTACCTCGATATTCTGGACAATTATGCCCTAATATCTCTGTGGTAATACTATGGAACCGAGCCTTGTTGGTACCAGAAGGATAATGCACCTAGCTATAAAGCAAGGACTGTTACGGCGTGGTTTGACTATAATTCCGTATCGCGAGTGATCTGGTGAGCACAGAGCCCTGATCTTAATCTCATAGAGCACCTATGTAATGAATTAGAGCGCCGCATAAGAAGTTTAGAACCAAGGCCTACTAGTAAGCAACAGTTAGCGGCATTTGTTTTTTTGGGGGGGGGGGTTGGAGGTTTAACGACCACCGTGAGCAACTCAATGGGCTATAAGCAGTCGCCCGTCCCTAATTTAGGGTCACTGGTTCCAGGGAAGGGAGAGAGCCAGTGCCGTAAGACAAACACAACATCCATGCCTCACCGGGATTTGGACCCGGACCCCGTTCGGACGAATGATCAGAGGCCATCGCTTAGACCACTGCGCCACCGGGGCGGTGGTCTAAGCGATGTGTACTGAATAGAAGCGCATACCTATCGCTGTGTTCTTGCTGTGTGTTTTGTGTGCCCAAACACACAGCGAGAGTGTATGCGATAGGTTACCGACCTCCTTCTACGGAATGACACTTCGTCGTTGGGCAGTTGATTCAGACATCTGATCCTCCGTTCGAATTCATCCAAGAAATCCTCCAAGAGACTGAAGTCAGTGGACTGAGGTTGCCAATAAAATAGGAAAGAGTTTCCATCATATTCATATAACCACACCGAGACAATGAAGGCATTTGTTCATTGTCTTCCTGTAGGTAACTACCAGTACGGGGTTAGACGGTGACCATGATCGGATGCTGCTGCTCAGAAACGAAATTTAATAGTTACGCTTAGTCATTCAGACGCCCGTAATTAAGTGGCCTTCCTTTTAGACATGTGTAACGTATACTCTATATTCACTTTCCTTTTGATTTTACTATCTCTGGTTATTTTATTTTACTATGTAAATTATCTTCCTACTGAACGGAATATTATTTCACCCGCTGAATGAGATCTGGCAATGAGTGTAAGTCATGACGTGGTGGTAGCTCGTATATAGGCGCGTTCATCGAGAAGTGTTGTGTGTTGTTGCGTTGTGTTGTTGCGTTGTAGTTGTGTTGTTGCGTTGTAGTTGTGTTGTTGCGTTGTAGTTGAGTGTTGTTGCGTTGGAGTTGAGGGTGGTTGGTGTTGTTGGTTGTGTGTTTTTGCGTTGCAGTGTGTTGTTATGTAGTAGTGATATATGAGTGCCTTAGTTGACCAGGAGTCTTCATAATAAACAAGTTGTTCTGTAAGTTCAGTCTTTCTCAATTCTTAGTTTTGTCAGACCTCTGTCTGGCTGTTAGGTTTATGACTTTGATTACTTAATATAAATAACCAGCGTTGAGACTTTGTTTAAGTTCATAATTAACGAGTAACAACACCCTTTTGGGAATTCATTATTTTGAAGCTTAGAGCATTATTCATTCATAATAATTAGCTTAGCAAAAAGATAAACAAAGCTAATTCATTATACATGGCTCACACTATTTATTGTATCCTTTAGGCTGGAGACCCGTGATAATGCAAAGTATATCCGTGCTGGCATGGTGTTCTCTCCAAATTATACCCATCAACTTGGTGGTAATGAAATGTCATTTGACATTGTCCCTGTGATATTTCACTCATGTTGAGCGTCTATTGGACTGTACAAATATCGCTATCCTCCAATCATCTGTGGTGTCGATTAGCAGTTTCCAACATCAGAAAATGTGTTCCCTACCGGTGTTTTTGCTATATCAGACACTATCTGTATATTCTTGCTACTGTTATTCCATCCCATTTCACAACTGCAACAGTTTTGCTGGTACTCGCACTATTATGTCGGGCACTCACTGATGTGTCACGGTGAGCCGCGGGTGGCCGAGTGGGCAACGTTCGTGACTGCCACGGGAAGGGCCTGAGGTTCGATCCCAGGCAGGTACGAACGCTCGATTCACTAAATACCCGCCGTGCGTCGGATGGGCACGTTAAGCCGTCGGACCTCGGGTACTGGTCCCCCGGTAATAAATAAGGACGTCTTCCTCCCCCTTTCTACTTCGCTTCCGTATCACTTTCCCATCGGGCGCTCTAGCCCAAATCTCCTAGTTTCCTATTTCTAAGGGTTGTTTAAGACCTGGGGTCAGACACTCCCTTCCTAAAATCCTCTACATATGATATGATCTGATGGGCACATTAAGCCGTCGGACCCCGGGTACTGGCCCCCGGTAGTAAATAAGGGCGTCTTCTACCTCGCTTCCGTGTGACTTTCCTATCGGGCACTCTAGCCCAAATCTCCTAGCTTCCTATTTCTAAGGGTTGTTTAAGACCTGGGATCAGACACTCCCTTCCTAAAAACATCTGATCTGATCTGATGGGCACGTTAAGCCGTTGGACCCCGGGTACTGGCCCCCGGTAGTAAATAAGGGCGTCTTCTACCTCGCTTCCGTGTGACTTTCCTATCGGGCCCTCTAGCCCAAATCTCCTAGCTTCCCATTTCTAAGGGTTGTTTAAGACCTGGGGTCAGACACTCCCTAAAATCCTCTACATATGATCTGATCTGTTTGGCACATTAAGCCGTCGGACCCCGGGTACTGGCCCCCGGTAGTAAATAAGGGCGTCTTCTACCTCGCTTCCGTGTGACTTTCCTATCGGGCCCTCTAGCCCAAATCTCCTAGCTTCCCATTTCTAAGGGTTGTTTAAGACCTGGGGTCAGACATTCCCTAAAATCCTCTACATATGATCTGATCTGATGGGCACATTAAGCCGTCGGATCCCGGATACTGCCCCCCCCGGTAGTAAATAAGGGCGTCTTCTACCTCGCTTCCGTGTGACTTTCCTATGGGGCACTCTAGCCCAAATCTCCTAGCTTCCTATTTCTAAGGGTTGTTTAAGACCTGGGGTCAGATATTCCTTTCCTGAAATCCTCTACATATGATCTGATCTGATCTGATGGGCACATTAAACCGTCGGATCCCGGATACTGGCCCCCCCGGTAGTAAATAAGGGCGTCTTCTACCTCGCTTCCGTGTGACTTTCCTATCGGGCACTCTAGCCCAAATCTCCTAGCTTCCTATTTCTAAAGGTTGTTTAAGACCTGGGGTCAGACACTCCCTTCCTAAAATCCTCTACATATGATCTGATCTGATCTGATGGGCACATTAAGCCGTCGGATCCCGGATACTGGCCCCCCGGTAGTAAACAAGGGCGTCTTCTACCTCGCTTCCGTGTGACTTTTCTATCGGGCACTCCAGCCCAAATCTCCTAGCTTCCTATTTCTAAGGGTTGTTTAAGACCTGGGGTCAGACACTCCATTCCTAAAATCCTCTACATATGATCATGATGTGTCACGGTGAAAAGTCGTTCACGTAAATATACGCTGAAGTTCCACTGAATGAGATACCTGCCTAATAACTCATTGGGCCACCTCTTGTCCTAATGACGGCGGCCACACGACGAGACATGAACCCCTGGAACTTACGAAAATGTTCTGGAAGTATCTCCAGCCATGCCTCCTCTAAAGCCGTCTGTAATTCTCTCAGGTTCGTAGCCAATGGGACACGTGCCCAAACAGCCTGCTTAAGGATATTCCGAAGATGTTTAAATCCGGACTTCTAAGTGGACAATAAAGCATCTTAAATTCGTTACAATGATCTTGCCACCAAGCAGTACCCCGGTTGGACCTGTGGTATGGGCAATTATCTTGCTGGAATGCGCCATTACCACTGGGATGCATGCTGGACATGAATGGGTGGGTGTAAATGGTCTCTCCTCGAATGTCCACATATTTCGGGGCGCTCAAATTTGGCTGTACACGTACCAAAGGTCCCAACGCATTTCAGCTGAAGAGACCACACATCAGGAGAAGGAAACCTACGGTCTTCTAAGCCATTAGGTGCGGCCTTTTGAGTAAATCCAAATTTTGCCGAACAAATCCTTTTATTATGTTTTTGTCCGTATTTTATTTTGATTTATAGTCTTAAAATGACCTTATTTAAAATACCAAAGAGTGAAAGAAGAGATTAAACGAAAATAATTCTCCCCGACTGTCGGCTATAATTAAAAGCATTACTTCTTCAAAAGGAAATTTTGGATGAACATTTTACCCAGTTAGCAAAGGTCTTGATGAGCGGGAGGATTCATACGAATCATTTGAAGAATGCGCAGCTCTTATAGACTTATTAATTGGAGAATACAATTAAAAGTTCACAGACTAAGAATCATGGCATCACACTCAAATTTAGCATTTCAACCTCACCTAGTTGATGTCTCCATGGGTCCTAAAGAACTACAGATGGAATTGATTGAGCTCTCAGACGATGACATTTTCAAGTCCTTATTTGATGCTAAGAAAGATCAAACTGAAATAAGAAAAAATGCAATAAAATATCCACGCCTTCGGCAACATGCACGAAAAAGGCTTTCTTGTTTTTCAACCCACTTACTGCTGCGAATCTGCATTCTCTTACCTTACCCAAACTCCCTTAATGTCACAAATGACAGATACCCATCTAGAGGATTAACTAAAACTGAGGACCTCCAGGTTGCAACCAAATATAGAAATGCTTTTCAACAAAAAGCAGTCACAACAAAGTCCTTTAAAGGTTAGTTAACTTTAGAACTAACATTTTTTTTCATCTTTTGAAGTTAGTACACAGTAGTTAGATTTTTACAAGATAATCAACATTTTGAAGTTTCTTCAATGCGGCCTTACTAGATTACAGCTATAATAATTCCGTGCGGCCTTCCAACGTGAAAAGGTTCCCCGCCTCTTGCCCAGAGCATCACTGAGCCACCACCAGTTTGTATCGTTCAAAGTTGACATGAAGGGTATATGGCTTGTGACGTAGCTGCCAGCAGGACGCACACGACATAAAGGCAGATAGCAGTCAGAACGAACGTCCGCGTAGCTCAATTGGTAGAGCGACTTATTCCGGAATGAGGGGACCCGGGTTCGACACCCGGCGTGGACAAAAATGACCGAGAAATTTACTTCGTTATAATGGCGCCCGAACTTTCCGGATGACCCAGCCGTTCAAAAATCTCGCAATGGTGTATGTTATTTCCACACCGCGATATAGGAAAAATAAGAGAATCCCTTCTCCAGCGCTTCGAAAAATAAAAATGTGTGATGTTGCATTCCACACACCAGATTGACTGGGAGTTCTCAAGTGCACGTTCTACATCGGATGGCTGCCTGCAACGATTCATGGTCATGGCTGACCCGTGGGCCATGCCCCCGGCCCTCTTTCGGGGGGGGGGGTGTGACGTACCGGCCAGCAGGACGCACACGACATAAAGGCAGATAGCAGTCAGAACGAACGTCCGCGTAGCTTAATTGGTAGAGTGATTTATTCCGGAATGAGGGGACCCGGGTTCGAGCCCCGGCGTGGACAAAAATGACTGAAAAATTTACTTCGTTATAGGCTTCATGATGTTGACACCAGATTCGCACTCACCAATTGTCTCGATGCAGTTTAAATCTGAATTCATCAATCCAGGCTATCAGCTTCCAGTACTATGTGGTCAAGTGTGTGTTTTGCCCAGTTAAGGTGCTGAGCTCGGTGTCGTTCCGTTTACAGTGGGATTTTTATGGCCCTGCTGCTCTCGAACCCTAGATGTTGAAGAATACGTTGCACTGTCCTTGCACTGACATGGAGGCTTGATCAACAGTTCAAATCGGTTGTAATTTGTGATAATCTCGCGCGTATCAGTGCGGACAAAACGGCGTGCATTACGAGATGTCAAGGCTAGTACCCCTCTGCAATTCTTTTGGGAACATGTTCTTTTGCCATAATTTTTCGTATTCTGTACTCTGGGGATTGTAGCAGGGGAAAACTCCAGCGTGTTAAAGACTTCCGAGATGGAGTGACCTACCCAACCTACGGGCACCTACAATCTGCCCTCTGTCAAAAGCATCCAAATCACGTGTTTACCCATGACGCCTCTAATCGATCACTATTGAGAAGCTTTGGCCGATGGCTGTATTTAACCACAGTTCGGCCGATAATGCGAGAGTAACAGCTAAGCATTTGCATACCTTCTTTATCTAATTCAGTGGAACTTCAGTGTAAGTGTACATTAGACTAAGTGCAACTATAAAAGCCGCCCGGTGGCGCAGTGGTCTAAGCGCTGACATATGGCCATTCGTCCGCGTGGGTCCGGGTTCTAATCCCTGTGAGGCATGCATGTTGCGATTGTCTTACGGCACCCGCTCTCTTTCCCTTCACAGATCAGATCAGGTCATATGTAGAGGAATTTAGGAAGGGTGTGTATGACCCCCAGGTCTTAAACAACCCTCAGAAATAGGAAGCTAAGCGATTTAGGCTAGAGTGCCCGATAGGAAAGTTACATGGAAGCGAGGTAGAAGACGCCCTTATTCACTACCGGAGGGCCAGTACCCGGGGTCCGACGGCTTAACGTGCCCATCCGACCCACGGAGGATATTTAGTGGTTCGAGCGTTCGTACCTGCCTGGGATCGAACCTGAAGTTTCTCCGTGGCAGTCGCGAACGTTGCCTGTGGCCCTAAATTAGGGACAGCGACTGCTTATAGCCCATAGAGTTGCTCACGGTGGTCGGTAAACCTTCAATCAAAAGAAAACTATAAAATAGCTGTCCAGCTGGATGAATGTCTGGTGTTCGGAGCTTATAGAGTGTCAGAGAAAAAAATAGATCGTCATGGTAAAGACAGGTAAAATACGTTGCAGGAGAAAGTGAAACTATGAAAGCAGGTTAATGGCTAAACAAATGTAACCCAGCTGCGTTGCATTCTCAAGAGGATAAGTATTAGATTTAATTCACTAATACCTCGCAGGTTATTATGAGCCTCTCCGGTGGCTGAGAGGTCTGAGGTACTGCCTTCTGATCGTTCTTTCCCGATAGGCCCGAGTCTGAGTTTCCGATGAGGCATGGGAGGGGGGGTACTTACGCGGTGCTGTCTCTCTTCTCTGGAGCCTGTGCCTCTAAATTAAGGACGGAAAACTAGCAGTTAGAGTTGCTCATTGTGGTCGTAAAAACCCCGATGCAAAAAAGAACAAAATTCTGGCAGAGATATGTAGATGACGTTGAGGAGAGATAAGTGCAATTTAACAATTTGAAATCTTTATTTTCTGAGAAGGAGAAAAAGCTATAAAAAATTCTTGTTGCAAAGATCAAATCGGAAGTTGTTTAAGTCTTAAACTGAGCTGTATCTATTGTTCGTATTGCTTTTAGGAGGACACGCTGATCAGATATTTAAGCAAGACCTCTCCTTCCTCTCTCTCGTTCTTGCCTCAAATCGGATTTGTTTTTCACTTATATAAAATCAGGAATAGTTTAATTGTCCTCGAAATTTATAAGAGTTTTGAAATCCCTCCCCGGTTGCGCAGTGGTCTAAGCGATGGCTTCTGACTATTCTTCCGGGTTCGAAAACCTGTGAGACATGGATGTTGCGTTTGACTTACCGCACTGGCTCCCTCCCTTCCCTGGAACCAGTGACCATAAATTAGGGAAGGTCGACTGCTTATATAGCCCATCGAGTTGCTCACGGTGGCCGTTAAATAAAAAAAAATGCGGGCGATACAGATTGAAAGTTTGCTTTAAATATGCATATGGTTTGTTTCGCTCTTGTTTCAAAATCTTATTTTTTTGTTTGGAGGTTTAACTACCACCGTGAGCTACTCAATGTCCTATAAAGCAGTCGCCCGTCCCTAATTTAGGGCCACTGGTTCCAGGGAAGGGAGAGAGCCAGGGCCGTGAGACAAACACAACATCCATGCCTCACCGGGATTCGGACCCGGACCCCTTTCGGACGAATGATCAGAAGCCATCGCTTAGACCACTGCGCCACCGGGGCGGCGTTCAAAATTTTAGATAATTTTCTTTATCTTTCTTTTTCCGGCTAACCCTAAAGGCTGGAGGCACTTTAGATTTGAACCTAGTGAGACGAAGTAAAATTAAAACAATTTTTATAATTTCATGAAATCAGCGAAAAACAAAAGAACAAATATATTCACTCCAAAAATGATTTTTTCAGTGCATTAAAAATTCAGCGAGCAAAAACAATTCAGTTTTGAAATACTTAAATAGTCATACCAATGATACTTACATATCTCCTAATTAATTAAACAAGGCACTGCCAATAAATTCGAATTCACGCGTTTGTATATCCCATGGCAAATCATTCAAGGAAAGCTCTAGATTAATTCAGGGTTTCTTTAACAGGAGATGTGTTTGAATGCAAACATTCTGGGACCCTTACATCGAAAATATTTAAAACCATATTTCAACGTATACCGGATGCTATATACTTTGCCTAAGTTTAGAGTACAATGCTCCTAAGGCTAATGTACCCGGCAAAGGAGAAAAAAAAATCACCCCTTTCGTCCCGCGCAGCTGTGTGAACGTACCAACAACCCTACCCTTCTCTCGCCCAGTCAACGAACTAAGCAACGATAGAAAAAAAAAAAAAGTAAATAAAATAAAATGAGAAGCACACAGAGTTCACTTGTTCGCTAGCGTGCCTAGAGGCCCCCCACAATCTTTTTAAGTTCGACCCTCCCCACATCACTAACGCTATGTCCAGGGAAAAACCCTAACCCGAGCCTCATAGAAGCAGCTGTCTCTCATATCCCCCTCTCCTTCGATAAAAAAAACCGCTGTATTTCATCGCTCACACAAAAAAAGCGCAGGCGGAAGTGAAATCTTGAAAAAACTCATAACTGGCTGTTGACCCTTGCCGCACAGACAGGAGCCAGCCGTGCTTGGAGTGGAGATAGCTTCAGTAAAAAACAGAGTAAAAGGAGTGAGAAAAAAAAACGGAATCTTTTTTGACTGCCGGTCGTTACCCTTTGGTTCACCCTATCGCCCGTTTCTTGAGGGTTTCTTGACAGCCTGGGAAAGATTTCTCCTCTTTCTTCGGTTACTCCTTTCAACTGATTAAAGACTAAGCATCACTACAAATAGTTGTGCATCGAGATTTCTTTCTTTCTTTTTTTTTTTTTTTTTTTTGTTTTGTTTGCAGGGCACTATCTGAAGAATAGCTACCATTTTCTTCTTTCCTCTTTACTTCGGTGACGCAATTTTCTTTTTCATGGGTCGGGAGGGCTACGTATATTCGCCTTATAAGTACACCTGATCGTTCGGAACGTTGAACCACGATGTTATATCATCCAGTTTGGGTTCTGTTCCCAAATTCTTGGAGTTTTATATTTAGAGCATTTATGTTTCTACGTAGAAAATTTTTTACGATCGCAATCTACAGCCTTCACATTAGTGCAAAAATCTGTTTTTAACTTACATTTGAAATACATTCAGTGGTGGCCCTAGCCATTGCGGAGCCTCAGGGGATGGCTTTTCACTGGGCCCTTCGCAATAATCCGAAACCATCGTGATAACCCCTTTCATATAAATATATATATATATATATATATATGTGTGTGTGTGTGTGTATGTGTACTTTACGATCGCAAGGTATATATACTGTACGATCCTAATATATATACACTGGCGGAAAGTGAAAGAAGAACACCAAGAAGGAGAAGTCTGATACCAACTAAATTTATACAGCATAATAACGAAATACAGAGGATAACGTGATCAAAACATTATGGCAAAATACAGCTGTATTTGCTGGTAAACTGAAAAATAACATTTCCATGTAACATGGTTAGTACGAGGTTGAACCACCATGAACTGCGTCACACTGGGCAATTCTGGCATGGAGTCTGTCGTACAGATGTTGGATGTAAGTTTGGGGTATTGAGTTCCAAGCGTCCTCAACCTGGACGCGTAAATCGGGGATGGTCGTGGAGACCGGATAAATCGTTGTCCCATAAAATCCCACACGTGCTCAATGGGGGACAAATCCGGTGAACGTGCAGGCCATGGACGTTGTCTCACACCCTGAAGTGCATGTTGCGTTGCACGTGCCGTGTGTGGGCGTGCGTTATCTTGCTGGAAAACACCACGATGGACGGACCTTACAAATGGCACAACAACGGGCTGAATGATGTTGTTGATGTAGGAGGTGCTGTTTAACGTACCCGGTACAAACACTAGTTGTGTACGGGAGTGATAGCTGATCACTCCTCACACCAGGAGACCAGGTGTACGCCCTGTGTGTTGCTGGCGGATGCAAGAAGGGTGGAGACGCTTCCCTGAGCGTCTGCGAACACGCATACGGCCATCGGAGGCTCCCAAGCAGAATCTGCTTTCATCGCTGAACACGACAGATCGCCATTGCGTTCTCCAGTGCAGACGTTGGCGACGCCACTGCAGCCGTTCCTGACGGTGGGCTGGAGTCAGAGGTACACATGCCAGAGGCACACGTGCACGTAGTCTTGCATCCAGTAGACGGTTGCGGATTGTTCGCACAGTCACCTCAAGTGCAACGGCAGCTCGGATGCTCTGCTTGACAACGCCGCTCTTCTTATGCGTCGATCGGTCCGCTCATCAGTCCGTCTGTGACTCCCGGTTCCACGTCTTCTCGTGTGGGAATGTTCCTCGGACCATCTACGCCACCATCGTACCACCACCGATACTTCCCGTCCAATTCGCTCCGCAATACGACGATACGACCACCCGGCCTCACGGAGTCAGACTAGACGACCTCGCTCAAAGTCCGATAACTGCTGAAATCGTACACGTCTTCCATGTCCAGGCATTGCAGCTTCTTCAGGGTCTTCGCACGTGTCCGTACGCCGACGACTGATTACATTCACTTCGCCGTACTCCTTGAACACCACCGACGATAATTTGCATATTATGCCGTGCAGTAGCGTAAGCGCTGACAGGTTGGCCCCGAAATTAACATCACATCTACGTATTCTCGACCCCATTAACATATGTAAATTTCATGATCGTCCGCCAATTCCTTCTTGGTGTTTTTTCATTTTTCCGCCAGTGTATATACCGTAAAAGTTTGTATATTTGTCCGCTATACAAATCTACTATTTTCAACTTAGAACCACCAGATTTGGTATACTATCTCATTGTACTCTAACTTAGACCGTAGACAGTTTTTGGAAGGGGTCGGAGCCGGGGGTCAAGGGCCCCATGGCCCCATACAAAATTTTCGTTATTTTAGTTAAAATTTCTACAATTTCAATTTAGAACCACAAAATTTGGTTTACTATCTCATAGTACTCTGAGTTAGACCGTAGACTGTTTTAGAAAGGGGTCGGAGCCCATGGGGTCAAAGGGCCCCATACAAAATTTTCGTCAAAAGTTCTACAGTTTTCAATTTAGAACAACTAAATTTGGTGTATTATCTCATGGTACTATAACTTAGACCGTAGACGGTTTTTAGAAATGGTCGGAGCCCGGCCCGGGATCAAAGGGTCCCTACACAAAATTTTCGTAAAATCTACAGTTTTCATTTTAGAACCACCAAATTTGGTATACTATGTAATGGTACTTTGACCGTAGACTGTTTTTGGAAATGGTCCTAACCCGGGGTCAAGGGGCCGCCATACAAAATTTTCATTAAAGTTCCATTTTTTTTTTTTTTACTTTTACGCTAGCTTTTACCACCAACAGGCTGCTCCATCAGGCAGAAATATAATGTTATGTAAAGAGAGAGTTCCAGATATTCAAAATTCAAAAGGATAATCAATGCCAATGTCAAGTCGCATGCACGCGATATGACATAGGTACATTGCATTTCAGTTTCGCGGGATTCTCAGGAGCGCACGCCAGATGTACGGCAGTTCTATAGATGTCTTCTCGAAAGTAAGCATTTCCATTCCTGTTCCTTTCTTTTTTGTTTCGTTAAAGAAAATTAACTAAATTTATTTTTTTTTTTTTTTTTTTTTTTTTTGATTGGTGGTTTTTTTTTTTTTTTTTTTTTTAATTGGAGGTTTAACGACCACCGTGAGCAACTCGATGGGCTATAAGCAGTCACCCGTCCCTAATTTAGGGTCACTGGTTCCAGGGAAGGGAGGGAGCCAGTGCCGTAAGACAAACACAACATCCATGCCTGACCGGGATTCGAACCCGGACCCCTTACGGACGAATGATCAGAGGCCAGTGCCTTAGACCACTGCGCCACCGGGGCGGCGATTGGAGGTTTAACGACCACCGTGAGCAACACAATGGGCTATAAGCAGTCGCCCGTCCCTACTTTAGGGTCACTGGTTCCAGGGAAGGGAAAGAGCCAGTGCCGTAAGACAAACACAACATCCATGCCTGACTGGGATTCGAACCCGGACGCCTTACGGACGAATGATCAGAGGCCAACGCCTTAGACCATTGCGCCACCGGGGCGGCTTTTTCTTTATATTTAACATTTTTTTTTTCGTACTGTGTGTGTGGGTTGGGGGGAAGCAGAAATATTACTGCATCATAACATCCTGCGTAGGCAGTGACTGTTAGTTTTTTTGCATTCCATTTTATTTCTTTTTAGGACAAAAATTAAATAAACCCGGGAAATACCGGGTACCCCTGCTAGTAAGTAATACAAATTGCAATGCCACCCCGGTGGCGCAGTGGTCTGAGCGATGTGTGACGTGCCTGCCCCGCAGGACGCACACGACATAGAGGCAGATAGCAGCGAGAACGAACGTCTGCGTAGCTCAGTTGGTAGAGCGACTTGTTCCGGAATAAGCGGACTCGGGTTCGATCCCCGGCGTGGACCAAAGATGACGCAGAAATTTACTTCGTTATAATGGCTCCCGGATGACCCGGCCGTTAAAGATCTCGCAATGGTGTGATGTTCTTTCCACACCGCGAGATAGGAAAAATAAGAGAATTCCTTCTTCAGCGCTTCGAAAAATAAAATGTGATGTTGCATTCCACACACTAGATTGACTGCGAGCTCTCAAGCGCACGTTCATCAGCGGGTGGCTGCCTACGACGATTCATGGTCACGGCTGACCCGTGTGCCATGCCCCCGGCCCTCCTTCGGGGGTGGGGAGATGGGACGTGCCTGCCCCACAGGACGCACACGACATAAAGGCAGAGAGCAGCGAGAACGAACGTCTGCGTATAGCTCAGTTGGTAGAGCGACTTATTCCGGAATAAGCGGACTCTGGTTCGTTCCCCGGCGTGGACTAAAGATGACGGAGAAATTTACTTCGTTATAGATTGCTTCTGATCATTCGTCCGAAAGGGGTCCGGGGTTTGAATCCCGGGGAGGCATGGATGTTTTGTTTGTCTTACGGCACTGGCTCTCCCTTCCCTGAAGCCAGTGGCCCCAAATTAGGGACGGGCTACTGCTTATAGCCCATTAAGTTGCTCACGGGGGGACGTTAAACCGCCAATTAAAAAAAAAATTGCGATGATTAAAATATTTCAGTGGCATTTGCAGTCCAGAAGAAAACAAAATGGAAATCAACTTTTTATTCTTTGAAGAAAGTATTTTAAAATAAATATTTTATTTTCAGAGTGCTTTTTTATTGGTGCAACACAGCAAGTAATTTTGTTATGCGATGTTTAAATGTCTTTGGATTTGCCAATTTTGTATTGCCAAACATTTCATAAACAAAAGTGGAAAATCTGGGAGTACAAAGTCAAAGGTCCACGAAAATATTGTTCATATAAAAATACATTAATAATATCTTGTACAATTTACTCCTTAAGTGACAGTTGTTTTTCAAATTTTATTAAATAAAATTCACTTGAAGAAAATAATAAATTCATTCACAGAAAATTTAAATAAATTCATTGCCGAATTTTACTTCATTTTTTTTATTGGTAGATCAATATTTAATAATGCCATTCAAACACAATGGAATTATTTGTTAATGAAATTACACAATTTGCAAATAATAGTTACATACTAATAGTTTATAGAAATGTATGTGTGCCAAAAGCTATGTCTAGAAAAGTCGGCCATGTAGCATAGCAGACAGAGACTGAAGAGCCGTGTAGAATGTTCTAGAAGCGGCAAAAATGGGTTAGACGTTTGTACAGTGTTCCAGAATGATGGGAAGTTGGAGAACTTTATGTAAATCAAGAATATTCCAGCAGGTTCAGGTCCTGTTGTGAAATATTTTGGCACTTGGGTAAGACGTGATCATGCGCAATGGGTAGCTCATTTCCATACTTTGAGGGATTGAACTTATTGCTCATGTGTACACCACTACTCTACTCTTTACGGTTTCCATACACCTACACTGCTGGCCACCCAAAATGCAACACCAAGAAAAAAGCATCCAATTGGCCTGAAATTCGCAGCATGCGTCGCCCGCGAGAGGACATGCAAACGATTAGCATTGCAGGGCATATGCAAATCATGTGCGCCCGGCACGCCCCCAAGAAGCACTATAAGAAGGGTGCACATAAGGTGGGGTGTAAGTAGTGGAAGTGTGTTGTGCTGCCGATGATGTGCGTGGGAAGCTTCCTGATGCCTCGTCGCAGAATACGGCAGTCATTCCAGCACGTTTTGGAGTTCGACAGAGGACGAATAGTGGCTTATCGCGACAGCTGTTTATCGTACCGAGACATCGGCGCCCGTATGGGACGTCATCCAGCCACAGTGAGGAGAGTATGGATTCGGTGGGTGCAGGAGAGACGGACGGACAGACGTGAGCGATTGCCGCGGCACACCACCGAACGAGAGGACCGACATGTTGTGCGGCGGGAATTGACGGCTCGCACCGCCACATCACGAACGTTAGCGCAGGAACTACGGTGTGTTGCGCAAACACCTGTGTCAGCACGTACCGTTCGACGTCGTCTGCAGGAGCGGGGACTTGTCGCACGGCGCCCATTGCTCCGATTAGCATTGACGTTACACCACCGGCGAGTGCGGCGGCAGTGCGCCGTTGAACGCCGCACCTGGACTACGGAATGGCACGACATTGTCTTCTCCGACGAATCCCGCTTCTGCCTGCAACACCACGATGGTCGGACCCGCGTGTGGCGGCTAGAGACTGTATGACGCCTGCATTATGCATCGCCATACTGGTCAATCGCCTGGCGTTATGGTTTGGGGCGCAATCGGATATGACAACCGCACCCCTCTGGTACGCATCGCCGGTACACTCAACAGCCACCGCTACACCTCCGACTTTTTGGAGCCTGTAGTCCTCCCTTACCTGCAGGACCTACCAGCGGCCACGTTTCAACAGGACAATGCGCGCCCACACGTAGCACGCATCGTGCAACAATTCTTCACGGCCCACCAGGTGTCACTACTGCCGTGGGTCGCCTTTAGCAACGTGTGGAAGCTGCCTGGACCGACATAACCCAAGCACACATCCAAAGCCTTTTTCGTTAGATGCCGCGGGGTGTAGCGGTCCGTAATTGCCAGCCATGGGGGCCAAACGAACTATTAATGTCTGCGTGTTCCGCAAGTCGTACGGACCTGTAAGCTCAATCGTTTCATCTTTGTATCTGTTGTTATGTGTCCAGTAAATCTGGCTTTGCTATCCCGTGTCCTCCTTGGTGAAACAAAAAAAAAAAAAAATTGGTTGCTGTGTTTCTGGAACGTGGAAATGAGCGATGTATTTATTTACATCCAAAGCAGTTAACTTTGGTATATTTAAACACCTCTCGGTTTCTCTTAAGGACAGCCCACTAATATAACACTCAACAATATTTCCTTTCTCAAAGTCAGTTCTCTCCCGTTGAGAGATTTTCACTCAACCTCACAGAGCGATATTATCGCGGTCAGCTGCAGGCTTGTTTTCATACCGTTTGCAGCTGTGCCGAGCACCTTAACAACTCAGCTGATCCGTTCATTTGCTTTTGAAGGGGTGTCCTGTGACTTCTGTCAATATAGCGTACAGTTAATTATAATAATTAATATTGGTTTAAACGAGGTCTGTCCCTTGTATGTCGTTAAAGCAGTCTCACTGTTTTTGAAATTCTATTTGTGACAGGTAATAGAAAACGAAAGTTCGTGTTAATGTATATTTTTCCATTGTGTGTTTTAATAACCACCATGAGTAAATCTAAGCAGTGCTCGGTGTCTAATTTAGAGCCACTAGTTCCAGGAAAGGGGCACAGCTAGCACCATCGAAAAAAACACCATCCATGCCTCATTCGAAACTTGAACGTCCACCCCCCCCCCAGCTCCCAGTGGCCTAAGCGATGGTTTGTGATCATTCGTCCGAGATGGGGTCCGGGTTCGAATCACGGTGAGGGATGGATGTTGTGTCTGTCTTACGGCACTGGCTCTCCTTCCCTGGAAGCAGTGACCCTAAATTAGAAACGGGCGACTGCTTATAGCCCAATGAATTTCTCATGGTGGTCGTGAAACCTTTAATCAAAAAAAATATATATATATATTTAAAGTATTTTTTTTCTGGTTTTAACGACCCTAATGGGCAAATACTGTATAAAGGCTATAAGCCCGTCCCAAATTTAGGGCCACTGTTCCAGTGCCGTAAGACTAACTAACCACCCATGCCTGATTCAGGATTTTTTTTTTGTTGGAGGTTTAAAATAAAATGATTTATTGGACTTAGTGGTACAGATACATGACAAACGGGCCAAGATACAGATGTTTCACATCAACATTTACATATCAAACACTGTTTCTATAGTATGCTAAATGACCAATGTACACAGAGAGCCAGTGTTGATCAAGTAACACATTGAGGGCCAGTACCGAAAGTCAAACATCCATACCTCACTGGGATTCGAACCCGGACCCAACTAGGGAGAATGATCATAAGCCAGCGCCTTACACCCCTGCGCCCCCGTGGCGGCCAAAAGAACTTTCTCCAGCTGCACAAAGAAATCATTAACTAGAAAATAGATATTGCGGTCTCCTCTAAAGGTTGCTATTTCTTGGATTTTATACACTGAGTGGCCACTTTATTATGACCACCTGACAGTTTTAAGCAAATGAGATATGGCTGCACACTGTTGCCCCCAGCGGGCGAGGCTAGTATAAAAGGGAAAGCTTAGTGCTTGCGACAGTAGTAGAAGTGATTTTTAGGTGACGAGATGGGTAAAATATGCGATTTGACGGACTTTCAATGTGGGATGATTGTAGGAGCATGGAGCGAGTATCACCGAAACCCGCCACATTCGTGAAATGTTCCAGAGCAGCTGTTGTTAAAGTGTTTAAAGACTGGACTGTCAGCCAAAAAACTGGGTCTCTACGTGCAACGTGTAGTCGTCATCAACTAGTGACTGCTCGGGCGGAACGGAGAGTGTCCAGACTGGTAACAGACAACAGAAGGGCAACAGTGCAGCAAATTACAGACCATCTTAATCAAGGATCCCCTCAAATGATCTCTGCACACACTGCTCGCCGTACACTGCAGCGGATTGGATATGGCAGCCGAAGGCCTGTTCGAACACCTTTACTCTCTGCAGTTAACAAGAGAAAACTTCTCCAGTTTGCACAGGAGCACAAGGATTGGACAGTCGATAATTGGAAACAAATTATGTGGTCCGATGAATCACGTTTTCAGTTGAACCATGCCGATGGCAAAGTGAGAATTTTGCGGAAACCGCACGAAAGCATGGACCCCAAATGCATTGCTACAACCCTTCAAGCTAGTGGAGGCAACGTTATGGTTTGGAGAATGTTTTCCTGGCATGCTTTCGGCCCTTTGATTCGTGTTGATCAACGTCTGACTGGCACATCATATCTAAACATCGTTGCGGACCAAGTGAATCCTGTCATGTGGATGGTTTATCCCAATGGCGATGGCTACTTTCAACAAGATAATTCGTCCTGCCATAGTGCTCGTATTGTACAGGATTGGTTTCAGGAACATGCCGGTGAGTTTACTTTGCTTAGGTAGCCCCACGATCGCAACCCCATTGAGAATTTGTGGGATGAAGTTGAACGAGCCATGAGACAGCTGGATCCACAACCCTGCAATCTCATACTCCTGGAAAGTGCTATTCATCAAGCATGGTCTCAGATTCCACAAACCACCTATCAACATATAGTGGAGTTCATGCCACGAAGAATCGAAGCAGAATTAAAGGCAAAAGGTGGCCCAACGAAGTACTAAGGGTGTGGTCATAATAAAGTGGCCACTCAGGGTATAACCTGCCGCGTCTGAACGGCTTCCGTGAGATATTAAAGTGTTGGCAAACAATGTGTACAGAAATAACTTCCTTCAGGTTTTGGGGGGTTTAACGACTGTCCGTTGAGCATCTAACGTTATCGGGAGTCGTCTGTCCCCAATTTAGGGTGACTGGTTCTAGGGAAAGGACAGAAAAAAAACTTCACTACCCGTGTCTCATAAAGTTACTCTAACCCGGTCCCATCTCAGGCGATTTGCCAGAAACCCGCATCTCCAACGCCTAGGGATGTCTCGGTGGTCAAGTGGTACGAAGATCTGGCTTCTTATCATTCGTCCGAGATGGGCTAGGATCGAATCTTGTGTGAGGTATGGATAGCGTTCCCGCCGTACAGCACAGGCTTAACCTCCTCACCCAGGGCAGTTTACTACCCTCAGTTGTCCTCCCAGAATGGGCATTCCAGGGGCGTAGATTCATGCTCTGGGGAATGTGAAAAATAGAAATTGTAACTAAAAAAAATGAAAGTTACACCCTTCAGTATTTTTTTAAGACTTTTGTTAGTCTCATAGAATATTCCATTCAGTTAACAAGGGCTCAGAGTAACATACACTATGAGGTGTGAACATTTCATATCCATGAAGGGAGTTTTCCAAAACAGTGAATGGAGTCATAGAAAACAATATGCTGATATGCCTAAATTCCATGATGAACCCGAACCGTGTTGTCCCACTTTTGTACGTGCCATTTCCGTACAAATGAATTTTTGCCCAATTTCCGTACACACCCAGATCCTCTAGTGCCATTTCGGTACACAGATGTGATGACCCGTAAGCAGTGAGATATGCGTGAAGGAAGACAGAGGGTCGGGGGCGTATTGATAGCCCTCGAGGAACAGCTAGGACTTGATCGAGGAACGGCCAGGACTGATGCCTCTGACCACTCAAGGTAATGTGTTCCTCTATTTGTAATTCTGGATAAGGCCGTGTTATTAGTCCCACATTTTACATCGTATCGATGCTCCTTGAAGCGAATTCCAATTTTTCTGGTTGTGGATCCAATATAAACACTATTTGACCGCGACGATGTAGGCGTTGAACGAAAACATGGAATTTATTCCATCCCATTGAAACCTCGGGACGACTCAATGAACAATTTTGTTTATATTGGATCCACAACCAGAACAATTGCAATTCGACTCAAGGAGCAGCGGTACGATGTAAAATGTGAGACTAATAACACGGCCTTTTCCAGAATTACAAATAGAAGAACACATTACACCCTGAGTACTGGTCAGAGGCATGAATCAAATCAACCTGGCCCCTAAGTTGTTGGGCCTGAAATAAAACAAATACACTCCCCTCCCCGGTTTCGCATGGAGAGCGCAGTGGCCAGCAACTGCAATTGTGTCCCAAACGAGTATCAGGCCACGAAATCATGACAAAGTATAATCAGACGAGATACTCGTGGCCGAGACACAAACATGCTGATATATATACCAATCAACAGACAGTACCAGGTTATATTTCCAAGAGAATAAAGCAAGAGAACCCAGAATCATAATAGCACAGTACGCCTCAAGCTACATACAAAAGTGCCACAAAATGCAATAAATATACCTCATAACAAGCAATTTAGAGCAAATAATCAAGATATTAGGCCATGAAAGAACGCAATCCATATCCAAAGGGAGAATTCAATGAGCAGTAGCCCCAATATTTGAACACACCAAACCACTCCAGAAGCTAACCTTCCAGTCTCTCACCAAATGCTGCACCAGCAAACACAAGCTAGTAACAGGCCACACAATTGAAATGCAGTATGCCAAGTACACACGAAATTATTCTTATAATAAATACAACCAACAGTCTGCATGATAACCATGTATTCAAATAACTAAAAGAAATAAATAAAAAAAGTATTATACATTCAGCTTGCACTGTTGTCAGACAAGAATATCTAAAACAAAGGAAATGTGAAAGTAGGCCTAGGGGGACAATAAAAACGAAATGTGAATGTCATATACCCACAATATAGTGTCATCATCGGCAAAATTAAGTTATTCATCCAAGTTCTGAATATCCCGGTCAACCCAGCCATAATAAGCAGATTAAATTTTCTTTACGAGGTCCAAAACCGGACTCAACCAGCTCTGAGTATATTGTTGAACGACTATCTGGCCAATATTTAACTTTCGATAATCAAAGTCTCAGAACATTCGGGCCGACGCCCATTAATGAGCAACATTCGGCATTTGATTGATCAACTAGGTTCTGAATATCCCGGTAAATCCAGCCACAGTAAGGCAATTAATTTTTCCATACGGGGTCCGAAACCGAACTTAACCTTCTCTGAGTATATTGCTGAACAACTTCCTGGCCAATGTTTAACTTTCGGTAATCAAAGTCTCAGAACACTCTGGCAGTCACCCTGTATTGAGCAACACTCGGCGGACGCCCATTATTGAGCAACAGATCGCAATGTGCAGTTGTAAAAACTTATAAACAAGCAGTCCTGGTCTCGAAACCACTTTATACCAATACAACAAGAAGCAGAATCGTCCGAAATAGGCAAATTACTTTTATGTTCTCCCCACAAGGAGTCGATACCTTCATGATGCTGTAACACAAATCCCCCCCCCCCCCCATCACTCTCTTTTTTCCAAGTAGGAAGTCAACGGAGGCCGCCCCGGTGGCGCAGTGGTCTAAGGCGTTGGCCTCTGATCATTCGTCCGTAAGGGGTCCGGGTTTGTATCCCGTTGAGGCATGGATGTTGTGTTTGTCTTACGGCACTGTCTCTCTCCCTTCCCTGGAACCAGTGACCCTAAATTAGGGACGGGCGACTGCTTATAGCCCATTGAGTTGCTCACGGTGGTCGTTAAACCTCCAATCAAAAAAAAAAAAATTGCAGTACAGTAGCACATCTATGATGTAAAACTGTCATAATTAATGTTCAATGAATAACAAACAATACTTAAAGGAGATAATTTCGCTGACATTTAAAACTTTAAAAAAGAGGAACAACATTAAAAACTATAAAAAAGAGCATTCCTAATTAAATTTATGAACATAAAAATACCTTATTGCTCCTCATTCATTAAAATATCATTTTCATCCATTTATATAGGAGTTTGAATCTCTACTTGGAAATAAAACACTTTTATAGGTTGGTACCAAATTTGGAACTTCATGCACTTAAGAGGTCCGTCCAGTCACTTAGTTTACAGCGTGATTTCTTATTCTGAGTTATTTTGTAGTATAGTAAGAATGAATCCATAGCTGTTTTACGGGAGAACAAGTTAGTAAAAACGTGCAATGCATTGATTATAATACGCTTTCCAACATACCAGAAATCATTACTCAAGTTATGAGAATAAAAGGCGGTGGAATAAATCTCGGTCCTGTGCCCTGACCTTTCATCCCATTTCGATGATATTCAACAGAACCGGTTCGGTATACCTCCGAAATAACATGATAAAGTTTTGTTGCAATCGAAGCATTTTTACGTAAGTTATGATGCATAAGGGCTATGGAATGGATCCCGCTCCTGTGTCATGACCTTTCACCCCATTTCTCCCATTTTCAAAAGAATTTGTCCCCAGGCAACCCCCTACAACATACTAATATTTGATACAAATCGAAGCATTTTTACGTAAGTTATGACGCACAATGGCGATGGAAGTGATTCCGCTTCTATGTCCTGACCTTTGAAACCATTTCGCCCATTTTCAACAGGGTTCGTCCCCATGTGGTCCCCTACTACATACTGAAATGTCATCGAAATCGAACCATTTTTACGCACGTTATAACGCATAAGGGCAATGGAATGCATCCCGATCTTATGTCCTAACTTTCGACCCCACTTCATCCATTTTAAATAGGGTTTGTCCCCAGACGGTCTCCTACCACATAGTAAACTTTCATTGAAATCGAACAATATTTACGCAAGTTATGACGCATAAGGGCAATGGAATGATTCCGCTCCTACGTCGTGACCTTTGACCCCACTTGTCCCATTTTCAATAGGGTTCGTCCCCAGGTGGTCCCCTACCACATACTAAAATTTCATCGAAATCGAACCATTTCTACGCCAGTTATCGTGCGGACGGACGGACGGACAAAGCTGGAGCATATACGCTTCTTCAACCTACGGTTGGAAAGCGTAAAAAAACGAATTAAAGCTGCTGTAATAGTAGACTTGAGAGAGTATTCACAGTTGGAGAACTGCATTGATGAAAATCCAGAATGTACAGCGTTAAAAAAATCTGTGGTAGGTTGCACCAGCTGCACCACCTTCTGAGAAAAGTTACAATATCGTGTGGTGCAAACAAAACCCATCAGCATGGTGAAACTCTACGCCATGATGTGGTGCAACCTTTTGCCATAACGTGGTGCAAAGTTACACCATTTTTTGGGGTTTGTTTGCGCAAAACAATCGTGTGTGTCTTTTCTCAGAAGGTGGTGCAGTTGGTGTAGCACCACTTTGTGGTGCACTTAATACACACAATTGACGTGGATCAGGAACATCAAACGGAAACCATCGCTCTTTCCACGTTTATAAGCGAGTCATGGAGAAACTCTCATCGGCCACCACCGAGAATCGAACCCCGGGGCTTCCAGTTACGCGCCGGACATGTTTCCACTACACCACAGCGGCCTCAAATTCCTCCAGACTCAGAAACACTAACTGCCAAATCACATGACAGGTTGCTTCTTGGAGCCCGGCACAATGCTGGGTGTTCACCGAAAATGGTAATCAGCAACTGAACAAGCCACTAGGAGGCGAATGAATAATTAATACACACAATTGACGTGGATTAGGAACATCAAACGGAAGCCATCGATCTTTCCACGTTTATACACTGAAGGACAATTGAATTAGAGACAGCTGGCGTGCGCGGCCGAGACAGCTGTGGGCGGCCCTGTAAACGGGAACGACATGACGTTTGCAGCGATCCGACAATATAAGGAGTGATGCGACGGGAATCAGTAAGAGTCGGACGCAGTATGGGTAAGCGGAAAGATCTAAGCGCATTTGATCGTGGGCAAATTGTCGGGGCCCGACGAATCGGTCACTCCATCTCGGATGTCATGCAGGCACTGGGATTTTCACGAGCCACTGTGTCACGGGTGCACCGTGAGTACATCGAATCCGGTAAAACCATCCGTGCAAGAGCCAACAGCCGTGGACAACAGCGTGTGGATGAGTGGGGTCATCGTCGGCTAGCTCGCATTGTAACAGCGGAAAGACGGGCCACAGTGCAAGAAATCACTCCGCAATTTAACGCTGGTGCACAAAAACGTGTAAGCAGCCACACCATCCAGAACCATCTCCTCGCTATGGGGTACAGAAGCCAACGTCCCACAAGGGTACCGATGCTGACCGCACACCACAGGATGCAAAGATTAGTATGGGCGCGGGAACTTCGCCACTGAACCCTAGACATGTGGAAAAATGTTGTCTGGACTGATGAGTCGAGATTCACGTCGGCGAATGTGGATGGCAGGATACGAGTACGGCGCAAACCACATGAAGCGATGGATCCTTCTTGGTAGCAGGGTACTCTTCAAGCTGGTGGGGGTGGCATTCTCGTCTGGGGACTGTTTACGTGGACTGATATGGGAGCTATGGTGCGTATGACATCGTCCCTCACAGGTCAACGTTACCGGGATATCATGGACGACCATTTGCTCCCATTTGTGCGTCTTCAACATCCCACTGGGGGCTTCTTCCTACAACAAGACAATGCACCGTGCCATCACTCCCGAATTGTATCCGAATGGTTGGATAAACACTCCACCGACGTGACCTCGCTTCCTTGGCCAGCTAGGTCACCTGATCTCAAACCCATCGAGCACATCTGGGATGCCATCGAAAGAGTGTTCGAGACTCTGACTCCCCTCCATCAAATCTTCGTGAACTGTGGGAGCTTGTTCTGGGGTCGTGGATCCGTATGGCTTCCCAACGCTTCCGGTGTCTTGTCGAGTTCATGCCGAGACGAATCACCGCCGTCATCAGGGCGTAAGGTGGTTCTGCACGTTACTAGACAGGTATCTCTAATTCAATTGCTCTTCAGTGTATTTAGGTCAAGTAATCAGTTTTAAAGAAAGACAAGAAAGAGAAATCAATGGAAGAATTATTCAAGATAATAGAGCCTTTTGGATACTTATCCAAGCTAATGGAGCCTTTTATTTTAAAAAAGAAAAATCTTCAATGCATGTATTATCCCTGTATTTACTTATGGAAGTAAAACATGGAGTATCACAGGGCCGCAATGTAAAAAAATAAGTGTATCGGTAAGAAAGTTAGAGAGAAGAATGTTAGGAATAACAAGAAGAGATAGAGTTAGAAATTAAATTATAAGAGAAAGAAGAGGAATAACAGATGTAAAAATAATAAAAGAATCAAAGCGGAGATGGACTGGGCATGTTGGAATACTGAAAGATGAAAAAAGATGGACAGGATTAATAACAGAATGGCAACCGAGAGATGGAAGTAGAAAAAGAGGGCGCCAGAGAATAAGATGGAGAGATGACCTTCAGAAATTTAGAGGTGCTAAATGGTAAACTGAGGCTAAGGACCGAGGAATTTGGAAAAGACTGGAGGAGGCCTATACCTTGCAGTGGGTACAAACAGGATAAGAAGAAGAACAAGAACAGGATGTAGGACAGTAATAATTTACAAATCATGTTATTCACTCAAACAATGTTTATTGATTGAATTTTATGGCAATATAAGTGATTTATTGATTACTTTGCATTGAAAAATATCTTCAATACATACATAACCTTAACAAGAAAATAATATTCAAAATATCATGCTGTACAAGTATTTTCATGAAAAAGCACATTAATTTTATATATCAGTGTATTGGAACCCTATCGCACAAAGTGCAAGATTTGTCACCAACCTATATTTCATAATCACACCAACCTTTTGTATTTGTCACCAACCTATATTTCATAATCTATCACCTCAATCTTGATTTTCAAAATTTCATATGATTTTTGTAAGCTTTATATACACATTTAGGTAAAAAGAAAATTTTCTTTGAGAAAAAATATAATGTATGCAATATAGGGTTAGTTGTTTTTAGTCACAAATTCATTTGTAGAAAAAATATAAAAAACTTTTCCTGGATGAAAAAAATATCCCTAATTAAGGGGAGCCATAAGGCATGAAAAAGCGTAAAAATTGATTCTGGAAGTATGAAATCAGCCTGTGATGAGATTTAAACAGGGTAGGGTTTCATTGATTTCTGTTCGATTATAGAAATATAATTATTTAGTGCAGTTTATATTTGGGGTTTAACGACCATCATAAGCAACTCTTAAGCCCCTCACCCTAGCAGCTTCCTGGAGAGCCAGCACCGTATGACAAACATACCACCCATGCCTCATACCACCCGGACCCATCTCTGACAACTCAACCACCAAGGCGGCCATAAGGCAGTTGATGATGACCACAAGCAGGGTAAAACAATACTATGAACATTTGTAATCCGAAAATAACTCTACATATTTAGAGAAAAAGGAAAAAGCCCCCATGAATTACATTTGGCTTTCAATATACAGGGTGAGAAAAAATACACTCGGCATCACTTTGGAAACCATATATTCTAATTTAACTGTCATTTTTAGTTGTCCTACATAAATTTTGAGTTCGTCCTCTTTTAGCGTTTCAACCTTAATGTTATATTTTCTCACTCAATTAATGTTATGTGGCAACAGTCTTGAGGTCAATGTAAATGACGTGTGCGTGTTGACAAGATAAGAATGGGATATATACATTATATTGACAAAAGTCACCGGACACCTAGAGGAGAAGCACAACATAGCATTTATTGACATACATTAGTACGGTGTCGGTCCACCTTTGGTCATAATGCATGCACTGACCCTTCGAGACATGCTTTCAACAAGGTTTTGGAACACAGCGATAGGTATGCGCTTCCATTCAGTACATAATGATGCCCTTAACTGTTGCTTAGTAGTATGCCTCGCTTCCAAACTTCTTATGCGGCGCTCTAATTCATTCCATGGGTACTCTATGAGATTAAGATTAAGGCTTTGTGCTGCGACCAGTCCACACACGATACGGAATTATCGTCAAACCACGCCGTAACAGTCCTTGCTTTATAGCTCGGTGCATTATCCTGTTGGTACCAACAAGGCTCGGTTCCATAGTATTGCCACAGAGTTGGTAAGGCATAATTGTCCAGAATATCGAGGTAGACGTGTTGGTTAAAAGGTTTGTCCACGATAACCAATGGGCCGGAACCATACCACGAAAATTACCCTCACACGAGTACACTGCCAGCTCCAAACTTGACCGTAGCAGCAGCACACTGTGGTAAATAGCGTTACCCCGGCTGCCGCCATACCCACACACGGCCATCAGACTGATGGATCATGTATCTGGATTCATTAGTCCATAATACCCGTTTCCATTGATCTACGGTCTACGATAAATGTTATTGTCACCATGTTAAACGACGAGTAGCATTCCGAGTGGAGATGAAAGGCTTAGCAGCAGCCGCACGACCGCGGTAACCCATGGAATGATATCCTCTGGGGATGGTACGTGTACATACCGAGGTTCCAGCATTTTTACTCATCTGTACACTGAGTTCTTGTGCAGTACTCCGTCGATTATCTGTAACGACTCTCCTCAGGCTTCGACGTGCTCTATCACTGATTTTCTTTGGTCTGCCGGTAAGTTTTGCTGCTTCAGGCACGCCATGTGTCTTCCACGTATTCAGTACATCCAAAACAGTTGACTTGGTTATGTTTAAACGCCTCTCGGTTTCTCTTATGGAGAGCCCACGAATATAACACCCAACAATCTTTCCTTTCTCAAAGTCAGTTCTCTCCCGCCGCGACATTTCCCCTCAACCTCACAGTGCGATATGATCGAGTTTAGCAGCAGGCTTGTTTTTATACCATTTGCAGGTGTACCGCGTATCTTAACAACGCAGCGTATTCGTTCATTTGCTTTTCAAGGGGTTTCTGGTGAGTCTTGTGAATATAGTGTATATGAAGCTAGCAGCAAAATGAGCGGTAGTCGTGGAAGTTACCTTAAGTTGTAAGAGGTCTTTTTCATGGAGTTAGCGTCTGTCAATTTGAGCGGTATTATAGAACGGCCATTCCATAAAAACTAGGAGTAAAATCACACAAAATGAAGAAATATAGGTAAGCAGAATATAAGTTATTCTTTCTTAAAGTATCTTCCCTCGGATGATATGCAGCGGTCCCATCGTTCAGTCCACTTTTTAAAGCATGTGGCGAAGGCATTTTATGGAAGCTGCTTTAGCGACCCATGTACAACTTGGATAACGTCAGCATCTGTGTTGAATGTTGCGCCACGGAACTTCTCCTTCATTGTTCGAAACAACCAGAAACCGCACAGGGCGAGGTCAGGACTGTAGGCAGGCTGTGGCATGATTTCAACACTGCATTTCTTAAGAAGCTGTTGAACACAAGCAGCCACATGTGGGCGGGCTTTATCATGGAGTAGGGTCAACTTACCCACCAGTTCCGGTCGCTAAATCGATATGTGTCGTCGCAGACGCTTCAAGACTGAAATTTAATACTAAGCATTGATAGTAATTTGTGGACGAACGGCATGCTGGTAGACTGACTACACCTTTATGATCAAAGAAAATTATCATCACCTTCCCAGCTGATTTAGTTTGGCGGACTTTTTTCGGAGGAGGCGAGCCTGTGTATTTCCAGACACTCGTTGTGTGCTTCGTGAGGGGGTCGAAACAGTGGACCCATGTTTCATCGGCAGTTATTACTGTATTTAGAAAGTTTGGATCCATTGCAATCATTTGTTTCCACTCATGACACACCTGAACTCTGGCTAACAATTGTTCTCTCGTCAGGTGATGAGATACCCATCTGGAACACACACGATGCAGCAGCAATTTGTTGCGTAGAATGCGGAATGCCGACGATTCTGAAATATTAGATGACGCCGCTATGTCTTTACACGTCATTTGGCAATCTTCTTGCAAGATTGCCCAAACAGTGTTAGCCGTAACAACACTTTTGGGTCGACCAGGCCTAGGATCGAGTTCTGCCGACAAACGCCCTTTTTCAAAATCATGGTGTTATCTAAAAATCGCTGACTTACCCAAACATCTATATTTGTAAGCTTTTTTCATTAAACCAAGTCTCTGGAGCCGTTTTACCCAAACAATAGGAAAGTTTTATCGCACAACGTATTTCATTTCTTAACTCTGAATCACTCACCTCCATAGCTGTATGGAGAAATGCAGACGTACCTTAAACAACTGCGCAATAACAAAAGTAGAATCGTCTGCCGCGGCTAATAACTGTTACCACAGATACTTGCTTAATTCAGTTAGTCGTCTGCGTGGTTATTTTACCCCTTCGCACTGTTGCCAACTTGAAAAAAATGCTCTCTGTTTTTATGGAACGGCCTTCGTATATTTCATGTTAGAGTTTCGTTAATGAACTATTGTATCTGCTGACTCACATTAATGAGATTAAGTTTCTATTGCCATTATGAAGAGTTACTTGAGTGAGATTATCTAGGGGTTGTTCATCAGTATTGGATATCCGATTGAAGTGCCTACTGGGTATTGGATGAATAAAAGACAAACTAACTGTTTCGTGAAGTTTACGTGAGGGACTTTTATATCGTTAAGCTGTCCAGGGTCTCATCTATAGTGAACGAGGACAACAACCTTCACGTAGGGTTTTCTTAGGTTGAATTGACTTTGCACACTTATTGAAATACTCTTAAACCTGGAAACATTACAAACACCAGGAAATATAACCTTTGCTTTTCAGTAATGAAGTGCAAAATAATTGCAGCTTCAGAGTACATTCGTGTATTTCATGAATTTTTTTATGTAGTAATAAGGGCTTTGACATCCTCAATCACCTTTTTTGGAAAATTTCTCTTATATCAGTTGTAAGTTTTCTCTCTCCACCACTATATGTATGATTTCTCAAAGACCAAGCTTGCTGTATGGACTTTAAAAATAAAACAACTTATTTTTGACTTCAAAATAAAGGCGGAAAAGAAAAGGAAAGAGAAATAACATTCTACTTCAAAATAAAAACAGAAACAAAAAGAAAGAGAAAGCGTATTCTAAAAGTTACTCGACTTTTGAAATTATTATTAAGCGTTAATAATCATTTCAAAAGTCGAGTAACTTTTTGAATAAGAGTTTCATTAAAAATACTGAACTGAATATGACTTCGAAAACACCTATCTAATAACATTCAAAGTTTTTAAACGTAACAATTACTATATATACTAAACATCAGATTTCTGTTTTTCCGTGGTATTTATTTTATTACGGTTTCTTCTGAGATATTTTTGATACAGTTCCTATCACCTAAGAGTTCATATACGTATGCTTTCTGTTCAACTCCTTGTATGACACAGTCATACGAAGTTCAGCATTGGAATGTTTACATTTATATTAAATTTTCTTTGGAGAAGAAGGCTATTCTTCGTTATTTTTCTTACTTTTGAAGATTGTGTTGATGGACAGACGGAAGTTATGATGAGTATCGTCGCTTCCCTACTTCTTCCTCTTTCCTTTTGCTATGCTTTTGTAAGAAATACTCTGGTATCGGATATCTTGGTACAATTCAGACGTTGGAAATCAGCTTCTTGGTGATCAGCTTAATTTCACTTTTCTTCGCCGTAGTACACTAAATATCAATCTCCCAAAAAACATGAGACGAGAGTACTAAGTTACATGAAAGTATTCCAATCTTACAATTTGAGATCCTCTTCAGCATGGTTGTTTAAGAACTTCTCTTTCGAGTAGGAATTTGAATGTGTAGTTTTGCACGAGCTGTAGTATACTAATGTTGGGTACTTTTTATTTCGATAATTGTAAATCTCTCATACATACTTTTTCTTGCGTATTGCAGATTCATAATTTAAAACATGTTTCTAGGTAAAAGGCATTTGTAGAGGCATGCTGTTTTTATAGTTTTTTGTGGAGTGTTTTTTCAATAGTTTAGGAAATTGAAAGTTTTATTCAAACTTTAAAGTTTATAAGCTCCAACAAATGTTTCTCGTGCAATAACATAATTTATAAAATCAAATCAGGCGCACTTGTGGGATCACCATTTTCAAGTCTGCTGGCTGAGATAATTATGGAAGAAACTGATATTAAAATGATGAAAGGTATTTACAAAAATTCACCTGCTCTACACGTACGTTGCATCGACAACGTATTGATCTCCTGGCAACACCCAATGGAAGAAATCCCCAAATTTATACAAAACTTTTCTACTGTATATAGACTGCAATAAAAGCCACAATTGAAATAAAAATTCAGTAAAAATCACTTTTCCTATACATTTTTATTTCGAAGAACAAGGAGTTCTAAAATAAAAAAGAACTGAACTGGATTATGAAACTAGCGACTGAGAATGGATATACTGAGAATGGATATAGGGTAAATAAACTCATCAATAACAAACAACAATCAGTTCAAAAAACTTAACTGGAAAAAAAAAGATTTAAAATTGTAAATCTATTGTGGATCCGTTCAACAATATTGAAAATGTCTCCAAAACACTCAAGAATATTTTTTCAAAATGCAATTCGAACTTTTGAGAAAAGGTAACTAATGTAAAATGCATCATAACAAACTTTCATGACAAAACCACCAGCTATGTTTAAATCTGGTGTAGATTATTTTATAAAATTCAAGCCAAACCTCGATGGGACAAAACTTCATACAAAGTAACACAATACAAAGTTAATGATATACGATTTACATTGGCCTTAACTATAGAAAAACATTCCTCAAAACTGTAATAACAACAGGCCTCTACCAATCCCTTATGCCTGGAGACATCTTTAAAGCTATGAATCTGAAATACGCAGGAACGTGTATTTAAGAGAAAATTGCGAAACAAAAGAAGATAACAGACAGCGCGTGTAGGGCTACAAATTCAAATTCTTATTCGAAAGTGAATTTTAGGCAGTTTTGCTGAAGATGATCTCGAATTGTGAAATTAAAATATATACATTCATGTAATTTCGAACTATTATGTTAAGGTCTTAGAAAGACTGATATTTTGTGTCCTGCGCTGAATGGAAATTAAATTAAGCTAATCACCGGGAAGCTGATTTCCAACATCTAAAATGTTTCAAGGTATCCGATATTAAAGTACTGCTTACAACAGCATTACAAAAGGATAGAGGGAAGAAGCAGGAAAGCGACAATACTTATCATAACATCCGAAGGTCCATCAAGACATCCTTCAAATGTAAGAACGATACCAAAAATTAACCTTCATCACCAAAGAAAATTCAATATAGATGTAAACATTCCGATAATAAACTGCCTATGACTGTGTTATATAAGGAGGCCAATAGAAAGCATATACGGACTCTTAGGGGTTAAGAACTGTATAAAAAATATCTCAAAAGAAACCTTATGATAAAATAAATACAACCGAAGAACGGAAAGCGGATAATTGTTATACATCACATTTGTTGAACTATCTAAAGAGCTCAAATTTTATATTACCTTTTTATTTAGCGATAAGAATAGGGTATCATAAAAGAGCTGTAAATCCTTCAGCGTACAGAATACTCATGTTAATTTCCTCAGCACAAAAGAAATAGAACAGTCTCTATTGAAAACAAATATTTAAAACATATCTATTTCCAAACAAATATTTATTTTATAACAAATATTCAATTGAAACTAAACATTTAAAATACTTTTATTTTAAAACAGATATTTTATTGAAAACAAATATTTAAAATACTTTTATTTTAAAACAGCTATTCTATTGAAAAAGAATAGACTAGCAAATATAACTTTCAATTAAGAAATATAACTTTCTATTGAAACCAAATATTTTATTGAAACACTGGTATTTTTTCATTCATTGGCGCAGATTGCACAAAGAGACAAAAACGTCAAGCTTTTGCTCATCAACGTACGGCTTTTTCAAGGAAACACGAAAGCTAAGGGAAAGAATTCAAAATAGTCCCATTACGTTTTATGATTTAAATACGTTTCTTGGGGTGGCTTAAGAAAACTCTAAAAGTAATGCAAAAATAGATGCATAAGCATTCTGTAGCAGTTCGTGAAAACAAAACAATAAAACTGAATACAGGAAAGGAGTTTATAGCAGTTGAGCTCTATTCATTAACAGGTCAATCCACAGGGGAGGCAGCTCCAATGATGCGATGTGATTGAACAATCCTGGTCTTAAATGGATTTCAATAGTTCCACAAATCGATGCTCCTTTTGTTGTGTGTTCAATAGGTTTTACCTGGTTCCACTGAGACACAGCAACATTAAACCGAACCACGAGAGAGAGAGAGAGAGAGAGAGATTGTAAACACAACTCAACTTCCTTTTCAGCTCATAAATATTGGCCCTAGCTGATCTCTTCGTCTGTCCTACCTAAATTTTTAGAAACATATCGGAATGCTTTTACCTGAATAGCGAATAGAATCATTAATCTGTATTTTTCTCCTTTGTGAGACGTGCCAAGAAATCAATAGCAGACGAACTGTGAATCCAAACTTTCCAAGAGTATTTCTGGAAAAAAAAAAAAATACAGGTAGGCCAAGTTCTGATTAAGCCGTCATTTTGGAACGTAGGACTACGACTTGCAGTTCGGAGAGTTGAAATGAGCTAGTCAAGTATGGTTTCAAAGCGTTTATTTAATTTGTTATAGTCAACACAGGTCTATGATATGAAAAGTAGCTTACATAATTTTTACAAATAATGTTGAATATATTGCGAACAGAAAGCAGAGAGATACACGAATTATCCAACGTGGTGCTCTGTCTGCTTGGGCTTCTTACATTCTTCATCACTTCACCCGTTTTGAATTTCTCCACTTTTGCTTGCGTTCATTCTGCGAATTCCGCGGCATTGACAAAAATGTTAACGATTTCACACGAAAACAATTTTTTAAAATTTTAGTTTAAACCACTGCGATATGTTCTTTATATATTTGAATAGATCTCGTCGAGAGCTTTAAAACGACACCACGCACAGTCGTTTTGCACTCCCGGTTGTCCAGATAAACCGCGATATTTTCAAAAGTGTTCATCGGTTCACAAGAAAACAATTTTTTAAAATGTTCAGTTCAAACCACTGCGAAATGTTTTTCATATATTTGAATAGATCTTGTCCAGAGCTTTAAAACGATACCACGCACAGTCGTGTTGCGTTCACGGTTGCCGAGATAGACTGAATTAAACGCGGCGGCACCCCCAGAAATATTGCATCATCTCCCCTGCGTACAGGGAGCGAGGGGAGTTTTGTGCGCACGATGTACTGCGCAGTAAGCGAATTGGACACCATGCAGTTTATAAAACTGTAATTTTCTTCATTGCTTTCTTCTTTGGGATCGGGCACTGTTCCCGTACCTAATTTTTTTCTTCAATTTGTCTAGAGGTTGAGTGGACACTAAACCTCTTTAGGGTTTCATCATCAGCAGCTGCGAAAAAAAACAAAAACATTAGTGTCTCGGTGAAGAAGATTCCATCCTTAAAACCCGAATCCTAAAAGTTAAAACCGCATCGGTGCATAAATCATCCCTTGCTGTGGCGAAGCACATACACTAATGCCTGTATTGTGATAGATTGTTTTTACCCACAGTACCTTCGAAATAAAATGTAACAAACAGTAATTTAAAAACAAGTTTTATGTACATTATTTCTGTTGATATAATATCTAAAAATTCAATAATCAATACTTACAAAAACGTTGTCACACAAAAACTGTGTGTGATAGAACTGCGTTTTTGAATTCAGCGTTAAAAGTTACCCTAGAAACACAATAAATGTTCCATGGGACAAAAACTGTGTTCACAAGTGTTATCAGTTTTTCTATTTATTTCCTGGGTAGTTATCTCCACTGGCCTGTAGGGCGATGATAGGCTTCGCTAGATTACCTTCTATTCTATTTAAACTTCTTAGATGTATAATCCTTTCACAACATCAAAGGATGAATAATCCTTTGGATGTGTTTGTCTTAAGGCACTGGCTCTCTCCGTTTACTTTATATTTAATTTTAATTGAACAGTTAAATAAATGCGGTTTCTGGTCCACCATCTTCCAAAACTATGCTGAGCAGTCTCATTACTTTGATATAAATTAAAATCCCTGAAGATAAACTTTCTTCTTGAAATGGACCAATATTTATTTTCACCATCGTACACAACATAACAGTCGTTTTGCATTGGAGTACTTAGGATATGTTAAAAAATAAATGCCAACAGAATGAAATACAAGAGTTTATTTAATCCCTGAAGATAAACTTTCTTCTTGAAATGGACCAATATTTATTTTCACCATCGTACACAAAATAACAGTCGTTTTGCGTTGGAGTACTTAAGATATGTCCAAAAATAAGTGCCAACAGAATGAAATACAAGAGTTTATTTAATCCCTGAAGATAAACTTTCTTCTTGAAATGGACCAATATTTATTTTCACCATCGTACACAACATAACAGTCGTTTTGCGTTGGAGTACTTAGGATATGTCCAAAAATAAATGCCAACAGAATGAAATACAAGAGTTTATTTAATCCCTGAAGATAAACTTTCTTCTTGAAATGGACCAATATTTATTTTCACCATCGTACACAACATAACAGTCGTTTTGCGTTGGAGTACTTAGGATATGTCCAAAAATAAATGCCAACAGAATGAAATACAAGAGTTTATTTAATCCCTGAAGATAAACTTTCTCCTTGAAATGGGCCAATATTTATTTTCACCATCGTACACAACATAACAGTCGTTTTGCGTTGGAGTACTTAGGATATGTCCAAAAATAAATGCCAACAGAATGAAATACAAGAGTTTATTTAATCCCTGAAGGTAAACTTTCTTCTTGAAATGGACCAATATTTATTTTCACCATCGTACACAACATAACAGTCATTTTGCATTGGAGTACTTAGGATATGTCCAAAAATAAATGCCAACAGAATGAAATACAAGAGTTTATTTAATCCCTGAAGATAAACTTTCTCCTTGAAATGGGCCAATATTTATTTTCACCATCGTACACAACATAACAGTCGTTTTGCGTTGGAGTACTTAGGATATGTCCAAAAATAAATGCCAACAGAATGAAATACAAGAGTTTATTTAATCCCTGAAGATAAACTTTCTCCTTGAAATGGGCCAATATTTATTTTCACCATCGTACACAACATAACAGTCGTTTTGCGTTGGAGTACTTAGGATATGTCCAAAAGTAAATGCCAACAGAATGAAATACAAGAGTTTATTTAATCCCTGAAGGTAAACTTTCTTCTTGAAATGGACCAATATTTATTTTCACCATCGTACACAACATAACAGTCATTTTGCATTGGAGTACTTAGGATATGTCCAAAAATAAATGCCAACAGAATGAAATACAAGAGTTTATTTAATCCCTGAAGATAAACTTTCTCCTTGAAATGGGCCAATATTTATTTTCACCATCGTACACAACATAACAGTCGTTTTGCGTTGGAGTACTTAGGATATGTCCAAAAATAAATGCCAACAGAATGAAATACAAGAGTTTATTTAATCCCTGAAGGTAAACTTTCTTCTTGAAATGGACCAATATTTATTTTCACCATCGTACACAACATAACAGTCATTTTGCATTGGAGTACTTAGGATATGTCCAAAAATAAATGCTAACAGAATGAAATACAGGAGTTTATTTTTTGTGACATCATGCCCATCGGTGACATGTTATGTATAATAATTTACTGTCGGGATTATTTAAACAGGAACATTTAAATACGTACTTATTTTCGGTGCTCTGTTAAGAAAATTTTCGCAAATGTTGCTCACTCTTTCTTTCTAAAAATCAACTTAAATGTTTCTAATAGTTTTCGTACTAACTATTAAAATTAGATTGTTTTAACATTTTAATTCAATTTATTTTGTGATTACGCTTGTTGAATTTTTATGCTGATGCCAACCATCGCGGTACACATTTTTAATTGAATATATGTACGTATATATTTATATATTTTTTATTCACTTATTCCGCTGTGAAAAAAAATAATCTATATCTTTGTTTATGCTGATTGTTCTTCTGTTTTCTTTTACTTTATAAGTACGAAACATTCGAGTGCCTCTTCTAGGTAAATAAGAATTCAATAAAAATTGAATTCTTGGGTTCAGTCTCAATTCTGTATATTTTTGAGAAAATAGTCTGTACCTTTGTTTTAGACTCATTGTTCTTCCGTTTTCTACTTTATAAGTTCGAAACGTTCAAACGCCTTTTCTAGGTAAATAAGAATTCAATAAAAATGCAATTCTTGAGTTTAGTCTTGAAGCTGGAGATTTGTTTTCTGAATTTAAAGATGTTAGTGCGAAAAAGCATTACCTTCGAAGAAAATAAGAAACAAAAACATATTTTTATTGTTTAAATTTAACTTCGATCCTTGAACGCACTCCTGACTTCAAAATGTTGTTTTAAGTAATGTTTCTTTCTTCCATTTAACGACGTTTTTAATCTTAATTTTTTGTCGCATGATTCACACCAGAAAGGAAATTTTTTTAGGTAAAAGTGAACATCAAAATTGACCTTTTCAATTCGTGATTGCTATTGACAAACTGAAATGTATCCAAGTTGCGCTGTAATCTGAAATTTTCGAGGCAAGTTTTCTTCTGAAAAATACCTCGTGGGAAACATCAGAAAAGGTGTTTTACGTAATCGAAGGCAAAAGCAAACAAAAAACCACCATATTTACACGAGGAGTTAAAAAAAATGAAGGATACGAATCAAGCACTTGTGTAAAGGGCAACGCTCGAGGAACAAGAGGTTGAGGAGATTTTTTCACCCGCCCTTTTTTTTTTCTCTTCTACCCTCTCTTTCTTCCCGTGCGTTGACTTCTCTCGATCTTTGCATCCTTTACTGAGGAGAGTAGACCCTCAAGGGCACCTTAGGTGGTTGTAAAGGGTAAAAGCTAGTATCTCTCAGGGCATCGTAAAGGAGTTTGGTTCTCATGCACTTTAAGGACATGGAAGGTGTGTTCCCAAAGAAGTGAGGCTCCAGGGGACTACGATCCCTTCTATACCATAACGCGACTCAGGAGGTCTTCAACCCATCTCTGTAATCCATTGTATACACAAGGTGTAGTTGTCTCGTTTAAATTATCCCGCTTTTTACCCCCACAGATGGGGAGAATTTCGGTCAGAGCCCCAGGGTTGCTTTGCACATATGGGGCAAAGACGGCTGATCAATTTGTAAGTCCTGTTTAAGGAGTTTAAAACTTCTTTCTACAAAAATGGCTACATTGGTTTTGTCAGCAAGCAAGTTACAGGTCAAGAGCTTCAAAGTGGTACTGTAATTCCCGGAAAAAATTAGAAAATATCGTCATTTTTTTATAGTACGCAAAAGTTCGTATCATCTTCTGCCGTCGAATTTGAGTAAAACTTACCCAATTATGAGGTTCAATATAATTTCTGCGGAATTTTTCTAATCGTAAGATAGGTACCTAAGCCCAAGATGACTAAATTTTCTGCTGTCATAATATGAAACAACACGTAAAAGTTCACTCATGCAGGGTGTCACCTTATACTTTTCAAAAGACGTTTTGTGAGGCTACCTGTGAACTATATTTTTGAGAAACTGGGCCATCGTATTTTTCGGTAATCGGTAAAAAAGTCCGAGGAAAAAAAGTCCAGGAAAACAAGTCCGAGGAAAAAAAGACCGGAGAAAAAAAGTCCGAGATCGGCGTTTTGATTGTCATCATGGGCTAACTAATAAGTCGATTTGACATACTGTTTGAATGTTGGGGGTGGGGGGACATGCTTTCATTATTTACCTAGTGTGGTGGGGTTGCCGGAAAACCGCCACACAGGAAAACTGACACACGTTTTTCATTAAGGGGCCGGGCACAAAGTGCTATTTTTCCGAGGAACACTTTGAATGTGTGGCAGTTTTCCAAGTTTCCTAATTATGTTTTAGTTTTCCAAGGCGCCGAACGACGGGATGGAGCTCCTTTGTTTGTCTGAATTTTCACGCTGGTTCATGCCAGTTTAGGGTGACTGGCCACAAAAGTTCAACAGGAGGGAGGGGGGGGGGGGGTCGCCGTACATTTCTTAAAACTACAGTGTTCGACGAAACAACAGAATTACACATGACTCATGCTGTGTTTAGAAAAGGACAATAGGGTGGGCTTTTTAATAACGCTGCACTTGTGCTTAGGCACTAAATATTTACATAACATGTCAAGTTTGTAATACTTTTATTTTACTTAATTTATTCACAGGGCCTATACCTTGGCCTTTTTAACAGCTTTTAATCCGCCGACTTCATATTCATAACGTTTACGTATCAAATAAAATCAATAGCATTGCGCTTTTGTTAGGCACTAAATATTAATTTATAGGCCCTAGGCCTAGGCCTTTTTAACAGTTTTTGTTCTACCAATGTAATATTGACAGCGTTTACACGTCAAATCAAGTTAATAATAATGCGCCTTTACTTAGGCACGACATATTAATTCAAGAGCCCAGGCTCTTTTACTAGTTTTTTATTTAACCAATGTCATATTCACAACGTTTACATAGCAAATCAAGTTAATAATATTGGACGTTTGCTTAGGCACTAAATATCAATTCAGAGGCCCTAGGCCTAGGCCTGGTTAGTAGTTTTTATTCCACGGATGCCATATCCATAACGTTTACATATCAAATACAGTTAGTAATATTGAGCTTTTACTTAGGAACAAAATATTAATTTATAGGCCCTAGGCCTAGGCCTTTTTGACGGTTTTTAATCCGTCGACTCCATATTCATAACGTTTATTTATCAACTTCAGTTAATAGCATTGCGCTTTTACCTAGGCACTAAGTATTAATTCATACGCCCTAGGCCTAGGCCTCTTTAATACTTTTTATTCTACCGATGTCATATTCATAAAGTTTATCTACCAAGTCTGGTTAATAAAATTCGCTTTTACTTAGGCATTCAATATTAATTACTAGGCATAGGGCCAATAAATTAATAACTAGGGCCTAAGTAAAAGTACAATATGGTTAACTTCAGTTCATACATAAACGTTATGAATATGATATCGTTTGAATAAAAACTGTTAAAAAGGCCTAAGCCTAGGGCAAATGAAACAATATTTAGTGTTTAAGTAAAAGAACTTGAGTTGGTATGCAAACGTTATGAATATGGCATCCGTGGAATAAAAACTACTAACCAGGCCTAGGCCTAGGGCCTCTGAATTGATATTTAGTGCCTAAGCAAACGTCCAATATTATTAACTTGATTTGCTATGTAAACGTTGTGAATATGACATTGGTTAAATAAAAAACTAGTAAAAGAGCCTGGGCTCTTGAATTAATATGTCGTGCCTAAGTAAAGGCGCATTATTATTAACTTGATTTGACGTGTAAACGCTGTCAATATTACATTGGTAGAACAAAAACTGTTAAAAAGGCCTAGGCCTAGGGCCTATAAATTAATATTTAGTGCCTAACAAAAGCGCAATGCTATTGATTTTATTTGATACGTAAACGTTATGAATATGAAGTCGGCGGATTAAAAGCTGTTAAAAAGGCCAAGGTATAGGCCCTGTGAATAAATTAAGTAAAATAAAAGTATTACAAACTTGACATGTTATGTAAATATTTAGTGCCTAAGCACAAGTGCAGCGTTATTAAAAAATCCCGCCCTATTGTCCTTTTCTAAACACAGCATGAGTCATGTGTAATTCTGTTGTTTCGTCGAACACTGTAGTTTTAAGAAATGTACGTCGACCCCCCCCCCTCCCTCTTGTTGAACTTTTGTGGCCAGCCCCTCTAAACTGGCATGAACCAGCGTGAAAATTCAGACAAACAAAGGAGCTCCATCCCGTCGTTCGGCGCCTTGGAAAACTGAAACATAATTAGGAAACTTGGAAAACTGCCACACATTCAAAGTGTTCCTCGGAGGAATAGCACTTTGTGCCCAGCGCCTTAATGAAAAACGTTTGTCAGTTTTCCTGTGTCGCGGTTTTCCGGCAACCCCACCACACTAGGTAAATAATGAAAGTATGTCCACCCACCCCCACCCCCAACATTCAAACAGTATGTCAAATCGACTTATTAGTTAGCCCATGATGACAATCAAAACGCCCATCTCGGACTTTTTTTCCTGGCCTTTTTTTCCTCGGACTTTTTTTCCTGGACTTTTTTTCCGCGTTTATCAACAGTCTCGGACTTTTTTTCCTCTGATTTTTTTACCTGGATTTTTTTTCCTGGACTTTTTTTTACCTAGATTCGTATTTCTCAAAGAAGATGGAGAAATAGCATAAATTATCTATGTACCTATAGCCAGGAAGAAGTTGAATTGGAAGCAAAACATTTCCTGTATTTTACAATGTAGTTTCCTGTGAGTTCAACACTTTATTTTCGTTCAGTTGATAAAGAGCAATACTAAATACAACCGCAAAATACAATACTAAATCACCCTACTAAATACAGCCGCAGGGCAGCGTGTTTGTATTTAGTAGGATGTGAAGAGGAAGCAAGAATGATATTAGAAATGGAGGTGTGTTTGCGGTAAACAGAATAACCAAGAGAATAATTCGTAGAATTCCTTTTAACTAAAATATCCAAGAGAGGAAGCGAACATTCAAGTTCAATAGTGAACTTAACAGAGGGATAACAAGATGAAAAACCTCGGCAAACTGCTGTAATTGCTCAATTTAGTGAGGCCAAAAAATTAAAATATCGTCTACATACCTACAAAACAAAAGGGGTTTGTACTGACATGTGGACAGAACCTCTTCCTCAATATGTTGAAGAAGTAGCTGTTCCAAAACTGGGGATAGGGGCGAACCCATAGGCGCCCCCTGTTTTGGTTGGTAAACAATTCCATTAAAACGGAAATAACTGCGCTTAGCCAACAATCGAAGACCCTCAATAATAGATTGGGTTTCCAGCGGGGAACACAGTCTCGAGGTTGACAATTTCTGTTCAACAATGGCATGGACAGCCGGAAGGGGAACACTAGGAAACAGATGGACAACGTCCAAAGAAGCCAAGAAAAATGGAGTACCTCCGGAATCAAATGTCTTAATTTTGTCCAACACCTCCAGGAAACTACGAATGGAATGGTTGGCGGAAGACCGCCACACAGGAAAACTGCCACACATCTTTCAGCAACTTAGAAAACTGCCACGCATCGGAAAACCGCCACAATAAGAAAACTGCCACACAGGAAAACTGCCACAGGATTTTCATTAAGGGGCCGGGCACAAATTGCTATTCCTCCGCGGAACACTTTGAATGTGTGGCAGTTTTCCAAGTTTCCGAATTATGTGTGGCAGTTTCCCACGGTGCCTAACTCTTTTGTTTGTCGGAATTTTCATGTCAGTTCATACTTAGAGCAACTGGCCACAGAAGTTTGAGGGGGGGGGGGTTTATAAAGATTGCCGTTTCCTGGCCTATATTGAGAATTGAATTGGGAACTCTAAACAAATTTCGAGAAAACGTTCTATGTAAGCCAAGCGAGAATTACAGCATATTTCATGCTGCGTTCAGGAAAGGACCGTAAGGTGGGATTTTTTTAATAACGCTGCACTTTTACTTAGGCACTAAATATTTACATAACATATCAAATTTGTAATATTTTTCTTTTACTTAATTAATTCATAGGCCCAACACCTCGGCCTTTTTAACAGCTTTTAATCCGCTGACTTTATATTCATAACGCGTAAGTATCAAATCAAGTCCATAGCATTGCTCTTTTACTTAGGCACTAAATAGCCATAGACCACAGGCATAGGTCCTTTTAACAGTTTTTATTCTACCAGTGTCATATTCACAACGTTTACACATCAAATCAAATTAATAATATTGCGCTTTTATTTAGGCCTTAAATATTTATTCACAGGCCCTAGGCCTAGGCTTAGGCATTTTTACCAGTTTTTATTCCACCAATGCCATATTAACAACGTTTACACAGAAAATCAAGTTAATAATATTGGGCGTTTACTTAGGCACGAAATATTAATTCATAGGCCCTAGGCTTAGGCCTTTTTAATAGTTTTTACTTTATCACTGCCATATTCACAACATTTACACAACAAATAAATGTAATAATATTGCGCTTTTACTTAGGCACGAAATATTAATTCATAGGCCCTAGGCCTAGGCCTTTTTGACAGTTTTTATTCTACCAATGTCATATTCACGTTTACACATTAAATAAATGTAATAATATTGCGCTTTTACATAGGCAGGAAATATTAATTCATAGACCCTAGGCCTAGAACTTTTTGACAGTTTTTATTCTACCAATGCCATATTCACAACGTTTACACATCAAATTAGGTTAATAATATTGCGCTTTTATTTAGGCACGAAATATTTATTCACAGGCCCTAGACGTAGGCTTAGGCCCTTTTACCAGTTTTTATTTTACCAATGCCATATTCACACCGTTTACACAGCTAATCATGTTAATAATATTGGGCGTTTACTTAAACACGAAATATTAAGTCATAGGCCCTCGGCCTTCTTAATAGTTTTGACTCTATCAATGCCATATTCACAAAGTTTACACAACAAATCCATTTAGTAATATTGCGCTTTTACTTAGGCACGAAATAGAGTATTAATTCATAGGCCCAGACCTAGGACCTATAAACGAATATTTCGTGCCTAAGTAAAAGAGCAATATTATTACATTTTTTTGTTGTGTAAACGTTGTGAATATGGCATTGATAAAGTAAAGCTACTAAAAAGGCCTAGGCCTAGGGCATATGAATTAATATTTCGTGCCTAAGTAAACGCCTAATATTATTAACTTGATTTTCTGTGTAAACGTTGTGAATAAGCATTCGTACAATAAAAACTGGTAAAAGGGCCTACGACTAGGCCTAGGGCCTGTGAATAAATATTTCGTGCCTAAATAAAAGCGCAATATTATTAACTTGATTTGATGTGTAAACGTTGTGAATATGACACTGGTAGAATAAAAACTGTTAAAAAGGCCTATGACTATTTAGTACCAAAGTAAAAGACCAATGCTATTGACTTGATTTGATACGTAAGCGTTATGAATAGAAAGTTAGAGGATTAAAAGCTGTTAAAAAGGCCGAGGTGTAGGGCCTATGAATTAATTAAGTAAAAGAAAAATATTACAAATTTGACATGTTATGTAAATATTTAGTGCCTAAGTAAAAGTGCAGCGTTATTAAAAAATCCCACCTAATTGTTCTTTCCTGAACACAGCAATTTTCGCTTGGCTTAGATGGAACGTTTTCTCGAAATTTGTTCGGAGTTCCCAATTCAATTCTTAATATAGGCCAGGAAACGGAAATCTTTATACCCCCTAACCCCCACCTCCCTCGTACTTCTGTGGCCAGTTGCCCTAAGTATGAACCGACATGAAAATTCCGACAAACAAAAGAGCTCCTTCCCATGGTTAGGCACCTTGGGAAAATGCCACACGTAATTCGGAAACTTGGAAAACTGCCACACATTCAAAGTGTTCCTCGGAGGAATAGCAATTTGTGCCCGGCCCCTTAATGAAAAGCCTGTGGCAGTTTTCCTGTGTTGCTATCTTCCGGTGTGGCAGTTTTTTTGTGTGGCAATCTTCCGGTGTGGCAGTTTTCTTGTGTGGCAGTTTTCCTGTGTGGCGGTTTGCAGTGAACCGAATAGAATATTTAGAAGAGAGAGTCAGAGGCTTCAGGAAAATCGCAAGTGATTTCTCCAACGGCATGGTAGCACTAGCATAGCCGGAAACAAGTAATCGAAGTGGGAGGTCGGGTTTGTGGGTTTTTAACTTCTCAAAAGGCCTCCGGAATACTGCGGGGCCTGGTTGTGGGCGCATGTTTTCAGAAATGCATTGCGGAAGCTGTCGTCCATTGCGCAGTTTTGCTAAAGATGAAATGGTAGTCAGGGTGGGATCAAAATGAAAAACAGAATAAGAAATGGACTGAATATCTGCTTCCATTTTTGAAACATACTCAGTACGGTCAAGAATAACAACTTGACTTAATTTGTCCGCACATAAAATGGCTAAGTTGGGGTTCTCAGCCAACTTTAAAAGTTCCGCCCTTGAATACTTAATGTCAATACTATCAGGGGTTTTCCTAGAAAGAGCTTTAACCAACCAAGTTGAGCCCTGGTAGATTCGTGAGCTGATGAGGGGAGTGACCTAATAATGCTTTCCACCTGAGGGATAAATGTAAAAGAGTTAGGTGGAGGCTGAGAAAAACTGTATTTGAAACCCTTGTTTAAAATTAATTGTTGACTAGCAGAAAGAGGGGTGGAACCGAGGTTTATAATCAGGTAGATTATTAACAGCTGTAAAGCAGAGGAAAAGATAGCTTTCGAAATATTTTCTTTCCTTACAGTTTCGCCCAGTTTCTTTGGAGTAAATCCTCCCTTCCATAAGTCAGAAAACTCTCTATGTGAGTTCATCTTTTTCAGCATCTTTAGACGTAAACGGCGCAGTTGTAGGCTCAGAAAGCGAGACTTTTAATCTCCCTTTTATAAGCCAACGATCCCCTCTGAAATATTAAAAAGTGCCAGAAAAACTGGTACAGACGAGCTTATGCAAAATACATAGCAACGTCACCTATGCGCGCACTCGGTTGCGTCCGCCAGTGCATATATAAAGCGTTAGACATCCTTGCCAGCTGTCAGAGCTGTTTTCGGCATAAGAATGACAAGTAATAACGATTTAAGCGATTTTCAACGCGGTGTCATACTTGGCGCTCGTGAGATGGGCCATAGTATATCGGAGGTACAAACGAAGTTCGGATTTTCACGGACGACCATTGCGAGGGGTGTACCGTGACTACAAGAATTCCTGCAAAACATCCAACCTACGATACCAGTGTGGCCGTAAAAAGACATTGGGTGAACGTGACCATCGTCGGCTGTCAAGAATCGTTCCACGCGACACTCTCGCAGGTAGCATCGGAATTCAATACTAGAGCCTTAACAAGCATCAGCGTCCGGACTGTGCAAAGTACCGTGCACGCTATGGGCTTTGGCAGCCGACGCCCAACTCGAGTCCCCTTGATGGGTGCACGACACAGAGCTATGCGCCTCGCTTGGTCACGGCAACACCGCCACTGGACACTTGATGACTGGAAACAAGCAGCCTGGTCTGACGAATCGCGTTTCCAACTGTATCGGGCAAATGGAAGGATTCCTGAGCGGTGCAAACTCCATGAAGCCATGGATCCCGCCTGTCAACAGGGAACTGTACCGGCTGGTGGGAGGTCCGTAATGGTATGGGGTGTGTTTATCTGGACTTCACAGGGACCCCTAGTACGTCTACAAACGTCTGTGACCGGCCAACGCTATGTGCGCATCCTTTCTGACGAGGTACACCCGTTCATGTCCTGCATTCATGCTGATGGGTTGGGCCTGTTCCAACAGGACATTGCACCTCCACACAAGCGTCGGGACGCCACATTATGGTTAGAGGAGCATTCATCTGAGTTTGGGGTGTTGCTATTCCCACCCAAGTCCCCAGAACTGAACGTGATAGAACACATTTGGGTTGCCATGCAACGCGCTATCGAACACAGGAATCCGAGACCTCGGAATACACCCGAATTGTGGAACGCTCTGCAGGAAGTATGGAGTGCATTGCCTACAGCATATTTCCGGAAGCTAGTGGATTCCATGCCCCGTCCTATTTCTGCAGTCCTGAGCTCCCGTGGGGAGCTACCAAGTATTAAACTGGTGTACCAGTTTTTCTGGCACTTCAGTGTGTATGATAAATAAATTCTCCTTGATTTTAAAATAAAATATTAAATTCTAAAAGAGTAACAGTTTTAAGTACACTTTAAAAAAGTTTCCGAATCTTTTTTTGTTTTTAAATATTATTGCAAAACAAGACAACAAAGTGTACTTCTTGTTGTGTTTCCCCGTAGGCGCAAAAAATGTTTCGGGATTTAAAAATAACGATATATTGAACGATAATTATGTTTGCTACGTATGTTCTGATTTAAACTTTCTTTTGAGTTCCTGTCCTTTAATGTAAATTTTGTTTATTTTCATTAAACGTTTTTCTAAACTTAACGGCACTTATTCCTGTCCCATGAATTTGATTTTAGCAACCCTGACAACAATTCAGAAGTAAATGACGTATGTTCAAACTCCAGAAAAGAGCTGCTGTTTTTAATGGATCTGTCTCGCTTGTGTTTCTATCTCACTTGATTTTGGCAAACTGATTTGCTTCGGTTTTATCTTCTGTTGGAAGATGCTGACTAGGTTTTACGATCAGGATGTTTGGAATTTTTACGATTTGCTGCTTACGATTGTACCGAAGTGAGCGCAGTGTTGTACAGTTTTAAGTATAGAGAGGATTGTGTTCTACTTGAATATTTTCCGTGACCAAGTTATATTGATTGAGCAAAGTGTCTGAGAAGGGATGTACTTCTTGATAAAAGCAAATAAAAACGGGGACCTTTTAAATACTGGCTCATGAATATTCCTGGACGTTATATTTCTTACAATGCCTATTTAGCTGTTTTTCATGTTTAATTAAAGATTTCAGCTGCAACGAAAAGCGAAGTTGCCGGGCTGCAATTAAAATAATTCAGTAGCTTAACTCTTTCAAGCCCATTGTTGTTCAGAAACAACATATATTCTTTGAATTTTTGTAGTCCGTATAACGCAACAAATTCTTACTAATTATACATAATTTATGACTACTAAGCTTGTGGTGTTAAGATAAAATAAAAATAATAACGTTTTTCACAATACAGTGTTTATTCTACATCAATATACTGCAGTTTCGCAGAGAGTTGCTCTGCATCATCACGACGAATGGAGCGTAAACATTCAAATCATTGTAATATCATCAGAATTCTGACGGTCACGGATTTTGGTGAGTTGTTTCCATACGCTTGAAAGAAATGGAGTCGACGTTATGTCGTTGAAAAGATGTGACGAGTTCCGGTATATGTGGAAAGCTTTTAATACACTTATGGCCACCCAAAATGCAACACCAAGAAGGACACGAGATAGCAAAGCCAGATTTACTGGACACATAACAACAGATACAAAGATGAAACGATTGAGCTTACAGGCCCGTGCGACTTGCGGAACACGCAGGCATCAATAGTTGCTGTGGCCCCCATGGCTGGCAGTAACGGCCGCTACACGCCGAGGCATCGAACGAAAGAGGCTTTGAATGTGGGCTTCGGGCATGTCGGTCCAGGCTGCTTCCACACGTTGCCACAGTTCATCAGGCGTAGCCGCGGGTGGTGCTTGCCGGGCCACTCGGTTGCCGATCAGCGACCAGACGTGTTCGATGGGCAACATATCGGGAGAACAGGCGGGCCACGGCAGTAGTGACACCTGGTGGGCCGTGAAGAATTGTTGCACGATGCGTGCTACGTGCGGGCGCGCATTGTCATGTTGAAACGTGGCCGCTGGCAGGTCCTGCAGGTAAGGGAGGACTACAGGCTCCAAAACGTCGGAGATGGTGCTGTGGCTGTTGAATGTACCGGCGATGCGTGCCAGAGGGGTGCGGGTGTCATATCCAATTGCGCCCCAAACCATAACTCCAGGCGACGGACCGGCATGGCGATGCATAATGCAGGCGTCATACAGTCTCTCGCCACGGTGCCGCCACACGCGGATCCGACGATCATGGTGTTGCATGCAGAAGCGGGATTCGTCGGAGAAGACAATGTCGTGCCATTCCGTAGTCCAGGTGCGGCGTTCAACGGCCCACTGCCGCCGCACTCGCCGGTGGTGTAACGTCAATGGTAATGGGAGCAATGGGCGCCGTGCGACAAGTCCCCGCTCCTGCAGACGACGTCGAACGGTACGTGCTGACACAGGTTGTTGCGCAACACACCCTAGTTACTGCGCTAACGTTCTGGATGTGGCGGTGCGAGCCGTCAATTCCCGCCGCACAACGTGCCGGTACTCTCATTCGGTGGTCACGTAGGTCCGTATGGCTCACGTTGGTCCGTCCGTCCCTCCTGCACCCACCGAATCCATACTCGCCTCACTGTGGCTGGGTGGTGTCCCACATGGGCGCCGATGTTTCGGTACGATAAACTGCTGTCGCGATAAGCCACTATTCGTCCTCTGTCGAACTCTGAAACGTGCTGGAATGACTGCCGTATTCAGCGAGGAGGCATCAGGAAGCTTCCCACGCACAGGTCCGGCAGCACAACACACTTCCACTACTTACACCCCGCCTTCTGTGCACCCTTCTTATAGTGTTTCTAGGTGGCGTGCCGGGCGCACATGATTTGCATATGCCCTGCAATGCTAATCGTTTGCATGTCCTCTCGCGGGCGACGCATGCTGCGAATTTCAGGCCAATCGGATGCTTCCTTCTTGGTGTTGCATTTTGGGTGGCCAGCAGTGCATTACAGAAAACAAAATTATTTCCCAGAAATTTTAATTATTGGGCAATAATTTTAATTACAACATGAACATTTGTGTTACACGCGGTAAAGTTAAAAAAGTTTGGTTTTACGAAAAATACTTGTAGGTTCTAAGGAATTTGAATGATTTAAACCCCACAAAAAAGCGAATAAACAATATAATTTGCAAATTTCAATAATTGAAAGCTCATAGATTTTCGCAAAAGGGCCTCAAAGATATTGTTTGTAGCGGGGCCCCAAGTTTTTCCGGACGGGAGTGTGACTGAGAAAATTAATATTAGCTCAAGTAATTAATTTATGCTCAAGTAATTAATTTATGCTCAAGTAATTAAATAATTACTTGAGCACAATTGCTCTCGTGTTCTTGAGCGCAATTATGCTCAAGTTTCTTGAATGCGCAAACAAGCTCATTATTTTAAACGATGTCTCGCCGACGGAGTGGCGTAGTGATCTAACAATCACCGTCCATGCTGGGTGCGGCCTCGGGTCCCGGCAAGGCATGAATGTTGTGTTTGTCTTACGGCACAAGCTCTGTCTCTTCCCTGGAGCCAGCAACCCTAAATTAGGAGCAGGCGACTGCTTATAGCTCACCGAGTTTCTCATGGTGGTCATAAAACTCCCCAAAAAAAACAAAAACAAAAGAAGAAAACAACAGACTAGAGCCACAGGACGACCACTAATTCCTCATTTGGGCCTCAAATTGGGAGCCTCTGGGCCTCATGCTATTATTCGTCTCAATGTAAGGTGCAACGGAAAATCACTGTGAATGTGTGAAAATTAGAAAATTATAATAAACGTGGCGGCCTTCATCTGCTCTATAGTGGAAATGTAAGCCTTATAAAATTTCTTAAAACGAAACAGTAAGGATAACTTCTGGGGCAAATATTATGTGCGGATGGTATATTCAAAGAAAGGCATTTGGAATACCAAAATTTCCTTTAAGGATTAAATAAAAAAAATTGGCTGTAATGAGCAGGTCTTTTGAATTCTTTCCGACACGAAGAAAATATTTCAGTCATTCGTAGTCCATGAAACCTGTTTAAGAAATCAAGCGGATTTCTACAATTGCTAAAACATTTAGAAAGAGAAATACGTAGTTTCATTTTCCCATTAGCAGCTGAAAAGGTTGTTACGAAAATTAAAAAATGCTGCAGAAAAAGTTATATGTCTCTGAAGGAGGACATCAGAGACAAAGTGATTTAGAAGAAGAGATATAAGGTAAATGTAAATATATCTCTGAAGGAAGACATCAGAGACAAAGTCAGTTAGAAGAAGAGATATAGGGTAAAAAATGTTATAAATTTACGCCACCTAGCGGAAGAATTTTGAATAATGGAAAGGTAGGAAATATATGCAAAGTAATCTTCATAGCAAAAGCTATGCTAAGGAAAAAACAATTTTTTAAATACTTCTCCTCTAAAGAATTTTTTAAATACTTCTCCTCTAAAGAATTTTTTAAATACTTCTCCCCTAAAGAATTTTTTAAATACTTCTCCTCTAAAGAATTTTTTAAATACTTCTCCTGTAAAGAATTTTTTAAATACTTCTCCTCTAAAGAATATTTTAAATACTTCTCCTATCTCTGCTTCCAGGAGAAGTATCTTTTAAATACTTCTCCTATCTCTGCTTTCAGGAGAAGTATCTTTTAAATACTTCTCCTATCTCTGCTTCCAGGAGAAGTAGTATTTAAATACTTCTCCTGGAAGCATAGATAGTGAGAAAAAGAGTTTAACATTTGCGTCCTCTACCGAGAAAACTGTGTATTATTGCCATATTTAAAGAGGATAATGTTCTCTATCTTTAATGTGGCGAAAGACATACAGTGAAAAAAAGATTTTTTTCAATACGTTTTTTAAAAGCGGAGATACAGTTGCAAACAGAAATGTACACTAGCACCACTAGCGCTGTATCTGTGGACTACAAAAACTCATGAGTACAGGCAAAGTATTCCACAAGGTAAGTGGTATACGGTGTTAAAAATATTTTTTTAATCGGACGTCTAGAAGCAGAGGTATCGTGAAAAACAGAGTAAACTTTCGCGCCCTCTAGGGAGAAAATTGTGCATCATTTCGGAAAGGAAATGCCCACAGATATTTCTCGTAGTTTGTATCATTTGGCAGAAAAAGGATTTTTTCAATCGCCTTTTTAGACTTGCATTTATTGCTGTAACACATGCTGTAAATACAAACGTGAATTTATGTCCTCCAGCGGCAAACTTGTACGTTGAGAAATACTTAAAATTATAAGCGAAAAATTTCGCAGCAGAAACGCTCCCGGACAAAGAAATAATTTTTCAAATCGGACGGTTAGAAGCAGAGATTTCGAAGTAAGAAGATGTGCATCAACGTCCCCTAGTGGAAAAACTATGCACCATTTTGAGCAGAAGATATTTTGGAAAGGTTTTTCGTAGAAAGCGGTATCTGACCACAAAAGGATTTTTTCGATCGAGTTTTGAGAAGCGCATATATTGCTGCAAGTACATCAGAAACAGAAATGTACTCTTACGCCCTCTCGTGGCAAAACCGTAATTTGAAATTACTTGCAGAACATTTCCCACCAGAAGCTCTACCCGATGCGAAAGAATTTTTGAAATCGACCGTTTAGAAACAGAGCTGTCGGGAGAATCGAAATTTACTTTTACGCCCCCTAGTAAAAAAACTATATATTACTTGAAAAAAACGCTGTACCGAAATAGTATCGAAAGGAAGAAAGAAATTTTGCCGTCGGATGTTTAGAAGTAATGGTATCTGGGATAAAATGTATATGGAATTCAATAGGATCCGCATTTACGCACTCTAGCGGCGAAGTCGTGAATGGGGAAAAAAGAGGGTCATCATTCGCACATTTCGGGCTTCTCAACGTAAAAAGATTTTTTTCGAATCGGACTAATAATTGCAGAGATATGGTGTCCACAGACGGACGGACGGACGGACATAAAAAGTGATACTATAGACACGAACTTTTTTTACAAAGGCATGCACTGCCGGAAAGAGCTTCATCCATTTGAAGTATTTCATCTAAAACTTATCTTACGAAAACAGCTGGACTGTCGTTCGCCGCAGATTACATATTTTATGATTAAAATTTGGTTGAGATCTAGTTCGCGAAACTTTTCTTGACAAGCGGTCTTCCAGTGGTGACGAAGAGACGACTAAAAACCACCACAGCGCTCCTGCGTTAAGCGCATGTGTGTGTGTGTGTGAGTATTTCCTCCTATTACGTTATTAAGTGGGTGAGGAAGCGTCGCAGGACGTAATCGTCACTAATTGGTTTCTCGCTGTTCGATAATCCTCATTCTGATTGCAGTCCATAAACCGAAGACAAATTAAATGCTCCGCAAGACGCTCCCGCTCGCCGTGAAGTAGAATTAATGGAGAGTGTTTGTGATTTTTAAGTGGACACAGCCAAAGACCATGTATCAATGTAATGCCGCAATTAGAAATGGATAAAACCACTCTTGATAAGACGTATGATGCAAGCTGTAATGCGCGTCGTGGACATTAAATAAAAGACATTGAAACGTAACTCTACCAGACGAAGTTGAATAGCTGTGTAAATCACTGTATTTCGTAAGAAACGAATTGGTTGAGAAGGACTTTCGTTGCTATCTTCAATGCGAATTTATCTTATATTAGACGTCTTCAAAAGTTCTACCCAATTTTCTATTAGAGAAGAATTTTTTTAATAAATAACATCTTTATTCTTTTACATAATTGACATTATAACCTATGACCTCTTGCCATGTTTCTGGTAGTATTATAATTTAACTCTTCTTCTGTAGATCTCCTTCGTTTAGGATGTAACGTACCAGGAGATGTGACGATCCTGCCAGCAGGACGCAAACGACATAAAGCCAGATAGCAATCGGAATAAACGTCCGCGTAGCTCAATTGGTAGAGTGACTTATTCCGGAATGAGGGGATCCGGGTTCGAATCCTGGCGTGGACAGAAATGACGGAGAAATTTACTTCGTTATAAGGAATGAAAAAAATCTTGTAATGCAGTGTCGTCATCTTCAACTTCATCGAAGGTTTTTCGCAGCGAAGTTATTCTAATGAGATCGAAAAAGGTGGTAGCCCGTAGGTGCAAGGTCTCGGGAAAATGGGTGGTGAGATAACATTTCCTATACAATGTCCAGAAATTTTCTCTGAGTGATTAAAGCTGTATGGGGTCTTGAGAAGTCATATTTCAAGATGACCTTTTGCAACTAACCAGTGCTAGAACTTTTTCATACATGCACAGAAAACGTCTCCTCCAGTTCGGTGGAACTACTTGAGGACCGCAGTTTTTACAGCCTTATTTGTTTCGAATCGTTGTCCACTGAAGTCCTGTTTCATTTTACTTAAAAAATTGTATTCGCACGAGGATCAATTGGGGCTGTGCGGTTGATGTTGCCACACCTCCCACTTGAATGACTGCAGCAGTTCCTTTGCTTTCTGCGCTGTGTGTGATGTGGTGTTGTCGTGCAGCAGAATGACACCTTCGCCCCAATTTACCACGGCGTCTGTCCTTAATTGCCTTTTGCAAATTACGCAGCGTTTGGCAATATGAGTCAGCATTGATAGTCCACCCTTTTGGCAGAAATTATGTGTAAGCAACACCTGTAGGGTCAAATAACACAGTCGCCATGACCTTTCCCGCAGACCGTAGGACTTTAGCACTTCTTTCTTGTTGGAGAGGTGACATGCTTCCGTTCCACGGACGATAGTTTAGTTTCAGGGATGAAATGGTGAAACTACCTTTCGTCACCTGCGATGAATCGACGCAAAATACTAATTATGATATGCACATTAATTCTTTTTTTAATTTTCAAAAAATTAAAATATTGGTAAAACCTCTCATTAAAATGTGTACAAGTTTTCAATGAATAACTGGTAAAATTTTTGTTGAAATATATTGGATAGCTTTTGAGAAAAATGTTCCTCAAAATGGCCTATTTAACATGGGCTCCAATGGAGCGTACTTGTCCCCCTGAAATATTTCATTAATACACGATATCATAAATATAAGGGAAAACTCAAAAACGCACAATATCATAAATATAAGAGCACACCCAATAATGCAAAATATCATAAACCAGGATCGCTGAAAGAGAAACGAAGGTGTTCAGTCTAGGTTTTAGAAAACTGGATTTCAGAACCTTTAAGCAACTGCTTCGATCACGGATTGGTCAGAGGCGCGTGCCTCAGGATACTCGTCAAAAGTGAGCCTGAGTCCTGGCCCCTGGATGAAGCACGGGCGGTGCATTTATCATAAGGTGCCGACCATGACTCTCCCCCGGAACCTGAGGCCAATAAATTAGGGGCTAGTGACTCCCCGTAGGCCGCCCCAGGGGCGCAGTGGTCTAAGAAATGGCTTCTGATCATTCATCCGAAAGGGGTCCGGGTTCGAATCCCGGTGAGGCATGGATGTTGTGTTTGTCTTACGGTACTGGCTCTCTCCCTTCCCTGGAACGATTGGCCCTAAGTTAGCGATGGGCAACTGCTTATAGCCCACTGAGTTGGTCGTCAAACTGCCAAAAATAAAAAAGACTGCCTATAGCCTTAGGTGCTTATAAGAATCATAACGGCTCTGCATTACCTTCTGGCAGCGTAAAAACGACTAGACATCTAAAAGGGTAATGTCTCTTGTTATATATCATCATCATCATCATTTTCAACCATTATCAATCCACTGCTCGACGAAGTTCTCCCCAAGCTTCCTCCACAACGGTCTGTCTTGTGCCAGTCTTCTCCATGGCACTTCCGCATACCTTCGAATTTCATCCACCCATCTCCCATGTGGCCTTCTTCTGGGTCTTTTCCTATCCCTTGGAATCCAATCTAAAATTTCGGCTGTCCATCGATGGTCTGTCCTTCTGGCAGTATGTCCAGCCCATTGCCATTTCAGGGATTTAACTCTGATCATGATGTCTTCCACTCTTGTCATTTTTCGGATCCACGAGTTCCTCTTCTTATCTCTCCTGGTTACACCAAGCATGCACCTTTCCATGCTGCTTTGAGTTGTCTGCAGTCTTTGTATGTTTCTCTTAGTTAAGGTATGGTCTCTGCACCATACGTAAGCACTGGAAGGATGTATTGATCAAACACTTTTCTTTTAAGACATAATGGCATATTGCTCTTGAAAATTATGCTGTTTCTTCCAAAAGCTCTTGAGGCAAGTTTTGTACGCCGATTAATTTCTTCATCAATGTGACCCTCACTTGATATCTGCTGTCCAAGATAAACGCACGTATCTGTTATCTCCAGCTTTTCTCCATCATTCGATAAATCTTCATTTCTTGTAAAAGCATTGATCACTTTTGTCTTCTGAAAGTTCATTTTTAATCCCACTTCTTTACTCTTGTCAGCAAGTTCCTGGATCATACTCTGCAGCTCTGATGGGGTAGTTGCAAAAATAACTACGTCATCAGCAAAACGAAGGTGGGTTAGATAATCTCCATTAATCTTTATCCCTTTGTTTTACCAGTTTAGTGTTTGAAAGACATTTTCCAATATGGCATTAAAGAGTTTCGGAGATATGGTGTCACCTTGTCTCACTCCCTTTCCAATTTTTATGTGTGTTGTATTTTCAAACAGCCGAATCTTTGCACTTGCATTTTCATAGATGTTATTAATGATATTAATGTGTGCATCTTCAATACCGCAGGATTTCAGAACCATTGTAACTGCTGATGGTTTCACCGAATCAAAGGCTTTTTCATAATCGATAAAAGCCATGCACAATGGAAGCTCATATTCCCTCGCTCTTCCAATTAGTTCTCTCAGTACGTGAATATGATCTATTGTGCTGTAGCCACTCCTAAATCCAGCTTGTTCTCTCGATTGAGCCATGTCCAGTGTTACCTTCAAGCGGTGTGAAGGAACTTTAGTGAAGATTTTATAAACCACTGATAGGAGGCTGTGATATTTGATTGGAGGTTTAACGACCACCGTGAGCAACTCAATGGACGACAAGCAGTCGCCCGTCCCTAATATAGGGCCACTATAGTTCTAGGGAATGGAGAGAGCCAGTGCTGTAAGACAAAGACAACATCCATGCCTCACCGGTATTCGAAACCATCTCTGACGAATAATCAGAAGCCATCGCTTAGACCACTGCGCCTCCTTGTTGAAGTTGTTGTTGGTCTCTTGTTGGAGTTCCGTAAGTTGATTTCTGGCAAGAAGAAAGATGTAGACCTGAAGAAACATTTTTGTCAGTGATTGAATTTTTAACGAAAGAAGGAATGAACAGAAATTACCACTTCTTAAAGAAACAGCGCAATGTTGCCAGAATGCCAGACATCTGTACTTTTAGAACTGCAGAAGATGTTCACTCATTTTTGGAACATTTCAGGTAAGAAATTACAGAAAATAAATGAAGTTCAAAGAATTGAAACTGGCGACAGCGTATTAGATAAACACGAAAGAAACATCTGCTGCAGTTAAATATCATCTGCTAATAAAATGCCGCACGTAAGCAAGCTGCATATAATAAGTTATGTTTTTGTTCTTTACGAAGAAAAATATTCGCATTCTATAATCAAAAAACGCTGTGAAATTTATGGAATTGTCATTATTTATTACCAATAATAGAGGGAAAATCGTCAAGCATTGCTTTTAGCAGGTAAAAGAACACTAAACGAATATCCAAAGAAGTTACGTACTTTTACGACTGGCCCTGGTCTTAATAGAAATTCCACCGACCCAAAGTGCATTCGCTATGTCGTTAAAAATCTCTGTAACAACTGTAAACAAGTTAATGAACAAAGATTTGAATCAGAAAAATCCTAAAAACGTAATGTTCACAGCCCTTCGTCTAAGCACGTGGCTGAGCACAGAAAACGGAGTAGACTTATTTATGAAAATCTCTGTATCAACTGTAAACAAATTAATAAACAAAGATTTGAATCAGAAAAAGCCAAAAGACGTAATGTTCACACCCCTTCGTCTAAGCACGTGGCTGAGCACAGAAAACGGAGTAGACTTATTTATGAAAATCTCTGTATCAACTGTAAACAAAGTAATAAACAAAGATTTGAATCAGAAAAAGCCAAAAAACGTAATGTTCACAGCCCCTTGTCTAAGCACGTGGCTGAGCAAAGAACACGGAGTAGACTTCTTTATGAAAATTTCTGTATCAACTGTAAACAAGGTAATAAACAAAGATTTGAATCAGAAAAAGCCAAAAAACGTAATGTTCACAGCCCTTCGTCTAAGCACGTGGCTGAGCACAGAAAACGGAGTAGACTTATTAATGAAAGTCTCTGTATCAACTGTAAACAAGGTAATAAACAAAGATTTGAATCAGAAAAAGCCAAAAATCGTAATGTTCACAGCCCTTCGTCTAAGCACGTGGCTGAGCACAGAAAACGGAGTAGACTTCTTTATGAAAATCTCTGTATCAACTGTAAACAAGGTAATAAACAAATATTTGAATCAAAGCCAAAAAACGTAATGTTCACAGCCCTTCGTCTAAGTATGTGGCTGATCACAGAACACGGGGTAGACTTCTTTATGAAAATCACTTAGCCACAGACAGATGGAAATTTATTGTGACTACCAATGACGCATGGATTTACCTAAACGACTGTAATAAAAAAATGTCGATTTACTATGGCAAGGGAGCAGAAAAGACTTACAAGCTTGGTTCCAAGACTCCAAAGAAAGTTTCAGTAAAGGATTCATGATTATTGCTGGTTTCTCGTTCAATGGGAATTTAAAGTTAAGAAAAGTTGAAAAGAATGTTAAATTCAATTCTACATATTACCAAAATAATGTTTTATCTCCTACATTTAAAGATAAAATACCATTCCTTTATTCACAGGGTGTTCAAAAAGTAGAACTTCATCAGGATATCAGTCATACATCCAAATATACCACTCGATTTCTTGATGAAATGAAAAAAGAAACGGGTATCAATTTTTCTCATATTTCTTCAAAGACCGTTGATGTGTTGCCAATGGACTATTGTGCCTAAAATAATGATTGAACTATGGAAACCAGTGGAATAATATACCACTACCAATTTTAAGAAATTCCCTCTTATCTTGGAAATCTAGATGTAGGTTCATAGTCTAGAGAAAGGGCAATCAGATAGAACATTTAAGAAAAAAATAATTTTATTTTAAACATTAATTATATTACAAATTTTGAAGATGAGAACCCGTCTTTTGATCTAAATATGGCAAGGATGGTAAATCAGATAATATCCGAAAACTTGAGAATTTCGTCGTCCTGGATAGCGCCCGGGTACGCTAACCACTACACCACCCAGAACGACCAAGTCGCAAGTTCCGATTAATTTGAATATAACCATCACAGGATTCGCTAGTCGAAGCAACCGGCATTCATGTTTAGCGAATCTGGAGGTTAAGAATTCTATCTTATGCCGGTTACTTGGACTAGCGAATCCTGTGATGGGTATACACTGAGTGGCCACTTTATTATGACCACTCCCTCAGTACTTCTTTGGTCCACCTTTTGCCTTTAATACTGCGTCGATTCTTCGTGACATGGACTCCACGAGATGTTGATAGGTGGTTTGTGGAATCTGAAACCATGCTTGATGAATAGCACTTTCCAGGAGTGTGAGATTGCAGGGTTGTGGATCCAGCTGTCTGATGGCTCGTTCAACTTCATCCCACAAATTCTCAATGGGGTTGAGATCTGGAGATTGTGGGAGCCACCTAAGCAAATTAAATTCACCGGCATGTTCCTGAAACCAATCCTGTACAATACGAGCACTATGGCAGGACGCATTATCTTGTTGAAAGTAGCCATCGCCATTGGGATAAACCATCCACATGACAGGATGCACTTGGTCCGCAACGATGTTTAGATATGATGTGCCAGTCCACAATTAAGCACAATATGGCACTAGAGTTGTTAATTTCACATTTAACTTAGCAATTGAACGTCTGCACGCACACATCCACATGAGCAACCGTCGTATTGTCCTTTTTATTTATCGTTCTTATCAGTCATACGTCACTTTCTCTCTGACCTCAAATGTGTTGCCAACAGTATTCTCGTGAGGGAGAAGATGCCACGTTAAGTTTGGAAGTATAACGGAGAACAAACTCAAATTTACATAGGAAAAGGAATTAAAAATTACATAGCAAAAGGAACTAAAAATGAAAGTTAATTTAGAATATACGTCACAAGGATTAAGGCAGCAAACAAAGTATTCATGTATACACAGTATGCTTACATTATGTATTAGTGTAATGCAAAATTGGGTGTGTTTGTTTTCTTTTTTTGGAGGCATTCAAATTTTTACAACAATATTTAACATTCTGACATTTCTTTTATACGTTTGGTTTTTGCATTTTTACGTTTTTTAAGGCCGTCCCATACAAAAACGCATAACCGAGGTCCTACTGTACATTGAAGTGAAATAATATAATTCAGTATATTTTCTATTCGTTGCATTTTCAAGCCGTATGATTATAAATTTGGGGATCTGAAAGATGACGCTTTCGACAACGAAGAGTAATACTTCGTGATAAAACTTACTTATTAAACCACGCATTTCCAAACAAACGTGATCTGTGAACTTACCAAGATTTCAAAACTGGAGAGCATTAACAGTAAACAACTCACGTCCTTTCGAAGATGCGGTTTTCTTCTGGTGCCTCTCGAATGGTTTCTACGAAAAATGATTTCAAACATCTTTAAGACAGCAAGCAGCTTTTCAGAGGAAATCTAACAACTACCTGTTTTTTCCTTTCGTCAACAAAAATCAGCCCCATGTCTAGAAATTCAAGAACGGACTTCCAAGTTTAAAATGAGTTTGCAATGATTGGAAACCAGAGATACTACGGCAGCAATGATTGGAAACCACAGATACTTTGTATCACTTTCATAAGATGTTTCAAGATTAGTGAATTAAACGTACTTCATGTAGGACAGCTCTGCTTGTTCGTAGATTTGATGCTTAATGCTAAGGAGTTGAGATTCATCTAGGACAGCTCTGCTTGTTTGTAGATTTGATGCTTAATGCTAAGGAGTTGAGATTCATCTAGGACAGCTCTGCTTGTTTGTAGATTGGATGCTTAATGCTGAGCAGTTGAGATTCATCTAGGACAGCTCTGCTTGTTTGTAGATTTGATGCTTAATGCTAAGGAGTTGAGATTCATCTAGGACAGCTCTGCTTGTTTGTAGATTGGATGCTTAATGCTAAGGAGTTGAGATTCATCTAGGACAGCTCTGCTTGTTTGTAGATTGGATGCTTAATGCTAAGGAGTTGAGATACATCTAGGAAAGCTCTGCTGGTTTGTAGATTGGATGCTTAATGCTAAGGAGTTGAGATTCATCTAGGACAGCTCTGCTTGTTTGTAGATTGGATGCTTAATGCTAAGGAGTTGAGATTTATATCAAACCCTGAACGAGGGGAGCATGCAGGATGCTTCGTTGGTGGATGGCTAGTGCGTCAGATGGGGCGTTTGCTTGCAATCGAAGCACAGAACAAAAGAGCGCATTATTATTATTTCTCTTGTAGTCTACTTTTTCAGCTAGGGGCAGTGAGTAAAAGGCCAAGATATTCATCTCAAGACTGGAAATTCAGGAATTTGCTAGTGATATGAAAATTTTGTAGAATGACTGCCTTTTGGATTGGCTAAAGAAGTTTCTGTGGCAATCCTAAATCCTCGAGATTTTTCTGCAAATTTTCTGGTACCATTGCGTTTGCCGAAAACAACTGGTATGATCTGTGTTATGCTTTGTTTCCAGATACTTTGGATTTCCATTGCAACGTTCTCATATTTCGTGATTTCTTCAGGTACTGGTTTTTTTTTTTTTTTTTTTTTTTTGAAGGTTTTCCGTAAGTGGAATCGCGACATATATCAGTTGTGTCTGTTTCAGTTTTTTGTCCACAATTACAATGTCAGGTCAATTGTGGTCACTGGTCTTGTCTCTGATGATACAGTAGCTTTGTCCCAGTACGTGATGTAATTCAGATTTTCGAGAATAGGTTCTGGTTGGTATTTGTAATAAGGTGGAGTTACAGCCTTATACTGTATAATGCCATATTTAACGCGAAGCTCTTGATGTAGGATCTTGGCTACCTGGTCGTGCCTGTTGAGGAATTGTTTTGAATAAAGAAGAGAGCAGCCGGCTAAAATGTCTTCTACGGTTTTATTGGCTTATTTAACGCCAAGCTCCTGATGCAGGATCTTGGCTACATGGTCGTATCTATTAAAGTATTGTTTTGAAGCAAGAAGAGGGCAGCCGATTGAAATGTGTTCTACGGTTTCACTGGCTTATTTAACGCCAAGCTCTTGATGTAGGATCTTGGCTGCTTGATCGTTTCTGTTAAGGCATTGTGTTGAAGCAAGAAGAGAGCAGCCAGCTAAAATGTGTTCTATGGTTTAATTGGCTTATTTAACGCCAAGCTCTTGATGTAGGATCTTGGCTACCAGGTCGTGTCTGTCAAGGTACTGTTTTGAAACAAGAAGAGAGCAGCCGGCTGAAATGTGTTCTACGGTTTCACTGGCTTATTTAACGCCAAGCTCTTGATCTTGGCTACTTGATCGTGTCTGCTAAGGCATTGTGTTGAAGCAAGAAGAGAGCAGCCGATTGAAATGTGTTTTATGGTTTCATTGGCTTATTTAACGCCAAGCTATTGATGTATGACCTTGGCTGCCTGGTCGTGTCTGTTAAGGTATTGTTTTGAAAAAGAAGAGAGCAGCCAGCTAAAATGTCCTCTATGGTTTCATTGGCTTATTTAACGACAAGCTCTTGATGTAGGATCTTGGCTACCTGGTCCTGTCTGTTAAGTTATTGTTTTGAAGCAGGAAGAGGGCAGTTGGTTAAAATGTGTTCTATGGTTTCATTGGCTTATTTAACGCCAAGCTCTTAATGTAGGATCTTGGCTACCTGGTCGTGTCTGTCAAGGTACTGTTTTGAAACAAAAAGAGAAAAGCTGGCTCAAATGTGTTCTATGATTTCATTGGCTTATTTAACGCCAAGCTCTTGATGTAGGATCTTGACTTCTTGGTCGTATCTGTTAAGGCATTGTGTTGAAACAAGAAGAGAGCAGCCGATTGAAATGTGTTCTATGGTTTAATTAATTGGCTTATTTAACGCCAAGCTCTTGATGTAGGATCTTGGCTTCTTGGTCGTGTCTGTTAAGGCATTGTTTTGAAGAAAGAAGAGAGCAGCCAGCTAAAATGTGTTTTACGGTTTCACTGGCTTATTTAACGCCAAGCTCTTGATGTAGGATCTTGGCTACCTGGTCCTGTCTGTTAAGGTATTGTTTTGAAGCAGGAAGAGGGCAGCCGGCTAAAATGTCCTCTATGGTTTCATTGGCTTATTTAACGCTAAGCTCCTGCTGTAGGATCTTGGCTACCTGGTCGTGTCTGTTAAGGTATTGTTTTGAAGAAAGAAGAGAGCAGCCAGCTAAAATGTGTTCTACGGTTTCACTGGCTTATTTAACGCCGAGCTCTTGATGTTGGATCTTGACTTCTTGGTCGTATCTGTTAAGGCATTGTGTTGAAACAAGAAGAGAGCAGCCGATTGAAATGTGTTCTATGTTTTCATTGGCTTATTTAACGCCAAGCTCTTGATGTAGGATCTTGGCTTCTTGGTCGTGTCTGTTAAGGCATTGTTTTGAAGAAAGAAGAGAGCAGCCAGCTAAAATGTGTTTTACGGTTTTACTGGCTTATTTAACGCCAAGCTCTTGATGTAGGATCTTGGCTACCTGGTCCTGTCTGTTAAGGTATTGTTTTGAAGCAGGAAGAGGGCAGCCGGCTAAAATGTCCTCTATGGTTTCATTGGCTTATTTAACGCTAAGCTCCTGCTGTAGGATCTTGGCTACCTGGTCGTGTCTGTTAAGGTATTGTTTTGAAGAAAGAAGAGATCAGCCGGCTAAAATGTGTTATAACGTACAAGTTTGTCCGCGCCGGACATCGAAGTCGGGTCGCCTCACTCCGAAGTAAGTCGCTGTTCCAACTGAGCTACGCGGATATGAGATAAAGCCAGATAGCAGTGAGTCCTGCTATCTGGCTTTATCTCATGTGCGTCCTGCGGTGCAGGCAAGTTACATCTCCCCCCCATCCGAAAGAAGGCCGGGCACGGGTCAGCCGGGACCATGTGTCGCTGTAGGCAGTCATCTGCTGAAAAACGTGCATTTGAGAAATCCCAGGCAATTTGGTGTGTGGAACGTAACATCACACTGATTTATTTTTTGAAGCAATGAAGAAGGGATTCCCATTTTTCCTGTCTCGCCGTGTGGAAAGAACATCACATCATTGCGAGACTCTTAACAGCCGAATCATCCGGGAAGTTCGGGCGCTAATATAACGTACACGTTTGTCCGCGCCGGGCATTGAAGTCGGGTCTCCTCACTCCAGGGTAAGTCGCTCTCTCAACTGAGCTACGCGGGCATGTGCTCTCACTGCTGGCTGCCTTTATCTCATGTGCGTCCTGCCGTGGAGGCATATCACAGTGTTCTATGGTTTCATTGGCTTTTCCACTCATTCTACAGCTGCCATCATCTCCAACTTTCATTATGTGTTTCCTGTAGTACTGGTTTGCAATAAAACGGTCTTGAATCCCAATGAAGGATCCCTCTGTTTCATGATAAAGCTGACCATTTCTTAACCATTGTCGTGAGGAATTTTGTCAATGTTTTCCAGATCTAAGCACTCTGGATATTTACCGTGCAGAATTTTGCTTTCCCAACTTTACAGTGGATCCGAATTGTTTTCTGATTGAGGAAGGAACTGAGAAGTATTCAAGTTCAGTGGGGTAAAGCTCGTCATTTTGCAGCCAGAACAACAGTCATGACATGTTTTTTCCTAAGGAGTACTATTTGAGCAGGTTTATTGTTGTTCTTCTTATTATTATTAAGAGAAAATGTATGACTAAAACTTGATGCGAAGATTAAATCGTAAATATCTTAAAACATTTTGTATTTCATTTTAGGGATACTGAACAATATAGCATTAAATTTACTTTCAATTTTTTTTACCACTCTCTCTCTCTCTTACGTAAAAACACACGGAGGACACATACGGCAAAATATTCAGGAATACGTCGGTGACAGTGAGTTTCTCTAACCGACTAAGCTACACCGACGGAATGTATCGCTGTAGATTTTCGTCTTCACACGTACTTCATCTCTGTAGTTCGTGACAATTTTTCTTGTGAGAGTATGGTGTACTTTCATTTGAGGTTTTCCTTTTTACTTTTCAGGAGGATGCACTGCAAATAAAAAGTATACACTCATTGTCATAAAAACCCGCACACCAAGAAAAAACCGCACGATTAAAGCGAAACTCGGCGAATAGCAACGGGGAGGGCAGACATGCAAATGATTAAAGTTTTGTGAGAGTTCGCATGCCCGCGCGTCCAAGACCGGCGCTGCAATCGCAATCCTTGTAGCTTTTAAAGCACAGTGGGGGGGGGGGATCCCACATGCGTGCCGAAGTGCACGGTAAGAGTCAGGTGAGATCCCTGAGCGATAGACATGCCGAGGAGCCGCCTTAGATGTGCGTACGGGCAACTGACAGAGGTTGAACGAGGCCGTATCGTCGGGATGAGAGCGGCAGGGTGGCTGGAGCGCCGATTCGGCCGACTTTTGGGCCTGTTGGACAGTACGGCGTGATCGTGTTAGAAGCAATGGGCACGGGAAGGTTCCGGACGACCCTGACACACCACCAGCAGAGAGTACCGTGGGATCGTGAGAGCGGCACGCACAGATGCATTGGCGTCATTGTCATCCAGAGACATGAAGCGGCTGTACAAGGGACTCCTGTGCCGGGCAGAACCTTTTCCAGATGTCTGGCAGAGGCAAATATGCACTTTCGACGGCACTTACCTTTTCCGCCATTTACAGCTGACCATCGTCGGCGCCGATTGCAGTGGTGTCAGCAGCGAGAAACGTGGAATACTGTGGATTGGCGACGTATAGTGTTCAGCGATGAATCCCGCTTCTGTGTGGGAACGGACGACCACCGTGTCAGAGTGTGGAGAACTGCAGGTCAGTGCTACAATCTCAACCTCATTGTACAGCGGCACACGTCCCAAACTGCAGGATCAAACTGCGTGATTGTCTGGAGAGCCCTTGCGTATGACAGCCGGACGTTCCTCACAGTGATCCGAGGGACGTTGACAGCCCAGCGCTACGTACAGGATATCCAGCGGCCCCATGTGCTGCCTTTTCTGGACGAGCGGCCCAGAGCCATTTTCCAACAAGATAACGCCCGTCCGCACACGGCTCGGGTTTACCAGGATTGTCTACGTGATGCTTCGACGCTTTCGTGGCCTTCCAGATCGCTTGAGCTCCCACCCATCGAGCACATGTGGGACCAGATGGGACGCCAGCTTTCTCCACATCCCATTGTTCGTGATTTAGAGCGTCATTTGCAAGAAGTGTGGGCCAATCTGTCCCAGGATAACATACGGCGTCTCCTTGACTCCATGCCGGACCGTATTACCGCGTGTATCACAGCACGAGGCGGTCCGACGCGGTACTAACGCTGACCGGAATGTGTACCGTATGTCCGCGAGAAATCCTCCTGCTGCTGTGATATTGTAATCACTTCTGTCCTTGGTATGTACCATCTCACTACTAAAATCTCTTTTCAGTCCAACGCCTCCTTTTTGGTGCGCGGATTTTTATAACAATAAGTGTATATGGAACTGAAAAAGGAATAGTTCCTTTTCGAAAGCAGCACGAGAATCAAAGGAAGAATAGAATTCACACCAACCTTATAGTACTCCTGGGTGTGGTTCCAGTGTGACTACTGAGTAGGTTCTCCGAGCGAAATAAGCAAAAGTTCCAAAAATGCCATAACCTTTTGATTTGTCGGCTCACATATGTTGATTGTAAAACAATAAAATGCCAAATCTCCATTGTTCGTCTGCTGATGTAAACTGAAACACCCCACAAAGGGCAACCAACGCTTTGAGCCCTAATTGAGTCCTGCAGGCGCTTATCAACAATGTACTGAGCCCTAATTGAGTCCTTCAGGTCCTTAACAACAACGTATTGAGCCCTGATTGAGTCCTGCAGGCGCTTAACAACGTATTGAGCTCTGATTGAGTACTGCATGCGCTTATCAACAACGTATTGAGCCCTGATTGAGTCCTTCAGGCGCTTATCAACAACGTATTGAGCCCTGATTGAGTCGTTGGCGCTCTTTGGTCTATTGAAGCCCTTGCGTCATTAAACTCAAAATAGCCAACCAACTATCTTATTAAATTGTTTTCTAGTGAAATGGGAGGCATTCTCTTCTGCTTTATAGAAAAGCAGCTAGATTTTACATTTTTCTTTTTATTTTATCATTCTTACCTTCATCATCATCATCATCAACCATGGCTAAAATTCCCGTAGGTGTCTTTTGCCGTTTTAACTACACAGTCGGGTCACATTATTGTGACCACCTCCTACTTTTCACGTCAACAGCGCGTAGCCAATGAAAGTAGGCATGTGTCGTGAGCTGGGTTGGCGGGTATATAAGGTGTGCTGTAGGCATTCTGAAAACATATCACTCGTTGCTGTCATGGATAAAAGGAGCGATTTATCAGATTTACAAAAAGGGATGATTATCGGCTTTCGGGCCAAGGATGGCAGTATTTCTGAAACAGCGCAGTTCGTAACCTGTTCGCGTGCTGCTGTGGTTAAAATGTATCGTTTTTGGTGAAATAGCACCATTGCGAAAAAGCGATGTGAAAACTGCGGAGCACCTCGTCCATTGATGTGAGAGGTGAACGTCGGCTTCGAAGGTTCGTGAGGGCCGATCGACACGCTACCGTGGAGCAACTCCTTGTCCGAATGAACCAGGGGTCTACCGGAAGTGTGTCTAAAACGACAGTTCAGCGAACCCTGCTGTGTATGTGGCTGCGATGCAGACGGATGATCACTGTACATTTGCAAAAACGAAGATACATTGGCAGAAAAGGCTTAGATTTGCACGGCAGTATCGGAATTTGACCTCCGCTGATTGGCAAAGGATTGCCTTCTCCGATAAGTCACGTTTTCTGCTTCATCGAATGGATGGACATTAGCGTATAAGGCGAAAAACATCAGAGAACTAACACTCTTCAACCATTGTTGGAAGAGCACAAGCTGGTGAGGGCAGCGTTATGTTCTGGGGAATGTTTTCGTGACATTCTCTAGGACCACTCATACCCGTGTAAGGCACTATGGACCGAATTCGTTATGAATCCATCCTTGCAGACCACGTACACCTATACATGCTGATTGTCTTCCCTGGGGCGGATGGGATCTTTCCGCACGAAAATGCGACGTGTCACACAGCTACAAATGTCCGAGAGTGGTTGGAAGAGCACGATGAAGACTTCAAAGTACTCCTCTGGTCACCTAATTCCACAGGCTTAAACCCAATTGAGCATCTGTGAGACCACCTAGATCGTGTTGTTCGCTCTGTGGACCCTCCACTACGCACCCTCCAGCAGCTGTCAGATGCACTGCAGCCAGCATGGCTCCACATACCTGTGAACACCTTTCACCACCTTATTGAATCACCCCCAGTCCGTCTAGCTGTTGTTCACGCTGCACACGGCGTTTACTCTGGATATTAGCTGGTGGTCACATTAATGTGACTCGACTGTGTATATTGTCCCATTGAAGTCTATTTATTGCAGAGTGGTTCAGTTCTTGAAGAGTTCCACCGCACCAGTCATTGATGTCATCAGCCAAACCCCCTGAAGATTAAGAAAGCCTCCGAACTGGTCTGTAATGTCAAATGGTCTACCGACTCGAGCCTCCAGCTCTCCGCTCCTGAAAACGCCGACGAAGTACTGCGGTGTTTATGCAGAGAAATAATTTCTCGAGTGCGATACTAGACAATTTGTGCACAACAATAAATCGACCGTTTTTTTTCTCTGTATTTTTTGTCCTTAGATAACATCAAAAGATTACATCCTTAGCTTTCATTTTTTTCTTCTCAATTTCCAGCAATGATATCCGTAAATCGGGGAATTCCAAAGTTTTGCTCATGTGCTGGGAAAAGATTTCATGAAAACTTTCCTTTAGTTTTCAATTTGGCTAAAGGAGCAAAAAAAATAAAAAAAATTAAGTTTGTTCACGCATAACGTGAAAAACCCAGCATTTTACGTTAAGCATTTTTGCAACTACGATCTTTTTAAGTGCGTTAATGGCAAATTGGTAGGACTGTATGAACATAATCATTTCAGTTAAAACTTTTAGAAATTCCCTTCGCGTTCGATTTATTAAAATGAAAGACAAAAAAAAAAAAAAAGACTTTTCCGTAATTACGTAACGAACGCGAAAGCAAAATTTCCGATTTAGTGAGTATATTTACTTTAAAATACGGTAAGATGTGTGCTCAAATCCAACTATTTCTGGAAGGTAAAAAAAATTATAAATTAAAATCATTTAGGTAAAAGTTCTTTGTTAAATGAACATGGAATATATTAATTCCAAACTTTCGGATACATTTGTTGGACATTCCAATAAACTTTTCTTTGGGCTAGGCTTCAGATTATCAGCGCATCAAGTAGTTCTGTACATTTCGTGAGGATTATTGTTTTAATTAGGACACTAATACACAACAATTTTATGAAGAAAAATGACATTTGTTTTACGGAAATGAAATGTTGATTAATAAATAACGTATCTATTTATTGCCAGTTTCTTTTCCTGGTTAACCTTAGTACTTGATGCGCTGATAATATATGTACATCTTTTTTTTTTTTTTTTTTCAGTTTGAACACTACTGTGAAAGACAATAAAAATAAAAAGTGAACTCCGTTTATTAGGCGTAGAAAATAAGGGAAACAAAAGATGCTAGCTTTCACTACCTCTGGGTAGCTTCATCAGGCATTTAGTAGTTAAAGATCGCAGAAGCAACTGGAACAAATGTATTTCAAATGCATTCCAGTTGCTTCTGCGATCTTTAACTACTAAATGCCTGATGAAGCTACCCGGAGGTAGTGAAAGCTAGCATCTTTTGTTTCCCTTATTTTCTACGCCTAATAAACGGAGTTCACTTTTTATTTTTATTGTCTTTCACATTAATTGGGCGTACAGAAACCCGTTTCTTCATCGATCGTATATATATTTGTTGAACACTACTAACTACGAGTTTTGTAAAGAAAAATAATTACTACTTTATGGTAATGAAATGTTGAATGGTAATTAATACCATTATTTAAACGACAATAAATAGTGAGCTGATAAAATCGGAAGGCTAGCCCTTAAATTTTACTTCGTCCATTAAAAAAACGACTAACAATTCACTAAATTATAATTGTATTTACAACGAAAGCAGAAAATGCTGTCATGAGAACAATTAGACTTAACTAACATTTGAATTCACGGTGGGTTCAAAATTCTTCATTGGTACAGAAGAAATCCGCCTTCTTCGAAAGCTTTCACTTTCAGGAAAGGTGAAAACAGTGGCTTTTGGAAGTGCTATGTAATTAGATCTATATAAAGGCACTCAATATTTTCCAGGCATGTTGTATAAAAATGCTTACTCGCGTTCACGACTACCGAAAGCACAATACTGATCAATGCCGCATGGACGCCAAGCTAATATCGGCATTCCCTTTACGTTTGCTCTTTGACCTCTCTGCAGAGAGGAATCGCGATGGCCCTTTGACCGTGACGTCACACACCTTCGTAGTTCGCACGCTGGGGCTTTCTCTCCAGGGGGTTTTACATCAGCCCACTCAGGGTGAGGGAGTCCTTTTGCATTTCTTCCGCTCATTAAGCAAAACGCCAGTGTCTCTATCTTTCTGTCATTTTTCATCTGCAGATGTGTCCAAAAAAGTATTTGTTTTCTCGGTATCAATTTTTTAAATAGGGTCTCTTTTAGTAGTAATCTTCCGTACACTTAATATCTTATGCCGTGGGTCTATCTGATTCGCAAGATTTAACGATAGCACTTTCTTTCAAAGGCAAGTATCCTTCTGTCAATCTCCAAGTTTCGCATCTTAATAGCATATTGCTAAAGATGCATGTCTCGAGAATGCTTAATTTAGTTTTGAGGCTAATAGCTCTGCTCTTCCAAATTTTTCAATGGCTTTTAACAGTGTTATAGCCTTTGCAATTCTAATTGTAATTTCGTTTTTGCTGTTTAAGTCATATGTTAAACAGCTTCCGAGATAAGTGAATTTTTCCACATTTTCAGTTGGAAATGTGAAAAAATGCACTTATTCTTCTTACCTTGCTTACATAAAGCAACGGCGTAAAAGCACCACGGCAAGAAGCACTAGCGCTGGTGGAAAAAAGCCAAAAAGGCTGTTTGAAAGTGTACAAACCGTAAATTCAAACGCATGTTCAGGGCCGGATTGCGGATGGGGCATTTAGGGTCTAGAGTTCCGGTACGCAGCCTGAGCGGCGCCTCCACTGGTATGCTTAAAAACATGCGTATACATTTTTTGGTATGCACGTGCCGCACACGACTGCTATCTTAAAGGACTAAACGTACAACAGTTTTCATGGTAAGGTGAAAGGGCGTCTACTTTCTCTGTCAATGAAATCAAATGATTTACAGTTTTTATTATTTGTTGTTGTTGTTTTTTTGCTTTTTTTTTAATTGTAATACGACTTATTCACCCCCCCACACACACACACACACACACCGCCACCATCCCGTATACAGGGTGTTCGTAAACTGTTTTAACAAAAGAAGAGGGGTAATAGTACCCATCAAGACGAACAATATTTGCAATGGAACCTATAAGTGTCACATTCCACTCTGAGTATCAGAAAAGAGTAAAGTTAGATGTCCAAGTTGAACTTCCAACAGTGCAAAGAAAGAGAATTAACGACATCCTAAGTTGCACAATCCCATTTATGGAGATCAGGGACAGACTCAAAGTAGATGCTCAAAGTGGCGGCCACGGATGCCGTTGCACAATTCACACCGGCGAATGAAAGACTGGCGCGCATTCTCGAAGACTTCTGGTGTCGTGTTTATCCTGTCCGCTGCAACAACGATTCTCGCGACGAGATCTTCCACGGAGTCCACAGGCGTCTCGTACACCAATGATTTCATGTGCCCCCAGAAGAAGAAGTCCAGTGGGTTTAAGTCCGGTGAGCGTGGAGGCCATGCCACAGGTCCGCCACGTCCAATCCGTCGTGCGGGATATGTGGCATTCAGGAAGTGTCTACTGCACTTTGTTAAGCCAATCAGCTGCAACTGTCGATGCTGCGTCTTTTCTCTGGCAATTTGCATACGGTAAATGCTTGACGGGGATATTCTGGCTATGTGCTACTTCTCCGGCACGAAAGAAATGACGTCTGAGGTGACGAGTTGTGCTTGTTAGACGTATTTCGAAGTTACTCTTTTTTGACACTCAGAGTGGAATGCGACCCTACGTTCCACTGTAAATATTGTTCGTCTTGATGGGTACTATCACCCATCTTCTTTTGTCAAAACAGTTTACGAACACCCTGTATATGATGAATACTGATCATGATATGCGCATAACATTTTCAGGTATTTAATGATTAATTTCCTATCTCTACTACAAGTGAGCGGTGGAAAATTCCTTTAAAAAGTACAAAACTGCAAATACAGTACTCTCCACGGTTTTACAGTTCGTTCTAATTTCCTTATACCTTGGAAATATTCTTTTCTTTAACTTCAGAGCTAACTATTTTCCTGCGCCATATTTCCCAAAATTCTTGAAAAGGCTGGTTAAGAGGAACCTGGACCCCGTAACATGGCTCTTGCCAGGGGCCCCCAAAATCTCTGGATATGCCTCTGAAGAAATGAGACTGCAGAATAAAAAAAAAATTATTTTAAAAATTCAAATCTATGATGTTAAACAACCGACAATAATCAGTTTCTTCGCTTAGCATGCTACGTAAGAGTACGAATTGCTGAGTGGTCTTGTGCGATTGTGTGAAGTGCAAAACCTTAGGATTAATGCAAAAAATATTCAAGAAATGTAACACCACAGCGGAGGAACAAAAATTAAATGGAGTTACCATCGATACGAAGAGCGAAAAAAATGACTAGCTGATTGGTGACGCAGTGAGAGGGGAAGTAATTTGAAAAGAGAAGTCTCTTTTTTATCCCTTTCAGTTGTGGAAAAGCATACCGGAAAAATGAAAGGATCCAGTTACATTAGCAGTAGAAACACAAAAGAAAGAGAAGAAAAAGGAATAAAGAAGTAACGCTCACATCTATTTCTCCATTACATCTTGGAAAACCCTTGTTGTCGTCGAACGGTGTCTTCAAAAAATCATAAATGCAATCAAATCATGAAAGGCACAAACGCTCTTGAAATATTGATGAGAATCTTTCCTTTCCCATTCTGTAATTATGATTCTTTGCAATTAAAAACTCGATTTCCTTGTGTCTTTTTTTTTTTTTTTTTTTAAGAAACGGTGTGGATTACGAAAACAGCAAGGGAAAAAGAAAAGAAGAATAAATAGCTTAAACAATACGCTGCAAATTAGAAACATCAGGCCATTAGAAATAATATTTCTCTAAAGCAAATGAAGGGGAATCGAAAATGTGGAAACAAGCAGCAGCTTTAGTTAAACAATTAAAAAATTGTGAAAATAATGTTCTGTTGCCCGTGGCTTTGCAAAATATCCAAAAGTTTTCGGCACAGCAAATGATGAGAACTAGTTATTTTGAGAACAGGAAAGTTTTCCCCACCTTTGCTAGCGTTGTAATAAAAAGAAATTCATAGTGGACACGTAAAATGAAATATTATTGTTATTAAATGCTGTATCTTAAGAGTAATAAGTTAGTTAACAATATTTCTCATATAAAATTTATGTATAATTTATGACTATAAAATTTTTGATGTTGAGATAGAATAAAATTGCAACGTTTATTGACAGTTAAATGTTTATTTAACGTCGACTATAATTTCTTAGAGCTGCTTGTAGCGTATTGGGTTGCTCACGGTGCTCGTTAAACCTCCATTCAAATAAAATTCTTAGAGCGTTTGGCTCGGCATTATCAAGACAAATGGAGCGTAAACATTGAAATCATTGAGACATCATCAGAGCTCTGACGGTCACGGATTTTGGTGAGTTTTTTTTTTTTTTTTTTTTTTTTAATTTGAGGTTTAATAACCACCACGAGCAACTCAGTGGGCTATAAGCAGTCGCCCGTCCCAAATTTAGAACCACTGGTTCCAGGGAAGGGAGAGAGCCAGCGCGTAAGACAAGCACAACATCCATGCTTCACCGGGATTCGAACCCGGGCTCATCTCGGACGAATGATGAGAAGCCATCGCTTAGACCACGGCGCCACCGGAGCGACCGAGTCGTTTCTACGTACTTGCAAGAAATGGAGAAGACGTCATATATATATATATATATATATATATATATATACCATCATCATCATTGTCAACCATTATCAATCCACTGCTGGACGAAGGTCTCCCCAAGTTTCCTCCACAACGGTCTGTCTTATGCCAGTCTCCACCGTGTCATTCCCGCATACTTTCGAATTTCATCCACCCTTCTCCCATGTGGTCTTCTTCTGGGTCTTTTCCTGTCCCTTGGAATCCAATCTAAAATTTCGGCTATCCATCGATGGTTTGTCCTTCTGGCAGAATGTCCAGCCCATTGCCATTTCAGGGATTTAACTCTGATCACGATGTCTTAAACTCTTGTCATTTTTCGAATCCACGAGTTTCTTTTCTTATCTCTCCTGGTTACACCAAGCATGCACCTCTCCATGCTGCTTTGAGTTGTTTGCAGCCTTTGTATGTATTTTTTAGTTAAGGTCCACGTCTCTGCACCATACGTAAGCACTGGAAGGATGCATTGATCAAACACTTTTCTTTTAAGACATAATGACGTATTGCTCTTGAAAATCATGCTGTTTCTTCCAAAAGCTCTCCAAGCAAGTTTTGTACGCCGATTAATTTCTTCATCAATGTGACCCTCACTTGATATCTGCTGTCCAAGATAAACATACGTATCTGTTATCTCCAGTTTTTCTCCATCAATCGATAAATCTTCATTTCTTGTAAAAGCATTGAACATCACTTTTGTCTTCTGAAAGTTCATTTTTAATCAAACTTCTTTACTCTTGTCAGCAAGTTCCTGGATCATACTCTGCAGCTCTGATGGGGTAGTTGCAAAAATGACTACGTCATCAGCAAAACGAAGGTGGGTTAGACAATCTCCATTAATCTTTATCCCTTTGTTTTACCAGTTTAGTGTTTGAAAGACATTTTCCAATATGGCATTAAAGAGTTTTGGAGATATGGTGTCACCTTGTCTCACTCCCTTTCCAATTTTTATGTGTGTTGTATTTTCAAACAGCCGAATCTTTGCACTTGCATTTTCATAGATGTTATTAATAATATTAATGTGTGCATCTTCAATACCGCAGGATTTCAGAACCATTGTAACTGCTGATGGTTTCACCGAATCAAAGGCTTTTTCATAATCGATAAAAGCCATGCACAATGGAAGTTCATATTCCCTCTCTCTTTCAATTAGTTCTCTCAGTACGTGGATATGATCTATTGTGCTGTAGCTACTCCTGAACCCAGCTTTCTCTCGGTTGAGCCATGTCCAGTGTTACCTTCAAGCGGTGTGAAAGAACTTTAGTGAAGATTTTATGAACCACTGATAGGAGGCTGATAGGTCTGTAGTTCCTGAGATCCTCAATGCCACCTTTTTTATGTAGCAGGATCATTGTAGCGCTGTTCCAATCCTCAGGAATCTTCTCTTCATTAAGGCATCGAGTGAAAATTTGGGCGAGTACTCTTTCGATTTCTCCACTTGCTTCTTGCATGATGTCTACAGTAATTCCATCTTTTCCTGGAGCTTTTCCACGCTTCATGTTCTTGATTGCATGTGTAACTTCTGCTGGGAGGACTGGAAGAACTCTGGTACTGGTACATTTCATGATGTCTGGAGTACATGTATCATCCCTTATATATATATATATATATATTCTATTAAGAAGAGACCTAAGCAAAAAACAAAATATATATTTTTGACTCATACCAAGTACAACATAGAAAAGGTTATGTATCTACCGGTGTGAGTAAAAGGAGAAAAGATAAAAAATAAAATAAAACAACTGAATGTAGAAAGTGTCGAGAATACTGAGCCTTGGCTTTATCAAGGACCAGCAAAATCTCTGCATTTTCTCACTTCCACAAAGACCTAGTTGGAAATGGGTTTCTGCAAAGCCATAGATGCAAGTAATAAGCCCACCAAAAATTGTTTTAAAATACATATATATGTCATGACCTCCGCAGAGTTGTATGACCTAGCTCTAGTTAACAATTTAGCTTGCATCCATAACTTTCATGGCCCGACCCATGCTCTTCATCTGTTACTATTAAACAGAGAGAAGAAGATTAAAGAGAACTCAAGTTGTGAGAGTGACATAATTATTAGAAATAATTTTCAGCTATAACGAAATGCCAAGTTCGCCTGAGAGAGAATTTAAACCTGAATAGCAATGCAAAAGAATTCCAAATTTTTACATTGCAATTAAAAAAGGAAATATTAATTTTTTAAAACTCAGATTTTTGAAAGAAAACTTGATTCTAAAACCCCCTACTCCACAACTTCTGACAACACAAAAACGAGAATAAATTAAAGACAATAATTAACTAAAGAAAAGCTTTGTGAAAGTTATATGACATAAACAATTAGTTGCAATATGTACAAAGTATTTCAGCAGTGCTTTAAGTGCATAATTAAGTAGTTATTAAGAACTTAACTACTTTGAAAATACAGCGCAAAGTAAAGGAACTATGCTTAGCCAGCTGCTGGGCCTAAGTTTCCTAAAAGACGCGCAAAGTTACCAAGAAAAGAAAGAGTTAAAACCCGCAAAAATGTTAACAGACTAGCCAGTGCCTAAATGCTAAAAAGCAAAAAACAACAGAGAAAAAAAGTACAAGAAGTACAAACATTGAACTTATAAAACCTAAAACCCAAAGACAATGAAGAGAGCTTACCTCTTATGCAACTAAACTGTCTCCACACAAGAGGAAACATGGCTGACCTTTTCCCCAAACGTCCAAACACCTCTGCCACTCCCTAGTCGCTGGGGGCAGTGTGGGTGGGGCTGATGGCCTCCTCACACTGAAAGAAACCAACTCGCGGAGATTTTAACCAGAGAAAAAAATATATATATTTAAGACTGTGGACCTGTATGATCAGAAAGAGCAGAATTAACTCTCCAGAATACATGAGAAATATTATAAAATACACAAGTGGTGTATTTAATAATCTTTGCATGTATTAAATCACCTTAGTGAGCTTCTATAGATTATTCAGAATCTTATTAATTTTAATGTTAGTTTTACTATTTTCAGTATAGCTATTCTAGTGAGTGAATAACTAGTTTTCTTTTTTTTATTTGTTTTTATTTTCTTTTATAAACAGATTTTTAAGCTTTTTTTGTGTGTGATTTTGTCTATATTATTTAATTTTTTGTTTTAATAGGACCTTCATATCCATAGCACTAAGGTTGCTTTTAGTAGTTAATAGGCATCCTCTAGCCAACTTCCTTACGGCTTTGATTGGTCAGAATCATATTATTAACTGTGTAGAAAATTAAAGCAGATCTGAAAACCTTACTCTATTATTCAGAATAATTTTTTCTTAAAGTTCTTTTGATGAAAGAAGAAGGAATTTCGTTCTCTAGAAAACTATCTAATAGTATATTAATGTGGTAATTGAAGTCCAAATTGTTGCTGCAAATTCTTGAAATTCTTAGGACCTGAGAAATTAGTACATTCTCAATTACTTTGGTTGATATGTTATTATTCCAGTGTAGATATTTAATTACTTTGAAAGGAAAATTAACTCTTTTATCAAAGAGGCTAATAGATGGGTTACCTCTGTTGAGCTTAATGCTTAAGTCTAGGAACTCAAGTTCCTGATTACTGTGGTTGGTTTTTCATAAGTTAAGAGAGCTAGGATAGATATTATCAAAATCACTCTCTATAACTTCTGAATTATTGATACACAGCAGATCATCAATATATCTAAATGTGTAAAGGTAGTTATCTGAGCAGGTGGGGTGATTTTTAATGAATTTATATTCCTTAAGGAATATAAATTCATTAAAAATCACCCCACCGGCTCAGATAACTACCTTTACACATTTAGATATATTGATGATCTGCTGTGTATCAATAATTCAGAAGTTATAGAGAGTGATTTTGATAATATCTATCCTAGCTCTCTTAACTTATGTAAAACCAACCACAGTAATCAGGAACTTGAGTTCCTAGACTTAAGCATTAAGCTCAACAGAGGTAACCCATCTATTAGCCTCTTTGATAAAAGAGTTAATTTTCCTTTCAAAGTAATTAAATATCTACACTGGAATAATAACATATCAACCAAAGTAATTGAGAATGTACTAATTTCTCAGGTCCTAAGAATTTCAAGAATTTGCAGCAACAATTTGGACTTCAATTACCACATTAATATACTATTAGATAGTTTTCTAGAGAACGAAATTCCTTCTTCTTTCATCAAAAGAACTTTAAGAAAAATTATTCTGAATAATAGAGTAAGGTTTTTCAGATCTGCTTTAATTTTCTACACAGTTAATAATATGATTCTGACCAATCAAAGCCGTAAGGAAGTTGGCTAGAGGATGCCTATTAACTACTAAAAGCAACCTTAGTGCTATGGATATGAAGGTCCTATTAAAACAAAAAATTAAATAATATAGACAAAATCACACACAAAAAGCTTAAAAATCTGTTTATAAAAGAAAATAAAAACAAATAAAAAAGAAAACTAGTTATTCACTCACTAGAATAGCTATACTAAAAATAGTAAAACTAACATTAAAATTAATAAGATTCTGAATAATCTATAGAAGCTCACTAAGGTGATTTAATACATGCAAAGATTATTAAATACACCACTTGTGTATTTTATAATATTTCTCATGTATTCTGGAGAGTTAATTCTGCTCTTTCTGATCATACAGATCCACAGTCTTAAATATATATATTTTTTTCTCTGGTTAAAATCTCCGCGAGTTGGTTTCTTTCAGTGTGAGGAGGCCTTCAGCCCCACCCACACTGCCCCCAGCGACTAGGGAGTGGCAGAGGTGTTTGGACGTTTGGGGAAAAGGTCAGCCATGTTTCCTCTTGTGTGGAGACAGTTTAGTTGCATAAGAGGTAAGCTCTCTTCATTGTCTTTGGGTTTTAGGTTTTATAAGTTCAATGTTTGTACTTCTTGTACTTTTTTCTCTGTTGTTTTTTAGCTTTTTAGCATTTAGGCACTGGCTAGTCTGTTAACATTTTTGCGGGTTTTAACTCTTTCTTTTCTTGGTAACTTTGAGCGTCTTTTAGGAAACTTAGGCCCAGCAGCTGGCTAAGCATAGTTCCTTTACTTTGCGCTGTCTATGCGCTGTTTTTTCAAAGTAGTTAAGTTCTTAATAACTACTTAATTATGCACTTAAAGCACTGCTGAAATACTTTGTACATATTGCAACTAATTGTTTATGTCATATAACTTTCACAAAGCTTTTCTTTAGTTAATTATTGTCTTTAATTTATTCTCGTTTTCGTGTTGTCAGAAGTTGTGGAGTAGGGGGTTTAGAATCAAGTTTTCTTTCAAAAATCTGAGTTCGTTAAAAATTAATATTTCCTTTTTTAATTGCAATGTAAAAATTTGGAATTCTTTTGCATTGCTATTCAGGTTTAAATTCTCTCTCAGGCGAACTTGGCATTTCGTTATAGCTGAAAATTATTTCTAATTATTATGTCACTCTCACAACTTGAGTTCTCTTTAATCTTCTTCTCTCTGTTTAATAGTAACAGATGAAGAGCATGGGTCGGGCCATGAAAGTTAATGGATGCAAGCTAAATTGTTAACTAGAGCTAGGTCATACAACTCTGCGGAGGTCATGACATATATATATTTTTTAAAACAATTTTTGGTGGGCTTATTACTTGCATCTATGGCTTTGCAGAAACCCATTTCCAACTAGGTCTTTGTGGAAGTGAGAAAATGCAGAGTTTTTGCTGGTCCTTGATAAAGCCAAGGCTCAGTATTCTCGACACTTTCTACATTCAGTTGTTTTATTTTATTTTTTATCTTTTCTCCTTTTACTCACACCGGTAGATACATAACCTTTTCTATGTTGTACTTGGTATGAGTCAAAGATATATATATATTTTTTTTTGCTTAGGTCTCTTCTTAATAGAATGTGAATTCTGAATTTTCATAACTGCTGCGTTGCGCGTTTTGATCTTCAGGTTATTTTGCAACTTTTATTTTGCAACTTTCGTTTTAAATTCTAAAGTTTTTCCTTATTTTTCAGCTTTGCTCTTTAGAATATATATATATATATATATATATATATATATATTTGTCCTGATGATGCCGAGTCAAACGCTCTGCGAAATTATAGTCAATGTTAAATAAACATTTAATTGTGAATAAACATTGCAGTTTTATTCAATAACAATATTTCTCATCTGAACTTACATTTCAAATAGAGCACTGCAAAAAATAAGAAGTGTAAGTTAACAGAAAATTGCTGGAAATAACGTTTCGCAAAGTTAGCGGAAAGTATTCGTCTTTTAACAAACTTTCCGTTTTTAAAAGTTCCCGTTTCTTCGAACTTCCTAATTTTCACTAGTTAGTAATTGGCTTTATTTCAGAAAAGTTCGTTTCAGATTTTTTTTTGCGTTTACACAGAAATTTCCCAAAATCGCAGACCTTGAACTTTTCACCCATTGCCCTAAATAATCCTTTCTTCCCAGGTCTGATTCGTTCCGAAGTCGTTTACTCAACAGAAACCACGCGTCTTAACCTGTGAACCAGAAAGACTCGGAAGAGAAACTCTCATTCAAGCTAAAACTCTCATTGCGCGATGAGGAAATCTTATTTTTGTCATTCATGCGCGTGAATTAGTCACTTTATTTTCTGTTGGAGCTTATAATTATTTTAGAATAGGTTTGTAATTATTATTTTTTTTTTGTAGAAGAATTTATCACATTAACTATTTTTTCATCGTGATTTTTCGAAGCAACAGAATGCTTTGGAACTTGATATCTTTAGTAAACTGACAATGACACAGTTATCTTTAAAATGGGAAATGTATTGTTTTATAGTATGTGAAAATACAAGTTCGTCCGCGCCGGGAATCGCATTCGGGTCCGCTCACTCCGGAGTAAGTCGCTCTCCCAACTAAGCTACTCAGATAAAATGTCGCGCTGCAGATTTGGCGTGTTGACACATCAGTACGTCACATCATCTCCCTCTTAATTTCTTTTTTCTTTTTTGAAGCGAAGTAGGAATTTTTCATTAATTCCAAACAATGTGTGGAACAAACACTACACATTTTTCGAAGAACCCAACGGCCAGTGGATCCATTTTCCACAATCGGGCGCCAATGTGAAGACAGAAGTTTGTCCGCGACGGACATAAAAACCGGGTTCCCTCACTCCGGAGTAAGTCGCTCTCCCAACTGAGCTACGCGGACATTTGCTGTCACTGCTATGTGCCTTTATCTCGTGTGCGTCCTGCGGTGCAAGCACGTCACATCTCCTCCTCCCCCGAAAGAGGGCCGCGGGCATGGCCTACGGGTCAGCCGGGACCATGTGTCGCTGTAGGCAGTCATCCCATGAAGAACGTGTATTTGAGAAATCTCAGACAACTTGGTGTGTGGAACGTAACATCACACTGATTTATTTTTTGAAGCACTGAAGAAGGGATTCTCATTCTTCCTGTCTCACCGTGTGGAAAGAACATCACATTATTGCGAGAAACTTAACAACCGGGTCATCCCGGAAGTTCGGGCGCCAATGTAACGTACAAGTTTTTTTCCGCGCCGGGCATTGAATTCGGGTTCCCTCACTCCCGAGTAAGTCTCTCTCCCAACTGAGCTACACGGACAGAATGTCTCGCTGCAGATTTGTCGTCTTGACACATGTTTCACCTCTGTAATATGTCTCACGCTCTCCCAACTGAGCTACGCGGACAGAATGTCTCTCTGCAGATTTGTCGTCTTGACACATGTTTTCACCTCTGTAGTACGTCACACGCTCTCCCAACTGAGCTACGTGGACAGAATGTCTCTCTGCAGATTTGTCGTCTTGACACATGTTTTCAATTCTGTATTACGTCACACGCTCTCCCAACTGAGCTACGCGGACAGAATGTTTCTCTGCAGATTTGTCGTCTTGACATATGTTTTCACCGCTGTAGTACGTCACACGCTCTCCCAACTGAGCTACGCGGACAGAATGTCTCTCTGCAGATTTGTCGTCTTGACACATGTTTTCACTTCTGTATTACGTCACACGCTCTCCCAACTCAGCTACGCGGACAGAATGCCTCGCTGCAGATTTGTCGTCTTGACACATGTTTTCACCTCTGTAGTACGTCACACGCTCTCCCAATTGAGCTACGCGGACAGAATGCCTCGCTGCAGATTTGTCGTCTCGACACATGTTTTCACCTGTAGTACGTCACACGCTCTCCCAACTGAGCTACGCGGACAGAATGTCTCGCTGCAGATTTGTCGTCTTGACACATGTTTTCACCTCTGTAGTACGTCACACGCTCTCCCAACTGAGCTACGCGGACAGAATGTCTCGCTGCAGATTTGTTGTCTTGACACATGTTTTCACCTCTGTAGTACGTCACACGCTCTCCCAACTGAGCTACGCGGACAGAATGCCTCGCTGCAGATTTGTCGTCTTCTTTTTTTTTTTTTTTTTAATTGGAGGTTTAACGACCACCGTGAGCAACTCAATGGGCTATAAGCAGTCGCCCGTCCCTAATTTAGGGTCACTGGCTCCAGGGAGGGGAGAGAGCCAGTGCCGTAAGACAAACACAACATCCATGCCTCACCGGGATTCGAACCCGGACCCCTTTCGGACGAATGATCAGAGGCCATCGCTTAGACCACTGCGCCACCGGGGCGGCTGATTTGTCTTCTCGACACATGTTTTCACCTGTAGTACGTCACACGCTCTCCCAACTGAGCTACGCGGACAGAATGTCTCGCTGCAGATTTGTCGTCTTGACACATGTTTTCACCTCTGTAGTACGTCACACGCTCTCCCAACTGAGCTACGCGGACAGAATGTCTCGCTGCAGATTTGTCGTCTTGACACATGTTTTCACCTCTGTAGTACGTCACACGCTCTCCCAACTGAGCTACGTGGACAGAATGCCTCACTGCAGATTTGTTGTCTTGACACATGTTTTCACCTCTGTAGTACGTCACACGCTCTCCTAACTGAGCTACGCGGACAGAATGTCTCGCTGTAGATTTGTCGTCTTGACACATGTTTTCACCTCTGTAGTACGTCATACGCTCTCCCAACTGAGCTACGCGGACAGAATGCCTCGCTGCGGATTTCTCGTCTTGACACATGCTCTCACCTCTATAGTACGTCGCAAGTAATTTTTCACAAAACTCCTAAATGTAAAATTTACTTTTGATAGCTAGAATTATTGCCGTTGTTATTTAGGGATCCCCAGACTGATACGTAGACCTCATACAATCCCCTGTACAATACGTACCCGGCTTCTTATTGTAACACAATATGCTCTTCCCCATTTTGTGTTCCATTTTGTTCCCCAGCACAAAATGGAGAAGAGCAGAAGGAATATCCGGTGACACCCCATACAGCACAAAACGTTTCAGATATGTATCAATAATGTTACAATCTTTCATTTTCGTTACACTTTCAGAGATATCTTACAATTACGTTTCAGCAACATCTATTTTGGAACATAACATTACGGTTACGTTAAAAGTAGCATTCACCGATACTACTGTTTTATAGTTTCCATTGTACATAATTGCTACCTTGATGTTATATTGCCGCCCCGGTGGCGCAGTGGTCTAAAGCGCTGGCCTCTGATCATTCGTCCGTCTGGGGTCCGGGTTCGAATCCCGGTGAGGCATGGATGTTGTGTTTGTCTTACGGCACTGGCTCTCTCCCTTCCCTGGAACCAGTGACCCTAAATTAGGGACGGGCGACTGCTTATAGCCCATTGAGTTGCTCACGGTGGTCGTTAAACCTCCAATCAAAAAAAAAAAAAATGTTATATTCCGGCGATATTTAAAATTTTTGGTTTGGCAACGGCGTGGATGCGCATGCGCATTTATGCCATTTCACCGAAGCACACTCGTAGTCGTATTTCCACGTGCTACTGGAATATTCTTTGGTGATACTGTCGTACTCGAGTTAGTTGATTTAATATTTCATCCTTTTTTTATTTTTTGTGATTCAAGATCATCTGAAAGTAAGTAATTGTTTTGATTATTATAATTTTTAAATTCTAGAAAGCATTTTATAAAATCTAAGATGGCTGTGTCCTTGTATTAGTATACTATACCAGCATGTTTTTTTTTTTACATCAATAACATCTCGTGTTGAGTAATTCAAGTAAAAATTGTAAGAGCAGTAGCTGTCACAAGCACTTTAGCCGAGTTAAACTACAGAAATATTTTTTTTTATTTACAATTAAAATCAGCTAAAAGACACAGGCAAGATCTTTCACAGCCGCGACGGCTGCATCTGTAGGCCTAATCAAGAACACTGGTGTGCATGTACAGTATTGTATAGTTATCTCCCCACAATTACCACAATGCATAGCGTGGCAAGTTCAGGTTGCCCGGTAACATTATAATTAACAGAGGTTTTTACAAAGATAGTACATAATCATTAAACGTTTTTAACCGTGTCAGTAGTCCTTGCCAAATAGAGTTCACATTTTTCGGTATTTCCTCATTGCAGCATTCTTCAGAAAAATACGCCTCTGGAAATAGTCTGTTTATTACTAGCAGATATAAAAATTCTAACCCCACCTCAGTCCGGGTAAAATGTGCCGTTCGTGAGAGTCCTGGTTAATGAAGTTGAAACAGTATTGGAAAAAAGCGAGAATTCATGTTTCGCCATACGTAATCCAAGATTTCTTAAAGTGGATCCTATGTAGCAGATGCCCTTGTTTTCCGGGGAAGTAGAACGCAGTGGAATTAAATAAACCCTACAGCGTTTCTTTAATTGCACAGAGTCCCTGTCTTTCCGTAGTAGGTCAAAAACATTAGTTGTCTTGATGCCGAAACCCATCGCTTCCTTCCTACAGAACCTCTTCAGAATGTTTACAAGTGGCTGGTAGAAGTTCATTAAACCCACATAGCGAACGTTGCGTACATCTAGTGTTGTAAAGTTGTAGTCATGCTTCTTAGTTTCCGACGAATTAGGTTGGAAACCTTTTGCCGAGGGAATTAAGTTTGAGACCTTATGCCGGCCTTGCCAACTGGTAAATTCTATTAAATTCTTCATGACGCAGTCCAATAGAAGACGAGTGGGAAAAATGCCCTATTGATCAAAAATCGTAAAGGGGGATAATTTATAGGCCAGTGGGTGGGAAGAGTCATATGGGATTAAAGAAGATACCGAAGTGGGTTTTCGATAGACTGAGAATTGTAACCGATTCGAGATGGGATTTTTACTTAGAAGAAAATCCAAAAAAAGGGAGAGAACCAGAGTTTTCCCATTCAAGGGAGAAAATAGATGCTAGGATATTGAGAAGAAAAAAACATCTGTCAGTTGTTGAAGCTGGTCCCGGGTATGCTGCCAGAAAACCAACACATCATCAACATAACGTATGAAAAGTAAAGGTTTCAAAAAGAGCATAGCCAATACTTTTTCTTCAAAGTGCTGAAGGAAAATCTCTGCTAGTACCGGAAACAGAGGTGAACCCATTGGTGTACCAGCTTTCTGTCTATAGATAATACCATTCAAGCAAAAGTAAGAGCGATTCGCAACAAGGCGAAGGGCTGATATGATGCTTGCAGCTCCAAAGGATTAGTAGAAGTCAAACGTTTTTCTTCAATGATATGGTGCACCTACTCCACCGGAGCATTTGGGAACAGGGACATCACATCCATCATGGCTTCTCTGGATGTGTGTTGCTGTGTCCCTGTTCCTAAATAGTCATAGGAGTTCACCATACGAATCTCATATACAACCATTCATAAAAACTGAGACTAAACCCATTCATAAAAACTGAGAGACCGTTCCATAAAAACTGAGCGTAAAATCACACAAAACGAAGAAATATAGGTACAGAAAAATATAAGTTATTCTTTCTCAAAGTATCTTCTCTCAGATGATATGCAAAGGTCCCATCGTTCAGTCCACTTTTCAAAGCATGTGGTGAAGGCATTTTATGGACCTGCTTTAGCGACCCCTGTACAGCTTGAATAACGTCAGCATCTGTGTTGAATGTTGCGCCACGGAACTTCTCCTTCATTGTTAGAAACAGCCAGAAACCGCACGGGGGGAGGTTAGGACTGTTCGCAGGCTGTGGAATGATTTCAATACTTCATTTCGTAAGAAATTGTTGAACACAAGCAGCCACGTGTGGGCGGGCGTTTTGGGATTGGATTGGGGGTTTAACGACCACCGTGAGCAACTCAATAGGCTATAAGCAGTCGCCCGCCCCTAATTTAGAGTCACTGGTTCCAGGGAAGGGAGAGAGCCAGCGCCATAAGACAAACACAACATCCCATGCCTCACCGGGATTCGAACCCGGACCCCTTTCGGACAAATGATCAGAGGCCATCGCTTAGGGCGGGCGTTATCATGGCGTAGAATCCACTTGCCCACCAGTTCCGGTCGCTTAATTGTTATGTGTCGTCGCAGACGCTTCAAGACTGAAATATAGTACTCAGCATTGATAGCAATTTGTGGACGAACGGCATTCTGGGCCGCCCCAGTGGCGAAGTGGTCTAAGCGATGGCCTCTGATCATTCGTCTGAAAGGGGTCCGGGTTCGAATCTCGGTGAGGCATTTTTATGGGAGGTTTAACGACCACCGTGAGCAACTCAATGGGCTATAAGCAGTCGCCCGTCCCTAATTTAGGGTCACTGGTACCAGGGAAGGGAGAGAGCCAGTGCCGTAAGACAAGCACAACATCCATGCCTGACCGGGATTCGAACCCGGACCCCTTACGGACGAATGATCAGAGGCCAGCGCCTTCGGTGAGGCATGGATGTTGTGTTTGTCTTATGGCACTGGCTCTCTCCCTTCCCTGGAACCAGTGACCCTAAAATAGGGACGGGCGACTGCTTATAGCCCATTGAGTTGCTAACGGTGGTCGTTAAACCTCCAATAAAAACAAAAACAAAAAAACCGGCACTTTTATGATTAAAGAAAATTATCATCATCACATTCCCAGCTGATTTGGTTTGGCGGACTTTTTTCGGAGGAGGCGAGCCTGTGTGTTTCCAGACACTCGTTGTGTGCTTCGTGAGGGTGTCGAAATAGTGGACCCATGTTTCATCGGCAGTTATTACTGTGTTTAGAAAGTTTGGATCCTTTGCAATTATTTGTTTCCACTCATGACACACATGAACTCTGGCTAACAATTGTTCTCTCGTCAGGTGATGAGGTACCCATCTGGAACACACACGATGCAGCAGTAATTTGTCGCGTAGAAAGCGGAATGCCGACGTTTTTGAAATATTAGTTGACGCCGCTATGTCTTCACATGTCATTCGTCGATCTTCTTGCAGGATTGGCCAAACAGTGTTAACAATACGCTCCGTAACAACACTTTCAGGTCGACCAGGCCTAGGAGCGAGTTCTGCCGACATAGGCCTTTTTTGGAAATCACGGTGCCATCTTAAAAACATTGACTCACCCAAGCATTTATCTTTGTAAGCTTTTTTCATTAAATCAACTGTTTCTGGAGCCGTTTTACGCAAACGATAGCAAAATTTTATCTCATGGTGCATTTCCTTTTTTTAATTCTGAATCACTCACCTCCATAGCTGTATGGCGAAATGCAGACGTACCTTAAACAACTGCACAACAACAAAACCAGAATCGGTACGCAGTACCCCGCTAGGAAAAATTAAAATAGGTACATCAACGGAGAAAACAAATACAAGAAAAATATACAAACATGTGAATGCATAGTAAGAACTACGCTGGGAGCACTACAGCAAAGAAGTGAACATAAGATCTAGGGCTGAGTGATCGTCCATATAGCTAAAGGAGAACCAGGCACATTTTAGGACTTTTTATTCTACCGATGTCATATTCATAACGTTTACATATTAAATCAAGTTAATAATATTGCGCTTTCATTTAGGCACGAAATATTAATTCATATGCCCGCGGCCTAGGTGTCTAGCAAATACCTCAGAAATGATACGATGAGTGCCTTTTATAAAGTTTTATAAAATGTTTACAAATACCAAATATCTAGGTTGTAACTTAAAATCTTCTAAAATGGCCCGGGGCCTAGGTGCCTTGCAAAGACCTCAGAAATGATACGATGAATGTCATTTATAAAGTTTCATAAATTTTTTACAAATATCTAGGTTGTAACTTAAAATCTTCTAAAAAGGCCCGCGACCTAGGTGCCTGGTAGATAGCTGAGAAAGGATTCGTTGAGTGCCTTTTATAAGGTTTTATAAAATGCTTACAAATACCAAATATCTAGGTTGTGACTTAAAATCATTTTAAAAGGCCCGAGGATTAGTTGCCTTGTAAAGACCTGAGAAATGATACGATGAGTGCCTTTTATTAGGTTTTACAGAATGTTTGCAAATACCAAATATCTAGGTTGTAACTCAAAATCTTCTAAAAAGGCCCGGGGCCTATGTGCCTCGTAAAGACCTGAGGAATGATACGATGAGTGACTTTTATAAGGTTTTATAGAATGTTTGCAAATACCAAATATCTAGGTTGTAAATTAAAATCTTCAAAAAATGTCCGCGGCCTAGGTGCTTTGCAAACAGCTGAGAAATGCTCCATTGAGTACCTTTTACCAGGTTTATGTAAAATGTTTACAATTACTAAATATAAGGAAATTATCTTTCAAAAGGATATAAAGAGGAGAATAATTTAAATTATTATTCCTTTCTGGAAAATAAAAAAGTTTACCGTTGGTAAGATGGATACCATTGGACGAATCGGCGTTGGACCAATCGTACCATTGGACGAATCGGCATTGGACCAATCGTCCCTTTGGACGAATCGGCATTGGACCAATCGTCGTTGGACGAATCGTCCGGGACCGATCTAGCGTAGTGCTCCCATGTAGAAGTACGATGCTCAGGGCAATCATAATAGGTCACAGAGTCCCCAATATATCTTCAGCAAAGGCGAAAAACAACACAGAGAAGAAAGGGGAATTATGTATAATTCAAGACTACACACTTGTGATGTTGATTTATAATAAATTATCAACGTTTATTCACAATTAAATGTTTTATTAACAGCGACTATGGTTTCGCAGAGCGTTTGGCTCGGCATCATCAGGACGAATCATTGTGACATTATCAGAGTTCTGATGGTCACGGATTTTGATGAGTTGTTTCCACGCGCTTGAAAGAAACGGCGTAGACGTCATATCGTTGACAAGTCGTGAAGAATTCCGGTATATGTGGAAAGCTTCTAATATATTAAGCTTGGTAGGCGAATCAGGTTTATCAATAAGCATAGCGTTTCCAAACAAAAATGTGTGGTTATTTTCGTGACAATGTTGGGCTATAGACGACTTCTTCAATTCACAGTTCCAGTACGTAAGTCTTGTGCTCCTTCACACAAAAACGTAAAGCCCTGCGGGTCTGTCCTATATATGAAAGTCCACATTCACTAGGTATCTGATAAATTCCCCTGGAATTTATGTCTTCGACGTACTCTTTCGATCCGTAAAAATTCATGGTTTGAAAATAACTTTGAAATTAAAACTTTTGAGAATTTTCGAAATTTTTGAAATTCCGTACCCGCTGAGGTACGTGCACAAACTTTCCCTTCTCCCAAATCTTGCACTAAAATGTGACGAATCGTCTCCTTATTAACACCGAGCTCACATTCCGTCATCCTCAAGGTCACACAACGATCATTTTTTATTCTTTCCCGGATTTTCTTAATGAGTTTAGACGCCCACACTGGAATCGGGCTTCCAGGCCTTTCGTCATTTTCCAGGTCTTCGCGCCCGTCCTTGAAACGTGCATACCATCGAAATATTTGTGCACGGGATAGGCAATTAGTCCCATACACATCACGCAACAATTCAACTCTCTCAGATGCAGTTTTACCATTTTTCCAACAGAACCGGATATTTACTCTCTGCTCCGTGACTGAGAATGACAATGTTCTTCCACCGAATGACGTCATGCACAGCGTATCTGCGCAATTCTCACACAAACGCTGTTGCCACCGCATAGGTGATAAATGACTTATAAAAAAATAACCATGTCTCCCCGACCCATGTGTTTTTCAGAGATTTAGAAAAACATCAGTCTCAATACCTAACTGCAGCACGGTGTATTAAAATCACAATGACTGAAATATTAAAATTTCCCCCAACAGAAATGTGATAAGATGTGAAAAATCATAAATATATATTTTTTTTGCATGAAGGTTTAACGACCACCGCGAGCAACTCGGTGGGCTATAAGAAGTCTCCCGTCCCTATTTTAGGGACACTCACTCCAAGGAAGGGAGAGAGCCAGTGCCTTAAAACAAACACAACATCCATGCCTGTCCGGGATTCGAACCCGGACCCATCTCGGGCGAATGACCAGAAGTCATCGCTTAGACCACTGCGCCACCGGGTCATAAATATTTGGATGACTCGATCTCACCACCCCTGGTAGCACAGAACTGTAATCGACGTTGATTTTTGGTTACCAGGTCGATATTACGTCGAGGCATAATTTTCGACGTAAAATCGATGAGCCGGAACGTCAAGAAAAATCATTACATTGAATTTCAGTATACATGTAGACGGTTTTGCGAAATTATTCCATGTTTTATGCATTATTCGATCTTTTATGCAATTATTCGATGTTTTTATGCATTGCATAATAAACATCGACGGTTTTACATCAATTATTCGATGTTTTTATGCGATGTGTAAGCCTCGGGCACATGCGCCTTTGCAACCATTACGTCAAACAAACGTTTTGGATGCTGGTGTGTTGGTCGGTTGTATCAGTTCTGTTGTAAGACGAGATTCTTACCTGTCTCCTTTTTCGCCGGTAATATAAAAGTTGTTTTCTTTGTTTAAGTATGTTTATAAGAAGTTGAATCTCGTTCCTTTAAGTAGAATTACTTTTTAAGATATATAATTTGTACGTACGCATATCCCAATTAGGGATAACCTTAGCGCGATGCTGAGAGATCACCAAAAATTCTGTGAAATGTTTGAGAATTATGTGTCTTTTCGAATGTGTCCGAAAACGCTTGGATGTTGAAACAATAAAAAAAATTATATGATTTTTTAATCGTAGACAACAGCGTCGTAGAATCACACTACAAATACGAATACATTCTTCGTTTTATGCCACCATTAAAAGTTTGGAATTTCATGTTTCAACATCTAAATTGTAGAGTAAACGTAGATTCGACATTACAACAATACTAGAATCGGTGACTAAACTGCGTGATATCAACGTAGAATCGACGTCTACACTACGTAGCAACAATGTATATGTTTCTCTCAAAAGGTAGAATTTTCGTCTACTGTTGACTTGATATCGATTTAATAGGTTTAAAATTCGACGTCGAAAAGACGTAACAAAAGTGGACATGGATATCTATATTCGATGTCGAAAAGCCGTAACAAATGGGGACATGGATATCTATATTCGACGTTTTATATCGACCAAAAATCGAATAACAATTCAACGTCGAATCGATGAAATGTGTTACCGGGGACAGTGCTTCAGGCAGGCTGGTGTGACTAAAGATTCAGGTTGGAGTATTTCTCAGTCCATTGTTTCCTAAGATAAGGAGAAAACTTCAGCTTACCCTCAATGTTGTATGAAGACCATCAACATGAGCCTCTGAGCAGCATATTCTATCATATCCTGCACACCAGAGCAGCAGTTGTAGTATTACAAATGAAGATTTCGCCCCTTCAGCTGTTATCGCCATTTCTGTTGAAATGCCAATATCATGTACATCTGTAGATTGTGGGCTCAGACAAGGGGAGTTCGTTTTCTGTGGTGACCATTATGCCACGCGTAGGACAAGTGAAGACGAACAACTCAGTTTCGATTATCTCGCCAGTCAGACTCTAGGCGCATGCTGGTATAGAAAGACGATGGGCGGGCAGCGTAGTTCTCTCATTAGTGGCAGAGCGGTATTTGGTTTGGAATTCTCTTAGTCTTTGAAGGGCTTTCCTTCAACGGACACTCAGGTGTTTTAAGCGACTCTGTACTGCTCTTACGCATAAGGCTGTGTTATCGGACTTCGTTCAACACCACGGCGTGAACCCATTGCCACGAATTTCCTGCTAATCGACGTTAATTCGGAGTACCGTACTCTCGTATCACGTGGAATAAACCTCCCTGCTTACGAACTGGACAGAGCATTTTCCTCACCTAAATTCAATTGAGCATATTCACCTGTCTTGGTGAGATAGCTAACTGCTTCTCAACGAGATACCAAGACATTTCAAGCAGTTAGATATCTCGTTTTCTTTGGTGCTGGTAATCTGTGTATTCCCGTGCACCGACGTTAATGAGATAGAAAGAAACTATACACTGATTGGCCACTTTATTATGACCACCTGCCAGTTTTAAGCAAATGAGCTATGGCTGCACGCTGTTGCCACCAGAGAGCGAGGCTAGTATAAAAAGGGAAAGCGTAGTACGTGCGACAGTAGTAGAGTGATTTTTGGGTGACGAGATGGGTAAAAAATGCGATTTGACGGACTTTCAACGTGGGATGATTGTAGGAGCTCGGAGCAATGGAGCGAGTGTGACCGAAACCGCCGCATTCGTGAAATGTTCCAGAGCAGCTGTTGTTAATGTGTTTAAAGACTAGACTGTCAGCCAAAAAACTGGGTCTCTACGTGCAACGTGTGGTCGTCATCAACTAGTGACTGCTCGGGCGGAACGGTGAGTGTCCAGACTGGTACTAGACAACAGAAGGGCAACAATGCAGCAAATTACAGACCATCTTAATCAAGGATCCCATCAATTGATATCTGCACACACTGTTCGCCGTATACTGCATCGGATGGTATATGGCAGACGAAGGCCTGTTCGAACACCATTGCTGCATGCAGTTCACAAGAGGAAACGTCTCCAGTTCGCACAGGAGCACAAGGATTGGACAGTCGATAATTGGAAACAAATTATGTGGTCCGATGAATCACATTTTCAGTTGCACCATGCCGATGGCCGAGTGAGAATTTGGCGGAAACAGCACGAAAGCATGGACTCAAAATGCATTGCTACAACCCTTCAAGCTGGTGAAGGCAACGTTATGGTTTGCGGAATAATTTCCTGGCATGCTTTGGGCCCTTTAATTCGTGTTGATCAACGTCTGACTGGCACATCATAGCTAAACATCGTTGCGAACCAAGTGCATCCTGTCATGTGGATGGTTAATCTCAATGACTTTCAACAAGATAATGCCTCCTGCCATAGTGCTCGTACTGTACAGGATTGGTTTCAGGAACATGCCGGTGAGTTTACTTTGCTTAGGTGGCCCCCACAATCTCCAGATCTCAACCCCACTGAGGATCTGTGGGATGAAGTTGAACGAGCCATCAGACAGCTGGATCCACAGCCCTGCAATATCACACTCCTGGAAAAGTGCTATTTATCAAGCATGGTCTCAGATTCCACAAACCACCTATCAACATCTCGTGGAGTCCATGCCGCGAAGAATCGACGCAGTATTAAAGGCAAAAGGTGGCCCAACGAAGTACTGAGGGGGTGGTCATAATAAAGTGGCGGAAACAGCACGAAAGAATGGACCCTAAATGCATTGCTACAACCCTTTAAGCTGGTGGAGGCAACGTTATAGTTTGGGGAATATTTTCCTGGCATGCTTTGGGCCCTTTAATTCGTGTTGATCAACGTCTGACTGGCACATCATAGCTAAACATCGTTGCGAACTAAGTGCATCCTGTCATGTGGATGGTTTATCCCAATGACTTTCAACAAGATAATGCCTCCTGCCATAGTGCTCGTATTGCACAGGATTGGTTTCAGAAACATGCCGGTGAGTTTACTTTGCTTCGGTGGCCCCTATAATCCCCATTGAGAATTTGTGGGATGAAGTTGAACGAGCCATCAGACAGCTGGATTCACAACCCTGCAATTTCACACTCCTGGAAAGTGCTATTCATCAAGCATGGTCTCAGATTCCACAAACCACCTATCAACATCTCGTGGAGTCCATGCCGCGAAGAATCGACGCAGTATTAAAGGCAAAAGGTGGCCCAACGAAGTACTAAGGGGGTGGTCATAATAAAGTGGCCACTCAGTGTATATTCTATATTGCAATTAAAGTCGGTCATAATTATCATCTCACGGTGAGAGAGATTCATTGTTCTATTCGTAATTTCGAAATTCTCTCTTCTATGATGCATATTTAGTTCAATAAAATATTAATATTCCATCAAAATGGTACAACTGTACTAGTTATCCAAATTTCTTGGCGTAGAATAGAAATCAAAGTTTCCAAGCTTTCGCACATCAACCAGATGGCGTTTGCAAGGAAGTTAGACAGCAAACTGAATTATAGAACGCTTCAGCAATCTGAACGCGGTGACTTGACTTGACAATAAACGAACACAAGTAAATGTAATTATTCATTCAAAGACACGAAGCGTCATGTTTGCTTAGCACTCGGAATCCTGGTAGGAAAACAAAGGCATTCACTATTTGAAGAACTGGTTCCAAATTTGTGGCACCTAAAGCAAGACGCTATCATTGCAGGACTCAGTGTTGGTAATGGACTCCAAAGTTTCGGAAATGGCAGTAGATTTAGTGGTGATGTAAGAAGCTAATTTCTTTATGTCATCCCACATAGAAGTAGCGGACCTGAACCTGGCTTCTTTGGATAAGGCCGTAGTTACTTTACCGTTTTTTGTGTCCCTTTTATGTTCGTTGACTCTAATTCTAAACGAGCGCTTGGTCATTCCAATGTAGTACCGCTTGGAGCCGTCCGCATATTGTTGCTTCGTTGGAAGATGGGGGATTTTCGGTGTCTCCTTAAGCATGGCATATAAAGATATCGGAGACCTTATGCCGACACCGAGGTTCATCTTCTTGGGTGCGTTCATTCAAAGACACGCCTCGTGCGTCTTTGAATGAATAATTACATTCGCATCTGTTCGTTTATTGTCAGGTCAAGTCACCGCGTTCAGATTGTTGAAGCGTTCTGTCATACAATTTGCAGTTTGCCGTCTACCTTCCTTGAAAAAACCATCTGGTTGATGTGCGAAAGCTTGGAAACTCTGATTTCTATTCTACGCCAAGAAATTCGGATCACTAGTACAGTTGTGCTATTTTGAGTATTATGTTCCTTTTTATTAATTAATTAATATTCCATATTCTAGTTTTAGGGTTGTGTTAATCATTTGCCTACCCATTTAAAAAATTCTGCAAACAACTATATATAATATTTTTTGTTAACTTTATTCGAATTCTCCTCCTTTATATCGCTTCCGTCACAGTCCTTCCACCTCCTTGTTCCTTATACTCCTTCTCCCTCTACAATTCATCTCTATATCAGAGCAATCTTGATTCTTGAGCATTCTTTCAAACTTCTATCTCCTTAACTGCTTCTTTTGGTATGGAATAACCTTTTTCTCTTCAATCTCCGTCAGTAAGTGCAGAATAACACTGAGAATGCAAAACACCCTTTCTCAGTTATTTTAAAGTCTCCCTTATACTAAGCCCATTTCATAGCTGAGTCCCATTACGCGATTCTGCAAGAAAAATCTAATTGTTTCCATATATTTCAGTTTCGTATTTATTACTTGAAATATTAGTTCAGTACATTGCACATGCTTCCCCAAACGATTCCTTGATATCGGTGCAACATACAAACTCTTTTTTAACTGAATTTTTGGCTGCAAAATACTGTTGACAAAAAATCACTTGATTCGCTTAGAAAGTCTAGTTCAACAAATTCGAAGCTCAAGTGCGATGCAAAAGCGCGTGGATATTAACCGTTCCTGCCCATGTTGCGGCATCATTGGGTAGAAAAAAGCAGCGAGTTACTCGCTAGACATACATCTGCGATTTTAACTCAACGTGCTGATTTGTTGAGTACTCAATAAAAGCTAAAAAGCAAGGAGACTTATAAATATGAAGACACCAGGATGCCATATTGGATGGTTCACAATCTTGTAGACCGCAAAAATATATTTCCCTTATTGTCCACTCCCTCTGTGGTATCCTAGAACGCTTTTTAAGAGCCAATTAAACATATTCCACGTAATCGTGGACTAGGACGAAGAGATCCAGGATGGCACAGGATGGTTCAGAATCTCTGTAGATTCTAACCAGCCGATAACCTCATCACCGACTCTCGCTTTCTCTCTCTGGAGCTTTTTCTTCATTGAATAATTCTGTGATTTCCTCAAGCTCTTTCTTCATAACTTCCCTCTGAGTCTCCCTAGAACGTTTTCATCATCAGCTCCCTATATGTCTTGCTGGAGTTCTTTCTTCATCTTCTGCCTCTGAAACGCGTTCCACGGTTTAAGGGGGTTACGGTGAAGAATCGCTAGGTGGCATCGGACGGTGCACAATCTCGATAGACTAGAACCGTTAGCTTCCCTCATCATCATCTCTCTCTCTCTCTGTGGCTTACTGGAGCTCTTTATTTACCCCCTGTCTCTAAAACGAGTTCCAGGCATCTACAATGAAGGCATATTGTAGATGCCTACAACATGCCTTCATTAAGGCATCTACAATGAAGAGTTGCAGGATGGCATGGGACGGCATAAAATCTCCATAGACTCTAGCCGTTGGCTTCCTTCATCATCGTTCTCTTTGTGGCTTACTGGAGCTCCCTCTCTCTGTCTCTCTTTCTCTCTCTCTCTCTCTTTCTGTCTGTCTCTCTCTTTCTCTGTCTGTCTCTCTTTCTTTCTTTCTCTCTCTGTGGCCTACTGGAGCTGTTTCTTCATCATCTCTCTCTGTGGCCTACTGGAGCTGTTTCTTCATCATCTGTCTCTGTGGCCTACTGGAGCTGTTTCTTCATCATCTCTCTCTGTGGCCTACTGGAGCTGTTTCTTCATTGCTTCACTCTCTGTGGCTTACTGGAGCTCTTTCTTCGTTGCCTATCTCCGTGGCTTACTGGAGCTATTTCCTCATCTCCTCTCTCCGTGGCTTACTAGAGCTCTTTTTTCAGCGTCTCTCTCTGTCTTACAGGGGCTCTTCCATTATCGTCTGTGTCTCTGTGTCTTGCTGGAGCTCTTCATTCATCGTCTCTCTCTCTCTCTCTCTCTCTCTCTCTCTCTCTCTCTCTCTCTCTCTCTCTCTCTGTGGCTTATAGGAGCTCTCTCTTCATTGTCTATCACCGAAGCGTGTTTCACGGACTACGATAAAGGGTTGCAGGAATGCCATGGGATAGTACACAATTTCCATAGACTCTAACCATAGGCTTCCCTCATCATCATCTATCTCTGTGGTTTCCTGGAGCTCTTTCTTCGTCTCTAAAACGTGTTTCATGGTTTTAGAATGTATTACAAAGCGTTTCACGATGACGTAAGGTGGTGAACAATCTCCATAGACTTTAACCATGCGCTCTTCTCATCATTGTTTCCCGCTGTAGCTTCAAAGAGGGCTTTCCTCATCGTCTGTCTTTGACATCCACAGTTTTAGAGAGTAGGATAGAGTATGGAGCTCTAGGATGGTATTGGACGATACACAATCTCCATAGACCCTAACCGTTCCCTCGCCTCTTCATCGTTTCCTTCTGTAACTGTCGGGATCTTTTCCATCATCGTTCTCGGCTGTAATTTCCGGAGGTCTTGCTTCATCATCTGTGAAAGGTGCTCCCCGGTTTCAGAAACTACGATGAAGATCTCCAGGATGGCATAGGGTGCTGCACAATCTCATGGGCCCTAACCGTAGGCTGGCCTCGTCATAATTTCCATGTGTGGCTTCTTGTCTTCACTGCCTGTTTCTAAAACTGTGGAGTACGCTGAAGAGCTGCAGGTTGGCAAAGGATGGTGCACAAGATTCATGGATTACAACCATAGGCTTGAGTCATCATCGTTTCCATCTGTGGCTTCCTAGAACTCTTCCTTTGTTGTCTCTGAAACGTTTTCCACGCTTTCATAGACCACTGTGAGGAGCTCCAGATGTCCAAGCGTGGCGCAGCATCTCTATAGACTTTAACCACGTACCCTTGGATACTGTCCGGCAAAATTTCTTTCTTCGTTAAAAATTCAGTTAGTTCGAAAGGTGTTTTATATTTACAATTTTCTTCTGACCATTACTGACTGACATAACAGATCCACTTGCTGAATTCCAGTGATTGATACATATCCAGTGGCTGCTCCTTCGGCTTTTTTTTCTTTGCCAAATAAGATTTCAATGCTGACAAACCCTACCAACAACCGAGAGTTATTTTATCTTCCTCGGGATTGGAAAGCATTGAAATTATTCTGTACAACATCAGCCGCTTTTTGTTATGTTTTTCCCTAATTGTTTTTAAAATGAACGTTTGTGAACAAGCATCGCAAGCGATGAAACAAAGGTGTAATGTATGAACATATTTTAACCAACTTTAGTTTGATATTGAACTAATTATCCTTTGCTCCAAAACTTTTCATATTACGTTAATTTTTAAAGGAGATAAATTGATGTATGTCTCGGCGGAATTTGCTGCTCTCCCCGTGCATGAGAAATCTGCGCCTGTCTGTGATATTTAAAAAAAAATATTATCATGCATTGAAAGAATTATATGAAGGCTAGCATACACCCTTAATGTTGCTGATCCGTTTTCGACAGAACGTCTGAAGCATGCTGTGGCAAGTGCTTGAGTGCCACAAGCGAAAGGAGAGGAGGTATTAATCTTTGAAAAGTTAGTAAAAAAATACGAGATTCTTCTTAGCACATTTTTTAAAACGTCAGGTGAGCAAATTTCCTCATCATAAATGTGTAAGCTTATTTTAAAACATATAATAGTTCAGTGCAATATTTCAGCGACCACTATTGTCTATTTTTTCAATCAGAAGCTTCGTATTCATACTGGTAACAGCATTTCAGAAATAAAATATGTATAAAATGATATACGGTTCCTGATTTTTCCATCACTGAAATACTGTATGTTTCTTTGGTGAATGAATTGGTATTGTAAATCGGCGGCCACCGTTTTCAGCCTCTCAATGAAGAATCAGAACTCTTGTACTTAGAAGCAGCGCACCCAGAGTATGGAAAAAGGTATAGTTTCCTAAAATCCAGAACGGAAAACCGACGTTTTCAAAGTCAGCGCACATAAAATGCGCAGTAAAGAAGTAAAGGTGATGTTCTCAATAATCTATGACGATATTTTATTAAAATAGCTAGCTTTAAATTTATTATCTGAATACAATTTTGGAAGCAATTTACACCAATGAGTGTGACGTATATTCTAGATTAACTTTCCTTTTTTGGTTTCTTTCCCTATGTAAATCTTGAGTTTATTCTCAGTATTCTTCACGCTTAACGAAATATCTTTTCTCTCAAACGAATACGATTAGCAACACACTTCAGGCTAAATGCACGTGACGTATGCCTGATCTTGATAAGAGCAAGAGATAAAAACGACGACTGATCTATTACTTGAGAGCGTTGTAAGAGAGCGATTATTACGAGCGTTGGGTTGTAAACTGATTATTGATAGGAGTGTTGTGATAATGTGTGGTGTGTGGAGCGTTTACTGCAGTATACCATATTACGATGCGTTTTCTACAGCCTGAATAAAGCTTTTCCGTAAGTTGACTTCTGTTGTTTCGTTTGGCCGTTAAGGTTTGCTTTCATTTAAGAACTATTTCTTAGTATATTGATGTGTTAAAACAGCGTAGAAGTAGAAAAGACTTTTACGCTATGAGTCATTACATTATGACCACCTATACCTAATAAGCTGTAGGACCTCCTTTAGCGCGCAAAACAGAAGTCACTCGGGGAGGCATCGGTTCGATAAGGTGACGATAGGTATCCTGAGGTATCTGGTACCATATTGTCAACAGCAGGTCGTCTCGTTCCCGTACGTTTCGGGGTGGAGGTGATTTAGTGCGGACTCGCTTTTCCAAGTCGAACCACAAATGTCCGATTGGGTTCATGCCAGGTGAATCTGTAGGCCAGGGCATTAACAGAAAATCCCCAGCATGTTCCTCGAACCATTCCTTGACGATTCTGGCAGTGTGGCATGGCGCATTATCCTGTTAGTAATGGCCCTCACCAGCAGGGAACACAGTTGCCATGCATCGGTGAACTTGCTCCGCTACGATGTTCAGATACCTGACAGCTGTCAGGGATTGTGCTATTGGGATAATGGGCCCTAAAATGTCCCAAGAAAACATCGGCTCCTGCCTTTTTCTGGCCAACAGTGCATCCAAGTGCCATAGCCTCTGTTGGTAATCGGCGTATCCGCGCACGGCTGTCTACGTGATTCACCAGAAATCTAGATTCGTCAGACCAGGCCACATTCTTTCAATCATCCACGGTCCAATCTCGATGATTTTGGGCCGATTTCATGCGTTTTTGGCGATGACGTGCAGTTAGCATGGGGTCTTCCGCTAGACAGGCCCATGCGCAGAAAGCTGCGATGAACTGTGCGCTGTCACATATTGCCCTGATCACCACTGTTGTAGCTGCGGGTGATTTGTCACACTGTGGCCCTGCGGTCGCTGTGAACAATGCGCGACAGTCTCCGCTCCCCTGTGGCATCAATGACCTGTGGACGACACACAGCTGAACGACGGTTCGTCGTTGGGCCATCTGTGCACCACTTTTGATACGTACTCACTCACCACAGCGGCACGTGAACAATCCACAAGCCGCGCCGTTTCCGAGATCGTAGTTCCGAGTCGCCGTACCATCACACTTTGTCCTTTATCAAACTCCGATAAATCGGCAGCTTTTCCCATTCTGACTCCGAACACTCTACTAACCGAAAGCCGGTCCTCGGGTTGTATATACCGGGTGATCCAAAAGTAACAGAAAATTTTAAAAATCAGTAATTCGCTAAGATTTACAGTAATCAGATGCGGTTTTCACAAAAATGCACAGAAAGACGTGGGATTTTTTTGTGCAAAAAGGAGAAATTTAGTACATGAATGTTTACATTTCTAACCACCAGATGGCGCCACAGGTGATTGCAGAGTTGGGGTTTTGGTGTAATACAGTTCACGCCGAAGACATGATTACAAATGTTCAATGTGGTGCCCATCCTTCATGAGCACAGCAGTCAGACGAGGTAAGACATTGTGCACAGCATTAAACAACATGTCAGGTGGTATTGCAGAAACATGGTGCCGGATCGAGTCCTTCATCGTGGCCAATGAAGTTGCCCGATCTCTGTACACCTTTGACTTCAAGTTACCCCAGGACCAAAAATCTGGAGACCTGGGCCACTCATGCGGGAAGGAGCGACTTAGGACACGGTTCTGTCCAAACGTTCATTGTAGTAGTTGCTTCACAGGAGTAGAAATGTGCGGCGGTGCTCCATCTTGCATGAATGTGACAGTATGGAGTGCTTGCCTCTGTTGCAAGTGTGAGATAATGCTGTTTCTTAACAGTGCTGCATATTGATCACCTGTGACAGTAACGGTTTGAAATCCAGAGCTGTGGACTTCCTCAAAAACAAAAACAAAAAAAACGGGCCAATAACGAAAGAAACTGTGATACCGCCCCACACGGTGACTTTTGGCTGATGAAGAGGGTTTTCCACAACTGCATGTGGGTTTTCTGTAGCCCAAATGCGGCAGTTCTATGTGTTTGCACTTCCATGAAGTATGAAGTGCGCTTCATCAGTCCACAGGACCGTTACCAGCCAGTCCGCATCATCTTCAATGCGCCGGAACACAGAATTCGCAAAATCTCGCAGCTTCATAAAATCGGCGGGTTGCAGTTCGTGCTCATGTTGAATTTTGCAGGAATATCGCTTAAGGATGATCCGATTTGAGCTAGAGTGCCCGATAGGAAAGTTACACGGAAGCGAGGTAGAAAGGCGGAGGAAGATGCCATTATTTATAACCGGGGGAGGGGGAGGCAGTACCTGGGGCCCGTCGGTTGAACGTGCCCACCGACGCACGGCTTATATTCAGTAGTTCGAGCGTTCTTACCTGCATGGGATCGAACCTGGGTCCTCTCCGTAGCAGTTCACGAACGCTGAGGCCATCAGCGGCCCTCACACTGATAAGTCAGTCGGAGATTCTGTTTAAGTTACGCCGTTAAGTCGCTCTCGGACCCCTACAGCGCCATCTGGTGGTCAGAAATGTAACTATTCTTCCATTAAATTTCTGCATTATTCACAACAAATCCCACGTCTTTCTGAGCATTCCTGTGAAAACCGCATCTAATTACTGTAAATATTTTGCGAATTATTGACTTTTCTAATTTTCTGTTACTTTTGGATCACTCGGTATACTGCTCAGTGAACTCCACCTGCGCCACCGTTCGATCTCCAGGCGCGCTCATTTCTCTAGGCTGGGGGTGGTCATAATATAATGGCTCATCGGTGTATACGGAAAGGGTTTTAATGAAATCTACGCGATTCTTTGCATCCTGTTCAGAATTATTTTAACCCTTCCTGTAACAGTAGCTACTATAACGAAGTAAATTTCTCCGTCATTTTTGTCCACGCCGGGCTCGAACACGGGTCCTCTCATTCCGGAATAAGTCACTCTACCAATTGAGCTACGCGGACGTTCGTTCTTGATGCTATCTGCCTTTATATCGCGTGCGTCCTGCTGGGCAGGCACGTCACATCTCCCCCCCCGAAACAGGGGCAGGGGCATGGCCCGCGGATCAGCCGTGACCATGAATCGTTGCAGGCAGCCATCCGCTGTAGAACGTGCACCTGAGAACTCCCAGTCAATCTGGTGTGTGGAATGCAACGTCACACACATTTATTTTTGGAAGCGCTGGAGAGGGGGATTCTCTGATTTTTCCTATCTCGCGGTGTGAAAAGAACATCACACCATTGCGAGATCTTGAACGGCCGGGTCATCCGGGAAGTTCTGGCGCCATTATAACGAAGTAAATTTCTCCGTCACTTTTGTCCACGCCGGGGATCGAACCCGGTCACCTCATTCCGGAATAAGTCACTCTACCAATTGCCTAACTGACGAGGAATGTGAAAAAGCATAAAACGTGCTTTTTCGCATTCCTCATCAGTTAGGCTTCGACGTACCGAACTTTCAAATGTTTTGCAGATTGCACTCACCTTTGGTTATTCTTCAAATACCATTTTTTAAGCTGTTACACAGCGTTCAGCGATTCAGTTTTGCTACACTCCGCCCAAAGTCGTCCAAACCCCAGTTTGTTGGTTCCATTGAGTTTTTTCCACAAATTGTGTCTATTCTAAAGAAATTTTGTTAAAAAAAAACATAACTTTGATTTGGGGATTCGCACCCGGAATGTTTTTTCAATTGTTAGAAAAGACCGTGACTTAGTCCCAACACCCAATAAATCTGGAGTATACTGTAACCCTTTGGTTCCTCGTGATCCAGTCTTAGCCGTGAAATATTATATCGGTTCTACATTTCGGACTTTCAATGTTCGTGTGTTTGAACACAAATACGCACTTAAGACTGGCTCTACATCCACTGCCCTAACCACATGGCCGTAGCGAAGGGGGTGGGAGGGATCTTAAGGACCGGTCCCCTCCCAAAATCCTAATAAATTTTTCGCAATTGAACTTTTGAACTTCAACAAACAATGTTATTTTTTTTTTTTTTTTTTTTTTTTTTGGACTTATACGTTCATTGTGGAGAACATATTCTACATTTGGCACTAGGGGATTCTTGTACAATTTCATGTATATGGAAACTACACTATCTACCAACAAGTAATTGGACACCCCTGCAATCGACGATATCTGCGGTCCTGGTACATGTCACGGCCGCCGCCGTTAAATATCGTGTGGGCAACAACAACGCAACCAGTCGCATGCAAGATGCCACGCAGTTCGGAGCTCTCTGATTTCGAGAAAGGTGTAATCGTCGGGTATCACAGAATTGGCCGATCCATACGTGACATACCCAGCGAGTTGAAGTACCCAAAATCGACAGTGGCCAACGTGATTGGCAAGTGGAAGATGAGAGGTGACTGTCGGAATGTGCCCAGACTCAGCAGACCCACTAAACTGGGAGTTAGAGACCGACGGGTGCTGGTCAGAGAAATTCGGAAGAATCGCACCAAATCAATAAGCCACATCCGCGGGGAGTTTCAACAGGCATCGAGGAGTGTTCTTTCGATGAATTCCATCCGTAAGGAAGCTCATCTGCTTGGTTATCATGGACGTACTGCCGCACACAAGCCTTTGATCATCAAGTCCAGTAGCGCTGCTCGGCTACCTTGGAGCAAAGAACGTCTACAGTGGACCGTTGAACAGTGGAAACAGGTTCTCTGGAGCGACGAATCAAGGTTCACCCTCTACCGTTCGGATGGCAGGGTCTGGGTTTGGCGTCTGCCTGGAGAACGCCTCCTACCGGAATGTATTGTGCCAACTGTGAAGTTCGGCAGCGGTGGAATTATGCTATGGGGGTGTTTTTCCTGGTATGGCACGGGACCCTTGGTCGCAATTCCTGGTAGACTCAACGCCGAGACCTACTGCACCATTTTGGATGACCATGCGCTTCCAACGTTGTGGCAGTTTTACGGGGTGGACCCATGTTACTTTCAGGATGACAATGCCACCTGTCATGTTGCGAGGTCCACCATGGCTTGGTATGGTGACATTGGGATTAATCGAATGGACTGGCCTGCGCAGAGCCCAGACCTTAACCCTATCGAGCACCTCTAGGACGAGTTGGAGCGTCGAATTCAGGGGTGCCCCCACCGTCCGAAATCGGTGAAGGAACTGACCTGTCTTCTCCAAGCCGAGTGGAAGAAAATACCGCTAGCCGTCGTACAACGCCTGGTTGAGAGTATGCCCCGGAGGGTCGCAGTTGTAATCGCCGCTCGTGGAGGCTCCACCAACTATTGAAGGTAAATAAACTTCGTTTTCCTTTGCCATCACAGGTGTCCAATTACTTGTTGGTAGATAGTGTATATAGGCACAATTCAGTCTGCTGGAACTTTTTTTAGCTCATTTGAGAAAAATAACGAAATTCTCAAGGGTTTCGTCAAGCAAGTATTGCCAGCTTCCAGGCACACGACGGCAATATCAATGTGCGAAACACGTTGGGATTGCAAGCATAAAGCTTTATTGAGATTCCGAGAAATTTACGTTGCAATAGTTCTATCGTTACAAAATTTACAAGATATAAAAAATCACAAATCCTCCCAAAACGCTCATCAACTATTAAGTGCTATTATTACCCAAGGCCAGTTTATAGTCACACTTTAACTTGTATTTTTGTGAACATTACCGCTGTCGAAAACTCTTCAAAACGTTGACTGCGATTTGACGACATCACTGGAACGTAATGATCTCGTGGTAACTTCCCTCGACCGTCTAAAAAGTAACGCCATCGATAAATTCAGTGTTATTTTTAATGCAGCGTCAAACTTGATCACATAAATTGATGGAGTTATCACAATGCCAAGAGTTACATCCAGGATGATTCAAAGAGGGAATATTTCATCAGAAACTCCAGAAGAATATTTCTGGAGGAATCTTTTCGTGCCATTTGTTGACCGCGTGGGAACACAAATTAAAGATCGATTCGAGACTCACAAGACTTTAGTCATAGCGCTTCACACATTTCTACCTCGTCATGTTACGTTAAACTGCGAAAAAGAGCTAGCGACTTGCGAAGGATTTTATGAAAACATACTTCCAGAGCAGTAATCTCATAGTCGGTTTAGCGATACAAATGGATCAACATAGACGTTAATTCACGACCTGGTAACGCAATGGAGGCCCTTTTACAATGCTACTCAAATCTTTTCCCCAACTCACACACGTTGTTACAGATTCTTGCTATAATTCCGATTTCCACAGCTACGCCAGAAACGACATTTTCAACACTTAGACGATTGAAGACATATTTAAGAAGCTCAACGGGAGAAAACAGACTGAGTAGATTAGCACTCTTAGCAACCCACTGCAATACTGAGGTGCAACCGGACGGAATTTTAAATAGGTTTGTTAAATCTTCAAGGCGCGCTAATTTTTTATAAGATGAGTGAAAATGTAAACCTTATTTGTTCTTATTAATGTAAAAATTTGTTGAATTTGCTGATTTGTACAAATTGTATTACACCTATGCTAAATGCTTTAATGTTCTCCCTAAAATTTAAAACTTTCTATCGATACATACTGTAATTTTATTGCTTGTATCAAAACATTGATTCCACATAAATTTTAAGTCATTAAAAACAGTTATCTAAAGGAATTACCTCCCGTTGTGTTTGATGTTTGTTTATTGCAAATTTATAGGCGGAAAGTTTACAAGTAACGCAAATTTATGAGGAAAATTTTATAATTACTAATCCCAAAAATGGGTGGGGGTGCGAAGGATTGGTATAGTTGTTTGAATTGTAAACTAAAAAAATTTAGTTTCCATTCAATCATCAAAAGAAATGAATACCTCACGGATACACATCCCCCCCCCGAAAAAAATTCCTATCTAGGGCCTTGCCTAACCAGGACTGTGAACCAAGGGGAATACTCACCTGACTGGGACAACTCAAGAATTCTGGCGTCAGCAAGTAACAGGCGTTCATTACTTTTATCTGAAAGCTTACATATCATTAAATTTGGTAATTCGAACTGCAATATAGATCTTCCTAGTTTTATTCCACGCCCCTGGAGGCTATTCGTCGAATCCGTGTTTCACACAGCGAAAGTAGAACATCTGTCATAATTTTTCATGCACTTGGGAATTCCCACTGCCCGCGTTTGGCAATGAGGACTATAACGCAGAAGTCTTGTCTTACTTCTACGTTATTTTAAAACATCAATATACTAAGAAATAGTTCCTAAATGAAAGAAACCTTAACGGCCAGACGAAACATGTAAACAACAGAAGTCAAACTTACGGAAAAGATGCTTTATTCAAGGTTGTAGCACGTCTATAACAGAACGATATCAATATTTAAACACACCACACAACTTCACAACTCTTAACACGACGCTCTCTTTACAACGCTCGCTTTACAACGCACTCTTTCAACGCTCTTTTCAGCAACAGTTTAGTCCTCGTTTTTAACTCTTGTTCTTATTTATTATCAGGCATACGTCACGTGCATTTAACCTCAGTTGTGTTGCCAAACGTATTCGTTTGAGAGAAAAGATATTACGTTAAGAGTGAAATATAACTGAGAATAAACTCAAGATTTACATAGGGAAAGAAACTAAAAAGGAAAGTTAATTTAGAATATACGTCACAGGACTTATGTGACTATTACATCATGGTATTGTTTCTTAGTGTATTTATTGCTTGTTTGCGCTGTATACTGTGACACGAAGCCTAATGATGAGGCCGATAACGGCCTCGAAAGATCTTACTTTTAAGTATTTTAACTTACCTTCGTTTTAATAGTAAATAAAGTATTAACTTTGCAATTTCAACTTGGCGAGTTTGACTTATCGTACTTAGACAGCTTAATTATACCTCCTCATACTAGTAGTACGAAATACGTTTACTCTTCATTTATATCATTTTTATAAAACCTACCATACCCACTGCGAAGAGACCTTTTGAACACCTTGTGCGTGTATAATGCTAAATTGAAATACATGATTATGTATAGTTATAAACTGAGTTTTCAATTTATAGTACAAAGTACATTTTTCCGGGTCAGGTCCGGTTCGGATCCAGTTATGTGACATCCGGGCCCGAGTCGAGTCCGGGTCCAAATTTCTAACCCGTTTCCAACTCTGTAACCCGCGCCCAATTACAAGGGCTGGTCAGAAACCTAAGCTTCTAACCACTCGGGAGCCTGGGGGTTGGGGCATTGAAGTATCCAATCTGACAATCCATACTTTTATTTTCATAAAACGCAAATCAAAAAATTATCGTTTTCTTTTATCTTCTCTCCTTTTCTATGTTGCCGTAAAATTCCTATATAGCAGTTTTCGGTTTAAGAACTGCACAACAGTTCCTGATTAGGAGTCCTAAAGTCTTTATGATTAGACCGCGCGCTGCATCGCTCCATAATATCGAAATTAATAATTTCAAATTCCGAGTACTGTTTCTAAACCTAAAATCTATTTACACATTAGATTTTAACTTGATGAAATATCTAGAATTCGTATTAAATTTTAACCTGGTGGAATACCTAAAACGAATGTTAAATTTTGATCTGATGGAATACCTAGAATTCATATTACATTTGCTTTTAATGGAATATCTATAATTCATACTGAATTTCAATTTAGCGTTTCATATGAATGCAATAATTAGAATTCACATTAAATTTTAATTTGGTAAAGCAACCAAAATTCGCATTGAACTTTGACCTCGTATCTGCACTTTAAATTAAATTTAAACTACATGGAATATCTAGAATTCGCATTCAATTTGAAGTTGATGAAATATCAAAAATTCATTTTCAGCTTGGTAGAATATTTAGAAATCATATCAAAGGTTGACTTGGTGCAACATCTGCATTTCATACTAAATTTTAATTTGGTGGGATATCTAAAATTTATTCAAGTAACTAATGATATCGTGGAACTTCTAATTCTTATTTACAGTGAAAAAATGATATTACGGGTTTCATAGAACTAATTTGTATATTTTTTTGTGGTCAGATTTTCGAACTAGAACCTAGTTCAACCTCAGAACTACGTCACTGGCAACTAATCGATGACGTAGTCCTGACGATGAACTAGGTTCTAGTTAGAAATTTGAAAGCCAAATGTATACAAATTACTTCTATGAAACTCGCAATAGCAATTTTTTGTTCTGAAATTTATATTAAATTTTTTCACTTCGTGGGATTTCTAGAATTCATACTATATTTGAAATTGTTGGAATATCTAAAACTCAGGCTAAATTTTAACATAGTAGACTATCCAAAATTCGCATTAAAATTTTAAATTGGGGGAATATCTAGAATTTACATGAAATATTAATGTGGTGGAATAACTGGAATTCTTTGATAAACTACTAGGTGCTAGTTAGAAAATTCGACCACCAAATATATACAGATTACTGCTATGAAACCCGTAATATAAATTTTTTTACTCTAAAATGAATATTAAATTTTTTCACTTCGTGGTACATCTAGAATTCATATTATATTTGAAATTGATTGAATATCTAAAACTCAGGCTAAATTTTAACAATGTAGATTTCCCAAAATTCGCATTAAAATTTTAAATTGGGGCAATATCTAGAACTTACAAGAAATATTAATGTGGTGGAATATCTGGAATTCCTTGATAAACTATTTGGAAAAATGTAATGCCAGAGTTATTTTTTAACAGAAAACAAGCATATCGAGATTTAGAAAATCACGTATCAGCTTCGGTTTGTTACCAGAGCTCTCTAATCCTGAATCTCAGTTTTTTTCATTGCATTCGTAGGAATACAAGTGCACCCCGAAAGTCAGTAAGTTTCGATATTTCCCTCCCCGATATATAACCCTCTCTTTTCGAATGTGTCCGATGTTCAAATTTCTTATTTCTCATTTATCATCAAACGTGCGTGACCAACACATCTCATCAAACCCCAATTAATTGCGCGAATGTCTTTTTATACATAGTCAGTGATACAAGCACCTAGAAAGCCTATTTAGCGCAATTTTATTGACACATATAGGATCCCCTTCGCCGATGACATAATTAATTTCCTTTACATTGATTTTTCATTAAATATCCCGCAATTCTTTGCGATAAAAATCAACAGCGTTTTGGAAGTTCGACTGGTATCTGGTGCTACAGAATGAAAAGTAACATCGATTTATAAATGGCTTTCATTGATACAATTGTGCGAGAACAAACATGGACGACAATTGCTAGGTTAAGAAAAAAGTGAAAGGGAGAAAGTGAAAAAAAAAAAAAAAAAAAGGGAAAGTGAAGGCTGAAGAGGAGTTTTGGGTCTTTCTTTTGAACTCTGAGCTCCCCAGCTAAGACGTTATTCTCAGGAAACTGACGCTGTGGGTGCTTCCGGGAGCGGCTAAAAGGGTTCCGAGCAAACCAGGGGTGAAAAAAGAAAAAAAAATAAGAACCTTAGTTCATTTCAGGCAGTCAGGGGTTGAGAGCCGTAACCACAGTTGAGCCCCCATAACCCATCATCCTCTCTCACTCCCCAAATGTGCGATGTGTTTCCTTCCCTAACCGCCCGTGATTCACGGGCTGAAAAAGAGCTGCAGTATGCGAGGTCGTTGACCCACCAGCAGCGTACCTTTTTCTGGTGCTTTTGCAGGGCATATTTTTCAGGTTATATATATAATGTTTTTCAGGTATTAAAACAATTTCACTCTGACTTACCCAGGGTTGCATTCAGGGAGTTTTTTCTGGGGAAATAATTACAAATTTTGAGGGGGATGAAACTTTTTGACTGATTATATTCATTATATATATAATTTCCTCATCATCATCATTGTCCACTGCTGGACGAAGGTCTCCCCAAGTTTCCTCCACAACGGTCTGTCTTGTGCCAGTCTCATCCATGTCACTCCCGCATACTTTCGAATTTCATCCACACATCTCCCATGTGGTCTTCTTCTGGGTCTTTTCCTGTCCCTTGGAATCCAATCTAAAATTTCGGCTGTCCATCGATGGTCTGTCCTTCTGGCAGTATGTCCAGCCCATTGCCATTTCAGGGATTTAACTCTGATCATGATGTCTTGTCATTTTTCGGATCCACGAGTTCCTCTTCTTATCTCTCCTGGTTACACTAAGCGTGCACCTCTCCATGCTCTTTGAGTTGTCTGTAGCCTTTGTATGTCTCTTTTAATTAAGGTCCACGTCTCTGCACCATACGTAAGCACTGGAAGGATGCATTGATCAAACACTTTTCTTTTAAGACATAATGGCATATTGCTCTTGAAAATTATGCTGTTTTTTCCAAAAGCTCTTGAGGCAAGTTTTGTACGCCGATTAATTTCTTCATCAATGTGACCCTCACTTGATATCTGCTGTCCAAGATAAATGTACGTGTCTGTTATCTCCAGCTTTTCTCCATCAATCGATAAATCTTCATTTCTTGTAAAAGCATTGAACATCCCTTTTGTCTTTTGAAAGTTCATTTTTAATCCCACTTCTTTACTCTTGTCAGCAAGTTCCTGGATCATACTCTGCAGCTCTGATGGGGTAGTTGCAAAAATGACTACGTCATCAGCAAAACGAAGGTGGGTTAGATAGTCTCCATTAATCTTTATTCCTTTGTTTTCCCAGTTCAGTGATTGAAAGACATTTTCCAATGTGGCATTAAAGAGCTGCGGAGATATGGTGTCACCTTGTCTCACTCCCTTTCCAATTTTTATGTGTGTTGTATTTTCAAACATCCGAATCTTTGCACTTGCATTTTCATAGATGTTATTTATAATATTAATGTATGCATGTTCAATACCGCAGGATTTCAGAGCCATTGTAACTGCTGATGGTTTCACTGAATCAAAGGCTTTTTCATAATCGATAAAAGCCACGCACAATGGAAGTTCATATTCCCTCGCTCTTTCATATATACACACACATTAATACATATAAAAAATTTAAATCGATTATAAAATTTTTATTATGCTCGTGTATTGCAAATGCAAATTCCAAGAAATCTACACATACAAGTATTAAAAAGGTTAAAATGTTACACCTTTGCTTTAATTCAGTAACACACCACGGATTTAAAAATGGGACGGTGTAAAATCTTGAGGATGCTAATAAGATAACGCTGTGGTGAGGAAAGTCCCCTTCCCCCCCAAAAAAATATATTAAGAGTAGTAAAAAAGTCCTCGCCTTTCTACAAACGCATTTTTACAGTGTTACCTAAAAGCATATGGGCCGCCCCGGTGGCGCAGTGGTCTAAGGCGCTGGCCTCTGATCATTCGTCCGTAAGGGGTCCGGGTTCGAATCCCGGTCAGGCATGGATGTTGTGTTTGTCTTACGGCACTGGCTCTCTCGCTTCCCTGGAACCAGTGACCCTAAATTAGGGACGGGCGACTGCTTATAGCCCATTGAGTTGCTCACGGTGGTCGTTAAACCTCCAATCAAAAAAAAAAAAAACATATGGTGCCACGGTGGCGCACTGGTCTAAGCCAGTATTCCGCAATCTTTTTCTACTCGCGGCACACCATAAATTACATTATCAATGACTCAACACGGCACACCAAAATGTTAATACCCTCAAAAACGTATGATATGACACTAATAATATAAATACGTAATGTAATCAATCTATTATTACTATTATATTATATTATTATTAAACAGAAGTCGACTCGTGCATTTAGTAACGATTTATGAACTTTAATTCACGGTAGAAAATACACTTTTCTATTACTATTAAAGTAAATAATTCTACTCATACTTTCAAAGTGATACTTGCGCCTGCTTAGCTGCACACAGGCGGCTGATCCGAGGCGGAATCGCTGACAATGCAAGTCTCATTTCTTCATCAAAGGATTTGAGTCTCTCCCTCTTTGATGTTTTACACTGGCGGAAAGTGAAAAAAGAACCCCAAGAAGGAATTGGCGGACGATCATGAAATTTACATATGTTAATGGGGTCGAGTTTACGTAGGTGTGATGTTAATTTCGGGACCAACTGGTGAGCGCTTACGCCACAGCACGGCATAATATGCAAATTATCGTCGGTGGTATTTAAGAAGTACGGCGAAGTGAATGTAATCAGTCGTCGGTGTACGGACACGTGCGAAGACCCTGAAGAAGCTGCAATGCCTGGAAATGGAAGACGTGTACGATTTCAGCAGTTATCGGACTTTGAGCGAGGTCGTCTAGTCGGACTCCGCGAGGTCGGGTGGTCGTATTGCGGAGCGAATTGGACGGGAAGTATCGGTGGTGGTACGATGGTGGCATAGATGGTCCGAGGAACATTCCCACACGAGAAGACGTGGAACCGGAAGTCACAGACGGACTGATGAGCGGACCGATCGACGCATAAGAAGAGCGGCGTTGTCAAGCAGAGCATCCACTGCGACGCAAATCCGAGCTGTCGTTGCACCTGAGGTGACTGTGCGAACAATCCGCAACCATCTACTGGATACAGGACTACGTGCACGTGTGCCTCTGACTCCATCCCACCGTCAGGAACGGCTGCAGTGGTGTCGCCAACGTCTGCACTGGAGAACGCAATGGCGATCTGTCGTGTTCAGCGATGAAAGCAGATTCTACTTGGGAGCCTCCGATGGCCGTATGCGTGTTCGTAGACGCACAGGGGAGCGTCTCCACCCTTCTTGCATCCGCCAGCGACACACAGTGCCTACACCTGGTCTCCTGGTGTGGAGAGCGATCAGCTATCACTCCCGTACACAACTAGTGTTTGTACCTGGTACGTTAAACGGCACCTCCTACATCAACAACATCATTCAGCCCGTTGTTGTGCCATTTGTAAGGTCGGTCCATCGTAGTGTTTTCCAGCAAGATAACGCACGCCCACACACGGCACGTGCAACGCAACATGCACTTCAAGGTGTGAGACAACGTCCATGGCCTGCACGTTCACCGAATTTGTCCCCCATTGAGCACGTGTGGGATTTTTATGGGACAACGACTTATCCGGTCCCCACGGCCAGCCACGACCATCCCCGATTTGCGCGTCCAGGTTGAGGATGCTTGGAACTCAGTACCCCAAACTTACATCCAACATCTGTACGACAGACACCATGCCAGAATTGCACAGTGTGACGCAGTTCATGGCGGTTCAACCTCGTACTAACCATGTTACATGGAAATGTTATTTTTCAGTTTATCAGCAAATACAGCTGTATTTTGCCATAATGTTTTGATCACGTTATCCTCTGTATTCCGTTATTATGCTGTATAAATTTCGTTGGTATCAGACGTCTCCTTCTTGGTGTTCTTTTTTCACTTTCCGCCAGTGTAATTTCAGTCAACGTCGAGAAGCCCAGTTCACACAAATATGTAGTTGAAAATGACAATAACACATTAACTGGATCTCGGAGATAGTCTGGTATTCACTCCTTATTGTCAACCAAAATGTGACTAAAAGCACTTCGAGAAGTTTTAATTTCAATGTTCTGTCTGCTTTTAAATCTGCGAGTTCCTCTTGTATATTAATCGGAAGAGGTTTTGAATTCGCAACGAATGTATCACGAACCCAGTCGAAATCTTGAACACTCTCTCCAAAATACTTCTTGAACTTCTGCTGCAAGATTTCTAAATGTTCTTTAATTAAGTCCATCACCACTTTATTACCATCAGCAAGTGGCCATACAGTCGGGAACGTCTCAAAGGACCCATTAGTTTAATAGTAATAGAAAATAGTAAGAGTGACTAGCAATCACAATTTTCGGACTACTTCAGAGCACAGTTGTGATAGAACTGAAATAATTGTAAGACGCAGGGCCTATACTCTTCAAAGGGAAGGAGAGACACTATACAGACTTATTTAAAATAAAGTCTAAGAATGGGTTTGTGCATCGGTACAGGAAAAAAGTAATAAAGTTGAAAAAGCACTAACATACAGGGACAAATACCAAAACAACGTAATAAAATAATAAAAGACAGGGAAAGTTTTGCTAATCCCCACACTTTTGGAGAAAAGCGTACACAGAACATGCTACAAAGGTAACGAAGAAGCCGCATAGCACAGTGGTAGAGGCCAAATATACAAATATAGCAATAAGCAAAACTACGATATAACAACTGTGAGTAAATAATTTACATTTAATTTCTTAGAATACATAAAAATTCGCGGCTTGTAATAAAGAATAAACAAGCATCATCTTATTTAATCAGTTCAGCGGCAGAGAATGAAATACAAGCATTCGTCCGAAAGGGGTGCTGGTTCGAATCCAGGTGAGGCATGGATGTTGGGTTTGTCTTACGGCACTGGCTCTCTCTCTCTCTTCCCTGGAACCAGTGACCCTAAATTAGGGACGGGCGACTGCTTATAAGCCTATTGAGTTGCTCACGGTAGTCGTTAAACCTCCAATCAAAAAAAAAAAGAAAAGCATATGGTGTAAACCATTTCCCTGCCATTCGGTTTCAGCCCATTTAGATTAGCACATAGCAGTGAAAAAAACATTTTAACTGTTTGAATGACAGTTTGAGGTGCCTCGATTTTTTTTTCACAGAGTGTAAACCTCCCACCGCAAGGAAAAAACACTTTTTATGGGAACAATTCTAATAATTTGCTATTGTTAAAAATTAGGTAGCAAATATTTTGTTGTATTGGAAGCCCTAACGTCACATTAGCTACACTGAGGCTTAACCGTTATAATGAATTAGCTTTATTTTCTTTCCGCTAAGCTAATTAATATGAATGATGCTCTACCTACCAGCTAGCTAATGATATACTTGTACTAAGCTTCAAAATACTGAATTCAAAAAGGGTGTTGTTACTAGTTAATTACGAACGTAAATAAAGTCTTAACGCTGGTTATTTATGGTAAGAAAACTAATGTTATAAACCTAACAGCCAGACAGAGGTCTGACAAAAACTATGAATTGAGAAAGACTAACTTACGGCAACTTGTTTATTATAAGACTCTTGGTCATCTAAAGCACACACACAACTTGTTTTACAATAATGAAGAATCTCTCCTCATAACAACACAATCTCTCCTCGTAAACAACAACGCTCTCTCATAACAACAACAAAAGCTCTCTCTAAGTCTCGATGAACGCGCCTATATACTAGCTACCACCACGTCATGACTTACACTCATTGCCAGATCTCATTCATCGGATGAAATAATATTTCGTTCAGTAGGAAGATAATTTACATAGTAAAATAAAATAACCAGAGATAGTAAAATCAAAAGGAAAGTGAATATAGAGTATACGTTACACCGTATACATAGAAAGTCGGCATTTAGAAGACTAAAACAAAGATGAATGCCAGCTTTCAAAAGATGATGACGTATTGCACTGCAAACATCCCTACCCTGTGGAATTAGGTTTTTATTGCGGAAGTAGTCCGAGTTGTCAGGCTTGGCAAATTGCCCATTTAGCGAGGACTGTTAATGTTTTTTTGAAGGATGATAGAAATTTTGACGTCCATGTGGATGGTTTTTTTTTATTATTGTTATTAAAACACTTTCCCTCATTTTCTTTTTTTTTTAATTAATTTCTCTGAATATTCAGTTATAAAAAAAAACAATTAGACTAAATATAAGGGGAGATCGCCCAAAACTCTACGGGAGGGAGTTCATTGATTTTCGGGGAGCTAAGCACCCCCGAGAAGATGCCTGAATACATCGCTGGTCACTTACCATATTCATGACAACACAAAAATCACAAAACGCTGAAAGTCAAATCAACTATAAAAACACAAAAAAATAATAAAGTCGGCCACTGGGACCTAATCTTCAGGAAAAGGCATCCTCAGCAACCGACCAACTCAAGTACAGGTTTCATGTGGGTGAAATTTATATTAGCCCAATAAGACGTCTATTTAGATTTTGTTAATTTAGGATAAATTCCAGTCTTTCCTGCCTGGACTCAGCGGCGTAACTACCACCCCCGCAGCTGAAGGGGGGGCGCAGTTAACAAAGGAGCGTACTGCAGCTGCCAGTTATAGGTTTATGAAAACATTTGAAAAAGTACGATAATTAGCCCAAAGATTCATATTTTGCTTTAAGATATATTCAGCTTTGCCTAAATAAATTCCCAGTTTCACTTTTAAAACACTGAATGTCCTACAGATTGAAAGTGTTCGGCTCTTTGACTTCAGGTTGTAATACGATTGCTCTGCAATGGGTTCTAAATAATACGATCGCTCTCCAATTGCCCTCTCTCTGCGCTGCTGAGGAAAAGGGCGAGGCCACAGTGGGATTCACCCTGGAGGATGCGAGAAAACAGTCAGTTACCTAGGATTACGTACACGACAGGCATCAACGTTTATTCACAGCAGCCGCAGATTTGCCATGTGTAAAAGGGTGATTTCTTCAAGTGATTAATTTTGGTTTTAGACAAAGCTGTTACACGTATTGTCAAATCTATTACTTCAAAATTTAAAACTACAGGGCTCTATGTACCACCATTACTTTTGCAGACACTCTCTCTGAATTCCTAACCCCGTCCTCAACAACCACACACACAACCCCCGCAAAAAATGCATCGTCCCTCGTGTTCGAAATCCTGGGAAAATGACTCTGCTTAGGGATACTGAAGTAAATCTTCCGGGGGGGGGGGGGGCGTACGTTGTGCAAGTGACGCTTCTGCCTGGACTAAGGACAAAACAACACATAAATCAAAATTAAGACAGTAAGTGATACACATCAACAAAATGTAAACATAATCCCATGAACACGGCTAGCAACAATTCCATGTTAGATTACCTCATGAACTAAATTGGAAATTAAAGCAAAACTCTAGGTGTGTTCAATGACATGGATGCAAGACTTTGATGTAATTAGTTTTTCAGCGGCTACTCGGAAGAAGAGATAGTATATATTGAGGCCCTAAATATACCGTATGTTTCCGTGTATAAGACGATTTTTTTTTACAAAATTTTTAGACCGAAAATTGGGGGTCGTCTTATACACGGGTATAACGAAGTAAATTTCTCCCTCATTTTTGGTCTACGCCGGGATTCGAACCCGAGGCCGCTTATTCCGGAACAAGTCGCTCTACCAACTGAGCTACGCAGACATTTGTTCTGAATCCTATCTGTCTTTATGTCAAGTGCGTCCTGCTGGCAGGTACGTCACATCTCCCCCCGAAAGAGGGCCGGGGGCATGGCCCACGGGTCAGCCGTGACCATGAATCGTTGCAGGCAGACAACCACTGAAGAACGTGCACTTGAGAACTCCCCGTCAATCTGGTGTGTGGAATGCAACGTCACACACATTTATTTTTCGAAGCACTGGAGAAGGGATTCTCTGATTTTTCCTATCTCGCGGTGTGGAAATAACATCACACCAATGCGAGATTTTGAACGGTCGGGTCATCCGGGTAGTTCGGGCGCCATTATAACGAAGTGAATTTCTCCGTCATTTTTGGTCTACGCCGGGATTCGAACCCGAGGCCACTTGTTCCGGAATAAGCGGACTCGGGTTCGAATCCCGGCGTAGACCAAAAATGACGGAGAAATTTACTTCGTTATACGGGGGATAACCTGTTGAGAGAACCCTGCTGTTACAGCGGAGAAACTGCCAGCACCTCTTGTCCCCTGTTCACGCTACGACTTGCAAGCAGTTATTTCTGGTGGACTTACAGGTCAGCTACAGCTTCTAGATGTTTCCATCAAAAATGCTCTTCAAAGCCCTGATGAAAGAAGAATGGAATAAATGGATGCAGAAAGCAGGTAATGACTTCACACCGACAGGGAGAGCAAAAAAACAACCATTAATGAGGTCTGTAACTGGGTCCTAAACTCATGGAATGGAGTCAAGCAAAAGGTAAGGTTGTGAAGTCCTTCAATAAATGTGAAATCAGCAATGCCATGGATGGAACTGAAGATGATCTAATATAGACTGAAGAGCAATTGAATTAGAGACAGCTGGCGTTATGCAAATGTGGCGCTGTGGGCGGCCCTGTAAACGGAAACGACATGACGTATGCAGCGATCCGACAATATAAGGAGTGATGCGACGGGAATCAGTAAGAGTCGGACGCAGTATACGAAGGATCTAAGCGCATTTGATCGTGGGAAAATTGTCGGGGCCCGACGAATGGGTCACTCCATCTCGGAAGTCTTGCAGGCACTGGGATTTTCACGAGCCACTGTGTCACTGGTGCACCGTGAGCACATCGAATCCGGTAAAACCATCCCTGCAAGGGCCAACTGCCGTGGACAACAGCGTGTGGATGAGCGGGATCATCGTCGGCTAGCTTGCATTGTAACAGCGGATAGACGGACCACAGTGCAAGAAATCACTCGGCAATTTAACGCTGGTGCACAAAAACGTGCAAGCAGCCACACCATCCAGAACCATCTCCTCGCTATGGGCTACAGAAGCCATCGTCCCACGAGGGTACCGCTGCTAACCGCACATCACAGGGTGCAAAGATTAACATGGGCGCGGGAACATCGCCACTGGACTCTAGACATGTGGAAAAATGTTGCCTGGACTGATGAGTCGAGATTCACGATGGTACATGCGGATGGCAGGATACGAGTACGGCGCAAACCACATGAAGCGATGGATCCTTCTTGCCAGCAGGGTACTCTTCAAGCTGGTGGGGTGGCATTCTCGTCTGAGGACTGTTTACGTGGACTGAAAGGGGACCCCTGGTACGTGTGACATCGTCCCTCACAGGTCAACGTTACCGGAATATCCTGGACGACCATTTGCTCCAGTTTGTGCGTCTTCAATATCCCACTGGGGACCTCATCCTGCAACAAGACAATGCTACTCCCGATTTGTATCCGAATGGTTGGATGAATACTCCACCGACGTGACCTCGCTTCCTTGGCCAGCTAGGTCACCTGACCTCAATCCCATCGAACACATCTGGGATGCCATCGAGAGAGATGTTAGAGGCTCTGACCCCCCTCCATGAAATCTTCGTGAACTGTGGGAGCTTGTTCAGGGGTCGTGGATCCGTATGGCTTCCCAACGCTTCCGGTGTCTTGTCGAGTTCATGCCGAGACGAATCGCCGCCGTCATCAGGGCGAAAGGTGGTGCTACACGTTACTAGACGGGTATATGTAATTCAATTGCTCTTCAGTGTACATGTGGAATAGACTATATTTCAGCGAAAAAAAGAAAAATTATCAAATTCGTCTATTCACTAAATACCTACCAATATAAAATTTCTCAGCTTCAAGTAAAAAAAATCATGCTGGCATAGTATACTAATACAACAACACAGCCACTACTTAGGTTTTATAAAATGCTTTTTAGAATTTAAAAATTATAATAATCAAAACAGCTGCTTACTTTTCTTGAATCACAGAAAAAAGGATGAAATATAAAATCAACTAACTAGCTAACTCGAGTGTCACCAAAGAATATCCCATTAGCACGTGCAAATACGACTACGAGAGTGCTTCGGTGAAATGGCTTAAATGCGCATACGCATGCCCGCCGTTGCCAAACCAAAAATCTTAAATATCGCCGGACTGTAGCATCAAGCTAGCAATTATGTATAATGGAAAATATAAAACAATAATATCGGTGAATGCTATTTTTAACGTAACCGTAATGTACAAAGAGTTATGTTCCAAAATAGATGTTGCTGAAACGTAATTGAAAGATATCTCTGAAAGTGTAAGAAAAATGAGAGATTGTAACATTATTGACACACATCTGAGACGTTTTGTGCCGTATGAGTTATTAGTTTTGCGGCAGCAATATTCATTAATCCACCTACGTAAGTACCGCACACGGTCACTTTCAAAGCGTGGTTAAAGTGAATTTTAAACCGTCATCTACACAGGAGACAAGTAAAGAAGCTTATTGCACGTGTTTTTCGTTTGCCATTCAAAGAAGTTAATTGTAAAATTTCAATAGTCAAAATCCAAATAAAATAAAAAAATTTGAGTTGAAAGTACGTACAAGAACAAAAAAAATTGCTGTTAAAACTAATAATGTATTTTAAATCGTTTTTCATGTTCTTTCGAGAAAAGTATTATCAGGCGAAAAGTGCCTTTCGGATGGGCTTGAAAAATCATTACATTCACTAAAGGAAATAAAATATGATAAGCTGGAGCAAGCCTTATTATTATAGAGAGAACAAATAAACACAAAACGTGACGTCATTACAGACGAAATTAGGTAGTCCAGAAAATGCTCGATAATTCGCAGTTCTGCTGGAAATTAGAAATTTTTCATATATTGCTTTATACACTGAAGGGCCAAAAGACATGGGATACGTACCTAGTATCGTGTAGGAACTCCTCTAGCCCGGCGAAGTGCAGCAACTCCACGTGCCATCGATTCCACAAGTGGCCGGAAGACTTCTGGAGAGATGTTGAGCCATGCCGTCTGAACAACCTCCCACAGTTCCCTGGTGTTGCTAGGTGCACGATCTTGGGTGCGAATGGACCTTTCCACCACGTTCCATAAGTGCTCTTTTGGGTTCATGTCGGGAGAAAGTGGGTGGCCACACCATTCCTCGGAATTGTCCAGAATGCTCCTTGAACCAATTTTGAACAACTTGGGCCCGATGACATGGTGCATTGCCCGCCTGGAAAATCCCATCGTTGTTGGGATACATGAAGTCCAGGAAGGGCTGCAAATGGTCACCCAGTAGAGCAACAAAGCGATTACCGGTTAATGACGTGTTTACGAGGACCAGGGGAGACAAACCGTGCCACATAAAGGCACCCTATGCATGTATGGAACCACCAACAGCTTGCGCAGTGCCTTGTTGACAGCTTGGGTCTACTGCCTCATGGGGTTTGCGCCACACCCGAACCCTACCATCAGCTGGTAGCAACTGGTTGCATAATTCATCGAACCACGCCACATGTTGCCAGTTTTCTATGGCCCAGTTACAGTGTTCACGAGCCCAGATGAGGCTCTGTGTCCGATGTCGTGGTGTTAACAAAGGCAATCTGGTGGGTCTTCTACTCCCATACCCCTTGGAAGCTAAATTACGCTGCACTGACCTGATGGTTGTCTCTGGTACCTCCTGCATTGAATATGGATGTTATTTGAGCCATTGTCGCTTGTCTGTTAGCATGGACAATCTTGGTCAGACGCCGCTGGTCATGGTCATTCAGCACCAGTGGTCGGCCACTGTGCTGTCCACGGTGGGTGGTAATGCCTTCCGTGAGGTATTCTCGGTACACACATGACACCGTGGATTGAGGAATGGTGAATGTTCGCACAACTTCGGAAGTTGAATGTCCCATCCGTTTGGCTCCCACTACCATGCCTCGTTCAAACTCCGATCATTCACATCGGCTTGCCGTAGTCCTACTGGCGGTTGTTGAGCCTGACTCACGAGATTACACCTCGCAACTGAAAAAATCGTGGCGTGCGTCGAAGCCTTTATACGACGGCAGCGCCAGTTGAAAATTTCCACACTGCGATCTCGTGACTTTTGGCATTTCAGTGTATATGTAAAGTCTCTCACTAATAATGAAATTTTAAATTATATTATCACTGGGACAGGGTTACGCGTTCTCGTCGAAATGTACTTTGAAAATTCAAGCTTTCCAAATTTTCTTCAAAAGGGAAAAACATTTGAAAACTACTGTTAAAAAAAATTTTGGTTATAGAAAAAATAATATTTCTTATCCATTGCATATAAAGATGAATGCTAGTTAAGAAACATGAATCTTCCACTCCGCTCCGGTGGCGCAGTGGTCCAAGTGCTGGCTTCTGATTAGTCCTCCGGGTTTGAATCCTGGCGAGGCATGGATTTTGTGTTTATTTTACGGCACTGGGTCTCTCCTTTCCCTAGAGGCAGTGGTTCTAAATTAGGGTCAGGCGACTGCTTGTAGCCCATTGAGTTGCTCAGGGTGGTCGTTAAACCTCCAATTAAAAGAAAAAAGGTGGCGCAGCGGTCTAAGCGCTGTCTTCTGATTAGTCCTCCGGGTTTGAATCCTGGTGAGGCATGCATGTTGTGTTTGTCTTACGGCACTGGGTCTCTCCTTTCCCTCGAGGCAGTGGTTCTAAATTAGGGACAGGTGACTGCTTGTAGCCCATTGAGTTGCTCAGGGTGGTCGTTAAACTTCCAATTAAGAAAAAGGTGGCGCAGTGGTCTAAGCGCTGTCTTCTGATTAGTCCTCCGGGTTTGAATCCTGGTGAGGCATGCATGTTGTGTTTGTCTTACGGCACTGGGTCTCTCTTTTCCCTGGAGGCAGTTGCCCTAAATTAGGGACGGACGACTGCTTATATCCCACTGAGTTGCTCACGGTGGGCGTTAAACCTCTACTAAGAAAAGAGAAGAGAAAGAGAAAAAAAAAGAATCCTCTATCCAATATATTTTTTAATTATCGCCGTCATACCCTCATTATAACGTATCCCTCGCTTACCACCAGAAAAATATATGAAACAAACGTCGGCGGTTTAATGTTGTTAGACGGTATATTATACTTGATGCGGTCCACTCATCGCAAATAATATCGATTTGAGCTTGGCTCCTAGCTTGCTTGTGCAAACAACACGTACCCGAGCTTTTGTATCTGGACATAGACCTCATCGTGTGAAAATCCTTTATACACCCTTAGCATGAAGTGATGAAAGCTGTTGCTAGAACTTCGAGGCTCTTAGCGTGCTCTTGTCGTGAGATGAATGATTTCCATTAAATTGCCTTTTGAGGAACCCAAAGATGTCAACGTCATATGGGAGAAAGGTTTGTTCTGTACAAAGGGTGGGGAAGGACTTTTCCCATCGCATCAAATTCCCCAGTGTTAACTGTTCCGATGTGTTCTGGCTGCTTCTCGTCCCTCTTGATGCTGTATTCCTTCTTTGAAGTGCTTAACTCACCAAAACACCAGTGAGCGTGGAATTCCCAGATAAATCCCAGCAGAAATTACGTTTTCCGCCCTGAGGAATATCATTAATACTCTGTGAGCTGTCTTAGATTCAGAGTTCGCACTTCCTGTACCCGTATTGACGAGTGGTTTCGCTGCATGAAATTCTGCTCACCTGAAGACACTGTAATGCTGTCGCCATTTGTACTTCCTATCTATTTATTTTATAAAATTTCTGCTGTACAATATTATAGAAAAGTAATATAAAACTCAGTGAAAATACAATATGTGCCACAATCATAAACTAATTGTACAAATAAAGTAAACAGATTCACCAATAAAACTCACAAAATACAACAAATCACCAAAACGTTCATAATAAGTACAAATTCTGCACAACAACAAAAATCATTCCATTAAAAATTAATATCAATTAAATAGACTAATTACCAATTGTCAATAAAAATCAAATATTATATGTTAAAAATAATTAAATGTACATCAAGTGGCCAGGAAAAAAGGCTGATATACTGCCTGATAAGCCCATGATCCCCTTTAAATAAAAACAAAATATTCAAGTCCAGTCAAGACAACGAAAGCAATTTTGCAATGCGTTTCTTTTACAAATCATAAAGCAATAAATTCCAATATTCAATTTCCCGTCAAAAAACTCCTTAGCACTCGCTTAAATACCAGATAACGTGCCTCTGATCTAATAATCAACGGTAATTTATTCCACTCACGCAATCCCAACACATTGATGTTATTAAACATTAAACCTGTACGATTCCACGGAACAGAAAAACCCGACCCACCACAAGTATCATAGGAGTGAGTGGTACGCCGTAATTCAATCAAGTCGTAGTATCTTCCTGTAAAAATACGTTCATGGACCATCAGCAGCAATCTGTATTTATGTAGTTGCTCAATAGTTAGTATCTGAAAATGACGAAAAAGAACCTCCGAACCAGTCGAAAAATTTTATTTGCGATATCAGTTGCTAAACCCCTTTTAAAGATAACATTAATTGTAATTAAGAAAATTAAGCCTCACGTTACAGAGGTTCATGCTGTGAAGTCATTTGAAGTATCGTGCTGTTGAATGTACCAAAGTTATCCCGTTGGTTATTGATTATTAACAATGACGAGCTGATCAAGCAACGCTTTTTAGAGGCTAATAAAGACTGTTTCTGTAAGTAGACTACTCTCTTCTGGCCGTTAGAAAGTCTGTTATTGCTCACTGTGTAATTAAGGAAATTAAGACTCACGTTACAGAGGTCCATGCTGTTGAAGTCATTTGAAGTGTCGTGCTGTTGAATGTTACGAAGTTATCCCGTTGGTTATTGATTATTAACAATGACGAGCTGATCAAGCAATGCGTTTTACAGGCCAATAAAGACTGTTTCTGTAAGTAGACTACTCTCTTCTGGCCGTTAGAAAGTCTGATATTGCTCATTGTGTAATTAAGGAAATTAAGCCTCACGTTACAGAGGTCCATGCTGTTGAAGTCATTTGAAGTGTCGTGCTGTTGATGTCATTTGAAGTGTCGTGCTGTTGAAGTCATTTGAAGTGTCGTGCTGTTGAATGTTACGAAGTTATCCCGTTGGTTATTGATTATTAACAATGACGAGCTGATCAAGCAATGCGTTTTAGAGGCCAATAAAGACTCTGTTTCTGTAAGTAGACTACTCTCTTCTGGCCGTTAGAAAGTCTGATATTGCTCATTGTGTAATTAAGGAAATTAAGCCTCACGTTACAGAGGTCCATGCTGTTGAAGTCATTTGAAGTGTCGTGCTGTTGAAGTCATTTGAAGTGTCGTGCTGTTGAAGTCATTTGAAGTGCCGTGCTGTTGAAGTCATTTGAAGTGTCGTGCTGTTGAATATTACGAAGTTATCCCGTTGGTTATTGATTATTAACAATGACGAGCTGATCAAGCAATGCGTTTTAGAGGCCAATAAAGACTCTGTTTCTGTAAGTAGACTACTCTCTTCTGGCCGTTAGAAAGTCTGATATTGCTCATTGTGTAATTAAGGAAATTAAGATTCACGTTACAGATGTCCATGCTGTTGAAGTCATTTGAAGTGTCGTGCTGTTGAAGTCATTTGAAGTGTCGTGCTGTTGAATGTTACGAAGTTATCCCGTTGGTTACTGATTATTAACAATGACGAGCTGATCAAGCAATGCGTTTTAGAGGCCAATAGAGACTCTGTTTCTGTAAGTAGACTACTCTCTTCTGGCCGTTAGAAAGTCTGATATTGCTCATTGTGTAATTAAGGAAATTAAGCCTCACGTTACAGAGGTCCATGCTGTTGAAGTCATTTGAAGTGTCGTGCTGTTGAAGTCATTTGAAGTGTCGTGCTGTTGAATGTTACGAAGTTATCCCGTTGGTTATTGATTATTAACAATGACGAGCTGATCAAGCAATGCGTTTTAGAGGCCAATAAAGACTCTGTTTCTGTAAGTAGACTACTCTCTTCTGGCCGTTAGAAAGTCTGATATTGCTCATTGTGTAATTAAGGAAATTAAGCCTCACGTTACAGAGGTCCATGCTGTTGAAGTCATTTGAAGTGTCGTGCTGTTGAAGTCATTTGAAGTGTCGTGCTGTTGAAGTCATTTGAAGTGTCGTGCTGTTGAATGTTACGAAGTTATCCCGTTGGTTATTGATTATTAACAATGACGAGCTGATCAAGCAATGCGTTTTAGAGGCCAATAAAGACTCTGTTTCTGTAAGTAGACTACTCTCTTCTGGCCGTTAGAAAGTCTGATATTGCTCATTGTGTAATTAAGGAAATTAAGCCTCACGTTACAGAGGTCCATGCTGTTGAAGTCATTTGAAGTGTCGTGCTGTTGAAGTCATTTGAAGTGTCGTGCTGTTGAATGTTACGAAGTTATCCCGTTGGTTATTGATTATTAACAATGACGAGCTGATCAAGCAATGCGTTTTAGAGGCCAATAAAGACTCTGTTTCTGTAAGTAGACTACTCTCTTCTGGCCGTTAGAAAGTCTGATATTGCTCATTGTGTAATTAAGGAAATTAAGCCTCACGTTACAGAGGTCCATGCTGTTGAAGTCATTTGAAGTGTCGTGCTGTTGAAGTCATTTGAAGTGTCGTGCTGTTGAAGTCATTTGAAGTGTCGTGCTGTTGAATGTTACGAAGTTATCCCGTTGGTTATTGATTATTAACAATGACGAGCTGATCAAGCAATGCGTTTTAGAGGCCAATAAAGACTCTGTTTCTGTAAGTAGACTACTCTCTTCTGGCCGTTAGAAAGTCTGATATTGCTCATTGTGTAATTAAGGAAATTAAGCCTCACGTTACAGAGGTCCATGCTGTTGAAGTCATTTGAAGTGTCGTGCTGTTGAAGTCATTTGAAGTGTCGTGCTGTTGAATGTTACGAAGTTATCCCGTTGGTTATTGATTATTAACAATGACGAGCTGATCAAGCAATGCGTTTTAGAGGCCAATAAAGACGCTGTTTCTGTAAGTAGACTACTCTCTTCTGGCCGTTAGAAAGTCTGATATTGCTCATTGTGTAATTAAGGAAATTAAGCCTCACGTTACAGAGGTCCATGCTGTTGAAGTCATTTGAAGTGTCGTGCTGTTGAAGTCATTTGAAGTGTGGTGCTGTTGAAGTCATTTGAAGTGTCGTGCTGTTGAATGTTACGAAGTTATCCCGTTGGTTATTGATTATTAACAATGACGAGCTGATCAAGCAATGCGTTTTAGAGGCCAATAAAGACTCTGTTTCTGTAAGTAGACTACTCTCTTCTGGCCGTTAGAAAGTCTGATATTGCTCATTGTGTAATTAAGGAAATTAAGCCTCACGTTACAGAGGTCCATGCTGTTGAAGTCATTTGAAGTGTCGTGCTGTTGAAGTCATTTAAAGGGTCGTGCTGTTGAAGTCATTTGAAGTGTCGTGCTGTTGAATGTTACGAAGTTATCCCGTTGGTTATTGATTATTAACAATGACGAGCTGATCAAGCAATGCGTTTTAGAGGCCAATAAAGACTCTGTTTCTGTAAGTAGACTACTCTCTTCTGGCCGTTAGAAAGTCTGATATTGCTCATTGTGTAATTAAGGAAATTAAGCCTCACGTTACAGAGGTCCATGCTGTTGAAGTCATTTGAAGTGTCGTGCTGTTGAAGTCATTTGAAGTGTCGTGCTGTTGAAGTCATTTGAAGTGTCGTGCTGTTCAATGTTACGAAGTTATCCCGTTGGTTATTGATTATTAACAATGACGAGCTGATCAAGCAATGCGTTTTAGAGGCCAATAAAGACTCTGCTTCTGTAAGTAGACTACTCTCTTCTGGCCGTTAGAAAGTCTGATATTGCTCATTGTGTAATTAAGGAAATTAAGCCTCACGTTACAGAGGTCCATGCTGTTGAAGTCATTTGAAGTGTCGTGCTGTTGAAGTCATTTGAAGTGTCGTGCTGTTGAAGTCATTTGAAGTGTCGTGCTGTTGAATGTTACGAAGTTATCCCGTTGGTTATTGATTATTAACAATGACGAGCTGATCAAGCAATGCGTTTTAGAGGCCAATAAAGATTCTGTTTCTGTAAGTAGACTACTCTCTTCTGGCCGTTAGAAAGTCTGATATTGCTCATTGTGTAATTAAGGAAATTAAGCCTCACGTTACAGAGGTCCATGCTGTTGAAGTCATTTGAAGTGTCGTGCTGTTGAAGTCATTTGAAGTGTCGTGCTGTTGAAGTCATTTGAAGTGTCGTGCTGTTGAATGTTACGAAGTTATCCCGTTGGTTATTGATTATTAACAATGACGAGCTGATCAAGCAATGCGTTTTAGAGGCCAATAAAGACTCTGTTTCTGTAAGTAGACTACTCTCTTCTGGCCGTTAGAAAGTCTGATATTGCTCATTGTGTAATTAAGGAAATTAAACCTCACGTTACAGAGGTCCATGCTGTTGAAGTCATTTGAAGTGTCGTGCTGTTGAAGTCATTTGAAGTGTCGTGCTGTTGAAGTCATTTGAAGTGTCGTGCTGTTGAAGTCATTTGAAGTGTCGTGCTGTTGAAGTCATTTGAAGTGTCGTGCTGTTGAATGTTACGAAGTTATCCCGTTGGTTATTGATTATTAACAATGACGAGCTGATCAAGCAATGCGTTTTAGAGGCCAATAAAGACTCTGTGCTTCTGTAAGTAGACTACTCTCTTCTGGCCGTTAGAAAGTCTGATATTGCTCATTGTGTAATTAAGGAAATTAAGCCTCACGTTACAGAGGTCCATGCTGTTGAAGTCATTTGAAGTGTCGTGCTGTTGAAGTCATTTGAAGTGTCGTGCTGTTGAATGTTACGAAGTTATCCCGTTGGTTATTGATTATTAACAATGACGAGCTGATCAAGCAATGCGTTTTAGAGGCCAATAAAGACTCTGTTTCTGTAAGTAGACTACTCTCTTCTGGCCGTTAGAAAGTCTGATATTGCTCATTGTGTAATTAAGGAAATTAAGCCTCACGTTACAGAGGTCCATGCTGTTGAAGTCATTTGAAGTGTCGTGCTGTTGAAGTCATTTGAAGTGTCGTGCTGTTGAAGTCATTTGAAGTGTCGTGCTGTTGAAGTCATTTGAAGTGTCGTGCTGTTGAATGTTACGAAGTTATCCCGTTGGTTATTGATTATTAACAATGACGAGCTGATCAAGCAATGCGTTTTAGAGGCCAATAAAGATTCTGTTTCTGTAAGTAGACTACTCTCTTCTGGCCGTTAGAAAGTCTGATATTGCTCATTGTGTAATTAAGGAAATTAAGCCTCACGTTACAGAGGTCCATGCTGTTGAAGTCATTTGAAGTGTCGTGCTGTTGAAGTCATTTGAAGTGTCGTGCTGTTGAAGTCATTTGAAGTGTCGTGCTGTTGAAGTCATTTGAAGTGTCGTGCTGTTGAATGTTACGAAGTTATCCCGTTGGTTATTGATTATTAACAATGACGAGCTGATCAAGCAATGCGTTTTAGAGGCCAATAAAGATTCTGTTTCTGTAAGTAGACTACTCTCTTCTGGCCGTTAGAAAGTCTGATATTGCTCATTGTGTAATTAAGGAAATTAAGCCTCACGTTACAGAGGTCCATGCTGTTGAAGTCATTTGAAGTGTCGTGCTGTTGAAGTCATTTGAAGTGTCGTGCTGTTGAAGTCATTTGAAGTGTCGTGCTGTTGAATGTTACGAAGTTATCCCGTTGGTTATTGATTATTAACAATGACGAGCGAAGTTATCCCGTTGGTTATTGATTATTAACAATGACGAGCTGATCAAGCAATGCGTTTTAGAGGCCAATAAAGACTCTGTTTCTGTAAGTAGACTACTCTCTTCTGGCCGTTAGAAAGTCTGATATTGCTCATTGTGTAATTAAGGAAATTAAGCCTCACGTTACAGAGGTCCATGCTGTTGAAGTCATTTGAAGTGTCGTGCTGTTGAAGTCATTTGAAGTGTCGTGCTGTTGAAGTCATTTGAAGTGTCGTGCTGTTGAATGTTACGAAGTTATCCCGTTGGTTATTGATTATTAACAATGACGAGCTGATCAAGCAATGCGTTTTAGAGGCCAATAAAGACTCTGTTTCTGTAAGTAGACTACTCTCTTCTGGCCGTTAGAAAGTCTGATATTGCTCATTGTGTAATTAAGGAAATTAAGCCTCACGTTACAGAGGTCCATGCTGTTGAAGTCATTTGAAGTGTCGTGCTGTTGAAGTCATTTGAAGTGTCGTGCTGTTGAATGTTACGAAGTTATCCCGTTGGTTATTGATTATTAACAATGACGAGCTGATCAAGCAATGCGTTTTAGAGGCCAATAAAGACTCTGCTTCTGTAAGTAGACTACTCTCTTCTGGCCTTTAGAAAGTCTGATATTGCTCATTGTGTAATTAAGGAAATTAAGCCTCACGTTGCAGAGGTCCATGCTGTTGAAGTCATTTGAAGTGTCGTGCTGTTGAAGTCATTTGAAGTGTCGTGCTGTTGAAGTCATTTGAAGTGTCGTGCTGTTGAAGTCATTTGAAGTGTCGTGCTGTTGAATGTTACGAAGTTATCCCGTTGGTTATTGATTATTAACAATGACGAGCTGATCAAGCAATGCGTTTTAGAGGCCAATAAAGACTCTGTTTCTGTAAGTAGACTACTCTCTTCTGGCCGTTAGAAAGTCTGATATTGCTCATTGTGTAATTAAGGAAATTAAGCCTCACGTTACAGAGGTCCATGCTGTTGAAGTCATTTGAAGTGTCGTGCTGTTGAAGTCATTTGAAGTGTCGTGCTGTTGAAGTCATTTGAAGTGTCGTGCTGTTGAATGTTACGAAGTTATCCCGTTGGTTATTGATTATTAACAATGACGAGCTGATCAAGCAATGCGTTTTAGAGGCCAATAAAGACTCTGTTTCTGTAAGTAGACTACTCTCTTCTGGCCGTTAGAAAGTCTGATATTGCTCATTGTGTAATTAAGGAAATTAAGCCTCACGTTACAGAGGTCCATGCTGTTGAAGTCATTTGAAGTGTCGTGCTGTTGAAGTCATTTGAAGTGTCGTGCTGTTGAAGTCATTTGAAGTGTCGTGCTGTTGAATGTTACGAAGTTATCCCGTTGGTTATTGATTATTAACAATGACGAGCTGATCAAGCAATGCGTTTTAGAGGCCAATAAAGACTCTGTTTCTGTAAGTAGACTACTCTCTTCTGGCCGTTAGAAAGTCTGATATTGCTCATTGTGTAATTAAGGAAATTAAGCCTCACGTTACAGAGGTCCATGCTGTTGAAGTCATTTGAAGTGTCGTGCTGTTGAAGTCATTTGAAGTGTCGTGCTGTTGAAGTCATTTGAAGTGTCGTGCTGTTGAATGTTACGAAGTTATCCCGTTGGTTATTGATTATTAACAATGACGAGCTGATCAAGCAATGCGTTTTAGAGGCCAATAAAGACTCTGTTTCTGTAAGTAGACTACTCTCTTCTGGCCGTTAGAAAGTCTGATATTGCTCATTGTGTAATTAAGGAAATTAAGCCTCACGTTACAGAGGTCCATGCTGTTGAAGTCATTTGAAGTGTCGTGCTGTTGAAGTCATTTGAAGTGTCGTGCTGTTGAAGTCATTTGAAGTGTCGTGCTGTTGAATGTTACGAAGTTATCCCGTTGGTTATTGATTATTAACAATGACGAGCTGATCAAGCAATGCGTTTTAGAGGCCAATAAAGATTCTGTTTCTGTAAGTAGACTACTCTCTTCTGGCCGTTAGAAAGTCTGATATTGCTCATTGTGTAATTAAGGAAATTAAGCCTCACGTTACAGAGGTCCATGCTGTTGAAGTCATTTGAAGTGTCGTGCTGTTGAAGTCATTTGAAGTGTCGTGCTGTTGAAGTCATTTAAGTGTCGTGCTGTTGAATGTTACGAAGTTATCCCGTTGGTTATTGATTATTAACAATGACGAGCTGATCAAGCAATGCGTTTTAGAGGCCAATAAAGACTCTGTTTCTGTAAGTAGACTACTCTCTTCTGGCCGTTAGAAAGTCTGATATTGCTCATTGTGTAATTAAGGAAATTAAGCCTCACGTTACAGAGGTCCATGCTGTTGAAGTCATTTGAAGTGTCGTGCTGTTGAAGTCATTTGAAGTGTCGTGCTGTTGAAGTCATTTGAAGTGTCGTGCTGTTGAAGTCATTTGAAGTGTCGTGCTGTTGAATGTTACGAAGTTATCCCGTTGGTTATTGATTATTAACAATGACGAGCTGATCAAGCAATGCGTTTTAGAGGCCAATAAAGACTCTGTTTCTGTAAGTAGACTACTCTCTTCTGGCCGTTAGAAAGTCTGATATTGCTCATTGTGTAATTAAGGAAATTAAACCTCACGTTACAGAGGTCCATGCTGTTGAAGTCATTTGAAGTGTCGTGCTGTTGAAGTCATTTGAAGTGTCGTGCTGTTGAAGTCATTTGAAGTGTCGTGCTGTTGAATGTTACGAAGTTATCCCGTTGGTTATTGATTATTAACAATGACGAGCTGATCAAGCAATGCGTTTTAGAGGCCAATAAAGACTCTGTTTCTGTAAGTAGACTACTCTCTTCTGGCCGTTAGAAAGTCTGATATTGCTCATTGTGTAATTAAGGAAATTAAGCCTCACGTTACAGAGGTCCATGCTGTTGAAGTCATTTGAAGTGTCGTGCTGTTGAAGTCATTTGAAGTGTCGTGCTGTTGAAGTCATTTGAAGTGTCGTGCTGTTGAATGTTACGAAGTTATCCCGTTGGTTATTGATTATTAACAATGACGAGCTGATCAAGCAATGCGTTTTAGAGGCCAATAAAGACTCTGTTTCTGTAAGTAGACTACTCTCTTCTGGCCGTTAGAAAGTCTGATATTGCTCATTGTGTAATTAAGGAAATTAAGCCTCACGTTACAGAGGTCCATGCTGTTGAAGTCATTTGAAGTGTCGTGCTGTTGAAGTCATTTGAAGTGTCGTGCTGTTGAAGTCATTTGAAGTGTCGTGCTGTTGAATGTTACGAAGTTATCCCGTTAGTTATTGATTATTAACAATGACGAGCTGATCAAGCAATGCGTTTTAGAGGCCAATAAAGACTCTGTTTCTGTAAGTAGACTACTCTCTTCTGGCCGTTAGAAAGTCTGATATTGCTCATTGTGTAATTAAGGAAATTAAGCCTCACGTTACAGAGGTCCATGCTGTTGAAGTCATTTGAAGTGTCGTGCTGTTGAAGTCATTTGAAGTGTCGTGCTGTTGAAGTCATTTGAAGTGTCGTGCTGTTGAAGTCATTTGAAGTGTCGTGCTGTTGAATGTTACGAAGTTATCCCGTTGGTTATTGATTATTAACAATGACGAGCTGATCAAGCAATGCGTTTTAGAGGCCAATAAAGACTCTGTTTCTGTAAGTAGACTACTCTCTTCTGGCCGTTAGAAAGTCTGATATTGCTCATTGTGTAATTAAGGAAATTAAGCCTCACGTTACAGAGGTCCATGCTGTTGAAGTCATTTGAAGTGTCGTGCTGTTGAAGTCATTTGAAGTGTCGTGCTGTTGAAGTCATTTGAAGTGTCGTGCTGTTGAAGTCATTTGAAGTGTCGTGCTGTTGAATGTTACGAAGTTATCCCGTTGGTTATTGATTATTAACAATGACGAGCTGATCAAGCAATGCGTTTTAGAGGCCAATAAAGATTCTGTTTCTGTAAGTAGACTACTCTCTTCTGGCCGTTAGAAAGTCTGATATTGCTCATTGTGTAATTAAGGAAATTAAGCCTCACGTTACAGAGGTCCATGCTGTTGAAGTCATTTGAAGTGTCGTGCTGTTGAAGTCATTTGAAGTGTCGTGCTGTTGAAGTCATTTGAAGTGTCGTGCTGTTGAATGTTACGAAGTTATCCCGTTGGTTATTGATTATTAACAATGACGAGCTGATCAAGCAATGCGTTTTAGAGGCCAATAAAGACTCTGTTTCTGTAAGTAGACTACTCTCTTCTGGCCGTTAGAAAGTCTGATATTGCTCATTGTGTAATTAAGGAAATTAAGCCTCACGTTACAGAGGTCCATGCTGTTGAAGTCATTTGAAGTGTCGTGCTGTTGAAGTCATTTGAAGTGTCGTGCTGTTGAAGTCATTTGAAGTGTCGTGCTGTTGAAGTCATTTGAAGTGTCGTGCTGTTGAATGTTACGAAGTTATCCCGTTGGTTATTGATTATTAACAATGACGAGCTGATCAAGCAATGCGTTTTAGAGGCCAATAAAGACTCTGTTTCTGTAAGTAGACTACTCTCTTCTGGCCGTTAGAAAGTCTGATATTGCTCATTGTGTAATTAAGGAAATTAAGCCTCACGTTACAGAGGTCCATGCTGTTGAAGTCATTTGAAGTGTCGTGCTGTTGAAGTCATTTGAAGTGTCGTGCTGTTGAAGTCATTTGAAGTGTCGTGCTGTTGAATGTTACGAAGTTATCCCGTTGGTTATTGATTATTAACAATGACGAGCTGATCAAGCAATGCGTTTTAGAGGCCAATAAAGACTCTGTTTCTGTAAGTAGACTACTCTCTTCTGGCCGTTAGAAAGTCTGATATTGCTCATTGTGTAATTAAGGAAATTAAGCCTCACGTTACAGAGGTCCATGCTGTTGAAGTCATTTGAAGTGTCGTGCTGTTGAAGTCATTTGAAGTGTCGTGCTGTTGAAGTCATTTGAAGTGTCGTGCTGTTGAAGTCATTTGAAGTGTCGTGCTGTTGAATGTTACGAAGTTATCCCGTTGGTTATTGATTATTAACAATGACGAGCTGATCAAGCAATGCGTTTTAGAGGCCAATAAAGACTCTGTTTCTGTAAGTAGACTACTCTCTTCTGGCCGTTAGAAAGTCTGATATTGCTCATTGTGTAATTAAGGAAATTAAGCCTCACGTTACAGAGGTCCATGCTGTTGAAGTCATTTGAAGTGTCGTGCTGTTGAAGTCATTTGAAGTGTCGTGCTGTTGAAGTCATTTGAAGTGTCGTGCTGTTGAATGTTACGAAGTTATCCCGTTGGTTATTGATTATTAACAATGACGAGCTGATCAAGCAATGCGTTTTAGAGGCCAATAAAGACTCTGTTTCTGTAAGTAGACTACTCTCTTCTGGCCGTTAGAAAGTCTGATATTGCTCATTGTGTAATTAAGGAAATTAAGCCTCACGTTACAGAGGTCCATGCTGTTGAAGTCATTTGAAGTGTCGTGCTGTTGAAGTCATTTGAAGTGTCGAAGTGCTGTTTGAAGTCATTTGAAGTGTCGTGCTGTTGAATGTTACGAAGTTATCCCGTTGGTTATTGATTATTAACAATGACGAGCTGATCAAGCAATGCGTTTTAGAGGCCAATAAAGACTCTGTTTCTGTAAGTAGACTACTCTCTTCTGGCCGTTAGAAAGTCTGATATTGCTCATTGTGTAATTAAGGAAATTAAGCCTCACGTTACAGAGGTCCATGCTGTTGAAGTCATTTGAAGTGTCGTGCTGTTGAAGTCATTTGAAGTGTCGTGCTGTTGAAGTCATTTGAAGTGTCGTGCTGTTGAAGTCATTTGAAGTGTCGTGCTGTTGAATGTTACGAAGTTATCCCGTTGGTTATTGATTATTAACAATGACGAGCTGATCAAGCAATGCGTTTTAGAGGCCAATAAAGACTCTGTTTCTGTAAGTAGACTACTCTCTTCTGGCCGTTAGAAAGTCTGATATTGCTCATTGTGTAATTAAGGAAATTAAGCCTCACGTTACAGAGGTCCATGCTGTTGAAGTCATTTGAAGTGTCGTGCTGTTGAAGTCATTTGAAGTGTCGTGCTGTTGAAGTCATTTGAAGTGTCGTGCTGTTGAATGTTACGAAGTTATCCCGTTGGTTATTGATTATTAACAATGACGAGCTGATCAAGCAATGCGTTTTAGAGGCCAATAAAGACTCTGTTTCTGTAAGTAGACTACTCTCTTCTGGCCGTTAGAAAGTCTGATATTGCTCATTGTGTAATTAAGGAAATTAAGCCTCACGTTACAGAGGTCCATGCTGTTGAAGTCATTTGAAGTGTCGTGCTGTTGAAGTCATTTGAAGTGTCGTGCTGTTGAAGTCATTTGAAGTGTCGTGCTGTTGAATGTTACGAAGTTATCCCGTTGGTTATTGATTATTAACAATGACGAGCTGATCAAGCAATGCGTTTTAGAGGCCAATAAAGACTCTGTTTCTGTAAGTAGACTACTCTCTTCTGGCCGTTAGAAAGTCTGATATTGCTCATTGTGTAATTAAGGAAATTAAGCCTCACGTTACAGAGGTCCATGCTGTTGAAGTCATTTGAAGTGTCGTGCTGTTGAAGTCATTTGAAGTGTCGTGCTGTTGAAGTCATTTGAAGTGTCGTGCTGTTGAATGTTACGAAGTTATCCCGTTGGTTATTGATTATTAACAATGACGAGCTGATCAAGCAATGCGTTTTAGAGGCCAATAAAGACTCTGTTTCTGTAAGTAGACTACTCTCTTCTGGCCGTTAGAAAGTCTGATATTGCTCATTGTGTAATTAAGGAAATTAAGCCTCACGTTACAGAGGTCCATGCTGTTGAAGTCATTTGAAGTGTCGTGCTGTTGAAGTCATTTGAAGTGTCGTGCTGTTGAAGTCATTTGAAGTGTCGTGCTGTTGAATGTTACGAAGTTATCCCGTTGGTTATTGATTATTAACAATGACGAGCTGATCAAGCAATGCGTTTTAGAGGCCAATAGAGACTCTGTTTCTGTAAGTAGACTACTCTCTTCTGGCCGTTAGAAAGTCTGATATTGCTCATTGTGTAATTAAGGAAATTAAGCTTCACGTTACAGAGGTCCATGCTGTTGAAGTCATTTGAAGTGTCGTGCTGTTGAAGTCATTTGAAGTGTCGTGCTGTTGAAGTCATTTGAAGTGTCGTGCTGTTGAATGTTACGAAGTTATCCCGTTGGTTATTGATTATTAACAATGACGAGCTGATCAAGCAATGCGTTTTAGAGACCAATAAAGACTCTGTTTCTGTAAGTAGACTACTCTCTTCTGGCCGTTAGAAAGTCTGATATTGCTCATTGTGTAATTAAGGAAATTAAGCCTCACGTTACAGAGGTCCATGCTGTTGAAGTCATTTGAAGTGTCGTGCTGTTGAAGTCATTTGAAGTGTCGTGCTGTTGAAGTCATTTGTAGTGTCGTGCTGTTGAATGTTACGAAGTTATCCCGCTGGTTATTGATTATTAACAATGACGAGCTGATCAAGCAATGCGTTTTAGAGGCCAATAAAGACTCTGTTTCTGTAAGTAGACTACTCTCTTCTGGCCTTTAGAAAGTCTGATATTGCTCATTGTGTAATTAAGGAAATTAAGCCTCACGTTACAGAGGTCCATGCTGTTGAAGTCATTTGAAGTGTCGTGCTGTTGAATGTTACGAAGTTATCCCGTTGGTTATTGATTATTAACAATGACGAGCTGATCAAGCAATGCGTTTTAGAGGCCAATAAAGACTCTGTTTCTGTAAGTAGACTACTCTCTTCTGGCCTTTAGAAAGTCTGATATTGCTCATTGTGTAATTAAGGAAATTAAGCCTCACGTTACAGAGGTCCATGCTGTTGAAGTCATTTGAAGTGTCGTGCTGTTGAATGTTACGAAGTTATCCCGTTGGTTATTGATTATTAACAATGACGAGCTGATCAAGCAATGCGTTTTAGAGGCCAATAAAGACTCTGTTTCTGTAAGTAGACTACTCTGTTCTGGCAGTTAGAAAGTCTGATATTTCTCATTGTGTAATTAAGGAAATTAAGCCTCACATTACAAAGGTCCATGCTGTTGAAGTCATTTGAAGTATCGTGCTGTTGAATGTTACAAAGTTATCCCGTTCGTTTATGATTATTAATAATGACGAGGTGTTCGGGCCACCTGCCTTAGAGACCAATCAAGACTCTTTCTGCTTCGGTAAGTACTCTACTCTTCTGGCCGTTAGAAAGTCTAATATCGCTTATTGTGTAATTAAGGATATTGTGCTAGTTATCCGCAGCATCACATTAAGGAGCTCCAGTGGTACAAAATCACAGATGTAAAGACTCTCTCTTTCTGCAAGTAGACTGCTCTCTTCTGGCAGTTATAGAGTCAATTATTTCTTATTGTGTAATTAAGGATATTGTGCTAGTATTTGGAGCATCACGTTTTGCACGGCAAGTAATATTTTAAGGGAACAGACTTTCAAGCTTATAACATAAATGCAAGAATATGGATTATAAACATTATAACAAAGAACCAGTGGCGTACCTTAAAATTCGCCCCCCCTCCGCAATAAATATCTTCAAGAGCCTTTTACAAAAATATGTTTGCTTTTAATTACTGGCATTTTTAAATTCAATATTGTTAACTAGGTTTTATGGGTGCTTTAATAATTCAAATTCTTTGTATTTTTCGTAAACCAAAATTGTTACACTTTATTGCGTGTAATACAAATGTTCACGGGTGACGTGCCTACCCCGCAGGACACACATGAGATAAAGGCAGATAGCAGTGAGGCCACATGCCAGTGTAGTATAGTGGTTAGCGCTCCGGAGCCGAGAGCTTCAGGTTCGAATTCTGCCCCTGGCACAAAAATGATGGAGAAATTTACTTCGTCATATTGGCGCCCGAACTTCCAGATTTTTCGCAATGGTGTGATGTGCTTTCCACACCGCGAGACGGGAAGAATAAGAATCCCTTCTTCAGTGCTTCGAAAAAAAATAGAATCAGTGTGATGTGCTTTCCACACCGCGAGACGGAAAGAATAAGAATCCCTTCTTCAGTGCTTCGAAAAAAAAAAAAATCAGTGTGATGTGCTTCCCACACCGCGAGACAGGAAGAATAAGAATCCCTTCTTCAGTGCTTCGAAAAATAATAGAATCAGTGTGATGTGCTTCCCACACCGCGAGACAGGAAGAATAAGAATCCCTTCTTCAGTGCTTCGAAAAAAAAAATAGAATCAGTGGGATGTGCTCTCCACACCGCGAGACAGGAAGAATAAGAATCCCTTCTTCAGTGCTTCGAAAAAAAAATTACATCAGTGTGATGTGCTTCCCACACCGCGAGACAGGAAGAATAAGAATCCCTTCTTCAGTGCTTCGAAAAAAAAAAAATAGAATCAGGGTGATGTGCTTCCCACACCGCGAGACAGGAAGAATAAGAATCCCTTCTTCAGTGCTTCGAAAAAAAATAGAATATCAGTGGGATGTGCTTTCCACACCGCGAGACAGGAAGAATAAGAATCCCTTCTTCAGTGCTTCGAAAAAAAAATAGAAACGGTGTGATGTGCTTTCCACACCGCGAGACAGGAAGAATAAGAATCCCTTCTTCAGTGCTTCGAAAAAAAATAGAATCAGTGTGATGTGCTTTCCACACCGCGAGACAGGAAGAATAAGAATCCCTTCTTCAGTGCTTCGAAAAAAAAAGAGAAACGGTGTGATGTGCTTTCCACACCGCGAGACGGGAAGAATAAGAATCCTTTCTTAAGTGCTTCGAAAAAAATAGAATCAGTATGATGTTACGTTCCACACACCAAATTGTCTGAGATTTCTCAAATGCACGTTCTTCAGCGGATGACTGCTTACAGAGACACATGGTCCCGGCTGATCCGTGGGCCATGCCCCCGAACCTCTTTTGGGGGGGGGGAGATGTGACGTGCCTGCCCCGCAGCACGCACATGAGATAAAAGCAGATAGCAGCGAGAGCACATGCTAGTGTAGTATAGTGGATAGCACTTGACATGGAGAGAGTAGCAAGTTCGAATCCTAACATAAAAGTGATGGGGAAATTTACTTCTTCATACACGCTGTAATTAAAATGATTGCCATAGTTTCATACCAATATAAATTATTACAAAACCCTTACGCCAAAGTTAATCATATCATTCAAATAAATTTTATTCTTTTAGAGAACTAAGGCCAGCCTCTTTGAAATGCCGGGCCGCGGATGGCCTAGTGGTCAACGTTCGTGACTGCCACGGAGGGACCTCAGGTTCGATCCTGGGCAGGTACCAACGCTCGAACCAGTAAATATCTGCCGTGCGTCGGATGGGCACGTAAGTCGTCGGACCCCGGGTAGTGCCCCCCCCCTCCTGTAGTAAATAAGGGCGTCTTCTACCTCGCTTCCGTGTGACTTTACTATCGGGCACTCTAGCCCAAATCTCCTAGCTTCCTATTTCTAAGGGTTGTTTAAGACCTGGGGTCAGACACTCCCTTCCTAAAATCCTCTACATATGATCTGATCTTATCTTTGAAATGCCTCACGATCACACACCCAAAACAAATAACTGCTGCGTGATAGTGCCTTTATGGCATTCCCCGATTTATAGGAGAATACAGCATATAAGAAAGCAAATAAAAAAGAAACAGTTCAGAATTATGGGACCAAAAGAGTAAAATCATTTATTATTTAATACAAAACACACTTTCATTGGTTGAAGATGTAATATAAAACAATCTTTCACTGGTTGAAGATTTTCGATATGAATAAAAAACCACATTTAACATAATGTCACAATGTTTTGCACACACTATAAGTCTTTTTTTTTTTTACTGTTTTTTCGTTCCTGCGAAAAACACCTTTTAGGTCATTATATTCTGAAGCAAACTAGTGTAATATTATACATAACGCCTTATCCTCATTGATATGAAAATTTTATTTATTCAACTGATATTTCAGTCACATTGTCTTGCTAATAAGGATGTACTGGAGCTATGGCAGTGAAAAGGGGCCTCAAGTCCTTTGGGATAGCGGCTTTCTCGTCACCCAGTTTTTATAAACTAAAGCGAAAATGATTTCTTGAAGATTTTACTTATTTCCTGGAGAAAAAAAATACCAAAAATTGCTTCTCTTTTTAATATACACTGACGGAAAAAAAAAATCCCAACACCAAGAAGGGGTTGTGTTAGATAAACGACAGTTGGTAGGCGGTGAGAGTACATCTGTAAGATGACGTCTATACAAATTTCGCGCTCGGCGCATACGTGTGGCGCTAGTAGCGCCCTCGGAACATGCAAAGCGGGTTTGCTGTAAATACGCGCTGCAACGTTCGTGAGAGTTAGTTATCGTTGAGATTCGACGTAGGGTGTTGATGTTAGTCAAGAATGCCTTTAAGAAGACGAAGAAGCCATTATCAACAGCTAACGGAGTTTGAACGACGTCGTGTAATAGGGCTACGAGAAGGTGGATTTTCTTTCCGCAATATTGCAGAACGACTTGGCAGGAATGTAGCCACTGTGCATGATTGTTGGCAGCGGTGGTCAAGGGAAGGTACTGCCTCAAGAAGACCGGGTTCCGGCCGGCCACGTGGCACTACTGAGAGGGAAGACCGCCGTGTATGGCGTATGGCCGTGGCGCATCGTACTGCGTCTGCGGCTGCAATTCGAGCTGCAGTTGCCACCACAGTGACACAACGAACTGTTACAAATCGGTTACTTGAAGGAGAGCTCCGAGCCAGACGCCCTGTAGCGTGCATTCCACTTACTCCAAACCACTGCCGTTTGCGACGTCAGTGGTGTCAAGCTAGAGCTCATTGGAGGACGGAGTGGAGATCTGTTGTGTTTTCTGATGAAAGCCGGTTCTGCCTGGGTGCCAGTGATGGCCGTGTGTTGGTTAGAAGGAGGCCAGGTGAGCGCCTGCAACCAACCTGTCTGCGGCCGAGACACACTGGACCTACACCTGGAGTTATGGTCTGGGAGCAATTTCCTATGACAGCAGGAGCACTCTCGTGGTTATCCCACGCACCCTGCCGGCACAGTTGTACGTCGGTCTGGTGATTCAACCTGTTGTGCTGCCATTCATGAACAGCATTCCAGGGGGTGTTTTCCAACAGGATAACGCTCGCCCGCATACCGCTGTTGTAACCCAACATGCTCTACAGAGTGTCGACATGTTGCCGTGGCCTGCTGGATCACCAGATCTTTCACCAATCGAGCACGTATGGGACATCATTGGAAGACAACTCCAGCGTCGCCCCCAACCAGCATTAACTGTCCCTGTATTGACCGACCAAGTGCAACAGGCATGGAACTCCATCCCACAAACTGACATCCAGCACCTGTACGACACAATGCATGAACGTTTGCATGCTTGCATTCAACATTCTGGCGGTTACACCGGTTATTAATGTACCAGCATTTCACATTTAAAATGGATCTTCTCGCGCTTACAATAAGCTGTGATCTTGAAACTTTAATCGATTAAATATGTTACCTATACAAATGTATTGCCGCCATTTCAGTCCTCTACAACTATTTTTTCGTGGTGTTGGGATTTTTTTCCGTCAGTGTACTTCATCCAAAACTGCCGCCAAAAGTTCCTGGCTATTTCTTTAACTAGTTTCATATGAATTTTCCGCATTTTTTTTTATTGAAGGTTTAAACACCACCGTGAACAACTCATTGGGCTATAAGCAGTCGCCCGTCCCTGATTTAGGGTCACTTGCTTCAGGGAAGAGAGAGAGAGCCAGTGCCGTAAGACAAACACAACGTCCATGCCTCACCGGGATTCGATCCTAGACCTTTCTCGGACGAATGGTCATAAGCCAGCGCTTAAACCACTGCGCTACCGGGGCTGCCAATTTTTTCTTTATTTCTATATTTTTTTTTTTTTTTTGTAAAATCCATCGATTGAGGCTAGATACCCTCTTAGCCGTGAGGCCTCCTGGCCCTGCAGGGGTTGCGGGGGCTATCAGTATACGCCCATGCATAAAATCGTGAAATGTGTGCACTCCAAGTACAAAATCTTGTCAATAAAGCAGACATCACGCGCGTCCAATGATGCCAATAATTTCCATTCATTAGAATATGCTTTGAATCTTTTAGTAATCTTTAGTACAGAAAATGTGAGACGAAGTTTTCTGTGCTATGAGTGTCTCATTTTTTTCTTTATAGTTCGCAGGTAACAGCTGCTGCAAGTATAGTCGTCACGAGAGCTAATCATGTGGCACACATAGACCAACTTAATGGAACGTATGAACCTATTCTACGGAAGAATATTCCTTCAGGTAATACCCATATTTTAAAATTCATATTCTTCAGTTCAAAATTCATATTCATCAGAGTAATCTTCATAATATTTTACCGACGAAGTTGTCTTTTCCTTTATGTGAAAAGCAAAGAATATGCTTGAAAGTTTGATCTACACTGAGGTGCCAGAAATACTCGGAAGGGCGCTGCCATTTCCATTACATGCCACCGCGCCCATGCGGTAAATGGTATCGTCCGCAAACGACTTATCAGATAGCTGAAGTACACTGCTGGACAATTGCTAAGGACGGATCATAAACGGCTATATAGCGCATAAAAAAGTAAGTATGGTTGGATGCCAAGTGAAATAAAATAATGTCAGAATGCCAGGACATTACAAGAAAGACAATTTATTGTGCTCTGAAATCCAGAAGGCTTTGGAACGTGTTCAAGGGACAAACAGGCCATTTTGTGCAGAATACGTAAACGTGAAAAAAAATGCAATTACCGTCCGCAGGCGTTCCGGCGTAAGATGTCAATACCGGATATGGTCACCATGGAGGGCGACGCAAGATTCCACACGTCGTGTCATGCTTTGCACAACATTATCAAGCAGCTGTTGGGGTAATTTATCCCATTCCTCTGTCATTACACGGATGAGGGTGTCCTTGTTTATTAGAGGGCATTAGCGACCAGCAAGACTCCTCCCCAAAGCATCCCACACATTTTCAATGGGATTCAGATCTGGAGAACGTGCTGGCCATACGAGGCGTTGAATATCCTCGCTCTCAAGACACTCCTGGACAGCAACTGTTCGATGACATGTTGCGTTGTCGTCCATGAAAATGATGCTATCACCGACAGCACCACGGAACATGCGAACATGAGGTAGCAGAACATCATTAATGTATCGTTGGCCAGTCAGAGTCCCAGTTGGAAGCACATAGAGGGACGTACGGCCATTGATCATGATGCCAGCCCATACCATGACACTACATGTCGGATATCGGTCCCTTTCCCGTATGTTTGCTGGACAATATGCAGTACCACTATCACGCCAGATCAGTTGTCGTCGACAATCAGACGATAGACTGTATCTACTCTCATCTGAGAAGAGGACAACAGACCAGTCGTTATCAGTCCAATTGCGATGTTGATGGTACCATTGCAAACGGGCGGTACGGTGACGTCTGGACAATGGGATGCACACAACAGGACGGCGGGCGTATAGTCCTCCTTCATGCAAACGTCTGGCGACAGTTTTTCGGGAGATCCGCTTGCCAGTAGCAGCCATAAACTGATTTGCTACCTCACTAGCTGTGCTGCGCCGGTGTCTTTTTGTTGATAGCACTATGTACCGATCTTCCGCAGGTGTCGTACTGCGAATACGACCTCCCCCGTGACGTTTGCTACACTCTCCATTCGTTAGAAATGATTTCCAAAGCCTTGAAACAACACTGTGGCTGACGTCGAACTCCCTGGCAACATCTGTTATGTTTCGCCCTTCTTCAATCTTGTCAATAATACGGCCACGCGTAAAATCATCTAGGTGATGTCGGGAAGACATACTGAAAATTGCAAGTTCGTCAATTGATTCTTTCCCTTTCAACTTTGCATTTGAACAACAACGGTCAATACGCGTCAAATCCTTTATATCTCTTATCAGCGCTATGACGTCACGAACAAGTTCGACAGTCCAAAATTTGCATACGCACAACACGTCTTACTGTATCCCGCACTTATGCTAATTTTCACATTTTCCTGCCTTCCATTTTATGGTTGCTATCGTTGCTATTGTTATCCGTCCTTAGCAATTGTCCGGCAGTGTAGTAGCATTCCCATTCAGATGGCAGGTTATCAGGATTTAAATGATTTCGAACGTGGTATGATAGTCGCCGCCCGGGAAAGGGTCACTTCATTTCAGAAATTACCATTTAATTTGGATTTACACCGTCAGTAATTTGAAGGGTGTACCTGGAGTACACAAAATCATAGAAAACATCCAGAGTGCGAGACCGGTGTGGCCGTAAGAAAACCTTACACGATCGTGGACAGCGGCGCCTGGCATATATCCTAACATCCGCCAGATGTGCAACATTACTGCGAATCAGAGCACAGTTCAATGTGATGCCCAGTAGTAGCATCAGCGTTTGGGCAGTGCAACGTTTCCTTTGTCCTATGAGGTTCCGGAGCCGACGGCCTACCCAAGTGCCATTGCTGACCCGACGATGGAACGTTCCCTGTGTCCTATGAGGTTCCGGAGCTGACGGCCCACCCAGGTGCCATTGCTGACCCGACGATGGAACGTTCCCTCTGTCCTATGAAGTTCCGGAGCTGACGGCCCACCCAGGTGCTATTGCTGACCCGACGATGGAACGTTCCCTCTGTCCTATGAGGTTCCGGAGCCGACGGCCCACCTAGGTGCCATTGCTGTCCCGACAATGGAACGTTCCCTGTGTCGTATGAGGTTCCGGAGCCGACGGCCTACCCAGGGATCATTGCTGATCCGACGATGGAACGTTCTCTGTGTCCTATGAAGTTCCAGAGCCGACGGCCCACCCAGGTGCCATTGCTGACCCGACGATGGAACATTCCCTGTATCCTATGAGGTTCCGGAGCCGATGGTCCTCCTAGGTTCTATTGTTGACCCGACGGTAGAACGTTCCTTGTGCCCTATGAGGTTTCGGAGCCGACGGCCTACACAGGTGTCATTGCTGATCCGATGATGGAACGTTCTCTGTGTACTATGAAGTTCCAGAGCCGACGGCCCACCCAGGGGCCACTGCTGACCCGACGATGGAACTTTCCCTGTATCCTATGAGGTTCAGGAGCCGACGGCCTACCCAGGTGCCATTGCTGACCCGACGATGGAACGTTCCTTTTGTCCTATGAAGTTCCGGAGCCGACGGCCCACCCAAGTTCCTATGTTGACCCGACGATGGAACGTTCCTTGTGTCCTATGAGGTTCCGGAACCGACGACCCACCCAGGTGTCATTGCTGACCCGATGATGGAATGTTCCCTGTGTCCTATGAGGTTCCGGAGCCGACGGCCCACCCAGGTGCCATTGCTGACCCGACGGTCCAACCAGGTGCCATTGCTGACCCGACGGCCCAACCAGGTGCCATTGCTGACCCGACAACACAAGGTTGTACTCCCCGCCCGAGCTCGGGAACACTACCACTAGATGAAACATGACTGGAAACGTGCAGCCTGGTCAGACGAATTGCGGTGCCCACTGTTTCTGCCAGATGGTCGACTCCGGGAGTGGCAACAACCCCACGAGGCAATGGATCCCGCATACTTACAGGGTACAATGCAGGCCTGCGATGGCTCTGTCATGGTGTGGGGAGTTTTTATCAGATACACATTGGGACGCCTCATACGTCTTCAGACAGGTAAGACCGGTGGAGGGTACGTAACCATCCTTGGGAATCATTTGCAGCCGTTCATATCATACCACCACTCCGACGGGTGTGACCTCTTTCGACATGACAATGAGCCACCACACACGCTACTGTCGCCCGATTATGGCTGAAGGAACATCCCACGGAGTTTGGCACCCTGACTTGGCACCCTCATTCGCCGGATTTAAACTTCGTCGAATCATTTGTGATGCTGTTCAACGTACCTTCAATACCAGGAATCCTCCACCGCCGAATATTAGGGAATTGTGGGACGCTCTTCAGGAAGCATGGTGTGCACTGTCTCCACAGTAATACAGAGCGCTCGTGGAGTTCATGCCAGGTCGCGTTGCTGCCGTTATCCGATCACCAACACAGTTTTAAAGAGGTATCCCAGTGCTTCATTTTTTTACGCTTTCCAACCGTAGGTTGAAGAAGCGTATATGCTCCAGCTTTTTCCGTCCGTCTGTCCGTCCGTCCGTCCGTCTGCCTGTGGGCATGATAACTCACGTAAAAATGGTTCGATTTCGATGAAATTTTAGTATGTGGTAGGGGACTACCAGGGGACGAACCCTATTGAAAATGGGTGAAGTGGGGTCAAAGGTCACGCCATAAGAGCAGGATCCATTCAATTGCCCTTATGCGTCATAACTTGCGTAAATTTGGTTCGATTTCGATGAAATTTTAGTATGTGGTAGGGGACCACCAGGGAACCAACCCTATTGAAAATGGGTGAAGTGGGGTCAAAGGTCGCGCCATGAGAGCGGGATCCATTTCATTGCCTTTCTGCGTCATAACATGCGTAAATATGGTTCGATTTCGATAAAATTTCAGTACGTGGTAGGGAACTACCTGGGCACGAACCCTATTGAAAATTGGCAAATTGGGATCAAAGGCATAAGAGCGGGATTTATTCCATTGCCCTTATGCGTCATAACTTGCGTAAAAATGTTTCGATTTCAATGAAATTTTGATATGTGGTAAGGAACCACCTGGGAACGAAACCTATTGAAAATGGGTGGAATGGGGTCAAAGGTCAGGGCATAAAAGCGGGATTCATGTCATTGCCTTTGTGCGTCATAACATGCGTAAATATGGTTCGATTTCGATGAAATTTTAGTATGTGGTAGGGAACCACCGGGCACGAACCCTATTGAAAATGGGCGAAATGGTGTCAAGGTCAGGGCATAAAAGTGGAATCCATTCCATTGCCTTTATGCGTCATAACATGCGTAAATATGGTTCGATTTCGATGAAATTTTAGTATGTGGTAGGGCACCACCTGGGCACAAACCTTATTGAAAATGGGCGAAATGGGGTCAAAGGTCAGGCAGGACGTAAGAGCAGGATTTGTTCCATTGCACTTATGCGTCATAACTTGCGTAAAAATGGTTCGATTTCGATGAAATTTTAGTATGTGGTAGGGAGCCACTGGGGACGAACCCTATTGAAAATGGGCGAAATAGGGTCAAAGGTCAAGACACTGGAGTGGGATCCATTCCATTGCTTTTGTGCATCATAACTTACCAAAAAATGTTTCGATTGCGACAAAACGTTATCATGTTGTTCCGGAGTTATAGTGAACCAGTTCTGTTGAATATCAACGAAATGGGGTCAAAGGTCATTGCACAAAAGCAAGATTTATTCCACAGCCATTATTCTCATAACTTGCGTAAAACTGCTTTTATTGCGACAAAACTTTAGTATGTTATTCTTGAGGTGTACTGAAACGGTTCTGTTGAATATCATCGAAATGGGGTCAAAGGTCAGGACATAGGAGCGAGATTTATTCCACAGCCATTATCCTCATAACTTGAGTGATAATTTCTGGTATGTTGGAAAGCGTATCATAATCAATGCATTGCATGATTTTACTAAATTGTTTTTTTTTTTTTTTTTGCACTTTATTGTATGTAAAACGCAAAAACCATCCAGGAAAATTTGACTCGAAAATATTTCCCTCTGTCGGAAAATATTATTACCCTTCAAAATTTCACCAAATTTGTTCTTCTCTTGACGGGGCCCGATAATTTTTCTCTTGGTAGGAAAAAAAATCATGTTTCAGATCGGAGGTACAAATCCCTTATCCCGCAAATCCGTTCTTCTTGTGAAGGAGTGCGAATGCAGTATTTTTAGCTCAGTTCGAAACGATCCTTGCCCTTTATAGAGGGAAGACAAAAAATCGACACAGTAAGTTCACTCTGAAGTGATAGAAAACATTTTTCCCTTGGTCGAAAAGAAAACTTTTCCTCTGTCAAAAATTTTATTTGAACTTCAAATAATGAAGTTAAAGAAACGACACTGCAAATTTACTCTTATCCCGGCGGGTTTCGAATATTTTTTCGGCAATCTGTAAGAAATTCTAACGCTTCAGATCGGGAGAACAGATTTTTAGTCCAGTAAGCCTGCTGTTCTTTTGGAGGTGTAAGAATATTTTTTTCTTTTGTGTGAAAAAACTCTTCTCTCTAAATATAGTTAAAATTAAGGATTGAATTTCTTTAAATGAATAAAAATTGCAGATTTTAAAATTTTATCCCTTGTTTGGATAATATCCTTATTTTCATTGATGACGATATCGTATCAGTTGGTAAAGCTAAGCAAATCGTTTTTCTGGTCTTAGGACTACCCATGGCAGAAAGAATTGCATAATACGACGTAGCACATTTTAATTTATGGAATGCACCTGTAGAAAAAAATGCCTGCATACCTGTGAACTACCGACTACTTTTACCTTCAAAGTAATTCCTTTCCACAACTATGCATTTAGCTAGACGCTGTTGCCGCTGTTGGAAACATACCTGGAACTGTATGTCTGGAATACTCTTGAGTTCCTTTGTCACCTTCGAAGTAATCACCTTCCACAACTATGCGTTTAGTTAGACGCTGTTGCCATTGCTGGAAACATACCTAGAACTCTGTTTCTGGAATACTCTTGAGTTCCTTTGTCACCTTCGAAGTAATCTCCTTCAGCAACTATGCATTTAGTTAGACACTGTGGCCATTGCTGTAAATATACCTGGAACTCTGTTTCTGGAATACTCTTGAGTTCCTTTGTCACCTTCAAAGTAATCCCCTTCCACAACTATGCGTTTAGTGTTGCCGCTGTTGCCATTGCTGGAAACATACCTAGAACTCTGTTTCTGGAATACTCTTGAGTTCCTTTGTCACCTTCGAAGTAATCCACTTCCGCAACTATGCATTTAGTTAGACGTTGTTGCTACTGCTGGAAACATACCTGGAACTCTGTTTCTGGAATACTCTTGAGTTCCTTTGTCACCTTCGAAGTAATCCCCTTCCGCAACTATGCGTTTAGTTAGACGCTGTTGCCATTGCTGGAAACATACCTAGAACTCTGTTTCTGGAATACTCTTGAGTTCCTTTGTCACCTTCGAAGTAATCTCCTTCAGCAACTATGCATTTAGTTAGACACTGTGGCCATTGCTGTAAATATACCTGGAACTCTGTTTCTGGAATACTCTTGAGTTCCTTTGTCACCTTCAAAGTAATCCCCTTCCACAACTATGCGTTTAGTGTTGCCGCTGTTGCCATTGCTGGAAACATACCTAGAACTCTATTTCTGGAATACTCTTGAGTTCCTTTGTCACCTTCGAAGTAATCCACTTCCGCAACTATGCATTTAGTTAGACGTTGTTGCTACTGCTGGAAACATACCTGGAACTCTGTTTCTGGAATACTCTTGAGTTCCTTTGTCACCTTCGAAGTAATCCCCTTCCGCAACTATGCGTTTAGTTAGACGCTGTTGCCATTGCTGGAAACATACCTAGAACTCTGTTTCTGGAAAACTCTTGAGTTCCTTTGTCACCTTCGAAGTAATCTCCTTCCGCAACTATGCATTTAGTTAGACACTGTGGCCATTGCTGTAAATATACCTGGAACTCTGTTTCTGGAATACTCTTGAGTTCCTTTGTCACCTTCAAAGTAATCCCCTTCCACAACTATGCGTTTAGTGTTGCCGCTGTTGCCATTGCTGGAAACATACCTAGAACTCTGTTTCTGGAATACTCTTGAGTTCCTTTGTCACCTTCGAAGTAATCCACTTCCGCAACTATGCATTTAGTTAGACGTTGTTGCTACTGCTGGAAACATACCTGGAACTCTGTTTCTGGAATACTCTTGAGTTCCTTTGTCACCTTCGAAGTAATCCACTTCCGCAACTATGCATTTAGTTAGACGTTGTTGCTACTGCTGGAAACATACCTGGAACTCTGTTTCTGGAATACTCTTGAGTTCCTTTGTCACCTTCGAAGTAATCCCCTTCCGCAACTATGCGTTTAGTTAGACGCTGTTGCCATTGCTGGAAACATACCTAGAACTCTGTTTCTGGAAAACTCTTGAGTTCCTTTGTCACCTTCGAAGTAATCTCCTTCCGCAACTATGCATTTAGTTAGACACTGTGTCCATTGCTGTAAATATACCTGGAACTCTGTTTCTGGAATACTCTTGAGTTCCTTTGTCACCTTCAAAGTAATCCCCTTCCACAACTATGCGTTTAGTGTTGCCGCTGTTGCCATTGCTGGAAACATACCTAGAACTCTGTTTCTGGAATACTCTTGAGTTCCTTTGTCACCTTCGAAGTAATCCACTTCCGCAACTATGCATTTAGTTAGACGTTGTTGCTACTGCTGGAAACATACCTGGAACTCTGTTTCTGGAATACTCTTGAGTTCCTTTGTCACCTTCGAAGTAATCCCCTTCCGCAACTATGCGTTTAGTTAGACGCTGTTGCCATTGCTGGAAACATACCTAGAACTCTGTTTCTGGAATACTCTTGAGTTCCTTTGTCACCTTCGAAGTAATCTCCTTCAGCAACTATGCATTTAGTTAGACACTGTGGCCATTGCTGTAAATATACCTGGAACTCTGTTTCTGGAATACTCTTGAGTTCCTTTGTCACCTTCAAAGTAATCCCCTTCCACAACTATGCGTTTAGTGTTGTCGCTGTTGCCATTGCTGGAAACATACCTAGAACTCTGTTTCTGGAATACTCTTGAGTTCCTTTGTCACCTTCGAAGTAATCCACTTCCGCAACTATGCATTTAGTTAGACGTTGTTGCTACTGCTGGAAACATACCTGGAACTCTGTTTCTGGAATACTCTTGAGTTCCTTTGTCACCTTCGAAGTAATCCCCTTCCGCAACTATGCGTTTAGTTAGACGCTGTTGCCATTGCTGGAAACATACCTAGAACTCTGTTTCTGGAAAACTCTTGAGTTCCTTTGTCACCTTCGAAGTAATCTCCTTCCGCAACTATGCATTTAGTTAGACACTGTGGCCATTGCTGTAAATATACCTGGAACTCTGTTTCTGGAATACTCTTGAGTTCCTTTGTCACCTTCAAAGTAATCCCCTTCCACAACTATGCGTTTAGTTAGACGCTGTTGCCATTGCTGGAAACATACCTAGAACTATGTTTCTGGAATACTCTTAAGTTCCTTTGTCACCTTCGAAGTAATCCACTTCCGCAACTATGCATTTAGTTAGACGTTGTTGTTGCTGCTGGAAACATACCTGGAACTCTGTTTCTGGAATACTCTTGAGTTCCTTTGTCACCTTCGAAGTAATCTCCTTCCGCAACTATGCATTTAGTTAGACACTGTGGCCATTGCTCTAAACATACCTAGAACTCTGTTTCTGGAAAACTCTTGAGTTCCTTTGTCACCTTCGAAGTAATCTCCTTCCGCAACTATGCATTTAGTTAGACGTTGTTGCTACTGCTGTAAATATACCTGGAACTCTGTTTCTGGAATACTCTTGAGTTCCTTTGTCACCTTCGAAGTAATCCCCTTCCGCAACTATGCGTTTAGTTAGACGCTGTTGCCATTGCTGGAAACATACCTAGAACTCTGTTTCTGGAAAACTCTTGAGTTCCTTTGTCACCTTCGAAGTAATCTCCTTCCGCAACTATGCATTTAGTTAGACACTGTGGCCATTGCTGTAAATATACCTGGAACTCTGTTTCTGGAATACTCTTGAGTTCCTTTGTCACCTTCAAAGTAATCCCCTTCCACAACTATGCGTTTAGTGTTGCCGCTGTTGCCATTGCTGGAAACATACCTAGAACTCTGTTTCTGGAATACTCTTGAGTTCCTTTGTCACCTTCGAAGTAATCCACTTCCGCAACTATGCATTTAGTTAGACGTTGTTGCTACTGCTGGAAACATACCTGGAACTCTGTTTCTGGAATACTCTTGAGTTCCTTTGTCACCTTCGAAGTAATCCCCTTCCGCAACTATGCGTTTAGTTAGACGCTGTTGCCATTGCTGGAAACATACCTAGAACTCTGTTTCTGGAAAACTCTTGAGTTCCTTTGTCACCTTCGAAGTAATCTCCTTCCGCAACTATGCATTTAGTTAGACACTGTGGCCATTGCTGTAAATATACCTGGAACTCTGTTTCTGGAATACTCTTGAGTTCCTTTGTCACCTTCAAAGTAATCCCCTTCCACAACTATGCGTTTAGTGTTGCCGCTGTTGCCATTGCTGGAAACATACCTAGAACTCTGTTTCTGGAATACTCTTGAGTTCCTTTGTCACCTTCGAAGTAATCCACTTCCGCAACTATGCATTTAGTTAGACGTTGTTGCTACTGCTGGAAACATACCTGGAACTCTGTTTCTGGAATACTCTTGAGTTCCTTTGTCACCTTCGAAGTAATCCACTTCCGCAACTATGCATTTAGTTAGACGTTGTTGCTACTGCTGGAAACATACCTGGAACTCTGTTTCTGGAATACTCTTGAGTTCCTTTGTCACCTTCGAAGTAATCCCCTTCCGCAACTATGCGTTTAGTTAGACGCTGTTGCCATTGCTGGAAACATACCTAGAACTCTGTTTCTGGAAAACTCTTGAGTTCCTTTGTCACCTTCGAAGTAATCTCCTTCCGCAACTATGCATTTAGTTAGACACTGTGTCCATTGCTGTAAATATACCTGGAACTCTGTTTCTGGAATACTCTTGAGTTCCTTTGTCACCTTCAAAGTAATCCCCTTCCACAACTATGCGTTTAGTGTTGCCGCTGTTGCCATTGCTGGAAACATACCTAGAACTCTGTTTCTGGAATACTCTTGAGTTCCTTTGTCACCTTCGAAGTAATCCACTTCCGCAACTATGCATTTAGTTAGACGTTGTTGCTACTGCTGGAAACATACCTGGAACTCTGTTTCTGGAATACTCTTGAGTTCCTTTGTCACCTTCGAAGTAATCCCCTTCCGCAACTATGCGTTTAGTTAGACGCTGTTGCCATTGCTGGAAACATACCTAGAACTCTGTTTCTGGAATACTCTTGAGTTCCTTTGTCACCTTCGAAGTAATCTCCTTCAGCAACTATGCATTTAGTTAGACACTGTGGCCATTGCTGTAAATATACCTGGAACTCTGTTTCTGGAATACTCTTGAGTTCCTTTGTCACCTTCAAAGTAATCCCCTTCCACAACTATGCGTTTAGTGTTGCCGCTGTTGCCATTGCTGGAAACATACCTAGAACTCTGTTTCTGGAATACTCTTGAGTTCCTTTGTCACCTTCGAAGTAATCCACTTCCGCAACTATGCATTTAGTTAGACGTTGTTGCTACTGCTGGAAACATACCTGGAACTCTGTTTCTGGAATACTCTTGAGTTCCTTTGTCACCTTCGAAGTAATCCCCTTCCGCAACTATGCGTTTAGTTAGACGCTGTTGCCATTGCTGGAAACATACCTAGAACTCTGTTTCTGGAAAACTCTTGAGTTCCTTTGTCACCTTCGAAGTAATCTCCTTCCGCAACTATGCATTTAGTTAGACACTGTGGCCATTGCTGTAAATATACCTGGAACTCTGTTTCTGGAATACTCTTGAGTTCCTTTGTCACCTTCAAAGTAATCCCCTTCCACAACTATGCGTTTAGTTAGACGCTGTTGCCATTGCTGGAAACATACCTAGAACTATGTTTCTGGAATACTCTTAAGTTCCTTTGTCACCTTCGAAGTAATCCACTTCCGCAACTATGCATTTAGTTAGACGTTGTTGTTGCTGCTGGAAACATACCTGGAACTCTGTTTCTGGAATACTCTTGAGTTCCTTTGTCACCTTCGAAGTAATCTCCTTCCGCAACTATGCATTTAGTTAGACACTGTGGCCATTGCTCTAAACATACCTAGAACTCTGTTTCTGGAAAACTCTTGAGTTCCTTTGTCACCTTCGAAGTAATCTCCTTCCGCAACTATGCATTTAGTTAGACACTGTGGCCATTGCTGTAAATATACCTGGAACTCTGTTTCTGGAATACTCTTGAGTTCCTTTGTCACCTTCGAAGTAATCCCCTTCCGCAACTATGCGTTTAGTTAGACGCTGTTGCCATTGCTGGAAACATACCTAGAACTCTGTTTCTGGAAAACTCTTGAGTTCCTTTGTCACCTTCGAAGTAATCTCCTTCCGCAACTATGCATTTAGTTAGACACTGTGGCCATTGCTGTAAATATACCTGGAACTCTGTTTCTGGAATACTCTTGAGTTCCTTTGTCACCTTCAAAGTAATCCCCTTCCACAACTATGCGTTTAGTGTTGCCGCTGTTGCCATTGCTGGAAACATACCTAGAACTCTGTTTCTGGAATACTCTTGAGTTCCTTTGTCACCTTCGAAGTAATCCACTTCCGCAACTATGCATTTAGTTAGACGTTGTTGCTACTGCTGGAAACATACCTGGAACTCTGTTTCTGGAATACTCTTGAGTTCCTTTGTCACCTTCGAAGTAATCCCCTTCCGCAACTATGCGTTTAGTTAGACGCTGTTGCCATTGCTGGAAACATACCTAGAACTCTGTTTCTGGAATACTCTTGAGTTCCTTTGTCACCTTCGAAGTAATCTCCTTCAGCAACTATGCATTTAGTTAGACACTGTGGCCATTGCTGTAAATATACCTGGAACTCTGTTTCTGGAATACTCTTGAGTTCCTTTGTCACCTTCAAAGTAATCCCCTTCCACAACTATGCGTTTAGTGTTGCCGCTGTTGCCATTGCTGGAAACATACCTAGAACTCTGTTTCTGGAATACTCTTGAGTTCCTTTGTCACCTTCGAAGTAATCCACTTCCGCAACTATGCATTTAGTTAGACGTTGTTGCTACTGCTGGAAACATACCTGGAACTCTGTTTCTGGAATACTCTTGAGTTCCTTTGTCACCTTCGAAGTAATCCCCTTCCGCAACTATGCGTTTAGTTAGACGCTGTTGCCATTGCTGGAAACATACCTAGAACTCTGTTTCTGGAAAACTCTTGAGTTCCTTTGTCACCTTCGAAGTAATCTCCTTCCGCAACTATGCATTTAGTTAGACACTGTGGCCATTGCTGTAAATATACCTGGAACTCTGTTTCTGGAATACTCTTGAGTTCCTTTGTCACCTTCAAAGTAATCCCCTTCCACAACTATGCGTTTAGTTAGACGCTGTTGCCATTGCTGGAAACATACCTAGAACTATGTTTCTGGAATACTCTTAAGTTCCTTTGTCACCTTCGAAGTAATCCACTTCCGCAACTATGCATTTAGTTAGACGTTGTTGTTACTGCTGGAAACATACCTGGAACTCTGTTTCTGGAATACTCTTGAGTTCCTTTGTCACCTTCGAAGTAATCTCCTTCCGCAACTATGCATTTAGTTAGACACTGTGGCCATTGCTCTAAACATACCTAGAACTCTGTTTCTGGAATACTCTTGAGTTCCTTTGTCGCCTTCGAAGTAATCAACTTCCACCGCTACGCATTTAGTTAGACGCTGTTGCCATTTCTGAAAACATACCTGGAACTCTGTTCCTGAATACTCTTGAGTTCCTTTGGTACCTTCGAAGTAATCCCCTTCCGCAGCTATGCATTTAATTAAACGCTGTTGCCATTGTTAGAAACATACCTGGCACTCTGTTTCTGGAATACTCTTGAGCTCTTTTGTCACCTTCGAAGTAATCCTATTCCGCAGCTTTGCATTTAAGTAGACGCTGTTGCCATTGCTGGAAACATACATGGAACTCTGTTTCTGGAATACTCTTGAGTTCTTTTGCCACGTTAGGCCAGATGCCAGAAATACCTGAAAAACCTGGTTCTTTCATGGCAGTTTTTATTTTTTGGAAGAGCCAAAAACACAAGGGGATAAGTCAGGAGAATTGGGTGGGGGATTGAATTTGGTAATTGAATTCTTAGCCGGGAAGTCGCGAACACTGAGCGCATCGTGACTTGAGGCATTGTCAGGATGCAGTTTTCAGGCCATAGTTCTGCATTTTTGCTTCGAATAGAAACCTGTAATCTTTTCAACACCTCTGAATAGCATTGTTGGTTGACCGTTTGTCCTTGTTCAGTGAATTCGTGATGAACTATCCCCTTGTGATCGAAAAACCCACAAGCATAGTCTTGAACTGCGAGCGTGACATGTGTGCTCTTTTCTGCTGATGCCCCTCAAAGGCACTTGATGTTTTCATAACCTACTCACCATAGCCACTTTCAATAGCTCCAACGTTTCAGTAGCACTTTTACCGATCTTCAAACAGAATCTGATGTTAATGCGCTGCGCAAAATTTCTATCACTCGTTTCTACCTCAAAACTCACGCAGACTTAAATTTCTTACGCAACTGCTCACTCACGAATGGCTACTGGTCTGCGGTCAACGCATGCACTACTTGAAACATGTCCAGACACGGATAGACACGTGATTCTGCCCGCATCGCCACAAGGGCGACACTAGGTGACCTTTTCTTCCCACACAGATTTGCACTGCTTTCGCAATTGCTCACTCACGAATGGCTCTACTGGTCTGCGGTCAACGCATGCACTACTTGAAGCATGTCCAGACACGCATAGGCCACCCCGGTGGCGCAGTGGTCTAAGCGATGGCCTCTGATTATTCGTCCAAACGGGGTCTGGGTTCGAATCCCGGTGAGGCATGGATGTTGTGTTTGTCTTACTGCACTGGCTCTCTCCCTTCCCTGGAACTAGTGATCCTAAATTAGGGACGGCCGACTGCTTATAGCCCATTGAGTTGCTCACGGTGGTCGTTAAACCTCCAATCAAAAAAAAAAATCAGACACGCATAGGTACGTGGTTCTGCCCGCCTCGACACAAGGGCGACACTAGGCGACCGTTCCTTCACACACAGACTTGCATTGTTTTCGCAACTCATCACTCACGAATGGCTCTACTGGTCTGCGGTCAACGCATGCACTACTTGAAGCATGTCCAGACACGCATAGGTACGTGATTAGGTCCGCATCGCCGCAAGGCCGACAATAGGTGACCGCTCTGTGACGTACTGCATAGGTAAAGCACGTGTCGAGACGACAAATCTGCAGAGATATACTGTATTCCGTGCGTGTAGCTTAGTTGGGAAAGTAACTTACTCCGAAATAAGGAAGCGAGGATTCGATCCCCGTCACGGACAAACTTGTGTTTTCAGATTGGCTTTCTTTTCGGACAAAGGGATAGGGAACCATACAGCTAGCCTTGAATGTGGCGTGTACAACACAAAGCTGTACTAATCTATCCAGTATTAACACTACTCGTCCGAGACGTTACATACATAGTTCTTATCTTGTCAAACCATACACGCGTCATTCAGATTTTACCTCAAGATTGTTGCCAAATAAAATTCAGTGAGTGGTAAAATATACCGCTGAGAGAAAAAAAGTGAGAAAATACAACGAAAAATATGTACAAGCTTGAAACGCTTAAACATTTACAGAGGGAAAGAAACTAAAAATGAAAGTTAAACTAGAATATATAGGGGTTGGACAGAATAATGTGAACACCACCCTCAAAGACGTAACTTTTAATGCAGCTGCGTACGTCTCAAGGTCCTGCTTAAGTGCATTTAACGTGTCTTGTTGCAAAATTTCTTTCAGAGTGACGACGAAATGAGCGACTTAACGGACTTCGGAAGAGGGCATTGTTGGTGGCTCGCTAGTTGGAGCCTCCGTGACAACAGTCACCAGGGTAGTAGGGGTATCGAGAGCTACTGTGTATAGCGTCATGACAGCATACCGTATCCGGGGCAAAATCTCTTATGCGAAACACAAGAGCGGCAGAAAGACGACCCTCACTGATAGGGACAAGAGATCATTAAGAAGGATTGTTACCCGTAAATAGAAGACAACGGCCCCGAAAATTAGTGCCGAGCTCAATCTGCATTTCCAAAACCCCAGTATCAACGATAACTATGCCCAGGGAACTGCATAAACAAGATATTCATGGCAGAGCTGCTATTACAAGACCTCTGGTGACCCGGGTGAATGCACAACGGTGACGGCAGTGGTCCCAGGAGAATATAACGTGGACTGCTGATGCATGGAAGCGTGTAATGTGGTCAGATGAATCCACATTCACACTATTTCCCACCACAGAACGTGTTTACTTGTGGAGAACACCGTCAGAAGCGTACAATCCAGACTGTCTGCTCCCAACATTGCAGCATGGTGGTGGTTTTGTCATGCCCTGGGCGATCATATCGGGGTTTTCATCAGGTCCCCTGATCACCTTGAAAGGACGGAGGTCTGGTAGGGCGTATGAAAACCTTTTTGTCCTACAAAGTCCATCCACTGGCTCAGGCATTGTTTCCTGCAAGGGATGCAATATATGAAGATGATGACGTCCGAATTCACAGAGCTCGGAATGTCCAATCATGGTTTGAGGAAAATGAGGACGAACTTTCACACCTTCCTTGGCCTCCCCAATCACCAAACTTAAGCACCATCCAGCCACATGTGGTCTGTGTTTGAATACCGAGTAAGATCCCATCGTTTTCCTGCATCTCTCAAGGACCTGGAGCAGTTGTTGCATGAAGAACGGTGTAACATTCCACTAACCGCCATCTAGGATTTGTATGCATCCATTCTAAGGAGGATTCAGGCGGTTTTGAATGGCAAACGTGGTCCCTTGCCCTACTAGGTACGTAAAACCTTATTTTCTTATGTGTTCACATTATTGTGTCCAACCACCCTGTACGTCATAAAATAACGTACGGTTCAGTGAGAAAACGTTTAACGAGAAGTAACTAAATTATATGAGAGATGAATCTACTCAAAAGAAGTGTTATACACTGAAGAGCAATTGAATTAGAGATACCTGTCTAGTAACGTATAGCACCACCTTTCGCCATGATGACGGCGGCGATTCGTCTCGGCATGGACTCAACAAGACACCGGAAGCGTTGGGAAGCCATACGAATCCACGACCCCCGAACAAGCTCCCACAGTTCACGAAGATTTGATGGAGGGGGGTCATCTCTCTCGATGGCATCACAGATGTGCTCGATGGCCAAGGAAGCGAGGTCATGTCGGTGGAGTGTTCATCCAACCATTCGGATACAATTCGGGAGCTGCATTGTCTTGATGCAGGATAAGGTCCCCAGTGGGATATTGAAGACGCACAAACGGCAGCAAACGGTCGTCCAGGATATTTCGGTAACGTTGACCTGTGAGAGACGATGTCACACGTACCAGGGGTCCCATTTCAGTCCACGTAAACAGTCCCAAGACGAGAATGCCACCCCCACCAGCTTGAAGAGTACCCTGCGGGCAAGAAGGATCCACCGCTTTATGTGGTTTGCGCCGTACTCGTATCCTGCCATCCGCATGTACCAGCGTGAATCTCGACTCATCAGTCCAGGCAACATTTTTCCACATGTCTAGGGTCCAGTGGCGATGTTCCCGCGCCCATGCTAATCTTTGCACACTGTGAATTGCGGTCAGTAGTGGTACCCTCGTGGGACGACGGCTTCTGTACCCCATAGCGAGGAGATGGTTCTGGATGGTGTGGCTGCTTACACGTTGTTGTGCACCAGCGTTAAATTGCCGAGTGATTTCTTGCACTGTGGCCCATCTATCCGCTGTTACAATGTGAGCTAGCCGACGATGACCCCGCTCATCCACACGCTGTTGTCCACGGCAGTTGGCCCTTGCAGGGATGGTTTTACCGGATTCCGTGTACTCACGATGCACTCGTGATACAGTGGCTCGTGAAAATCCCAGTGCCTGCACGACTTCCGAGATGGAGTGATCCATTCGTCGGGCCCTGACAATTTTCCCACGATCAAATGCGCTTAGATCCTTCGTATACTGCGTCTGAGTCTTACTAATTCCCGTCGCATCACTCCTTATATTGTCGGATCGCTGCATACGTCACGTCGTTTCCGTTTACAGGGCCATCCACAGCGCCACATTTGCATAACGCCAGCTGTCTCTAATTCAATTGCTCTTCAGTGTATAGAGGTTATACAGCACAGCTTAAATTTTATAACAAATTTAAAAAAAAAAGTAAAAAAAAATCAGAAGATGTTTGCAACAAACGATCGCTTTCTAAACCTCCTTAAGAACTCAACACATAAATAAAATTCCACCTGATATTTGCTAAAATACTTGGTAACTGAATCAAGAATGTATGTTCTTTACTGAAGCTCTTCATATTTAAGAACAATTTTTTTGCGCAGGCAGAAAACCGATGAGATTAGTATCAGCTTCTAACAACATACGGCAATAATACGTTTAGTCTCAAAAGATCACTCAAGTTCAAATTAGTAAAATAATACTAAGTAGGTTGTCCAATTAAACGTAGTCATTCATTAATTTGCGTAATCTTAGCGTTATTTACTAAGCTTAATAAAATTAATGAACTTCCTTTCATTTTCGCGAGGCGGGCTAATCAATCATTACTTTCGTAGTGACATGTGTTCTGTTTCTTTAACAACGAAATCTAACTTTCACGGAAAAGATATCTTAAAATATTTGATTAAAAAAAAGCATTTTGTTGAGTTCTACTGTCATAAATAAACAATACGTTCCAAAGTTCTTATTGCAAATAAAATTTTTTTTTTTTTTTTTTGATTGGAGGTTTAACGACCACCGTGAGCAACTCAATGGGCTATAAGCAGTCGCCCGTCCCTAATTTAGGGCCACTGGTTCCAGGGAAGGGAGAGAGCCAGTGCCGTAAGACAAACACAACATCCATGCCTCATCGGGATTCGAACCCGGACCCCTTACGGACGAATGATCAGAGGCCAACGCCTTAGACCACTGCGCCACCGGGGGCGGCAATAAAAATTGTCTTTCGTCAATTTTACACTAGTTCCTCTTCGAGGAATAGGAAGCAAAAAAAAAAAGCGCCGCCCCGGTGGCGCAGTGGTCTAAGGCGCTGGCCTCTGATCATTCGTCCGAAAGGGGTCCGGGTTCGAATCCTGGCGAGGCATGGATGTTGTGTTTGTCTTACGGCACTGGCTCTCTCCCTTCCCTGGAACCAGTGACCCTAAATTACGGACGGGCGACTGCTTATAGCCCATGGAGTTGCTCACGGTGGTCGTTAAACCTCCAATAAAAAAAAAAAAAAAAAGCAAAAATGCGCCTTCCTTTAAAATGAACTACGCTAGCCGATTTTCGCAATCAATCATCACAGAAATTTCACTACCACCCATGTCACTGAAAATGTATCTGCATCTGAAAAAGGAGGTTTACCCTTTCCTCATCTTTTAGCAGAACGTCATCGTAGAAGTTCATAAAGCAACACTCCTCAGAAATGTGCAGTAATGTACCAGCGCAAGCAGCCCGTTGAAAAATTAAAAGTAAACTAGAGAGATGATCATATCAAATCAATGTGTGAAATGAGTATACAGGGTGATTCAGCTAAGCGTGTACAAACTTCTGGGAGGGGTAGGTTGTACAAAGACAAATCAGAATCACACAGCAATATGCAGGGTCGGAAACGCCATCTACATGCGGTAGATGGTGTTGTTCGTCCGCGAGACTGCTCATACGTTCTTTCAGGATACCGTCGTTTGTAAACAGCCCGCAGAGGTAGTAGGATGGCTGAGTTCACGAACGCGGAAATGGCTGATATGCACCTGGCATACGAAGCAGCGGACTGCAACGGACGAGCCGCCGTGCGACTGTACCAGGAACGGTACCCGATGAGACGAGTGCCAAACCACCGCGTGTTTGCGCGGCTGCATCAGAGGTTATGCGACTTACCAAAGCTATTGAACGAATAACAGGTCCCTCAGTCGCTGCGCCGTGCAGTGTGGTTCCAGCACGATGGGGCCCCAGCCCATTTCAGCAATGACGTTCGTCATCACTTAAACATGGCACTTGGACATCGGTAGATCGGGCGTGGTGGTCCCGTTCATTAGCCTGCAAAATCGCCGGACTTAACATGCCTTGATTACTTCATCTGGGGTTACATCAAAGGACTGGTGTACGACACCCTCGTTGAAAGCCATGAGGACTTGTAGCACGCATCTTTGTAGCTGTTTCGGAAGTCCGAGACACGCCAGGTATTTTCCAAAATGTACGTGATTCCAGACGCCGACGATGTCAAGCGTGTGTTACAGCTCATGGTCGCAACTTTGAACACATTCTGTAACCTCAATGCATTTCGCAAATGCCTTGTGAGTAATAAAAAGCCTTTTATTCTCTTACGTGCTGCTCTTTCATCTTTCGTCCTCTTTGTACACTAGCACATGAAGATGGCGTTTCCGACAATCCATTGCTACACTATCTACCAACAAGTAATTGGACACCTGTGATAGCAAAGGAAAACGAAGTTTATACACCTTCAATAGTTGGTGGAGCCTCCACGAGCGGCGATTACAGCTGCGACCCTCCGGGGCATACTCTCAACCAGGCGTTGTACGACGGCTACCGGTATTTTCTTTTACTCGGCTTGGAGAAGACAGGTCAGTTCCTTCACCGATTTCGGACGGTGGGGGCACCCCTTAAGTCGACGCTCCAACTCGTCCCAGAGGTGCTCGATAGGGTTAAGGTCCAGGTTCTGCGCAGTCCAGTCCATTCGATTAACCCCATTGTCACCATACCAAGCCATGGTGTACCTCGCAACATGACAGGTGGCATTGTCATCCTGAAAGTAACATGGGTCCACTCCGTAAAACTGCCACAACGTAGGAAGCGCATGGTCATCCGAAATGGTGCAGTAAGTCTCGGCTTTGAGTCTACCAGGAATTGCGACCAAGGGCCCCGTGCCATACCAGGAAAAACACCCCCATAGCATAATTCCACCGCCGCCAAACTTCACAGTTGACACAATACATTCCGTAGGAGAGCGTTCTCCAGGCAGACGCCAAACTCAGACCCTGCCATCCGAACGGTAGAGGGTGAACCTTGATTCGTCGCTCCAGAGAACCTGTTTCCACTGTTCAACGGTCCACTGTCGACGTTCTTTGCACCACGTTAGCCAAGCTGCGCTATTGGACTTGGTGATCAAAGGCTTGTGGGCGGCAGCACGTCCATGATAACCGAGCATATGGGCTTCCTTACGGATGGTATTCATCGAAAGAACACTCCCGTATGCCTGTTGAAACTCCTCGTAGATGTGGCCCATCGATTTGGTGCGGTTCTTCCGAATTTCTCTGGCCAGCACCCGTCGGTCTCTAACTCCCAGTTTTGTGGGTCTGCGGGGTCGGGTCACATTCCGACAGTCACCTCTCATCTTCCACTTGCCAATCACGTAGGCCACTGTCGATTTTGGGTACTTCAACTCACTGGATATGTCATGTATGGATCGGGCATTTCTGTGATACCCGACGATTACACCTTTCTCGAAATCAGAGAGCTCCGAACTGCGTGGCATCTTGCATGCGACTGGTTGCGTTGTTGTTTCCCACATGATATTTAACGGCGGCGGCCCTGACGTGTATCAAGACCGCAGATATCGTCGATTGCAGGGGTGTCCAATTACTTGCTGGTAGATAGTGTATGTGATTCCGATTTGTCTTTGTGCCACCTACCCCTCCCAGAAGTTTGTACATGTTATGCTGAATCCCCCTGTATAGAGTTGAAATTCGCAAGAACTTACACTAAAGGTATTTCAAGTTAAAAAACAGGATGTTATCGAATTCCACCTACGTCCATCTTGGAATATCGGTGAAATGGCCCGCAATTTGAACACCATTTGCATGCTATACCTGAGGATAGTATCCGTGAATTGTATGCATCTATGCCACCCCGGGTAATTGCTTGTATCTGAGTCAGAGTTGGCGCTACAATGCACTGAATTGTTTCACTCGTGCAGCTGTTTTATACGAATAAATGGTCCAACTACGCAGGAAGTGCAATCATATCTTTTCCCATACATATATCCCAATGAGCCCATTACATTATGACCACCTACCTCATGAGCTGTAGGACCCACTTTAGCCCGCAAAACAGTGATCACTCGGCAAGGCATCGATTCTATGCGATAGGTACCCTGGGTTATCTGGTACCATAATGTCAACAGCAGGTCTTTCCAGTTCCCGTACGTTTCGGGATGGTGGTGATTTAGCGCGAACCCGATTTTCCAAGTCGAACCACAAATGTTCGATTGGGTTCATGTCAGGTAAATTTGGAGGCCAAGGCATTAACAGAAAGTCACCAGCATGTTCCTCGAACCACTCCTTGACGATTCTGGCAGTGTGTCATGGCGCATTATCCTGTTGGTAATGGCCATCACCAGCATTTGCCATGAATGGGTAAACTTGGTCCGCAACGATGTTCAGATACCTGACAGCTGCCAGAGATTGTGCTTATGGGATTAATGGGGCCTAAAGTGTCCCAAGAAAACATCGCCCACAACACAACGCCGCAGCCGTTGGCCAGTTTCCGCCCAACAGAGCATCCAGGTGCCATAGCCTCCGTTGGTAATTGGCGTATCCGCGTTCTGCCGTCTACGTAATGCACCAGGAATCTTGATTCGTCGGACCAAGCCAATTTCTTCCAATCTCGATTATCTTGTGCCCATTTCAGGCGTTGTTGGTGATGACGTGCAGTGAGCATGGGGACTTGGCTGGGTCTTCGGTTACGCAGGCCCATGCGCAGAAGGCTGCGATGAACTGTGTGCTGTGACACATTGCCCTGATCAGCATTGTCGTAGCTTGTCGTAGCTGCTGGTAATTTATCGCATTGTCGTAGCTGCTGGTAATTTATCGCACTGTGGCCTTGCAGTCGCTGTGAACAGTGCGCGACAGTCTGCGCTCCCCTCTGGCGTCAATGAGCTGCGGACGACTCACGGCTGAACGACGGTTCGTCGTTTGACCATCTGTGCACCACTTTTGATACGTACTCATTACAGCAGCACGTGAACAACCCACAAGCCGTGCGGTTTCCGAGATCGTAGTTCCGACGCGCCGTGTCCATCACAATTTGTTCTTTATCAAACTCCAATAAATCGGCTGCTTTTCCCATTCTGACTCCGAACACCCTACTAATCGAAAGCCGCTCCTCTGGTTATATATATACTGCTCTGTGAACTTCACCTGCGTCACCGGTCGGTCTCCAGGCACGCTCATTTCTCCAGGCTGGGGGTGGTCATAATGTAAAGGCTCATCGATGTACTTTGCACGTAGCAATTTTCATATAGATTGGATGTTTCTTTCTGAGTGCTTCGGTTATTTTTTTTTTTTTTTTTTTGCAAAATGTGTACATCAAAGACAGAATGTCTGTGTGTTCTCTATAAATTCCTAAACTCTTTGACAAATCTGAGCCAAATTTTGCATAGTTGCCCTTTAGGACCGTTCGGAAAATATAAAATACCATAAAGTCTGCACACCCCTCCCCCTTTCCGAATTCATACCCCCAAGATTTAATTCCTTTGACACTTTGTTCTTAAACCTCTCAACCGACCTGCGCCAAGTTTTGCATACTTACTCACTAGGACACCGTGGAAAATATAGACTACCACGGAACCTGGACACCCAAATTCCTTCCTTTGATTTCAACCCCTAGACACTTTGTACCTAATTCCCTTTGACTGATCTGGACCAAACTTTGCATAGTTACTCACTCGGACCCTGCACAAAATATAGGCTACCACGGCACCTGGACACCTCACTTTCTCCCTCTGATATCATCCCCTTGACACTTTGTATCTAAATTCCTTTGACCGATCTAGACCAAATTTTGCATAGTTACTTACTAGGACCCTGCACAAAATATAGGCTGTCACGGAACCTGGACACCCCCTTCCTCCCTGTGATTTCACCCCCTTGACACTTTGTACCTAAATGCCTTTGACCGATCTGGACCAAATTTTGCATAGTTACTTACTAGGACCCTGCACAAGATATAGGCTACCACGGAACCTGGACACCCCCCTTCCTCCCTCTGATTTCACCCCTTGACACTTTGTACCTAAATTCCTTTGACTGATCTGGACCAAAGTTTGCATAGTTACTTACTAGGACCCTGCACAAAATATAGGCAGCCACGGAACCTGGACACCCCACTTCCTCCCTCTGATTCCCCCCCCCTTGACACTTTGTACCTAAATGTCTTTGACCGATCTGGACTAAAGTTTGCATAACTACTTACTAGGACCCTGCACAAAATATAGGCTGCCACGAAACCTGGACACCCCACTTCCTCTCTCTGATTCCCCCTCCCCCTTGACACTTTGTACCTAAATGCCTTTGACCGATCTGGACCGAAGTTTGTATAGTTACTTACTAGGACCCTGCGAAAAAATATAGACTACCACGGAACCAGGACACCCACTTCCTCCCTCTGATTTTACCCCCTTGACACTTTGTACCTAAATTCCTTTGACCGATCTGGACCAAATTTTGCATAGTTACTTACTAGGACCCTGCACAAAATATAGGCTACCACGGAACCTGGACACCGCACTTCCTCCCACTGATTTCTCCCCCTTGACAATTTGTACCTAAATCGCTTTAACCGATCTGGACTAAATTTTGTACAGTTGTTCTCTAGGACCTTATAAAAAATACTTTACATTCATGGCGATACAAAACCTTGGACACCTCACCCCCACCCCCGCTGATTTCATCCCCTTGACACTTTTTGCCAAAATTCTTTGACCGATTTGGATGAAATTTTGCATAGTTGAGCCCTGCTGAAAATATAAGTTACCGTGGAACCTGGAAACTCCACTCCCTCTCCTGATTTCATTTCATGGACACTTTTTGCCTAAACTCTTTGACCGATCTGGTCCAACTTTTGTAGAGTAACTCCCGAAGGCCCAGCGCAAGACATACAGTAGCGAACAAAAGTATTTGGCGAAACACTTTTTTGACCATAATTTTTTTCTGCTGGACCAAATCGGGTCATTTTGGGATATGATATGTGTTATTCAGTTGTAAACGTGGCCCATATGCAGATGGATCGGAAACCTTAACACAGATCAGGTACCGAGCTTAATCGCAAAGATCATACAAATTGACCAACAAAGTAGGTGTGCATCACATTCATTTAATGCAACGATAACAGAAAACAAGTACGAGAAAACGACAAAACAATAACTAATACTTGGTGGGATAACCACGAGACTTAATAACAGCTGCACAACGGGCCGGCATCGAGTCCACTAGCTTCTCGACGGTGACCTGCGGAATTCGCGCCCATTCTGCAGACAGCTGGTCGAACTTCTGGGCCCTATTCCGGCAGGTTTTCTTCGCACATCGTCTCTCCAGCTCCTCCAACATGTGCTCGATAGGGGTTGAGGTCTGGAGATTGGCTTGGCCAGTCTAGAAGTGTGACCTGTTGCTGCTGGAAGGCTGCCTTCGCTACTGTGGAGGTGTGCTTCAGGTCGTTGTCTTGCTGCATGACCCATCCGGGTGGCATGTTCTGGTTTGCCCATGGAAGACATCGCTGATGAGCATGTTGTTTTAGCTCTGGCCGGTCATTATTCCATCAATTTTGATGATTGGGCCCATTCCATTGCGAGAGAAAGCGCCGTAAACCATGAGCGATCCTCCTCCGTGCTGGACAGTCGGCTGAATGAACTGGGGGTTGAATCTCTGGCCACACGGACGTCGTACGTATCGGATGCCATCACTTCCGAACAGGTTGAACTTGCTCTCGTTGGTGAAAAGCACCTTACTCCAGTTCGCCGCGGTCCAGTGTCGATGACGGCGCGCGAACGCGACTCTGGCTCGTCGATTCTTGACTACGATGAGTGGTTTCTTGGCGCGGGGGAGGGGGTTCCATTCAATCCACCAGCAATGAGGCGACGGGAGATGGTCATTCGGCTGACGTCCAGGTCGTCACTGTCACGGAATTCGGTGGCGATGTCCACAGCAGTCAAGGTGGGATCAGCACGAGATCGACGGAGGATGCGTCTATCCTGACACAATGTAGTGGAACGAGGCCTACCACATCGCGGACTGTTCTCGACGGTCCCAGTCTTTTTATAACGTTGCAGGATAGCTGAAATGGACTGGTGTCGGATCTTCAGGGCCCTCGGAAAGTCGGTGACGCGCATTCCGAATTCCTTCATGTTCACGCACGGCCGCCTGGCGAGCTCCAACAGTGATCTCCGCCTTTTTACCCATTTCTGAAAACCTAAGATTGACTTATTATCACACTACACATCACAAAACCCACAAAAATCGCAAGAAAAACATTAATGCATGCAGCAAAAAAAAAGGGTAATAATTGGCGACTCTTGAATATGGCCCATTTCGAACGACAAATTCGCTCTGAGCGAAATACAAACTACGCGGCATTGTAACCCACGAATCAACACATATCATATCTCCTAACGGCTTATCTAAGCTTCTCGAGCGTCTCAATGTACCGCTCGCTGGTCACGGTACGGCCACGTTCCAGAAAATCAAGGAGAATGACACCCCTGTCATCCCAAAAAACAGTCACCAGAACTTTCTGTTCTATGACACCTCTGTCATCCCAAAAAACAGTCACCAGAACTTTCTGTTCTATGACACCTCTGTCATCCCAAAAAACAGTCACCAGAACTTTCTGTTCTATGACACCTCTGTCATCCCAAAAAACAGTCACCAGAACTTTCTGTTCTATGACACCTCTGTCATCCCAAAAAAACAGTCACCAGAACTTTCTGTTCTATGACACCTCTGTCATCCCAAAAAACAGTCACCAGAACTTTCTGTTCTATGACACCTCTGTCATTCCAAAAAACAGTCACCAGAACTTTCTGTTCTATGACACCTCTGTCATCCCAAAAAAACAGTCACCAGAACTTTCTGTTCTATGACACCTCTGTCATCCCAAAAAACAGTCACCAGAACTTTCTGTTCTATGACACCTCTGTCATCCCAAAAAACAGTCACCAGAACTTTCTGTTCTATGACACCTCTGTCATCCCAAAAAACAGTCACCAGAACTTTCTGTTCTATGACACCTCTGTCATCCCAAAAAACAGTCACCAGAACTTTCTGTTCTATGACACCTCTGTCATCCCAAAAAACAGTCACCAGAACTTTCTGTTCTATGACACCTCTGTCATCCCAAAAAACAGTCACCAGAACTTTCTGTTCTATGACACCTCTGTCATCCCAAAAAACAGTCACCAGAACTTTCTGTTCTATGACACCTCTGTCATCCCAAAAAACAGTCACCAGAACTTTCTGTTCTATGACACCTCTGTCATCCCAAAAAACAGTCACCAGAACTTTCTGTTCTATGACACCTCTGTCATCCCAAAAAACAGTCACCAGAACTTTCTGTTCTATGACACCTCTGTCATCCCAAAAAACAGTCACCAGAACTTTCTGTTCTATGACACCTCTGTCATCCCAAAAAACAGTCACCAGAACTTTCTGTTCTATGACACCTCTGTCATCCCAAAAAACAGTCACCAGAACTTTCTGTTCTATGACACCTCTGTCATCCCAAAAAACAGTCACCAGAACTTTCTGTTCTATGACACCTCTGTCATCCCAAAAAACAGTCACCAGAACTTTCTGTTCTATGACACCTCTGTCATCCCAAAAAACAGTCACCAGAACTTTCTGTTCTATGACACCTCTGTCATCCCAAAAAACAGTCACCAGAACTTTCTGTTCTATGACACCTCTGTCATCCCAAAAAAACAGTCACCAGAACTTTCTGTTCTATGACACCTCTGTCATCCCAAAAAACAGTCACCAGAACTTTCTGTTCTATGACACCTCTGTCATCCCAAAAAAACAGTCACCAGAACTTTCTGTTCTATGACACCTCTGTCATCCCAAAAAACAGTCACCAGAACTTTCTGTTCTATGACACCTCTGTCATCCCAAAAAACAGTCACCAGAACTTTCTGTTCTATGACACCTCTGTCATCCCAAAAAACAGTCACCAGAACTTTCTGTTCTATGACACCTCTGTCATCCCAAAAAACAGTCACCAGAACTTTCTGTTCTATGACACCTCTGTCATCCCAAAAAACAGTCACCAGAACTTTCTGTTCTATGACACCTCTGTCATCCCAAAAAACAGTCACCAGAACTTTCTGTTCTATGACACCTCTGTCATCCCAAAAAACAGTCACCAGAACTTTCTGTTCTATGACACCTCTGTCATCCCAAAAAACAGTCACCAGAACTTTCTGTTCTATGACACCTCTGTCATCCCAAAAAACAGTCACCAGAACTTTCTGTTCTATGACACCTCTGTCATCCCAAAAAACAGTCACTAAAACTTTCTGTTCTATGACACCTCTGTCATCCCAAAAAACAGTCACCAGAACTTTCTGTTCTATGACACCTCTGTCATCCCAAAAAACAGTCACCAGAACTTTCTGTTCTATGACACCTCTGTCATCCCAAAAAACAGTCACCAGAACTTTCTGTTTTATGACACCTCTGTCATCCCAAAAAACAGTCACCAGAACTTTTTGTTCTATGACACCTCTGTCATCCCAAAAAACAGTCACCAGAACTTTTTGTTCTGATCACTGGTTCTTGAACTTCTTAGGCCTTGGTGAAGAGGTGTGACGCCATTTCATGGATTGATTCTTCGTTTCCGGATTGTAAAGATACGCTCACCTTTCGGTACAACCCTCGTACATACACTGGCGGAAAGCGAAAAAGGAACACCAAGAAGGAGACGTCTGATACCAACGAAATTTATACAGCATAATAACGGAATACAGAGGATAACGTGATCAAAACATTATGGCAAAATACAGCTGTATTTGCTGGTAAACTGAAAAATAACATTTCCATGTAACATGGTTAGTACGAGGTTGAACCGCCATGAACTGCGTCACACTGCGCAATTCTGGCATGGAGTCTGTCGTACAGATGTTGGATGTAAGTTTAGGGTATTGAGTTCCAAGCACCCTCAACCTCGAAGCGTAAATCGGGGATGGTCGTAGCTGGCCGTGGAGACCGGAGTCCCATAAAATCCCACACGTGCTCAATGGGGGACAAATCCGGTGAACGGAAAGGCCATGGAAGTTGTCTCACACCCTGAAATGCATGTTGCGTTGCACGTGCCGTGTGTGGGCGTGCGTTATCTTGCTGGAAAACACCACGATGGACCGACCTTACAAATGGCACAACAACGGGCTGAATGATGTTGTTGATGTAGGAGGTGCTGTTTAACGTACCCGGTACAAACACTAGTTGGGTACGGGAGTGATAGCTGATCGCTCCTCACACCAGGAGACCAGGTGTAAGCCCTGCGTGTCGCTGGCGGATGCAAGAAGGGTGGAGACGCTCCCCTGTGCGTCTGCGAACACGCATACGGCCATCGGAGGCTCCCAAACAGAATCTGCTTTCATCGCTGAACACGACAGTTCGCCATTGCGTTCTCCAGTGCAGACGTTGGCGACGCCACTGCAGCCGTTCCTGACGGTAGGCAGGAGTCAGAGGTACGCATGCCAGAGGCACACGTGCACGTAGTCCAGCATCCAGTAGACGGTTGCGGATCGTTCGCACAGTCGCCTCAGGTGCAACGGCAGCTCGGATCTGCGTCGCAGTGGATGTTCTGCTTGACAACGCCGCTCTTCTTATGCGTCGATCGGTCCGCTCATCAGTCCGTCTGTGACTCCCGGTTCCACGTCTTCTCGTGTGGGAATGTTCCTCGGACCATCTACGCCACCATCGTACCACCACCGATATTTCTCGTCCAATTCGCTCCGCAATACGACGATACGACCACCCGGCCTCGCGGAGTCTGACTAGACGACCTCTCTCAAAGTCCGATAACTGCTGAAATCGTACACGTCTTCCATGTCCAGGCATTGCAGCTTCTTCAGGGTCTTCGCACGTCTCCGTACGCCGACGACTGATTACATTCACTTCGCCGTACTCCTTAAATACCACTGACGATAATTTGCATATTATGCCGTGCTGTGGCGCAAGCGCTCACCGGTTGGTCGCGAAATTAACATCACACCTACGTCAACTCGTCTTCATTAACATATGTAAATTTCATGATCGTCCGCCAATTCCTTCTTGGTGTTCTTTTTTCACTTTCCGCCAGTGTATTAAGAAAATACAAACGTTTGTCACAAATATTTTTTTTTTCAAATCGACCAATGTTTTGATAGTTTGGAAGTTCTCCATATGTATCAGAATTCTTCGCAACTTCTTAATGACATGGCATCCACACCATTTCTATCGAGCGCGTGGAAGCAACTAACCAAAACCCATGACTGTAAACACGATTTGTGATGCCATGTACCATTTGAATATTTACGTGCCATTCGTCCTGAGGAAGCTAGGCCAGAGCCCAGGGAAACCTTGGTCGACTTGAAAAATTAAAATATTTGTGGCGAACGTTGTATGTTCTTAATAAAAGTAAACCCAGTTTGAACAGGAAGATTTTTAAAATCATTTGCAAATAGTGAGTAAATGTTTATAAAACGTTTATCTCTATGTTCATCTCTGGTATGGAGGATAAATTTTGAGCAAAATATTAACGAAATACAGTGTGCGATTCGCCTTTGCTTCTAATGCGGCTAAAGGCAGCCTAGGCAATATTTTGGGAGGTGTTACTCAAATAAAAAAGATAAAAGCACATTTAAAAAAATATGCTTTGGCAAACATGTCTTCACATTTCAAAAAAAAAACAAACATATATATATAAACGTTTTGACTTAGGGAACTTCATATTTCTTGATTACCATGGCGTTTTATTGGGTCCAAAATGCAATAAAACGCATTGGTATTAGCACACGAAAATAGCTAAGCATCCGCGTTTTACTTTCTGTCAAGTTAAAAACTCCGAAGCGGAAATCTGATTGAGAGGTGAGCTGAACACAGCGGGATGTAAGTTCCCAAAGCACCAGGATGAAATTTGAGGGGTTTTTTTTCCCACGTTCCTTAAGGAAGCGCTTGGTATCGTGCTTCAGGTATTGATTAAACGGCTCTTGAAGAAGTTATGACGTGCCTGTATCCGTGAACTCGTGTCTTCATTTCAGAAACCGAAGTGACAAGTCTCTCGCTTCGCTGGGACATTGAATCAGACTCTGGGGAAGAGTAATTAGTTGTACTATCCACTTCGAAATTAAGAACTTCCACCATTAATGTATCTTTCACCTTACGTCATGTTTAATATTATCACAAAACCGCCAGACGTTTATATTTCGAAAAATTTAGTCGCCAAAAAATTGTATTCAATTTTTTCTCTTGACAGGAAGACTTTTGAAATTGAAGGCTGATCAATGTGATTGACGTGGAGTGTGTTTACAACATCAATACAGTCAAAACTCGGTATAACGAAATTCAAGGGGGACAGAAAAAAATTCGCAACAACTTATTTTCGTTAATACATTATAACGAAATTTTCGTTAAAACGTTATAACGAAATTTTCGTTAATACGTTAGTACGTACCACAGAAATTTTCATTTCGCATATGATTGCAACGCTGTAATTGCGAAATAATGCCCATAGAAATAAGCAAAGGTAATTTATTTGTAACGGGAAATTTTTGCTAAAGTAGTAATGAAATATATCAGATTTAATTAATTCATAAGTACGAAACTACGCACGCTATATACTTTTACTCATACGTATGCACGTACATACTGAATTTTTTTTATCTCCCCATATTAAAAAATTATCTCTTTTATACATCTTAATAAATCATATGTGACGTCCTACAGAACATGTATCAAGACGACAAATCTGCAGGGAGACATTCTGTCCGCGTAGCCCAGTTGGGAGAGCGACTTACTCCGGAGTGTGGTCGCGGACAAACTTATGTGACTTACTCCGGAGAGACCGTCGCGGACAAACTTGTGTTTTCACATTGGCGCTCGATTGTGGGAAATGGATCCACTGGCCGTTGGGTTCTTCGAAAAATGTGTGATGTTTGTTCCACGCATTGTTTGGAATTAATGAAAAATTCCTACTTCGCTTCAAAGACCAATACAAAAATATTTAGAGGGAGATAATGTGACGTACTACAAACGTAAAAACATGTGTCAAGACGACAAATCTGCTGCGAGACATTCTGTCCGCGTAGCTCAGTTGAGAGAGCGTGTGACGTACTACAGAGGTGAAAACATGTGTCAAGACGACAAATCTGGAGTGAGACATTCTGTCCGCGTAGCTCAGTTGGAAGAGCGTGTGACGTACTACAGAGGTGAAAACATGTGTCAAGACGACAAATCTGCTGCGAGACATTCTATCCGCGTAGCTCAGTTGGGAGAGCGTGTGGCGTACTACATATGTGAAAGCATGTGTCAAGACGACAAATCTGCAGCGAGACATTCTGTCCGCGTAGCTCAGTTGGGAGGGCGTGTGACGTGCTACAGAGGTGAAAACATGTGTCAAGACGACAAATCTGCAGCGAGACATTCTGTCTGGTTAGGTCAGTTCGGAGAGCGACTTACTCCGGAGTCAGGGGATATGGAGTCGATATCCGTTTCGGACAAACTTGTGTTTTTACAACTGTCATATGCTTTCAGAAATAAAGGACGTACATTTAGAATTTCATATCCTTAACTTTAAAGTAGTGTAATTAAAGCAATTTATTTAGTTCCATTTTGATACAAAGCATGTTTACACACGGCAAACTGTAAAATAGTTCAAACATACATATTTGATTTTGAAGTATGATGTAAGCACAGTCTGTTTTCGTTTTTTAAATAGCGTCTTTTCAGTGTAAAGTCCTCGGTTCTGCAAATAGTATCCAACTTTCTCTAAACATTCAACTGCGTTTACTGGAGAAACACCAGAATAAAAGTTTAGATTTTCTGTCTTACATTCGTTGGGTGAATCTTCATTTTCTTCAAAGTTTTTTGGAGAAATGTGTAGTCACTTTTGTTCTTTTGTTGACGTTCCATGACAGCTAAATTGTTTAAAATTTAATAGAAAAAGAGAAATTCACTACGTATAAAGTTTTGCTTGAGCATTTTCCTCGAGAATTTTACTTTGTAATAAGGTGTTTTTTCGTTGTAAAATATTTCGTTATGACGTTTTATATTTCTGTATATAAATACATACAATAAATCAAACAAGTTGACGATTTTTTTCGTTGTAACGTGCTTCTTTATTTGCGCTTTCCAACCGTAGGTTGAAGAAACGTCCGTCCATCTGTCTGCACAATAACTCGCATAAAAATGGTTCGATTTCGATGAAATTTGCTTGTGGTAGGGGACCACCTGCGGACGAACTCTATTGAAAATGGGTGAAGTGGGGTCAAAGGTCAGGACATAGGAGCGGGATGCATTCCATTGCCCTTATGCGTCATAACTTGCGTAAAAATAGTTCGATTTCGATGAAATTTTAGTATGTGGTAGGGGACCATCTGGGGACGAATCCTGTTGAAAATGGGTAAAATGGGGTTAAAGGTCAGGACATCGGATCGGGATCCATTCCATTGCCCTTATGCGTTATAACTTACGTAAAAATGCTTCAACTGAGACAAAAGTTTTCATGTTGTTTCGGAAGTATACTTTACCGGTTCTGTTGAATATCATCGAAATGGGGTCAAAGGTCGGGTCATAGGAGGGAGATTTATTCTACAGCCATTGTACTCATAACTTGAGTAATGATTTCTGGTATGTTGGAAAGATTATCATAATCAATGCATTGCATGATTTTACTAACTTGTCTACGCTTTCCAACCGTAGGTTGAAAAAGCGTATATGCTGCAGCTTTGTCTGTCTGTCTGTCCGCTCGATAACTCGCGTAAAAATGGTTTGATTTCGATGAAATTTTAGTATGTGGTAGGGGACAATCTGGGGATGAACCCTATTGAAAATAAGAGAAATGGATTCAAAGGTCAGGGCATACCAGCGGTATTCATTCCATCGTCCTTATGCGCCATAACTTACGTAAAAATGCTTCTATTGCGACAAAACTTTGGGTTGTTCTTCCGGAGGTATACTGAACCAATTCTGTTTAATATCATCGAAATGGGGTCAAAGTCAGGGAACAGATTCCACAGCCATTATCCTCATAACTTGACTAAAAATGTTTCTATTGCGACAAACATTTTGTATGTTGTTCCGGAGGTATACTGAACCACTTCTGTTGAATATCATGGAAATGGGGTCAAAGGTCAGAGCACAGGAGTGAGATTTATTCCACAGCCATTAGCCTCATAACTTGCGCAATAACTTGAATAATGATTTCTGGTATGTTGTAAAGCGTATCAAAATCAATGCATATATATTTATGTTATATGTATATGGTACCCCAAATTCAACTTAGCTTTCAAGTGTTTTCGAAACTAACTTTTCCAAAAGTAACAGTCACGTAGCTTTTGCACACTCTTCTACGAAAAAGCTAACATAAAGCAAATGGTGTTTTCTCGCCCCCTTAAGAAATATTAATTTTTGCACTTTGAATATTCTAACCTTTAAATAAACTAAGTAAATCTTCTTTTGGAGCGTAAAACTTCCGTTCAGAAAATCTGTTGCATGTGGATAGAAAAGTCATCGATGTTAGCGTCCTAGTGAAGAAAACATGAATTATGAAAGGGCTGAGCACCTGATACTAGACTTTATTTCAAAGGTAGAACATTTAATTCTGATTTCTGAGGCTCCCCAGAGATCTGATTAGGAGTGTTTATATTCCAGCTTAACACATTCACTACCAGGGACTCTGTGGGTGATTTAAATTCAATGCTCCGGGTGCAAGAGAAATTTGATTTATCAGCCGTCTAAGTCTTTGAAGATTAATTACTTGAGAGTAATCGATTAGAGCTCATTTTAAATTGCTTTTGTTCGTGCGCAACTCGTACATGGTAGCCAATGCGTTGAAAAGAAAAACATATCCTGAAAAGGACAAAAATCTCGATTTTAAGGAAACAATTGGCACGTCTTATTCTTTCCCAAATGATCAAATCAACTAAAACTGACTGAAATTGGGTGGGCTGCCACAGTGGCGAACTGGACTAAGTGTTGTATTCTGATCATTCGTCCGAGTGGGATCCGGATTCGGATGCCGGTGAGGCATGTCTGTCATACGGCACTGGCTCTCTTCGTTCCCTGGAACCAGTGGCTTTAAATTAGGGACGGGCGATGTGTATAGCTAGGCTAGTAATTGTTTAGCGGCGCGAATTTCCGCGATTTTTTTAGCAAATATCAAATATGTCCGCGAATTTCAGATTTTTTTCCCATTTTTGCCTAATTTCTATTTTTATTTATAGATTATTTTTATATTATAATAATTCTATTACCGCTTTCATTAGAATTTACCCGAAAAATATACCGCCAAGTACTCCTACTCCAAAGTCCACGCTAGAACTTTAAACCTTGAATTACCCCTCGAGATTGTTGTTACGGAGCGATTCTTATTGAAGAAGCTGGTAATTCCAGATCACATGTCCTCTGCTGAAGAATGAACTTGTTGTCTTTCGTGATTTCCACCACCGCTACTGTTGAATGTCCTTGGCGACTTGCCGCATTAGTAAACCGTAAACCGAATGTCGTCCATTGTATCAGCAGTTTTAGCTGGGAAAAGCAGTTCACAGAAAAGAGTGTTTAAGTTTCGCAGACGCTTAGCTTAGAAAAACTTTTTACTTCCGTTTAAGTATTTAGTTTTTAGTTTCTAGATATTGTTTGTTAATTTTGGGAATGAGCCACGTGAGTAAAAGGAGTGCATCTGAAAGATGCAAGCAGTAGAACAAAGGGAACGTTTCATGTAAAAAAATATATATTGCTCTGTTCGTGTTGCGTCATACCAGGGGATTTTTCAAGAAAGTACAGTTTTGAAAAGCATTTAGCAAGCAAGCTGCATAAAACAAACTAGGTCCGAACATTCAAACGAAAATAATGCAGAAATGTGTTGATGAATTAACTGAAAATAGAACTAAACAAGAACAGCATCACTCAACTGAGCTTTCGAAATTAACTGGTGCCTTTTGTGCAGCTAACATTACACTTTCCAAACCACATAACCCTACATTAAACAAGTTAGTAAAATCATGCAATGCATTGATTATGATACGCTTTCCAACATACCAGAAATCATTACTCAAGTTATGAGGATAATGGCTGTAGAATAAATCTCGCTCCTATGACCTCACCTTTGACCCCATTTCCACGATATTCAACAGAACCGGTAAAGTATACTTCCGGAACAGCATGATAAAGTTTTGTCTCAATCGAAGCATTTTTACGTACGTTATAACGCATAAGGGCGATGGTATGGATCCCGATCCTATGTCCTGACCTTTGACCCCATTTCACCCATTTTCAATAGGGTTTGTCCCCAGGTTGTCCCCTACCACATACTAAAATTTCATTTAAATCGAACCATTTTTACGCAAGTTATGACGCATAATGGCAACGGAATGCATCCCTCTCCTATGTCCTGACCTTTGATTCCACTTCATCCATTTTCAATAGGGTTCATCCCCAGGTGGTTCCCTACGATATACTAAACTTTCATCGAAATCGAACTGTATTTACGCAAGTTATTATGCATAATGGCAATGGAATGCAACCAAATAAACAGCAGATAACTAATCCGAATGCAACAAACGTGGGTTAACAGCATCTATTGAGCGCTTTACATTGCGCACTGACAAGTGACATGCATCCCCGTGACGTCACTGAGCGTCACAGGCAAGGACCACGTGCCGCTCAGTGACGTCACGGGGATGCATGTCACTTGTCAGTGCGCAATGTAAACAAGTTAGTAAAATCATGCAATGCATTGATTATGAACGCTTTCCAACATACCAGAAATTATTACTAAAGTTATGAGGATAATGGCTGTGGAATAAATCTCGCTCCTGTGTCCTGACCTTTGACCCCATTTCGATGATATTCAACAAAACCGGTTAAGTACACCTCAAGAATAACATACTGAAGTTTCGTTGCAATAGAAGCAGTTTCAAGCAAGTTATGAGAATAATGGCTGTGGAATAAATCTTGCTTTTGTGCAATGACCTTTGACCCAATTTCGTTGATATTCAACAAAACCGGTTCACTATACCTCCGGAACAACATGATAACGTTTTGTCGCAATCGAAACATTTTTTGGTAAGTTATGATGCACAAGAGCAATGGAATGGATCCCACTCCAGTGTCCTGACCTTTGACCCCACTGCACCCATTTTCAAAAGAATTGGTTCCCAGGTGGTCCTCTACCACATACTAAAATTTCATTGAAATCGAAACATATTTACGCAAGTTTTGACGCATAAGGGAAATGGAATGGATCCCGCTCCTATGTCGTGACCTTCGACCCCATTAATCACATTTTCAATAGGGTTTGTCCCCAGGTAGTCCCCTACCCCATACTAAAATTTCATCGAAATCGAACCATTTTGACGCGAGTTATCGCGCGGAAAGACGGACGGACGGACAGACGTACAAAGCTGGAGCATATACGCATCTTCAACCTACGGTTGGAAAGCGTAAAAAATTACTTGGAAAATGCGTTGAAAGATATCGGTGTCATTCCAAAAGCAAATTGAATGCGAAAATGTCATTTGCCGAAAATATATGATATCCACAAGCAACAAGCAAAAAGATTTTTAAAAATCAGTATCCGGTGTAAGCATCGTAGCAGACGAAGCAGCTGATTCAGGGATAAGGACATTTGGAATATTCTTGCTGTTCCATCAGCTGAAATGAATGTTGAAAGCTGTAATGCTTGAAACCTCTTTCAATACAATCTTCCTCGAGGGCATGACTTCGGAATCCGTAAAGGTTAAAGCAGTCAGTGAGGCAATACTTCATTGCGTTAATATGTATGAAATATCTTTTGCGAGTATAACCGATTCTGTGATAGACGACTCATTTGACACTGCCGTTTCTGCACGATATAATTCAAAAAGTGAAGCACTTGAAAACTTAATGATTCGTTAAAACCGTTTAATTTACTAGAAACATAGTTAAAAGACATCACATTTAAAAAGGAAAAAGAATAAGACCTTTTTGGCCTCCATCATCAGATGAATGTTAATAAAATATTAACAAGTTAGTAAAATCATGCAATGTATTGATTATGGTATGCTTTCCAACATACCAGAAATCATTACTCAAGTTATTATTCAAGTTAGGATGATAATGGCTGTAAAATAAATCTCGCTCCTATGACCTGACCTTTGACCCCATCTCGATGATATTCAACAGATCCGGTAAAGTATACCTCCGGAAAAACACGAAAAAGTTTTATCTCAATCGAAGCATTTTTACCTAAGTTATAACGCATAAGGGCAATGGAATGAATCCCGCTCCTATGTAATGACCTTTGACTTCATTTCCCCCATTTTGAATAGAGTTCCCAGCAAAAACACAAGTGCTGGGAAACTGCTGGCCACCAGCTGGCAGTGCTGGGTCACTGCTGGCTGAAATCTGTCGCTCACGGCCCGGTAGTGGTCCGTTGGTGGCAGCGCTATCACTTGGCGAGCCATTGATGGCCCTGCAGCATCGCCGTGAATTGTGAGCCTACAAGCAAGTGCCACTAGTGGCCCGTTGCTGGCAACCAATGCAACTCCTAACAGCAGGTGGAAGCAACGGGACTGCGCATGCGCAGAAGCAACACTTGCTGTGTCTCTCATGTTAGTTTAAGACGACGCTATCGCCATCGTGTTATTTTAGTGAATGTTAAGAAAAAAATCCATATGTTGAGAGGTGAATTAGTTTCCTAATGAAATTTTACGTCGACGAAGATATCAGATTAAGCCGTGAAATACTAGATTACAACCATGAAATACACCTACTCCATTCCCATGAATAACAATTCATGGAATGGAGTGGATGAATAACAAGAAAAAAATTGAAACCGCTTGAAACAAATATCCTGGAAAACCATTAAAACAACGTTTGTTGGAAAAAAAAAAAGAATTATACGCGTACAAAATTTATTAATTATTTGAAAGGAAAAAAAAGCAACGCTATGTGGTGTACTCATCCATGGGTTGAATACACAAGACTGGGAGGAATTCGCTTCTAAAAATAACGAGAAGTAAAATAAAATATATTTTACTCTTTAAAACAAATGTAGCTTCTGACAACGGAAAGGAAAGACACAACGTTAAAGATGTAACAGAATGTGACATGAACCCGGGTAAATATATATTTATTCAACAATCTCTTTTCAAGACGGCAAGGACAGTACAAAACTTTGGAAAGCGATTCTAAGTATGTAAACGCCTTGAAAATGAGTGAAGTTCCCTTAAGGTAAAAAAAAAACAAAAAAACTATCGTTACGTTGAAAAAATTAATTTATCAATAATATGAAACTGACTTTTATGAAAAATACCTCGCAATATTGTAAAATGAAAGAGGGAAGCATTCGATTACACATTGCATACCAAACAGACAGCTTTAAGCATATGCTCAAGTGTGGCAAATTAGTCCGGTCGGTAGAGAGCTCAGCTGCCACGCCAACGGCAGGATTTAAATCTGGTCAGATGCAAACGGGCGTTTTTCCGGTCTGTTGGTAAAATTTCCCCAGCGCAGTGCGTTAATTCACAAGCTTCGTAAGGGTAAGGAAAAAAATTGCAGCTTTGGGAAACTGCGGTTATCCTTGCTTTTTTTATTATTATGGCTACTACTAGGAAATTGGCGGAAAAGATTTGGCAAGCCACCAGTTACGTCACGTGGTTGCTGGCTGCCACTATCGACACACTAGCGGACCACATTAGGCTAGCCATCATTTCGGGCACGTACTTGCAGGGCCACTGGAAGGACCACTTGTGGCAGCTACTACCTGTGATGGACCACTGATGGCTCTGTTGTGGCATATGACAACTGATGGGGTGCCAACTGTTGGCCTGAACTACTGACCCTTCTGTTGGCCGCCCGGACATTTTATTGACGGTTCGGCAGCGGCAACATAGTGCTGGGCCATTGCTGGCAGTTCTGGCTTCCAGCAATGGCCCAGTGCTCGCCCAGCAAGACTGTTTTTGCTGGGTTCCTTCCCAAGTGGTCCCTTACCACATACTAAAATTTCATCAAAATCGAACCATTTTTACGCAACTTATGACTCATAAGAACAATGGAATGAATCCCGCTCCTATATCCTGACCTTTGACCCCATTTCGCCTATTTTCGACAGAGTTCCTTCCCAGGTGGTCTCTTACCACATAGTAAAATTTCATCAAAATCAAACCATTTTTACGCAAGTTATGACGCATAAGGGCAAGGGAATGTATCCCGCTCCTATGTCCTGACCTTTGACCACATTTCGTCCAGTTTCAATAGGGTTCGTTCCCAGTTGGTCCCTTAGCACATACTAAAATTTCAAAGAATTTGAACCATTTTTACGCAAGTTATGACACATAAGAGTGGTGGAATGGATCCTGCTCCTGTGTCGTGATCTTTGACCTCATTTCACCCATTTTCAATAGGGTTCGTCCCCAGGTGGTCCCCTACCACATACTAAAATTTCATGGAAATCGAACCATGTTTACGCGAGTCATCGTGCGGACAGACGGACAAAGCTGGAGCACATACGCTTCTTCAACTTACGGTTGGAAAGCGTAAAAAAGACATTTCACCATCAGATAATGAAATGTCTTTTTAACTATGATTCTGGTGAATTAAACGTTTTTAACGAATCATTAAGTTTTTTAAGTACTTCACTTTTTGAATCGTATTGTGTAGAAACGGCAGTGTCAAATGAGTCATCTAAACCAGCACGACTTAAAAGAAGTTATTCTGCTAGACAACGCATCTTACGTATCCAAAGCGTGAGAAAAGAGCCTGAAATCTAAGTTTTTGATGAAATACGGTATTTTTCGAAATTTCGCGATTTTCTCCGTGACCGCCCCACGACTTTTGCCTTTTTCCCCGCGACACAAGTACTACCCATCCAGTTGCTCACGGTGATCGTTAAACCAAGAAACATAAAAAATTGGCGGTTAGTTTTTGTTTGTTCGTTTGAGAGTTTCGACCACCTTGAGCAACTCGAAGGGCTATAAGCAGTCGTCCACCCCTAATTTAAGGCCATTTTTTATAAGAAAGGAAGAGAGAGTGACGTAATATAATGCCAAAGTCAACGGGCACACTTTCAAAACAAATGAACGGATCCGCTGCGTTGTTAAGATGCGCGGTACAGCTGAAAACTGTATAAAACAAGCCTGCAGCGGACCGCGATCATATCGCACTGTGAGGTCAAGTGAAAATGTCACTGAACTGACTCTGAGAAAGGAAAGATTGCTGGGTGTTATATTAGTGGGTTGTCCATAAGAGAAACCGAGAGGCGTTTAGACATACCCAAGTCAACTGTTTTGAATGTACTCAATAAGTGAAAGACACATGGCGTGCCTGAAGCAGCAAAACGTACCGACATACCAAAAAAAATCAGTAATAGAGGACGTCGAAGCCTCAGGAGAGTCGTTACAGCTAATCGACGGAGCACTGCACAAGACCACAGTGTACAGGTGAGTAAATATGCTGAAACCTCGGTACGTACACGTACCATTCTCAGAGAACTTCATTCTATGGGTTACCGTGGTCCTGCGGCTGCTCATAAGCCTTTCATCCCCATTCGGAATGCTACTCGTAGTGTAGCATGGTGTAAAGAACATTTATCTTGGGCCTTAGATCAGTGGAAACGGGTCCTATGGACTGATGAATCCAGATGCACGATCCATCAGTCTGATGGCCGTGTGTGGGTATGGCGGCAGCCGGGGTAACGCTATTTACCACAGTGTACTGTTCCTAAGGTCAAGTTTGGAGCTGGCAGTGTGCTCGTGTGGGAGTGTTTTTCGTGGTATGGTCTCGCCTCATTGGTTATCGCGGACAAACCTGTTAACCAGCACGTTCACCACGATATTCTGGACAATTATGCCGTACAAACTCTTTGGCAATACTATGGAACCGATCCTTGTTGGTACCAGCAGGATAATGCACTGAGCCGTAAAGCAAGGACTCTTACGGCGTGGTTTGGCGATAATTCCGTATCGTGTGTGGACTGGCCAGCACAGAGCACTGATCTTAATCTTATAGAGCGCCTATGTGATGAATTAGAGCGCCGCATAAGAAGTTTGGAACCAAGGCCTTCTACTAAGCAACAGTTAGCGACAGCATTATGTACTGAATGGAAGCGCATACCTGTCTCTGTGTTCCGAAACCTTGTCGAAAGCATGTCACGAAGGGTTAGTGCATGCACTTAAGGCCAAAAATGGACCTACGTCCTACTAATGTGTGTCAATAAATGTTATGTCGTGTTTCTCTTCTAGATGTCCAGTGACTTTCGTCAATATAGTGCATGTCGGACGTGGTTAATTTTCGAATACTAGGAATAACAATATGACTGCCCAATAATGCTTCACACAGTCGTCCTGGTGTTAGCGTGATTAAAAGTTCAAGTTTCTGATAAAATCACGCGAGAGCGAGAAGACGTTGGTCTTGTATTTGTTCAATGGAGCTCCATTCGTCCCCATCCTGGGACTACTGCCTGAAACAGAAGGACGGGAAACTCTTTACGGCATTAGATGCTCATGGTTTTGGTTAAAGACTACAAAGGAAAAGTTTTACCGCATTTTTACTTTTGGAATCTCACAGTTCCTACGAAGTTCTTTCAGAAAGTTCTAATCCGGAATGTGATGCAGTATAGGGTGGTTGTGAAGAATGCTTTCAGTGTTGCATCATTCTTTTAAGATGCAATTACGTTGAGGTACCCAATACATAAAACGAACAGCGAAAACCTTATGACCACCAGCGTAATATAATGTTGGCACTCCATGTGCAGCCTAAACAGCGCTTAACCTGCAAAAAACGGACGCTACAAGATTTCTGAAGATTACTTGTTGTTTCTGCTACCAACACTTTGTCAGCCAACACTTTAACTCTTGTAAGTTACGTGGTTGAGCCGCTGCAAATCGGATTTGCTGTTCCAACACAAACCACAGATGCTCGATTGGATTGATTTCTAGGGAATTCGGAATACCGGGAAGTCTTCCTCATGTTCCGCGAACCATTATCGAACAACTCGGGCAGATCGGATTTGCTGTTCCAACACAAACCACAGATGCTCGATTGGATTGATGTCTGGGGAATTCGGAATACCGGGGTCTTCCTCATGTTCCGCGAACCATTCTCGAACAACTCGGGCAGATCGGATTTGCTGTTCCAACACAAACCACAGATGCTCGATTGGATTCATATCTGGCGAATTTGGAATACCTGGAAGTCTTCCTCATGTTCCGCGAGCCATTCTCGAACAATTCGGGCAGATCGGATTTGCTGTTCCAACACAAACCACAGATGCTCGATTGGATTGATGTCTGGGGAATTCGGAATACTGGGAAGTCTTCCTCATGTTCCACGAACCATTCTCGAACAGTTCGGGCAGATCGGATTTTCTGTTCCAACACAAACCACAGATGCTCGATTGGATTGATGTCTGGGGAATTTGGAATACCTGGAAGTCTTCCTCATGTTCCGCGAACCATTCTTGGACAATCCATGCAGATCGGATTTTCTGTTCCAACACAAACCACAGATGCTCGATTGGACTGATGTCTGGCGAGTTTGGAATATCTGGAAGTAATCCTAACATTCCGCCAACAATTCTCCAAAAATGCGGGCGGTGTGGCCTAGAGCATTATTCTACTTAAAGAAAGCATTACATGGGAACATCATTGCCACGAGAGGATGTACCTGGTCTGCAATAATGTTTAGGTAGGATGTAAGAATGTAAAGGTCTAAGTTTCCTGCATATGAATGATTTGGCCTAGAGTTACCCAATAAAACATTCTCAAAGCATTACATTTCCTCCACCGGCTTGTTTTCGTCCAACGGTGCATCCTGGTGCCAACACTTCCCCATGTAAACGAAGCACACGTACCTGGCTGTCAACATAGTACAACAGGTTCCGAAATTGATTGGACCAGACAAACTTGTTTAAGCCATTGAATGTCCAGCTTTGATGTACGAGTTTCCATTGTAGGCGTTTTCGACGGTGAACAGGAAATGGAATTGGTACTGTTCTGAACCACGTGGCCCTATGTTCAGCAGGGTTCGATCTGCTGTGTGTTGTGAGTCATTACTCCCGTCAACAGAAATTCAAATTATTGTCTAGTTGCGCCACAGTATCCCTTCTGTTGGCGCGTACCATACGGGTTCGTCTTCTCTCAACTTTAACATGGACGAGCCGTGATCGGAGCTCACCTTTCCGGCGGTTTGTCGCAAGGTACTTAGAAAGAGGAGAGGTAAGTCCAATCGCCTTTGTTTCCGTGCCGCCGGCGAGCTGTCAGGCTGTCACCCTACGAGCTGGAGTGTGACGTCACAATGGCAATAAACGATCTCTTGAGCATTCGGACCTTATGCTGTAGTGTCGATTACTCGCTGCATTTCTTTGTCAATTTTAGACCTGCTTTGTCGTTTCATTCATTTTTTTTTCATTTTTTTTCTGTGTACAACTATCTCGAAAATACCTGGATACGCTGTTGCACTTTGTCGTAATAACAGTTCAAAGGAAAGGAAGTTAGATGTTACATACCATGTTTCCCCATCGGATAGAGATTTCGTGAAGCAATGGGTAGCGAAATGCTGTCGAAACGATGTATTCGATGCAAAGAAAAGCTCGAATGTGTTCAGAACACTTTGATGTCTCGAAGTAAGAGCGATATCTTAGAAATGAATTGCTGAACTTGCCTCCCAGAAAAAAACTGAAAAAAGATGCCGTGCCTACAAAAAATATGCCTTAGCAGATGGAGGAGCAAACTTCTGTTCGAAGTGAACGGTTTAAGATCGGAGAGGTCAGAAAAAAACAATGCATTAAATCGAATTGAAAGTATATCTCCAATTAAACGTCAAATCACAGGTCACGATGAAAGTGACATCATTCCTGACCAACATTTATCATACCGTCAACGTTATGTGAGAACTGCGAATGTCTGAACAAAAATATAATGCAACTGAAGAGTGAAAATAATTCACTACGGGAAGAATTATCAAACGTAAGAAAACAGTTGGTAATGGTAAAACAATGCTTTTGCCTCGAGAAAAGAAACCTGAAAACGGAAATTAATATTATGAAACGCAAATAGAAACTTGCTGAGCAACAGTGAAAGGTGGCCAGCTATCATAAATTTGCTTGGCCATTGTTTCACTGAAGTGCAGATTCAAACTCTTGTGTCACAAAAGAAACCAGCAAAATGGAATGAAGAAGATATAAGTCAAGCACTTGTTTTGCATGACATTTCTCGAAAAGCATATCTTTTCATCCAAAATAAAATGCACGTACTGCTTCCAAAGCATTCGAGCCTTTGAGCAATCGGGTTATCTAGTGCATGAAGGTACCTGATCTTGGGAGGGGGGGATATCAAGGTTTGGAGGCAGCTTGGAATAACCCCAACATTGTCTTCTTTTCCAAATCCAGTAAATGAAAATCGAAAAATATGGATGTTTGCCGATGTGCCCCATCTAATTAAACTTCTCCGAAATCATATATCTGATCGCGGAACACGCTGTAGTGTGGAACCATCACTCACCAGATATTTGACCTTTTGCTGGAACGTAATAACTCAGAATTAAAGGTGTTTCATAAAATAAAATGGATCCACACAAATATAAAAGGCCCAATGCGACAGATAATTAGTTTTAGCGTCCCAGATGCAATCTAACAACGTAAGCAAAGCTGTAGAGTAATTTTTTCCTGAAAGAAAACAAATTGCTAATTTTACAAAATTGGTAAATGACTGATTCGACGTAATGAAATGGAGATTTCCCATCTCCAAAGAGCCATTGCAGTGTGCTTTTGGAAAAAAAAAAAAGATATTCAGCAAAAAAGCATCGAACAGTATTCATGTCATATTCCCGTTTTTTCCCAGTATATATATATATTTTTTACTCTATTTTGAAAAATAGTTGGATGTTTCTGCAATTTTTACTTAAAAATTATTTACTCAAAACTTGCTCTGTTATTTTGAGATTGAAAATTCACAGAGCACACGACACTTTCTCGGTATGGCTCCGTGCGCGTTACAGCTTCGCTTATGGCCATCGTGACGTCACAGCGCAGCGAAGAGAAGCGGGAAGAGGGCGGCGCGGTTACGATGGACGTACCTCTCCTCCTTCTAAGTACCTTGGTTTGTCGTTTTGCCCTCCTCGGACCACTGCGGAAGGTACTAACTACTGCTGACAATGAGCAACCGCACAAGACTTGCCGTTTCGGAAATGCTCTGATCCAGTCGTCTGGCCATTACAATTTGGCCTTTGTCAAACTCTCTGCCTGCCGCCCCGGTGGCGCAGTGGTCTAAGGCGCTGGCCTCTGATCATTCGTCCGTAAGGGGTCCGGGTTCGAATCCCGTGAGGCATGGATGTTGTGTTTGTCTTACGGCACTGGCTCTCTCCCTTCCCTGGAACCAGTGACCCTAAATTAGGGACGGGCGACTGCTTATAGCCCATTGAGTTGCTCACGGTGGTCGTTAAACCTCCAATCAAAAAAAAAAACAAAAAAAAACAAACTCTCTGCCTTTCCCATGTGAAGAACAAGAATAACACTGATTATCGTAGCTCAGTATCAGGTATTATTTGTACCGTTTCATGACCTTTATACGCGTGTTTGAATAAACCTATTATTCAAACAAGCGTATAAAGGTCATGAAACGGTGTTTACCTATAGTTGCTTCATTTTGAATAAAGGCGCGTTGGTCGTAATGTTTTGGTTCTTCGGTGTATGTATAAAGTTCGTTCCATAAAAACCGAGAGTAATTTATTTTGGGTTGGCAAGAGTGCGAAGGGGAAAATAACCCCGCAAGCGACTAACTGAATTAAGGAAGTATCTATGGCAACAGTCATTAGCTGTGGTAGACGATTCTGGTTTTGTTATTGCGCAGTTGTTTAAGGTACGTCTGCATTTCGCCATACAGCTATGGAGGTGAGTGATTCAGAGTTAAGAAATGAAATGCGTTGAGCAATAAAATTTTGCTATCGTTTGGGTAAAACGGCTCCAGAAACAGTTGATTTAATGAAAAAAGCTTACAAAGATAGATGTTTGGGTGAGTCAAAGATTTTTATATGGCACCATAATTTCAAAGAAAGGGCGTTTGTCAGCAGAATACGCTCCTTGACCTGGTCGACCCAAAAGTGTTGTTACGGCTAGCACTGTTTGGGCAATCCTGCAAGAAGATCGACGAATGACGTGTGAAGACATAGCGGCGTCAACTAATATTTCAAAAACGTCGGCATTCTGCATTCTACGGGACAAATTACTACTGCATCATGTGTGTTCCTGATGGGTATCTCATCACCTGACGAGAGAACAATTGTTAGCCAGAGTTCAGGTGTGTCATGAGTGGAAACAAATTATTGCAAAGGATCCAAACTTTCTAAACACATTAATAACTGCCGATGAAACATGGGTCCACTATTTCGACCCCTCACGAAGCGCACAACGAGTGTTTGGAAACACACAGGCTCGCAACCTCCGAAAAAAGTCCGACAAACTAAATCAGCTGGGAAGGTGATGATAATTTTCTTTTATGATAAAGGTGTAGTCTACTAGCATGCCGTTCGTCCGCAAATTACTATCAATGCTTAGTATTACATTTCAGTCTTGAAGCGTCTGCGACGACACATATCGATTTAGCGACCGGAACTGGTGGGCAAGTTGACCCTACCCCATGATAACGCCCGCCCACATGTGGCTGCTTGTGTTCAACAGTTTCTTACGAAATGAAGTATTGAAATCATTCCACAGCCTGCCAACAGTCCTAACTTCCTCCCGTGCGATTTCTGGTTGTTTCCAACAATGAAGGAGAAGTTCCGTGGCGCAACATTCAACACAGATGCTGACGTCATTGAAGCTGTACAGGGGTCGCTAAAGCAGCTTCCAGAAAATGCCTTCGCCACATGCTTTGCAAAGTGGACTGAACGATGGGACCGTTGCATATCATCCAAGGGAAGATACTTTGAGAAAGAATGACATATATTTTGCTGTACCTATATTTATTCATTTTGTGTGATTTTACTCCCTGGTTTTATGGAACTGCCGTTGTAGTTTCTAATTCCTTACATTTAAATTTCATTAGAATGACCTACGTTGCACTGGGAAATCTAAATCGTTGAAAACTTAAAATACATTTTACCCGTTCGCAAAAGGTTTTGACGCGAATGAACGTCTGAAGTTGGAACATTCGAAAGATGAATAACAATCACATGTTTTTTCCGCCACCCAGCAATAAAATTTGCAGACAGATTTTACAAATTGATAATGTGCATTGATGTTTTTCTTTGGAATTGGGATAATGGTTCTTTTGGTTTGACCAATCACGAACATTTGTATTTCATAAACTTTTTACTATGATTTTACTTTCAAAAAAAAAAAAAAAAATAGCCTTAGCAAATTAAAATCTTCCTGAAAATCTCAGTCTGTTCAAACTCATTAGGAGATTTTTTTCTTCGTGCTTTTTCTTACGAGGATGAAGATTTTCTTCTCGAAGTAGTCAATAACTCTGTCATCAACGCTGTGGATTTTTTTACTTCCATTCAGCTTGACTGAACCGACTAGTGGCAAAGCACCGTGACATTTCTTGACACCGCTATTTATTTAATGAATGGTCTCACAGAACTTAATGTACATCCATTCGTACCTCATATTTCGCCATTCCTGTAGCATTTGAAACGAATTTTGTTTGGTATCCCGATAATTTAGCACTTACTTAAGGGGAGTTGCATGAGCCTATCTTTCACATATTAATTTGCACAACTTTAGCTATATTTATCTCAGAAATTACAACAGATATATGAGCTTAATTCTTTGTTATTGTAAAATAAACAATGCAAATAACATTTCAAGCAGAGGGATTTTAAAAAAAATTTAGATAAAAATTTTGTGTTCGTTTGAAGATTGCTCTAAAAAAACTATGAAAAATGAATTGTAAAGTAATATATTTTCAAAATTATTAGGAAATTTAGAAATCCCTCTGCTCAAAATGTAGAGCTAGATATGAGGAACAAAACAAATCAATTCATGTAGATATTCACTGTGGTTCCTGAGAAAAGTATACCTATACACAGTGCGTCAAAGAATTTTTAAGACTGGCGCTAGATTTCAGCCTCCGGTGGCGCCACCAGTGTAATCACGAATGCGTTGTGAACCATGACCATCTGCTTGCTTTCTGCCAAAAGTACTGCGCAGTTGTTAAAGTAACTCAAACAAAACGGCCGTTCATTAGAGAAGTAAAATTTTTTTCATGTTGAATTATTAAGATGGAACAAAGGGCTGTTATTAAATTTAACGCAAAACTTGGTAAAAGTGCCTCGGAAACGTACCAAATGATGAAACAAGTTTACGGTGAGTTTTGTTTAAGTAGATCAAGTGTTTTCCTGCGTCACAAACGTTTTTTTTTTTTCTTTTTTTTTTTGACGGAAGAGAGACGCTAGAAGATGATAAGCATACCGGAAGACCAAGTTCATCTAAGACACCTGAGATTATTGAAAAAGTGCGTGATTTCGTGGTAAACAATCGATGTGCCTCACTAAAAATGATGGAAGAGTCTTTAAACATCAACAAAGAAACGATTCGGACCATCCTGCATGAAGATTTGGGCAAAACAAAAGTCTGTGCTAAATTTGTTCCACACACGTTAACCAATGAACAAAAATCAAGGAGAAGTGCACGTTGCAGAGACATCATTTCAGACGCTGAAAATGATCCCAACTTCTTAAAATCGATTGTTACAGGTGATGAAGCATGGTGTTTTCAATATCATCCTAAAACAAAGCGACAAAGTGCGGAATGGAAGTCAAAAAACTCACCACAAGCCAAAAAAAACAAGAAAAGTTCCATCGAAAATCAAAACAATGCTCATTACATTCTTTGATAGTAAGGGTATTATCCACAAAGAATTTGTTCCAAGTGGACAAACACTTACTAGTGAGTTTTATTTAAATGTTTTGAGGCGTTTGATGGGCAGAATTTGTTGCATTCGTCCAGAATATCGGGATGAAAACAGTTGGTGTTTGTTGCACGATAATGCACCCAGTCACACCTCACTTCTTGTTCGTAGATTTTTGGCGAAAAATAACGTCTATGTGTTCAATCATCCACCGTATTCTCCTGATTTAGCACCCTGCGACTTTTCTTTTTTCCCAAAACTTAAAATTACGTTAAAAGGGTGTTATTTTGATGATATTTCGACCATACAAATAGCTTCGACGCGTGCTTTGGATGCAATTCCGCAAAGTGAACTGGAACAGGCATTCGAATTATTATTAATTCGCTGTAACAAGGGTATTGAAGCCGGATGGATTTATTTTGAATAACAAACCAAAACAAATTGTAATTTCTTGTTTCTATTTCATTTTACAGACCCAGTCTTAAAAATTCTTTGCCACACTGTGTATGTTGAAAAAATGTTTTTTTCAGGAAACGCACTGAGAGCCTAACACTGAGGGAATTAATGCAGCGAATGTAACCTTAATGCATCCCAGCTCCATATAAAGGATATTCTGGGTCTTGTTGCTCTTAGTACATGTCCTCCAACTTGTTTTTGGTTAATGTGTCGCCAGAAGGCTACACATTTTTTTCAATTTCTTGAATCGCATTTTCAGCTCTTGTTCATCAGATTTTTCATTGTGTCTATACAATTTGTGCCAGGAGAAATTGCCAATTTTTTCAAAATTTCACATTTCACTATGTTCCCCCTATTAAAAGTAGCTACAGCTTCATAAACATTTAATTCTGATGTTTTTTTCATTACAAAAGTAGATTTCGGAATTCTTGACCAAATTGCGCTATTTAAGGATTTGCCAGGATTTTGAGTGCCACCATTAATGCAGCTAATGTTACCTAAATGTTCGATGCCCGTCGTTGAAAAACTTGCGTTTTCACAAATCACGGAAAGGTTTCTGAAAATTCAGAATTTTTCTGGCGTACGAAAAATCCGTGAAATTCAGAGTGTTTTCCGTCATTCCACGGAAAAGATTATATCAGAAATACGCTTCGTTAATTCACGAAAGAAATCACGGAAACTGGGTCGTGAATTTCAGAATTTTTTTACAGTGCACATAAGCGTAAGATTCTGCCCTTTTCTGATTTGCCAGAGAGGTCCTTGGAAACCTAACAAAAGGAAAAAATATTTTTCAGTCTATAATTTTAAAATTTTTTGTTTCATTCAATTGTCTGTAGTGTGTGCACTTTATTAAGCTTAAGCCGCTTGGTGGAGATTCGCGAACAAATTGAATATTTTAGATAATTTCTCGGAAATTGCCAAGCACGAAATTATTTTTTTTGGTGGACGTAGTCTAGCCATTTATGAAGAAGACAGTTCTAAATTTTTCTGATTTTCATCTTCTTAACAGACATATTGCAAGTGAAATTGAAATAAATTAACAAATTAAATTGTTTTAAGACACAAACAAAGCAAAAATAGTCAAAAATTCACTGTTTAAGGAAAGACGGACTTTTATTTCTGTAGACTTGCATATAAAATGTTATTTGATTTGAGAGGCTTATTGAAAACATTTATCGAGACAATTTAAAGGCTGGTGGTAAACGATGGGTGGCCTAGTGGCCAACGTTTGTGACCGCCACGGAGAAGATCTCGGGTTCGATCCTAGGCAGGTACGAACCACTAAATATCCGCCGTGCATCGGATGGGCACATTAAGCCGTCAGGCACCGGGTTGCCCCCTCCCCCAGTGATAAATAAGGGCGTCTTCCTCCACCTTTCTACCTCGCTTCCGTGTCACTTTCGTATCGGGCACTGTAGCCCAAATCTCCTAGCTTCCTATTTCTAAGGGTTGTTTAAGACCTGGGGTCAGACACTCCCTTCCTAAAATCCTCTACATACGATCTGATCTGATCTGATGGGCACATTAAGCCGTCGGACCCCGGGTACTGGCCCCCCGGTAGTAAATAAGGGCGTCTTCTACCTCGCTTCCGTGTGACTTTCCTATCGGGCACTCTAGCCCAAATCTCCTAGCTTCCTATTTCTAAGGGTTGTTTAAGACCTGGGGTCAGACACTCCCTTCCTAAAATCCTCTACATACGATCTGATCTGATCTAATGGGCACATTAAGCCGTCGGACCCCGGGTACTGGTCCCCCGGTAGTAAATAAGGTCGTCTTCTACCTCGCTTCCGTGTGACTTTCCTATCGGGCACTCTAGCCCAAATCTCCTAGCTTCCTATTTCTAAGGGTTGTTTAAGACCTGGGGTCAGACACTCCCTTCCTAAAATCCTCTACATATGATCTGATCTGATCTGATGGGCACATTAAGCCGTCGGACCCCGGGTACTGGCCCCCCGGTAGTAAATAAGGGCGTCTTCTACCTCGCTTCCGTGTGACTTTCCTATCGGGCACTCTAGCCCAAATCTCCTAGCTTCCTATTTCTAAGGGTTGCTTAAGACCTGGGGTCAGACACTCCCTTCCTAAAATACTCTACATATGATCTGATCTGATCTGATGGGCACATTAAGCCGTCGGACCCCGGGTACTGGCCCCCCCCCGGTAGTAAATAAGGGCGTCTTCTACCTCGCTTCCGTGTCACTTTCCTATCGGGCACTCTAGCCCAAATCTTCTAGCTTCCTATTTCTAAGGGTTGTTTAAGACCTGGGGTCAGACACTCCCTTCCTAAAATACTCTTCATATGATCTGATCTGATCTGATGGGCACATTAAGCCGTCGGACCCCGGGTACTGGCTCCCCGGTAGTAAATAAGGGCGTCTTCTACCTCGCTTCCGTGTGACTTTCCTATCGGGCACTCTAGCCCAAATCTCCTAGCTTCCTATTTCTAAGGGTTGTTTAAGACCTGGGGTCAGACAATCCCTTCCTAAAATCCTCTACATATGATCTGATCTGATCTGATGGGCACATTAAGCCGTCGGACCCCGGGTACTGGCCCCCGGTAGTAAATAAGGGCGTCTTCTACCTCGCTTCCGTGTGACTTTCCTATCGGGCACTCTAGCCCAAATCTTCTAGCTTCCTATTTCTAAGGGTTGTTTAAGACCTGGGGTCAGACACTCCTTTCCTAAAATACTCTTCATATGATCTGATCTGATCTGATGGGCACATTAAGCCGTCGGACCCCGGGTACTGCCCCCGGTAGTAAATAAGGGCGTCTTCTACCTCGCTTCCGTGTCACTTTCCTATCGGGCACTCTAGCCCAAATCTCCTAGCTTCCTATTTCTAAGGGTTGTTTAAGACCTGGGGTCAGACACTCCCTTCCTAAAATCCTCTACATATGATCTGATCTGATGGGCACATTAAGCCGTCGGACCCCGGGTACTGGCCCCCGGTAGTAAATAAGGGCGTCTTCTACCTCGCTTCCGTGTGACTTTCCTATCGGGCACTCTAGCCCAAATCTTCTAGCTTCCTATTTCTAAGGGTTGTTTAAGACCTGGGGTCAGACACTCCCTTCCTAAAATACTCTTCATATGATCTGATCTGATGGGCACATTAAGCCGTCGGACCCCGGGTACTGCCCCCCGGTAGTAAATAAGGGCGTGTTCTACCTCGCTTCCGTGTCACTTTCCTATCGGGCACTCTAGCCCAAATCTCCTAGCTTCCTATTTCTAAGGGTTGTTTAAGACCTGGGGTCAGACACTCCCTTCCTAAAATCCTCTACATATGATCTGATCTGATGGGCACATTAAGCCGTCGGACCCCGGGTACTGGCCCCCGGTAGTAAATAAGGGTGTCTTCTACCTCGCTTCCGTGTGACTTTCCTATCGGGCACTCTAGCCCAAATCTTCTAGCTTCCTATTTCTAAGGGTTGTTTAAGACCTGGGGTCAGACACTCCCTTCCTAAAATCCTCTACATATGATCTGATCTGATCTGATGGGCACATTAAGCCGTCGGACCCCGGGTACTGCCCCCCGGTAGTAAATAAGGGCGTCTTCTACCTCGCTTCCGTGTCACTTTCCTATCGGGCACTCTAGCCCAAATCTCCTAGCTTCCTATTTCTAAGGGTTGTTTAAGACCTGGGGTCAGACACTCCTTCCTAAAATCCTCTACATATGATCTGATCTGATGGGCACATTAAGCCGTCGGACCCCGGGTACTGGCCCCCGGTAGTAAATAAGGGCGTCTTCTACCTCGCTTCCGTGTGACTTTCCTATCGGGCACTCTAGCCCAAATCTTCTAGCTTCCTATTTCTAAGGGTTGTTTAAGACCTGGGGTCAGACACTCCCTTCCTAAAATCCTCTACATATGATCTGATCTGATCTGATGGGCACATTAAGCCGTCGGACCCCGGGTACTGCCCCCCCGGTAGTAAATAAGGGCGTCTTCTACCTCGCTTCCGTGTCACTTTCCTATCGGGCACTCTAGCCCAAATCTCCTAGCTTCCTATTTCTAAGGGTTGTTTAAGACCTGGGGTCAGACACTCCCTTCCTAAAATCCTCTACATATGATCTGATCTGATCTGATGGGCACATTAAGCCGTCGGACCCCGGGTACTGCCCTCCCCCCCCCGGTAGTAAATAAGGGCGTCTTCTACCTCGCTTCCGTGTGACTTTCCTATCGGGCACTCTAGCCCAAATCTCCTAGCTTCCTATTTCTAAGGGTTGTTTAAGACCTGGGGTCAGACACTCCCTTCCTAAAAACCCTCTACATATGATCTGATGGTAAACGAGCACAGGTCTGATTTTCTAGACAAGACTGACTTAAATCACCCGGTTCTTTCTTTCCATGTGACATAGCCACAGAAATTTGAACCTTTCAGCGCTCTGGAACGAAAATCGCATCTCTCGATTTGCGCTCGGGTATGCTAGCCATTACACAACTCAGGACAATGAAATCCAAACAATTGAAGCATTAATCTGAAACGTCAGACATTTTAATTTCGCTGCACTAGTCGAAACAAACTTGTTTCAGCGTAGCTCTAAGTTAGATCACCAGCAAATGAGTATATATATCAAGTTGAAGCACATGGAATAATTAATACTGACTTAAATCACTCGAGCGCAAATCAAGAGAGATGCGAGTTCAGTTCCCGTTCAGGACGATGAAATTTTCAAAAATATTTTTTGATTGGAGGTTTAACGATCACCGTGAGCAACTCAATTGGCTATAAGCAGCCGCCCGTCCCTAATTTAAGGTCACTGGTTCCAGGGAAGGGAGAGAGCCAGTGCCTTAAGACAAACACACCCTCCATGCCTCACCGGGATTCGAACCCGGACCCCTTTCGGACGAATGATCAGAGGCCATCGCTTATTTTTTTTTTTTTTTTTTTTTTTTTATTGGAGGTTTAACGACCACCGTGAGCAACTCAATGGGCTATAAGCAGTCGCCCGTCCCTAATTTAGGGTCACTGGTTCCAGGGAAGGGAGAGAGCCAATGCCTTAAGACAAACACACCCTCCATGCCTAACTGGGATTCGAACCCGGACCCCTTTTGGACGAACGATCAGAGGCCATCACTTAGACCACTGTGCCACCGGGCGGCAAAATTTCAAATTTCTGTTACATGGAAAGAACAGCGTGATTTAAGTCGGTATCAATTATTTCATGTGTTTTTTTATTAAAGGTTTAACGACCACCGTGAGCAACTCAATGGGCTTTAAGCAGTCGCCAGTCCCTAATTTAGAATCGCTGGCTCCAGGGAAGGGAAAGAGCTAGTGTCGTAAGACAAACACAACATCCATGCCACACCGGGATTCGAACCCGGACCCTTCTCGGACGAATGGTCATGAGCCAGCTCTTAAACCACTGCACCACTAGGGCGGCAACAAAATAATCATGAATCCTTTACTGAAACTTTCTTTGAGTTCTTGGAAACAAATTTGTAAGTCATTTTCTGCTCTTTTGCTATAGTAAGTCGACCTTTTTTTGTTACAGTCGTTTAAGTATATCCATGTTTTAACAATAGTCACAATATTTTTATTTCAGGTTTAACGACCACCGTGAGCAACTCAATAGGCTATAAGCAGTCGCCCGTCCCTAATTTTATGGCCACTGGTTCCAGGGAAGGGAGAGAGCCAGTGCCATAAGACAAACACAACATCCATGTCTCACCGGGATTCGAACCCGGACTCCGTTCGGACGAATGATCAGAGGCCATCGCTTAGACCACTGCGCCACCGGGGGGGAGCTTATGTGTTTCAACTTGATCTAGATAAGACAGTTTCTTGAGAAAAAACATTTTAAAAGATTTAATTGCAGAGCAAAAAGTAGAACTGAAGAAAAGTAATATTTGGCTCCAAAGTTCACGTGGGTGTTTAATGAAATTTATGGAATCCATCAAATCTCTGCATCGTAGTGCAGCGGTATTCAGAAATAGCTAAAGTCTGTAAAGATTTTATGTTTAAGCTGTAGCACCACAATAAGCCAAAAGCGCAACGAAGCTAATATTTTATACTTGTACCGTATCTTATCTCTTAAAGGATCACATGTGATACTGGTTACTAAAACTTCGGTTCAGCTTAAAGTTTCGCTTTTGCTGTGTGCTCTAACGGATATTAAAATGACAAGAAACCTCTCCTACGAATGTCTGAGATTAACAGAATGAGGACCGTTCACTGAGTGGTTGGTTGTCCTCTTTCTAAACAGGAGGATTCAATTGTATTCAGTGGTTGGCTAATATAATACATTAGATAGGGTCAGTCACAACCAGCTGGAATTTGAGGTCTCGTTAAAAGGAGTAAGTATTCCTCCCTCATAAGCTGGGCTGTCAGTTGCTCATGATTGATGGTACAGAAGTCACTGCGACAACTTAGATTTACATCATCAGTTCACTTCATTACCTACAGTATCAAGAGAAGGGCTCTTTTCTTCGGAATTTGAAAGAGAATTCTCCTCCTACTCTTCTCGCTGTTCCATGGGGGCTAAATATACTTGTTATCAAGTTAGTGCCCAAACTCAAAGCACAGCCGATGCCACACCACTACAGAGATATTTTGGCTTTTAAAATTTCTATATCGTCCACTGAAAGTTCGTGAACCACCATATAAAACTGAAAATTGCACGAAGAAACCTTTTGCTATTAAACGAGGCATTTATGTATATAAAAAAAGAAAGCTTAGGGGCGGAATGCTATCAAATCTTCAGTTCTATTTTTTCTTAATTGTAATGATTTTATGGAAACTGCACTGTTAAACAAAATCTACTTAAAAATGAGAACCTGAACCTACTCTTTTTTTATAACTAAATACAATCGTATCGTAAACGAATACATGGCATGCTCAAATATAAGTAACCATACGTTTGTAAACATAACTGCGTCATTAAATATAATCTCGTATTACTTCATTTTAGATACTATAGATTTCAAGAGAAATTCTTTAATAAATGTGTAAAGTGACACACATGAAGAATTAGTACAACAAATTCACTGATCAAAAGTAACTTAATTATGCATAAAACGAAGGTGGGTTAGATAATCTCCATTAATCTTTATCCCCTTGTTTTCCCAGCTCAGCGACTGAAAAACACTATATTTGTTGTTAAATCGTGCGGTCCATTTGCCCAGCATGTGACAACGAGTATATCTATTATCCCAGATGTTCCATCGAATAATATACTTCCAGTTGATTATATGAATAAATGAGGGTGGCCCTAGTGGTCAGCGTTCGTGACTGCCATGGAGATAACCTCAGGTTCGATCCTGGGCAGGTACGAACGTTCGAACCACTAAATACCCATCGTGCGTCGGATGGGCACGTTTAGCCGTCGGACCCCGGGTACTGGTCCCCCGGTAGTAAATAAGGGCGTCTTCTAACTCGCTTCCGTGTCACTTTCCTATCGGGCACTCTAGCCCAAATCTCCTAACTTCATATTCCTAAGGGTTGTTTAAGACTTGGGGTCAGACACTCCTTCCTAAAATCCTCTACATATGATCTGATCAGATCTGAATAAATGGGTATGTATGGTGTACACATATTCCAATTTTGGAATCCAGCCGCTAATGGCTTAGTTGTTAGAGATTCAGACCGCTGATGGAGGAACCCCAGGTTCAACCCTGGCGTGGCGGTGTGAATTTCTAACCATCACTGAATATGCGTCGTGCATTGGATGAGCACGTTAAGTGACGGTCCCCGGGAGGGAATACCCTGGTGAGAGTTCCTAAGCCGCTCCCCCATAATTTCTCTCTGCCTTCTACGTGCAAAATCGTACGCTTGTACGGTGGCGCCATCTGGTATGCTCTCTCTGACTTTTGAACTCTCCTGTCAGAATCGCTAGATTCGTTCTAACTTCCTTCAGTTTCTGTGCCCTTCCCGAAAGGGCACAAAAACTGAATGAAGTTAGAGCACATATATTTGAAATATAAGGATTTTTTTAGTACATATATTTGAAATATATGTACTCAAAAATGAGTGCATATATTTCAAATTAGTAACACCAGATATACTGACAATTGATTCCCTGTGTGTACTCAAAAGTGAGTACGTGTCTCTTTCAAAAATGAGGCACAAATACTCGGAGCTATTATAAGCCCAAAATGTACTCAAAAGCGAGTGCATTTTGCTCATTTCTAAGTACCAATTTTTAACAGCGTGGTTATTTCTATAAGAACTGAATTTTGGGTGTTAAATATTTAAACTTGTTCCTGGGCCGCCCCGGTGGCGCAGTGGTCTAAGCGATGGCCTCTGATCATTCGTCCGAACGGGGTCCGGGGTCGAATCCTCTCTGAGGCATGGATGTTGTGTTTGTCTTACGGCACTGGCTCTCTCCCTTCCCTGGAACCAGTGACCCAAAATTAGGGACGGGCGACTGCTTATAGCCCATTGAGTTTCTCACGGTGGTCGTTAAACCTCCAATAAAAAAAAAACTTGTTCCTGGGTGTGTATTCAGCAAATGACATTACTACACTGGCGTGTGCCGCCCCGGTGGCGCAGTGGTCTAAGCGATGGCCTCTGATCATTCGTCCGTAAGAGGTCCGGGTTCGAATCCCGGTGAGGCATGGATGTTGTGTTTGTCTTACGGCACTGGCTCTCTCCTTTCCCTGGAACCAGTGACCCTAAATTAGGGACGGGCGACTGCTTATAGCCCATTGAGTTGCTCACGGTGGTCGTTAGACCTCCAATAAAAAAAAAAAAAAAAAAATACGCGGGCGAGCAAAATTTAAGGATGGATAATAGTGCCGCATATTATAGCCTTACAATGAAACGCAGAATCTTGAGGCGATTTGCATAACACAAGCGGATCAGTAGAAAGACGATGCGTATGCGAATTTCCTAAATATGATGTCGCAGGTCACATGACAGCGCTGAAATGGATATAAGGAGCATCTCGCAGCAAGGCAGGAAACGGAAAGCAAAAGTGTGCTGCGTTGTAAATAGGTGCGAGTGGTTAGTTAGTGTGTCGCAAACGAGAAAATGTCCACGCTGAGACATTTAGATGACTTTATACGTGATCTAACAATCGGAAAGCTAGAGGAGGGGCGTACCGTAACGAGTGTCGCCGACGATTTCGGCGTAACACATAGCAGTGTGTCACGTGCATGGAAGACCTTCCAAACGACAGGAATAGCTGTCAGATAGGTCGGTGGTGGTCGGTCACGTGAAGCAAGAGATGAGGGATATATGGTCCTACAGGCCAAACGTGATTGGCGTCAGACAGCGGGCAATATCGCGAAGCAACTGCAGATGACAACAGGACGCGCCGTATCGCGGTTCACCGTTGCCAGACGTCTACACAAAGGTAGACTATTTTCCCGAGGACCTGAACGTTGCATCCCATTAAAGACTACCCATCGGTAACATCGATTACAATGGTGTAGGGACCACAAGGATTGAACCATAGAGCAACGGGGTACGGTACTATTCACGGATGAAAGTCCTGTCAGTACCACGAGCTATTCTGGACATCAGCTAATCTGGATAGAGGTGGGAACACGTTATCGACCGGCTAACATTACCAAAAGAGATCGGTATGGCGGTGTTGGTGTGCTCGTCTGAGGAGGCATTACGCTAAATTGGTTACACTGAGCGCCACATTTTGGAAGGAGGCTACGTAACCGCAAATCGCTACAACGATGAGGTGCTCTTTCCCCGTGCACGCCTGTTTCGAGGTGCCATTGGTTCCGAAATCATGATTATGGACGATAACGCGAGACCCCATCGCTCACATGCAGTAGATGAGCTGTTGGAAAGTGAGAATATTACTCGTATGGATGGCCTGCGTACTCCCCGGGATCTAAATCCCATAGAACATGTGTGGGACGCTCTGGGGAGACATCTTGCGGCACGCCCACATCCGCTGGAAAATGTGCATCAGTTGAAACGTGCACTACGAGAGGAATGGCCAAAGTTGTCCCAAGAACTCATCGAATGCCTCGTGTTAAGTAAGGCCAGAAGCTGCAGCGCAGCCATTGCTGTTAGGGGACATCATATTCCCTATTGACGACCACCTCTTTGCTGTAATCAATGTGTAGAAACGATGGCTCTGTACCATGGCGTGTACTGCTTTACGGTCATTTCTTAGTTAAGTCCCAGTGTACACTTTTGTATTCATGTTTGCACTTGTGTTTGTTCATTATCCCCTTAGGTACATACTGAGATCTCTTTGGTATAACATTCATCTATCCAGGCTGCTTCATTGCAAAGCTATGGCGAAGAAACCGAACAGTCCTTAAGTTTTTCACGCCAGTGTATATTTAATAATTCCTTTGTAAGTTGAGATATTTTAAAGAAATTCGGTAGAAAATTACAATGAGATCTGCTGAATATGACTCGCAATAGTTCCCCGTTGAAAACAAGCTTTTACATTAACATTTAACGCACCATGTGTGGTTGTTGAATATTGAACGACCACAGTGAGCAACTCGATGCCCTATAAGCAGTCGCCCTTTCCTCATTTCCGACCACTGGTTCCAGGATAGGGAGAGAGTCTGTGAAGAAAGACAAACACAACATCCATGCCTCACCGAGGTTCGAACCCGGACACATCTCGGACGAATGGTCATAAACCAGTGCTTAGACCTCTGCGACACTGGGACGACCACCCAACGTATGTAACCAGACTGGAAAATTTTCACGTGCTGTTGTTCGGCCCAGGATCTTACGGCCTGTATAAGTTCATCTGTATTCTCGAAAGGTTGACCACGAAGACTCTGTGTTATAGGAACGAAGAGGTGGAAGTCAGAAGGTGCCAAGTCTGGGCTGTATGGAGGATGTCGGGTTACTGCTAAGCCCATTTTGGTAATGGTCCGAGACGTTTCAAGTGAGATGTGAGATCGGGTGTTGTCGTGGTGAAGGACGACAGTAGAAACAGGCATGTCCGTTTTTTTTTTTTTTTTTTCCGCAATAGCTTTCCCAGCCACTTCCAGTCTGTCATCCCACGGTCATCCAGTGGACACATTTTCCGCTTCGAAGGTTTTTTATCGCCAGGTGATCTCACTAAGACCGCCTTTTAGCTTTAGAGTAATTGCCATTCACCTAAATTTGACTTCTCTTTCGACTGGTATTTCTGAAGGTAAATTCTCAGCCGGTGAGTTATATTCTGGCGGTTTGCTTCACCATTGTTTGACCGTCACATATGGGTTTATGAAGCGGGGCAGATACGGAGAAAAAGTACACTCTAAAAGTCTGTTTCGCAAGCAAGGAGAGCAAATAAGAATTTCAGAAACCCAACGAGCTAAGACCGTACATTGTGGAGGGATTACGAAAGAGGTGGGCTCCAGCTAGTATGAATTATTTTTTACCAGGTTTTCATACATATCGTACAGAAAGTAATGCCTGTTAGGAAGAAAGGTCTTTATCATAATGAAGAAGTTGTATATAAATTTTTATATACATGAAGAGTATGTATATACATTGTTTTCCGTAGACTCCTCCCCCTCCCGTGTTTGGGGGCACGAAAGCGTGGATGGTTCCCTCTCAAGTCGGACCCGGACGCACTTTGTCCTTCGACCCTGTTCCCTAGGCTGCGTAGATTTACCAGATGAGTGTCGATGCGCTAGTAGTAAAACAAAAAACAAGAAAGATGACACCGAATTTTCCGGTGTAATAAGCAAGTCTTTTGAATCCGTTCTGACGCAAATTAAATTTATCAAAGCTATTCAAAGTCAGTGGAACCGGTATGGAAACAATAGTATCTGACGGAAGAAAGAGGTTTTTCAATGGGGTTTTTAATCCCTCAGATATTGCTGTAAACGTAATCGTATGCTTACGCCCTCTGGTTGTAGACTTGTGCGTTAAGAAAAACATGAATTTATATGAGAAACATTTCGCACCGGAAACGCTCTGCACCACCGAAAGAATTTTTCAAATCGGATTCTTAGAAACAGAGATATCGACAAAAATAAGATGTGACTTTACGACCCCTGGTGGGAAAACCATGCATTATTGTAGGAAGAAAGTATTCTCAAAAGGTTTATCCATATAAGCAGTATCGGTCCAAGAAAAAAATTAGTCGAGTTTTCAGGAGCCCAGATTTTGCTACAAATACATCAGAAGCAGAAATTAACTCTTATGACCCCTGGTGGCCAAACCATTCTTTGCCAAACATTAGAAATTGTGTGAAAAATATTTTCCATCCAGTCTTGTATGCGATAATATACAGGAAAAAATTTTCAAATCGGAGCTTTGGGAGCAGAAATAATGCAGAAAACGCAATTTACCTTTGTGCCCCCTAGCGGAAAGTCTATAATTTACTTGTAAATTTTGAATTTATAGGAAAAAACATTTCGCATCGGAAACACTATCCAACAAAGAAGGAATTTTTCAAATCGGACTCTTAGAAATAGAGATATTGACAAAAAAAAAAGATATACATCTACGCCCCCTGGCGTAGAAACCATGCATTATTTCAAGAAGAAAATTTTCCTAAAAGGTTTGACGACATAAGTAGTATCGGTCAACAAACGACTTTTTTTCAATCGAGAATTTAGAAGCTCATATTTTGCTGCAAATACATCAGAAGCGGAAATTAAGATTTACACCCCCTGGTGGCCAAAACATTTTTACAAAAATTGGAAATTATGTGCAAACGATTTCCCATCAGGAGCTGTATCCGGTGCAGAAAGAAGTTTTCAAATCGAAGATTTAGAAGCAGAGATATAGGGGGAAACGCAATTTAACGCTACGCCCCCTAGCGGAAAGTCTATGAATTACTTGAAAATTTTGAAATTATATGAAAAACATGTCACACGGAAAACACTATTCAACAAAGAAGGAATTTTTCAAATCGGACTCGTAGAAGTAGAGATATTGACAAAAATAAGATGTATATCTACGCCCCCAGGCGGAGAAACTGTCAAATATTTTAGGAAAAAAATATTCCAAAAAGGTTTATCGATGTGAGTGGCATCAGTCCACGAAAGAAATTTTTCAATCGATACTTTAGAAGCTCAGATTTTATGGCAAATGTATCAGAAGCAAAAAATTAACACTTACGCCCCCTGGTGGCCAAAGTATTCTTTACCAAAAATTTGAAATTATATGCAAAACATTTTGCATCAGGAGATGCACCCGCTGAAGAAAACAGTTTTTAAATCGGAGTTTTAGAAGATGAGTTATCGGGGAAAATGTAATTTAATTTCACGCCCCCTAGCGGAATATCTATGCGTAATTTGAAAAAGTAACTATATCTAAAATACTCTTCGATATAAATGGAATCGAAAGATAAAAAAAGTTTCAATCGAATGTTTAGAAGCAAATATGTGGAATAAAACGTATTTTTGAATTCGACATCATCTGCATTTACGCCCTCTAGCGGCGAAATTGTACATCGTTAAAAAAACGAAATAAAGGATCATCATTCGCATATTTCAAGCTTCCCAAAATGCAAAAAGAATTTTTCAAATCGTACTAGTAGTTGCAGAGATATCGTGGGTACAGACGGACGGACGGACAAACCGATAACATAAGCACGATCTTTTTCTACAAAAGACGTGCTAAAAACGATTGTAATCTGATACCCCATGGCACCAGATACATACGGGAATCTTTTCCCATAGTTGTTGATGATGATGTATATACATTTTTGAGTTACACAGAACCTTGAGATAAATCTTCGGCGCATGCGATGCATTTGCTCCACTCCTATATCCCAGAAGGGAATCCTCTTTGGAAAGACTTCTCTATGTCTGACTTATATCTTAAAGTCCTCTCTGAAAGCTCCACGTCATCAAATATTTTGTCGACGAATACCATTTTTCGTCGGGCCGAATGTGTGAAAGTCCAACGATTCCAAATCCAGGCTCTGATGATCATGTGACATCGTATAACAGCCCATCTTTCCAACTGCTTCTTTTGTGGCAAAAGACATGGCTGGGATATCGTTATCATGGTGTTACTAGATCAATTTGAGATCTTTCTCTGGTGAATTCTCAAAGCTTGCAATAGCTAATCTTCAAACCGCAGTTACCCAACAGTTGTAAAGGCGTAAACATGGCCGTTTTTTTTTTGTTTTTTTTTATTGGAGGTTTAACGACCACCGTGAGCAGCTCAATGGGCAATAAGCAGTCGCCCGTCCCTAATTTAGGGTCACTGGTTCCAGGGAAGGGAGAGAGCCAGTGCCGTAAGACAAACACAACATCCATGCCTCACCGGGATTCGAACCCGGACCCCGTTCGGACGAATGATCAGAGGCCAGCGCCTTAGACCACTGCGCCACCGGGGCGGCAAACATCGCCGTTCGTTTGTCGGAATGCTCCATCGTCGAGCAGTGAAGTGTAGTGAGATTTTTATGGGCTGAGGGTGTGCAACCCGCTGAAATTCATCGTAGGATGTTTGTGCAATATGGAGAGGACAAGTGCATGAGCCAGGGACATGTGTACAAGTGGATAGAAAAGTTTCAAGCCGGTAGAACGAATGTGTTTGATGAAGCTCGCTCGCGCCGTCCGTCGACCTCTCGCACATACAACGAAGTAAATTTCTCCGTCATTTTGGTCCACGCCGGGGATCGAACCCGAGTCCTCTTATTCCGGAACAAGTCGCTCTACCAACTAAGCTACGCAGACGTTCGTTCTCACTGCTATCTGCCTTTACGTCGTGTGCGTCCTGCTGGGAAGGCACGTCACACCTCCCCCTCCCCAAAAGAGGGCCGGGGGCATAGTCCGCTGGTCAGCCGGGACCATGAATCGTTGCAGGCAGCCATCCGCTGTAGAACGTGCACTTGAGAACTCCCAGTCAAGCTGGTGTGTGGAATGCAATATCATACACATTTATCTTTCGAAGCGCTGAAGAAGGGATTCTCTTATTTTTCCTGTCTCGCGGTGTGGAAAGAACATCACACCATTGCGAGAACTTAAACGGCCGGGTCATCCGGGAAGTTCGAGCGCCATTATAACGAAGTATATTTCTCCGTCATTTTGGTCCACGCCGGGGATCGAACCCGAGTCCTCTTATTCCGGAACAAGTAGCTCTACCAACTGAGCTACGCAGACGTTCGTTCTCGCTGCTATCTGCCTTTATCTCGTGTGCGTCCTGCGGGGCAGGTACGTCACAACCATCTGGATCGCATCGATGCACTCGTTAAAGAAGATCGCCGCATTATTCTGTCTGAGATCGCCCAAAAGGTGAACATTAGCTATGGTTCTGCATTCTCAGTGGTGCATGACGATCTCGGGTATCATGAAGTGTGTGCCAGATGGGTGCCACGGCATTTGTCTGATGCGCACAAGCATCAGACAACTGCCGCGGTATGAGTCAGACCTTAGTATTTAGGAGAAGATTGTACTGGGGACGAAACATGGATCCATCGTTACGACCCCGAGAGCAAAGGGCAAAGCATTGAGTGGAAACATCCGAGCTCCCCATGCAAAAAGAAGTTCAAAGTCGTCCCTTCGGCACGAAAATTAATGCCGACTCTCTTTCTTCACATGAAAGGACTCATCGTTGAACACTATCAAGCACAGAGTGACTCAAATAACAGTCGGTCATATTGTGAATTGCTGAAAGACAAATTGAAGCCAGCAATTCGCACTAAACGACGGGGATGTATATTATCCAAAAAAATGCTGTTGCTGCATGACAACGCTCGTCCCCCATACGGCATTGGCAACTCAACGAACAATTACCGAGTTGAAGTTTGAGGTGTTACCACATCTGCTTACATCCCAGATCTGGTACCGTGCGATTTTCATGTCTTCGAAAGACGCTTTGCGAGGCCGCCGTTTTGAAAGTCATGTCCAGGTACAGGAAGCGGTGCATTCGTGGCCGCAGGAACAACCCAAAACATTCTTCTCTGCAGGAATCCAGAAGCTTGTTGACAGATATAAGATATGCGTTGACCGACAGGGGGACTAGATTGAGAAATAGGGTAATTGTTATCTGAATGCCTCTTAGTTTCTTTAATATACAACATTGACCTTGCTTTTTGATTTACCCTCGTACATAGTAGGATCCAAAAGTTCCCATACAGCGCCTAAGTACGTGTATCGCATACCCACGGTGATTATTAGATTACGTTACGTTATCCCCCTCACAGGAAAATTTAGTTTGGTCCGTCTGTGGCACGTGCTCGCTGCGGTACATCCGGGTATTTTGAGCAACTTACGCAGTGTTCGGCGAGTGATGAAAAATGGCGTTTTTTGATCAGCGCGTTAACATTAAGTTTTGCGTTTATTTGGGCAAAAGTCCAACAGAAACTTAGGAGATCTTGAAGCAAGTTTAGGGCGAAAACACCCTGTCGCGGTCACAAATATTCGATTGGCATCGAAGTCTCAGAGAAGGCAGACAGGACGTCGAAGACGACGAACGAAGCGGGCGGTCAGTGACAGCTCGAAAGTGTGAAAACATTTCGAAGGTCGCGGCAAAAAGACCACAGACGATCGGGAAAATAGCAGAGAATTCTAGGACATCAGAGACTAAGTGTCAACGAATAGTACCAAGATGATCTGAAGATGCACCGGGTGTTTCAGCACATTGTCCCACGCATGTTAACTGAAGATCAGTTGGCCAACACCCACAATTTCGTAGAAGAATCATAACAGGAGATGAGAAATGGTGCTTCTTCTTCGACCATCAGATTAAGCCGGCATCAGCTACATGGAAATCGCCATTGTATCCAAGCAATTCCGAAATTCAGCTGAGATCGCAGAGGCAAGATCATTCTAGAGGTGTTCTTCGACATCCTCAATTTATCCCTGGAGGACGCACTCTCAACAAGGAGCTCCATCTAGACATCTTGCGAAGTCTACGTGGGTCGATCCACAAGAAGACGCGTCAACTGCGGGTGCTGCTGCATGACTATGCACCGGTGCACAGGTCACTAATCGGTCGTGAGTTTCTTCGCAAAACAAGAACCGTTGACCTCCCACACCCACCGTACTCACCTGACCTCTCCCACTGTTACTTTTACCTCTTCCCTGAGCTGACACGTCGACTTCAGAGTCCTCGGTTTTCAAGCGCAGAAGAAATGAAAGAAACATCGCTGGTAGCACTGAAGGGCATTACAAATAATGGGTTCCAGAAGTGCTTCTACGAACTCGACAGCCGTTGGAAGAATTATGTTGTTACAAGAGGGTCTGATTTTGAAAAAGGATACGCTTCAGTTTTGTAACTCTATCTACGAACTTACGGACCCAGTCCGGGACCTTTTGGATGGACTATACGAGTATAGTGCATGAGGCCATGAAGAAACGTAAACTACAAAATTGCAGTGGAAGCAACTTCGGGCCTTAAGCAACTTGCAAACTAAAGATGTACAGGGATTGCACAGAATAATGTGAATACCTAGGAAAAGAAGGCTTTACGTACCAAATAGGGTGTGGGACTACCTTTGGTATTCAAAACCTCCAGAATCCTCCTTGGAATGGACGCATACAAATCCTGGATGGTGATTAGCGCGATGTTACCATTTTTCATGCAGAAACTGCTCCAGGTCCTTGAGAGATGCAGGAGGAAGATAACGGAATCTTACTCTGTTTTTCAACACAGACGACAGTGGCTCGATGATGTTTACGTGTGGTGATTGGGGAGGCCAAGGAAGGTGTGAAAGTTCGTCTTCATGTTCCTCAAACCATGATTGGACATTCCGAGCTCTGTGAATTGGGGCGTTGTCATCTTGATAGATGGCATCACCTACAGGAAACAATGCCTGAGCCATTGGATAGACTTGGTAAGCCAAAATGGTTTCATACGCCCTGCTAGTCATCCGTCCTTTCAAGGTGATCAGGGGACATGCTGAAAGCCACGATATAACCACCCAGAAAATGACAAAACCACCATCATACTGCACTGTTGGAAGCAGACAGTCTGGGTTGTACTCTTCTGACGGTGTTCCTCACACGTATACACGTCCTGCGGTGGGGAATAGTATGAATGTGGATTCATCCGACCACATTACACGCTTTCATCCATCGACAGTCCACGTTGGATGCTTCTGGCACCATTGCCGTCACCATTGTGCATTCACTCGGGTCATCAGAAGTTTTGCAATAGCAGCTCTGGCACGAATGTCTTGTTTTGAAGTTCCCTGCGCGTTGTTTTCGTTGATACTGGGGTCTGGAAATACAGATTGAGCTCCGCACTAATTTTGGGCGTCGTGGTCTTCTTATTACGGGTAACAGTCGTCTTTAACGCTCTCCTGTCTATATCAGTGAGAGTCGTTTTCCGGCAGCTCTTGTGTTTCGGAGACGAGGTTTTGAAAGGAACACAGTGTGGTGCCATGATGCTAGACACAGTAGTTCTCGATACCCTACTACCCTGGCGACTCTTGTCACGGTGGCATCAACTAGCCGGCCACCAAAAATTAGCCCTCTTTCGAAGTCCGTTAGGTCGCTCATTTCGTCGTCACCCTGATCGAAATTTTGCAACAAGACACTTTAAATGCCTTTAAACAGGACCTTGAAGTTCTAAACAAGGCTATTACAACCAAAACGTGGTGGATACCTTTGCGTATTGCGACGTACGTAGCTGCATTAAAAGTCACGTCTCTGAGCGTGGTGTTCAAATCATTCTGTCCGACCGCTTTATGTCCCTAGTTAGGATTATGTACATGTGTATTCACATCCTTAAGAGTCCTGTACTATACGTATTTCATTTTATCCCCGGATCTGAATACATTACACCTGGACGAACCTTTTTAAGAAAGATCGACTATCCGATACGTGGTGGTCAGGGGAAAAGTGTGAGGCGCGTTATTACGCCACATCGCGTCTTCAGTTCTTAATACAAAATGTCATATATTAGGTGTGCAACTTAATTCTCGGCCCCTAACCGCAAGTGATCACAGAACGTCAGCAAATGCAAATAGCTCTGTGCGCTAATGGCTGATTGCAGCACCATCCAACAGCTTTCCAGGAAACCGTAACCGCTTACCGCTGTAGTGACAGAAGGGACGAAAGTTGGCAATGTCGTTCGAGAAGCAACATTTGAGGCACTGCCTCCTGTTTGCGTTTCAACTGAAAAACAATACCGCGAAAGCCCAGCAAATGATCTGTGCAGCTTTGTGTGAGGCTGCTGTGTCCTACAGTACGTGTAAGAAGTGGTTTCAGCGGTCTAAGCAGGGAAATTTTGATCTCCGTGATGCAGAATGTCCGGGAAAGCCACAGAAAGTTGACGATGAGGAATTGGAACAACTGTTAGACGCGGATCCCTGTAGCACACAGTCAGAGCTCGCCCAGGAACTCGGCAAGCCATTGCAAAGCACCTGCACAAGCTTGGACGAATTCACAAGGAGGGCCGTTGGGTGCCTCACCAACTCACAGCTGCGATAAAGTCTAGGCGCTACGATGTTGATGTGTCCTTGCTCTCCAGATTCAAGAAGAAGGATTTCCTCCACAAGATTTTGACCTGTGATGAGAAGTGGATTCTTCACGATAATCCTAAGCGGCGCAAATCGTGGGTTTATTCAGGTCATCCTAGCATCAGTACCGCGAAACCGAATATCCATGCCAGGAAGTTGTTGCTGTGCATATGGTGGGGTCAGCGCGGTGTCGTACACTATGAGTTGCTCAAACCTGGTGAAAAGGTCAATGCTGAGCGTTATTGTCCGCAACTCATTCGTGTGAGTGATGCACTGGAGGCGAAAAGGCCATACACCGGCAAGGGCAGAAGGTCGGTTCTGTTGCTTCAGGATAACGCGCGTCCTCACACCGCGAAAACGACTTTAAACACGACCACCGACCTGGGATGGGAGATTTTGTCCCACCCGGCGTATTCTCCAGACTTCGCCCCGTCGGATTATCCCCTCTTTCGCTCCCTGCAACATCACCGGAGTGATACGCACTTCACTTCTGTCGAGGAGGTCCACACAAGTATTTATCAACTCGAAACAGCCCTCTTTTTTCCCCCAGTGGCATTCGGCAGCTCCTGACTGATGGATCAAATGTATCAAACACGACGGGGATTGTTTCCCTGATTAGGTACGTATTCGATTTGCTATAATTTGCTGTCAACGTGTCGTGCCTGTGGCCGAGAATTAAGTTGCGTTACTAATACCACTGGCTCCGGAGCGACGAGGCGTGTTTCGAATGCAATCACTGTCAAAAACGAATAGGCTTGTTTCGCTATATCATGACGTGTTCTATTTTCCATCTAGTTCTATTTAGGGCTTAGCAGCCGATCCTGCTGTTTTAATATTAGGACAAAGTGAAGGTTATTATTTTTATTAATTCTTGTACAGTATACTGCTGTTAATTTTTTATCAAAATAGCTTTATTTCGTACCATTTCCAGACTTGTGTGCAAAACACAATCGCAGTTCTTATAGTCTCTGTATCATTTATGGTGTAAGGACTTGCTCAGGAAAGCAACAGTTGTGTTTTCAAAACAAGGGCTAAGTTTATTATACTTCTGCGAAAAGGTTCAGTTTGCCCCTAACGGAAAGCGTCGAACTATTAGCTGAGATGTTTCGAAAGTGCTTATGATGCAATTACGGAAAAGCAAAATGCAAAAGCGTGTTAACGTCACGCAATACTCCTAAGTAATTGGCAGCACAAATTAGGAGAAATTCTCGCTTCTATCCTTACCTCTCTCTCTCTCTCTCTCTCTCTTTTTTTTTCTTTGTGTGTGTGTGTGTGTGTAGAGGGAAAGAGGATGAGGAGTAGTCGTAATCTTGCGCTCTCGAGCAAGGTATGACCGATTCTGGAAAATACTGTGTGGCGCCTATCTCAAAAGTAGAATAATCAGATACCGAATGAACATGTTTAAGATTCCCTTTTTTGAATTCCTCGGTTCGCCATTGCAGCAAGGAAATCTTCGCAAAAGCTGTTTTTTTTTCGTTTTTATTTTTTTTTTCAGCAGTGAAACATGGCAGGTTGAGCAAAAAGTTCCAGTATGAAATCCAGCATTCTTCATCCCACGAAAAAAAAAAAGCGAAAAGAAACAGAAAAAAAAAAAGAAAAGAACAGAAAAGCAAGGCTGACAGGAACAATTTTATTCTTCCAATGGCAGTTACTCCTGGATTTACTGCAATGCACAGAACTAATGCATAATGAAACAAACAGTTTAACCCTAATAAAGGATTATAAGACAGTTTCCTCTTCGAGTCCTTTCAACGTTTTCTTCTTTCATTTTCTTCTTCGGATTTCACAATATACTGAGATCTTTTTGCGGTACATCCGCAAAACTTGTATCTCCTAGATGTCTCGCGTAATTCAGCCTTCAGGTTTTAATTGGAATATGCTTTTTTTTAATCTTTCAGTGGCACTTTAGACGGCGCATGCGTTTCGGTTATTTCATTCGCAGCTGGAATTTACTTCTGCGATTCTTTTGCTTCTGTTTAGGCTTTTTTCTGTAATTGTAAACTGAAAGCTTACTGCCAGCAAAAAAGAAGAAGTGTCCAAAACAAATCCGAATATCGCAGATTGTAGTCTATAAGGGGCTGCTAAAGAGAAATCATGACGAGACAGTTTCCTTTTCCGTGAGACAGGAATACTGGACGTCATTTTTTTATGGGACAATTCCATAAAACAACATTTCACCATCTAAGTCTGTACTTCTAAATTCGAAATGAACGACAGTATCCTAAAGGAATCCTTAAGCTACACTGCAAAAAATAAGTGGTATGAATTCAGGAAAAGTTTCTGAAAATAACGTGCTGTAAAGTTACTGGTAACTGCCCGTCTTTTAACGAAACTTCCATTTTTAAAAGTTCCCGTTTTTTTTAACCCGTATTTTAACAGATTTTCGGTAGCTAGTAATTCCTTTTATTTCAGAAAAGCCCGTTTCAGGTTTTTCTGTATTTATTAGTGTACAAATACATTTTAAAGCGTTTTTGGTGTGACGCATACCGCTAATTTACATATCCGACATTCCCCCTCGTTGTTGTCATGTGACCGTAACTGGTCCAGAGTATAAAATGTGCCACAGAAGTTTGCCCAACAGTCAAACGCACTTGCACATCGGTAGATGAAAGATGGCAAGCGATAGATACTGCATTTATTCGACACTGCATTCGTTAAAAATTTCATAAAGGAAAAAATACTGCAAAAGTGTACAAATATTATTAGTGTACAAATACATTTTAAAGCGTTTTTGGTGTGACGCATACCGCTAATTTACATATCCGACATTCCTCCCCCTCGTTGTTGTCATGTGACCGTAACTGGTCCAGAGTATAAAATGTGCCACAGAAGTTTGCCCAACAGTCAAACGCACTTGCACATCGGTAGGTGAAAGATGGCAAGCGATAGATACTGCATTTATTCGACACTGCATTCGTTAAAAATTTCATAAAGGAAAAAATACTGCAAAAGTGTACAAATATTACAAATATTATTAGTGTACAAATACATTTTAAAGCGTTTTTGGTGTGACGCATACCGCTAATTTACATATCCGACATCCCCCATCGTTGTTGTCATGTGACCGTAACTGGTCCAGAGAGTATAAAATGTGCCACAAAAGACTGCCCAACAGTCAAACGCACTTGCACATCGGTAGGTGAAAGATGGCAAGCGATAGATACTGCATTTATTCGACACTGCATTCGTTAAAAATTTCATAAAGGAAAAAAATACTGCAAAAGTGTACAAATATTATTAGTGTACAAATACATTTTAAAGCGTTTTTGGTGTGACGCATACCGTTAATTTACATATCCGACATTCTCCCCCCTCGTTGTTGTCATGTGACCGTAACTGGTCCAGAGTATAAAATGTGCCACAGAAGTTTGCCCAATAGTCAAACGCACTTGCACATCGGTAGGTGAAAGATGGCAAGCGATAGATACTGCATTTATTCGACACTGCATTCGTTAAAAATTTCATAAAGGAAAAAATACTGCAAAAGTGTACAAATATTATTAGTGTACAAATACATTTTAAAGCGTTTTAAGGTGTGACGCATACCGCTAATTTACATATCCGACATCCCCCCCATCGTTGTTGTCACGTGACCGTAACTGGTCCAGAGAGTATAAAATGTGCCACAGAAGTTTGCCCAACAGTCAAACGCACTTGCACATCGGTAGGTGAAAGATGGCAAGCGATAGATACTGCATTTATTCGACACTGCATTCGTTAAAAATTTCATAAAGGAAAAAAATACTGCAAAAGTTTACAAATATTACAAATATTATTAGTGTACAAATACATTTTAAAGCGTTTTTGGTGTGACGCATACCGCTAATTTACATATCCGACATCCCCCCCATCGTTGTTGTCATGTGACCGTAACTGGTCCAGAGAGTATAAAATGTGCCACAAAAGACTGCCCAACAGTCAAACGCACTTGCACATCGGTAGGTGACAGATGGCAAGCGATAGATACTGCATTTATTCGACACTGCATTCGTTAAAAATTTCATAAAGGAAAAAATACTGCAAAAGTGTACAAATATTATTAGTGTACAAATACATTTTAAAGCGTTTTTGGTGTGACGCATACCGTTAATTTACATATCCGACATTCTCCCCCCCCTCGTTGTTGTCATGTGACCGTAACTGGTCCAGAGTATAAAATGTGCCACAGAAGTTTGCCCAATAGTCAAACGCACTTGCACATCAGTAGGTGAAAGATGGCAAGCGATAGATACTGCATTTATTCGACACTGCATTCGTTAAAAATTTCATAAAGGAAAAAATACTGCAAAAGTGTACAAATATTATTAGTGTACAAATACATTTTAAAGCGTTTTTGGTGTGACGCATACCGCTAATTTACATATCCGACATCCCCCCTCGTTGTTGTCATGTGATCGTAACTGGTCCAGAGTATAAAATGTGCCACAGAAGTTTGCCCAACAGTCAAACGCACTTGCACATCGGTAGGTGAAAGATGGCAAGCGATAGATACTGCATTTATTCGACACTGCATTCGTTAAAAATTTCATAAAGGAAAAAATACTGCAAAAGTGTACAAATATTATTAGTGTACAAATACATTTTAAAGCGTTTTTGGTGTGACGCATACCGCTAATTTACATATCCGACATCCCCCCCCCCTCGTTGTTGTCATGTGATCGTAACTGGTCCAGAGTATAAAATGTGCCACAGAAGTTTGCCCAACAGTCAAACGCACTTGCACATCGGTAGGTGAAAGATGGCAAGCGATAGATACTGCTATTATTCGACACTGCATTCGTTAAAAATTTCATAAAGGAAAAAATACTGCAAAAGTGTACAAATATTATTAGTGTAGAAATACATTTTAAAGCGTTTTTGGTGTGACGCATACCGCTAATTTACATATCCGACATCCCCCCATCGTTGTTGTCATGTGACCGTAACTGGTCCAGAGTATAAAATGTGCCACAAAAGACTGCCCAACAGTCAAACGCACTTGCACATCGGTAGGTGAAAGATGGCAAGCGATAGATACTGCATTTATTCGACACTGCATTCGTTAAAAATTTCATAAAGGAAAAAATACTGCAAAAGTGTACAAATATTATTAGTGTACAAATACATTTTAAAGCGTTTTAAGGTGTGACGCATACCGCTAATTTACATATCCGACATCCCCCCCCATCGTTGTTGTCATGTGACCGTAACTGGTCCAGAGAGTATAAAATGTGCCACAAAAGACTGCCCAACAGTCAAACGCACTTGCACATCGGTAGGTGAAAGATGGCAAGCGATAGATACTGCATTTATTCGACACTGAATTCGTTAAAAATTTCATAAAGGAAAAAATACTGCAAAAGTGTACAAATATTATTAGTGTACAAATACATTTTAAAGCGTTTTTGGTGTGACGCATACCGCTAATTTACATATCCGACATCCCCCCATCGTTGTTGTCATGTGACCGTAACTGGTCCAGAGAGTATAAAATGTGCCACAAAAGACTGCCCAACAGTCAAACGCACTTGCACATCGGTAGGTGAAAGATGGCAAGCGATAGATACTGCATTTATTCGACACTGCATTCGTTAAAAATTTCATAAAGGAAAAAATACTGCAAAAGTGTACAAATATTATTAGTGTACAAATACATTTTAAAGCGTTTTTGGTGTGACGCATACCGCTAATTTACATATCCGATATCCCCCCCCCCATCGTTGTTGTCATGTGACCGTAACTGGTCCAGAGAGTATAAAATGTGCCACAAAAGACTGCCCAACAGTCAAACGCACTTGCACATCGGTAGGTGAAAGATGGCAAGCGATAGATACTGCATTTATTCGACACTGAATTCGTTAAAAATTTCATAAAGGAAAAAATACTGCAAAAGTGTACAAATATTATTAGTGTACAAATACATTTTAAAGCGGTTTTGGTGTGACGCATACCGCTAATTTACATATCCGACATCCCCCACCATCGTTGTTGTCATGTGACCGTAACTGGTCCAGAGAGTATAAAATGTGCCACAAAAGACTGCCCAACAGTCAAACGCACTTGCACATCGGTAGGTGAAAGATGGCAAGCGATAGATACTGCATTTATTCGACACTGAATTCGTTAAAAATTTCATAAAGGAAAAAATACTGCAAAAGTGTACAAATATTATTAGTGTACAAATACATTTTAAAGCGTTTTTGGTGTGACGCATACCGCTAATTTACATATCCGACATCCCCCATCGTTGTTGTCATGTGACCGTAACTGGTCCAGAGAGTATAAAATGTGCCACAAAAGACTGCCCAACAGTCAAACGCACTTGCACATCGGTAGGTGAAAGATGGCAAGCGATAGATACTGCATGTATTCGACACTGCATTCGTTAAAAATTTCATAAAGGAAAAAATACTGCAAAAGTGTACAAATATTATTAGTGTACAAATACATTTTAAAGCGTTTTTGGTGTGACGCATACCGCTAATTTACATATCCGATATCCCCCCCCCCATCGTTGTTGTCATGTGACCGTAACTGGTCCAGAGAGTATAAAATGTGCCACAAAAGACTGCCCAACAGTCAAACGCACTTGCACATCGGTAGGTGAAAGATGGCAAGCGATAGATACTGCATTTATTCGACACTGAATTCGTTAAAAATTTCATAAAGGAAAAAATACTGCAAAAGTGTACAAATATTATTAGTGTACAAATACATTTTAAAGCGGTTTTGGTGTGACGCATACCGCTAATTTACATATCCGACATCCCCCCCATCGTTGTTGTCATGTGACCGTAACTGGTCCAGAGAGTATAAAATGTGCCACAAAAGACTGCCCAACAGTCAAACGCACTTGCACATCGGTAGGTGAAAGATGGCAAGCGATAGATACTGCATTTATTCGACACTGAATTCGTTAAAAATTTCATAAAGGAAAAAATACTGCAAAAGTGTACAAATATTATTAGTGTACAAATACATTTTAAAGCGTTTTTGGTGTGACGCATACCGCTAATTTACATATCCGACATCCCCCCCCATCGTTGTTGTCATGTGACCGTAACTGGTCCAGAGAGTATAAAATGTGCCACAAAAGACTGCCCAACAGTCAAACGCACTTGCACATCGGTAGGTGAAAGATGGCAAGCGATAGATACTGCATTTATTCGACACTGCATTCGTTAAAAATTTCATAAAGGAAAAAATACTGCAAAAGTGTACAAATATTATTAGTGTACAAATACATTTTAAAGCGTTTTTGGTGTGACGCATACCGCTAATTTACATATCCGACATCCCCCATCGTTGTTGTCATGTGACCGTAACTGGTCCAGAGAGTATAAAATGTGCCACAAAAGACTGCCCAACAGTCAAACGCACTTGCACATCGGTAGGTGAAAGATGGCAAGCGATAGATACTGCATTTATTCGACACTGCATTCGTTAAAAATTTCATAAAGGAAAAAATACTGCAAAAGTGTACAAATATTATTAGTGTACAAATACATTTTAAAGCGTTTTTGGTGTGACGCATACCGCTAATTTACATATCCGACATCCCCCATCGTTGTTGTCATGTGACCGTAACTGGTCCAGAGAGTATAAAATGTGCCACAAAAGACTGCCCAACAGTCAAACGCACTTGCACATCGGTAGGTGAAAGATGGCAAGCGATAGATACTGCATTTATTCGACACTGCATTCGTTAAAAATTTCATAAAGGAAAAAATACTGCAAAAGTGTACAAATATTATTAGTGTACAAATACATTTTAAAGCGTTTTTGGTGTGACGCATACCGCTAATTTACATATCCGACATCCCCCCATCGTTGTTGTCATGTGACCGTAACTGGTCCAGAGAGTATAAAATGTGCCACAAAAGACTGCCCAACAGTCAAACGCACTTGCACATCGGTAGGTGAAAGATGGCAAGCGATAGATACTGCATTTATTCGACACTGCATTCGTTAAAAATTTCATAAAGGAAAAAATACTGCAAAAGTGTACAAATATTATTAGTGTACAAATACATTTTAAAGCGTTTTTGGTGTGACGCATACCGCTAATTTACATATCCGACATCCCCCCCCATCGTTGTTGTCATGTGACCGTAACTGGTCCAGAGAGTATAAAATGTGCCACAAAAGACTGCCCAACAGTCAAACGCACTTGCACATCGGTAGGTGAAAGATGGCAAGCGATAGATACTGCATTTATTCGACACTGCATTCGTTAAAAATTTCATAAAGGAAAAAATACTGCAAAAGTGTACAAATATTATTAGTGTACAAATACATTTTAAAGCGTTTTTGGTGTGACGCATACCGCTAATTTACATATCCGACATCCCCCCCCCCCCATCGTTGTTGTCATGTGACCGTAACTGGTCCAGAGAGTATAAAATGTGCCACAAAAGACTGCCCAACAGTCAAACGCACTTGCACATCGGTAGGTGAAAGATGGCAAGCGATAGATACTGCATTTATTCGACACTGCATTCGTTAAAAATTTCATAAAGGAAAAAATACTGCAAAAGTGTACAAATATTATTAGTGTACAAATACATTTTAAAGCGTTTTTGGTGTGACGCATACCGCTAATTTACATATCCGACATCCCCCCCCATCGTTGTTGTCATGTGACCGTAACTGGTCCAGAGAGTATAAAATGTGCCACAAAAGACTGCCCAACAGTCAAACGCACTTGCACATCGGTAGGTGAAAGATGGCAAGCGATAGATACTGCATTTATTCGACACTGCATTCGTTAAAAATTTCATAAAGGAAAAAATACTGCAAAAGTGTACAAATATTATTAGTGTACAAATACATTTTAAAGCGTTTTTGGTGTGACGCATACCGCTAATTTACATATCCGATATCCCCCCCCCCATCGTTGTTGTCATGTGACCGTAACTGGTCCAGAGAGTATAAAATGTGCCACAAAAGACTGCCCAACAGTCAAACGCACTTGCACATCGGTAGGTGAAAGATGGCAAGCGATAGATACTGCATTTATTCGACACTGAATTCGTTAAAAATTTCATAAAGGAAAAAATACTGCAAAAGTGTACAAATATTATTAGTGTACAAATACATTTTAAAGCGGTTTTGGTGTGACGCATACCGCTAATTTACATATCCGACATCCCCCCCCCCCATCGTTGTTGTCATGTGACCGTAACTGGTCCAGAGAGTATAAAATGTGCCACAAAAGACTGCCCAACAGTCAAACGCACTTGCACATCGGTAGGTGAAAGATGGCAAGCGATAGATACTGCATTTATTCGACACTGAATTCGTTAAAAATTTCATAAAGGAAAAAATACTGCAAAAGTGTACAAATATTATTAGTGTACAAATACATTTTAAAGCGGTTTTGGTGTGACGCATACCGCTAATTTACATATCCGACATCCCCCCCCCATCGTTGTTGTCATGTGACCGTAACTGGTCCAGAGAGTATAAAATGTGCCACAAAAGACTGCCCAACAGTCAAACGCACTTGCACATCGGTAGGTGAAAGATGGCAAGCGATAGATACTGCATTTATTCGACACTGCATTCGTTAAAAATTTCATAAAGGAAAAAATACTGCAAAAGTGTACAAATATTATTAGTGTACAAATACATTTTAAAGCGTTTTTGGTGTGACGCATACCGTTAATTTACATATCCGACATTCTCCCCCTCCCTCGTTGTTGTCATGTGACCGTAACTGGTCCAGAGTATAAAATGTGCCACAGAAGTTTGCCCAATAGTCAAACGCACTTGCACATCGGTAGGTGAAAGATGGCAAGCGATAGATACTGCATTTATTCGACACTGCATTCGTTAAAAATTTCATAAAGGAAAAAATACTGCAAAAGTGTACAAATATTATTAGTGTACAAATACATTTTAAAGCGTTTTAAGGTGTGACGCATACCGCTAATTTACATATCCGACATCCCCCCCATCGTTGTTGTCACGTGACCGTAACTGGTCCAGAGAGTATAAAATGTGCCACAGAAGTTTGCCCAACAGTCAAACGCACTTGCACATCGGTAGGTGAAAGATGGCAAGCGATAGATACTGCATTTATTCGACACTGCATTCGTTAAAAATTTCATAAAGGAAAAAATACTGCAAAAGTTTACAAATATTACAAATATTATTAGTGTACAAATACATTTTAAAGCGTTTTTGGTGTGACGCATACCGCTAATTTACATATCCGACATCCCCCCCCCCCATCGTTGTTGTCATGTGACCGTAACTGGTCCAGAGAGTATAAAATGTGCCACAAAAGACTGCCCAACAGTCAAACGCACTTGCACATCGGTAGGTGACAGATGGCAAGCGATAGATACTGCATTTATTCGACACTGCATTCGTTAAAAATTTCATAAAGGAAAAAATACTGCAAAAGTGTACAAATATTATTAGTGTACAAATACATTTTAAAGCGTTTTTGGTGTGACGCATACCGTTAATTTACATATCCGACATTCTCCCCCCCCCTCGTTGTTGTCATGTGACCGTAACTGGTCCAGAGTATAAAATGTGCCACAGAAGTTTGCCCAATAGTCAAACGCACTTGCACATCGGTAGGTGAAAGATGGCAAGCGATAGATACTGCATTTATTCGACACTGCATTCGTTAAAAATTTCATAAAGGAAAAAATACTGCAAAAGTGTACAAATATTATTAGTGTACAAATACATTTTAAAGCGTTTTTGGTGTGACGCATACCGCTAATTTACATATCCGACATCCCCCCCCCATCGTTGTTGTCATGTGACCGTAACTGGTCCAGAGAGTATAAAATGTGCCACAAAAGACTGCCCAACAGTCAAACGCACTTGCACATCGGTAGGTGAAAGATGGCAAACGATAGATACTGCATTTATTCGACACTGCATTCGTTAAAAATTTCATAAAGGAAAAAATACTGCAAAAGTGTACAAATATTATTAGTGTACAAATACATTTTAAAGCGTTTTTGGTGTGACGCATACCGCTAATTTACATATCCGACATCCCCCCCCCCTCGTTGTTGTCATGTGATCGTAACTGGTCCAGAGTATAAAATGTGCCACAGAAGTTTGCCCAACAGTCAAACGCACTTGCACATCGGTAGGTGAAAGATGGCAAGCAATAGATACTGCATTTATTCGACACTGCATTCGTTAAAAATTTCATAAAGGAAAAAATACTGCAAAAGTGTACAAATATTATTAGTGTACAAATACATTTTAAAGCGTTTTTGGTGTGACGCATACCGCTAATTTACATATCCGACATCCCCCCCCATCGTTGTTGTCATGTGACCGTAACTGGTCCAGAGAGTATAAAATGTGCCACAAAAGACTGCCCAACAGTCAAACGCACTTGCACATCGGTAGGTGAAAGATGGCAAGCGATAGATACTGCATTTATTCGACACTGCATTCGTTAAAAATTTCATAAAGGAAAAAATACTGCAAAAGTGTACAAATATTATTAGTGTACAAATACATTTTAAAGCGTTTTTGGTGTGACGCATACCGCTAATTTACATATCCGACATCCCCCTCGTTGTTGTCATGTGATCGTAACTGGTCCAGAGTATAAAATGTGCCACAGAAGTTTGCCCAACAGTCAAACGCACTTGCACATCGGTAGGTGAAAGATGGCAAGCGATAGATACTGCTATTATTCGACACTGCATTCGTTAAAAATTTCATAAAGGAAAAAATACTGCAAAAGTGTACAAATATTATTAGTGTACAAATACATTTTAAAGCGTTTTTGGTGTGACGCATACCGCTAATTTACATATCCGACATCCCCCCATCGTTGTTGTCATGTGACCGTAACTGGTCCAGAGTATAAAATGTGCCACAAAAGACTGCCCAACAGTCAAACGCACTTGCACATCGGTAGGTGAAAGATGGCAAGCGATAGATACTGCATTTATTCGACACTGAATTCGTTAAAAATTTCATAAAGGAAAAAATACTGCAAAAGTGTACAAATATTATTAGTGTACAAATACATTTTAAAGCGTTTTTGGTGTGACGCATACCGCTAATTTACATATCCGACATCCCCCCCCATCGTTGTTGTCATGTGACCGTAACTGGTCCAGAGAGTATAAAATGTGCCACAAAAGACTGCCCAACAGTCAAACGCACTTGCACATCGGTAGGTGAAAGATGGCAAGCGATAGATACTGCATTTATTCGACACTGCATTCGTTAAAAATTTCATAAAGGAAAAAATACTGCAAAAGTGTACAAATATTATTAGTGTACAAATACATTTTAAAGCGTTTTTGGTGTGACGCATACCGCTAATTTACATATCCGACATCCCCCCCCCCATCGTTGTTGTCATGTGACCGTAACTGGTCCAGAGAGTATAAAATGTGCCACAAAAGACTGCCCAACAGTCAAACGCACTTGCACATCGGTAGGTGAAAGATGGCAAGCGATAGATACTGCATTTATTCGACACTGCATTCGTTAAAAATTTCATAAAGGAAAAAATACTGCAAAAGTGTACAAATATTATTAGTGTACAAATACATTTTAAAGCGTTTTTGGTGTGACGCATACCGCTAATTTACATATCCGACATCCCCCCCCATCGTTGTTGTCATGTGACCGTAACTGGTCCAGAGAGTATAAAATGTGCCACAAAAGACTGCCCAACAGTCAAACGCACTTGCACATCGGTAGGTGAAAGATGGCAAGCGATAGATACTGCATTTATTCGACACTGCATTCGTTAAAAATTTCATAAAGGAAAAAATACTGCAAAAGTGTACAAATATTATTAGTGTACAAATACATTTTAAAGCGTTTTTGGTGTGACGCATACCGCTAATTTACATATCCGACATCCCCCCCATCGTTGTTGTCATGTGACCGTAACTGGTCCAGAGAGTATAAAATGTGCCACAAAAGACTGCCCAACAGTCAAACGCACTTGCACATCGGTAGGTGAAAGATGGCAAGCGATAGATACTGCATTTATTCGACACTGCATTCGTTAAAAATTTCATAAAGGAAAAAATACTGCAAAAGTGTACAAATATTATTAGTGTACAAATACATTTTAAAGCGTTTTTGGTGTGACGCATACCGCTAATTTACATATCCGACATCCCCCCCCCCATCGTTGTTGTCATGTGACCGTAACTGGTCCAGAGAGTATAAAATGTGCCACAAAAGACTGCCCAACAGTCAAACGCACTTGCACATCGGTAGGTGAAAGATGGCAAGCGATAGATACTGCATTTATTCGACACTGCATTCGTTAAAAATTTCATAAAGGAAAAAATACTGCAAAAGTGTACAAATATTATTAGTGTACAAATACATTTTAAAGCGTTTTTGGTGTGACGCATACCGCTAATTTACATATCCGACATCCCCCCCATCGTTGTTGTCATGTGACCGTAACTGGTCCAGAGAGTATAAAATGTGCCACAAAAGACTGCCCAACAGTCAAACGCACTTGCACATCGGTAGGTGAAAGATGGCAAGCGATAGATACTGCATTTATTCGACACTGCATTCGTTAAAAATTTCATAAAGGAAAAAATACTGCAAAAGTGTACAAATATTATTAGTGTACAAATACATTTTAAAGCGTTTTTGGTGTGACGCATACCGCTAATTTACATATCCGACATCCCCCCCCCCCCCATCGTTGTTGTCATGTGACCGTAACTGGTCCAGAGAGTATAAAATGTGCCACAAAAGACTGCCCAACAGTCAAACGCACTTGCACATCGGTAGGTGAAAGATGGCAAGCGATAGATACTGCATTTATTCGACACTGCATTCGTTAAAAATTTCATAAAGGAAAAAATACTGCAAAAGTGTACAAATATTATTAGTGTACAAATACATTTTAAAGCGTTTTTGGTGTGACGCATACCGCTAATTTACATATCCGATATCCCCCCCCCCATCGTTGTTGTCATGTGACCGTAACTGGTCCAGAGAGTATAAAATGTGCCACAAAAGACTGCCCAACAGTCAAACGCACTTGCACATCGGTAGGTGAAAGATGGCAAGCGATAGATACTGCATTTATTCGACACTGAATTCGTTAAAAATTTCATAAAGGAAAAAATACTGCAAAAGTGTACAAATATTATTAGTGTAGAAATACATTTTAAAGCGGTTTTGGTGTGACGCATACCGCTAATTTACATATCCGACATCCCCCCCCCATCGTTGTTGTCATGTGACCGTAACTGGTCCAGAGAGTATAAAATGTGCCACAAAAGACTGCCCAACAGTCAAACGCACTTGCACATCGGTAGGTGAAAGATGGCAAGCGATAGATACTGCATTTATTCGACACTGAATTCGTTAAAAATTTCATAAAGGAAAAAATACTGCAAAAGTGTACAAATATTATTAGTGTACAAATACATTTTAAAGCGGTTTTGGTGTGACGCATACCGCTAATTTACATATCCGACATCCCCCCCCCCCCATCGTTGTTGTCATGTGACCGTAACTGGTCCAGAGAGTATAAAATGTGCCACAAAAGACTGCCCAACAGTCAAACGCACTTGCACATCGGTAGGTGAAAGATGGCAAGCGGTAGATACTGCATTTATTCGACACTGCATTCGTTACGAATTTCATAAAGGGAAAAGCCGCCCCGGTGGCGCAATGGTCTAAGGCGCTGGCCTCTGATCATTCGTCCGTCTGGGGCCGGGTTCGAATCCCGGTGAGGCATGGATGTTTGTTTGTCTTACGGCACTGGCTCTCTCCCTTCCCTGGAACCAGTGACCCTAAATTAGGGACGGGCGACTGCTTATAGCCCATTGAGTTGCTCACGGTGGTCGTTAAACCTCCAATCAATAAAAAATAAAGGAAAAAATACTGCAAAAGTATGTGCATTGATCTGTTCTGTTCTGCGGGACAACATTGTATCGAAAAACACGTGTAAGTTTTGGTTTAGACGGTTTAAAGCAGGTGATTTTGGATGTTAGCGATCGAGAACGTAGCGGAAGGTTGCACACGAGGAACTGCAAGCATTGCTGGATGAAGATTCATCTCAAACGCAAAAAGAAGTATCTGAACAACTGGGGAGGACTCAATAAACCATTTCCAATCGTTTACGCACAATGGGAAAACTTCAAAAGGGAGGAAAATAGGTACCACATGACCTGAGCCAGAGGAACAAGAATGAGCGTGCCATGAAGTGTTTGAATCTGTTGAAAAAACAACCCAGAAAGTCTTCCCTGTGTAACATCGTTCCGGGTGTTGAAAAGTGGATATGGTACGACAATCCCAAACTCAAAAAACGCTGGGTAGACAACGATGAAGCAACTACTTCGAGCCGGCCACCAACAATTAGTGCATTTCACCTTAAGACAAAAGCTATTACAGCTATCAGGAGTAAATGTTATATTTAGAAGTTTTGTGAAATAATACTATCAAGCAGTACATTTCACCTTTTCTTAAAGATAATTGGAAGCGATTGCCAGCTTATTTTATTTCTTTTTTTGATTGAAGGTTTAACGACCACCGTTGTCTACTCAATATGGCTATAAGCAGTCGCCCGTCCCTAATTTAGGGTCACTGGTTCCAGGGAAGGGAGAGAGCCAGTGCCGTTGGACAAACACAACATCCATGGGTCACCGGGAATCGAACCAGGACCCTTTCTCGGACGAATGGTCATAAGCCAGCACTTAAACCACTGCGTCACCGAGGCAGCCTTTGTAGCATTGTAGTTTGCACTACGGAATATAATTGATTTTTTTTTTTTTTTTTTTTTTTTTGATTGGAGGTTTAACGACCACCGTGAGCAACTCAATGGGCTATAAGCAGTCGCCCGTCCCTAATTTAGGGTCACTGGTTCCAGGGAAGGGAAAGAGCCAGTGCCGTAAGACAAGCACAACATCCATGCCTCACCGGGATTCGAACCCGGACCCCTTTCGGACGAATGATCAGAGGCCATCGCTTAGACCACTGCGCCACCGGGGCGGCTAATTGATTTTTCACTTAAATATTATGTCTTCCTCCCCGCCGCTCCGGTGGAGCAGTGGTTTATTTTTTTTTTTTTTTTTTTTTGATTGGAGGTTTAACGACCACCGTGAGCAACTCAAAGGGCTATAAGCAGTCGCCCGTCCCTAATTTAGGGTAACTGGTTCCAGGGAAGGGAGAGAGCCAGTGCCGTAAGACAAACACAACATCCATGCCTGACCGGGATTCGAACCCGGACCCCTTACGGACGAATGATCAGAGGCCAGCGCCTTAGACCACTGCGCCACCGGGGCGGCGAGCAGTGGTTTAAGCGACGGCTTCTGGTCATTCGTCCGAAAGGGGTCCGGGTTCGAATCCAGTGAGGCATGGATGTTGTGTTTATCTTACGGCACTGACACTCTCCCTTCCCTAGAACCAGTGGCCCTAAATTAGGAACGGCCGATTGTCAGTTTAAAAAAGATCTCAAGTTCCAAAACATTCTGTTGCTTCGAAAAAATCACGATGAAAAAAATACTTAATTTGCGATAAGTCATCCTACAGAAAAAAATTAAATTATTACAAACCTATTCATAAAAATAAGAAGCTCCCACAGAAAATAAAATGACTATATCACTCGCATTGATGACAAAAAAACAACTAAAAAAAAAAACAAGAAAAATGACACCGAATTTTCGGGTGTAATGAGCGCGTCTTATGAATCCGTTCTGACGCGAATTAAATTTAGCAAAGCTATTCAAAGTCAATGGAACCGGTATTAAAAACAGTTGTATCTGACCGGAAAAAGAAGTTTTTCACTCTGGTTTTTAATCCCTCAGGTATTGTTGTAAACGGAATCCTGAACTTACGCCCTGTGGTGGCAGATTTGTGCGTAAAGAAAAATTCGAAATTATATGAAAAACATTTCGCAGCAGAAACGCTCTCCAACAAAGAATAAATTTTTCAAATCTAACTTTTAGAAGCAGAGATTTCGACAAATATAAGATAAGCATCTACGTCCCCTGGCGGGAAACACATGCATTATTTTGAGAAGAAAGTATTCTCAAAAGGTTTTTCTGTGTGAGCGGTATCGGTAAAAGAAAGATTTTTTCAGTCGAGTTTTCAGGATCTCAGATTTTGCTGCAATACATCAGAAGCAGAAATTAACACATGCCCCTTGGTGGACAAACCATTCTTTACCAAAAATTTGAAATTATATGCAAAAGATTTTCCATCCTTAGCTGTATCCGGTGCAAAAAGGATTTTCCAAATCGGAGTTTCAGAAGCAGAGATTATTACCTTTACGAAATGTTTTCAATTTCAAAATTTTCAAGTAATTTATAGACTTTCCGCTAGGGGGCGTAAAGGTAAACAGCGGAAGAAAAGGTATTTACCTTTACGGCCCCTAGCGGAAAGTCATAAATTACTTGAAAATTCTGAAATTCATATGAAAAAGATGTCACATCGGAAACTCTATCCAATAAAGAAGGAAATTTTCATATCGGACTCTTACAAGTAGAGATATTGGCAAAAATACGATATACATCTACGTCCCCTGGCGGAGAAACCATGCAATATTTCAAGAAGAAAATATTCCGAAAAGGTTTATAGGCGTAAGTGGCATCGGTCCACGAAAGGAAATTTTCAATTAAGATTTTAGAAGCTCAGATTTTGTGGCGAATATATCAGAAGTAGAAATTAACACTTACGCCCCCTGGTGGCCAAACCATTTTTTATCGAAAATTAGAAATTACATGCAAAAGAGTTCCCATCAGGAGCTGTATCCGCTGCATAAAATAATTTTTCAAATCGGAGTTTTAGAAGCAAAGATATCGGGGAAAAATCATTTACTTTTTACGCCCCCTAGCGAAAAATCTATGAGTAACTTGAAAAAGTGAATGTTTTTTTGTTTTTTTTATTGGAGGTTTAACGACCACCGTGAGCAACTCAATGGGCTATAAGAAGTCGCCCGTCCCTAATTTAGGGTCACTGGTTCCAGGAAAGGGAGAGAGCCAGTGCCGTAAGATAAACACAACATCCATGCCTCACCGGGATTCGAACCCGGACCCCTTTCGGACGAATGATCAGAGGCCATCGCTTAGACCACTGCGCCACCGGGGCGGCAAAAGTGAATGTACCTGAAATACTCTGCGACATAAATGGAATAGAAAGGTAACATATTTTTTTCAGTCGGATATTTAGAAGCAAATACATAGAATAAAATGTATTTTGAATTCGATATCATCTGAATTTACGCCCTCTATACGCGAAATTGTGCATCGTAAAAAAAAAAAAAAAAAAAAAAAAAAGAAACGAAATAAAGGAACATCCATACGTCCTCAAATAACTGTCTTTGCACGATTTAAAGTCGTGCAAAGACAGTTATTTGAGGACGTAAACATTTAGGCACGAAATAAATATCTGATGTTAATGGAACATCATTCACTATCGAACGGACGGAAAAACTGACAACATAAGCACGATCTTTTTTTACAAAATTCGTGTTAAAAATCATCATCGTGCAGTTAGGGTTTTACCTTGAACGTGAGTACGACTTCTGAGCTTTTCTTTCAGTGGTTAAGACACGAGGTTTGTGTTGAGCGAACCCAACACGTCCTGGGTTAGAGTCTCACCGCTGTGAAAAGATTATCTGGAATAAGAAGGCCTGGAAAATTCAGCGTCTTCTATTTTGCGAAATTTCGGAATAACTACGGAAAATATCAAGTTGAAAACACATGGAATTATTAATACGGACATAAATCAAGCTGTTCTTCCTTGTATAAAATTTTCAAATTTCTGCGGTTACGTTACATGAAAGAACAGCTTGATTTATGTCCATATTATTAGGTGTACAGATAAGTTTTAAAGCGTTTTAAGGCAACGCAACATTTTAATTGAGAGTAAACAACAATACCTTTACGAATCAAAATATGCGCCGTCATTATCTATCACCTTCTACCATCGGTCGGGCAGCTGACGGATTCCAGCCATGAAGAATACTTCGTCGTGTGACGCGATGAAGTCGTCAACCCATTTTTGCATTTCGTCACATGTCCAGAACCATACAGCAGACAAACCATGTTGCATCGATCAGAACAAATGATAGTCTGAAGGGGCTACGTCGGGACTATACGGGTATCGTTCGTTCACTTGATCGAAAAGTCACTTGACCGAAAATCACTTGATCGAAAGGTACATTTCACCGAAGGGTCACTTAACCGAAAAGTTCATTTAACCGAAAGGTCACTTCACCTAACAGTTTATTTCATCGAAAGGACATTTGATCGAAAAGTTCATTTCACCGAAGGATTACTTTACCTAAAAGTTCATTATATCGAAAGATCATTTCACCGAATGGTCAGTTTATCGAAAACTTAGAATTTTGTTGTTAGAGATCTGTGGGAGTGTTGTGCGGGTTTTTGAAAAACTAAACATTGTGGGATTGTATAAAAAATACACTTTTAATTTCTATGAAACACCTCCCCATGAGTAGGTTTTTCGAAATATAACAGTAATCATAAGGCCTAGATCTGTGCCTTTTTGTCAAATTTTAATCCTCCGAGCTCATATTCATAAGGGTCACATAGCAAATCAAGTAAATAATGTTCCACTTTTACTCAACCACAAAACATTATTTTTTTGACCGTAGACCTAGATACAGGACATTTTAACAGATTTTAACCCTACTCATATTCATAAGTATTACATAAAACGTAAAATAACTTTTTATGTAAACCTTATGAACATGAGCACGCGCGTTTAAAATTTGCTAAAAAGGACTTGGCCGAGGCCATTTGTTTATTAGGCCAAAAAGATTTGTTTTAAAACTAAATCTTTGCGTTCTCTGTGACACGGAGAAATCAAAACTGCAATTTGAGTGTGATTAATCCCCTAACGTTTCGTTGGTCTGTCTGCGAACTTGCGCCATGCTTCAACAGATCCTGTAATGAAATCAAAGGTTTTCGATAAGCTGACCCTTCCGTAAAATAACCTCTCGGTGAAATGAACTTTTCGATCAAGTGACACTTCGGTGAAATGAACTTTACGATCAAGTGACCCTTCGGTGAAATGAACTTTTCGATTGAGTGATCTTTCGGTGAAGTGATTTTCGGACTATACGTTGCGTGCTCCTAAACTTCCAGCCAAGCGTCAATAACGTTTCCTTGGCCGATTTCGTGACAAGCGTTGTCATGCAGTAATTTCACGGGACGCAATCCTTTGTCTGTGAATGGACGTTTCCGACAGATGTCCTGGTTCAATCGCAGCAATTGTTGCTTGTAATGATCAGCAGTAACCCTATTCCAATAGTTCATAATATAGCACACCCTTCATATTCCTCCAGATGCACAGCAGAACTTTCTTGAAGTGAATAAAAACATCTCGTCCTAGTATCCGATAATGGCACCAGAAATGCATGGCAAAATTCGCGATTCATTTTCTGAAAATGAAACACGAAAACGTTCGATGTCTTCATTCAATGTTCGTGGGCGGCCACTACGATCTCGACCCAACACGGACCCAGTCGCCATGAATTTCTGGTGCCATTTGCGGATACTACACTGGCGTGCAAAAATTAAGGAAGAGACGGTTTTTCGAATGTAACGTCGTGCAGAAGTGCTCCACATCGACTCAAATCATACCATAAGATCCCCAAGATGTAAGAATATGGGACAAGTGAGCAAAACCACCCAAAGAAGGAATCCAAGGGATACAAAGGCACTTTATTGAAAAGGTAGCTTCGAGCACAACTGGACAAAAGACAGGAACGTCCATGTGACAGGCGGCTGCCAAGAAAAATCCAGTCTTTAGTAGGGGATATGATCACCCCTGACTGCGTTGCAGGATTTACAACGTCTGTCCATGCTGAGGACGAGGTTGTCAAGGAGCTTTTGAGTCATCGCGGCCCATTCCTCTTGTAGCGCCAATCGTAGTTGCGGAATCGTTGCTGGCGGCTGGTGACGTGCTGCCAAGCGTCTCCCAAGAAGGTTCCACACGTGTTCGATTGGATTTAGGTCCAGGGGCCTTGCGGGCCAATCCATACGTTGAATATTTTCACTCTCCAACAGCTCTGCGACAGCCACTGTACGATGAGGTGTAGCGTTGTCGTCCATGAAGAAGAACTCAGGGCCCACAGCAGTTTTAAACAGACGCACGTGAGGCAGGAGAACCTCGGTACAATAGTGGACACCAGTGACTGAACCTCCTTGGAAGATGTGGAGGTCAGTACGGCTACCAAGCATGATACCGCCCCAAACGAGAAATCCGCCACCTCCAATCCGGTCCCTTTCGATGATGTTGGAGGTGTTATTGCGTGTTCCCTGCTCTCTTCAGATGTGTATACGTCCAGAATCGCTCGTCAGACTAAATCGGCTCTCATCCGTAAAGAGAACTCGACCCCATTGCTGATGTGTCCAGTTCTTGTGTTCCTGGCACCACAGAAACCGCCGTCTCCGGTGAGCAGGCGTTAATGGCACATACCGTACTGGTCGTCGTGCAAATAGACCACCTTTGTGCAGCCTCCTGGCCACGGTAAAACGCGATAACGGACGTCCAGTTGTCTGTTGCATGTGCCTTGCGATTTCTCCCGCTGTCTGCCGTCTGTCTCTTCTCGCCTATAGGAGAATATACCGGTCATCCGCTGCCGTGGTCGCTCGTGGACGACCACTGGTAAACTCTCGGACAGCTGTTCCTGTCGTTTGAAATGCTCTCCAAGCTCGTGAAACGATGCTGTGAGCGATCCCGAACTCCTCGGCCCCACTCGTCACACTTCGACCTCATTCCAACTTCCCAATGACGGGCATCTCTCAAGGACAGTGCGCAGGAAACTGCATAAACAAGATATTCATGGCAGAGCTGCTATTGTAAAACCTCTGGTGACCCGGGTGAATGCACAACGGCGATGGCAGTGGTCCCACGAGCACACAACGTGGACTGCCGATGCATGGAAGCATGTAATGTGGTCGGATGAATCCACATTCACACTATATCCCACCGCAGGACGTGTTTACGTGTGGAGAACACCATCAGAAGCGTACAATCCAGAGTGGCTGCTCCCAAACCGTGCAGTATGATTGTGGTTCTGTCATGCTCTAGGCGGTCATATCGTGGTTTTCAGCAGGTCTTCTGATCACCTTGAAAGGACGGATGACTGGCAGGGCGTATGAAACAATTTTGGCCGACCAAGTCCATGCAATGGCTCAGCCATTGTTTCCTGAAGGGGATGCCTTCAATACAAAGAGCTCGGAATGTCCAATCATGGTTTGGGGAACATGAGGACAAACTTTCACCCCTTCCTTGGCTTTCCCAATCACCAGACTTAAACATCATCGAGCCACTGTGGTATGTGTTGGGCAACACAATAAGATCCCGTTATCCTCCTCCTGCATCTCTCAAGGACATGGAGCAGTTTCTGCATGAAGAATGGTAACATCCCACTAGCCCCATCCAGGATTTGTATGCGTCCATTCCAAGGAGGATTCAGGCGGTTTTGAATGCCAAAGGTGGTCTCACACCCTGTTACGTACGTAAAACCTTCTTGTCCTAGGTGTTCACATTATTCTCTCCAATCCCTGTCTATACACTGAAGAGCAATTGAATTAGACACAGCTGGCGTTATGCAAATGTGGCGCTGTGGGCGGCCCTGTAAACGGAAACGACATGACGTATGCAGCGACCCGGTAATATAAGGAGTGATGCGACGGGAATCAATAAGGGTCGGACGCAGTATGGGTGAGAGGAAGGATCTAAGCGCATTTGATCGTGGGGCAAATTGTCGGGGCCCAACGAATGTGTCACTCCATCTCGGAAGTCGTGCAGGCACTGGGATATTCACGGGCCACTGTGTCACGGGTGCACCGTGAGTACATCGAATCCGGTAAAACCATCCCTGCAAAGGCCAACTGCCGTTGACAACAGCGTGTGGATGAGCGGGGTCATCGGCGTCTAGCTCGCATTGTAACAGTGGATAGACGGGCCACAGTGCAAGAAATCACTCGGCAATTTAACGCTGGTGCACAGAAACGTGTAAGCAGCCACACCATCCAGAACCATCTCCTCGCTATGAGGTACAGAAGCCATCGTCCAACGAGGGTACCGCTGCTGATCGCACATCACATAGTGCAAAGATTAGCATGAGAGCGGGAACATCGTAACTGGACCCTAGACATGTGGGAAAATGTTGCCTGGACTGATGAGTCGAGATTCACGTTGGTACATGCTGATGGCAGGATACGAGTACGGCGCAAACCACACGAAGCGATGGATCCTTCTTGCCAGCAGGGTACTCTTCAAGCTGGTGGGGGTGGCATTATTGTCGGGGGACTGTTTACGTGGACTGAAATGGGACCTCTGGTACGTGTGACATCGTCCCTCACAAGTCAATGTTACCGAGATATCCTGGACGACCATTTGCTCCCGTTTGTGCGTCTTCAACATCACACTGGGGACCTCATCCTGCAACAAGACAATGCAGCTCCCGAATTGTATCCGAATGGTTGGATGAACATTCCACCGACGTGACCTCGCTTCGTTGGCCAGCTAGGCCACCTGACCTCAATCCCGTCGAGCACATCTGGGGTACCATCGAGAGAGATGTTCGAGGCTCTGACCCCCCTCCATCAAATCTTCGTGAACTGTGAGAGCTTGTTCAGGGGTCGTGGATCCGTATGGCTTCCCAACGCTTCCGGTGTCTTGATCACCACCGTCATCAGGACGAAAGGTGGCGCTACACGTTACTAGACATGCATCTCTAATTCAATTGCTCTTCCGTGTATAAAATGTCTACTTCATTCTGTATGATTAAGTGTGGTTTCAGCAGGTGGCAGTTGGAAACCTCTGAATCTACTGAAATTATATTTCACAGTACGGGAAGAAGATTGAGGGCAATTTTAAAAATCTTTAGACCCGGATAAATTTTAGGAAACCCTACGCTACTGCCCCTAACCAAACCCTTTTTGTGTTTTGACAGAAAATGAAATTCACCCGTTATGGCATGACCATGAAGACGCTTTGTAACGATTCCTAGTTCCGTTTCAGAGTTTCAGGTAGCGTAGTACAAGCAAAAAAAAAAAAAAAAAGAGAAAGCAGACTTTTTCACGATGATATAATTCAGCTGACTGCAAAATTTACCCTAAAAGTCGTTTTTCTGTTGTGTCTCACAGACATGTAGACAAACCGGCTTCATTTCCGCCCGGATAAGCCACTCCTTAATTTTTTTTCATTTTTTTTTTTTTTCTCAAAGAGCAGGTGCGGCATTCAAAACAGTTGCTGCTCAGAAGTTTCAACAATGTTGCCGATGCAGGAAGTGACCATCATATCATGACACAGGAACAACGTCTTGTAAGTTATTCGTTGTGAAGATGACTTTGATTCATTTTAGAATGCTGCCAACCTGCTGAAATACTAGATAGTTTAACGTTAGCATGCAGAAAATACGATCATTAATAAAAGTAAGCTTAATCGGTTGTTTTGACTAAAAAGGAACAGGATTTTTTTTTCTTCAGGGGAACAGGTCGTTAATTTGGAGCCATTGCAGTTCCAGAAAAAAAAAAAAGAGCGCGGTGGTATTTGAACACAGACCCACTTCCGAATGTTAGCTGGAAACCCCGAGATCACCAGAACACTTTGCCATTGGTGCTGCTAGGTATTCCTTTCAGCTCTCATATTTTGATATTTTTTTCTCTTAAATAAATAATGTGTTACACTGTAAAAAAACTAGTGCTGTGAATTCACGGAAAATTCGTGGAAATAACGTGGCCATGGTCTGAGCATGATCGAGGTCGTGGTCATGTAATGGTGGCGCAGTAATCTCTGGTTTCTGGCCATTCGTTCGAGACGGGGCCGGGTTCGAATCCCGGTGAGGCATGGATGTTGTGTTTGTCTTACGGTACTGGCTCTCTCCCTTTTCTGGAACCAGTGATCCTAAATTAAGAACGGGTGACTGCTTATAGCCCATTGAGTTGCTCACGGTGGTCCTTAAACCTTCAATAAAAAAACGTGTCGTAAAGTTGCTAGTAGGTGTCTGTCGTCTAACGAAATTTCCACTTTTGCAAGTTCCCGTTGTTGTTTTTTAAACTTCCGTATTTTCGCAGAATTTCCGCAGTCGGTAATTCTCTTTAATTCAGAAAAGTCCGTTCCGCGTTTTCTCGTATTTGTACAGAAATTTTACAAAATGGAAAACAAATTTTTCAACCTTACCCTAAATAATCCTTTCGCTGATGGAAGGGATTCGTTTGGTTCAACAGAAACCGAGAGCTTCCCTAGAGCCAGTAGTCCTAAATTAGGGATGGACGACGGCTTATAGCCCACTGAGTTGCTCACGGTGGTCGTTAAACCTTCAAACAAAAATAAAAAAGAAAGAAGGAAAGAAACCGCGAGTCTTAGAGTCTTACCACTGAGGCAGAAATCCTCAGAAATTACTGGCACGTTCAAGGTAGAGCTCTAATTGCGCGCTGATGAAATGGTTTTTGTTATTAACACGGATGAATTAGTCATTTTATTTTCTGTTGGAGCTTATTATTTTTTTGAACAGATGTGACGTATACTCTAATTTAACTTTCCTTTTCAGTTTATTTCTCTACTAGCAGGGGTATCCGGTATTTCCCGGGTAAATATTCGTGGAATCACCAAGTTCAGCGGCTGAAATTTTATGAATGAAAAATATATTCCTGTAATTTTCCCGTTAATACCAAATGTGGTGGTTCTAAATTGAAAACAGTAGAGCTTTTTTCGAAAATTTTGTATGGGGGGGGGCTCCTTGATCCCCCGGCTCCGACCCCTTCCAAAAACTGTCTACGATCTAAGTCAGAGTATTATGAGATACTATACCAAATTTGGCGGTTGTAAATTGAAAACTGTAGAACTTTCTACGAAAATTTCGTATGGGCGCCCTTTGACCCCTTCCAAAAACCGTGTACGGTCTAAGTTAGAGTACCATGAGATAAATACCAAATGTGGTTGTTCTGAATTGAAAACTGTAGAACATTTTACGAAAATTTCGTATTGGGGCCTCTTGACCCACACACTCCGTCCCGGCTCCGACCCCTTCAAAAAACTGTCGACGGTCTAAGTCAGAGTATCATGAGATAATATACCAAATTTGGTGTTTAAAAATTGAAAACTGTAGAACTTTTTACGCAAATTTTGTATGGGGGCCCTTTGACCCCCGGGCTCCGACCCTTTCCCAAAACCGTGAAAGGTCTAAGTCAGAGTACCATAAGATAGTATACCAAATTTGGTAGTTCTAAATTGAAAACTGTAGACATTTTAACTAAAATAACGAACATTTTGTATGGGGGCTTCCTTGACCCTCCCCCTGGGCTACGATCTCTTCCAAAACCCTTCTACGGTCTAAGTTAGAGTACCATGAGATAGTATACCAAATTTGGTGGTTCTAAGTTGAAAACTGTAAATTTGTGTAGCGGACAAACAAATATACAAACTTTCACTTTTATATACTATATATAGATTACCAGATTTTTCTCTCAATTTTTTTGTCTTGAAAATCGGTTCCCAGAGCATAGAAAAACACTTTCTATTAAAGAGTTACTAATTGCTCACTAATTAGTGATCTCACTAAATTACGATGTAAAAGAATATGCCCGATGAGAAATTGTTGTATGCTTCGAAAATTTTATGATTCTAATGCCTCTAACTGTTGTATGGTAATGGCGCTTCGACGAAAGACCAAGTAATAGAAAATATTTACTATTTGCACTTCCGGAAAACTTTTCGCGTCACCTTCGAAGATACTTACATTCAGCACATAGGGATCTTTTCCTTCAATTTCATTAATTTTTTCCAAATACCGCATTTTGTACTCGAAAGTTAAACTTTCAAAGTAAGACACCATCATTTTCAACGGGTACTGGTTGTCCTTCACTTACGTTACTAAAGCTCGTTGCCATGATGAAAATCACGTGTCTGCTACATCCTCATATGCAGTAGAAGCCACGAAAAAATGCAAACGGCGGATTTTTCTTTGACTTGTCACTAAAATCGTTATTGCTCGGCTCCCTTTTGTCATAGATTAATGTTTCATACAACTAAACCTTCCTCGACAAATGCTCTATAGAATGGTGAAAACCACATCAAAATCCGTCCAGCGATTCTTGAGATTAGTCCGAACAAACAGACAGACGCCTACCGGGGACTTTATTTTATACTATGTATAGATAGATGAAAATTTGAGTTCGTTCTAAATCTGTAAGTAAACTTTCTTTGACGTTTTCTTAGAAGATTTCTGTTTCACTGTGGGTGAAGTTTTTAAGAACTGATTTATGCAGTGCTTCAGACAGCCATATCATCAGGAACATTACATAGGTTCGTAGTTTTTTAGTTTTTTATTGAAGGACTTATCAAAAATTACGTATTTTTCGAAGCAACCGAATGCTTTGGAACTGGGGATTTTGCGTAATTGACAATCAGATAGAAGATTGTTTTCAATTTATGTTCGGATACTGTCTGGCTTACGTGCTGTGAGAGCTGTCGGCTGTCTTTCGTTGAGTTGTCGACAGTTAATCTGATTTGAGTTAGGTTGACTTGTGTTAAAATGTACACGCTTTGCAAAAAAAAAAAAGCACCCAGAAGGAATCATCCAATCGAGATGGAAATCGGTATGCAATGTACATGTATAGGATAGAAATTGATTTCAATTCCAGAGCAGTTGGGCCTTTTTTTTTTTTTTTTTTTTTTTTGGATAAAACAGCTACGAGTGGAGCAAGTCAGTACGTTGACTCCTCTGGCTCGGGTACAAGTCGCTACCTGGCGTGGCATAGACCCATACTGTTCACGGATACTATCCCGAGATAGAGCGTGGCAGATAGTGCTCAAATTTCGGGCCAGTTCCCCGACATTCCGGGATGGGCGTAGGTAAAGTCCCATCATGTCCCAAACATGTTCGATCGATGAAAGGTCAGAACTTTGGGCTGAAAATGGAAGAGACGTGCAGTGTGTGCCGGGCATTATCCTGTTGAAAAATTGCTCGGTGATGCTGCAACAGGAATGGCAAATAGAATGTCGTCGACGTACCGTTGAGCCGTGAGGGTGGTACGGAGTACTTCCAAGGGTGTCCGGCTATCGTAGGAAATGGCTTCCCAGACAGTCACTCCCGCTGTGGCGTTCCACGGTCATCCATGCGATTCCATGCGATTGCCGGCCCGTCTCCAAACACGTATACGCTGGTCATTGGGGCCCAAGTGCAAACCGGGACTCGTCACTGAAGACAACACGACTCCACTGGACACTATTCCAAGTTGATCGGTCCTGACACCACTGCAACCGGTTCCAGCGATGCTCTCTGGTCAGTTGTAGGCGGCGGAGTGACCTCTTCGAATGTAGTCCCCGTGCCGCAAGTCGTCTGTCAAAGTTCAGGATGGCCACTCTGTACACGACGCAACATGCCACGGATGGTTGAGAGCGACGAGTTAGCTTCTGTTTGTGCCGCTCTCACAATCTCTCGATCCTCGCGTTCTGCCGTTGCCCTCGGCCGTCCACTGCCCGCGTACCGCTGGGTTGTGCGCTCATCGACCTATATTTGCGCCGACATCAGTCCGATTGCCGCGTCGCTCCAACCCAAATGCCTGGCGATACAACGAGTTGACCAACCGGCCTCTCTTAGCCCAATTGCACGTCCTCTCATAAACTCGCTCAGCTGCTTGTGTTCTGCTCTGATCAGACGTCGAGGCATACTCACATTCCGTGGAGGTTAGTGCAACCGTAATCCGCTGTCACAATTGTCCCTGCGTGCGAGCTTTGTTATTGATATACCCTCCTCGATACGCGGTTCCCATTAGAGATCAGTTCGGGTTCAATTTCAGGAGCACGGGCCCAGCCCGCTTTCTTTGATAACATGTGCTTGCCGGGTTCTCAGACAATTTTGCTCAGCAAGGCTTCCATTATGCATAGGCCAAAGCTATGGCCCAATCACGGATTAGCTTAAAAATCATTAGTTTCAAAAGTTTTCTTCAGTTAATCGACTTCATAATATTAATATGTTCTTCGAAACGCTATGCATAAAAGCAAATGTTATAAAATTTGGACTAGAGAACAAATAAATAATCGATGCGCATGCCATTCGACTGCATCAAGAGAATCAGTGATTTTGCCAAAAGCTGAAGGTAATAAAATCTTTTAGAAACACAAAATATTCCATTCGTTATTATTTTTTTTTTGATTATTTTGAATAAATTGCATTACAAAACATACAACTCTTTACAGGCAGTCGCACGTGTTTTAAATGTTGACTCTAGAATGTTAAACTTTGGAATATAATTTACATATATTCTAATTGGTGAAGATAGTTTACAGTGATGTAGTAGAGTATAAAAAAGCATGTAAGAAATTTCCAAAAGGAAAAAAAAAAAAGCATATGTGCATTCCAGAGTAGATTATTCTGCATTTTGTAACATTAACAAAGCTTTGCACTTAATAGTGTAATAACCACGATATTATTTTATATGTGTGTGCTGTTTCCAGCAAGTTCCTCATGAAAATTGCTTACCGTTTAAGCCTCTCGAAACTCCTCAGAAAAAGGATCGCATCTAATGCTTCAGCGCTTAACCTTTACAACGAAGTAAATTTCTCCGTCATTTCTGTCCACGCCAGGATTCGAACCCGGGTCCCCTCATTCCGGAATAAGTCACTCTACCAATTGAGCTACGCGGACGTTTTATTCTGATTCCTATCTGCCTTTATGCGTCCTTCTGGCAGGTACGTCACATCTCCTGGTACGTTACACCTTGATATTATTTCCTCTGAAACTTCATCTGCTTGCACTAAACACTGTCTCACTTGCAGAACTACTGGCTGGTATACACCGAAGAACAATTGAATTAGAGACCCCTGTCTAGTAACGTGTAGCACCACCTTTCGCCCTAATGACGGCGGCGATTCGTCTCGGCATGGACTCGACAAGATACCGGAAGCGTTGGGAAGCCATACGGATCTACGACCCCTGAACAAGCTCCCACAGTTCACGAAGATTTGATGGAGGGTGGGGGGGGGGGGTCAGAGCCTCGAACATCTCTCTCGATGGCATCCCAGACGTGCTCGATGGGATTGACGTCTGGTGACCTAGCTGGCCAAGGAAGCGAGGTCATGTCGGTGGAGTGTCCATCCAACCATTCGGATACAATTCGGGAGCTGCATTGTCTTGTTGCAGGATGAGGTCCCCAGTGGGATGTTGAAGACGCACAAACGGGAGCAAATGGTAGTCCAGGATATCCCGGTAACGTTGACCTGCGAGGGACGATGTCACACGTACCAGGGGTCCCGTTTCAGTCCACGTAAAGAGTCCCCAGACGAGAATGCCACCCCCACCAGCTTGAAGAGTATCCTGCTGGCAAGAAGGATCCATCGCTTCATGTGATTTGCGCCGTACTCGTATCCTGCCATCCGCATGTACCAACGTGAATCTCGACTCATCAGTCCAGGCAACATTTTCCCACATGTCTAGGGTCCGATGGCGATGTTCCCGCGCCCATGGTAATCTTAGCACCCTGTGAAGTGCGGTCAGCAGCGGTACCCTCGTGGGACGATGGAATCTGTGCCCCATAGCGAGGAGATGGTTCTGGATGGTGTGGCTACTTACACGTTTTTGTGCACCAGCGTTAAATTGCAGCGTGATTTCTTGCACTATGGCCCGTCTATCCGCTGTTACAATGCGAGCTAGCCGACGATAACCCCAATCATCCACACGCTGTTGTCAACGGGAGTTGGCCCTTGCAGGGATGGTTTTACCGTATTCGATGTACTCACGGTGCACCCGTGACACAGTGGCTCGTGAAAATCCCAGTGCCTGCACGACTTCCGAGATGGACTGACCCATTCGTCGGGCCCCGACAATTTGCCCACGATCAAATACGCTTAGATCCTTCGTCTTACCCATACTGCGTCCGACTCTTACTGATTTCCGTCGCATCACTCCTTATATTATCGGATCGCTGCATACGTCATATCGTTTCCGTTTACAGGGTTACCCACAGCGCCACATTTGCAGGACGCCAGCTGTCTCTAATTCAACTGCTCTTCAGTGTGCATAGTACACGTCTCGCAATGGCAGCTAGCTTAGGAAATTGAGAATTCTTCCACCACGGTAAGAAATCCGCAGCTCCAAAGTGTGTTATTCCCATGTGCAATTCCACATACTTACAAATTTCATCTGGATCAGGATCATGAATTTCAAACTCATATTCCAAATCTTCAAATAAGCCTGCTGATTTTTTCCGGAAAAAAAAATCAGAAAAATGAAAATAATCATTGCTGAAGAAATCAAGCTACGGATCTAGAAGTGGCACTACCCGTGTATTTAACACTAGAAATTCTTTAATATTTGGTAACCAGTTTATAACAATAGTATCCAGGGAATTATTTTTTAATTACAGTTTTTCGTGAAGGTAACTTATAAACAATGAAGGATATATATAAAGAATTCAGTAACGAAATTCAATATGTGTAATGCTAAGCCCGAGCCCGGGCTTTGCGTCTCAATGGGGAATTTTCTGCCCGAAATCCCAAAATCCCTCTAATGGGAATATTTCGGCTCTTAATGAATCCTGGGCCCGCCCGATCCCGGGACGGGCTCGGGATGGGTCCGGTTCCCGTAGACGAGCCCGAGTCCGAGCTCACCTCTAGCTACCATGCACTATTGCGGGCTACTATTTATAGTCATTTCTTGTATATTCGGCCCTGAGGTACTTGCATGCGGAGTTTCATCAGGATCGAACGACGTTCTCGGTGTGCTTCATTTTTTTTTTTTTTTTTTTTTTGCGAAAAGTGTGTTCATGCTTGTAATGAATTAACGTAATTTTCATCGACCACGGAAAATAAAAGCTCTGATATTTTTAACAGCATTCGTTTGCCAAGGGGATGCTCAGTAAGCTCCGGCTCCTCACATTAACCTGATTAAAACTGTCAATAAAGAACCATTTCTTTAAAATCTTTAAGCATGGTATCATTTTTGGCTACAGGGAGTAATTTTCGACAAAGTGATGGCTGTTGTAGAGCTTTTTCTTTTTTTAGGTACTGTTGGTCGCGACATAGCAAGAGTTCCACCTCAAACGCACTCGCCGGATGAGAGCTAGGGGACAGGGGGGGGAATCCGCGGTACGCCAGTTCCTTGCAGCGGGTAGGAAAGGAACAAACACGCCAACAGGGAACAGTGATTAGAGGCTTCGCTCACCGGGGAAATAACTAAACATCCAGTTTAATTGTATTTTCATCATTGCATTCCCATTATATTTGCATTAGATATGTTTACAAAACGCTGTTTGTTTCCTCAGGCTGCAAACGAGAAATACCATGGCACAATTTTTAACTAATATCTACTTCAGAATCCAACGGTACGTGTATGTATTTTCCTAAAACATCAAATTTTAGTTACGGAAGGGCCACACATTTTAGGGAATGCAGTTTAGCTCCCCATTAATTCATACACTGGGCTTCGATCAGAAACACCAAACAGAAGTCATCGCTCTTTCCACGTTTATAAGTGAGTCACGGAAAAATTCTCATCGGCCGCCACCGGCATTCGATTTCCGGTAGCGGCCGATAAGAATTTTTCCGTGACTCACTTATTAACGTGGAAAGAGCGTTGACTTTTGTTTGGTGAAATCCTTTTATTCTGATTAATATGTTTTGTTCGTATTTTATGATTTTTATTTTAATCTTAAAATGACCGTATTTAAAAATACCAAAGAGTAAAAAAAGATTCAACGAAATAATACTGCCTAACTGACGGCCACAATTAAAACATTACTTCTTCAAAAGGAAATTTCGGATGAACATTTTCCTTAGTTACCAAAGCTCACTGATGAGCAGAAGGACTCATACGAACCATTTGAAGAATGGGCAGATGTTATAGACTTATTACCAAACACCAAACAGAGTCATCGCTCTTTCCACGTTTATAAGTGAGTCACGGAAAAATTATCATCGGCCGCCACCGGGATTCGATTTCCGGTGGCGGCTGATAAGAATTTTTCCGTGACTCACTTATTAACGTGGAAAGAGCCATGACATCTGTTTGGTGTAGCTGCCCATTGCCGATAGCTCTGAATAAAAGATTTTTGCTTCTTCAGAATTCATCATCGTCACCCATTATTATCAATCCACTGCTGGATGAAGGTCTCCCCAAGTTTGTTCCACAACCGTTTGTGTTGAGCCAGTCTCCTCCGTGTTACTCTGGCATGCTTTCGAATTTCGTCCTCCCATCTCCCATGTGGTCTTCTTCTGGGTCTCTTCTTGTCTCTTGGAACCCAATCTAAAATTTCGGTTGTCCATCGGTGGTCCGTCATTTTGGAAATATATCCAGCCCATTGCCGTTTCAGGGATTTTATTCTGATCATCTTCGTATATTTCCTGGTTACACCAAGCATGCATCTCTCCATGCTTCTTTCAGATTAATGTTTTAACGGACTTAATTCCTAAGCTTATATAAAACAAGATTTTATCTTTTCATGTCTTCATGTACTATCATTTATTTTATATTTTACTCTGCCAATGTTTTATGTATATTTTCGCTCATTAGCATAATAAAGTACAGGGTGATTCATAAAAAAGTATACAGTTTCAACGTACTATAAAACAAGAAAAATGTAAGATATTTTATGTTACCTGTAACAGAATTGTAGGGGAATATTTAAACGTTTTTTTTAGAGACAGTCACAGATGTTCTATGTGCGCACCCTTAGTCACACGACACACATCGAGCCGGTAATCCATTTCCGCCCAAACGCGAGGTAAGATATCTAAATCAAGTGCATTGATAGTGGCTGTGATATGCTGTTTCAGCTCCGCTAGATCAACAGGACGGGGAGAGGCGAATACCTTGTCCTTTACGTACTGAAGTAGAAGATATCGGCAAAATCGTCATTTTCAAAATGGTGCTGTATTTCGGCACAGAATTCAAAGTGCTTTGTCTTGTCAAGGTCAGTGAGATCTTGCAACATCTGCACTTTGTATGGCATCATTATCAGCTTTTTTCTCAAAATTCACTTCCTTCAGTAGCGGGATACAAACTTTATGAGTACATCTACCTAACGGTTCGCAGTTGTGGTCCGTGTCTTCAATTGTTTCTGTTTTACAGCATCTGGAAACTGTATACTTCTTTATGAATCACCCCGTATTATGATTTCAGTTGTCTGCAGTTTTTGTATGACATTTTTAGGTAAGGTCCACGCCTATGCTCCGTACGTAAATACTGGAAGGATGCATTGATTAAGCAATTTTCTTTTAAGATATAATGGGATATTGCTCTTAAAAATTGTATTGTTTCTTCCAAGCTCTCAAACCAAGTTTTATACGTCGATCAATTTCTTCATCAATGTGACGTTTGCTTGATATTTGCCGTCCAAAGTAAATTTAGGTATCGTTTATATCCAGCTTTTCCCTACTGGTCAATAAATCTTCATTTCTTGTAAAAGCATTCTACATCAGTTTTGTCTTCTGAAAGTTTATTTTTAGTCCCACATCTTTACTCTTGTCAGCAAGTTCCTGGATCATACTCTACAGCTCTGATGGGGTAGTTGCAAAAATGACTACGTCATCAGCAAAACGAAGTGAGTTAAATAATCTCCATTAATCTTTAACCCTTTGCTCTTCCAGTTCAATGATTGGAAGGCAGTTTGCAATGTGGCATTAAGGGGACTCGGTACCCTTAAAACTTTTTTATTTAAAATGTTAATTTCTGTTAAGTAGGGTGATACTATGAACTGATTTTGACAAAAAGAAAAAGCATATTGTGTTTACAATTTCTGAAATTTAATTTTTTTTAATTGAAGTTATTTAAAAAACCTTTCTTTATTATTTTTTATCATTTTGCAATGTTTTTTTTCATTTAGATTTTTTATGAGTATATATTCTATGACTTTCGGAATTTGATTTTAAATAAACAAAATAGTTTAGCAGAAAAAAATAAAAACCACATATATATGTACAAAATCAGGAAAAACATAAGTATAATTTTTTAATTTTTTTGTTTTTATTTAATTGCAAATTCCTTCCCTAAATCTATTAATTGGGTGCTAAGGAAGCTACCAAAATATTTTCAAGTGATTTGATAAATCTATATTTACGTTTTAGTACTTTTAATGGAGTGACTTGTCGGGAAAATGCTAACAGAGATAAATGAATTAAAAGATTTCATTCTTGCAAAAATGTTGTATAACCACAATCAATTATTTATGATTGATTTTTGTGCATTCATAATACACATACCAACAAGTGTACAGCTACTACAGTGAGTCTTGATCACATTACCCATCTCAATCTCAGTTTTTAGTCTACTAATTACAGCATCACATCAGCTTGCGGTGACGAAAAAAATCTGAAGAATTGAAAATAATGTCTAAAATAATTGTGAAAAAAGTGTAGTCAAAAATATTTTGCTCATGCGTTTTTGCACCATAAAAAACATTCTGAATTAACACACTAATGCATAAAATAATTATAGTGTCTGCATATAGATTTGCCTATTTCACGATTTTTGCCTTTTTATCCAAAACCAGTTGTCACCTAAATCACAGAACTAGGAATGGTGGGGAAAATAAACAGCTACATTTAAATTAATTAATGATGAAGGGTTGTAGAGATTTTCAGATATTTAGGTAAGAGAGAAAAAAAAAACCCACAAAAACCTGAAATTGTGTTATGTAAAACTGAAAGTTCATGTACGAGGCAAAGTCAGGGGCTTGCGAGCAGGAGGAAAAAGTAAATATAGTAGTGATGCATATTTCTTTTGAAATGTCATATTTATTCTGTGAGATTCAATGGTCAACACCATCCCTGAAGTTTGCCTGTGTCATTTCAACAACTGATTTTTTTATCTATTTATTCTGTGAGATTCAATGGTCAACACCATCCCTGAAGTTTGCCTGTGTCATTTCAACAACTGATTTTTTTTATCTATTTATTCTGTGAGATTCAATGGTCAACACCATCCCTGAAGTTTCCCTGTGTCATTTCAACAACTGATTTTTTTTATCTATTTATTCTGTGAGATTCAATGGTCAACACCATCCCTGAAGTTTGCCTGTGTCATTTCAACAACTGATTTTTTTTATCTATTTATTCTGTGAGATTCAATGGTCAACACCATCCCTGAAGTTTGCCTGTGTCATTTCAACAACTGATTTTTTTTATCTATTTATTCTGTGAGATTCAATGGTCAACACCATCCCTGAAGTTTGCCTGTGTCATTTCAACAACTGATTTTTTTATCTATTTATTCTGTGAGATTCAATGGTCAACACCATCCCTGAAGTTTCCCTGGGTCATTTCAACAACTGATTTTTTTATCTATTTATTCTGTGAGATTCAATGGTCAACACCATCCCTGAAGTTTGCCTGTGTCATTTCAACAACTGATTTTTTTATCTATTTATTCTGTGAGATTCAATGGTCAACACCATCCCTGAAGTTTGCCTGTGTCATTTCAACAACTGATTTTTTTTATCTATTTATTCTGTGAGATTCAATGGTCAACACCATCCCTGAAGTTTGCCTGTGTCATTTCAACAACTGATTTTTTTTATCTATTTATTCTGTGAGATTCAATGGTCAACACCATCCCTGAAGTTTGCCTGTGTCATTTCAACAACTGATTTTTTTTATCTATTTATTCTGTGAGATTCAATGGTCAACACCATCCCTGAAGTTTGCCTGTGTCATTTCAACAACTGATTTTTTTTATCTATTTATTCTGTGAGATTCAATGGTCAACACCATCCCTGAAGTTTGCCTGTGTCATTTCAACAACTGATTTTTTTATCTATTTATTCTGTGAGATTCAATGGTCAACACCATCCCTGAAGTTTCCCTGTGTCATTTCAACAACTGATTTTTTTTATCTATTTATTCTGTGAGATTCAATGGTCAACACCATCCCTGAAGTTTGCCTGTGTCATTTCAACAACTGATTTTTTTTATCTATTTATTCTGTGAGATTCAATGGTCAACACCATCCCTGAAGTTTGCCTGTGTCATTTGAACAACTGATTTTTTTTATCTATTTATTCTGTGAGATTCAATGGTCAACACCATCCCTGAAGTTTGCCTGTGTCATTTCAACAACTGTTTTTTTGTATATAATACACAAATCACATATTTTTGAATAATGATGACCTACCTTATTTGTTTTTATGGATTAATAAATTCAATGCATACCATTTCATAACATCACGCATATTTGACGCACAACAAACGCGTTAAAAATCTTTCTTTTCCGCAAAACAAGTGAGGCATATTGTGCGTCAAAAAAGCGTAAACATTAAAAGTGGCGTGGCATTTCCAGGGCATCTCAGTAGTAAAAATATTTTTACTCGTGTTATATGCTTCCGATCAACTCAAAATTTCGCCACAATATACTAGAGGTCCCAAATGTATATTTTAGGGTAAAAATTAGAAAATCGATATTTTTATCAATTTTTACGAAATTAAGGATAGGTACCGAGTCCCCTTAAATAGTTTGGGAGATATGGTGTCTCATTGTCTCACTCCCTTTCAAATTTTTATTGTGTAACGTATACTCTATATTCACTTTCCTTTTGATTTTACTATCTCTGGTTATTTTATTTTACTATGTAAATTATCTTCTTACTGAACGAAATATTATTTCACCCGATGAATGAGATCTGGCAATGAGTGTAAGTCATGACGTGGTGGTAGCCAGTATATATAGGCGCGTTCATCGATAGCGAAAAAGAGCGTTTATTATTGAAGGGAGAGATTTTGTTGTTATAAGGAGAGCTTTTGTTGTTATAAGGAGAGCTTTTGTTGTTATAAGGAGAGCTTTTGTTGTTATAGGGAGATCGTTTGTTGGTATACTAGAGGAGAGAGTTTCGTTCTATGCCATTAGTTTGATTCTTCATTATTGTGAAATAAGTTGTGTGTGTGTGCTTTGGATGACCAAGAGTTGCATAATAAAAAAGCTTGTAGTAAGTACGTCTTTCTCAATTCATAGTTTTTGTCAGACCTCTGTCTGGCTGTTAGGTTTATATCATTAGTTTATTACCATTAACAAACAGCGTTAAGACTTTATACATTCTAATTACTGCTACAACATTACTACCAGTTATAAGTTTGTTCAATACTATTACTACACTACTAGCAGAAGACTTTATTCATGTTCTTAATTAACTAGTAACAACAACCATTTGAATTCACTATTTGAAGCTTAGTACAAGCATATCATTCAGTAGCAGAAGCATTATACTTAGCTCAGTAGAAAGAGCTTATTCATTATAATTAGCTTAGCGGAAAGCAAAATAAAGCTAATTCATTATAATTGTTGCTGTATCTTCAAACAGGCGCACCTTTGCATTTGCATTTTCGTAGATGTTATTAATTATGCTAATATATGTATCTTCAGTACCGTAGGATTTCTTTCAAATCCATTGTAACTCTTCAAAATTATTTCTTCATAACTGACGCTCAAAGAAACCATTTTCAGCACATCTTTTCGAGGATCGTGCTTATGTTATCACTTTGTCCGTCCGTCCATCTGTGTGCACCATATCTCTGCAACTATTAGTTCGATTTAAAAAAAGTATTTTTGCATTAGGAAGCTTCAAATGTGAGGATGATGATCCTTGATTTCCGGTTTTTCTACGATGCACAACTTCGCCACCAGAGGGCGTAAATGCAGATGCTATTGAGATAAAAATACATTTTATTCAATATAATTACTTCTGAACATCCGATTAAAAACATTCTTTTTTTCCATTCGATATCATTTATAACGAAGACCATTGTTGGGACAATTTCAGGTTTTACATAATTTTTCCGCTAGGGTGCGAAAAGGTAAACTGTGATTCACCGGCCCACCCCCATCCCCGATATCTCTGCTTGCAAAAGGCCGATTTGAAAAATTATTTTTGCATCGGATAGAGGTCCTCACTGTGAAGTCTTCTGCATATAACTTTTAAATTTTCAAAAGAATGTTTTAGCCACTAGGGCGAAAGCGGGTATATTTTGTTTCTGATATACACTATATTGACAAAAGTCACCGGTCACCCCTTCAAAACCAAATGAACGGATCCGCTGCGTTGTTAAGATACGCGGTATAGCTGCAAACGGTATAAAAACAAGCCTGCAGCTGATTGTGATCATATCGCACTGTGAGGTTGAGTGAAAATGTCGCTGAACTGACTTTGAGAAAGGAAAGATTGTTGGGTGTTATATTAGTGGGTTGTCCATAAGAGAATAATACAAGCCTGCAGCTGACCGCGATTATATCGCACTGTGAGGTTGAGTGAAAGTGTCGCTGAACTGACTTTGAGAAAGGAAAGATTGTTGGGTGTTATATTAGTGGGTTGTCCATAAGAGAATAATACAAGCCTGCAGCTAACCGCGATCATATCGCACTGTGAGGTTGAGTGAAAATGTCGCTGAACTGACTTTGAGAAAGGAAAGATTGTTGGGTGTTATATTAGTGGGTTGTCCATAAGAGAATAATACAAGCCTGCAGCTGACCGCGATTATATCGCACTGTGAGGTTGAGTGAAAGTGTCGCTGAACTGACTTTGAGAAAGGAAAGATTGTTGGGTGTTATATTAGTGGGTTGTCCATAAGAGAATAATACAAGCCTGCAGCTGACCCCGTTCATATCGCACTGTGAAGTTGAGTGAAAATGTCGCTGAACTGACTTTGAGAAAGGAAAGATTGTTGGGTGTTATATTAGTGGGTTGTCCATAAGAGAATAATACAAGCCTGCAGCTGACCGCGATTATATCGCACTGTGAGGTTGAGTGAAAGTGTCGCTGAACTGACTTTGAGAAAGGAAAGATTGTTGGGTGTTATATTAGTGGGTTGTCCATAAGAGAAACCGAGAGGCGTTTAAAAATACCGAAGTCAACAGTTTTGGATGTACCGAATAAGTGGAAGACACATGGCGTGTCTGAAGCAGCAAAACGTACCGGCAGACCAAAGAAAATCAGTGATAGAGGACGTCGAAGCCTCAGAAGAGTCGTTACAGCTAATCGACGGTGTACTGCACAAGACCTCAGTGTACAGGTGAGTAAAAATGCTGCAACCACGGTATGTACACGTACCATTTGCAGAAAACTCCATTCCATGGGTTACCGTGGTCGTGCGGCTGCTCATAAGCTTTTCATCTCCACTCGGAATGCTACTCGTCATTTAGCATGGTGTAAAGAACATTTATCGCAAACCGTAGATCAGTGGAAACGGGTGCTATGGACTGATGAATCCAGATACACGATCCATCAGTCCGCGTGTGGGTATGGCTGCAGCCGGGGGAACGCTATTTACCACAGTTTACTGTTCCAACGGTCAAGACCCATTGGTACGGTCCCGGCCCATTGGTTATCGTGGACAAACCTGTTAACCAGCACGTCTACCTCGATATTCTGGACAATTATGCCCTACCAACTCTGTGACAATACTATTTAACCGAGCCTTGTTGGTACCAGCGGGATAATGCACCCAGCCATAAAGCAAGGGCCGTTACGGCGTGGTTTGACGAAAATTCCGTATCGTGTGTGGACTGGCGACCATAGAGCCCTGATCTTAATCCGATAGAGCACCTATGGGATGAATTATAGCGCCGTATAAGAAGTTTGGAACCAAGGCCTACTACTAAGCAACAGTTAGCGGCAGCATTATGTACTGAATGGAACAATTCGTCCTGATGAAACCGAGCCAGAAGCTCTGCGAAACTATAGTCGATGCTAATAAAGCTTTTAATTGTGAATAAACGTTGATAATTTATTCTTAAGAGCGTTATTAGTCTGAAAATTATCACTTTATAATACAAAAGAACATTCTTTCGATCTGCAGTGACGATAATGCTACAATTACAGGAAGTGGGTTGTGCCGAGAAAGTCTCAGCATCCCCTCGTAACATGTCATGTTTTTGAAGGATACCTCTATTTAATCTTCATTTATTTTTCTTTTATGTAAGTCAGAGGCGTAACTAGAGTAGGGCAGGCGGGGCGCCTACCCCGGGCGCAGCTCAAGAGAGAGCGCAGAAATCGCTGCGTGCAATCAGATTAAAACCGAAATTGAAACTTTTGCACATTTACAGATTTGTCTATAACATCTTTCGCAAGTTTCGGTAGTTGGTAGCCTACAATGCGCGTTTCTTCCTTACAATGTCTCAGCATCATTAGTGTTCCGTCTCTTGACCGGTCCAACGCTAACTCAACAAGTTCTCTTCCTCCAGTTTCCTCTGTTCCTTGCTTCCTCCTTCAATTCTTGATAGCTTCCTGTGCCCATGATATCATCAAGCATCATTACCCATACAGCACAAAACGTTTCAGACATGTATCAATAACGCTACAATCTCTCATTTTCGTTACACTTTCAGAGATATCTTACCATTACGTTTCAGCAACATCTATTCCGGAACACAACTCTTTGTACATTACGGTTATGTTAAAAATAGCATTCACCGATACTACTTTTTTATAGTTTCCATTGTACATAATTGCTACCTTGATATTACATTGCGGCGATATTTAAGATTTTTGGTTTGGCAACGGCGTGGATGCGCATGCGCATTTATGTAGTTTCACCGAAGCACTCTCGTAGTCGTATTTCCACGTGCTACTGGAATATTCTTTGGTGATACTGTCGTACTCGAGCTAGTTGATATAATATTTCATCCTTTTTTTGTGTGTGTGATTCAAGATAATCTGAAAGTAAGTAATTGTTTTGATTATTATAATTTTTAAATTCTAAAAAGCATTTTGTAAAATCTAAGTAGATGGCTGTGTTGTTGTATTAGTATACTATACCAGCATGTTTTGTTTTTTTTTACTTGAAGCTGAGAAATTTTACATTGCTAGGTATTTAGAGAAACACCGAATTTGATTTTCTTTCTTTTTTTTTCGCTGAAATATAGTCTATGAAATTCGACACCCTCATTTGGGACCTATTTTTATTTCTTTTGTTATCAATATGTAAACGCTGCCACTGTTCCCGATAGACAGCGGACTGCGTTGAACCTGTAAAAACCTAAACAACTCGTAATACGACTGTTGTTGCTTTTGAAACAGCTGTCGAGTGTAATATTTTTTATTGTGATTTTACAAAGTTTATTAAAACTATAATGTTCAACGTAGTAAATACGTAACAGTAATATGATGATGTCACAAATATCTTTGCCGCCCCGGTGGCGCAGTGGTCTAAGCGATGGCTTCTGATCATTCGTCCGAAAGAGGTCCGGGTTCGAATCCTGGCGAGGCATGGATGTTGTGTTTGTGTTACGGCACTGATTCTCTCCCTTCCCTGGAAACAGTGACCCTAAATTAGGGGCGGGCGACTGCTTATAGCCCATTGAGTTGCTCACGGTGGTCGTTAAACCTACAATCAAAAAAAAAAATATATCTTTCAAATACACTGCTGGACAATTGCTAAGGACGGATCATAAACAGCTATATAGCGCATAAAAAAGTAAGTGTGGTTGGATGCCAAGGGAAATAAAATAATGTCAGAATGCCAGGACATTACAAGAAAGACAATTTATTGTGCTCTGAAATCCAGAAGGCTTTGGAACGTGTTCAAGGGACAAACAGGCCATTTTGTGCAGAATACGTAAACGTGAAAAAATGCAATTACCGTCCGCAGGCGTTCCGGCGTAAGATGCCAATACGGGATATGGACACCATGGAGGGCGATGCAAGATTCCACACGTCGTGTCATGCTTTGCACAATATTATCAAGCAGCTGTTGGGGTAATTTATCCCATTCCTCTGTCAGTGCACGGATGAGGGTGTCCTTGTTTATTAGAGGGCATTAGCGACCAGCAAGACTCCTCCCCAAAGCATCCCACACATTTTCAATGAGATTCAGATCAGGAGAACGTGCTGGCCATACGAGGCGTTGAATATCCTTGCTCTCAAGACACTCCTGGACAGCGACTGTTCGATGACATGTTGCGTTGTCGTCCATGAAAATGAATCTATCACCGACAGCACCACGGAACATGCGAACATGAGGTAGCAGAACACCATTAATGTATCGTTGGCCAGTCATAGTCCCAGTTGGAAGCACATAGAGGGACGTACGGCCATTGATCATGATGCCAGCCCATATCATGACACTACATGTCGGATATCGGTCCCCTTCCTGTATGTTTGCTGGCCAATATGCAGTACCACTATCACGCCAGATCAGTTGTCGTCGACAATCAGACGATAGACTGTATCTACTCTCATTTGAGAAGAGGACAGCAGACCAGTCGTTATCAGTCCAATTGCGATGTTGATGGCACCATTGCAAACGGGCGGTACGGTGACGTCTGGACAATGGAATCCACACAACAGGACGGCGGGCGTATAGTCCTCTTTCATGCAAACGTCTGGCGACAGTTTTTCGGGAGATCCGCTTGCCAGTAGTAGCCATAAACTGATTTGCTACCTCACTAGCTGTGCTGCGCCGGTGTCTTTTTGTTGATAGCACTATGTACCGATCTTTTGCAGGTGTCGTACTGCGAACACGACCTTCCCCGTGACGTTTGTTACACTCTCCATTTGTTTGAAATGATTTCCAAAGCCTTGAAACAACACTGTGGCTGACGTCGAACTCCCTGGCAACATCTGTTATTTTTCGCCCTTCTTCAATCTTGCCAATAATACGACCACGCGTAAAATCATCTAGGTGATGTCGGGAAGACATACTGAAAATTGCAAGTTCGTCAATTGATTCTTTACCTTTCAACTTTGCGTTTGAACAACAACAGTCAATACTCGTCAAATCCTTTATATCTCTTATCAGCGCTATGACGTCACGAAAAAGTTCGGCAATTCAAAATTTGCATACGCACAACACGTCTTACTGTATCCCGCACTTATGCTAATTTCCACATTTTCCTGCGTTCCATTTTATGGTTGCTATCGTTGCTATTGTCATCCGTCCTTAGCAATTGTCCGGCAGTGTACTTAACAAAAATGTAACGAAGTTACAAATATCTTTCAAATACGTTACAGTAACATGAAGTTGGTATGTTGAAGTTACAAAAGACCTTTCAATGTAACGTATCGGTTATGTTTCAAAGCTATGTAACGTTTGAGTACATTTTGACGTAACCTAAGGTTTCTTAAACATTACTATTACATTGCGCAACGCATCTGAAAAGTCTCAATGTTTCAGTGCTACGTACTTGTAACATATACGAAATATTTTGTGCTATGTGGGTAGTCGTTTCCTTCCACTTGGTCGCTTTCCTTCAATTTTCCCTTCTATCATTCTTTTCAATAGGCTGTCTCCTCTAAGCACAAGTCTTTTCAAGTTATATTTTTTTCTTATGATCTTTAGTATATTACTTTCTTTTTTAACTCTTTGCAATGCTTCATCGTTGGTATTTTTTTCAATCCATTTCATTTTTTCATTTTTTTCTCCATAACCACATTTCAAATGCCTCCAACATTTTGGTTTCTTTCTTCCCGATTGTCCACGTTTCTGCCCCATAAAAAGTTATATTCCAAATATAAGCCTTTTCTTTAAATTTTTATTCATTTTGTCATTAAAAAAATGTTCTTGTTATGAAATGCATATTTTCCTTTATTAATTCTTTCTTTTATTTCCATGGCACACTTTCCATTTTCTCGGATTATGCTACCGAGGTATTTGTATAGTCTCACTTGCTCTGCAATACCTCCATTCATCGTCACCTCAACATTTCCTGGTCTCCTTGAGACTCTCATCGTTTTTGTTTTCTTTGTGTTCATTTTCATACCATATTTTTTGCATACACTTTTAAATGTTTGCATTGGATGCTGTAGTTCACCTTCAGTATTAGTTAATATTGCTTGGTCATCTGCAAATCTAATATTTTGTATTGTTTTTCCTCCAATGGTGATTCCTCACACTAGCTAGATCAGTGGAAACAGGTTCTGTGGACTGATGAATCCAGATACACGATCCATGAGACTTATGGCCGTGTGTGGGTATGGTGGCAGCCGGGTGAACACTATTTATCACAGTGTACTTTTCCTACGGTCAAGTTTATACTGTACATGGCAGTGTACTGGTGTGGGGGTGTTTTTCGTGGTATGATCCCGGCCCATTGGTTATCGTGGACAAACCTGTTAACCAGCACGTCTACTTTAATGTTCTAAACAATTATGCCCTACCAACTCTGTGGCAATACTATGGGACCGAGCCTTGTTGGTATCAGCAGGGTAATGCGTCGAGCCATAAAGCAAGGACTTTTACGGTGTGGTTTGACGATGATTCTGTATCGTGTGTGGACTGGACAGCACAGAGCCCTGATCTTTATCCCATAGAGCACCTATGTGATAAATAAGAGGGCCTCATAAGAAGTTTGGAACCAAGGCCTACTACTAAGCAACAGTTAGCTGCAGCATTATGTACTGAATGGAAGCGCATACCTATCGCTGTGTTCCAAAACCTTGTCGAAAGCATGTTTCGAAGGCTCAGTGCATGCATTAAGGCCAAAGTTGGACGTACACCATGCTAATTAATGTATGTTGTGTTTATCTCCTAGGTGTCCGGTGACTTTTGTAAATATAGTGTATATATATATGATTAAAACAAATTACTAATCAAAGAATACAAAATAAAAGCAACTTTAAAATTCTAAAGCGCCCAAAGCTGCATAAAAGAGATAAGCAAGCTAAGAAATACTTTAAAAAATAAAAATTTAACAAATAAGCCAAAACTTGTAAAACAAGCAAGTACCCGAGCAAGCAAAGAAACAAAATTTCAACCAGGAGAAAAACAGGGATTGCAGAATATGTGGCAGAGTTTTATTCATGGCTTCGTCAGGGGCAATCACGAAGAAAAATCTCTCACATTTCTACATAGACCAGAAAAGTGTGTGTTTCTGCTTATCCGGTTTGCAATAAAAGACAATTAAAATTAAGGATTTACTCAACTATCAGAAACAGAATGCAAACCCCTCTGAGCAAACCGAAAAATCATTGCCTAACGCAAACCCAAGAATTACCAGTGCGAAGGAATTCATGCAAAATCATTACAAAAGTATTACGAAGATCCATTACACCACAAAACAAGAGAGAACAACCATTAATTAAAATAAAATACATAGAGCATTGCTTGAAAAAAGTTTTGTTATTTACAATTATTGTGGGAATTAGCCTTAAGGTTGAAAGACAGGCGTAAGCCAAAAGAGCATGAGGTTACTTTAAACTAACAAACGTGGTTACTTGAACAAAGAAGCCCGTTCCCGGTTCTAAGTATGACCGGAAAAACTTAAAAAACCCGTACTGAATTTCAAACCTCTAAAGAGATAGAGGGAAACCCCAATAAGCACGCACAACAACGACCAGTACAAAAGAATTCATGCTAATGATATTTCAAAACAATGACGAACATCCAATACCCCACTAAACTAGATAAAACTAGGTGCTTGTTTTGCAAGTTTTGGCTTATTTTTTGTTTTTTAAATTATTATTTTTTAAAATATTTCTTAGCTTGCTTATCTTTTGTTTTGACCTTATATATATATATATGATTACGTATAAATAAAAATGGAGTTTCGAATTTATAGTTCAAAGCAGATTTTTCCGGGTCAGGTCCGCGTCCAAAATGTTTGACCCGTTTCCAACTCTGGACATAATTTGGCCTTTGGCAAGGGGCTCGACCTTGCTGAATCTGGGCTGAAGTACAGAGACAGCGTAGATAGTACAGAATTGTTGAGAATGTCTTCGTAACTTGCAGTCCTAAATCTGGAGGGAACCACATTCAAAGGACCGAGTACTAATCAGCAGAAACAGCTCCCCACCATGTGGCGTATACACTGAAGTGCCATGAAAACTGGTACACCAGTCTAATACTTGGTAGGTCCCCCACGGGAGTGCAGGACTGCAGAAATACGACGGGGCATGGACTCCACTAGCTTCTGGAAATATGCTGTAGGCAATGCACACCATACTTCCTGCACAGCGTTCCACAATTCGGTGTATTCCGAGGTCTCGGATTCCTGTGTTCGACAGCGCGTTGCATGGCATCCCAAATGTGTTCTAACACGTTGAGATCTGGGGACTTGGGTGGGATGGCAACACCCCAAACTCAGATGAATGCTCCTCTAACCATAATGTGGCGTCCCGACACTTGCATTGTCCTGGTGGAACAGGCCCAACCCATCAGCAAGAATGCAGGACATGGACGGGTATACCTCGTCAGAAAGGATGCGCACATAGTGTTGGCCGGTCACAGACGTTTGTAGACGTACCAGGGGTCCCAGTGAAGTATAGCTAAACACGCCCCATACCATTACGGACCCCCACAAGCTGGTACAGTTCCCTGTTGACAGGCGGGATCCATGGTTCTTGGGGTTTGCGCCACACACGAATCCTTCCATCTGCCCGATACAGTTGGAAACGCGACTCGTCAGACCAGGCTACTTGTTTCCAGTCATCAAGTGTCCAGTGGCGGGGTTGCCGTGCCCAAGCGAGGCGCATAGCTCTGTGTCGTGTACCCATCAAGGAGATTCGAGTTGGGCGTCGGCTCCCAAAGCCCATATCGTGCAGGGCACGTTGCACAGTCCGGACGCTGATGCTTGTTGAGACTCCACATTGAATTCCGATGCTACCTGCGAGAGTGTCGCGTGAAACGGTTCTTGACAGCCGACGATGGTCACGTTCCCCCAATGTCTTTTTACGGCCACACTGTTATCGTTGGTTGGAGGTTTTGCCGAATTTCTTGTAGTCCCTTGCAATGGTCGTCCGTGAAAATCCGAACTTCATTTCTACCTCCGAAATACTATGGCCCATCTCACGAGCGCCAACTATGACACCGCGTTGAAAATCGCTTAAATCGTTATTACTTGTCATTCTCATGCCGAAAACAGCTCTGACAGCTGGCAAGGATGTCTGTCGCTTTATATACGCACTGGCGGACGCAACCGAGTACGCTCATAGGTGACGTTGCTATGTATTTTGCAGAAGCTCGTCTGTACCAGTTTCTCTGGCACTTCAGTGTATTCTAATATAACTAATTTTTCTTAGATTCTGGGGCTATGTATATTTTGGTTCGTTCTTCTTAAACGATTTCAAAACTTAACGCTACATTTCTCTCTGGAATGAATGTCCAGTGGCAACCTGAATTGAGGCCAGGAGTAGAATGACGTAGGAGTTCAATAGAGATAAGAAGGAGAAGGATATTTACGATGTATCGGGGCTCTACTCTCGTGCCTGAACAGACGTGCTTTGTATAAAGCAGCCCTTGATTCCTTGATATACCGCCAACCGCCAGTACATACACTAGTGTACAAAACAGGTTTTGACCTGTAGCGTCTCACAGGAGCGGCCTGAATATGTGAAATTCAAACCATAGGAACTCCATTACTTGCCGAAATGATGACGGAAGCAACACCGAAACAACTGCCGATAATAAAGGATATGGTGGAACTTATTCAGAATTGGCTACTTAGCAATGGATACCATGATACAGATGCAACACTGCCAAAGATGGGACGAAGGGAGGAGGAGATCTTCAGTAGGGGATACGATCACCTCTAATGTTGATGCACGATTTGCACTGTCTGTCCATACTTCGCACTAGGTTGTTCATGAGTTATGGTGGTAACACCGCCCATTATTCTTTTGGCTTATTTTTATTTTTTAAAAATAAAAATAAGCTACAAATATAAAATTGAGCCGCCCTCAGCTGATGGAAAACTTCGAGTGTGTGCTGATGTACCGCAACGCGTCTCTCCTGATCGTCCCACATGCGTTCTATGGGATTTAGGTTTGAGGAACGTAAAGGTAGAAGAAATATTTCGTGCTAAAATATCGTTTGTTGGAGTTAGTTGTCGAAGCACGATACTAAGGACACACATGCCGTAGTTGAAATACTTTAGAATTTAATGATTAAAATATATACAAGGCTAAAAACACACAAGATCTTTCACACGGGCGCCCCGTGAATCATCAGGTGAAGAAAACTGGCGGAACAAAAGTCTACTTGCTTTATATATATAGGATGAATCCATAATGTGCATTTCGAACGCAGCGATACTGGTGGACAAGATAACAGCCGGTATAGTTCAAGATAAGGTGTAGTACGTTCATAACTATACAACGGAGCATATGGTTGTTGGAAAACTCATAATGCAAAGTATAAGATGGGAGTCGGAGTGGGTTTAATGGGAAAATGACTGATTATTTACCATAATGAAACTTGGGAGGCGGGAGGGTTACATGAAATGGAAGAGGGGTTGTTTATGTAAGATAAATTATTCAATAATAATTGTTTCCAAGGGAGATGAACAAATACAGGAGTTTCTTCATTACAGCATTGGTTTATGTTGTAGTGTATATATAAAGTTTCCGCAAACAGAGTCATATATTTTGTTTTAGTCTTTAATAGTAGATAGGTGTCAGTCCATGATCGGTGGTATGTCCCAGTTTTGGCCAGGCGTGATAGCCAGGTAGCAGATGAGTTCATTCTGACGTTATACTGGTGCGCAGACAGTCGAATTCTTAAGTTACGGAGTGTGGAGCTTACACAGTGCGTCAAAGAATTTTTAAGACTGGAGCTAGATTTCAGCCTACGGTGGCACCACCAGTGTAATCGCGAATTCGTTATAAACCGTGACCATCTGCTTGCTTTCTGCCAAAAGTACTGCGCAGTTGTTAAAATAACTCAAACGAAACGGGTGTTCATTAGAGAAGTAAAATTTTTTTATGTTGAATTATTAAGATGGAACAAAGGGCTGTTATTAAATTTAACGCAAAACTTGGTGAAAGTGCCTCGGAAACGTGCCAAATGATGAAACAAGTTTACGGTGAGCTTTGTTTAAGTAGATCAAATGTTTTCCTGTGGCACAAACGTTTTTTGTTTTTGTTTTTTGACGGAAGAGAGATGCTAGAAGATGATAAGCATACCGGAAGACCAAGTTCATCTAGGACACCTGAGATTATTGAAAAAGTGCGTGATTTTGTGGCAAACAATCGATGTGCGTCACTAAGAATGATGATAGAGTCTTTAAACATCAACAAAAAAAAACGATTCGAACCATCCTGCATGAAGATTTGGGCAAAACAAAAGCCTGCGCTAAATTTGTTCCACGCACGTTAACCAATGAACAAAAATCAAGGAGAAGTGCACATTGCAGAGACATCATTTCAGCCGCTGAAAATGATCCAAACTTCTTAAAATCGATTGTTACTGGTGATGAAACATGGTGTTTTCAATATGATCCTAAAACAAAGCGACAAAGTGCGGAATGGAAGTCAAAAAACTCACCACAAGCCAAAAAAAACAAGAAAAGTTCCATCGAAAATCAAAACAATGCTCATCACATTCTTCGATAGTAAGGGTATTATCCACAAAGAATTTGTTCCAAGTGGACAAACAATTACTGGTGAGTTTTATTTAAATATTTTGAGGCGTTTGATGGACAGAATTCGTCGCATTCGTCCAGAATATCGAGATGAAAACAGTTGGTGTTTGTTGCACGATAATGCACCCAGTCACACCTCACTTCTTGTTCGTAGATTTTTGGCGAAAAATAACGTCTGTGTGTTGAATCATCCACCGTATTCACCTGATTTAGCACCCTGCGACTTTTCTTTTTTCCCAAAACTTAAAATGACGTCAAAAGGGTGTTATTTTGATGATATTTCGACCATACAAACTGCTTCGACGCGCGCTTTGGAGGCAATTCCGCAAAGTGAACTGGAACAGGCATTCGAATCATTATTAAATCGCTGTAACAAGTGTATTGAAGCCGGAGGGACTTATTTTCAATAACAAACCAAAACAAATTATAATTTCTTGTTTCTATTTCATTTTACAGACCCAGTCTTAAAAATTCTTTGACGCACTGTGTATACCAATGATCATTGTCCTGGTTGGTATCGTTCTTTATTGGCACACCGTAAACGCCGCATTGGGCTTGAGTTGAAATGGAATCAAGGTCTTTTCTGATCATGGTGAACAAGTTAGATGTTGAGTCTCCAAAGTCTTTTCTGTTTTTTTTTTTTTTGTTTTTTTTTTTTTTTGCAAATACCTCGTATAATTTGCGTGACTGGTGGTAAGAAAGTCAAGGAGCCTACATAGGTAGATACACTGCACTCCGGGTGAAGGGTGGTTACTGTTTTTCGTTTGTATTGGGAAACTAATGTATCAACAACGCAGGTACTACACACATGTGTATAGCCATGTTGCGCAGCAATTGATTTTAAGTTGGGTATTTCTTGATTACGAGCCTTTTTGCTGTACGTGTGTGCGTATAAGCTCTATTGACCATGAATCTAAGGGCAGCTAATTTATATTTTAGTGGATGGAAAGAATTGTGTGGTATTATATTGGTAGAGCTGCTAGGTTTTCTGTAGATTGAGAAACTTAAAACATTCTTGTCTACATGTCGAGTGATCCAAAGGTCAAGGAAGGAGATTGAATGGTCTTTTTTCAGTTCAATAGTTAACTTTATTGTTGGGTACTTGGAAGACATGGACGCTCTAAATGCAATGAGGCTATCCAGAGAGTGAGGCCAAACTAAAAAAATGTCATCGATGTAGCGCATGTACAAAAGTGGAACCTCGTGGGAGTTTGCCAAGATGTCGTCTTCAAGTTCTTGCATTCTCACTTCTTGAGGAACGTGCTGGCCAATCCATCCGCTGAATGTTTTTCACTTTCCAACAGTTCATCAACAGCCACCGGGTGTGGCGTTATAGTCCATTAACACGACCTCTGGGCAAATGGTACCTCGGGACAGACGAGCATGGGGAAGGTTTACCTCATTACAGTAGTGCGCACCGGCTACAGTACCTCCTTTCTGTATCTATAGCTCCGTACGTCCATCGATCAGAATGCCTCCCCATATGAGAACACCGCGGCTGCCTTTCATTGACGTTTTAGGGGTCGTAGCGAGTGCCTATCGCACGCCAGATGAGCTGACGTTCAGAATCACTAGTCAGACTAAATCTACTCTCATAAGTAAAGAGTATCGTACTCCACTGTTCTGCTGCCACATCCTTATGTTCTCTGGAAAACAGTGTTTCCCATGAGCAGTTGTTAATGGAACACAGCGGAGTGGTCGTCGTGATTGGAGAAACGGCACCATTGCGAATATGCGACGTGAAAACTGCAAAGCACCGCGTGCCATTGATGCAGCACGTGAACCGCGGCTTCGAAGGTGCGTGAGGGCCGATCGACACGCTACAGTGGAATAACTCACTGTCCGAATGAACCACGGGGCTACCGGAAGTGTGTTTAAACCGACAGTTCAGCGAACCCTGCTGCGTATGGGGCTCCGATTCAGACAGATGGTCACTGCACCTATGCTAACAAAGGTGCATTGGCAGAAAATTCTTACATTCGCTGATTGGCAAAGGATTGCCTTCTCCGATGAGTCACGTTTTCTGTTTCATCGAACGGATGGACGTTGGCGTGTAAGGCGAGAACATGTAGTCCTCTGTTGACTGTGAACCGCGATACTGTGCATCCTGTGCTCATGTTGAGTTGTTTTGCAAGGTTACTTGCTGTCTGGTGTCGATATCTCTCGGCCTGCAGGAGCAGAAAGCGGTCCTCTATGGGGGTACCTTTGGGTTGACAACCACCTCCGGTCTTTCGCACAGCTGTACCTATAATCCCGAAGGCCGACCACACATCTGATACGATGCTATGGGCGATACCGAACTCTTGAGCCACACTCATCACAGTTTGTCCCTACGCCAGCCTCCCAATTACACTCACGGACAATGAAATTTGCGCACCAAGAAGGAAGCGTTGGATTGAACTGAAATTTTATGGACGTAATGATACTGATGAATGATACACATGATGGCCGAAACATAGCTGCAGCATAATTACAGAGGGATCTGTCTCACGCCGTCCCGTCACCTTTAATAGCGCGTCGCATTACCTCGTACAGCGATGCATGCGGCTATACGGTACCGCATGGAGGCGAACAGACGCCTGATGTTGTACTGCGGTAGATTGGCCCGCACGTGTAGGACGGTGTGCTCCATATCCCGGATAGTAACGCACGGCGGCTGCGGGCGTTTCAACTGGTCCCACGCATGCTCGATAGGGGACATGTGCGGGGAGCGAGCAGGCCATGGAAGTGTCTGGACATGACGTAGGTAGTCTTTGGCAACCCGAGCCATGTGCGGACGGGCATTATCCTGCTGGTATAGGCCACCTTGGATCCCGGCCAGGAATGGAAGCACATGGGGCAGTAGGATCTCTTCCACATATCGCTGGCCCGTCAATGATCCACGTACTACTACTAGACCTGATCGGCTATCGTAGGCAATGGCTCCCCAAACCATAATGTCTGCAGTGAGGGAGATGTGGCGCTCGACAGCGAGGTTGGGATTGTGCCGTTAACCAAGGGACCTTCACATCCGGACACGATGATCATCTGTCCCCAAAACGAAGCGGCACTCATCGTTAAACACCACACGTAGCCAGTCTGTGGCGTTTCACGTCACTCTAGCCTGGCACCACTGCACACGGAATCAGCGATGTTCCGGGGTTAATGGCAGCACACGTAAGGGGCGCTAGGATCGCAGATTCGCTTCCGCGAGGCGTCGGGAAATGGTTCGTGGGCACACAGGAGCCCCTACACCTGCCTGTATAGTGGACTGGGTCCCCGTAGGTTCCATTCGTGCCTGGCGCACGATCCGTCGATCCTCTCTACCCGTGGTCCTCCTAGTCCGCCCAGAGCCGCTGCGCCGTGTGGTAGTGCCGTCACGTGTCCACTGCTCCCAACACAGTCGGACGGTACGGTCAGAACGATCCACGTGAGGGTCTATACGGCTCGCCGACCACCCTGCGGTTTTCAGTCAGCTGATCGGGTCTCTCTCAGAGTCCGGAATTTACGTAAATCGACGTCTATGGGGTCTACCCGGCATTCTTGTCACTCTGTACTCTTGCCTGCGTCGGCCAGTGCTTTTCGCTTTCGTGGGGCATCGACTACACGCCGGTTCATAAGGCTGCCGGTTCGTGCTTAAAGCGCCACCACAGGGTGTACTGTCATGCGCACTCTCACCAAACGTGAATCATTTGCATACCAGCACGCACTCAAGCTATCTGCAAAGTTTCGCGGTTGTAGCATGTTTTTTTCTAGGTGCGCAAATTTCATTGTCCGTGAGCGTACGAGTATTTGATTACGAATAAAATCATCCAGATGTTCTCGACGGGCAATTTCGTCGTCTCTAGCACACAAAAAACGCAATCGAAAGTCTGTAACGCTTATGCACACCGTCCGGGGATCCCCGTTAAAGTGATGCTATTGGAGTGCACATTTTGTTTCTCACGTCCGGCAAACCACGCGTCGTGCTTCATTCTTACGCATGTGCTGTTGCTCCTTTCCCAGACACAGTCCTGAATTAATTTGTGTTTGAGTGCGGCTGCTATTTACGGCGTTATTTTACTTTTTCCACTTCGCCCTTAAGTTTGGCTCACCATTGTCGCTCACGTTGGCAGGTAAATTCCCAAATAAAACTTAATGGACTATAAGAAGTAGCTCCTCCCAAATTTGGTGTCCCATGGTTAGAGGAGAACTCCATTGTCGTAGGAGAAACACACCATCCATGACTCACCTAGGATACAAGCTCCGACACATATTGGACAACTCTTCAGATGCCAGCCGCTCGTACCACGACTCTTCAGACGCCAGCCGCTCGTACCACGACTCTTCAGACGCCAGTCGCTCTTACAACGACTCTTCAGACCCAGCCGCTCGTACAACGACTCTTCAGACGCCAGCCGCTCGTACCACTCCGCCGCAGTGGAGTGGTACGAGCGTTAAATATGCACGAGGGGTTTTTCCAGAGTTCTTGCGAATTTGTGCATAGTTATTCTCTGTAACTACACAGTCGAGTCACATTACGGTGACCACCTCCTACTTTTGACGTCAACAGCACGCAGCCAATGACAGAAGACATTTGTCTTGAGCTGGCTTGGAGGGCATTTAAGGTGGGCTGTAGGCATTCTGAAAACATATCACTCGTTGCTGTCATGGATAAAAGGAGAGATTTGCGAAAAGGGATGATTATCAGCTTTAAGGCCAAGGGTGACAGCATTTCTGAAACAGCTCAGTTTGTGAACTGTTCGCGTGCTGCTGTGGTTAAAGTGCATCGTGATTGGAGAAAGGGCACCATTGCGAATAAGCGACGTGGAAACTGCAAAGCACCAAGTGCCATTGATGTAGCAGGTGAAGGTCGGCTTCGAAGGTGCGTGAGGCCCGATAGACACGCTACAGTGGAACAACTCACTGGCCGAATAAACCACGGGGCTACCGGAAGTGTGTTTAAAATGACAGTTCAGTGAACCCTGCTGTCTATTGGGCTCGGATGCAGACAGATCGTCACTACACCTATGCTAACGAAGGTGCATTGGCAGAAAAGGCTTACATTTGCACAGCAGTATCGGAATTGGACTTCGCTGATTGGCAAAGGATTGCCTTCTCCGATGAGTCACGTTTTCCGTTTCATCGAACGGATGGACGTTGGCGTATGAGGCGAGAAACAGCGGAGAACAAACACTCTTCAACCACTGCTGGAAGAACACAGACTGGTAGGGGCAGCGTTGTGGTCTGGGGAATGTTTTCGTGGCATTCTCCGAGTCCACTCATACATGTGGAAGGTACTATGGACCGAATTCGTTATGAATCTATCCTTGCAGATCACGTACACCCATACACGCTGATTGTCTTCTCTGGGGCGGATGGAATCTTCCAACACGAAAATGCGACGTGTCACACAGCTAGAAATGTCCGAGAGTCGTTGAAAGAGCACCATGAAAACTTCAAAGTACTTCCCTGGCCCACTAGTTCCCCAGACCTAAACCCAATTGAGCATCTGTGAAACCACCTCGATCGTGTTGGATCCTCCAGCAGCTGCCAGATGCACTGCAGTCAGAATGGATCCACATACCTGTGAACACCCCCCAGCACCTTATTGAGTCACTCCCAGCCCGTCTAGCTCCTGTCCCCGCTGCAGACGGTGGTTACTCTGGTTATTAGCTAGTGGTCACAATAATGTTATTCGACCGTGTATGTTCCGTCAAGATCTCCTTTAATTTTTTAAACATGATTTCCACTTAAATTATACGTGTTTTTTTTATATGTCTTTCATACAAAGCTCTGCAGCACTTTGATTTCATTCAGAGTCTAAAAACTCACGCCTTTAACTAGTCTTTGCATTTTTCAGAATTCACTGGGGGCTGAATAGGCCAGTGCGGTAGCAACTCCCGGTGCAGATTCCATATAACATTAAAAAATATTTTTGTTTAGATTTCACCATATCATAATAACGTTCGAGATGTAGATCTCGACATACATATTAATACAGAGGATGTTCCCACATTTTTAGAACGTATTTGATAAGAAATTAGAGAAAATTAAAGAATTAAAACTGGCAACAGCGTGTTAGATGAACACGAAAGAAACATCTGCTACATTTAAATAGCGACTGTTAAGAAAATGGTGCATTTAAACAAGCTGTGGATGGAAGGTTATGTTTTTACTCTTTACGAAGAGATGTATTCGTATGCTGATATTAAAAAAGCTGTGAACACCATGAAATTAACATTTCCAAACGTAAAATAATCAATATTATTAATAATAGAGGGGGAAATCGTCAAGCATTGCTTTTATTAGGTGTGCAACTTAATTCTCGGCCCCTAACCTCAAGCGATGATAGAACGTCGGCAAATGCAAATAGCTGTGTGCGATAATGGCTGATTGCAGCGCCATTCAACAGCTTTCCAGGCAACCGTAACCGCTCACAGTTGTAGTGACAGAAGGGACGAAAGTTGCCGATGTCGTTCGAGAAGCAACATTTGAGGCACTGCCCCCTGTTAGAGTTTCAGCTGAAAAAAAGTGCCGCTGAAGTCCAGCAAAGGATCTGTGCTGCTTTGGGTGAGGTTTCTGTGTCCTACAGTACGTGTAAGATGTGATTCCAGCGGTTTAAAGCAGGGAAATTTCGATCTCCGTGATGCAGAACGTCTGGGACAGCCACAGAAAGTTGACGATCAGGAACTGGAACAATTGTTGGATGTGGATCCCTGTAGCACACAGTCAGAGCTCACCCAGGAACTCGGAGTAACACGGCAAGCCATTGCAAAGCGCCGGCACAAGCTTGGATGGAATCACAAGGAGGACCGTTGGGTGCCCCACCAACTCACAACTGCGAACAAGTCTAGGCGCTACGATGTTGCTGTGTTCTTGCTCTCCAGATTCAAGAAGCAGGATTTCCTCCACAAGATTTTGACCTGTGATGAGAAGTGGATCCTCTACGATAATCCTAAGCGGTGCAAAGCGTGGGTTTATCCAGGTCAGCCTACCACCAGTACCACTAAACCGAATATGCAGGCCAGGAAATTGTTGCTGTGCATATGGTGGGATCAGCGCGGTGTCGTACACAATGAGTTGCTCAAACCTGGTGAAACGGTCAATGCTGAGCGTTATTGTGAGCAACTCATTCGTGTTGTAACGTATACTCTATATTCACTTTCCTTTTGATTTTACTATCTCTGGTTATTTTATTTTACTATGTAAATTACCTTCTTACTGAACGAGATGTTATTTCTCCCGCTGAATGAGATCTGGCAATGAGTGTAAGTCATGACGTGGTGGTAGCCAGTATAAATAGGCGCGTTCAACGATACCTATGGAGAGAGTTTGTTGTTGTATAGAGAGCGTTGGTTTATGTGAAGGAGAGAGTTTGTTGTTGTATAGAGAGCGTTGGTTTATGTGAAGGAGAGAGTTTGTTGTTGTATAGCCAGAGCTTCGTTCTATGTGTTTAGGTTGATTCTTCATTATTGTGATACGAGTAGTGTGTGTGCGTTGGATGATTCAAGAGTTATCTAATAAAAGAGCTTTTTCGTAAGTACGTCTTTCTCAGTTCATAGTTTTTGTCAGATCTCTGTCTGGCTGTTAGGTTTATGTCATTAGTTGATTATTATTAACAACCAGCGTTAAGACTTTATTCATCTTAATTACTACCACAACATTACTAGCAGTTAAAAGCTTGTTCATTATTGTTACTACACTACTAGCAGGAAAGTTTATTCATGATTTAATTAACAAACAACAACCATTAGAAGAAGCATTAGCTTAGTACAAGCATATAATTCAGTAGCAGAAGCATTATAAAACATTACTAGCTTAGTTAAAAGCTTTATTCATTATAGTGTGAGTGACGCACTGGAGGCGAAAAGACCATACACCGGCAAGGGCAGAAGGTCGGTCCTGTTGCTTCAGGATAACGCGCGTCCTCACACCGCGAAAACGACTTTAAACACGATCACCGACCTGGGATGGGAGATTTTGTCCCACCAGGCGTATTCTCCAGACTTCGTGCAGTCGGATTATCACCTCTTTCGCTCCCTGCAACATCACCTGAGTGATACGCACTTCACTTCTGTCGAGGAGGTCCACACAAGTGTTGATGACTTTATCAACTCGAAACAGCCCACTTTTTTCTGCAGTGGCATTCGGCAGCTCCCTGACCGATAGCTTAAGTGTATCTAAACGACGAGGATCGTTTCCCTGATTAGGTACGTATTCGATTTGCTATAATTTGCTGTCAACGTGTCGTGCCTGTGGCCGAGAATTAAGTTGCACACCTAATAACATGAAAAAGAACACTAAACGAATATCCAAAGAAGATACGTACGATTATTTCAAAAATAAGATCTCAGGTCTTAAAAGAAAATCCACGGACCCAAAGAGCAATTGCTAAGTCGTTAAAAATCTCTGTATCAACTGTTAACAAGGTAATAAACAAAGATTTGAATCTGAAAAAAAAACATTATGTTCACAGTCGTTTGCCTAGGCACGTGGTTGATCGCAGAACACGGTGTAAACTTCTTTATGAAAATCACTTAGCCGAAGACAGATGGAAATTTATTGTGACTATTGATGAAGCATGGATCTACCTGAACGATTGTAACAAAAACAGGTCGATTTACTATCGCAGAAGAGCAGAAAAAGACTTACAAACTTGATTCCAAGAATCCAAAAAAAGTAAAGGATTCATGATTATTGTTGGTTTCTCGTACAATGGGAAATTAAAGTTAAGAAAAGTTGAAAAGAATGTTAAAATCAATTCTACATATTACCAAAATAATGTTTTAACTCCTATATTTAAAGAGGAAATACCATTCCTTTATCCACAGAGTCTTCAAAGAGTAGAACTCCATCAGTGTAAGGCTGCCAGTCATACATCCAAATCTACCACTCTATTTCCTGAAAAAAAAATGAAGAAAGAGACGGGTATCAAGTCTATACTTTTGCTCATATTTGTTCAAAGTCCCCTGATGTGTCACTAATGGACTATTGTGCTTTCAGACTGTTAAAAAGAGCAACTTCTGGAAGCAGATCTAAAACAATGATTGGACTATGGAAACTAGTGGAAGAGGAGTGGAATAAAATATCAATTTTAAGGTGGACGTCAAGTAATTTTGCTTCCTATACTTCCAATGGAAAAACTTTTGTACACATTTCCTTCAAAATTAGTGTGTTACCAAGGATGAAAATTTGAACATCGATTAAAATAGCTTCATTTTATAACTTGGAATACTTAATATTTTCTAAAATATAACCATAATTATATTAAAAATCAATAACTTTTCCTTTGGTGGTGTTGAAACCAGAAAAAATATGGCGCGACCTGTACTTTGATGCCGTCAGTAGACAAACAAATGTTGGATTGCGGTCATGTTTTAGGAAATATTAAGTATTCCAAGTTATAAAATGAAGCTACTTTAATTGATGTTCACATTTTCATCCTTGGGAACGCATTAATTGTGAAAAAAATGTGTTCAGACGTTTTTCCATTGGAAGTATAGGAGGCAAAATTACTTGACGTCCACCTTAAGACCCCATTATCTTGGAAATCTAGATGCAGGTTCATAGTCCAGAGAAAGAGATATCAGATAGAACATTTAAGAAATAAATAATTTTATTTTAAACACTAATTATATTGCTGGAAAATTGTTCTATAAATGTGTGAATATCCCCTGTAAAAGCAATTTTATAACATAAGACTTTTATGTGAGGACAAAAATGTTGGCACTTGTGCACGTAACTTTTGTGCATTTTATAAGCAATCATCAAAACATTATTCTTTAAACTCTGGAAACCCCCTCGTAGCAATTTTAACAAGGGCAAAAAATATCTTCAGTGAGGTCTAATCTCTGAGTGAGCTCAGAACGTGTTCCTATCAGCAATGCAGATGTTTCGGTGAACCTGCTTAGAATTTTCACAACGCTTCAGGGCCATTTACACTCAAGGAAAGAATAGATGAACTTTCGGGAGGGGTAATTTTGTAAGCTTTCTTTGGAGTCCCTTCGGGTCAAAAACTTCTAAAATGAATGACCAGGAAGCTGAAAAAAACGAAGGAAAATATAACATGCATGAAAAAAATCCTACAAGAGTTAGTCGGGGTAAGAGAAAGCACTTGCAAGAAGGCCAACGCCCGGAGAAAAAGGGGTGACTTTTTTTTCTGCTCTACCCATCCACTGCACCTTGAAATCCCTCAAGGTTTGCTGGGAGGCCAGTCTTGGTATCCGATACCTTCTAAAGCAAGCTAAACATCCTACTCTGAGTTCAGCTGCTGACGATGTAAGTAAAGATAGGCCAGATAATCATTCAGGAGAAGAAAACTATCCACTCTACTAAACTCCATCTGATTGTAAATGAGAAATTACTTTCTACAGAAAAAAATGAAGCTGTAACATTTCTATGAACTTTGAGACCTGATGGTGTATTGGTAAGGTAATCCTTTTAAGTTTTTTAATATCATTTAAGTCAAAAGCTACCTGTATTGAAAACTATCATTCAGTGAAATTTAATAACGATTTTATCGTTTAAATTCGTTTCGAATTCCTTGGTGGATAACCAAAATCAAAATGTTGGTGGTCTGATGGATTAGTAAATTTTTTCAGCTAACTTCATTGAACCCGATACTAGTTAAAAGTACACCAGACTATCAAAAAACGCTTATAGCGTAGTAAAACCTGTTTATTTACTAGCGTAAAAAGTGTATATAATCGCCAAGCCTTCGCTCTTTACTTTGAGGCTTTTTCAAGGCATAAAATGTCTATATATTGCTATGAGAAAGAATCACAGTGGAGAGCGAAAGCTTGGAGATCTTATATACTTTTTACGCCAGTACATAAATGGGCTTTACTACAAGCGCTTTCTGACTGAACCCGATGGTTATCACATTTGGATAAAGCATTGAATAATTTCTGAGCCATTTTTGAGGCTCTCAAATTGCAACTGGAAAACAGCCATTTGTCATCCAAAACGCGATCTGCATCTGTTGCTGATGGGCCACTAAACCCATGACATCAATCATATCGATGTTTGCTGCAGTAGAATTATCAGGTGTGGTGTGCTATCCACAAAAAGTTTCCCTAACCTTACAGGACCGACATACCACTTCTGTTTGTGAAGTTAAGAAAGCTCTCAATGACTTGAAGGAAGACCCTGAAAATATTAAGAAGAGAATATGTGTTCCAGAACTAAAATTAAAATGTGATACAAAACGGAAAGTGCAGGACAGTGAACGCAATTTCGCCCAGTTTGATGAGTAAATAACGGTGCAACTAAAAGCTAGGTGTCATGATACAGATGTAAGTTAAATTGCAGAGAGTAGTCTCTTATCCTTGCCTGAATGGCCACTGAAACCAAATCCAGTAACTTTGGGAAGGAAAGAACCAGGGCACTGATTAATGAATATAATTATATATTGGAAAAACTCCAAACTGCTATTACAGGAGTGGATTTCTTTTTTAAAAGTCTCTGTATTCCTGCAATGCAGAATCCAGTAAATTGTCATTGGAAGAGATAAATTAACGGTGTTACATTGGGCATGGAAATACAGTGAAACCTCGGTTATACGTTCCTCAGTTATACATTTTTCACTTTTATGCGCAGTTCTGCGTTAGTCTCGATATTTTACTGTAGTTTCTATCACTTTTTAACTCGGTTATACGTAATTCGTTTATATGCTTTTTGCAATCGCACTCCCGGTGGTGCAGTGGTCTTCTGCCAATTTGTTTGAGATGGGTTCTGGTTCGAATCCTAGTGAAGCATAGATGCTGTATTTGTATTACGGCACTGGTTTTCGCACCTTCCCTGGGATCAGTGGCCCTAAATTAGGACGGGCGACTGCTCATATCCCATTGAGTTTCTCATGGTGGTCGTTAAACCCTCAAACAAAAATATAGGTTAAAATTTGCATTTTAGATTACAAGACTGCACGGTTCTTTGATTCTTTTATAAATATAACTTAGTTTGTTTTTCAACATGGGTATTGAGAGCTTTGGTTCTTAGGAATGGGATTAATTTGTCTCTGGTTGCTCGAAAATATTAGGAAATTGTGTAAATGCTCGAAATATTATGAAATTGTGTAAATTGCTCGAAATACTGAATTATGATTTATGTAAATATTGTAACTTTTTGTTTAAGCTAATTTCAGAAATATCTTTGTCTTTTTGGTCTTAACGAAGAGTTTTAGCTAATGAGTTGGGCCAGACACGACAAATTTGTTTTATAATTGAAAATGTTAATTTTTTTTTGGACTTACCTTTATATCATTTGCGGGTAAACCTCTGTCTAATGGTGGCTTCCTTTTTTATTACTTGCAAATTTTGGCCTATTTCTTTGAATTAATTACTAAGCAGGTTTGTCGTAGTAGAAACACATTTCCAAGTTTCTGTAGAGGCGAGAGAGTGTTATCCATGCTGGTCCTTGATATGGATGGCGGTCTCTTTCTTCTGCAGTCCTTCTCTTACTACCTTTTTGTCTACTCGTTACTTCTCTGCCCTTTTCTTAATGTGCTTTAGTTTGTATTCATCTGGTTTTTGATTTAGTTCAGCTCTTGAATTTTCCTTTCCGCTGCTTTTGCGCGACTAGATTTTCATGAACTTTGTTTTTTGTGTGAGGCTTGTTTACCTTTCGTTTGATTCTCTTTTAGGTATGTTACAACTTTGAGAGAACTGAGACAGCGTTTTGTGTTCGTGCAGCCAAAGTTTAACGTTGATCTCATCAGAGAAGGGTATATTGTTTACTTTCGAATTGGATGAAAAATCGATTTCGCAGTTCATGACCCACACACATATGCGCTATTTAAAAATTGATAAATCTCTGGAATGTATAATAATAACTTTGTGGCTCCACTATTTCGTATCTTAGTAGAACAGAACCCAAATGCATCATCAATGTTCAACATTATGGTTTGAAATGAATGCACTCAAAATCCTTAAAAAAAAAAGCTCTCAATTTCTGAGTTCCATACTGAAGCAGTGGTCTCAGATTCTTATTTGTGAAGATTTCACTTAATCTAGAATCAGGACTTTTATCGAGAGATAGTCTCCAAATGAGAAGTTTGATCTTCATAGGCTTTATTAGTTTTACAATGCGATAAAAGATACAAAAAATGTCAACAACTTTTTTTTCTTTCACCGCCAATCCGACTCTATATAAATCATTGTTAAAGAACATCTTATAATCGTTTAAAGCATAAATAGGCTTTATGAGTTTTACAATGCAAAATCAAATGTTAAATACAATAGTATTTAACATTTTGATTTCTCGTTTGTACGTTTTTTTACATTTATATGCTTTTTAAGACCATCGCCTAGAAAAACGTATAACCGATGTTTCGCTGTATCCTGCTATTTTAGTCTTGCGTTGTATTCTTTTCTCATCATCCGAGTATGAACGGGAGTTCAGAAATATCGAATAAATCAATACGGCTGAAACTGTTGCAGAGGGTATTACCCCAGGTATTGCACAATTTGATCCACTTTCCGGGAGTTTTACATATTGAAAAGGTAAAAGAAAAAGCAGCTACTACATCTTACACCCATCAAAGTACTAACAAAAGTTAAAAGTAATTTATACATTCTTTAATTGGTGCACAAATTCTAACCAATGTGAAAATATTTCTTAATATTTGTACTCTAATATTTAGTTAATTTGAAACTGAAGTTATGCTTTACTGGAGCCTGCCTTGAAGAAAGGCAATAAAACTAATGTAGTATGCATATTAAGTGCTTTAATATTTCTATCATTTGCGATCCAGTAAAATTCGGTGCGGGCCACCAACTTCTGTTATACAAGACCAGTGAAGTGCCTTCCAAAATTCTACCACTGTTTAATTCCACTGCTAAATTCTTAGCTTACATTTTTACCTGTGCTGATGATAAATTAAAACCATATTGTTTGTGCTCCACAGAAACAAAAATAATGCATTAAAGAAGAAAAACACTTCTCTCTTTCAATCCTGTTAACATTCAGACCGTTGGAATTTCCTTTGTTAGTCGCATAAATTGTAAGAACAGTTTCAGAATGTCAGAACTTCTTAGATTAATAATTGGTGTCAATAATATTCTTATGTAGTATCCCTATAATATCCCTATGTAATATCCCATTCAATTTTTGTCCGTGATTGCGTCCAAGTACAAAGTTAAACTGAGAAAAAATGAGCAATATATTCATTCCTGATGCTATTGATCTCTGTAAGAACTCATTTTCTATTAAATAACACTTGTAAATTTGTCCTGAAACAACCGCTGTTTTTATGCAAATTTCAGAATATTCTTACTTTCCTTTCTTGCACTGCCAGTTCTCTCTTGAGTTACTTCAGGTGGTTCCACCTAAAATCTCTGCCTTGTGTTTCCAATGGTAAAATTTCTTTACATATTTTCTTCGCAATTAATGTATTCCCAAGGACGAACATTTACACATCGATAAAACTAACTTTAAGTTATAGCATGGGATACTTAATACTTGCTAAAACATAACCGTAATTATATTAAAAATCAAGAATTTTTCTTTGAGTAATGTTCAGATGTGTTAATAGATGACGCTACCTGTCCATTGATGACGTCAGTAGAGAAACAAATGTTGGATTGCTTAATTATGGTTATGTTTTAGCAAGTATTAAGTATCCCATGCTATAACTCAAAGTTAATTTTGTCGATGTGCAAATTTTCATCCTTGGGAATACATTAATTGCGAAGAAAATATGTAAAGAAGTTTTACCATTGGAAACATAAGGCGGAGATTTTAAGTGCAACCACCTTAACACCGCCAGATATAAGAAAACTGAGATAATTATAGCTCCCTATAGGTTTTTTAAGTTCAGCCTGCAGTAGTTTTCACAGGAAAGGATAAAACATCTATCGTGCTGCTTACAGTATTTTTACTATTTTGTTACCGTATTCTATTTTGATAATAACAGTAATTCGTTGCCATGAGCTTACTCTTTACAAACAAATTGGCTGTTCAGTAAATGTTCTTCAGATGTTACTGATTTTTCGGCATATCGGTACTATCCACATTAAATTGCTAAAACAAAGTACGGGATCTTTTATCATAACGGTAATTCTCATGCTGAAAAACGGAAAAACTGAGGGCTATAAATAAATACAGTGATTAATTTTATATGTTCAGCCGGACACATAAAATTTGGAGGAGAAGGAGGCATTCGTATAATCTTCTGTATTTAAATATCAGTAATGAATGCATCAGTTCAGGTAGTCTACGATATTATATTTGAAGTTTCTTTATGAGTCAGAAAATAAATTCTTAACTTTATACACTGTAGAAAATAAGTGGTGTGAATTCACAGAAAATTTCTGAATAATGTTCAGCAACGAAATCCCTCTTTTAACGGGATTTCCGTTTCTAAAAGTTCCCGTTTTTTTTTTCTTTAATTTTTTAACTTTCAGTAGTCAATAATTTCGTTTACCTCAGAAAAGACCGTTTCAAGTTTTTCCGTATTTAGACAGAAATTTCGCAAAATATAACAGGCTGAATATTCCAGCCATTGCGCGAGAGAAGCCTTTTGCGCCCGTGTTCAGGCCATTTGGGTTGAAGATGCACGTCCTAACCACTGAGCCAAGAAGTCACAGGAACCAGACTCACGTTCAAGGGAAAGCTAATTGGGTGATGATGAATTTTTTTACGCTTTTCACCCATAGGTTGAAGAAGCGTATATGCTGAAGCTTTGTCCGTCCGCTCGATAACTCGCGTAAAAGTGGTTCGTTTTCGATGAAATTTTAGTATGTGGTAGGGTACCACTGTGGACGAACCCTACTGAAAATGGGCGAAATGGCGTCAAAGGTCAGGACATAGCAGCGGAATCCATTCCATCGCCCTTATACGTCATAACTTACGTAAAAATGCTTCGATTGGGACAAAACTTTATCATGTTGTTCCGGCAGTACACTTAACCGGTTCCGTTCAATATCATCGAAATGGGGTCAAAGGTCAGGGCATAGGAGCGAGATTTGTTCTACAGGCATTATCCTCATAACTTGAGTAATAACTTGAGTAACGATTTCTGGTATGTCGGAAAGCGTATCATAATCAATGCATTGCATGATTTTACTAACTTGTTTTTCATTTTTTTTACTGGAGGTTTAACGACCATCGTGAGCAATTCAATGGGCTATAAGCAGTCACCCGTCCCTAATTTAGGGTCACTGGTTCCAGGGAAGGGAGAGAGCCAGTGCCGTAAGAAAAACACAACATCCATGCCTCGCCGGGATTCGAACCCGTACCATTTTTGGACGAAGGATTAGAGGCCATCGTTTAGACTAGAGATGAGCTCAGGCCCGGCCCGGGCTTGGACGGGCTCAGAATTCATTAACTACCGAAAACCCCGGGCCTGGGCTGAGCCCGCGCTCGGAATTACACGTCTTGATTTTCATTACTGTAATTAATTCAACACGTATAATTTCGAGCCCGGTTGAATTACACCTGTTGAATTTTATTGTAGATTTGTTACCATGGTGGAAGGATTTTCAATTTCTTAAGCTAACTGCCATTGGAAGACTAATTTTGCTTAGCAAGACTTGCATTATGCATTGTCCAAAGCAATGGCCCAAGCAAGGATTAGTTTAAGGAGGTCTGGTATCGAAAAACTGGGAAAAAATCACCTTCCCATTTTTTTATTATATTAAAAATCAAGAATATTATCTTTAAAATGATGTATTAATTTTCAAAATTATGCAGTTAGAAGTATTGTTATTTATTTTTTTAAATTTCCTCACTCCCGCGATTTTTGGGGTGATGTTGGTTTTTAGTGCAGCAGGTCGAGTTTTAGAGAAAAGAAGATCAAGTTGAAGCGCTGAGGCATTAGATGCAATTCTCTCTCTCTCTCTCTCTTTTCATGATGAACTTGATCTGGAAACTGCACACACATATGATAATATTGTGATTATTATAGTATTAAGCGCAAAGCTTTGTTAATGTTACAAAATGCAGAATAATCTGGTCTGGAATGCTTTTACGTTCTTTTTTTTTAATTTTGGAAATTTCCCTGCATGCTTTTTTTATATTCTACTACATCACTTTAAACTACCTTTACCAGTTAGCATATATATAAATTATATTGCAAAGACTAGTTTTCTAGAGTCAAAATTTCAAACACTTGCAACTGTCTGTACGGCGTTGTACGTTTTATAATGCAATTTATTCAAAATAAAAGTAAATTTAGAAATCAAAAAGAAATAACGAATAGAATTTTTTGTTTCTAAACGATTTTCTTTTCTTCAGCTTTTATCAAAATTACTGATTCCCCTGATACGGTCGAAGGGCACGTTGATTATTTATTTATTTTCATATCCACATTTTAGAACATTTAGCTTTATGCGTAGTATTTCTAAAAACATATTAATATTGTGAACTAAATTTTTTAAACTAATGATTTTTAAACTAATCCTTGCTTGGGCCATATCTTTGGCCAGTGTATAATGCATAAATACAAGCCTTGATAAGCAAAATTTTCCAAGAATTCGGGCCTGGGCTCAGCAAACAATGTAATCAAAGAAAGCGTACCAGGCCCGGGCTCTAGGCCTTTGGACCCGAGCTTACGTTTTTATCCATTACGTTTTTGAATACGTTTGTAATGATTTTATTTTTTCTGTAGGAGGTCTCATTACAAAGTACGTATTTCTTTTCATCGTGATTTTTCGAAGCAACAGAATGATTTGGAGTTTGTGATCTTTCTTTTCAACTGACAATAACTTTCAATTATCTTTAAGAGAAAGTGCAATGTACAGTTCTATAATATTATTTCACAAAACTTATAAATATAAAATTTACTCTTGATAGCTATATAGCTTTTGCCTTTAGGACTCCACAGACTCACACATAGACATTCTGGAATCACCTCTACAGTGATTTAAGTACCCATCTTCTTACCGTAAAGGTGCGTTGAATAAATATAGAGACCGTCTACTTTGCGCCGTGAACGCAATGCGAATATAGGTAGGAAGCTGAAATGGTACCTAATTAGACATAACCCTACAACACTGTAACGTACCAGGAGATGTGACGTACCTGCCAGAAGGACGCACACGGCATAAAGGCAGATAGGAATCAGAATAAAATGTCCGCGTAGCTTAATTGGTAGAGCAACTTGTTCCGGAATAAGCGGCCTCGGGTTCGAATCCCGGCGTAGACTAAAAATGACGGAGAAATTTACTTCGTTATAACACAGTTTTCGATCCGTCGAGATGATCGGATTGTGTGAAAAGAACACCACAAAGTGAAATAGTGTAATTTTATGTGTCTCATAAATATAAAGACAACTATGTAAAGTAGCCACACGCAAATAAGATGTACAAATTAGCATGTTGTACGCACGCGCATGGGCCGTAATTCGGTCTAGCCTACAAAAGACAGCGGACCTGCCGTCAGGCATTCATTTGCCGAAATGACACGCACAGTCAACTTTCTGGTGAGGAGGTGCAGAAGATTTGGAGACTGGGAGCAAATGGATTGCCTGTAGCGAAAGTTTGTAAAGCAATGGGGAGAAGTAGGGTAGTCATTTATAAGACTTTATCGTATTGCGGTGCGTTAACTGCCAGAAAACGGTCTGGAAGGCCTCGAATAACAACCAAACGAGATGATCGTGCCATCATGCGTTTAGTTTCATCCCAAAGGTTATCACTACGTCAAGTTTCTCGGACTGTTGGTGTCACCGTCTCAAAGGACACAGTTCATCGACGAATCAAGGAAAGTCGCAACATTTTACTCCGTAAAATGCGCCGTCTGCCACACCTCACGCAGCGCCACAAGGAAGCTAGATTGTTATGGGCAAGCTACCACATGCACTGGACGGACGAGTGGATCACAACTATTTTCTCCGATGAGAAAAAGTTCAACCTGGACTGCCCTGACGGTTGGAACTGCTATTGGCATGATTTACGACGCGAGCCACGCACCTTTTTCAGCAGACAGAAAGGAGGGGGATCTGTGATGGTCTGTGGAGCTTTTACGTTCAATGGGACAACGGATATCGCTTTCCTGCAAGGCAGGAAAAACTCCGCAACGTATCAGGACATACTCAGCAGCCACCTTCTACCGTTTGCCGAAACTCCAGCGGGTGTTAATTATCTGTTCCAGCAAGATAATGCCTCTATCCATCGGTCTGCATCAACGAAAAGCTGGTTTAACACTCATCATATGACCGTAATGGATTGGCCAGCACTCAGTCCAGATCTGAACCCTATCGAGAACCTCTGGGGTATCCCAGCTCGTGATGTGTATGCGAATGGACGGCACTTCTCAAGTGTGGTAGCATTGAAAGAGCAGATTGAACAAAGCTGGTACGCATTCTGTCCAAAACATTTACATCACTTGGTGGACAGCATGCCCAATCGGGTTTTGAGTGTTATTCGGAACAACGACTCCACTATTCGTACCGGAGGTGCTCATAACTAGTAAGTCTTTATATTTTTGAGACAGCGTATTTCTTGGGGTTTTTTTTTCTTGTACTTGGCGTTGGAATTGCTATGTTTCCGTTAAACTATTGTGCAGCTGCGTGTCCTATGCTATTTTTGCTATAAATATGAGGTGTACATTTCAGCTCGTTGTTGCTTCTTTTTTATTCAAGAATTTGTTCTGTCTCTATATTTATGCGACGCACTATATAACAGCTGGTGCATAAAATGGGGAAGATGAGAAGAAATATCCTGCACTGTAAAAAAAGTGGTGTGAATTCGCGGAAAATATCTGAAAATAACGTGCAGCAAAGTTTCCGGTAGATGTCCGTCTTTTTCAGAAATTTCCGTTTTTAAAAGTGCCCGTTTATTTTAATTTCCGTATTTTCACAGATTTTCCGTTGTCAGAAATTCCATTTATTTCCGAAAAAATTCATTTCAGGTTTTTCCGTATTTAAACTGAAATTTCGCAACATCGACGACACTGCATTTCTCAGCACTTACCCTAGATAACCCTTCTGCTGCATCAGGATCCAACCCACGCCTTTAACCACTGAGCCACACACTCGGAAACCTGAATCACGTGCAGCGTAAAACAAATTGAGCAACGATGATTTTTTTCATCATTAATGCAAGTGATTTAGTCATTTCCCAGCAAAAACACAAGTGTTGGGAAACTGCTGGCCATCAGCTGGCAGTTTCCCAACACTTGTGATGGGTCACTACTGGCTGAAATCTGCCGCTCACGGCCCGGTAGCGGTCCGTTGGTGGCAGCGCCATCAGTTGGCAGCCATTGATGGCCCTACAGCATCGCAGTGAATTGCGGGCCAATAAGCAAGTACCACTAGTGGCCCGTAGCTGGCAACCAATGAAACCCCAACACCAGGTGGAAGCAACGGAACTGCGCATGCGGAGAAGCAACACGTGCTGTGTCTCTCTAGTGGTACCAGTTAGTTGAAGACGACGCTATCGCCATCGTGTATTTTAGTGGATGTTAAGAAAAAAAAAGCATAGATAGCGAGGCGAATTGATTTCCTAGTGAAATGCCACGTCGACGAAGATATCATATTAAGCCATGAAATACTATATTACAGCCATAAAATACACCCACTCCATTCCCATGAATAACAAGAAATAATTTCTGTGTAATCTTTCGTTTTAACATTTACTAAACTGCTTGAAACAAAAGTCCTGGAAAAACATTAAAAAACCGTTATTTTGAAAAAAAAAAAAAAAAAAGAAGGAAGAATTATACGCGTAAAAAATTTATCAGTTGTTCGAAAAAAAAAAAAAAAAGTAACGCTATGTGGGTATAATGTACTCATCCATGGGTTGAATACACAAGACTGGAGGAATTCACTTCTAAAAATAACGAGAAGTAAAATAAAATATCTTTCCTCTTTAAAACAAATGTAGCTTCGGACAGCGAAAAGGAAAGATACATCGTTAAAAATGTAACAGAATGTGACATGGACCGGTAAACAGATTAATTCAACAATCGCCTTTCAAGACGACAAGGACAGCACGAAACTTTGGAAAGCGCCTTTAAGTTGCTACACTCGTTGTAAAAGTGAAGTTCCATTAAGGTAAAAAAAAGCAATCGTTCGTTGAAAAAATAAATTTATGAATTACATGAAACTGATATTTATGAAAAGTACCTCGCAATATTGTAAAATTAAATAGAGAACCATTCGTTACACATTCCCGAAAAAAGAGGGTCATCTTCAAGCTGTGTTCGTGCGTGGCAAATCAGTACAGTTGATAGAGAGCTGGCCTCTCACGCCAACAGCCCTAGTTCGTTTACACCCAGATCCAAACGCGCGTTTGCCGCCCCGGTGGCGCAGTGGTCTAAGGCGCTGGCCTCTGATCATTCGTCCGTAAGGGGTCCGGGTTCGAATCCCGGTCAGGCATGGATGTTGTGTTTGTCTTACGGCACTGGCTCTCTCCCTTCCCTGGAACCAGTGACCCTAAATTAGGGACGGGCGACTGCTTATAGCCCATTGAGTTGCTCACGGTGGTCGTTAAACCTCCAATCAAAAAAAAAAAAAAAAAACGCGCGTTTTTTCAGCAACTGTTGAGAAAATTTCAGCAACAGATGCACAAGTTTCGTAAGGCGAAAAAAAAAATGGTAGTTGTAGCTTTGGGTAACTGTGGTTTTCCATTATTATTTTGTATGGCTACTACTGGGAAATTGGCGGACAAGATGCGGCAAGCCATCAGTTACGTCACGTGATTGCCGGCTGCCCCTGGCGGGAAACTAGCGGACCACATTAGGCTAGCCATCATCTATGGCACGTGCTTACAGGGCCGCTGAAGGGTCACTTGTGGAAGCTACTGCCTGTGATGAAAACTGATTGCCCTGTTGTGGCATATGACAACTGATGGGAGTGCTAACTGTTGGCCAGAAAAAAAAAAAGAAGGGTTTGTACTCAATAAAGGACAATGGGGCAATACAATTGTTTTATGCAACCCCAAGTTAATGTTTACATATAAAAAGACTGTTATATTGATTATTAAATTTAGCAAGAAGCCTGCAGTAAGGTTAAACTTTTGACTCAGATATGAATAATTAATTGGTGCCCAGTAATTAGTAAATGACATATTTATTATTATTGTCCGTTATTTCAATACTAAATATTGACTATAGAAAGAAAAATGTGTCCAAGTTCCCATTTCATGATATCGCCTCAAAATTCCTTTTGATATTGGTGTAATTTCAAAACATTTTCGGGGGGGGGGGGGTGCTAACAGTGCTTCCAGCCCAATCCATAGCTGTAGGGGCTCGCTGAACTCGCCTTACCCAACCCCCACTATGCCATATATAGAGCGCAGGGGTACTATAGGGCAGCGGGTGGCCAAGTGGTCAGCGTTCGTGACTGCCACGGAGATGACCTCAGGTTCGATCCTGGGCAGGTACGAACGTTCGAACCTCTAAATACCCGCCGTGCGTCGGATGGGCACGTTAAGCCGTCGGACCCCGGGTACTGGCTCCCCGGTAATAAATAAGGGCGTCTTCCTCCCGCTTTCTTACCTCGCTTCCGTGTCACTTTCCTATCGGGCACTCTAGCCCAAATCTCCTAGCTTCCTATTTCTAAGAGTTGTTCAAGACCTGGGGTCAGACACTCCCTAAAATCCTCTACATATGATCTGATCTAATCTGAAATTTAAACAATAATTATGATAGCGGGAGTGTACCCGTCCCCCCCCCCCGGAAAAGTTGCAGCGGACGCCGATGTATGCTTGTTATTTAGAAATTGTGCTTCATTTGAGTGCTCTGAATAATTACATTGCCTTCTGTTTACATCGTGAAATGAATTCAGAACGTAGTCTCAGTTATTATGAAGACGAACTTCAGTCTTCAACGTTTTTCTTCTTTTTCCAAGATCGATGGTAATCTCACTACTTTAAAGGAAGTCGGATGAGCCTATCTTTCCCATGTTAATTTGCACAGTTCTAGGTACATTTATCTCAGAAGCTACAACAAATATAAGCTTCGTTTATTTATTGTAAAATACACAATGCCAATAACATTCTAAGCAAGGGGTTTCTTAAAAAGAGTTTAGATAAATTTTTTACGTTTGTTAAAAAATTGCTCAAAAAAACAACAAAAAATAAATAAATTGTAAAGTAATATAATTTCAAAATTAATAGGAATTTTAAACCCCCCTCTGCTTAAAATGTAAAGCTAGATAGGATGAACAAAATAAAAAAAAATGCATGCAGATATCCGCTATGATTCCTGAGAAAAGTGAACCCACATGTTGAAAAAATGCTTTTTTCAGGCAACGCACTTAAAGCTAACACTGAAGTAATTAATGCAGCTAATCTTACCTTAATGCATCACAGCTCCATATGAAGATTATTCTGGGTCCTCTTGGTACATGTCCTCCAACTTCTTTTTGACTAGGCTGAATTTCTGGCGGCACATTTTCTCAATTTCTTAAATCACCTTTTCAGATTTTGCAATTCTCCGTTCATCAGTTTTTTTTTTTTTTCATTGTGTCTATACAATTTGTGCCAGGAGAAATTCCCAATTTTTTCAAAAGTACACATTTCACTTTGTTCCCCTTATTAAAAGTAGCTACAGCCTCATAAACACTTAATTCTAATGTTGTTTTCATTACAAAAGAAGATTTCGGAATTATTGATCAAATTGTGCTATTCCAAGGACTCGGAAGGATTTCGAGTGCCACCATGTAAACATTTCTGGAGGAACTGTGGATTCGCTAAATCTCTAAAAATGTGCTTAATTTCCCCCATAACAACTCTTGGTAGGTGTGTATGGTCATTATGGTCATATGGTTCGTTCTTATCTACTGCTTTTGGAGCAAATGACCAGCGAAATTGGACGTGGTAGCTGTAAAATTACTCATGCTCTCCGTCATACAAAAAAATGCTCAGAAACTGCTATCTACTGCACAGAATCACATAGATTTGGTATCAAATTAAACCTAAAAGTGCATAGAATAAAAAAATAATTTTTATTCGAATTTTGTGACCCTTGGAATCATCCGATTCCCTTTAAAGTTACTTGCACCATCTGATCCCTTTATTCAGTTAAATTACTTGAAATTACCAAATTGTTTTTTTTTTTTTTTTTTCTTCTTTTACAGTACAGTTTACTCAATTACGCTAATCTACAAATGTTGCGTATCAAAACTGTTTTGAGTTATTTTAGCATACACTGTAAAAAAATTTCCGAAATTCACGAGCCGCTTTCCATGATTCCTTTCGTGAATTTATGAAGCATATTTCTGATACAACCTTTTCCGTGAAATGATGGAAAGAAACCTTAAATTCACAGATTTTTCGTACGACAGGAAAATTCTGAATTTTCAGAAACCTATCCGCAATTCCTTTCTTACACTGCTGCCCACCCAAAATGCAACAACACCAAGACGGAAGCATCCGATTTGCCTGAAATTCGCACCATGCGTCGCCCGCGAGAGGACATGCAAACGATTAGCATTGCAGGGCATATGCAAATCATGTGCGCCCAGCACGCCACCGAGAAGCACTATAAGAAGGGTGCACAGAAGGCGTGTAAGTAGTGGAAGTGCGTTGTGCTGCCGGACCTGTGCGTGGGAAACTTCCTGATGCCTCGTCGCAGAATACGGCAGTCATTCCAGCACGTTTCGGGTTTTTTTTTTTTATTTTTATTGTAGATTTAACGACCACCGTGAGCAACTCAATGGGCTATAAGCAGTCGCCCGTCCCTAATTTAGGGTCACTGGTTCCAGGGAAGGGAGAGAGCCAGTGCCGTAAGACAAACACAACATCCATGCCCGACCGGGATTCGAACCCGGACCCCTTACGGACGAATGATCAGAGGCCAGCGCCTTAGACCACTGTGCCACCGGGGCGGCATTTCGGGGTTCCACAGAGAACGAATAGTGGCTTATCGCAAAGGCGGTTTATCGTACCGAGACATCGGCGCCCGTGTGGGATGACATCCAGCCACAGTGAGGCGAGAATGGATTTGGTGGGTGCAGGAGGGATGGACGGACCGACGTGAGGGATTGCCGCAGCCGTGGCACACTACCGAACGACAGGACCGGCATGTTGTGCGGCGGGCATTGACGGCTCGCACCGTCACATCAGGAACGCTAGCGCAGGAATTAGGGTGTGTTGCGCAACAACCTGTGTCAGTACTTAGCGTTCGACGTCGTCTGCAGGAGTGGGGACTTGTCGCACGGTGCCCATTGCTCCGATTATCATTGACGTTACACCACCGGCGAGTGCGGCGGCAGTGGGTCGTTGAACGCCACACCTGGACTACGGAATGTCACGACATTGTCTTCTCCGACGAATCCCGCTTCTGCCTGATACACCACGATGGTCGGATCCACGTGTGGCGGCACCGCGGCGAGAGACTGTATGACGCCTGCATTATGCATCGCCATACCGGTTCGTCGCCTGGCGTTATGGTTTGGGGCGCAATTGGATATGATACCCGCAGCCCTATGGTACGCATCGCCGGTACACTCAACATCCACCGCTACATCTCCGACGTTTAGGAGCCTGTATTCCTCCCTTGCCTGCAGGACCTGCCAGCGACCACGTTTCAACAGGACAACGCGCTCCCGCACGTGGCACGCATCCTGCAACAATTCTTCACGGCCCATCAGGTGTCACTGCTACCGTGGCCGCCTGTTCTCCCGATATGTCGCCCATCGAACACGTCTGGTCGCTGATCGGCAATCGAGTGGCCCGGCAAGTACCACCCGCAGCTATGCCTGATGAACTGTGGCAAGGTGTGGAAGCAGCATGGACCGACATACCCCAAGCCCACATCCAAAGCCTCTTTCGTTCGATGCCGCGGCGTGCAGCGGCCGTTATTGCCAGCCATGGGGGCCACACGAACTATTGATGTCTGCGTGTTCCGCAAGTCGCACGGGCCTGTAAGCTCAATCGTTTCATCTTTGTATCTGTTGTTGTGTGTCCAGTAAATCTGGCTTTGCTATCTCGTGTCCTTCTTGGTGCTGCATTTTGGGTGGCCAGCAGTGTATATTGAGGGTAATTAACCGTTTTTAAGATGTATTACGTGAAAATTCTGAATTTTCGGAAACCTTTCCGCAATTCCTTTCTTATATTGACGGTAAATTCTCGTTTTTAAGATGTATTAACGGAAAATTCTGAATTTTCAGAAACCTTTTCGCAATTCTTTTCGCATATTAACGGAAAATCTCCGTTCTCACTTTTCCCTGTCCATATATCGCGAAAACATTTCAGTAATAGGAGTGCGGGGAATACTTGAGGTTCGATTAATTGTTATATTTCTTTCTTTTTTTTTTTTTTTTTGGAAGTTTGACGACCACCGTGAGCAACTCAATGGGCTATAAGAAGTCGCCCGTCCCTAATTTAGGACCACTGGTTCCAGGGAATGGTAAGAGCCAACGCTGTAAGACAAACACAACATCCATGCCTCACCGGCATTCGAACCTGGACCCATCTCGGACGAATGATCAGAAGCCATCGTTTAGACAAAATGCGTCACAAATTTCAATCGTCTGTCAAAGGAACTTACCTTGGCCGCCCCTGTGGCGCAGTAGTAGCTTCTGATCTTTTTCCGAGATGTGTCCAGCTTCGAATTCTGGTGAAGCATGGATGACGGCTTAACGTGCTCAACCGACGCAACGGCGGATATTTAGCAGTTTGAGGGTTCTTACCTGCCTGGGATCAATCCTGAGACCTCCTTGTTGGGTTATACGTCAATTCGTCGCCTGCGTCAATTCGTCGCGTACAAATTCGTCGACTACGTCAATTCGTCGCGTTTACAAATTTTGGTTACATGCAAAACGAATGCAGGAAAACGTACGATTTCGAACGTCTTCCGCCCTGATCATATTTATAAGTTTTGGACACTCAGACAGAATAGGAATATTACGCTTTTTCTTGGGCACTAAAAATAAATTAATATGTCTATGCCTAACGCCTAAGCTTGGGCCTTTTTAACAGTTTTTATTCCATTGTGCTCATATTCATGAAGTTTGCACACCAAGTCATGTTAGTATTATTGCGATTTTGCTTAGGCATTAAATATTAATACCTTGACCTAGGCCTAGGCCCTTTTAACAGTTTTTCTTCCATAGTTTTCATATTCATAAAGTTTACAGGCCAAGTGAAGTTAGTATCATTGCGCCTTTACTTAGGTAATAAATATTAATACCTTGGCCTAGGCCTAGGCCTTTTAACAGGTTTTATTCCATCGTGCTCATATTCATAAAGTTTACACACCAAGTGAAGTTAGTATTATTGCGATTTTGCTTAGGCATTAAATATTAATACCTTGGCCAAGGCCTTTTTAACAATTTTCATTCCATCGTGTTCATATCTATAAGGTTTAGACACCATGTCAAGTTAGTATTATTGCGCTTTTACTTAGGTATTAAATATTAATTGCTTTGCCTAGGCCTAGGCCTTTTTAACAGTTTTTATTCCATCGTGCTCATATTCATAAAGTTCACACACCAAGTCAAGTTAGTATTACTGCGATTTTGCTTAGGCATTAAATATTAATACCTTGGTCTAGGCCTAGGCCTTTTTAACAATTTTTCTTCCATAGTTTTCATATTCATAAGGTTTAGACTCCAAGTCAAGTTAGTATTATTGCGCTGTTACTTTGGCATTAAATATTATTACCTTAGCCCAGGCCTAGGCCTTTTTAACAGTTTTTATTCCATCGTGTTCATATCTATAAGGTTTAGACACCATGTCAAGTAAGTATCATTGCGCATTTACATAGGCAATAAATATTAATACCTTGGCCTAGGCCTAGACCGTTGCAGTCACGAACGTTGACGATTAAGCAATCCTCGCCCCGTTCTCACGAATTATTTCATTAACCCAGGATTTATATGTTGAGGTGGCAAGATCCTTTCTACATCAACCAAATTCTCTCATGCAGCGTATTGCGTTCCCCGTGCAGTTCTCCTACCTGACCACTGTTTCGGTGTCCAGTGTAGATTCTTTAGCTTGCTATACAATTCCCATTCAATTTTTTTTTTTTTTTTTTTTTTTTTTTTTTTGTAAAAATAGTACACATAAATCGTCCACCGTTGTCTTTGTAGTTCATTTTAGTTACAACCAATTTCATATTTTCATAACTTTCCTTCAGTGGCACAGAATTCGCCACAGGAACAACAGCATACTTGCTGCTCGTGTGTAAAAGAACTGCTTCTGATTTCTTGAAAAATCCATGAAATTCAATCAACATCACCAAATACACTGAAGTGCCAGAAAAACTGGCACAGACGAGCTTATGCAAAATACATAGCAACGTCACCTATGCGCGTACTCGGTTGCGTCCACCAGTACGTATATAAAGCGATAGACAGCCTTGCTAGCTGTTAGAGCTGTTTTCGGCATGAGAATGACAAGTAATAACGATTTAAGCGATTTTCAACTAGATTTCATAGTTGGCGCTCGTGAGATGGGCCATAGTATTTCGGAGGTAGAAATGAAGTTCGGATTTTCACGGACGACCATTGCAAGGGTGTACCATGACTACAAGAACTTCGGCAAAACCTCCAAACTACGATACCAGTGTGGCCGTAAAAAGACATTGGGTGAACGTGACCATCGTCGGCTGTCAAGAATCGTTTCACGCGACACTCTCGCAGGTAGCATCGGAATTCAATGCTGGAGCCTCAACAAGCATCAGCGTCTGGACTGTGAAACGTACCCTGCACGGTATGGGCTTTGGGAGCCGAAGCCCAACTCGAGTCCCCTTGATGGGTGCACGACACAGAGCTATGCGCCTCGCTTGTGAACGGCAACACCACCACTAGACACTTGATGACTGGAAATAAGTAGCCTTGTCTGACGAGTTGCGTTTCCAACTGTATCGGGCAGATGGAAGAATTCGTGTATGGCGCAAACTCCATGAAGCCATGGATTCCGCCTGTCAACAGAGAATTGTACCGGCTGGTGGGGGGGTCCGTAATGGTATGGGGTGTGTTTAGCTGGACTTCACTGGGACCCCTGGTACGTCTACAAACGTCTGTGGCCGGCCAACGCTATGTGCGCATCCTTTCTGATGAGGTACACCCGTTCATGTCCTGCATCATACTGATGGGTTGGGCCTGTTCCAACAGGACAATGCACCTCCACGCAAGTGTCGGAACGCCACATTATGGTTAGAGGAGCATTCCTCTGAGTTTGGGGTGTTGCCATTCCCACCCAAGTTCCCAGATCTGAACGTGATAGAACACATTTGGGATGCCATGCAACGCGCTATCGAACACAGGAATCAGAGACCTCGGAATACACCCGAATTGTGGAACACTCTGCAGGAAGTATGGTGTGCATTGCCTACAGCATATTTCCAAAAGCTAGTGGAGTCCATGCCCCGTCGTATTTCTGCAGTCCAGCGCTCCCGTGGGGGACCTACCAAGTATTAGACTGGTGTACCAGTTTTTCTGGCACTTCAGTGTATGTATGTATGCCTTGACGTGTTACCGTTGTCGTAAAGGAGAAAGGTGGACCGACTAACTACAAATTGCGATAATGCAGACAGTTGTCCCAAAACATTGAGGTGTCCGAATACTTTTGATAATATAGTGTATGTATATTTGAGGGGGGTGGGAGATAACGACCACCGCGAGCAACTCATTGGACTATAATCAGTCTCTCGTTCCAAATATGGGGTCACCGGTTCCAGGGGTGGGGGTGAGCCAGTGAAGTGAGTCAAACATACCATTGATTTTTCAACCGCGAGCAACTCATTGGGCTTGTTCAAGCACAAGTTTGTCCGCGACGGGCATCGAAGCAGTGTCCCCTCACTGCGAAATAAGTCACTCTCCCAACGGAGCTACGCGGACAGAATGGCTCGCTGCAGATTTGTCGTCTTGACACATGTTTTCACCTCTGTAGTACGTCACATCACCTCCCTCTTAATTTTTTTTTTCTTTGAAGCAAAGTACGAATTTTTAATTAATTCCAAATAATGTGTGGAACAAACATCACGCATTTTTCAAAGAACCCAACGGCCAATGGATCAATTTTCCACAATCCGAAGCCAATGTGAAAACACAAGTTTGTCCACGACGGACATCGAAACCGTGTCCACTCACTCCGGAGTAAGTCGCTCTCCCACCGAGCTACGCGGACAGAATGTCTCTCTGCAGATTTGTCGTCTTGACAGATGTTTTCACCACTGTAGTACGTCACAGGCTGTAAACAGTCCCTCGTTCCAAACATGGAGCCATTGAAGGCCGCGGCCCGCGGGTGGCCTAGTGGGCAACGTTCGTTACTGCCACGGAAAAGACCTCAGGTTCGATCCCAGCAGGTAGGAACGCTATATCCACTAAATATCCGCTGTGCGTCGGATGGGCACGTTAAGCCGTCGGGATCCGGGTACTTCCCCTCGGTAGTAAATAAGGGCGTCTTCTACCTCGCTTCCGTGTCACTTTCCTATCGGGCACTCTAGCCCAAATCTCCTAGCTTCCTATTTCTAAGAGTTGTTTAAGACCTGGGGTCAGACACTCCCTTCCTAAAATCCTCTACATCTGATCTGATCTGATGGGCACGTTAAGCCGTCGGACCCCGGGTACTGGCCCCCCGGTAGTAAATAAGGTCGTCTTCTACCTCGCTTCCGTGTGACTTTCCTATCGGGCACTCTAGCCCAAATCTCCTAGCTTCTTATTTCTAAGGGTTGTTTAAGACCTGGGGTCAGACACACCCTTCCTAAAATCCCCTACATATGATCTGATCTGATGGGCACGTTAAGCCGTCGGACCCCGGGTACTGCCCCCCCGGTAGTAAATAAGGGCGTCTTCTACCTCGCTTCCGTGTGACTTTCCTATCGGGCACTCTAGCCCAAATCTCCTAGCTTCCTATTTCTAAGGGTTGTTTAAGACCTGGGGTCAGACACTCCCTTCCTAAAATCCTCTACATCTGATCTGATCTGAAGGGCACATTAAGCCGTCGGACCCCGGGTACTGGCCCCCCCGGTAGTAAATAAGGGCGTCTTCTACCTCGCTTCCGTGTGACTTTCCTATCGGGCACTCTAGCCCAAATCTCCTAGCTTCCTATTTCTAAGGGTTGTTTAAGACCTGGGGTCAGACACTCCCTTCCTAAAATCCTCTACATCTGATCTGATCTGAAGGGCACATTAAGCCGTCGGACCCCGGGTACTGGCCCCCGGTAGTAAATAAGGGCGTCTTCTACCTCGCTTCCGTGTGACTTTCCTATCGGGCACTCTAGCCCAAATCTCCTAGCTTCCTATTTCTAAGGGTTGTTTAAGACCTGGGGTCAGACACTCCCTTCCTAAAATCCTCTACATCTGATCTGATCTGAAGGGCACATTAAGCCGTCGGACCCCGGGTACTGGCCCCCCGGTAGTAAATAAGGGCGTCTTCTACCTCGCTTCCGCGTCACTTTCCTATCGGGCACTCTAGCCCAAATCTCCTAGCTTCCTATTTCTAAAGGTTGTTTAAGACCTGGGGTCAGACACTCCCTTCCTAAAATCCTCTACATCTGATCTGATCTGAAGGGCACGTTAAGCCGTCGGACCCCGGGTACTGGCCCCCGGTAGTAAATAAGGGCGTCTTCTACCTCGCTTCCGTGTGACTTTCCTATCGGGCACTCTAGCCCAAATCTCCTAGCTTCCTATTTCTAAGGGTTGTTTAAGGCCTGGGGTCCGACACTCCCTTTCTAAAATTCTCTACATGTGATCATTTGATCATGAAGCCATTGGTTCCGGGCATGGGGGTGAGCCAGTGGAGTAAGTCAAGCATACCATCGATTTTTCAACCGCGGTTTGTTCCGGGATCCTCGGCTGACAAATGTTTAGAGTCCAGTTTCTCGTACCAATCGGCTGCGGGCGCTTTCACTGTATTATGTTTTTCAAGTGGAAACTTCTAGAAATTAGGCGAATATTTTATATTATTAAATATAACTGCATTTCTGACAGTCGGTATTCAAATATGGAAGTAAATCACTATAAAAAAATAGGAATTTGAATAATGTGAAGTAGTGCAAATTTTATTGCGATAGTAAGTGATCTGATTAACTGCATGTCACACATATACATTTTGATGCTATCTCTGAATTTGTTGTAAGCTTAATATATGAAAACTATTTGGTTGCGGCTTTGTTACGACACTTATCTGCCAATGTCTTCGATTTTAATTTCTTCCTTTGCATTTAGGTGTTCATTTCCCATAGATCTCGATTTTGTCCAGGAAAATAAACGCAGTCTAAGAGCTAAAATATATACCATTGAGCAGTTGGGATGGAGGTTATTGCAAAAGAATGTGGAAGATATGTTAATTAAACTGATGAACATGCTAATTGAAATCTGTGTTGAAATGAAGTTTGGTACCGAATTTCATTAAAATTCGATTACCACCGGAGCCACTAAAGCGGTCAAAATAATTGCCTCACGGCAGCTTTAATTGCTTTTATTTTCCGCATTAATTCCTACAACCTCTCGTTCGTTTTTGACTTGTCTTGAATAGTCGCGTTCACCATGGAGTTGGATGATTTGAATTTTTTCTAATATAGAAACCTATTAATTTTTTCCAGATTGTCCTTGGTCGTCCTTTTGTCCCGTGAACGTGTTTTGTATTTTATTCTCTCATCCCATCAAGATATAATTAATGTGAAAGCTGTTTTATCTCCAAATTTTGGGTTAGAAAACTATAAAAAGAGAGAAAGAACGGCATGTCTTCGATCTACATGGCTTCACAAAGGTAAACTACTTTTACATCGCTAATAAATTGAAGGCTGTAGAAATTTAGACTTTGAAATTGCATAGATAACCTACACGTTGTGAATATCCACATTTTGTCGGTAGTGGAACCCATATCCTTCTGCTCCGGAGCTGAGTGCATTCTGAATTAAACTACACAGACAAAGTAATGCGACTGCTACTTGTCGTCTTGATATGTGCGTCACCTATTAATGCGTCACATAACGGGTGAGTCAAAAGTCGAAGGACACCATTGTATTTCAGAAACGGGAGGGAAAATGAAATATCTGAATACCCCTGCAAAGAATCGGTGAGAGGGCCTATTTTTTACGAACATGGCCGCCATCTCGAAATCCGCAATATTGGACCAAGGTCAAATTTTTCAAATGGTAAGGGGGTCATGTTCCATATCCAACGAGACAAGAATTTTATCAGAAATTGATAGCCGTAATCAGGTTTAACATACACTATATTGACAAAAGTCACCGGACACCCCTTCAAAAGCAATCCGCTGCGTTGTTAAGATGCACGGTATAGCTGCAAACGGTATAAAAACAATCCTGCAACTGACCGCGATCATATCGCACTGTGAGGTTGAGTGAAAATGTCGATGAACTGACTTTGAGAAAGGAAAGATTGTTGGGTGTTATATTAGTGGGTTGTCCATAAGAGAATAATACAAGCCTGCAGCTGACCGCGATCATATCGCACTGTGAGGTTGAGTGAAAATGTCGATGAACTGACTTTGAGAAAGGAAAGATTGTTGGGTGTTATATTAGTTGGTTGTCCATAAGAGAATAATACAAGCCTGCAACTGACCGCGATCATATCGCACTGTGAGGCTGAGTGAAAATGTCGATGAACTGACTTTGAGAAAGGAAAGATTGTTGGGTGTTATATTAGTGGGTTGTCCATAAGAGAAACCGAGAGGTGTTTAAACATACCCAAGTCAACTGTTTTGGATGTACTGAATAAGTGGAAGACACATGGCGTGCCTGAAGCAGCAAAACGTACCGGCAGACCAAAGAAAATCAGTGATAGAGGGCGTCGAAACCTCAGGAGAGTAGTTACAGCTCATCGAGGGAGTACTGCACAAGAAGTGAGTGTACAGGTGAGTAAAAATGCTGGAACATCGGTATGTACACGTACCATTCGCAGAGCACTTCATTCCATGGGTTACCGTGGTCGTGCGGCTGCTCATAAGCCTTTCATCTCCACTTGGAATGCTACTTGTCGTTTAGCATGGTGTGAAAACATTTATCATGGACTGTAGATCAATGGAAACGGGTCCTATGGACTGATGAATCCAGATACACGATCCATCAGTCTGATGGCCGTGTGTGGGTATGGCGGCAGCCGAGTGAACGCTATTTACCACAATGTACTGTTCCTACGGTCAAGTTTGGAGCTGGCAGTGTACTCGTGTGGGGGTGTTTTTCGTGGTATGGTCCCGGCCCATTGGTTATCGTGGACAAACCTGTTAACCAGCACGTGTATCTCGATATTCTGGACAATTATGCCCTACCAACTTCGTGGCAATACTATCGAACCGAGCCTTGTTGGTACCAGCAGGATAATGCACCAAGCCATAAAAGAATGGCTGTTTCGGCGTGGTTTGACGATAATTCCGTATCGTGTGTGGACTGGACAGCACACAGTCCGGATCTTAATCCCATAGAGCACCTATGGGAAGAATTAGAGCACCACATAAGAATGGAACCAAGGCCTGCTACTAAGCAGCAGTTAGCGGCAGCATTATGTACTGAATAAAAGCGAATACCTATCGCTGTGTTCCAAAACCTTGTCGAAAGCATGTCTCGAAGGGTCAGTGCATGCAATAAGGCCAAAAGTGGACCGACACCGTACTATTTAATGTATGTCAATAAATGCTGTGTTGTGTTTCTCTTCTAGGTGTCCGGCGACTTTTGTCAATATAGTGTATGTGATGTGGTTTACAAGTTATCAACCCAGAAAGTTGAAATAACCGTTGTTTGTTGCAGGTAAGTTAAGACGGCATTGACGAAAGAGAAGATTGAGGTCATCCTAATGTCTGGGGAACGCAGCTTCTGTATCATAGCCGCTGACTTCAATAACTGACACCCAGAAAGACAACCATTTTCACACAGCACTGTCGCATACGTGGTATCGAAATTCCGAGAAACTGAGACTGTGGACGACAAGCCACGTAGCGGTCGGCCGAAACCTGCTATCGACGAGGAAACCTCAACAATGGTCTAGGCATACTTTGCAAAGCGTCCACAACGTAGTACACGACATCTCGCAGCAGAATGTACTATCAGCCATTCAGCCGCTGTAGGTTCAATTCCTAGGTCACTGGTTTGACCAGCGTGGTCCTGTGGAACAGCCAGCTAGATCCCCAGAGCTCACACCACTCGACTTTTATCTGTGGAGTCATCTGAAACACGTGGTGTATATTGAGGAAATCCGTGACAAACACCACTTTCAGCAATATATCCTGTAGGCCCATACCCGCATTTCTCCCGATATTCTTGTGAGGGTCAATAACGACTGGATCAATCGCCTTCAGCTCTGTGTTCAGCAACAGGGACAACACATTGAACACATCAAATAGCTGCGCATCACAGGGTACTTTAGAGGTTAGTATTTCAAATTTCTGTGCTGATAACTTGTGAACCACAACACATAAGTCAAATCTGATTTCGGCAATTAATTTCTGAGAAAATTCTGGTCTTGCCTGATATGCAACATGACCCCCTTACCATTTGAAAAATTTGACCTTGATCCAATATGGAGTATTTCAAGATGGCGGCCATGTTCTGGAAATAGCCTAAAAGATAGCTCCCTCACCTATTCTTTGCTGGGGTATTCGGATATTTCATTTTCTCTCCCGTTTCTGAAATACAAGGGTATCCTGCGACTTTTGACTCACCCTGTATATCCTCCCTTTCATAAAGGCGGGGGCACGAAATCGCAGGTTTCAGGACGGCGGGAAACCATGGTTGAAGTAACTAACTCTCTGTAGAAGACGGAACTGTTACTGATTCCAGACGATGAGTAGAAGAAGCATGACACATCTTTCGAAACGAAGAAGAGTTCTTTTTTTTTTTTTTTTTTTTGTGGTTTTAACGACCACCGTGAGCAACTCAATGGGCTATAAGCAGCCGCCTGTCCCTAATTTAGGGTCACTGGTTCCAGGGAAGAGAGAGAGCCAGTGCCGTAAGACAAACACAACATCCATGCCTCACCGGGATTCGAACCCGGACCCGTTACGGACTAATGATCAGAAGCCATCGCTTAGACCACTGCGCCACCGTGGCGGCGAAGAAGAGTTCTTTCGAAACGGCCAGTGGATCCATTTTTACGTTCGGGCGCCAATGTAAAACCCAGATTTGCCGGTGGCTGATTCGAATCCTTTTGCTCTGGTGTTAAATACTTTCCCAGTTAAGCTACACCAACAAGAGCTATTCACTCACATATATCGCATGAGGGACTAGATTGGCCGTCTGCCCTGTTGAGTATACGCTTGCGCTGTGACAACCATGGAGCCTTAATGAGTGGGTCAAAATGTTGGAGTGGGGCATACTACGAAGAATAATTTGGACTTGCTTATGAAGTGAGGGGGACACGGATTCGACTGGATTCCGAAGCGAGGGGACACGGATTCAACTGGATTCCGAAGTGAGAGGACACGGATTCAACTGGATTCCGAAGTGAGGAAGACACGGGTTCAACTGGATTCCGAAGTGAGGGGACACGGATTCAACTGGATTCCGAAGTGAGGGGACACGGATTCAACTGGATTCCGAAGTGAGGGGACACGGATTCAACTGGATTCCGAAGTGAGGGGACACGGATTCAACTGGATTCCGAAGTGAGGGAACAAGGATTCAGCTGGATTCCGAAGTGAGGGGACACGGATTCAACTGGATTCCGAAGTCAGGGGACACGGATTCAACTGGATTCCGAAGTCAGGGACCAAGGATTCAACTGGATTCCGAAGTCAGGGGACACGGATTCAACTGGATTCCGAAGTGAAGGGACATGGATTCGATGTCCGTCGCGGACAAATTTAGATACATGGATTCCGAAGTGAGGGGACACTGATTCAACTGGATGCCGAAGTGAGGGGACACGGATTCAACTGGATGCCGAAGTGAGGGGACACGGATTCGATGCCCGTCGTGGACAAATTTGGATACATGGATTCCGAAGTGAGGGGACACGGGTTCGATGCCCGTCGCGGATAAATTTGTGTCGTCACACGAGGACCAACTCGCTTTTAGGTAGGCACCTCTAACGTTTTGTCTATTGAATATACATATGATTTAATGACAGTTTTTTGTAGTTTTTAACAAGTTCTTTCAAAAATTAGGCATAGGAAAAAAAAAAGCTTAGCCGTCCTGCTGCCTAAAAAAATATTTAAAAATAGCTTAGCCGCCGTGCTGCCCGTGCGGTACGAAGAGTTGGCTTCTATCCATTTGTCCGTGATGGCTCCTGGTTCGAATTGCGAGCGAGGCATGGATGGTGTGTTTGTTCTCTGGTATTAACTATTTTTTTCCTGGAGCGAGCGGCCCCAATTAGGAATGACGACTGCCTTCAACTCATCGAGTTATTTCTTTGGTTGCCCTTAACATCTCCCACCTCACCACAAAAAATACAGATAGGCTCAGTTCTGATTGAGCCGTCAGTTTGGAACGCAGGACTACGACTTGTAGATCAGAGAATTGAAATGAGCTAGTCGAGTATCGTTTCGAAACGTTTATTTAATTTGTTATAGCCAACACAGGTCTACGATATGAAAAGTAGCTTACATAATTTTTACAAATAATGCTGGATAAATTGCGAACACAAAGCAGATCGATACACGGATTATCCAACGTGGTGTTCTGTCTTCTTGGACTTCTTACATTCCTCATCACTTGCTCTTGCCGCTCGTTTTGATTTTCTCCGTTTTTGCTTGCGTTCCTTCTGCGAATTCCACCGCAATGTCGAAAATGTCGACCCGTTCACACTAAAACATTTTTTTATAATTTTAGTTTAAACCACTGCGAAATGTTCTTCGTATGTTTGAATAGATCTCGTCGAGAGCTTTAAAATGATACCACGCACAGTCGTGTTGCGGTCATGGTTGCCGAGATAGACTGAGTCAAACTGGTTTTGGTCAAACGCGGTGGCACACTCAGAAATATTGCATCGTCACCCCCACGTACAGGGAGCTAGGGGTGCCTGGCGCGCGCGATGTATTGCGCAGTACGCGAATCGGACTCCATGATGTTTCCGAATATGCCAACACGATTAGTGTACGGCACGTATTTTTAATGCTACAATAATTTCAATTGGGACCTATTTTTTACGCTTTCCAACCGCAGGTTGAAGAAGCGTACATGATCCAGCTTTGTGCGTCTGTCTGTCTGTCTGTCTGTCTGTCCGTCTATCCGTCCGCACGATAACTTGCGTAAAAATGGTTCGATTTCGATGAAATTTTAGTATGTGGTAGGGAACCACTTGGGAACGAACCAATTGAAAATGGGCGAAATGGGGTCAAAAGGTCAGGACATAGGAGCGGGATCCATTCCATTGCCCTTATGCGTCATAACTTACGTAAAAACGCTTCGATTGCGACAAACCTTTATCATATTATTCAGGAGGTATACTGAACCGGTTCTGTTTAATATAATCGAAATGGGGTCAAAGGTCAGGTCACAGGAGTGAGATTTATTCCACATCCATTATCATCATAACTTGAGTAATGATTTCTGGTATGTTGGAAAGCGTATCATAATAAATGCATTGCATGATTTTATTAACTTGTTGTCACAGGCGGTAGGACGTAAGTAACCCCATACTATCCGCGGAGTTACACGTAGCCCTACTTCAAAACACTAACACTAAAGCATTCCTTTTCACTAAATTCAATTTCTTAAAGCTATACAATTTTTAGCACATAATTTTTCTTCTTCATATCACTTGAGGAAGTGGTTATCTTCTTTTTATTTACGCTTTCCAACCGTAGGTTGAAGAAGCGTATATGTTCCAGCTTTGTCCGTCTTTCCGTTGGTCCGCACGATAACTTACGTAAAAATGGTTCGATTTCGACGAAATTTTAGTATGTGGTAGGGGACCACTGGGGACGAACCCTATTGAAAATGGGTGAAATGGGATCAAAGGTCACGACATAGGATCGGGATACATTCCATCGCCCTTATGCGTTATAACTTACGTAAAAATGCTTCGATTGAGACAAAACTTCATCATGTTGTTCAGGTAATACACTTGAGCGGTTCTGTTGAATATCATCGAAATGGGGTCAAAGGTCAGGTCATAGAAGCAATATTTATTCTACAGCCATTATCCTCATAACTTGAGTAATGATTTCTGGTATGTTGGAAAGCGTATCATAATCAATGCATTGCATGATTTTACTAACTTGTTTACGCTTTCCAGCCGTAGGTTGAAAGAGCGTATATGCTCCAGCTTTGTCCGTCTGCCTGTTTCTGTCTGTCTGACCATTCGCACGATAACTCGCGTAAAAATGGTTCGATTTCGATGAAATTTTAGTAATTGATAGGGGGATTACCTAGGAACTAACCCTATTGAAAATGGGGGAAATGGGTCAAAGGTCAGGACATAGGAGCTGGATTCCTTCCATCGCTCTTGTGCGTCATAACTTATGTAAAAATGCTTCGATTGCGACAGATCTTTGGTATGTTGTTCCGGAGATGTACTGAACCGATTCTGTTTAATATCATCAAAATGGGGTCAAAGGTTAGGGCATAGGAGCGAGATTTATTCCGCAGCCATTAACCTCATAACTTGACTAAATATGCTTCTATTGAGACAAAACTTTGGTATGTTGTTCCGGAGACAAAACTTTGGTATGTTGTTCTGAACCAATTCTGTTTAATATAATCGAAATGGGGTCAATGGCCAGGGCACAGGAGCGAGATTTATTCCACAGCCATTATCCTCATAACTTGAGTAATAACTTGAGTAATGATTTCTGGTATGTTGGAAAGCGTATCATAATCAATGCATTGCATGATTTTACTAACTTGTTTTCTTTTCTTTTAGGGGTGGGGGTACCAATCTACGTAAATATATGTCTGTTTTCGTTTTCTCATGTTTAAAGAGCCAGTGGTTCTGATGTTTCATATCCTCAACCGTTAGATGGAAATGTGATTTCAGAATCAACCATACTACGTACACGTTTGTTTCTGAGTAGTTTGGTGACGGAAAACTCTCAAGTGTTATTTTTTCTTCATCTTGATAGAGCATAAATTTACCGCTCACGATTTATTAGCTTACCAGTGCTTATTTCTCGAAAAAAAAATTACAATCAGTGCCCAATTCTATATTTATGTTTTTCTTTTTTCGTGACATCGCAAGGTGTTATTGAAACCTCAATCTTTGTTTTGACACGTAAGAAGTTTCAAGCATACAGTATTCTCGAGCGTCACAGTTTATTGCTCCATTAATATCAGAATTGGTGGAAAGGGATGGGTTAGGGCCAGTATCTCATTATCTTTATTTTTTGACACGATTGTTGGGAGAAAGTGCCCAGTCTAGATGAAACTAACTTCAGCTCTTTCAGGAATGTACCCAAACAGAATGTAATTTTTATGTTCAGAGAAAGAATAATTTACATATCTTTCGACCACTAGGCTTGATATCATCCGCAGTTACCTTCTGGCTGATAGTTTTGCGAGAAGGAGGGGCGGAGTTAGGGGCGAATTGGCCCTCCGGGATACCGGGACATTTCCCGGTGGACCACTTGAGAAACGCCCCACTTTCTCGTAACTCCTTTTTTTTTTTTATTGGATGCTTAACGATCACCGTGAGCAATTCAGTGAGTTATAATCAGTCGCCCGACCCTAATTTAGGGCCACTGGCTCCAGGGAAGGGAGAGAGCCAAACACAACATCCATGCCTGACCGGAAGTCGACCCCGGACCCATCTCAGGCGAATGATGAGAAGCCATCGTTTAGACCACTGCGCCACTGGGGCGGCCTTATCTCCTTTTCTTTTTTTTTTTTTTTTTTTTTTGATTGGAGGTTTAACGACCACCGTGAGCAACTCAATGGGCTATAAGCAGTCGCCCGTCCCTAATTTTGGGTCACTGGTTCCAGGGAAGGGAGAGAGCCAGTGCCGTAAGACAAACACAACATCCATGCCTGACCGGGATTCGAACCCGGACCCCTTACGGACGAATGATCAGAGGCCAGCGCCTTAGACCACTGCGCCACCGGGACGGCTATCTCCTTTGTCTGGATTGTTTGGAAAGAACGAATAATTATTTGGAACTTTTTTTTTTTTTTGATTGGAGGTTTAACGACCACCGTGAGCAACTCAGTGGGCTATAAACAGTCGCCCGTGCCTAATTTAGGGATACTGATTCCAAGGAAGGGAGAGAGGCAAGGCCATAAGACTAACACAACATCCATGCCTCACCGGGATTCGAACCCGGACCCCCTTTCGGATGAATGATCAGAGGCCATCGCTTAGTCCACTGCGCCACCGGGGCGGCATTTTTTGGAACTCATGAATAAGAAATGATTACTTCATTTGAGCTTTATGTTATGTGTTTAAAATGTCATTGTCGTAGAAAAAAATTTTATGTTTCCTTCTATCGATATATGTGTTGGGTGTTACATTGGCCGTTTGCTCTAAAATGACAAATGCCGCCCCGGTGGTGCAGTTGTCTAAGCGATGGCCTCTGATCATTCATCCGAAAGGGGGTCCGGGTTCGAATCCCAGTGAGGCATGGATGCTGTGTTTGTCTTACGGCACTGGCTCTCTGCCTTCCCTGGAACCAGTGACCCTAAATTAGGGACGGGCGACTGCTTATAGCCCATTGAGTTGCTCACGGTGGTCGTTAAACTTTCAATCAAAAAAAAATGACAAAGCAAAATTTTCTCTACTTCAGTAGAAAAAAAAAATTGCCGCGGGACCATGATCACTGTTGTAAATAAATTAGCCGCCCGGTGGCGCAGTGGTCTAAGCGATAGCTTCTGATCATTCGTCCGTAAGGGGTCCGGGTTCGAATCCCGGTCAGGCATGGATGTTGTGTTTGTCTTACGGCACTGGCTCTCTCCCTTCCCTGGAACCAGTGACCCTAAATTAGGGACGGGCGACTGCTTATAGCCCATTGAGTTGCTCACGGCGGTCGTTAAACCTCCAATCAAAAAAAAAAAAAAAAAAATAGCCTATTGAGTTGCTCACGGTGGTCGTTAAACCTCCAACCAATGTTGTTGTTGTTGTTTGGAGGTTTAACGACCACCGTGAGCAACTCAATGGGCTATAAGCAGTCGCCCGTCCCTAATTTAGGGTCGCTGGTTCCAGGGAAGGGAGAGAGCCAGCGCCGTAAGACAAACTCAACATCCATGCCTCACCGGGATTCGAACCCGGACCCCTTCGGACGAATGATCAGAGGCCAACGCCTTAGACCACTGCGCCACCGGGGCGGCAAACCTCCAACCAAAAAATAATAATAATAATAATTAAAGTTGGAGCCAAAGGTACATTGGTAGGCCCTTCCTTCCATCTGAAGTCTTGAAAGAGGCACTAGGCCGCCCCGGTGGCGCATTGGTCTAAGTGATGGCCTCTGATCATTCGTCTGAACGAGGTCCGGGTTCGAATCCTGGTGAGGATGGATGTTGTGTTTGTCTTACGGCACTGGCTCTCTCCCTTCCCTTGAACCAGTGACCCTAAATTAGGGACGGGCGACTGTTTATAGCCCATTGAGTTGCTCACGGTGGTCGTTAAACCTCCAACCAAAAACTAATAATAATAATAATTAAGATTGGAGCCAAAGGTACATTGGTAGGCCGTTCCTTCCATCTGAAGTCTTGAAAGAGGCACTAGGCCGCCCCGGTGGCGCATTGGTCTAAGTGATGGCCTCTGATCATTCGTCTGAACGAGGTCCGGGTTCGAATCCTGGTGAGGATGGATGTTGTGTTTGTCTTACGGCACTGGCTCTCTCCCTTCCCTTGAACCAGTGACCCAAAATTAGGGACGGGCGACTGCTTATAGCCCATTGAGTTGCTCACGGTGGTCGTTAAACCTCCAACCAAAAACTAATAATAATAATAATTAAGATTGGAGCCAAAGGTACATTGGTAGGCCTTTCCTTCCATCTGAAGTCTTGAAAGAGGCACTAGGCCGCCCCGGTGGCGCATTGGTCTAAGTGATGGCCTCTGATCATTCGTCTGAACGAGGTCCGGGTTCGAATCCCGGTGAGAATGGATGTTGTGTTTGTCTTACGGCACTGGCTCTCTCCCTTCCCTGGAACCAGTGACCCTAAATTAGGGAAGGGCGACTGCTTATAGCCCATTGAGTAGCTCACGGTGGTCGTTAAACCTCCAATCAAAAAAAAAAAAAAAAAAGAGGCACTAGTAACAATTTTGATGGTCCATCATCTCCACAGTCTTACCCACATAGTGACACAGAGCACAAAGCGATTCACCGACAGAGATGTTCCGATGTCAGCGTCACCGGCAGTGGGCCATGGATCAAAGTGGTAGTTCACGAGTCAAAATAATATGTAGACTTAGAAAAGGCGTCTATTAAAGGATGCAGTACGAATGCCGTTGAGCTGTAGATGATCAGTGACCAAATAAATATGATTATCTAGTACGACTCCCCTTTTTGAGTATGGTTTGATATGTTACATTCAGTCACGTGAGTGGATTTTTAAAATTCTTTCTTAAATCGCTGTTAAAATTTGTTCATGACTGAATTAGTTTTTCAATGCATATTTCAGGGATTCTCTTTCATCCAGGAATTAAGAGAATCCCTTCATGAGGAAATTTATGAGTTCTTCCCCTGTGGGTACGTGTGTTTCTGTAGTGTGCCACAAGACTCAAATTCCCGGCGTGGTCTCGTCGACCCAATCTGCCCCTGGACGGAGTAGTCTAAGCGATGACTTCTGACTATTCATCTGATACAGGTCGGGGTCAGAGTTGGAAACGGGTCAAACATTTCGGACCCGACCCGATCCGGACCCGTAACTGACCCGGACGAATTTTCTTTGAACTATAATTCGAAACTCAATTTATACATACATATACATACTATATAAACGTAGTACATACACTCATCCCAATAACTACTTGATATGTAATAACTGATATCCTTTTTTACGCTTTCCAACCGTAGGTTGAAGAAGCGTATATGCTCCAGCTTTGTCCGTCCGTCTGTCCGCACGATAACTCACGTGAAAATGGTTCGATTTCGACGAAATTTTAGTATGTGGTAGGGGACAACCTGAGAACGAACCCTATTGAAAATGGGCGAAGCAGTGTCAAAGGTCAGGACGTAGGAGCGGGTTCCATTCCATTGCTCTTATGCGTCATAACTTGCGTAAAAATGGTTCGATTTCGATGAAATTCTAGTATGTGATAGAAACCCACCTGGGGACAGACCCTATTGAAAATGGGCGGAATGGGGTCAAAGGTCAGGACATAAAAGCGGGATCCATTCCAATGCCTTTATGCGTCATAACATGCGTAAATATGGTTCGATTTCGATGAAATTTTAGTATGTGGTAGGGAACCACCTGGGCACGAACCCTATTGAAAACAGGCGAAATGGGGTCAAAGGTCAGGCAGGGCATAAGAGCGGGATATATTCCATTGCCCTTATCCGTCATAACTTGCGTAAAAATGGTTTGATTTTGATGAAATTTTAGTATGTGGTAGGGAGCCACTGGGGACGAACCCTATTGGAAATGGGGTCAAAGGTCAGGACACTGGAGTGGGATCCATTCCATTGCCCTTGTGCATCATAACGTACCTAAAATGCTTGGATTGCGACAAAACTTTATCATGTTGTTCCGGAGGTATAGTGAACCGGTTCTGTTGAATATCAACAAAATAGAGTCAAAGGTCATTGCACAAAAGCCAGATTTATTCCACAGCCATTATTCTCATAACTTGCGTAAAACTGCTTCTATTGCAACAAAACGTTATCATGTTGTTCCGGAGGTATAGTGAATCGGTTCTGTTGAATATAATCGAAATGGGGTCAAAGGTCAGGACACAGGAGCGAGATTTATTCCACAGCCATTATCCACATAACTTGAGTAATAATTTCTGGTATGTTGGAAAGCGTATCATAATAAATGTTTTGCATGATTTTACTAACTTGTTTAATAATAAAATTTTGTTACTTGCTAAATTTTAGTGCCATTTTTAGTACCACTATTTTGCGTAATCCAGAAGTAATGGCTGACTATGACCGTGAGTATATCACAAATGGGAATCATTTACGATAATACAAAATGTATTTTTTTTTATGTATTTAGATTGTTCACTCTTTCCACGTTTTGATGGAGGTGCGCATACTTTCAAGTTGGATTTTTGGTTCCATAATCTTTTATTAGACCATCGACATCTTTCTCTGTAATTAAACACTTTCCACATTTTGAACAACAAGCAAGACCAAACAACACAGAATTATTAACCGGTTCCTTAATGAGACGAAACAATTTCCAGCATTCACTCTTCCCTTTGTGGTTTTCAACAAGCTCGTATTTGTTGGCCTCGACGCCTTTCTCAACCTCCTTGATATTAAATCCATCCATATTAACCAATAAGGAGTTAATTTCGACATTACATGTCATGGGAACGGGATGTTAGCACATTAATCGAAAAACCTCTGAATGCTCAATGTAAAAGATGCGATGTGAAAAGTAACTCTGAGTCATACAGTGAACTTCGCACGGAGAGAGTGAATCAGCTGAGAAGCAGGCGAATGGCGTTTGCCTGTACCTTGCCCTGGACAATCGCACTGTAAAAGAACGCAAAGGAAGGATCTTTTTGTGATACGGTGTGTTTGACGTCGGTAGGTAGAAATCTTCGTTGCTTTAAAAAAGAGAATATTTTTGCATGGCAAATCATTATTCACTCCGTGGACACCAGTATCGAATACAGAATTCCACAACGCGCATTTTTCTTTGGAATATATTTTTCTCTTTTCTAAAAATAAAACGGGAATAAAACCGGGTCAAAATGGGGTCAGGAACACCTTGACCGGACCCGTTGGACCCGCAAGAAAATGTCGACCCGTTGACCCGTGACCCGTTTCCATCTCTGGTCCGGGTTCGAAACCTGGTAAGGCATGGATGTTGTGTTCGTCTTAGGGCACTGGCGCTTTCCCTTCCCTGGAAAAAGTGGCCCTAAATTAAGGAAGCGTGACTGCTAATAGCCCATTTAGCTGTTCACGGTGGTCGTTGAACTCCCAATAAAAAAATCTTTTATATGCCAACTCTGTGATAACTTTTTCCACTTGTCATTGGCGCCGCCCTAGTTACTGAGGGATTCGAAGCGTTGGAGTATGACAATTCGTCCGGAACGGGCGTAGGTTCGAGTCTCGGATGAGGCATGGGTTGTACGTTTGGCAGATTGCTCTGGCTCTGTCCGTTCCCTGGAACCAGTGGACCTGAACTAGGGACGCGCTACTGCTTAGAGCTCTCTGAGTTGCGCATGGTAGTCGTTAAACCCCAAAAACATAACAAATTCTTTTCTCTGTTGTTGTTTTCTTTATTTGGGGGTTTGACGAACACCGTGAGCAACTCGATGGAATACCAGCAATCGCACGAGTCCCTGATTTAGGACCACTGGTTTCACAGAAAGGAGAGAGCCAGTGCCATAAGATATGATTTAAGGTTTAACGACCACTATGTGTAACTCAATGGGCTATAAGCGATCGCTCTTCCCTAATTTAGGGCCACTGATTCCAAGGAAGGGAGAAAGCCCGTGCCGTAAGCCAAACACAACATCCATGCCTCACCGGGATTTGAACCCGGACCTGGCTTGGACGAATGGTCATAAGCCAGTGCTTAGACCACTGCGCCATCGGGGCAGCTTGGCTGATTTGGAAGATTGTGAGCAACGAACGAAAGGCAAATGACATAAAAAAACCAACGAAAATTGACAAAAATTACCAAAATTGACAGAACGTTTTGGGAAATGATCTCACCCTGGGAGACCTTGTGGAAAAGTATACGGATATGTTGATATACTGTAGCTGGACTCTGCCACCAGTGTTTCTTTCAGGCATACGTTCGGGGGGGTTAAGTCCTCCCGGAAACGACCATACCCCCCCCCGAGACATTTTAGGTTACCGAGCCAAATGTTAATATATTCAGGCTATGATGAAAAAGAAATTTTTCGAGATTCAGGATCAAAAGAGTGTTAAATGTATTTTATTAGATTAAACTATCAAGCCTGCCCCTCTCCTCCCCCCCCCGAACCTCCTCTCGTTTAGCTGAAAAAAGTTTGTTATTCTTGAAATGTTTGAAGAAGTAATTACTATATTAGGGGTGTATACAGAATTTTTCTTCGGAGGAGGGGGGGCGACGAAAAATGGAAGTTTTGGGGAATCCACCAGAACAAAATTAAAGTTAATGAAAAATAGCCGTAAAATTAAAGCATTTTTTTTGTATATGTAAGTTGATACATTTTTATTAAATTAAGGCATTTTTTTTTCTAATGTAAGTCGCATTTTAACGAAAAACAAAAAAAATGACACACCTTCGGGGGGAACCAAGGACCCCCAGCCCCCTCTAGATACGTCCCTGTATGAGATATATAATAATTACTTTTATATACATAAATACAGTAGTTAAAAATTATATATAAATATATAGCAAATAGAAAACTTGCCCCCTCTAAGGTTCCATTTGCCCTCCCCGGTCCAAAATTCCTGAAAGAAACACTGTCTGCCCCCCCCCCCTCTCCTTCCTTTGCCATAGCCCGCGCGTGCGACGTACTAATCCGTAGGGTTTCTTAATTTCGCGACTGGCTGGGAGATTTATTCGTCAGCACGATGGAGTTTGGGACAAAAAGTCCTTTACTGGTGTCTAGGTTAAAAAAAATAGATAAATGCACATTTATCTATTCTGAGGGCCTCAAGCAATGGGAAAGCAATCTTTTACTCTCATGAGCTCTCTCACAGAGATAAGAAAAAGATTATTTACACTATGCCAATCAGCGGAAGTCCAATTCCGATACTGCCATGTCCGCAGTACCAGAGTATGTGCTGTGGTGATGACTCCGAGCCGGAAAAATCGTTCTCCCCTTTGCAACATTCTTCGTTTTTCTTCACGCTTCCACCATCAACTCTTCTTGCCTCGTGACGAAGTCTTTGACAAGCTCGATGATTGCTTGTCTCGTAATACACAGTCGAGTCGCATTATTGTGACCACCAGCTGATGTCCAGAGTAACCGCCGTGTGCAGCGCGGACAGCAGCTAGATGGGCTGGGATTGACTCAACAAGGTGCTGGAAGGTGTTCACAGGTATGTGGAGCCATGCTGACTGCAGTACATCTGACAGCTCCTGGAGCTGCGTGGTGAAAGACCCATAGAGCGAACAACACGATCGAGGAGGTCCCACAGATGCTCAATTGGGTTTAAGTCTGGGGAATTAGGGGGCCAGGGAAGTACTTTGAAGTCTTCATCATGCTCTTCCAACCACTCTCGGACATTTCTAGCTGTGTGATACGTCGCATTGTCGTTCTGAAAGATCCTATCTGCCCCAGGGAAGACAATCAGCATGTATGGGTGTACGTGGTCTGCAAGGATGGATTCATAACATTCGGTCCATAGTGCCTTCCACGGGTCTCTGAGTGGACCCGGTGAATGCCACGAAAACATTCCCCAGTCCATAACGCTGCCCCACCAGCTTGTGTTCTTCCAGCAGTGGTTGAAGAGTGTTTGTTCTCCGATGTTTCTCGCCTTATACGCCAACGTCCATCCGTTCGATGAAGCAGAAAACGTGACTCATCGGAGACGGCAATCCTTTGCCAATCAGCGGAAGTCCAATTCCGATACTTCCGTCAAATGAAAGCCTTTTCTGCCAATGCACCTTCGTTAGCATAGGTACAGTGACCATCCGTCTGCATCAGAGCCCCATACGCAGCAGGTTTCGCTGAACTGTTATTTTAGACACACTTCCGGTAGCCCCCTGGTTCATTCGACCAGTGAGTTGCTCCACTGTAGCGTGTCGATCGGCCCTCACGCACCTTCGAAGCCGACGTTCACCTCTCACACCAATGGTACGTGGTGCTCCGCAATGGTGCCGTTCTCCAATCACGATACACTTTAACCACAGCAGCACGCGAACGGTTCACAAACTGCGCTGTATCAGAAATACTGCCACCCTTGGCCCGAAAGCCGATAATCATCCCTTTTTGCAAATCTGATAAATCGCTCCTTTTATCCATGACAGCAACAAGTGATATGCTTTCAGAATACCTACAGGATACCTTATATACCTTCCAAGACAGCTCACGACAAAAGCCTTACTTCATTGGCTACGCACTGTTGACGTCAAAAGTAGGAGGTGGTCACAATAATGTCACTCGACTGTGTATGATTTCCGAACTTCGATGACGGGGGGAGGGGGATATGCAGTGGAAAACAAACTTCAGAATCTCCGCACCGTACTCCGTCGCAATTTTATCCAAAAACCCCACAGTACAAAATTTTTAGAAATTCACGAAACCGCTTTCCTTGATTCCTGAATGAACGAAGCATATTTCTGATACAACCTTATACGTGAAATGATGGCAAAAAGCAGGAATTTCACGGATTTTTCACACGCCAGGGTAATTGCGAGTTTTCAGAAACCTTTCCGCAATCCCTTTCGTATACTGACGGTAAATTGACGTTTTTAAGATGTGTTAACGAAAATTGTGAATCTTGAGAAACCTTTCCGCAATCCCTGTCGTATATTGACGGTAAATTGACGTTTTTAAGATGTGTTAACGAAAATTGTGAATCTTGAGAAACCTTTCCGCAATCCCTTTCGTATATTGACGGTAAAATGACGTTTTTAAGATGTGTTAACGAAAATTGTGAATTTTAAGAAACCTTTCCGCAATCCCTTTCGTATACTGACGGTAAATTGACGTTTTTAAGATGTGTTATCGCAAATTGTGAATTTTGAGACACCTTTCCGCAATCCCTTTCGTATATTGACGGTAAATTGACGTTTTTAAGATGTGTTAACGAAAATTGTGAATTTTGAGAAACCTTTCCGCAATTCGTTTCCTATAACAACGGAAAAACTCTGTTCTTACTCTTTCCGTTCCCATATGACTGAATAAGCGGTAATACTTAAGGTTTGACTAACTGTTAAATTTCAATAGTCTGTCGAAGTATTTGATTTTGAAGTTCTGTAGCAAGATCGGATATTGTGGATAGTGTATATCTCATGAATTTTGGTTATTGTGGCACAGGATATTTCTTCTTTTCTCCCCCATTTTGTGCTCCAGCTATTACATATTGTGTTACCGTAAGAAACCGGGTACTAAATTATTGTATAGATGATTGTAGGATATATGTGTATCAGCCTGAGGACCCCTTAAGACAAAAGCTATTATAGTTATCAAGAGTAAATTCTATATTTAGGAGTTTCGTGAAAAAATACTTATAACGTAATTTGTCTTTCCGCTGTAACTTAGTCCTTAAGTCAGTAATTACTTTATGTGTGCTAATGTAATATCAGAAGGTACTCATACGCATTAAAAGAAAGAAGTCAATTGTAGTACTTACAAATACGTTTATTTTGCTTGCATGGTATGTACTCCACACTCACATTCGGTTTATTGGCGTACTCAATACAGTATCAGTGATTTAACATCTACTCACAGTATAACAGCACGTCTATCATCAATCCCCTTAAACAGATCAGATCAGATCATACGTAGAGGATTTTAGGAAGGGAGTGTCTGACCTCAGGTCTTAAACAGCCCTTAGAAATAGAAAGCTAGGAGATTTGGGCTAGAGTGCCCGGTAGGAAAGTGGCACGGAAGCGAGGTAGAAGACGCCTTTATTTACTACCTGAGGCCAGTACTCGACGGCTTAACGTGCCCATCCGACGCCCAGCGAATATCTAGTGGTTCGGGCGTTCGTACCTGCCTGGGATCGAACACGATATTTTTTTTTTATTGGAGGTTTAACGACCACCGTGAGCAACTCAATGGGCTATAAGCAGTCACCCGTCCCTAATTTAGGGCCACTGGTTCCAGGGAAGCGAGAGAGCCAGCGTTGTAAGACAAACACGACACCCATGCCTCACGGGATTCGAACTAGGACCCCTTTCGGAGGAGTGATCAGAAGCCATCGCTTAGACCACGGCACCACCGGGACTGTCCCGAGGTCTAATCCGTGACAGTCACGAACGTTGACCACTAGGCCACCCGCGGCCCGATCCCCGTAAACAACCGCTGCATTGCCTTTTTTATCTATCGTTCTTATCCTGCTACACACACGTCACACTTGCTCCGACCTCATTGTATTGCCAACATCATTATCGTTTGAGGAAAAAGACATAACGTTAAGTTTTTTTTTTGTTTTTTTTTTATTGGAGGTTTAACGACCCCCGTGAGCATCTCAATGTGCTAAAAGCAGTCTCCCGTCCCTAATTTAGGGTCACTGGTTCCAGGGAAGGGTGAGAGCCAGTGCCATGAGACAAACACAACATCCAAGCCTCACCGGGATTCGAACCCGGACCCCTTTAGGCCACCGCTTAGACCACTGCGCCACCAGGGCAGCTATTCTGTACTCAATTTCTTTCTGTATAATATTCTGTAAAATGTTCTGTATCAATCAGGGTCGATTGGGCCATAGGGGCAACTAGGGACCCCACGCTTTCAAAGGGCCCCGCAGTTTGCAAAAAAAAATTCATTTTCGTAGAATTTTTTACAAATATAATTTTTTGTGTGTATATTTTGGGCCGCTTTCAAAAATATATTTTTAAGTGTTTTTTTTTTTTTTTTTGGTTTCCAACCCCCATTTACGGATAGGTTATCGCCCTTCGCCTTACATATACTGAGGTTTGAAGATTTCAAGTGATTGGATGTTGTGTTTGTCTTACGGCACTGGCTCTCTCCTTTCCCTGGAACCAGTGACCCTAAATTAGGGACGGGCGACTGCTTATAGCCCTTTGAGTTGCTCACGGTGGTCGTTAAACCTCCAACCAAAAAAAAATAATAATAATAATTAAGGTTGGAGCCAAAGGGACGATGGTAGGCCCTTCCTTCCATCTGAAGTCTTGAAAGAGGCACTAGGCCGCCCCGGTGCCGCATTGGTCTAAGTGATGGCCTCTGATCATTCGTCTGAACGGGGTCCGGGTTCGAATCCCGGTGAGGCATGGATGTTGTGTTTGTCTTACGGCACTGGCTCTCTCCCTTCCCTGGAACCAGTGACCCTAAATTAGGGACGGGCGACTGCTTATAGCCCATTGAGTTGCTCACGGTGGTCGTTAAACCTCCAATCAAAAAAAAAAAAAAAATTAGAGAGAGCGAAAAAATTGCTGTGCGTTACTTTCCGATCCTCCCTAGTAGTTTATGTTTATTTGATTAACTTTTAAATCAAAGCAATAGTAAAATCCAGTTTTCAGAAGAAAGTAAAACGCTTGTAAATAATCTCATATGAGCACACCATTCCGTAACGTTTACTAAAACCAATTCACCGATTTTTCGCTTCATTTTTAGGGTGTTTATGGCGTAAGGTCCACGTTTCGGCGTTCAGCGCCAAGGGAAAGATGAATGTAACGAACGGGCTGCTTGTCCTGCGGCGACACAAGCCTCGGCAAACAGCGAAACGAATAAATTAAGCGTGAGAACTACATGATTGGACAATGGATGCTCTGCGCTGGCGAGTGGGGTGAGCAACGTTTGCGAGCACTCCGAGTTTCACTGGATTTCAGGATGAAGTCTCTTTCTTTGAACGGTTATAAGACTGATCTCGTTTCACAGACATCAACTTATTTTATCAGGCTAGCTTCAAGTGCAAAACTGTATTATTTTTTTCCGTGCTCAATAGTTTACAAAGGCGTTTGACTTACTGGTTTATTTCGACTGTGCAGATTTTGAAGGCGATAAAAATGTCGAGCTGAGACAAGACTGACATGCCGTCCCGGTGGACGAGGAGTCCGAGGCGCTGGATTCTGACCATTCGTCTGGAATGGGCCAGAGCTCGGCCTCTGGTGTGGCGTGAGTGGTGCGTTTGCTTTACGGCACTGTCATCCTTACCTCTTTTTTATTTTTTTATTTTTTTTATTGGATGTTTAACGACCACCGTGAGCAACTCAATGGGCTATAAGCAGTCGCCTGTCCCTAATTTACAGCTACTGGTTCCAGGTAAGAGAGAGAGCCAGTGCCGTAAGACAAACACAACATCCATGCCGCACCGGTAGTCGAACCCGGACTCCATTCTAACGAATGATCAGAAGCCATCGCTTAGACCACTGCGCCACTGGGGCGGCGCTCCTTACCTGGGACCAGTATCCATAAATTACAGACAGACCGCCATTCATTGTCCTACTAGCTGCTCGTTGGGGTCGTTGACTCACCTTATCTCCCACAGAAAGACAGTGCTTGCTTTAAAATGTTTCTGAGATAAATATTTTGTCAGACGGTATTTTATTTATCTGGAAAATTCATGCTGTTAAATCTGTTTTGAAACTCAGATAAAATGATCGACGCAAGAAAATCTGTAACTATTTTGACTTGCTGGAGGTTTAACGACCACCGTGAGCAACTCAGTGGGCCATAAGGAGTCATGTACCGCTGCAGATTTGTCGTCTTGACACGTGATTCACTTCTGGAGTGCGTCACACCTTTAGAAATCTTGTGGCGTCTTCACCTCGCCGGGTAAGAGCTGTTTTGGCTGTAAGCGGATGACCAACATCATATTAGGCAGGTGGTCATAATGATGAAAATCTTTCAAATACGTGGAGATAATGTAAGTCATCGCTCTTTCCACGTTTTTCTTAAATTAACACACAGCAAAAATTGTATTTCGACACCGCTGGGATCGAACCCCAAATCTCTCGATAACTAGTCGAGTGCGTTCGCCATACGCTACGAAGCCAACAATCCACGGCGCTATGTGTGTTTATCTGTCAGCATCTGACTTCACAAATCCGTAGGGATTAGTTATCGAGAGATCTGGGATTCGATCCCAGCTATGTCGAAATTCAATTTTTCGGTTGCTGTGTGTTAATAAAAGAAAAATGTGGAAAGAGCGATGACTTTGTCTATTTACATTGTCTCCGCGTATTTGGAAGATTTTCACCATTTCTCTCGCCGCCCCCCCCCCTTTTTTTTTATTTGATTGAAGGTTTAACGATCACCGTGAGCAACTCAATGACCTATAAGCAGTCGCCCGTCTCTAATTTAGGGTCACTGGTTCCAGGGAAGGGGTTCCAGGGATTCTTTTAGACAGTGCAGTAAGACAAACACAACATCCATGCCTCACCGGGGTTCGAATCAGGACATCTTTAAGGACGAATGTTCACAAGCCAGCGGTTAGACCACTGCGCCACCGGGCCGGCCTTGCTCTTTGGATTTATTAGCTAAATTAAATAGCTTGTACCGTTAAGCCCCACCAGATGGAGACGTCTCAGTTGCTGTGCCCATCCCTACGGATTTGTGAAGTCAGATGCTGACAGATAAACACACATAGCGCCGTGGATTGTTCGCACCGTAGCGTAAGGCGAACGCACTCGGCTAGTTATCGAGAGATCTGGGGTTCGATCCCAGAGGTGTCAAAATACAATTTTTCAGTTGCTGTGTCCGGAGTTCATTAATTCTGTTGGCACATTTATATCGTATTTTTGGACTTTTGTTGTTTATTATGATTGTAGATGTAGTCTTGGGTGTGTATGGACTAAATTCTGTTTTGTTGTGGTGTGGCATGAAATTGTAGTTATATAAAATAAATAAATAAAATAAATTAAAGAAAAACGTGAGAAGAGCGGTGGTCATAATGTTTTTGCTCTTCGGTGTATGTTTTGCGGTGGTCGCCGAGAGTACTGCTACATCTTGTGGGAGGGCGGGGGGTGGAGGCATTCACACGTGGTAACAGGAGTGGTGATCCCACTTTTTGTATCAATGGGGAGAAAATCAATTTGGAAACGATAGCACAATTTTGAATGTGTAGCTTAGTCTCATGTACCTAACGAAAAATATTGTGAACACCGCTTATTGTTCTTCTAAATTTTTATTTTGAATTCTAAATTTAAATGGGGCTTTGCTTTTCCTTTTTCTGTTAATTGAATTCTTCGATAATGTGTTATTTATACGTACCTTTGAACATGAAAAGTTCTTCGATAATGTGTTATTTATATCTTCAAGCATCTGATGAAATATATTTTATTCTTTTAGTAATTGAATCCGGCTTTATTTCAAGCACTGATCCACTCCTACTTGACACACAGTTACCGAGCTCTCCAGATGCAGCCTGCTAATTTAAAAATATCATTGCTTTGGATTTTACTTTAGAGGTACCTTTGTTTTTAATTTTCCATATACATTTACGTGATCGAAAGGACTTTAGCTATTGTTTTCCTTTCAGCATTTTTGATATTTGATTGAATATTTCTATCATTCGATTTGTACGACCTTTTGTCTAATTACTCAAAACATACTAAAGCATTTATGTAGAAGACATTCAAACGTGTTTATATTTTTTTCGTGTTCATGAAAAACAAAGTCATTCTTTTCGGGTTTCGTTGAAGTCATTTTAATTTATTCATTATCCAGTTTACCTTCCTTAAGAGCATTACTTTGCCATGCTAAAACACCTTTAAATATCTTTGAAACGAATGTTTAAACGAATTTAGCGCAGGATTTTGGAATAAATTTCAAGCCATAACTCACTGGAATTTACTCAGAATGAGTTTTGTAATCAGAAAGAGAGAGAACACTAATGACGTTACGGGAAATTATTTATGATACTGCTTTTGCATCAAATGCTAAAGCAAATAGTCTCAGATCTCGCTAGTATTTTTAGCACGTCTTTTGTAAATAAAGATAGTGCTTCTGTTATCGGTTTGTCCGTCCGTCCGTCCGTACCCACGATATCTCTGCAACTATTAGTCCGATTTGAAAAATTCTTTTTGCATTGGGAAGCTTGAAATATGCAAATTATGACGATCCTTTATTTCGGGTTTTTTTTTACGATTTACAATTTCGCCGCTAGAGGGCGTAAATGCAGATGATGTTGAATTCAAAAATACGTTTTATTCCACATATTTGCTTCTAAACATCCGATCGAAAAAAAATTTTTATCTTTCGATTCCATTTATGTCAAAGAGTATTTTAGATATAGTTACTTTTTCAAATTACGCATAGATTTTCCGCTAGGGGGCGTAAAAGTAAATTACATTTTCCCCGATAACTCTTCTTCTAAAACTCCGATATGAAAAATTTTTGCTTCTGCGGATACATCTCCTGATGAAAAATCTTTTGCATATAATTTCAAATTTTGGTAAAGAATACTTTGGCCACCAGGGGGCGTAAGTGTTAATTTTTGCTTCTGATGTATTTGCCATAAAATCGGAGCTTCTAAAATATCGATTGAAAAAATTCTTTCGTAGACTGATGCCACTCACATCGATAACCCTTTTCGGAATATTTTCTTCTTAAAATATTCTACAGTTTCTCCGCCAGGGGGCGTAGATGTACATCTTATTTTTGTCAATATCTCTACTTCTAGGAGTCCGATTTGAAAAATTCCTTCTTTGTCGGATAGTGTTTTCCGTGTGACATGTTTTTCATACAGTTTCAAAATTTTCAAGTAATTCATAGACTTTCCGCTAGGGGGCGTAGTGGTAAATTGCGTTTCCTCCTGTATCTCTGCTTCCAAATCTCCGATTTGAAAAATTCTTTCTGCACCGCATGCAACTCCTGATAGGAAATCGTTTGCACATAATTTCTATTTTTTGTAAAAAAATAGTTTGGCCGCCAAGGGGCGTAGACCTTAATTTCCGCTTCTAATGTATTTGCAGCAAAATATGAGATTTTAAATTTTCGATTGAAAAAAACGTCGGTTGTTGACCGATACTACTCATGTCGACAAAAATTTTAGAAACATTTTCTTCTTAAAATAGTTCATGGTTTCTACACCAGGGGCGTAGATGTATATCTTACTTTTGTCAATATATCTACTTCTAGGAGTCCGATTTGAAAAATTCCTTGTTTGTTGGATAGTGTTTCTAGTGTGACATGTGGTTCATATATTTTCAAAATTTTCAAGTAATTCATAGACTTTCCGCTAGGGGCGTAAATGTAAATTGCGTTTCCCCCTATATATCTGCTTCTAAATCTCCGATTTGAAAAATTCTTTCTGCACCGCATACAGCTCCTGATGCGAAATCGTTTGTACATAATTTCTAATTTTTGTAAGAATGGTTTGGCCACCAGGTGGCGTAACTCTTAATTTCTGCTTCTGTTGTATTTGCAGCAAAATATGAGCTTCTAAAATCTCGATTGAAAAAAAAAAGCCGTTTGTTGACCGATACTACTCATGTCGACAAACCTTTTAGGAAAAGGTTCTTCTTGAAAACATGCATGGTTTCTACTCCAGGGGGCGTAGATATATATCTTATTTTTGTCAATATCTCTACTTCTAAGAGTACGATTTGAAAAATTCTTGTTTGTTGGATAGTGTTTCCGATGCCAAATGTTTTTCCTATAAATTCAAAATTTTCAAGTAAATCATAGACTTTCCGCTAGGGGGCAGAAAGGTAAATTACGTTTTCTGCGTTATTTCTGCTTCTAAAACTCCGATTTGAAAAATTCTTCCTGTATCGCATACAAGACCTGATGGAAAATATTTTTCACATATTTTCTAATGTTTGGTAAAGAATGGTTTAGCCACCAGGGGTCAGAAGTTTTAATTTCTGCTTTTGAAGTATTTGTTGCAAAATCTGGGCTCCTGAAAACTCGACTAATTTTTTTTCTTGGACCGATACCGCTCATATGGAAAAATCTTTTGAGAATACTTTCTTCCTAAAATAATGCATGGTTTTCCCACCAGGGGACATAAAGTCACATCTTATTTTTGTCGATATCTATGTTTCGAAGAGTTCGTAAGGTCATGATTCCGTTTACAGAAATGTCTGAGGGATTAGAAACCCGATTGAAAAACTTCTTTCTTCCGTCAGATACTATTGTTTTTCATACCGGTTCCATTGACTTTGAATAGCTTTGATAAATTTAATTTGCGTCAGAACGGATTCAAAAGACGTGCTTATTACACCCGAAAATTCGGTGTCATTTTTCTTGTTTAACTTTGTTTTGCACAATCTTTGAGACTGAAAATGACTTTGTTTGGTTGATGCATAAGTTCATGCCGTTTTATTTCACGAGTGTTTCCCAGGTGGGTAGTGACGGTGCAGATGGCCAGTTGTATATCAAAATGTAGCCAGTAATATCGTGCATCGTAATCATACTGCGTCCTGTGATTGTGGCTAATGGTTTTTTGGCATTTTAGGTCAGGAAGTATGGAGTGTCAAGTAGAGAGGAATGAACATTTCCAACATCTGCTCCTCTACGAGTATAACAAGGGATCGACAGCCGCCGAGGATACTCGACAAATTTGTGCTGTGTATGGGGAGGATACTGTTTCTCCGAGGACAGACCGCAAATGGTTTGAGCGGTTCCAAGGTGGCGATTTTGACCTCAACGACTCTCCACGCTCAGGTCGTCCATCTCACTTTGACGAGGATCGTTTAAACCATCTCATCCACTTAGATACGCGTCAAACTACACGCGAATTGCCCACTGAGATGGACTGTGATCAGGCCATAGTGGTGCGACACCTGGAACGTATGGGAAAGGTCCAGAAATTGGAGTCTTGGACGCCTCACAACCTCCCCGAGGACAACAAGAATCAGGGTGTTGCCATATGTGGTTCCTTGCTCGCCCATTATCGCAAATGTTTTCAGCAGCACAAACCCTTTCTGTAACGTGTTGTAACTCGAGATGAAAAGTGGTGCCTTTACGTGAATATTAGACATCGGAGGGAATGGTTAAGCTTAAACAGGACACCCATACAACGTCTGAAAGATGACCATCATCCCGCGAAGATCATGTTGTGTGTCTGCTGGGACATGGAAGGCATTATTCACTGGGAAATGCTGCCGAGGAATCGGACCATCAACGTTGCATTCTATAGTGAGCAACTCCGCCATGTGGAGGGAGCAATTTAGTAGAAACGGCCACGTCGACGTCATGGTGTCCTTCTCCAACATGATAACGCACCCCCTCACAGTGCAAACATGACCAAAATAACCATTTAGGACATGAAATGGGAGATACTTCCACATCCGGCCTATTTCCCAGATGTCACCCCCCTGCCTCGGAGTGCATTCGACAAAGACCTGTTCCGATCTTTGTCAAATGCACTCCGTGGCAGAGCGTTCAACAATGATGCTGATCTCCAGGATTTCCTTGATGATTTCTTTGCAGCAAAACCTGCGCTGTTTTTCAAGAATGGCATTGCAGACCTATCAAGAAGGGTCACCATCGTAAACAATAAGGGGAATACATAGTTGATTGATTCCGTTTTCCCTTCTGATGTAATGCATTCCTGTAGTGCGGTGGAAAAAACGGCATGAACTTATGCATCAACCCAATATTTGTTTCTCATAAAAAATTTTTTTTACTCTGGGCCAAATTCCTGGGTTCTTTATGATAGATTGAAATGACTCTTGGCTAGTAGTTTATTCTTGAATCGTTCACGACAGTTCCCCAAACTTGCGGAATCATTCAGTACTCCAGTGATACAATGCGATGACACAAATAATCTTAACATGAAAATTTTTAGAGCAAAGTTTTTATTTTGATATGAGAAGGCACATCTAATCTTCGAATACTCTTGCTGCAGTTTTGCTCTTTTTAATACTAGAGTAGTTTGAAGCGCAGACTTGTTAATTAAATCAGAATTGGGATTGAATTCGAGTACTGCGAGGTATGTTTGATGCGCGTGTTTACACCTCGGTGCTACAACTAGTGACCCTAAATTGATGGTGAGCGACACCAAGTTTGGAAACGGGTCACATAATTGGGCCAGACCTGGACAAATCTGCTTTGAGCTATAAATTCAAATATATCATCATCATTGTCAATCATCATCAATCCACTGCTGGATGAAGGTCTCCCCCAAGTTTCTTCCACAATGGACTGTCTTTTGCCAGTTTCCTCCATCCACCCATCTCCTACGTTGTCTTTTTCTGGGTCTTTTCTTTCCCTTGGAATCCAGTCTAAAATTTCGGTTGTTCATTGGTGATCAGTTCTCCTGCCAACATGTCCAGCCCATTGCCATTTCACGGATTTTACTCAGACCATGATGTCTTCCATTCTTGTCATTATCCTGATCCACGAGTTCCCCTTCTTGTCTCATCTGGTTACACCAAGCATGCGTCTCTTCATGCTTCTTTTAGTTGTCTGCAGTCTTTGTATGTCTTTTTTACGCTTTCCAACCTTAGGTTTAAGAAGCGTATATGCTACACCTTTGTCCGTCTGCCCGCACGATAACTCGCACAAAAATGGTTCGATTCCGGTAAAAGTTTAGTATGAGGTAGGGGACCACCTGAGGACGAACCCTATTCAAAATGGGTGAAATGAGGTCTAAGGTTAGGACATAGGATCGGGATCCATTCCATTGCCCTTATGCATCATAACTTACGTAAAAATGCTTCTATTGCGACAAAACTTTAGTATGTTGTTCCGGAGGTATACTGAACCAATTTTGTTTAATATCATCGAAATGGGATCAAAGGTCAGGGCACAGGAGCGAGATTTATTCCACAGCTGTTATCCTCATAACTTGAGTAATAACTTGAGTAATGATTTCTGGTATGTTGGAAAGCGTATCATGATCAATGCATTGCATGATTTTACTAACTTGTTTTAGTTGAGGCCCACGTCTCTGCCCCGTACGTAAGTACTGGAAGGATACACTGATCAAACCTTTTTTTTTAAGACATAATGTCATATTGCTCTTAAAAATTGTACTGTTTCTTCCAAAAGCTCTCCAGCCAAGTTTTTAGCGCCGATTGATTTTTTCATCAATGTGACCCTCACTTAATATCTGCTGCCCAAGGTGAATATAGTAATTTGTTATCTCCAGCTTTTTCCCATCAATTGATAAATCTGCATTCCTTGTAAAAGCATTGTGCATCAGTTTTGTCTTCTGAAAGTTCATTTTTAATCCCATTTCTTTGCCCTTCTCAACAAGTTCCTGGATAATACTCTGTAGCGCTGAAGTATTATTTCAAAGACCTCTAAGGGTTCTTTGAAATATATTTTTTTTATATTCAAAACTAAAACGGAAATAAAACCGGTTCGAAATTGGGTCAGAAACACTTTGACCTGACCAATTTGACCTTCAAGAAATTGTCGACCTTGTGACCCGTTGACCCGTGATCCGTTTCCGTCTCTGGGCAACGCCATATAGCCTTGCCACGGAAAGGACCTCAGGTTCGATCTCAGGCAGGTACGAACGCTCGATCCACTAAATATCCGCCGTGCGTCGGATGGGCACGTTAAGCCGTCGGACCCCGGGTACTGGCCTCCCGGTAGTAAATAAGGGCGTCTTCTACCTCGCTTCCGTGTGACTTTCCTATCCGGCACTCTAGCCCAAATCTCAAATCTCCTAGCTTCCTATTTCTAAGGGTTGTTTAAGACCTGGGGTCAGATACTCCCTTCCTAAAATCCTCTACATATGATCATCATGATCATCATCAAAGCAAATCCTGCAATTCTAAAACCGATTGTGCTGAAATCCGAAAAGAAATGATCTCCAGTTCATATGAAAATCACAGAAGCTTTGTAAAGCAGAGAGGCTGGAACGTTTCTGTGAGGATGGAATGCCCTTCTTTCATCTATGAAGCCAAATGCTGAGAAAACTTTGAAAATTTCTTAACTCTGCAAACAGAATCGTACCCACATCTTCTCATACACGTGCACTGCATTATTCAAGACACTGTGGGGTTCTAAGCAATTTAAGTCTCTTATGTAAGTACTTGCACAAACTTGCTCTCTCCTACACCCCTGCCTCCTGAAAACGAAATCTAGGTCAGATATCAGCATTTAACACTTGGCATTCAATTCGTGGCGCTGATGTAAATAACACATACTTTGGATGTTTCAATATCTGCCATATTTTTGCACAGACACTTTTTTATTTTATGTTGACATCTTCACGAATTCTTGTTGTTTCTTTCGCACTCACAATTTTTTACTCTATGTTGACATCTCTATAAGTTCTTCTAGTGGTTGTTTCTTTTGCGCAGTTCACACCACCATGAATTGTTGTTGTTCTTTCTTCAGTATAGATATGTTTTTCCCCTTTATGCTGTGTGACGTGCTACAGAAGTGACGCACTTGTCAAAACGGCAAGTATTAGTGACAAGCCCTTGCCGGAGTGCTTTAATTGACAAAGCACTGGGCTCCGGAGCAGAAGGATGTGGACTCGAGGCGCCCCACAGACTGTGAGAGCATTTGGTTTTCACATTGGCGCCCGAATGTAAAAATTGATCTATTGGTCATTAGGGTCTCCGAAAAATGTGTGATATTCCTTCCACACATCGTCAGGAATCAACCAGAATTCTTCCTTCTACAGGGAGTTCCTCAAGCATGGTTTGCCGGCTGACCGGGAAACCTGCGATTCCGTCCAAGCCCTTTCTCAAGGAAGGATTAATGTGACGTAATACAGATGTGAAGCATGTGTAAAGATGGCAAGTAGATGTGACAAGCCTTTGCCAGCGTAGCTGAATTGGGAAACCATTTGGCTCCGGAGCAGAAGGATGTTGATTCTAGTATCGCCACCAGCTAATTTGGACCTCACAGTTGGCATCACGATGAGCTCTTGTTGTTGTTTTTAAGTTTAAGGTCTCCCATAAGCATCTGAGACTAAAAGGAGTTGACCATTCCTAATTTTGGGCCACTGATTCTAGGGAAGGGTCGTAGAACAAGCACACAGCCCATGCTTTATCCAGAACTCAAACTCGGATCGAACATGGATGATTGATTACCCAGCAGGCGGTGCCTATGAATATGAAGGAACCATGTCAGCCCATAAGTTCTGCTATCACCACGGTTAAGATAACTTTGGCTGACTGCGTAGCATTCAAATTATTTCAATGTTTTCACATTCCAAGCACTCACGTCCTTATTTTTTTCATTTCAGTGTTTAACAACCATCATGGGCAACTCTTGGGGTTATTAGTAGCAGGTCGTTCCTAATTTAGAGTCAGAGACTGCCACGGAAAAGTCTCAGGGTTGATCCCAGGCTGGTACGAACGCTCAAACCACTAAATATCCGCCGTGCGTCGGATGGGCACTTTAAGCCCTCGTACCCCACGTACTGACCACCCGGTTATAAATAAGGACGTCTTCCTTATTTATAACCGGGTGGTCAGTAAGGAGCCCAAATCTCCTATTTTCCTACTCCTAAGGATTGTTTAAGTCCTGGGGTCAGACACTCCGTTCCTGAAATCCACTACAGAAATCTCTAATTTGTCTTCAGGGAAGGGACAGAGCCAGCACCATCAAACAAGCACAACACTAATGCCTTACCCTTCTCGGGCAAATGTTCAGAGCCTAAAGCCTCAGACTACTCGGTCACTCGGGTGACAATCATCGTTTGAACTAAAAGTGATACATGCCTCTGTTTGCGAGATCCAATCGTGAACTTAATACAAATGTAAGCTGCAATTTTCGTGTGGACCGTAAATGATTCGAAGCTTCAAAGTTGTGTTGAAACGTTTTAATAAATTGCTTTCCTCCTGACGATAATAAGTAGCAAGATTATAGGCATATGAACAGAAATATCGCTTGCATCGAAAATTTTCAATCCACAAAAATAATTGTTTGCATTCATTCGTTTCAAGGATAGATAATGATCACAAGGCTGCAATTTTTATACGACCGATCACTTGTTTCCACCTGGATTAAAGGATGTGACCTTTAATTATTCAGGATTCCGCAAAACTATGAGAGCCTTTCACATTTCATAGAATTGAGGTGATTTTTACGCTTTCGCTCGTCAGATTCGGTTTCCTTATGAACTAAATGTCGGGACAAAGTATTATTTAATGTTTCATCCTTCGAGGTAGATAATTTTTCAAAATCTGCGGAGTGGGAGATATTTATAATGCAGAGATATGGTTAATCATTAATTAATAACATACCTTTTGTGTTCCATTTCTCGGAATTTTTAATGTGAGAGCACAATTTTTACTCTTGTTTTGTGTCATGATGACTTTTCCTTTTCCTCAGCTTTGCAAATATTTACTTTAAACGATTAGATAAGTAGAGGCGTACCACAGAGGTGCTGCACATATCAAGATGGCAAGTAGCAGTGATAAACATTTGCCGGCGTAGCTTAATTGGGAAAGCATTCTGCTCCGGAGCAGAAAGATGTTGGTTTGAGGTTAGCCACCGGCAAATCTAGGTTTCACATTGGCTCCAAAATGAAAAATTGGATCTAATGGCCGTTAGGGTCTTCGAAAACGTTTAATGAAATAGGAGTACAACAGGGTTCAATTCTGAGATCATTACATTTTTTAATTTATATTAATGACATTTTTAACATTGAACCTAATGAGAATGTAATTTTAATTGCGGATGATACCACAGTTATGATTACAGTTGCAGATATAAATGAGACAAAAATAAAATGTAATAAATTTATGGAAAATTGATGGAATAGCTAAATACAAATTTTGTGTGTTTAAATATTTAAAAAACCTAAAGTTATGAGTTTTAAAAAGGGATATAGACAGATTGTCAAGCCATCATTTTTTTTTTTTTTTTTGTGGAAAATTGTATCCTTGAAACAGTCAATAATATTAAGTATTTGGGAATAATAACTGAGGATAATTTAAAAGGAATATTAATATTCAAAATATTGTAAAGAAAATTTCAGGAGTATTGGGGTTAATTACATGAATTTCAAATAATTTAACAATTAAAACATTGAAAATGCTGTGTTACAATATGATTTATCCATGTTTGACTTATTGTTCATTAGTAAGGAGCCAAACTACTTTACGATTATTAGTACTCATGCGGATTGATAGGAGATCCATATTAGTAGGAACCAATATCTGATGTATCTTTATGCAGTTCGATCATCAGAAAGAAACCTTATACTTGTGCAATGTCTCTCACTGATCCCTGCCTTCCCCAAATGTGAGCCCCTGATCTGTTGTTATCATATCATTTTGACTAACGAATTCCATTTCCAGGTCTTTTGAAATGATCATCATATTCTGATATACAGAATATATATTATTTATTAAATTTAAGTTTTGGCCTTCTAAATGGTGTTCCCCGCTTAAGCGGTCGGCCAACGGGGTCGGTGCCCACGGCCCCCACCTGAATTGGGCCCCCCAACGCCCCAAGTGTCTTATAGATTTATAAAAAGTCTAACTGTTTCATCACTCACCATCAGTTTTTAGCACGTCTTTTGTAAAAAAAGATCGTGCTTATGTTACCGGTTTGTCCGTCCATCCGTCTGTACCCACGATATTTCTGCAACTATTAGTCCGATTTAAAAACTTCTTTTTGCAATGGGAAGCTTGGAATATACGAATGATGATCCTTCATTTCGTTTTTTTTTTTTTTTTTTTTTTACGATGTACAATTTCGCCGCTAGAGGGTGTAAATGCAGATCATGTCGAATTCAAAAATACGTTTTATTCCACATATTTACTTCTAAACATCCGATTAAAAAAATTCTTATCTTTCGATTCCATTTATGTCGAAGAGTATTTTAGATATAGTTACTTTTTTGAATTATGTATAGGTTTTTCGCTAGGGGGCGTAAAAGTAAATTACATTTTTCCCGATAACTCTTCTTCTAAAACTCCGATATGAAAAACATTTCCTTCAGCGGATACACCTCTTGATGGAAAACCTTTTGCATATAATTCCTAATTTTTGGTAAAAAATACTTTGGCTACCAGAGGGCGTAAGTATTAATTTTTGCTTCTGATGTATTTGCCATAAAATTTGAGCTTCTAAAATATCGATTGAAAAACTTCTTTCGTGGACTGATGCCACTCACATCGATAACCCTTTTCGGAATATTTTCTTCTTAAAATATTCCACAGTTTCTCCGCCATGGGGCGCATATGTATATCATATTTTTTTCAATATATCTACTTCTAGGAGTCCGATTTGAAAAATTCCTTCTTTGTTGGACACCGTTTTCGATGCGAAATGTTTTTCCTATAAATTCAAAATTTTCAAGTATATCATAGACTTTCCGCTAGGAGGCACAAAGGTAAATTGCGATTTCTGAGTTATTTCTGCTTCTAAAACTCCGATTTGAAAAATTCTTTCTGTATCGTATACAAGACCTGACGGAAAATATTTTTCACATAATTTCTAATGTTTGGTAAAGAATGGTTTGGCCACCAGGGGGCATAAGGGTTAATTTCTGCTTCTGATGTATTTGTAGCAAAATCTGAGCTCCTGAAAACTCGACTAAATTTTTTTTTTTTTCTTGGACCGATACCGCTCATATGGAAAAAGCTTTTGAGAATACTTTCTTCCTACAATAATGCATGGTTTTCCTACCAGGGGACGTAAAGTCACATCTTATTTTTGTCGATATCTCTGTTTTTAAGAGTCCGATTTGAAAAATTCTTTTGATGTTGGAGAGCGTTTCTGGTGCGAAATGTTTGTCATATAACTTCATGGTTTTTCTTAACGCACAAGTGTGCAACCAGAGGGCGTAAGCTCACGATTCCGTTTATAGCAATATCTGAGGGATTAAAGACCCGATTGAAAAACTTCTTTCTTCCGTCAGATACTATTGTTTTCCATACCGGTTCCATTGACTTTGAATAGCTTTGATAAATTTAATTTGCGTCAGAACGGATTCAAAAGCCGTGCTTATTACACCCGAAAATTCGGTGTTATCTTTCTTCTTTTCTTTTTCTCTTGGTTTGAGATTTAACGACCACCGTGAGCAACTCAATGGGCAATAAGCAGTCACTTGTTGTTATTGTTACTATTCAATGAAGAGAAGAAACACCAACGCCGAAAGTTAGAAGTTGTGCCGCCTTGTTTTTCAAACCTTGCACGTAGCTTTGATTTCCCAAGCGATGAGACAGGAGTGTAGTTAGGTGTCAGGATGGATATTTTGTGACAAAATAAGAAACAAAGAAAGCCGACCTGACCTCTCTTCCAGTCCCGAGTGGGGGTGATAGTGATTTGATAAAACAATGAAATGAAAATTCTGAACGGAAGTAAAAATGTGTAATTCGTAAACATGTATGAGGTATCCGAAAAACAAAGTGGCGTGCCAGCATGTATTCGAAGAACATTTCGCAAGAAAATATCGTGAGCGCATGGATTTTATTTTTGGCTGACGGAGCAAGTGTCTCGGTTTTTTTTTTTTTCTTTTTGTTTTTTTTTATTTTGGCATACATCTCTAGAATTACGAATGCAATGCAACTAGTACACTTCCACAAGCACATATCCAAGTGTTTATGTTCTCACAGGAGAATTGTCGATTTTTAAAACACAAACTATTTCCCGACCTCAGATGGTTTGTGACGTGCCTGCTCCGCAGGACGCACACGACATAAAGGCAGTTAGCAGCGAGAACGAACGTTTGCGTAGCGCAGTTGGTAGAGCGACTTGTTCCGGAATAAGTGGACTCGGGTTCGATCCCCGGCATGGACCTAAAATGACAGTGAAATTTACTTCGTTATAATGGCGTCCGTACTTCCCGAATGACCCGGCCGTTAAAGATCTCGCAATGGTGTGATGTTCTTTCCACACCGCGAGACAAGAAAAATAAGAGAATCCCTTCTCCAGCGCTTCGAAAAATAAATATGTGTGATGTTGCATTCCACACATCAGATTGACTGATAGTTCTCAAGTGCACGTTCTACAGCGGATGGCGGCCTGCAACGATTCATGGTTATGGCTGACCCGTGGGCCATGCCCCCGGCCCTCTTTCGGGGAAGGGAGATGTGACGTGCCTGCCCCGCAGGACGCACACGACATAAAGGCAGATATCAGCGAGAACGAACGTCTGCGTAGCTCAGTTGTTAAAGCGACTTGTTCCGGAATAAGTGGACTCGGGTTCGATCCCCGGCGTGGACCAAAAATGACGGAGAAATTTACTTCGTTATAGATTGCTTTTCAAAAGGATTTAAGGGCCAACTGTCATTCAGTGAGCTAAATGTAAAATTACGTTAAAATTAACACATGTTCATGTGAGCAAAGCATTTTTTTTTTCTCCTTCCACGCATACATCGCATTTTTTTCCGAATTACTTTTCCCATTTAAACAGTCATTTGTGTTGTCTATCTATACCAAGAAGTGCACGTATGTTTTTCATTGGGGTTTTCCCACTAGGGCTACTTACATATGTTCAATATTCGATGTTTAAATGAATAAAAATGACCGGCGCCGCATATCGGCATTTTTGTCCGGTTCGTCACATTGTCTGGAGACGGCACTGGTTGGTTTACTTCTTTCTTTTGTTTTAATTTAATTTTCGTTGAATGATTTGTAGAATGGGGAAGAAACATCATCTTTTAGCACCCATTTTCTTGTAATTTACTAAGCAAATAAATGTGAGTGCATTTGGTAGACTTCATGGAGTTCTATAATTTTTGTCATGTTCCATTTTTCATTCAAGTGGTTGTGACGTAGATTCTAAATTAACTTTCCTTTTTAGTTTCCTTCCCTATGTAAATTTTGAGTTTGTTCTCAGTTATACTTCATACTTAACGTGATATCTTCTCTCTCAAACGAATACTGTTGGCAACATAATTGAAGTCAGAATAAACGTGACGTATGCGTGTTATGAGATAAGAACCAGATATATAAACTACGATACAGCAGCTGCTCGTGTGGGGTGTTGAATGTGGTTGATACTGATTTGGTAAGTAAAATGTGAAGTGCTATATTGTTCTGATGAAATCATCTGGAATAAAGCCAATTTCCGTAAGTTTGACTTCTGTTGTTTACATGTTTCGTCTGGCCGTTAAGGTTTAATTTAGGAACTCTTTCATCGTATGGTTATGTTTTAAAATAACGTAAGAAGAGGGATAAAATTTTAGTACAAAAAGACGTTACGTTATATGATATTAAAAAGTTACTGGATATTGAATGTCTCTATAGCAATTGGGGAATAAATTTGGGGAGACCTTCATCTAGCAGTGGATTGATAATGCTTGACAATGATATAAAAGATCAGGAGCCCCCGAAAATGTGACGGCCCAAGGCCCCCCCCCCCCCCCAAAGGTGTTAAGACGGCACTGATTATGTTTACTAACTCAAGTTAATAAAATGTTGCTGGAATAATTACCTAAAAGTTCTTCATTAGTGGAGTGCCTGGAGAGTTTCGGCTGAATAAAAGACGAACTGTAAGTAACTTTTTCTTGAACTTTATTTGAGTTACTCGTATGTCACTTACTTATACACGTTTCAAACATTGAGGAACACTACAGACTCAAAACATAGAGCTATTATTTCAAAAATATTTAGGGTAAAACAGTAGATAGCTAACGAAAGTCAGCCAGCCTAGCGAAATCCATTCAGAGCTCGGAAACCAGCCTCACAGTACGAAAAGCAGTCAGCCAGAAAGCAACCGTTTTATCTCATCGTTTTGCATGCGTCGCACAACCTCCGACCGCACTTGTCGTTGCCAAAAGACTTTCGGACGAGAGAGAAAATGTACGTGCTAAGTGTGGAAAGTGCTTAAGGCGAATAAACTAAATTTACATAGATACAGGAACACAAAAAAAAGTTATATTAGAGTATACGTTGTCTAAACAACCAACATTCTAAAATTCAAAACAAAAGTTTCCTGCACAAAAACAAAAGTCAGCTGGAGTATTTACCCCCTGCTCGGTAATCAACAGTTGTCATAACTGAATCCAGAAAATAGTAGTTATATCTTAGTGTCGCGTACAGGGTTGCCGTGATTGCAAATGTTCGATTGGCTCCCAAAACCATCAGAAACTAGCTGCCGCTCAGTGTCATGCAGAGTCCTTGCCGCCGTGGCAGCTAGTGCTGATCTGGGTTCCAAAACCACTAAAAACGAACTGTTTTGCCGTCTCGCAGTCTCACGTGGAGTCAGTGTGACAGTGACTACAAATACTCGACGGGTTTTAAACCATTGAAACTTCAATAAGTAGCAACTGAACACCAACTATACTCAAAATAGTATGACTATACTAATAATCCGAAATTTCTTGGCGTAGAATAGAAATAAAACTTTCCAAGCTTTCGCACATCAACCAGATGGCTTTTTCAAGGAAGGTAGACAGCTAACTGTAACCAGATGTCTTTTTCAAGGAAGGTAGACAGCTAACTGTCTACCTTCCTTGTTAGCTGTCTACCTTCCTTGAAAAAGCCATCTGGTTGATGTGCGAAAGCTTGGAAAGTTTTATTTCTATTCTATGCCAAGAAATTTCGGATTATTAGTATAGTCATACTATTTGGACCATTGAACCTTATCTGCCTCTCAATGATTTCTTTGTACCGTTTCGGGGTTTAAGAGACTCTGAGAGCACTTAAGGCTAAAAGCAGTCGCCTACCCCGTAATTTTGGGACATTTAACATCAATAACCACCAACATTCTGACTTCCTATGGATGCACCCAGGTTCCGTAGAAAAAAATTGCTATTAATTCTTGTGTTGCACATCGGAGCACTGGTACTAGCTTCGTAGTTGTATGGATTTTACCTAATCTAGAATCAGAACATTTATAGGCGGATATAGTTGTCGAAAGCGAAGTTTGATTTACATAAGTTTTATGATTTTTGCAATGCAATAAAATGCGAATGTTTACACATTTTTATAACGTCTTTGATAAGAAATTACAGAAACTAAAAGAAGTTTAAGGGATTCTAACTTCCGACAGCGTGTTACATGAACACGAAAGAAACATCTGCTGCAGTTAAATAGCATCTGCTAAGAAAATTGCGAACGTAAACAAACTGTGGATAGAAGGTTATGGTTTAGCTCTTTACGAAGAGAAACATTCGTATTCTGTAATAAAAAAATACGCTATGAAAATCATGGAATTAGCATTTCTAAATGTAAAATAAGCAATATTATCCTAACATATAATTTGCTACAGCCCTCCTACGTGCCACTTTTTAAGTCGTCATAGCAACAAGCGAGAAACAAATGTTTGTGACGTCACGCTTAGCTTTTCGTGTTTTGTGTAGGTGACGTCATCACCTACACTCGCACAGTCCACGCGTATACCACTTTGTTTTGTTGTCATAGCAACAAAGAACACAGCTGCTGGTGACACGTCATCTAATCCAAATCATTCTCACATGACGTCAGAGATGCGTTACGTCACACGGTCAACTCTTCAGAGATACGAAAACTTTACATCAGGAATTTTGGTTCACTACCTGAACCGGTGTTTAGCCATCCGTATGTGGCAACGTCAGAAGACGACGATCTGACGACGTCAAGATAAAAATAGTTCACGGAAAAGAGCAGGGGAAATTGATACAGGGTTCACAGTCAGTGCATACGAAAAATGGTGTGTACAAGGAAGTGTTGACGAAATAGGGACTTACAAAACATATAACAAACAGACAGCTCGTCGTATCGAATTCCATAACCGACTGCTCGGGAAATTTTCAGAAAGATGGGAGCCAACAACGTCGCCATTTACTGGCGTGGAACTCAAAAACTAAATAAATAAATGTCAATAATTTCTGTATCATAAATTTTATTTTTCCCCGTCATTATTGACGGGCTTTCATCTAGTTAATAATAGAGGGGAAAATCGTCAGGCATTGTTTTAACAAGAAAAAGAACACTAAATGAATATCCAAAGATGGTACGTACTTTTACGACTATTTCAAAAGTAAGGTCTCTGGTCTAAAAATGAAATCCACCGACCCGAGGAGCAATCACTACGTCATTAAACACCTCTGTATTAACCCTAAACAAAGTAATAAACAAAGATTTGAATCTAAAAAAATAAAACAATGTTCACCGCCTTTTGCCTTGGTACGTGCCTGAGCACAGAACACGGTGTAGACTTCTTTATGAAAATCACTACGCCGGAGGCAGATGAAAATTTATTTTGGCTACTGATGAAGCATGGATCTATACGACTGTAACAAAAAAGGTTGATTTACTATAGCAAAAGAGCAAATAAAAAAAAAAAGACTTACAAATTTAGTTCCAAGAATCCAAAGAAAGTTTCAGTAAAGGATTCATAATTATTACAAATTTCTCGTACTATGAGGAATTAAAGTTAGGAAAAGTTGAAAAGAATGTTAAAATCAATTCTACAGGGTGTCCCACAAAGCACTCCCTGATTTTAAAATGAAATAAATCGGAAACGGAGATCGAAAGAAGAATGAAACAAGTGGTATGTTTATTTTGAAAGCCGTAAAAATCTGACACAGAAGTTTCAAAATTACTTACAAATGTTGCCGGCAGGTGGCGCTGTACGCTTTAGTCGCAGTAGGGCGTCCGAGAAATAGTCTATAAACTGTCATTTGCAAGCAGTCGTTGCAATCACATGACAATCGATTCAAAATGTGCACCTTTCGCAGCACAGAGATGGCGCAAACGAAGAATGAAATTTTCAGTCACCCTCTGTAGTGTGTCAACGGAAATGGACGCACATGCCTCACCGATCAACTCTTCAAGCTCATCCAGTGTTGCAGAATTGTTCTGGAAAACAGTGTCCTTCAATGTGCTCCACAAAAAGTAGTCGCAGGGGGTAAGATCGGATGAGTATGGAGGCCAATCCATGCCTGTTCCAGTAAATGTGGAATAGTTCAAAGCAATGACTCTATTCCCGAAGTATTCCTCAAGAAAGGCAAAAACCGCTGGGGTACGGTGTGATCGGGCCCCATCTTGCATAAACCACGAAGTCCCTGATACTCGAGTACCAGAAAAACACGTTGCTCCACGGAATACATGACTTCATCCACTTCCTTCAGTACGTTAACCTCCTTTCACGTTTCGACAGCGAAACTGTCCAAAGACTGATCGCTCTGTGCTTCACAGCATTATTTATAGGACCGCACTGCGACTACAGCGTACAGCGCCACCTTTCGGCAACATTTGCAAGTAATTTTGAAACTTCTGTATTAGATTTTTACGGCTTTTCAAATAAACATACCACTTGTTTTATTCTTCTATCGATCTCCGTTTCCGAGTTATTTCATTTTAAAATCAAGGAGTCCTTTGTGGGACACCCTGTACATATTACCAAAATAATGTTTTAACTCCTATATTTAAAGATAAAGTAGCATTCCTTTATCCACAGAGCCTTCAAAGAGTACAACTCCACGAGGAAAAGGCTACCAGTCATCCATCCATATCTACCACTCTATTTCTTCAAAAAATTAAAAAGAGAAAGGTATCAAGCAGAGTTGTATAAAAATAAAATGCATCTGCGTATACAACCATTGAAACAGAAAACTTGCTGCAAACCGACGAAGCACGAATCATGATAATAATAGAATGAGCTAATTTAAAGAATAATTAATAAAACAATAAGTAATTAGAACATTACAGATTCCGATGAACACCAAATAAGTACGTTACAATTGAATGTGCAGCAATGTGTGTGAAATCATCCTATACGGCAAAATATTAAAATATTGGACTGTGAACCTAATAAAAACAAGGGACTAATTTAATAAAGCGTTTTTAAACAGAAAAACAGTTCCGCTAATGAACCTTCAAAAATTATAAATTGCATTTTCAACAACTATAGCGTAACCCTTTTTACGTCATGTAAGATTTCCGGCTGAATAGATGTTCAACTAAGGAAAAGTGCGATGCAACTAATTGTACCGGATAGCTCAAATTAAGGTTTTACGGCCAAACGAAATATACACAGAAGTCCAGCTTACGTCAATTTTTATTTGGTCCAGCAACATTAGACGAAATCCAAAACACACCGTTTCACATATCTTAGTCAAGAGGTTTACAAGCAAAACTAACGATCTAACATCTCCCCACACACAAAGCACACAGTATTTGTCATTTTCTTGTAGGACTTCCGTCCACAGTGAGTAGAGTTTAGGACCCGGCCACTTACAGCGAGATCGCCTTTTGGGCAGAACACAGAAACGGAAGGAATGAGAGCAAGTCTAGCGACTTTGACAGAACAGTTTGTAGTGAGATTAGAAAACAGTAGATGGCGCCACCGTACAAGTACGATGTTGCACACAGAGGGGTGAGAGAATTTCAGAGGGGGGCATAGGAAAGGATACCCATTTAACCAGTGGGTCCAGCCTGGGGGCCGTCACTTGACGTGCTCGTCCGATATTCAGCGATTGTTAGTAAATCACACCATCTCTGAAAGATCAGCCCAGGTTCGAACCTGAGGACCTTGCATTGATAGTCTGACTCGCTAGCCACTAAGCCATCCGCGGCTCCACACACAAAGCAACTGCTGCATCGTCTATTTATCTACCGTTCTTATCACATACATACGTCCCTCTTCTTCCGACCTCAGTGTGTTGCCAACTTCATTCTAGTTTTTCTTTTTTAGTTTTCTTTTTTTTTATGATTGGAGATTTAACGACCACCGTTAGCAACTCAATGGGCTATAAGCAGTCGCCCGTCCCTACTGGTTCCAGGGAAGGGAAACAGCCAGTGCCGTAAGACAAACACAACATCCATGCCTCATCGGGATTCAAACCCGGACCCCTTTCGGACAAATGATCAAAGGCCATCGCTTCCAAAGAAAGCTTTAGCAAAAGATTCATGATTATTGCTGGTTTCCCGTACAATGGGAGATTAAAGTTAAGAAAAGTTCAAAAGAATGTTAAAATCAATTCTACATACTAGGACAAGCCGCCAACGGTAGCCGATAACTCGGGTACAGTTGGCAAATTATGAGCGAAGCTATTACAAATTCAGAAAGCCTCAAAACCTGACCATGGATGATGTCCAATCTCATGTCAAAAATCACGCTGATCGGATGTGTCATGTCGTAGCTATGCTCGAACAACTAATTGTCCTGAGTCTCGTATAGAGAGCGGATTTTTTCAATTATTATTAAAATTGGTCAGTTTTTTAATGGTCATTATTTTTATACGACACGACCAATCACCATGATACCCCCCCCCATGTCACTCACCATGTCCTTCCCTTTCTCTGTGGCAAGCGTCACCGCGATCGGCTGAAGATCGTTGGACGAGATTGGTAACAAACGACCCCTTCTCGAAACCCGGAAAAATCCTAAAAAATGCAAGTTTTTGGACGATTATTCCTCAATGACACAGAATTTCGGGAATCGGAAGGCGTCAAAAACTGACTGTGGACGATGTCCAATCAATGCAAAAAATCACGGTGATCGGATGTGTCATCTCGTACCTATGCCCGAACAACTAATTGTCTCGAGTCTCGTAAAGAGAGTTCCGCTCAATTACCAAACAAATGTTTAACTCCTATATTTAAAGAGGAAATAGCATTCCTTTATCCACAGAGACTTCAAAGCGTAGAACTCCATCAGGAGAAGGCTACCAGTCATACATCCAAATCTACCACTCTATTTCTTGGGAAAATAAAAAAATGAGACGGGTATCAAACCTATACCTTTTGCTCATATTCCTTTGAAGTCCCCTGATGTGTTACCAAAGGACTGTTTTGCCTTTAGACTGCTAAAAAGAGCGCTCAGACCTAAAACAATGATTGGACTAGGAAAAGCAGTGGAAGAGGAGTGGAATAAATTACCACTACCAATTTTAAGAAATGTCCTGTTATCTTCGAAATTTAGATGTAGGTTCATCCAGAGAAAGGGCTATCAGATTGAACACTTAAGAACGAAATAATTTTATTTTGAACATTAATTATATTACTGGAAAATCGTTCTAAAATGTGTAAACACTCCCTGTATAATATAATTTGTAACGTTGTGTTTCTTTCGCAGCCAGCTGGTTTTCAAATGAATCATCATTATGTAATTTCTGATTCTCAAAGCATAAATTTTATAACAGTGTTTGAGATTTTTAAAATTCGTTCATACGTTTTTTACAGTTATACGTTTTTAAGACCGCCCCCTAGAAAAACATGTAGCAGAGAACGCACTGTACTTTTAGAATTTTTCAGAAGCCTATGTTACTGAATTACGTGAAAAAAAAATATCACGGCAAAATTTTCTGAACCAAAATAGTATCGGAGGCATGTGTTGCAAAAATATTTATTTCATTTCCTACAAACCAAATCGGGGACAAATTTTGCTGTCTTGGTCATTTAAGGTCAGGCCCTCATCGGTTTTTGAAGCTTTGATTGCGCAAGTAATGAATGCTTCAAGAGAATTTCCATTGGCACGTAATCAACAGAATCCAGTAACCCCCTCTCCCCCTCTCCGGTTCGAACATCCCAGTTCCACTGATGTAATCACCAACTGTTATCGTTGTCATGGAGGTTAGTGACCGACAAAACCTATATTTTTCCTGCTTTGCAGTGATTCCACGTCGTTTTTGTTGCACATCCCAGAATCGGTCTTCGCTTTTCTTCGTCTTTTTTGCCCACCTGTTATTAGGAGTTAGCTTCGTCTTTTTTTCTTTTTTTTTTTTCTCGTTTCTTTTCTTTCAAGAGGGTGAAAGAAAGCTCTGATTTCTTTAACATGTTCGCCGGCCACATCGTTTTTTTTTTTTTCCTTTCCTTTTTCTCTCTGCTTCCACCTTTAAAACATTTTAAAGCAGGATTGTTAAGGCGGCAAACAGAGTAGAATATCCATTACCTTACTTACTGTTCAACATGTAACCTTACATCAGAAAACTTAAAATTTGTATCACGCTGCAACTGAAATCGAACCCTCAATTCCCTACTGATCATGCTAACAGTTACACTACCGTGTAATTCTCAAATTTTCTGATGTAAAGTCACATATTGAATAGTAAGCAATGCACTATTTTCCACCATAGAAAGCTGTAGTTATACCACGCATTTATGGAGACTATTTTTTCCACAATTTCTGTTTTTAAGCGATTTGCATTTTTATGCAACGTATCTTTCCCGACAGCACTCAAGTAAATCCAACGCAAAAAAGTTCCATGCAACGAAAATGGGTAGCGGAAGTATTCAAAATCATTGTGTAACGTACCAGGAGATGTGACGTACCTGCCAGAAGGACGCGCACGACATAAAGGCAGATAGAAATCAGAATAAAACGTCCGCGTAGCTCAATTGGTAGAGTGACTTATTCCGGAATGAGGGGATCCGGGTTCGAGCCCCGGCGCGGATAAAAATGACGGAGAAATTTACTTCGTTATAATTGGTGAAATCTGATTTTTGAACGCTGTCGTATTAAGTGACGCAACAATACTCAACAATATATTTTACTAAAATATCGCGGAACATTATTTCATCACGTTTCTCCTAAACGTTACAACATCTCATTGAAATCTGCGTAAATTGAGAGAACCTGATGCTAAATGTGATAAAAGCCATTACAAAAATATGAAAACGGCGTGTCGTAGGAAAATTTGACTTCATCCCGACCTCGGGTTACTTGCTATTTACGACAGCTTTAAAATGATGTTTATAGCTTTAAACGGGCGTAATCTGTAGATATCCTACAACAATCCTCCTCTTTAACACCCTTGCGATTCGGCTTTTCTTTCAATAATATCTTGAGGTCAGCTTTTGACTTGATGGACTTTCGTAGCAAGGGTAAACATTGGTAATTTCATGGCATAGGTAAATTCGTTATAGAGCGTAAACGGCTATTCGTAGAGTCTGTCTTAATTAGTTTCAACTTTTTATCATAAATGGCAGCAGATGTCCAGTTTCTAAAATCGGAAAGAGATCGTCAGTAAGTTGCTTTGTTCGCATCACAGAGAAAGTTTGTAACGTACCAGGAGATGTGACGTACCTGCCAGAAGGACGCACACGACATAAAGGCAGATAGGAATCAGAATAAAATGTCCGCGTAGCTTAATTGGTAGAGCAACTTATTCCGGAATGAGTGGACCCGGGTTCGAACCCCGGCGCGGATAAAAATGACGGAGAAATTTACTTCGTTATAATGGCGCCCGAACTACCCGGATGACCCGACCGTTCAAAATCTCGCATTGGTGTGATGTTCTTTCCACACCGCGAGATAGGAAAAATAAGAGAATCCCTTCTCCAGCACTTCGAAAAAAAAATAAAATAAAAATAAGGGGGAGATGATGTAACGTACCAGGAGATGTGACGTACCTGCCAGAAGGACGCACACGACATAAAGGCAGATAGGAATCAGAATAAAATGTCCGCGTAGCTTAATTGGTAGAGCAACTTATTCCGGAATGAGTGGACCCGGGTTCGAACCCCGGCGCGGATAAAAATGACGGAGAAATTCACTTCGTTATAAGTTGTTTAATCGAATAGTCTTTTGTGATGGTGTTTAGTATACACAGTAGGAGAGAGGATTTCAAGAAGGAAAATAGAGCTAAGCGAACAATGTTTAACCCAGTTATTAATTAGATTCCTGTCTAATTTGAAAATGCACTTGCAAGTCATTTATCAGCATTCTATAGCGTGTAGAGACTTAGCCACGGACGCATGATCCTTAGCTTTGGGGAGTTAAGTTTTTCAGGCATTAATCCAAAAACATCATAAGCCGTCTGAGCGCGAGACAAAATATTTTTATTGAGTTCTAAAACCACATGAAAAATAAAAGTGACACTGAAACTCACAAGATCTTTCGAAATTCCAAGAGTTCCTTCTTCAAATGGCGGAAGTACTGCAGTTGCATCACAAACACGATAGATTATATAGTTGATGACAAAACGTCTGAGCGGTTCTGCGCATGCTCAAAGACATAAATTTTTTTTTTGCAAAGATTGGGAACTGAGACGACAGCACATAAAAACATATATTACAAGATATATAAACATTGAAAAAGGTTAGAATTCCTCCCCCGCCCCCAAATCTTTGAATATAGCACTCCTTTCACTCCCCAACCTTACCCCCACTCCCCCACTCAGGGGCGTAAAGATAGATCTACGTATGTATTTTTTTTTTATTTAGCAATTTAATTTTAGACAAGAGCTTTTCTACTTGCTCTAAAAATTTTTGTCTTAAATTTTCTGTCTTTTGGATACGAAAGTATTTGAACTAAAGGGCCCGATTGACAGACTTTTATCTGCGTGCCGATTAGAGATCAGATCAGATCATATGTAGAGGATTTTAGGAAGGGAGTGTCTGACCCCAGGTCTTAAACAACCCTTAGAAATAGGAAGCTAGGAGATTTCGGCTAGGGTGGCCGATAGGAAAGTGACATAGAAGCGAGGTGAAAAGGGGAAGGAAAACGCCTCTATTTATTACCGGGGGCCAGTACCCGTGGTCCGACGGCTTAACGTGCCCAGCCGACGCACAGCGGATATTTAGTGGTTCGAGCGTTCGTGCCTGCCTGGGATCGAACCTGAAGTTTCTAACTTCGGTCATCGCACATTCAAAGTCGGCTTGATGGACTTGCGATGATAAGCATTGAAATGACTGAGCCAGAAAACTGGACGTTGCGAAACTGATTGAAAAATTCTCTAAGAAGAACGTTAGAAGGGAATCCAGATTTTAGTAACGTAATTTTTCTTTATTTTGTAAAGTATGCTTGCTTCTTAAATCAATACCGCTGAAATACCTGTATTTAAAAGTAGAAAAAAGTAAACACACTTATTTTTCCTCTTTCTCAAAAATTATTGTATTAAGGAATTAAAGAGCTTTAAAGGAAGTTCGAAACTAGACACTCGAAGATCAGTATTTGTTTTTACTTGATTTGAAGATTTTGCGCTTTTTTCCCTGAGTACTAAATTTATCGAGGATACTTACCGGAATAAGTGCTCACATAATTAAAAGCAATACATAAGTGATCACAGAATCAATATCTGGAAAATGTGTTTTTACTACGGCGAAGTTAAATATTTACCCTCAATTTGTGCATTAATTTGTACTATGTTGGTGGCCTGTTAGGAAAATTTTCGCGGGGAGGGGCAGAGATTATGCGTTATGCCACTGTCCCCACTCCCTCCAACATTTTTTCGCAGCAACAGTCCCCCTCACAGTACCCTCCCTCCCCCGTGACTACCACCCTTTCCTCCCTTCGTGATAGCTCCCGTCTGGCTAGATTGTGTTCGGAAACGGAATTCAGCAATAACTTCCGCGGCAGTGGGATCTGCACGGGAGTGTCATGGTTAGAACAACCGCCGCCCAGATTATATATGTGAAGACTCTCTGCCATCAGAACGGCAGCCTTAGTATTGTATTTTTTACAAGTGTTCCTCAAAAGATTTGTCAAATTTGGAACGAAAGGTAAGTGAGCCAAAAAAACGAATAGTCTTCTGCTCTCTAGGTATTGTAGAAAGAAGTCTTCTCAAAGAACTCTTAATTAGCCTGGTAAAGTCAAGGTAACCAAATCAAAGTGCAAGTCCTCGAATATAGTCAAATTCTGCATCTCGACGAATGGTCGATGAAGAATGTGTAATGGCTCCCTTAATCAACGAGCGAAAAGCAGAAAGCCGGTAGGAAAGTGGATTGGATGAATTGAACGGGATAAGTGAAGAAACAGAATTGGGTTTTCTATAAACTGAGAACGTAAGAGTGCTGTTTCCCTCCTCCCTAAACAAGGAAAAATCTAAATAAGGTAAAACCCCTTCCCTTTCGGCTCCAATTTCAAAGTTCATGGTCTCATGCCTTGAAGAAAGCCGTACGGCGAAATCGGTAATACACTGACGGAAAAAAAATCCCAACACCGAGAAGGAGTTGTGTTAGATAAAAGACAGTCGGTAGGCGGTGAGAGTACATCTGTAAGATGACGTCTATGCAAATTTCGCGCTCGGCGCATACGTGTGGCGCTAGTAGCGCCCCTCGGAACATGCAAAGCAGGTTTGCTGTAAATACGCGCTGTAACGTTCGTGAGCGTTAGTTATCGTTGAGATTCGACGTAGTGTGTTGATGTTAGTCAAGAATGCCTTTAAGAAGACGAAGAAGCCATTATCACCAGCTAACGGAGTTTGAACGACCTCGTGTAATAGGGCTACGAGAAGGTGGATTTTCTTTCCGCAATATTGCAGAACGACTTGGCAGGAATGTAGCCACTGTGCATGATTGTTGGCAGCGGTGGTCAAGGGAAGGTACTGCCTCAAGAAGACCGGGTTCCGGCCGGCCACGTGGCACTACTGAGAGGGAAGACCGCCGTGTACGGCGTATGGCCGTGGCGCATCGTACCGCGTCTCCGGCAGCAATTCGAGCTGCAGTTGCCACCATAGTGACACAACGAACTGATACAAATCGGTTACTTGAAGGACAGCTCCGAGCCAGACGCCCTGTAGCGTGCATTCCACTTACTCCAAACCACTGCCGTTTGCGACGTCAGTGGTGTCAAGCTAGAGCTCATTGGAGGACGGAGTGAAGATCTGTTGTGTTTTCTGATAAAAGCCGGTTCTACCTGGGTGCCAGTGATGGCCGTGTGTTGGTTACAAGGAGGCCAGGTGAGTGCATGGAACCAACCTGTCTGCGGCCGAGACACACTGGACCTACACCTGGAGTTATGGTCTGGGGAGCAATTTCCTATGACAGCAGGAGCACTCTCGTGGTTATCCCACGCACCCTGACGGCACAGTTGTACGTCGGTCTGGTGATTCAACCTGTTGTGCTGCCATTCATGAACAGCATTCCAGGGGGTGTTTTCCAACAGGATAACGCTCGCCCGTATACCGCTGTTGTAACCCAACATGCTCTACAGAGTGTCGACATGTTGCCGTGGCTTGCTAGATCACCAGATCTTTCACCAATCGAGAACGTATGGGACATCATTGGACGACAACTCCAGCGTCACCCCCAACCAGAATTAACCGTCCCTGTATTGACAGACCAAGTGCAACAGGCATGGAACTCCATCCCGCAAACTGACATCCAGCACCTGTACGACACAATGCATGAACGTTTGCGTGCTTGCATTCAACATTCTGGCGGTTACACCGGTTATTAATGTACCAGCATTTCACATTTAAAATGGCTCTTCTTCCGCTTACAATAAGCTGTGATCTTGAAACCTTAATCGATTAAATATGTTACCTATATTCATTCCTCTACAACTATTTTTTCGTGGTGTTGGGAATTTTTTTTTCCGTCAGTGTACCTTCACATGAATTGAGCCAAAGAACAAGAACGCCATAAACGTAACGTAAAAACAATTGAGGTTTATGGGAACAGAATTGTAATACATTTTCTTCAAGGTTTTGGAGAAGGATCTCCGGCAAGACAGGGGACAAGGGGGAACCCATGGGAGACACAACCAATTGGCTAAAATATTACCATTAAACTTAAAAAAGGAACGGGTGTAGGCAAGTGAGGGGGACTGTTGCTCCAAAAATATATTGGGGATAGGGCGTAGGAGTGTTTGTGGGGGTGAGTGCTATATTCACAAAGATTTGGGGGGCGGGGCACGCAGATACAAGTCTGTTAATCGGGCCCTTTGGTTCAAAAGCTTTCGTATCCAAAAGACAGAAAATTTAAGACAAAAATTTTTAGAGCAAATAGAAAACCTCTTGTCTAAAATTAAATTGCTAAATAAAAAAATAAATAAAAAATACATACGAAGATCTATCTTTACGCCCCTGAGTGGGGAGGAGTGGGGGTGGGGGTGGGGAGTGAGAAGAGTGCTATATTCAATGATTTTGGGGCGGGGGAGGAATTCTAACCTTTTCCAATGTTTATATATCTTGTAATATATGTTTTTATGTGCTGTCGTCTCAGTTCCCAATCTTTGTAAAACTTTTTTGTCTCTGAGCTTGCGCAGAACAGCTCAGACACTTTGTCATCAACTAATAATCTATCGTGTTTGTGGTGCAGCTGCAGTACTTTCGCCATCTGAAGAAGGAACTCCTGGAGTTCCGAAAGATCTTTTGGGTTTTAGCGTCGCTTTTATTTTTCATGTGGCTTTAGAACTCAATAAAAATATTTTATCTCGTGCTCAGACGGCTATGTTGTTTTTGGACTTGCGATGGCACGATGGCAACTTTTTGATGTTTCAGGCATTAATTTTGATTTAAAAAATAACTTTTTTTTTCCTAATTTAAACTACAAAGGGATAAAGATTAATGGAGATTATCTAACCCACCTTCGTTTTGCTGATGTCGTAGTCATTTTTGCAACTACCACATCAGAGCTGCACAGTATTATCCAGGAACTTGCTGACAAGAGTAAAGAAGTGGGATTAAAAATGAACTTTCAGAAGACAAAAGTGATGTTCAATGCTTTTACAAAAAATGAAGATTTATCGATTGATGGAGAAAAGCTGGAGATAACAGGCACGTACCTTTATCTTGGACAGCAGATATCAAGTGAGGGTCACATTGATGAGGAAATTAATCGGCGTACAAAACTTGCCTGGAGAGCTTTTGGAAGAAACAGCATAATTTTCAAGAGCAATATGCTATTATGTCTTAAAAGAAAAGTGTTTGATGAGTGCATCCTTCCAGTGCTTACGTATGGTGCAGAGACGTGGACCTTAACTAAAAGAGACATACAAAGACTGCAGACAATTCAAAGAGCCATGGAGAAGTGCATGCTTGGTGTAACCAGGAGAGATAAGAAGAGGAACACGTGGATCCGAAAAATGACAAGAGTGAAAGGCATCATGATCAGAGTGAAATCCCTGAAATGGCAATGGGCTGGACATACTGCCAGAAGAACAGACCATCGATGGACAGCCGAAATTTTAGATTGGATTCCAAGGGACAGGAAAAGACCCAGAAGAAGACCACATGGGAGATGGGTGCATGAAATTCGAAAGTATGCGGGAGTAACCTGGAGGAGACTGGCACAAGACAGATCGTTTTGGAAGAAACTTGGGGAGACCTTCGTCCAGCGGTGGATTGATAATGGTTGACAATGATGATGATGATGATGATATGATTTCTGAAGCGTAATTATGAAATTTGGGGTTCAAATAGACACTTCAGTTCCGTAGTTCCGTTTTTAATTAATTTTAGCCTGTCACGAACTAATCAAGGTATCACGAATTTATGACCTCCAGGTGGTAACTACGTGATACGTAATAGTTGATGTAATTGAAATGTAACAAATTTAACTCATATATGAAGAAATTAATCGGCGTATAAAACTTGCCTGGAGAGCGTTTGGAAGAAACAGTATGATTTTCAAGAGCAATATGCCATTTTGTCTTAAAAGAAAAGTGTTTGATCAATGCATCCTTCCAGTGCTTACATATGGTGCAGAGACGTGGACCTTAACTAAAAGAGACATACAAAGACTGCAGGCAACTCAAAGAAGCATGCAGAGGTGCATGCTCGGTGTAACCAGGAGAGACAAGAAGAGGAACTCGTGGATCAGAAAAATGACAAGAGTGGAAGACATCATGATCAGAGTAAAATCCCTGAAATGGCAATGGGCTGGACATATTGCCAGAAGAACAGACCATCGATGGACAGCTGAAATTTTAGACTGGATTCTAAGGGACAAGAAAAGATCCAGAAGAGGGCCACATGGGAGATGGGCGGATGAAATTCGAAAGTATGCGGGAGTAACATGGAAGAGACTGGCACAAAGACAGACCGTTGTGGAAGAAATTTGGGAAGACCTTCGTCCAGCAGTGGATAGATAATGGTTGACAATGATGATACAGTTTTTACCAACTGGCCCATGCAAACAGAAGACGATAACAAGAATGGCGAATTTTGTGGACACAATTATAACGAGGTTGTCAAAAAAGTTGAGTTCAGTGGGTTCAATGTAACTTTTGCATGATATGGTACCACATGAAGGGCCAAACTATTACGGCGAAGATGAAGATGTGTTCATCTGTGACGCCTCTCAAAGCTGCTGGTAATGTCTGAAATTAAAATGCAAAAACGGCACTTTACGGAAAAAGAGAGCATTTTATTGACAAAAATATGTAATTCTTCCATGTTTGACTGGAGTAAACTGTGCAATATATCACGTATACTGTTACTTCGATATGCCTTTATATTCACTCAATGTTGTGGGTACAAATAGACAACTTGTTTACTATCATGAACTTAGCAAGGTATTATTACGAAGTTACCAAGGTTATCATAGAATAACCACTGGTAAACATTATGCCAAAACATGTGGATGTCACAAACATACAGCCCTACTGTTCTCTTAGTTACTGGTATTACGTTACGTATAGGGGTACTGGGATTTGATAAACATGGGCGATACATTGTTGTGGTCAAAATGAAAATTTATGAAATTTTCACAAAATCGCCACTGTTTACCCTACATCAAACTTCATCGGTGTCAGGGTCGCTTCTTACGTTCGTCTAAATCTGAATAATATATAATAATAATAATAATAATAAGTATTGTATTTGAAAAGCTAAACAGTCGAAATAGTTACTATTACTGCCGATATACTGTAGTTTAGCAAATATTTAATTTTATGACTCGCATATCTTCTTTCATTGTTTTTACGACAATAACCTTCATTAATCCACCTACCGCTCAATGTCAGGAATAAGTAAACCTTATTGTTTGTTGTTATGATTTAACTCCGTTTAGTACGTCCTGGAATGTGGCTCGGTGTAGTCGCGAATAAACGCAGTGTGCACGTAATAAATGTATGCTCTCAAATCACTCGTTTTATTTCACACCCACAAAGATCTTGGAATGTTGCATAGCATAAATTATCTACAGATAGTACCTAGGTACTCTCTTTATTTATTTTTTCCTCGTTTCGATCACTGCACGTTGTTTCAACATTGAAAGTTTTACGTAGCATCAGTATCACTTGACCACCAAAAGTTTATGCAGCTAAAATTAGAAGACGAAATTTCATGAAAACTTTGTTTTCAGTTGACCATCACCTTAAGTTTTCAGAATACTAAATAATATTTTCATAAAAAATACGCGTACCTTAATTATCAAGGAAGGGGTCATCTTTTCGAAATATTGTCCATTGCATCGAATATATTAGGTGCTTGAATTAATTCCCGCTGTTTTTTGCCACACAAACACCTGTGTGTTGCCACAGAACGGTACAGGATAGTCTATTCAAAGTAGTGTCCGTTGGCAGCTACGACCCTTTCCCACCGTTGGGGTAACAAATGGATTCCGCGGTACGAAAATGCAGGTTCTTTCGAGGCGAACCATTCATCGAGCCATTTTCGGATATCCGCGACAGAAAGGAAGTGCTGCTCTGACAGGCCAAGTTGTAGCGACCGGAACAAATGGAAGTCCGAGGGAGCAATGTCCGGGGAATAAGACGGGACGTCCCAGCCAAGTGCCTCCAACAGTTCCTTCGCGGATTTGGCGACGTGAGGTCTAGCGTTGTCGTGGAGAAGAATAACCTTGTCATGTCTTTTGACGTATTGCGGCCGTTTCTCCGTGAGTGCAAGTTTCACATCGAATAATTGACGTTGGTACCGTTCAGCATTGATGGTTTCACCGGGTTGCAGCAGCTCAGAATGCACAACACCGACTTGATCCCACCAAATGCACAGCATCACCTTCCTGCCATGGATGTCCAGTTTAGCCGTGGAGGTTGATGGTTCGCCGGGACGAACCCATGATTTCTTGCGCTTAGGATTGTCGTAACAAATCCATTTTTCATCGCCAGTCACTATTCGATGCAAAAACGACTTCCGTTTTGTCGTTTCAGCAGCAATTCACACATGGTTTCACGATTGGTGATGTTGCTTTCCCCATGTGGGATCCAGTTTCCGAGCTTCTGGATCATTCCCATTGCCTTTAAACGTTTGCTAACCGTTGGCTCATCGACCCGTAGTGTTTCAGAGAACTCGTGGAGCATCTGACATGAATCCTCGTCCAATAAGGCCTCCAATGCGCCATATTCTAACTTTTTCGGCTGCCCAGGGCGCTCTTTGTCCTTCACGACATATTCGTTGGCTTTGAAGCATCGGAACCACTCTCTGCATGTTGTTTCCGATAGGGCATGTTCCCTATAGGCCTGCACTAGCAAACGATGATTTTCCGCTGCAGATTTCTTGAGATGAAAGCAGATGAGTAATACTTCCCGCAAATGCTCCTTTCTTGGTACGAAACTCGACATCGTGAATGCGATACAAACTCGTGTTCTGTGCCCTACGATCGCGTGTCACACACTGCTTCGCCCAGACTACAGACGGTACGCAAGGGAGGTCACGTGTGGCCCGGTTCACGGCGCACCATTGCTGCGCTCTATTGGGCAACAGCGGGAATTAATTCAAGCATCTAATAGGTGCCCCAATGTTCCTCTCACTTTTTGGATGTCTTCTGGAATGCTGTTGAAGTATCCTTACGCAGCTGTAGTAAGTTGTTGATCCGTTATGACAAAGTAAATTTATCCATCATGCCAGGGGTGGATTTCGAACCCACAACTCTCGGCTCCGGAGCTCAGGGTGCTATCCACAATACTGTACTGGCTTGTGTTCTCACCAGGGCCAGATTAAGAGGGAGGGGTCTACAGGGGCTATAGCCTTGGGGCCCATTACGAAGGGCTGAGGCATGCCTGGTGAAATAGTTGATAGAGAGGTTTATAAAATAGGTATACGTTTGCCTCGTATGAGTTCCGCTTGGTCAAAAACAGAGGCTTAAAGACAAACAGATTTCAAGGTATTGACTCACCAAGGATGAAAATTTCATGTCGCTGTGTACAACAGGATCGTCGAGGCATTTTCAGCCTTTTCATTATCATCCACTCACACCTCCCAATTTGCACTTGGAACCGTTAATGGCCAAAGTTTCCCTGTGGTTTCACATTGCATAACAAAAATGATGCACAAAGAAAAGTATACAGTGCTAAAACATTAGAAAATCCAAGACCTAGGAATCTTAAACTTTTAACTCTTATGAGAACAATGGAAAATACAGTGACTTATTATGAAAACTCTACAGATGGTTTATTAGTTTGAAGAATGCACTATGTATTAATTATCATAAGCATATTGCTAGAGTTTCGTGTTTTAACGGACTTGATAATGATTCACCGTCATAAGTTCTTTGAGGGGTCCATTCAGATGTCTTAGCCTAGATGCCCACTCAAATGTCTTAGCCTAGGGGCCGTCAAGGCCTTAATCCGGCCCTGGCTCTCACTGCTATCTGCCTTTGCCTCATGTACGTCCTTCGGGGTAGGCACGACACACAGTCTCAAATTGTCGTCCCCATAATGTCTTTTTTTTTAAATGGGGAACAACCAGAAGTCACATGGTGACAGATCTGGACTATATGCAGGTTGGGGCATCAACTTAATATTCATTTTCTCCGAATAAAAAGCGACAGAACTGGCCATATGCCGAGATGGAAACGGGTCATCGGGTCAACAATTTCTAGCGGGTCAAAGGGGTCGGCTCAATGTGTTCCTGACCCGATTTCGAACCCGGTTTTATTTTTGTTTTATGTTTGAAAAGCAACAAAAAATTGTTTTCTAAGAAAAGTGCACGCTGTGTATTTTTGTGCTTGATGCTGGTGCCGGCGGACTGAAAACTGATTTGTCATGCAATATGAAGGACGAGTGTCCTCAGAAGGGAGAATGTCCCTTCCTTCTGAGGGGCAATGATGAAAGCAACATCCACATTTTGGAAACTTCCAACTCATCATAAACTTGTGGAAATTTGTGTTGCTGTGAAACATATTCTGAAGCTTGATATGCTATCAAGGAAACAGAAATTAAACATACAATATGTTGCTTAATTCAAAACTTTTGAATGTAGCACCATCAAAATTAAGTGGAACAGCCTTAACATTACTGCGGAGGGACTTTTTGACTCTCGCAGATGTGTTTGAAAACATGTGTAAAACGTTTACTTCCAAATGAAGGACGACAGTTCCAATACTTCCTGTATGTGAGTAAATTATGCGTTCCTATAATATATTTGTTTGATTTCCATATAACCTAAAATACCCACTGCGGAGAGACATTTTGAACACCCCGTATATACAGTACATCATAATTCAAGGCAGATTTGTCCGGGTCAGTTACAGATCCCGGTCGGGTCCAATTATGTGACGTCCGGGTCCTGATCCAAAATTTTTACACGTTTCCATCCAACTCTGGCCATGTGGACAAAAACAACATCCATGCCTCGCCGGGATTCGGACCCGGACCCCTTTCGGACGAATGATCAGAGGCCATCGCTTAGACCACTGCGCCACCGGGGCGGCATGTGCTTCCTTGCATTGGGCCGTACATTAAAACAAGTGGAAACCCCAAGTTGAACAAGCTCGTTCCATGCCGAAGTGCTCGGTTAAAATCCTGTGAGTTGATGATTTTGAAATGTGGCCCATATCTTCGCTATTTGTAATTGATAAGTGTCTGTCTTCCCGTATAGTAACACCCATTGTATTGATGTTTAACTCTGTAACACTCGTTGAAGGTCTTCCTCCATGAGCGATTAAAGCCGCCGACGCACGACCATCCGTAAATTCTTTATGCCATCTGTAAATTGTTGATTTTCAAGGGCATTCGTCTTTATAAGCTGTGACGTACTATAGAAGTAAAGCACGCGAGAAGACGACAAATTTGCAGCGATGCATTCCGTCGGTATAGTTTAGGCGGTTAGAACATCTCACTCTAGAGCGATGAGACATGGATTCGATCTGCGTCACCGACAAATTTGTGTTCCCACATTGGCGCCCGAACTTCAAAAAGGATCTGCTGAATCCGTTTTATTGGTGTAAATATGACATGGATGTTAAGTCAGATAATATCCGAAAACTTGAACATTTCGTCCTGGAGAGTGAATCGAACCCGTGTCTACCGGATAGCGCTCAAGTATGCTAACCACTACACCACCCAAAACGACCAAGTTTCAAGTTTCCGATTAGTTTGAATATAACCATCACAGGATTCGCTAGTCGAAGCAACCGGCATTCATATATAGCGAATCTGGAGGTTAAGAATTCATTCCCGTGATTGCCCGGAGGCGCAGAATATCAATGAACGGAATACGGAATTACACCATTGCACAATACAAATTTGGAAGATGTGATAAATGCCGGTTGCTTCGACTTGCGAATCCTGTGATGGTTATATTCAAATTAATCGGAAACTTGAAACTTGGTCGTTCTGAGTGGTGGAGTGGCTATTATACTTGGACGATATCCGGGAGACACGGGTTCGATTCACGATCCAGAAGGAAGAAATTTTCCAGTTTTCGGATATTATCTGGCTTAACATCCATGTCATATTTACACCAATGAACAGATTCACATCTTCCAAATTTTTATTGTACAATGGTGCAATCCCGTATTTCATTCATTGAAAATCTGTGCTCATCTGGAATAAATGAGAATTCCGTCTTCGCTAAAAAAAAAAAAAAAATTGGGAGATGGTGTGATGTACTACAGCGGTGAAGCGCGTGTGAAGCAGAGATGGAAACGGGTCAACGGATCGACAATTTCTTGCGGGTCCAACGGGTCGGATCAAGGTGTTCCTGACCCGATTTTAACCTGGTTTTATTCCCGTTTTATTTTTGAAAAGAGAATAATATATTCCAAAGAAAAATGCGTGTTGTGGAATTCTGTAGTCGATACTGGTGCCCACGGAGTGAATAATGATTTGCCATGCAAAAATATTGTCGTCTCTTTCTTAAAGCAACGAAGATTTCCACCGACCGACGTCAGACACACCGACACCATATCGTAAAAAGATCCTTCCTTTTGCGTTCTTTTACAGTGCGATTTTCCAGGGAAAGGTACAGGCAAACGCCATTCGTCTGCTTCTCAGCTGATTCACTCTCTCCGCGCGAAGTTCATTGTATGACTAAGAGTTACTTTTCACATCGCATCTTTTACATTGAGCATTCGGAGGTTTTCGATTGATGTGCTAACATCCCGTTCCCATGACATGTCGAAATTAACTCCTTATTTGTTAATATGGATAGATTTAATAATAAGGAGGTTGAGAAAGGCGTCGAGGCCAACAAATACGTGCTTGTTGAAAACCACAAGGTAAAGAGTGAATGCTGGAAATTGTTTCGTCTCATTAAGGAACCGGTGAATAATTTTATATTGTTTGGTCTTGCTTGTTGTTCAAAATGTGGAAAGTGTATACTTACAAAGAAAGATGTCGAAACTGTTATAAAAGATTATGGAACCGAAAATCTAACGGGCCATATGAAAGTTTGCGCACCTCCGCCAAAGTGTGGAAAAAGCGAACAATCTAAATACATTTAAAAAAATCCATTTGTATAATCGTAAATAATGATTCCCATTTGCAATATACTCCATGGCCACGGTCATAGTCAGCCATTACTTCTGGATTACGCAAAATAGTGGCGCTAAAAATGGCACTAAAATTTAGCAAGTAACCAAATTTTATTATTAAAAAAAGATTTCAGTTATTAAATATCAAGCAGTTATTGGGATGAATATATATGTTACGTTTATATGTACATGTTACCATTAAAGTGCAGAAATCAGTTATTCTACAGATTATTTAGGTAATGTGCAGATTAACTATAGGGTGATCCGTTAAAGTGACGAAAATTGTTTCATTGCTCAAATTACCTAGGTAATCTGCAAATTACCTAGATAATCTGCACATTACCTACTAGGCACTCGTTAAAGTGAAAATGAGATCTTTGCTGGAACAACAGCAACGTTTCTGAACGCTTAAATTAACATAATGTTATTTATTTACACTGGCGGAAAGTGAAAAAAATCACAAAGAAGGAGACGTCTGATACCAACGAAATTTATACAGCATAATAACGTAATACAGAGGATAACGTGATCAAAACATTATAGCAAAATACAGCTGTATTTGCTGGTAAACTGAAAAATAACATTTCCATGTAACATGGTTAGTACGAGGTGGAACCACCATGAACTGCGTCACACTGTGCAATTCTGGCATGGAGTCTGTTGTACAGATGTTGGATGTAAGTTTGGGGTATTGAGTTCCAAGCATCCTCAACCTGGACGCGTAAATCGGGGATGGTCGTGGCTGGCCGTGGAGACCGGATAAGTCAATGTCCCATAAAATTCCACACGTGCTCAATGGGGGACAAATCCGGTGAACGTGCAGGCCATGGAAGTTGTCTCACACCCTAAAGTGCATGTTGCGTTGCACGTGCCGTGTGTGGGCGTGCGTTATCTTGCTGGAAAGCACCACGATGGACCGACCTTACAAATGGCACAACAACGGGCTGAATTATGTTGTTGATGTAGGAGGTGCTGTTTAACGTACCCGGTACAAACACTAGTTGTGTACGGGAGTGATAGCCGATCGCTCCCCACACCAGCAGACCAGGTGTAGGCCCTGTGTGTCGCTGGCGGATGCAAGAAGGGTGGAGACGCTCCCCTGTGCGTCTGCGAACACGCATACGGCCATCGGAGGCTCCCAAGCAGAATCTGCTTTCATCGCTGAACACGACAGATCGCCATTGCGTTCTCCAGTGCAGACGTTGGCGACACCACTGCAGCCGTTCTTGACGGTGGGCTGGAGTCAGAGGTACACATGCCAGAGGCACACGTGCACGTAGTCCTGCATCAAGTAGACGGTTGCGGATTGTTCGCACAGTCACCTCAGGTGCAACGGCAGCTCGGATTTGCGTCACAGTGGATGTTCTGCTTGACATCGCTGCTCTTCTTATGCGTCGATCGGTCCGCTCATCAGTCCGTCTGTGACTCCCGGTTCCACGTCTTCTCGTGTTGGAATGTTCCTCGGACCATCTACGCCCCCATCGTACCACCACTGACGATACTTCCCGTCCAATTCGCTCCGCAATACGACGATACGACCACCCGGCCTCGCGGAGTCCGACCAGACGACCTTGCTCGAAGTCCGATAACTGCTGAAATCGTACACGTCTTCCATGTCCAGGCATTGCAGCTTCTTCAGGGTCTTCGCACGTGTCCGTACGCCGACGACTGATTACATTCACTTCGCCGTACTCCTTAAATACCACCGACGATAATTTGCATATTATGCCGTGATGTGGCGTAAGCGCTCACCGGTTGGTCCCGAAATTAACATCACACCTACATAAACTCGACCCCATTAACATATGTAAATTTAATGATCGTCCGCCAATTCCTTCTCGGTGTTCTTTTTTCACTTTCCGCCAGTGTATTTTTAGATATATAAAGAATCAAGTTAATACAATCAAACAATCAACAAATTTGTTGATAGAATCAATCATCAATCAATTCAAAACTATAATAGAAAGAATCAAACGGTTTAAAATATTATTATAATTAAGGAAATTAATTTGCAAAACATATGATAAAATTATGCTTACTTATTAGTGCAATCTAAAGATTGGTGACAATTTGTAATTGCATAGCAATTGGTTTTTGCGGCAAGCACACCTATTTGGGGTACATTTAGATTTACAGTAACATTTTCTGAAACCCTGCCCAGTACCAAGGAATTGTTTTATTGCTATTTGACGTAAAGATATTTCTACATTAAATTTATCTGCTTTAAAAAAATTCACGACACAAATTCACGCGCTAACAGGCAGAAACGAATTTGAAAACAGAATTAGCTATGCTACGCACTGGCAGTTGACGCCAATTATGAGAAATAAAAACAACCGGCGACGACTAGAAGTTGGCGAAACGAAACTAAAAGTGGAGGGAGAGGGGGAAGGTGTAGGGAAAGAAAATGAGAGAAACAAACTTTTGAACTTTAACGATACGGAAGCCGTTAATGTGCACATTACCCAGGTAAAATGAGGAAAACTCTTGATTCCGCACGTTAACGGAGCAAATCAGTTAATCTGCAGATTAGCTAGGTAATGCGCACATTAACGGCTTTCGAGCTTTAGCGGTAACATACATATATATAAACTGAGTTTCGAATTTATAGTTCAAAGCAGATTTGTCCGGGTCAGTTACTGGTCCGGATCGGGTCGGGTCCAGGTCAGGTCCAGTTATGGAACGTCCGGGTCCGAAAATTTTTGACCCGTTTCCAACTCTGGTGTCAAGATGACATATCTGCAGCGGTGCATTACGTAGGTGTAATTTTAGTCGGTTGAAGCGACTCACTCTGGAGCAACGAAACGCGGGTCTGACAAATTTGTGTTTTTCTGACAGACTTCTTAAGTCGACAGGAAAATTTAATGCGCATCTTTGTTCCTCTTTCACATTTATTTTTTCGAAAAATCACAGCGCGAAAACACTTGTTCGGGGTTCACGAAACGACGCTTATTAAACTGCGCACTACTGACGACGCATGCGTGATAAACAAGTGTGACCGGTTGCTATGGTTACAAAAACGACTACCTTTTTTTCGAAATTCGTGCCAAGGTCGAACGCAGTACTGCGCAATTTTTATAGAAACATTCTCACTTTTGGGACAAGCTATGCATGTTTATGTTCTCCACAAAACATTTTTTTTTCTTTTAGTTTCATTACGCTTTTGAACACATCTCCCTCTCGAATTTAAAAATGTCTGTGCTCCTAAAAAAATATCCCGGGTGAACAATCCGACTGAAAAAGAAGCAAGAAATCTTGCCTTGTAATTAGTTCTTGTACAGATCCTAAAAACAAAAATTTTTAAAGTTTTCTCTCTTGTTAGTTTTCTTATTGTTTAGTATTTGACTTTTAATAAGTTCATCAAATGAATTGTTGAAGAAAAGAAAGTATGCCTTGCCTTGTTCTCAATGAAGCTTTGACAAAACAATCACGAATTCACACACACGTGGCAGTGATACGGTATTCTGGTCACGAATATTGATTGAAATATTAAGTGAGTGTTCAGCTCCCAATGAGGAAGTAATCACCTGAGAATAGAATGCCCATTACGTTGATACTTCATCGGAAGGCAGGTAGCGTGCTATCCAAAATGCTGAGATGAATTCCTATTGAACCGCTTCAGTAATATGTTTTTCCTTTTTCTGACACAATAAAATTTGAATCCAGAAACTTACAGTTCTCATTCCAACGATACTACAAACTACACTGACGTGCAAAAATCAAGGACGAGACGGTTTTTCGAATGTAACGTCGTGCAGAAGTGTGCCACATCAACTCAAATCATACCGTAAGATCCCCAAGATGTAAGAATATGGGACAAGTGAGCAAAACCGTCCAAACAAGGAATCCAAAGGATACAATGGCACTTTATTGAAAAGGTAGCTTCGAGCACAACTGGACAGAAGACAGAAACGTCCATGTGACAGGCGGCTGCCAAGAAAAATTCAGTCTTTAGTAGGAAATATGATCACCTCTGACTGCGTTGCAGGATTTACAACGTCTGTCCATGCTGAGGACGAGGTTGTCAAGAAGCTGTTGAGGCATCGCGGCCCATTCCTCTTGTAGTGCCAATCGCAGCTGCGGAATTGTTGCTGGCGGCTGGTGACGTGCTGCCAAGCGTCTCCCGAGAAGGTCCCACACGTGTTGGATTGAATTTACCGTGCGTTGAATATCTTCACTCTCCAACAGCTCTGCGACAGCCAATGTACGATTAGGTGTAGCGTTCTCGTCCATGAAGAGGAACTCGGGACCCACAGCACCTCTAAACAGACGCACGTGAGGCAGGAGAACCTCGGTACAATAGCGGACACCAGTGACTGAACCTCCTTGGAAGATGTGGAGGTCAGTACGGCTACCAAGCATGATACTGCCCCAAACGAGAATTCCGCCACCTCCAAACCGGTCCCTTTCGATGATGTTGGAGGTGCGATTGCGTGTTCCCTGCTCTCTCCAGATGTGTATTCGTCCAGAATCGCTCGTCAGACTAAATCGGCTCTCATCCGTAAAGAGAACTCGACGCCATTGCTGATGTGTCCATTTTTTGTGTTCCTGGCACCACAGAAACCACCGTCTCCGGTGAGCAGGCGTTAATAGCACACACCGTACTGGTCGTCTGGAAAATAGACCACCTTTGTGCAGCCTCCTGGCCACGGTAAAACGCGATAACGGACGTCCAGTTGTCTGTTGCACGTGCCTTGTGATTTCTCCCGCTGTCTGTCGTCTGTCTCTTCCCGCATGTAGGACAATATACCGGTCGTCCGCCGCCGTGGTTGCTCGTGGACGACCACTGCTAAACTCTCGGACAGCTGTTCCTGTCGTTTGAAATGCTCTCCAAGCTCGTGAAACGATAATCTGAGCGATCCCGAACTCCTCGGCCACACTAGTCACACTTCGACCTTCTTCCAACTTCCCAATGACGCGACCTCGAGTAAAGTCATCCAGGTGTCGTCTACTGGATTGTCTGTTGGACATATCACCCGGTGGCGGCCACTCGACGTCGTTCAAACCGATGTACACCGTGCAATAGCTTTCACCGAATTGCTGAGCGTACACCGCCCCTGTGATTTTTAACCTTCCGACCCCCCCCCTACGTCATGCTGCATATATGCGCATGCACTACCGTACCGGACCATAGATCTCCTGAGTGGTCTTTCTGTCCGTTCTGCCTGCTCGTTCCGCTGTTATGCTAATTTCTCCTCTTCATCCTTAATTTTTGCACACCAGTGTAGTATCAGCACTGTTTCCCGAAGATTTAGCAAAAAATTTGGATTAAAGTATTATAGACCTGCGCATAAACTTAGACTAAGATCTGTCATGAAAAAGAAGAGACTCCAGTTTGCGAAGCGTCATCAACCGTGGACTGCTGAAAATTGGAGTCAAGTTCTTTTTTCCAATGAATCAACTGTGCGTCAATTTGAATCACGTGAAGCACATGTTCGAAGACCAAAAGGCAAAAGGTTTGATGAAAAATACACCGTTAGCACCGTGAGACATCCGCCTAGTCAGATGATATGGGGGGCTATTGTTAGCATTCGGTACTGCTTCATTAACCTTTTTGCTGACAGGCACTACCATGACTGGTCCTTTTTATGTGGAAATGTTGCGTGAGAAGCTGTAAACGTATATGCAAGTGCACAGATACACAATCTTTCTCCATGATGGTACTCTGTGCCACACATCAAAGACAGTAAAGGACTACCTGGAGAGGAAAAACATAACTGTGCTTGACTGACCCAGTAACAGACCCGACCATAACCCCATCGAAAATTTGTGGAGCATTTTGAAAGATAAGGTAGGAGAAAAGCAGCCATCTAATTCCGAAGCTTTGATTAACGTGATGAAGTACGAGTGGTGCACTGACTTTTCAAGTGTCTACTGCAAATATCTCATTGAGAGTATACTCATCGTGTCCTGTCCGTTAAAAAAAACAAAGGTGGCCCCACAAAGTATAGATTTCGGTCTTTTTGTGTTCTAAAAAATGTAAATATTCAGGTGTGGTGTCATTTTTTCAAATATCTCTGACTAGTAATTAGTTGTTTCTTTGAGTATCTAAATTTTCGATAAATTGACATTTGGTCTTAAGCTTTTGCAAATGACTGTAATATTAGGTGTGCAACTTAATTTTTGGCCCCTAACCTCAAACGATCATAGAACGTTGGCAAATGCAAATAGCTGTGTGCGATAATGGCTGATTGCAGCGTCATCCAACAGCTTTCCAGGCAACCGTAACCGCTCACAGCTGTAGTGACAGAAGGGGCGAAAGTTGGCAATGTGGTCCGAGAAGCACCATTTGAGACACTGCCTCCTGTTCGCGTTTCAGCTGAAAATAAGTGACGCGGAAGCCCAGCAAATGATCTGTGCTGTTTTGGGTGAGGCTGTACGTGTAAGAAGTGGTTCCAGCGGTTTACGCAGGGAAATTTCGATCTCCGTGGTGCAGAACGTCCGGAAAAGCCACAGAAAGTTGACGATGAGGAACTGGAACAACTGTTGGACGCAGATCCCTGTAGCACACAGTCAGAGCTCGCCCAGGAACTCGGCAAGCCATTGCAAAGCACCTGCACAAGCTTGGACGAATTCACAAGGAGGGCCGTTGGGTGCCTCACCAACTCACAGCTGCGAAAAAGTCTAGGCGCTACGATGTTGATGTGTCCTTGCTCTCCAGATTCAAGAAGAAGGTTTCCTCCACAAGATTTTGACCTGTGATGAGAAGTGGGTCCTCTACGATAATCCTAAGCGGCGCAAATCGTGGGTTTATCCAGGTTAGCCTACCACCAGTGCCGCCAAACCGAATATCCATGCCAGGAAGTTGTTGCTGTGCATATGGTGGGATCAGCGCGGTGTCGTACACTATGAGTTGCTCAAACCTGGTGAAACGGTCAATGCTGAGCGTTATTGTCAGCAACTCATTCGTGTGAGTGACGCACTGGAGGCGAAAAGGCCATACACCGGCAAGAGCAGAAGGTCGGTCCTGTTGCTTGAGGATAACGCCCGTCCTCACACCGCGAAAACGACTTTAAACACGATCACCGACCTGGGATGGGAGATTTTGTCCCACCCGGCGCATTCTCCAGACTTCGTCCCGTCGGATTATCCCCTCTTTCGCTCTCTGCAACATCACCTGAGTGATACGCACTTCACTTATGTCGAGGAAGTCCACACAAGTATTGATGACTTTATCAACTCGAAACAGCCCTCTTTTTTCCGCAGTGGCATTCATTCGGCAGCTCCCTGACCGATGGCTCAAATGTATCCAACACGACGGGGATTATTTCTCTGATTAGGTACGAATTCGATTTGCTATAATTTGCTGTCAACGTTCGTGCCTGTGGCCGATAATTAAGTTGCACACCTAATATTTAACGTAAGAAACTTACTCCCGTTGCTGAGAAGCAACAGACAAGGTACATTCTCTGAGAGAGAATATCGAAGATTTTATTCTATTGTTGTAAATTTTATTGTCATCGTTGAATTCAGAATTGTAATAGAATCCGTGCTTTCAGGCAGTAAAGAAGTCCTAATGTGCAAAAAAATTTATTTTATATTTCAAGATTTATGTGTCACAAATAAAATAATTACTAAAAAATATCTTGAAAAAATGGCAAGAATCTTAGCGCAAATTTATAAAGTGAGAACAATTAAAGAATGCGAAAATTAATTTTTATTTAATTACTTTCAAACTGAAAAAGCATTTTTGCTCTCGTTAAAACAGACTTTTCTAGAACTGCAGTTCAAGGATTCGTGTAACTGTAAGGAACAAAAAGTGGTAAATCAGATACCGATTTTGTAAAAAAAAAAAAAAGAGGTGCATGTACCCAGTCTTAACATAAATACGCCGCCCCGGGGGCGCAGTGGTCTAAGCGATGGCCTCTGATCATTCGTCCGAAAAGGGTCCGGGTTCGAATCCCGGTGAGGCATGGATGTTGTGTTTGTCTTACAGCACTGGTTCTCTCCCTTCCCTGGGACCAGTGACCCTAAATTAGGGACGGGCGACTGCTTATAGCCCATTGAATTGCTCACGGTGGTCGTTAAACCTTCAATCAAAAAAAAAAATAATAATAACGAAAATACTGTTACAAACGTTCGACAGATGGCGCGCGAACGTTGTGCAAACGTCACTGACCAGCCAGGAGGCATGAAACAGCTAGTAAATCATTGTGCGTTCAGTCACTGAGGTGATGCGCCCTCTCTAAGACTAGCTCAACTGCTCGTTTTGTGCTCGGATCCGACGTCGGGGCATCCTCACAATTCGTGGAATTTAATGCAAACGCAATCCGCTGCTAGAATTGTCCCTGCGTGCGAGCTTTGCTCTTGATATACCCTCCTCGATGCGGGTTCCCATGCGCTGTGGCGAGCCACTATTTAGTGATTGGTCGTTGTGTCTTGATCATTTGCATATTTGGCTCTGAGGTACTTGCATGGGGAGTTTCATCATTATCGACGACTTTCTTAGGGTGTATCGTTTATTTATTATTCATTTTTTTTTTTTTTTGCGAAGAGTGCATGTTGATATTGCAGTGTTTTAGCATGCCTGATTGCAGTTGTTCGTCCCAGATTTCCCTTGTAGATGAAAGAATCTTAGACAAAACTGGTGTAGAGGATGTGCCTGACATTAATAGTGAACTTTTTATTCGTGCTGAAATCCTTTTGTAAGGTTTGCTTTGATATTTTACCGCATAACAAGGACTTTTTACAACACAGTTCCTGTTCCATATTCAATTAATACAGAAAGAAGAGCTCACTGAACGTTTCAGTGCCTACCACTGGTCTTAAAACAGAAATAATGTGAATTCCTGTTATTTAGGTAAAGAGACTGCAGATAGAAAATAGCAAAACTATACTAGAGATCAGATTTATTCGTGTAGGAATATATAAATGAGCGTTTCCAAGCTTTCGCACATCAACCAGATGGCGTTTTCAAGGAAGTTAGACAGAAACTGCAATCTGAATAATAGATCGCTTTAACAATTTGAACGTGGTGACTATACAACGCGAAATTGAAAGCGTCATCAAGTTGGCCACTGATGCAGGATATTCATTGAATCAGATACATAACTTTATCCAAAAAGCCAGGGTCAAACATTCTAATCTTCCTGTGCTCTAGTTTCGTTATTTAGGCTCAATTCCCTACATACCAAATGTGTCTTACAAACTCAAGAACGCCCTCAAGAAGATGAACTACGATGTTGGCATAAGGTCTCCTACATCCTTATACTGTACTACATGAAAGCCCGTCAATAATGACAGAGATAAATAAAATTTATGATACAGAAGTTTTGGAGTTAAAATTTATGATTTTGAATTCTTGAGTTCCACGTCAATAGAGCGGGACGTTGGCTAACAGGTTTCTGAAAATTTCTCGAGCAGTCGGTTATGGAATTCGATACGACGGGCGTCTGTTTGTTATGTGTTTTGTAAAATCTTTAGTCCCTATTTCGTCAAAACTTCCTTGTACACAACATTTTTCGTATACACTGACTGTGAACCCTGTATCAATTTCCCCTGTTCTTTTACGTGAACTATTTTTTATCTTGACGTTGCCACATACAGATGGCTAAACACCGGTTCAGGTAGTGAACCAAAATTCCTGACGTAATGTTTCCGTATCTCTGAAGAGTTGACCGAGTGACGTAACGCATCTCTGACGTCATGTGAGAATGATTTGTATTAGATGACGTCTCACCAGCAGCTGTGTTCTTTGTTGCTATGACAACAAAACAAAGTGGTAAACGCGTGGACTGTGCGCGTGTAGGTGATGACGTCACCTACACGAAAACACGAAAAGCTAAGCCTGACGTCACAAACATTTGCTTCTCGGTGTCGACTTTAAAAGTGGCACGGAGGAGGAGGAGGGTTCTAGCAAATTATATATTAAGATATTAATACTATGCTAAAGAAAAATACTGAAGAACCAATTCCTTCTGGAGAAGCAGGTATTTATGCAATCTCCCTACAATATTCGGACGGCTCTAAACGATACTACATTAGGATGACCAAGCGTTCTTTTAGAATCAGAGTCAACGAGCATAAAATGGACACAAAATGAAGTAAAGTAGCCACGGACCAATCCAGAGAAGTCACTTTCAAGTTTACTACTCCTATGTGGGATGATATAAAGAAATTAGCTACCTATTCTATCCCTAAATATACAGCTATTCGAGATACCTTGGAGATCATTACCAATAGTGATACTTGCAATGATAGTGTCTCACTCGAGTTGTCACGAATTTGGAACCAGTTCTTCCAATAACGCCTTGTCCCTATCGGGATACCGCGCGTGCAACCAACGTAACGTCTCGTATCTTTAAATGAATATAACGTCGCATCTAGTTATTTTCAAGTCAAGTCACCGCGTTCAAATTGTTGAAACGTTCTATTATTTTGAAAAAGCCATCTGGTTGATGTGCGAAAGCTTAAAAGCGCTTTCATAAATCCCAACACCAATAAATCGGATATCTAGTATAGTTTTACTATTTTCTATATAATTGGTATACTGTTTCTCGTTATTAATTTGAGACTACAGATGCGCATGAAGACATTCTGTGCAAACAAAACAAAAATAATGATGTCTCTGCTAAAAAACAGAGTCCGTTAGTAAAAACTCAGCTAGTAAATCCACTGATTCGACCAAAGACAAAAAATTGGCAAAACCCTACCGATGGTAAAATATTTCATTGTTTCTTTACCCTTATTGTTTTTAATCTTTATGAGACATACCAGCGCAGAACCGAAAGCTTTAGTGTGTTTCGTATCTTTTTCTTCCTCTTCGAAGTATGCACCTTTTTTAACCTGTTTATTTAAGTCTTCTTCCATATTACATGAATATTTTAACGAAGAACGTTTGAAGAAATTTTTGTCATCATGTAATTTTAATAACGACACCTTTCTCATCTGAAATGTGAGATAGGCACGAGACTTTATGTCAAGTTTTTAGCGACATTAGCAAAAAGGAATTTTTTGCTTTTTTAAATATGCATCAAACAACACTGTTTTCTTACATTTGATTTCTCTCTACGTCAAGCGAATGTTTTCTACTGGTTTTTTTTTCCTCATTTATATGAGCAGAGGAACGAGAAGAAAACTAACCTGAAACAATGTTTTCAGATTAAGTCCTCATCATTAATTTACTTACTGTGTGAATCTCGATTGTAAATTGCAGTACTATGTTTTACCTCACCTGCAATATTGGTATAATACACATAAAAATGTGTGACGTATATTCTAGATTAACTTTCCTTTTTTAGTTTCTTTCCCTATGTAAATCTTGAATTTATTCTCAGTATTCTTCACGCTTAACGAAATATCTTTTCTCTCAAACGAATACGTTTGGCAACACAATTGAGGTTGAATGCACGTGACGTATGCCTGATCTTGATAAGAGCAAAAGATAACAAGTTAGTAAAATCATGCAATGCATTGATTATAATACGCTTTCCAACATTACAGAAATCATTACTCAAGTTATCACTCAAGTTATGAGAATAATGTCTGTGGAATAAATCTCGGTCCTGTGCCCTGACCTTTGATCCTATTTCGATGATATTCAACAGAACCGGCTTGGTATACCTCCGAAATAACATGATAAAGTTTTGTCGCAATCGAAGCATTTTTACGTAAGTTATGATGCATAAGGTCTATGAAATAGATCCCGCTCCTGTGTCCTAACCTTTAACCCCATTTCGCCCATTTTCAACAGGGTTTGTCGTCAGGTCGTCCCCTACCACATACTAAAATTTCATGGAAATCGAACCTTTTTTACGTTAGTTATGGCGCATAAGAGCAATGGAATGGATCCCGCTCCTATGTACTGACCTTTGACCCCATTTCGTTCACTTTAAATAGGGTTCCTTCCCAGGTGATCCCCTACCAGATACTAAAATTTCATCGAAATTCAACGGTTGTTACGCGAGTTATCGTGCTGACGGACATACGCACACAGCGCGTGACGTAATGAGGCAGATGGGAATCGCGACCATCTTCCGGCCGCAAAAGTGTGACGTCATAAATCTTTAATAGGATCCACACACAACGCGTGACGTAAAGCGACAGATGGCGTGACCGCGCGCCAACATTCTCAAACGCGAGTTGTGACGTCATAAGATTTCTAAGCATTGGCAACATTAATCGAACAACGCCCTCACTAAAAACGTTATAATTCGGGGTGGTTATTTAACCCACTAAACGAATTCTTCTAAAGTCGAGATCAAGCTAAATCGATTTCTAGTACCAGAAAACGGTAGGTTAACGACTTTCATCAAAATTCTTAGGGCCGTTTTCAAAATAAAATGTATATACATACATACAAGAATTGCTACTTTAAGATGGACGTCAAGTAACTTTGCTTCCTATACTTCCAATGGAAAAACTTTTGTACACATTTTCTTCACAATTAATGCGTTCCCAAGGATGAAAATTTGAACATCGATTAAAATATCTTCATTTTATAACTTGCAATACTTAATATTTTCTAAAACATAACCATAATTATGCAATTCAACATTTGTTTGTCTACTGACGTCATGAAAATACAGGTCGCGCCATCTTTTTTCTGGACAATTAATGCGTTCACAAGGATGAAAATTTGAACATTGAGTAAAATAGCTTCATTTCATAACTTGGAATACTTAATATTTTCTAAACCGTAACCGTAATTATGCAATCCAACTTTTTTTGTCCACTGACGACATCAAAGTACAGGTCGCGCCATCTTTTCTCTGGTTTCAAAACCACCAAAGGAAAAGTTATTGATTTTTAATATAATTATGGTTATGTTTTAGAAAATATTAAGTTTTCCAAGTTATAATATGAAGTTTTTTTAATCGATGTTCAAATTTTCATCCTTGGGAACACATTAATTGTGAAGGAAATGTGTACAAAAGTTTTTCCATTGGAAGTATAGGAAGCAAAATTACTTGACGTCCACCTTAATAATATGGGATAAGGACAATGGAATGGATCGCAATCCTAGGTCCTAACCTTTAAGCACATTTCGTCCATTTTCAATAGGGTTCGTCCCCATGTGGTCCCCTACTACATACTGAAATTTCATCGAAATCGAACCATTTTTACGCACGTTATGACGCATAAGGGCAATGGAATGCATTCCGATCTTATGTCCTGACCTTTGACCCCACTTCACCCATTTTGAATAGGATTCGTCCCCAGGCGGTCTCCTACCACATAGTAAACTTTCATTGAAATCGAACCATATTTACGCAAGTTATAACGCATAAGGGTAATGGAATGATCCCGCTCCTACGTCGTGACCTTTGACCCCATTTGTCCCATTTTCAATAGGGTTCGTCCCCGGGTGGTCCCCTACCACATACTAAAATTTCATCGAAATCGACCCATTTTTACGCCAGTTATCGTTCGGACAGGCGGACGGACGGACAAAGCTGGAGCATATACGCTTCTTCAACCTACGGTTGGAAAGCGTAAAAACCGACGATTGATCTATTGCTTAAGAGCGTTGTAAGAGAGCGATTATTACGAGCGTTGCTTGAGAGCGTTGTAAAAAGAGCGATTATTACGAGCGTTGCTTGAAAGCGTTGTAAGAGAGCGATTATTACGAGCGTTGGATTGTAAACTGATTATTATTAATTGGAGTGTTGTGATAATGTGTGGTGTGTGGAGTACATTGTGATGTTATCGTTCTGTTATGGACGTATATTCAAGGTTGTATAACAGAACGTTATCGTTCTGTTATGGACGTATATTCAAGGTTGTATAACAAAACGTTATCCTTCTGTTATACAACCTTGAATAAAGCATCTTTTCCGTAAGTGTGACTTCTGTTGCTTACATGTTTCGTCTGGCCGTTAAGGTTTTTTTCATTTAGGAACTATTTCTTAGTATGTTGATGTGTTAAAACAGCGTAGAAGTAGAAAAGACTTTTTCGCTACAAATGCGATAATTGTAGTTGAAATTAATTATATTAGTAAGTTAAGAACCATTCCATGCATGTCTAGTGAAAAGTATGCTGAAAATGCGTCACGACGATACATATTCCAGATTGTTTCCGTGGAACAATTTAGAGGGAAAGCAATAAAAACTTGCACATGTCTATAGAAATGATCAAATATCTGATATCAATAGACTGGTTCAAAAGTATCTTCCACTAAAAGAAGGCTGAAATGTTTTATCTAATGTATCACTTCTAACCAGAGCTGTAGCTAGTGCTAAATTCTGAGAAAGGTTACAAATAATTCAGGGGAGACTAAAAAAAAAATTTAGGTACTTTCATAAATTAAAATATATTATATTTAATTGAGCGGAACTCTCTTTACGAGACTCGAGACAATTAGTTGTTCGGGCATAGGTACGAGATGACACATCCGATCACTGTGATTTTTTGCATGCGATTGTACATCGTCCATGGTCAGGTTTGACGCCTTTCGATTCTCGAAATTCCGTGTCACTGAGGAATAATCGTCCAAAAACTTGCATTTTTAGGGGTTTTCCGGGTTTTGAGAAGGGGTCGTTTTTTTACCTATCTCCTCCAAAAATCTTCATCCGATCGCGGTGACACTTGCCACAGAGAAAGGGAAGGACATGATAAGTGACATGGGGTTGGTATCATGGTGATTGGTTGTGTCATATAAAAGCAATGACCATTAAAAACTGACCAATTTTAACAATAATTGAAAAAATTCGCTTTCTATACGAGACTCGGGAGAATTAGTTGTTCGGGCATAGCTACGACGTGATAGATCCGACCACCGTGTTTTTTGGCATGCAATTGGACATCGTCCATGGTCAGGTTTTGACGCCTTTCGATTCCCGAAATTCCGTGTCATTGAGGAATTTCAATTAAAATTATTAAAATTGGTCCGTTTTTTATTTGGTCATTTTTTCCCCTATAGCACACGACCAATCACCATGATACCAACGCCATGTCACTAATCATTGATTTTTTCAATTAAAAAGCCCGCGTGAACATTCCATTACATTTGTTTACATTCGATAGTCGCAATTTTTCACGACACAATTTGCTCGAGTTTTTTAGTTCTTTTGCCATCAATTTGAAATTATTTTGGTTCAAACTGATAAAAAAGGAAGCGGATCACATTGTGGACACAAGAAAAACGTTAGAATTGGCACGGTAAGCCTTTTTTTTTTTTTTTTTTTTTTCTAACTGCAACTGCTGAAGTCGCGGTCGAGGGCATCAATATGGCGTCGATGACGTCGCTTGTCGGTTCGGTGAGTCTTGATCATTACATTTGTTTACATTCGATAGTCGCAATTTTTCACCAAGAATTTTCCTCGAGTTTTCTCGTTCTATTGTCGTCAATAGGGCTGTCGAGAGTAAAAATACTAGATGTAGGGCTGTCGAGAGTAAAAATACTAGATGTAGGGCTGTCGAGAGTAAAAATACTAGATGGCCTTTTACTTGAACCGTTTCACAAAAGTCGGCTCACTAACATTAATTTAAAAAAATCGTTTGAATTGAAAAATGAGAAAATGGAAACACTCCGTCTGTTAGCTCAACACTTGCTTAATCTATAATAATAAAAGGAAGTTTGTGTATGTGTGTGTCTATCTTTCGCGATACAAAATGAAAAGCGGTTTTCCCTATCTGAGTGTGTCTTTCCTCTTTGTTTATATGCAGCCTAATCACAACCAACGTGAAAGCGTGAAGGAAAGTAGTTCATGATAAATTTTAGACATTTCTTTTTTAGAATGTTTCGTACTTTTTTTTCTGGAAGTCATAAATTTTACGCGTTCGTTTTTTAGAATGTGTTACACAGTGCGTCAAGGAATTTTTAAGACTGTGTCTGTAAAATGAAATAGAAAAAAGAAATTATAATTTGTTCTGGTTTGTTGTTCAAAATAAGTCCCTCTGGCTTCAATTCACTTGTTACAGCGATTTAATAATGATTCGAATGCCTGTTACAGTTCACTTTGCGGAATTGCCTCCAAAGCACGCGTCGAAGCTGTTTGTATGGTCGAAATATCATCAAAATAACACCCTTTTAACGTCATTTTAAGTTTTGGGAACAAACAAAAGTTGCAGGGTGCTAAATCAAGCGAATACGGTGGATGATTCAACACACAGACGTTATTTTTCGCCGAAAATCTACGAACAAGAAGTGAGGTGTGACTGGATGCATTATCGTGCAACAAACACCAACTGTTTTCATCTCGATATTCTGGACGAATGCGACGAATTCTGTCCATCAAACGCCTCAAAATATTTAAATAAAACTCACCAGTAATTGTTTGTCCACTTGGAGCAAATTCTTTGGGGATAATACCCTTACTATCGAAGAATGTAATGAGCATTGTTTTGATTTTCGAAGGAGCTTTTCTTGTTTTTTTTGGCTTGTGGCGAGTTTTTTGACTTCCATTCCGCACTTTGTCGCTTTGTTTTAGGATCATATTGAAAACACCATGTTTTATCACCAGTAACAATCGATTTTAAGAAGTTTGGATCATTTTCAGAGGCTGAAATGATGTCTCTGCAATGTGCACTTCTCCTTGATTTTTGTTCATTGGTTAATCTTGTGTAGAACAAATTTAGCACAGACTTTTGTTTTGCCCAAACCTTCATGCAGGATGGTTCGAATCGTTTCTTTGTTGATGTTTAAAGACTCTTCCATCATTCTTAGTGACGCACATCGATTGTTTGCCACGAAATCACGCAATTTGTCCTAGATGAACTTGGTCTTCCGGTATGCTTATCATCTTCTAGCGGCTCTCTTCCGTCCAAAAACGTTTGTGTCACAGGAAAACATTTGATCTACTTAAACAAAACTCACCGTAAACTTGTTTCATCATTTGGTACGTTTCCGAGGCACTTTTACCAAGTTTTGCGTCAAATTTAATAACAGCCCTTTGTTTCATCTTAATAATTCAACATGAAAAAATTTTTACTTCTCTAATGAACGGCCGTTTCGTTTAAGTTACTTTAACAACTGCGCAGTACTTTTTGCAGAAAGCAAGCAGATGGTCACGGTTTATAACGCATTCGCGATTACACTGGTGGCGCCACCGTAGGCTGAAATCTAGCGCCAGTCTTAAAAATTCTTTGACGCACTGTGTATAATAGACGCCTTAATGCGCTTTTACGTATATTTTGCAATAGCGTCGCTCAGAATTTGCCAACTGTACCCGAGTTATCGATTACCGTTGGCTGCTTATCCTAGTATTATATTAGATCACTATTTATGGAAAAATTAATAAACACAGCAATATTGTTTCAGCGATATATATGTATATCCCGATGGTACTTCCACTTTTGATGCCCTTAATGGCACCAAAAGTAGAGGCACCTTCGGGATATTTCTTTTCTTTTCTTTTCCTTTTCTTTTCTTTTCTTTCTTTTTCTTTTCTTTAGAGTGAAATGACTCAAAAACTGTTTAACAGATAAACACGAAATTTGATTTTTTTACACAAGCTTTGCAAAGAAAAATGTTTATAGTCGATTTGGTTGAAATTTGACAAAATATCCTTTATATAATATGGAACTGCTGTTTGTTTCGTCTTGGCTAAGCGATCTTTTTACAAAAAAAATCTGATGAAATGTCTCCAAGAGTAAAAGTATGAAAGCCAAACATTGTAAACAAATTTATGCATGTTGAACTAGGAAGAACAAAAAGATAAGATCAGTGAGGAAGAAAAGCTGAAAAGGTATTAAAGCCAACAATTTAAAGGAATGCATTCATGTTGCATTAGCAATAAAGAAAAGATGAGATCAGTGAGAACGAAAAGCTCAAAAGGTGTGATAGCAAAACATTTTAAAGGAATTTAGAGAGAGATGCGATAGCTATAATGAACGAAAAAAATTAAAAGTTTCGAAATACCTTTAAGATTTTGTACAAAAATTTATCAATAAAATTTACCAAGTCGCCATTTTTACAAATACGGAAAAAGGAGAAAACGGGAAGGTTATGAAGAGTGAAGAGAAGAGAAAGTTCAAAAGACTTTCAAACTTTTAAATAACTTTATCAATACTGTTCTATGAAGGAAGAAAATGTGTTAAGGTTATAAAGAGAGAAGATATGAAAAGATTGGAAATACCTTCACCATTTTGTTGGGATTTATCGATACCACCCTAAGAAAAGCGCAGCGATAGAAAACTTATAAAAAATGAAAAGATGAGGTTGGGAAAGACGAATTGTTGAGAGGGTTAGATATACCAACCTTTAGAAGGAATTTACGAAGAGATAAAAAGGCTATAAAAAATAAATGATGAAAATATTCCAACATTTTTTAAGAACTTCTCAACACTACACTAGGAAAAGTAAAAAAAAAAAGTGGGAAGGCTGAGGACAACAAAAAACACGGTAATATTAGGGGGGTGGGGAATAAAGTCAGGAAAATAGAAACATGAAAAGGTTCAAGAGACTTTCAATATTTTAAGAAATGTATTAGTACTGTCAGGAAAACTAGAAATATGAATATTAGTACAAGTCAGGAAAAATAGAAATGTGAATATTAGTACAAGTCAGAAAAAATAGAAATATGTGCATTAATACAAGTTAGGAAAAATAGAAATATGAAAAGGTTGGAGATAATTTCAACATTTTAAGAAATTTATTAAAAAAAAATGTCAAAGGTTAAAGAGAACAAAGAGATGAGACTGAGAAGCCCGAAAAGATGAGAAGTTTTGGAAAACTAACACTTTGAAGGAATCTACGCAAATGTGGAAGGGTTGTAAAGATTTAAAGTATGAAGTGGTTCGAAAGCCCTGGAAACTTTGCGGGAATTTATCAATACTACAGAAAGAAAAAACAAAAGGATAAAATGATTCAAAAAGTCTTCAACACTTTGAAGGAAGTAACAGGAAGACAGATCGTCTCTTAAGGGCAAAAGCACCCAATAAAACAGAAGTCAGGAGAGTACGAGCGAAGCGTTTTCATGAGAGAAGTTAGGAGGAGAAAAATGGGGGAAGTCCCTAACAATGAGAAGAGGTGAGAGCGTTCAGTAACTCCGTTCCGTACGAACTGCAAAATAGGTGATAAAAAGTAAAACGAATAAGGGTGAAGAGGAGTAAAGAATTTTGGAAATAGCTTTTACAAAGAAACAGCCTGTTGCAGGGTAGGAAGCCTCACTACCAGTTTTTCTAGGGAAAATAAATGGATAGAAGAGAGGATTGCTATTTATTTTATTTATTTTAGTTTCATTTTTAGCTGTTACATAAAATATTACTACAATTAATACAATTATATCAATCTGGGAAATGATGAAACAGCACGGAGGTCTACATATAGTGACCTGACTTAGCCTTGAAACCCCGAAGTCGCAGTCAAATAGAGCCCAGCGTTTGACAGGTCATGAGAAGAAAATCGAAGTATCAGAATGCAAAAAACAAAGTTCATTTTACATTATTCACCCACCCCTTTCAGGTTTGTTGTTTACTCCCATCCCCCCCCTTTTTTTTTTAAATAATAATAAGATTATTAGTGTGCAAGTAAGTAGCTCTTTAGTTTCTTTTTAAATAAATTATAATTGTTAATTATAATTATTTCAGATGGTAAATGATTCCAATAGTGTGGGCCTTGATAATTTATGCTTTGCTTAATCAGTTCAGTTTTTGGCTTACATGTTTTAATAAGACTCTTTTTTCTGGTATCGTATTTATGTGTAACACTATGGGTATCAATTATTTCACAATTGATATTATTTATTCCTTGTTCTTTTATACATATTTAGTCCAAGGTTATAGTTAATTAGTTGTTTAATATTTAATATACCATATTTATTGGGATTAACGTGCGTATGAATGTGAAGATCAGCATGATATGCCGTATTAGTGTTAGAATTATATTTAAGATCTATTAGTCTGATATATTTGTTTTGTAGAATTTGTAATTTTTTAATATTTGATTTCGTTGTTTGTCCACGTGATGAAAGACAATAAATTAAATGCGTTTGAACTACACTGAAGAGCAATTGAATTAGAGATAGGTAACGTGTAACACCACCTTTCGCCCTGATGACAGCGGCGATTCGTCTCGGCATGGACTCGACAAGACACCGGAAGCGTTGGGAAGCCATACGGATTCACGACCCCTAAACAAGCTCCCACAGTTCACGAAGATTTCATGGAGGGGGTCATCTCTCTCGATGGCATCACAGATGTGCTCGATGGGAGTGAGGTCAGGTGACCTAGCTGGCCAAGGAAGCCAAGTCACGTCGGTGCAGTGTTCATCCAACCATTCGGATACAATTCGGGAGCTGCATTGTCTTGTTGCAGGATGAGGTCCCCAGTGGGATGTTGAAGACGCACAAACGGGAGCAAATGATCGTCCAGGATATCCCGGTAACGTTGACCTGTGAGGGACGATGTCACACGTACCAGGGGACCCATTTCAGTCCACGTAAACAGTCCCCAGACGAGAATGACACACCCACCAGCTTGAAGAGCACCCTGCTGGCAAGAAGGATCCGTCGCCTCATGTGGTTTGCGCCGTACTCGTATCCTGCCATCCGCATGTACCAACGTGAATCTCGACTCATCAGTCCAGGCAAAATTTTTCCACATGTCTAGGGTCCAGTGGCGATGTTCCCGCGCCCATGCTAATCTTTGCACCCTGTGATGTACGGTCAGCAGCGGTACCCCCGTGGGACGATGGCTTCTGTACCCCATAGCGAGGAGATGGTTCTGGAGGGTGTGGCTGCTTACACGTTTTTGTGCACCAACGTTAAATTTCCGAGTGATTTCTTGCACTGTGGCCCGTCTATTCGCTGTTACAATGCGAGCTAGCCGACGATGAACCCGCTCTACCACACGCTGTTGTCCACGGCAGTTGGCCCTTGCAGGGATGGTTTTACCGGATTCGATGTACTCACGGTGCACCCGTGACACAGTGGCTCGTGAAAATCCCAGTGCCTACACGACTTCCGAGATGGAGTGACCCATTCGTCGGGCCCCGACAATTTGCCCACGATCAAATGCGCTTAGATCCTTCGTCTTATCCTACTGCGTCCGACTCTTACTGATTCCCGTCGCATCACTCCTTATATTGTCGGATCGGTGCATACGTCATGTCGTTTCCGTTTACAGGGCCGCCCACAGCGCCACATTTGCATAACGCCAGCTGTCTCTAATTCAATTGCTCTTGAGTGTACATAAATTAAAATCATTACAAAATAGGATGGTCAAAATTTTAAAAAATTTTAAGGTAATTAATTTGAGTATGGGGGTACGGATTAATATCTTTGAATTTTTAGATATTGAGAAATTAAGGCAATACAGATTATTAGGATTCATATATAAAAAAAAGGGTTAAGTAGATTCGGTATCAACATTTAATTCAGCTGGCCCCTGTGGGTCACGACTGTCAAACAAGAAACAGAAATGCATTTTTGTTACCAATGCCTAACACTTTAACCCAACAAAGATTTATTGATTACCAGGGATTGGTGTTATGGAATAATCTACCTTGTCATCTAACACGTATCAATAATTATAATTATTCTCGACAGCAACTAAAAAAAATATTTGCTAACAAACTAAAATATAAAATTTAATAGCAGAAAATTATTAGTCAGACTTAAATTTTATATGTGCAGGACGTTTGGTTGACTACGCATTTTAGGGGAATTGGTATTCACTCAGGTTATAAAGGCCTGTGCAAAGGACATCGTGAAAATAATGTCTCGTCCCTCATAAGATTTTTATTTTTTAGCCGCAAAAATGTGAAATTTGGTGCAAAATACTTGGACGTATAGTGAATAATGTTAGCCTATTCAAAGTATTGTCCATCACTTTCTATACATTCCCGCCATCTTTGAACCCATGGGTAAAATCCATTTGAGAAAAACTTCCTGAGTCTGTGGTTTCACTCATGAGTTCACAGCCAGTTTAAGGTCTGTCGCATCGTCGAAATGTTCCCCACGAAGGGAGATTTTTCAAAGGGGCAAACAAGAAAAAGTCTGAGAGAGCCAAATCAGGACTATAGAGGGTTGGGGCATCACCGTCCACCCCATTTTGGCAATAGCCTGTGAAGTCTCCATTGAGGTGTGGGGACGTGCGTTATCATGGGGTAAAACAACACTGTGAAGTGGAATGTCACATCTTTTCCTTCTGATAGCTTCCTTTGGCTTCTTCAATGTCTGTACATAGTGAGCACTGTTTATTGTTGCAACTTCTGGATGGTGACGCGGCAATCAGCTGTGATGTGGTCTTTCACTCGTTGCCTGTTGGTGTCTGTCACTGAAGTTGCGGGTCTTCCACCCCGTTGTTTGTCCGACACTGAACTTTCTCCCTCTCGAAACCTCTTCATCCATCTTCGGACATTACTGATATCGACTGTGGCAGCGGTAGGAGTCTTCAGTGGATTTCTGGAGCCTCACATCCCTCTTTTTCCAGGTATTCAATTACGGCTCGCTGCTTTTCTCTGTCATTCATGATCTTTATTTCCGATTCTGAAAACACTTTGTTCCCACATTGGTAACATATCATAGTATATGTCAGTGCAGTTTCATTAAAATCACTCCAAAATTTCAAAAGTTATTAAGGAGGAGGCATTACTTTCAGGATGTCCCTTGTCTTTTACTCAATTTCCTGTTCTGTGGTTACCCCGTACAGAAGTATACATATTATGTATGTTTTCTTCTTAATATTATCTAATATATAAAACACAAAACGTCTGTTCGTTTTTCTGAAACAGCAAAAACTCTCGAACGCCGAACTCTGGCATCGTGAAATTTGCATAGCTTATTAATACTGGAATTTCTAGGTCAACGCAACTATTTTAAAATCTCTAAGTTATTCCGTTCGCAAGTTCTGAATTAATTAATAAGCTAATCAATACAGGCAGCGTCGTTTGCTACGTCATCGTTATCTGTTCTAAATCTGAAAGCACGTGACTGCATTCATCGCCGCGGCGCATCCACAGGTGTTTGTGTTCTTTGAGGACTGTGCATAAAAAAAAAAGGCAAAAACGAACTTTGCGAAATCTTAACGAAACGAGCTGAAATTTTTATCAACACCATGAATTGGTAATAAGAGGAGTCCCTCAAAGTTACACCGGAATCCGGTCAAAACTTTTTAAAATAGGCATGGAATTTTTAATTCATCGGTAAACAGAAATATATATGCAGAAACGGTTAATAAAATGTTGACGGCTAATTTAAAAAGTTACTTACCGAATCAGGCGAAATTTGGAGGTCATGTTCCTATTAACGATTTATGGTGCTCATTAGAATTTCAGCCAGTTTCATAAAATATTCGCAAATATACGTTTTTAACTTTTTTTATCCTAATAAATGAAGTCAGCGTCGTTTACTATGTCATCGTTATCTGTTCCAAATCTGAAAGCACGTGATTGCATTTATCGCCGCGGCACATCCACGCACATCCACATGTGTTTCTGTTCTTTGAGAACTGTGCAAAAACGAACTTTGCGAAATCTTAACGAAACGGGCTGAAATTTTTATCAACACCCTGAATTGGTAATAAGAGGAGTCCCTCAAAATTTCACCGGAATTCCGTTAAAACTTTTTAAAATTGGCATGGAATTTTTAATACATCGGCAAACAGAAATGGTTAATAAAATTTTGACGGCTAATTAAAAAAGTTATTTACCGATTCAGGCGAAATTTGGAGGTCATGTCTCTATTAACGATTTATGGTGTTCATTAAGATTTCAGCCAGTTTCATAAAATATTCGCAAAGATACGTTTTTAACTTTGTTTTTATCCCAGAGCCCCTCAAAGGTGTCTGAAACTGAAAGCACGTGATGCATTTGATCGTCGATAATAAATTGTTAACGAATTTTGTTCAGTCAGAGTTCGACGCGTGTTAAATAATTCGTAACGCTTTTGGTCCGTTTGATTCTACAGATTCCATACATTCTGGACCAGGCAAAGCCGAGTAAGTAAAGCTAGTATATTATAAAATTAATATTGAAATGTCAACATGGTCAAATGTAACCCCACAACGAAGAATAAATGAAATGAAACTCGCTGCCTCTCCCATCTGAAGAACAAGAATAACACTGTGGAAGAAATACTCTTCAAATAATGCGTGAAAATACATCTAAATTATCAACACAGCAATCAGGGCGCTCTGAATTGCGTGTATTTAGAGAAACAGTAAATACACACAATTCAAAGCACCCTGATTGTTGTGTTGATAATTAAGAATAACACTGACTTTCCATAAAGACGCGCTGGTCATAATGTTTTCGCTCTTTGGTGTATAAACTAGTAACGTGTTTAATTTCGGTAATAAATGCACTATTTCTCGGACTAAAAGTGGCCAGATGTTCTTTTCCTGGACCACGTCCAGAACAGACCCTCTTAATATACTAGATGCGAGAAAGCTGGTCATATATAATGAAATGTGACCCAGAAATGTGACCCAGAAATGTTGGAAGCTTTTACAAACTTTTGTTGCAGTCTAAGTTTTCTGAGAATTGACTATGAAATGCATTCCTTTTAGGTCGGACTTTTTTACTATAGGTTGATAATCAAAGCTGATTAATCTCCGAACAGAGTAATCCCATTTTTTTCAATTTGGTAGTAGAACGTACCGGAATAAAACATTAAAAATGCATTCTGATAACACTGATTTGAGCTCGTAGGTTAATATTTTTTTCGTTTTTTTTTGCTAATTATAGGTACTAGATCTGGTGCTTAATTAATGAAGGGTGTGGTGCCAAATTTACACAAAAAACACGCATATTTTTCTTCGGATGGCAGTGCGGTTGTGGTTCATAGGAAACACTTAAATTTACGTTTAGCTGCAGAGTCTTCGTAGAAAAACATTTTGTGATCGGCATGATGTTCGTTTTATTTTGTCTTACTTTTCTCCAAAGCGGAATTTCTGCTTGTGTGTGTGTGCTTTTTTCTTATTCCATCTTTCGTACGTAGCAACTCCATTATCATGTTTTTCTAACAGCATCATTGATAGCATTGGAACAATTGGTCATTTTATTGCAACCCATGCTAAAGACAGATCTGAGCCGCCCCGGTGGCGCAGTAATCTAAGCGATGGCTTCTGATCATTCGTCTGAGATGGGGTCCGGGATCGAATCCCGGTGAGGCATGAATGTTGTGTTTGTCTTAAGGCGCTGGTTCTCTCCCTTCCCTGGAACCAGTTGCCCTAAATTAGGGACGGGTGACTACCTATAGCCGGAGTCCCCCAAAATTTCACCGGAATCCCGTTAAAACTTCGATTGGTCGTTAAACCTCCAATCAAAAAAAAAAAAAAAATGCTGATCCTGGCATACAACTGAAGCTTTATTCACGTCTCACACGTTGTGACGTACTACAGAGGTGACGCACATGTGAAGAAGGCAAATAGCAACGGCAAGCCCTTGCCAGCGTAGCTTAATTGAGAAAGCGTTCGAATCCGGAGCAGAAGAGTTTAAGTTCGCTACCGGCAAACAGAGGGTCTGAATTTCACATAGGCGCCCCGAAAGTAAAAATATTGCCGCCTCGGTGGCGCAGTGGTCTAAGGCGCTGGTCTCTGATCATTCGTCCGTAAGGGGTCCGGGTTCGAATCCCGGTCAGGCATGGATGTTGTGTTTGTCTTACGGCACTGGCTCTCTCCCTTCCCTGGAACCAGTGACCCTAAATTAGGGACGGGCGACTGCTTATAGCCCATTGAGTTGCTCACGGTGGTCGTTAAACCTCCAATAAAAAAAAGAAAAAAAGTAAAAATAAATCAGCTGGCCGTTGGGTTCTTCGAAAAATGCGTGATGTTCCTTTCACACATCGTCTAGAACTAATAAGAATTCCTTCTTAGCTTCGAAAAATGTGTGACCTTTCTTCCATACATCATCTGGAATTAGTGAGAATTCCTTCTTAGCTTCGAAAAATTGTGACATTTCTTTCACACATCGTCTGGAATTAATGAGAATTCCTTCTTGCCTTCGAAATATATGTGATGTTCCTTCCACACATCGTATGGAATCAGCGAGAGTTCCTTCTTAGCTTCGAAAAATGTGTGGTGCTTCTTCCACACATCGTCTGGAATTTACTAGAATTCCTTCTTAGCTCCGAAAAATGTGTGATGTTCCTTCCACACATCGTCTGGAATTAATGAGAATTCCTTCTTCTACAGTGAGCTCTCATTCAAGCGTGGTTTGCCAGCTGACCCGGAAACCTACGATTTCTTCTCAGCCCTTTCTCAAGTGGGATATACGTGACGTTATACAGAACTGGTGCACATATCAAGACGTCCAGTAGCAGTGATAAGCCTTTGCCGGCGTAGCTTTATTGGGAAAGCATTCGGCTCTGGAGCAGAAGGATGTGCGGTCAAAATGTGCCACCGGCAGAGAGAGGGTTTGAATTTCACAACGTCCTTGTGTACTTCATGCGATTTTTTTTTCTGTTTCAGGGATTCCTGAATATGTTTCTTTTTGTTTGGTTTGAGGAATTTAACCTATAGGACCCCAAAAAAACAAAACGAGATCTTTTCAAAATATCAGACTTTTTTTTTTTAAATTTTGGAACAACAATCTCTATTTCTTGGCGTATGTAGAATTGGGGGACAAAGCAAAGAGGAAATTTTAATTCTAAAAATCGCTAAAGATGCAAGATCGCAAAAGAAAAAAAAATTGGTACTTGCGAGTTATTCTACGGTTAATTAAGCACAGCTGATTACTTAAATTAATTAACTTTTTATGCGAATTTTATTCTTTCTTGGTTATTCTTACTGTATCCTTAATGTGGTTTGGAGTTTAATGACCACCCCCAGGAACAAGACTGAGAAGAAATTTCCAGTCCCTAATTTAGGGGAAGTAAAATCGAGCCAGAGAATCGAGGCAAGTAAGAACAAATGGCTAAAATATATCAGGAAACATGGCATTACCTAGAAGTGAATACCCGAATCCAATATGAATATCAATATTCTAAAGGCAAAATGATAACTCGTGAGAAAACTAATATTTGAACTGGCTGTCTGCTATCTTAATAAACATGTTGTGTGCTTCTCAGTTTAATTTACTTTCACTTTATATCTATGCAGACAGAACAAAACGTGACATTGCATGACTTTTTTCGCGTTTACCGAGTATTATGAAAACAAAACATTTTTTATTAAATTAAAATACGTACTTTTTTGTTTTAGTGAAAGACAACCTGTAGTTCTTTCGTTTTTGACAAAATCTGATAATGTTGCTGCTATTTGCAATATTTCGTGTAGGTACAAGGCCGTCTATAAGATACAAGGCCATGACATTAGAGAGATTAATTCTCTCTTTTAGTGACGTCACGCGAAGACTAATTCTTCCGATTGGTTTCCAACGCTGTCGCGTATGACGTAAACTGAACACGGACGTATTAGGCCGTCTAACATGAGAGTGACGTCACAACGGAGGGAACTTAGCTCTTTAATGTCATGGCCTTGTACTTTCTTAGTGGTCTTGGTAAAACCCAGTATTCTTTCATAAAGGAACAAACTCTGAATTATTTTATACAGGTATCCCCCTTCGAAAGTTCGCTTTACGTCACTTCGCTTTTACGAAAGACCTGTCTGTTTTCGCTAACCGAAAGAATTCCGAAGATAAAGGCTTACTACAGTATACGCAAAATGTGATGTGTTTTATTGTAAGTGCCATCGATGGAGAGAGTAACTCCGAAGCAATTTTGTGAAAGATCTGGAAAGACCATAATATAAAATTGGCTATCTCCAACCTTGGAGATGCTCCCGATAGGCTAACAGTCTCGTTGAGAAATGGCGTTTGAAGGCAACTGTGCCACGGGTCACGAAGTAGTGAACGATTTCAAAGGCTTCGAACCACCAACAACAAATACGGCGACAGTGACATTGGCTAAGCGGGATGGATTTGTGGAAGTTGATGATGTTAAATAGGTTTCGGCATCTAATGGCTAAAAATCGATAGGTGAATACCTGATGTAACTTGCAAGACACGAATCGAAACCGAACGCAATAGCGAAAGACCCGCAACTGCGATCGTCCAGGAACTTAAAGTGAATCACTTGCGTGAGATTTTTGCTACGATCGACAGTGCTGCAAGGATTGCAGAAAAGTATAGTTTTAATTTTGAAACGGTACGTACATAACTTGTCCTAAAACAACTGAGAATGTTCTTATAAAAAATGCATTGATTATGATACGCTTTCCAACATACCAGAAATCATTACTCAAATTATGAGGATAATGGCTGTGGAATAAATCTCGCTGCTGTGCCCTGACCTTTGACCCCATTTCAATGATATTAAACAGAATTGGTTCAGTATACCTTTGGAACAACAAACTAAAGTTTTATCGCAATAGAAGCATTTTTAGTCAAGTTAGGAGGATAATGGCTGTGGAATTAATCTCGCTGCTGTGCCCTGACCTTTGACCCCATTTCGATGATATTCAACAGAACCGGTTCAGTATACCTCCGGAACAACATGATACAGTTTTGTCGCAATCGAAGCATTTTTACGTACTTTATGGCGCATAAGGGGGAATGGAATGGATTCCTCTCTTTTGTCCTGAACTTTGACCCCATTTCGCCCATTTTCAATAGGGTTCCTTCATAGGTTGTCCCCTACCACATATTAAAATTTAATCGAAATCGAACCATTTTTACGCGAGTTATCATGCGGACAGACAGACAGACGGACAAACCTGGAGCATATACGCTTCTTCAACCTAGGGTTGGAAAGCGTAAAAAAAGGAAGAAACCATAGCAACCGAAATTGAAGAAACCATAGCAACCGGCCACATAAAAATTGAAGAAACCATAGCAACCGACCACACCTGTTCGCAGTGCATGCTTCGTCGGTAGCGCGCAGTTGTCGTGAACGCTTGAATGATGGATGTGCAATGTATCTGCAATCTCTCGTGTCGTGTAACGTGAGTTTGAGTCGATCAATGCCTTGATTTGGTCGTCATCAACATCAATTGGCCTCCCGGACCGAGGAGCATCGTTGAGGTCAAAATCACCAGCACGGAATTTTGCAAACCACCGTTGGCACTGACGTTCTTGTAGAACATTATCACCGTACACTTTACGCAACTTTTCACAAGCTTGACGCACGTTCTTCCCTTTACGGAATTAAAACAGTAAAATATGGCGAAAATGCACAGTTTGTTCTTCCATCTTCAACTTGATGTCTAATCAACCAAATCGCTCACTATTCCTTTTTGACTGCAGCTAGAACTGGCACATGTCGAATGCCATAGCGATAACAGAGCAAAAATTGTCCAACCGCCATAGGGTGCCAAAATCCGTCATGACTTTTCTGACAACCCAATAGAAAAGCATTCAGCTACGGAGCAAATGGATGCGGCTACGATATCGCCACCGGCAAATTTTCGTTACGCTATACCTTTTACTGCAGTGTTTATAAAAGTCCATTTGATTCGAATCAAAGAAGGTGAAGAATTAGCCTGTGATTACAGCAATGAGATTAGCAGTGATTATTGGGGATGTGTGGGAAGCGATCGATACCAACGATTTTCTTAGTTCTTATGTTTTTTGTCGATAATCCAATAATTCTACGGAAAAAGTATGGGCAAGATTAGCTTTGGCAAAAATTGAAGTCCCTTAACCCAGTTGAATCAACCAATCGCTTCGGTATCATAATAATCTTTTTTTTTTTTTTTTGCTCTTTTCTTATCAGTTAATTAGGTAATCCTGCTGCTGAAACTAAACCCAATAGGTTCATAGAAACCTGTTTCCAAAATCGTGCGTCCCAAACAGAAATGTTCACATCGTCGGGTTTTACGAAGTCTACAGTGGTGTTTGAGTTCAGGGTCTAACCCTGATTTCCGGGTTCTGTACTCAATCGAACCCAAAATTCCGCATTTCCGTCTATGTACAGTACATTGTGCCGACACAGGTAAACTATGCGGAATATTGTTTAAAACATACCCCTTCCACTTTCTACAGCTTTTTAAATTCTCCTAGCAATATGTCTAGCGTATTGCAATTTCAGAGATTTTACTCTGTTGATGAGGTTATCCACTCTTGTTATTTTCCTTAACCAACAGTTCCTTTTTTTACCTTTCTTAAGTTAGTTACACCAAGCACGCATCTCTCCATGCTTCTTTCAGTTGTCTGCAGTCTTTGTATGTCTTTTTTACGCTTTCCATTATGGAATGAATCCCGCTCCTATGTCCTGACCTTCGACTCGCGTAAAAAAGACATACAAAGACTGCAGACTTGCACGATAACTCGCGTAAAAATGGTTCGATTTCGATGAAATTTTAGTATGCGGTAGGAGACCACCTAGGGTCGAACCCTATTAAAAATGGACGAAATGGAGTCGAAGGTCAGGACATAGGAGCGGGATTCATTCCGTCGCCCTTATGCGTCATAACTTGCGTAAAAATGTTTCGATTGCGGCAAAACTTTGCTATGTTGTTCTGGAGTTAAACTGAATTGTTTCTGTTGAATATCATTGAAATTGGGCCAAAGGTCATGGCACAGGAGCAAGATATATTCCACAGCCATTATCCTCATAACTTGACTAAAAATGCTTCTATTGCAACAAAACTTTAGTATGTTGTTCCGGAGGTATACTGAACCGGTTCTGTTGAATATCATTGAAATGGGATCAAAGGTCAGGACACAGGAGCGAGATCTATTTCACAGCCATTATCCTCATAACTTGAGTAATGATTTCTGGTATGTTGGAAAGCGTATCATACATAATCGATGCATTGCATGATTTTACTAACTTGTTAGTTAAGGTCAGCGTCTCTGCTTCGTGCCTAAGCACTGGAAGGATGCATTGATTAAACACTTTCCTTTTAAGACGTAATGGCATATTGCTCTTAAAAAATCTATTGTTTCTTCCAAAAGCTCTCCGACTACATTTTATACGTCGATTAATTTCCTCGTCAATGTGAGCTTTGCTTGATATCTGTTGCCCAAGGTAAATGTAGGAATTAGTTATCTCCAGCTTTTCCCCATCAACTGATAAATTTTCATTCCTTGTAAAAGCATTATACACCAGTTTTGTCTTCTAAAAGTTCATTTTTAATCCTCATTTCTTTACCCTACTCAGCAAGTTTCTGGATCATAATCTGCAGCTCTGACGTATTAGCTCAAAGACCATTGAAGGGTTCTTTGAAATATTTTTTTCTATGAAAAAATAAAACGGAAATAAAACCGGGTCAAGAACACCTTGACCCTTCCCGTTTACCCGCAAGAAATTGTCGACTCGATGAACCGTGACAAAGGGCGCGCCAAAGGTGCTTGCCGCCCCAGTGCAATCCCATATTTGTCGCCCATTGTACGAGAATATTTTTCAAGTTTTATTCACTTTTACATGAAATAAATACCTTTCGCAACATCATTTTCTATTTCCCGTAAAGTAAGAATTTTTTCATAACACACTGCTGGCCACCCAAAATGTAACACCAAGAAGGAAGCATCCGATTGCCCTGAAATTAGCAGCATGCGTCGCCCGCGAGAGGACATGCAAACGATTAGCTTTGCAGGACATATGCAAATTATGTGCGCCCGGCACGCCGCCGAGAAGCACTGTAAGGAGGGTGCACAGAAGACGGGGTGTAAGTAGTGGAAATGTGTTGTGCTGCCGGACCTGTGCGTGGGAAGCTTCCTGATGCCTCGTCGCAGAATACGGCAGTCATTCCAGCACGTTTCGGAGTTCGACAAAGGACGAATAGTGGCTTATCGCGACAGCGGTTTATCGTACCGAGACATCAGCGCCCGTGTGGGACGACATCCAGCCACAGTCAGGCGAGTATAGATTCGGTGGGTGCAGGAGGGATGGACGGACCGATGTGAGCGATTGCCGCAGCCGCGGCACACCACCGAACGAGAGGACCGGCATGTTGTGCGGCGGGCATTGACGGCTCGCAAGGCCACATCACGAACGTTAGCGCAGAAATTAGGGTGTGTTGCGCAATAACTTGTCTCAACACGCACTGTTCGACATCGTCTGCAGGAGCGGGGACTTGTCGCATGGTGCCCATTGCTCCGATTACCATTGACGTTGCACCACCGGCGAGTGCGGCGGCAGTGGGCCGTTGTACGCAGCACCTGGACTACGGAATGGCACGACATTGTCTTCTCCGACGAATCCCGCTTCTGCCTGCAAGACCACGATGGTCGGATCCGCGTGTGGCGGCTAGAGACTGCATGACGCCTGCATTATGCATCGCCATACCGGTCCGTCGCCTGGCGTTATGGTTTGCGGAGCAATTGGATATGACACCCGCACCCCTCTGGTACGCATCGCCGGTACACTCAACAACCACCGCACCATCTCCGACGTTTTGGAGCCTGTAGTCCTCCCTTACCTGCAGGACCTGCCAGCGGCCACGTTTCAACAGGACAATGCGCCCCCGCACGTGGCACGCATCGTGCAACAATTCTTCACGGCCCACCAGGTGTCACTGCTGCCGTGGCCGGCCTGTTCTCCCGATATGTCGCCCATCGAACACGTCTGGTCGCTGATCGGCAACCGAATGTCCCTGCAAGCACTACTCGAGGCTACGCCAGATGAGCTGTGGCAACGTGTGGAAGCAGCCTGGAACTACATACCCCAAACCCACATCCAAAGCCTCTTTCGTTCGATGCCGCGGCGTGTAGCGGCCGTTATTGCCAGCCATGGGGGCCACACGAACTATTGATGTCTGCGTGTTCCGCAAGTCGCAGGAGCCTGTAAGCTCAATCATTTCATCTTTGTATCTGTTGTTATGTGTCCAGTAAATCTGGCTTTGATATCTTGTGTCCTTCTTGGTGTTGCATTTTGGGTGGCCTGCAGGGTATATATAAACGAGTATTGCAAGCCAGGAGAAGGCCCCATAGGAGATGGATGGATAAAATTCGAAAGCATGCCGGAATGACATGGAGGAGACAGGCTCAAGGCAGACAATTGTGGAAGAAACCTGGGAAGACCTTCATCCAGCAGTGGATTGATAATGATTGATGATGATGATATAACATTGAACAGTCTGACGGACGTCTGTTTAATTATTCTAACCCACTAACCAAAAAATCTCTCACATGTGTACATATAAAAATAAGTTGTATAAAACTAAAATAAATTCGAAAGAACTGGTTTCCATATTAATCTTTTTCCCTATAAACCTTGACTCTTATTGCATCGATTTCCCCACTTGTTTCAAAGGACCGTTTTACGGTGAACGCTGGAAGCTCTTTCTTTAAAATTTGTCAAAGGTAAGGTAAATTCAGAAAAGAAAGCATACATTTCATGAATAATGCTGAACATTTCTAGAGAAATTTTTTCGTCGTTATTTACGACCAGATTTCATTAAAGTATGAGCCGCTCGAAGTACACTGCTGGCCACCCAAAATGCAACACCAAGAAGGAAGCATCCGATTGGCCCGAAATTCGCAGCATGCGTCGCCCGCGAGAAGATATGCAAACGATTAGCATTGCAGGGCATATGCAAATCATGTGCGTCCGGCACGCCACCGAGAAGCACTATAAGAAGGGTACACAGAAGGCGGGTTGTAAGTAGTGGAAGTGTGTTGTGCTGCCGTACCTGTGCGTGGGAAGCTTCCTGATGCCTCGTCGCAGAATTTTTCCGTGGCTCACTTATAAACGTGGAAAGAGGGATGATTTCTATTTGATTTTCCTGGTTCACGTCAACTGCGTATTTATCATACAGTGTATAATAGCTGGTGCACAAAATCTCGGGTAGAGGTAAAGGTATATTCGGTGCCACAGTAACCAAAATTTCGTGCGATTTGCTATGCACAATATCCAATTTCGCTACAGAACTTTAAAATCAGATCCTTTGATGGACGATTGAAATTTAATAGTTAATAAAACATCTTACCGGAAATTTTTCGTCATACGGATACGGAAAATGTGAGGACAGAATTTTCCCGTTAATTTACGAAAGGAATTGCGGAAAGATTCCTGAAAAATCAAAATTTTCAGTTAACACATCTTAAAAATCGCAATTTACCGTCAATATAAGAGAGGAATTGCAGGAAAGTTTCTGAAAATTCAAAATTTTCCGCTAACACATCTTTAAAACGGTAATTTACCGTCAATATAGGAAAAGAATTGCGGAAAGGTTTCGAAAAATTCAGAAGTTTTCTAATTAATACAGAAATTTCACGTGGACCAGGAACATCATTTCACGTTTATAAGCGAGTCACAGAAAAATTCTCATTGGCCGCCACCGGAATCGAACCCAGGGTCTTCCACTTACGCGCCGGATATGCTTCCACTGCACTACAGCGACTTCGAGTTCCTACAGACTCACCCACACTAACCCAAGCCAATTTGGCAGGTTGCTTCTTGGAGCCCCGCAGAATGCTCGGGATTCACCAAAGATGGTAAGCAGCAAGTGAACAAATAATTAGAAGGCGAATGAATAATTAATACAGAAATTTGACGTGGACCAGGAACATCAAACAGAGGTCGTCGCTCTTCCCACGTCTGAGTCTGGAGGAATTCGAGTCCGCTGTGGTGTAGTGGAAGCACATCCGGCGCGTAACTGGAAGACCCTGGGTTCGATTCCCGGTGGCGGCCAATGAGAATTTTTTCGTGACTCACTTATAAACATGGAAAGTGCGATGACCTCTGTTTGATGTTCAAAAGTTTCCGTTAGCACATGTTAAAAACGGCAATTTACTGTCAGTATAGGAGAGGAAATGCGGAAAAGTTTCTAAAAATTCAAAATTTTCCGTTAACACATCTTAAAAACGGAAATTTACCGTCTGTACAAGAAAGGAATTGCGGAAAGGTTTCTGAAAATTCAAAATTTTCCTGTCGTACGAAAAATCCGTGAAACTCAGAGATTTCTTTTCGTCATTTTACGGAACAGGTTACATCAGAAATAAGCTTCGTTACTTCACGAAAGAAATCACGCCCTCGTGACTTTCAGAATTTTTTAACAGTGCGATTTCTTTCAGTTTTTCAGTCCCCCCTCCCCCCAGACATTTTATGTTATAGAGCCAAGTGTTAATAAATTCAGGATATAATGAAAAAAAAAAGCTTCGTTTCTTTTCATGATACAAATATTTCTCTAAATATATTTTTTTTATATTTGTTCAGGTATTATGATATTTTGCTAAAATGTGTAATAAGACACATGCCGTTCTTTAAAATGTAATAAGTAAACTAATCATACCTCATAGTCAGATAATCGCGTCGTGCTTCAGGATCAGGAGAGTGTTGAATGCATTTTAATAGATAAGAATTTCAAGCCTGCAGAAACCAACAGCCACACCTTGACCCTTCCCCCTCCCCCCCGGTTTAGCTGGAGGAAGTTTGTTCTTGAAATGTTTGAAGAAGTAATTACTCTATATATATATAGTGATTACTGCTTAGTAATTTAACAGTAAAATAGTAATTACTTTTATATATGCAGAGATAGTAGTTAAACAAATTAAAAAAAATATAGAGCAAACGGAAACCTTTGCCCCTCTAAGGTTCCATCTGCCAGTGAAAGAAACACTGACAGCTACTCCCAAATCGGTGGAAAATCTATTTTTCTTTACCACGTTTACGTAATTCGTTCAAATTCCGCATGGACACTTTGTTTACGCTTTCCAACCGTAGATTGAAGAAGCGTATATGCTCCAGCTTTGTCCGTCTGTCTGTCTTTCCGCACGCTAACTCACATAAAAATAGTTCGATTTCGATGAACTTTTACTATGTGGTAGAGGAACCCTATTGAAAATGGGCCAAATGGGGTCAAAGGTCAAGACATAGGAACGGGATTCATTTAATCACGCTTATGCGTCATAACTTACGTAAAAATGCTTCGATTGCGACAAAACTTTATCATGTTGTTTTAGAAGTATACTGAACTGGTTCTGTTGAATATCATCGAAATGGGATCAAAGGTCAGGGCACAGGAGCGAGATTTATTCCACAGCCATTATCCTCATAATTTGAGTAAAAATGCTTGTATTACGACAGAACTTTAGTATGTTGTTCCGGAGGTATACTGAACCAATTCTGTTTAATATCATCGAAATGGGGTCGAAGGTCAGGGCACAGGAGTGAGATTTATTCCACAACCATTATCCTCATAACTTGAGTAATAAGTTGAGTAATGATTCCTGGTATGTTGGAAAGCGTATCCTAATCAATGCATTGCATGATTTTACTAACTTGTTTTTATTTTATTCACGGTTTCATGTTCGGTCTTTAATGTGAATACGCCTCTGGAGGACATCCGCCGAACGTATGTTTGAATAATGCTTTGCTGATGATAAAAGTCGGGTTCAGATAATGTCAAATTCGCTGTCTCTTGAAGTGTCATTTTGTGCACTTCGGAAAAATCGAAAATATCGAGGGTCTGTTGATCAATTAATCGAAGTGGACACTTCAAGTTCAGCGAATCAAATACTATCGTGGTCTTGAAAGAGCCTGTGTGCTGCGTAGCTACTCTTTCAATTCATCAGTGGTAGAGAGCATTTTTTCCTTCTTCCTTTATGGATTCGCTTAGGATTTTCCGTCTCTTTGAGACTAGCATGCCTCGTGCTGTAAAATAAGTTACAGAATAAATCTGAAATGAACAAGACGAGTTCACAAGACCAACTGCCACAAACACTTGAAACATCTCGCGCGAAGGAAGGGAACATTTTTTCGATGTGTAAACCACCGTGCAATTAAATAAATATCAGTTATGACATGAGTTTGATTTTCGTGCTGATAGTAACTAATATATTTGAAAATTTGCCGTATTTGCACGATCTATACACAAGATGAAGGCACTAAGTGATCTTAAATGAGATGTTTATTTCGTAAAAATGATAGGTTAAAAACATATTTACAATTAAAACCATTAGATCTTTCAACCTTACGTTAAGGTCATCTTCAGATGGAGGCACCATTGAAAGACATATACAAGGAACTTCGTTATAAATACTGTCTAGATAAGAGTTTAAGCTACGTAAGTACAAGTGTGAGGCATAGATAATTCTGCGCCGAACACACGTACGTGAGTAAAACCAGGAATTTCTTACCACCCCCTTCCTTCTCAACCTCCCCCCCCCCCCAAGAAACTCCCTACAAAATATAGTCCAAAACAGTTAAAGCATACCATGTATCACATACCTCCCCCTCCCTCCCTTCTCCCCCCAACTTTCACAACCCCTCCCTCAAAATACCAAAAGACAAAGAGCAATAACAACATAGAATTACAACAGTAAACATGCGAGCAACAACTGAGTGAGATAAAAGAGCATTACTATTTCCAAAAAATAATAAAAGTTGTAATGAAAAGTGCATACTCACAGGATATCCTGTGAATATAAACGAAAGTTAAATTAAAATATTCGTCATACAATCTGTATAACGAATACAACTCTGTTCATGCAGAAATCACTTCTTCTCCCTGCATATCGCTGTACTCTCTGCACACTAAATATATCTGAACACTTTTTATTTACGTTTCATTGTGCTTTGACGCACTGTCAGGCTGCCAAATTTTACAAGCTCGTCGGGAGCAACTTTGTGGCGTTAAGTCAGAAAACATTTAACGAGGCTAAACCAAAATGCATGAGAACACAGAAACTCAAAGGTTAAATAAGAGGCATTCGTCCACTGTAAAAATCTTCTGAAATTCACGTGCCACTTCCCGTGATTATGTTCGTAAATTAACAAAGCATGTTTCTGATACAACCTTTCCCGTGAAATAACGGAAAGAAATCTAAATTTCATGGATTTTTCGTACGACAGGAAAATTCTGAATTTTCAGAAGCCTTTCCGCAATTCCTTTCTTATATTGACGATAAATTTCCGTTTTTTAAGATGTGCTAATGGAAAATTCTAAATTTTCAGAAACTCTGAACAATTCGTTTCTTATATAGACGGTCGATTTCCGTTTATAAGGTGTGCTAACGAAAAATTCTGAATTTTCTTCTCTTATATTGATAGTAAATTTCCGTTTTTGAGATGTACTAACGGGAAATTCTGAATTTTCAGAAACCTTTCCACAATTCCTTTTTTATATTAACGGAAAAACTCCGTTCTCACTTTTTCCCTATCCACATTACGAAAACATTCTGGCAATAAGAGAGATTCGCGGGAATACTTGAGGTTTGACTAACTGTTAAATTTCAATCGTCTGTCAAAGGAACTGATTTTGAAGTTCTGTGGCGAGATCGGATATTGTGGATAGCATATCGAATGAATTTTGGTTATAGGATATTTCTTCTCCTCTCCCCTATCTTGTGAACCAGCTATTATACATGTATATTGTGTTACCGCAAGAAACCGGGTATTTAAATTATCGTACAGGTGATTGTTCGATGTCTATGTATCAGTCTGTGGAGTGCTTAAGACAAAAGCTACTATAGCTATCAAGAGTAAATTTTGTACAAAATTTTTGAAGATGAAATTTTGTATTTAGAAGTTTTGTGAAATAATACTATAAAGCATTTCTTAAGAATATTTCACCATTTCTTAAAGATACGTGAAAGTTATCGTCAGTTAAGAAAAAAGATCTTAAGTTCCAAAGCATTCTGTTGCTCCGAAATATAGCGTTGAAAAAAAACCGTTATTATTTCAAAAAACTATTAGGCTCCAACAAAAAACAAGTTAGCAAAATCATGCAATGCATTGATTATTATACGCTTTCCAACATACCAGAAATCATTACTCAAGTTATTACTCAAGTTATGAGGATGATGGCTGTGGAATAAATCTCGCTCCTGTGTCCTGACATTTGACCTCATTTCGATGATATTCAACAGAGTCGGTTCAGTATACTTCCGGAACAACATACTAAAGTTTTGTCGCAATAGAAGCATTTCTGCATAAGTTATGACGCATAAGGGCATGGAATGGATCCCGCTCCTATGTCCTGACCTTTAACCCCATTTCGCCCATTTTAAATAAATAGGGTTGTCCCCAGCTGGTCCTCTACCACATACTAAAATTTCGTCGAAATCGAACCATATTTAGACAAGTTATGACGCATAAGGGCAATGGGATGGATCCCGATCCTATGTCCTGACCTTTGAACCCATTTCTCCCATTTTCAACAGGGTTCATCCCCAGATGGTTTCCTACCACATACTACAATGTCATCGAAATTGAACCATTTTTACGCAAGTTATGAACCATAAGAGCAATTGAATGGCCCCCGCTCCTATGCCCTGACCTTTGACCCCATTTCGATTATATTCAACAGAGCCGGTTCAGTATGCTTCCGGAACAACATACTAAAGTTTTGTCGCAATAGAAGCATTTCTGCGTAAGTTATGACGCATAAAGGCAATGGGGTGGATCCCGATCCTACGTCCTGACCTTTGAACCCATTTCGCCCATTTTCAATAGGGTTCATCCCCAGGTAGTTTCCTACCGCATACTACAATTTCATCGAAATTGAACCGTTTTTACGCAAGTTATGAACCATAAGAGCAATTGAATGGACCCCCGCTCCTATGCCCTGACCTTTGACCCCATTTCGCCCATTTTCAATAGGGTTCGTTCCGAGTTGTCCCCTACCACATATTAAAATTTCATCGAAATCGAACAATTTTTACGCGAGTTATCGTGCGGACGGACGGACGGACGGACATACAGACAGACGGACAAAGCTGGAGCATATACGCTTCTTCAACCTACGGTTGGAAAGCGTAAATAAAATGACAAAATCACTAGCATTAATGAAAAAAAAAAAGACGTATCATCGCGAGATAAGTTTTACCTTGAGCGTGAGTGGAACTCGCGAGATTTTCTGGCTGAGTGGTTAAGACGCGCGGCTTGTGTAGAGCTAACCCAGTCGACCTCAGTTCGATCACCGACACGAGAGGGTTCTGCGGCGTAAGGGCTGAAAAATTCAGCGTCTTCGATTTTGCGAAATTTCTGTCTAAATACGGAAAAACTTGAAACGGGCTTTTCTGAAATAAACGGAATTACCGACTACGGAGAATCTCTCAAAATACGGAAGTTTGGGCACTTTTTAAAACGGAATTACTTAAATTTTGCTGCCCTTACTTCCAAAAATTTTCTGTGAATTCGCACCACTTATTTTCTACAGTGTTACACAGTAGAGCAATGAAATACAAATAACTAAAAGATGTATTCTTCAATTATGAAATACAAATAACTAAAGATGTACCTTAACATTTCTTTGGAAGTCCTAGAATACTTGAGAAAGTGTGATGACATGTTTTGTAAAGAAAGGAAGATCGGAAGAGAATCAGATATATTCTTCGTTTATGAAATACAAAAATTATAAGTGTAACTGAATTATAATTGTAACTGTATCACTACCAGTGTATACAGAAAACCTTGTCATTCCCCAGTTATTATTCCATTTTTCTCATCATATCTAAAACAACACAAATTGTCAGCACTGTTCTTTTTGTTCAGAAGAGCGCACTCACATTCGTCAACCCCCGAACTCCTACAACAAGAAGTTAAATACATTTTTAATTTAGCTGAGCAACGCGGATATCCTAAATACTTGACTAGTCAGGTATTTAGTAAAGTCAAATATGCCCTGAATACTGCTTTGTCAAGAGATTCTAATCGTAACACTAAATATGTGGGCTTCATGCAGTATAATCCACTTTTAACACGAACCTTATCACACCTTTGTAAACAACATGATGTGAAATTTGGCTTACAATCACGAAACCTCTTTTCAGTTGTTCGTAAAGATCGTAAACAATGCTGTAGTAGGGAACAATGGGGTATCTACAACATCCCGCTACTTCAGGCAACCACAGGACAAATTGCCTCAAATTATTTGGGTTCCACAAAACGTAATCTTGGATTAAGGATTAAAGAGCATAAATACAACATTAAAGCAGGCATGTATTGCACATCCCTAGCCAAATATGTACTCCAAGACAATCTTAATCCAGATTGGAGTAATGCAAGAATTATTCATAATCCTAGCAACCTCAGGGACCTATTAATAAGCAAAAGTGTGTATGTAGGAGCTTCCAGTGTACAATGTTGTAATGGACATAGATAGCCCCTGTGAATTGCACAATGCATGGAAGTCACTAATTACACTGCTGGCCACCCAAAATGCAACACCAAGAAGGACACGAGATAGTAAAGCCAGATTTACTGGACACATAACAACAGATACAAAGATGAAACGATTGAGCTTACAGGCCCGTGCCACTTTCGGAACACGCAGACATCAATAGTTCGTGTGGCCCCCATGGCTGGCAATAACGGCCGCTACACGCCGCGGCATCGAACGAAAGAGTCTTTGGATGTGGGCTTGGGGTATGTCGTTCCTGGCTGCTTCCACACGTTGCCACAGTTCATCAGGCGTAGCCGCGGATGGTGCTTGCCGGGCCACTCGGTTGCCGATCAGCGGCCAGACGTGTTCGATGGGCGATATATCGGGAGAAAAGGCGGGTCACGTTAGCAGTGACACCTGGTGGGCCGTGAAGAATTGTTGCACGATGCGTGCCACGTGCGGGCGCGCATCGTCATGTTGAAACGTGGCCGCTGGCAGGTCCTGCAGGTAAGGGAGGACTACAGGCTCCAAAACGTCGGAGATGTAGCGGTGGCTATTGAGTGTACAGGCGATGCGTACCAGAGGGGTGCGGGTGTCATATCCAATTGCTCCCCAAACCATAACGCCAGGCGACGGACCTGTATGGCGATGCATAATGCAGGCGTCATACAGTCTCTCGCCGCGGTGCCACCACACGCGGATCCGACCATCGTGGTGTTGCAGGCAGAAGCGGGATTCGTCGCAGAAGACAATGTCGTGCCATTTCGTAGTCCAGGGGCGGCGTTCATCGTCCCGCTGCCGCCGCACTCGCCGGTGGTGTAACGTCAATGGTAATCGGAGCAATGGGCGCCGTGCGACAAGTCCCCGCTCCTGCAGACGACGTCGAACGGTACGTGCTGACACAGATTGTTGCGCAACACACCCTAATTCCTGTGCTAACGTTCGTGATGTGGCGGTGCGAGCCGTCAATGCCCGCCGCACAACATGCCGGTCCTCTCGTTCGGTGGTGTGTCGCGGCTGCGGCAATCGCTCACGTCGATCCGTCCGTCCCTCCTGCACCCACCGAATCTATACTCGCCTCACTGTGGCTGGATGTCGTCCCACACGGGCGCTGATGTCTCGGTACGATAAACCGCTGTCGCGATAAGTCACTATTTGTCCTCTGTCGAACTCCGAAACGTGCTGGAATGACTGCCGTATTCTGCGACGAGGCATCAGGAAGCTTCCCACGCACAGGTCCGGCAGCACAACACAATTCCACTACTTACACCCCGTCTTCTGGGCACCCTTCTTATAGTGCTTCTCGGTGGCGTGCCGGACGCACATGGTTTGCATATGCCCTGCAATGCTAATCGTTTGCATGTCCTCTCGCGGGCGACGCATGCTGCGAATTTCAGGCCAATCGGATGCTTCCTTCTTGGTGTTGCATTTTGGATGATCAGCAGTGTAAATCTGTTAACTTTAAATTGTGACTTTTGTTTAAAATGCTATGTTCACCCCACCCCACTCCACCTCATTCTTCAGTCATTGTAATATGTTTTTCCTCACTTACCATTAAGCATGCTGTGTACGGAACTATTTGACGCATACGAAATGTTATTGGCTCTTACGACTCCCATTACTTCCCACAATGCCATAATCTATGCTATATATAGATGGAATGTGTTTTTGTTCAATACATCTGAGGATGAGGTAGTCGCTGCCTCGAAAGTGCTCATGTACATATGGTTTTTATTTACGCTTTCCAACCGTAGGTTGAAGAAGCGTATATGCTCCAGCTTTTTCCGTCCGTCTGTCGGCACGATAACTAACGTAAAAATGGTTCGATTTCGATAAAATTTTAGTATGTGGTAGGGGACCACCAGGGGACGAACCCTAATGAAAATGGATGAAGTGGAATCAAAGGTCACGCCATAAGAGCGGGATCCATTCAATTGCCCTTATGCGTCATGACTTGCGTAAATATGGTTCGATTTCAATGAAATTTTAGTATGTGGTAGGGGGCCACCTGGGAACGAACCCTTTTGAAAATAAATGAAATCAGGTCAAAGGTCAAAACATAGAAGCGGGATCCATTCCATTGCCTTTATGCATCATAACTTGCGTAAAAATGGTTATATGTCAATGGAATTTAAGTAGGTGGTAAGGAACCACCTGGGAACAAACTCTGTTGAAAATGGGCGGAATGGGGTCAAAGGTCAGGACATAGGAGCGGGATCCATTCCATTGCCTTTATGCATCATAACTTGCGTACAAATGGTTCGATTTCTATGAAATTTAAGTATGTGGTGAGGAACCACCTGGGAACGAACCCTGTTGAAAATTGGCAAATTGGGGTCAAAGGTCAGGCAGGGTATAAGAGCGGGATTTATTCCATTGCCCTTATGCGTCATAACTTGCGTAAAAATGGTTCGATTTCGATGAAATTTTGGTATGGGGTAAGTAACCACCTGGGAACGAAACCTATTGAAAATGGGCGGAATGGGGTCAAAGGTCAGGACATAAAAGCGGGATCCATTTTGTTGCCCTTATGCGTCATAACATGCGTAAATATGGTTCGATTTCGATGAAATTTTAGTATGTGGTAGGAAACCACTGGGCACCAGCCCTACTGAAAATGGGCGAATCTGGTCAAAGGTCAGGCAGGGCATAAGAGCGGGATTTATTCCATTGCCCTTATGCGTCATAACTTGGGTAAAAATGGTTCGATTTCGATGAAATTTTAGTATGTGGTAGGGAGCCACTGGGACGAACCCTACTGAAAATGAGCGAAATGGGGTCAAAGGTCAGGACACTGGAGTGGGATCCATTCCATTGCCCTTGTGCATCATAACTTACCTAAAAATGTTTCGATTGCGACAAAACGTTATCATGTTGTTCCAGAGGTATAGTGAACCGGTTCTGTTGAATATCAACGAAATGGGGTCAAAGGTCATTGCACAAAAGCAAGATTTATCCCACAGCCATTATTCTCATAACTTGCGTAAAACTGCTTCTATTGCGACAAAACTTTAGTATGTTATTCTTGAGGTATACTGAACCGGTTCTGTTGAATATAATCGAAATGGGGTCAAAGGTCAGGACACAGGAGTGAGATTTATTCCACAGCCATTATTCTCATAACTTGAGTAATAATTTCTGGTATGTTAGAAAGCGTATCATAATCAATGCATTGCATGATTTTACTAACTTGTTGTATATATTTTTCATCTTTTATCATTAAATCGTGCCAAAGACGGTAATCTGTCGTATCAGTGACAAATAACTAAAGGTATACTTTCACATTTCCGTGGAAGTCCGAGAATAATTGAGAAAGTGTGATTTTTTTTTTTTTTTTTTGGATGTAGGTTTAAAGTCCAACATGAGCCACTCAATGTGCTATAAGCAGTTGTCCGTCCCAAATTTAGGGTCACAAGCTCCATAGAAGGGAGAGAGCCAGCACCGTGAAACAAACACAACATCCATGCCTCACCGGGAGCCATCGCTTAGACCACTGCGCCACCCAGGGCTTTTTTTTTTTTTAAATAGACGGTACTTCGATTCTTTTAAATTTAACCTTGCGACGTACTACAGAGGTGTATCACGTGTTAAGACGGCAAATCTGCAGCGGTACATTCCATCCGTATAACTTAGCTGGGAGAGCAACTGACTCCGGAGTGAGGGGGCGCGGTTCGATCCTCGTCGCGGACAAACGTGTGTTTTCACATTGGCGTCCAAGCTTAAAAATGGGTCTACTGGCCGTTAGTTTCTTCGAAAAATGTGTGATGCTTGTTCCACACAACGTCTGGAAGTAATGAAAAATTCCTACTTCGCTTCAAAAAGAAAAAAAAACGTTAAAAGGAAGATGATGTGACGTACTACAGAGGTGAATCACGTGTCAAGACGACACATATGTCCGTCCGTGTAGCTTAGCCGGGAGAGCAACTTACTCCGGAGCAATCCCGTCGCGGACAAGCTTGTGTTTTCACAACCCAAACACACCGAACAAAAAAATTACACAATGCTGATTGAAACATGTGCATATGTATAAAATTGATGAACGTAAAAACTTGCATAAATGTGGGGAGTGGAACTCCTGTTTTATGATTATGGATGTCTGAGGTGTGTGTTTGAAGCATCTGTAGCATGCTGTATCTTCTTTTACATGTAGAACTATGGGTCGTAAAGAGGACATTACTAAGTGGTAAAAGGGGGCCACGGTTTCTAGCCGAGAACACGGTCATTCCTTGATAAAGATGGCAAAGTTTGTTGAACTGTCCGAGCCAACAGTCAGTAGTATCCGTTTCCAGTGAAAGAAGTATGGAAGCTATCGCTGTAGGAGAGGCCACTGTGGTAGTAGCTCTACGATGACAAATCGGGATCGCAGGTGTTTGGGACGATTAGAAACTGCAGCACGTTTCTAGACTCGCCAAGAGTTGCTTCAACATTACCCAGGAAACCAGTCTCAGAACGAACGCTACGGAGAGAACTGCATGGCTTGGGCATTTTCAGTCTTGTTGCCCGGATACGTCCGCAGTTAACAACTGTCTTGTTTCTTTGTTAACAATCGCAGTTCACAATCGCTTTGTTTGGGCAGAACTTCATCGTCACTGGACTATTGAACAATGGAGACGAGTGATATGCTCCGACGAATCTAGATTCTGCTTGTATTCCAATGTTGGTCACTCCAGGGGCATGCGGAAGGCTGGAGAAGTGTTTAACCCAGAATGTTTCCAAACACCTGTGCAAAGAAGGTTTGCAAGTGTCATCTTTTAGGGCTGTATTTCAAGTACTGGAGTTGGACCATTCGTTGAGGTGTCTAATCGCATGAAATCTATGGATTATGTGCGACTTTTTAATGATGTATTATTGCCATTTGTCCAGTTTCGGAAACAAGGACACATAGTGGAAACAAGGACACCTGTGTTTCAGTTTTGGGAACAAGGACACTTGTGTTTCAAGATCATAACTCTCGTGTCCATCGAGCTAGAATTGTGATAGATTGGTTTGAAGAACATGAGAGAGACGTTCCAAATCTCAATTGGCCTGCAAATTTACCTGATCTAAATGTGTGAAAAATCTGGGACATGTGTGACGTGCCTGCCCCGCAGGACGCACACGACATAAAGGCAGATAGCAGCGAGAAAAAACGTCTGCGTAGCTCAGTTGGTAGAGCGACTTGTTCCGGAATTAGTGGACTCGGGTTCGATCCCCGACGTGGACAAAAATGACGGAGAAATTTACTTCGTTATAATGGCGCCCGGATAACCCGGTCGTTAAAGATCTCGCAATGGTGTGATGTTCTCTCCACACCGCGAGACAGGAAAAATAAGAGAATCCCTTCTTCAGCGTTTCGAAAAATAAATGTGTGTGATGTTGCATTCTACACACCAGATTGACTGGGAGTTCTCAAGTGCACGTTCTTCAGCGGATGGCTGCCTACAACGATACATGGTCCATGCTGTCGCGTGGATCATGCCCCCGGCCCTCTTTCGAGGGGGAGATGTGACGTGCCTGCCCCGCAGGACGCACACGACATAAAGGCAGATAGCAGCAAGTCGAACGTCTGCGTAGCTTAATTGGTAGAGCGCCTTGTTCCGGAATAAGAGGATTCGGGTTCGATCCCCGGCGTAGACCGAAAATGACGGAGAAAGTTACTTCGTTATACATGTTTGAAAGGGCCGTAAGAAGAAACAAGTTAGTAAAATCATGCAATGCATTGATTATGATACACTTTTCAACATACCAGAAGTCATTACTCAAGTTATTACTCAAGTTATGAGGATAATGGCTGTGGAATAAATCTCGATCCTGTGCCCTGACCGTTGACCCCATTTCGATTATATTAAACAGAATTGGTACAGTATACCTCCGGAATAGCATGATAAAATTTCATCGAAATCGAATCATTTTTACGCTATTTATGACGCATAAGGGCAATGGAATGGATTCCTCTCCTATGTCCTGACCTTTGACCCAATTTCGTCCATTTTCAAAAGGGTTCGTCCCCAGATGGTCCCCTACCACATACTAAAATTTCATCGAAATCGAACCATTTTTACGCGAGTTATCGTGCGGACGGACAGACGGACAAAGCTGGATGGAGCACATACGCTTCTTTAACCTACGGTTGGAAAGCGTAGAAAACAACACCCTGTAAATTTGGTGGTATTGAGGGATCCTTTGAGCATGGAGTGAATAGACTTGATACGCATGTGATATTGAGTCATATTGATACCATGCCAAACAAAATTAAAGCTGTAATCAAAGCAGGTGGTAATACAACTCCATTTTTAGGAATAAAATTTACATTCCGAAATTTTTTGTCCATGATTTTACTAACTTGTTTTTCCTTTTTGACGGCATTCAAAATTTTATAACAGTATTTAAGATTTTGAAATTTCATTTGTTCGTTTTCTACATTTATACGCTTTTTTAGGCCATGCGCTAGAAAAACATATAACCAAGGTGATACCACTACAACATCATGAGATAAAGAGACTTCTACAAGTGAATATATTGTACTGTCTTAAAATATGCATTTGCAGCACTGAGAGGAGAATTTTAAAATGAATAAAAGCTTTAAAAAGTCGAATAATCTTAGCCATAATATCTGCAATCTACAGCAAAGAGAATTTTTTAAAAGAGAATTAAAAAAGCATAGGTATAACACTGGAGTAGTTTGTATTTCTATATATCAAATATGCCTATTTCTACTCTTTCATACTTTTGTATGTCTCAGTCCTTCAACACTTGTAAGTTTTCAGCTCGAAAGTAATGAAATAAACTACTCTCATTTCTCTCTTGACTCTGCGATCTCTATCATCTCTTTATTTGTTTATTTATTTTTTGTTCATATTAATTTCACGAAAATCTAATCTCCCTCTTATATTCGGTTTCACCTAAATTTCAGAATACCCTACCTTTTCCAGGGTTCGTATAAAAATTAGCAAACAAAATTCTTGCATCGTTCACGAACTTCAAGGGTTTCGGAATATTTTTAAGGAACTTATACACATATGAATATTAACATTATTATTATTATTACTACTACTATTGTATTCTCCTCTATAGCAATGGCATCTATTGCATGGTTCACTTGTCAGTACGGACATGAAATCAAGTAAAGATACAGTCACTCATGGTTTAAAAATCGTCGTACGATATGACATGTATCGAGAATCACTGCTTGTTGAATTTTTCGCCTTAAGTGTTGTAAAGTATCAAGCTGATTTATAAGAGTCTGAGGAATTATACCAGTTGCAGAGATAATTAGTGGGTATATATGAACTGTTTACAGCTTCCACATCTGTTTAATCTCTGCAGCAAGTTCCACATACTTGTTGATTTTTGTTGCGTAGACAATCTGAACATTACGGTTGTGACGTATATTCTAAATTAACTTTCCTTTTTAGTTTCTTTCCCTATGTAAATCTTAAGTTTATTCTGTTGTACTTCACTCTTGACGTGATATCTTTTCTCTCAAACAAATACGGTTGGCAACACAATTGAGGTTGAATGAATGTGACGTGTGCCTGTTTTGATAAGAACGAGAGATAAAAGCGACGAAAAAAACTGTTGTACGAGGGCGATTATTGAGAGCGTTGGAAGAGTGCGTTGTAAAGCGAGCGTTGTAAAGCGAGCGTTGTAAAGCGAGCGTTGTGTTAAGAGCTGTGAAGTTGTGTGGTGTGTTTAAATATTGACATCGTTCTCTTATGGACGTGCTACAACCTTGAATAAAGCATCTTTTCCGTAAGTTTGACCTGTTGTTTGCATGTTTCGCCTGGCCGTTAAGGTTTCTTTCTTTTAGGAACTATTTCTTAGTATGTTGATGTTTTAAATTAACGTAGAAGTACGAAAAGACTTCTACGTCATACGGTCTAACGATATGTCCATAATGACTGCTTCCTTCTGCCTTTTGTCATATACATAGAACTACGCCTGAACGATCGTCAGAGATGATTATGTCTGTTTTAACCTTGCGGTCCCAATATAATTTTTTGCCGCCCCGGTGGCGCAGTGGTCTAAGCGATGGCCTCTGATCATTCGTCCGAACGGGATCCGGGTTCGAATCCCGGCGAGGCATGGATGTTGTGTTTGTCTTACGGCACTGGTTCTCTCCCTTCCCTAGAACCACTGACCCTAAATTAGGGACGGGCGACTGCTTATAGCCCATTGAGTTGCTCACGGTGGTCGTTAAACCTCCATTAAAAATATATATATATATATAATTTATTGTTTATTATCCATTAGCTCAGTGGGGTCATATTTATAGTACGGTACGTGTTTCTGACATTGATAGTTCGGTGCCGCCCCGGTGGTGCAGTGGTCTAAGGCGCTGGCCTCTGATCATTCGTCCGCAAGGGGTCCGGGTTCGAATCCCGGTCAGGCATGGATGTTGTGTTTGTCTTACGGTGCTGGCTCTCTCCCTTCCCTGGAGCCAGTGACCCTAAATTAGGGACGGGCGACTGCTTATAGCCCATTGAGTTGCTCACGGTGGTCGTTAAACCTCCAATCAAAAAAAAAAAGAAAAAAAAATTGATAGTTGTGTACCATGTGCTAATTGTATCATCTCAGCAAAATTATTATGTCGCTAAATATAATCAACGCTTGTTAGCGAGGTGCATCCCCGCAAATGTGTTCAATGGTCTCGCTGCACATACCACATCTCCTACATTTGTCATTTTGCAGGTCCTCCTTCAAAAATTATTTTCTATAATTTTTGGTTGCAATCACTTTGTCTTGAAGAGTCATCATGAACCCCAATAGTCTCTCGACATAATTTTCCTTGCTTCAGCCATTAGTTTGAGGCTTTCTTGTCAACTTCTGGCCTGTCTAACTGGTTTGGATGAGCTCCATGAAGTTCGTTTTGCTTCCATTTCTGAATCTGGTCTTCTATAGACGGCTCCTCCATTTTGGCGTCTGGTTTACGTAACATTAGTGGAGTGTTCTCTTTGTCTGCAGCACATCTGACATCAAACATGTCATTTACATTGCATTTGGTGTGAAAATATTTCCGCAGTGAGGAAACTTGCGCATCGTGAATGCATTTTGTAACAAGAATGCCTTATCCTCCTTCCTCTTGTGGGAGCCTGATGCGCTCTACGCCTGCCTTTGGATGTCTCATTCGATGTTTTATCATAAGAAAAAATCTCACAGTTCTGTTAATTTCCTCAAAAACTGTTTCGACCATCCGACGTACCAAAAGAATAGGTCAGAACCGAGAACACAAAAATATTATTTGCTTTCAGCTTATTAGCTGTGTTCAGGTTTGTCTTCAGGATCATTTTAAGTAAACGCAGGGATTTGTCCTTTAAATTATTCTTAATTTTACTGTGTTTGATGCCACGTGCCTGTAAAAATGCCAGATACTTGTATCCATTTTCTGCATTCAAATCTTCAATTATTGCCTTATTATCTATCGAGAAACCTTCAGATTTAATCAGAACTCCTCTTTCTGTATGTACCACCTTACTTTTGTTCAAGCAAAAGTTAGTATGAATTGGTGTGCTAAATGTGCCAGTAATCTGTAGAAGCTTACTTCATTTATTATTATTATTTATCGTTATTAATATTTATAATAATAAAAATAATAATTTTAATTTTACATTATTATTATTATTATCGTAAAAGATGATTCCATCTCTTCCTGAGGTTTTTCTCTTCCTTCCGGGATGGCTACCACGTACCAAGCCTGGGAAGTGGTATTTCTTTTCTCGCAAATGTCCAGGAACTTCCTTACTATCCTACAAGTGTTCAAGATATCTGCCCTCTGTAGTTCCCTGTAGATGTTAGGTTGAAGATCTAGTGTCTGTAAAGAGCTGTGAATGGTCTTAGGTACAACTCCTGTGGCTGATATTATTCTCGGGACGGTGGTGACGTCTCCATTTGCCACATTTCCTTGACTTCGTATCGAAGGTCGTTATACTTTTACAGCTTCTCTCCGTGCGTCTTCTGGTTATTACAGGTGTTGGGCACGGCTATGTCAATGAAGTATGTTAACTTCTTCTCCTTGTCGACCAGGACGATGTCGGGCCGATTATGGGAAGTGGTCTTATCTGTTCTGATCGATTTGTCCCAGTACTACACCTTGTGGGTGCTGTTCTCTAGAAGCGTTGTTGGCTCATACTTGTAGTAGGGGACAGGCTCAGTTGTAATGAGGTGGTGCTTTCTTTCCAATTTCTGATGGAGGATCTTGGCGACTTGATTTTGCCTGTTTGTGTACTCTGTCTGTGTGAGGACTCTGTACCCTGCTGGAATATGTTCTGATATGTTATTAATATCATTATTAACTATTTATTATTATTTCAATTATTATAATTATTATGCAGTGGTTACTGTTCATGCCCAATAATTAATGAACTACATCGATGGAGAATCAATATTAGTGTGTCTTTCGAAATACAATGAATTGGTCATTAACATTTTGATGAAAAAATTGGAGTTGATTGAAGTTACAGAACTCAATAAAATCTGCATCAGAGCTTCTACGTTACAAATCAGTTAAGTAACAGTTCCAGTATCACTTGATTGCTATTATTAACTTTAAAAAAACGTTACAAATAGGTTAAGTAAAAGTTCCAGTATCACTTGATTGCTATTATTAACTTAATGAAATTTTAAAGTGTTAAAAACTCTACACGAAAAATTATTAAGTTAAAACCAAATTAAAAAAGACCGATTATTTAAGAATCTATAAATAAAACTTTTTACTACTCTTAATTTACAGAACAACAACTGTCTTAATTAGATTTAGCGATGCCAAAAACAGCCAAATTTCAAACAGCCGGTTAGATATCACTTGGTTAATACTGTTAAGTTACAGAAAAATAACTACCTTAATTTAACTCAACAGTGTCAAAAACTGTGCATTTCATTTCATTTATTTCGTTATGATGTTACATTTGACCATGTCACATTTCAAAATTAATTTTATAACATACAGTAATAAGAAAAACAACATATATAATATGAATACTTATATACAGGGTAACCACAGAACAGGAAATTGACTAAAAGGCTACATATATATAGCCTGAGTGAATCCCAACTCCCCTAAAGTACGTAGTCAAGTCAAACGTCCTGCACATATACATACAATTTACGCATATGTGGTCTTTTTAATAAATTTCACCATAGAATTTTATATTTTAGTTTGTTAGCAAATATTTTTTTAGTTTCTTTCGAAAATAATTATAATTATTAATATGTGTTAATTGACAAGGTAGGTTATTCCATAACATCAATCCCTGGTAATCAATAAATGATTTTTGGGTTAAAGTGTTAGGCATTGGTAACAAAAATGCATTTTTGTCTCTTGTTTGATAGTCGTGGCCCACAGTGTTCAGCTGAATTAAATGTTGATACCTATTCTCTTTTATTCTTTTATACATGAATCCTAATAATCTAAATTACCATAATTTCTCAATATCTAAAAATCCATAACAATTTATCCGTACCCCATATTCAAGTTAATTCCCCTAAAATTACTTAAAATTCTGACCATTCCATTTTGTAATGATTGTAATTTATATAAATTAGTCTTAGTAGTTTGCCTCCATACTAATAAGCAATAAGTTAAACATGGATAAATCAAACTGTAATACAACACTTTTAATGTTTTAATTGTTAAATTATTTGAAATTCTCGTAATTAAACCCAATACCCCCGAAATTTTGTTTACAATATTTTGAATATTTATATTCCATTTTAGATTATCCTCAATGCATGACAGACTATTAAGTTACAATCTAATTTAAAAGAAATATGATTCAGAAAATAGGTATAGATATTCAGGTTTCCCTTAAATAATCGTGTGAGTCGATAAGCGTCACAAAAATCTTTAAACAAATTTCATTCACTTCGAAGACCCTCATGAAAGTTCAAACGCAAGTTTATCCCTTCTAATGATGAGTTTCCGGTAAGAAAATCCGATAATGTTGAGAGAGAGCATTTCCAGAGTACGAAACGTTCATCATTCACAATTGCTTGGAAATTGATTAGAAAAACAAGTACGTTTCAAGGATTCAAACTTTTTTCAATCAAATTCCAAGGGCTTGAGAATAACACTCTAACTTTAAAGCACTTTTCAAAGTTTTCAATGAACAAACGGATTCTGTTTTTCTTTTGCTGTACTAATTGCACACTCCAAAATGTTCTTCCATACCTCATCTCGAACTGAAGAGCGAAGGAATAATAAATACACAGTTGATGTGGATTAGGAACATCAAATAGAAGTCATCGCTCTATCCACGTTTATAAGTGGGTCACGGAAAAATTCTCATCGGCCGCCACCGGGAATCGAGCCCAGGGTCTATGTGAGTCTGGAGAATTTCGTGACCGCTGTGGTGCAGTGGAAGCATATCCGGCGCGTAACTGGAAGGCCCATGGATCGATTCCCGGTGGAGGCCGATGATAATTTTTCCGTGACTCACTTATAAACGTGGAAAGAGTGATGACTTCTATTTGGTGTTCCTAATCCACGTCAACTGTGTATTTATTATTCATTCGCCTTCTAGTTATTTGTTCAGTTGCTGCTGTTCATCTTTGGTGAATCCCTAGCATTGTGCGGGGCTCCAAAGAAGCAATCTGCCATGTGGTTTGGCAGTTTGTCGTATCTGAGTCTGGAGAATTTCGAGGCTGCTGTGGTGCAGTGGAAGCATGTCCGGCTCGTAACTGGAAGATCCTGGGTTCGATTCTCGGTAGTGGCCGATGAGAATTTTTCCGTGACTCACTTATAAACGTGGAAAGAACGATGACTTCTATTTGATGAAGAGGGAAGTTTCATCTGCAGCTTGCTAAATGCTGTTTATACCTAGTTTTCGCGCTACTACTTGTGACGTACTACAGAGGTGAATTACATGTCAAGACGACACATCTGCATAGGTAAATTCTGTCAGTGTACCTTAGTTGGGAAAGCAACTTACTACGGAGTGCGAGGGCGCGATTTCGATTGGCGTCACAGGCAAACTTGTGTCTTCACATTGGCGTCCGAACGTACAAATGGATGTACTGACCGTTGGGTTCTTTTTTTTTTTTTTTTTTTTTTTTTTTTGATTGGAGGTTTAACGACCACCGTGAGTTGGGTTCTTCGAAAAATGTGTGATGTTTCTTTCACGCATCGTTTGGAATTAATGAAAAATTCCTGCTTCGCTTCAAAAAAAAAATAAGAGAGAGATGATGTGATGTATAACAGAGGTATAAAGCACGTGTCAAGAGACAAATCTGAAGTGGTACATTCCGTCCGTGTAGCTTAGTTGGGAGAGTAACTTACTCTGGAGTGAGGGGGCACGACTTCGATTTTCATCACGGAAAAAATTGTGTTTTCACATACTATTGACATCATTTTTCAAGTACCGTTTTTTTTGGAGTAAAAGTCGAGGCTTTTTCGGGGTATCGACTGATGCGCCCCATCGATTTATCTATTGAAATTTCAAAATAGGAAAACATATATATTCTGCCTTAAATTCAGTCTGATCCCACTTGAAAAGAAATATTACTCTATAAAGAGGCCATTCCGATTGCGTACGAAACGTAATATTCCGTTAATAAAAAACCTATTTAAAAGCTGCTATTTCCGTTCGACAGGAACATTAAAATCGCCGTGACAGATTTGGAGTGGCAGCTGTCTTATGTTAATTGCATCCCCTTCGCTAACCAAGGTAGTCCAGAAAACACAAGGCCATGACGTTAGAGAGATGAGTTCCCTCCGTTTGTGACGTCACTTTCATGTTACACGGACTGATACGTCGGTGTAGTGTTTGACGTCACACACAATAGCTTTCGAAACCAATCGGAAGCATTGGTTTCCGCGTGACGTCTCTAAAAGAGGAAACTCATCTCTCTAATGTCATGGCCTTGTGTTTTCTAGACAGCCTGGCAACAATGCACGACACCGCCGCATAAGGCAGTGTAACATTAAAAGCTGTTTATGACATCACGAACGAAGGGAACTCATTTTTCTAATGCCATGGCCTTGTGTTTTCCAGACAGGCTGGCAACAATGCACAACACCGACGTATCAGGCAGTGTAATATGAGAGTGTCGTCACAAACGGAGGGAACTCATTTCTCTAATGTCATGGCCTTGTATTTTTTAGACAGCCTGACAACAATGCACAACACCGACGTATCAAGCAGAGTAACATGAGAGTGACGTCACAAACGGAGGAAACTCATCCTTCTAAAGGCATGGCCTTGTGTGTTCTAGAGAGCCTGGCAACAATGCACGACACCGACGTATGAGGCAGAGTAACATGAGAGTGACGTCACAAACGGAGGGGATTCATCTCTCTAATGTCATGACCTTGTGTTTTCTAGACGGCTTTGCGTGAACCCACCAAGACTCCGTGGGTGGCATTCACCTATGGTTTTGCAAAGCCGCCTGAACTACAATGGGTGCATCTCACAGTGATTAAACCTCTGAAACACGTCACTGCTACTCAATTGATTGGCTGATGACAACTGTGGTGGCGGCCGGCGGCATGCGCTTTAAGAATAGAAATGACCACTTGCGAGCGAAAGCAGCTTTTTTCTCTCTGCCAATCTCTCGATCGCATCTGTCAATTGAATTAAAATCAGCTATTGCTTCCATTTATTATGCTTATTTTGATTTATTTCATGTTTCTGATTGAAATTAAAAGCTGTTTTGTTTTCTGATTTCAGTCGGACTCTGTGAAAAAGCAGCGAACAATAGCGCACGCTGCAAGTGTTACACTGATTTAGCACACTTGTGTGACCTTCTCTTTTTGGGTTTTTTTTCACCTTTGCGCGGTAGATTCTCGGACTGTTCGGTTGGAGGGAAAGAATTCGGTAGCGTCAGTTCATAGGAAAAAAATCAACTTGCCAAATTCAACTTATTTCCGAACAAAATGCGGAAGTTACGTCCCTTTCTCTTCCTTTTAATGTTTATTGAAACATTAAAAATATATTAGGGGTGTGCAAAAGTTTCCGCCGCCCCAGCTAGCAGGCGTTGTATGGGTCTAACCGGCCGCCGGCGATCCGTGTTGTCAGTTCGTACATGAAGCCAAGCATGACGATCGATAAAGTTCATTTGCGACACTGTTTGTTATTCATGCTTAATTTAGGGGAAAGTGCGAGTGAAGCATACAGTTCAATATCTCAGGCGTATGGCGAAACGGTTATGCTTGAGCAGACGTGTCCAGAATGGTCTGCCAGGATTTAGAAAGGTGGTCTAAGCTTGGAAGACAAGCCACGTGCAGGTAGACAACAGGAACTCGCAGACGAGGAGCTGGAATCGCTGTTGCAAGAGGATGCCACACAATCGATCACGCAACTGGTGAAACGTTTGAAAGTGGCTCAATCGACGGTGGTACGGCTTGCACAGGCCTTGGGGAAGGTCCAAAAGATTGGTAAGTGGGTTCCGCATATTTTAACGGAGCGTAATATTGGTCAACGATTGAGCATTTGCATATCATTGCTGAAGAGGTTTCAAGGGAAGAATTTCTTGTGGAAGGTTGTCACCGGGGATGAAAAATGGGTCTATTGCGACAACCCCGTATGCAAGCGATCCTGGGTCGACCCAGAACAGCCATCAGCATCCACTGCAAAACAGGATATCCACGGGAAAAAGGGGTTGTTGTGTGTGTGTGGTGGGATATACATGGAGTGCTTTATTTAGAACTGTTGAAACCGACAATCACGGCACAACGATATAGCGATCAGTTGATGAAATTGAAAGCCGCAATCGAGCAAAACCGCCAATGGACAGGTAAAGGATGCCGTCCAGTCATCCTGTTACACGATAATGCCAGACCACATGTTGGTGCAACCAATCGTTTTAGAGCCCCAAGTGACAAGGCTGAGACTATCGAACCAATTATACCCAAATTTCTTGAAATTTTAGCAATTAGTTGGTCAATACGTAGATTCCATTTTAGATTATTTTGAAGTATAATTCCAAGATACTTAATGCTGTCCACATATTCTATAATTTTGTTGTCAATATTTATTTGTAATACTGACGACATTTCAATTGCTTGCGTAAAGAATATTAATGCTTTAGATTTATTAAGATTAATTACAAGATCATTTGCAAAAAGCCAGTTTGAGTAAGTACACAGTTGTTCAACGCAATGTGCTACAATTTCATGTATATCAGTACTAGAAAATAGTAGAATAGTATCGTCTGCATATAATGTTATAGTAGTTTTAAATAAGATATCAAAAACATCAGTTATATATATATTAAACAGAAAAAGGATCAAAATAGAACCGTGGGGCACACCAGATGTAATAAACTCCATAGGCGAATTAATTTGAACAATCTGTGTATATTGAAGTTTATTCTTTAGGTAGCTTCTAAAGAGATTATTTGGCAAACCTCTAATTCCAATGTTGTACAATTTATTTAAAAGGATATCATGAGTAATAGCATCAAAGGCTTTAGTTAGGTCCAGGAAAAGTGCTAGTGTATTTTTCTTTTTTTACTTTCCATGTTTCTCTGAATAAAGTTTTGAACATGCATTTTATTTTCTGTTTATTTTCTGTTGGAGCTTATTATGTTTTAATGCGAGTGATTTTCAATTTTCTGTTGGAGCTTATTATTTTTAATGCGAGTGATTTAGTCATTCTATTTTCTGTTGGAGTTTATTATTTTTTAATGCGAGTGATTTAGTCATTCTATTTTCTGTTGGAGCTTATTATTTTTTAATGCGAGTGATTTAGTCATTCTATTTTCTGTTGGAGCTTATTATTTTTTAATGCGAGTGATTTAGTCATTCCATTTTCTGTTGGAGCTTATTATTTTTTAATGCGAGTGATTTAGTCATTCTATTTTCTGTTGGAGCTTATTATTTTTTAATGCGAGTGATTTAGTCATTCTATTTTCTGTTGGAGCTTATTATTTTTTAATGCGAGTGATTTAGTCATTCTATTTTCTGTTGGAGCATATTAATTTTTTCGAATACGTTTGTAATAATTTTATTTTTTCTGTAGGAGGATTTATTACAAAATAAGGGTTTCTTTTCAACGTGATATTTCAAAGCAACAGAATGCTTTGGAACTTGTTATCTTTTTTCTTATGGCTTTCTTAATGCTTTGGAACTTGCGATCATTTCCCCCACTATGGTCGTTTTGGGCCAAATTTCACATTTTGTAAAAACGCGTTCATTTTAATGCCCCATTCTTTACGATTCCAAAACTGCCTTTGTTTCTTGTCTACGATGAATAGATACAGAGTTATAGCAATCGGAAGATCTAAACCCAAGTGTCAAACGAACGGGAAATTACTTTTGAAACGCGTTTTTTGCAGGATGAGATTTTCGTCTCAAACTCTTTACGGAAAACCTGATAACTGCAAAACGTATGTAAATAAATTGATGAAACTAGGTACACATCTTTCTTACAATGTTGTGCATGCAATGAACTAAACGTTTTGCTGTTTGTCAGTTCAAAGTTAGGTTATAGCTATTTACATTCAACATAGTGAAGAAATTTGTCGAAAATTCACATGTAGGAATGAGTGTATCGCAGCAGTGTTTAGGAACATCACTTACCTTTTAGTTCACTGCGTAGATAATAGTCATGCGCATATACTGATGCAACAAATGCCATCATATATCTGTAACGTTTTTATTTAGAGCATTTACCGTAAACGATATATTTCCTTAAATTATTTCACAAATTTCCCAATTTCTTGAAAATTTATATTGATATCATTTTTTTCAACGTTTATGTGTTTTTGTGTGTTAGCCTTCCGAAAAAAACAAATTACCCAATCTTGCATTTTTTCAAAAAAGGGCCCCCAACGTAGTGGGATACCTTAACTGGCAATAACTTGCAAGTATTTTTAAGAAATGGTGAAAAATGTACCGTTTTATAATATTATTTCATAAAATTCTAAATATAAAATTTACTCTTGATAGCTATAATAGCTTTTGTCTTAAGGAGTTCACAGACTGATACATATAGACATCATACAAACACCTGGACAATAATTTAAGTACCCGGTTTCTTACGGTAACACAATATGTAATAAGTGGTGCACAAAATAGGGAAAAGGAAAGAAATATCTTGTGCCACAATAACCAAAACTGATGCAATATTTTATCCACAATATTCGATCTCTCTACAGAACTTTAAAATCAGATTCTTCGACAGACTATGGAAATTTAACAATTAAACAAACCTCAAGTATTTCCGCGAATTTCTCCAATTATTGTTATGACCACAGTGAGCAACTCAATGGACTATGAAGCAGTCGCTTATCCTTAATTTAGAGCCACTGACTATGACGAAGTAAATTTCTTCATCATTGTTATGCCAGGGGTAGGATTCGAACCCATAACTCTCGATTCCGGAGCTCCGAATGCTATCCACTATACTACCCTGGCATGTGCTCTCCCTGCTATCTGCCTTTAGCTCATGTGGGTCCTGCGGGGCAGGCTCGTCACAACTCCAGGGGAGGGAGAGAGCCAGTGCGGTAAGACAAACACAACATCCATGCCTCACGGGATTCGAACCCGGATCCATCTCGTACGAATGGTCAGAAGCCATCGCTTAGACCACTCCGATTACCGGATATTTTTCGTCGTATGGATAGGGAAAAAGTGAGAACTGCGCTTTTCAGTTCATATAGAAAAGGAGCTGTGGAAAGGTTTCTGAAAATTCAGAATTTTCCGTTAACACATCTTAAAAACGGCAATTTACCGTCATTAGAAGAAAGGAATTTCGGAAGGGGCTCTAAAAATTCAAAATTTTCCGTTGACACATCTTAAAAACGACAGTTGACCATCAATATAAGAAAAGAATTGCGGAAGGGGCTCTGAAAATTCAGAATTTTCCGTTAACACATCTTAAAAACGACAATTTACCGTCAATATAAGATCAAAATAAGAAAGAAATTGCGGAAAGGCTTCTGAAAAATCAGAATTTTCCGTTAACACATCTTAAAAACGGCAATTTTCCGTCAATAGAAGAAAGTAATTGCGGAAGGGGCTCTTAAAATTCAGAATTTTCCGTTAACACATCTTAAAAACGGCAATTTACCGTTAATAGAAGAAAGGAATTTCGGAAGGGGCTCTGAAAATTCAGAATTTTCCGTTAACACATCTTAAAAACGCCAATTTACCGTCAATAGAAGAAAGGAATTTCGGAAGGAGCTCTGAAAATTCAGAATTTTCTTGGAGTACAAAAAATCCACGAAATTCAGGTTTCTTTCCGTCATTTTGCGGATACATGTCAAGGAGGCAAAGTTACAGCGATAAAATCCGTCGGTGGAGCTTAACTGGGAAAGCATTCTGCACCGGAGAAAATTAATGCGAGTTCGAGACCTGTCACCGACAAATTTGTGCTTCGCTGTAACCAGAATTCTAGAGTTACTTAGGCGAAATTTGAATCCGGAGTTTAAGTTTAAGAGATGTTTGAACATGGTCGCGTATATTAAAACGTTGGGATGGCGTCAGACAAGATGGTATAAAGCAGCGATTCCCAACCTTTTTGATTTCGCGGACCGGCAAAACGTTGAGGAAACTTTCGCGGACTGACAAAACATTGAGGAAACTTTCGCAGACCGGCGATGCCGAAACAAACCTTTTAGGCTATTTTCGAGCATTTAATCTCGTAATATTCTATGTTACTGTATAATGAACACTGTGTAACGTACCAGGAGATGTGACGTACCTGCCAGAAGGACGCACACGACATAAAGGCAGATAGGAATCAGAATAAAAGGTCCGCGTAGCTTAATTGGTAGAGCAACTTATTCCGGAATGAGTGGACCCGGGTTCGAACCCCGGCGCGGATAAAAATGACGGAGAAATTCACTTCGTTATAATGGCGCCCGAACTATCCGGATGACCCGACCGTTCAAAATCTCGCATTGGTGTGATGTTATTTCCACACCGCGAGATAGGAAAAATATGAGCAGCACTTCGAAAGAAAAAAAGAAAAATAAGGGGGAGATGATGTAACGTACCAGGAGATGTGACGTACCTGCCAGCAGGACGCACATGACATAAAGGCAGATAGGAATCAGAACAAATGTCTGCGTAGCTCAGTTGGTAGAGCGACTTGTTCCGGAATAAGCGGCCTCGGGTTCGAATCCCGGCGTAGACCAAAAATGACGGAGAAATTTACTTCGTTATAATGGCGCCCGAACTATCCGGATGACCCGACCGTTCAAAATCTCGCATTGGTGTGATGTTATTTCCACACCGCGAGATAGGAAAAAATGTGAGCAGCACTTCGAAAGGAAAAAAAAAGGGGGAGATGATGTAACGTACCAGGAGAGGAGATGTGACGTACCTGCCAGCAGGACGCACATGACATAAAGGCAGATAGGAATCAGAATACATGTCCGCGTAGCTTAATTGGTAGAGCAACTTATTCCGGAATGAGTGGACCCGGGTTCGAACCCCGGCGCGGATAAAAATGACGGAGAAATTTACTTCGTTATAACTGTGTACAATCCATAATATATATACCAGATTATTCCATGTCACCTACATACAGCTAATATCATTTGATCTGTTAATAGTCTTCAATGATTAATGAGTGCAAACCATAATCAATATACCACAATATTCTCCTCACCGTTAATATAATTTTTTCTGGGGTCAATGCGACGTCTGTTGCTGCTGCTTCGCGATAATCTTGTCGAGCAATGGTTCCAGTGTCGTTTCTGCAAGGCGCAGTGTAGCATTAATGTCCATTATGTTCCTGTGCTTTGTTTTAATTGCCGAAACGGCTGGAAAGGTTTCCTCGCAGTAAGTACGTGGTCAAAAAACTTACCAATAATTTTAGAGCTTTGTCGCTGAGACTTGGATATTTTTCCCCCATAATACCCCAAGAGTCAGAGATTTGGATCTGAATATCGATTTTTTTTTTTTTTTTTTGAGTGGAGGTTTAACGACCACCGTGAGCAATTCAATGGGCTATAAGCAGTCACCCGTCCCTAATGTAGGGCCACTGGTTCCAGGGATAGGAGAGAGCCAGTGCCGAAAGACAAACACAACATCCATGCCTCAAGGGATTCGAACCCGTACCCTTTTCGGTCGAATGATCAAACGCCATCGCTTAGACCACTGCGCCACCGGGGCGGCCTGAATGTCGATACCAGACTGGCATCAGAATGAAGTTCAATGAAGCTTTCCATTTTCTGGTTAGTTGGCCTGCAAGAGTTTAGATCTTCTGTGAAGGTGTGCTGCAGAGTTGAGACTGTCTGAGCCCGAGTCCGAAAGCCCGAAGCAGAGCACGGGCCGGAATCGGGCTCCGGCTGGGGCTGTAGAATATTTACTGCGGTTCGGGATTGGTCGGGCTCGGGCTCTTAGAGAGTGGGAGAGCAAGAGAATTGTTTTATATAAAAATGGGATTTTATATGACTTAGCAAATGAGACACTTTATAGTTGGTAAAGGGAATTCTTCCACATCTGGTTCTGGTTGGGGAGCGGGCATTCTAGACGGCTATTTATTCCGGGCTTGGGTAGAAAAAGCCATAGGCCGCGCATTAGTGTGTTTCTGCAGAGAAGAAAAAGCTTCTTCAAGAACTATAGGTATTGGATAGTTGATAGCTTGCCGACGATAATTTACCCACTATCTGAACGCAGTAACTCCCTGCTAATTCTATTTAGCAACGTACACATCGCAGAGCATTATGGCGCGATAATATTAGCATTATTTGAGCAACATACAATTGCAGCACCGCCCAATCATTTTGGATGCCCGGCCGCCGAAGCACTTCAGGTGGAAACGAACGGTCAAAGAAAATCGTCCAGTTACACTGTAAAAATAGATAGAGAGGTCCCTTCCAACCACTCCCCATTTGAGAAATGCATTGGTTAATTGCAGGAGGAGGAGAGAGTGGAAGTGTGGAAAAGGAGATGTTTTTTATTAATGGTTGAACAGGTAAGCCAGTTTTCGGGCTCGTTCGGGCCCGGGCTCTATCTTGCAATATAAAATTAGGGCTCGGGTGAGCTCGGGCTGATGTACCACGGGATCGGACGGGCTCGGGCTGATGTACCACGGGATCGGACGGGCTCGGGCTGATGTACCACGGGATCGGACGGGTTCGGGCTGATGTACCACGATGCTCGGACGGTCTCGGGCTGATGTACCACGATGCTCAGACGGTCTCGGGCTGATGTACCACGATGCTCAGACGGTCTCGGGCTGATGTACCACGGGGTCCGGCTCCGAATATTGAGCCCGAACTCAGCTCTGGTGTAGTGACCGGGAGTGATGTAAAAAAAATAGAGAAAAAACTGCCAGTAGTGACAGAAATATCATTGGTAATGTTGAATTAAAAAAAAAAAAAGTAAAGGGAGGAAAACTCTGCACTTGGGTAATGGGACGCCATTATATCGAGAACGAAAACGGAGGAAGAAACTACAGCCATTTTCGTGACAAGGTCACAAGAGTCAGATAGAGGTTGCGATTTTATAACGTAACCCTTTTTCGTGGGCGAGACTGGTGTTACGCTATGTCTAAAACCATGACTAAGGAATGTTGAACTAAATAAGAATACGATGCAATAGTTCCTAATTAATCTTTTACGGCCAGGCGAAACATAAACAGAAGTCAACTTACGATAACCTTTTATTGGTCCAGCAATATTTCAGTAGATCCACAATAGAGCCACATGTGATCTAGTTTTTACATAGAGCGAACATCTCCACACCCACACATACACTAAGCAACTGCTGTATCGTCCTTGTTATCTATCGTTTTCATCACATTCATACTTCACTATCTCTGACCTCAAAAGTGTTGCCAACCTCATTCATGTGAAAGAGAAGGTATCACGTTAAGTTTGGAAAGTGTAAAAGAGAACAAACTCAAATTTACATAGGAAAAGGAAATAAAAATGGAACTTAAATTAGAATACATACGCCACAACTTTCTAGGAATTTTGGAGAGTGGAATTCGCAGAGATCATTACAACAGGAGAAGGGGCTGTTAGATTACGTCATGTGACGGCGACAGGACTCGGAGAGCACAGGATGCCTTAGGAGTCGGGAGTCAAAATGCAAGCCTATGTTTGGTTGTGCGCTGTCCAGGGTAACGGGAGAAATTTGAGGGAGGCAAGAGCAGGAGATTTTGGCGGCTCTTATCGTATAGCTTTCACGAAGAAGAGATGGCAGGTTAACTCTCAGGATGAATTTTGAGACCTAAAAATCTGAGCGCTCAGCTGCGGTTGGGTCGTCATTATATTTTATCACTAGCTGAGGTTAGTGGTAGATCTTTTGTTAATTACTGAGGTAATAGGCTGCGGTCTAGAAATCTAAAACAAGTAGATAAAATATACCACCAGTCGAGAACTCCCCGAGTTTTAAGTAGCTAATACATGATCTATAGCCTGAGCGGTTCTGATTAAAAAATGTGCGATGCCTCTGATGACGGACAAGATTGTGGTATCATCTTGACTCATATAACCGACTGTGGACAGTGTGTACTCAGTGCTGTGTGTGAGACCTGGATTTCTGAAAACGAAATGTGCAGTTTCGATACCTCAACAAGGTGAACCTCTATTTTGATGATATTCTCCATCATCACTGTACATAGATCAGAAACTGTACGGAATGTATATACACTGACGGGAAAAAAAATCCCAACACCACGAAAAAATAGTTGTAGAGGAATGAAATGGCGGCAATACATTTGTATAGGTAACACATTTAATCGATTAAGGTTTCAAGATCACAGCTTATTGTAAGCGCGAGAAAAGCCATTTTAAATGTGAAATGCTGGTACATTAATAACCGGTGTAACCGCCAGAATGTTGAATGCAAGCACGCAAGCGTTCATGCATTTTTTTTTTTTTTGATTGGAGGTTTAACGACCACCGTGAGCAACTCAATGGGCTATAAGCAGTCGCCCGTCCCTAATTTAGGGTCACTGGTTCCAGGGAAGGGAGAGAGCCAGTGCCGTAAGACAAACACAACATCCATGCCTCACCGGGATTCGAACCCGGACCCCTTACGGACGAATGATCAGAGGCCAGCGCCTTAGACCACTGTGCCACCGGGGCGGCTCATGCATTGTGTCGTACAGGTGCTGGATGTCAGTTTGTGGAATGGAGTTCCATGCCTGTTGCACTTGGTCGGTCAATACAGGGACGGTTAATGCTGGTTGGGGGTGACGCTGGAGTTGTCGTCCAATGATGTCCCATACGTGCTCGATTGGTGAAAGATCTGGTGATCTAGCAGGCCACGGCAACATGTCGACACTCTGTAGAGCATATTGGGTTACAACAGCGGTATGCGGACGAGCATTATCCTGTTGGAAAAACACCTCCTGGAATGCTGTTCATGAATGGCGGCCCAACAGGTTGAATCACCAGACCGACGTACAACTGTGCCGTCAGGGTGCGTGGGATAACCACGAGAGTGCTCCTGCTGTCATAGGAAATTGCTCCCCAGACCATAACTCCAGGTGCAAGTCCAGTGTGTCTCGGCCGCAAACACGTTGGTTGCAGGCGCTCACCTGGCCTCCTTCTAACCAACACACGGCCATCACTGGCACCCAGGCAGAACCGGCTTTCATCAGAAAACACAACAGATCTCCACTCCGTCCTCCAATGAGCTCTAGCTTGACACCACTGACGTCGCAAACGGCAGTGGTTTGGAGTAAGTGGAATGCACGCTACAGGGCGTCTGGCTCGGAGCTGTCCTTCAAGTAACCGATTTGTAACAGTTCGTTGTGTTACTGTGGTGGCAACTGCAGCTCGAATTGCTGCCGCAGACGCGGTACGATGCGCCACGGCCATACGCCGTACACGGCAGTCTTCCCTCTCAGTAGTGCCAGGTGGCCGGCCGGAACCCGGCCTTCTTGAGGCAGTACCTTCCCTTGACCACAGCTGCCAACAATCATGCACAGTGGCTACATTCCTGCCAAGTCGTTCTGCAATATTGCGGAAAGAAAATCCACCTTCTCGTAGCCCTATTACACGACGTCGTTCAAACTCCGTGAGCTGTTGATAATGGCTTCTTTGTCTTCTTAAAGGCATTCTTGACTAACATCAACACCCTACGTCGAATCTCAACGATAACTAACAATCACGAACGTTACAGCGCGTATTTACAGCAAACCTGCTTTGCATGTTCCGAGGAGCGCTACTAGCGCCGCACGTATGCGCCGAGCGCGAAATTTGCATAGACGTCATCTTACAGATGTACTCTCACCGCCTACCAACTGTCGTTTATCTACACAACCCCTTCTTGGTGTTGGGATTTTTTCCGTCAGTGTAGATTAAAAGTGCTATGTCTGTGAAGATGTCAGCTCTGTGTCGTCAATGGTTGATCTTTCGCTACGTCTCTGAGGTGAGTAATAGATTGTGAATAAAGTTGTCTAGGCTTTACAATCAAATTCTGGACTGGTGGCAGCGAATAACTCAGGTAAAAATACCCTCAATACAAGGTAAAAATTCTACCGGAGTGCATATATACACTCACGGACAATGAAATTTGCGCACCAAGAAGGTAACATCGGATTGAACTGAAATTTTATGGACATAATCATACAGATGAATGATACACATGATGGCAAAAACAGAGCACCAGGACAATTACAGGGGGATCTGTGGCACGCAGTCCTGTCATCTTCAATAGCACGTCGCACCGCCTCGTGCGGCGATACATGCTGCAATACGATCCGGCATGGAAGCGAACAGACGCCTGATGTTGTCCTGCAGCAGACTGTCCCACACGCGTTGTACGGTGTACTACGAATCTCGGATAGTGCGGCATGGCGGCAGCTGGCGTTTCAACTGGTCCCACACATGCTCGATAGGGGACATGTCCGGGGAGTTGGTAGGCCATGTAAGTGTATGGACATGACGTAGGCAGTCCTGGGCAACCCGAGCCGTGTGCGGGCGGGTATTATCCTGCAGGTATAGCACACCTGGAATCCCGGCCAGGAATGGGAGCACATGGGGCCGTAAGATCTCATCCACATACCGCTGGCCCGTTAATGATCTACGTATCACTACTAAAGCAGATCGGCTATCGTAAGCAATGGCTCCCCAGACCATATTGCCTGCAGTAGGGGAGGTGTGGCGCTCGATAGTGAGGTTGTGATTGTGCCATTGACCCGGGGACCTCCACACCCAGATACGATGGCCATTTGTCCCCAAAACGAAGCGGCACTCATCGCTAAACACCACACCCCGTTGGCTAAACACCACACCCCATCGCTAAACATTACACGTCACCAGTCTGTGGCGTTCCACGTCGCTCTGGCGTGGTATCACTGCACACAGAGCCGGCGATGTTCCGGTGTAAATGGCAACACACGTAAGGGGCGCTGGGATCGCAGATACGCTTCCTCAAAACGTCGGAAAATGGTTCGTGGGCACACAGGAGCCGCTATATTTGCCTGTATAGTGGACAGGGTCTCCGTGGGATCCGTTCGTGCCTGGCGCACGATCCGTCGATCCTTTCTACAGGTGGTCCGTCCGCCGTGTGGCAGTGCCGTCACGTGTCCACTGCTCCCAACACAGTCGAACGGTACGGTCAGAACGATCCACGTGGCGGGCTATACGGCGCGCGGCGACCACCCTGCGGTTTTCAGCCCGATGACCAGGCCTCACTCAAAATCCGTCAGTTACGTAAATCGACGTGTCTGTCGTCTACCCGGCATTCTCGTCACTCTGTACTCTTGCTTCCGCCGGCCGGTGCTTTTCGCTTTCATGGGGCATCGACTACACGCCGGTTTATAAGGCTGCCGGTTCGTGCTTGAAGCGTCACCACAGGGTGTGCGGTGTCATGCGCTCTCGCACCAAACGTGGATCATTTGCATACCAGCACGCACTCTAGCTATCTGCAAAGTTTCATGGTTGTAGCGTGTTTTCTTCTATAGGTGCGCAAATTTCATTGTCCGTAAGTGTATAAGATGGTTCATAGATACAACAAAAAAAATATTTATCAAATGGTGACTACCAACAAACAAGTACATAACGTAAGGGATTAGCGATCCAAGGTTCCTTTAATCTTCCGCGAACAGGTGTTCGAAAAAATTTAGATCCAGATTTCCTTTTACTTTGACTCCATTTCTATTAAGAAAAAAGGTAAATAAATTCCCTCGTTTCTTGTGGACCGGCAGAAAAATCCTCGCAGACCGGCGGTGGGGAAACACTGGTATAAAGATCATTTTTCATGTTTTCTCAAATTTGTGGTTAGTAAGGGACTACTGTGTTTTGTTAATCATCTACTAAGTAGTGCATGAAAATTATTTTTGGCCGCCCCGGTGGCGCAGTGGTCTAAGCGATGGCCTCTGATCATTCGTCCGAACGGGGTCCGGGTTCGAATCCCGGTGAGGCATGGATGTTGTGTTTGTCTTACGGCACTGGCTCTCTCCCTTCCCTGGAACCAGTGATCCTAAATTAGGGACGGGCGACTGCTTATAGCCCATTGAGTTGCTCACGGTGGTCGTTAAACCTCCAATCAAAAAAAAAAAAAATATTTTGCGTTAAAGCATGTTGCAGCGATATTTTTTTTTAATTGGAGGTTTAACGACCACCGTGAGCAACTCAATGGGCTATAAGCAGTCGCCCGTCCCTAATTTAGGGTCACCGGTTCCAGGGAAGGGAGAGAGACAGTGCCGTAAGCCAAACACAACATCCATGCCTCACGGGATTCGAACCCGGACCCCGTTCGGATGAATGATCAGAGGCCATCGCTTAGACCACTGCGCCACCGGGGCGGCCTGCAGCGATATTATGATGCCATTATCAGTGAGATTTAGCGCCTCTTTATAGTTCATGTATAGGTGCAACATTATTTCATTTTCGGAGTTGCTGTTTTCAGTTATTAACTTTCCTCTGCAGCCCCGATTCCCACCATTTCCACCCATTTCCACCACTGATTACAACTTCACTGTTTTCTACTCCTAAATTACTCTTGCCCTGATTGAAAGGTCATCATCTGAAAGTTCCTTGTCTCGATCTTCCCAGACAGCCACTAAAGCTTACAGCGTGAGTCTTGAACCTGTCCTCGGAATAATAATGACACGCCTTCGGGTAAAGGGAGTGAGTTTTTTCACGGCTGCTACACGGAAGTTGGCAATCGCAGGTCAACTATGACCGACTCCGTGTTAGTAAAAAATGTCTGGAATACACTTGTCTTCTTGTTCGCGTGTTTCATTTCTCCGCAAAGATGACCAGCTACTGAGATGTAGTTCGTTATACTTTTTCAGTGAGCAGACTCAGCGAATGTACACTGTACAGAATTTTCGGAAATTCGCGAGTCATTTTCCGTGGTACATACATACATATCACTAAGCTGTTCTCTGCGATTCAGAGGTTAGCTGCACAAAGACCAGATAATTTTTAAAACTAACTACCAGATAATTTTTGCTTACTGTTGCCGTATCGAACTTTTCCATTTACAGCGATCTTGACATTCAACTCGGGCTTCACTGACATCCATCACACGCCGTAAACAAGATTTTCTATACTTCATACTCATAACCTTGTTTTCATGCAGACACTCCTGAATCTGATCCTCCCATGACATCCTTGGCCTTCCTCTACCTTTCCTTCCTGCCACTTGGGCTACAAAAATGTTCTTAGTAAGCATCTCATCACTGATTCTTTCAACGTGGACAAACCACCGAAGCATAATAGTCTCCACCTTGCTAACAACCTTATGCCTTACATTCTGCACCACATGTTCATTCCTCATACGATCAGAACGTGTCTTGCCACAATCCCCTCCGTAAGTAACGCATTTTTCCATGACAGGACACACAGGCATTGCCGGACAAGAATGACGGCAGATGTAGACAGTATATGCAGATTTTTAACATCAACAAGTACATATCAAACATGGTACACAGTATATGAAATGATCAATATACACAGAGAAAGCCAGAGTTGATCAAGCAGCACATAGAGGACTAGTACATATCAAACATTGGATACAAGTATACCAAATGATCAATGCACACAAAGAGCCAGTGCAGAAAGATAAACACAAACATCCATGCCTCACCGAGATTCGAGCCCGAACCCATCTCGGACGTGTTATCAGAAGCCATCGCTTAGACCACTGCGCCACCTGGGGCGGCTTGGCTGAATTACAAGGGTGTGACCATTTGCAAACAAGTAGTAGAATTGTTTGTTTTGTTTTTCAGTTTTGGGAGATTTAACGACCACCGTGAGCAACTCAATGGGCTATAAGCAGTCATCCGTGCTTAATTTAGGGCCACTGGTTCCAGGGAAGGGTGAGAGCCAGCGCCGTAAGACAAACAGAACATCCATGCCTCGCCGCGATTCGAACCCGAACCCATCTCGGACGAGTGATGAGAAGCCATCGCTTTGACCACTGCGCCACGGGGGCAGCGAAAAGGCATTACACTGATGAGCCAATACATTATGACCACCTACCTAATAAGCTGTAGGACCTCCTTTAGCCCCCAAAACAGCGGCCACTCCGTGAGGCATCGATTCGATGAGGTGGCGATAGGTATCCTGGGGTATCTGGTACCATAATGTCAACAGCATGTCCTCCACTTCCCGTACATTTCGGGGTGGTGGTGATTTAGCACGAACCCGCTTTTCCATGTCGAACCATAAATGTTCGATTGGGTTCATGTCCGGTGAATTTGGAGGCCATGGCTTTAACAGAGAGTCACCAGCATGCTCCCCGAACCACTCCTGGACAATTCTGGCAGTGTGGCATGGCGCATTATCCTGGTGGTAATGACCATCACCAGCAGAGAACACAGTTGCCATGAATGGGTGAACTTGGTCCGCAACGATATTCAGATACCTGGCAGCAGTCACGGATTGTGCAATTGGGATAATGGGGCCTAAAGTGTCCCAAGAAAACATCGCCCACAGCATTACACCGCCGCCGCCGGCCTCTTTCCGCCCAACACTGCATCCAGGTGCCATAGCCTCCGTCGGTAATCGCTGTATCCCCACTCGGCCGTCTACGTGAAACAACAGGAATCTTGATTCGTCAGAATAGGCCACTTTCTTCCAATCATCCCGGTCCAATCTCGATGATCTTGGGCCCATTTCATGCGTTGTTGGCGATGATTTACAGTGTGCATGGGGCCCCGGCTGGGTCTTTGGCTACGCAAGCCCATGCGCAGAAGCCCGCGATGAACTGTGTGCTGTGACACAGTGCCCTGATCAACACTGTTGTAGCTGCAAATGATTTGTAGCACTGTGGTCGCTGTGAACAATGCGCGACAATTTCCGGTCCCCTCTGGCATGAATGAGCTGCGGACGACACACGACTGGACGAAGGTTTGTTTGGCCATCTGTGCACCACTTTTGATACGTACTCACTACAGCGGCACGTGAACAACCCATAAACCGCGCCCTTTCCGAGATCGTAGTTCCGAGGTGCCGTGGCATCACAAGTTATCCTTTATCAAACTCCGCTAAATCAGCAGCTTTTCCTATTCTGACTCCGAACACTCTACTAACCGAAAGCCGGTCCTCGGGTTGTATTTATACTGCTCTGTGAACTTCACCTGCTCCACCGTTCTGTCCGCAGGCGCGCTCATTTCTATAAGCTTGGGTGGCCACATTGTAATGGCTCACCAATGTAGATTTGGCTATATTACACGGGTGAAATAATTTGCAAACAAGTAGTGGAATTGTTTATTTTGTTTTTTATGTTTGGGGAATTTAAAGACCACCGTGAGCAACTCGATGGGCTGTAAGCAGCCGCCAGTTCCTAATTTAGGGCCACTGGTTCCAGGTAAGGAAGAAAGGTAAGTATAACATCCATGTCTCACCGGGATTCGAACCCGGACCCATCTCGGAGCGATTGGTCATGTGCCCGCGGTAAGATTACGGCACCACTGGGGCAGCCAAGTAGTAGAATGAAAATTTCAGTAGAATAGGTATTTAAATTTTATTATTTCAGTATAACGAAAGAATTTTGCAGTCCCCCGAAGCTCATTATAAAGTGATTTAGCCTGCATTCGTCGCAGTGAAGTTATTTAATTACTTACCCGTCGTTTCTGTTATTAAAAGCCGAGTGGAAAATGTATCAATTTTCTTAAGTAAGGACGATCTGGCAGCAAAAGAAATCAAGAACAATAATTTTGACAACAAACGTTTTCGACAAACGGAACAATTTGCAACAGAATGCATTGAAGATCAACAACTTCTTTTTGTATTTCAATTAATCTCTTTGCAAATTGTTCTGAAATTTAATACCCTAGTACCTCTTCATTTTTCCTGTTTTACTTTTGTTTAATCTCCTATTCTTCGATGAACCGATCGATATCAACAGAAATGACTTGCTGCCGAGTGAAAGCAGCTCTCCCGAAGAAGGGAACCAATCTTCCCGCTCTTCTTATGGTTGTTCGCTAATATCCGTGTCTTACACTTAGGTCCTGTTGATAAGAGCAATTAATCTACACACTGGAATGAAATTTCCTCTCTCGAATGTCCCAAACTTTTTGAACACAAGTTGCATATCTGCATACTACATTATGCTTAAGTTTCGTAGTTCCACACAAAATTTGATCGAAACATTACTTTTAATTTATGAACAACAATTAGAAATTCGAGATTATAAGTATGTGCGAATAGCACATGAAAATTAGGATGCATAACTTTTGGAAATGCGATAGGCTTCGTTATAATCATTGTTTATTTTAGAAATGAAACTCTAAGAAAGTTTTGTGGAAATGCTCAATTGGTTGAAGGTGTCTCTAATTTTCAAATTTTGGTACAACTTTTCAGTGGGAGACTGAGGCAAAAGAAAGAAAATAGTGTGTTGTGATTAACGACAAAGGCGGAGTCATACAGATGTTTTTTGAAGTTCCGTACGCTATATTTCTCTGAAGAAAGAAAGCAAACAAAAATAATAATTTAAAAGGTATTAATAAATGGCTAAAGTTAAAAATGCAGTTTAACAAAATATCTCATTCTTACTCTCCTAATGTTAATATCAATGAGCACATATAATGTTTCTAATGCTCGTATCCCTGTACACGTATTGGAATACTGAAAAATTGGCATATGTCTCTATTTTTACCTTCCTGTTAGCTCCTTTATCTTATGTGAATTGTATTAAGCAACCCCGGAGGCGCAGTGGTATAAGCGCTGGCTTCTGACCATTTGTCCGAGATGGGTCCGGATTCGAATGGGCATGGATATTGTGTTTGTCTTATGGCACTGGCTTTCTCCCTTCCCTGGAACAGTGGCACCAAATTAGAGAGGGTTTTTTTTTTTTTTATTATTGAAGGTTTAACGACCGCCGTGAGCAACTCAATGGGCTATAAGCAGTTGCCTGTTCCAATTGAGGGCCATTGGTTCCAGGGAAGAGAGAGAGAGAGAGCCAGTGCCTTAAGACAAATACAACATCCATGCCTTACCCGGGTTCGAACCCAGACCCATCTCGGACGAATGGTCATAAGCCAGCGCTTTGACCACTGCGCCACCGGGCCGGCTTAGATAGATTATATAGATTTAAGTAGACGCTTTTAGGAAGGGAGTGTCTGAACCCAGGTCCTAAACAACACTTAGAAGTAGGAAGCTAGGAGATTTGGGCTAGAGTGCCCGACAGGAAAGTCACACGGAAGCGAGGTAGAAAGGGGGAGGAAGACGCCCTTATTTATTACCGGAAGTCAGTGCCCGGGATACAACGGCTTAATGTGCCCATCCGAAGCAAGACGGATATTTAGTGGTTTGAGCGTTCACTCCTGCCTAAGATCGATCTGAGACTTTTACGTGGCAGTCACGAACGTTGACTACTGGGCCACCCGGGGTCCGACCTTAAATTAGGGACGGACCCCTGCTTATATTTCACAGAGTTGCTCACGACGGTCGTTAAACCTAGGCTGGAAAAAAAAACACATAAGGAAACTAAGTGTCATTAAGTACAATTGCAGTGAGGCTAATCGTCTAGGTTGCCCTATAATAAGCAGCATACCAAAGGAATTAGCAGAATATCGAAAAGTCTAGATAACAAAACGAAGAGACACAGAGGTTTCCAAATAATAGCTCAAGATATAGTTACACGAAGTATAAACGAATTAGAAGACTGCAATACACAAAACGTAAAATTTGAAAATACAAGTGGTGAAATGAGAAAAGAAAAAAAGAAAACTAGGTTGCTTTCTTCTGGAGAGCATGAACTAGTGGGAGTGGCTTTTCTAGTGTCGGCAAACGACTGGGGAAAAACTAAATGTCGACTGACAATGCTCCCGAAGCCACTGAAACCAAATGAACAGTATGAAACATGTAAATAAATTAAAATTTGAAGCATACTAAGCGTACAAACCTTACAGACAAGTAAAACACGAAGATCTTACCAGGCAATGGCTGGAACACTCGTAAGCAGCAACAGGATTAAACATCATGTGACGTATATTCTAATTTAACTTTCCTTTTTAGTTCCTTTTCCTATGTAAATTTGAGTTTGTTCTCTTTTGCACTTTCCAAACTTAACGTGATATCTTCTCTCTCACATGAATGAGGTTGGCAACACCTTTGAGGTCAGTGAGCGTGACCTATGAATGTGATAAGAACGTTAGATAAACAGGACGATACAGCAATTGCTTAGTATGTGTGTGTGGGAGGGTGACGTTCGATCGTTGTTAAGCTTGTATATTATACGACAGATAATTAAGGTATTATGTGTGAAGTGTAAAACTCTCAGTGCTATATTTTGAATCTGGACCAATAAAACGTTATCGTAAGTTTGACTTCGGTATATGTTTCGCCTGGCCATAAAACCTTAATTAGGAACTACTGCATCGTATTCTCATTTAGTTCAACATTTTCTCAGTCATGGTTTTAAACATAGCGTAACACCAATCTCGCACACGAAAACAGGTTACGTTATACACTGAAGACCAATTGAATTAGAGATACCTGTCTAGTAACGTGTAGCACCACCTTTCGCCCTGATGACGGCGGCGATTCGTCTCAGCATGGACTCGACAAGGCACCGGAAGCGTTGGGAAGCCATACGGATCCACGACCCCTGAACAAGCTCCCACAGTTCACGAAGATTTCATGGAGGGGGTCAGAGCCTCGAACATCTCTCTCGATGGCATCCCAGATGTGTTCGATGGGATTGAGGTCAGGTGACCTAGCTGGCCAAGGAAGCGAGGTCAGTTCGGTGGGGTGTTCATCCAACCATTCGGATACAATTCGGGAGCTGCATTGTCTTTTTACACGATGAGATCCCCAGTGGGATGTTGAAGACGCACAAATGGGAGCAAATGGTCGTCCAAAAGGATATCCCGGTAACGTTGACCTGTGAGGGACGATGTCACACGTACCAGGGGTCCCATTTCAGTCCACGTAAACAGTACCCAGACGAAAATGCCACCCCCACTAGCTTGAAGAGTACCCTGCTGGCAAGAAGGATCCATCGCTTCATGTGGTTTGCGCCGTGCTCGTATCCTGCCATCCGCATGTACCAACGTGAATCTCGACTCATCAGCTCAGGCAACATTTTTTCACATGTCTAGGGTCGAGTGGCGATGTTCCCGCGCCCATGCTAATCTTTGTACAATATGATGTGCAGTCAGCAGCGGTACCCTCGTGGGACGATGGCTTCTGTACCCCATAGCGAGGAGATGGTTCTGGATGGTGTGGCTGCTTACACGTTTTTGTGCACCAGCGTTAAATTGCGAAGTGATTTCTTGCACTGTGGCCCGTCTATCCCCTGTTACAATGCGAGCTAGCCGACGATGACCCCGCTCACCCACACGCTGTTGTCCACGGCAGTTGGCCCTTGTATGAATGGTTTTACCGGATTCGATGTACTCACGGTGCACCCGTGACACAGTGGCTCGTGAAAATCCCAGTGCCGGCACGACTTCCGAGATGGAGTGACCCATTCGTCGGGTCCCGACAATTTGCCCACGATCAAATGCGCTTAGATCCTTCGTCTTACCCATACTGCGTCCGACTCTTAGTGATTCCCGTCGCATCACTCCTTATATTGTCGGATCGCTGCATACGTCATGTCGTTTCCGTTTAGAGGGCTACTACAATTATCGTTAATGCACACTTTAAATGCACTTACATTACAACAAAATTTACTCAATTTTCACGGAGAAAAAATTTAAATTCAGGACGACATATAACACGTCAGTGGATTTCCACGAGAATTAGAGAAAGAAAGAAAACGAAGGTAATCACAAACTTTGAATTGTGACAAAAATAAACGAATGAAGAATATGCATTTTAATTAACTTGACTAATTCTTGACTCCCTTTTTTTTTTCTTACCTCTTATTTCAACAATGGATATTTGTTCATCCATGCATACTTACTTAAAAGGAAAAAAAAACGGAATTAAAAGGAACCAAAAGGAAGTAAGTGTGAAGAAAGATACATCTTGGAACAAGGATGCTTAGATATTTGATGGTTTCGACAGGCGAAATTCAAGGAAAATCGGGCTCTGACCTCCCGAAAATGTGCCTGGAGAAAAAAAAACATATGACAACACTGTAAAAAAAGACTGTCATCATTCCTAAGGTGGCGTAAGCACTTTTGAAAGGTCTTACGCCCCTTAAGAATTATGACTTCCTTGGTTTATAGAAGATACACTAGGAACTAGGCGAAGTGATTGTACCCTGTTTTTCGTGTGCGTGAGAATTCGGACTATTGCATGCCTTCTTCACCTTTTTTCCCCTATCTGCGATGCAGCACGCGTTCCCCGCGAATTGCCGCAAGAAAAAAAAAAGGAGTTCTATGGCCTAATTTAACCGAAAGCCACTCTAATTATCGGAGCGAAGAAAAATAATTAAAAGTCCTTGCTCGACTTCAACTGAAATTCATTTTTAATAAAATTGTTGTTGTTTTTTCCTACGTTAGTAAATGCCGGTTCTATATATCGCTTAATTGTTAAAGTTAAAAATAAAGAGAAAATTAAAAAGAATGAATGTTACTGGAATACGGAGAATCCCGCGGTAACACAATTAAGTAAAGTAAACAAATTAAAAGTGACCTAATAGGCCGAAAAAGTTAAGCGTGGTGCTAGATGTGTATGTAAATGACTTCAGCTACAATGGACCTGCCATGTAATAGCACTTGGTATATCCTATTGATTTTAAGATTGTTAGGTCCTATGTTAGTCCAGAGTGTTGATCAGTGAAGTTGAGTTAAAATTAATGATTAGTTGTTGTAAGTAACGCTTTAGGAAGTGGGTTTGAAATTTATTGAGCTTAAATCTGTTGACAAGAATATTAAGGTTCTTAATGATATTTTCTTGAGAGGAACAAATTTTAATGAAGCACACCCTCTTTCAAAATAAGACCTTCTTGCAACAACCCACTTCTGCCAGTGGCTGTAGAGTTCGTCGAAGCACTTCTGGGACCCATTATTTGTAATGTCCTACAGTGCAACCAGCGATGTTTCTTTCATTTCTTCTGCGCTCGAAAACCGAGGACCCTGAAGTCGACGTGTCAGCTCGGGGAAGAGGTGGAAGTAGCATGAGGAGAGGTCACGTGTGTACGGTGGGTGTGGGAGGTCAACAGTTCTTGTTTTGGCAAGAAACTCACGGACGAAGAGTGACCTGTGTGCCGGTGCATTGTTGTGCAACATCATCCAAGATTGATCGCCCCACACTTGAGGCCTCTTCTTGAGGATCGACTCACGTAGACGTCCCATGATGTCCAGATAGAGCTCCTTGTTGACAGTGCGTCTTCAGGGATAAATTCAAGATGAACAATGAAAGTTAAAATATCGACTAAACACGATAAAACACATATGTAGCACACATACACTACATGTAATTAAGCTTTACTGATAAAACACATACAAAAGTGGGATCACTTCCGTATGTGCCCAGGATTGTTAATATACTAAGAAATACACTGAAGAGCAATTGAATTAGAGATACCTGTCTAGTAACATGTAGCACCACCTTTCGCCCTGATGACGGCGGCGATTCGTCTCAGCATGGACTCGACAAGGCACCGGAAGCGTTGGGAAGCCATATGGATCCACGACCCTTGAACATGCTCCTACAGTTCACGAAGATTTCATGGAAGGGGTCATCTCTCTCGATGGCATCACAGATGTGCTCGATCGGACCTAGCTGGCCAAGGAAGCGAGGTCACGTCGGTGGAGTGTTCATCCAACCATTCGGATACAATTCGGGAGCTGCATTGTCTTGTTGCAGGATGAGGTCCCTAGTGAGATGTTGAAGACGCACAAACGGGAGCAAATGGTCGTCCAGGATATCTCGGTAACATTGACCTGTGAGGGACGATGTCACGCGTACTAGGGGTTCGATTTCAGTCCACGTAAACAGTCCCCAGACGAGAATGCCACCCTCACCAGTTTGAACAGTACCCTGCTGGCAAGAAAGATCCATCCCTTCATGTGGTTTGCGCCGCACTCGTATCCTGCCATCCGCATGTACCAACGTGAATCTCGACTCATCAGTCCAGGCAACATTTTCCACAAGTCTAGGGTCCAGTGGCGATGTTCCCGCGCCCGTGCTAATCTTTGCACCCTGTGATGTGCGGTCAGCAGCGGTACCCTCGTGGGACGATGGCTTCGGTACCCCATAGCGAGGAGATGGTTCTGGATGGTGTGGCTATTTACACGTTTTTGTGCACCAGCGTTAAATTGCCGAGTGATTTCTTGCACTGTGGCCCATCTATCCGCTGATACAATGCGAGATAGCCGACGGTGACCCCGCTCATCCACACGCTGTTGTCCACGGCAGTTGGCCCTTGCAGGAATGGTTTTACCAGATTTGATGTACTCACGGTGCACCCGTGACACAATGGCTCGTGAAAATCCCAGTGCATGCATGACTTCCGAGATGGAGTGACCCATTCGTCAGGCCCCGACAATTTGCTCACGATTAAATGCGTTTAGATCCTTCGTCTTACCCATACTGCGTCCGACTCTTACTGATTGCCGTCGCATCACTCCTTATATTGTCGAATCGCTGCATACGTCATATCGTTTCCGTTTACAGGGCCGCTCACAGCGCCACAATTGCATAACGACAGCTGTCTCTAATTCAACTGCTCTTCAGTGTAAGTGTAAACCATATAATATTGACTTTGGCCTCACGACTAGAAATATTTATGCATTAATCAAGAAGGATCGGGACATGGTGCCTCCACATACTAGATACGGCGTACACACCATACCTCTACAAGCCGTTGTTCCAGACACTAATGATACTGTATATATTTGTTCTACAAAAAGGAACTTGAGTACCAGAGTCAGGGAGCGTAAATATGATGTTCGTAATGGCAAGTTAACAACCACCTTGTCTCGTTTGGTTGCGACCGGTTCTTATACTCGAAAATGGAATGAGGTATCTATTATTAACTCTCCAGGTAAGGTCTCACTGTTATTATTTATGGAGAGCCTATATATTGCACCATTCGGATCTCGTTGCTGTAATGATTATGTCCCTAAAGTTATATCGGAACCATGTACTATTTTATTTAAACACTTTCATGATTTATTTAAATGCACTGTGTAAATCCTAGATGGCGTTGCGATATTGCGGGTTTTTGAAGACGGTGTTGTATATACACTGCTGGACAATTGCTAAGGACGGATCATAAATGGCTATATAGCGCATAAAAAAGTAAGTGTGGTTGGATGCCAAGTGAAATAAAATAATGTCAGAATGCCAGGACATTACAAAAAAGACAATTTATTGTGCTCTGAAATCCAGAAGGCTTTGGAACGTGTTCAAGGGACAAACAGGCCATTTTGTGCAGAATACGTAAACGTGAAAAAAATGCAATTACCGTCCGCAGGCGCTCCGGCGTAAGATGTCAATAAGGGATATGGCCACCATTGAGGGCGGTGCAAGATTCCACACGTCGTGTCATGCTTTGCACAACATTACCAAGCAGCTGTTGGGGTAATTTATCCCATTCCTCTGTCAGTGCACGGATAAGGGTGTCCTTGTTTATTGGAGGGCATTGGCGACCAACAAGACTCCTCCCCAAAGCATCCCACACATTTTCAATGGGATTCAGATCTGGAGAACGTGCTGGCCATACGAGGCGTTGAATATCCTCGCTCTCAAGACACTCCTGGACAGCGACTGTTCGATGACATGTTGCGTTGTCGTCCATGAAAATGAATCTATCACCGACAGCACCACGGAACATGCGAACATGAGGTAGCAGAACATCATTAATGTATCGTTGACCAGTCATAGTCCCAGTTGGGCCGCCCCGGTGGCGCAGTGGTCTAAGGCGCTGGCCTATGATCATTCGTCCGTAAGGGGTCCGGGTTCGAATCCCGGTGAGGCATGGATGTTGTGTTTGTCTTACGGCACTGGCTCTCTCCCTTCCCTGGAACGAGTGACATTAAATTAGGGACGGGCGACTGCTTATAGCCCATTGAGTTGTTCACGGTGGTCGTTAAACCTCCAATCAAAAAAAAAAAAAAAAAAAAAAAGAAAAAGTCCCAGTTGGAAGCGCATAGATGGACGTACGGCCATTGATCATGATGCCAGCCCATATCATGACACTACATGTCGGATATCGGTCCCTTTCCTGTATGTTTGTTGGACAATATGCAGTACCACTATCACGCCAGATCAGTTGTCGTCGACAATCAGACGATAGACTGTATCTGCTCTCATCTGAGAAGAGGACAGCAGACCAGTCGTTATCAGTCCAATTGCGATGTTGATGGCACCATTGCAAACGGGCGGTACGGTGACGTCTGGACAATGGGATGCACACAACAGGACGGCGGGCGTATAGTCCTCCTTCATGCAAACGTCTGGCGACAGTTTTTCGGGAGATCCGCTTGCCAGTAGCAGCCATAAACTGATTTGTTACCTCACTAGCTGTGCTGCGCCGGTGTTTTTTTGTTGATAGCACTATGTACCGATCTTCTGGAGGTGTCGTACTGCGAACACGACCTCCCCGTGACGTTTGCTACACTCTCCATTTGTTTGAAATGATTTCCAAAGCCTTAAAACAACACTGTGGCTGACGTCGAACTCCCTGGCAACATCTGTTATTTTTCGCCCTTCTTCAATCTTGCCAATAATACGGCCACGCGTAAAATCATCTAGGTGATGTCGGGAAGACATACTGAAAATTGCAAGTTCGTCAATTGATTCTTTCCCTTTCAACTTTGCGTTTGAACAACAACGGTCAATGCGCGTCAAATCCTTTATATCTCTTATCAGCGCTATGACGTCACGAACAAGTTCGGCAATCCAAAATTTGCATACGCACAACACGTCTTACTGTATCCCGCACTTATGCTAATTTCCACATTTTCCTGCCTTCCATTTTATGGTTGCTATCTTTGCTATTGTCGTCCGTCCTTAGCAATTGTCCGGCAGTGTATATATCTTTTTCTTACTCGTGAATGTAACATCTGAAGATGGGGACGTTGTGATCCTCGAAAGATCACATGTGGTGGTGTGTGTTTTATCAGTAAGGCTTACTTACATGTAATGTATGTGTGCTACATATGTGCTTTATCGTGTTTAGTCGATATTTTAACTTTCAACGTTTACAACACGAATCATCCTTCATCAAGATGAACAATACCCTGGATGTAGAAGAAGACCTCTAGTATGATCTTGGTCTCTTGCATGATCTTGGCATGCTGTATCTCGGCGAAATTTCGGCTTGCGTGGAGACGATGGCAATTTTTACGTAGCTGATGATGATGCCTGCTTAGTCTGCAAGTCAAAGAGGAAGCTCCATTTTTCATATCCATTATGACTCTTCTAAATTGTGGGTCTTGGTCGGCGGCGTTTACGATCTGTATGTCCAACTGATCTTCAGTTAACATGCGTGGGAGAATGTGTTGATACACCCGGTACATCTTCAGACCACTGATCATCTGTTAGTATCCGTTGACACGTAGTCTCCGATATCCCAGCAGCCTCTGCTATTTGCTCGATTGTCTGTTGTCTGTTGGCGTGTAAGATGGCCGAAACCTTCGAAATGTTTTCGCCCATGCGAGCTGTTACTGGCCGCCATCTTCGTTCTTCGTCTTTGACATCCTGTCTGACTTCTCTAAAGCGTCGATACCAATCGAATGTTCTTCACCGCGACAGGGTGTTTTCTCCATAAACTTGCTTCAACATCTAGTAGGTTTCTGTTGGACTTTTGCCCAAACGAACGCAAAACTTAATGCTAACGCGCTGCTCAAAAAAACGCCATTTTTCATAATTCGCCGAACACTGCGCAAGTTGCTCACAATACCCGGATGCATCGCAGCGAGCGCGTGACGTAGATGGACGAAACCAATTTTCCTGTGAGGGGGATAATGTCTTAACGTAATCAAATCATCACCGCGGGTATGCGGTACACGTACTTTGCCGTACTGCTCAGTCCGGGAATTTTTGGATCCTACTCCGTATATGTATGTGTGTCTTACATTATAAATGAGCGAAATCTGAAATTGCGAGGTTTGTTTCTCCCCTTTTTTTACGCGTTCCAACCGTAGGCTGAAGAAGCGCATATGCTCCAACTTTGTCTGTCTGTCTGTCTGTCTGTCTGTCTGTCTGTCCGTCTGCCCGTCCGCACGATAACTAGCGTAAAACTGGTTCAATTTCGATGAAATTTTAGTATGTGGTAGGGGACCACCTGTGGACGAACCCTCTTGAGAATGGATGAAATGGGGTCAAAGGTCAGGACATAGGAGCGGGATCCATTCCATCGCCTTTATGCGTCATAACTTGCGTAAATATGGTTCGATTTCGATGAAATTTTAGCATGTGGTAGGGGGACCGCCTGGGGACGAACCCTATTGAAAATGGACGAAATGGAGTCGAAGGACAGGGTATAGGAACGGGATTCATTCCATCGCCCTTATGCATCATTACTTACGTAAAAATGCTTGTATTGCAACAAAACATTAGTATGTTGTTCCGGAAGTATACTGAACCGGTTCTGTTGAATAAAATCAAAATGGGATTAAAGGTCAGGACACAGGGGCTAAATTTATTCCACAGCCATTATCCTCATGACTTGAGTAAGGATTTCTGGTATGTTGGAAAGCGTATCATAATCAATGCATTGCATGATTTTACTAACTTGTTTCTTTTTGGAGGCATTCAAAATTTTGAAATTTCATTTATACGTTTTTAAAGCTTTTCCGTGGTAAAACGTAAAACCGAGGTTTCACTGTATGTGAAGAAATGCTGAAGATCTCATGAACATCAAAGCTGAAAACGTAAAGGTACTGAGAAGAGTAAAAAAAAAAGCGTGAGATGATACTGAGAGATACCGTTCTTAGAAGAAATTCCCAGGAAAGGTAAAGAATCTGCCTTAGTAAGGACGGACGCAGCATTCATGTCTTGGTTGGAATTCATCCAAGTCCAGAAGACTCTGGCGTAAACTTCCCGAACCTTAAAATATTTCCTGATAAAAATAAGATAAATAAAATGTCTTTGAGGAAATCAACTGATTGCTAAGTTTTCTCCCCATTTGAGCGTAAAGAGCAGTAACCGAGCGTTTTAACCTACAAAGATAACGAGGCTTGAAAATAATAAAAAAACTGCTTGCGTGAAGCATGTCTTTTAACACCCATGCTTCCACTTAGGGTTTGGGTAAACATTAATGTCGCAATGACACCATTTCATTACATCAGCTGCTGCGGCATGGATGATTTCTGTGAGTAAATTAATTTACGCTGCCTGTAAATAACATTCTAGAGGGTTTGTTTGTTTGACCCTGGTGCTTCAAAGGAGTTTGAAAATTCTGCGTAAAGAGATGTGCGAATGAACATTAAAGCAGTTTTGAAGACCGTTTATTCGAGTGGGTGTCTTAAGCAAACATACATTGTGAGAAATGCTCACCTTTTTCATTAAATTACTCCTTTACGCAGATTGGGAGAGGTGTGGGCTTAGCAATACTTGTTGGGTGACGCCTGATTCAGTAACTTTCACAGAGAAAAACGCAAGCCCATATTTGTCTTTAAAACGATCAAAATCAAATCTACAGGTAAATTGATGAAGGTAAGGAGACTGACTTCATGAAATTCACGAAGCAAATTGTTCAGTCACATGAGCGTATTACGGTACTAGACGAAAGCCCGTCAATAATGACGGGCGAAAAGAAAATTTATGATACAGAAATTATTTTTTTTTTATTGGAGGTTTAACGACCACCGTGAGCAACTCAACGGGCTATAAGCAGTCGGCCGCCCCGGTGGCGCAGTGGTCTAAGGCGTTCGCCTCTGATCATTCGTCCGTAAGGGGTCCAGGTTCGAATCCCGGTCAGGCATGGATGTTGTTTTTGTCTTACGGCACTGGCTCTCTCCCTTCCCTGGAACCAGTGACCCTAAATTAGCGGCGGGCGACTGCTTATAGCCCATTGAGTTGCTCACGGTGGTCGTTAAACCTCAAAAAAAATATATATAAGCAGTCGCCCGTCCCTAATTTAGGGTCACTGGCTCCAGGGAAGGGAAAGAGCCAGTGCCGTAAGACAAACGCAACATCCATGCCTCACCGGGATTCGAACCCGGACCCCTTTCGGACGAATGATCAGAGGCTATCGCTTAGACCACTACGTCACCGGGGCGGCTAGAAATAATTGACATTTATTTATTGAGCTTTTGAGTTCCACGTCAGTAGATGGCGACGTTGGCTCACAGCTTTCTGAAAATTTCCCTAACAGTCGGTTTTTTGCCGCCCCGGTGGCGCAGTGGTCTAAGGCGCTGGCCTCTGATCATTCGTCCGTAAGGGGTCCGGGTTCGAATCCCGGTCAGGCATGGATGTTGTGTTTGTCTTATGGCACTGGCTCTCTCCTTTCCCTGGAACCAGTGACCCTAAATTAGGGACGGGCGACTGCTTATAGCCCATTAAGTTGCTCACGGTGGTCGTTAAACCTCCAATCAAAAAAAAAAACAAAAAAAAAAAACCAGTCGGTTTTGGAATTTGATAGCCGCCCCGTGGCGCAGTGGTCTAAGCGATGGGCTCTGATCATTCGGCCGAAAGGGTTCCGGGTTCGAATCACTGGCTCTCTCCCTTCCCTGGAACCAGTGGCCCTAAATTAGGGACTGGCGACTGCTTATAGCCCATTGAGTTGCTCACGGTGGTCGTTAAACCTCCAATAAAAAAAGAAAAAAAAAGTTTTCGTATCTCTAGAGTCAACTGTGTGACGTAACGCATCTCTGACGTCATGTGAGAATGATTTGGATTAGATGACGTCACACCAGCAGCTGTGTTCCTTTTTGCTATGACAACAAAACAAAGTGGTATACTCGTGGACTGCGCGCGTGCAGGTGATGACGTCACCTACACGAAAAGCTAAGCGTGACGTCACAAGCATTTGTTTCTCGGTTGTTGCTATGACGACTTAAAAAGTGGCACGGAGGAGGAGGAGGGCTCTAGCAAATTATATATTAGGATACTTTGCTTCCGTCCTTACCTTAAGGTAACTCTCCTTATTTAAACGTCACTGGGTGCCAGTAAGAAAAGAAATCTGAAATATGTTAAAACAGGAATTTGTAGGTGACGAAGCGTGTCTCCCTGCTCCGGAGTGAGTTGCTCTAACCGACTAAGCTACACTGACGGAGTGTACCTCTGCAGATTTGCCGTCTTGACACGTGCTTCATCTTTTTAGTACGTCACATCACCCACCCTCTTAATTTTATTTTTTAAGCGAAGAAGGAATTTTTCATTAATTCCAGACGATGTATGGAATGATCAGATCAGATCATATGTAGAGGATTTTAGGAAGGGAGTGTCTGACCCCAGGTCTTAAACAACCCTTAGAAATAGGAAGCTAGGAGATTTGGGCTAGAGTGCCCGATAGGAAAGTCACACGGAAGCGAGGTAGAAGACGCCCTTATTTACTACCGGGGGCCAGTACCCGGGGTCCGACGGCTTAATGTGCCCATCAGATCAGATCAGATCACATGTAGAGGATTTTAGGAAGGGAGTGTCTGACCCCAGGTCTTAAACAACCCTTAGAAATAGGAAGCTAGGAGATTTGGGCTAGAGTGCCCGATAGGAAAGTAACACGGAAGCGAGGTAGAAGACGCCCTTATTTACTACCGGGGGCCAGTACCCGGGGTCCGACGGCTTAATGTGCCCATCAGATCAGATCAGATCATATGTAGAGGATTTTAGGAAGGGAGTGTCTTACCCAGGCTTTAAACAACCCTTAGAAATAGGATAGGAAATTCACACGGAAGCGAGGTAGAAGATGCCCTTATTTACTACCGGGGGCCAGTACCCGGGGTCCGACGGCTTAATGTGCCCATCAGATCAGATCAGATCATATGTAGAGGATTTTAGGAAGGGAGTGTCTGACCCCAGGTCTTAAACAACCCTTAGAAATAGAAAGCTAGGAGATTTGGGCTAGAGTGCCCGATAGGAAAGTAACACGGAAGCGAGGTAGAAGACGCCCTTATTTACCACCGGGGGCTAGTGCCCGGGGTCCGACGGCTTAATGTGCCCATCAGATCAGATCAGATCATATGTAGAGGATTTTAGGAAGGGAGTGTCTGACCCCAGGTCTTAAACAACCCTTAGAAATAGGAAGCTAGGAGATTTGGGCTAGAGTGCCCGATAGGAAAGTCACACGGAAGCGAGGTAGAAGACGCCCTTATTTACTACCAAGGGGGGCAGTACCCGGGGTCCGACGGCTTAATGTGCCCATCAAATCAGATCAGATCATATGTAGAGGATTTTAGGAAGGGAGTGTCTGACCCCAGGTCTTAAACAACCCTTAGAAATAGGAAGCTAGGAGATTTGGGCTAGAGTGCCCGATAGGAAAGTCACACGGAAGCGAGGTAGAAGACGCCCTTATTTACCACCGGGGGCTAGTGCCCGGGGTCCGACGGCTTAATGTGCCCATCAGATCAGATCAGATCATATGTAGAGGATTTTAGGAAGGGAGTGTCTGACCCCAGGTCTTAAACAACCCTTAGAAATAGGAAGCTAGGAGATTTGGGCTAGAGTGCCCGATAGGAAAGTCACACGGAAGCGAGGTAGAAGACGCCCTTATTTAGCACCGGGGGCTAATGCCCGGGGTCCGACGGCTTAATGTGCCCATCAGATCAGATCAGATCATATGTAGAGGATTTTAGGAAGGGAGTGTCTGACCCCAGGTCTTAAACAACCCTTAGAAATAGGAAGCTAGGAGATTTGGGCTAGAGTGCCCGATAGGAAAGTCACACGGAAGCGAGGTAGAAGACGCCCTTATTTACCACCGGGGCTAGTGCCCGGGGTCCGACGGCTTAATGTGCCCATCATATCAGATCAGATCATATGTAGAGGATTTTAGGAAGGGAGTGTCTGACCCCAGGTCTTAAACAACCCTTAGAAATAAGAAGCTAGGAGATTTGGGCTAGAGTGCCCGATAGGAAAGTCACACGGAAGCGAGGTAGAAGACGCCCTTATTTACCACCGGGGGGCTAGTGCCCGGGGTCCGACGGCTTAATGTGCCCATCAGATCAGATCAGATCATATGTAGAGGATTTTAGGAAGGGAGTGTCTGACCCCAGGTCTTAAACAGCCCTTAGAAATAGGAAGCTAGGAGATTTGGGCTAGAGTGCCCGATACTAAAGTGACACGGAAGCTAAGTAGAAATGGGGAGGAAGACGCCCTTATTTATTAGAGGGAGGCCAGTACCGGGGGCCGACGGCTTAACGTGCCCATCCGACGCACGGCGGATATTTAGTGGTTCGTGTGTTCGTACCTGTCTGGGATCGAACCTGAGATTTCTCCGTGGCAGTCACGAAAGTTGACCGCTAGGCCATCCGCGGCCCGTGTAGAACAAACATCACACATTTTACGAAAAACCCAACAGCCAGTAGATCCATTGTTACGTTCCCGCGCCAATGTAGAAACAGATATTTCTCGAATGCGCATCTCCTCGCTCCGGGGTTTGTTGCTCTTACCGACTAAGCTACCCAGACGAAATGTATCGCTCCAGATTTGTAGTCTTGACACCTGCTTCCCCTCTGTAATACGTCACAACCGGAGAACAAGCGTTACCTGTCGACAGGCACGTATCCATGATTTCTGTTTGGGGGTCCGGAAAAATTGCATATATGTATTTGTGCACACACACACACACACGTATGTATGTCTGTATGTATGTGTGTATTGTTCTTTTAATTCCATGAACACACTGGAAAACAAGCTAGTAAAATCATGCAATGCATTGATAATTCCATGAACACACAGGAAAACAAGTTAGTAAAATCATGCAATGCATTGATTATGATACGCTTCCCAACATACCAGAAATCGCGCGCAGACAAACCCTCCTCCCTACCCTGATTACTGATTCGTTTAGTGTACCTCCGGAACAACATACTAAAGTTTTGTCGCAATAGAAGCATTTTTACTCAAGTTATGAGGATAATGGCTGCGGAATAAATCGCGCTCCTGTGCCCTGACCTTTTACTTCATTTCGATGGTATTCAACCGAACCGGTTCAGTATACCTCCGGATCAACATGATAAAATTTTGTCGCAATCGAAGCATTTTAAGTAGGGCGATGGAATGGATCCCGATCCCATGTCTTGACCTGTGACCCCACTTCATCCAATTTCAATAGGGTTTGTCCCCAGGTGGTCCCCTACCACATACTAAAATTTCATCGAAATCGAACCATTTTTACGTAAGTTATGATGCATAAGGGCGATGGAATGGATTCCGCTACTATGTCCTGACCTTTGACCCCATTTTGTCCATTTTCAATAGGGTTCGTCCCCAGGTGGTCCCCTACAACATACTAAAATTTCATCGGAATCGAACCGTTTTTACACGAGTTATCGTGCGTGCAGACAGACGTACAAATCTGGAGCATATACGCTTCTTCAACCTAAGGTTGGAAAGCGGAAAAAAGAGGTATTTCGTCACACCTTTTAAGAGTTGTTTAAACTTTAACAAAAAAACTTTTCGCGCGATGGTCCCTTGGACACTAAATGTTTCGTAAGGCAGTGCCTCACTAAAAATGGCTTGCCTCTCTGTTCCCTATCTCCCCACAGAGATTCCATGAAGAAGTCTCCCTCGTTCCCGGTGTATTCTACAGTCGTAAAACGTACAACAAGTAAACAGAAAAGCATCGCTAATTACTCACATAAATCATTAATTCGTCTCCAATATTAGGTATTGGGTTTAATTAGGAGCATTTCAAATAATTTAACAATTAAAACATTAAAAAAGTTGTAAAACAGTCTGATTTATCCATGTTGGACTCATTTTTTATTATTATGGGGTCAAATTACTAAGACAAATTTATATAAATTAAAATCATTACAAAATACGATGGTCAGAATTTTAAATAATTTTAGGGGAATTAATTTGAATAAGGGGGTGCGGTTATATCTATGGATTTTTAGATATTGAGAAATTATGGTAATATAGATTATTAGGATTTGTGTATAAAAGAATAAAGGATAATAGTTATCAACATTTAATTCAGCTGATCACTGTGGGTCACGACTATCAAGCAAGAAACAGAAATGAATTTTTGTTACCAATGCCTAACATTTTAACCCAGCAAAGATTTATTGATTACCAGGGATTGGTGTTATGGAATAACCTACCTTGTCAACTAATAAATATCAATAATTATAGTTATTTTCGAAAGCAACTAAAAAAGCGTTTGCTTACAAACTAAAATATAACATTTATTAGTAGAAAATTATTAATCAGACCACATATGCGTAAATTTTATATGTGCAGGACGTTTGGCTTGACTACGCACTTTAAGGGAATTGGGATTCACCCAGGCTGTAGAAATTTTATACACGGACGAATCATAATATTGTGACCACCAGCTAATATCCAGAGTAACCGCCATGCGCAAGCAGCTAGACGAGCTGGGAGTGACTCAAGAAGGTTCTGGAAGGTGTTCACAGGTATGTGGAGCCATGCTGACTGCAGTGCATCTGACAGCTGCTGGAGGGTGCGTAGTGGAGGATCAATAGAGCGAACAACACGATCGAGGTGGTCCCACAGATTAATACAGACATTTAACGTGGACCAGGAACATCAAACAAAGATCTTCGCTCTTTCCACGTTTATAAGTGAGTCACGGAAAAATTATCATTGGCCGCCACCAGGGATTTTTTCCGTGACTCACTAATTCTCATTGGCCGCCAATGAGAATTTTTCCGTGACTCACTTACAAACGTGGAAAGGGCGAAGATCGTCTTTTGATGTTCCTGGTCCACGTTAAATGTCTGTATTAATTATTCATTCGCCTTCTAATTATTTCTTCAGTTGTTGCTTACCATCTTTAGTGAATCCCCAGCATTGTGCGGGGCCCCAGAAGCAACCTGTTAAATTGGCTTGGCAATTAGCGTGTGTGAGTCTGGAGGAATTCGAGGCAGCTGTGGTGTAGCGGAAGCATATTCGGCGCGTAACTGGAAGACCCTGGGTTCGACTCCCGGTGGCGGCCAATGAGAATTTTTCCGTGACTCACTTATAAACGTGGAAAGAGCGAAGATCTTTGTTTGATGTCCCTGGTCCACGTTAAATGTCTGTATTAATTATTCATTCGCCTTCTAATTATTTCTTCAGTTGCTGCTTACCATCTTTGGTGAATCCCCAGCATTGTGCGGGGCTGCAATAAGCAACCTGCCAACTTGGCTGGGCAGTTAGCGTGTGTGAGTCTGGAGGAATTCGAGGCCGCTGTGTTGTAGCGGAAGCATATCCGGCGCATAACTGGAAGACCCTGGCTTCGACTCCTGGTGGCGGCCAATGAGAATTTTTTCGTGAGTCACTTATAAACGTGGAAAGAGCGAAGATCTTTGTTTGATGAGGCTCCACAGATGCTTAATTGGGTTTACGTCTGGGGAATTAAGGGGCCAGGGAATTACTTTGAAGTCTTCATCGTGCTCTTCCAACCACTCTCGGACATTTCTAGCTGTGTAACACGTCACATTGTCGTGCTGGAAGATCACGTCCGCCCCAGGGAAAACAATTAGCATGTATGGGTGTACGTGGTCTGCAAGGATGGATTCATAACGAATTCGGTCCGTAATGCCTTCCACAGGTATCATAGTGGCTTCCACAGGTATCGTTTTAGCAACTATGAAGTATCTCATGCTATAACTTAAAGTTAGTTTTATCGCAGAGCAAATTTTCATCCATGCGAAGAAAATATGCAAAGAAGTTTTTTCATTTATAACGAAGTAAATTTCTCCGTCACTGTTGGTCCACGCCGGGGATCGGACCCGAGTCCACTTATTCCGGAACAAGTCGCTCTACCAACTGAGCTACGCAAACGTTCGTTCTTGCTGCTATCTGTCTTTATGTCGTGTGCGTCCTGCGGGGCAGGCACATCACACATTTGAAACGTTAGGCAGAGATTTTAGGTGGAACTACCTTAACGCCATTCAAATATTCATAGAGCAATATTGCACGCACATCTTCGTTCGATATCGCCATGATATCATCGCCACGTGCATCTTCATCACAACAGCGTACGTTCTGTCCTTAGAATCTATTCTTTCGTGCAAAGCACTCTGGGATGTTTACGTCACCACAAGCCCGCAGTATGCGGGCTTGCATTACACATGCCACATACGGTTTTTTCCGGAAACTTTCTTTACAACGTGATAGCTTATAGAGTTGATGACAGAATTGCTGAAAACGTGCTAGCAAACAAGCTATGTGTTTCAGAAATCTGACAATTCGAAGTTTCCATCATGCGGGAACTATCCGCTGCCTCGGTGGCCCAGTGGTATAAGCGCTGGCTTATAACTCGCGGGTATGTCTTTTCTGTTCTTTAATTTGAAGTTTCTCAAAACTTTTGCTCGTCAAGAAAAAGCGTTTTTTCATTGAATATTTGATAATGCAGACACAAAAACTAATATCTAAAGCTTCTTGATAATTAACTCGATGAGAAGCATTTGCTCTTTGGAACATTTGAGCAAACTGTTATCCACTTAAAGCGTTGCCGGAAGAGAGTACATAAAACGCAAAACTCAGCACGTAAGTGAAGAAAATCGGATCAGTGATTGGCTGAGATTATCTGCTCAAAAGGGGCGAACTTCGTGAGGTGAAGCAGGGGAGTTTCGACTGAGAACTTTTGCGGTTGAATAACGATGAGCACACAGTCCTCAAAGAGCCGACGCCGAAAACTGACTTACTGTGTAATGAATGAGCTTTTGAAATGGCAGTAGTAATTTTTTGGGTAACTGGTCTGGAAAATTTGTTTCACGTTAACCGAAATTGGTGTGTAATGTCTCTGTGATCGATTAATCGACAATAAACGAAATAACCGAGGGAAAACGGAACTGGTACTATTAAGATGGGCAGGTAATGGTTTTCTATTGCTGCAGGAGTCAGACAAGGTTGTATAATATCATCATAGCTGTTTAATATATTTATGGATGCGCACATGCGTGATGCCAAAATAGATAATACTGGTTTATGTCTTGATAATATCCGTGTGTGCAGATTGCTGTATGCTGATGACATTGTCCTGTTGGCAGAGAGCAAGAGTGATAAATATATAGTTGACGTGGACCAGGAACATCAAATAGAAGCCATCGCTCTTTCCACGTTTGTAAGTGAGTCACAGAAAATATCTCATCAGCCGCCACCGGGAATCGAACCCAGGGTCTTCCAGTTACGCGCCGGATATGCTTCCACAGCACCACAGCGACCTCGAAATTCTCCAGACTCACAAACGACAAACTGCCAAACCACATGACAGGTTGCTTTTTTGAAGCCCCGCACAATGCCGGGGACCCACCAAATACACTGGCGGAAAGTGAAAAAAGAACACCAAGAAGGAATTGGCGGACGATCATGAAATTTACATATGTTAATGGGGTCGAGTTTACGTAGGTGTGATGTTAATTTCGGGGCCAAACGGTGAGCGCTTACGCCACAGCACGGCATAATATGCAAATTATCGTCGGTGGTATTTAAGGAGTACGGCGAAATGAATGTAATCAGTCGTCGGCGTACGGACACGTGCGAAGACCCTGAAGAAGCTGCAATGCCTGGACATGGAAGACGTGTACGATTTCAGCAGTTATCGGACTTTGAGAGAGGTCATCTAGTCAGACTCCGCGAGGCCGGGTGGTCGTATCGTCGTATTGCGGAGCGAATTGGACGGGAAGTATCGGTGGTGGTACGATGGTGGCGTAGATGGTCCGAGAAACATTCCCACACGAGAAGACGTGGAACCGGGAGTCACAGACGGACTGATGAGCGGACCGATCGACGCATAAGAAGAGCGGCGTTGTCAAGCAGAACATCCACTGCGACGCAAATCCGAGCTGCCGTTGCACCTGAGGTGACTGTGCGAACAATCCGCAACCATCTACTGGATGCAAGACTACGTGCACGTGTGCCTCTGGCATGTGTACCTCTAACTCCAGCCCACCGTCAGGAACGGCTGCAGTGGTGTCGCCAACGTCTGCACTGGAGAACGCAATGGAGATCTGTCGTGTTCAGCGATGAAAGCAGATTCTGCTTGGGAGCCTCCGATGGCCGTATGCGTGTTCGCAGACGCACAGGGGAGCGTCTCCACCCTTCTTGCATCCGCCAGCGACACACATGGCCTACACCTGGTCTCCTGGTGTGGGGAGCGATCTCCCGTACACAACTAGTGTTTGTACCGGGTACGTTAAGCAGCACCTCCTACATCAACAACATCATTCAGCCCGTTGTTGTGCCATTTGTAAGCTCGGTCCATCCTGGTATTTTCCAGCAAGATAACGCACGCCCACACACGGCACGTGCAGCGCAACATGCACTTCAGAGTGTGAGACAACTTCCATGGCCTGCACGTTTTGATTTTATGGGACAACGACTTATCCGGTCTCCACGGCCAGCCACGACCATCCCCGATTTACGCGTCCAGGTTGAGGACGCTTGGAACTCAATATCCCAAACTTACATCCAACATCTGTACGACAGACTCCATGCCAGAATTGCGCAGTGTGACGCAGTTCATGGCGGTTCAACCTCGTACTAACCATGTTACATGGAAATGTTATTTTTCAGTTTACCAGCAAATACAGCTGTATTTTGCCATAATGTTTTGATCACGTTATCCTCTGTATTCCGTTATTATGCTGTATAAATTTCGTTGGTATCAGACGTCTCCTTCTTTGTGTTCTTTTTTCACTTTCCGCCAGTGTATGAACAGCAGCAACCAAACAAATACTAGAAGAGCGATGGCTTCTATTTGATGTTCCTGGTCCACGTCAACTGTATATTTATCATTCATTCGTCTTCTAGTTATTTGTTCGGTTGCTGCTGTTTATCTTTGGTAGGTCCCCGGCATTGTGCGGGGCTCCAAAGAAGCAACCTGTCGTGTGGTTTGGCAGTTTTTCGTTTCTGTGTCTGTAGAATTTTGAGGCCGCTGTGGTGCATTGGTAGCATATCCGGCGCGTAACTGGAAGACCCTGGGTTCGATTCCCGGTGGCGGCCGATGATAATTTTTCTGTGACTCACTTATAAACTTGGAAACAGCGATGGCTGATATTTGATGAGCAAGAGTGAGTTGCAGAGTATGTTGTCCCGGATGTACGAAATTTGCATAAAATTCGAACTGAGTATAAATAAGGGAAAAACCAAAGTCATGATTTTTGAGCGAGGAACTGGTAGTACTGAATGTAATATAAATCTAAATGGCACAGTGATTGACCAGGTGAATGATTTTGTATATTTAGGAAGCATGTTTGACAGGGAGAACAAATTGGATGGCGAAATTAGTAGGCGAGTGAATTCTTCATTGAAAGTCATGGCTGCTTTGGAAGGTTTTCACAGGAATGGTGGGTTCACAAGAGAGTCCCGCATGGCTGTGTATGAGAGTGCAACTATCCCTACTCTGATGTATGGCACTGAAACCTAGGTAGTACAGATAAAAACACTGGAGTCGTTTGTGTGCTGGAGAAATGCGTTACTTACGGGGGGGGGGGCAAGACACGTTCTGATCGTATGAGGAATGAAGATGTGGTGCAGAATGTGAGGCAAAAGGTTGTTAGCAAGGTGGAGACTATTATGCTTCGGCGGATTGGCCATGTTGAAAGAATGACTGATGAGATTCTTACTAAGAAAATTTTTTTAGCCCAAGTGGCAGGAATGAAAGGCAGAGGAAGGCCAAGGAAGTCATGGGAGGATCAGATACAGGAGTGCCTGCATGAGAAAAAGATTATGAGTATGAAGTATAGAAGATCTTGTGTACGTCTTGTGATGGATGTCAGTGAAGCCCGAGTTATGTCTCAAGATCGCTGTAAATGGAGAAGTTTGAAACTGCAACAGTAAGTGAAATTTATCTGGTAGTTTGTATTTCTTTTTTGGAGCTAACCTCTGAATCTCAGAGAACAGCTTAGTGATATGTAAGTAAATTAGAGCCCAGCTTTAAACGCGGAAGTTAACGGAAAATCCCAGCAGTGTCTAACACCTGCACGAGTTTCCTGTTGTTTCTATTTTGTGGCATCCAGCTAGTTCAAAAGCCAGAATCTCCCGTCGAAGAAATTAGTTGACGTGCCCTTTCGAGCAAACAGCATTTATTTTAAAACTCTAAAGAACAGCAAAAGTGAACCTCTAGCATATTTTTTCAAATCTGCCTTTAAGAATGTAAGTACAATGTGCCCCCCTTCTTGTAATAGTGATCTAGAATGTACGAGGGGGTATCAAAAAGTTCGTGCTATCACCCAAAATTATTAAAGCTACGGAAATTAGTTTTGTTTTATTTTGTTATATATACATGCAGTATACTGTACAACATAAATAATATTTAGCAAACCCGTTTTTTTTTTTGTTTTTTTTTTCAAGAATCGAAAAGTCCATGATCATGGAGGAAGTGGAATTTCGCAAAGTGACCAAGTTCCTTAATCACCAAGGAAAGTCGGCTAAAAAATCCATCAAGAAATATGAAATGTATATGAAAATAAGTGTCCAGCATACGAGACTGTGGCAAAGTGGAAAAAAATATTTCAAAGTGGTCATGGGACATTTTTTGGCGAACCAAGGTCCGAACGGCCATCTTTGACAGGTGACCAGACAGTTGTGACCAAAGTGGAGAAGTTAATCCTTGAAGATAGGCGCACAACCATTGAAATGCTTTTTTAAGAAGTTCATCTAAGCTATGGATCAGTGTGGACAGTCATACATGACCAATTGATCATGTCGAAGGTCTCAGCGCGATGATCACCTATACTTCTCTCCCATTCCAAAAGAAAGCTTGGGCACAATCCGCGTAAAAAATGTTGGATCTTTTTAACGCGAATTCCGAAGATTGTTTTGACCGTTTGATTACTATGGATGAGGTACATACCTCTATGATCCAGAAACCAAAGAAATGAGCAAGCAATGGAAACATTCCTCTTCACCACCCCCAAAAAAGGCAAAAGTCTGCCACCAATGTGAAGCTATCAGTTTTCTGGGATAAAAAAATATATTATTTCAACAGACTACCTTCAGAAGGGTCAAACTATTACCTCTGACTACTATTGCAACCTACTTACCAAATTAAGAGAGCAAATTAAAAGCATAAGAAGCGGAATGATCACAAAAAGGGTCCATTTGCTGCACGACAACGCACCAGCTCATTCAGCAGTCAACACCATCGTCACTGCGAGTCGTCTTAAATACAATACATTGCGTCATCCACCATATTCTTCCGATATGGCACCAAGTGGCTTCTTTTTGTTCCCCGAGATGAAACGTCCACTGCGTGGGAGGCGATTTGATGTCACTGATGACGTCATTTTTGAGGTAGACCAGTGGTTTCAGGCACAATCTGAGGTGTTCTACGCTGAGGGAATAAAGGAGGTCAAGCAAAGATGGGAGAAATGTGTGGCACTGGGTGGTGCCTATGTAGAGAAGGCCCAAGTACCTGAATAAAAAGTTTTTTTTCTAGCTTGTTTATTTCTTGGTGATTGTGCGAACTTTTTGTTACCCCCTTGTATAGCGAATTATAGGCTGTTAGGAGTTTTCTCGCTCTCTTGAATTCTCATTAATAGTTAGAGTATATTAAAAGGGTTATGCACTGAAAACTACGAATGTCCAAATTATCGGTTACTACGAAGTTTTCAGCTTCTAAAACAGAGAGAAAACTTTCCTTTGACTTATTACATACCTAATTCTAACATCTGCAAGAATATAGCATTTCTTTACTACCACTCTGTGTTCAAAAAGGATCAAATAATCAGAACACATTTTCACTTTATCTTAAGAGTCTTGAAAGTGTCTTAGTTGTGAAAAGGAAGTGTTTAATACTTGAAGTGGAAATTGCCGTGAAGCTATTAAACTAGTGCATAAGAAAATTGAAAAACAAATCAACCTAATAAATAAAAAAGTCTAATTGTAGAAGATAAAAGAGGTACAGTCGAAATAACTGTAATAAACAAAGCTATAAGAATAAAGATCAATGAAGATGTCAGAAAAAGAGATGAAATGATTCAAAAAATAGTGGACAATAACAGGAACTTGAGAATACTGAGAAATAACCTTTCAGCAGGGAGAAAGAATGTTATATCACAGGAAAATGAAAATCGAAAAATTTTATTTGATAAAAAAGGAATTACTGCAAAGAGTTTCTACATGAAACTACATCGACGTATGGAGACAACCACTGAAACAAGTGCCAGAGATGAAAATATTGACAGTAGTAAGGACATACCACCAATAGAAATCTTTGAAATTGAAACCGCATTGCAACAAATCACAAATAATAGAACTTCTGGAGAAGATGGTATTATAATTAAAATGATTAAAAAAGTGGTGAAACCATGAAACAAGAACACAAATATATTTTTAATGAATGTATCACACATGAACAAAATTCCTTAAATGTGGAATAAAGCAAATATTATCTTACTACACAAAAAGGGAGATAAAAAGAAATTAGAAAACTATAGACACATAAGCTTGTTGTCTCACATATACACTGGTGTGCAAAAATTAAGGACGAAGAGGAGAAATTAGTATAACAGCGGAACGAGCAGGCAGAACGGACCGAAAGACCACTCAGGAGATAGGCTAGGGTCCGGTACGGTAGGGCATGCGCATATATGCAGCATGACGTAGGGGGGGTCGGATGGGTATAAAGCACACGGGTGGTGAACCCTCAGCAATACGGTGAAAGCTATTGCACGGTGTACATCGGTTTGAACGACGTCGAATTACTGCCACCGTGTGATATGGCCAACAGGCAATCCAGTAGACGACATCTGGATGACTTTACCCGAGGTCGCGTCATTGGGAATTTGGAAGAAGGTCAAAGTGTGACAAGTGTGGACGAGGAGTTCGGGATCGCTCACAGCATCGTTTCACGAGCTTGGAGAGCATTTCAAACGACAGGAACAGCTGTCCGAGAGTTTAGCAGTGGTCGTCCACGAGCAACCACGGCGGCGGACGACCGTTATATTGTCCTACAGGCAAGAAGAGACAGACGGCAGACAGCGGAATAAATCGCAAAACACATGCAACAGACAACTGGACGTCCGTTATCGCGTTTTACCGTGGCCAGCAGGCTGCACAAAGGTGGTCTATTTATTTGCACGACAACCAGTACGGTGTGTGCCATTAATGCCTGCTCATCGGAGACGGCGGTTTCTGTGGTGCCAGGAACACAAGAACTGGACACATCAGCAATGGGGTCGAGTTCTCTTTACGGATGAGAACCGATTTAGTCTGACGAGCGATTCTGGACGTATACACATCTGGAGAGAGCAGGGAACACGCAATCGCACCTCCAACATCATCGAAAGGGACCGATTTGGAGGTGGCGGAGTTCTCGTTTGGGGCAGTATCATGCTTGGTAGCCGTACTGACCTCCACATCTTCCAAGGAGGTTCAGTCACTGGTGTCCGCTATTGTACCGAGGTTCTCCTGCCTCACGTGCGTCTGTTTAGAGGTGCTGTGGGTTCTGAGTTCCTCTTCATGGACGACAACGCTACACCTCATCGTACAGTGGCTGTCGCAGAGCTGTTGGGGAGTAAAGATATTCAACGCATAGATAGGCCCGCAAGGTACCCGGACCTAAATCCAATCGAACACGTGTGGAACCTTCTCGGGAGACGCTTGGCAGCACGTCACCAGCCGCCAGCAACGATTCCGCAGCTGCGATTGGCGCTACAAGAGGAATGGGCCGCGATGCCTCAACAGCTCCTTGACAATCCCGTCCTCAGCATGGACAGACGTTGTAAATCCTGCAACGCAGTCAGGGGTGATCATATCCCCTACTAAAGACTGGATTTTTCGTGGTAGCCGCCTGTCACATGGACGTTTCTGTCTTCTGTCCAGTTGTGCTCGAAGCTACCTTTTCAATAAAGTGCTTTTGTATCCTTTGGATTCCTTGCTTGAACGGTTTTGCTCACTTTTCCCATGTTCTTACATCTTGGGGATCTTATGGTATGATTTCAGTCGATGTGGAGCATTTCTGCACGACGTTACATTCGGAAAACCGTCTCGTTCTTAATTTTTGCACGCCAGTGTATAAACTATTTACAAGAATCATTACAAACAGATTAGAAGACAAATTTGATTTCATACAATCCCCTGAATAAGCTGCCTTTAGAAAATTTTTAGTATAATAGATCATATACAAAAAATAAGTGTTCTTATTAAAAAATGCAACGAATACAATATCCCTTTACATTTAGCATTTATAGACTTAAAAAAGCTTTTGATAGCATAAAAACAGCATGAATAATAGACGCCCTGAAAAATTACGGCATTGAACAACCTTATGTAAATCTCGTCAAGGATATCTACCAGAATGCAACATCTAATATTATCCTGAATGATGATAGTGAAAAGTTTGAAAAAAATAGAGGAATAAGACACGGAGATACTATCTCGTCAAAGCTATTTACATTAACGCTGGAACACATAATGAGCAAATTAAATTGGTTAGAAGACGGGATCAACGTAAATGGAGTAAAGTTGGACAATTTAAGATTTCAAGACGACATAGTCCTCATTTCAGAAAATAAAAAGAATTAAAAGAAATGATAGGCGAACTAACAAACTTATCAAAAGAAATTGGATTAGAAATCAATATTGATAAAACAAAAGTAATGTCAAACCAACTTAATCAAAGCGAAGCACAAGGAAATATCAGAATAAATGATGAAGAAATAGAATGTGTGGAAGAATACATATACCTAGGAAAGCTAATTACCACAAAAAAACAGAGAATTATGGAAGAAATTGACAGAAGAAGCTATTCTTCTTGCTTTTGGGAAGTTAAAGAAGATTATATGTAGTAAAATAAAGCCAGAAAACAGAGCAAAACTTTTCAATCAATGTATAATACCCATTTTGACATATAGCGGTAAAACCTGGCCTATCAAGAAAAACATGTCGGACGGATTGCAAAAAACACAACGTAAAATGGAAAGATCTTTATTAAATATAAGACTACAAGATAAAATAAGGAATACAGATATAAGATCCACAGCAAACCTTTTAGACATAGGTGAAAAGATACTCAATTTAAAATGGAAATGGGCTGGCGAAATAGCAAGAATGGAAAATAATAGATGGACTGAAATAGTAACAGAATGGAGACCATACAAAGGAAAGAGTAGGGTTGGAAGTCCAGAGGGAAGATGGATGGATGATATAAACAAAACTGCAGGAAAGCTGTGGAATGGACAAGCCCAAGACAGGAACATTTGGAAAGAGATGAAAGAAACCTACAGCCTCAGTTGGCTATAAAACGGGTGGAAAAAGAAGATAAGAAATTTATGAAAAAGGGTGTAAGAGCAATAAAAATAAAATCGAATCTCAGTCAAACTTTGTTGTGGACAATATTGGAGAATGAATTCAACTTTTTTGAGAAGAATTCTGAAATGCTGTTTGCCGTAAAGTCAAAGAAGTCACTTGAAACTGATAAAATCATACTGGGTTTTCCGTAGAAATTGATGACGGAAATTTAAAAAGTTCTTAACCCTTTGGGACGAACAATTTACTTAACGATTATTTTTTTCCGTTTCCGTGCAGCATTGTTATATACGTGGTGTGACACCAGCGTCTAGTGTCACCTTCGAGGTAATCCTCTTCTGCTCCTATGAATATAGTTAGACACGTTGCCATTGCTGGAAACATACCTGGAATTCTGTTTCTGGAATACTCTTGAGTTCCTTTGTCACCTTCGAAGTGATATCCTTCAGCAGCTATGCATTAAGTTAGACACTGTTGCCATTGCTGGAAACATACCTGGAATTCTGTTTCTGGAATACTCTTGATTCTTTTGTCACCTTCGAAGTAATTCCCTTCCGCAGCTATGCATTTAATTAGACGCTGTTGCCATTGTCGAAATATACCTGAACTCTGTTTCTGGAATACTCTTGAGATCCTTTGCCACGTTACGCTAGATGTCAGAAATGTCTGAAAATCTTAGTCCTTGAATGATCCAATTTGGTGATTGATTTCTCAGCCAGGAAGCTGCAAACTTTGAGCACATCATGGCGTGAGGCATTGTCAGGCTACAGATGTTAGGTCTTTTCTTTTGAACAGAATACCGTAACCTATTCAACCCCTCTAAATAGCATTGTAGGCTAACCGTTTGTCCCTGTTCAATAAATTCGTAATGAATTATCCCCTTGTGACATAAAAAACACACACAAGCATGATCTTGAACTGCGAGTGGGACATTTTTCAACTCTTACGCCACTCAAATACGCTTGACTTTTTCATAGTATCCTCACAATACGCGACTTTCAATAGCTCTAATGTTTCAGTAGCACTTTAACCGATCTTTAAATAGAATTTGATGTTAACACACTACTCTAAATTTCTATCACTCATTTTTACCTCAAAACTCAAAGACACACTTGCATTGCTTTCGCAACTGCTCACTCACAAATGGGTCTACTGGTCTGCGGTCAACGCATGCACTACTTGAAACATGTCCAGACACGCATAGGCACATGATTCTGCCTGCATCGCCACAAGGGCAACACTAGGCGACCGTTCCTTCGCACACAGACTTGCATTGCTTTCGCAACTGCTCACTCGCGAATGGCTCTACTGGTCTGCGGTCAGCGCATGCACTACTTGAAACATGTCCAGACACGCATAGGCACGTGATTATGCCCGTATCACCACAAGGGCGATACTACTGGACCGTTACAGAAATTAATTTGTCACACCTCTTAAGTATTACATTAAATACCAGAGAGAGAGAGAGAGAGAGAGAGAAGTGTTTTTCTATATTATTCTACTTCCATTCACTGTAACAAATAGATCAGCAACAGATCCCTTGTAATATCTATCGCTGAACATCTCTCCAAGCCGATATTCTTGTTGCTTCTAAAACATATAAGCAAAATGTATAAATGATGATGATTTAGCTGATATGCATTATTCGTGAAACAAATACGTGAATACTAACACATTATACCAATTGGAAGGAATATGTGAAGTGAGGGACGTCGCCAACCAAGGGGATGCGAGAGTGGGATGGAGTCCACCGTAAAATTTGTCTTGCCCACCCTGCCACACACCCAGTTCAAAATGTGCCATTTTTCAATATATTTAGCTTTAAAATATGTAATGTGGACTTGCCAAGTAATGATAAGTGTTGTGTTTTACTTCATGTAGCCGTAAGTATTTCACCCTAAGAAATGCGTTGTTTACGTCTCCGTAGAAAGTATCAAAATAGCATCCGCAGGGCAATAAAAATTCAGCCGCCCCGGTGGCGCAGTGGTCTAAGGCGCTGGCATCTGATCATTCGCCCGTCAGGGGTCTGGGTTCAAATCCCGGTGAGGCATGGATGTTGTGTTTGTCTTACGGCACTGGCTCTCTCCCTTCCCTGGAACCAGTGATTCTAAATTAGGGACGGGCGACTGCTTATAGCCCATTGAGTTGCTCACGGTGGTCGTTAAACCTCCAATCAAAAAAAAAAAAAAAAAAAAATTCAATTCCCCACTCTTCCAATTGCTTAGTTTAAGTCATTTTTTCATGTTTGTGCGGCCAGGGTGCGAATGAGGATTGTGGATATGAATTCACTGAGTGAGGTCATTAGCAATTGCTCTGCTGTTTGTTTTCTTTACCAAATTGGAGATTCCAACACGGAAAATGGACTCAAAAGCTACACCAGCGCTCTTAAGACTGCTTCGGGACAGGAAGTGCAGGAAGTGAGTGACGACTGCTTTGTAGGGGAGGAGTGCAAGGCAAAGTCTCTGGCTTGAAGGAAGGGAATTAAGGAGGAGGATGGTGTATGCGTGGCACGACGTGAAAGTATGATTTAAATAGACAGAAATGATATTTTCCTTTAAATAAATTGTCCAAGTACAGTGCTATTTTAGTAAGCAAAAAGACAAAATTTTAAAAAGAAACTAAGACAGTGCATTCAGACCAAGCGAAAAGTTGGAGGCGATATTCTAGTAACACTTGTATCTTACAGTAGTGGAGTACCTAGTCAAATGTGTGTTTGTGTGTGTGTGTGTCCAGGTTAAGGAAGTCGGGATTGCACGAATTTCTTTGTAGCCGGTAGGGAAAAGCATTAAAAATTATTTCTTTCGGTGGTTTGTAAATATAGTTGCTATCACGCTTGCCCCACCAAAAATAATGCTCGCCCATCCAGCTAGCAACGTCTCTGTGAAATCTAGTGACCTTTAAAACAACTGTTTCGTGAATTACTTTATTACGGACAACGGACCTAACGAAATAAGTCTTAAATCACCCACAAGCAGTATTAGTTATTTATCATACTCAAGGAACTTTAAAACACAAACTGGTTATTTTTCTGGGGGGAGAGGAGTGAGGAGTATCTACCACAGTAAGCAATTCAGTGGGCTACAAGTGCTCGCCCGTTTATAACTTAGGGTCATTGGTTCCAGGGAAGAGAGAGAGCCAGTGCCGTAAAGCAAACACACCATCCATGCCCCTACTTCGTCTTCTTCTTAGCCAGTTGAAACCCACTGCAGGGTATAGGCCTCCCCCCCCCCCCCAGTCTTTTCCAACTTCCTCGATCCTCGGCTTCAGTCACCCATTTAGCCTTAGCCTCAGTCCATGCCTCACCTGGAATCAAATCAGGACCTGGCGAGGCATGGATCCACCACAGTAGGCAATTCAATGGGCTACAAGTAGTCGCCCGTTTATAACTTTGGTTCCAGGGAAGAGAGAGCGCCAGTGCCGTAAAACAAATACACCATCCATGTCTCTTCTTCTTCTTCTTCTTCTTCTTAGCCTGTTGAAACCCACTGCATGATATAGGCCTCCCCCAGTCTTTCCCAACTTCCTCGATCCTCGGCTTTAGTCAACAATTTAGCCTTAGCCTCAGTCCATGCCTCGCTGGGAATCAAATCAGGACCTGCCGAGGCATTGATGTACCACAGTAAGCAATTCAATGGGCTACAAGTAGTCGCCCGTTTATAACTTTGGTTCCAGGGAAGAGAGAGCGCCAGTGCCGTAAAACAAACACATCATCCATGCCTCTTCCTCTTCTTCTTCTTGGCCTGTTGAAACCCACTGCAGGGTATAAGCCTCCCCCAGTCTTTCTCAACTTCCTCGATCCTCGGCTCTAGTCAACAATTTAGCCTTAGCCTCAGTCCATGCCTCGCTGGGAATCAAATCAGGACCTGCCGAGGCATGGATCTACCACAGTAAGCAATTCAATGGGCTACAAGTAGTCGTCCGTTTATAACTTTGGTTCCAGGGAAGAGAGAGCGCCAGTGCCGTAAAACAAATACACCATCCATGTCTCTTCTTCTTAGCCTGTTGAAACCCACTGCAGGGTATAGGCCTCCCCAGTCTTTCCCAACTTCCTCGATCCTCGGCTTTAGTCAACAATTTAGCCTTAGCCTCAGTCCATGCCTCGCTGGGAATCAAATCAGGACCTGCCGAGGCATGGGTCTACCACAGTAAGCAATTCAATGGGCTACAAGTAGTCGTCCGTTTATAACTCTGGTTCCAGGGAAGAGAGAGCGCCAGTGCCGTAAAACAAATACACCATCCATGTCTCTTCTTCTTCTTCTTCTTAGCCTGTTGAAACCCACTGCAGGGTATAGGCCTCCCCAGTCTTTCCCAACTTCTTCGATCCTCGGCTCTAGTCAACAATTTAGCCTTAGCCTCAGTCCATGCCTCACTGGGGATCAAATCAGGACCTGCCGAGGCATGGATCTACCACAGTAAGCAATTCAATGAGCTACAAGTAGTCGCCCGTTTATAACTTTGGTTCCAGGGAAGAGAGAGCGCCAGTGCCGTAAAGGAAACACACTATCCATGCCTCTTCTTCTTCTTAGCCTGTTGAAACCCACTGCAGGGTATAGGCCTCCTCCAGTCTTTTTCAACTTCCTCGATCCTCGGCTTCAGTTACCCATTTAGTCTTAGCCTCAATCCATGCCTCGCCGGGAATCAAATCGGGACCCACGGACGAATGGTCAGAAGGCATTGCTTAGACCACTGCGCCACCGAGCGGCCGCAAACTGATTCGTCAAAGAGTAGTTTTTAGCACACTTTTTGCCGCCCGGAAGATGCACCAATTCTATTATTATTGAAATGCGAATCTATCAGTCACCATATTCCAAAACCTATTAGATGGAACTGAAATGCTGTTTCTTCCCATTTGGAAAAATGGGAAACAAGAAAGATGACACCGTATTGATATACAACAGAGGATGATATACAACGGTGGTACCATGAAAATTGAGAGAAAAATCACACAAAATGAAGAAATATAGGTACAGCAAAATATATGTTATTCTTTCTCAAAGTATCTTCCCTCGGATGACATGCAATGGTACCATCGTGCAGTCCACTCTTCAAAGCATGTGGCGAAAGCATTTTGAGAAAGCTGCTTTAGCGACCCCTCTACAGCTTGAATAACGTCAGCGTCCGAGTTGAATGTTACGCCACGGAACTTCTTCTTCATCGTTGGAAACAACCAGAAATCGCACGGGGCGAGGTCAGGACTGTAGGCAGGCTGTGGCATCATTTCAATACTGCATTTCGAAAGAAACTGTTGAACACAAGCAGCCACATGTGGGAGGGCGTTATCACGGTGTTGCCCACCAGTTCCGGTCTCTTAATCGATATGTGTCGTCGCAGATGCTTCAAGACTGAAATGTAATACTTAGACCCACATGTGATTAGAGGTACGACCTACTGAAAACCCGAAATGACGCCGAAAAAGCGTCCCATTTTCTGTTTGAGTTACGACAGAAGTGACCGTATGGTGGCTCTAGTTACACGCACAAATATAATTCACGCCATCGCCATATTGAGGTTTGTTTAGAATTTGCCTTTGAAACTTATCTTTCTGAAGTCCAAAATGTTGCACCAAGTGATGCATAAGTAATATTTTCATTGAAATAAGTTAACGTCATCGTTTTATTAGCTTTTTATTGTATGAATGACGTAGGAAATATTTATTCTTGTTGGGGATGTCCAGAAGTTCATTCTATCAACCTTTTTGTATTTACAGATTGTCTAGTATCAATATCGAAGTACTTAATAAGGAAATTGCGTAGAGTTTAAAATAAATGACCTTTGCTGTTATCTGCTAGCCACTATTTGTCTTCCGAATAAGAACGCTTTCAAGTAGTTCCCGATTTCGAAAGTAGAACATAGAGCCCTGGGCAACAGATGCACAGTGATCCTTCTCTATGCGTAGCACATATGTGCAGTAATCACGTCCTTTTGCCCGTTTGTCTTCGCTTGAAAGTAGAACAGAAACTCGTTGGGGCGCTCACAGGAGCATGTTGGATTCGTACCTATGTGAATTTATGTGGCGACAAAGGTTGAAAACTAATGACGATCCATTTTTAGAAATTGTGAAAGATATCGTAGCGTATTGGCCCCCAAAGGGATATTGGTACCTAATTTGTAGCTATTTGTTTGCTTATACTCTATATTTTTTTCTTTTATTTATTTCTTAAACAGTTTAAATTTTATTAAAAAGTGAATAAGTAGGTTTCTGCTATTTATAGTGTCATTTTATATACCAATAAAAAAAATTCCCATAACCAGTGTTTCTTTCAGGAATTTTGGACCGGGGGGCAAATGGAACCTTAAAGAGGGCAAGTTTTCCATTCCCTATATATATATATACTACTATATTTATATATATATAGAAGTAATTATTACATATATCATACAGGGGCGCATTTAGAGGGGGCCAGGGGGGCATTTGCCCACCAGAAAGTGTTTCATTTTTTTTGTTTTTCGTTAGAATGCGACTTACATTAGAAAAAAATGCCTTAATTTAATAAAAATGTATCAACTTACATTAGAAAAAAATGCCTTAATTTAATAAAAATGTATCAACTTACATTAGAAAAAAATGCTTTAATTTGTTCTTCTATTTTTCATTAACTTTAATTTTGTTCTGGTGGATTCCCCATAACTTCCATTTTTCGTCGCCCCTCCCCCGAAGAAAAATTCTGCACACACCCCTAATTACTTCTTCAAACATTTCAAGAATAACAAACTTTTTGCAGCTAAAGAAGAAAAGGTTCGGGAGGGGAGGGGGGTCTTGAAATTGTTAGCTAATAAAATACATTTAACACACTCTTGATCCTGAATCACGATTCCCAGATAATTAGGTATGATTAGGTTACTTATTATATTATGAAGAATATCATGCGTCGTAATATACGTTTTAGCAAAATAAACTATAATACTGAAACAAATATTAAAAATAATATAATTGGAGCAATATTTGTAGCATAAAGGAGAAATATTTGTAGCATAAAAAAGAAACGAAAATTTCTTTTTCATCACAGCCTGAATTTATTAACATTTGGCTCGGTAACCTAAATTGCGCCCTCCGGATGGGGAGGGTTCAGTGACGTGACGTCACTTCCTGAAGACCTATGCTGATTCGCTTCTTTTGACTCAGCGAATCAGTCTGACGAGCGAAGAGCAACGGGTCTCCCGGGATGGTGTCATCGTAACGCAAACAGCTCTACCAGTCAGTCTTCCCTGTTCTGATCCGATGACCTTCAATACGATCGCCAGCTAGCTTTTTCATGACAACATGAATGAGCAGGTGAAGGGGAATGCTTTGGCAACGGTTCGCTCAGAAAAGAGAAGACTTGGATTACATTAGTCACTCCCTTGCTCCCGCCGGTAATAGTATGTGTTTCGCGAGAGTTGTTTCAGTTTGTGTGAAGTGTCAATGAATTAAAATCAGTGATATTGTATCTTAAGTTCGTGGCTTTGTTGGATTCGAACTGTTTTGATAAATTTTGTGAAAGCTTTCCTAAACGTCTACTGTCAGAACTTAAAGAACTCTATGCTTCAAATTTTGATACAGCTCGACTAAAAAATGAACTAAAGGTGTTTGATTCCCTTAATGAATACGAAAAGAAATCAGTAAGAGGCATTTCTTGTTACATAAAGTTGAAAAAATAGTTGGACATTGTGTTTAGTGAGGTGTACAAACCAGCAGATCTAATATTAATGTTTCCATCAACAACTGCAACTGCCGAAAGAAGTTTTTCTGTATTAAAAGGAATCAAGATATATCTTAGAGCCACACAAGAACATGTACATTTCAGCAACTTGGCTGTTTTGTCAATAGCGAAAAAACATTCATTTTAAATATGAAAAAGTACTCGGAGGAAACTTTGTATGAAAACGTAACACTCAAGTCTACACAAAAGGAAAGAAGAAAGGAGTTCACGTACAAATAATGTATTCAGAAGAAGAATGGAGTTCATATACAAATAAGTGTTCAGATCCTTACAATTATTTGGTATCGTGTTAGCAGTAGCATGTACCTAAAATTTAGAAAAAAAAGTTACTTCTATTACTTTAACAACTGAAAAATAAACTTCGCAATTAAAAAAACAGTACTCGTGGGGAGTGGTGGGGGGGGGGGGAGATAACCCAGGTCTCGGACCCAAGATACGCCACTGGTACTTACAATATGCTTAAAGCTAACAGAACACTTTCTGGAGACATTTGAGAGAATAATAGATACTAGATTGAAAGAAATATAATAGTAAAACCTATTATATTTCTATATATAATAGTAAATATAACGGTAAACATACGAGTAATTTAAATATGTTAGTAAAAACTATTATATTTATTTCAATCTATTGTCTATTATTATCTTAAATTATTATTGAGAGAATAATTATTTCATTAATATTCTCTCAATAATTGAGAGAAAATTTATACATTATTTGAGAAATAATTATTTCATTATTATTCTCTCAAATGTCTCCAGAAAGTGTTCTGGAGACATTTGAGAGAATAATAGTGTTCTTATTGAGAGAATAATAATGAAATAATTATTCTCTCAATAATTGAGAGCAAATTTATTTTTTATTTGAGAAAATAATTATTTCATTATTATTCTCTCAAATGTCTCCAGAAAGTGTTCTGTCAGCTTTACATACAAGTAGATATCACATTCCTTTATATATATAAGTAGATACCACACAGTTTTTGTTCAAAGAAATGGGTACCACTATACTTCTCTTCCAGAGCTCTGCGATTTTGTCCTTTCTCCAACTCCCTCGGAATACTGTCTTATTTGTCATATAATAAGGTTACCGTAAGAAACGTATCTCATCCTATTCGTTGATGTTCCACATTTGTTCAGGTCTGACAGTCCAAGGGAGTCTTCTCGGTAGGTTTTTCAGGGCAACTTTGTCTCATTAAACTATTCATTATTAACCATACTATTTTATTAATTTTGCATTCAAATTTCAAAGTTTTAAGCACATTATTACTAGCTATTTTGCTATGTTGTTTTTAGCTATACAGCTAAAAACAACAGCTGTAAAAATGGATTTTAAAGTATTTTCATTCATAACAAAATAGCTTTTAATAATGTGCTATAATTATCTTTAACAGCTAAAAACAGCAGCTGTAAAAATGGGTTTTAAAGTATTTTAATTCATAACAAAATAGCAGTTAATAATGTGTTATAATTAGCCTTAACAGCTAAAAACAACAGCTGAAAAAATGGATTTTAAGGTATTTTATTTCATAAAACAATAGCTTTTAATAATGTGTTATAATTAGCTTTAACAGCTAAAAACAACAGGTGTTAAAATGGATTTTAAAGTATTTTAATTGATAACAAAATAGCATTTAATAATGTGTTATAATTAGCTTTAACAGCTAAAAACAACAGCCGTAAAAATGGATTTTAAAGTATTTTATTTCATAACAAAATAGTTTTTAATAATGTGCTGAAAGCTTTGCAAAATAATAAAATAGTATGGTTAATAATGAAGATAGGAGTAGTTTAATGAGACAAAGTTGCCCGGAAAATCCTACTGAGGAGACTCCCTTAGACTGTCACACCTGAGCAAATGTGGAACGTCAACGAATAAGATGAGGTACGTTTCTTACGGTAACCTTATTATATGACATATAATACAGTATCATTAAATGCTGTGCAAGCTAATATTGAATTCGAATAACTCAATATCAAAATCTACTAGGGCAAGCCGCCAACGGTAACCGATAACTCGAGTACAGTTGGCAAATTGTGAGCAAAGCTATTGCAAAATCTAAGCTCATAAGGCGTCTATTATAACAAATTCTAAACAAGTTAGTAAAATCATTCATTGCATTGATTATAAATACGCTTTCCAACATACCAGAAATCATTACTCAAGTTAATACTCAAACTATGAGGATAATGGCGGTGGAAGAAACCTTGCTCCTGTGCCCTGACCTTTGACCCCATTTCGGTGATATTACACAGAACCGGTTCAGTATACCTCCGGAACAACATACTAAAGTTGTGTCGCAATAGAAGCATTTTTAGTCAAGTTATGAGGATAATGGCTGTGAAATAAATCTCACTCCTGTGTCCTGACCTTTGACCCCATTTCGATTATATTCAACAGAACCGGTTCAGTATACCTCCGAAAGAGCATGATGAAGTCTTGTCGCAATCGAAGCATTTTTACGTAAGTTATGATGCATAAGGGCATGGAAGGCATCCCGCTCCTATGACCTGACCTTTGGCCCCATTTCGTCCATTTTCAATAGAGTTCGTCCCCAAGTAATCCCCTAACCGAAAACTGGGTCCTAGTCCTCGACACCACTAATAGAAAAACATCAGCACATCAATACTAAAATTTCATCGAAATCGAACCATTTTCACGCAAGTTATGATGCATAAGGGCAATGGAATAGATCCCGCTCCTATGCCAAACATAGGAGCGGGATCCTTCTATGTCCCACATAGGAGTGATAGAATGGGGTACTTTTGACCCCATTTCTTCCATTTTTATATTTGGTAAAGAATTCCCAGGTGGTCCCTACCACATACTAAAATTTCATCGAAATCGAAATATTTTTTCGCACGTTATGAGGAAGAAGGGCAATGGAATGGATCCCGCTCCTATGTCCTGACCTTTGACCCCATTTCCCACTTCTTCCATTTTCAATAGGGTTCATCCCCAGGTGGTCCCCTATCACATACTACAATTTCATCGAAATCGAACCATTTTTACGCGAGTTATCGCGCGGACGGTCGTACGGACAAAGCTGGAGCATATACGTTTTTTCAGACTCAAAAGTACGAAACATTCTAAAACAGAAATGCCTAAAATTTATCATGAACTACTTTCCTTCACGCTGGTTGTGATCAGGTTGCATGTAAACAAAGCGGAAAGACACACTCAGATCGGGAACAACGTTTTTCATTTTGTATTGCGAAAGACAGACACACACACACACACACACACAAACCCCAAACTTCCTTTTATCATTATAGATTAAGCAAGTGTTGAGCTAACAGGCGGAGTCTTTCCATTTCTTCGTTTTTCAATTCAAACGATTTTTTTAAATTAATGCATGTGAGCCGACTTTCGTGAAACGGTTCAAGTAAAAGGCCATCTAGTTTTTTTACTCTCGACAACCCTACATATGTCAAGCCGAGAGCGAAATCATAATATCATTGAAAAAATCAATTATTAGTGACATGGGGTTGGTATCATGGTGATTGGTCGTGACCCATAGGAATAATGACCATTAAAAAACTGGCCAATTTTAATAATTATAATTGAAATTCCTCAATGACAAGGAATTTCGGGAATACGAAGTCGTCAAAACCTGACAATGGACGATGTCTAATTGCATGCCAAAAATCACGGTGATCGGATGTGTCATGTCGTGGCTATGCCCGAACAACTAATTGTCTCGATTCTCGTATAGAGAGCGGATTTTTTCAATTATTATTAAAATTGGTCAGTTTTTTAATGGTCATTGTTTTTATACGAAATGACCAATCACCATGATACCAATTCCATGTCACTCACCATGTCTTTCCCTTTCGCTGTGGTAAGTGTAACCGCTATCGGCTGAAGATCTTTGGAGGAGATAGGCAACAAGCAAACCCTTCTCATAACCCGGAAAAAAACCTAAAAATGCAAGTTTTTGGACGATTTTCCCTCAATGACACGGAATTTCGGGAATCGGAAATCGTCAAAACGTGACCATGGACGATATCCAATCCCATGCAAAAAATCACGGTAATCAGACATGTCATCTCGTACCCGAGATGACATGCCCGAACAACTAATTGACCCGAGTCTCGAGTACATGTCTACCCGATTACATGTCTACCCGAGATGACATGCCCGAACAACTAATTGACCCGAGTCTCGAGTACATGTCTACCCGATTACATGTCTACCCGAGATGACATGCCCGAACAACTAAATTGACCCGAGTACATGTCTACCCGAGATGACATGCCCGAACAACTAATTGACCCGAGTCTCGAGTACATGTCTACCCGATTACATGTCTACCCGAGATGACATGCCCGAACAACTAAATTGACCCGAGTACATGTCTACCCGAGATGACATGCCCGAACAACTAATTGACCCGAGTCTCGTATAGAGCGGATTTTTTCAATTATTATTAAAATTGGTCAGTGTTTTAATGGTCATTGTTTTTGTACGACAAGACCAATCACCATGATACCAACCCCATGTCACTCACCATGTCTTTACCTTTCTCTGTGGCAAGTGTCACCGCTATTGGCGGAAGATCTTTGGAGGCGATAGGTAACAAACGACCTCTTCTCAAAACCCGGAAAAACCCCTAAAAATGCAAGTTTTTGGACGATTATTCCTCAATGACACGAAATTTCGGGAATCGGAAGGCGTCAAAACCTCAGCATGGACGATGTCCAATCGCATGTAAAAAATCACGGTGATCGGATTTGTATTCTCGTACCTATGCCCGAACAACTAACTGTCTCGAGGCTGGTAAAGAGGGCTCCGCTCAATGACCTCTCTGAGTAATTCCAATGTTCATCATTTTACTCCATTATTTTTCAAAGCTTGTACCATTTCATCTGGATTTCCTGAGCAGGACTGCCTTTAGGATAAGGAAGCAAGGCGGCTGCCTAAGGAAGCCATTTCAGGCTACCACGGATTTTAGTCACATGCTAATTTTTTTTTTATCATCTAATTTTTTCCCTCTCTTATCTTTGAAAAAAAGAAATAAAATGTAATCGCTAGAAAAAAACTGTCGAAGCTCGATTTCCCACACTGTTCTTTTTTTCTTTTTCCTCTTCCTTTTTTTAAGCCGTGCATCTTTCCCGACAGTACTAAAGTAAATCCCAAGTAAAAAATTTCGATATAGCGAAAATGGGTAACGGAAGTAGTCACAACCATTGATGAAATCTGATTTTTGAATACCGTCCCATGATGTGACGCAACAATAGTTAATTTCATTGTCACTCAGCAATATGTTTTACAAAACTATCGTCGAACATTATTTCACCACGTTTTACATGATCATATCATGATCATATGTAGAGGATTTTAGGAAGGGAGTGTCTGACCCCAGGTCTTAAACAACCCTTAGAAACAGGAAGCTAGGAGATTTGGGCTAGAGTGTCCGATAGGGAAGTGACACGGAAGTGAAGTAGAAAGGGTGAGGAAGACGCCCTTATTTATTACCGGAGTCCAGTACCCAGGGTCCGACGGCTTAACGTGCCCATCCGACGCACGGCGGATATTTAGTGGATCGAGCGTTCGTACCTGCTGGGATCGAACCCGAGGTCCTTTCTGTGGCAGTCACGAACGTTGCCCACTAGGCCACCCGCGGCCTCCACGTTTTACATAAACGTCAGGGGCGTAAAGATAGCCCACGCAACCCCCGCGTGGCGGGGTGGCCTTTGAATTTTAGGGGGCCCAGATCTACGTATGTATTTATTTATTTATTTATTTATTTATTCAGCAATTTAATTTTAGACAAGAGGTTTTCTACTTGCTCTAAAAAATTTTGTTTTAAATTTTCTGTCTTTTGGATACGGAAGTTTTTGAACTAAAAGGCCTCATTGTCACAGACTTTTATCTGCACGCCGATTAGAGATCAGATCAGATTATATGTAGAGGAGTTTAGGAAGGGAGTGTCTGACCCCAGGTCTTAAACAACCAACAGGAAACTAGGAGATTTGGGCTAGAGCGGCCGATAGGAAAGTGACACGGGGCCGCGGGTGGCCCAGAGGTCAGCGTTCGTGACTGCCATAGGGATGACCTCAGGTTCGATCCTGGGCAGGTACGAACATTCGAACCACTAAATACCCGCCGTGCGTCGGATGGGCACGTTAAGCTGTCGGACCCCGGGTACTGGCCCCCGGTAATAAATAAGGGCGTCTTCCTCCCCCTTTCTACCTCGCTTCCGTGTCACTTTACTATCGGGCACTCTAGCCCAAATCTCCTAGCTTCCTATTTCTAAGGGTTGTTCAATACCTGGGGTCAGACACTCCCTTCCTAAAATCCTCTACATATGATCGGATCTGTTGATCAGGAAAGTGTATAATGAACAGAATTTCTCCAGCTGGACGTGTATTGCAGGAAAACTTTCGTTAAGTCACGTTAGGGTTATTGAAAGGTTACTTGACGTGGCTAAAGTGTGCTTAATCTTCAAAGTGCTAGAGTTTATTTAGGTAAGACACGCACGTGCAATAAATTCCAAGAATATGGAATTTATTTTTACTCAGCGTTCCTCATTATCTTGAATATCAGTAATATAACTTCGGTTTTAGTACATTAGTACCTTGAAGGCTCCTGTTTAGAGCGGTAAACACAATATACCCTGAACTTAACGTAAACACTCAATGAAATAGACTTAACGGCCAGACAGAGGTCTGACAATAAAATGAACTAAGAAAACGTACTCACTTTTAACCTTTTATTGGGGAGCTCCTGGTATTACTCAAATACACACTCCAAAATAACACAACTACTAATAGTCCGAACTTTCGTACTATCGTAGAAACGTAGGTAAATCGCATAACAATAATTAGGAAGAACCTATCACATAAAACGAAGCTCCTAGGTATCGTTGAGCGCGCCTATATATACTGCATACCACCACGTCATGACTTACACTCGTTGCCACATATTATTCAGCGGGAGAAACAACATCTCGTTAAGTGAGAAGATAATTTGCATTGGAAAATAAAATAACAAGAGATAGTAAAATCAAAAAGAAACTGAATCTAGAGTATACGTTACAAGTGACACGGAAGCGAGGTAGAAAGGGGGAGGAAGACGCTCTTATTTATTACCGGGGGGGGGGGGGGGCAGTACCCAGGGTCCGACGGCTGAACGTGCCCAGCCGATGCACGGTGGATATTTAGTGGTTCGAGCGTTCGTACCTGCCTGGGATCTTGAGGTTTCTATATTCGGCCATCGCACACTCAAAATAGGCTTGACGGACTTGCGATGATAAGCATTGAAAATGATTGAGCGAGAAAACTAGACGTGACGACTCTGATTGAAATATTCGCTAAGAAGAACGTTAGAAGGGAATCCAGACTTTAGTATCGTAAGTTTTCTTTATTTTGTAAAGTATGCTTGCTTCTTGAATTTAAAAGACAAGACACTAAAAAGAAACAATATCGCTGAAATATTTAAAACTAGAAAAATGCAAACACACTTGTTTTTCCTCTTTCTCAAAAATTATTGTATTAAGGACTTAAAGAGCTTTAAAGGAAGTTCGAAACCAGACATTCGGAGGTCAGTATTTGTTTTTACTTGATTTGATATCGTCAACATTTGTCATTTGAAGATTTTGCACTTTTTCCCCTGAGTACTACATTTAGCGAGGATACTCACAGGAATAAGTGCTCACATAATTAAAAGCAATACATAAGTGATCATAGAATCAATATCTGGAAAATATATTTTTACTACGGCGAAGTTAAATATTTACCCTCATTTTTTGCATTAATTTTTACTATGTTGGGGGCCTGTTAGGAAAATTTCGCGGGGTGGAGGGGGCAGAGATTTTGTCACATTTAGCGAGAACCTTACGTTAAATGTGACAAAAGCCATTACAAAAATGCATTTTTAAGGCTATGAAAACAGTTCATCGTAGCGAAATTTGGTTTCCTCTCGGATACCTGCTATGGACGAGAGCTTTAAAATGATGAAGGCAATATCGCATTGCAATCTGCGTAAATTACGAGAATCTTACGCTAAATGTGACAAAAGCCATTACAAAAATGCATTTTTAATGCTATGAAAACAGTTCATCGTAGCGAAATTTGGTTTTCTCTCGGATACCTGCTATTGACGAGAGCTTTAAACGTAACAATATCGCATTGCAATCTGCGTAAATTACGAGAACCTTACGCTAAATGTGACAAAAGCCATTACAAAAATGCATTTTTAATGCTATGAAAACAGTTCATTGTAGCGAAATTTGGTTTCCTCTCGGATACCTGCTCTTGACGAGAGCTTTAAAATGATGAATAATAGTATGTACACCTGTAGATATCCTAGACCAAAAGTTACCAATCCCTCTCACTAACACCCTTGCGATTCAGCTTCTTGAGATCAGATTTTTGAAGAAGGGACTAAATGGTCAAAGGGATACATTACGAAAATGGGAACAGGAGGGCAAAGTGGTAGGGAAGTGGGGAAAGGAGGGTGGAGAAAAAGGGGGATAGGAAACAATTTTACTAATACTAATTTGTACTAATACCTTTGAATGGCATGCGCCATGCTTTCAGGTGCAACTCTGACTTGCCTACACTTGCGTAAGGAGATCAGGTCCTTGTCAGGACTTTTGTGGCCTTTTTCCAGATCCCCTTGCTGTAACAATTACTTACACTGTTTTTATATTACATTGGATTTTTGGTTTTAACGTAACAGATAAATAAACTGAATTGAATAGAAAAAAATGAATATCTTGCACATGCGCCGATGGTCTTTCGTAGCTACATTACATTTAATCGGTGCTAGAGTTGTTTCTTATGCTCGTCTAAAGCTGACTAATGTATGATAATAATAATGATGATAATAAATATTGTTTTTGAAAAACTGAACAGTCGGAATACTTACTATTGCTCAAGGGCACATATAAGGGGGGGGGCAGGGCTAGCCGTTGGTATAGCCAAATTTTTGATAAATTTAAAACACTAAAATAGACGAAACCTTTTTTAAAGCATTTTTTAAAATAATAGGATATTAATGATTGATTGTATCAATTATTTTTGTCGTATTTTGGTATATTTACTAAAATGTTTGGCAGCTTTAAAGGAGGTAAGGATGTTTCTTAGCCCCCCTCTCCCTCCTAAAAGTACTCATATGAGTGCCACTGCAGTATTGCCGCCACCATAATTTAGTAACTATTTACTTTTATGACTCATATATCTTCTTTCATTGGTTTTACGACAATAACATTCATTAATCCACCTAGTTAAGTACCACTTAATGTCAAGAATTACTAATCCTTATTGTTTGTTGTTATGATTTAATTCCACTTAGTATTTACTGGACTGTGTCTCGGTGTGGTCGTGAGTGAGGCGAATGTGCTGTTATTGTTTGTTATGATTTAATTCCACTTAGTATGTACCGGACTGTGGCTCGGTGTGGTCGTGAGTGAGGCGAATGTGTAGTTATTGTTTGTTGTTATGATTTAATTCCACTTAGTATGTACCGGACTGTGGCTCGGTGTGGTCGTGAGTGAGGCGAATGTGTAGTTATTGTTTGTTGTTATGATTTAATTCCACTTAGTATTTACTGGACTGTGGCTCGGTGTGGTCGTAAGTGACCCGAATGTATTGTACGTAAATAAATGTATCCTCTCAAATCACTCCTTTTATTTCACACCCACAAAGAACTTGACATGCGAAAGATGCATAGAATAAGTTATCTACAAAGAGTACTAGGGTACCCTCTCGATTTTTTTTTTTTTTTTCATTTCTTGAGGGGTATATTACTTAAGTTTGCTCGTGAAGATTTGTAGATAGTCAAAGGTTAAATAAGCTAATCGTTTTTGTTTTTTTTTTTTTGCTCAGAACGCATGATAGTACGGACTGATAACTAAAAATACAGGGTGATTGTAAATTACTTCAACAAAACAAGAGAGGCGATAGTACACATCAAAAGAGGTGGGTATCATGCATTGCGAAAGAATAAACATATATTTTGAAACGGGCAATTACCAGTCTCATTACTTAAGAATGATTCGACGATTCAACCTGGAAATTATCACATTAAATTAAACTTGCCGAATAGAAGGGCTCAAATTTATTTTGAAAAATTCTGTCCTGACTTGATATTTAAACAGCATGGTGCTCATTTGGTCGCAAAGTATGTAATTCAAAACCAGGAACGAAGTGCTGCTTTTTCAGTTGTTTTTCCCACTTTGAGATTTAAAAATTCTGCACAATTTTTTTGATCTAAAAGTTTTAAAAAGCCGTGCAACGTCAGGGATGGGGCAGCTCTGACAGTGTGTGTACGAGAGAGAGAGAGAGAGAGAGAGAAATATAGAGAGAGACAAAGAGAGAGATAGAGAGATGCAGGGAGATAGATAGAGAGAGAGTGAGTGACAGAGAGATATATATATAGAAAGAGACAGACTATAAAGATACCTAAGCAAAAAAATACATATATAATTTTGACTCACACCTAGTACAACATAGAAAAGGTTATGTATCTACCTGTGTGAGTAAAAGGAGAAAAGAAAAAAAAATTAAAATAAAACAACTGAATGTAGAAGGTGTCGAGAGATATATAGAGAGAGACAGAGACTCATCCACAAAGTCGTTGTATTCATTTTTTTAGGACGAAAGCAATCTCTTCTCCCACCCCACCTAAGGTAAGCTTCTGAATCCGCTTCTGCCTAGGTGATGTAGTAAATTAATTTTGTCCGGATGTTACTTCACCGTCCTACTGCCCTGTAGTCAGAGCTGGTTGGAGTTTTTGAGGGGCCTGCGCGAAATTTCATTGCCTAAGAAATAAATCTCATATTTTAATAAAGTCGTTAAGTGAAAAATGTAAGAACACACGCGATGTGAAATTCACAAATTTTCCGGTGACGAACTCGCATCCCTCTGCTCCGGAGCCTAATGCTTTTCCAATTAAGCTACACCGACGTAATTTATCGCTGCAACTTTTCTGTCTTGGCATGTGCTTCGCCTCCGTAGTACGTCATAACGAAAACTATCATAAAGAAAAAATGATTATCTCAAAGAAGTATTTGCTTCAAGCTTAAGAAGAAGACTATAATATAGATTGAAAGTTCAGAGATAGAGAGAGAGAGAGAGTAAAACCTGTCAAAATCTACGATTTTCTGTCAGGGGAGATGAGGTTGAGGCTGTATTGGGATTCTTATAAAAACTTCACAAAATGATAAAAAGATATCTGCGTAGCAAAAATTTTTGGCTTGCGAATATTTTTTGTGTAGGAAATAATAAGGATCCCTCTAAAATAATTTCGTATTAATAGTTTTTTCCCCCGATGCATGTTTTAGTGGTTGATCTTTAACGCAAAATGAAGTAACTGACAAATTAGTGACTTTTAAAACTTTTTTACTTTCTCATATATACTCATAATTGCTTTATTTTTTTTATTTCTGGTAATGTTTTTAAGTAATTGAATAATTAATTGACCTCCATATGTAACCCGAAACCAACTTTGATACTGTTCTTTACACTGTCAAAAATTGGTACTTAGAAATAAGCAAAATGTACTCGTTTTTGAGTACATTCTGGAATTATAATAGCTCCGAGAACTTGTGTCTCATTTTTGGAAAAGACACGTACTCATTTTTGAGTACATACAGTGAATCAATTGTGAGTATATCTGGTATTTCTAATTTGAAATATATGTACTCAAAAAAATCCATATATTTCAAATATATGTGCTCGAACTTCATTCAGTTTCTGTGCCCTTTCGGGCAGGGCAAACCGGGGAATTCCTACCCGGGGGCCACCACTTAACGTGCTCGTCCAGTTCACGGCGTATATTCAGCGATTAGAAATTCACACTACCAGGCTATGTTTATGTTTGAACCTGGGATCACTCCACCAGTAGTCTGAATCTCTAACCACTAAGCTTTCCGTGGCTCGATTTTCAAATTTGATGATGATGGAAACCGCAAGTATGAGTCATTTTCCTGCAGGACTTCCGTCCACAGTGAGTAGATTTTAGGTCGCAGCCACCTACAGCGAGTTCGCCTTTTGGGCAGGACACAGAAACGGAAGTAATGTGAGCATGTCTAGCGACTTTGACAGAACAGTTTGTAGTGAGATTAGAGTACAGTAGATGGCGCAACCGTAGAAGTACGATGTTGCACATAGAGAGCTGAGAGAATTTCAGGGGGGGGGGCATAGGAAAGGATACCCATTTAACCAGGGGGTCCAACCTGGGGGCCGTCACTTAACGTGCTCGTCCGATACACGGCGAATATTCAGTGATTGTTAGCAAATCACACCACCTCCGCAAGATCAGCCCAGGAACGAACCTGAGGACCTTGCATTGGTAGTCTGAACTGCTAACCACTCAGCCATTCGCAGCTTATTTCAAATTTGGAATATGTGTACTCCGTACATACTCATTTATTCATAGAACTAACTGAAAGTATATTATTCGATGGCACATTTGGGATAATAGATAGTATACTCGTTGTCACATGCTGAGCAAATGGACCGCACAATTTTATGACAAATGTAGTGATGAAGCGACAATATATTATTTATGAAATTGACACTTAATGTAAAAACGTACACAAAGATACTTTATGCATAATTAAATTACTTATGATCAGTGACTTTGTTGTACTAATGATTTATGTGTGTCATTTTGCACATTTATTAAACAATTTCTCTTGAAATCTATATCTAAAATGAAGTAATACAAGATTATATTTACATTTATTGACACAGTTATTTGTAAGTACGTATGGTTACTTACATTTGAGCATGCCATGTGCTCGTTTACGATACGATTGTACTTAAAAAAAACCCCGAGTAGGTTCAGGTCCTTATTTTTAAGTAGATTTTTTTAAACAGTGTATATATTTTTTAAATTTAAGTATCTGGTTTGCACGCAAATTTTTAAATATATAAAAGTAAGGGCCGGAAAATGATGAAATTTAATTTGCTATTTCATGAATGCAGAAAATATTAAGGTGGTTACAATAATCACTTGAAATCTGCAATCTCAGTATTTGTACAGCGAAGGGTGATAAGCTATTCTAAAAGGGAGGTTTGAAACCAAAATTAAAAAAAAAAAAAAGAACTTTAAAAAAACGTCTTCTGACGTGCCCCAAAACTTACATATCACACAAAAAAATTAGTAATTATAGAAAATTCTGCTGAAAATTATATTTTTCTTGAAGGCGTTGGGCGAATGCTCTGGTTGCCTCATGGTCCAGCCCAGGGACGGCAGAACGCCTCAATCAAATTTTACGGTTGATAAATTAATATCAGTGACGTGGGAGAAGTTAAGAAAACGTTTTACTGTGAGAAATCCTAATGCTACGTAGCAAGTTTATTTTTTTAGTAAAAATAATTAATTATATAATTTAACAGAAAATGTCTTGAAATCAGAGAATAATTTTTACTGTTTTGTTGAGTAACGGATACCGCGGGCAAAGGATTGAAAATTCTTTTTCTAATTTTTTTTTTTTTTTTTTTTTATATAAATCTTGAAGGTTTCAGCATTCATCATATGCGTGGCCAATGCTATGACAATGGGGCCAATATGAAGGGAAAACACAATGGACTTCAAAAAAACATAGTTTTTCTACAAATCCCTTATGCATTTTAAGCGGCTGATACTTTAAATCTGGTCGTAAATAACGACGAAACAATTTCTCTACAGATTGTGAACATTTTAAGCGTTGTTCAAGAAATATGTGCTTTCTTTTCTGAATTACCTTATATAACGAAGTAAATTTCTCCGTCATTTTTGGTCTACGCCGGGATTCGAACCCGAGGCCGCTTATTCCGGAACAAGTCGCTCTACCAAGATTCCTATCTGCCTTTATGTCGTGTGCGTCCTGCTGGCAGGTACGTCACATCTCCCCCCTCCGAAAGAGGGCCGGGGGCATGGCCCACGGGTCAGCCGTGACCATGAATCGTTGCAGGCAGCCATCCACTGTAGAACGTGCACTTGAGAACTCCCACTCAATCTGCTGTGTGGAATGCAACACCACACATTTTCATTTTTCGAAGCGCTGGAGAAGGAATTCTCTGATTTTTCCTGTCTCGCGGTGTGGAAATAACATCGCGCCAATGCGAGATTTTGAACGGTCGGGTCATCCGGATAGTTCGGGCGCCATTATAACGAAGTAAATTTCTCCGTCATTTTTGGTCTACGCCGGGATTCGAACCCGAGGCCGCTTATTCCGGAACAAGTCGCTCTACCAACTGAGCTACGCAGACATTTTGCTCTGATTCCTATCTGCCTTTATGTCGTGTGCGTCCTGCTGGCAGGTACGTCACACTTACTGTTGGCAAATTTTAAAGAAAGAGCTTCCAGCGTTGACCGTAAAGCAAAGTGGGAAAATACGATCGATGCAATAAGGGTAACGAGGACTGGGGTACAATGTCGATGTAATCCACGCTATATTATATCTCTCCATCTCACTCCCGCATGCTTTCGAATTTCATCCACCTTGGGTCTTTTCTCTCCTTTGGAATCCAGTCTAAAATTTCAGTTGTCCGCTTGTGGTCCGTTCTTCTGGCAACATGTCCCGCACATTGCCATTTCAGGGATTTTACTCTGATCATGATGTTTGCCAGTCTTTTCATTTTCTTCCTTATCCACGAGTTCCTCTTCTTATCTTATCTTGTATGTATGTATGTGTGTATGTCAGGCCCGTAGCCAGTCAAAGAAGTTGGGGTGGGCGTCTGATGCCAAAGGTCAGGCAAAAGATATAGGAGAGGTCGGACACTGGATCGTAGTGTGAGTCGCTAGGACGGGCTAAAGGAAACGCAGGTCGGGCTCCGCCCGGTCTGGCCTCCCTTGATGTATGTATGTATGTACAACTGTGTTTTATAACTGTTAACTTACGGGAAATCGAAAATAATGTTACTAAAGATATTTATTTGATATAAAAATAAATAAAAATTGAAAAATATTCTCATACAAAGGGGCAGCAAATCTGGGCCTGCACCCGGGCGGCAAATGCCCTGCCAGTGGTGTAATGCTAATTGAAAAAGTACAGGAACGCGCGGTGCCTTTACGTCTTCAATGCCTTTCCCTTCTTAACCTCCCCCCCCCCGTGATGTAGAAGGTCCTTAGCACGGCTTAGCGTTGCTAAGGCAATTTTTAGCACGTCTTTTGTAAAAAAAGATGTGCTTCTGTTATCGGTTTGTCCGTCCGCCTGTACCCACGATATCTCTACAACTATTAGTCCGATTTGGAAAATTCCTTTTGCATTCGGAAGCTTGAAATATGCAAATGATGATCCTTTATTTCGTTTTTTTTACGATGTACAATTTAGCCGGTAGAGGGCGTAAATGCAGATGATGTCGAATTCAAAAATACGCTTTATTCCACATATTTGCTTCTAAACAACCGATTGAATTTTTTTTTTTTTATCTTTCGATTCCATTTATGTCGAAGAGTATTTTAGATATAGTTACTTTTTCAAATTACGCACAGATTTTCCGCTAGGGGGCGTAAAAGTAAATTACATTTTTCCGATAACTCTTCTTCTTAAACTCCGATTTGAAAAAAAATTTCTTCAGCGGATACATCTCCTGATGGAAAATCTTTTGCATATAATTTCAAATTTTTGGTAAAGAATGCTTTGGCCACCAAGGGGCGTAAGTGTTAATTTTTGCTTCTGATGTAGTTGCCATAAAATCGGAGCTTCTAAAATAACGATTGAAAAAATTCTTTCGTAGACTGATGTCACTCCCATCGGTAAACCTTTTCGGAATATTTTCTTCTTAAAATATTGCACAGTTTCTCCGCCAGGGGGCGTAGATGTACATCTTATTTTTGCCAATATCTCTACTTCCAGCAGTCCGATTTGAAAAATTCCTTCTTTGTTGGATAGTGTTTTCCGTGTGACATGTTTTTCATAAAATTTCAAAATTTTCAATTAATTCATAGACTTTCCGCTAGGAAGCGTAGCGGTAAATTGCGTTTCCCCCTATATCTCTGCTTCTAAATCTCCGATTTGAAAAATTCTTTCTGCACCGGATACAGCTCCTGATGGGAAATCGTTTGCACATAATTTCTAATTTTTGTAAAAAAATAGTTTGGCCACCAGGAGGCGTAAATCTTAATTTCGGCCCCTGTTGTGTTTGCAGCAAAATATGAGCTTCTAAATTCTCGATTGCAAAAAACGTCGTTTGTTGACCGATACTAGTCGTGTCGGCAAATCTTTTAGAAACATTTTCTTCTTAAAATAGTGCATGGTTTCTACGCCAGGGGGCGTAGATGTATATCTTATTTTTGTCAATATATCTACTTCTAGGAGTCCGATTTGAAAAATTCCTTCTTTGTTGGATAGTGTTTCTAATGTGACATGTAGTTTATATAATTTCAAAAATTTTATGTAATGCATAGACTTTCCGCTAGGGGGCGTAAGTGTAAATTGCGTTTCCCCCTATATCTCTGCTTCTAAATCTCCGATTTGAAAAATTCTTTCTGCACCGCATGCAGCTCCTGATGGGAAATCCTTTGCACATATTTCTAATTTTTGTAAGAAATGGTTTGGCCACCAGGCGGCGTAAGTTTTAATTTCTGCTTCTGTTGTATTTGCAGCAAAATATGAGCTTCTAAAATCTCGATTGAAAAAAAAGTCGTTTGTTGACCGATACTACTCATGTCGACAAACCTTTTAGGAAAATTTTCTTCTTGAAAAAAGGCATGGTTTCTACGCCAGGGGCGTAGATGCATATCTTATTTTTGTCAATATCTCTACTTCTAAGCGTACGATTTGAAAAATTCCTTCTTTGTTGGATAGTGTTTCCGATGCCAAATATTTTCCCTATAAATTCAAAATTTTCAAGTAAATCATAGACATTCCGCTAGGGGGCACAAAGATAAATTGCGTTTTCTGCGTTATTTCTACTTGTGAAGCTCTGATTTGAAAAATTTTTCCTGTATCGCATACAAGACCTGATGGAAAATATTTTTCACATAACTTCTAATGTTTGGTAAAGAATGGTTTAGCCACCAGGGGTCAAAAGTGTTAATTTCTGCTTCTGAAGTATTTGTTGCAAAATCTGGGCTCCTGAAAACTCGACTAATTTTTTTTTCCTGGACCGATACCGCCTATATGGATAAACCTTTAGAAAATACTTTCTTCCTAAAATAATGTATGGTTTTCCCACCAGGGAACGTAAAGTTACATCTTATTTTTGTCGATTTCCCTGTTTCTAAGAGTTCCTAAGCTCACGATTCCGTTTACAGAAATATCTGAGGGATTAAAAACCCGACTGAAAATCTTCTTTCTTTCGTCAAATCTACTGTTTTGCATACCGGTTCCATTGACTTTGAATAGCTTTGATAAATTTAATTTGCGTCAGAACGGATTCAAAAGACGTGCTTATTACACCCGAAAATTCGGTGTCATCTTTCTTGTTATAGTTACATGGAAGAGAAGCAGGGCAAAGAAATATTTTTGGATGACCTTGTAGGCAAAAATAGCGAATGCTATGTTTTATGTGCAAGCATATTCATATGTTAATCGAATGTTCGTATTACTGGACGAGGGTAAACAGTCTGTTCACGCAATTAGGACATTTCATTAATCGTAAGAGTTTTAGTGTAAAGAGAATGGTAGCTACGTTGTCAAGACCGCAGTTTTCAAAGTGACATTATAGGAGAGTTGACTTCTCCGTGTGATAAAACTTCACTGATAGGAGGGAAATCAACAAGTAAAATTAGATAGGCATGTAGTCTGACTGACAAGTGTTTCATGTGTGCAGTGATAATTTCTGCTAAAGTCGCCATGAGCTTCACTAAAAGTAATCTCCTGCGTCCATCCTTTGGTTCCTTACGGGTAATACAAAAGGAAGTCTCTGGTTGACGAGTGCGGTCAGAGGCGCTGGATTCTGGCTAATCGCTGGAACTGATCTCAGACCCGAGGATGGAATACCTGGGGCGCTGGCCTGAATGCGAATGAATGCCGGGACAGAATGCCTGAATGCGAGGGCAGAATGTCATGCCCGGGTGCTGGCCTTCTCGCCTCCTCGGAGCTGTCTGCACGAAATCAGGGGAAGGTGACTGCTTATGTCCCTAGATGCTCACGGTGCTCGTTGTACCCCGAAACAAACAAAAAGAAGCAAACCACAAAAGGTATCCATTTTTCGCCCCAAAATCACAGGAAAAGCGTCCTGTAAGTCAGATGTACGCACTGTACCTGATTCGTATTATTCACACTTAATATTAAAAATTGTATAGAATGACTCCCACGTAACATTCTTTCTTTTGCTTTAAATTACCTAAATTAAGCAATTTCAATCAAAATTGATAAAAATAATTAATGATACAAATTAAATCAAAAATGATAAATGATACAAATTAAATCAAAAATGATAAATGATAAAAACAAGTCACAATTTATAAGCTTTTGAAAGACTCGGAGTTCTTCTTTCCGGGATTTTTCCACCTGATCCATTGACCGCTACGGTCAGGGCCCGACTAAGATGGCCGGGGGCCCAGGACCAAGTAAGTGGTGAGGCCCCCATCAAAACAAAAATTTTCATTAACACATAGCACGTGAGATATGATACACACACACACACACACCTAATATATATATAGTGGAATACTGTTTATACGTTTCTCATTTATAAGTGTTTTCCATTTATACGTTGTTCAGCTAAGGTCCTGAACATCAATTGGTATGCTTGACTTAATTTTCGTTCACACGACTTTTCGAGTCATTCTCTTGAAAGACGTGTATATGGTTTCGTTTCAGTTTATCTATGCAGGGTTTACGGGAAAACAACGAATTTTCACGAGTGACAACCCGTGATACATTTGCAAAGCAGAAATATATCTTATTTAACTGTTCATCATTGGTTGGTTTGTTGACTGACAAGGACATGCGACTGCGTTCAGAAGACCCACGATAAATTTTATACTGCTGAAAACCTATAGACGATATTCATACGTCAAATGATCAATGAAACCCGGTAAAATATATTACTTTCACAATAATGATAAGCTCAACAATTATTACAAGTAATTTTTCTAGAAACAATTTAAAAGGGTGGGGGGACCAGGGCCCATGAAGTAATCAGGCCCTGGCTAGGGTACTTATTTATTTAAAACTACATCACTGCCACCTCCACCCCCAGGGATGTCGCCAAAGGAGTGCGAGGGTGAGCTTGAGCCCACCTGAAATTTGTCTTGCCCACCCTGTTCAAAATGTGTCATTTCCCCGTATATTTAACTTTCAAATATAATCTGCACTTTGCCATATAATAAGTCTTGTGTTTTATTTCGTGCAGCCCTATGTATTTCCCCTAGGAAGTGCGTTGCTTACGTCTCCAGAAAAAAGGTTGCAAAATAGCACCGCAGGGCCATGGAAATTTAGTTGTTTTCCACTTCCTTAGTTTAAGCCTCTTTTTCAGGTTTGTATGGCCTGAGGGCTATGAGGAGGGTGAACAGGAATTCACTGAAGGGGTCACTACTAATTGCTCTGTTTTCTTTACAAAATAGGAGATTCCAACACGGAAAGTGGAGTCTAAAAACACAGTAGCGCTCTCATTGGCGCACCCACGGAGGCGCCTTTGGGGGCTTAAGCCCCCTGTTTAATTTGTGACGTACGTCATTATTATTGTTTAATAATGACGTTTTTGATATTAAACAATAATAATGACGTACGTTACAAATTAAACATTCAAAAATATTATTTTACATGTTCAAAAAATTACATAGTGTCTCCTATTACATGGTGTCTTCTTCCCAAAGCCCCAAAGAGATTACAAGCAACGTACGTCACAAATTAAACTTTCAAAAATATTATTTCACATGTTCAAAACATTGTCTAGTGTCTTCTATTACATGGTGTCTTCTTCCCAGAGACCCAAAGAGATTAAGAGTGACGTACGTCACAAATTAAACATTCAAAAAATATTATTTTACACGTTCAAAAAATTACATAGTGTCTTCTATTACATGGTGTCTTCTTCCTAAAGTCCAAAAGAAATTAAGAGCGACGTACGTCACAAATTAAACATTCAAAAATATTATTTCACATGTTCAAAATATTAAGTGTCTTCTATTGCATGGTGTCTTCTTCGCAAAGCCCCAAAGAAATTAAGAGTGACGTACGTCACAACCGTATATAAACTATACGCATATTCTATTAAGAAGAGACCTAAGCAAAAAATATATATATATATTTTTGACTCATACCAAGTACAACATAGAAAAGGTTATGTATCTACCGGTGTGAGTAAAAGGAGAAAAGATAAAAAAATAAAATAAAACAACTGAATGTAGAAAGTGTCGAGAATACTGAGCCTTGGCTTTATCAAGGACCAGCAAAAACTCTGCATTTTCTCACTTCCACAAAGACCTAGTTGGAAATGGGTTTCTGCAAGGCCATAGATGCAAGTAACAAGCCCACCAAAAATTGCTTTAAAAAATATATATATGTCATGACCTCCGCAGATATATATATATATATATATATATATATATATATCATCATCATCATTGTCAACCATTATCAATCCACTGCTGGACGAAGGTCTCCCCAAGTTTCCTCCACAACGGTCTGTATATATATATTTATATATAGCCCCCTCCAACAAAATTTCCTAGGTGCGCCACTGAGCTCTCTTAATACTGCACAGGGACAGTGAAAGTGCAGAAAGTGACTGACGTCTGCTTTGCGGGAGAGGAGGGCAAGGCAAAGTCACTGGCTGGAAGGAAGGAAATTAAAGAGGGGGACTGTATTGTGTTTGCGTGGCACAACGTTAAGATTTAATTTAGATAGCCAAAAACGCCATGTTCTTTAAAATAAATTATTCAAGTACAGTACTATATTCGTGAGCAAAAATGCAAAATTTTGAAAAGCAATTTAAGGCAACGCATTCAGAAAGTTGAAGGCGATACTCTACCAACACTTGTATCTTACACCAGTAGCGTAACTAGTCAGGCCCGTGTGTCCAGGTGGAGGGAATGGGGATTTTTTTTTTTTTGATTGGAGGTTTAACGACCACCGTGAGCAACTCAATGGGCTATAAGCAGTCGCCCGTCCCTAATGTAGGGTCACTGGTTCCAGGGAAGGGAGAGAGCCGTAAGACAAACACAACATCCATGCCTGACCGGGATTCGAACCCGGACCCCTTACGGACGAATGATCAGAGGCCAGCGCCTTAGACCACTGCGCCACCGGGGCGGCGGAATGGGGATTGCACGAATTCCTTTGTAGCTGGTAGAGAAAAACATTAAAGCAATCCCGGTGATGCAGTGGTCTAAGCGTTGGCTTCTGATCATTCGCCCGAGAAGAGTCCGCGTTCGAATCCTGGTGAGGCATAGATGTGATTGTCATACAGCACGGGCTCTCTCCCTTCTCTGGAACCAGTGACCTTAAATTAAGGACGGGCGACTGCTTATATTGTACCCCATTGAGTTGCTCACGGTGGTCGGTCGTTAAACCTTCAATCAAAAAAAAAAAAAGCATTAAAATTTTTTTCTTTCAGTGTTTCGTAAGAAAAACAAGTTGCTATTAAGTTGCCCTACCAAAAATAATGCTTGCCCACCTGTTGCCCATCCTGATTTCGAAGTCTAGTGACGTCCCTGCTCCCCACCTCTCCTTTTTTTAGTTTCTTATATTTATAGTATCAGAAAGTGTAGTGATCGGTAGAAACCAGACTTCAAGATTCTCACGTTTGGGCAGGGCCGGATAAAAGGCCTTAGTGGGCCCCAAGACTAAGACATTTGAGTGGGCCCCAAGGCTAAGACATTTGAGTGGACCCCAAAGCTAAGGCATTTGAGTGGGCCCCAGTGACGTAGCCAGAAATGTCTTAAGAGGAGGGGGGTTCATGGATTCGGTTCATTGGTGAAAGCCTCATATAAAAATATTTATTGCTTTAAATTCGTACTCAATCCACCCTCAAGGAGGAGGGGTCCGGGCCCGAGGAACTCCCCATTGGCTACGCCTCTGGTGAGCCCCCGAAGGACTTATAAAGGGAAATTGTTATGAAGTCTGTTAAGGGCCGCGGGTGGCTTAGTGGTCAGCGTTCGTGACTGCCATAGGGATGACCTCAGGTTCGATCCTGGGCAGGCACGAACGTTCGAACCACTAAATACCCGCGGTGCGTCGGATGGGCACGTTAATCCGTCAGACCCCGGGTACCGGCCACCCGGTAATAAATAAAGGCGTCTTCCTCCCCCTTTCTACCTCGCTTCCGGGTCACTTTCCTATCGGGCACTCTAGCCCAAAACTCCTAGCTTCCTATTTCTAAGGGTTGTTCAAGACCTGGGGTCAGACACTCCCTTCCTGAAATCCTGTACACATGATCTGAAGTCCGTTAAAACACGGAACTGTAACTACGTTATCTGCAGAGTTTTCATAATAAATCGCTGCATTTTTCATTGTTCTCACAAAAACATGAGTTAAAAGCTTAAGATTCCTAAATTTTGTCTTAGATTTTCTAATGATTTAGCATTGTATATTTTTCTCAGTGCATATTTTTTGTTAAGCAATGTGAAGCCACAGGGGACTTCTACCATCAACGATTCCAAGTGCAAATTAGGAGGTGTGGGTGGATGGTAGTGAAAAAGCTGAAACTGTCTCGCCGACCCCGTTGTACGCAGCGACATGAAACCTTGACCCTTGTTGAGTCACTGCTTTGAAATCTGTTCTTCTTCCAGCCTCTGTTTCTGACCAAGTGGAAATCATACGGGACAAAAAAGTAAAACCTCTCTCATTCTCTCTCTACCTAACTCTCTATTATTTGCCCAGGGATGCTGCGGCCTGGGACTTTGATCATGGTGAGCCCCAAGGCTATAACCCCCCCCTCCCTCCTCCTTTATCCGGCCCTACGTTTGGGCACTCAAGGAACAAGATTTCACCATTTTGGTAAGAAAACGCTCAAATATTAGGGCCCAAACTGGGGCCGTTTTGGGATGCAAAAACTAAAATCAGCCCCGTATTATTAAGTAAGGTGTCGTTAAGAAGCGAAAACTAATTTAAAGTGCAATGGTGAAAGCTATTTGTTACTGGGAGTCTTAGTTTTCGAGATATTTGAATAGGGCAATTTTGGGTACAGCAGAAAACAAATTTAAGTAAAAATTATCGAGTAAAGATGTTTTTTTAAGTTACATTTAGTGAATAGAGTAACGGTGAAAATTTTGCATTGCTCCGAGTCTTAGTTCTGAAGATATTTGGGGAAATGTTGATGAAATACACTGACGGAAAAAAATCCCAACACCAAGAAGGGGTTGTGTTAGATAAACGACAGTTGGTAGGCGGTGAGAGTACATCTGTAAGATGACGTCTATGCAAATTTCGCGCTAGGCGCATACGTGTGGTGCTAGTAGCGCCCCTCGGAACATGCAAAACAGGTTTGCTGTAAATACGCGCTGTAACGTTCGTGAGCGTTAGTTATCGTTGAGATTCGACGTAGTGTGTTGATGTTAGTCAAGAATGCCTTTAAGAAGACAAAGAAGCCATTATTAACAGCTCACGGAGTTTGAACGACGTCGTGTAATAGGGCTACGAGAAGGTGGATTTTCTTTCCGCAATATTGCAGAACGACTTGGCAGGAATGTAGCCACTGTGCATGATTGTCGGCAGCGGTGGTCAAGGGAAGGTACTGCCTCAAGAAGACCGGGTTCCGGCCGGCCACGTGGCACTACTGAGAGGGAAGACTGCCGTGTACGGCGTATGGCCGTGGCGCATCGTACCGCGTCTGCGGCAGCAATTCGAGCTGCAGTTGCCACCATAGTGACACAACGAACTGTTACAAATCGGTTACTTGAAGGACAGCTCCGAGCCAGACGCCCTGTAGCGTGCATTCCACTTACTCCAAACCACTGCCGTTTGCGACGTCAGCGGTGTCAAGCTAGAGCTCATTGGAGGACGGAGTGGAGATCTGTTGTGTTTTCTGATGAAAGCCGGTTCTGCCTGGGTGCCAGTGATGGCCGTGTGTTGGTTAGAAGGAGGCCAGGTGAGCGCCTGCAACCAACCTGTCTGCGGCCGAGACACACTGGACCTACACCTGGAGTTATGGTCTGGGGAGCAATTTCCTATGACAGCAGGAGCACTCTCGTGGTTATCCCACGCACCCTGACGGCACAGTTGTACGTCGGTCTGGTGATTCAACCTGTTGTGCTGCCATTCATGAACAGCATTCCAGGGGGTGTTTTCCAACAGGATAACGCTCGCCCGCATACCGCTGTTGTAACCCAACATGCTCTACAGAGTGTCGACATGTTGCCGTGGCCTGCTAGATCACCAGATCTTTCACCAATAATGCACGTATGGGACATCATTGGACGACAACTCCAGCGTCACCCCCAACCAGCATTAACCGTCCCTGTATTGACCGACCAAGTGCAACAGGCATGGAACTCCATCCCACAAACTGACATCCAGCACCTGCACGACACAATGCATGAAAGTTTGCGTGCTTGCATTCAACATTCTGGCGGTTACACCGGTTATTAATGTACCAGCATTTCACATTTAAAATGGCTCTTCTCGCGCTTACAATAAGCTGTGATCTTGAAACCTTAATCGATTAAATATGTTACCTATACAAATGTATTGCCGCCATTTCATTTCTCTACAACTATTTTTTCGTGGTGTTGGGTTTTTTTTCTGTCAGTGTAGCTTAGTCATGTGATTATGCATGGGGGAGGGGGCTAACTGTACAGTTTTTCTGTTGCATTTTTTTTTAATTGGAAAAGAATTTTAGGACATTCGCATTTTAAAAGAAAACAAATTATGCTCTATAGGGTTTACCGGAACGCGTGCCACCTAAAAAAGTACCGGAACGTCGTTCCGATCCCCCATACACCACTGCTATACCGCCGAGAGACCACTGTGTGCTCGCAGCGCTAGTAGAGGGAGAAATAGAATACACATAAAATGTGCAATGATCAGAGAAAAAATGTTAAACGCGTAACATAATGTGCATTCAAATTCGGTTGTATAACTACATGTAACCTGGCCGATCTAATAGATTAAAGGAGAAAAACAATGAACAAACTGTGTATACATATTTCGTTAAAAGTCTGCATTTTGAAATGATCTATCGAAAAAAAAAAAAAGAGAAAAAAGTACTGCATGTGAAAAGTTTTTTTGTCCGAAAAATACTGCAGATAATTGATTTAAAACAATTCAAAAGGAAAAAAAAATACTGCAGGTGAAAATTTTCCGGGGGGGGAGCTTTGGACCAACGTCTTGGCTATATCCTAGTTTCGTTACTGATAACTAACGCTAGCAGCTCAAACGCGAAAGCGGAGCTCGCTAATGTTTACAAAGGGGGAAAAAAAGTCTTAACTGCGCTTAACAGAGTTGAAGGATTGAATTTTTTTAAGGCCAAGGACATGCAATTGCAGATGAAATTTTGATTTATGTCGTACAAATTAATACGAACAAATTTCAAATTCTTGCTTTCAGATTATATCAAATTGAGCCCAATTTTATCAGCTAGTAGCCAAATAAACATAATATTTCACATGTTATCACAAAAACTGAGGAAGAATGAATCTTCTCAAAATTAGATTTGGGTTCGATTCCCGCTCCAGGATGATGCAATTTTCAAACTTTCTGAGGAGAAAGTAAAAGGTAAACAGCCTAATAGGGCACTTCCTTGCTCCAAAATAATATGATTCCATATACTGAAACAAAAATAAAGAAGGAGGCAGGCCAGTTTTTCCTGATAAAAGCTTTTAAATTAATAAATAAAATCACTCTTTTGTTAAAAATTTGTTTTAATTTAATTGTAGCACATACGCTGTAAAAAAACAGCGAATTTTCCTTAAAACAAATCATATTTTCTGGAATTCTAAAGATATATCACATTTTCTAGAATTCTAAAGATGTATCATATCTAAATGTTTTTTTTTTTTTTTTTTTACTTTACCATCCCCTCCCCACTTTCAAATACGTTACCGCATTTCATCGTAATGACACTGAGATTTACAGATTTTAAGTTATTATTATTATAACCACCTTAAACTTTCACACATTCATGAAATAGCAAATTAAAGTTCACCATTTTGTGACTCCCTACTACATGTTCAACAATTTGTGCGTAAACCAGATGCTCATCATCATCAGGAATTTCCACTACTAAGAGGATTTCCTCGACCATATAGTTCAGCCAGTCTTCCTCCACTTCTCTCTATCCAAGGCCATCACTTCATCCAGTCCATTATTTTTTAAACGTGATTTAATCTCCTTCATCCACCTTCTCCTTGGTCTTCCTCTTTCCCAGAGCCTCCCACTCCACCAGAATTTTAAGAAGCCTTTCTGATGACATTCTCCTTACATGGCCGAACCATTGCAATCTCCTCATCTCAATAGTTTGAATAATGTCTACTTTAACACTCATAATATCTCGAATTTTTGTATTACGCACTTTTTCACATCTGAGTTTTCTTGCAAAACGCCTCCAAAAGTTCATCTCTGTAGCCAATAATTTTTGTTGATGTCTTTTATTCAATGTCCACGTCTCCGCACCATATAAAATGATGCTCTGACCAATCGCAGAAAAAATGTGTCTTTTAACTCTTGGAAAGACATTGCTGCTCCAAAGAACATAATTCAAAACAGAAATAACAGCTTTCCTGCCCTCCGCAATTCTCCAATGAATGTCATGATGACATGTACCAACTTGATGTATTATGGATCCGAGGTATTTAAATTCCTCAACTGTTCTCAATGTAAAATGATCGGTTATTTCAGTGAAGTCTCTGGGATCATAGGACAAGTGCTCAGTTTTATTTTTGCTAATTTTAAATCACCAACGGTCATATTCACAGATCAGTTTACGAAACATATAAGCTACGCCATCCTTAATTTCTGGCAAGATTACTTGATCATCCGCAAACAGCAAATAGTGCACGAAATCCTTCTGAATACGTAATCCCAAACTTCTGCACTTCGCTGACCCATTCTCTGAGACAAACCTCAATATAGATCTTAAATAATGTAGGGGACGTACAGCATCCCTGTAAAAGACCTTTACTACTCACAAAAACCTCTGATAGTTGTTGATAATACATTTATTTTCACTATATATCTCTTGAATAACACTGATTATTTCTTCACCAATATTTGCCATCCTCAAAGCCTTCCAAAGTAGTTTTCGAGGAAAACTATCGTAAGCCTTTTCCAAGTCTATGAATGTTAATTCCATGCCTCTCAATTTCTCTCTTTGTTTCTCCAGGATCTGTCTCATTGTAAATATATGATCTATACATGATCTGCCAGCCGTGAATCCACTTTCATCCTCGATTCCTTCATACTGTTCTTCAATCCTTCTTCGAACAATTCTTCCAAACGTTTTTATAAATGGGTTTGTTACACATATTCCTCTGTAATTACCACATACTTTTCTGTTTCCCTTCTTGAAAATTGGTGTCAAAAAAACAAGTTTCATCTCCTGAGGTACTCCTCCATCACCCTCCAAGATTCTGTTGTATAATTTAGTAAGGAGTGTAACTACTCCCTCGCCACCATATTTTAGTAATAGTTAATTCTACCAGGGCCCGGGGCTTTTCCATTTTTATCTTCTTTCAGTGCCCTGATTAAACCAGATGCTTAAATAAAAAAAAAAAAAAAAAAAAAAAAACAATGAAAAGAACAATACCAAAATTGTTTTTCGGCTATATGTGGCGGCCAGTGGTTCAGTGACTTTAAAAACAGTACCCGAAATTAAAAAAAGAAAGAAAACAATTTTCATACATGAGCGCGTATAAAAGTTAAGAAAAGTCATTAATTTGTCAGTTATTCTGCCTTGCATCAAAGTGAATCACTGAAACATGTACCAGGAAAAAAATATGTATATACCAATTTATTTAAGAAGGATGGTTATTATTCTCAACGCAAAAATGTTGGCCATGCAAAAATTTTCGCTACGCAGATTAGTTAAAGTTATCCTTTTAGCATTTTGTGAGAAAGTTTATTCTCCCTCTGAACTTTCCAGTCTTTTTCTTAATATCACAGCAATTTCAGATAATCATTTTTCTTTATGATAGCTTTCGCGTGTTTTCATTTTTCATGTAACGACTTTATTAAACTACGAGATTCATTTTCTAGTGTCCGGAATGGCCCCGCAAAAGTTCCATCCGGCTCTAATTGCAACATTACTGAGGGGTTAAAATTTCTTGATTCGTTCACTGTCAATAAATAATGCATATCATCTCTGAAACGATTGGTTGATTAAGATGCAGTTATGTAGTGGTAATTGTGAATAAAATACTTCATCTTGTCAAAGTTTGCTGCGTTACAGATTAAATACACTCATTTGAAAAAGAAAGAAAAAATAATAGTTAAAAACAACGGAGGCAAGGGAATCAATAAGCATCAAAGTAGCAATTTCGCATATATCCCAAGGCTCAAATTGGATTGCGCAAAGGGCGACCGGACCATAACTTCCATCACGGCTGTCTGTCAACGATATGCACGTAAACGTTCATTTACTGAATCAACTGTTCAGAATGTGGTAACTCCATGGCTTCGGTTCAGTACGTGACTTACCTGTATGCAGTTTCATGTTCCTTTCCTAACTCGTCCTGTGCGTGGTGCTCTTGGCCACTGGCGTCATAAAATCTTCTCACTCACCACTACACAAAGCTAATTCCAACAGCATATTTCGATACGACTGGGGAAAAAAATCTATTAATTTAATAAAATATTTGCGAAGAATATAAAAATTATGTGTAAGATATTCAGTATTTAAAAAAACATTATTTTTCAAATAAATTGGAATGCTCTGTGTGTGTGAGAGAGAGAGAGGGAGAGAGGGAGGGAGGGAGAGAGAAAGAGAGAGAGAGAGAATAGTATCATGCGCTGGACTCCTGTGCTCAATAAAGCAGTCATTTTAAAGTTTTTGCATAACTATATATCTTGGTTTAATTCAGAAAACAAGAGGAGAAGACAAACTATCCGTTTGAGATGTGGACGTTTTAAATATCGCACACAATTTTGGGCTTGAAAAATGTCATGAAAAAAGAGCGAAAAAAAAATCTGTTTTGGCGCATGAAAAGCTTAAAGGTAATAAATATTAATAAATTGAAATTATATTCTGTGCGGTATTTAGTTAAAAAAGGAGTTGTCTTGAGGGTGTTAGATTTAAGAAGTTAAGGAAACAAAAGTTCCTACAGTAACAAGTTTATTTTGCTGTCACTCATCCAAATATTTCAAAAAATATATACATCATTTCTGCTCCTCTAAGCAGCTATGTTCTTAGATGCGCTTTCTGCGCAAGTCCAAGGAACGGACTTCGCTGTACTTTTCTAAGTGTTGAATGCATAATAATAAAAAAAAAAATCACATCAGATTTCAAATGTTGGTGTCCTTAGTCCCCATGAATATGCTAATAAAAGAAGCGCGATCAGTGTAAAATTTTTGGGGAAAAAATGCAAGCCTCCTAATGAAAATCAATATAGAAAAACAACCGGAGAGTATAAATAAGCAAGGAAAAGCCAGGACATTGAAGCTGAGCGAGTGGGTTGAGAACGCCCGGCTTCATCCAAGTGCGTGTGTGTGTGTATGTGCGTGCGTGTGTTTCGCGTTTTTTGCCGGAGAGAGGAGCGTTTGCGCAGAAAAGCCAGTATTCCAGCCCTGCGGTGCGGCGGCCAGTTCTTACCCCCGCCCTTTAGGGTGAGCTACGTCATCATTAGCCGCTCTACCCAGAGAAACACCCAGCACGTGGGGTGAGGTAACCAATCAGGGAGGGAGACTCTTCGTGACGCACTGTCTCTCTCCCCCTTATATGGATAGCTGACGACAACAATCATTCCCCCACCCTTCATGCCCCTATCCTGGGGATGGGTTAGCACCCGTGCGTTCTTCAGGCACAACAGAAGTGCTCCTTCCTCGGATTGTATAAGACCACAGGTCTATTGCTTCTGCTGGTGAGTACGCTGCTTCCTGGTGACCCCCCTTTTTTTTTACAACCATCAACAGCTCCGTAATTTTTGCAGTATTCTTGGAACCTTATAGCCACGGATGCAATTCTTGAACATTAAGGTTTTCCTGTTGGCAAGTGTGACAATTTAGCTTGTTTCGTATTATTTTATATTTATCGAAGATATATTTTTTTTTCACGACGAAACGGTCTCGGAAAAATACTGGAGAGGCAGTCGGGTATTCAAAGGGTTACGTTGCTGTGGAAGGAAAGGATTGAGGCCTTCTGGAGAAGCACGCGTAGCAAATAAGTCCATTCGTTATTTGAAGAGATTGAGCTAAATTTTGTGTTATCACAGTCCACTCACAACTGAAAAATGAAGGTTTGTATATTGACATTATGAGAAATCTTTTTTTTCGAGCTTATTTTGATTATAGGTGTGTAACCTGAAATTTGCCACGTTGCCTGGTGACCTACACGCTGTTGTTAAATACAGCCAGAGTGGGTTCAAGGAAATGAATGGTAATGCCATTGGCCTTGAAATAAGTGCATTTTACGTTTTTCTGTACAGATACATCACAGAGTACACAATAGTTTTGTGATATTTGTCCGAACAGCGCCACTTTCCCTAACGCAATATCGATTAGGTTTCCCAGCGGGTGCTGCTCGCTGGCTTTCACCGATGAGCAAGAAAGCTGCGGAGGGATACATAAAACGCCCGAAGCTTTAAAAAATCCCTACGCCTCGGGTGGGCGCTTGTCGTTGAGCTGCGGTGGCAGTGCGAGCTGCGACCTGCGAGGCATGACGAAATCGGGTGGAAGGGAGTGTTCGGTTAATGATGCAGTTTCTCGAAAAGGATCAGTCGTGCTTTTTTGAACCGGCGCCTTTCGCCCGTTGCTGTCGCTTGTAAACAAGAGTAATCTGCTCTTCGATGATTTGCAGACCCTCACGTTTGTTTGTAAACAAGACATACAATCGCTTTGCACTCTATACCTGATTACTAAAGAACCGAAAAATTAAACCAGATTGAAACGGAGGTGAAGTTTTGAATCTTATATTCAAGTAATGAAAACTTCGATGCACCGGTATGCTCAGAGAGTATTTTACTCATTTATTTTCAGGCAAGAATAGGATGTGAATAGGAGGATCGTTGCGTTTTAAAATGAAGCTGATGTGAACTGTTGGAGATGTAGTCATACTTTGACCTCATCAGAATTTGAAACGTTGAAATAGTGTTTGGTGGCAAGTTGCAGTTAGCAAACTAAAAATCATCTCTGTAAAAGCAAAAGTTTGTCAGCATCTGTTTCTACCTGGTAAGTAGCCATTTGTACGTAAATATTGTATGTAGCTGCTGGTGTTCACTACTGACGTGCATGATTTTCCATGCACAAGTAATTTGAAATAAAAAACGAAAACCGTAGTTGATACTAAATATAGTTTTTTACCTTTAATATTTTCAATACTGATTCACTTTCTTCTGTTTCCAATTAAAATAATACATCCGAATGAAATTAAGTTTGGCAGGGAACCAAACAATCTACTCTGAACTTTTTTATAGGTTATGTAGTGGGGTACAGAGTAGAAATTCATGCTTGAACATCAGAATACCAGTTTTCAGTAACTATTCACTTTAGATATAAACTGTATTTTAAGAGGCATTTAAATACCTCATATTTTTTTGTCTGATATTTGTGCTTTCAGATCTGTACATGATAGTTTTATTTTACACGTAATTAAATTTTTGCATTAATAGCATAGCATATGACTGATTAGATACATTCTGCATATTACTATGTACTGAAACGTAGTAGAGTATTTACTGTTGGTGTATAGTTGGGACAGGTTTTCCCCATGTGTTCGGTTTTGCATTGTATTAAATGCTCATCGATATGCTATTGGTTCAATAATCGCATTATTGTGGCAAATTACCATTAACAAATCGCTTCAGTTTGCTGGCCTTTCCTAAAATTTTGGGCTTACTTTACAATAAACATTGCATTCTTATATGTACGTTTGGCAAAAGGTTGCACTAATAATGATTAATCAGTTGATCCTGGACTAAAAAACTTGTAGCAATCGCATAACACTTGTACCCCAAATCTTATTGAATTTCTTGTTTTGTTATACACTTTTGGATTGCATCTGTCATCTCAGATATTTTGGATAAAAACATTATGATGTGGCAGTCACTTTTTCTAATAAATGTGCAGGTGATTCATCGGTAAATATATGACAAATTAAGTTGAAGCAATCTTTGTGGAATAAATTGTTTTTGTTTGTCTTGCTTAGATATATCAAAGGGATTTTCAGGAGTGAAACTTCATCCCAAACACTAGCAACACTTTTGTGTGGTTTCATGGTTGTTTTGCTAAAGAATGTGCTAATGATTAATCAGTTAATTTGTGATAAATTAAAATGCAGCAATCATGTAAGCTCTGCCTGCTGAATCTGACATTTGTGTAGAAATACGTATGTAGTTCTAAATTATATAAGTCACCACATGTATCAAATATATGGTTAGCATAACTTCCAGAGATTTAACTACATGGCAACCTCATTCCTATGTATCAGAGTGGTAAAAAAATTGTGCAAACACATCAATTTGGACTCTGTCCTTGTGGAATAGAAAGTAATCACTGATGCAGTCCTGAAAAGCCACCCCGGTGGCGCAGTGGTCTAAGCGATGGCCTCTGATCATTCGTCCGAAAGGGGTCCGGGTTCGAATCCCGGTGAGGCTTGGATGTTGTGTTTGTCTAACGGCACCTCCCTTCCCTGGAACCAGTGACCCTAAATTAGGGACGGGCGACTGCTTATAGCCCATTGAGTTGCTCATGGTGGTCGTTAAACCTCCAATCACACACACACACAGTCCTGAAAAACTCAGCATCATTGTCAACTGTTTTGTTATGCAATGTGAAGCCACCAGTGGCATACCAGATTCTTTGGAACCTACAGGTATTTCTCATAAAACCAAAATTATTGCACTTTACTGTGTGTCACACAAATGTGCATGTTGCATAGGTGCCGACTATAGGGGGGCAAGGTGAATCTTGCCCCTCCAATAATTTTATTGGAGGGGGCAGTGCCCACCCAATATTTTTGGTTCAATTTAATTAAATAATCCCTTTAGCATCTTAAGGCAGACCAAGCTCAACCTTATGATGCCAAAGCGATTTATTTCCAAAATATTAATAAATAACAAAATAAATAAAAACATTTATCCCATTCTCTGCATTGCTCATTTGATAAGAAACTGGTATTTCAGGCCATTATTAATAGTGTTTAATATGTTCTCATGATATGTGGTAAATGATTAAAACAATCTTATCATAAGTAAAATACAGAAACTTATAATCTAGCGCCTTTATTTAACTATTTATTTTTTTGCCCTTCTTGTTCTTTGTTTGAGTAACTCAGCTAATTTCTCATATTTTTTACTAAACTTTGGAAATAGAATCTCTCTGGATAGTTTTACAAAATCACAGGCCGAATTGTATTTTTTAAAATATTAACATTCAGTGAAAGAATATTTCTGTTTCCTTGTTCATTTGCTGAGGAGCAATTGCATTTTAAATTATATGTCTAATCTGGTAGTTAATCTTTTTGCCCCCCCCTTATTTTCTACCTGACAATGGAAGAGGCATGCCCCTCCCACGTCTGATCTCTTCACGCCTCCCCCTAATAATTTGGAGAAGTTGGCTCCCCTGGCACGTTGTAATTGAAATACTTGCCCTAATTTTATACCAATAGAAAGTATTACAAAACAGTTACTCCAAAGTTGAATGTATCGTGCAAATTTCATTCATTTAGAGAAATAAGTCCAGCATCTTTCAAATGCCTCAGGAGCACACACAAAATAAGTAACTTCCATGTGCCAGTGTCTAATGATATTTTCTGACTTATACAAAAACATAGAACATAAGTAAGGAAATAAATAAATTACAATTCAGAATTGAACAAAAAAAGTAAAAGTGCTTAAAGTATTTACTCTTGAATGTAAAAAACACACTTAATGTTACAATGTTTTGTGCATAGTAAAAACTCTTCTCTTGACTCTGATATTAAAAAAAATGACATAGGACTTTGATTCTCCCAGCAAAAAACACCCTTTCAGTTCATTATGTTCTCAAGCATGCGTAGTTACATGTAAACAGCTGTAATACATAACACCATATCTTCATTCGCAAATACTTTTCACTTATTGAACTGATATTTCTTTCACATTTGGTTTTTAATATACATGAATAAGAATTATTGCTACGACTGTGAGAAGGGGCTTCAGGTCCTCTGAAGTAAGAACTTCCCCTTCATCCAGTTTTTATAAATTTAAACTGCAAAAAAAAAAAAAAAATTCTTTTCTTTTTAATTCTTCTTTCAAGGCTGTCGTAATAATTTGCTGGCTATTTCTTTGTTCACATGAAGTTTCCGCAAAAGATTTTGTAAAACCTTCCTCCTGAGGCTAGAGGCCCCATCGCAATGGGGGAGGGGGGGTTTGCGGGTGCTATCACTACACACCTGGAAGCCACAGGGAATTTCGCCCATTAACAGTTCCAAGTGCTAGCAGGGAGGTGTAGGCAGATGGTAGTGAAAAAGCTGAAACTGTCTCACCGACCCTGCTGTACTCAGTGACATGAAACATCTACCCATAGTGAGTCACTGCCTTAAAATCTGTTTGTCTTCTAGCCTCTGTTTGTGATTGACTGGAAATCATGTGAGAAAAAACTAACACTATTTTATAAACTTCTGTCTATATTCATATAAATATATAGCTGTGTATTATTTGTGGTCTAGTGACATGGCTCGTGGGCACTTGGTAATGGTGTTCCCCTTGGCTATAACCCCGTTAGACCGCCATCTTAATCCAGCCCTGAACACCGAAAAGGTAGTTTTGTAAATAGTGTGTTGCCAGTAAAACTATCACTTCTAAATGTACATAAATATATTTATAAAGAACACTGCAAAAATAATGTGCCTGAGTGAATCTATACATTGCACTTTCTTATAGAAGTAATGCACATATATATGTTGTTTAAAACTACTTCTAACATGAAAGAATAGGCATATGTTAATCTGGGCAATAACACTTTTCCTTTCGAGAATATCATTTTGCATTATAGAGTTAAAAAGGTAATATCATTAAGAAAAGGTAATCGGCAATGTTTGCACCACAACTATTTTATTTATCTGTCTGCAAAATGATTTTTTTTTTCGCAAATTGCGAAAAATGCAATTGGCAGCACGACCCCTGTATATATATATATGATATATACCTCCTCATGAGCACAAACAATGACACCAAAAATGAAAAAAACACCATTAGATATTTTAGAGGTTAGTAGCTGGGAATCACACTTCAGGGAAGAAAGACATCCCCGACTATTGACCCCAACCTCAAATTTCAGGTTTCATGTGGGTGCACATCAATTCTGAAGGGCCAAAAAGTCACGTCCTTAACAATTTAGAAATTTGAGTACCCTGAAGAGTGGTTCCGAGCTAATGACCTCCAAAATACCTATTGGTGTTTTTTCATTTTTGGTGTCATTGATTGTGCTCGTGAGGAGGTATATCTTGAATGGATTGAATCATATTCATATGCTCGCTCTCTAATTTTTGCTGCGTAGTGCAGGATTGGGACAGCAGAGACTACACATGTATACATACTTTCCTGCTTTGTTGGCATAAGGCTGTTTATGAATTTTAGTTTTACCCAGATATATTTATTTAATTCAATTTCCACTAGAAGAATCTTCTGAGGTCCTTTGGTTTTTTACAGACAATTCTGGCCTCTTGGTTTTAGTCAAGGCCTGTTCTCAATGTATAGAAAGATTATCAAAAATTTTGCTTAATCCAGAGTCCAGAAACATCTGTAAAAAACTAAAGGAATTCAGAAGAAAGAAAGATTAAATGAAGATTCTTCAAGTGAAAATAGAGTTAAAATTTTAGTTTTTAACCTGACAAAAAACCTCTCTCTCAACTTTTTAAACTCTAATTATGGAAATGGTGTCTTTCTACTACTCTCTTAGACATTCACTCTGAGGATTTCCTTCATTTTGCAGAATAGTTAGGCATTAAATTTTACAGGAAATGCATTTGTATAAAAAGAAAACTCTGTGAATTCAAAAAAATCACATACATTTATCCAAGTTCCCTAAAATCTTGGAAGGTTAAACTTGCCATGTGTTCTGACTGCTTAAATATTTTGGGAGAACTAAAGGGTGGGCCCAAAAAAGTTGGGTAGGGTGCGTCACACTTGTGTAGTGCATTTATCCTATCGCCTTCGAGTCTTAAGCAATGAAAGGAATAGGTATATGCAAATCCAGAGTGATTCTTATAACCATTGCTTTTAGTTTTATTTACATCCATAGAAAATTTTACATGTTACCAGTAACCAGCTTTAAACTGCTAAGTTCAACTTGGTACATGTGCATTGTCTTGCTGGAGGAGTCTAGCTGTGCATATTGCATTAGCAAATTCTTGGTGGTATGGCATATTATTTGTGCACAGAAAAAGTCATAATGTTTATATGTAGTCTAAAGTGAGTGTCATTACATGACAGGTTGTGTTTATTCACTCACAAGTTCAATCTATGTGTATGTGATCAAAAGCTGGTGTGAATAACTCAAAATTAAGATTAATAAAAAAGTGGGCACTTATTTGTTAATATTAAAAGATCACTAATTTTTTAAACAATTCATTTACAAAACATTTGGCAACACAAATAATTTATACAAGATTGTGCTTTGTAGGGTTCTGTATAAGGAGCCCTGTGTGAGACCTTGTGAAGCACCTCAGAACTATTTTTTGACAACAGAGGCAAGATATCAAAATATGCATTTTTTGGTCAGATCATAAAATGCATTGTGCTGTTGTAAAATAGGGTGCGATAACGTCATTTGAATATGCCACAGATAAAACGATTATATCGATAAAATCTAAATTTATATAGAATTTGGATTTTACTATATCTATGTGATATGGTTTTTCAATATAAAACATTTCACTTATAAACAACATTAAACTATATTAATTTAGCCACCTCCCCATTTGTATGAATTCCACAGGAACCTCCAAAATATCTATTGGCCTTTACGATATACGTGTAAGGATATCTCATTCCATTTTTCACCTCCCCTTCCATTTCCTTTCTTTAAGGAAAGACTGATTTTATTATACTGAAACAGAAAACATTTGTGTTTTTATAAAAACACTATACCTTTCAAGATAACTGTTTTTTTTTTTTTTTTTATATAAGGCTGATATTTTGTGAGATGCTTTTTTTTTCTCATACAGATAACTATATGGATGGTATTTTGTGAAACAATATTCAGAGTTCTATGTAGATAATAATTGAAATAGCAAATAATATTCTAGTTTTATCAGAAGTAATTTTAAATAGCAGGAAATAAAAATCCAAATATTTATCCAATTACAGACATAATTTAAAAGGATGAAATGTGAGGGGGCAAATGTGATGTTCCACTCCGGCCCGTAAATAATTATGGGGCAGCTGCCCCTCTCTGTCCCCAGGCCACGGGTAGCCTAGTGGTCAATGTTTGTGACTGCCATGGAGAAGACGTCTGGTTCGATCCCAGGCAGGTACGAGCGCTCTAGCCGTCGGACCCCGAGTAATAAATAAGAGCGTCTTCCTCCCCTTTCTACTTTGCTTCCATGTCACTTTCCTATCAGGCACTCTAGCCCAAATCTCCTAGCTTCCTATTTCTAAGGGTTGTTTAAGACCTGGGGTCAGACACTCCCTTCCTAAAATCCTCTACATAAGAACTGATCTGATCTGGAGATAATGGATCTTTTTGTCTAACTCCTCCCTGTATATTGAAAACTGAGGCTAGGTTCTCTAACTTTATTGTTGCTGTAGCCTTGCTATATATTTATCATCATTCAAGGGAAAAATTTTTGTTTGAATTTTAAATGATTTTAGAGATTTTAAATTTCAAATCTGAAGTGGGATGCCCAGAAAAACATTGAGTGAGTTAGATTTCTATGCAGGGACTAACATGCAGAAAAGAAGCTGAAGCTTTTTTCTTTAATGGGTAAACCAAAATATGTTCAATTCCAAATGGAGAATTATACGGCAAAATAAAAACCTATGAGAAAATATCAATATATAAATATATGTGTGGTTGTGATTCAGTTTTTTTTTTTTTTTTTTGAGCCATAGTTATTAGCTGAACACTATTTTCTTCCTTTTGGTTTTCTTTTCTTTTTAATTTATTAAGTACACGGATTTTACTTCTGGAAATAACTGAAGTTTACCTGTGAACTTAATTCATGAGGCTTGAATAACTGGAAGCTCGGGGCTGAGGATATGCATAGACTCATCAAATAAATTACTATGACATTTTTTTAATTACAAGTTTTGTAGAGGTAATTTTTAATGTATTTGGTGGTCAAATTTTGAAACTAGAACCTAGTTCATTGTCTGTACCAGGGCTCAACAAATGTGTTGAAACAAAGTCAGATTTCAAAGAATAATGCATGGACATAGTGTGGTGATGATGCTGGAACGAGAAGTGATAAAGTGTATTTGTTGTCAAACTTTTTCTTTTTTACCCAAACCGTTTATTGTAAAATAAAGTTCCAATCCACTCCACGATTTTCTTTTTCCCATTGTTCCTGTTGCTGCCCTAAAAATGTTAAGATTTTAGATTTTGATTTTATTGAAACACAATTTGTGGAACTCAAATTTCATACATAATATTTCATAGTATCATATTTTCCTTTGTATATTCAGCAGACCATAAAAAAATTCAGAAAAAAAAAAAAAAAACTTCGTAAGATCCGTGGTGGCGTGCAATCCACAGACCGTGAAAAAATAAATAAAAAATCTGACGCATAATTTGGGGCTCCGTATAATCTGTAGATTGTGAAATTCTGGGGAAAACGATTTTTTACATTGTGTACTCAGCGTTGCATCCGTAGCCCATGAAATTCAGAAGAAAAAAGAATGTTGTAATCTGCACCTGTCATGTTGATCTGAACCGTAGTTTCCAACACAAAAGCCGTGATTCACAGTATGACTGACCCAGAAGTCCAAAGAAGTAAGAAACGATCGTTATATTAAAAAAGCAACTGTCATTTTTAAGTATTTCTCTGTTATGTTTAAGTAAATAAAGAACTAATGTCTCTGGCTTTTGTAGCATTGCCATAGTTCATTAGTTAGACCTAAAAATACAGTAGAAATTACGGCAATTTGTAGTATTTGTCTCTTTTCTGAGCCAGGGAAGAGACAAATACTAGGATATGTTTCTACTAAATAGCGAACAAAAACCATAACTAACACGTTAGCGTAGCAAAACTAATAAATGCGATTCGCAAAATGATTACATGCCATGGAATAGCTCTACAGGTTTCTCACATAAAATATATATATATATATGTATATATAATATATATCTCCCAAGCTCTTTAATGCCACATTGGAAAATGTCTTTCAATCACTGAACTGGGAAAACAAAGGGATAAAGATTAATGGAGATTATCTAACTTACTAACTCACCTTCGTTTTGCTGATGACGTAGTCATTTTTGCAACTACCCCATCAGAGCTGCAGAGTTGATCCAGGAACTTGCTGACAAGAGTGAAGTGGGATTAAAAATGAACTTTCAGAAGACAAAACTGATGTACAATGCTTTTACAAGAAATGAAGATTTATCGATTGATGGAGAAGAACTGGAGATAACAGATACGTACATTTATCTTGGACAACAGATATCAAGTGAGGGTCACATTGATGAAGAAATTAATCGGCGTATAAAACTTGCCTGGAGAGCTTTTGGAAGAAACAGCATAATTTTCAAGAGCAAAATGCCATTATGTCTTAAAAGAAAAGTGTTTGATCAATGCATCCTTCCAGTGCTTACGTATGGTGCAGAGACATGGACCTTAACTAAAAGAAACATACAAAGGCTACATACTACTCAAAAAAGCATGGAGAGGTGCATGCTTGGTGTAACCAGGAGAGATACGAAGAGGAACTCGTGGATCCGAAAAATGACAAGAGTGGAAGACATCATGATCAGAGTTAAATCCCTGAAATGGCAATGGGCTGGGCATACTGCCAGAAGGACAGACTATCGATGGACAGCCGAAATTTTAGATTGGATTCCAAGGGACAAGAAAAGACCCTGAAGAAAACAACATGGGAGATGGGTGGATGAAATTCGAAAGTATGCAGGAGTAACATGGAGGAGAATGGCACAAGACAGATCGTTGTGGAAGAAACTTGGGGAGACCTTCGTCCAGCAGTGGATTGATAATGGTTAAGAATAATGTTATATATATATATATATATATATATATATATATATATATATATATATATATATATAGCAAAAGCATATAAAATGAATAAACAGAAAACCTTGAACGAATTTGAAATTCCAAAGCGCCAGAGGCTGCATAGAAGAAAGATCAAATAACATAATAATGCGAAACATAAAAGCAAATTTTGAACTGGAAAAAACAAAAAAAAAAAAAAAAGGAAAACAAGAAAAAGAACAACAATCACCATTATCCACCCACCCGAAACATGCTAGCTTCAAGCGATGAAAATATAACGAACAAAAGAATGCAGGAAAGCATATTAATGATCGACTTTTTGTCGGCTTCGTCAAGGGCAAGCAACAAGAAAATCACTCATTAATCTACTGAGACCAGAGAATTGTGGGTTTCTGCTATTTTAGTTTGCTATAGGGACCGATTAAATTTAGGGGGAAAATGTCAATTAAAAGGGATTTCTAATAAAAACCCAAACCCAGCAAACTAAAACACATTTGCCCGACCACACAACAGCAAATATAATCACACAAATAAAGTAAAAATGAAGAAAGAGAGCCAAGCTCCCCAATAACACAAATCCAGGTAATAAAAAACCCAACCAATAAATGGTACAAAAGGGATACTTTAAACTTGTCACACATGAAGTGAAACCTAAATTCTGCCAGCCAGAAAATAAACAGGAAATACCAAAAAAAAAAAAAATTTTTTAAATAATAAACAAAAAAAAAAAATTAAAACCAGAAAAGGCAACAAAACAGAATTGATAAGGAAGCAATCAACAAATTTAGGAAAAGGAGTCAAAAATTGCCCAAGGAGCAATTAATTGCAATTCCCAAGAGTGAATCAAGATAACTAAGTTGCATGTCACTGGCAAGTACCACACAGATTTTTTTAAAACGACAAAGAAACTGTTTGAATAAAGCTGATGTTGAGAAATGGCTTCCTAGTTTCTTAATTCAATTACTAATCTAAAGCAAATATTATGGGAATTTTACTAGGAAATTTTTTCATTAATAGCAAATTTTCGGAGAAAACTCTTCTCCTTCTTCAGGCTGTCTTGTTGTTGTCACTTTTTCCTGTCACTATCACGGTTACGGTTAACCTTGACGGTTTAGGTTATTTTTCAACAAATCCTGCCAGATGTTAGGCAGGGAAAATCCTTTGCAGTCATTGATGATGGAATTTTGATTTTTCTCAATCTCTATTCCTTCTTTCAGCTTTCTTTTTTGAAAATTGCTTTGGAAACTAATGACTTTAAGGGAATTCCAATCTATGCTGTGCCCAGTTTCTCTAACATGCCTATCTAATCCAGTCTTGTTGGAGCAATTTTTTATAGCTGCTTTATGCTCAGCTATACGAGTTTCTAGTCTGCGACCTGTTTCACCTATGTAAGATAGTCCACAACTACAATTTACTTCATAGACTACTCCTTGCATTTTTTAAATATTTTCTTCTCTTTGAACTATTTTAGGGAAATTTTTTTAACTTTGTTCTCTAAACTTGGAGCTAGCCTAATATTGTACTTCTTACTAATTCTCTTTAAAGACTCAAATAAACCTTTGTGATAAGAAATTTTTCTAGTGAATTTTACTTGTTGCTTTTGTGGGTTCTTCGTACCATTAAAATTCAGAAGCTTCTCAATTTCTTCTTTAGGATAGTTATTCTCAGCAAGTATGGCCTTAAGCTCTTCTTTATGGGCTTAAGGCCATACTTGCTGAGAATAACTATCCTAAAGAAGAAATTGAGAAGCTTCTGAATTTTAATGGTACGAAGAACCCACAAAAGCAACAAGTAAAATTCACTAGAAAAATTTCTTATCACAAAGGTTTATTTGAGTCTTTAAAGAGAATTAGTAAGAAGTACAATATTAGGCTAGCTCCAAGTTTAGAGAACAAAGTTAAAAAATTTTTCCCTAAAATAGTTCAAAGAGAAGTAAATTGTAGTTGTGGACTATCTTACATAGGTGAAACAGGTCGCAGACTAGAAACTCGTATAGCTGAGCATAAAGCAGCTATAAAAAATTGCTCCAACACGACTGGATTAGATAGGCATGTTAGAGAAATTGGGCACAGCATGGATTGGAATTCCCTTAAAGTCATTAGTTTCCAAAGCAATTTTCAAAAAAGAAAGCTGAAAGAAGGAATAGAGATTGAGAAAAATCAAAATTCCATCATCAATGACTGCAAAGGATTTTCCCTGCCTAACATCTGGCAGGATTTGTTGAAAAATAACCTAAACCGTCAAGGTTAACCGTAACCGTCAAGGTTAACCGTAACCATCAAGGTAAACCGTAACCGTGATAGTGACAGGAAAAAGTGACAACAACAAGACAGCCTGAAGAAGGAGAAGAGTTTTCTCCGAAAATTTGCTATTAATGAAAAAATTTCCTAGTAAAATTCCCATAATATTTGCTTTAGATTAGTAAAAGAAACTGTTTTTTTTTAATTACCAGTGTATTTTCCGTAGAACCATTATTTATAACTTTTTAACAGATGTTCCATGGATTATATGACAGAAGTTACAGTATTTACTGCAAATTACGAAATCTGAAGTAAAAGAACTCGGGCGTAGGTGCCAGTTTTGATGACCTGGCGCCCAGGACTTGTCGAGCCCTAGTCAGGACTATGTCACAGGATTAGTTGTTGCCATTTAGTCAGGAGTGCCCATCCCCAATTATCGTTAAGTTGTGGTACTTCGTCTCACTCTTTCTATCCCTTCTTCAGGTTTCCTCTTTATTGTGGGTGATCTGCAGATCATTAATTTTATAGAGTCCCATTTTATGGAATGTCCATTTGCTTGTACATGTCTGTCTAACCATGTTTTGTTTCCAACATTTCTAATAGCTGCCTTATGTTTCTCCATATGAACTTTTCCACTTTTTTCCGTTTCACCTATATAGCTTAGTCCACAGGTATAGTCTTTGCTATAGACTACCCCTTCTTGTGATTAGATCTCTTTTTCTTGCTGTTTTAGAGATGGAGGGATTTTTTTTTTTTTTTTTTTTTTTGAACTTGTTATTCAGATCTGGGGCAAGCCTGATTTTATATTTTTCACTGATCTTTTTAGTTCTGCACCTGCAGAGGCAGACTAAGCTGAAAGTGAAACAGGAAGAAGTGTTAAAAGTTTGTATGGAGGTACGTAAGGCAGCTATCAGAAACATTGGAAACAAGATAGTTAAACAGACATGTACAAGTAGGTGGACACTGTAAAATGGGACTTTATAAAAATAATCACCAGACAATCACACATAGTAAAGAGAAAACTTGAAGATGGGATAGAAATAGCAAGAAGAAGTACCACACTTAATGATAATTACGGTTGGCCACTTCCCACCAATTGGCAATAACTACTCCAATGAGTTCCAAAAATGAGCTAGGTTCTAATTCAAAAATTTAACCACCAAATATATTAAAAATTACCTCTATAAAACCCGTAATTAAAATAAATTCACTGTAGATTAATAATTAGAGGTGCCATGATGTCATTAATTACTAAAATAAAGTATACTGTTAAATATAAAAAAATCTTTAGCTAGTTAGGCGATGACTTGTTTACCTTCATGTACATCTAATTCTCTTAAGGGACACTTCCAAAGTTTGCTTCAAAAAGAAGTTTTAAAAACCTTGAACCCTTATCTGAGTGTGAAATAAAACAAAGATTTTGCTGCAGAAGAGAATGATGAATGTGTGTTTTTGGATATGTTGTGAAATAAATTTATGCAGTTGTGTGATGATTTCAAACATGCAGCTCCCAGAAAAGGCACTTCTCATTTATAGTATTTAGCTTTCAAATGCCATGAAAGAATAAATTAGGTCCTCTTGCATGAAGAATTGGTTGCCATTCAAATTGAAGCTCATTAATATTCTGAAGTCACAGTAGAAAGGTTTACATGTGAGAGATTCAAGAAAAGGGGAAATTACCAAGTGACAAAATTATTTTTACAGGAAAGGGAAAATTTTGCATTGAAAACACAGTTTTGATTCTTTGTGATGCACAGTCGTGTGAAGAAATGTGTGTAGGGGCTTTTGAATGAGTAAGAAGAAAGAAGAACCATTTGGCAGTTCTGGATTATTTCATAAGGAAGCAAATGTCTACCATCTTGTTCTTTAAAACTTGTGTTTTGGTAAACTAGTTTTAGGTGGATTTGCTCAGAGGGTATTGTGATATATACAGTGAAATGCCGGTTAAATGTTTTTCTAGGAGATGGCCTTAAAAACGTATAAATGTAAGGAATGTATAAATGAAATTTAAACATGTTAAATACTATTGTAAAATTTATGCTTTAAGGAAGTACAGGATTTTCCTTAATAATAATTTATTTAAAGTTGGAAGAAAATTAAGTGTTACACATTATAATGTATTTTATTTCATTGCAAAAATCATAAGGTCTGTGAAAATCAAACTTCTCATTTGATGACTATCTGTCTATAAAATACCTGATTCTAGATGAAATGAAATCCTCACAACTAAGAATGTGAGACCAGGGTTTCAATATGCAGCACATGAATTTTCTTCTGTGCGCATCCGCAGTATATCCATTTGAAACCAGTATGTTGAATGTGATACATTTGTAGAATTCTTTTGCCACGAAATAGTGGAGCCACAAAGTTACATCCTAGAGATATATCAATTTTTAAATAGTGCATAGGTATGCAAGTCATGAAATGCAAAACCAACTTTTCATTCAAACTAAAGCAAAACAAACTTCTTGGATGGGATCTGTGTTCAACTTCTGCTGCACCAAGAAGGAACATAGCAACACTGTCTTAGTTGTTTCAGAGTTGTAACATACCCAGTTGCATATAAATGAATTAAAGAACCTTGTATTTCTGACAGTCTGTAATTCAAATTTTAATGTATAATCGCAAAAAGGATATAAGTGAATTACGTATAACAAAGTTTAAAAAGCTCTGGAAACTACAGTAAAATATTAGGACCAATGCAGAATTACATGTAAAGTGGAAAACATATAACTGAGGTTCCACTGTATATGTATATATCATCATCAGGGGCACAACCAGAATATGGTTTTAAGGGTTAAAGCCCCCTCAAGAGCCCAGAGGTGGGTTTTTTTTTTAATTTGAGGATTTATTGGCATTAGAGTGCCATTTTGCTATCTTCTATGTGTCTAAGACAAAATTCAAAACGTTTTGTATTCCCACATTGTCAAGCTTTCTGCCTGTGCATATATCCCATTGAGACAAAAAGTGAGATAAACTAGTCCTTGTGTAGCAATCTAACTGAGGTTGGGGCTGGTATGACCCCTACCCCTAGCTGTTCTAACCCACTAGGGTAGGGTAAGATGAAGGGATTTTTAAAATATTTTGTTGCCGGCAGCTCAGCTCTAAAATTCGTTCATCAAAACGGATGTCTGGGGCAAGATTTGAAGTCGACGACCAGCATTCCTACTTTTCTGGAAGTAATGGAGCATTCAATGAAACATACCACTAGACATTGCTGTTGGGGGGGGAGGGGTCGTGTTTGGACAGCAGCCCCCTTCAGGGGGAGTGAGTATGAATTTAAAGCAATATATATTTTAAAAAGTTTTTTTCTTAGGTTTTTTTTTTCATTTTTTGACATTTAAAGATTTTGTGCTTATTCCCTCTTGAAATTTTTTTCTGGGAGGCTTTCCCCAATGAACCAAATCATCGATCAACTCCCCCCCATTTGAAAAATTCCTGGCTATGTCACTGCCACTAGAACGATAAAAATAAATACATTAGTCATTCAGACAGGAGATACCTCAAAAGAAGAGACACACTTCTTCAGTGTATTACGTACATATTATAGTTATGTTTATGATAAAGTTCTTGCATTATTTTTATCTCATTATTCCTAATGGAATTTATTACTTCATCTTTTTATGTTAATGCTATGTCAATTTCTGTACTTTAATTCACTGAATAATGGTAATTAATGATGTGAATAGAGGAAAAATTTACTTTTCCCCAAAGATATCAATAATATATCGATATTGCGGGCAAATTATTGGCGTACTGTTAATACAGCACTTTCATCGATATCATAACTCCCCCTCCAGAAAAAATTTCTACTTGCGCACCTGATCATCATCATCAACCATTCATTATCAGTTCACTGCGGGCTAAAGGTCTCCCCAAATCCCTCTCACATTTTTCTATCTTAAGCCAGTCTCCTCCATGTCACTCCAGCATGTTTTCGAATTTCATCCACCCATCTCCATGGGTCATCTTCTGGGTCTTTACCTGTCCCTTGCAATCCGATGTAGTAATTCAGTTGTCTAACAGTGGTAAGTTCTAGCAATTGTCTAGCCCATTTGTCACTCCAAGCTCTTTAGTTTGATCATGATGTCAACTCTTGTTATTTTCTTGGTACACTAGGTCCTTTTCATGTCTTTCATGGTCATACTAAGCACACATCTTTCTATGCTTCTTTGAGTCATTTGCAGCTTCTGTGTGATTTTTTTTAGTTAAGGTTCATTTTCTCTTTAAGTAAGAACTGGAAGTATGCATTGATTACACACTTTTCTGTTAAGACTTATTAGTAAATTTCTCTTGAAAATTGTGCTGTTTCTTCCAAATGCTCTCCAACAAAGTTTCATTCCCTTATTAATTTCTTCTTTGATTGTCAACCTCTCTTGATATCTGTTGTCCAAGGTAAAAAAATGTAGGCATCTTTTATTTCTAGATTTGCTCTATCAATTGCTAAATCTTCATTTCTGGTAAAAACATTGTACATCAATTTTGTGTTCTGTAAGTTCATTTTTAATTCCCTTTCTTCACTTTTGTCAAAAAGTTTCTGGACTGTACTTCACAGCCACAGCTCTGACGGCATACTTGCAACCATCATTGTTAACCATTATCAATCTACTGCAGGATGAAGGTTTCCACAAGTTTCTTCCACAAAAACCTGTCTTGAGCCAGTCTCCTCCATGTCACTATCTGGCATGCTTTCGAATTTCATCCACCCATCTACTATGTGGTCTTCTTCAGGGTCTTTTCCTGTCCCATGATATCCAGTCTAAAATTTCAGTGGTCAGTTCATCTAGCAGTATGTCTAGCCCATTGCAACTTCAGGGATTTTACTCGGATCCTGATGTCTCCCAATCTTGTCATTTTTCTTATTCATGAGTTCCTCTTCTTATCGCTGTTGGTTACACCAAGCATGAATCTCTCCATGCTTCTTTCAGCTGTCTGCAGCCTTTGAATGTCTTTTTTAGTTAAGGTCCACGTCTCTGCTCCGTACGTAAGCACTGGAAGGACGCTTTGATTAAACACTTTTCTTTAAGACCTAATGGCATATCGATTTTATTGTATGGTTTCTTCCAAAAGCTCTCCAAACCAAGTTTTACATGTCAATTAATTTCTTTATCAATGTGACACTCGCTCGGTATCTGTTGTCCACGGTAAATGCAGATTTCGATTACCTTCAGCTTTTCCCCACGAATCAATAAAATCTACATTTCTCGTAAAATCATTGTGTGAACATCCTCTGTAATTCAACCTGAGTATAAATAAGAAAAAAAAACCCAGTGTTATGGTTTTTGGCATGGAACTGATAGTACTGAAATCAAGATCAGTCTAATTGGTATTGAGATAGACCAAGTGAATGAATTTGTATATTTAGGAAGCGTGTTTGAAAGAGAAAACAGACTATAAACGTATCCATGTTTTGAGAGAACTAATTGAAAGAATGAGAAATATGAACTCCCATTATATATGGTTTTTATTGATTATGAAAAAGCTTTTGATTCTGTGAAGCCATGAGCAGTTATGATATCTGTGAAATCCTGTGGTATTGAAAAAGCATACATTATAGCATTATTAATAACATCTATGAAAATGCAAGTGCAAAGGTTCAGTTATTTGACAATATAGCGCCCATAAAAATTGGAAAGGGAGTGAGACAAGGTGACACCATATCTCCCAAACTTTTAAGTGTCACACAGTAAAATGCCTTTTAATCATTGAACAGGGAAAACAAAGGGATCAAAGCTAATGAAAATTATTTAACTTGCCTACATTTTGCTGATGACAGTCATTTTTGCAACTACATCTTCAGACCTGCAGTGTGTGATCCAGAACTTGCTGACACGAGTCAAGAAGTTGGATTAAAAAATGAACTTTCAGAAAACCAAATTGGTGTACAATGCTTTAAAAAGAAATTAAGATTTATGGATTTATGGGAAAATTTGGAGATAACAGATACCTACATTTACCAGTAATATAAATCAAAGCTGTCTCATCGTACGATAAAAACACCAAGTTTCCAAACTGCAAACTAAAAACATTTATTTACAGACTAAAAACTTTGCAGAAAGCTAGCGCTTTCGGAGAACACATGTCTCCATCTACTGGCCCGAGTGCCACAAGACAAGCACCGCCCATCAGATATATATAGCACACCGTTGCCCACAATGCAACACGGTACCAAGTTCCAAAACATACCCCCCTCCCCACTCCCTATCGTCCCCTCCCCCTTCACCAGAAATGAAGAATACACACACAGTAATTTAGAAACCCATCAAACCACCCCCCACCCCCGTTGACATTCCCCCTTCTCAAATCACCCCCCCCTTCCCCTTTGCTTGGTCCAAATAAAAAGTAAAGGACCTGAAAACAAATCAAACAAACTATTAAAGCATAATAATTTTAAAAAACTAAATTAAAAAAGTTCAACTTCAAATCAAAGTCCCTCGTCCGTGGATGCCTCTTGGGTGGTAACCAATCTTCTCCAAGTGCTAGGTATATAGGTCGGCAAATCCTCATTACAACAAGAGTCACCGTAGTATAGGATGAGCAAACTCTCAGACATGTTTGATATCTGTTGCCCAAGGTAAATGTAGGTAATGAGTCAACATTACCTACATTTACCTTGGGCAACAGATATCAAACAAGGGTCATATTGATGAAGAAATTTATTGGTGTTTAAAACTTGGTTGGAAAGCTTTTGGAAGAAACAATACTATTTTCAAGAGCAATATACCATTATGTCTTAAAAGAAAAGTGTTTAATCCATGCATCCTTCCAGTTCTTACATATGGAGCAGAGACGTGGACCTTAACTAAAGAAGACATACAAAGGCTTCAGACAACTGAAAGCAGCATGGAGAGATGTATGCTTGGTGTAACCAAGAAAGATAAAAAGAGGAACTTGTGAATCAGAAAAACAGCAAAAGTAGAAGACATAATGATCAGAGTTAAAATCCCTGAAATGGCAATGGGCTGGACATATTGCCAGAAGAATGGACCAATAATGATAGGCAACCAAAAAAACCCCAGGAGATGACCATGTGGGAGATGGGTGGATGCAATTCAAAAGCGTGCTGGAGTGATGTGGAGGTGACTAAGACAGACCGTTGTGGAAGAAACTTGGAGACTTTCGTCCAGCACTGGATTGATAATGGTTGACAATGATGATGATACATAGATCAGTCATTTTTTTTTTACATGCATATAATGTAGTGTGATAAAGTTTCTATTTATGCACATTTTTACATAAGACATTTAACATGGGAAAATCACGTGTAGCATTAATTTCCTTCAAACTATATAGAGGGCATTCATTGTACAGCAGTATGTATAAATTTTAGGTGATTTTAATTAAAAAATCCATGGAACTTTGGCCTTTCTAGTTTTCAACATTTAGTGAGTTACAATAATTTTAGTTACCAAAATCTTTTTCTACAATAAAGGTGTTGTGACAGTTTTCTTTTTACTTTTTAACAAGCCCTATTCCATTGCTTTGTAGCTTTGTTAATATTTTATTAACTATTACTGTGGTGAAATTATTATCCTAGCATTGTGTAACTGCTTGTGCAGGTTGGGCAACCTTTATTTGAAATGTTAATTAGGGCTGAATGCATTTCGGATTCCAGAATTGTTTGGAATATTTGTAAACAGTGTGTGTGGCCTTACCTTTATTCATTACTGAAATTTATCAGTCTACACCCATGGTGCTGTGTTTTGATTTCAAGATACATGTTTTAAGTTTTAGTAAGATTTTATATGATGTAAATAAATGGATTATTAAATTAAAGAGATATGTGTTTTAATATTTTTTAGAATGTTTGTAAGGTATATATGTAATACAAATAAATGAAGCCTTAATTCAAATTTAATTTCAAATGGATATAATGAAAAGTAATTATAAAAGAAGTGTCAGGAAAAGTGAACATCAGAAACTTTAAGGGATTGGCAGTGGGTCCGTAGGCTTCCACAGTCTCCATGTTGCAAGGGTGGGGAAATGGATAGGGACCTTGAGATTCTTGTAAGATATATTGCTGTAGTAATATGCATTGCCTCTATGTGATAAAAAGTTATGATATATTCAAAGTCATCAACAGTGTGCAGAACTAATTTTATTGGGGGAGGGGGCACTAAATACTTTTTTTCTGGGGAAGGAGGCTCTTTTATCTTGTGCTACAACACTAGGGACCAGGAAGTGGGTAGGTACCCTAGGGATTGCTTTTTTCAATCTTTCTTCTATAGTCATCTGTCACATTATCGGTGGTTTTTGTTATAAGTTTCTCTTTGATTTTATTAACTGCCATAGTTACTTGTCCCATCACAAATGCTTGCCGCTGCAGTATGTCACATATTTACGGCATGTCAGGTATGGGCACTTTTTCTGCTTTGTTAATAATGTCGCCTTCAGCTTCATTGTTATCATTGAGGTTATCTTGATTCAGAACCATTTCGCTATTTTCACCATCGTTGAATGAATGGAGTTTTCCACTCATGATGATTACTTGATTTGCTGGTTTTATTCATGGATGGGGGTAAGAATTCTTATTAAATAGTAGAATCACTTTTCTCAAGGGTTTCTGTAAATATGGTCCTAGAAAGAGTATTGCCAAATTTGTTGGTCTATGTATCTTACAATTCAGGAATACAACACCTTGTGTAAGTTATGTTGGTAATAAATGTCCTTTTCTGTTAGTTTTTACTAATATTATATTCTTGCAATGAGCTACCAAATATTTTGGATGTTCTGAGAAAGTAACAGCATAGGTATTTAGACTTCACCTGATTGTTAGACTTCATTTTAAAATTAGTCTTCACCACATTAGATCTTGACCTGTATGACTGCATGGTAAATTGGCACCATCAAATTAAAAAAAAATGGAAAACATATATTCTGCTTGTGATTCTGTAGAATGCATATCAAATAAACAACTAGTTCCTGATCATGTTATTAATTCTGTCATAATGACTGGGGAAAATCCATGGTATACTGACCATTTGAACTGCATTGTTAAGTAAAATATTTTATTTATAAACAGACTCATGGCTCTATCTGGTGCTATTTTAAAAACTGGGTTTTTAATTTCATGTGCTTCCTTATTTTAGTCTACAGTATTATTATTTATGGATGAATTTTAGAAGGCGAACCATCTATGTCATCAGACCCTAATCCTTACAGCACACTGTAGTGGTTAATTTTAACCACATGGAATCAATCATGCAATTATTGATAATGGACTTCATTTCAATTTCAAATTCCTTTCATTTCCTTTTTATGATATCCTAGTGCTTCTTGAAACTATTAGTTATCAGTATAATATCATAAAAAAGGAAATTAACTGAAGGACATAGCTAATTAAGCTAATTAAGGGGCCACAGGTGGCCTAGTGGGCAACATTCGTAACTGCCACGGAAAGGACCTCAGGTTCGATCCGTTTAAGACCTGGGGTCAGACACTCCCTTCCTAAAATCCTCTAAATCTGATCTGATCTAAGCTAATTAAGATGGATTACAGGGCCACTGAGAGACGGCCTAGTGGTCAACATTTGTGACTGCTATGGAAAAAGTTTCAGGATCAATACCAGGCAGGTACGAATGCTCGAATCACTTAATATCCACCATGCGTCAGATGGGCACGTAAAGCCATCAGACCCTGGGTAACCCCCTCCCTTCCCGTGGTATAAATAAGAGCATCTTCCTCTCCCTTTCTACCTTGCTTTAGTGTGACTTTCCTATAAGGCACTGTAGTGCAGGTCAGACACTCTTCCTAAAATCCTCTACATAAATCTCTCTAAGAAGGATTACATCGTGTGTTGAGAATCTCGTGGGTTAATTGAAATTATTGTTGTGCCAATGTGTTGCAGTAGTCAAGACCTAATAAAGATTGTTCATCTTTGAAATAAATAATAACTTTAGATAAAAAAATACAATAAATGCTTTTAAAATATTTTTGTTACATGTAAATTGTACTTAATTTTTACATAGTAATCCCCATTGGGGTGATTTCTTAATGTACACACTTTTATTTATATCTAACAGCAAATGGTATATTAGCCATTGGTTCCTTATGTCCAGGTACTGACCAGTTATTAACCCTGAGTAGGTACAGTCAGCTTAGCACATCTCATAGGCAAATGCTCGTAATTTTTATTACACATTTAAATATTGAAGTTATTGAACTATACAATGCATTGCAATTTTATCTGTAAATCAACTTCAATAATGAATTAAAATGCAGTTGAAGTAATACCTTTGGGTAATGTAATTAAAATTTGCACACTGTACAGCATGTGCTCTTTGCAAAATGCTTTCTGGCAATGTTTGCAGTGTATTGTGGTCATCCTCTTCTTGGATTGACATACAAAACAAACGACATGTCTCCCAAGCTGTTCAATTTGAAAGGCTCTGGCTTAACAATATTCAAAATGTCTTATTTAATGAGCAATGTAATAATAAATAAACAATTTAATTAATATATTATTAAATCAGAAAATAATATAAATACTTATGAAAATATAAATATGTACATAATTGGTATTGAAAAGATTTAGAATTGAGCAAAAGGGAAATGGAAACAACATTTGACTGTGTTGTTGAATAGAGCAATAATCAATTAAAAGTGCAGAGAAATAAAATATTCTTTGAAGAGTGAAATAAACGTTACTTTGATTTCTTGTTGAAATTAACTAGTTCCCTTACACTGTAGCAAACTGTTACTTTTGTGATGGAGAAGGAGAAACAATGAATACTGTGACCTTGGAGGTTAAAACAACAGACTCATAAATATGAGTGAAAGACGAAGGTATGCAGAAAGGCAGAAGTGGAAGTTAGCATCTCAATTTTTACAAGTCTTACGTAACTTAACGTATTGCTAATACTTAAAATTTGTTCTCTTAATTAACAGCTAAAAGTTTTAATATTTTATATTTATTTAATTTATAAGTAAGTTAATTGATAAAATTAATGAAGCACTGATTGTAATACAGTAGCTAAAAGAATAAAAAAATGTAAGTTAATTGAGTGTCCTTTACTTCAGTTTCTGTTTTTGGATCATTTCATACTCTAGGGTCAAAATATAAGTGTCCTTATGGATTTATTGCTTTTAGAAAGTATACGTGATAATTTTTTTTAAATATTACATGTCCAACATTTTTCGTATGGCATCCTCTAAAGCTGTAGGCATATTATTGCCTTTATACAGTTCTGGATATAGATTTAGCATTGGTCAGCATAGATTTTTTTTTATTATTTTTGATGTTTTGAAAGTATACTGAAGTATAATTTAAAATTTCCATTTTCTTTTTTAACCCTCTGTTCTTAAGTGATGCAGTGTGAATTAAGATATATTACATTGAAACTGAAGAAAAATAAAAATTAAAATAAAATGAGAATCTGGGTGTTTTGCTCCATGGGCACTTCATCTGTTAAAAATTCAGGAGTGGAATTTTATTGGCACATATGGCATCTGTTCAGAATTGCTTGTACTTTCCACAGTGTTTGCAGTATTTTTCATAATATTAGCATGAGTACAGGAATATTTAGTTCCCTTATGAGAACTGCATAGTTAAAAATGGATGCTTTTCAAATTATTTATTCTGAGCAATAAAGAAGAGCTATGGTTACATGAGCCTGGGCAACACCATGCCAGGAAAAAATAACAAACATAATTGATGTATATATACAAGAAATGTGTGTGGTTGTTGTAGTCAGTTGTCAACAACAACCAACCCATGCTAGAAGCTGCAGGAGTATACTCCATCCCTACAAGAAAGGCAGACAACAATCGCGCCGATAAAATATACATAGGCAGCACGAAACGACGATTCAAAACTCGCCTTATGGAACATGTCAAAAATTGTAACAAGAGAGAGATTAAAATGGCATTAATCCAACACTGCCAAGAGAAGGATGTTATCCCAGATTGGGAAAACGCGAGAATTTTAACAACACACAATGCACACCAACAAATCCTAATGGCAGAGGCAGTATTGATCGAGAAAGCTCGCGATATAAATTGTAATAACAACACCCCCTACGACCTGCCATATGCATGGAAATTCTTGGTGGAACATGAGAAGCAAATAAAAAAGATGTTCAAACAAACCCACGACCATAATATGCATGCGCAACAATGATACGGCAGATAATCAGAACGATCAGTGACCCAGTCATACAACGACCTCTTTGGAAACGCAAACATTGTACGCTACTGAGGGTGACTCATAAATTGAAGAGTTGAAACTAGTTTAGTTAATGAAACAATACAACGTGTGAAAGAGTAATAAGTAACATTGTATACCAATGTGCATAATACCATGCAATTAGCCACGTATTGATGTAGAGCATTTATTGAATATTTAACTCGCAAACCACATGTATATACATCATGTTCAGATTTGTAGTTTGGTGGTTTAGAATATGAATGAAAAGTTTGATGTTGGGGTTTATGGTACAAAACCTAATTGTAACTAAATATAGTGCCGCAACTTGGAAGCATCAGCAAAGAAAGACAGGGCAGTGGTTAGTTACTTGTGTGATTAGCTTTGGCCTTTGAGGGATGTGTAAACATAGCCACCAACTTTGGGGGTGCCAAGGAGCTTGAGCTCCCCTCAAAAAAAAAAAAAAAATTGTGTGGAAAATATTACATATTACAGAAAATTAAATCAGAAGAATCAAAACGGAGCAAAAGAATTTGCTTGTTACAGAAAAACGAAATATCTTCAGGAAGTCACGTACTGCTGTTGAATGATTTCTCTACGAAAAAGATTGCCAAGTAACAGAATGGTTGGAAAGTGCAGTAAAAGATGTTTTTCACACCTCATCTTTCTAATTATTTAAAGTTGTTCAAGCTATTCAATGTTTATTTGTTAATGGAAAACTAGGGGTGTATCTGTTTGGGAGGAAAACAGCCCTTGGCATGGAAGTTAAAGCTAATCCTATGGGGACTGGGGGGATGTGTCCCCTTCAACTTTTCCTTAAATAGAGATTGTCCTCTCATCTTTTGGCTTTAGTTTGCCACCCAACATACAATGCTTCCCCAAAATTTTCAACTTTGGAAGCTTATTATATCTAGAGTTTAAATTAAAATTCAGTGCAATTGAGTAACTTACAACTTTTTCCTAATACCTAACACAGTTGAACCTGCATATAGCGGATTTCAAGGGAAAGTGAAAAGCATTCGATACATGCAAACTTAGTTATAACCAAACAGTGACAAAAGGCTATTTTTTGGCATTTTGCGTTATGTCAGGTTAAAACTAGTCAATCATAAACTACTTATCAATTTATCGAAGGTAAATAATGTTGGTTAATTAAAAACTATAGTTAGCAATAAAAATATGAATGAGATCCACATCAAGCAAAACTTTTAATTAGTGTGAAAATTTAAATAACAGCAAAATTTTAAAATTTTCACCCATGATTGCATTCGTTTAACATGCTATGTCAAAAATATGAGTCAGTTGTTGCTGGTTTTGTGTGCTTGTTATGATAGAAGCCATTCAATTTTTTTAACTTCCTTTGACACCATGGTTGGAATGTTTCTAGAAGCAAAATAAGCTCTAAGGTCTTTTAAACTTTTGAAAGCAGCTTTTATATTGTTTTATTTTCTATGAAGATTTCTAGTCATCATTCTTGCTCTGAATGTGCTGCACTATGTCCACATCTGTGTTTAGCAATTTTATCAAAATATCCTCATCAAAGTTCACATAATCTTGAAAGATACATCAGAGGTGATGACTCCATTTTCTCTGAGATGACTCCAAGTTTTATTCACTTTCATGTCCTCTATCTTTGATCTCAATTACAGGTACATCTTCATTGTTCATTTAAATGTCTTCTTCAAAACTGTCGTGTTTCCCGTTTTCAAACTGTTTCTTTTGAAACAGCTTTCTGGCACAGTGTATCATATCATATATCATTTTAATGTCAATAACAATTGATCAGGGAATAATAGGAAATGTGAAAGAACTTTCATATTTCCTATTATTCCCTGATCCATTGCGATCTGTGTTTGTTAGGGGGAATGCGGTGAACTGTTATCAGTTGTCTTAATCCAGAGAATGTGTATATGTGTGCAAGGGTGAGAGATGGAGGAAGTAAAACAAAAAGCTGAAACATTTGTTTTCATACAGACTGATCTGTCCGTTAGGGAAACCACAAGGTGGTGAGATTAGTGGGTATTCCCTAGTTTTTGGGTGAAATTGAAAGGGCTAGAAACTGTTTAAATGCCACTCATTTTGCTTGCAAATAATTGTGCTTAACTTCGACATATACAGTTTCTCAAAAAAAAAAAAAATAAATGTAATATTCTGCCTCTCCAAAATAAAAATAAAAAATTATAATATACTGTTTGAATAGCAAGGGTAAATATTACGAAGTTCAAAGTATCTGCAAAAACTTCAGTTTATGTGGAACTTCATATTATGTCAGCTTGTTATATTTGGGTTCAACTGTATATCATTGTGAGGTTATTTTTTTGCCTTCATACCAATATGTTAATGTAACTGCATGGGAACAGGATTTGCTGGATGGTGTGGGTGGTTAGGGCACAGCCTCTCTTCCTAATCCTCCAGCCTCTCTTCCTAATCAGCCTCAGTTCTCAGCCTCTCTTCCTAATCCTCCCTGCTTGCTCCAGATGTTTTATGCAATCTACAGACTCAGAATAACCCTTTTTATGGCATGTCATTCAGTTAGCTCCTCCATTGGATGATTATCTCACTCTACTTAGTGACCGCAGGTTACAGTGGTCATTTTCTATATCCTTAGGGGTGGTAAAGTTTTAAGTCTTGCTTATTGTTTTCTTTGTGTCTCTTTATGGCATGTCAGTCATTCAGTAGCCTCTGTTTTTCTAATCAGTTATTGAATACTTTATACATGAGATTCTTCCACGGATTCGCGGAATTACGCTTTTTTTTTTTTTTTTTTTTTGTCATCATTTGGATCATTTTCGAGATCAATGCGGAACTAAAGAAAAATTTTTTAGGGGTAGGGAGGGGTCGTTTTTCCGTCGGGGATGGTATTTCGTCCTGCAAAACTTTCGAAAACGGAAGTTAGACGCAGCGAAGAATTCTCCCGTAGTCGTATTTTTCTCACAATGTTCCTTCTGCCCAATATCGTTCTTAAATAGCCTTTCATTCCAGAAATATTGCATTTCAGCTCAAAAGTAGAGGGAAAAGTTTCTGAAAACGGAAGTCGGTCGAAGCGAAGATTTCTCCAGCAATCGTATTGTTTCCTTCTCGCGATGTTTTCACTATCGTGTGTTGTTAAATGTTACTTTCCCCCATAAATGTTTGAGGGAGGGGAAATTTTCCAAAAACGGAAGTAATGAAATTTGTAAATTTGTTAGAACTGATTCATGGTGTTCAAAAGTATTAATATTCTGAGAGTTATACCATTTGTTTAAAGTAGTGAAAGCTTTGATATCATGCATCATGGTCCTCAGGCTGATAGCTCTTTCAGCATGATGAATAAATTATTATCATCTGGGGAAATAAAAGGAAAAAATAAGAGAGAATAAAAGTGATGAAGAAATGAGAAGGTAATGATATCAACAGAAGGAACAACTAAACAAAGGTTGCTGGGCAACTGCAGAGTCACCAAAAGACAAATATGGCCATGGAACTTCCTGAGAAAAAAGCAACACAAGAGGAAAATTAAGATCGTGTTCTAGCAAGTACCAAAAAAAAAAAAAAAAAAAAAAAAAAAAGCTGTGTTTGAAGCAATGTCTTTTGAAACAAATTTTGTTTTGAATTCAGTAATTGTGTACTGTGAATACAGCGGTGTGCTCTAAATATTTACATAAATAAATGACAGTGAGCAATTCCATCTTGCTCATGCTGTGTTATATTCACACATTCTTGTTGCAAATTCTGATTTTTCCCCCGGTTAAAAAGTTCAGTACGCCGAGAGTCTATACTATTCCTTTGGATTACCCTGACGCATCCGTTAAATCCTACATCGGGATGACAAGAAGATCGTTCCAGCTCCGTATTTCTGAACACCAAAGGGATGTTAAGGTTGGAAAACTTACGACGGCCCTAGCCTGTGATGTTGCATCTGAGGGGGCAGTACCCTGATGGAGAGATTTTAAGAAACTAGCACCTTACGACAGCGCAAGAGCTACTGCGCTTCGCGAAACCATCGAGATCATCACGCGACGGAATGTGGGTAACAAGGATGTAACCATGAGCCTTCCTTTGATATGGCACCGGCTTCTTGAAGTTACACGTGACCACCCGACCCTGGAATCAAACAACTCGTGACATCGTGCAAGTGTCTTGCTTATTTTGAATTTAGTTATATTCTTAGAAATATTTTTTCCAGTTGCTTCTGCGATCTTTAGCTACTAAATGCCTGATGAAGCTACCCGGAGGTAGTGAAAGCTAGCATCTCTTGATCCCTTTATTTTATATGCCTAATAAACGGAGTTCACTTTTTATCGTTTTTCTCATTAATTGGGCGTACAGAAACCCGTTTCTTCATCATTCGTATATATTTGTATTCATACTTGTAGGTGACGTGCTTTGATTTCAGGTGATTATGCCCCCAAATCTTCCCAAACTCAGAACAGCGAATTTATCCCTTGCTGTGTGAGTTTTCTCTTTCTATTAGAAACAAAAATTAAAAAAAAAAAGAATTATAAATCATTGTTTTTGAGGCCCACCAGCATCACGGGGCCCTGCACCTTGGTTTCGTTGGCTTTCCTGTAAATCTGCCCATGAGGCTGAATGCTTCGACTAGCGAAAAATCTGAGGTTTTCAGATTCCTGGACCTTAGTTGTTTGGAACTTCATTGTCCTGGGTGGTGTAATGGTTAACGTACTCGAACGAAAGTCGGGGGTTCGATTTCAGCTCCAGGGCAATGCAATTTTTAAGCTTTCTGAGGAGTTGTTACATGGAAGATCAGTAACCACAGGCAATTTCAGTGCATAATTCTGATTTATTTGAATATATGTGCTGCCTGAATATAATTGCTTAGTCAGGGTGTCTACTGGTCATGAAAGTCAGGAAGAAGTCATGAATTTTGCTTCGGGATCATGAATTTCTTTTTATACACTATAAATTTCACTACATTATGGGTTTTACACAGGAATAAAGGAAATTACTTAGTCAAATTTTCAGGTAGCACCCCTACCCTTCCTCAAGACTACACTATAGTAAGTGTTACCACCTACTAGGATATTATTTTCATTATAGACAACAAAAATGTCTCTTCCATATGACATACTAGACTGGTTCAACTCCCTGGATGACAAATTGCAATTCACCATTGAACTGCAAAAAGATAATCAACTGAATTTTCTGTACTTAGTCATAAAAGAAGGAAAAATTGAAACAAGGTTATATAAGAAACCTACCAACAATAATAAAATGCTAGACTATCAGTCAAATCACCCTAATTACATAAAAGCAAACTTGGCCACTCGATTTTTTAAAAGATTAACATTCTAAATACTTCAGAATTGTTAAAACATGCTCAAAAGGAGGAAGTGAAAAAAGTTTTGGAAGATAATATTTACCCTTCTCTAGTAGTCAAAAAAATTCTTAATAAAAAGAAAAGAAGCAGAAGTCAAAAACTAAATTGTTTCAGTTAACTAGAAAAGTTACTTACCATGAAGGACTATTTGAAAAAACTTCAGAGGATTAGTGAGAAATTTAGAATCAGACTGGCTCCAGGATTACAAAATAAAATTAGTAACTACCTTAAAAATTTAAAACAAAAATAAGAAAACATCCTGTTACAGGAAGGAGTGGTCTGCAACATAAAGTGTGAGTGTGGTCTTAGCTATGTGGGAGAAACAGGCAGACAGCTTAAGACCAGATCTGCAGAACTTAAAGCTGCAATTAAAAATTTGACAAAACAAAACAAGTTTGGACAGGCATGTTCAAAATAAAGGACATAAAGTGCTTTGGGACTCAGTAAAAGTTCTGACACATTAACAGCACTTTTTCAAGAGAAAATTGTCAAAAGGACTGGAAATTGAGAAAAAAGGTACAACATTAAATGATGTGAAAGGTTGGAATTTAGCTAATGAATGGCAACACTACTATAGTGTAGTCCTGAGGAAGGGTAGGGGTGCTCCCCAAAAATTTGACTGTAAGTAATTTCCTTTATTCCTGTGTAAAACCCATAATTTGGTGAAATTTATAGTGTATCAAGTCTAGGAATAGCCATGACATCAATGATTACCAAGTTTATTTTTATGTTTAGTAATTATCCATTTTCTGGTGACAGTCTAAGTAATTCTCCATGCACATCATCCACATATGATGTAAATGTGGTTTCCATGTAATGGTCCAAGTATGAAAGAAAGGGCACATGCACTTCCTCACAAAGAAACTGTTAAAGCAAAATACCTTTTAGCATAGAAATATATGTACACATTTTTGAGATCAATTTATTAATTTAAATTATGCTGCTTATGAAGTCATGGCATTTTGCAGGTATAAATGTTAAGGAACGGTGTGTTATGGAATCGTGTGGCACAATGGTGAGCATTTCAACTTACTTTTAGGCACTGTCAAAATATGATGAGTCGGTTTTTTGTTACTAGCATAATTGTTATTGCTATTTTATAATGGTAGGGATAGGGCCAGGTTTGTGTGTGTGAAGTGCTTTTTTTTTACCTTGTCTGTGAACTACTCCATACAGTAGCTGAGACTATGCAAATTTTGAACTGTAAAAATGAAGACTTTTTTTCAGTTATGTTTTATTCAAATCCACTGTAGAAGCATTACAACTTAGGGAAGCGTGCATTTGCACATCAAATATTAGAAAGTTGGTTACAATGCTGTTCTTTATGTTTACTTTAACTGCAAAGATTTTGTTCTTATGCTGTTATTCACCCACTTTTGTGAACTAAATATGTCTGACTGTGACACTTCTTCGAAAATGTGGTTTCTTTTCCATTGAAGACTAAGCAGATGCTGTAAACTATTAATTTCTATTGTCCTGCAGTTCTATGATTCATCTAACAGTTATCAGAGACTGTTAAGAATTCTCTAATTTCAGTAATTATGTTGATTTCATGTAGATATGCACTAAAATGACTAATCTAATGTAATAAATATCTTTATTTTTCTTCCTTTTTTTAGATGGCCTGAGTTTATAAGGATGATGTGATTTGCTAATTAAAGTACAGAGGAAGTCTCATTTGCATGATGAGAATACATTGACTATGAGTAAGAAATTGACTAGGATTGTCAGTTGACATACAGTCAGTAAGTTCCTTTATAAAGTATCTAAAGAGGAATTGCAGTTTGTTGTATTTGAAATATGTGAATAAAAATTGAAAGTATTTATTTACATGGCCTAGGCATACCAGTATTTCTTGTATGTTAAAGCCATATTCATATCATCCATTCATTCTTTATCTGTTGTCATTTGCAATTTATAGTTTTTCAAATTCTTGTAACCAGTGATAAACGCAGAATCATCTGATGGAAGGAGATTCACGTAGTAGTTTAGTGCAGCTGGTAAGTGCATATGCACAAAAACTTCCTATACTTACATTGATTTTTTGGGTTCATTGAGATGCAATCCTCCCAACTTGTGCCATAGTTCCTCACTTCTTGCAACTATCAGTCTCTGAACATTGACAATTAAGTATCTAGCCTTTTGGTCTGAAAAGAAACCTGTTCCATATACAAAGAAAAATAAAAAAAATAATAATAAAGAACTGAATTAATGTAGTAAATACTTTTAAGAATTACAAGTATAGTGTTTTTCAATGTAGAAGTGCTGTATTTAACTGATGCCATACATAACATGCTCGTATGTAGGGCCGTAGCTAAATCCCCAAACACCAGGGGGGTGGGGGCTGAAGAGTCATCTGGGGGGAGGCTGTGTTCAACTGCAAACTGCATTTTCCCATGAATGCAGATGTAAATTTTATCTTCATTTTAATATCATTTTGTTAATTTACCTCATTAGTGAATAATTATGCCAAAAAGTAAAAACAATTGATAAAATACAAAATATGAAATAAAAAGGGAAACAAATAAAACAACTGTCTTGAAATATAAAATATAAATCACATTCTTGGAATTTGCTTGATGATGGTGAGCTGTGCATTCCTTATCACTAGAGTCAGAATAACTTCCACTTCCAACTAGCGTGATTTTGTTTTAGTTTACTGTTCTGGCCTCTCTTCCATGGATCCATGCAATGGTATCGGTAATTTACTGATGTCATACTTCAACTTTTTCTACTCCTCATCTTCGGTTCCACTTTTTTCTCTTCATCTTTAAACGTGTATTCTCCTACGATAGTGCTCAGTTGCAACCACTTCTTACTATGGTCAACAGCCATAATCCCTATCCCTTTCAAAAACCAAGAGCACCAGAATCTCACCAAAAAACATCACATTTTTCTTTCAATATCTGTAGCACATGCACCATAAAACCACTTCTACTGGACTAAGAACAATAAGATGTTGAAAACTCTTTTCTGTCTCCCTTATGCACAAGGATTTCCCTTTAGCACTGTTTTCCAACATGTAGAGGGATGCATTTAGTTAAAAGGCGCCATGACCATACATCTTTGCTGGCAACGAACTACCTGGAAGCTTTTAAACAGGAGCTTAGCATTTCATAGTCACTTACCAAATGAGAAACAGGGGTTTAGCCTTCTGTCCAACAATACCTCCACCTTAGTCACCCTTTCTCACTATCTTTTTCTTTCTTTTTTTTTTTTTTTTTTTTGTGATGTTATTTAAAATTTTACATTTCCTCAAAATAGGAAAAAACATCTCTCCCTTCCCTGACCCAAAACACCAATAAGCCATGTCCCCATGTGGTAAAAAATCATTGGCACAGCTTCACCTTTGAAAGTAATTTCTCTGTAGTTATTCATCGTTTGTGCTGTATCACTTCAATTTTTCTTGTTTTTAAAACATGCAATACACAACAAAATAAGGGAAAGCATTTATGTTTATAATGAAATACAAGTCATTTTCATAATCCAATGAAAATAAAATTTCAAAGAATTTACGACAATGTGTAATTTCTAAGAGAGGCTTGCTTGCCTTGGGGGGGATAAGTCCCCTCTAGCCCCCTGCTAGCTACAGCCGTGCTTGTATGAATATCATGTATTTGTGCAAAGATTTATTCTTTGTTAATATCTGTAACTTTAAGAATTATTTCAGCAGAACATATGGTTTTTTACTTTATGTGGAAATATTTATACTGATGTAGAATTGCTGAAAAAATAGCATACAGATTAGTATTTCATCACCACTGTCTATTCAATCATTTTTCAATGCTTTTCGAAATTTTATGGTAATTTAGATATGATGCTTGCTTGCCCTATACAATATCCAAAACTAACAAACTGACTTCCTGCTTGCCACGTGCAGAACAACAGCATAAAGTGGACTAAACTTTTTGGTGTTCCCATACCACAGAAAAAAAAAAAAACATAGTAAAAACCACATTCGAAAAATGTATTTATGCTAGTTTTGCCACTGTGGCAAACGTACATTTTCTTTATTTCCAGTTACTCAGTTTTCATAACATTTTTGCAAAGCTTAATCTAGATAAAACATAAAATCTGCTTCATACACACAGTGTTCTTTTATTATTATTATTAATAATTACCTTTTCAGTTGTACCAAATCTCCATAAGGGATTTTAATGCTTGTACTTTTCAACCTCACCGTTCTAAAATCTTTTTTGTGGCTATTTCATTGTATCACCAAACTGGTTCTGAGCTGGAGCACCCTTTGGATTCCCAATACACATGCAGGTGCTGATCAGAAAATGCCCCATGGTAATAAGGGATTTGCAAACGTTTCAGAACCAGTGTAGCTGCTAAGGTTAAATAAAGGCTTATATGCTAAGTGAGGTTAGATAAAAAAATTGGAAACTGCTGAGATTCAAGCCAGTGAATACTTGTTAACCGTTCTTTTCTCTTTGGTTGTTCTGTCTTGATCAGTTTAAATAATGTTTTGATGCAAAGAAAAAGAGCTGCTATGTGAGAGCATTTTCTTGAAATGGAAATTGCCTGTGAAATTCAAGAAGTGTGGTAAATTAACAAAAGTGAAAATATGTCATCAAGTGAATTTAAAGATAAAAATAAGCGGTCTCCCCACGGTGATTGGACATGGGCCTCCATAGCTTAACTTTCAGGAGGTGGCAAATAGAAATTATAACTACGAATAACATGCACAAAACATCATATGCAAATTTACACTATGCCTTTTAGTTATCTAATAGATTTAGCACTCTCAACACATCAATTTAAGTGGAAACCAGATGACTCCAAAACTACATGAAAGTGATGGATAAATGAAATTAGACAGCTTTTGTACAATAAAGAAATTTCTGTTACTAATCTAAAACAACTATTATGGGAATTTTACTAGGAAATTTTTTCATTTAAATTGCAAATTTTTGGAGAAAACTCTTCTCCTTCTTCAGGCTGTCTTGTTGTTGTCACTATCACTATCAAACCGTGATAGTGACAACAAGACAGCCTGAAGAAGGAGAAGAGTTTTCTCCGAAAATTTGTAATTTAAATGAAAAAATTTCCTAGTAAAATTCCCATAATAGTTGTTTTAGATTAGTAATTGAATTAAGAAACTAGGAAGCCATTTCTCAACATGAGCTTTATTCAAAGAAATTTCTGTGTTGTTCTTTTTATCCTTTCAGACACTTAAGACGCATGTTCCACGAAACGCCAGAAATCATTAAGTTGGTCATTAAAAAAGAAAAATACGCTCAGTAGAAATTTCTGGGGAATTTTTTTGAAAAACTCCAATAGTGGAAAGCTGCTGTAGAGGATGATATATTTTTCATTTCTTTGCCTTTCATACTTTTCCATATGTACGCTATCCTCCAAGATGCATGGAAAATTTCATTATTACTTTCTATTGTAAATTTCCCCTTTTCCTTCTGGAAATTCCCAACCTTTTTCAATTTTTATGGTATACACACATATCCAGAAGTACTACAAAATAATTAGCAATCAGAATGAGCGTTATCTAGAAAATCTGTGTAGTACCTTCCAAGAATACAACAGGCATGATCCAATTTCCAGGGAGGGCAAATGCCCCTTTTTGCCCCCCCCCCATATGGGTTCCCATGTGATTGGATAAAACAAGGTGGCCAATAGTAAAAGTTGCTTTAGTTGCCAGGCTCGAAAAATTGCCTTTCCATGCAGACTGGTGGCCAAGTTATTTTTTCATTTGTAACTTAAGAATTTTACTTGCATCTTTTAAAATTCTTATTAGTTAGCAGACACATTTTTTATCATCCGCCTCACACATGAGAAAAAACAGTCCTCTCCAAAATGGGTGCTATCTGTTTACAGATCCACTCTTCAAGAAAGGGGAAGGCAATTTCCCCCACTGAGGTTTGGGCTCAACAACTGACACATGGGGCTTGGTGAAAGTCTGACATCACAAACCAACTTTCCATGCACCAAAGTAGCGTACACGTAGAGGCCAACCAGTACGGATTTTCCGTAATATTACGAATTTTTGGTTGGAAGTATGGACATGTCGATGGAATTACGGAAAATCGCCATTGTCGGCATTTGATTTTTCTGCTTTGGGAACAGGCATGACATTCTTCCACGGAATCGCTATATTTGGATTTGTTGTCATCATTTGGGTTATTTTCAAGATCGATGCTATACTGAATAGAAGGATAGAAGGGAGGGGGGGGGGGCGTTTTCCATCAGGGAACTGAATGCCATCTTTCATAACTTTCGAAAATGGAAGTTAGACGGAGTGAAGATTTCTCCCGTAATTGTATTTTTTTTTTTATGCCCGATTTTGCCTCTGTAAAGCATTGGTGTTAGATATAATTTTTTGCATAAATGTTTGTATTTAAGCTTGAAAATATAGGTAACAATAAAAAAAAAGCGGGATGTTAGACGGAGCGGAAATGTCCCTGTAATTTGTTCAGCTTGAAAATGGAGGAAAAATTTCCGAAAGCAGAAATCTGATGGAACGTAAATTCCTCCAGTAATCATACTTTTTTTTCACGATGTTTCTGTTGTTCTGAATTTTTGTTAAATGTTATTTTCCCCCATAAATGTTTGCATTTCAGCTTGAAAAGGGAGGGAAAGTTATCCAGAAACAGAAGTGTGAAGTTAGAAAATTTGTAAGAATTGATGCATAGTGTTAAAAAAATATTCATATTCTCAAAGTTACACCACTTATTTGAAATTGTGAAAGCATTTTATTATGCATTTATGGTCCTCAGGCTGAAAATTCTTTCAGCATAATGGATAAAATCATAGTCATAAAGTCAGGAAGAATGAACTTCAAAGCCTGTTTGCCTATACAAACTGTGAACTGCAAACTTAAAACACAGAGTAAGTCTACAGTTCAGTTCTTTAGTAAAATAGGTTATTATAGGATTGTAGGAGAAGCAGTGGATTCCGAACACTGCCAAAATCTGAGGGTGTTAAGAGAGAGAGAGACAAAGAGTAAAAGATTACTGAAGGTAATCTTTATCAAAACTGGCTCATTTAAGTTTGTTCTTGGCTGCTCAGTTTCAATATTGCCACTATCACTTGATGCAGAATACCAGTTTTTATCTTTAAAGTGAACCAAGTTTCCATCTGCAAAAGGATTGTAGTGCAGGGCCAGTTAAACCATTAGGCGAACTAAGCACCTGCCTAGGGCACTACAATTTGAGGGTGCTAAGATTTAGAGTTGATAAAATCAAATAAGTTAATAAATGAGAAAAAAAAAGTAAAAACAAAGACAGTTTTATTTTCTGTTGTCTATTCGATATAGCTAGCGAATTCTTACTCATTGAGAAACGTAGATCTGTTCTGATAGACTGGGTAAGTTCTTATGGACTGGGTAAAGTCTTATAGACTCGTTTTTTTCTGTTGTCCATTCGACATAATTTGCGAATTCTTATTCATTGAGAAATGGAGACCTGCTCTTATAGAATGGATAAGTCAGCTTGCCATGAAAGCACAGATCTGTCAAAAAACTGCCATAAAACAGGCTCGTCCCTATGCAGCAGGGAAGTCTGGTGACGCCTGAGGAGGGCACAATATTTTTTTTAAAGAAAATGGATTCTGTAGTATCCGGCATTCAGTGGAAATATCTATTCTTGACCGTCCTCTTCTTCCATCACAATTATTGACAATGTTCAACGTCTAAGGTTCTTTGGGATGGGAGGGGGATTAATGACCACTGTAAGCAATTCGATGGCTATAGGCAGTCGGCCGCCAGTGTCGTAAGACAAACACAACATCACATCTCCTCGGGATTCGAACCAGGAACCATCTCAGACGAATCGTCAAAAGCCAGGGTTTAGACCACTGCATTGCCGGAGCGGCTTGCCTAAAGGTTAGTAAATGTCTCACTCAGACTATTTTCTAGCAAGAGTAAGAGAGGCACTGCTACTATATTCCACTGGAATATCCTTTTCCTACTTTTTATTTTTTTTATTTTTTGCTCTATGAGAGGATGCAGGAAAGAACCTTGTTGGGCTTATATGCATTATCGATCGAACACAAACTTGCCCGTGACATAAATTTGAAGACACTTGTTATTTTAATTTCATTTTCATTTTCATTGGACCAATAAGTAAATGGGTGTAGTTTCCATTAGTTTCTTTCTATTTAGTTTACATTGTATTTTTGCATCTTGAAATAATTATTGTATAAATGCAATATGTTTGGCCACGCAAACAATAAATTTTTGGAGGTGCAAGGCGGATGGACTGCCTAGGGCGCCCAAAACCCTAGCACCAGCCCTGTTGTGGTGAAGTATAACTGTATTCTGCATTCTATAAAGAAGATACCTAAGCAAAAAAAACACAAATATAATTTTGACTCACACCTAGTACAACATAGAAAAGGTTATGTATCTACCTGTGTGAGTAAAAGGAGAAAAGATAAAAAAATAAAATAAAACAACTGAATGTAGAAGGTGTCGAGAATACTGAGCCTTGGCTTTATCAAGGACCAGCAAAAACTCTGCATTTTCTCACTTCCACAAAGACCTAGTTGGAAATGGGTTTCTGCAAGGCCATAGATGCAATTAACATTCCCACCTAAAATAGTTTAAAAAATATATATATATATGTCATGTCCTCCGTAGAGTTGCATGACCTAGCACTAGTTAACAATTTCGCTTGCATCCATTAACCTTCCTGGCCCAACCCATGCTCTTCATCTATTACTATTAAACAGAGAGAAGAAGATTAAAGATAACTCAAGCTGTGAGAGTGACATAATAATTAGAAATGATTTTCAGCCATAACGAAATTCCAAGTTCGTTTGAGAGAGAATTTAAACCTGAAAAACAATGCAAAAGAAATCCAAATTTTTACATTGCAATTAAAAAAGGAAATATTAATTTTTAACGAACAGTATTTTGAAAGAAAACTTGAGTCTAAAACCCCCTACTCTACAACTTATGACAGCACGAAAACGAGAATAAGTTAAAGATAATAATTAACTAAAGAAAGCTTTGTGAAAGTTACATACCTTAAACAGTTAGTTGCAATATGTACAAAGTATTTCAGCAGTGCTTTAAGTGCATAATTAATTAGTTATTAAGAACTTAACTACTTTGAAAAAACAGCGCATAGACAGCGCATAGAAAAGGAACAAGCTTAGCCATCTTCTGTTCCTAGGTACCCCAAAAGACGCTCAAAGTTACAAAGAAAAGAAAGAGTTAAAACCCGCAAAAATGTTAACAGACAAACCAATGCCTAAAAGCTGAAAAGCTAAAAAACGACAGAGAAAAAGTACATGAAGTACAAACATTGAACTTATAAAACCTAGAACCCAAAAACAAGGAAGAGAGCTTACCTCTTGTGTGACAAAAACTTTTCTCCTCACAAGAGAAGAACATGGCTGACCTCTTTCGCCACTCCCTAGACGCTGGGGGGCAGTGAGGGTGGGGCTGATGGCCTCCTCATACAGCAAGAAACCAACGCGCGGAGATTTTAACCAGAGAAAAAAATATAAACTTAAGACTGTGGATCTGTATGATCAGAAAGAGCAGAATTAACTCTCCAGAATACATGAGAAATACCATAAAATACACGAGCAGTGTATTTAATAATCTTTGCATGTATTAAATCACCTTAGTGAGCTTCTATAGATTAATCAGAATCTTATTAATTTTAATGTTGGTTTTACTATTTTTAGTATAGCTATCCTAGTGATGAATAACTAGTTTTCTTTTTTTATTTGTTTTTATTTTCTTTTATAAACAGATTTTTAAACTTTTTTTGTGATTTTGTTTGTATTATTTAATTTTTTGTTTTAATAGGACCGTCATATCCATAGCACTAAGGTTCCTTTAGGTAGTTAATAGGCATCCTCTAGCCAACTTCCTTACGGCTTTGATTGGTCAGAATCATATTATTAACTGTGTAGAAAATTAAAGCAGATCTGCCAACCTTACTCTATTATTCAGAATAATTTTTCTTAAAGTTCTTTTGATGAAAGAAGAAGGAATTTCGTTCTCTAGAAAACTTTCTAATAGTATATTAATGTGGTAATTGAAGTCCAAATTGTTGCTGCAAATTCTTGAAACTCTTAGGACCTGAGAAATTAGTACATTCTCAATTACTTTGGTTGAAATGTTATTATTCCAGTGTAGATATTTAATTACTTTGAAAGGAAAATTAACTCTTTTATCAAAGAGGCTAATAGATGGGTTACCTCTGTTGAGCTTAATGCTTAAGTCTAGGAACTCAAGTTCCTGATTACTGTGGTTGGTTTTACATAAGTTAAGAGAGCTAGGATAGATATTATCAAAATCACTCTCTATAACTTCTGAATTATTGATACACACCAGATCATCAATATATCTAAAAGTGTAAAGGTAGTTATCTGAGCAGGTGGGGTGATTTTTAATGAATTTATATTCCTTAAAGAACAGGAATAGATTAGCGATATTCGTGGACGTTGATGTTCCCATGGGAATACCGTTCACTTGCTTATAGAGAGTATTATTATATAAGATATGGTTATTTTTTATGCAGCAATTGAGATAAGAGTTCCAAGTTCCTACATCAACAAATTGGTTAAGTTTAAATTCTGCATACAGCTCTTTAAAGGTAGTGATTATATCTGATAGAGGCAGATTAGTATATAGGTTTTCAAAATCATAACTATTAATATCTAGGGGACAAACTTTGAGTATAGTAGAAATTACTTCTGCATTATTATTAATTATCCAAAAATCTCTGTACATCAAGTTAGAACAGTTTCTAATGTGTTTCAAAACCTTCTTTAAGACATCTTCAAAAGCAAGATCTATTTTCTTTTTATGACTCCTTACTCCACTAGCTATGAACCTGAACTTCACAGGATCCTTATGAAACTTAACCGTTGCAAAAAGAAATGGAAATTCAGGCTCATATCTTCTAGTTTGTGGAATTTTAAGTTTCTTGAAGAATGCCTTAAACCGATTTTCTAACTGCTTGGTAGAATAACTTACGGGCTCGTATGTTACTCTATTATTGAGTTCCAAAGTTAACAATTCAAAATAGAACTTCTTACAGATAATTGCAAAATTATTGCTAGCTTTATCCGTAGTGGTAAAAATAAATTGGTCTTGTAGTTTGGAGAGTGACCTTTTAGCTTCTCCAGAGAAAAAGAGATTTCTGTCGAAACAAAAGTCCAGACCTGCCAACTCACCGGTGAAGCTATTGATTATATTATATTTCCATTCTGCGAAGGCCTCAATAGGCTGATTGTACCTTAAACTGGTTTTTACGATGTACCTATTAACATCTTGAGTGAAGCTCTCAAGAATCCTTTCTTTGGAAATTGTGAAGGAAGGTCTGAATTTAGAGCCATACTCTAATAAATTCCTAAGCTTTTCATTTTCAACAAAACTCAAGTTTCCGGTGATAATATGGTTGTAATTCTTATCATAGTGAACTGTTTCTTTATGTTCATCACAAGAACATGTAGTAATTACAGGAATGTAGCTCGAAGAGTTAAGTTTGTAGTTTTTAACTATTGACCCTAAGGTCTTAACATATTTAAAACTTACAATAGACTGGTGCCTGTGGATGGGAAAAAAATTGCATTATTGTAGAACAGCTTCCTTACATTGAGATTATCGTAGGCTTTATTTAGGAACCTGATGGTAACAAAATTACTGGAAAATTCTTTAAGAGAAATTTTATCTTTAAGAATATGTTTAAGAATGTCCAGAACCAAAGCATAGACATGCTTATCAACATGGTCAGCAGTTTCATTCCAGAATTTGAAAAAACTTTTAAGGACAGAGTGCTTGAAGGACTTGAGAATTTTGTAAGTATTTTTAACAAAATTAGTGCCAGTTTTAAAGCTTTCCAGAGTATTTAGCAAGTTAGCAAAATCAACTTTGCTTGATGTGCGAAATAACCTCTGTCCTCTATTACCTCTAGAGCAGCTCTTATTATTAACAAGAAAGAAGAGTTCACGAATTGAAAATTTATGCTGATTATGCTTATTGTCAGATAGAGTGGAATTAAGGCCATAGGGATAAAGAGACTGATGCTGCAAAATTTCAAGGGATTCAGATTCTAGCCGAGCATAGAGGTCAGGGATAATATGTAGTACCTCTATTTTCACTTTGTCAAAACCATGAGTATGGAAATGCTCTAATTCAAAGGTAGAGTACTGGTTGGCGTTTGTGGAGGGGTTCACTCCTGAATTAGAGAACTTGTTTACTAGAGACCTGTGACCATTAATCCTAAGATGAAGAGGATTTTTACTTTGGCCAATATAGCTAAGGTTGCAGACAGTACAGGTGAGCTTATAGATGGTATTGTAGGCTTTGCAAAACTTGTTGGAGCAATTATCCTCAACAGAAGAATACAGGTTAGGATCTGCAGATTTACATGTCAAACAACGTTTGTCATTTCATAACTTTAGATTACCTTTGCCAGCGAGTTCATACACACATCATCAAGTGATAGTAGCAATATTGAAACTGAGCAGCCAAGAACGAACTTAAATGAGCCAGTTTTTGATAAAACAAATATTTTGCAGATTATAAAGTTTATGTAAAAATCCATCATTAATTTATTTCTTATTCAATTTTTTTGTGTTATCATATGTTAAAAAATGTGTAATGCTCTGTTCTAAAGTTCAGGTAAATAAGAATGATGGGGTTTACATGTTTTCAAAAAATGTCAAAACTGAAATGGATTGAGCTCGTGTTTGTTGTTTAACTCAGTTGGAATTTAAACAGGAACACCTTATCCTTTGTCCCTTAAAGGTTGTAAAACCCTCATGACTTTCACATCAATGGCCAGAAATTTATAAACAGGAAATATGTACATGTATACATACATATCATTTAGTGGTTTTCTGAAATTCAAAGGTTAACTCCTTAAAGCAAGACAAACCACCAGATAAACGTTTCACTGATGGAACTAGAATTTACATACTGCCGGTGTATCGAATGTCTCCATTTACAGCGATTTTAGCATGCAGCTCAAGCTTCACTGACATCCATCACACTTCGCACACAAGACCTTTTGTATTTCATACTCATAATCTTTTTCTCAAGCAGACATTCCTGAATCTGGTCCTCCCATGATTTCCTTGGCCTTCCTCTACCTTTCTTTCATACCACTTGGACTGAAAGAATTCTCTTAGTCAGCATCTCATCACTTTCAACATGGCCATACCACCTATGAATATTAGTCTCCACTTTGCTAACAACATTTTGCCTCACATTACACATCTGCAGCACATCTTCATTCCTCACATGATCAGAGCGTGCCTTCCCACAAACCCCCTGTAAGTAACACACCTCTTCAGCACACAAACGACCCCTGTGTCTTCAGTACCCAGGTTTCACTGCTGTACATAAGAGTGGGAACAGTTACACTTCTGTATGCAGCCATTTGTGACTTTAGTCCTTTAAGTTAAGGATGTGAAAATTAAGAGGTTTTTTTGGGTTTTTTTTCTCCTTTTTCTTATGATTCATCAGGTCGCAGTAGAAATTTTGAGTCAGCTTAACAAGCTTCTGAACAAAGTCATTTCAAAGTACTATAATTTTCCAGCTGCAGCCTGTAATGGGGATTAGCTGGAGCTGGAAAATTTTAATGGTGAGTTAATGTTTTAAAAACATTAACTAACCATTTAAGCCTAACCATATGACTTTGTTTCCTTTAGAAATGCTCTCAGGTGTAAAAATAGTTTTTGCTGTAACTCAGCTGTTTTAAATGTGCAGTCAAAAATATGCATGCCTTTAATTATGCTTATGGGAAATTTGGCAAGGAAAACCAAGACACAAAAATTCACCATTCGCATAGAGAATTTTTTTAAAGTTCTGTTTGGAACAATTTCAAAATTCTCTCTTTGTGAGCTTTTAGATTAAAAATGTAAATGCATTGAATTTTTAATGCATGTAAATTATGATTTTTGATGTATTATTAGGCACAATTTTTTTTTAAATCTCAAAAAGAAGTTGGCTGTGCACACTCTACATTCACAATTTTTTGTAATATTTCTCTTACATGAGTTGTGCAAAATGGTGAAAAAAAAAAAAAAAGTACCACTACAGTGTCTGTGTGGACAAATGCACGAGCTTCTGTCTGATTGTCCTAGCTAGGCCTGAGTTCAAGTCCCAGATGAGGGATGGGTGGTGTCCTTGCTACTCTGCTGCCGTGTTTCTCCCAGCAGCCTGAAATAAGGGACAGATGACTACTAATAGCCTTAGTTGCTCATGTTAACTGTTAAATCCAAAACCAAAACAATAATAATAGTACAAATAAAAAATTATAAAATAGTAGAATTATCGCTTTTTTACAAAATATGACAGAGGAGGGTTATCAGTAAAATAGTTGCTTAGCTAAAACAAATTAAATAAAAACCAATGGAAAATCATATGGACAAAGTTACTATGCCACACAAATACCCTTAATGTCTGTGTGATATAACCATGATTTTATTTATTCTTTATTATGAAGAATCATTTACTGCAAATAAACACATGTAGCAGATCTGTTAGATACTTTGCATGTGGATTTCCATACATTAGCTGAAGCTTGTCATTCATGGTGTTCCCTGTTAAGAAATGATTCCTTGTGCATTTACTATTCTGCCATTAAGAAATGACCCAAAAATGCTTTTGCCATGTCACTTAGTTTTGTAGCTTGATCCAAAATACATAGTGAAAGTTTCAGTCATGAACAGAAAAACCTTGAAAAAAATGGCTGGAAAGAATAACTACAGGGTTTTTATCTGATGCTATTGAATTTAAGTAAAAAAAAAAAAAAAAAAAAAAAAAAAGACCTTTTCTTCCAACATACTTTGCCTTTTACAAAATGTAATCATATTAAAATTATGACACTAGTTGTATAAGCATTTTGCAAAGTTTTAAGTGAGTTTTATGGTTTCGTGTCTCATCTTCAGATTTCTACTGCAAGTTTAGCTGTAGTGGGAAGAACTATTTCAAATTTCCCTTTATTCATTCCAAAACTAAAAATTTATTTAGTCTAGGAACTGCGAAAAAGAAGTGTTGGTTACAGAAAAACACTTGCATGTTTTTATTAGAAATTTTGAAAGTATTTAGGACAAATTTTTGAAGTGAATACCGCTTTTACATCTGGTCTTTGGAGATGTTTACTAATGTGATAGTTAAGGTTCAGTCAGCAATGCTTATGGTTAATAATTCAAAATGTGTACATCTGTGTGATTAAGAAAGAATTTGAATCTATTGTTGTTGTCATCAAGAACTTGCTATGCATAATCTTCACAGTACTATTTTAAGGTTTAGTCCACTTGTTTGTTTTAAGCACCTTAGGATCAGATACTCAGGTATTCTCAATTAGTCATGCTGTAGGATATTTTATTTGTATCTTTCTGGAACTTACAAGTTTCAAATCAGCAGAACAAAACTAGTCCATCATAAATCACAGGACATTAATGCAATACTAGATGACATGCTGGTTGATTGCTCTTGACATACCCAACCCTTTTTCTCTGTTGCCTTTCATCCTTATCAAAAACACATGTTTATATTGCCATTTAATTCTTAACTTGATTGTTATTGCATCAGAAAGTGTATATTTAAAGGATTCTATGTGTAATACTTGTAACCAGCAACAAATTCCACTTCATATGAAACATTACCCTATCATTATTTTATGGCTTCAGTTTAAGGGATGGAAGTTATATGTTATTAGATTATGTTTTTGTTTATTTATATAGTACTTGATTTTGTAAAATCTGGATGAATGAAGGTATATTTTCTGTTTGAGATTGATGCAGGAAATATGAGTTTGTAAAAGGGCATGAGTCAGAAGCAATGTGGAAACAGACAAATTGATGTAAGACTCACAGTCAATCAAATATCAGAATTAAGTCCATTTTTATTGGATGATGTTCGGTTGTAGTAACAGCAGGAGTGAGGGAAGGATCACCAGGGACCATACTGTTTGCAGATTATGTTATGCTATGTCAAGATTTAAAAAAAAGCAGAAGAAAACCTGAAAAGCTAGAGAAGAGCTACTGAAGATAAGTAGAACTGAAATAGGGTACATGCACCACTGTAAAGAAAGTGGAAGCTACACTGATGGTGGTCTGGAATGGGCATGTGGATAATTTAAACTTTATTACTCAAATTTTATTATGAGCTAAAAAGTAATATTAACAGTTTTGAAGACTAAGATTTATTTATTTTTGTCTGTTTTTTTTTAGTGTAGAGCCCTTCAAAATTTGTTTTTCTGTCCTTAATTTAAATTATTAGACATTTTGGAATTCAAACTTCACCTGTAGAGTATCCAAATTTTTTTATGTATTAGGAATGAATGAGTTGGAAAAGGGAGATCTGTGGCATCATTTATTTATTTATTTATTTGGATAAAAAAAAAAATTACTTACTGCAGATTTACTCGGAGACAAGTGTCCAAATACAGTATTTCTTCTGAATGAAAAATGAAATATGCTTTCTACACTCCTCCATTCTGTGCTGTCTTATTTTAAAAAAAAAGGGGTTTCTGGCCTCTCAGTGTTCAAGGCTTTGAAATCAATTGTCCAACACAGAAATAAAGGGCTGTTCAAAAAAGGTTCATCGTAAGTTATTTCCAGGTCCTTAAGCATACATATCTTTCAAGGATTTGATAATGGTTGGTGAGCCATGAAAAGCATTCTATTCTCAGACAATGTAGATAAAACTACTGGCTCTGTTTCTCACTACATCAATGGCCATGGCATTACCAGTAAAAGATACACAAATTTGTCACTGCCCTAATATGTGACTGAAAGAAGCTTTGATATTAAAACAAATTTCATATAAATTCCGTGAAAAGTTGAAAATTTTTGCAGAGAAATGTCAGTGTTGAAATAGATCATACTGAGGTTTCAGGGTATAAACTTCATCGAGGTTTCAGGGTATAAACTTCATCTTATTTATTTAAATTTATTAAGGGTTTGTGTGGGGCTAGTCTAACGATTTTTACCTGTTGTTTTAATGATCTACACTTGCATGCAGTTCTAATAGAAATACATGAACAACATTTGCAGTTTAGTTGACTGGCAATGTTTGTGAATAAAATGTTTCCTTTTTGGAAGAATTCTGTAATTTTTATACTTTACCCACTTGTAATGAAAAAGTTTTCCTTTTCTAAATTGCAAAACCATTGTTCAATAAATTCTAGTAATGCTGATGTATGGGTGTCATTTAGCATCATCATTGATTCATGCCTGTTTCTTTTGTTTTTTATGTTCTGCTTTTTTGTCAAAACTTTGGAACACAGCAATTTAGAACAGCACTTGGAGAGCTAAAACTAATATTCATATTTTAGCATGTATCAGGAAAATTAATTTACACCAGAATTTATCTATTATTTTATACCCCAATCATCATTTTATGTACCCCAGGCCCAGTCATGTGGCAACAGTGCAAGTTTAGCATAACATTAAGGCTTACATTATTTCCTGTGCATTTGGTGTTTAAATGCAAAAAATGTTTTTTTTTTCAAACTTAAAACATTATATTTGGCTCCAGTGTAACTGAAACATTATTATGCATAATGTGAAAATATTTCATTTTTTAAAATACTTAAATAACCAAATCATCTTCTGATGGATGACGTATGTGATTAATGCACAAGCAACAAACAGGTTACTTCATACTGTATGGGTTTGCCAAATTTCCATGAATGCTATTGTATGGAATTTCATGCAAGTTGTTTAATTTTAATATTAATTGCAATCATATCAACATTTCTTCTGTCTGAAACAGTGTAAACTATGTAATTCCTACACCTCAGAATAATATAAAATTTTTAATTCCTTTTTATTTATAAGAAGTAGACTAATAGTCATAGTTGCTAGGCTGGTGACATATTTCACATATAATTTATGGAAATATTGAAAGAACAGTGTGATTGGGGCTTACTAACAGCAAATTTCTTGTTTTGATTCATGTCAAAAAGTACAGTACTTCACTGCAGTTAATAAATTGTGCTGGTTGAAATATTAAAAAACAATAATCCATAAATGTAACACAAAACATATGTCTTTAAAAACATGCTATGCAAAATTGAAAAGTTGGTGATTTTTAAATGCCAATTGTCTATTGATAACGCTGCATAAATAGTAGAGCATGATCTAGAAAAGTTGAAGCAAACAAAATATGAAGGCTAAAAACTTATGAATATTGAAATATGTGACAGATGTTAGTGCTATGCATAAAATCATCCAGCAGTTATGCTAATTTTTGATACCTGGTGCCTCAGTTCAAATCCAGGCAAGACATGTTTTGTTTTGGTTCTAATCCTGTCCTTTTGTGAAGCCAGCAACCCTAAATAAGAGATGTGAATTGTACCTGCTGGCCTTTTATGTTCTTCACAGCCACGAAGAGGGAAAATGTATTGATTTTTGCATAATGTTTCCAAAATTTGCATAATTTTGTATGCTAGAGTATTATTTTTTATTGATGAATCTTTAAGGAAAACTCTTCTGAATTTTATCATTACACTTCATTGTTATTGCAGTGGTTGTTGTTAACAGTAATTTGTTCAGTAGGAATCAGCTTATGTTATCATCAATGATGGTATACTTAGTCTCATTTTTAAGGCCTTCTTTGTTTTTCTTTTCTTTCAGTTTTGGTTTGCAGTGTCTTGTTGATGGCTGATAATTTTATGTAAATCCAAAGTGATTTTTTGACCAGTTTCTCGTATGTTTGTTGAATCTGGTTTTGTTAGTCATGCTTTTATTTGCTGATATGATATTATGTAAATGAGTTTATAAGGAGTAATCTGTATCTCGAATGTGTAAAAGCCAAGAGCTACACCTGTGTCATAAATAATATCTTGCATAAGGAAAGTATTTTTATTCATTTTATGTTCGGATTTTTTGTTTTTCATTATCTGCTTTGACATTAAGTCATGTTGAATTCTTTACTAGAATTTTAGTGAGATTCAAGTAAATCTGTTAAGTAATTTGTTAAAACTGCCATTCGCGAAACCTTGGAAATCTTGAGCAGCAGCGAGGCTTGCAATGATAGCGTCTCTCTCGAGTTGCCACGCATTTGGAATCAATTCTTCAAATAATGCTGTGTTTTCCTACCTGTGCTCTGTTCCCTGCATGCCAAAAGTGGCCCCCAACGCCCCAAGAGTCTTGCTCTCATGTCGTCGCTCGCGAGGGATTTTTTTTTTTTTCGCCGAATAGCTCGCGAGGGATTTCTTTTTCTACCGCTACGCCTATGACGCCTCTATAGCTCGCATGTAGGCGCTCGCGAGACATTTCATTTTCGCCGAATAGCTCGCGTGTCGAGTGTCATCCGCCACGCCTATGACGCCTCTATAGCTCGTATGTCGGGGCTTGCGAAACATTTCTTTTTCGCCGAATAGCTCGCATGTTGGCGTTCGCAAGACATTTCTTTTTCGCCGAATAGGTTGGGTGTCACCCGCCACGCCGATGATGCCTCTATAGCTGGTATGTCGAGGCTGGTGAGCCAAAGCTGAGCTTTCATTGCTAAATTGTGGTCTGTACTGCAGGAAAAAAAAAAAAAGTCGAGTGTTGGGTGAGTATGGGTGAAAAGTTATTCGAGTGGAAAGAGTTTATTTAGATTAAAACGAAATGAAACGTAGCAGGAAACAGCTGTGACGACAAAAAGAACGTCAGATAAAACTTATCACCAAGTCTATCGCGATATATATAGTAAAGAATAGCCCTTTTATGAAGCATCTAAAGTTTTGCCGAATCACGTTTTGTAAGCCACGTGGCTGCGATTTTAGCGTAGCACATGGCGGCTGCGATGATTGTAGGCGTCATGTGGAGAGCAAGAAGCACAAAGATCATGTCAAGAGACTAAATGAAGATGTGAGTAAAATTAATGTGACCAAAAAACTTCTGACAACATATAAAGAATCCTGGAAAAAATATCAAGAGCGGATTAGTGCTGAAAAAGTGCTGAAAAATAAACGAAAAAGAGAAGAAAAAATTGAATGTTCACATGGTGATTTGAAACGGGAAGAAGCTGATTTTTCCCAGCAATTGGATTCCTCTCATAAAATGTTAAACGATGATGAGATGCGCATTGAATGTGGCATAAAAAAAAAAAGAGACATGAGTGCAATAGAAAGTGGACAGGTACTATTAAAAGAAGCAAAGCATAACATTGCTAACTATCTTAAAAAAGTAGAAAAAATAGAAGTGGGCAATTAAATATTGAGAAAAGCAGCAAAAAATTAAACATTTTTGTAAAATAAATTATTAATAATAGAATCGTGTTATGGTTAAAAAAATTTTGGTCTATTTGAAAACTAGAATCTTTGCATATGTGCGTGCGTATTCCAATGCAAGCTGTTTTAAATTTGTGTAGGGTGCATCTAGTTCCAAAACATTTTTTGCTTAAGGGTTTGTTCTATCTACTAATATTTTACTTTCTCCGAAAAAATGTTTTCTTACACCAAAAATGTTTTTTATCTGCTCCAAAATATATTTCACCTGCTCCAAAAACGCATTTTGCTGCTCCAAAAATGTATTTTACCTGCTCCAAAAATGCATTTCACCTACTCCAAAAAACACATTTTGCTGCTCCAAAAATGTCTTTTACTTGCTCCAAAAAATGCATTTCACCTGCTCCCAAAACGCATTTTGCTGCTACAAAAATGATTTTGCAACTTTCCATCTCTACTATGGTGTGGTACTAGCATTTTAAAGCCATAGCCAGCGTGAAGTGAGACTGATGTACATGGCGTAATTTAGGATTCGGTGAAGTTGCATACGTTGTTGTCTGTTCTATTTCGAAGGGAGACTCAAAAGTAATTCAGTTTTCCATTGTGTTAATCAACCTGGAATATATCAATGATGGAAGAAAAACGTAAAGGTGATGCTGAAAGATTGCGAAAAAAAAATGTTCAATGACGTGGGGAAATGTGCAAAAAAATCAAAATTATTTCGTTGAAAATCTGGTTTTCAAGAGAGAGAAGTTTTTTTTTTTTTTTTCTCGTAAAAACGAAATTTTTCAAAAGGAAATTATTATCCAGTGCAAAACCCCGTTTTGAGCGTGAATTTGGTGCTACTGAATTTGGTTTACAATTCATATTTCAACATTTTTCTTTCATCCAGAATATAACGGAAGGATTTTCATGACGGGATTTTGAATTTATGAGGTATTCACCGATAGATACGTATGTTTCTATAGTGTAGGGGCTCATCCAGGAATTTTATGAGGTGGGGGCGTTGAAAAACTTTTGGGTGAGTGTTGCATAACAGAAAAATTTTAGAAGGCTGAAAGTTTTTATTGTGGCATATTTAAGCTCTAAATCTAGGATTAGAAATGGGAAAAAAATCTCAAAAAAAAAACCAAAAAAAAAACTGCTTAATTTTTAATAGTTCAGATTGTTATAGCCAAGAGTATTTTTTCCAAAAACTACATGTGGTTATTTTGTTTTGGGGTTTTTTTTTTTTTTTTTTTTTTTTTATCTCTCTCGTCTAAATGCTTCCCCAAACAAGGCTAGAGCAAAGAAGTAGTAACGTGGGTTGCGGAAACAGTAGATATTGATTTTTCACAAATTTTGTGCATGTCGAATTTATTCAGAGATATACTGTATCTGCACAATCTGTAACAGACTAAAATAGAGATGCATCCATGCTTTTTGGTTGTAACGACTAGCTTTAAACGTATAATTCCATAACAAAAAACTGAAAAACACATTAGATTGCTATATACATGGACTTAAAATAAAATAAAAAATATTGCATTAAGGTTAAAGATATTTCAAGGTAATGCTGAGGAATTCATGTACATATTAACTGTGCTATTTGATAATAAAAAGGATTACATATATCATTATTGTCAGCCGTTATCAATCCACTGCTGTATGAAAGCCGCACCAAGTTTCTTTCACAACGGTCTGTCTTGGGCCAGTCTCTTCTATGACACTTGCGCATACTTGTGTGTGTGTTACACACCTTCAAATGAGCATCAAATCAGATCATATGTAGAGGATTTTAGGAAGGAAGTATCTGACCCCAGATCTTAAACAACCCTTAGAAATAGGAAGCTAGGAGATTTGGGCTAGAGTGTGCGATAGGAAAGTGACACGGAAGCGAGGTAGAAGACGCCCTTATTTACTACCGGGGGAGGGAGCAGTACCCGGGGCCCGACGGCTTAACGTGCCCATCCGACGCACGGCGGATATTTAGTAGTTCGAGCGTTCGTACCTGCCTGGGATCGAACCTGAGATTTTCCCGTGGCAGTTCACCTTCAAATGGAGGGGTGTTGCGATTTTTTATGGGGTCTGAACAGATTGGGGGGGGGGGGGTGCTACAAATCCCTGCTACAGTGGACCACATGTCCGTTTAACTTTTGTGACCAGTTGCCCTAAACTCGTATGAACCAGCCTGAAATAAAGACAGCCGTCCCCGGTGGCGCAGTGGTCTAAGCGGTGGCTTCAGATCATTCGTCCGAGTTCGAATCCCGGTGGCCTCTGATCATTCGTCCGAGGTCCGGGTTCGAATCCCGGTGAGGCATGGGTGTTGTGTTTGTCTTATGGCACTGGCTCTTCCCCTTCCCTAGAACCAGTGACCCTAAATTAGAGACTGGCGACTGCTTGTAACCCATTGAGTTGCTCACGGTGGTCGTTAAACCTCCAATCAAAAAAGAGAATCCCGGTGAGGCATAGAAGTTGTGTTTGCATTACGGCGCTCGCTCTTTGGCTTCCCTGGAACCAGTGACTCTAAATTAGGGACGGGCGACTGCTTATAGCCCATTGAGTTGCTCACGGTGGTCGTTAAAAATCCAATCAAAAAAAAAAAAGACCTTGGAGGAGAATAGACTGGCAAACGCAATGCTTAGCCCTTCAGAGGCAACGAGCAGCAATTGAGATAGCAGCGCCATCTGTAACCGCGAGTTGGTGGGAAATACATAGCTATTGGAAAGGTACGTATAGTTTTTGGTTCAACGCATAATATATCGTATAAATTGCGCAGAAGGAATATTCGGGTGCGAATGCGAACCAACAAATTTCTAGATCAAAATTTAATTAACAAGTTTTCAATTTCGATGAAAGTCAGCTATGAAATAGAAAATACGCCGCTACATACAACGACCACCTGATACGTGAAGTTGCAGTAATGCGAATTTAAATATACCGTATCATCGTTCCTTCGTATTACCCTTAATCACCCGATTTTGTTCCTCAAATTGTTTTATTAAAAATATTTTTTTACCCCATGAGCTCATGAAAAAGTTAATATCGCATGAAATAAAAAAGGTCTACAGATATCATGTTTACAAAACTATCACTGCTTTTCCTCAGACATGCAGAGCTCTTTATATCTATTATTAATTGCAGTGCCGTATTCACACTCAATAAACTAATTTTCAAAGCTACTCCTACATATAAGTTGAAAGAATAACACAGCACTTTATCTCATCTAATTTTCTAACCAAGCACTTCTATGCCTCAGTAAACACTGTATGTTCTTATGAAGCAAGTGAACAATTAATACGTCTCCCTCTAACTGATACATGCATACAAAAATCCTTTTCATACCTTAATTTTTTTTCTTTGACTACAGACCTGTATGAACTATTTTTTTTTCTGAGAAAAGATGACTATATAATTTTTTTTTTAAATTATCTTGTAAAAGATCAAAAACGAGAACATAGCACAGGATAGGCACTGAAATAGTAGTAAACAAGTTTTATTTTTCTTCCTGCAATTATGATTTAGTCAAATGCTAGCTTTAATATGAACTGAATGTCAACAAACTGAGTTCAGTGCAGTAGCATCAACAGTGTAGAAAGGAAGCTTTCTTCTTGTAAATGTTGTTTAAGCGATGGCCTCTGATCATTCGTCCGAACGGGGTCCGGGTTCGAATCCCGGTGAGGCATGGATGTTGTGTTTGTCTTACGGCATTGGCTCTCTCCCTTCCCTAGAACCAGTGACCCTAAATTAGGGACGGGCGACTGCTTATAGCCCATTGAGTTGCTCACGGTGGTCGTTAAACCTCCAATCAAAAAAAAATAATAATGTTTAACAATAAGGTAAAAAAAAAAAAAATTTGTTTCCAACTACGTGATTGACAATAACCATTATCATAAACAACAGCTTCACTGATGCAGAAACACATCGCCTTGATATCCCTTGTATGATATTTTCTGTTTTATTCTTTCAATGGTGAAATGTCCTTATTTTAAAATATTTAAGCATTGTCACTTTCAGTAAATTTGTATAATAGCTTAAATACTCATCATAATGTTTGAAATTTAGAAACAAGTTTTTGTGTGGAAGTTCATGTACTGCTTCAAGGAGTTTTGTTTTTACATTCTGCTCTTGTGGCGTACAGTGTATATGGTATTTATTAAGTTTTTTCCACTGTCTTGATGATCATATAAGCACTGCCTGATGTGATGATTAAAAATATCTTACTCTCATTAAAAAACTTGCTGTAGTATTTTTGCAAAGTCAGTTTCAAAGCACATAGAAGAGGATGGTGTGTAATTTGAAACAGACTGCATCTAGTCACTATAAGCAGGTTTTTTTTTTTTTTTTTTTTAATGAAATATAACTAAACAGTTTTTTTGATATAATGAAATATAACGAAGCAGCTTTCAGCAATATAAACTGAACAGTTCTCTTGGTATAACTAATATTTAGCAATATCATAATTGTTATTGCAATACAAATCTTTCTGAAGTGAATTAACCTACTTTTCAAGAAATTCTTGCAGATCAGGTTAAATTTGTGTGTATGTTCCAAGAAGCTTCATATTTTTTTCTAGCTGGAGCAAAGGAAGTGAGGAAAATCAATTATTATAGTAGAAGTCATCTATATAAATGTAAATTGTAAATTTAAGAACATGGAATATTTGCTGAAATATTCTTATGGGGAAGTCACTGAAGAATGAAATTTTAAGGAAGTGAAAAAAGCAGCTGATTCACCACCACACATTATTCCAAATGCAAGTAAAGATCGCTGGGAGTGTGAAATATGCTTACGAAAATTCAGAGAAGATTCCAGTATTGAAAAATATTTGCCACTGTATAGAAATAAAAAATCTTTCCAGTGTGATGTGTGTATCAAGAAATTCACACAAAAAAGAAATATTTTAAGTCATGTAAAGCTCAACACTTATGAAAAATCATAGTAGTGTGATATTAGTCACAAAATATTCACCCAAATTCTAATGCCTCAAAACATATATTCCTTCATACTGGTAAAAAGCATCATCTATGCAATTACAGCCAAAGCCATGCTGAACAACAATGAGCAAAACATTTAACTTACTTGTGAAAATATATCCGTTCTTTATGTCGGCCGCATTCGCCTTACTCTTACATCCATATCTAATACAGTACCTGACACAAACCTGACCATATTTACTATTTATGACAACTATTTAAAGCACGATTGGCAACACGCACGCAACCGGCGTATACTCATGAACAGCTTTCCGTCCTCGCTAATGGCGGAACATCCGGTTTTCAAACACTGACGGAAGTAGCTAGGTATTTGCCCGCCTATTCTCCTCCAAGGTCTTAGCCTGGAAGTGGTTGCCTTAAATTGAGAAAGAGTCCTCAGATGTTCACTGTGCTTTCTGTTACCTGGAAGTGGTTGCCTTAAATTGAGTGAATCTTTTAGCCCACGATATCTGTTTGGGAGCTTAACGACCATCGTGAGCAACTCGATGGGCAATAAGGAGTGACCCGTCCCTAATTTAGGGCTGCTAGTTCCAGGGAAGGGAGAGAGCTAGTGCCGCAAAGCAAACCAGCATCCATGCCATCCTAAAATGTGCATTCGCGTGTTGTACGTGGGCTGTATTATGTTCATTGACTTCTACGCATATTCTCGAATGCAGGGATTGGGCACTTCAATATTTAATATTACCGCCTGTTTTTGTTTCTTCGTGACCTTATGTTGCCCATATTTCACGCAACTGGCATCAGCTCAGCTGCCAGTTATCTCAAACATGTGATGAAAACTGTAGTGGCGCAGTGGTCTAAGCGATGGCTTCTGACCGTTCGTCCGGGTTCGAATCCTGGCGAGGCATGGATGTGTTTGTCTTACGGCACTGGCTTTCTCTCTTCCGTGGAATCAGTGGCCTTAAATCTGGAACGAACGACTGCTTATAGCCCAGTGAGTTGCTCATGGTGGTCGTTAAACCTCCGTGTGCCGCCCCGGTGGCGCAGTGGTCTCAGGCGTTGGCCTCTGATCATTCGTCCGTAAGGGGTCCGGGTTCGAATCCCGGTCAGGCATGGATGTTGTGATTGTCTTACGGCACTGGCTCTCTCCCTTCCCTGGAACCAGTGACCCTAAATTAGGGACGGGCGACTGCTTATAGCCCATTGAGTTGCTCACGGCGGTCGTTAAACCTCCAATCAAAAAAAAAAAAAAAACCTCCGTGTATAAAAAAAAAAAAAAAAAAAAACTAGTACAAAGTTCGAAATAGCCGCACTGGTGGCTCAGTGGTCTAAGCGATGGCCTCTGATCATTCGTCCAAAAGGGGTCCGGGTGCGAATCCCGGTGAGGCATGGATGTTGTGTTTGTCTTACGGCACTGGCTCTCTCCCTTCCCTGGAACCAGTAGTCACGGGCTACTGCTTATTGCCCATTGAGTTGCTCACGGTGGTCGTTAATTCTCCAATTAAAAAAAAAAAGTTACGATTACATGGTCATATCTTATGAGCCGGCCCCCGGTGGCCTCTGATCATTCGTCCGAAAGGGGTCCGGGTTCGAATCCCGGTGAGGCATGGATGTTGTGTTTGTCTTACGGCACTGGCTCTCTCCCTTCCCTGGAACCAGTGACCCTAAATTAGGGACGGGCGACTGCTTATAGCCCATTGAGTTGCTCACGGTGGTCGTTAAACCTCCAATCAAAAATATGTATATATATATCTTATGACGTCTGTCGACACTTACGTGAAAGATGGTGCAGCAGACAACCTTATGAGGTGGATTTCCCTAGATCGATAAATGTATGATTATATTGTAGATAAAACAAAATCCGAAGATTAGAAAGTTCAGAAACTGTTTGTACTCGCAACTGCGGAGTTGAGTGATTTGAGTGTATCCGCAAACTAACATTTTCTTCTTACTTTTTGTTTTGTCTTGGGGTTTAACGACCACTGCGCCGCCCCGGTGGCGCAGTGGTCTAAGGCGCTGGCCTCTGATCATTCGTCCGTCTGGGGTCCGGGTTCGAATCCCGGTGAGGCATGGGTGTTGTGTTTGTCTTACGGCACTGGCTCTCTCCCTTCCCTGGAACCAGTGACCCTAAATTAGGGACGGGCGACTGCTTATAGCCCATTGAGTTGCTCACGGTGGTCGTTAAACCTCCAATCAAAAAAAAAAAAAAAAAAAAACAAGCCACCCCGGTGGCGCAGTGGTCTAAGCGATGGCCTCTGATCATTCGTCCAGAAGGGGTCCGGGTTCGAATCCCGGTGAGGCATGGATGTTGTGTTTGTCTTACGGCACTGGCTCTGTCCCTTCCCTGGAACCAGTGACCCTAAATTAGGGACGGGCGACTGCTTATAGCCCATTGAGTTGCTCACGGTGGTCGTTAAACCTCCAACCAAAAAAAAAAAAAAAAAAAAAAAGCGACCACTGTGAGGAACTTAGACAATGAGGAGTTGCCTTCCCTCAAATTTAGAACCACAAATTCCAGGGATAGGACCGAAATAGCGCCGTAGGACAAATGCAACGCGCGTCCCTCATCTAAAACCAAATCGGACTATCAGCTAGAATCCCGTACTTGTGGCAACTTGATAACCTGGGTCGGCATCATTCCCTTAAACAACTGAAAATGAGTGCGTCAGTTTTATTTTATGTTTTTTTTTTATTTATTTGGGGTTGAACGACCACCGTGAGCAACTCAATGGGCTATAAATGGTCACCCGTCCCTAATTTAGGGTCACTGGTTCCAGGGAAGAGAGAGAGCCAACGCCGTAAGACAAACACAGCATCCATGCCTCACCGGGATTCAAATCCGGACCCCATCTCGGACGAATGATCAGAAGCCATCGCTTAGACCACTGCACCACCGGAACGAGGAACGACGTGTGTCAGTTGTTATAATTTGTTAAACAGTTGTCCCCCATGTATTTACCTGATGGTTCTAAATTTTGCAAAGGACGCTGAAAAGAAGTAGTTGCAGACATTGGTACTGTTCTAAATAATATTTACGAAGTAAACATATCTCGATGTGTTTGGATTTTTCGTTGACGGGCAGGTTCAATGTAACAATATCATTTCCTTCTTTTTTTTTTTTTTTTTTTGCTACCCGTGCATACGTATAGTTTCCATATGATTTTAAATAATTGATACTTTAGCACGAACTCAGTAGGAAAGATATCAGACATATTTTGTTTTATGGTGTCTGAAATAAAATTAGCCTTCAGAAATGAATTGTTTTCTTGCATAGTAGTAGTTGCTGTAGTTGAAAGCAGACAAACGGAAGTGAATCTTCAGAAAATTTTGACTTCGAATGTTGATCTAAAATATGGTCCGCATTGGAAGTAATAGATGACAAAAAATTTTGAAGATGCAATGGGATTAACCCTTTGGGAGTTAAAATAGGCCTGTTTTGTTGTTTTTGTTTTTCGATTGGAGGTTTAACGACCACCATGAGCGACTCAGTGGGCTATAAGCAGTTGCCCGTCCCTAATTTAGGGCCACTGGTTCCAGGGAAGGGAGAGAGCCAGTGCCACAAAACAAACGCAGCATCCATGCCTCACCGCGATTCGAACCCGGACCCCTTTCGGGCGAATGATCAGATGCCATCGCTTAGACCACTGCGCCACCAGGCCTGTTTCACATATTATTATTGTTGTTATTATTACCATTATTATTATTATTCAGATTAAACAGTCTTTCTTTTTTAACTTGCATCGTCTGATCAAGTGTCTAACGTCTTGTGCTGCGTGCATGGGTTCGAGTTCTTGGTTACACGTGCCGGGTTGGTTCTGCCGTTGTGATTCTATCACTTCTTCGTCCATAAGACATAAATGAAGACTTGAAGGGCGGGATACATAGTCTAAATACAACGTAGTTTGACAGTACTCCACAAAGCTAGGCTGAGCCTTTGTTATTCATCGCGGCAGCCGTGTCGTAACCGTGGCCAAGTACTAACCCCTTTTTGTATGGCACTCTTCCAATTTGGGCGTAATTAAGTCAATTGTAATTTTTTTCTTATGTTGTCTGTTACTGAAAAAAAATTGCAGAGACTGGTTACATATTTTGTGTCGTTCATTTCAACTTTTTTCAATACACGGGTACGATTGACGATATACAAGACATCTCATCAGTTAAGACTAACACGTTTAATAGAATTTTCTTAAAATGACCCTTTATAGTCTTTTTATAAGCCGCTATAATTTGATGCGGAAACATTGCATCACTCAAGATCTGATAGTCAAGTTCTCATACTGGTTTTATCTTGTTTGTGTAAAAACACTTCCTTCGGTTTTATGATTGTATGTGGGCTGAAACTGATTCTCCTGGAACTCGAGATAATGCATGTAATAGCGTTTTAGTTCAGTGGGTTTTTAGCAGTTTCGTCTTAAGAAAGAACAGCGTATCAGATCAGCCGTTTGTTTACACTCTGTATCTGAAACAAGCTTTACTCAGTAGCATAAAATTAGTCTCTAGCTTTTTATTTTGTTATATCGGCAAAGCCTTTTGAATTACTCAAGGAATTTAAATTGCTGATTCGAAACTTGGATGTTAACTCATTTGCTTCAGTTGGAGCATTAATAACAATCCAACTGTAGTCAACTGCCTGTAGCGAGAGCACTTCTATCCGACCAGCTGCTTTACCTGTATCCATTCAAACGCAGAAGTTTTTTAAATAAAAAAGAGAAAGAAGAGCCAGTCGTTGGTATCTAAAGCAGTGTTGCCATTCTACTGATTTATCAGTAGATCTACTGATTTTGACCCAAGTCTACTGATAGATTTTTGTAATGTACTGATTTTTTTTCTGTCTGCATTCTTTTAGTAATCACCTTCTACTGATCCAATCGACGAGACTCACCTCAGGACTGATCCGAAGAAAAAAATTATCATAAATATTAAATTTATTCAACACCTGCTTCCTATTATTATTTTTTTAATTCACACTGGTTGTCATGTAATATTTTTTCGTTCTAGATAACTAATGAGTCTGTTATACAAAGATTTTCCTTAGATTTGTTGAAACGCAGAATTTTATAAGAACGTCTATAATGCGAAATCTGGTTTAACGATACTTTTTTTTAGTATAGCACTTATTTTACGTATTTGGGGAACGGTTTGGGTGTCGTTTAGTTAAAAGTGTATAACTCTTTGTTTTTAAGAACACACAAAAAGGATCATTCAACTGTGACTACATTAGAAAGCAAATGCCATGATTATTTACACCAACTTTAACTTTAATGTTGAGCATTATTTTATAAAGCTCATTATCAGTAATATCTTTTAAAAAAAGCGACTCAGGATTGTACTGCTTTATTCCAGTGTTTAATAAAAGTTTGTGGAGTACTGGTATTATTTGAAGTACCAATAGATTTGAGTGTTCTTTCGTAATGAGATAATGTCCAACACTACATTACATGTGTAAGATGGTGCATATTTCAAACAAAAAATCTAATCCACTGATTTCTAATGATTTTTTAAACTCTGGTATACTTATTTCAGGGGAAAGTCTCTCGCAACACTGATCTAAAAGTACAATGGCCTCAAAAAAGACAAATCCCTTAGACTTTTCTTTCAGCTGGCAGTGTATCAAAATTTTACACTCATTTGCAAAAGTTTAAAACCACCTGTCAATTTATTGAAAATAAAGATTTTCAAAGAAACAACTAATTACTAGTCAAAGATATTTGAAAAAATGACACCACAGATGAATACTTACATTCTTTAGAGCGCAAAACGACCGAAACCAGCACTTTGGGTAGCCACCTTTGTTTTTTATAACGGACCGAATACGATGTGGCATACTCTCAATGAGGAATTTGCAGTAGTCACTTGAAATGCCTTTGTACCACACGTACTTTTATTGCGTCAATCAAAGCTTGGGAATTTGATGGCTGTTTTTCTGCTACCTTGTCTTTTAAAATGGTCCACAAATTTTCGATTGGGTTGAGGTCGGGACTACTACTGGGCAAGTCAAACACAGTTATGTTTTTTCTGTGCAGGAAGTCCCTTACTGTCTTTGATCTGTGGCATGGAGCACCATCACGCAAAAGATTGTGCATCTCTGCACTTGCATATGAGCTAACAGTTTCTCACGTAACATTTCCACATTAAAAGCAGCAGTCATGGCAGTGCCTGTCGGCAAAAAAGGATAACGAAGCAATACCGAATGCTGACAATAGCACCCCATATCATCTGACTAGACGGATGTCTCACGGTGCTAACGGTGTATTTTTCATCACACCTTTTGCCTTTTGGTCGTCGAACATGTGCTTCACGTGACTCAAACTGACGCACAGTTGATTCAACGGAAAAAAAGAACTTGGCTCCAATTTTCAGCAGTCCACGACTGATGACGCTTCGCTAACAGCAGTCTCTTCTTTTTCATGACAGAGATTAGTCTAGGTTTATAAGACGTTAATACAAAATTTTTGCTAAGACATCGAGAAACAGTGCTGATACTAATATCAGACCTTTTGAATCTAGAAAGGTCTTGATTTTCTTGCACGAACTCTTCGGAGAATGCATAACTATTCGCCATATGGTATTGTTATCACATGGTGTTGTTTTCCTTGGATGTCCACTTCTCTTTCGGTCGCAAAATTCACCTGTATATTTCATGATCGTATTATGAATAGCAGTCGTGCTCACATTCACCTTTCTGCTTATGTCACGTTCTTAGTATCCTTCATGATATAAAGTCACTATTTGTGACCTCTGAGTAACACTTAACGATGCTTTTTTGCCTATTTTTCGCTATATAGAAAATACGTACAAAACTTCTCACCATGAAAACCAAAAGCAAACTGACGCTCGCACGCTTCCCCCAACTCTATCAACAGCTGTCGCTGTAGGATGATGCAACACGGACAGGATGTTGAGTAATATAGACAGTAGCTGACGCAAGCGGCAGAAATATCCTAATACCAACAGGTGGTCTTAAACTTTTGCAAATAACTGCAATTCCGTGAAGGAATACTGAGAAAAAGAGGACTTTCTAAGTTTTTGAGGGTTTTTTTACTATTAAAATAGCAGAGTTTCAGGCCTCTAGTCGCTCATGAAGGCTTTGCTTCAATGCTACACAAAACAAATTTAAAAGATGAAAAACCAATCAACAAAAGTTACTGCCACGTTTTTCAACTCAAAAATCTTGAATATTTTCTTGGATGTAGATCCCTGACAAGACAGTGCCCCCAGATCACCTTTCACTTCAAGAGCCCATCAAAAACAGTGCTAATGAATGTGGAAGGTTCGTTTATTAGAACCTCACTTTCTGATTAAAAAAAGATCCTCACTTTTGTTTGTTTCGGAGTTTATCGACCACCGTGAGCAGCTCGATGGGCTATAAGCAATCTCCCTTCTCTAATATATGGCCAGTGATTCCAGGGAAGTGAGAGAACCAGTGCCGTGAGATAAACACAACATCCATGCCTCACGGCATTCGAGCCCGGACGAATGGTCAGAAGCCAACACTTAGACCACAGCGCCCCCGGGGCGATGTTCCTTTTGTAAGTTTCTTGTTCGGAATAAGTATTCATAACCCAAATCTGTCCGAAAGGGTTCCGGGTTCGAATCCCGGTGAGGCATGGATGTTGTGTTTGTCTTACGGCACTGGCTCTCTCCTTCCCTGGAACCAGTACCCTAAATTAGGGACGGGCGACTGCTTATAGCCCATTGAGTTGCTCACGGTAGTCGTTAAACCTCCAATAAAAAAAAAAAAAAAAAAAACCCACAAATCTGAACTCTTTTCTAGATCGGACTGCTCAAACACTAATTCGTGTGGCTCACTATTGGACTAGCAGTCCTGGTGGTCAGAGGTGTTTGTTTCTGGCTAGTCGTTCCAGCATGGCTTTAGTTCAAGTCTTGGACAAAGCATAGGTGGTGTGCTTGTCTTACGGCGCTGGTTCTCTCCCTTTGCTGGAACCTGTCGCCTTAAATTTGGGACGGGTGACTGCTTATACTGCGTGAGCAGCGGATGGCTTAGTGGTTAGCGTTCGTGACTTCCAAAAAGAAAAAGGACTTAGGTGGTGACGATTGTTAAACTTCACTGAAAATCCGCCGTGCCTTGGGCTAGCACGTCGGGCACTGGCCACCCAGTTATAAATAAGGGCATCTTCCACCTCGCTTCCGTGTGTTTTTCCTGTCGGGCACTCTAACCCCTGGATTCCTACTTCTAATGGTTGCTTAAGACCTGGGGTCAGACACTCCCTTCCCAAAATCCTCTACATATGATCTGCTTATACCCCTTAGAATTGCTCGCGGTGGTCGTTAAACCCCGAAACAATTAAAGAAGATGAAAAAAAAATTCTAAATCAGATCAGTTCATATGTAGAGGATTTTAGGAAGGGAGTGTCTGACCCCAGGTCTTAAGCAACCATTAGAAGTAGGAAGCTAGGAGATTTGGGTTAGAGTGCCCGATAGGAATAAAGGGGGAGAAAGACGCCCTTATTTATTACCGGGGGCCAGTACCCGGGGTCCGACGGCTTAACGTGCCCATCCGACTCACGGCGGATATTTAGTGGTTCGATATTTAGTGGTTCTGCTACTGAAGATGCTCACTGGCTTCTGAAATTTTTAAATTAAGCGAGTAGCGATCTTTATTGCCATTATAAAATATCTGAAAAATTTTAATTTCATTTTGTTTTTGCTATGATTTTATCCGGAACATGCAAATACATTTTCATTGTAAATGTATCCGGACGTGAATACTATAGACACATATGCGCAACTGAATGTCAGTCGTGATTATGAGGAAGGGGACTGCATACGAATATCTGAACTAAGCCATAAATCCAATCATCCGGAATGCACACCCACCAGGCAATAAAATTGGTAGACACTGTATTTTTCTTTTTTTCTTTTTTTTGTAATTTATTTATTGGATATAAACATCAATCTAGTCATAGTTCGTACACTCCTTGAAAAGTCCTTGAATAAAATAAGTTCATTTTCAAGTCCTTGAAAGTACTTGAAAAAGTTTAAGGCTCTGTAAATAGTACTTGAATTTTTGTTTTGTTTTTTAAGTAATGATATGAAAGAGCATGTGTTAAATAATTGTGCTAAAAAGATGTGTAGGAGATTTCTGTGTAGTTCTGACAAAACACCAAGCTTATCAAATAGCGTAGAACTTGCGTTCAATCCAGGGGAGTATGTGGACAGGTGGTGTCTTGGGTATGATATCACTACAGAGTAAAGCGTCAGCCATGTGAGTAAAATAAGTGGAATGACGTATTTTTTTTTTTTTTTTTTTATTGGAGGTTTAACGGCTACCGTGAGCAACTCAATGGGCTATAAGCAGTCGCCCGTCCCTAATTTAGGGTCACTGGTTCCAGGGAAGGGAGAGCGCCAGTTCCATAAGACAAACACAACATCCATGCCTCACCGGGATTCAAACCCGGACCCCTTTCTGACGAATGATCAGAGGCCATCGCTTAGACTACTGCGCCACGGGGCGTCAATGATGTATTCGCAAATTGTAATGGGCTTCTGTTTGGTTGGGTTAGGGGAGCGTTCTTGCCGGAGGGTGGAACTTCCAGGAATTGCTTGTGCTTCATGTTTGGACCCTTCGTCCCCTGGCTGCATCATAAAATGCATCAAAGCATCATGCATCAAAAATAAAAAGTTAAAGCAAACAATAAGTGTTACACCAGCAGATGAATACGAAAATAATGTACCCTTTCAAAATATTCCACAAAAATAAAATGATTTTGAAAAACACCAAAACAGAGGGGCAGTTCAAAGTTAATAAAATAAACCATCTGGGGGCAAGGGCTAACAGACAGGTCACTGAAAATGTGCCCGTTCCAGCTAAGATTAATGGTCTGAACTTAGTAAAATACCTACATACTGACCGATTCATGGCAGACACATATGATAATTCGGGTTTAAAAAGTCCTTGAATTTATTTTGCTTGGAAGAGTACGAACCTTGCCAGTCTGCTTGCCCACATTTTTTTTTATGTTGAATTATATTCTGCCAGAAATAAAGAAGGAAAGGATAAATATATGTATGTACGTACTTGTGAGTGAATGTATGTTATGAGTACCAAGATGAAAATTGTGGACCTTTATTTTTTCACTCTTAAATTATTAATAATCGCAACGCATGTAATAGGATGATTTTCGAAACGCATGTAATAGAAAGATATTTCAATAGCGTGGACGAGAAAAGTTTTTTTTTATCTAATGGCGACTGTTGCATCAACTGTTGGGATGGAAACTGCGTGACCCGTTTTCACCATTTATTACATGCGTTTCGGAATTTGTTCATGTTGGATTTTTTGTTTCATCACGTTAACCATTTGTAACCCATCGATCTTAGAAAACTGTCCACACATTTTTTTCATTGAGAGGTATACAAGCACCTTTCACATGGAAAAATTCACATATCATCCTTAGGGAGACATCTATGGAAAGTTACTTGCGGAAAATAAATTGCATCTCACACCCAAATAGCGAAACTCTGAAAACTTTCTTTTACTTTAGAATATACCTTTCAAGCATATCAGCAGAGTCTATTTTATTTTTTATGGATAGTCTGGTTAAAAATTGCTCCAGAAATTTCCAGGAGGACTTTATGTGACGTCTTTTTGGTTATCTAGTTCCAAATGGGATTTTCTTGTACTTTTTTCCCCTCTACCTTTCTTTTGTTTTAAAGTTTGGTCTTTCAGAAAAACATAGTGAGATGTTCTGCAGTATCATGAATGAAAGGCAGTGGTCTCACTTTCGACGTTCATTCAAAGACAAGAAGAAACGTACTGTTTTGTTCCAATCCCATTGTCCTGTTGCTCAGTCCTGGAAACACATAAATCTGGCCAATTCGTCTCCTCATTCAGGACTCACAACTGTCCAACGTATTTTCTATAAGAGAAAATGAGAATAATTGTGTGGGCATTTTTTTCCCTTACTGGTCTCTCATTTCTCTTGACCCTATGCAAGAGATGCTGTGTATAATTTATTTTAGAAAAAGTTGAGAAAAAATCTTTTATCGGAAATATCCCTTTCAAAATTACCCTTTACCTTCATGTGAGTGTTTTTCCGTATATTTCTTTAGGGTAACTTTGAATTATTTTTTTCTTTCATATTGTGAGTAGCTCGGTGTGATGACATTTTATTTTGGGTGTGTATCTGTGTTACTTCACTTCTTCGTGAATTTTATGTTGTTTTTTTCCTTTCATTTTTGCGGATAAGAGAAAAGAAATAATAAGGATGTTATTCTAGCGTCTATCTTTCTTTCTTTCTTTTTTTTTTTTTTTGCCGCCATCATAAGAAAAGGTGTATGTAAATTATAAAACAAAAATGTGAAATAATTATTTGTTGTTTGGAACAGTCTGCCCCCTTCAGAATTTGTGAATATGTAAGTGTAAAGATGCAATGTACAATGACTCTGAACTTTCCTTTCTTTTTCCTCTTCTCTCACGGTTTCAGACTGGGTGGCCGAAAGGCAGGGAGACCTCCCCCCCCCACCACCACCACCCCACTCACTCACCATTTCCACAAAAAGCTGTCAGAAGAAATTTCTGGTTTCTCTCAAAGTAGCTGGGTGAAATTGTTGAAATTTAAAATTAATTTTCATCAGTAAACTTTAATTTAAATTAATCACTTCCCGCCTCCACAACACCATGCATTCTAGTAGGCTGCGCTGCGGACAGCAGCTAGTGTATGCTCTAGGTAAGGTGTGACGTGCCTGCACTGCAGGACACACATGAGATAAAGGCAGATAGCAGTGAGAGCACATGTCCGCGTAGCTCAGTTGGGAGAGCGACTTACTTCGGAGTGAGGGACCCGGTTTCGATGCCCGGCGTGGACAACCCCGTGTTTTTACATTGGCGCCCGAACTTCAAGGATGACCTGGCCGTTAAGTTTCTTGCAATGATGTGATGTTCTTTCCACACCGCGAGACAGGAAATATGAGAATCCCTTCTTCAGTGCTTCGAAAAAATGGATCAGTGTGATGTTACGTTCCGCACACCAAATTGTCTGGGAGTTCTAAAATGCACGTTCTTCATCGGATGACTGCCTACAGCGACACATGAGATAAAGGCAGATAGCAATGAAAACAAATATCCGCGAAGCTAGGGGACCTGGAATCGATGCCCGGCGTGAACAAACCTGTGTTTTCTCAAAGGGTAGAAAGCATGTTTCTAGGACTAACGTTGAAAAACTAAGACGAGCATATCAGAAGCTATGCTGGAATCTAAGACAACCTCTACCTTTTTTTTTTTTTTTTTTTTTTTTAATTTCAGGCAAAGTTTGATATTCCAGGCAGAGTTATTGCATAAATTATCTACAAAGCGCACCAGGGTACTCTCTCGATTTTTTTTTCTTTTTTCCTCAAGACGGGATTGCTGTGTTCGTCGATTACGGGTTTTTTTTTTTTTTTTTTGATTGGAGGTTTAACGACCACCGTGAGCAACTCAATGGGCTATAAGCAGTCGCCCGTCCCTAATTTAGGGTCACTGGTTCCAGGGAAGGGAGAGAGCCAGTGCCGTAAACAAACACAACATCCATGCCTCACCGGGTTCGAACCCGGACCCCGTTCGGACGAATGATCAGAGGCCATCGCTTAGATCACTGCGCCACCGGGGCGGCGATTACGGGGTTATATTTTGCGAAAACACAAATGACGAATTAATCTTATTAATTATGATTTAGTTATAAATGTTATGGAGATTTTAAGGTAGGGATACGTAAAATCGAAGCCACCCCGGTGGCGCAGTGGTCTAAGCGATGGCCTCTGATCATTCGTCCGACCGGGGTCCGGGTTGGAATCCCGGTGAGGCATGGATGTTGTGTTTGTTTTATGGCACTGTCTCTCTCCCTTCCCTGGAACCAGTGGCCCTAAATTAGAGACGGGCGAATGCTTATAGCCCATTGAGTTGCTCACGGTGGTCGTTAAACCTCCAACCAAAAAAAAAAAAAAAAAAATCGAATGATTGCACATTCAATTGGCCAAAGAAAATCCGAATTATTAGAGATTGGAGTCCCGCTCTAGTGGAGTTAGGCTATGACGAGTCAACCAGATAATTCACTCAGATGCAGGTTTTCTTCGATTGAGGAGATGTTTGAATTATAACAAGTTAGTAAAATCATGCAATGCATTGATTATAATACGCTTTCCAACATACCAGAAATCGCGCGCTGACAAACACTTCTCCCTACCCTGACTATTGATTGGTCCAGTTATACCTCTGGAACAACATACTAAAGTTTTGTCGAAATAGAAGCATTTTTAGTCAAGTTATGAGGATAATGGCTGTGGAATAAATCTCGCTCCTATGTCCTGACCTTTGACCCCATTTCGTCCATTTTCAATAGGGGTTGTCCCCTACCACATACTAAAATTTCATCGAAATCGAACCATTTTTACGCGAGTTAACATGCGGACAAAGCTGGAGCGTATGCGCTCGTTCAACCTATGGTTGGAAAGCGTAAAAAATAAATACAGATTTTAATAGATTTTCTGAATATGTATAAAATGAACGATAAATTGGAAAAAATGCTACGAAGAATTATGAATGAACGTCGCGAATTTGTATTTTATTTAAATAAAGTGTGTGTGTGTGTGTGTGTGTGTGTGCGTGTGTTTATGAACATTGTAATGTTGCTGAGAGGAAACGCATCCCTAACATTGGAGTTGGGAAAGTAAGATAGAGATGGCACAGTTGTTATTTACCTGAGTCCCATCTGGAGGTTGCTTAACAGGAAGCAATTAATAGAGCTAAACAGCTGTTTTATGAAGATATTTTTGATACCAATGAGAAGTGGCTGTTGACGTTATATCAAGGCTGGACAGAAAGGAGCAACTCCGTCCTCACCAGCCCAGGTGTTGGTGGCTCCAGCACCCACCACTACCTCCTCCTCATCAACCAAGTTATTATGAAACATTTGAAATAAATCAAGTAGCGCCCTTCGAATAAGACGGGGTACCCTAATGGCTTTCGGAATTTTCGGCGTTAAACATGGCCTTGGATGAGGCCATATTTAACGCCAAGCTTTTGATGTTAGGATCTTGGCTGCCTGGTCGTTAAGGCATTGTTTTGAAGCAAGAAGAGAGCGGCCGGCTAAAATGCGTTCCATGGTTTCATTGGCTTCTTCACGCATTCTACAGGCGTCATCATCTGTAACTTGCATTATGTGGTTCTGGGTTGCGATAACGCGGTCTTGAATCCCAATGAAGAATCCTCGGTTTCTAGATAAAGCTGATGCTTTTTTAACCATTGTAGTGACGATTTTTTGTCAATATTTTCCATATCTTAGGAGTTTAGATATTTTTCCCTTGCTGAATTTCACTTTTCCTGCTTTGAGGAGTATCTGAATTGTTTTCTGATTTAGGCAGGAGGTGGGTAGTATTCAGGTTCAGTCAGGTGCGGATCCAGAAGTTTACTGTAGGGGAGGGGGGGGGTCGGGACATTATGGAAGGTTTTTTAAATATACATATTGGTGGTGCCGCTCCTACCTGGCGTTCCTTTTCAAGGTCTTTAATGACTATTAAACAACTATATAATTTTAACTTAGGTAAAATCATGTACAAAATGATAAAAAATAACATAGAGCAGGAATTAATTAAAATATCTACATATACGCATCAATATAATACAAGAAATCAACAGGCACTTATACCAGTGCTCCCTAAAACTTTAACTGTGAAACAAATTTTAAAAAATTGTGGGCCCGCGTTTTGGAATTCATTGCCCAGAGAACTGACATTGATTAATAATTTTAACCTCTATAAGAAAAAAATAAAAGCATACCTATTAAGCTAACTATTTAAGGGAATAACAGGGGGGGGGGGAGGGGAGAGAAAGAGTTATACTAATGGCTGGTGGTGTACATTGCTGTACTTGACTTGTAAATTTCCTTCAGGGAGCTCCGGGCTTAGACAGGACTCAATGAGGCCTTTTCCTGGAGCTTCCTTGGTGTTATTTTATAATTGTCAATAATTGTTATCATTATTCAATAACCTGTAACAGAAGAAATAATAAAATGAAAAGAAATGAAATAACTTAAGATCCCAAGGAAAATTCAAAAACCCGGTAAAAAAAAAACCGCAATTGTTTTTTGCAAGGTACAAGTAGCCCGATTCCAGACAATGAACGTACGTGAAACGTAATATTACGAGCATCGTTCTGGTAGGTATAAAACAAAAGACGAAAGTTCCAGTACACATCGTGTGGAACGAAATGAAAAGATAATTATTTCAAAAGTCGATATTTGTGTGATATATGCGAAAACATGGCCCCCTACCTCACATCAGTGCGACCGTAATATTACGGATCTCGATTTTCTTGCACTATCGTTCGTTTACGTAATATTAAGTACCTGGATGATATGTGGTTAAAACACTTTCACTTGCTTCAGGAATGTTAAATTGTTAAATACCTGAATGAGAGGCTTCCGCTGTTTCGAGACGTTACAGACGCTAGACAATATGACAATAGCAAGAAACTAACAAAAAATACCCCCATAATTCCCCTTCCCCGCTGTCCCTGTCTTCCCTTTATCTTTCGCGCGCTCTCTCTCTTTATTCTATTCCCTTCTCTTTCTTTTAAGCTAAATGCGCCGCCCCGGTGGCAAAGTGGTCTAAGCGATGGCTTTTGATCATTCTTCCAAGAGGGGTCCGGGTTAGAACCCGGTGAAGCATGGATGTTGTGTTTGTGTTACGGCACTGGCTTTCTCCCTTCCCTGGAACCAGTGGCCCTAAGTTAGGGACGGGCGACTGCTTATAGCACACTGAGTTGCTCACGGTGGTCGTCAAACCTCAAATCAAAAAAAAAAAAAAAAAAGAAGCTAAATCAGTGTAATATATTTTCTTTTAAGCTAAATGCTAAATAAATGTAATACGTATTTTAAATCCAATTCCGTAGTAAGTTTAATTGTTAAATTTTTTTTAGAAAAACTGAAAACAAAATATGCAAAGTTAATCATTTACGATCTTTGCTACTTTAAACGTAAAAATTCGTTAGGGTTTAGGGGGTGCGACCTCCCCCTCCCGCTGAATACGCCACTGGGTTCAGTGGGATTAAAGCCTTCGTCAGCTGCAGCCACCACTGTAGTGATAACATGTTTTTTCCCTAAGAAGTATAATTCGAGTTGTTTCTGGCAAAGATGATATATATATTTATACAGTATATGTTGTGTGTGTGTGTGTGTGTGATTAGTCTCCTTCCTCTTTCTTTTCTTTTCAGGTATAGTCTTTCAACTGACGATTTTAAATGGTAGCATCTGTATTTTGTATTCTAGTGAGTCTGTCAAGTTACTGTACATCAGTACTGGTCCATTTACGGATCTCAAAACAGCACATTAATATAGGAACTAACCAGGAGTTGATAGCGATAATTTGATTTAAGATAGTATAACTATACTAGTTATCCGAATTTATTGGCGTAGATAAAATCAAGGTTTCCAAGCTTACGCACATCAACCAAATGGCTTTCTCAAGGAAGGTAGACAGCAAACTGGATAATAGAACGTTTCATCCAGTTGCAGTTTTTATCCAGTTTGCAGTTTGCTGTCTACCTTCCTTGAGAAAGCCATCTGGTTGATATGCGAAAGCTTGGAAACCTTGATTTTATCTAAGCCAATAAATTCGGATAACTAGTATAGTTGTACTACCTTATATATAGTTGGTGTACAGTTCCTTACGTTATTATTTAGATAATTTTATTTTTAAAATATAATTTAGTGTTCAGAATTTTTTTAATGCGAGATTGGTGTATTTTGTTTAAAATTCCTTTTTAAGTGTGCTGTGATTTAACATTCTATTTTGCTCCATTCTTAGATACTTATAAGTCTGGTCATCTTTCAAATTGTCAATCTATTGATTTTAATTGATTAAAATTCCACCTTTAATCGATTTTCCTTTCTTGATATTCAGTATCGCGCATTTGTTGAGGCCATGTTTCATACTTAAATCATCACTGAAATTTTTAGTTGTGTTGATTAGGCTATCAAGTAGCTTTTTGCTGTTGGCGTATAGCTTTAGTTGTCCATGTATGACAAATGAGTAACTTTGCTTTGACGTATTTTAATATTAATATCCCATTTGGATTTTGATTCAGCAAACTGTGGAGAGAGAGTTTAAAAAGGGGCAAAACCACATTGGGCCTAGCGAGTCTCCTTGAGAAATGCTACGACTGATAACAGTATCTTCTATTTCCATTTCATTTAGTACCAGATTTGTCTTCCAGTTTTTACAGAAACTGAAGGAGATTAATAATTTTAGGATGAATTCTGTACATATTCAAAACTTTCAGAAGCCAGTCAGGTGAAAAATAATCGAATGTTTTCAAAGTACTTCGCTGGTCCCCTAATTCCTCAGACTTAAACCCATCTGAGCATCTGTGGGACCATCTCGATCGTGTTGTTTGCTTTATGGATCCTCCACCACGCAACCTCCAGCAGCTGTAAGATGCAGTACAATTAGCATGGCTCCACACACCTGTGAACACCTTCCAACACCTTATTGAATCACTCCCAGCCCGTCTAGCTGCTGTCCGCGCTGCACACTGCGGTTACTCTAGATATTAGCTGGTGGTCACAATAATGTGATTCGACCGTGTAATAGCTTTAGGAGCCTATTTCTTACATTTCCCCATCTGTCATATGGAAAAGCAATCAATTACTTTAGTGATATATTCTGAAGATTTTCTACAGACACCACATAAAAATATTAATAATTATGAAACATAAATCATTAACATAAAAATTTTTAGGCCTCTTAATTGTTTCTGTGCTTATATTTTTATATAAACACAGAAACAATTAATAGGCCTACAGATTATAAAAACATATACTTTTCCATAGTCTAAATATTTTCATATCCAGTCATTACGACTACAATTGAGTTAATCAACAATATGTATGATGAGAGTGGAAGACATCATGATCAGAGTTAAATCCCTGAAATGGCAATGGGCTGGACATACTGCCAGAAGGACAGACCATAGATGGACAGCCGAGATTTTAGATTGGATTCCAAGGGACAGGAAAAGACCCAGAAAAAGACCACATGGGAGATGGGTGGATGAAATTCGTAAATATGCGGGAGTGACATGGAGGAGACTGGCACAAGACAGACCGTTGTGGAGGAAACTTGGGGAGACCTTCGTCCAGCAGTGGATTGATAATGGTTGACAATGATGATGATGATGATGTATGATGGTTATGATACTATCCGCGTGAACCAACTCGTCAACGCGTTTTCATGTGTGCTTAAGGTTGATGATGGCTTATCAGTCTGAGGTTTATCTTCGATGTTTGTTTGTTTGTTTGTTTGTTTTTTTTTTGTTTTTTTTTTGCCCGTTCATTAAATTTATTCACCCATCCTCAGACATTACTGACTTACGAACACAGATTACAACACCAATAAAAATTGGAAAATTAGTGAGACAAGGTAACACCATACCGCCCAAACTCTTCAATGCCACATTGTAAAGTGTCTTTCAATCATGGAACTGGGAAAACAAGGGAATAAAGATTAATGGAGATTATTCAACACGCCTTCGTTTTGCTGAAGACGTTATGATTTTTGCAACTACCCCTTCAGAGCTGCAGAGCATGATCTAGGAACTTGCTGACAAGAGTAAAGAAGTGAGATTAAAATTGAACTTACAGAAGACAAAAGTGATGTACAATGATGCTTTTACAAGAAATGAAGGTTTATCAATTGATGGGCGAAAGCTGGAGATAATCGATACCAACATTCACCTCGGGCAGTAGATATTAAGCGAGAGTCACATTGATGAGGAAATTAATCGGCGTATAAAACATGGCTGGAGAGCTTTTGGAAGAAACAGTACAATTTTTAAGAGCAATATGCCATTATGTCTTAAAAGAAAAGTGCTTAATCAATGCATCCTTCCAGTGCTTACGTACAAAGCAGAGACGTGGACCTTAACTAAAAAAGACATACAAAGGCTGCAAACAATTAAAAGAAGCATGGAGAGATGCGTACTTGGTATAACCAAGAGAGATAAGAAGAGGAACTCGTGGATAAGGAAAGTGACAAGAGTGGAAGACATCATGATCAGAGTAAAATCTAAAATCCCTGAAATGGCAATGTGCTGGACATGTTGCCAGAAGAACGGACCACCGATGGACAACCAAAATTGTAGAGTGGATTCCAAGGGACAGAAAAAGACCCAGAAGAAGACCACATGGGAGATGGATGGAATACATTCGAAAGCATGAGTAACATGGAAGAGACAAGCTCAAGACAGATAATTGTGGAAGAAACTTGGGGAGACCTTCATCCAGCAGTGAATTAATAGTGGTTGACGATGCTGATGATATATATATATGCTGTATATATACATATATGCAAGCGATATCAAGTTGCTTCGAAAGGAGAATCAACATAAAAATAATGTAACTGTTTTTAAAGAAGTATTTAACTAGTTTTAAGAAGCAGTTAATCACTTTTTGTACTACTTTTTAATAGAATAAATCTATTCTATTCTGTCTCTGTTCTGAATTGGTATAATGAGGATGCAGCAGACTCGTGACTTTCAGCATGGGAATGAGCCTTAGTAACGTAAGTGAGGGACAACCAGTCCCCCGTTGAAATGATGGCGTCTTACTTTGAAAGTTTAACTTCGGAGTACAAAATGTGGTATTTGGAAAAAATTAAAGAGATTGAAGGAAAAGATTGCTATGTGATGAATGCAAGTACCTTCAAAGGTGACGCTAAAAGTTTTCTGAAAGTGCAAATAATAAATATTTTCTATTACTTCGTCTTTGGTCGAAGAGCCTTTACCGCAAAACAGTTCGAGGCGTATAAAAGTCTCGAACCATATAACAATTTCTCATGGTCGATATTCTTTTACATGGTAATTCAGTGAGATCACTAATTCGTGAGTAATCAGTAATTTAGTGAAAAATGGGTACTCTGCCTCAATAAGTAAGGTTCTGTGCCCTCCCAGGTGCGGAGCCCTGGGTATAAAAGATAGGTTTTCTGCCTTTCCGCAGGAATCGCTGATTTCTGGATAAAACTGAGCCTTGAAAGGTTATCTGTCTTTTGGATAGTTTAACTCTTCACTCAGAAATGTTTTTCTAAGCTCTGAGAAGCAATTGCCAAGACTTAGAAAAGGTTAGAACAAAATCTGCGGTTTCAGGCAAAATTGTGGTGAAGAAACAAAGTACTTTGCTGTGATTTGCGCCCTAATTTATTTATCAGTAAATAAATTTACCAGCATAATCCCAGTCTATAAGTAGACTTAGATACAAAAAGAATTTCATTTGGACAATGATTTTAGCCATTATTTGCATTTCCCCCTAAAATTGTGCTACAGCTCCGGATAAAAATCCAGGTGTACTAAAAATAAAATAATAGGTAATAAATAATCAACACCTACAGCCAAATAACCTAAAAGTGAAAATACTAACAAGGGAAGCCTTTTAACTGTCACTCCAAAATTGAAGAAGCATGGCAAGGAGATAGTACTAAGGTCAAAAACCAATGGGTGTATTTCCGTTTTGGCCCAAATGAACTGACAAAGATGAACGAGTGGTCTGAAAATGGCCTTAGAGCACAAGTGGAGAAAATCATCGAACGTATCAATGAACAATAAATGGCAGTCAGAAAAATTCAACATGTTGTTATATCCATGGATAAAAATTGGATACTGTGAAAGTGATGACGCTTCTTTTGATAATGTCCAGCGTATTTGTTTTTCAGATATCAATGACAGTTTTCAGTACTATGATAACTTTGGGATCTTGCGTTGTTCTCGTTGTTCCAAATTACTTTGCTTCGGTCATGTGTTCAATGCCACAAATATTCATTTACACCTGTAATAAAGGTTTTTGTTGCATTTTGTATGACTTGAGCTTATTTTGAATCATGAGGACACAGCTGATATTTGGGGTTACATATCACGCTCCACAACACATGTTAGATGATTTTCTCCACTTGTGCTCTAAGGCCTTTTTCAGACCACTCGTTCCCCTTTGTCAGTTCATTTGGGCCAAAACGGAAATACACCCATTGGTCTTTGCCCTTAGTACTATCTCCTGGCCACGTTTCTTCAATTTTGGAGAGTGACAGTTGAAAGGCTTCCCTTGTCAGTTAAAACACTCGTTCACCTTTGTCAGTTCATTTGGGCCAAAACGAAAATACACCCATTGGTCTTTGCCCTTAGTACTATCTCCTGGCCACGTTTCTTCAATTTTGGAGAGTGACAGTTGAAAGGCTTCCTTGTCAGTTAAAACACTCGTTCACCTTTGTCAGTTCATTTGGGCCAAAACGAAAATACACCCATTAGTCTTTGCCCTTAGTACTATCTCCTGGCCACGTTTCTTCAATTTCGGAGAGTGACAGTTGAAAGGCTTCCCTTGTCAGTTAAAACACTCGTTCACCTTTGTCAGTTCATTTGGGCCAAAGCGAAAATACACCCAATGGTTTTTGCCCTTAGTACTATCTCCTGGCCACGTTTCTTCAATTTTGGAGAGTGACAGTTGAAAGGCTTCCCTTGTCAGTTAAAACACTCGTTCACCTATGTCAGTTCATCTGGGCCAAAACGGAAATACACCCATTGGTTTTTGCCCTTAGTACTATCTCCTGGCCACGTTTCTTCAATTTTGGAGAGTGACAGTTGAAAGGCTTCCCTTGTCAGTTAAAACACTCGTTCACCTATGTCAGTTCATCTGGGCCAAAGCGGAAATACACCCATTGGTTTTTGCCCTTAGTACTATCTCCTGGCCACGTTTCTTCAATTTTGGAGAGTGACAGTTGAAAGGCTTCCCTTGTCAGTTAAAACACTCGTTCACCTTTGTCAGTTCATTTGGGCCAAAACGAAAATACACCCATTAGTCTTTGCCCTTAGTACTATCTCCTGGCCACGTTTCTTCAATTTCGGAGAGTGACAGTTGAAAGGCTTCCCTTGTCAGTTAAAACACTCGTTCACCTTTGTCAGTTCATTTGGGCCAAAGCGAAAATACACCCAATGGTTTTTGCCCTTAGTACTATCTCCTGGCCACGTTTCTTCAATTTTGGAGAGTGACAGTTGAAAGGCTTCCCTTGTCAGTTAAAACACTCGTTCACCTATGTCAGTTCATCTGGGCCAAAACGGAAATACACCCATTGGTTTTTGCCCTTAGTACTATCTCCTGGCCACGTTTCTTCAATTTTGGAGAGTGACAGTTGAAAGGCTTCCCTTGTCAGTTAAAACACTCGTTCACCTATGTCAGTTCATCTGGGCCAAAACGGAAATACACCCATTGGTTTTTGCCCTTAGTACTATCTCCTGGCCACGTTTCTTCAATTTTGGAGAGTGACAGTTGAAAGGCTTCCCTTGTCAGTTAAAACACTCGTTCACCTTTGTCAGTTTATTTGGGCGAAAACGGAAATGCACCCATTGGTTTTTACCTTTAGTACTATCTCCTGGTCAAGTTTCTTCAGTTTTGGAGAGTGACAGTTGAAAGGCTTCCCTTGTAAGTAAAAAGCCGAAAACTCGCATTAAAAAGAGTGTATCAGGGGGACGGTGTGCTCGAGCTCTCCTAAAAAATTCAGCAGAGCCAAAGAGATTTGATTTTGTCTAAAAGTCAGTTTGGATAACAAATTAACTTTTAGTCCTTTAAAAAAACAGCCAACACCTTTTAAATTCAACTTGAAAACTTTGAATCAACAAGTGAAACGCCTGGCCCAGTAAGTGATGCCTGGCACTGCACGCCAGCATCATTTTTACAAGTAAAAGATAAATTTTCTGCCTTACCACTGATTTCTAGATAAAACTAACCTGTAAAAGATTATCTGCCTTTGAAAAGTCTAACGCTTCAATAAAAAGTGTTTTCTAAGCTCTGGGAAGGGATCTCCCTTCGGTTAGCAGATAAGCTAATCTTTTCAGTACTGCCTTTAGAGACAGCAGCTGACAGCCTAAAAAAGAACTTACGGTCTCGATTTCCTCTACCACCGCAATTAATAATTCCACAAAATTTAGGCATTTTGTCTTCAAATTTTTATAAACACCGACCGCTAATTATCGCATTTTGCACACGAACTGCAGGACAACCAGCTATGCTTGTCCTTCGGGAACTTCCAGGGACTGTTGCCACTTCACTTAGACTTTTCTAAGGCAGAAAATCTTTTAAAGGTTAGTTTATCCAGAAATCAGTGGTAAGGCAGAAAATCTATCTTTTACTTGTAAAAAATGCTGTTGGCGTGCATAATGGCTAAAATTATTGTCCACTTACTGGGCCAGGCGTTTCACTCGTTGATTCAAAGTTTTCAAGTTGAATTTAAAAGGTGTTGGGTTTTTTTTTTATAGGGCTAAAAGTTAATTTGTTATCCAAATTGACTTTTAGTCAGAATCAAGTCTATTTGGCTCTTCTGAATTTCTTAGGAGAGCTTTAGCACACCGTTCCCCCTGATACACTTTTTTTTATTGCGAGTTTTCTGCTCTTTTTACTTACAAGAGAAGCCTTTCAACTGTCACTCTCCAAAATTGAAGAAACGTGGCCAGGAGATAGCACTAAGGGCAAAAACCAATGGGTGTATTTCCGTTTTGGCCCAAATGAACTGACAAAGGTGAACGAGTGGTCTGAAAAAGGCCTTAGAGCACAAGTGGAGAAAATCATCTAACATGTGTTGTGGTGCGTGATATGTAACTCCAAATATCAGCTATGTCCCCATGATTCAAAATAAGCTCATGTCATACAAAAGGCAACAAAAACCTTTCTTACGGGTGTAAATGAACATTTGTGCATTGAACACATGACCGAAGCAAAGTAATTTGGAACAAGAGAACAACGCAAGATCCCAAAGTTATCACAGTACTGAAAATTGTCATTGGTATCTGAAAAACAAATACGCTGGATATTATCAAAAGAAGCGTCATCACTTTCACAGTATCCAGTTTTTATCCGCGGATATAACAACATGTTGTTGAATTTTTGTGATTGCCATTGATTGTTCATTGATGTTCTGTATGACGTCACGTGCAATATCCTCATAGTTTTTCACGTATTGATGTACTTCGTCAAGTTAATTTGCTTGCTTTAAAACTGACATTGTTAGAAATATCCTTTATAAAATACTTCAGCAAGTCAGTAGTTTATAGTAGCTGATATGTTTTATTGTTTGTTAAGTGGAAAAGTAACGTTATCAAGATGTTATGTATTTTTTCTCTACAGAAAAATCTGCTAGCTTGTCTATGGACCAAGTCCGAGAATATATAACAGCTTGTTCTGTACCTGTCACACCAGAGAGTGGAACAACAGGCCCAGGACCAGGCCCAGTATCTGGGCCTGGTCATGGGCCCAGTCCTGGGCCGAGTGGTCTTCAGTCACAAGTCCCCGTCTCGTGTGTATCAAGTAGGATTCTCTCAAGGAATGCTAATGGTACAAGTAAGTGTTTGTTTCTTGCATGCAAAAAGAAAAGCATTGAATTACATTTAAAGCTAAAAATGAACTTTCGTTATAATCGAAATTATATATGCTATTTAGCACGAATACCAAAATTGTTATCTAATCCAGCTTTGTTTGGATTCTGATTTATTGTAGCTTCATTAATGCTAAAAATGTAATCAATGCTTGAAAAATGAGATGCTTTATGAGTTTGTGTTTATCAGAAACACCTCTGAAGAAATCCCAAGGAATGCATGGAAAAAACTTGTATTGTTACTCTCAGATGTATTGACCTCAAATCACTGATTTATTCAGTATTGGCAAATTCTTTTGCTTTTGTGGTCAGGTACTTTTGAAAAGTCGCTTGCGTGAAAATGGGTGCATTGCTTGTTGCACACTATTGTTGTGTCGTGAAGTGCATGCAATTGAATGCTGTAGTTAGGTGCTGAGTTTTGTCCCAAATTGTTATTTATCACTCTTTAGGCTGCTGATGGAAATACCGACGTGTCGTTTTACACCATTCGGCGTTTTCCTTTTACCATTTTTGATCAAAATGCTGCAAAAGGGAACTGCTTACCCTGAATCATGCATGATAATGACCAGGGGCGGATTGGGATGACCAAACAAGACCTAGAATTTTAGTTTTGCTGCCTACTGTAAAAATACATGTACCTTCAGGGAAACATCTAATAAATTCCATCATAAAAAAAAATTCTGTTAGTTCTGGGATGAAAGAGAGCTGTTGAAATACTCATTGCAGAACGAATTCAGTCGCGAAAAAATGTTAACAATTCAGAGGTGAAAGAATTTTAAAATCCGCTCGTGATTAAATGTAGCATCAAACCTGGTTCAAAACAAGATAAATATTTTCTTTTAAAAGATTTGGTTTTGATATAAAAAAAAAAAAACCCCGCCAATTTCTTGAAGACCTCATTTCCAATTAAATCACCATGAAGATCATTCTGAAAGTTAAAATATGCAGGGCTGTTTGTCGTCCGGGTTTTTGTAATATTCTAAACCCGGAAATCCGGGTTTCCAAGTTTTGTACAGGAATTTGGGAATCCTTAATCATGTGTTTTCTGACAATGCTATGAAGTGGTAATTAAAAGTGCCATTCCAGATTCAAAACTGATGTGCATGCTGTGTGTGAAAGGCTACTTTAATCATTTTGGCAGCTGTATCTATAACAAATAATTTCGTCTCATAAGATTCAATGAATCGAAGGAGCTATTTGCAGAATTGAAAAAATCAGTTTAGGATGTTCTGGCAGCAGTTCTTAAGCATTCAGAGCTGAACTGATCTCCATAGTCTGTCTAAATGTTCTGAAGTGCAAAATGTGACTTCAGAAATGCAGTTTTTGAAGTCGAATTTCAAAATTTTTGAGGGATCTCCAACACCACTGACATCAGATAAAAAGTTCAAAACTGCAAGTTTCGAAAGGTTTCTAATACATCGGGGGGAAAAAAATTGGTACGAAAAAGGTACGAAGTTAAACTTCACATCGGAAGAAAGGCCCTTTCTCTTATTAATAGAATGAATTCAATAACGAAGGAAAATTTCACGCTTGTGATTTATTACGTAATTTACGTTAAAATTCAGTTAGATCTTTTGGCTGAACTGGTAGCAAGTATTCACGTGAAAATATATACAGTATAGTATATAAATAATATATAATGTAATAGGTCATAATTCAGTGATCACTCAGTGTACATTTGATTATATTTTCAGTGGAGTACATTTTCCACGGTTCGCATGTCCCCTGGCATCCTGAACATGTCCTGGAATTTACCTGTCAAAAAAACCCCTTTTTTCTAAGCCTGGAAAGTCCTTGATTTGTTATATTTTTGAGAGAGGACTTGGAATATCCTGGAATTTTTTCTTGCAATGATAAAAAAAAATGGTCGAAATGTTTGGATTGATTGCATCACTTTGCTGTAGCTTCCTCGCGATGACATCACTTCCTTTTATAGAGTGTGGAGACGTGATGTCATCTCTTTCATCTCATGTAATGCTGGAATGCAAGATGTTTGAGTGCCGTGTTTCCAGGTTTATGATAAAGCATTTGTGTGCAATTGAAATCACAACAGCGTGTGGAAACCTTCGCGAGAGTCTCGAGTTGGCCCTTCCTTCTAGACCCCTTCTTGCCGCCAATGTACATGGAATAGATGACCACTGAATAGGGAATCTTCAGCGCCATGCCAAAATTGTTTTGGATTTTCCTTGTACCGAGTTCTAGGGGAGTCATAACAAAAGTTCGGCACACGTTAATATAAAACGGAAGCGAATGATGCAATCAGAAAAATGATTGCGTCATATCAAAGTCAGCCTCTCAGCAACGCAGTGGTATCAGAACGACGCGATATCATTTGCTGTGTGGACGTGAGAGGGTTTGGAAATAGAAGCGTGCAGCTCCTCAGGTCGAGTCACAGCGTCAGACCAGCGCTCGTACGTGAAAGTAGAAACTCTGCGGGGGAAAATTCCGGCACAGATCCACACTGCCTTGAAAGAAGTTTGTGGGGACAGAACTCTTGATCGAAGCACAACTGCTATCTGAGGACAAAGTTGAGACCGAAAATTCGTCAAAATCGTCTCGACTGGTTGGAAGCGGGAGTGATCTTGCTGCATGATAATGCATTTTGTCATGGTGCAGCGTCGGTACGGGGACGTTTGATGAAATGTGGCTGCGAAACTTTATCCCACCCACCATACAGCCCTGATCTCTGTCCACCCGACTTTGAACTTTTCCCAAAGTTAAAAAAGTTAAAAAATCGGCTTCGTGGCATCCGCTACGAATCGCTGGACGAACTGTCATTGGACGTGACCCGAGTAATACGACAGCTGAACAAAGATGGCGTACTACGGGACATCCAGGACCTACCTCAGCGCTGGCAAGCTGTTATTAGCAACGAAGGGGAGTACACTGAATGACAATAAGGTAAGTTTTCTCCGTTATTTCACACTTTTCTCAAAAATGGACAGTGTGCACAACTTTAGTTAGGACCCCCGTAGATTGCCTCATATAAGATTTATGCAGGAGAATTTTTATACGGGTAAAGTTTTCCGCGTCATTGAATATGTAACCAGGTGCGACGCTACAGGTGGGCTGGGGTGGACTTCAGCCCCCACCCACTTTTCTTTGAACCCACCCTTTAGCCCCCGCCCCCATATTTAAGCTGTTAGAACATATGGCGCGTGTAACCGTCTAAGATTTTAGGGAACTTTGGTAAACGTACCTGAATCTTTCGAATTCACAGAAATTTTGATATGTAAAACGATTTTTTTGTTAAGTTTAGTGTTTGCACTTCTGAGTAATGCAGGGAGTCCTCTGAGCGAATTTCTAAGAGAGCAGTTGAAACACACGCTTTTTACAATTATAGTTTAAAAGATGAGAGAGCGACAGATACAGACAGAAATAGATATTCGTTGTCAGGTTACAAACCAAAATTCATAAACAACCTTATGACAGCAAAGAAAGAAAAAAAAAAGAAAGAAAGAAAAAACGACGTAAGTAAACTAAAATTGCGAAGAAATAGTAACTTGCCATAGAGATTCGTATCCATGATTCCCATAATACATACGTTGAATAAATACTCGTACAGTATGCACCTGATTTTTTTTTTTTTTTTTTTTTTTTTGACTAGGGATAATATTATCAGCGTCGGGTAAAATCCGCATGAATGGAATTAATTGTTTGCCAAAATTTCTACCTTCCACTTAAAAATTTATACCCTCCCCAACATGTTTAGCCCCCCCCCTAATAGCCACCCAGTTCTGAGCGGCTGGCTTAGCCACTGTTGCAACACACACTGAAGAACACTCTGTAACAGCGGAATCCATAGTACTTCATAAGAATTCTAAATGCATAGTAAATTTTACCTCAGTTTGCAAAATATCAAAGAAAGTACGATTCTAGCAAAAATTTATGCTCCTAGAATTTTTGAGAAACCCCTGTAAAATCCGTGGGAAAGTTTACTTTCTGTAAATGAGTACGTACCATGGGCGTCGCTGGTAAATAGGAATTATGGGGGACGCAAGCGTGCAGTAATAATAGCCAATTTCTTTGCTTTTATTAATAGCGCGTCTTTTGTAAAAAAATAAAAAAAATAGACACCATATCTCTGTAACTATTAGTTCGATTCAGACACCATATCTCTGCAACTATTAGTTCGATTTGAAAAATTCTTTTTGCATTGGGAAGCTTGAAATGTGTGATTGATGACCCTTCATTTTTTTTTTTTACGATATACAATTTCGCCGCTAGAGGGCGTAAATGCAGATGATGTCGAATTCAAAATACATTTTTATTCCATATATTTGCTTCTGAGCATCCGATCAAACAGTTATTTCATCTCTCGATTCCATTTATGTCGAAGAGTATTTTAGGTATAGTTACTTTTTCAAGTAACGCTTAGATTTTCCGCTAGAGGGCGTAAAAGTGAATTGTGTTTTGCCCGATGTATCTTCTACTAAAACTCCGATTTGACATTTTTTTTTTCTTCAGCGGATACAGCTCTTGATCGAAAATCTTTTGCGTATAATTTCTAATTTTTGGTAAACTTTGGCCACCATGGGGCGTAAGTGTTTATTTTTGCTAATGATGTATTTGCCATAAAATCTGAGCTCCTATAATCTCGATTGAAAAAAATCGTTCGTGGACCGATACTACTCACGTCGACAAACCATTTCGGAATATTTTCTCCTTAAAATATTGCATGGTTTCTCCGCCAGGGGACGTAGATGTATATCTTATTTTCATCAATATCTCTCCTTCTAATGGTCCGATTTGAAAAATTCATTTTTTATTCGATAGAGTTTTCGTTGTGACATGTTTTCCATATAATTTCAAAATTTTCAAGTAATTCATAGACTTTCCGCTATGGGGCGTAAAGGTAAATTGCCTTTCCCCCGATATCTCTGCTTCTAAAACTCCGATTTGAAAAATTCTTTCTGCACCGACTACAGCTCCTGGTGGGAAATCCTTTGCATATAATTTCTAATTTTCGGTAAAAAAATGGTTTGACCACCAGGGGGCGTAAGTCTTAATTTCCTCTTCTGATGTATTTGAAGCAAAATCTGAGCGTTTAAAATCTCGATTAAAATAATTTCGTTTGTGGACTCATACTACTCATGTCGAAAAACCATTTAGGAACATTTTCTTCTTAAAATAATGCATGGTTTTTACGCCAGGGGGCGCAGATGTATATCTTATTTGTGTCTGTATCTCTACTTCTAGGAGTCCGATTTGAAAAATTCACTCTTTGTTGGATAGTATTTCCCATGCAAAATGTTTTTCATATAAATTCGAAATTTTCAAGTAAATCATAAACTTTCCACTGGGGGCGCAAAGGGAAATTGCGTTTTTCCTGATATTTCTGCTTCTAAAACTCTGATTTAAAAAATTATTTCTGTATCGCATACAGCTCCTGATGGAAAATGTTTTTTCATATAATTTCTAATATTTGGTAAAGAATGTTTTGGCCACCAGGGGGCATAAGTGTTAATTTCCGCTTCTGGTGTATTTTTAGCAAAATCTAAGCTCTTGAAAACTCGACTGAATTTTTTTTTTTTTTTTTTTTTTTGGACCGAAAAAAAACATTTAGTCGAGTTCTCACATCGAAAAACCTTTTGAGAATACTTTCTTCCTAAAATAATACATGGTTTTCCCGCTAGGGGGCGTAGATGCATACCTTATATTTTTTTATATCTTATATTTTTTCATATCTCTGCTTCTAAGAGTCCGATTTGAAAAATTATTTCTTTGTTGGAGAGTGTATCCGCTGGGAAATGTTTCTCATGTAAATTTAAATTTTTCTTAACTCATAAGTCTGCAGCCAGAGGGCGTAAGTTCACGATTCCGTTTACACCAATATCTGCCGGATTAAAAACTCGCTTGAAAAACTTCTTTCTCCGGTCAGATACTATTGTTTTCCATACCGGTTCCATTGTCTTTGAATAGCTTTGATAAATTTAATTTGCTTCAAAATGGATTCAAACGACGCGCTCATTACACCCGAAAATTCGGTGTTATTTTTTCTTGTTTAAAAAGTTGTTTCAAAATGTACTGGGGACAGTAAATCTTTTCGGTGTATTGAATAAATGCATATCTGAATGCATTGCAATAATTTTGAAAGGTGTTGCAGTCAGGAATATGTAGGGTACTCAGAAATAATGAAGAGACATGCCCCCCCCCCCCCCCCCCCGCCTGCCAGTGACGCCCGTGGTGCAAACCCTGATTTCCGTGGAGTTCCAGGTGTGCATTTCTTTTAAAGCAATTTAGGTTCAGAAACCAAGATAACACAAATAGTATTCAAGGTGAGGGAAGAGTACAAAATGTTCGCAAATAACGTATAGTATTGCTAACAGTATTATAACGAAGTAAATTTCTCCGTCATGTTTATCCGCGCCAGGATTCGAACCCGGGTCCCCTCACTCCGGAATAAGTACTCTACCAATTGAGCTACGCGGACGTTTTATTCTGATTCCTATCTGCCTTTATGTCGTGTGCGTCCTTCTGGCAGGTACGTCACATCTCCTGGTACGTTACAGTATTAATGGGTTCGTTGGCAGAGAAATTTTCCCGCAGTGTATTTTTCAGAATTTCTTTTAATGCCCGTTACACCAGTAATCATTTTCCGCAACCAGAAAACAATGAATGAATTAAGGGATTACACTATTGTACAATACAAATTTTGAAGTTGTGAATCCGTTTATTGGTGTAAATATGACGTCAGATAATATCCGAAAACTTGAAAATTTCGTCATCCTGGAGCGGGAAGCTCAGGACAAGCCGACGAAATTTTCAAGTTTTCGGATATTATCTGACTTACCATTCATGTTATATTTACACCAATAAATGGATTCACTGCTTCAAAATTTGTATTCAGTTTGACAGTGTTGCTTCTGACACTCATCGACATATTTTTTTTTTTTTTTGCACCGGGAAATTTTCTTGTGCGAAAATATTTTATTTTCGTTTTCGAAATGCCCAAGTTCATAACGATTACTTACGGGTTGTTGTTGTTGTTGTTTTTCGCTTGAAGTAAATTTTGTTTCTTATTATTTATTATTGGCGTGAATCCACAAAAATTTCCGCTTTTAAAGGAAGCAACGCTCTTAAATTGGTATTTCCTTTAAATGCTGAAACAAAACCAAACAAATAAAAATTAAAATGCGGCCTTTCGAAATAAAAGTTTTCTTTTAGTACGATTTGAGTTTTTAGGAACTTCACAACACGTTCAACAGATTTCCTCAGGTAAAATGTTTCTTCAGTCTCGAAAGCTGCCAGATATTCTCATTGCATGCAAATGCCCCGACTGTCGAGGTCTTCCACCTCTGGCAGGTTCCTCTCATCCCTTCCTAGGGTATTTTTTTTTTTTTTATCACTGCCGTTTTTTCTTTCGTTCCCCTGCTTAACAGGGTAGATGCCCTCTTGTGAGTAACATCACCTCCCGTTGCATATCCCGTGCAGATGACAGCTTGAATGGTACCCCTTTTTTTTTTTTATTTAGAATGAGAGTATTTCCCCTTTACTCTTGGTACCCTTCCCTCCAGTCTCTCGGCAGAGTCCGCAGCGCACGCCTTGCCTTCCAACGCCCCAGCTGCTGTGGCTAAAAAGGTCGATGACATCGTCTGCTTTTTGCCCTCGTGGGAGAAAGGGTTTCGCGTAGGCCATTTATATTGTCTTCCCTTGTATCCGGTTGTCACGTCTTACCTGGGATCGAATCTGAACATATTTTTTCATTTTTCTTTCTCTTACGTGCACAGAAAAGGGTGTATTTGCCGTAGAAGGGTTAAGAACGTTCTCTCTGTGTGTTTTTTATTTTCACTTTTTTCCTCAATTTTCTTTTTAACCTGAAAACCTTGAAGCAGTTCAAGGAACCCATTTCTTTTGGGGTTCGTGTCCCAAAGGATGACCCTTCTTGAGGCTTTAAAGACGCTGGGGGGAAAGCGAGAGGGGGAAAAAAGGAAAGTAGTTTGAGAGCCCAAAGAACAGTCATGCAAAGCTCAAGTTTTTTGTTGTAATATCAGAAACACGAGCTCACGATATTTTTCAGGTATTCTCTGTCAACTTAATCGATTAGATTTAACCGATGTGCTTTATTGATTGGAAAATAAAATTGTGTTGTAAAACTGTGTAAGGAAGATTTCCTTTTGTGCCATAAGTTTTTTTTTAAGTAGTCACAGAATGTAATAAATTCAAGTGGATCACTTTCCAGTGTTTTAGTTCAATCACTTCGACGTTTTTAAGCTTGCGAACTCTGCAATTTTTAAATGATATGTATCTGCCCTTTTTCAATCTTCAAAGCAGTGGTGTGAATTGTTTTAGGTAGCTGATGATTTTGAAAGAACTGTGGTAAATTTAACTGGGCTTTTTGCTACTAATAGTTAAAAAAATGCACCAGGTCTTAATAGTCGTTCAAAAAAAAACAACAACAAAAAACTGCTTTGCTTCTTTCGGTGCAGTTGTTGCTTTCAGATTAGCGAGCATGTGGCCGACCAAATTTTGAATTTGTCTGTAGTTTGACGTGTATATGCAAATGCCGGTCAAAAATTACCTTGGCACGAAAGCACGCGGTCTGTTTCTAATGCAAGGATAGTACTGATTTTTGCATTCTACTGACTGATTCATTCCAGTTATGCATGCGTGCGTGTGCGGTCTGTGTGTGTGTGTGTGTGTGTGTGTGTGTGTGTGTGTCATCATTTTCAACCATTATATCATCATTGTTAACCATTATCAATCCACTGCTGGATGAAGGTCTCCTCAAGTTTCTTCCAAGACTGACTGTCTTGAGCCACTCTCCTCCATGTAACTCCGTTCGAATTTCATCCATCCATCTCTCGTGTGGTGTTCTTCTGGGTCTTTTTCTGTCCCTTGGAATGCAGTCTAAAATTCTTTTTGTCCATCTGTGGTCCATTCTTCTGGCAACATGTCCAGCCCATTGCCATTTCAGGGATTTTTCTCTGATCATGATGTCTTCCACTCTTGTCATTTTCCTTATCCACGTGTTCCTCTTCTTATCTTTGCTGGTTACGCCAAGTATGCATCTCTCCATGCTTCTTTCAGTTGTCTGCAGACTTTGTATGTCTTTTTTAGTTAAAGTTCATTTTCTCTGCTCCATACGTAAGAACTGGAAGGATGCATTGATTAAACACTTTTCTTTTAAGGCATATTGCTCTTGAAATGTGTACTGTTTCTTCCAAAAGCTATCCATCCATCCAAGTTTTATACGCTGATTAAATTCCTCATCAATGTGACCCTCGCTTGATATCCGCTGTCAAAGGTAAATGTAGGTATCGGTTATCTCCAGCTTTCCCCCATCTATTGATAAATCTTCCTCTCTTGTTAAAGCATTGTACACCAGTTTTGTCTTCTGAAAGTTAATTTGCCGCCCCGGTGGCGCAGTGGTCTAAGCGATGGCCTCTGATCATTCGTCCGAACGGGGTCCGGGTTCGAGTCCCGGTGAGGCATGGATGTTGTGTTTGTCTTACGGCACTGGCTCTCTCCCTTCCCTGGAACCAGTGACCCTAAATTAGGGATGGGCGACTGCTTATAGCCCATTGAGTTGCTCACGGTGATCGTTAAACCTCCAATAAAAAAAAAGAAGTTAATGTTTAATCCCACTTGTTTACTCTTGCCAGCAAGTTCCTGGATCATGCTCTGCAGCTCTGAAAGGGTAGTTGCAAAAATGACTGTCATTAGCAAAACGAAGGTAAGTTAAATAATCTCCCTTAATCCTTATATACTGTATATATATATATATCCAAAGATCATAAGGCCCAGAAGACCACGTGGAGTGGGTGGATGAAATTCGAAAGCATGCCGGAGTAACATGGAGGAGACTGGCTGAAGACAGACATCTGTGGCAGAAATTTGGGGAGACCTTCATTCATCAGTGGATTAATAATGGTTGACAAGATAACGATGATGATATTTACATATATATTGATAGAGTAATAATAACAACGTTTCGCACAATAAAATTTATTATACATTGACTATAGTTTCGCAGAGCGTTTGGCTCGGCTTCCTCAGGACGAATGGAGCGTAAACATTCAAATCATTGTGACATCATCAGAATTCTGACGGTCACGGGTTTTGGTGAGTTGTTTCCACGCGCTTGAAAGAAATGGAGTCGACGTCATGTCGTTGACAAGCCGTGGCGAGTTCCGGTATATGTGGAAAGCTTCTAATATATAGATAAAAATTGTGGTTTGTACGCCACTTACAATAATACGATATAACACACTAATGTGTTTTTTATTCCGTTAATAGGCGTAAAATTACAAAAGTTTCGCAAGCTTTCACTGCCAACGGACAGCTTCTTCAGGCTTCTGAATATAAACACTTAACAGAAACAGACAAAGAATAAATGCAAATGTAAAATTTAAAATCATTATAGCATAGCATGAGACTCGTATTACGCCTCGTGCTCATCGATTGACCAGCGATCTCTTAATGTTTAATACCTTGTGCCAGATAGGTGAAATTTCAGTAGTTATGTCTGTGTTACATACGTCACTGCCTAATATAATCTCGATTGATTCTTTGACTGTTGTTGATCTAGGACCGCTGTAGGGCGCAAGTCTCCTTATATCCTTCCAGATCGGTTGAGCATCCTTAAAATTCACGTCTCGTGCTAACGCGGTAGTCAGTTTTCTATTTTTTATATCCCGTTTGTGCTCTGCCTCTCTGATGTGGAAAGACTTCTTGGTCATTCCGATATACCACCTTGTGGATGCGTCCGGGTATATTAATGGGATGCCGTATACCCCGGCTTAGGTGGACAGTGGTTGCCGGTCACGGATCAGCGGTGAGAATGGTCCCGATTGTCCTCGGGGATCTTAGACCTACATCCAGCTTCAGCTTACGCAGGGTATTCTGGAGTTGGTAAGAAAATCCCGGGATATATGGTATGGAACCGACAAAACTTGCTCTTTCCGTAGGTGACCTTTGAGCTCGCCCTGTTCCTTTCAAAGATGCTTTATGTATTATCCTTTCGATACACTCAATTCAGACAAAGAGGATCTGCTAGCAGAAATCCGCAACCTAAGAGAGTTTGCCACGGCAGCTGGTTACAGCATTGAGTGTATCGAAAGGATCATACGTAAAGCATCTTTGAAAGGAACAGGGCGAGCTCAAAGGTCACCTACGGAAAGAGCAAGGTTTGTCGGTTCCATACCATATATCCCGGGATTTTCTTACCAACTCAAGAATACTCTGCGTAAGCTGAAGCTGGATGTAGGTCTAAGATCCCCGAGGATGATCGGGACCATTCTCACCGCTGATCCGTGACCGGCAACCACTGTCCACCCAAGCCGGGGTATACGGCATCCCATTAATATACCCGGACGCATCCACAAGGTGGTATATCGGAATGACAAAGAAGTCTTTCCACATCAGAGAGGCAGAGCACAAACGGGATATAAAAAATAGAAAACTGACTACCGCGTTAGCACGAGACGTGAATTTTAAGGATGCTCAACCGATCTGGAAGGATATAAGAAGACTTGCGCCCTACAGCGGTCCTAATTCAACAGCAGTCAGAGAATCAATCGTGATTATATCAGGCAGTGACGTATGTAACACAGACATAACTACTGAAATTTCACCTATCTGGCACAAGGTATTAAACATTAAGAGCTCGCTGGTCAATCGATGAGCACGAGGCGTAATACGAGTCTCATGCTATGCTATAATGATTTTAAATTTTACATTTGCATTTATTCTTTGTCTGTTTCTGTTAAGTGTTTATATTCAGAAGCCTGAAGAAGCTGTCCGTTGGCAGTGAAAGCTTGCGAAACTTTTGTAATTTTACGCCTATTAACGGAATAAAAACCACATTAGTGTGTTATATCGTATTAAGCTTGATAGTCGAGTCCGGTTTATCAATAAGCGTAGCGTTTCCAAACAAAAATGTATGGTTATTTTCGTGACAATGGTGATCTATAGACGACTTTTTCAGTTCATAGTTCCGTACATAGGTCTTGTGTTCCTTCACACGGAAACTTAAAGCCCTGCGGGTCTGTCTTATATTTGAAAGTCCACATTCACAAGGTATCTGATAAATTCCCCAGGAGTGTTTATGTCTTCGACGTAGTCTTTTGATCTGTAAAAATTCATCTTGTTTATGGGTTTGAAAATAACTTTGAAATTAAAACTTTTAAGGATTTTTGAAATTCCGAAGCAAATCTGAGGAGCAAATGGGATAACTGCCCAATTCTTTCGTGTAGTAGTCATAAATTATATATATATATATATATATATATTGATAATTATTTGTACAGTGATAGTGCATATATGTACACTAAGTTAGCTTTGCATTAGACACTACCTAATAACGCGTTGGTCAACCTTTCTGTGCAATCACGCCTCTCAGGCGCCTAAGAACAGATTCTACAAGGTGTCGAACATCCTCCATGCGTAACTCGACTAATGTGCACTGTAGCAGCTACGTCAGTTCCCGCTTTTTTTTTTTTTTTTTTTTTTTTTGAGATTTAACGACCACCGTGAGCAACTCAATGGGCTATAAGCAGTCGCCCGTCCCTAATTTAGAGTCACTGGTTCCAGGGAAGGGAGAGAGCCAGTGCCGTAAGACAAACACAACATCCATGCCTCACCGGGATTCGAACCCGGACCCCTTCCGACGAATGATCAGAGGCCAAAGCCTTAGACCACTGCGCCACCGGGGCGGCCCCCGCTTATTCCGTGGAGGAAGTTCAGCAGTTCTCACACCCTGTTCTACATATCCCACAAATGTTCAATTGGGTTACAGTCAGGGGAGTTTGGGGGCCAACGCAATGTGGCGAAATTTTTGTCGTGCTCCTCCAACCACTCAGTAGTTATAAGAGCCCGATGAAACGGTGCATTGTCCTGTTGAAAGATGGCACTGTGTTCGGGGGCAAACCTCCTGCAGATATGGATGGAGATGGTGGACTAACAAGTCCATGTAGCGTCCACCATTCAGTGTTTGTGGGACAATAATCAATGGACCCAAAGCTTAGCCTGTTGAACCCCAACTGTGTAACCAGGGGATAGGGTTTCATGCTGTTTACGCCATGTGCGAACCAGACCATCATCATGGTGCAGCAGGAAATGTGACTCATCACTCCAAACGAGCTTTTTCCATCTACCGAGTGTCCATTGCCGACGTTCCTTGGCCCATGCGAGGCGTTGTTCGAGATGACTGGACGTCACGATGGGTACCCTCATTGGTCTCCGGCTGTGGAACCCCAGGCGAATTAAGGTACGGAGCATGGTGCATGTGAAAATAGGTCGAACTGCACCGCTGTTGTACTGGTGGGTGAACTGGGTGACTGTTACACTTCGTTGCTGAGATACCAGTCGTGACACCCGACGCTTATCTCTAGAATCAACGCGGGTGGCTGACATCCAGCCTTTCTGCTGGATGTCTGTGCAGGGTCAATCCAGTTCTGGTACATCCTAGCTACTGTTGTACGTTATCAGTCAACAAGTGCGACTGTTTCCGAAATACGGGGACCTGTAATCCGGGCCCCAACTATCTGGCCGCGGTCAAATCAGCTTACGTCTCCACATTACCCTATTAGTGGCAAACGCTTACTGAGTACGTACAGAGGATTGGTGTGTACAATTTATAGTAGCCGTACGTGACGTTGATATCACGTGGTGCTTTGTTATCGCTCCGAATCTGTAACAGGGGGGTGTTCGTAATGCAAAGCTGACTCTCTCTCTCTATCTATCTATGTACTGTACACACACACACACACACACACACACACACACATTGGAGGAGACTGGCTCAAGACAGACCGTCGTTAAAGAAACTTGGGGAGACCATCTATATACAGTATATATATATATATATATATATAGTACCAACAAACGACAAGGGGAGCCAAAATTGTCGGTTGGTCATGCTCCTAGGCCACCAAACCAAATTCCAGAACTAGGAAGAGTGATCCTAGAGTGTTCTGGAATTTGGTTTGGTGGCCTAGGAGCATGACCAACCGACAATTTTGGCTCGCCTTGTCACTTGTTGGTACTAGAAAGGCCACTCCCACAGGTTGATGCTCTCCTGATGACGGCATCCTGTTTTTTGTTTTCACTTGCTTTGAAGTTCCTTTTTTTTTTAATTTTGTATTTTTTGTTCTGTAATGTTTTCATTCTATATATGCTACTACATGAGGTTTAGCTGCCTTCGGCGCTTCTCATGGTATTAGCCTTTTTTGCCTAATTCCTTTTGTGTTATAATAATTTTTTTATGAATTTTTTTGTTTTATTTGTATACTATTGATTTATATATATATATATCATCATCATCATCATTTTCAACCATTATCAATCCACTGCTGGACGAAGGTCTCCCCAAGTTTCCTCCACAACGGTCTGTCTTGTGCCAGTCTCCTCCATGTCACTATATATATATATCATCATCATCATCATCATTGTCAACCATTATCAATCCACTGCTGGACGAAGGTCTCCCCAAGTTTCCTCCACAACGGTCTGTCTTGTGCCAGTCTCCTCCATGTCACCCCTGCATACTTTCGAATTTCATCCACCCATCTCCCATGTGGTCTTCTTCTGGGTCTTTTCCTGTCCCTTGGAATCCAATCTAAAATTTCGGCTGTCCATCGATGATCTGTCCTTCTGGCAGTATGTCCAGCCCATTGCCATTTCAGGGATTTAACTCTGATCATGATGTCTTTCCACTTTTGTCATTTTTCGGATATATATATATATATATATATATATATGGAAAGAAGCATGGAGAGGTGCATACTTGGTGTAACCAGGAGAGATAAGAAGAGGAACTCGTGGATCCGAAAAATGACAAAAGTGGAAGACATCATGATCAGAGTTAAATCCCTGAAATGGCAATGGGCTGGACATACTGCCAGAAGGACAGATCATGGCACTGAGAAAGAAGATGGTTCTGTAACAAGAAATAGAGGCGAAATTTTGACAAGAGTGAAAGATTTCTACTCCAAATTATATGAAAGGGATGATACATGCACTCCAGACATCATGAAAGATACCAGTACTAGAGTTCCTCCAGTCCTTCCAGCAGAAGTTGCACATGCAATCAAGAACATGAAGCGGGGAAAAGCTCCAGGAGAAGATGGAATTACCGTAGACATCATACAAGAAGCAAGTGGAGAAATCGAAACAGTACTCGCCCAAATTTTCACTCGATGCCTTAATGAAGGAAAGATTCCTGAGGATTGGAACACTGCTACAATGATCCTGCTACATAAGAAAGGTGACATTGAGGATCTCGGAAACTACAGACCTATCAGCCTCCTATCAGTAGTTTATAAAATCTTCACTAAAGTTCTTTCACACCGCTTGAAGGTAACACTGGACATGGCTCAACCGAGAGAACAAGCTGGATTCAGGAGTGGCTACAGCACAATAGATCATATCCATGTGCTGAGAGAACTAATTGAAAGAGCGAGGGAATATGAACTTCCATTGTGCATGGCTTTTATCGATTATGAAAAAGCCTTTGATTCGGTGAAACCGTCAGCAGTTACAACGGCTCTGAAAACCTGCGGTATTGAAGATGCATACATTAATATTATTAATAACATCTATGAAAATGCAAGTGCAAAGATTAGGCTGTTTGAAAATACAACACACATAAAAATTGGAAAGGGAGTGAGACAAGGTGACACCATATCTCCGAAGCTCTTTAATGCTACATTGGAGGGTGTTTTTCAGTCACTGAGCTGGGAAAACAAGGGGATAAAGATTAATGGAGATCTAACCCACCTTCGTTTTGCTGATGACATAGTCATTTTTGCAACTAGCCCATCAGAGCTGCAGAGTATGATCCAGGAACTTGCTGACAAGAGTAAAGAAGTGGGATTAAAAATGAACTTTCAGAAGACAAAAGTGATGTTCAATGCTTTTACAAGAAATGAAGATTTATCGATTGATGGAGAAAAGCTGGAGATAACAGACACGTACGTTTATCTTGGACAGCAGATATCAAGTGAGGGTCACATTGATGAAGAAATTAATCGGCGTACAAAACTTGCCTGGAGAGCTTTTGGAAGAAACAGCATAATTTTCAAGAGCAATATGCCATTATGTCTTAAAAGAAAAGTGTTTGATCAATGCATCCTTCCAGTGCTTACGTATGGTGCAGAGACGTGGACCTTAACTAAAAGAGATATACAAAGACTGCAGACAACTCAAAGCAGAATGGAGAGGTGCATGCTGGGTGTAACCAGGAGAGATAAGAAGAGGAACTCGTGGATCCGAAAAATGACAAGAGTGGAAGACATCATGATCAGAGTTAAATCCCTGAAATGGCAATGGGCTGGACATACTGCCAGAAGGACAGATCACCGATGGACAGCCGAAATTTTAGATTGGATTCCAAGGGACAGGAAAAGACCCAGAAGAAGACCACATGGGAGATGGGTGGATGAAATTCGAAAGTATGCAGGGGTGACATGGAGGAGACTGGCACAAGACAGACCGTTGTGGAGGAAACTTGGGGAGACCTTCGTCCAGCAGTGGATTGATAATGGTTGACAATGATGATGATGATGATGATGATATATATATCATCATCATCATCATTGTCAACCATTATCAATCCACTGCTGGACGAAGGTCTCCCCTATCATCATCATCATCATCATTGTCAACCATTATCAATCCACTGCTGGACGAAGGTCTCCCCAAGTTTCCTCCACAACGGTCTGTCTTGTGCCAGTCTCCTCCATGTCACCCCTGCATACTTTCGAATTTCATCCACCCATCTCCTATGTGGTCTTCTTCTGGGTCTTTTCCTGTCCCTTGGAATCCAATCTAAAATTTCGGCTGTCCATCGATGATCTGTCCTTCTGGCAGAATGTCCAGCCCATTGCCATTTCAGGGATTTAACTCTGATCATGATGTCTTCCACTCTTGTCATTTTTCGGATCCACGAGTTCCTCTTCTTATCTCTCCTGGTTACACCAAGCATGCACCTCTCCATGCTTCTTTGAGTTGTCTGCAGCCTTTGTATGTCTCTTTTAGTTAAGGTCCACGTCTCTGCACCATACGTAAGCACTGGAAGGATGCATTGATCAAACACTTTTCTTTTAAGACATAATGGCATATTGCTCTTGAAAATTATGCTGTTTCTTCCAAAAGCTCTCCAGGCAAGTTTTATACGCCGATTAATTTCTTCATCAATGTGACCCTCACTTGATATCTGCTGTCCAAGATAAACGTACGTGTCTGTTATCTCCAGCTTTTCTCCATCAATCGATAAATCTTCATTTCTTGTAAAAGCATTGAACATCACTTTTGTCTTCTGAAAGTTCATTTTTAATCCCACTTCTTTACTCTTGTCAGCAAGTTCCTGGATCATACTCTGCAGCTCTGATGGGGTAGTTGCAAAAATGACTACGTCATCAGCAAAACGAAGGTGGGTTAGATAATCTCCATTAATCTTTATCCCCTTGTTTTCCCAGCTCAGCGACTGAAAAACACCCTCCAATGTGGCATTAAAGAGCTTCGGAGATATGGTGTCACCTTGTCTCACTCCCTTTCCAATTTTTACGTGTGTTGTATTTTCAAACAGCCTAATCTTTGCATTTGCATTTTCATAGATGTTATTAATAATATTAATGTATGCATCTTCAATACCGCAGGTTTTCAGAGCCATTGTAACTGCTGATGGTTTCACCGAATCAAAGGCTTTTTCATAATCGATAAAAGCCATGCACAATGGAAGTTCATATTCCCTCGCTCTTTCAATTAGTTCTCTCAGCACGTGGATATGATCAATTGTGCTGTAGCCACTCCTGAATCCAGCTTGTTCTCTCGGTTGAGCCATGTCTAGTGCTACCTTCAAGCGGTGTGAAAGAACTTTAGTGAAGATTTTATAAACTACTGATAGGAGGCTGATAGGTCTGTAGTTTCCGAGATCCTCAATGTCACCTTTCTTATGTAGCAGGATCATTGTAGCGGTGTTCCAATCCTCAGGAATCTTTCCTTCATTAAGGCATCGAGTGAAAATTTGGGCGAGTACTGTTTCGATTTCTCCACTTGCTTCTTGTATGATGTCTACAGTAATTCCATCTTCTCCTGGAGCTTTTCCTCGCTTCATGTTCTTGATTGCGTGTGCAACTTCTGCTGGAAGGACTGGAGGAACTCTGGTACTGGTATCTTTCATGATGTCTGGAGTGCATATATCATCCCTTTCATATAATTTGGAGTAGAAATCTTTCACTCTTGTCAAAATTTCGCCTCTATTTCTTGTTACAGAACCATCTTCTTTTCTCAGTGCCATAATCTGTTTTCTTCCCTTACTGAGATGTCCCTTTGCTATCTTTAGGCTTTGGTTGTTTTCAATTGCTTTCCTCACTAGTTCACAGTTGAATTTCCTTACGTCTTCAGTGATACTTTTTCGTACTGTCTTGCATAGCTCTATATATTCCACTTTGGAAGTCACATCTTCTTTAGTTGTCCTCATCTCTCTTCTTTTTTGCATCAACATTTTGGTTTTTCCTGATAATTTGTTCACATGCAACTTGTTCTTAGACCCAGCTAATTTTGTTGCTGTTTCCATAAGAGCTTTGGTTACTTTTCTGTTAACTTCAGAGATGTCCACTTCTTCCGATGTTAGGCCTTCTAAAGCAGAGAACCTGTTCTTCAGTTCTAACTTGAAGGTATTATGGTGTTTTTTAAGGTTGGTTATGTCAATAGATTTTGTTTGTCTTATGAGCTTGCCACGTTCAAGTTTAGTGTTGAGGTGCATCTTACATCTCACCAATCTATGGTCACTACCTGTGTTGAACTTGTTTAGCACACTGCAGTCTTCTATGACGAATTTTTTGTTACACATAATAAAATCAATTTCACTTGTCGTCCCATTTGGATGTCTCCATGTCCATTTCCTGTGTGGCTTTTTCTTGAAGAAGGAGTTCAAGATGAAAAACCCTTCTGCCTCTGCGAACTCAACGAGAGTATTTCCACGCTGGTTTCTGTTGCCATGACCGAATTTACCTACTGAAGTTTCATTCTGTTGCCGTTGCCCTATTCTATAAAGAAGATACCTAAGCAAAAAAATACATATATAATTTTGACTCACACCTAGTACAACATAGAAAAGGTTATGTATCTACCTGTGCGAGTAAAAGGAGAAAAGATAAAAAAATAAAATAAAACAACTGAATGTAGAAGGTGTCGAGAATACTGAGCCTTGGCTTTATCAAGGACCAGCAAAAACTCTGCATTTTCTCACTTCCACAAAGACCTAGTTGGAAATGGGTTTCTGCAAGGCCATAGATGCAAGTAACATTCCCACCTAAAATAGTTTAAAAAATATATATATAAGTCATGTCCTCCGTAGAGTAGTATGACCTAGCACTAGTTAACAATTTCGCTTGCATCCATTAACCTTCATGGCCCGACCCATGCTCTTCATCTGTTACTATTAAACAGAGAGAAGAAGATTAAAGAGAACTCAAGCTGTGAGAGTGACATAATAATTAGAAATGATTTTCAGCTATAACGAAATTCCAAGTTCGTTTGAGAGAGAATTTAAACCTGAAAAACAATGCAAAAGAAATCCAAATTTTACATTGCAATTAAAAAAGGAAATGTTAATTTATAACGAACAGATTTTTGAAAGAAAACTTGAGTCTAAAAAACCCCCTACTCTACAACTTATGACAGCACGAAAACGAGAATAAGTTAAAGATAATAATTAACTAAAGAAAACTTTGTGAAAGTTATATACCTTAAACAGTTAGTTGCAATATGTACAAAGTATTTCAGCAGTGCTTTAAGTGCATAATTAATTAGTTATTAAGAACTTAACTACTTTGAAAAAACAGCGCATAGACAGCGCATAGAAAAGGAACAAGCTTAGCCATCTTCTGTTCCTAGGTACCCCAAAAGACGCTCAAAGTTACAAAGAAAAGTAAGAGTTAAAACCCGCAAAAATGTTAACAGACAAACCAATGCTTAAAAGCTGAAAAGCTAAAAAACGACAGAGGAAAGGGTACATGAAGTACAAACATTGAACTTATAAAACCTAGAACCCAAAAACAAGGAAGAGAGCTTACCTCTTGTGTGACAAAAACTTTTCTCCTCACAAGAGAAGAACATGGCTGACCTCTTCCGCCACTCCCTAGACGCTGGGGGCAGTGAGGGTGGGGCTGATGGCCTCCTCATACAGCAAGAAACCAACGCGCGGAGATTTTAACCAGTGAAAAAATATATAAACTTAAGACTGTGGATCTGAATGATCAGAATGAGCAGAATTAACTCTCCAGAATACATGAGAAATATTATAAAATACACGAGCAGTTTATTTAATAATCTTTGCATGTATTAAATCACCTTAGTGAGCTTCTATAGATTAATCAGAATCTTATTAATTTTAATGTTGGTTTTACTATTTTTAGTATAGCTATCCTAGTGATGAATAACTAGTTTTCTTTTTTATTTGTTTTTATTTTCTTTTATAAACAGATTTTTAAGTTTTTTTTTGTGATTTTGTTTATATTATTTAATTTTTTGTTTTAATAGGACCGTCATATCCATAGCACTAAGGTTCCTTTAGGTAGTTAATAGGCATCCTCTAGCCAACTTCCTTACGGCTTTGATTGGTCAGAATCATATTATTAACTGTGTAGAAAATTAAAGCAGATCTGCCAACCTTACTCTATTATTCAGAATAATTTTTCTTAAAGTTCTTTTGATGAAAGAAGAAGGAATTTCGTTCTCTAGAAAACTTTCTAATAGTATATTAATGTGGTAATTGAAGTCCAAATTGTTGCTGCAAATTCTTGAAATTCTTAGGACCTGAGAAATTAGTACATTCTCAATTACTTTGGTTGAAATGTTATTATTCCAGTGTAGATATTTAATTACTTTGAAAGGAAAATTAACTCTTTTATCAAAGAGGCTAATAGATGGGTTACCTCTGTTGAGCTTAATGCTTAAGTCTAGGAACTCAAGTTCCTGATTACTGTGGTTGGTTTTACATAAGTTAAGAGAGCTAGGATAGATATTATCAAAATCACTCTCTATAACTTCTGAATTATTGATACACAGCAGATCATCAATATATCTAAAAGTGTAAAGGTAGTTATCTGAGCAGGTGGGGTGATTTTTAATGAATTTATATTCCTTAAAGAACAGGAATAGATTAGCGATATTCGTGGACGTTGAAGTTCCCATTGGAATACCGTTCACTTGCTTATAGAGAGTATTATTATATAAGATATGGTTATTTTTATGCAGCAATTGAGATAAGAGTTCCAAGTTCCTACATCAACAAATTGGTTAAGTTTAAATTCTGCATACAGCTCTTTAAAGGTAGTGATTATATCTGATAGAGGCAGATTAGTATATAGGTTTTCAAAATCATAACTATTAATATCTAGGGGACAAACTTTGAGTATAGTAGAAATTACTTCTGCATTATTATTAATTATCCAAAAATCTCTGTACATCAAGTTAGAACAGTTTCTAATGTGTTTCAAAACCTTCTTTAAGACATCTTCAAAAGCAAGATCTATTTTCTTTTATGAGGAAGCCCATCTGCTCGGTTATCATGGACGTGCTGCCGCCCACAAGCCTTTGATCACCAAGTCCAATAGCGCTGCTCGGCTAACGTGGTGCAAAGAACGTCGACAGTTGACCGTTGAACAGTGGAAATAGGTTCTATGGAGCGACGAATCAAGGTTCACCCTCTATCATTCGGATGGCTGGGTCTGGGTTTGGCGTCTGCCTGGAGAACGCCTCCTGCTGGAATGTATTGTGCCAACTGTGAAGTTCGGCGGCGGTGGAATTATGCTGTGGGGGTGTTTCTCCTGGTATGGCACGGGATCCTTGGTCGCAATTCCTGGTAGACTCAACGCCGAGACCTACTGAACCATTTTGGATGACCATGCGCTTCCTACGTTGTGGCAGTTTTACGGGGTGGATCCATGTTACTTTCAGGATGACAATGCCACCTGTCATGTTGTGAGGTCCACCCATGGCTTGGTATGGTGACAATGGGATTAATCGAATGGACTGGCCTGCGCAGAGCCCGGACCTTAACCTTATCGAACACCTCTGGGACGAGTTGGAGCGTCGACTTAAGGGGTGCCCCCACCGTCCAAAATCGGTGAAGGAACTGACCTGTGTTCTCCAAGCCGAGTGGAAGAAAATACCGCTAGCCGTCGTACAACGCCTGGTTGAGAGTATGCCCCGGAGGGTCGCAGCTGTAATCGCCGCTCGTGGAGGCTCCACCAACTATTGAAGGTGAATAAACTTCGTTTTCCTTTGCTATCACAGGTGTCCAATTACTTGTTGGTAGATAGTGTATATCATCATCATCATCATTGTCAACCATTATCAATCCACTGCTGGACGAAGGTCTCCCCAAGTTTCCTCCACAACGGTCTGTCTTGTGCCAGTCTCCTCCATGTCACTCCCGCATATTTACGAATTTCATCCACCCATCTCCCATGTGGTCTTTTTCTGGGTCTTTTCCTGTCCATTGGAATCCAATCTAAAATTTCGGCTGTCCATCTATGGTCTGTCCTTCTGGCAGTATGTCCAGCCCATTGCCATTTCAGGGATTTAACTCTGATCATGATGTCTTCCACTCTCGTCATTTTTCGGATCCACGAGTTCCTCTTCTTATCTCTCCTGGTTATACCAAGCATGCACCTCTCCATGCTTCTTTGAGTTGTCTGCAGCTTTTGTATGTCTCTTTTAGTTAAGGTCCACGTCTCTGCACCATACGTAAGCACTGGAAGGATGCATTGATCAAACACTTTTCTTTTAAGACATAATGGCATATTGCTCTTGAAAATTATGCTGTTTCTTCCAAAAGCTCTCCAGGCAAGTTTTGTACGCCGATTAATTTCTTCATCAATGTGACCCTCACTTGATATCTGCTGTCCAAGATAAACATACGTATCTGTTATCTCCAGTTTTTCTCCATCAATCGATAAATCTTCATTTCTTGTAAAAGCATTGAACATCACTTTTGTCTTCTGAAAGTTCATTTTTAATCCCACTTCTTTACTCTTGTCAGCAAGTTCCTGGATCATACTCTGCAGCTCTGATGGGGTAGTTGCAAAAATGACTACGTCATCAGCAAAACGAAGGTGGGTTAGATAATCTCCATTAATCTTTATCCCTTTGTTTTCCCAGTTCAGTGATTGAAAGACATTTTCCAATGTGGCATTAAAGAGCTTCGGAGATATGGTGTCACCTTGTCTCACTGCCTTTCCAATTTTTATGTGTGTTGTATTTTCAAACAGCCGAATCTTTGCACTTGCATTTTCATAGATGTTATTAATAATATTAATGTATGCATCTTCAATACCGCAGGATTTCAGAGCCGTGGTAACTGCTGATGGTTTCACCGAATCAAAGGCTTTTTCATAATCGATAAAAGCCATGCACAATGGAAGTTCATATTCCCTCGCTCTTTCAATCAGTTCTCTCAGTACGTGGATATGATCTATTGTGCTGTAGCCACTCCTGAATCCAGCTTGTTCTCTCGGTTGAGCCATGTCCAGTGTTACCTTCAAGCGGTGTGAAAGAACTTTAGTGAAGATTTTATAAACCACTGATAGGAGGCTGATAGGTCTGTAGTTCCTAAGATCCTCAGTGTCACCTTTTTTATGTAGCAGGATCATTGTAGCATTGTTCCAATCCTCAGGAATCTTCCCTTCATTAAGGCATCGAGTGAAAATTTGGGCGAGTACTGTTTCAATTTCTCCACTTGCTTCTTGTATGATGTCTATAGTAATTCCATCTTCTCCTGGACCTTTCCCTCGCTTCATGTTCTTGATTGCATGAGCAACTTCTGCTGGGAGGACTGGAAGACCTCTGGTACCTTTCATGATGTCTGGAGTACATGTATCATCCCTTTCATATAATTTGGAGTAGAAATCTTTCACTCTTGTCAAAATTTCGCCTCTATTTCTTGTTATAGAACCATCTTCTTTTCTCAGAGCCATAATCTGTTTTCTTCCCTTACTGAGATGTCCCTTTGCTATCTTAAGGCTTTGGTTGTTTTCAATTGCTTTCCTCAATAGCTCACAGTTGAATTTCCTTACGTCTTCAGTGATACTTTTTCGTGTTGTCTTGCATAGCTCTATATATTCCACTTTGGAAGTCACATCTTCTTTAGTTGTCCTCATCTCTCTTCTTTTTTGCATCAACATTTTGGTTTTTCCTGATAATTTGTTCACATGCAACTTGTTCTTAGACCCAGCTAATTTTGTTGCTGTTTCCATTAGAGCTTTGGTTACTTTTCTGTTAACTTCCGAAATATCCACTTCTTCCGATGTTAGGCCTTGTAAAGCAGAGAATCTGTTCTTCAGTTCCAACTTGAAAGTATTATGGTGTTTTTTAAGGTTGGTTATGTCAATACATTTTGTTTGTCTTATGAGCTTGCCACGTTCCAGTTTAGTGTTGAGGTGCATCTTACATCTCACCAATCTATGGTCACTACCTGTGTTGAACTTGTTCAGCACACTGCAGTCTTCGATGACGAATTTTTTGTTACACATAATAAAATCAATTTCACTTGTCGTCCCAATTGGATGTCTCCATGTCCATTTCCTGTGTGGCTTTTTCTTGAAAAAGGAGTTCAAGATGAAAAATCCTTCTGCCTCTGCAAACTCAACGAGAGTATTTCCACGCTGGTTTCTGTTGCCGTGACCGAATTTACCTACTGAAGTTTCATTCTGTTGCCGTTGCCCTATTTTTACATTGAAATCTCCCATAATTATCTTCAAGTGCTGCTTACCTTTATTATTTAGATGACGAATTTCCTCATAAAATTCTTCAATTTCTTCTTCAGGATGACTTGTGGTGGGTGCATAAGTTTGAATAATCTGAGCCTGGTATCTTCTCGAGAGTTGGATAACGAGTCGTGCAGCTCTGTCAGAGGAACTTTCAACTTCTACCACTTTATCCTTCAGTTTCTTGTTTATTATAAATCCAACACCACTAGTTCTGCCAGTATCTGTCCCACGATAATAGAAGAGATGTCCACTTTTCAGTTCAATGAGATCTTCTCCTTTTCTCCTTACCTCACTTAGCCCGACGATGTCCCACTTGATCCTTTGTAGTTCCTCTTCCAATTCAAGAAGCCTTGAATCAGAAGATAGGGAGCGTCCGTTATAGGTAGCCAAGGTCAGCATCAAATGGCAGCCTAGTCCGGTCCTCCGGGGATTCTTAGCACCCTCTGCCTTCATGTCGCACTGGCCGCTGCCTTGGCCAGGTACATTCCAGCTGCCGGAGACTGAGGGCCAAGATTTAAGTTGTAGAGTCATTTTGGAGGTGTTTGGCCATAACTCACCACGCTGGCCAAGCGGGTTGGTGAGTGTGGGATAGCATTTCCTCTGATCCCGATGGTATAGTTATACCGCTATTGGCGGTCGTCAGAGCCCCTTTAGTGGGAACAGGATGCACCACGAGAAGGCGGGGTTGACATTTGTCAAGGAGAGGCTGTGATGTTACGCATCACCTGACCTTACATCCCGATAGTGTATATATATATATATATATATATGTATTAAAAATTTTAAATCTTTAAGCAACTTACATCTCTCTGAGATACACAACAATATTCAGAATTTTAAAATTTTTAATATATAAACTGTGTCTACTTCTAGCAATTTGCGCAGAATTGAAAGCAGTAGGATTACATTCTTGTATTCATTTATATGTTTAATTCATATATATATGAATCTACTGCTGGATGAAAGTCTCCCCAAGTTTCTTCCACCATTGTCTGTCATGAGCCAGTATCCTCCATGTCACTCCTGCATGCTTTTGAATTTCGTCCATCAATCTCCCACGTGGTCTTCTTCTGGGTCTTTTTCTGCCCCTTGGTATCCAGACACACACACACACACACACACACACACACACACACACACACACACACACACACACACACACACACACACACACACACACAGTGAAATTTCAGTTATACGTTTTTCGATTATACGTCACTTTTTGTACGTAATTCTGTGCTTGTCCCGATATTTTACTGTAGTTCCTATCGCTTTTTCAGTTCGGTTGTACGTAATTCATTTATACGCTTTTTTGCGATTATACGTCAAATTTTGAATTTCAGATTATCAGAAATACAAGGCTCTTTGATTCTTTTATACGTACCCTAGTATCTTGCAGCTTCGAAAGAATTGAGAAAGCTCTTTTTTTTTTTTTTTTTTTTTTCTGCCGTGAAATAGAAGAGAATGCAACTAAAAATTTACTAGTAGATAGTAAATTTAGTAGTAAAATTTACTATCCGACACTCATGCTAAATCAGCTAGTGGATAACCAGCTATGGAAATAGCTATTCTTATAAGTAAAGAACGTGTAATGAGGGTATTAAATATCAAACAAAATCGTATTCGGATTTAATACCTAGTAGACGTGAACCTTAACTAAAAGAGACATACAAATACTGCAGAAAACTCAAAGAAGCTTGGAGAGATGCATGCTTGGTGTAAGCAGGAGATATAAGAAGAGAAACTCATGGATCAGAAAAATGACAAGAGTGGAAGACATCATGATCAGAGTAAAATCCCTGAAATGGCAATGGGCTGGACATACTGCCAGAAGGACAGACCATCGATGGACAGCCGAAATTTTAGACTAGATTCGAAGGGACAGGAAAAGACCCAGAAGAAGACCCCATGGGAGATGGGTGGATGAAATTCTAAAGTATGCGGGAGAAACATGGAAGAGACTGGCACAAGACAGACCATTGTAGAAGAAACTTGGGAAGACCTTCGTTCAGCAGTGAATTGATAATGGTTGAAAATGATGATGATATGCCGCCCCGGTGGCGCAGTGGTCTAAGCGATGGCTTCTGATCATTCGTCCGGAAGGGGTCCGGGTTCGAATCCCGGTGAGACATGGATGTTGTGTTTGTCTTACGGCACTGGCTCTCTCCCTTCCCTGGAACCAGTGACCCTAAATTAGGGACGGGCGACTGCTTATAGCCCATTGAGTTGCTCACGGTGGTCGTTAAACCTCTAATAAAAAAAAAAATGATGAAGATGATGATTTCAAAGGTAAAGTTTTTTTGTTTTTTTTTCAAAATATGAAATCGTGTAGAGTTTCTTAACCTAGTTTTTATAATGAAATTGAGGTGCCCACTCCCCCTTTTTTTTTTTTTTTTTTTTTTTTTTTTGGAGCCGTTCAAAATTTTTCAACTCTATTTAACATTTTGAAATTTCTGTTATACATTTTTTTAGACGATCTCGTAGAAAACCGTATAACGGAGGGTCTACTGCATATGCTTTTATATTTTAAGACATCACATGAGTTCTTTTACGTCCAGGTAGATTCATTTTTCAATTAAAAACTGAATACCTTCCCATTAAAAACACCGCAAGAGAAAAGTGGGCGAACAGTATAGTTGCCTTGAGAAAAATTTGGTACAAAATTATTGGTCAATAATAACGAGGAACTCTACACCAACTATGAATAAAATAGTATATAACTGTACTAGTAATCCGATTTATTGGCGTAAGGATATAAATAAACGTTTCCAAGCTTTCGCACATCAACTGGGTGGCTTTTTCAAAGAAAATAGACAGAAACTGCAATTTGAATAATATAACGTTTCAACAATTTGAATTGTGTGTGTGACAATTAACAAATAATGCGGTTTAATTTTAATTCAAAGACACAAGGCGTGGTTGGTTGGGCACGTGATATCTTCGAATGAAAAAGGCGTTATTTGGAGAACTAGTTCCAAATTCGTGGCAACTCTAGAGAGACGCTGTCATTGCAAGTCTCACTGTTGGTAATGATCTCCAAGGTTTCTCGAATGGCTGTACATTTAGGGGTGGAGAAGTTAGCTAATTTCTTTAAATCATTCCACGTAGCTAATTCCTATGCCGCAGCTTCGCTATATAGGCTTGATTCCCTACCTACCAAATGTATCTTACAAACTCAAGAAGGTGAATTACGGTGTTGGCATAAGGTCTCCCGCATCTTTATGTACCATGCTTAAGAGAAGTACTGATGAAACCCATCTTTCCAGTGAGACAGGTGTTTATGCGATCTCCCTACATTATCTAGAGTCTCCAAACGATACTGCATTGGAATGACTAATCGTTCGTTTAGAATCAGAATCAACGGGCATAAAAGAAACACAAAAGACGGTGGATGTAACTACGGCCCTATGCAGGAAAGTCAAATTCAAATCCACTACTCCTATGTAGTACGATATAAAGGAATTAGCTAACTACTCCACCCCTAAATCTACTTCCATTCTGGAAACCTTAAAGATCATTACCAACAGTGAAGCTTGTAATGATAGTGTCTGTCTAGAGTTACCACGAACTTGAAACTAGTTCTTCAAACAAGGCCTTTTTCCTTCCAAGAGACCACGTGCCCCGTGTCTTTGAATGAAAATTACATCGTATATATTTGTTTATTGTCAAGTCACCGCGTTCAAGTTGTTGAAGCGTTCTATTATTTATATTGCAGTTTCTGTCTTATATCTTCCTTGAAAAAACCATCTAGTTGATGTGCGAAAGCTTGGAAACGTTTATTTGTACTCTTACGATAATAAATCGAATTACTAGTATAGTTTTACTGTTTTATGGATTACAAGTCGTTCATAGGCCGCTTTGCTTTGAACGCACGCGTATGCGCACAGAGTGTTGTTGATTTTTTTTTTTTTTTTTTTTTTTCATTTGTAATCCGACGTTTGAGTGTGTGTGTTTGAGAGGGAGGGGATTTTTGGTGTAAATGTGAATGAAATTTTTCTTGGTTGGATTACGAATGTATTTGTTGGTGATAAAAAATCTTCTATGAGGAATTTCAAGAAAATATTTTCTTGTATTTTTCGCCACTTTTGTGGGTCTTTTCGCGAATCTCCGCAACTTTTTTCTGTGCATTTCGAGATATACTAAAATTCCGAAGCCGTAGTTGCTATAGCGGCAAATTCTAGGTGAGGCTATTAGTAAGGTAGGGAAGGCTGGAAAAATTTTATATCTAAACATCCCGAGGGTATATTACATAAAATTAGAATTCACTCAAGTCACACACTGAGTCACACTGACACAACACAACTTCAAAATATATATATATTTTTTTTGAAGTTGTGAAAAAAGTTGTTTAATTAAAAGAAAACCCCAAACAAGTATGTGGCCAGCGGCTGAGGAACCACTGATCAGGGAAAGACGTCCCGAACCACCGACCACACCTCAAACTTTAGGTTTCACGTGGCTGTAAATTAGCTCAAATTGGCCAAAATAAGACGCCTATTTAAAAAAAAATTAAAAATTTCAGACATAATTGTTTGGGGTTTTGTTTTGAAGTTGTGTTGTGTCAGTGTGACTGAATGTGTGACTTGAGTAAATCCTAATTTTATATATATATATATACACGGTCGAGTCACATAATTGTGACCACCAGCTAATATCCAGAGTAACCGCCGTGTGCAGCGCGGACAGCAGCTAGAAGGGCTGGGAGTGACTCAATAAGGTGCTGGAAGGTGTTTGCATGTGGAGCCATACTGACTGCAGTGCATCTGACAGCTGCTGGAGGGTGCGTGGTGGAGGATCCATAGAGCGAACAACACAATCGAGATGGTCCCACAGATGGTCAATTGGGTTTAAGTCTGGGGAATTAGGGGGCCAGGGAAGTACTTCGAATTCTTCATCGTGCTCTTCCAACCACTCTCGGACATTTCTAGCTGTGTGACACGTCGCACTGTCGTGCTGGAAGATCCCATCCGCCCCAGGGAAGACAATCAGCATGTATGGGTGTACGTGGTCTGCAAGGATGGATTCATAACGAATTCGGTCCATAGTGCCTTCCACAGGTATGAGTGGACCCAGAGAATGCCACGAAAACATTCCCCAGACCATAAACGCTGCCCCCACAACCTTGTGTTCTTTCAGCAATGGTTGAAGAGTGTTTGTTCTCCGATGTTGCTCGCTTTATACGCCAACGTCCGTCAGTTCGATGAAGCAGAAAACGTGACTCATCGGAGAAGGCAATCCTTTGCCAATCAGCGGAGGTCTAATTCCGATACTGCCGTGCAAATGTAAGCCTTTTCTGCCGATGCACCTTCGTTAGTATAAGTGCAGTGACCATCCGTGTGCATCAGAGCCCCATACACAGCAGGGTTCGCTGTACTGTCGTTTTAGACACACTTCCGGTAGCTCCCTGGTTCATTCGGCCAGTGAGTTGCTCCACTGTAACGTGTCGATAGGCCCTCACGCACCTTCGAAGCAGACGTTCACCTCTGACATCAATGGCACGTGGTGCTCCGCAGTTTGCACGTCGCTTATTCGCAATGGTGCCATTTCTCCAGTCACGATACACTTTAACCACAGCAGCCCACGAACAGTGTACAAACTGCGCTGTTTCAGAAATACTGCCACCCATGGCCCAAAAGCCGATAATCATCCCTTTTTTGAAAATCTGATAAATCGCTCCTTTTATCCATGACAGCAACGAGTGATATGTTTTCAGAATTCCTACTGCGCACCTTATATACCCTCCAAGCTAGCTCACGACACGTGCCTTCTTTCATTGGCTAAGCGCTGTTGACGTCAAAAGTAGGAGTTGGTGACAATAGTGTGACTCAACTGTGTGTATATACATATATATACACTGCCGGACAATTGCTAAGGACGGATGACAATAGCAACGATAGCAACCATAAAATGGAAGGCAGGAAAATGTGGAAATTAGCATAAGTGCGAGATACAGTAAGACGTGTTGTGCGTATGCACATTTTGGATTGCCGAACTTGTTCGTGACGTCATAGCGCTGATAAGAGATATAAAGGATTTGACGCGTATTGACCGTTGTTGTTCAAACGCAAAGTTGAAAGGGAAAGAATCAATTGACGAACTTGCAATTTTCAGTATGTCTTCCCGACATCACCTAGATGATTTTACGCGTGGCCGTATTATTGGCAAGATTGAAGAAGGGCGAAAAATAACAGATGTTGCCAGGGAGTTCGACGTCAGCCCCAGTGTTGTTTCAAGGCTTTGGAAATCATTTCAAACAAATGGAGAGTGTAGCAAACGTCACGGGGGAGGTCGTGTTCGCAGTACGACACCTGCAGAAGATCGGTACATAGTGCTATCGACAAAAAGACACCGGCGCAGCACAGCTAGTGAGGTAGCAAATCAGTTTATGGCTGCTACTGGCAAGCGGATCTCCCGAAAAACTGTCGCCAGACGTTTGCATGAAGGAGGACTATACGCCCGCCGTCCTGTTGTGTGCATCCCATTGTCCAGACGTCACCGTACCGCCCGTTTGCAATGGTGCCATCAACATCGCAATTGGACTGATAACGACTGGTCTGCTGTCCTCTTCTCAGATGAGAGTAGATACAGTCTATCGTCTGATTGTCGACGACAACTAATCTGGCGTGATAGTGGTACTGCATATTGTCCAGCAAACATACAGGAAAGGGACCGATATCCGACATGTAGTGTCATGGTATGGGCTGGCATCATGATCAATGGCCGTACGTCCCTCTATGTGCTTCCAACTGGGACTATGACTGGCCAACGATACATTAATGATGTTCTGCTACCTCATGTTCGCATGTTCCGTGGTGCTGTCGGTGATAGCATCATTTTCATGGACGAGAACGCAACATGTCATCGAACAGTCGCTGTCCAGGAGTGTCTTGAGAGCGAGGATATTCAACGCCTCATATGGCCAGCACGTTCTCCAGATCTGAATCCCATTGAAAATGTGTGGGATGCTTTGGGGAGGAGTCTTGCTGGTCGCCAATGCCCTCCAATAAACAAGGACACTCTCATCCGTGCACTGACAGAGGAATGGGATAAATTACCCCAACAGCTGCTTGATAATATTGTGCAAAGCATGACACGACGTGTGGAATCTTGCATCGCCCTCCATGGTGGCCATATCCCGTATTGACATCTTACGCCGGAACGCCTGCGGACGGTAATTGCATTTCTTTCACGTTTACGTATTGTGCACAAAATGGCCTGTTTGTCCCTTGAACACGTTCCAAAGCCTTCTGGATTTCAGAGCACAATAAATTGTCTTTCTTGTAATGTCCAGGCATTCTGACATTATTTTATTTCACTTGGCATCCAACCACACTTACTTTTTTATGCGCTATATAGCCGTTTATGATCCGTCCTTAGCAATTGTCCAGCAGTGTATATATATATATATATATATATATATATATATATATATATATATATATATATATATATCGGGATGTAAGGTCAAGTGATGCGTAACATCACAGCCTCTCCTTGACAAATGTCAACCCCGCCTTCTCGTGGTGCATCCTGTTCCCACTAAAGGGGCTCTGACGACCGCCCATAGCGGTATAACTATACCATCGGGATTAGAGGAAATTCTATCCCACACTCACCAACCCGCTTGGCCAGCGTGGTGAGTTATGGCCAAACCCCTCCAAAATGATTCCACAACTTAAATCTTGGCCCTCAGTCTCCGGCAGCTGGAATGTACCTGGCCAAGGCAGCGGCCAGTGCGACATGAAGGCAGAGGGTGCTAAGAATCCCCGGAGGACCGGACTAGGCTGCCATCTGATGCTGACCTTGGCAACGTACAATGGACGCTCCTATCTTCTGATTCAAGGCTTCTTGAATTGGAAGAGGAATTACAAAGGATCAAGTGGGACATCGTGGGGCTAAGTGAGGTAAGGAGAAAAGGAGAAGATCTCATGGAACTGAAAAGTGGACATCTCTTCTACTATCGTGGGACAGATACTGGCAGAACTAGTGGTGTTGGATTTATAATAAACAAGAAACTGAAGGATAAAGTTGTAGAAGTTGAAAGTTCCTCTGACAGAGCTGCACGACTTGTTATCCAACTCTCGAAAAGATACCAGGCTCAGATTATTCAAACTTATGCACCCACCACAAGTCATCCTGAAGAAGAAATTGAAGAATTTTATGAGGAAATTTGTCATCTAAATAATAAAGGTAAGCAGCACTTGAAAATAATTATGGAAGATTTCAATGCAAAAATAGGGCAACGGCAACAGAATGAAACTTCAGTAGGTAAATTCGGTCACGGCAACAGAAACCAGCGTGGAAATACTCTCGTTGAGTTTGCAGAGGCAGAAGGGTTTTTCATCTTGAACTCCTTCTTCAAGAAAAAGCCACACAGGAAATGGACATGGAGACATCCAAATGGGACGACAAATGAAATTGATTTTATTATGTGTAACAAAAAATTTGTCATAGAAGACTGCAGTGTGCTAAACAAGTTCAACACAGGTAGTGACCATAGATTGGTGAGATGTAAGATGCACCTCAACGCTAAACTTGAACGTGGCAAGCTCATAAGACAAACAAAGTCTATTGACATAACCAACCTCAAAAAACACCATAATACCTTCAAGTTAGAACTGAAGAACAGGTTCTCTGCTTTAGAAGGCCTAACATCGGAAGAAGTGGACATCTCTGAAGTTAACAGAAAAGTAACCAAAGCTCTTATGGAAACAGCAACAAAATTAGCTGGGTCTAAGAACAAGTTGCATGTGAACAAATTATCAGGAAAAACCAAAATGTTGATGCAAAAAAGAAGAGAGATGAGGACAACTAAAGAAGATGTGACTTCCAAAGTGGAATATATAGAGCTATGCAAGACAGTAAGAAAAAGTATCACTGAAGACGTAAGGAAATTCAACTGTGAACTAGTGAGGAAAGCAATTGAAAACAACCAAAGCCTAAAGATAGCAAAGGGACATCTCAGTAAGGGAAGAAAACAGATTATGGCACTGAGAAAAGAAGATGGTTCTGTAACAAGAAATAGAGGCGAAATTTTGACAAGAGTGAAAGATTTCTACTCCAAATTATATGAAAGGGATGATATATGCACTCCAGACATCATGAAAGATACCAGTACCAGAGTTCCTCCAGTCCTTCCAGCAGAAGTTGCACATGCAATCAAGAACATGAAGCGGGGAAAAGCTCCAGGAGAAGATGGAATTACTGTAGACATCATACAAGAAGCAAGTGGAGAAATCGAAACAGTACTCGCCCAAATTTTCACTCGATGCCTTAATGAAGGAAAGATTCCTGAGGATTGGAACACCGCTACAATGATCCTGCTACATAAGAAAGGTGACATTGAGGATCTCGGAAACTACAGACCTATCAGCCTCCTATCAGTAGTTTATAAAATCTTCACTAAAGTTCTTTCACACCGCTTGAAGGTAACACTGGACACGGCTCAACCGAGAGAACAAGCTGGATTCAGGAGTGGCTACAGCACAATAGATCATATCCACGTGCTGAGAGAACTAATTGAAAGAGCGAGGGAATATGAACTTCCATTGTGCATGGCTTTTATCGATTATGAAAAAGCCTTTGATTCGGTGAAACCATCAGCAGTTACAATGGCTCTGAAAACCTGCGGTATTGAAGATGCATACATTAATATTATTAATAACATCTATGAAAATGCAAGTGCAAAGATTAGGCTGTTTGAAAATACAACACACGTAAAAATTGGAAAGGGAGTGAGACAAGGTGACAACATATCTCCGAAGCTCTTTAATGCCACATTGGAGGGTGTTTTTCAGTCGCTGAGCTGGGAAAACAAGGGGATAAAGATTAATGGAGATTATCTAACCCACCTTCGTTTTGCTGATGACGTAGTCATTTTTGCAACTACCCCATCAGAGCTGCAGAGTATGATCCAGGAACTTGCTGACAAGAGTAAAGAAGTGGGATTAAAAATGAACTTTCAGAAGACAAAAGTGATGTTCAATGCTTTTACAAGAAATGAAGATTTATCGATTGATGGAGAAAAGCTGGAGATAACAGACACGTACGTTTATCTTGGACAGCAGATATCAAGTGAGGGTCACATTGATGAAGAAATTAATCGGCGTACAAAACTTGCCTGGAGAGCTTTTGGAAGAAACAGCATAATTTTCAAGAGCAATATGCCATTATGTCTTAAAAGAAAAGTGTTTGATCAATGCATCCTTCCAGTGCTTACGTATGGTGCAGAGACGTGGACCTTAACTAAAAGAGACATACAAAGGCTGCAGACAACTCAAAGTGGCATGGAGAGGTGCATGCTTGGTGTAACCAGGAGAGATAAGAAGAGGAACTCGTGGATCCGAAAAATGACTAGAGTGGAAGAAATCATGATCAGAGTTAAATCCCTGAAATGGCAATGGGCTGGACATACTGCCAGAAGGACAGATCACCGATGGACAGCCGAAATTTTAGATTGGATTCCAAGGGACAGGAAAAGACCCAGAAGAAGACCACATGGGAGATGGGTGGATGAAATTCGAAAGTATGCAGGGGTGACATGGAGGAGACTGGCACAAGACAGACCGTTGTGGAGGAAACTTGGGGAGACCTTCGTCCAGCAGTGGATTGATAATGGTTGACAATGATGATGATGATGATGATGATCAATCCACTGCTGGACGAAGGTCTCCCCAAGTTTCCTCCACAACGGTCTGTCTTGTGCCAGTCTCCTCCATGTCACTCCCGCATACTTTCGAATTTCATCCACCCATCTTCCATGTGGTCTTCTTCTGGGCCTTTTCCTGTCCCTTGGAATCCAATCTAAAATTTCGGCTGTCCATCGATGGTCTGTTCTTCTGGCAGTATGTCCAGCCCATTGCCATTTCAGGGATTTAACTCTGATCATGATGTCTTCCACTCTTGTCATTTTTCGGATCCACGTGTTCCTCTTCTTATCTCTCCTGGTTACACCAAGCATGCACCTCTCCATGCTGCTTTGAGTTGTCTGCAGCCTTTGTATGTCTCTTTTAGCTAAAGTCCACGTCTCTGCACCATACGTAAGCACTGGAAGGATGCATTGATCAAACACTTTTCTTTTAAGACATAATGGCATATTGCTCTTGAAAATTATGCTGTTTCTTCCAAAAGCTCTCCAGGCAAGTTTTGTACGCCGATTAATTTCTTCATCAATGTGACCCTCACTTGATATCTGCTGTCCAAGATAAACGTACGTGTCTGTTATCTCCAGCTTTTCTCCATCAATCGATAAATCTTCATTTCTTGTAAAAGCATTGTACATCACTTTTGTCTTCTGAAAGTTCATTTTTAATCCCACTTCTTTACTCTTGTCAGCAAGTTCCTGGATCATACTCTGTAGCTCTGATGGGGTAGTTGCAAAAATGACTATGTCATCAGCAAAACGAAGGTGGGTTAGATAATCTCCATTAATCTTTATCCCTTTGTTTTCCCAGTTCAGTGATTGAAAGACATTTTCCAATGTGGCATTAAAGAGCTTCGGAGATATGGTGTCACCTTGCCTCACTCCTTTTCCAATTTTTATGTGTGTTGTATTTTGAAACAGCCGAATCTTTGCACTTGCATTTTCATAGATGTTATTAATAATATTAATGTATGCATCTTCAATACCGCAGGATTTCAGAGCCATTGCAACTGCTGATGGTTTCACCGAATCAAAGGCTTTTTCATAATCGATAAAAGCCATGCACAATGGAAGCTCATATTCCCTCGCTCTTTCAATTAGTTCTCTCAGTACGTGGATATGATCTATTGTGCTGTAGCCACTCCTGAATCCAGCTTGTTCTCTCGGTTGAGCCATGTCCAGTGTCACCTTCAAGCGGTGTGAAAGAACTTTAGTGAAGATTTTATAAACCACTGATAGGAGGCTGATAGGTCTGTAGTTCCTGAGATCCTCAATGTCACCTTTTTTATGTAGCAAGATCATTGTAGCGTTGTTCCAATCCTCAGGAATTTTCCCTTCATTAAGGCATCGAGTGAAAATTTGGGCGAGTACTGTTTCGATTTCTCCACTTGCTTCTTGTATGATGTCTACAGTAATTCCATCTTCTCCTGGAGCTTTTCCCCGCTTCATGTTCTTGCTTGCATGTGCAACTTCTGCTGGAAGGACTGGAAGGACTCTGGTACTGGTACCTTTCATGATGTCTGGAGTACATGTATCATCCCTTTCATATAATTTGTAGTAGAAATCTTTCACTCTTGTCAAAATTTCGCCTCTATTTCTTGTTACAGAACCATCTTCTTTTCTCAGTGCCATAATCTGTTTTTTCCCCTTACTGAGATGTCCCTTTGCTATCTTTAGGCTTTGGTTGTTTTCAATTGCTTTCCTTACTAGTTCACAGTTGAATTTCCTTACGTCTTCAGTGATACTTTTTCGTACTGTCTTGCATAGCTCTATATATTCCACTTTGGAAGTCACATCTTCTTTAGTTGTCCTCATCACTCTTCTTTTTTGCATCAACATTTTGGTTTTTCCTGATAATTTGTTCACATGCAATTTGTTCTTAGACCCAGCTAATTTTGTTGCTGTTTCCATAAGAGCTTTGGTTACTTTTCTGTTAACTTCAGAAATATCCACTTCTTCCGATGTTAGGCCTTCTAAAGCAGAGAATCTGCTCTTCAGTTCCAATTTGAAGGTATTGTGATGTTTTTTAAGGTTGGTTATGTCAATACATTTTGTTTGTCTTATGAGCTTGCTACGTTCGAGTTTAGTGTTGAGGTGCATCTTACATCTCACCAATCTATGGTCACTGCCTGTGTTGAACTTGTTTAGCACACTGCAGTCTTCTATGACGAATTTTTTGTTACACATAATAAAATCAATTTCACTTGTCGTCCCATTTGGATGTCTCCATGTCCATTTCCTGTGTGGCTTTTTCTTGAAAAAGGAGTTCAAGATGAAAAACCCTTCTGCCTCTGCAAACTGTACGAGAGTATTTCCACGCTGGTTTCTGTTGCCGTGACCGAATTTACCTACTGAAGTTTCATTCTGTTGCCGTTGCCCTATTTTTGCATTGAAATCTCCCATAATTATCTTCAAGTGCTGCTTACCTTTATTATTTAGATCACGAATTTCCTCATAAAATTCTTCAATTTCTTCTTCAGCATGACTTGTGGTGGGTGCATAAGTTTGAATAATCTGAGCCTGGTATCTTCTCGAGAGTTGGATAACGAGTCGTGCAGCTCTGTCAGAGGAACTTTCAACTTCTACAACTTTATCCTTCAGTTTCTTGTTTATTATAAATCCAACACCACTAGTTCTGCCAGTATCTGTCCCACGATAGTAGAAGAGATGTCCACTTTTCAGTTCAATGAGATCTTCTCCTTTTCTCCTTACCTCACTTAGCCCGACGATGTCCCACTTGATCCTTTGTAGTTCCTCTTCCAATTCAAGAAGCCTTGAATCAGAAGATAGGGAGCTTCCGTTGTACGTAGCCAAGGTCAGCATCAGATGGCAGCCTAGTCCGGTCCTCCGGTGATTCTTAGCACCCTCTGCCTTCATGTCGCAGTGGCCGCTGCCTTGGCCAGGTACATTCCAGCTGCCGGAGACTGAGAGCCAAGATTTAAGTTGTGGAGTCATTGGGGGGGGGGGGGGGGTTGGCCATAACTCACCACGCTGGCCAAGCGGGTTGGTGAGTGTGGGATAGCATTTCCTCTAATTACGATGGTATAGTTATACCGCTATTTGCGGTTGTCAGAGCCCCTTTAGTGGGAACAGGATGTACCACGAGAAGGCGGGGTTGACATTTGTCAAGGAGAGGCTGTGATGTTACGCATCTCCGATCAAGACGAAATTTGATATTTGCAAGCTTTGCTTTTTAAACAAAACTTGAAAATAAAAAAATATATATATATTTTTTCATAATAAAAATAAAATAAAATTTCGGTTTGGTTGAAATTGGAGAAACATCCTTTATATAATTCGATACCGTTGTTTACTTCCTCTAGGTTAGGCGACTGAAAAAAAATTACGGGCGAAATGTTTTTAAGAACTCCAAAGGAGAAACATTCAAGGTAGACCGAAGGCAACATATTTATTATTTTGTACACGATGAATAGTTAATAAATATTAATTTAAAACTGTATTAACCAGAAACTCCACAGAATTTAATTTATTCCACCGAGAAAAGTGTTTTTGAACTGATACATGTATCTGTAAATAGCATCCAAGTCAGATAACGGTGGGTTTTTTGTTTTTTTCTGTTGTGTCTAAACATTTGAGACATGTAGAATCCCCTCGTTTCACGGAATGATACGTATAATTATTTTACCAGTGGTTTGCTATTGCATAGTGTGATGCAGTTTGAAGTGCTTCACTAGCTTTTCAACATTTGTGTTCCTTTGCTTCTTATTTTTATATTTTTACGAAGCAACAGAACACAAACTCCTTTGGCCGTCCCAGTGGCGCAGTGGTCTAAGCGCTGGCTTCTGATCATTCTTCCGGACGGTGTCCGGATTGAAATCCCGGTGAGGCATGGATGTTGTGTTTGTCTTACGGCTCTCGCTCTCTCCCTTCCCTGGAACGAGTGATCCTAAATTAGGGACGAGCGACTGCTTATAGCCCATTGAGTTGCTCACGGTGCTCGTTAAAGCTTGAATCAAAAAAAAAAAAAAAAAAAAAAAAAAACACTACTTTACTTAGTACCCAGGTATTTTTACGTTTAATCGTCGATACTTCTTTGTGCCTAAACTTTTGCGACAGACCTCACTGAATGCAAAGCACCTCAAAAATTAGTACTGCCAGCAGGACGCACACGACATAAAGGCAGATAGCAATCAGAATGAACGTCTGCGTAGCTCAGTTGGTAGTTACCACAGTTTATCATGGAAGTAATAGCGACAAAATGATATAAGAACTGTATTGATGTGTCCTAATCTTCTGTAAAAATATTTCATTGTTTTAAAACACCTTTTCATATTTATGTCTCGAGGACATGATCTTCAATCAGCTGATTTACGGGCTTTTCGTCTCAGTGAGATCGATATACAGCGCTTAACTGTGGTACCGAAATTTGTTCGTTAATTTTTTATTCCAGATATGGTATGTGCTCATTATTTTTGCGTTCATTAAGTCTTTGGGCGGCCCCCTAGCTGCGGCCGCGAGTGTAACTGATTCATATTTATTGAATCAATGTTTTGGATAAAATAAAATTGTTAGTGGTGATCCTCAATAAACTCATGACTTAAATAAATGCGACAGAACTTCCAAAATCCATGATGCAACTTTTTGAGCCGTATAGGTTATGTATTTTTATTGCTCAACGAGTCATGTAAGCACTCTCTTTTTTGTGATGCAATCTTAGTTGGGTCAGACATTTGCTGATGTTTTTTTTTTTTTTTTTTTTTTTTTCCTTTATCCGGTAATCGAGCTGACTGTTCGGCTTATTTTTCGTGTGCTAGGCGCATTATGTTTACAGGCACGCCAAATCAGTTGCTTAAAAGCGTGTAGAAAATTTTAATTACTGATTTTGTAAACTCAGCATTGTTGCTGAGTGTCATTGATACTTGAGAACTACCACTCACTTTCTGAAAACTTTTAGATTATAACAGCAGAAAATTATGTTTCAGTCGATGTTTTTTGCTTGTGTTTTAAGACGTAATGACTGCTTACACGAATGCCGCTGAGTGACCAGGTTTCATGGAAAGCCCAGATTTTCGATAAATTATGTGTGCGTTTTCCTTAAACGTTTTTCAAAGCTCAAATTATAGTATCGTGGTGCGTGGCACTGTGGGAAAAGCTGTTCAGTCGGAAACAAGTTTAGCTCTTTTGCCGTCCCCATTTCTCAAGCTTTTTTTTTTTTTTTTTCCGATTTTTTCATGTTTTAAAAGAGAAAAAAACAACACCTGAATAACATAGATTTTAAATTTGCGAATAATTTATTCATAGTTCATTTTCACCGCGGTGTTTGGAAAAAAGAGCTAATGTAATCGTCTCTTGAGTGTAAGAGTTTGTCGTGGGCACAGGTTTCCATCGAAAAAGTATCGTATAAATATTATTGGTAAGTACCTAAATGCTGCATAATAGTGCAGAGGAGCCTCTTCAAATTATTTATGTTTTCCATAAATTTTCTTAGGTTTACCAGGCATATTCTAATTTTAGATTACCGTACTTTTCGGCTTATCAGACGAGACTTTTTTCTTCAGAAGTCTGGGGTTCGACTTATACAGTGAAGAGCAATTGAATTAGAGATACCTGTCTAGTAACGTGTAGCACCACCTTTCGCTTTGATGACGGCGGCGATTCGTCTCGGCATGGACTCGACAAGACACCGGAAGCGTTGGGAAGCCATACGGATCCACGACCCCTGAACAAGCTCCCACAGTTCACGAAGATTTCATGGAGGGGGGGGGGGTCAGAGCCTCGAGCACCTCTCTTGATTGCATCCCAGATGTGCTCGATGGGATTGAGGTCAGGTGACCTAGCTGGCCAAGGAAGCGAGGTCACGTCGGTGGAGTGTTCATCCAACCATTCGGATACAATTCGGGAGCAATGGCACGGTGCATTGTCTTGTTGCACGATGAGGTTCCAAGTGGGATGTTGAAGACGCAGAAACGGGAGCAAATGGTCGTCCAGGATATCCCGGTAACGTTGTCCTGTGAGGGACGATGTCACACGTACCAGGGGTCCCATTTCAGACCATGTAAACAGGCCCCAGACGAGAATGCCACCTCCACCAGCTTGAAGAGTACCCTGCTGGCAAGAAGGATTCATCGCTTCATGTGGTTTGCGCCGTGCTCGTATCCTGCCATCCGCATGTACCAACGTGAATCTCGACTCATCAGTCCAGGCAACAATTTTCCACATGTCTAGGGTCCAGTGGCGATGTTCCCGCGCCCATGCTGATCTTTGCACCCTGTGATGTGCGGTCAGCAGCGGTACCCTTGTGGGACGATGGCTTCTGTACCCCATAGCGAGGAGATGGTTCTGGATGGTGTGGCTGCTTACACGTTTTTGTGCACCAGCATTAAATTGCCGAGTGATTTCTTGCACTGTGGCCCGTCTATCCGCTGTTACAATGCGAGCTAGCCGACGATGACCCCGCTCATCCACACGCTGTTGTCCACGGCAGTTGACCCTTGCAAGGATGGTTTTACCGGATTCGATGTACTCACGGTGCACCCGTGACTCAGTGGCTCGTGAAAATCCCAGTGCCTGTACGACTTCCAAGATGGAGTGACCCATTCATCGGGCCCCGACAATTAGCCCACGATCAAATGCGCTTAGATCATTCGTCTTACCCATACTGCGTCCGACTTTTACTGATTCCCGTCGCATCACTCCTTATATTGTAGGATCGCTGCATACGTCATGTCGTTTCCGTTTACAGGGCCGCCTACAGCGTCACACTTGCACAACGCCAGCTGTCTCTAATTCAATTGCTTTTCAGTGTATATATACACTGGTCGTCAAAAAGTAATTGCACCCAGAAGGAAGCAACCGACAGGAATGAAACTTGGTGGGTAGGTTTGACATCGTGAGGCATGCAAATGATTCAAGTATCACGCTCGGCCGCGCATGTGACGCAAGCAAGGAGGGGTCGTAACGCTGTGCTTGACCGGCTATATAAGGTCGTCCCGTTACGCGCGCTTGCCATTCTGACTCGTGCATCCTTTGCAAGTGAAGTATGCCTTGGAGAAAAGTTCGGTAGCAATTCGAGCAGTTGGAGGAGTTCGAGAGGGGCCGTATCATCGGGCTCCGGGAAGCGGGATGATCTTATCGCCCTATTACGCGCCAAACCGGTCGTGCGGATATCACCATAGCACGCTGTTGGAGGTAGTGGATAGAACAAGGCATGCAGCAGCGACAGGAAGGGTCCGGGAGACCTAGGCGAACCACGGAGAGAGAGGACCGACGGGTTGTCCTACATGCTCGGAGTGACCCAACAGCCACGATTGCGGATATTCAGCGAGCAGTGGTGCCCTCCATGCATCGTCCGATTAGTGCCAGTACCATTGGCAGACGTGCCAGACTGTCATGGAGCCACTCAGAATGGCAGCGGGTGATCTTCAGTGACAAGTCTCGCTTTTGTCTTGGAGGAAACGACCAACGAATTCGTGTGTGGAGGCACCGTGGTCAGCGCCAAGATGAACGATTTGTTGTCGAGCTTCACACGTGTAGAAGGCCTGGTGTCATGGTATGGGGTGCAATTGCCTACGATGCCAGATCACGTTTGGTGTTCATTTCAGGCACTTTGACAGCCCAACGTTACGATAATGCGATCCTGCAACCAGTGGCTCTACCTTTTCTGACTGCTCACTCCGGTGCGATTTTCCAAGAGGGCAACGCTCGTCTGCATACTGCTGTTGTCTCGAGAGCTTGCCTTCAAGGCACTGGCACTGTGCCGTTGCCAGCCGCATCGCCAGACCTATCGCCGATTTAAAACGTGTGGGATGCTATTAGACGCGCTATCCACACTCCACCCCTACTGCACAATCTGCAAGAAAAAAACAATTGCAACACTCTTTCAAAAACTCAATTGCAACACGTTTCTTTGCTTTCAAAAACTCAATTGCAACACGTTGAGCAACTTTGGACGTAGCCATCTCCTGCGGTAGAACAATAAAATTAGTCCAGCACGTTACACGGCTTCCGTAACAAACAAGCTGCAACGCAGTTGCTTAGCCTTCAAATCGTCTGTACGCTAGCGCCATCCATTAACAAAATTAGGAAACGCAAGCGCATTCTAGCCAAAGAGTCCCATTACTTATTGAACAACCCTTATACGTGAAATAGAAGTCATCGCTCTTTCCACGTTTATAAGTGAGTCACGGAAAAATTATCATCGGCTGCCACCGGGAATCGAACCCAGGGTCTTCCAGTTGCGCGGCGGACATGCTTTTAATGCACCACAGAGCGGCCTCGAAATTCTATACGGCAAACTAGTTTGTCGTATGTGAGTCTGGAGAATTTCGAGGCCGCTGTGCTGCAGTGGAAGCATGTCCGGCGCGTAACTGGAAGAGCCTGGGTTCGATTCCCGGTGGCAGCCGATGAGAATTTTTCCGGGGCTCACTTATAAACGTGGAAAGAGCGATGACTTCTATTTGATGTATAAAGGTTGTTCAATAAGTAATGGGACTATTTGGCTAGAATGCGTTTGCGCTTCCTAATTTTCTTAATGGAAGCATGTCCGGCGCGCAACTGGAAGACCGTGGGTTCGATTCCCGTTGGCGGCCGATGAGAATTTTTCCGTGACTCACTTATAAACGTGGAAAGACCGATGACTTCTATTTGATCTACGTCAACTGTGTATTTATAACCCTTATACGTGTGCAAAGTCAGTTTACCTAGAACACCAATATTAAGTGAAGCGTGGTTAATTATTGAAAACATAGGATAGAGTTATGCTCAATGTTCTTAAATAAGCATTGACTAAGCGAGCAGATAAGTTATAAGTTGCCGCCCCGGTGGGGCAGTGGTCTAAGCGATGGATTCTGATCATTCGTCCAGAAAGGGATCCGGGTTCGAATCCCGGTGAGGCATGGATGTTGTGTTTGTCTTACGTCACTGGTTCTGTCCCTTCCCTGGAACCAGTGGCCCTAAACTAAGGACGGGCGACTACTTATTATAGCCTATTGAGTTGCTCACGGTGGTCGTTAAACCTCCAATCAAAAAAAAAAAAAAGTTATAAGTCGGTACTTACTCAAACTTCAACGTTTTATTTAGGCACTGGTAAGCACAGTTTTTGATGTCCCTTGTATAGCGTGACACACTCTTCACATCTATCAGACATGGTAATGCTATAACGATCAACTTCTAACAAACTCGGATTTCGTAGTGAGAGGCTCAAAACATTGAACTATTATCCCAAAAACCTTTAAGCTTAAAACTGTAGATAGTTAATGAAAGTCAGCTATCCTAACGAAAAACCTTCACAGCTCGTAAGCCAGTCCGTCAGCGAACATACGTTGAAATTATCCATCTTGTTTCTACATACGTCACACAACCTCCAAATTATCCAAAATTATCTTCTCTTTCTACATACGTCACACAGATATTCGAAATTATCCTTCTCAATTACGAAACGCATATAGCGTATGAAATCCGTTTATTTTCGTGGTGTAGTCAGCACAAATATTCGCCAAGCTTTTGCACTCCACTGGGAGGCTTTTTCAAGGCAATGATAGACACAAAAATGCAGAGAATTGGAACATATAAAGAACGAAGATGATTTTTGAAAAAAACGCAGGTGACATCACGAGCATATTATATGAATTTTTTTATCACGTAATTATACAGAGCGCCGTGATGTGTTTCCATCTTTTAATAACGCGTGCCAAACCATTGGTAGTTCCGTAGAAACTATATCATTGCATGCCACTTTGTTGGATAGGATTTCCACTGTTTCCCTGATGGCAGTCTCTTTGAAATTCGTGTAAGGGGCAATTCTTCTAATATTATTCCATACAGGAGCGGCCGAGCAATTGCTCCTTACACGAATTTCAAAGAGACTGCCATCAGGGAAACAGTGGAAATCCTATCCAACAAAGTGGCATGCAATGATATAGTCTCTACGGAACTACCAATGGTTTGGCATGCGTTATTAAAAGGTGGAAACACATCACGGCGCTCTGTATAATTACGTGATAAAAAAATTCATATAATTTGCTCGTGATGTCACCCGCGTTATTTTCAAAAATCATCTTCGTTCTTTACATGTTCCAATTCTCTGCATTTTTGTGTCTATCATTGCCTTGTAAAAGCCTCCCAGTGGAGTGCGAAAGCTTGGCGAATATTTGTGCTGACTACACCACGAAAATAAACGGATTTCATACGCTATATGCGTTTCGTAATTATTCAACTCTGGTGTATTTAAAAATAAAGTTATTATCCTTCTCTTTCTGCATACGTCACACAACCTTCGACCTCATTTGTCGTTGCCAAAAAGACATTCCGGCGACAGAGAAAATGTGAAATTTAAGTGTGGAAAATGCTAAAAGGAGGATGAACCAAATTTATATACATAGCTACAGGAACTAAAAAGGAAAGTTATATTAGAGTATATGGTACAAGTACGAAAAAGAAAGTGTTTTCGGGTAGTCTGAAGTTCAGATTAAAGGAATATACTGCGACATTACATAGGCGGCCCTTGTTTTTCCTTTGTGAAGTGAAAAATTGCTTCTCTCCAACAGTCAGCAATTCTCGTTAAAGGTAAACACCAGCCCAACAGGATCATTGTGAAAAAATTAACAAGGAAACCAAATCAAGAAGAGGCCAACCGGAAAGACAACACTTACCAACTCGAAGATCAAAAAAATACGGAGTGGCTTTTTTGCTTTGTTTTTCAAAAAAGAAGATAGAATTGGCACCGCGCTAATGGAACAGGTGTTTGGAACGTCACATGGTCAGTAGTTACGAAAGATCTCCATGACGCAAAGGTAGAGAGAGAGGATTTGTTTTTACGTTTGTTTCTTCCCATCCCATTAATGACCACATGTTAGAGATACCTTCTCAAATTACATAGCCATATAGAAATGTATCATGTGGACAGTGGTTCCAATCCTAGGGAAAATTCCCTAGATTTAGGGAATTTCACGCTATTTTAGGAAATTAGGGAAAACAGACAAAAATTATGGGGATTTATGTATACTCTCAAAGGAAATCCCTTTATTAAGGTGGACGTCAAGTAATTTTGCTTCCTATACTTCCAATGGAAAAACCTCTGTACGCATTTTCTTCACAATTAATGCGTTCCCAAGGATGAAAATTTGAACATCGATTAAAATAGCTTCATTTTATAACTTGGAATACTTAATATTTTCTAAAACATAACCATAATTATGCAATCCAACATTTGGTTGTCTACTGACATCATCAAAGTACAGGTCGCGCCATCTTTTTTCTGGACAATTAATGCGTTCCCAAGGATGAAAATTTGAACATCGATTAAAATAACTTCATTATATAGCTTGGAATACTTAATATTTTCTAAAACATAACCATAATTATGCAATCCAACATTTGTTTGTCTACTGACGTCATCAAAGTACAGGTCGTGCCATCTTTTTTCTGGTCTCAACACCACCAAAGGAAAAGTTATTGTTTTTTAATATAATTATGGTTATGTTTTAGAAAATATTAAGTATTCCAAGTTATAAAATGAAGTTATTTTAATCGATGCTCAAATTTTCATCCTTGGGAACACACTCATTGTGAAGGAAATGTGTACAAAAGTTTTTTCCATTGGAAGTATAGGAAGCAAAATTACTTGACGTCCACCTTAAGACTTTGTGGTCAATTTATGTTGTTGTTTTTTTGTTTTGTTTTTTTGCGAGTGCAGTCAAGAATTTTGAATATTATGACACTACGAATTGATAAAAGGTAACACCTGGTAATGTTCCTTCGAATTTCAAAAAAAAAAAAAAATGGTAGAAGGAGAAAACTGATTGCGTATTTGGTTCGATAAGTTGTGAATGAATAAAGTTCTAAGTTATTTTCCCCACGAACGAAACATATCTACAATTTTTCTTTTATTTAATGTTACGCATTCATTTTATTTTTAAGTAGACTTCCTAGCGTGCGATAGTGGGAAGTTTGTTGTCGCTGTTTTTTTAACTTTAGTTTGTTTCCTTATTACGTATTCGTCTGGGCTTCTAAATATTTCGTTTTGCAAAACGAATCCCCAGGTTTATGTTTCCCCAATGTTTGACAGTAAGAACCTGAAAATTTAATATACCGTGTATTAGAAATGTTTCATTAAATATTTCACCATATGACTAATGAAGATGTTGTCCTGCATCATCTGAAATAAACATCGAACACGAAATCGCCTTGGTATATTTTGCAACCTTGATTTGTTCTTTTAAGAAATTGATTTCTCCGGACGAGGGCAACCTGTTCTTTGTTTTATATTTTTAGGTTTTCCATTCTGAACTTCAATTTTGAATTTAATTTTGTATTGTTTAATTTTTTTTTAATTTTATTAATTCTTAATAATTCACTCTGTATATGCTATTACTTGAGGTATAGCTGCCTTTGGCGCTTCTCATGCTACTAGCTTTATTTCTGTTTTTTAAATAAGATGTGTTAATTTAGGTATCCATTCTTATTTTGCAAATTTGATTTTATATATATATATATATATATAAATTGGAAAGGGAGTGAGACAAGGTGACACCATATCTCCAAAGCTCTTTAATGCGACATTGGAAAATGTCTTTCATCACTGAACTGGGAAAACAAAAGGATAAAGATTAATGGAGATTATCTAACCCACCTTCGTTTTGCTGATGACGTAGTCATTTTTGCAACTACCCCATCAGAGCTGCAGAGTATGATCCAGGAACTTGCTGACAAGAGTAAAGAAGTAGGATTAAAAATGAACTTTCAGAAGACAAAAGTGACGTTCAATGCTTTTACAAGAAATGAAGATTTGTCGATTGATGGAGAAAAGCTGGAGATAACAGACACGTACGTTTATCTTGGACAGCAGGTATCAAGTGAGGGTCACGTTGATGAAGAAATTAATCGGCGTACAAAACTTGCCTGGAGAGCTTTTGGAAGAAACAGCATAATTTTCAAGAGCAATATGCCATTATGTCCTAGAAGAAAAGTGTTTGATCAATGCATCCTTCCGGTGCTTACGTATGTTGCAGAGACGTGGACCTTAACTAAAAGAGACATACAAAGGCTGCAGACAACTCAAAGCAGAATGGAGAGGTGCATGCTTGGTGTAACCAGGAGAGATAAGAAGAGGAACTCGTGAATCCGAAAAATGACAAGAGTGGAAGACTTCATGATCAGAGTTAAATCCCTGAAATGGCAATGGGCTGGGCATACTGCCAGAAGGACAGACCATCGATGGACAGCCGAAATTTTAGATTGGATTCCAAGGGACAGGAAAAGGCCCAGAAGAAGACCACATGGGAGATGGGTGAATGAAATTCGAAAGTATGCGGGAGCGACATGGAGGAGACTGGCACAAGACAGACCGTTGTGGAGGAAACTTGGGGAAACCTTCGTCCAGCAGTGGATTGATAATGGTTGACAATGATGATGATTATGATGATGATATATAACTTAAAACAAAACTTGAGCAAAAACCAAATTTTAAAACAAAATAAAAAATAAAAAAACTTTTACATACATACATTCTGAAGACCAAAACGCGCAAAAGCAGCGGTGAAGAACTCTCAGAAATAACAACCTACAACGCAGAAAAAATAAACAAAAATACTTAAAGAAAAATTAATTAAAAAATTAAAAGAATAAGCTCAAGGCCAACAGGCATGAAAAAAAAATAAAACCGAGATGTAGAAAGTGTCGAAAATGCCTAGCCTTGGCTTTTTCAAGGACTAGCAAAACTCTGCATTTACTAACTTCCGCAAAGACCTAGTTTAAAATGGGTTTCTGCTAAGCCATAGAAGTAAAATTAAGTCCCCTAATAATTCCAAATTACCATATCCGCCCAGAAAGGTGCGGAAACATTACAATTAAGAAATATATTATTTAAAAAAGTGTTTTACTTACTTCTATTTCTTAACTGGCACAACACATACTCATCATCTCCACAAAACCAGGAATACTTTTCACAGAGTTCACAAATATTGTGAAAATGACTTAGGCATTCCCATTAAACGTGGGAACACCACAAGAAATGTTTTTCTTATTTTTTATGGATAACACTTAAAATCAAAAAGGTCAAAGAAGCCAAACTTGTAAGACTACAATAGGAAACAAGGAAACCAATAAGCCACACAATACATGGATTAAATTTTAAAACAATAAATGCAGAGTTTTGCTGGTCCTTGAAAAAGCCAAGGCTAGGCATTTTCGACACTTTCTACATCTCGGTTTTATTTTTTCTCCATGCCTGTTGGCCTTGAGTTTATTCTTTTAATTTTTTAATTAATTTTTCGTTAAGTATTTTTGTTTATTTTTCTGCTTTGTAGGTTATATATATTCAGGAGTGGCTACAGCACAATAGATCATATCCACGTACTGAGAGAACTAATTGAAAGAGCGAGGGAATATGAACTTCCATTGTGCATGGCTTTTATCGATTATGAAAAAGCCTTTGATTCGGTGAAACCATCAGCAGTTACAATGGCTCTGAAAACCTGCGGTATTGAAGATGCATACATTAATATTATTAATAACATCTATGAAAATGCAAGTGCAAAGATTAGGCTGTTTGAAAATACAACACACGTAAAAATTGGAAAGGGAGTGAGACAAGGTGACACCATATCTCCGAAGCTCTTTAATGCCACATTGGAGGGTGTTTTTCAGTCGCTGAGCTGGGAAAACAAAGGGGTAAAGATTAATGGAGATTATCTAACCCACCTTCGTTTTGCTGATGACGTAGTCATTTTTGCAACTACCCCATCAGAGCTGCAGAGTATGATCCAGGAACTTGCTGACAAGAGTAAAGAAGTGGGATTAAAAATGAACTTTCAGAAGACAAAAGTGATGTTCAATGCTTTTACAAGAAATGAAGATTTATCGATTGATGGAGAAAAGCTGGAGATAACAGACACGTACGTTTATCTTGGACCGCAGATATCAAGTGAGGGTCACATTGATGAAGAAATTAATCGGCGTACAAAACTTGCCTGGAGAGCTTTTGGAAGAAACAGCATAATTTTCAAGAGCAATATGCCATTATGTCTTAAAAGAAAAGTGTTTGATCAATGCATCCTTCCAGTGCTTACGTATGGTGCAAAGACGTGGACCTTACCTAAAAGAGACATACAAAGGCTGCAGACAACTCAAAGAAGCATGGAGAGGTGCATACTTGGTGTAACCAGGAGAGATAAGAAGAGGAACTCGTGGATCCGAAAAATGACAAGAGTGGAAGACATCATGATCAGAGTTAAATCCCTGAAATGGCAATGGGCTGGACATACTGCCAGAAGGACAGATCATCGATGGACAGCCGAAATTTTAGATTGGATTCCAAGGGACAGGAAAAGACCCAGAAGAAGACCACGTGGGAGATGGGTGGATGAAATTCGAAAGTATGCAGGGGTGACATGGAGGAGACTGGCACAAGACAGACCGTTTTGGAGGAAACTTGGGGAGACCTTCGTCCATCAGTGGATTGATAATGGTTGACAATGATGATGATGATGATGATATATATATATACAAATATATTAAAAGCATAAATCCAAAAATCGATTCACTTACACCATTTTTGGATTTATGTTTTTAATGTATTTTGTGTCGTATATCAGATCATGGTTCAGTGTGCTGCATTTGCGCGTCTGAACTTGTGTTCATATTTGTTTGCAATTCTTGATGTTAATTTCTTGTGTGTTGATGAGTGTATACAGTCCATTTCTTTAAAGTTTTAATATATATATATATATATATATATGTACGCTTATATATAAAAAGAAGCGTGGAGAGATAGATGCATGCTAGGTGTAACCAGGAAAGATAAGAAGAGGAACTTGTGGATAAGGTAAATGACAGGAGTGGACGACATCATGACCAGAGTGAAATCACTGAAATGGCAATGGGCTGGACATGTTGCCAGAAGAACGGACCATCGATGGACAACCGACATTTTGGACTGGATTCCAAGGAACAGGAAAAGACCCAGAAGAAGACCCCATGGGAGATGGGAGGATGAAATTCGAAAGTATGCTGGAGTGACATATAGGAGACAGGCCCAAGACAGACAATTGTAGAAGAAATTTGGGGAGATCTTCTTCCAGCAGTGGATTGATAATGGTTGATGATGATGACGATGATAATGATATATATACATATATATGTGCAGAAATTACTTACGTATATATATATACGTATACAGTATATGTCTATATACATGTATATATACTGTATATATCTCTAACTCACCTTCGTTTTGCTGATGACGTAGTCATTTTTGCAACTACCTCATCAGAGCTGCTGACAAGAGTAAAGAAGTGGGATGAAAAATGAACTTTTGTCGATTGATAGAGAAAAGCTGGAGATAACAGATACGTACGTTTATCTTGGACAGCAGATATCAAGTGAGGGTCACATTGATGAAAAAATTAAACGGCGTATAAAACTTGCCTGGAGAGCTTTTGGAAGAAACAGCATAATTTTCAAGAGCAATATGCCATTATGTCTTAAAAGAAAATTGTTTGATCAGTGCACCCTTCCAGTGCTTACGTATGGTGCAGAGACGTGGACCTCAACTAAAAGAGACATACAAAGGCTGCAGACAACTCAAAGAATCATGGAGAGGTGCATGCTTGGTGTAACCAGGAGAGATAAGAAGAGGAACTCGTGGATCCGAAAAATGACAAGAGTGGAAGACATCATGATCAGAGTAAAATCCCTGAAATGGCAATGGGCTGGACATATTGCCAAAAGGACAGACCATCGATGTACAGCCGAAATTTTAGATTGGATTCCAAGGGACAGGAAAAGACCCAGAAGAACACATGGAAGATGGGTGGAGGAAATTCGCAAGTATGCGGGAGTGACATGGAGGAGACTGGCACAAGACAGACTGTTGTGGAGGAAACTTGGGGAGACCTTCGTCCAGCAGTGGATTGATAATGGTTGACAATGATGATGATGATATATTTATATATATATATATAATTAAAAGAGACTCTCTCTCTCTCTCTCTCTCTCTCTCTCTCTCTCCCTAATGTTTTTAAAATGGCCATGAAAATCTTTAGTTGGCCATACAAATGCATCAGATCAAGAAACAGACTCAGAACTAAGATATAAAATCATTCGTCATTGATTAAGAAAACAATATATGTTAGAGACAGAAAATGTTGTGACTGACGAAAAGAGATGGCGAAAGTTCATTCGAAAGATTTTTTTTTTTTTTATTTCATGCGAAAACATTATGCTTTGCCCTGGAAGCATGCTTAATCACAAGTAGTGTGCCTGCGGTATGACATTGGCGTATTCATTTTCTCAAATAGTTTTCTCTTAGCGTACTGACTTTATGTCACTATGACATGGAATAATTTCAGTACTTCCCGTGTGGACTAAAATGTGTAACAAGGGAATTTTCTAGTTCAGTTGTTCGTATAAAGGGAATTTGTTGCTAGTCTCCATTCTTAGTTCCTTTTATCATAAAACTTTAATTTTATATATAGAAATACCATAACCAGTCGTTTTGTATGTCCAGCGAGCCGCGTTAGGAAATTCAGCTGTCGTGTGGTTAGTGTTTTATACTCATTAATCTTGCAGCTTTATTCGTCCGAAGCACCAGACGGAACCATGGGTTGGTTACATTACAAGCGAACCCAGTTCTGAACTATGTGTTCTATTTAGCTGAGGATATTGCAGTAACCGCCGTTCTGTACACACTGAATCGATTTTTAGTTAAAATTGCGTGCTTATCATGAGCACTGAATGCATTAAGATTTCTCCAGAACTGCTCTCCGCTTTTCTCTCCCGCGGAAAATGCAGACGCGTTTACTCATCGAAATACTGAAGGGAGGTAAACCCAACTATGCTATTCCCTTGCGTCAAAGGAAGCTACTGTCGCTCTCTGCGTTTACATAATATTATGTAAACAGAAAGTAGCCTTTTATCAATTCTGTAACGGGAATTCCACAACGCTGCATTGCGGAAATTAATGTGTTCTGTTTCTCCTCCGTATAATGAAGTACAAAATCTGTACTGTATAAGATCTCTTTGTAGAAGATGTGAACGTTTACGTTGGTGTCCAAATTCTAAGAATAATTATGCTTTAACCTCGGCTGAAACGAATTAAGTCGGACAAAATCGGCTGAAGTAACCTCGAACGAATATACTCTATATTGACAAAAGTCATCGGATACCCCTTCAAAAGCAAATGAACGGATCCGCTGCGTTGTTAAGATGCGCGGTACAGCTGCAAACGGTATAAAAACAAGCCTGAAGCTGACCGCGATCATATCGCACTGTGAGGTTGAGTGAAAATGTCGCTGAACTGACTTTGAGAAAGGAAAGCTTGTTTGGTGTTATATTAGTGGGTTGTCCATAAGAGAATTCGAGAGGCGTTTAAACATACCCAAGTCAACTGTTTTGGATGTACTGAATAAGTGGAAGACACATGGAGTGCCTGAAGCAGCAAAAAGTACCGGCAGACCAAAGAAAATCAGTGATAGAGGACGACGATGCCTCAGGAGAGTCGATACAGCTAATCGACGGAGTACTGCACAAGACCTCATGGTACAGGTGGATAAAAATGCTGGAACCTTGGTATGTACACGTACCACTCGCAGATAACTTCTTTTCATGGGTTACCGTGGTCGTGCGGCTACTCATAAGCCTTTCATCTCCACTAGGAATGCTACTCGTCCTTTAGCATGGTGTAAAGAACATTTATCGTGGACCGTAGATCAATGGAAACGAGTCCTATAGACTGATGAATCCAGATACACGATGCATCTGTCTGATGGGGTGTGTGGGTATGGCGGCAGTTGAGGGAACGCTATTTACTACAGTGTACTCGTGTGGAGGTGTTTATCGTCATATGCCCTACCAACTCTGTGGCTATATTATGGAACCGGGCCTTGTTGGTATCAGCAGAATAATGCACCGAGCCATAAAGCAAAGGACTGTTACGGCGTGGTTTGACGATAATTCCGTATGGTGTGTGGACTGGCCAGCACAGAGCCCTGATTGTAATCCCATAGAGCACCTATGGGATGAATTAGAGCGTCGCATAAGAAGTTTGGAAGCGAGGCCTACTACTAGGCAAAAGTTAGCGGTAGCATTATGCACTGAATGGAAGCGCATACCTATGACTGTGTTCCAAAACCTTGTCGAAAGCATGTCTCGAAGGGTCAGTGCATGCATTAAGGCCAAAGGTGGATCGACACCGTACTAATGTATGTCAATAAATGCTATGTTGTGTTTCTCTTCTAGGTGTCCGGTGACTTTTGTCAATATAGTGTATATTCGTTGTCTAAGAAGCGGGTGGAACGGGACTGAGACGAGTGAAATTGCGCATCAGAAAGCTTTGCTTTCCCCCTTTCACAGGGGTCATTTCGGAGTCTGATTGGCACCAATCTTTTCTGACTGATTACCTGTAAACAGGCTGTAAAAATAGCGACGAACGTACGAAACGTGAGAGCAGGTCTTTCAATCACCTGCTTCTGTCCAGGGGCAGGATTTCCTTGTCAGTGGGGACTATCCTTTCCATGGCCTTGCGTCATGGAAGAGAGAATAAAGGACTGGAAGGGAACCCTTATCACCAGTGAGAGGATTTCTTTTATTGGAGATTTAACGACCACCGTGAGCAACTTATTGAGCTATAAGCAGTCTCCCGTCCCTAACTCGATGAGCTATAAGCATTCGCCCGTCTCTAACACGATGAGCTATAAGTATTCGCCCGTCCCTAACTCGATGAGCTATAAGCATTCGCCCGTCTCTAACACGATGAGCTATAAGTATTCGCCCGTCCCTAACTCGATGAGCTATAAGCATTCGCCCTTCCCTTATTTTACGTTACTAGTTCCAGGGAAGAGCCGGTGCCGTAAGACAAACACAACATCCATGCCTCACGGGAATCGAATCCGGACCCATCTCGGATGAATGGTCAGGAGACCACTGCGCTGCCGGGGCGGCTAGTAAGAGGTTTATAATCGGTACTGCTGAGATGAGAGGGAGGAAGGAATTGTTTTGCTGTAGCTTCCGTAAAACCGGCCGCTGTTTGAACATTTTTTATTTTGGGAGCCGAGAAAATTTGAGCACCATTTGGTGCAGGTACATTCGCCGGTCAAAGGGTTAAGGACTGCTCATAAAGAAACAGTTTTGTGAAAAAATTTACCAACATTGAAAGCTCTGACGAAATAATCACTAGTTCACATGGAAGGAAACGCATTTTATTGCATAAATTCTCCGTAATTTACTTTAACCCTTGTGTCCAACTTGTCGAAAAGAGCTGGCCTAGTGGAAAGAGGCTTCGTTCGAGTTGAACCCATGTTCGAGTCCCAGGTGGTGAGGCAAGGGTGGAGTGTTGACCACTTCTCTGGAATTAGTGGTTCTATCACTGTTAAAAATTGTGTGGTAGGTTGCACCAAAAAGTGGTGCTACACCATTTTCTGAGAAAAGACACACCATCGTGTTCTGCAAACAAAAGCCAACAATGTGGTTCAACTTTTCGTTATGGTTATAGTACAAGTTTGCACCATGTTATTGGGTTTATTATTTTTTTTTTTATTGAAGGTTTACATTTTTTTTAAATGATTTATTGGATCTGGTGGTACAGAGACATGACAAACAGGCAGACATAGACAGGAGACAGATGTTTTACATCAGAAAGTACATAACAAACATGGTTTTTACAGTATGCTAAATGAACAAAAGTACACAGAGAGCCAGTGTTGATCAAGTAACACATTATGAATAAGTACACACCAAACATGGTTTTACAGTATGCTAAATCACCAATGTACAGAGAGAGCCAGTGTTGATCAAGTAACACATTGTGAACAGGTATACATCAAACATGGATTTTACAGTATGCTAAATGACCAATGTACACAGAGAGCCAGTGTTGATCAAGTAACACATTGTGAACAGGTACACATCAAACATGGATTTTACAGTATGCTAAATGACCAATGTACACAGAGAGCCAGTGTTGATCAAGTAACACATTGTGAACAGGTATACATCAGACATGGTTTTTACAGTATGCTAAATGAACAAAAGTACACAGAGAGCCAGTGTTGATCAAGTAACACATTATGAATAAGTACACACCAAACATGGATTTTACAGTATGCTAAATCACCAATGTACAGAGAGAGCCAGTGTTGATCAAGTAACACATTGTGAACAGGTATACATCAAACATGGATTTTACAGTATGCTAAATGACCAATGTACACAGAGAGCCAGTGTTGATCAAGTAACACATTGTGAACAGGTACACATCAAACATGGATTTTACAGTATGCTAAATGACCAATGTACACAGAGAGCCAGTGTTGATCAAGTAACACATTGTGAACAGGTATACATCAGACATGGACTTTACAGTATGCTAAATGACCAATGTACACAGAGAGCCAGTGTTGATCAAGTAACACATTGTGAACAGGTACACATCAAACATGGATTTTACAGTATGCTAAATGACCAATGTACACAGAGAGCCAGTGTTGATCAAGTAACACATTGTGAACAGGTATACATCAAACATGGACTTTACAGTATGCTAAATGACCAATGTACACAGAGAGCCAGTGTTGATCAAGTAACACATTGTGAACAGGTACACATCAAACATGGATTTTACAGTATGCTAAATGACCAATGTACACAGAGAGCCAGTGTTGATCAAGTAACACATTGTGAACAGGTATACATCAAACATGGATTTTACAGTAAAGTAAATAAATCCATCGCTCTTTCCACCTTAAGCAACGCACAGCAACCACACATAGCACCGTGAATTGTTGGCCGCTGTGGTGTAAGGCTAACGCGCTCGGCTGGATATCGGGAGATTCGGGAATAGATTCCCCGACGGCGGCAGAATAACAATTTTTCGGTTGCTGTGCGTTGCTTTACGTGGAAAGAGCGATGGATTTATTTACTCAACTGACGCCACGTAGTTAGATGATTTTCACTATGGATTTTACAGTATGCTAAATGACCAATGTATACAGAGAGCCAGTGTTGATCAAGTAACACATTGAGAGCCAGTGCCGAAAGACAAGCATCCATGCCTCACCGGGATTCGAACTCGGACCCATCTCGGACGAATGGTCAGAAGCCATTGCTTAGACCACTGCGCCACCGGGGCGGCGGTTTATTTTGCACCACAGAGTGGCATATGTTTTCCACAAAAGTGGTGCAGTTGGAGTAGCCCCACGTTTTGGTTGAACCTACCATAAAACGTTTAACAGCGTATCTTGGGGATTGCATGTTGTGATCGGACTCGTATTGCTCCGGCCATAAGACGACATTTTTCTCATGAAATGTGGTTTTCAAAATATTTTGTCCGCTTGTAAGTAATGGCAATCTAGCAAATTTTTAATGCTGTGCATCTTTCCTGAGAGTGGTAAAGTAAATCCCCAGTAAACATTTTCGATGTAACGGAAATGGGTAACGGAAGTAGTCAGAATCATTGTTGGAATCTGGTTTTTGAATGCTGTCTCATAAAGTGACGCAACAAAAGTTAATTTCATTCTTAGTCAACAATATATTTTACTAAACTATCGCCGAACATTACTTCAACACATTTTACATAAATATAGTAATATCTCATTGCAATGTGCTTAAAGTACGAGAACCTCATGCTAAATGTTGTGAAAGCCATTACAAAAATGCATTTTCGATGTTATGAAAACGGCCCGTTGTAGAGAAATTTGGCTTCCTCTTGGCTGCTTTCCCGTAAGGGAGGTTACCTGCATATAGGTTCTACAATGCGTACTGTTCGTATAAGAAGGACTGAACATATGTACGATGTGTGAAAGAAATCACAATCTACAGCATTATCACGTCTTGTTTCTAATGGAACTCATCAACCCGACTGGACAAATATAAAACTGCTCGTGACACCAAAAAATAAGATTTGGGCCGCAGGTGACCTAGTGGGCAACGTTCGTGACTGTCATGGAAAGGACCTCTGGTTCGATCCCAGGCAGGTACGAACGCTCGATCCGCTAAATATCCGCCGTGCGTCGGATGAGCACGTTAAGCCGTCGGACCCCGGGTACTGGCCCCCGGTAGTAAATAAGGGCGTCTTCTACCTCGCTTCCGTGTGACTTTCTTATCGGGCACTCTAGCCCAAATCTCCTAGCTTCCTATTTCTAAGGGTTGTTTAAGACCTGGGGTCAGGCACTCCCTTCGTAAAATCCTCTACATATGATCTGATCTGATCTGATGGGCACATTAAGCCGTCGGACCCCGGGTGCTGCCCCCCCTGTAGTAAATAAGGGCGTCATCTACCTCGCTTCCGTGTCACTTTCCTATCGGGCACTCTAGCCCAAATCTCCTAGCTTCCTATTTCTAAGGGTTGTTTAAGACCCTCCCTTCCTAAAATCCTCTACATATGATCTGATCTGATCTGATGGGCACATTAAGCCGTCGGACCCCGGGTTCTGGCCCCCCGGTAGTAAATAAAGGCGTCTTCTACCTCGCTTCCGTGTGACTTTCCTATCGGGCACTCTAGCCCAAATCTCCTAGTTTCCTATTTCTAAGGGTTGTTTGAGACCTGGGGTCAGACACTCGCTTTCTAAAATCCTCTACTTATGATCAAGATCATCAAAAATAAGAGTAGGATTTCTTTCTTTAACTATTGCTCCACGACGAAGGACGCACATGAGATAAAGGCAGATAGCAGTGAGAGCACATGTCCGCATAGCTCAGTTGGGAGAGCGACTTACTCCGGAGTGAGGGGACCCGAGTTCGATGCCCGGCGCGGCCAAACTTGTACGTTATATTGGCGCCCGAACTTCCAGGATGACCCGGCTGTTAAGTTTCTCTCAATGGTGTGATGATCTTTCAACACGGCGAGACAGGAAAAATGAGAATCCTTTCTTCAGTGCTTCGAAAAAATAAATCAGGGTGATGTTACGTTCCACACACCAAATTGTCTGGGATTTCTCAAATGCACGTTCTTCATGGATTACTGCCTACAGCGACACATGGTCCCGGCTGAAGGTACTTTGATATGGGGAGATGTCCGTTTGTATTCCGCTTGATTGTTTGTTAGCTTTTACTTGATGGTAAAGCTTGTTCATTTTTGGTCAGTATAATCACAATCCAGTTCATTACTGTCGTGGTGGATATTTCTAATAGAATATTAAGTGCGTTTGACGAGTTTCCTGATATCTTCTTAATAAATTCAGTTACGCAAATGGGGTGTAACACGACTGTAATTTGAAGCAAAATCTTGAAGAACTTTACCATTTATATTTCTTTATTATAATAATTTTATAATACTGATGCAGGTGGGATATTTCAAATCAAGCGTCCCACTGTTGTCTTCAGGAGCATTATCTGAAATTTGTTCACTGGAATCGAAATCTTTAGAACACCCGGTCTTTGGTTAGCATATATAAATCTGCTGAGTGTAAGCTTCACTAATAATTGCAATTGCACAGGTGTACAACAGTTTTATTTTTTGGAATTTGTTGCCTGTTTCGTATTGATTTCGATCCAGTGATTGGTAAGCTACTGCTACAACTACATTCTTGAAAATGTAGCTTGCTGAAGCTACAACTGCTTTTTCCGAAAAGTAGCTGCTTTTGCTACTTTTTAGCTACCTTTTCCTTATTTAGTCTTTAGTTGAAAGTGGAAATTCTGAAAATGATCTTTATATGTACATTCTTACTTATGGCATTCACAGCTAAATACCAACGTTAATTACACAAGTACAGTCAAACCTCGATTTAACGAACTTCAAGGGACCAACAGTCTTGTACGTAAACCCGCGGAATTCGCTTAATCGAGGAAGCCTTTCGAATGAAAGTTTCAAATTAAGCTAGTGTTCATTACAGAATACGTAAGCAACTAAGTTCTCTTTGTTTCAGTGAAATTTAAATTATGTACAGTACTTTTAATTACGAATTTATTATCAAAAATGTTATAATACGTACACATTTACTTTGCATATTAAATATATATAATTCATAGATACTAGACTTCAATATGTAGCATCAAAATTTAAGCGTATTTTAAAATTGCAAGAAAAATACAATAGTTGTTTTTTTCCCGAGCATTTAGCTACTTAAATAAGGATTTCAGTATCCTAAACTGCACGAAACAGAACATTAATTAGTATTAATTAACTTGTGAAAACAGAATATGTGTTGATTGACTTTTTACACTGTAAAAAAGAAATGCCTTAGAGAAGATTGCTTATGTTTATTCTGAACATTTAGCTTTATAAATTGCAGCTTCAATAAATGAGGTGCATGGAAAACATCATTAATATTGAAGGGCATCAAGTACTTTTTAGCACATTCTATGCTGTTACCAGCATCACTGAAGCAGCTAACTTTCAGTTCTGCTTCATCTTCTTCATCAGAATCTGATGCATTTAGTCCGATCAGTTAATCGAAAACATCATCAAGGGATTGCATTTCGGCTAACTTCTAGCGTGAAAATGCTGGTTAACATAGTTTTGTGGTTTAAAAAATAAAAAATGTTCGCTAAATTGAGGAAATGTGTTCGTTAAGTCGGGAAACGCCAAGCATTAATTTCAATGTGGTTCCGTCGGGACCATAAAAAATGTACGTAAAATCGCGGAATTCGTTAAATCGCAGTCCGTTAAATAGGGGTTTTGACTGCAATTCATCTTTGTACACTCAACCCTCGATGTATCGCCCCTTGATTTATTGCCACCCTTGCTTAACGCTACCCGTTGGGTCTGAACAGACGTGCTCTATATGAAACATCCCTTGGTATACCGTCACACCCTTGGCATCCGCCAGCCTTCCTTTCCCAACATAAAACATACTTAATGTACCGTCACTAGAAAGCAGTGTGATAATTCCCTTACCACACCGAGATTCAATTGTGGCAAACCTTAAAGACGTTGCTTCAATCAAAGATGCGAATCCATGTCTTTTAACATTAAGAAGATTCTTTGAAGTTGAAGCCAACTCACAGGGTGGTGATATTTCAAACGCTTTTGTTAAATTATATTGTGATCTGAAAATAATTGGGTTGAAATCTAATGCACAAATTAAAACAGGCAAGTTTTTAAAAAGGAACTAAGTATGTAAAATCAAGATTTGAAAAAACCCAGCACGCTTGGTTTTTTTTTTCGGGTTTATTAAGATTTTTTTGGTTTCATTAGGCTTTTTCAGGTTTTTCTAGGGTTTTTTTTAATTTCTAATTTGCATAACTGGAATTTATTTGGAACAGTATTGAAAATTCCAATTTATCGTATTTTATTAGTTCATCTTTTTTAAACTAAGTAATAAATAAAAATATTTAAGGTGCAGCGAATGTGTACGAAAATTACGTGATGTACTTATTTTTGTGCAATAGTTAAAAAAAAGTTCACCAATTTGTCCGCACCCTCGTATAGTCTGTACCCAACAGTTTTGTGCCCAACAAAAAGACATAGATAGTCCGTGATCTTTTTTTTTTTTTTTTTTTTTTTTGGTATAAAAAAAGAATTTTAAATTATTTCAAACATTCCCCAAAAGTCTGTTGAATCATGGGAAAATCTACTACTCTTATTTTTTTTTCTTTTTATTGTGTTAAATGTATCACCTGTTCGCTTTTTTTTTTCTCTTCTGCAAATTCACTTTAGTTTTTTTTTTTTTTTTTTTTTTTTTTGACATTTTTCTTTGCCATAGATTCATCAAATCACAAGAAATCCACTGCAAAAGTGGCGGGGGTGTGCATAAAAAGGTGCGATTAAAAATTGAAATGACGAAATAATAGCCGAAGAGAGAAAATGTTTAAAACCCAGTGCGAGGTTGACGATAAAGAATAAAATGATGCATGGAAAAGGAAAATCTAAATCTTACTGACGAAACAAACAACAATTGTTGCTTTTAAGACTGGTCCCACTTTTAAACATTATATTTGTGTGAATCAGTAATATCAACACAGAATATTTACGAAAGTGGTAAAAACTTGAAATTTAGCAATTATTAGTTTAATCCCATTAAAAAAACAGTTGCTGAAAATTTGCAAATAAAAAACCCCCGGCATTATCAGGCAAAATTTCTTTCAGTAACATATTTGGCTAAGAGCTCGGAAAGTATATTTCTCACGTTTTACAAGAGCTAGCCAAAAACAGCTAGTGTTTAGATCCTGCAGATGGAAGAATTAATAACTCATGGTTAATTAATAACTAATGCCCACGGATCAGCCGGGACCATGTATCGCTGTAGGCAGTCATCCCATGAAGAACGTACATTTGAGAAATCCCGGTCAATTTGGTATGTAGAACGTAGCATCACACACATTTATTTTTCGAAGCGCTGAAGAAGGTATTCTCATTTTTCCTATCTCGCGGTGCGGAAAGAACATCACACCATTGCGAGAAATCTAACAGTCGGGTCATTCGGGAAGTTCGGGCGCCAATATGACGAAGTAAATTTCTCCATCATCTTTGTCCACGCCGGCCATGGAATCCGGATCCCCTCACTCCGGAGTAAGTCGCTGTCCCAACTGAGCTACGCGGACGTATGCTCTCGCTGCCATCTGCCTTTATCTTATGTACGTCCTGCGGTGCAGGCACGTCACACTACACAAGGGTGCGTTAACTGTCCGAACAGTTTCTGTTAGATTGTTTTTGTTTGTTTTTTAGGTGACTGTTTTTCTTTAATAGTTGATTTGTGAAATGGTAAGTAGTAACGAAAACGTATTTTCGCATAGAAAGAAAAATCCCTTTGGTCAAAATTGGACACTAAATTTTGCTCTTTGCGGCCGAAATTAGTCAAATGTCTACCGGTTAAAGGAGTGTGAACCTGTGTTTATTATAAATTTGTTTTTAGCCTTTGAATAACACTGGTAAACACAGTTTTTGTCCCATGAAACATTTATTGCACTTCTAGCGTATCTTTTCACGCTGAATTCAAAAATTCAATCAGAAAATGTTTGTCATCCACAGCTTTTGTGCGACAACGCTTCTTTCCGTATTGGGTATTGAATTTTTATGTATTTCATCAACAGAAATAATGTACATAAAACGTGTTTTTAAATTATTGTTTGGTGTATTATATTTGGAATGTAGTGTGGGGAAAAAACCGATCATCAGGGCTTGAAAAATATGTGAAGAGTCACATGCCCGACTGGGCATGTGCAGAAATTATTTACCTACCCATGTACTAAAAGCTGGATGCCCAGGAAAATTTATCTTTGAAGTTTATTTTTTTATTTATTTATTTATTTTTTTTTTCATTACCATTTCGAAATTCTGTATTCCGAATGTTCAATGCACGAAAGTGTGTGAGTCTTGCCTCACTCGCACAAGTTATACCACAGACCCAAACTCACCAAGGGCTGTAAGATATCCTCCGGTTGTAGTTCGTTCCTAACCCCATCTCATCGTTAACTATAAACATTTGGTGTAAAACAACATATGGCCCCAATTTCTGGACCTAGAGCATAATATAATTAAGGAAATGATATGCTTTTGTCCTCAGACATTCCGTAACAATAACACAACTTGATTCATTGAAATGAAAAATGATATCCGATGACCGTCTTTTTTCGTTTAGGAGGAAATTCTCCATATCAAATTTGCGTTTTTAAATCTAGTTGCCCTGTCGGGAAATTGGATATGCTGTTTTATCGGCCCAAGCTAATAATTTACATGCCCAGGGCATTTCAAGCTTTGGTCATTATTAAGGCATTAGTAAATTTGTTTAGTCGCAGTAAGGAATAATTTAGACACGACTTTTTCTTTTACGATCCAAGTTAAAAGGACGGAATCTTGTCCAAGACACTAAAGTATGGTTGTTGTTTTTTCTCAGTTTGTCAGGTTGAATTTAAAAATTTATTTTCATAAGAAATAAATTTAGTGTTTTGTAATGTTGTTTGCTCTGTAATGGAAGCACTGGGATACAACAGAGTCGCGTTTGTTCGCTGACTCCTCTACAGTCAGCTTGAAAGCTGTGCTTCTTCACAACGGAAATAAATTTCCATCAATGCCATTAGCCGACGCTACTGACATGAACGAGGCGTATGAAAATATGAAACCACTTTTAGAAAAAATTCAGTAGGAAAAATATGCTTGGAACACCTGTGGTGATTTCTCTTTTACTTGGTTGCAGCTTGAATGCACAAAATGTTGTTGTTTCTCGTGTGAGTGGGATATGAGAGATAGAAGAATTCATTATACGAGAGAAGGCTGACGGAAACATGAGTAACTAACTCCATGGAAGAAAAATGTTGTAAACCATCCATTGGTCAACTCCGAAAATGTTTACTTACCCCTACTCACTAAACTAGGACTTATGAACAACTTTGTCAAAGCAATAGACCACAATAGCGCTTGATTCACATTTTAAAAGAAACATTTCCCAGAAACAGTGATGCCAAAATAAAGTAAGGGACTTTCGTAGGCTCTCAAATAAGGGAGTTAACACAGGATGAAAAATTTGAGAAGTTGAGCCAAGTTAAAACAAGTTAGTAAAATCATGCAATGCATTGATTATGATACGCTTTCCAACATACCAGAAATCATTACTCAAGTTATTACGATAATGACTAAAGAAAGTCCGAAAGTCCCTTAAATTTCGCTCCTGTGCCCTGACTTTTGACCCCATTTCGATGATATTCAACAGAACAGGTTCAGTATACCTCCGGAACAACATACTAAAGTTTTGTCGCGATAGAAGCATTGCATTTTTAGTCAAGTTACCAGGATAATGGCTGTGGAATAAATTCCGCTCCTGTGTCCTGATCTTTGACCCCATTTCGATTATATTCAACAGAACCGGTTCAGTATACCTCCGGAAAAACACGATAAAGTTTTGTCGCAATCGAGGCATTTTTGCATAAGTTATGACGCATAAGGGCAATGGAATGGATCCCGCTCCTATGTCCTGACCTTTGACCCCATTTCGCCATTTTCAATTTGAAATGGTCTCCAGTTGGTCCCCTACCACATACTAAAATTCCATCGAAATCGAACCATATTTACGCGAGTTATCGTGCGGACGGACGGACGGGCAAATAGACAGACGGACAAAGATTTCGAAGATGTTTTTTTATTTTTTTTTTCAACCTACGGTTGGAAAGCGTAAAAAAGCAGCTTGGAAATCTTTCAAAAGTGCTACCAAAATTTTTTTTTTTTTTTTTTTTTTGAAAATTTTAAGGGAAGAAACTATCGTGACTTAATGTGTGAATTCTTGTATTCATAAAGAGTTATGGGCTGTAATATGTCCCTGAAAATCCATTTACTGGACTTCCGCTTGGATTTCTTTCCTGAGAATCCAGAACCACTTTTTGAAAGAATCCAGTATGAAAAATGTGCTTGGTACACCTGTGGTGATTTCACTTTTGCTTGTTTGCAGCTTGGATTCACAAAATGTTGTTGTTTCCTGTGTGAGTGAGATAAGAGAAATAGAAGAAGTCATTATACGAGAGAAGACTGGCCGAAACATGAGTAATTAACTCCATGGAAGAAAAATGTCATAAAAGACCCACTGGTCAACTCCGAAATGTTTACTTACCGCTACTCACTAAATTAGAACTTATCAAAACCTTTGTCAAAGCAATAGACCAAAATAGTGCCCGATTCACATTTTAAAAGAAACGTTTCCCAAAGTTAGTGACGCCAAAATAAAGGAAGTGACTTTTGTAGGCCCTCAAATAAGGGAGTTGACACAGGATGAAAAATTTGAGAAGTTGAGCCAAGTTAAAAAGCAGCTTGAAAATCTTTCAAAAGTGTTACCGAAAACGTTTTTTGGAAATTTTAAGGAAGAAACTATCCTGACTTGTGAACTCTTATATTCATAAGGAGTTATGGGATATGTTCCTGAAAATCCATTTATTGGATTTCTTTCCTGAGAATCTAGGCGCTGTCAGCGACAAACATGGCGAGCGATTTCTTCAAGAGTTTCCTAGCATGTAAAAGCACTACCAGGGCGATTGGAGTCCGGTATGCTGGCTGAGTAATGGTGAACACTCAAGAGAGACGTTTCACAAGCGAAATCCACCAGGAAGTTATCAATTGTTACGGTTTAGGTAATTTATTCATGGTTCATAAGTATATGTAAATATGCAGTTCATTCAAACTTAAACTGCATGTCACTAAAAAATCTTGCGTGACAAAAAATAATAATATCGTATTTGAATTCAGCATAAAAAAGTTCTATTACGATTAGATATTATTTCTTGTGGGACAAAGAAAAAAATAGTTTCTTTTTGTTTTGTTTTTTTGTAGACCAGTGTGATCAATCTCACAGGGAGGAAAATTGAAGGACTGTTTTTGTGTGCATGTCGTGATCACAACGAGAAATTCACACGCAAAGAGAGAGGGAGAGTGAGAGATGACAATAAAAACTTAAAACCAGCAGTAAACCGAAAATGAAGTTGTATTTGCAGTATGGATGTGTGATGATTTGATTTAAGGAAGGCAGTGAGCTTGGATCGGGAAGGGTTTTTTTATCTTGGTCAAGTTTATAGGATATACAAAGAGTATGGTTGTAGTTAAACTATTCTACAATTAATTAGTTTTCCGATTTTTATTTTGCTAAACACTGTTGTTATTGTTGTTTTGCAAATGAAGTTCAAAGGTACCGTTAGCAAAGTTCGAAAATTTTGATATTTGTATGCGTGGTATACTTTTCTGCAGAAATATAAAACTTCACATTACTATATGACGACCTAGTTCGTAACATGTGCACGCCATCTGTGTACTTCGTGCAAAATTAAATCCGGGATCTCATGCTTGGCACGAAATTAAATTTATAAGATCTAATCTGTTTTAAATAGATACTCATGTGTCACGTGGACGTGGTGCACTATCACATTTTAAGAGCGTTTATGAAATCTGTGGGCTCGGATCTAAGATTCCACAAATGTCAAGGAAATTGAATTTGTCAGTTGTTGGTTATGAGTAACAGTGCTTGTGACGAGATAGATAGCCCTTGCAAACATTATGCAATGATTAGGCCTTAATGTAAAGAGGAGAAACTAGTGGTCCGCCGCCCCGGTGGCGCAGTGGTCTAAGGCGCTTGCCTCTGATCGTTCGTCCGTAAGGGGTCCGGGTTCGAATCCCGGTGAGGCATGGATGTTGTGTTTGTCTTACGGCACTGGTTCTCTCCCTTCCCTGGAACCAGTGACCCTAAATTAGGGACGGGCGACTGCTTATAGCCCATTGAGTTGCTCACGGTGGTCGTTAAACCTCCAATCAAAAAAAAAAAACTAGTGGTCCTCCACCCATAGTTTTATCACAGTACTCGTGCGTGTGCGTGCTTGTGTGTTCAAATTTCGGCAGCGAAGTGATGTCATTTCATAGGGGGAAATTATTAACGATGGAGATTTGTATACGGAGTTTTGTTACACCTGTGCATGCTTTCACTTATGAATTTTGAGCGGTTACTCAGGTTTGGAAAAAAAAAACCCGTAGTATTTTTTTTTATTGGGGGTTTTAAGGGTGGTGGTACGCTTCTGGAACCACCATTTTTAGAAGAACGACCTTCAGATTTCATGATCTGTTAAATAGCTGTAGTAGGGTGGTGGTTTCAATATGTTACCATCGATTTATGCAAATTAGGGTGACACTAATTTTATTTGTTTTATGTAAATTCTGTTTATATGGTACTAAAGCACTCTACAATTCATTTGTTAAATAATAATATCGATTATTTATTTACTGCCTCTCAAAGGGTTAAAGGCAACCGTGAGCAGCTCAATGGAAGCAAGAGAACCAGTGCCGTAAGATCAGCACAACATCCGTGTCTCGGATTCGAATCCGGACCCATCTCGGACGAATGATCAGAAGCCATCGCTTAGACCACTGCGCCACCGGGGCGGGGCGTCCCGTAGTGTGTGACCACAAGTTTTAAATTCACAAATGTTTTGCTAAAAGTTTTGCTAAAAGCTTTGCTATCATCTCAAAATTTTCTGCTTTCATTACAATACAAAAACTTGTGTGTACAGCTCTAAATTAAGGCTTCAAAAAGTGAATTTCCATTCTCCTGAGGTGAATAATATTATATTCTAGTCGATTAAAAATATCGTTTAATTAGAAAGTTATGAACACACGAAGCATGTTCATGGGTCCCAGTCTGTTGATCGTGGTGTGTAATAAACCTTCTCATTAATTGAAAAATAAAATTTCATTCGTACACCGAATCTGCAAATAAACAATGAATTCCGAAAAAAAACTGGAAAATAATATTTCCCGATAAAATTGTTTTATCATGTAGCCAGAGCTTGAAACATCATAATGAGAGACTTTTTTTTTTTTTTTTTGAGAAAAGTAATGCTTTTTGAGAAAAAATTATATATGTATGTATTGCTGTTTCAAAAAGCTTAGTCACATGAAGTTATAAATTCAACGGGCATGTATATTCCTATTAACATGTGCTAGATTTTATTTTGACACATGATTTTATAATGGATCTATTTCATTACAAATAATTAAAAATTCGTATTTAATAAAATTGATCCCATAATTAAGCAATAGAGGAATAGTATTTCATTTCAAAGGTCGTCAAGTGATTTTCTTACCTATCACATACTTAGCTTTTTTTTTTTTTTTAGAGAGACGAGTGAAATTCCAGATCTTCCGTTTAAACGTTTCTGGATCAAACACTGACGCCCTTAATCTGAAGAAAAAACCTCTGTCACTTGTGACGATTATATATAGATTAAGATAATACAACGTAGTTGTCACAAATGTTTATTTTTTCAAGCCGACCATGGTTTCGCTGGGTATTGACCTAGCTTCATCAGGACGAATGGCACGTAAATATTCAAATTGTATAGGATATCATAAATGGTGTTTACAGTCACGTGTTTTGGTTAGATGCTTCCACGCGTTTGATAGAAATGGCGTGGATGCCATGTCATTAACAAGTTGCGAAGACTTCTGATATATATGGAAAGCTTCCATATATGATATATATGGAAAGCTTCCATATATAGTTTGGTGGTTGAATCTGGCTTGTCAATAAGTTTTGCTTCTTCAAAGAGAAATTTGTGGTCCTTTTCGTAATAGTGTTTAGCCATCGATGACTTCTTTAAGTCACAATTCCGAATGTAGGTCTTGTGCTCCTTCAATCGAAAACGCCAGGCTCGGGTCTGCCTTATGTACGAAGCGCCACATTCACGTGGAATTTGATAAATTCCCCACGAGTTTTTGTCTTCAACATAGTCCTTTGGTCCTAAAAATCGCATTTCGTTTATGGGTTTAAAAATCACCTTCAAATTAAAGGTTTTGAGAATTTTTGTAATTTTGAAGGCAATGTCACGGGGAAAAATGGAATAATGGCAAAATTCTCTCGCAATGGGTGCATCACAGGAGTTAATGTGGAGATGGGCTTCGGTTTCCGGAATTTTGTTAGAGCCTTGTCTATAATGGAAGGGTTGTATCCTCGCTGTACTGCAACACGTTTAAGGAAATAAAGTTCTTTTTCCAAACTGTCCTTATCTGAACATATATGTATCGCGCGATATACGCAACTGTAAAAGGCGCTGAGTTTTTGTTGATAAGGGTGATTAGACTTGGCATGTGGAGGTGAAAAAATAGCGAAAGGCTTCCGATAAATTGTGGTTGCGAGAGATTGATTTAAGCGAGTTACCAGGACGTCAAGGAATGGTTGACATCCGTTATTTTCAGTTTCGTAGCTGAATTGAATGTGAGGATCAATGGAATTTATAAGTTTGACTAATTCCGGAATTTCAGAATGTTTTCCCGAATCGGCATTGGACCAATCGTCGTTGGACGAATTGTACCAGACCACTCCGGATGGCTACTTCCGTACCTGTAGACGACGCAACCATAGCCACGTGGCGGATGGTTGAGAGCAACCAATGCGCTTCAGTTCATGTAGCTTTCATAATCGCTTGATCGTCTCGTTTTGTCGTTGCCCTCGGCAGTCCACGGCCTGCGTGCCGCTGGGTTGTGTCCTCCTCAACCCATTGCCGCCAACATCATTCGATTGCTGCGTCATTCCAACCCAAATGCTTAGCGATACGGCGGCTTGACCAACCGGCCTCTCTGATCCCAGTCATACGTGTTCTCTCAAACTCGCTCAACTGCTTATGTTGTGCACGTATCCGACGTCGAGGTATCCTCACAGTCTGTGAAGTTAATGCAACCGCAACCCGCTGTCACAATTCTCCCTACGTGCGAGCTTTGCTCTTGATAAACCCTCCTCGATGCGCGGTCTCCATGCGCTGTGGCGGGCCACTATTTGTTTATTAGTCGTTCTTTTTTTATTATTTGCTTATTCGGCCCGGAGGTACTTGCAAGCGGAGTTTAACCAAGATCGAACGAGTTTCTCGGAAGATTTGCTTTTTTTTTTTTTTTTTTTTTTGCGGAGAGTGTAGGCTATTTCTCATGTGGTTAAAGTTTTGAGTCAGTCTTTACCATCCCTTTTCTTTATTTTGTTTTAATCTTTTATTACTTTCACAGTGGAATTTACTGTGCATAAAGTCAAAAAGTTACTTTATTATCGTTTTGAGCAATAAAACTGCGGATCATTTAGAACTGAAACCTGTAAAGTGAAATTCCATATAACGAAAGTTTCATGGACAGTACTAGTCTAAATTACTGGGTGTACAAATAAGTTTACATTGTTTGCGAATAGATGGCGTAACTAGCACAGATTTCATGTAATTGCAAAGGACAACATGTGTATAAGAAAGTCCTTGCATCAAGCTTTGATAATTAGTGGAGAACAGTTCGTTGCAGTGTGAAACATCATTGTTTGTCAGTGCATTGAAAATGTCGAATTTCGTACGAAAATAACAGCATATGCGGGAAGTTTTGCTGCAGTACTTCTTTTTAAAGAAAACCGCTGCTGAAAGTCACCGTTTGCTTGTGGAAGCTTATGGTGAACATGCTCTGGCTGAAAGCACGTGTAGACAGTTGTTCCGACAATGCAAAGGGAATGATTTCAACGTGGAAGACAAAGAACGTGAAGGTGCACCAAACAATTTTGAAGATGCTGCTTTGGAAGCATTACTGGATGAAGATCCGTGCCAAACAGAAACACAGTTAGCAATGGCATTACATGTTACCCAACAATGCATTTCTCAACGTCTACATGCAATGGGAATGGTTCAAAAGCAAGGAAATTGGGTCCCACATGAATTGAGAGAAAGAGACATTGCAAAGCGCATAACCATATATGTGAATTGCTCCTGCAAAGACACACAAGAAAATCATTTTTGCATCGCATTGTTACGGGAGACGAAAAATGGATTCACTACGATACTCCGAAAGGACCAAAAGCATGGGTGCGTCCAGGTACACCAGGTCCATCAATGCCAAAGCAGAATATTCATGGCAGTAAGGTTATGCTGTGTATCTGGTGAGACCAGAAAGGTGTGGTGTACTATGAGCTGCTGTAACCGCGCCAGAGCGTCAACGCTGAACGTTATCAACAACAACTAATCAATTTGAGCCGTGCATTGAGAGCGAAATGTCCGGAATATGCGAAAAGACATGACAAGGTTGTTCTCCAGCATGCCAACGCCAGACCTCATGTAGCGATACTGGTCAAGGAAACTAGAAGCGCTTGGCTGGGATGTGTTACCCCACCCGCCGTATTCACCAGACATTGCGCCATCAGATTACCATTTGTTTCGATCCCTGAAGAGCGCCCTTTCTGGAGAACGGTTCTGTTCTTATGAGGAGATCCAAAATTGGCTTGATAACTAGATTGCTTCCAAACAACCGGACTTCTTCTATCGCGGAATCCACTTATTGCCTGAAAAGTGGGGGAAGGTTGTATGTTGCGCAGGGGCGAAGCGTCGGGGTAGAAGTCTACCCAAGAGTAAAATGCCAAAACTGATTTTGTTATTACTTATTATATTTATTTAGTTTTTCACAAATACAATGGAAAGAAATCTCTAATTAATGTAATGCTGGACAATTAATTTGCGAAATTACGTTATGTCCAATATTTCCTTTCAATCGTATTATCTTGGAATGAAAAGTGAGACTCGAAATCATGAGTCTCACAGATCAACATACAAGTACAGCTGCTTCTGCGGGAAAGTTATTTTTAGCGCTCTGTGGCGGTCTGTGGAGGCGAAAAGACTAGTTTCAAACGAAAGCGGATGCTGCTGATTGGCTGCTCCTTGCTCGGTGCATTGTGGTCGGGAATCTCCGCTCTTGGCCACAGAGCAGAGAAAGACAGTAATCTCTGCTCACGGGTTTGTTTTTGTTATAAAGTGGAACTTATGACTGACTAATGAGCGTGTTGCCAGTGTTGTGTGTTTAATTTTTATTTTTTAAGCCAGCAATGTGCGAACAAGAAGTTCATGATTCTTCTGATTTAGTTAAGTATCTGCTGGAAAATCCGTTGTCTACCTTAACATTTCTATTAGGGACCAGGTGTGTGTGTTTAAACGATGTTTAAACACATGTTTAGGCAACAGTTTAATTTGCTAACAGTCTGATCTGTGATTAAGTTTCGCAAGTTGTGAAAAACAATTGCATTTATGTAGCAGTTTTTTAAAGATACAGTACAGCAAGCAATGATAATGCAAACAATATGTTGGTGCTAAAATATTCACATGAATATAATATGCATCTTTGATAGCACGCTATCTATTAGTTTAACTGCAAAAAATATCAACGAAATTTGTTAGTCTCCCCAACACAGAGCACCACGCTTGGCCACTGATGTTGCGAAGGTAAACATTTTGAATAAAATAATCGTTATCTGTCTATAACAAACTATTACCTTTTTCGACCGAAAAACGATGTAAACTTATTTGTACACCCAATATTTTAAAATTTTTGTTTCTCAGGAAATAGCGAAATGGAGTTTTTTCTCTCTTGTAAACTTGTGTGCCAATTTTTTACCAGCGGGAAACACGCATCGTAGGTTTAAAACGAAATGTAACCCGGATGTTACATATCCTTCCATCGAACTGAAAATTCAGTGCAGCGAGATCTTATATTTTACAGCCATTTAGGACCGTCTTTAGAACCCACCGATGCTGTGACTTTCAAAGCTGAATTTATGTGCTTACTGATTTTACCATCTTGTCTGTTTTCTTTGTTAAACATGTTTCTTAAATACGCAAACTCATTCACCTAGTCTGACTTTGTATCATTTAGACCAGGTGTCGTCAACCTTTTAACCCTTTAACGATCATGACTTAAAAATCGGTTATCACTCCAAATACCATAGCACCCGAAACTGTCTGTTGGTTCACTTCTTTGTTTAATAACAACAATAGTGACTGAGGGTAACTCCTGCTGATCCCTAATAGGTCGAGAAAATAAGAACAACAGGTAAGTGTAGGAAATCTGACTCACTTAGACAGGCGTTTCGGGCGGCTATGGCCGTTTGTATGTACGGGCGTTTTGGGCGTTACGGTCGTTAAAGGGTTAATATACCTACCGCCCACTTTTGTATCTTTGCTGATGGTAAAATTTCCTTACCGCCCACCGCTGCTGCAGTAATTCAATTTAGCGCAAGTGTGAGGTGATTTTTAGAGGGGAAGGGCTTGTAAAAATTATGTACTCAAATTTATCTTTTTATTTATACTTTATGTATGTTTATACACTGAAGAGCAATTGAATTAGAGACAGCTGGCGTTATGCAAATGTTGCGCTGTGGGCGGCCCTGTAAACGGAAACGACATGACGTATGCAGAGATCCGACAATATAAGGAGTGATGCGACGGGAATCAGTAAGAGTCGGACGCAGTATGGGTAAGACTAAGTGCATTTCATCGTGGGCAAATTGTCGGGGCCCGACGAATGGGTCACTCCATCTCGGAAGTCACTGGGACTTTCACGAACCACTGTGTCACGGGTGCACCGTGAGTACATCGAATCCGGTAAAAGTAAAACCATCCCTGCAAGGGCCAACTGCCGTGGACCCGGGTACTGCCCCCCACGGTAATAAATAAGGGCGTCTTCCTCCCCCTTTCTACTTCGCTTCCATGTCACTTTCCTGTCGGGTACTCTAGCCCAAATCTCCTAGTTTCCTAATTCTAAGGGTTGTTTAAGACCTGGGGTCAGACACTCCCTTCCTAAAATCCTCTAGATATGATCATGATCATGCCGTGGACAACAGCATGTGAATGAGCGGGGTCATCGTCGGCTAGCTCGCATTGTAACAGCGGATAAACGGGCCACAGTGCAAGAAATCACTCGGTAATGTAACGCTGGTGCACAAAAACGTGTAAGCAGCCACACCTTCCAGAACCATCTCCTCGCTATGGGGTACAGAAGCCATCGTCCCACGAGGGTACCGCTGCTGACCGCACATCACAGTGTGCAAAGATTAGCATGGGCGCGGGAACATCGCCACTGGACCCTAGACTTGTGGGAAAATGTTGCCTGGACTGATGAGTCGAGATTCACGTTCGTACATGCGGATGGCAAGACCCCATGAAGCGATGGATCCTTCTTGCCAGCAGGGTACTCTTCAAGCTGGTGGGGGTGGCATTCTCGTCTGGGGATTGTTTACGTGGACTGAAATGGCACGCCTGGTACGTGTGACATCGTACCTTACAGGTCAACGTTACTGGGATATCCTGGACGACCATTTGCTCCCGTTTGTGTGTCTTCAACATCCCACTGGGGACCTCATCCTGCAACAAGACAATGCATCGTGCCATCGCTCCCGAATTGTATCCGAATGGTTGGACGAACACTCCACATACGTGATCTCGCTTCCTTGGTCAGCTAGGTCATCTGACTTGAATCCCATCGAGCACATCTGGAATGCCATCGAGAGAGATGTTCGAGGTTCTGACCCCCTCCATCAAATCTTCGTGAACTGTGGGAGCTTGTTGAGGGGTTGTGGATCCGTATGGCTTCCCAACGCTTCCGGTGTCTTGTCGAGTCCATGCTGAGACGAATCGCCGCCGTCATCAGGGCGAAAGGTGGTGCTACACGTTACTTGACAGGTATCTCTAATTCAATTGCTCTTCAGTGTACATAGATAATTTCAATTTAAGGAATTTCTGCATCGCCATCGATATAGCGCCTACTAGTGCGGGAGCTGCCTAAATTGAAGAAAATGAAAGTTAAATGTGAAAACAATACAGTTAATTGAAATTACCTTTAATTAATGATTAATGAGATCCTTGAGGCTGATGCTGCGAGACTAAGTATTTGACATCTGGCTCGATTTTCGTAAGAAACAAAGGAAGGTCTCCTCTTTCGGCGATATTCAGACGGTTTTTTCGTTTGGTGATAATATGATTAACAACACTAAAGCCTGATTCTACAAGACCTGAGGTAGGGAAATGTATCAATAAATTAGATATCATTTTTCATATATTTGGATATAACACAGCCATTTTTTTTGCCAAAGTTTTTGGTATCCACCAATGTCGAAATTATATTTGCTCTCTTCATCATATTTAAGTTCTAATAGTTCTTCTTGGCAAGTTATATCAATCCCAGCAAAATTTGCAGTAAAAGGATTTATCATCCAGTCATAGACCTTCAAGTTCAAACTATCTTTAAATCGTTTTTCCATATCCAATTTAAGTTCGTTGAGATGGCTACTGAACCTTTCGATCTCCTCTGGAGTTACATCATCTTTTATAGATGACAATTCGGGAAACTGATGAAATTCTCTTCAAAAGATTATGACGAAGAAGATCAAGTTTTTGGATGAATAATGACAATAGTTTTGCAACTGATAAGTTGTATCGGCTCCTTGAAGCTGCAAATTAATTTCATAAAATCTTTTTTAAATGTCTGCCAAACTTTGCATAATTTTCACTGTTTTTAATTGTGGACAGAGACCAGCCTCATTATTACTTTCAAAAAACTGTGTGGCACTATCAATACAATGCTACAAAACGAGACAAGCATGTACCCTTTGAGAGCTATCGAACTTCTGTGTGCAAAAGAAACCTAATTAATTGCTCATTATTGTCCTGGCACAGCTGTCGAAACATTCTATCATCTTTGTCATTAGGTTTGATCTTGTTTACAGCTCTAATTATTATGCTTAATAATGAATGGAGATTTGTACTTAAATGTGTTCCTACAAGATGTCTGTGCACTACACAATGGATACACAAAACGTTTGGCACTTCTTCCTTCATAAGCAAAAAATCCACGACTTGTTTTAATTATTATCTATATTCAAAGTTTAGAGATGGAATTCAAAAGTAAATTACAAAAGCATATTTTAAAAAGTCAAACTCGCGAAGTTATTTGCAATGTATTCGATATATGGCGGAAGAACAAAATTTTTAACAACGGACCCTCCCCCCCTCTCCCAAGCCCACCATGAAAGCTTGACACTAGTGGGCGGTAGGGAGTAGACCGATCCTGCATTCAGTTCTAACAGTTCTTCTCTTCTCCCAAAAACCATAACTTTGGTGTTTCCTTTATTAATACTCAATTTGAATTTCACACAAATTTCGTACATCAGGGACAACAAATAGTGCAATTCACTTTTGCTCTCCGCCAAAAGGATTGTGTCAGCACCATACAGCAACCTGCGCACACGGGAATTTCCAGGACATAAAACAGTAGCGTCTATTTTGGCACAAGACATTGATGCATCCATAAAAATATTGAACAGCTATGCTGACATTACGCAACCTTATCTGACTCCTGCGTTGCACCGATAGAAATCCGTTTCGATAAAACACCATTCACTTGTACACGCGCACTACTGCCAGCATTCATAGCTTTCACGCATTCGAACAGATTCCCAGTTAAACCTAAGACCTTCGACAGATGCACCCTGTTCGTTCGGTCGTAAGATGCCTCTAAATCTATTATACAAAGACCAGTGCCGGATTTAAGGCTTTTGAGGCACTAGGCCAAACTTTCTATGCGCCCCCCTCCCCCCGGCCACCCATATTTGAATTTGCTTCTATAAGATTTTCTAATAAACGTATCTTTAAGTTAAGAATATAATAATTGGTAGCATAATTTTATTGTTAAATAAATATTATTTAAATAAAAATTATTTTGATTTAACTTGTTTTTAAATTAAAGGTTATAAAAAAAATATTTGTAAACATAGACAAAGAGGTTCATGCTTATCCAGGAACTACACTTTACATTTTGAAACCTTAGACCCGCATTTGAAGCCGACACACGATGCATTCTTATAACATGAAAGTAAACAATAGTCTTTCTTGTTTTGATTCTTTAAAATTGCATTACAACAACAAAAATTTGCAAAGTATATAAAAATTAATTGTAAGGTGTTTTGGGAAATGATATAAACTGACACATTTTTTTACAGGTTTGATTTATTTCCACATCGAAAAATGGAATCATAAGCTTAAATAAGTAATCTACTACAAGTATGAGTACTCAGCTCTTGCTGTACTTTATAATTTCTAACATTTACAAATACAACTAAACCTAATAGACAAAAGTAATTATGAGTGAGTTAGTACAATAATTAAACAATAAATAAACTGCATGAGCTCAGAGCTGGGTAATAGAAGAAAAGTCTGTAATTAGATCATCAAAATCAAAATTTTTGAACAATTCTGCTTTGACAACAAAACTTGCAAAACTAGATAACTTCGAGTTTGTGTTTGAATTTCTTAAATAGTTTTTTATTCTTTTTAAAATGCTCAAGGACCTTTCCCATGATGCATTTTTCGTCATCATGCACAAAAGAATTCTTAAAGCTGTATCCAAGTACGGAAATAGGGTTATTAGCTGTTTGTCGCGGATAAGCCCTTAAGAATACTGAAGGTTGATCGTGGTTTTTCTCACCAAAATCTAACTCCTTGACAAACTCAAAAGTGCACGCACTCTTCTCCGAATACTTGACCTATGTCTGTTTTGTATTTTTCGGGGAAAACAGAAGCTTTAATTCGTATTTCGGGATTTTCTATCGTGGACAAATTATACAAAAAACCAAATATTTAATTTTTTATATATCTCTCGGTTTTTCTGGATTCTACACCTGCGGCCCGTAGGCCGCGGCCTAGTTGGCCTAGTGGTAAATCCGTCGCTGACAAAGACTTTCCTCCAACCGACATCTGATCTTCAATCGTCATGCGCAATGAAAAAATTTGGTTTGTGCAGCCCTTACCAGTCCTAAAACTTTTCTGTACATTTTGCACTTTCTGTTGTGTTACTTTATCAATAATGACCTCTCCAAACACTTTCCCTGACAGACTCAGCTAGCTAGTACATGATAGTTTCTGCATTCAGTCTGAACACCTTTACAAAGGGAAAATGATAACGTATCTCCATTCCCAAGGGCCAACTCTTTACTCTCAACACAACTGAAAATTTTTGAGTAAACAGTCAGTAACAGGGTCACCATCATAGTGTATCCTAGCTGTTGTGCCATCTACTCCTGGAGCCCTACCATTTTGAAGAGATTTTTGCAGCTACAAACTTCTCTTGAGATCTGTGCCGTGCTGGATGCTCTCTTTGTGTAATGATCTGTTTCTGTCCGTTCAACTAAATGAGAACCATATATCTTATTGATATCAATGAGACTTATAATGAAGTAAATTTCTCCGTCACTTTTGGTCCACGCCGGGATCGAACCCGAGTCCACTTATTCCGGAACAAGTCGCTCTACCAACTGAGCTACGCAGACGTTCGTTCTTGCTGCCTTTATGTCGTGTGCGTCCTGCGGGGCAGGTACGTCACAGACTCGTGGCTCTTCTTTAGTTGAACTGACTGTACTTCAGGAACCCTTTCAACCTTTATTCTTTTCATCACAGACATTTTTCCATTTCTGTTTCTCCACCTAATATTCGGCTTTACTCGTTCCATGAGCAGGCGCCGACATCTGCACCTATCAACCGACGAGTAGAAAAAGCTAAATGTTTTTTTCAGGCACTGATCATAAACAACAGAATCTATTGTACTTAGCCCCAGAGTACGATTAATCTATGTATATGTGTGGATGTACTTGTGGTTGAAAAACTTATTAGATACGCACAACCCATTCTCAATGCAAACTTCAATTAATCTTTCACTATTGTCATTCAAACTTACCCAGAACATTGTCAAAACTTTCATTCTGAGCACATACTCTAGCATTGAAAACCCTTTCAGAATAACTTTCTGTTTAGCATCAAACTCACTCAATACAGCTTTTAGCTCATTTCAGAAGTCATCCTTCCTATCAGAGAACATTCGGAAGATATTCAGAAGTTTTACTTTCAAACGCACCCACAGAATTCTCTCACTTACGCAGTTATAGTGAATTCACTAAAAATCACACCTACCCCAGCTTATCCTCTTATATAGTGCAACAATCCAGAGCACGGCCGTTTGTGTTCCTCCATGTGGAAGACAGTAGCGTAGCGAAGATCTCTGCTTCAGAGGTGATCCAGTCTAGTCTATCCAGGAGGGCAAGGTGTAAGCCCTCTACCCTTTTTCCCTCCGCAATATATTCGAGTATTCCGAATATACAACTTCCATGAAGTAGATTGAGGGCAGAAAAAAGTGTAATTTATTTTTCAGCTTTGGTTTCAACAAGCGACAATTGTCGAGAAAAGGTCGAAATCGGAAAGACAAATCATCAAAATATTAGTTTTTTTTTACTCTCTCCCTCTCTCTCTCTAACAAGAAGCAGTTTCTTTTATCATAAAATGTGGATCCATTAGATGTAATCAACGTTATCCACAAAACTTTCCGTTTGTCGTCACCGTAATATTTTAGCTAACACTAAATTATGTACATAGAAAATATCTCTGGAAGGTTGGATCCGGACTCATTGGACTCACTCCTGGCTGCGCCACTGATGAAAGAATCGATATTTTAAGTTTGCATGTGTTCCAATATGCAAATGAAATACCGAAAATCGCGCCTCGTGAAGTCTGGGATCGGAGTTCTAGCGAAGTGACTTGGTTTTTTTTTTTTTTTTTTTTTTTTTGATTGGAGGTTTAACGACCACCGTGAGCAACTCAATGGGCTATAAGCAGTCGCCCGTCCCTAATTTAGGGTCACTGGTTCCAGGGAAGGGAGAGAGCCAGTGCCGTAAGACAAACACAACATCCATGCCTGACCGGGATTCGAACCCGGACCCCTTACGGACGAATGATCAGAGGCCAACGCCTTAGACCACTGCGCCACCGGGGCGGCGTGACTTGGTTTAGAAAGTGACAGAAAATTCCAGTTATAAAGAAAACATTTTCTTTTTCGGCTGATTACTGTTCAACTGAGTATGTTTGGTTATGAATTAATGTTGACTAGGCATTTTGTTTTTCGGATCTTAAAACTTCCGTTACGGTTCCTCCTCCAAGGGAACTGGTGTCTGAAACTATGTTGTCTGGATGTATGAATACCATTCACAAGTAACATGTTTACCATTTAGATTCGGGGCTTAATAACCACCATAGGCACCTCTAGCGGCTATAAGTTGTCGTCCATCCCTTATTTAAGGCCACTGATTCTAGGCAGGGGAGTAAACCAACGCCGTAAGACAAGCAAATTACCCATGCTTCATCTGGGACTCGAAACCGTCCCAGCCCGAGAGACCAGCCAGAAGCCTATGTCTCTGACCACTGAGCTACCGGGGCAGTCTTCTTGAGATCTCTGAATCGAGTTGTGTTTTGCAAGTACAAAAGATCTCGTGTGTCTGTCAGAAAGCAGTTGAGGTTTACCAATTAGCCAAAAGAAATTTATACAGCAGAGTCTCTATATAACAACTTCCATATAACAAAATCTTCTATTTAACGAAATTTTCCTCAGGACCTTGGCTTTGAACAACAGTTGCATGTAAATTAATCTCTACATTATGAAAATCAATTTCTATAAGACGAAGTTGTTTTTCGACTAAAAATTATCATTTTTTTTAATTGGAGGTTTAACGACCACCGTGAGCAACTCAATGGGCTGTAAGCAGTCGCCCCTCCCTAATTTAGGGCCACTGGTTCCAGGGAAGGGAGGGACCCAGTGCCGCAAGACAAACACAACATCCATGCCTCACGGGATTCGAACCCGGACCCTTTCGGACGAATGATCAGAAGCCATCGCTTAGACCACTGCGCTACCGGGTCGGCAAAAATTACCATTGTGTGTGTGTGTGTTTCATAAAAGTTTTGCTTCACAGTTCTTTGGCACTCAAATGGGAGCAAAGTGTCTTTAATTTTTTATCTTGAAACGTTTGGTTCTCTGAGCGCCAGGAGTCTTATTGAAGGGGAATCTCACGCGGAGAGTCGTATCCATGGAGATGGTGCATCAGCTGTTTTTCCAAATGTAGAGAGAAAGTCCAGCGTACAAACTTCATTCCACAGGAAGAAACCTGTTGTATGTAACTGGTGTGGGCCAGACTCCTCTGTAGAAGTTACGTAATCTTTCTCATTCAATCAGTATGCTTGACTCTCCTGTTTTGTTCGCCCAAAATGTCGAAAAGAAAATGCGTCTCTCTTGCGGATAAAGTGAAACTTTTAGAGGATGTTGATCAAGGAATGAAGAAAAAAAGTGACTTTAAAGTATTGCATAGCCCCAAACAGTGTGTCAACAATTTTAAAAAAATCGATCTGCAATTAACATCCAACACGAAAGCAGCAGGAATGTGAGTAAAAAGGATTTAAACAGTGTCCACGTGAAGACGTCGATGCCGCTTTTTCAAAATGGGTGAGAATGGGGTGTGAGGTAAAAATCTGCCACTCTCCGGTCGGATGATCCAACAAAAAGCCCTGGAATTTGCTAAAGATTTAGGACACTCAAAATTTTTAGCCGGCGTTGAATGGCTAGATAAATTTAAAAAGAGACGTGGAATTTTGTATAAAACCGTTTCAAAAGAAAGCGCAGATGTGTCAGAACAGGTGTGTGAAAAATTTGAAAAAAAAGATATTGAAAACTTTTGAAAGAATATCCTGCAAAAGGCATTTTTAATACAGATGAAACTGCTCTTTTTAAATGTATAAAAAACAAAACTCATTTTCGAAAAGTTTCTACTCAAAAGTTCAATTTACTGTCCAAATTGAACTACATTTTACAGTCTTTTTTTTTATTTGATTTGATTAAGGTTTTACAATTTAAGTTCATTTCTATTTAACGAATTTTTTTTATAACGAAGTTTATAAGTGGAATGATGGGACTTCGTTAACTAGACTCAACTGTAATTTTTGTTTAATAGATTTTTGTGTGAAATCACTTGTGCTGCCCAGGTGGCGCAGTGGTCTAAGCTCTGGCTTCTGACCATTCGCCCGAGACGGTCTGGGTTCGAATCCCGGTGAGGCATGGATGTTGTGTTTGTCTCACGGCTATCTGTCTTCCGTGGAACCAGTGGCCCTAAATTGGCTTATAGTTCATTGAGCTGCTCACGGTGGTCGTTAAATCCCTAAACAAACAAACAAAAAAAACATCTCCGATGTGGGAACGAATGAAACAGAACCGCTCTGAGAAAAGTCTGCAATCAAGCACGAAACATTTCTGAGAGGTGTAACGTTCTAAAATGCTAACTTTTCACTGCTCCTTATACTTCTGAGGGGCTGTCAATCAGGTCACAGAGAAATGAAACAATAAAACAGATTTGGCGTGGAAATCAGGCGCTAACCGTTTCAAATATCACGAGCCGTACGACTCGTGATAAACACATCTTGTCGGAAAACGCAAACGTAAAAGAGAAAGAACATAAGATCGATATGCGGTCGCCAAGCGAGCCGTGCGTGTCTTCTCGCTCTCTCTGTCTCTCTCTCTCTCTCTCTCTTTCGTCTGCTCCGAAGAACAATACAATCTAAGCGTCAACGTGGCAACGCAGACAATGTTGTTGTATTGCAATTCCTCGCGTTGGGTGCGATTTTTTCTTTTTGTTTGGCAGTGAAATATTCCTCATTGGCATTGATAACGAGGTGCTTGGTGAATTTTTCAACCTGATGTGACGAAGCGAGAACTAAATAGACTTATTAATGCTTTATATTGATGCTGTGTGTGACACTTTTAATAAAGCGAGTGCATTTATTTCTTCCAGTGCGCTCTTGAAATATTCCTATACGTTGTAAATTCATTTAACAGCAGACATATTTGTTTTTAAGTTTTGCTTCAATCTTAATATTTGGGGGGAAAGCAGCGCTCGTAATGTACCGTATATAGTGAATCTTGTCAGCTACACTTTTGGGGAACACGATGAGTATAGAGCAGTGGTCTCAAACTCGCGGCCCGGCGCCCAACTGTTTTGTTGCCAGCATGAATGATTAAAAAATACAAATAAATCGCCCTTTTTTCAAGTATATTATATATAATATATTAAATATAATATAAATATAATTTTAGATTGGATTCCAAGGGACAGGAAAAGACCCAGAAGAAGACCACATAGGAGATGGGTGGATGAAATTCGAAAGTATGCAGGGGTGACATGGAGGAGACTGGCACAAGACAGACCGTTGTGGAGGAAACTTGGGGAGACCTTCGTCCAGCAGTGGATTGATAATGGTTGACAATGATGATGATGATGAAATATAATAATGCTTAGCGAAGCCATCCTCTTTATAAGTAACAAGTTTTTAGGATTTGAGCGATGAAATAAAGATGTTCCTTGAAAGTAAAGATCACGACGTCTCGCTTTTTGATGATCCAAAATTGTTATATGATCTGGCATTCAGCACGGATACAATTGGATACTTAAACGATTTGAATATCAAACTACAAGGCCAAAATAAGCTAGGCACTGATATTATTAATAATGCTAACGCATTTCAGAGGAAACTTCAGTTTTCGGAAGCTCAGCTCAGTGCAGGAAATCTTGCTCACTTTCCCATTTTAAAAAGCTTCAGCTGAAGAAGAAGAAATCAACTTTGGTGAATTTTCTACGAAGATACTGTAGTTATGTTAAAAGAGGATTTCAACAAGCGGTTTGAATGTTTCAAAGAAATGGAAACTATTTTCAATATACTCCATTTTCCTATAATACTGACAACGCACCTGAAGAACTTCAGCTTCAATAAATAGACTTTCAGTGTGATTCTTTCCTAGAAGAAAAATTCAACAGCTGCAATCTAACAGAGTTTTACCAGTTAGTTTCAAAAAACAAGTACGTAAACATTCGTAACCTAGCTCCACGGGTTCTGTCTATGTTCGAAACAACATACTCATGTGAACAGTTGTTTTCAAGAATGAACCAAGTAAAATGTCTTGAAAGGAATAGGTTAAGTGACAGCCACTTATGCTCACTTTTAAAAGTAGCATGTTCAAAGGACATTATTCCAAATATCGATGTTAGTGACAGAAAAGCGAGCCTAAGTTTCTGACCAGAACATGTAATAGTTTCTGTACCATGTACCATGTTTAGTTGGTAAAATGTGATTGTTTTAAGATTTAAATGAAAATAATATATGAAAAAATTAACTCGTGCACCAAAAGCTATTAAATCGAAAACAAATGCCGTCTCCTGCACGATACACTTTAATGATAAAAAAACTATGTGCAATTAAAATAAGTATATGTTTAAGAACTCTCAACGCCACAACGGCGTCATCCTATGAAACAATGCAGCAGTGAGCACAGAAGTGAGTAGCCTATATACTTTTACAAGACAAATATCAGTTAATGCGCATGTGCAATAATCGGCAAAGTCCAAATCAAGTTCAGTGGGTACAAGCATAGTTGGTGGGCGTGACCTGGCCCAAATGTGTTCTCCAAGGAAGGATAATTAACAAATGTGTTCTCCAAGGAAGGAGGATAATCGTCGTTACAGCATCTTTCACCATTGACGAATATGTGATCACAGAAAAGTGCCGATCGACGATTCCTGGGAGAATCCAGAATAATGGTGTCATTCCAACATCGTAGGTAAGAACCGTTTAAACAAAGTCTCGACAAAGATCTGGCACCAGAATGCGTCCTGAGATTATACTGATGTTCGTAAATGCGGCACCCCAAATTACGAGTTGTAGAGCCCACATAACATAAATCGAGCTCTGCAGGGTTAGTAGATTTTAGTGGAACCAAATATATACCGTGACGGTTCACACATTCATCACAGTCTCTGTCCTTTTTAACAGTGTTAAATATAGTATGAGACCTTACACCAAACTTGAGTTTGTACTTATGACATATGTTCTTTAAGATATTACATACAGGTGGTATATATGGAATGGATCCCACAAATTGGTAGTCACATTTATCTGCAAGCAAAGCTGTCTTTGGTCGACCAATTGATTTCTTAACAATCAAGCGATCAATCATGTGACGAGGGTAACCGAAAGTCAAGGCAAACTGTTTAATCCTAGCTAACTCTTGGTCCCGGAGATCCTGTGTGAATGTACGATTAATAAGAATATGAAAAGCTGTTAATTTTTGCGACATTGGATGAGAAGAAGTAAAAGGTATAAACGTGGCAGAAAAAGTTGGTTTACGGTAAACAGAAAATGATAAGGAGTTATCGGAAATATTACGAAAAAGGCAAAAGTCGAAGAAAGGCAAAATGCCTAAATTTTCGAACTCTACCTCGAACGTGATAGAATGATGTCGTGAAGAAAGTAAAGTGACGAAGGAAAGAAGCTCATCGAAACCTGAAGGCCAAACAACCAATACGTCGTCGACGTACCTGATGTAAAGAAGTGGCTTTATGGGGGAAACAGGAATGAGGGTATCCTCTAAGTCCTGCAACAAAACCTCAGCAAGCAATGGAGATAGGGGGACCCCATAGGGGCACCTGCCAACTGTCGATAAATAGAACCATTAAAACGAAAATAAGATCTCTTCGAAATAAATCGTAGAGTTCACATTATGGAAGAAATTTCATCGGAAGAATAAATGCACAAAACAACAAGTTTGGCCTCAATAAGATCATGAACATAAGAAACGGGAGTGTTCGAAAAAAGAGCCACTACATCGAGTGAAGCCAAGCAGTAAGTGGAAGTGTTGGTGGACATAAAATAATAATTGTTATGTAAAAGTGATTGAAAATAATTGTCATGTAAAAGTGATTGTTTTCAGTTATTGATAAAGCATTTGTTTTTACTATTTACCGATAATTAGAAATAATATTCCACCGTAGCGCCAAGCCGTTGGATTAGTTTTGTAAAATTGATATTTATTCATAAAAAATTTATTAATATTGAGGCGGCCCCCTAAGTTTCTTCAAAATTGGAAAGTGGCCCTTCCAAAGGTCTGAGTTTAAGGCCACTGGTATAGAGGCATACGCTTTCAAGTCAACACGACCGTATGATATCATGTACTACATTTCGTTCTTCTTCCAACTTAGTGTGAATTGAAACTAGATGGAAAATTTTCGGCGGTATTCCAAATACTGCCCGATATTTCACGAGCAACTTTAAAAACAATTAATTTGAGTTTTCATGCTTCAATTACGAAATCACATATAAATTAACGTACTTGGATTTCGGCTAAATTTAACATGTAAGCCATCCTGAACCTGAAAAAATGCTGACGGATCTGATAATCTGGAAATGCCCAGCTTAATCGCGTAATTCTGAAAAACAAAGCCGTTATTTGATTTCGTAAGTGTAAAAGTTGTTCATCAGATCACACAGATCGAACTATGTGATCGGATGGTGATCAAATTGAGAACGAGTAATCTTCCACTGAAATCAAATCTAGATAGATTTATGTGAAATCTATATTAATTTTATTTCCAAATCCAGATAGATTTTGTAGCGTTCTATACTATTTGAAGCGTGTATATATAGCTTACTGAACACTATATACAATCAGTTCTTCTTATCCACTGACTCATTTTAAGTGAAACAGGAGTCACTCAAATAAAGTCCAAGAAATAGTTACCTACAGTTCTTCCCCTTTATTCTGTCAACACTTCATAAATACTGTTCATGCGGAACGTTAATATTCCAACATACTTAAACTAATCACGAAGTATTACTTCAAAACTAATTAACAAACATTAATAGGCAGTAGAGGTCTGCACGGGCCGGCTGGTCCCCCGAGCCCGGCCTGTCCGGTGGGCCGGGTCTGCCTTTTTTTCAGTTTAGAGAACAAAGCGACGGGCCGGGCCAAGTCGACCCATTCTTTTTATCGCAATGGTAAAGACAGAAAAAAGTCATGTTCCCCGATTTCCTGGTGTGTTTAACTGTTCCTATTCACCCTCTTCATTTAGCTTTACTTACTTCCATGACATAGCCCCGGGCGTAATCAGAAAGGTAAAGAGATGCACTCACAGTGTTTTTACCAATCTGTATGTATTAAGGTGGACGTCAAGTAATTTTGCTTCCTATACTTTCAATGGAAAATCTTCTGTACCCATTTTCTTCACACTTAATGCGTTCCCAAGGATGAAAATTTGAACGTCGATTAAAATAGCTTTATATTATAACTTGGAATACTTAATATTTTCTAAAATATAACAATAATTTTATTAAAAATCTATAACTTTTCCTTTGGTGGTGTTGAAACCAGAAAAAAGATGGCGCGTCCTGTACTTTGGTGACGTCAGTAGACAAACAAATGTTGGACTGCATAATTATGGTTATGTTTTAGAAAATATTAAGTTATAAAATGAAGCTATTTTAATCGATGTTCAAATTTTCATCCTTGGGAACGCATTAATTGTGAAGAAAATGTGTACAGAAGTTTTTCCATTGGAAGTATAGGAAGCAAAATTACTTGACGTCCACCTTAAGATGGTAAAACCATTTTGGGGCTTGGTGGCAACAAAAAAGATTCAACCCCGAGCGAGTGTGTGTGTTGTGTAGTGTGGGGGACGAAGGATGTCTGCAGTCGTGTAATATCGTATTTAAGTAGGATTTGGATTTTCAGATAGTTGCACTTACATTCAGCTACTTATTAAGGTATTACTGGTTGCTCTGTTTTAGAGCCCGCTAAGCGCTTGTTTTTTGTTTTCTAATTCTAGTCGAACCAAAAAAAAAATTGCTATTAATGTTGTGCAATGTTTTACAATGTATCAGCGAAGATGGCGTGGTTGTTCTGTGATGTAATGAGAACTGCCGTTCAATAGCCGTTTTAGAAGATTTAAACTACTTGGCATGGCTGATGTTAGATTCCATCTTTGTGTCTCATGCATGTAGTGTTAATTGGAAATGTACTGCACATTAGAGATGAGTTCGGGCTCAATTTTATGAGCCCGGTCCCGCCCGGGCCCGGATTCTTCGAAAATTTTGCTCATCAAGGCTTGCATTTATGCATTATACACTGCCCAAATATATGGCCCAAGCAAGGATTAGTTTTAAAAACATTAGTTTAAAAAGTTTAGTTCAGTTAATCCACTTCACAATATTAATATGTTTTTTAGAAATACTACGCATAAAGCCAAATGTTCTAAGATGTGGATTCGAAAATAAATAAATAATTAACGTGCCCTTCGACCGTATCAGGGAATCAGTAATTTTGGTAAAAGCTGAAGAAAAGAAATCGTTTAGAAACGAAAAATTCCATTCGTTATTTCTTTTTGATTTCTAAATTTACTTTTATTTTGAATAAATTGGATTATAAAACGTACAACGCCGTACAGACAGTTGCAAGTGTTTGAAATTTTGACTCTAGAAAACTAATCTTTGCAATTTAATTTACATATATGCTAATTGGTAAAGGTAGTTTAGAGTGATGTAGTAGAATATAAAAAAAAAAAGCATGTAAGGAAATTTCCAAAATTACAAAAAAAAAAAAAAAAAAGAATGTAAAAGCATTCTAGACCAGACTATTCTGCATTTTGTGTCATTAACAAAGCTTTGCGCTTAATATTATAATAATCACAATATTATCATATGTGTGTGCAGTTTCCAGATCAAGTTCATCATGAAAAAGAGAGAGAGAGAATTGCATCTAATGCCTCAGCACTTCAACTTGATCTTCTTTTCTGTAAAACTCGACCTGCTGCACTAAAAACCAACGTCACCCCAAAAATCGCGGGAGTAAGGAAATTTAAAAAAATAAATAACAATACTTCTAACTGCACAATTTTGGAAATTAATACATCATTTTAAAGATAAGATTCTTGATTTTTAATAAAATACAAAAAATGTGAATGTGATTTTTTCCCAGTTTTTCGATACCAGACCTCTTTAAACTAATCCTTGCTTGGGCCATAGCTTTGGACAGTGCGTAATGCAAGTCTTGCTAAGCAAAATTTGTCTTGCAATGGCAGCTAGCTTAGGAAATTGAAAATCCTTCCACCATGGTAACAAATCCACAATGTAATTCAACGGGGCTCGGAATTACACGTGTTGAATTAATTACAGTAATGAAATTCAAGATGTGTAATTCCGAGCCCGGGCCCGGGTTTTTCGGTAGTTAATGAATTCTGAGCCCGTCCGAGCCCGGGCCCGAGCTCATCTCTACTGCACATGACTGTTGCCATAATGTTGTGCATTTAAGCTAAATTCCAGCTATGTTTAAACTAGACAACAACACGATTCGGCGCGCAGTCTTCTTTGGATATTAATTGTGGTGCAATGTATTCCTCCTGTGTAAATGCCTGCGCATCTGTATGATTTACCTCACCTGATTATTAGTTATGGTTAGCATCCGGTCGGAGTGAAACAGTAAGTAGTCAACCAGTAGCGTATAAGTTTGTCTAAGATTTTTTTATTCTTTTGCGAAGTGGCAGCTACATGTTTCAGATTATCCAAATCTTAGAAATGTTAAATGTTATAGTTATTGAAGTTCACTCCGTCTGGTTGTTGGGAATGTATGCGTGTATATTTGCAGACCCATGTTGGTAAATGCCTGTGACATTTTATGCGTGTATGAGTTTGTGATTTCTGCTCTGTAAATACGGGCTTTCTGGATATGCGAGGGAAATATTGCGTTTATGTGTTTAAAATGGCAGAGTTTTGAGGAACCTTCAGCTAGAGTCAGTGACTGGCAATTTTTACCTCCCTCCTCTGGGACTCATTCAAACTCTTCTGTGGCTTTGACTAATGGTTATTTGTTTAATATATTTGATGTCCATACAAATCATGGATTTGAAGAACAGTCGGTCATAACGACAGTTATGTAGCGTACAGTTTCGTGCTGTAGCCAGTCACAACGCTGCGGGTGGGCTTTTCTTTGAGTTCCCTTAATATTTAAGCAGTTAAAACACATGGCGAGTGCAACCATATAAGATTTTTAACGGAACTTGGATAAACGTATGAGAAATTTTCAAATTCACAGAAATTCTGTTATGTAAAATGAAGTTTCTTGTTAAATTTGGTTGTACTATTCTGTGAAATTGAGGAAGATCTCTGAGCATATCTAAGAGTGTAGTAAAAAGATGTATATATATATATATATATATATATATATATATATACCATTATCAATCCACTGCCGGATGAAGGTCACCCGAAGTTTCTTCCACAACGGTCTGTCTTGTGCCAGTCTCCTCCATGTTGTTCCCGCATACTTTCGAATTTCATCCACTCATCTCCCACGTGGTCTTCTTCTGGTTCTTTTCCTCTCCCTTGGATTCCAGTCTAAAATTTGGGTGTTCTGTCCTTCTGGCAATATGTCCAGACTTTTGCCATTTCAGGGATCTTACTCTGATCACGTTGTCTTCCACTCTTGTCAGTTTCATTATCCACGAGTTCCTCTTCTTATCTCTCCTGGTTACACCAAGCATCCACCTCTCCCTGCTTCTTTCGATAAATCTTCATGTCTTGTAAAAGCATTGTACGTCTCTTTTGTCTTCTGAAAGTTCATTTTCAATCCCATTTCTTTACTCTTGTCAGCAAGTTCCTGGATCATATTCTACAGCTCTGAAGGGGTAGTTGCAAAAATGACTACTTCACCAGCAAAACGAAGGTGAGTTAAATAATCTCCATTAACTTTATCCCTTTGTTTTCCCAGTTCAGTGATTGAAAGACATTTTGCAATGTGGCATTAAAGAGTTTGGGGAGATATGGTGTCACCCTGTCTCACTCCTTTTCCAATTTTATTGGTGCTGTATCCTCAAATAACCGAACATTTGCACTTGCATTTTCAGTGTTATTAATAATACTAATGTATGCTTCTTCAATACTGCAGGATTTCAAAGCCATTGTAGCTGCTGATGGTTTCACGGAATCAGAGGCCTTTCGTAATCGATAAAAATCATGCATAATGGTAGTTCATATTCTCTCGCTCCTTCCATTTGGTCTCTCAGTACATGGATATGATCTATAGTGCTGTAGCCACTCTTGAATCCAGCTTGTTCTCTCGGTTGAGCCATGTGCAATGTTACGTTCAAGCGATGCAAAAGAACTTTAGTGAAGATTTTATAAACTACCGATAAGAGGCTGATGGGCCTGTAGTTCCTGAGATCCTCAATGACACCCTTTTTATGTTGCAGGATCATTGTAGCATTGTTGCGATCCTCGGGAATCTATCCTTCATTGAGGCATCTAGTAAAAACTTAAGCGAGTATATTTGCAATTTCTCCAGTTGCTTCTCGTATAATATCCACGGTAATTGCATCGTCTCCTGGAGCTCTTTCCCGTTTCATGTTCTTGATTGCATGTGCAACTTCTGCTGGGAGGACTGGAAGAACTATGGTACTGGTACCTTTCTCAATGTCTGGAGTACATGTATCATGCCTTTCATATAGTTTTGAGTAGAAATCTTTCTCTTGCCAAAATTTAGCTTCTATTTCTTGTTACAGAACCATCTTCTTTTCTCTGTGCCTTAATCTGTTGTCTTCCATTATTGAGATGTCCTTTTTGCTCTCTTCACGATTTGGTTGTTTTCAGTTGCTTTCCTCACTAGTTCACAGTTGAATTTCCTTACGTCTTCAGTAATACTTTTTCGTACTGTCTTTCGTAGCTCTGTATATTCCACTTTGGAAATGACATCTTTATTTGTCGTCATCTCTCTTCTCTTTTGCATCAGAATTTTTGTTTTTCCTGATATTTTGTTCATTTGCAACTTGTTTTTAGTACCAGTTTTTTTTTTACTGTTTCCATAAGAGCTTTGCTTACTTTTCCTTCAAAAGATGTCTACTTCTTTCGACGTTAGACCTTCTAGAGCAGAGAATCTGCTCTTCAGTTCCAATTTGAAGGTATTATGATGTTTTTAATGTTGGTCATGTCAATACATTTTGTTTGTTTTATCAGCTTGCCACGCTCGAGTTTAGCGTTGAGATGCATCTTACATCTCACCATTCTATGGTCACTACTTGTGTTGAGCTTGTTCAGCACATTCCAGTCTTCGATAACAAATTTGTTGTTACACATAATAAAATCAATTTAACTTGTCATCCATCCTATTGGGATGCCTCCATGTCAATTTCTTTTGTGGCTTTTTCTTGAAAACGGAGTTCACGATGAAAAACCTTTCTGCCTCTGCAAACTCTACAAGAGTATTTCCACGCTGGTTTTTGTTCCCATTTCTGAATTTACCTACTGAAGTTTCATTCTGTTGCCCTATTTTCACATTGAAATCACCCATAATGATCTTCAAGTGCTGCGTGCCTTTAAAAAAAAAACAGTTGGTGTTTTCGCCAAACTTAAAAAAAAAAAAAAAAAGAACTTGCAAACCAGCCAATTCGTCAAGCTTGTAAAATTAATTTACTCATATACAAGCTTGTCGTAGCAGAAACGCAGTTTACTATGTATTTGCAGGAAGGAGAGAGTGTTTGTTGTCCATGCTGGTTCTTGAAAACGTCATGGATGACGGTCTCAAAATTTCTGCATTCATTTTCCTACTTTTTTTTTTTCTGTTTGTTTCTTGTTTCTGGTTTGCAAGTTTTTTTTTTTTTTTTTTAGTTTGGTTAAAACACCAACTGTTTTTATTTGCCTATAGCTCTTGATATTCTTTTCAGCTGCATTCTGCGCGATTAGATTTTCTTGTCTTTTCAGTTTTGAGGGGTTTGGGGTTGCTTTCTAGTATATATAATTTGAAATTCTGCGGTATTGAAGATGCTTACAGCATAATTAATAACATCTATGAAAGTGCAAGTGTAAAGGTTCAGATATTTAAGGATACATCACCAAAAAAAAAAAAAATTGGAAAGGGAGTAAGACAAGGTGACACGATATCTCTTAAAGTCTTCTGTGCGACATTACAAAGTGTCTTTCAATCATTGAACTGGGAAAACAAGGGATAAAGATTAATGGAGATTATTCAACTCACTTTCGTTTTGCTGATGACGTAATCATTTTTGCAACTACCCTTTAGAGCTGCAGAGTATGATCCAGAAACTTTCTGATAAGAGTAAAGAAGTGGGATTAAAAAGGAATTTTCATAAAACAAAACTGATGTTCAACACTTTTACAAGAAATGAAGGTTTTGCGATTGATAGGGAAAAGCTCGAAGTAACCGATACCTACATTTACCTTGGACAACGGATATCAAACAAAGGTCACATTGATGAGGAAGTTAATCGCCGTATAAAACTCGGCTGGAGAGCTTTTGGAAGAAACAGTACAATCTTCAAGAGCAATATGGCATTATGTCTTAAAAGAAAAGTGTTTAATCAATGCATCCTTCCAGTTCTTACATATGGAGCAGAGATATGAACCCTAAACCAAAAAAGACATACAAAGGCTACAGACAACTGAAAGAAATAGAAAGGCTACAGACAACTGAAAGAAATACAAAGGCTACAGACAACTGAAAGAAATATAAAGGCTACAGACAACTGAAAGAAATACAAAGGCTAAAGACAACTGAAAGAAATACTGAAAGAAGCATGAAAAGATGCATGCTTATTGTAATCAGGAAAGATAAGATGAGGAACTCGTGGATGAGGAAAATGACAAGAGTGGAAGACATCATGATCAGAGTAAAATCGCAGAAACGGCAATGGGCTAGACAAGTTGTCATAAGAACGGACCACCGATGGACAACCAAAATTTTAGGCTGGATTCCAAGGGACAGAAAACGAAGCAGAAGAAGACCACATGGAAGATGGATGGATGAGATTCGGAAGCATGCCGGAGTAACATGGAGGCGACTGGCTGAAGACAGACAATTGTGGAAGAAACCTGGGGAGGCATTCATCCAGCACTAAATTGATAATAGTTGACAATGATGATGATGATAATATATAAATGACGTAAGCAAGCGCTGAAATTTTGAATAAATAATAAACTTGTTAAGGGCCGTATTGGTTCGTATCCATAGTTTTCAGTACTACGTACATTGATTAAATACTGCCTACGGTACGTACCTGAAATCTTTCTTTTTTTTACTGGGAATAACATCAGCGTCGGGTAAACTCTACATGTACATGAGTTTTTGAAAAACATTCTTCCAAGCAATTCAAAATTTGTGCCCCTTTCGTGCGATACTTAGCCCCCCAAATAGTCCTCCCCATGTTCTGAACTACTGGCGTCGCTATTGACTGTGACACGTACAAATATTACTTCTGGGCGTCGTATGTGTGAAATATTAGTTTCTTGAAGGTATACTGTTGCATTTGTTGCTGCTAAATGAGAAAATAGTTTTTTTTTCTCACAAAGTAATTCTCGTAGATATGATGACACCCCACAAATCAACAAGAAAAAATCTGTTTTAATCTGTATGGCATCAACATTTACAACATTGTAGAATTTCTCTATGCGTAGCACTGAGGATTTCGCTAGTTAGATCATAATGTAGCTGTTCTTTTTTAAAAAACTTAAATAGTAATCCATATTGCTGCGAACTCATTTATCACAAAATATCAGAAGGTAAGCAGTTTGGCAAAATCACATGACAGCCGCACATTACGAAAAAATAGGTGGCAAAGTTCTTTCCTACTAGTTATTAAAACTTCTTTATTTTAATAAAGTATAATAGTCCTATTATCGTGGCAACATTCTTTCAGCTTTGCGTGAGATCTTGCACTTTAGGAATGACTTTACGTTGAAAAGTTTGAATTTTCACAATGTTAAAAATGGTGAGCTAAAGGTTTTAAGTTGCATAAATTCTATTATTACGTGTATAATTCCGTTCGGTTGCTCTGAAATGGAATGACCTAGAACTGCGCGTTTCAATATAAAAAAATTAGAGGTTTCTTCAAAAATGATATATTGAAAATGAATATTTGTGATTCATTTTATAATCACAATTTGGTAACTAATAGCAATGCTAATGACCTTTGTTGATGTTAGGAAAAACGCTTTGACGAGAACTGCAAGGTGTAGGAATATTCAGTCGGGTAGCTAGGGTACGCCCCAAGCTGTCTGCCATACACAAGAAAAAGCGGCTGGAATGGGCGAGGGAACACCGACACTGTACCACAGAACAGTGACAACGCATCATCTGGTCGGACGAATCCAGGTTCTGCCTGTATTCCAAATGATGGTCGATCCAGGATCATGCGGAAGGCCAGAGAAGCCTTCAACGCAGAGTGTGTGCAAAGTGCTGCGTACAGAAGTGGAGTGGAAGTGTCATGTTTTGGGGGTGTATATCCAATGCTGTGGTGGGTCCCTTAGTTCATGTGTCTAATGGCATGAAAGCGGTGGACTACGTGAAACTGTTGGATAACGAGGTGCTGCCATATGTCCATTCCAGATTCACGTTATCAAGACGACAACTGCACTGTCCACCGAGCTGCCATTGTGCAGGATTGGTTTGCATAACATGAGGTCGACGTCCGACATCTCACCTGGCCCGCCAATTCGCCTGATCTCAATGTTATAGAGAAAATTTGTGACATGCTCGAACGGGCCGTTAAGAAGAGACAACAACACCCTCCCAATTTGACTGCTCTGCAGGACCAGTTTTTCACGGCGTGGGGCAAACTGGACATTAATGTCATCCGCTCCCATATTGACAGCATGCCAAAGAAAATCAAGGCTGTGGTTCGAGCTCGTGGTGATGTAACCCCATATTAACCAATAAAATGAGCATTCTGTAATTTTTTGTCCGGTGTGCTTACGATGCATGTTTACTGTTTCAGGGAAAATATGGAAAATAATGTGCAAGGAATCAAGAGAATGGATTCTTTATAATCTGAGAAAACCTCAAGTTATACAAGATGATGACGCTGGATCCTGACAAATTTAAAATGGGAGGTTGAAACAACGATTGTTTGAGATCAATGATCAGTAAAAACTGAGCGTTGCGTACATGCCACAGTGGAGGCCAAACCTTTCGTTTCAGATTTAGCTAAGTCATTGAAAGATAGCGATCTCCCCTTCAAGAAAAAAAAAAAAAGCAGCGCGGAGACGTGGATTCATTTATTTTCTATAATGGCGGAAGCCTGTCTTCTCGTGGGTGCGAAGAAAAAAATCGATGTGTTTCGAATGTTGTGATTCAACAGTATATACTACGTCCTCTCCGTATTTATGATGTTGAAGAGGATTCTAAAATCTGAAATTCCTTTTAACAGGGAAAAAAAAAAAAAACGTTTCTCTCTTGACCACCAAAAGTAGTATTTTTGCTAAAACTGGACTACGTGGCGCCGGTTACTACGCATTGCGTGAAATCAAGACAGTTGGAGATTTCTGTTTACCCCAGCTGTTTTCGGAGTTTGCGATTGTTAGAATAAGAAATGTGAAGCAAAAACGTGAGTTTGTGGGCTTTTCAGTGGTGGTGGTGAAAATGCTAATGGCCGTTACAACTACCGGATGTACGTTGTTGAATCGTTCTCTCAAGCACCTAAATATTCTGAAGCCTTCTAGGAGCACTTCAGTATGGTGCTGCCGTATTGATTTGGAAGAAAATGAAAAATGGTGAGACAAATAATTGGCAGTAAGGATAAATATGCTGTATAATGTACCCATTTAAACGGGTCAAGGACATCCAGCTTTTGTGAATGAAGGCACGTGCTTATAAGCCTCGCGCAGGTGAAAATGCATTGCTTTCGTTCTGCCACTGTTGATGCTGTGATGACGAGGTTAGTGAGCTAAACCCTGCAGAGAAGGCTCCCAGTGCGTTTGCTGTGTGGCGCCAGTTTCCAATGCTCCAATTTATTTTCGCCATCAACTGCGTAACCACGTGACTGAATCATCGCTCGCTACTTCCGCTGCGCCAAGCCATTTCGTCACTCCGTACAATGAAAAGTTAATTAAACTCTTTCGCGCTGCGCATAAAAAGAGCACCTAACTGCACCTTGTCTAGAAACGGCGCATTTTTAGCATATTTAAACACTGATGTGTTAAAGATAACCTCTGACGGAAAGGTGAAGTTATGTTGCAAGTAGTAAATTTCAGAACTGTTGCTTAACTGCTTCAGAATGGATTAAGAACATCACAGCCAAGGTCTTTAGATGTTAAGCTTAGAGCTCTGCCTGGCTAGACCTCAGATTTTCCTGTGAGGGTCCTTCATACGTGTGCAAAAAAAAAAAAAAATTGATTTTGTTTTTTCCAGCAAGATAGTCCGTTTTTAATAGCATCGATTTCTCACTACGTCATCACATTTGTTGAGCGACCCATTTTAGGAGGAACTGTCCTTCCTCCTCCCCCAAGTAAATTTCTGGCGAAGACCGTGAACTACGAAATGTCTTTTTCTACTAGCTTTTACATTATTATTTTTTGTATTATTATTATTCATTTTGAACACTGAAGGATTGAAGTCGGCTAAAAAATTTTTTTTTCAAAGGTAGTCCTTGCCTTGGTTTAATCAGATTACACACCTGGTAACGACCGAAATTTTCAGTTAGTGGATGTATTTCTTGAATTATTAATTCATCGCATACAAAATTTTCCGTTGCTTGAAATTTAATAACAACATTATCATTCTTCAAAGCCTCTGTTATACTCTGTCTAATTTCATAAATTTATAATTTCACCAGTGCAGAGAATCTCCGCATATCTGTTGTTCTGAAGCAAATTGAAGTAGCAATTTTAGTCGGTGACATTTCTTCCCCACTCCCCTTTTTTTCGGCTTTCATGGCGTGATTTGCTTTTATTTATTTCAAATTCCGTAGCTTCGCAGTTTTCAGACACATATTTTGTTTGTGGTAAATCATAAATATTCGAAATAACGTTTTAATCCAAAAGTACGAGTATTTCCGAAATTATTCAGAACTTAAACTAAACGGCATCGAAAGATCGAATATAAATGAAAGTTCTTTGTCCAGCAGGACTTTAAACAAAGGAGTTTCATCATACATTATGGATGCCAGTTCCCTTGGGAAAGTGGGGCATTGAAAAAAGTCCCACTTTCGCAAGAGAACTTAAACCGAGAAGGCTTGAAACTGAGAAATTTCCACATTTAAAATATTGACACTTGAGTAAAATTATGAATCATTTCATAAAAGGATTTGTGCTATCAGGTTGTTTATCTTGCTACGAGCTACAACAATTTCAGATGTGTTTCAGATTAAAATAGCGTAATTCCCTTTAATCCATATTAACTTGTAGTGCTGTTTGCTGTTAAATAGATCTGGCCATTGTTTTATAATTTCGTGTAACATATTACAATTTTGTTACATTTACAATGTAAAATATCATTGTAACATATTAGTATTATAAAAATAACTGGTAATTATTGTCACTTCGTCTAGTTTGGCCTTCTGTAGAGTCTAGTTCGGTCTAGTTTGGCCTTCTGTAGAGTCTAGTTTGGTCTAGCTTGGCCTTCTGTAGAGTCTAGTTTGGCCTTCTACTTAGCGATTCGTGAATGCTGTTATAGACACAACTGTTAAAAAGAGGAGAGAGTGAAATGTATACGTGCTAAACAAAATAATAAGTTTCATTGCATTGTAATGTTGAAATGTTTCAAGTAGTAACTTAATTTGAGGGAAGAACTCCAGCTTTACTAATCAAATATGTTCAAATGTGTCCTAGAACAACTTCAGATATGTTTAAAATAACGTAATTCCCTTTAATCCATATTGTAGCGCTGTTAAATAGATCTGGCCATTGTTTTATAATTTCGTACTGACTTAGTATTACCAAAATAACTGGTAGCTATTATCACTCTGTCTAGTTTGGCCTTCTATTGAGATTTAGAGATTCGTGCATGTCGTTAGAACCGCAACTGTTAAGAAGAGGAGATAGTGGAGAAATGTTTACGTGCTAAACAGAATAGCAAGTTTCATTGCATTTTACCAGGTAACCACAAAAGTATTTGCAGCTTTCGGAGACTGAGACAAAGTTATAACACATACAATAAAATGCCAGGTCATGGGAAGAGAAAACGTTTTGGAGGGCAGCGTGCAACTCATCAAAGTTGGAGAAGTTGTGTCCATGCAAATGATTGTCGAATGAAAAAAACAAGTGATAATCTGAAGGAAATATATTTGGTGAGTAAGCTGAATGACATAAAAGCTCGCACCCAAGTTATTTGATAGTGTTTCTGGTCAATGAAGCGGAGTGGACACGAGCGTTATCTTGAAGAAGCAGAACTCCCTTTCCGTTGACCAGTCCTGCTTCCTTCTTTTTCAGGTCCTCGTGCTCACGTTACAGTTGTTTGCAGTTCACTGCAGGGGTGATTGTTTCGCCGCGTTGCAAGAGTTCATAACGAACAACACCACGTGCTGTTCAACTTCCACACAGCATAATTTTACGTGAATGCAGTGCTGGCTTCGACGTGTACGTAATTGAGTCACTGGTGGACAACCAATGTCTGGAACGTTTTGGGGTGCTGTAGTGGACCCATTTCTCATCACATGTGAGTACCCTATCCAAAAATGGTTCCTTGTTACAGCGAAAGAGACACGTTGCTGTTTGTTCACTGCAGACAATTCGCGGTGGATCTACTTAGACAATTTGTATGCCTTACCTATTGCATGCAGATGTTTTCGGACGGTGTCATCACTAACACCAAATGACTGGGCTAGTTCCTAGCATGTTTGGCTACTGTTCTGCTCACTAGCAACTTTCAGGGCTTCTGTGTCAAGTCTGACAGGACGACCACTCGGGGACTTGTCTTGAAGGGAATCATCTCCGTCTCTGAACCTTTGAAACCAATTCCGAGTTGTGCGTTCCTTCACAGCATCTGCCCCGAATGCTAAGCAAATGCGACGAGTCCTTTCTGCAGCAGATGAACCGAGTTTAAATTCGTATAACAAACACCCACGAATGATCTCTACTGATACCGCCATTGTAATCGCACGTCTTTCCCCTGCCGAACTGCTTACTCATCTGATTCATATGTGCAGGACATCTTGGGATTTCAGCTGACGATTTACCGCGATCGAAACGCCACCTCTCTTCTAATTCAATCACTACAACGTGTTTCTTAAGCTCTCTCGAAAAACGGCAAATAATTTTGTGGTTACCTGATAGTATTGAAATATTTCAAGTAGTAACCTAATTTGAGAGAAGAACTCAAACTTTACAAATATTTTTGCGTTTAGCTCTCTCATAAGGAACTTTTCTAGTAGGCAGACTTCTTTCCTTGTTTTCCTTTTCCATAAGTGTATTCCTACCTAGGCCTTCTGTGTGAGAGAATAAGATCTCTATAAATTGTTAAGTGTTGTAAATTTGAAAACAAAATATGTTCGACATAATGCAACAATACAAATATTTGCTAATTTCCTTTTCTCATCTACTTACAATCGTTATCATCAGCATCATCGTCATGTTTCCTTGGAGAAGATACTTCAGTCCTAAAAATGATTAATATAGTATCGCATTTTGATGTGTGCTATAGTTCTAGGGAAGCATAGATGCAATCCCTAATTTTATTATTTTCAGTAGGATTTTGGGAGCAACATTATCCTTTGACATAGAAAATACAAATGTAAAGCCTCGTAAAGGATATTCTTTGACATATCGGAAAGCCACAATAAAAATAAATAATAATCTGTCATGTGCACGAAGGAAGTAGATTCATACATTATAAAAGCATTTGCATGTGGAGAGGTTCACCCTGTATTGTGTGCTAACCTGTGTAATACATCTATTATCACGAAATACCTATCTACGTATATATTAATTCTATAAGGTTTTTTACTGTGAGTCCTATTTTGAGAGAACGGCTGAACGTAAAGATATGGTTGAGGTATCAAAATAAAGGTCTTACCATGTAGATGTGCCAGTGGAAGAGAAAAATGAGATTGGGGCAACGGTTCGGGCGTTGTGGGGCGGCAAAGTTCCCATGTAAAGTCTATGGGAGAAGCGTGCGGTTGACATTCGACCGCCTACTGTTGACTCACGCGCTGTTGAAAGCGGAAGCATGGACGGACTGAGATAGTCCAAAGTCCGAAGTCTTTTCTGGGCAAACCGTTGTGCAAAACAACGCTAGCAGGGATTGTGGTATCAAAGTTCTCATCGGAACAGCGAACACTCTCGAAGACCTGATTGCGTTATGCCATTGGACCGCGTGATGTATATATACAATTTAATATTCATTCAATCCAGTTTATTCACGTAGGTAAGACGTTTCCCGTTATGCAAAGATGTAAATAGACATTCCATTGACCATTTTTAGTGAAAATATTACGGGCGACTGCTTTATAGCCCATTCAGTTGCTCACTGTGGTCGTTAAACCTTCAGTCAAAAAAAAAAAAATCGCGAACCTGGACTATTGTCTTAACTGAAGTGGTTAAATGAATTTGTCAATCAAATAAAGTTTACATTTGTTGTTTCATATGAGTTTATTCTTTTCAAAAAAAAAAAAAAAAAAACTAACCGTCGAAAAAAAAACGACAACAACAACGACAAAAAAAAAAAAAACGAGGTACACGATGTCCATATCGCGAATTGATATTAACGTGCTGAAAATAGTGGTATTCCTACAAAGAATGTAGTATAAGTGTATGTGTGTTCACATATTCTTATACTTACAAATTTAAAATCACGTTAAATTTGCTTAGAAACTTTTTACGTGTCTTTGACTTTATATCATCGATTCAAGAACAACAGTAACAAACTTATTTTAATTGGATAAGTAGCTGGAGATCAGTGTGAACAGTTTAGATTGATTTTTGTCTTGTATATCCAGTGCACTTTTTACAGTTGAATCGCAGAAATTTGGCTTAGTCATAGAAAACTGGTGAGTCCAGCGACTCATGGTCTGAAGCTGGACTGTGCACAATTTACAAAGTCTTCAAATTAATGTAAATGAAAAAGTTTTAGAGTTTAAATATCCGTTGTTGCTAGAACTGCTGCGATTTTAATGTCTTGGGGTAGAATAAGGAAAGGAAAAGTTGTCTCTTGAGCTTTCGCTAAAACGTAAGAGAATTCGGGAAAAGATCTGCTTTTCTTTTGTCGCGTTACAACGATTGCAGGGGTTGCGCTGTCGATCGCTAAATTTTCTAGTTGCGATATAGAAGAGGAGTTGACGATTTCTTTTTTACGGTTTCCAACCGTTGGTTGAAGAAGAGTATATGCTCCAGCTTTGTCCGTCTGTCCGTACGATAACTCGCGTAAAAATGGTTCGATTTCCATGAAATTTTAGTATGTGGTAGGGGACCACCTGGGGACGAACCCTATTGAAAATGGGCGAAATGGAGGTCAAAGGTCAGGACATAGGAGTAGGATCGATTCCATTGCCCTTATGCGTCGTGACTTGCGTAAAAATGGTTCGATTTCCATGAAATTTTAGTATGCGGTAGGGGACCACCTGGAGACAAACCCTGTTGAAATTGGGCTAAATGGGGTCAAGGTCAGGACATAGGAGCAGGATGCATTCCATTGCCCTTATGCGTCATAACTTGCGTAAAAAGGTTCGATTTCGATGAAATTTTAGTATGTGGTAGGGGACCACCTAGGGAACCCTGTTGAAAATGGGTGAAATGAGGTCAAAGGTCAGGACATAGGAGCGAGATTTATTTTACAGCCATTATCCTCATAACTTGAGTAATGATTTTTGGTATGTTGGAAAGCGTATCATAAGCAATGCATTACATGATTTTACTAACTGTTTTCATTTGGAGAATGGCAATGGCTATCAGAAGAAAAGTTGCGATCTTTTTTTATAAGTTAAATGCCTTCGATTTTGAAAAAAAAGATGATGAATTTCGTTCTCTCTCTCTCTCTCTCTTTTAAGTATTTCATACATTGGTGACTCTGGGAAATTAATCGGAAATTAATTTTGTTGTCATTGGAAAAGGGTTTTATTTGCACTGACACTCATTCTTAATGTAGGGATGCTGTAACGCTTTCACAAAGCGACGCAACTCTGTTCTGTTTTCCGCTTCATTTCCTCTAGCCTCACGGCTGTCGTTTCGAAGAGAATCTCGTCAAATGCTGCGTCCTTGAGTAGTAGCAAGAGCTACATTGTTCGACAGAAATTAATCTGGTTTAAATTCAGGTTGGCGCGTGACGAAAAATCAACGGAACATCCTGTCAACTGTGTACTGGACATCAACATTGCGCGGCTTTGCGGAAGCCTACCGTCATCGTGATACAGGGAATGAGTGTCAATGCAAAACACATCTAGTACGAAATTAATTCCCAAAGTCACTGATGGTTTAAACATGAAATTGTCTAGTTTAAGTTTTAGAATAATTATGAAGTAAAGTAATAACCGTAACATGGGAGAGAGAGAGAGATGGCAGGAGCTTGCGTTTAATTTTTTCTCCTAATCTGTAGACAGAAAAGTTTCTTTCCTGTACGTAAGTATCGTATCAGAATAATATGACCACCTACCTAATAATAGGAGTAACCACCCTTGGCCCCGATGACAGCGGCGAGACGGTGGCATGAACTCAATGAGGCCCTGGAAGGTTGCCCGAGGCACACGTGCCCATTCGGACTGCAGCAGAGCACGGAGATTCCGGAGATGACGTGGTTGTGGGTCAGCACTTCGAACCTGTCGATCTGAATACTCCCACAAGTGTTCTATTTGATTGAGGTCAGGGATTTCGCCGGCCAAGCGAGAACGGAGGCATCGCTGTCATTTTCTTGGCACCAGTCACGCACCCTCTTAACGACGTGGCAGGGCGCATTTACTGTTGGTGGACTCTATCACCATCAGGGTAAACGTCCAACATGAAGGGATGCATGTGGTCAGTGAGGATGGACAGTTAGCCATTGGCGTTCAGGGACCCATCCAGTGGTACCAGCGGTCCCAGATCATACCAGGAAAACAACCTCCAGACATGCACATTGCCACACCTGGCCTGCAATTGACCGATAAGCCTCTCCGGGTGTTGGTTCTCGTGTGTCTGACGCCATATCCACCACCGCCTGTCACTTCTGTGGAGTAGAAACCTGGATTCGTCGGAGAAGGCAACCTATTCCCACCCTTTCACTGTCCAATGAGGGTAGTCCCATGCGAACTGCAGGCGTCGTTACCGATGGACTTGGATTAACATGAGCGCCTTGACGCAGCGTTGACTGCGGCGACCCATTCGTAAGAGAGTTCGCTCTACTGTTATAGGGGATACATACCTGGGTGCCCCAGCGTTCATCTGCGTGGTCCGTTGCTGCACTGTTGCGCGTCGATTACCCTTTACCAGTTGACGGAGGCGACGTTTTCCTCTGGAGTCGATGACCTTTGGGACTCCACAGTTCTGACGTCGGGAGGTATTCGGTGTGCCAGTGGGCCATTGTTGGTACAGCCTTACTACAGCACCTCGCGAACAGCCAACGAAGTCTGCTGTTTCTGAGATGCTTCCACCCTTGGCATGGCAGCCGATGATCGTTCCTTTTTGAACGTCCGTCAAATCACTACCTCTGCCCATTGTGCTCATGTTATGCACTATGGCTCATCTGTCCTGTTCGGCCGCTCATAACTCCGTGTGGTCGACCCTGTGACGCGCCTGGACGGGTACACTGTGATTCCGGGGATAGTCATATTATTCTGATACGACCGTATATATATATATATATATATATATACTGAGTGGCCAAATTATTATGACCACCTGGTTAGTACGTTGTCGGGCCACCTTTTGCCTTTAATACTACCTGAATTGGTTCTGATGTGGATTCTATTAACTGCCGGTAAGTGGTTTGAGGTCTATTAGCCCTAAGACGATTAATTGCACCCTCCAGCCCTTGAAGATTTTATGGTAGCGAATCCAGCTGTCTGATGCCCCTTTCTTCCTCATCCCACAAATGTTCCATTGGATTGAAATCCGGGGATTAAGAAAGCCAATGTAGCTCGGGAAAAGTCTCTATTATGGTGTTCCTCAAACCATGCGCGTACAATGTGAGCACTATGACATGAAGAAGTGCTGAACTCAAAGTCTTACTGAAAGGAAGTTTTTTTTTTTTTTTTTGGTTAGAGGTTTAACGGCCGCCGTGAGCAACTTAGTGGGCTATAAACAGTCGCCCGTCCCTAATTTAGGGTCACTGGTTCCAGGGAAGGGAGAAAACCAGTGCCGTAAGACAAATACAACACCCATGCCTCACCGGGATTTGAATCCGGACCCATTTCGGACAAATGATCAGAGGCCATCGCTTAGACCACTGCGCCACCAGGGCGGCCTTACTGGAAGTAACCATTTTCATTGGGATAAACCATCAACATAATTGGGTGGACTTGGTTAGCAACGACATTTTAATACCTTTGGGCGGTCGGACGTTGCTCCACATAAATCGAAAGGCTCAAAAACTCCTGCGAAAACATGCCACAGACCATAACGTTGCCTCTGTCAGCTTGAATGGCTACGATGCAAGGTAGGTCCATGCTTTCGTGCTGCTGTCTCCCTATCCTCACCCTACTATCTGTATGGTGTAGTTGAAAACGGGATTCGTCGGATCACATTACCCTTTTCCACTCATTTACTGTCCATTGTGTTTCTGTGCTAACTGGAGGCGTTTCTTCTGGTTGCAGATAACAATGGCTTACTGACAGGCCGTCTGCTTCTGTAGCCCATACGATGTAATATGCGGCGAACTGTACGTTGAAAGACCATCGGACTTGCTCCCTGATTCAGACTGTCTGTAACATTGTTGTCAGAGACTTTTGCCTGAAATCAGTAGACCAGATCTCAAAAAATCAGTAGAAATCAGTAGATCATATTCTTTTTGCTTGAAATATTCACCGCCTTAGAAATGTAATGTGGTATTGGATGTAATCTCAATACGAAGGAACACTTAAATCTTCTGGTATTTTAATATAAAACCAGTACTCTATAATAAGTTGCTATTAAAACTGGAATAAAATTCAAACCAATTAAATCCCGAGACGCTTTTCTATAAGATATTACTGATGTTGAGTCTTATAAAATAATGTCATCGTTAAAATTAATGTTGGTGTAAATGATCATGGCATTTGCCTTTTAATGTAGTCACAGTTGGATTGATCCCATTTGTTGGCTTCCGGAAAACAAAGAGTTATATACTTACACTTCTTACTAAACGATACCCAGATGTTCCCAAAGTACGTAAAAAAGGTGCTGAACTCAAAAGCAATATATATATATATCATCATCATCATCATTGTCAACCATTATCAATCCACTGCTGGACGAAGGTCTCCCCAAGTTTCCTCCACAACGGTCTGTCTTGTGCCAGTCTCCTCCATGTCACTCCCGCATATTTACGAATTTCATCCACCCATCTCCCATGTGGTCTTTTTCTGGGTCTTTTCCTGTCCCTTGGAATCCAATCTAAAATTTCGGCTGTCCATCTATGGTCTGTCCTTCTGGCAGTATGTCCAGCCCATTGCCATTTCAGGGATTTAACTCTGATCATGATGTCTTCCACTCTCGTCATTTTTCGGATCCACGAGTTCCTCTTCTTATCTCTCCTGGTTATACCAAGCATGCACCTCTCCATGCTGCTTTGAGTTGTCTGCAGCCTTTGTACGTCTCTTTTAGTTAAGGTCCACGTCTCTGCACCATACGTAAGCACTGGAAGGATGCATTGATCAAACACTTTTCTTTTAAGACATAATGGCATATTGCTCTTGAAAATTATGCTGTTTCTTCCAAAAGCTCTCCAGGCAAGTTTTGTACGCCGATTAATTTCTTCATCGATGTGACCCTCACTTGATATCTGCTGTCCAAGATAAACATATGTATCTGTTATCTCCAGTTTTTCTCCATCAATCGATAAATCTTCATTTCTTGTAAAAGCATTGAACATCACTTTTGTCTTCTGAAAGTTCATTTTTAATCCCACTTCTTTACTCTTGTCAGCAAGTTCCTGGATCATACTCTGCAGCTCTGATGGGGTAGTTGCAAAAATGACTACGTCATCAGCAAAACGAAGGTGGGTTAGATAATCTCCATTAATCTTTATCCCTTTGTTTTCCCAGTTCAGTGATTGAAAGACATTTTCCAATGTGGCATTAAAGAGCTTCGGAGATATGGTGTCACCTTGTCTCACTCCCTTTCCAATTTTTATGTGTGTTGTATTTTCAAACAGCCGAATCTTTGCACTTGCATTTTCATAGATGTTATTAATAATATTAATGTATGCATCCTCAATACCGCAGGATTTCAGAGCCGTGGTAACTGCTGATGGTTTCACCGAATCAAAGGCTTTTTCGTAATCGATAAAAGCCATGCACAATGGAAGTTCATATTCCCTCGCTCTTTCAATTAGTTCTCTCAGTACATGGATATGATCTATTGTGCTGTAGCCACTCCTGAATCCAGCTTGTTCTCTCGGTTGAGCCATGTCCAGTGTTACCTTCAAGCGGTGTGAAAGAACTTTAGTGAAGATTTTATAAACCACTGATAGGAGGCTGATAGGTCTGTAGTTCCTGAGATCCTCAATGTCACCTTTTTTATGTAGCAGGATCATTGTAGCGTTGTTCCAATCCTCAGGAATCTTCCCTTCATTAAGGCATCGAGTGAAAATTTGGGCGAGTACTGTTTCAATTTCTCCACTTGCTTCTTGTATGATGTCTATAGTAATTCCATCTTCTCCTGGAGCTTTCCCCCGCTTCATGTTCTTGATTGCATGAGCAACTTCTGCTGGGAGGACTGGAAGAACTCTGGTACCTTTCATGATGTCTGGAGTACATGTATCATCCCTTTCATATAATTTGGAGTAGAAATCTTTCACTCTTGTCAAAATTTCGCCTCTATTTCTTGTTATAGAACCGTCTTCTTTTCTCAGAGCCATAATCTGTTTTCTTCCCTTACTGAGATGTCCCTTTGCTATCTTAAGGCTTTGGTTGTTTTCAATTGCTTTCCTCACTAGCTCACAGTTGAATTTCCTTACGTCTTCAGTGATACTTTTTCGTGTTGTCTTGCATAGCTCTATATATTCCACTTTGGAAGTCACATCTTCTTTAGTTGTCCTCATCTCTCTTCTTTTTTGCATCAACATTTTGGTTTTTCCTGATAATTTGTTCACATGCAACTTGTTCTTAGACCCAGCTAATTTTGTTGCTGTTTCCATTAGAGCTTTGGTTACTTTTCTGTTAACTTCCGAAATATCCACTTCTTCCGATGTTAGGCCTTCTAAAGCAGAGAATCTGTTCTTCAGTTCCAACTTGAAAGTATTATGGTGTTTTTTAAGGTTGGTTATGTCAATACATTTTGTTTGTCTTATGAGCTTGCCACGTTCCAGTTTAGTGTTGAGGTGCATCTTACATCTCACCAATCTATGGTCACTACCTGTGTTGAACTTGTTCAGCACACTGCAGTCTTCGATGACGAATTTTTTGTTACACATAATAAAATCAATTTCACTTGTCGTCCCAATTGGATGTCTCCATGTCCATTTCCTGTGTGGCTTTTTCTTGAAAAAGGAGTTCAAGATGAAAAATCCTTCTGCCTCTGCAAACTCAACGAGAGTATTTCCACGCTGGTTTCTGTTGCCGTGACCGAATTTACCTACTGAAGTTTCATTCTGTTGCCGTTGCCCTATTTTTGCATTGAAATCTCCCATAATTATCTTCAAGTGCTGCTTACCTTTATTATTTAGATGACGAATTTCCTCATAAAATTCTTCAATTTCTTCTTCAGGATGACTTGTGGTGGGTGCATAAGTTTGAATAATCTGAGCCTGGTATCTTCTCGATAGTTGGATAACGAGTCGTGCAGCTCTGTCAGAGGAACTTTCAACTTCTACCACTTTATCCTTCAGTTTCTTGTTTATTATAAATCCAACACCACTAGTTCTGCCAGTATCTGTCCCACGATAATAGAAGAGATGTCCACTTTTCAGTTCAATGAGATCTTCTCCTTTTCTCCTTACCTCACTTAGCCCGACGATGTCCCACTTGATCCTTTGTAGTTCCTCTTCTAATTCAAGAAGTCTTGAATCAGAAGATAGGGAGCGTCCGTTATAGGTAGCCAAGGTCAGCCTCAAATGGCAGCCTAGTCCGGTCCTCCGGGGATTCTTAGCACCCTCTGCCTTCATGTCGCACTGGCCGCTGCCTTGGCCAGGTACATTCCAGCTGCCGGAGACTGAGGGCCAAGATTTAAGTTGTAGAGTCATTTTGGAGGTGTTTGGCCATAACTCACCACGCTGGCCAAGCGGGTTGGTGAGTGTGGGATAGCATTTCCTCTGATCCCGATGGTATAGTTATACCGCTATTTGCGGTCGTCAGAGCCCCTTTAGTGGGAACAGGATGCACCACGAGAAGGCGGGGTTGACATTTGTCAAGGAGAGGCTGTGATGTTACGCATCACCTGACCTTACATCCCATATATATATATATATACGTATATATCAACCATTATCAATCTACTGCTGGACGAAGGTCTCCCCAAATTTCTTTCACAACGGTCTGTTTTGTGCCAGTCTCCTCTATGTTACCCCTGCATACTTTCGAATTTATACGTGTATATATATATATATATATATATATATATATATATATATGTAGTCACAGTTGGATTGTATATCACCGTACTATAGCCATTTTCCTAATATTCTGCGTTTCAACAAAACTAAGAAAAATCTTTGTATAACATATTAATTAATTATCTTGAATAAAAGAATATTTCATGAAAACCAGTATGAATTTAAAAATATAATAGGTAGCAGGTGTTGAATAATGTTAGTCTTCGGTAGAATTTTCTCTGCACACCAGTTCTGAGGTGAGTTATTCCGATTGGATCCGTAGATGGTGAGTACTGAAAAAATGCACACATTCTTAGACAGCATGTCCCCGAGTGTGTAGGTGTTCTCAAAACAGAGAAAAATCAGTAGATTACGGAAATGTATTAGTAGACAGAAGTCAAAAACAATAGAACTGCTGATAAATCAGTGGAATGACAACACTGGCTGTAATCTGACGAAGTGTTGCCCGTCTGTTGAACTGAACAAGTCTGTCTACACTCCGGTCAGCTCGAGCATAACTTCTAAAATCATCAGAGTTGTTTTTGCGTGTGTCTTTGACATCGTTGCTTTTCATGTAGAACCTTCTTTCAGTAAGCGAAACTTTAAAACTGTGAAACTGTGGACATAGGAGATCCTCATCTATCAATCACTCGAATAACGCAAATAATCCTAGAATGTGACAGTGACTCCTCTCAATTTTTTGAAAGCATGCTTCAGACTGAACAAAACGAAAGCTAGACGCATTAAAGTACTATGGAGCAGTCGTTGATGAGCAGTAGCATTAATTTGTCTCCATTTTGATAAAATGCCTTGTAACTCCGACAACTCAACTCTTTATTTACAACTGGTTATAAAATTGCTTTCCAATTTTTAATGAAAAGTGTACTTTATTAATTAGTGAATAACTATAGCTTGAAAAAAATGTTCATGCAATTAAATTTGACATCATTTTATTAAATTTAGTGCTTCGATTAAATGTAGCTGTAGGAATTTAAAAATTGCAAATGCAGTGGCAAAGGCCAAAGAAAAATTCCAAAGCAGAGTTTAGATATTATTTTTTTACACTTAGTGGGTAACTTTATCTTCGTATAGATAAAGTTTTCTCATGATTTTTAGAGCTTATGTGAACGAGTATTTAAGTTATAATAGTGTTTTTGTTATGATGGCCAACAATTATGAATTCAACTTGAACCTAGACTCGTGTTTTTGGAAAATACAAAGTATTTTAATGCACATAACTATGAATGCACTAGTGTTTTTGCGAACATTCTGCATGTGCTTGTTATAATAATAAAATTCTTATAATAAATGTGTATTTTGTTTTCTTTTCATTTTTTTTTCACGTTTGCAAACATGGTTAAAAGCTAATACTGATTATAGTTTCTCCTTCTGTAGTTGCGATGACGTCACATCCAACCAATGAATCGGAGCTACAACTATACAGGGTGTTACAACGAGCTAATCTTCTGTCTTATTATGATACATTCATCTGTCAAGGTAAGATAGTTTTTAATATCCTCAAGTTATATTGTTTCCTTAACGCGGAGGAAATATTTAAGAAAATGTATTGTTATCAAAATTGGGTAGACTCTCTTGTGAAAATTAAGATTGTAACTTTTATTTGTTATCGTACTTTTTTGCACTTGAGATTTCTTTAGGCCAATACTGTTAGTTCTGATTAATTAACTGGGTGAGAAATATTTAACATTTTGTTTAGAATTCTAGTGCTTTTGTAAAGTAGGTGCCTTCAGATGGCAATTTAATGGAAGTAAAAATATTCATAACTGTAACCCAATGCTTTGGTCAGAATATCGTTTACTAACATTCATGTATATCCATATGGTGCGGGTCAATTATTCCGTGATAGTTACAAAATTTTAAAAAGTTAGTCTCACTTTTTGTTGAAAATAATCATATTTTGTGCTGTTCGAAGTTTTAGGCACGTGATTACCTGCAATAATGCTTTACTGCTCCTACTTTATTCAATAAGTGTAAGTCTTATCCAACTTGATGTGATTGGCTGGTGCTTTCACATTAACTAATTTTCTAAAACAGTAGTTCTAAACCTGTAATTATGAGGTGACTAAATTATGTAAGGTCCGTGAAAATAGTGCAAAAGTTAAATAAACAAAAAAATTATTAATTCTCACCAAAATATGCTCAGTTAATTCTTCTTCTTTGTAATCTCGAAAAGCACTTTATTGATTTTCTAGTAGCTGATTTTGCATTCTTCTGGGTGTTCCCAGTATCTTAAATACAGGGTGTGTCTAAAATCTTTCCCTGATTACGATTAATCATATAAAATGAACCGAGCTAGCTAGACGTACGCGGTTTGTTGCATTGATTAGATCATATTCTCAAGTTTTTTTTTGTTCGTTGTACTTTTAGAACAATAGGTGGCGCTGAACGTCTGTAGCGTAGTTTGTTGTTGAAAGCGTCAGTCGGCAAAATGGCGTCTATGCAGGAGAAGGCTAGGAGAAGGTTTCATGAAACCAAATCTGCAATTTCAGTGCAGTGGAAGTTTAGGCGTGAGTATGATAGAGCTCTGCCTGATGAGAACAGCACTAGACCTCGGAATACACCCGAATTGTGGAACGCTCTGCAGGAAGTATGGTGTTCCTTTCCTACAGCATATTTCCAGAAGCTAGTGGAGTCCATACCCCGTCGTATTTCTGCAGTCCTGCGCTCCCGTGGGGGACCTACCAAGTATTAGGCTGGTGTACCACTTTTTCTTGTACTTCAGTGTACATGATATCTTTATAGTGAGACTCAGATTTCCATAAAAAAATATGTGCAAAACTTCCTGATTTTATATCTGGGATTTCCGAAATTGTCAGTCTGTACACGAGAAAAGTTTCGGAACCTGTAACGAAAAGCCTTCCTACAATCAAGTATGATGCATTTGCGTCTAACTTGAATGAAAAGAAATGTATTTGTAGCATGGATTAGAGATGAATTCGGACTCAATTTTAGGATCCAGGGCCCGGATTCTTGGAAAATTTTGCTGATCAAGCCTTGCATTTATGCATTATACACTGGCCAAAGATATGGCACAAGCAAGGATTAGTTTAGAAATCATTAGTTTAAAAAGTTTAGTTCAGTTAATCCACTTCACAATATTAATATGTTTTTAGAAATACTACGCATAAAGCCAAATGTTCTAAAATGTGGATTTGAAAATAAATAAATAATCAACGTGCCCTTCGACCGTATCAGGGGAATCAGTAATTTTGGTAAAAGCTGAAGAAAGGAAAATCGTTTAGAAACAAAAAATTCCATTCGTTATTTCTTTTTGATTTCTAAATTTACTTTTATTTTGAATAAATTGCATTATAAAAGTACAACGCCGTACAGATAGTTGCAAGTGTTTGAAATTTTGACTCTAGAAAACTAATCTTTGCAATATAATTTACATATATGCTAATTGATAAAGGTAGTTTAGAGTGATGTAGTAGAATTTTAAAAAAAGCTTGTAGGGGAATTTCCAAAATTAAAAAAAAGAAGAACGTAAAAGCATTCCAGACCAGATTATTCTGCATTTTGTAACATTAACAAAGCTTTGCGCTTAATAGTATAATAATCACAATATTATCATATGTGTGTGCAGTTTCCAGATCAAGTTCATCATGAAAAAAGAGAGAGAGAAATTGCATCTAATGCCTCAGCGCTTCAACTTGATCTTCTTTTCTCTAAAACTCGACCTGCTGCACTAAAAACCAACGTCACCCCAAAAATCGCGGGAATGAGGAAATTTAAAAAAATAAATAACAATACTTCTAACTGCACAATTTTGGAAATTAATAAATCATTTTAAAGATAAGATTCTTGATTTTTAATAAAATACAAAACATGGGAATGTGTTTTTTTCCCAGTTTTTCGATACCAAACCTCCTTAAACTAATCCTTGCTTGGGCCATAGCTTTGGACAATGCATAATGCAAGTCTTGCTAAGCAAAACTTGTCTTCCAATGGCAGCTAACTTAGGAAATTGAAAATCCTTCCACCATGGTAAAAAATCCACAATGAAATTCAACACGTGTAATTCAACTGGGCTCGGAATTACACGTGTTCAATTAATTACAGTAATGAAATTCAAGACGTGTAATTCCGAGCCTAGGCCCGGGTTTTTCGGTAGTTAATGAATTCTGAGCCCGTCCGAGCCCGGGTCCGAGCTCATCTCTAGCATGGATATTTAGGTGCGACCGAAAGCAAGGTACATCTCATCTCGCGAATTGAAAACTTCATTAATTACATTTGGAGCACATATTTCAGAGGATGCGCCTGCATGCAGCATGAGCGTTACGAATTGATAGGTGTTGTAGACTGAAAGAAATCGCTTCTTTTATGAAGTGCAGTGAAGCTGTTCCTTTGGCTAGTTTTTAAGATATGTAGAAACTGGTCTCGGTTAAAGATTTCCAATAAGGTTATTGAAGGTTGATAAAAACTTGTACAAAACAAATGGTTGCTTATCATATCGTTATTTACTGCAAGTAGAAGAAACTTCTTGATATGTCTTCATTAATTGTAGAATTTTAAGTGTTGGCCAAAAAGATGTTGAGGTTGAAAACGAAATGCCATAATATAATATGATATTTATGAGAACTGGAAAGCTCTACTAAAAAGAATTATTTTTTCTTAAAGAAGCAAAATTTATGTGTTGTGGCCAACGCATAGAGACTAAATGTGAAATGATTAGTAGTCATTCCGTGGACGCAGTGGTCTAAGCACTGGCTTCTAACCGTATGTCCGAAATTGGCCCGATTTCGAGTCCCGGATGAAGCATGGGTGGTCCGCTTGTCTTACGGCTTTGGCTCTGTTGCTTCCCCAAAACCAGTGACCTTAAATTAAGGACGAGCGGCTGTTCATAGCCCATAGAGTTGCTCACGGTGATCGTTAAACTCTGAACAGATGTAATATTTGATTGCACGATGGTTAAGATTGCGAATTTTGCCTTATCCTACCACTAGGTTCGGTTTGAATCCCAAGTAAGATATGGATATGATTTTATTGTAAGGTTATAAATCTTTTTCTTGCATCAGGTAACCAGAAGATGTGGATGCACCATTTAATACCCCCTTCGATATTCAGGAGTGAAGAATAGTGAAGAAGTGATAAAATAGTATGTAAGAAAATAATAAAGTGTGAAAATTCTAAGTAAGAAAATAGTAGAGAAGTGAGAAACTAATTTAAGAGATTCGTTCCTGCTGAAATATTTTTACTTAAAATCCCTGAAATGTGTAATTTGCCGTTTCTTAGTGATTCTTGGTCAGTGAAATTCAAATTAATTGTTTAATGCAGTTATTGATTATTGGACATAGCACAAAAGTAATGAAGAAACTGTAAGAAAATAGTAAAGAAGTGAGAAAATTGTAAGTAAAAAATAATAAATTGAGTAAGTAAGAAAATGTTAAAGAAGTGAGAAACTAATTTAAGAGATTCGTTCCTGACGTAATATTTTTACGTAAAATCCCTGAAATATGTAACTTGCCGTTTCTTAGGGATTCTTGGTCAGTGAAATTCAAATTAATTGTTTAATCCAATTGCTGATTATTGGACATAGCACAAAAGTAATGAAAATAAACAAATGAGAAAATTGTAAATAAGAAAATAGGAAAGAAGTGAAAAAATAGTATGTAAGAAAATAATAAAGTGAGAAAATTTTAAGTAAGAAAATAGTAGAGAAGTGAGAAACTAATTTAAGAGATTCTTTCTTGATGAAATATTTTTAATTTTTCATTTATTTTGTATTTCCGCTGAGTATTTTCATGTAAAATTGAATTGCAAAATATTGTATGACACTTCTTGTTTTTATGGAATGAATTATTTCAAAGTAACACAGCACATTTTCCGGTTATTTCTTATTAAATAAAAGTGAACGATTAGTATGCGTTATGGCATTTCAGAAATCAGTTTCAGAGAAACATTTCTTTCAGTATTGTGCAGTATTCGTTAGTAAAATCTACTTCGTGTCAAATTTAGGAAAGGAATAAGATTTCATTAGCTGCCTAACAGATTCTCGTTTCTCAAAGTAATACTGAAAATTAATATTCCAGCAATACAACTTCCATTGTTGAAAAATAATTCATCATATGTAGTTCGTTTGCTCTAAGATGCTTTCTCAAAATTTTGTTTAGGAATTTTTAAATAAAGCAGCTTCCGTGCTTTAATTTTGTTCGTAGACAAACCGGACTGTATTTTTCTTCTTTTTAATGAACTTTCGCCAAATATTGGAAAATGGAAATCTAAAACTGATCTTAATATGAAAAACACCGGTACGTTTCCTACTAAAACTCTTTATAATTGTGGGAGGTGTAAATAAAAAATCAGTAAATAACGGAAATTTTGTAAATTGATTAATAGGTCTCGGAAATCCAGAGCTCCTCTTCAAAACGCGTGTACACTAGAGGTCTTTGGTGAGCCCGACCTGACCCAATTCCGTGCGGTTAAGACCCGGCCCGTTTTGAATAGTAGACATTCGGCCCGGACACGTCAATTGCCGCTATTGTTTAGGCCCAGCTAGGCCCGTGATGTGCCATTTTGTATTATTTTATCTTTCTATTGCATTTTATTAAATTGTGAAAATTAAATAATGAAATGAGATATTATTGAAAATATTTAGTTGAATGTAATCTAAAAATTATAACTAAACTTTGGCCATTATTATCGAAGGTTAGAACCTCTAAAGAGAGAAAAAATAGGACTGAGCGCATTCAAAATCTCCCTTTTTCTAAACTAGCAAGCTGTAACACCACAAAATCCAATCTTTATATAGATTAGTGATAGGAAAAACCATCGATGTCGTCCCACTCTCGCATACAAACACACACACTCCACCCCACTGCAAACAGTAGGGGGGGGGGTCTGTTTCCCCCTCCACGCGACACACACACACACACACACACACACACACACACACACACTCGCTCAGAGTCGAACTTTTTTGTTGTCAAGAAGCCCCAAGGTGGCTTTACCATCTTAATACCTACAGATGGTAAAAACACTTTGAGTGCCTCTCCTTGCTTTTGTGATTACGCCCTGGGCTATGTCATGGAAGTAAGTCAAGCCAGCAAAACAGTTAAACACACCTGGAAATCGGGAAAACCCACTTTTTTCTTTCTTTACCATTGCGATAAAAAGAATGGGTCAACTTGGCCCGGGCTCGGCCCGTTGTTTTGTTCTTTTTTCTAAAAAAGCCCGACTCGACCCGTGCAGACCTCTAGTGTTCACACGCACACTGACCCGATTTTATCAGATACATCACCGTGTTGTGTGTATGGAAAACACCAGTCATAGGCTAACGTTTGGAATAATAGTTGAGTGTGAGGAATGCAATGAATGCAATATGAGAACATGACACAGCATTTACATATGCTCCCCTCCATCAGTTATTTACTAAACCTCAAGAACACCTGCGTGCAAACTTTGGATGCCAATTTCTCCATGTTACTTATTTTTCTCCTGGATATAGTTAAAGATTGAAAACAAAGGAAGTAAACACATTGTACATGTACTGAATTCATGCAGCAAAGGCAGATAATGAAGTGATACGAGTTTTTTTTAGTTTTTTTTTTAATTTGGTGAGAGCTGAATATTTTTAGGTATATTTTGTGTAAGTTCAAAGTGCCATAAATATTTTTTTTAATTCGACTGTTATTTCAACAGTCACACTACCTATGAATGCTCTGTTTTGTAGCCACATGTGAGGGTGTACGTAATAAAATAAACACTCAGTGTTTACGTGAGCGCGTGTGCTTTCCTGAAGTATTGGAACACCCCAGAGAGATAAAGGTCGAGATGTTATTTTCTTTTTAATAAGGTGTAGAAAGAACCACATTCGCTGCACGCAAGAACTTTCTACGTACCTGTGTGAAGTTTCTTGGGAAATTAGTCTGCAGGATTTTCTTGACTTTCGTTATGGAAATCTTGCACCTCAGGAAAGATTTTGTTCCACTTCATTCGAGCACAGATTAAGCCCCCGAAAAGTCCGTTAACAGGCCCAAAGTACACCTTACTAGATTTTGCTTTGTGATATGGGGCATTGTCTTTCTGTCTCGGTGATGGCCTTTCTCCGCAGATTTTCATGAAGGCAATATTTTCTAGGACGTCCATGTGCATATCTTCATTCATGGTGGTATCGATAGTATCCGATTATCGCAAGAAATGCCCCCTACTTCCACCATCATGTTTTTATTTTTGATGCCAACTAGTCTTGTTTGCTGCATCTGCCGAGCTGCTTGCCAGATTCATGTTTTCTCGTCCATTGAAGACAAAATGCAGCCAATTTTTTTTTTTTATGTTCCAAATACGTTCTCGCTTTCAGTGTTCCATGGCCAAGTTTTGAGGTATGGAACTAATTTCAAACTTCCCCGAGCGCCAACACATTTCAGGGTGTCGTGATCAGCAGCTTGACCGTGTAAACTCAATGAATGTTATCTCCCACACCCACTAGCCATCCCTCCCGCTCACTCTTAGACCAGACTGCGCCAAAGCTTTTCTTGCGAGTCGGCTTGGCAACCAGTGCTAAGACGGGCAAAGTCCGAGTCCGAAAACCGAGGACCGACTTTCACGGGCGCGGGTTGTGTGATATTTACTACGGTTCGATCTCGGGCTGTGAATGTACTTTTTTTTCTTTTAAACTGTGATTTTGTATGATTAAACGTACGAGGCTTTTCTTACAGCTCCTATTTGGTTGAGGGAATTACTCCGCTACCAGGTCTGAGTGGGGACTGAGGTAGGCTATGAATTATGGGCTTCGGGGTCAAATGCTATAGGCCACGCATTAATGGGTTCCTACAAAGGAGGAAAAGCTTCTTCAAGAACTGTAGGTACTAGATACCACACCGTCAAAATTTCACCCCTTTCCCCCACGCAGTAGCGCCTTATTAGTTTTACTGGCCAACGTGTGTAGATTGCAGGGCAGCGCGATTTTGCTAGATCTCCGGCTGCCCGAAGCATTTCAGAGGGAAACGGGACCCCAAAGAAATTGTGCAGCTGTACTTTAAATAGAGGTGCTCTCTCTCTCTTTCTCTCTCTCTCTCTCTCTCTCTCTCTCTCTCTGGGACCGCGGATAGCTTAGTGGTCAACGTTCGTGACTACCACGGAGAAACCTCAGCCTCCATCCCAGTCAGGTACGAACGCTGGAACCACTAAATATCCGCCGTGCGTCGGATGGGCACGTTAAGCCGTCAGACCCCGGGTACTGGCCCCCGGTAGTAAATAAGGGCGTCTTCTGCCTCGCTTCCGTGTCGCTTTCCTATCGGGCACTCTAGCCCAAATCTCCTAGCTTCCTATTTCTAAGGGTTGTTTAAGACCTGGGGTCAGACACTCCCTTCCTAAAATCCTCTACATATGATCTGATCTGATCTGATGGGCACATTAAGCCGTCGGACCACGGGTACTGCCACCACCCCGGTAATAAATAAGGGCGCCTTCCTTCCCCTTTCTACCTCGCTTCCCTGTCACTTTCCTATCGGGCACTCTAGCCCAAATCTCCCAGCTTCCTATTTCTAAGGTTTGTTTAAGACCTGGGGTTAGACACTCCCTTCCTAAAATCCTCTACATATAATCAATCTGATCTGATCTATCTTACTAGTTGAAAAAGACATTGGTGAATTGTAAGGGGAAGAAAGGGGATGGAGGTCTAGAAGAGGATATTTTTTATTAATAGCTAAATAGGTCAGTTTGGGTTTTAGGACTCATCCGGGCTCGGGCTCTGTTTTGCAATATTGAATTCGGGGTGACATACTTCTGGCTCGGACGGGCTCAAGCTGACATCACTATATTGACAAAAGTCACCGGACACCTAAAAGAGAAACACAACATAGCATTTATTGGCATACATTAGTACGGTGTCGGTCCACCTTTGGCCTTAATGCATGCACTGACCCTTCGAGGCATGCTTTCGACAAGGTTTTGGAACACAGTACATAATGCTTCCATTCAGTACATAATGCTGCAGCTAACTGTTGCTTAGTAGTAGGCCTTGGTTCCAAACTTCTTATGCGGCGCTCTAATTCATCCCATAGGTGCTCTATGGGATTAAGATCAGGGTTCTGTGCTGGCCAGTTCACACACGATACAGAATTACACGCCGTAACAGTCCTTGCATTATGGTTCAGTGCATTATCCTGCTGGTACCAACAAGGCTCGGTTCCATAGTATTGCCACAGAGTTGCTAGGGCATAATTGTTCAGAATATCGAGGTAGACGTGCTGATTAGCAGTCTTATCCACGATAACCAATGGGCCGGGACCATACCACAAAAAACACCGCCACACGAGTACACTGCCAGCTCCAAATTTGACCGTAAGAACAGTACACTGTGGTAAATAGAGTTCCTCCGTCTGCCGCCATACCCACACACGGCCATCAGACTGACGGATCGTGTGTCTTGATTCGTCAGTCCATAGGATGGGTTTCCATTGATCTACGGTCCATGTTAAAAGTTCTTTACACTATGCTAAACGACGAGTAGCATTCCGAGTGGAGATGAAAGGCTTATGGTTACCGCACGACCACAGTAACCCATGGAATGAAGTTCTCTGCGTTTGGTACGTGTACATACCGAAATTCCAGCATTTTTACTCACATGTACACTGAGGTCTTGGGCAGTAATCCGTCGATTAGCTGTAACGACTCTCCTGAGGCTTCAACGTACTCTATCACTGATTTTCTTTGGTCTGCCGGTACGTTTTGCTGCTTCAGGCACGACACGTGTCTTGCACTTATTCAGTACATCCAAAACTGTTGACTTGGGTATGTTTTAAACGCCTCTCGAATTCTCTTATGGTCAACCCACTAATAAAACACCCAACAATCTTTCCTTTCTCAAAGTCAGTTCAGCGACATTTTCACTCAACCTCACAGTGCGATATGATCGCGGTCAGCTGCAGGCTTGTTTTTATACCGTTTTCAGGTGTACCATGCATCTTAACAACGCAGCGGATTCGTTCATTTGCTTTTGAAGGGGTGTCCGGTGACTTTTGTCAATATAGTGTACTTCTGACTCAGAAGTGCTCGGTCTGGAATATTTCTGGCTTGGATGGGCTTGGGCTGGGATATTTCTACCTCGGATGGGTTTGGGATGGCATATTTTGGCACGGGCGTGCTCGGTGTAACATACTTCTGAATCAGACGAGTTAGGGTTCTTAGAATTGAGCCCGAACTCAGCTGCGATGACGACAAATGCTGAAGCTTTGAGGCCTTTTTCTGTGGAAGTACATCGTTTCCCACCCAAGCTGAGGTGCCACTCGGATATTTCCGTTCCGCGTCAATTCTCGTACAGTATTCCATATTGTCGTGATGGCGAAGTTCAGCTGTTCAAAAATCCGCCTCTTGCTTTTTGCAGCGATATGACATCCGGTGGCTTGTCTACGTGCGAAAACTAATGCTGTTCGTGCTGTTTTAGTTGAAAACGAAACCGATGTTTACTAACGTCTCCATTTCATGTTCCTAGAGCGTGACATCTACATCATTTTGTATAACATCTGTGACGTGCCTACCCAGCAGGACGCACACGACATAAAGGCAGATAGCAGCGATAACGAACGTCCGCGTAGCTCAATTGGTAGAGCGACTTATTCCGGAATGACGGGAGACGGGTTCGAACCCCGGCGTGGACAAAAATGACAGAGAAATTTACTTCGTTATAATGGCGCCCGAACTTTCCGGATGACCCGGCCGTTCAAGATCTCGTAATGGTATGATGTTCTCTCCACACCGCGAGATAGGAAAAATAAGAGAATCCCTTCTTCAGCGCTTCGAAAAATAAATGTGTGTGACGTTTCATTCCACACACCAGATTGACTGGGAATTCTCAAGTGCACGTTCTACAGCGGATGGCTGCCTGCAACGATTCATGGTCACGGCTGACCCGTGGGCCATGCCCCCGGCTCTCTTTCAGGGGGGAGATGTGACGTGCCTGCCCCGCAGGACGCACACGACATAAAGGCAGATAGCAGCAACAACGAACGCCCGCGTAGCTCAATTTGTAGAGCGACTTATTCCGGAATGACGGGAGATGGTTTCGAGCCCCGGCGTGGACAAAAATGACGGAGAAATTTACTTCGTTATAATGGCGCCCGAACTTTCCGGATGACCCGGCCGTTCAAGATCTCGTAATGGTATGGTGTTCTATCCACACCTCGAGATAGGAAAAAGAAGATAATCCCTTCTTCAGGGCTTCGAAAAATAAATGTGTGTGACGTTTCATTCCACACACCAGATTGACTGGGAGTTCTCAAGTGCACGTTCTACAGCGGATGGCTGCCTGCAACGATTCATGGTCACGGCTGACCCGTGGGCCATGCCCCCGGCTCTCTTTCAGGGGGGAGATGTGACGTGCCTGCCCAGCAGGACGCACACGATATAAAGGCAGATAGCAGCAATAACGAACGCCCGCGTAGCTCAATTTGTAGAGCGACTTATTCCGGAATGACGGGACCCGGGTTCGAGCCCCGGCGTGGACAAAAATGACGGAGCAATTTACTTCGTTATACATCCCTGCCTGGGTGTTCCAATACTTTTGAAAACATATTGTGAGGCCTTTTTTTTTATGTTAGTGTAATTTAAATTTGATTTTCATTTTCCAATAGTAGTCACACAACACCGTCGCTTTAAAATCTCTTATGCATTTAAGGAATCAAGCACCAATCCAATCAAACAAGCACCAGAAAGAAAAAGCAAGAAAACAGAGAAACATAAACTGCCGATTTCGAATTCTTGAGTCTAAATTCACTTTGTATTCATGTGAAGAGCAGGAAAATGTTTATCTTGTTATATTATTAATTGCTGTTGCAAATGTATTTTGAAGTGTATTCTGACTTGTGAAATAATGTAATGGATTTTTATGTGCTATAGTCTGCATATTTTGTGTGCTAATGTTTTCCAAGAAGAGTAGTTTTATGAATTAAGTATTTGCTGGATAAATTCTCATTGCATTAATTACTTAAAATAGTACAAAAATCATAAGCTGGAGAGAAGCTGTTTGGAATTTGATTTCTATTTCCCCCCCCCCTAAATACGCTAAATTTCGTTGAAATCGTTTACATCTCAGGCTATATGTAATAATTTTAGACATTCTTACTAAGCATGCAATTCTCTGTGTACTATCACTGCATTTCATATATTTAACAAAATCATTATTTGGTGGAATGTATTTGCTTACTTTCTTGATGCCTCTTCAGAAAACCATTATTAACTGTTGTGTTGAAGCATATTTTTATATGAAGTGGCTGCCTTTGATGTTGCCAACAGCATCAACGTTTTTTCTGTTGCATGAAATGTTCTGGATGTATGGACTCCCATTTCATGCATTTTAACTGCACCTATTTTTTTTTTCTTTTATGGTTGTACATTTCAGTGATTCATAACTAGAGCGTGGCTGTTGTCATTAGGTATTAAAAATGTTCAGTATTTTTAAAATGATGAATGTACTTCTCGCCTTTATGTCATATAATTTCTTATACGAGGTGTGACCAAAAAATATCCAGACTAGTTGCATAAGTTCAGAATTGCGCTACACACATGAATCGGCTTGGCACAGGTTGACCTTGGAACCTACTACGCATGTTCCGTGAGTCACACCCTTCCTCTTCGTCCGTTTTTTTTTTTTTTTTTTACAGCAGTGCTTTGTTGTTGCGTGTGTGTGTGTTTGTGAAACTGTTCGTCGCATTTGTAATCTCGAAAAGAGTTGATCAACAAATTTGCATCAGATTTTGTCAAAAACTTCGCGAAACTTGCAAAGACACATCCTTAAAGTTACAGAAAGTCTATGGGAAGGATTATATGAGTCCTGCACAAGTTTTTTTATGAGTGTTACAAACGTTTTAAAGATGGTCGTGGACAGTGGCTGATCCAGCGGGAGCGACTGGGACGATCGCCCCCCCCCCCCCCTTAAGCCCTAACGATTTTTTTACGTTTAAAGTAGCGAAGATCGTAAGTAATTAACTTCGCATATTTTGTTTTCAAAAAATTAACAAATAAACTTAGTACAGAGTATTTAAAATACTTATTACACTAGGTTCAGTAAAAAAAGAAAGAGAAGGAAATAGAATAAAAAGAGAGAGAGGACGCGCAAAAGATAAACGGAAAACAGGGACAGCGGGGGTAAAAAACATGGGGATATTCTTTGTTAGTTCTTTGCTATTGTCATATTGTCTAGCATCTGTAACGTCTCGAAACAGGTAAGGCAGAGAGCTTGGTACTGAAATCAGAGTAGGTGGGAGAAACTTAATAACAATCTGATCTACGTACGTATATTAATTGGGTCATAAAGAAAATCCGTAAAAATGTCCCCACCGCTTCCTCCCAGATGGTCTTTTTAGGACTTTTTTTTTTTTTTTTTTTTTTGATTGGATGTTTAACGACCACCGTGAGACTCTCAATGGGCTATAAGCAGTCACCCGTCCCTAATTTAGGGTCACTGGTTCCAGGGAAGGGAGCGAGCCAGTGCCGTAAGACGAACGCAACATCCATGCTTCACCGGGATTCGATCCCGGACCCCTTTTGGACGAATGATCAGAGACCATCGCTTAGACCACTGCGCCACCGGGGCGGCCTTTTTAGGACTTCTTTCTTTTTTCTTATTTTTTTCCTGCTCCCTCACGCCTCACGGGCGCTTCCCGTTGTTCCACCCACTCCGAGGTCAATTCTCGCTTGGGTGGGCTGGGCTGGGAGGGAGGCAGCGTAGCTAATACTGGGTAATTTTCGGCATCTCCTGCTATTAACATTATACCCTAGAGACCTTCATCCAGCAGTGGATTGATAATGGTTGACAATGATGATGATGTATATGTATACTAACATTATATAAAAAAAAAAACCCTTCGTAATGGCTTCTGCCATCATTTTATACTCGACCCCCCCCCCCCCTCCTAGTGTAAACTTCTGGATTCGCCCCTTGTCGTGCAAGTGTTGAGAGTGATGAACGGTCTGGAAAGCACGCAGCCAGCAGAAGTAAAAACAATGTCGAACTTGTGCGCATAATTGTGCTGGAAAATCGCCGAATCACTGTTCGTGAGTTATCTGAAGACTTCAACATTAGTTTTCGGTCCATTTCCGTTTATTTTTAGGAACGAATTGGGTATAAGACGCCTCTCAACAAAATTTGTGCCAAAATTGTTCTCAGATGAGCAGAAACAGGCCCCTGTTTCAAACTCTAGTGACCTACTTGAGTGCGTCGAGAACGACGAAAGCTTTTAACAAGTTAGTAAAACCATGCAATGCATTGATTAGGATACGCTTTCCAACATAACAGAAATCATTACTCAAGTTATGAGGATAATGGCTGTAGAATAAATCTCGCTCCTTTGACCTGACCTTTGACCCCATTTCGATGATATTCAACAGAAGCCGGTAAAGTGTACTTCCGGAACAACATGATAACGTTTTGTCTCAATCGAAGCATTTTTACGTAAGTTATAACGCATAAGAGCGATGGAATCGATTCCGCTCCTACATCTTGACCTTTGATCCCATTTCACCCATTTTCAACAGGGTTCGTCCCCAGGTGGTCCCCTACCACATACTAAAATTTCATCGAAATCGAACCATATTTACGCGAGTTATGACGCATAAGGGCAATTTAATGCATCCCGCTCTTATGTCTTGACCTTTGACCCCATTTCGCCCATTTTCAATAGGGGTTGTCCCCAGGTAGTTCCCTACCACATAATAAAATTTCATCGAAATCGAACCATTTTCACGCGAGTTATCGTGCGGACGGACAGAGAGAGACGGACAAAGTTGGAGCATATACGCTTCTTCAGCCTACGGTTGGAAAGCGTAAAAAGCTATCATAACTGGTGGTAAATCTTGGATTTATGGGTATGAGCCTAAAACTAAGGCCCAGTATTCACAGTGGAAGATCCCAAACTCTCCCAGACCCTAAAAACCACGACAAAGCTGCAGCAATGTCAAGACGGTGCTGACTGTTTTTGTTGTTGTTGTTGTTTGTTTGTTTGTTTGTTTTTGCTTTTCAGTCATGGGGGAATTGTGCATCATGAATACGCTTAGTCTTTGAAGAGGATTGTATGAGTCGTGTACAAGTTTGTGAGTGGTATAAACATTTTAAAGATGGTCGTGAGAGTGTTGAGAATGATGAACCGTCTGGGAAGCATGCAACCAGCAGAAGTGAAAACAATCGCGAACTTGTACACACAGCTGTGCGGGAAAACTGCCGAATCACTATTCGTGAGCTATCTGAAGACTTCAACATTAGTTTCTGCTCAGTTCCGTTGATTTTCAGGAACGAATTGGGTATAAGACGCGTCTCAACCAAATTTGTGCCCAAATTGCTCTCAGCTGAGCAAAAACAGGCCCGTGTTTCAGCCTCTAGTGACCTACTTGAGTACGTCGAAAACGACGAAAACTTTTTAAAAACTATCATAACTGGTGGTGAATCCCGAATTTATGGGTATGACTCTGTAACTAAGGCTCAGTGTTCCACTCCAAACGCTCCAGGACCGAAAAACGTGACAGAGCTACAGCAATCTCAAGCGGTCCCGGGCAATTCGTCTAATGTCGATCGATTGGTCCAATGCCGATTCGTCCAAAGGGACGATTTGTCCAGTGCCGTTTAGCCCAGTGGATTATTCGTCCAATGTACGATTGGTCCAATGCCGATTCGTCCAATATACGATTGGTCCAATGCCGATTCGTCCAATGTTACGATTGGTCCAATGCCGATTCGTCCAATGGTACGATTAGTCCAATGCCGATTAGTCCGATGGTATCATCCTGCCAATTTTTTAGTTTATTTTTAAGAAAGGAATAATAATTTAAGTTATTCTCCTCTTTATATCCTTTTGAAAAATGATTTCCACATATTTGGTATTTGTAAACATTTTATAAACCTGGTAAAAGGCACTCAACAGAACATTTCTCAGCTCTTTACAAGGCACCTAGGCCGTGGGCCTATGAATTAATATTTACGTAGTGTCTAATTAAAAGCGCAATATTATTAACTTGACGTGATGTGTAAACGTTGTGAACATGATATTGGTAAAATGAAAACTGTTAAAAACACCTAGGCCTACGGCCTATGAATTAATATTTAGTGCCTAACTGGAAGTGCAATATTATTAACTTGATTTGACATGAAGTTGATTGAATGGCCCATACATCAGTACTTGATACAACAGCGAAGACATTATAACAAGAAAAGAGCGATTCCGAAAAAAACCCCATAACCGCAATATTAGGCATGAAATGTAACATTATTTTACATTCTTTGGACTGCTAGAACTTCCATACAGCACCGAAGGCAGAATCAGAACGGATGAAGTTTATTTCGCACGAGTTCGGACAGATCAGACGGAATTGGATTAATCGTACCATTGGTCCAGTTGTCCCATTAGTTGAATCGGCATTGGACCAATCGTACCATTCTATGAATCGTACCTTTGGACCAATTGTCCCTTTGGAAGAATTGGCATTGGATTAATCGGCATTGGACCAATCGTCGTTGGACGAATCGTACCAGACCCATCTCAAGATGGCCAGAAAATCAACAAGGAGTACTACTGCCAAGTTTTGCAGCATTTGAGGTGCGCAGTTCGTTCCACTGCATGTGGGTGGCGAGTGGCAGCTTTACCATGACAACGCGTCTGCCCATACATCGCAACTTGTGCAGCAGTTTCTTTCTAAGCACCGAATTGCACACGTCCAACAACCACCCCATTCGCCATATTTGCTACTTGCAACTTTTTTCTCTTCCCGAAAATCAAATACCACTTAAAAAAGAAAGATTTCAAGATATTGAGGAGATACGACACAATGAGACGAAACAGATGTTCGCTATTCAGAAGATGTCTTCAAAAAGTGCTTCGGGGATTAGAAACAGCGCTGAGCTAAGCGTGTGGCTTCGGAAGGGAACTACTTCGAAGGCGATAAAGTTTTAAATCTGTAAGCCTTGTACCTTTTTTTAATAAATCCAATCTGGATACTTTTTGAGCACAACTTGGATTATCATCTGCTGTGAAAATAATTCTTTATCTCTCTTCTTATGAGTTAATGTTAGTTATTCTCAATGATAAGATTCTAAAATTAACTGATAGATTTAAACACGCTTTTTTTTTCCATTGTAATAATGTAAAGGCGAACAATATTGCAGAAATCAACTTACTTATCTACAGCATATGTAAAATACGTAGAGGGATTAGCATCAGCGACTCTCATTTGGAATAATTTAGATCTTTTAATGACGAAACGTAATTGGCCGGTTGTACATGTGTCACGAATTCCACGATTAGTTTGTCTTGAAATGTTGCCATTTACTTGAAGTTGCAGAAGTTTAAAGTTTTAATAAATTTCACCACTTGTTGCAAATCGGACATTCCAACGTAAGAAGTAACGAAAGCAGGCAGTATGCTGAAATTTATTTATTTATTTACCACGTTACACACAGTTAACTCTATTGCAGGGGCGCGCCAGGGGCATTTGCCGCCCGGGTGCAAGCCCAGATTTTCCGCCCCTTGTACGAGAATATTTTTTTCAATTTTTAGTCATTTTTACGTGAAATAAATATATTTAGCATCATTTTCTATTTCCCTTAAAGTAAGAGTTTTCATAATATATACTAGTTTAACACTGATCATGACGGGCATCTGTTTAGCTATCCTAACCAACTAACCAAAAAATCTCTCATACGGGTGCATATACAAATAAGTTGTTTAAAACAAAAAGCAGAATTCGAAATAACTGGTTTTCATATTTAAATAAAAATATTTTTACATATAAAAGTAAGTTGTGTAAAACTAAAAACAAAATTCGAAATAACTGGTTTTCATACTAAAAAAATTTTTTTTCCCCTATAAACCTCGATACTCTTATTGCATCGATTTTCCACCTTGTTTCAGAGAACAGTTTTACAGTCAACGCTGGAAGCTCTTTCTTTAAAATTTGCCAAAGGTAAGGTAATTCAGTAAAGAAAGCATATATTTTTTGAATAATGCTGAACATTTCTAGTGAATTTTTTTCATCGTTATTTACTACCAGATTTTAAAGTGTGAGCCGCTCAAAGTACATAAAATGCATCAAGGGGTTTAGATCGAAAAATTATGTTTTTTGACCTTCACTGTGCTTTACCTTCATATTAGCCCCACTGTCATAGCGCTGGCCACGCATATCATGATACTGAAATCTTCAAGATTTTAAAAAAGTTTAGAAAAAATTGTTAGTCCTTTGTCCCCAGCATCCGTTACTGAACAAAACAATAAGCATTATTCTGATTTCAAGTCGTTTTCTATTGAATTGTATAATAAATATTTTTACTAGAAAAGTAAACGTGCAACGTAGCATTCAGATTTCTCAGAGTAAAACGTTTTCTTAACTTCTATGACACTGATATTAATTTGTCAACCATAAAATTTGATTGAGGCGTTCTGCCGTCCCCTGAAGCTGGCACCCGGGTGCTGCGCACCCATTGTACCCCCACTTGGCGCGTCCCTGTCCATAGCAGGAAACCAGGGAAAGAGGCTCCTAAAATAAGAAAAATGTCAAGATAGGGGCCCTGGCTCCTAAAATAAGAAAAATGTCAAGTCAAGTAAATACATATTTTTCTACTTATATGTACGCATTTGCAATACGATGTAGCTAAAATTATTCAAATTTAATTACTAACATAATATCCTTTTAGTGCTTTTTTAAACGATACAAAACTGGCAAGTGTTTTTATATGAATCGGCAACCCTTCCCAGAGCCGGGGGTAATGCGCATTAACATTAAAATACAGCGCATTAGTACGAACCCTTGGAATTTAAAAGTTATGACACCCACGAGTTTGATAACTATGTGCAGGATAACATAAATTTATTAAATTGAGATGTTTTTTGGCATAAACACGCTCGTGCATTAACAACATCAGTCGATAACTGTATAAACTCTCAACGATCAATAATTTATAACGACCGAACAACAGGATTTTCACATTTTCGAGTAGATTCAACAAACGAACAATTTTTTTTTGTAAAGAAGAAATTCTATTTATGTTACTTCTTGAAGTAAATTTCCATCTGTGTAGCTGATATCTATATTATTTTTAACAGGCATGCGATAAGCACATTGTACTTCTCTAAGTCACACACACATAACTGTTTTGTTTTTTTGTTTTTTTGTGTGTGTCTAAACGGTTTAAATACTGCGCTTTTCATGTCTTTTTAAATATAATATAATTTTAATAGGTATGTGATTTCATCTATTACATTTTCTTCATGACAGTGCTTAGTGAAATTTCTGAGGGTAGATATTTTTATTCATACATTTTTGTATAAATTACTTAATATTGCGCTAGTATTGTCGTATGCAAGTTGTTTATGATTAAATCAAATTTCTACAAATCTAGTGTGATAAAAGTTGGCTTTTCATCATCTGAGTTCAACAAAACTTCATTTTAAGTCAAAATCTGTGCAATATTTGCTGGAATTTTAAACAAAAGAACGTTGGAACTTTTCAGGTCGTGATAACACACTGTCGCGAAACTGCTGAAATTTCCTGATAAAATCGATATTTATGTAATCAATGTACGATCTTCTGCTTTATTTCATATCGTCTTTCTTTGCTTTGTGTATTTTGTATGCTGTTGAATGGTATTTTTTTCTATCAAATGTGATTCCATGAGCCACTATAGTGCGCATACTTTCTACAATATTTTTGCTGGCTTACTTTTCTCACTTCTGGAAAACTAATCGTCACTTTTTCAGATAGAGTTGCATTTTCCAATTTAGGTATAGAAATTAGGTTTATTGTCCAGGCTTGTTTATCGTGTCGCCCGGAATTCCGTTTTTTTTTTTTTTTTTTTTTTTTTGCAGTATTTTAAACCCGGAAATCCGGGTTTTAGTTTTGTGTAAGAATCTGGGATTCCTCAATCATGTCATTTTTTAAAATTGTATGAAGTGGTAATTAATTAAAAGTGCCATTCCAGATTCTAAACTGTTGTTCATGCTGAAAGGAAAGGCTAATTTTATCATTTTGACAGCTTATATGTATCAGATAATTTCGTTACATAAGATTCAATGAATCCAACGAGCTAATTGCAGAATTGACAAAAATCACTGTAGGTGTTATCGCAGCAGGACTTAAGCATCCAGAGCAGAACTGATCTTCATAGTTTTCCTAAATGTTCTGAAGAGACTCCAAAACTGCAATTTTTGAAGTCGAATTTCGCAATTTTTGAGAAATCTCTAACACCACTAACATCACATATAAAGTCCAAAAATGCGATTTTCGAGAGATGTCTAATATGCTGGGAAAATATTGGCACAAAATGGGGCGAAGTTAAATTTCATAGGCGTTAGTGGTTAATTCTTGTGTAACTAGTTAATATAATGTGTGCGTGTATTATATGAGCAATGTGTACCTGTCTTATACATTACATATGTACAGTGTAATACAGGGTAATTCAAAATGATTCATGTGATTTCAGAAGAGCATAATTCCATACCTATCAACCGTGTATGGCCTGGGCATGCACCAAATGAAAGAGGAAATCTCTTAGTTTTAGTTGATCACCATGAGAGGGTTCCACTGTAACTGTTAGGCCGGGCCGCCTCATCGGCATAGTGCTGTTCATCGTTTCCTCAACGAAGTGCTCCCTTGCCATTGGAGTGGTCGCAGTGGACCCCATGACTTGGTGCTCTACAGCTGGCCACTTAGGTCGCCGGAACTTACACCGAGCAATATTTTCTTTGGGGGGTATGTTAAGGATGCTGTGTACATGCCACCGTTGCCTACAATCTTGGATGAGCTCAAAAAGCGTATTGTTACTGCGGTGGAGTCAGTGTTACTGCGGTGGAGACATGCTGGAACGAGTGAACCTGCGCAATAGAAAGGTTGCCTACAACCCTGGAAATCATCCAGGGTTGTAGGCAACTGTGGCATGTACACAGTATCCTTAACATACCCCCAAAAGGAGAAGTTGCACGGTGTAAGCTCCGGTGACCTAAGTGGACAGCTGTAGAGCACCAAGTCATGGGATCCACTGCGATCAATCCAATGGCAAGGTAGCACTTCGTGACATAAGTGGACAGCTGTAGAGCACCAAACCATGGGATCCACTGCGACCAATCCAATGGCAAGGGAGCAACAGCACAATGCTAATGAGGCGGTCCCACAGTGAGAGTGGAGCCCTCTCACATGACCTACTAAAACTCGGAGATTTCTTCTTTCATTTGGTGTATGCCCAGGCCATACACGGTTGATAGGTATCAAAGGCTTCTGATAATCAGATGAATCATTTTGAATTACCCTGTATATAAATAATACGCATTATTTATATATGTAGCAGTGAGGTCAGGGTTCAGGATGTTTGTTTCATCTCGCAATCACCCCTGATTGCCTTAAAATAACAGTCTCGTAAAATAGCAGTTTTTCGGATCGTCCAATTCTCTAGATAAGTTTTGCAGACAATTCCGTTGACTAAGGCATTTAGAGTTTAAAAAAAAAAAAAAAAAAGGTTTCAAACGGCATTAGTAATCCTGCAATGTCCGCTGCTCCAAAATAAAAAAAAAATTATTTGCCAAAATCTGGTGCGAAAGAAATAATAACCCTCTCTAACTTGTAGCGAATTTAAGGATCCGGCAGCCCTAGCCACAAATCGTTCAAGCGCTCCTCCTTCCTTCCCTCTTCACGCACAGATTTTTTATCAAATTCTTTTAAACTTAATTAGGGCCAAATTTATGTCAAGCAAGATGACATTTTAGAAGAAAAAATCATTTACTCACACAATTTTACCAAAATGATTTCAATCGGAAAGTTTTTACCTGGCCATGGCTTAATCCACTCTCACTTATGTGGCTTTAAAACCAAGAAATTGTAAACATATGCGTAATTGTATCATGTAATGCACCATCACATTATTTGTGTCATATCTAGTGCGACATTTTGTAAAGAAAAGTATGCAGTTACGTTATTTAGTCTAAAGTGCTAGAATTCACTAAAAACAGGTAAATTATCGAGATTTTCATGGATAAATCACATAAATGGGAGTATAATTGTAATCGAGCGGCATGAACAAAAGATGACCCAATATTTTTCAATAATTTCAACCGGAATTTATCCTATTGTGATGCATTGTAACAAAAGTTATCACTGTTACTAGAAAACAAATGTTTTAAAAGGACCGTAATCGGTATTGGAAAGCCAGCTTGAAATTCACTGTTCAAAAGTGCAGTGTGTAACAATACAATTTTCATTCGGTGAGGATATGTGTATGTCGAAAATTTTAACGTTCTGAGGCGTCATGTTGCAACACGTGATTTTAGAAATATGGTGGAATGTCCTAATACTACATTTGCGTAGCGTTATCGCATTGTATTTTCATAAATCGTGTTGCGTTATCGCAGTATAAGTGCTAGTTATTTTTATAATTAGCTGTGTGTACTGTAAGATTACCGCCATTGCTCGTGAGCCCACATTCGACGCAAATCACGACTATATTGATTCATGCTACAGCGCAAACGTGTTTCAGTTTGATTCGGTGCTCTGGCTATTGCAGTTTTGCTCACAGCATGTCTCAGAAAGGAACTTGAAAAGTGTAAACTGTAAAACGTTCAGAAACTGGTATGGTACATGATATTGTTGTGAGATCATTGTAATCTGCACACTACCCCAATGTTCCACGGCGTTTCTTCTGCACTTCTCGGAGCAGTTTCTTTAGATACAAACGGCTCGTAATGATGAGAACATATGGCAGTCTATTCGTACCAACTTTGGTTTCGGAGAAGGGTCTCTTTCAGTCAGTATTGCCAGAGACATTTGGTGGAGGTCAACAGAAGTCAGTAGATCAAGTTTTCTGCTTGTAATATGTACGCCCTGACAAAATTAATGTAGCATTGCATTTTATCTCAGTGGGAAGGAACATTCAAATTTCCTGGTACCTAAAGTAAGAGCAATATTTCACATCTCACTATCCAACTTCTAAATATAAATTCAAACGAATATGAATCTAGTTCAAGTTTTTTACAAAATACTACTGATAATAAGAAACAATATACCCCCATTAAAATTAGTACGTTCAGGTCATGTGGATATTAGCCCTCATGACCTGAACCCACATTAGTTTTTTTTTTTTTTAATGTAGTTAAATTTGCATCAGACTTAATTGTTGTCCCTTTAAAAATATTTATAAATTTAGACTTCGTATTGGAAAGTCCCAGTCGTTCTTAAAGTAAGCTTCACTCATAAAGAAAGAGGATATCCAACACACATACACAACTACAGAGCTGTTTGTAGAATTTTAGTTTTTAGAAAAAATGACAGACTAATTTGCCATCTACTCGTAGATCAGTTCTATCTTTGTGCGTGTGTGTGTGTGTTTGCCATCATCATCAGCCATTCTTAATCCACCTCAGCATGAATGTCTCCCCAAGTTTCTTCCACAACACTCTTTCTTGAGCAATTTCCCATTTCATTCTTGCATGCTTTCGAATTTCATCCTCCCTTCTGAGCCTTTTTCTGTACTTGGTACCCAGTCGAGTATTTTAGTTGTCCAATGGTGGTCAGTTCTTCTAAGAATGCGACCAGCCCATTAACCACTTCAGGTTCTTTATTATGCTTGGATCAGGATGTCATCATGAACTTCTGTCATACCTAAAATAATAGAACTATATTAGTAATCCGAATTTCTTGGTGTAGAATCGAAATCATAATTTGCAAGCTTTCGCACATCAACCAGATGGCTTTTTCAAGGATGGTAGACTGTCAAAACTTTAGTTTCTTCTACGGCGAATGTCCGATTAGAAATCTTGACGAATGGAAGGACGAAATCGTTAGATTTTGGATTCTCGGATGATTTCAAGAAATCCAACTTCTTGTGTCTGGAGGCGAAGGAAGATTGGAGTCTTTCGACTAACATGTCCACCTGGAGCGTTAGGTTGTTAAAAGAGATCTGGTCGCAAAGTCTATGTAACTTCATATGGAGGGTTCACTTGTTTCCGAAGACATAACATCCTTTCTTTTTAGGTTTACTATCCTTGATAGGATCTGGCGAAGAAATTTTTCCTTTTTCTTTTCGAACCATGTTCCTTTTCCCAAAGTCTTAAAATTAAGGAACTTTGGGATTGAGCTGAATGTCTTGCAAGCGGTTAAAAATTCGAGGTGGGACCGTTCTTTCTCCAGTTTGAAACTCAGCTGCCGGAATAGTTTAAAGGCGTTTCACATAGCTCGGAGAGTGCAAAAACTAATTAAATAACAATGAACTGTACACCAACTATGCCTAAAATAGTATAACTATATTAGTAAACCGAATTTCTTGGTGTAGAATAGAAATCAAAGTTTCCAAGCTGTCGCACATCAACCAGATGGTTTTTTCAAGAAAGGCTTCCTTGGAAAAGCCATCTGGTTGATGTTCGAGAGCTTGGAAATTTTTATTTCTATTTTACACCCAGAAATTCGGGTTGCTAATATAGTTATACAATTTTAGGTATAGATGGTGTACAGTTCCTTGTTATTTAATTAGCTTCTGTCATTTTCCTTATCCATGCCTTTCCTATATTTCGCAGTTACAGCAGTCATATATCTCTCTCCATGCTTTTCTGAGCTGCCCGTAGCTTCTGTGTGTCTTTTTAGTTGAGGTCTATGTCTCTAATCCATAAGTAAGAACTGAAAGGATACATTGATAAGACATGATGGTAAATTGTTTTTGAAACTGGTATACTATATCTTCCAAATGCAGTCCAGCCAAGTTTTATAGGCCTAATGCATATAAGTATGTATGTGTATGTATCGCATGAAAACAACATGAATTTTGTAAAAATAAATTTAGCTGACAAACTATTTTAAAATCGTTCGCGAAAATCAGGATTCCACTGAACTAACTCTGGGTGCATATTTTGACTTATGTGACGTGCCTGCCCCGCAGGACGCACACGACATAAAGGCAGATAGCAGCAAGAACGAACGTCTGCGTAGCTCAGTTGGTAGAGCGACTTGTTCCGAAATAAGTGGACTCGGGTTCGGTTCCCGGCGTGGACCAAAAATGACGGAGAAATTTACTTCGTTATACTTACCTAAAGTATTCAATAAAATAAATCATAATGTAGTGCTTGAAAAGCTGTGTAGTACTAGCATGAAAGGTGCATCACACAAATTATTTCAGAGTTGCTTGCATATCCAATGAAAATTTGGAATCCAGGAAATAGCAGATTCTTGGGATTTACAAAAATCTGTCAGTAGACAGCAGTCAAAATCAGTAGAATGGCAACACGTCGCGTATCTGAATCCTCTCAATGAGTGTTCTTCACTGCCATGGCAGAAAGCGTCAGAGCCAGAACTCTTGGTCTACTTTCAGGGTTTTTTGGAGTCTCTAACAAGCGCATGGAGAGTCTTACCGTGCCGTTTCTATTCGTGTAGAGCACTGTCCTAGATAAACAAGCAAACAGTGCCAGATTTTCTTCCGGGGTAACAAAAAAAAAAAGTCAAAGGTCTGACTTTTAAGATCAATATGCTACGATGTTCATCTTGTTGCACACACAAACGCGATTGCTGATGTTCTCAGAAACGCGCTACAACAGATCCTCTGAAATGTTGCTGATTTCCACGGGATTGATATTCAACAGTTTCTCACAGTGATGAAGTTAAACACATTTCTCCTAATTACCTCCCTGAAAGTAATAAGATGAAATTAAGTTTTCTGGTCTTGGTGGCCACAGACAGACACAGGCAGGAACCGTTGAAAATTGCCCAATCCTCCAAGCTGTTTGTGGTACTTTTCGCAGGCGTCTTCTGTTCACTGATTTCCAAAATCAGTGCGCACTTCTTCATACGTCATTGTAATGTAATGATTTGTGGTGAAACAACGCTTCAGTAATTTCAACGATGTGTTGCGTTAGTGTTCTTTATACACTCCATATGCTTTAAGGACTACCCTGTAAGATATAGAAGCCCTCTTTTTTTGGTGTTTTCTGTCGTACAGTAACAGTTTAATATTCAGTGGAAACGTGCGACTTAATTTTTTCAAAAGTTATAAACGATTTCATAAGTATCGAGACTTGAAGATTGATGCATTTGAGATATCCTGTCATGAATTCCTCAGTATCCGACTGTACTTCCCAGCGTGCAGCAGCAATGTCGTATTGCAGGAAATCAGTACAGTGAAGAAGTATCGCTGAAAAACCCTAATGCTGTCATTTAGACTTCGTTTACCCACTTCTCTTTTATTTCTTTTCTTGTTTTGATGATGGAAGCATACAGTTCACCGATCTAGAACCAAGGAGGTTAGAAGTAAGAGGAGGTGGCATCAGCCCCTCTCCCTGTGCTTCTGGCGTGACGCCACTTTTTATCAGCTGACTACGCCAATGCGCCCAACCTAAGAATCTCCTGTATATCTCTATGGGGAAATCGCGATTTTGGACGGGTTTTTCGGACCCTTACTCTACCCATACAGGCATGAAAAAAATTGAGGCTGAGATATTCATTCCCATAATAAAAAATTTCAAAAAAAAAAAACCAGAAAAATATGTGTTGGTATTTCTTTAAAAAATTGAACAAAATAATGATTTTTTGAGCGGAAGTGCATAGTGCGATGTGCAAGTAACCATGCATACTGCCCATGTGCAAGTAACCATGTTTAAAATATAACCAAAAGCCTAATGTTAAGAAATAAGAAGTCCGAAATATGCCTTCTTTCCATCCATGGTTTGCATGCGCTAAGCAAAACTGCTTAAGCCACAGGAAGTGAGGTCACGTTCCCGAACTCGCGCAGCGCAGACTCCCAGCACCTCAGAGAGAGGACAGAAACAGCTGATCTGTTTTGGCTTCACTCAAAACGAGTCCCTTCACCTCCTCCTCTTCTAACCTCCTTGTCTAGAACTCTTACTATTTTTGTACCTGCCGCACTCCCAACGAAAGGCTGTAAATTTATTTTAATTTTGCTAATAATACGTACGATGTGTATAACAATTTACAATATTACTTATCCTTGTTCCTCAAATGATTGTTGTTAATATGTATGCATTGGAAGTAAATGAAGAACGGAAATGGTTTTAATCATCAGTGCAGAAATTTTTATTTACGACGGACGGCAGCCTGTATTCTTTTAGTCGAGGTCACCAAGCTTAATGTGTGGAAGGTTTCCCTTTTGTGAAAACTGCAGCTATTGGAGCAATATATTCGGCAATATTACACACTTTTCTCTAAATGTGTTTTATCAGAAATATTCAGGAAGAAAGTTTCGTGTGATTTCCTTTCATTCATTGATGCAATCAATTTCAAGTGCTTGGATGCTGCCAAAACTCATTGAGGTTGCTGCAGTTTTGAGATAGAGGAAGCACCTGTTTCCTCGTGCGTTGTACACCTTTGTTTCGTAGAGAAAATGGGCGGTAGAACGGTTCGGCTCTAAGAAACTTTCAGTTTGTATTCATATATATCTGACCATAGATATTTTTTTTTAATCTTATTTTTATTGACTTGTGAAACTAAAATATAAACGTAGCTTTTCTCTTTGTCACATGTCAAAAATGGTTCATATCTTGTCTGAAGCGAGGAAAAGTATCGCTACGAATAAATTAATACAAGGTGTGAGTTTCATTTTAAAATCTCTATTACAGTGTGTGTTCAGTGTTTGGTAAAAATAACAGGTTTTTTGTAGCCGCTGTCTAGACGATCAAGATAGAACACTTGAGACTAAATTTCACCACATGTTATATTAGCTTTGGTGGTCGATTCATGTCAAACATGTGGTGAAATTTATCTCCTGTGATGGAATACTTTTCCTCGTCGTCTCGTAGGTAATCTTCTACGCTCTATACGACGATCTCTAATGTTGTTTGTGATACTTAAGTTATAAATGTACCACTTAGCACCACGACTGATACATGTAATGTGAAGATCATTACATGTATCAGTCGTTATTACCACTTAGTGAAAGGAATGAAGATCCTCTTATGAAACTTTGATTGCAGTTTTCTTTTCAGCGAAATGCAAAGATTTTACTTTTCATGTGGTGCCAAGGCTTTTCAATTATCTGTGTGAGTAATAGAGTTATTTAAATTCTCTATGTAAGTATAGAGTAATAGCTTATTAGAGTTATTTAGTTCTTTTAAGCATTGATTTAAGTTTGCGGAATAATTAGAAAAACAATTATAATAAAGTAATTATTCTACGCCCATTCATAGATTGAAGATCGTTGACCAAGATTAGCTAAAAAGAGCCGCTAAAGTTTCTGCAATCGACAATCAAATGTTCCCCTGTAATTCATTAAGTTTTTGCTTGAACACATTTCTCAAAATGTGAACTGTCACGGCATAGCATCTGATAATTTTGTGGTTGAATACATTTCTCAGAGTGTGAATTGTCATGGCATAGTCAGGGCTGGATTACCTCGCGGTCGCACATGGACTCAGGCTTTGGAGCCCTGTTTAAAATGGGGTCCTGTTAAAAAAAAAATTCTCGAAATATGCCCTAACGATTGTTGAACTTATTATTATTGTTATTGAGAAATTAATATTTTATTTGGGTTTTTGTTGCACCCTCTTATCGGTAAATCTCTAGTGCTTTCATTAAAGCAGTTTCAGTATACTGAAATCCTTCTGTTACTCTTATGTGAAATCACATGCAATTTTGCTTTAGAATTTATTACAAATTCTATATAAAATTACTAAAAATTGTTAATGGTTATTGCAAATTCGTAGATTATTAATTAAATTCTATGACTTCTCAACTATTGCATAATCAATTTGATATATCGAATGAGATATGGAACAACTCCGTCATTTGATGCAAAAGTTAAACAGAAGGAAATACAGTAGTGGCCAAAATTGTGGAAACCTTTTGGAAAAAGTGTATTTTTGAGTTTTGATGGCTCATAACACCACTTTTTTTTGGAGTAACACCCTAAAATTATATAACAGTGGAAAGATAATTCCATCACGAATGTAATGTAATACCTTTTATGAAGGATTGTGTATTAGAACAGCAGTCATAAAGAAGAAAAGTGAAACACATAGAAAAAATGAGATGTACAAAAATTCTCACCATATCAGTTAAAACTTAGTTGGGTAACCTTTAGCGTTAATTACGGCCTTACAACGCCTCCCCATGGAGTGAACCAAGTTGTTTAGTTCTGCAGCTGTTATAATGTAAAACTAAGATTGATTTATTGCTTCTATTAATTGGGTTTTATTGCTAGATTTCTTCTGACTAACAAGTTTCTTTAGTCGGCTTCATATAGATTTTCGATGGGGTTAAGGTCTGGGCCAGTCCCAGGCCATTCCAGCAGTGGAATATGATTTTCTATATGATTTTCTTGAAACCACTTTTTGCACACAGCTGCAATATGACATGGAGCTGAATCCTGTTGAAATATAAATGCTTCATTATCTTGGAAAAGATCGCGTGCGGAAGGCTTCAGTTTGTGCTCAAGTATTTCATTAATGTATTTTTGGCCATTTATATTCCCTTTAATCACGCAAATTCTGTCCACACCTTTTGATGTCATACAGCCCCAGATCATAACACTAACTGGGTGTTTCACGGTACATGTAATGCAATCAGAATGCAAATCTTCTCCGATTCTTCTCCTTACGTATTTTATGCCCTCACTACCAAACAGGGAGATTTTGGTCTCATCACTCCAAATAACACTGTCCCATTGTTCCGCTGTCCAGTTAACATGGGTTTTAGCCCAGTTTAATCTTTTAAACCTTTGTTTGAGAGATAAAAATGGCTTTTTTCGTGGAATTCTAGATTTTAGACCAAATTCCTGCAGTCTGCGCCGAACAGTCCTTGCACTCAACTTCATATTGCATTGCGCCATTTCATCGTGTATACTCCCAGATGATTTTCTTCTGTCACCTAGGCACAGTCTTTTAATTCTTCTATCATCACTTGCTGTTGTGCACCTTTTTCTGCCTTTACCAGTCTGGTTTTGTAGTGACTGAGTGTCCTTATACCTTTTCAAAAATTTGGAAATGCCACCTTTGGTCAAGTTTCCACTAATTTTTCTTCTAATTTCTTCATAACTGAAGCCTTGTTCACTTAATAGTACTATTTTACATCGCTTTCTTAGTGACGAATCAACTCTTTGCGCCATTTCTTTAATTTTATTACGTTTTACAAGCTCACAAAAAAAAAAAAAACTTGATAGCAATCACATAACAACCTGGCAAATGTCCTCCTCTCAGCTCCAATACATGACTTCAATAGCTGAATCCTACTGTGACCTGATTGGCTCATTGACAAAACAAGATGACACCCGATTGGCTTTCTAAACACTCATCCTCATTGGCTACATTCAAATGAAGGAAACTTACTTCATATCAACCTAATCAAGTTGTGCTTCCTTTTTCTGGTTATTTGGTTATAACTTTTCTTAGAGTACAGATAATTGAACAAACTTTGTTGCATTACATTCTTGATGAAATTATCTTTCCATTGTTATATAATATTATGGTATTACTAAAAAAAAACAGTGGTCTTATGAGCCACCAAACCTCAAAAATATACTTTTTCCAAAAGGTTTCCACAATTTTGGCCACTACTGTATGAGTGTACAAATATCGTGTCGTGCGCGTCACATAACTTCTCCAACGCTGTACATTGGTGACAGATTTTGCTCCGATGGGAGCGCCTCGCCATTTTTCTGTCCCCGGGCCTACCTCCGTAATAGTGTTTGGTGTAGCGTTTATTTACATAGTATGTGATGTCGCGTTTATTTACATAGTATGTGATGTCGCGTTTATTTACATAATATTTGATGTAGCCTTTACATTGTGTGTAGGGTTGATGTAAAATAATGTGGCGTCCAGGGAAAAAAAGGATATAGGTATCTCGCCAAATTTCTATCAGTGTTTAGTGTCAGACATAGATGCTCTATGTTGTGTTGTTTTCAAATTTAATATATGTTATTAAAGGTGCTGTTTTATTTATTTTTTATTTATTCCTAATTTTTGCGAGGTAATTGTTCTAAATTTAGGCTTTCTTTTAATTTTTGGTTTCAATATATGCCATTATGGTTCTCTCTTTTTCTATTTTTTGCTATATTCAACATGGGTTCAAAAGTGAAGTACGCGTCTGGAGCGACTATTGAAATAGCTACAATTGTTATTTCTCTTTACTGTTATGAGACACAAATGTTTCTCAGAATACACAGTATTCTTAAAATTTCCTTCTCCAAAAAAGAAAGAAAGAAAAGTCGAACAACGTGATTGTGCATGCGTTAAACTACCCCGAACGGTCACCTTCGAAGCGCTGCAAATTGTTTTAGTCGGACCGTGAAGATTCACAGACCCTAAATTTTGTCAAGTATGACTACTTACGCAGTCGTTTATATGAAATACAGTCTGATTAAAAAAAAAAGAATTGGTTTCAGAACATTTCAAAATTTTATTCGAGCAGTCTCTTACTTTCATATTATAAATTCGTGCTCTTAAAGTGACTCTGGTAAACCGAATTCTGACTTTAACACATTGACTGACGAGCAAACATTTGAACTATTGTATAATTCGAAGGGGACAGAGTTGAGTTAAAAACCTTAACTGTGCGCTACTACGCACATATCTAAAGAATAGTTAAAACGTCAGAGAACATTTGGAAAGGAAGTTGTTCTGCTTATTTATAAATTCGACTTAGGTGTGTCAGCTTTGGCGATGTAAGAGAACTGATTGCACCTCATTCGGATTCAATGTCCGGTGAAGATATAATTTGCATGCAAGATGCAAATAAGTCAAAGATGATAACTGTCAAATTCCTCCCACAAAAACTTTGACTGTGAAAGAAACGAATGAAGCCTGCACATATCTTGAACAATATTTGAATATCATTAAAGAATACGATCCAAGTGCGGAAAGAAGCGTGCGAGTGTGTACAGCTACTGACAGGTAATTTTGCTTGCTGCAGATTCCTTTATCAAGAAAAGCTAGTGTTCAACTTTCTGTTAAAGGATTCTTCTACAAAGTTGATGAAATACTCGTACCATTAGGAAGTACTTCTCCCCAACATTAGAATTAGTTTCTTTTTTTTTTTTAATTCTACTGAACGTCAAAGAAAAAAGACGTAAAATGAAATCAGTAGAATTTGAGACAATAAATAGCTTTGGAAAATTTATTTGTATTTTTTATATTTGTGTAACCCAACCGACAATTTTGATGTTGGTAAGGATGAGTGAGTTTTGATGATGGCAACGCAAACACATGGATGAAAGCTGGATTAAATTATGTTGGTGGCTGTTAATTCGCGAACTCACGTATCTTGAATGATATAAACATCGTACTGTGAAGTAAAAACCGAAAAATATCATTGTTTGTGTTGTCAAAGCTACAGATATCTTGTGAGCTCTGTGTTGTTCGCTACTGTTTGCCGAAAAAACAAACGATTGCATTTAGTTGAACGAGTTCTGTAATTATCCATACCACTGTTGGTTTTTAGCACGTCTTTTGTTAAAAAGATAGTGCTTATGTTACCGGTTTGTCCGTCCGTCCGTCTGTACCCACGCTATCTCTGCAACTAATAGTCCGATTTGAAAAAATTCTTTTTGCATTGGGAAGCTTGAAATATGTGAATGATGATCCTTTATTTTGTTTTGTTTTTTACGATGTCCAATTTCGCCGCTAGAGGGCGTAAATGCAGATGATGTCGAATTCAAAAATACGTTTTATTCCACTTATTTGCTTCTAAATATCCGATTGAAAAAATTATTTTATCTTTCGATTCCATTTATGTCGAAGAGTATTTTAGATATAGTTACTTTTACAAATTACGCATAGATTTTCCGCTAGGGGGCGTAAAAGGTAATTACATTTTTTCCCGATAACTCTTCTTCTAAAACTCCGATTTAAAAATTTTTTGCTTCAGCGGATGCACCTCGTGATGGAAACTCTTTTGCATATAATTTCAAATTTTTGGTAAAGAATACTTTAGCCACCAGGGGACGTAAGTGTTAATTTTTGCTTCTGATGTATTTGCCATAAAAACTGAGCTTCTAAAATATCGATTGAAAAAATTCTTTCATGGACCGATGCCACTCACATTGGTGAACCTTTTTGAAATATTTTCTTCGTAAAATATTTCACAGTTTCTCCGCCAGGGGGCGTAGATGTATATATATATATTTTTTTTGCCAATATCTCTACTTCTAGGAGTCCGATTTGAAATTTGAAAAATTCCTTCTTTGTTGGATAGTGTTTTCAGTGTGACACGTTTTTCATATAATTTCAAAAATTTCAAGTGATTCATAGACTTTCCGCTAGGGGGCACAGTGGTAAATTGGGTTTTCCACTATATCTCTGCTTCTGAATCTCCGATTTGAAAAATTCTTTCTGCACCGGATACAGCTGCTGATGGGAAATCGTTTGCACACAATTTCTATTTTTTTGTAAAAAAATAGTTTGGCCGCCAGGGGGCGTAGACCTTAATTTCCGCTTCTGATGTATTTGCAGCAAAATATGAGATTTTAAATTTTCGATTGAAAAAAACGTCGGTTGTAGACCGATGGTACTCATGTCAACAAACCTTTTAGAAACTTTTTCTTCTTAAAATAATGCATGGTTTCTACGCCAAGGGGCGTAGATGTATATCTTATTTTTGTCAATATCTCTACTTCTAGGAGTCCGATTTAAAAAATTCCTTCTTTGATGGATAGTGTTTCCAGTGTGACATGTTTTTCATATAATTTCAGAATTTTCAAGTAATTCGTGACTTTCCGCTAGGGGGCGTAAAGGTAAATTGCTTTCCCCCCTACATCTCTGCTTCTAAATCTCCTATTTGAAAAATTCTTTCTGCACCGGATACAACTCTTGATAAGAAATCCTTTGCACATGATTTACAATTTTTGTAAAAAATGGTGTGGCCACCAGGTGGCGTAAGTCTTAATTTCCGCTTCTGATGTATTTGCAGCAAAATATGAGCTTCCAAAATCTCGATTGAAAAAAAAGTTGTTTGTTGACTGATACTACTCATGTCGACAAACGTTTTAGTAACATTTTCTTCTTGAAATAATGCATGGTTTCTACGCCAGGGGACGTAGATGTATATCATATTTTTGTCAATATCTCTACTTCTAGGAGACCGATTTAAAAAATTCCTTCTTTGTTGGATAGTGTTTCCGATGCGAAATGTTTTTCCTATAAATTCAAAATTTTCAAGTAAATCATGGACTTTCCGCTAGGGGGCACAAAGGTAAAGTGCGTTTTCTGCGTTATTTCTGCTTCTGAAACTCCGATTAGAAAAATTCTTCCTGTATCGCATACAAGACCTGATGGAAAATATTTTTCACATAATTTCTAATGTTTGGCAAAGAATGGTTTGGCCACCAGGGAGCATAAGTGTTGATTTCTGCTTCTGATGTACTTGTAGCAAAATCTGGGCTCCTGAAAACTCGACTAATTTTTTTTTCTTGGACCGATACCGCTCGTATGGAAAAACCTTTTGAGAATACTTTCTTCCTAAAACAATGCATGGTTTTCCCACCAGGGGACGTAAAGTCACACCTTATTTTTGTCGCTATCTCTGTTTCTAAAAGTCCGATTTGAAAAATTCTTTCTATTTTTGGAGAGCGTTTCCGGTGTGAAATGTTTCTCATATAAATTCGTGTTTTTCTTAACGCACAAGTCTGCAACCATAAGGCGTAAGCTCACGATTCCGTTTACAGCTACTATTGTCAGATACTATTGTTTTCCATACCGGTTCCATTGACTTTGAATAGCTTTGATAAATTTAATTTGCGTCAGAACGGATTCAGAAGACGTGCTTATTACACCCGAAGATTCGGTGTCATCTTTCTATTTTGTTTTTGTTTTTGTTTTTTGTGGCGTATAAGTAAGAATTTTAACATAATTTAAACACTAGAAGTGGTGTCATGCAAATCTCCTTTTGCTTGAAATGATCTTTATATTTCAATTTTATGGAAATTTCATTCACTTCGGATGACTTTTGAATATACGCATGTAAGGCGTGTGCATATTCGATGTTTGAGAGAATGTTTGGAGCTTGGTGAATAGAATTCTCGAATTTGACCAGCAACAGTTACCGATATTGAATGCACTTTTTGTTTCTGTAGAATGGCCATGCCCAAAGGAAATTGATTCAGGATTTCTCGGATTTATTATTTATTCACGCAGTTATCTGTAATAGAAACTGCTTTCGTCACACCACAAAATTCACAGTGCTTTGGACCCCCTCCCCCCGCCCCTTATGAGTACATCGCCATCGCGCAGTTACTTGTGATGTAATTGAAGGTTTCAGATCAGGTCGTTTTATTAAAACCAGCCAGACACTGCATTCATAAGTACAAAGTATTTGTCGTCTTTCCCGCATTTAAGACAAACTCTCAAGTTTATAAGTTGATTAAATGCTCAGATGCCGCGTTGTAGAATATAGAGTTTATGTGCGAACACTGTGTGTAAGCACAGAGATCCTTCCTAACTTCTCAGGTGGTAAAAATAGTTCATCCTAGTTCAGTGAATCTATTAGAATTAGTTATGATTGAAATAATGAGTAAAACCAAAGGATAGCCCTTTATTTCAATCACAATATTTCTTGTGGATTTGCGGTGCTCTGATGAAACCGTTCCTAATCTTACAATGTGGAAACAACGTTAATTCGATATTAGTTACTTCAATAAATTGCTCAGCTTAAAGTATGTAATTTTCAGTGTTTTTTTTAGTTGGTTAATTCAAAAAATGGTTGAATTTTAATCCAACACTGCGTTCCAGCACAGCCTTGATTTAAAATTTGAATTATTCGAAATTATTTAGCCTTACGCCGTCGAATTTTGTAAAACTAAACTAAATAGTGACTGCGAGTGAGGATATTTGTTACACAAGTATTCCATGAGGCCTAGGTATCTTTTTGGTAATCCTGTTGCAGTATTCCTTCACCTGGCGTTAAATTTCAGATTCCCAGACGGGAGAAATTCATTGTCTTCCGCTGCTCCTATCTTGCATTATAAGTTCAAATGACGCTGTAAAGAGATTTGTTGAAGCTATGATTGAACTTCATGATTTTGTATCAGTAAGAACACTGAAACTAAAGTCTGTTCAACCGTAATTTAAGAAACAAAAAAACTCTAAGAATTTCAGAAACTGGAATTATTATTTGGTGGCTTGCTTTTATATGAAAATTCAGTTAAATTCCGAATTATGTGTTTCAAGAAATGAAAATAAAAAGTAAGGAAGATCTGCTAATTAAATAAAACGCTAATGTACAAAACACAGCATTGTGGCATGAACTGCCAACAGGTAAGTTCTCATTGAAAATAGTACATACATCGGAAACATGTAATTCAAAGTCTGATTTTCTGTCCCCAGGAATTCAAATTAATGAGATATTGCTGAACCTCCGTTAAATTGCACCTCTATCACAAAATAAGAAAAAATGAAATACGAACCATCCTCGATTTAATGATTGTCCGTAAATTTGATGGAAAAAATCGTGTAATTAAATAATAATGAAAAAAATTGTATAATTAAGTTATTACAGTATAAACTGATTCGTGTTCTTAGACAGCAATTAAATTGTACCTACGTATCGTACATTCCGATTATACGCTGTACAACCTTAACGCAATGAAATCACGTACATTTTTGGCAAATAATCTGAACGTTGAACTAACATTTTCTGTACAGAAAATAAGGAAAAGCTTCACACTTTGTTTATTAACAAAGAATCACAACGCGCGCGAGCACACACACACACACACACACACGCGCGCGCGCAAGAGATTCACTGTTACTTTCAATTTTTCTACAAGGTATGCACCATGTCATAATATTGGATAGGGTTCTACTTCCTGGATTGAAAAAGCAATCCAAAGTTGATTGCTTCTCTTTTTCCTTCATGGCTTAATGGCCAGTTGAAATTAAAGCGCAAAAATATGCTAATTGCATTTCAAATATATAACCTGAATTGCAAGATTCATATACTGTGTAGGCCTTCTCCAACATTCCAACAGCGTTTCTCATATATACGACTGCGGGTGAGGGTATGTGTAGCTCTTCATCACTGCTTTCAGGATTCATGTTTTCTACCGGTCTTCTTACTCTTGTTATAATGTCATCATCATAAAGGGTTTCAAATATTGGTTCTTCACCATCGATATGAACCCATTCTTGAAGTTCATTTTTAGTAACATCCATTCCTAAGGTCTTAGCTGGTCTGACTAAGATTTGTATGGGGTCAACATCATCTCTTTCTAAGATTTATTCTTCTGACCTAGAACTCTTCACTAACATTTAGCTATTGATGAGGATATTTACCTCCACCCATTCTTTACGAACCAGGGCTTGAAAAATATCTGAAAAGTTACATGCCCAGCTGGACATGCGCAGACGTTATTTACCTTTATTGGTAGTAAAAGCTGAATGCTCAGGAAAATTTATCTTTTAAGATAAAAAAATGGAGGTTCTGCTTTGTTAAGTTAGAAAATATGAACTTTTTTTTACATGTTTTGCATTTCTGTTTTAAGGGTCTGCATTCAAAATGTACAATACACAAAACCGTGTGTCTTAAGTTTTAAGATAATGATGCTGAAAATTGGTACGAAATGATATGATGATGAAATTGGTATTTAAGAAATTTAGTAAATTTGCCATGTTCCTTTCGTCGAAGTGTTTGCCCTTTTTCACTAAACACCGAAAGCTAGTTCCATCAGAGGCATGCATCCCGTCGCTGACTATAAACAACATTTGGAGCAAAATGATGTACGGTTCCAATTTCTGGGCCTAGAGCCATAGTATAGTTAAAGAAGTATACTTCTTTCCTTGGTACTCCGTAACAATAATACAACTTCCGGTGATTAACAGTGGAATGAAGTACGACATACGACGACTGTCTTTGTTTCTTGTAGTATGAAATTTTATTCCAAACTTTTTTATTTTTAAATTTAATTGGCAACTAGATTTTTTTTTACATGCCCCGAGCATGGTATTTTTCAAGCCCTGTGGACTATGTACATCACGTCTTTTAAATTAGCTTTACTCAGTGCATTTGGCCAAGGGTCGTCCTCCCTTATCACGAACAATTTTTTTAGCTATTCCCCTCCGTAATTCTGAAGTATTTTAATTATTCCCTGATCACAATATTGGATATCAATCAAAAATCTTTATTGCACACATTTAAAGCTTACAGTCATATAGAAAGGGAACACACCAGTAGGAATCTAAACATAGCAGTTGTAAAGCGATCCCCTCTATAAAATAAGGAAAACGAACGAAATTAAAAATTAATTTAAAAGATCAGGATGATTAGCAATATAATTTCGTATAGACAAACAAAGCCTCCCTGATGTCCTTCAGAGATCTAATGCACTCCGGAAGATTATTCCACAATTTAATAGCTTTATACATCATGCTGTTTAACCATAATTTGTGCTTGCCATCTGCAAGAAATTGTCTTGCAGATGGCAAGCACAATTTCTTATTAGCAATAGATCTAGTAAAAAACAGCACAATCTAAATATTTAATACCAGATTGAAAAATAGGCAATTTAAAATATATTATTGTAAAAAACATAATACCTAATTTCAAGACAAATATTTCATGAATATTCAGAACATTTAATTTCGAAAACAGTGGGTCTGAATGTGTCATATGAACTGTATTCAACTTATAGCGAACAGATTTCTTCTGCAATTTAAACAAACACAGCTTACCATTTAAACTTATATTTGAGTACCAAGATTCCATACAATAAGAAAAATAAGTATTACTGAAAGCACAATAAAATGTTTTTAAAACATGAATATGGAAAATATGCCTAATTTTACTAAGTAGGCCAACCTGTAAGGATGCCTTTTTTATAACAAACTAAACATGAGACTTCCAATTAAAATATTCATGAAATCAAACACCTAAATACTTTACGCTGTCTACAGTTTCAAGTGGAAAGTCAGTAAATCTAACTTGAAAGTTATGTACATCAGTTTTTTATGAACATTTCGAAAATATACAGAATTTGTTTTTAAAATATTAAGGGACAAATTGTTAGAGTTTAACCAATCAGATGAATTTAATAAATCATTATTGACCATTATCTGTAATGCATTCAAATCATGACCCTTTTGAAAAATGACAGTATCATCAGCAAACAACATTACATGAACTGACTGCAAACACAGAGGTAAATCTTTAATATATAGCAGAAACAATAACAGTCCCAACACGGAACCCTGAGGCACTCTACAAGAAACATTAAGTAAATCAGAATTTATATTATTGACAGAAACATACTGCTTACGATTTGAAAGATAATTCGTTAAAGGGAATATATTTTACCACGAAATCCATATTTAGTTCATGTATATAACATAATATCATGATTTACCGTATCGGAAGCTTTATGAAAACCAATAAAAAGAGTAAAATCATTAAAAGAGTAATAATAATAAGTAATAGTTTCAGTAAGACTTGTCGTGCATTAAGGGGGAGATAGATAACTTTGATTTTTTTCTCATGCGATATAGCAATTAATGAAGAAATATTCCTCATAAATACATGGGAAGTTCACTAGGTTATTCACAGCAGTCAGAATTGTGTACTAAATTGCCTGTAGTTTTATGAGAAGATGTTGCAACGTGGCCAGTAAACTACAGTCAATTCAGCGCATAGTTATGATTGCTGTGAATTATCTACTGAATTTCGCTAGTACATATTTATGAAAAATATTTCTTCCCTAATTTCTGTATCTAAGATGCTAGTGATTTATGACCAATGTTTGTTCCTGGATTTAAAACGGTGGTTGACGCTACGAGGAAGCATAGGATTGCTTCAGCTAGCGAAATCTGAGGTCATTCAGATTCCAAAGCTATACTTGCTTCTCTTCCGTTACTTGAAACTTCATTGTCCTGGGTGGTGTAACGGATAGCATGCTCGAACGGATATCAGGAGATGCCAGTTCGATTCCCTCTGCAGGGCTATGTAATTTTAAAGTTTTCTAGGAAGATGGTACGTGGTGACCAGTAAACTATACAGGGAGTGACCAGTAACCATTCAGTTCACAATTCTGATTGCTGTGAATTCACAACACAACACCATTTTTGCTGACTTACATCTGAGACTTGGTTTTAACGTATTTTTATGTGCTGAAACCAAAATTAATATTGGTTTTTGCCTGTCACGTCAAGTTTTTGCTCTAAAGAACTTTGAATGTCCAAAAATTGGCAAAAAGAGGGCATTTTGGGCTAACACAATACCATTTTTGCTGACATACATCGGAGACCTGAGACTTGGTTTTAACGTATTTTTATGTGCTGAAACCAAAAATCATATTGGTTATTACCTATCACGTCAAGTTTTTGCTCTAAAGAACTTTGAATGTCAAAAAATTTATAAGAAGAGGGTATTTTGGGCTAATGGTTTATGAGATAAACAAATTTATTGATTAAGAATGGTATTGTAATATGTTTTAATATATATATATATAATCGGCTAGCAGACAAATATAGTAGCATAACCTTCAATGGGTAAATTACTCTTGTTTTCATGGAAGAAATTTTTGCTTGGAATATTTCCTTGAGTGTTCCATACACTGACAGTCCATTTTAATACTCCAACAGTAATCGACCATCATAAGAGTGTCCTACCTTCCTTGGTATCGCTCTTCCATTATTTTTAAATCTTGGTGAAACCTTTCACCTTGTTCATCACTCACATCCCCTAGATTCTAGGGAAGTCCATCAAGATGGCAGTTGAGAAAATGAAGTTTTATTCTCATGTTGCAGCCAAGGCGGTGAAAATGTTTCGGCAATATTTCGACAATATCTTTGAATGCAAATTATTTGAATGAGAACAATTTTTCTAACATAAATATCAAGTGGTGCATTACTTATATTTTTTTTAGTTTTTTATCAGCAAATCCTGCGTAAATTGTGTGATGAAAAGTTTGAGTCTTGCAAGATCATAGCGATAAACACAGAATGCGATATTTCAAAAACTTGACGTGGTACAAAAAAATGAGTGTCATATTTGAAATCAGCGTACCAAAATTAGTAAAAAACAATTGTCAGATCTTAGTTAGCAGAGAAAAAAATAAAATTTGTTGGCCAGTGTTATCTAGCAAATCGTATGATTTTTTTTTTATTTTTATTTTTTTTTTGTGGCCGATCTGAACATTCATAAATTAAAAGAACAGCTTTTTCTCCTAACCATGTTTCGTAAATGCATGCGTATTGTTGAAATGAGTTGTTAAGAGCAATTATTTCACAAATGTTTATGAATGACTTGCATTGACATTTTCTTTCCACAAAAAGCAATTTTAGTTTTTAATTTTATTTAATTTATTGTTTGTTTTTGTTTTTTATTTTTTTTATTTAGATTTATAATATTTTTATTTTTTGTTTATTTTATTAATTTTTATTTAATTTATTGTTCGCAGCAGCAAGTAGTCTGAAACGTTCTTTTATTCTTTCTTTTGCTTCTTGCAGTTTACGTTATTTTTGCGATTCTCAAAATCTTGCGTTTTATCAGGTAGGAGTTTCCAATAGGGAGACGCATCGTCAGCATTGTAGATTTGTTAATCTTCAAACCCTTCGTCAGCTAACGAACTTTCAGTTCTATGCAAAATGCAGCTGCTGCATCAGGATCAAAAGATAGATTTTTCTTCATGAATTTTTATCTGTCGTATGGAATGTCTTTTCTTTCCAGCGCCAAAACCATCCACTGCTTGTTTCTTTTAGTTTTCGGTTAGGTTTTGCGTTTTGTTTAATAAATTGTCCTGGTAATAGTGTTCCCACCGAACGTTTATTAGAAAACCATAGGAACAGTGCTTTACCTGATCAGAGATGGATGCGGGTCGCGGGTCAACGGGTCGACAATTTCATGTGGGTCAAATGGGTCGGGTCAAGGTGTTCCTGACCCGATTTTGACCCGGTTTATTTCCGTTTTATTTTTGAAAAGCCAAAAAAATGTTTTTCAAAGAAATATACCCACTGGGGAATTTTCTTTTCGATACTGGTGGCCTCGGTCTTTAAAATAATTTGTCATGCAAATTAAAGTGTTCTCAGAAGTAAGAATGTCTTTCTTTCTAAGAGTCAATGATGAAAACAATATCCACATTTTAGAAACTTTCCACGCATCATAAGATTGTGAAAATCGGTGTTCCTGCGAAACATATTCTGAAGCTTGATATGTTATCAAGAAAACAATAAAAACTGAAATTAAACATACAACAAGTTACGTAATTCAAAACTTTTGACTGTAGCGCCATCTAAATTAGGTGGGACAGCCTTAATATTACTGCGGAGGGGCTGTTTGACCCCCGCAGATGTATTTGAAAACATGTGTGAAACAATTGGGTTACGTCTTGCAAATGAAGGACGATAGTTTCAATACTTCCTGTAAGTAAGTGAGTAAATTATACGTTCCCGTAATACGCTTGTTTGATTTCCGTAAAACCTACGTAAGGTATTCCTTGTGGAGAGGCTTTTTGAACTCCCTCTCTCTATATATAGATATACATATAGTATGTATCTTAGAAGAAAACTAATTGAAAGAGCGAGGGAATATGAACTTCCATTATGCATGGCTTTTATCGATTATGAAAAGGCCTTTGATTCGGTGAAACCATCAGCAGTTACAATGGCTTTGAAATCCTGCGGTATTGAAGATGCATAGATTAATATTATTCATAACATCTATGAAAATACAAGTGCAAAGATTCGGCTATTTGAGAATACAGCACCCATAAAGATTGGAAAGGGAGTGAGACAAGGTGACACTATATCTCCCAAACTCTTTAATGCCGCACTGGAAAATGTCTTTCAATCACTGAACTGGGAAAACAAAGAAATAAAGATTAATGGAGATAATCTAACTCACCTTCGTTTTGCTGATGACGTAGTCATTATTGCAACTACCCCATCAGAGCTACAGAGTATGATCCAGGAACTTGCTGACAAGAGTAAAGAGGTGGGATTGAAACTGAACTTTCAGAAGACAAAAGTGATGTACAATGCTTTTACAAGAAATGAAGACTTATCAATTGATTGGGAAAAGCTGGAGATAACTAATACCTACATTTATTTATCTTGGACAGCAGATATCAAGTGAGGGTCACATTGATGAATAAATTAATCGGCGTATAAAACTTGCCTGGAGAGCTTTTGAAAGAAACAGCGTAATTTTCAAAAGCAATATGCCATTATGTCTTAAAAGAAAAGTGTTTGATCAATGCATCCTTCCAGTGCTTACGTATGGTGCAGAGACGTGGACTTTAACTAAAAGAGGCATACAAAGACTGCAGACAACTCAAAGCAACATGGAGAGATGCATGCTTGGTGTAACCAGGAGAGATAAGAAGAGGAACTCGTGGATCCGAAAAATGACAAGAGTGGAAGATATCATGACCAGAGTAAAATCCCTGGAATGGCAATGAGCTCGATATATTACCAGAAGGACAGACCATCGACGGACAGCTGAAATTTTAGACTGGATTCCAAGGGACAGGAAAAGACCCAGAAGAAGACTACATGGGAGATGGGAGGATGAAATTCGAAAGTCCGCGGGAGTAACATGGAAGAGACTGGCACAAGACAGACCGTTGTGGAAGAAACTTGGGGAGGCCTTCGTCCAGCAGTGGATTGATAATGGTTGGCAATGATGATGATGATGATGATATATATTAGAATTCAACTCAGATTTTTTCGGGTCAGGTCCGGGTCAGTTACAGATCCGGGTCGGGTCCAATTATGTGACGTCGGGCCCGGGTTCAAACTGTTTGACCCGTTTTCAACTCTGTACGTGATTCGTCATCTTTCCATAATTTTATCCTTCTGCTTTCTAAACCTAGATTCTCAGCTATGTTTTCTGCAGGTTTTTTTATTGCCTCATCTTTGATCCATGCCCGAACACTAGCAGGGTTGACTCCTAAATCTTTTACCATAACCACCTGTTTTTCTCCGGGTTTTTTTTTTTTTTTTTTTTTCTGTTGCTCCTAATTTTAATTTTACAGAAACATTCATTCGCTTTGACGTTATTTTTATCGATAAAACGTAGCAGACGAATATGAGGTTACAAAATTCTACACACACCCTGCCACCTGCTGAATAATTGAACTCATAATCGAGCCTATGTATCTTCTTTACTAAACTGTATAATTGAACTCATAATCCAGCCCACTATGTCTATCTTCCTTACTACGGTGCTGTTGTCTAGCTTTAAGTGAACTCACTTGCCATGTTAGAGTTCGTGGAGCATGCGTGTTCTACTGTGCTTCGGATGGCTTATGCCCGGAAGCAGGATACACGAGAAATCCACCAGATGACCACGTGACTGAATTCACATGGTGCGCTCTGTTTTTCTTTGCATGTTTACTTGGGAAGGCTGCGTCACCTTAGGAGAGTGTTGCGGCATAGCTTCGACTTAGATGTCGGTGAGTTTTTCTGATTTCTTTGTTTCCTGTCGGAAAGCCATGAAGTCAGTGGTCGCGAAAACAAAGAAATGAGAAACTCAACAAACTGGGAGAAGGAATGGCGGTACTGTAATTTTGTATAACACGGTATGACTCGCTATCGCATCGGTAAAATCCTTATAGGAACATTGCTAGTAGGTGGTACCGTAAACACGTAAACATTCAGCTGAGGGATTCTGAAACAAGAAAGTATGCATTTCAGTTCTTTAGTGTGGAAAGGTTGTTTTACTTCGTCGCCTTCCTTGTATTATCTACCAAATGCTGATTGTCAAACGAACACACAAGAATCATGGTGCAAAAAACGTATGGGTTCTCAGACTAGATCACCCTGGAGAGGGTACGTAGTTTAGCTACATAGTTTCTATCCTGGAGAGGGTGAAACTACGATCGGTGCTCAGATTGACTTGGGTTTGTTTATACACTATCTACCAACAAGTAATTGGACACCCCTGCAATCGACGATATCTGCGGTCCTGATACACGTCACGGCCGCCGCCGTTAAATATCGTGTGGGAAACAACAACGCAACCAGTCGCATGCAAGATGCCACGCAGTTCGGAGCTCTCTGATTTCGAGAAAGGTGTAATCGTCGGGTATCGCAGAAATGGCCGATCCATACGTGACATATCCAGCAAGTTGAAGTCCCCAAAATCGACAGTGGCCTACGTGATTGGCAAGTGGAAGATGAGAGGTGACTGTCGGAATGTGCCCCGACCCAGCAGACCCACAAAACTGGGAGTTAGAGACCGACGGGTGCTGGCCAGAGAAATTCGGAAAAACCGCACCAAATCGATGGGCCACATCCGCGAGGAGTTTCAACAGGCATCCGGGAGTGTTCTTTCGATGAATACCATCCGTAAGGAAGCCCATCTGCTCGGTTATCATGGACGTGCTGCCACCCACAAGCCTTTGATCACCAAGTCCAATAGCGCTGCTCGGCAAACGCGGTGCAAAGAACGTCGACAGTGGACCGTTGAACAGTAGAAACAGGTTCTCTGGAGCGACAAATCAAAGTTCACCCTCTACCGTTCGGATGGCAGGGTCTGGGTTTGGCGTCTGCCTGGAGAACGCCTCCTGCCGGAATGTATTGTGCCAACTGTGAAGTTCGGCGGCGGTGGAATTATGCTATGGGGGTGTTTCTCCTGGTATGGCACGGGACCCTTGGTCGCAATTCCTGGTAGACTCAACGCCGAGATCTACTGCACCATTTTGGATGACCATGCGCTTCCTACGTTGTGGCAGTTTTACGGGGTGGACCCATGTTACTTTCAGGATGACAATGCCACCTGTCATGTTGCGAGGTCCACCATGGCTTGGTATGGTGACAATGGGGTTAATCGAATAGACTGGCCTGCGCAGAGCCCGGACCTTAACCCTATCGAGCACCTCTGGGACGAGTTGGAGCTTCGACTTAAGGGGTGCCCCCAGCGTCCGAAATCGGTGAAGGAACTGACCGGTCTTCTTCAAGCCGAGTGGAAGAAAATACTGCCAGCCGTCGTACAACGCCTATTTGAGAATATGCCCCGAAGGGTCGCAGCTGTAATCGCCGCTCGTGAAGGCTCCACCAACTATTGAAGGTGAATAAACTTCGTTTTCCTTTGCTATCACAGGTGTCCAATTACTTGTTGGTAGATAGTGTAATATACATAGAAGTAGACTATGTATACCACCCATTTCCCCTATTTATTTCGATAGATGTTCATATCCGGTTAAACACGTTTTAGTTGAAGGTCCAAGTTCAAAACCAAATTAGTTTTACATAGTTGATATGGCAATCTTGAAGGGATGGTTGATTCTGCGGTGTGTTAGCTGTTGACGGCTCAAAATGGTCCGTGCTCACTTTGTTAGAGTTCAGATCTTACTCTTTCATCACTGCGCGGAGGTTCCGAATAAACAGACTTGAGGAAATTGCTGGAAATTATGCATATACATGCTTCATGTGTTCGTTTGTAATACCTTCTAACCCTCTCTATAATGACAAGTCTCACTTCTTGAATCGTTGTGCTGAGTAACTAATCAAAACATTTAACCCTTTAACGACCATAACTCCCAAAACGCCCTTACATCCAAACTACCACGACCTCCTGAAAACGGCCGTCTAGAGTAAGTAGGATATCCTACCCTCCCACCTATTCTTCGAATTTACACGTCCTCTACGGGATTAGCAGAAGTCACCGTCAGTCACCGTTGTTGTTGCTAAACAAATAAGTAAAGCAGGTACTGGTGCTTCCTGGGGGCGATATTGGTTACTCTCATGACATCGCATGCCTCCTTCTCCGTGGAAGAATGCAATGATCGTCCCCAGGAAATGCGAAAGTCACTGTACATCAAGACTATAGATCTGAAGTTTTATGTAGTGACCGATCACTAATCCTTCTTTCATTAACTTGCAAAGGGTAGGGGAGAAATTCCGAAAAGAGCAACAGACAGTTTCGGGCGTTATTGTATTCTGAGCTACACGAGATTTCAAGGCCGCCCCGGTGGCGCAGTGGTCTAAGCGATGGCCTCTGATCATTCGTCCGAAAAGGGACCGGGTTCGAATCCCGGTGAGGCATAGATGTTGTGTTTGTCTTACGGCACTGGCTCTGTCCCTTCCCTGGAACCAGTGGCACTAAATTAGGGACGGGCGAATGCTTATAGCCCATTGAGTTGCTCACGGTGGTCGTTAAACCTCCAATCCAAAAAAAAAAAAAAAATATTTCAGGGCCCTGGGCGTTTAAAGGGTTAACTTATTTCTCGGCATACGACGCAAGTTAAAACCTTTAATTAATACAGACATTTGACGTGGGCGGGAACATAAAACAGAAGTCATCGCTCTTTCCGCGTTTATAAGTGAGTCACGGAAAAATTCTCATTGTTCGTCACCGGGAATCGAACCCAGGGTCTTCCAGTAGCGTAACTGGAAGACCCTGGGTTCGATTCCCGGTGACGGCCAATGAGAATTTTTCCGTGACTCACTTATAAACGTGGAAAGAGCGATGACTTCTGGTTTACCTTCTTTAATGTCTTTGAAGTATGTTGTCATCATACACGGAATTCAAATATATATATTTTTTCTAAATAGCCACGCATCCTCTAGATTCTGTTGTAGGAGTTGCTTTACAATTTTACCTTGAGGGTTTGATTTAAGATGTTTGCAGACTGCCGTTTTAGGCCAGTTATTTATTTTTACTTCTACTTGTGTTCGTCTTTCTGGCACTTTACTTTTCTCAAAACTTCATTTATAATTTAGCGGTGTTGCTACTTCAAGAAATTTCTTCCGTAGGAATAGTTTCTAAAATTTATACAAACGTTTTGCTGCAGTCAAAGAAATATTTAATATTTACTTCTGCTTCGCTGGACACAGGATTTCATGATCTCAAAGACTGCAGCCTTGTGACGATAATATATATATTAAGATAATACAACGTAGTACGTCACAAATATTTATTGTTTCAAGCCGACCATGCTTTCGCTGGGTATTGACCTAACTTCATCAGGACGAATGGCACGTAAATATTCAAATTGTATATGATATCATAAATGGTGTTTACAGTCACGTGTTTTGGTTAGATGCTTCCACGCGTTTGATAGAAATGGCGTGGATGCCATGTCATTAACAAGTTGCGAAGACTTCTGATATATATGGAAAGCTTCCAAAATATCAAGTTTGGTGGTTGAATCTGACATGTCAATTAGTTTTGCTTCTTCAAAGAGAAATGTATGGTCCTTTTCGTAACAGTGTTTAGCCATCGATGACTTCTTTAGGTCACAATTCCGAATGTAGGTCTTGTGCTCCTTCAATCGAGAACGCAAGGCTGGGTCTGTCCTATATACGAAGCGCCACATTCACATGGAATTTGATAAATTCCCCACCAGTTTTTGTCTTCAACATAGTCCTTTGATCCTGAAAATCTCGTTTTGTTTATGGGTTTAAAAATCACCTTAAAATTAAAGGTTTGAAGAATTTTTGAGATTTTGAAGGTAATGTCACGGGAAAATGGAATAATGGCAAAATTCTCTCGCAGTGGGCGCATTGCAGGAGTTAATGTGGAGATAGGCTTTGGTTTCCGGAATTTTGTTAGAGCCTTGTCTATAATAGAGGTGGTTGTATCCTCGCTATACTGCAACATGTTTAAGGAAATAAAGTTATTTTTCCAAACTGTCTTTATTTGAACATATAAGTATCGCGCGATATACGCAACTGTAAAAGCGCTGAGTTTTTGTTGCCAGTTGCGTATATCGCGCGATACATATATGTTCAAATAAAGACAGTTTGGAAAAAGATTTTTATTTCCTTTTGCCCACTGGAGCCCCTTTTTGCATATCCTCCACCAACAGTTGTTTCTTGTTTGGTCTGATGGTAGTCTTTCCTGCTTTCAACAATCTTGGACGGACTGTCATGTCAGAAACATTAATCCCACTAGCTCTTAAGTCTCGATTTAAGGCTATAGCTGATAATCTTGGTATCATTTTGCTTTTCCTAACTAGTAGACGATCTTGAGTACGTGTAGTTTTCCTTTTCTGTCGGGAGAAAAGGTACCTACCTGTCTCTTTAAAATCGCATTAGTAGTACCCAAACCAAAACCGCATTCATTGGCAATTTTCCTTTGAGTCATGGATGTGTGCTGCGAAAGAGTACACACTTCTGAACTTTTTTTTTTTTTTTGGAGATGTGGAAAACGCTATTAAGAAACATAGAAAAAAAAAGTATATATATAAAAATATATTTGTACTTCATGTATAACGAAGTGAATTTCTCCGTCATTTTTGTCCATGCTAGGCATCGAACCCGGTTCCCCTCATTCTGCGCTACGCGCACGTATGCACTCGCTGCTATCTGCCTTTATCTCATGTGCGTTCTGCGGTGCAGGCATGTCACCCCCCCCCCTCCTCCCCAAACACACGACAGAGGGCCGGGACCATGTGTCGCTGTAGGCAGTCATCCGCTGAAGAATGTACATTGGAGAAATCCCAGTCAATTTGGTGTGTGGAACGTAACATCACACACTTTTATTTTTCGAAGCGCTGAAGAAGAGATTCTCTTATTTTCCCTGTCTCGCGGTGTCGAATAAACATCACACCATTGCGAGAACTTTAACGGCCAGGTCATTCTTGAAGTTCGGGCGCCAATACAACGAAGTAAATTTCTTCGTAATTTTTGTCCACGCCGGGCATCAAACCTGGGTTCCGTCATTCCGGAATAAGTCGCTCTCCCAACTAAGCTACGCGGGCGTATGCTCTCGCTGCTATCTGCTTGTATCTCATGTGCGTTCTGCGGTGCAGGCACGTCACATATGCTTATAGAAGAAAAACACGCGATGCTAGACGACAAAGTTTGTTTACCACTTTGACGGTCTCGGTAAAAAAAAAAAAAAAACGTACGTAGCAAATGTTCTGTGTAGCGAAATTCTGTTTATGATGCAATCCCCTCCCCTTGACTCCCGAAATTCAAACTTCAGGCGCCTTCCCTTTCAGCCGACTTTCTTTACCTCAACCCGTTTTTGCTAATTGTAGTTTAAGTTGAATCATCATCATCATCATTGTCAACCATTATCAATCCACTGCTGGACGAAGGTCTCCCCAAGTTTCCTCCACAACGGTCTGTCTTGTGCTAGTCTCCTCCATGTCACCCCTGCATACTTTCGAATTTCATCCACCCATCTCCCATGTGGTCTTCTTCTGGGTCTTTTCCTGTCCCTTGGAATCCAATCTAAAATTTCGGCTGTCCATCGATGATCTGTCCTTCTGGCAGTATCAGTAGAATATAATAAAATATACTATAAATTATCTGGGATATAGTCAGTTTGTTTTCTATTTGCTTCTTAAATTTCCCTATACGAGCTCTTGATCTCATGCACACTTTTGAGTGCGTATTCAAAGAATATCTTAGTCACAGCGAAAACTCCTTTTGCTCCTGGCAACACTTATAAAGTAAATTGCTGGATATTTTCGAAAACATTGAATTTTTATTTATGCTGCAAATTTCTCTTTTATGGTCTTTGCAGTAGGAGAATTCCAATGCTTTGAAATTATCTTGTTATCAGGCTTTTTCCCTCAGCTCAAAAATCCTTGTTCCACTGACCGATCGCAGAATATATTTAATTGTTGCATCCTTCTATTTCCTGTCAGTACCTGAAAGTGGTGGAGGTTCTAGGACTCTTGAGGAAAATAGAAACACCTCGACTTGTCATCAGATTATAGCTGCTGGCACATCAGAGGTGCTTCTGTTCGAGCTGCAGGCGAGATAATAGATAACAACCCAATTCCTTCGTTTGAAACGGCTTTTTGAAAACACGTGTGTCCCATCCACCTGAACTTCAAGGAAGATTGCTATTCATATTGCTGTTAATAACAATCCTCCTTAAAGTATATGAATGATTGCTATTGATACGAAAATGTAAATGATTGCTTTTTATGTTTTTTTCGTAATTTTGTGATACAATAAATAAATATAAACCGTGAATTCTGTTACAATTTCTTTTATGTGTGCGCATTCCTTGATACATCTCATTGTGCTTTTTGAAATCATCGAAAAATTTTTAGTTCCCTTAAGATTCATCGCACTGGGCACGTACTTAACTATTGTCCTACCCGAGTTGTAGTTTCTATAGGCATAAAATAATTTCTGGATGAGTAACCAGTTCAGTGTGTGTATGTTTTATTTTCCATTCAGTACCTACGTGTTGTAAATAATCACATCTGTTTACATGGCTTTCGGCGGCTTACTTTGCTCGTTTTCAGGAAGAGGGCATCCAAACTGTACTACTGTATTACCAGATCGTTCGGAAAATAATAGCCGACTTGGAGGGTTATAACGAAGTAAATTTCTCCGTCATTTTTGGTCCACGCTGGGAATCGAACCCGAGTCCACTTATTCCGGAACAAGTCGCTCTACCAACTGAGCTACGCAGACGTTCGTTCTCGCTGCTATCTGCCTTTCTCTCATGTGCGTCCTGCGGTGCAGGCACGTCACATTTCCTCCCAAAAGAGGGCCGGGGGCATGGCCCACGGGTCAGCCGGGACCATGTATCGCTGTAGGCAATCATCCGCTGAAGAAGGTACATTGGAGAACTCGCAGTCAATTTGGTGTGTGGAACGTAACATCACTCATATTTTAGTAGAAGTTCAATCTATACATACATATATTTGAATACCAAATTACGTGGGAGATAGGCAATGTATATTAGGACAAAGTCCTCTATAATACTGTTACACGCGTAGTATATGAGTTTCGAATAGACAAGTTGACTTCAATGATAATGGAATATTCATAGTTGAAATTAAGAATATTTCTTTATGTACAGTATATATACATTTAAATGTTGAAACCTCACATAGGTTATATTTAGTGAGACATAAAAACGGCAAAGAAGCAAATGGAGCAACACATATTGCGCTCACCTTACTCCAGTTTCAATCCTTCTGGCTTGCAATCGATCATGCTTCTTGTCTGGTGTTGTACCATATCATTAAAGGTATTCCACGTTCAAAGTTCAACACAAATACGAACATCAGCACAGTTCTACAAGAAGAGGGTGATGAGTTGAAATAATTTTGAGATCATTGTCAAGACTAGATTACGTTGACTTAGCCAGAATTGTAGCGGTTGAAACCTTTCGCTGTTCTATGCCAAGCTATTATGAAGTATCCAAATTAAAAGATTTAAAAACTTTAAAAAAATTTTTAAAAAGTCAACAAGTCCCTCCTCGCTCGTCCGGACATGTTTCTGGCAATACTGTGCCCATCTTCAGCGGTCCGGACCGCTGAAGATGGGTGAAAGAGGGTAAAAATGAAAGAGGTTAACCTCATAGCACACAACCTTATTTTATTCGAAATAGGCGCCTTCAGCAGCTGCACACCTCTGCCAGCGAGTGACTAGTGCTTCAATGCCAATCCGGAAGATATCTGACTCCCTGGGTGCAAGGAAGTCGCGGAATGCAATTTCGACCTCCTCTCGGTTTCTGAGGGCCCTGTCCTTGAGGTAACTCCTAATATGCATGAACAGGTGGAAATCGGTAGGTGCCAAGTTAGGCGAGTAGGCTGGACGTGGAAGAGTTTCGAACCTCAGTTTGTGTTGTTTCTGTTTCGTCATTTGTGACACGTGTGGTCTTGCGTTATCATGCAGGAGGATAGGGCCCTTCCTATTCACCAAAGATGGGTATTTGGACCGCAACTTCTGTTGGATTCGGTCAATTTCTTCACAGTATGTGATGCTTTCACCAACATTCTAGAGCTTGTAGTGTATGTCACCCTGAACAGTCCACCACATGGTTAACAAAATCATTCTTTGGCGTCAGCCTTGGTTTAGGATGTTGTTTCGGTGGTTCACCATGGATCACAGCCACTGTCCAGATCGCTTACGGTTGTCCGCTTTTCATCACAGGTTACAATGCGATCAAGTAGGGGCGTCTTTTCGTTGCGAAGCAGAACGTTACTGCACATCTCAAACCGTTGTTGTTTCTGATGCTCCGTCCGTTCGTGTGGGACCCAGCTTCTTGAACTTACCAATTTTGGAGATATTCGGAAATGGTTGACACCGACATTTTGTACTGTTTGGTGAATTCTCTGACTGTGACGCGAGGATTTGCCTTCAGAGCGTCGTTATCAATGACCAAATGTCGTCCTCTGCCGTCGCATCTTCTAGGCTCGTGTCACTATAACAAAACTTTTCAAACCACCGACAAGCAGTACGCTCAGATTTTGCCTCATGCCTCGACCACATTACGGTAGGTTTATGACGCTATTACGACCTAAATTTGAACTCATGAAGGAGAATCACCCACAACTCACTCCTTCCTAACATGTTGTACAGACCTATCTCACACGAGTAGCAACGACTGCAGTTCAGTCGATTATGGCGTATATCTGGCTCAGTCGATTATGGCGTGTATTTATGTTTCTTCAACTCGTGCGAATGGCGCGGCGAGCAGGTTGCTCTGCAAGCATTGTGGACGAGTTGATTGTGGCACCTCAGAAAGTCGGGCATTATTATTACTGTGTTGAGCAGCGTTACGAAGTTTTTAGCACGTCTTCAAAAAAAAAGTACGTGCTTAAAGACGATCGAGTCACATTGTTGTGACCACCAGCTAATATCCAGAGTAACCACCGTGTGCAGCACGGACAGCAGCTAAACGGGCTGGGAGTGACTCAGTAAGGTACGGGAAGGTGTTCACAGGTATGTCTTGCCATGCTGCCTGCAGTGCATTTAAACGCTGCTAGAGAGTGCGTAGTGGAGGATCCATAGAGCGAACAACATGATCGAGGTGGTCCCACAGATGCTCAATTGGGTTTAAGTCTGGGGAATTACGGGGCCAGGGAAGTACTTTGAAATCTTCATCGTGCTCTTCCAACCACTCTCGGACATTTCTAGCTGTGTGACACGTCGCATTGTCGTTCTGGAAGATGCCATCTGCCCCAGGGAAGACAATCAGCATGTATGAGTGTACGTGGTCTGCAAGGATGAATTCATAACGAATTCGGTCCATAGTGCCTTCCACAGATATGAGTGGACCCAGGGAATACCACGCAAACATTCTCCGGACCATAACGCTGCCCCCACCCAGCTTGTGTTCTTCCAGCAATGGTTGAAGAGTGTTTGTTCTCCGATGTTTCTCGCCTTATACGCAAGCGTCCATTCGTTCGATGAAGCAGAAAACGTGGCTAATCGGAGAAGGCAATCCTTTGCTAATCAGCAGAGGTCCAATTCCGATACTGCCGTGCAAATGTAAGCCTTTTCTGCCGATGCACCTTCGTTATCATAGGTGCCCTGACCATCCGTCCGCATCGGAGAGACCCATACGCAGCAGGGTTCGCTGAACTATCGTTTTAGACACACTTCCGGTAGCTCCCTGGTTCATTCGGGTAGTGAGTTGCTCAAATTTGGCGTGTCGATCGGCCCTCACGGACCTTCGCAGCTGACGTTCACCTCTCACATCAGTAGCACGTAGTGCTCCACAGTTTCTACGTCGCTTATTCGCAGTGGTGCCATTTCTCCAATCACGGTAGACTTTAACCACAGCGGCACGCGAACAGTTCACAAACTGCGCTGTTTCAAAAATACTGCCACCCTTGACCCGAAAGCCGATAATCATCCTTTTTTGCAAATCTGTTGAATCTCTCCTTTTTTGTGCATGACAGCAACGAGTGATATGTTTTTAGATCATGATGTAGAGGATTTTAGGAAGGGAGTGTCTGACCCCAGGTCTTAAACAACCCTTAGAAATAGGAAGCTAGGAGATTTGAGCTAGAGTGCCCGATAGGAAAGTCACACGGAAGCGAGGTAGAAGACGCCCTTATTTACTACCGGGGTCCGACGGCTTAACGTGCCCATCAGATCAGATCATATGTAGAGGATTTTAGGAAGGGAGTGTCTGACCCCAGGTCTTAAACAACCCTTAGAAATAGGAAGCTAGGAGATTTGGGCTAGAGTGCCCGATAGGAAAGTCTCACGGAAGCGAGGTAGAAGACACCCTTATTTACTACCGGGGTCCGACGGCTTAACGTGCCCATCAGATCAGATCATATGTAGAGGATTTTAGGACGGGAGTGTCTGACCCCAGGTCTTAAACAACCCTTAGAAATAGGAAGCTAGGAGATTGCCCGATAGGAAAGTCTCACGGAAGCGAGGTAGAAGACGCCCTTATTTACTACCGGGGGGCCAGTACCCGGGGTCCGACGGCTTAATGTGCCCATCAGATCAGATCAGGTCATATGTAGAGGATTTTAGGAAGGGAGTGTCTGACCCCAGGTCTTAAACAACCCTTTGAAATAGGAAGCTAGGAGATTTGGGCTAGAGTGCCCGATAGGAAAGTCACACGAAGCGAGGTAGAAGACGCCCTTATTTACTACCGGGGCCAGTACCCGGTGTCCGACGGCTTAACGTGTCCATCCGACGCACGGCGGGTATTTAGTGGATCGAGCGTTCGTACCTGCAACCACAGCGATCGAACCTGATTCCCCTCCCGTGGCAGTCACGAACGTTGCCCACTCGGCCACCCGCGGCATGTTTTTAGAATGCCTACAGCAGACCTTATATACCCTCCAAGCCAGCTCACGGTACGTGCCTTCTTTCATTGGCTACACGCTGTTGACGTCAAAAGTAGGAGGTGGTCACAATAATGTAATTCGACTGTGTAGTATCACTTTGTCCGTCCTTCTGTCTATTGGTAGACACCATATCTCTGTAGCTATTAGTCCGATTTGAAAAATTATTTTTGCATTGAGAAGCTTGAAATGTGAGATGGGGATTCCTTTCATTGTGGTTCTTTTCCGACGCATAATTTTGCCGCTAAAGAGTGTAAGTGCAGATGCTATTGAATTTAAAATACATTTTCTTCCATATCATTGCTTCTAAATATCCGATTGAAAAAGTTATTTCTTTCTTTCGACACCTTTTATAAAGACTATGTAGGGTACGATTCCTTTTTCAGGTAATGCGCAGTTTTCCCGCTTAGAGTGTTATGGTTAATTGCGATTTTCCTCAATATCTCTGCTTCTAAACATCCAATTTGAAAAATCTTTGTTGCGTCGGATAGTTTCTCGTGTGAAATGCTCCACACATGATTTCTAATTTTTAGTAAATAAATGTTTTGCCACAAGGGTAGCGTAAAAGTATCTTCATGTTTCTGTGGTATTTGCAGGAATATCAGCGCTTCTGAAAACTCGACTGAAAAAATTCTTTTACGATCAGATGCCAGTCACCAGGGACACATTTATGCTTAAAATTATACATAGTTTTTTTGCTAGGGGGTATTTATATATACATTCAGACCTGCAAACGCTTACGATTTTATCGCATTTAGTACGATAAATCATGCTGCAGTACGCTAATACGATTTTGCAGCCAAAAATACGATTTTTTTTAATAGTCATGTTTACCCCCATTTTCCCTTTTTCAGACAGGAGCCTTGTAGTAGAATCGCGGTGACGGGCGACGTACGTCGCAGATTTATTTTGGTCCTGCAGATAAAAACGACATCCACAGAACCCTATTAAACCATCTTGTAGAATCCCTATCATAGATGTAAGTTTTCCGCCTTTCAAAATTTCGGAAAACGGAAATTAGGCGTAGTGAGGATTTCTTCCGCAATCGTTTTTTTTTTTTTTTTCTCGCGAAGGACGATGTACGTTGCAGAATTATTTTGTACTCATCCCCGTAGCAGAATCGCGTCAACGGCCGACGTACATCACAGATTTATTTTGTACTCATCCCCGTAAAAGAATTACGGCGACGTACATCGCAGGTTTATTTTGTACTCAACCCCGTAGAAGAATCGCGGGGACGTACAACTCAGGTTTATTTTGTACTCATCCCCGTAGCAGAATCACGACGACGGGCGACGTACACCGTAGGTTTATTTTGTACTCATCCCCATAGCAGAATAGCGGTGACGGCCGACATACATTGCAGATTTATTTTGTACTCATCCCCGTAGAAGAATCGCGGTGACGTACATCGCAGGTATATTTTGTACTCATCCCCGTAAAAGAATCGCGACGACGGGCGACGGACACCGTAGGTTTATTTTGTTCTCATCCCTGTAGCAGAATAGTGGCGACGGCCGTCGTACATTGCAGATTTATTTTGTACTCATCCCCGTAGAAGAATCGCGGTGACGTACATCACAGGTATATTTTTCACTCATCACCGTAGCAGAGTAGCAGCGACGGCCGACGTACATCGCAGATTCATTTTCTACTAATCCTCGTAGCAGAATCGCGGCGACGGCCGATGCACAACGCATATTTATTTTGGTCGTGCAGACAAAAACGACATCCCGAGAACCCGATTACACCATTTTGCAGGCCTCCTAAGATGCAAGTTTTCCGCCTCTTAAAATGTCCGAAAACGGAAGTTAGGCGGAGTGAGGATTTCTCCCGGAATCGTAATTTTTTTTTCCAATAATTAACAAGATAAAAGTGTTTGCTGATTAGATTTAATTAGTTTCTTAATAAAATTTTGATGTAGGGAAAAATTCCTACCTTCTCATCATCAAGAATTTATATAGCTGAAATAGGCTTCAAAAATTATCAGCATTCGTCGTGTTACGATTTTTTTATCTGAGTGTTACGTTTTTTGGTTCTGAGAGGTTGGCAGGTCTGATACATATATCTTCCCACTATGAGGAACTTTTATGCCAAATTTGTGAATTTCCGTTGCAAACTTTTCAGCCGTCACTGGGAGTAAATAATTATTTCCATTTCTGGGTGTTTTAGTGATTGTAGAAAGCCGGTTGTTTATTATTTTTTTGAAATGGTTTCATTCGCTATGAATGATCCCGCTCGCTGCGTGTCTTTTAAACTATAAGCTATTTTTTCCTAGATTAAGTAAGTTTGCTCTTTTGTTTGTTTAGTTATGTATTTGGTGAATTTTTAGATTTTCTAAAAATCTGCTTTGAAATATTTTTTTCGTGTCGAAAAGGAGTTCAAAGACGTGCTCATTACACTAAAAAGTTCGGTGTCATCTTTCTTGCTTTATTTGGTGTTCAACTCGTTAGAATTAAAGGTAGTATAGGAACATTTGGTGTTATTTATTCTTTTTTTTTTTATTGTGTAGCAAACCTGGTCACCTTGATCACTGAAGATATTTCTAGACATTTCTGAGTTTTGAAAAACGCGACGCCTGAATTCTGGTGATTGAATACTATTCCGCATTGCAATTTTCATCAGAAACCTAAACTTCATTTAAACCCTTCCGACATAGTAACACTATCTATAGATGTCAACCTTTTTTAACTTCTGAAAAAAAAATGTTTTTTTAATCACTTTTTTTTTTCATTCCAAAAATACATCTGTTTCTTCCTGAAAATATCATTACTGTAGTACTGCTTTGAAGCCTGCACCCAAATAGATTAAAAAGCCTTTATGTATCACCCAAATAGATTAAAAAGCCTGCATGTATCAAACCGAGGAAAAATAGAGCGAGTGAGAGAAATTACCCATTGTAGTATTACGAATTAAGCAAAAAAGACTTCAAAGGCGAAAAGAGCAAAAATGTTAGGTGGATCTTTTAAGTATTTACACACCATCGCTGTTGTCAGATGTATTCTTCATTAGGGTTATTATTATTATGATCATGAAGTGCGTTGCACTGATCCGAATTTTGCTTCTTGTTGAAGCCACAAGGTTTTCCGGAGGTAAATAACTACTTCGTTAATGGTTTGAGGATTAGCCACAACCCTAGATGGTTACATTGCTAACCGCCATGTTTATTCTGTCTTGTTTATGATGCTTTTAAGCATCACGTGGCTCTGGCACCAGTAAATCTTGCCAGCCAATTAGGGGAAGGAAACGGTTTTCAACATATTTTGTGCATCGAAATTTGGAACAGACGTGTGTGTTATTTATTTGGTTTTACCTCATCTCGTGGGGTTTTGAATATCCATGATGATTATATGTCTTGTCAGTTCTTTTGAGATTGCACGCATTTTGATTTAACAATTTCAAGCGTATTTTGATTTGACACTTTCAAACGTGTTTTGATTTAACCCTTTCAAGCGTATTTTGATTTAACGATTTCAAGCGTATTTTACTGTAAATATTAACTCGTTAATCCTGAAAGAGTTACCTCTCATAATTTCCGTTGTGGCACATTCTGCTGTTATTGGCGATTATGAACCATATCTTACGTGTATTATTAAATTTAGCATTATCATTTTCGTATGTTAAGGCGTGTAATGTTTTGCCATAATTGTATGTCATTAGTAATTAATTCCACGACTTAAACACGGTGCATGTTTCATTAGCCAACATGCATCTGAACCAGAGTTAATTTTTTACATGCAATGAGAATTTTACGGCACACCATAAGAGTTCTAAAACTTCTCTTCTAATATTATTAAAAAATTAGATAATTTTGTACGCTTTTCATTAGCAAATTGTTTATTGTTGTGCTTTATTGCTTGTCTCTGATCTCTCTCTGGTTCAGAAGTGATCTACAGATTTAACAAAAACACATTTTCCGATTTGGAGTAAATACGTGAATAATCATTCAGTTTTGCAAATCTCCATTACAGAATTTTTTTACGGAAGGTGCCGTTCGGCATTATGAGAGCCACAAATAATGCTACTTCTTCGTCATTCATGCTAATTTTTAGACGAGAGGTTACAAAACATACAGAACATTAGAGGCCCCTGCCATATTATGGGAAAGCTCAGCAAATTATGATATTTCCTTAATCTAAGTTGTGAATTAAAAATGTATGTGTGTTTTTATATTTGTCCAGAAGGTTAATAAATTGATTATTTAAACTCAAGCAGATATAGATGTGACTAGACCTAAAATATGTAAAATTATATTTATAAGCTATGCAATGGCATCTGTTAAAGTTCAGTGCTTTGTGTGGCAATTTGAAGTACCATACAGCCTGAAAAGTTCCCCTAGGTTGTTTCGATTTTCTTGTGGATTTGCTGAATTCAGTTGTCCAGATCCGTTGTGCAGGTCAGAAACAACTTAGTTTACGTTAGGGATCTATCAAATTGAGCGATATTCATTTACGATAACTTGTACAAGTTACCGGGCAAGGCTGAATTAATACCTTTTGTTGTCTGGCATTTACAAACGTTTCTTTTCGGTCGCAATTATTTTGTTTATTTATGCAAAACATAGTGTACAAATATTTTTTTCCTTTTCATTTTTTATAAATAGGTTTATCAGATACCAACAGCGGGGAATTTCGTCATAGGCATGGTATTTTCTCAGTAAGTTCTTAGTTCTGTATGGACTACAAATAAACTAATGCCTCCCCTCCCCCGTAAGTGGTATAACCTAGGCTATCTACTATCCTAATCGATTATTTCAATTTGTTTTATTACTTGTGAGGAGTGACAGGTGATATAGCTCATTCTGGACTGAAAATAAAGGTATGTTGATTTGTAATTTATATAGTAAGGAGCCGTAAAAAGTCTTTTTAACCTTGTAAATGCCTGTGTGACTTCTATCTAAATTTCCTGCTCTCTCGCTCTTCCTGTCTTCTTCCCGTGCCTGAACTTTTAAGTAAGGCAAAATGCGATGTACCAGCGAGCAATAATCTGTAATTACTTATACTGTGATCAGTCACATTATTGGATGGTTTTGGAAAACCACAGCTTATGTATCCGAAATTCCTGTCTAAAAGTGTTAGTTTTTGCGTCTAAACGAAGGAAGTCTGAATTCTTAGTTCATGTATTAGAATGTATAGACTTGCGCGGCAAAAGGGCTGAATTCACGTAATAAAAGTATAAGATTTATTAACATAACTTACTTCAGAACTTTAATTGTCATCTTTATTAGGTCTGCATATTACCAAAATTATTATTTATCTGGTCTACTTATCCTTCTTGTAGCTAAAAAATTTAATCCTTCTTGTAGCTAAAAATATTATTCCCCCTCCTCATACAGCAGTCTCGCTTTGTTATAAATTTCCAAGAAATTATTTCTTCTTTTTTTGTATGTGGAGTAATATCTATAAATTTTTATGGAGGTTTGATGTTCAAAAATATTTTTACAAGATCTGCAGGAAGATAGAGGTAGTAAGTTCAAAAGTCTTAGTTTTGTTCTCACCTAGATCTGGGTTGAATGATCTAGACATCAAGTCATTTCAGTGGCGTTCCACTAAATGTTTAGTAGATTTAAGTATTACTTAGGATCCTGTCATTTACGTTTTACTTGTGCAAGTCCTGTAATTCTCTCTGAGTTGTAGGAAATCATCAAAAGGCCCTTGCTCCTAATAATTTCTCTTAAAGCTCCAACGTTGGTATAGTGGATGTCTTGTGGATCTTTCGTAAGTTTCAGGAAGATTTAACTATTCCGCTTTAGTTATGCATGTTTTTCAGTAGAATGAGCTCACGTCTTTTTGTGCTTCGACAGAAAAATTCCGGCTCCGGAAAATTTGTGATCCAGATAGGCTAGACGATCTGTAGACAAGTGTCTCCAGAAGATAGAAGGTACGGAAAACTTATATTGGAAACGCGCAGATGATGAGGTTGTAGAATTTAGTATCATCAGCGTCCACTGAAAATAATTTTTCTCGGATTCATTGACAAAACTTAGTGCTCTTTGTTTCATAAAAAACTCGAGGCCACTTCTTCAAAGGTTTGTGAAAGAAAGTTCTTTCATGTGGCTCTCAGAGTGATATGCGGTGTCATCGGAGAGGACTGATGTAGAGAAGAGAGATAAGGGTTACAATTAAATTGACGGGGGTTTGGAAGATATCTCAAGTATGCACTCGTTTTCTGCGTAAGCTGAGAATGAATGAATGAATGTGGAGCTGTGAAAATGAAACTACCAGGAAAGCGGAACAGTAGATGACCTAGGATGAGATAGTGGTTAAGAAGCTGCTTTAGGCTCTGAAGGAATAGATTTTTAAAAGTGATATGGTACAAGACCGAAATTAATGAAGGACGAAGATCCGTAATAACGACCCTTCTTGACTGCTGCTTTAGGCATGCCAGTTCCTCGTCCCCGTAGATCTAAAATATTAGTAAAGTGTAGGTTTTGTGCAAAAATGTTATTCCAGAGGTAATCATATTTGGATTTCCAGATCATATTCTTAAATTTTTCTATTTGGATTTTGATGTATTACAAATGGGTTCTGCGTTGTATTGTGTATTAATACTGTCCCTTTGGTTTAGAAGATGCAATGCTTGTACATCTGCGCAGGTAAAATCTCATATTTCTGTATAATCATATCATCCTAGTTAGCACAGCCTTGCAATATACGTAGACCCAACACTGAGCCAACGTCTTGTAAGAATAGAAGACGGTGGCTCAGTGTTGGGCCTACTCAAAATTGCAAGACCGTGCTACCTTAACCCCCCCCCCCTTCTCGCCCCTCATTTCACATGTTGGTGCTTTTAACTAAATAAAGTTAACATACTGCGAAAACCGAAGCAGAAACGAACGTCTGTTGCTTGTGAAGCATCGGTAAGTAACTTTTATTTTAACGATTTATGTGGAACTTTGGATAGTAATTCATTTTAGCCGACAAATTCTGAAAACTGATCAGATCAGAGATTGTGACCTGGTAAGTGTAAAGGATTAAAAATGATGAAAGGCTCCGTTTGTGCTTGTTTGATCGAAATAAAATATACATATTTAATACTGATGTGAAAATGATATTCAGTAGAGCCTACCGTTTCGCCACCATAGAAGAAAGTTACAGAACTGCATATTTTAAGTTATCTTCTCTGGTCATAATTAATTCTTCAAAACAAATTTCGTTCGGACTTTAACACAGCGGTTGCATGTGCAGCAAATTTAAGTGTTGGTTGAGAAAAGTACGAAGGTTTCAAGTCATTGTTTCGCCCATGCTAGATGAACAGCGAGTCGATAATCCTTAATGCACATTCTGGTTGTTTTATGAAGCTTTCTACATGCAGATTCTCTTTAAGTTATTGAACAGAGAAGGTATTTTAATTATTTTAGGATTATAATTCCATCATATTAGGTTGAAAAATATTTTTATTTGCATGAAATTAAATACTTCATTTTTTTTTCTGGCTGTGAAGCCTTAGAGCTTTACTTAAAATTTTATACTGGCATTCTAGCTTTAAAAACCTAGAAACCTGTTTAAGCTATAAATCTGTTCGTCTTTTATTAAAATTAACGGTATGTGTCTAATATTTTATTACTGTATATACAAATACCTAATAAAAGCGAAAGAATGTGTTTTGTTGATTTTTAAGCATAATATTTGTTACACTTGTTAGGGCTTATTTTAAATTGTCCTTCAAAGAAATGCTTTCAGGAGTAAAAATCTAAAATTATGTTAATCTTATATAAAAGAAATTTTAAATCTTTTTATCCGTATTTTTGAATTTGAAACTTCGTGAACTAACACTTTGACGCATTTCACGGCAAATGTAATCAGCTGGTTTTGATTTTGACAGTGTCTCTCAAGAAACACATTTCCCGTCGTTCCTCCAGCTTAAATTTGCAAGACTCAGTGCCAAATTTGAATCAGGTAGTAAACTCTTCTTCACAGCGAAATGAGATGCCTGTTTTGAATGAACTAGTATCGGTCAGCATCAAGAAAGTAAGCCAATATTAGTTCACACCACACCCCTTTTTATGCTACTACTTAGTTTAAATCATTTGTCTTAATAAATATACGAGGACCATTTGAGGTCTTCAGCTTCTTACGGGTTGAAAGCTATTGCAATCAGAAAAGGTTGGGAGCAGTGTTCCAAACTGAAACCCATCCCTTGTAATAATTTGAAAGTTTTATCCCATCAATTAAAATCATCATCATCATCATTGTCAACCATTATCAATCCACTGCTGGACGAAGGTCTCCCCAAGTTTCCTCCACAACGGTCTGTCTTGTGCCAGTCTCCTCCATGTCACTCCCGCATACTTTCGAATTTCATCCACCCATCTTCCATGTGGTCTTCTTCTGGGTCTTTTCCTGTCCCTTGGAATCCAATCTAAAATTTCGGCTGTCCATCGATGGTCTGTTCTTCTGGCAGTATGTCCAGCCCATTGCCATTTCAGGGATTTAACTCTGATCATGATGTCTTCCACTCTAGTCATTTTTCGGATCCACGAGTTCCTCTTCTTATCTCTCCTGGTTACACCAAGCATGCACCTCTCCATGTTGCTTTGAGTTGTCTGCAGCCTTTGAATGTCTCTTTTAGCTAAGGTCCACGTCTCTGCACCATACGTAAGCACTGGAAGGATGCATTGATCAAACACTTTTCTTTTAAGACATAATGGCATATTGCTCTTGAAAATTATGCTGTTTCTTCCAAAAGCTCTCCAGGCAAGTTTTGTACGCCGATTAATTTCTTCACCAATGTGACCCTCACTTGATATCTGCTGTCCAAGATAAACGTACGTGTCTGTTATCTCCAGCTCTTCTCCATCAATCGATAAATCTTCATTTCGTGTAAAAGCATTGTACATCACTTTTGTCTTCTAAAAGTTCATTTTTAATCCCACTTCTTTACTCTTGTCAGCAAGTTCCTGGATCATACTCTGTAGCTCTGATGGGGTAGTTGCAAAAATGACTATGTCATCAGCAAAACGAAGGTGGGTTTGATAATCTCCATTAATCTTTATCCCTTTGTTTTCCCAGTTCAGTGATTGAAAGACATTTTCCAATGTGGCATTAAAGAGCTTCGGAGATATGGTGTCACCTTGTCTCACTCCTTTTCCAATTTTTATGTGTGTTGTATTTTCAAACAGCCGAATCTTTGCACTTGCATTTTCATAGATGTTATTAATAATATTAATGTATGCATCTTCAATACCGCAGGATTTCAGAGCCATTGCAACTGCTGATGGTTTCACCGAATCAAAGGCTTTTTCATAATCGATTAAAGCCATGCACAATGGAAGTTCATATTCCCTCGCTCTTTCAATTAGTTCCCTCAGTACGTGGATGTGATCTATTGTGCTGTAGCCACTCCTGAATCCGGCTTGTTCTCTCGGTTGAGCCATGTCCAGTGTTACCTTCAAGCGGTGTGAAAGAACTTTAGTGAAGATTTTATAAACCACTGATAGGAGGCTGATAGGTCTGTAGTTCCTGAGATCCTCAATGTCACCTTTTTTATGTAGCAAGATCATTGTAGCGTTGTTCCAATCCTCAGGAATCTTCCCTTCATTAAGGTATCGAGTGAAAATTTGGGCGAGTACTGTTTCAATTTCTCCACTTGCTTCTTGTATGATGTCTACAGTAATTCCATCTTCTCCTGGAGCTTTTCCCCGCTTCATGTTCTTGATTGCATGTGCAACTTCTGCTGGAAGGACTGGAAGAACTCTGGTACTGGTACCTTTCATGATGTCTGGAGTACATGTATCATCCCTTTCATATAATTTGGAGTAGAAATCTTTCACTCTTGTCAAAATTTCGCCTCTATTTCTTGTTACAGAACCATCTTCTTTTCTCAGTGCCATAATCTGTTTTTTCCCCTTACTGAGATGTCCCTTTGCTATATTTAGGCCTTGGTTGTTTTCAATTGCTTTCCTCACTAGTTCACAGTTGAATTTCCTTACGTCTTCAGTGATACTTTTTCGTACTGTCTTGTATAGCTCTATATATTCCACTTTGGAAGTCACATCTTCTTCAGTTGACCTCATCTCTCTTCCTCTAATCCCGATGGTATAGTTATACCGCTATTGGCGGTCGTCAGAGCCCCTTTAGTGGGAACAGGATGTACCACGAGAAGGCGGGGTTGACATTTGTCAAGGAGAGGCTGTGATGTTACGCATCACCTGACCTTACATCCCCCATCAATTAAAATACACGCCGAAATATACCTGATTAAAAAATTTTGCATGTAGCTGCCTGTATTTCTTACAAATGATAATCGAATATTTATTAAATTTTTATGACAAATTTATTGTGCTACACCGCTCGTGCGTTATGAAATTTTTGTTTATATCCCTTAGTTTATCCTTCTGGAAAACCTGCTTCAGATTTTTCAGGATGGCTGCTGCGAGGAGGCAGTGAGGGGACAGATGAAGGTGGGATGGAATAAATGAAAAGAAACGTCTGGGGTAAAACATGTGACCAGAAAGCTCCAGTAAAGGGGAAATAATATGCAGGATACCTATAAGATTTGCACTTTTATGTAAATCAGAAAGTGGGCGATAATAACAAGAAAAATGGGGAAAGAACAGAAATGACGATGTTTAGATGTATGATATGGGATATCAAGATATAAGTGACACTAATTATTTTTTGACTGATAATCTGCTAAAAGGTATATAACAATGCCAAAAAACTAAAAAGGTGAGAGAAGATGTCTGAGTCACTTGTTTCTTCCCAGTAGCATGATGTTCGGGTCAGGGGGTCTAACCCTTCCCCATCATACTTTCGATCATGAAGCAGACAGAGAATAAAGGACTAGAAGTGAGTATTTATCAACATTGACAAGTTTATGGTCGACACTTTTATTAAGATGAGAGGGCGAAAGGAATTATTTTGAGGTAACTTTCGTGTAAAACCCTGCTTCTATGTGAACAATTTTGTTTGGGGGAGCGCTGAAAATTCTGGGCGTTAAGATGCATCGGCCGCTTAAAGGGTTAACAAGGAGGTCTTCAACGCGTGCATCATACTATTCTTCACATATAAATGCGAGTCTTTAGATCAGCAACAGCTAAACAAAGAAAGGGACTCCAAATGGCTCAAAGATCACTTAAAAAATGAATGTTTCACATTATAAGGAAAGGTAGAATTTGATACTTAAGAGAAATGATTGGATTAGACGATGTCACTGAATGATATTGAAAGGCTCAAAAGGAAATTCCACGATCATATAAAAGATACACCGAAGGGCCAAAATGTGACCACCTACCTAATACGATTTTGATCCTCCACGTGCCGCCGAGGCATGGATGCTATAAGATTTCTAAAGGTGTCTTGTGGTATTTGATACCAACACGTTACCAGAAGATCCTTTAACTCTTGTAAGTTACGTGGTTGAGCCACCGAAGATCGGATTTGCTGTTCCAACACAAACCACAGATGCTCAATTGGATTTATGTCTGGGGAATTTGGAATACCTGAAAGTCTCCCTCATGTTCCGCGAACCATTCTCGAACAACTCGGGCAGATCGGATTTGCTGTTCCAACACAAACTATAGATGCTCAATTGGATTGATGTCTGGTGAATTTAGAGGTCAGGGCAATACCTTGAAATCTTCGTGTTCCGCGAGCCAATCTCTAACGATCCGGACATGGTGCATTATCTGCTGAAAGAAGCCTCTAGTAGAGGAGAATACTGTTGCTTTGAAAGGATGTTGTACCTAGTTTGCAATTATGTTTAGGTAGGCAGTAAACGTCATAGTTTCCTGCACATAAATGATTGGATCCACGGTTTCCCAGCAGAATATTTTCTAAAGCATTACAGTTCCTCTACCTGCTTGTTTTTCGTCCCACGGGGTATCCTGGTTCCAACACTTTCCCAGGTAAATGACTCACACATACCCGTCCGTCCACATGATGCAGCAGAAAACGAGATTCAGCGGGCCAGACAACCTTCTTCTAATCGTTCTCCGCCCAGTTTCGATGCTCATGTGCCCGTTGAAGGGGCATCCGACGGTGAACCAAGGGGCACTCAGAACGGCCTGCGCCTATGCATAATCATTTTCGCCAGGGCTCGATGTACTGTGTATTGTGACACATTATTCCCGTCACCAGCATTCAAATTACCTGCAAGTTGCGCCTCGGTATTTCTTTTAGTTGGCTCGTACCACATGGTATATATAGCCTTCGCTCACCTGTAGCATTGATGAGCCGTGATAAGCCCACACCTTACCGGAGGTTCGTGGTTTTTTCCCTCCTTGGACCACTTTTTGAAGGTACTGACCACTGCTGACCTTGAGCATCCCACAAGCCCTGCCGTTTCGGAAATGCTCTGACCAAGTCGTCTGCCTATTAGAATTTGACGTTAGTCAAACATCCTCCGCTGCCTTTACCATTCGAAAAACAAGAATAACACTGACTGACATAGCTCAGTATGTATTTTATACCGTTTTGATTATTTTTACTCGCGCAGTCATTTACTTGCAGTTGCTTCGATATGCATAAAGACGCGCTGGACATGATTTTCAGGTAGACGGTCTTCGGTGTATGAAAGATTGGCTTGGCTTGGGCCTTCGGCATATGAAAGGTTGACCTGGCTTGGGTCTTCGGCGTATGAAAGGTTGACCTGGCTTGGGTCTTCGGCGTATGAAAGATTGACCTGGCTTGGGTCTTCGGAGTATGAAAGATTGACCTGGCTTGGGTCTTCGGCGTATGAAAGATTGACCTGGCTTGGGTCTTCGGGGTATGAAAGATTGACCTGGCTTGGGTCTTCGGGTATGAAAGATTGACCTGGCTTGGGTTTTCGGTGTATGAAAGATTCACCTGGCTTGGGTCTTCGGGTATGAAAGATTGACCTGGCTTGGGTCTTCGGTGTATGAAAGATTGACCTGGCTTGGGTCTTCGGAGTATGAAAGATTGACCTGGCTTGGGTCTTCGGTGTATGAAAGATTGACCTGGCTTGGGTCTTCGGTGTATGAAAGATTGACCTGGCTTGGGTCTTCGGTGTATGAAAGATTGGCCTGGCTTGGGCCTTTGGTGTATGAAAGGTTGACCTGGCTTGGGTCTTCGGTGTATGAAAGATTGACCTGGCTTGGGTCTTCGGTGTATGAAAGATTGACTTGGCTTGGGTCTTCGGTGTATGAAAGATTGACCTGTCTTGGGTCTTCGGTGTATGAAAGATTGATCTGGCTTAGGTCTTCGGGGTATGAAAGATTGACCTGGCTTGGGTCTTTGGTGTATGGAAGATTGACCTGGCTTGTGTCTTCGGGGTATGAAAGATTGACATGGCTAAGCACTGAATGCATACGAAGGGAAGGGAAAACAAATGGTCGTCAAGAAACAAGGTGGCGCAATGATGGAAAAATATTTCTTCTGAGATGGTGTATACTAAATGAATACCGCGGCACCTGGTAGGGGAAAAGGAGGGGTCTTCCCCACCACTCTTCAGTCCAGTGTTCAGCAGTGGACAGTGTAGGTCTGAAGAAGAAAAAATATGTTAGTTTGCCTAATAATAAAGTTTGTCATCTCTTTTCGTGGCCATCCCATGTCGGTCACATCAGGTATCCTGCCACCGTGAGGCTTAAAGGCACTTTAAAGCCTGACGAGGATCTCTTTTGATTTTTTTACTACACGCATTTTAGTGGGAAATGTGATTTGGTAAGCTAATGGATTTCTCTGGTGCTTTTAAAAAGTTCAGGTCTAAGAAAAAAAAAACATCTTCCCACCATTCTAACTCTTTGTCATCAACCCCTTTACCGTATCCTGGGATTATTGCATCCAAAGTTCAACGTTCAGTTTTGAAAAGCACAATACCCCTTAAATCTAAGAAGGTACCTTTGAAGGTCATCCTCTATCGAGTGTCGAACTCTTGAAAGAAAAAAATTAAGTCAACGAACGCGATGAAAAGGTAATACAGCTGCTGGAAAAAAAATTGCGTAAAAAAGAAAAAGAGGCCCTACTCCTTTTCCTTTTTGTCCGTGCATTGCCCCCTAGCACAAGTGTCGTGCCGTTCTTCGCTGTTCTTTTCTTTTCTGTTTTACCCCACCCTGCATGCTTCCTTTGCAGACATTGTATCATTAGGTAGATTGTACTCATTGTTTCTCGTAGGAATTGAAGCGTGTATTTATTTTGATTACTAATGCGTGTGTAATTTCCATATGGAATTCTGTATCTTCTTTTGCCATGTTATTCATCTGTAACCGTAGGCACTGAGTAGGTCTGTTCCGGGCGTTAATTTCGAAATTTTAAAGATGGCAGCTGCGTTGATCTGAGAACAATGAATTGGTTGTTGTCTGTGTCCGGTAAACTTCATGAAAGAGCGATATAAATGAAAGAAAGTGTATAAGACTTCGTGATTTGAAAGCGAAGTGTTTTTAATGTTTTGTGCAAACCGAAGAAACGGCGTTCGAGTAAAATTAAAAGAACTAGAGAACTTATGGAGTTTTTTATAGGGGCTCGTAATGTTTGCAAAGAAGATATAGGTTACAGAGAGCAAAAGCTTATAGGTGATAATTAATCGGTTTCTTCAAAAGTTTTTCAGTTATTGAAATCACAAATTTTACTTCGAAACGTATATTATTTTGTAGAAATCTGTAGTAACTTCAAAAAATGTAAAACAAAAATTGTTAATTCTTAAGTTTCAGAAATTACCACTAAGTCCGTATTTGCACGATCTATAAAACACCAAATGTAATAACTTCAACATGCCGATGATTCAGTACAATATTTAATACATCAGATTCTAAGTTAAAATCATCTTATTTACAGTTAAAATAACAAATTAAAAACTCATCAGAACTTTTGGCCTTACAATAAGGCCATCATCAGATGAAAGACTGCAAAAGTTATAAGGAACGTAGATATACTGTATACACTGAAGAACAATTGAATTAGAGACAGCTGGCGTTATGCAAATGTGGCGCTGTGGGCGGTCCTGTAAACGGAAACGACATGACATATGCAGCGATCGGACAATATAAGGAGTGATGCGACGGAAATCAGTAAGAGTCGGACGCAGCATTGGGTAAGACGAAGGATCTAAGCGCACTTGATCGTGGGCAAATTGTCGGGGCCCGACGAATGGGTCACTCCATCTCGGAAGTCGTGCAAGCACTGGGATTTTTACGAGCCACTGTGTCATGGGTGCACCGTGAGTACATCGAATCCGGTAAAACCATCCCTGCAAGGGCCAACTGCCGTGGACGACAGCGTGTGGATGAGCCGGGTCATCGTCGGCTAGCTCGCATTGTAACAGCGGATAGACGGGCCACAGTGCAAGAAATCACTCGGCAATTTAACGCTGGTGCACAAAAACGTGTAAGCAGCCACACCATCCAGAACCATCTCCTCGCTATAGGGTACAGAAGCCATCGTCCCACGAGGGTATCGCTGCTGACCACACGTCACAGGGTGCAAAGATTAGCAGATTAGCATGGGTGCGGGAACATCGCCACTGGACTCTAGACATGTGGGAAAATGTTGCCTGGACTGATGAGTCGAGATTCACGTTGGTACATGCGGATGGCAGGTACGAGTGCGGCGCAAACCACATGAAGCGATGGATCCTTCTTGCCAGCAGGGTACTCTTCAAGCTGGTGGGGGTGGCATTCTTGTCTGGGGACTGTTTACGTGGACTGAAATGGGACCCCTGGTACGTGTGACATCGTCCCTCACAGGTCAACGTTACCGGGATATCCTGGACGACAATTTGCTCCCGTTTGTGCGTCTTCAGCATCCCACTGGGGACCTCATCCTGCAACAAGACAATGCAGCTCCCGAATTGTATCCGAATAGTTGAATGAACACTCCACCGACGTGACCTCGCTTCCTTGGCCAGCTAGGTCACCTGACCTCAGCACATCTGTGATGCCATCGAGAGAGATGACCCCCCTCCATCAAATCTTCGTGAACTGTGGGAGCTTGTTTAGGGGTCGTGGATCCGTATGGTTTCCCAACGCTTCCGGTGCCTTGTCGAGTAGATGCCGAGACAAATCGCTGCCGTCATCAGGGAGAAAGGTGGTGCTACACGTTACTAAACAGGTATCTCTAATTCAATTGCTCTTCAGTGTATATCTGTCAATAATCAGGTCCAAGTGTGACATAATGTCCTGAGCAGATCAGATGTGCAAAGAGACTGCCTCAGTTGTCATTGTCCCCTTTTTTTCTACTTTCCAACACCCCTCCCCCTCCCCACTCTCATAGAAGCAGTACAGTGAAAAGAACAGGAATGTACATCATATATGTAGATGAGCAAGTAATCTAATCGCAACTTAATGTAAAGTCACAGATTCTGCTTACAGGATATGGGATAAGGTGCGGCACGTCATCATTGCAAGCAGTATCACCAAACTTAGGGATATATAAGCTTTCTGTAAATAATGTCTGAAATTTTGTTGACGGGGTAGCCAAGATTGTAGTTTCAGCCCAGGTAGGGAAATGAGTACCCTTACTTGATAGTCGAGCGAGTGCCGTAGATTGTGATATAGTTTTTAAACAATATTTATGCTCCGAAATCCTGCTCTTAGTGGACCTCATAGTGGAGCCTATGTATAGTTGGTCAGCCGTAGATTCATCAGTTGATTTCAGAGGGATGTGGTAGAGGTCTGCACGTGCCCGGGTCGGGCCTTTGCTCATTTCTAAGTTAAGAAAACGGGTCGGGTCGAGCCGGGCCTTCAGTATTTAATGTAAGGACTAGCTGATGCCCATTAACCTGTAAATTGCGGACTCCACAGGGTTAAACAAACTATCTTGATATTAAAAGTGACGGCGTTGCGAGTAATCCTGCCAGGATCCAACAGTCCTCCACCCGGACAGGATCAGGCCGTAGACCCGCAGCTTGCTGCTGCCCCTGTGGGCCGGCACTTCTCACCTATCCGTCATGACTCGTGTGTGCGTGCAATTGGGCAGGGGCTAGAAAATATCTCTACCCCTGTCTGGGAGAATTGATCGCTAGCGCGAACTGTTTGGGGCGGCTGCCCTTTATTCAAACAAAAATAGGTACATGCTCATTTATACACTGAATAACTCATCTTTTCGAGGGAGATAAATCCTTTGTTAAATGAGCCCTCTCACACTGAAATAACATTGAAACTATTTACATTGAAACTATTTACACTCATACTTACACTGCCGCAGGACTAGGGCCAGTTCTGCGGTGATAACTCTGGGCTCGAGTCATCAGTTCCTCTTCTCCGTTTTCATCCCTCTTCTATCTTCTTTCTTCTGTCTTCTGCGGTCACCCCTCAATTAGGTAAGCCGTCTGCTACTCTATGAGGTGCTAGACCAACTCGATGATTCCCTGTCGCGCTCTTGGGTACGCGAGCAGGATCGAGAGGTCCCTCGTCTTTGCCAGTTGTGGCACCAAAGTTGTTCTCTTGCCTGACAGAGAAGCACATTCCAGAATCATGTGTGCGACATCTGCAGTCTGGGCACCACAGCTGCACACTCGTTCCCTAACCGCAAATCTGCGGAAGTATTCCGTCGAAACACAGTGGCCGGTTAGTACCTGGTTAAGGAACCCATTACTCTCAATGTGCCTTATCGAGATTCGGGGGAAATACGGCGTGTTCTTCTGCCCGTATCCCCTTCATCCCATCTCTGTTGTCACTCCATTAATGTGGCTTTTTTCAGTTGTGTCCGCACGCTTTGCAACGGCGTTCGCATCTGAAAATCTATGCCCTCTTTTCCAGCCGCTTCCTTCGCTAGCTGGTCTGCCCGTTCATTTCCAACTGTACCGACATGGCTTCTATTTTCAAACAAATACAAAAGTGTGAAACTTTTGTATTTGTTTAAAAATAGAAAATTGTGAAAAAACGAGAAAGAGAAAAAAATTAAATAAGGGAAAATATAAGGCGCATAATATCCGGATACGGGATTGGAGTTTCTTGTTCATGCCTGTGGCGCTTTCTGAGGCTGGATAGGCAACACATCACAGCCCACTAGTGCTGCCATCTAACGACCGTAGCACGCGCCATACTCGAGAACCTACTGGACGCTTCAATTTCTAAATTGCTAGAATTTTCCACTTTCCACCAACATATTTAATCCGCCCAGCTTCTCTCGAGTCCACTCCGGATACAACAGTGCGTACGTTAACTTCGATTTAGTCTAAACCGAAGTTTAACCTCTTTGTGGACATATTGGACGCATCGGTAAATGGTTGACAAAGAGGCGATCACAACGCAGAATACTGGATTTGAAGAAGAAAAAAAAAAGAAAAAAAAAGAAAGAACCACCTCGGGCGAAACGGCATCAGCAGAAAACAAGTCCACCTTTCACGCGCGCCTCACTGTGAGAAATATAGATCAGGTTTTTATAAAATTGTATACACTAATGAATTTAAAAATATATAAAATAATAGGTGGGTCGCGAAAGTTTGTCCTTCCAAAAATTGGGTCACGGTTCTAAAACATTTGGGAAGTGGCCTAGACAATTGCCGTCAATTTCATTTCCGAAATATCAAAATTTAAGTATTGCATATAAAGAAGAAGAAATATGGTATTCAGAATCAATTGAGAAAATCATGCGAAAAATTGTTGTATCGATGCTGTCAGAGACGTTTCATATCCACTGAAATTGCCAATAATCAAAAGAAAGTGCGAAAATCGAGGAGCGGTAATGTCGAGAAACATAACTGCAATTAAAAATCATTACAGACAGCGCCGCTAGACATAGCAATAAAAAAAGATACAACCAATGAAATTGCATCAGAGCACAAAAGCAATAAAGCACCCCCTTTCAATCCCGAAAGTGCAGTATCCACCTTTCGGAATGGAACTCCAAGGAATCCTGCTTCTAAATGATTAAGATGACAGTGAGCTAAAGAAATTTTAATTTCAAAACTGAAACTCTCCGAGTGGGAAAAACAAAACTAACCACATGTAATGTAGATAAGGACTTGAACATTTCTAATTTCAATTTTTAACGTACTATGGTAACGACGAGATTTTAGTGTTTTTATTTCGTTACCTGACTGAACAAATGAAGAGAAAAACGTGAGTAACGTTTTACATAAATGTGTTATTTCATAATAATTCTTTTTTTATATTAGTAAATTGAAATGGAAAAAAAATTAGTGATTAATTCTAGTTAAAGTAAACGTCTTCACAGAGAGGTTGCTTGCACAATTAAGCGTGTCGAGCGAGAAAACACAGTTGAAGGAAATGAAATCATTTCCGCTATACAAAGAAAAGTCATCGAAACACTTGGGAACCTATCTGCTCATTTTTAGCACGGCTTTTGTTAAAAATCGTTCGTGCTTATGATGTCACTTTGTCCGTCAACCTATGAATACCATAGCTGTGCATCCGATTTTAAGAATTCTTTTTACATTGGGAATCCGGAGATGTGAGAGCGATGATCCTTGCTTTTCCGGTCCTTTTCCGATGCGTAACTTCGACGCTGGAGGGCGTAAATGTAGATGCTATGGAATTCAAAATACATTTTCTTTCATATCTTTGTTTCTAAATATCCGATTGGAAACATTATATTTTTCTTTGATACAATTTATTACGAAGACTATTTTGAGTAGCGTTTCTTTTTAGATGATATGGAATTCAAAATACATTTTGTTTCTTATCTGTATTTTTAATTATCCGATTGAAAAAATTATATCTTTCCTTCGATGCCATTTATTACGAAGAATATTTTGAGTAGCGTTTCTTTTCAGATAATATAGAATTCAAAATACATTTTGTTTCTTATCTTTCTTTTTAAATGTCTGATTGAAAAAATTATATCTTTCCTTCGATGCCATTTTTACGAAGACTATTTTGAGTAGCGTTTCTTTTTAGATGATATGGATTTCAAAATACATTTTGTTTCTTATCTTTCTTTCTAAATATCCGATTCCAAAAAAATTATATCTTCCCTTCGATGCCATTTATTACGAAGACTATTTTCAGTAGGGTTTTTTTTTTTTTTTTTTTTGATGATATGGAATTCAAAATACATTTTGTTTCTTATCTTTATTTCTAAATATCTGATTGAAAAAATTATATCTTTCCTTCGATGCCATTTTTACGAAGACTATTTTGAGTAGCGTTTCTTTTTAGATGATATGGAATTCAAAATACATTTTGTTTCTTATCTTTCTTTCTAAATACCCGGCCGCCCCGGTGGCGCAGTGGTCTAAGGCGCTGGCCTCTGATCATTCGTCCGTAAGGGGTCTGGGTTCGAATCCCGGTGAGGCATGGATGTTGTGTTTGTCTTACGGCACTGGCTCTCTCCCTTCCCTGGAACCAGTGACCCTAAATTAGGGACGGGCGACTGCTTATAGCCCATTGAGTTGCTCACGGTGGTCGTTAAACCTCCAAACAAAACAAAAAAAAAAAAAAAATACCCGATTCAAAAAAATTATATCTTCCCTTCGATGCCATTTATTACGAAGACTATTTTGAGTAGGTTTTTTTTTTTGATGATGATATGGAATTCAAAATACATTTTGTTTCTTATCTTTATTTCTAAATATCCGATTGAAAAAATTATATCTTTCCTTCGATACCATTTATTACGAAGAATATTTTGAGTAGCGTTTCTTTTCAGATAATATAGAATTCAAAATACATTTTGTTTCTTATCTTTCTTTCTAAATATCCGATTCAAAAAAAATTTATATTTCCCTTCGATGCCATTTATTACGAAGACTATTTTGAGTAGGGTTTTTTTTTTTTTTTTTTTTTTGATGATATGGAATTCAAAATACATTTTGTTTCTTATCTTTATTTCTAAATATCCGATTGAAAAAATTATATCTTTACTTCGATGCCATTTATTACGAAGACTATTCTGAGTAGCGTTTCTGTTTAGATGCTATCGAATTCAAAATACATTTTGTTTCATATCTTTGTTTCTAAAAATCCGATTGAAAAAATTATAACTTTCTTTCGATGCCATTTATTACGAAGACAAAATGAGAAGCGGTTCTTTTTAGATGCTGTGGAATTCAAAATACATTTTGTTTCACATCTTTGTTTCTAAATATCCGACTGAAAAAATTAAATCTTTCCTTCGATGCCATTTGTTACGAAGACTATTTTGAGTAGCGTATTTTTTTTATGCACAGTTGTTCCTCTAAGGAGCGTAAAGGTAGATTGCGGTTTATCCGATATCTTTACTTCTAAAAGTCCGATTTGAAAAATCCTTTTTGCGTCGGATAGTTTCTGGTGGGAAACGTTGTGCATATAGTTTCTCATTTTCGTGAAAAACAGTTTTGCCTCAGGAGGCGCTTATGTTTCCGATGTATTTGCTGCAATATCTACGCATCTAAAAGCTGGATTGAAAAATTTACTTCGCGGTCAGATACTGCTCACCACGAGAAGGGTTTTGCGAATATTTTTTTGCAAAAATAAATCTATGTTTCTAAAAATACAATTAAAAAAATTCTTGCAATACCTGATACCATCTACCTTGTGGAACATTTTGCATGTACTCGTGGGTTTTTCTAATTAAATGTTATGGCTCTAGGTGGTGTTAGCGTGTATTTCTATTAGCAACTGTGTTTTCGCTTCTAAAAATCCCATTGGAATTTTTTTTTATTTACTGTATGCGATTCGTTACAGTAAAGATGGGGAACATCATGCACCTTAAATTATTGCGCAATTTCCCACAAAATGGCGTAAATGTCAAAGCTTTTTTCTCGCTTTCTTTGCTTCCAGGTAGGGGCGTATATAGAATATTTTTTCGGACGGTAAAGGCGAAAAAAAAGTTTTTGAAATCCTACAGGGGAAAATAAAAGTTAATGTAAAATAACAGAAAAAATTAAAGCATTTTTTCTAATGTAAGGCGATGCATTTTTATTAAATTAAAGCATGTTTTCTAATGTAAGTTGATGAATTTTTACTAAATTAAAAAAATTCTAATGTAAGTTGATGTATTTTTATGAAATTAAAGCATTTTTTCTTATGTAAGTTGATGCATTTTTATTAGATGAAAGCATCTTTTTTTTCGATTGTAAGGCGCATTTTAACAAAAATTATTAAAAAATGAAACACTTTCGGGAGGGCCAAGGTCTCTTGCCTCCACTAAATACGCCATTGTTTCCAGGAAACATATTTGGAAAATTCTTTTTCCTCAGCATAGCTTTTGCTTTGATGAATAGTTAAAAACGTATTTTTCTACCATTTTCTACTTTCCCATTATTCAAAATTATTCCATCAGTGGTTGTCAGCGTAGAATTCGAATATTTGGAGCATTTTATTCGATTCTAAAAATTCATTTTTGTAAGATACTCTTCATTATAAAGAGTACTTGCACCCGTTCTTTTTATTTTAAATAATGTACAGCTTTTCCTCTTGGGAGGCGTAGTTATATAATATTTTCCTCTATATCTCTATTTCTAATTGTTCGATATGAAAATGTCGTTGTCTCTGATATCTTCTTTTCACAATGAGAAGCTTTTTATGTAAAATTTGTTAATTTTCGCAACATACTTTTCAGCCTCTAGGAGGAGTAATTAGCTATTTTTTTTTTTCTGTATGTTTTGTCAATTGTAGAATTCCGGTTGATCTGTTTGTGTGTGTATCAGAGATGGAAACGGGTCACGGGTCAACGGGTCGACAATTTCTTGCTGGTCCAACGGGTGGGGTCAAGGTGTTCCTAACCCGATTTTGACCCGGTTTTATACCCGTTTTATTTTTGAAAAGAGAAAAATATATTCCAAAGAAAAATGCGCGTTGTGGAATTCTGTAGTCGATACTGGTGCTCACGGTGTGAATAATGATTTGTCATGCAAAAATACTGTCGTCTCTTTCTTAAAGCAACGAAGATTTCCACCGATCGACGTCAGACACACCGACACCATATCGCAAAAAGATACTTCCTTTGCGTTCTCTTACAGTGCGATTGTCCAGGGCAAGATACAGGCAAACGCCATTCACCTGCTTCTCAGCTGATTCACTCTTTTCGTGCAAAGTTCACTGTATGACTAAGGGTTACTTTTCACATTGCATCCTTTGCATTGAGCATTCAAAGGTTTTCGATTTTTTTTTTTTTTTTTGATTGGAGGTTTAACGACCACCGTGAGCAACTCAATGGGCTATAAGCAGTTGCCCGTCCCTAATTTCGGGCCACTGGTTCCAGGGAAGGGAGAGAGCCAGTGTCGTAAGACAAACACAACATCCATGCCTCACCGGGATTCGAATCCGGACCCCTTTCGGACTAATGATCAGAGGCCATCGCTTAGACCACTGCGCCACCGGTGCTGCAGGTTTTCGATTGATGTGCTAACATCCCGTTCCCATGACATGTCTTGTCGAAATTAACTCCTTATTTGTCAATATGGATGGATTTAATATTAAGGAGGTTGAGAAAGGCGTTGAGGTAAACAAAAACGTGCTTATTGAAAACCACAAGGGGAAGAGTGAATGCTGGAAATTGTTTCGTCTCATTAAGGAACCAGCGAATAATTCTGTGTTGTTTGGTCTTGCTTGTTGTTCAAAATGTGGAAAGTGTATATTTACAAAGAAAAATGTCGACGGTGTAACAAAAGATCATGGAACCAAAAATCTAACGGACCATATGAAAGCATGCGGACCTCCATCAAAGCGTGGAAAGAGTGAACAATCTAAATACATTTAAAAAAATACATTTGTGTAATCGTAAGTAATGATTCCCATTTGTAATATACTCCGTAGTCACGGTCATCGTCAGCCATTACTTCTGGATTACGCAAAATAGTGGCACTAAAATGTAGCAAGTAACAAAATTTTATTATTAAAAAAGGATTTCAGTTATTAAATATCAAGTAGTTATTAGGATGAATATATATATTACGTTTATATGTACATATATAAATATATATATATATATATAAATTGAGTTTCAAATTTATAGTTCAAAGCAGATTTGTCCGGGTCATTTACAGGTCGGGTCCAGTTATGGCACGTCCGGGTCCGAAATTTTTGACCCGTTTCCAACTCTGACGTATGTGTGTGTATGTGTGTGTGTGCGCGTGCGCGCGTAACCGATTCCATTGGCGATCAATAATCCCCCTCATATTGCGTATTTTAAAATTTGTGCATTTTTTTCCCTAGTATAGTTTCTTTCTTTTGCTATTTTTTAGATTTTCTAAAAATCTGCTTTGAAATAATTTTCTCGTGTCGAAAAGGATTCAAAAGACGTGCTCATTAGAAATGAAAATTCCGCATTGTATTTCTTGTTTTCCTTTCTAAGTGATACGATAAATCCGCTCTTGTATCCAGTGGCGGGTCTAATGCAGTTTAATAGGTGGGGATAAAAAAACAAAAGAACTGGAGTGTATATGTGTATGTAGTGCGTATCACATAACTATTATTTAACACGACAGTGCCGTACATAACAAATATTTTACAGGTCTTATAAATTGTTTTAATGATAATTACGGATCCTATTATTTGTTTTCATAAAAATTATTACAGGCCCTATAAATTATTTTTATAATAATAATTATAGGTGCTATAAATTGTTTTAATAATAACATCAACTTACCGTTAAAGTTTGTTTAATACGCCGTCACCATTGGCGAGAATACAATTATCAATTAAAAATATCTCCAAATTATGGGGTTTTTTCTAAGGAGTAAAAGGAAATTATAAGTCAAATTTCGAGTACTGTCCCTACCTTTCCTTGGGATTGCAGCTATAGTCGGTGTTACCATTCGTGAGGTAAATTGTAACTTTTCAAAGCATTTAATGTTGTACGTAAGAAGAGGTACAACATTAAATGATTTGAAAAGGTTTTAATTTTGTACCTAAGAAGAGGTACAACAGGTTCGAATACCCCACATAATAAGTTAATTAATTAAAAGATTGTGATAATTAATATATCCACTAAATATTCCTCTTATTGGTTTATCGTCACTCCTATAAACTTGATATCAACCGAAGAACAATATACAAAGAAAGCGCGTTCCCCGATTCTAGCAATGATAATAATAGTAATTACTGGAGTTCGCTTTATCCTTGTGCTTATCATACCTGCATTTTAGTTGTAAGAGTCTTTTATGTGAGTTTGGTCGTAATAGTGGGAGGCGTTACAATATGCAAAGTGATAACAAGAGCAGGCGGTCGTAAATCTGGGACCTACTGGGCTCTTAAAGTACAGGTGAGCAATTACCAGATTTACTGATCTTTAGCTACCAAATTTGCTCTTCAATGTCCGCCAACTGCCTTTGTCTTTAATCATGATTTTTGGAAAGTATAACATTTCATCAGTTACTTTGGTGTTACTTAAATTGATAGATACCCCCCCCCTCTCTCTTTTCTTTGTTTTCCCCTTGTACAAATCCTAATTAAATTAAAGTTTCTTTGATCGGGGGTAGTTATTTGCTCATAGTTTATTTGCTTGGTACCTCTTTTATGACTTCAAGTATTGGCTTTTTTGAAAAAAATAAATTTATGAAATCGAGGAGGGAAAATTTGTAGTTACCGTTCAACTCCATAGAAAAAGAAAAAAAAATGATTCGCGCAAAATTGGCAGCACTTTGCCTTTTTATGGAACGCTAGTGATCAAAAGCGCAGAGTACAATATTCAGAGCAGAACATCTTTTTAATGTAATCTTGTCTTTAGAAGAAATTTTGCCTTCTCATAGAGAGCTGGCTTACGAATGGAATAAATCACCTCGTTAAGACATTCTTAAGTTCTGCTCATTGAAGAATGATTAGTTCACACTCACACACACACATGTATATGCTTAATTTTTTTATTTTGTTATACTGATAAAATATAACTGGAGGCACCTGCACATATACTGTATAAATAGAAGCACATTAAATTGCCCCTCTTCTATAAAATTATATGCAGCTGAAATTTTTTTCTGATTCTTCAAATTTATGCTGCTAGAAAAGTTCTTCATAAACTCCGGTATTTAAAAAACAAAGTGCGAAAACCAAAAGATTAAAAGCTTTTAAAAACAATGCAAATTTTGGCAGCGCAAACACCACTATTTCCAAGTATTGCGGTATGAAAATGAAAAAAAAAACGCATGGGAGATTTTTTCGTATTCCAAAAAATGAAAAAAACTAATTGAAATAAAGCAATCTGGGAGCAAGAAATTGGAAAAAAAAATCCTACTGTGAGCTACCTTACGGGCGCGTTATGAGTCATGGAAATAAATGTGGCTCCTGACTGGGGAGTCTTCCTACGAAACAACTTAAAAATTTGTGGTTCACATATGATTTAACGTTGTTGTTTTTTTTTTGTTTTTTATGAAGATTTCGTGGAGTCTGTCACCACGTTTCGCGGCTTTCTGGAAAACGCTTCAAGTACAATTTTGAAAACTGATTTTGCACAAACAAGTTGAAAAGTTAACTCAACTTTGTGTTCCTCACTTCAAAACAGATCGTTAAACATTCTCAAGTGGCAATGGGCTGGATTTGCTAGAACTGATCACCGATGGACAGCTGAAATATTAGAATGGATGTCAAGGGGAGTAGAAGACCTAGAGGTAGACCACTTGATTCAAAATCATACTGGAGTGACTTGGAAAAGATATGCTCAAGATATGAAGTTGTGGAAGAGACTTGAGAAGGCTTCCATCCAGCAGTGGATTGAAAGCGGTTGGTAATGATATGTACGAATAAATACATATGCTGTATACCGTACGTTTTTTTCCTCTCCTTTTTTTACGCTTTCCAACCGTAGGTTGATGAAGCGTATATGCTCCAGCTTTGTCCGTCCGTCCGTACGATAACTCACGTAAAAATGGTTCGATTGCGATGAAATTTTAGTATGTGTTAGGGGACCACTGGGGACGAACCCTATTAAAAATGGGCGAAATGGGGTCAAAGATCAGGACATAGGAGCGGGATCACTTCCACCGCCCTTATGCGTCATAACTTGCGGAAAAATCGTTCAACTTTTTTGTGACAAGTTTTAAGTATCCCTTTGGTACCATTTATTGGTTGGTTTTTTATTGACTGGATTTGTGTTAAGGGAGTTTGGCTCTCTTTCTCCATTTTTATTATTTTTTGTTGTGAGGTCGGGCAAACGTGTTTTAGTTTGCTGGGTTCGGGTTTTTATTAGTAATCCCTTTTATTGACATTATTCCCCTAAATTTAATTGGTCCTTTTAGAAAACTAAAATAGCAGAAACCCACAATTCTCTGGTCTCAGTAGATTAGTGAGTGATTTTATTGTTGCTTGCCCTTGACGAAGCCGACAAGTAGTCAGTATTAATATGCTTCCCTACATTCTTATGTTCGGTATTTTTTCATCGCTTGAAGCTAGCCTGGTTCGGGTGATGGATTTGGTGATTGCTGATCTTTTTCTTATTTTTTTGTTTTTCTAGTTCAAAATTTTGATTTGTTTGGCACTATTGTTATTTGATCTTTCTCTTATGCAGCCTCTAGCGCTATGGAATTTCAAATTTGTTCAATGGTTTTTGTTTATTCACATAATTTGCTTTTGCTATATATATATATATATATATATATATATATATATATATATATATCACAGTTAAACTATACAACTATACTAGTTTCAATAAATATCACAGTTAAACTATACAACTATACTAGTTATCCGAATTTATTGTCGTAGGTAAAATCAAATCAAGGTTTCCAAGCTTTCGCACATCAACCAGATGGCCTTCTCAAGGAAGGTAGTCAGCAAACTGTCTACCTTCAGTTAGCAGTTTGCTGTCTACCTTCCTTGAGAAAGCCATCTGGTTGATGTGCGAAAGCTTGAAAACCTTGATTTTATCTACGCGAATAAATTCGGATAGCTAGTATAGTTGTACTATCTTATATATAGTTGGTGTAAAGTTCCTTGCGTTATTATATCTAAATTAGTTGACACAATGAAACTGAGAAAAAATAGGTCAACGCCCAGCTGCGCAATTGCAGCACACCGAAACATGTCTCAATATAGACCACGATACAGTATACACTAAGAGAGCGTAAGCCTAAAGGTCTATATATATATATTGGTGTGTATGTAATAAAAATGAACTTTCAGAAGACAAAAGTGATGTTCAATGCTTTTACAAGAAATGAAGATTTATCGATTGATGGATAAAAGCTGGAGATAACAGACACGTGCGTTTATCTTGGACAGCAGATATCAAGTGAGGGTCGCATTGATGAAGAAATTAATCGGCATACAAAACTTGCCTGGAGAGCTTTTGGAAGAAACAGCATAATTTTCAAGAGCAATATGCCATTATGTCTTAAAAGAAAAGTGTTTGATCAATGCATCCTTCCAGTGCTTACGTATGGTGCAGAGACGTGGACCTTAACTAAAAGAGACATACAAAGGCTGCAGACAACTCAAAGCAACATGGAGAGGTGCATGCTTGGTGTAACCAGGAGAGATAAGAAGAGGAACTCGTGGATCCGAAAAATGACAAGAGTGGAAGACATCATGATCAGAGTTAAATCCCTGAAATGGCAATGGGCTGGACATACTGCCAGAAGGACAGACCATCGATGGACAGCCGAAATTTTAGATTGGATTCCAAGGGACAGGAAAAGACCCAGAAGAAGACCACATGGAAGATGGGTAGATGAAATTCGAAAGTATGCGGGAGTGACATGGAGGAGACTGGCACAAGACAGACCGTTGTGGAGGAAACTTGGGGAGACCTTCGTGCAGCAGTGGATTGATAATGGTTGACAATCATGATGATGATGATATAATCTATGTAATGAGAACGGACTTAAATCTTAAATTTAGGGCTACCTTTCCCCGTCTCTAAGCCGGTCTCATGCATCACTACCCTGTTACATTAATAAAGTGTATTAATATTTTACACAACTTTTTTGGTTATTTGATGGCATCTTTACACTTATATAGTTTAGTTTTAGCTATGTTTATTATTTTATTTTCAACTAGTATTAATTTATGTTAAATTTATATCCACCCAGTTACCGACTTCTATGATGGCGAAACGTGTGCAATAAATATCAGAGTTAGCCTTTCTTTACGCCCTTTTATGTAAAATTTTGATAACACGAAACAGAACGGGGCTGAAAACTATAGTGTGTGGATCCATGTTTCTGCCGCTGAAATTCGATGTTTTCTGATTCCCGTTGTGACACATTTTGTGAATCGTAAGGTTTTCAGAATACACGAATTCTGTCATTTTGTATTTTATTGTTGTGAGCGCATGTTTAAATAGCTTTTAAGATAAACCCCATAAATTTTCACTACAAATGAATTAAAAAGTGAGAGAGAGAGAGAGAGAGAGAGAGAGAGAGGTCTGTTGCAATGCGTGGCGAGAGAAAGATAATTTTTTGTATTACTTTTTGAAAATCGAATTACAAACAGTTAATCTCCAGTCGAGAGTAATTACATACTGGATCGTTATATGGTTGGAGTGTATGTGAGTAGGATTATATAGAAAAGTTCAGGTAAGCATTGCATGTTTATTCGCATGGTACAGGTGGTGATGACGTCCAACAGTTGTGCGAAGCTGGCGAAGAAGAATTCCTGGAGATAATGGCTCTCGTGGGAATGGCTAGCAAGCCTTTACATGTTCGTCGGCTGCAAAAGGCCTTGCAGGAGTGGGTTAACAATCCGGGTAAGTAACATTTTTTGAACAATTTTAATTCTTCTGAAAAGTTTATTCCTTGTTATGTTGTCATTTGTTGCTTTCATGCATACCTGTACTCGAAAATTAAGAAAGAAAAAAAGCATTAAAACAAAAAAATTGCAAATCTGCCATTATGATGCAGTTTCGAATTGGAAAATTTATTAAATTAAATTGTACACTAGAGTTTAAATCCTTCTTAATACTTAAAATAACGAAAGTATGCTACTAATCCGAATTTACTCGCGTAAAGTAGAATTCAAAGTTTCCAGGCTTTCGCGCATGAACCAGATGGCTTTTTCATGGTACCTGAAAAACAAAAATACTAGCTCTCATAAATTTCTGTGGCGCTGTGAATATTGGTTGTACCTCAGAGTATTTTTTAATTTGTATATCAATTACTACACTGGTGTGCAAAAATTAAGGACGAAGAGGAGAAATTAGCATAACAGCGGAACGAGCCGACAGAACGGACCGAAAAACCACTCAGGAGATAGACTAGGGTCCGGTACAGTAGGGCATGCAGCATGACGTAGGGGGGGGAGGAGTTTCGGAAGGGTATAAAGCACACGGGCGGTGTACGCTCAGCAGTTCTTGGGGCCGCGGGTGGCCTAGTAGGCAACGTTCGTGACTGCCACGGAAAGGGCCTCAGGTTCGATCCCAGGCAGGTACGAACGCTCGATCCACTAAATATCCGCCGTGCGTCGGATGGGCACGTTAAGCCGTCGGATACCAAGTACTGGCCCCCGGCAATAAATAAGGGCGTCTTCCTCCCCTTTTCTACTTTGCTTCCGTGTCACTTTCCTATCGGGCACTCTAGCCCAAATCTCCTAGCTTCCTATTTCTAAGGGTTGTTTAAGACCTGGGGTCAGATACTCCCTTCCTAAAAATCCTCTACATATGATCAGATATGATCAGCTCAGCAATTCGGTGAAAGCTATTGCACGGTGTACATCGGTTTGAACGACGTCGAGTTGCTGCCACCGTGTGATATGGCCAACAGGCAATCCAGTAGACGACATCTGGATGACTTTACCCGAGGTCGCGTCATTGGGAAGTTGGAAGAAGGTCGAAGTGTGACTAGTGTGGCCGAGGAGTTTGGGATCGCTCACATCATCGTTTCACGAGCTTGGAGAGCATTTTAAACGACAGGAACAGCTGTCCGAGAGTTTAGCAGTGGTCGTCCACGAGCAACCACGGCGGCGGACTACCGGTATATTGTCCTACAGGCGAGAAGAGACAGACGGCAGACAGCGGGAGAAATCGCGAGGCACATGCAACAGACAACTGGACGTTCGTTATCGCGTTTTACCGTGGCCAGGAGGCTGCGCAAAGGTGGTCTATTTGCACGACGGCCAGTACGGTGTGTGCCATTAACGCATGCTCTTCGGAGACGGCGGTTTCTGTGGTGCCAGGAACACAAGAACTGGACACATCAGCAATGGGGGTCGAGTTCTCTTTACGGATGAGAGCCGATTTAGTCTGACGAGCGATTCTGGACGTATACATATCTGGAGAGAGCAGGGAACACGCAATCACACCTCCAACATCATCGAAAGGGACCGGTTTGGAGGTGGCGGAGTTCTCGTTTGTGGCGGTATCATGCTTGGTAGCCGTACTGACCTCCACATCTTCCAAGGAGGTTCGGTCACTGCTGTCCGCTATTGTACCGAGGTTCTCCTGCCTCACGTGCGTCTGTTTAGAGGTGCTGTGGGTCCTGAGTTCCTCTTCATGGACGACAACGCTACACCTCATCGTACAGTGGTTGTCGCAGAGCTGTTGGAGAGTGAAGATATTCAACGCATGGATTGGCCCGCAAGGTCCCCGGACCTAAATCCAGTCGAACACGTGTGGGACCTTCTCGGGAGACGCTTGGCAGCACGTTACCAGCCGTTAGCAACGATTCCACAGCTGCGATTGGCGCTACAAGAGGAATGGGCCGCGATGCCTCAACAGCTCCTTGACAACCTCGTCTTCAGCATGGACAGACGTTGTAAATCTTGCAGCGCAGTCAGGGGTGATACTAAAGACTGGATTTTTCTTGGCAGCCGCCTGTCACATGGACGTTTCTGTCTTCTGTCCAGTTGTGCTCGAAGCTACCTTTTCAATAAAGTGCCTTTGTATCCTTTGGATTCCTTGTTAGGACGGTTTTGCTCACTTGTCCCATGTTCTTAGATCTTGGGGATCTTATGGTATGATTTGAGTCGATGGGGAGCACTTCTGCACGACGTTACATTCGAAAAACCGTCTCGTCCTTAATTTTTGTACGCCAGTGTATAACATGACGCAAGTGAATGCGTTAGTTTAAAATCTGTTTTATAAAAGATTTTCTGTTTTTCACCACCAGTTTCTCAATTAACAGCTGCTTCCCGAAGGAGGTCTACACACCACATTTATAATTAAAAAGGCGTGTACAACGTCAGTTAGAGCTTGGTTTTAGTGTGGCCTTGTGAATAAAAAGCATCGGAAATGCAGTGACGTATTTGTATTATATATGCATGTTGACTTCGCGCATTTTGGTTACTAGAGAAATACTGGAACTAAGTAGTTATTCTTGTAATTTAAGACATATCGCTCCAATAACACGCGCTCTCCTCCGAAGACACCTCTATCTTTATTCGATGCAAAACCCAAGCTTCCCTTTTCACTAAATGCTGAGCTTAAATTTCCATCGTTGGTGAAGTGTCGAAACAGAATTTTGTAATCCCATTAGAATTACCAGAAATTGATATTGCCTACCATGAGTCGCGAAGGTCGTTCAGTGCTTTTCCTCTTTTTCCGTTGGTACAATACTACAAGTGTTCTCCTAGTAAGTCGATTTTGCTGCTAATTAGTCTTCCACATTTGACAGATCATGTGTAAGGCATTTTCAATTCGAAACGCATCTGGCATCTTGCCCTGGTTTGATGTTGTGTAATTGACACATGTGAGAAGCAATCTTTCCTTTGTCAAAACAACATATACTATGGGATATGGAAATTCACGATGGTATTCTTTTTTTAATTCAACTGATATACAAAATTACTGAGCTAATAGTTCTTCTTGTTAAATTAATAGGAACGTAAATTTAGGGTATTGAAACTTTTCTGAATACACTATGAATAGAAGAATAAATTTGTACGTTATTAATTTCCAAAATTACGCACAATTTTAATTTTATTGCGAAGCGCTGCGAAAATCGCACTTTCAGTCCTCGAAGATGATAGATGGACACTGAAGCTCGTCCCGATGATTTTATACCAATCGAGAAATCATAAAAACTAATTAAAATATTTTTTTTTAATTTTTGTATATGTATAATAAAATAAAGATTTCAGTGGATTACTTATACCCACTGACATCTCACTATAAAAATTGCTACTTACATCAGTCGAGTATAGACGGATCATCCAATCAGACGAATTGTGGCATTATATGAATGGGCGTTGAACATATCCTGCCTGTGGATGAATGGATACTGAATGGATCGTACCGTTGGAATTGAAACGTATCTTTGGATGAATTTGCATTGAATCAGTCGGCATTGTATGTAGCTGATCAAACTAGTTGTCATGGGATGAATTGCACCAGTCATAGATAACATACTTGGGAAAGTAGTCTCCATAGTTAACAATTCGTGAGAAAGTTGTAATGCAAAATCCGCATCAGTATCAATTGCTAAAGAGTTTAGAAATCCTTGTTCTCATAAATATTTCTAATAAGGCTTCATGCGTGAATGACTTTACGATGCGTGTCTATCGCCACGAAATATACTTATTCTGATGAACTGATGGAAGTTTAGTAGGGCCAATAATATTTACGTTTAATACCTTAAACGGTCGGTACATAAGGGTACCCGATCATTTTTATTAATTTGGGATTTCAATTGACAGTCAAGACATTAATTAGGATAGTGTCTTTTGTATCATTCTTAAAGCAGGTCAATTAAAAGGATGTCTAGTTCTTTCAGATTGGTTTCCCATCCTTAGAACAGGCCCAAATACTGAGTAATGAACAAATTGAAAAATTTAATTCCTACCGTCTTTGGAAACGTTCATTTTTAACACTTTCTGAACTAAAAATATGTCAGTTTTCCGTGGCAAATCGTCTCTTAAGCTGTCTTTTTTAACTTTCGTTTTCAAATGCTGCACTTTCTTTGACAGTATGTTTGATCTCAGTTCATTTCTAAAGAAATTCGACTCGGTTAACAATTCGTGAGATCTTTTGGATTTTCTGCTACACGTATGTGTTTGCATGTTTTTTATGAGGTTGGTGCGAAAACAATGGCCGAAAGATGTTACAGTGCATTTGCCATGCAATTTGTAGAAGACATGTTGTTAGTGTTATTGCTGGTAATAAATCATTTTGAAGCTTATTTATTGCTGAATCAATCTGACTGTTTAGTTTGTTGTTGACATGGTTTTTACCGTGATTTCAGGCAAAGAACAATGGCTCTGTCAAAACAAGAAATTCGCATCATTTTGCTGCACGAGTTCAAACTTGGACACCACGCCGCGCAGGCAACTCGAAATTACACGAAAGCGGGGGCATGGAAACCGTTTCGGAACATATAGTCCGCAGATGGTTCGAAAAATTTCGTGCCGGCGAAACCAATCTCGGAGAGATGCACCAGAAACTGCAGCTTTTGTGCCCCGCATTGGTCAACAGAAAAGGTCCCATCCTTCTCCACGATAACGCCAGGCCTCATGTCGCCCGAACCACGGTCCAGAAATTGAACACGTTGGAGTACGAAGTTCTGCCTCACCTAGCATATTCCCCGGACTTATCACCAACAGACTTCCACTTCTTCAAGCACCTGGACACATTTCTCTGGCAGAAACACTTCCCTAACCAGGACGCTGCTGAAACCGCCTTCGGAGAGTTTGTCGCCTCCCAGCCAGGCATTTTATGCCAGCGGGATAAATCAACTCTTTTCTCGTTGGCAGAAATGTATTGATTCGAATGGGTCCTATTTTGATTGAAATACTCTCATTCTAAGCCGACTTATGTCCTTTCAAAGTTCGCGTTAGAAAACGGCCGTTATTTTTGCACCAACCTAATACTTTCTCGTCGTCCCTTTCCCCGGTTTCAGTTTCTCTGTCCTGATTATCATAATTTATTTAATTAGTTTCCTTCGATGGCGTTGTTGCTTCCTCATTTGTTCTCATTGCATTGTGATCAAATTTGTCTCAGTACTCATACACTACTGTTTGTGAAAATTGCAACATCAAGAAAGAATTACCCTATTCAGATGAAATTTATATCACAAATTCCTCATGTTACAGGAGAAAACTGATTACATTTGTAGAGCTATCCAAGATTTTTTTCGCTTCAAAGCTCAGCATCGTGTGAAGCCACCTGCAGCAAAAATAACAGCTTCTACATGGCGTGGCATTGAATGGAAGAGGTTTTTGATATCGTCCTGGGGAATAGCCTGCCACGCTGCCTCTATGCGAGACCAGAGTTCATTTGTGGTGACTGGCGGAAGCGCTTGACGGGCCAGCCGCTTAGCTACCATGCCTGAGACAAGTTCGATATGGGACATATCCGGTGAACGTGCAGGTCAAGAAAGAAATGTTATCTGCCATGCATGAAAGAGGTCTTGGACATTTCGGGCTAGATGTTGTCGAGCATTATCCTGCTGAAATATAGCGACAACTCTTATTGAAGGGTATCATCTCTGCCCCTAAAACATCCCTGATGTATCGCTGGCTGTTGAGGGTTCCCTCAATTCGTATCAGGTGAGATCGCGAATTGAACTCAATGACGCCCCACACTATGACTCTTGGCGTTAGGCCGGTATGACGCTTAAAAATGCACGCTGCAAGGAGCCGTTCAGCACAATGTCTTCGAACACGTATGCGACCATCATGGTGCATCAAGTTGAATCGTGACTCGTCAGAAAACACTACCTGTTGCCAATCAGTGCGCCAGTGTCTATGTTCGTGACCCCATTGCAGTCTGATGCGTCTATGGTTGAGGGTCAGAGGAATGCCCAGCAATGGGCTGCTAGCGACCAATCCTCTGTTAAGCAGACGATGTCGAACTGTGCTGGAGGACAAAGCCTGACCTGTGACAGTGCTCCACTGTTGCGCTAACACACTGGTTGTCGCTGTGCGATCGGTCACTGCCATGCGGTAGAGGTGTCTGTCATCCCGGGCGGTTGTGAGATTTTCTGGCCCATTTCCTTGATTTCTATGCGTCCGAGTCTCACGTGTCCACTGACGTCACGTTCGCGTCACTGTACAGGCGTTTCGTCCTGTATGAGTGTCAATTTCGCGGTAGAAAAATCCAGCTTCTCTCATCACAACATTCATCCTTCCTCGCTCAAAGTCCGTCAGGTGTTCATAATGAGACCTTCTTCGGCGACAGGGCATAGTGAGACACAAGAAACAACCTTTCGACTCAATGTCGGCTCTTCACTGGTTGCAGCATCTTGTTTGAAAGCCAGCCCTTTATACCAAAGACCGGACAGTTCAGATTTGCATGTCCCCACCTGTTGTACATATCCTGTAAGTTTCAAGCTAATGCCAGCAGTCCTTCATGGTGTTGCAATAATACATATCTTATCATTAGGAATCCCCTAAGTTTGTAATTGTCTCAACAGCATGCCAGCATTCAGTGTCCAGTCATGCACGTATGATTTCCACAAATTTTCTTTCATCACTGAACTGCACTATTCCCTAACTTAAGACACCTTGATTTTGTTTCTTTCCCGAAAGCACGAACCAGTATTATGATTCCTCTGGGTGTTCTAAATTTAGCTGATATTAAGCAATGTTAAACTGAATAGACAAATTATTGTATTCACCTACCTAATAATGTGTTGCTCGGTTTGACAGTCAGAATCCCCGAAACATGCCTTCCAGTGCTCTTGGTGTGGTTTTACATCCTTTGGTACGTGTGATGGACCTCGATACGTTTGCATCATGGGCCAGTCTAATCAGTCGGCTGAGTTTTATGCATGTCTAACTTTACAATTTTTACTGGAGATTTTATTTCTTTGGAGTGAGTATATCTGTTATTCGTATATTATGTCACTGTTAAATTGAGAGAGATCCTTTAAAATATATTTCCACACAAAAGTTATTTATTTTAAAAGATGCTCCCTATATAACCATTCGAATAACAGGAGAACATCGCGTTTAATTCATTTGCCAATTTTACGTTCTTTCAGAAACAACAGTTATACACTAGCTAGGTTACTCGTCAAAAATGTTGTGTTTTCGCCTCTGCACTATTTAGTGTGTAAAAAAAAAGAAAAAAAAACTATCCCTACAGTAGCATTTTATATAGAACTAACGCTCACTTAAACCAAGGCTATCTAGAAAATACAAGGCCTTGGCGTTGGAGAGATTAGTTCCCTCCTTTGGTGACGTCACGCGAAAACCAAGGCTTCATATTGGTTTACAATGCTGTCGTGTATGACGTCAAAAATGACAACGACATACCAGGCTGTGTAATGCGAGATTGACGTTAGAAATGGAGGGAACTCGTATCTCTGGTGTCAGGGCCTTGTACTTTCTAGGAGGCTGTGCTTAAACTCATTTGGTTTATCTTTGCTCGTACCTAGAATACAAAAAAATTGAAGATGATAGCTCTTGAAAACTGTACTGTTTCTTCCAAGTGCACTCCAGCCAAGCTTTATACATCCATTCATTTCTTTTTCAGTGTTGCCATCGCTTCATATTTGTTGTCCGAAATAGATGCAGGCATCACTTAATTCGAAATTTGCCCTATTAATCTCTACATCTTCAGTTCTTGTAAAAGCATTGTACATCAGTTTTGTTTTCTGTGAGTTCATCTTTAATCCCACATATTTATTTGATTTTGTCAGTAAGTTCCTGGATCTACAGCTCTGAAGGGATACTTGCAAAGATGACTGTTATAAACAAAACGGCAACACTAATTTATTGGCGAAATTTTTACTACAAAACTGTACATAAAAGGGACGATACATCTATTACAAACATAAACAAAAATAATGGCACCAAAGTTCCTTAGGCCCTCCCAGCAGAAGTTGTTCAAGCAATTAAGAACATGAAACGAGGAAGAGCTCCAAGGGATGATGGAATTAATTTCTATGGACATTGTACAAGAAGCCACTGAAGAAATTGAAACTACACTCGCCCAAGTTTTTATTAAATACCCCAATGAACGGAAGGTTCTTGATAACTGGAACAATGCTACAGTGATCCTGCTACGAGTACATAAAACAGAGGACCTTGAGGATCTCAAGAACTACAGACCTATCAAACTCCTATATATTGTTTACAAAATCTTCACTAAGGTACTGTCATATCGCTTGAAGAAAACACTGGACATGGCACAAGCAAGAGAACAAGTTGTATTCAGGAGTAGCTATAGCAGTATAGATTATACCCATGTGCTGAGAGATCTAATTGAATGAAAGAGGGAATATGAACTCCCACCATGTATGGCTTTTATTGATTGATGAAAAGGCCTTTGATTTCGTGAAACCATCAGCAGTGATGTCTTTGAAATCATGCGGTATTGAGGATGTATGCATTAACATTTTTAATAACATCTATAAAAGACAAATGCAAAGGTTCGACTATTTGAGGATACAACAGCAATAAAAATTGGAAAGGGAGTGAGGCAAAGTGGCATCATATCTCCCAAGATCTTCGATGCCATATTATACAGGGTTTTTCAAAACTAATGGAACAAACTTTAAGGGGTGACAGAACACACCGAAACAAGCACTTTTCGTCATGGAATGCATGGTCGCAAGTTACGCAGTTAGGCGCTGGAGGGCGCTTTCCGTTTCCCCACACAAGCCGTCTTTCGTAACGCAAAGACAGGAATGGCACAACAAATCAAAACAAAGCTTTATTGCAGACAAAATAAAAAACAAAACGTGTCATCTTAAAATTACATCAAATTTGTAAACATTAATAAGTAAATACTGAAATTAATTACATTTACAAAAGCTGCTCAGAAGGGCAACAGCCACTCCTGATACACGCTTCGCATCGTCGACGTAAAGACGCCCGTATGTTGTGGAAAATACCAGGCATTTCCCGGACAGCTGCAGCAGCGACTGAAAGTCTGGCGACTAGTTCCTCATTGGAATCAATGGGAGTATCGTACATTACGGACCTAAGATGTCCCCATAAAAAGAAATCCAGAGGGGACAGATCTGGTGATCGTGGGGGCCAAGCGATGGGTCCACCTCGCCCAATCCATTGGCCTGGAAATGTGGTGTTCAAGTAATCACGCATCTGGGTGCTGAAATGATGGCGAACGGGTGCTGGTACAGGCTGGATCAATCCAGACAAGACTTGTTGAAGGAAAATAGGGTACGACCTCCCATCCAGACGTTCCGGTAAAAGATATGGGTCTTTGCGTTGCGAAAGACGGCGTGTGTGGAGAAACGGAAAGCGCCGTCCAGCGCCTAACAGCGTAACTTGCTACCATGCATTCTATGACGAAAAGCGCTTGTTTCGGTGTGTTCTATCACCGCTTAAAGTTTGTTCCATTAGTTTTGAAACACCCTGTAGAATGTCTTTTAATCACTAAACTTGCAAGACTAGGAGATATATGTTAATGACGATTATTCACACGTCTTCGTTTTACTGATTATATAGTCACTTTTTCAGATACCCCCTCACAAGAGCTACAGAGCATGATCTGGGAACTTGCTGACAAGAGTAAAGAAGTGGGTTTAAAATTAACTTTCAGAAAACGAAATTGATGTGCAATGCTTTTACAAGAACTGACAATTTAGCAGTTGACGGGGAAATCTAGAGGTAACCGATATCTGCATTTACCTTGGGCAACAAATGTCAAGCGAGGGTTTTGTACATTCGAGGCAGAAATTAGTCGGCGTATAAAAAATTTTTGGAGAACATTTGCAAAGAACTGTACAAATTTCAAGAGAATTTGCCATTATGTCACAAAAAACAGTGTTTACTCGATGCAACCTTCAAGTTCTTGCTTATGTATCAGAGATATCGACCGTAACTAAAAAAAGGCATTCAGAAGCTGCAGAGATCTAAAAGATGCATGGGAGATGGATACTTGGTGTAACCAGGAAAAAGAAGAAGAGGAACTCGTGCATCAGGAAAATGACAAGAGTGGAAGACATCATGGTCAAAGTAAAATCCCTGAAATGACAATGGGCTGGACATATTGCTGGGAGACTGGATACCAGGGGATAGGAAAAGGCCCATCGTGGCAAATGGGTGGATGAAATTCTAAAGCATACTGAAGCGACATGGAGAAAGCTGGCTCAAGACAGACAATTGTTGAAGAATAGTTGGAAACACCTTCGTCCAGCAGTGGATTGGTAACGGTTGACTATGATGGTGATCTATGTATTATAATTCAAAGTTCATGTCGCTCCAGCAACCCACGTAAATAATTTAGTTAAAATGAAGAAGAGACCAAATATACCGAAAATAGCAAAAGAGTAGCCACTCGAAAATTAATATTACGCCTATGGGAAAAAAACTGCACCAGAACCTCCATATTGACACTACTCTGGTGTAGTTTAAAAAAATTATTATAAAATTTCCCTTAACCGTAAATAATTTTGTTAAAATGAAGAAGAGACCAGATATACGGAAAATGGCAAAATATGAGCCACTCCAAAATTAACATTATGTCAATGGAAAAAAACTGGGCTAGAACCCCCATATTGACACTACTGATTAGGGGGAGGAAATTGTTCAGAAAATTCAAGAAAAACTTCTAACGTTATTTATTACTTTAGTCAAGGCTGAACTCGATCCTATCAGGCTGTAACATTAGCGTTGAAGACAATAGACTTTTGGTGATTAGCCAGTGGGCGTTAGGGACGATTTCAGCCGTTAGATGGCACTGCGTCCCAAGGTATAAACACCTCAGTTTCTGCGTTGTTTGAATTGCGGAATTGTTTATGTTCGTCGTTTTTTCTTGTTTCTTTAAAAAAACCTTCTGGTTTTAAAACCAAACTGTTGTTTTCACAACAAAATCCAACCCATTTTCAAAATGGTTTACTGCTGTGTGCCGATGTGCACATCTTCTAAGAAGAAAAACGTTGGAGTTTCATTCCATGAGTTTCCCTCAAATCAGAATCTAAAGCAACTGTTGCTGAAAGAAATATCTTGTCAGGATTTTGCTCCAAATGACAAGTTACCTTCAACTGTTGTTTGTATTAAGCATTTTCATTCTGATAATTACGTACCTAATTCAATTTTAGAAAAAAACCTCAGTTATATAAACTCATATTAAGTAAAATAGTAGGTAAATGTGTAGATTTGTGTTTTAAATTATTTCGTCGAAAAAATATTAGTACCTGGGAAAAGTGCGATGTACAGATTTTAGATTATGAAAATTAATGGCAAATGGTGCCAAAATTTTCTGTTTCAAATGTCTTTTAAAGATTTTTATCGTAACATTTACCTGTACGTTCAATACGTTAGGCCTACGCAGCGTCTCTTCACAGCATCGAACTTACAGGTAAATGTTACGATAAAAATCTTTAAAAGGCATTTAAAACAGGACATTTCTGTATCATTTGCCATTATTTTTCATACTCTAAAACCTGTACGTCGCACTTTTTCCACGTACTAACATTTTTCCGACGAAATAATTTAAGACGCTAACTACACATTTACCAAAATCTCAGCCCTAGATCGTTGAAGAATAAAGGAGGAATGAGATTTACATATGAATTATACCAGTTCCTACATAAAAATTCTCTTGCCCAAGTACTACGAATTCAGAATACAAATATCCATCTCTTAATGTGAAAGTGAATATTAATAAAATCTCAAATGTAAATAATGATACGGAATCAGTTTGTTAATGCGAACAACGTCAATAGATGGCGCTGCGTCCCAACTCATCTTTTCTGTCCTCGCTGTTTTTGCTTGATGTTACAGCCTGATAGGATCGAGTTCAGCCTTGCTTTAGTTAATGACTAAGAAATAATTTTTGTCAAGTGTTTGGCGTGCTTCCAACTCCCTAATGATGATGCACTATATTGACAAAAGTCACCGGACACTTAGAAGAGAAACATAATATAGCATTTATTGACATACATTAGCACGGTGTTGGTCCACCTTTGGCCTTAATGCATGCACTGACCCTTCGAGACATGGTTTCGACAAGGTTTTGGAACACAGCGATAGGTAAGCGCTTCCATTCGGTACATAATGCTGCCGCTAAATGTTGCTTAGCAGTAGGCCTTGGTTCCAAACTTCTTATGCGGTGCTCTAATTCATCCCATAGGTGCTCTATGGGATTAAGATCAAGGCTCTGTGCTGGCCAGTCCACACACGATACGGAATTATCGTCAAACCACGCCGTAACAGTCCTTGCTTTATGACTCGGTGCATTATTCTGCTGGTACCAACAAGGCTCGGCTCTATAGTATTGCCACAGAGTTAGTAGGGCATAATTGTCCAGAATATCGAGATAGACGTGCTGGTTAACAGGTTTGTCCACGATAACCAATGGGCAGGGACCGTACTACGAAAAACACTCCCACACGAGTACACTGCCAGCTCCAAACTTGACCGTAAGAACAGTACACTGTGGTAAATAGGCTGCCGCCATACCCCCACATGGCCATCAGACTGATGGATCGTGTATCTGGATTCATCCGTCCATAGGACCCGTTTCCATTGATCTACGGTCCGCGATAAATGTTCTTTACGCCATGCTAAACGACAAGTAGCATTCCGAGTGGAAATGAAAGGCTTTTAAGCAGCCGCACGACCACGGTAACCCATGAAATGAAGTTCTCTGTGAATGGTACATGTATATACCGAGGTTCCAGCATTTTTACTCACCTGTACACTGAGGTCTTGTGCAGTACTCCGTCGATTAGCAATAACGACTCTCCTGAGGCATCGACGTCCTCTATCACTGATTTTCTTTGGTCTGCCGGTACGTTTTGCTGCTCCATGTGTCTTCCACTTATTCAGTACATCCAACACAGTTGACTTGGGTATGTTTAAACGCCTCGCGGTTTCTCTTATGGACAACCCACTAATATAACACCCAACAATCTTTCCTTTCTCAAAGGCAGTAAAGCGACATTTTCACTCAACCTCACAGTGCGATATGATCGCGGTCAGCTGCAGGCTTGTATTATTCTCTTATATACAACCCACTAATATAACACCCAACAATCTTTCCTTTCTCAAAGTCAGTTCAGCGACATTTTCACTCAACCTCACAGTGCGGTATGATCGCGGTCAGCTGCAGGCTTGTTTTTATACCGTTTGCAGCTGTACCGCTCATTTTAACAAAGCAGCGGATCTGTTCATTTGCTTTTTAATGGGTGTCCGGTGACTTTTGTCAATATAGTGTATATCACTACTGAAAAAGTAATAACAATTCGTGACACAAATTTTACTGATATCTACTTCAACTGACAGTAGTTGGACGATATTACGTATTTTTATTAAGAAATAAATAATCTGTCAACTTTGTTATTTTTAATATTAATGTAGTGGTGATCGTTTAGAATATTTTGTTGGGAAAAATTGTTAAATATGGTTGTTGTACCAACAGAATTTTTTATACGTAATCGTTGTAAAATATTCTCTTGTGAAAGTGAATTTTTTATCGTAACTTTGATTGTGTCCTCATTAATGTAAAACTTTTTTTTCTTGCTATTAGCCATGTTTCAAACCCCACTGGTTCCCAGTATCCCTGCTACACATTCACCATACCCTGTTAGCCCTGGGCCTACAGGAGTTAGACCCAGTCCGCTCAACCTTTCACAACAGTCACCTGTTCCCATGCAGCCGAGTCCACCCATGCCTATCCTTAGCAATAGCAATAGCCAGTCTTCACCTTCGCCAGGTGCTAAAGATGCCTCATCACCTCAGTCATCGTCTGCTCTTTCCTTCCAACAGGTATGTTCATTTTTTGTCTTTTATGATTTTAATGCTTCAGTTGATTCAGTTTAAAGTATTATGATAAGAAAAGGGTTATTTACGGAGAGCTTTTATTAAGTTTGTAGAAATATTTCAGCTACAGATAGGAATGGCAACACATTTTCTCTATCTGTTTTTCAGCTGAAGTAGATCAAACTGCAAACCGGGCTCTAACCTCGTTGATGAGCAACCAGAAACTGCCGACCATACAATGAATGGTTTTCACAGAAAAGGAAGAAGTATGACGGTTCGAGGTCAGGAGAATAAGGAGATCGCTGTAGGGGCTCGTACACTATGAACAATTAGGCTGACTTCTTTGGACAACATACCTAGTCTTTTGCCTTTATTTTCTCACGTAACTTAGCCCAGGAGTAACGCTCGCCGGTTATTAAATTGCCTATGATTGGTAATTTGTGATGATTATTCCCTTACATCCTCCCCCTGAAAAAACAGACAGCATCTGTCCGTTTATTAGCGGTGGGGAACTAGGGACATTTCCACGGATCGCTCATTTATGTTGTTTGTGAGTCATAGTAGTACAACCAGCATTCTTTCATTATCAGGAGTTGGGCGACAGATCAACAGTATCGCGTGACATCTATTGTTGCTGAAGCTTCTGAGCAGGTATCAGCAATCGGAAGTCATACAGTTGAAACATGTATTCATTTGTTGACTTAGCAAAGGCAGCCCAGCCGCTGGCGATTGCGTATTGTTAGTGGGTGACGCAAGAACCGCAACCGCGGTGCGCTGGTGGTTTTATTTTTCTGGTTTGCCTCTATGAGCTAGAAGGAGACGAAGTTCGAACAAAGAAAGATGTGTAATTGTAAAGTGAGAATTGAATGAGGAGTTTTATATGATTTATTGTACTAACATTTATGTCGGAGTGTGTGTCTTCGTATATATGTGTATTTCTGCATATAAATAATTCCTAGCAATCTCATCCTCGTCGCCTCTCAATTTGCCGGAGTGACTCCTCAAAAAGGTAAGATTTGTACTGGCAAATAGATATTCGAAACAGCATTATGACCATCGGCACATGTCTGTTTATCCTTTCTTATGGTATTCGCTGTCACATGTCTGTTAGCAAGCATTAGTTTCTGCTTTCGTTGTCATGGCCATCTGGCTGATGTGGATCTGCTTCCCTTGGGCTATCACTCACATTAGTCCGTCCACATCGAAACTGTTTTTGTGTAAGCTCATACAATGGCCACTCTTCCAAAAACAGGGATTTTATTTCTTTATGAATCTGTACCGTCTCTTTGCCTTGCAAAGGAATAGACTTTATCACGGCCTGGTCCTCAGTTCTAATATCAAACACAGAAATCGTTGCGTACAAGAACAAATGAATGCATCTTAGCTAGTTATTTTATGAATTACAGTATGTGAACTTGACAAGCCCCTCTCACTGCCGGTGGCAGAGCTCGAATCCCCATCCTTCTTCTCCGGAGTTAAATACTTTCCCAATTCAGCTACACCGACAAGGGCTTATCACTGCTGCTTGCCGTCTTGACATGTGCGTCACCTCTGTAGTACGGTACATATATCCCCCTTTGAGAGAGGCGGAGACATGAAAATGCAGCTTTCGGGTCCGCCACAAACCATGCTTAATGTAACTCTCTGTAGAAGAAAGAATTACCACACATTCCAGAAGATGTGTGGAAGAAGCATCGCACATTTTTCGAAACGAAGGAGGAATTAGTAACTATGCTAGTGATCAGATTTATTGGCGTAGGAATATATGCAGGATATTCATTGAATCCGATACGTAACTTCATCCAAAAAGCCAGGGTCAAACATTCTAATCTTCCTTGCCGCAGCTTTGTTATTTAGGCTCAATTCCCTACATACCAAATGTGCCTTACAAACTCAAGAACGCTCTCAAGAAGATGAACTACAGTGTCGTCATAAGGTCTTCTGCATCTTTATAAACTATGCTAAAGAGAAATACTGAAAAACCACCTCTTTCCAACAAGGCATGTGTTTATGCGATATCCCTACAATATCTGGACGGCTCTAAACGATACTACATTGGGATGACCAAGCGTTCGTTAGGAATCAGTGTCAACGAGCATGAAAGGGACACGAAATACGGTAAAGTAGCCACGGCCCTATCCAGAGAAGTCAAATTCAAGTCCGCTACTTCTATGTGGGCTGATAAAGAAATTAGCTACCTACTCTTAAATGTACAGCCATTCTGGAAACTTTGGAGATCATTACCAATAGTGATACTTGCAATGATAGCGTCTCACACGAGTAGCCTCGAATTTGGAACCAGTTCTTCAAGTAACGCCTTCTCCCTACCAGGATACCGCGTGCACAACCAACGTGATACCTCGTATCTTTAACCCTTTAACGATCATAACGCCAAAACGTCCGTACATGCAAACGGCCATAGCCTCCCGAAACGCCTGCCTAGAGTGAGTCAGATTTCCTACCCTTACCTGTTCTTCAAATTTGCTTGACCTACGAAGGATCAGTTGGAGTCAATCTCAGTCACTATTGTTGTTAGTAAACAAAGAAGTGAACGAACAAACAATTTTGGGCGTTATGATATTTAGAGGGACACAAGATTTTTTGGGTCATAGTTGCTAAAGGGTTAAATGAATATAACGTCGTATCTTTTTATTGTTAAGTCAAGTCACCGCGTTCAAATTGTTTAAGCCTTCTATTATTCAATTTGCAGTGTCTGTCTAACTTCCTTGAAAAACCCATCTGGTTGATGTGCGAAAGCTTGGAAACGTATATGTATATATATTCCTACGCCAATAAATCGGATCTCTAGTATAGTTATTATTTTCTACATAATTGGTGTACCGTTCCTCGTTATGAATTTTAAGAAGAATTTTCATTAAGCCCAGACGATGTGCGGAACGAACGTCACACATTTTAGTAAGAACCTAACGGCCAATAGATCCATTTACACTGAAGAGCAATTCAATTAGAGATACCTGTCTGGTAACATGTAGCACCATCTTTCGCCCTAATGACGGCGGCGATTCGTCTCGGCGTGGACTCGACAAGACACCGGAAGCGTTGGGAAGCCATACGGATCCACGACCCCTTAACAAGCTCCCACAGTTCACGAAGATTTCATGGAGGGGGGTCATCTCTCTCGATGCCATCCCAGATGTACTGAGGTCAGGTGACCTAGCTGGCCAACGAAGCGAGGTCAAGTCGGTGGAGTGTTCATCCAACCATTCGGATACAATTCGGGGCTGCATTGTCTTGTTGCAGGATGAGGTCCCCAGTGGGATGTTGAAGACGCACAAACGGGAGCAAATTGTCGTCCAGGGTATCCTGGTAACGTTGACCTGTGAGGGACGATGTCACACGTACCAGGGGTCCCATTTCAGTCCACGTAAACAGTCCGCAGACGAGAATGCCACCCCCACCAGCTTGAAGAGTACCCTGCTGACAAGAAGGATCCATCGCTTCATGTGGTTTGCGCCGTACTCGTATCCTGCCATCCGCATGTACCAACGTGAATCACGACTCATCAGTCCAGGCAACATTTTTCTACATGTCTAGGGTCCAGTGGCGATGTTCCCGCGTCCTGCTAATCTTTGCACACTGTGATGTGCGGTCAGCAGCGGTACACTCGTGGGACGATGGCTTCTGTACCCCATAGCGAGGAGATGGCTCTGGATGGTGTGGCTGCTTACACGTTTTTGTGCACCAGCGTTAAATTGCAGAGTGATTTCTTGCACTGTGGCCCGTCTATCCGCTGTTACAATGCGAGCTAGCCGACGATGACCCCGCTCATCCACACGCTGTTGTCCAAGGCAGTTGGCCCTTGTAGGGATGGTTTTACCGGATTCGATGTACTCACGGTGCACCCGTGATACAATGGCTCGTGAAAATCCCAGTGCCTGCACGACTTCCGAGATGGAGTGACCTATTCGTCGGGTCCCGACAATTTGCCCAGGATCAAATGCGCTTAGATCCTTCGTCTTACCCATACTGCGTCCGACTCTTACTGATTCCCGTCGCATCACTCCTTATATTGTCGGATCGCTGCATACGTCATATCGTTTCCGTTTACAGGGCCGCCCACAGCGCCACATTTGCATAACGCCAGCTGTCTCTATTCAATTGCTTTTCAGTGTACATTTGGGCGGCAATGTGAAATTCTCATTTACATTGCCGCCGCGGTGGCGCAGTGGTCTATGCGATGGCTTCTGATCATTCGTCCGGAAGGGGTCCGGGTTCGAATCCCGGTGAGGCATGGATGTCGTGTTTGTCTTACGGCACTGGCTATCTCCCTTCCCTGGAACCAGTGGCCTCAAATTAGGGACGGGCGACTGCTTATAGCCCATTGAGTTGCTCACGGTGGTCGTTAAACCTCCAATCAATCAATCAATGCCGCCCCGGTGGCCCAGTGGTCTAAGCGATGACTTCTGATCATTCTTCCGAGATGGGTCCGTGTTCGAATCCCGGTGAAGCATGGATGTTGTGTTTGTCTTACGGCACTGGATATCTCCCTTCCCTGAAACCAGTGGTCCTAAATTAGGGACGGGCCACTGAGTTGCTCACAGTGGCCGTTAAACCTCCAATCAAAAAAAAAAAAAAAAAAAATTCATATTTGCCACTAGTGGAACTCGAACCCACATCCTTCCGCTTCGGAGCCGAATGCTTTCCCAGTTATTCTACGCCGGCAAGCGTTTATCACTGCTACTTGCCGTCTTGACTTTTTTTTTTTTTTTTTGATTGGAGGTTTAACGACCACCGTGAGCAACTCAATGGGCTATAAGCAGTCGCCCGTCCCTAATTTAGGGTCACTGGTTCCAGGGAAGGGAGAGAACCAGTGCCGTAAGACAAACACAACATTCATGCCTCACCGGGATTCGAACCCGGACCCCTTACGGACGAATGATCAGAGGCCATCGCTTAGACCACTGCGCCACCGGGGCGGCCGTCTTGACATGTGCGTCACTTCTGAGGTAGTACGTCCCATATATACCCGCACCCCGGTCAGTGTTAGTACCGCGTGGGACTGCCTCGTGCTTAGGTACATGCGGTGATACGGACCGGCATGGAGTCAAAGTGACGCCGTATGTTATCCTGGAACAGATTGGCCCACACTTCTTGCAACTGACGCTCTGAATCACGAACACTTTGACATGGAGAAAGCTGGTGTCACATCTGGTCCCACACGTGCTCGATGGGTGAGAGATCAGGCGATCTGGAAGGCCATGGAAGCGTCGAAGTGCGTAGACAGTCCTGGGAAACCCGAGCCTTGTGCGGACGGGCGTTATTTTGTTGAAAAATGGCTCCTCGCCAGGAAAGGCAGCACATGGGTCCACAGGATCTCCTGTGCGTAACGCTGGGCTGTCAACGTCCCTCGGATCACTGCGAGAGAAGTTCGGCTGTCATACGCGATGGCTCCCCAGACCATCACGCTTGCAGTTCGGGACGTGTGCCGCTGTACAGTGAGGTTGGGATTGTAGCGCTCACCTGCGGTCCTCCACACTCAGACACGGTGATTATCCGTTCCCATACAGAAGCGGGATGTTGAAACCACCGTCGATTGCTGTTGAAACCACTGCAATCGACGCCGACAATGGTCAGGTGTTAATGGCAGGAACCGTAAGGGTCGTCGAGAGTGCAGATTCGCCTTTGCCAGGCGTCTGGAAATATTTCTGGCAGACACAGTAGTCCCTTGTACAACCGCATGTCTCTGGATATTGGACAAGGACGTCGTTGCATCTGTGCGTGCCGCTCTCACGATCCCACAGTCCTCTCTGCTGGTAGCGTGTCAGGGTCATCCAGAGCCAGTCCGCCGTGTCTGGGTGCCTTCCCGTGTCCAATGCTCCCAACACCATCTCACCGTACTGTCCGACCGTCCTAAATGGCGGCCGATTCGGTGCGCCGCCCAACTGCCGTAGATGTGCATACGGGCAAACTCCGTCAGTTGTCCGTATACACATCTATGGCGGCTCTTCGGCATGTCTATAGCTCAGGGACCTCACGTGACTCTTGCTATGCACTTCGCGCATGTGGAGTTTCCTGCTCGGCGCCTTATAAGTCCCCAAGGATTGCGATTGCACCGTCGGTCTTGGACGCGCGATCATGTGGAATCGCACGAAACTTTACGAATTTGCATGTCTGCCCTCCCGGTAGCTATTCGCCGAGTTTCGCGTTAATCGGACGGTCTTTTCTTGGTGCGCGGATTTTTATGACAATGAGTGTATAAATATTCATTATCTCTTGATTCTTTTGATTTTTTAAAAGCACCCAGAATATCTCACAAAGTACCCACTTTTTAAAAATCTGTAGGTCCCTAGGACCCAGCTTGATAACACCGCGACAGCAGCTGTGTAGGAGGGAATCGTAGGTTTCCGGGTCAGCCGTTAAACCATGCTTGAAGGAACTAACTGTAGGAGGAAGAAATCTGGTTAATTCAGGACGATGTGTGGAAGAAGCATACACTTTTTTCTGAAAACCTAACGGCCAGTAGATCCATTTCGCGTTCGGATTCCAATGTGAAACTCAAACCCTCTCTCTGCCGGTGGCGGGACTAGAAATCAGCTCCGGAGTCGAATGCTTTCCCAAGTAAGCTACCCCGGCGAAGCTTATTTCTTCTACTTTGCATTCTTGACATGTAGTACGTAACAAGTAACGTGCATTATTGGAATTCTATAGCTCAGCTGTATCAGTGTTAGGGTACAAAGCAATTGACCGCACACTCGTAAATTCTCAAAATTCTACGCATTTCATTTGACCCTCTCGTGGTTTTTATTTATTTTTTTATTTTTTTCATGATCCATTTTGGCAATTCATGATATCAAAATTTGCTTTTTATGAGTTGTAATGTTTCTATTAAGAGCATCCCATTTCAATTTTTGCTTATTTATCTTTCTTAATTAGCAGGAATTTTTACTGGTTTCCTCTTTGACCAAATCACTTAAAACTCTGCTCATTCCAAGAGTGATTATTTGTGCTTTATCATAAGTTCGTTTAGTCCAGTGTTTCTCAAACTTTGGTCCCTCATGGACCACTTGAAGTATTTCTTTACTTATCGCGGACAACCAAGTGGGAAGGGGAAGAGGGGTCTGCGGTACTTCCCTGGGAGAAATTTCAAATTGAGAAATATATTGTCTGAAACTAAGGTTGCTAACTCTGGTTAATAATATGAGGACCTACCGGCCACCCTCATTGGCGGGTGAGTGATGACTCTCCCCCCCCCCCCCAATGAAAGGCACAACCAAAGTATCCCCCAATTTTTGTGATTTATAGGCGGGCTGATATGAGTTCCGACTCGATTTACCGCCCTTGAAATGTGATTCTTAGTTAATTTTAGCGTCTTTTGGTACATTTTAAGCTTTTTTCAGCAAATTTTCAGCTGTTTTTTGCTTGAAAAAAATACCGTCCCCAAATAGGGTCGGTAAGCAGTTGCCACCGGCCTTTGGCAGAAAACCGCCAAAAATTCCGACCTTGTGCTTAAAATACCGGACGGCTGCCAACTCTATCTGAAACAAAGTCATTTTTACAGTACCTATATATGATAAAGAAAGAAATAGTTTGGCGAGTTATGATTTTATTTTGTCAGTTGTACAACGAAAAAGAGATCGTTCCCTTAATTAACTAATTGGCAATGTAGTCACAGCATGGGCGTAGTAAGGGGAGGGGATTTCGGGATTTCAAACCTTCCTCGTAGCATCAGATTAATAACGGATAATATTCATGAGAAATTACTTAAACCTTCTCCGAAAATCGCCCCCCCCCCCCTCCCAACCTAAATTGCAGTTACGCCCGTGAGCTACGGCGAAAAATTTCCCTATACAAATCCAAATCAAGTTGCATCATATGCAAAATGTTATATGGACAATTATACTTTGATTTTCTCTTTCGATTTTAATACTTTTCTGATTATTATACTTTAATTTTCTCTTTTGATTTTAATACTTTTCTGAAAGCCCACGTATAAAGATTCAGTAATTAATAACAAAAATAATAACTGCAATAATAGTCAATAGCATCTGTGAGAGGGAGGCTGCTGCTTGCGATCTTTTATCAAGCTATCTATATCCGTCAAATAGAAGTCATCGCTCTTTCCACGTTTATAAGTGAATTCTCATCGGCCGCCACCCGGTGGGGGCCGATGGGAATCGATTCCCGGTAGCGGCCGATGAGAATTAAGAGCAAGAAAAGAAATAGATTAGATTTATCTGGATTTACCCGGTGGGGAGGGGGGCGATGAGAATCGATTCCCGGTGGGGGCCGATGAGAATTAAGAGCAAAAGAAGAAATAGATTAGATTTATCTGGATTTCCCCGGTGGGGGCCGATGAGAATCGATTCCCGGTGGCGGCCGATGAGAATTAAGAGCAAAAAAAGAAATAGATTATATTTATCTGGATTTCCCAGGTGGGGGCCGATGAGAATCGATTCCCGGTGGCGGCCGACGAGAATTTTTTTTTTTTTTTTGATTGGAGGTTTAACGACCACCGTGAGCAACTCAATGGGCTATAAGCAGTCGCCCGTCCCTAATTTAGGGTCACTGGTTCCAGGGAAGGGAGAGAGCCAGTGCCGTAAGACAAACACAACATCCATGCCTCACCGGGATTCGAACCCGGACCCCTTTCAGACGAATGATCAGAGGCCATCGCTTAGACCACTGCGCCACCGGGGCGGCCGCCGACGAGAATTAAGAGCAAGAAAAGAAATAGATTAGATTTATCTGGATTTCCCCGGTGGGGGCCGATGAGAATCGATTCCTGGTGGCGGCCGATGAGAATTAAGAGCAAGAAAAGAAATAGATTAGCTTTATCTGTCATAAATCAAATTCTATATCCGGTTGGATGACCGATAGTTTGAGTAGTAGAGTAGCTTCCACATCTAATCTATTTCTTTTCTTGCTCTTAATTTCTACTAAATTCGAAAATCCAAACTAAAAGTTGTAAAGTCGTCGGGAACAGAAGATGTTTAATGTCTCTATCTGATAGCTCTGGATATTCATGTCAAGCACGCACTCAAAATTTAAGAAAAGGGATTCTCACATTCTTCATTAATTTTTCTTCTGATATTTCCTGCGGACCACACTTTGAGAAACACTGGTTTAGTCAAATATTTAAGTTTTAAGAATTCACGAAACAGTTGTTATTACAGTAAAACCTCGAAAATCCGGCACTGACGGGACATGACGAGTACCGGATTTTTGAAAATTCCGGATTTCTGAAGCTATCCAAAAATTGTGTAACGGGCGTTACGTAAGCACGTACTTACAGGTAACAGGACACTTTAACGAAAATTTGTACGTCAACGCCTAATAAATATGCAGGGATCGCGCTGCCGAACGCATTCTTCGCAGTTTGCCGAAAAAAAAAAAAATTGTTTTGGCGATGGAAAAAAGTTTTGGCGAAAATATTGGCACTATTTATTATAAACTGCACTGAATATTATAAAACTCTGTCGAAAAAAATTGCATTAGGCAAAAAACTTGAAAAAGCCGGAGCAACCGCTAGGGCTGGGCGGTGTATCGATACATCACGAAAGCCCGATGTGAATTTTACATCGATGTTACGGTTTTTCGACTGACGAAACTACGATTCATCGCGAAGGCGATTACCGCGATGCATCATGAAGGCCGATGTAGATGCCATTGCACGATCGAATCTACATACTGCCAGCACCGATCATCATCACACGTTGGACACGCATTTCAAACGTACACGCCGATTCGTCGCCTCATTGGTCCGCGCCACTTCAGCGCGGACCAATGAGAGGACCAATTTGAGAAAGCTCCCGATGTTACACGTAGGCGGCTATCGGCAATTCGCACGCTGAGATGGGATGATCTCGCGATGTGTTGTTGAGACGGTACATCATATTTTTAGTAAGTTTCATGGTTATGCGACTAAGCTCTGTTGCATATTTTAAAAAATGAAAAAAAAATAAGAGCTTATTTTTAGGGAGTTTCATGGTTATTGGTGAAACATCGAATGTTCTCACGAAAACGAAATTAGAAAAAGTGTCGGATTTCTGAAGTTGCCGGTTTTCTGGATGCCGGATTTTCAAGGTTTTACTGTAGTATGTATCAGAAATATTCGTTGAATATTTGGTTATTTTATGAGAGATAGCTGTGATTACACAATTGAATGAATGAATTTAATTAAAAAATATATATTTGTGATGCTTTCTTTGCACAAACTGATCAATTCGCAGCTCTTTGAGTCACCCTGGCACTAAAACACGTAAGCTTGATCCCTTAATCGACCGACTCTATGGAATTTTTCCAAGATCTATTTTTTTTTTTTTTTTTTTGCCCTCCATCTTCTCGGTTTCCTCCACGAGTTCTGTTGCAAGGCACATGGGCACTTAAAAGAAAGTTAGTCAAGTGTGTGATTTAAAAAAACAAAAAAAAACATTTGCTTTTGGATTTGGAAAATCGTGCTTCCGATGTATTTTTTCATAGATCGTGGAATCAGCCTTCTACGACTTTCCTTAATGGAAATGGCCTTTCCGTTTTCTTTAACAGCTGGAGTGTTTCAGTAATTATATGACAGAAGCAGCTACATACACCAAAGAGCCAGAACATTTTGACCAGCGCGTCTTTATGCAAATCGAAGCAATCGCAGGTGAACGACGGCTCGTGTGAAGTTCGGTATACAATCGTGGCCAAAAGTACTGCGCCAGTAGACCGAAAGTCAATTTTTGATGTTTGAACTCAACTTATACAGCGTAATGGTAAAGTCAGGAATACATATTATACATCATTTTAAAGGAATTTTTATGCTGAATTCAAATATCTTTACCGAATGTTATTACCAGTAATAGAAGTGAAGTTATTACAAGCCAACGTACTCCGTCTAGTCATAAAAAGCAAAATATAGTGAAATTAGTGTACAATGCATTTAACGTAAAATTACTGTACAGTACATTATTGAAGCTTGCAAGACACTTGAAATAACTTACCAACGAGCAAAATACGCTTTAATATTTAATTGAATATCAACGGTTTCTTAGTAACAAAGTGCACCTTCTTGGCATGGAACTAAATGGAGCTTCTCTACTTGTCCATTGGTGATAATATTAAAAGAGTTGCAGAAACTGGATGTGTGGGAAACAAAAAAAGAACAGGTCGACGAAGGCTGTCTGTATACCGAACGTGATGATCGCATGTTGATACGTCGTTCCTTAAAATCAAGGTTTAAAACAACCACTGATTTAAGAAATGAGTGGGAGAATGAATTAGGCATTATCGCATCGGCACGTACAGTTGTCGTGGGCTACAAGAAAATGGACTGACTGCACGAAAACCTTTCCTTACTGAACAACAACGGCTCAAAAGAATTGCTTGGGCCAAGGCACACAAGAATTGGACTGTTGATGAATGGAAAAATGTTATTTTCAGTGATGAAACAGCTGTTACAATTCCCGGTAATGTAAATAATTATGCACGTCATCAGGCTGGTGAAAGATGTAAGGAATGCTGCACCCAGCCAACAATCAAGAACCCACATCCGGTGATGTTATGGTCCTGTATTTCAACCAGTGGTGTTAGCCGTCTGTACATTGTTGATGGCACATTGAACGGATCAAAATATGTAGATATTTTGGAGCCCAAACTGCTACCATCTGCACAAGACATGGGTTTGCGGAATTTTATCTTTCAGGACGATAACGCGCCATGTCAGCAGTCAAAGTTTGTTGACGAGTGGTTTAATCTTAAAGTTATATGAAAATTTCAGAGGCCGGCACAGTCACCGGATCTTAATCCCATAGAGAATCTGTGGGTGAGATTGAAGCAAAAGATCCGTCAATAAGGACCCACATCTAAAACAGCATTAACTGAGTCTGTAAGGGCCGTATGGCACCGTGTTATCACCAATGGACAACTAGAGAAGCTCATTGGTTCCATGCCAAGAAGGTGCACTTTGTTACTAAGAAACCGTGGTTATCCAATTAAATATTAAAGCGTATTTTGCTTGTTGGTAAGTTATTTCAAGTGTCTTGCAAGTTTCAATAATGTACTGTACAGTAATTTTACGTTAAATGCATTGTACACTAATTTCACTATTTTTTGCTTTTTTATGACTAGACGCTGTACTTTTGCTTTTAAATTCACTTCTATTACTGGTAATAACACTCTGTAAAAATATTTGAATTCAGCATAAAATCTCCTTTAAAATGATGTATAATATGTATTCCTGACTTTACCATTACGTTGTATAAGTTGACTTCAAACATCAAAAATTGACTTTCGGTCTACTGGTGCAGGTATTTTGGCCATGACTGTAAATAACATCTGATACTAAGCTCTGTTACTCAGTGTCATTCTTGTTCTTCAAATGGGAAAGGCAGCGAGTTCGACAAAGGCCAAACTGTAATGGCCAGACGACTGGGTCAGAGCATTTCCGAGAGGGCAAAGCTTGTGGGGTGCTCGCGGTCAGCCATGGTTAGTACCGCCAAAAAGTGGTCCGAAGAGGTAAAAGCCACGAACCGCCAGCAAGGTGTGGGCCGACAACGGCTCATCGACGCTAGAGGTGAACGAAGGCTATCCGGTATGGTACGAGCCAACAGAAGAGATACTATGACGCAAATCGCAGGTAATTTGAATGCTGCCGATGAGAGTAATGTGTCACAACACATAGTGCATTGAAGCCTTCTGAAAATGAGTCTGCGTAGCCGCAGGTTGCTCCGAGTGTCCATGCTAACCTCGGTTTGACGTGCGAAGCGCCTGCAATGTGTACGCGAGTATCAAAACCAGACCTCGAATGGTTAGAAGAAGGTCGTCTGGTCCGATGGATCTCGTTTCCTGCTGCACCATGTGAACGGATGGGTACGTGTGCGTCGTTTACCTGGGGAAGTGTTCGCACCAGGATGCACCCTGGAACGAAAACAAACTGGTGGAGGGTGTGTAATGCTTTGGGCAACATTCTTTTGGGAAAATCTCGGTCCAGTCATTCATGTACAATGACGTCTACTACCAGCCTAAACATCATTGCAGACCAGGTACATGCTTTCATGCAAACAGGAAGGCGGCGGTGTTATGCTGTGGGCGATCTTTTCTTGGGACATTTTAGGCCCCATTATCCCAATAACACAATCCCTGACAGCTGTCAGGTGTCTGAACATCGTTGCGGACCAAGTTCGTCCATTCACTGCAAATTTGTTCCTCCGCTTGTGATGGCCATTACCAGCAGGGAACACATTTGCCATGACTGGACCCAGAGTTTCTGCTGGGAAACTGTGGGTCCAGTCATTCATGTACAGGAAACTATGACGTCTACTACCAACCTAAACATCATTGTAGACCAGGTACATGCCTTCATGCAAACAGGCCGGGGGCGGCGGTGTTATGCTGTGGGCGATCTTTTCTTGGGACATTTTAGGCCCAATCATTATCTCAATAACACAATCCCTGACAGGTGTTAGATGTCTGAACATCGTTGCGAATCAAGTTCGCACATTCATGGCAACTGTGTTCCCTGCAGGTGATGGCCATTACCAACAAGATAATGCGCCACGCCACACTGCCAGAACCGCCAAGGAGTGGTTCGAGGAACATGCTGATGACTTTCTGGTAATGCCCTGGCCTCCAAATTCACCTGACATGAACCCAATCGAACATTTATGGTTCGGCTTGGAAAAGCGGGTTCGCGCTAGATCACCACCACCCCGAAATGTACGGGAACTGGAGAACCTGCTGTTGGCATTATGGTACCAGATACCCCAGGATACCTATCGCCACCTCATCGAATCGATGCCTCGCTGAGTGGCCGCTGTTTTGCTGGCTAAAGGGGGTCCTACAGATTATTAGGTAGTTGATCATAATGTAATGACTCATCCGTGTATAAAACTCTTTATGATTTACAGCATACAAAATTAATCCTTCAGATTTCACTTCACAACATAATGAAAGCTCACTCAAACGTAATTTATTTTTCAAACGACAAAATTCTTCACCCGATTATAAATTAAACCATTCGAATCGTTAAGTATGCACACAGAACTACCGATTTACGTTGGCCAGACAATAACTGTATTTTTTTCTTTTGCCTTTCAACCGAATTTAGAGACGCCGCTTGGTTGAAGGAAAACAAATCTGAATTTTATGCTGCCACTCTTCGCTTATTCGAAAACTAATCTCCATGTAATTAGTAATTCCTTCGTTTTCTTCCCGCTTTCAGATTTTCTTCAGCAGCGACTTTCATGAAACTTTAATCCGGAAGTTACTTATTTTTGACTTTGTCTTACCATAGACATAAACACAAAAATTATGCTTATGTGATAGTAGTCACTTTTTCTTTTCTTGGATTTTTTATTTCCCCACAAGGTAAGCAAAGTCATGAGGGGACTGCTAAAGGCTTTGCTAACACAAGGCGATGAGTGTAAACATTATTAAGTGGAAAGGGGTATGGGAGCACTAGTTTACACGGTTTGGGGAACGCAATAATTGCGAGTTTCTCCACTGCAATCCCCTGCATCGCACGATTGCTCACCATCTGGCTAGGTTGCACAGCTTCCCAGGACCAGAGATGGAAACGGGTCAGCGGGTCGACAATTTCTTGCGGGTCAGACGGATCGGGTCAAAGTGGCCCTGACCCTATTTCGACACGGTTTTTATTTTCGTTTTATTTTTGAAACGAAAGAAAAATGCGTACTGTGGAATTTTGGGCTCGACACTGGTGCCAGCGGAGGGACACATAATTTGTCATACAAAAATACTGCCGTCTCTTTCTTAAAACAACGAAGATTTCCACCGACCGACGATACGGCGGAGAAGCTAGACTCACCGATACCACATCGTAAAACAACACTTCCTTTGCGTTTGTTTTCAGTGCGATTGTCCGGCGCAAGATACACTATCTACCAACAAGTAATTGGACACCCCTGCAATCGACGATATCTGCGGTCCTGATACACGTCACGGCCGCCGCCGTTAAATATCGTGTGGGAAACAACAATGCAACCACTCGCATGCAAGATGCCACGCAGCTCGGAGCTCTCTGATTTCGAGAAAGGTGTAATCGTCGGTTATCACAGAAATGACCGATCCATACGTGACATATCCAGCGAGTTGAAGTACCCAAAATTGACAGTGGCCTACGTGATTGGCAAGTAGAAGATGAGAGATGACTGTCGGAATGTGTCGCGACCTGGCAGACCCACAAAACTGGGAGTTAGAGACCGACGGGTGCTGGCCAGAGAAATTCGTAAGAACCGCCCCAAATCGATGGGCCACATCCGCGAGGAGTTTCAACAGGCATCCGGGAGTGTACTTTCGATGAATACCATCCGTAAGGAAGCCCATCTGCTCGGTTATCATGGACGTGCTGCCGCCCACAAGCCTTTGATCACCAAGTCCAATAGCGCTGCTCGGCTAACGTGGTGCAAAGAACGTCGACAGTGGACCGTTGAACAGTGGAAACACGTTCTCTGGAGCGACGAATGAAGGTTCACCCTTTACCGTTCGGATGGCAGGGTCTGGGTTTGGCGTCTGCCTGGAGAACGCCTCCTACCGGAATGTATTGTGCCAACTGTGAAGTGCGGCGGCGGCGGCGGCGGAGTTATGCTATGGGGGTGTTTCTCCTGGTATGGCACGGGACCCTTGGTCGCAATTCCTGGTAGACTCAACGCCGAGACCTACTGCACCATTTTGGATGACCATGCGCTTCCTACGTTGTGGCAGTTTTACGGAGTGGACCCATTTACTTTCAGGATGACAATGCCACCTGTCATGTTGTGAGGTCCACCCTGGCTTGGTATGGTGACAGTGGGGTTAATCAAATGGACTGTCCTGTGTAGAGCCCGGACCTTAACTCTATCGAGCACCTCTGGGACGTGTTGGAGCGTCGACTTAAGGGCTGGCCCTACCGTCCGAAATCGGTGAAGGAACTGACCTGTCTTCTCCAAGCCGAGTGGAAGAAAATACCGCTAGCCGTCGTACAACGCCTGGTTGAGAGATGCCCCGGAGGGTCGCAGCTCGTGGAGGCTCCACCAACTATTGAAGGTGAATAAACTTCGTTTTCCTTTGCTATTACAGGTGTCCAATTACTTGTTGGTAGATAGTGTACAAGCAAACACCTGTCATCTGCTTCTCTGGTGATTCACTTTCTCACACTCCGCCAGTTGCGTAACTATGCTCCAATTCACCCTAAAAGTGTACTACTGGGAAAGGCGGGAGAGCCTCATCACATCTCGTCGTGGAACGCAAGAACGGTATCCATCCGCGTTAATGTGCTCTTCTACTGTTTCCTTTCTGACCCCCCCTCCCCACCCACACCTCTCGCAAGGAGTGGGGATTGTCAGTGGGGGTCTGGTGAAGGCCGAAATGCTTCCCCTACTGCCTTCGAGTTTCCCCGATTGTCAATTTATTGCCTCTGTGTTGTTAATGTTGGTAAAGGTCTTCCACCCCTTCCCCCTGTCCGAGTTGTATCCTAAGTGGGCAGAAATACCCGAAAGTGCGAAGCTCTTGATTGAGCAACTTCTCAGAACAAATTTATTTCTAAAAGCGCTCTAACTTCTAGAATTTTTTTTTTTTTTTTTTAGATAGCAATTTTGTCTGACAAACTGTTGAGCAAACAAAAATGGATTCTAAGCAATAATTCTTATGCTTTTCGATCTAAATGCGCTAGGAACTATTTTCCGTTGCGGATGTAGCTGTTTCGTACCCTTCATAGTGGTTCACTTTTAGGTTGACTCGGAGTTATAGCACAACGTGCCCCCCCACGCAAGATATGCTTCATCACCCCTTAGCACAGTAATTTTCCCAGGATTTCGAACACCAGGGAGGAGGCATTTTTCGCGGTGTGTGTGTGTGTGTGTGGTGGTGGTGGTTGGAGGTGTGAGGGGGGGGATTGAAAGTCAGGGAGAGTGTCTGTAAAAAAATGGTGGTACCTACAGCCCTGTAGTTTTAACTTTTTTAAGTAATAGATTTGGCAGTACGTGTAATTACTTTGTCCAAAACTAAAATAAATCACTTGAAGAAATCAACCTCTTACACATGGCAGATCCGCGGCTGCTGTGAATAAACATTGATGCCTGTCGTGTACGTAATCCTAGGTAACTGACTGTTTTCTCGCATCCTCCACGGTGAATCCCACTGTGGCCTCGCACTTTTCCTCAGCAGCGCAGAGAGAGGGCGATTGGAGAGCGATCGTATTATTTACAACCCATTGCAGAGCAATCGTATTACAGCCTGAAGTCAAAGAGCCGAACACTTTCAATCTGTAGGACATTCAGTGTTTTAAAAATGAAACTAGGCATTTATTTAGGCAAAGCTAAATACACTGCCGGACAATTGCTAAGGACGGATGACAATAGCAACGATAGCAACCATAAAATGGAAGACCGGAAAATGTGGAAATTAGTATAAGTGCGGGATACAGTAAGACGTGTTGTGCGTATGCAAATTTTGGATTACCGAACTTGTTCGTGACGTCATAGCGCTGATAAGAGATATAAAGGATCTGACGCGGATTGACCGTTGTTGTTCAAACGCAAAGTTGAAAGGTAAAGAATTAATTGACGAACTTGCAATTTTCAGTATGTCTTCCCGACATCACCTAGATGATTTTACACGTGGCCGTATTATTGGCAAGATTGAAGAAGGGCGAAAAATAACAGATGTTGCCAGGGAGTTCGACGTCAGCCACAGTGTTGTTTCAAGGCTTTGGAAATCATTTCTAACAAATGGAGAGTGTAGCAAACGTCACGGGGAGGTCGTGTTCGCAGTACGACACCTACAGAAGATCGGTACATAGTGCTATCAACAAAAAGACACCGGCGCAGCACAGCTAGTGAGGTAGCACATCAGTTTATGGCTGCTACTGGCAAGCGGATCTCCCGAAAAACTGTCGCCAGACGTTTGCATGAAGGACGACTATACGCCCGCCGTCCTGTTGTGTGCATCCCATTGTCCAGACGTCACCGCACCGCCCGTTTGCAATGGTGCCATCAACATCGCAATTGGACTGATAACGACTGGTCTTCTGTCCTCTTCTCAGATGAGAGTAGATACAGTCTATTGTCTGATTGTCGACGACAACTGATCTGGCGTGATATTGGTACTGCATATTTTCCAGCAAACATACAAGAAAGGGACCGATATCCGACATGTAGTGTTATGGTATGGGCTGGCATCATGATCAATGGCCGTACGTCCCTCTATGGCTTCCAACTGGGACTATGACTGGCCAACGATACATTAATGATGTTCTGCTACCTCATGTTCGCATGTTACGTGGTTCTGTCGGTGATAGATTCATTTTCATGGACGACAACGCAACATGTCATCGAACAGTCGCTGTCCAGGAGTGTCTTGAGAGCGAGGATATTCAACGCCTCGTATGGCCAGCACGTTCTCTAGATCTGAATCCCATTGAAAATGTGTGGGATGCTTTTGGGAGGAGTCTTGCTGGTCGTCAATGCCCTCCAATAAACAAGGACACCCTCATCCGTGCGCTGACAGAGGAATGGGATAAATTACCCCAACAGCTGCTTGATAATGTTGTGCAAAGCATGACCCGACGTGTGGAATCTTGCATCGCCCTCCATGGTGGCCATATCCCGTATTGACATCTTACGCCAGAACGCCTGCGGACGGTAATTGCATTTTTTTCACGTTTACGTATTCTGCACAAAATGGCCTGTTTGTCCCTTGAACACGTTCCAAAGCCTTCTGGATTTCAGAGCACAATAAATTGTCTTTCTTGTAATGTCCTGGCATTCTGACATAATTTTATTTCACTTGGCATCCAACCACACTTACTTTTTTATGCGCTATATAGCCGTTTATGATCCGTCCTTAGCAATTGTCCAGCAGTGTATATCTTAAAGCAAAATATGAATCTTTGAGTTAATTATTGTGCGTGTTCGAATTTTTACATAAAACTATAACTGGCAGCTGCAATACGCCCCTTCGTTACCTGCGCCCCCTCGCAGCTGCGGGGGTGGTTGTTACGCCACTGTACCCCGCATGTCACATTGTTAGACAGAGAGTTACTTTTCACATGGTTGTTAATATGGATGAATTTACACTGCTGGCCACCCAAAATGCAACACCAAGAAGGACAATCTTTGCTGACATCCAATAGCACGAACAACTTGATATTCTTAACATTGACCACTTCACTGAGAATGAGATCCTACACGCCATGCAGAAACTGAAAGGAAGTAGAGCAGTTGACCCAGATAGGATTCCTTAGTACATAGTCAAAGGATGTGGTGAGACGCTTAGTGATATTCATGATCATAAGTAGAAGATTTTAGGAAGGGAGTGTCTGACCCCAGGTCTTAAACAACCCTTAGAAATAGGAAGCTAGGAGATTTGGGCTAGAGTGCCCGATAGGAAAGTCACATGGAAGCGAGGTAGAAGACGCCCTTATTTACTACCGGGGGACCAGTACCCGGGGTCCGACGGCTTAATGTGCCCATCAGATCAGATCATATGTAGAGGATTTTAGGAAGGGAGTGTCTGACCCCAGGTCTTAAACAACCCTTAGAAATAGGAAGCTAGGAGATTTGGTCTAGAGTGCATGATAGGAAAGTCACACGGAAGCGAGGTAGAAGACGCCTTTATTTACTACCGGGGGGCCAGTACCCGGGGTCCGACGGCTTAATGTGCCCATCAGATCAGATCAGATCATATGTAGAGGATTTTAGGAAGGGAGTGTCTGACCCTAGGTCTTAAACAACCCTTAGAAATAGGAAGCTAGGAGATTTGGGCTAGAGTGCCCGATAGGAAAGTCACACGGAAGCGAGGTAGAAGACGCCCGTATTTACTACCGGGAGGCCAGTACCCGGGGTCCGACGGCTTAATGTGCCCATCAGATCAGATCAGATCATATGTAGAGGATTTTAGGAAGGTAGTGTCTGACCCCAGGTCTTAAACAACCCTTAGAAATAGGAAGCTAGGAGATTTGGGCTAGAGTGCCCGATAGGAAAGTCACACGGAAGCGAGGTAGAAGACGCCCTTATTTACTACCGGGGGCCAGTACCCGGGGTCCGACGGCTTAATGTGCCCATCAGATCAGATCAGATCATATGTAGAGGATTTTAGGAAGGGAGTGTCTGACCCCAGGTCTTAAACAACCCTTAGAAATAGGAAGCTAGGAGATTTGGGCTAGAGTGCCCGATAGGAAAGTCACACGGAAGCGAGGTAGAAGACGCCCTTATTTACTACCAGGGGCCAGTACCAGGAGTCCGACGGCTCAACGTACACATCCGACGCACGGCGGATATTTAGTGGATCTAGCGTTCGTTCCTGCCTGGGATCGAACCTGAGGCCCTTTCCGTGGCAGTCACGAACGTTGCCCACTAGGCCAACCGCGGCCCCTGAGACGCTTAGTAAGCCGCTGCTTCGTATTTATAATCTAATTGTCATTACTGTAACTGTCCCTCCAGATCTAAAAAAAGCGAAAATTATTCCTGTTTACAAAAAAGGAGGCAGCCGAGATTCTATTGAAAATTATCGACCTATTACAATTATTTCTGTCCTAGCGAAAATAGTTGAGTCTCTTATTTTTTCTAAGCTATACGATCACTTCAAACGTGTCCTCAGCTCTGCACAGCATGGTTTTGTGAAGAAACGGTCAACGCTTACCAACCTATTCCACACCACAGAGGATATTTCGTCATCTATTGACAGAGGATCACAAGTTGATATTATTTACACTGACTTTGCTAAAGCTTTTGACAAAGTTCATCATGGCATTTTGCTCAAGAAATTGAACTGTCTTGGCCTCAGTGATAATCTGATGTCCTTGTTTAAGTCCTATCTTTTCAAACGATCCCAGTCTGTTATTTATAACAACCATGTTTCTGATCCCTGTGCCACATCTGGAATTCCCCAAGGCTCTAATTTAGGACCACTCCTGTTTTCCATATACATTAATGACCTTCCTTTTTGCATTGATTGCCCTTCTCTCTTGTTTGCTGATGACTGTCTTGCTCTTCAAACTGATGTCAATAACCTGCTTCAGTGGTGTACAATAAACCACCTCCACCTCAACATCTCCAAGTGTCATGTCGTTTCCTTTTCGTGGAAAAGAAACCTAATTCTTTTACTACAAAGCTGGCGACTATACTCTTAGCCGGTCAAACGAAGTCCGGGACTTGGGAGTCACGTTTGAGTCGAACTTGGACTTTAAAAGTCATATCAAAAGAATTGTACGTACAGCGTACAGAAATCTTGGATTTGTCATGCGACATTCCAAGTATGTATTTCTCGAATACTCAGACACTTATCCGCATTTTTGAGATTACGGTAAGATCCTCACTGGAATATGCGGCGATCATTTGGAGCCCTAGCCTCGTAACTCTAGTAAATGAAATCGAGAAAGTTAAAAAAAAAATTATTAGATACCTTTTTTACAAATCGACTGGTGTTTATATAACGGACATCCGGACGGCTGACCTTCTGACATTTTTCAAGATGACCTCTCTGCAGTCGAGAAGGAAGGCTCTCTAACTCAAGTTCCTGTACCATCAATGGAGAGATTGATGATACTCAAATTGTAAACCAATTAAGTTTCCATGTCCCACGTTTACCGAGGACAAAATGTGAACTATTTGCAGTGCCATTTTGCAGAACTGATGCTGGAAAAAATTCTCCCTTATGTAAAATGTATAGGCTTCACAACTCACTTGAAGAATGTCCGGATATTTTTAATGTAAGTAATAATTTTTTTCCTAAGCATGTTTTGCAAGACTGTAAATATCACTTTGTAATTAGCACTGTAAATATACACTGCCGGACAATTGCTAAGGACGGATGACAATAGCAACGATAGCAACCATAAAATGGAACGCAGGAAAATGTGGAAATTAGCATAAGTGCGGGATACAGTAAGACGTGTTGTGCGTATGCAAATTTTGGATTGCCGAACTTGTTCGTGACGTCATAGCACTGATAAGAGATATAAAGGATTTGACGCGTATTGACCGTTGTTGTTCAAACGCAAAGTTGACAGGGAAAGAATCAGTTGACGAACTTGCAATTTTCAGTATGTCTTCCCGACATCACCTAGATGATTTTACGCGTGGCCGTATTATTGGCAAGATTGAAGAAGGGCGAAACATAACAGATGTTGCCAGGGAGTTCGACGTCAGCCACAGTGTTGTTTCAAGGCTTTGGAAATCATTTCAAACAAATGGAGAGTGTAGCAAAGGTCACGGGGGAGGTCGTGTTCGCAGTACGACACCTGCAGAAGATCGGTACATAGTGTTATCAACAAAAAGACACCGGCGCAGCACAGCTAGTGAGGTAGCAAATCAGTTTATGGCTGCTACTTGCAAGCGGATCTCCCGAAAAACTGTCGCCAGACGTATGCATGAAGGAGGACTATACGCCCGCCATCCTGTTGTGTGCATCCCATTGTCCAGACGTCACCGTACCGCCCTTTTGCAATGGTGCCATCAACATCGCAATTGGACTGGTAACGACTGGTCTGCTGTCCTCTTCTCAGATGAGAGTAGATACAGTCTATCGTCTGATTGTCGACGACATCTGATCTGGCGTGATAGTGGTACTGCATATTGTCCAGCAAACATGCAGGAAAGGGACCGATATCCGACATGTAGTGTCATGGTATGGGCTGGCATCATTATCAATGCCCGTACGTCCCTCTATGTGCTTCCAACTGGGACTATGACTGGCCAACGATACATTAATGATGTTCTGCTACCTCATGTTCGCATGTTCCGTGGTGCTGTCGGTGATAGATTCATTTTCATGGACGACAACGCAGCAGGTCATCGAACAGTCGCTGACCAGGAGTGTCTTGAGAGCGAGGATATTCAACGCCTCGTATGGCCAGCACGTTCTCTAGATCTGAATCCCATTGAAAATGTGTGGGATGCTTTGGGGAGGAGTCTTGCTGGTCGCCAATGCCCTCCAATAAACAAGGACACCCTCATCCGTGCACTGACAGAGGAATGGGGTAAATTACCCCAACAGCTGCTTGATAATGTTGTGCAAAGCATGACACGACGTGTGGAATCTTGCATCGCCCTCCATGGTGGCCATATCCCGTATTGACATCTTACGCCGGAACGCCTGCGGACGGTAATTGCATTTTTTTCACGTTTACGCATTCTGCACAAAATGGCCTGTTTGTCCCTTGAACACGTTCCAAAGCCTTCTGGATTTCAGAGCACAATAAATTGTCTTTCTTGTAATGTCCTGGCATTCTGACATTATTTTATTTCACTTGGCATCCAACCACACTTACTTTTTTATGCGCTATATAGCCGTTTATGATCCGTCCTTAGCAATTGTCCAGCAGTGTAACTATAGCAATTCCTCTAACTAGATATACCATCTGTAGGGATGTGCTTACAAATATATAAATAAATAAATACAAATTAGCGCCGGTAAGGCGCGCTAAGTCCCTTCTACATCACTGCAGATAAGAACTTGCTGCGGCGCTGGTTGAGAGCTGCTATAATTTCAGACGCAGGGTATTTAAAAGTTCTTCGCTTTTTTGCTCTCTTTCTCTCCTTCTTAAGCGGGAATGCAAGTCTCATTGAACAGGTGTGTGGCGAGGGGCCACCGCTCAGCTATTGTTCGCGATCAGTTCCTCGTTCGTTGACTCATAAGGTGACAAAGCTTCCAATGCTGTGTAGACTTCCGTCCGTTGAAGAGCTTCCTTGCCATGAGAAACCGGATTCCCTCCTGGGTTTAGGAAAGTCACGTGCAGACGCGTGGACCACCACGCCTTCTGATTTTTTTATACCTTTTTTTTTTTTTTTTTTTTTTTCAACCCTGTTACCCTCAGCTACTCTGGGCTGCTTTTCCCACCTCAGGTGATAGCAGAGACGCGAAAATACGCTAACGGAAGCAAATGCAGTGCAGTTGTCAAGATTTAATGGTCAAATAAATCAATAAGTAAATTCTATGCAGTCGGCGGTGATAAATATCTGAAATACTCAAGGCGCATTTATTTATTTTTTTAATCCACTGATTTCTTTATGAAAACTTGTTCGCATATGGCATAAATTATTAAATTAGCTTATACTTGCTTCCTGCGGGAAGAAATATGGGCCCCACTTGTCATTTTTTACGGTATTATCTCATTATCTTTCGATTACCCAGAATTTTTTTTCCTCTCGCTTGAAATGATGCGTGGTGGCTTTAGTGTGTAATTAAAAAATGAAATTAATAGTTCCTTCGTCGTTGCGCAAGGAAACACCGAAGAGTCAAAATCCGGGAAAATAAAAAGAAATCTTATCTAAAACGGCATAATGATAGCAGAAACAATAATGGAATCTTATGTACTGTATCAGGGTATTTGATCGCTATAACCAGTTTTCTTCAATTTTATGCTTCAGTTTTCATTGCAGAATTTTTCATTTAATAAAACAAAACAAAAAAAAATTTTTAAAGGAAAGCAATTTGTCTGTTAATTAAACTTCCGATTGATCTTCAGCAGTGAAAAAATCATTACTGTAATTATAAATATAATGATCCGATTAATTGGTGTCAAAGTAAGAAATCTCACGAATTTCACTCCGCAAGCTTTCCCCGTCAACGGACGGCTTCATCAGGTGGTTACAAAGAGAATATGTTGACGGGGAAAGCTCGCGGAGTGAAATTCGTGTGATTTCTTACTTTGACACCAATAAATCGGATCATTATACACTGACGGAAAAAAATCCCAACACCAAGAAGGAATTGTGTTAGATAAACGACAGTTGGTAGGCGGTGAGAGTACATCTGTAAGATGACGTCTATGCAAATTTCGCGCTCGGCGCATACGTGTGGCGCTAGTAGCGCCCCTCGGAACATGCAAAGCAGGTTTGCTGTAAATACGCGCTGTAACGTTCGTGAGCGTTAGTTATCGTTGAGATTCGACTTAGGGTGTTGATATTAGTCAAGAATGCCTTTAAGAAGACGAAGAAGCCATTATCAACAGCTCACGGAGTTTGAACGAGGTCGTGTAATAGGGCTACGAGAAGGTGGATTTTCTTTCCGCAATATTGCAGAACGACTTGGCAGGAATGTTGCCGCTGTGCATGATTGTTGGCAGCGGTGGTCAGGGGAAGGTACTGCCTCAAGAAGACCGGGTTCCGGCTGGCCACGTGGCACTACTGAGAGGGAAGACCGCCGTGTACGGCGTATGGCCGTGACGCATCGTACCGCGTCTGCGGCAGCAATTCGAGCTACAGTTGCCACCACAGTGACACAACGAATTGTTACAAATCGGTTACTTGAAGGACAGCTCCGAGCCAGACGCCCTGTAGCGTGCATTCCACTTACTCCAAACCACTGCCGTTTGCGACGTCAGTGGTGTCAAGCTAGAGCTCATTGGAGGACAGAGTGGCGATCTGTTGTGTTTTCTGATGAAAGCCGGTTCTGCCTGGGTGCCAGTGATGGCCGTGTGTTGGTTAGAAGGAGGCCAGGTGAGCGCCTGAAGCCAACCTGTCTGCGGCCGAGACACACTGGACCTACACCTGGAGTTATGGTCTGGTGAGCAATTTCCTATGACAGCAGGAGCACTCTCGTGGTTATCCCACGCACCCTGACGGCACAGTTGTACGTCGGTCTGGTGATTCAACCTGTTGTGCTGCCATTCATGAACAGCATTCCAGGGGGTGTTTTCCAACAGGATAACGCTCGCCCGCATACCGCTGTTGTAACCCAACATGCTCTACAGAGTGTCGACATGTTGCCGTGGCCTGCTAGATCACCAGATCTTTCACCAATCGAGCACGTATGGGACATCATTGGACGACAACTCCAGCGTCACCCGCAACCAGCGTTAACCGTCCCTGTATTGACCGACCAAGTGCAAAAGGCATGGAACTCCATCCCACAAACTGACATCCAGCACCTCTACGACACAATGCATGAACGTTTGCGTGCTTGCATTCAACATTCTGGCGGTTACACCGGTTATTAATGTACCAGCATTTCACATTTAAAATGGCTCTTCTCGCGCTTACATTAAGCTGTGATCTTGAAACCTTAATCGATTAAATATGTTACCTATACAAATGTATTGCCGCCATTTCATTCCTCTACAACTATTTTTTCGTGGTGTTGGGATTTTTTCTTCCGTCAGTGTATTTATTATTAGTTTTCTGGTGTTAGCGTCCCACAATCTATTTATCATTACTGCAGTGAACGAAATGCATTTATCTCTACGAGTTAAGTAATGAGAATTTTTATGAAATTCAGACTGAGTATAAATACGGGAAAAACCAGTTATGGTTTCTGAGCGTGGTTTTTGATTTAGTTCTAACATCATCATCAACCTCTCTTTCAAATCATCATCAACATCATAAATCATGATCAACCTCTTTCAAATCATCATCAACATCATAAATCATCATCAACCTATCTTTCAAATCATCAACATCATAAATCATCAACCTCTCTTTCAAATCATCATCAATATCATAAATCACCATCAATCTCACTTTCAAATCATCAACAACCTCTCTTTCAAATCATCATCAACATCATAAATCATCATTAACATCTCTTTCAAATCATCATCAACATCATAAATCATCATCAACATCTATATCAAATCATCATCAACATCATAAATCATGATCAACCTCTTTCAAATCATCATCAACATCATAAATCACCATCAACCTCACTTTCAAATCATCATCAACCTGTCTTTCAAATCATCATCAACATCATAAATCACCATCAACCTCACTTTCAAATCATCATCAACGTCATAAATCACCATCAACCTCACTTTCAAATCATCATCAACCTGTCTTTCAAATCATCAACATCATAAATCATGATCAACCTCTTTCAAATCATCAACATCATATGTCATCGTCAACCTCTCTTTCAAATCATCATCATCAACATCATAAATCATCATCAACCTCTCTTTCAAATCATCAACATCATAAATCATCATCAACCTTTCTTTCAAATCATCAACATCATAATTCGTCATCAACTTCTCTTTCTCGTCTTTCAAGTATAGAGAACCATACTCCTGTTTGGAGTGACGCGTACATTTTAGCAAGCCCAATATCTAAAGGGTCCGCCTTGCTTACGAAATACCTGTTGTAATGATTTACCGTACTCGATCCCGCAACCATGGAGGGATCTGGTTAAGGGGTCGAAGCAGGAGGCAGTGGACTATCCCATTATACTACCACCAGGCTCAAGCAGGTAGACTCGATTGTTACACGTCAGTCATCTGAGTTTGCGCCGTGTGTAGCCGATACGTCACGAGCATCCATCTGAGTTGTGAGAAAACTCTGGTTTCCTGTGTCCTTATGTTGTAGTACACCTGAGGATGGACCGGGTCCCGGTCTGAAAGTTCTAGTGTAATTGTTATCTAGTTTAATTTTATAGTTGTATTAAATTTTTAACTTGGTGATTTTATTTCCTCAAGTTTTTTAATCGTGTATTTTTTTTTTTTTTTTTTTTTTTTGATTGGAGGTTTAACGACCACCGTGAGCAACTCAAACGGGCTATAAGCAGTCGCCCGTCCCTAATTTAGGGTCACTGGTTCCAGGGAAGGGAGAGAGCCAGTGCCGTAAGACAAACACAACATCCATGCCTGACCGGGATTCGAACCCGGACCCCTTACGGACGAATGATCATAGGCCAACGCCTTAGACCACTGCGCCACCGGGGCGGCTTAATCGTGTATAGACAGCAACGTATAATGATTGGATTTACAAGGCAAGCAGAATGCATTGCCTAATGGGACTTCCGCCAAACTCTCTGCCTACCGTCGGTACAGAAAGTACCTCGACTTGTCGGGCCATATGACCTTTTCCAGTATGCAGTCACGATGTTCCTGAAGCCACTGTAGACGAACTTTCCTGTTCTTCGCAGAAATCACTGGTTTCCGTATAGGACTCATCGGACCACGTGACTTTTTTCCAGTGTCCAGTCATTGTGTTCCTGACGCCACTGTAGACGAACTTTCCTGTTCTTCGCAGAAATCAGTGGTTCCCGTATAGGACTCGTCGGACCACATGACTTTTTCCAGTGTCCAGTCACGGTGTTCCTGGCACCACTGTAGACGAACTTTCCGGTTCTTCGCAGAAATCAGTGGTTTCCGTACAGGACCCGTCGGACCACATGACTTTTTTCCAGTGTCCAGTCACTGTGTTCCTGACGCCACTGTGGACGAAATTTCCGGTTCTTCGCAGAAATAAGTGGTTTCCGTATAGGACTCGTCGGACCACATGACTTTTTCCACTGTCCAGTCACGGTGTTCCTGCCGCCACTATAGACGAACTTTCCGGTTCTTCGCAGAAATCAGTGGTTTCCATATAGGACTCGTCGGACCACATGACTTTTTTCCAGTGTCCAGTCACTGTGTTCCTGACACCACTGTAAACGAACTTTCCGGTTCTTCGCAGAAATCAGTGGTTTCCGTATAGGACTCGTCGGACCACATGACTTTTTTCGAGTGTGCAGTCTCGGTGTTCCTGACACCACTGTAGACGAACTTTCCGGTTCTTCAAAGAAATCAGTAATTTTCTTATAGGTATGCGATTGCCAATACTGATCCTCTTCAATTCCCTGTACATAGTTCGCTGAGATGTGGATCGGTAACATCCTTTATTGAATGCGGCGGCCAATTGCTGCCCACAGAAAGTCCTGTTTCCCCGTACAATCCTTCTCAAACGACGGTGATAGATTGTCGTAGCGCCACATTTACGCCTTTTAGACAAGCAACGCTGCGTAAGTAACGTTTACGTGCATTTGCTTAAAAGTTTCTAATTCAGTAGCCGGCGTGTGTGTATGGAATTCGTAAGTAAAATAAGAAAAGTTACTTTTGGTGAGCAATACTTGGTTTAAACAAGCTGTAACTGTAACTAAAGCTAGTGGATTAGTATAAATATTTTAGCTTTTTCTTTTAAAAATTAAAACAGGGAAAAACGTGTGCTCCTGCTTTAAAAAGTTTTGGATATATAATTGCATATACATTGAGTGATCACTGAATTATGACCACCTACCTAATTCTTCGTAGGTCCTTCTTTCGCCCTCAGTACAGCAGCTATCCGACATGGTATCGATTCAACATACACTGAGTGATCACTGAATTATGACCACCTATCTAATACTTCGTAGGTCCTCCTTTCGCCCTCAGTACAGCAGCTATCAGACATGGCAATCGATTCAACACACAGTGAGGGATCACTGAATTATGACCACCTACCTAATACTTCGTAGGTCCTCCTTTCGCCCTCAGTACAGCAGCTATACGACATGGCATCGATTCAACATACACTGAGTAATCACTGAATTATGACCACCTAACTAATACTTCGTAGGTCCTCCTTTCGCCCTCAGTACAGCAGCTATCTGACGTGGCGTCGATTCAACATGCCCTGAGTGATCACTGAAGTATGACCACCTACCTAATACTTCGTAGGTCCTCCTTTCGCCCTCAGTACAGCAGCTATGTGACGTGGCATCGATTCAACATGCCCTAAGTGTTCACTGAATTATGAACACCTGCTTAATACTTCGTAGGTCCTTCTTTCGCCCTTAGTACAGCAGCTATCCGACATGGCATCGATTCAACATACCCTGAGTGATCACTGAATTACGACCACCTACCTAATACTTCGTAGGTCCTTCTTTCGCCCTCAGTACAGCAGCTATCCGACATGGCAATCGATTCAACACACAGTGAGGGATCACTGAATTATGACCACCTACCTAATACTTCGTAGGTCCTCCTTTCGCCCTCAGTACAGCAGCTATCTAACGTGGCATCGAATCAACATGCCCTGAGTGTTCACTGAATTATGAACACCTGCCTAATACTTCGTAGGTCCTTCTTTCGCCCTCAGTACAGCAGCTATCCGACATGGCATCGATTCAACATACACTGAGTGATCACTGAATTATGACCACCTAACTAATACTTTGTAGGTCCTCCTTTCGCCCTCAGTACAGCAGCTATCTAACGTGGCATCGAATCAACATGCCCTGAGTGTTCACTGAATTATGAACACCTGCCTAATACTTCGTAGGTCCTTCTTTCGCCCTCAGTACAGCAGCTATCCGACATGGCATCGATTCAACATACACTGAGTGATCACTGAATTATGACCACCTAACTAATACTTTGTAGGTTCTCCTTTCGCCCTCAGTACAGCAGCTATCCGACGTGGCATCGATTCAATAAGATGCCGGAAGTACAACTATTTCCGGAGGTATGGCCAACCAAGTTGTGGGTAATGCTACCTTCAATGCAGGTATGGAGATGATTGGTGTATCCAGACTCCTGATACGCCGTTCCACATTATCCCACAAGTGATCTATGGGATTGATATCGGGAGAGTTCGGTGGCCAATCGATTTGCTAGAAGTCTGAACTGTGTTACTCAAACCATTCCTGCAGAAAATTGGACCTGTGGGTTAGCGCATTGCCATCTTGGAAGACACCGTCGCCGTTCTTGTAAAAGTGTAACATTGCTAGATATACAGAGTCAGCAAGCAATTCACTATAGTGAGCACACATATTTGTTTCAGAAATCTCAAATAAATGGTTTCGCTGTACGTTGTAATGTTTATTATGTTCAGTACCCTCAAGACATAATAAACCAGATTCACGTTTTGCTATAATTAGCTGAGAGCCTCTGACCGGGCGATTGCCATTTTCTTCTAGGAATATTTGTCAGTTTTTCAGAGTTTTTTATAATCCCAAATTTCATTTAAAATTAAATTGCTGAAGTATGCTGGAACTATCATACTTGAGCAGACTGCTGTGTCTAGAATGAATGAAATGTGCATGAAATTTGAACTGAGTATGAATAAGGTAAAAAGTAAAGTCATGATGCCTGCCCAGCTGTGTTGTGCCGACTGTGAAGTTTGGTGGAGGAGGCATCATGCTTTGGGGCTGTTTTCAATGGTTTGTGCAGGGGCCCCTCGTTCCATTGCCCGGGAATCCTAACACTGCGGCCTATAATGACATTCTCTACAGCTCTGTGGTAGAGGTCTGCACGGGCCCGGGCTGGGTCGGGCCTTTGCTCATTTCTGAGTTGGGAAAACGGGCCGGGCCCGGGCCTTCAGTATTTAATGTAAAACAGACACGGATCGAGCAGGGTTTTTTTTTTTTTTTTTTTTTTTCATGAGCGAAACAGTCGCTGTGCGGTGCCTTCCTCGTTTGAAAATCTCAGAACATACAGCAGCAGGATAAGATTGAATAATTTCTGCTGTTGGAAAAAATAGAAGTTTTACGACATCCTCCCCTGCTAAAAAACAATTGGAGTGAGTCAGCTCCCTTAGTTTTTCAATGTGAATGTGGTCCCTTCTCTCTCTAACTTCCACCATCCTCTCATGCTTTAGGGCAGGCTATTAACTGCAGTATTTATAAACCGAGCCACCCGCTCGCAGACGATCTTTTTTATTCTTCTGGTCGGCGGCACTTTGTTCTCTAGATGTGTGAAAAGCTTTTAAGTTATCTTAAATGACACGGGAGAAATGGGCTGGGAGAAACTTACTTCTGTGTATAAATCTGTGCCGTATTTTCCCCATTTGTACCCTCAGGCAGCCGTTTTCAGAACTTCTGTGACACTGATTAGTGTTACGCGGCACTAGCAGTGTTCCTGCCTAGTCTGCCGGTAACGGTGCTTGAGACCTGAAGTACAATTTAGTTGGCCACGGCACCAGGTGAGAATCTCAGGTGCACTGCTGCACTCAAAGATTCACACCAGAACATAAAAAATGAAAAGTTGAAGAATGACCCGAAGCATAAGGCTTGGGTGAATCCACCTTGTGAACAAAATAACAACAACAAATAAAAAATAAAATAATCTAAAAAAAAATGATACTTTGGGATCAGAGTTGTGATGAGGTTCACCCGCAATCACCAATTCGTGACTGAGTGTAGTGGTCCGGATCTTACTCCGGTACATTCAATCCCCAACCAGCCAGTACAACACTCACTTTCGCAAATAACACATGATTCTCAAATACACAACACAACATTTAATAACGTTCTGCGAGATTTAAACAGATCCGGCGCTCTCTAGGCGCATAGACAATTGCCCCTCATATGTGGGCAGCATACGGTGTCACACTTTACTGTCGGATAACGCAGCCGACTGAGTCTCCACCGGACTATCTGAACAAGAGATACTACTCGTTTACACACTAAATAGAGCTGCAGGTGATATTCATATACAATTGCTTAGAGAATGAAAAAAAAATTATATGCAAACGATCACATTAAAAATACTCGCGACACAAAATACACAAGCACGTTAATTTGCGGTATAAGATTATAGGTGCGAAATACTGCCAAAGTTAATTAACTAAATCTAATAAGCATGCACATGCAGAACCCTGCCCCGCTGACGTTGGTCCTGAACCAAAGTTAAAAGAAACTGTCCCGCCCAGCGGAATTTGTGGCCACACCCTCTCCCTTATTCATGTAAAAAAAAAGTAATCAGGAAATGGGCCCTGTAAGAAATTGAAATCTGTATGTGCAGGTATTTCCTCTGAGGTTCAGTCACTCAGCATTACTGCATCTATGTCCATGCAGCTTTGGGTGTCGGGATGGCACAAGTTCGCAGATGTGCGAAGAAAGAAAAAGGAAATATTCATCTACTTACAGTTTCGTGACTTTGCTGTGCAAATCCGTTGTGCATCACATAATATCACACGACAAAAAAAAAAAAACACGCACACAGACACTTGCACCATGTGGCAGCACCGATGATTCAACACTTCACTTTGACGCTTGATGTAAATGAAGCACACAATTAAAAATGGTAATATCACGCCGCACTTTGTTGCAATGATTAGAGTGCACACTGATCTATTCTCGTGACGATTTGAAGGTGGGCGTTAAGCAAAATAGGCCCTCTCACATCTGATGTTGCGGTTTCCAAGATTAATTTTCTCGGCCGAGCGAAATCAGACGTGCTTTTACCTTAAGCGTATATCGGCAACTCAACATTTCACCTGTATATTTGTTAGGTATCGAAGCCACCGCTCTTACGCTCATATTTTTCTTTCGACATGTTTTTATCCCGTCGCACTTACACGTAGTGGCTTCGCTGCTTACGCGACCACACACACGCACACATGGGGCCTCGCTTCGCCCCGTAAGACAAGCGCATCTCTTCACTTCCTCCACAGTAGGGGATGAATGGGGGTGACGATTCCACACTGCAGTGGTTGGCATCCGAACCCGACTTTTGCTTGGCTTCGCTTCTCATTGGAATGACCACTGTCCACTCGCAGACTTCTTAATTCCCCTGTAACTTGGCTTTCATTAGGCCAAACAGTCGCTGAGTTCCATTACGCTCCAGCCTAGAAATTTCTGCTTTATCCTGCGGATTTAGGCATTCTGCTGTCTTTATGGCAAACTGGCATCTCCAGCTGCCTCGAGTTGTCTCCATTTCTTACCAAATGCGGGGAGGTTTGCTGCTTCATTTTTCCCAATTCATTTTTTTGCAGATCCAAGGCATCCAGCCTTTCACATCGGAGAGCGCACAGACAACTAAACTTTCTTCCTTATTTTCATGCCAAGTGCGAACTCTTATTTTTCTGCACGGACCACACAGAGAGCAATTGTTCTCGAAAATGCCCCAAACAATCGACGAATTTACGATTATTCGCTAAACCTTTCGTCCCCTATCTTCATTCATTCCTACTCAAGTGGCTCATTCGATACGTATTCCTCTTTCCCTTTCCGTGTTGCATAGGCTGCCCGTCAGCTGCGCCCTGATATTTATGACCTAACAGAGCTATTCTGAGACCACCCAGCCAGAGAGAGAATTCTTCGCCTCTTTTCTTTCCAAACCCCCAGTTAAAACTTTATCTGCTGTTTACACTTTTAAACTCCAATCAAGCCTCGAACAATTAATACTTAATTAATTTCACACATCAACCACGCCCATTAATTACTAAATTAATGGCGGGGGTGGAGTCGTAACATCGGCCCCTAATCAAGAAATCTAGAAGTCCTCTTCTGGGCCTATCGCTTTGCTCTTATCAATTTCCAGAGCAACCATTGAGTGCTACCTTTTCCCACAGGTAGAAATAATTCAAAAATGGCAAAAATATTGCGTTTCTTGCCTTCAAGAGCATTGGAGCGACTTCCCAATTATCCCGCAATTTTGTTAATTAATTTAGAGAACATCCGAAAGAAAAAAACAACGTAAATGAGAAATAAATAAAAAAAACTGAACTGTAAAAGAACATGTGAGCCTGCCGAACTGTGATTCCTAGCTGCCTCATACAATACGCGACATGGCGGACAAATTTTAAAGTTTTCTTCAGGTTTTAGGATGGGGGGGGGTGTCCACTGTAACATTAGCTTGGCAGTCTGTCGTTTTTTTCCCTTAGCATATGCTCAGTTCAGTGTTGCTGATAAATACTCTTCCATACTTATTATGGAGCTTAAGAAAGCGAAAGATTTTCGCGAAAAAATCGCTTCCGGAGAATATGTGCTTGTAGACAATGTAAAGTAGAACGATCGGACTCATGATTCTGGATATTTCGTACTTTTCGAATTACCCCCTCCTTAGCCCCAAGGATATTCCGGGTCCGGCTGTAGGCAATGATAATTTGAAAACCCAGAAATTTTGAAAGGCATGGAAACGTTTACATGCAATATTTTTGAGGATACACCCCCCCCCCCCCCCCGACGTCACGTGACTTCTACAGAGTCACAGAAATATTCCGAATCAACGTTTATTTTAATAGAATACGTGTAGCAATTAAGATAACGAAAACTCTTCAGGAGTCGCATGACCGAGTGCACCTTGGAAACAGGAGAAATAAGAAATATACGGGCCGGGCTTTAATCAAAAAATTTGAATCGTGCCAAGCCTTGGACGTGCGGGCTTAGGCCAGGCCCGGCTTTCCAAATTAGGGCCCGTGCAAACCTCTACTCTGTGGCCCTCAGCATTATGGCCACAGGTCGGTGAAGGTCCTTTCCTTCACCAATAGCACAGTGCCCTCTACCGCGAAGCGAGGTCCTTGGTTTGATGAGATGGGTGTGGGAGAGCTTGACTGGCTTGCACAGAGCCCCGGCCTCAACCCCGTGGAACACCTTTCGGATGAATTAGAACGCCATCTGTGACCCAAGCAGAACCGACTGACATGGGTAAGCAACCTGACTGAAAGCTCTTCCGGTAGAATGGAATTCTCACAGCATTGTACCAAAGTCTATTGGAAAGCCTTCCCAGCAGAGTGAAGGCTGTGATAGCAGCAAAAGGTGGACTTCCTCGATATTTATCCCTTTCCTATTACTAGGGGTTTGTGGATAGGCAAGTGTCTGGATACTTTTTGATGAACAAGCAAGTGTCTGGATACTTTTTGGATAGGAAAACGTCTGGATACTTTTTGGATAGGCAAGTGTCCGGATACTTTTTGATGAATAAGCAAGTGTCTGGATACTTTTTGGATAGGAAAATGTCTGGATACTTTTTGGATATGCAAGTGTCTGGATACTTTTAATCTAATAGTATTTTGAGGGGGGATTTGTGGCAAAGCTCTTTCTGATCATGAAGATACATTGCAGATTTGTTGTGGGAAATTAATAGGGTGGAGACCACACTGTTGTGCCAAAAAAACTGGGGTGCCTCCCTAATACCCCGTTAGTGCTCCTCACGATCGGATAACAGCAGCAACTCGACGGGGCATGGACTACACGAGCTCTTTGTAGTACTGTGGAGACAGTTCACACCATGCTTCCTGAAGAGCGTCCCACAACTCCGTAATATTCGCTGGTGGAGGATTCCTGGCATTGACGGCACGTTAAACAGCATATATGTTGGATGGATGGCGTTTAAATTCGGACGAACCAAGTTGCCGAGTCAGGATGCCAAACTCCGTGGAGTGTTCCTTCAGCCATAGTCGGTCGACTGTGGACGTATGCGCTGGCGTATTGTCGTGTTGAAAGAGGTCGGAGTGCAGACCCTTGTGTCGTCGGATCAGCAATTGCACCTGGGTAGGTCGTCTGCTCCGTAATCCCATAGAACACAGGGAACGTTGCACTGTCTGAACGCTGATGCTGCTACAGGGCCGGATGTTACGATGAAAGCCAAACGCTGCTGTCCACTTTCGTCCAGGGCTTTTCTACGGCCACACCGGTCTTGAACACTGAATGTTTTCCCTGAGTTTGTGTAGTCCAGGTACACCCTTGAAATTGTTGACCGTGTAAAACCAAATTTCGTGGTAATTTCCGAGATGGAGTGACCTATTCCCCGGGCGCCGACTATCATACCACGTTCGAAATCGCTTAAATCTTGATAAGCTGCCATCTGAACTGCGAATGCTACTGCTTGAGCCTGCGGAGATGTCTGCCTCTATATGCACGTCGTTTGCGGACGATGCCATTTACCACATGGGTATGGTGGCATGTAATGGAAATGGTAGCACCCTTCCCAGGGTTTTTCTTTTCGGCATCTCAGTGTAATCTGCTGCGGTGGTTCGGCAATGTTGAATTGAATGCATGATGAGGTGAAAAGAAGTCATTCATCTGCAGGAAAGAAAGTTACAAGCTCATTAAAGCATGAGATTCAGGAATCTCGTATGTGAGGCGTGTGCAGTAGAGATGAGTTCGGGCTCAATTTAGGAGCCCGGTCCCAGCCCGCTTTCTTTGGTTACATGTGTTTGCTAAGCCCGGGCCCGGGTTCTCAGAAAAATTTCTTAGCAAGGCTTGCATTATGCACAAGCCAAAGCTATGGCCCAATCAAGGATTAGTTTAAAAATCATTAGTTTAAATAGTTTACTTCAGTTAATCCACTTCATAATATTCATATGTTCTTCGAAACACTATGCATAAAAGCAAATGTTCTAAAATGTGGACTGGAAAATAAATAAATAATCGATGCACATGCCGTTCGACTATACCAGGGGAATCAGTGATTTTGCCAAAAGCTGAAGATAAGAAAATCTTTTAGAAACACAAAATATTCCATTCGTTATTTCTTTTGGGTTTCTAAATTTACTTTTATTTTGAATAAATTGCATTACAAAACATACAACTCTTTACAGGCAGTCGCACGTGTTTTAAATTTTGACTCTAGAATGTTAAACTTTGGAATATAATTTACATATATTCTAATTGGTGAAGATAGTTTACAGTGATGTAGTAGAGTATAAAAAAGCATGTAAGAAATTTCTAAAAGAAAAAAACAAAAAACAAAAAGCATATGAGCATTCCAGACCAGATTATTCTGCAATTTGTAACATTAAAAAAGCTTTGCACTTAATAGTGTAATAAGCACGATATTATTCTATGTGTTTGCTGTTTCCAGCAAGTTCCTCATGAAAATTGCTTACCGCTTAGGTCTCTCGAAACTCCTAAAAAAAATAAAAAATCGCATCTAATGCTTCAGCGCTTAACCTTGATCTGCTGCACTAAACACTCTCTCGCTTGCAGAACTACTGTCTGGTATACATAGGACACGTCTCGCAATGGCAGCTAGCTTAGGAAATTGAGAATTCTTCCACCACGGTAACAAATCCGCAGCTTCAAAGTGTGTTATTCCCATGCGCAATTCCACATACTTACAAATTTCATCTGGATCAGGATTATGAATTTCAAACTTATCTTCCAAATCTTCAAATAAGCCTGCTGATTTTTTTCCGGAAAAAAAATCAGAAAAATGAAAAAAATCACTGCTGAAGAAATCAAGCTGCAGATCTAGAAGTGGCACCACCCGTGTATTTAACACTAGAAATTCTTTAATTTTTGGTAACCATTTATAACAATAATATCCAGGGAATTATTTTTTGATAACAGTTTTTCGTGAAGGTAGCTTATAAACAATGAAATTGGATATATACAGGGTGTCCGAGAATTATTGGACACATTACAAAATTATATAAAACAAAACATTAAACAGATAGAAAGAAAGAAACTGACTGTACTAACTTACAATGTAACTACACAAGTTAAAAAATTTCGATGTGAGATCCCTTGGTTGCTCGTAATACGTCCAAGCGATAATCGATTTCATGCCATGTATTGGCAAGTATCTGAGGAGTTATTGAATTAATAGCAGCTGTGATACGCTGCTTCAGTTTCTGCAAATCAGTACAAGGCGTCTGATAGACACGATCCTTCACATAACCCCACATGAAATAATACAATGGAGTTATATCTGGAGAGCGAGGAGGCCACGGAATGGGACCACCATGCCCAATCCATCTGTTGGGGAAATGCCCATTTAGGCACTTACGTACACACGATGACCAATGCGGAGGCACGCCGTCTTGTTGGAAAACGACGTTGTCATATCTCTTTATCTGGGGTATAGCGAAATTGTCTAGCATATCCAAGTAAATCTCACCATTTATGGTTTTGTCGCAGAAGAAGAAAGGGCCAATCACTTCTCTTTTTGATAGGGCGCACCACACATTAACTTTTGGAGAATCACGTTCCAGTTCAATAGCAGCATGAGGCGGTTCACTGCCTTATATCCAACAGTTGTGACGATTCACAATACCTGATACATAAAATGTGGATTCATCACTAAAAATTACAGTACTGAGAAAGTTTTCGTCGTTTTTCACTCGATTCAGCATATCCACAGCGAAATCGTATCACAGAGTGTTATCATTTACATGCATCTTTTGCACTATTTGAATTTTATAAGCATGAAACTTTAATTTCTTGTGCAATATATCGTGAACTGTCGATTTCCGAATGCACAGTTCTCTGCTTGCTTTTCGAACGGATTTCCTGGAGCTTCGTCGGAAACTTTCATTAACTTGGTCAACCGTCTCACCGCTGACGCTACGCCTACCGGCTCCTCCACGATGCTCCACATTGCCAGTTTCTTTTAACTGTTTCATCCACCGCTTAATTGAATTCGTTGACGGAGGATTACGACCATACTCTAAACGGTACCGTCTTTTAACTTTAATGACATACTTTAATTCCGCAAGCCATAACACACACATCGCCTTCTGCTGTACGGATGACATGACTGCTGATTGCGCATTTCTCATACATTCCTCATCAGGACACACCTAGCGCCATCTATCGGATTCTGGGAATAACAATTCTGCAAAACAAAAATATAGAAACCGTGTTAGTAATACGTGACATAAAAAAACAGGCAATGCTTATAGTTTTTTTTTTTGTACATAATTTTGTAATGTGTCCAATAATTTTCGGACACCCTATGTAAAGAATTCAGTAATGAAATTCAACATGTGTAATGCCATGTTCGGCCCCAGGTTTTTCGGCTCTTAATAAATCCTGAGCCCGCCCGAGTCCGGGCCGGGCCCGGACCCGAGCTCATCTCTAGCAGTACCTTAGCAATCGTTTCGTACACGGGAGGGAGAGACTTGAAATTACACCCCATCGGTTTAAAAAAATACGTCCCTTCGAGTTCCACTCAAATGATACGGGGTTTTTAGTTTCTCACCCATAGGAATTGAGTTTCTCGTTATAGGAAAGTATTATGATCATTCCAAAATCGCACTTCAGATTTTGGCATAAATTTATTAACAATGTAAAAAACTAGTTAAATACCCAAAAGCAGCAGGTTGTAAATACCCCATAAAGCATTGAACACCGACAACACAACGTTCCACAGAAATGCAGAACGGATAACAAACCAAGGCAGAAGAACGAATGAGTATTGGATTGTGAACGTAACAACAGGAAGAAGCTTCAGGGGTATATCTTGGAAAAATTCTGTTCAAGGTTAAACACTCAGAGAACTTTATACGACACAGCACAAATGATTAATTAGCTCTTCATCCCAAGGACATGTTCGGAAAGGTCATGGAGGTTAGGCATATTGTTTTCCATGCCTCCATTCACTGTTTTGGAAAATCCCCTTCATGGATATGAGCAGTAGCGTAACTAGCACAACGTGCGCCCCCCCCTCGCAAGATTTACTTCAGCGCCCCTAAGCACAAATATTTTCCCAGGTTTTGGAATACGAGAGAGGATGTGTTTTTCGCGGTGTGTGTATGGTTAGGAGAGCGAGGGGGTACCTAGAGCCCTGTAGTTTTAACTTTCTGAATGATCTTTGGAACAGAAGTACTTAATGCAAGGTTATTAATCAGCGAATCAGGATTAACGCGGTGCGCGGACCAATGCATGAACATGAATATACATTTTTATCGCAAGGAACGAATTCAGAAACATATTTTAAATAGTTAAAGTCAATAATTATAAGACTTTATAATCATCCGTTTTACTTTCACTTGTTTCTGAAGTACTCAGTCTTTGTCAAATGGCTGTTTCTAAACTTTGAACAATTGACGAGCTAAACAAATCATCACTCTTTTCACGAGAAACGTCACTTGAGCTTCATAGGATCAGCGTAAAAAGAAGTCTGGGATTTAGGAAGTTTCTTCGCGTACTCTCCTTCTTTTTCTCCGATACTGTGCTCCACTTGGTTTTTTTGTGATATTTTTCAAATGGATGTCGTTCGCTTGTATAATAAAGTTTTTACACAGTCAATGAGATAGCCTACTACAGTATAAGGAAGTACAATAGCAACGTTTTTTTTTTTGTTCAAAATAAAACAAATCATTTGAAGAAATCACCCTCTTATACATCGCAGATCTGCGGCAGATGTGAGTAAATCGCCTGTTGTGTTCGTAATCCTAAGTGACTGACTGGTTTCGCACATCCTTCACGGGGGATTCCCATATGGCTTCGCACTTTTCCTCAGCATCACAGAGGGAGGGCAATTGGGGAGCGATGGTATTTTTTACAACTCACTGCAGAGCGATCGTATTATATGCCGGAGGCAAAGGGCGGAATAACTTCAATCTGTAGGGTGTACAGCGTTTTTTTTTTTTTTTTTTTTGCGTGCTCGGATTTTTTCATAAAACTATAACTGTCAGCTATACATACGCCCCTTCTTTGCCTACGACCCCCTCCCCCGCAATTGCGGGGGTGGTAGTTACGCCACTGGATATGAGATGTTCACTCCTCATAATGTATGTTACTCTGTGCCCTGGTTAATTGCATGGAATACTGTATGAGACTAACTAAAGTCTTTAAAAAGAAAATATTGAAGGGTATAACTTTCTTTTCCAGAGATGAATGATGAATAACACCAAATAACAAAATATAATAACAATAACATTTTACAACAGTGGTTAACTGTGTTGTAACGAGAGTATCCCAAGATATATCACACAGCCGTGGAGATTTTTATTTACAGGTACTAACCAAGTGAAATTTTTTTGTGAAGAAAACAACTGTCCCACATAACATTTAGCTTATGTAAATTACATCTGTTTGCCATGCCTCAAAACTTTTCATTTGAGCATCTGCGTCTACCCTTATTTATTGCGTCATTTAATATCCTATGTATAATTATATATGTTGTGCTCTACCTTGTTCATTTGTCTTTCATCTGAGGATGGATCTAGTGTAGATCCGAAAGGTCTTAGATATTTTATTGTAAATACACCGATGAGCCCTTACATTATGACCACCTACGTAATAAGCTGTAGGATCCCCTTTAGCCGGCAAAACAGTGGCCACTCGGCTACGCATCGATTCGATGAGGTAGCGATAAGTATCCCGGATTATCTGGTACCATAATGTCAACAGCAAGTCCTCCAGTTCCCGTACATTTCGGAGTGGTGGTATTTTAGCGCGAACCCGCTTTTCCAAGTCGAACCACAAATGTTCGATTGGGTTCATGTCAGGTGAATTTGGAGGCCAGGGCATTAACAGAAAGTCAGCAACATGTTCCTCGAGCCACTCCTTGACGATTCTGGCAGTGTGGCATGGCGCATTATCCTGTTGGTAATAGCCATCACCAGCAGAGAACAGAGTTGCCATGAATGGGTGAACTTGGTCCGCAACGATGTTCAGATACCTGACAGCTGTCAGGGATTGTGCTATTGGGATAATGGGGTCTAAAGTGCCCCACGAAAACATCGCCCACAGAATAACACCGACCCGCCAGCCTATTTCCTCTCAACAATGAATCCAGGTGCCATAACCTCCGTTGTTAATCGGCGTATCCGCGCTCGGCCGTCTGCGTGATGTACCAGGAATCTTGATTCGTAGGACCAGGACACTTTCTTCCAATCATCCAATGTCCAATGTCGATGATCTTGGGCCCATTTCATGCGTTGTTGGCGATGACTTGCAGTGAGCATGGGGACCCGACTGAGTCTTCGGCTACGCAGGCCCCTGCGCAGAAGGCTGCGATGAACTGTGTGCTGGCCGCCCCGGTGGCGCAGTGGTCTAAGCGATGGCCTCTGATCATTCGTCCGAACGGGGTCCGGGTTCGAATCCCGGTGAGGCATGGATGTTGTGTTTGTCTTACGGCACTGGCTCTCTCCCTTCCCTGGAACCAGTGACCCTAAATTAGGGACGGGCGACTGCTTATAGCCCATTGAGTTGCTCACGGTGGTCGTTAAACCTCCAATCAAAAAAAAAAAAAACTGTGTGCTGTGACACATTGCCCTGATCAGCATTGTTGTAGCTGCGGGTAATTTACCGCACTGTGGCCTTGCGGTCGCTGTGAACAATGCGCGACAGTCTGCGCTTCCCTCTGGCGTCAATGAGCTGCGGACGAGACACGGCCAAACGACGGTGGCCATCTGTGCACCACTTTTGATACGTACTCACTACAGCTGTACGTGAACAACCCACAGGCCGCGCGGTTTCCGAAATCGTAAATCAGAGGCGCCGTGCCATCACAATTTGTCCTTTATCAAACTCCGATAAACCGGCAGCTTTTCCCATTCTGACTCCGAACACTCTACTAACCGAAAGCCGGTCCTCGTGTTGCATATATTCTGCTCTGTGAACTTCACCTGCGCCACCGTTCGGTCACCAGGCGCGCTCATTTTTCTAGGCTGGGGGTGGTCATAATATAATGGCTCATCGGTGTACATAGTTTTAACTCGTACATGTTTTAACTTTTTATTTAATGTGTAAAATCGTGTATAGACGGCTATGACTTCTTGTCCCTGAAGATTCTTTTTCAGTTACAATTTCCTATTTTTTACTTCCCTCAGAACATGAATTTACGCTTCTAGGATGATCATTATGAGAGGGCAGCCTCCCTCCCGGTAGCTACAGCCCTGGGCGTGTGGTAGGTGTGTGCCAAAATTGCTGTGCCTATAGAGACGTCGTTTAGTATATTGTTAAAGAGTAAAATTTAACATCAGCAGTAATTTTTATTTGGTAGGTTATCATTCCTTTTGAGGCTAACCTCCGAATCTCAGAGAACAACTTAATGATAATGACGAAAACAGACTTCTCAGTTTTCATGTAGTTTTAGCTTTTCTAATTTTCTAGGAGTTGAGTGTTATGACCAGAGTGTGAAGTGTTGTTGTCTGTTCTTTGTTCAGAGTGTTGTCGACGTGGAGAATAGTATGTCTCACATGCCGTGGTCGTCTGCCTGCCAGTCTCTGGGTGAATACCCTCAAGGCCCTGTATCTCCGACCCTTTCGTTGACACCAGTGCTTGTAGACAGCCAGATACAGAGATTAGCCGAAGCTGCCGAGATGCTGGTCAAGACGTTGCCTCCCTTCGACCCCAAGCCTCAAAACAACAAGAAAAAATCTGCAAAGATCTTGAGGTAAGGACACATCTAATTATTTTTGCCGTGAAAATATGAACGTTACTAAATCGTTGTTTCAAGCCGAAAATGTTGTGATTCAACTGTTGCTCTTGTTAGCAGAACAAAGTAAGCCCACGGGACAAAAAATGTGTCACCCCTGTCAGAACTTATCTAATAATGGGTGACGGCCTTGATAACAGCATGAATCCGGTGTGGTAGAGACTCCGCGAGGTTGTGGATGTACTGAACATCGATTTGCAGACACTCGTGCGGCAATTGGTCCCGAAGTTCCGCCAGAGTACGTGGGTGTATATTCCGGAGTTCCCCCTTCTGCTCCAAATGATCCCACAGATTTTCAGTAAGATTTCAATCTGGGGATTTGGCGGGCCAATCGAGGTGAGACAGTGTTGCTGATTGTGCGTCATGCCACTTAGATACAGTTTTAGCCCTGTGCACACGGCAATTGTTGTCTTGGAAGACAGGAATGGCAATGTGATGCTGCTCCTGGAGATTCAGGGCAAAGTGCAACTCTTCGTCATTCAGAATGCGAAGGTACGCATGCTGGTTCAAATTCATCGTCACTGCAACGAGAGGGCCCATCACAATCAGGATTAAAGGCTTCATTGGGCCTGTGATGCACTCGTCGCCCCTCATCATTGGAGTGCACACAAAAACGAGACTCATGCGGCCAAATTACTCGTTTCCAATCCTCCACAGTAAAGTTTTGGTGCCTCTGAGCCCATTGATAACGCGTGACTTTGTGTCTTGCTGTTAAACGTGGCCTCTTGCGTGGTACTCTGCTCCAGATGTCCATTGCATGCAGTTCTCGTCGCAATGCCCTTTCGGAAATTGGTTGCAGTGGACTTTCATTGCCCGTTTGGAGCAATTGTTGCCTAGTTTGAAACCGATTTGCAGTTTAGGCGTGAAACATGGCGGCGGTCCCTGTTGGTGAGAATCGTTTTCTGGCCACAGTTACGTCGCCGATTTTCAGTTGACTGCAAACTACACCACTGTTTGTAGACCCGCTGGATCGCACGCTTCGACACTCTAACAAATTGGGCGACTTCATTCACTTTGTGTCCGTGGGCACTGCCAAACACGATGGCTCCTTTTTACCACTCAGTAACGTCTGTCTTACGACCCATATTGCAGACTAAATTCAACGCACACGTTGCTCTTCACCACTGCACGAGACAGAAATCATCCTGTAGACCACCTCAGTGCTAATTATCTCCCAACAATGCTATCACGGCGCCCTCTATGCAACCAGTAACTTCCTGCTGTCATTTCTGTTAGGGGTGACTAATTTCTTGTCCGGTGTGCTTATGTACATATTTATAAAACAAAATCGCACAAGTTAATTAACGAAATATGATGAGTAACGCAGGTTTCAATTCTGGGACCATTGCTTTTCTTAATTTATATTTATGGCATTTTTAACATTGAACGTAATGAAGATTTAATTTTATATGAGGCAAAAATAAAAAAATATAAAACATTTATTGAAAAATTGATGGAATGACTAGATGCAAAATTTCTGTGTTTAAATATTGAAAAAACTAAAATTATGATTTTTAGAAAGGGAGATAGACGGATTGTTGAGCCAACTTCTATTATTTGTGGAAAATTGTACCCTTGAAATAGTTATAACGAAGTAAATTTCTCCGTCATTTTTAATCTACGCCGGGATTCGAACCCGACTCCGCTTATTCCGGAACAAGTCGCTCTACCAACTGAGCTACGTAGACGTTCATTCTGACTGCGATCTGCCTTTATGTCGTGTGCGTCCTGCTGGCAGGTACGTCACATAGTCAATAATAAATATTTGGGAATGATGATTGTGGATTATTTAAAATGGAATATTAATATTCACAATATTGTAAATAAAATTTCAGGGCTATTGGGTTTAATTACGAGAATTTCAAATAATTTAACAATTAAAATATCAAAAATGCTGTATTACAGTCTGATTTATTCATGTTTGACTTGTTGTTTATTAGTAATGGGTCCAACTACTAGGACTAATTTATATAAATTACAATCATTATTATTATTTTTTTTTATTGGAGGTTTAACGACCACCGTGAGCAACTCAATGGGCTATAAGCAGTCGCCCGTCCCTAATTTAGGGTCACTGGTTCCAGGGAAGGGAGAGAGCCAGTGCCGTAAGACAAACACAACATCCACGCCTCACCGCGATTCGAACCCGGACCCCTTTCGGACGAATGATCAGAGGCCATCGCTTAGACCACTGCGCCACCGGGGCGGCACAATCATTACAAAATAGGATGGTTGAAGTTTTAAATAATTTTAGGGGAATTAATTTAAATATGAGGGTTTTTATTAATATGTATGGATTTTTGATATTGGGAAACTTTGGAAATATAGATTATTAGGATTTATGTATAAAAGAATAAAGAAGAATAGGTATGAACATTTAATTCAGCTGAACACTATGGGTCACAACTATCAAACAAGAAACAGGGATGCATTTGTGTTACCAATGCCTAACAGTTTAACCCAACAAAGGCTTATTGATTAGCAGGGATTGGTTTTATGGAATAACCTACCTTGTCAACTAACAAATATTAATAGTAATAATTATTTAAGAAAGCAACTAAAAATATTTGCTGACAAACTAAAATATAAGAGTTAATAGTAGAAAATTATTAATCAGACCACATATGCGTAAATTTTATATGTGCAAGACGTTTGGCTTGACTACACACTTTAGGGGAATTGGGATTTACTCAAGGCTATATCATCATCATCATCATCAGCAGCAGCAGCAGCAGCAGCAGCAGCAACCATTATCAATCCACTGCTGGATGAAGGTCTCCCCAAATTTCTTACACAATTGTCTGTCTTGGGCCTGTCTCCTCCATGTCACTCCAGCATACTTTCGAATTTCATCCATCCATCCATCTCCCATGGGGTCTTCTTCTGGGTCTTTCCATGTCCCTCGGAATCCAGTCTAAAATTTCGGTTGTCCAGCGGTGGTCCTTCTGGCAACATGTCCAGCCCATTGCCATTTCAGTGATTTCACTCTGGTCATGATGTCGTTTACTCCTGTCATTTTCCTTATCCACAAGTTCCTCTTTTTATCTTTCATGGTTACACCAAGCATGCATCTTTCCATCCTTCTTTGAGTTGCCTGTAGTCTTTGTATGTCTTTTTTAGTTAAGGTCCATGTCTCTGCTCCATACGTAAGCACTGGCAGGATGCATTGATTAAACACTTTTCTTTTGAGACATAATGGCATACTGCTCTTAAAAATTGAACTGTTTCTTCCAAAAGCTCTCCATCCAAGTTTTATACGCCGATTAATTTCTTCATCAATGTCACCCTCACTTGATATCTGCTGCCCAAGATAAATGTAGGAATCGGTTGTGAGTTAAGCAAATCGAAGGTGAGTTAAGTAAGGCTATATATAGTCTCTTCTTAATAGAATGTGAATTCTGAATTTTCATAACTGCTGCGTTGCGCGTTTTGATCTTCAGGTTATTTTGCAACTTTCGTTTTAAATTCTTAAGTTTTTCTTATGTTTTCGGCTCTGATCTTAAGTATATATATATATATATATAGCCTTTTACTCAATTTCCTGTTCTCTGGTTATCCTGTATATAAGTATACATATTATATACGTTTTTTTCTTAGTATTATATGTTATAAAATTAATTTTGAATTGTAATAACAAAAAATAAATAAATGAAATGAAATGAAAATGTAATTAAACGGGAACCGAATACAGATGAATGAGTAAATACTTTATTTGTGCACGACTTGTTGAACTTTCGTTTATAATATGTTTATTTATGTATTCAAACAGGACTCAGCGAAATTCCAATGTATTCACTAATGTTAGAGGAGGATAGTGTAAGTAATATAAACTTTTCGTCGCATTCTGAATGGTAATCGGCAACAGATTTCCAGGCTGTAGTCATTTCTTTTTACTTAAAAAATTTAATTATCGACATTTTTGAGTACAAAATTTTATGGTAAGGTGTCTTAGGACACACAAGCTCATGATTTCTCTTAGATGTCGATTAAAGATGTGAAACTCGTGTGTATTAGATAAATAGTTAAAATGCTGTGGTGAGGTAAGTTGCGTGCAGCAACTGAAATTATTAAAATACTATAGTAGCTGTACCCGGCGTACGGTGCGGAGTTGGAAACGGGTCAGAAAGTTTGGACAAGGACCCGACCCGGGCCCGGACGTCATGTAATTGGACCCGACCCGGACAAATATGTTTTGAACTATAATATATATACAGGGCGTTCAAAAAGTATCTCCACAGTGGGCATCTTAGGTTATATGGAAACCAGACAAATGTATTATAGGAATAAAATTTACTCACTTACAGGAAGTGTTGAAACTGTCGTCCTGAAAGACATAACGTAACTGTTTCACACGTGTTTTCAAACACATCTGCGGGAGTCAAAAATTCCCTCCGCAGTAATGTTAATTAAGGCTGTTCCACCTAATTTTGATGGCGCTACAATCAAAATTTTTGAATTAAGTAACTTGTATGTTTAAATTCAGTTTTTGCTGTTTTCTTGAGAACATATCAAGCTTCAGAATATGTTTTAGAGCAATACCAATTTTCACAAGTTTATGATGAGTTGAAAGTTTCCAAAATGCGGTTGTTGCTTTCATCAGTGCCCCCTCAGAAGGAAGGCACACTTTTCCTTCTGAGGACACTCTTCCTTCATATTGCATGACAGATCAGTTTTCAGTCCACGGGCACCAGTAACAAGTACAAAATTATTACAGTGCGCATTTTAGTTTAATTTTTTCTTTCCTTTCAAAAGTGAAACGGAAATACAACCGGGTCGAAATCGGATTAGGAACACCTTGACCCTACCTGTTTTACCCGTGACCCGTTTCCATCTCTGGTAGCGTGTAGCACTGCCAAAGTTATCTTAACTATATAGCAGCACAATGATTTTTAGAAACTTGAGATTGTGTAATCAAGGATTAATTCGTAGTTGTCAGTCTTTGGGTCTTGTCAGACAACACCTTGAGTGAATCAAATGATATGAGTACAGTCAAACCTCGATTTAACGAACTTCAAGAGACCAACAGTCTTGTACGTAAAATCGCAGAATTCGCTAAATCGAGGAAGCCTTTCGAATGCAATATTCAAATTAAGCTAGTGTTCATAAAAAGGTATGTAAGCAGCTAAGTTCTCTTTCTCAGTGAAACTTGAATTATTTATAATATTTAGTACTTTTAATTACGAAATTTATTATAAAAATGTTATTATACGTACATATTTACTTTGCATATTAAATACATAATTCGTAGATATTAGATTTCAATATGTAGCATCAAAATTTGAGCGTACTTTAAAATAGCGAGGAAAATAGGATGGTTGATTTTTTCCGAGCATTTAGCTTCTTAAATAATGATTTCAGTATTCTAAGCTGCAAAACGAGATGTGTTGTTTAATTTGACCTGTAGATTTAACACTGAGAAGAAAAGAAGAAGCGCAATTTGGGGAAGAATTTCAGAGGTTCAGGAATGGGTACGTACAGTGTATGTCCCCTGAGTTCACAGAAAGCTGTTGTTCTGTCTGTATCTGAAAACAAGTATCTACCAGGGTACCCTAGATTTCCTCCCCCATACCGCCTGTCTTTTTCCTCCCCATACCACCTGTCTTTTTCCTCCCCCATTCCGCCTGTCTTTTTCGTGCTTCCCACCCATGCAAGAAAACGTTGCCGGTCCTTTGGAACTTGTTGGTCATTTGCTTCCTCCTATAAGAAGCTTACGCTTGATAGTCACAGAAAAGGCGAACTGATTTATGATTCCGTCAAGCTGTGTCGCAGGTAGTGTTCTTTGAAACGCCTAACTGCATTCGTAAAATTTTCCTGTTACGCGAGGCTCTCTTTCTAGCTATAACTTTTAAGGCTCTACGAGACCCGTCATCTTGTATTGCTGCCTTCTCTTATTAACCAACGGGCAAGCGTATTTCACAAATTGCTCGGGCAATTTTGCACATTTTGGAACACCGTTTGTGGCTAACGCAAGATATATGATTAATAAAGAGTTCCCTGCTTTCAGAATTTTTATTGAGCTTTTCCTTCGTTTTTTATATGCAGCGAAAGTCGTACCAAGGCGTCTTCCATAGTTTTATTAATTAATAAAAAATACTTAAAGGTCCAAAATGAAAATCTAAAGCCAGGGAACGCTTTATTTATTATATATCTTGCGTTAGCCACAAACGGTGTTCCAAAATGTGCAAAATTACCCGAGCAATTTGTGAAATACGCTTGCCCGTTGGTTAATAAGAGAAGGCAGCAATACAAGATGGCGGGTCTCGTAGAACCTTAACGTGAAAATGCTGGTTAACTTACCCAGGTAGCACAATTTTACTTAGGCCCAACACTGAGCCACCGCCGCCTTCTATTCCTAAAAGTCGGTGGCTCAATGTTGGGCCTACATTAGATTACAAGACTGTGCTACCTGGGTAGTTAAGTGGTTTAAAAAAAAAATGTTCGCTAAATTGAGGAAATGTGTTCGTTAAATCGGGAAACACCAAGCATTAATTTCAATGTGATCCCATCCGTACCGTAAAAAATGTACGTAAAATCGCGAATTTCGTTAAATCGCAGTCCGTTAAATAGGGGTTTGACTGTATATGACACTTTGTAGACGACCAATTATCCATAACTTGGTCTGTGGATCTGTTTTGCATATAACGGAGACATCCTATGCGGGATTTGGCCATGTAATCTAAAAGAGTTTAAAGTCCATGAAATGTCTTCATCTGACATCCCAGTGACGCAAGTTGTAGAGTACTCTTTGTCTCTGTAATTTCGTGCTTCTGGATAAACTGTTAAAGGCTGCAGACGTACTTTCCCCATTATAATAGCATTTCTTGTGTTTAATTGATTTGTTCATCTCAACGTTCTAATGTTTGCTTGAAACAAAGGTTTCATTTCATTCTCATGATAAAGTTTCCTCTACAGTGTTCGTCAGTTTCGGCGAATCTTTCGTGATTACTGGCATAGGGTGAACTTCAGTGTTTAATTTTCTTCTTTTGCTTAATTTGCTCCCTTCCTGCCTAATTTTAACTGCTAATTTTTTCTTTCTCTTCGGGCTGTTATATTCCGTATAGTCACATGCAGCTTGGCTGCCTCCTGTAACATGAGACATATAACTGAAATCGCTCCAGTCAATGAGTACTGTTACAGTGGACACCCCCCATCCTAAAACCTGAAGAAAACTCTAAAATTTGTCCGCCATGTCGCGTATGGTATGAGGTAGCTAGGAATCACAGTTCGGCAGGCTCACATGTTCTTTTACAGTTCAGTTTTTTTTTATTTATTTCTCATTTACGTTGTTTTTTCTTACCCACTAAAATTATGGCAGTTCTTAGAAAACAGCTTAAGGCTTACTTAATGCTAAATTATACAAAATTCGCACCGAACAAAACTAAATAAAAATAGTAATGGCAGTCAATTCGCACTTATTTTACGAACATGAGTGTTGTTCCGCTAGCTGCAAAATATAGGTATCGATCCTGGGACAACGGCATCATTAATGTTACACGGCACTAGCAGTGTTCCTGCCGAGTCTGCCGGTAACGGTGCTTGAGACCTGAAGTACAATTTAGTTGGCCACGGCACCAGGTGAGAATCTCAGGTGCACTGCTGCACTCAAAGATTCACACCAGAACATAAAAAATGAAAAGTTGAAGAATGACCCAAAGCATAAGGCTTGGGTGAATCCACCTTGTAAAGAAAAAACAACGTAAATGAGAAATAAATAAAAAAAAACTGAACTGTAAAAGAACATGTGAGCCTGCCGAACTGTGATTCCTAGCTACCTCATACCATACGCGACATGGCGGACAAATTTTAGAGTTTTCTTCAGGTTTTAGGATGGGGGGGTGTCCACTGTAACAGTACTAAACTTGTGGTGAAAGTGGGCAAAAATGGCGTTTCTCTTGTGAAAATGCGTTTCCCTTTTTCCCTAAGTTATGAATTCAGAAATAACAGAAAGAAAGGAAATAAAGAATGTACTGCTGGACTATACCGAAGAAATAAATTACTGATTTCGCAGTTCTTAAGTCACTTTTCAACTGAGACAATGAGGTGTGTGTTCCTCGGGCTGCAACAAGGGATTTATATTTATATTTTTATTTATTTTGTAAGCACATCCTACAGACGGTAGATCTAGTTACAGGAATTGCTATAACATCATTGTTCGTTAACATCATAGTACGTCAAAAGTGATTATCACAATCTTGCAAAACATGCTTTACGAAAAAAATTATGACTCACATTGAAAATATACATTGATAAAAAACCATATGGATATGGTCTATATTAATGTGCGGAAGAAATTATCTGATGAGGTGTATTTCTCAAACGGTACTCGTTATCTTAAACTCTGTACACATTCCTTCATGTGAGTAGTTTAGTTTCACTTGGATGCATGCACTAAGAAACTGGAGCAATCTGTATACTGCAGTAAAAAATATATTAATAAAACAAGAGGTTCCCGGTAGACATGAGCTCGGGCGCGGGCTCAGCCCAGGCTCGGACGGGCTCAGAATTCATTAAGTACCGAAAAACCCGGGCCCGGGCTCGGAATTACACGTCTTGAATTTCATTACTGTAATTAATTCAACACGTGTAATTCCGAGCCCGGTTGAATTACACGTGTTGAATTTCATTGTGGATTTGTTACCATGGTGGAAGGATTTTAAATTTCCTAAGCTAGCTGCCATTGCAAGGCAAATTTTGCTTAGCATTGTCCAAAGCTATGGCTCAAGCAAAGATTAGTTTAAGGAGTATAACGAAGTTAATTTCTCCGTCATTTTTGGTCCACGCCGGGCTCGAACCCGGGTCCCCTCATTCCGGAATAAGTCACTCTACCAATTGAGCTACGCGGACGTTCGTTATCGCTACTATCTGCCTTTATGTCGTGTGCGTCCTGCTGGGCAGGCAGGTCACATCGCACCACAACCCCCCCCTTTGAAAGAGGGCCGGGGCATGGCCCACGGGTCAGCCGTGACCATGAATCGTTGCAGGCAGCCAGCCGCTTTAGAATGTGCACTTGAGAACACCCAGTCAATCTGGTGTGTGGAATGCAACGTCACACACATCTATTTTTCGAAGCGCTGGAGAAGGGATTCTCTTATTTTTCCTCTCTCGCGGTGTAGAAAGAACATCACACCATTGTGAGATCTTGAACGGCCGGGTCATCCGGAAAGTTTGGGCGCCCTTATAACGAAGTAAATTTCTCATTCATTTTGGTTCACGCCGGGGCTCGAACCCGGGTCCCCTCATTCCGGAATAAGTCACTCTACCAATTGAGCTACGCGGACGTTCGTTATCGCTGCTATCTGCCTTTATGTCGTGTGCGTCCTGCTGGGCAGACACGTCACAGGAGGTCTGGTATCGAAAAACTGGGGGAAAATCACATTCCCATTTTTTGTATTTTATTAAAAATCAAGAATCTTATCTTCAAAATGATGTATTCATTTCTAAATATGTGCAGTTAGAAGTATTGTTATTTATTTTTTTTAATTTCCTCACTCCCGCGATTTTTGGTTTTTAGTGCAGCAGGTCGAGTTTTAGAGAAAAGAAGATCAAGTTGAAGCGCTGAGGCGTTAGATGCAATTCTCTCTCTCTCTCTCTCTCTTTTTTCATGATGAACTTGATCTGGAAACTGCACACACATATATAATATTGTGATTATTATACTATTAAGCGCAAAGCTTTTGTTAAATTTACAAAATGCAGAATAATCCGGTCTGGAATGCTTTTACGTTCTTTTTTTTTTATTTTGAAAATTTCCCTACATGCTTTTTTTTTTTTATTCAACTACATCACTCTAAACTACCTTTACCAATTAGCATATATGTAAATTACATTGCAAAGATTAGTTTTCTAGAGTCAAAATTTCAAACACTTGCAACTGTCTGTACGGCGTTGTACGTTTTATAATGCAATTTATTCAAAATATAAGTAAATTTAGAATTCAAAAAGAAATAACGAATGGAATTTTTTGTTTCTAAACGATTTTCTTTTCTTCAGATTTTACCAAAATTACTAATTTCCCTGATACGGTCGAAGGACACGTTGATTATTTATTTATTTTCAAATCCACATTTTAGAACATTTGGCTTTATGCGTAGTATTTCTAAAAACATATTAATATTGTGAAGTGGATTAACTGAACTAAACTTTTTAAACTAATGATTTTTAAACTAATCCTTGCTTGGGCCATATCTTTGGTCAGTGTATAATGCATAAGTGCAAGCCTTGATAAGCAAAATTTTGCAAGAATCACAAGAGGTTTCATTTATTAGTGTTACGAGGCTAGGGCACAAAATGATCGCAAAATTCTCTATTGAAGATCTGACCGCAATCTCAAAAATGCGAATAAGTGTCTCTGAGGACTGAAAAAATACTTCAAATGTCGCATTCTGAATCCAAGGTTTCTATACGCTGAACGTACAATTCTTTGGATATGGCTTTTAAAGTTCAAGCTGGAATCAAATGTGACTCCCATGTGCTGGATATCGTTTGTCCGGCTAAGGGAATAGTCTCCAGTTTTGTAGTCAAAAAAGAATTGTTTCTTTTCCGTGAAAAGGGAATGACATGTCACTTGAAGACGTTGAGGTGGAGATGTTTTAACGTACATCACTGAAGCAGGTTATTGATGTCAGTTTTCCATCAGGAGCTGCAAGCGATACAGAAATGATTTTTTGAATCGGAGTTTTAGAAGCAGAAATATCGGGGAAGAGGCAATTTACCTTAGCGCCCCTGACGGAAAGTCTATGATTTATTTGAAAATTTTGAATTTACGTGAAAAACATTTCGCATCAGAAACACATCCAACAAAGAAGGAATTTTTCAAATCGGACTCCTAGAAATAGAGATATTGACAAAAATAAGATATGCATCTACGCCCCTGGCATAGAAACTATGCATTATTTTAAGAAGAAAATATTCCTAAAAGGTTTATCGACATGAGTGGCATCGGTCCACGAACGAATTTTTTCAATCGAGATTTTAGAAGCTCAGATTTTATAGCAAATACATCAGAAGCAAAAATTAACCCTTACGCTCCCTGGTGGCCAAAGTATTCTTTACCAAAAATTAGAAATTATATGCAACAGATTTTCCATCGAGAGCTGTATCCGCTGAAGAAAAAAATTTAAAATCGGAATTTTAGAAGAAGACGTATCGGGGAAAGCGTAATTTACTTTTACGCCCCTAGCGAAAAATCTATGCGTAACTATACCTAAAATACTCTTCGACATAAATGGAATTGAAAGATGAAAGAATTTTTTCAGTCGGATGTTTAGAAGCAAATATATGGAATAAAATGTATTTTGAATTCGATATCATCTGCATTTACGCCCTCTAGCGGTGAAACTGTACATCGTAAAAAAAAAAAAAAACGAAATGAAGGATCATTATTCGCGTATTTCAAGCTTCTCAATGCAAATAGAATTTTTCAAATCCGAATAATAGTTACTGAGATATGGTGTCTACAGACGGACGGACGGACGGACAAACCGATAACATCAGCACGATCTCTTTTTACAAAAGACATGCTTTTAAAAAAGGGACGTGTTTATGAGTTCACCATGCCCGTCCGTCAGGGGCGGATTGGCCCACCGGGACATCGGGATATTTCCCGGTGGACCAGTCGAGAAATGGCCCACTTTCTCCTATCCTCTTTGTCCGGATTGTTTGGAAAGGACGAATAATTATTTTGGTACATATGAATAAAAATCCTTAACTTGAGCTTTATATTAAATATTTTATATTTATCTTTTGAAGAAAAATTGGGGTTTCCTTCTATCTGTATGTGTATGTTGGGCGTTTGCTCCAAAATGGCAGGGCAAAATTATCTCTACTTCGGTGAAAATGTTACCGCTTGAACAAGCACTCTGTTATAAATAAATTAAGCTAACTACAGTTACGTCTAGGTCGTTGAACTTGGAGCGAAAGGGTCATTGGTAGGCTCTACCATCCTTTTGTAATCTTGAAAGAGACACTGGTAAACATTTTGATGGTCCGTCATCCTCATACTCTTATCCACGTGTAGACATAGAGCACAAAGCGATTCTCCGGCGTAGATGTTCCGAATTCCGTGTCCCACCAACATTTATCTTATAAGAAACAACGATTTACCATTGCGGGTTCATGGATCAAAATGGTATTTCGTTAGTCAAAATACTTGGTAGACTTAAAAAAGGCGTCTCTTCAAAGAGGTGGTACGAATACCTTTGCGCAGTAGACAATCAGTGACCAAATACATAAATAAAATTATCTGGTACAACACCCCGGTTTCAGCATGGTTTCATAAGCTGTATTCAATCATGAGAGTATTTTTGTAATTCTTTAACCCTTAAATTGCTGATAAAATCTGTTCAGGACTGAATTAGTTTTACAATGCATATTTCAACAATTCTGTTTCATCTAGGAGGTAACAGAATTCTCTTCATGAGTGAATTTATGTGGTGTTTTCCTGTAGGTAGGTGTGTTTCTGTAGTGCACCACCAGAGCTGAGACGGGCTGAGCCCGACCCCGAAAGCCCGAAACAGAGCCCGGGCCCGAATCGGGCTCGGGCTGTAGAACATTTACTGCGGTTCGGGCTCGGGCTCTTAGAGAGAGGGAGAGCGAGATAAATTTGTTTATATATAAATGTGATTTTATATGATTTAGCAAATGAGACACTTTATAGTTGATAAAGGGAATTCTTCGGCAACTGGTTCTGGTTGGGGAGCGGGCATTCGAGATGGCTATTTATTCCGGTCTTGGGTAGAAAATTACATAGCCCGCGCATTAGTGTGTTCCTGCAGAGAAGAAAAAGCCTTTTCAAGAACTATAGATATTGGATAGTTGATGGAATGTCGACGATAGTTTACCCCATATCTCCACGCAGTAGCCCCTGCTATTTCTACACGATGTGCCAACAAGTAATTGGACACCCCTGCAATCGACGATATCTGCGGTCCTGATACACGTCACGGCCGCCGCCGTTAAATATCGTGTGGGAAACAACAAGGCAACCAGTCTCATGCAAGATGCCACGCAGTTCGGAGCTCTCTGATTTCGAGAAAGGTGTAATCGTCGGGTATCACAGATATGGCCAATCCATACGTGACATATCCAGCGAGTTAAAGTACCCAAAATCGACAGTGGCCTACGTGATTGGCAAGTGGAAGATGAGAGGTGACTGTCGGAATGTGCCCCGACCCGGCAGACCCACAATACTGGGAGTTAGAGACCGACGGGTGCTGGCCAGAGAAATTCGGAAGAACCGCACCAAATCGATGGGTCACATCCGCGAGGAGTTTCAACAGGCATCCGGAAGTGTTCTTTCGATGAATACCATCCGTAAGGAAGCCCATCTGCTCAGTTATCATGGACGTGCTGCCGCCCACAAGCCTTTGATCACCAAGTCCAATAGCGCTGCTCGGCTAACGTAGTGCAAAGAACGTCGACAGTGGATCGTTGAACAGTGGAAACAGGTTCTCTGGAGCGATGATTCAAGGTTCACCCTCTACCGTTCGGATGGCAGGGTCTGGGTTTGGCGTCTGCCTGGAGAACGCCTCCTGCCGGAATGTATTGTGCCAACTGTGAAGTTCGGCGGCGGTGAAATTATGCTATGGGGGTGTTTCTCCTGGTATGGCACGGGACCCTTGGTCGCAATTCCTGGTAGACTCAGCGCCAAGACCTACTGCACCATTTTGGATGACCATGCGCTTCCTACGGTTGTGGCAGTTTTACGGGGTGGACCCATATTACTTTCAGAATGACAATGCCACCTGTCATGTTGCGAGGTCCACCATGGCTTGGTATGGTGACAATGGGGTTAATCGAATGGACTGGCCTGCGCAGAGCCCGGACCTTAACCCTATCAAGCACCTCTGGGACGAGTTGGAGCGTCGACTTAAGGGTCCGAAATCGGTGAAGGAACTGACCTGTCTTCTCCAAGCCGAGTAGAAGAAAATACCGCTAGCCGTCGTACAACGCCTGGTTGAGAGTATGCCCTGGAGGGTCGCAGCTGTAATCGCCGCTCGCGGAGGCTCCACCAACTATTGAAGGTGAATAAACTTCGTTTTCCTTTTCTATCACAGGTGTCCAATTACTTGTTGGTAGATAGTGTAAATTGGTTAATTGCAGGAGGACGAGAGAGTGGAAGTGTGGAAAAGAAGATGTTTTTTATAAATCGGTGAACAGGTTAGCCAGTTTTCGGGCTCGTCCGGGCCCGGGCTCTATCTTGCAATATAAAATTCGGTCTCATGTATGTTCGGGCAGATACACCACTGGCTCGGGCTCCAAAAATTTAGCCTCAACTCAGCTCTATGGACCATAATACTAAAATTCCCGGCTGGTTTCATTGACCCAATCCGCCCCCACGGTCTGACCGTAGACACCATGTCTCTAGACTTGTCATTCCAATTTGAAAAAATATTTTTTACATTGCAAAACCTGCGCATAACTATATCCACCTTTAGGTGTAAATGCCGATGATGTCCAATTCAAGTAATACACACAAATCCCTTTCAAGTAATACACAGTTTTCTTGCTAGGGAGCATAAGTATAAAGTGTGTTTCCCGCGATAATTCTGCTTCTAAAAGTCTGATTTGAAAAATTCGTCGTTCTTCGTCAGACTGCGTTTCTGGCTAAAAATGTTTTGCATATTTTTTCTAATTCTTCTTAAACACACGATTTTGATACTTGGCCATAAGTTCATATTTCTGTTTACAACATGTTTCCAGCGGTAGCTGTGCGTCTATAAACCTAATTCAAAAATGCGTTTTCGATCTGTGACGTTGACAATATTTATGAGCATTTCCCGCTCAAAATAGTACACAGTCTACCCGCTAGGGGGAAAAATATAGAATTATTTTTTCTCGATATCTCTGCCCCTAAAAGTCCGATTTCGAAAATTCTTTTAGCATCGAATAGGCCTACCATTCATTTTGTAATACGTTTTGCCTGTACTCTGAGATTTTCGCAATGCATATTTCTGACCCTAGGTGACATTATTGTATTTTTCCGTTTGCAATTGTACACAGTCGAGTCACATTATTGTGACCACCTACTTTTGACGTCAACAGCGCGTAGCCAATGAAAGAAGGTACGTGTCGTGAGCTGGCCTGGAGGATATATAAGGTGTGCTGTAGGCATTCTGATAACATATCGGCCGCGGGTGGCCGAGTGGGCAACGTTCGTGACTGCCACAGGAGGGGCCTCAGGTTCGATCCCAGGCAGGTACGAACGCTCGATCGACTAAATACCCGCCGTGCGTCGTATGCGCACGTTAAGCCGTCGGACCCTAGGTACTGGCCCCCCGGTAATAAATAAGGGCGTCTTCCTCCCCTTTCTACTTCGCTTCCGTGTCACTTTACATATCGGGCGCTCTAGCCCAAATCTCCTAGTTTCCTATTTCTAAGGGTTGTTTAAGACCTGGGGTCAGACAATCCCTTCCTAAAATCCTCTACATATGATCATGATCTGATAACATATCACTCGTTGCTGTCATGGATAAAAGGAGCGATTTAGCAGATTTGTAAAAAGGGATGATTATCGGCTTTCGTACCAAGGGTGGCAATATTTCTGAAACAGCGCAGTTTGTGAACTGTCTGCGTGCTACTGTGGTTAATGTGTATCGTGATTGGAGGAATGGCACCATTGCGAATAAGAGACGTTCAAACTGCGGAACACCTCGTGCTATTGATGCGAGAGGTGAACGTCGGCTTCGAAGGTGCGTGAGGTCCGATCGACACGCTACAGTGGAGCAACTCACTGGCAGAATGAACCAGGGGACTACCGGAAGTGTGTCTAAAACAACAGTTCGGCGAATCCTGCAGCGTATGGGGCTCTGATGCTGACGGATGGTCACTGCACCTATACTAACGAAGGTGCATCGGTAGAAAAGGCTTACATTTGCTCGGCAGTACAGAATTGGACCTCCACTTATTGGCAAAGGATTACCTTCTCCGATGAGTCACGTTTCCTGCTTCATCGAACGGATGGACGTTGGCGTATAAGGCGAGAAACATCGGAGAACAAACACTCTTCAACAATTTCTGGAAGAACACAAGCTGGTGGGGGCAGCGTTCTGGTTTGGGGAGTGTTTTCATGGCATTCCCTGAGTCCACTAATACCTGTGGAAGCCACTATGGACCGAATTCGTTATGAATCCATCCTTGCAGACCACGTACACCCATGCATGCTGATTGTCTTCCCTGGGGTGGATGGTATCTTCCAGAACGACAATATGACGTGTCATACAGCTACAAATGTCCGAGAGTGGTTGGAAGAGCACCATGAAGATTTCAAAGTACTTCCCTGGGCCCCTGATTCCCCAGACTTAAACCAAGTTGAGCATCTATTGGACCAACTCGATCGTGTTGTTCGCTCTATGGATCCCTGACCACGCACCCTCCAGCAGATGTCAGATGCACTGCAGTCAGCATGGCTCCACATAACTGTGAACACTTTCCAGCACCTTATTTAGTCACTCCCAGCCTGTCTAGCTGCTGTCCGCGCTGCACACGGCAGTTACTGTGGATATTATCTAGTGGTCGCAGTAATGTGACTCGACCGTGTAGATCTTCAAAAAATTTTGAAAAAAAATATTTTGTACTGTATGCCATTCACTACCGTAAAGATTGGGAACATTGTCTTCTTTAAACAATGCACCGTTTTTTCCGCTAGGGGCGTATATGTAAAAGTTTTTTTCTCACTATTTCTGCTTCTAGCAGTCGGATTTGAAAAATTACTTTTGCTATGAAGAATACTTTGCACACATTTTCTACCTTCCATTACACACAGTTCTGCCGCCAGGGGCGTCAGCGTATATTTTTTATTTGAAAGAGCATCTCCGATTAAAAAAGATACCCTTGGAAAAATTCTTCCTTCCTAGGATAGTCTTCATTATGAAGATTTTTGTGTCCTGTATTGACATGTGGGGGCCTAGATTATTAGATGTGACAATGTAATTCCCGGAACAACCGCGTGGTGTCGCCCTTGTAGCCATGCGAGCGGAATCACGTGCCAATGCGTATCTGGACATCTTTCAAGTAGCGCATGCGTTAACTGCAGACCGGTAGAGCCGTTCGTGAGTAAACAGTTGCGAAAGCAAGTGAAGTCTGTGTGTTTGAGTTTTGAAGTAAAAATGTGTGATTGAAATTTAGAGCAACGCATTTTGGGTGAAGATCGGTCAAAGTGCTACTGAAACGTTAGAGCTATTGAAAGTCGCGTATGGTGAGGGTTCTATGAAAAAGTCAAGTGTCTCTGAGTGGCATGAGAGCCGAAAAATGTCCCACTCGCAGTTCAAGACCATTCTTGTGTATTTTTTCGACGATAAGGGAATAATTCATCACGAATTCATTGAACAGGGACAAACGAACGGTCAACTAGCAATGCTACACTGAGGAAAACGTTTTGTTAATTCAGCAAAATAATTGTTGAATCAGCCAAAACATTTTGTCGATATGCAGTCAACAAAAATATTTACAGAAGTATTTTACTAAAAATTATTGTTGATTGTACAAAATTTATTGTTATCGTGACAAAACGCTTTTTTCATTTAACAAAATGCCTAGGTCGATTTTTTGGAAATTTGTTTGATCCAACAATATGTATTGTTATCGTGATAAAACGTTTTGTTCCTGCAACCAAACATATTGTTATCGCCACACAGTAATTTCTTGCTCCAACAAAATTTAGAGTAATGTAGCTAGGCCACTTTGTTCCTAAACTGTTTTTCCGATGGCAACACTTTTGCCGGTGCAGCAATTTTAGGCGGTGCCCTTCGACCCTGGGGAATAATTTTTGCCGAGTGATATATCACGATGCAGTCAGAAGTTTAAAGGTACTGCCCTTCACACAGTGGCGTAACCATGTTTTAAAATCTATGCGGAGTCCGATCACACAAACACAGTGATCGGACCCCCAGATTACCAGATTATATGTACACTGAAGAGCAATTGAATTAGAGACAGCCGGCGTTATACAAATGTGGTGCTGTGGGCGGCCCTGTAAACGGAAACGACATGACGTATGCAGCGATCCGACAATATAAGGAGTGATGCGACGGGAATCAGTAAGAGTCGGACGCAGTATTTGATCTAAACGCATTTAGTCGTGGGCAAATTGACGAATGGGTCACTCCATCTCGGAAGTCGTGCAGGCACTGGGATTTTCACGAGCCACTGTGTCACGGGTGCACCGTGAGTACATCGAACCCAGTAAAACCATGCCTGCAAGGGCCAACTGCCGTGGACAACAGCGTGTGGATGAGCGGGGTCATCGTCGGCTAGCTCGCATTGTAACAGCGGATAGACGGGCCATAGTGCAAGAAATCACTGGGCAATTTAACGCTGGTGCACAAAAACGTGTAAGCAGCCACACCATCCAGAACCATCTCCTCGCTATGGGGTACAGAAGCCATCGTCCCACGAGGGTACCGCTGCTGACCGCACATCACAGGGTGCAAAGATTAGCATGGGCGCGGGAACATCGCCACTGGACCCTAGACCTGTGGGAAAATGTTTCCTGGACTGATGAGTCGAGATTCACATTGGTACATGCGGATGGCAGGACAACATGAAGCGATGGATCCTTCTTGCCAGCAGGGTACTCTTCAAGCTGGTGGGGTGGCATTCTCGTCTGGGGACTGTTTACGTGGACTGAAATGGGACCCCTGGTACGTGTGACATCGTCCCTCACAGGTCAATGTTACCGGGATATCCTGGATGACCATTTGCCCCCGTTTGTGCGTCTTCAACATCCCATTAGGAACCTCATCGTGCAACAAGACAATGCACCGTGCCATCGCTCCCGAATTGTATCCGAATGGTTGGAAGAACACTCCACCGACGTGACATCGCTTCCTTGGCCAGCTAGGTCACCTGACCTCAATCCCATCGAGCACATCTGGGATGCCATCGAGAGAGAGATGTTCGATGCTCTGACTCCCTCCATCAAATCTTCGTGAACTGTGGGAGCTTGTTCAGGGGTCGTGGATCCGTATGGCTTCCCAATGCTTCCGGTGTCTTGTCGAGTCTATGCCGAGACGAATCGCTGCCGTCATCAGGGCAAAAGGTGGTGCTACACGTTACTAGACAGGTATCTCTAATTCAATTGCTCTTCAGTGTACAATAATATGTACATACTGTGTAAAATAGTTTGCCCCCCGCCCCCCACACACACACATACACACGCAGGAGCAAAGCAGTTGCTGAGGCGCGATCTAATGGGCACGACATAGGCGCCTCTGTTGGCGAATTGCGGAACTTAGCGAACACAACTGTAAAACTATGATAGATAGGGCAGAAATGTAAATTACAAAGTTGTAGAGCTGACTTTGCTTATTAGGAATCGATATCGCTGTTTTATTGAGCGGAGCTCTCTTTTCAAGACTCGAGACAATTAGTTGTTGGGGCATAGGTACGAGATGACACATCCGATCACCGTGATTTTTTGCATGCGATTAGACATCGTCCATGGTCAGGTTTTGACGCCTTCGGATTCCCGAAATTCCGTGTCATTGAGGAATAATCCTCCAAAAGCTTGCATTTTTAGGGGGTTTCCGGGTTTTGAGAAGGGGTCGTTTGTTACCTATCTCCTTCAAAGATCTTCAGCCGATCGCGGTGACACTTGCCACAGAGAAAGGGAAGGACATAGTGAGTGACGTGGGGTTGGTATCATGGTGATTGGTCGTGACGTATAAAAATAATGACCATTAAAAAACTGACCAGTTTTATTAATAATTGAAAAATCCGCTCTGTACACGAGACTCGGGACAATTAGTTTTTCGGGTATAGCTACGACATGCCATACCCGATCACTGGGATTTTTGGCATGCGATTAGACATCGTCCATAGTCAGGTTTTGACGCTTTCCGATTCCCGAAATTCCGTGTCATTGAGGAATTTCGATTAAAACTAGATGGGCTTTTACTTGAACCGTTTCACGAAGGTCGGCTCACTAACATTAATTTTAAAAAATCGTTTGAATTGAAAAACGAAGAAATGGAAAGACTCCGTCTGTTAGTTCAACACTTGCTTAATCTATAATAATAAAAGGAAGTTTGTGTATGTGTGTGTCTGTCTTTTGCGATGCAAAATGAAAAACGTGGTTCCCGATCTGAGTGTGTCTTTCCGCTTTGTTTACATGCAACCTGATCACAACCAATGTGAAGGCGTGAAGGAAAGTAGTTCATGATAAATTTTAGGCATTTGTTTTTTAGAATGTTTCGTACTTTTGTTCTGGAAGTCATAAATTTTACGCGTTCGTTTTTTAGAATGTGTTTTAATAGACGCCTTAATGAGCTTAGATTTTGCAATAGCTTCGCTCAAAATTTGCCAACTGTACCCGAGTTATCGGTTACCGTTGACGGCTTGTCCTAGTTAAGTACACATTATACACGTGTTTGCATTTTTACGAAAAATCACAATCTTATATTATTAAATTTAGTCGGTTCACATCATAAAGAAGCCTGCGTTATATCATTATATTCCCGAAAAGTGGGGGGGTCCTTTCGATTGGGGAACCCCGACTCTGAAAATCTGGAGTTGTCCCGACCCCAGTAGTTACGACTATGCCTTTACGTAGCATTATAGTTTCCATTCTGATAGATCATGTTACAATATATAAAACCCAGTGGCTAAAAAGAATGCATTTACCTTTTCTCAAGCACACAGTTACTGACTAATAGTTAGATATGTTCATGCAGTGTTCTTTATTTATTTATTTATGTATTTATTTATTTATTAGCTTTCGTAATTCTTCTAATTATATTTACTGCACAATCATTATCTTCATCTGCTGCTCGTATTAGTACCTGCTTCTAAAATTTCGTGATGAATATTTATCATGCACTTCTTTCCTCCTATTGTAAGATAAGATACAAATAAAAATGACATTCTGAATGAATTTTCTTTACAATGCGGGATTCTTGGTTTTAGCCTCGAGCGAAAAAAAAATAACCTTCTTCGTCTGCTTGTGTTTTTTGTCGAATGCTACTGGAAACAAATGTACTGAGGAGCTATAAAAACATCTGAATTTTTTATGCTCTCTTCGAGTTTTTTCTCCCACTCTCGTAACAGCTTTTTTTTAAGAATTTCTTTTTATACCCCCCGCCCCCCTCATCCTTCTTTCATTTCCTCCTAACCAACCTCCTAAGCTTTTAATGATTTTTTCTCAGTCATCCGTATTCTGGGTGATTACTGAAGAAGAGCCTTTTCTTCCACCCTGCTGTATACTTCTCCCCCCCTCATTTTTTCCCATTTTTTTTACTTGACGTCTTCGCAGTGTTATTATTTTCTCTCTCTCTCTCTCTCTCTCACTCTTGTCTCGTGTGCAATAAGAAATAGCGTTCTAACGATAATTTTCATATCGATTTCCATTGCAGCACGAGCGTTGCTTCTCTAGTGAACGGAGAGAGTATAAAAACTGGATGCGAAGTGGGGTGGGGTGGAGGAAGAATGGGATGATAGTTACTAGAGGGAGGGGAGTTACTATCGGGGATTTTTGCTGCTGCTGGGAATTTAGGAAGAGGAGGACACTGTCTGTAGCCTCATTACTCATTAGATCCTTCTCGTTTTCATGTCGAACAAAACACATGTTTTTCTTTGAACGTTCCCGTATTATTTATGTTAATGATACGTCGCGACTACTGTGTGGTCGTGGTGTAATGATTCTTGTCAGGTACTGAGTAATGCAGCCTTGTAGCCAACTTAAACAGGGCGTTCTCTAGTGTTTATTGCATAAAATATGTAAGGGAATGAAGACAAGTTTAATATGTGCTAACAAAAAATAAGTAAGGTATTGCACTGATGGGTAAATTTTTAACAAATAATGAATGAAATTATCACAATAGACAGGAAAAATACCGTCCGGATTAGAAGCTGTTCCCAACTCATGGTTCCACTGGGTATTTGGGTAATGTGAGATCGTGATAACAAAAAAAAAAAAAAAAAAAAGAGAAAAAGAAATGGTAGAAGAGAAAATATAAACAAGTTAGTAAAATCATGCAGTGCATTAATTATGATACGCTTTCCAACATACCAGAAATCATTACTCAAGTTATGAGCATAATGGCTGTGGAATAAACCTCTCTCCTGTGCCCTGACCTTTGACCCCATTTCAGTGATATTCAACAGAACCAGTTCAGTGTACCTCCGGAACAACATACCCAAGTTTTGTCGCAATATAAGCATTTTTAGTCAGGTCATGAAGATAATGGCTGTGGAATAAATCTCGCTCATGTGCCCTAACCTTTGACCCCATTTCGATGATATTCAACAGAACTGGTTCAGTATATCTCCAGAACAACATAATAAAGTTTTGTCGCAATCGAAGCATTTTTACATGAGTTATGACGCATAAGAGCGATGGAATAGATCCTGCTCCTATGTCCTGACCTTTGACCCCATTTCGCCCATTTTCAATAAGGTTAGTCCCTAGGTTGTCCCCTATCACATACTAAAATTTGATTGAAATCGAGCCATTTTTACGCGAGTTATTGTGCGGACAGGCAGACGGACAAACCAGGAGCATATACGCTTCTTCACCCAAGGTTGGAAAGCGTAAAAAATGACCTGAGATATATGCTGATGAGTTTGGTATGATTTGAAGATACGATCAAGATGGATTGAAATACACTATATTATTAAAAGTATTCAACTACCAAATATTTGAATAAGTGCAAAGAACGGTTGCGCAGGAGGTTGCGCTGTGAGTGGGAAGGTACGTATATAAAGCTGTGATGTTCTGTTGTGTTATTGGGAGTGAGTGAAGCTCGCCATTCTCACACAGCATACGTAGACCCAAACTTCTGATCGGGGTACATCCTGTTACTGGTTTTTATATCGGAGGTACGGTACAACGTCACAATCTGCATTTACATACGGCTACATTTGCGAAATGTGAATATGCAGATTCGAATCGTCGCGCATCGATTTCGGACATTTTAGGGTATTCAGGCGACAATGTATCTTATCCGTGTGAAACAAATTATGTTTTGTACTAATTAATTGATGTTCTACAACTTTGTAATTGGGAATTGTGCTCTATCTCCTTTCGTTTTCGATTTGCAATGGCCAACTTCCGCATTTCGCCACTAGGGGCGCTGCTATCCGTTGCGTTCGATCGGGCGTCGTTGCTTTACTATACCGTTATCTCACTTGCATAACTGTACCTCTCTCCGTTTGCAAGTTATTTCAGTCTAAAGGGACTTTCCTATGCACCCTGTATGTCTCCAATTAGGTAGAAAATAGTAAAACTATGCTACTAATCCGATTTAGTGGCATACGAATATGAACTACTCGACATAGAAATTACCCCCACTCAGAAGGAGTGAGGATAGAGAGGTGAAATTGAGCATGCTGTAGGAATACATAAGGGTTTTCCTTGATGTCATTTTTCAGCCACGTGCAGTGTTTATCAGATGAGATAATGCAGCAGAATGGGTATGCCTCAGTAAGTGGTTGCACCGCCGGGAACGGCAATACAGGCAGCATTACGGCATGGCAATATGTCATAAAGTCGACGGGTATCGTCCTGAGCAATGGAACACTAAGCACGGTTTAGTTGGTCCCATGATTCATCGAGATCGTGGCCAGGCCGATTCAATTGCAGACGAAGTCCAATATGGTCCAGGTTTTCGACTGGGGATAAATCGGACGAACTTGCCTCCCATGGCATTGTTTCAACATGTTGCAAACATTGTTTGGAGACCCAGGCGGTGGTGTGTACACGGGCGTATCTTCCTGGAAAATGGGGTGCTGTAGGCCATTCAGGAACGGTATCAAAATGGGCTGCAGAACCTCGCTCACGTGTCGTGCACCTGTCAGTGTCCCTGTGATGTGGACAAGAGGTGACCTACTATCATGCGCAATAGCACGCCATACCATGATGCCTGCCTGACGGACGGTGTTATGGTCGCGAACCAGGGCCGTAGCCAAACTCAATACTTACGGCTGGCTCAATAAAATTTAGGGCATGCTCAAAAAAGCTATATATTCTTACCTTTTTTTGAGCATTACTGAAATTTTACAAATTTCAACCCAGACTAAGTACCTTATGTAAATACATCAAGTATAAAAGTACCATTTTTGATTAACATGAATAAAAAAACAACAAGAGACATTTTGTAAAATGAAAATACATTTAAAATCGTGGCTTACCAATAGAAAATCAAAATAGTTGTAGTCGTCGGTTCTTTTATCCATTAAATTTTCTCAAAAGTAAGTCCATGTCAAGAGCTTCTGTGCGGTTTTGTTCGAATGCAAGAAGAGTCAAATTCGACATTCGTTGGGGGACACATCAAAAGCCGCTGTGGGCGGTTAATTCTCGTTAAAACAGAAAAGGTGGATTCACAAGTAGCCGTACTACAGCCGAAAGTCCTGGCTGTGGCCAATAAATTATAAGTATCTACTCGCTGCTTAAAAATTTCATCAAAAATGACTGAATTTGGGTTTTCTTTCTTCTGGGTTTGTATGAATCTGTTGACTACTGCAAATTCTCCTGGAGATGGAAGTTTCATTCCTAAAGTTTGGAAATATTTGACTTTGTCTAAATCAATATTTTCGTCTTCAGCACTGGAAACTGCAATTAGGAGTTTTTAATTTTCTACGAATCATTGGCAAGACAGGCGCAAAATTTTCCAGGGCAGGCGTCGCCTGCCCTGGCGTTTCCCTGTCTACGGCCCTGACGCGAACGAAACCCTCATCCGTCCACTCACTAGGGTGTTGCCATTCACGGATTCATCAATCGTCAGCTCCCAGATAGAAACGGGATTCATCACTAAAGACCACAGATGTCTATTTGTGACTCCAGTTCGCATGATTTCGGCACCAAGCCGGACGAGCGCTTGGCTGGCCTTCAATGGCAGTCGATGTAATGGTTGCCTACTGCGCAGGTTCGCCACATGTAACCTTCGGTTTACAGTTGGGGTCGTAATGGGGTACGTCCATGGCCGATGACACAGCACGTCGAATATCAGCTGCAGTGCTTTATGGTGACGAACGAGCGTGTCGAACAATCCTCCGGTCCAGGCTTGCTGACATCTGTGGGACTGCACCACTGCCGCCCCGACGCACGTACGAACCTTCATGTAGCCACTGATGCCAGCAGCGTTCAACATTTCGTGCATCCCGTTGCACATGCGCAGCGATACGACGTGTAGACCAGCCCGCTTCACACAGGCCTACAATTCTTCCTCTCTGAAACGCATCCAAATGGCGATAAACCTGCCGACGGCGTGTACTCGGCATTTTTGCCCTTCGCTGAACACTTTCCCAAACAGCAAATCTGAAGCGTCCGCCACACTTCCACCAGCGACCACACATTACCATTCCTGTTGCTGCTGAACCTTTATCTCACGAACGTGTGACGATCAGCTCCGGTTTGACATCATTTGCATATCTCGAGTGGGTACACCCACTGGGCGATTTGCATGTTTGTAGCGGGTCTGGTTCATTTGCCCGACGTTTACTTCTCGAAAGGTCACCGAAAAGATTGTTTCACCGAAAGATCACTTGACCGAAAAGTTCATTTCACCGAAGAGTCTCTTTACCTAAAAGTTCACTTCATGGAAAGGTCATTTCACCAAAGAGTCCGTATATCGAAAACTTTGGATTTCATTACAAGATCTGTTGAAGCATGGTGCAAGTTCGGCAGACAGACCACCGAAACGTTAAGGAATCATACTGAAATTGCACTTTTGATTTCTCCGTGTCACAGAGAGCACAAAGATATAGTTTTAAGACAAATCTTTTCTTTTAAGACAATCGGCCTCGGTTCAGGCCTTTTTAGCAAATTTTAATCATGTTCATAAGGTTTACATAGAAAGTTACTTTACATTTTATATAATGCTTATAAATATGAGTAGGGTTAAAATCTGTTAAAATGTCTTGTATCTAGGCCTACGGTCAAAAAAATTAATGTTTTGTGATTGAGTAAAAGTGGATCATTTTATTTAGTTGATTTGCTATGTGACCCTTATGAATATGAGCTCGGAAGATTAAAATTTGACAAAAAGGCACAGATCTAGGGCTTATAATTAATGCTATATTTCGAAAAACGTACTCATTAGGAAGTGTTTCATAGAAATTAAAAGTGTATTTTTTATACAATCCGATAATGTTTAGGTGGCCAGTTTTTAAAAAACCCGCACCACACTCCAACAGATCTCTAACAACAAAATTCTAAGTTTTCGATAAACTGACCATTCGGTGAAATGATCTTTCGATGTAATGAACTTTTAGGTAAAGTAATCCTTCGGTGAAATGAACTTTCGATCAAATGTCCTTTCGATGAAATGAACTTTTAGGTGAAATGATCTTTCGGTGAAATGAACTTTTCGGTCAAATGACCCTTCGGTGAAATACACCTTTCGATCAAGTGATTTTCGGCGAAGTGATTTTCGGTCAAGTGACCTTCCGATCAAGTGAACGATACCCGTTTGTAGCACACCTCCTTCTGGGTGAGGCAATTTCTATATCGGGCAGTGTATAAATAATCGTTTCCAAGCATTCGTACATCAACCAGATGGCTTTTTCAAGGAAGATAGACAGAAACTGTTGTCTTCTGGCTGTCTTCCTTGGAAAAGCCATCTGGTTGATGTGCGAAAGCTTGGAAACGATTGTTCATATATTTCTACGCCAATCAATCGGATTACTAGCATAAGTTTACTGTTTTTCTACTCTTAGATATTCGCTCAGAGGACTTACTCCATCTCCCAGAAGTACAAACACTAAATTTAACAAAATAAATTCATCTAATCTAACAAAATGGCTGCAAATTCGTAAAATTCTAGTGCGTTTGTCCAAGTTTCCTAAACTCTTCGACGGTCGCACCAGCCATATGTACTACTGGGGGTACCGGAAAGTAACGTCGTTTTTTTCGTTTTGTTTTTTGAGGGGGGCTAAGCTTGGGGATCAGTTTTGAGGTGTTCATGTACGTACAACGTAAAGTAGGTGTATGTACAAGTGAATGAAACTATTCGCCTTTAACTTATGTGGGTGTTTTTGTCTTCCAGATTTGCAGAACAAAATGAGTGACATAAAACCCGAGGAGAGACATGTTTTTCATTGTATGCTCGTATGAATTTCACAAAAGGAACAATACAACCGTTGCCACTAATAACATTTGCGCTGTTTATCCGAATGCGTTAAATGTCCGCAAGTGCCAGCGTTGGTTCGCCCAATTCCGGTCGGGCAATTTTGACCTCTCTGATACCCCTCGTGCAGGACGGCCCTTGGAGCTGGAGAATGACCTGCTGCGTGCAGCCGTTGAGGCACATCCTAGTCAAACCATTGATGAATTATCCCAACATCTTAATGCATCATGGTCTACTGTTCAAGAGCACCTGCAACAGATAGGGAAGGTTTATAGACAAGGAGTTTGGGTCCCACACCAACTTTCACGTGACAACAAAGCCCAGCGTTCCACCATCTGAAACTCTTTGCTAAACTCTTTCATCATGGTCTACTGTTCAAGAGCACTTGCAACAGATAGGGAAGGTTTATAGACAAGGAGTTTGGGTCCCACAGCAACTTTCACTGACAACAAAGCCCAGCGTTCCACCATCTGAAACTCTTTGCTAAACTCTTTCATCATGGTCTACTGTTCAAGAGCACTTGCAACAGATAGGGAAGGTCTATAGAAGGATTTTGGGTCCCACACCAACTTTCACCTGACAACAAAGCCCAGCGTTCCACCATCTGACACTCTTTGCTAAACTCTTTCATCATGGTCTACTGTTCAAGAGCACTTGCAACAGATAGGGAAGGTCTATAGAAGGAGTTTGGGTCCCACACCAACTTTCACCAGACACCAAAGCCCAGCTTTCCACCATCTGCAACTCTTTGCTAAACTCTTTCATCATGGTCTACTGTTCAAGAGCACTTGCAACAGATAGGGAAGATCTATAGAAGGAGTTTGGGTCCCACACCAACTTTCACCAGATAACAAAGCCCAGCTTTCCACCATCTACAAATCTTTGCTCAGCCGACAGGAAAAGGATCCATTTCTTCACCGAGTTGTCAGTGGAGATGAAAAGTGGGTTCTTTACATGAACAACAAAAGCAAAAACTAGTAGCTTTCTCCAGGTCAGATACCAGTTCCTAGGACAAAACCAGTCCTACACCCTATATAGGCTTTGCTCTGTGTTTGGTGGACTATCGCTGGCATATTTCACTTTGAGCTCTTGGAAAGGACAGACCGTAACGGCAGACCCCTATTTTCAACAACTGGACCGTTTGAAGCAAGCTCTTACTGTAAAACATCCAGCACTGGTCAACAGAAAAGGTGCCATCCTCCAGCATGATAACGCGAGACCTCACACGTCAAGACGAACCCAGCAGACGATCAGAAACTTTGGCTGGGAAGTTCTGCCCCATCCCCCTTATTCCCCTGACATTGCACCATCTGATTACCATTTGTTCAGATCTCTGCGGCACTTTTTTAATGGGAAAAGATTCCACAATACTGATGATGTCAAAACGGGGCTCTCGGGCATTGAAAGTTTGGTTTCACGATGGGCAAGTGTGATCGATAATGATGGCGATTATATAATTGATTGAGAAATAAATTTCTTCTGTTACAAACAGTGTTTCTCTTCTTTTCCGAAAACGACGTTACTTTCCGCCCCCCCCCAATAGCAGCTTAAATATTTTCGGAAGGGAGGGGGTAGGTAAAGCGCGGGCTCAAAGAAAAACGTTTGGTGGGCTGAAGCCCAACGCAGCCCACCCTCAGCGTTGCGCCTGCTGTGGAAACGATATTTTACGTATCGTAGCTTGGGAAACGTCTCTGTAACACCACCTGTAAAGCCATATCTGGCATCATAATTTCCACAATACTGAAATCATCTGTGTTTACTCTTGTTCCTCCCCTTTACTTTCCGCTCATTTTCGTCTGCTATAAATGTGCTTTTTCTTCAAGCGATTTTTCTGAATGGCTCTACACTGTAAATTTTTTACCTATCTACTCTTTTTCTATTATTAGGTCTTGCCTTTTACAAATGTTCGCCTGCCACCCTTATGGCGCAAAGGTCTAAGTGCTGGCTTCTGACCATTCGTCCGAGATAGTTCCGGGTTCGAATCCCGGTGAGGCGTGGATGTTATGTTTGTCTTACGGTACTGGCTCTCTCCCTTCCATTAAATCAGTGTCCCTAAATTAAAGAAGAGGGACTGCTTATAGACCATTGAGTTGCTCACGGTGATCGTTAAACCATTAGTCAGAAAAAAATAATTATGTATGTCGCCCCGGTTGATGAGTAGTCAGAGGTGCGGGATTCTGGCTAACCTTCAAAGTCATAATTTGGCAGCATGAGTGACATGTTTGTCACCCGGCGTTGACTTTTACCCGGTCCTGGAACCAGTCGTCCGAAATATAAGCTTCAGATGCGTACGGGGGTCTTTTTTTTTTTTTTTTGAGGTTTTACGACCAACGTGAGCAACTCAACTATAAGCAGTCGGCCATCCTAAATTTAGGGCCACTGATTCTAGGAATGGGAGAGAGAGCCAGTGCCGTAAGACAAACACAACGTCCATGCCTCACCGGAATTCGAACCCGAACCCAGCTCGGACGAATGATCAGAAGCCAGCGCTCAGACCACCGCGCCACCGGTGTGGCATGGGGTTCATTAAACAACAAAACAAAACAAATAGAAAAGATGGTCTTGAAGCGTCGTGCACATTCCCTTGCTTGTGCATGCCTTTTTGATGCAGCTCAGATTTCTTCCCCTCCGTACTGTCATATTGTCAGCTCGAACTTGGCTTCCGCCATTTCAGAACGACAGCATGTAAATGTACCAAACCGAAGTGGTGTAAGCAGGAAAAATTATGCAAGCTGTTAATCCGGAAATGAGAGTGAGAATCAAATCACGGTTGGAAAAACATCGTTGGATAGGGATGGGTAATGATGGGAGAGAACTCTTATGTCGCTGATTGGCTGGGGAGTAGGAAGGGGGACTTTGCGGGGTCAGAGCGTGAAAGGGCCGAATACGTAGGCATTATGCAAAAATAAGACAACTGAGCAAAATGCTGTCTCCTAAAGAACTAAACCTGCGAAACGTTAACGGCCGTCCGAGGAAGGAGGATTCTAAGATTGTCCGCTTCCCGAGGAAATAAAGAGGATGTCCACACATTATTAGAACGATTTTCCAGCAATCTAATTAATGTTTAAAATAAAGTAATTTATTTCTTAAATGTTTTCTCTGGTAGCCCTTTTTCTGGACTGTTAACCTACATCTAGATTTCCAAGATAACAGGGAATTTCTCAAAATTGGTATTGGTATTTTATTCAAAAAAATTGGTATTGGTATTTTATTCAAAAAAATTGGTATTGGTATTTTATTCCACTCCTCTTCCACTACTTTCCATAGTCCAATCATTGTTTTAGGTCTGCGTTTTAGAAAGCGCGCTTTTTAGCAGTCCGAACGCAAAATAGTCCATTGGTGACACGTTTGAAGAAATATGAGCAAAAGGTATAGATCAGCAAAACCAAAGCTGTCGAATGCACGATTAAAAAGTTGAAAAACTTGCATTTAAAAATTGATATTTATTTACAAGTTAAAAAGGTAGAGATAAAATCAGCTACACGGCAAGCACTTTCGAGGCTACTTTAGCCTCATCATCGGGCCCAATTGCGCGAAAGGATGGTTACAGGCATTTATATACAATCATGGAATAATATAACTCGTGTTGCCAAACTGAAAATGGTATGTTACAATTAATTATATGTAAATTGGACTTACCTAACTGGAAATTCATCAAGTGAGGCATTTAGCTGGTTCAGCAGTAGGACCCAAGGGCGAGGTATAGTTACAGGTAAGTCGTCATTACAACAACTGGTGGAAAAACGTGTTATACACCAACTTTCAGCGAGCAACAAAGAATGTTTGTCAGGTGCAGAAACAATTAGTGTTGTACGACTCCAGTCCGTGAAATTTTCACCTTGCGCAACTGTGCGGGCTAAAGCAGAAGAGGTAGAACCAATACGTACTGGGTATTTGTGCTCTGCCACCCGTACTTCCACCGAACGTAGGGTAGAACCTATATAGGAAGTGTCTTCAGAGTCCGGAGAGTTGGACACAAGTGGAATGTTATAAACAACCATGTCTATGTAATGGGTGAATCCTGTCTCGGTCCTTGCGCAAGAAATTGAATAAATTATAGGTGCGTATTCCAAAAGAAATGTGAAATTTAGCACAGGCATTCCCAAGGATCTTAACTTAAACGGTATAGACTTTGTGAAAACACAGTTTTGTCCACGCAGGCCATAGAATCCGAATCCCCTCACTCCGGAGTAAGTCGCTCTTCCAACTGAGCTACGCGGACATGTTCTCTCATTGCTATCTGCCTTTATCTAATGTGCGTCCTTCGGTGCAGGTGTGTCACATCTCCCCCCCCGCTCGAAAAAAAGGGCCGGGACCATATGTCGCTGTAAGCAGTCATCCGCTGAAGAACGTGCATCTAAGAAATCACAGACAATTTGGTGTGTGGAACGGAACATCACACACATTTATTTTTTCGAAGCACTGAAGAAGGGATTCTCATTTTTCCTGTCTCGCAGTGTGGAAAGAACATCACACCATTGCGAGAAACTTAACGGCCAGGTCATCCTTGAAGTTAGAGCGCCAACGTAAAAACACTGTTTGTCCACGGAGGGCATCGAAATCGGGTCCCCTCACTCCGGAGTAAGTCGCTCTCCCTAATGAGCTACGCGGACATGTGCTCTCATTGCTATCTGCCTTTATCTCATGTGCGTCCCGCGGCGCAACACGTCACAACTTGATTGATACCCATCTCTTTTTTTTTTTTTTTTCAAGAAATAGAGTGGTAGATTTGGATGTATGACTGGTAGCCTTCTCCTGATGGAGTTCTACTCTTTGAAGACTCTGTGGATAAAGGAATGCTATTTCCTCTTTAAATATAGGAGTTAAAACATTATTTTGGTAATATGTAGAATTGATTTTAACATTCTTTTCAACTTTTCTTAACTTTAATTTCCCATTGTACGAGAAACCACACTGAGAAAAACGTTTTGTTAATTCAACAAAAATTTTGTTGAATCAACAAAATTGTTTGTCGATATACAGTCAACAAAAGTTTTTGTTGAATTTGCAAAATTATTTCGTTGAAAATTATTGCTGATTTAACAAAATTTATTGTTATCACGACAAAACGTTTTGTTCATTTAACAAAATGATTAGGTCGATTTTTGGGAATTTGTTTGATCCAACAAAACATATTGTTATCATGACAAAATGTTTTGTTGGATCAAACAAATTCCCAAAAGTCGACAGATCATTTTGTTAAATGAACAAAACGCTTTGTCGTGATAACAATAAATTTTGTTAAATCAGCAATAATTTTCAACGAAATAATTTTGCAAATTCAACAACAAATTTTGTTGACTGTATATCGACAAAATTTTTTGTTGAATTAACAAAACGTTTTTCTCAGTGCAGCTATAATCATGAATCCTTTACTTTTTTTGGATTCTTGTAACCAAGTTTGTAAGTCTTTTTCTGCTCTTTTACGATAGTAAATCGACCTTTTTGTATTACTGTCGTTTAGGTAGATCCATGCTTCAATAGTCACAATAAATTTCCATCTGCCTCCGGTTAAGTGATTTTTGTAAAGAAGTCTATACCATGTTCTGCGCTCATCCATGTGCCTAGGCAAAAATCGGTGAACATTATGTTTTTTAGTTTTTTTCATATCCAAATCTTTGTTTTACTTTGCTTAGAGCTGATACAGAGGTTTTTAACGACTAAGGATTGCTCTTTGGGTCGGTGGATTTTCTTTTAAGACCCAAGACCTTACTTTTGAAAGTGCACCTTCTTGGATATTCGTTTTATGTACTTTTTTCCGTTAAAAGCAATGATTGGCGACTTTTCCCTCTACTATAAATAATCTTGCTTATTTTACATTTAGAAATGCTAATTCCATGATTTTCACAGCCTTTTTTAATTACAGAATAGGAATATTTCTCTTGGTAAAGAGCAAAAACATGACCTTCTATCAGTGCTGCCACTGACGCGCTGTAGCGCATAAATTACTCCAAAACGAAATAAATTACCCGTATTTAGAAATTGTATGCGCCTTTTGGGACCCACATTTTATTTCGGATTTTTTAACCTGTCATTTGGCAAAAGTCAAATTCGTGAGGATTAGGGAAAGAACGAAATCAGCCAGAAATTCACCATCCGTCAAGATTATGTAGATATAAAATATCATCATTATCATCATCATTGTCAACCATTATCAATCCACTGCTGGACGAAGGTCTCCCCAAGTTTCTTCCACAACGGTCTGTCTTGTGCCAGTCTCCTCCAGCCGCCAGGTGGCGCAGTAGTCTAAGCGATGGCCTCTGATCATTCGTCCGAACGGGGTCCGGGTTCGAATCCCGGTGAGACATGGATGTTGTGTTTGTCTTACGGCACTGGCTCTCTCCCTTCCCTGGAACCAGTGACCCTAAATTAGGGACGGGCGACTGCTTATAGCCCATTGAGTTGCTCACGGTGGTCGTTTAACCTCCAATCAAAAAAGAAAAAAAAAGTCTCCTCCATGTTACTAACGCATACTTTCGAATTTCATCCACCCATCTCACATGTGGTCTTCTTCTGGGTCTTTTCCTGTCCTTTGAAATCCAGTCTAAAATTTCGGCTGTCCATCGATGGTCTGTCCTTCTGGCAACATGTCCAGCCCATTGCCATTTCAGGGATTTTACTTTGATCATGATGCCTTCCACTCTTGTCATTTTTCTGATCCACGAGTTTCTCTTATCTCTCCTGGTACAACAAGCATGCACCTCTCCATGCCACTTTGAGTTTTTTTTTTTTTTTTGATTGGAGGTTTAACGTCCACCGTGAGCAACTCAATGGGCTATAAGCAGTCGCCCGTCCCTAATTTAGGGTCACTGGTTCCAGGGAAGGGAGAGAGCCAGTGCCGTAAGACCAACACAACATCCATGCCTCACCGGGATTCGAACCCGGACCCCGTTCGGACGAATGATCAGAGGCCATCGCTTAGACCACTGCGCCACCGGGGCGGCCCACTTTGAGTTGTCTGCAGTCTTTGTACGTCTCTTTTAGTTAAGGTCCACGTCTCTGCTCCGTACTTAATCACTGGAAGGATGCATTGATCAAACACTTTTCTTTTAAGACATAATGGCATATTGCCCTTGAAAATTATCCTGTTTCATCCCAAAGCTCTCCATCCAAGTTTCATACGCCGATTAATTTCTTCATCAATGTGACCGTCACTTGATATCTCCTGTCCAAGATAAATGTAGGTATTGGTTATCTTCAGCTTTTCCCCATCAATCGATAAATCTTCATTTCTTGTAAAAGCATTTTACATCACTTTTGTCTTCTGAAAGTTCATTTTTAATCCCACTTCTTTACTCTTGTCAGCAAGTTCCTGGATCATACTCTGCAGCTCTGGTGGGGTAGTTGCAAAAATGACTACGTCATCAGCAAAACGAAAGTGAAGTTAGATAATCTCCATTAATCTTTATCCCTTTGTTTTCCCAGTTCAGTGATTGAAAGACATTTTCCAAAGTGGCATTAACGAGTTTGGGACATATAGTGTCGCCTTGTATCACTCCCTTTCCAATTTTAATGGGAGCTGTATTCTCAAAGATCCGAATCTTTGCACTTGCATTTTCAATGATGTTATTACTAATATCAATGTATGCATCTTCAATATCGCAGGATTTCAAAGCCATTGTAACTGCTGATGGTTTCACCGAATCAAAGGCTTTTTCATAATCGATAAAAGGCATATATAACGAAAGTTTATGTTCCCTCGCTCTTTCAATTAGTTCTCTCAGTACGTAGATATGATCTATAGTGCTGTAGCCACTCCTGAATCCAGCTTGTTCTCTTGGTTGAGCCATGTCCAGTGTCACCTTATAGCGATGTGAAAGAACTTCAGTGAAGATTTTATAAACCACTGACAGAAGGTTGATACGTCTGCAGACCTATCAGCCTCCTGTCAGGATCTCAGGAGGCTGATAGGTCTGCAGACGTATCAACCTTCTGTCAGTGGTTTATAAAATCTTCACTGAAGTAGCAGGATCATTGTAGCATTGTTCCAATCCTCAGGAATCTTCCCTTCATTAAGGCACCGAGTGAAAACTAGGGCGAGTGTAGTTTCAATTTCTCCACTTGCTTCTTGTATGATTTCTTCGGTAATTCCATCTTCTCCTGGAACTTTTCTACGTTTCATGTTCTTGATTGCATATACAACTTCTGCTTGGAGGACTGGAAAACCTCTGGTACTGGTACCTTTCGTAATGTCCGGAGTACCTGTATCATCCCTTTTATATATTTTTGAGTAGAAATCTTAAATCCTGTTCACGAATCGTGTCGAGCACGGTGTGCGATTCTCCTTGGATCTCGTCCACGGTTTCAAAACGGCGACCCTTGAGCTTCAGCTTCATCTTCGGGAACAGAAAGAAGTCGCAGGGGGCCAAATCCGGCGAGTAAGGCGGGTGAGGAAGGGTAGTCGTGCTGTTGCGGCTGCAAAACTGGCGTGTTGCTAACGCTCTGTGAGCTGCTGCATTGTCGTGATGGAGCAGGAAATCGCCCGTGCGCCACATTTCAGGTCGTTTGCGGCGAATGTCCTCCCTAAGACGCCGCAGAACATCGCAGTAACAAAAGGGCGGTGATGGTCTGGCCCTGAGGAACGAATTCACGGTGCACAACCCCACAAATGTCGAAGAACACGATGCGCATGCTTTTGGTTGCGCTCAGGACCTGACGGGCCTTCTTCGGTCGTGGAGATGCCGAGCTCTTCCACTGCGACGACTGTTGTTTGGTCTCCGGGTCGTAATCGTAGACCCAAGTCTCGTCCCCAGTGATGACCCGCGACAAGGATGTTGGTTCATTCACCACCTGCTCTAGAAGATCTTGGCAGAGTTCGACACGGCTCTAGTTTGCAGTCTATACCGAAATCGCAGCTGTGTTCCGCACGTGGTCATCAATTAGCGTGTAGCACAGCTCCCGATATTCACAGAACAACGTCACTCGGCACAATGACTCAGGAAGGTTACTGCCCTTGACCGCTGCTCGCGCATCTACGTATTGCCATCTGTTGGCGCGCTATGTACTAGTCTCGGAACTTTTTGATCGCACGATGTATAATATCGAAACCAGGGAACAAAAGTTGTACAGAAAGAATAGAGCTACAAAAAAACACACACTGAAGTGCCAGAAAAATTGGTACACCAGTCTAATACTTAGTAGTTTCCCCACGGGAGCGCAGGACTGCAGAAATAGGACGGGGCATGGACTCCACTAGCTTCTGGAAATATGTTGTAGGCAATGCACACCATACTTCCTGCAGAGCGTTCCACAATTCGGGTGGATTCCGAGGTCTCGAATTCCTGTCTTCGATAGCACATTCCCAAATGTGTTCTATCACGTTCAGATATGGAGACTTGGGTGGGAATGGCAACACCCCAAACTCAGATGAATACTCCTCTAACCATAATGTGGCGTCCCGACACCTGTGTGGAGGTGCATTTCCCTGTTGGAACAGGCACAACCCATTAGCATGAATGCAGGACATGAACGGGTGTACCTCGTCAGAAAGGATGCGCACATAGCGTTGGCCGGTCACAGACGTTTGTAGACGTACCAGGGGTCCCAGTGAAGTCCAGCTAAACACACCCCATACCATTACGGACCCCCCACCAGCCGGTACAGGGTCTCCATTCTTCCAAAACGTGAGCTGTTGTTTAAATATCACCGTTTCGATATCAATCACTAGCACCAGAGAGCATAAGCATACCTCCGCATAAGGCATGCTCTGTTCTCTGATGCGAGTGATTGATGCAGAACACTCTTGGTCTAACCATTCGTACGAGATGGGTCTGGGTTCGAATCCCAGTGAGGCATGTGTGTTGTGTTTGGCTTACAGCACTTGCTCTTTCCTTTCCCTTGAACCAGTAGCCTTAAATTAGGTACGGGCGACTGCTTATAGCCTAGTGCTGCTCACGGAGGTCATTAAAACTCCAGTAAAAAAAAAACACTTGGACGGATGATTTATTGAAGAATTCGAGCTTTTTTTTTTTTTAATAGAACAACGTGTAACGTACCAGGAGATGTGACGTACCTGCCAGAAGGACGCACACGACATAAAGGCAGATAGGAATTAGAATAAAAACGTCCGCGTAGCTCAATTGGTAGAGTGACTTATTCCGGAATGAGGGGATCCGGGTTCGAATCCTGGCGCGGATAAAAATGACGGAGAAATTTACTTCGTTATAATGGCGCCCGAACAGGGACGGATAACCCGACAGTTCAAATTCTCGCAATATTGTGATGTTATTTCCACACCGCGAGATAGGAAAAATAAGAGAATCCCTTCTCCAGCACTTCAGAAAAAAAAAAAAATAAATAAAAAAAAAATAACAAGGGGGAGATGATGTAACGTACCAGGAGATGTGACGTACCTGCCAGAAGGACGCACACGACATAAAGGCAGATAGGAATCAGAATAAAAACGTCCGCGTAGCTCAATTGGTAGAGTGACTTATTCCGGAATGAGGGGATCCGGGTTCGAATCCTGCCGCGGATAAAAATGACGGAGAAATTCACTTCGTTATAAACGGAGCTCGTACTGAAGTAAATTCAACTATTTGAAATAAATACCTGAATTTTTTTTTTTGGAAATTGCTATTAAGTGCTAATCTTCAAATAACGCCGTCCTCTTCAAAAGTGATATAAAGTTGTAAGATAAACATTAGAGCAACGTTCTCATTTCTTTGCGAAATATTCATCACTTCGTGCAAAGCGACATCGCTTGCTGTAATCCATTTTTTACGCTTTCCAACCATAGGTTGAAGAAGCGTATATGCTCCAGCTTTGTCCGTCTGTCTGTCTGTTTGTCCGTCTGTCTGTCCGTCTGTCCGCTCCATAACTCGCGTAAAAATGGTTCGATTTCAATGAAATTTTAGTATGTGGTAGGGGACAACCTGGGCATGAACCCTATTGGAAATGGGGTCAAAGGTCAGGACATAGCAGCGGGATCCATTCCATCGCCCTTATGCATCATAACTTACGTAAAAATGCTTCGATTGCGACAAAACGTTATCATGTTGTTCCGGAGATATACTGAACCAATTCTGTTGAACATCATCGAAATGGGATTAAAGGTCAGGGCACAGGAGTGAGATTTATTCCACAGCCATTATCCCCATAGCTTGACTAAAAATGCTTCTATTGCGATAAAACTTTAGTATGTTGTTCCGGAGGTATACTGAACCAATTCTGTTGAATATCATCGAAATGGGGTCAAAGGTCAGGGCAGACGAGCGAGATTTATTCCACAGCCATTATCCTCATAACTTGAGTAATGATTTCTGGTATGTAGGAAAGCGTATCATAATCAATGCATTGCATGATTTTACTAACTTGTTTTATACTCTGCAGGACCCAAACTTCAAAGTTCGGCTCGAAACAAGAGAAACATTTCGTCTAGCTGCGTACACGCGAACGAGGAAGTGCGCGCCTGAAGTCGAAAAAATAAAACGTATCGGCTTATGTTGCATAAAGCAACGAGAGACGAAACTGGTTGTTTTATGATAGGTCAGCTGATACTGCTGATCTGGTTGTTAGTCGTGTCAAAGTGTTGTTGCAAATGATCAAATAGCCAATAAATTCCAGGTGGCGCTTTCACGAGTAAACGCATCGCACGAGGGGACGAAATCAAGTTCCTGTTGTATCGAACGTCTTCATGTTTCTTTTTTACCGTAGGGTTTGTCTTTGCTTTGTATCAGTGTGGGTCAGTGGCAAGATTTGTTGTTCCGGTACTCATTGCTTCATCGCGACAAAATTCAGATAAGCTGTTTTGTTTATAATTGAGGTGACCTCAACTGCGTTTCGGTTATAGGTTATGAGTGATGGGGATCGAGGTATATTTCATGGCAAAGTTTACTGGGGTTGGAATTCGAAAGCATTGCGCAATACTGGAGCTTGAACTTTATATACTAATAACTTCTTCCTGTTGAATAGACGCGCTGCTTTCAGCGACGTAGCCAAAAATTCATTTCAGATAAGGGGCGAGATACTCTGTTCTTCTAGTACATACACTGCTCTACCATTGATATCCGGGCACCCCTCTATTGATAGGGAATTATGTCCCACGTAAGACCCAACTACCATGGAACCCGTATATAACGAAGTTGAAGGGAAGGTCGAAAGCGTTCGATTTATGCGGCCTTCGTTATAACCGGACGGATAAAAAAAAAGTCTATTTTGGCATATGTCATATTAAAACCAGTCAATTAATCGAAGATAACTGTCGTTGGTCGCTGCACGTTGAACACCAGTGGTCGGCCGTGAGAGTTTTTCTCGCACTACTTTTTTCCGCAGTTTTAAGTAGCTACTCAATAACAACACTTCCGAATTTTCTTTGCAAGAAATATAGTTAATGTACACTGGTTTCCATAAATTAAGCAACAAACCGAAAACTCGCGTTAATTGGGCGAAATATAGTTCAAATTACACGAAATTTGCATATGTTAAGGGTGAACATCGATGTACGGAAGGCAAATGAGTGGCGCTGGCAGCGCTTAATGCAAATGCGCAAGAGCTTAAAACCAGCTGTTGCGGAGGGAGTCGCCAATTCATGTACGTCGGTGAATGACAGATTTCAAGATAGCGATTTTGTTAACATGGCTTCGTGACGTCACTTACCAGTGGAGTTACGCTACAGAGCGATAGGCCGACTCGAAGAAGGGCAACGGCAGGCGAACGTCGCAAGATGGCTCAACGTCGACGATCGTTCTGTGGTCAGCAGGATGTGGCAGCAGTTCCAAGCCACGGGTGCAGCTTCCCGAAGGTACAGCGAAGGTAGGACAAGGGCAACGACCTCCGGGGATGACCGGTATTTGCGGCTTTCGTCGCGGTGGAACAGGACGGCTACACCGACTCATCTCAGATCTGTGCTTGCGGCAGTCACCGGACGGACGGTATCAGCTTCGACGGTATGCAGAAGGTTACATGCAGGAGGGCTCTATGCTCGGCGACCGGTATTATGCGTGCCCCTCAACCCCCACCACCGGAGGGAACGTTTCAATTAGGCACGAATACATGTGAACTGGACTCAGAATCAGTGGAGGTCCGTTCTGTTCACTAATGAGTCTGTTTACAGAGTGATTCTCGTCACGTTTACATCTGGAGAGAGGCCGGTACTCGCTGTCTTTCCTCTAATATGCAGGAAAAGGACATCTATGGTGGTGGTAGTATTCTGGTGTGAGCAGGAATATCGTTAGACGGCCATACCGACCTTTATGTGTTGCCATATGGAAACCTCAATGCTCAGAGGTATAGAGACGACATCCTGGACCCTATTGTTCGTCCGCATGCGGCCGGAATTGGCGATACATTTGTGCTGCAGGCAGTTTGCTCGTGCACCAGTATCTGGAAAATGATACTATAGTCCGTATAGAGTGGCCAGCACGCTCTCCCAATCTAAATCCCAGTAAGCATGTCTGGGATGCTCTCGGGAGGCGTATTGCTAGCCTCCAGCCCCCTCCCCGAACCCTGCAGGGGCTCCTCAATGCTTTGCTCGAGCAATGGACGCAGCTGCCCACGGAACTGCTCCACACCATAATTAACAGCATAGAACATCGCTGCCGGGCCTGTATTACTACTCGGGGTAACCACACTTCGTATTGAAGTACCTTTTCCTATTTCATCTTGATACCTATCTTTCTGCATTTTCATATTTGCATCACTCATCAAAATGTAAATGCTTTGTATCACATGTCATTACAGTTTGTTTGTTTTTTCATTCGGTCTGATAAAGCTTACCACCAAATTTCATCCGAATCGGTTGCATACTTTTCGAGATATCACGATTTTTTCATTTTTTTTGCTTAATTTATGGGAACCAGTGTGTATATATATCTGGTCCTTGATAAAGCCAAGGCTCAGTATTCTCGACACCTTCTACATTCAGTAGTTTTATTTTATTTTTTTATCTTTTCTCCTTTTACTCACACAGGTAGATACATAACCTTTTCTATGTTGTACTAGGTGTGAGTCAAAATTTTATATGTATTTTTTTGCTTAGGTATCTTCTTTATAGAATGTGAATTCTGAATTTTCAAAACTGCTGCGTTGCGCGTTTTGATCTTCAGGTTATTTTGCAACATTCGTTTTAAATTCTAAAGTTTTTCCTTAGTCTTCAGTTTTGCTCTTAAGTATATATATATATATCATCATCATCATTGTCAACCATTATCAATCCACTGCTGGACGAAGGTCTCCCCAAGTTTCCTCCACAACGGTCTGTCTTGTGCCAGTCTCCTCCATGTCACTCCCGCATATTTACGAATTCCATCCACCCATCTCCCATGTGGTCTTTTTCTGGGTCTTTTCCTGTCCCTTGGAATCCAATCTAAAATTTCGGCTGTCCATCTATGGTCTGTCCTTCTGGCAGTATGTCCAGCCCATTGCCATTTCAGGGATTTAACTCTGATCATGATGTCTTCCACTCTCGTCATTTTTCGGATCCACGAGTTCCTCTTCTTATCTCTCCTGGTTATACCAAGCATGCACCTCTCCATGCTTCTTTGAGTTGTCTGCAGCCTTTGTATGTCTCTTTTAGTTAAGGTCCACGTCTCTGCACCATACGTAAGCACTGGAAGGATGCATTGATCAAACACTTTTCTTTTAAGACATAATGGCATATTGCTCTTGAAAATTATGCTGTTTCTTCCAAAAGCTCTCCAGGCAAGTTTTGTACGCCGATTAATTTCTTCATCAATGTGACCCTCACTTGATATCTGCTGTCCAAGATAAACGTACGTGTCTGTTATCTCCAGCTTTTCTCCATCAATCGATAAATCTTCATTCCTTGTAAAAGCATTGAACATCACTTTTGTCTTCTGAAAGTTCATTTTTAATCCCACTTCTTTACTCTTGTCAGCAAGTTCCTGGATCATACTCTGCAGCTCTGATGGGCTAGTTGCAAAAATGACTACGTCATCAGCAAAACGAAGGTGGGTTAGATAATCTCCATTAATCTTTATCCCTTTGTTTTCCCAGTTCAGTGATTGAAAGAAATTTTCCAATGTGGCATTAAAGAGCTTCGGAGATATGGGGTCACCTTGTCTCACTCCCTTTCCAATTTTTATGTGTGTTGTATTTTCAAACAGCCGAATCTTTGCACTTGCATTTTCATAGATGTTATTAATAATATTAATGTATGCATCTTCAATACCGCAGGATTTCAGAGCCGTGGTAACTGCTGATGGTTTCACCGAATCAAAGGCTTTTTCATAATCGATAAAAGCCATGCACAATGGAAGTTCATATTCCCTCGCTCTTTCAATTAGTTCTCTCAGTACGTGGATATGATCTATTGTGCTGTAGCCACTCCTGAATCCAGCTTGTTCTCTCGGTTGAGCCATGTCCAGTGTTACCTTCAAGCGGTGTGAAAGAACTTTAGTGAAGATTTTATAAACCACTGATAGGAGGCTGATAGGTCTGTAGTTCCTGAGATCCTCAATGTCACCTTTTTTATGTAGCAGGATCATTGTAGCATTGTTCCAATCCTCAGGAATCTTCCCTTCATTAAGGCATCGAGTGAAAATTTGGGCGAGTACTGTTTCAATTTCTCCACTTGCTTCTTGTATGTTGTCTATAGTAATTCCATCTTCTCCTGGAGCTTTCCCCCGCTTCATGTTCTTGATTGCATGAGCAACTTCTGCTGGGAGGACTGGAAGAACTCTGGTACCTTTCATGATGTCTGGAGTACATGTATCATCCCTTTCATATAATTTGGAGTAGAAATCTTTCACTCTTGTCAAAATTTCGCCTCTATTTCTTGTTATAGAACCATCTTCTTTTCTCAGAGCCATAATCTGTTTTCTTCCCTTACTGAGATGTCCCTTTGCTATCTTTAGGCTTTGGTTGTTTTCAATTGCTTTCCTCACTAGCTCACAGTTGAATTTCCTTACGTCTTCAGTGATACTTTTTCGTGCTGTCTTGCATAGCTCTATATATTCCACTTTGGAAGTCACATCTTCTTTAGTTGTCCTCATCTCTCTTCTTTTTTGCATCAACATTTTGGTTTTTCCTGATAATTTGTTTACATGCAACTTGTTCTTAGACCCAGCTAATTTTGTTGCTGTTTCCATAAGAGCTTTGGTTACTTTTCTGTTAACTTCCGAAATATCCACTTCTTCCGATGTTAGGCCTTCTAAAGCAGAGAATCTGTTCTTCAGTTCCAACTTGAAAGTATTATGGTGTTTTTTAAGGTTGGTTATGTCAATAGATTTTGTTTGTCTTATGAGCTTGCCACGTTCCAGTTTAGTGTTGAGGTGCATCTTACATCTCACCAATCTATGGTCACTACCTGTGTTGAACTTGTTCAGCACACTGCAGTCTTCGATGACGAATTTTTTGTTACACATAATAAAATCAATTTCACTTGTCGTCCCAATTGGATGTCTCCATGTCCATTTCCTGTGTGGCTTTTTCTTGAAAAAGGAATTCAAGATGAAAAATCCTTCTGCCTCTGCAAACTCAACGAGAGTATTTCCACGCTGGTTTCTGTTGCCGTGACCGAATTTACCTACTGAAGTTTCATTCTGTTGCCGGTGCCCTATTTTTGCATTGAAATCTCCCATAATTATCTTCAAGTGCTGCTTACCTTTATTATTTAGATGACGAATTTCCTCATAAAATTCTTCAATTTCTTCTTCAGGATGACTTGTGGTGGGTGCATAAGTTTGAATAATCTGAGCCTGGTATCTTCTCGATAGTTGGATAACGAGTCGTGCAGCTCTGTCAGAGGAACTTTCAACTTCTACCACTTTATCCTTCAGTTTCTTGTTTATTATAAATCCAACACCACTAGTTCTGCCAGTATCTATCCCACGATAATAGAAGAGATGTCCACTTTTCAGTTCAATGAGATCTTCTCCTTTTCTCCTTACCTCACTTAGCCCGACGATGTCCCACTTGATCCTTTGTAGTTCCTCTTCCAATTCAAGAAGCCTTGAATCAGAAGATAGGGAGCGTCCGTTGTAGGTAGCCAAGGTCAGCATCAAATGGCAGCCTAGTCCGGTCCTCCGGGGATTCTTAGCACCCTCTGCCTTCATGTCGCACTGGCCGCTGCCTTGGCCAGGTACATTCCAGCTGCCGGAGACTGAGGGCCAAGATTTAAGTTGTAGAGTCATTTTGGAGGTGTTTGGCCATAACTCACCACGCTGGCCAAGCGGGTTGGTGAGTGTGGGATAGCATTTCCTCTGATCCCGATAATATAGTTATACCGCTATTTGCGGTCGTCAGAGCCCCTTTAGTGGGAACAGGATGCACCACGAGAAGGCGGGGTTGACATTTGTCAAGGAGAGGCTGTGATGTTACGCATCACCTGACCTTACATCCCATATATATATATATATATATAGTTACAAATTAAATTACACGAAAAACGCCCTCGTATCATCGCGTTATGTATAAGAATACAAAACACAAACGCCAGCGATCGCTTGAGGAGAAAAGCTCTCACGTGATGTAAACGCCAGCGGTCGCTTGATGAGAGAAACGTTCACATGGTGCACACGGAAGCAAAGAGCAGACAGACTCTTTGAAGGTCAAAGACGCGCTGATCCTAATCGGAACTCATAACAGATTGTTGAGGAAAAAGTCAGCTCTAACGGGGTGTTTCCCCCAGGGTTACTTCCGAATAAATGCTGCTCTTTATATGGGAAGCGTGAGAGAAATTCTCTTAGCGTGACCACAGGTGGAAGAGAGTCACGGGTCACCGGGTCGACAATTTCTTTTGGGTCAAACGGGACGGGTCAAGGTGTTCCTGACTCGATTTCGATCCGTTTCTATTTTTGAAAAAAAAAAATCAAAGAACCCTCCAGAGGTCTTTGAAATAATACACAGGGTGAGTCGAAAGTTTTGCAATATTTGGATCACTTTATGTCTTCTTACGTACCTTTGCGACTAAAGGTGACTAGCATTCAAAGTATAGGCCATCGTGTTGCACCGTCTTTAGCCATCTGTCTGCCATTTCTTCGATTCCGCTGCGGTACCAGTTCTTGCCCTTCGAGGCGAAGAAATGCTTCACCCCAGTTGCCACCTCCACCTGGTTGTGGAAATTCCGCCCGCGAAGGAAGTGGGCCATGGACCGAAACAAGTAATAATCCGACGGAACAACGGCCGTGCTATATGGTAGAATGAAGGTCCGACTATATGGTAGAATGAAGGTCCGACTATATGGTAGAATGAAGGTCCGACTATATGGTAGAATGAAGGTCCGACTATATGGTAGAATATATAGGTAGAATGAAGGTCCTATTCTACCATATAGTCTGGACCTTCATTCTATACGGTAGAATGAAGGTTCGGACTATATGGTAGAATAATCCGATGGCGCAAGGTCCGGACTATACACTGAGTGGCCACTTTATTATGACCACCCCCTCAGTACTTCGTTGGGCCACCTTTTGCCTTTAATACTGCGTCGATTCTTCGTGGTATGGACTCCACGAGATGTCGATAGGTGGTTTGTGGAATCTGAAACCATGCTTGATGAATAGCACTTTCCAGGAGTGTGAGATTGCAGGGTTGTGGATCCAGCTGTCTGATGGCTCGCTCAACTTCATCCCACAAATTCTCAATGGGGATTATAGGGGCCACCTAAGCAAAGTAAACTCACCGTCACGTTCCTCAAACCAATCCTGTACAGTACGAGCACTATGGCAGGACGCATTATCTTGTTCAAAGTAGCCATCGCCATTCGGATAAACCATCCACATGACAGGATGCCCTTGGTCCGCAACGATGTTTAGATATGATGTGCCAGTCAGACACGAATTAAAGGGCACAAAGCATGTCAGGAAAACATTCCCCAAACCATAACGTTGCCTCCACCAGCTTGAAGGGTTGTAGCAATGCATTTGGGGTCCATGCTTTCGTGCTGTTTCCGCCAAATTCTCACTCGGCCATCGGCATGGTGCAACTGAAAACGTGATTCATCGGACTACATAATTTGTTTCCAATTATCGACTGTCCAATCCTTGTGCTCCTGTGCGAACTGAAGACGTTTTCTCTTGTTAAGGTGGATATAAAGGCATGTCTAACGTAAAGCTTCTGCTCATAGGTGGCGCTGAAAATCGCACGGTTATTTCCTACCCCCTTCTCGTGGGGGTCTTAGTGTCATGACCACTTTCCCTTATCAGATGCAGGATCAGTTTACAGCTTCCTACAAAGCCCTGGCTCCCTCCCTCCTTCCTCACCCCCATGTTTCCCAAGGGGAAAGCTCAGTACATTTCCTTTACAATGTCGTTTTAGGCAAGTAAAACGCAAGCTTTTTTTTTTCTGCTAACACAAATGATCCGAAAATTTGTGATATATGGCAGCAAAGGGGAACTGATAAATAATTCAAATTTTAACAGATAACGGTGAAGGAGGAAATTTACTTTAGTATTTTATCTTTTTTCACTATTTTTAAAGTTATATATTCATTTTTACTCTATCCTTTTGCAGTTTCACTGTTTTATACGTGCACTTTCTTACCAGTAATGCCTGATAGCATATGAATGTCGTCCAAAAGACATCAGCAGGTGCCTTGCCAATAAACCATTTTCTTCAACCTAGATTGAATTTCTTGTCCTTTTATGGCTCTTATGTCTTTTGTGTGGAGAGTAAATTCTCTTTAGAATATAGGATGTTGTGCTCCGATTGCGCTTGCAATCAAGAAATTACACGTGACTTGAAATATAAAGCATCTGTGCTATGGGCATAGTACTGGCCCACATCAATCCGTATTTCTCCAGTACTACAGAGGAATAAACCAAGCACATAATTACGAAGTTCATAATGTTAACATTTTTAGTTTCATACAGAGAGCCTAACGGTCGAATATCATCATCATCATCATTGTCAACCATTATCAATCCACTGCTGGACGAAGGTCTCCCCAAGTTTCCTCCACAACGGTCTGTCTTGTGCCAGTCTCCTCCATGTCACCCCTGCATACTTTCGAATTTCATCCACCCATCTCCCATGTGGTCTTCTTCTGGGTCTTTTCCTGTCCCTTGGAATCCAATCTAAAATTTCGGCTGTCCATCGATGATCTGTCCTTCTGGCAGTATGTCCAGCCCATTGCCATTTCAGGGATTTAACTCTGATCATGATGTCTTCCACTCTTGTCATTTTTCGGATCCACGTGTTCCTCTTCTTATCTCTCCTGGTTACACCAAGCATGCACCTCTCCATGCTTCTTTGAGTTGTTTGCAGCCTTTGTATGTCTCTTTTAGTTAAGGTCCACGTCTCTGCACCATACGTAAGCACTGGAAGGATGCATTGATCAAACACTTTTCTTTTAAGACTTAATGGCATATTGCTCTTGAAAATAATGATGTTTCTTCCAAAAGCTCTCCAGGCAAGTTTTGTACGCCGATTAATTTCTTCATCAATGTGACCCTCACTTGATATCTGCTGTCCAAGATAAACAAACGTACGTGTCTGTTATCTCCAGCTTTTCTCCATCAATCGATAAATCTTCATTTCTTGTAAAAGCATTGAACATCACTTTTGTCTTCTGAAAGTTCATTTTTAATCCCACTTCTTTACTCTTGTCAGCAAGTTCCTGGATCATACTCTGCAGCTCTGATGGGGTAGTTGCAAAAATGACTACGTCATCAGCAAAACGAAGGTGGATTAGATAATCTCCATTAATCTTTATCCCCTTGTTCAAATAACATTTTTGTACCAAGGATAGAAAGTGAGTTTCGAAGATATTTTCTGTGTTGGGAAGCGAATGTTTTTCGACTGATAACGCACGAGTACGAATGAATTTATACACGCAGCTTGTAAATAGTATTATGTTATTATGCATTGTTGAAAATTTTATTTAGCGCATTAAAGCTTTTCAACATTTTTATTTTAGAGTATGATAAATATGTCTAATGCACCCAAAGTTAATATTTACGATATTACAATAATACGGTTGCAGCCTAAAGGAGTGATGCTTTTATCCCAAGCGGAAGATTGAGTTTATTTGTTACTCCAAACAACCATTATAAACACATATTTGTACTAGTACAAAATTTATTTCTTTTCTGATTTGTGGCTTGTAAATGAAAAGCATTCACGTAGAATGAGTTATTTCGGTTCGTCATAACGGACAGAATATAGAAAGTAAGAGAATAGAGGTCGATCACAATGTCCGAACTTCTCTATATGCCCGGGGAAGGAAACGGCAATCCATATGGGAAATTACTGAACTCTGAGAAAATATTAATAATCGATATCTGTAAAGCTGGAATGCAGTATACCCTTAGGTTACGCCAACCCAGCAGAGTGCAACGCCATGCACCCCATGGTATCATGATGGACACAGCAGTGCAGATACAGTTCCGGACGTCCGCACATGTTGATCGGAAATAAGTGCAGACATTTAGCGTGCATGCCGCAGCAAATCGTACACTCTACCAGACTACAGTTTACAAAACAGAGGCATCATTTGGAAACCCGACACACTCTTCTTAGCAACAGCTTGCTAGCAGATTCTTTGCAAACCTATTGCCCCGCAGTCAGGGCCGGCCCGTGATATTGTATATGGTTCACGGTAAACCGCCACACAGGAAAACTGCCACACAAGAAAACTGCCACACCGGAAGATTGCTACACAGGAAAACTGCCACACCGGAAGATTGCCACACAGGAAAATTGCCACACGCTTTTCATTAAGGGGCCGGGCACAAATTGCTATTCCTCCGAGGAACACTTTGAATGTTTGGCAGTTTCCCAAGGTGCCTAACGATGGGAAGGAGCTCTTTTGTTTGTCTGAATTTTCATGTCGGTTCATACTTAGGGCAACTGGCCACAGAAGTTCGAGGGGGAGGGGGGGTATAAAGATTGCCGTTTCCTGGTCTATATTCATAATTGAATTAGGAACTCCAAACAAATTTCGAGAAAACGTTCTATGTAAGCCAAGCGAAAATTGCTGTGTTCAGGAAAGGACAATAAGATGAGATTTTTTAATAACGCTGCACTTTTACTTAGGCACTAAATATTTACATAACATGTCAAATTTGTAATATTTTTCTTTTACTTAATTAATTCATAAGCATTACACCTCGGCCGTTTTAACAGCTTTTAATCCGCCGACTTTATATTCAGAACGCTTACGTGTCAAATCAAGTCAGTAGGATTGCGCTTTTACTTAGGCACTAAATATTAAAGTTCTAGGCCACAGGCATAGGCCTTTTTAACAGTTTTTATTCTACCAGTGTCATATTCACGGAGTTTATATATCAAATCAAGTTAATAATATTGCGCTTTTATTTAGGCACGAAATATTTATTCACAGGCCCGAGGCCTAGGCTTAGGCTCTTTTACCAGTTTTCATTCTACCAATGTCATATTAACAACGTTTACACAGAAAATGAAGTTAATAATATTGGGCGTTTTCTTAGGCAGGAAATATTAATTCATAGGCCCTAGGCCTATTTAACAGTTTTTATTAAAAAGGCCTAGGCCTGGGGCCTATGAATTAATATTTCCTGCCTAAGAAAACGGCCACACATAATTATCATTGTCATATTCACAACGTTTACACAACAAATAAATGTAATAATATTGCGCTTTTACTTAGGCAGGAAATATATTAACTCCTAGGCCTAGGCCTTTTTGACAGTTTTCATTCTACCAATGCCATATTCACAATGTTTACACAGCAAATGAAGTCAATAATATTGGGGTTTACTTAGGCACGAAATATTAATTCATATGCCTCAGGCATTTTTTAGTTTTTACTTTATCAATGCCACATTCACAACGTTTGCACAACAAATAAATGCAATAATATTGCACTTTTACTTAGGCACGAAATATTAATTCATAGGCCCTAGGTCTGGGCCTATGAATTAACATTTCGTGCCCAAGTAAAAGCGTAATATTATTAACTTGATTTGCTGTTTACATGTTGTCAATATCGCATTGAAAGAATCAAAACTTTTATTAAAAAGGCCTAGGGCCTATGAATTAATATTTCGTGCCTAAGTAAGCGCGCCCAACATTATTAATATGATTTGCTGTGAATATGACATCGGTAGAATAATTGTTTGGAGTTCCCAAATCAATTCTCAAAATAGGACAGGAAACGGCAATCTTAATAACCTCCCTCCCCCCCCCTCCTCGGACTTCTGTGGCCAGTTGCCCTAAGTATGAACCGACATGAAAATTCAGACAAACAAAAGAGCTCTTCCCATCGTTAAGCACCTTGGGAAACTGCCACACATAATTCGGAAACTTGGAAAACTGCCACACCAGAAAACTGCCACACATTCAAAGTGTTCCTCGGAGGAATAGCAATTTGTGCCCGGCCCCTTGATGAAAAGCGTGTGGCAGTGATGAAAAGCGTGTGGCAGTTTTCCGATGTGTGGCAATTTTCTAAGTTGCTGAAAGACGTGTGGCAGTCTTCCTGTGTGGCGGTCTTCCGCCAACCATTGTTAATGCGTGGGCAAGGTGGAGGTCTGGCCGCCTTTAGATGAAATTAAGATATTTTGTTACACACATGCCACCACCCCCCACCTCACCCACTCCACACACACGCTTTTCTTGAGGCACGCAGTCCACATAGTGATAGCATTATCTTCCAAAAATTTAATGAAAACCCTTACAAATTGCCAGTTTGTATTTCGAGGGAAAATCCTGTAAGAATACACATCAGGAAAAAAATGCATCCTATGGGAATACTTCCAGAAAAATGAAATATTGAAAATCGACTGAGGAATGTATATCAGAAATGACGACGGGGTATGTTTCCTTCACACAGCCGGTGTGTGTGTGGGGGAGGGGGTCAAACTAACTTACACGGAAAATTCCCAAATACTGATTTTACACTTTAAAGTTCTCAGGGAATTTCTTTTTTCCTTTCGATTAAAACATTAAGTTGTAGTCCCTTGATTAATGCGAGGCTCGAAACCAACTTAAAATAGCACTGTATGTACGAAAGTATCTAAAGAAAAACAGGGTACAAGGAGTTACCTAAATTTTGTAGTGTACGCATTTTTATTTAGTTTCTCTTTTTATTATAATAGTAATCTGGATTTCATTAGCAATTACGTTAAAACAAATAATTCAAAATCCTTCAAAAATGAAATTTAAAAAAAAAAGTATTTCCTTCCCCACTGAAATCCTAATTTTCTTTTTCCTCTAAATATATAGAGTATTTTTCCTGTATTCAGTCTCTTCACCTCACACGTTCCCTATTGTTCCCATTTTTTTTAGGCAGAACATACAAAATCAGTTCAAAATGCAAAAGAATCTACAATCATCTACAACTAATGAAACACGGGGAAGAACAAGAGGTGAGATAACAACAGACAGAAAAACAACAAATGCGGAGAACACATGCCCAGGAAAACTACACTGACTGACTCCACGTCAAACTAAGGGGACTGTGAAGGGCAAGCTAGCCAGTGGTATGAATTCGCATCATACTCCAATCCCGCTGTGTTCCTTGCTGTGAACATTTCTCCAGCTATGACCTCTTCCCCCATTTACGACTTGATGACCTAAACGTAGATCATTGCATCTTAGGAATCTTTCGAAAGAACAGTGGAGGTAGAACAGAATCGGGGTGAGGTAGGGTCCTAACTTGGAAGAATCGTTTTCCCCACGGTTGCTTACCCCCACGCATTTGTCCGATTGTCAGTTTGTTGCCTGTGTTTAGCGAATGTTGGCAGAAGATTTCTGTACCTTCCACTGCCCACCCCCACCCGTCTCCAAGTTGCGTAAACTTGCCAGATGGACTAAGCTGCCGAAAGTGCAAGGATATTGATTGAGTAACTTCTCGTATCAAATCTATTACTGAAACGCTCTGTTATTTTGAAAATTTTAAATATCAATTTTCACACAGACAAAAATGAATTCTGAGCAATGATTATGTTGATTTTCGTCCTAAACGCTCGTCACCGTTTTCCGAAGAGTAGGTATAGCTGTTCCGTACCTTCCACGAAGGTTAGTTGACGGGGGCTATATTACCAGGATTTTATGGATTGAGGTAGGACTGGGAGTGGATGAGACAGTGGTATTGTGTGGGCATACAGTTTTTTTTTTTTTTTTTTGGGGGGGGGGGGGGTAAAATATATTTCTTAATGTTAATAAAAATTATACATATTTATTCATTTGCAGTTCTTTTATGTCAGTTCAACTCACATTACTCGGGGTCATACGTGCGAGGATTATCAGATTTTTATTTATTTATTTGCATGCGGCTCCATTTTGCCTACGTGATAATAACACGCTGAGAGAAATTTAAAAAAAAAAACAGAAGAAAGGAAAGAAAGAATTAAAAAAATTGAAAAATTGTTATCACAGCTAGCTTCCATGGCAAACATTTCCTGCGTATGAAGAAGACACATATGAAAACCGCAATTCATTTTTTCTAATCCCATATTGGCAAATGGAAATCATTAGCGGTTGTAAAACGAGGAATGAAATTTCAGTAGCAATTTTACTTCCTATTTTGTGTAAAAACATTTTGCCGAATCCCATATTGCCAGATATTAACGGAAGGGGAGGGGTCATTAGTGGACGTGAAAACAAAATTTCAGTCTAAAATCGTCTTCCCATTTTGCCTGATCCCATTCTGCCAAATATTTTTGACACAAGACGGGGAAAAGTTACTTAGGACAATATTAACGTTCTCTGAATGATTTTTGTGTTCTTTCACGCTGTTACGCTTTTGGTCAGTTCTCATTTCTGGATAAACCTTTTGTTTTTCCATGTCTTGTGTGTAAATATCGTGTACTTATTTACAACAAATGCATAAAAAAATTTTTATGGTTTACGGGTTATTTTCTCAAATTAAAAAAAAAAAGATTGATTTATCCTAGACAGGAAATAAAACATGATGAAAAACGAATTTAAAAGCTATTACAAATTCCGAAACGAAGACTGTTGCTGCTATTTGTGAGCTCATATCTAGCTTTTGTTATTTGGACACTAGAATACATGTAACTTTCTTAAAAAATAAAGTACCAAAATTTTATATCATACATTTGTTTTACCAGTGACCTGTTCAGTGTGGGGTGGACAAGGTTTCCGGGCCCCTCTTCATTAGGTATCACTTGGTTCTTCGTTCTCTGGCTGCTTTTTTAAAAATGTATTGGTACATATTTTTAAATATGTATTTTACGAATAATAAGAAGCGCCCTTTAGTATGGGGTATATATTTTTATCGCTTTGCAATATTTTGGCAGATGTTTTCTTCGGGATATATTTTTATTTGCATCTTCAATATTTTGGGCCACCCCATAAAGAAATCCTCCGTGAGCCACTGTGTCTTACTTTTACTATTCATTATTTTTGATAATTATTTTTCTTTTCATTTTTCACAATTACATTTTTTTCATGGAAAAAAATAATAAACGAAAAATTAATGTAGATTCGTTCGTTCTGTCGCGGCCAAAGATTCATTCCTTGTCCCGATAGCGCTGAACATTATTCGTGAAGAAGGGTCAGCACAAAAGGTTTCACACGTAATTACTCTTTCCCCAAATACTACAGAAACCTGATACCGTCAGTCGATCCCCTTCGCTGAGGGGGGAAATCTCATCCCCCATCTCCTGCTTAGCTGGGGATGATTCGTAAAAGCTTTAGTCAGCATCTTAGAGTAACCAGCATGTGATTTCTTTTTTACATAAGTTTGAGGGTAGAAAAGCCAATAAACTGTAATGTAAGTGATTTAAATAATTACTGACATCCTAAACTAAAGGCTATGACAGCTCAGTTATTATTATTTGTGTGAAAACTTTTAATATTCAAGGAAAACGTCAAGGTTATGCCACATTTTCAGTACTTGGCGTACCTAGAGCGCCACCTAGTAACGATAGGCTACACTACTCCATCTCAAAGAAATTTAATTTTAAAATATTTCCTATAATTTTTTCTCAAATTTGATTGCCACTCCCTATAGTTCAGTGCCTTCTTCGTATGTGTGCGAATTTTCACAAGTCAGGAAGCATTTCTTGTATGAGAACTTACGTAACAAAATTTTCCCATTGAAAATACATTGGCGGATTTTCACTTGACGTCCACCTTAACTGCAGACAGCAAAGGTGTTGGAACAGGCCTTCGGCTGCCATATCCCATCCGATGCAGTGTACGGCGAACAATGCGTGCAGAGATCATTTGAGGGGATCCTTGATTAAGATGGTTTGTAATTTGCTGCACTGTTGCCCTTCTGTTGTCTGTTATCATTCTGGACACTCTCCGTTCTGCCCGAGCAGTCACTAGTCGATGACGACCACACGTTGCACGTAGAGACCCAGTTTTTTGGCTGAGAGTCCAGTCTTTAAACACTTTAACAACAGCTGCTCTGTAACATTTCACGAATGCGGCGGTTTCAGTGATACTCGCTCTATGGCTCCAAGCTCCTACAATCATCCGACGTTGAAAGTCCGTCAAATCGCATTTTTTACCCATCTCGTCAATCAAAAATAACTTCTACTACTGTCGCAAGCACTAAGCTTTCCCTTTTTATACTAGCCTCGCCTTCTGGCGGCAACAGCGTGCAGCCATAGCTCGTTTGCTTAAAAACTATCAGGTGGTCATAATAAAGTGGCTACTCAGTGTATTGGTGGAATGATTTTTAAATGAACTTGTTTTCCCCCAGAGGCCGCCTGAAGTATTCGTTGATCCTTGTGTCCAGACCAGAAATCACAAAGCACAGGTGACTTGTCAGACAGATGTATATTCAAAACTGACGCAAAAAAGGTCGAACCATTTTGTCGTCTCACTACGTACACAGACAAACAAGGCATGTGATACTAGCACCTGCACACTCTCGACTGGCGTAGCAGCCGGAGAGCGACAGGTGACTCAACGGAGCCCTCTAGTGAGCAACTGCGGAGTTTTACAGAAAAACGAATATCACCATTGAATTCGGAGGTACGTAAATGACTTATAACGGAAGGTTGGTGAGGTTTTGTTTGTTCGAACCCGGGGGTGTTCCTTGTGAGAATAAAGGACTATAGGGAATCAGACTAAGGACTGTAAGGGAGCACATGTAACCAGCGACAGATTTATAGTCGATACTCCTAAGATGAAATAGGGAAAGGAATTGTTCTTCCGTAGCTTTCATATAACCCGATCGCTATAAGAACAATTCTGTTTGTGGATCGCAAGTAAATTAGGGAAACTTTTGGTTCAGGTACATCGGACGCTTAAAGGGTTAAGATGTTTTCTAGCTGCAAAATAAATTCAAAAAATTGTAATTAAAAATTAAGGGGCGCCAAAGCCAGCTACCGCTTTACGTCAAACCGTGTTCACTGACGTCACGATCCTGTTCTAAATCGTAAAGCAGTTGCGGATCTTAAATTACCTTTTTTTCCCTTGTATTCAAAACATGATTTTATAGATTCATCGTTCGGAGAATAGGCATGACTGCTAGTCCTGTATTACTTTTACTTTTAAATATGCTGTGCATTTTATGGATAGGTTCTTCTTAAAAATTTCTAACTTATGAGTTGATTTTCTGCTTACAGTATGTGATGAATATGCCCGAAGACGATCCTAGGAGAATGGACGAGATCCGCAAGTATGCTGCGATTTACGGTCGGTTCGATTGTAAGAGGAAACCAGAAAAGCCACTCACGCTACATGAGGTAAGACCAGAAGACCTTTTTTTTACGCTGTCTATTCCTAACCTAGTGATATTTCCCTCCGTGTTCTAACCTTTCTTATTTCTGTTGCGATTCGTGCGCGGCTCATGTAAGCCTTTTGTGATTCTGAGTCAATGTGTTTTGCCCTAATAAGCAAAAAAATATTAGTGGACGAAAAATATATACCGACAGATATATATTTGGATTGGAATGAAGGTTTAACGACCACCGTGAGCAACTCCATGGGCTATAAGCAGTCGCCCGTCTCTAATTTAGGGTCACTGGTTCCAGGGAAGGGAGAGAGCCAGTGCCGTAAGACAAACACAACATCCATGCCTCGCCGGGATTTGAACCCGGACCCCTTCCGGAAGAATACAACGTCACAATCTGCATTTGTGAACGACTTCCTGCTTGGCCCATATCTTCTACCAACGCGGCTCGATGGCAGATGTTATTGTATTTTTCTGGAAGAGGTTTTACCAGAATTGCCTCAATGTGTGCCGCTGGCCGTCCGACAAGGACTGTGGTTTCAGCATGATGGAGCGCCCGCCCATTGCAGCATTAATGTGCGCAATTACCCGAATGCCACTTTTGGGGCGCGATGGATTGGCCGCGGTGGACCAGTCCGTTGGCCAACCCGATCTCCCGATTTATCGAGGCTTGATTACTTCTTATGGGGAACACCTGAAAGCCCTCGTTTACGAGACTCCAGTTGACTCTGTTGAGGACCTCGTCGCTCGAATATCCGTTGCGGCTGCACGTGTGCGAGAAACACCTGGCATCTTTGAAACTGTACGCCAATCACTCCGTCGACGCTGCCACGCATGTATTACTGTTGGTGAACGCAATTTTGAGCAATTATTGTAAACATTGCTGTAAAGAAGCACTTGTCAACGCTGCTGTAAGTAAACAATTTATGTTTCCTTTCATGTCTATTTCTTGTGTTTGTGCCTCAACGCGTCACTTGCGCCCATACATTCCTATACAAAAAATGTTTGTTATAGTGTGCTATATATATATATATATATATATTTTTTTTTTTATTGGAGGTTTAACGACCACCGTGAGCAACTCAATGGGCTATAAGCAGTCGCCCGTCCCTAATTTAGGGTCACTGGTTCCAGGGAAGGGAGAGAGCCAGTGCCGTAAGACAAACACAACATCCATGCCTGACCGGGATTCGAACCCGGACCCCTTACGGACGAATGATCAGAGGCCATCGCTTAGACCACTGCGCCACCGGGGCGGCGATATATATAGAGATATATAGAGAGAGAGAAAGAGAGAGAGAAGAGTGTCCTTATATACATATGCACTCATGAAGAGGTCTTTTAAAAATGGTCATGAAAGTTCTTAATTGATCAACAAATTGCATTTTCAAAATTTGGTAGACACCCTGATTTATTTATGTGTTGTTTTTCAGGTAAAAACAGGTTATATATAACAGGAAGGCAGAGTGAAAATTTGCATATGGTGTTTGTGTATGTTATTTGTAGTTACAATTTCTGTTTGCCCCGTTCCTGAAAACTAAGCTATGGCGCCCATGATCGAAAAACTAATTTTTCATACCATGAAGATAGGACGAATTACTTACTATATAAGAGATTGAGAGAATAGATAAAGACGAAGGAAAAACAGTTTGGATTTTTACCTGGAAGAAGTGTAACAGATGTCATATTTGCCTTAAGATATCTCATGGATCATCATTAAGTCCATTCTTAAGAATTCGATAGTGTTTTAAATGTAGGAACAGCAAAATTGAGGGAAGTTGCACCGTACGCCATGTTGTTTGCAGGTGATTGTGATGTTATGTGCCGAGAGTAAAGGTAAAGCAAAACAACGCCTGGGAAACTGGAGATCGGTAGAAGGCAGGCGGTTGAAGATAAGTTGAACACATAAACTGAGTGCTCCAACGAGATTGTTGTTAATTTCCAGGAAGATTGATGTTCTTAATTTCCAGGATGTATCGGTTAAAAGGGTGAGAAAATTCAAATACCTCCGTTTGATGTTGAGGGAAAATGGAGATCTGTGAAGGAGATGTGAACAGCAGGATGGAGTAACTAGTGGAAAGTGTCAGCTGTAGTGCGTGATAGAAGGATACCAGCAAGGCTTAAAACTCAAGGTTTAAATTCTGCAGTATCAGCAATGCTGCGACTTGCCCAGTGACAAAATGTTTGGAAAAGAAGTTGAATGTTGCTAAAATGAAGATCTGAGGTAGATGAATGGTGTCACTAGAAAGAATAGAGTTAGAAGTGAGAGGATAAGGGCAACAGTTAAAGTGACAGTGGGTTCACAAAATGCCCAAGGAACAAAATTGCACTAGTATGGTCTTATGTTGAGAAGGGACAAGGAATGCTTGGGACATAGAGTTAAGGACGTGGTGCTACCGGTGAAGTGAACTAGTGTCAGACCTCAGGTGGTATGGTTTATGTTGAGAAGGGACAAGGAATGCTTGGGACATAGAGTTAAGGACGTGGTGCTACCGGTGAAGTGAACTTGTGGCAGACCTCAGGTGGTATGGTTTATGTTGAGAAGGGACAAGGAATGCTTGGGACATAGAGTTAAGGACGTGGTGCTACCGGTGAAGTGAACTAGTGGCAGATCTCAGGTGGAGTGGTTTGTGTTGAGAAGGGACAAGGAATGCTTGGGACATAGAGTTAAGGACGTGGTGCTACCGGTGAAGTGAACTAGTGGCAGACCTCAGGTGGTATGGTTTGTGTTGAGAAGGGACAAGGAATGCTTGGGACATAGAGTTAAGGACGTGGTGCTACCGGTGAAGTGAACTAGTGGCAGATCTCAGGTGGAGTGGTTTGTGTTGAGAAGGGACAAGGAATGCTTGGGACATAGAGTTAAGGACGTGGTGCTACCGGTGAAGTGAACTAGTGGCAGACCTCAGGTGGTATGGTTTGTGTTGAGAAGGGACAAGGAATGCTTGGGACATAGAGTTAAGGACGTGGTGCTACCGGTGAAGTGAACTAGTGGCAGACCTCAGGTGGTGTGGAAAGACTATGTCGACAATCACGTGAATTGATTGAAAAGCGAACAGGGTGGAGGAGGAAGATTGGCAACAACGACTCTACCTAGATGTGTTACTAATCGTGCTGCAGATTTTTTTGTTGCTTATGAAAACGTATAACGTACAAGTTTGTCCGCGCCGGGCATCGAATCCGGGTCTCCCTCACTCCGGAGTAAGTCGCTCTCCCAACTAAGCTACACGGACATGTGCTATAACGAAGTAAATTTCTCCGTCATTTTTGGTCTACGCCGGGATTCGAACCCGAGGCCGCTTATTCCGGAACAAGTCGCTCTACCAACTGAGCTACGCAGACATTTCATTCTGATTCCTATCTGCCTTTATGTCGTGTGCGTCCTGCTGGCAGGTACGTCACATCTCCCCCCGAAAGAGGGCCGGGGGCATGGACCACGGATCAGCCGTGACCATGAATCGCTGCAGGCAGACAACCACTGTAGAACGTGCACTTGAGAACTCCCAGTCAATCTGGTGTGTGGAATGCAACGTCACACACATTTATTTTTCGAAGCACTGGAGAAGGGATTCTCTGATTTTTCCTATCTCGCGGTGTGGAAATAACATCACACCAATGCGAGATTTTGAACGGTCGGGTCATCCGGGTAGTTCGGGCGCCATTATAACGAAGTAACCCGAGTACGCTTATTCCGGAACAAGCAGCTCTACCAACTGAGCTACGCAGACATTTCATTCTGATTCCTATCTGCCTTTATGTCGTGTGCGTCCTGCTGGCAGGTACGTCACAGTGCTCTCACTGCTGTCTGCCTTTATCTCATGTGCGTCCTGCGGTGCAGGCACGTCACATCTCCCTCTTTCCTAGAAAGAGGGCCTGGGGCATGTCCCACGGGTCAGCCGGGACCATGTGTCGCTGTAGGCAGTCATCCAATGAAGAACGTGCATTTGAGAAATCCCAGACAATTTGGTGTGTGGAACGTAATATCACAATGATTTATTTTTCGAAGCACTGAAGAAGGGATTCTCATTTTTCCTGTCTCGCCGTGTGGAAAGAACATTTCATCATTACGAGAAACTTAACAGCCGGGTCATCCTGGAAGTTCGTGCGCCAGTATAACGTACAAGTATGTCCACGCCGGGGTTCCCTCACTCCGGAGTAAGTCGCTCTCCCAACTAAGCTACACGGACATGTGCTCTCACTGCTATCTGCGATTATCTCATGAGCGTCCTACGGTGCAGGCACGTCACAAACGGTATAAGATAAGGTGCGTAGTTGGTTAGAAACGCAGTGGATGCCCCTTACTCTAATCATAGATGTAGTGATGATGTCAGTCTCTCCGACCTGGGTGGGCTATTAAGGGGGCTGAGCACGAGGGGTGGGGCAGAAATTTTAAAGTGCTTGGCAAAAAGTTTGACAAAATATTCCATCTATCTAGATTTTACCCAACGCTGTTGATGTTATACCCAGTAAAAAAAAATCAGGTACATATTGTGCGTATTATTTATTCAATGTAAGTAGTACTGGGAACCATGGATACGAATCTCCATGGCAAGTTACTATTTCTTTGCAATTTTAGTTTGCTTATATCGGTTTTCCCCCATGTCATAAAGATGTTTATGAATTTTGATTTGTAACCTGACAACGAATCTCTCTCTCTCTCTCTCTATCATCTTTTTGAGCTATGATTCCAAAAAATAGTGTCTTTCAACTACTCCCTTAAACATTCGCTCAGAGGACTCCCTACATTTCACAGAATGGTACAGTACTAAATTTAACAAAAAATTCCTTTAATTTAGTAAAATTTCTGTGAATTCAAAAAATTTGCGTACCTTTATCCAAGCTTCCTGAAAACTTAAATGGTTGCACTCGCCATCGGTTTCAACTGCTTAAATATTTGGGGTGGGGTGGGGGGAGGTGGAGGGGGTGCTAAGTTCACCTTAGCCTACCCGTAGCGTCGTGCCTGCATAGATAATAGATATGATCACTCTGGTATCATTACGGTCCAAATTACTGTGTGTCAAAATGTTTCTTTAAAAGAAATTATAACGAAGTAAATTTTTCCGTCATTTTTGGTGGATTCGAACCCGAGTCCGCTTATTCCGGAACAAGTCGCTCTACCAACTGAGCTACGCAGACGTTCATTCTGACTCCTCTCTGCCTTTATGACGTGTGCGTCCTGCTCGCAGGTACGTCACATCTCCCACCCCCGAAAGAGGGCCGGGGGCATGGCCCACGGGTCAGCCGTGACCATGAATCGTTGCAGGCAGCCATCCACTGTAGAACGTGCACTTGAGAACTCCCAGTCAATCCGGTGTGTGGAATACAACGTCACACACATTTATTTTTCGAAGCGCTGGAGTAGAGATTCTCTGATTTTTCTTATCTCGCGGTGTGGAAAGAACATCACACCATTGCGAGATTTTGAACAGTCGGGTCATCCGGATAGTTCGGGCGCCATTATAACGAAGTAAATTTCTCCGTCATTTTTGGTCTACGCCGGGATTCGAACCCGAGTCCGCTTATTCCGGAACAAGTCACTCTACCAACTGAGCTACGCAGACGTTCATTCTGACTCCTATCTGCCTTTATGACGTGTGCGTCCTGCTGGCAGGTACGTCACAAAATGTATAAGAAAAACATGGTTTATTGCAGTTGTGCAAATAACAGTGAAAATTTTAGAAGCCCACAAAAGTGAAAATTGCAACATGCTCGTAAAATATCTCCTCCTTGATTTTTACTTTAATGAACCTTCAAACCGACCCTGATTAATCCAAAATTTAAATCTAAGGAATGTACTTTAGCACCAAACTCCTTTGTTGAACCATCTCAAAGGACACCCTGCCCAGGCATCTCTTGAGTGCGTGCAACAGGGTCAGACCATCAATCAGACAATACCATGGTGAAAGATACTGCTTGGATAACCGTAGCAAGCTTCGCACTCGACAACTCGCCTCGGAGATTTCTCCCATGGCTTTTATCGGAATTCCGAAAAATAGACCTCCCTTCTTCAAAGGAAGCACTAGCTAACTCCCGCTTTGTTCATTTTAACTGAGGCTATGAGGGAGTTTCCTAGTAAAGGCACAATTTGTCATTTCTGCCAACCTTCAATGCTCTGATCACTCTGGGAGTGCCCAATTCTAAAAAGAACTAGAGTTTGCAGGAAAAAGAAAAGAAGTAAGTCTAGGTGGAACATAAAAATTTTAGTCTCCCATTGTTGAAATTCCTTGATCGCGCTGGGAGAGTGGACGACTTGCTATATGCAAGCTTGGTTTATTGTAATTGGAGATATGTTATCATTTTGCTGAACTTATTGTTGTCATTTGCTTAAGGTGGACTTCAAGTAATTTTGCTTCCTATACTTCCGATGGAAAATCTTGTGTACACATTTTCTTCACAATTAATGCGTTCCCAAGGATGAAAATTTGAACATCGATTAAAATAGCTTCATTTTATAACTTAATATTTTCTAAAACATAACCATAATTATGCAATCCAACATTTGTTTGTCTACTGACGTCATCAAAGTACAGGTTGAGCCATCTTTTTTCTGGTTTCAACACCACCAAATGAAAAGTTATTGATTTTTAATAGAATTATGGTTATGTTTTAGAAAATATTAAGTATTCCAAGTTATAATATGAAGTTATTTTAATCGATGTTCAAATTTTCATCCTTGGGAACACACTAATTGTGAAGGAAATGTGTGCAAAAGTTTTTCCATTGGAAGTATAGGAAGCAAAATTACTTGACGTCCACCTTAACTTCGTCGCTTACATATCCCATTGAAATGCATACAGTTTAGATAGGATTAATTCATCCCTCTATTTATCAAAAGGTGACAAATTCTCAAAGCTCATATCTTTTTTTATAACTTGTTCCCAGAATCTACTATATTGTTATACTGTCAATTAAACGGGTAATCGATACTTAGATAATGGAGCTCTGTTTGGTTCATTCATCACCATCTTTCTCTTGCGATGTTTTGATTCAATTAACTCATGCTGATGACTTCAAGAACAGAAACGATAATCGCAAAATAAACTGATTTATGAAACAAATTCTTCCTACCGTAGGAAAACCGTCTTCTGTAAATCTAAGTGTAAAAACGGTTGCACGTTCTGCGACTGACCAAACGCCTCATTTAGTCAATACACGTACACACAGGGAAACAGAGCTGTGGAATGTTCTCGAACCTTCGTGGGAAAGCAGGTCGGCCAATGGAGCGCACGAAATGCTTGGACGTGATCGTCGAACCAATCCTGCACAATGCAGGCTTTGTGACACAGCTTATATTTCCGAAAAAGTCCAGTGCGATCCAGGTGCGCAGTCACCATGTAGGGCAACACTTTGGCCGAAACTGTGCCTAGGTAGGATCTGGTGTTGAAGGTGTGTTCAATGGTAATGGAAAAGCAGTGATGTCCGTGAGAGCAGTAACCAGAACATGATGCAGCCGACTCCGGTTGCCTGCTTCCTCCCAATCGAGCAGTTTGGCTGCAGCTGTTCACCCGCACGACGTCGAGTACGGACTCGTCCATTGACATACTGTAGCTGCAACGTAAGTTCATCGGACTAGGTGATTCTTTCTCTAGTTGTCCAATGTCCACTTGAGCCGTTTCTTGTCCGGGTCTACACGTGCCAACTGGCGTTTACTTCGACTGTCAACCAGTGGTCGTTTCCCTATTCCGATATGTTGGATTATTGTGTGTTTCTTTTTGGACCATTCCTGTTACATCCATTTACTACGGCGGCCGTTGAACGGCAAGCAATTTTTGCAGGTGTGCAGCCTTCTTCCTTGCGCTTCTCCGTTCAAATTCTTATAAGTCCTTCCCTTTTGAATTTGAATTTATTTATTTTTACACGGGGTCAGTCAAACATATACTACAAATCCTTCAAAATGATTTATATACAAGAAATAATTAATCAAATGGAAATCGCAACACATATATAACACAAAACACATAAATAAAACTAGAGTGCTCCGTAGCAGGGGAAAAGTCTAATGTAAGTCTGACTAGCCCATGGTCCCCAAATGGAAGATAACCAGAGCATTCCAGTGAGCTCACAACCTTCGAGTGGCCCGCTCACTCTCCGGATCCGAATCCAGTTGAGCATATGTTGCACAATGTGGGAGCAATGCTTTCCAGCTCGAAACCCGTCAACTCTCGGCCATTTACCTAGAATTATTGGCCACAGTACCATCTGAACGTTTCCAACACCCGGTAGAGTCCATTAGAAATGAGCTCGGGCCCGCGCTCGGACGGGCTCAGAATTCATTAACTACCGAAAAACCCGGGCCCGGGCTCGGAATTACACGTCTTGAATTTCATTACTGTTATTAATTCAACACGTGTACACGTGTTGAACTTCATTGTGGATTTGTTACCATGGTTAAAGGATTTTCAATTTCCTAAGCTAGCTGCCATTGCAAGACAAATTTTGCTTAGCAATACTTGCATTATGCATTGTCCAAAGCTATGGCCCAAGCAAGGATTAGTTTAAGGAGGTCTGGTATCGAAAAACTGGGAAAAAATAACATTCCTATTTTTTGTATTTTATTAAAAATCAAGAATCTTATCTTTAAAATGATATATTAATTTCCAAAATTGTGCAGTTAGAAGTATTGTTATTTATATTTTAAACTTTCCTCACTCCCGCGATTTTTGGGGGTGACGAGGTCGAGTTTTACAGAAAAGAAGATCAAGTTGAAGCGCTGAGGCATTAGATGCAATTCTCTCTCTCTCTCTTTTTTTCATGATGAACTTGATCTGGAAACTGCACACACATATGATAATATTGTGATTATTATACTATTAAGCGCAAAGCTTTGTTAATGTTACAAAATGCAGAATAATCTGGTCTGGAATGCATTTTACGTTCTTTTTATTTTTTTTAATTTTGGAAATTTTCCTACATGCTTTTTTTATATTCTACTACATCACTCTAAACTACCTTTACCAATTAGCATATATGTAAAATATATAGCAAAGATTAGTTTTCTAGAGTCAAAATTTCAAACACTTGCAACTGTCTGTACGGCGTTGTACGTTTTATAATGCAATTTATTCAAAATAAAAGTAAATTTAGAAATCAAAAAGAAATAACGAATGAAATTTTTTGTTTCTAAACGATTTTCTGTTCTTCAGCTTTTACCAAAATTACTGGTTCCCTTGATACGGGCGAAGGGCGCGTTGATTGTTTATTTATTTTCAAATCCACATTTTATAACATTTGCCTTTATGCGTAGTATTTCTAAAAACATATTAATATTGTGATGTGGATTAACTGAACTAAACTTTTTATACTAATGATTTTTAAACTAATCCTTGCTTGTGCCATATCTTTGGCCAGTGTATAATGCATAAATGCAAGCCTTGATAAGCAAAATGTTCCAAGAATCCGGGCCCGGGCTCAGCAAACGCATGTAATCAAAGAAAGCGGGCCGGGCCCGGGCTCCTAAAATTGTGCCCGAACTCATCTCTAGAGTCCATGCCACGATATGTTGCTGCTGTTGTGAGAGCGAAAGGTTAGCTCATACTAGGTGGATGCATATATAATAAATTGTCCTTTAAGTGTGTATATGATTTCTAATAATTATAAATTTACATTCCTTTATTTATGAAACCGTCAAAAAGAGTATTTTTATAAATTACATATACCAGTGATACACGCATTGCAAGGTCAGTTCATTAGGTTAATATACACAGACATGACATAAGTAAGTAGAATCCGTCGCAATGTCATTTTTGCTGTGTAGTAGAGTGTATATTGCATTGCATGCTCGAAGTCCGTTTGATATATTTTGCTGGACAACGTCAGTGAGTAGGTGATACCAAACGAACATGCCTCCTCTACCCAAGAGAGCCAAGGAACTAAGCAACTTTCATGGAAGACGAATCGTGGAGCAATTGGATGGCCAGCGTCAGATTGCTACAAACCAGCAAATTCCTCTTTCCACATGTGAAAATCCTCCAAATACGTGGCTCAGTAAATAAGCAAATACATCGCTCTTTCCACGTTCCAGAAACACATAGCAACCGAAAAATTGTTATTCGGTCACCGCCGGGGAATTGAACCCGCGGATCGCTCGATATCTAGCCTCGCGCGTTAACCTTACACCACAGCGGCCAACAATTCACGGCGCTATGCGCGTTTTTCTTATTCAGTCAGCATCTGACATCATAAATTCGTAAGATGGGCTCAGCTGCTGAGACGTCTCCATCTGGTGGGCATTAACGGCACTGGCTATATATTCATTTTAGCAGTTAAATCCAAAAGGCGAGATCCAATGTAAAAATCCTCGAAATACGTGGCGTCAGTAAATAAACATATACATCGCTCTTTCCACGTTCCAGAAACACATAGCAACCGAAAAATTGTTATTCGGTCACCGCCGGGGAATTGAATCCACGAATCTCTCGATATCTAGCCGAGCGCGTTAGCCTTACACCACGGTGGCCAACAATCCACGGTGCTATGTGTGTGTTCTTAAGTCAGCTTCAAATCCGTAAGATGGGATCGGTTACTGAGACGTCTCCATCAGGTGGGCATTAATGACACTAGCTATATATTAATTATAGCAGTTAAATCCAAAGGGGCGAGATCCAATGTGATCCGTGGGCTCAATTCCCCGGCGGTGACCGAATAACAATTTCTCGGTTGCTATGTGTTTCTGGAACGTGGAAAGAGCGATGCATTTGTTTATTTATCCTCTTTCCACAGTTAATCGAGTGCTAGTGGAATTCAAGAAGGCAAGCAAGGAAGTGCCAGCATCACGTACTGGTCTCCCTGGGGCGTCACAGACGTGTCTTCGAGCTGTCAAGCGTTCTGTGGAAACCAATCCTCGTAATAAGGCCGCTGAGATTGTATTTAGAACAGCTCCAAGTGACTGCTCCCCGGTATCTTCACCGACTTGGTTATCATGGATAGAGCTGATCGACGTAAACCAGTTTCGCGAGAAGCGAATATTCGTTGCAGATTGGCATGGGCGACAGACATGATTGAGAGACTCTTAGCATTTTAGCACACTGTCATGTTCTCTGATGAGTCCCGATTTGCACAATTTTAAGACAGTGTCAGAGCATGGGTGTGGCAATTGTCCAGCCAGGAATTCAGCTTGAAGCACTTGCAGCCAACTGTGAAACATGGCGGATTTTCAGTAGTGATATGGGGAGCCATGTGGATGACTGGTCGTTCAGTCCTAATAGAATGTCAAGGCAATATCAATGCACAAAAGTACATAATCATCCTTAAGAGGAGCTTGCTACCAATATTCTCCAATGTTCAGATGCCAAGTGCTGCCCCTCCTTGTTCATGAAGGATGGTGCTCCATGTCATAGGGCGAAACGTACCCAAACGTGGCACGAATAAAATGCCATTCAGAAACTGTCGTGGCCAAGCCAGAGTCCTGATATGAACCCAATTGAACACCTGTGGGCCATATTGGATGAAAAATTACGACGGATGCTCCAGAAACCAACCAACAAGGCACACCTTGTTATGTGAATTGTGATCTCAGTTTCCACAGAGCACCATTGCTCATTTTATTTGCACTATGACTGACAGGGTGAAAACCCTATATACTGCAAAGGTATGGCAACCAGATATTAAATTCAGCTACAACTATAATTCCTTTCATTCCATGCAGCTAGAAAATAAATATTATTAACAAATTGGGTGTCTATTCACTTATGTCATGTCTGTGTATTTCTTACTTTCTGTGCAAGTTTATGCTTGTCTTGAAATGTAATTAATTTATTTAGTTCTCACTCAACAATTTTCTTATATCTGCTAAAAAGAAATTTGTGTCATTGTTTTCATATGTTTTTTGCAATTCATTAAAAATGCCATTGCTCTCTAGTATGATGCAACAGAACTGTCCAATCCATTTAACTAGTCAGTGAAATGTGGGAATTGCAACTTGTGGACTCATCACAATTTGAGACTAATGCTTGGCACTTTTCTCTTTTTCGGTGTGAAATAGTCAAGAGAGGGGAGAAGGGGAGCTTTCAGAATTTATGTGATCTAGCTGTTTTCTCTTTCTGCCATTATTTAGAAACAAATCCAAAACACTAATTTTTCTGAGTGATGTTTCATGTTCACTGCATTTCGGTGACTGAACTGTTGTTGGTTTGCCTCGATTTCAGGTGTCCGTCAAACGAAGCAGCTGCTCAGATATGCAAACACATCCCTGCACTGTTGACCAGGAGGGATGAACTCTTTCCTTTGGCTAGGCAAGTAGTTCGTGACAGCGGCTACCAGTATTCCAAAGGACATTCAAGGTAAATATTTTGTTTTTGCCACAATTATATATGTGGAATATTTACTTAATTGAACTGTTATTTCCGTACTTGTTGATGCTGATTGTCATGCCCCAGAAGAAGATAAAATTATGTTCGAAGAACCTCAGTGTTTGAAATTAGAAATAAGTTACTGATTGCTTGCCTGAAAGAAACAGCAAAAGAGTTTCCAGGATGCTGTGCAACCGAAGCTTCTCTGTGGTGTGTACTAACGGTTTTCTATTTTAACTGCTATTTTATTATGAACTTTTCAGTTTCATTTTTTCTAAGGGAACATCTAAGCACTGTATCTTTTACTCAAGGGAACGTCCAAAGCTCTAATCTCTTTCTCTCAGAGACAAAACTAGGGTGGGGCAGGCGCCTACCCCTGACGCAGCTCAAGAGAGGGCGCAAAAATCACTGCTTACAATCTCGATAAAATTAAAACTTTTGCACCAGGCTCCGACGGAGTTTTTTTGTTTGATACTTTGCTATTTCTCCACTGACAGACTTTGTTTATAATATATGATTCGCCGGTTTGGTAACCATGGCAACTTAAAATTCGCATCTCTCTCTCTCTCTCTCTCAAAATGTTCTGGGGATGTTAGCTGCTCACATTCAGAAATGAAGGCGCAATTGCGTAAGCGGCCGGCCTGGACAGATGAGCCATAGTTCGATACGTGAGCACAATGGGCAGAGATAGTGATTTGACAGACGTTCCAAAAAGGAATGATCATCGGTAAGGGTGGAAGCATATCTCAGAAATAGCAGACTTCGTGGGCTGTTCGCGAGGAGCTGTAGTAAGGCAATGTGTGAATTTGGCATTTTCACAAAATAAATAAATAACTGCTTCTTCCTCTCCTGATCCTTAGCACTAACAAGCTCTGTGGCCATGTGGCAGAGAATTAGTGATTCAACCGTTCCTCCTGATTCACTTTGAGAAGACAAAGTTCCTTCCTGCCCGTCCTTAGCACGAACAACTCCTGTGTTCTAGGAGGAGAGAATTACTATTTCATCTGTTCCTGCAGATTCACCTTGAAAAGCCACAGTTCCCTCCTCGCGTGACGCTGAGCACCACCAAGTCCTTTGTGCATGCGACATAGAATTATCGGTACAACCATTCCTACTTATGCACCCCAAAAAGTCGAATTCCTCCCCTGACCCCTTAGCACCCATACGTTCTGTGCACATGCGGCTGAGAATTACCCCTACAACCATTCCTACTGATTCACTTTGAGAAGTCGAAGTTTCTCCTGAGTCACCCATCATTTGTGCTGTTTCATCTGAGTTTTGGCATAAAAATAACTTTAAAATATGAAGTAATAAGATATATTTATGCTTATAATGAATTATCAAAGCAATTTTCAGAAACCAAGAAAAAAAAAGTTGGTTGAATTATTGATAACAGTATAAATCAGTGGTCGTCAATAGAGATGAGTTCGGGCTCAATTTTAGGAGCCCGGGCCCGGCCCATTTTCTTTGATTATATGTGTTTGCTGAGCCCGGGCCTTGATTCTTGGAAAATTTTGCTTATCAAGGCTTGCATTTATGCATTATACACTGGCCAAAGATATGGCCCTAGCAAGGATAAATTTAAAAATCATTAGTTTGAAAAGTTTAGTTCAGTTAATCCACTTCATAATATTAATATGTTTTTAGAAATAATATGCATAAAGCCAGATGTTCTAAAATGTGGATTTCAAAATAAATAAATAATCAACGTGCCCTTCGACCGTATTCAAGGGAATCAGTAATTTTGGTAAAAGCTGAAGAAAAGAAAATCGTTTAGAAACAAAAAAATTCCATTCGTTATTTCTCTTTGATTTCTATATTTACTTTTATTTTGAATAAATTGCATTATAAAACGTACAACGCCGTACAGACAGTTTCAAGTGTTTGAAATTTTGACTCTAGAAAACTAATCTTTACAATATAATTTACATATATGCTAATCGGTAAAGGTAGTTTTTTTTTTTTTTTGATTGGAGGTTTAACGACCACCGTGAGCAACTCAATGGGCTATAAGCAGTCGCCCGTCCCTAATTTAGGGTCACTGGTTCCAGGGAAGGGAGAGAGCCAGTGCCGTAAGACAAACACAACATCCATGCCTCACCGGGATTCGAACCCGGACCCCTTTCGGAAGAATGATCAGAGGCCATCGCTTAGACCACTGCGCCACCGGGGCGGCTAAAGGTAGTTTAGAGTGATGTATTAGAATATAAAAAAAAGCATGTAGGAAAATTTCCAAAATTAAAAAAAAAAAGAACGTAAAAGTATTCCAGACCAGATTATTCTGCATATTGTAACATTAACGAAGCTTTCCGCTTAATAGTTATAACGAAGTAAATTTCTCCGTCATTTTTGTCCACGCCGGGGTTCGAACCCGGGTCCCCTCTTTCCGGAATAAGTCACTCTACCAATTGAGCTACACGGACGTTCGTTCTGACTGCTATCTGCCTTTATGTCGTGTGAGTCCTGCTGGCAGGCACGTCACATAGTATAATAATCACAATATTATCATATGTGTGTGCAGTTTCCAGATCAAGTTCATCATGAAAAAGAGAGAGAGAGAGAATTGCATCTAATGCCTCAGCGCTTCAACTTGATCTTCTTTTCTGTAAAACTCGACCTGCTGCACTAAAAACCAACGTCACCCCAAAAATCGCGGGAGTGAGGAATTTAAAAAAAAATAATAACAATACTTCTAACTGCACAATTTTGGAAATTAATACATCATTTTAAAGATAAGATTCTTGATTTTTAATAAAATACAAAAAATGGGAATGTGATTTTTTCACAGTTTTTCGATACCAGACCTCCTTAAATTAATCCTTGCTTGGGCCATAGCTTTGGACAATGCATAATGCAAGTATTGCTAAGCAAAATTTGTCTTGCAATGGCAGCTAGCTTAGGAAATTGAAAATCCTTCCACCGTGGTAACAAATCCACAATGAAATTCAACACGTGTAATTCAACCGGGCTCGGAATTACACGTGTTGAATTAATTACAGTAATGAAATTCAAGACGTGTAATTCCGAGCCCGGGCCCGGGTTTTTCGGTAGTTAATGAATTCTGAGCCCGGGCCCGAGCTCATTTCTATTCGTCAACCTGGTCCCTGCCACCCACTAGTGGGCGATTCAAGCTTTCATGGTGGGCTGGGGGGGGGGTGGGGGTGGGAGGAGGTTGTCCGTTGTTACAAGTTTTGTTCTTCTGCCATATATCGAATACATTGCTAACAACTTCGCGAGTTTGACTTTTTAAAATATGCTTTTGCAATTTACTTTTGAATTCCATCTGTAAACTTTGAATATAGATAATAATTTAAACAAGGTAATCCGTAAATACAGAGTGTTGAGGATAACAGAAAACACGTTTTATTAATGATGTAGATCACGCACAAAAAAAATATAAGCAAAACATAAATGCGAAAAAACTTTTTCTCTTCTTGCAGAGAATTTTATCTGCAGAGCTAAAACAACACAACGTTAAAGGTCGACGACACACGGACATGTGTGAAAGCACTTAAAAGTAGCACATAATATTTTCTATTCGATTTTTATCGCTACAGAAGAGCAACAACATAAAAGTGTTTTCCTTTGAGGTTGGTATAACTTGCCAAGAAGAACTATTAGAACTTAAATATGATAAAGAGAGCAAGTATAATTTCGATAGTGATGGATAGCAAAAAATCTGGCAAAATAAAAAAAATGCCTGCGTTATATCCAAATATGTGGAAAATTAAATTACATTTTTTTATACCTTTCCTTACCTCATATGTTGTGGAATCAGGCTTTAGTGTTGGTAATCATATTATCACCTAACAGAGAAACCGTTTGCATATCGTCAAAAGAGGAGACCTTAGTTTGTTCCTTACAAAAAACGAACCAGATATCAAATATTTAGTCTCACAGCATCAGCCTCAAGGATCTCATTAATCATTAATTAAAGGTAATTTCAATAAACTTTATTGTTTTCACATTTAACTTTCACTTTCTTCAATTTAAGCAGCTCCCGCACTAATAGGCGCTGTATCGATAGAGATGCAGAAATTCATTAAATTGAAATTATGTATGTATAAACATACATAAAGTATAAATAAAAAGATAAATTTAAGTACATATTTTTTACAAACCCTCTCCTCTAAAAATTACTTCGCAATTACGCTAAATTGAATTACTGCGGCACCGGTGGGCGGTAAAGAAATTTTACCATCAACGAAGATACAAAAGTGGGCGGTAAGGAAATTTTACCATCAACAAAGATACAAAAGTGGGCGGTAAGGAAATTTTACCATCAGAAAAGATACAAAAGTGGGTGGTAAGGAAATTTTACCATCAACAGAGATACAAAAGTGGGCGGTAAGGAAATTTTACTATCAACAAAGATACAAAAGTGGGCGGTAAGGAAATTTTACCATCAACAAAGATACAAAAGTGGGCGGTAAGGAAATTTTACCATCAGCATCAACAGAGATACCAAAAGTGGGCGGTAAGGAAATTTTACCATCAACAAAGATACAAAAGTGGGCGATAGGTATTTAAAGATTGACGACCCCTGGTATAAGTTATTAAAGGAGGTCTTAGTTGCCTTGTAGGGGAGATCAGCAGCCTCCAGCTCCCCTCCTAGCTACGGCCTTGCTTGTCCTTAGCATTTAGCAAAATGCTAGAAATAAATTAGATTTTAGCCCGTATACCTCCACCAGAGAATCTGATAGGGAAAATAAAGCGAAAATTATTCCTGTTTTTTCAAAAAAGGCAGCCGAGACTATTGAGAATTATCGATCTATCACAATTATTTCTGTCCTGGCGAAAATAGTTGAGCCTCTTATTTTTTCTAAGCTATATGATCACTTCAAACGTGTCCTCAGCCCTGCACAGCAGGATTTTGTGAAAAAACTCTCAACGCTTACCAAACTGTTCCACATCACAGAAGATATTACGTCTATCTATCGACAGTGGATCATAAGTTTATGTTATTTACACTGACTTTGCTAAAGCTTTTGACAAAGTTCATCATGGCATTTTGTTCAAGAAATTGAACTGTCTTGGCCTCAGTGATAATCTGATGTCCTTGTTTAAGTCCTATCTTTTCAACCGATCCCAGTCTATTATTTTTAACAACCATGTTTCTGATCCCTATGTTTCCACATCTGGAATACCCCAAGGATCTAATTTAGGACCACTCCTGTTTTCTATATACATTAATGACCTTCCTTTTTGCATTCATTGAGGCCCATGTCTCTTGTTTGCTAATGATCTCAAGCTTTATCGCAATGTACAGACTTCTGATGACTGTCTTGCTCTTCAAACTGATGTCAATAACCTGCTTCAGTGGTGTACACTAAACCACTTCCACCTCAACATCTCCAAGTGTCATGTCGTTTCCTTTTCGTGCAAAAGAAACCTAATTCTTTTTACTACAAAGCTGGCGACTATACTCTTAGCCGGACAAACGAAGTCCGGGACTTGGGAGTCACGTTTGAGTCGAACTTGGACTTTAAAAGTCATATCAAAAGAATTGTACGTACAGCGTACAGAAATCTTAGATTTATCATGCGACATTCCAAGTATGTATTTCTCGAATACTCAGACACTTATCCGCATTTTTGAGATTACGGTAAGATCCTCACTGGAATATGCGGCGATCATTTGGAGCCCTAGCCTCGTAACTCTAGTAAATGAAATCGAGAAAGTTCAAAAATAAAAAATTTATTAGACACCTTTTTTACAAATCGACTGGTGTTTATATAACGGACATCCGGACGGCTGACTTGACATTTTTCAAGATGACCTCTCTGCAATCGAGAAGGAAGGCTCTCCAACTCAAGTTCCTGTGCCATCAATGGAGAGATTGATGATACTCAAATTGTAAACCAATTAAGTTTCCGTGTCCCACGTTTACCGAGGACAAAATGTGAACTATTTGCAGTGCCATTTTGCAGAACTGATGCTGGAAAAAATTATCCGTTATTGCAAAATGTATAGGCTTCACAACTCACTTGAAGAATGTCCGGATATTTTTAATGTAAGTAAAAAAAATTTCATAAAGCATGTTTTGCAAGACTGTAAATATCACTTTGTAATTATCACTGTAAATATAAATATAGCAATTCCTGTAACTAGATTTACCGTCTGTAGGAATGTGCTTGCAATAAATAAATAAATAAATAGATTGCCTGGGAGAAATGGGTTCTAGGGACATAAAGAGAACTGAGTTACACATGCTGTCTAACAGCTTCATACGACGAACTGTACTAGTCTTTCCCTTTTTTTCTCTTTGTTTTACGTGAAGATTATGGTAATACTTTTCGGAATAAGTGTTGCTTATCAGTATCCCCGCGGCAATCATATTTTCTATTTTTCGTAGTATCTGACCTTCGTATTTTGTAAGTGCTTGCCATACTGCTCTCCATTTGTACAAGCGCTGTACGCCTTCGTCGTGAAGTAGTGTTGCTTCTGTCGTGAAATAAGATGCACTGTATTATCAAAAGTATTCGGACGCTACCAAATATTTACCTAAGTGCAAAGAACTGTTGCGCAGGAAGGTGTGCTGTGGGTGGGGGAGATACGTACATAAAGCTGAGATGTTCCGTCGTGCTGTCAGTAATTTTGAAGCGGATATGCCGCTTGTACTTGAACTTTCCCAGTTATAGCGTGGGCTGGTCATAGGATTTCATTTGAGTAACGTTTCCATACGGAGCATTGCAGCTAAACTAAACATACCAAAATCGACTGTCAGTGATGTCGTGAAAAGATGGAAGCAGAAGGATGCAACTACAGCAAAAAACGTCCAGGAAGGCCACACAAACTAACGGAACGTGACAGAAGAGCCATGGTAAGAAATGTTAAGGAATCCCATTCTTTCTCTGCCGTTTCCGTCACTGCTGAAGTAATGTCTGTAATGGCTCGATTAGTACCATAACTATCCACAGAGAGTTGCACAGCCTGGGTTATTATTGTAGAGCAGCAGCATACCAGCCACACATCGCTACCGTGAATGCGAAGCGCCATTTGGACTAGTGTGTCTCCTGTCGTTCCTGGACAGTGGAAGACTGGAAAACTGTTCTTTGGAGTGATGAGTCAGGCTTTTCACTCTTCCAGTCTAATGGGTGTGTGTGGATTTGGCGACATCCCAGCAAGCGATGTTCATCGGACTGTGTTCTTCCAACTGTTAAGTTCGGCGGAGGTTCCATCATGGTATGGAGTTGTCTTTCGTGGATGGGACACAGACATGACATACCACAAACAATGAATTCTGAAGTGTGCCTCGACGTTCTGGATAATTCTGCCGTACCAACAAAATGGCTGTATTATGGGAATGACCGTTCTCTCTTCCAGCACGATCACGTTCCCTGCCACACTGCACTGTGTGTGTGTGCAGGACTAGTTTCTTGAAAATTAGGTGGAATTGTTTGACTGGCCTGCTCAGAGTCCTGACCTTAATCCCACACAACACCTCTGGGATGAACTGGAGCGACGGACACGAAATCGAGCACAACGACCGTCTTCGCTCTCCACTCTGGCAGCAGCTTTGCAGGACAAATGGCGGGCCATTCCTGTCGAGACGTACGCGAAATTGGTTGATAGTATGCCTCGACGTGTTGTAGTTTTCATACAAGCAAAAGGTGGACCGACTAACTATTGGGTTGCACACATCTTAAGTTAAATCACCGTCTTAACTTAAGACGGTGCGAAGATTTCCCTGTAGTTCTTAGGCGTCCGTGGATTCTAAGAATTCCGCCATTTCCATTATCATTTTGGGCATTCTGGAGATCAATGCACAGCTGGACAGAAATTTGGGGAACGGAGGAGGGGGATTCGTTTTCCGTTTGAGGACGGAATTCCGTCCTTCGCAGCTTTCGAAAACGGAAGTTTGACGGAGCGAAGATTTCTCCCATAATCGTATTTTTTTCTCGTGTTGCGTCTTCTGCCCAGTATTGTTCTTAAATACCCTTTTATTCTACAATTACTGCATTTCAGCTTAAAAATGGAGGGGAAAAGTTTCCGAAAACGGAAGTCGGACGAAGCGAAGATTTCTCCCGTAATCGTATTTTTTTTCTTCCCGCAATGTTCTCACTACCCTGTGTTGTTGTTAAATGGTACTTTCCCCCGTAAATTTTGCATTTAAGCTTAAAAAAAGGGGGGGGGGCGGATTTTCCAAAAACGGAAGTGACGAAGTTCGGAAATTTGTTAGAATTGATGCATGGTGTTCAAAAGTATTGATATTCTCAAAGTTACACCATTTATCTAAAGTAGTGAAAGCTTTAATACGTATCATGCATTTATGATCTTGAGGGTGAAAGTTTTTTCAGCATGATAGGTAAATTATTGTCATCTGTGGGAATAAAAGTGGAACAAAAGAAAAGTGACGGAAAAATGGAAAGGGGATGATAGCAACAGCAGGTAAGACTAAGTAAAGATTGCTGTGCAGCTGCAGAGTCAACAAAAGACAAATATGGCCATGGCACTTGCTGAGAAAAAAGCAACACAAGAGAAAATTTCAGCTGATGTTCTAGCAAGTACAAAAAAAAATTGTGTTTGAAGCCAATGTCTTTTAAAACAATTATATTTTGCTTTGAATTCAGTAGTTTTATACTGTGAATATAGTGGTGTGCACAGCTGGAAATGGGTCATAAATTTTGGACCCGGACGTCACATAATTGAACCCGACCCCGACTTAACCCGGATAAATCTGCTTTGAACTATAAATTCGAAACTCAATTTATAATTATACATAATCATATATACTGTATATACATATTGTATACACACAGGGCGTTCAAAAAATACTTCCGCAGTGAGCATCATACGTTATATTGTCATAGGTTATACACTGAGTGGCCACTTTATCATGACCACCCCCTGAGTACTTCGTTGGGCCACCTTTTGAATTTAATACTGCGTTGATTCTTCGTGGCATGGACTCCACGAGATGTTGATAGGTGGTTTGTGGAATCTGAGACCATGTTTGATGAATAGCACTTTCCAGGAGTGTGAGATTGCAGGGTTGTGGATCCAGCTGTCTGATGGCTCCTTCAACTTCATCCCACAAATTCTCAATGGGGTTGAGATCTGGAGATTGTGGAGGCCACCTAAGGAAAGTAAACTCACCGGCATGTTCCTGAAACCAATCCTGTACTATACGAGCACTATGGCAGGACGCATTATCTTGTAGAAAGTAGCCATCGCCATTGGGATAAACCATCCACATAGCAGGATGCACTTGGTCCGCAACGATGTTTAGATAGGATGTGCCAGTCAGACGTTGATCAACACGAATTAAAGGGCCCAAAGCATACCAGGAAAACATTCCCCAAACCATAACGTTGCCTCCACCAGCTTGAAGGGTTGTAGCAATGCATTTGGGGTCCATGCTTTTCTGCTGTTTCCGCCAAATATTCACTCGGCTATCGGCAAGGTGCAACTGAATATGTGATTCATCGGACCACATAATTTGTTTCCAGTTATCGATTGTCCAATCCTTGTGCTCCTGTACAAACTGGAGACGTTTTCTCTTGCTAACTGCAGACAGCAAAGGTGTTCGAACAGGCCTTCGGCTTCCATATCCTATCGGATGCAGTGTACGGCGAACAGTGCGTGCAGAGATCATTTGAGGGGATCCTTGATTAAGATGGTCTGTAATTTGCTGCACTGTTGCCCATCTGTTGTCTGTTACCAGTCTGGACACTCTCCGTTCCGCCCGAGCAGTCACTAGTCGATGACGACCACACGTTGCACGTAGAGACCCAATTTTGTGGCTGACAGTCCAGTCTTTAAACACTTTAACAACAGCTGCTCTGTAACATTTCACGAATGCGGCGGTTTCGGTGATACTCGCTCCATGGCTCCGAATTCCTACAATCATTCCACGTTGAAAGTCCGTCAAATCGCATTTTTTACCCATCTCGTCACCCAAAAATAACTTCTACTACTGTCGCAAGCACTAATATTTCCCTTTTTATAGTAGCCTCGCCCTCTGGCGGCAACAGCGTGCAGCCATAGCTCATTTGCTTAAAACTGTCAGATGGTCATAATAAAGTGGCCACTCAGTGTATGAAAATCATATAAATGTATTACGGAAGCGTATAATTTACTTACTTACAAAAAGTGTTACAACTGTCGTTCTTCACATAACCTAACTGTTTTACACATGTTTTCAAATACATCTGCAAAACTCAAAAAGTCTCTCCGCATTAATGTTGAGGCTGTTCTAATTAATTTTGATGGTGCTGCAGCAAAATTTTTGAATTATGTATCTTGTTGTATGTTTAGTTTCAGTTTTTGCTGTTTTACTGATAACATGCCAAGCTTCAGAATATGTTTCACAGCGACACCAATTTTAACCAGCTTGTGATGAGTTGAAAGTTTCGAAAATGCAGATATTGATTTTATTATTGCACCTCAGAGGAAAGGAATACTCATCAAATCAACATTAAAATTTTGGGAACTTTCAACTCATCACAAGCTTGTGAAAATTGTTGTTGCTGTGAAACATATTGTTTTTTTAATGAGACGAAACAACTTCCAGCATTCACTGTTCCCCTTTTTTGTTTTCAACAAGAACATATTTGTTGGCCTCGACACCTTTTTCAATTTCCTTAATATTAAATTCATACATATTAACAAATAAGGCATTAATTCCGTTACGACATGCAATAGAACGGGATGTTAGCGCGTCAAACGAAAACCTCTGAATGCCCAATGCTGCAAAAGATGCGATGTGAAAAGTAACTCTCAGTCTTACAATGTGACACGCGGGGTGTGACAAAGTGAATCACCAGAGGAGCACGCAACAGGCATTTGTCTGTATCGCACTGAAAACAAACGCGAATAAAGTATCGTTTTACGATACGGTATCGTCGATCGATGGAAATTTTCTTTGCTTTAAGAAAAGGAGAGCAATATTTTTGTATGGCAAATCATTTTTCACACCGCTGGCACCAGCATCGAGCAGAAAATTCCTTAGTATGCATTTTTCTTTGAAATATTTTTTTTTTCTTTTCAAAAATAAAACGGAAATAAAACCGGGTCGAAATCGCCTCAGGAACACCTTGACCTGACCCGTTTGACCCGCAAGAAATTGTCGAACCGTTGACCCGTGAACCGTAACCCGTGTCCATCTCTGATGGTGTGCTCTAAATATTTACATAAATGAATTACAGTGAAAAATCCCATCTTGTTTGTGCTGCGGTATATTCTCACTTTCTCGTCGCATATTCTGATTTTTCAGCCCGTTAAAAAATTTGGCTTTTTTGTTCCTTATTCGGTCTCATGTATGAATGAACCGTGGCGGAAAATGAAAAGTAGTTTAACGGGCCAGCTTTATTACGCTTTCCAACCGTAGGTTGAAGAATATACTCCAGCTTTGTTCGTCTGTCTATCGACACGATAACTCGCGTAAAAATGGTTCGATTTCGATGATATTTTAGTATGTGGTAGGGGACAATCTGGGGACAAACCCTATTGAAAATGGGCGATATGGGGTCAAAGGTCAGAGCAGAGGAACGAGATTTATTCCACAGCTGTTATCATCATAATTTGAGTAATAACTTGCGTAATGATTTCTGGTTTGTTGGAAAGCGTATCATAATCAATGCATTGCATGATTTTACTAACTTCTTAACTATGTTATGCTAAAAATCGTGCCTTAACAGTAATTTTTTTTAAATCCTGTTATGGTTCTGTTTTTTTTTCTTCAATGTCCAGGTATATATTTTCGGTATCCCACCCGCGCAATATTAGAGACGAGTTAATGATTCATTTGAGCAATTATAGGTGCATTTCTGGTTACTTTTCGTACATTTTATGACAAGAGAAGACATCTAAGTCATCCACGAAGAGGGAGACTTCTTCATAGAATCTTTGTAGGTAGATAGGGAAATGGGAAGCGAGATATTTTATGTCAGGAGAAGACCTGGAGACTTCTTCATGGAATATCTGTAGGGAATGGGGAGGCGAGACATTTTATGACAGGAGAAGACCTCCAGGGAAAAGGAGACTTATTCGTAGAATCTCTGACCTCCAGGGAGAAGGAGACTTATTCGTAGATTCTATGAAGAAGTCTCCAAGTCTTCTCCTGTCATAAAATGGCGAGACATTTTATGACAGGAGATGGCGAGACATTTTATGACAGGAGAAGACTTGGAGACTTCTGCATAGAATCTCTGTAGGGAAATAGGGAGGCGAGACATTTTATGACAGAAGGCCTCCAGTAAGAGGGAGACTTCTTCATAGAATCTATGTAGGGAGATAGGGAATGGGGAGGCGAGACATTTTATGACAGGAGGAGACCTGGAGACTTCTTCATGGAATCTCTGTAGGGAGACGAGACATTTTATGACGGGAGGAGACCTGGAGACTTCTTCATGGAATCTCTGTAGGGAGACGAGACATTTTATGACGGGAGAAGACCTCCAGGGAGAGGGAGACTTCTTCAAAGAATCTCTGTAGGGAATGGGGAGGCGAGACATTTTATGACAGGAGAAGACCTCCAGGGAGAAGGAGACTTCTTCGTAGAATCTCTGCAGGGAGATAGGGAATGCGGAGGCGAGACATTTTATGACAGAAGACCTTCAGTGAGAGGCAGACTTCTTCATAGAATCTCTGTAGTGAGATAGGAAATGGGGAGGCGAGACATTTTATAACAGGAGAAGACCTCCAGGAAGAGGGAGACTTCTTCATAGAATCTCTGTAGGGAGATAGGGAATGGGGAGGCGAAACATTTTATGACAAGAGAAGACATCCAGGAAGAGGGAGACTTCTTTATAGAATCTCTGTAGAGAGATCGGGAATGGGGAGGCGAGACATTTTAGGTGAGGGAATGCCTTACTAAACACCAGATTTAGTGTCCAAGGGACCGTCACTTAAGGAGTCGTTTTGTAAAATTTTAAACTACTCTTAAAAGGCTTGAAGAAATAGCTCTATTTCTCTCTGCGTGTTCATTGAATTAGAAAAACAATATATTGCACACGCACGCGCGTATACATATGCAACTTTTCTGGGCCCTCCTTAAACAGAAGTCCTAGGTACGTGCCTGGTAGAGTTCCTTTCCATTAGACATTTTTACAACAAAATATGAACATTTAAATTAAAAGCATCCATCTTGGAACGATGTTTACTGATGCTCTCTTAAAATTCTTATGTCTTGATTCTAATCTTAATTATTTTGGTGATCTTTATAAAAGGAATTCTACTCAGTTAGCATGTGTGATTCCCATTTGTTTATGTGTAAAAGAAGCAATGTATAAAACTTTGTTTCGCCCATTGCTCTGGTTATGTATTCCAATGCAAAACACAGCATTATTCTCTGCTCACTTCAGTGGGCAGAGCTGACAGGCAGGTACTCCTTTCGTGAAGGCTGTCGATAATTATTAAGACATAGCATAATGATTGCTTTTGTGTTCTTCCTTCTGGTGATTATATGTAAATTATCTGTTCGCATTATTTCTGCTTGTAAATAAGAGAAAACGAACTGAAATTGTCACGCGACTGTATGGAACTCCAGAAATAGATTTCCTTTAACACGAAACTGCAGTAAAATCGATTTCTGATTACCCTGTAGATAGGGTGCGTTTTGACACGCAAAAGTAGCATTTCTGTTACGACTAGAAAGATGAAAATATGTTAATACCATTTTTTTTTTTTTTTTTTTTTTCGTATTTTGTAAAAGACGTTTTCGCGTCCTGTGTCATTGTTTGCGGCTGTCTCCTGCGAATGGGCTTTAAGTTGTATGCTACTTGTATATTGTGCATTCTTGATATAACGTGGATCAAAGCAAAGCAAACAAGAAAAAGTAGATCAAAGGCAAAATGGATATTTATAATTTCAAGCATCTTAGGAGTTATGCCTACCTGTATGTTGTCATGACTATGATTAATGCGCAGATACGAACTGAAGTTTCGCTGCGTGCCTGAGTAGTTTTGTAAGTTCGGATGTGAGTTTCATTTGCCACGGCGCTCAGTTCAGTCACCTGGCTAAGGTAGGGTGTTATATGGCGGTTCGTTTTCCCTCCCCTCCCACATCCAGTCTCTTTTTGTGAAGCTTGATATGTTATCAAGAAAACAGCAAAAACTGAAATTAAACATACAAGTTACTTATTCAAAAATTTTGACTGCAGCGCCATCAGAATTAAGTGGAACAGCTTTAACATCACTACGGAGGGACATTTTGATTCCCGCAGATGTTTAAAAACATTTGTAAAACAGTTAGATTATGTCTTGCAAATAAACGACAGCCGTTTCAAAACTTTTTGTAAGAAAGTGAGTACATTATACATTCCATAATACGTACATACATTTGTTGGATTTCCATATAATCTAAGATACCCACTGTAGAGAGACTTTTTGAACGTCCTGTATATATATATATATATATATACACAGCTGAGTCACATTATTGCGACCACCTCCTACTTTTGACGTCAACAGCTCGTAGCCAATGAAAGGAGGCACTTGTCGTGAGCTGGCTTGCAGGGTATATTATTTGTGATGTAGGCCATCTGAAAACATATCACTCGTTGCTGTCATGTATAAAAGGAGCGACTTATTAGATTTGCAAAAAAGGGATGATTATGCGCTTTCGTGCCAAGGGTGGCAGTATTTCTGAAACAGCGCAGTTTGTGAACTGTTCGCGTGCTGCTGTGGTTAAAGTGTATCGTGATTGGAGAAACGGCACCATTGCGAATAAGCGACGAGGAAACTGCGGAGCACCACGTGCCATTGATGTGAGAGGTGAACGTTGGCTTCGAAGGTGCGTGAGGGCTTATCGACACGCTACAGTGGAGCAACTCACTGGCCGAATGAACCAGGATGCTACCGGAAGTGTGTCTAAAACCACAGTTCAGTGAACCCTGCTGCGTATGGGGCTCCGATGCAGACGGATGGTCACTGCACCTATGCTAACGAAGGTGCGCGTCGGCAGAAAAGGCTTACATTTGCACGGCAGTATCGGAATTGGACCTTCACTGATTGGCAAAGGATTGCCTTCTCCGATGAGTCACGTTTTCTGCTTCATCGAACGGATGGACGTTGGCGTATAAGGCGAGAAACATCAGAGAACCTCTCTTCAACCATTGCTGGAAGAACACAAGCTGGTGGGGGCAGCGTTATGGTCTGGGGAATGTTTTTGTAGCATTCTCTGGGTCCATTCATACCTGTGGAAGGCACTGTGAACCGAATTCGTTATGAATCCATCCTTACAGACCACGTACACTCATACATGCTGATTGTCTTCCCTGGGGCGAATGGGATCTTCCAGCACGACAATGTGACGTGTCACACAGCTAAAAATGTTCGAGAGTCGTTGGAAGAGCACGATGGTGACTTCAAAGTACTTCTCTGGCCCCCTAATTCCTCAGACTTAAACCCAATTGGGTATCTGGGGGACCACCTCGATCGTGTTGTTCGCTGTATGGATCCTTCACCACGCACCCTTCACAAGCTATCAGATGCACTGCTGTCAGCATGGATCCACATACCTGTGAACACCTTCCAGCACCTTATTGAATCACTCTCAGTTCGTCTAGCTGCTGTCCTCGCTCCACACGGTGGTTACTCTGAATATTAGCTGGTGGTCACAATAATGTGTCTCGACCGTGCATGTATATATTATAATTCAAAGAAGATTTGTCTTTGTCGGGTCCGCGTCAGTTACAGATCCGGATTGGGTCCAATTATGTGATGTCCGGGTCGGGTCCGGTTCTAAAATTTTTTACCCGTTTTCAACTCTGACACACACACACACACACACACACACACACACACACACACACACACACACACACACACACACACCATAAACTTGCAGGGCTGCTCCTACCTAGCATCACAAGACTTTCAAACACTTTCCATTTAAAATTGTTCTAAATTTTTAAATCATAAACTGCTAACAAGAACTGAAAACTCAGCACTATTTCCATGGCGTTCAATTGCCTACTTTTCGGGAAAACCAACTTGATGTTTTTTTAAATCTCACGTCAGGATAAAATCTTTCAAAATAAAGTTTGATCCCTTCTGTTCAGATCGGTTAATTTAATAGAAAAATTTTCCAGCTGCTAAATTTGTTACTAGTTTTTGTTTATGGCCTGACAGTTGTGGCGCCAGACAGTTGTGACGTACCTGCTAGCAGGACGCACACGACATAAAAGCAGATAGCAGCGATTACGAACGTCCGCGTAGCTCAATTGGTAGAGCGACTTATTCCGGAATGAGGGGGACCCGGGTTCGAGCCCCGGCGTGGACTAAAAATGATGGAAAAATTTACTTCGTTATACAGTACTAAAAAAACACAGAGCAACGCGCTCCCATTGCATTTCATGATCAGTCAAAGTCTCTTTTCTCTTCCGCTCCCATCTTTCTGTTTTGAATCTCTAGTTTTTTGTTGTTGTATTTTTACTTCTGAAGCTAGAGCAGAACATTTTATCTTACTGCAAATTTTAGTTATTATAAAAACTTTTACGGGAGCCTGTGGATTTATTACTATAATTTTACGAAAATACATCCACTAACTACAACGGCCGTTCCATAAAAACTGAGAGTAAAATGACACGAAATGGAGAAATATAGGTACAGTGAAATTTATGTTATTCTTTCTCAAAGTATCTTCCCTCGAATGATATGCAACGGTCCCATCGGTCAGTCCACTTTTCAAAGCTTGTGGCGAAGGCATTTTGTGGAAGTTGCTTTGGCGGACCCTGTACAGCTTGAATAATGTCAACATCTGTGTTGAATGTTGCGCCATAGAACTTCTCCGTCATTGTGGGAAACAACCAGAAATCGCACGGGGCGAGATCAGGACTGTAGGTAGGCTGTCGCATGATTTCAATACAGCATTTCCTAAGCAACTGTTGAACACAAGCAGCCACCTGTGGGCGGGCGTTATCATGGTGCCACTTGCCCACCAGTTCCGTTATCATGGTGCCACTTGCCCACCAATCGATATGTGTCGTCGCAGACGCTTCAAGACTGAAATACAATACTCAGCATTGACAGTAATTTGTGGAGGAATGGCATGCTGGTAGAGTACACCTTTATGATGAAGAAGAATTATCATAATCACCTTCCCAGCTGATTTGGTTTGGTGGGATTTTTTCGGAGGAGGCGAACCTGTGTGTTTCCAGACAATCGTTGCGCGCTTCGTGACCGGGATGAAATAGTGGACCCATGTTTCATCGGCAGTTATTACTGTGTTTAGAAAGTTTGGATCATTTGAAATCATTTGTTTCCACTCATGACACACCTGAACTCCGGCTAACAATTGTTCTTTCGTCAGGTGATGAGGTACCCATCTGGAACACACACGATTCAGCAGTAATTTGTCGCGTAGAATGTGGAATGCCGGCGTTTTTGAAATATTAGTTGACGCCCCTATGTCTTCGCACGTCATTCTTTGATGTTCTTGCAGGATTGCTCAAACAGTGTTAACAATACGCTCCGTAACAACACTTTCAGGTCGACCAGGCCTAGGAGCGAGTTCTGCCGACAAACGCTCTTTTTTTAAATCATGGTGCCATCTAAAAATCGTCGACTCACCCAAACATTTATTGTAAGCTTTTTTTCATTAAATAAAAGGTTTTTGGAGCCGTTTTACCCAAATGATAGCAAAATTTTGTCGTACTACGCATTTCTCTTCTTAACTCAGAATCACTCGCCTCCGTAGCTGTATGTCGAAATGCACAATTATCTTAAACAACTGCGCAATAACAAAACCAGAATCGTCTGCCAAGGCTAATAACTGTTGCCATATATACTTCCTTAATTGAGTTAGTCGTCTGCGTGGTTATTTCTCCCCTTTCCACTGTTGCCAACTAAAAGAAAATTACTCTCAGTTTTTATGGGACGCCCTTTGTATTTAGACACTGGCTATTTAAAAAGAAAAAATATGCTTCAATGGCGCGATCGCCCAGCCTCCTCTCGCTGATGCGCTACTGCTCAGAAGTCCCGGGGATAATTTTCAAGGATAATTCCAGACTATGTATCCCCTTTATCTTTCGTTGACAAGTTTGGCAATGAGCATGTCGATCTGGTCCAAAAAACAGTGGAAACCAATAATAAACTTCGCTCCATCGGTGTTGGTAAATTCACAGTAAAAGATTGTCGTAGTATCGGTACCTAGAGTAGTTTAAAGTACCAAATTGATGCATTAGCATCAGATAACTGAAGTGCACTCAAAATATTTTCTTCACTCTGTGTTCCGCGGAAATGCCGAGATATCGTTTGCAGTATTGACATGGGAATTCTGCCTCATGTGGTGCTCTACAATATAAAGGCGACTGGAAAAGAACTATGAATTCTTGCTGTTTGGCACGGCATGAACAAGAAGGAAATTAGCAGGGCGGTTTGCGCCCCTACCCCTGCGTTCGAATCTCGTGCGTATGATACCAATACAGTGAGTTTCACCTTGCTATATTTGTCGCGGGGTTTATGGAGAATGGCAGAATCTTCGACGGGAGTTTTCCCTGCTGTGGGAGCAGTGATGTGTGGATGCTGAATAGCCCGTGTAGTTTTGAGCTGCTCTATCTATTAGTTAAGGTCGACAATTTGAGCCTGAAGCTCTCCGATATGGTCGCTGCGTAGCTTTAAGTTCCGCTGTGACTGGTGAGTTTGTTGATGTTACCTCGTAAACTCTGGCAGCTGTGACATCTGACTTCTCCGGAGGTTCTGAATTGGCTGCGGGAATTGTTTGAATGTTTGTCGGCATCCGAGACATCTAGAGATTCCTCAGAAATTGTGTTGATACTTTGTCTTTGGCTAGCTCAAACCTACATGCATCCCATCTGGTTTATCGCCTGAGAGAGCCAAGGTCTTTAATTAGTGGCCTTTTTTTCTTTGGTTAATCATAGTTCTGGAAACAAGCGGTTAGTATTTTCTTGGGTATCGTGGTCTGAAGTTTTAGCTAGTTCCTACTATACATTTTTTAATGATATGAATTTCAAATATGACGTCTAGTTGAGCATAACATAGTGTTGAATGAGGCATACAGAGAGCAGGTAATTTTATGACAAGAAGCAGAAAACGGAAGTTTCTCGTGTGTTTTTCATCTTTACTCCAGCATTCTGAAATGCCTGCCGACGAAACTAGAGTTATTCGGGTGGTCACGTGAAGGCGAAGATAAAGGTCATATCAAGTCCTCACTCAGTAAATGGGTGATTACAGTTGAGGAATAACCGATTCTATCTAAAAAAGTTTCATTGCAGAAACCATTTTGGCTCACCGAGCTGCTCAAAAATTTAGGCCTTAAGATGATGCCTGAAAATGGCTTGAAATGCACATTGAAACATGCCATTTTTCAATGTAGTACTTTTTTTTCTGGAGGTTTAACGCCACCGTGAGCAACTCAATGGGCTATAAGCAGTCACCCGTCCCTAATTTAGGGTCACTGGTCAGAGTCAGTGCCGTAAAACAAACACAACATCCATGCCTCACCGGGATTCGAACCCGGACCCCTTTGGACGAATGATCAGAGGCCATCGCTTAGACCACTGCGCCACCGGGTGGCTTAGTACTTTTCATACTGACCTAGTTCACCGCTTTCTTCTAGTTCACCAAAGTGTTCAAAGGTTAGGCCTACGATGACGTCTAAAAATGGCTTGAAGTGCACATTAAAACATGTCTTTTTTTCAGTGTAGTATTTTTCTTACTGACCTAGTTCACCACTTTCTCGCAACGTGATTCCCCTTCTGGTGATGGAAGCCAGAATTTAAATGCGGATTTAGGACATACCAGTTGTATCAAAATGCATTACCTGTATAAGAAGGTGGAACTTGCAGCTTGTGGTCTAAGCGCTGGCTGCTGACCATTCGTCCGAAAGCGTTCGGGTTCGAATCCCGGTGAGGTATGAATCTTGTGTTTGTCTTCCGGCCCTGGCTCTCTCCCTTCCGTAGAACCAGTGTTCCGAAATTTGGGACGGATGACTGCTTATAGCCCACTGCTTTGCTCACGGTGGTCGTTAAACCCCCAATCAAAAAGAAAGTCTACCTATTTAAAAAAGAACTGGAAAAATGAATTTTGCAATTGTTATGTCCCCGCCTCTCTCTCTCTCTCTCTCTCTCTTTCTCTTCATAGCTCCACAGTGACCTATTGGTCGTATAAATAACTGATAGCTGCTTAATGGTAACGTAATTCTGAAAGGCATAATTTTTAAAATAAGAGTAATATTGACTAGAAGAGGATCGAAACATAATGAAGTATAAAATAGTAAAACTATACTAGTGATCCGATTATTGGCATAGGAATATATAAATAAGCATTTCCAAGCTTTCGCACATCAACCAGATGGCTTTTTCAAGGAAGTTAGACTTTTTTTAAGGAAGTTAGGCGGTTTATGCCTAACTTCCTTATAAAACGTCATCTGGTTGATGTGCGAAAGCTTGGAAACGCTAATTTATATGTTCCTACGCCAATATATCCGATCACTAGTATAGTTTTACTATTTTCTACATAATTGTTGTACTGTTCCTTGTTAGTAATTCGTTAATAATGAAGTATTTTTTTATGCTTATCTTGTGTAACAAATTCATGCAGAATACTTCGTGTTGCAGTACGTAACTAGTTCCATTTGTGAGCCTTTCTTTTTTTTTTTTTTTTTTACTCCTAAAGGTCTCAGTGTTACACGAAGACTTTCGACGATGATTCGTGCAAAAGGCTGAGGTTTGACGGTAGTCCTGGAGCATTGCCAGATCCCAGTCAAATGGAAGATGAAAGGAAACGGAGACAGGTGGGTTGTGTTTGCATATTTTAGTGAAAATGTTTAATAAAGAAAAAACGGTTGTAATTAAATGCGGTGGGTTAGAATTTTTTTTCTTTTCGCCTGCTTCTGTATTTTAAGATTTTGTATTGTCAGATAAATATTTCTTGAGAAATATTTATTGGGTTGGCCAAAAAGTAATTGCGTTTTGTTTTTGTTTTTCTGAGTAAATGAAAGGCGAATTTTGAATGAGAAACAAAAACTTTAGTCAACAACATATTGTCCGTTTTGTTCGATGACCTTTTGCCATCTCGCAGGCAAGTTCATGATTCCGCGCTCAAAAAAGTTTTTTGTTTTTTTTCGGCAAAGAACTTCCGAGAACGATCTGATAGCCTCATCAGCAGTGAAGATTTTACCATTCAAGGCGTTTTGCAACGAACGAAACAAATGGTAGTCTGATGGTGCCAGGGTTGGCGAATATGGTGGATGTGGTAACACATCCCATCCAAGCTGCAACAATTTCTGAAGTTCAAAGAATTGAAAAAAGAAGTTCAAAGAATTGAAACTGGCAACAGCGTGTTAGATGAACACGAAAGAAACATCTGCTGCAGTTAAATATCGTCTGCTAAGAAAATAGCGCACAAGCTATGGATAGAAGGTTATGGTTTTGCTCTTTACGAAGAGAAATATTCGTATTTTCTAATCAGAAAACCCTGTGAAAATCATGGAATTAGCATTTCTAAATGTAAAATAAGCAATATCATTAATAATAGAGGGAAAATCGTTAAGCATTGCTTTTAACAGGAAAAAGAACACCAGACGAATACACAAAGAAAGTACTACTTTTATGACTATTTCAAAAGTAAGGTCTCTGGTAGAGCCCTGCACGGGTCGGGCCGGGCCTACAATTTCGTAGGCGGGCATGGACGGGCCTGCACTTGCATGTGTACCGTGTAGTCCGGTTGTTGATAAATTTAGGTCATTCTGTTTTTGAAGTCTCTGTCTTACCCTTCCCGTGATCATATTTCTTGTTTCTCGCAATCATTCTTCTCTCCCGCCTTGTGCTGTTTTTTTAATTATTTATTTATTTATTTTGCGCGCATCTTTTCGCCTTTGATCTTTGGTAATCGCACTCCCCTTTGAATTCATATTCCATATTTCGGAAGTTCACACCAGAAAAACATTTGCTCCGTACGATGATTTGCATTTATAGGAATTAGGAATCAATTAAAGCTTCAATATGCGCTAGTAAACTATTCTTAGGCTCTGTCTTTATAATTTTGATTTGTTACTTGCTTTGTTTTAAATATGAATGAATATTGGGTTGGGTAAATTAGAGGTTCGAGGAGCAAAACAATCGGAAAATTGTGTTACATTTGGATTTTGGGAGTTATATCCTAAACCTGAAGAATTAAAATCAAAGACGTCGGGCCAACAGAACGGAATCATATTCTGCGTACGAGAGTTTGTTGTATTGACTATTAACCATTAAGCATGTTATTGTGTGTGCGTGTGTGTAACTGAGCATCAATTTATATTATGTTCTGGGCAAAAGTGTCAAAGAAGACAGTACTTGACTCGTATAAACAGTGATCTGACCCTACGAAGGGTTCGATTATGAAATGACGATTATTTACTTAAGTTCACTGAATACTATTTATTGCATTTGCCGTATTTCTAGTTATTGGTGGGTTAGTTAACTTACTTATGCCCTCTTTTTACACGAGTTTTGAGTTAGTCCAAAAAGTTACAGTACAAATACCGTCTGTGTTAAAGCAAGTGACAGTTACCCAAATAAAACCTATGCCGGACCTGAATGGCCGGGCAGGGCTGGGGCCTAAAAATATTGCCCGTGCAGGTCTTTAGTCTGTGGTCTTAAAAGAAACCACCGACCCAAAAAGCAATCATTGGCTTTAAAAATCTCTGTATCAACTATAAACAAGGTAATAAATAAAGATTTTAATCTGGAAAATAAAAAAAAAAAAAAGACATAATGTTCACCGCCTTTTTCCTAGGCACGTGGCTGAGCGGGTCTGGTTCATTTGCCCGACGTTTACTTCACCGAAGGGTCACTTGACTGAAAATCACTTCACCGAAAAGATTGTTTCACCGAAAGATCACTTGATCAAAAAGTACATTTCACCGAAGGGTCACTTGAACGAAAAGTTCATTTCACCGAAAGGTCTCTTTACCTAAAAGTTCATTTCATCGAAAGGTTGTAACGTACCAGGAGATGTGACGTACCTGCCAGCAGGACGCACACGACATAAAGGCAGATAGGAATCAGAACAAATGTCCGCGTAGCTTAATTGGTAGAGCAACTTATTCCGGAATGAGTGGACCCGGGTTCGAACCCCGGCGTCGATCAAAAATGACGGAGAAATTTACTTCGTTATAATGGCGCCCGAACTATCCGGATGACCCGACCGTTCAAAATCTCGCATTGGTGTGATGTTATTTCCACACCGCGAGATAGGAAAAATATGAGCAGCACTTCGAAAGAAAAATAAGGGGGAGATGATGTAACGTACCCGGAGATGTGACGTACCTGCCAGCAGGACGCACACGACATAAAGGCAGATAGGAATCAGAACAAATGTCCGTGTAGCTTAATTGGTAGAGCAACTTATTCCGGAATGAGTGGACCCGGGTTCTAACCCCGGCGCGGATAAAAATGACGGAGAAATTCACTTCGTTATAAGGTCATTTCACCGAAGGGTCAGTTTATCGAAAACTTTGGATTTCATTACAGGATCTGTTGAAGCATGGTGCAAGTTCGGCAGACAGACCACCGAAATGCTAGGGGATTATACTCAAATTGCACTTTTGATTTCTCCGTGTCACAGAGAACGCAAAGATTTAGATTTAAGACAAATCGTTTTTTTTTTAAGACAATGAGCCTCGGCTTAGGCCCTTTTAGCAAATTTTAATCATGTTCATAATTTTAATTCTCGTCATATTTACACCAAAAAACGGATTGTCATCTTCAAAATTTGTATTGTATGGTGCAACCCCGTATTTCATTCATGTTCATAAGGTTTACATAAAAGTCCTGGTCAGTGCTGTTCATAAGGTTTTCACAAAAAGTAAAATTAATTATGTTGCACATTTTTTCAAGCAAAAAGAATCAATTTTAGGTCCCTATGCCTTGGATTAGACCTTTTTACCCAATTTCAATCGTGCGAATTCATGTTCATAAAGGTTTACATAAAAAGTCAAGTTAATAATTTTGCACACTTTTTCGGGCAAAAAGAATCAATTTTAGGGCCCCAGGTCTCGGCTTAGGCCTTTTTACCAAATTTTAACCGTGCGTGCTCATGTTCATAAGGTTTACATAAAAGTCCTGGTCAGTGCTATTCATAAGGTTTTCATAAAAAGTAAAATTAATTATGTTGCACATTTTTTCAGGCAAAAAGAATCAAGTTTAGATCCCTAGGCTTTGGATTAGACCTTTTTACACAATTTCAATCGTGCGAACTCATGTTCATAAGGTTTACATAAAAAGTCAAGTTAATAATTTTGCACAGTTTTTCGGGCAAAAAGAATCAGTTTTAGGGCTCTATGCCTCGGCTTAGGCCTTTTTAGCAAAGTTTAAACGTGCGTGCTCATATTCATAAGGTTTACATAAAAAGTCAAGTTAATAATTTTGCACACTTTTTCGGGCAAAAAGAATCAATGTTAGGGCCCTAGGTCTCGGCTTAGGCCTTTTTAGCAAATTTTACCCGTGCGTGCTCATGTTCATAAGGTTTACATAAAAAGTTACTTTACATTTTATGTAATGCTTATGAATATGAGTAGGGTTAAGATCTCTTAAAATGGCCTGCATCTAAGCCTACTGTCAAAATATTAATGTTTTGTGGTTGAGTAAAAGTGGAACATTATTTACTTGATTTGCTATGTGACCCTTATGAATATGAGCTCGGAGGATTAAAATTTGACAAAAAGGCACAGATCTAGGCCTTATAATTACTGTTATATTTCGAAAAACCTACTCATGGGAAGGTGTTTCATAGAAATTAAAAGTGTATTTTTTATTCAATCCGATGATGTTTAGTTTTTAAAAAACCCGCTCCACACTCCATCAGATCTCTAACAACAAAATTCTAAGTTTTCGATAAACCGACCATTCGGTGAAATGATCTTTCGATTTAATGAACTTTTAGGTAAAGTAATCCTTCGGTGAAATGAACTTTTCGATCAAATGTCCTTTCGATGAAATGAACTTTTCGATCAAATGTCCTTTCGATGAAATGAACTTTTCGGTGAAGTGACCTTTCGGTTAAATGAACGTTTCGGTCAAATGACCCTTCGGTGAAATGCACCTTTCGATCAAGTTATTTTCGGCGCAGTGATTTTCGGTGAAGTGACCTTTTCGATCAAGTGAACCATACCCAGCTGAGCGCAGAACAAGGTGTAGACTTCTGTATGAAAATCATTTAGCCGGAGACAGATGGAAATTTATTGTGAGTATTGATGAAGCATGGATCTACGTAAACAACTGTAACCACAAAAGTAAATTTACTAGCGCAAAAGAGCAGAAAAAGACTTACAAATTCGGTTCCAAGAATCCAAAGAAAGTAAAGGATCCTGATTATTGCTGGCTTCTCGTACAATAGGGAATTAAAGTTAAGAAAAGTTGAATAGGATGTTAAAATCAATTCTACATATTACCATAGTAATGTTTTAACTCCCGTATTTAGAGACGAAATACCATTCCTTTATTCACAGAGCCTTCAAAGAGTAGAACTTCTTCATCAAAAGATAAAGTTACCAGTCATACATCCAAATCTACCGCTCTGTTTCTTGAAAAATGAAAAAAGAGACTGGTACCAATTCTATACCTTTTGCTTATATTCTTTCAAAGTCCCCTTATGTATCACCAATGGACTACTGTGCTTTCAGACTGCTAAGAAAAAAGTCCTTCTGAACGCAGACCTAAAACAATGATTGGACTATGGAAAGCAGTGGAAGAGGAGTGGAATAAAATACCAGTTTTAAGAAATACTATGTTATCTTGGAAATCTATATGCGTAGGTTCATTCCAGAGAAAGGGCTATCAGATAGAACATTTAAGAAAGAAATAATTTTATTTTAAACATTGATTATATTACTGGAAAATCGGTCTAAAAATGTGTGAACATTCTGTGTATTAGAAAAAAATGACGTAAGCTAAAATTGCGAAGAGTAGTAACTTCTTTAAGGCCATAGAAGTTCGTATCTACAGTTCCCAGTACTACCATTCGGTGAAATATATATTGAATAAATACTGCGTACAATATGAATCTGTAAACTTTTTTTTTCCACTTGATGATAGCATCATCAGCGTCTGGTAAAATGTACATGAATGGAATTTTTTGGCAAAATTTCTGCCAAGCACTTCAAAAGTTTGATCTCCCATACAATAATTAGCTCCGTCCGAGTTCTGAACTGCTTCTGTCGCCGCTGGTGTTGAATGTATTAATTTAGTACCAATACATTCTGTAATACGTTATGTCAGTTTTAATTATGTACTGAATTTAATATAACGAAGATATGCGTATTTTTCAAATCTATTAGGAAATGAAACAATCACTAAGAAAAATGTGAAGGAAAATATTAAAATTTGTTGCTGGTGATGTATTAAATTTACTCACAAGCATGGGTGTTGAATCAAAAACGGACTATTTCAAATGTCTATTACACGATGTTTCACTAGGAAGTACCCCCCCCCCCCCCCCAAAGAACCAACTGTTGTTTTCTTCCCACTCTATATAGAAACACCACGTTTGGTTTGCAAGTGACCTTGATGCTTGAGAAATGCGCGAGAGTGATTTTTTTAATTGGAGGTTTAACGACCACCGTGAGCAACTCAATGCGCTATAAGCAGTCGCCCGTCTGCCCGTCTCTAATTTAGGTCCACTGGTTCCAGGGAAGGGAGAGAGCCAGTGCCATAAAACAAACAAAACATCCATGCCTCACCGCCCACAGTATTTGTCATTTTCTTGTAGGACTTCCGTCCACAGTGAGTAGAGTTTAGGTCCCAGCCACCTACAGCGAGATCGCCTTTTGGGCAGGACACAGAAACGGAAGGAATGAGAGCAAGTCTAGCGACTTTGACAGAACAGTTTGTAGTGAGATTAGAGTACAGTAGATGGCGCCACCGTACAAGTACGATGTTGCACACAGAGGGGTGAGAGAATTTCAAGGGGGGGGCATAGGAAAAGATACCCATTTAACCAGTGGGTCCAGCCTGGGGGCCGTCACTTAACCTGCTCGTTCGATGCACGGCGGATATTCAGCGATTGTTAGTAAATCACCCCATCTCTGAAAGATCAGCCCAGGCTCGAACCTGGGGACCTTGCTTTGATAGTCTGACTCGCTAACCACTAAGCCATCCGCGGCTCGCTCCATGCCTCACCGGTAATCAAACCCGGACCCCTTTCGGACGAATGATCAGAGGCCGTCGCTTAGACCACTGCACCACCGAGAGAGTGATTTTCCTGATAAGACGATGGTTCATTGTGGCGTCACCCCACTAGATGACCGGGCACGCTAATTCTGTCCGGAGGCAATCTCGTGTTTTACTGTGTCGTTGAACACCGTTCAGGATGGCTGTGTATACCGTTGCGGAACAGGTGTTTATTGTGTAAAGTTGTTGGATAACAAAGTTTATAAAGGTAACACAGCGTGAATTCCTGCCAAAGTTTGGAGGAAGAGAAGCCCCAGACAATGTTACATCGCCAGGTTACTGAAGAAATTTGAAACTACGGGCTGTGTTTTGAACCGATACAGTGCGGACGTCTTCCTTCAGCGGAAGAAAAAATCGAAGAGGCGAAGCATAGACTGCTGGCATCACCGAAGGAATCACTACGACATTTGTCACAAGAAACTGGGTATTCTGTTTCCACCTGCCAAAAAGCTGCGAAGAAAACTTTGCTTCATCCGTAAAATGTGACAGCTGTGCAACGGTTGCAAGAACCGGCTCTTGAAAAACGGGTGTCTAATTAACACTGGTTCCTGGCATGATTCACTAAAGAAACATGGTTTCATTTGGACGGGTATGCGAATTTCCAAAAACTCCCGCATCTGGGCTACATATAAAATCCACATGAATTACACGAAACCCCATTACACCCTGAAAAAGTTGGTGTTTTGTGTGCTGTGTCCCAAACCAGAACAACTGGACTTAATTTCTTCAGGAGCGTAGTAAACTCGGCGTCGTATGTGAACATTTTCAGACAATTTGTGGACCAATTAACCGACATCGATTTCGCAACAGGGTACTTTCAACAAGGTGGAACGACATGCCACACGTTCCATGTGAGCATGAGTGAAATTTCGTCTTTCTTCGGTGAACGAATGATCGCCAAAGGATTGTGGCCACCTCGTTCACCCGATTTGACTCCTCCCGATTTTTTCTTATGGGGATATTTGAAGTGACGTGCTTACAGCAATAAGCCTCACACGTTAGAAGACTTTGAAAGCAACATCAGTGCAGCAATCCGGACTATCGATGAGGACCTACCTTCGATAATATGCAGTGTCGCGTTCGAGCGTGTTTGGAAGTCAGTGGAGGACATTTCCAGCATTTATTGTGAATGGTGCTAAATTCCCATGAACTAAGGTACGCTGTAAATAAACCACATGTCATGTTTCTATGTAGAGTGTGTTACAAAATATGACTGATTCTTCGGGGGGGAGTACCTAGTGAAACACCTTGTACTTATAAAAAATTAAATCTTTTTTATTTATTTTCTTGGTTACTTTAAAGAAAATTAATGCATAACAGCCCTTGCATGTTTTTAGCATGCTCTGCGGTTTACAAAACTCTACGCCTGTAGCTATGTTTATCCTTTCACTTCATACTGTTTTTTTTTTTGTTTTTTTTTTCTAATTTACCAGGGACTTGAACCCAGACACTCAATGTTTTTTTTTGTTTTTTTTTCTAATTTACCAGGGACTTGAACCCAGACACTCAATGTTTTTTTTGTTTTGTTTTGTTTTTCTAATTTACCAGGGACTTGAACCCAGACACTCAATGTTTTTTTTTTGTTTTATTTCTAATTTACCAGGGACTTGAACCCAGACACTCAATGTTTTTTTTTTTTTTTTTTTCTAATTTACCAGGGACTTGAACCTAGACACTCAATGTTTTTTTTTCTAATTTACCAGGGACTTGAACCCAGACACTCAATGTTTGTTTTTTTTGTTTGTTTTTTCTAATTTACCAGGGACTTGAACCCAGACATTCAATGTTTTTTTTTTTCGGAACGGCCCTTATTATCGTATTAAGCTCTTTCCGGTAGTTACTGGGTTTTCTTCTTCCTTTGGTAAAAACACTGTTTTATTTAAAGTTTCTGTAACTTAAATATTAATGCAATTTAAAAATACTACAGGAATATGATATATGCTGTAAGCTTTAGTGCAGCAAAAGTATATCTCCTTTTTTCATAAAATAGTAAAATATAGGTTTTGAAGGGCAGAAAGATTTATTGAAACCATGAAATTCTTGGTTAAATATTAATTGACATTTCAGCATTGGAAGTTTTTCTCCATAACTGAGTACATTCTGAGAATATTTTACTTTTGGCTACCCTTCCCCATCTTTTCTTTTATTCATTTTTTATTTTTTCTTTACTAAGAAATGTGGCTAGTTCCTCTGGGTTTTTCAGTTGACTGTTAAGAAAACTTCGAATTTGAGTGGAAATACCTTGCAACTCGATCGTTATCAATTTAAATTTTAATTAAGTATGACAGGAGATTTCGTGTGTTCATTAAACTACATAAATTTTGCAATGATGTTTACATTTTAATGCTTTATGTATGTCGCGTTAAATCGTGCTCCAGAAGAGATCGTTCTGTCATTTAAGAATATCTTGTGCTCTCTCTTGCAACACGACAACATTTTATTTTATTCTTTCGTAAATAGCTGAAACTTAAAAATTTAAAGTGATACCTTTTATTGCGCAATGGGGAGAACACGACTGAACATATATCTTTTCGCGAATGACGGAAAATATTTATTAGGAATGTTTTGGGAGAACATTTCCTGCTAACCTAAAGATGGTGTTTTTTTATCAATTTTGTTAATGTTTTTTTAACAATTTGATACATTTTTTACTCCGTATTTTTTATTCAGATATCGATTTTTCATTCACGTCTGGAAAATGCCATTGTGATATATATTTACTGCAGATCGTCGGCAAATATTTATGAGGAACATGTTATAACGTTCAAGATTAATACTTTGTACTAATCTTATAGTTAACGGGAATACACTATATTGACAAACGTCACCAGACACCTAGAAGAGATACACAACATAGCATTTATTGACATACATTAGTACGATATCGGTCCACCTTTGGCTTTAATGCATTCAAAGACCCTTCGAGACATGCTTTCGACAAGGTTTTGGAACACAGCGATAAGTATGCGCTTCTATTCAGTACATAGTGCTGCCGCTAACTCTTGCTTAGTAGTAGGCCTTGGTTCCAAACTTCTTATGCGGTGCTCTAATTCATCCCATAGGTGCTCTATAGGATTAAGATCAGGGCTCTGTGCTGGGCAGTCGACACACCATACGGAATTATCGTCAAACCACTCCGTAACAGTCCTTGCTTCATGGCTCGGTGCATTATCCTGCTGATACTAACAAGGCTCGGTTTCATAGTATTGCCACAGAGTTGGTAGGGCATAATTGATCAGAATACCGAGCTAGACGTGCTGGTTAACAGGCTTGTCCACGATAACCATTGGGCCGGGACCATACCACGAAAAACAACCCCACACGAGGTCACTGCCAGCTCCAAACTTGATCGTAAGAACAGTTCACTGTGGTAAATAGCGTTCCCCCGGCAGCCGCCATATCCACACACGACCATCAGACTCATGGGTCGTTCATCTGGATTCCATAGGACACGTTTCCATTGATCTACGGTCCATGATAAATGTTCTTTACACCATGCTAAACGAAGAGTAGCATTCCGAGTGGATATGAAAGGCTTATGACCAGCCGTACGACCATGGTAACCCATGGAATGAAGTTCTCTGCGAATGTACATACCGATGTTCCAGCATTTTTGCTCACCTGTACACTGAGGTCTTGTTAAGTACTCCGTCGATTAGCTGTAACGACTCTCCTGAGGCTTCGACTTCCTCTATCACTGATTTTCTTTAGTCTGCCGGCACGTTTTGCTGCTTCAGGCTCGCTATGTGTCTTCCACTTATTCAGTACATCCAAAACGGTTGATTTGGGTATGTTTAAACGCCTCTCGGTTTCTCTTATGGATAACCCGCTAATATAACACCCAACAATCTTTCCTTTCTCAAACTAAATTCTCTTCCGCCGCGACTATTTCACTCAACCTCACAGTGCGCCTCACAGTGCGATATGATCGCGGTCAGCTGTAGACTTGTTTTTATACCGTTTGCAGCTGTACCGCGCATCCTAACAACGCAGCGGATCCGTTCATTTGCTTTTGAAGATGTGTCCGGTGACTTTTGTCAATATAGTGTATCTCATGTTCCTACGCTACTGTGTTAATGAATATTCGACGCATGGACGCCCATAGCTTAGTTTTCAGGAGGGGGCAAAAATAAAAACTAAACACAAATAGCACAAACAACGTGAACTGCCACTGTGCCGTTAGTATCCTCTAACGATTTTTACCTGACACAACTAGATACATTTAATTGAAAAGCAGACGACCAAAACACTGCATAAAAAAAGACTCATAGATGTAGTCTGACAGCACGTTGGGACAATAAAAAAATTACTTTGTTGTGCTCCTGAGCCTTGCGTCTTTTGGCCATATGTGCCCCATGCACCACGAAACTCCAGTGATCATTCATTTGATCATCAATAATAAAAAAAAAAAAAACACCCCCAAGACAAAGTTATGGAAAAAAAACTTGTGGAACTATTTGTACAGCAGCAAATGTCAGTTGTAGAGGATGACATTTTTTTCATTTCTTTGCCTTTTACACTGCCCTACACTGTACTCGTACTCAAGTATGCCGTGCTCTAACAAGCAGTGGCGAATTTCAATATTATTACTTTCTACTGCAAATTCCCAATGTTTCTACCAACCGCACGCACACAGACCGCCAGAAGTTCAACATACACTGAAGAGCAATTGAATTAGAGATGCCTGTCTGGTAACGTGTAGCACCACCTTTCGCCCTGGTGACGGCGGCGATTCGTCTCGGCATGGACTCGACAAGACACCGGAAGTGTTGGGAAGCCATATGGATCCACGACCCCTGAACAAGCTCCCACAGTTCACGAAGATTTGATGGAGGGGGTCATCTCTCTCGATGCCATCCCAGATGTACTGAGGTCAGGTGACCTAGCTGGCCAAGGAAGCGAGGTCACGTCGGTGGAGTGTTCATCCAACCACTCGGATACAATTCGGGAGCTGCATTGTCTTGTTGCAGGATGAGGTCCCCAGTGGGATGTTGAAGACGCACAAACAGGAGCAGATGGTCCTCGAGGATTTCCCGGTAACGTTGACCTGTGAGGAACGATGTCACACGTACCAGGGGTCCCATTTCAGTCCACGTAAACAGTCCCCAGACGAGAATGCCACCCCCACCAGCTTGAAGAGTACCCTGCTGGCAAGAAGGATCCATCGCTTCATGTGGTACTGCCATGAGCATGTACCAACGTGAATCTCGACTAATCAGTCCAGGCAACATTTGTCCACATGTCTAGGGTCCAGTGGCGATGTTCCGGCGCCCATGCTAATCTTTGCACCCTGTGATGTGCGGTCAGCAGCGGTACCCTCGTGGGACGATGGCTTCTGTACCCATTAGCGAGGAGATGGTTCTGGATGGTGTGGCTGTTTACACGTTTTTGTGCACCAGCGTTAAATTGCCGAGTGATTTCTTGCACTGTTGCAATGCGAGCTAGCCGACGATGACCCTGCTCATCCACACGTTATCGTCCACGGCAGTTGGCCCTTGCAGGGATGGTTTTACCGAATTCGATGTACTCACGGTGCACCCGTGACACAGTGGCTCGTGAAAATCCCAGTACCTGCACGACTTCCGAGATGGAGTGACCCATTCGTCGGGCCCCGACAATTTGCCCACGATCAAATGCGCTTAGATCCTTCATATACTGCGTCCGACTCTTACTGATTCCCATCGCATCACTCCTTATATTGTCGGATCGCTGCATACGTCATGTCGTTTCCGTTTACATGGCCTCCCACAGCGCAACATTTGCATAACGCCCGCTGTCTCTAATTCAATTGCTTTTCAGTGTACACAGGGAAACTACATTTTTTAGCTATATTTCAGCATAAGAACCGAGACTTTCATTCCAGCCTGGTACCGGTTTTAGTACACCTTGTTCATAAAAGTCCGTTTTCTGGGCATATAGGAACCTGCTGACAACCGATTTGACTTCGTCAACCGAATCGAAGCGTTGAATCTTTTCAAGGAATAAAAAAGATGAAAGTCCGAAGGAGCCAGGTCGGGACTGTACGGTGGGTGCTGGAGCACCTCCCAGCCAAATTTCCCAATTTTGTCACGAACATGTTGTGCAACATGTGGGCGAGCGTTGTCATAAAGCAGTCTGACATTCGCAGCGTCTCTGTTGGGTCTTTTGTCACGAAGGGCACGACGTAACTTTTTCAATGTGTTAGCGTAGGTTTTGACATTCACAGTGGTCCCCGTTGGATGAAACTCCACCAGAAGAACGTCATGAGGACTTTTTTGTGCAGATTGAGTTACTCTGAATTCTTTTGGTGGCGGTGAGTCGGTATATTTCCACATTATACTGGCCTTCTTTGTTTCGGGAGGGTAGTGGTACGTCCAGGACTCATGGACCGTCACTACACCCACCAGAAATCCATGCCCTTCTTCTGTGTAACGCATCAAGTGGTCCAAGGATGACATCATTCTCTGCCCCTCCTGGTCGTCTATCAAGTTCTTGGACACCAATCATGCACTGGCCTTGCGGAATTGCAATTTGTCATGCACAATATCGTACGAAATGTTGAACTTCTGTGAGCAGATGGATCCTCAGTTATTCAGAATTGCCTGTTCAGTGCCTCTCACAGTGATGACGTGGTTACAGCTCGACTGGTATGTGGCGAATCGGTACGATTGCCATGGCCCTCTGCAAAGAAACTGCACCATCTGGAGATGTTGCTGTGGTCCAGGCAATCACCACCATACACTTCGACCATTTCTTTGCGAATTTCCGTCGGAGTTTTCTTTTTAGCCCACAAAAATCGGACTACACTACGGTGCTCTTCATTCGTAGACTACACTAACAAACGTGACGTCTTTGTGCAGTCGTTCACACTGTCTTCCACCGCGACGACACCTAATCCAGCCAAACCGGTCTCTAGCGTGATATTCAAATTCGTTGTCTGCCAAACTGCAACATGCTACTTGCAACCTGCAAAGAGAAAACAAAAGTCGGTGCGTTACTTTTCGATCCTCCTTAGTAAATTTAAAGGAATAGAAGCTTTTAACTGTTTGTGCAGAACTACGTGGTGTATATTTGATATCATTATTCCAGTTTTTCTCCTGTGTGGCATGATCCTCCTGGCTTTCTTTGGGGACTGGATCATGAGCACCCGTAACTTAGTTTTCAGGAGGGGACAGACAGAAATTGTAACTCCGAATAACATAAGCAAACACCGCATGCAAATTTCTACTGTGCCTTCATATTATCAAACGGTTTTTGCCACACTCTGAACACATAAATTTAATTGGAAACCAGAGATCCAAAAACTACATTAAAAAAAACAACAACAGGTGAATGAAATTTGATAGCATGTTAAAACAGTAAGGAAATTTCTTTGTCGTTCTTTTGATCATTTTCTCCACTTGGATCGCATGCATCACGAACAGAGTTGGAAACGGGTCAAAAACTTCGTACCCGGACCCGTAACTGACCTAGACAATTCTGCTTTCAACTATAAATTCGAAACTCGCAGAAACCCACACTTTCAGGTCTCTGTAAAGCCTATTTGGGTGTTGTCCGTGCCTGGCCCTTGACAAAGCCACGGAAAACGGCTTACCATTGCTATATATCCTTCTCTTATCCCAGTGGTTAGTAATGTTTGGTCTTGCTATTCAGTATTTATTAAAGAAATTTGCAGTCTTGGTGTTTTCCGTATATATATATATATATACGTATACGTATAAACGTAATATATATATTCATCCCAATAACTGCTTGATATTTAATAACTCAAATCCTTTTATAATTATAAAATTTGGTTACTTGCTAAATTTTAGGGCCATTTTTAGTGCCACTATTTTGCGTAATCCTGAAGTAATGGTTGACTATGACCGTGACCATGGAGTATATTGCAAGTGGGAATCATTATTTACGATTACACAAATGTGTTTTTTTAATGCATTTAGATTGTTCACTCTTTCCACGCTCTAATGGAAGTGCGCATACTTTCATGTTAGATTTTTGGCTCCATAATCTTTTATTACACCGTCGACATCTTTCTTTGTAAGTATACACTTTCCACATTTTGAACAACTAGCAAGACCAAACAACACAGAATTATTAACCGGTTCCTTAATGAGAGGAAACAATTTCCAGCATTCACTCTTCCCCTTGTGGTTTTCAACAAGCACGTATTTGTTGGCCTCGACGCCTTTCTCAACCTCCTTAATATTAAATCCATCCATATTAACAAATCTATATAGTAATTCTATAAGGTTTTTTTTTACTGTAAAACCAGTTGTGAGAGAACGGCTGAACGTAAACATATGGTTGAGGTATCAAAATAAAGATCTTACCATGTAGATGCGCCAGTTGAAGAGAAATATGAGATTGGGGCAACGGTTCGAGCGTTGTGGGGCCGTAAAGTTCCCATGTAAGGTCAATGGAAGAAGCGTGCGGTTGACATCCAATCTCCTGCGGTTGACTCACGCGCTGTTGAAGGCGGAAGTATGGCGGGTCTCAGATAGGGCAAAGTCCGAAGTCTCTCTTCTCAGCGAACCGTTGTGCAAAACAACGCTAGCAGAAATTTGTTTGAAAGTTCTTATCGGAACAGCGAACACTCGAAGACCTGATTGCGTTGTGCCATTGGACTGTGTGATGTATACATACAATTTAGCATTCATTCGATCCAGTTTATTCAAGAAGGTAAGACGTTTCCCATCATGTAAAGATGTAAATAAACTTTTCATATGAGTTTATTCTTTTCAAAAAAAAACAAAAAAAAAAAAACTAATCACCGATTCTGACGGGTTTCGTCTACCGAGGGAAAAAAAAACTATTCGTCGATTCCGACGGGTTTCGTCTACCGGGTTCGAATCCCGGTGAGGCATGAATGTTGTGTTTGTCTTACGCCACTGGCTCTCTCCCTTCCCTGGAACCAGTTACCCTAAATTAGGGACGGGCGACTGAAAAAAAAATCACTAACCTGGACTGTTGTCTTTACTGAAGTGGTTGAATGAATTTGTCAATCAAATAAAGTTTACATTTGTTGTTTCATATGAGTTCATTATATTCAAAAAAAGAAAAAAAACAACCAAGCGTCGATTCCGACGGGTTTCGTCTAGTAAGGAGTTAATTTTGACATGATGTGTCATGGCAACGGGATGTTAGCACATCAATCGAAAACCTCTGAATGCTCACTGTAAAAGATGTTATATGAAAAGTAACTCTTAGTCATACAGTGAACTTCGCACGGAGAGAGTGAATCAGCTGAGAGGCAGACGAATGGCGTTTGTCTGTACCTTGCCCTGGACAATCGCACTGTTACGATATGGTGTCGGTGTGTCTGACGTCGGTCGGTAGAAATCTTCGTTGCTTTAAGAAAGAGACGACAATATTTTTGCATGGCAAATCATTATTCACTCCTTGGGCACCAGTATCGACTACAGAATTCCACAACGCGCATTTTTCTTTGGAATATATTTTTCTCTTTTCAAAAATAAAACGGGAATAAACCCGGGTCAAAATCAGGTCAAATTGGACCCGCAAGAAATTGTCGACCCGTTGACCCGTGACCCGCTTCCATCTCTGACCACGAAACACCAGAGATACTCAATTTGTCACCAAGAAGCTAAAAATAACCCCAGGGAATTTGTTTTTGAAATATTTTCGAGATATCTTTGTCCAGCGATGAATAGCTCCTGCGGAGGATGATATATTTTTCTTCTCCTTTCATACTTTTTCCATACCGTACGTATTTATGCTGTTCTCCAACATGCAATGAAAACTTTCATTATTGCTTTCCGTTGTGAATTTCCGCTTTCTGTTCTGGAAATTCCTAACTTTTTCTCAAGTTTTGCTGCATACACACATGCATCCAGATGTTCTAAAGGAAAATCAGGTATCAAAATTAGTGTTGTCGCGAAAATCTCTGTTGTACCTTCTAAGAACATAAAGGGCATTGTCCGATTTCCTGGGGAGAACAAATGCGCCCTCTTGCCCCCCTCCATATGGGCGCCCATGGAATAAATTTCAGATCAGATCTATGTAGAGGATTTTACGAAGGGAGTGTCTGACCCCAGGTCTTAAACAAACCTTAGAAATAGGAAGCTGGGAGATTTGGGCTAGAGTGCCCGATAGGAAAGTGACAGGGAAGCGAGGTAGAAGACGCCCTTATTTACTACCAGGGGGCCAGTACCCTGGGTCCGACGGCTTAATGTGCCCATCAGATCAGATCAGATCATATGTAGAGGATTTTAGGAAGGGAGTGTCTGACCCCAGGTCTTAAACAACCCTTAGAAATAGGAAGCTAGGAGATTTGGTCTAGAGTGCCCGATAGGAAAGTCACACGGAAGCGAGGTAGAAGACGCCCTTATTTACTACCAGGGGGCCAGTACCCGGGGTCCGACGGCTTAATGTGCCCATCAGATCAGATCATATGTAGAGGATTTTAGGAAGGGAGTGTCTGACCCCAGGTCTTAAACAACCCTTAGAAATACGAAGCAAGGAGATTTGGGCTAGAGTGCCCGATAGGAAAGTCACACGGAAGCGAGGTGGAAGACGCCCTTATTCAATACCGGGGGCCAGTACCCGGGGTCCGACGGCTTAATGTGCCCATCAGATCAGATCATATGTAGAGGATTTTAGGAAGGGAGTGTCTGACCCCAGGTCTTAAACAACCCTTAGAAATAGGAAGCTAGGAGATTTGGTCTAGAGTGCCCGATAGGAAAGTCACACGGAAGCGAGGTAGAAGACGCCCTTATTTACTACCAGGGGGCCAGTACCCGGGGTCCGACGGCTTAATGTGCCCATCAGATCAGATCATATGTAGAGGATTTTAGGAAGGAAGTGTCTGACCCCAGGTCTTAAACAACCCTTAGAAATAGGAAGCTAGGAGATTTGGTCTAGAGTGCATGATAGGAAAGTGACACGGAAACGAGGTAGAAGACGCCCTTATTTACTACCGGGGGCCAGTACCCGGGTCCGACGGCTTAATGTGCCCATCAGATCAGATCAGATCATATGTAGAGGATTTTAGGAAGGGAGTGTCTGACCCCAGGTCTTAAACAACCCTTAGAAATAGGAAGCTAGGAGATTTGGGCTAGAGTGCCCGATAGGAAAGTCACACGGAAGCGAGGTAGAAGACGCCCTTATTTACTACCGGCGGGCCAGTACCTGGGGTCCGACGGCTTAATGTGCCCATCAGATCAGATCAGATCATATGTAGAGGATTTTAGGAAGGGAGTGTCTGACCCCAGGTCTTAAACAACCCTTAAAAATAGGAAGCTAGGAGATTGGGGCTAGAGTGCCCGATAGGAAAGTGACATGAAAGCGAGGTAGAAGACGCCCTTATTTACTACCGGGGGGCAGTACCCGGGGTCCGACGGCTTAATGTGCGCATCAGATCAGATCAGATCATATGTAGAGGATTTTAGGAAGGGAGTGTCTGACCCCACGTCTTAAACAACCCTTAGAAACAGGAAGCTATGAGATTTGGGCTAGGGTGCCCGATAGGAAAGTGACAAAGAAGCGAGGTAGCATGGGCTGAATTTACAAACCTCATGAGCATTTAATGCTGTGGGGAGTCACCCGTCCCTAATTTAGCGCCACCGGTTTCAGGGTAAGGGAATAAGTCAGCGTCTCGAAGCAGGCGCAACACCCGTGCCTCATTCGTGGCCCGGGAGGATTAGCCAAACGCCCATGCATCTTTTCACTCTGCAAGCTTTAACAATTTGAATTAAGGCCTACCTGTCTGTCATTATTCCTTAAATTTGTCCTTACCGGAAATAATGATAATTCTTATTTTAATAGCGATAGCGAAGAACAACCCAAATATGAAGATTCAGAAAACAGATAACTCAGACTACGAGGGTCATAACAAAAGTCCTGCACACGTTAATCTAAAACGGAAGTGGATGATGCAATCGGGAAAATGATTGCATCATGTCAAGGTCAGACTCCGAGCAACGCAGTGGTGTCGGAACGACGCGCTATCATTTGCTGTGTGGACGTGGAAACGTGCAGCTCCTAAGGGCAAGTCACGGCGTTAGACCAGCGCTCGTACGTGAAAATAGAAACTCTGCGGAGGAAAACTCCGACACAGATCCACTCTGCCTTGCAAGAAGTTTGTGGGGAAGGAACTCTTGATCGAAGCACAATTTCTCTCTGGGCATCACGCTTTCGGGAGGGCCGAAGCAGCATCGAAGATGATCATCGCTCAGGCCGACCTCAAACGGCGACAGACAAAACATCTGTCACCATTGTTGCAACGCTTCTCGAAGAGAATCGCCTTTTGACAGTCGAGGAGATTGCTCATCAGGAAAATGTGTCCACCATGTCTGTTCACCGGGAGTTGACCGACTCACTGGGAAAAAGAAAAATCGCCGCTCGCTGGGTGCCCCATCAACTCACCCCCGAGCAGAAGGCAGCCAGAGTGAGTATCGCATAGGATCACCTCCACAGGTTCGAAAGGGAGGGCGACACCTTCCTGAACAGAACTGTCGCAATTGGTGAGACTTGGACCCGTGATTTTGAGCCGGAACTGAAGTCACAATAAGCGAAATGGAGGCATCCAAGTTCCCCACGCCCCTCAAAGTGTCGTCGGCAACAATCCAAAATGAAGCAAATGATGATTTTTACGTACGATGCCCAGGATGTTGTGGTCTCTGCTCGAGTGCCGGTTGGGGGAAATGTCAATGCACAATAGTTTTCTCCGCTGCTTCGCACTTTTCTCAAAAATGGGCAGTGTGCAGAACTTTTGTTAGGACTAGGGTACTCATATCAACCAACCAATCAACGGAGAAAAAAAAGCTTAAGTTTTTTACTTCAACTGCCCCCCCCCTTTTTCCCTTTGCTTTTTTTTTTTTTTTTTTTTATTTTCGCCTACTGAAGATAGTCATTACAATGATCTTACGTAAATATGATTATCTTCCCTTCTTAATGAGCTGGAAACTGAAATGTTTTCCCATTGACTGTCCGTAAGTCATAAATAAAGTAAGGAAAACTTTTTTTTCGTTTATATGAAACAAAAATCGTCATAAAAGACTTCACATGTTCAGGTGCGATATCGTCTTGATGCAACAATAGTAACAAAAAATGAATAAATAATAACCGCATTTCTTCCGACATCGTACCAACAGTAACCCGAAAAGGGACCATTTATTTCACTAGCACTCAGTGGGTCGGTGCAGTTGAATGTTGCACTACAGAAGCCCTCCATGCAGCTTTTCAGTTCCACCCTGGAACCTTATTTCTTTCGTGCTGAACTTGATTCACGGGAAGCGTTTAAGCTGACCCCGCTGTACAAACCGCGTAGCCTCACTTCCCCTAATCCATTTCCCCTAATTCCCGTTTGCCCTAATCCCGTTTACCCCAATGGTGTTTCCCCGAAATCGCTTTTACCCGAATTCCCATCTCCCCTAATTTCGTTTGCCCTAATCTCGTTTCCCCTAAATCTCGATTCCCCTAATTCACGTTTGCCCTAAACGCGTTTACCCCAATGGCGTTTCCCCGAAATCGCTTTTACCCGAATTCCCATTTCCCCTAATTTCGTTTCCCCTAATTCGCGTTTGCCCTAAATACGTTTACCCCAGTGGCGTTTCCCCGAAATCGCTTTTACCCGAATTCCCATTTCCCCTAATTTCGTTTGCCCTAATCTCGTTTCCTCTAAATCTCATTTCCCCCAATTCACGTTTGCCCTAAACACGTTTACCCCAATGGCGTTTCCCCGAAATCGCTTTTACCCGAATTCCCATTTCCCCTAATTTCGTTTGCCCTAATCTCGTTTCCCCTAAATCTCATTTCCCCTAATTCACTTTTGCCCTAAACACGTTTACCCCAATGGCGTTTCCCCGAAATCGCTTTTACCCGAATTCCCATTTCCTCTTATTTCGTTTGCCCTAATCTCGTTTCCCTTAAATCGCGTTTCCACTATTTCACGTTTGCCCGTATCAAGTTTTTCCTAATTCGCGTTTGCCCTAGTTTATATGTGTCCTAATTTTTATTAACCGAAATAAAACGGTGGGTTTTGATATCGCAAGAGAATTATTCTTTCCTTTCTTGTTGATGACTTCGATAATCATGCCAACAAAAGTGTAAAGAAGTGCACATGGTGAGGACCATTATACGGTTAGTCCTTAACGCAGCCATTGTATCCGTCACGCCCCCACAGATAAAGTACTACATCGCACTAAACTTTTATTAAAGCAAGAAATAGAATTGTGAACGCAGAAGGCCCACTTTTTAAGAGTTCTTAGCGTACTAGACCCCTCCCCTCTCCCCACCTTTCGTCCCCTGGTGGCCAAACCATTTTTACCAAAAAATTAGAAACTATAATCCAAACGATTTCACATCAGGAGCTGTATTTTACGCCCTTTAGCCAAAAATCTATGCGAAACATGAAAAAGTGACTATGCCTAAAAAGTAGTCTTCGACATAAACGGAATCGAAAGTTAAAAGTACTTTTTTTCAATTGGATGTTTAGAAGCAAAAATATGGAATAAAATGTATTTCTAATTCAACATCACCTGCATTTACACCCTCTAGCAGCGAAATTGTGCATCGTATAAAAAAAACGACATGTAGGATCATCATTCGCACATTTCAAGCTTTCCAACGCAAAAATAATATTTGAAATCGGACTAATAGTTGCAGATATATTGTGTCCACAGACGGACGGACGGACAAACAGAAAACATAAACATGATCTGTTTTACAAACTACGTGCTACAAATATTCTCTTACACGGCGCGGCAAATGTCCTTCGCTCGCCTTTTTTGGATGGATGGATGAAGGGCTTTTGGAAGAAACAATACAATTTTAAAGAGCAATACGCCATTATGTCTCAAAAAGAAAAGTGTTTAATCAATGTATCCTTCGAGTTCTTACATATGGATGGGGGACATGGATCTTAACTAAAAAAGACATAGAAAGGCTGCAGACAACTGAAAGCAGCATGGAGAGATACATGCTTGGTGCAACCAGGAAAGATGAGAAAAGGAACTCATGAATAAGGAAAATGACAAGAGTGGAAGACATGATCAGAGTAAAATCTTTGAAAAGGCAATCGGCTGGACATGTTGCCAGAAGAACGGACCTCCGACGGACAACCAAAATTCTGGACTGGATTCCAAGGGACAGGAAAAGACCCAGAAGAAGACCACATTGGAGATGGGTGGATGAAATTCGAAAGCATGCGTGAGTGAGATGGTGGAGACTGGGGCAAGACAGACCGTAGTGGAAGAAACTTGGTGAGATCTCCATTCATCCAGCAGTAGAGTGATAATGGTTTATGATGACGATTAAATATACATATATTTTCCTAAATTTGACGATAAAAAATTACATACAACGATTTTTCTCCTAAATTTGACGATAAATCCGATTTTTTTCCCTGAATTTTGGCGATAAAAGAAACGTTTTATTTCGCTCAACGAAAATCAGGACAAACATGAATTACGGAAAACATGAATTTGGGAAAACGCGAATCAAGACAAAGGAGAATTAGAACAAACTTGATACAGTAAATGTTTTTAGGGGAAACTTTGACACGGACAAACGTGTTAAGGGCAAACGTGAATTAGGGGAAACGAGATTTAGGGGAAACGAGATTAGGGCAAACGAAATTAGGGGAAATGGGAATTCCGGTAAAAGCGATTTAGGGGAAACGCCATTGGGGTAAACGTGTTTAGGGCAAACGAGATTTAGGGGAAACGAGATTAGGGCAAGCAAAAGTAGGGAAAATGGGAATTCGGGTAAAAGCGATTTCGGGGAAACGCCATTGGGGTAAACGTGTTTAGGGCAAATGTGAAATAGGGGAAATGAGATTTAGGGGGAAACAAGATTAGGGGAAACGAAATTAGGGGAAATGGGAATTCGGGTAAAAGCGATTTCGGGGAAACGCCATTGGGGTAAACGTGTTTCGGGCAAATGTGAATTAGGGGAAACGAAATTAGGGGAAATGGGAATTCGGGTAAAAGCGATTTCGGGGAAACGCCATTGGGGTAAACGTGATTAGGGCAAACGGGAATTAGGGGAAACGGATTAGGGGAAACGGGTGTTCACCGTTCAAACGAAAGCCTTAAAGTACATCCGAACAAAGCCACAAAAACGGTGAACACCCGTTTCCCCTAATCCGTTTCCCCTAATCCGTTTCCCTAATTCCCGTTTTCCCTAATCACGTTTTCCCCAATAGCGTTTCCCCGAAATCGCTTTTACCCGAATTCCCATTTCCCCTCATTTCGTTTCCCCTAATTCACATTTGCCCTAAACACGTTTACCACAATGGCGTTTCCCCGAAATCGCTTTTACCCGAATTCCCATTTACCCTAATTTCGTTTCCCCTAAATCTCATTTCCCCTATTTCACATTTGCCCTAAACACGTTTACCCCCAATGGCGTTTCCCCAAAATCGCTTTTACCCGAATTCCCATTTTCCCTAATTTCGCTTGCCGTAATCTCGTTTCCCCTATATCTCGTTTCCCCTAATTCACGTTTGCCCTAAACACGTTTACCCCAATGGCGTTTCCCCTAAATCGCTTTTACCCGAATTCCCATTTTCCCTAATTTCGCTTGCCCTAATCTCGTTTCCCCTAAATCTCATTTCCCCTAATTCACGTTTGCCCTAAAACACGTTTACCCCAATGGCGTTTCCCCTAAATCGCTTTTACCCGAATTCCCATTTCCCCTAATTTCGTTTGCCCTAATCTCGTTTCCCCTAAATCTCGTTTCCCCTAATTCACGTTTGCCCTTAACACGTTTGTCCGTGTCAAAGTTTCCCCTAAAAACATTTACTGTATCAAGTTTGTTCTAATTCTCCTTTGCCTTGATTCGCGTTTTCCCAAATTCATGTTTTCCGTAATTCATGTTTGTCCTGATTTTCGTTGAGCGAAATAAAACGTTTCTTTTATCGCCAAAATTCAGGGGGAAAAAAATCGGATTTATCGTCAAATTTAGGAGAAAAATCGTTGTATGTAATTTTTTATCGTCAAATTTAGGAAAATATATGTATATTTAATCGTCATCATAAACCATTATCACTCTACTGCTGGATGAATGGAGATCTCACCAAGTTTCTTCCACTACGGTCTGTCTTGCCCCAGTCTCCACCATCTCACTCACGCATGCTTTCGAATTTCATCCACCCATCTCCAATGTGGTCTTCTTCTGGGTCTTTTCCTGTCCCTTGGAATCCAGTCCAGAATTTTGGTTGTCCGTCGGAGGTCCGTTCTTCTGGCAACATGTCCAGCCGATTGCCTTTTCAAAGATTTTACTCTGATCATGTCTTCCACTCTTGTCATTTTCCTTATTCATGAGTTCCTTTTCTCATCTTTCCTGGTTGCACCAAGCATGTATCTCTCCATGCTGCTTTCAGTTGTCTGCTGCCTTTCTATGTCTTTTAGTTAAGATCCATGTCTCCCATCCATATGTAAGAACTCGAAGGATACATTGATTAAACACTTTTCTTTTGAGACATAATGGCGTATTGCTCTTTAAAATTGTATTGTTTCTTCCAAAAGCCCTTCATCCATCCATCCAAAAAAGGCGAGCGAAGGACATTTGCCGCGCCGTGTAAGAGAATATTTGTAGCACGTAGTTTGTAAAACAGATCATGTTTATGTTTTCTGTTTGTCCGTCCGTCCGTCTGTGGACACAATATATCTGCAACTATTAGTCCGATTTCAAATATTATTTTTGCGTTGGAAAGCTTGAAATGTGCGAATGATGATCCTACATGTCGTTTTTTTTTTTATACGATGCACAATTTCGCTGCTAGAGGGCGTAAATGCAGGTTATGTTGAATTAGAAATACATTTTATTCCATATTTTTGCTTCTAAACATCCAATTGAAAAAAATACTTTTAACTTTCGATTCCGTTTATGTCGAAGACTACTTTTTAGGCTTAGTCACTTTTTCATGTTTCGCATAGATTTTTGGCTAAAGGGCGTAAAATACAGCTGCTGATGTGAAATCGTTTGGATTATAGTTTCTAATTTTTTGGTAAAAATGGTTTGGCCACCAGGGGACGAAAGGTGGGGAGAGGGGAGGGGTCTAGTACGCTAAGAATTCTTAAAAAGTGGGCCTTCTGCGTTCACAATTCTATTTCTTGCTTTAATAAAAGTTTAGTGCGATGTAGTACTTTATGTGTGGGGGCGTGACGGATACAATGGCTGCGTTAAGGACTAACCGTATAATGGTCCTCACCATGTGCACTTCTTTACACTTTTGTTGGCATGATTATCGAAGTCATCAACAAAAAAGGAAAGAATAATTCTCTTGCGATATCAAAACCCACCGTTTTATTTCGGTTAATAAAAATTAGGACTCATATAAACTAGGGCAAACGCGAAATAAGGCAAACGCGAATTAGGAAAAACTTGATACGGGCAAACGTGAAATAGGGGAAACGCGATTTAAGGGAAACGAGATTAGGGCAAACGAAATTAGGGGAAATGGGAATTCGGGTAAAAGCGATTTCGGGGAAACGCCATTGGGGTAAACGTGTTTAGGGCAAAAGTGAATTAGGGGAAATGAGATTTAGGGGAAACGAGATTAGGGCAAACGAAATTAGGGGAAATGGGAATTCGGGTAAAAGCGATTTCGGGGAAACACCATTGGGGTAAACGTGTTTAGGGCAAACGTGAATTGGGGGAAATGAGATTTAGGGAAAACGAGATTAGGGCAAACGAAATTAGGAGAAATGGGAATTCGGGTAAAAGCGATTTCGAGGAAACGCCATTGGGGTAAACGGGATTAGGGCAAACGGGAATTAGGGGAAATGGATTAGGGGAAGTGAGGCTACGCGACAAAAACACGTGTTTTCAAAACATTAGCAGAATATTTTGAACTGCGCAATTCATTGTTTCGTTAAAACTCCAGATTTGAATCTGACTTCTACACGAGATAAGAAAGGAAATCCTACTGAATTCAAGAAGGCACTTACGCCGTCTATTGGAAATTTTTACTTAAAGGAAAAGTGATGAATTAAGGTATAGAATTGGACTTTTACCAGCAATAAATAGTAAATAGAATTTTTCTCCTAAATGAAAAAACAATTATGAATCTCATTTCTACGAGTGTAGGAGGAAAAATCCTACGGAATTCAAGAAGGCACTTACGCCGTCTAGTAGAAAGTTGTTACTTAAAGAAAAAGTGATGAATTTGTGGATAAAATTGGACTTTTATCAGCAACAAGTAGTAAATAGAATGTTTCTCCAAATGAAAAAAATCGATCTCACTTCTACGAGTATAGGAGGAGAAATCCTACTGAATTCAAGAAGGCACTTGCACTGTCTGGTAGAAAGTTGTTACTTAAAGTAAAAGTGATGAATTTGTGGATATAATTGGACAAGTAGATCTGCAACAAGTAGAAAGTAGAATGTTTCTTGGAATGAAAAAATCGATCTCACTTCTATGAGTATAGGAGGAGAAATCCCACTTAATTTAAGGAGGCACTTGCGCCGTCTAGTGGAATCATTTTACATGAAAATAAAGTGTGATGAATTTGTGGATAAAATTGGACTTTTATCAGCAATAAACGATAAATATAATTTTTCAGATGTGTCTTTTTCCTGTCCCAGTGGCCGAGTGACTGATGAAAGCACACAAAATGACTCAGGACACATTCCTCAGCAGGGGCGCCGACTTCACCAAAATATTGAGGGGGAAGGCATGAAGTGTTCAGACGTGGAAGGAGCATGTCTGTTACTTTGTCAGGAGGAAAATAAAAATTAAAGGGGGGTAGCAAAAAGATAAACTACGAGATGCCACGTATATTTTGAAACGCAATTGTAATTGCTCATCGGCAAATGAACAGGGAGATAGAAATATAATTTTGCTGAATATTCATATTTTTAAAAATGAAATTCAGCCTGCGATTTTATAAAAATATCCCGAGAGATTTTGTTTATAATATGAAAAATTAGCCCTGTTACTCAAAGAAGGAGAAGCGCAAAAAAACAGATACATAAAGGCCTAGAGATTATACGTTTCTGTATTTTTATTTATTTTATTTTTCATAATTGTTTTAAACATCACGAGAACATGTCGAACAAGATACGGGGCTGACAATCAAGTTTCTTACCAAATAAACAATGCTTCATATGGGGGAAAAGTTTACTTATTTTGTTATTTATAAAATTTTCGGAAATAAATCGTTTTGGCTTCATAAGGCGGAACTTGGTCCACTTTATGATGCCATAGCGATTATTTAATTAAACAGGACGAAAAATATGGGGGGGGCATTGCCCCCTAGGGAAATTATTAGGGAGGGAGATTCACCTTGCCCCCTATACTTGGCGCGTATGTTCCTCTATTCGCTTTTGACTACCTTTTGATTCTACTCTCTTTTGCTTCGGGATTGTTAACGACCCCTATGAGCATCTAAGGCTGCTGTCCTTAATTGGAAGCCACTGGGAAGTGGCACGTCCACCGCACCACCTATATATGCTTCGTCATCCATCCGGAACTTGTGCTCAACTCGGACGATTAACCAACTGCCCTTGCCTCTGACTACTCGACCAGCGGTCTTAGGCCAAAGCAACATAAATATCTTTTATCCTAATTCAAGGCCACTGGTGCTAGACAATAAGCAGAGCCACTGACGAAAGTGAAATGATAATGGGAACAACACGACTCTCGAGCGCAGACTTTGATAAAGAACTGGCCCCTGTTCATAGAAGTATCCGTAGAAAACAGTGAACTTTCTGGGCTGTCAGTATATTCGGCTGATGTTCCGCTAGCAAACGCACTGCGCAGTGCTGAGTCGGACCGAGCACTGACCCGAAGTTGAGCCCGGGCTGCATAATATTTACTACGGTTCAGGGTCGGGTGGGTTCTAGCTCTGAATTTTCTTCTTTTAACACACGAGTATTTCATTATTACACTTCCTAGTTCGTAAAGGGAATTCTTTAACAACATAGTCTCAGTGGAGAGTGGGGACTGCTTTTTCTAGGCTTGTGGGCAAAATGTCAAAGGTCACGTATTTGTTACAGATATTTTATACGGGGTTTTAGGATTTCATATAAAATCTCAAAATGCAACCTTTTTCCATCTCGTGCTCCCATTCCTTTGTTTCCCCAAAGCGTGAGAGGAATTTCTCAGTCAGTTTCCCATTAAACACCGGATGCACGGTTATTTACTAAGACGACATTTTGTCTATGCTTAGTATTTGCACTTTGTATGTTCAATGGAGATTAACTCTATCGTGCCTCTTTTGATGCCTTACAGGTTTGTATTTCAATGCTGCCGACAAATGACTAGCCCCCTCACATTTTACTTTGAGGCTTGAGATTTACCGAGGACGGTGTGGTTGTTTCTCACAGGAAATTTTAGGGTATGCTTAAGGGCATTTTGGGGATACAGGGGTGAAGGAGGCGAGAAGACAATTGTCTCTGGTCTAGGAGAGCGAGCGGTCACGAAAAGTACGACGAGGTAATTGCCCCAGGGTAGGTGTTAGGTGGACCGGCAGGTTAGGGGATTTCACGACAGCGCGAGAGATGATCGAAATCGGTACTTAAGAAAAAGGAATTGGAGTTTTAAGGGGAGCAGTTAAGAAACATAACTCAGCTAATGAACAACCTTTGCAGGCAATTAAACGAAGAGAAGAATAAAAGGTTCTTAGACATATTTACGGATCGCAAGAATTATTTGCATACAATTATTATCATTTGGTTATTACGTGTTAATTACTATCATCTTCAACCATACAAGACTTAGCAACTCAACCACGCAATATTTATGAAGTTAATAACAAGAACAAAGATAAGAATGAACTTGTTAACATATTAATGAATTTCTGCGGAGAAGGGGAAAAGCTTCTTCACAAATCTAGTATCTGTAAATACTATATATATATACTTAAGAGCAAAACTGAAGACTAAGGAAAAAATTTTAGAATTTTCATCTCCTTCTCCCACGTAGCTCCCTGCTAATTTTGTTAGTAACATGTGCAGATTGCAGTGAAGCCCGATTTTGTTGGATGCCGGCCGCCCGAAGAATTTTAGGAGGAAATGGTCAACGAAAATCGCACGATATAATATAGAAACAGATAGATTCGTTTCCGAACTTTGTGCACCACTAAACGAACTTTTTAAATCAGTTGTGGTTTAACAACGGCTTTTTTTTTTTTTTTATTGAAGGTTTAACGACCACCGTGAGCAACTCAATGGGCTATAAGCAGTGGCCCGTCCCTAATTTAAGGCCACTGGTTCCAGGGAAGGGAGAGAAACAGTGCCGTAAGACAAACACAACATCCATGCCTCACCGGGATTTGAACCCGGACCCTTCAGGGACGAATGATCATAAGCCAGCGCTTAGACCACTGCGCCACCGGGCCGGCTGACAACGGCTTATGAATTTTGTTAAGGTTAAAAAAAATATTTTCTAGGTATCCTGTCTCCAGTTGAAAAAGACACCGGTTAATTGGAGAGAGTGGAAGTTTGGAAAAGATTTTTTTATTTTAATATTATTAATGCTTAAACAATTTTTTTTATTTTTTTTTTGTTAATACTAATGCTTAAACATGTCATCAATAATAGAAGCTGTTAGAGATTATGGAATCGAAAAACAATATATTGTCATAATAAAATATATTTACGAAAATGCTACAGCAAATATCATTCTCAATGAAATAAGCAAAACATTTTATATTAATCAAGGAATAAGGCAAGGAGACACCATTTCTACTAAACTTTTCACATCAACACTGGGATATGTGATGCGTAATTTAGAATGGTACAATAAAGGAGTCAACATTAACGGACTTAAATTGAATAACTTACGATTTGTTGATGACATTCTGATTATTGTAAACAATATGGAAGATTTAAAAGAAATGGTAAAATTTCAATCTTCGAAAAGATATGACCCTTAACTCTCTGCACGTTGTGTTGCCGGAGTTCATGTAGTGGTGGACAAACTTTAAGAAAAAAATCTTTTTTTATAGTTCTATTGCTAAGTTTTTTTGTTTTGTTTTTTTGTTCTATGCTTTATTGTAAAATGCTTTTAGTTGAACAGTTTATTGAAATTTTACTAGATACATTATCCAAAAAAGGTTGTGTTATTGATAAAAAACATTTAACAAAAATTTCTTCCTGGCGAAGCCTTCATACGTCTGATTAAAGGCACGTATTCTAAAAGTAATTATTATGGCACATACTATGACTAAAAAGATTTAAAAACGGTTTGTTATGTTAAGTTCGCACAGTCGTTAGAGTCTTATTCTGTGTTAGCCCTGACGGGGGTGGGGGTGGGGGTTGACCGGTATTCTTCAAACATGTGATGGAAATACCACTTAGGGCATTTTCACATGATAAGCAATGTCATCACATTCAGAATAATAATTGACAGCCTTGTGGTCACATTATTGAAATATCTCGCTATCTGAAGGAAGTTTGTTGTCGAGTCGTCACAATCAAGGTGATTGTGACGACTAAAGTCATTATTATGGTAGATACTGATATAGTATGTAACATAATAATTACTTTTAGAATACGTGCATTTAATCAGACGTATGAAGGCTTCGCCAGGAAGAAATTGCTGTTAAATGTTTTTTATCAATAACACAACCTTTTTTGGATAATGTATCTAGTAAAATTTCAATAAACTATTCAACTAAAAACATTCTACAATAAAGCATAGAACAAAAAAAAAAAAAATTCTTCTTAAAGTTTGTCCACCACGATATGAACTCCGGCAGCACAACATGCAGAGAGTTAAGGGTCATACCTTTTCGAAGATTGAAACTAACAATACAATGTGCAACACGTCATATTACAAGACTACAATCAATAGTCTGTATGTCGAAATGTAAAGAAATGGTAAAAGATTTGATAACTAAATCAACAGAAATTGCATTAAGCATTAACTCCGAGAAAATCAAAATGGTGACGAACCGAAAAGGATACGATGAAAGAGACAATATTATTAAGGTAAACAATAAATGAAATTGAAATAGTAGATGAGTATGTATACTTATGAAAATTGATAGCAATGAAGAGTCATGGAAGAAATGAAAAGAAGAATAAGAATGTGATAGTCAGGTTTTGGTAAATTGAAGAGATTTTTAAATAGTAAAATAAAGCCTGAGAATAGAGCAAAACTCTTCAACCAATGTGTATTGCCAGTTATGTTACGTGAAGCAGAGACCTGGCCAATCAAAAAAGAAATAATGGACAAAATGCAAAAAAACAGAAAGAAGGATGAAAAGATGTCTGCTAAACATAAAACTCAAAGATAAAATCAAAAATAAAGATGTAAGAGCTAAAACAAAAATGTTAGATATTGGAGAAAACATACTTGGAAAGAAATGGAAATGGACTGGACACATTACAAGGCTGAAGGACAATAGATGGACAGAAGTTATACTGGAGTGACGCCCATATGGAGGTAAAAGATCAGCTGGAAGACCTGAAAAAAGATGGGCAGATGATATAAGGAAAACAATTGGAGTTCTTTGGGACCAACAAGCTCAGGATAGAAATAGATGGAAAGAATTGCGCAATACCAGAGGTGGCTATAACAAGGTTTAAAAGAAATAAAGAAAGAAATGCTTAAACAGGTCTGTAACAGTTTTCGGGCTCGTACGGGCCCGGGCTGTATATTGTGTTACAAAATTCGGGCTCGGGCTATTCAAATAAAGCCCGAATTCAACACTGCTACGTAGGCGGTCGTACTTGAACTTATGATCGTTACTTTACCATGATCACATGCCAAGAATCCACATTGCTCTGATAGATATTTTTATTCTACGACGTTTGGTTTCAGTTGAAATCACGTGACTGAAATCCCTGGGAAAGCATAGAAAATAAGCATAGAGCCTGTTTTCTACTCCGGTGAAAACAGGAATTTGTCGGTGGATCGAAATCGCGTCTCGTCGCTCCGGAGTGAGTTGCTCTAACCAACTGAGCCACACCGACGGAATGCATCGCTGCAGATTTGTCATCTTGGCACGTTTTTCACCTCTGTAGCACGACATACTCCTTATATGCACGCGGGGGTCGTTAAACCCTTAAAAGATATGTACACTACTCGATCAAAAGTATCCGGACACTTGCCTATGCAGAAACTCCCTGTAATAGGAAAGGAATTAATATCCAGTTGTTCCACACTTTGCTGCTACCACAGCCTCTGCTGGGAAGGCTTTCCACTAGATTTTCGTAATTGCCTTCCATTCTTCCATAAGGTAATCGCCTTCCATTCTTCCACAAGAGCATTAGTCAAGCCGGTCGCCGATATCGAGCGGTTCGGTCTGACTCCCAGTCGGCGTTCCAGTTCAACCCACAGGTGTTCTAGAACCCCAATTTGAACCTAAGTGTTCCATTAGGTTCAAATCCCCCGCTTTCATCCCCTGATACCTGTGCAGGCCCAGTCAATTTCTTCCACACCCATTTCACCAAACAATTCCTGCCCGGATCTCGCTTTGTAGATGGGGGCATTAGTCAATCCGGTCGCCGATGTCGGACGGCTCTGCTTGACTTCCAGTCGGCGTTGCAGTTCATCCCAAAAGTGTTCCAGAACCCCAATTTGAACCTAAGTGTTCCATTAGGCTCAAATGCTCCGCTTTGATCTCCCAATTTCTGTGCAGGCCCAGTCAACTTCTCCCAAACACACATTTCATCAAACAATTCCTGCCCGAATCTCGCTTTGTAGATGGGGGCATTAGTCAATCCGGTCGCCGATGTCTGACGGTTCTGCTTGACTTCCAGTCGGCGTTGTAGTTCATCCCAAAGGTGTTCTGGAACCCCGATTTGAACCTAAGTGTTTCATTAGCCCGATTTCTGTGCAGGCCCAGTCAAGTGCTTCCACACCCATCTCACCAAACGATTCCTGTACGGACCTCGCTTTGTAGACTGAGACATTATTCTGTTGGTAAAAGAAAGGGCCTACACCGAACGGTTGCTGTAATGTTGGGAGTATAAAATTGTTGAGAATGTTATTATCAGGCGCAGTGTCAAGATTCGCGGAGAACTGGAACTGGGGATCCCAGCCCAAACCATGAAAAACAGCCCCAGTGCATGATGCCTTCTCCACCTAACTTCACAGTTGGCACAACACAGTCAGGGAGTTAGCGTGCACATGGTATCATCCACACCAAAACTCGCCCATCGGTCTGCCAGATGATGAAGCGTGCATCATCACTCCGGTATACTCGTTTCTACTGCTCCAGAGCCCACTGGAGCTGAGCTTTTACACCTTTCTGACGTTTATCGAACTTACTCTTTTCTGGCACTAGGACTGGAATGTGGCCCTAGGTTCCCTTGCAAATATTGTTCGACTTGATGTGTACTATCGCCCCTCTTGTTTTGTTGAAGGAGTTTACAATCACCCTGTATATTGGGAAGACGTGTGGGGATCGCGGTAGCCCTGGAAGCACCTTGGACACCTTGTCTGCTGTTGTTGACAAGATGCAGGCGGGCGTAACCTTGTAGAACCTGGGCATCAAGGATACCACGAAGATACGGCAACAAAACGGGCTGTTTACTTATCATCGACTCATGCTGTCATTATACCTACTATGCTTACCAGCTGTGAACGGCTGTTGAAGCTGATAGCGCCCAAAATCATGACACCAAGCTGAGGAGCTGTATCACCCTCACGGATGGCAACAGAATCAACTGCATCATCTCGTCGTCTCCATACTCTCATTTGACCATCGTCGGCTCTGAGACAGAAGGCTAGACTCGTTGCTGAATACGACATGGTTCCATTCGTCTCTCCGTACATGTCTGGTATGACATCCCTGCAACCTTGCACGACGTTGTGCTGCCGTGAGAAGTAATCTTCGTAATGTGTGGCGAGAGAGCAAACCAGTCTCAGACAATCTGCGATTCAGTCCGATTTGATACGGGGATGTCCACAGCGGACCTCATTAAATGTCGTCCGCTGTGGATTGTGGGGATGCAAATGTTTTCTGTCGAATGTTGCGATCGAGGCATTCGGACGTCCGTTTGCATGCACCAGTCCCACTACGACGACGCCCGTTATCTTCCTCCAGCCAGTGTCGCAACATTCGTCCGACAGGTGTTGCATCCAGATGCGTTTCCGGCGTGATGCTACGGAGGGAACCAACAAGCCGAACGTAGCCCTATGATGAAGCCTCTGGTGAAGGCGCCCATATGATGGTAGGACTCCCGATTGCGTCTCCCAGGCATTTTTGTTCGTGGCTCTCTGACAAATGCCTCTTGGTGTAGCATTTTCTATGTCGAGCAGCGCAGATAAGGCATAAGTGGTGTATTTTTAGAGGTCTGGATTTCATTTTTCCGTGGTACCACAAGTCCTAATTTAGATATGTAATGCTTTTAAGGTCTGTTTAGATGCTCCAGGGTAACTGGGAAAGTACACGCAATGCAAACTAGCATACTGAACATTCAAGACCACCTTCCTGTAGACGATCGGTGATAGGCCAGTACTTTTGATTTCCTTTCCTGGAACTAGTAGATTTGAATTAAGGACGGGAGGCTTCTTGTACCTTTAGCTGCCTACGGCGGTCGTTAAATGGAGAAATGTGCTCATGTTCGTTTTCGTTAGCTTCCTGGGAACCCGCTCAAACATTACAAGTTATCCAGGTCGTTGCCATTGTTTTTCTCTAACTTCTGCATCCCGTCTTGTTCAAAGAAATATGTGTGTGTGCAACATTTCCCTTCCACTGCCGTAATATTCATAAATGTGTAGTAACTAATATACATCTTTTATTTACGCTTTCCAACCGTAGGTTGAAAAAGCGTATATGCTCGATCTTTTTCCGTCTGTCCGTCCGCACGATAACTCGCGTAAAAATGGTTCGATTTAGTTGAAATTTTAGTATGTGGTAGGGGACCGCCTGGGGACGAACCCTATTGAAAATGGACGAAATGGGGTCAAAGGTCACAACATAGAAGCTGGATCCATTCCATTGCCCTTATGCGTCATAACTTGCGTAAAAATTGTTCTATTTCGATAAACTTTTAGTATGTGGTAGGAGACCACCTGGGGACGAACCCTATTGAAAATGGGTGAAGTGGGGTCAAAGGTCACGACATAGGAGCGAGATCCATTCCATTGCCCTTATGCCTCATAACTTGCGTAAATATGGTTCGATTTCAATGAAATTTTATTATATGGCAGGAGACCACCTGGGGACGAACCCTATTGAAAATGGAGTCAAAGGTCACGACATAGGAGCGGGAGGCTTTCCATTGCCCTTATGCGTCATAACTTGCGTAAAAATGGTTCGGTTTCGATGATATTTTAGTATGTGGTAGGGGTCCACCTGGGGACAAATTTTATTGAAATTGCACGAAATGGGGTCAAAGATCAGACATAGGAGCGGGATCCATTCCACTGCTCTTATGCGTCATAACGTACGCAAAAATGCTTCGTTTGCCACAAAACTTTATCATGTTGTTCCAGAGGTACACTGAACCGGTTCTGTTGAATATCGTCGAAATGGGGTCAAAGGTCAGGACACAGGAGCGATATTTATTTCACAGCCATTATCCTCATAACTTGAGTAATTAATTCCGGCATGTTGGAAAGCGTCTCATAATCAATGCATTGCATGATTTTACTAAATGGTTTCTGAAATTTATTGTTTTTGTTCCTTCTTTTCATTGTAGGACCGTTTGGATGCCGTGACTGAGCAGTTGAGGCTACTGGCTGGCCAGCAGCATGACTTAAAAACGGGACTACAGCAGTCACGAGATGCTCATAATATACCTGCAGTGAGCCAAATCCAAGCACAGCTCGATCATTTGGCTACGCAACATTATCAGCTGGTCACCGAGCAGAGCGAATTAAGTCGGCAGCTCAGGAGGCTAGACCGGTGAGTTAGCAAATTAAATTTGAAATTACTAACAAAATGTGGTGCTTCGTGTAATTCCATATAATGTTTCTGTGGTTTGTATATGATGTCAGTTTGGAAATGAAAAAAAAAAAAGGTAGAATATTTATTTTGCTTGTAGGGCTTTCACTGCGTCTTTTGTGTATTATATCTGAACTATTTCGCGATTCTTAAATCGCTACAAAAACTATCTCAGGCAAGTTCATTACTTTTATGTCCCATACTGGCATCCTTCTTCTTTTGGGTTATTCAGTACTAGACATTGCTAGGGTATACCGCTCGAACAAGATTTCTCTATTCATTTTCTTTCTTGTAAATCTGCCCTTTTTGCCTTGACTTTCATCGTGTCATGCGCTATTTTTCACCCACCAACTTTTTCTTGGTCTACCCATTTCCCTAATTCCTGACACTTCCATTCTCATTGCTTTCGAATTAGGTTTTCTTCCTCTCTTCTCAAGACGCCCGTCTTAGACGCTTTCTCTCTCTCTCTCTCTCTCTCTCTCTCTCTCTCTCTCTCTCTCTCTCTCTCTCTCTCTCTCTATCTATCTATCTATCTATCTATCTCTCTATCTATCTATCTATCTCTCTCTCTCTCACACACACACACACACACACATATCCCTTTCATCCATTTCTGTTCTTAGTTTTCTTTTTTACGCTTTCCAACCGTAGGTTGAAGAAGCGTATATGCTCCAGCTTTGTCCGTCTGTTTGTTCGTCCGCACGATAACTCGTGTAAAAATGGTTCGATTTAGATGAAATTTTAGTATGTGGTAAGGGACCACCTGGGGACGAACCCTATTGAAAATGGGCGAAATGGGGTCAAAGGTCAGGACATAGAAACGGCATCCATTCCATTGCCCTTTGGTGCCATAACTTTCTTGAAAAATGGTTCGATTTCCATGAACTTTTAGTATGTGATAGGGGACCAACTGGGGACGAACCCTATTGAAAATGGGAGAAATGGGATCAAAGGTTGGGCATAGGAGAGAGATTTATTGTACAGCCATTATCCTCATAACTTGAGTAATGATTTCTGGTATGTTGGAAAGCGTATCATAATCAATGCATTGCATGATTTTACTAACTTGATTATTCATTACCTAGTGCCTAGGTTACTGGCCCATGTAGAAGGACAGGTCTTATGTCTTTCCTGTATGTTATTGATTTTACTTTCACTGCTGCTTTCTTTTCAAATATTACCCTCAACATTACGTACTTTCCATTTATTCCAGCCATCTGTGACCAAACCGGCATTCGGACAATCAAAAATACACTATCTACCAACAAGTAATTGGACACCCCTGCAATCGACGATATCTGCGGTCCTGATACACGTCACGACCGCCGCTGTTAAATATCGTGTGGGAAACAACAACGCAACCAATCGCATGCAAGACGCCACGCAGTTCGGTGCTCTATGATTTCGAGAAAGGTGTAATGGTCGGGTATCACAGAAATGGCCGATCCATACGTGACATATCCAGCGAGTTGAAGTACCCAAAATCGACAGTGGCCTACGTGATTGGCAAGTGGAAGATGAGAGGTGACTGTCGAAATGTGCCCCGACCCGGCAGACCCACAATACTGGGAGTTAGAGACCGACGGGTGCTGGCCAGAGAAATTCGGAAGAACCGCACCAAATCGATGGGTCACATCCGCGAGAAGTTTCAACGGGCATCCGGAAGTGTTCTTTCGATGAATACCATCCGTAAGGAAGCCCATCTGCTCGGTTATCATGGACGTGCTGCCGCCCACAAGCCTTTGATCACCAAGTCCAATAGCGCTGCTCGGCTAACGTGGTGCAAAGAACGTCGACAGTGGACCGTTGAACAGTGGAAACAGGTTCTCTGGAGCGATGATTCAAGGTTCACCCTCTACCGTTCGGATGGCAGGGTCTGGGTCTGGGTTTGGCGTCTGCCTGGAGAACGTCTCCTGCCGGAATGTATTGTGCCAACTGTGAAGTTCGGCGGCGGTGGAATTATGCTATGGGGGTGTTTCTCCTGGTATGGCACGGGACCCTTGGTCGCAATTCCTGGTAGACTCAACGCCGAGACCTACTGCACCATTTTGGATGACCATGCGCTTCTTACGTTGTGGCAGTTTTACGGGGTGGACCCATGTTACTTTCAGGATGACAATGCCACCTGTCATGTTGCGAGGTCCACCATGGCTTGGTATGGTGACAATGGGGTTAATCGAATGGACTGGCCTGCGCAAAGCCCGGACCTTAACCCTATCGAGCACCTCTGGGACGAGTTGGAGCGTCGACTTAAGGGGTGCCCCCACCGTCCGAAATCGGTGAAGGAACTGACCTGTCTTCTCCAAGCCGAGTGGAAGAAAATACCGCTAGCCGTCGCACAACGCCTGGTTGAGAGTATGCCCCGGAAGGTCGCAGCTGTAATCGCCGCTCGTGGAGGCTCCACCAACTATTGAAGGTGAATAAACTTCGTTTTACTTTGCTATCACAGGTGTCTAATTACTTGATGGTAGGTAGTGTAATTTGCAAGAACATTTGTGGGCACACGCACACACCGTTTTAGTTTACCCAGGATGACTGGATCATTGAGGTTATCGTATTTTTGTACTTCTTGGCCATCCACAACTACACAGTTGGTAAGTCTATTGACATCAAGTTAAATGCAGAGGTAGTCAGGGAAAAGATCAAGAGATGAGGCTACGACCAAAGGTAAGAGCTTTCTTAACAGGGGACATAAAGACGAGTTCCGTTATTTTTTAGTTGTTAACCAGGGTATTAACTGCACGACAGCATTTTTAAGACACTCCGTGCCGAGTGTTTTTGCAACATATTCAAGCAGTCTGTCGAACAGGTGGATGCCAAACAATACACAGAAGGTTGTTTTCCGACGGGACGATGCCACCACATACGCTTCTACAGTATTCGTGGCACAGGTGGAATCTGTAATTGAAGAGAGAGTGATTTTTAAAGGAACCTTAGTCAACACCACATTTCATCCCGCGAGATTATGTAACGGAGCAATCCGCACGCAAACATCATCATTGACACCATAAACTGAAATCTGGACAGGATGCTGCAGTATGTATTTCCAAAACACGTTTTGCACAAGTGCATATGTAAAAAAAGAGATTCTTTCAACTTTTATGTAATAGGGTCATCTTCCGAGCTTTCCCACAAGGGATATGTCTGCTCCAATAGGCAGCCAGGTCTTCGGACCTATCACCTATCTTTCATGTATGGGACGTCATTGGACAGCGCTTGCAAGCCTCACCTCAATCGTCCCGGAATGCAGTACAGTTATTGGACCTCGTAAGTGTTGCGTGGTCCGAGATACCCCAGGACACCATTGGAGGGATGTATCACTCCATGCTGTATCGTGTGTCTGAATGAATTTTACGACATGGTGGTTACACGAGGTATTAACTGCTATCTCATTATTCTGTTTTGTAGCATATCTAACTGACGTATTGCAATGGAAATCAAATCGTGTAACATCAACCTCATCTTCTATGTCTCTGGTGATTTTCGGCGTACTCTTTCCGGGTGGAGTGATTTCAGTGTCGGGCAGTGTATATACCCCAAGTACTCTCATCGCGCGTTGCTAAGTCGATTTTCCCCTGTGAAACTCGCATGATTCGCCTTCCGATTAGGACTGTCAAAAAACTTATTTCCTCAGGATAACGCCACGTCTTATAAACATACATTGCCTGGTAGTGTCTGTGTGCTGAATTTATCACTATGTAGCCCTCAAATTCATCACCTGTTAAACATTTTTGAAATTTGTCATCGGCAGGCTTACCCTGAACCTGATCTGACTTGAGCCAATCTAAGAAACCATAGGTTGCAGGCATGTTAAGGCGTGCTTCAGAAAACTATTCGATACCTATACTGCTCCATGTCCCGATATCTAGCTGCGTGTTTCGCGAAGCATGAGGGAGCCGTCTCAGTGGCCGAGTGATCAAAATCTCCGGCTTCTCACCAATTATCTGGTTTGCTCCAGGGTTCGAGGATGTGTGGTGAGTTTGTTTTGTAGCGACGGTTCGCTCTCACTCCGTAGAACTAGCGGCTCTAAATTAGGGACGACTGGCTTCCTGTTCTCTTAGATGTTCACGAGGCTCGTCAAACCCGAAGAAAATAAAAACAAATTAGTAAACCATGCAATGCATTGATTATGAAACGCTTTTCAACATACCAGACATCATTACTCAAGTTATGAGGATAATGGCTGTGGAATAAGTCTCGCTCCTGTGCCTTGACCTTTAACCTCATTTCGATGATATTCAACAAAATTGGTTCAGTATACCTCCGGAACAACATACTAAAGTTTTGTTGCAATAGAAGCATTTTTACATACTTGTAATTTTTGAGGCATAAGAGCGATGGAATGGATCCTGCTCCTATGGCCTGACCTTTGACCTCATTTCGCCCATTTTCAATAAGGTTAGTCCCTAGGTTGTTCCCTATCACATACTAAAATTTCATCGAAATCGAACCATTTTCACGCGAGTTATCGTGCAGACAGGCAGACGGACGGACAAAGCAGGAGCATATACGCTTCTTCAACCTACGGTTGGAAAGCAAAAACTTTCGCGAAATTCATGATTTTAATACAGACGGTTGTCTTATGTGTGAAAGAAAATGGTTACCTTTGTTTTGTAACACTTTCTCATCTGCAAACCTAGTTTGCCTTTGATTTTCATCAGATTTCAACTACTTCTTTTAGGTCTAAACGATGCCTTGTGATAAAGGGTCCGGGTTCGAATCCCGGTGAGGCATGGATGTTGTGTTTGTCTTACGGCACTGTCTCTCATCCTTCCCTGGAGCCAGTGGCCCTAAAGTAGGGACGGGTGACTGCTTATAGCTCATCGAGTTGCTCACGCTGGTCGTTAAACCTCCAATAATATATATATATATATATATATATATATATATATATGCATACTGTATATAAATATCATCTTCCGAAACTGCATTTTTAACTTAATGATGAAAAAGTAGCTAAAAAGGTAGCGCAAGAGTAGCTACTTTTCAGAAAAAAGTTGTAGCTGTAGCAAGCTGCTTTTTCAAGAATGTAGTTGTAGCAGTAGAGCTAGCTACTTTTAAAAAGTAGCTTTCCAGTCACTTGTTCATGTTCATTTACGCGCATTAGACAAATTGAGATACTTTGTTGACAACTATCACCTCTCGCAGACACTGTGGCGTCTGGGTCAGGGTCCGTGACACGACAGGTAGAAATGCTAACGTTGGGATTTTTACTATTGTAACATTGAGGCGATCACTTTTTTGGCTTTCTGTTTTATCCATTACTTAACGTTTGGGCGTGCCCTCGCTTAGAAATCGTAAATTAACGATTTTTAATTTGTGATAATTTATTTAGCCGCACTTGTGGCGCAGTGGTCTAAGCGATGGCATCTGATCATTCGTCTGAAAGGGGCCCGGGTTCTAATCCCCCTGAGGCATGGTTGATGTGTTTGTCTTACGGCACTGGCTCTCTCCCTTCCCTAAATTCAGTGGCCCTAAATTAGGGACGAGCGACTGCTTATAGCCCATTGCGTTGCTCAAGGTGGTCGTTAAACCTCCAATCAAAAAAATAATAATAATTTATTTAACCTTAATTTACGATAAAAATCGTAAAATGGGGAATTTCTTAAAAATGCCTCATTGTAAGCTACGTTTCGTAAGCAGACTACTGAGTTTTTGTAGCAATGACCTGCGAAAAACATTCTTTACTGAACTTTGTTTCAAAACAAGCTTTGAGAAAATAAAAAAAATCCACATGTTATACAGTTATCGAATTTATTAATTATTCAAAACTACTGTTCATCTGCGAATTCGCAGAATGTCTGGTGTATTTTTTAGCAATATCAGTCACTATTGCGGTTGTAGAAAGATCTTCAGTTGGTAAAATACTGTTTGAGGAACAGTATGCCCCCAAGTCAACGGTTACGTTTGGGGATATGATTAAGGTGGACGTCAAATAATTTTGCTTCCTATACTTCCAATGGAAAAACTTCTGTACACATTTCCTTCACAATTAATGCGTTCCCAAGGATGAAAATTTGAACACCGATTAAAATAGCTTAATTTTATAACTTAATATTTTCTAAAACATAACCATAATTATGCAATCCAACATTTTTCTGTCTACTGACGTCACCAAAGTACAAGTCGCGCCATCTTTTTTCTGGTTTCAACACCACCAAAGGAAAAGTTATTGATTTTTAATAGAATTATGGTTATGTTTTAGAAAATATTAAGTATTCCAAGTTATAATATGAAGTTATTTTAATCGATATTTAAATTTTCATCCTTGCGAAAGTATTAATTGTGAAGAAAATGTGTACAGAAGCTTTTCCATTGGAAGTATAGGAAGCAAAATTACTTGACGTCCACCTTAATAGAGAGGAAGAGAAATACTTTGATGAAGTTATAAATAATTTCCCTCCAAGCAAATGCTACTGACAGTTATTTGATTTGCCTTCAATTAAATCGTAATATCATGAATGAAATACGGGATTACGCCATATAATACAAATTTTGAAGATGACAATCCGATTTTTGGCGTAAATGTGACAAGGATGGTAAGTCAGATAATATCCGAAAACTTGAAAATTTTCATCGTCCTGGAGTGGGACTCGAACCCGCGTCTCCCAGAAAACGCCCGGGTATGCTAACCACTACACCATCCAGGACAACCAAGTTTCAAGTTTCCGATCAATTTGAATATAACCATCACAGAATTCGCAAGTCTAAGCAACTGGCATTCATGTTTAGAGAATCTGGAGGTTAAGAATCTTATCCCGTGTTTGCCCGGAGAAGCAGATAAATCATGAAAGAAATACGGGATTACGCGGTATAATACAAATTTTGAAGATGACAATCCGATTTTTGGCGTAATTTTGGCGTATTGGTCGTTCTGGGTGGTGTAGTGGTTAGCATACCCGGGCGTTTTCTGGGAGACGCGGGTTCGAGTCCCGCTCCAGGACGATGAAAATTTTCAAGTTTTCGGATATTATCTGACTTACCATCCTTGTCACATTTACGCCAAAAATCGGATTGTCATCTTCAAAATTTGTAAATCGTAATAATTTGCTGAAAATTAATAATATTGTTAGTGAGATGAAATTTTAATTTTAATAAGGGAAGTGTCAACGGTAAGGAATTTTATTGGTGTCGAACTATTGATGAGACTTTCATTCCCCTGAAAACATTATACGGTAAATACAAGTCTCTGTTGTGGATAAAGGAGGTTGCACTTTGCATCAAAGTTTAAACACGTGGTTTATATTTAGGTCATGTTGTGTTAAGTGATTGTGTTAAACTGGTGTATGTGACGGCAATGATAGCTGGGAGGAATAACCGAAGGAAGATCCCGTGAAAAGACAGCCACGTCCGCACAATATATCTGTCCCTATTGTGGTTAATTACAAAATGAATTGCATGGAAAGCATGCCCAAGAATGAAGTTGTTAAACTAGATGACGATAAACAGGGAATTACTGTTGCTTGCGATAAATCGGAACTGAGGTAGTTTCAAGGTCATTTGTGGTTGTTCTGTTCAAAATAATATTTTTCGCACCCAAGTATAATTTTTAAGCTAAAAAACATGGAAGTATTAAGTAGAGCAGATAATGCTCTCTCTCGCCCTCTCTCTCTCTCTCTCTCTCTCTCTCTCTCTCTCTCTCTCTCTCTCTCACACACACACACACACACACACACACACACACCGTAAAGAAAATCGTAGAAATTCTATCTTACTCCAAGTAGAAATTTATTTGTGGCAAAGAGAGTCGCAGGAAACATTAAGGAACATAGTTCAGCCAAGCGGAAAACATCGGTCTGTGTGTGTGTGTGTGTGTGTGTGTGTGGATGAATGGATCCTTAAAAAAAGAGAAACGGAGAAAGGAAGGAGATAAATAGAGGGTGAAATCCTCTAAAACGAGTGATTAAATTGCTCGAGAAATATTGCGTTTCCCAAAAATTCATGAAAACTCAGCTCATATTGCAATTGATGCAACAACCATTTTCATTTGCCCTCTAAGAGCTACTTTATAAAATCGATCATTTTAATGGTATCTGCACTCGAAAACGGTGCTTAAATACAATCTGTGTCCAGTGTTTGTTAGACCAAATCATCATGAAAATAAAATGGAAGCAGGTGCGTATTCTGTTGCCAAAAATTCTTGCAGCGTGCTTGCTTGAAGGTATCTGCAAGAGCAGCACGTGCACCGTCAACTCGTGCAAGTCGTTCGTTTGTGTTTGGAGTATTGATCGCAAACCAGCAGGCAAACTTCCGTTGTGTAATGTTTTGCCGTTGGTTATAGACTTTGGCTTACAGCTGGAAATATTCTTCCATGTGCGCTGCTTTTTCATGAACAGAAAGAAGGTCGCAAATTGCAATGGACATCGCAAGATTTGACGTCATCACAGGGGCTTGTATAGAATTTTTTTCGGGGGCGGCCGACCGAAAATGGAAGTTTTTGAAATCCATCAGGACAAAATAAAAGTTAATGCAAAATAGAAGAAAAAAACTGCAGGTGGGCTCAGTTCTGATTGAGCCGTCAGTTTGGAACGTAGGACTACGACTTGTTGATCGGAGAGTATGACGTAGAAGTCTTTTCTTACTTCTACGTTATTTTTTTTTTTTAGATGGCAGGAGAAAATGGGAAAAGGAATTTTGTACATGATCGTGTATACAAAAATAGGGAAATCTGTGTCCTGTATACAAACAAACTCATATCTTAACTAAACGTTCATACTACAATGAAGAGCAATTGAATTAAAGACAGCTGTCGTTATGCAAATGTGGCGCTGTGGGCGGCCCTGTAAACGGAAACCACATGACGTATGCAGCGATCCAACAATATAAGGAGTGATGCGACGGGAATCAGTAAGAGTCGGACGCAGCATGGGTAAGACGAAGGATCTAAGCGCATTTGATCGTGGGCAAATTGACGAATGGGTCACTCCATCTCGGAAGTCGTGCAGGCACTGAGATTTTCGCGAGCCACTGTGTCACGGGTACACCGTGAGTACATCGAATCCGGTAAAACCATCCCTGCAAGGGCCAACTGCCGTGGACAACAGCGTGTGGATGAGCGGGGTCATCGTCGGCTAGCTCGCATTGTAACAGCGGATAGACGGCCACAGTGCAAGAAATCACTCGGCAATTTAACGCTGGTGCACAAAAACGTGTAAGCAGCCACAGCATCCAGAACCATCTCCTCGCTATGGGGTACAGAAGCCATCGTCCCACGAGGGTACCGCTGCTGACCACACATCACAGAGTGCAAAGATTAGCATGGGCGCGGGAACATCGCCACTGGACCCCAGACATGTGGACAAATGTTGCCCGGACTGATGAGACGAGATCCACGTTGGTACATGTGGATGGTATGATACCAGTACGGCGCAAACCACCTGAAGCGATGGATCCTTCTTGCCAGCGGGGTACTCTTCAAGCTGGTGGGGGTCGCATTCTCGTCTGGGGACTGTTTACGTGGACTGAAATGGGACTTCTGGTACGTGTGACATCGTCCTTCACAGGTCAACGTTACATGGATATCCTGTACGACCATTTTCTCCCGTTTGTGCGTCTTCAACATCCCACTGGGGACCTCATCCTGCAACAAGACAATGCACCGTGCCATCTCTCCCGAATTGTATCCGAATGGTTGGATGAACACTCCACCGACGTGACCTCGCTTCCTTGGCCAGCTAGGTCACCTGACCTCAATCCTATCGAGCACATCTTGGATGCCATCGAGAGAGATGTTCGAGGCTCTGACCCCCTCCATCAAATCGTCGTGAACTGTGGGAGCTTGTTCAGGGGTCGTGGATCCGTATGGCTTCCCAACGCTTCCGGTGTCTTGTCGAGTCCATGCCGAGACGAATCGCCGCCGTCATCAGGGCGAAAGGTGGTGCTACACGTTACTAAACAGGTATCTCTAATCCAGTTGCTCTTCAATGTATAGGGGTTGTAGTTAAGGTGTTGGTGGTTGGGATGTTATTAGATCATATACTCGACGTGGATCAGGAACACCAAACAGACGTCATCGCTCTTTCCACGTTAATAAGTGAGTCACGGAAAAATTCTCATCGGTCGCCACCAGGAATCGAACCCAGGATCTTCCAGTTACGCGCCGGACATGCTACCAATGCGGCCTCAAATTCTCCAGACTCACACGTGATTAACTGCCAAACCACATGGCGGGTTGCTTCATGGAGCCTCGCACAGTGCTGGTGATTCACCAAAGATGGAAAGCAGGAACTCAACAAATAACTAGGAGGCGATTGAATAATTAATTCATTTACTCGACGTGGATCAGGAACACCATACAGAAGTCAGCGCTCTCTCCACGTTAATAAGTGAGTCACGGAAAAATTATCATCGGTCGCCACCAGGAATCGAACCCAGGATCTTCCAGTTACGCGCCGGACATGCTACCAATGCGGCCTCAAATTCTCCAGACTCACACGTGATTAACTGCCAAACCACATGGCGGGTTGCTTCATGGAGCCTCGCACAGTGCTGGTGATTCACCAAAGATGGAAAGCAGGAACTCAACAAATAACTAGGAGGCGATTGAATAATTAATTCATTTACTCGACGTGGATCAGGAACACCATACAGAAGTCAGCGCTCTCTCCACGTTAATAAGTGAGTCACGGAAAAATTATCATCGGTCGCCACCAGGAATCGAACCCAGGATCTTCCAGTTACGCGCCGGACATGCTACCAATGCGGCCTCAAATTCTCCAGACTCACACGTGATTAACTGCCAAACCACATGGCGGGTTGCTTCATGGAGCCTCGCACAGTGCTGGTGATTCACCAAAGATGGAAAGCAGGAACTCAACAAATAACTAGGAGGCGATTGAATAATTAATTCATTTACTCGACGTGGATCAGGAACACCATACAGAAGTCAGCGCTCTCTCCACGTTAATAAGTGAGTCACGGAAAAATTATCATCGGTCGCCACCAGGAATCGAACCCAGGATCTTCCAGTTACGCGCCGGACATGCTACCAATGCGGCCTCAAATTCTCCAGACTCACACGTGATTAACTGCCAAACCACATGGCGGGTTGCTTCATGGAGCCTCGCACAGTGCTGGGGATTCACCAAAGATGGAAAGCAGGAACTCAACAAATAACTAGGAGGCGATTGAATAATTAATTCATTTACTCGATGTGGATCAGGAACACCATACAGAAGTCAGCACTCTCTCCACGTTAATAAGTGAGTCACGGAAAAATTATCATTGGCCAGCGGGAATCGAACCCAGGTCTTCCAGTTACGCGCCGGACATGCTACCACTTCACCACAGCGGCCTCAAATTCTCCCCAGACTCACAAGTGATTAACTACCAAACCGTTTGCTGTTCCTGATCCACGTCGAGAATATGAATTAATATTTCAATCGCCTCCTAGCTATTTGTTCAGTTGCTGCTTTCCATCTTTTGTGAATCCCCAGCATTGTGCGGGTCTCCATGAAGCAACCGGCCATGTGGTTTGGTAGTTAATCACTTGTGAGTCTGGAGAATTCGAGACCGCTGTGTTGCAGTGGTAGCATGTCCGGGGCGTAAGTAGAAGACCTGGGTTCGATTCCCGTTGGCGGCCAATGATAATTTTTCCGTGACTCATTTATTAACGTAGAAACAGCGATGACTTCTGTTTAGGGATGTTATTATTTATTGTGCCGGAATTATTGTTTTTTGTTTCTTTTGAGGGGGGGGGGGGCTTTTTTCATTCTAGATGCCTGTAGTGGAGTTAAGGGGCTTTGTGACCTCCAGTGAGGGTGGAGGCATTTAACCCCTTTCAGGTCCCGTTGTTAAATACGGTAATTTTGTTGTCTTCAGGGGTGAGAGTATAACGTGGGCGCACCAATGTTTATTGTCAAATGACATAGAGGGGGTGTATAGGTCTTTGGGGATGACGTGGTGGTTGGGGTTGTATTTTCTTTTTCTTCAGGGGTTTGAATACTGTATGGCGACGTTTGGTATCAGAGATTCGGTGTTTGGTTCTATGTTCTTTGTAGCGACAGGTTTTCATGGTCTCCACGTTATTATTGGTTCTTTGATTTTGGTGGTTATGTGGATCCAGGTAGTTAAACGGCATTTGTCTAGAAATCATCATTTTGGGTTTGAGGCGGCTGCTTGGTATTGGCATCTTGTTGATGTTGTTTGATTGTTTTTGTAGTCAGTAGTATATTGATGAGGGGAGTAGAGGAGCAGTATAGGGCACGATTGATTTCCAATTAAGAAGAGGAAAATCTATGTAATTGTGGCTGTGATAGGGGTAGTGTTAGTGGTAGTGGTGTATGCTTTGTTTTTAGTAATTTTCATAAGGGTAGAAAATATAGAAAATGTATTCTCTGCTTATGAGTGCGGGTTTGATCAAGTGATGGGATCCCGGATCGGGTTTTCTTACCGGGTTTTTTTTTTATTTCTATTGGGTTGTCGGAAAAGTCGTGACATATTTTAACCATGTTTTGCAAACGTCATTTATTGATAGAAAGAACAAAGATCAATCAATGATATAATGCCCGTTTTGTTCGATAACCTTTTGCCATCTTTCAGTGAGCTGCAGAATGCTTCGTTCATAGAAGGACCTGTCTTTCGTGGCGAAAAACTCTACAAGGTGCTGATTTACAGCCTCATCTGAATTGAACGTTATACCACGCAAGGACTGTTGAAGAGAGCGAAACAAGTGGAAGTCTGACGGCGCAAGGTCAGGCGAGTATGCTGGGTGTGGCAACACATCCCACCCAAGCTCCAATAATTTTTGGCGGGTGATCAAACTTGTGTGTGGTCTCGCGTTGTCGTGATGGAACACAACACCTTTACGATGAACGAGCTCCGGACGTTTCTGGATGATGGATTCGTTTCAAACTGTCCAATTGCCGACAGTACACATTCGAATTGATTGTTTGGTTCCGTGGTAGGAGCTCGAAAAGCACGACACCTTTAAGATCCCACCACACTGAGACCAGAACCTTCCGCTGATGAATGTCTGCTTAGGATGTCGTTCGAGGCGAAGCAGCACGTCGGGACGAAAACAGTTTGCGCAGCACATTGTTGTACACAATCCAGTTTTCGTCACCAGTTATGTCGCTTCAAAAAAGGATCGTTTTCCTCACGTTTAATGAGCATATCGCAGATGTTTATACGCGCCGTCAATTGAGCTTCTTTGAGTTCATGAGGAACCCACACATCGAGCTTGCTTACGTATCCCAGCTTCTTCAGGTGGTCGTAAACCCTTGAATGATGGATGTGCAATGTGTCTGCAATCTCTCGTGTCGTGTAACGTGGGTTTGACTCGTTCAATGCCTTGATTTGGTCGTCATCAACCTCGGTTGGCCTCCCGGACCGAGAAGCATCGTTGAGGTCAAAATCACCAGCACAGAATTTTGCGTACCACCCCTGGCGCTGACGTTCTTGCAGAACATTATCACCGTACACTTTACGCAACTTTTCACAAGCTTGACTCGCGTTCTTCCCTTTACGGAAGTAAAACAGTAAAATATGGCGAAAATGCACAGTTTGGTCTTCCATCTTCATCTTGATGTCAAATCTCCACAAATCAACCAAATCGCTCACTATTCCTTTTAGAATGCAGCTAGAACTGGTACCTGTCGCATGCCATAGCGATAACAGAGCTGCGCATGCCTCTAGTACTTCCAGAACCGCCCAACCGCAATCGGGTGCCAAAATACGTCATGACTTTTCCGACAACCCAATATTTTGTTTTTAGTGTTTGGTGTGGAAATTACTCTTTTAATCCCTCTCTTTTTTGTGGTGATGGGGAGGTGGGGTTGGGAGTATTTATGATGATTTTGTACTGAAGTTTAGTGTACGAGTATTATAACGTGGTTTTGGAGTGGGCGGAGTAGAAATTTTTAAGTCTTAAGCTTAACGCACTAATCTGCCAAGAGTAGGGTGGAAAGCCCCGGCGGTCGAGTGGTCTGAGACGCTGGCCTCTAGCTGTTTGTTATAGCCGGACCCTGGATCGAGTCCAGAAAGGTGATGCGCTTGACCAATGGCGCTGAATCTGTCACCCGAAAACCGTTGCGTAAAATTAGAGACGGGCGAATGCTTATAGCCTTACGAGTTGATCATGGTGGTAAAGAAAAAAGCAAACAAACAAAAAACCTTGTATGGATGAAACGATACAGTCTGATCATGCAGTAGGGGTGTCGTGGATCCTAAGGGTTCGAGAGTACAAAGTCAATGTGACCTCTTTTTCTCTTGACGGCATTTAAAATAGGTGGTGGATATTCCGTTGGGTTAAAATTGCACTGCCCCGAGAGAAAACAACGGTAGTGAAGTGTTAACAGGTTCGTTACTATCTTTGTAGCCTGTTGTTAACATGTTCGTATTAACTTCATAAATATTGCGTGGTTGAGTTGCTAAGTCTTATGTGGTTGAAGATAGTAATATAACAAACAGTAATAAGCAAATGATAATCATTGTATGCAAATAATTCTTTCGATCCGTTAACAAGCCTAAGCAATCTTTATTCTTCTCTTCATTTAATCCCCTGAAAAGGTTGTCCGCTTGTTCTATTAATTTTCCTCTCGGTCCGCCTTAAAAACTTTCCAGCTTCGCCTGGGGCAATTCCCTCGTCGTCCTGTTTTGCGACCGCTCGCTTTCGGAACCTAGAGACAACTGTCTTCTCGCCTCCTCCTCCTCCCTTGTCTCTAAAAATGTCCTTAAGCAAATCCGAAAATTCCCCTTGAGAAACAAACACACCTCCCTAGGTTAATCTCAAGCCTCAAATTCAAACGTGAGAGGGCTGGGTCCATTAGTCGGCTGCATTGAAAAAGAAACCTGTAAAGCATCAAAAGAGGCGCGATAGAGCTAATCTTCATTCAACATACAATGTGCAAATACTAAGCTCAGATAAATTGTCGACATAATAAAGAACCGTGCATCCGGTGTCTAATGGGGAAATGACTCAGCGAAATTTCTCTCACGCTTTGTGGAAACAAAGGAAGGAGAGCACGAGATGGAGAAAGGTTGCACTTTGAGATTTTATTTGAAATCCTAAAACTTAGTATAAAATCTCTGTAACAGAAGAGCATTTCTACTAAACTGCTCGATATGGTGTCCACAGACGGATGGACAGATGGACGGATAAACCGGTAAGATCTTTTTTTACAAAAGACGTGCTAAAAATGGGGACTGCAGAAAACAATGCACGTGCTGGAAAACCTTCGACAGTAAATTCTGAAGTTGTACGTCAAGCCGTAGAACCAAATCCGTACATAAGCACCAGACAACTGTCAGATGAGCTGGGAATACCTCAGCCCACAATTGTTCACGAACGGCACAAGCTCGGCAAGGTGCACAGAAGCTGTCGACAACTATCCCATGAACTGACGGCTACTCAAGCTCATCGACGTGTGCATGTGTGTCGGCAATGGCTGGAAAATCCCCAGGACGACCGTTTCTTTTGGACGAATTGTGACATGTGGATATTTTCCCGGAATCCTGACACGATAAAACAGTGGTTAGATCCAAAAACGCCAACCTAATCAGGCCCAAAAAGTGGGCGCTTGGAGCCCAAAGTTATGCTATGCATATGGTGGAACTTTGGGGGCCCCATTCTTTGGGAATTGGTTCCAGATGGCCTCGCGAGGCATTAATGCGTAGCTGTACTGTGGCCAGATGGAGTGGATGCTTGCCTCTTCAAGGCGAAAGTACCCTGTTCTGGTGAACCGTAAACGAGTTAACAGAATAAATGCTTCTGCTCATCGTGCCCGGTCAACTAAGGAAAAAATACAGGAACTGGAGAGCGTTTATCTAATGCCCTATCATCATCATCCCTGCTTATAGTCCGGATCTTGTACCTTCGGACTACCACATATTCCGGTCTATGGCACATTTTTTCTACATGCCAAACACTTCCAAAACATTGAAGTCCAAGACTTGCTCGAAATCAAAGAAATTTTTTTCGTAGGGAGATTCAAGACATGGCATCACTGTGGTGTAGGACATGGAACATGATGGACTCTCTTTCGAAAATTGTATTTATACACGTGTGCATCGGGAATGACTTTTGAATCATCTCAGCACTTGTATCTTCAACAATTTTTGCCACCCCCATAAAGAAATCTTGAGTGGATCACTGCTGGTTAGGAACAGAGTTGGAAACGGGGCAAAAATTTCGGACCCGGACCCGACCCAGACAAATCTGCTTTGAACTATAAATTCGAAACTCAATTTATATATCATCACCATCATCATTGTCAACCATTATCAATCCACTGCTGGACGAAGGTCTCCCCAAGTTTCCTCCACAACGGTCCGTCTTGTGCCAGTTCCTCCATGTCACTCCCGCATACTTTCGAATTTCATCCACCCATCTCCCATGTGGTCTTCTTCTGGGTCTTTTCCTGTGTCTTAGAATCCAATCTAAAATTTCGGCTGTCCATCGATGGTCTGTCCTTCTGGCAGTATGTCCAGCCCATTGCCATTTCAGGGATTTAACTCTGATCATGATGTCTTCCACTCTTGTCAGTTTTCGGATCCACGAGTTCCGCTTCTTATCTCTCCTGGTTACACCAAGCATGCACCTCTCCATGCTCCTTTGAGTTGTCTGCAGCCTTTGTATGTCCCTTTTAGTTAAGGTCCACGTCTCTGCACCATACGTAAGCACTGGAAGGATGCATTGATCAAACACTTTTCTTTAAAGACATAATGGCATATTGCTCTTGAAAATTATGCTGTTTCTTCCAAAAGCTCTCCAGGCAAGTTTGTCCGCCGATTAATTTCTTCATCATTGTGACCCTCACTTGATATCTGCTGTCCAAGATAAACGTACGTGTCTGTTATCTCCAGCTTTTCTCCATCAATCGATAAATCTTCATTTCTTGTAAAAGCATTGAACATCACTTTTGTCTTCTGAAAGTTTATTTTTAATCCCACTTCTTTACTCTTGTCAGCAAGTTCCTGGATCATACTCTGCACCTCTGATGGAGTAGTTGCAAAAATGACTACGTCATCAGCAAAACGAAGGTGAGTTAGACAATCTCCATTAATCTTTATCCCTTTGTTTTCCCAGTTTAGTGTTTGAAAGACATTTTCCAATATGGCATTAAAGAGCTTCGGAGATATGGTGTCACCTTGTCTCACTCCCTTTCCAATTTTTATGTGTGTTGTATTTTCAAACAGCCGAATCTTTGCACTTGCATTTTCATAGATGTTATTAATAATATTAATCTATGTATCTTTAATACCGCAGGATTTCAGAGCCATTGTAACTGCTGATGGTTTCACCGAATCAAATTCTTTTTCATAATCGATAAAAGCCATGCACAATGGAAGTTCATATTCCCTCGCTCTTTTAATTAGTTCTCTCAGTATATATATATATATATATATATATATATATATATATATATACACACTATCTACCAACAAGTAATTGGACACCCCTGCAATCGACGATATCTGCAGTCCTAATACACGTCACGGCGGCCGCCGTTAAATATCGTGTGGGAAACAACAACGCAACCAGTCGCATGCAAGATGCTACGCAGTTCGGAGCTCTCTGATTTCGAGAAAAATGTAATCGTCGGGTATCACAGAAATGGCCGATCCATACGTGACATATCCAGAGAGTTGAAGTACCCAAAATCGACAGTGGCCTACGTGATTGGCAAGTGGAAGATGAGAGATGACTGTCGGAATGTGCCCCGACCCGACAGACCCACAAAACTGGGAGATAGAGACCGACGGGTGCTGGCCAGAGAAATTCGGAAGAACCGCACCAAATCGATGGGCCACATCCGCGAGGAGTTTCAACAGGCATCCGGGAGTGTTCTTTCGATGAAGACCATCCGTAAGGACGCCCATCTGCTCGGTTATCATGGACGTGCTGCCTCCCATCTGCTCGGTTATCATGGACGTTCTGCCGCCCACAAGACTTTGATCACCAAGTCCAATAGCGCTGCTCGGCTAACGTAGTGCAAAGAACGTTGACAGTGGACCGTTGAACAGTGGAAACAGGTTCTCTGGAGCGATGAATCGAGGTTCACCCTCTACCATTCGGATGGCAGGGTCTGGGTTTGGCGTCTGCCTGGAGAACGCCTCCCGCCGGAATGTATTGTGCCAACTGTGAAGTTCGGCGGCGGTGGAATTACGCTATGGGGGTGTTTCTCCTGGTATGGCACGGGATCGTTGGTCGCAATACCTAGTAGTCTCAACGCCGAGACCTACTGCACCATTTTGGATGACCATGCGCTTCCTACGTTGTGGCAGTTTTACGGGGTGGACACATGTTACTTTCAGGATGACAATGCCACCTTTCATGTTGCGAGGTCCACCATGTCTTGGTATGGTGATAATGGGGTTAATCGAATGGACTGGCCTGCGCAGAACCCGGACCTTAACCCTATCGAGCACCTCTGGGAGGAGTTGAACCGTCGACTTAAGGGGTGGCCCCACCGTCCGAAATCGGTGAAGGAACTGACCTGTCTTCTCCAAGCCGAGTGGAAGAAAATACCGCTAGCCGTCGTACAACGCCTGGTTGAGAGTATGACCCGGAGGGTCGCAGCTGTAATCGCCGCTCGTGGAGGCTCCACCAACTATTGAAGGTGAATAAACTTCGTTTTCCTTTGCTATCACAGGTGTCCAATTACTTGTTGGTAGATAGTGTATATATATATATACATCAACATCATTGTCAACCATTATCAATCCAGTGCTGGACAAAAGTCTCCCCAAGTTTCTTCCACAACAGTCTGTCTCGTGCCAGTTTCCTCCATGTTACTCCCGCATACTTTCGAATTTCATCCACCCATCTCCCGTGTGGTCTTCTTCTGGGTCTTTTCCTGTGTCTTAGAATCCAATCTAAAATTTCGGCTGTCCATTGATGGTCTGTCCTTCTGGCAGTATGTCCAGCCCATTGCAATTTCAGGGATTTTACTCTGATCATGATGTCTTCCACTCTTGTCATTTTTCTGATCCACGAGTTCCTCCTCTTATCTCTCCTGGTTACACCAAGCATGCATCTCTCACATGCTTCTTTGAGATGTCTGCAGTCTTTGCATGTCTGTTTTAGTTAAGGTCCACGTCTATGCACCATATGTAAGCACTGGAAGGATACACTGATCAAACGCTTTTCTTTTAAGACAGAATGGCATATTGCTCTTGAAAATTATACTGTTTCTTCCAAAAGCCCTCCAGGAAAGTTTTATACGCCGATTAATTTCTCCTTCAATGTGACCCTCACTTGATATCTGCTCTCCAAGATAAATGTAGATATTGGTTATCTCCAGCTTTCCCCCATCAATCGATAAATCATCAGTTCTTGTAAAAGTATTGTACGTAACTTTTGTCTTCTGAAAGTTCATTGTTAATCCCACTTCTTTACTCTTGTCAGCAAGTTCCTGGATCATACTCTGCAGCTCTGACGGGGTAGCTGCAAAAATGACTACGTCATCAGCAAAACGAAGGTGAGTTAGATAATCTCGATTAATCTTTATCCCTTTGTTTTCCCAGTACAGTGATTGAAAGACATTTTCCAATGTGGCATTAAAGAGTTTGGGAGATATAGTGTCACCTCGTCTCACTCTCTTTCCAATTTTTATGGGTGCTGTATTCTCAAATAGCCGAATCTTTGCACTTGCATTTTCATAGATGTTATTAATAATATTAATGTATGCATCTTCAATACCGCAGAACTTTAAAGCCATTGTAACTGCTGATGGTTTCACCGAATCAAAGGCCCTTTCGTAATCGATAAAAGCCATGCAATGTGTAAGTTCATATTCCCTCGTTCTTTCAATTAGTTCTCTCAGTACGTGGATATGATCTATTGTGCTGTAGCCACTCCTGAATCCAGCTTGTTCTCTCGTTTGAGCCATGTCCAGTGTTACCTTCAAACGGTGTGAAAGAACTTTAGTGAAGATTTTATAAACCACTGATAGGAGGCTGATAGGTCTGTAGTTCCTGAGATCCTCAATGTCACCTTCTTTATGTAGCAGGATCATTGTAGCATTGTTCCATTCCTCAGGAATCTTCCCTTCTTTAAGACATCGAGTGAAAACTTGGGCGAGTACTGTTTCAATTTCTCCACTTGCTTCTTGTATGATGTCTACGGTAATTCCATCTTCTCCTGGAGCTTTTCCCCGTTTCATGTTCTTGATTGCAAGATGGTTCTGTAACAAGTAATAGAGGTGAAATTTTGACAAGAGTGAAATATTTCTACTCACAACTATATGAAAGGGATGATACATGTACTCCAGATATATATACATATAAACGTAATATATATATTCCTCCCAATAACTGTTTGTTATTTAATAATCGAAATCCTTTTTAAATAATAATAAAATTTGGTTACTTGCTAAATTTTAGTGCCATTTTTAGTGCCATTATTTTACGTAATCGAGAAGTAATTGCTGACTATGACTGTGACCGTGAGTATATTACAAATGGGAATGTATTTTTTTAAATGTATTTTGAATGTTCACTCTTTCCACGCTTTGATGGAGGTGCGCATACTTTCAAATGGTCCGTTAGATTTTTGGTTCCATAACCTCTTATTACAGTACCGTCGACATCTTTCTTTGTAATTATACACTTTCCACATTTTGAACAACAAGCAAGACCTAACAACACAGAGTTATTCACCGCCTCTTTAATGAGACGAAACAATTTCCAGCATTCACTCTTCCCCTTGTGGTTTTCAACAAGCACGTATTTGTTGGCCTTGACGCCTTTCTCAACCTCCTTAATATTAAATCCATCCATATTAACAAATGAGGAGTTAATTTTGACATGACATGTCATGGAAACGGGATGTTAGCACATCAATCGAAAGAATGCTCAATGTAAAAGATGCGATGTGAAAAGTAACTCTTAGTCATACAGTGAACTTGGCACGGAGAGAGTGAATCAGCTGAGAAGCAGGCGAATGGCGTTTGCCTGTAACTTGCCCTGGACAATCGCAGTGTAAAAGAACGCAAAGGAAGTATCTTTTTACGATATGGTGTCGGTGTGTTTAATGTCAGTCGGTGGAAATCTTCGTTGCTTTAAGAAAGAGACGAAAATATTTTTGCATGGCAAATCATTATTCACTCCGTGGGCACCAGTATCGACTACAGAATTCCACAACGCGCATTTTTCTTTGGAATATATTTTTCTCTTTTCAAAAATAAAACGGTATCAGGAACACCTTGACCCGACCCGTTGGACCCGCAAGAAATTGTAGACCCGTGACCCGTTTCCATCTCTGGTTACGACCAGATGTGTATGCAGCAGATTTCTAGTGTTACCAAATTGTTAAATTTTGCCACTGCACAAAGATATTTTCAGTCGCGAGCAATTTGCGTTCGCTGTTTGAAATTCAGTGTGCAATTAATAACATCGTTGCTGTTATGATGGTGTGATTTTCATATCTGAAAATTTCTAAGTGTTGCAACATCACAGAAAAAACCATATGTACTCATACAATAAGAGAAAGCCATGTAATGCTCTTGAAAGGATTGTGGACGTTGGGAACGATTGCTGTAGTTGTACGATGGTCAAGGAAATAGGTGAAATCGTGTGACTCGTTAAAAGGATTTTTGCACCTCTTGGAAATTGCACGTATATGTTTGCCAACAAAATGCCGGTTTTCATTTTGGCAAACTGTAAACACAGTGTACTGTATTCTGTATGGCTTCCCACAAAAATGATTTCAGCGGAACGAAATAACAACTTACAAATCTTCTGTGACAAGAAAATAAATAAATAATGATTTCATCCATGCTGAACAAAGAGTAACCTGAATCGCAACTTCTACTTTGTGTCTGGAGGAGTCTTTTTTTTTTTTTTTTTTTTGTTACCATTGTGTGTGTGTGAGAGAGAGAGAGAGAGCATCATCCAAAGTAAACCAAACCATAACTTCTGCTTAATGACATTTCCTCTGTTAAAAGCAGACATATATAAGCTCTATTGAAAAAGTGCTCAGCTCCATTTAGCTGAGTGAAAAAAAAAATATGGTTTGCCCAAGGGATCCTAGACAGAAAAGGCCCAAATCCCGTTAAGCGGTTGTAAATAATCAGTGTTCGTTCCATCATTTATTTCCTGAGCCGCAAAAATTCCTAGTTCAGAATATATGTAGCTCTAATTTGGCTACACTCAAAGAAAACATGATGAAGTGTTTTCCCCCTATGCATTACTGAAATAATGTCCTCATTTCGTGAATAGCTGGATAAACTTGACGCATTAGAGAAATTAGTTTTTTATAATCGGGAACGTATAGTTTTGTTTTAATATTGCGTATTTTTTTTTCGTTAGCTACGTTTGAAGTTAATGTTGGAAACCGAAAATGAAAGTACTAAGTCCTTAAAATGGTAATCTTTTCTTGGATAATGTTACTGGGTAACGATGAAGATTTATAAATTCGTTTACTGAAAGTTTCCAATAAATGCAGGCTTTAATCAATGAAGTTTAATATTTTGGAAAATATCTAAACCCTTTACTTCCGTTATTTTAACGCAGCGCTTCCCCAAGTGATTAGAAAACAGCTACTTTAGTTCTTTGCTCTTATGCGCGAGATGCTTTAAAATAATTTCCCATTTTTTTGCATCTGTTGTTCGGAGCTGCGCTGAGCACTGCTTTTTGGAGATCTGCTAAGGTCGTCTGAGAGCGAAGAAAAAAGAAAGATGCCTAATGAAAAAGAAGGTGAAGTTAAAAGACATGCAACGCGGCTTCCCCGCAGTGAAATCGACGACGCCCCTTTGCTCCCTCTTCTTTTTCATCCTCTTCTTCCCCTTTCTGCTGGGTTGGCTGCAGGGAAGAACGGCTCCCTTCTACCATTGGTGGAAAATCCATTAACGAAGAAAGGATGTCTCTTTATCACAAAAAGTTGAACTAAATGAGTCAGTGGGGGGCGGGATCTCATTAAATTCCTGATATATATTTTGTCTGGTGCATAATTAATGCTAAACCCTTACTGAGGGCAGCCAATCGGGTGACAGCTAAAAAACCTTCAAATGCACCCACAAGTCAAAACAAGAAAAAAAAAATGGAGTTCTAGATTTAGAGAATCTGGCATTGGTTGAACTGAAAATGTCGCCTGTTATCAGTTTCTTCCGTAAGTCCAATCGATAATTAAAATGCGCCGTCGTTGCTCCAAATGTTAGTACGCAAAAAAGAAGCAAAAAATCATAGGTGAAAAGTTTTGTGAATACTTTTCTCGCGTAGCGTATTTGCTGAGCTAGCTTCGTCGTATTTGCTCTTAAGAAATAAAAGCTTTTTACCTAACTTTAGTCACGCGTCATTTATTAGCATTAGTTATTAATTTAAAAAATAACGCTGGCTTATATAAACTGGAATCCTTTTGAAGAACAGCAGCGATTTCATGCGATTTTTTTTTTTAGTTAAAAATTAGCTGTATTTGAAATAAATGCGTTACCGAAGTGTGCTTCTAAGGGAAGGAAAAAAGTTATCAAAACTGCCGTGGAAAACTGTGTGTAGCAACGAACTCTAATTTAAGTAATACAGCAACGCTTTTAATATCAGAAAGAAAAGCAAACTAAAAAAAATGGCTCTTTTTTCCTGAAGTGGAGAATTTGGTAGTAAGATTAGATTACAATATTTGTACACTTGCTGCTGGAGAAGTATATAGTTCCTCTTTCCACATAAAATTTTAATTATACTGCGGTCGCATGTTACAGTAGCCACCTGTAGTAAGATACCAGAGGTACTGGAACTTGTAGTGTGACATGGAATGGGAACGTATTGGTGGATAATTTATTTTTGGAGGGTGTTAATTTAGTAAGCATGTTGTCTTGCTCCTTAATATTTAACATAGTTGCTCATTCACTCCTTGACCTGGAGTCGTTAGGGGTAGGAGATTCCTCTTCTTTTTTTTTTTATGTAGGTTGAAATCTTTATAGGAACCAAAACACTGTGTTTTCCTTGCGGTTTGTTTCCCTTACCCCAGTGGTCTCAAACTCAGACCTCTGGAAGGGCCACTTTCCAGTTTTGAAGTAACTTAGTGGGCCGCATGAATATTAATAAATTTCATATGAATAAATATCAACTTTACAAAACTACGCGAATGGTTTGACACAAGAGTGCAATATTATTTCTAATTATCGGTAAATAGTAAAAACAAATGTTTCATCAATCACTGAAAACAATCACGTTTACGTAGCAATTATTTTCACTTAATTCTAAAACAATCACATTTTACCAACCGGTACAGAAAATATTGCATGTTCTGACTAGAAACTTGGTCTCGCTTTTCTGTCACTAACTTATCGATATTTGGAATAATGTCCTTTGAACACGCTACTTTTAAAAGTCAGCATAAGTGACTCACTTAACCTATTTATTTCAAGACATTTTACTTGGTTCATTCTTGAAAACAACTGTTTACATGAGTATGTTGTTCCGAATATAGACAGAGCTCGTACAGCTAGGTTAGGAATGTTTACGTACTTGTCCTTTGCAACTAACCGTTAGATTGCAACTGTTGAATTTTTCTTTTAGTAAAGAATCACACTGAAAGTCTATTTATTTAAGCCGAAGTTCTTCAGGTGCGTTGTCAGCGTTATAGGAAAATGGAGACTTGAATATATTGAAAATATTTCCCATGTCTTTGAAACATTCAAACCGCCTGTTGAAATCGTCTTTTAACAAAGCTATATTCGTAGAAAATTCTCAAAAGTTTATTTCTCCTTCTTCAGCTGAAGCTTTTAAAGTCGGAAAGTGAGCAAGATTTTCTGCACTGAACTGAGCTTCCCAAAGCGGAAATTTCCTGTGAAATGCGTTAACATTATCAATAATATCAGTGACTACCTTTTATTTTGATATTCAAATCATTTAAGTATCCAGTTATATCTCTGCTAAAGGTCGAGTGTAATTTGCTGTCTTAAGCACGATAGTTAAAATCTTTAATCAATAAAATATTTACAAGTAAAAACACAAATACGAGATCTTTCACAAGGGTGACCCTTCATCATCAGGTGAAGACTACATTTGAACATACTTAGTGCGAGGTTATAAAGTGTCAGTGTCTTGACGTCATGATGTACAATGATGTTCATTAGTTGATGACGATTGGTCCCTCCTATCTAACTTCTTATTATACGTAGTTTCGTCTTTGAAAGGTGGTATTTGATTAAGTTAACTGATTGTGTAGTGGGGATTTTAAATCTTGAATTTTTTCTTTAATATAAACTGTATTAAACAGTTGTTTCCAAACATATGGCAAAATAGTGAGAATGTCATCGTTACAGCACCGTCCACGATAGTGATGGATGAACAATGCTTCCGCAAACAATGTAGATCTTTCTTCTTTGATGCATAGAAGAATATATGCATCATCCCATGAGGGGGTGTGGGTTCCCTCCTGGACTGTGCGGGCCAAAGCAGTGTTAGAGGCACCTGTTCGGGTTGAATATCGGTGTTCGGCTGTACGAATACCTAGGCTCCGAAGGGTCGAGCCTATATACCAGCTACCGTTGAACTCTGAGCTCAGACTCTTTAATGGTATGCAATGCGCACCATATTTTTCATTCTCAGGCTTGACGTCCCGATCTCAGCTGGAAAAGGTTACTGGAGGACTCGCCGAATGAAATGCCGTGTTTCTTGCAGATGTTGTGCAAAATGTGCGAGATTTGCGGCTGGTATTCAATAGTGCCAACGCACTTAATAGTCTTATGATTGCTGGTTAAGGTTGTGCAGACCTTTTTCTTGTGTTGAGCATTCAGAGCATTTACAAAGTTCCTATTGTACCCATTCTGGGTCGCGATTTGCATTATTTTTTCTAGTTCGGTTTTCCGCAATCTGGCATTCGACGACGTGTGTGAAAATGCTCGGCTTATAAGATATCTAAAAGTCGCAGCTTTATATTTGTGTGGATGATAAGAGTTATTATATGGGATGATCACAGCAGAGCTGGTTGGCTTACGATACACAGAAAGCTTTATTGAGTTAGTGATCATGTTCCGTCTGATGCTCAAGTCAAGATAGGGGAGACATCCTTCATTCTCCAATTCGATGGTAAATTGTATGGTGGGGTACACCGACGACAAACTTAATCTGAATTCTTCAAGATTGTCAAGGGAATGCGGCCAAAGTACTAATATATCGTCGATGTACCTCATATATAGTATTAGGGCGTGGGTACATATGGTTAAGACATTATTTTCTATTGATTGCATAACAATTTCAGCCATCACTTGTAAATATTTTATTGATTAAAGATTTTTACTATCGTGCTTAAGACAGCAAATTACACTCGACCTTTAGTTATTCTCAGCACGAAGACATTTATCGCTTATACACTGAAGAGCAATTGAATTAGAGATACCTGTCTAGTAACGTGTAGCACCACCTTTCGTCCTGATGACGGCGGCGATTCGTCTCGGCATGGACTCGACAAGACACCGGAAGCGTTGGGAAGCCATACGGATCCACGACCCCTGAACAAGCTCCCACAGTTCACGACGATTTAATGGAGGGGGTCAGAGCGTCGAACATCTCTCTCGATGGCATTGAGGTCAGGTGACCTTGCTGGCCAAGGAAGCGATGTCACGTCGGTGTAGTGTTCATCCAACCATTCGGATACAATTCGGAAGTGATGGCACGGTGCATTGTCTTGTTGCAGGATGAGGTCCCAGTGGGTTGTTGAAGACGCACAAACGGGAGAAAATGGTCGTGCAGGATATCCTGGTAACGTTGACCTGTGAGGGACGATGTCACACATACCAGGGGTCCCATTTAAGTCCACGTAAACAGTCCCCAGACAAGAATGCCACCCCCACCAGCTTGAAGAGTACCCTGCTGGCAAGAAGGATCCGTCGCTTCATGTGGTTTGCGCCGTACTCGTATCCTGCCGTCCGCATGTACCTACGTGAATCTTGACTCATCAGTCCCGGCAACATTTTTCCACATGTCTAGGGTCCAGTGGCGATGTTCCCGCTCCCATGCTAATCTTTGCACCCTGTGATGTGCGGTCAGCAGCGGTACCCTCGTGGGACGATGACTTCTGTACCCCATAGCGAGGAGATGATTCTGGATGGTGTGGCTGCTTACACGTTTTTTACTAGTTTGATCACGCGCCAAAAATTATTGGAGCTTGGGTGAGATGTGTTGCCACACCCAGCATACTCGCCTGACCTTGCGCCGTCAGACTTCCACTTGTTTCGCTCTCTTCAACAGTCCTTGCGTGGTATAACGTTCAATTCAGATGAGGCTGTAAATCAGCACCTTGTACAGTTTTTCGCCACGAAAGACAGGTCCTTCTACGAACGAGGCATTCTGCAGCTCACTGAAAGATGGCAAAAGGTTATTGAACAAAACGGACATTATATCATTGATTGATCTTTGTTCTTTCTATCAATAAATGACCTTTGCAAAACATGGCTAAAATACGGCATGAATTTTCCGACAACCCAATATTTGCAGCTGCAGGAGTGATATTTTAACAGCGGACATCCCAAATCCTTAAAGCAATTGCAATTCAAAACTCCCCAGATGGCGCTACAAGTCATGTTTCTATTTCCTCGTGGATCCAACGCAGAGGTTTAAATTCCCAGGATGTAGGCGATTAAAAAAACCCCACTGGTCATACCCGTTTGCGTTTGGAATAGCGTGGAGTCATAAACACACTTCAACGTCTGCTACGCGTTTTCTATCTTTCCATCGCTGTGTGAATCGATGTGTTTATGAGCACAGATACAATTGAATTTTGACATCCATTTAGGTTGAAGATCTACTAAGTGTCCCATTTTTTTGCCAGAGATTTTGCAGATCGTGTAAAGCGGGTTAAAGAAAGTAAGCTTCGTGTTGTATTTAAAACTTATATATAAAGAGAAAGACACCGAAAATTCGTTCATCACTCTAGTATTTGCACAGGAAATTCATATTTTTCTTACAATGGAGTGTACGTAAATTTTTTTACCGTAAGTTATTAGACGACAGCTAAATAAAAGACATGCTTTTCGTATATTCAAAATCAATGCGGGAATTTTGCAGCTCGGAATACATAATAAAATTTTTGCGTGTTTTTTCCCATAACAGCGCACACTCAACCTAAATGGGCACGCGACGCCACTGGTATATATATATTTCTACACTGATGATCCATTAAATTATGACCACCTACTTAAAAAGCTCTAGAACACCCTGCAAAACAGCGCCCACTCGGCCAGGCATCGATTCGATGAGGTGGCGATAAATATCCTGGGGTATCTGGTACCATAATGTCAACAGCAGGTCCTCCAGTTCCCGTACATTTCGGGGTGGTGGTGATTTAGCGCGAACCCTCTTTCCCAAGTCGAACCACAAATGTTCGATTGGGTTCATGTCAGGTGAATTTGGAGGCTAGAGCATTAACAGAAAGTCACCAGCATGCTCCTCGAACCGCTCCTTGACGATTGTGGCAGCGTGGCATGGCTCCTTATCCTGTTGGTAATGGCTATCATCAGCAGGAAACACCGTTGCCATGAATAGGTGAACTTGCTCCGCCACGATGTTCAGATACCTGATAGCTGTCAGCGATTGTGCTATTGGGATAATGGGGCTTAAAGTGTCCCAAGAAAACATCACCCACAGCATAACACTGCCGCCGCCGGACTGTTTCCGCCCAACAGTGCATCCCATTGCCATAGCCTCCGTTGGTAATCGGCGTATCCGCGCTCGGCCGTCTACGTGATGCACCAGAAATCTTGATTCGTCAGACCAGGCCACTCTCTTCCAATTATCCACGGTCCAATCTCGATGATCTTGGGCCCATTTCATGCTTTGTTGGCGATGACGTGCCGTGAGCATGGGGACACGGCTGGGTCTTCGGCCACCCATGCCCATGCGCAGAATGCTGCGATGAACTGGGTGCTGTCACACATTGCCCTGATCACCACTGTTGTAGCTGTGGGTGATTTGTCGCACTGTGGCCCTGCGGTCGCTGTGAACAATGGGCGACAGTCTCCGCTCCCCTCTGACATCAATGAGCTGCGGACAACGCACGGCTGGACGACGGTTCGTCTTTTGGCTACCTGTGCACCACTTTTGATACATACTCACTACAGCGGCACGTGAACAACCCACAAGCCGCGCCGTTTCCGAGATCGTAGTTCCGAGGCCTTGCGCCGTGCCTCCACGATTTGTCCTTTATCAAACTCAGATAAATTAGCAGCCTTTCCCATTCTGATTCCGAACACTGTACTATCCGAAAGCCAAAAGCCGATCTTCGGGTTGTATATATACTGCTCTGTGAATTTCCCCTGCTCCAGGCGCGCTCATTTCTCTAGGCTGGGGGTGTTCATAATGTAATGGCTCATCGATATATCTGAATCATCACAGCACCCAGTATATATTGGAATATCGTAGCAATTTTTATAAACGACGAAAACTAGAAGTTCAATTTTATATACTATATAGCAACATCCATTATCCTCGGGGCTTGGTACCCTTCTATTAACACTTTAGTAGCAGAACAGCTTGTGAAACACCATTCTCACGTTACTTTACTAATAATGAAGTACCTTCAAATAATTAGTGAACTATCTCTTAACAGTAGTAACAATAACGTAACTTGCTTTAACGTGAGTTAGTAAATACAATATTAGATAAACGAAACATATGCTCACCCAAATCTACCTAACGCAAGTCAGATTTACAGAAGACAGTTCAATGGAAAAACAGCCTAAACGTCGCACAGCTCTAACTGACACCACCACACAAACACTTTGTTCTTATCGTAGATTTTCACGTACACCACACTACCTCTGACCTCAATACTTGTCGCCAAAAGGATTCAGGCGACTTAGAAAATGTAAATGTTAAGTTTGGAAATACTTAAGGAGAACAAACAAAATTTACATTGAGACACGAACTAAAAAGGAAAGTTATATTAGAGTACTCGTTACAACTATGTCATCACATCAGCTAGAAGCCTTGTAACGCCAGCAGCTTTTCATTTAAGTGCATTTCTTAGTTCATTAAATCTTGTAGACTGAGAGAGGCAACTAAACTGTAGAGTAAGAAAACGTTAAGGTAAGGTAGTTGGACTTCGTCACACGAGATCTTCTCCCACATTTTTAGAGGAACAGGAAATTTCGAAAGATCAACATTCCTAGTTTTTAAAAACACCAGACAAACAAATAATTCTTACTGGAATGATGATTTGATAATTCAGATGTATCGAATTGCTACTTTTTTAAATAAGACAATGTTTCGAAAGGATGAGGTAAATAATAATATAATTTACGAAACCTTAGCTACCCGTAGTACGACATTTATAGATTCAGCGGATAGTTAATGGTGGTAATTTGAACCTAACGCAAATCAGGTTAACTGACCACAGCTGAACGAAAGGCAGCCTAAAACAAAACCTTTCTCATAGCTCGTAAACCAGATAGCCAATGAGCATTTATTGAAAACAACCTTCTTGTTTTATCTTTTTACCAACGTCACTCAACCACTGACCTCAATACTTGTTGCCAAAGAAAGATTCGGTCGGGAAAGAAAATGTAAACGCTAAGTTTGGAAATTGCTTATGGAAAACAAGCCAAATTTATACACCTAGAAACAGGAACTAAAAAGGAAAGTTATATTAGAGTGTACGTTACAACTATGTCATGTCATCGGCTAGAAATCTTGTAAAGTCTGCAGCTTTTCATTTAAGTACATTCCTTAGTTCATCGAATCTTGTAGACTGAGAAAGGCAACTAAGATGTAGAGTAAGAAACCGCTGGCAACTAAGATGTAGAGTATGAAAAAATGTAACCGGAAATTTCGGAAGTATCGAAATTCCTAGTTTTGAAAGACACCCGACAAGCAAATAATTCTTACTGGAATGATGATTTGATAATTCAGATATATCAGATTGCTACTTTTTTAAGTAAAACAATATTTCCAAAGAATGAGTTATATGATACTATAATTTACGAAACCTTAGCTACCGTAGTACGATATTTATAGATTCAGCGGATAGTTAATAGTGGTAATTTTTTTCGTTTACTAATTATACACAAAATTAATATTTCAAAACTTTCTGGAACATGAGGTATGTAAGGTAAACACTGAGACTCATACGCAAAATGATTGCATTTTTTAAAAACAAACCTGGTCGCCCAGGTGGCGCAGTTGTCTAAGCGATGGCTTCTTGTCATTCGTCCGAGATGGGTCCGGGTTCGAATCCCGGTTAGGCATGGATGTTGTGATTGCCTTACGGCGCTGGCTCTCTCCCTTCCCTGGAACCAGTGGCCCTACGTTAGGGACAGGCGACTGCTGATAGCCCACTAAGTTGCTCACGGTGGGCGTTAAACCTCCAATAAAAAAATATAAAAAGGAGAACTTGCTTGAAATATTGCCATCATTAAATGTATATTGAAGCAGTTTTTATTTTCACAGAGCTGGTAAAATGTGTTTGCCTCATACCCTATTAATAGACAACTCCAGTTTCCTAATTAAAAATGTTTAAATCAAGAAAAAGCAGTATAACTTGCTAGAACCATAGTTTGATAAAAAAAAAAAAAAAGAAAAACAAATTTAATGACAAAGTAGCCCATTAAAAAAGAATGAAAATGTTTCTTGTTTGAATCTTGATGTATGATAGCGAACATCAGTTTGAGAAAGTAGTATCAGAATTTGTCAGTAATTAATGCATATTGTTTCAAACACAAGCTATCCAGGGTCATCAGTTGTATTTTTCTCTGGTCGTTTGGTTTCCTAAGGCCTCTTCTTTAAAATTGTGATGCTGAAGTTTTCCTTATTCTGCCTCATCTTAGTTGCCGAATGCTGCAGTAACTACTCATAAAACTGGATTTATTCATTTTAGGCTACTTTCTTTTCTCTGAATAAATCAACCACAAATTCTATGCTAAAAATTTGCCCTAAGCAGTCCAGGGGCCATCTCTTAATTATGTTGGAAATTTCGTGGACATCAGGAGCGGATCCAAGTGCTTTCCTTATGGGAGAGGAGGGGGGGGGATTTCTCTGGTAAAAAAAAAATATTGATAGAGAGACTTTGTTGAAGGGATACATACAAACTGGCAGAGCAGCCTTCCCTAGTATTGCAAGACTTCTTAAAAACTTTTTTCCATAAAAAAAATAGTTCTAAATTTTTAAAGCACAAAGTGGGAAAAACAACTGAAAAATCAGGACTATTTTCCTGGTGTTCAATTGCCTGCTTTGTGAGGAAATGAGCTCCGTGCTTCTTACGTATCAAGACTGGACTGAATATTTCAAAATAAATTTGACCCCTTCTTTTCTGGCGGCTTAATTTAATAAAAAAATCTGCTTGAATCATTTCTAAGTATAATAACATGACTGGCAATTCCTCTTTAAAATATTCGTTTATCATTTCGCGATGCGTGATTCCCACGTTTTTTTAAAGGAACTTCCCTGCGCCATTCCTTGTCTTACCGGCGATTTTCTCTCTCGAGTTTGTGGAAATGTTACATTAAATAAAGTACACCCATTGCTTTTCATGATCAGTCAAAATCTCTTTTCCCTTCCACTCTCAGATAGCTCTGTTTCTGATATTAAGTTTTTTTTTTTTTTGTTCTCTCTCTCTCTCTCTCTCTCTCTCTCTCTCTCTCTCTCTCTCTCTCTCTCTCTCTCTCTCTCTCTCTCTCTCTCTCTCTCTCTCTCTCTCTCTCTTTCTCTTTCTGTCTCTCTCTTTCTTTCTCTCTCTCTCTGTTTCTCGCTCGCTTTCTTTCTCTCTTGCTTCCTCTCTCACTGTTTTTCTCTCTCTTTCTCTCTCACTGTTTTTCTCTCTCTTTCTTTCTCTTTCTCTCTCTTTTTCTCTCTCACTGTTTTTCTCTCTCTTTCTCTCTCTTTCTCTCTCTCTCTCTCTCTCTCTCTCTTTCGTTCTGTCTATCCCTCTCTGTTTCTTTCTCTCTCACTATTTCTCTGTTTCTCACTCTCTTTCTCTCTCTCTCTCTCTTTCTTTCTGTCTATCCCTCTCTGTTTCTTTCTCTCTCATTGTTTCTCTGTTTCTCACTCTCTTTCTCTCTCTCTCTCTCTCTCTCTCTCTCTTTCTTTCTGTCTATCCCTCTCTGTTTCTTTCTCTCTCACTGTCTCTCTCTCTCTCTCTCTCTCTCTCTCTCTCTCTTTCTTTCTGTCTATCCCTCTCTGTTTCTTTCTCTCTCACTGTCTCTCTCTCTCTCTCTCTCTCTCTCTCTCTCTTTCTGTTTCTCGCTCTCTTTCTCTCTCTCTCTCCCTCACAGTTTCTCTTTCTCTCTCTCTCTCCCTCACAGTTTCTCTTTCTCTCTCTCTCTCTCTCTCTGAAGCTAGAACATTGCATTTAATCTCCAAATTCACAGCAAATTTTCATCGTTATAAAAGCTTTTAAGAAAATTTGTGCATTCATTACCATAATTTTACAAAGACAAGTACATTAATTATTTACAATATTGGTCATTTAAAAAGGAAAAGTCTGCTTTAGGAAACTTTAAAACAGAAAACATTATGGCTGGAGTTAAATGTATTTAACTCAGGATGCAAAACCTTGACTGGGGACATACTTATATCAGCTAACCACAAACATAATTGCCGTTTTTCGAGGGAGCAAAACAAACACCTTGTAATGATTGAATTGCGGAGATGGCGTTCCGCCCGCGGTATAGTGTCAGCTGAAATCCCAAGATTCCCACCGCATAATATGAATAAGATGAGTAAGCAGTTTGGTAGTGGAAAGACGTGCGATTACAATGGCGGTATCAGTGGAGATTATTCGTGGGTGTTTGTTATACGAATTTAAACTTGGTTCATCTGCTGCAGAAACAACTCGCCACACTTGCTTAGCATTTGGGACAGATGCTGTGAAAGGACGCAGTACTTGGGATTGCTTTCGAAAGTTCAGAGACGGAGATGATTTCCTTCAAGACACGTCACGGAGTGGTCGACCTGTCAGCCTTGACAAAGAAGTCCTGAAAGTTGCTACTGATCAAGACGGTATCCAAACATGCCAGGAACTAGCCCAGTCGTTTGGTGTTAGTGATGAAACCGTCCAAAGGCACCTGCATGTAATAGGTAAGGCATACAAATTGTCTAAGTTAGTCCCGCACGAATTGTCTGCAGTGAACAAACAGCAGCGTGTCTCAGCTTGTCCTGCATTGCTGTCTCGCTATGACAAGGAACCATTTTTGGATGGGTACTCATGTGTGAAGAGAAGTGTGTCCAGTACAGCACCCCGAAACGTTCCAGACTTTGGTTGTCCACCAGTGACCCAATTCCTCACACATCGAAGCCAGCACTGCATTCACGTAAAGTTATGCTGTGTGTATGTTGAACAGCACGTGGTGTTGCTCATTATGAACTCTTGCAACGCAGCCAAACGATCACCAGTGAAGTGTACTGTGAACAACTGAAATGTGTGAATGAGAACCTGAAAAAGAAGGAAACAGCACTGGTCAACAGAAAGGGAGTTCTGCTCTTTCAAAATAACGCTCATGCCCATTCCGCTTCATTGACCAGAACACTATCAAAGAACTTGAGTGAGATCTTAGGTGCTTTTATGTCATCCTGCTTACTCACCAGATATTTTCTCCTTCAGACCATCACTTGTTTCTTTCACTCGACAATTTGCGTTAACACGACTTTTCCAACTTTGATGAGTTGCACGCTGCCCTCTAAAACTTTTTCTCTCCTTATGACCCGGTATTTTATCGCAGGGGTATATATAAGTTGTTAACATTTGAATTCGAATTGAATTGAATTTGAATTTTATTTTGCCATGTTACACAATCTAGCATACAATCAAATCGCACATGCCGTTTCTGTACCAAAAAAAAAAAAAAGGATTAAACAAATACTAATCGCAACATATGCAAACATAAAAGAAGTACAATACATATTGTGACGTATATTCTCAGTTAACTTTCATTTTTAGTTTCTTTTCCTATGTAAATTTGAGTTTGTTTTCCTTTATACTTCCACACTTAACGTGATATCTTCTCTCTCACGAGAATGGGATTGGCAGCACAATTGAGGTCAGAGAGAAAGTGAGAATGTGAAAAGAACGATGGATAAAAAGTACTATACAACAGTTGCTCATGTGGATGTGTGTGTGTGTGTGTGTGTGTGTGTGTAGACGTTCGATCGCTAAGAAAAATGTGAAGTTTGCCTACTGTGTTATATATTGGATCTACTGAAGTAGTGCTGGACCAATAAAAAGTTATCGTAAGTAGACTTCTGTTTATGTTTCGTCTGGCCGTAAAAGCTTAATTAAGAACTATTGCATCGTATTCTTATTTAGTTCAACATTCCTTAGACATGGCGTAACACCAATCTTGCTCACGAAAAAGACATTACGTTATAATATATGTAAGAAATGCATTAATATAACACATAAATGCGAAAATATGAATAATAATACAACGAACACAAACACATGAACCATCAAACATGCAAATACATATATTATACAATAATAATTTACATATAATGCAAAGTAATACCAAAACACGTATGATATATATTATACAATAATAATTTACATATAATGTTATAGTAATACCAAAACACGTATGACAATACGTACCTACGTATGTTACAAGAACTTATTCAACGAATAGTACTACGTATGTTACAAGAATTTATTCAACGAATAGTACTACGTATAATACAAGAACTTATTAGGAGCATTCACTTTAGTGCAACATAGCAGGTAGCTAGGGGGAAAGGCTAGTGTAGGCCTGACGAGCCCCTGGTCCCCTAATAAAAAACAAAAGTGCCAAGTCAAGAAGTTATCCTCCTGTAGAACTGCAATTTACATAATCACAATTGTAGATAATTAAACCAGAAACATATTAACTGTATATCAAGTATTCCCTTAACTCTCTTTTAAATAAAGCATAGTTAACAACTGATCTAATATAAATTGGCAACCCGTTCCAGAGTCGAGGGCAAGTGGCATTGATATTATTATATAAAACGTTTGTCCGAGCTCTGGGGATCACCAAATCGGAATATCCACGACTGTGATAAGCATGCGCAGGACGACACACAGTAATTAGATTTAAATGCTTATTAGCATAGACACGCTCATGCATTAACAACATAAGTCTGAATATGTATAGTTTCTCTAAAATCAGTAAATTATAACGGTAGACCAAATTATTCACATTTTCCCATTGATTTAACAATCGAACATTTTTTTTTTTTTTTTTTGCAAAGTAAAAATTCTATTAATATTTCCTCTAGTTGTCATTCCCCGACCTAAAAGACAGTAAGACATAAGTGGGCAAATAAAAGAATAATAAAGTGCTAACTTTATTTTAATTGGCAAGCAACTCGAAATCCTGGACAAAACTTCAATACGGGATCTCAACCTAACTGTCAAGGCATCAACATGTGCATCCCACCGTAAATTTTCATGCAGATGAACTCCCAAAAATTTTACATTTGCCTGAAAAGCCAAAGGAATATCATTCAAATAGATCCGGGGAGTAGTTACTGTCCAGAGAAAAGAACACAATTTGATTTAGAAGTATTGAGGGTTAAAGAATTGACCCTTCGACCAGAGAACTGATTGAGGGTTAAAGAATTGACCCTTCGACCAGAGAAAAGAACACAATTTGATTTAGAAGCATTGAGGGTTAAAGAATTGCAACAGAACCAAGTGAAATACTCTCGCAAGTCATGGTTGACACGTGGAATCAACTCAGACACGGCATGACGAGAAAAAATAAACTTGTGTCGTCAGCAAATAAAAGCGCATTTGCACTGGAAGAAACATTGGCGATATCATTTACATAAATTTAAAAAAGTAGGGGACCAAGAACTGATCCCTGTGGAACCCCATAATGAACAGATTTTGCACTGGAATGAACACCCTCTGACTGAACATATTGCTTCCTTCCAGTTAGATAACTCTAAAAAAGTTAACACGTTGGCAGAAGGTTGTTGATGCACATGGTAATTATTTTGATGAATAAATTGTTTTTCTACTGCATATCATCATCATCATCATCATTGTCAACCATTATCAATCCACTGCTGGACGAAGGTCTCTCCAAGCCTCTTCCACAACGGTCTGTCTTGTGCCAGTCTCCTCCATGTTACTCCCGCATATTTTCGAATTTCATCCACCCATCTCCCATGTGGTCTTCTTCTGGGTCTTTTCCTGTCCCTTGGAATCCAATCTAAAATTTCGGCTGTCCATTGATGGTCTGTCCTTCTGTCAGTATGTCCAGCCCATTGCCATTTCAGGGATTTAACTCTAATCATGATGTCTTCCACTCTTGTCATTTTTCGGATCCACGAGTCCCTTTTCTTATTTCTCCTAGTTACACCAAGCATGCACCTCTCCATGATTCTTTGAGTTGTCTGCAGCCTTTGTACAGCTCTTTTAGTTAAGGTCCACGTCTCTGCACCATACGTAAGCACTGGAAGGATGCATTGATCAAACACTTTTCTTCTAAGACATAATGGCATATTGCTCTTGAAAATTATGCTGTTTCTTCCGAAAGCTCCCCAGGCAAGTTTTGTACGCCGATTAATTTCTTCATCAATGTGACCCTCACTTGATATCTGCTGTCGAAGATAAACGTACGTATCTGTTATCTCCAGCTTTTCTCCATCAATTGATAAATCTTCATTTCTTTTAAAAGCATTGTACATCACTTTTTTCTTCTGAAAGTTCATTTTTAATCCCACTTCTTTACTCTTGTCAGCAAGTTCCTGGATCATACTCTGCACCTCTGATGGGGTAGTTGCAAAAATGACTACGTCATCAGCAAAACGAAGGTGAGTTAGATAATCTCCATTAATATTTATCCCTTTGTTTTCCCAGTTCAGTTCTACTGCATATATGTTATGCTTTATCTCAGTCTCCGAAAACAGCAAATACTTTCGTGGTTACCAGATAATAGTGCTCATTATCGCTTACTAAGTTGATTTCACTAATTCATCCTATGAAATAATACAATACTGGTGTTTTTCCGAGCTTTGTTCTAGTGATATCTTAGGAGCATTCAGTGAAAGGAGCATTTGACGAGAGAGAGAGAGAGAGAGAGAGAGAGAGAGAGAGAGAGAGAGAGAGAGAGAGAGAGAGAGAGAGAGAGAGAGAGAGAGAGAGAGAGAGAGAGAGAGAGAGAGAGAGAGAGAGAGAGAGAGAGAGAGAGAGAGAGAGAGAGAGAGAGAGAGAGAGAGAGAGAGAGAGAGAGAGAGAGAGAGAGAGAGAGAGAGAGAGAGAGAGAGAGAGAGAGAGAGAGAGAGAGAGAGAGAGAGAGAGAGAGAGAGAGAGAGAGAGAGAGAGAGAGAGAGAGAGAGAGAGAGAGAGAGAGAGAGAGAGAGAGAGAGAGAGAGAGAGAGAGAGAGAGAGAGAGAGAGAGAGAGAGAGAGAGAGAGAGAGAGAGAGAGAGAGAGAGAGAGAGAGAGAGAGAGAGAGAGAGAGAGAGAGAGAGAGAGAGAGAGAGAGAGAGAGAGAGAGAGAGAGAGAGAGAGAGAGAGAGAGAGAGAGAGAGAGAGAGAGAGAGAGAGAGAGAGAGAGAGAGAGAGAGAGAGAGAGAGAGAGAGAGAGAGAGAGAGAGACCTTTACGCTTCAAAAGCAATTCAGTGTTCCTTTTGAAGTGCTGATGGGGTGGAATGCAGGAAGTGAGACAGATTCTCTGTATCGTGCTTTCGACGCTAGAAGATGTATTCTTCCCTCACGCCCCGCTCCTGCTTAAAATCATCTATTCCAGTACTTATGATAATATACTGCTTAAAAAAAGTTGGATTTGAACGATGTGGCGCACCACATTGTAGTGTTCTTAGATTTTAAAAATGTAGCTATATGTACAAAGTTAGTTTACCTAGAACACCACCTTACGTGAAGCTTGTTTTTAAATATCGTAGTTGGTTCGAATTATGTAGTATAAACCCGGGATTGCTTAATTTCAATATCCCTAATCAAGCATTAAAATTGTACTTCAAGAAAAAGTCAATAGTTCGACTTGCAACTTTTCAACTCTTTATTCGAGCCAGCTCAGTAACGTTGATAAGGAATATCATTTCCACAATAATGAAAAACCTTTCAATAATCACTCTAGAACCAGCTCAGACGTTGAGCATCAACCATCTCATAACAATATTAACAAGAACTAGAAATGAATTTTAATTTAACGTGAGTTAGTAAGTACAAAATTAGCTTAACGAAACTCCTTAGACTAAATACACTATACTGACAAAAGTCACCGGACACCCCTTCAAAAGTAAATGAACGGATCCGCTGCGTTGTTAAGATGCGCGGTACAGCTGCAAACGGTATAAAAACAAGCGTGCGGCTGACCGCGATCATATCGCACTGTGAGGTTGAGTTAAAATATCGCGGCGGACGAGAACTGACTTTGAGAAAGGAAAGATTGTTGGCTGTATAGTGGGTTGTCCGTAAGAGAAACTGAGAGGCATTTAAACATACCCAAGTCAACTGTTTTGAATGTACTGAATAAGTGGAAGACACATGGCATGCCTGAAGCAGCAAAACGTACCAGCAGACCAAAGAAAATCAGTGATAGAGGACGTCAAAGCCTCAGGAGAGTCGTTACAGCTAATCGATGGAGTACTACTGCACAAGACCTCAGTGTACAGGTGAGTAAAAATGCTGGAACCTCGGTATGCACACGTACCATTCGCAGAGAACTTCATTCCATGGGTTACCGTGGTCTTGCGGCTGTTCATAAGCCTTTCATCTCCACTCGGAATGCTACTCGTCGTTTAGCATGTTGTAAAGAACATTTATCGTGCACCGTAGATCAATGGAAACAGGTTTTATGGACTGACAAATCCAGATACACGATCCATCAGTCTGATGGCCGTGTGTGGGTATGGCGGCAGCTGGGGGAACGCTATTTACCACAGTGTACTGTTCCTATGGTCAAGTTTGGAGCTGGCAGTGTACTCGTGTGGGTTTGTTTTTCGTGGTATGGTCCCGGCCCATTGGTTATCGTGGACAAACCTGTTAACCAGCTCGTCTACCTCGATATCCTGGACAATTAGGCCCTACCAACTCTGTGGCAATACTATGGGACCGAGCCTTGTTGGTACCTGCAGATAATGCACCCAGCCATAAAGCAAGGACTGTTACGGCCTGGTTTGACGATAATTCCGTATCGTGTGTGGACTGGCCAGCACAGAGCCCTGATCTTAATCCCATATGTGCACCTATGGGATGAATTAGAGCGCCGCATAAGAAGTTTGGAACCAAGGCCTATTACTAAGCAACAGTTAGCGGCAGCATTATGTACTGAATGGAAGCGCATACCTATCACTGTGTTCCAAAACCTTGTTGAAAGTATGTCTCGGAGGATCAGTGCATGCATTGAGGCTAAAGGTGGAGCGACACCGTACTAATATATGCCAAACAATGCTATGTTGTGTTTCTTTTCTATGTGTCCGGTGACTTTTGTCAATATAGTGTATATTCTATTACTAGTCAACCTAACGCATATCAGATTAACTTACCACAGCTCAACGAAAGACCAAAGGATCTTTCTGAATTCGGAAAGGCCAGATCGTTATGGCAAGACGCCTTCGTAAGAGCATCTCCAAAACAGCGACGCTGGTCGGCTGCTCATGTTATGCAGTAGTTAGTACATATCAAAGATGGTCCGAAACAGGTCACTCTGATGCCCTCGACAAGCCGTTGGCAGCCCACGCCTCGTTGATGCCAGAGGTGAGCGCAGGCTATCTCGTCTTGTTCGCAGCAACAAGATGGCTACTGTGGCTGATATTACCCATAATTTGAATTGTGGTGAAGGGCCCATTGTGTCCAAAAACACAGTTTATCGTACGCTCTTGGATATGGGTCTCCGCAGCCAAAGACTAAATCGTGTGCCTATGGTCACCGTCGTCAATGCTTCCAGTGGACACGTTATCATCTACATTGGACCATAAAAGACTGGAAAAGGGAGGCTGCCATGGTCAGTCGAATCCCGCCCCACTCACTCCGGAGTAAGTTGCTCTCCCAACTATGCTACACGGACGGAATGTATCGCTGCAGATTTGTCGTTTTGACACGTGCTTTACCTCTGTAGTACGTCACAAAGATCATGAACAGCTGAGGACAAATATAAAGATTTCACGGAGAGAATGACTCTCCATGTGAAACTATAGAATATATGCATCACACATGTACCAAATAAAGCAATATTTAATGCAATTCAAGGCAGTCAAGTGGAATATATCACCCTAAGTACTGCTTGTAATTCAATTGATACATGGTGAGAACGTGTACGTATTTATGATTATATTCTGGTAGTAAATATTCTTATGAACAAAACTCAGTGCTTCCTTGTTAAGATGCTTATTGTTAATGTATTTTTGATGCCACGAATATATGAAATAATAATTTATTCTTTCCTCATCTCCCTGTCTCGCAGAATATTAAAATAAATGGCTGCGATAACATATTTAGAAATAGTGATCCAAAAAGATATGCAAAGTGAAGAAATATATTAGTGCAAATTGAATGTGCTTACTTTTAGGAAAAGCGAGGTCTTCCGACGTATTAAGTGCTCGACTATTAGCTGCTGCTATTGATTAGCTCGTAATAAATCCAAGATTTTTGGCGTCGCAGTGATATATTTGTTCGTGTGAATAAATCGATTTTTAAATATGGTGCGGATCATATCGTACTCTTTAAAGATTTTTACCACCGCTAACTGTATTACACAACAGTTATTTTATTCTTGCGTATAGTTGCGTAAATACATATTTTTTTAATATCACCATTTCGTTTTGAGAGCCTAGACTGCTGAAGGAATCACCGGAGAATGTAAAAGGGGGAAAAAAATTCGAGGAAAATGAAAGAGGTATAAAAAAGAGTAATGTGAAAAAAAAAACGAGCATGAAAAAATGAGAGGAAAGAAAAAAGAATAAAAAAGGACAAGCCTCGGGAAGACGGGAAGATCTTGGAAGTGTTGTTTGGGGAGGGTGAGTTAGGGGAGTGATGCCTTAGGAACGGCGGATGAGAGGTAGGCTTGCGCAATTTAAGGGAGGCTCAGTTGCTGCTAAGAAGCAGATCGATTCTCATCTATTTCTTTTCCTCCCGCGTCGTCCTTTTCCTCCCGCCCTTCCCTTTTAACCCTTTCATGCTATTCGGGACTTAACTCAAGAACGATGAGGAGAGAAAAAAGGAAGAAAAAAAAAAAAAAAAGAGGGTGTGCAAGGGGGAAAAAAGATAAAAATAACATCCGTGGGTTCATTGCAACAGCCATTTTCTTCGCTTATCTCTTTTTCCCTCCTCTCCCCCTCCCCATAGCGAGCGTTTCTTTTTCTTTTCTCCCAGTGGCGCAATTTTTCTTTCTTTTTCCGTCTCCTGTTTTTTTCTTCATTTGGTCTTTTATCTTGAACATATACCTACTGGTCAGAGGAACTGCTTTTTTTATCCCCGCCAATCCATTTCTTCGGGCATAGACGTGGAAAACTAAGGTTTCTTTCTTTCAGTTGTGCAGCAAGATCCATTTAAGTTTTTTTCTTTCTTTTCTGACAAAAAAAAAAAAAAAATAAGGAAAGAAAAAGCCAACTAGAACTTTGTAAGGAAACTATTTCTGAAACGTCATGAAGGAAATTCCTATCATCTTGTTATGATTTCTATCGGTCAAGTTAGTTAAAAATTAAACCATACGCGTTCCTCATTTTTTTTTTATAAAGCAGGCTCAGTGTAACTTCTGGAAAAAGCATAACTTGGAAAGCGTTGAGAAAACACCAAGAAATCAGTTCGAAAGTGTGTCGTTCTGGTCTGCAAGTATTTCGCATGTTTGTATCACGGAAAGGCTCATTTTGGAGGTTCAATGGAAATGTTTACATAAAAAAAAAAAAAAAAATATCTTCAGAAAAATATTTAAGCAGACCACCAAGAAGCCGTATATGAAATGATGTCTTAGGTGAAGCAGAGTTTCATGAAAATTCCGTGATAAAACTGAAGCTTTTCATTGCTGTAAAGTGGCCGTCCATAAATTACGTCCGAGATTACAGAGGGGTTCCTGACAACCGGACCAAATGTGACATGGGGGATGGAGGAGGTTCAGTAATTCGGACGTCCAGCGGCAAAAATATAGTGGATGGTATTTCTTCGTTTTGTTTTCTCTTTTTTTTTTTTCTTTTTTTAATAGTTAAAAAAAGGTATGAAATATTTCAGATTTCTGATTATATATAGCTAAATCAGAATGTTAATATTAAGTTCTCATATTTCTACTACCAAATCTATCGTGTTACAATTTGTAGATGGTAAAATCGGGAGTATTGGAACCTTGAATGAGTGCGTTCATTTGTAGATCTTTATTTCCGAATGATAAAGTTCGGGTAGCATTTGGGAATAAATTAATGCCTAAATAATAAATATTTTCTGAAGCAAACGTGTAAATATATGGAAAATTCCTTTAAATAATTAAATGTTTTATTTGTTTCTCAACGGACTTCTGAAAGCAGTTGTCAAAAATAAATGGGGTTGCGGGAATTAGGACGTACTTTTTAGGAGTGGTAGTGTCAACAACTGGACAAAATGTGACATCGTGGAAGGGGGAGTCTAAAAATAGTAAAAAATCACGGACGTACTTTATGGACGGCCCCAAAAGTAATTGCATTGACACATCGTGAAAAATATTTTTAAATTCACGATCCACTGTCCGTGATTTCTTTCGTGAATCCTATTTCTAATGCAACTTTTTCCGTGAAATGACGGGGGGAATTTTTTTATTTTTTTTATTGGGGTTTAACGACCACCGTGAGCAACTCAATGGGCTATATAGAAGCAGTCGCCCGTCCCTAATTTAGGGTGAAAGGTTCCACGGAAGGGAGAGAGTTAGTACCCGTAAGACAAACACAACATCCATGCCTCACCGGGATTCGAACCCGGACCCGTCTCGGAAGAATGATCAGAAGCCATCGCTTAGGCCACTGTGCCACCGGGACGGCACTCTGAATTTCACGAATTTTTCCTGCGCTTAGAAGACTTATGAATTTTCAGAAATCTTTCCGCAATTCCTTTCCGATATTGACGGTAAATTACCGTTTTCAAGATGTGTTAACGGAAAATTCTGAATTTTCAGAAACCTTTTCGCAATTATTTTCCGATATTGGCGGTAAATGACCGTTTTGAAGGTGTGTTAACGGAAAATTCTGAATTTCAGGAACCTTTCCGCAATTCGTTTTCCATATTGGCGGTAAATTACCGTTTTCAAGATGTGGTAACGGAAAATTCTGAATTTTCAGAAACCTTTCCGCAATTCTTTTCCAAAATTGGCGGGAAAATTACCGTTTTGAAGATGTGTTAACGGAAAATTCTGAATTTTCAGGAACCTTTCCGCAATTCGTTTCCCATATTGACGGTAAATTACCGTTTTCAAGATGTGTTAACGGAAAATTCTGAGTTTTCAGAAACCTTTCAGCAATGCATTTCTTATGTTAACGGAAAAACTTCGTTCTCACTTTTCCGTATCCATATGACGGAAACTTTCCGATAATAGGAGAGATTCACGGGAATACTTCGAGGTTTGATTTACTGCTAAATTTAAATAGTCTGTCGAAGTATTTGAAGTTGGAAATCGGATATTGTGGATAGTATATCGCATGAATTTTGGTTACTGTGGCACAGGATATTTCTCCTCCTTTTCCCCATTTTGTGCACCAGCTATTATTACTGTGTTATCGTAAGAAACCGGGTACTTAATTTATTGAACAGGTGATTGTCGATATCTATGTATCAGTCGGTGGAGTCCTTTAAACAAAAACTATATAGCTACAAGAGAAAATTTTAGATTTAGAAGTTTTGTGATATAATATTATAAAACAGTACGTTGCACTTTCTCTTAAAGATAATTGAAAGTTATTGTCAGTTGAAAAAATTAAAAAAAAAAGATATCAGACTACAAGTCGTTCTTGTTGCTCCGAAAAATCACGATGAAAAAATACGTAATTTGTAATAGGACCTCCTACAGAAAAAATAAAATTATCAAAAACGTATTGTAACGTACTGCAGAGGTGAAAACATGTGACAAGACGACGAATCTGTAGCGAGACATTCTCTCCGCGTAGCTCAGTTGGGAGAGCGACTTACTCCGGAGTGAGGGGACACGTAATCGATTTCCGTCGTGAACAAACTTGTTTTCACATTGGCGCCCGATTCTGGAAAATGGATCCACTGGCCGTTGGGTTGTTCGAAAATTGTGTGATGTTTGTTCCACACGTCGTTTGGAATTAATGAAGAATTTCTACACTGAGAAAAACGTTTTGTTAATTCAACAAAAAGCTTTGTCGATATACAGTCAACAAAATTTTTTGTTGAATTTGCAAAATTATTTTGTTGATTCAACATTTTTTTTTAATTAACAAAACGTTTTTCTCAGTGTACTTCGTTTCGAAGACAAAGGAAAAAAAAAGAAATAAGAGGGAGATGATGTGACGTTAATACATACATGTGACGTGGATTAGGAACATCAAACAGAAGTCATTGCTCTTTCCTCGTTTATAAGTGAGTCACGGAAAAATATTATTGTACAGGTGATTGTCTTGTAAACGTGGAAAGTGCGATGACTTCTGTTTGATGTTCCTGGTCCATGTCGGATGTCTGTATTAATTATTCATTCGCCTTCTAATTATTTGTTCAGTTGCTGCTTACCATCTTTGGTGAATCCCCAGCATTGTGCGGCGCTCCAAGAAGCAACCTGCCAAATGGCTTGGCAGTTAGTCACATGTAAGTCTAGAAGAATTCGAGGCATCTGTGGTGCAGTGGTAGCATGTCCAGCGCGTAACTGGCAGACCCTGAGTTCGATTCCCGGTGAGAATTTGTCCGTGACTTACTTATAAACGTGGGAAGAGCGATGACTTCTGTTTGATGATATGACGTACTACAGATGTGAAAACATGTGTCAAGACGACAAATCTGCAGCGAGACAGTCTGTCCGCGTAGCTCAGTTGGGAAAGCGACTTACTCCGGAGTGAGGGGACACGGTTGGATTCCCGTCGTGAAAAAACTTGTGTTTTCACAGTATTCAAAATAGTAAGCTTCAATAGAAAATAAAATGACTAAATCACACGCATTTGCGAAAAAAATATCGTCATCGTTCAATTAGTTTTACCTTGAACGTGGGTCGGATTCCTGTGACTTTCTGTCTCAGTGGTTAATACGCGCTGCTTCAACCCAGATGGCCTGAGCTCGATCCCCACCACCGGCGCAAAAGGATTCTCTCCCTTCATGTGCTGAAATCTTCAGCAAGTTGGAATTTGCAGAATTTCTGTCTAAATACGAGAAAACTTGGAACGGACTTTTCTGAAATAAACGGGATTACTGACTACGGAAGATCTGTATGAGTGATGCAAATATGAAAACCTGGGCACGAACTCTATTGAAAATAGGCGAAATGGGATCAAAGGTCAGGACATAGGAGCGGGATATATTCCATTGCCCTTATGCGTCATGACTTGCGTAAAAATGGTTCGATTTCGATGAAATTTTAGTATGTGGTAGGGAGCCACTGGGGACGAACCCTATTGAAAATAGGCGAAATGGGGTCAAAGGTCAGGACACTGGAGTGGGATCCATTCCACTCCACATGTCCAAAATGCTTGGATTGCGACAAAACTTTATCATGTTGTTCCGGAGGTATAGTGAACCGGTTCTGTTGTATATCAACGAAATGGGGTCAAAGGTCATTGCACAAAAGCCAGATTTGTTCCACAGTCATTATTCTCATAACTTGCGTAAAACTGCTTCTATTGCAACAAAACTTTATCATGTTGTTCCTGAGGTATAGTGAACCGGTTCTGTTCAGTATCATCGAAATGGGGTCAAAGGTTAGGACACAGGAACGAGATTTATTCCACAGCCATTATCCACATAACTTGAGTAATAATTTCTCGTATGTTGGAAAGTGTATCATAATCAATGCATTGCATGATTTTACTAACTTGTTTAAATTAAGATTGATCCGCGGTTTTATATCTCTGGAGATAACGGATACGATGAATCACATGTTGTCCAATAGTGGAATGAAATTCGTGCTAAAATTTTAAGAGTATCAATGTATGCCGTATTACAGGCATAAAAAAGAAGCATGTAAGCATCAGTAAAAAGAACGAAAACACTCGATTGAACTTTTGTATGAAACAAATATTGTATGTATAAGAGTATTATAATAAGTACATTTTTACACCAAACTATTTGACATAAAGAAAACAATAGGTGGAAAATAAGTAATTATTGCTTAGGTATCTTCAATCAAAATTGGCTATTATTTTCTTTGCGCTAAACTATATGACATGAAGAAACTAATTGGTGGAAAATATTTAATTATAGCTCAGGTATATTCAATCAAAATCGGCTATTTTTGTCCGCTGGGAAATCAGTGTTACATAATAAAAATTCAGATTTATTGTAAAATTAAAGTTCAAGTGATTTCTTGCATAAAATATTTTCGAAACTAAAATTGTCACTATATCATTTTTCTGTAACTGTAATAACGATATTGAAAGCAACAACGTGGTAAAGATTTTTGGTGCCTAAAACACCCAACCACGCCGATCTCTCCTTACGCTAAACAAGTATTCTTTTAGAGGGTTCAAGAGGCCTTAACCACCCTCCCGAAAGTGTTTCTTGTTTTGTTTTTGTTTAGTGGGGAGTTGTGGTTTTTTTTTTTTTTTTTTTTTTTTTTTGTTTTTTTGAAATGCGATTTACATTTTAAAAAATACTTTAATTTAATAAAAATGCATCGACTTACATTAGAAACTAATGCTTTAATTTTTTCTTCTGTTTTTCATTAACTTTTATTTTGTGTCCCGAAGAAGTTCAAAAAAAAACAACTTCCATCCCCCTCCCCCCTCGAAAAAAAATCTGTATACGCCCATGCCTTCAACTCTTGCCCACCATACGAATGAGCCAGATCAGCGTTGTAGAATAAATACAATTAAAATGTTCTGCAATTTGGTAACTGATTTTGGGACCGCGCCTACCAACTGCATTACAACGTGATCTATAATTGTAGATATCATGATGTCGTGGAGGTAATATTGAAGGATGAGCTAAAATATTGTTACAGTGGTAGTGCCGTGTAACAATATGCATCCATGTAGGTATAATTTTTGATGGATCCCGTGACGTGCTATTGACTTCGACACCGCCCGCTCACCTCCAATGTATCCTTGGCTCACCTCTATCGACAAGGTACGCAGAAAGCTACAGCAATAACGCAAAATGTCATTGAAAGCACTGCGTTACCTAGCGGACTTCCTGATTGCAAATGCGCAAATGTACTTTCCGCTTTCCAGAGACCGGGCGAAATCCTGTACACCTGAAGCGCCATCTAGCGCTCCTTTAGTAAGATCAGCGCGATGCTCACTTCAAATGAATAAGTTTGTGTTTACGCAACGGACAAAAAATGCGCACCGTGCGATATGCCCTTAATCTGTTTCTTTAAGGAGAATTTGTTAACCAAGTGGTGAAAGAGTAACGATTAATTTTAGACATTTTAAAACTGCTAGCTATTACAAGAACCCGTTTTTTACGCTTTCCAACCGTAAGTTGAAGAAGCGTATATGCTCCAGCTTTGTCCGTCCGTCCGTCCGTCCGCACGATAACTGGCGTAAAAATCGTTCGATTTCGAAGAAATTTTAGTATGTGGTAGCGGACCACCAGATGACGAACCTTATTGAAAATGGGACAAATGGGGTCAAAGGTCACGACGTAGGAGCGGGATCCTTCCATTGCCCTTATTCTTCATAACTTGCGTAAATATGGTTCGATTTCAATGAAAGTTTACTATGTGGTAGGGGACCACCTGTGGACGAATCTCATTCAAAATGGGTGAAGTGGGGTCAAAGGTCAGGACATAGGATTGCGATCCATTCCATCGCTCTTATCCCATATTATTAAGGTGGACGTCAAGTAATTTTGCTTCCTATATTTCTAATGGAAAAACTTTTGTACACATTTCCTTCGCAATTAATGTGTTCCCAAGGATGAAAATTTGAACATCGATTAAAATAACTTTATTATAACTTGGAATACTTAATATTTTCTAAAACATAACCATAATTATATTAAAAATCAATAACTTTTCCTTTGGTGGTGTTGAAACCAGAAAAAGGATGGCGCGACCTGTACTTTGATGACGTCAGTAGACAAACAAATGTTGGATTGCATAATTATGGTTATGTTTTAGAAAATATTAAGTATTCCAAGTTATAAAATGAAGCTATTTTAATCGATGTTCAAATTTTCATCCTTGTGAACACATTAATTGTCCAGAAAAAAGATGGCGCGGCCTGTATTTTCATGACGTCAGCAGACAAAAAAATGTTGGATTACATAATTATGGTTATGTTTTAGAAAATATTAAGTATTCCAAGTGTGGTGTCATGGCGTCGCCCCATTAGATGCTGGCGCGCGGTCATGCCATCTATCTCATTACGTCAGGTGTTGTTTGTTGATACTATTAAAGTTTTATGACGTCACACCTTGCTAGCAGATGGTCGCGATTCCCATCTGCCTCATTACGTCACGCGTTGTGTGCGTATGTTCGTCCGCACGATAACTCGCGTAAAAATCGTTCGATTTCGATGAAATTTTAGTATGTGGTAGGGGAACACCTGGGAAGGAACCCTATTGAAAGTGAACGAAATGGGGTCAAAGGTCAGGACTAAGAGCAGGATCTATTCCACTGCTCTTATGCGTCATAACTAACGTAAAACAAGTTCGGTTTCGATTAAATTTTCGTATGTGGTAGGAGACCACCTGGGGACAAACCCTATTGAAAATTGGCGAAATGGGGGTCAAAGGTCAGGACATAGGAACGGAATCACTTCCATCGCCATTATGAGTCATAACTTACGTAAAAATGTTTCGATTTCGATGAAATGTTGGTATGTTGTAGGGACCTGTCTGGGGACGAATCCTATTGTAAATGGGCGAAATGGGGTAAAGGTTAGGACATAGGAGCGGGATCTATTCCATAGCGTTTATGCATCATAACTTCCGTAAAATTGCTTCGATTGCGACAAAACTTTATCATGTTATTTCGGAGATATGCTGAACCAGTTCTGTTGAATATCATCCAAATGGATCAAAGGTCAGGGCACATGGGTGAGATTTATTCCACAGCCATTTTCCTCATAACTTGAGTAATAGCTTTAGTAATGATTTCTAGTATATTGGAAAGCGTATCATATTCAATGCATTGCATGAGTTTACTAACTTGTTTTTTTTATTGGCTTAAAAAACTGATATTGCCAAGCTTTCGGGCGAATGGCGTAGCCGGGGGGGGTGGGGGTGGGGGTGCAAAGGGCCATATTCACCCCCAAAATAATTTTATCTAGTATTAAAAATTGATTAAAATTGTCGGTGACATTATTTTGCTAGCGTCGCCATTCTGGTCTTTAAATTGCCGTTAGTTACTTCTTTATTTGCAATGGTCAGACGAGGTCACGTATGCCTATTGTTAATGCCTATCCCCTCCCTCCCTTCCCCTCCCCTCCCTCCCCTCCCTCCCCTCCCTCCCGATGCGCATTTCCCACTTGTATGCCACCAAAGAAAGAAGAGAGCGAACTGGTGTATGTTGTAGGGTCAGGGCATCAGTCTAATGAATGGTGGGGGCTGGGAAGGGAGGGTGTTAGCCTTTAAGGTGGACGTCAAGTAATTTTGCTTTTTTTTTTTTTTTTTTTGATTGGAGGTTTAACGACCACCGTGAGCAACTCAATGGGCTATAAGCAGTCGCCCGTCCCTAATTTAGGGTCACTGGTTCCAGGAAGGGAGAGAGCCAGTGCCGTAAGACAAACACAACATCCATGCCGGACCGGGATTCGAACCCGGACCCCTTACGGACGAATGATCAGAGGCCAGCGCCTTAGACCACTGCGCCACCGGGGCGGCGTAATTTTGCTTCCTATACTTCCAATGGAAAAACTTTTGCACACATTTCCTTCACAATTAGTGTGTTCCCAAGGATGAAAATTTGAACATCGGTTAAAATAACTTCATATTATAACTTGGAATGCTTAATATTTTCTAAAACATAACAATAATTTTATTAAAAAACAATAACTTTTTTTTGGTGGTGTTGAAACCAGAAAAAAGATGGCGCGACCTGTACTTTGATGACGTCAGTAGGCAAACAAATGTTGGATTGCATAATTATGGTTATGTTTTAGAAAATATTAAGTTATAAAATGAAGCTATTTTAATCGATGTTCAAATTTTCATCTGTGGGAACGCATTCATTGAGAAGAAAATGTGTACACAAGTTTTTCCATCGGAAGTATAGGAAGTAAAATTACTTGACGTCCACCTTAAGGCTTTCACAGTTTGCTTGTTTGTGTTTGTTCACTTGCAGATTTTCGAATTTACACAATTCGAAGGTAACTCAACACAAGTATCTATTTTCAAATGTGAACGTTTATTTTCAGTTTTCTCCGCATAGGTCAGTATCAGACAGTCTGCTTCGATAAAGCCACACGTTGGTGCGCGAAAGCTTGGCAATATCAGTTGCGTATGCATGGGCGCCCATAGGGGGGGGGGCAAGAAGAGGCATTTGCCCTCCTCAGGAAATCTGACTATGCCATTTCTGCTCTTGAAAGGTACTACTAGTACAAAGATTTTTGCGATAACACTCATTCTGGGTGCTAATTGCTCAGTTGAACTTCTGGATGCGTGTGTAAGCAGTAAAAATAGGAAAAACGTTGGAAATTTCTTGTAGAAAAAACGGAAATTTGCAGTGCCGCCCCGGTGGCGCAGTGGTCTAAGCGATAGCTACTGAACATTCGTCCGAGATGGGTCCGGGTTCGAATCCCGGTGAAGCATGGATGGCCGCCCCGGTGGCGCAGTGGGCTAAGCGATGGCCTCTGATCATTCGTCCGAACGGGGTCCGGGTTCGAATCCTGGTGAGGCATGGATGTTGTGTTTGTCTTACGGCACTGGCTCTCTCCCTTCCCTGGAACCAGTGACCCTAAATTAGGGACGGGCGACTGCTTATAGCCCATTGAGTTGCTCACGGTAGTCGTTAAACCTCCAACAAAAAAAAAAAAAAAAAAAAAGCATGGATGTTGTGCTTGTCTTACGGCGCTGGCTCTCTCCCTTCCCTGGAACCAGTAGCCCTAAATGAGGGACGGGCGACTGCTTATAGCCCATTGAGTTGCTCACGGTGGTCGTTAAACCTCCAATCCAAAAGAAAAAATTGCAGCAAAAAGTAATAGATAAATTTTCCATTCCATGCTTAAGAACAGCATACCAAAGTACTAGTAGCGTAGCTAAGTACTGTCGGGACCCTGGTGCAGAATCATGTAGTGGGCTCCGTTGTTATGTAGAAAAACCGTGCAGTTATATCAGGTATGCCTAGGCATATTGACGCGAATTTCATTTTACATACGGCATTTACTTGCATACTATACCAAACGCTCGTCATGCAAATGGAAGTATAGAATGCAAAATATAAGTTTGTCTACTCACACCGATATTCGGATCAACACGAAAGGAATTATCTCCTCCTTGTATTCTGTTGCGCAAAGGCGTCGGTTATCTGGGAAACGTCTATTTTTTTTATTTTTTTTTATTTTTTATTGGAGGTTTAACGACCACCTTGAGCAACTCAATGGGCTATAAGCAGTCGCCCGTCCCTAATTTTGGGTCACTGGCTCCAGGGAAGGGAGAGAGCCAGTGCCGCAAGACAAACACAACATCCATGCCTCACCGGGATTCGAACCCGGACCCCTTTCGGACGAACGATCAGAGGCCATCGCTTAGACCACTGCGCCACCGGGGCGGCAACGTCTATTTTCCGTGTTCGTTTATTCTCAATTAAATAAAGAAAGGCCACTAAGCCGTTTTTCCGCCATTGTACTTCGTCTGATGAATTCTACTTTTGAAAAAGAACGTTCAGTTGCGGCCGCACCGACTCAAGAATCGAAACAAAAGGTACGCGAAACGAAGCAAAGAGAAAGCAGGAAAAACACATTTTCGGAGTAGTTTCGTAATAATAAAAATAACTGATTCAACGTGACGATTGGCGAGTGTTCAATAGGCGAGTTAATGCAGGATAATTTTACTACCATTGTCTTCCATTGGTGGGATGAATTTTGTGTTTCACCTTCGAGAATGTCATTCAAAAGTCTGTCTGCAGTCAGACAGAAATTGTAAGGTTATTATTTCGTATCAGGGGTGTATTTAAAAAATTAAATGCTTTCAAGGGAGGAGGGATTCCCCCAAAAGTGTTTCATTTTTAATGTTTTGGTTTAAATTGTGACTTACATTAGAAAAAGTGCCTTAATTTAATAAAAATGCATCAACTTACGTTAGAAAAAAAAGGCTTGAATTTTTTCTTCTATGTTTCATTAACTTTCATTTTGTTCTGATAGATTTCAAAAACCTCCATATTTGCCCCCCTTCGAAAACAAATTATATATACCTCCCTGTCTCGTATTATCATCAGTTTTCCATTGCTACCTTTAGTCTAAATCACTCTTTACCTTTCTCCCGTTTCACTTTCCTCATTGGGCATTCTAGCCCAAATCTCTTAGCTTCCTATTTCTAAGGGATGTTTAAGACCTAGATTCAGACACTCCCTTCCTAAAATCCTCTACATATGATCTGATCTGATCTAAATTAGTCTTTTGTTCTGCAGGTGTTTGTTTGCTGCACCTTCCGTGAAAGAGCATTTGGACGCCCACGGTGGCACAGTGGTCTGAGCGATGGCTTCTGATCTTTCGTCCGAGGTGTGTCCGAGTTCGAATCCCGTGAAGCATGGATGTTGTGTTTGTCTTACGGCACTGGCTCCCTGGAACCGGTGACCCTAAATTAGGGACGGGCGACTGCTTATTATCCATTGAGTTGCTCACGGTGGGTGTTAAACCCTCAATAAAAAAAAAAAAAAGAGCGTTTGGAGTGGTGAATCAATCATGGAGTGAAAAATAGGTTTAGTCATTTGTTCATCAAAAGTACACTTGAGGTGTTTAATTACCTGTTCGACTTTTTTTTTTTTTTTAGTGGAGGTTTAACGACCACCGTGAACAACTCAGTGGGATATACGCAGTCGTCCGTCCCTCCATGCCTCACGGGATTCGAACCCGGACAACACTCGTACGAATGATCAGAAGCCATCGCTTTGACCACCGTGGCACCTGTTCGCATTCAGCTACTTCATGAGTTTTGTTTATAAAGAATCTTTCAAATTGCATGAAGCGAAACAATATACAAATTTAAGATGTCTATTTTTATACAGCTTTTTCATGATTTAACTTGTGTAAATTAAGAGCTATGTTAAAAATAAGAATTATGCTGAGGAATGACGACATCTGCAGAGCTAATCTCCTATCTTTTTAAAAACGTTGGGTCACAATTGCCTTCCGAAGCAGAGATGGAAACGGGTCACGAGTCAACGGGTTGACAATTTCTTGCGGGTCGAACGGGTCGGGTCAAGGTGTTCCCGACCCGATTTCGACCCGGTTTTATTTCCGTTTTATTTTTGAAACGAAACAAAATATTTCAAAAAAAAATGCATACTGTGGAATTTTGTGCTCGATACTGCCAGCAAGTGAAAAATGCTTTGTCATACAATAATATTGCCGTTTCTTTCTTAAAGCGAAGAAGATTTCCACCAACCGACAAAACCATATCGTAAAACAATACTTCCTTTGCGTTTGTTTTCAGTGCGATTGTCCGGAGCAAGATACAGGCAAACTCCTGTCACCTGCTTCTCTGGTGATTCACTCTCTCACACCCCGCGTGTCACATTGTAAGACTGAGAGTTACTTTTCACATCGCATCTTTTGCATTCAGCATTCAGAGATTTTCGTTTGACGTGCTAATATACCCTTCCATTGCATGTCGTGTCGGAATTAATCTTATTTTTTAATATGGACGAATTTAACATTAAGGGTACTGAAAATGGCATCGAGGCCAACAAATACATGCGTGTTGAAAACAAAAATGAGAAGAGTGAATGCTGGAAGTTGTTTCGTCTCATTTAGAAACCAGAATATGTTTCACAGCAACACCACTTTTCCAAGCTTGTGATGAATTGAAAGTTTCCAAAATGTGAATGTTGATTTCATGAGTGTCCCTTCCACATTTTGGAAACTTTCAACTCAGAGCCGCCCTTAGGGGTGTGCGACAGGTGCAACAGGTGCGGTCGCACAGGGCCCCGCGCTCACACCCTAAGAAAAAAGAAAGAAAATGAGAGAGAGAGAGAGAGAGAGAGAGAGAGAGAGAGAGAGAGAGAGAGAGAGAGAGAGAGAGAGCGAATTTCTTATTTTCAATTATTCTCATTTTATTTTTTATACTCCGCCTCGTTTAATTATTCTTTTTTTTAATATCGATTGCTGAATTTATATTTACCCAATTATCGGCAGTAAACTACAATACAGGGGGATTCATAAAGAAGTATACAGTTTCAGCGCATTATAAAACAAGAACAATGTAAGATATTTTATGTTACCTGTAACAGAATTGTAGGGGAATGTTTCAAGTTTTTTTAGAGGCAGTCACAGATGTTCTATGTGTGCACCCTTAGTCACACGACACACATCGAGCCGGTAATCCATTTTCGCCCAAACGCGAGGTAAGATATCTAAATCAAGTGCAGTGATAATGGCTGTGATACGCTGTTTCAGCTCCGCTAGATCAACAGGAAAGGGAGGGGCGAATACCTTGTCCTTTACGTGCCCCCACAGGAAAAAGTCACAAGGTGTTAAGTCAGGACTTCTGGGTGGCCATTGGGTCAGTGGCATGTTGCAGTCCGCGGCTCGTCCAATTCATCGGTGAGGAAGATGTTCATCGAGATAATCTCGCACGTCGCCTAACCAGTGGGGTGGTGCACCATCCAAATTGGAGAATAAAGTTGTCACTGTCGTCCTGCAACTGTGGCATCAACCAAAGACTTAACATATCCAGAAAACAGTTTCCCGTGACAGTTTTCTCGTGAAAAAAGAAAGGGCCGTACACTTTCTTTTTAGACATTCGAGTGATTTCGCAGACGTGTGCGCCTTGCACGGGAGGCACGTCACATCTCCCTCCCCCCCCCCGCGTGAAAGAGGGCCGGGGGCATGGCCTACGGGTCAGCTGTTACCATGAATCGTCGCAGGCAGCCATCCACTGCAGAACGTGCACTTGAGAACTCTCAGTCAATCTAGTGTGTGGAATACAACGTCACACACTTTTTTTATTTTTCGAAGCGCTGAAGAAGGGATTCTCTTATTTTTCCTCTCTCGCGGTGTGGAAAGAACATCACACCATTACGAGATCTTGAACGGCCGGGTCATCCGGGAAGTTCGGGCGCCATTATAACGAAGTAACTTTCTCCGTCATTTTTATCCACGCCGAGGCTCGAACCAGGGTCCCCTCTTTCCGGAATAAGTCGCTCTACCAATTGAGCTACGCGGACGTTCGTTGTTGCTGCTATCTGCCTTTATGTCGTGTGCGTCCTGCACGGCAGGCACGTCACAAGAGATCATTGGAGTGATCCTGCAAGCGAGAGATCATTCGAGTGTTCCTACAAGCGAGTGAGCATTCGGTCATTCGAAAAATATTTCGAGAACATCAAGGAACCTCTCGAGTAGTTTCCCAGATGAGATGAGCGATTTTTCACGAGGGAATTCGAACGATGATCGGTTGATATTTTCTCGCCTTTCAAATGCACTCGTTGGATCGAGACAACGTAGGAGAAACCGAGAGTTTTCTCGAGAGCTTTTTCTTTTCTTTCGACTGTTGTTTACGTAATCGAATGTTTCGAGAGATTTCCATAATCAAATGAATCGATTATTTCTCCTCGATTATGCCCAACACTGGTTTAACAGCAGGAATTTTGCTTTCGCGTCGTCCTACAGTGATCGGCTGATTTTCGTTCCTGGAAATTCGGTAGCTGTTAGGTTCTCTCGTGTATGTAAAATTAACAAAGTGGACTTTTTAGTGGAACACCCTTTTAGTTCAGTAAGGGATAAAAAAGAAAAAAACGTTGAAGACTTGGGCCCAGATCGACCAAATATTTGCTTGGTCCAAAGACACAGTAATCAGTCTAGAACGCTACTCTGATGCGTGTAAGAACTTGCTTATGCGATACAATGGGGAGAGAACGGTTAAATGCCTTAACTGTTTTATCTGTTGAGGAAAAGTTAGTTTCCGAAACTGGCAATTTTAAAACAAAAGTTATTGAGTAAAGCGAGGCCGAGCGGAGCTCTCTTTACGAGACAATTAGTTGTTGGGGCATAGGTACGAGATGACACATCCGATCACCGTGATTTTTTGCATGCGATTGGACATCGTCCATGGTCAGGTTTTGACGCCTTCCGATTCCATAAATTCCTTGTTATTGAGGAATAAACGTCCAAAAACTTGGGGAGTTTTCCGGGTTTTGAGAAGGCGTCCTTTGTTACGTATCTCCTCCAAATATCTTCAGCCGATCGCGGTGACACTTGTCACAGAGAAAGGGAAGTACCTGGTGAGTGACATGGGGTTGGTATCATGAGGATTAGTCGTGTCGTATAAAAATCATGACCATTAAAAACTGACCAATTTTAATAATAATAATTGAAAAAATCTGCTCTCTATACAAGACTCGGGACAATTAGTTATTCGGGCATAGGTACGAGATGACACATCCGATCACCATGATTGTTGGCATGCGATTGGACATCGTCCACGGCCAGGTTTTCACGCCTTCAGATTCCCAAAATTCCGTGTCATTGAGGAATTTCAATTAGAACTAGATGGCCTTTAACTTGAACCGTTTCACGAAAGTCGGCTCACAAACATTAATTTGAGAAAATCGTTTGAATTGAAAAACGAAGAAATGGAATGACTCCCTCTGTTAGCTCAGCACCTGCTTAATCTATAATAATAAAAAGAAGTTTGTGTGTCTGTCTTTCGCGATGCAAAATGAAACACGTGGTTCCCGATCTGAGTGTGTCTTTCCGCTTTGTTTACATGCAACCTGATCACAACCAGCGTGAAGGAAAGTAGTTCATGATAAATTTTAGGCATTTCTTTTTTGGAATGCTTCGTACTTTTGTTCTGGAAGTCATAAATTTTACGCGTTCGTTTTATAAAATTTGTTATAATAGACGCCTTAATGAGCGTAGATTTTGCAATAGCTTCGCTCAAAATTTGCCAATTGTACCCGAGTTATCGGTTACCGTTGGCGGCTTGTCCTAATCTAGAAAATTCGCCGGGGAAAAAAAATAAGAAAATAGCTCAGTTCCTATATAAGTGAATAATCCTCTTCACTCCACCTGGTAGCATAGGTCTTCCACCACCATTTTCCACCGGACTCTGTTTTTTGCTTCTGTTTTTATTTGGTTCCAGTTTTTATTAATATTTGCTATTTCTTTCATTATTGTTCTTCACCATGTTTCTCTTGGTCTTTCCTGTTTTCTTTTCCCCTGCGGGTTCCAATCAAGGGCCTGTTTTACTCCTATTTTATCCCATTCCTTGTATCGCTCTTAAACATTTGTTTAAGAAGACCTGGACATTATTAACTATATTTTTTGCTTAGCATCCATGTTTCTGATCCGTACGTAAGTATTGCCTTTACGTTTAAATTAAATATTCTCATTTTTAGTTTTTATATACAAGTTCTTGTTTTTCCAGATATTTCTAAGTTGGTTGAATATAAGCCGATTACTTCCTTCTATTTATATCTTCAACAGATTCCTTTTTTTTATACTATTGGACCAAGGTATATAAATTGTTCTACTTCTTCTAGCGGTATATCTTTTATGGTTATTTGTTTGTTTTGCTTTGCATTTATAAAAAAAACAGAGCTTAATTCCTTTATAAGTGAAGTAAGACAAAAGCCTAAACTTTTATTTTATGTTATACAGTACTGCATATATATATATATATATATATCATCATCATCATCATTGTCAACCATTATCAATCCACTGCTGGACGAAGGTCTCCCCAAGTTTCCTCCACAACGGTCTGTCTTGTGCCAGTCTCCTCCATGTCACTCCCGCATACTTTCGAATTTCATCCACCCATCTTTCATGTGGTCTTCCTCTGGGTCTTTTCCTGTCCCTTGGAATCCAATCTAAAATTTCGGCTGTCCATCGATGGTCTGTTCTTCTGGCAGTATGTCCAGCCCATTGCCATTTCAGGGATTTAACTCTGATCATGATGTCTTCCACTCTTGTCATTTTTCGGATCCACGTGTTCCTCTTCTTATCTCTCCTGGTTACACCAAGCATGCACCTCTCCATGCTACTTTGAGTTGTCTGCAGCCTTTGTATGTCTCTTTTAGCTAAGGTCCACGTCTCTGCACCATACGTAAGCACTGGAAGGATGCATTGATCAAACACTTTTCTTTTAAGACATAATGGCATATTGCTCTTGAAAATTATGCTGTTTCTTCCAAAAGCTCTCCAGGCAAGTTTTGTACGCCGATTAATTTCTTCACCAATGTGACCCTCACTTGATATCTGCTGTCCAAGATAAACGTACGTGTCTGTTATCTCCAGCTTTTCTCCATCAATCGATAAATCTTCATTTCTTGTAAAAGCATTGTACATCACTTTTGTCTTCTGAAAGTTCATTTTTAATCCCACTTCTTTACTCTTGTCAGCAAGTTCCTGGATCATACTCTGTAGCTCTGATGGGGTAGTTGCAAAAATGACTATGTCATCAGCAAAACGAAGGTGGGTTAGATAATCTCCATTAATCTTTATCCCTTTGTTTTCCCAGTTCAGTGATTGAAAGACATTTTCCAATGTGGCATTAAAGAGCTTCGGAGATATGGTGTCACCTTGTCTCACTCCTTTTCCAATTTATATATATATATATATATATATATATAAATTTCTACCTTATTCTCTATTTATGTTGACGACCTTCACATCTTCTGTTCGTCATCCAGCATGCATTTCGTTGAAAGGCAGCTGCAGTCTGCAATTACCCAGATTGTTAAAGCGGCTAACAATAATGGGTTTGTTCGTTCTCCCGACAAGACAGCCTGTGTCAATTTCTGCCGGAGGCGTGGCCTCCATCCCGATCCAGAGCTCTATTTGGACCGTGCAGCCATTCCAGTTTTGCCGGAAACTAAGTTCCTTGGTTTAACCGTTGACCGTGCGCTCACCTTCCGCTCGCACGTTCGACGGCTAAGGACGTCCTGTCTGAGAGCTTTGTCAATCCTTAAGATCCTTGCCTCAGTCTCCTGGGGTGCAGACAGGACTTCCTTGTTCCGTATTTACCATTCTCTCATTCGGTCTAAGCTGGATTATGGCTGTATGGTGTATGGCTCTGCGCGTCCTTCCGTTCTCCGGCCGTTGGATACCATCCACCATCAAGCGATGCGTCTTTGTACGGGAGCATTTCGCACGTCACCCATTCCCAGCCTTTATGCCGACGCGAACGAACCGTCGCTTCATTTACGCCGTCTGCAGCTGTCTCTTCAATTTTACCTGAAACTTAAATCTCTCTCAGACCATCCTTTATACGATGCAGTTTTTCATCCCCAGCATGCTGGTTTGTTTGAGATCCGTCCCTCGTGCATTCGAACCTCCGGTCTTCGTATGGCGGCCGTAGCTCGTGATGCTGGGATCGACTTGTCACTCGTTGGAGAGACCTGGGGCTTTGAGGATCCCCCGTGGCACCCTCGTGGTGTCATGGTTGATACCACCTTTACATCTTTTGGTAAGTCCTCAACCCCCGCGTCAGTGTACCAGCAGCTCTTCGCTGAACACCGTTACTTCAATGCAGACTTTATTCCTGTTTTCACCGATGGATCTAAGGCGGCTGGTGTTGTTGGATCCGCCGCCGTCTGCATTGACGAAGTTTCTGTTGCCCGCATTCCTGCCGAGGCCACGGTGTTTTCGGCGGAGATGCATGCTGTGTATCTTGCACTTGTTCACATGCAGTCGAGCTATCATCAGCGTGCTATTGTGTACACTGATTCGTTGAGTGTTGTGCAATCATTGTCATCTTTGGATTTCACTGGCCACCCCTTCTTTTTACCGTACGGAGACTTCTTCGTTCTTTGCTCGAGGCCGATGTTCAGATACGATTCTGCTGGATTCCTGGGCACGTCGGGATCCCAGGGAACGAGTCTGCCGATGCTGCTGCTAGATCTGCCTCCTCTTTGGTCGTCACACCCTTGCCACTGTTTCACCGTGATTTTCGCTTTCTTGTTCAAGATCATATCAGGCGAACGTGGCAGGGTCTGTGGGACCAACAGGTGGAGAATAAACTGCACCGTATAAAACCTTTCCTTGGAGTTTGGAAATCATCGTGTCGCCGGAGCCGTAGGGAAGAAGTTGTTCTTGCGCGTCTCCGCATTGGGCATTGTCGCTTCACGCATAGCTATTTGCTGTGTGGTGACACTGCCCCGGTGTGTGAGACGTGCGACTGTTTACTCACCGTCTCTCATGTTTTGTGCAGTTGTGTTCGTTTTCGTTATCATCGGTTTCACTATTTTCAGTCTCATCTGCTGGACGAGGGCGCAGCTACGCTTCAAAAACTTTTGGGCGACCACTGCGACACTTTCGCAGTATTTTCCTTTTTAAAACAGATTAACGTTTTAAAACTCATTTAAAAAAAAAAAAAAAAAGGTTATAATAATTCTAATAGTAAATTAATAAATTTATATATAAACCTTACTAACTAACTAGTCTTCACAACTTTCATCATTCTCCTTTCTAACTTTTACCAAGCCTGTCTGCTCTTAATCATTTCACCCCGCTTTTAAAAAATCTTTAGCTGATAGTTCTGTGTCTGGCGCTCTTTGGCCAAGCCTGGCCTTTGCGCCACTAAAATCAATTAACTAACTAACTAACTACCTTATTCTACTGGTTAGGTATAATTTTAGCAGATGGCGTTTTGAAATCTCACAATCCACTGAAATTGTAATTCACAGTACGGAAGAAGGTTGCGCTGTTAAAAATTGGTATTTAGAAATAAGCAAAATGTACTCGGTTTTGAGTACATGTGTCTCATTTTTGAAAAAGACACGTACTCATTTTAGAGTACATACAGGGAATCAATTGTGAGTATATCTGGTATTTCTAATTTGAAGTACTGTATATGTACTAAAAAAAATCCATATATTTCAGATATGTGTGCTCTAACTTCATTCAGTTTCTGTGCCCTGCCCGAAAGGGCGCAGAAACTGAAGGAAGCTAGAGCGAATCTAGCAGGATAGTTTGTAAGTGAGAGAGATCACACTAGATGGCGCCACCGTACAAGCGTACGATTTGGCACATAGAAAGCAAAGAGAAATTAGGGGGTGGGGGGCTTAGGAACTTTAACCGGGGAATCCTACCCGGGGGCCGTCACTTAAGGTGTTCGTCCGATGCACGGTGGATATTCAGCGATTGTTAGAAATTCACACTATCAGGGTAGGTTTGAACATGGGGTCCCTCCATCAGTAGTCTGAATCTCTAACCACTAAGCCACACGCGGCTCGATTTCAAATTTGGAATACGTGTACTTTGCACTTACTCATTTATGTATTCGATGGCACATCTAGGATAATAAATATACTCGTTGTCACATGCTGGGCAAATGGACCGCACAATTTTATGACAAATGTAGTGATGAAGCGACAATATATTATTTATAGATTGACATTTAATGTAAAACGTACACTCTATGCCTAATTAAATTACTTGTGATCAGTGACTTTGTTGTACTAATTATTTATGTGTGTCACTTTACACATTTATTGAACAATTTCTCTTGAAATCTGTAATATCTAAAATGAAGTAATATGAGATTATATTTATTGACGCAGTTATTTACAGTACATAGGGTTACTTATATTTGAGCATGTCATGTACTCGTTTACGATACGATTGTACTTTAAAAAAACGAGTAGGTTCAGGTTCTCATTTTTAACAGTGTGAGAACAATTTTTAAAATATTATTTAGGTCGCCCTACGCCACTGACATTTCACCATAAAACGTACGGGGTCCATTTCCTTTTCGTAAAATTTCGTTACAAAGAACACTAAATGGTCATGTGACCTTTCGGTATTTTTAAAGGTCATTTTAGGTTTTCGATTATTAACAGAATGGTTCGTCTTGGTAATCCTTCTCGTAAGAATTATTTGCAGAAGTGTTTAATTCGACTATAGTCCTGCTGCAAATATTTTTAAACCTTGTTATCTTCATTTTGGCTTTGTTCGATAAGTTTGGTTGAGTTAAGTCGGTGTCTGGCTGACTGAAGGAGAACGCTATTTCTTTCTTGGCCGCTTGGTGCTTCCGAGACGTGGCAGAAGAGTGTTTTATCGCGTCTGCTTTAGCTCCGGCTGAAATTTTTTCTCCCTGTGTCTGGTTTTTTATAGCGTCTGGGTGGGAGCATAGTTGAGCCCAACACCAACGCCACGAATTCCCTCACGCTGAGTACCTGTTAGAAAATAGGTCTACTCTTTGAGGACGACAGCAAGCGATTCTGGGCACGGAACACCAGAAGGGAGCCAATGATATAAACGTCGCTATCGTCTATGTCTTGGCAGATTTATTTGCCAGTTTCATCATTGCAATGCCCTTCTTAACTGAAACTGAATATTGTCTTTATGACTTGTCGCCCCCTCATTTTTATTACCAGAAAACTCTTTGATGACTCTTTTGGATTTCAGAGTTTACGTTTTACAAGTTCCGGATCAGTTCACGTTTTAATTTTGTTTTCTATGAATGCTACTTTTAATATGCGTGTGTTATGAAATAGAAGACAGTCTCTCTCTCTCTCTATCTATCTATTTATCTATCTATTTATTTGGTTATTTACATACTAATTTCCATTTCGATGTACTTTAGTTAACGCTTGGGGAAAATTAAATACAGTGGAGTCTCGGTTATACGTTTTTTACGCTAGCCCTGATATTTTACTGCAGTTTCTATCGCTTTTTCGATTCGATCATACGTAATTCATTTATACGCTTTCTGCAATTATACGTTAAAATTTGGATTTCAGATTATTAAATTTTCAGGGTTCTTTGATTCATTTTATATGTAACCTGGTATGTTAAACTCTGAGAGAACTGATACAGCGTTTTTTTTTTTTTTTTTTTTTGTCGTAGAACTACGTCTTTCTCTGCACTGGGTAGTGATAACATTGGCAGCATGGATGCGACGAAAGCATGTCCCACTTTGAACGCTTATATCTTCTAAACTAATAATCGTAGAGAAATAAATAATACATCATTAGATAGTTTATAGATTCCCGTTTATAACAAAACAAGTTTCAACCCTCCACTTCTTAACCCTTCGAGACAGTAGCGTTAGAAAGTTAAACTAAATGTCGCGTGATTTTGTTTCTCCGCACGCCGTTTTAAGGTTGATAACTAGTGAATAGGTAATTATAGCGATGACCTCAGCCCCGTATTCCGTAGCTGACGATTAGAGCTAACAGACGTGTGTGATAAACTGAAGAAAAGTGCGCTCAAAATTTATTTATTTTTTAGATAAAAATAATTTGGTGACGAACATTTAGAAATTCCACGAAAATCCAGGGAAAATTACTGTAAGAACCGACGAAAGTTGAAGAAACACCTAGAGGAGAATGAGAGGAATCCGAAAAGGCCCGCTAAGTCATCAACCGAAATGTCACGGGAATGTAGGGAGCGTCAAAAGTCCGCGCGCCAGTATGCGTTTCACCCGAGTTCGATTCTAGAGCCACAACCTTCCACTTCAACTGCACAAACTGAGCCTGAAAAGCAAGAACAGATGGAGATTGATGTCATCGATCCACATTTTCAAACCGAGCATGGAATACCAATATAAATCGCCAGTCTTCACAACTTCGCTGGTTAATGAATGTATTACGTCTCAAACCTTTACACCGCCGCAATGCATTCTGAATCTAGACAAGAGCAAGAGCAACAACAAAAAGAGTACATTAGGCCCGAGATGTATCGCCAAATTTATAACAAAGCAACTAAGGAGTTTGGAAAATTGTTTCTGAAGAACGATTTCTTCAGAAACAATTTTAACAATAACTACTGAGAACGATGATACTACGCCTTCTACTTCTACTAACATTAATTTACACTGAAGAGTAATTGAATTAGAGACAGCTGGCGTTATGCAAATGTGGCGCTGTGGGTGGCCCTGTAAACGGAACGACATGACGTATGCAGCGATCCGACACTATAAGAAGTGATGCGACGGGAATCAGTAAGAGTCGGGCGCACTATGGGTAAGACGAAGGATCTAAGCGCATTTGATCGTGAGCAAATTGTCGGGGCCCGACGAATGGGTCACTCCATCTCGGAAGTCGTGCAGGCACTGGGATTTTCACGAGCCACTATGTCACGTGTGCACCGTGAGTACATCGAATCCGGTAAAACCATCCCTGCAAGGGCCAACTGCCGTGGACAACAGCGTGTGGATGAGTGGGGTCATCGTCGGCTAGCTCGCATTGTAACAGCGGATAGACGGGCCACAGTGCAAGAAATCACTCGGCAATTTAACGCTGGTGCACAAAAACGTGTAAGCAGCCACGCTATCCAGAACCATCTCCTCGCTATGGGGTACAGAAGCCATCGTCCCACGAGGGTACCGCTGCTGACCGCACATCGCAGGGTGCAAAGATTAGCATGGGCGCGGTAACATATCCACTGGACCCTAGACATGTGGGAAAATGTTGCCTGGACTGATGAGTCGAGATTCTCGTTGGTACACGCTGATGGCAGGATAGGAGTACGGCGCAAACCACATGAAGCGATGGATCCTTCTTGCCAGCAGGGTACTCTTCAAGCTGGTGGGGGTGGCATTCTCGTCTGGGGACTGTTTACGTGGACTGAATGGGACCCCTGGTACGCATGACATCATCCCTGACAGGTCAATGTCACCGGGATATCCTGGACGACCATTTGCTGCCGTTTGTGCGTCTTCAACATCCCACTGGGGACCTCACCCTGCAACAAGACAATGCACAGTGCCATCGCTCCCGAATTGTATCCACACTTCACCGACGTGACCTCGTTCCCTTGGCCAGCTAGCTCACCTGACCTCAATCCCATCGAGCACATCTGTGATGCCATCGAGAGAGATGACCCCCCTCCATGAAATCTTCGTGAACTGTGGGAGTCTGTTCAGGGGTCGTGGATCCGTATGGCTTCCCAACGCTTCCGGTGTCTTGTCGAGTCCATGCCGAGGCGAATCGCCGCCGTCATCAGGGCGAAAGGTGGTGCTACACATTACTAGACAGGTATCTCTAATTCAATTGCTCTTCAGTGTATAATCAGCATAAGTGACTATGAATTGTGTATAGTATAAGTCGCTTTTAAGAAATAAAGTAAAACATTTCTTTCGTTTTATTTCTTAAAAATTTTATATCTGAAAAAAATCAAAGGGGCAAGGTAGTAACTATGCCGCAACCGACAACGTAGGGCTACTTCAATTGTCTTCTCTGAATACTTTAAGGACGTAGAACTAGTGAGATAGTGCCATGAAATAGTGACAGTTGACGTCGTTATATGTTGTAGGTTGCGGCACAGTTGCTACTGTGCCCCTAAGATTTTTCAATCATGAAATAAATAATGGAACTAAAAATTTACTATATAACGTTCGCGGTTCCCTATTTTCTCCGAATTCAAGAAATTTGAAACAAACAAAGATTAGTGAATATTTTACTCGGCACTAATACTAAATCAAGTATTGGACAAACAGATTTGGGAAATGAGGGGTTCTTATAATTAAAGAATGTATAATTGGGGTGTCGAATATAAAACGAAATTGTATTCAGATTTACTACCTGGAATTTCAAAGATAAGGTGTTTTTTTTTGGGGGGGGGGGGGTCGTATGTTGATAAAAATTGAATACAGAAGTTAAAGTAAACATAGGCTTAAGGCAGCAAGGTATTCATGTACTTAAAATAGTATAACTTTACTAGTAATCCGAATTTCTTGGCGTAGAATAGAAATCAGTTTCCAAGCTTTCGCACATCAACCAGATGGTAGACCGCAAACTGCAAACTGAATATTATCAAGGACATCAAGAATAATGCACATCAAGGAAGGTAGACAGCATACTGCGATATTCATCAAACAGAAGTCTTTCCACGGTTTGTATAAGTGAGTCACGGAAAAATTCTCACCGGCCGCTACCGGGAATCGAACCCAGGGTATGAATAATATTCTCATGACATGGTAGAAAGCGCATACCATGTCATGAGAATAAATAATATCGCCCCAGGAGATACCGACGCTTGCTAAACGTATTTGTTTAGCGACAAGAATGGTACCTGAGTGTGACTTCTGCTAATCTCGTAGAGGCCATATAAATTCAAAGAACACGTGGGGGGTTGGAAATCGTACTCACTGTAGGCCGGCGTTTCGGGCGTTATGGTCGTTAAAGGGTTTTATGCCCCGTGCACACACAACCTGAAATGTAATACGATGGCTGCCGATCGAAATTCAGTGCAGTAAAAAACAAGAAAGATGACACCGAATCTTCGGGTGTAATAAGCACGTCTTTTGAATCCGTTCTGACGCATATTAAATTTGTCAAAGCTATTCAAAGTCAGTGGAGCCGGTATTTTTTTTTTTTTTTTTGATTGGAGGTTTAACGACCACCGTGAGCAACTCAATGGGCTATAAGCAGTCGCCCGTCCCTAATTTAGGGTCACTGGCTCCAGGGAAGGGAGAGAGCCAGTGCCGTAAGACAAACACAACATCCATGCCTCACCGGGATTCGAACCCGGACCCCTTACGGACGAATGATCAGAGGCCAGCGCCTTAGACCACTGCGCCACCGGGGCGGCATGGAGCCGGTATGGAAAACAATAGTATCTGACGGAAGAAAGAAGTTTTTCAATCGGGTTTTGAATCCCTCAGATATTGCTGTAAACGTAATCGTGAGCTTACGCCCTCTGGTTGCAGACTTGTGCGTTAAGAAAAACATGAATTTATATGAGAAACATTTCGCACCGGAAACTCTCTCCAACACAGAAAGAATTTTTTATCGGACTGTTAGAAACAGAGATATCGACAGAAATAAGATGTGACTTTACGTCCCCTGGTGGGAAAACCATGCATTATTTTAGGAAGAAAGTATTCTCAAAAGTTTTATCCATATGAGCGGTATCGGTCCAAGAAAAAAAAATTAGTTGAGTTTTCAGGATCCCAGATTTTGCTACAAATACATCAGAAGCAGATATTAACACTTATGCCCCCTGGTGGCTAAACCATTCTTTACCAAACATTAGAAATTATGTGAAAAATATTTTCCATCAGGTCTTGTATGCGATACAGGAAGAATATTTCAAATCGGAGTTTTAGGAGCAGAAATAACGCAGAAAACGCAATTTACCTTTGTGCCCCCCTAGCAGAAAGTCTATGATTTACTTGAAAATTTTGAATTTATAGGAAAAACATTTCGCATCGGAAACACTATCCAACAAAGAAGGAATTTTTCAAATCGGACACTTAGAAGTAAAGATATTGACAAATATAAAATATACATCTACGCTCCCTGGCGTAGAAACCATGCATTATTTCAAGAAGAAAATGTTCCTAAAAGGTTTGTCGACATGAGTAGTATCGGTCAACAAACGACTTTTTTTTCAATCGAGATTTTAGGAGCTCATATTTTGCTGCAAATACATCAGAAGGCGGAAATTAAGATTTACGCCCCCTGGTGGCCAAACCATTTTTTTTTTTACAAAAAATAGAAATTATGTGCAGACGATTTCCCATCAGGAGCTGTATCCTGTGCAGAAAGAATTTTTTCAAATCGGAGATTTAGGAGCAGAGATATAGGGGTAAACGCAATTTACCTCTACGCCCCTTGGCGGAAAGTCTATGAATTACTTGAAAATTTTGAAATTATATGAAAAACATGTCACACTGAAAACACTATCCAACAAAGGAGGAATTTTTCAAATTGGACTCCTAGACGTAGAGATATTGACAAAAATATGATGTACATCTACGCCCCGTGGCGGGGAAACTGTGGAATAGTTTAAGAAGAAAATATTCCGAAAAGGTTTATCGATGTGAGTCGCATCAGTCCACGAAATAATTTTTTCAATCGATATTTTAGCTCAGAATGTATGGCAAATATATCAGAAGCAAAAATTAACACTTACGCCCCCTGGTGGCCAAAGTATTTATTACCAAAAATTAGAAATTGTGTGCAAACGATTTTTCATCAGGAGGTGTATCCTCTGAAGAAAAAATGTTTCAAATCGGAGCTTTAGAAGAAGAGTTATCGGGAAAAATGTAATTTACTTTTACGCCCCCTAGCGGAAAATCTATGTGTAATTTGAAAAAGTAACTATATCTAAAATACTCTTCGACATAAATGGAATCGAAAGATAAAAGAATTTTTTCAATCGGATGTTTAGAAGCAAATATGTGGAATAAAACGTATTTTTGAATTCGACATCATTTGCATTTACGCCCCCTAACGGCGAAATTGTACATCTTAAAAAAAAAAAAACGAAATAAAGGATAATCATTCTTAGATTTCAAGCTTCCCAACGCAAAAAGAATTTTTCAAATCGGACTAATAGTTGCAGAGATATCGTGGGTACAGACGGACGGACGGACATTGTAATTTTAAACCTTCGCTGATGCCCCAACATAGCAACAAGTAAAAGTGATATAGAGAAATTTCAAGAAAAAGTTATTAAAATAATATTAGCAGATGTCGGTTTATTACTAGGAAACAAAGCAACAGATTAACTATGCAGATTAATTCTATAATTCTCAAAATTAGTTCCATAATTCGCAGAATATGGCGAGAACTTCACAGCATATTGTTTACATGAATGCATTTTTCATTGTCCATATCATTTTGCTTAAAATCTTATGCTGTGCCGATTGACGAATAGCTACTGATAAATTATTTCCTTGGTGAACACTAAACCTACCTTTTGATGGCATGGTGGTGTTTTTCTATACATTGTGTGTCCTGGTCAGGAGATAAAATACACTTGTCTACGACAGCAGTCGCTAGAAAGCCGAAATTAACCACATGCTCAAAAAGAGTGATATAAAAAAGGGTGTTATTCAGGGACCACATGTACACCGATGAGCAATTACATTATGACAACTTGCAGCCTAGAGAAATGAGCACGCCTGGAGACTGAACGGTGGCGCAGGTGAAGTTCACAGAGCACTATAACCCGAAGAACGGCTTTCGATTAGTAGAGTGTTCGGAGTCAGAATGGGAAAAGCTGCCGATTTATCGGAGTTTGATAAAGGACAAATTGTGATGGAACGGCGCCTCGGAACTACAATCTCGGAAACGGCTAGGTTTGTGGGTTGTTCACGTGCCGCTGTAGTGGGTACATATCAGAATTGGTGCACAGATGGCCAAACGACGAACCGTCGTCCACTCGTGTGTCGTCCGCAGCTCATTGATGCCAGAGGGAAGTGGAGACTGTCGCGCATTGTTCACAGCGACCGCAGGGCCACAGTGCGACAAATCACCCGCAGCTACGACAGTGGTGATCAGGGCAATGTGTCACAGCCTCGAGTTCATCGCAGTCTTCTGCGCATGGGCCTGCGTAGTCGAAGACTCAGCCGGGTCCCCATGCACACTGCACGTCATCGCCAACAACGCATGAAATGAGCCCAAGATCATCGAGATTGGACCGTGGATGATTGGAAGAAAGTGGCATGGTCTGACGAATCAAGATTCCTGGTGCATCACGTAGACAGCCGAGCGCGGACACGCCGATTACCAACGGAGGCTATGACACCTGGATGCACTGTTGGGCGGAAACAGGCCGGCGGCGGCGGTGTTATGCTGTGGGCGGTGTTTTTTGGGGGGACACTTAAGGCCCCGTTATCCCAATAGTGCAATCCCTGATGGCTGTCAGGTATCTGAACATCGTTGCGGACCAAGTTCACCCATTCATGGCAGCTGTGTTCCCTTCTGATGATGGTCATTACCAACAGGATAATGCGCCATGCCACACTGCCAGAATCGTCAAGGAGTGGTTCGAGGAACATGCTGGTGACTTTCTGTTAATGACCTGGCCTCCAAATTCACCTGACATGAACCCAATCGAACATTTGTGGTTCGACTTTGAAAAGCGGGTTCGAGCTAAATCACCACCACCCCGAAATGTTAGGGAAGTGGAGGACCTGCTGTTGACATTATGGTACCAGATACCCCAGGATACCTATCGCCACCTCATCGAATCAATGCCTCGCCGAATGGCCGATGTTTTGCTGGCTAAACGGAGTCCTACAGCTTATAAAGTTGGTGGTCATAATGTAATGGCTCATGGGTGTATACGTGTAATATTCGAGCATGCCTTTATATGTAAATTACCTGAAATGTTTAGCAATATGACGTGTATTCAATAATAGTATAAATTAATATTGCAATGTTGTATGTTATCGAATTCAAAATATTGGTCTATTATCTAGTGACTTCCAAATACTCAAACTTGAAACTGTTAGCGTGTAGAAAATGGAATAATTCCAAAGAAAGATACTCTCGTGAGAAAAAAATTCCCCAAGTACCTAAAAACGAAATACAAAAAGAGTTTAAAGTGCTGAGTGTTTCAAAGATACGTTGTGTAAAAGGTAGCTGGATGAAATTCCACATCTGTCTTTCAATTAAACAATGCCATATGTAATTCTAAAATAATCGTGTTGTATACCATTTTTCATCGTATCCCTTTTTGTTCTGTTTTTTGCTTTTTTCACGTAAAAGAAGATTAAACTCAATTGAGATAATAAATACTCTTTGTAGTACTCAGAGTGATTTTTGTTTTATTTTGTTGGAAAAGACAAATTTCTTTTTAAATGTGATTGAATGAAAGCGTCTGCTGCCATTTGTGCCTTCAAAAACATTGTAAATTTTTTTACAAATGCAGAATTCCCAATGCCTGTCGATGGTTTTTATAAATGTATTTTAGAAAAAAGGGATTGTTATTATCTGCAAATGTTTTGTGCTATTTCGTTTTTTACATTGCATGTATCTTATTAGTATATAACCTTTTGTATTTTTCTTCACAGGTACTTTTCTGAATATCGTTATGGGCTTCGTTCATCATGCTCCGAAACAGATAAAGTTGACACTGACGATACAGGTAAGTAGCCTCATCATATTTTATGAACTTTTTGAAGTTGAGTAGGACTTAATATATGATTTTTTTACTACAAAAGGAAATAGCTACTAGCACGCCAGGTCGCTGTGTCAGCATTTGAAACGGCGCCACAGTGCATTGGAGTCTATAAGGTGACAATGGATGAGCGACAGATGAAGTTGTGGAACCTATAAAGCCAGACCTCGAAAGAAGTGGTTGGCGACTGACGCAAGTATTGCAAAGTATTGAATCATCCTTCAGTTATATAACAGCCAAGCCACATCACAGTATCAGCATTTGAGGCGGCGCCACAGTGCATTGAAATCTATAAAGTGACAATGAATGAGCGACAGATGAAATTGTGGAACCTATAAAACCTGATCTCAACAGAATTTATTGGCAGCTGACGCAAGTATTTTGCAAAGTATTGCATCATCCTTCAGTTATATGACAGCCACGCCACGTTGCTGTGTCAGCATTTGAGACGGCGCCACAGTGCATTGAAGTCAATAACTACTACGACGAATTTATTTAAACTCTGTTTCATCCTTAACTAGAGATCACCAACCCATCAAATATGTGGGATCCGTTCCTTTTATACCTGGAGTTGCCAACCCCTTGAAAGGTATTTGTAAAAAATATAACATCGGATTCGGGATCAAGACCAATAACATCTCAGTAATTATAAAAAGTGACAGAGACAGGGTTGAACTGGACAATCGACATGGCATTTATGCCATACCACTGAAGGCTTTGCTGGAGGAAGGGCAGAACATGATGTATGTGGGTTCGACCTCTAGTACCTTGGAATGTAGAGTTTCGGAACACAAATATAACATTAAAACCTCTTCAACTTCTACAGCTCTCTCCAGGTCCTATTTAACGGGTACGCATACTCCTATTTTGGGAGGCAGCAATTATACCGAATACCCCTAAACATCGTCCTACTATCCTTTTCACAGAAAGTTTTCTAATTTGTAAATACAGTCATTTATGCTGCAATGATGACTCTCCTTGTACTATCCCCCTACCTTGGAAACAGTTAATGGACCGGGAAAAACACCCTGAGTCTCAAGAAATTGAGTTTGACCAATTATTTCCGCACATGCGTTAAAACCTCATTGGACATACGTCACTTGTGACACGACTGCCATGGTATATACGTAACTAACACCTTGTCGCTTGTGTTTGTACATTCTGTTACATCTGAGGATGAGTTTATTGTAAACTCGAAAGGTCTAATGTGTATATATTTTAACTTGTATATATGTTTTTTTTAATATTAAATTTTTAAATCGTGCATAAGACGGCATTGTTTTTTAACTTACAAGGGAAGGTTCTGGGTGGGAACACCCGAAAACAGACAAAATCCGGCTCACCCTACTAATTCGATGGCGCTGAGTCTCTTGGTGGTAGTCGTTCCCGTGTCACGTCAGCCGTTTGGTCTGCAGCGCCATCAAAAGTTCAAGGACATTTGGGTTGCTTTTAAGGGCAATGCAAGTGCAAAAACTTTCTTAATGGGCACAAACATGAATAAATAATGAAACAAGTACATAAATATCATATATTTCTAAATATGTAGGTGAGGAATGTCAACAAAATGATCAAAACAGTAGGAAAGTGAACAATGGGAACAAGTTACAATTGCAAGGTCTTCACATTCACTATCATCAGTGTCTTTCCATTGGCATTCGAACATTCCACATTGAAAGGCAACTTCTATTACATTACAATGAAAAGGATGACTTCGCACAATACGTTAAATCAAATGAGAAAGCCCCGGTGGCGCAGTGGTCTAAGCGATGGCCTCTGATCATTCGTCCGAAAGGGGTCCGGGTTCGAATCCCGGTGAGGCATGGATGTTGTGTTTGTCTTACGGCACTGGCTCTCTCCCTTCCCTGGAACCAGTGACCCTAAATTAGGGACGGGCGACTGCTTATAGCCCATTTAGTTTCTCACGGTGGTCGTTAAACCTCCAATAAAAAAAAAAAAAATGAGAAACTCGCCGTCTATGTACGGTATTTAATGAAATATGAAAGATATTTACAGTTAAAATACCCCACTAGCACTTTCGGGGTAACATTCACTCCATCATCAGGTGGATTGAGTCTCGTGGTGATAGTCCTCTCTGTGTGGCCAGGTTTTCTAGGAATCCGTCGCACTCCTTCGGCAGGGGAGAGTTTTGGTTGGGGGTCGGTTATCGGAGCAAGAAAGAGTAGAAGGGGCTCGGCTGGCAGGAATCGAGGAGGATTTTCAGCGAGGTGAAAAGGCCTCACGTGTTCATCGAAACGGATGATGTAGGAGGAGTGAGACCGGCCGGGAAAAGATAAACGGAATTCTGCGTGCTGACGATTAGAGCGAGGAGGACACCGAGGTGTTAATATAATAAGGAAAGAGTGAAAATGACGGAGAGAGGGAATAAGCAATGAGGCTGATGATAATAGACAAAAGGAATCGGGACAAGGCTTGAAGACATTCCCCGTAACATCTGATTAAAAGTCTTCCTCACTGCAAAATTTCGCTTCAGTCGATTCACTTTTATACACTTTGTATTGTATATTTATCTGCTCCAGTCGGGAGAATTACGGATTATACCACCGATACAGAACTTACTGCGAAGGAGGCATGAAACGAGCCCTCCACACTGGGCGCTGTAATAGAACTCAGCACCAAGCCCTATAAGATTTGCGATGTTAGCGAAGCAATACATCATCATATTTTGAAAGCTGGCATTCAGCTTTATTTCAGTCTTCTGGATGTCGGCTTTCCATGTATATGGTTAAGCCTTAGTGTAGCTAACGTGACGTTAGTGCTTCCAATGCAACAAAATATTCGCTACCTAATTTTTAACGATAGCAAATTATAAGAAATTGTTCCCATTAAAAGTCTTACTTTTTTCCTTGGCGGTGGGTGGTTTACATTCTGTAGCAAAAAAATCGAGTCATCTCAAACTGGCATCCAAACAGAATTTTTTTTTTTTTTTACTATGTGCTAATCTATAATCTGAAGGGGCCGAAACCAAACGACAGGGGAATGGCTTACACCATACGTTTTCAGGTAATGATTCCTTAATAATAGAAAAACAGGCTTGTAGTAGCCGAAGACATTTTTACCACTCCTAATATTTTAGTGGTGGGGGGGGGGGATTTTCTCCGTCACTGCCTTATCTTACTAGCATCCTCAATATTTTGCACCACCCCATGATGAAATCCGTGGTGCATTACTGAATTAAAGCAAAGGTAGAACATTTTTACATTTTCAATCACTTGTAGGTGTAGATTTCTTGGAATTTGCATTTGCAATATACAAACATAAAAGAAATTTTATACTCTGTTTAAAATTTTATATGCCAGAAAAACTGGTACACTGGTCTAATACTTGGTACGTCCCCCACGGGAGCGCAAGACTGCAGAAATACAACGGGGCATGGACTCCACTAGCTTCTGGAAATACGCTGTAGGCAATGCACACCATACTTCCTGCAAAGCGTTCCACAGTTCGGGTGTATTCCGAGGTCTCGGATTCCTGTGTTCGATAGCGTGTTGTATGGCATCCCAAATGTGTTCTATCACGTTCAGCTCTGGGGACTTGGATGGGTATGGCAACACCCCAAAATCAGATGAATGCTCCTTTAACCATAATGTCGCGTCCTGACACTTGTGTGGAGGTGCATTGTCCTATTGGAACAGGCCCAACCCATCAGCATGAATGCAGGACATGAATGGGTGTACCTCGTCAAAGGGGGTGCGCTCACATAGCGTTGGTCGGCTACAGACGTTTGTAGACGTACCAGGGGTCCCAGTGAAGTCCAGCTAAACACACCCCATACCATTACGGACCCCCACCAGCCGGTACAGTTCCCTGTTGACAGGCAAGATTCATGGCTTCACTGGGTTTGCGCCACACACTAATCCTTCCATCTGCCCGATACAGTTGGAAACGCGACTCGTCAGACCAGGCTACTTGTTTCCAGTCATCAAGTATCCAGTGGCGGTGTTGCCGTGCCCAAGCGAGGTGCATAGCTCTGTGTCGTACCCCCATCAAGGGTACTCGAGTTGGGCGTCGGCTCCCAAAGCTCATATCGTGGAGGGTACGTTGCACAGTCCGGACGCCGATGCTTGTTGCGGCTCCAGCATTGAATTCCGATTATACCTGCGAGAGTGTCGCGTGAAACGATTCTTGACAGCTGACGATGGTCACGTCCACCCAATGTCTCTTTACGGCCACACTGGTATCGTAGGTTGGAGGTTTTGCCGGAATTCTTGTAGTCACAGTACACCCTTGCAATGGTCGTCAGTGAAAATCCGAACTTCGTTTCTACCTCCGATATACTATGGCCCATCTCAGTAGCGCCAACTATGACATCGCGTTGAAAATCGCTTAAATCGTTATTACTTGTCATTCTTATGCCGAAAATAGCTCTGACAGCTGGCAAGGATGTCTATCGCTTTATATACGCACTGGCGGACGCAACCAAATACGCGCATAGGTGACGTTGCTATGTATTTTGCATAAAATCTTCTGTACCAGTTTTTATGGCACTTCAGTGTATATTAATGTATATATCAATAACAAAATTGTGATTATATGCATATAATCAGTCAACAAATTTCAGCCCCCTGAACATTTGTAATCCAGCCCCCCCTTCCGGGAAAAAACTGTCTGAATGCAACACTGATCAGCACCACCAAGAAGTTTCAAAACACAACCATCTGCAAGCCATATTATGGCCACGTTTTTTGGGGACTCAGAAGAGTTGCTGTTAATTGACTACTTGCTTCATAAAATGGCTATGAATGCTGCCTGTTATGCAGCGCTATTGCGACAATTGCGTGAAGAGTAAGCGGCGAGGAAAATTTGCGACGTGGTGTTCTGCTTCTCCGGGAGTTTCCATGCAAGATGTGACAGTGTGTGGCTTCGAGCTGCTTCTCCCCCTCTGTACTCACCTGATCTCGCCCCTAGTGACTTATTTATCTTCAAACATCTGAAAAAAAAAAAGATATGCCGTGTATGCGTTTTGCGGATGTTTCTGAGGCGTCAAAGTATTAGTTTGAGGAGAAAGATAAAATGATTTTCGCAGCAGGGCTTCGCCAACTCTCTGATCGGTAGAAGTATATCCAAGTCATGGGAGGCTATGTGGAAAACTAAAGGTCCGTTACACATCACGTTCACGAATAAATTTTGCAATTCCCGACTTTCACCATTGTAGGTTAAAAGAAAAACCATAATTCTTTCATGAGTGTACTTGGAGGATTTTTTTTTTCTGATAACCTGTTGGTTTAATAGCTCTCACACACTGTTTGCTGCAATGTAAAGAGGAAGAACAAAATGGTGTTTCATTAGATCATAATGTTGTGCTGTATTCCTCATCTAGTATGTACCACATGCACAATACATGCGACAACATATTTGATCTAGACAACCACCTCATTTCAGCTACGTATGTCCACAGAGTATGAGATGTAATGCGTTGCTTGTGTAGTCTCCTTCCATTGCAAGTTTTTGTAACTCAAGTAAATCAAGAATGTAAGACTTTGACAAAAAAAAAAGGAACATAAGATTTATTCAAAACACTTCTGCTTTGTGAAGATCGGCAATGTAAAGGAGCATATCAAGGTTATTGAGGTAAGCCACGGTAAAATGTAAAATATTACCAATATATGTAAAGTTTTTAAATTAATTTAAAAATGGAATATCCCTTAGAAATTCCACCAGATGCAGAGTATCACCTTATCCTGGAAGCGCCCACGTTTGGCAACAGGTTCAGGAAACTGGCCCGGCCTCTACCGTTGCCGTTGCGTGTTAAGATCACGAAAATAAACCCACTTTTCATCGCACGTAACAATTCTCTTGATGAAACGTACATCGCGCGGGCTTTTAGGAGTTTCGTGCACACTTCCATTCTGCAGTTTGCTTCAGCTGGCGTCAGTTCGTGAGGAAAGTGCGGCAGCTACTATGGACCTTGCCGAGGTCCTGGAGCTGACGAACCACGGTGTTCTGTGATATGCCCAGCTCGCCTGATAATCCCCGAGTGCTGGTTGTTGGATTGGCCTCTACGGCCTGGCGAACAGCATCCGAATCCACGGTTCGCGACCTACCTGACCTTGGATGATCGTCGAGGCTTCTGTCACTTGAGCGAAATTTCTTGAACCATCTGGTTGCGGTGCTGTGGTCCATAGAACCTTCCCCTTTCGCATGACAAATGTTTCTTGTTGCTTGAGTAGGGTTATTGCCGAGTTCAAACTCGAAAAGCAAAAGTTTCCTAATTAGCCGGTTGCGGCTATTCATCTCTTTGGGTCCCAACCACTGACAGAACGACGACATGCCCTGCTGTTCACAGCAACGACTACCACTTTATATCCCTTTCGACTGATTGCAGTGTGAGACTTGAACTAGACGCCGCCCCATTAGCGCAGTGGTCTAAGCGATGGCCTCTGATCATTCGTCCGAAAGGGGTTCGAATCCCGGTGAGGCATGGATGTTGTGTTTGTCTTACGTCACTGACTCTCTCCCTTCCCTGGAGCCAGTGGCCCTAAATTAGTGACGGGCGACTGCTTATCAGAGCTGAGTTCGGGCTCAATTTTTGGAGCCCGAGCCCACATTTTATATTGCAAGATAGAGCCCGGGCCCGAACGAGCCCGAAGACTGGCTAATCTGGTGAATAGAATTAATAAAAAACATCTCCTTTTCCAGACTTCGATTCTGTCCAATGTATTTCTCAAATGGGGAGTGGGGAAGGGACCTCTATCTGGTTTTACAGTGTAACTGTACGATTTTCTTTGACCGTGCGTTTCCACCTGAAGTACTTCGGGCGGGCGGTGCTGCAATTGTATGTTGCTGAAATAATGCAAAAATTGTCGCGCCATAATGCGCTGCAATATGTACGTTGCTAATAGAATTAGCAGGTAGCTACTGCGTGGAGATAGCATGCCGACGATAATGTATCCCCTATCAACTATCCAATATCTGTAGCGGCCTATGGCATTTTCTACCCAAGCCCAGAATAAATAGCCATCTCGAATGCCCGCTCCCCAACCAGAACCAGTTGCCGAAGAATTTCCTTTACCAGCTATAAAGTGTCTCATTTGCTAATTCATATAAAATCACATCTATATATAAAAAAAATTATCATGCTCTCCCTCTCTCTAAGAGCCCGACCAGCAGTAAATATTCTACAGCCCGAGCCCGATTCGGGCCCGGGCTCTGCTTCGGGCTTTCGGGCTCACCCTGTCTCAACCTGTACTGCTTATAGCCCATTGAGTTGCTCACGGTGCTCGTTAAACCTCCAATAAAAAAAAAAATAAAAAAACACGTGACATATCCGCCGCAGCACATGCGTTTATGCAAATATTGCAAAACTTTCGACTCACCCTCTGTACCTTCGCTGATACATTGTAAAACATGTATGACATTAACACTGAAATTTTTTGGTTGGACTAGAATTAGGAAACAAACAAGCGCGTGGCAGACTCTTAACCAGAGCATTTAACGAAAGACATTGCTAAATGTTTCGAAGCCATCAAGTGACAAATCTACTAATGTTGATTTGATAAAATTCATGCATTTGAAAGATTTTAACTCTATTTAACAAGACTGGCAAGGTCTGGATCTCGGCTGAACTCTAAAAATGCATTCCCACCTATTTAGCATAACGGTAGCCTTTAACGTTTCCAAGTAAGTGTGCAACAACGACAAAGTACGGCAACGGAACGACTCAATGCCTTAAAAATTACTAATCTTTTCAAAAATTTTGCTGTCGCGTACTGTCCAACAGCAATTCAAATTGATCATGTACTGAACAAAGACATCGCTCTTTCCACGTTTAGCAACGCACAGCAACCGAAAAATTGTTATTCGGCCGCTGCCGCCGCCGGGGATTTGAATTCCGGATCCCTCGATATATAGCCGAGCGCGTTAGCCTTACACCACGAGCCCATCTTACGGATTCATAATGTCAGATGCTGACAGAAAAACGCACATAGCGCCGTGGATTGTTGGCCACCGTGGTGTAAGGCTAACGCGCTCGGCTATATATCGAGAGATCTGGGATTCAATTCCCCGGCGGCGGTGGCGGCGGCCGAATAAGAATTTTTCGGTTGCTGTGCGTTACTGAACGTGGAAAGAGCGATGTCTTTATTTATTCACTGACGTCACGTATTTGGAGGATTTTCAGTTTTGATCATTTATTTCGTGGTACGTATACGCCATACTTTGAGCAGCAGAAATAATATTAATTATTTCACCATCTTGCAAAACAAGAATTAGCTACAGGGATTGGAGAGAATCATGTTAACACCTAGGAAAAGTAGGTTTTACATGCCTAATAGGCCGTGGGACCACCTTTGCCATTCAAGACCGCCTGAATCCTTCTTGGAATGGACGCATACAAATCCCGGATGGTGGTTAGTGGAATGTTACACCATTCTTCATGCAGAAACTGCTACAGATCCTTGAGAGATGCAGGAGGATAACGGGATCTTACTCTGATTTCCAACGCAGACCACAGTGGCTCGATAATGTTTGAGTCTGGTGATTGGGGAGGCCAAGGAATGTGTGAAAACTCGTCCTCATGTTCTTCAAACCATGATTGGACATTCCGAGCTCTGTGAATTAGGGCGTTATCATCTAGATAGATGGCGTCCCCTACAGGAAACAATGCAGGAGCCATTGGATGGACTTGGTCGGCCAAAATGGTTTCATACGCCCTGCCAGTCACCCGTCCTTTCAAGGTGACCTGCTGAAAACCACGATATGGCCACCCAGAGAATGACAAAACCACCACCAGACTGCACTCTTGGGAGCAGACAGTCTCGGTTGTACGCTTCTGACGGTGTTCTCCACACTTAAATACGTCCTGCAGTGGGGAATAGTGTGAATGTGGATTCATCCGACCACATTACACGCTTCCATGCATCGGCAGTCCACGTTGTATGCTCCTGACAGCACTGCCGTCGCCGTTGTGCATTCATCCGGGTCACCAGAGGTTTTGCAATAGCAGCTCTGCCATGAATATCTTGCTTATGAAGTTCCCTGCGCACTGTTTTCTTTGGTACTAGGACCTGGAGATGCAGATTGAGCTCTACACTAATTTTAGGCACCGTGGTTTTCTTATTACGGGTAACAATCCTCTTTAATGCTCTCCTGTCTCTATCAGTCAGGGTCGTTTTCCGGCCGCTCTTGTGTTTCGCAAACGAGGGTTTTGCCACGAACACGGTATGCTGTCATGACGCTAGACACAGTAGCTCTCGATACCCCAACTACCCTGGCGACTGTTGTCACGGAGGCACCAACTAGCCGGTCACCAACAATTAGCCCTCTTTCGAAGTCCGTTAGGTCGCTCATTTCGTCGTCACCCTATAACGAAGTAAATTTCTCCGTCATTTTTGGTCTACGCCGGGATTCGAACCCGAGGCCGCTTATTCCGGAACAAGTCGCTCTACCAACTGAGCTACGCAGACGTTTTATTCTGATTCCTATCTTCCTTTATGTCGTGTGCGTCCTACTGGCAGGTACGTCACATCTCCCCCCCCCGAAAGAGGGCCGGGGGCATGGCCCACGGGTCAGCCGTGACCATGAATCGTTGCAGGCAGCCATCCACTGTAGAACGTGCACTTGAGAACTCCCAGTCAATCTGCTGTGTGGAATGCAACATCACACATTTTTATTTTTCGAAGCGCTGGAGAAGGAATTCTCTGATTTTTCCTGTCTCGCGGTGTGGAAATAACATCACACCAATGCGAGATTTTGAACGGCCGGGTCATCCGGATAGTTCGGGCGCCATTATAACGAAGTAAATTTCTCCGTCATTTTTGGTCTACGCCGGGATTCGAACCCGGGTCCCCTCATTCCGGAATAAGTTGCTCTACCAATTGAGCTACGCGGACGTTTTATTCTGATTCCTATCTGCCTTTATGTCGTGTGCGTCCTACTGGCAGGTACGTCACAACCCTGATAGAAATTTTGCAACAAGACACTTTAAATGCACTTAAACAGGACCTTGAGGTTCTAAACAAAGCTATTAGAACCCAAAAGAGGTGGATACCTTTGCGTATTGCGACGTACGCTGCTGCATTAAAAATCATGTCTCTGAGCGTGGTGTTCACATTACTCTGTCCAACCCCTGTATATTTTGCCATTAAAAAATCGAGTTTTTTAGTTTCAATGAAATATCTCACACATCCATGTTTGCTTTTGTGAGAGTAACTGTCATATGAAATTGTGATTCCTTTAACATATTTTGATTTCTTTTCCTTTAGATTCTCAGTTCTCGGTGTACAGCTATGAATCTTCCGCAAGCCTCGGTCAAGAAGTCAACGATTCTCCTTCGCATGACTCTAATCAATCCACACAAGCCAATGATGCCTACGGAGGAAGTAAAAATAACCAGGCAAAGAAAACTAATGCTCAGATAACAAAACAGCTTGTCCAAGAGACGCTGATAGACGAAGGACTTCGAGTAGTCAAAGAACTGGCCAGTCAAATTAAAGACGAATCAGAAACAAACGCATCACCAGTGGCAAAACCAGAGGGACGCCCTCGAGGTAGACCACCCCGCCTAGAAAGGGACTATATTCTGACCACCGCTGGCTCTACAGCACCAGGACATTGTATTAATTCTAGTGTAGGAAGTGCTCGAAGTACCCCAACGCTAGTGACGCCGATGCAAAATGGACACAGTCCTATTTCAGTAGGTACACATTCTGATAGTGATAGTCCTTCCTGCCGTAATGGCATGGTGTTAAACCTTCGATCAAGTCAAGGACTGGAAGGAAATAGTGTAACTGGCAATGGGGTTGAGACTATGTCAGACATTCAAGAAGACATAGTGAGTAGTGAATCTGAGAACAGCCTCAAAGCCCTTCTTGCCTTCTCTCAGAAAGGAATTAAGCAGGAACCATCGTCACCCAACAGTCTGATAAAAATGGACTGACTCTGCTATTTTTGTTAGAAAATGCTGAAGTATGTGATATTTTATGTATTGCCATCGCACTTGCCATTCTAATTTGCGGCACAAAACACCGGTTGCTGCGATGTTTCTAGACTAAGCTGTAGCCGTGTTTGTATTTCATTCAGACTCTTGTACATAACACATTCGACTGTACTTTAGCATTCAGGAAGAGGAAAGTTCTCTGGCTGCTAAATCTTGTCGAGATATAAGATGTCTAACATAAAATCCCTGTGATGATATGTGAGCAATTTTTTGCTGGTGTGCAATATGTAAGGTTTGCTTGTACAGGCAACAGTGGTCAAACCACACTTATTTTCTCTGCCCATTGATTAGTCTGTGTTACCAGACTGTAACAAGATTGATAAATGTCTGTGATTTTTCTTTTTTAATCTAACGGCTGTGATTGACTTCAAAAAAATGGTACAACAGTATGGAGGCCAGTAAATGTCGATAATTTGTAAAAGAACGTCTGTATTTAGCATCAGTTCCATATGAGGTCGTTAGCCGTCATTTTGCCAACCAGTATCATGTTCATATAATTGCCATATAGCATGTAGCTTTCATTTCCATCGGTCATAATTTCGGAAGTGTCACGAATTGTTTCAGTGATCCTGAGTTATTGCCTTTGTCTCCTGGATTGTCAGCAACAGCCTACCTTGGCTGTTCGTGGTGCTCACATGATGACCTTTTTCCAACAGTATACATATCAGCTACGTCTACCCATTACTGTTTACAAAATCCAGCTAACAAGATACCAGCCAAATAGTGTTTTGAGAGTAAGGAAGTTTAAGTATATCATTAAGTTCTGAAGAAACACACACAAAAAAAAAAACAAAAAAAAACAAAAACAAAAAAAAACAGACAAAATGTTAACTGATGTTACGTTGTTTTAGTATCATATGTTTACTTTGTATGCAGATTTTATTTCCTTTCGTTACTATAGTTATTTTAATAACATCATCATAGCTATTAACATTCTGCAATTAATTATCCCTGTTCTGAAGCAAAATGTATTGTCATGTTACCAAACTAGTCAGAAAAGTTAAACTGCTTGTGGAGCCTTTTAGTTGTGTAATGAAATTTTCTTCCACAGTTATGTGAATAGTCGGATGAAATGCCTTACGAGTATTTATGCATTGTTTATTGTTTGTATGTTTTCTCAGCCTGTAAAAACATTGCTCTCTATAAAATGCTTGAAAAGGAAAGTAACGTCAAAGGCCGAAACCATATGCTTGTACATTATTGTTTTCATTTGTAGCTGTATCAGTCTGGGGTACACACACAAGGTTTAAAGGATCGATTCTATTATAAGCTAATAAAAATATTTTGTAAAATTTTGAGTGTAACTTGTGTTCACTAACATCTATCCTAATTCTAAAGCTCAACTTTAAAAATCACTGTCTTGTAAATTTAGTGCAAAAGTTTAAAGAGTTTTGTCCGAACTTCTATGGCAAAATTACTTTCTACATTTTGGTTTCATAAATGAAAGGAAAGGGAGAGAAAGTATTCAATGCGGACTTGGTATATATAAAGATGACAGTTTATTTGTTACACCTACCTAGTCGAGGGCAAATTGTCGGGCATGGAATATCCTGGATGTTTGAAGCGTCGTGTAGGACTGTTGTATCCTGCGGAGATTATTGAGTTTCGCAATTCCTGCAGATTGGACGGCAGCTCAGTCGTACTGTGAACAATGGGTTTATACGTAGTGCAATCAAAAAGTTCCGAGACTAGGTACGTAGCGCGCCAACAGATGGCAGTACGCGGATGCGCGAGCAGCGGTCGAGGGCAGTGACCTTCATGAGTCATTGTGCCGAGTGGCGTCGTTCTGTGAACATTCGGAGCTGTGCTACACGATATTTGGTGACCACGTGCAGAACACAGCTGCGATTTCGATATGCACTGAAACTAGAGCAGCGAGAGAACATCAAATTCTACTGCAAATCGGGAACGGAGACGCATGAAATGTTGCGGCAGGCTTATGGCAATGAAGCAGTGAGTCGTGCGAGATATTTTGAGTGGCACTCGCACTTCAACAGCGGCAGAACGGCACTGGAAGACGACGAGAGGTCATGGCGACCGTCCACGAGCAAAATCCCCGAGAATGTGGACAAAATTAGGTAATTGGTGCATGAGGATCATCCGAGAACCATTCAAGACTGCTCGATGGCTTCTGATCATCTCGGACGAATGATCAGAAGCCATTGCTTAGACCACTGCGCCACCGGGGCGGCATTTCTCAAACTTCTGACACCGCGGGGTCCCAACATTTTTTTCTATGCCAGTGTTTATAAATTCTGTTTATACAGGCAATGAGGATTTAAGAATTTCATTTCTGAGAAGTACTGGTTTCACTTCTGAGAAGCATTGATTTTATTAAACTAGCAGCATACCTAACACTTTTAGTGTTTCTCATATTCTAGTATTCTTTCATTAAAACCAATAGGGATCAAAAAAGAAAGAAAATGCTATTACAAATCGCTCCTGAAACAGTGAACCGACTGCGTCGCCCCGGTTCACTACACCAAATGACCAGCTCATGCGTGTCTGGAGGCGATCCGGCCAGCGCACCACCTGCCTTTACCTTGGAACGGCACACCTAGAATGGCTATCTGGAGAGCCATTTCGTAGGATAGCCGGACACCCTTAGTAGTCATCCGTACATCCTGACGGTTCAACGGTACGCCGACGACATTCAACGACCTGTTGTGTTGTTATTCCCCTCGCAGCATCACCGAGCAATTTTTCAACAGGATAATGCTCGGCCACACACGGGAACGGCTGTCCCAGACCTGCCTCCGTAATGTCTACATACTTTCATGGGCAACCCGATCTCCAGACCGCTCACCTATCGAACATTATAAGACGTCACCTACACCAAACATGGAATGTCGGCGAGCCGGTCCGCAATTTGGACACCATCTAGGATGCTATAGCAGAAGACATTATCCGCGAACTGTATGCGTCTATGCCGGGTAACCGCTTGTATTCGAGCCATAGGTGGCGCTACAACTATTGACTACTTGTTCCATTCGTGTAGCTGTTTTATCCGAATAAATGGCCCAACTGCTCTGGAATTGCATACATTTCCTTTCCTATACATGCATATTGGACATACCAATCTTCAAATCGATTGGATTTTTCCTTCTGGATGCTTCCTCTCTTTTTTTTTTTTTTTTTTTTTTTTTGCAGAGGGTGTATTTTGTTGTTCTTACCGCATCATTTGACTAAAATTTGGTGCTTATAATTTCACTTTCTTCGTCCTTCTGCATATCTGGGCACTATACACTCATTGTCATAAAAATCCGTGCACCAAGAAAAAACCGTGCGATTAAACGCGAAACTCGGCGAATAGCTACGGGGAGGGCAGGCATGTAAATGATTAAAGTTTCGTGCGATTCCGCATGCACGCGCGTCCTCGACTGGCGCTGCAATCGCAATCCTTGGGCTTATAAGTCACCTCGCAGGGGATTCCACATTCGTGCCGAAGTGCACGGTAAGATTAAGGTGGGATACTGAGCGATAGACATGCCGAGGAGCCGCCGTAGATGTGTGTACGGGAAGTTGACAGATTTTGAACTAAACCGTATCGTCGGAGTGGCCGGTGCGCCGAAACGGCTGCCTGTGGGACAGTACGTTGCGATCGTGTTGGGAGCAATGGACACAGGAAGGCACCCAGGCACTGGACGACCCAGACACACCACCAGCAGAGAGGAACGTGTGATCGTGAGAGCGGCACGCACAGATGCAACGACGTCCTTGTCCAATATCCAGAGACATGTGGCGGCAGTACAACGGACGCCAGCTTCCGCCAGAACCATTTCCAGACGCCTGGAAGAGGCGAATCTGCATTCTCGACGGCCCTTACGTTATCTGCCATTAACACCTGACCATCATCGTCGGCGATTTCAGTGGTGTCAGCAAAATGGAACGCTACGGACTGGGGACGTATAGTGTTCAGCGACGAATCCCGCTTCTGTGTCGGAACGGATGACCACCATGTCAGAGTGTCGAGGATCACACTTGAGCGCTACAATCGCAGCCTCACTGTACGGCGGCACAGAAGGCCTGAGGAGCCATCGCGTATGACAGCCGGACTTCCTTCGCAGTGATCCGAGGGACGTAAACAGCCCAGCGCTACGTAAGGAGATCCTGCTGCCCCATGTGCTGTGTTTCCTGGCGGGGCAGCCCGGAGCCATTTTCCAACAAGAAAACGCTCGTACGCATACGGCGCGAGCTTCCCAGGAGTGTCTACGTTATGCTTCGATTCCGTGGCCTGCCAGATCGCCTTATCTCTTGCCCATCGAGCACGTGTGAAACCAGATGGGACGCCAGCTTTCTCCATGCCCCAGTGTTCGTGATTTAGAGCGTCAGTTGCAGGAAGTACGGGTCAATCTGTCCCTGGATAACATACGGCGTCTTTTTGACTCCATGCCGGACTGTATCACCACATGTATCCGAACACGAGGCGGTCCGACGCGGTGCTGATGCTGACCGGAATGTGTACCGTATATCCGCGGGAAATCGCCCCGCTGCTGTGGTACTGTTATCACTTTTGTCCTTGGTATTTATCATCTCACTACTAAAATCTCATTTCAATCCAACGCCTCTTTCTTGGTGAGCGGATTTTAATGACAATGAGTGAATTTTGTGATTCTTGCAGTATTGAATTTCTATGATGTACAGTTTTTCTGAAATATGGCAAAATTGCATTTTTATGTTAGGCACGATATCAAGGCTTCTAAAGGTCGAATAAAAAACCTACTATTGTCCAAAGTTAACGTGATGCACACAAAATCATGAATAGCTCAAAATCCACATGACAGAGTCTAACGACACTTGGTACAAACATACATATATCGATAACACAGCAACATTCAACAGAAAAGGAGTGTCATCACTGCGTGAGAAGGGAGCATGCGCATGAGAGCATTGCAGTCCAGAAGTGATGCAGAAAGTGGCGCGGGTTTCGAGGGGCTAACAGGAAGTGTAATTCCATAACAGCGATACAGCTAGCACAACGAGACCTCATGTTGTTTAAAAGGCTTTGAATGAAATTTTTTAGGCAATAACCGTTTAACAGCCTGGAACGAATCTACTCGGGGTTAGGAAATGGGGCTTAAATCATCTCGAACGAATACACTGCCTGACAGAGAAAATGCCACACCATGAAGGAATGCTCGAAAACAGACCAAACTGCACACACAGATAGCTAAATCGTCACATACAGACTAGCTCCAGTGGCCGAATATACAGGATGATCAATAAGGAGTGTGGCCCCATTTTGGGCGATGCAGCGTTGAATCCGACGTGGCATCGAGGCAATGAAAATCCGAGTAGATTCCTGGGGTATCGTGAACCATGTGGTTTTGATCCGTGTCCACAGTTCATCTTCATTTTGCGGGCGTGGGAGAGTACTCAACTGACGTCCAATCGTGTCCACCAGATGCTCGATGGGCGAGAGGTCGGGTGATCGTGCTGGTCACGGAAGCATCCGCACACCGTGTAAAGCATTCAGGCTGATCCGAGCGGTATGCGGCCGGCTGATCCGAGCGGTATGCGCTATGTTGACGAGGTGGCCGCAGCACCTCGTCAACATAGCGGCGTGCCGTCAATGTGCCCGTAATGTGTACCAGCGGTGAGCGGATGTTGGCGCTGATAGCACCCCACACCATGATTCCACGTTGCCGATGCCGTGTGTCGCTTCACAACGGTGGAGGAATCCTCCCGTTGGCCACGCTGCTTCCAGACCCTCACACGGCGATCATCTGTGGTTAGACAGAACACCGATTCGTCGCTGAACACCACACTGTCCCATTCGGCACCCCACGCATCTCTGGAGCGACACCACGCCAAACGGTAACGACGATGGCTCGCTGTTAAGGGTAGCCTTCGTAACGGACGGATGGACAGCAAACCAGACGCAGCCAATCGGCGCGACACTGTCCGTTTCCTCGTACACTCTTCAAAATGCATGTCGCCCGTTGTGGTCTGTGCGCCCGCTACGCCATGACGTCGGATGTGACGATCGGTGCGCCGGGTCGTCTGTCTTCGTGCTCCAGTCCTTCTACGACGTTGCATAGATCCTTCCTGGGACCACTGTCTCCAAATGCGACTGACGGTTGTTTCATCACTTTGCGTTTCTTCCACAATACGACATCACTTTGCGTTTCTTCCGGTTCGACGGCCTACGATGACACCTCTCGTGAACTCATCCGTTTGACGAAATCGCGTATGACGGCGTCTTAACGGCAATGGCACCCCTTGTTCGTTCTCCAGACACGGTTACAGCAGAACCACTCACTTCTCGCGGCCGTGACGACGTCTCGACTGATGGCCTCACGGGTTGGTTGTCCGCTTATATCCCGCGCGCCGTTCGTGCGATTGGCCTGAAAATGCAATAATTTGCATAACTTGTACGTGTGCGCCAACCCTGCAATTTGCATGGCGCTGCGTTCACGTCTTCGTGGTGTGGCATTTTCTCTGTCAGTATATTCGTTGTCTAAGAAGTGGGCCAAACACGGCTGTAACGAGTGACCCTGTGCATCTGAGAACGTTTTTTATCCAAAGTAGTCATTTAAGGGGTGTATGATCATGAAGCGTTTTTCCTTTGTTATTCAAAGGGTCATTTAGGAGAATCATTGACAGCAATCCTTCCTGACTGAGTACCCTGTTAAAAGCTTTATAACAATGGTGACGAACCCAGGAAAGAAGAGATATTTTTGACTCCCTTGTTTCTTCGCAGTGCCAGATGACAAGCGGGACTAACCTTTTCGTATCACCCCCTTGAATTATGGAACATTGAATGAAAGACTAGAAAGGAGCGTTTATCACCTGCGAGAAGTTTGCGATCGATACTATTGCGATGTGAGGGTAAAATAAATTGTTTTGTGGTAGCTTTCGTAAAACGCGGCCACTATGTAAATTTTTCTGTTTGGGGAGCATAGAAAATTTTGGGCATCATCTGGTTCAGGTACATCGGCCGCTTAAAGGGATAAGTGCCTCCAGTGTCGCACGATTAGTCGAATAACGATTGGTCGACAGTAACGATTGATTGACAGCACGATTGGTCGACAGCACGATTGGTCGACCGTAACGATTGGTCGACATCACGATTGGTCGACATCACGATCAGTCGACAGTAACGATTGGTCGACAGCACGATTGGTCGACATAACAATCAGTCGACCGTAACGACTAGTCGACAGCACGATTGGTCGACATAACAATCAGTCGACCGTAACGACTAGTCGACAGCACGATTGGTCGACATAACAATCAGTCGACCGTAACGACTAGTCGACAGCACGATTGGTCGACATAACAATCAGTCGACTGTAACGACTAGTCGACAGTAACGATTGGTCGACATAACGATCAGTCGACCGTAACGACTAGTCGACAGCAACGATTGGTCGACATAACGATCAGTCGACCGTAACGACTAGTCGACCGTAACGATAGGTCGACTTAACGATCAGTCGACCGTAACGACTAGTCGACAGTAACGATTGGTCGACATAACGATCAGTCGACAGTAACGATTGGTCGACAGCACGATTGATCGACAGCACGATTGGTCGACATAACGATCAGTCGACCGTAACGACTGGTCGAGATAACCATTGGTTCAGAGGATTATGGTTTACATTCGCAGCGGTATCTCTCAGAACGTACTGACCTCTCAAAACGTAACGTTCCTTTTTGGAAATAATATCTTTTAGAATTTAGTCCTCAGAACGTACAGCATTATAACATATTATTTCCAAATAGGCCCCCTTGTCATCTTTTGTACTCTAAGTGAAACCTATATAGAGGGCCTTCTGAACGATGTTATTTCCAAAAGGGCCTCGGGGCGCTTTCGGTAAATTCCATATTTCTTTGTGTGTTCAAATAATCTCAACTGAGTAATGCCATATCTCTTTCTGTGTTCAAATAAGTCTTCCCTGTAACGGAGCTGTATAATTTTACAGACAATCTAATTAATACAATTTATACGTAATTTTATTAGATAAATTTTGAAACTAGAAAATCATGTGGCAATTTACCGGTGAGGTAATTTTCCGGTGGGGCAATTTTTCTGCGTGTGGCAATTTTCCGGGTTGCTGAAAGATGTGTGGCAATCTTCCGGTGGGGCAATTTACCGCCAAACTGTTTGCACTTATTCGTTTAGTCAAGTATTTTTGTTGTTTTTTTCCAAGTTCCGTTGACCATTTAATGTCGACTAATCGTTATATCGACCAGTCGTTACTATTGACCAATCGCTATGTCGATCAAACGTGCTGTCGACCAATCCTTACTGTCGACTAATCATTACTGTCGACCAATCGTTACTGTCGGCCAATCGTTATGTCGACCAACTGTTTGTCGACCAATCGTGTGTCGACCAATCGTTACATACCCAAGTGCCACTCCTCCAACAAGGCGCTTTAAAATCCCAGAAAGGTTTGGGGAGAGGGCTGCGGGCTTGCAGTTGGCCTTCCAATGGCATCGATGACATGCACTATCGGGTTCAGGTCCAGAGATCTCGTGGACCTCTCCATCCTGTGAATATCCTAACTCTCCAGATATTCGTCGACTAGACGAGCCATATGGGGATGGGCCTTATCCATAAAACGAAAATGGGGGCTACTCCAGAATGTCATTCCTGTAGAGTGTGGCTGTCCCGGTGCCTACTGGAAACATCTAGAGCGGCGTGCGTCGTTCCGACATGATGGCAGCCAAACCAGGAGTCCTCCACCCCCGTACTGATCAATTTCCCTAACCTTGGTGTGAAGATTTCGGATTCCCGTTTCTTCAAATGTACACAGGTCGAGAATCCGTGTTTAGGTTGTATCACACCGAAGGGAACACAGCCCCGTTGATCACGAGTGGCGGGGTTGGACCCGTGGTCAATGGGCCTGGTGTCGAGCTCAATTCAGACCCGATGCGACTAGTGGGATACAGACCATTGGCCTCCTTGCATTCAGATCTCCCCTTGGAGTCTTCTCTATACCCCATAGTCACATTAGATATTTGAAAATAGTACGCAGTCGAGTGACCACCTCCTACTTTTGACGTCAACAGCGCGTAGCCAATGAGAGAAGACACGAGTCGTGAGCTGGGTTGGACGGTACATAAAGTAGTTCTGTAGGCATTCTGAAAACATATAACTCGTTGCTGTCATAGATAAAAGGACCTATTTATCAGATTTTCAAAAAGGGATGATTATCGGGAGAAGGGAGGCAGTATTTCTGAAACAGAGCAGTTTATGAACTGATCGCGTGCTGATGTGTGTATCGTGATTGGGGAAATGGCACCACTGCGAATAAGCGACTGGAAACTGCGGAGCACCACGTGCCATTGATGTGAGAGGTGAACGTCGGGTTCGTAGGTGCGTGAGGGCCGATCAACACGCTACAGTGAAGCAACTCACTAGCCGAATGAACCAGGAGGCTATCGGAAGTGTGTCTAAAACGACAGTTCAGCGAACTCCGGTGCGTATGGGGCTCCGATGCAGACTGATGGTCACTGCACCTATGCTAACGAAGGTGCATCGGCAGAAAAGGCTTACATTTGCACGGCAGTATCGGAATTGGACCTCCGCTGATTGGCAAAGAATTGTCTTCTCCAATGAGTCACGTTTTCCGCTTCATCGAACGGATGGATGTTGGCGTATAAGGCGAGAAACATCGGACAACAAACACTTCAACCATTGCTGGAAGAACATAAGCTGGTGGGGACAGCGTTATGGTCTGGGGAATGTCGTGGTATTCTCTGGGTTCACTCATACCTGTGGACGGCACTATGGACCGAAATCGTTTTGAATCCATCCTTGCAGACCATGTACACCCATACATTGATTGTGTTCGCTGGGGAGGATGGGATCTTCCAGCACGACAATGCGACGTGTCACACAGCTAGAAATGTCCGAGAGTGGTTGGAAGAGCACGATGAAGATTTCAAAGTACTTCCCTGGCCCCCTAATTTCCCAGACTAACCCAATTGAGCATTTGTGGGACCACCTCGATGGTGTTGTTCGCTCTATGTATACTCCACCACGCACCCTCCAGCTGCTGGCGGATGCACTGCAGTCAGCATGGCTCCACGTACCTGTGAACGCCTTCCAGTACCTTATTGAGTCACTCTCAGCCCGTCTAGCTGCTGTCCGCTCTGCACACGGCAATGGGACTCTACCGTGTATAAGTCTTCGATGATCAAACAAGTTTGATAATCAAAGCGAAAGGATTAAACAATAACATCAAACTCCAAACATACAGTTAGTCTACGCACGCATAACAATTCTCTTTTCAAATCAATTACAAAAAAGTTCTACCTGAATTCTAACGAGAGCCCCAAACATCAGACGAGAGCAGACCCCTGGTACATCTTAAACATCCATCTTATCTCTGTTTTTCTTATAAGTCATTCTGCTTCTGACCTCAATCCAGGTTGCCACAAAATATTCATGCGAGCGCAATGAGACTGTGCCGCCGACCAATATGTAGCAACTTCAGGACTCAGTCATTTCTTCATGGTACAACATTACCAGCACGACGATTCCAGCATCTGGTATTTTCGTTCCCCGACAAGTTCGAGCTGTTCGACAGGCTACCAGGTAGATGTACCGATTGAACTGTGATTTCAATGTACACTAGCGAAAATTGAAACGAAAAAACTTGCTTGATACTTTATAATTCCGTCCACAGCCCCTTGTAATGCTTATTAATTTAAACAGTTCATCAAAGAATTACCTATCGTATATACACTGAAGAGCAATTGAATTAGAAACAGCTGGTGTTATGCAAACGTGGCGCTGTGGGCGGCCCTGTAAACGGAAACGACATGACGTATGCAGCGATCCGACAATATAAGGAGTGATGCGACGGGAAACAGTAAGAGTCGGACGAAGGATCTATTGTCGGGGCCCGACGAATGGGTCACTCCATTTCGGAAGTCGTGCAGGCACTGGGATTTTCACGAGCCACTGTGTCACGGGTGCACCGTGAGTACATCGAATCCGGTAAAACCATCCCTGCAAGGGCCAACTGCCGTGGACAACAGCGTGTGGATGAGCGGGGTCATCCCCGGCGAGCTCGCATTGTAACAGCGGATAAACGGGCCACAGTGCATGAAATTACTCGGCAATTTAACGCTGGTACACAAAAACGTGTAAGCAGCCACACCATCCAGAACCATCTCCTCGCTATGGGGTACAGAAGCCATCGTCCCACGAGGGTACCGCTGCTGACCGCACATCACAGGGTGCAAAGATTAGCATGGGCGCGGGAACATCGCCACTGGATCCTAGACATGTGGGAAAATGTTGCCTGCTGATGAGTCGAGATTCACGTTGGTACAAGCGGATGGCAGGACCACTTGAAGCGATGGATCCTTCTTGCCAGCAGGGTACTCTTCAAGTTGGTGGGGGTGACTGTTTACGTGGACTGAAATGGGACCGCCTGGTACGTGTGACATCGTCCCTCACAGGTCAGCGTTACCGGGATATCCTGGACGACAATTTGCTCCCGTTTGTGCGTCTTCAACATCCCACTGAGGACCTCATCCTGCAACAAGACAATGCAGCTCCCGAATTGTATCCGAATGGTTGGATGAACACTCCACCGAAGTGACCTCGCTTCCTTGGCCAGCTAGGTCACCTGACCTCAATCCCATCGAGCACATGTGGGATGCCATCGAGAGACATGTTCGAGGCTCTGACCCCGCTCCTTCAAATCTTCGTGAACTGTGGGAGCTTGTTCAGGGGTCGTGGATCCGTATGACTTCCGAACGCTTCCTGTGTCTTGTCGAGTCCATGCCGAAATGAATCATCAGGGCGAAAGATGGTGCTACACATTACTAGACAGGTATCTCTAATTCAACTGCTCTTCAGTGTACATTTACTGTATTAAAGAAGGAAGCGTACAGTTTAAATTAATAACCATTACTCATTTGAAAATCTGATTTCAATCCAGAAGGAAACGTTGGATTGAAATGAGATTTTAGTAGTGATATGGTACATACCAAGGACAGAAGTGATTACAATATCACAGCAGGAGGACGATTTCCCGCGGACATACGGTACACATTCCGGTCAGCGTTAATATCGCGTCACACCGCCTCGTGCTCAGATACATGCGGTGATATGGTCCGCCGTGGAGTCAAAGAGACGCCGTATGTTATCCTGGGACAGATTGGCCCACACTTCTTGCAACTGACGCTCTAAATCACGAACATTGGGACATGGAGAAAGTTGGCGTCCCATCTGGTCCCACACGTGCTCGATGGGCGAGAGATCAGGCAATCTGGCAGGCCACGAAAGCATCGAAGCATAACGTAGACAGTCCTGGGAAACCCGAATCGTGTGCGGACGGGCGTTATCTTGTTGTAAAATTGCTCCGGGCCGCCCCGCCAGGAAAGACAGCACATGGGGCCGCGAGCTGTCAACGTCCCTCGGATCACTGCGAGGGAAGTCCGGCTGACATACGCAATGGCTCCCCAGACCGTTACGCCTGCAGTTCGGGACGGGTGCCGCTGTAGAGTGAGGTTGGGATTGTAGCGCTCGCCTGCGGTCCTGCACACTCTGACACGGTGGTAGTCCGTTCCCATACAGAAGCGGGATTCGTCGGTTAACACTATACATCGCCTGTCCGTAGCATCCCATGTTGCTCGCTGCTGACATCGCTGCAATCGACGCCGACGATGGTCAAGTGTGAATGGTAAAAAACGTAAGAGACGTCGAGAGTGCAGATTAGCGTCTTTCAATCGTCTGGAAATGGTTCTGGCGGACACAGGAGTCCCTTGTACAGCCGCCACATGTCTCTGGATATTGGACAAGACGTCGTTGCCTTTATGCGTATCGTTTTCACGATTCCACGGTCCTCTGTGCTGGTGGTGTGTCTGGGTCGTCCAGATACAGTCCGCCGCCGTGTCTGGGTGCCTTCCCTTGTCCATTGCTCCCAACACGATCGCTCCGTACTGTCCGACCGGCCCAAATGGCGGCCGTTTCGGCTCGCCTGCCACCCTGCCTCTCTCATTCCGACGATACGGCCTCGTTCAAACTCTGTCAGTTGTCCGTACGCACATTTTCGGCGGCCTTTTGGCATGTCTATCGCTCAGAAATCTCAACTGACTCTTACCGTGCACTTCGGCGCACATGTGGAGTCCCCTGCACGGCGCCTCATAGGCCCGAAGGATTGCGATTGCAGCACCGGTCTTGGACGCGCGGGCATGCGTGATCTCACGAAACTTTAATTATTTGGATGTCTGCCCTGCCCGTAGCTATTCGCTGAGTTTCGCGTTATGTGCACGATTTTTTCTTGGTGCGCGGATTTTTTTGACAGTGAGTGTACTATCGATGGTCATTGTAACACTAGAGCTTCTTAATGTTATGCTTTGGATAGCTAGCACAAAATCCTTAATAATCCTTAACAATATTAGCCTACCTAACTGCTAGAACAGAGTCGTTTGTAATTTACGAAAACCACGGTCTTTATTTTATCTTCAAGGTACTTGAATTCAATAGTTCATCAATGACAATCATGAGGAACAACACACAGGACACTTTAAACGGTTGATAACACTATGCTACGATAAATACAACACTCTGAACCTCTATAGCTTGAGGTTCCAAATATCTTAGTCGCAATTCAACTTTAGCAGAAATATACACTACTGTTTGTGAAAACTGAAGCACCAAGAAGGAACGATGCGTTTCGAATGAAATTTATACCACAGACTACTAATATGACTGTACATAAGTGATTTAATTTTCAAAACAATACAATGATTTTTACCTGCATAAATTAGTATCTTGTGAAGCCTCCGCGAGCTGCAATAAGAGCTTCTAAACGGCATGGCATTCAATCGAAAAGGATGATTTCTTGTGTCCTGGATTATTTCTTGCCAGGCGGCATGTATGCGAGGGACAAATCATTGGTACTGTCTTCTGGAAGACCGGTGGCGCAGTGGTCTAAGCGATGGCCTCTGATCATTCGTCCTAAGGGGTCCGGGTTCGAATCCCGGTGGGGCATGGGTGTTGTGTTTGTCTTTCGGCACTGGCTTTCTCTCTTCCCTGGAACCAGTGACCCAAAATTAGGGACGAGCGACTGCTTATAGCCCATTGAGTTGCTCACGGTTGTCGTTAAACCTCCAATAAAAATAATGACTTTGATGGGCCAGTTGCCAACTGACCACATCCCAGACATGTTCAATAGGCGACATGTCTGACGTACGTGCAGACCAGGGAAGAAGTGGTACCTGCTGGGCTGCGGAGAGGGCTTAAACATTCCTGGCAACTAGCGGTCGGGCATTGTCTGCTGGAATATAGCGCCAGGAGTGCTCTGAAGGAAGGGTATGACTTCTGGCTGTACAACTTCCCTGATGTAGCGGTCGCTGCTCAGATTGAACCTCAAGTTGTAGCAGCCGATGATCGCGAATGGTACCCAATGGCACCATCACACTTGGCGTTCGGCCCGTATGGCGCTCGACAATACATGCTGGAAGTAGGCGCTCACCACAATACTGTCTAATGCGTATGCGGCTATCATGGTAGTCCAAGTTGAATCGGGACTCGTCCGAAAACATATGTTTCTAATCAGCACGCTATTGTCTGTATTGCATTCCAGTCTGAGGCGTCGATGGTTCAGGGTCAAGAGAATGCGCCGCAAAGGGATGCGTGCAACCAGTCCTCTGTGCAGCAGATGGCGTCGAACTGTGGAGGCAGACAATACCACACCTATTGCAGTGCTCCACCGTTGTGCTGACACTTGTGACGTTGCGGAGCGGTTCGTCACTGCCATGCAGACGAGGTATCGGTCATCCCGCGGTGTCGTCACATTTCTCCATCCAGTCCCGTCTGAACCGGAATGTCGTGGCGTTATGCCCGTCCGAACCGGAATGTCGCGGCGTTATGTCCCGTCCGAACCGGAATGTCGCGGCACGAAAATTCGCCTTCACGCAGACCAATCATTCATCCCCGTTTAAACTCTGTCACCTGGAGACCCTTTTACAACTCCTGCGATGCACTACTGGTGTGTATCCTAAACATCCCTCTCTTTATACCCATCACTCGACTGTTTAGAGGGCGCTGCCGGGCCCAGACCTGCGCAATGACTCTGCACTTCTAATCATTTGCATGCCTTACCCTGGTCTGCACATCCTGTAAGTTTAACGTGATTACCATCATTCCTTCACGGTCTTGCAATTTTCACAAACAGTAGTTTATATCTAGATTTGCAGTTACAACGCAAGGCTGAACTAATCTACCCACACTTAACTCTGCTCGTTCCACACATTACACACACTGAAGTACCAAAAGTCATTGCATAGCAGTATGCTAATTTTTTTACTGGCGTTTGCCGTCGTATAAAGGCTTCGACGCACTCCAGGGTTTTTATCAGTTGCGAGGTGTAATCTCGTGAGTCAGGTTGAACAACCGCCAGTAGGGTTATGGCAAGCCGACGTGAATTATCGGAGTTTGAACGAGGCATGGTAGTGGAGCTAGACGGATGGGACATTCAATTTTAGAAGTTGTGCGAACAACAATCTTGGTCAGACGCCGATGGTCACTGTCTAATGTGTGTACCGAAAACATCACCCACCGTGGACAGCGCAGTGGCCGACCACGGGTGCTGAATGACCGTGACCAGCGGCGTCTGACCAGGACTGTCCTTGCTAACAGACAAGCGACACTGGCTCAAATAACATCCACATTCAATGCAGGGGGTACCAGAGACATATCCATCAGGCCAGCGACACTGGCTCAAATAACATCCACATTCAATGCAGGATGTACCAGAGACATATCCATCAGGTCAGTACTAAATGACCATGACCAGCGGCGTCTCACCAGGATTGTCCATGCTAACAGACAAGCGACACTGGCTCAAATAACATCCACATTCAATGCAGGAGGTACCAGAGACATATCCATCAGGTCAGTGCAGCGTAATTTAGCGTCCATGGGGTATGGGAGCAGAAGAGCCACCAGAGTGCCTTTATTAACACCACGACATCGGACACAGCGCCTCACCTGAGCTCTTTAATACGGTAATTGGACCCTGAAAGACTGGCAACATGTGGCGTGCTCCGATGAGTCCCGCTGCCAGTTGTTACGAGCTGATAGTAGGGTTCAGGTGAGGCGCAGACTCTATGAAACCATGGACCCAAGCTGTTAACAAGGCACTGTGCAAGATGATGGTGGTTCCATACATGTGTGGGATGTCTTTATGGCACGGTTTCAGTCCTCTGGTTCTCGTACACACGTCATTAATCAGTAATCGCTTTGTCGCTCTGCTGGATGATCATTTACAGCCCTTCATGGACTTCATGTACTCCAACTACAATGTGATTTTTCAGGAATGCACCATGTAATCGGGCCCAAGTTGTCCAAAATTGGTTCGAGGAGCATTCTGGACAGTTCAGACGGATTTTGTGGCCACCACGTTTACCCGACGTGAAGCCAATAGTGCACTTATGGGATGTGGTGGAAAGGTCCTTCGCGCCCAAGATCGTGCACCTACAAATACAAGGTAACTGTGGGCGTTTATTCAGACAGCATGGCTCAACATCTCTCGAGAAGACTTCCGGCCACGTCGAGTTGCTGCACTTCTCTGCACTAGAGGAAGTCCTATACGATACTAGGTACGTAGTCCATGACTTTTGGCACTTCAGTGTTCATCATTCTTATCTTATCAAATCATACACACGTCATTCAAACGGACCTCACAACTCTTGCCACATGACATTCATTGAATGAGAAAAAAATAACATAAAGGTTGAAACGCTGAAAGAGTAGGAACTCAAGATTGGCGTAAAGAAACTAAAAATTTAAGTTAAATTAGAAAATACGTCACACCATTGCCTCCGCCCGTCTGTGGGACTTAACTACAGTTTCTGCTTGCAAATGATTCCGGAAACGACTGACAGGAATTTTACGATTTTTGTGTGTCCGGAAGTCGATTTTAATCTCTTCGTTTCTCTCAAACCATGTCAAGGCAAAGTGTGTTTTTGCGGCATTGAAGAGTTAAATGGGATGGAAAACTTCTATCATCGTGATATAACAGCAGCTTTTGTTACTCAAAACGATGAAGACTGTATAACGTAACCCTTTTTCGTGTGCGAGACTGGTGTTACGCTGTGTCTAAAACCATGACTAAGGAAATGTTGAACTAAATGAGAATACGATGAATTGCACGGGATAGCTCAAATTACAGCCACACGAAACATATACAGAAGCCAAACTAACGATAACCTTTTATTGGTCCAGCAACGATTGATGAAAATCCACAATATAGCACTACTAGTTTTATACTTCACATATAATACCTTAACTATCTATCGTATAATCTAGCTTAATAACGATCGAACACCGCCACACACATACACTGGCGTGTAGAAATTAAGGACGAGACGGTTTTTCGAATGTAACGTCGTGCAGAAGTGCTCAACATCGACTCAAATCATACCATAAGATCCCCAAGATGTAAGAATATGGGACAAGTGAGCAAAACCGTCCAAACAAGGAATCCAAAGGATACAAAGGCACTTTATTGAAAAGGTAGCTTCGAGCAGAACTAGACAGAAGACAAACGTCATGTGACAGGCGGCTGCCAAGAAAAATCCAGTCTTTAGTATCACCCCTGACTGCGTTGTAGGATTTACGTCTGTCCATGCTGAGGACGAGGTTGTCAAAGAGCTGTTGAGGCATCGCAGCCCATTCCTCTTGTAGCGCGTATCGCAGCTGCGGAATCGTTGCTGGCGGCTGGTGACGTGCTGCCAAGCGTCTCCCGAGAAGGTCCCACACGTGTTCGATTGGATTTAGGTCCGGGGACCTTGCGGGTCAATCCATGCGTTGAATATCTTCACTCTCCAACAGCTCTGCGACAGCCACTGTACGATGAGGTGTAGCGTTGTCGTCCATGAAGAGGAACTCAGGACCCACAGCAGCTCTAAACAGACGCAAGTGAGGCAGGTGAACCTCGGTACATTAGCGGACACCAGTGACTATGCCTCCTTGGAAGATGTGGAGGTCAGTACGGCTACCAGGCATGATACCGCCCCAAACGAGAATTCCTCCACTCCTAACCGGTCCCTTTCGATGATGTTGGAGGTGTGATTGCGTGTTCCCTGCTCTCTCCAGATGTGCATACGTTCAGAATCGCTCGTCAGACTAAATCGGCTCTCATCCGTAAAGAGAACTCAATCCCATTGCTGATGTGCCCAGTTCTTGTGTTCCTGGCACCACAGAAACCGCCGTCTCCGATGAGCAGGCGTTAATGGCACACACCGTACTGGTCGTCGTGCAAATAGACCAAATTTGTGCAGCCTCCTGGCCACGGTAAAACGCGATAATGGACGTCCAGTTGTCTGGTGCATGTGCCTTGCGATTTCTCCCGCTGTCTGCCGTCTATCTCTTCTCGCCTGTAGGACAATATACCGGTCGTCCGCCGCCGTAGTTGCTCGTGGACGACCACTACTAAACTCTCGGACAGCTGTTCCTGTCGTTTGAAGTGCGCTCCAAGCTCGTGAAACGATGCTTTGAGCGATCCCGAACTCCTCGGCCACACTAGTCACACTTCGACCTTCTTCCAACTTCCCAATGACGCAACCTCGGGTAAAGTCATCCAAATGTCGTCTACTGGATTTCCTGTTGGCCATTTCACACGGTGGCAGCAACTCTACGTCGTTCAAACCGATGTACACCGTGCAATAGATTTCACCGAATTGCTGAGCGTACACCGCCCGTGTGTTTTATACCCTTCCGACACTCCCCCCTCCCCTACGTCATGCTGCATATATGCGCATGCCCTACCGTACCGGACTTTAGTCTATCTCCTGAGTGGTCTTTCGGTCCGTTCTGCCGGTTTATTCCGCTGTTATGCTAATTTCTCCTCGTCGTCCTGAATTTTTAGTGTAGAAATCGCCCCACCCAGAAGGAGTGAGGATAAGAGGGTGAAATTGAGCATGCAAACAGGAATGCATAAGGGTTTACCTTGATGTTATTTTCAGCCACGTACAGTGTTCATCAGATAAGAGAATGCATCACAATGAGTACGCCTCAGTAAGTCGTTGCACCGCCACGAACGTTAATACAGGCAGCAATACGGCGTCGCAATGAATCATACAGCTGACTGATATCATCCTAAGGAATGGAACACCAAGCACGGTTGACTTGCTCCCATAATTCATCGAGATTGTGCGCAAGCCGATTCGATTGCAGACGACGTCCAATGTGGTCCCACAGGTATTCATTGGGGATAAATCAGGTGATCTTGCTGGCCATGACAGTGTATCACATTGAAAAAAAATGTCTTTCAATCACTGAACTGGGAAAACAAAGGGATAAAGATTAATGGAGATTATCTAACTCACCTTTGTTTTGCTGATGACGTAGACATTTTTGAAACTACCCCATCAGAGCTGCAGAGTATGATCCAGGAACTTGCTGACAAGAGTAAAGAAGTGGGATAAAAATGAACTTTCAGAAGACAAAAGTGATGTACAATGCTTTTACAAGAAATGAAGATTTATCGATTGATGGAGAAAAACTGGAGATAACAGATACGTACGTTTATCTTCGACAGCAGATATCAAGTGAGGGTTACATTGATGAAGAAATTAATTGGCGTATAAAACTTTGCCTGGAGAGCTTTTGGAAGAAACAGCATAATTTTCAAGAGCAATATGCCATTATGTCTTAAAAGAAAAGTGTTTGCTCGATGCATCCTTCCAGTGCTTACGTATGGTGCAGAGACGTGGACCTTAACTAAAAGAGACGTACAAAGGCTGCAGACAACTCAAAGAGGCATGGAGAGGTGCATGCTTGGTGTACCAGGAGAAATAAGAAGAGGAACTCGTGGATCCGAAAAATGACAAGAGTGGAAGACATCATGATCAGAGTTAAATCCCTGAAATGGCAATGGGCCGGACATACTGCCAGAAGGACAGACCATCAATGGACAGCCGAAATTTTAGATTGGATTCCAAGGGACAGGAAAAGACCCAGAAGAAGACCACATGGAGATGGGTGGATGGTTTGGTACCGTTTGAAGACGGTTTGGTACCGTTTGAGTACATACTGTGGCACCAGAAGCAGTTCGAAGTGGTTCTCGAAGTTGGCTACTGGTGGTACTAGGCCTTTTCAGAGTACTTAGGTAACGCTCTTACCTCCTGGTGGTCATCCTCGGGCGATCAATCCTGGGCCGATCTGCAACACTTCCATGCCGTAGAAATCTTGTTTGTAGCGGACTTACTGCGCTTTGCGAAACTCCTAAAGCAGCAGCTACATCGATCAGGCGTCCACTTGCATATAACATGCCAACAGCCCTATTTCAATGCTTAAATGTCGTCCGGACGTCATTTCAGGTTCATCCCGCACTGAAGGCAATACTTTCAGCAAACTTCTAACACCAAGCGATGAAACGACCCGTTTTCTTCTACTTTTATGGGAGCTCGTACGTCAAGTGCTGTGTCGTCACGTTGCTAATTTACCTATGACGTAGCTACCCTCACTGATAACTGATCTCCAGTAGTCGCTAAATGTGCATATCATCACGTTTTCCCTTCGCAACCGTAATATCCTTACCTTTTTGTGACCAGTGTTTAGTGACGGCAGAACAGACGAGAGGTGAGTTGGTGTGGAAAAATAGGAGAATAGTTGAGATGAAACTCAAACGGAAGAAGAATTGAGCTTGATGGTCTGAAGATGAGTTTGGTGCGGGAGACAAGATCAGGAAAAAGATGTCGCAAGGTGACTTGCAGGAAATGGAGTCGAATAAGTTGTTGATTCCCAGGTAACAAATCACGAATATCATGATTTCATTGATCTCAATGCTTTTGGATTTGGGGGGTATGTCTGAAAGAGGTATGAATGAAGGTACATAGATCTCTTAAACACCGCTTCCATACTGAAGGAGCAGAGCTGAGCCAACAAAGAAAGACTGGCAGGCTCAAAAGTAACGAATGAGATCGATGCAGCTGTAATATTCGAGATTCCTTTTGTCCGTTTTTCTTCAGAAGAAATGCTTTCTGTTCCTCCAATACACAAACTGTCCTTTTAAGACCATTTCTAAAAGAGAAAACTAAAAAGTAGTTATGCCATTTTTGGAATCAGTGCCTCAAATACACTATCTACCAACAAGTAATTGGACACCTGTGATAGCAAAGGAAAACGAAGTTTATTCACCTTCAATAGTTGGTGGAGCCTCCACGAGCGGCGATTACAGCTGCGACCCTCCGGTGCATACTCTCAACCAGGCGTTGTACGACGGCTAGCCGTATTTTCTTCCACTCGGCTTGGAGAAGATTCCTTCACAGATTTTGGACGGTGCGGGCACCCCTTAAGTCGACGCTCCAACTCGTCCCAGAGGTGCTCGATAGGATTGAGGTCCAGGCTCTGCGCAGGCCAGTCCATTCGATTATCCCAATTGTCACCATACCAAGCCATGGTGGACCTCGCAACATGACAGGTGGCATTGTCATTCTGAAAGTAACATGGGTCCACCCCGCAAAACTGCCACAACGTAGGAAGCACATGTTCATCCAAAATGTTGCAGTAGGTCTCGGCGTTGAGTCTACCAGGAATTGCGACCAAGGGTCCCGTGCCATAACATGAGAAACGCCCCCATAGCATAATTCCACTGCCTCCGAACTTCACAGTTGGCACAATACATTCCGGCAAGAGGCGTTCTCCAGGCAGACGCCAAACCCAGACCCTGCCATCCGAACGGTAGAGGGTGAACCTTGATTCGTCGCTCCAGAAAACCTGTTTCCACTGTTCAACGGTCCACTGTCGACGTTCTTTGCACCACGTTAGCCGAGCAGTGCTATTGGACTTTGCGATCAAAGGCTTGTGGCCGGCAGCACGTCCATGATAACCAAGCAGATGGACTTCCTTACGGATGGTATTCATCGAAAGAACACTCCCGGTTGCCTGTTAAAACTCCTCGCGGATGTGGCCAATCCGTTTGGTGCGGTTCTTCCGAATTTCTCTGGCCAGCACCCGTCGGTCTCTAACTCCCAGTTTTGTGGGTCTGCCGGGTCGGGGCACATTCCGACAGTCACCTGTCATCTTCCACTTGCTAATCACGTAGGCCACTGTCGATTTTGTGTACTTCAACTCGCTGGATATGTCACGTATGGATCGGCCATTTCTGTGATACCCGACGATTAAACCTTTCTCGAAATCAGAGAGCTCCGAACTGCGAGGCATCTTGCATGCGACTGGTTGCCTAGTTGTTTCCCACACGATATTCAACGGCGGCGGCCGTGACGTGTATCAGCACCGCAGATATCGTCGATTGCAGGGGTATCCAATTACTTGTTGGTAGATAGTGTATATTCAAGAATTGGTCTAACTTTTAAGGTACCAAAATGTGTGCTGGGCAGGGTAGTACACTACAACGAATATGATCAAATTATCCCATCAATTATACAAAGGCCGTTCCATAAAAACTGAGAATAATTTTTTTCCCGAGTTGGTAACAATGCGAAGGGTAAAAAATAATCACGAAGACGATTAACTGAATTAAGGAAGTATCTATGGCAGCAGATATTAGCCGTAGCAAACGATTAACTGATTTAAGGAAGTATCTATGGCAACAGTTATTAGCCGTGGCAGACGATTAACTGAATTAAGGAAGTATCTATGGCAGCAGATATTAGCCGTGACAGACGATTAACTGAATTAAGGAAGTATCTATGGCAACAGTTATTAGCCGTGGCAGACGATTAACTGAATTAAGGAAGTATCTATGGCAACAGTTATTAGCCGTGGCAGACGATTAACTGAATTAAGGAAGTATCTATGGCAAAAGTTATTATCCGTGGCAGACGACTCTGGTTTTGTTATTACGCAGTTGTTTGAGGTACGTCTCTATTTCGCCAGGCAGCTACGGGGCGAGTGATTCAGAGTTAAGCGCTAAAATTTTGCTATCTTTTGGGTAAAACGGCTCCAGAAACAGATGATTTAACGAAAAATGCTTACAAAGATAAATGTTTGGGTGAGTCAACGATTTTTAGATGGCACCATGATTTCAAACAAGGGCGTTTTGTCGGCTGAACTCGCTCCTAGGCGTGGTCGACCTGAAAGTGTTGTTACGGAGCGTATTGTTAACACTGTTTTGGCAATCGTGCAACGAGATTGGCGAATGATGTGTGAAGACATAGCGGCGTCAACGAATATTTCAAAACCGCCGGCATTCCACATTCTGCATGACAAATTACTGCTGCATCATATGTATTCCAGATGGGTACCTCATCACCTGACGAGAGAACAATTGTTAGACGGAGTTCAGGTGGGTCATGAGTGGAAACAAATTATTACAAAAGATCCAAACTTTCTAAACACAGTAATAACGCCCGATGAAACATGAAACCACTACTTCGACCCCTCATGAAACGCGCAATAATTGTCTGGAAACACCCAGGCTCGCCTCCTCCGAAAAGAGTCCGCCAAACCAAATCAGCAGGGAGGGTGATGATGATAATTTTCTTTGGTCGTAAAGGTGTAGTCTACCAGCATGCCGTTCCTCCACAAATTACTGTCAATGCTGAGTATTGCATTTCAGTATTGAAGCGTCTGCGACGACACATATGGATTAAGGTGGACGTCTAACGTCTAGTAATTTTGCTTCCTGTACTTCCAATGGGCAAACTTTTGTACACATTTTCTTCACAATTAATGCGTTCCCAAGGATGAAAATTTGAACATCGATTAAAATAACTTCATGTTATAACTTGGAACACTTAAAATTTTCTGAAACGTAACCATAATTAAGCAATTTAATATTTGTTTGTCTACTGACGTCATCAATGTACAGGTCGCGCCATCTTTTTTCTGGTCTCAACACCACCAAAGGGAAAGTTATTGATTTTTAATATAATTATGGTCATGTTTTAGAAACTATTAAGTATTCCAAGTTATTATATGAAGCTATTTTAATCGATATTCACATTTTCATCCTTGGGAACGCATTAATTGTGCAGAAAATGTGTACACAAATTTGCCAATTGGAAGTATAGGAAGCAAAATCACTAGACGTCCACCTTAAGCGACCGGAACTGGTGGGCAAGTGGACCCTACACCATGATAATTCCCGCCCACATGTGGCTGCTTGTGTTCAAAAGTTTCTTACAAAATGTAGTATTGAAATCATGCCACAGCCTGTCCACAGTCCTGACCTCGCCCCGTGCAATTTCTAGTTGTTTCCAACAATGAAGGAGAAGTTCCGTGGCTCAACACGAAGCTGTACAGGGGTCGCTAAAGCAGCTGCCATAAAATGCCACAAGCTTTGAAAAGTGGACTGAACGATGGGACCGTTGCATATCATCCAAGGAAAGATACTTTGAGAAAGAATAACATAACATACTGTGCAAATTAATTGGGACAAAGTAAAAAATCACTCTTTTTTTCCAAAACTGTGCCTTTATATCATTCTGTGCCTTGATATACACTGATAAATACCTGTATTAGTATGAAGTATGTCCTCCTTTAGCAGAAATGACCTCTTGAATTCGTTTTGGCATTGACTCCACTAATTGAGTGCACATATTTTTGACTTCATAATCGTGGAACCACACTTTTATAGCATTCGTTATCATGCGTTCTTTGGTTGTACAGTCCATTTTACCTAAACGTCTCTTCAAAATATTCCACAAGTTTTCTATGGGATTTAAGTCTGGTGAATTTCCAGGCCAATCAAGCAAATGAATTTGATTTCCCAGCATGAAATTCTTGACCAATTTCGAATGGCCAAAAAATTGGAACACAAGAACTGCAAGAATGGAATAATCCTACGTTGTAATATTTCTACGTACTTGGCTGAATTCATCATACCTTGAACAGGAACTAAGCTTCCAGTGCCATTTGATGTGAAAAAACCCCAAAACATCTGTTTCAGAGGGTGTTTTACAGTTTGTTTGACATGCTCAGGTCTTAAGGGTTCGCAGTTGCTTCGTCTAACGACATTTGCTTGGTAACCCTGCACAAAAAAATGAGTTTCATCACTGAAAATTACCTTTTTCCAGTCGTCAGCAGTCCATGATTTATATTTTTTGGCCCATGCTAAACGTTTTATCTTCATTTTCGCATTCAAATATTGTTTTTTCGTTGGTCTTCTTGCCTTCCGGCCAACTTCCAGAAGCCTACGGTGCACAGTTGAATCACTAACATCACAACCACTAGCCAATAAATCTCTTTGAAGTTCGGTGCTTTTTTTTTTTTTTTTTTTTTGGAGATTCTTCATTTTACTATTTCTGATTAGATATTTATCGGTTCGTGGAGTTTTTTTTTCTTTTCTCCCACATTTACCTCTCCTTTTTGGAGACGATGATCCAGATGCATTGTATCGCGTAAGCAGTCTTGATACACTTGATTTGCCTACACCAACTGCAGAAGCGATATCTCTCACTGTCATAGAAGTGTGATCCTTCAGAGCAGTTATTTTTACACGCTTCCTTGGGGAAATATCCATTTTTCAATACACGAAAGCAACACGAACTCACAGAGAGCAAAAACTAACATCCACCTGTCACACACGAAAGCTCACAACCGAAGCTGAAGTGCCTATTTCCTGTTTAAAACCGGTCAAACCACATTCTTACTATCAAGGTCTAACAGTCACACCACCTCACAGCTGATAAACCCGGTTTACGTGGGTTTCCGACATCAACTGGCGATCACATTACAATTCAGAGAATAAAATAGCTTGTCCCAATTTTTTTGCACGGTATAGTATATATATATTGCTGTACCTGTATTTCTTCATTTTGAGTGATTTTGCTCTGTTTTTATGGAACGACCCTTGTATTTGTAATACATTTTTAAACTTGTGAACGGATTATGCGGACTCCCTGTGCAAAAGAACAAAATCTGTTTTCCTTCTTCCCCCTCCTCCCCCGAACTGCGTGCTCCTGAGGGTTTAGAAAGTGTTTACATCATTGTAGCACTGATCCCAGGCTTAAATATATTCGAGCATATCTAATTGTGGCTGTAAAGGTGTGCCTGCGTTATTGAAATATGGATCACCTTATACAATCCGCAAAAGCATTCCTGACAAAGCATGGTTTAGCATTTTATTGACATAACGTCCGCAATGTCGCTTGCCAACACAATTCTATAATTATATAACTCGATGCTTTAAGCGTGCATTTATCGTGCAAAGGGTTGATATCCAGCATTATAAATTCTGATTCGATTCTTGTGTGTTATGGTCTCTAACAGTGCGTTCAATTTATTCCGGAAAGGTAATCAGATAAACAGAGTAGTAATATCTTGATGGAAAAGCTTTGCATGTTGATTTCACGTGTATCACAAAGGTTGTTTAATAGCGATGAAATCGATCTTGTGTGAAAGGACGTGCTCGAGCTACCAGTCTTGCCACAAGGGGTATGTAATTTGCATCTATACGATCATGCTGTCTGTAGTAGTACGTAAAAGTTCGTGCACTGGTGCTGTTACGTACGATGCTGTTCTTTTTGTCATCACATTATGTATGGTACGATGCACACTGTAAGAAATGAGTGGTGTGAATTCACGGAAAATTTCTGAAAATAACGTGCAGCAAAGTTGCCTGTGGGTATCCGTCTTTTTCAGAAATTTCCGTTTTCAAAAGTGCCCGTTTATTTTAACTTCCGTATTTTCAGAGATTTCCCCGTAGACAGAAATTCCGTTTATTTGAGAAAAGTCCATTTCAGGTTTTTCCGTATTTACACTGTAATTCCACAAAATCGACGACAATGTTCTTTTCAGGGGGTATCGTTCACTTGGTCGAAAGGTCACTTGAGCGAAAATCACTTCGCCGAAAATTACTTGATCCAAAGGTGGCGCAGTGGTCTAAGCGATGGCCTCTGATCATTCGTCCGAAAGGGGTCCGGGTTCGAATCCCGGTGAGGCATGGATGTTGTGTTTGTCTTATGGCACTGGCTCTCTCTCTTCCCTGGAACCAGTGACCCAAAATTAGGGACGGGTGACTGCTGATATAGCCCATTGAGTTACTCATGGTGGTCGTTAAATCTCCAATCAAAAAAAATGCTTACTAAGAAAATCTTTTTAGCCCAAGTGGCAGGAAGGAAAGGCAGAGGAAGGCCAAGGAAGACATGGGTGAATCAGATTCAGGAGTGTCTGCATGAGAAAAAGATTATGAGTATGATGTATAAAAGATCTTGTGTACGGCGTGTAATGGATATCAGTGAAGCCCCAGTTGTACACTGAAGAGCAATTGAATTAGAGATACCTGTCTAGTAACGTGTAGCACCACCTTTCGCCCTGATGACGGCGGCGATTCGTCTCGGCATGGATTCGACAAGACACCGGAAGCGTTGGGAAGCCATACGGATCCACGACCCCTGAACAAGCTCCCACAGTTCACGAAGATTTCATGGAGGGGTCATCTCTCTGGATGGCATCACAGATGTGCTCGATGGGATCGAGATCAGGTGACCTAGCTGGCCAAGGAAGCGAGGTCACATCGGTGAAGTGTTCATCCAACCATTCGGATACAATTCGGGAGCGATGGCACGGTGCATTGTCTTGTTGCAGGGTGAGGTCCCCAATGGGATGTTGAAAACGCACAAACGGGAGCAAATGGTCGTCCAGGATATCCCGGTAACGTTGACCTGTGAGGGACGATGTCACACGTACCAGGGGTCCCATTTCAGTCCACGTAAACAGTCCCCAGACCAGAGTGCCACCCCCACCAGCTTCAAGAGTACCCTGCTGGCAAGAAGGATACATCGCTTCATGTAGTTTGCGCCGTACTCGTATCCTGCCATCCGCATGTACCAACGTGAATCTCGACTCATCAGTTAAGGCAACATTTTCCCACATGTCTAGGGTCCAGTGACGATGTTCCCGCGCCCATGCTAATCTTTGCTCCCTGTGATGTGCGGTCAGCAGCGATATCCTAGTGGGACGGTGGCTTCTGTACCCCATAGCGAGGAGATGGTTCTGGATGGTGCGGCTGCTTACACGTTTTTGTGCACCAGCGTTAAATTGCAGAGTTATTTCTTGCACTGTGGCCCGTCTATTCGCTGTTACAATGCGAGCTAGCCGACGATGACCCCGCTCTACCACACGCTGTTGTCCACGGCAGTTGGCCCTTGCAGGAATGGTTTTACCGGATTCGATGTACTCACGATGCACACGTGACACAGTGGCTCGTGAAAATCCCAGTGCCTGCACGACTTCCGAAATGGAGTGACCCATTCGTCGGGCCCCGACAATTTGCCCACGATCAAATGCGCTTAGATCCTTCGTCTTACCCATACTGCGTCCGACTCTTACTGACTCCCGTCGCATCACTCCTTATATTGTCGGATCGCTGCATACGTCATGTCGTTTCCGTTTACAGGGCCGCTCACAGCGCCACATTTGCATAACGCCAGCTGTCTCTAATTCAATTGCTCTTCAGTGTATGTCAAGATCGGTGTAAATAGAGAAGTTTGATACGACAACAGTAAGTAAAAAATATCTGGTAGTTTGTATTTCTTTTTGGAGCTAACCTCTGAATCTCAGAGAACAGCTTAGTGTATGTATGTATAATTCGTAGAATTCCTCTTAATTAAAATATCCAAGAAAGGGAGCGAACATTCATTTTCATGTTCAATAGTGAACTTAACAGAGGGATAACAAGATGAAAAAACCTCAGCAAACTGCTGTAATTGCTCAATTAAGTGAGGCCAAAAAATTAAAATATCGTCTACATACCTACAAAATAAAAGGGATTTGTACTGACATGTAGACAGAACCTCTTTCTAAATATGTTGAAGAAGTAGCTCTGCCAAAACTGGGGATAGGGACGAACCCATAGGTTCCCCTTGTTTTTGTTGGTAAACAATTCCATTAAAACGGAAATAACTGCGCTTAGCCCAAAAGATCCCTTAATTCTGCCAAATTTGCAGGATGTTGTTTTTTATTTCTTCACGGCCCTTTTTAACATGTCTCAGATTTTTTGCAATCACGGTTAGATCGGGTGAGTTTGCAGGCCAATTGAGATGTGGAACGTCCCTCTCATGTTCTTCAAACCAATCCAGCACAATTCTAGCTGGAACGGACACGAGAGTTATCTTCTTGAAACACAGGATCCATTACGTGCCCTTCTTGTTCCAAAACCTGGACAAATGGCAATAATGCATTATTAAAAAGTCTCACATAATCCACAGATTTCATACGGTTGGACACCTCAACGAATGGTTTAATGCCAGTACTTGAAATACAGATCCAAAACATTACATTTCCACCTTCTTTTTGTATAGCTCTTTGGACACATTCTGAGTGAAATGCTTCTCCGGCCTTCCTCATGACAGTGGAGTAATCATCCTTGTATTAGGTGTAGAAACAAGTTTTAAAGCGTTTTAAGACAACGCAACGTGCAGTTTGAGAGAAAACAACAATACCTTTACGAATCAAAATACGCGCCGTCATTATCTATCACCTTCCGCCATCGGTTGGGTAGCTGACGGATCCCAGCCATGAAGAATACTTCGTCGTGTGACGCGATGAAGTCGTCAACCCATTTTTGCACTTCGTCACATGTCCGGAACCGTACAGCAGACAAACCATGTTGCATCGACCGGAACAAATGATAGTCTGAAGGGGCTATGTCGGGACTATACGCCGGGTGCCCCAAAACTTCCCAGCCAAGCGTCAATAACGTTTTCTTGACCGATTTCGTGACAAGCCTTGTCGTGCAGTAACTTCACGGGACGCAATCCTTTGTCTGTGGATGGACGTTTCCGACAGATTTCCTGGTTCAATCGAAGCAATTGTTGCTTCGATTGATATCGTTTTATTTTAATTTATATAATCGTTTTTATCTGTAGCATGTTCAAATGACGTCATCACGTCCTGATTTACAAAAGCACAGTAACCTGCCTAAATAATACATATCCTAATATCTTGTCCCCGATGTCAAAAGATATTTCCGACACTCCTGGTGGGTTACAAGACTGCTGACGCTCAATTTAGTTTTTAAAAAATGAATTGAAGATGCAGAAGGAAAATTAAAAATGTTTTTTTTATGAAATCATGAAGCAAAAAACAAAACGGGATGCATATTGAGCTGTGGTTATACGCATATAACTTGCTTCTTGCTCCTTTTTCAATATTTCTGCATGTTTCATACGATTAATTTTAGAAAAAATGATAGCACACAAATTTCGTGAAACGATTCTGTGATATGTCAGCATGGGTGGACTGGCGAACCGGGACACCGGGTTATTTCCCGGTGTACCACTCGAGAAATGGCCCACTTTGTCTGGATTGTTTAGAAAGAACGAATAATTATTTTGGTTCTTATGAATAAGAATCCATAACTTAACTTGAGCTCTATGTTAAATATTTTGTATTTGTCTTTAAAAAAAAATAAATGGGGTTTCCTTCTATCTATATGTATATGTTGGGCGTTTGCTCTAAAATGACAAAGCAAAATTATCTCTACTTCAATGAAAAAGTTGCCGCTTGAACAAGCACGCTGTTATAAATAAATTATGCTAACTACAGTTAAGTTCAGGTCGTTGGACAAGCCAAAGGGTCATTGGTAGGCTCTACCATCCTTTTGTAATCTTGAAAGAGACACTGGTAACAATTTTGATGGTCCATCATCCCCATACTCTTATCGACGTGCAGACATAGAGCACAAAGCGATTCTCCGGCATAGATGTTCCGAATTCCGTGCCCCATCTTATAAGAAACAACGATTTACCAGTGCGGATTCATGGATCAAAATGGTATTTCGTTAGTCAAAATACTGGGTAGACTTCAACAAGGCGTCTGATCAAGGAGCTGGTACGAATGCCGTTGCGTGGTAGACAATCAGTGAGACAATAAATATAATTATCTGGTACAAAACCCAGTTTACAGCATGGTTTGAGAGGATTTTTAAAGTTCTTTCACGTTTAAATTGCTATTAAAATTTGTTCACGATTGAATTAGTTTTGCAATGCCTAATTTCAACAGTCCTCTTTCATAAAGGAGTTAACAGAATTTTTTTCACGGGAGAATTTATGAAGTGTTTCCTCGTGGCTACGTCTGTACGCGTGTTTGTGTATGGACCACAAGACTAAAATTATCTGCCTTGTTTCGTGGACCTAATATACCTCTGCATGTTAGTATATAATTTGAACATCGATTAATTTGAAAGAGAAATAATCATGAGTCAGATTTTGAAATTTAAATGATATTTGAGAAGTTCTGAAGTGAAAATACGAGTTAGTTTCTTTTACATCTCTTAAATAATAGCTTCTTTTTTTCTCTCCAGTTTTCATCATCACGCTGGGTCCCACTGATCCCGCCAGCCTAGCTGCGCCATCTACCGCTGAAATAACGCGAACATTTCAATTTACAGCTGGAAAGATGCTATTGTTGCGTGTGCTGCCATCTACCGGCAGCTGAAGACGTTATACTACCATTACCTGTCGGAATATAATTTTTCATTAAAAAAGTTTTCCGGCATTCACTGCGTTAACACGGACGAAGTACAAAAGCAAAATGATATACTGCCAACACCCGTCGGAATAATTTTGCATTAAAATTCTCTTTCTGCACATTTTTAATGCGGACAAAGTACAAAAACAAGAATTTGAGAGGAAAACTAGAAAAAAATTTAAAGCAAAGAAATTCTAAACGAATATTCGTTCGGGGCTTTTCAAGGAAGAAAGGCAAATTTTTTCTTTGATTTAGCGTCATTTTAGCTTAACAAAAATTCATACTACTGTTGTTTTAAAAACGCCATTGTTTGAAAGTGTCAGTTATGAGCTTTTCGACTCAAATGCTTGATCAAGAAAAGCTTTGCAGAAAAGTATACCTTTTATTTTAAATAACTAATAATGTGATTTTGATCTGCCAACGATGAAAAGAAATTGAGTTCACATCCCATAGGAGTTTTAATTTTCAGTGTAAATGTTAAATAGGGTTTAAGAATTGAATGCTAATGTCATGGGAAAACTTTTCGTGAACGCCAAAAACGAAACGTCGGAGTTGCGTAAATATTAAATTAAGTGAATAGTCGATTGGTTATTATCCACTGCCTCAATGGCCTGAAAATATTAAAGAGCGCCAGTTGAATAAGCAAAGAAAAGGAGATTTAAAAATAGAATAACAAATTATTCTATTTATTTGAGATTTATAATTCTATGTATTTGAGATTTATAATGCTATTTATTTGATATTTATAATTCTATTTATTTGAGATTTATAATTCTATTGATTTGGGATTTTAATTCTATTTATTCGAGATTTATAACTATTTATTTGAGATTTTTACTCCTATTTATTTGAGATTTTAAATATATTTATTCGGGATTTATTCTATAAATAGAATCATAGTCATTATAAGAATGATGTACCCAACGTAAATAGGAGAAATATTCATCTTAAAAACGTAGAACTATATGTCTAAGAATGTTAATTCCCGAATGCGTCTGTTCTGCACGTTCTACAAAACTAATGGAATATTAAGGTGTATGAACGTTGATAGGTTATTGCTTAAGAGCCGTGATGCCGAATAAACTTTCATCACATTAACCAGATGATAGGTAAAGTTACTCTTAAAAATTTTGAAAAGTGAAAAATTTCCCTCGTCAAAGATACTACTGGTAGGTAAAATTAGCCTTAAAAATTTTAAAAAGTGAAAAATATCCCTGGTCAAAAATACAATGAACGTTGATAGGTTATTACTTAAGTATCGTGATCAGGGCCCTACGCACAGCACAAGATAAGGCCTCTCAGCAGGCCCGTAGTCGGGATTCTAGAGGTGGGTGGGCAACTATTTTTTAGGGTGGGCATTTATATAGGGTTTTTTCTTTTTGTTTTTTGGAGGTTTAACGACCACCTTGAGCAACTCATTGGGCTATAAGCAGTCGCCCGTCCCTAATTTAGGGTCACTGGTCCAAGGTAGGGAGAGAGACAGTGCCGAAAGACAAACACAACATCCATGCCTCACCGGGATTCGAACCCGGACCCCCTTCGGACGAACGATCAGAGGCCATCGCTTAGACCACTGCGCCACCGGGGCGGCCTTATATAGGGTATATACACTGGTGTGTAAAATTAAAGGGTAAGTACCGAAAACGCCGGATATGCGAGGGTGGGCAGGTCCCCCCCCCTTCCTAACTACTGGCCTGCCTCCCACCGTCCACATTCTAGAATAGAAAGAGTAAGTACATTTGTCATCGCTAAATATATATTATCAATTAATTTAAAAGTTGATTTAATAAATGGGACACTGTGAGGGTAAAAATAGGAAATATCTATTTTTAATAAATCTTAATATTAGCAAGGAAATTCGCACTTACAAGATTGAACACTATTTAATAGTTTAGTATTGTTACTTTCGCATTTAATTATGTAATAATTCAAATATCCACAGATGTTAGGTTATTCATCCCCTTCTAATTTTATTTTTAGCCGATGAACATTATTTAGACTAGATACCGACTAATATTTTGGGTGCAAGGTGAACTTCCATGTAGTTGATTAATCACCTGTGATATGTTCAACATTGTAGTAGAATAATTCTATTGACAGGTGAATGACAAACATGAGAATGATAAACAGAAGGATAAACAGAGAAAACATGCAAAAAATGTTTAAAAATGAATCATAAACAGAGCAAAATTGAATTACAAACAGAGCAAACATGCAAAACTGGATAATTCTCACACTCATAAAAGCACATTATTCAGCTCATTAATTCGCTTAATTTAGACTCAAACCGTTTTTAAATCTGATACTTTACAATATGAAATACTGCTGTTCAAATGAGGTGGTAGAGAAAGAGCCTAGTAAAATCACCAGTGCTAATCTTCATTTCAGAAAAAAATAATAAGTTAATAAAATCATGCAATGTATTGATTATGATACGCTTTCTAACATCATTACTCAAGTTATCAGGATAATGGCTGTGGAATAACTCTCGCTCCTGTGCCTTGACCTTTGACCCCATTTCGATTATGTTAAACAGAATTGGTTCAGTATACCTCCGGAACAACATACTGAAGTTTCGTCGCAATAGAAGCATTTTCAGTCAAGTTATGAGGATAATGGCTGTGGAATAAATCTCGCTCCTGTGCCCTGACCTATGACCCCATTTCAATGATATTCAACAGAACCGGTTCAGTATACCTCTCGTACAACATGATGAAGTTTTGTCGCAATCGAAGCATTTTTACGTACGTTATGACACATAAGGGCGATGGAATGGATCCCGCTCCTATGTCCTGGCCTTTGACCGATTTCACCCATTTTCAATAGAGTTCCTTCCCAAGTTGTTCCCTACTACATACTAAAATTTCATCGAAATCGAACCATTTTTACGCAAGTTATTGTGAGGACAGACAGACAGACGGACGGACAAAGCTAGGAGCATATGCGCTTCTTCAACCTACGGTTGGAAAGCATAAAAAAAGGACTTTTTCCCCAAATGTTTTTTACAACTCATAATAATTATCAATAAAAAAGCATATTTTTTGTGCATTGCGCTTCCAGGGCCGCCTATAATGCGGGGCCCTAGGCCCGGGTCTTGCAGGCCTAGGCGTAAATCAGGCCCTGATGGTGATGTCGATATGCAGTTTAATGTACTTCAATCACATTAATCAGACGACGCGGAAAACTATCCCTCATCAAAGACTATGAACTTTGCTAGGTTACTGCTTAAGTGTCCTGATGCCGATGAGCATTTGGATGTAGTTTTATCACATGAATCAGATGATATGTAAAATTGCCATTGCAAATTTTAAAGTGAAAAGTATCTCTCGTCAAAAATGCCACTGGTAGGTAAAATTACTCTTAAAAATCATAAAAAATTTAAAATGTCTTTCGTCAAAGATACTATGAACTTAAGTATCGTGATGCCGGTGTGTAGGTGAATGTACTTTCACTATACTCACCAGATGATACGTAAAATTTCTCTTAAAAATTTAAAAAACTAAAAATATCCGTCGTCAAAGATACCGCGAACGTTGATAGGTAATTCTTAAGTGCCGTTATGCCCATGTGCAGTTGAATGCACTTTTGAAAATCGTAAGTAAACTTGCGGAAATCGAATAAGATACTTCATCATCATTGTCAACCATTATCAATCCACTGCTGGACGAAGGTCTCTCCAGGCCTCTTCCACAACGGTCTGTCTTGTGCCAGTCTCCTCCATGCTACTCCAGCATACTTTCGAATTTCATCCACCCATCTCCCATGTGGTCTTCTTCTGGGTCTTTTCCTGTCCCTTGGAATCCAATCTAAAATTTCGACTGTCCATCGATGGTCTGTCCTTCTGGCAGTATGTCCAGTCCATTGCCATTTCAGGGATTTTCCTCTGATCATGATGTCTTCCACTCTTGTCATTTTCCTTATCCACGAGTTCCTCTTCTTATCTTTGCTGGTTACGCCAAGTATGCATCTCTCCATGCTTTTTTCAGTTGTCTGCAGCCTTTGTATGTTCTTTTTTAGTTCAAGTTCGTCTCTGCTCCATACGTAAGAACTGGAAGGATGCATTGATTAAACACTTTTCTTTTAAGACGTAAAGGCATATTGCTCTTGCAAATTGTACTGTTTCTTCCAAAAGCTCTCCAGGCAAGTTTTATACGCCGATTAATTTCTTCATCAATGTGACCCTCACTTGATATCTGCTGTCCAAGATAAACGCACGTATCTGTATCTCCAGCTTTTCTCCATCAATCGATAAATCTTCATTTCTTGTAAAAGCATTGAACAACACTTTTGTCTTCTGAAAGTTCATTTTTAATCCCACTTCTTTACTCTTGTCAGCAAGTTCCTGGATCATAATCTGCAGTTCTGATGGGGTAGTTGCAAAAATGACTACGTCCTCAGCAAAACGAAGGTGAGTTAGATAATCTCCATTAATCTTTATCCCTTTGTTTTCCCAGTTCAGTGATTGAAAGACATTTTCCAATGTGGCATTAAAGAGCTTGGGAGATATGGTGTCACCTTGTCTCACCCCCTTTCCAATTTTTATGTGTGTTGTATTTTCAAACAGCCGAATCTTTGCTCTTGCATTTTCATAGATGTTATTAATAATGTTAATGTATGCATCTTCAACACCGCAGGATTTCAAAGCCATTGTAACTACGATTCGCTATATTGTATAAGATAGTAAGTCTTTATACTTTCTAAAGGGCAGAAGATAGTAGTCTTTACTTACAGAAATCGTATTTATTTTTCTTTACAGCACACCACTTTTATAGCTCATCAATGTTAAGAATCGATAACCAATCGGTTACTTTAAAACAGTCAACAGCACTACACTTCGGTAAAAACTGTGTTTCGCACGAAAGGAACATGTAAGTCATAAAAGCTGTCTACGTACGATTAAAAAAATATCCCTGCTGATACTATAGACTAGTTTAAAAAGACTTTATTCACAAGTATAAGCAAGTTAAAAGCGAGATCTTTCGGGATCCCTAGATCCCATCTTCAGGCTTAAGGCCATAAAGAACAACAAGTGGTCCACTTATATACGATCAGGTTTGACCCATGATGCAACGTAGTAGGCGTTGACATCGGTCAACATAGCAAATCAAAAACGATCAAAAGTTCGAAGACATGAAAGGTTATACAATATTGTCCGTAGTGGTGCCGGGCATATCGATGGGGATTAGTTTTTTCCATATGTGAGGAATGAATGACGGAAGTTCTGAGTTGCAGCATAAAGTCCCACATGAATGGATATATAGGCTCTCGGAGAGAAAAACATTTCCCCTTGTTACTTTAGAGTTCAAAACCACGGCGTCCTTCCAGTCAGGTATTTTTCCCTCTTGGTCCACAGTTTCAGGTAGTGCTGTGTTGGTGGAGCCTGACCTCAAGTAATATTGGTGTTCCGATAATCGTACTTTTAAGGTCCTGAGTGTCGAACCTATATAATATTTCACATCCTCTGGATTATTAGGGTTGACTAAATTATGCGGTATACACCGGGTCTAGATAGATCGGGAATCACGTCACGATCAGTTCTGATAATAGAAAAGATGTTACGAGTCGAGACTCCAAAACCAAGTCCATATTTCTTGCATGTTTTTCTAAGGATTGTCACAAGTGGTTGAGAAAATTCAGTCTTGCCTATATACCGTAAAGTTGTTTTTGGGGTAGTCAGAGTAGTGGATCGAGTTCGTTGAACTATATTCATGAAGCGTCCGAAGTACGAATCCGGGTACCCAAAGGATCGGGCCATAGTTCGAATGTACTTAAGTTCATTGTCCAGGGCCCCGGGTGACGACGAATGAGAATAAGCTCGTTTAATATGGAAGTAGAAGGAGGTAGATTTATGACAAATAGGGTTAAAGGACGAAAACGGAATCATACAGGGCACAGCTGTTGGTTTACGATACACAGAAAAACTGATAAAATTGGTATTTAAGTCTCGAGTGACTAGTATGTCTAAAAAGGGGAACTTGCCCTCAATTTCCAGTTCCAAAGTAAACCTAATCGTGGGGAACTGTGAGGAGAAGCATTCGGCAAATTCCTCTAGTAGAGACATTGAATGTGGCCAAAATACTAACATGTCTACATACCTGATCAATAAAATAGGTTGAGCAGGAAAAATTGACATAACTAATTCCTCAAGAGACTGGAGTAAAATTTCCGCCAAACCCGGGGAAAGGGGGAGCCCATAGGTGCACCCTCCTTTTGAAGATAAATTTTGTCACCAAATTTGAAATAAGATCTCTTGGGTACCAACTGGAGGGCAGATTTAATGGTTTCAATCTCGTGGGGGGATATAGTTAAGTTGGCCTGTAATTTGGTGGTAATGATGGAATGAACAATATCAAGGGGAACACTCGGGAACAGAGAGACCACGTCTAATGAAGCCATGATGAAGTTCGTCCCCGTAGTGTTAACCGCAGTTATACGTGAAATGGCTTGGGTAGAGCTTTTAATAGAAAAAGGAGAGTTACTAGTAAGTGGTTGAAGGTATTTAGCGAGAGCAGTCTCAAGGGGTCTGGTACTACTAGAAAAGCCAGAAACTAAAAGTCTGAGTGGGCGATCAGGTTTGTGAGTCTTCATTTTCCCGAAGGCTCCCGGGACCCTGGGCCCAATGGGCGGTTTCATCATTGCCGAGATAACAGTTGGTAAAGAGCCTTTATTTTTCAATTTGCTTAAATCTGAGATAATAGCAGGGGTGGGATCGGAATTAATGATTTTATGAGGAATTCGTTCAATGGCTTGTTGTATTTTTGCTTCATAATCACCTCGATCTAAAATGACCATTTCTAAAGATTTATCTGCACCGATTATGGAAATGTTAGGGTTATTGGACAGGGCAATCAATTGAGAGCGTTCATACTTCAACCTAGTGGAAGGTTGGAGCCCCTTGATATGGCGTTGACAAGATCACTCCATAGGGTGTCTCTTTCATCTTCTGGTAATGACCTAATGATTGTTTCGAGTTGAGGGATGGAACGAAGAGGGTTGAACGAAGAAGTCGGGTATGAAAATTTATACCCACGATTGTCAGTTTGTGGGATGGAGTTCCATGCCTGTTGCACTTGGTCGGTCAATACAGGGACGGTTAATGCTGGTTGGGGGTGACGCTGGAGTTGTCGTCCAATGATGTCCCATACGTGCTCGATTGGAGAAAGATCTGGTGATCTAGCAGGCCACGGCAACATGTCGACACTCTGTAGAGCATGTTGGGTTACAACAGCGGTATGCGGGCGAGCGTTATCCTGTTGGAAAACACCCCCTGGAATGCTGTTCATGAATGGTAGCACAACAGGATGAATCACCAGACCAACGTACAACTGTGCCGTCAGGGTGCGTGGGATAACCACGAGAGTGCTCCTGCTGTCATAGGAAATTGCTCCCCAGACCATAACTCCAGGTGTAGGTCCAGTGTGTCTCGGCCGCAGACAGATTGGTTGCAGGCGCTCACTTGGCCTCCTCCTAACCAACACACGGCCATCACTGGCACCCAGGTAGAACCGGCTTTCATCAGAAAACACAACAGATCTCCACTCCGTCCTCCAATGAGCTCTAGCTTGACACCACTGACGTCGCAAACGGCAGTGGTTTGGAGTAAGTGGAATGCACGATACAGGGCGTCTGGCTTGGAGCTGTCCTTCAAGTAACCGATTTGTAACAGTTCGTTGTGTCACTTTGGTGGCAACTGCATCTCGAATTGCTGCCACAGACGCAGTACGATGCGCCATGGCCATACGCCGTACACGGCGGTCTTCCCTCTCAGTAGTGCCACGTGGCCGGCTGGAACCCGGTCTTTTCGAGGCAGTACCTTCCCTTGACCACCGCTGCCAACAATCATGCACAGTGGCTACATTCCTGCCAAGTCGTGCTGCAATATTGCGGAACGAAAATCCACCTTCTCGTAGCCGTATTACACGACCTCGTTCAAACTCCGTGAGCTGTTGATAATGGCTTCTTTGTCTTCTTAAAGGCATTTTTGACTAACATCAACACATTACATCGAATCTCAACGATAACTAACGCTCACGAACGTTACAGCGCGTATTTACAGCAAACCTGCTTTGCATGTTCCGAGGGCGCTACTAGCGCCACACGTATGCGCCGAGCGCGAAATTTGCATAGACGTCATCTTACAGATGTACTCTCACCGCCTACCAACTGTCGTTTATCTAACACAACCCCTTCTTGGTGTTGGGATTTTTTTTTTCCGTCAGTGTATTATGTTAGTAATAGCCCACGCTATGAAAAGCTTTACTCAAGAAAATGACGACAAAACGGAGTTACGTTTCTAAAAATCCATGGAAACGTTTAAAAAATAATTATCCGTGCATACTAACGCTTAATGGTATACTTCGTATACAAAATTTGAAATGGTTTCATCCACCCGTTCCAGACTTCTTAAAGGTCAAATTTCTCTGTTTAACATTACGTATCCTTCTGTGTGTTCCACCTTTCAGCGACAGAATTGCGCGTTATGGAAAAGTTAATCTGTATACGAAACGTTTCCCATAATAGAAGCTGTACGACAGAAAGAATTTTCCAAAATAGACTCTTAGAAGAGGAGATAACGAGAGAAAAAGTATGCGTTTACGCTCCAATCTGAGAAACTACGCATTATTTAAAATATGTACTTTCTCGAAGCAGATGTATCGGGAAATCATAATACAACATTACGCCTTCCACAGGAAAATCCCTTCGTTACTTGCAAAACAAAATATGCGCAAAATGTTCTCCCCAGCCAAGATGTTCAACCATGTAAGGAATTTTTCAGTCGGGTCTTTAAGAAGCTGAGATACAGTTTTAAACTGAAATATATACTAATTCATTTTAGCAGCAGATTGCATTATGAAAAGTAGAAAATATACGCAAAACATTATTCATAGTGGAAGCTGTAAGATATCCCACGCTAAAAGGATTTTTCAAAGCGTACCTTTAGGAGCAGACGTATCGAGAAAAACAATACAACATTATACATTCCAGAGGAAAAACCCTGCGTTACTTGCAGAACAAAATACACTGCCGGAAAGTGAAAAAAGAACACCAAGAAGGAATTGGCGGACGATCATGAAATTTACATATGTTAATGGCGTCGAGTTTACGTAGGTGTGATGTTAATTTCGGGACCAATCGGTGAGCGCTTACGCCACAGCACGGCATAATATGCAAATTATCGTCGGTGGTATTTAAGGAGTACGGCGAAGTGAATGTAATCAGTCGTCGGCGTACGGACACGTGCGAAGACCCTGAAGAAGCTGCAATGCCTGGACATGGAAGACATACGATTTCAGCAGTTATCGGATTTTGAGCGAGGTCGTCTAGTCGGACTCCGCGAGGCCGGTTGGTCGTATTGCGGAGCGAATTGGACGGGAAGTGTCGGTGGTGCTACGATGGTGGCGTAGTGGTCCGGGGAACATTCCCACACGAGAAGACGTGGAACCGGGAGTCACAGACGGACTGATGAGCGGACCGATCGACGCATAAGAAGAGCGGCGTTGTCAAGCAGAATATCCACTGCGACGCAAATCTGAGCTGCCGTTGCACCTGAGGTGACTGTGCGAACAATCCACAAGCGTCTACTGGATGCAGGACTACGTGCACGTGTGCCTCTGGCATGTGTACCTCTGACTCCAGTACACCGTCAGGAACGGCTGCAGTGGTGTCGCCAACGTCTGCACTGGAGAACGCAATGGCGATCGGTCGTGTTCAGCGATGAAAGCAGATTCTGCTTGGGAGCCTCCGATGGCCGTATGCGTGTTCGCAGACGCACAAGGGAGCGTATCCACCCTTCTTGCATCCGCCAGCGACACACAGGGCCTACACCTGGTCTCCTGGTGTGGGAAGCGATCAGCTATCACTCCCGTACACAACTAGTGTTTGTACCGGGTACGTTAAACAGCACCTCCTACATCAACAACATCATTCAGCCCGTTGTTGTGCCATTTGTAAGGTCGGTCCATCGTGGTGTTTTCCAGCAAGATAACGCACGCCCATACACGGCACGTGCAACGCAACATGCACTTCAGGGTGTGAGACAACTTCCATGGCCTGCACGTTCACCGGATTTGTCCCCCATTGAGCACGTGTGGGATTTTATGGGACAACGACTTATCCGGTCTCCACGACCATCCCCAATTTACGCGTCCAGGTTGAGGATGCTTGGAACTCAATACCCCAAACTTACATCCAACATCTGTACGACAGACTCCATGCCAAAATTGCACAGTGTGACGCAGTTCATGGCGGTTCAACCTCGTACTAACCATGTTATATGGAAATGTTGTTTTTCAGTTTACCAGCAAATACAGCTGTATTTTGCCATAATGTTTTGATCACGTTATCCTCTGCATTCCGTTATTATGCTGTATAAATTTCGTTGGTATCAGACGTCTCCTTCTTGGTGTTCTTTTTCACTTTCCGCCAGTGTATGAGCAAAACTTTGTCCCCTGTCAAGATATTCAACCAGGAAAAGAATTTTTCAATCGAATGTTGCCGTCCTGGTGGTTCAGTGGTCTAAGCAATGGCTTCTGATCATTCGTCCGAAAGGGGTCCGGGTTCGAATCCCGGTGAGGCATGGTGTTGTGTTTGTCTTACGACACTGGCTCTCTCCCTTCCCTGGAACCAGTGATACTAAATTAGGGACGGGCGACTGCTTATAACTCATTGAGTTGCTCACGGTGGTCGTTAAACCTCCAATAAAAAAAATCGGATTTTTAAAAGCTGAGATACGGTTTTAAATTGAAATACAGGGTGATTGTAAACTCCTTCAACAAAACAAAAGGGTTGATAGTACACATCAAGACGAACAATATTTGCAGTGGAACCTAGGGCCGCATAGGTCTACTCCTGGTGCCAGAAAAGAGTAAAGTTACATATCCACGTTGAGCCTTCAACAATGAAAACAAAGAGACATACCTAATTTATGAATTGCACAATTCCAATCGCATCAGAGAAAGACTCAAAGCAGCTGCTCAAATTGGCGTCCAATACTGCGTCATTGCATGCAAATACTTTTGTGGTTACCTGATATATTTAGAAAACATGCTTGACGGAGCAAAGAGATTAGTTGGTGAAGTTAGTAGGCGAGTGAATTAATCTTTGAAAGTCATTGCTACCTTAGAAGGATTTCAGAGGACTGACGAGTTCTCTACAGGGTCTCTACTGGCTGCGTATGAAAGTATAATTGTTCGTATTCTGATGTGCGGCTGTGAAACTTGGGTAATGCAGAAGAGATATAGGAGTCGTTCGTGTGTTGCGTTACTTAAGAGGGCTTTGTGGCAAGGCACGTCCTGATAAAGTGAAGAACACATTTGTGTTGCAGATGTGTAATATGAAGCGCGCGAAATGTTTTTTGTAAAGTGGATACAAATACTATGAAGTGGTTAGACCATGTTAAAAGCATGAGACAGCAAACTGCTGTCTTCCTTCCTTGAAAAAGCCATCAGTGCGAAAACTTAGAAACTTTGTCTTCTATTCTACACCATTCGTTAAAAAAGCCATCAGTGCGAAAACTGGGAAACTTTGTCTTCTATTCTACACCATTCCTTGAAAAAGCCATCAGTGTGAAAACTTTGTTTTCTATTCTACACCATTCCTTGAAAAGCCATCAGTGCGAAAACTTGGAAACTTTGTCTTCTATTCTACACCATTCCTTGAAAAAGCCATCAGTGCGAAAACTTGACCATTCCTTGAGAAAGCCATCAGTGCAAAAACTTGAAAACTTTGTCTTCCATTCTACACCAATAACTTCGAATAACTACGAGGGGGAGTCAGGAATTATTCGCAGTACATCTATAAAAATTGTTTCAATAAAAATAGGGAACTCTTTTTCAACACAGTATCCTTGCTTTTCAGCGCACTTGTTCAATCGCTCCACAAGCTTCTTTATGCCCTCAGAATAAAAACAAAAGTTATCGGCTGTACAGCAATGCACCGCTTCTCTGTTCCTTTTTCCGAGGTAAATCGACGACCCCTTAAGGCCTCCTTGAGTGGACCAAATAGGTGATAGAACTATGACTAATTTGCAGACGATTTGGCCACTTCATCAATAGCCATTCTGTCTAACAGAACCACGTCACGTACAACGCTCAGTGTTGTCGTCAGTTGTGGCCGTGGACGGGGAACCGGCTCCTTCATCATACGTAAGACTTGTGAGACCATTTTCGAACTTTTCAATCCATTCGTAGAAACTCCGTTGGGATAAAACGCTGTCCCCGTACTGTGCTGAAAGTCTTCGATGGATTTTCGGCGTCAGATCTTCAGACCATAAGAAACGGATCACTGAACGCTGCCCTTCTTTGGTGCAAATGGAAAGCAGAGCTGCCATGGTTATCGCCACGGCAGTTACAATGGAATTGACCTAGCAACTTTAAACCTGGGCAGCAGTTATGAAACGGCAACTTAGTCTAGCGACGCGCGCGAAAACGACAAAGCTGCCAACAAACACAAATGCAACTGCATTGCGGATGATTATTGACTCATCCTCTAATTATTATTGTACTATTTTATGTACAGTTGGTGTACAGTTCTTTGTTATTAATTAATTATGAGAACTTATTCAGCCCAAGTGGCATGGGGAAAAGGCAGAGGAGGGCCAAGAAAATAATGAGAGGACCTGATTCGGTAATGTCTGCATGAGAAAAAGAAAATGTATATGAAGTACAAATTGTTTTGTATGATGGATGTCAGTAAAGTTCGAGTTGTGTGCCAAGATAGCTGTAAATGGAAATATTGGATACATCCGGAATGCACACTGAAGGGCCAAAAGTCATGGGATAGCAGTACGCAAATTTTTAACTGCCGCTGCCGTCGTATGAAGGCTTCGACGCACGCCACGATTTTTCAGTTTCGAGGTGTAATCTCGTGAGTCAGGATGAACAGCTGCCATTAGGATTATGGCAAGCCGATCTGAATTATCATAGTTTGAACGAGGCGTGGTAGTGGGAGCCAGACGGATGGGACATTCAATTTCCGAAGTCGTGCGAACATTCAACATTCCTCGATGCACGGTGTCACGTGTGCACCGAGAATACTTCGTGGAAGGCATTTTTTTTTTTTTTTTTTTTATTGGAGGTTTAACGACCACCGTGAGCAACTCAATGGGCTATAAGCAGTCGCCCGTCCCTAATTTAGGGTCACTGGTTCCAGGGAAGGGAGAGAGCCAGTGCCGTAAGACAAACACAACATCCATGCCTCACCGGGATTCGAACCCGGACCCCAGACGGACGAATGATCAGAGGCCAGCGCCTTAGACCACTGCACCACCGGGGCGGCGTGGAAGGCATTAGCACCCGCCGTGTACAGCGCAGTGGCCGACCAAGGGTGCTGAATGACCGTGACCAGCGGCGTCTGACCAGGAATGTCCATGTTAACAAACAAGCGACACTGGCTCAAATAACATCCACATTCAATGCAGGAGGTACCAGAGACATATCCATCAGGTCAGTGTAGTGTAATTTAGCGTCCATGGGGTATGGGAGCAGAAGACCCACCAGAGTGTCTTTCTTAACGCCACGACATCGAACACAGCGCCTCACCTGAGTTCGTGAACACGGAAATTGGACCCTGGAAGACTGGCAACATCTACCAGTTGTTACGAGCTAATGGTAGTGTTCGGTGTGGCGCAGACCCCATGAGGCCACGGACCCAATCTGTCAACAAGGTACTGTGCAAGCTTGTGGTGGTTTCATATATGTGTGGGGTGTCTTTACGTGGCACGGTTTTGGTCCTCTAGGCCTCTTGAACACGTCATTAACCGGTAATCGCTTTGTTGCTCTGCTGGGTGACCATTTGCAGCCCTTCATAGACTTCGTGAATCCCAACGTCGATGGGACTTTCCATGTGGACAATGCATCATGTCATCGGATCCAAGTTGTCCAAAGTTGGATCGAGGAGCATTCTGGACAGTTCCGACGGATACTGTGGCCACCACGTTTGCCCGACACGAACCTAATAGAGCACTTATGGAACGTGGTGGACAGGTCCATTCGCACTCAAGATCCTGTACCTACAAATATCAGGGAACTGTGGCAGGCTATTCTTTTTTTTATTATTAGAGGTTTAACGACCACCGTGAGCAACTCAATGGGCTATAAGCAGTCGCCCGTCCCTAAGTTAGGGTCACTGGTTCCAGGGAAGGGAGAGAGCCAGTGCCGTAAGACAAACACAACATCCATGCCTCACCGGGATTCGAACCCGGACCCCTTTTGGACGAATGATCAGAGGCCATCGCTTAGACCACTGCGCCACCGGGGCGGCGGCAGGCTATTCAGAGAGCATGGCTCAATATCTTCAGGCCACTTGTGCAATCGATGCCACGTCGAGTTGCTGCACGTCGCCGGGATACAGGAGGTCCTGCAGGGTACTAGTTACGTATCCCATGACATTTGGCAGTTAAGTATACACTGAACATCAATTGAATTAGAGACAGCTGACGATATGCAAATGTGGCTCTGTGGGTGGCCCTGTAAACGAAAACGACATGACGTATGCAGCGATCCGACAATATAAGGAGTGATGCCACGGGAATCAGTAAGAGTCGGACGCAGTATTTGATCTAAGTGCATTTGATTGTGGGCAAATTGAAGACTGGGTCACTCCATCTCGGAAGTTGTGCAGGCACTGGGATTTTCACGAGCCACTGTGTCACGGGTGCATCGTGGGAACATCGAATCCCGAAAAACCATCCCTGCAAGGGCCCAACTGCCGTGGGCAACAGCGTGTGCATGAGCGGGGTCATCGTCAGCTAGCTCGCATTGTAACAGCGGATAGACGGGCCACAGTGCAAGAAATCACTCGGCAATTTAACGCTGGTGCACAAAAACGTGTAAGCAGCCACACCATCCAGAACCATCTCCTCGCTATAGGGTACAGAAGCCATAGTCCCACGAGGGTACCGCTGCTGACCGCGCATCACAGGGTGAAAAAGATTATCATGGGCAAGGGAACATCGCCACTGGACCCTAGACATGTGGGAAAATGTTGCCTGGACTCATGAGTCGAGATTCATGTTGGTACATGCGGATGGCAGGATACGAGTACGGCGCAAACCACACAAAGCGATGTATCCTTCTAGCCAGCAGAACACTCTTCAAGCTGATGGGGGTGGCATTCTCGTCTGGGGACTGTTTACGTGGACTGAAATGGGACCCCTGGTACGTGTGACATCGTCCCTCACAAGTCAACGTTACCGGGATATCCTGAACGACCATTTGCTCCCGTTTGTGCGTCTTCAACATCCCACTGGGGACCTCATCCTGCAACAAAACAATGCAGCTCCCGAATTGTATCCGAATGGTTGGATGAACACTCCACCGACGTGACCTCACTTCCTTGGCCAGCTAGGTCACCTGACCTCAATCCCATCGAGCGCATCTGGGATGCCATCGAGAGAGATGTTCGAGGCTCTGACCCCTCTCCATCAAATCTTCGTGAACTGTGGGAGCTTGTTCAGGGGTCGTGGATCCGTATGGTTTCCCAACGCTTCCGGTGTCTTGTCGAGTGCATGCCGAGACGAATCGCCGCCGTCATCAGGGCGGAAGGTGGTGCTACACGTTACTAGACAGGTATCTCTAATTTAATTGCTCTTCAGTGTATAATGGCGCTTTTTTCATTGTGCAGTAAGATTAAATCCCTGACGACACTCATTTCGACAAATATTTTATGATTTGGTTCAACTCCTATGTTACTTTTACACTATTACTTGAGTCGTATTTCCAAGATATTTTTGCTAGTTCATCTACAACTTCTTCAGGTTTCGTTGTGTATTCTCGATGAATGTGCAACCCATTGAGTCTCAGTTCTGGTATCGTATTATGTAGATATGAGTTTAAGAGACGTAGTTTTGAAACCGAACGCTCACTTTCTAAAGTTGTCTCTGGTAGAGTATCTAGTATGTGAAACAATGTTTTTTTGTTGGGTAACACCTCACTGGAGCACAGTTTTAAAGCACTTAATGCATCATTTGGCCATTTCTTTTCTTTGCGGGCTATCCTACGGTACCACAGTTTCAATTCTGCTACGAGTTCTTCTTGCGAGCCATTCGAGTCACCTGTATAAAATCCAGTAAAAGTTTTAAGACCATCAGTATCTTAAGAAGACGGTGGCACATTAGGGTTTGTTGGAAAAAGTGACTGGAATCCTGATAAGACCGGTTTATGTGCGAGAAATCTATTTTCCAAAGTACTAATAAACATGTCTAAAAACGGTACATAAATTGAAATCCTGTAATAGTTTCCTGGATTTTTTTGTGTTTATGTTATAGCTTTGGTTTTGTTTGGTGTGAGTCTTGGTATTTCAACCAAAACTCCTTGCTTTTCAGCGTGCTTCAGAATAACTTGAAATAAGTCATGGAACTCAAATTTGGCTACAACAATCACGCCGCTGACTAACAGTGAAATCAATGCAAGAGTCTATTGCTCTTATTAATAAGGGATGTGAGATCTTCTGTAGCAACGATCCCAACTGGGAGGGAAATTGAGCTCCTCTCCCAGCATTTAAGAAAGGAATTCAGATAGTTCTACAATCACACACACCATAACTTATCATCCCAAAAGAAGAAAACCACACATCTATTACACGGTCGAGTCACATTATAGTAACCACCAGCTAATATCCAGAGCAACCGTCGTGTGCAACGCGGACAGCTAGACGGGCTGGGAATGACTCAATAACATGCTGGACGTTGTTCACAGGTATGAGGAGACATGATGACTGCAGTTCATCTGACAGCTGCGTGGTGGAGGATCCATAGAGCGAACAACACGATCGAGGTGGTCCCACAGATGCTCAATTGGGTTTAAGTCTGGGGAATTAGGGGGCCAGGAAAGTACTTTTAAGTTTTGATCGTGCTCTTCCAATCACTCTCGGGCATTTCTAGCTGTGTGACACGTCGCATTATCGTTCTGGAAGATCCCATCCGCCCCAGGGAAGACAATCAGCATGTATGGGTGTACGTGATCTGCAAGGATGAATTCAGAAAGAATTCGGTCCATAGTGCCTTCCACAGGTATGAGTGGACCCAGGGAATGCCACGAAAACATTCCACAGACCATAACGCTGTACCTATCAGCTTGTGTTCTTCCAGCAATGGTTGAAGAGCGTTTATTCTCCGATGTTTCTCGCCTTATACGCCAACGTCCATCCGTTCGTTGAAGCAGAAAACGTGACTCATCTGAGAAAGCAATCCTTTGCCAATCAGCAAAGGTCCAATTCCGATACTTCCGTGCAAATGTAAACCTTTTCTGCCGATGCACCTTCGTTAGCATAGGTGCAGTGACCATCCGTCTGCATCGGAGCCCCATACGCAGCAGGGTACACTGAACTTTCGTTTTAGACATACTTCCGGGAGCCCCCTGGTTCATTCCGCCAGTGAGTTGCTCCACTGTAGCGTGTTGATCGGCCCTCACGCACCTTCGAAGCAGCCGTTCACCTCTCACATCAATGAAACGTGGTGGTCCGCGGTTTCCACGTCCGCTTCTTCGCAATGGTGCCATTTCTCCAATCACGATACACTTTAACTAAGGCAACACGTGAACATTTCACAAACTGCGCTGTTTCAGAAATTCTGCCACTCTTGGCCCGAAAGCCGATAATCATCCCTTTTTGCAAATCTGATAAATCACTCCTTTTATCCACGACAGCAACAAGTGGTATGTTTTCAGAATGCCTACAGCAAACCTTATATACCCTCCAAGCCAGCTCACGATACGTGCCTTCTTTCATTGGCTACACGTTGTTGACGTCAAAAGTAGGAGGTGGTCACAAAAATGTGACTCGACTGGGCATATGGTTTCAAGAAGTAAGTTTTCTTTAACATTTAAACGTCATAGAATTTTCAATATGTACATTTCATAAAATAAAACATTTTTCAAGTATTTTATATTAATTACCTAAAATATTGGAACGGAACCTGATGCATTTATTTACATATGTTCCCATTATATTTTTGCCTCAATTTACGCCGGAAATCTCAGGAACTTGACTCCGTCTGTGACGTACCTGCCAGCAGGACGCACATTACATACAGGCAGATAGGAATCAGAATAATCGTCTGCGTAGCTCAGTTGGTAGAGCGACTTGTTCCGGAATAAGCGGCCTCGGGTTCGAATCCCGGCGTAGACCAAAAATGACGGAGAAATTTACTTCGTTATACGTCGTAAACCGAGACCTACCGCTACAGTATTTAGTTATACTGTAAAAACAGGGATTTTTTTTTTTTAAATTAGCTGAACAAATTATCGAGCGTTGTGGAATTTTAGGCTGTATATTAGAGTCCTGGATGATACAGGGAAACTCTCTCATGTCAGTGAAATGTGTCTAATAGGTTATATGACGCATATTCTAACTTACTTTTCATTTTCAGTTTCCTTCCTTTTGTAAATTTTTAGTTCGTTCTCTTTAAGCGTTTCAATCTTAACGTTATATATTTCTCACTCATTTTAGAAGAAGAGGTATCGGGGAAACGTAATTTACTTTTACGCCCCTAGCGGAAAATCTATGCGTAACTTGAAACAGTGACTATGCCTAAAATACTCTTCGACATAAATGGAATCGAAAGATAAGAGAATTTTTTCAATCGGTAGTTTACAGCAAATATATGGGATAAAAATTTATTTTAAATTCGACATTAACTGCTGTTACGCCCTCTAATGGCCAAATTGTACATCGTAAGAAAAAACGAAATGAAGGATCATCATTCGCATATTTCATGCTTCCCAATCCAAAAAGAATGTATCAAATCGGGCTAATAGTTACAGAGCTATGGTGTCTACAGGCGGGCGGACGGACGGACAAACCGATAGATAACATAAGCACGATCTCTTTTTACAAAAGACGTGCTAAAAATAAGTGGTGTGAATTCACGGAAAATTTCTTAAAATAACGTAGTTGCCTGTATGTGTCCATCTTTGAACTGAATTTCCGTTTTTAAAAGTGCCCGTTTTTGTTAACTTCCGCATTTTCACCGATTTTCCGTAGTCAGTACGTTCCTTTATTTCAGAAAAGCCCGTTTAAAGGTTTTCCGTATTTAAACAGAAATTTCGCAAAATCCAACACGCTGAATATTTCAACCCCCCACGCGAGAGAATTCTTTCGCGCCGGTGGTGGCGATCGAACCCAGTCGTTTGAATTGAAGCCGCGCATCTTAACCACTGAGCCAGAATGTCACAGAACTCAGACTCACATTCAAGAGAAAACTAATTGGGCGATGATATTTTTTTTTTCATTAATGCGAGTGATTTAGTCATTTTATTTTCTAATGGACATCAAACAGAAGTCATCGCTCTGTCCACGTTTATAAGTGAGTCACGGAAAAATTTCCATTGGCCGCCACCGGGAATCGAACCCAGGGTCTTCCAGTTACGCGCCGGACATGCTTACACTGCACAACAGCGGCCTCAAATTCCCCCAGACTCACATACGAGCAACTGCCAAGCGACTTGGCAGGTTGCTTCTTGGAGCCCCGCACAATATTGGAGATTCACCAAAGATGGTAAGCAGCAACTGAACAAATAACTAGAAGGCGAATGAATAATTAATACAGGCATTTGACGAGTGATGACTTCTGTTTGATGCTCCTAGTCCACGTCAAATGTCTGTATTAATTTTCTAATGGAGCTTATTATTTTTTTGAATACGTTTGTGATAAATTTATTTTGTCTGTAAAATGTTTTAAAACAATAACGCATTTTTTCATTGTAATTCTTTGAAGCAACAGAATGATTTGGAGTTTGTGATCTTTCTTTTCAACTGACAGTAACTTTCAGTTATCTTTAAGAGAAGGTGCAATGTGCTGTTATATAATATTATTTCATAAAACTTCTCAATATAAAATTTACTCTTGATAACTATATACAGCTTTTGTCTTTTTTTTTTTTTTCATTTAAGGTTTAACGACCACCGTGAGCAACTCAACGGGCTATAAGCAGTCACCCGTCCCTAATTTAGGGTCACTGTGTCCAGGGAAGGAGAGAGCCAGTGCCGTAAGACAAACACAACATCCATGCCTCACCGGGATTCGAACCCGGACCCCTTAAGGCCGAATGGTCAGAAGCCATCGCTTAGACCACTGCGCCACCGAGGAAGGTTCCAGGGAAGAGAGAGACCCAACGCCGTAAGACAAACACAACATCCATGCCTCACCGAGATTCGAACCCGGACCCCTTAAGGCCGAATGGTTAGAAGCCATTGCTTAGACCACTGCGCCACCGAGGAAGGTTCCAGGGAAGAGAGAACCAGTGCCACAAGACAAACACAACATCCATGCCTCACGAGATTCGAACCCGGACGCCTTAAGGCCGAATAGTCAGAAGCCATCGCTTAGACCACTGCGCCACCGAGGAAGGTTCCAGGGAAGAGAGAGCCAGTGCCATAGGACAAACACAACATCCATGCCTCACCGGGATTTGAACCCGGACCCCTTAAGGCCGAATGGTTGGAAGCCATTGCTTAGACCACTGCGCCACCGAGGAAGGTTCCAGGGAAGAGAGAACTAGTGCCATAAGACAAACACAACGTCCATGCCCTCACGAGATTCGAACCCGGACGCCTTAAGGCCGAATGGTCAGAAGCCATCGCTTAGACTACTGCGCCACCGGGACGCAGCTTTTGTTTTTAGTACTCCAGTGACTGATACATAGACATCATACAGTGACCCGTATAATACATTAAGTACGCGGTTTCTTACGGTAACACAATTGTGACGTGCCTGCTCCACAGGACGCACAGGACATAAAGGCAGATAGCAGCGAGAACGAACGTCTGCGTAGCTCAGTTGGCAGAGCGACTTGTTCCGGAATAAGAGAACTCGGGGATTCGATCCCCGAGTGGACCAAAATGACGAAGAAATTTACTTATTTACTTCGTTATAATGGCGCCCGAATTTCCCGGATGACCCGGCCCTTAAAGATCTAGCAATGGTGTGGTGTTCTTTCCACACCGCGAGATAGGAGATATAAGAGAATCCCTCCTTCAGCGCTTCGAAAAATAAAATGTGTGTGATGTTGCATTCCGCACACCAGATTGTCTGGGAGTTCTCAAGTGCACGTTCTTCAGCTCATGACTGCCTGCAACGATACATGGTCCCGGATGACCCGAGGGCCCGGCCCTCTTTCGGGGGAGGGGATGTGACGTGCCTGCTCCACAGGACGACACGACATAAAGGCAGATAGCAGCGAGAACGAACGTCCTCGTAGCTCAGTTGGTAGAGCGACTTGTTCCGGAATAAGAGGATTCGGGTTCGATCCCCCGGCGTGGACCAAAAATGACGGAGAAATTTATTTCGTTATACAATATATACACCGATGAGCCTTTCTATTATGACCATCCCCAGCCAAGGGAAATGAGGCCGCCTGGAGACCGGACGGTGGCGCAGATGAAGTTCAAAGAACAGTATATATACAATCCGAGGACCGGCTTTTGGTTAGTAGACTGTTCGGAGTCAGAATAGAAAAGGCTGCCGATCTGTCGGAGTTTGATAAAGGACAAATTGTAATGGCACTGTGCCTAGGAACCACGATCTCGGAAACGGCGCGGATTGTGGGTTGTTCACGTGCCGCTGTGGTGAGTGCGTATCAAATGTGGTGCACTGATGGCCAAACGACGAACCGTCGTCCGCAGCTCACCGATGCCAGATTGGAGCGAAGACTGTCGGGAATTGTTCACAGCGACCGCAGGGCCACAGTGCGACAAATCACCCGCTGCTATAACAGGGGGATTATGGCAATGTGTCACAGCACGCAGTCTTCAGCGCATGGGCCTGCATAGCCGAAGACCCAGCCTGGTCCCCATGCTCAGCCCACGTCATTCGCAACTACGCATGAAATGGGCCCAAGATCAGCGTGATTGGACAGTGGATGATTGGAAGAAAGTAGCCCTATCTGACGAATCAAGATTGCTGGTGCATCACGTAGACGGCCGAGCGCGGATACGGCGATTACCAACGGAGGCTGTGGTACCTGGATGCACTGGCAGCGGCGGTGTTATGCTGAGGGCGATGTTTTCTTGGGACACTTTAGGCCCCATCATCCCGATAGCACAATCCCTGACAGCTGTTAGGTGTCTGAACATTGTTGCGGACCAAGTTCACCCATTCATGGCAACTGTGTTCCCTGCTGGTGATTACCAACAGGATAAAGCGCCATGCCACACTGCCAGAATCGTCAAGTAGTGGTTCGAGGAACATGTTGGTGACTTTCTGTTAATGCCCTGGCTTTCAAATTCGCCTGACATGAACCTAATCGATCGTTTGTGGTTCGACTTGGGAAAGCGGGTTCGCGCTAAATCACCACCACCCCGAAATGTGCGGGAACTGGAGGACCTGCTGTTGACATTATGGTACCAGATACCACAGGATATCTATCGCCACCTCGTCGAATCAATACCTCGCCAAGTGACCGCTGTTTTGCGGGCCAAAGGAGGTCCCCTACAGCTTATTAAGTAGGCGGTCATAAGGTAATGGCTCATAGGTGTAATAGCTGGTAAACAAAAGGGGAAGAAGAGAAGAAATATCCTGTGCCACATTAACGAAAATTCATGTGATATGCTATCCACAATATCCGATCTCGCTACAGAACTTCAAAATCAAATACTTCGACGGTCTATTGAAATTTAGCAGTTAATGAAACTCCAAGTATTTCCGTGAATCTATCCTATTTCCGGAAATTTTTCATCATATGGATACGGAAAAAGTGAGAACGGAGTTTTTCCGTTAATATAGGAAAGGAACTGAGGAAAGGTTTTTAAAGGTTCAGAATTTTCCGTTAAATACATCTCGAAAAAGGTAAATTTACCGTCAGTATAAGAAAAGAAAAGAATTGTGGAAAGGTTTCTGAAAATTCATGAAATTCATTTTTTTCCGTTATTTCATGGAAAAAAGTTGTATCAGAAATATGCTTCGTTAATTCACGAAAAAAAATCACGGAAAGTGGCTTGTAAATTTCAGAATTTGTTTTTTACAGTGATAGGAGAACAAACTTTACGTGAGGTAGTGTTTTTAGGTTGAACTGGCTTTGTAGAGATCTCGATAGACTTTAAAACCCGGGAACATTACAAAGTGATGATGTCTTCGAGTTCGTCAAATCCTTTTTTTTACGCTTTCCAACCGTAGGTTGAAGAAGCGTATGTGCTCCAACTTTGTCCGTCTGCCTGTCTGTCCGCACGATAACTCGCGTAAAAATGGTTCGATTTCGATGAAATTTTAGTATGTGGTAGGGGACAACATAGGGACGAACCATATTGAAAATGGGCGAAATGGGATCAAAGGTCAGGATATAGGAGCGGGATGCGATGCATTCCATTGCCCTTATGCGTCATAACTTACGTAAAAAGACTTCGATTGCGACAAAACTTCATGTTGTACGGGAGGTATACTGAACCGGTTCTGTTGAATATCATCGAAATGGGGTCAAAGGTCAGGACACAGTAGGGAGATTTATTCCACAGCTATTATCCTCATAACTTGAGTAAAAATGCTTCTATTGCGACAAAACTTTAGTATGTTGTTCCGGAGGTATACTGAACCAGTTCTGTTTAATATCATCGAAATAGGGTCAAAGGTCAGGGAACAGGTGCGAGATTTATTCCACAGCCGTTTTCCTCATAACTTGAGTAATGATTTCTGGTATGTTAGAAAGCGTATCATAATCAATGCATTGCATGATTTAACTAACTTGTCTTCTTTTTTTAGCCGTATTCAGCCAGTAGCAGTTAAATGATATTTTGATTTTATTAAATTTATTATTATAACTTCTTGTTTACATCATTCTGTAAAAAACAAGGTATTAATGAGAAATTCAGCGATAAGAAGGATTCTTTTGGGGAATATAAACAGCCCTGTATTTAGAGCATTCATCCGACCGTGCCTGTCTTCACTAGAAGAGAGAATGTAGATAGGAGTGTGGTTTCGTTAACGCCGCTAGGAAAGTGTTTTGGAAGGGCCGAATTGTCGCTGACACTGTTGTCATCAAGATGGAGATGGAGGCTGCATAAGGAAGGGGAAAGAAAACGAAGAATGCCGGATCTCTGCAGTCTCAAGCAGCTCAGAGGTCAGGATCTGGGTGTCAGCTATCTGACCCCGACCAATGTGATGTACTCCATGTGGTAAAGTCGAGCGACATCAGCCAGCCAGCCAGCCCCCTTCTGCTACACATTAATTTCAACGTCCTTGTGACGAATCCAGTCTTCGTTCACAAAACCGGGAGAAGGACTTCAGTGTTACATAAAACAACCCTCAGCTCTGAGCTTCGGTTTCGCTCTGAACATTTCCTACTAAACCAACAACAACCAGACGCACTGCAAACTAAAACAGATAAAAATGGTTACAAAATTCAGGAATATAAAAATTAATACTCAACATTTCCTACTAAAGCAAAAACAACCAAACTTACGGCAAGATTAATCTACCAAGAAATAATTACAGTGGAATTTCAGTTATACATTTTTCTAGTGCTCAACCTTAAAAAACGTGTAAAAGAAATTTCTTTTTCTTTATTGAAGGTTTAACGACCACCGTGAGCAGCTTGATGAGCTAAGCAGTGTCCGTCCCTAATTTAGGGCAACTGGTTCCAGGGAAGGTAGAGAGGCAGTACCGTAAGACAAATACAATATCCATGCTTTTTTTTTTATTGGAGGCTTAAAAAATTATTTATTGGACATGTTTGATAGATACATTGACATATCATCATCATCATCATCATCATCATTGTCAACCATTATCAATCCACTGCTGGACGAAGGTCTCCCCAAGTTTCCTCCACAACGGTCTGTCTTGTGCCAGTCTCCTCCATGTCACCCCTGCATACTTTCGAATTTCATCCACCCATCTCCCATGTGGTCTTCTTCTGGGCCTTTTCCTGTCCCTTGGAATCCAATTTAAAATTTCGGCTGTCCATCGATGATCTGTCCTTCTGGCAGTATGTCCAGCCCATTGCCATTTCAGGGATTTAACTCTGATCATGATGTCTTCCACTCTTGTCATTTTTCGGATCCACGAGTTCCTCTTCTTATCTCTCCTGGTTACACCAAGCATGCACCTCTCCATGTTGCTTTGAGTTGTCTGCAGCCTTTGTATGTCTCTTTTAGTTAAGGTCCACGTCTCTGCACCATACGTAAGCACTGGAAGGATGCATTGATCAAACACTTTTCTTTTAAGACATAATGGCATATTGCTCTTGAAAATTATGCTGTTTCTTCCAAAAGCTCTCCAGACAAGTTTTGTACGCAGATTAATTTCTTCATCAATGTGACCCTCACTTGATATCTGCTGTCCAAGATAAACGTACGTGTCTGTTATCTCCAGCTTTTCTCCATCAATCGATAAATCTTCATTTCTTGTAAAAGCATTGAACATCACTTTTGTCTTCTGAAAGTTCATTTTTAATCCCACTTCTTTACTCTTGTCAGCAAGTTCCTGGATCATACTCTGCAGCTCTGATGGGGTAGTTGCAAAAATGACTACGTCATCAGCAAAACGAAGGTGGGTTAGATAATCTCCATTAATCTTTATCCCTTTGTTTTCCCAGCTCAGCGACTGAAAAACACCCTCCAATGTGGCATTAAACAGCTTCGGAGATATGGTGTCACCTTGTCTCACTCCCTTTCCAATTTTTATGTGTGTTGTATTTTCAAACAGCCGAATCTTTGCACTTGCATTTTCATAGATGTTATCAATAATATTAATGTATGCATCTTCAATACCGCAGGTTTTCAGAGCCATTGTAACTGCTGATGGTTTCACCGAATCAAAGGCTTTTTCATAATCGATAAAAGCCATGCACAATGGAAGTTCATATTCCCTCGCTCTTTCAATTAGTTCTCTCAGTACGTGGATATGATCTATTGTGCTGTAGCCACTCCTGAATCCAGCTTGTTCTCTCGGTTGAGCCATGTCCAGTGTTACCTTCAAGCGGTGTGAAAGAACTTTAGTGAAGATTTTATAAACTACTGATAGGAGGCTGATAGGTCTGTAGTTTCCGAGATCCTCAATGTCACCTTTCTTATGTAGCAGGATCATTGTAGCGGTGTTCCAATCCTCAGGAATCTTTCCTTCATTAAGGCATCGAGTGAAAATTTGGGCGAGTACTGTTTCGATTTCTCCACTTGCTTCTTGTATGATGTCTACAGTAATTCCATCTTCTCCTGGAGCTTTTCCCAGCTTCATGTTCTTGATTGCATGTGCAACTTCTGCTGGAAGGACTGGAGGAACTCTGGTACTGGTATCTTTCATGATTTCTGGAGTGCATGTATTATCCCTTCCATATAATTTGGAGTAGAAATCTTTCACTCTTGTCAAAATTTCGCCTCTATTTCTTGTTACAGATCCATCTTCTTTTCTCAGTGCCATAATCTGTTTTCTTCCCTTACTGAGATGTCCCTTTGCTATCTTTAGGCTTTGGTTGTTTTCAATTGCTTTCCTCACTAGTTCACAGTTCAATTTTCTTACGTCTTCAGTGATACTTTTTCTTACTGTCTTGCATAGCTCTATATATTCCACTTTGGAAGTCACATCTTCTTTAGTTGTCCTCATCTCTCTTCTTTTTTGCATCAACATTTTCGTTTTTCCTGATAATTTGTTTACTCGCAACTTGTTCTTAGACCCAGCTAATTTTGTTGCTGTTTCCATAAGAGCTTTGGTTACTTTTCTGTTAACTTCAGAGATGTCCACTTCTTCCGATGTTAGACTTGTAACGTACCAGGAGATGTGACGTATCTGCCAGAAGGACGCACACGACATAAAGGCAGATAGGAATCAGAATAAAATGTCCGCGTAGCTTAATTGGTAGAGCAGCTTGTTCCGGAATAAGCGTACTCGGGTTCGAATCCCGGCGTAGGCCTGACGGAGAAATTCACTTCGTTATAATGGCGCCCGAACTATCCGGATGACCCGACCGTTCAAAATCTCGCATTGGTGTGATGTTATTTCCACACCGCGAGATAGGAAAAATAAGAGCAGCACTTCGAAAAAAAAAAAAAATAAGGGGGAGATGATGTAACGTACCAGGAGATGTGACGTACCTGCCAGAAGGACGCACACGACATAAAGGCAGATAGGAATCAGAATAAAATGTCCGCGTAGCTTAATTGGTAGAGCAACTTATTCCGGAATGAGTGGACCCGGGTTCGAATCCTGGCGCGGATAAAAATGACGGAGAAATTCACTTCGTTATAGACTTTCTAAAGCAGAGAACCTGTTCTTCAGTTCCAACTTGAAGGTATTATGGTGATTTTTAAGGTTGGTTATGTCAATAGATTTTGTTTGTCTTATGAGCTTGCCTCGTTCTAGTTTAGTGTTGAGGTGCATCTTACATCTCACCAATCTATGGTCACTACCTGTGTTGAACTTGTTTAGCACACTGCAGTCTTCCATGACGAATTTTTTGTTACACATAATAAAATCAATTTCACTTGTCGTCCCATTTGGATGTCTCCATGTCCATTTCCTGTGTGGCTTTTTCTTGAAGAAGGAGTTCAAGATGAAAAACCCTTCTGCCTCTGCAAACTCAACGAGAGTATTTCCACGCTGGTTTCTGTTGCCGTGACCGAATTTACCTACTGAAGTTTCATTCTGTTGCCGTTTGCCCTATTTTTGCATTGAAATCTCCCATAATTATTTTCAAGTGCTGCTTACCTTTATTATTTAGATGACAAATTTCCTCATAAAATTCTTCAATTTCTTCTTCAGGATGACTTGTGGTGGGTGCATAAGTTTGAATAATCTGAGCCTGGTATCTTTTCGAGAGTTGGATAACAAGTCGTGCAGCTCTGTCAGAGGAACTTTCAACTTCTACAACTAAAGTTCTTTCACACCGTTTGAAGGTAACACTGGACATGGCTCAACCGAGAGAACAAGCTGGATTCAGGAGTGGCTACAGCACAATAGATCATATCCACGTACTGAGAGAACTAATTGAAAGAGCGAGGGAATATGAACTTCCATTGTGCATGGCTTTTATCGATTATGAAAAAGCCTTTGATTCGGTGAAACCATCAGCAGTTACAATGGCTCTGAAAACCTGCGGTATTGAAGATGCATACATTAATATTATTAATAACATCTATGAAAATGCAAGTGCAAAGATTCGGCTGTTTGAAAGTACAACACACATAAAAATTGGAAAGGGAGTGAGACAAGGTGACACCATATCTCTGAAGCTCTTTAATGCCACATTGGAAAATGTCTTTCAATCACTGAACTGGGAAAACAAAGGGATAAAGATTAATGGAGATTATCTAACCCACCTTCGTTTTGCTGATGACGTAGTCATTTTTGCAACTACCTTTGATCAATGTATCCTTCCAGTGATGTTTGATCAATGCATCCTTCCAGTGCTTACGTATGGTGCAGAGACGTGGACCTTAACTAAAAGAGACATACAAAGGCTGCAGACAACTGAAAAAAGCATGGAGAGATGCATACTTGGCGTAACCAGCAAAGATAAGAGGAACTCGTGGATCAGAAAAATGACAAGAGTGGAAGACATCATGATCAGAGTTAAATCTCTGAAAGGGCAATGGGCTGGACATACTGCCAGAAGGACAGACCATCGATGGACAGCCGAAATTTTTGATTGGATTCCAAGGGACAGGAAAAGACCCAGAAGAAGACCACATGGGAGATGGGTGGATGAAATTCGAAAGTATGCGGGAGTGACATATAGGAGGGCACAAGACAGACCGTTGTGGAGGAAACTTGGGGAGACCTTTTTTTTTTTTTTTTTTGATTGGAGGCTTAACGACCACCGTGAGCAACTCAACGGGCTATAAGCAGTCGCCCGTCCCTAATTTAGGGCCACTGGTTCCAGGGAAGGGAGAGAGCCAGTGCCGTAAGACAAACACAACATCCATGCCTCACCGGGATTCGAACCCGGACCCCGTTCGGACGAATGATCAGAGGCCATCGCTTAGACCACTGCGCCACCGGGGCGGCGGGGAGACCTTCGTCCAGCAGTGGATTGATAATGGTTGACAATGATGATGATGATGATATTGAACATAAAGTGGACTTGGTTGACAGATTGATACAGTATAAACATTTTGTCTTTCAACGTCAGCAATGTACATAGGTGAGCAAGGAACTTAGCGAATAAACCCCCGAAAGACAAACACAAACAATCAATCCTTATCCGGAATTCGAACCCAGACTCCTCCGTTCAGCGAATGATCAGAGGACATCGCTTAGGCCGCTGCATCACCGAGGCGGCCGTAAGACAAACACAAAATCCATGCCTTACCTGGGATTCGAACCCAGACCCCTCCTTTGGGTGAATGATCAGAAGCCAGCGCTTAGACCACTGCGCCATCGGGGAGGCAAAGAAATTTCAAGATGTTAAATACTATTGTAAATTTATAATACGAAGAGTACAAGTTATACGCACCCAGATCTTGTAATAACATCTTAGTTATCACTCAGTAAGACAAACAGCCATTACAAATCACAACAACCACCGGGATGATGGGTGTTGCCAATCTCGTTTATTCATCTACAAATTTGCTATATAAGAATACCGAAGAATATGACAATAATATATGACAGATATATATATCTCTCTCTCTCTCTCTCTCTCCCTCTCTCTCTCTCTCTCCCTCTCTCTCTCTCTCTCTCTCTGTCTGTCTGGAACGCTGTCGAGATCTTAAAGTGATTGCATTCTATATAATAGCACGCGATAACTTTGAGAGGTCAAAGTGATAATTTAAAAACTTTGGATTATCACAGCCCAACAAAAAAAACTTTTTAGTGCCTCGGAATTCTTGGGTATATTTGGGAGGTTGATTCCAAAAATGGCATCAGTTTTGCCCTGTCAGTTCTGGTTTTGGAGATAGAGCATACCCGCCCTATATGCCGATGTGCAGAAATATTGTTATTTTATGTGCGTAAAGTCAGTGTATATTATTATTTTATGAGTGTAAAACCAGTGTCTGTTAGTCTAATTGGGAGTTTGTGAACAACTATACAACCAGATAATCTAATGTGATCTAATTTTGTTTGCAGATTGAGTAGACGCCATGGCTTCCCCACAAAGAAGTTGCTTGAATAATCAAAATGTCTTTTGCTACATTTGTGGCGAGTACACCTTTAAAGAAAGAAGGAAGGAAATCTATTTCTGAGTTTGTGAAGAGGGCATATCTTGATTATTTTGGTTTTCAGCTTGGAGACCAAGATAAGTCGTGGGCTCCCATATTGTATGCAAAACTTGCACGGAACATTTACGGCAGTGGACAAATGTAAAATGGAGCTCTCTGAAATTTGGAATACCAATAGAGCGGAGGGAACCTAAAAATCACCATGATGACTGCTTATTTTTGTCTTGTCAACATCAAGGGCATCAATCGAAGCAATTGAACATATCCTGACCTCGATTCAGCAAGACGACCGCATCCACACTCAAATGAGGTACCCATTCCATCTTTCATCCACCTACCAGAGCTGCCAGAGAATGAGGAATCAAGCATGTCTGATCACATACAAGATAATAGCAGCGGAAAAGTGACAATGATTTCGTAGGAACTTCATCACATGCTCAACCTTTTAACCAGCATGAACTGAGTGACCTCATCAGGGATCTGAACCTCTCAAAGGAGTCGTCTTCAGAATTGCTGGCCTCAAGGTTGAATGAAAAAAATTTACTTCAATCTGGAACCAACATTACGTTTTACCGTAGCAGAGAAAAGGATTTGATGCTCTTTTTCTCTAAGGACAACAACCTAGTGTTGTGCAATGATGTCAGTGGCCTTCTCAGGAAAATGGGTCTATCATCACACATGCCAAATGAACGGCGCCTTTTCATTGGTAGCTCCAAGCGGGGTTTAAAATGTGTTTTCTTACACAACGGCAACAGATGTGGCTCAATTCCAATTGGTCACTCAGCCAGTATGACAGAGACGTACGAGACAATCTCTCTAGTCTTGGAAAACCTGAAGTGTCAAGAACATCAATGGATGATTTGGTAGACCTAAAGATGGTGAACTTTTTCCCTGGTCAGCAAAGTGGCTACATAAAATATCCGTGCTTTATATGTCTTTGGGACAGCAGAGCCAAACACGACCACTGGATAAGAAAAGTGTTGCCTCTCAGAAAAGATATGGTATTTGGAGAACAAAATGTCATTAAGGTACCTTTGGTAAGCAGAGACAAAATGATCCAGCCACTTTTACATAAAGCTAGGCCTAATGATACAATCTGTAAAGGCGTTGAACACAGAAGGTTTGTGCTTTGGCTATTTATCACGTACATTCTCTGGACTGAGCACGGAAAAACAAAGCAGGGATTTTCGATGGTCCCCAGATAAGGCAGCTTATAAACGATCTATATTTCATAGATTCAATGGACAACATTGAGTCTTGTGCCTGGACTTCGTTTGTTCTAGTTATCAAAAACTTTCTTGGCAAACATAAGGCAGACAACTACTCTGAATTAGTTGAAGATATGCTCTCGAATTTTAATAAGCTCGGCTGTAATATGAGCGTCAAGGTCCATTACCTACACAGCCACTTTTTTTTACCGCTTTCCAGGAAACCTTGGTGATTTAAGCGAAGAGCAAGGTGAAAGATTTCACCAGGACATAAAAACTATGGAAGACAGATACCAGGGTAGGTGGGATACCCACATGACGGCAGATTACTGCTGGAACCTTCAGCGGGACTGTCCTCGTAGATCTCACTCTAGAAAGTCCTATAAAAGACGTTTCTCATATGTTCAATGACTGATCAATTTATATGTTCTTTTGTTGAAATATACAGATTTAGTAATATGTGCTTGTTTTAATAGTACGTACAGTATATAGTATCAATATGTGTCAAGATCATGTCAAACATAGTCCTATAAAAGGCGTTTCTCATACGTATGTTGAATGACTTATTTTATATGCTCTTGTGTTAAAATATACAGATTTAGTACTATGTGCTTGTTTCAATAGTATGTATATAGTATCAATATTTGTCAAGATCAGGGCAAATATAGCAGATCATGCGATGTAGGATCCCGAAATTTGACGGATGACCGGCGGAATCAGCATATAAGGTGGGTATGCCCTATCTCCAAAACTAGAGCGGATAGTGCAAAACTGATGCCATTTTTGGAATCAGCGTCCCAAATATATCCATGAATGGGTTTAACTTTCAAGGCACCAAAATGTGTGTTGGGCAGTGTGACGTACCTGCCGGCAGGACGCACACGACATAAAGGCAGATAGCAATCAGAATGAACGTCTGCATAAAGTACATAAAGGCAGATAGCAATCAGAATGAACGAGCTCAGTTGGTAGAGCGACTTGTTCCGGAATAAGCGGACTCGGGTTCGATCCCGGCGTAGACCAAAAATGACGGAGAAATTTACTTCGTTATAATGGCGCCCGAACTATCCGGATGACCCGACCGTTCAAAATCTCGCAATGGTGTGATGTTATTTCCACACCGCGAGATAGGAAAAATCAGAGCATGTCTTCTCCAGCGCTTCGAAAAATAAATGTGTGTGACGTTGCATTCCACACACTAGATTGACTGGGAGTTCTCAAGTGCACGTTCTACAGTGGATGGCTGCCTGCAACGATTCATGGTCACGGCTGACCCATGGGCCATGCCTCCGGCCCTCTTTCGGGGGAGGGGGATGTGACGTACCTGCCGGCAGGACGCACACAACATAAAGGCAGATAGCAATCAGAATGAACGTCTGCGTAGCTCAGTTGGTAGAGCGACTTGTTCCGGAATAAGCGGACTCGGGTTCGATCCCGGCGTGGACCAAAAATGACGGAGAAATTTACTTCGTTATAGCAGTGAATTATCAATGAATCGACTTCTATTTATCCGATCTACAAAATTCGAATTGAATTCTTAATATCACGGCAAACTGAGTTTGTATATTGATTTAATTTAGACCAACTCGAATATTAATTTGTACGCTTTGATTACTTTTTAAGTTTTCGTTTTATCGAACTTTCCGAGTTTAGTGCTGAATATATTATACATTTTGCAAAATATCTATCTCTCTAGAATGCTCTAACCTACAAAAAAATCTCTTGAGACGTCAAAGTGAGCAAAGTGAGTTGATCAGTCTCAAATTGTCGTCCCCGTAATGTATTTTTTTAAATGGGGAACAACCACACACGGTGACAAATCCGGGCTATATGAAGGTTGGGCATCAATATAATATTCATTTTCTCCAAATAAGAAACGACAGAACTGGCCATGTCCCAGGTAGCAATCTTATGTTGGACCAACCGTGGGCTTTCAACGGTCGGCCCAGCGACAAGGCGACTCGGCGGCCAACAATTGGATATGTGTTGGTTTCAACGGTTGGACCCACATTGGAAAACTGTTGCAAACAGTTTTCCAATGGGATCATGTGTTGTTGGACAACCATGGTTGGTCATGTGTTGTTGGACAACCATCGGACAACCGTTAAGCGGTCATTTCTTGATAAATGGTTGGTCATGTGTGGTTTGAAAAACCGTTGGCCAATCTTCGATAAACAACGCAACCTTCGCCCAACGCTGCCGACGCAAAAATATCATTGGGTCAACCGTTGGCCAATGTCAGTGTGCTACTTAGGGTGTTGCCTTGCATTGGACCTCACATGAAAAGAAATGGAGGAACCCAAGTTGAACAAACTCGTTTCATACCCAAATGCTCCGTTGAAATTCCGGGAATTGATGATTTTGAAATGTGAACCATATCTTCGATATCTCTAATTGATATGTGCCTGTCGCCCCGTATAATAATAATTTTATTTATTTATGCTGTTACATGACAATATTAAGTTACAATAAATTAGGCATACAAAGGCTATTAATTGAACAGCAAAGGGAACAAGGGATGATAGATTATACGGATGACTTAATGCGGCCTTCCAATACGAAAAGTTTCCCCACCTCAGTCTTAGACATTCATCTTTATAAGTTTCTTACATAAGATGGAAAGTCTCTTCGACAGACTTCTTAAATCGACAGCAAAATTTAATGGTGCATCTTTTTTCCTCTTTCACATCCACTTTTTTGAAAAATCACAGCACCAAAACACTTGTTATGGGTTCTCCAAACAGCGCTAATTAAACCGCGCACTACCAACTACACATCCGTGATAAACAGGTGTGGCCAGTTGCTTTGGTTACTTCAACGACTACAGTTTTTTAGAGACTCATGCCATGGTCGAACGCAGTATTGCACATTTTTCGTAAAAACTTTATCAGTTGTTTTGTTGGGGGCAAGCTATGTATTTATGATTTTACCATGTACACTGAAGAGCAATTGAATTAGAGACAGCTAGCGTTATGCAAATGTGGCGCAGTGGGCGGCACTGTAAACGGAAACGACATGACGTATGCAGCGATCCGACATTATAAGGAGTGATGCGAAGGGAATCAGTAAGAGTCCGACGCAGTATGGGTAAGACGAAGGATCTAAGCGCATTTCCTCGTTGCCAAATTGTCGGGGCCCGACGAATGGGTCACTCCATCTCGGAAGTCTTGCAGGCTCTGGGATTTTCACGAGCCACTGTGTCACGGATGCACCGTGAGTAGATCAAATCCGGCAAAACCATCCCTGCAAGGGCCAATTGCCGTGGACAACTGCGTGTGGATGAGCGGGGTCTTCGTCGGCTAGCTCGCATTGTAACAGCGGATAGACGGGCCACAGTGCAAGAAATCACTAGGCAATTTAACGCTGGTGCACAAAAATGTGTAAGCAGCCGCATCATCCAGAACCATCTCCTCGCTATGGTGTACAGAAGCCATCGTCCCACGAGGGTACCGCTGCTGACCGCACATCACAGGGTGCAAAGATTAGCATGGGCGCGGGAACAACGGCACTGGACCCTAGACATGTGGAAAAATGTTGCCTGGACTGATGAGTGGAGATTCACGTTGGTACATGCGGATGGCAGGACCACATGAAGCGATGGATCCTTCTTGCCAGCAGGGTACTCTTCAAGCTGGTGGGGGTGGCATTCTCGTCTGGGGACTGTTTACGTGGACTGAAATGGGACCCTTGGTACGTGTGACATCGTCCCTCACAGGTCAACGTTACCGGAATATCCTGAAGGACCATTTGCTCCCGTTTGTGCGTCTTCAACATCCCACTGCAGCTCCCGAATTGTATCCGAATGGTTGGATGAACACTCCACCGACGTGACCTCGCTTCCTTGGCCAGCTAGGTCACCTGACCTCAGCACATCTGAGATGCCATCGAAAGAGATGACCCCCTCCATGAAATCTTCGTGAACTGTGGGAGCTTGTTCAGGGGTCGTGGATCCGTATGGCTTCCCAACGCTTCCAGTGTCTTGTCGAGTCCATGCCGAGACGAATCGCCGCCGTCGTCAGGGCGAAAGGTGGTGCTACACATTACTAGACAGGTATCTCTATTTCAATAGCTCTTCGGTGTATGGCCTATTGGTCAGAGACGCTTGTTTTGGGCTAGTTTCCCGAGTTGAACCTGAGCCCCTGGTGAAACATGGTCAGGTACAGGACACTACTCATACCACTTAGAAGTAAAAGATGAAACTTTTAATCTGCCCTGGCCCCATGCATTAAAATTTTCAATTATCTGCATACTTTGAGCAAGGGATGAAAATACAGTAATCGAAAAGGTCCTTCGAAATTCAAATTCTGTGAAGGGCCTTCATCAAAAAATAATGTAACGCGAACATAATGAATCTTGAGAAAATAACCTCCAAGACAGGGGCGCCGACTTCTCCAAATTATTGGGGGGAGGGGGGGCGTGAAGAGATCAGACGTGGGAGGGGCATGTGTCTTCCATTGTCATGAGGAAAATAAGGAGGGGGGCAAAACGATAAACTACGAGATTCGACGTATATTTTAAAACGCAATTGTAATTGCTCCTGAGCAAATGAACAAAGAAACAGAAATATTCTTTCGCTGAATATTAATATTTTTAAAAATAAAATTCAGCCTGTGATTTTATAAAAATACCCACACAGATTTTATTTCCAAAGTTTAATAAAAAAAATATGACGAATTAGCTGAGTTACTCAAACAAAGGACAAAAGATAAATAGTTAAATAAAGGCGCTAGATTATACATTTCTGTATTTTATGTATGATAAAATTGTTTTAATAATTTACCATGTATTACGAGAACATGTTAAACACTATTAATAATGGCCTGGAAATCCAGTTTCTTATCAAATGAGCAATGCTGAACATGGGGGGAAAAGTTTACTTATTTTGATATTTATTAATTTTTTGGAAATAAATTGCTTTGGCCTTATAAAGTGGAACTTGGTTCACCTTACGATGCTAAAGCGATTATGTAATTAAACGGAATCAAAAATTTGGGTGGGCCCTTCCCTCCCCTGCCCCCCTTCCCCCCTCCCATAAAATGATTGGAGGGGCAAGATTCACCTTGCCCCCTATAGTCGACGCCTATGCTCCAAGATACGGAGTACGAAAGTTAAAACTCACTTTGCCAGGCCGATTGGAAAGAACATTTCAACCACATTCCAGAAATCGTATAAATGAATCAGACTGTCCTGCGTGTAACAGAAGTAACTCAAAAGCAAGACACGTTTTTGAAAAATTCTCCTTGGAAAGAAATATGTAAAAGCGAAACAAAATTATGATGAAGTGAAAGATGAATAAACAAAACTGAAACCTTGGGACGGTAAAAAGTGACAAGGGATCCCTCCAGTTTGTTGAAATAAAAATGCGCGATTTTGAAATCTTACATGTACAGTAGCGAACAAAAGTATTTGGCGAAACGCTTTTTCGACCATAATTTTTTTCTGCTGGACCAAAATCGGTTAATTTTGGGATATGATATGTAATGATTCGTGGGTTAAAATGCCGCGTAGTTTGTATTTCGCTCAGAGAGAATTTGTTGTTCGAAATGGGCCGTATTTTTTTTTTTTTTTTGGTTGGAGGTTTAACGGCCACCGTGAGCAACTCAATGGGCTATAAGCAGTCGCCCGTCCCTAATTTTGGGTCACTGGTTCCAGGGAAGGGAAAGAACCAGTGCCGTAAGACAAACACAACATCCATGCCTCACCGGGATTCGAACCCGGACCCCGTTCGGACGAATGATCAGAGGCCATCGCTTAGACCACTGCGCCACCGGGGCGGCGGCCATATTCAAGAGTCGCCAATTATTACCCATTTGTTTGCTGTATGTATTAATGTTTTTCTTGCGATTTTTGTAGGTTTTGTGATGTGTAGTGTGATAATAAGTCAATCTTAGGTTTTCACAAATGGCTAAAAAGGCGGATATCACTTTTGGAGCTCGCCAGGCGGTCGTGAACATGATGGAATCCGGAATGCGCGTCACCGACTTTCCGAGGGCCCTGAAGATCCGACACCAGTCCATTTCAGCTATCCTGCAACGTTATAAAAAGACTGGGACCGTCGAGAACAGTCCGCGATGTGGTAGGCCTCGTTCCACTACGTTGTGTCAGGATAGACGCATCCTAAGTCGATCTCGTGCTGATCCCACCTTGACTGCTGTGGACATCGCCACCGAATTCCACGACAGCGACGACCTGAACGTCAGCCGAATGACCATCTCCCGTCGTCTCATTGCTGGTGGATTGAATGGAAGACGCGCCCCGCCAAGAAACCACTCATCGCAGTCAAGAATCGACGAGAAAAATCGCGTTCGCGCGCTGTCATCGACACTGGACCGCGGCGGACTGGAGTAAGGTGCTTTTCACCGACGAGAGCAAGTTCAACTTGTTCGGAAGTAATGGCATCCGATACGTACGACGTCCGTATGGCCAGAGATTCAACCCCCAGTTCATTCAGCCGACTGTCCAGCACGGAGGAGGATCGCTCATGGTTTACGGCGCTTTCTCTCGCAATGGAATGGGCCCAATCATCAAGATTGACGGAATAATGACCGGCCAGAGCTACAGGAACATGCTCATCAACGATGTCTTCTCATGGGCAAACCAGAACATGCCACCCGGATGGATCATGCAGCAAGACAACGACCCGAAGCACACCTCCACAGTAGCGAAGGCAGCCTTCCAGCAGCAACAGGTCACACTTCTAGACTGGCCAAGCTAATCTCCAGACCTCAACCCCATCGAGCACATGTGGGAGGAGCTGGAGAGACGATGTGCGAAAAAACCTGCCGGAATAGGGCCCAGAAGTTCGACCAGCTGTCTGCAGAATGGGTGCGAATTCCGCAGGTCCCCGTCGAGAAGCTAGTGGACTCGATGCCGGCCCGTTGTGCAGCTGTTATTAAGTCTCGTGGTTATCCCACTAAGTATTAGTTATTGTTTTGTCGTACTTGTTTTCTGTTATCGTTGCATTAAATGAATGTGATGCACACCTACTTTGTTGGTCAATTTGTATGATCTTTGCGATTAAGCTCGGTACCTGATCTGTGTAAAGGTTTCCGATCCATCTGCATATGGGTCATGTTTACAACTGAATAACACATATCATATTCCAAAATGACCAGATTTGGTCCAGCAGAAGAAAAATTGTCGAAAAAGTGTTTCGCCAAATACTTTTGTTCGCTACTGTACACTCATTGAACGAAACAGTAGATATAGACCGGCCAGAGCTACAGGAACATGGAACAAACCCAAACCGAACACAGGAGATAAGTAGGCGGACAGTAGGGCTTCCCAGCAGTGTATCGCAATCGGGAAACTTTGGTAAACGTGGTAATCTGAGCGACTTTGATCGGGGACGCATTGTTGGAGCAAGACAGATGGTTCATCCTATCGCCCAAGTGGTAAGAACCAGAGTTGAAAGGAGTCAAAAATTTCGTACCCGGACAAATCTGCTTTGAACTACAAATTTTAAACTCAATTTATATATATATATATACACACATATAAACGTAATTTCATCTACTCCACCTTTGTTTTGCTGATGACGTAGTCATTTTTGCAACTACCCCATCAGAGCTGCAGAGTATGATCCAGGAACTTGCTGACAAGAGTAAAGAAGTGGGATTAAAAACGAACTTTCAGAAGACAAAAGTGATGTTCAATGCTTTTACAAAAAATGAAGATTTATCGATTGATGGAGAAAAGCTGGAGATAACAGATGCGTACGTTTATCTTGGACAGCAGATATCAAGTGAGGGTCACATTGATGAAGAAATTAATTGGCGTACAAAACTTGCCTGGAGAGCTTTTGGAAGAAACAGCATAATTTTCAAGAGCAATATGCCATTATGCCTTAAAAGAAAAGTGTTTGATCAATGCATCCTTCCAGTGCTTACGTATGGGGCAGAGACGTGGACCTTAACTAAAAGAGACATACAAAGGCTGCAGACAACTCAAAGCAACATGGAGAGGTGCATGCTTGGTGTAACCAGGAGAGATAAGAAGAGGAACTCGTGGATCCGAAAAATGACAAGAGTGGAAGACATCATGATCAGAGTTAAATCCCTGAAATGGCAATGGGCTGGACATACTGCCAGAAGGACAGACCATCGATGGACAGCCGAAAGTTTGGATTGGATTCCAAGAGACAGGAAAAGACCCAGAAGAAGACCACATGGGAGATGGGTGGATGAAATTCGAAAGTATGCGGGAGTGACATGGAGGAGACTGGCACAAGACAGACCGTTGAGGAGGAAACTTGGGGGAGACCTTCGTCCAGCAGTGGATTGATAATGGTTGACAATTATGATGATGATGATAAACGTATTATTAATATATATATATTCATCCCGATAACTGCTTTATATTTAATAACTGAAATCTTTTTTTAATAATAAAATTTGGCGACTTGCTGAATTTTAGTGCCATTTTTAGTGCCACTATTTTGCGTAATCCAGAAGTAATGGCTGACTATGACCGTGAGTATATCACAAATGGGAATCATTATTTACGATTACACAAATGTACTTTTTTTAATGTATTTAGATTGTTCACTCTTTCCACGCTTTGATGGAAGTGCGCATACTTTCAAGTTGGATTTTTGGTTCCATAATCTTTTATTAGACCATCGACATCTTTCTCTGTAATTAAACACTTTCCACATTTTGAACAACAAGCAAGACCAAACAACACAGAATTATTCGCCGGTTCCTTAATGAGACGAAACAATTTCCAGCATTCACTCTTCCCTTTGTGGTTTTCAACAAGCACGTATCTTTTGGCACCGACGTCTTTCTCAACCTCCTTAATATTAAATCCATCCATATTAATAAATAAGGAGTTAATTTTGACATGACATGGCATGGGAACGGGATGTTAGCACATCAATCGAAAACCTCTGAATGCTCAATGTAAAAGATGCGATGTGAAAAGTAACTCTTAGTCATACAGTGAACTTCGCACGGAGAGAGTGAATCAGCTGAGAAGCAGGCGAATGGCGTTTGCCTGTACCTTGCCCTGGACAATCGCACTGTAAAAGAACGCAAAGGAAGGATCCTTTTGCGATACGGTGTGTTTGACGTCGGTCGGTGGAAATCTTCGTTGCTTTAAAAAAGAGACGACAATATTTTTGCATGGCAAATCATTATTCACTCCGTGGACACCAGTATCGACTATAGAATTCCACAACGCGCATTTTTCTTTGGAATATATTTTCCTCTTTTCAAAAATAAAACGGGAATAAAACCGTGTCAGGAACAGCATGACCCGACGCGTAGGACCCGCAAGAAATTGTCAACCCGTTAACTCGTGACCCGTTTCCATCTCCGGTAAGAACCCCAGAGTTCCCGAGGCCAACCGTATCAATGGTGTACCGGCAGTACACTATCGACGGACGTACCCGCACCCAGAGCTCAAGCTGTGGCCTATAATACGCCATTGAGGCCCCGGTCGACGTAGACTATCCAGGCTCGTACCTACACACCAATTGGCAACGGCGGGGTAAATCACATCCGTGTTAAATCCCAGAGGCCCAAGCAGCGTCAGCGAGCGAACGGTACGACGCATACCATGGCCTACCGGAACCGAATCCCTGCCCGTATGCCACTGTTGACTGCTCGTCATCGGAAATTGCGCCTCGCCTGGTGCGGGGAACATCAAAACTGGACCTCGGGTGTGTGACGCCGCGTCGTGTGGTCAGAAGAATCCAGTTTCCAGCTGTACCGAGCTGACGGGAAGGTGAGGGTGTGGCGTCGACAGCATGAGGCCATGGCCCCGTCGTGCCAGGTCGGCTCTGTTCAAGACGGTTGTGGCTCTGTGATGATTTGGGGAGCCTTCTCATGGGAGACATTAAGTCCATTAGTGTATCTGAAGAGGTTTTTAACCACTGCGCGCTATCAGCATGTGCTGGCTGATCACCCACACGCTTTCATGACCTTCGCGCATCGTGAGGCTAAAGGTCTGTTTCAGAAGAACAATGTGCCGCCCCACCAGGCAGCAACCACCCAGGCATGGCTCAAAGGGCATTAATCTGAGTTTGGAACCATCCAATGGACCTCAAAGGCCACGGATTTAAACCCTGTGGAAGTTTTCTGGGGCTGCGTTGGAGCGGAATATAAGATCCATGGATCGCGGACCAACGTCTCGGGCGGAGTTGTGGACAATGCTGCAACAGGCATGGCTGGCATTACCTCTGGAAACCATCTGGCATCTGGTGGAGTTGAGATCATCAGATCCATGGACCCTGGACCGACGTCTCGGGCGGAGTTGTGGACAATGCTGCAACAGGCATGGCTGGCATTACCTCTGGAAACCATCTGGCATCTGGTGGAGTTGAGATCATCAGATCCATGGACCCTAGACCGACGTGTCGGGCGGAGTTGTGGACAATGCTGCAACAGGCATGGCTGGAATTACCTCCGGAAACCCTCCGGCATCTGTTGGAGTCGATGCCTTGGTGTGTACAGGTTGCTATTCGCGCTAGAGGAAGACCAACACTCTGATGTTTGTCCATTGAGTGTAAATCGTCGATATCAAGATCTTACATATACACTATATTGACAAAAGTCACGGGACACCTAGAAGAGAAACACAGCATAACATTTATTGACACACATTAGTACGGTGTCGGTCCACCTTTGTCCTTAATGCATGCACTGACCCTTCGAGACATGCTTTCGACAAGGTTTTGGAACACAGCGATAGGTATGTGCTTCCATTCAGTACATATTGCTGCCGCTAACTGTCGCTTAGTAGTAGGCCTTGGTTCCAAACTTCTTGTGCGACACTCTAATTCATCCCATAGGTGCTCTATGGGATTAAAATCAGGGCTCTGTGCCGGCCAGTCCACACACAATACGGAATTATAGTCAAACCACGCCGTAACAGTCCTCGCTTTATGGCTCGGTACATTATCCTGCTGGTACCAACAAGACTCGGTTCCATAGTATTGCCGCAGAGTTGGTAAGTCATAATTGTCCAGTAAATCGAGGTAAACGAGCTGGTTAACAGGTTTTTCCACGATAACCAACGGGCCGGGACCATGCCACGTAAAAACACCCCCACACGAGTACACCGCCAGCTCCAAAATTGACCGTAGGAACAGTACACTGTGGTAAATAACGTTTCCCCGGCTGCCACCATAACCACACACGGCTATCAGACTGATGGATCGTGTATCTGGATTCATCAGTCCATAGGACCCGTTTCCATTGATCTACAGTCCACGATAAATGTTCTTTACACCATGCTAAACAACGAGTAGCATTCCGAGTGGAGATGAAAGGCTTATGAGCAGCCGCACGACCATAGTAACCCATGAAAGGAAGTTATCTGCCAATGGTGCATGTATATACTGTGGTTCCAGCATTTTTAACTCACCTGTACACTCACTTCTTGTGCAGTACTCCCTCGATGAGCTGTAACGACTCTCCTGAGGTTTCGACGTCCCCTATCGCTGATTTTCTTTGGTCTGCCGGTACGTTTTGCTGCTTCAGGCACGCCATGTGTCTTCCACTTATTCAGTACATCCAAAACAGTTGACTTGGGTATGTTTAAACGCCTATCGGTTTCTCCTTGTGGACAACCCACTAATATAACACTCAACAATCTTTTCTTCCTCAAAGTCAGTTCTCTCCCGCCACGATATTTTCACTCAACCTCACAGTTGACCGATTTGATCGCGGTCAGCTGCAGGCTTGTTTTTATACCATTTGCAGCTGTACCGCGCATCTTAACAACACAGCGGATCCGTTCGTTTGCTTTTGAAGGGGTGTCCGGTGATATTTGTCAATATAATGTATATAAGAGGCGAAAGAAGATGCAATAAAAGTACCTTACATTGTCTAGGACCTTGACCCAGACATGCGTTTATGGCAATACGAACTGAGTGGCTAGTTTATTAGGACCACCTGCCTAGTAGCCCATGGGGGGGGGGGGTGTTACAGAAATGTCCAGGCACTGGGCCCGGCAATGTTGGAGAGAAATTAAAATAACAATTTTTTCCCTTTTTTTTCATTTTGCTTCTCAAAAAAATCCATAATGGATGGAAGGATAAATTCGCTGTTCAAGGTTTTGGAAGCGTGATTCCGTCCGAACTCGAAGTATGCCATCTACAAGTATTAATTTACTGGCTTAAATGCAGGCTAACTGAAACTCATTTTGAAAGCACTTTTACTTAGTACCAAGTGTTCCGCTTAGACGCATAATAAAAGAAAAATTCGTAACATACAAAGTACTAGTTCGAAAGACAGAAGGTAGGAGCCATTGTAAAGAGCAACTGTGAAATTTATAAACCAAGCGAGTTTGGGCACGAAGCGCTTGCGCAGAACTTCTGCGTCAGTCGCTATGTGGACTCCACAGCAGGGACGTCGCTGCACTTCGAAATCAGAGTGGGCGACGGATGGGCGAGCATTATATTTGGTGGGGGCAAGCTTGAGAATTTTTTTATTTTTTCATTATTTTTTTTTTTTTCAAAACACTAAAAGAATCAATTTCTTATTTTCTTATGCTTTTCACTACCGGCTACAAAGGAATTCGTGCAATCCCTCCCCCCTCCTCCACCTGTACACACATGAATGGGTCTGACCTAGTTACGCCACTGGTGTACGATTCAAATGTTGCTAGAATGTCGCCTTCAACTTTCTGTTTGCTCTGAATACATTGTCTTAAATTGTTTTTCAAAATTTTGTACTTTTTGCTTACGAAAATAGTATTGTACTTGAACAATGTAAAGGAAAACGTCGTTTTTTAAGCTTTCCAACAGTAGTTTGGTTGAAGAAGCGTCTATATGCTCCAGCTTTGTCCGTCTGCACGATAACTCGCATAAAAATGGTTCGATTTCGATGAAATTTTAGTATGTGGTAGAGGACCACTGGGGACGAACCCTATTGAAAATGGGACAAATGGGGTCAAAGGTCACGACATAGGAGCGGGATCCATTCCATTGCCCTTATGCGTCATAACTTGCGTAAATATGGTTCGATGTAAATGAAATTTTAGTATGTAGTAGGGGACCCCCTGGGAACGAACCCTATTGAAAATGGGTGAAGTGGGGTCAAAGGTCAGGACATAAGAGCGGGATGCATTCCATTGCCCTTATGCGTCATACGTTGCGTAAATATGGTTCGATTTCGATAAAATTGTAATTTGTTGTAGGGGACGACTGGGGATGACCCTGTTGAAAATGCGTGAAGTAGGGGTCAAAGGTCAGGACATAGGAGCGGGATGCATTCCATTGCCGTTATGCGTCATAACTTGCGTAAAAATGGTTCGATTTCGATGACATTTTAGTACGTGGTAGGGGACCACCTGGGAACGAACCCTATTGAAAATGGGCGAAATGGGATCAAAAGTCAGGACATAGGATTGGGATCCATTCCATCGCCCTTATGCGTTATAACTTACGTAAAAATGCTTCGATCGAGACACAACTTTATCATGTTGTTCCGGAAGTATACTTTACCGGTTCTGTTAAATATCATCGAAATAGGGTCAAAGGTCAGGTCATGCATAGGAGCGAGATTTATTCTACAGCCATTATCCTCATAACTTGAGTAATGATTTCTGGTATGTTGGAAAGCGTATCATAATCAATGCATTGCTTGATTTTACTAACTTGTTTATCTAAATCAAATTTTAAGTCGTGCTTCCACTTTCCGTGTTGGAATCCCCTATTTTGTAAAGAAAACAAACAGTGCAATTAGTAGCGACCCCCTCAGTGAATTCCTATCCACCCTCCTCATTAGCCCTCTGGCCATAGAAGCATGAAAAAGAGGCTTAAACTAAGGAATTGGAACAGGGGAAAACAATTAAATTTTCATGGCCCTGGGGATGATATTTTTATAACCTTTTTTGGAGATGTAAACAACGCACTTCCTAAGGATAAATACGTACGTAAGACTACATGAAATAATACACAAGACTTATTACTTGGCAAAGCCCAGATTATATTTTAAAGTTAAATATACTGAAAAATGGCCCATTTTGAACTGGTTGGGCGGCAGGGTGGGCAAGACAAATTTTAGGGTGGGCTTGCACCCCTTGGCGACGTCCCTGCTTACGAGATTGATATTGTGATGAAGTCAATGGAGCTCTGTTAGTTGTTCAAAAAGGAATTGCGATTACGAGCTAACAATCAAGAAGATAATAAACAAGTCACTGTAAGTTCCATTTCTCGCAACACATCGATTCCTGAGCAGGGACGTAGCTAGACTTCGAAATCGGGATGGGCGAGCATTATTTTTGGTTGGGTAAGCTTTATAGAAACTTTTTTTTTTTTTTTACGAAACACTGAAAAAACAAATTTTTAATGTTTTCATTTGCTTTTAATTGAATGTCAAACGACCACCGTGATCAACCCAGTGGGCTATTAGCAGTCGCCCGTCCTTAATTTAAGCTCACTAGTTCCAGGGAAGGGATAAAGCCTGTGACTAAGACAAGCACAACATCCATGCCTCACCGGGATTCGAACCCAGACTGTTCTCTGACGAATGGTCATAAGCCAGGGCTTAGACCACTGCGCCACCGGGGCGATTACAAAGCTTCTCACTACCGGCTATAAAAGAATTCGCGCAATTCCGACTCCCTCCTATTGGACACACATACATACACGGACCTGACCAATTACGATACGGGTGTAAGATACAAGTGTTGGTGGAAAGTCGCCTTCAACTTTTTGCTTGCTCTGGATGTATTGTCTTAAATTTCTTTTCAAAATTTTCCATTTTTGCTTACGAAAATAGTACTGTACTTGAAGATTTTTTTTTTAAATGTCGTTTTTGTTTTTCTAAATCACATTTTATCGTTGTTCCCCTCAGACACAATACCTCACCCCTCCTTAACTTCCCTCCTTCCAGCCAGCGACTTTGCCTTGCACTCCTCTCATACAAGCAGTCAGTTCTCATCTACTTCCTACACTTTCACTGTCCCGGGACAGTCTTAAGAGCGCTAATGTAGCTTTAGACTCCCTTTCCGTGTTGGAATCCCCTATTTTGTAAAGAAAACAGAGCAATTAGTATTCAACCCCTCAGTTAATTCCTATGCAGCCTCCTCATTATCCCCCCCCCGGGCCATACAAACCTGAAAAAGCGGCTTAAACTAAGGAATTAGAAGAGTGGAGGGCAACTGAATTTTCATGGCCCTAGGGATGCTATTTTGATAACCTTTCTACTGAGAAGTAAACAACGCACTTCCTCTGGGAAAATACATAGGGCTACATAAAATAAAACACAAGACTTATTACTTGGCAGAGTCCAGACTATATTTTAAAGTTGAATATACTGAAAAATGGTTCATTTTGAACTGGGTGGGCAAGACAAATTTTAGGGTGGGCTTGAACCAGTGGCGTATCTTGGGTCAGAGACCTGGGCTATCTGACCCCCCCCCCCTCCCCCCTCCACACACACACACACTTTTTTTTTAACTGCGAAGTTTAATTTTTAATTGTTAAGTAATAGAAGTAACTTTTTTTTCTAAATTTTAGGTACATGCCATTACTAACATGATACCAAATAATTATGAAGATTGCCGCCCCGGTGGCGCAGTGGTCTAAGGCGTTGGCCTCTGATCCGTCGTCCGTAAGGGGTCCGGGTTCGAATCCCGGTCAGGCATGGATGTTGTGTTTGTCTTACGGCACTGGCTCTCTCCCTTCCCTGGAACCAGTGACCCTAAATTAGGGACGGGCGACTGCTTATAGCCCATTGAGTTGCTCACGGTGGTCGTTAAACCTCCAATAAAAAAAAAAAAAAAAAAAAAAAAAAAAAATTATGAAGATTAGGATGCCGCCCCGGTGGCGCAGTGGTCTAAGGCGTTGGCCTCTGATCATTCGTCCGTAAGGGGTCCGGGTTCGAATCCCGGTGAGGCATGGATGTTGTGTTTGTCTTACGGCACTGGCTCTCTCCCTTCCCTGGAACCAGTGACCCTAAATTAGGGACGGGCGACTGCTTATAGCCCATTGAGTTGCTCACGGTGGTCGTTAAACCTCCAATTAAAAAAAAAAAAGTTCAACTGGAAAACAAAATATTGAGTGTGTGCAAAATTTCTACCCGTTTTTTAATAGATGCAAATTGCGATCGGAGTAGTTACGTCACAGATGACGCTGCGATGCCGAATTTTCGGCCAATAAAGCTTGGACCAGTACAGCATATAGAGGCACTAGGTGTGTCCGAGTAAGCCATTCGTAACGGAAATCACGGACGGTGTAACATGGCATACGATAAGCAGCAGTACGAACTCGATAAAGACAGTACTGCAGCCGCGGCTTGCCGCAACATCTGTCAAGTGTATGGGGAGGATGCAGTTGATGATAACACATGTTGCCGTTGGTTTCGGAAATTCCAGGACGGAGACAGAAGCTGTAAAGATCAACCACATCCTGGACGTCCATCCGTGGTTTCTGACGAGGATGTGGACCAAGCCATAACAAACCACTCACATCCAATTGTTCAGGAATTAGCGGAAACGTTGTCGGTACACAGAACAACAATCGAAAGACGGATGCATGCGCTTGGGTTCATCACCAAGTTCGATAACTGGGTTCCGCACCAGCTTTCTGCAAAGCAACGAGAAGAGAGAATCCGTACCTGTGTTTCTTTGCTGCCCCGTCAAAGAAACGAACCGTTTTTGGGACGAATTGTAACGGGTGATGAGAAATGGGTACTGTACCGTAATGTAAAGCGTCGACGAACTGTGTGCCAAGGTCGGGAGCCTGCTCCATCGACCTCAAAAGGAGGACTGCATCCCAAAAAGGTTTTGTTGAGTGTTTGGTGGTCCAGGGAATAATCCACTGGGAGGTGTTGCCACCTAACCGACCGATAAATGCTCACCTTTATTGCCTGCAGTCGGACAGATTGCGAGAACAACTGACATCGAAGCGGCCAGCACTTGTCAATCGCAAAGGCGTGATCCTTCATCATGATAAACTCAGACCTCATGCTGCTTTAATCACACGGTAAAAATCACTGGACTCTGGTATTCCCCTGACCTAGCACCTACGGACTACCACCTTTTACGATCGTTACAGAACGCCTTCGCTCTCCAAACCTTCGATGATGTGGACGATATGAAAACGGCATTACATGACATTTTTTACTCTAAAACACTGGAGTTTTTCCTGCGTGGGATTCACCTACTCCTAGACAGATGGCAAGAGGTCATACAGAATGATGGTAATTATGTGAAATCCTAGGTACGTTATTTGTTGTGTTCTCCTCCTTTCTTTGTATCCTACAAAAAAGGGGGAGAATTTATCGCACATTCAATAGTATTTGCACTATTTTGACCATCGCCGAAGTTTCCTTATGTGGGATTCCAGATCCAAAGTTTCCAGAATTTTTCTTATCTGACGATTAGTAATTGAATTAATAATCTAAATTTATGTCACCTAGTGGGAATATTTTGCATGATAAAAAGTTCATAATGCATGGATGTTTTGTAGTGCTTAAGGGTGTATGTACTCTTAAGGTGGACGTCAAGTAATTTTGCTTCCTATATTCCAATGGAAAAACTTCTGTACACATTTTCTTCACAATTAATGCGTTCCCAATGATCAAAATTTGAATATCGATTAAAATAGCTTCATTTTATAACTTGGAATACTTAATATTTTCTAAAACATAACCATAATTATATTAAAAATCAATAACTTTTCCGTAAGCGAAGCATTTCGAACTAAGACTCGTAAGCGAAGCATTTCGACCGGCCTGACTTTCCCGTGGGAAAGTTTTCCTGAAACAGTTTTTTTACTTAGTGCCTCATTTGGATTATTATTGGCATCTCGCCAACCACTGAAACGAGCCTATCGCGGTGGTATCTTCACGCGTACTTGTAAATCAGAGCTTAATTCTCTTTTATCTTTGGTTTACTATACCCACGCTAAAAGTAAAACTCCGATCTCAACTTCAGCTTGATCTCAACATGTCCAAAAGTGGATGTTCGATGAGTATGAAATTACGGTGTTTTGTTTAAGAGTTTGGGGAGCGGATTTTTTAGCAGTGATGGTGATATTTTCTTTTGTGAATTGTATGAAGCCAAGGTATCGGCACAAAAGCGTTTTTAATGTTCAACAGCACTGTGCTACCGCGAAGCATCAGAGGTGTTTAGCAAGATTTTCCTCGGCTGAGAACAGGCAGCGTCTCCGAGACATCTTCAACTGCAGGTTCATCAAAATACACAGTCAGAATATTGTAAGGACCTCTGTAAAATGATGATTACTTCTAATATTCCCTTTAGGAAATTAAGTAGTGGTAGCCTCAGAGATTTCTTGGAGAAATTCACCAGTCCTCCGATTCCAAATGAATCAACACTTAGGGTAAACTATATCCCTGCCCAAGGGCGCCCATAGCCCCCCCAGTAAAAGTACTCATATGGGCGCCACTGTCCCTGCCTGCTATGGAGATGTTTTAGGTAAGATAAGATCTGCTGTTGACAACAATAAGATATGGGTTTCAATAGATGAAATAAGCGATGTAGATTAAGCTGACCAGACGTCCCCAATTCTTGAGGACAGTCCACGAATTTAGTTTACTGTCCCCAAAAACGTCTGAAGCCTTTGGGAAGGCAAACTGTCCTCAAATTTTAAGGTTTGTCCCCAAATGTCCTCGAATTTACACTTCCTCATTAACCCTTTAGATTTCCAATGAAAAATGTTCTTAAAAGTAGTTTCCGTTGTATTAATTTTCCAACATGCTTCTTGTGAAAACAAATTTTGACTTTTTTTTCTTCTTTCTGGGGTTAACGACCACTACTAGCAACTCTGAGGACTATAAGCAGTCACCTGTCTCTAATTTGGAAACATTCGTTCTAGGGAAGGGAGATACCAAGTGCTGCAAGACAAACATACCACCCGTGCCTCGTTCGGGACTCGAATCCGTACCAACTTGTACGAATGGTCAGTAGCCAGCACTAGGTCAACGCACCACTGGCGCGGTCAAATATCGACTGTACTTGTTCTGAGTTTCTCCCAAAACTTTGGCAAAATGAAAAATTCGCCATGCAATTACTATGGTGTGCAGCCTAATTTTAATTCAGCGCATGTACCTAAGGTAAAGCATTTCACTTTTGCTAATATGTTCTCGCCATCATAGTTCTGCTTTGTCAATACAAATTGCAAACATTCTACAAAATATATCCTTTTAAGACACAGATTTTAACGTGTAATATCACACACTTATTGAAGCAATGCAGTTTTGTGACAAAAAGATTTGCATATTTATTTTGAGTTCGTATATGTCCCCAAATGAACTACCGATTTGGGGACGCCACGCCCTTTTGTCCTCAAATCGGTGCCCCGATATCTGGTCACCTTAATGTAGATGGAAGATACATAGCTGATTTTATTGTCGGCGCTCTGAAATGCGACAAGCCTGGTGAAGTGTTTCTTCTAACCTACGAAAATCTGCAAAAAGTAAGCAATTCCACTGTTGCTATGCTCTTCGACAATTCAATGAAATTACTCTGGCCAGATAGTGTACAAAGAGAAAACATCCTCTTGTTCGTAAGAGATGTCACTCCACACATGACTAAGGCAGCGAAGGGACTGAAACTACTTTATCCGAAAATGGTCCATATCACATGCCTTGCACATGGTTTACACAGAATGGCCGAAAAGATTCGAAGCAACTATCCTGATGTAGATAAGCTAATTTCAAATGGGGAAAAATGTTCATAAAAGCTCCGCTTCGCGTGCAGAAGTTCAAAGAAATTGCTCCTTCTTTGGCACTTTCTCCCCAACCTGTCCTAACGCGGTGGGGGACCTGGCTGAATGCAGCTTTGTATTATATTGCACAAATTATGATTCCTTAGACAGGACAGTTAAAGAATTTGACTGTTGTGATTTTTCTTCCATCAAAATTGCGCAAGATTCTTTTTCTGTTACCTTGGCTGGAAACTTGGCATATATATATAAAATGTAACTTCAGAGGAATATCTAGTGCAATCACTCGCCTTGAAACTGTAGGAATGAAACTTAGCAATGAACTAGAAATTGTGAAACAAATTGTGGGTGATTTAAAGCAAGCAAAGGGGAAAGTAACTGAAAACATTAGTGACAAACTGCAAAGAGTGCTGCAATCTAATCCGGGTTATTCAACACTTTGCAAAATAAGTGACATTCTTTGTTCTAGTGAAGCAAAATTTGATGACTTCGAGCCAGAATTTTCTCCAGATGAGTTAGCGTTATTCAAATTTGCCCTTGTAACCTCTTGTGATGTCGAGCGGAGTTTCTCTAGGTACAAGAACATACTGACGGAAGGAGTTTTGAGTTTGATAACCTGAATATTCGCGTAATCACCAGTGCAATTCTATGATCGACGAAAACTAATCCAGGTATGGCCATTATTTTACTCTCAAAATGTTCATTTAATTCCTTCAACTCTAGCGCTTTCGCACTGATTAGTACTAATTGTTTAATTAAATAGAAGTCACCAAGTTCTAAGTATGTAGAAGTGATGAAGAATAAACCTTTTAGTTAAAACCTACAACCTATATATATATGTGCACTGAGTTTTAAAAATTGGGTGATAATTTCATAAAATATATGTAGTCATATTTTCGGTTTAATTGGTCATATTTAAACGACTTTAAGGTCATTTATGCTTCCATATTTTTGACATTTTTAGGTCATAAAAATCCGCGCCTTACTGATTATACAGCCAGATAATAATCTTACAATTTCTGTCAGGTTGAAGAAAGACTTTCGTATGGCATGGTCAAAAATGGAAACTGAAATTCATCCGACAAAAAACCATGTGAATTATACTCTAATTTAACTTTCATTTTTATTTATTTCTCTATGTAAATTTGAGTTCATTTTCCTTTAGCGTTTTTCAAACTTAACGTTATATCTTCTCTCTCGCAAGACAATGGTTGGCAATACCTTGAGTCGGAACTTATGTCTTGTGTCTGATGAGAACTGGAAGATATACTGTATAATGTGGGAGCAGCAGAAAACGTGTGGAGATCGTGGATGTTATAATGCTACGAGGGTCATAACGAAACTTCTGCACACGTTAGGCCCGTTTCACACAACCGGGATTTTCCCGCAGAAGCAATAAATTATTCAGCTGTCTCTCGGATCGAGAGACAGCTGAATAATTTTCCGATCCGGCAGCCGCTGAGCTTTCACGGGGTTCGCTACAAACCGGACAACTGCGATACCGTCCAAATTTGGAGAAACATAGATGTAAGGCAAGACATTCACACAATCGGTGACGGATTCCCCGCTACGGCAATAAAACAATCACTCTTGTCAGAGGGGAGGGGCCGAAAGCAATGCTGCCAGGCGAGGTCGATTGTCAATCGCTTTGGGCTTGTGTGCTTTGTTAGCTTTGTTAGTTTTCAACAGAAACACTCTGATTTTTTAGTATAGTTTGCGCTATAACCTCTGTCGATCATGTCTGCTATTAATGTTGATATTGAATTAATAATTTTGGAAGTGGAAAAGCGCCCAGAAGTTTGGGATACATCGTCGGAAGATTGCAGGGATAGAAACATCAAAAAAAAAAAAAAAAAATGCTTCTTGGAATGATATCTGCAGAATCCTGTACGAGTTCGACAGTTTCACTGAATACGAAAGGAACAATATCGGTAAGCGAATTCCGAATATACTTGTCTATGTGCAGAGATATTTGAACAATAACATATGAGTATGGCTCTCCGCCTCTCCCGGATGTAGGTAAAAATACCCCCGGGAAAAAAATACCCCCGGAGGAAATACCCCTGAAAACTGAAAAGCGGAAAAAATGCCCCCGGAAAAAATACACCCGGAAGAAATACCCCCAGAATGTGTGGCAGTGTTCCGATGTGGCAATTTACCGGCAACCCTGCCACACATCTTTCAGCAACTTGGCTACAAAACGTTTCAAAGATGGGGGGGGGGTCTATAAAGATTGCCGTTTCTGGGGCCTACATTGATAACTGAATTGGGAACTCCAAACGAATTTCGCGAAAACGTTCCATGTAAGCCAAACGAGAATTGTACTTTAATTTGAAGAAATAAATTGCCGAGGATCCGAGGTACACTTGGTTGGGGGGGAGCTCTACCCTGAACTTCCCGTAATATTATATTCTGGGCCGCTGGAGTCTGTCAGTGTAACCAGGAAGTTCCCCTTGAAGTGTCCGCGAGGTCCATGATCTTGGGGGTGGGGGCTTCCCGCAAAATGCTGAAATGGATGTAGAGCTGTAAACATTAGTACCATGCTTATATAATGATTCTGTACACGACCACGAATTTTCAGGAGGGTGGGGTAACCCCCATCCGTTTCTAAGAGCTATTCAGGGGTGATATCGAGATACACTGACCGACTCTAGAGGTCCACAATATAAAATTACGGAAGTTGGGGGTAGAGCCCTCCAAACCAAGCACCTCGTATCCCTTTCACAGGCTTCACCAAATTTCTGGGGGAGGGGGAAGGGCATACATAGCTTACCATTAAACACAAAGTGAAGCATAGAAATTGCGAGCAAATCCCTTACCTTGAACACTTGTCTGCGCTCTTAGAAACTTGCACCCCAACCTCCTGAAAATTCGTGGTCGTGTACAGAATCATTATGTAAAGCATGGCTCTAATGTTTACAGCTTTACGTCCATTTTAACATTTTGGGGACACCCCCCCCCCAAAAAAAAAGCTCGCGGACCTCTCGGACGCTTCAAGGGGAACTGCCTGGATACACTGACATACTCCAGCGGCTCAGAATCTAATATTACGGAAGTTGACCCCCCTCCCCACCAAAAGTAATTCGGATCCTCGGCAATTTATTTCTTCAAATTAAAGTACAAATTTCGCTTGGCTTACATGGAACGTTTTCTCGAAATTCGTTTGGAGTTCTCAATTCAGTTATCAATATAGGCCCAGAAACGGCAATCTTTATACCCCCCCCCTTGAACTTTTGTGGCCAAGTTGCTAAAAGATGTGTGGCAGGGTTGCCGGTAAATTGCCACAGCGGAACACTGCCACACATCAGTGTTCCTGTGTGGCAGTTTACAGTGAACCGTTTGTTCTGGGGTATTTCTTCCGCTTTTCAGTTTTCAGGGGTGTTTTTTCCCCGGGGGTATTTTTACCGTTTACCGCCTCTCCCTATCCCTATTCAGAAGGGGTGGCTTTGGGGCTAAAGTCCTGGTCCTCCACCTTGGTAGCGGCCTTCACTCACACACTGTAATAAAAGAAAAAATATATACCTTGCACTTGCACCTGACATTCACTCCGATTATTTATTTATCAACAGAGAAAATTATTCTAGGTCAGGAAGTGCATAAACTCACAATGTTTGGAAATCTTTTTCGTTCATGGAAATAGCAGCGTTTTCTGCCTTCTTTTTTATTTCAAGTTTAGTATAATTGTTTTCTCATAGTTCGCGCATAAACACCATATTTTGAGTGTACGTATGATTGCTACACTCATTGTAATGGTTTACAGTGCTGCAGAAAATTAATTGTTACATTTTGCCATGTTAAGTATAGTAGTGCATGACTTCTAAATGTGAGTAACTATGCAAAACAGTATTTTAAGCAAAAAACAGTGCCGAAAATAAAATGTAGAAACGTACGACAGTAAATGTAGAAAAAAATGATAGTAATGTAGAGAAATAAATGTTGAAACGCCAATGGTATACTGACTGTCGGAACTTCAGAGTTATGGGGGTTGTCTTTCAAGAAAGAAGTCAGATTTCACAAACACGTTAACTGTGTGTGTTAAACGAAAAAATATCTGCATGATTGCAGAATAAAGTAACGAAAAAACCATTGCCGTGTTGTGTCTTTCAACATTTAAACAAACTAAGAGAATGTAGTAAATAATTAAAAAAAAAACCATCCTCATCCAGAACAAAAAATTTAATAATTTCATGTGTGAATTAAGATTTCTTTCGAAATCCGTTGTTACATGTTGCATGGAGAAATAACATCCCGCATCAAAAAAATTCACAAGTGATAAATAATTTACACCAATAATTACCTGAAATTTAAAGTTTCACATATAAGGAAAAGTTAATTATTTCGAAATGATCACACAGCCTTGTGAAAGTGCTCTCAAAAACGTCTTATAAAAGGTTATTAAGGTATTCTGTGTTTCCATAGTTTTCCTCAAGTGTTCTCCAAAATGCTATATAAAAGTGTGTGTGTGTGTTTTAATGCACTTTACAAATGTTTCGTAGTATTTCCGTGTATGCATCTTTCAACACGGTAAACGGTTTCATAGAACATTGGCTCCGAAAAAATGGTTTATTTCATACATTTGCTACATATTATACATCGACATAGGTGAACTAGTAATATTCAATACATTATCTTTCCTTTTTTTTTTTTTTTTTTTTTTTTTTTTTGGAGGTTTAACGATTACCGTGAGCAACTCAATGGGCTATAAGCAGTCGCCCGTCCCTAATTTAGGGTCACTGGTTCCAGGGAAGGGAGAGAGCCAGTGCCGTAAGACAAACACAACATCCATGCCTGACCGGAATTCGAACCCGGACCCCTTACGGACGAATGATCAGAGGCCAGCGCCTTAGACCACTGCGCCACCGGGGCGGCTACTAAATTTTGATGTTACTTCAGTTCAATGGACCCAATTAAAAAAAAAACATTTAATAGTAGCACCGACTTTTTTTTTTTTTTTTTTATTGGAGGTGTAACGACCACCGTGAGCAACTCAATGGGCTATAAGCAGTCGCCCGTCCCTAATTTAGGGTCACGGGTTCCAGGGAAGGAGAGAGCCAGTGCCGTAAGACAAACACAACATCCATGCCTGACCGGGATTCGAACCCGGACCCCTTACGGACGAATGATCAGAGGCCAGCGCCTTAGACCACTGCGCCACCGGGGCGGCTACTAAATTTTGATGTTCCTTCAGTTCAATGGACCCAATTAAAAAAAAAACATTTAATAGTAGCACCGACTTTTTTTTTTTTTTTTTTTTGATTGGAGGTTTAACGACCACCGTGAGCAACTCAATGGGCTATAAGCAGTCGCCCGTCCCTAATTTAGGGTCACTGGTTCCAGGGAAGGGAGAGAGCCAGTGCCATTAGACAAACACAACATCCATGCCTCACCGGGATTCGAACCCGGACCCCTTACGGACGAATGATCAGAGGCCAGCGCCTTAGACCACTGCGCCACCGGGGCGGCTACTAAATTTTGATGTTACTTCAGTTCAATGGACCCAATTAAAAAAAAAACATTTAATAGTAGCACCGACTTTTTTTTTTTTTGATTGGAGGTGTAACGACCACCGTGAGCAACTCAATGGGCTATAAGCAGTCGCCCGTCCCTAATTTAGGGTCACGGGTTCCAGGGAAGGGAGAGAGCCAGTGCCGTAAGACAAACACAACATCCATGCCTGACCGGGATTCGAACCCGGACCCCTTACGGACGAATGATCAGAGGCCAGCGCCTTAGACCACTGCGCCACCGGGGCGGCTACTAAATTTTGATGTTCCTTCAGTTCAATGGACCCAATTAAAAAAAAAAAACATTTAATAGTAGCACCGACTTTTTTTTTTTTTTTTGATTGGAGGTTTAACGACCACCGTGAGCAACTCAATGGGCTATAAGCAGTCGCCCGTCCCTAATTTAGGGTCACTGGTTCCAGGGAAGGGAGAGAGCCAGTGCCATTAGACAAACACAACATCCATGCCTCACCGGGATTCGAACCCGGACCCCTTACGGACGAATGATCAGAGGCCAGCGCCTTAGACCACTGCGCCACCGGGGCGGCTACTAAATTTTGATGTTACTTCAGTTCAATGGACCCAATTAAAAAAAAACATTTAATAGTAGCACCGACTTTTTTTTTTTTTGATTGGAGGTTTAACGACCACCGTGAGCAACTCAATGGGCTATAAGCAGTCGCCCGTCCCTAATTTAGGGTCACTGGTTCCAGGGAAGGGAGAGAGCCAGTGCCATTAGACAAACACAACATCCATGCCTCACCGGGATTCGAACCCGGACCCCTTACGGACGAATGATCAGAGGCCAGCGCCTTAGACCACTGCGCCACCGGGGCGGCTACTAAATTTTGATGTTACTTCAGTTCAATGGACCCAATTAAAAAAAAAACATTTAATAGTAGCACCGACTTTTTTTTTTTTTTTGATTGGAGGTGTAACGACCACCGTGAGCAACTCAATGGGCTATAAGCAGTCGCCCGTCCCTAATTTAGGGTCACTGGTTCCAGGAAGGGAGAGAGCCAGTGCCGTAAGACAAACACAACATCCATGCCTGACCGGGATTCGAACCCGGACCCCTTACGGACGAATGATCAGAGGCCAGCGCCTTAGACCACTGCGCCACCGGGGCGGCTACTAAATTTTGATGTTACTTCAGTTCAATGGACCCAATTAAAAAAAAAACATTTAATAGTAGCACCGACTTTTTTTTTTTTTGATTGGAGGTTTAACGACCACCGTGAGCAACTCAATGGGCTATAAGCAGTCGCCCGTCCCTAATTTAGGGTCACTGGTTCCAGGGAAGGGAGAGAGCCAGTGCCGTAAGACAAACACAACATCCATGCCTGACCGGGATTCGAACCCGGACCCCTTACGGACGAATGATCAGAGGCCAGCGCCTTAGACCACTGCGCCACCGGGGCGGCTACTAAATTTTGATGTTACTTCAGTTCAATGGACCCAATTAAAAAAAAAACATTTAATAGTAGCACCGACTTTTTTTTTTTGATTGGAGGTGTAACGACCACCGTGAGCAACTCAATGGGCTATAAGCAGTCGCCCGTCCCTAATTTAGGGTCACTGGTTCCAGGGAAGGGAGAGAGCCAGTGCCGTAAGACAAACACAACATCCATGCCTGACCGGGATTCGAACCCGGACCCCTTACGGACGAATGATCAGAGGCCAGCGCCTTAGACCACTGCGCCACCGGGGCGGCTACTAAATTTTGATGTTACTTCAGTTCAATGGACCCAATTAAAAAAAAAAAACATTTAATAGTAGCACCGACTTTTTTTTTTTTTTTTTGATTGGAGGTTTAACGACCACCGTGAGCAACTCAATGGGCTATAAGCAGTCGCCCGTCCCTAATTTAGGGTCACTGGTTCCAGGGAAGGGAGAGAGCCAGTGCCATTAGACAAACACAACATCCGTGCCTCACCGGGATTCGAACCCGGACCCCTTACGGACGAATGATCAGAGGCCAGCGCCTTAGACCACTGCGCCACCGGGGCGGCTACTAAATTTTGATGTTACTTCAGTTCAATGGACCCAATTAAAAAAAAAACATTTAATAGTAGCACCGACTTTTTTTTTTTTTTTGATTGGAGGTGTAACGACCACCGTGAGCAACTCAATGGGCTATAAGCAGTCGCCCGTCCCTAATTTAGGGTCACTGGTTCCAGGGAAGGAGAGAGCCAGTGCCGTAAGACAAACACAACATCCATGCCTGACCGGGATTCGAACCCGGACCCCTTACGGACGAATGATCAGAGGCCAGCGCCTTAGACCACTGCGCCACCGGGGCGGCTACTAAATTTTGATGTTCCTTCAGTTCAATGGACCCAATTAAAAAAAAACATTTAATAGTAGCACCGACTTTTTTTTTTTTGATTGGAGGTTTAACGACCACCGTGAGCAACTCAATGGGCTATAAGCAGTCGCCCGTCCCTAATTTAGGGTCACTGGTTCCAGGGAAGGGAGAGAGCCAGTGCCATTAGACAAACACAACATCCATGCCTCACCGGGATTCGAACCCGGACCCCTTACGGACGAATGATCAGAGGCCAGCGCCTTAGACCACTGCGCCACCGGGGCGGCTACTAAATTTTGATGTTACTTCAGTTCAATGGACCCAATTAAAAAAAAAAACATTTAATAGTAGCACCGACTTTTTTTTTTTTTGATTGGAGGTTTAACGACCACCGTGAGCAACTCAATGGGCTATAAGCAGTCGCCCGTCCCTAATTTAGGGTCACTGGTTCCAGGGAAGGGAGAGAGCCAGTGCCGTAAGACAAACACAACACCCATGCCTGACCGGGATTCGAACCCGGACCCCTTACGGACGAATGATCAGAGGCCAGCGCCTTAGAACCACTGCGCCACCGGGGCGGCTACTAAATTTTGATGTTACTTCAGTTCAATGGACCCAATTAAAAAAAAAAAACATTTAATAGTAGCACCGACTTTTTTTTTTTTTTTTTTGATTGGAGGTTTAACGACCACCGTGAGCAACTCAATGGGCTATAAGCAGTCGCCCGTCCCTAATTTAGGGTCACTGGTTCCAGGGAAGGGAGAGAGCCAGTGCCATTAGACAAACACAACATCCATGCCTCACCGGGATTCGAACCCGGACCCCTTACGGACGAATGATCAGAGGCCAGCGCCTTAGACCACTGCGCCACCGGGGCGGCTACTAAATTTTGATGTTACTTCAGTTCAATGGACCCAATTAAAAAAAAAACATTTAATAGTAGCACCGACTTTTTTTTTTTTTTTTTGATTGGAGGTGTAACGACCACCGTGAGCAACTCAATGGGCTATAAGCAGTCGCCCGTCCCTAATTTAGGGTCACTGGTTCCAGGGAAGGGAGAGAGCCAGTGCCGTAAGACAAACACAACATCCATGCCTGACCGGGATTCGAACCCGGACCCCTTACGGACGAATGATCAGAGGCCAGCGCCTTAGACCACTGCGCCACCGGGGCGGCTACTAAATTTTTGATGTTACTTCAGTTCAATGGACCCAATTAAAAAAAAAACATTTAATAGTAGCACCGACTTTTTTTTTTTTTTTTTTTGATTGGAGGTTTAACGACCACCGTGAGCAACTCAATGGGCTATAAGCAGTCGCCCGTCCCTAATTTAGGGTCACTGGTTCCAGGGAAGGGAGAGAGCCAGTGCCGTAAGACAAACACAACATCCATGCCTGACCGGGATTCGAACCCGGACCCCTTACGGACGAATGATCAGAGGCCAGCGCCTTAGACCACTGCGCCACCGGGGCGGCTACTAAATTTTGATGTTACTTCAGTTCAATGGACCCAATTAAAAAAAAAACATTTAATAGTAGCACCGACTTTTTTTTTTTTTTGATTGGAGGTTTAACGACCACCGTGAGCAACTCAATGGGCTATAAGCAGTCGCCCGTCCCTAATTTAGGGTCACTGGTTCCAGGGAAGGGAGAGAGCCAGTGCCGTAAGACAAACACAACATCCATGCCTGACCGGGATTCGAACCCGGACCCCTTACGGACGAATGATCAGAGGCCAGCGCCTTAGACCACTGCGCCACCGGGGCGGCTACTAAATTTTGATGTTACTTCAGTTCAATGGACCCAATTAAAAAAAAAAACATTTAATAGTAGCACCGACTTTTTTTTTTTTTGATTGGAGGTTTAAAGACCACCGTGAGCAACTCAATGGGCTATAAGCAGTCGCCCGTCCCTAATTTAGGGTCACTGGTTCCAGGGAAGGGAGAGAGCCAGTGCCGTAAGACAAACACAACATCCATGCCTGACCGGGATTCGAACCCGGACCCCTTACGGACGAATGATCAGAGGACTGCGCCACCGGGGCGGCCATTATCTTTTCATGAGTTTAAAAGATGTGCATTGAGTTTCTACATGAAGTACTGCATTTGAACGAAGACACAATCTAGGAACTGAACACACAAAGAGTTAGCCATTTGGTTCCCGCCTATCGGTCGAAGTCCAGGGGAGGCGGAAAGTGAAATTCGTTGACCGGGCTCGAAATTTCGAATAGTGGTGCGCCCTCTACCTTCCCGGAACAAACAGAAGAAAAACAATGTCTAAGCAGTGGCGCACCCACAGGAGTAACCTAGCCCCCCCCGACTGATAGAGTGGAAAATTATTATGTCGAAGTTTGAAACAAGTCGCAATACGCGATCTACATATACTTCTTAATCATGTACCGTATAATTATAACATATAATATTTATAACGGAGTAGTTCTGTTAAATAAATTTAGAAAAATCTAACAAAAAAAAAAAAAAACAATTTCACCGCTTCTTCTAATCATTTAACTTTCTTGTACTGTAACATTAAGTAGTAACTGGATAAGAATAAATGCATAAAAGTCAACCTCCTTAATTGTTACAGCACCTGACTACTTTTCTCGGTAAATTTAGGGGGGGGGTCACCCCTACCTTGGGAAAATTTCTGGGTGCGCTACTGTGCCTAAGGAGCTTTGTTGGGAATTAGGACCACCCAATCACTTACCTAGAGGAACTTTCTAAGATACATCACAACAATTGCTCTTATGTCAAATAAAAAAATAATAAAAATAAAAGTCTTGGCTGAAATTATTGACCGGGCCCGGGCCCTGGTGGCTCGGGCGGTTCCGCCGCCACTGGGTCGAACGTTTGTTTTCTCCGCTCTAAAAATAAAACCGCTCGTGTGAAAGCCACCCAAAAACTGCACTGCGGGACGGTTTTATAGATTCGTCGAATTCATTCTGTCTGTGTGAAACGGCCCTTAATCAAAAAACAGAAGCGGATGATGCATTCGGAAAATGATTGCCTCATGTCAAGGTCAGACTCGCCAAACTTTGCAGCAATGCGGTGCATGTTCAAAACCGACGTCAAAATTTCTTGCACTGTTCCGTATGACACATTGACGATGGTATAGCAATGTCTTGAATGGTTCTCCGACGATCCTCATATACAATTTATCAATTATTTAAAAAAAAAAAAAAGCAACGCAATGTAGATATAATGTACTCATCCGTGGGTTGAATACACAAGATTGGAGGAATTCGTTGCTAAAAATAACGGCAAGTAAAATAAAATATCTTTCCTGCGTAGAACAAAAGTAGCTTCGGACCGCGGAAAGGAAAGTTACAACGTTAAAAATGTAACAGAATGTGACATGAATGGGTAAATATATTAATTTAACAAACGCCTTTCAAGGCCAGAAGGACAGCACACAACTTTGGAAAGTGCCTTAAAGTTGGTACACTCGTTGAAAAATGAGTGAAGTTCCTTTAAGGTAAATAAAAACAATCGTTACGTTGGAAAAAAAACCTATGAATTATATGAATCGGGCATTTATGAAAAATACCTCACAATATTGTAAAATTAAAAAGAGAACATTTCGTTTCACATCGCGCAGGAAACAAACTCAGCTACGAGCAGAGGCTCACGCGTGGCAACCAGTGTTGTAGGCTAGAGCGCCCGCTTCGCGAGCAGACTGTCACTGATTCTTTTTCCCGTCAGATCCACACTGAGAAAAAAGTTTGTTTGAAACAACAAAATAGCTTTGTTGAGCTGTTTTGTCGATTTATTTTGTTGCTTTAGCCAAACTCCATCGGAATTGTTTTGTTGGCGACACAAAATTATTTCGTTGGATATATTTTGTTAATTCAACTAAACGTTTTATCCCGATAGCGATACATAAGGCGTGTCGCATAAATATAGAGACAGTCTACTTTGCGCCGTGAACGCAATGCGAATATAGGTAGGAAGCTGAAGTGGTACAGTCTAACTAGATATAACCCTACAACAAATTTTTCGATCCGTTGAGATGACCGGATTGTGTGAAAAGAAACACCACAAAGTGAAATAGTGTAATTTTAGGTGTCTCATAAATATAAAGACAACTATGTAAAGTAGCAACATGCAAATAAGATGTACAAATTAGCATGTTGTACGCACGCGCATGGGCCGTAATTCGGTCCAGCCTACAAAAGACAGCGGACCTGCCGTTAGACATTCATTTGCCGAAATGCCACGGAACAGTCAACTTTCTGGTGAGGAGGTGCAGAAGATTTGGAGACTGGGAGCAAATGAATTGCCTGTAGTGAAAATTTGCAAAGCAATGGGGAGGAGTAGGGTAGTCATTTATAAGACTTTATCGAAACGCGGTGCGTTAACTGCCAGAAAACGGCCTGGAAAGCCTCGAATAACAACCAAACGAGATGATCGTGCCATCATGCGTTTAGTTTCATCCCAAAGGTTATCACTACATCCAGTTTCTCGGACTGTTGGTGTTACCGTCTTAAAGGACACAGTTCATCGACGAATCAAGGAAAGTCGTACTCCGTAAAATGCGCCGTCTGCCACACCTCACGCGGCGCCACAAGGAAGCTAGATTGTTATGGGCAAGCAACCACATGCACTGGATGGACGAGTGGATCACAACTTTTTCTCCGATGAGAAAAAGTTCAACCTGGACGGCCCTGATGGTTGGAACTGCTATTGGCATGATTTACGACGCGAGCCACGCACCTTCTTCAGCAAACAGAAAGGAGGGGGATCTGTGATGGTCTGGGGAGCTTTTGCGTTCAATGGGACAACGGATATCGCTTTTCTGCAGGGCAGGCAAAACTCCGAAACGTATCAGGACATACTCAGCAGCCACCTTCTACCGTTTGCCGAAACTCTAGCGGGTGTTGATTATCTGTTCCAGCAAGACATCCATCGGTCTGCATCAACGAAAAGCTGGTTTAACACTCATCATGTGACCGTAATAGATTGGCCAGCACTCAGTCCAGATCTGAACCCTATCGAGAACCTCTGGGGTATCCTAGCTCGTGATGTGGATGGCAGTTCTCAAGTGTGGTGCCATTGAAAGAGCAGATTGAACGAAGCTGGTACGCACTCCGTCCAGAACACTTACATCACGTGGTGGACAGCATGCCCAATCGGGTTTTCAGTGTTATTCGGAACAACGGCTCCACTATTCGTACCGGAGGTGCTCATAACTAGTAAATCTTTATATTTTTTATACAGCGTATTTCTGTTTTTTCTTGTACTTGGCGTTGGAATAATATGTTTCCGTCAAACTATTGTGCAGCTGCGTGTCCTATGCTATTTTTGCTATAAATATGAGGTGTACATTTCAGCTCGTTGTTGTTTCTTTTTTTATTCGAGAATTTGTTCTGTCTCTATATTTATGCGACGCACTATATTGTTGGATCAAACAAATTCCCAAAAATCGACCCAGGCATTTTGTTAAATGAACAAAACGTTTTGTCATGATAACAATAAATTGTGTTGAATCAACAATAATTTTCAGCAAAATACATTTGTAAGTTCAACAAACATTTTTGTTGACCGCATATCGACAAATTTTTTTGGTTGATTCAACAATTTTTTTGCTAAATTAACAAAACGTTTTTCTCAGTACAAATGGGCGTTTTTGCCCCAGCGGCGAGTCGTCATGCAGAAGTTTCGAAAGGGGGGGGGGGTTGTGGTAACTTTGAGGAACTGCGGTTGTCTCTCTCCCTTTTTTTTTTCCAAGCCATCAGTTACGTCACGTGGTTGCCGGCTGCCACTGCCGGGAAACTAGCGGACCACATTAGGCTAGCCATCATTTATGGCGTTTAAGGGCCGCTTGTGGCATCCACTGCCTGTGATGGATAACTGATGGCTCTGTTCTGGCATATGACAACTGATGGGGTGCCAACTGTTGGCCAGCTACTGGCCTGAACTTCTGGCCCATGTGGTGACCGCTGGGACATTTTATTGACGGTTGGGCAGCGGCAACATAGTGCTGGATCACTGCTGGCTTGAGTGCTGGCCCAGCAACACTGTTTTTGCTGGGTTGCTTTTCAGTTTGTGTTCCTCTTTCCTTTGTATTCTTACGTTTCAGCGTCGGTACTTTCTTTTCTTTTCTTCTTTTTTTCTTTGTTTTTGCCTAAACATTTGCGACGAACTTCTCTGAATGCAAAGATTTTCAAAAAGAATGATCGTAAAGTACGGGGAAATGGACTGGCATACGGTGTACGATTGCAACAGTTTTTTTGTTTTTGGATTGGAGGTTTAACGACCACCATGAGCAACTCAAAGGGCTATAAGCAGTCGCCCGTGCATAAGTTAAGGCCATTGGTTCCAGGGAAGGGAGAGAGCCAGTGCCGTAAGACAAACACAACATCCATGCCTCTCCGGGATTCGAACCCGGACCCCTTTCGGACAAATGATCAGATGCCATCGCTTAGACCACTCGCTTAGACCACTGCGCCACAGGGGCGGCCAACAGTTTGTCATGGAAGACAAAGCGACAAGTTGATCTACGAATCGTTTTTCTTTTTTTTTTTTTATTGAAGGTTTAACGACCACCGTGAGCAACTCAATGGGCTATAAGCAGTCGCTCGTTCCCTAATTTAGGGTCACTGGTTCCAGGGAAGGGAGAGAGCCAGTACCGCAAGACAAACACAACATCCATGCCTCACCGGGATTCGAACCCAGACCCCTTTCGGACGAATGATCAGAGGCCATCGCTTAGACCACTGCGCCACCGGGGCGGCTACTACGAATCTTCTGCTGGAACACTTCAGTGTTTTAAAACTTCCAATTTCCATATATAGATCGACGGACATCATCTTGAAACAGCTGGTACACGGGATTTTCTTCACAGTAGATATTCAATTTTTTTTATCAGTCAATTTTTTTTATTTTATTTTTTCAAATATAATAGCGAGGATCGAAAAGTAACGAAGATCAATTTTTTTTCTCGTTGCAAGTAGCAGGTTGCAGTTTGGCAGATAACGAGGTTGAATATCACGCTACAGAGCGGTTTAGCTGGATGAGGTGTCACCGTGGTGGAATCCAGTCTGAACGACGGCACAAAGATGTCGTGTTTGTTAGCGTGTTCTACGAATGAAGAGCAACGCGGTGTAGTCCGATTTTTGTGGGCTACGAAGAAATGGACCAAGTCTATCATGGTGATTGCCTGGACGGCAGCAACATCTCCAGATGGTGCAGTTTCTTTGCAGTGGGCCGTGACAACCTTGGCGATTTGCCACGTTCCGGTCGACCTGCAACCGCGTCCGTCACCACTTGCCACTGTGAGAGGTATTGAACAAGCAGTTCTGAGTAACCGGCGGATCCATCTGCGCACATTGGCACAGAAGTTCACCATTTCTTACGGTATAGCGCACGATATGGTGCATGACAAATTGTAATTTCGCAAGGTCAGTGTGTGCGGTGGGTTCCCAAGAACTTGACAGACGACCAGAAGGGACGGTCAGTGTGTGCAGTGGGTGCCCAAGAACCTCACAGACAACCTTGGACCACTTGATGCGTTACGCAGAAGACGGACATGAATTTCTGGCAGGTGTGGTGACGGAAGATGAGCCCTGGGCGCACCACTGCACTCCCGAAACAAAGAAGGCCAGTATGGTGAGGAAACATACCGACTCCCCGCCACCAAAAAGAATTCAGAGTAACCCAGTGTGCACAAAAAAGTCCTCATGATGGTGTTCTGGGACATGCATGGCGTTCTTCTGGTGGAGTTTCATCCAACGGGGACCACTGTGAATGTAAAACCTACTCTAACACATTGACAAAGTTGCGTCGTGCCCTTCGTGACAAAGTTGCTCAATTTGGCTGGGAAATGCTCCAGCACCCACCGCACAGTCCGGACCTGGCTCCTTCGGACTTTCATCTGTTTGGTCTCTTGAAAAAATTCCTGTGCGGTCAACGCTTCGATTCGGCTGACGAAGTCAAATCGGTTGTCCGCAGGTGGCTATACGACCAGAAAAAAGACTTATGAGCAAGGTATACTAAAACTGGTACCACGCTGGGACAAATGTCTCGAGCGTCTCGGTTCTTTTGTTTAAAAATAGCTAAGAAATATAGTTTCACTGTGTATATGTTTTGTTTTGCCTATGTATTAAACTGTTGTCAAAAAAATTGTGTGCGTTACTTTTCGATCCACCCTCGTTGCATGTGCTAATTATTATTACGTGTGTCGAATCTTTAGTAGGGGAGGCTGGAGCCCAGCAAGCTACGGCCCTGTAGCAACACAACTGGATCGTCACTGAATATTAACTTTTACTATCAGAAGTTTGTGAGGCCAGCTTTCTCATGGAAAATCAGAAAGTACGTCGCTCTGATCTCTGTTTTCATACTGGTTTGTAATCCTGCCCGCGTTTGAACCTCATGTGTAACAATCTTCCTTCCGTCCTGTGACAATAAAAACAAAACAGGAAAGATGGCACCGAATTTTCGGGTGTAATACCCACGTCTTTTGAATCCGTTCTGACGCAATTTAAATTTATCAAAGCTATTCAAAGTCAATGGAACCGGTATGGAAAACAATAGTATCTGACGGAAGAAAGAAGTTTTTCAATCGGGGTTTTAATCCCTCAGATATTGCTGTAAACGGAATCGTGAGCTTACGCCCTCTGGTTGCAGACTTGTGCGTTAAGAAAAACATGAATTTATATGAGAAACATTTCGCACTGGAAACGGTCTCCAACACAGAAATATTTTTTCAAATCGGACTCTTAGAAACAGAGATATCGACAAAATTAAGATGTGACTTTACGTCCCCTGTTGGGAAAACCATGCATTATTTTAGAAAGAAAGTATTCGAAAAACGTTTTTCCATATGAGCACTATCGGTCCAAGAAAAAAAAACTTAGTCGAGTTTTCAGGAGTCCAGATTTTGCTACAAAAACATCAGAAGCAGAAATTAACTTATGTCCCGTGGTGGCCAAACCATTCTTTACCAAACATTAAAAATTATGTGGAAAATATTGTCCATCAGGTCTTGTATGCGATACAGGAAGAATTTTTCAAATCGGAGTTTTAGAAGCAGAAATAGCGCAGAAAACGCAATTTACCTTTGTGCGCCCTAGCGGAAAGTCTATGAGTTGCTTGAAAATTTTGAATTTATAGGAAAAACATTTCGCATCGGAAACACTGTCCAACAAAAAGGAATTTTTCAAATCGGACTTTTAGAAGTAGAGATATTGACAAAAATAAGATATACATCTACGCCTCCTGGCGTAGAAACCATGCATTATTTCAAGAAGAAAATTTTCCTAAAAGGTTTGTCGACATGAGTAGTATCGGTCAACAAACGACTTTTTTTTGCAATCGAGATTTTCGAAGCTCATATTTTGCTGCAAATACATCAGAAGCGGAAATTAAGACTTACGCCATCTGGTGGCCAAACCATTTTTTACAAAAATTAGAAATTATGCGCAAAGGATTTCCCATCAGTAGCTGTATCCGGTGCAGAAAGAATTTTTCAAATCGGCGATTTAGAAGCAGAGATGTAGGGGGAAAGCAATTTACCTTTACGCCACCTAGCGGAAAGTCTATGAATTACTTGAAAATTTTGAAATTATATGAAAAACGTGTCGCACTGGAAACACTAACAAAGAAGGATTTTTTCAAATCGGACTCCTAGAAGTAGAGATATTGACAAAAATAAGATATACATCTACGCCCCCTGGCGGAGAAACTGTGGAATATTTTAAGAAGGATATATTCCGAGAAGGTTTATCGATGTGAGTGGCATCAGTCTACGAAAGAAGTTTTTCAATCTATATCTTAGAAGCTCAGATTTTATGGCAAACACATCAGAAGCAAAAATTAACGCTTACGCCCCGTGGTGGTCAAAATATTCTCTACCAAAAATTTGAAATTATATGCAAAAGATTTTCCATCAGGAGGTGTATCATCTGAAGAAAAAAGTTTTCAAATCGGAGTTTTAGAAGAGTTATTAGGAAAAATGTAATTTACTTTTTTTTTTTTTTTTGGTTGGAGGTTTAACGACCACCGTGAGCAACTCAATGGGCTATAAGCAGTCGCCCGTCCCTAATTTAGGGTCACTGGTTCCAGGGAAGGGAGAGAGCCAGTGCCGTAAGACAAACACAACATCCATGCCTCACCGGGATTCGAACCCGGACCCCTTACGGACGAATGATCAGAAGCCATCGCTTAGACCACTGCGCCACCGGGGCGGCATTAATTTACTTTTACTCCCCCTAGCGGAAAATCTATGCGTAATTTGAAAAAGTAACTATATCTAAAATTCTTTTCGACATAAATGGAATCGAGAGATAGAATGTTTTTTTCAATCGGATGTTTAGAAGCAAATATGTGGAATAAAACGTATTTTTGAATTCGACATCATCTGCATTTACGCCCTCTAGCGGCGAAATTGTACATCATAAAAAAAAAACCGAAATGGAGGATCCTCATGCGCATATTTCAAGCTTCCCAATACAAAAAGAATTTTTCAAATCGGACTAATAGTTGCAGAGATATCGTGGGTACAGACGGGCGGACAAACCGGTAACATAAACACGATCGTTTTTTTACAAAAGGCGTGCTAAAAACACGGAAAATGGAAAACAATCGAGCAAAAATTAAAATGGGGGATGCTGTATATCCACTCTGGCATTCCCATTAGGTGTGTTGTGCAGGGAAAGTTTAACGCTTCAGAAATCAGTCTTACGCTCAGCGATGTGATATGACATCCAATTTCCTGTTCACGCTCGAAGTCGTTAAGTCTGGGGTACTACAAAGCAGAGATGGAAACGGGTAAAACATTTTGGACCCGGACCCGGTCGTCCCATAATTGGACCCGACCCGGAACTTACCCGGACAAATCCTACTTTGAATTCGAATATATCATCATCATCATCATCATTGTCAATCTATTGCTGGATGAAGATCTTCCCAAATTTCTTCCACGAGGGACTATCTTGGGCCAGTCTCCTCCATCCACCCATCTTTCACGTGGTCTTCTTTTGGGCTTTTTCCTGTATGTTGAAATACAGTCTAAAATTTCGGATGTTCATCTGTGGTCCGTTCTTCTCGCAATATGTCCAGTCCATTACCATTTCAAGCATTTTACTCTGATCATAATGTCTTTCACTCTTCTCATTTTCTTTATCCACGAGTTCCTCTTCTTATCATTCCTGGTTACAATAAGAATGCACCTCTCTATGCTACTTTCAGTTGTCTGCAGTCTTTGTATGTCTTTATCAAGTAAGGTTCACGTCTCTGCTCCGTACGTAAGCCCTGGAAGGATGCATTGATTAAACACTTTTCTTTTAAGACATAATTACTGTTCAAAATTGTACTGTTTCTTCCAAAAGCTCTTCTACCAAGTTTTATCCGCTAATTAATTTTTTCATCAATGTGGCCCTCACTTGATATCTGCTGCCCAAGGTAAATGTAGGAATTGGTTATCTCCTGCTTTTTCCCATCAATTGACAAATCTTCATTCCTAGTAAACGCAAGGTACATCAGTTTTGTCTTCTGAAAATTCATTTTTAATCCCATTTCCTTACTCTTCTCAGCAAGTTCCTGGATCATACTCTGCAGCTCTGAAGTATTATTTCAAAGACCTCTGAAAGGTTCTTTGAAATATTTTTTTTCTGTTCAAAAATAAAACGGAAATAAAACCGGGTCGAAATTAGGTGAGGAACACCTTGACCAGACCCGTTTGACCCGCAAGCATTGTCAACCCGCTGACCTTTGACACGTTGACCCACAAGAATTGTCAACCCGCTGACCTTTGACACGTTGACCTGCTGACACGTTGACCTGCTGAACCGTGACCTGTTTCCATCTCTGCTACACATATGAAGCACTAGTCAAGACGACAAATCTGCAGCGATACATTCCGTCGGTGTAGCTTAGTCGATTAGAGCAACTAACTCCGGAGCTGGGAGACGCAGGTTCGATCGCCGTCAACGACAAATTCTTGTTTTCACATTGGCGCCCGAACGTGAAAATGGATCTACAGGCCATTGGGCTCTTTAAAAAATGTGTGATGTTTGTTCCACACATCGTCTGGAATTAATGAAAAATTCCTTCTTCGCTTAAAAAAAAAATTAAGAGGGAGATATTGCGACGTACACTGAAGAGCAATTGAATTAGAGACAACTGGCGTTATGCAAATATGGCGCTGTGGGCGGCCCTGTAAACGGAAACGACATGACGTATGCAGCGATCCGACAATATAAGGAGTAATGCGACGGGAATCAGTAAGAGTCGGACGCAGTATGGGCAAGACGAAGGATCTAAGCGCATTTGATCGTGGGCAAATTGTCGGGGCCCGACGAATGGGTCACTCCATCTCGGAAGTCGTGCAGGCACTGGGATTTTCACGAGCCACTGTGTCACGGGTGCACCGTGAGTACATCGAATCCGGTAAAACCATTCCTGCAAGAGCCAACTGCCGTGGACAACAGCGTGTGGATGAGCGAGGTCATCGTTGGCTAGCTCGCATTGTAACAGCGGATAGACGGGCCACAGTGCAAGAAATCACTCGGCAATTTAACGCTGGTGCACAAAAACGTGTAAGCAGCCACACCATCCAGAGTCATCTCCTCGCTATGGGGTACAGAAGCCACCGTCCCACGAGGGTACCGGTGCCGACCGCACACCACATGGTGCAAAGATTAGCATGGGCGCTGGAATATCGCCACTGGACCCTAGACATGTGGAAAAATGTTGCCTGGACTGATGAGTCGAGATTCACGTTGGTACATGTGGATGGCAGGATACACGTACGGCGCAAACCACATGAAGCGATGGATCCTTCTTGCCAGCAGGGTACTCTTTAAGCTGGTGGGGGTGGCATTCTCATCTGGGGACTGTTTACGTGGACTGAAATGGGACGCCTGGTACGTGTGACATCGTCCCTCACGGGTCAACGTTACCGGGATATCCTGGACGACCATTTGCCCCGTTTGTGCGTCTTCAACATCCCACTGGGGACCTCATCCTGCAACAAGACAATGCACCGCGCCATCGCTCCCGAATTGTATCCGAATGGTTGGATGAACACTCCGACGACTTGACCTCGCTTCCTTGGCCAGCTAGGTCACCTGACCTCAATCCCATCGAGCACATCTGGGATGCCATCGAGAGAGATGACCCCCTTTCATCAAATCTTCGTGAACTGTGGGAGCTTGTTCAGGGGTCGTGGATCCGTATGGCTTCCCAACGCTTCCGGTGTCTTGTCGAGTCCATGCCGAGACGAATCGGCGCCGTCATCACGGCGAAATGTGGTGCTACACGTTACTAGACAGGTATCTCTAATTCAGTTGCTTTTCAGTGTACTACAGAGGTGAAGCATGTGTCAAGACGACAAATCTGCACCGATACATTCCGTCGGTGTAGCTTAGTCGGTTAGAACAGCTCACTCAGGAGAGAGGAGACGCGATTTCGATGTCCGTCACCGACAAAAGTGTGTTTTCGCAAGTTATACTGCATGCGTGAACACAGTGATTCTTTGCGCCCTTGGACAAAATAGGTGACTCTACAGTTACAGTGTTGTCGGGAGAGCAACGAAACGAAACTTTGGTACTGATCGTGATACTTACTTAATAGGGTGTAGCTGTTTGACGTGTCTGCATCACAGGACGCACATGAGATAAAAACAGATAGCAGTGGAGCACATGTCCGCGTCCGCGTAGCTCAGTTATGAGAGCGACTTACTCCGGAGTTTTTTTTTTTTTTTTTTTTTTTATTGGAGGTTTAACGACTACCGTGAGCAACTCAATGGGCTATAAGCAGTCGCCCGTCCCTAATTTAGGGTCACTGGTTCCAGGGAAGGGAGAGAGCCAGAGCCGTAAGACAAACACAACATCCATGCCTGACCGGGATTCGAACCCGGACCCCTTACGGACGAATGATCAGAGGCCAGCGCCTTAGACCACTGCGCCACAGGGGCGGCACTCCGGAGTTAAGAGGACCCGGTTTGGATGCCCGGCGGGGACAGACTCGTACGTTATACTGTGCGTACTCTCACGATTCTGTATGTTCAAAAACGTTAGTAATAAATGTATGTAGCTCTTTCTATTGAAAAGGTTACTTTTAGTATGTACCCACATTTTCTAGCAAAAAATGTCATAAGTATGTATCCACATAGTAAATATATGTGAAGCTTGTGTTGAAAACTATCTGAATAATGCTTTTTGAATAACATTTTTGCCATTTTTGTTAGGATTTTGGTGCATTCTATGAATACACGTAATTAATATCCTACATGTTCACTAGGAAACTGTCACAAAGAATTTCTGAAGTACTCTGAAGAAAGATTTTACCAATTCTTTTACATTTGTTATCTTTGGCTAACAATTTGAGAAGCCCTCCCCCCCCCCTTTTTCTTTTTTTGATCGACAAAATCATTTTACAGCTAATAGTTTTACTCTTCCTTCGCTATAGCTGCTGCAATATAAGTGAATTTAAACATGGGTATGCAATTTCAGACTTACTTTTTTAAAAAAGCAAATAAGATCATTTGTTTTTACATAAAGAAATGAAAAGTCATCTATGAATTAATCATACTCCTGTTCCTCAAAATGTTTTCACGTTGTAATTTATTATACACTCTTTGACAAAAAAAAAAAGAAAGGAAAAGAGAAAACCCCAAGAAAGTCGTTTGATCCTGATGAAACTCCGCATACAAATACCACAGTGCCGAATATGCAAATGATTAAAAAATAACGACTAATGACGAAATAGTGGCCCGACACAGGGCATACAAACCACATATCGAGGTGAGCATATCATGCTAAACGACGAGTAGCATTCCGAGTGGAAATGAAAGGCTTATATAAGCAGCCTCACGACCACGGTAACCCATGGAATGAAGTTATCTGCGAATGGTACTTGTACATACCGAAATTCCAGCATATTTACTCACCTGTACACTGAGGTCTTGTGCAGTACTCCGTCGATTAGCTGTAACGACTCTCCTGAGGCTTCGACGTCCTCTATCACTGATTTTCTTTGGTCTGCCGGTAGGTTTTGCTGCTTCAGGCACGCCTTGTGTTTTCCACTAATTCAGTACATCCAAAACAGTTGACTTGGGTATTTTTAAACACCTTTCGGTTTCTCTTTTGGACAGCCCACTAATATAACACCCAACAATTTTTCCTTTCTCAAAGTCAGTTCTCTCCCGTCACGACATTTTCACTCAACCTCACAGTGCGATATGTTCGCGGTCAGCTGCAGGCTTGTTTTTATACCGTTTGCAGCTGTACCGCGCACCTTAACAACGCAGTGGATCCGTTCATTTGGTCTTGAAGGGGTGTTCGGTGAATTTTGTCAATATAGTGTATGTTCAGATAAAGATAGTTTGGAAAAGTAATTTTATTTCCTTAAACGTGTTGCAGTACAGCGAGGATACAACCTTTCCATTATAGTCAAGGCTCTAACAAAATTCCGGAAACCGAAGCCTATCTCCACGTTAACTGCTGTGATGCGCCCATTGCGAGAGAATTTTGCCATTGATCCATTTTTCCGTGACACTGTTTTCAAAATTTCAAAAAATTTCAAAACCTTTAATTTCAAAGTAATTTTTAAACCCATAAACAAAATGAACTTTTTAGGATCGAAGGACTGTTTAAGACAAAAACTTGTGGGGAATTTATCATATTCCATGTGAATGTGGCGCTCTATATAGAACAGACCCGTAGAGCCTTGCGTTTTCGATTGAAGTAGCACAAGACTTACATTCGGAACTGTGACCTAAAGAAATCATCGATGGCTAAACACTGTTACGAAAAGGACCATAAATTTCTCTTTGAAAAAACAAAACTACACTGGCGGAAAGTGAAAAAAGAACACCAAGAAGGAATTGGCGGACAATCGTGTAATGTACATATGTTAATGGGGTCGAGTGCACGTAGGTGTGATGTTAATTTCGGGACCAACCGGTGAGCGCTTACGCCACAGCACGGCATAATATGCAAAATATCGTCGGTGGTATTTAAGGAGTACGGCGAAGTGAATGTAATCAGTCGTCGGCGTACGGTCACGTGTGAAGACCCTGAAGAAGCTGCAATGCCTGGACATGGAAGACGTGTACGATTTCAGCAGTTATCGGACTTTGAGCGAGGTCGTCTAGTCGGACTCCACGAGGCCGGGTGGTCGTATCGTCGTATTGCGGAGCGAATTGGACGGGAAGTATCGATGGTGGTGCGATGGTGGCGTAGATGATCCGAGGAACATTCCCACACGAGAAGACGTGGAACCAGGAGTCACAGACGGGCTGATGAGCAGACCGATCGACGCATAAAAAGAGCGGCGTTGTCAAGCAGAACATCCACTGCGACGCAAATCCGAGCTGCCGTTGCGCCTGAGGTGACTGTGAGAACAATCCGCAACTGTCTACTGAATGCAGGACTACGTGCACGTGTGCCTCTGGCATGTGTACCTCTGACTCCAGCCCACCGTCAGGAACGGCTGCAGTGGTGTCGTGAACGTCTGCACTGGAGAACGCAATGGCGATCTGTCGTGTTCAGCGATGAAAGCAGATTCTGCTTGGGAGCCTCCGATGGCCGTATGCGTGTTCGCAGACGCACAAGGGAGCGTCTCCACCCTTCTTGCATCCGCCAGCGACACACAGGGCCTACACCTGGTCTCCTGGTGTGGTGAACGATCAGCTATCACTCCCGTACACAACTAGTGTTTGTACCGGGTACGTTAAACAGCACCTCCTACATCAGCAACATCAATCAGCCCGTTGTTGTGCCATTTGTAAGGTCGGTCCATCGTGGTGTTTTCCAGCAAGATAACGCACGCCCACACACGGCACGTGCAACGCAACATGCACTTCAGGGTGTGAGACAACTTCCATGGCCTTAACGTTCACCGGATTTGTACCCCATTGAGCACGTGTGGGATTTTATGGGACAACGACTTATCCGGTCTCCACGACCATCCCCGATTTACGCGTCCAGGTTGAGGATGCTTGGAACTCAATACCCCAAACTTACATCCAACATCTGTACGACAGACTCCATGCCAGAATTGCACAGTGTGACGCAGTTCATGGCGGTTCAACCTCGTACTAGCCATGTTACATGGAAATGTTATTTTTCAGTTTACCAGCAAATACAGCTGTATTTTGCCATAATGTTTTGATCACGTTTTCCTCTGTATTCCGTTATAATGCTGTATAAATTTCGTTGGTATCAGACGTCTCCTTCTTGGTGTTCTTTTTTCACTTTCCGCCAGTGTAATTGACAAGATAGATTCAGCCACCAAACTTGATATTTTGGAAGCTTTCCATGTAAGTTTTCGCAACTTATTAATGACATGACTTACTTATAAAACCCTTAAAGTGGTACCCCATTTCTATCACGCGCGTGGAAGCAACTAACCAAAACCCGTGACTGTAAACACCATTTATGATATCATATACAATTTGAATATTTACGTGTCATTCGTCCTGATGAAGCTAGATCAATACCCAGCGAAACCATGGTCGGCTTGAAAAAATAAATATTTGTGACCAACCACGTTGTATTCTCTTATACGTATTATCGTCACAAGACTGTAGTCTTTGAGATAAAGAATTGGAGTAGTTTGCCGAATACTTAATAATCTTACTTATAAAACCCTTAAATTGGTATACTACACTCTTGTGCATATACATTTTAACTATTGTCTATCCTGTTGGGGAAAAACATCACAAACTAACCTTAAGAAACCCCAAGTACTCCAGAATTAATTTATTACAGTATTAGATTTTAAACTAAATTTTAATACTAATAATACACCTTATCTAAATATTTATAAATACATGCGAGCAGATGATAATAAACATAACATTTTGAATATAAAACCATTATATCAATACGCTTTGGGATTAAATATGTTTAAAAGGATTAAACAGAACATCAATATATCAGTGGCATAACCATGTTTCAAAATCTAAGGGTCCGATCACACATTATATGTACACACATACACTGCTGGCCGGGATGTAAGGTCAGGTGATGCGTAACATCACAGCCTCTCCTTGACAAATGTCAACCCCGCCTTCTCGTGGTACATCCTGTTCCCACTAAAGGGGCTCTGACGACCGCCAATAGCGGTATAACTATACCATCGGGATTAGAGGAAATTCTATCCCACACTCACCAACCCGCTTGGCCAGCGTGGTGAGTTATGGCCAAACCCCTCCAAAATGATTCCACAACTTAAATCTTGGCCCTCAGTCTCCGGCAGCTGGAATGTACCTGGCCAAGGCAGCGGCCAGTGCGACATGAAGGCAGAGGGTGCTAAGAATCCCCGGAGGACCGGACTAGGCTGCCATCTGATGCTGACCTTGGCTACGTACAACGGACGCTCCCTATCTTCTGATTCAAGGCTTCTTGAATTGGAAGAGGAACTACAAAGGATCAAGTGGGACATCGTGGGGCTAAGTGAGGTAAGGAGAAAAGGAGAAGATCTCATCGAACTGAAAAGTGGACATCTCTTCTACTATCGTGGGACAGATACTGGCAGAACTAGTGGTGTTGGATTTATAATAAACAAGAAACTGAAGGATAAAGTTGTAGAAGTTGAAAGTTCCTCTGACAGAGCTGCACGACTTGTTATCCAACTCTCGAAAAGATACCAGGCTCAGATTATTCAAGCTTATGCACCCACCACAAGTCATCCTGAAGAAGAAATTGAAGAATTTTATGAGGAAATTTGTCATCTAAATAATAAAGGTAAGCAGCACTTGAAAATAATTATGGGAGATTTCAATGCAAAAATAGGGCAATGGCAACAGAATGAAACTTCAGTAGGTAAATTCGGTCACGGCAACAGAAACCAGCGTGGAAATACTCTCGTTGAGTTTGCAGAGGCAAAAGGGTTTTTCATCTTGAACTCCTTCTTCAAGAAAAAGCCACACAGGAAATGGACATGGAGACATCCAAATGGGACGACAAGTGAAATTGATTTTATTATGTGTAACAAAAAATTCGTCATAGAAGACTGCAGTGTGCTAAACAAGTTCAACACAGGTAGTGACCATAGATTGGTGAGATGTAAGATGCACCTCAACACCAAACTTGAACGTGGCAAGCTCATAAGACAAACAAAATCTATTGACATAACCAAATTTAAAAAACACCATAATACCTTCAAGTTGGAACTGAAGAACAGGTTCTCTGCTTTAGAAGGCCTAACATCGGAAGAAGTGGACATCTCTGAAGTTAACAGAAAAGTAACCAAAGCTCTTATGGAAACAGCAACAAAATTAGCTGGGTCTAAGAACAAGTTGCATGTAAACAAATTATCAGGAAAAACGAAAATGTTGATGCAAAAAAGAAGAGAGATGAGGACAACTAAAGAAGATGTGACTTCCAAAGTGGAATATATAGAGCTATGCAAGACAGTAAGAAAAAGTATCACTGAAGACGTAAGAAAATTCAACTGTGAACTAGTGAGGAAAGCAATTGAAAACAACCAAAGCCTAAAGATAGCAAAGGGACATCTCAGTAAGGGAAGAAAACAGATTATGGCACTGAGAAAAGAAGATGGTTCTGTAACAAGAAATAGAGGCGAAATTTTGACAAGAGTGAAAGATTTCTACTCCAAATTATATGAAAGGGATGATACATGCACTCCAGACATCATGAAAGATACCAGTACCAGAGTTCCTCCAGTCCTTCCAGCAGAAGTTGCACATGCAATCAAGAACATGAAGCTGGGAAAAGCTCCAGGAGAAGATGGAATTACTGTAGACATCATACAAGAAGCCAGTGGAGAAATTGAAACAGTACTCGCCCAAATTTTCACTCGATGCCTTAATGAAGGAAAGATTCCTGAGGATTGGAACACCGCTACAATGATCCTGCTACATAAGAAAGGTGACATTGAGGATCTCGGAAACTACAGACCTATCAGCCTCCTATCAGTAGTTTATAAAATCTTCACTAAAGTTCTTTCACACCGCTTGAAGGTAACATTGGACATGGCTCAACCGAGAGAACAAGCTGGATTCAGGAGTGGCTACAGCACAATAGATCATATCCACGTACTGAGAGAACTAATTGAAAGAGCGAGGGAATATGAACTTCCATTGTGCATGGCTTTTATCGATTATGAAAAAGCCTTTGATTCGGTGAAACCATCAGCAGTTACAATGGCTCTGAAAACCTGCGGTATTGAAGATGCATACATTAATATTATTAATAACATCTATGAAAATGCAAGTGCAAAGATTCGGCTGTTTGAAAATACAACACACATAAAAATTGGAAAGGGAGTGAGACAAGGTGACACCATATCTCCGAAGCTCTTTAATGCCACATTGGAGGGTGTTTTTCAGTCGCTGAGCTGGGAAAACAAAGGGATAAAGATTAATGGAGATTATCTAACCCACCTTCGTTTTGCTGATGACGTAGTCATTTTTGCAACTACCCCATCAGAGCTGCAGAGTATGATCCAGGAACTTGCTGACAAGAGTAAAGAAGTGGGATCAAAAATGAACTTTCAGAAGACAAAAGTGATGTTCAATGCTTTTGCAAGAAATGAAGATTTATTGATTGATGGAGAAAAGCTGGAGATAACAGACACGTACGTGTATCTTGGACAACAGATATCAAGTGAGGGTCACATTGATGAAGAAATTAATCGGCGTACAAAACTTGCCTGGAGAGCTTTTGGAAGAAACAGCATAATTTTCAAGAGCAATATGCCATTATGTCTTAAAAGAAAAGTGTTTGATCAATGCATCCTTCCAGTGCTTACGTATGGTGCAGAGACGTGGACCTTAACTAAAAGAGATATACAAAGACTGCAGACAACTCAAAGCAGCATGGAGAGGTGCATGCTTCGTGTAACCAGGAGAGATAAGAAGAGGAACTCGTGGATCCGAAAAATGACAAAAGTGGAAGACATCATGATCAGAGTTAAATCCCTGAAATGGCAATGGGCTGGACATACTGCCAGAAGGACAGATCATCGATGGACAGCCGAAATTTTAGATTGGATTCCAAGGGACAGGAAAAGACCCAGAAGACGACCACATGGGAGATGGGTGGATGAAATTCGAAAGTATGCAGGGGTGACATGGAGGAGACTGGCACAAGACAGACCGTTGTGGAGGAAACTTGGGGAGACCTTCGTCCAGCAGTGGATTGATAATGGTTGACAATGATGATGATGATGACACTGCTGGCCACCCAAAATGCAACACCAAGAAGGAACGAGATAGCAAAGCCAGATTTACTGGACACATAACAACAGATACAAAGATGAAACGATTGAGCTTACAGGCCCGTGCGACTTGCGGAACACGCAGACATCAATAGTTCGTGTGGCCCCCATGGCTGGCAATAACGGCCGCTACACGCCGCGGCATCGAACGAAAGAGGCTTTGGATGTGGGCTTGGGGTATGTCGGTCCAGGCTGCTTCCACACGTTGCCACAGTTCATCAGGCGTAGCCGCGGGTGGTGCTTGCCGGGCCACTCTGTTGCCGATCAGCGACCAGACGTGTTCGATGGGCGACATATCGGGAGAACAGACAGGCCACGACAGTAGTGACACCTGGTGGGCCGTGAAGAATTGTTGCACGATGCGTGCCACGTGCGGGCGCGCATTGTCTATTGAAACGTGGCCGCTGGCAAGTCCTGCAGGTAAGGGAGGACTACAGGCTCCAACACGTCGGAGATGTAGCGGTGGCTGTTGAGTGTACCGGCGATGCGTACCAGAGGGGTGCGGGTGTCATGTCCAATTGCGCCCCAAACCATAACGCCAGGCAACGGACCGGTATGGCGATGGATAATGCAAGCGTCGTACTGTCTCTCGGCGCGGTGCCGCCACACGCGGATCCGACCATCGTGGTGGTGCAGGCAGAAGCGGGATTCGTCGGAGAAGACAATGTCGTGCCATTCCGTAGTTCAGGTGCGGCGTTCGACGGCCCACTGCCGCCGCACTCGCCGGTGGCGTAACGTCAATGGTAATCGGAGCAATGGGCGCCGTGCGGCAAGTCCCCGCTCCTGCAGACGAAGTCGAACGGTACGTGCTGATACATGTTGTTGCGCAACACACCCTAATTCCGGTGCCAACGTTCGTGATGTGGCGGTGCGAGCCGTCAATGCCGGCAGCACAACATGGCGGTCCTCTCGTTCGGTGGTGTGCCGCGGCTGTGGCAATCGCTCACGTCGGTCCGTCCTTCCCTCCTGCACCCATCGAATCCATACTCGCCTCACTGTTGCTGGGTGTCATCCCACACGGGCGCCGATGTCTCGGTACGATAAACCGTTGTCGCGATAAGCCCCCTATTCGTCCTCTGTCGAACTCCGAAACGTGCTGGATTGACTGCCGTATTCTGCGACGAGGCATCAGGAAGCTTCCCACGCACAGGTCCGGCAGCACAACACACTTCCACTACTTACACCCCGCCTTCTGTGCAGCCTTCTTATAGTGCTTCTCCGGGGCGTGCCGGGCGCACATGATTTGCATATGCCCTGCAATGCTAATCATTTGCATGTCCTCTCGCGGGCGACGCATGCTGCGAATTTCAGGCTAATCGGATGCTTCCTTCTTGGTGTTGCATTTTGGGTGGCCAGCAGTGTATATACAATATTATATACATACTGTATAAGAGAGTTTGGGACCCCGGCTCCACACACACACACACACACACACACACACACACACACACACACACACACACACACACACACTCAGGAGCAAAGCAGTTACTGAGGCGCGATTAACGGGTACGACATAGCCGCCTCTGTTGGCGAATTGTGAAACTTAGCGAATACAAGTATAAAACTATGATAGATAGGGCAGAAATGTAAATTACAAAGTTGTAGAACTGACTTTGCATATTAGGAATCGATATTGCTGTTTTATTAAGTACACACGTGTTTGCATTCTACAAAACATTGAAATCTCATATTATTAAATTCAGTTGGTTCACATCATAAAAAAGTGTGCATTATATCATTATACACTGAGTGGCCACTTTATTATGACCACCTGATAGTTTTAAGCAAATAAGCTATGGCTGCACTCTGTTGCCGCTAGTGGGCGAGGCCAGTATAAAAAGGGGAAAGCTTAGTGCGTGCGACAGTAGTAGAAGTGATTTTTTGGGTGACGAGATGGGTAAAAGGTGCGATTTGACGGACTTTCAACGTGGGATAATTGTAGGAGCTCGGAGCCATGGAGCGAGTATCACCGAAACCGCCACATTCGTGAAATGTTCCAGAGCAGCTCTTGTTAAAGTGTTTAAAGACTGGACTGTCAGCCAAAAAACTGGGTCTCTCTACGTGCAACGTGTGGTCGTCATCGACTAGTGACTGCTCGGGCGGAACGGAGAGTGTCCAGACTGGTAACTGACAACAGAAGGGCAACAGTGCAACAAATTACAGACCATCTTAATCAAGGATCCCCTCAAATGATCTCTGCACGCACTGTTCGCCGTACACTGCATCGTATGGGATATGGCAGCCCTGTTCGAATACCTTTGGTGTCTGCAGTTAACAAAAGAAAACGTCTCCAGTTCGCACAGGAGCACAAGGATTGGACAGTCGATAATTGGAAACAAATTATGTGGTCCGATAAATCACGTTTGCAGTTGCACCATGCCGATGGCCGAGTGAAAATTGCGCGGAAACAGCACGAAAGCATGGACCCCAAATGCATTGCTACAACCCTTCAAGCTGGTGGAGGCGACGTTATGGTTTGGGGAATGTTTTCCTGGCATGCTTTGGGCCCTTTAATTCGCGTTGATCAACGTCTGACTGGCACATCATAAATAAACATCGTTGCAGACCAAATGCATCCTGTCATGTGGACGGTTTATCCCAATGGCGATAGCTACTTTCAACAAGATAATGCGTCTTGCCATAGTGCTCGTATCGTACAGGATTGGTTTCAGGAGCATGCCGGTGAGTTTTCTTTGCTTAGGTGGCCCCCCACAATCTCCAGATCTCAATCCCATTGAGAATTTGTGGGATGAAGTTCAACGAGCCATCAGACAGCTGGATCCACAACCCTGCAATCTCACACTCCTGGAAAACGCTATTCATCAAGCATGGTCTCAGATCCCACTAACCACCTATCAACATCTCGTGGAGTCCATGCCACGAAGAATCGACGCAGTATTAAAGGCAAAAGATGGCCCAACGAAGTACTGAGGGGGTGGTCATAATAAAGTGGTCACTCCGTGTATACCCGAAAATTTGGGGGGGGGGGGGTCCTTTACGTTCAGGATCCCTGACTCTGAAAATCTGGGAGGGTCCTGACCCCCAACACCCCTAGTGGTTACGCCTATGCAATATAGATATGATAGATATAAATTTTGGTATCCATAATTATGAAATTAGAAATGGATTTCAAATAATGTCATGCTTGCTCGGTGTGGTCTGGAGTGACGCGAGTTTGTTGAACGTGAAGAAATATACACTCTAGAATCACTCGTTTTATTTCACACCCACGAAGATCTCATAGCATAAGTATCTACTAAGAGTACCAAGGTACTCTCTCGATTTTTGGAAATTAATATTTTTGACACCTTCGACGTATATGCTTTCTGTGACTATGTAAAAGGCAGTGGCGTATATTCGAGGCTAGCTAGGCTAGCTGAGAAGCCCAGAGAATGCACAAATAAAAGTCAATTAAATATACATAAATAAAAGTCAATTATCAACGGTAGTAAGATATGTCGATGCTTTCGGTACGAAAAAACAAAAGCGGATTCGTTTCTTTCGATTATGGGAGTCAGTCTGGCGAGCAGTCCAACGGCATAATGCAAGCAGGTCTTCGAGAGTCTTCGCTGTTCTGATGCGAAGAACTTCGATACGATCGCCTGCTAGCGTTTCCATGACAACATGAATGAGCGCATGGAGGTGAATGGACCATTGCTTTGCGCAACGGTTCGCTCGAAAAAGAGAAGACTTCGGACTACCACAGTCCCTCCATGCATCCGCCTTTAACAGCGCGTGTCTCGCGAGAGTTGTTTCAGTTTGTGTGAAGTGTCAATGAATTGAAATCAGTGATATTATATCCTAAGTTCGTGGCTTTGTTGGATTCGAACTGTTTTGATAAGTTTTGTGAAAGCTTCCCTGAACATCTACTATCAGAGCTTAAAGAACTCTATGCTTCAAATTTTGATACAGCTCGATTAAAAAATGAACTGAAGGTGTTTTATTCCCTTGATGAATACAAACACAAATCAGTAAGAGATATTACGTGTTACATAAAGTTGAATAATTGGGAATAGTGTTTGTTGAGGTGTACAAATTAGCAGATCTAATATTAAACTTTTCATCAACAACTGCAGAAAGAAGTTTTTCCATGTTAAAAAGAATCAAGATATATCTTAGAGCCACACAAGGACATGCACATTCGAGCAACTTGGCTGGTTTGTTAATAGAGAAAAACATTATTTTTAAATATGGAAAAGTACTCGGAAGAAACATTTTTGTGAAAACGTGACACTCAAGTTCACACAAAAGAAAAGAAGAACGGAGTTCATGTACAAATAAGTGTGCAAATCCTAATCCTCATAATTATTTGGTATCATGTTAGCAATAGCATGTACTTAAAATTTAGAAAAAAATGTTACTTCTATTACTTAACAATTAAAAAATAAACTTCGCAATTAAAAAAAACAGTACTGTGGGGAGGGGGGGTGAGATAGCCCAGGTCTCGGACCCACGATACGCCACTGGTAAAAGGTTTTCTCATGGTTTTTACGATAACCGCAGCCTTTTAAAGATATGGAAGAAAAACGCAGCGCGACCGTGTGCTTGCCATATAACGGACTTTCAAAACGGAAGTTTACTTTGAATTCCAATTTTACTTTTTTGTATTTGGATCAAGTTCATTTGAACTGCAGGTTGAAGAATAGAGAGTTGCTACAATTTGATTGGTCCAAATGAGTTCATAGTTCGCATGTGAACGACCCTGTGAGGAAAGGAAGAGAAAGAGTAATACTCTACATTTTTCTTTTCCTAGCAAAGGCGGATGATTTCTCCCTCCTTACGCGAGTCCCGAGGGTCGCAACATGATGACAGATGTCCATCTTGAAGTGATAGTTGTGAAGGCGGGACAGTCCCCACATTAGGTCACGGCTGGCTGGATTATGTTACTGCCATGGCGGGAGCGTGGGCGATATTTTCGCTACACGTACCCAGAAATCATCCGCGTTTTTCTCATAAGACTGTAAGCCGAGTGAATCTCCTCAGTATTCGGCCTCTTGCGGCTCTGCCCTCAACAGGATTTGCTATAAACCACAAGCTGCTTCTCCGGTAAATTGTGAATGACGTAGCTCCTTTCCCAACTTCGCGATGGGGCCCCTTCCGGGCTCATTGGTCGCCATCCTATGCTGCTTCGGAGCACTGGTTGTGGCCCAAGAATTTCCTGATCTTGACGGTGAGTAACGAATGAATGCCTTTTCATCGTAAAAATAATATCCAAAGCACAAATCAATACACATTCTGAAATTCACGATCCGTGATCCCTTCCGTGCATTAATGAAGCATATTTCTTTTCAGTGAAATGACGGGAAGAAATTTGAATTTCACGGATTTTCCGTACGCCAGGAAAATTCTGAATTTTCAGAAACCTTTCCGCAATTCCTTTCTTACATTGACGGCAAATTGCCGTTTTTACGATGTGTTAACGGAAAATTCTGAATTTTCAGAAACCTTTTCGCAATTCCTTTCGTATATTAACGGGGAAACTCCGTTCGCACTTTTTCCCTATCCTTATGACGACACATTTGCTGAGCGATTCGCAGGAATACTTGAGGTTTAATTAACTGCCAAATTTCAATCGTCTGTCATAGGACCTGATTTTAAAGTTCTGTAGCGATATCAGATATTGTGGACAGCATATCGCACGACATTTTGGTTGTTGTAACACAGGATTTTCCTTCTCTTTTCCCCTATTTTGTGCACCAACTATTATATAATGTGTTACCGTAAGAAACCGTGTACTTAATTTATTATACAGGTGATTGTACGATGTCTATGAGTCAGTCTGTGAAGTCCTTAAGACAAGACCTATACAGCTATCTACAGTAAATTTTGTATTTAGCAGTTTGGTGAAATAATAATATAAAACAGTACATTTCACCTTTTCCTAAAGATAATTGAAAGTTGTTGTCAGTTTAATAAGATATCTTCTTAAAGATAATTGAAAGACATTGTCAGTTTAATAAGATCTCAAGTTCCAAAGTATTCTGTTGCTTCGAAAAATTGCGATGAAAAATATACTTAATTTGTTATAAGTTCTCCCACAGAAAAAATAAAATTATTATAAACGTATTCAAACAAAAAATAATAAGCTTCAACAGCAAATAAAATGATTAATTCAGTTGCATTAATGAAAAATAATCATCATTGCTCAATTAGAGTTTTACCTTGAATGTAAGTGTGACTTCTGAGTCGTTTTGGCTCAGTGATTAATTCACACGCGGTTTCTGTTGTATCAACCCAAACAACTTCGGTTCGAATCCCACTGTGGCCAATGGATTCTGTGGTGTGAGGATTAAGAAATTTAGCGTCTTCGAATTAAACTGACAATGTCTTTCAATTATCTTTAATAATATAAAACAGTACATTTCGGTACTTTAAATAACATAAAACAGTACATTTCACCTTTTCCTAAAGATAATTGAAAGTTGTTGTCAGTTTAATAAGATCTCAAGTTCCAAAGTATTCTGTTGCTTCGAAAAATCGCGATGAAAAATATACTTAATTTGTTATAAGTCCTCCCACAGAAAAAATAAAATTATTGCAAACCTATTCAAACAAAAAATAATAAGCTTCAACAGCAAAATAAAATGATTAATTCACTTGCATTAATGAAAAATAATCATCATTGCTCAATTAGAGTTTTACCTTGAATGAAAGTGTCACTTCTGAGTCCTTTTGGCTCAGTGGTTAGCACACGCGGTTTCTGTTGTATCAACCCAAACAGTTTTGGTTCGAATCCCACTGTGACCAATAGATCCTGTTGTGTGAGGATTGATAAATACAGCGTCTTTGATTTTGCGAAATTTCTTTATGAATACGGAAACACCCGAAACGGACTTTTCTGAAATAAGTGGAATTACTACAGAAAATTGCAGCGTCTTCAATTTTGCGAAATTTCTTTATGAATACGGAAACACCCGAAGCGGACTATTCTGAAATAAGTGGAATTACTACAGAAGGTGAGTGGAAAATTTTGCAATATTTGCATAAACGCATGTACTGCGGCGGGTATGTCAGTGTTTAAGCTAGTTCAAGTCGCGCACTGCAGTAAGTCGAGAGGGTTATAAAGTGGTAGTCGTTGCTGTGAACAACATTGCATGTCGTCGTTCTGTCTGTGGTTGGGACGCCTAAAAGATGAACAGCCACACCCGGGAACTTTTACTTTACGAGTTAGAACTCGGCCCTGACGCCGCACAAACAACACGAAACATTTGTGATGCGAAAGAGGAAGGTTCCGTGGACCACAGCACCGCAATTATAAGGTTCAAGAAATTTCACTCAGGTGACGGAAACCTCGACAATCAGCCAAGGGCAGGTAGCAGCGAACCGTGGATTCGTCACCTTCAGTTCTTCAGCAAGGTCTACAGGAGCTGCCGCATTGTCCCTCACGAGCTGACGCCAGCTGAAGTAACCGCCGAGTGGAAGTGTACACGAAACTCCTAGAAAACCCGCGCGATTTACGTTTCATCAAGAGAATTGTTACGTGAGATGAAACGTGGGTCTACTCTATTTCCGTAATCCTAACACACAACGGCACTGGTTGAGCCCGGGATAGCTTCCAATACCTGTTGCCAAACGTGGATACTTCGAACACAAGGTGATGCTCTGCGTCCGGTGGAATTTCGAGGGGATAATCCATTACGAATTTGTTTCAGACGGTCGGACCATCAACGCCAACCTCTACTCTGAACAGCTGGAGCGGATGTATGCCGTTTTGGAGGAGAAATACCCGACACTGGTGAACAGAAAGCACGCTCTACTACAGCAGTACAACGCTCGGCCTCATACCGCGCGAACAACCCGGGCAAAATACCAGGAACTTACGGCATCGAACTGATACCACACCCAGCATATAGTCCGGACCTTTCCCCGTCGGATTATTACTTTTTCCGGTCCATGGCCCACTTTCTTCGCGCGCGGCACTTCAACAACCTGGAGGAGGTGGCAGCTGGGGTGAAGGAGTTCTTCGCCTCGAAGGTCAAGAACTGGTACCGCCGCAGAGTCAAATAACTGGCAGACAGATGGCTAAAGATGAAAGATGGTGCAGCACGGTGGCCTATACTTTGAATGCTAGTCAGCTTTCGTTGTAAAGGTACGTATGAAGACATAAAGTGATCCATATATTGCAAAACTTTCGACTCACCCTCTGTAGAATCGAAGAACTGGTAGACAGATGGCTAAAGACGGTGCAACACGATGGCCTATACTTTGAATGCTAGTCAGCTTTCGTCGTAAAGGTACGTATGAAGACAAAGGGATCCAAATATTGCAAAACTTTCGACTCACCCTCTGTAGAATCGAAGAACTGGCAGACAGATGGCTAAAGAAGGTGCAACACGATGGCCTATACTTTGGATGCTAGTCAGCTTTCGTCGTAAAGGTACGTATGAAGACACAAAGTGATCCAAATATTGCAAAACTTTCGACTCACCCTCTGTCACTACAGAAAATCTGTCAAAATACGGAAGTTAGAAGAAACGGTCACTTTTATGAACGGAAATTTCGTTAAAAGACGGACAGCTACCGGTAACTTTGCTGCACCTAATTTTCAGGAATTTTCCGTGAATTCACACCACTTATTTTAGCGTTGTAATAGTTTCGGAAGTCTGATAAACACGTAAATCAAACTGCAAAAAAAATCGCGAGACATGGATTTTTTTTTTATCAAACATGTTAAACAACACTTAGCTTGTGCGTTAAGCAAAATTTTGGAAACAAAAAATAGGGGAACTGGAATGAAGAAAAAACGACAGCACAGGGATCTCTGATACCATTTGCTTTTGTAAAATACGGCAGTTCCTAGAAATCTTTTGCAAACTCATTTGCGTTTATATGCTTCGCATGACACTATATTGACAAAGGTCACCGGAAACCCCTTCAAAAGCAAATGAACGGATCCGCTGCGTTGTTAAGATGCGCGGTACAACTGCAAACGGTATAAAAACAAGCCTGCAGCTGACCGCGATCATATCGCATCGTGAGGTTGAGTGAAAATGTCGCGGCGAGAGAAAACTATCTTTGAGAAAGGAAATATTGTTGGGAGTTATATTAGTGCGTTGTCCCTAAGAGAACCCGAGAGGCATTTAAACATACCCAAGTCAACTGTTTTGGATGCACTGAATAAGTGGAAGACACATGACGTGCCTGAAGTAGCAAAACGTACCGGCAGACTAAAGAAAATCAGTGATAGAGGACGTCGAAGCCTCAGGAGAGTCGTTACAGCTAATCGACGGAATACTGCACAAGACCTCAGTGTACAGGTGAGAAAAAATGCTGGAACCTCGGTATATGTACACGGACCATTCGCAGAGAAATTCATTCCATGGGTCACCGTGGTCATGCGGCTGCTCATAAGCCTTTCATCTCCACTCGGAATGCTACTCGTCGTTTAGCATGGGGTAAAGAACATTTATCGGGGACCGTCGATCAATGGAAACGGATCCTATGGACTGATGAATCCACATACACGATCCATCAGTCTGACGGCGGTGTGTGGGTATGGCGGTAGCCGGGGGAACGCTATTTACTACAGTGTACTGTTCCTACGGTCAAGTTTGGAGCTGGCAGTGTATTTGTGTGTTGTGTTTTTCGTAGTATGGTCCCGGCCCATTGGTTATCGTGGACAAACCTGTTAACCAGCACTTCTACCTCGATATTCTGGACAGTTATGCCCTACCAACTCTGTGGCAATACTATGGAACCGAGCCTTGTTGGTACCAGCAAGATAATGCACCCAGCCATAAAGTAGGAACTGTTACGGCGTGGTTTGACGATAATTCCGTATCTTGTGTGGACTGGCCAGCACAGAGCCCTGATCTTAATATCGTAGAGGACCTATGGAATGAATTAGAGAGCCGCATAAGAAGTTTGGAACCAAGACCTACTACTAAGCAAGAGTTAAGCGGTAGCATTATGTACTGAATGGAAGCGCATACCTATCGCTGTGTTCCAAAACCTTGTCGAAAGCATGTCTCGAAGAGTCAGTGCATGCATTAAGGCCAAAGATGAACCGACACCGTACTAATGTATGTCAATAAATGCTATGTTGTGTTTCTTTTCTAGGTGTCCGGTGACGTTTGTCAAAAGCTAAATCTAACTATAGTTAGACGAAGGTCGTTAGATTTGTAGCCCAGGGTCATTGGTATACCCTACCCGTCTTTTGTAACCTAGAAGGATACACTACTACCATTGTGATGGCCCATCATCCCCACCTCCTTATCTGTAGACTGACACAGAACACAAAATGATTTCCCCGCAGTGATGTTTCGAAATCTGTATCCTACTCAGGTTGAGCTCTGAAAGAACAACGATTTAGAAGTACGGGTTCATGGGTAAAAATAATTGGTAGACTAAAAGATGTCTGCACAAGGAGGATACCACTGCGCAATAGGCGATCAGTCACTCAAATAAATGTAAAAACAAGTTAGTAAAATCATGCAATGCATTGATTATGATACGCTTTCCAACATACGAGAAATCATTACCCAAGTTATTACTAAAGTTATAAAAATAATGGCTGTGGGATAAATCTAGCTCCTGTGCCCTGACCTTTGTCCCCATTTCGATTATATTAAACAGAATTAGTTCGGTATACCTCCGAAACAACATACTAAAGTTTTATCGCAATAGAAGCATTTTAGTCAAATTATGAGGATAATGGCTGTGGAAAAAATCTCGCTCCTCTGCCCTGACCTTTGACCCCATTTCGATGATATTCAACAGAACCGGTTCAGCATAGCTCCGGAACAACATGATAAAGTTTTGTCGCAATCGAAGCATTTTTTCGTAAGTTATGACTCATAAGGGCGATGGATCAGATCATATGTAGAGGATTTTAGGAAGGGTGTGTCTGACCCCAGGTCTTAAACAACCCTTAGAAATAGGAAGCTAGGAGATTTGGGCTAGAGTGCCCGATAGGAAAGTGACACGGAAGCGAGGTAGAAAGGGGAAAGAAGACGCCCTTATTTATTTCCGGGGGCCAGTACCCGGGGTTCTACGTCAATTCGTCGCGTGCGTCAATTCGTCGACTGCGTCAATTCGTCGCGCGTCAATTCGTCGACTGCGTCAATTCGTCGCGCGTTAATTCGTCGCGCGTCAATTCGTCGACTGCGTCAATTCGTCGCGGACAAATTCGTCGAGTACGTCAATTCGTGGACTACGTCAATTCGTCGGGTTTACAGATTTTGGTTCCATACAAAACGAATGCAGGAAAACGTACGATTTCGAACGTCTTGCTCCCTGATCAAATTTATAAAGTTTGGACACGCAGACAGGATAGGAATATTACGTTTTTCTTTGGCACTAAAAATATTAGACGGTAAACGGTTTTTGGAAAGGGGCAGGGCCCGGTTGGTCAGAGCCCCCATATACAAAATTTTCGTAAAATCTACAGTTTTCAATTCAGAACCACCAAATCTGGTATACTATCTCGTGGTATGCGAACTTAGACTGTAGACGGTTTTGGGAAGCGGTTGCAGAGTGGGGAGTTACACCCCCCCTACAGAATTGCCGTAAGATATAGTTTTCAGTTTAGAACTACCAAATTTGGTATATTATCTCATGGTACTCTAACTTAGACGGTTTTTGGAACGGGTCAGGGGCCCGGTTGGTCAGAGCCCCCACGCACAAAATATTCGTAAGATCTACAGTTTTCAATTCAGAACCACCAAATCAGGTATCCTATCTCATAGTACTCTAACTTAGACGGTTGTCGGTTTTTGGAACGTGTCAAGGCCCGGGGAGTCAGAGCTCCCCCCCTACATACAAAATTTTCGTAAAATCTAGTTTTCATTTCAGAACCATCAAATTTGGTATCATGAAACTCTAACTTAGACGCTAGACGGTTTTTGGAAGGGGTTGGAGCCCGGGGGGTCAGACCCCCCCCCCGAATAAACACTTTTTCGTAAAATTTACAGTTTTCAATTTAGAACCACCAAATTTGGTATACTATCTCATGGTACTCTAACTTAGACAGTAGACCGTTTTTGGAACGGATCAAGGCCCTGGGGTCAGAGCCCCCACATACAAAATTTTCTTAAAAACTGCAGTTTTCAATTCAGAACCACCAAATCTGGCATACTATCGCATGGTACTCTAACTTAGACGCTCGACGATTTTTTCAAGGGGTTGCAGCCCGAGGGGTAAGGGCCCCCCTCATATAAAAATTCGCAAAATCTACAGTTTTCAATTTAGAACCACCAAGTGTGGTATACTGTCTCATGGTACTCTAACTTAGACGCTAGACGGTTTTTGGAAGGGGTTGGAGCCCGGGGGTAAGAGCCCCCATAAAAATGCCGCGTAAAATCTACAGTTTTCAATTTAGAACCACCAAATTTGTTATACTATCTCATGGTACTTTAACTTAGACGGTCGACGGTTTTTTCGACGGGTCAAGGCCCTGGGGGTCGGAGCCCCCCCCGCCCCGCACACACACACACAGACATAAGGGAGCCCGACCCCGCGGGCTCCAACCCCTTCCAAAAACCGTCCAGCGTCTAAGTTAGAGTACCATGAGATAGTATACCAAATTTGGTGGTTCTAAATTGAAAACTGTAGATTTTACGAAAAAGTTTTTATTCGGGGGGGGTCTGACCCCCGGGCTCCAACCCCTTCCAAAAACCGTCTAGCGTCTAATTTAGAGTACCATGAGATAGTATACCAGATTAGGTGGTTCTGAATTGAAAACTGTAGTTTTTAAGAAAATTTTGTATGTGGGGGTGCTCTGACCCCCGGGCCTTGACCCGTTCCAAAAACGGTCTGCCGATTAAGTTAGAGTACCATAAGATAGTATACCAAATTTGGTGGTTCTAAGATAAAAACTGTAGATTTTACGAAATTTTTTATGAGCGGGGGGACCGACCCCGCGGGCTCCAACCCCTTCCAAAAACCGTCTAGCGTCTAAGTTAGAGTACCATGAGATAGTATACCAAATTTGGTGGTTCTAAGATGAAAACTGTAGATTTTACGAAATTTTTTATGAGGGGGGCTCCGAACGCGCGGGCACCAACCCCTACCAAAAACCGTCTAGCGTCTAAGTTAGAGTTTCATGATACCAAATTTGATGGTTCTGAAATGAAAACTAGATTTTACGAAAATTTTGTATGTACGGGGGGGCGGGGGGGCTCTGACTCCCCGGGCCTTGACCCGTTCCAAAAACTGACAACAGTCTAAGTTAGAGTACCATGAGATAGGATACCTGATTTGGTAGTTCTAAATTGAAAACTGTAGATCTTACGAATATTTTGTGTATGGGGGTTTGACCAACCGGGCCCCTGACCCGTTCCAAAAACCGTCTACCGTCTAAGTTAGAGTACCATGAGATAATATACTAAATTTGGTAGTTCTAAATTGAAAACTATATTTTACGGCAATTCTGTAGGGGGGGCTCTGATCCCCTCCCCCTCCGTCTCCAACCGCTTCCAAAAACCGTCTACAGTCTAAGTTAGAATACCACGAGATAGTATACCAGATTTGGTGGTTCTGAATTGAAAACTGTAGATTTTACGAAAATTTTGTATATGGGGGCTCTGTCCAACCGGGCGCTGCCCCGTTCCAAAAACCGTTAACCGTCTAATATTTTTAGTGCCAAAGAAAAACGTAATATTCCTATCCTGTCTGCGTGTCCAAACTTTATAAATTTGATCAAGGAGCAAGACGTTCGAAATCGTACGTTTTCCTGCATTCGTTTTGTATGTAACCAAAATCTGTAAACGCGACGAATTGACGTAGTCCACGAATTGACGTACTCGACGAATTTGTCCGCGACGAATTGACGCGCGACGAATCGTCGTGGTCGACGAATTGACGCGCGACGAATTGACGCGCGACGAATTGACGCGCGACGAATTGACGCGCGACGAATTGTCGTAGTCGACGAATTGACGCGCGACGAATTGACGTAGTCGACGAATTGACGCACGCGACGAATTGACGTGACACCAGTACCCGGGGTCCGACGGCTTAACGTGCCCATCCGACGCACGGCGGGTATTTAGTGGTTCGAACGTTCGTACCTTCCCAGGAGCGAACCTGAGGTTATCTCCATGGCAGTCACGAACGCTGACCACTAGGCCACCCGCGGCAAGGGCGATGGAATGGATCCCGCTCCTATGTCCTGACCTTTGACCCCATTACGCCCATATTTAATACGGTTCGTCCCCAGGTTGTTCCCTACCACATACTAAAATTTCATCGAAATCGAACCATTTTTACACGAGTTATCGTGCGGACAGACAGACAGATAGACAGACGGACAAAGCTGGTGCATATACGCTTCTTCAACCTACAGTTGGAAAGCGTAAATTAGTTGTGTAGGAAAGTTGTTATGTGGCATGGGTAGCAGTGGCGTAACTACCAGCCCCGCAGCCCCCACAGCTGCGGGGGGCGCAGGTAATGAAGGGGCGTATGCAGCTACCAGTTATAATTTAATGAAAAAATTCGAGCACGCACAATAATTAACCCAACGATTCATATTTTGCTTTAAGATGTATTTAGCTTTACTTAAATAAATGCGTTGTTTCACTTTTAAAACACTTAATTGTCCTACAGATTGAAAGTGTTCGGCTCTTTGACTTCGTGTTGTTATACAATTGCTCTGCAATGGGTTGTAAACAATACGATCGCTCTCCTCCAATCGCCTGCGCGCTAAGGAAAAGCGCGAGGCCACAGTGGGATTCCAAATGGAAAATGTAGGAAAACAGTTATCTAGGATTACGTGCATAACAGGCGTCAACATTTATTCACAGCAACCGCGGATCTCCATGTATAAAAGAGGGTGATTTCTTCAAGTAATTTATTTTATGTTTAGACAAAGCAATTACACGTTTTGTCAAATCTATTACTTAAAAAGTTAAAACTAAAGGGATCTAAGTACCACCATTACTTTTGCAGACACACTTGCTGACTTCCTAACCCCTCCCCCCCCACCCCTCCCAACCACCACAGACACACACCGCGAAAAATTCATCCTCCCTCGTGTTCGAAATCCTGAGGAAATTTCTGTGCTTAGGGATGTTGAAGTAAATCTTGCGAGGGGGGGCGCACATTGTGCTAGTTACCCCACTGACGGGAAGAGTAGCAGAATGTGGACGTTCGCGCGTGCGCTGTACGCGTATAGTTTCCAAATTATTAGCAGGTTTTTCAGATAAGTTTTTGCTTGTAGATTTAAAGAAAATAAAACTAAAACACTTTTTATTCAGGTTAACATTCTGAATAAAAGGCCTTGAGTAAGTGTTTTAGTTTTATTCTAACTTGCAGAACTTCCAATTATTTTTCACATCTTCATTCTTTTGTTTTTACAGACATTTTGATACGACCAGACATTTCTGGTCGTATCAAAAGTTTGGCTTACACAGAAAGAATTTAAATTTCATTGCCAGGTTCTTCTTGCAATTGCCAGTTATTAAGTTAAAATAATTTCCTTATGTGTTTTGTAGGTCTAGTATTTTTTAATTAACTTGTTGAAAATGCTATTTATAATTTTTGAAGGTTTACTGATGGAACTGTTTTTTCTAGATATAAAAACTTTCTTTAATTAGTCTCTTGGTTTTATGAGGTTCACAGTTCAATATTTTAATATTTTGCCATAAAAATCCATTTCACACACATTGCTGCACTTTCAGTTGTAATGTACTTATTTTGTCCTCATTGGAATCTGTAATGTTCTGATAATTATTTATTGTTTTACTAATTTTCCTTAAAATTTCCTTATTCTATTGTTATCGTGGTTCGCGGTTTTGCAGCAAATTTCCGGTTTCAATGGTTGTGTACGCAGATACATTTTATTTTTATGCAACTCTAGGCATAGGCACATTTCATCTTTTAGAAGGATCTTAGAATGAATGATATAATTACCTTTTATCATTTCATTTCATCTTTTAGAATGAATGATATGATTTTTGTTTTTTCTAATAAAACTAAAGTCATATTTTTCTCTAATAACACAAATTTCGCATATCCACATAATACGATGTCTCCTAATGGGACAGTGGATAATTGAGCACTTTGACACTGTAAAGGTCAGACTTATTTAGGAACCATTTTTTAACATGATCTTAGGTCAAATACACACACTGATTATCTCTGTAATAAAATCTCTAGGACTATAGGTGCTAATACACTGCCGGACAATTGCTAAGGACGGATGACAATAGCAACAATAGCAACCATAAAATGGAAGGCAGGAAAATGTGGAAATTAGCATAAGTGCGGGATACAGTAAAACGTGTTGTGCGTATGCAAATTTTGGATTGCCAAACTTGCTCGTGACGTCATAGCGCTGATAAGAGATATAAAGGATTTGACGCGTATTGACCGTTGTTGTTCAAACGCAAAGTTGAAAGGGAAAGAATCAATTGACGAACTTGCAATTTTCAGTATGTCTTCCCGACATCACCTAGATGATTTTACGCGTGGCCGTATTATTGGCAAGATTGAAGAAGGGCGAAAATAACAGATGTTGCCAGGGAGTTCGACGTCAGCCACAGTGTTGTTTCAAGGCTTTGCAAATCATTTCAAACAAATGGAGAGTGTAGCAAACGTCACGGGGGAGGTCGTGTTCGCAGTACGACACCTGCAGAAGATCGGTACATAGTGCTATCAACAAAAAGACACCGGCGCAGCACAGCTAGTGAGGTAGCAAATCAGTTTATAGCTGCTACTGGCAAGCGGATCTCCCGAAAAACTGTCGCCAGACGTTTGCATGAAGGAGGACTATATGCCCGCCGTCCTGTTGTGTGCATCCCATTGTCCAGATATCCTGTTTGCAATGGTGCCATCAACATCGCAATTGGACTGATAACGACTGGTCTGCTGTCCTCTTCTCAGATGAGAGGAGATACAGTCTATCGTCTGATTGTCGACGACAACTGATCTGGCGTGATAGTGGTACTGCATATTGTTCAGCAAACATACAGGAAAGGGACCGATATCCGACATGTAGTGTCATGGTATGGGCTGGCATCATGATCAATAGCCGTACGTCCCTCTATGTGCTTCCAACTGGGACTATGACTGGCCAACGATACATTAATGATGTTCTGCTACCTCATGTTCGCATGTTCCGTGGTGCTGTCGGTGATAGATTCATTTTCATGGACGACAACGCAACATGTCATCGAACAGTCTCTGTCCAGGAGTGTCTTGAGAGCGAGGATATTCAACGCCTCGTATGGCCAGCACGTTCTCCAGATCTGAATCCCATTGAAAATGTGTGGGATGCTTTGGGAAGGAGTCTTGCTGGTCGCCAATGCCCTCCAATAAACAAGGACACCCTCATCCGTGCACTGACAGAGGAATGGGATAAATTACCCCAACAGCTGCTTGATAATGTTGTGCAATGCATGACACGACGTGTGGAAACTTGCATCGCCCTCCATGGTGGCCATTTCCCGTATTGGCAACTTACGCCGGAACGCCTGCGGACGGTAATTGCATTTTTCTCACGTTTATGTATTCTGCACAAAATGGCCTGTTTGTCCCTTGAACACGTTCCAAAGCCTTCTGGATTTCAGAGCACAATAAATTGTCTTTCTTGTAATGTCCTGGCATTCTGACATTATTTTCTTTCACTTGGCATCCAACCACACTTACTTTTTTATGCGCTATAAAGCCGTTTATGATCCGTCCTTAGCAATTGTCCAGCAGTGTAGTTCTGTAATGACAAACCTTTCTCCTAAAATAATGATGTTGCTTTATTATTCTTTAATTCAAATAAACTTTAATTATTGTATTTCAATCTGGGAAAGCACAACCAACTTTAATTTGAATAAGCTATACAAAGATTGCAAAACAAATTCATTAGACTTCTTGAGCTTAAATTATTACACAATCGATATTCTGGCCCTAATTTTCGAACTTCTCTTACCCCTAGGGATTTTAATATTTTATCAGTTAAAGAACTTTATTACTATAATATTGGTAAATTGATATTCAAAAGAATAAAAAGAATTTATATCATTACTTAATACATCTTCATATTCATAATTATGATACCAGAAATAAAGACTTATTACTTCCTATGTTTCCGGTGCTTGAACGTTCCAGAAACCTTCCTCTATTATTCGGGTCCCTCCTTTTGGAACTCACTCCCCTTACATCTATTAATGATACTAATCTTCCTCTATTATTCAATCTTCCTCTATTATTTACTCCCCTTACATCTATTAATGATACTAATCTTCCTCTATTATTCGGGTCCCTCCTTTTGGAACTCACTCCCCTTACATCTATTAATGATACTAATCTTCCTCTATTATTCAATCTTCCTCTATTATTTACTCCCCTTACATCTATTAATGATACTAATCTTCCTCTATTATTCGGGTCCCTCCTTTTGGAACTCACTCCCCTTACATCTATTAATGATACTAATCTTCCTCTATTATTCAATCTTCCTCTATTATTTACTCCCCTTACATCTATTAATGATACTAATCTTCCTCTATTATTCGGGTCCCTCCTTTTGGAACTCACTCCCCTTACATCTATTAATGATACTAATCTTCCTCTATTATTCAATCTTCCTCTATTATTTACTCCCCTTACATCTATTAATGATACTAATCTTCCTCTATTATTCGGGTCCCTCCTTTTGGAACTCACTCCCCTTACATCTATTAATGATACTAATCTTCCTCTATTATTCAATCTTCCTCTATTATTTACTCCCCTTACATCTATTAATGATACTAATCTTCCTCTATTATTCGGGTCCCTCCTTTTGGAACTCACTCCCCTTACATCTATTAATGATACTAATCTTCCTCTATTATTCAATCTTCCTCTATTATTTACTCCCCTTACATCTATTAATGATACTAATCTTCCTCTATTATTCGGGTCCCTCCTTTTGGAACTCACTCCCCTTACATCTATTAATGATACTAATCTTCCTCTATTATTCAATCTTCCTCTATTATTTACTCCCCTTACATCTATTAATGATACTAATCTTCCTCTATTATTCGGGTCCCTCCTTTTGGAACTCACTCCCCTTACATCTATTAATGATACTAATCTTCCTCTATTATTCAATCTTCCTCTATTATTTACTCCCCTTACATCTATTAATGATACTAATCTTCCTCTATTATTCGGGTCCCTCCTTTTGGAACTCACTCCCCTTACATCTATTAATGATACTAATCTTCCTCTATTATTCAATCTTCCTCTATTATTTACTCCCCTTACATCTATTAATGATACTAATCTTCCTCTATTATTCGGGTCCCTCCTTTTGGAACTCACTCCCCTTACATCTATTAATGATACTAATCTTCCTCTATTATTCAATCTTCCTCTATTATTTACTCCCCTTACATCTATTAATGATACTAATCTTCCTCTATTATTCGGGTCCCTCCTTTTGGAACTCACTCCCCTTACATCTATTAATGATACTAATCTTCCTCTATTATTCAATTCCTCCCTCCTTGGAACTCACTTTACATCTATTACTTATTACATCTATTAATGATACTAATCTTCCTCTATTATTCAATCTTCCTCTATTATTTACTCCCCTTACATCTATTAATGATACTAATCTTCCTCTATTATTCGGTCCCTCCTTTTGGAACTCACTCCCCTTACATCTATTAATGATACTAATCTTCCTCTATTATTCAATCTTCCTCTATTATTTACTCCCCTTACATCTATTAATGATACTAATCTTCCTCTATTATTCGGGTCCCTCCTTTTTGGAACTCACTCCCCTTACATCTATTAATGATACTAATCTTCCTCTATTATTCAATCTTCCTCTATTATTTACTCCCCTTACATCTATTAATGATACTAATCTTCCTCTATTATTCGGGTCCCTCCTTTTGGAACTCACTCCCCTTACATCTATTAATGATACTAATCTTCCTCTATTATTCAATCTTCCTCTATTATTTACTCCCCTTACATCTATTAATGATACTAATCTTCCTCTATTATTCGGGTCCCTCCTTTTGGAACTCACTCCCCTTACATCTATTATTCGGGTCCCTCCTTTTGGAACTCACTCCCCTTACATCTATTAATGATACTAATCTTCCTCTATTATTCAATCTTCCTCTATTATTTACTCCCTTACATCTATTAATGATACTAATCTTCCTCTATTATTCGGGTCCCTCCTTTTGGAACTCACTCCCCTTACATCTATTAATGATACTAATCTTCCTCTATTATTCAATCTTCCTCTATTATTTACTCCCCTTACATCTATTAATGATACTAATCTTCCTCTATTATTCGGGTCCCTCCTTTTGGAACTCACTCCCCTTACATCTATTAATGATACTAATCTTCCTCTATTATTCAATCTTCCTCTATTATTTACTCCCCTTACATCTATTAATGATACTAATCTTCCTCTATTATTCGGGTCCCTCCTTTTGGAACTCACTCCCCTTACATCTATTAATGATACTAATCTTCCTCTATTATTCAATCTTCCTCTATTATTTACTCCCCTTACATCTATTAATGATACTAATCTTCCTCTATTATTCGGGTCCCTCCTTTTGGAACTCACTCCCCTTACATCTATTAATGATACTAATCTTCCTCTATTATTCAATCTTCCTCTATTATTTACTCCCCTTACATCTATTAATGATACTAATCTTCCTCTATTATTCGGGTCCCTCCTTTTGGAACTCACTCCCCTTACATCTATTATTCGGGTCCCTCCTTTTGGAACTCACTCCCCTTACATCTATTATTCGGGTCCCTCCTTTTGGAACTCACTCCCCTTACATCTATTAATGATACTAATCTTCCTCTATTATTCAATCTTCCTCTATTATTTACTCCCCTTACATCTATTAATGATACTAATCTTCCTCTATTATTCGGGTCCCTCCTTTGGAACTCACTCCCCTTACATCTATTATTCGGGTCCCTCCTTTTGGAACTCACTCCCCTTACATCTATTAATGATACTAATCTTCCTCTATTATTCAATCTTCCTCTATTATTTACTCCCCTTACATCTATTAATGATACTAATCTTCCTCTATTATTCGGGTCCCTCCTTTTGGAACTCACTCCCCTTACATCTATTAATGATACTAATCTTCCTCTATTATTCAATCTTCCTCTATTATTTACTCCCCTTACATCTATTAATGATACTAATCTTCCTCTATTATTCGGGTCCCTCCTTTTGGAACTCACTCCCCTTACATCTATTAATGATACTAATCTTCCTCTATTATTCAATCTTCCTCTATTATTTACTCCCCTTACATCTATTAATGATACTAATCTTCCTCTATTATTCGGGTCCCTCCTTTTGGAACTCACTCCCCTTACATCTATTAATGATACTAATCTTCCTCTATTATTCAATCTTCCTCTATTATTTACTCCCCTTACATCTATTAATGATACTAATCTTCCTCTATTATTCGGGTCCCTCCTTTTGGAACTCACTCCCCTTACATCTATTAATGATACTAATCTTCCTCTATTATTCAATCTTCCTCTATTATTTACTCCCCTTACATCTATTAATGATACTAATCTTCCTCTATTATTCGGGTCCCTCCTTTTGGAACTCACTCCCCTTACATCTATTAATGATACTAATCTTCCTCTATTATTCAATCTTCCTCTATTATTTACTCCCCTTACATCTATTAATGATACTAATCTTCCTCTATTATTCGGGTCCCTCCTTTTGGAACTCACTCCCCTTACATCTATTATTCGGGTCCCTCCTTTTGGAACTCACTCCCCTTACATCTATTAATGATACTAATCTTTTTTTTTTTAATTGAAGGTTTAACGACCACCGTGAGCAACTCAATGGGCTATAAGCAGTCGCCCGTTTAAATTTAGGGCCACTGGTTCCAGGGAAACGAGAGAGCCAGTGCCTTAAGACAAACACAACATCCATACCCCACCGGGATCCGACCCCGGACCCCTCCCGGACGAATGATCAGAAGCCATCGCTTAGACCACTGCGCCACCGGGGTTGTTACTAATCTTTTTAAATATAAATTAAAATACCACTAACTAAATGTATACTAAGTAGCTTACCTCTGTTGCTGGTGATTCATGTTTTCCTCCATTATGTAACGTATATTCTATTTTAACTTTCCTTTTGAGTTTTTTTTTTCTCTGTAAATTTGAGTTTGTTCTCTTAGATACTTTTCAAACCTTAACGTTATGTCTTTTCCCTCAAACGAGAATAATGTTGGCAACACCCTGAGGTCGGAACAAGTGTGACGTGTGTGTGGCCGGATGGGAACGATAGATAAAAAGGCAGTGCAGCGGTTGTTTAAAGGGGATTGATGTTAGACGTGCTGTTATAGTGTGTTTGGATGTTAAATCACTGATATTGTATCGAGTAAGCAAGTAAACCATATGTGAGTATGGAGTACAACCCATGAAAGCAAAATGAAAGTATTTGTAAGTACTATTTGACCTCTTTCTTCTAAGGTGTATGGGTACCTTTTAATATCGCATTGACTTAGCACACATAGCGTAATGACTGACGAAAGGACTAAGTTACAGCGGAAAGAAAATTACGTTATAATTATTGTAATATTTGTGACTTGCCAACTTGATCCTCTCTGTTGTGCATGAAATATTTTTTCCTTGTTGGGAAAAGAGGGCACACGTCAGGCCTTTTTAGGCCTTTTCTCTCTCCATCCCAGTTGCTTACACTACAGATTATTTTGTATTTCTTTTTCGATTTTGTATTAATGCTGTTGCAACTAAAATTCTAAGAAATGAAATAGTGATTTAGTTGAAAATGAGGTCTTCAAGAGACTCTTGATATTTTTTGTCAAAACCAAACGTTTCAAAACACAATGGTTTTTTGTATGTGGCTTAATGTTACATTCAGCCATGAGCGGATTTTTAAAATTCTGACACCGTAAAATTGTTTTCAGAATTTGTTCACGATTGGATTCATTTCCCAATGCATATTTCAAAAGTTCTCTTTAGTTCAACATCCAACAATAACTTTTTTCACGTCGGAATTTATGAGGTATTTCTCTGTAGATATATTTTTTATAGTAGACCACAAGACAAATTCCCAGCCTGGTTTGATCGTCCCATTCCGTTCCAGGCTCTTTTTATATAAGTTCCGACTTTTCTTCCCTAACAAAAGACTTTTCACTTCAGCCATTTCCTCCCCCATCAGGGTGTAACAAATTTCATCTTGCCAGATGAAAATTAATCTGTAATAGTTTTTAAGTTATGACGACAACAAACCACACACATTCCCATAAAAATACGCACACCATTTCCCCACGAAAATAGTTAAATCATATTAAATTGAAAACAAATGCCGTCTCCTACGCGATACACTTTAATGATAAAAACTATTTAAACATATACTTATTTTAATTGTACAACCTTTCAATGCCACAACGGCGTCATCCTCAGAACAATGCAGCAGTAAGCACAGAAGTGAGTGGCCTATATACTTTAACAAGACAAATAGCAGTATTGCGCATGTGCAATAACAGCAAAGTCCAAATCAAGTTCAGTGGTGTAAGGTCTCGTACTTTATTTAATCCTGTTAAACAGGACAGGGACTGTGTTGAATGTGTGAACCGTCACGGTGTATATTTGGTTCCACTAAAATCTACTAACCCTATTATGTTATATGGGGTTAGTAGATTTTAGTGGAACAATCTACTAGCTCGATTTATGTTATGTGGGCTCTACCACTCGTAATTTAGGGCGCCGCATTTACGAACATCAATATAATCTTAGGAAGCATTCTGGCGTTACATCTTTGTCGAGACTTGGTTTAAATGGTTCCTAACGACCATGTTGGAATGACACCATTATCCTGGATTCTCCCAGGAATCGTCGATCAATACTTTTCTCTGAAAGTATTCACATATTCGTCAGTGGCAAATGATGCTGCAACGATGAACTCCCCGTTTTTATCCCCCTTCCTTGGAGAACCCTTTTGGGCCAGGTCACGCCCACCAACTGTGCTTGTACCCATTAAACTTGATTTGGACTTTGCCGTTATTGCACATGGGCAAAAACTGCTATTTTTCTTGTTAAAGTATATAGGCCACTCACTTCTGTGCTCACTGCTGCATTGTTTCTGAGGATGACGCCGTTCTGGCATTGAAAGGTCTTAAACATATACTTATTTTAATTGTACATAATTTTTACCATTAAAGTGTATCATGCAGGAGACGGCAATTGTTTTCAATTTAATAGCTTTTAGTGCACGAGTTAATTTCTTCATAGTTAAATCATGTCCAGGGGACCCAAAAAATGTATGTTTCTGTTGAAATCTGGAAGTCGATTTGTTTTTATGATTACGATACTTTTTTATACATTAGTGAGAGAGAGAGAGAGAGTAAAAATGGGCGGGTTATACAGTCATTTGCAAAAGTTTAAGACCACCTGTTGGTATTAGGAGATTTCTGCCGATTGCGTCAGCTACTGTCTGTATTACTCAACTTCCTGTCGGTGTTGCATCATCCTACAGCTTCAGCTATTGATAGAGTTGAAGGAAGCGTGGGAGCGTCAGTTTGCTTCTGGTTTTCATGCTGAGAGGGTTTGTACGTATTTTCTTTATAGCAAAAAATGAGCAAAAAAGCGTCATTAAGTGTTACTCACAGGGCACAAATACTGACTTTATATCATGAAGGATACTCCGAACGTGACGTAAGCAGAAAGGCGAATGTGAGCAAGACTGCTATTCATAATATGATCATGAAATATCGAGATACGGGTGAATTTGATGACTGAAAGAGAAGTGGACGTCCAAGGAAAACAACCCCATGTGATGACAATACCATAAGGCGAATAGTTATGTGTTCCCCGAGGAGTTCGTGCAAGAAAATCAAAGCATTTCTACATTCAAAAGGGTTTCCCGACGTCTCAGCAAAGATTTTGGATTAAAGTCTTATAAACCTGCACATAAACCTAGACTAACCTCTGTCATGAAAGAGAAGAGAGTCCAGTTTGCGAAGCGTCATCAATCGTACATACATACATATCCCTAAGTTGTTCACTGCGATTCAGTAGTTAGCTCCACAAAGAATTGGACTGCTGAAAATTGGAGCCAAGCTCTTTTTTCCAATGAATCAACTGTGCGTCAATTTGAATCACGTGAAGCACATGTTCGACGACCAAAAGGCGAAAGGTTTGATGAAAAATACACCGTTGGTCAGACATCCGCCCCAGTTAGATGATATGGGGTGCTATGTCAGCATCCGGTACTGCTTCGTTATTTTTCTTGCTGACAGGCACTACCATGACTGGTCCTTTTTATGTGGAAATGTTACGTGAGAAACTCTTAAATCATATGCAAGTGCAGAGATGCACAATCCTTATGCATGATGGTGCTCCATGCCACAGATCAAAGACAGTAAAGGACTACCTGCAGAGGGAAAACATAACTGTGCTTGACTGGCCCGGTAGTAGTCCCGACCTTAAATAATATTTAAATCATTTTTTATTTCTGAAACACAATTTTTAAAACGAATTATAGAATTTTTCTTATAGATTCTTCATTTACAGTATTTAATTCTTAGATGTTGATGTATGACACTGCATGTCCTCACGAATTTTAGAATAATCAGGCATATATTCTGTGAGGCACAGCCGGAGACACGCTCTTTAAATTGGCATCAGTCAGGCAGCTCCTGTATTACGACTTCATTATTTTCATTTCTGAAAAAGCTGCTTCACAGAGATACACTGGTGTGCAAAAATTAAGGACGAAGAGGAGAAATTAGCATAACAGCGGAACAAGCAGGCAGAACGGACCGAAAGACCACTCAGGAGATAGACTAGGGTCTGGTACGGTAGGGCATGCGCATATATGCAGCATGACGTAGGAGGGGGAGTGTCGGAATGGTATAAAACACACGGGCGGTGTACGCTCAGCTATTCGGTGAAAGCTATTGCACGGTGTACATCGGTTTGAACGACGTCGAATTACTGCCACCGTGTGATATGGCCAACAGGCAATCCAGTAGACGACATCTGGATGACTTTACCCGAGGTCGCGTCATTGGGAATTTGGAAGAAGGTCAAAGTGTGACAAGTGTGGACGAGGAGTTCGGGATCGCTCACAGCATCGTTTCACGAGCTTGGAGAGCATTTCAAACGACAGGAACAGAGATGTCCGAGGGTTTAGCAGTGGTCGTCCACGAGCAACCACAGCGGCGGACGACCGTTATATTGTCCTACAGGCAAGAAGAGACAGACGGCAGACAGCGGAAGAAATCGCAAAACACATGCAACAGACAACTGGACGTCCGTTATCGCGTTTTACCGTGGCCAGGAGGCTGCACAAAGGTGGTCTATTTATTTGCACGACAACCAGTACGGTGTGTGCCATTAATGCCTGCTCATCGGAGACGGCGGTTTCTGTGGTGCCAGGAACACAAGAACTGGACACATCAGCAATGGGGTCGAGTTCTCTTTACGGGTGAGAACCGATTTAGTCTGACGAGCGATTCTGGACGTATGCACATCTGGAGAGAGCAGGGAACACGCAATCGCACCTCCAACATCATCGAAAGGGACCGATTTGGAGGTGGCGGAGTTCTCGTTTGGGGCAGTATCATGCTTGGTAGCCGTACTGACCTCCGCATCTTCCAAGGAGGTTCAGTCACTGGTGTCCGCTATTGTACCGAGGTTCTCCTGCCTCACGTCCGTCTGTTTAGAGGTGCTGTGGGTCCTGAGTTCCTCTTCATGGACGACAATGCTACACCTCATCGTACAGTGGCTGTCGCAGAGCTGTTGGAGAGTGAAGATATTCAACTCATGGATTAGCCCGCAAGGTCCCCGGACCTAAATCCAATCGAACACGTGTGAGACCTTCTCGGGAGACGCTTGGCAGCACATCACCAGCCGCCAGCAACGATTCCGCAGCTGCGATTGGCGCTACAAGAGGAATAGGCCGCGATGCATCAACAGCTCCTTGACAACCTCGTCCTCAGCATGGACAGACGTTGTAAATCCTGCGGCGCAGTCAGGGGTGATCATATCCCCTACTAAAGACTGGATTTTTCTTGGCAGCCGCCTGTCACATAGACGTTTCTGTCTTCTGTCCAGTTGTGCTCGAAGCTACCTTTTCAATAAAGTGCCTTTGTATCCTTTGTATTCCTTGTTTGGACGGTTTTGCTCACTTGTCCCATATTCTTACATCTTGGGGATCTTATGGTATGATTTGAGTCGATGTGGAGCACTTTTGCACGACGTTACATTCGAAAAACCGTCTCGTCCTTAATTTTTGCATTGCAGTGTATGTAGATCCAAAGAAAGCAGTCAGCCGCAAAGCAACAGATCTCAAGAAGGGATATTTTTCTTCTGAAAATTTGAGTCCAACACGTGTTATCTGAAGCTCTTGCCTTCAGTACTATGTCGGATTGAAGTTTCACAATTTCTGATTCTAAATCTGAAGAGAATCGAAGAGGAAAGTAGAGGAAATATTTGTGATGAAACTTCTTCGATATCACATTTGCCAAAAGGGTATGACATGAAACTCAAAGTGTGCTGAAAGTTTTTCAGGTCTTTGAATCGTCTGCCAAATTCTGTTATCAGAACTTCTATCTCAGTGACGTATTAGTCAAAATTGCAATCACTTTGACGTGTTTTGCGTTTTTCCAGATTGGGAAAGTTTTTCAAATTTCCTTTCCCAAGTTGACATTTTAGCAGGCGTAGTTTTGATTCGAAAGTATTTTTTTTTGTATTGTTGGTTTAGCGACCACCGTGAGCAACTCAATAGGCTATAAGCATTCGCCCACCTCTAATTTAGGGTCACTGGTTCCAGGGAAGGGAGAGAGCCAGTGTCGTAAGACAAACACAACATCCATGCCTCACCGGGATTTGATCCCGGACCCCTTTCGGACGAATGATCAGAAGCCATCGCTTAGACCACTGCGCCACCGGGGCGTCTCGAAAGTATTCAGCGAACTCACTAAATCTATAACACTCTTCCCTTTCCCTTGCTGCCCAAGACTGAACGTGTTGTAGTATGGCCTGAGAGATCAGTCACAAAAGCTAAATTTTGTAGCCAAGTAGCGTCTTGTAGCTGAGCATAATTTTTTTTTTTTTTTTTTTTTTTTGATTGGAGGTTTAACGACCACCGTGAGCAACTCAATGGGCTATAATCAGTCGCCCGTCCCTAATTTAGGGTCACTGGTTCCAGGGAAGGGAGAGAGCCAGTGCCGTAAGACAAACACAGCATCCATGCCTCACCGGGATTCGAACCCGGACCCCTTTACGGACGAATGAGCAGAGGCCAGCGCCTTAGACCACTGCGCCACCGGGGCGGCGAGCATAATTTCCTCCCATTACGTCTAAGAATTCGATTATTTCGGGCAAGAGATTCAAAAATCTTTCGAGAAACTTTCCTTTACTAAGCCATCTAACATTCGTGAAAAAAGCAGGCCTTCGCATTCAGCTTAATTTTCTTCTAGTTGGCTTCGAAAAAGACTCCTACGTAAACTCCATGCCCGAATAGAATTAACCATCTTGGCAGTTATGTCGATAATTTCTTTCACATTTAAAACTTCGATGCATAGTGCATTTTGGTGGATAATGCAGTCAAAAGAGGTAAGCCAGCCCCGGTGGCGCAGTGGTGTAAGCGCTGGCTTATGACCATTCGTTCGTGAAGGGGTCCGGGTTCGAATCCCGGTGAGGCATGGATGCTGTGTTTGTCTTACGACACTGGTTCTGCCCCTTTCCTGGAACCAGTGACCCTAAAATAGGGACGAGCGACTGCTTATAGCCCATTGGTCGTTAAACCTTCAATCAAAAAAAAAAAAAAAGAGATAAAGTCTGGAAAATTTTTATATTTCCTACAAAGTGTAATGAACCCAATGGTTTGGCCTACCATCAAAGGTGCCCTGTCAGTAGTGATACAAACAAACTTTCATAATGGCAGATTTATTTTTAGGTTGAAGGTTGTTTTTTTTTTGTTTGTTTGTTTGTTTGTTTAAATGATTTGTTGGACTTGGTGGTACAAAGACATACAGGAGACAGAAATTACACAGCAACCAGTACAAATCATACATGGTTGACAGCATGCCAAATGATCAATGTACACAGATATACACAGTGTTGATCATCTAACACATTGTGAACAAGTATACATCAAACATGGATTTTACAGTACGTATGAAAAGGCCTTTGATTCGGTGAAACCATCAGCAGTTACAATGGCTTTGACAAAGTCCTGCGGTATTGAAGATGCATACATTAATACTATTAATTACATCTATGAAAATGCAAGTGCAAAGATTCGGCTATTTGAGAATACAGCACCCATAAAAATTGGAAAGGGAGTGAGACAAAGTGACACTATACTCCCAAACTCTTTAATGCCACATTGGAAAATGTCTTTCAATCACTGAACTGGGAAAACAAAGGGATAAAGATTAATGGAGATTATCTAACTCACCTTCGTTTTGCTGATGACCTAGTTATTTTTGCAACTACCCCATCAGAGCTGCAGAGTATGACCCAGGAACTTGCTGACAAGAGTAAAGAAGCGGGATTAAAAATGAACTTTCAGAAGACAAAAGTGATGTACAATGCTTTTACAAAAAATGAAGATTTATCGATTGATGGGGAAAAGCTGGAGATAACCAATACCTACATTTATCTTGGACAGCAGATATCAAGTGAGGGTAACATTGATGAAGAAAGTAATCGCCGTATAAAACTTTCCTGGAGAGCTTTTGGCAGAAACATTATAATTTTCAAGAGCAATATGTCATTATGTCTTAAAAAAAAAGTGTTTGATCAGTGCATACTTCCAGTGCTTACGTATGGTGCAGAGACGTGGACCTTAACTAAAAGAGACATACAAAGACTGCAGACAACTCAAAGCAGCATGGAGAGGTGCATGCTTGGTGTAACCAGGAGAGATAAGAAGAGGAACTCGAGGATCAGAAAAATGACCAGAGTTGGAAGACATCATGATCAGAGTAATATCCCTGAAATGGCAATTGGCTGGACATATTGCCAGAAGGACAGGCCATTGATGGACAGCCGAAATTTTAGACTGGATTCCAAGGGACAGGAAAAGACCCAGAAGAAGACCACATGTGAGATGGGTGGATGAAATTCGAAAGTATGCGGGTGTAACATTGAGGAAACTGGCACAAGGCAGACCGTTGTGGAAGAAACTTGGGGAGACCTTCGTCCAGCAGTGGATTGATAATGGTTGATGATGATGAGGATGATGCTAAATACACACAGATAACCAGTATTAGACAAGTAACATATTGAGAGCCAATGCCGAAGGACAAGCACAAACATCCATGCCTCGCGGGATTCGAACCCGGACCCAACGAGGGCGAACAAGCCTGCGCCACCGGGGCGGTACAGGTGGATTCTGCTGAGCCGACCCAAACGACTTCGGAACGAATCACACCAGGGAAAGGAGTCTCTGGCGCCAGGGCAGAAAAATTCAGAGGAGAAATTTCTGCATAAATATAAGAAACCCGAAACGGTCTTATTTTGGAATGAACGGAATTACTGACCTCAGAAAATCTGTCAAAATATGAAAGTTAAAAAGAAGCAGGAATTTTTAAAAATGGAAATTTCGGTAAGGATGGACACCTGTTGGCTGGCAGTGCAATACATCGGTTATACTTTAAATGTACTAAGGATACTGTTCCAGCATACCTTACTTTTGGCGGGAAAATGAATCCCTGAAATTTTCTGGGGTTAGGAGTGAAGGGGAGAAAATATTGCGAATCTTCCTATTCATTGGGTGTACTTCTCTGGCATATACCTAGAATGACTAAATGTTTGTTCACTTTGTCCCCTCTATCTCAATGCTTTTTTTAGCACGTCTTTTGGAAAAAAATATCGTGCTTATGTTTATCGGCTTGTCCGTCTGTCCCTCTGCGGACACCATATCTCTGCAACTATTTGTCCGATTTGAAAAATTTGTTTTGCATTGGGGAGCTTGAAATATGAGAATGATGCTCCTTCATTTCGGGGTTTTTTTTTTTTTTTTTTTTTTTACGATGTACAATTTCGCCGCTAGCGGGCGTAAATGCAGGCGATATCGAATTCCAAATACATATATTTGCTTCTAAACATCCGATTGAAAAAATTATTTTACTTTTCGATTCCGTTTATGTCGAAAAGTATTTTAGGTATAGTCACTTTTTCAAGTTACGCATAGATTTTCCGCTAGGTGGCGTAAAAGTAAATTGCGTTTTCACCGATATCTCTACCTCTAAAACTCCGATTTTAATTCTTTTTTTCTTCAGCGGATACAGCTCCTGGTGGGAAATCTTTTGCATATAATTTCTAATTTTTGGTAAAGAATGGTTTGGCCACCAAGGATGTAAGTGTTAATTTCTGCTTCTGTTGTTTTTGCCACAAAATCTGAGCTTCTAAAATCTCTATTGAAAAAATTCCTTCGTGGACCGATGCCACTTACGTCGATAAACCTTTCGGAATATTTTCTTCTTAAAATATTGCATGGTTTCTCCGCCAAGGGGCGTAGATGTATATCTTATTTTTGTCAATATCTTTGCTTCTAATGGTCCGATTTGAAAAATTCCTTCTTTACTGTATAGAGTTTCGAATACGACATGCTTTTCATGTTATTTCAAAATTTTCAAGTAACTCTTAGATATTCCGCTAGGAGGCGTTAAGTTAAATTGGATTTCCCCGATATTTCGGCTTCTAAAACTCCGATTTGAAAAATCCTTCCTGGTTCGCATACAGCTCCTGATGAGAAATGTTTTTCATATAATATCTAATATGTGGTAAAGAATGGTTTGGCCACCAGAGGGCTTAAGCGTTAATTTCTGTGCCTGATGTATTTGCAGCAAAATCTGTGCTCTTGAAAACTCGACTGAAAAAATTCTTTGTGGGACCAATATCGCTCACATCGAAAAACCTTTTGAGAATACCTTCTTCTTAAAATAATGCATGTTTCTCCCACCAGGGGGCGTTGACGCATGTCTTATATTTGTCGATATATCTGCTTTTAAGAGTCCGATTTGAAAAATTCTTCCTTTGTTGAAGAGCGTTCCCGTTCCGAAATGTTTCTCATATAATTTCAAATTTTTCTTGCCGCCCCAGTAGCGCAGTCGTCAAAGCGATGACTTCTGATCATTCGTCCGAAATGAGGTCCGGGTTCGAATCCCGGTGAGGCATGGATGTTGTGTTTGTCTTACGGCACTGGCTCTTTCCCTTCCCTGGAGTCAGTGGCCCTAAATTAGGGACTGGAGACTGCTTATAACTCATTGAGTTGCTCACGGTGGTCGTTAAACTCCCAATCGAAAAAAAAATATTAACGCGCAAGTCTGCAACCAGAGGGCGTAAGTCCACGATTCCGTTTACAGCAACATCTGCGGGATTAAAAACCCGCTTGAAAAACTTCTTTCTTCGGTCAGATACTATTGCTTTCCATACCGGATCCACTGACTTTGAATAGCTGTGATAAATTTAATTCGCGTCAGAACGGATTCAAAAGACGTGCTCGTGACACCCGAAAATTCGGTGTCATCTTTCTTGTTTTTGTTATGTATTAATTATGTAATTACTCTTACACATGAAAAAAACAGTTTTTATTTCAAGTAATTGGCCATTTCTCTTCTTTGTTTAGTTATTCCAGGGGTTGCAGGCTACAGAACGCTAATCACAACTATTTTCTACTTTATAAAGCGACTTCCTGTGATCGTATCTCACGTGTCATCATCATCATCATTGTCAACCATTATCAATCCACTGCTGGACGAAGGTCTCCCCAAGTTTCCTCCACAACGCTCTGTCTTGTGCCAGTCTCCTCCATGTCACTCCCGCATATTTACGAATTTCATCCACCCATCTCCCATGTCGTCTTTTCCTGGGTCTTTTCCTGTCCCTTGGAATCCAATCTAAAATTTCGGCTGTCCATCTATGGTCTGTCCTTCTGGCAGTATGTCCAGCCGATTGCCATTTCAGGGATTTAACTCTGATCATGATGTCTTCCACTCTCGTCATTTTTCGGATCCACGAGTTCCTCTTCTTATCTCTCCTGGTTATACCAAGCATGCACCTCTCCATGTTGCTTTGAGTTGTCTGCAGCCTTTGTATGTCTCTTTTAGTTAAGGTCCACGTCTCTGCACCATACGTAAGCACTGGAAGGATGCATTGATCAAACACTTTTATTTTAAGACATAATGGCATATTGCTCTTGAAAATTATGCTGTTTCTTCCAAAAGCTCTCCAGGCAAGTTTTGTACGCCGATTAATTTCTTCATCAATGTGACCCTCACTTGATATCTGCTGTCCAAGATAAACATACGTATCTGTTATCTCCAGTTTTTCTCCATCAATCGATAAATCTTCATTTCTTGTAAAAGCATTCAACATCACTTTTGTCTTCTGAAAGTTCATTTTTAATCCCACTTCTTTACTCTTGTCAGCAAGTTCCTGGATCATACTCTGCAGCTCTGATGGGGTAGTTGCAAAAATGACTACGTCATCAGCAAAACGAAGGTGGGTTAGATAATCTCCATTAATCTTTATCCCTTTGTTTTCCCAGTTCAGTGATTGAAAGACATTTTCCAATGTGGCATTAAAGAGCTTCGGAGATATGGTGTCACCTTGTCTCACTCCCTTTCCAATTTTTATGTGTGTTGTATTTTCAAACAGCCGAATCTTTGCACTTGCATTTTCATAGATGTTATTAATAATATTAATGTATGCATCTTCAATACCGCAGGATTTCAGAGCCGTGGTAACTGCTGATGGTTTCACCGAATCAAAGGCTTTTTCATAATCGATAAAAGCCATGCACAATGGAAGTTCATATTCCCTCGCTCTTTCAATTAGTTCTCTCAGTACGTGGATATGATCTATTGTGCAGTAGCCACTCCTGAATCCAGCTTGTTCTCTCGGTTGAGCCATGTCCAGTGTTACCTTCAAGCGGTGTGAAAGAACTTTAGTGAAGATTTTATAAACCACTGATAGGAGGCTGATAGGTCTGTAGTTCCTGAGATCCTCAATGTCACCTTTTTTATGTAGCAGGATCATTGTAGCATTGTTCCAACCCTCAGGAATCTTCCCTTCATTAAGGCATCGAGTGAAAATTTGGGCGAGTACTGTTTCAATTTCTCCACTTGCTTCTTGTATGATGTCTATAGTAATTCCATCTTCTCCTGGAGCTTTCCCCGCTTCATGTTCTTGATTGCATGAGCAACTTCTTCTGGGAGGACTGGAAGAACTCTGGTACCTTTCATGATGTCTGGAGTACATGTATCATCCCTTTCATATAATTTGGAGTAGAAATCTTTCACTCTTGTCAAAATTTCTCCTCTATTTCTTGTTATAGAACCATCTTCTTTTCTCAGAGCCATAATCTGTTTTCTTCCCTTACTGAGATGTCCCTTTGCTATCTTAAGGCTTTGGTTGTTTTCAATTGCTTTCCTCACTAGCTCACAGTTGAATTTCCTTACGTCTTCAGTGATACTTTTTCGTGCTGTCTTGCATAGCTCTATATATTCCACTTTGGAAGTCACATCTTCTTTAGTTGTCCTCATCTCTCTTCTTTTTTGCATCAACATTTTGGTTTTTCCTGATAATTTGTTCACATGCAACTTGTTCTTAGACCCAGCTAATTTTGTTGCTGTTTCCATAAGAGCTTTGTTTACTTTTCTGTTAACTTCCGAAATATCCACTTCTTCCGATGTTAGGCCTTCTAAAGCAGAGAATCTGTTCTTCAGTTCCAACTTGAAAGTATTATGGTGTTTTTTAAGGTTGGTTATGTCAATACATTTTGTTTGTCTTATGAGCTTGCCACGTTCCAGTTTAGTGTTGAGGTGCATCTTACATCTCACCAATCTATGGTCACTACCTGTGTTGAACTTGTTCAGCACACTGCAGTCTTCGATGACGAATTTTTTGTTACACATAATAAAATCAATTTCACTTGTCGTCCCAATTGGATGTCTCCATGTCCATTTCCTGTGTGGCTTTTTCTTGAAAAAGGAGTTCAAGATGAAAAATCCTTCTGCCTCTGCAAACTCAACGAGAGTATTTCCACGCTGGTTTCTGTTGCCGTGACCGAATTTACCTACTGAAGTTTCATTCTGTTGCTGTTGCCCTATTTTTGCATTGAAATCTCCCATAATTATCTTCAAGTGCTGCTTACCTTTATTATTTAGATGACGAATTTCCTCATAAAATTCTTCAATTTCTTCTTCAGGATGACTTGTGGTGGGTGCATAAGTTTGAATAATCTGAGCCTGGTATCTTCTCGATAGTTGGATAACGAGTCGTGCAGCTCTGTCAGAGGAACTTTCAACTTCTACCACTTTATCCTTCAGTTTCTTGTTTATTATAAATCCAACACCACTAGTTCTGCCAGTATCTGTCCCACGATAATAGAAGAGATGTCCACTTTTCAGTTCAATGAGATCTTCTCCTTTTCTCCTTACCTCACTTAGCCCGACGATGTCCCACTTGATCCTTTGTAGTTCCTCTTCCAATTCAAGAAGCCTTGAATCAGAAGATAGGGAGCGTCCGTTATAGGTAGCCAAGGTCAGCATCAAATGGCAGCCTAGTCCGGTCCTCCGGGGATTCTTAGCACCCTCTGCCTTCATGTCGCACTGGCCGCTGCCTTGGCCAGGTACATTCCGGCTGCCGGAGACTGAGGGCCAAGATTTAAGTTGTAGAGTCATTTTGGAGGTGTTTGGCCATAACTCACCACGCTGGCCAAGCGGGTTGGTGAGTGTGGGATAGCATTTCCTCTGATCCCGATGGTATAGTTATACCGCTATTGGCGGTCGTCAGAGCCCCTTTAGTGGGAACAGGATGCACCACGAGAAGGCGGGGTTGACATTTGTCAAGGAGAGGCTGTGATGTTACGCATCACCTGACCTTACATCCCATCTCACGTGTATTCTCATCTATATCATTTCAGGCAAAAAATAATTGAAATGAGATATCACTGCCGCTCTTCTAAAGTGAGGTTTTCTATCACCGTGTGGGCGAAGTCGTATTACTCGTGAAAACAAAAATTTGTTCGCGCCTCTTCACTTCGGAGTAAGTTGCTCTCCCAACTAAGCTACACGGACGGAAGGTATTACTGCAGATTTGTCGTCTTCACACGTACTTTACATCTGTAGTACGTCACATACACATTGAAGTAACTACAAATTTTTTACCCTTAAACAAATTTGGAAAAAAGCCCCCGTCGCCCCGGTGGCGCAATGGTCTAAGCGACGGTTTCTGATCATTCTTCCGAGCTGGGTCCATGTTCAAATCCAGTGAGTCATAGATGTTGTGTTTGTCTTATGGCGCTGGCTCTCTCCCTTCCCTGGAACCAGTGGCCCTAAATTAGGTGCGGGTGGCTTCTTATAGCCCAATGAGTTGCTCATGGTGGTAGTTAAACTTCCAGTCAAAAAAAAAATACTCCGTCTGGGGCTTATTTGCAAAACTGACGAAGTAAATTAAAAAATGATGCATACGTTTTAAATTGTAAAAACATTTATTTCATTAACAAAAAAATTCTTATATTTTATGAATTAAAAAGCCAGAAGATTATGACGACGTGAATGATATTATGTTGGTCCTCTACGCGACAGCTCTTACCCGGCGAGTAATAGACGCTACAAGACTTCTAAAGGTGTTTTGTGGTATCTTGTACCAACACATTACTAGCAGATCCGTTACCTCTTGTAAGTTACGTGATTATGTTCCAACACACACCACAGATGCTCGATTAGATTGATGTCTGGGTAATTTGGAATACCTGGAAGTCTTCTTCGTGTCCGGCGAACCATTCTCAAACAATTCGGGCAGATTGGATTTGCTGTTCCAACACAAACCACAGTTGCTCGATTGGATTGATGTCTCGGGAATTTGGAAAACCTCGAAGTCTTCCTCGTGTTCCGCGAACCATTCTCGAACAATTCGGGCAGATTGGATTTGCTGTTTCAACACAAACCACGGATGCTCGATTGGATTGATGTCTGGGGAATTTGGAGGGCAAGGCAATACTGAACCTTCCTCATGTTCCGCGAACCATTCTGGAACAATCCGAGCAGTGTAGAATGACACATTATCTTGCTAAATGAAGACACTTCTACAAGGGATATGGTTGCCATGAAAGCGTGTATCTGGTCTGCCATAATGTTTAGGTAGGAGGTAGACGTCATAGTTTCTTCCACATGAATAACTGGTCCCAAGGTTTCCCAGCAGAAATTGACCAGAGTCTCCCACTTCTTCCACCGGCTTGTTTTCGTCCCACGATGCATCCTGGTGCCAACACTTACGCAGGTAAACGACGCATGCGTACCACGCCGTCTACATGCTGCAACAGGAAACAGGATTCATCCCTAATCATTCAAGGTCCGGTTGTGATGCTCGCTTGCTCATTGTAGGCTTTTTCGATGGTGAACCGAGATTAGCATAGGCACTCGGAGGGGCCTGCGGCAACTCAGCCCCATTTTCTGCAGGGTTCGATGCACTGTGTGTTGTGACACATTACTCCCGTCAGCAGCATTCAAATTACTGTCGAGTTGCGCCACAGTATACATTATGTAGGCTTGTACCATACGGGATAAACTTCGGTGACCTCTAGCATCGATCAGTGATGAAAACGTGTCACGGGTAAGCGGGTCAATGGGTCGACAATTTCTTGCCGGTCAAACGGGTCGGGTCAAGGTGTTCCTGACCCGATTCGGGCCCAGTTTTATTTCTGTTTTATTTTTGAAAAGAAAAAAATATTTCAAGGAAAAATGCGTACTGTGGAATTGTGTATTCGATACTGGTGCCAGCGGAGTGAAAAATGATTTGTCATACAAAAATATTGCCATCTCTTTCTTAAAGCAAAGACTATTTCCACCGACCGACGATACGGGGAAGACGCTAGACTCGCAAATACCATATCGTAAAACGATACTTCCTTTGCGTTTGTTTTCAGTGCGATTGTCCGGAGCAAGATACAGAAAACGCATGTCGCTTGCTTCTCTGGTGATTCACACTCTCACACCCCGTGTGCCACATTGTAAGACTGAGAGTTACTTTTCACATCGTATCTTTTCAATTGAGCATTCAGAGGTTTTCGTTTGACGTGCTTACATCCCGTTCCACTTCATGTCGTATCGGAATTAATGCCTTATTTGTTAATATGGATAAATTTAATACAGTATTAAGGAGATTGAAAAAGGCGTCGAGGCCAACAAATACGTGCTTGTTGAAAAACAAAAGAAGGGGGGTGGATGCTGGAAGTTGTTTCTTCTCGTTAAGAAATCAGAATTCCAACACCAATTCTCACAAGCTTGTGATGAGTTGAAAGTTTCCAAAATGTGAATGTTGATTTCATGAGTGTTCCTTCCTTCTGAGGGGAAATCATGAAATCAGCATCCACAGTTTGGAAACTTTCAACTCATTAAAAGCTGGTGAAAATTGGTGTTGCTGTGAAACATATTCTGAAGTTTGATATGCTATCAAGAAAACAGTACAAACTGAAATTAAACATACAAGTTACTTAATTCAAAAATTTTGACTGTAGCTCCATCAAAATTAAGTGAAACAGCCTTAACATCCCTGCCGAGGGACTTTTTCACTCTCGCAGATGTGTTTGAAAACATGTGTAAAAGTGGAGGACGACGAATTTCAACACTTTCTGTAAATTATCATATCATATTATATATCACTAAGCGGTTGTCTGAGATTCAGAGGTAAGCTCCACAAATAAATACAAACTACCAGATAATTTTAAACTGAAACGTTTCCATTTACAGCGATCTTGACATACAACTCGGGCTTTACTGACATCCATCACACGACGTGCACAAGGTCTTCTATACTTCATACTCATAATCTTTTTCTCATGCAAACACTCCTGAATCTGATCCTCCCATGACTTCCTTGGCCTTCCTCTGCCTTTCCTTCCTGCCACTTGGGCTAAAACAAATTTCTTAGTAAGTACTTCATCACTCATTTTTTCAACATGGCCAAACCATCGAAGCATATTAGTCTCCACCTTGCTAACAACATTTTGCTTCACATAACACAACTGCAACACATCTTCATTCCTCACGCAGTCAGAACGTGCGCATTTCTCCAGCACACAAACGACTCTTATGTTTATTTTCATTTTTTCTATAGTACCCAGGTTTCACTGCCATACATCAGAGTAGGAAAAATTACACTCTCATACACAGCCATGCAGGACTCTTGAGAATCCATGATTCCTGTATTACGGGAACGTATAATTTTCTGTAAATTTTACGGGGTTTTTTTTTTTTTTTTATTGAAGGTTTAACGTCCACCATGAGCAACTCATTGGGCTATAAGAAGTCACCCGTCCCGAATTTAGGGCCACTGGTTCCAGGGAAGGGAGAGAGCAGTGCCGTAAGACAAACACAACATCCATGCCTCACCGGGATTCGAACCCGGACCCTTCGCGGACGAATTGTCATAAGCCAGCGCTGAGACCACCGCGCCACCGGGACGGCAATTTTACGTTCCCGTAATACATTTTGTATGATTTCTATTTAACCTATGATACCCACTGTGAAGAGACTTTTCAAACGCCCCGCTTGTTTGAAAAGATAGATATCATGCATATACAGAATTATATATATATATATATATTTATCACACAACTGCCACACATCTTTTCTTTTTTTTTTTTTTGATTGGAGGTTTAACGACCACCGTGAGCAACTCAATGGGCTATAAGCAGTCGCCCGTCCCTAATTTAGGGTCACTGGTTCCTGGGAAGGGAGAGAGCCAGTGCCGTAAGACAAACACAACATCCAAGCCTCACCGGGATTCGAACCCGGACCCCTTTCGGACGAATGATCAGAGGCCATCGCTTAGACCACTGCGCCACCGGGGCGGCCATATTTGTAAATGAAGCGGATAGGTAGCTGATTGTTTTTCAAGAGGTTTAATAGAATTTTTAGGTTTTTGAACAATGACTCATATAGTTGTTACATATCCTGTGAATACGGATTAGCCGCCCCGGTGGCGCAGTGGTCTAAGCGATGGCCTCTGATCATTCCTCCGAACGGGGTCCGGGTTCGAATCCCGGTGAGGCATGGATGTTATGTTTGTCTTACGGCACTGGTTTTCTCCCTTCCCTGGAACCAGTGACCCTAAATTAGGGACGGGCGACTGCTTATAGCCCCTTGAGTTGCTCACGGTGGTCGTTAAACCTACAATCAAAAAAAATACGGATTAACTGAGAAATAATTATATTCCGATGTATTGAAATCGAAACATCAAGTATTTCTATTTCAATACATCGGAATATAATTATTTCTCAGTTAATCCGTATTCACAGGATATGTAACAACTATGAGTCATTGTTCAAAAACCTAAAAATTCTATTAAAACTTTTGAAAAACAATCAGCTACCTATCCGCTTCATTAACAAATATTTTTCTCAATTCCTATTAGTTTCTCGGTATCCTAAAACATATATACCTTCACTCTTTATTTTACCATTGATCCTACAATGTTAAAACTTACTAGGGACTCCCAAGTGCTGTAGGCGGATCACTTACAGCCAACCTTTACTAATACATTTTGTATTAAACTTACGTAGTTTATACTTAGTTTTTACAGTCACCTTGATGTTCATTGCTCACTAGATTTTATTTCCATAGTGCTCATTGCATTAGCCTTTTTTTAACCGCAACCTATCTGGCTTTGGTACTAAACTGTTTTTGTCGTCATAGCTTTCTGTTATCTTCATTCTGTATCATTCGTATTCCGACTGCAACTTAGAAAGCACTGACACTGGGCATTTGGTGATTCCCGCACTTATTGTCATCAGAAAATTCACTTTTATTATGGTCCGGTGCTTTCCTGAAGAAGACGGTCCATGTTTTTAATTTTTTGTTTTCGTGATCATCTGTTTTGCTTTCTAATGCTACGTTTTAAAATGGACTTTGACGGTCCATGCTTTTTATTCTTTGTTTTCTTGATCATAGGTTAGTGCTACGTTTAAAAGTGTGCTCAAGTTTGGAACGGATTTTTGAGTTAATAATGTGTGTATATATACACTGCCACTGCTGGCCACCCAAAATGCAACACCAAGAAGGAAGCATCCGAATGGCCTGAAATTCGCAGCATGCGTCGCCCGCGAGAGGACATACAAACGATTAGCATTGCAGGGCATATGCAAATCATGTGCGCCCGGCACGCCACCGAGAAGCACTATAAAAAGGATGCACAGAAGGCGGGGTGTAAGTAGTGGAAGTGTGTTGTGCTCCCGGACCTGTGCGTGGGCAGCTTCCTGATGCCTCGTCGCAGAATACGGCTGTCATTCCAGCACGTTTCGGAGTTCGACACAGGACGAATAGTGGCTTATCGCGACAGCGGTTTATCGTACCGAGACATCGGCGCCCGTGTGGGACCACATCCAGCCACAGTGAGGCGAGTATGGATTCGGTGGGTGCAGGAGGGACGGACGGACCGACGTGAGCGATTGCTGTAGCCACGGCACACCACCAACCGAGAGGACCGGCATGTTGTGCGGCGGGCATTGACGGCTCGCACTGCCAGATCACGAACGTTAGCGCAGGAATTAGGGTGTGTTGCGCAACAACCTGTGTCAGCACGTACCGTTCGACCTCGTCTGCAGGAGCGGGGACTTGTCACACGGCTCCCATTGCTCCGATTACCACTGACGTTACACCACCGGCGAGTGCGGTGGCAGTGGGCCGTCGAACGCCGCACCTGAACTACGGAATGGCACGACATTGTCTTCTCCGACGAATCCTGCTTCTGCCTGCACCACCACGATGGTCGGATCCGCGTGTGGCGGCACCGCGGCGAGAGACAGTACGACGCCTGCATTATCCATCGCCATACCGGTCCGTTGCCTGGCGTTATGGTTTATGGCGCAATTGGACATGACACCCGCACCCCTCTGGTACGCATCGCCGGTACACTCAACAGCCACCGCTACATCTCCGACGTGTTGGAGCCTGTAGTCCTCCCTTACCTGCAGGACTTGCCAGCGGCCACGTTTCAATAGACAATGCGCGCCCTCACGCGGCACGCATCGTGCAACAATTCTTCACGGCCCATCAGGTGTCACTGCTGCCGTGGCACGCCTGTTCGCCCGATATGTCGCCCATCGAACACGTCTGGTCGCTGATCGGCAATCGAGTGGCCCGGCAAGCACCACCCGCGGCTACGCCTGATGAACTGTGGCAACGTGTGGAAGCAGCCTGGACCAACATACCCCAAGCCCACATCCAAAGCCTCTTTCGTTCGATGCAGCGGCGTGTAGCGGCCGTTATTGCCAGCCATGGGGGCCACACGAACTATTGATGTCTGCGTGTTCCGCAAGTAAGCTCAATCGTTTCATCTTTGTATCTGTTGTTATGTGCCCAGTAAATCTGGCTTTTCTATCTCGTGTCCTTCTTGGTGTTGCATTTTGGGTGGCCAGCAGTGTATATACAGGGTGATTCATAAAGAAGTATAGAGTTTCAACGCACTATAAAACAAGAACAATGTAAGATATTTTATGTTACCTGTAACAGAATTGTAGGGGAATGTTTCAAGTTCTTTTAGAGACAGTCTCAGATGTTCTATGTGTGCACCCTATGTCACACGACACACATAGAGCCGGTAATCAATTTCCGTCCAAACGAGAGGTAAGATATCTGAATCAAGTGCAGTGATAGTGGCTGTGATACGCTGTTTCAGCTGCACTAGATCAACAGGAAGGGAAGGGGCGAACACCTTGTCCTTTACGTACCCCCACAGGAAAAAGACACAAGGTGTTAAGTCAGGACTTCTGGGTGCATTGCCATTGGCTCAGTGGCGTGTTGTAGTCCGCGGCTCATCCAATCCATCGGTGAGGAAGATGTTCATCGAGATAATCTCGCACGTCGCCTGACCAGTGCAGTGGTGCACCATCCAATTGGAGAATAAAGTTGTCACTGTCGTCCTGCAACTGTGGCATCAACCAAAGACTTAACATATTCAGAAAAGAGCCTTCCGTGACAGTTTTCTCGTGAAAAAAGAAGGGGCCGTACACTTTCATTTTGGACACAGCACAGAACACATTTACCTTAGGGGAATCGTGCATGTGTTGCACTGTAAATCTGGGATTATCCGTTCCCCGCAAGCGAACATTATGCTTGTTTACCTGACCACTCACGTGAAATGTAGCTTCATCGGTGTAAACTAAGTGATTGGAAAAATCATCATTTTCAAAACGGTGCTGCATTTCGGCACAAAATTCAAAGCGCTTTGTCTTGTCAAGGTCAGTGAGATTTTGCAACATCTGCACTTTGTATGGAATCATTTTCAGCTTCTTTCTCAAAATTCTCTAGACAGTGGGCTGTGAAATCTGCACTTCACGACTCACCCTCCGCGTTGCTTTTCCCGGGCTTCGTTGAAAAACTATCGAAGACTTCTTCCGATACACGCGGTCGTCCAGGACTTTTACGTTTGCACAAACAGCCCGTAGTTTCAAATTTTGTATGTCAATCGTAGATATATTTTCTGGTTGGAGGTTCTTTTCCGAATCGTGATCGAAAATGCCGTTGCACAACAGTTACAGATTCCGTTTTGCTCAATTCAAGAACACAAAACGCCTTCTCCACTGCAGACGCTGCCATTTTGACTGACTCGTCACGTGACACGCTCGCTCTCGCCTACGTCACTTCCCTCAGTAGCGGGACACAAACTTTATGAGTACATCTACATAATGGTTCGCAGTTGTGGTCCGTGTCTTCAATTGTTACTGTTTTACATCATCTGGAAACTGTATACTTCTTTATGAATCAGGGTGTAAATACTGTGTGTGTATATATATATATATATTATACAGAAAGAGGAGGTACCCTCGGGATTTCGAGATTTTTTTTTAGAATGAAATGACTGAAAAACTGTCGAACCGATGAACACGAAATTTGATATTTCTAAGCTTTGTATTAAAAAAAAAACGTTTTTTCTCAATTTGGTCGAAATAAGACAAAAGTGTGCGATACCGTTGTTTGTTTCCACTAGGCTAGGCGATTTTAGAAAAATTCGTTGAAATGTTTACTGAGAACTTCAAAGTAAAATCTTCCAAGATTTCAAGAATGACCGAAGACAACCTACTGATTAATTTTTATAGGATGAATTGTTAATTAACTATTAATTTAAATTTGTATTAACCGGAAACTCTATACAGAATTTAATTTATTCCACGGAGAAACGTGTTTTCGAGCTGATACAGGAGTCTGCAAATATCGTACGTATCTAATATGTAATAGCGGAATGTTTTGCGTTACGTTTCTGTTGTGTCTAAACTTTTGAGATATGTAGATTCTCCTCCATTCATACCATAACTAGTATAGTTATATTTATTGCGTGTATTGGTAGCATGACGCAGTTTGAAAGGTTATACTTGCTTTTCAGTGCTTGTGTTCCTTTGCTTCACATTTTTACGTTCTAGCATCGATATTGTTTTGTGCCTGAACTTTTGCGATGGACCTCAATGAACGCAAAGTAATTCGAAAATGAGTAATCGAAATGAAGTAAGGTTAACTGACAGGGTGCACGATTGCAACAGTTTCTCGTGGAAGTCAGAGCGCCAAGTTGATATGCGAATTGTATTTAAGTGATATGGGAATATATCTGTTGATTTTTTTATTGAGGGTTTAACGACCACCCTGAGCTGCTCGATGAGCTATGAGCAGTTTCCCGTCCCTAATATAAGACCAATGGTTCCAAGGAAGGCAGAGAGCCAGTTCCGTAAGACAAACACGACATCCATGCCTCACCAGGATTGGAACCCATCTTGGACGAATGGTCAGAAGACATCGCTTAGACCACTGCGCCACGAATGTATGTATTTCTTGATATACCAACTGTCCAAGCTTCTGTGAAAATACTTAGGTGTTTTAGAACTTCCTGTTTCCATATTTACTGCTCGACTTCTTATTCAATTCAGTACATAATGCTGCCGCTAACTGTTGCTTAGTAGTAGGCCTTGGTTTCAAACTTCTTATGCCGCGCTCTAATTCATCCCATGGGTGCTCTATGGGATTAAGATCAGGGCTCTGTGCTAGCCAGTCCACACACGATACAGAATTATCGTCAAACCATGCCGTAACAGTCCTTGCTTTATGGCTCGGTGCATCATCCTGCTGGTAACAACAAGGCTCGGTTCCATTGTATTGCCATAGAGTTGGTAGGGCATAATTGTCCAAACTGTCGAGGTAGACGTGCTGGTTAACAGGTTTGTCCACGATAACCAATGGGCCGAGACCATACCACGAAAAACACCCCCACACGAGTACACTGCCAGCTCCAAACTTGACCGTAGGAACAGTATACTGTGGTAAATACACTGGCGGAAAGTGAAAAAAGAACACCAAGAAGGAGACGTCTAATACCAACGAAATTTATACAACATAATAACGGAATACAGAGGATAACGTGATCAAAATATTATGGCAAAATACAGCTGTATTTGCTGGTAAACCGAAAAATAGCATTTCCATGTAACATGGTTAGTACGAGGTTGAACCGCCATGAACTGCGTCACACTGTGCAATTCTGCCATGGAGTCTGTCGTACAGATGTTGGATGTAAGTTTGGGGTATTGAGTTCCAAGCACCCTCAACCTCGACGCGTAAATCGGGGATGGTCGTGGCTGGCCGTGGAGACCGGATAAGTCATTGTCCCATAAAATTCCACACGTGCTCAATGGGGGATAAATCCAGTGAACGTGCAGGCCATGGAAGTTGTCTCACACCCTGAAGTGCATGTTGTGTTGCACGTGCCGTGTGTGGGCGTGCGTTATCTTGCTGGAAAACACCACGATGGACCGACCTTACAAATGGCACAACAACGGGCTGAATGATGTTGTTGATATAGGAGGTGCTGTTTAACGTACCCGGTACAAACACTAGTTGTGTACGGGAGCGATAGCTGATCGCTCCCCACACCAGGAGACAAGGTGTAGGCCTTGTGTGTCGCTGGCGGATGCAAGAAGGGTGGAGACGCTCCCCTGTGGGAAACACGCATACGGCCAACCGGAGGCTCCCAAGCAAAATCTGCTTTCATCGCTGAACACGACAGATCGCCATTGCGTTCTCCAGTGCAGACGTTGGCGACATCACTGCAGCCGTTCCTGACGGTGTGCTGAAGTCAGAGGTACACATGCCAGAGGCACACGTGCACGTAGTCCTGCATCCAGTAGACGGTTGCGGATTGTTCGCACAGTCACCTCAAGTGCAACGGCAGCTCGGATTTGCGTCGCAGTGGATGTTCTGCTTGACAACGCCACTCTTCTTATGCGTCGATCGGTCCGCTCATCAGTCCGTCTGTGACTCCCGGTTCCACGTCTTCTCGTGTGGGAATGTTCCTCGGACTATCTACGCCACCATCGTACCGCCACCGATACTTCCCGTCCGATTCGCTCCGCAATACGACGATACGACCACCCGGCCTCGCGGATTCCGACTAGACGACCTCGCTCAAAGTCCGATAACTGCTGTCTTCCATGTTCAGGTATTGCAGCTTCTTCGGGGTCCTCGCACGTGTCCGTACGCCGACGACTGATTACATTCACTTCGCCGTACTCCTTAAATACCACCGACGATAATTTGCATATTATGCCGTGCTGTGGCGTAAGCGCTCACCGGTTGGTCCCGAAATTAACATCACACCTACGTAAACTCGACCCCATTGACATACGTAAATTTCATGATCGTCCGCCAATTCCTTCTTGGTGATCTTTTTTCACTTTCCGGCAGTGTAGCGTTCCCCCGGCTGCCGCCATACCCACACACAGCCATCAGACTGATGGATCGTGTATCTGGATTCATTAGTCCATAGGACCCGTTTCCATTGATCTACGGTCCACGATAAATGTTCTTTACACCATTCTAAACGACGAGTAGCATTCCGAGTGGAGATGAAAGGCTTCTGAGCAGCCGCACGACTTCTGTAACCCTTGGAATGAATTTCTCTGCGAATGGTCCGTGTACATACCGAGGTTCCAGCATTTTTTCTCACCTGTACACTGAGGTCTTGTGCAGTACTCCGTCGATTAGCTGTAACGACTCTCCTGAGGCTTCGACGTCCTCTATCACTGATTTTCTTTGGTCTGCCGGTACGTTTTGCTGCTCCATGTGTCTTCCACTTATTCAGTACATCCAAAACAGTTGACTTGGGTATGTTTAAAGGCCTCTCTGTTTCTCTTGTGGACAACCCACTAATATAACACCCAACAATCTTTCCCTTTTCAAACTCAGTTCTCTTCCGCCGCGACATTTTCACTCAACCTCACAATGCGATATGATCGCGGTCAGCTGCAGGCTTGTTTTTATACCGTTTGCACCTGTACCGCGCATCCTAACAACGCAGCGGATCCGATCATTTGCTTTTGAAGCGGTGTCCGTTGACTTTTGTCAATATATTGTATATATGTTACGTCTCAAATCTTTACAGAGCCGAAGCATTCTTAATCTAGACAATAACCAGAGCAACAAGAAGAAGAGTGCATATTTCTTCTGAAAGAACTTTAGCAATAACTACTGACAACGATAATACCACGCCTTCTACTTGTACTAATCTGCAATAAGTTACTATGAATTGTATATAGTGTAAGTTACTTTTTTAAGTAAATGAAGTACAACAGTTCTTACTTTTCATTTCTTAAAAATGTTATATCTGAAAAAAAAAAAAAGTCAAAGGGGCACAGTATCAACTGTGTCGCAGTACAAGGTAGGTCTACTTCAACTGTCGTTCGCTGAATACTTTAAGGAAATAGAACTAGTGAGATAGTGCCATGAAATACTGACAGTTGTAGTTTGCGGCACAGTTGTTACTGTGACCCTTTGATTTTTTTTTTTCAAGTCTGCGCAAGTGGGATTTCTCTTTCGAGCTAGGAAATTATTTTCTTCTGACAAGGGGACCTTACGACGTTCCCCCCAGGGGTTTTAATAACAGTGTTTGTGTGGATAAGCTTTGGTATGAACCTTTATTTAGCAAAGGGATAAAGCTCGCTTCTCAAACGTTTTCGAGAAAATCGAAGTTAAAAAATTCTGAGCGACTCATGAGTAAGTCTTGCGGTGCGTTTAACCGAAGTCCGTGTGGATTAGAGATGAGTTCGGGCTCAATTATAGGAGCCCGGGCCCGGCCCGTTTTCCTTTGATTACATGTGCTTTCTGAGCCCGGGCCCGGATTCTTGGAAAATTTTGCTTATCAAGGCTTGCATTATACACTGGCCAAAAATATGGCCCAAGCAAGGATTAGTTTAAAAATAATTAGTTTAAAAAGTTTAGTTCAGTTAATCCACTTCACAATATCAATATGTTTTTAGAAATACTACGCATAAAGCCAAATGTTCTAAAATGTGGATTCGAAAATAAATAAATAATCAACGTGCCCTTCGACCGTATCAGGGGAATCAGTAATTTTGGTAAAAGCTGAAAAAAAGAAAGCCGCCCCGGTGGCGCTGGCCTCTGATCATTCGTCCGTAAGGGGTCCGGGTTCGAATCCCGGTCAGGCATGGATGTTGTGTTTGTCTTACGGCACTGGCTCTCTCCCTTCCCTGGAACCAGTGACCCTAAATTAATGACGGGCGACTGCTTATAGCCCATTGAGTTGCTCACGGTGGTCGTTAAACCTCCAATCAAAAAAAAAAAAAAAAGAAGAAAAGAAAATCGTTTAGGAACAAAAACTTCTATTCGTTATTTCTTTTTGATTTCTAAATTTACTTTTATTTTGAATAAACTGCATTATAAAACGTACAACGCCGTACAGACAGTTGCAAGTGTTTAAAATTTTGACTCTATAAAACTAATCTTTGCAATATAATTTACATATATGCTAATTGGTAAAGGTAGTTTAGAGTGATATAGTAGAATATAAAAACAAGCATGTAGGGAAATTTCCAGAATTAAAAAAAAAAAGAACGTAAAAGCATTCCAGACCGGATTATTTTGCATTTTATAACATTAACAAAGCTTTGCGCTTAATAGTATAATAATCACAATATTATATATGTGTGTGCAGTTTCCAGATCAAGTTCATCATGAAAAAAGAGAGAGAGAAAATTGCATCTAGTGCCTCAGCGCTTCAACTTGATCTTCTTTTCTCTAAAACTCGACCTGCTGCACTAAAATCCAAAAATCGCGGGAGTGAGGAAATTTCAAAAAACAAATAACAATACTTCTAACTGCACAATTAGGGAAATTAATACATCATTTTAAAGACAAGATTCTTGATTTTTAATAAAAAAAATGGGATTGTGATTTTTTCCCAGTTTTTTGATACCAGACCTACTTAAACTAATCCTTGCTTGGGCCAAAGCTTTGGACAATGCATAATGCAAGTCTTGCTAAGCAAAATTTGTCTTGCAATGGCAGCTAGCTTAGGAAATTGAAAATCCTTCCACCATGGTAACAAATCCACAATGAAATTCAACACGTGTAATTCAGCCGGGCTTGGAATTACATGTGTTGAATTAATTACAGTAATGAAATTCAAGACGTGTAATTCCGAGCCCGGGCCCGGGTTTTTCGGCAGTTAATGAATTCTGAGCCTGTACGAGCCCGGGCCCGAGCTCATCTCCAGCGTGGATCACTCATATTCGCTGATTCGATTAGTGAACTTTGTATTTAATGTTTTAAAATCATAAGCATGTTTTCCTCTCGATATTCTATACAAACCGTGTCAGTGTAAATAAGTTAATAAAATCATGCAATGCATTGATTGTGATACGCTTTCCAACATACTGGAAATCATTACTCAAGTTATTACTCAAGCTATGAGGATAATGGATATGGAATAAATCTGGCCCCTGTGCCCTGACCTTTCACCCCATTTCGATGATATTAAAGAGAACTGGTTCAGTATACCTCCAGAACAACATACTAAGTTTTGTCTCAATCGAAGCATTTTTACGTAAGTTATGACGCATAAGAGAGATGGAACGGATCGCGCTCCTATGTCCTGACGTTTCGCCCATTTTCAATAGGGTTTGTCCCCAGGTTGCCCCCTACCGCATACTAGAATTTCATCGAAATTGAACCTTTTTTAGGCGAGTTATCCTGCGGACAGGCAGACGGACAAAGCGGGAGCATATACATATACGCTTCTTCAACCTACGGTTGGAAGGCGTAAAAAGCAGCTTTTGTATGATGCGCAAGTTGTCGTGTGACATATTATTCCTCTTGTTTACGACCAATATCATCATGCTGCCTCATGTACTGGTCCATCTGCTTCCAACAATTACTAACATATTCCATCTGCTTCCAGCAATTACTAACATATTCCATCTGCTTCCAACAATTACTAACATATTTTTTATTTACGCTTTCCAACCGTAGGTTGAAGAAGAGTATATGCTCCAGCTTTGTCCGTCTGTCTGTCCGCACGATAACTCGCGTAAAAATGGTTCGATTTGGATGAAATTTTAGTATGTGGTAGGGGGACAACCTGGTGATGAACCCCATTGAAAATGGGCGAAATGGGGTCAAAGGTCAGGACATAGGAGCGGGATTCATTCCATCGCCCTTATGCGTCCTAACTTACGTAAAAATGCTTTTATTGAGACAAAACTTTAGTATGTTGTTCCGGAAGTATACTGAACCGATTCTGTTGAATATCATCGAAATGGGGTCAAAGGTCAGGGCACAGCAGGGATATTTATTACACAGCCATTATCCTCATAACTTGACTAAAAATGCTTCTCTTGCGATAAAACTTTAGTATGTTTTTCCGGTGGTATACTGAACCAATTCTGTTTATTATCATCGAAATGGGGTCTAAGGTCAGGGCACAGGGGCGAGATTTATTCCACAGCCATTACCCTCATAACTTGACTAAAAATGCTTCTATTGCGATAAAACTTTAGTATGTTGTTCCTCAGGTGTACTGAACCAATTCTATTTAATATCATCGGAATGGGGTCAAAGGTCACGGCACAGAAGCGAGATTTTTTCCACTGCCCTTATTCTCATAACTTGAGTAATGATTTCTGGTTTGTTGGAAAGCTTATCATAATCTATGCATTGCATGATTTTACTAACTTGTTTATTTGTGTTTTATGTATCAATGACACCGGCATAGCACAGTTGGTTAAGTCGCTATGCGCTGTGTGCGAAGCGGACATTTCTGACGGGTGTTAGAATCCCGGTCCTGCCAGTCATCTAGTCTGAGGGTTTTCCGACGTTTCCCGCTGACTTCCTGTGTTTGGTGACGCGAATGCATGGATGGTTACCTGTGAAGTCGGCCCCGGATGAGCTTTGTTTATTACCCGTATGCAGCAGAGGAATCGCAAACCGGCTGTATTAATTTGCCAGTAACCCTCACTGGCGCATAGTCGTCTTTGCGGGACTCCGCCTGCCATGGGCGGTCGAGATAAGTGGCTGGATGATATGCTAATAACCTACCCGAATTTATAAACTTTTAGAAAAAAAAATTCTTTAATTAAATTTATTTTTAATAGAGAGCAATTCCGAAAACGTATTTGAAAGACAGAGGGTGAAAAAGGGAAAATGATCATTTTTAATAGAAAATAAATAGACAACATGTATAAACCCATGTGATTTACAATTATTTTATGTACAAATTGCATTCTGATTTGAAAACCAAAACAAAAAATTCACTTGGCGAACCAGCGGTCGTGCGAACACCAGACAGCAACGCTACCGCGTAACCACACGTGCTGCGTAGAAATTGTTTGCAAGACTTACTCATAAGTCTCTCCAGATTTTTTAACTTCCATTAGGAGTATGCAAAAGTTTCAGCCGTTTTAAGGAGAAAGGAGACAGGAACAACCAGGAAACCAGTACACATTTATTCAACAAAATATTGGCAGTTAGCATCAATGAACTTTTGCCATTTTACAGGCAACAAATGAATGCCCCTATGATAGAAGGACTCGGGTTTTGAGCTGAAGAACGCAGTGACGAAATTTTCCACCTCTAGAACTGTGGTGAACCGCTATCGGGCTAGGAAATGTTGCATAGAGCGAAACAAATGAAAGTCTGAAGGTGCAATGTCCGGGCTGTAAGCCGTGTGCGGTAAAACTTCCCAGTGTAACTGTTCAAGGGTTGATTTCGTGGTGACACCGACATGTGGTCTGGCATTGTCGTGTAACAGGATGACTGGGCGGCGTCCTTTACCTGTCCATGGGCGTTTTTGCTAGATTGCGGCGTTCAGTTTCATCAACTGATAGCTATGTCGTTGCGCAGTGATTGTTTCGCCCGGTTTCAACAGTTCAAAGTACAGCAATCCATGCATATCCCACCACACACACAACAGCACCTTTTCCCCGTGGGTATCCTGTTTTGCAGTGGATGTTGATGACTGGCCTGGGTCGACACAGGATCGCTTGCGAACGGGATTGTCGCGATAGACTTATTTTGCATCCCCGGTGACAACCTTCCACAAAACATTCTTCCCTTGAAACCTCTTCAGCAACGACATGCAGATGCCCAGTCGTTGACCAATATTACCATGCGTTAAAGTGTGCGGAACCCACTTACCAATCTTCTGGATCTTCTCCAAGGCCTGTAGACGCCGTACCACCGTCGATTGAGCCACTTTCAAACGTTTCGCCAGTTGCGTGGTCGATTATGTGGCATTCTCTTGCAACAGCGATTCCAGCTCCTCGTCTGCGAGTTCCTGCGGTCTACCTGTACGCGGCTTGTCTTCCAAGCTTAGATCATCCTTTTTGAACCTGGCAAACCATTCTCAACGCGTCCGCTCACCCATAACCGTTTTGCCATACGCCTGACATATTGAACCGTATGCTTCACTCGCACTTTTCCCTAAATTAAACATGAATAACAGTGTCGCAAATGAACTGTATCGACCGCCATGCTTGGCTTCATGTACGAACTGACAGCACGGGTCGCCGGTTGGTTAGACCCCTACAGCGCTAGCTAGCGGGGGCGGCGGAAACTTTTACATATCCCTAATATTTTCTCGAAGACGTTTGAGAAACGTGCTTTCTCCCTTTGCTTTTCAAAACGAGTTCACACCAAGAATTATCCACACAGACAGTATTATTGATATACCTGAGGGGAACGTCGCGAAGTCTTCTTGTGAGAACTTTTAGACACTGTATACACTAAAGTTCCAAAAAAAAAAAAAATAAAAAAAAATACAACAACTGGGATACCTACCGCGTTGGTCAGCGGCGTATTTAGCTCCGTATTTGGCTCCCCTCTAAATACGAAAGTGTTTCATTTCTTTGTTAAAATGCGATACTTACATTATAAAAAATGTTTTAATTTAATAAAAATGCGACTTACATTATAAAAAATGTTTTAATTTAATAAAAATGCATCAACTTGCAGTAGAAAATATTGCTGTAATTTTTTCTTCTATTTTTCATTAACTTTTATTTTGCTCCGATGTACCTCTGGCTTTAGTCCTCCTCGCTGCCGGATAACGGCAAAAAAGCGACGGGGCGTGGGCTCCACGAGCTCTCTCTAGTACTGTGGAGACACTGCCCATACAGCACAAAACGTTTCAGATATGTATCAATAATGTTACAATCTCTCGTTTTCGTTACACTTTCAGAAATATCTTACAATTACGTTTCAGCAACATCTATTTTGGAACATAACTCTTTGTACATTACGGTTACGTTAAAAATAGCATTCACCAATACTACTGTTTTATAGTTTCCATTGTACATGATTGCTACATTGATGTTACATTCCGGCGATATTTAAGATTTTTGGTTTGACAACAGCATGGATGCGCATGCGCATTTATGCCATTTCACCGAAGCACTCTCGTAGTCGTATTTCCACGTGCTACTGGGATATTCGTTGGTGATACTGTCGTCGTCGAGTTAGCTAGTTAATTGATTTAACTTTTTTTTTTTTGTGATTCAAGATCATCTGAAAGTAAGTAATTACTTTGATTATTATAAATTTTAAATTTTAAAAAGCACTTTATAAAATCTAAGTAGTTGGCTGTGTTGTATTATTAGTATCACTATACCAGCATGTTTTTTTACTTGAAGCTGAGAAATATCATATTGGTAGGTGTTTAGAGAAATGACGAATTTGATTTTCTTTCTTTTTTTCGCTGAAATGTAGTCTGTATAACAGAAATTCGACACCATCATTTGGGACCGATTTTTATTTCTTTTGTTATCAATATATAAACGCCGCCACTGTTTGCAATGGACAGCGGACTGCGTTGAACCTGTGAAAACGTAGACAACTCGTAATACGACTGTTGTTGCTTTTGAAACAGCTGTCGAGTGTAATATTTTGTTTTTGTGATTTTACAAAGTCTAGTGGTCAACGTTCGTGACTGCCACGGAGATAACCCCAGGTTCGATCCCAGCCAGGTACGAAAGCTCGAACCACTAAATACCCTCCGTGAGTCGGATGGGTATGTTAAACCGTCGGACCCCGGATACTGGCTGCCCGGTAATAAATAAGGGCGTCTTCCTCCCCCTTTCTACCTTGCTTCCGTGTCACTTTCCTATCGGGCACTCTAGCCCAAATCTCCTAGCTTCCTATTTCTAAAGGTTGTTTAAGACCTGGGGTCAGACACTCCCTTCCTAAAAATTCCTCTACATGTGATCTGTGCCATCTTAGAACGCAGCTGCTTGTAGTCAGTTGACGGAAGTTTATGCAGAATTCCTGGTGATATTTGAATTTCGGAATGTCAAAGGCCCGAAAATTTTTCCTGTCTCTTCAAACCTGGGCAAAAAATATTACTTTCCATGAACTTGGATTCAGTAGTAGTACAATTGCTGTTAAATGTGGCTGTGGTCATTCACTGTCTTGCGCACTATAACGAAGTAAATTTCTCCGTCATTTCTGTCCACGCCAGGATTCGAACCCGGATCCCCTCATTCCGGAATAAGTTGCTCTACCAATTGAGCTACGCGGACGTTTCTTCTGACTACTATCTGCCTTTATGTCGTGTGCGTCCTGCTGGCAGGTACGTCACATCTCCCCCCCGAAAGAGGGCCGGGGACATGGCCCACGGGTCAGCCGTGACCATGAATCGTTGCAGGCAGCCATCCACTGTAGAACGTGCACTTGAGAACTCCCAGTCAATTTTATTTTTTTTTTCGAAGCGCTGAAGAAGGGATTCTCTGATTTTTCCTATCTCGCGGTGTGGAAATAACATCACACCATTGCGAGATTTTGAACGGTCGGGTCATCCGGATAGTTCGGACGCCATTATAACGAAGTAAATTTCTCCGTCATTTCTATCCACGCCAGGATTCGAACCCGGATCCCCTCATTCCGGAATAAGTTGCTCTACCAATTGAGCTACGCGGACGTTTCTTCTGACAACTATCTGCCTTTATGTCGTGTGCGTCCTGCTGGCAGGTACGTCACAGCACCATTAAAAGGGTTGCAGAAACTGGAGGTGTGGGAAACAGAAAAAGAACAGGTCGACCAAGGCTGTGTACTGAACGTGATAATCGCATGTTGATTCGTCGTTCCTTAAAATTAAGGTTTAAAGCAGCCACTGATTTAAGAAATGAGTGGAAGAATAAAGTAGTCATTATTGCATTTGCACGTACAGTTCGTCGTAGGCTACAAGAAAGTGGACTGACTGCACGAAAAGCTGCACGAAAACCTTTCCTTACTGAACAACAACTGCTCAAAAGAATTTCTTGGGCCAAGGCACACAAGAATTGAACTGTTGATAAATGGAAAAATGTTATTTTCAGTGATGAAACAATTGTTACTATTTCGGATTTTAATGGAAATAATTATATACGTCGTCGGGCTGGTGAAAGATGTAAGGCATACTGAACCCAGCCAACAATCAGGCACCCACACTCGGTGATGTTATGGTCCTGTATTTCAGCCAGTGGTGTTGGCCGTCTGCGCATTGTTGATGGCACATTGAACGGATCGAAATATGTGGATATTTTGGAGTCCAAACTGCTACCATCTGCACAAGACATGAGTTTAGCAGAATTTTATCTTTCAGGACGATAACGCGTCATGTAATCGGTCAAAGTTGGTTGACCAATAGTTCAATCGAAAAATTATAAGAAAACTTCAGTGGCCTGCACAGTCACCGGATCTTAATTTCATAATAGAGAATCTGTGGGTGAGATTGAAGCAAAAGATCCGTCAACAAGGGCCCACATCTAAAACAGCATTAACTGAGTCTATAAGGGCCGTGTGGCACCGTGTTATCACCAATGGACAACTAGAGAAGCTCATTAGTTCCATGCCAAGAAAGGTGCATTTTGTTACTAAAAAACCGTGGTTATCCAATTAAATATTAAAGAACATTTCGCTTGTTGGGAAGTTATTTTAAGTGTCCTGCAATGTACTGTACAGTAATTTTACGTTAAATGCATTGTACACTAATTCCACTATTTTTTTTTTCTTTTTATAACTGGATACTGTACTTTTGTTTGTAACTTACTTCTTTTGCTGGTAATAACATTCTGTGAAAGTATTTCAATTCAGCATAAAATGTCCTTTAAAATAATGTATAATATGTTTTCCTTAATTTATCATTGCGCTGTATAAGTTGACTACAAACATCAAAAATTGACTTTCGGTATGCTGGTGCAGGACTTTTGGCCACGACTGTATCTTCTTTCATTAGTCGTTAGTTTTACGACAATAACATTCATTATTCCACCCACCTAAGTACAGCTCAATGTCAGGAATTAGTAAACCTTATTTTTCGTTGTTATGATTTAATACCACTTACTATGTACCGGACTATATCTCGATTTGGTCGTGAGTGACGCGCATAAATACATACGATGTGTTGCACGTAAAGAAATGTATAGTCTCAAATCACTCGTTTTATTTCACACCCACAAAGATTTTGGCATGATGAATTATTTACAAAGAGTACAACGGTCTCTCTCGATTTCAGTTTTCTTCCAACATACGCCCAGTATTTTAAAGTTCGCTTCTGGTGCAAAAATCCTTTAAAATGTTGAAATTTTAAAGAGTACAATAAATGATTAATATTTTCGGTTGTCCAAAATTTTTGTGAGTCCAAATGATTTTTTTGTAGAACTATACATAAGTTTCCGACACTCCGAGTAGCGGACTATAAAAGCGAAAAGGTCGAATTTTGTCAGCGTGGCGGTAAGGTGACGACACTGTGTCACACGACACGAACAGTCCTCAAGTAAGGAGGATACAGAGGAGAAACAGGTTAGAGCGTGGCCAACAAGATATCTGAAGGCCTGGGCAGCTTTTTGTGATGTCAGCAGCACCGTTCTTCGTTACGCTGAGCACTAGTGGTCTGCACGGGCCCGAGCCCTGCCTGGCCCGTGGGCCGTGTCGGGCCTTTGCTCATTTCTAAGTTGGGCAAACGATCCGGCACTTCAATATTTAATGTAAAACAGACACGGGCCCAGCAGGGTTTTTTTTTTATGAGCAAAACAATCGCTGTACGATGCCTTCCTCGTTTGGAAAACTCGCAACATACAGCAGCAGGATAAGATTGAATAATTTCCGCTGATGGAAAAAATAGAAGTTTTACGACATCCTCCCCTCCTACAAAATAATTGGAGTGGGTCAGCTCCCTTAGTTTTTCAATGTGAATGTAGTCCTTTCTCTCTCTCCCTAACTTCCACCCTCCTCTCATGCTTCAGGGCAGGCTATTAACTGCAGCATTTCTAAACCGAGCCACCCGCTTGCAAGCCAGGGCTATCGCAGACGATCTTTTTACTGTTCTGGTCGGCGGCACTTTGTTCTCTAGATGTGTGAAAAGCTTTTAAGTTGTCTTAAATGACACGGGAGAAAGGGGCTGGGAGAAACTTACTTCTGTGTATAAATCTGTGCCGTACGTATTTTCCCCATTTGTACTATCAGGCAGCCGTTTTCAAAACTTCTGTGACACGGATTAACTGGGCAGTCTGTCGTTGTTTTCCCTTAGCATATGCTCAGTTCAGTGTTGCTGATAAATACTCTTCCATACTTATTATGAAGCTTAAGAAAGCGAAAGATTTTTCGCGAAAATATCGCTTCCGGAGAATATGTGCTTGTAGACAATGTAAAGGGGAAAGGCGATATTTCGAATTCTTTTAAATTACTGTCCCGTTCTATTTAAAACTAGTCGGCCGGTAAACGTTCTGCAGGGAGCTAAATGCAAAAACGTTTTGAGTTACGATAGCACAAAGTCTGGAACATCGCATCTTAAGCGGCACAAATGTGCCCCCCCCCCCCACACACACACACGAGAGACATTATTGGGTTCCAGCGATATGATATACCAGTAGAGATAGGTGCAGTTTACAAAGCTATAAAATCTTCTCCCAGTAAAACGATCGGACTCATAATTCTGGATATTTCGTACTTTTCGATTCGAATTACCCCCCCCCCCTCCTTATCCCCAAGGATATTTCCGGGTCTGGCGGTAGGGCATGATAATTTGAAAACCCAGAAAATTTGAAAGGCATGAAAATTGTCCTTTTCATGCAATATTTTTTAGTATACCAGCCCCGCCCCCTCCTCGGACGTCACGTGACTTATACAGAGTCTCAGAAATATTCTGAATTAACGTTTATTGTAATAGAATACATGTAGCAATTAAGAAAACGAAAACTCTTCAGGAGTCGAATGACCGAGTGCACCAGGTGGCAAATTCGTGTTTTGGTAATTGTTGAAATTTTACGGGCCGGCCCGGGCCTTGGAAACAGGAGAAATATACGGGCCAGGTCGGGCCGGGCCGGGCTTTAAAAATTAAGACCCGTGCAGACCTCTACTGAGCACTGCGACTTTTCGGAAGGCTTCTCTGAGCTAACAGTTTGGCTCCCGGATAAGCAGGTGTGTGTGGAGGGTGGGGGATGTAGATATAGAATCTTTAAGTTAACATACGAAGCCGATAATGTCTCTAAAGCTGTACATTCTTCCTGCAAGGTTTACATGATTACTTTTGTGCTCGAAATTCAAGTAATCGCGCTAACTCTAGCTACAACCAAACACGAAAACTAAAGTACTGCACACATTTTGAAGCACATATTACGTTAAATTAGAAAGTATGTATACCTAATTAATTAAAGCAACCGAATCCTTTTTATCAAAATGTGTAGTAATTAAACTACATCTGTTTAAAATAACTTTTTTCGGAAGTTTAATGGGTTTCTGAAAAGTTGAATGACTTACGTTTTGATCGAAACAGGTTTTCTGGAGTTTAAAATGTTCTGACCTTTGTTCTAAAAAGGCATGGTTTCAATCAGGGGCGTATTTAGAGGAAGAGCCCTAAGGGGCCTTGCCCCTTTCCCCCGAAAGTGTTTCATCTTTTTGTTAAAATGCAAATTACATTAGAAGAAACTACTTTAATGTAATAAAAATGCAACAACTTACGTTAGAAAATAATGCTTTAATTTCTTCTTCTGTTTTTTATTAACTTTTATTTTGTCCTGATGGACTTCAAAAATTTACATGTTTCGTCACATCCCCCCCCCCCCGAAAAAATTCTATATACGCTCCTGATTTCAATACCAAACAAGTTATTTTTGTATTTCCATTGTACAGTTCAATTACTGACGCTTAAATGTTTTAACTTTTCTTTCATCAGAAGCACTAACTTTGCGATCAGCTGGAACTTTTGTGTAATTGTTCAGCTATATGTTTGAAAACGATTTAATAACTTTGCTGAAAAAAAAACATTAAAAAATTCACTTTTACATTGAACGCATTTGCTGAAAAAGGAGACGTCTTTACTTTTCTCAAAAAATTTTTTACTTGTAGAACTATGGAATGCTGAGCATTGGATTTAAAATATAAATCTTCATACTTTTTTGATAGAAGTTTCTGGAAGACTATGTATGCTACTGAAATAGCATTAACTCAGATCAGATCATATGTAAAGGATTTTAGGAAGGCAGTGTCTGACCCCAGGTCTTAAACAACCCTTAGAAATAAGAAGGTAGGAGATTTGGGCTAGGTACCCGATAGGAAAGTCACACGGAAGCGAGGTAGAAAGGGGGAGGAAGACGCCCTTATTTATCACCGGAGAGCTAGTACCTCGGGTTCGACGGCTTAACGTACCCATCCGACGCACGGTGGGTATTTAGTGGTTCGAACGTTCGTACCTGCCCGGGGATCGAACCTGAGGTTTCGGCGTGGCAGTCACGAACGCTGACCACTAGGCCACCCACGACCTAATAGCATTAACTGTTTCAGCCGAGGATATTTGAAGCCGCCTTTTTTAAGCAAGTTAAAATACTCTTCACCATTTATGAAATGTTTCTTTACTGCATCACAAGTTCTCTGGAAAAATAAGAAATAATAAACTTCCGAGACTTCAAGCACTTTGAAGAATGCGCGGGAGGTAATGGGGCAGCCCTCAGAAAGGACGGTGGTCGTGACGTAGCAGCTCTCCCAACCCCAGCTGCCACAGGTCTTCATTATCTCGTTGGCAACGGTTACAGGCCCATTGAAACTCCCCCACAGAAAGTAGCGCTCCCATCGGTCGGCCACCAAAGCTAAACGTGACCTGCGCCGTGACGTCGGCAATGCTTCTATGACAGCTCAGCGATTGAACCACATAACAAACACGTGGTCGTTTAGAGATGAGCATAGGTAACTGAGAACAAAGTGAAAAATAACGGTCCAGGTATAGGGAAAGGTTTTCAGTTAGTAGGCTAAGGAGAAAAGCTAGGAGGGAAGCGCTTTGATTCGTCCGAAAGGAGGTTGGGTTCGAATCCCGGTGAGGCATGGATGTTGTGTTTGTCTTAAGGCACTGGCTGTCTCCCTTCCCTGAAACTAGTGGCCCTAAATTAGGGATGGGCGACTGCTTGTAGCCTATTGAGTTGCTCACGGTGGTCGTTAAACCTCCAATCAAAAAAGAAAAGTGCTTTGGAAATAACATCAAAATTACGATATAAAGACGAAAGATACGTTTTCACAATATGCCAATTAGGATGATGTGTTGTTGATAAATTACGGCAAATCCGTGTTGTCCAAGAGTTTCGTTGTAACAAATTGCCTGAGCACACGACTTGGACGCCGAGCGCGTTAGCCTTACACTACGGTGGCCAACAATCCACGGCGCTATGTGTGTTTTTCTATCAGCTTCTGACATCATAAATACGTCTTTTTAAACTACTGAGACGTTTCCATCTGGTGGGCATTAAAGGCACTGGCTATATATTAATTATAGCAGCTAAATCCAAAGGGCGAGATCCAAAGTGAAAATCCTCCAAATACGTGGCTTCAGTGAATAAACAAATACATCGCTCTTTCCGCGTTTTAGCAAACACACAGCAACCGAAAAATTGTTATTCGGTCACCGCCGGGGAATTGAATACCGGATCTCTCGATATCTAGCCGAGCGCGTTAGTCTTACAGCACGGTGCCCAACAATCCACGGCGTATTTGGAAGATTTTCACTAAACAGGTTTTGCTGAATATCATCGAAATAAGGTCAAAGGTCACGGCACAGGAGCGGGATTTATTCCACAGCCATTATCCTCATAACTTGAGTAATGATTTCTGGTATGTTGGAAAACGTATCATAATCAATGCATTGCATGATTTTACCAAATTGTTTAAAAAGTACTCCTGTTCATGAAGAAAATCTCTGTTGTAGTTGACTTTGTTCACATTTAAAATTTCTGTGCATCTCATTTCTTTCTTTCTCCGTTTTCCAATGCTCTTGTAACAACTACATCAAAATGGGGTGAAATCCAGCATAACTCACTTCCGTGCCAACCAAGCCAACTAGAAGATAAAAAAATCACTAAAGCTGCATTTTCTTATACGATTTAGTTGAAATAATTACTGAAAAATGCATTTTCGCTAATTATCTAAGCTAACTCGTCTAGGAATTTTGCGCAAATTAAAGTGAATATCCTGTGCTGGACTTTGTTCTGTTCTTGGCAGAAAAAGGAAAGTTAGTAACTCTAGGTCACATTCTAAGAGGAGATGCGGTTTAATGCTTCTCAAGCGAAAGAAAAATAATTATCCCAAGGCCAAGAATTTTTCTTATTACAGATCTTAGCTATACTACAACATGTTGGATGTCTCAAAAACATTTTTTTTGTTTTCATTTTCCAGACGACGCAAACTATTAAAGTGGGTCGCGAGACGAAGGTTCTTGTTTTTTATGTCTTCTAGGCGTCAATTTCATGTTGTGTCGTCCTACAGCAAATAAAAGGAATATTCAGGGATACGGCATTTCTGCGTAAGGTCGTGTGCGTTTATCGTCTCAGTAGTTACTTCTAACGAGTTCACGCATTACACTGTGCTTGTTCTTACTTAACAATGCTAAAGAACAGACTGTAGTATATTTCCGGAACACTTTTGTTCTCAAGGACGCACCTCAGTTGTCGCAAATGAACTTTCGGAAGTCTTTTACAGCAGGTCAAATGAAATTAAGGGACAGTTTCCCGAAGACCTGTGTGTTCGGCAACGCATAAAGTCATGAATCTGCCTCAAGAGAAAAGTTGAACAAGAAAGATGACACCGAATTTTCGGTTGTAATGAACACGTCTTTTGAATTCTTTCCGACGCGAATAAAATTTATCGAAGTTATTCATAGTCAATGGAACCCATTAAAAAAAATCAACCAGGTTTCTACAATCGAGAGAATATCCAGAAATAAAAACAGCTACTTACTTCCACCAGCGGCAGAAAAGTAGTTTACAAAAATTAACAAATTGTGCACAAAAAGTGACTCATTACAAGAGGAATGTATCAGAGACAGAGATTTTCAAATCGAACAGTTAAAAGAAGGAATATACACTATCTACCAACAAGTAATTGGACACCTGTGATAGAAAAGGAAAACGAAGTTTATTCACCTTCAATAGTTGGTGGAGCCTCCACGAGCGGCGGTTACAGCTGCGACCCTCCGGGGCATACTCTCAACCAGGCGTTGTACGACGGCTAGCGGTATTTTCTTCCACTCGGCTTGGAGAAGACAGGTCAGTTCCTTCACCGATTTCGGACGGTGGGGGCACCCCTGAATTCGACGCTCCAACTCGTCCCAGAGGTGCTCGATAGGGTTAAGGTCCGGGCTCTGAGCAGGCCAGTCCATTCGATTAACCCCATTGTCACCATACCAAGCCATGGTGGACCTCGCAACATGACAGGTGGCATTGTCATCCTGAAAGTAACATGAGTCCACCCCGTAAAACTGCCACAACGTAGGAAGCGCATGGTCATCCAAAATGGTGCAGTAGGTCTCGGCGTTGAGTCTACCAGGAATTGCGACCAAGGGTCCTGTGCCATACCAAGGAGAAACACCCCCATAGCATAATTCCACCGCCGCCGAACTTCACAGTTGGCACAACACATTCCGGCAGGAGGCGTTCTCCAGGCAGATGCCAAACCCAGACCCAGACCCTGCCATCCAAACGGTAGAGGGTGAACCATGATTCGTCACTCCAGAGAACCTGCTTCCATTGTTCAATGCTCCACTGTCGACGTTCTTTGCACCACGTTAGCCGAGCAGCGCTATTGGACTTGGTGATCAAAGGCTTGTGGGTGGCAGCACGTCCATGATAACCGAGCAGATGGGCTTCCTTACGGATGGCGTTCATCGAAAGAACACTTCCCGGATGTCTGTTGAAACTCCTCGCTGATGTGGCCCAACAATTAGGTGCGGTTCTTCCGAATTTCTCTGGCCAGCACCCGTCGGTCTCTAACTCCCAGTTTTGTGGGTCTGCCGGGTCGGGGCACATTCCGACAGTCACCTCTCATCTTCCACTTGCCAATCACGTAGGCCACTGTCGATTTTGAGTACTTCAACTCGCTGGATATGTCACGTATGGATCGGCCATTTCTGTGATACCCGACGATTACACCTTTCTCGAAATCAGAGAGCTCCGAACTGCGTGGCATCTTGCATGCGACTGGCTGCGTTGTTTCCCACACGATATTTAACGGCGGCGGCAGTGACGTGTATCAGGACCGCAGATATCGTCGATTGCAGGGGTGTCCAATTACTTGTTGGTAGATGGTGTAGTAAGAAACATGCAGCGGCAAGGCTTGGCGTCTCGCAGATAGGAAGCTGAGAAGTTAAATACTTCATGGCAAAGTGTAAACGCACGTGGTCGCCCCGGTGGCGCAGTGGTCTGAACGATGGCTTCTGATCATTCGTCAGAAAGGGGTCCGGGTTCGAGTTTCGGTCGGGCATGGATGTTATGTCTTACGGCACTGGCTCCCTGAAACCAGTGGCCCTAAATTAGGGACGGACGACTGCTTATAGCCAATTTAGCTGCTCACGGTGGTCGTTAAACCTCCAATAAAAAAACCGCACGTGTAGTATAGAGAGGAGGTATATACGATATATATTACGTAACCAGTCCAATTTTACAATTTTATTTATTTATTTTTTTTTTTTTTTTTACGCTTTCCAACCGTAGGTTGAAGAAGCGTATGTGCTCCAGCTTTGTCCGACTGCCCGTCCGCACGATAACTCGCGTAAAAACGGTTCGATTTCGATGAAATTTTAGTATGTTGTAGGGGACCGTCCTGCGACGAACCCTATCGAAAATGGGTGGAATGGGGTCAAAGGTCAGGACATAGGAGCGGAATCCATTCCATTGCCCTTATGCGTCATAACTTGCGTAAATATAGTTCGATTTCAATGGCATTTTAGTATGTGGTAGGGAACCACCTGGGGACGAACCATATTAAAAATGGGTGAAATGGGGTCAAAGGTCATGACATAGGTGCGGGATTCATTCCACTGCCCTTATGAGACTTAATTTGCGTAAATATGGTTCGACTTCAATGACATTTTAGTATGTTGTAGGGGACCACGCTGGGACGAACCCTATTGAAAATGGCTGGAATGGGGTCAAAGGTCAGGACATGGGAGCGGGATCCATTCCATTGCCCTTATGCGTCATAAGTTGCGTAAATATGGTTCGATTTCAATTACATTTTAGTATGTGGTGGGGGACCACTGGGGACGATATATGGTTCGATTTCAATGACATTTAGTATGTGGACATAGGATTGGGATCCATTCCATCGCCCTTAAGCGTTATAACTTACGTAAAAATGCTTCGATTGAGACAAAACTTTATCATGTTTTTCCGGAAGTATACTTTACCGGTTCTGTTGAATTTCATCAAAATGGGGTCAAAGGTCAGGTCATAGGAGCGAGATTTATTCTACCGCTATTATCCTCATAACTTGAGTAATGATTTCTGGTATGTTGGAAAGCGTATCATAATCAATGCATTGCATGATTTTACTATCTTGTTCTGCTTGCAATTATCTATATTTATACACAAGACAAAAACGCACAAGTGACAAACATTCATTTGATTTTTGATGAAATATACGCAAATACTGTTCGACTCAAAGCGATCTCATGCTTGCCTAAAAAGCACGTAGCTCTAATCATTTGAACTACTATCGCTTTGTTACTTCTAACATTTTCATTGTGCTTTTCAACGTTTAATCGAATTTGATTACCTAAATTGCATTCATTATGGGTTTTACCAAATTGTGTAATCATTTTGAGACAGGATAAATGAGATTTATAGATAGTGTATGTCTTCTCTGCGCTTTATGAAAAATGTTTAAGTCGTTATATCCATTCTTAGACCACATTTTTTTCTGACGAAAACAACAAGCAAGGCCAGCAAAACTTTTTTTACGTTTTCCAACCGTAGGTTGAAGAAGCGTATATGCTTCAACTTTGTCCGTCTGTCTGTCAGTCCGTCCGTCTGTCTGTCCGTCCGCACGATAACTCGCGTAAAAATGGTTCGATCTCGATGAAATTTTAGTATGTGGTAGGGGACCAGTTAAGGACGAATATTGAAAATGGGAGAAATGGGATCAAAGGTCAGAACATAGGAGCTGGATCCATTCCATTACCCTTGTGCGTCATAACTGCGTAAAAATGGTTCGATTTCGATGAAATTTTAGTATGTGGTAGGGGACCAGTTAAGGACGAATATTGAAAATGGGAGAAACGGGATCAAAGATCAGAACATAGGAGCTGGATCCATTCCATTGCCCTTGTGCGTCATAACTGCGTAAAAATAGTTCCATTTCGATGAAATTTTAGTATGTGGTAGGGGACCACCTGGGGACAAATCTTATTGAAAATGGGCGAATTGGGGTCAAAGGTCAGGATATACGAGCGGGATCCATTCCATCGCCCTTATGCGTTATAACTTAAGTAAAAATACTTCGATTGAGACAAAACTTTATCATGTTGTTCCGCAAGTATACTTTACCGGTTCTGTTGAATATCATCGAAATGGGGTCAAAGGTCAGGGCATAGGGGCGAGATTTATTGTACAGCCATTATCCCCATTAACTTGAGTAATAACTTGAGTAATGATTTCTGGTATGTTGGAAAGCGTATCATAATCAATGCATTGCATGATTTCACTAACTTGTTTTAATCTTACCACATCCACAAAGCCAAGTTGTACGCCATAACGTTTTAGTGAAAGTGACGATTAATTTTTTTTTTTTTTTTTTGTTTTAGCTGATATATTAAGAAAGGATTGACGCTCACCGTTTTCAATAATTTCCAGTTTTTCAGTTAAGGGAAGTGACCTGAATGTTATGGAATTTTGCACAATTTTTTCAAGGATGTAATTACAGTGCGAACCAGGCAACTGATATTCCTGAGACAAAGCATTTGAAATACAAGGAATGGTCATTTGATAGGGCATTAAAGTACCCGAAGAACAATTGCCATCTGGATAAGCTTGTAGCTCAGGAGCATCCACGCTGCAAGCACACATATTAATTCTTTCCATGTTTGGGAAAAACGATAGCGAAATCTGATTTTCTGCGCCATAAAAAATCAAAATAACTGAATCATAATTAACACGTGTGATTTAAATGCGTTGAAACGTTTCTAAAACCCTATTCGCTCACTAAAAAAAACAAAAGCGCACCGTTGTTACACGCCGTTCTACTTCCTCTGACTACTTCTTCAAAGAGAGCTTACGCATTTCCCAAAGCTGTGCTATCTGTGTACTCCCCTCTCGTGTAGGCTGAAAAGGAAAGTTGCCGACCTGCTTTATACTTGAGCGCTTCCAACGGCGTTCCAGCCTACTCTAAATGGCAATGCATCGCTATTTTATATCTGCTGCGTTTCATTAACGATACTATTTCAGCTTACGTTAATTCTCCTTCGTTAAGACCAATATTTCTATTCTCAACTTTCACTCAATTTTCTATGTTTTACTTTTTTAGTTTTGTACAGTACTAAAACTTCAGAAGGCTCCACAGCTTCCATGGATGCCTCAACCCTGGAAACATGACACAACTCTCCGCCTCCTAGCGGAATAATTTTGCATTGCAGAAAAGTTGAAAATATGCAAAAAGTATCCTCCATAACAAACGAAAAAGAAATTTTAAAATACATCTCCTGGAAGCAGAGATTGAGGGTAAACGATTTGAACATTTAAGGCCCTATCACTCCAATGACAACTACAATATCTACCAACAAGTAATTGGACACCCCTGCAATCGACGATATCTGCGGTCCTGATACACGTCACGGCCGCCGCCGTTAAATATCGTGTGGGAAACAACAGCGCTACCAGTCGCATGCAAGATGCCACGCAGTTCGGAGCTCTCAGATTTCGAGAAAGGTTTAATCGTCGGGTATCACAGAAACGGCCGATCCATACGTGACATATCCAGCGAGTTGAAGTACCCAAAATCGACAGTGGCCTACGTGATTGGCAAGTGGAAGATGAGAGGTGACTGTCGGAATGTGCCCCGATCCCGGCAGACCCACAAAACTGGGAGTTAGAGACCGACACGGGTGCTGGCCAGAGAAATTCGGAAGAACCGCGCCAAATCGATGGGCCACATCCGCGAGGAGTTTCAACAGGCATCCGGGAGTGTTCTTTCGATGAATACCATCCGTAAGGAAGCCCATCTGCTCGGTTATCATGGACGTGCTGCCACTCACAAGCCTTTGATCACCAAGTCCAATAGCGCTGCTCGGCTAACGTGGTGCAAAGAACGTCGACAGTGGACCGTTGAACTGTGAAACGGGTTCTCTGGAGTGACGAATCAAGGTTCATTTTCTACCGTTCGGATGGCAGGGTCTGAGTTTGGCATCTGCCTGGAGAACGCCTCCTGCCGGAATGTATTGTGCCAACTGTGAAGTTCGGCGGCGGTGGAATTATGCTATGGGGGTGTTTCTCCTGGTATGGCACGGGACCCTTGGTCCGCAATTCCTGGTAGACTCAACGCCGAGACCTGCTGCACCATTTTGGATGACCATGCGTATCCTACGTTGTGGCAGTTTTACGGGGTGGACACATGTTACTATCAGGATAACAATGCCACCTGTCATGTTGCGAGGTCCACCATGGCTTGGTATGGTGACAATGGGGTTAATCAAATGGACTGGCCTGCGCAGAGTCCATATCGAGCACTTCTGGGACGAGTTGGAGCGTCAACTTAAGGGGTGCCCCCACCGTCCGAAATCGGTGAAGGAACTGACCGGTCTTCTCCTAGCCAAGTGGAAGGAAATACCGCTAGCCGTCGTACAACGCCTGGTTGTGAGTATGCCCCGGAGGGTCGCAGCTGTAATCGCCGCTCGTGGAGGCCCCACCAACTATTGAAGGTGAATAAACTTCGTTTTCCTTTGCTATCACAGGTGTCCAATTACTTGTTGGTAGATAGTGTAGTTGTCCCGATTACTCCAATGCTGATTGATCAAATGGAAATTCGTACATGGGTTGAAACAGACGATTCGCTCAATAGCAGTTCGTCTTGGACCGATTTGGAAACGGTGGGATCTGTCCAGTGCAAGTCGTCCGTTGCATGATTTGTTTGCTATCCATTCATACAATGGTACGATTCGTCAGACTGGACGATTCGTCTAATGATGTGGGTCTATGGGAGCCTGGCTCTTCCTTTAATGAGTCATTTCGTTCGCTGTTATCGGGTGTAAGTCATTCGCTGAGTTGTAAACCCTCTTTTATCAAACCTATTGCGACGTACGGCGGAGTAAAAGCACGTATCAAGATGACAAATCAGGAGCGATACATTCCATCCGTGTAGCTTAGTTGGGAGAGCAACTTACTCCGGAGTAAAGGGGAGCAGACAAACTTGTGTTTTCACATCTATAAGCAGGTTAAAAGGTATTTTAATCAGCTTACTACGATTTTTCAAGACCTATGACACAATTAGGAGGGGTCGTTTACTACCCTCGAGGATTGATCAAAAGTCTTCTAATTAAAATACCTTTTAACCACCAGCAGAGCTGCAGCCTGCTATTTCTGCATCCCTACTGGTGGTTAAATTACAATTGGAATCAAATTTTTGGAAATTAATAAAATGCTAATTCATTCTCCTCTTTATAGTGTATCCACAAACAATTCTCAGTGCCTGTAACGTACACTCTAACACAACTTTCCTTTTTAGTTCCTGTATCTATGTAAATTTGGTTTGTTCTCTTTAAGCAATTTTCAACCTTAACGTTTGCATTTTCCCTCTCGCTCGAATTTCTTTGTGCTGCCACTGGTCTAAGCGATGTCTTCTGACCATTCGTCCGAGATGAGTCCGGATTCGAATGTTGGCTTATTTTAATTTCGTGTATCGTGGTAGACGCCAACTCATCAGAAGAATCGGTTGCAGGTTCCTGTCATTGAAGCAGGGAAGCAAATAAATAAGTAGTTAAAAAAATTGAATGTCATGACAGGTGATTTTTTTCGCACACATATTTTTATTCATCAGATGGGGGGTAATATGCCGCCCCGGTGGCGCAGTGATCTAAGCGCTGGCCTCTGATCATTCGTCCGAAAGGGGTCCGGGTTCGAATCCCGGTGGGGCATGGATGTTGTGTTTGCCTTACGGCACTGGCTCACTTCCTTCCCTGGAACCAGTGACCCTAAATTAGGGACGGGTGACTGCTTATAACCCATGTAGTTGCTCACTGTGGTCGTTAAACCTCCAATCAAAAAAAAAAAGGGGGGGTCTACTATTAAGATATTGGTTGGTCTGATTGAATAGTAATACTTCCAAAGGATTGATAGATATCTCTGGCAACTTCCTCTATGTAATTCTCGCTAAAAATCTCTCTTTCTCCTCCATCCTGCGCAAAAGCGTTTCTCGTGCCTTGTCTCCGAGCAAAATTCTCCCTACATTTCTCCTCGAAGACTCCTCTATGTCTCATTCCCTTACACGATCTGTCCTCCAGAAAAATGCCCTTTATGTAAGAAGTTGTACTATTAATTGCTTGCTCATATTGTCCCCGGCTGGATTTGAGAGAGAGTCCAACGACGGGGGAAAGGCGGGGTCCTTTTGTTCGTGGGAGGTCCCACGGTCGACTAGAGAATGACCTTTCTCCGAAATGAATCTGTGCTAAACGCCTTTTTGACTGAGGAGTGAATCTCTGTAGCTGTCGTTGGCACACAAAATAACAAAAGGTACAATTCAAGTAAAGTTTGAATTTTTCCATACAACACGAATCCTGTGAAGCATGGAGTGTTTGTCTTACGGCACTGGCTCTCTCCCTTCCCTGTAACCAGTCGCCCTAAATTAGGAATGAGCGATTGCTTATAGCCCACGGAATTGCTCACGGTGGTCGTTAAACCTCCAATCGAAAAAAATATATATCTCTTTAGTAAAGTATTAAGGTCAAAGGTTAAGTGATGTAGCTAAAAAAATGAGATAAGGTTATTTTCAATGTATTGGGTCCGAAAGAAAATAATGTGTGCAAATGCAAAGTAACAAAAAAGTGTTAATTACTGTATATACAAGTACACTGAAGAGCAATAGAATTAGAGATACCTGTCTAGTAACGTGTAGCACCACCTTTCGCCCTGATGACGGTGGCGATTCGTCTCGGCAAGACCCAACAAGACACCGGAAGCGTTGGGAAGCCATACGGATCCACGACCCCAAAACAAGCTCCCACAGTTCACGAAGATTTGATGGAGGGGGAAGGGGTCAGAGCCTCGAACATCTCTTTCGATGGCATCCCAGATGTGCTCGATGGGATTGAGGTCAGGTGACCTAGCTGGCCAAGGAAGCGAGGTCACGTCGGTAGAGTGTTCATCCAACCATTCGGATACAATTCGGGAGCTGCATTGTCTTGTTGCAGGATGAGGTCCCCAGTGGGACGTTGAAGACGCACAAACGGGAGCAAATGGTTGTCCAGGATATCCCGGTAACGTTGACCTGTGAGGGACGATGTCACACGTACCAGGCGGTCCCATTTCGGTCCACGTAAACAGTCCCCAGACGAGAATGCCACCCCCACCAGTTTGAAGAGTACCCTGCTGGCAAGAAGGATCCATCGCTTCATGTGGTTTGCGCCGTACTTGTATCCTGCCATCCGCATGTAGCAACGTGAATCTCGACTCATCAGTCCAGGCAACATTTTTCCACATGTCTAGGGTCCAGTGGCGATGTTCCCGCACCCATGCTAATATTTGCACCCTGTGATGTGCGGTCAGCAGCGCTGTAGGAGAATGACCTTGTAGGATGACCTTGCGGTTCAACAGTGCTGGTCGTTTCGAGGTGAGCGATGCGTGCAGATCGTCGAGCTGACTGCAGTACACATCGAAGTTGATAGTGGTGTTATCCGACAACAGCTCAAACAAGTTAGTAAAATCATGCAATGCATTGATTGTGATACGCTTTCCAACATGCCAGAAATCATTACTCAAGTTATTACTCACGTTATGAGGATAATGGTTGTGGAATAAATCTCGCTCCTGTGTCCTGACCTTTGACCCCATTTTTATGATATTGAACAGAACCGGTTCAGTATACCTCCGGAACAACATACTAAAGTTTTGTCGCAATAGAAGCATTTTTACTTAAGTTATAACGCATAAGGGCAATGGAACGAATCCCGCTTCTATGTCGTGACCGTTGTCCCCATTTGTCCCGTTTTCAATAGGGTTCGTCCCCAGGTGGTCCCCTACCACATACTAAAATTTCATCGAAATCGAACCAGTTTTACGTGAGTTATTGTGCGGACGGACCTCCATCAGCTATCAGATGAACTGCAGTCAGCATGGCTCCACATACCTGTGAACACCTACCGGTACTTTATTAAGTCACTTCCAGCCCGTCTAGCTGCTGTCCGCGTTGCACACGGCGGTTACTCCGGATATTAGCTGGTGGTCACAATAATGTGACTCGATCTTGTATTTCGCTTAAGGAATTTCGTTAAGCTAATTTTGCGTTTACTAATTCACGTTAAATTAATCCAATTCAAATTCTTGTTAATACTGTTAAGAGACAATTGTTGCACAACGTCTGAGGTAATTATTAAGAGGATTTTTCATTATTGTGGAAGTGATTTTCATTGGCCGCCCCGGTGGCGCAGTGGTCTAAGCGATGGCCTCTGATCATTCGTCCGAAAGGGGGTCCGAGTTCGAATCCCGGTGAGGCATGGGTGTTGTGTTTGTCTTACGGCACTGGCTCTCTCCCTTCCCTGGAACCAGTGACCCTAAATTAGGGACGGGCGACTGCTTATAGCCCATTGAGTTGCTCACGGTGGTCGTTAAACCTCCAATCAAAAAAAAAAAAAAAAAAAAAACTTTTCATTGTCAAATAATGTGAATCTGGATTCTTCGGCTCACTTGAATATAGAGGTGAAAAGTTGTAATTATTGCATTTTTCTTGGTGTGTAATTTTAATGGTTACATAAGAATGTTGAAGTAAAGCTATTCCGGTTTCCTACTAGTTCGAACAAGTTACGAGATTTTAAAATAATCTTTGCGTAAGGTTGTGTCCTTGTCTATGTGATAGTTTCCTCCACCGAGTTGATATCCTTGTCTGTGTGATAGCTTTCTAAATGCACTAACAGAAAGCACAACTTATTTCATGTTTTAATGTACAAAGCCGTTCCTCTGAGAGTAATATTTTTTTTTTTTTGAGTTGGCAACAGTGCGAAGGGCGGGGGGGGGGGGACCCACGCAGACGACTAACTGAATTAAAGAAGTATCTATGGCAGCAGTTATTGGCCGCGGCAGACGATTCTGGTTTTGTTATTGCGCGCTTTTTTACGCTTTCCAACTGTAGGTTGAAGAAGCGTATATGCTCCAGCTTTGTCCGTCCGTCTGTCCGCACGATAACTGGCGTAAAAATGGTTCAATTTCGATGAAATTTTAGTTGTGGTAGGGGACCTCCCGGGGACGAACCCTATTAAAAATGGGATAAATGGAGTCAAAGGTCACGACGTATGAGCGGGATCAATTCCATTGCACTTATACGTCATAACTTGCGTAAATATGGTTCGATTTCAATGAAATTTGACTATGTGGTAAGGGACCACCTGGAGACGAACCCTATTTAAAATGGGTTAATTGGGGTCAAAGGTCAGGACATAAGAGCGGGATGCATTCCATTGCCTTTATGCGTCATAACGTGCGTAAAAATGGTTCGATTTCGATGAAATTTCAGTATGTGGTAGGGAACCACCTGGGGGCGAACCCTATTGAAAATGGACGAAATGGGGTCAAAGGTCAGGACATAGAATTGCGATCCATTCCATCGCCCTTATCCCATATTATTAAGGTGGACGTCAAGTAATTTTGCTTCCTATACTTCCAATGGAAAAACTTTTGTACACATTTCCTTCACAATTAATGTGTCCCCAAAGATGAAAATTTAAACATCGATTAAAATAACTTCTTATTATCACTTGGAATACTTAATATTTTCTAAAACATAACCATAAATATATTAAAAATCAATAACTTTTCCTTTGGTGGTGTTGAAACCAGAAAAAGGATGGCGCGACCTGTACTTTGATGACGTCAGTAGACAAACAAATGTTGGCTGGATTGCATAATTATGGTTATGTTTTAGAAAATATTAAGTATTGCAAGTTATAAAATTAAGATATTTTAATCGATGTTCAAATTTTCATCCTTGGGAACGCATTAATTGGGAGCCGCCCCGGTGGCGCAGTGGTCTAAGGCGTTGGCCTCTGATCGTTCGTCCGAAAGGGGTCCGGGTTCGAATCCCGGTGAGGCATGGATGTTGTGTTTGTCTTACGGCACTGGCTCTCTCCCTTCCCTGGAACCAGTGACCTTAAATTAGGGACGGGCGACTGCTTATAGCCCATTGAGTTGCTCACGGTGGTCGTTAAACCTCCAATCAAAAAAAAAAAAAAAAAAAAAAAATTAATTGGGAAGAAAATGTGTACAGAAATTTTTCCATTCGAACTACAGGAAGTGAAATTACTTGACGTTCACGTTAAAGGAACAATTCTTGTATGTATGTAAATTTTATTTTGAAAACGGCTCTAAGGATTTTGATGAAAGTCGTTAACCTACCGTTTTCTGGTACTAGAAATCGATTTAGCTTGATATCGACTTTAGGAAAATTCGTTTAGTGGGTTAATAACCACCCTGAATTCCCACGTTTTTAGTGTAATGTCATGGCGTCGTCCGATTAGATGTTGGCGCGCGGTCACGCCATCTGTCTCATTACGTCACGCGTTGTGTGCGGATCCTATTAAAGTCTTATGACGTCGCAGTTTTGTGAGCAGATGGTTCCGATTCCCATCTGCCTCATTACGTCACGCGTTGTGTGCGTATGTTCGTCCGCACGATAACTCGCGTAAAAATCGTTCGATTTCGATGAAATTTTAGTATGTGGTAGGGGAACACCTGGGAAGGAACCATATTGAAAGTGAACGAAATGGGGTCAAAGGTCAGGACATAGGAGCGGGATCTATTCCACTGCTCTTATGGGTCATAACTAACGTAAAAAAGGTTCGATTTTGATTAAATTTTAGTATGTGGTAGGGGATCACCTGGGGACAAACCCTATTAAAAATTGGCGAAATAGGGTCAAAGGTCAGGACATAGGAGCGGAATCACTTTCGCCATTATGCGTCATAACTTACGTAAACATTTTTCGATTTGGACGAAATGTTAGTATGTTGTAAGGACCTGCCTGGGGACGATTCCTGTTAAAAATGGGCGAAATGGGTCAAAGGTTAGGACACAGAAGCGGGATCTATTCCATAGCCCTTATGCATCATAACTTACGTAAAATGGCTTCGATTGCGACAAAACTTTATCATGTTATTTCGAAGGTATACTGAACCACTTCTGTTGAATATCATCGAAATGGGATCAAAGGCCAGGGCACAGGAGTGAGATTTATTCCACAGCCGTTTTCCTCATAACTTGAGTAATGATTTCTAGTATGTTGGAAAGCGTATCATAATCAAGGCATTGCATGATTTTACTAATTTGTTTATTTAAGGTACGTCTACATTTCACCATACTGCTATGGAGATCAGTGATTCGGAGTTAAGAAGTGAAACGCGCTGGGCGTTAAAATTTTGCTATCGTTTGGGTAAAATGGCTCCAGAAACAGTTGATTTAATGTAAAAAGCTTACAAAGATAAATGTTTGGGTGAGTCAACGTTTTTTAGATGGAACCATGATTTCAAAAAAGGGCGTTTTTTCGGCAGAACTCACAACTACGCCTGATCGAATTGAGAGGAGCGTTTTGTAAACACTGCTTGGGCAATCCTGCAAGAAGATCAACGAATGACGCGAGAAGACTTAGCGGCATCAACTAATATTTCCAAAACATTGACATTCCGCATTCTAAGCGACAAATTACTGCTGCATCGTGTGTGTTTCAGGTAGATACCTTATCACCTGACAAGAGAACAATTGTTAGCCAGAGTTCAGGTGTGTCATGAGTGGAAACAAATTATTGCAAAGGATCCAAACTTTCTAAGCACAGTAATAACTGCCGATGAACACCCACTGACGAAGCGACCCCCTCACGAAGCGCGCAACGAGTGCCTGGAAACACGCAGGCTCGCCTCCTCCGATAAAAGTCCACGAAACCAAATTAGTTGGGAAGGTGATCATAATAATTTTCTTTGATCATAAAGGTGTAGTCTCACAAGCGTGCCGTTCCTCCACAAATTACGGTCAATGATGAGTATTACACTTCAGTCTTGAAGCGTCTGCGACGGCACATATCGATTAAGCCGCCAGAACTGGTGGGCAAGTGGACCCTACACCATGATAACGTCCACCCAGTTTTATATACACTATCTGCCAACAAGTAATTGGACACCCCTGCAATCGATGATATCTGCGGTCCTGATATACGTCACGGCAGCCGCCGTTAAATATCGTGTGGGAAACAACAACGCAACCAGTCGCATGCAAGATGCCACGCAGTTCAGAACTCTCTGATTTCGAGAAAGGTTTAATCGTCGGGTATCACAGAAATGGCCGATCCATACGTGACATATCCAGCGAGTTGAAGTACCCAAAATCGACAGTGGCCTACGTGATTGGCAAGTGGAAGATGAGAGGTGACTGTCGGAATGTGACCTGACCCGGCAGACCCACAAAACTGGGAGTTAGAGACCGACGGGTGCTGGCCAGAGAAATTCGGAAGAACCGCACCAAATCGATGGGCCACATCCGCGAGGAGTTTCAACAGGCATCCGGGAGTGTTCTTTCGATGAATACCATCCGTAAGGAAGCCCATCTGCTCGGTTATCATGGACGTGCTGCCGCCCACAAGCATTTGATCACTAAGTCCAATAGCGCTGCTCGGCTAACGTGGTGCAAAGAACGTCGACAGTGGACCGTTGAACAGTGGAAACAGGTTCTCTGGAGCGACGAATCAAGGTGCATCCTCTCCCGTTCAGATGGCAGGGTCTGGGTTTGGGTCTGCCTGGAGAACGCCTCCTGCCGGAATGTATTGTGCCAACTGTGAAGTTCGGCGGCGGTAGAATTATGCTATGGAGGTGTTTCTCCTGGTATGGCACGGGACCCTTGGTCGCAATTTCTGGTAAACTCAACGCCGAGACCTACTGCACCATTTTGAATGACCATGCGCTTCCTACGTTGTGGCAGTTTTACGGGGTGGAGCCATGTTAGTTTCAGGATGACAATGCTACCTGTCATGTTGCGAGGTCCACCATGGCTTGGTATGGTGACAATGGGGTTAATCGAATGGACTGGCCTGCGCAAAGCCCGGACCTTAACCCTATCGAGCACCTCTGGGACGAGTTGGAGCGTCGACTTAAGGGGTGCCCCCACCGTCCGAAATCGGTGAAGGAACTGACCTGTCTTCTCCAAGCCGAGTGGAAGAAAATACCGCTAGCCGTCGTGCAACGCCTGGTTGAGAGTATGCCCCGGAGGGTCACAGCTGTAATCGCCGCTCATGGAGGCTCCACCAACAGTTGAAGGTGAATAAACTTCGTTTTCCTTTGCTATCACAGGTGTCCAATTACTTGTTGGTAGATAGTGTATATTGCAGTGCTACTTTGTGGTGTGCATATAGTTGCACACTAAATTATTTTTGTAAACGCACTCTTTATATCGTTTGTATTACGTAGCCTCACTGATGTTATTTCATTGCGTGTTACTTGAGTCAGATACAACGACCGTTCCATAAAACCTAAGAGTAAAATCACACAAAATGAAGAAATATAGGTACCGCAAAATATATGTTTTTCTTTCTCGAAGTATCTTCCCTCGGACGATATGCAACGATCCCATCGTTCAGTCCACTTTTCAAAGCATGTGGCGAAGGCATTTTGTGGAAGCTGCTTTAGCGACCCCTGTACAACTTGAATAAGGTCAGCATCTGCGTTGAATGTTGCCCCACGGATCTTCTCCTTCATTTTCTTGGAAACAACCAGAAATCGCACAGGGCGATGTAAGGACTGTAGGCATGATTTCAATACTGCATTTCGTAAGAAACTGTTGAACACAAGCAACCACATGTGGACAGGCGTTATCATGGTGTTGGGTCCACTTGCCAACTAGTTTCGGTTGCTTAATGGATATGTGTCGTAGCAGACGCTTCAAGACTGAATTACAATACTCAGCATTGACGGAAATTTATGGAAGAACGGCATACTGGTAGACTACACCTTTATGATAAAAAAGATTATCATCATCACCTTCCCAGCTGAATGGTTTGGCGGACTTTTTCGGAGGAGGCGAGCCCGTGTGTTTCCAGACACTCGTTGCGTGCTTCCTGAGGGGGTTGAAATAGTGGGCCCATATTTCATCGGCAGTTATCACTGTGTTTAAAAAGTTTGAATCCTTTGCAATCATTTGTTTCCACTCATAACACACCTAAACTCTGGCTAACAGTTGCTCTCTCGTCGGGTAATGAGATACCCATCTGGAACACACACGATGCAGCAGTAATTTGTCGCGTAGAATTCGGAATGCCGACGTTTTTGAAATATTAGTTGACGCCGCTATGTCTTCACACATGTTGCATCAATCGGAACAAATGATTGTCTGAAGGGGCTATGTCGGGACTATACGCCGGGTGCTCCAAAACTTCCCAGCCAAGCCTCAATAACGTTTCCTTGACCGATTTCGTGACATGCTGCCTAGCGTTGCCATGCAGTAAATTCACGGGACGCAATCCTTTGCCTGCGAATGGACGTTTTTGACAGATTTCCTGGTTCAATCGCAGCAATTGTTTCTTGTAGCGATCAGCAGTAACAGTGTGACCCTGTTACAATAATTCATAATAGACCATACCCTTCATATCCCACCAGATGCACAGCAGAACTTTCTTGGAGTGAATATTGCGTTTCGGTGTCGAAGTCGTTGCTTTACCGGCGTCTACCCAGCGTTTTTTGCGTTTGGGATTGTCGTTCCATATCCACTTTTCATCACCCACTACGATTTTCCACAAATCAAGATTCAAACACTTCGTGACACGTTCCTCCTTGTTCCTCTGGCTCAGGTCATGTGGCACCCATTTTCCTTCCTTCTGAATCTTTCCCATTGTGCGTAAACGATTGGAAATGGTTTGTTGAGTTACAACCAGTTATTCAGCTAATTCCTTTTGCGTTTGAAACGAATCTTCATCCAGCAATGCTCGCAGTTCCGTCTAAACCAAAACTCACACATGCTTTTTGATACAATATTCTCTCCCAGAACAGAAAAGATCGATGCCCATGCTTTTACAGCACTTTTTCCTTGATGAATTCATAACGAATGCAGTGTCGAATAAATTCCGCATCGCTTGCCATCTTTCACCTACCGATGTGCAAGTGCGTTTGACTGTTGAGCAAACTTCTGTGTCACATTTTATACTCTAGACCAGTTACGGCCACATGACAACAACGCGGGGGAATGCCGGATATGTAAATTAGCGGTATACGTCACACAAAAAACGCTTTAAAACTTATTTTTACACCAAATACATCCTTCAGTTCATTCAATATCCCTAAAATTTTGTGAGCAGTGTATTGTTGAGATGAAATTCGACTTTTTGTTGTTGTTTTTTTTATCAAAAAACTACTGACTGCGCAGTTTAAAACTTAGAATGCCCATTGGAATACTTTCAGTGTACTAAGCTTTAGACGTGCTAACTGCATCTGGCAATGCGACAAGAAATAACCTTTTTGTAGAACTTATACCTAGCTATAACATTTTTGTAGAACTTATACCTTGCTATAACCCTTTTGTAGAACTTATACCTTGCTATAACCCTTTGTAGAACTTATACCTAGCTTTTTGTAGAACTTATACCTAGCTAGGCTTTTAGAGATCTACTACTGAAGACAACGTCACCACCGTATGATATGATTCCTAGTCTCTGCTTAGTTTTCAGCAGTGATTGACATGAATAACCTACGATTAAAATGGCAGAGTTCATTAACTGTCAACGCAAGAATTTCAGCATTTCCTGTTTCGACGTTCGTCTCAGCTAAAAGAATCCAACAAATTATGGGTCAAGACGCCTCCTTATTAAAAATGGCATTTAACTTTGTTTGCTCAATCTTCCATTGCATTAGAAGTTGTTATTTTCTTCTAGACTGAAGCACTTTTGATTAGAATAATATGTAGATGTGCGATTTACAGACAAGGCTATGAATTATGTATTGCAACATGAGTAGGAATTTCTGTAAGTTATAATATAAGCGATGGTGTGGTTTTACTATCAAACAACCGAGAATCATCTTAAATGGATATCATGCTGTCCAGAATCGCATGGTAAAAAGCAAATTTCTGAGCTCAACATTCGTCATTTACGCTTTCCAACCGTAGGTCGTAGAAGCGTATATGCTCCAGCTTTTTCCGTCCGTCTGTCCGTCAGTCCATCTGTCTGTCGGTACGATAACTCACGTAAAAATGGTTCGATTTCGATGAAACTTTAGTATGTGGTAGGGGACCACCAGGGGACGAACCCTATTGAAAATGGGTGAAGTGGGGTCAAAGGTCATGCCATAAGAGCGGGATCCATTTCATTGCCTTTATGCGTCATAACATGCGTAAATATGGTTCGATTTCGATGAAATTTCAGTATGTGGTAGGGAACTACCTGGGCACGAACCCTATTGAAAATTAGCAAATTGGGGTCAAAGGTCAGGCAGGGCATAAGAGCGTGATTTATTCCATTGCCCTTATGCGTCATAACTTGCGTAAAAATGGTTCGATTTCGATGAAATTTTAGTATTTGGTGAGGAACCACCTGGGGACGAACCCTATTGAAAATGGGCGAAATGGGGTCAAAGGTCAGGGCATAAAGGTGGAATCCATTCCATTGCCTTCATGCGTCATAACATGCGTAAATATGGTTCGATTTCGATGAAATTTTAGTATGTGGTAGGGAACCACCTGGGCATGAACCTTATTGAAAATGGGCAAAATGGGGTCAAAGGTCAGGCAGGACATAAGAGCGAGATTTGTTCCATTGCCCTTATGCGTCATACCTTGCGTAAAAATGGTTCGATTTCGATGAAATTTTAGTATGTGATAGGGAGCCACTGGGGACGAACCCTATCGAAAATGGGCGAAATGGGGTCAAAGGTCAGGACACTGGAGTGGGATCCATTCCATTGCCCTTGTGCATCATAACTTACCAAAAAAATGTTTCGATTGCGACAAAACGTTATCATGTTGTTCCGGAGGTATAGTGAACCGGTTCTGTTTAATATAATCGAAATGGGGTCAAAGGTCAGGACACAGGAGAGAGATTTGTTCCACAGCCATTATCCTCATAACTTGAGTAATAATTTCTGGTATGTTGGAAAGCGTATCATAATCAATGCATTGCATGATTTTACTAACTTGTTTTATACATATACACAGTAATTTAAGACTACACACTTGTGATGTTGAGTCAGAATAAATTATCAACGTTTATTCACAATTAAATGTTTTATTAACATCGACTATAGTTTCGCAGAGCGTTATTATTTGTCCTGATAATGTCGAGCCAAACCAAAAACCCCTGAAGATTAAGAAAGCTGTAACGTATACTCTATATTCACTTTCCTTTTGATTTTATTATCTCTGGTTATTTTATTTTACTATGTAAATTATCTTCTTACTGAACGAAATATTATTTCACCCGCTGAATGAGATCTGGCAATGAGTGTAAGTCATGACGTGGTGGTAGCTAGTATATAGGCGCGTTCATCGAGACTTAGGGAGAGCTTTTGTTGATGTTATGAGAGAGCGTTGTTGTTTACGGAAAGCGTTTGTAATACGAGGAGAGATTGTGTTGTTATGAGGAGAGATTCTTCATTATTGTAAAACAAGTTGTGTGTGTGCTTTAGATGACCAAGAGTCTTATAATAAAGAAGTTGCCGTAAGTTAGTCTTTCTCAATTCATAGTTTTTGTCAGACCTCTGTCTGGCTGTTAGGTTTATAACATTAGTTTCTTACCATAAATAACCAGCGTTAAGACTTTATTTACGTTCGTAATTAACTAGTAACAACACCCTTTTGAATTCACTATTTTGAAACTTAGTACAAGTATATCATTAGCTAGCTGGTAGGTAGAGCATCATTCATATTAATTAGCTTAGCGGAAAGAAAATAAAGCTAATTCATTATAAAGCCTCCGAAGTGGTCTGTGACGTCAGAGCTAGCGGGCCGACTACAGCGTCGAGCTCGCCGCTCATGAAAATGCCGACAAAGTACCGCGGTGTTTACGCATAGAAATTGTTTCTTGAGTGCGATACTGTCGCACACACAGCAATAAATCGACCATATTTTTTGTATGTATTTTTTATGCTTAGATAACATCAAAAGATTACATCCTTAGCTTTCATTTTTTTCGCAGTTTTCTGCAATGGTATCTGTAAATCGGGGAATTTCAAAATTTTGCTCTTGAGCTGGGAAATAATTTCATGTACCAGTCTTAAAAATAAATATTTCACGAAATTTTTCCTTTAGTCGTCAGTTCGGCTAAAGGAACACAAACATAATAGTTCTTTCACGCATAACATGAAAAGCCCAGCATTTTACTTTAAGAATTTTTGCAACTACGAGTCTTTTAAGCGCGTGAATGGCAAATTGGTAGGATTGTATAAACATAATCATTTCATTTAAAATTTTTAAAAATTCCCTTCACGTTCGATTTATTAAAATGAAAAAAAAAAAAGGCAATTCTCTAATTACGTAAGAACGCGAAAGCAAAATTTCTTATTTAGTGAGTATATTTCGTAAAAATACGGTAAGATCTGTGGTCAAATCTCTTGCAACTATTTCTAGAAGGGAAAAAAATTATAAACTAAAATCACTCAAGAAAAGGTTCTTTGTCATATGAACACGGAAGGTATTTTTTTTTTTTTTGTTGGAGTTTTTACGACCACCGTGAGCAACTCAATGGGCTATAAGCAGTCGCCCGTCCCTAATTTAGGGTCACTGGTTCCAGGGAAGGGAGAGAGCCAGTGCCGTAAGACAAACACAACATCCATGCCTGACCAGGATTCGAACCCGGACCCCTTACGGACGAATGATCAGAGGCCAGCGCCTTAGACCACTGCGCCACCGGGGCGGCGACGGAAGGTATTAATTTGGATATCTTCGAATTTATGCACATAACATTCCACATTTTATGCTGGGGTATCAGAATGTCTTTTTTTCCCAACTTCGTGAAAACATATTTTATACAAAAGGTGTTAATTTTCTCCAGCAGTATATTCATTGTAAAGCAAACTTTTCTTTTTCATTTTTCAACTGAAACAGATATTGAAAATATTAGTTAAAAGTTAACAGACCCCCCCCCCCCCAAAAAAAACAAAAAAAAAACAGAAAATACTGTATAAGCATCATACAAATGTGTTCCTTCATTATGCATGAGTAGTTTCTTTTCTGCACGATGTGCTTCTTGCAGAGAGGAACGTTTCACTGCCAATATTCTTAAAACTATCCTTATGTAGTTTCAGGAATATGGCAATGAATGCAACTAGGAATTAAAGTGCTACTTTGTAGAAGAGTTCAATGTAGACAATTCAAGTTCATGGTTTTCTAATCCGAACCCCAATCTCTACCACAACTTACTTTAAATTCAATTGTACGCAGAACATGCTATCGTGAGAACAATTAAGCTTAACTAAACTTTGAATTCACGGTGGGTTCAAAATCCTTTATGGGTACGGAAGAAATCGATCTTCTTCGAAGGCTTTCATCTTTAGGAAAGCTGAAAACAGTGGCTTTTGGGCGTGCTTTATAAATTAGATCTACATAAAGGCACCAATATTTTCCAAACATGTTGTATAAAACCGCTAACTTACGTACATGACAACCGAAAGCTCAATATTGACCAATGCCGCATGAACGCGAAGCTAATATCGGAACTCACTTTTTTACGCTTTCCAACCGTAGGTTCAAGAAGCATATATGCTCCAGCTTTTCCGTCCGTCTGTCGGCACGATAACTCACGTAAAAATAGTTCGATTTCGATGAAATTTTAGTATGTGGTGTAGGGGACAACCAGGGGACGAACCCTATTGAAAATGGGTGCAGTGGGGTCAAAGGTCACGTCATAAGAGCGGGATCCATTCAATTGCCTTTATGCGTCATAACATGCGTAAATATGGTTCGATTTCGATGAAATTTTAGTATGTGGTAGGGGACTACCTGGGCACGAACACTATTGAAAATGGGTGAAGTGGGATTAAAGGTCAGGCAGGTCATAAGAGCGGGATTTGTTCCATTGCTATGCGTCATAACTTGCGTAAAAATGGTTCGATTTCGATGAAATTTTGGTGTGTGGTAAGGAACGACCTGTGAACAAAACCTATGGAAAATGGGTGGAATGGGGTCAAAGATCAGGACATAAAAGCGGGATCCATTTCATTGCCTTTATGCGTCATAACATGCGTAAATATAGTTCGATTTCGATGAAATTTTAGTATGTGGTAGGGAGCCACTGGGGACGAACCCTATTGAAAATGGGCGAAATGGGGTCAAAGGTCAGGACACTGGAGTGGGATCCATTCCATTGCCCTTGTGCATCATAACTTACCAAAAAATGTTTCGATTGCGACAAAACGTTATCATGTTGTTCTGGAGGTATAGTGAACCGGTTTTGTTGAATATCAACGAAATGGGGTCAAAGGTCATTGCACAAAAGCAAGATTTATTCCACATCCATTATTCTCATAACTTGCGTGAAACTGCATCTATTGCGACAAAACTTTAGTATGTTATTCGTGAGGTGATTTTTTTTTTTTTTTTTTGATTGGAGGTGTAACGACCACCGTGAGCAACTCAATGGGCAATAAGCAGTCGCCCGTCCCTAATTTAGGGTCACTGGTTCCAGGAAGGGAGAGCGCCAGTGCCGTAAGACAAACACAACATCCATGCCTGACCGGGATTCGAACCCAGACCCCCTACGGACGAATGATCAGAGGCCAGCGCCTTAGACCACTGCGCCACCGGGGCGGCATTCTTGAGGTGTACTGAACCGGTTCTGTTGAATATCATCGAAATGGGGTCAAAGGTCAGGACACAGGAGCGAGATTTATTCCACAGCCATTATCCTCATAACTTGAGTAATAATTTCTGGTATGTTGGAAAGCGTATCATAATCAATGCATTGCATGATTTTACTAACTTGTTTACATTGCGCACTGACAAGTGACATGCATCCCGTGACGTCACTGAGCGGCACGTAGTCCTCGCCTGTGCCGCTCAGTGACGTCACGGGGATGCATGTCACTTGTCAGTGCGCAGTGTAAAGCGCTCAATAGATGCTGTTAACCCACGTTTGTTGCATTCGGATTAGTTATCTGCTGTTTATTTGGTTGTATTTCTGACATTGAATTTTTTTATTTAATATCTTTAGTACATCGTTTTCGTACAATGGCTTCCTGCGCTGTTGCTACGTGCCGAAATACCTGCAGGAGTACGAAACATAATTTTTCACTGTTTCCCTCGAAACGATCCAATAGCTACAAAAGACTGGGTTAACAGGTGTTGCAGAGCAGATTCTTTTAGTTAGAAAAATACCAGGATTTGCAGTGAGCACTTTTTAAATACTATAGTAAGTACGAAGACGATATGATGAATCGCCCGCTTGGTTTACCAATGAAAAAAATATTGAAATCGTCGGCTATACCAACAGTCAATTTACCGAGATCAAACGTTGAAAATGTCACTGCAAGAGGTGAAATACAAGGAAAGAGAAATATACTGCAGGATGCTTTTGATAGACTTAAAAATCTTAGTCCCAAGAAAAGGTCTTTTGCAGAAAATGTGGCCCCAATTCAACCTGCTTGAGATGAAGAGACAATTTTCTGCGTGAAATGTGATATGTTCCAAAAAAAAAAAAGTAACTTTTTTAAATGACAAATTGTCAATAACGGAAGAAGAGAAACTTCCTGAAAACAGGTAAAAAAAAAAAAAAGGGGGGGATATTTTAAAGAGCTTTTCTAGCAAAGCCAGAAGATGGAATCGTTCGCGCCGGCTTTTATTGGAACAAATCAGATGAACTGAAATTTAAGGTTTAAAACCAAAATACGAAATATCAAAAAGTGAAAAAAAAAATGGCAAATGCTTTCGAAACATACTTACAAAAACACAGGTAACCTCTCTTGTAGAGGGTAAAAGTCGAATTAAGTGGACATTTGAATATCCGAAATGTTTCACAAAAATTACAGTAGCCGAGGTTTGAAGAGACAATTTTTTTGCGTGAAATGTGATATGTCGCTACCCCCCCCCCATGAATTTTTTAAATGACAAATTGTCAATAAGTGAAAAAGAGCTTAACTTTCTGAAAACAGAAAAAAAAATGAAAAAAAAAAGATATTTTAAAGAACTTTTCTAGCAAAGCAAGCCAGAAGATGGAATCGTTCGCTCCGGCTTTTATTGAAAGAAATCAGAGAACTGAAAATTAAGGTAAAAAAACAAAATACGAAAAATCAAAAAGTGAAAAAAATTACAAATGCTTTCGAAACATACTTACAAAAACACAGATAACCTCTCTTGTAGAGGGTAAAAGTCGAATTAAATGGACACCTGAACATCCGAAACGTTTCACAAAAATTACAGTAGCCGAGGTTTTGTTATTAACAAAAAGCATATTTTCGCGTTTAATGGAAGTAATACATATATATATATATATAATTGAAAGAGCGAGGGAATATGAACTTCCATTGTGCATGGCTTTTATCGATTATGAAAAAGCCTTTGATTCGGTGAAACCATCAGCAGTTACAATGGCTCTGAAAACCTGCGGTATTGAAGATGCATACATTAATATTATTAATAACATCTATGAAAATGCAAGTGCAAAGATTAGGCTGTTTGAAAATACAACACACATAAAAATTGGAAAGGGAGTGAGACAAGGTGACACCATATCTCCGAAGCTCTTTAATGCCACATTGGAGGGTGTTTTCCAGTCACTGAGCTGGGAAAACAAGGGGATAAAGATTAATGGAGATTATCTAACCCACCTTCGTTTTGCTGATGACGTAGTCATTTTTGCAACTAGCCCATCAGAGCTGCACAGTATGATCCAGGAACTTGCTGACAAGAGTAAAGAAGTGGGATTAAAAATGAACTTTCGGAAGACAAAAGTGATGTTCAATGCTTTTACAAGAAATGAAGATTTATCGATTGATGGAGAAAAGCTGGAGATAACAGACACGTACCTTTATCTTGGACAGCAGATATCAAGTGAGGGTCACATTGATGAAGAAATTAATCGGCGTACAAAACTTGCCTGGAGAGCTTTTGGAAGAAACAGCATAATTTTCAAGAGCAATATGCCATTATGTCTTAAAAGAAAAGTGTTTGATCAATGCATCCTTCCAGTGCTTACGTATGGTGCAGAGACGTGGACCTTAACTAAAAGAGACATACAAAGGCTGCAGACAACTCAAAGAAGCATGGAGAGGTGCATGCTTGGTGTAACCAGGAGAGATAAGAAGAGGAACTCGTGGATCCGAAAAATGACAAGAGTGGAAGACATCATGATCAGAGTTAAATCCTTGAAATGGCAATGGGCTGGACATACTGCCAGAAGGACAGATCATCGATGGACAGCCGAAATTTTAGATTGGATTCCAAGGGACAGGAAAAGACCCAGAAGAAGACCACATGGGAGATGGGTGGATGAAATTCGAAAGTATGCAGGGGTGACATGGAGGAGACTGGCACAAGACAGACCGTTGTGGAGGAAACTTGGGGAGACCTTCGTCCAGCAGTGGATTGATAATGGTTGACAATGATGATGATGATGATATATATATATAAGGAAACAATCAATGATTAATTCTGCTTCACTCCTTTTGCTTCTTTAAATCATTTCACCATTTTGTTTAATATTCGGCAGCTCAGTAGTTGTATTTATCATCAGAGTTCCCCTCACAGAGCAAAGCAAACGCGATTCCTAACCCTCAGTGATGCATCCCAGCTAACGTCACCAGCCGCAACTTCCGGAGACAACTAAAATCTGCCGTATGAGCCAGCCCTTGTATCTAGAGCCCTGGATTGCGATGGCCCTCTGACCGTGACGTCACACCCCATCGCAGTTGGAGCCCTGGGGATTGCTCTCCAGGGGTTGTGGCCAAACGCTCTGCGAAACTATAGTCAACGTTAATAAAACTTTTAATTGTGAATAGACGTTGATGATTTATTCTATATTCGTCATTTCACTTATTTATCTATGGGTTCAACGACCACCGTGAGCAACTCGATGGGCTATAAGTCGTCGTTGGTCTCTAATTTAGGGACTCTGACTCCAGAGAAGGGAGAGATCCAGTGCCGTAAGACAAACACAACATCCGTGCCTCACCGGGATTCGAACCCGTACCCATCTCGGACGAATGGTCACTAGCCAGCGCTTGGACCACTGCGCCACCGAGACGGGGTCGTCATTTTTATTCAATTGCACTGGTGATTTTGTTTATTCATTTATTGCCCTTCTTTTGATTTTTATCTGAACACTTCGTTTAAATACTCTTAGATACTCTTGACTACAAAAGTACCCGGACTGGGTCCGTAAGTCCATAGGTAGTTAGAGTTATAAAACTGAAGCACATCCTCCTTCAAAATAAGACCCTCTTGCAACAACACATTTCTGCCAGCGGCTGTAGAGTTCGTCGAAGCATTTCTGGAACCGATTCTTTGCAATGTCCTTCAGTACAACCAGCAATGCGTTTTTCACTTCTTCTGCGCTCGAAAACCGACGACCTTGAAGTCGACGTGTAAGCTCAGGGATGAGGTAGAAGTCGCAGGTGTCGAGATCAGGTGAGTACGGTGGTACAGGGGTCGAGATCAGGTGAGTACGGGAGGACAGAATTCTTGTTTTGGCGAGAAACTCACGAACGAGGAGTGGCTTGTGTGCAGGTGCATTGCCGCAAAACAGCACCCACGATTGAGCGCCCCTACAATTGGGACCTCTTCTTGCGGATCGACGCGCATAGACGTCGCATGTTGTCCCAGATAGAGCTCCTTGTTGGCAATGCGTTCTTCAGCGATAAATTCAAGATGAACAACACCCTTGATGTCGAAGAAGACCTCTGGCATGATCTTGCCTTTGCTGCGATCTCGGCGGAAATTCTTCTTGCGTGAAGACGATGGCGCTTTCCACGTAGCTGATGCCCGCTCAGTCTGCGGGTCGAGGAGGAAGTATCATTTTTCATCCCTCGTTATGATTCTTCTAAGAAATTGTGCGTCTTGGTCGGCGGCGGTTACGCGATCGCCCGCCATTTCCATCCGTATGGCCAACTGATCTTCAGTTAACATGCGTGGGACGATGTGATGACACACCCGATGCACCATCAGATCATCATTTAGTATCCGTTGACACGTAGTCTTCGATATCCCAGCAGCTCGATTGTCTGTTGTCTGTTGGCGCGTACGATGGCCGCAATTTTCGAAGTGTTTTCACCCGTTCGAGCTGTCATTGGCCACCCGCTTCGTTCGTCGTCTTCGACCGCCTGTCTGCCTTCCCTGAAGCGTCGATGCCGATCGAATGTTTGTGATCGCGACAGGATGTTTTCTCCATAAAGTTGCTTCAACATCTAGTAAGTTTCTGTTGGACTTTAGCTCAAACGAACGCAAAACGTAATGTTAACACCTGCTCAAAAAACGCCATTTTTCATTAACCGCCGAACACTGCGCAAGTTTCTCAGAATACCCGGATGTACACTGGCGAGCAACTGAATTAGAGACAGCTGGCGTTATGCAAATGTGGCGCTGTGGGCGGCCCTGTAAACGGAAACGACATGACGTATGCAGCGATCCGACAATATAAGGAGTGATGCGACGGGAATCAGTAAGAGTCGGACGCAGTATTTGATCTAAGCGCATTTGATCGTGGGCAAATTTTCGGGACCCGACGAATGGGTCACTCCATCTCGGAAGTCGCACAGGCACTGGAATTTTCACGAGCCACTGTGTCACGGGTGCACCGTGAGTACATCGAATCCGATAAAACCATCCCTGCAAGGACCGGCTGCCGTGGACAACAGCGTGTGGATGAGCGGGGTCATCGTCGGCTAACTCGCATTGTAACAGCGGATAGACGGGCCTCAGTGCAAGAAATTACTCGGCAATTTAACACTGGTTCACAAAAACGTGTAAGCAACCACACCATCCAGAACCATCTCCTCGCTATGGGGTACAGAAGCCATCGTCCCACGACGGTACCGCTGCTGACCGCACATCACAGGATGCAAAGATTATCATGGGCGCGGGAACATCTCCACTGGACCCTAGACATGTGGAAAAAGGTTGCCTGGACTGATGAATCGAGATTCACGTTGGTACATGCGGATGGCAGGATACGAGTACGGCGCAAACCACATGAAGGGATGGATCATTCTTGCCAGCAGGGTACTCTTCAAGCTGGTGGGGGTGGCATTGTTGACTGGGGACTGTTTACGTGGACTGAAATGGGACCCCTGGTACGTGTGACATCGTCCCTCATAGGTCAACGTTACCGGGATATCCTGGACGACCATTTGCTCCCGTTTGTGCGTCTTCAACATCCCGCTGTGGATCTCATCCTGCAACAAGACAATGCAGCTACCGAATTGTATCCGAATGGTTGGATGAACACTCCACCGACGTGACCTCGCTCCCTTGGCCAGCTAGGTCACCTGACATCAATCCCATCGAGCACATATGGGATGCCATCGAGAGAAATGACCCCCTCCATGAAATCTTCGTGAACTGTGGGAGCTTGTTCAGGGGTCGTGGATCCGTATGGCTTCCCAACGCTTCCGGTGTCTTGTCGAGTCCATGCCGAGACGAATCGCCGCCGTCATCAGAGCATAAGGTGGTGCTACGCGTTACTAGACAGGTATCTCTAATTCAATTGCTCTTCAGTGTATGTTTACAAATATTTTTTATAACCTTCAATTTAATAACAAGTTAAATCAAATTAGTTTTTATTTAAATAATACTTATATAACAGTAAAATTATACTACCAATTATTATATCTTAACTTAAAGATAAGTTTATTAGAAAATCTTATAGGAGCAAATTCAAATATGGGTGGCCGGGTGGGGGGGGGGGGGGTGCACATAGAAAATTTGGCCTAGGGCCCCAAAAGCCTTAAATCCGGCACTGCATATGCCCTCAGCGACAGTAATGAGTAAAAATAAATACTTTGGGCATAATTTTCATCCTATTTCAATTCGTATTTTTTGTGGATTCTCCACCGTCAAAAATGACTTTTTCCGAAGTATTCATTCCTCTATGTCATATATTTTGTTTAATGTAGAAAAATTTCTAGTGTATACATACTTAATAAAAAATGATCCGCAATTACACAAAATACATGTTCGTCTAGTTACTTACCTCAGAGTGAGGGCAAGTTTTTGTGCAGGTGTTATTCGCTTCTTCCCTCGATTATATGAATTACAGGCTATTTCATCTTCAATGAGAGTCAAAATGAAATTAAATTGCTCCCTTGTGAATCTGAAATATGCTTTAAACTTAAGTTCATCATCGAGCAAAATAGTTTTCTATCAAGCTTCCGTGCACTCATTCTTTCTCTCGACATAAATACATCGCACCAACTCGTTTTCGTTTGTGCAACCGTTTAAGTATTTATGTGATCCTCATCTTCTTCCACTTCTTCCAAGTACTTGACAAGCCATAAAACACATAGTTTCTTCTTTAAAACACACGTTTTTACACTTTTTGAAACGCATTGCATTGTTACACGAGTAGATGTCCTCACACTGTCGGGTCACGACTGGCTTATTCCGTCGTCGTCTGCGCCGTGGAGGAAAAACACTACACGCCAGCGTATTACGTTACGCAGTGCCCGACGTGATTGAGTAGCGTTTTCCGTTCTCCACTGCGTATGAAACCCGTTGCTAGGAAACCCCGCTTTAAGAGGGTGCGTGACTGGTTCCAGGAACACGACAGCAATGTCTCCGTTCTCCCTCGGCCGGCGAAATAGCCCGACCTCAATCCCATAGAGCACTTGTGGGACTATTTGGATCGACGTGCCGACCCACAACCACATCATCTCCGGGACCTCCGTGCTCTTCTGCAGTCCGAATGGGCAAGTGTGCCTCGGACAACCTTCCAGGGCCTTCATTGCGTCCATGCCACGCCGTCTCGCCGCTGTCATCCGGGCCAAGGATGGTGGTTCCCATTATTAGGTAGGTGGTCATATTATTCTGATACAATCGTGTATATTATCGATAATCTGGGATAGAAACACAAAATTCATTGTCTATACATTAATGAATTGTGGTTCACCTGCGCTGAAAATTTTGAGTTCCGTTATGTACGTGTATACGTATACGTTTTTGTTTTTTCTTCTTATCTTTTAACTAGATCAGCATCTGATTTACTACTTTCTGGGCCTTACAGTTTCACGAATTCTTGAACTTTAGTTTTTGAAGACATGTTTCAGTTACTGCAAAGATTATTACAGACATTTGACGTGGACCAGGAACATCAAACAGAGTTCATCGCGCTCTTTCCACGTTTATAAGTGAGTCACGAAAAAATTACCATTGGCCGCCACCGGGAATCGAACCCAGTCTTCCAGTTACGCGCCGGATATGCTTCCACTGCACCACAGCGGCCTCCAATTCCTCCACACTCACACACTGGAAAGAGCGATGACCTCTGTTGATGTTCCTGGTCCACGTCAAATGTCTGAATTAATTATTAATTCGCTTTCCAATTATTATTTGTTCAGTTGCTGCTTACCATCTTTGGTGAATCCCCAGCATTGTGCGGGGCTCCAAGAAGCAACCTGCCAAATTGGCTTGGCAGTTAGTGTGAGCTGTGGTGCAGTGCAAGCATATCCGGCGCGTAACGGGAAGACTCTGGGTTCGATTCCCGGTGGCGGCCAATGATAATTTTTTCCGTGGATCACTTATAAACGTGGAAAGAGCGATGACTTCTGTTTGATGTTGATACTGCAAAGATAGTTTTTTTCATTTGAAACTAATTAAATAAATATTAATTCCCGAATTCTTTAATTCCTCTCACTTAATAAATTTGCTCTGAAATTCTTGTAATTCTGGAAATTTTCAGGTATTTGAAAAAAAAATTCGTAATTAATTTGTTTATGATAGGTAAGTCTTGAAAAGAAAAGAAATTTCGTCATATTTGGATTTCCTTTCTCACTAAAACCGAAGAAATAACATATTGCAATTCTGAATTCAGCTGCTGCAATAAAATTTATAGCAATGGAATAAAATCTCCGATAGTCTCTCTCAGAGAACGTACCTTGTCTAGCGCTTCAGCAACGGAAGTAATTCTGTTCTTACATTAAATTTCATTAGGGATGTTTTATCTTGCAAGCTAGAACAGTAGGCAAAATGTTTAAAATCTATATCTTTAAATCACAAGGCCGTTTCTTATCCTCCAGCGCCACCTACTGGTACATTGTTCATGCTTTTTCTTTTTTAATAAAAGCTATTGACCCTTTGTACAATCCCCCGTAAGCGGAACGATACACGGGGAATCGGGAACTACTTGAAAGCGTTCTGATTCGGTAGTACAGCCAGACATAATAAAAAATAAACGAAATAGCCTATGTCCACCGGAAAGAAATAAGCTTCCCAACGGTGAAAGAATTATCCAAATCGGTTCAGTAGTTTTTGAGATTAGTAAAAAAATTCCGTATATTATCATGAACTTCTTTCTTTCACGTTGGGTGTGATCAGGTTGTATGTAAACAAAGCGGAACGATACACGGGAAAGCAAGAACTACTTGAAAGCGTTCTGATTCGGTACTACAGCCAAAAATAATAAAAAATAAACGAAATAGCCTATGTCCACCGGAAAGAAGTAAGCTTCCCAACGGTGAAAGAATTGTCCAAATCGGCTCAGTAGTTTTCGAGATTACCTCAAACACACAAACAAAATTTCTCTCTTTATATATTATTAGTATATGCCTTACGCAGTTACTGAACTGAAACACTTCCCTTCGGCAGCTGTGACGTAGTGTCTACTTCGCTCCCAAACACACACGGTCTGCCTGCAATCCCACTCCAGATGCAGCTAAGTGTAACTTACTTTCTGATTCACTTACGTATAATGAATGCATTTAGCTACATATCAGTCAGAATATTTTTCTATTGTATTTCTGAAGTGCCTTTTCTTTATTGTTACAGTAACTGACGATATCTCTGCCTGCGAATATGATGGGGAATTTTACGAAGAAGGAGAGGAATGGAGTCCTGATCCGTGCACTTCGTGCAAATGCCTGTTAGGGACTGCAATCTGTGACAAAGAAGAATGCCAACCAATCGAATGCAGGACACAAAAGTACATTCCTCTCGGGAAGTGTTGTCCGGAGTGTGTCGGTAAGTTTCGAAAGGTATTTTTATTAATTCTATCGGTGCAAAAGCAGATGTGTGTGATTTCAGGAATTATTTCTGCTCTAGTATTCCGTTGTACACTCGTGTTCATAAAAAAACAAAACGCCTGAAAGGAGTAGAGCGACGACTTCGATTTGTACAGGATATGCTAATCAGGCAATACCGCAGATATTATTGGCATTTCGGGGTCATAGGTGCATGCGTACTGCGTCCAGGTAAATCAGATTGCGCAACGTCACAGAACGGAAACCGGCCGTTTTTCTGATATCAGTGCTTGATCAGTGATTGGTCTGCAATGTGTAAGGCTGCCTCGTCGTCGGTTGTACAATCTCAAGACAGTTGTACAGTCTCATCAGCGAGTTCGTCAGAGGTCGCATTATCGGTGTAACTTGTCGCCCTTCAAATCAATCAGGAATGCACAGTGTTGAAGAATAAAGACTTCTTACCTGCCATTCAATTTTTGGACGACGGCTCTTGAATCCCGGGTGTTGTGGTCGTTAATCAGTTGGCAATAGCACATTAATGCAAAAGAAATTCGTGTTTCCGCTGTTGTTGACACAACGAATTCACACGAGACTCAAAGAAACATCTAACATATAATTAACACAACACATGACCGACCACACACAGACTAAAAGATACGTAACATAAAACACCGGCGTTATTCTTCATCTGGAGTTCCATCTTGTTCAAAACACACGCCTTCTCCTTTTTCGAGTTCAAATCACACGACTTTTTTTCTCCTCTCGCTTCCCACGGAGTGACAACGCCCTCTATCAGAATTGTCTCCACAGCTGCTCGGATTTTATTTATTTTTTCTCTTCGGGAGTTGTTGTTCTTCCGACAATCGGAATGAGAAACTGTAATCCTTCCTCTCTGAGAGGTTGCCGGTCGTATGGAGCTCAGTGTGTCCGCCGTGATAAGAGTGTGCAGGGAATGGTACAAAAACGGAGTAGGACATGAAGACAGGATTTTGGACGTCGTAACGCCAAGGGACAGCCGTCTTCTCATGAGGATGTCTTCGAGAGACCATTCTGCATCATCAACGGTGTTGGCGCACCAGTGACGAACTGTGACGCATTCTTCCATGACACCTATAACGATACGTCGCCGGTTATTACAGTTCAGACTGCAGACTCGTCGGCACCTCCTCAGGCTACCTTTAACAACGCAGCAACGGACTACCAGTCTGCAGTGGTGCATCGAACGAAGGGAGTGGCGTGACGAATGGCACAATATCGTGTTCTCGAACGAAACGCGCTTTTGTTTAGGCTAAAATGATGGACGCATATGCGCCCGCCGACGACAGGGGGAGAGGCGTCAAGAAGAGTGTATTCGCACTAGGCGTACAGCAACAACACGAGGCATTATGGCCTGGGGTGCTGTCGGGTTCGAAAGCAGATCACCTCTCGCGTGAGTCTGTAACACCATAACGAGTGCCCGTTACGACAATGACATTCTACGGCCAGTCGCCCTTCCATACCTGCAGGACATCAGCAGGACAATTGCACACCACATGCTGCAGCGACAACACGTGCCTTCTTCACGGATAACAACATTCCACTTCGGCCGTTGCCGACCACATAGCCGGATTTAACACTCACATAGAATCTCTGGGACATGCTCAAACGACAGGTGCAAAGGTAAGACTCTACGCCAGCAACTCTTCATGAACTTTGGACGCTGGTCAATGCAGCCTGATTCTTCAGACCAGACCACTTCCAATCTTCCACGGTCCAATCCCGATGATCTTGGGCCCATTTCATGCGTTCTTGGCGATGACGTGTAGTGAACATGAGAACCCGGCTGGGTCTTTGGCTACGCAGGCCTATGCGCAGAAGACTGCGATGAACTGTGTGCTGTGACACATTGCCCTCATCACCACTGTTGTATCTACGGGTGATTTGCAGCACTGAAGCCCTGCGGTCGCTGTGAACAATGAGCGACAGTCTCCGCTCTCCTTTGGCATCAATGAGCTGCGGACGACACACAGCTGGACGACGGTTCGTCGTTTGCCTATCTGCGCACCACTTTTGATGCGTACTAACTACAGCGGCACGTGAACAACCCACCAGCCGCGCCGTTTCCGAGATCCTAGTTCTGAGGCGCTGTTCCATCACAATTTGTCCTTTATCAAACTCCGATAAATTGGCAGCTTCTCCCATTTTGACTCCGAACACTCTACTACCCAAAAGCCATTCTTCGGCTTGTATATATACTGCTCTGTGAACTTCACCTGTGCCACCGTTCGGTCTCTGGGGGAAAGCCGCTGGTGGCCTAGTAGGCAACGTTCGTGACTGCTGCGGAAAGGACCTCAGGTTCGATTCCAGCAGGTACAAACGCTCTATCCACTAAATATCCGCCGTGCTTTGGATGGGCACGTTGAGCCGTCGGACCCCGGGTACTGGCTCCCCGGTAGTGAATAACGGCGTCTTCTACCTCGCTTCCGTGTGACTTTCCTATCGGGCACTCTAGCCCAAATCTCCTAGCTTCCTATTTCTAAGGGTTGTTTAAGACCTGGGGTCAGCCACTCCCTTCCTAAAATCCTCTACATATGATCTGATCTGATGAGCACATTAAGCCGTCGGACCCCGGGTACTGGCTCCCCGGTAGTAAATAAGGGCGTCTTCTACCTCGCTTCCGTGTGACTTTCCTATCGGGCACTCTAGCCCAAATCTCCTAGCTTCCTATTTCTTAGGGTTGTTTAAGACCTGGGTTCAGACACTCCCTTCCTAAAATCCTCTACATATGATCTGATCTGATCTGATGGGCACATTAAGCCGTCGGACCCCGGGTACTGGCCCCCCGGTAGTAAATAAGGGCGTCTTCTACCTCGCTTCCGTGTGACTTTCCTATCGGGCACTCTAGCCCAAATCTCCTAGCCTCCTATTTCTAAGGGTTGTTTAAGACCTGGGGTCAGACACTCCCTTCCTAAAATCCTCTACATATGATCTGATGGGCACATTAAGCCGTCGGACCCCGGGTACTGGCTCCCCGGTAGTAAATAAGGGCGTCTTCTACCTCGCTTCCGTGTGACTTTCCTATCGGGCACTCTAGCCCAAATCTCCTAGCTTCCTATTTCTTAGGGTTGTTTAAGACCTGGGTTCAGACACTCCCTTCCTAAAATCTTCTACATATGATCTGATCTGATCTGATGGGCACATTAAGCCGTCGGACCCCGGGTACTGGCCCCCCGGTAGTAAATAAGGGCGTCTTCTACCTCGCTTCCGTGTGACTTTCCTATCGGGCACTCTAGCCCAAATCTCCTAGCCTCCTATTTCTAAGGGTTGTTTAAGACCTGGGGTCAGACACTCCCTTCCTAAAATCCTCTACATATGATCTGATGGGCACATTAAGCCGTCGGACCCCGGGTACTGGCTCCCCGGTAGTAAATAAGGGCGTCTTCTACCTCGCTTCCGTGTGACTTTCCTATCGGGCACTTTAGCCCAAATCTCCTAGCTTCCTATTTCTTAGGGTTGTTTAAGACCTGGGTTCAGACACTCCCTTCCTAAAATCCTCTACATATGATCTGGTCTGATCTGATGGGCACATTAAGCTGTCGGACCCCGTGTACTGGCCCCCCGGTAGTAAATAAGGGCGTCTTCTACCTCGCTTCCGTGTGACTTTCCTATCGGGCACTTTAGCCCAAATCTCCTAGCTTCCTATTTCTTAGGGTTGTTTAAGACCTGGGTTCAGACACTCCCTTCCTAAAATCCTCTACATATGATCTGATCTGATCTGATGGGCACATTAAGCTGTCGGACCCCGGGTACTGGCCCCCGGTAGTAAATAAGGGCGTCTTCTACCTCGCTTCCGTGTGACTTTCCCATCGGGCACTCTAGCCCAAATCTCCTAGCTTCCTATTTCTAAGGGTTGTTTAAAACCTGGGGTCAGACACTCCCTTCCTAAAATCCTCTACATATGATATGATCTGATCTGATGGGCACATTAAGCCGTCGGACCCCGGGTACTGGCCCCCCGGTAGTAAATAAGGGCGTCTTCTACCTCGCTTCCGTGTGACTTTCCTATCGGGCACTGTAGCCCAAATCTCCCAGCTTCCTATTTCTAAGGGTTGTTTAAGACCTGGGGTCAGACACTCCCTTCCTAAAATCCTCTACATATGATATGATCTGATCTGATGGGCACATTAAGCCGTCGGACCCCGGGTACTGGCCCCCCGGTAGTAAATAAGGGCGTCTTCTACCTCGCTTCCATGTCACTTTCCTATCGGGCACTCTAGCCCAAATCTCCTAGCTTCCTATTTCTAAGATTTGTTAAGGACCTGGGGTCAGACACTCCCTTCCTAAAATCCTCTACATATGATCATCATGGTCTCTGGGGGCGCTCATTTTTCTAGACTGGCGGTGGTCATAATGTAATGGCTCATCTTTGTATGTATGAAGAAAGCCTCTTAACAAGGTCATTGCATAAATATTTTACCTATCAAGTAGCAGAGGAAATGTGCTGGCTGAAAATCTTATCAAGTTCATTTCAAGGTATTTCGTGATTGATCAGGTAGCAAAAGAATATTTGAGCTGGGAGAAAAAGCCTCTTAAATTCATTTCAGGAATATTTTCTGATCGATCAGGCGGAAATTGCCTCTGAACACAATTTCGAAGTAACCAAACTTTACTACAATAATAAAGCCCCTACAATGCGAATGCGTAAAATATAATAATATCTATTCTCAATGCGAAAAATATTTATGGTTTCAGAAATATCGAGCTTTTATTGTTTTTGCAAGTATTGTGTTGGTGCGAATGAAATGTCCAGGGTGAACGAGCAGTGGAGACAGGCCCCCACCACAGCGGAATGGAACCACCCACAAGTGTTGCGGGGTATATTACGTCGCATAGTTACTATAAATAGCTAGCACATGTGTGAAGAACAAGGTTCAGGCGTGGTTTGTTTGTACGTAACGTGGCTTGCAAAGGAAACATGCAGACGCCGGATTTGAGAGTCATCTTCCTGTACGAATCTAAACTGGGCCATTCTGCAGGAATTGCCGCTCGAAACGTTAACAAAGCGTTTGGGGAGAACACAGCCAACGAATGAACGAACGATTCGGCGATGATTTGTGAAGTTTCGAAGCGGAGATACGGACCTCCAAAACGAAAGCACGTGGTCGTCGACATGTTGCTGTTTCTGACGATGTTCTTGTTATGTGTGGTTGACGCGGACCCCGAAAAACGTGTCGTGAGATAGCGGCAGTGGTAGGTGTCCACCACACGACAGTTGTTCGGCGTCTGGCTGCGCTGGGTAAGGTCGAAAAGGTGGACATGTGACTGCCGCATGAGTTGACAACTGCCAACAAGACTAGGCGTTTGGAAGTCTGCACGGCGCTGCTTGCCAGAAATAAACAGGAATCTCTACTGCGTCGAATCGTCACCTTCGACGAGAAGTGGGTCCTTTATGATAATCGGAAACGATCTGCACAATGGTTAAGTAAAGCACAGCCTGCTGGACGACATCCTAGCCAGCCCTAGCTACCAAAAAGATGATGCTCCTTGTGTGGTGGTCCACAGCCGGGATAATTCATCGGCGTTTCTTGGCAAGATGCCAAACCATCACTGCATCACGTTATTGTGCTGAATTACACCAGATGCACCGAAAATTTCTGCGGAAACAACCGGCTCTGGTCAAAAGACATGGTGTTCTTCTGCTCCAGGACAACGCTCGCCCTCATGTCGCACAACGCACGATGCTGACACTAAGTGCCTTGGGCTATGAAGCACAGCCTCATCCTGTCTATTCCCTGGACTTTTTTTTTTTTTTTTTTTGATTGGAGGTTTAACGACCACCGTGAGCAACTCAATGGGCTATAAGCAGTCGCCCGTCCCTAATTTAGGGTCACTGGTTCCAGGGAAGGGAGAGAGCCAGTGCCGTAAGACAAACACAACATCCATGCCTCACCGAGATTCGAACCCGGACCCCTTCGGACGAATGATCAGAGGCCAACGCCTTAGACCACTGCGCCACCGGGGCGGCTCCTGGACTTGTCTCCGACAGGCTATCATCTGTTTCGTCGCCTGGATCATTTCCTGTCCGGGAAACAGTTCACGACAGACAACGAGGTTCAACGTGCAGTTGATGATTTCTTCGGGTCCCAGCCACAAGACTTTTTTCGTTCCGGGATCATGGCCTTGCCGGACAGATGGCAACAATTTGTCGAAAAGTTGTGCTACTTTTCTGTTCTCACAGTCCACGTTTGCTGGTCTTTTGCACCAGCCCAATACTTCTAGGTGCAAAAAAAAAAAAAAAAAAAAAAAAACGTTTGTGCTGTAACTAAAAGGGCCTTTAAACGCACACTTAAAAATGTGCATTACTTTCAGCTCTGTAAAGAAGAAATTTGAGTAACAAATGGAAAACAAAAGTAAAATTTACCTACTTGTAAAATTTTACCTATTGGCATTTCTTCTCACAGGATAATTGGTTTTGCTCGAACGAAAATAATATCTTCTAAAACTCATTTCAAAATTCGATTCCGACTTTTAGAGCTCCAAAGACGGAAAATTTTCTATATAAAAACTGCGAATGCGTAAAATGTTTGACACATCTGAATTATGATTTTATGACTGTCAGCCACGATACGAATTTTTGAAAATCTCAAAAAGTTCGATGTGCAAGGACAGACAGACGAAGAAACAAAACAATTATATTAACACTTGTTTCCGCACCAAAAAGGGGTTATCAGTGAAATAGTGACGTACTACAGAGGTGAAGCACGTTTCAAGATGACAAATCTGTATGCGATGCGGTCCGTCGGTGTAGCTTAGTCGGTTAAAAAAATTTACTCCGGAGCGAAAAGACGAAAGTTCGACCCCTGTCGCTGATAAATTTGTGTTTTCACAGCCGCATGATTAAAACGTAAATTGTCTGCGATTTGTTTTAAAGGAGAGAAATTGGAAAAATATGATACAATGGAACCTCTGTTGTACGTTTTTCACTTTTATATGTAATTTTGAGTTAGTCCCGATATTTTGTTGTTTCTTTCGCTTTTTAACTCGGTTATACGTAATTCATTTATACGCATTTTGCGATTATACGTTGAATTTCAAATTATCAAAAACATACGGTTCTGTTATTCTTTTATACACTGAAGAGCAATTGAATAAGAGACAGCTGGCGTTATGCAAATGTGGCGCTGTGGGTGGCCCTGCCCTGTAAACGGAAACGACATGACGTATGCAGCGATCCGACAATATAAGGAGTGATGTGACGGGAATCAGTAAGAGTCGGACGCAATATACGAAGGATCTAAGCGCATTTGATCGTGGGAAAATTGTCGGGGCCCAACGAATTGGTCACTCCATCTCGGAAGTCGTGCAGGCACTGGGATTTTCACGAGTCACTGTGTCATGGGTGCACCGTGAGTACATCGAATCCGGTAAAACCATCCCTGCAAGGGCCAACTGCCGTGGACAACAGCGTGTGGATGAGCGGGGTCATCGTCGGCTAGCTCGCATTGTAACAGCGGATAGACGGGCCACAGTGCAAGAAATCACTCGGCAATTTAACGCTGGTGCACAAAAACGTGTAAGCAGCCACACCATCCAGAACCACCTTCTCGCTATGGGGTACAGAAGCCATCGTCCCACGAGGGTACCGCTGCTGACCGCACATCACAGGGTGCAAGGATTAGCGTGGGCGCGGGAACATCGCCACTGGACCCTAGACATGTGGGAAAATGTTGCCTGGACTGATGAGTCGAGATTCACGTTGGTACATGAGGATGGCAGGACCACATGAAGCGATGGATCGTTCTTGCCAGCAGGGTACTCTTCAAACTGGTCGGGGTGGCATTCTCGTCAGGGGACTGTTTACGTGGACTGAAATGGGACCCCTGGTACGTGTGACATCGTCCCTCACAGGTCAACGTTACCGGGATATCCTGGACGACCATTTGCTCCCGTTTGTGCGTCTTCAACATTCCACTGGGGACCTCATCCTGCAACAAGACAATGCACCGTGCCATCGCTCCCGAATTGTATCCGAATGGTTGGATGAACACTCCACCGACGTGACTTCGCTTCCTTGGCCAGCTAGGTCACCTGACCTCAATCCCATCGAGCACATCTGGGATGCCATCGAGAGATATGTTCGAGGCTCTGACCCCCCCCTCCATCAAATCTTCGAGAACTGTGGAAGCTTGTTCAGTTGTCGTGGATCCGTATGGTTTCCCAACGCTTCCGGTGTCTTGTCGAGTCCATGCCGAGACGAATCGCCGCCGTCATCAGGGCATAACGTGGTGCTACGCGTTACTAGACAGGTATCTCTAATTCAATTGCTCTTCAGTGTATATTCGTTTGAGCTTATTTCAGTTCATTATGCTAACCCCGAGTTAATTCGTTCCAGCCAAGGTTAAAGGGTTTTTAAGGAACATTTTATACCCCTTTAAAGCATAAGTTTTACAATAGTACACTCTTTATATAAAAAGAAACACATACACCCAGAAGGAATCCTACAAACGAAATGGAAATTTGTATTGGTATGGGCAGTATACATGTATTGGAAAAGAAGTGACTGCAATTCCAGAGCAGTTGTGCTATTTATTCGGATAAAACAGCTGCACGAGTGGAACAAGTCAGTACGTTGTAGCGCCACCTCTGACTCGGATACAAGCGGTTACCCGGTGTGGCATAAACGCATACAGTTCACGGATACTGTCCTGCGGTATAGATTGCCAGATGGTGTCAAAACTGCTGGCCAGTTCTCAGACACTCCGGGACGGGCTTAGGTGGCGTTCCATTATGTCGCAAACATGTTCGATCAGTGAGAGGTCGGGCAATCGGGCTGGTCACGGAAGGGTGTCGACATTGCGGAGGCAGGAGTGGGAGAGCCATGCCGTGTGTGGCTGTGCATTATCCTGTTGTAAAATTGCTGGGTGATGCTGCGACAGGAATGGCAACACAACAGGTCGTAGGATGTCGTCGACGTACCGTTGAGCCGTCAGTATAGTACGGAGGACAACTGAGGGTGTCCGGCTATCGTAGTAAATGGTTCTCCAGGCAGTCACTCCCGTTGTGTGACCCGTGTACTATTCCATGGTAAAGTCAGGATCCGCGCACTGACCGGCTCGTCTCCTGACACGTATGCTTTGGTCATCGGCGCCAAGTGCAAACCGTGACTCGTCACTGAAGATAACGCGGCGCCACTAGATACTATCCCACGTTGATCGGGCCCGACACCACTACAAGTGGTGCCGGCGATGCTCGCTGGTCAATAAGCGGCGGATTGGCCTCCTCGAATGTATTTCCCGCGCCGCAAGTCGTATGGCAACTGTCCGGATGGCCACCTGTACCTGTAGACGACTCAACATAGCCACGGATGTTTGAGAGCGACGAATTCGGTTCTGTTCGTGCGGTTCTCACAGTCGTTCGATCCTCGCGTTCTGTTGTTGCCCTCGGCCGTCCACTGTCCGCGTGCCGCTAGGTTGTGCCGTCTTCTACCCATTAGCGCCAACATCGTCTGATTGCCGCGTCGCTCCGATCCAAATGCCTGACGAAACGGCGACTTGACCTGTCGGCCTCTCTCAGCCCTCTATACGTCCTCTCTGAAACTCGCTCAACTGCTCATATTGTGCACGGATCCGACGTCGAGGCACCCTCACAGTCTGTGGAGGTAAATGCAACAGCAATCCTCTATCACAATTGTCCCTGCGTGCGAGCTTTGCTCTTGATATACCCTTCTCGATGCGCGGTTTCAATGCGCTTTTGCATATTCGGCCCTTATGTAGTTGCATGCGGAGTTTCATCAGAATCAAACTGAACAAGCTATAAGCTTTTTTTTTTTTTTTTTTTGCTTTTATATACCCTTCTTCAACCTATACAGCTTTCTAACTGTAGGTTGAAGAAACGTATATGCTCCAGCTTTGTCCGTCTGTCTGTCCGTCCGTCAGCACGATAGCTCACGTAAGAATGGTTCGATTTCGATGAAATGGTAGTATGTAGTAGGGGACCACCTGGGGACGAACCCTGTTGAAAATGGGTGAAATGGGGTCAAAGGTCAGGACATAGGAGTGGTATCCATTCCATTGCACTTATGCGTCATAACTTACGTAAAAATGCTTCTATTGCGACAAAACTTTATCATGTTGTTCCGGAGGTATACTGAACCGACTCTGTTGAATATCATCGAAATGGGGTCAAAGGTCAGAACACAGGAGCGAGATTTATTCCACAGGCATAATCCTCATAACTTGAGTAATGATTTCTGGTATGTTGGAGAGCGTATCATAATCAATGCGTTCCATGATTTTACTAACTTGTTTACACTTTCCAACCGTAGGTTGAAGAAGCGTATAGACTCCAGCTTTGTCCGTCTGTCTGTCCGTCCACACGATAACTCAGGGAAAAAAAAATTTCGATTTCAATGTAATTTTAGTATGTGGTAGGGGATAACCTGAGGACGAACCCTATTGAAATAGGCGAAATGGTTTCAAAGGTCAGGACATTGGAGCGAGATTTATTCCACAGCCATTATCCTCATAACTTAAAAATGCTTCTATTGCGACAAAACTTTAGTATGTTGTTCCTGAGGTATACTGAACTAATTCTGTTTAATATAATCGAAATGGGGTCAATAGTCAGGGCACAGGAGCGAGATTTATTCCACAACCGTTATCCTCATAACTTGAGTAATAAGTTGAGTAATGATTCCTGGTATGTTGGAAAGCTTATCATAATCAATGCATTGCATGATTTTACTAACTTGTTGCTAATGGTAGTTCAAGTTGAATAATAAAAAATTCTATCAATAATCTGGGATAGAAACTCGAAATTCTCGTTGGAGACGTTAATGCATTCAGTTTCAACTACTGTAAACTTTTTGGGTTGATTTACATATATGCTTTTCCTTATAACGAAATCTGCGTCTGTTTTACTATTTTTTTTTTTTTTTTGCCTTATAGTTACATGCTACAGTTTTGGAGAGTCTGTTCCAGTTACAGCAAAAATGCTGATTTCATTTGAAAGTACTTAAATAAACACTAATCTTTGCATTCTTTACTTTCTCTCACTTTATAAATTCGCACAAATACATTGAATTCCAGAAATCTTCATTTTTTAAGACAGTATTTCGTAATTTTTTTGCTTATAACCAGTAAGTCTTGCAAAGAAAATCATTTTGCCATATTTGGATTTTCCTCTTCACTGAATGCGAAGAAACTATTACAATTCTGAGTTCAGCAATCACAATAGAATTTGCAAAGAATAAAATTTTTAACAGTCTTTCTCACTCAGAGAATGTACTTTGTCTGTTGCTTCAGCTATGCGAGTAATTTTTTTAATAAAATCTTCAACAGTCTCTCTCAGAGAACGTACCTTGTTTGCTGCTTTAGCAATGCAAGTGTTATTTTTTTTAATAAAATCTTCAACAGTCTCTCTCAGAGAATGTACCTTGTCTGTTGCTTCAGTAATGCAGGTAATTTTTTTAATAAAATCTTCATCAGTCTCTCTCAGAGGACGTACCTTGTCTTTTGCTTCAGCAATGCAAGTATTTGTTTTTTAATAAAGTCTTGAACAGTCTCTATCAGAGAATGTACCTTGTCTGTTGCTTCAGCAATGCAAGTAATATTTCTTTTGGAATAAAATCTGCCGCCCCGGTGGCGCAGTGTTCTAAGCGATGGCCTCTGATCATTCGTCCGAACGGGGTCCGGGTTCAAATCCCGGTGAGGCATGGGTGTTGTGTTTGTCTTACGGCACTGGCTCTCTCCCTTCCCTGGAACCAGTGACCCTAAATTAGGGACGGGAGACTGCTTATAGCCCATTGAGTTGCTCACGGCGGTCGTTAAACCTTCAATCAAAAAAAAAAAAAAAATCTTCAAACGTTTTTCTCAGAGAATCACCTTGTCTGTTACTTCAACAATGCAAGTAATCTTTTTTTGAAATAAAATCTTCAAACGTTTCTCTCAGAGAATGTTATCTTATCTTGTCTGTTACTTTAGCAATGCAGGTAATTTTTTTTTTGAATAAAATCTTCAACAGTCTCTCTCAGAGAATGAGAATGTACCTTGTCTGTTGCTTCAGTAATGCAGGTAATTTTTTTAATAAAATCTTCACCAGTCTCTCTCAGAGAATATACCTCGTCTGTTGCTTCAGCAATGCAAGTATTTTTTTTTAATAAAATCTTCAACAGTCTCTCTTAGAGAACGTACCTTGTTTGTTGCTTTAGCAATCCAAGAATTATTTTTGGAATAAAATCTTCAACAGTCTCTCTCAGAGAATGTACCTTGTCTGTTGCTTCAGTAATGCAGGTAATTTTTTTAATAAAATCTTCAACAGTCTCTCTCAGAGAATATACCTCGTCTGTTGCTTCAGCAGTGCAGGTGATTTTTTTTTAATACAATCTTCAACTGTCTCTCTCAGAGGGCGTACCTTGTCTTGTGCTTCAGCAATGTAAGTTTTTGTTTTTTAATAGTCTTCAACAGTTTCTATCAGAGAATGTACCTTGTCTGTTGCTTCAGCAATGCAAGTAATATTTTTTTGTGTTGATTGGAGTACTTTGATAATTTGTTTTCCAAAGTAGGCCACAAAACTCCGCTTCCGGGCCGTTTATGAATCACCGCTCAGCCACTGTTAGTGACAACTGCAGAAAACTTAATTCTTGAAAAATCTAATCCCTTTTATAAAGCAGGTTATCTTTAGACCAGGAGCGCAACTAGAAATATCTTTCGGAGGGTTGATATCGATGAAAGCTGTATGAATAGTACGCCAAGAATTTGCATGCAATGTCGATATATTATTGATAGAGGCGCGTTTCAAAGTACCCGGAAGGCAAAATTCGAAAAAAAAAAATTGTTTTAAATTTATTAATAAAATTCAAATCTTTTTCTCCCTAATGATAGCAAATTTATGTTTCTGGGAGAATTAGCAGGTTGTTCAAAATGAATTTGAAGTTAACTTACCTTTGAATTTGAAGGCAACTTACCTGCAGGACTTACTAGACACTTGAAGTTAACTTACCTACATGAAACTGGAATTAGGGGGGCCAGCATATCAACACAAAAACAAGTTGCCTGTTGCTATTTTAATAAGGTGAATCCCATATTTTGAGATTTAACACAAGATGACTTGCTAAAAAAGTGTTTGCATAGGGCACCCAAGACAGTAATGAAAGTTTCAACGCTGCAGTGAAGACTTGCACACCGAAAAGGGTAGTAACCAAACTTTGAAATTGGGTGTTCATGAAGCTATACTAACTTTCAACACTGGTAAATTTGGAAAATTAAAAACATTGTAAGAACTTCCTATCAAAGTGAGTGATAATGACGAGGAACGGGTTCGGAAAACAAATATTTCGGAACTAGACGCTACAAAAGATGTCGGAATTAAACAAGGGCAGAAATTTATGCTTAAGAACGCAGTAGATGATGATAATTATCTATCAGGAATGCACTAGTAGCTGCAATGCAAAAGGTATGATAAAATGTCAAGCATTTCGACATTTTTCTCAAAACAGCAGAATTTATTAGGTTCTTGTAACTTTTCCTGAAAACTAGTACATGCTATCCTCTTAATAATTAAAGCTATTGTGTATTACTGCATATACTGAAGCAGAATTTTGTTGCTGCCATGAAAGGAACAATTTGTTTTCAGTCCCATGGTACACAGACATTCGTGAAAACACAAGTTTGTCCGCGACGGCCATCGAACCCGTGTCCCCTCAGTCCGGAGTAAGTCGCTCTCCCAACTGAGCTACGCGGTCAGAATGTCTCGCTGCAGATTTGTCGTCTTGACACATGTTTTCATCTCTGTAGTACGTCACACATCACATAAGTAAACAGACACCTGATTTGTTAATAATATTTGTTTCCTGTCCACATGGAATGGGAGGAGCTGTACTGGTAGCTGGATTTAATATCTGGGAGCCATATCCTTTACCGTACGTAGGGCTTTTACCCTGTCAGACATTATGCAAATGAAATCAGCAATGATGCTCTGTGGAATTGGAGCCCATGATTCACGTGACAAGGCCAGCTGGTGTGCCTTGTTGGTTGGTTTCTGTGGCATCCGTCGTAATTTTCCATCCAATATGGCCCACAGGTGTTCACTTGAGTTCATATCAGGACTCTGACTTAGCCACGACAGTTTCTGGATGGCGTTTTGTTCGTGCTATGTTTGGGTACGTTTTGCCCTATGAAGTGGAGCGCCATCCTCCATGAACGAGGAGGTAGCCTTTGACATCTCTGCCACTGGGGAATTTTGGCAGCAGGCCACACTCAAGGTTGGTTGGGTATTTGTTTGCATTGATGTTGCCTTCACATACTATGAGGACTGAAAGATCAGTCATCCATATGGCTCTCCATATCATGACACAACTTCCCATATCACAGTTGGCTGTAGGTGCTTCAAGCTGAATTCCTGGTTGGGCAATCGCCACTCCCAGGCTCTGTCACTATCTGAAAATTGTGCAAATCGGGACTCATCGGAGAATATGACAGTGTGCTAAAATGCTAGGGGTCACTCAATCATGTCTGTCGTCCATGCCGATCTGCGACGAATATTTGCTTCTCGCAAAAGAGGTTTACGTCGAGCCGCTCTTTCATGATAGTCGGTGAAAGTACGGCTGAGCAGTTCTGAAACTCACTTAGAACTGTTCTGCAATCTCAGCGGCCTTGCTACGAGGATTGATTTCCACAGAACGCTTGACAGCTCGAAGGCACGTCTGTGACTGCCTAGGGTGTCCCGTACATGACTCTGGTGCTTCCTTGCCTGCCTTCTTGCATTCTACTAGCACTCGATTAACTGTGGCAAGTAGAATTTGCAGGTTTGCAGCAGTCTGACGCTAACTGGCCCTGAGATCCGATTGTCTCACGATTTGTCCTCTCTGAAAGTCGGTTAGTTCCTTGGCCCCCTTGGGTCGAGGTATGCTTGTTTGGTGTCACCTACTCACTGATTGTCCTGCAAAATATATTAAAGGGAATTCGAGCATCCAATGCAATAAAGACTCCACTACATAGCAAAAATGACATTATGACAAGTGTCTATTTACTTATGTAATGTCTATACCGAGGAGCCATTACATTATGACCGCCTACCCAATAAGCTGTAGGACCTCATTTAGCCCGCAAAACAGCGGCTACTAGGCGATGCACTGATTTGATTAGGTAGCGATAGGTATCTTGGGGTATCTGGTACCATAATGTCAACAGCAGGTCCTCCAGTTCCCGTACATTTCGGGGCGGTGGTGATTTAGCGCGAACCTGCTTTTCCAAGTCGAACCACAAATGCTCGATTGGGTTCATGTCAGGCGAAATTTGAAAGCCAGGGCATTAACAGAAAGTCACCAACATGTTCCTCGAACCATTACTTGACGATTCTGGCAGTGTGGCATGGCGCTTTATCCTGTTGCCATGAATGGGTGAACTTGGTCCGCAACGACGTGCAGATACCTGACAGCTGTCAGGGATTGTGCTATCGGGATGTGGGGCCTCAAGTGTCCCAAGAAAACGTCGTCCACAGCATAACACCGCCGGCGCCGGCCTGTTTCTGCCCAACAGTGCATCCAGATGCCATAGCCTCCATTGGTAATCGGTGTATCCGCGCTCGGCTGTCTACGTGATGCACCAGGAATCTTGATTCTTCAGCCCAAGCAATTTTCTTCCAATCATCCACGGTCCAATCTCGATGACCTTGGGCCCATTTCATGCGTTGTTGGCGATGACATGAAGTGAGCATGGGGACACGGCTAGGTCTTCGGCTACGCAGGCCCATCCGCAGAAGACTGCGATGAACTGTATGCTGTGACACATTGCCCTGATCAGTGATTTGTCGCACTGTGGCCCTGCTGTCGCTGTGAACAATGCGCGACAGTCTCCGCTCCTCTCTGGCATCAATGAGCTGCGGACCACACACGGCTGGACGACGGTTCTTCATTTGGCCATCTGTGCACCACTTTTCATACGTACTCACTACAGCGACATGTGAACAACCCACCAGCCGCAGCGTTTTCTAGATCGTAGTTCCGAGGCACCGTACCGTCACAATTTGTCCTTTATCAAACTCGGATAAATCGGTATCTTTTCCCATTCTGAATCCGAACTCTCTACTTACCGAAAGCCGGTCCTCGGGTTGTATATATACTGCTCTGTGAACTTCCCCTGCGCCACCGTTTGGTCTCCAGGCGCGCTTATTTCTCTAAGCTGGGGGTGGTCATAATGTAATGGCTCATTGGTGTATGTAGTAAAAAGTTCGCAAAATTCTACCTGTTCCATTTTAAAAATGAAAACAAATATTGCATTTGTTCAAATCCTTAAGATTGAGGTACAATATATACAGGGGTTGGACAGAATAACGTGAACACCTAGGAAAAGAAGGTTTTATGTACCTAATGTGATGTAGGACCACCTTTGGCATTCAAAACCGCATGAATCCGCCTTGGAATGGAGGCATACAACTTGCCATGAGAAATTCCAGTGACAAATGATGTCATGAATGATGGCACAACTTGGCAGGAGAAATTCCAATGGCCTTCAGATCTGCTGCCGTGCCCGGCAAACGACAGAGCTACAAAAGGACTGTAAATTGCGTGTGCGTGCTAGCTCGAAAGAAATGCGGGAAAGGCAACATTTTTTACGCTTTCCAACCGTAGGTTGAAGAAGCGTAAAGGCTCCAGCATTGTCCGTCTGTCTGTCTGTCCACACGATAAACTCGCGTAAAAATGGTTCGATTTCGATGAAATCTTAGCGTGTGGTAGGGGACAACTTGGGGACGAACCCTATTGAAAATGGGCGAAATGAGGCCAAACATTTCGCCCATTTTCAATGGATTCGTTCCTATTGAAAGTCAACTTGGGGACGAACCCTATTCAAATGGGCGAAATTGGACATAGGAACGGGATCCGTTCCATCGCCCTTATGAGTCATAACTTACGTAAAAATGCTTCGACTTCAACAAAACTTTATCATGTTGTTCCAGGCCGCTCCGGTTGCGCAGTGGTCTAAGCGAAGGCCTCTGATCATTCGTCCGAACGGAGTCCGGGTTCGAATCCCGTGAGGCATGGATGTTGTGTTTGTCTTACGGCACTGGCTCTCTCCCTTCCCTGGAACCAGTGACCCTAAATTAGAGACGGGCGACTGCTTATAGCCCATTGAGTTGCTCACGGTGGTCGTTAAACCTCCAATCAAAAAAATGTTGTTCCGGAGTTAAACTAAACCGGTGTTTTATTGAATATCATCGAAATGGGGTCGAAGGCCAGGGCACAGGAGCGAAATTTATTCCACAGCCATTATCGTCATAACTTGATTAATGACTTGAGTAAAAATGCTTCTATTGCGACAAAACTTTAGTATGTTGTTCAAGAGGTATATACTGAACGAATCAATAGTTAGGGTAGGCAGGAGGGCTTGTAGCGCGCGATTTCTGGTATGTTGGAACGCGTACTATAACCAATGCATTGCATAACTTGTCTCTACAGTTCCGAAGTTTTGTGAACGGCGTTGTTGAAAAAGAAATAGTCGTTCTGCATCTAAGATAGGGGAAGGGGGAAGATACCCGTTATTTACAACTTTAAGATACCCGTTATTTACAACGTTATTTACAACTTAAATCAAAGTACGAAAGGCGGTACCATAAAAACTGAGAGCATTTTTTTGCTGGCAACAGTGCGAAGAGGAAAAATAACCACGCATACGGCAGAATTAAGGAAGTATCTATGGCAACAGTTATCAGCCCTGGCAGACGATTCTGGTTTCGTTATTGCGCAGTTGTTTAAAGTGCGTCTGCGTTTCGCCGTACGGCTATGGAGGTGAGTGATTTAGAGTTAAGAAGGGAACTGCGTTGGGCGATAAAATTTTGCTATCGTTTGGGTAAAACAGCTCCAGAAATAGTTGATTTAATGAAAAAAGCTTACAAAGATAAATGTTTGGGTGAGTCAACGATTTTTAGATCACACCATGATTTCAAAAAAGGGTGTTTGTCGGCAGAACTCGCTCCTAGTCCCGGTCGATGTGAAAGTGTTGTTACGGAGGTTAACACTGTTTTTGGCAATCCAGCAAGAAGATCGACGAATGACGTGTGAAAACATAGTGGCGTCAACTAATATTTCAAATACATCGGCATTCCGCACTCTACACGACAAATTACTGCGACATTGTGTGTGTTCCAGATGGGTACCACATCACCTGATAAGAGAATAATTGTTAAGCAGAGTTCAGGTGTGTAATGAGTGGAAACAAATGATTTCAAATGATCCAAACTTTCTAAACACAGTAATAACTGCCGATGAAACATGGGTCCGCTGTTTCGACCTCCTCACGAAGCACGCAACGAGTGTCTGGAAACGCACAGGCTCGCCTCCTCCGAAAAAAGCCCGCCAAACCAAATCAGCTGGGAAGGTGATGATGATAATTTTGTTTTGGTCATAAAGGTGAAGTCTACCAGCATGCCGTTCCTGCATAAATTACTGTCAATGCTTAGTATTACATTTCAGTCTTGAAGCGTCTGCGACGACACATATCGATTAAACGACCGGAACTGGTGGGCAAGTGGACCCTACACCATGATAACACCCGCCCACATGTGGCTGCTTGTGTTCAACAGTTTCTTACGAAATGCAGTATTGAAATCATGTCCTGATCTCGCCCTCATATATATTTCTTTCTTCACTCTTCACCATGGTTGTTTCCAAAAATGAAGGAGAAGTTCCGTGAGGCAACATTCAACGCAGATGCTGAGCTTATTCAAGCTGTACACAGGGGTCGCTAAAGCAGGTTCCACAAAATGCCTTGCTTGGAAATGTGGAGTGAACGATGGGACCGTTGCATATCATCCGAGGGAAGATACTTTGAGAAAGAAAAACATATATTTTGCGGTACCTATATTTCTTCACTTTGTGTGATTTTACTCTCAGTTTTTATGGAACGGCCGTTGCACAAAGAAATTTGTATTGAAATAGACGAAATAATAAATTCCATTATGAAAAATCAGAAAAAAAAATTCGTTTGACACCCCCTGGAAACAAACGTTGTAGGCGCCAATGTTCAATAACACTCTTTATCAAAATACACGTGTGTTATCTCACACATTGTAGAAGATAAGTGGTGTGAATTCAACGAAAATTTCGGAAAATAACGTTCAGCAAAGTTGCTGGTAAGTGTTCGTCCTTTAACGGAATTTCCGTTTTAAATGTGCCCGTCTTTTTTCACTTCCGTATTTTCGTAGATTTTCCGTCGTCAGTAATTCTGTTTATTTCAGAAAAGACCGTTTCAAGTTTTTTCGTCCGTAGACAGAAATTTCGCAAAATCCAACATTCTGAAAATTTCAGTCCATGTGCGACAGAATCCTTTTGCGCCGGTGATTGAACCCTGGAGGTTTAGGTCCCACGTCTTACCAATGAGCCAGTAAGTCACAAGAATCAGACACACCTTCAAAGTAAAACTAATTGAGCGATGAGGAATATTTCTTTCTTCACCAATGCGAGTGATTAGTCATTTTATTTTCTGTTGGATCTTTATATTTTTTATTTTATTTTTGCCGTAGAAGGTCTTATTAAAAATTATGTATTTTTTCATCGTCATTTTTTGAAGCAACAGAATGATTTTTAGTTTGAGATCTTTTTTCAACTGACAACAACTTTTAATTATTTTTAAGAGAAAGCGCATTGTAGTTTTATATTATTTCACAAAACTTCTAAATATAAAGTTCACTCTATATAGCTATATAGCTTTTCCCTTAAGGACTCCACAGACTGATACATAGACATCGTACAATTACCTGTACAATAATTTAAGTACCCGGTTTTTTGCAGTAACATTATACACAGTCGAGTCACATTATTGTGACCACCTCCTATATTTGACGTCAACAGCGCTTAGCCAATGAAAGAAGGCACGTGTCGTGAGCTGGCTTGGAGGGTATATAAGGTTTATTGTAGGCATTCTGAAAACATATCACTCGTTGCTGTCATGGAGAAAAGGAGAGATTTGTCAGATTTGCAAAAAGGGGTGATTATCAGCTTTCGGTCCAAGTGTGGCAGCATATCTGAAACAGCGCAGTTTGTGAACTGTTCGCGTGCTGCTGTGGTTAAAGTGAATCGTGATTGGAGAAAGGGCACCATTGCGAATAAGCGACGGGGAAACTGCGGAGCACCACGTGCCATTGATGTGCCAGGTGAACCTTGGCTTTGAAGGTGCGTGACGGCCGATCGACACGCTACAGTGGAGCAACTCAGTGACCAAATGAACCAGGGGGCTACCGGAAGTGTGTCTAAAACGACAGTTCAGCGAACCCTGCTGCGTATGGAGCTCCGGTGCAGACGGATGGTTTCCACACCTATGCTGGAGGGTATATAAGGGGCATTGGCCTTTTCTGCCAATTGCACGGCAGTATCGTATCGGAATTGGACCTCCGCTGATTGGCAAAGGATTGTGTTCTCCGATGAGTCACGTCTTCTGCTTCATCGAATGAATGGACGTTGGCGTATAATGCGAGAAACATTGGAGAACAAACACTCTTCAACCATTACTGGAATATCCATTGTTGGTGAGGCAGCGTTATGGTCTGGGGAATATTTTCGTGGCATTCCCTGGGTCGACTCATACCTGTGGAAGCCATACATGCTGATTGTCTTCCCTGGGGCGGATGGTATCTTCCAGCACGACAATGCGACGTGTCACACAGCTAGAAATGTCCGAGAGTGGTTGGAAGAGCTCGATGAAAACTTCAAAGTACTTCTCTGGCCCCCTAATTCCCCAGACTAAAACCCAATTGAGCATCTGTTGGACCAGCTCGATCGTATTTTTGTTCGTTCTATGGATCCTCCACCACGCACCCTCCAGCAGCTGTCAGATGCACTGCACTCAGCATGGCTTCACATACCTGTGAACACCTTCCAGCACCTTACTGAGTCACTCCCAGCCCGTCTAGCTACTGTCCGCGCTGCACACGGCGGTTACTCTGGATATTAGCTGGTGGTCACAATAATGTGACTCGACTATGTATATAATATTTGGAGCACAACAGGGGAGAGGAGAAGAGATATCGAGTACCACAATAACCAAAATTCATGCGATATGCTATTCACAATATCCGATCACGCTACAGAACTTCAAAATCAAATACTTCGACAGACTATGGAAATTTAAACAGTTAGTTATACCACTAAGTATTCCCGTGAATCTCTCTTATTACCAGCAATTTTTGTTAAATTGAAAATTTCCAAAATGTGGATGTTGATTTCATCATTGCCCCTCGGAAGGAAGGAACACTCATGAAAACAACATTCACATTTTGAAAACTTCCAACTCATCACAAGCTTGTGAAAATATGTGTTGCTGTGAAACATATTCTAAAGCTTGATATGTTATCAAGAAAACAGCAAAAACTGAAGTGAAACATACAACAATTTACTTAATTGAAAAATCCTGACTTATTTTTAACAAGTTGGTAAAATCACGCAATGCATTGATTATGATACGTTTTCCAACATACCAGAAATCATTAGTCAAGTTATGAAGATAATGGCTGTGGAATAAATCTCGCTCCTGCGCCTTGACCTTTGACTCCATTGCGATTTTATTAAACAGAATTGGTTCAGTATACCTCCGGAACAACATGATAAAGTTTTATCACAATCGAAGCATTTTTAGTCAAGTTATGAGAATAATAGCTGCGGAATAAATCTCACTCCTGTGCCTTGACCTTTGACCCCATTTCGATGATATTCAACAGCACCGGTTCAGTATTCCTCCGGAACAACATGATAAAGTTTTATCGCAATAGAAGCATTTTACGTAAGTTATGACGCATAAGGGCGATGGAATGAATCCCGCTCCTATGTCCTGACCTTTGACCTCATTTCGTCCATTTTCAATAGGGTTCTGCGGACGGACGGACAGACAGACGTACAAAGCTGGAGCATATGGGCTTCTTCAACCTACGGTTGGAAAGCGTAAAAAACATTACTGCGGCGGTACTTTTTGACTCTCGCATTTGTGTTTTAAAACACGTGTAAAACAGTTAGGTTATGTCTTGCAAACGACAGTTTCAATATTTCCTGCAAGTAAGTGAGTAAATTATACGTTCCCATAATACATTTTTTTGATTTCTATATATCCTTAGATGCCCACTGCGGAAAGACTTTTTGAACGCCCTGTATATACATGTATATTATAGTTCAAAGCATATTTGTCCTGGTCGTGCCCGGGTCAGTTATATGTAAATCCGGGTCGCGTGCAATTATTAGGTTTCCTGGTCGGGGTCGGGTCTAAAATTTTTGACCCGTTTCCAACTCTGATTGCAGCAACACAACAACGTGACATAGATGCAATAAATGGTTTAATATCGTCGACAGGAAATTTATTCCATTCCTCCTTCAATATTTGAAAAAATCGGTCGAATGAGAGTATTTATGCACCCGTATACGTTTACCTAGTTTTTTTTTGGTTTTTTTTCATCAAAGGTTTAACGACCACCGTGAGCAGCTCGATGGACTATAAGCAGTACCCCGCCTAATTTAGGGTCACTGGTTCCAGGGAAGGGACCAGTGACCCTAAATTAGAGAGCCAGTGCCGAAAGACAAACACAACATCCATGCCTGACCGGGATTCGAACCCGGACCCCTTACGGACGAATGAGCAGAGGCCAACGCCTTAGACCACTGCGCCACCGGGGCGGCTAAAAAAAATGGTTCGATTTCGATGACATTTTAGTATGTGGTAGGGGACAACTTGGGGACGAATCCTATTGAGAACGGAGGAAATGCGGTCAAAGGTCAGGACATAGGAGCGGAATCCATTCCATCACCCTTATGCGTCATAACTTACGTAAAAATGCTTCGCTTGCGACAAAACTTTATCATGTTGTTCCGGAGGTATACTGAACTGGTTCTGTGAAATATAATCAAAATCGGGTCAAAGGTCAGGGCACAGGAGCGAAATTTATTCCACAGCCATTATCCTCATAACATGACTAAAAATGCTTCTATTCCGACAAAACTTTAGTATGTTGTTCCGGAGGTATACTGGACCAATTCTGTTTAATATAATCCAAATGGGATCAAAGGTCAGGGCACAGGAGCGAGATTTATTACACAGCCGTTATCCTCATAACTTGAGTAATGATTTCTGGTATGTTGGAAAACGTATCATAATCAATGCATTACATGATTGTACTAAATTGTTTCTTAAGTCCGAGCTCAGGAGTTGGCACCTACCGAGCGACAGCACATGTAATCATACTCACTCAACAAGTATTGATAGTTGTATGCATCAAATGAAACTTATAGTAGACTGAGTGTTTCATATTCTTCTTTTTCTTTTCAACGCTGTTTATCTTTCCCGGCAGCAGTAAAGTAAATACCCTACATCGAGTTTCGATGAAACGGAAATGGGTAACAGAAGTAGTCGAAACCATTGTTGAAATCTGATTTTTGAATGTGGTTCCACAAAGTGACGTAACGATAGCTAATTTCACTCTTACTCAACTATACATTTTACTAAACTATCGCCGCACACTATTTCAACACGTTTTACATAAACGTAACAGTATCTCATTGCAGTTTGCGTAAATTACGAGAACCTAATGCTAAATGTGGTAAAAGCCATTACAAAAATGCATTTTGATGCTATGAAAACAGTGCGTCGTATAGAAATTTATCTCCCTCTCGACCCTGATGTACTGCACGATGCGGTGTAACCTGTACATACCCTAGACCAAAAGTTACCAATCCCTCTCACTAACATACTTGTGATTCAGCTTTTCTTTGTATCTTGAGGTCAGATTTTAGCTTGCGCAGACGGACTTCCTTAGCTACACCACATTTAATCGGTGGCAGGGTCGTTCCTTGAGTTTGTCTAAATCTGAATAAATAATATATAATGGCCGTTCCATAAAAAGTGAGAGTAAAATCACACAAAATGAAGAAATATAGGTACAGCAAAATATATGTTATTTTTTCTCAAAGTATCTTCCCTCGGATGATATGCAATGGTCCCATCGTTCAGTCCACTTTCCAAAGTCAGGCGTTTTATGGAAGCTGCTTTAGCGACCCCTGTACACCCTGAATAACGTCAGCATCTGTGTTGAATGTTGCGTCACGGAACTTCTCCTTCATTGCTGGAAACAACCAGAAATCGCATGGGGCGAGGTCAGGACTGTAGGCAGGCTGTGGCATGATTTCAATACTGCATTTCGTAAGAAACTGTTGAACACAAGCAACCACATCTGGGCGGGCATTATCATGGTGTAGGGATCACTTGCCCAGCAGTTCCGGTAGCTTAATCGATATGTGTCGTCGCAGACGCTTCAAGACTAAAATGTAATACTCAGTATTGACAGTAACTTGTGGAGGAACAGCATGCTGGTAGACTACACCTTTATAACCAAAGAAACTTATCATCATCACCTTTCCAGCTAATTTGGTTTGGCTGACTTTCTTCGGAGGAGGCAAGCCTGTGTGTCTCCAGACACTCGTTGCGTTCTTCGTGAGGAGGTCGAAGTAGTGGACCCATGTTTCATCGGCAGTTATTACTGTGTTTAGAAAGTTTGGATCATTTGAAATCATTTGTTTCCACTCATGACACACCTGAACTCCGGCTAACAATTGTTCTTTCGTCAGGTGATGAGGTACCCATCTGGAACACACACGATTCAGCAGTAATTTGTCGCGTTGAATGCGGAATGCCGGCGTTTTTGAAATATTAGTTGACGCCCCTATGTCTTCGCACGTCATTCTTCGATGTTCTTGCAGGATTGCTCAAACAGTGTTAACAATACGCTCCGTAACAACACTTTTAGGTCAACCAGGTCTAGGAGCGAGTTCTGCCGACAAACGCCCTTTTTCGAAATCATGGTGCCGTCTAAAATTCGTTGACTTACCCAAACATTTATCTTTGTAAGTTATAACGAAGTAAATTTATCCGTCATTTTTGTCCACGCGGGGCTTGAACCCGGGTCCCTTCTTTCCGGAATAAGTCGCTCTACCAATTGAGCTACGCGGACGTTCGTCATCGCTGCTATCTGCTTTTATATCGTGTGCGCCCTGCTGGGCAGGCAGGTCACATCTCCAACCCCTCCCCCCGAAAGAGGGCCGGGGGAGTGGCCCACGGGTCAGCCGTGACCATGAATTGTCGCAGGCAGCCATCTGCTGAAGAACGTGCACTTGAGAACTCCCAATCAATCTAGTGTGTGGAATGCAACGTCACACACATATATTTTTCGAAGCGCTGAAGAAGGGATTCTCCTATTTCTCCTATCTCGCGGAGTGGAAAGAACATCACGCCATTGCGAGATCTTGAACGGCCGGGTCATCGGAAAGTTCGGGCGCCATTATAACGAAATAAATTTCTCCGTCATTTTTGTCCACGCCGGGGCTCGAACCCGGGTCCCCTCATTCCGGAACAAGGCACTCTACCAATTGAGCTACGCGGACTTCGTTATCGCTGCTATCTGCCTTTATATCGTGTGCGTCCTGCTGGGCAGGCACGTCACGAAGCTTTGTTCATTCAATCGTAGCCGTTTTCCCCAAACGATAACAAAATGTTATCGCACAACGCATTGCACTTCTTAACTCTGAATCACTCACCTCCATAGCTGTGTGGCGAAATGCAGACGTACCTTAAACAACTGCGCATTAACAAAACCAGAATCGTCTGCCACGGCTAATAACTGTTGCCATAGATACCTCCTTAATTCAGTTTGTCGTCTGCGTGGTTAATTTTTCCCTTTCGCATTGTTGCCAACGTAAAAAAATTACTCTCAGTTTTTATGGGACGGCCTTCGTATAATAGTAAAAATAAAAGCTGCTTTTGAAAAACTAAGCAGTCGAAATACTTACTATTGCCGCCGCCATTGTTAAGTAAATATTTACTTTTATAACTGACATATCTCCTTTCATTGGTTTTACAACAATGACATTCTTTACTCCACCTACTTAAGTACCAATCAATGTCAGGAACTAATAAACCTTATTGTTTGTTGTTATCATTTACACTGGCGGAAAGTGAAAAAAGAACACCAAGAAGGAATTGGCGGATGATCATGAAATTTACATATGTTAATGGGGTCGAGTTTACGTATGTACGATGTTAATTTCGGGACCAACCGGTGAGCGCTTACGCCACAGCACGCCATAATATGCAAATTATCGTCGGTGGTATTTAAGGAGTACGGCAAAGTGAATGTAATCAGTCGTCGGCGTACGAACACGTGCGAAGACCCTGAAGAAGCTGCAATGCCTGGACATGGAAGACGTGTACGATTTCAGCAGTTATCGGACTTTGAGCGAGGTCGTCTAGTCGGACTCCGCGAAGCCGGGTAGTCATATCGTCGTATTGCGGAGCGAATTGGACGGGAAGTATCGATGGTGGTACGATGGTGGCGTAGATGGTCCGAGGAACATTCCCACACGAGAAGACGTGGAACCTGAAGTCACAGACGGACTGATGAGCGGACCGATCGACGCATAAGAAGAGCGGCGTTGTCAAGCAGAACATGCACTGCGACGCAAATCCGAGCTGCCGTTGCACCTGAAGTGACTGTGCGAACAATCCGCAACCGTCTACTGGATGCAGGACTACGTGCACGTATGCCTCTGGCATGTGCACCTCTGCCTCCAGCGTACCCGTCAGGAACAGCTGCAGTGGTGTCGCCAACGTCTGCACTGGAGAACGCAATGGCGATCTGTCGTGTTCAGCGATGAAAGCAGATTCTGCTTGGGAGCCTCCGATGGCCGTATGCGTGTTCGCAGACCCACAGGGGAGCATCTCCACCCTTTTTGCATCCGCCAGCGACATACAGAGCCTACACCTTGTCTCCTGGTGTGGGGAGCGATCAGCTATCACTCCCGTATACAACTAGTGTTTGTACCGGGTACGTTAAACAGCACCTCCTACATCAACAACATCATTCAGCCCGTTGTTGTGCCATTTGTAAGGTCGGTCCATCGTGGTGTTTTCCAGCAAGATAACGCACGCCCACACACGGCACGTGCAACGCAACATGCACTTCAGGGTGTGAGACAACTTCCATGGCCTGCACGTTCACCGGATTTGTCCCCCATTGAGAACGTGTGGGATTTTATGGGACTACGACTTATCCGGTCTCCACGGCCAGCCACGACCATCCCCGATTTACGCGTCCAGGTTGAGGGTGCTTGGAACTCAATACCCCAAACTTACATCCAACATCTGTACGACAGACTCCATGCCAGAATTGCACAGTGTGACGCAGTTCATGGTGGTTCAACCGCGTACTAACCATGTTACATGGAAATGTTATTTTTCAGTTTACCAGAAAATACAGCTGAATTTTGCCATAATGTTTTGATCACGTTATCCTCTGTATTCTATTATTATGCTGTATAAATTTCGTTGGTATCAGACGTCTCCTTCTTGGTGTTCTTTTTTCACTTTCCGCCAGTGTAATTCCAGTTAGTCGTACCGGACCGTGGCTCTGTGAGGTCGTAAGTGACGTCAATGTGTTGTATGTAAGTAAATATATACTGCCAAATTACTCGTTTCACTTCATACCGACAAAACTCTTGGCATGTCAAAGATGCATAGCATTCAGGTGGACGTCTAGTGATTTTGCTTCTTGTACTTTCAATGGGCAAACTTCTGTACACATTTTCTTCACAATTAAAGCGTTTCCAAGGATGAAATTTTGAACATCGATTAAAATAATTTCATATTATAACTTGGAATACTTAATATTTTGTAAAACAAAACCATAATTAAGCAATCCTACATTCGCTTGTCTACTGACGTCATCAATGTACAGGTCGCGCCATCTTTTTTCTGGTCTCAACACCACCAAAGAAAAGTTATTGATTTTTAATATAATTATGGTTATGTTTTAGAAAATATTAAGTATTCCAAGTTATAATATGAAGTTATTTTAATCGATGTTCAAATTTTCATTCTTCGGAACGCATTAACTGTGAAGAAAATGTGTACAGAAGTTTGCCCATTGGAAGTAAATCACTATATGTCCACCTTAATTATCTACAAAAAGTCCTAGGGTATTTATTATCTCGTGGCTTTTTTTATATTTGTCGAGAAGTGATGTTTAAAAAATCGCATTGTTTGCAATTTTGTGTCACAACATATTTTCTTCCTAAACTGAAACTCTCGTCCACTGCTCCGTTGGTTACATTCTGGGTTCGAGACCTGAAAATGGGTTTATGTGTCTTCTTCGGTTCTGGTTCTTTCTCATCTATAAAACCAGTAACCAAACAAATCAATGCGTACTTGGTGGCCATGTAGGCAGAGGCGCGGTCCTCTGGCCCTCATCTGGGCTATGTCCGAGGTCCGGTCTGGAATGAGGCACGGGCAATGCGTCCATCTTACGGTGCTGACTCTGCGCCTTCTCCACCGGTGAACCAGAGGCATCAAATTACAAACAGACCCTATAAATTTCGTTGCGTGCGCATCAAAATTTGAGGGCCGTCGACACCCCCCCCCCCACACACACACACACCCACTGCCCCTCAGAAAAACTAACTCATTTTAATACTTGTGGAGTATTTAAACCTCAGCAAAAAGATAAACACAAGCAGTTCAATGCCCTTCCAGGAGAAGTTTTTTAATTGCTCACTCAAAAAAAAAAACATTTTAATTTAAAAGTTCGCTCAAGCATTTTTTTTTTTACGCTTTCCAACCATAGGTTGAAGAAGCGTATATGCTCCAGCTTTGTCCGTCCGTCTGTCTGTCTGTCCGCACGATAACTTGCGTACAAATAGTTCGATTTCGATGAAATTTTAGTATGTGGTAGGGCACAACTGGGGACGAACCCAATTGAAAATAGACGAAATGCGGTCAAAGGTCAGGACATAGGAGCGGGATCAATTTCATGGCCCTTATGCGTCATAACTTACGAAAAAATGCTTCGATTGCGACAAAACTTTATCATGTTGTTCCTGAGGTATACTGAACCGGTTCTGTTTAATATCATCGAAATGAGGTCAAAGGTCAGGATACAGGAGCGAGATTTATTCCACAGCCATTATCCTCATAACTTGAGTAATGAATTCTGGTTTGTTGGAAAACGTATCGTAATCAATGCATTGCATGATTTTACTAACTTGTTTCTTTTAGATATCACCATATCTCATTTTTGATGCCCTCATTCTCTCATTCTTCAGAATGATTAATGGAATTGGGAAACTGAATATTCCTTTGGTTTCCTTTTATCATGTACAATAACTTATTCTATTTTGTATACGCGAAAGCTGGATGTTGAAAATGGTTTCATAGGTAATTGCTGAGGCGACGGAACGCTTTCATCGTAATAATTGCCGATGAAATACAAGGTGTCCGAAAAATAACTGTGTTTACTGAAAGTAACACCTACCCTGTCCAACTGGTTCCTGTTCGAAATGAGCCCATCAGATGTCCAGACATGTCTGCACACGCTTCTGCATGTTGATGAAGACCTTTCTCAGGGTATGTGGTGGGATTTGTTGGATGTGGGTCGTTATTGCAGCCTGTAGCTCTTGAAGTGTATGCGGATTACGTGCGTACAGCTTCCCTTTCTGGAAGAAGTCAGGCTGTGTCAGATCAGGTGACCGGGCAGGCCGCATCCCCGTAAGATGATGCGATTTCCAAAGAATTCCTCCAGAAGCTGTATTGACGCGCCAGCGGTGTGAGCAGTTGCCCAGTCTTGCTTGAACTATCCTTCCTTGATTTCCCGTTCCGTGAGTTCGGGTATTAATGGTTGGATAATCTGGGCACGGTATCTTTCTGAGTTAATGATTTCACTGAAGAAAATGGGTCCAATGTACTGCCAGTTTCCCGAAACTTCTCTATGAGCTGATGCATTCAGAACACTACCAGTTTCCCGAAACTTCGCTATAAGCTGACGTACGCATTGCGGTGGGGGAAGTCGGCATCACAAAATTTCCTAGCGAGCTGTATTTGCTCTTCGTCCGTGTACTTGTCGTCATGGCGAAAGACATGTTCCACCAAACACTCTCTCTGTTCAACCATCAACACCATTGTCTTTGTACCGAGACGAGTGATCAATCGACACGTCTGTCTCCATCGACCAAGCGCTCGGGAATGACCTTCGCTCGAAATGACGTCTCGGGGTAGAGAGACACGAAGGTTACTAGACACAGAGCACTTCCACGTGGTGGGTCACTTCTACTGTAATTCCATTCAAAATTTCTTTATTATTACATTACTGCAATTCGTGCATTCAGTGCATAGTCATTATTCGGACACCCTGTAATTTTTAATAGTATCCTACTTCCCTACTTTCACGCATATACATTATTCTGCCTTTTCTCTCTTTTCAGATGAGGACGAGATCACAGAACCAGAACGAACAGTACTACCGGTAAGTAACTTCTTTTTCTTCTCCTTTTTTATTTTATTTTTTATCGTGTGAAACAACTGACTTAAATGTCAAGCACAACTAAACTGCATCTTATGGTCCCTTCCTAAAATGGAAAAGAATATCGCTCGACTTGACTTTTTCCTATTTTGCTGCTACTTCCAATAAGGGTGATTTGTGTTTTTACATACACTGAAGAGCAATTGAATTAGAGATACCTGTCTACTAACGTGTAGCACCACCTTATGCCCTGATGACGGCGGCGATTCGTCTCGGCATGGACTCGACAAGACACCGGAAGCGTTGGGAAGCCATACGGATCCACGACCCCTTAACAAGCTCCCACAGTTCACGAAGATTTCATGGAGGAGGTCATCTCTCTCGATGGCATCACAGATGTGCTCGACGGGATTGAGGTCAGGTGACCTAGCTGGCCAAGGAAGCGAGGTCACGTCGGTGGAGTGTTTATCCAACCATTTGGACACAATTCGGGAGCTGCATTGTCTTGTTGCAGGATGAGTTCCCCAGTTGGATGTTGAAGACGCACAAACGGGAGCAAATGGTCGTCCAGGATATCCTGGTAACGTTGACCTGTGAGGGGCGATGTCACACGTACCAGGGGTCCTATTTCAGTCCACGTAAACAGTCCCCAGACGAGAATGCCACCCCCACCAGCTTGAAGAGTACCCTGCTGGCAAGAAGGATCCATCGCTTCATGTGGTTTGCGCCGTACTCGTATCCTACCATCCGCATGTAGCAACGTGAATCTCGACTCATCAGTCCAGGAAACATTTTTCCACATGTCTGGGGTCCAGTGGCGATGTTCCCGCGCCCATGCTAATCTTTGCACCCTCTGATGTGCGGTCAGCAGCGGTACCCTCGTGGGACGATGGCTTCTGTACCCTATAGCGAGGAGATGGTTCTGGATGGTGTGGCTGCTTACACGTTTTTGTGCACCAGCGTTAAATTGCCGAGTGATTTCTTGTACCCTGTTACAATGCGAGCTAGCCGACGATGACCCCGCTCATCCACACGCTGTTGTCCACAGCAGTTGGCTCTTGGAGGGATGGTTTTACCGGATTCGTTGTACTCCCCAGCTCATGGACCTCGCGGACACTTCAAGGGGAACTTCCTGGATACACTGACAGACTCCAGCGGCCCAGAATATAATATTACGGAAGTTCAGGGTAGAGCCCCCCCCCCCCCTACCCAACCAAGTGTACCTCGGATCCTCGGCAATTTATTTCTTCAAATTAAAGTACAAGTCTCGCTTGGCTTACATGGAACGTTTTCGCGAAATTCGTTTGGAGTTCTCAAATCAATTATCAATGTAGGCCCAGAAACGGCAATCTTTATAGCCCCCCTTGAACTTTTGTATCCAAGTTGCTGAAAGATGTGTGGCAGGGTTGCCGGTAAATTGCCACACCGGTACACTGCCACACATCAGTGTCCCTGTGTGGCAGTTTACAGTGAGCCGTTTGTTCTGGGAGTATTTCTTCCGCGGGTATTTTTTCCTGGGGCATTTTTTCCGCTTTTCAGTTTTCAGGGGTATTTCCTCCGGTGGTATTTTTACCGTTTACCAATACTTATATGCAATCATAACCGAAATATTCGTACTGCAAGAATGCAATTATACCGTCGGATCACACAACAGGACATCTCACGGATCATAAAGGCAAAGACAATGCTGTTTGTATCTAGGTATAACTTTCACCGTGCACTGCTATCAGGGCTACATGCGGTTAACAGTTCCTGATTTGGGGCGGGGGAGGCGCACCACCCATGCTTCATTCGGAGCCCAGACCCCTCAACAGAAACCTACACCTCTCACCGGAATGGCGTAAAGAAAATATAAAGTCCATTGTCTAGACGGCATTCCTGAAAATTATTTCATTGCTCGGAGGAAAAACTGTTGAGAGAAATAAAGTAGCCATGAAGGCTAAATGATACGAGTTATTTTTGCTAAGCTTCTCTTTATTTAATTCCTTAAGGATAACACAACAGATCTCCTTCATCTACCTCAGAATCTAAGGATAAAGGCGTATCAGTCACACTGAATAGATGTGGCAATATTGATTACATTTATTGTTGTTCAGTGTGACTATGTTACGTGTTTACATCTACTCAGTGTGACTCAAATAATTATCTCATTGAACATTTGAAATCGTGTGAAATGACAGAGCGTTACTTAAACAAGTAACATTGATTATGATACGTTTTCCAACATACCAGAAATCATTTCTCAAGTTATTACTCTAGTTATGAGGATAATGGCTGTGGAATAAATCTCGTTCCTGTGCCCTGACCTTTGACCCCATTTCGTTGATATTCAATAGAACCGGTTCAATATACCTCCGGAAAAATATGATGAAGTTTTGTCGCAATCGAAGCATTTTTACGTAAGTTATAACGCATAAGGGCGATCGAATGGATCCCGCTCCTATGTCCTGACCTTTGACCCCATTTCGCCCATTTTCAACAGGCTTCGTCCTCAGGTTGTCCCCTACTACATACTAAACTTTAATCGAAATCGAACTATTTTTACGCCAGTTATCGTGCGGACAGACAGACGGACAAAGTGGAGCATATACGCTTCTCCAACCTACGGTTGGAAAGCGCAAAAAACAAAACAAGTTAGCGAAATCATGCAATGCATTGATTATGATACGCTTTCCAGCATATCAGAAATCATTATTCAAGTTATTACTCAATTATGAGGATAATGGCTGTGGAATAAATCTAGCTCCTGTGTCCTGACCTTTGACCCTATTTCGATGATACTAAACAGAACCGGTTCAGTATACCTCCAAAACAACATACTAAAGTTTTATCGCAATAGAATCATGTTTAGTCAAGTTATGAAGATAACAGCTGTGGAATAAATCTCGCTCCTGTGTGCTGACATTTCACCCCATTTCGATGATATTAAACAGAATTGGTTCAGTATACCTCCGGAACATCATGATAACGTTTGGTCACAATCGAAGCATTTTTACGAAAGTTATGACGCATATGGGCGATGGAATGCATCCCGCGCCTATGCCCTGACCTTTGACCCCATTTCGTTTATTTTCAATAGGGTTTATCCCCAGATTGTCCCCTACCACATACTACAATTTCATCGAAATCGAACAATTTTTACGCCAGTTATCGTGCGGACAGACAGACGTACAAAGCTGGAGCATATACGCTTCGCCTACCTACGGTTGGAAAGCCTAAAAAACACCGCATTGTTTTAGTGTGTGACTATAAAACGTTTCTTTCCTTCATCAAAAATTGCCCAAATTAAGCGATTTAGATCAGATCATATGTAGAGGATTTTAGGAAGGGAGCCCATTGAGTTGCTCACGACCACCGTGAGCTTCAACAATATTTATTTGGAGCAAACATGGACAGGAAGATACAGATGGCCTGTGCTTAACAGTTACCAAAAGATAAACAAGTAGATGACCTATTTACAATGACGATGAGATATTTACACTATGTGGATGCACTATATACAATGTAAGCAAATTCATAACACTGATAATACTGGACTGAAGGGTTGACTTACTCTATGTACAACATATGTTCGCAATGTGCATCAGCAGAGTGCCATCTCTAATAGGTGAACACCAGCACAAGGTATAACTATAAATTTTACAGTGCAAAAACAAACATGTATATTTTGAGCAATCTTGAAAAAAAGAAGAAAAGAGCAGAAGGCTTATACTTTTCAGTGTCTGAAAGATAAGCGAATAAATAATCTAATTACAATGATGGTGTGAACTCTATACAAATTGAATGCAATATCTCTATTGTGAAACACTGTCAAATTATAAAAAGAACTATTACTTAGGCTTAAACAAGTGCCTCAATCACAATACTATAGATTAACTTGTAATGAACAACAACATATGTACACAAGGTGCAACGGCATAGGGAAGACACTAATACGGAATTACAATTCCATGGTACAACTGTAAATTTCACAGTGCAAAGAGTAAAGTATATTAGTACAAACAGAACTTACGTTTTACAGAAAATTTATACTTCGGGTACAATACAAATAATGAAAATATGAAACTGACTCTTTGTACAGCAAATGTGCAATACAGCGCAGAACATTATGTAATAGACTGATTATTTCCTGGTAGGCACACGTGACATGAGAAAAACCACACTGTGTAACATTAACATATAATTGAAATACTATCAAAACGTTTGCTCCGCACCATGAGCATAAAACTTAAGACATCTAATCTTGACCCAACATGCGAAATGTGCCGAACATAAATTTTACAGTGCAATTAGGAAAGTACATTAGTATATACAAAACTGAGCTTTTGGCATAGCAACTATACTTCAGGTATAGTACAAATATCTGAACGAGGAACAATTACTCTTTGTACAACAAAAGTGCTAAACCTCGCTGAACATTGTGTATTTGACTGATCATATACTTTTATGTACATGTAACATGATCAAAAACCCCACTGTGCAAAATTAATAATTAAATTTAAACATAAACAAACATTTGCTTAGCACCGTGAGCATAAACCAGAAATTATAAAGCCCGGCAGACATAAGAAAAGCGTTGAACATAAAACTTTAAACTTATTCTAAGTGCCTGTGGTGTAACAAAAAAAAAAAAAAAAAAAAAAAACCTCATCTACAGGACCTTGTTGGTGAGAAACATGCAGACGCGCAGTAACATTGGGCAGCAATGATGAAGAGGGCACCTAAGAACACGTTAATCACAAAACTATACTTTAGTTAGTCTAAACAAATTCACAGAAGTCAGAACAATAGTCTAAGGTCTTCTGATGAACCAGAAAACCATTGACGAAAAGGTGACCACACTGACATAAAGTGTGGGATTCGATTCGCAGCCTTAGCAACAGTGAAAGCAAGCCTCAAGCGTAAAAACAGTCTGTTCCGGAACTGACTGCACATGGCAGCTCCCGCCTGAAAGATGGTAGGCTGTATAGGGGTAGAACGAAGCTGTTAATAGTAGCAAAAAATCACATGTTTTGCTAATATGAAAACATAAGCACATGACTCTGATATAGGAATAGGCAGAGTACTGGAACTGAGTAGCGTGCTATAGGCTGAGAAAGAGAGATCAGTAGTACTAAGGCACTGTGCAGTAGTGAAGGCCAGATGTAACAAGGGAAGTAGCACTGTGCAATGTTGATATACATGATCTACATCCGCAATCGTAGAGCAAAACATGCAGTTAGGCGAATCAACAAGCGTCATCCTGAATAATTTGGTAGGAACTGGTAACCGCCGATGAAGAAACAACCATTGGATGTTTCTTTCTGCTGGAACAGATAGTGGCGAATTAGACATGGACCACACTTGTGAAAGGGCGACATTCGGAACATCTGGAATCATCAATGGTGTAGCATACAGTGGATCAACGAGACAACGGTAAAGAGACGAGATAGAAAAACTGGAGAGAGGAAGTGATGAGCCCCGAACGGAAAGGGAAGAGGAAGAGAGGCAGAGGGAACAAGAGTTAACCCAGCTTGAGAGGCAAGGTTAGGGAAGAGGGTAATGATTGAAGAACGGAAGGAATCATACAGCGGAAGAGAAGAAGAGGTAGGGGGGAGGAGGGGGGAAAGATCAGAGAAGGTTTTCCAAGAAAGATCTGGAGAAATTAGATCCTGAACAGATACTATTCCGGCGGGGAGCCAGGAAAGGTCAGTAAAGTAGGGAGCATTAGGGGGATGACGGATGGAAGAAAAGAACAGGGGCTCAGCTAATAGTTCAGTGGTGGAAGCCGGTGGAGCACGGAAGAGGGGTAGCGAACGGAGAAAGGAAAGGACCTCTTTGTAGAAAGGGGAAAGTTTAGAATGGAAAAAAGGAGATTGATCCATTAGAAGATACATGATGAAAGTGATTCGGGAATTCCTAGGCGATATCATGACATCTCTAACGAGCGTAACTGGCGACTCTGGTGCACTTAGTAGCCGCAGGAAAGAAACCACTTTATGTGCTTTATAGTAGGTGCGAACGTCCAGCAGTGAAATACCTCCATCAGTGACTCGACGACAGAGAGTGGAGACCTGGATCCAATGGTACCTGTTCCATATTATCGTTGAGATGATTCGAGTGATTTCATTGAGGTGATAAATGGGCATACGTTCAGCTGACCATGCATATAGGCATGGTGAAAGAATATAAGTCTGAGCTATTCTAGCTCTTGAGAAGTAAGAAGTACAAAACTGGGAACCTCGCCAGAAGGCATCAGTTCGAGTAAGACGTGTTCTGAGAGCATTCCATGTTTCATTTTGAGCAGAAAGACGGACTCCGTGATGGACCCCAAGGAAGTTTTGGGATGAAGCAGTCCATGAGGCGCCCCACGGGGTGTCAGTCCTAGAGGCCCACGCTCCGCTCCATAGACCTGCACTCTTGGATGTATTAAGTGATGCCGCTGAACATGAAGAATATTGATCGTAAATCTGGAGCAAGATGTCGAATTGAGCGTCTGTCCGTACACAAAAGGTCGCGTCATCGGCATATGCAGAGTATGTCCCAGAAAAGTGCCTAGTACTTGCAGTAGGCGGTGGCAGTGCATCTATAAAGGCTCGATGGACAGACCGAAGAAACGGCTCAAAAGCAATGGCAAAGAGCTGCCCAGAAAGTGGGCAACCCTGCCGAATGCCTCGCCGAAAAGGAATAGGTGCAGTCAAGAAGGCGGCCGTCTTGACATGGAAAGTAGCGTCCTGATAAAGGGCAAGAATAGAGGTAACAAAATCAAAAGGAAAGCCGAAAGCAATAAGAACAGCAGAAAGATACGAATGTGAGATATTGTCGAAAGCAGCTCTTTGGTCAAGATTAAAGAGGGCAAGTGGTTCAGAGTTAGTACGAGCCAGATGTAGGAGATCTCGAAGGAGATTGAGATTAGAAGTGATGGACCGACCAGGAACCGTGTAGGTCTGGTCGGGAGAAAGAAGAAATGGAAGAACTTGGTTGAGTCGACTGGAAAGGAGTTTAGTGAAGTCAATGTTTAGTAGCGAGATAGGACGCCAGTTTCCCAAGTCAAGCAGATCGCCTTTCTTGGGGAATAACACCATATGAGCCTCTGTGAAACCCCTCAGAAGAGAAGAGGAAGAAAGAGCAGCATTGAAAGCGGCGAGAAGAAATGGAAGCAACGAAGGGAGAAAAGTACGGTAGAAAAGGAGCGGAAGGCCATCTGGACCTGGGACAGCACGGGAATTTAGAGAGGCAAGAATGGTCCGAAGTTCAGTCAGCGAAATAGGTTGTAAAAGGGAAACAGAGAGATTGGAAGGAACTTGGGGAAGAGCAAAGAGTAAAGTAGCAGAAGCAGAAACAGAAGGCTGAGGAGTTTCACTGTATTTGATAGTAAAATATCGACGAACCTGAGAGCAAATTGCATCCGAATCAGAGATAATTTCACCATCAGGCCGCCGAAGTAGTCGAAGCTGATGCGACGAGCGGCGTTTTTCTTCTAACGCGGATAGAAACTCAAAGGAGCAGTCCTCTGGTGATAGATGTTGTAGACGGAGACGAAGAATTACCTGACGTGCACGAGGCTCAAGAAGTGCTCTAAGAACCGCTTGGTAAGCTGTATACATGGGATGACTCGCACCAAGCTGTAACAGGGTGTTTCGGAGATTTTGCTCTTCCATGGAGCGCTTCGTGCCTTCGGAGAAGGAATGACGTCTGAGAAGATAAATTAGGTAAGATTTTACCTCGAGCCAGTAATTGATGGCACAAGGTGCAGTGGACAGGCCCTCTCGCATATGATCAAGAAGATCTCTGATCTCGGTGCACATATTCTCATCAGCTAGGAGAGAAGTGTCCAGTGTCCATGACCGAGGCCTAACATGCAGACGAGATGAAGAGCTACAGAAGATAGTGATGGCACAATGATCCGATGAAGCTGTAGGAGAGTGCATACAATCCGTTGTAATGGGCAATAACGGAGCAGAAGCGTAAAATCGATCCAGCCTGGCAGAAAGAGAGAAGGATGCAGATGAAGCTCTCCAGGTATGTGAAATGGATGTCGGATGCAATCGTCGGAACACGTCATGTAAATCAAAATCAGACACTAATGATCGCAATTGCTCCACAAAACGTGAACGATGTTCAATCCTCGAAGGAGCGCGATCGAGCTCTGGTTGAAGTGTACAGTTAAAGTCTCCTCCAATGAGCACATGATCTGATGGTAATGCTGACTGAAGTGCAGTGCGGAGCGACGAAAATAACAACGTTAGATGTGTAGATGAACATGGAATATATATGTTGAAAACTAAATATCGTTGTCCATCTAGGATGAAAGTGAGTCGCTGCAATAAATCTCGGCACAGGTTATGAACTTTAACAGAGGAGAGTGCTTGACGAAATCTATTATGTACACCAATCGCTAAACCTCCACGAAGAGAGAGCCTATACGCGTGATGAAACTGATAGTCCCATCTCCTCCAGCGATGGAAGGGTGAAGTGGATAGACGATTTGTCTCTTGCAAAAGTAGATCTGCTTTGAGGTGGTGGACGTCTTCATACACTAAAGCATTCGCCAAAGGGTTATGGCTGATGCAGGAACATACCCCTACTATTCAGTGAGACTGTCTTGAACAGAATAGTCTGATGATGGTTGGAGGATGTTGTCGGCTGCGTTCTGTAACTTGGCGAGACGGCTACGGAACTTCTTTGCCCTGTAGGGACCACCTAGATCTCTGCCTGGAACGGTACGTAAATGAGAATGTATCACCAACATTTGATTCATGGTGTCAGAGAGACAGTGGGAGTAACCTTCCAAAAAATTGCGAGACAGCTTGTCTCTACGGGGACTTATTAGGAACGCATACACCTTCTCCCCAGACACAGGTGTCTGTGGAAGAGAGGATGCCTCTAGAATATTTAAAAAGTTTTCACAGGAGATCGGAATAATTGTTCCATCATCTGTATCAGATTCCATAGAGCCTTCAGACGTGAGCATCTGACTACTAGAACGATCACTTCCTGCCCTAAGGGTGGTTGTAATTCTAAACGTCGCTTCGTCCGTCCACGACTTTGTGTTGTAACCGGAATTGGAACTTCCGGCAATTTAAAAGGAACTGAAGAAGCAACCTCAACGGTCGGTGTAGCAGTATGACGAGAATCGTCATCAACCATCTCTATAGGAGACTCTGGATTAACAATTGATGCCTCTTTCGACTGAAGAGATGATGGGGGCGCCAATGCATCACCCGAGGTCGAGGGTTTACCCAGAGACGTTGGTTGACCAACGGCTGTCTCACTACTTCTGGTAGACGTCGGTTGACCAACGGCTGTCTCACAACTTATAGGAGACGTCGGTAGACCAACGGCTGTCTCACTACTTCTGGTAGACGTCGGTTGACCAACGGCTGTCTCACTACTTTTTGTAGACGTCGGTTGACCAACTGCTGCATCACTACTTTTTGAGGAAGTCTGCTGTTGCTGGTCTTTAGCACCAAAAGAGGATGCCGATTGACGTGACAAAGAGGAAGAAAGTCGTGCTGTTGACTTGGAAAGAGTGTTCGCATTATGAGGGCATAGAGCGCGGGGATGTCCCGTGCCTTTACAATTTGGACAGACAGAGCTTACTGTGATGAATATCTCTCTAATGTGCGTGCAACAGCGTACACGTAAAGTGGGTGGAATACGCAGCATGTGCTCCTCTGAAGGAAAGACCACACGAACATTGCGGCGAAACCCGAGTAGGTATCTATCTTCTGGCACCTCTGGAAACGAAGAGTAGGTAGTTAAACCTCCAATGATCCTGCCATAAGGAAGAAGAGCGGCAATCAAGAGATCATCTGAAACCTCAGGTGGAACTGGTGAGAAGCTTACAACAACGGAACTCTGTGAAACAGGTTCGGCATGGATGTGACGATCACCAATTGAGATGCCCTTGGTCAGTACATGTAGGGAATGGGCAGGAGTAGAGAAGTAAACAACTACTTTGTAAGGCTTCCTGCCCACATGAGTTATGGCTGATGCAGGAACAATCTCTCGAAGAGCAGCAGCATGTGCAGTAAGTTTTGTATTTCTCAGGCTCGGAAATACAACACCATTCTCCATAGTTTGAAGGAATTTCAGCCCAGAAGGGGTATCTTCTTTAAGGACAACCTCAATGACTTTGGCATTATGCGTCATCTCATATTGTCCAGGAGAAAAAGAAGACTGGGAAGGTCCCGACTTAGATGCGGTTACGTCAGCATATGAGAGGGTAGTTGTACGTTGCTTTGGAGATGATTCCGGCATGGAGTGCGAAACATCCATGGCGTCATCATTAGCTTTCAGAGAAGACATCGTATCGCCGCTGGGAGACTTGGAAGAAGAGGCGATATCCGATGGTAAGGCAGCAACAGAAGGCTGCAAGGAGGAGTGGTTTGTCGAGATAGACTCGTCATTGGTAGTAGTATTTAGAGAAGCTGTTATCGGGAGATCATCATTTCCGGTAACAAGGGTTAGGACGTCATTCTCCCCGGAAGCCGCCATTTGCAATGGCGAGGAAAAGCTTAGCCCTTAGCCAGCTTGGCCAAGGCAGAAAAATAAGGTAAACTAATCAAAATAAGCACTTACCAGCTCGGCAGGCATATAAAAAGAAACACGGAACCTTCACACACAACACACACACCAAATAAAACACTGACAACGAAGAAAAATAACACACCAACGAAAACTTGAGCACAGATAAACACGACTAACCCACCGTGAGCAACTCAGTGGGCTATAAGCAGTCGCCCATCCCTAATTTAGGGTCACTGTTTCCATGGAAGGGAGAGAGTCAGTGCCGTAAGACAAACACAACATCCATGCCTCACCGGGATTCGAACCCGGATCCTTTTTGGACGAATGAGTAGAAGCCATCGCTTAGACCACTGCCCCACCGGGGCGGCTCTCAGAACTTTAAGGTCCCGAGCCGAGGAGGTTGAATGAAAGTTCCAATGGGGACTTTCATGAAGTAGAAAGTTGGAGGATTAGAATCTCCGCAATTGGAGTGATTATTCTGTCTTTTAAATTAATAGCAATCTCACCGCCTTCCAAAAAAAAAAAATGAAAAAAATTCGAAGTCGAAATAGTTTATACTCATTGCTGGAAAACTAATGAACACCGGAAAATTTTTGTTTAATTTATTACTCCCAATTCTTCATTCGATGAAGAAGCTCTTCATATTAAATATATATTAAGTTAATTATGTAATAAAAAATCCCCTCCCATACCCTTTGCAGTTCTCACACGGATTTTCCTCAAGGGCACGAGGCACATAAGGATTCTATGTTTAAGAATGCGTGCTCTAAGTCAAGGACAAAAAGATAAAATAAAAATTAATAAATAAAAAAAATTATTTCTTCAGTTCCCACTACTACACTGCCGGACAATTGCTAAGGACGGATGACCATTGCAACGATGCCGCCCCGGTGGCGCAGTGGTCTAAGTGATGGCCTCTGATCATTCGTCCGAACGGGGTCCGGGTTCGAATCCCGGTGAGGCATGGATGTTGTGTTTGTCTTACGGCACTGGCTCTCTCCCTTCCCTGGAACCAGTGACCCTAAATTAGGGACGGGCGACTGCTTATAGCCCATTGAGTTGCTCACGGCGGTCGTTAAACCTCCAATACAATACAATCCAATCCATTGCAACGATAGCAACCATAAAATGGAAGGCAGGAAAATGTGGAAATTAGCATAAGTGCGGGATACAGTAAGACGTGTTTTTTTTGTTTGGAGGTTTAACGACCACCGTGAGCAACTCAATGGGCTATAAGCAGTCGCCCGTCCCTAATTTAGGGTCACTGGTTCCAGGGAAGGGAGAGAGCCAGTGCCGTAAGACAAACACAACATCCATGCCTCACCGGGATTCGAACCCGGACCCCGTTCGGACGAATGATCAGAGGCCATCGCTTAGACCACTGCGCCACCGGGGCGGCGACGTGTTGTGCGTACGCAAATTTTGGATTGCCGAACTTGTTCGTGACGTCATAGCGCTGATAAGAGATATAAAGGATTTGACGCGTATTGACCGTTGTTGTTCAAACGCAAAGTTGAAAGGGAAAGAATCAATTGACGAACTTGCAATTTTCAGTATGTCTTCCCGACATTACCTAGATGATTTTACGCGTGGCCGTATTATTGGCAAGATTGAAGAAGGGCGAAAAATAACAGATGTTGCCAGGGAGTTTGACGTCAGCCACAGTGTTGTTTCAAGGCTTTGGAAATCATTTCAAACAAATGGAGAATGTAGCAAACGTCACGGGGGAGGTCGTGTTCGCAGTACGACACCTGCAGAAGATCGGTACATAGTGCTATGAACAAAAAGACACCGGCGCAGCACAGCTAGTGAGGTAGCAAATCAGTTTATGGCTGCTACTAGCAAGCGGATCTCCCGAAAAACTGTCGCCAGACGTTTGCATGAAGGAGGACTATACGCCCGCCGTTCTGTTGTGTGCATCCCATTGTCCAGACGTCACCGTACCGCCCGTTTGCAATGGTGCCATCAACATCGCAATTGGACTGATAACGACTGGTCTGCTGTCCTCTTCTCAGATGAGAGTAGATACAGTCTATCGTCTGATTGTCGACGACAACTGATCTGGCGTGATAGTGGTACTGCATATTGTCCAGCAAACATACAGGAAAGGGACCGATATCCGACATGTAGTGTCATGGTATGGGCTGGCATCATGATCAATGGCTGTTCGTCCCTCTATGTGCTTCCAACTGGGACTATGACTGGCCAACGATACATTAATGATGTTCTGCTACCTCATGTTCGCATGTTCCGTGGTGATGTCGGTGATAGATTCATTTTCATGGACGACAACGCAACATGTCATCGAACAGTCGCTGTCCAGGTGTGTCTTGAGAGCGAGGATATTCAACGCCTCGTATGGCCAGCACGTTCTCTGCAGATCTGAATCCCATTGAAAATGTGTGGGATGCTTTGGGGAGGAGTATTGCTGGTCGCCAATGCCCTCCAATAAACAAGGACACCCTCATCCGTGCACTGACAGAGGAATGGGATAAATTACCCCAACAGCTGCTTGATAATGTTGTGCAAAGCATGACACGACGTGTGGAATTTTGCATCGCCCTCCATGGTGGCCATATCCCGTATTGACATCTTACGCCGGAACGCCTGCGGACGGTAATTGCGTTTTTTTCATGTTTACGTATTCTGCACAAAATGGCCTGTTTGTCCCTTGAACACGTTCCAAAGCCTTCTGGATTTCAGAGCACAATAAATTGTCTTTCTTGTAATGTCCTGGCATTCTGACATTATTTTATTTCACTTGGCATCCAACCACACTTACTTTTTTATGCGCTATATAGCCGTTTATGATCCGTCCTTTGCAATTGTCCAGCAGTGTATTTACAACTTGATCTTGTATAGCCATCAGGAAACCTTCGGTCTCGGGAAAGAGTGATCCGTTTGTTAACCATGCATTTGAGGCAGACTTATCCATATGGTCGGATTGCAGATCGTTGTAGTGCTTCCGTGTAGGACTTTCTTACCCCAAGCTTCTTGTTTTGGCTCCCTCGTTCCAATCTCGATGATCTGAGTAGAGAGGTCTAGGGCTGTGTACTTCTTGTCACTCTAGTTTATCGCTTGGTGTAAGAGCCCTTTGCTCTGATGGAAGTATTTTCTGAGGCTGTTGATTTCTTTGTCTCGGTGTTCCAGGAGATCAATCATTCCCCGTCCTCCTTCTGCCCGTCCAATGGTCAGCCTTTCTATTGCTGACTTCGGGTGGACCTGGCGATGTTTAGTGAGGGCTGTCCTGGTATTGCGCATTATTTCCTCAAGCTCTGTTGTGGTGCACTTGATGATTTCGAAGGAATACGTGAGGACTGGAACTGCGTACGTGTTGATAGCCCGAGTGATGTTACGAGCATTGAGCTTGATCTTCATTAGTCTCCTCAGCCTTTGGTTGCATTTGGCGGCTAGATTGTTTTTTATTTCTTTGTGTTCTAGGCGTTGTGCTTGAAGGTAGACTTCTCCTTCCTCCATAGCTACGATCTGTTCTCCGGTCTTCAATTGGTAGCTACGTGCATCATGCTTTCCTTGGTTTATATTATTATTATTATTATAACCACTGTAACGTGTATTCCATTTTAACTTTCCTTTTGAGTTTCTGTTTCTCTGTAAATTTGAGTTTGTTCTCTTAGACATTTTCAAACCTTAACGTTGTCTTTTCCCTCAAACGAGAATAATGTTGGCAACACCCTGAGGTCGAAAAAAGTGTAATGATAGATAAAAAGGCAATGCAGCGGTTGTACACGGGGGAAGGCCGCGGGTGGCCTAGTGGGCAACGTTCGTGACTGACACGGAAAGGACCTCAGGTTCGATCCCAGGCAAGTACGAACGCTCGATCCACTAAATATTCGCCGTGCGTCGGATGGGCACATTAAGCCGTCGGACCCCGCGTACTGGCCCCCGGTAATAAATAAGGACGTCTTCCTCCCCCTTTCAATTTCGCTTCTGTGTCACTTTCCTATCGGGCACTCTAGCCCAAATCTACTAGCTTCCTAATTCTAAGGGTTGTTTAAGACCTGGGGCCAGACACTCCCTTCCTAAAATCCTCTACATATGATCATTTGTTTACGGGGAGGCACGTAAAACCGTCGGACCCCGGATACTGGCCCCCGCTAATAAATAAGGGCTTCTTCCTCCCCCTTTCTACCTCGCTTCCATGTCACTTTCCTATCGGGCACTTTATAGCCCTAATCTCCTAGCTTCCTAATTCTAAGGGTTGTTTAAGACCTGAGGTCAGACACTCTCTTCCTAAAATCCTCTACATATGATCTGATCTGATCTGTTTACGAGGGATTGATGTCATTGATGATAGACGTGCTGTAATGTTTTGATGTTAAATCCCTGATACTGTATCGAGTAAGCCAGTAAACCCTATGTGAGTATCGAGTACAACCCATGCAAGCAAAATAAAAGTATTTGTAAGTACTACTTGACCTCTTTCTTGTAAGGTGCATGACCTCTTTCTTGTAAGGTGCTAAACATCGTACCCTGCACGATATGGGTTTTTATCTTTTAATATCGCATTGACTTAGCACACATAGCGTAATTACTGACGAAAGGACTAAGTTACAGCGGTAAGAAAATTGCGTTATACCACCTTAAATTCTTCCACATTCATGAAATAGCAAATTAAGTTTCATCATTTTGCGACTCCTTACTATATTATATGTTCAACAATGTGTGCGCAAACCAGATACTTTAATTTCAAAAAAAAAAAAAAAGTATAAAAAAAAATTTTGAAGGGGGATATATATAGTGACCAATTGTTCAGTGACTTTAAAAGCAGCACTGAAAATTTAAAAAGAAAGCAATTTTCATGCTATTATCGGGCGGGTTCCGAATTGGGTTCACCCGGCGTAATATTAGGAACCAAGGGGGTGTCGAGTGGATTGTGATTCTGCGATTCCCTGATTTAGGGCTGACGCAGCTTCAGGATCCACTGACGGGGCGTTGTGATTTACACAGCAGAATTTTCTTTGGGAGTCAAAGGGTCTGCTGTGTGCCACAATGTTTTCGTAATCGTCTAGAATTAAAAAAAAAAGCATAAGTGAAAGAATTTCTCAGTCCCTGCCGTAAAATATATATTATCTCCAAAAATCCAGGGTTGAGCACACAATTTGCAACTAACGAAACACTCATGACAGTACGTAGGCGAATTAACATAGAAAACAATTTATTAGTTATGTTTTGGCATAATAATAATCAGCCTCCTGTCAGTGGTTTATAAAATCTTCACTAAAGTTCTTTCACACCGCTTGAAGGTAACACTGGACATGGCTCAACCGAGAGAACAAGCTGGATTCAGGAGTGGCTACAGCGCAATAGATCATATCCACGTACTGAGAGAACTAATTGAAAGAGCGAGGGAATGTGAATTTCCATTGTGCATGGCTTTTATCGATTATGAAAAAGCCTTCGATTCGGTGAAACCATCAGCAGTTACAATGGCTCTGAAATCCTGCGGTATTGAAGATGCATACATTAATATTATTAATAACATCTATGAAAATGCAAGTGCAAAGATTAGGCTGTTTGAAAATACAACACACATAAAAATTGGAAAAGGAGTGAGACAAGGTGACACCATATCTCCGAAGCTCTTTAATGCCACATTGGAAAATGTCTTTCAATCACTGAACTGGGAAAACAAAGGGATAAAGATTAATGGAGATTATCTAACCCACCTTCGTTTTGCTAATGACGTAGTCATTTTTGCAACTACCCCATTAGAGCTGCAGAGTATGATCCAGGAACTTGCTGACAAGAGTAAAGAAGTGGGATTAAAAATGAAATTTCAGAAGACAAAAGAGATGTTCAATGCTTTTACGAGAAATGAAGATTTATCGATTGATGGAGAAAAACTGGAGATAACAGTCACGTACGTTTACCTTGGACAACAGATATCAAGTGAGGATCACATTGATGAAGAAATTAATCGGCGTACAAAACTTGCCTGGAGAGCTTTTGGAAGAAACAGCATAATTTTCAAGAGCAATATGCCATTATGTTTTAAAAGAAAAGTGTTTGATCAATGAATCCTTTCAGTGCTTACGTATGGTGCAGAGATGTAGACCTTAACTAAAAGAGACATGCAAAGGCTGCGTACAACTCAAAGCAGCATGGAAAGGTGCATGCTTGGTGTGACCAGGAGAGATAAGAAGAGGAACACGTGGATCCGAAAAATGACAAGAGTGGAAGACATCATGATCAGAGTTAAATCCCTGAAATGGCAATGGGCTGGACATACTGCCAGAAGGACAGACCATCGATGAACAGCCGAAATTTTAGATTGGATTCCAAGGGACAGGAAAAGACCCAGAAGAAGACCACATGGGAGATGGGTGGATTGAATTCGAAAGTATGGGGGAGTAACATGGAGGATACTGGCACAAGGCAGACCGTTGTGGAAGAAACTTGGGGAGACCTTCGTCCAGCAGTGGATTAATAATGGTTGAAATGATGTTGATGATACACTGAAGTGCCAGAAAAACTGGTACAGTCGAGCTTATGCAAAATACATAGCTAAGTCACCTATGCGCGTACTCGATTGCATTCGCCAGTGCGTATGTAAAGCGATAGACATCCTTGCCAGCTGTCAGATCTGTTTTCGGCATGAGAATGACAAGTAATAACGATTTAAGCGATTTTCAACGCGGTGTCATAGTTGGCGCTCGTGAGATGGGCCATAGTATTTCGGAGGTAGAATCGAAGTTCGGATTTTCACGGACGACCATTGCAAGGGTGTACCGTGACTACAAGAATTCCGGCAAAACCTCCAACCTACGATACCAGTGTGGCCGTAAAGAGACATTGGGTGGACGTGACCATCGTCAGCTGTTAAGAATCGTTTCACGCGACACTCTCGCAGGTATCATCGGAATTCAATGCTGGAGCAGCAACAAGCATCAGCGTCTGGACTGTTCAACGTACCCTGCACGATATGGGTTTTGGGAGCCGACGCCCAACTCGAGTCCCCTTGATGGGTGCACGACACAGAGCTATGAGCCTCGCTAGGTCACGGCAACACCGCCACTGGACACTTGATGACTGGAAACAAGTAGTCTGTTCTGACGAGTCGCGTTTCCAACTGTATCGGGCAGATGGAACGATTCGTGTGTGGCTCAAACCCCATGAAGCCATGGATCCCGCCTATCAACAGGAAACTGTACCGGCTGGTGGGAGTCCGTAATGGTATGAGGTGTGCTTATCTGGACTTCACTGGGACTCCTGGTACGTCTACCAACGTCTGTGACAGGCCAACGCTATGTGCTCATCCTTTCTGACGAGGTACACCCGTTCATGTCCTGCATTCATGATAATGGGTTGGGCCTGTTCCAAAAGAACAATGCACCTACACACAAGTGTCGGGACACCACATTATGATTAGAGGAGCATTCATCTGAGTTTGGGGTGTTGCCATTCCCGCCCAAGTGCCCAGATCTAAACGGGATAGAACACATTTGGGATACCATGCAACGCGCTATCGAACACAGGAATCCGAGACCTCGGAATACAGCCGAATTGTGGAACGCTCTGCAGGAAGTATGGTGTGCATTGCCTACAGCATATTTCCAGAAGCTAGCGGATCCATGCCCCGTCGTATTTCTGCAGTCTTGCGCTCCCGTGGGGGACCTACCAAGTATTAGACTGGTGTACCAGTTTTTCTGGCACTTCAGTGTATATATACACTGCTGGCCACCCAAAATGCAACACCAAGGAGGACACGAGATAGCAAAGCCAGATTTACTGGACACATAACAACAGATACAAAGATGAAACGAGTGAGCTTACAGGCCCGTGCGACTTGCGGAACACGCAGACATCAATAGTTCGTGTGGCCCCCATGGCTGGCAATAACGGCCGCTACACGCCGCGGCATCGAACGAAAGAGGCTTTGGATGTGGACTTGGGGTATGACAGTCCAGGCTGCTTTCACACGTTGCCACAGTTCATCAGGCGTAGCCGCGGGTGGTGCTTGCCGGACCACTCGGTTGGCGATCAGCGACCAGACGTGTTCGATGGGTGACATATCAGGAGAACAGGCGGGCCACGGCAGCAGTGACACCTGGTGGGCCGCGAAGAACTGTTGCACGATGCGTGCCACGTGCGGGCGCGCATTGTCCTGTTGAAACGTGGCCGCTTGAAGGTCCTGCAGGTAAGGGAGGACTACAGGCTCCAAAACGTCGGAGATGAAGCGGTGGCTGTTGAATGTACGGGCGATGCGTACCAGAGGGGTGCGGGTGTCATATCCAATTGCGCCCCGAACCATAACGCCAGGCGACGGACCGGTATGGTGATGCATAATGCGGGCGTCATACAGCCTCTCGCCGCGGTGCCGCCACACGCGGATCCGACCATCGTGGTGTTGCAGGCAGAAGCGGGATCCGTCGGAGACGACAATGTAGTGCCATTCCGTAGTCCAGGTGCGGCGTTCAACGGTCCACTGCCGCCGCACTCGCCGGTGGTGTAACATAATGGTAATCGGAGCAACGGGGCGCCTTGCGAATAGTCCCCGCTCCTGCAGACGACGTCGAAGGGTACGTGCTGACACGGGTTGTTGCGCAACACACCCTAATTCCTGCGCTAACGTTCGTGATGTGGCGGTGCGAGCCGTCATTGCCCGCCGCACAACATGCCGGTCCTCTCGTTCGGTGGTGTGCCGCAGCTGCGGCAATCGCTCACGTCGGTCCGTCCGTCCCTCCTGCACCCACCGAATCCATACTCGCCTCACTGTGGCTGGATGTCGTCCCACACGGGCGCCGATGTTTTGGTACGATAAACCTCTGTCGCGATAAGCCACTATTCGTCCTCTGTCGAAGTCCGAAACGTGCTGGAATGACTGCCTTATCCTGCGACGAGGCATCAGAAAGCTTCCCACGCACAGGTCCGGCAGCACAACACACTTCTACTACTTACACCCCGCCTTCTGTGTACCCTTCTTATAGTGCGTCTCGGTGGCGTGCCGGGCGCACATGATTTGCGTATGCCCTGCAATGCTAATCGTTTTCATGTCCTCTCGCGGGCGACGCATGCTGCGAATTTCAGGCCAATCGGATGCTTCCTTCTTGGTGTTGCATTTTGGGTGGCCAGCAGTGTATATATATATATATGAACTTTCAATCCATATCATGGTCTTTTTTTAAGCTCATAGCAGTTTCTGATAATCATTTTTCTTTATGATTTTCGTGAGCTTTCATTTTTCACATAACGACTTTATTAAACTATGAGATGTATTTTCTAGGGCTTGGAATGAAATTTTGCTCCGGGCCCTGTAATGAAATTTCGCACCGAGCACCGCAAAAGTTTCATCCAACCCTGTAGTATGTGCAAGTTCATCCAGTGGATAGCAGAACGCTACTTGGAATGAAAACTGTTAAGTGGTTGTGGTCAATGTGTTGTGTTCCTCTATTTTGGGTTAAATGGTAACGTTGAAAGGGCAGCCTGCAGGAGCTTCACAAGCGCTCTGTTACAGCGCTGCTCTTTGCAGAACTGTTCCATTTGATGTTTTACAAGTGCAGCTAATTTTCAGCATCATATTCGTGGCCTCACGCCGTGAAACACAAAAGAAAAGGACAAAACAAACATTTATAACAGTGTACGAATTCTGTGGGGTTTCCCTAACTTGAGTTTCATGTTGAAGGTTTCTTCGGTGACGACGCTCTCAAACTAGGCCAAGGAATATCTATGCCTGCTGTTAGCTGTGACATATGTTAAAAGAGTCTGAACAGCCTTGAAAATTTCACACAGCATTAACAGTTATTCTAAGATGAAAAGAAGAAGAAAACTTCGTCTAGAATGTATTAAAGCTTACTTGACTTAATTACGCCAGCTCTCGGCCTTGTTTATTTCATATAATCAGATTTTTTAACTGCAATGGAGTAGTATTTGCTTGTCTTTTTTATTCTAAGTATATTTTCTTAAAGATCATTATGAAAATATACGTCTTGTCTTTCAAACACGACTGTCAGCGCAAGTTCATGAATCGACCCATCATGTCAACGACCCCCTTTTTTTACTTTCAAGAAAAATTCTGTAACTCCAACAGAAGCTTCTTCAATTTTTTTACGCTTTCCAGCCGTAGGTTGAAGAAGCGTATATGCTCCAGCTTTGTCCGTCTGCCTGTTCGTCCGCACGATAACTCACGTAAAAATGGTTCCATTTCGATAAAATTTTAGTATGTGGTAGGGGACGACCTAGGAACACAGCCTATTGAAAATGGGCGAAATGGGATCAAAGGTCAGGACATAGGAGCGGGATCCATTCCATTACCCTTATGCGTCATAACGTGCGTAAAAATGGTTCGATTCCGATGAAATTTTTGTATGTGGTAGGGGACCATCTAGGTACACACCCTATTAAAAATGGGCGAAATGGAGCCAAAGGTCAGGTCATAGAAACAAGATCCATTCCATTGCCCTTATGTGTCATAACTTGCGTAAAAATGGTTCGATTTCGATAAAATTTTAGTATGTGGTAGGATATCACCTGGGGACAAACATTATTGGAAATGGGTGAAATGGGGTCAAAGGTCGGGACGTAGGAGCGGGATCCATTCCATTGCTCTTATGCGTCATAACTTACGTAAAAATGCTTCGATTGCGACAAAACTTTATCGTGTTGTTCCCGAGATGTACTGAACTGGTTCTGTTTAATATCATCGAAATGGGGTCAAAGGTTAGAGCACAAGAGCGATATTTATTCCACAGCCATTATCCTCATAACTTAACTAAAAATGCTTCTATTGCGAGAAAATTTTAGTATGTTGTTCCGGAGGTATACTGAACCAATTTTGTTAAATATCATCGAAATTGGGTCAAAGGTCAGAACAGAGGAGTTAGATTTATTCCTCAGCCATTATTCTCATAACTTGAGTAATAACTTGAGTAATGATTTCTGGTATGTTGGAAAGCGTATCATAATCAATGCATTGCATGATTTTACTAACTTGTTAAATATATTTTTGCTCATGAAACTACTAAAGACATGCTGATTACAATGCCCTCATCTTAAATAAGGTAAGAAGTACACTCAATTGATGAAACATTGGAGATACCTACCTAATAGGGTGTTGGTCGTCCTCCAGCGCGAATAACAGCCTGTACTCGCTGAGGCATTGGCTCCACCGGATGACGGAGTTTCAGGAGGTAATGCCAGCCATGCCTGTTGTAGTATTGTTCTACATGTCGGAAAAGGGAGGCTGTATATCATATACACAGTGTGGCAAAGAATTTTTAAGACTGGGTCGGTAAAATGAAATAGAAACAAGAAATTATAATTTGTTTTGGTTTTTTATTCAAAATAAGTCCCTCCGGCTTCAATACACTTGTTACAGCGATTTAATAATGATTCAAATGCCTGTTCCAGTTCACTTTGCGGAATTGCCTCCAAAGCACGCGTCGAAGCTGTTTGTATGGTCGTAATATCATCAAAATAACACCCTTTTAACGTCATTTTAAGTTTTGGGAATAAAGAAAAGTCGCAGGGTGCTAAATCAGGCGAATACGATGGTTGATTCAACACACAGACGTTATTTTTCGCCAAAAATCTACGAACAAGAAGTGAGGTGTGGCTGGGTGCATTATCGTGTAACAAACACCAACTGTTTTCATCCCGATATTCTGGACGAATGCGACGAATTCTACCCATCAAACGCCTTAAAACATTTAAATAAAACTCACCAGTAATTGTTTGTCCACTTGGAACAAATTCTTTGTGGATAATAAATACCCTTACTATCGAAGAATGTAATGAGCATTGTTTTGATTTTCGATGGAACTTTTCTTGTTTTTTTGGCTTGTGGTGAGCTTTTTTACTTCAATTCCGCACTTTGTCGCGTTGTTTTAGGATCATATTGAAAACACCATGTTTCATCACCTGTAACAATCGATTTTAAGAAGTTTGGATCATTTTCAGCGGCTTAAATGATGTCTCTGCAATGTGCACTTCTCCTTGATTTTTGTTCATTGGTTAAAGTGTGTGGAACAAATTTAGCACAGACTTTTGTTTTGCCCAAATCTTCACATGGATGGTTCGAATCGTTTCTTTGTTGATGTTTAAAGACTCTTCCATTATGCTTAGCGACGCACATCGATTGTTTGTCACGAAATCACGCACTTTTTCAATAATCTCAGGTGTCCTAGATGAACTTGGTCTTCCGGTATGCTTATCATCTTCTAGCGTCTCTCTTCCGTCCAAAAAACGTTTGTGACACAGGAAAACATTTGATCTACTTAAACAAAACTCACCGTAAACTTGTTTCATCATTTGGTACGTTTCCGAGGCACCTTTACCAAGTTTTGCGTTAAATTTAATAACAGCCCTTTGTTCCATCTTAATAATTCAACATGAAAAAAATTTTACTTCTCTAATGAACGGCCGTTTCGTTTGAATTACTTTAACAACTGCGCAGTACTTTTGGCAGAAAGCAAGCAGATGGTCATGGTTTATAACGCATTCGCGATTACACTGTTGGCGCCACCGTAGGCTGAAATCTAGCGCCAATCTTAAAAATTCTTTGACACACTGTGTAAGATGTGAAGTGCACAGCGTGCAGAGAACAGTAACTTCAACAGGTATTCATTGCAAAAAACAGAAAACATTTCAACAAAGAGGGCCAAAACAGTCGACAAAAGACTATTGATGACAGAACATGCATTGCAAAACACAACCAATGCACTGTCAGGATAATGTGAGAGACCCACAAGCAGATGCTCTATCCGATGAGGCATGCTATCGATAAGGTTATCCAGCAGCTCCTGGTCCAGTAAGGCCCATTGTTGAACAGCGTCTTGACGGAGCTTGGTTGTGGTGTCTTACTTTGCAGATAGTCTTCCAGACACCCCCACGCGTGCTCGATAGGGTTCGTATCCGGCGAATGTGCTGGCCAGTCCATCCGGGTGATGCCATAGTTTTGCATGTACGTGTTGACCGGACGTGCCCGGTGTACTCGGGCGTTATGATCTTCGAGAACGAAATCCGCGCCGACCGCGACATGCAGAGTTTTTGAACAACGTGTGCCAGAATGATGTCTTTTACGCTGCTTCAGCCATTACGGCGTCAACGCAAAAGAGGGAGTTCTACGGCCGTGAATGATCCCGGCCCAAAATATGTCAGGACCGCCATCGTGCTGCATATGAGGAATGATGTGTCGAAATCGTGACACGTTACCAGGCTCACGCCAGACTCGTACACGATTATTGTCGCGTGTCAGACAGACCCGGGTTTCATCCGCAAACAGCACGTTGTGCCAGTCCTCCGGAGTCCATGTTATGTGAGCATGTGCCCACCAGCGCCGTGCATCACGCAGCCTATTTCGCACTGTCTGCGTCGACACGGCAGTTCCGGTGGTTGATGTCAGGTCATTGAGGAGATCGGAGATTGTCGTTGTGCTGTTCCTGAGCGCTGTAAGACGATGATACTGGTCATCGCTCGGTGTGGTTACTCGAGAAAAAGAATATACAGTATATATATATATATATATTGTATAGTCATTTTTACAACCACCCCTTAAGAACTGCAGAGCTTGATCCAGGAACTTGCTGACAAGAGTAAAGAAGTGGGATTAAAAATGAGCTTTCAGAAGACAAAAGTGATGTACAATGCTTTTACAAGGAATGAAGATTTATCGACTGATGGGGAAAAGCTGGAGATAACCGATACCTACATTTACCTTGGACAGCAGATATCAAGCAACGGTCACATGGATGAAGAAATTAATTGACGAATAAAACTTGGTTGGAGAGCTTTTAGAAGAAACTGTACAATTTTTAAGAGCAATATGTCATTATGTCTTAAAATAAAAATGTTTAATCAATGCAACCTTTCAGTGCTTACGTACAGAGCAGAGACGCGGACCTTATCTAAAAATGATATACAAAGACTGCAGACAACTGAAAGAAGCATGGAGAGATGCATGCTTGGTGTAACTAGGGGAGATAAAAAGAGGAACTAATGGATAAAGAGACTGACAGGAGTGGAAAACATTCTTGATAAGAATAAAATCCCTTAAATGGCAATCGCCTGGACATGTTGCCAGAAGAACGGACCACCGATGGAAAACCAAAATTCTAGAGTGGATTCCAAGGGACAGGAAAAGAGAAAACCACATGGGAGATGGGTGGATGAAATTCGAAAGCATGCGGGAGTGACATGGAGCGGCCTGGCGCAAGACAGACCGTTGTTGTTGAATCTTGGGGAGATCTTCATCCAGCAGTGGATTGATAATGGTTGACAATGATGATGGTATATACACCAATCATCCAAAACATTAAAACCGCTTCTGCGTTATGCAAAGAAGCACACGCCGCCCCGGTGGCGCAGTAGTCTAAGCGATGACTTCTGATCATTCGTCCAAAAGGGGTCCGGGTTCGAATCCCGTGAGGCATGGATGTTGTGTTTGTCTTACGGCACTGGTTCTCTCTCTTCCATGGAACCAGTGACCTTAAATTTGGGACGAGCGACTGCTTATAGCCCATTAAGTTGCTCATGGTGGTCGTTAAAGCTCCAATAAAAAAAAAAAAAAGCGCACGTGCAACAAATCAGCGTCACGTGCCAAGGTCGTGAAATCGCGAATGATATGTACTGAAGTGCCAAAGTAACTAGAAAGGGCGCTACTATTTCCATTACGCACGCCACCACATGAATGCGTCAACTGCTATCGGCCGCGAATGTCGTACGTATGGAGGCAGATATCTCCGCAAGCTCAAGTAGTAGCATTCGCAGTGCAGATGGCAGCTTATCAGGATTTAAGAGATTTCGAACGTCGTATGACAGTCGGCGCCCGGAATATGAGTCACTCTATCTCGGAAATTGTCACGAAATTTGGATTTATACTGTCATCAATTTCGAGGGTGTACCTGGACTACACAAACCCTGTGAAAACACATATTTGTCAGTGACGGAGATTCAACCTGCGCGCCTTCACTCCGGAGTAAGTTGCTCTCTCAACTAAGCTACACGGACGGAATGTATCGCTGCAGATTTGTCGTCTTGACACGTGCTTTACCTCTGCAGTACGTCACAACTCAGAGAAAAAAATCCAGAAAAAATCCAGAGTGCGAGACCGGTGTGGCCGCAGAAATGCCCTAAACGATAGTGGACAGCAGCATCTGGCACGCATCGTAACATCCTCACGACGTGCAACAATCGCAAATCACAGCGCTATTCAGTGCTGGGGCCAGTAGTAGCATCAAAGTTCGAACAGTGCAACGTTCTTCTATGGGGTTCCGGAGCCGACGACACACCCGAATGCCATTGATGACCCGATGACAAGACATTATACGCCTCGCCTGTGCTCGGGAACACCGCCAGTGGATGCGAGATGGCTGGAAACGTGTAGCCTGGTCCAATGATTCGCGGTACCAACTGTTTCGGGCCGATGGCCGACTCCGGGTGTGCCGACAACCACGCGAGACAATGGACCCCGCATGCCTACAAGGGACAGTGCAGGTAGGCGGTGGCTCTGTTATGGTATGGGGTGTTTTCGGCTGACACGCATTAGTACCCCTCATACGTCTGCAGGCCGCTCTGACCGGTGGAGGCTACGTAATAATCCTTAGGAATCATTTGCACCTGTTCATGTCATGCAACCACTCCGACGGGTGCGACCTCTTTCAACACGACAATGTTTCACCGCACACGTCCACTGTCGTCCGATAGGGGCTGGAGGAACATTCCACGGAGTTTGGCATCCTGACTTGGCTCCCTCGTTCACCGGATTTAAACGCCATCAAACACCTTTGGGATGCGATTCAACGTGCCGTCAACGCCAGAAATTCTCCACCGGCGAATATTGCCGCAAACTCTCATTTACAGCCTTGTAAACTGCATGAGGGCTTGCTGTGCGAGCTGTATTGCTGTTCGAGGTAATCACACCCCTTATTGGCCCCTCGAAATCCGCGCCTCTTGCTTCACCACTTTTGCACTGCCATATAGTGTCAAGGGCGTGCGTCCTCATGAGGTGATAGCGTTCCTCTTCTGCTGTGTATTCCTGCGTTATTTTTATATGTGTGTCCGTACCAAATGTTATTAAACTCTGGATATTCTGTTATTCATGATTTATGTTTGTCACGTAAATTTGGGACGCCAATTTACACTGAAGAGCAATTGAATTAGAGATACCTGTCTAGTAACGCGTAGCACCACCTTTCGCCCTGATGACGGCGGCGATTCGTCTCGGCATAGACTCTACAAGACACCGGAAGCGTTGGGAAGCCATACGGATCCACGACCCTGAACAAGCTCCCACAGTTCACGAAGATTTGATGGAGGGGGTCAGAGCCTCGAACATATCTCTCGATGGCATCCCAGATGTGCCCGATGGGATTGAGGTCATCAGGTGACCTAGCTGGCTAAGGAAGCGAAGGCACGGTGCATTGTCTGTTGCAGGATGAGGTCCCCAATGGAATATTGAAGACGCACAAACGGGAGCAAATGGTCATCCAGGATATCCCGGTAACGTTGACCTGTGAGGGACGATGTCACACGTATACCAGAGGTCCCATTTCAGTCCACGTAAACAATCCCCAGACGAGAATGCCACCCCCATCAGCTTGAAGAGTACCCTGCTGGCAAGAAGGATCCATCGCTTCATGTGGTTTGCGCCGTACTCGTATCCTGCCATCCGCATGTACCAACGTGAATCTTGACTCATCAGTCCAGGCAACATTTTCCCACATGTCTAGGGTCCAGTGGCGATGATCCCGCGCCCATGCTAATCTTTGCACCCTGTGATGTGCGGTCAGCAGCGGTACCATCGTGGGACGATGGCTTCTGTACCCCATTGCGAGGAGATGGTTCTGGATGGTGTGGCTGCTTAAACGTTTTTGTGCACCAGCGTTAAATTGCCGGGTGATTTCTTGCACTGTGGCCTGTCTATCCGCTGTTACAATGCGTTACAATGCAAACTAGCCGACGATGACCCCGCTCATCCACACGCTGTTGTCCACGGCAGTTGGGCCTTGCAGGGATGGTTTTACCGGATTCGATGTACTCTCACGGTGAACCCGTGACACAGTGGCTCGTGAAAATCCCAGTGCCTGCACGACTTCCGAGATGGAGTGACCTATTCGTCGGGCCCCGACAATTTGCCCATGATCAAATGCGCTTAGATCCTTCGTCTTACCCATACTGCGTCCGACTCTTACTGATTCCCGTCGCATCACTCCTTATATTGTCGGATCGCTGCATACGTCATGTCGTTTCTGTTTACAGGGCCGCCCACAGTGCCACATTTGCATAATGCCCCCTGTCTCTAATTCAATTGCTCTTCAGTGTATGTGGAAAGCTTCTAATATACATATTAAGCTTGATAGTCAAATCGGGTTTATCAGTAAGTTTAGTGTTATTAGTATATCAGGAAAGTCCATATAGTCACAAACCTCATGTTAAAAGTACTTTTTGTATTTAATAAATAAGTGAGAAAAGCTTCAATTCACTTACATATGTGGTACATTCTAATCTCTTCTGATGTGCTCCTACAATGATGGAGACATTAACAACACGTGGTTATTTAACACTAAAACTATATATTTACAGGATGAAAACAGGAAACTATAAAGCACAATTATTATACATCCTAGGTCTTCTAAATTAACGTACTAAAGCTTTAAACTGTTAAAATAGTTAGCACTAAAAGCATGTAAAATTACTGTCATGTTGGAATGGGGAGATGCCACTTACAGTAACTTTTACAGCAAGCATTTTCACTGTCCCACGGGCGGCATCATCTGGCTTACAAGATGTGACTCAAAGGTCAACCTCACTGTGCATCAATCTGAAGTCACTATCCAGAGCAAAATGGAAGAGCTCTGGCACTCGTTTTTTGCACATGTCAAAAAACATTGGTCAATCTGACTATGTAGCTATATATTGTATATTTGTATTATTATTTGGATTTTATGTACAAAAATGCTGAACTATATATTATCTTTCTTACGTCTGAAAGGATGTTCACATTTAAACTACACTGCTGGCCACCCAAAATGCAACACCAAGAAGGAAGCATCCGATTGGCCTGAAATTCGCAGCATGCGTCGCCCGCGAGAGGACATGCAAACGATTAGCATTGCAGGGCATATGCAAATCATGTGCGCCCGGCACGCCACCGAGAAGCACTATAAGAAGGGTGCACAGAAGGCGGGGTGTAAGTAGTGGAAGTGTGTTGTGCTGCCGGACCTGTGCGTGTGGGAAGCTTCCTGATGCCTCGTCGCAGAATACGGCAGTCATTCCAGCACGCTTCGGAGTTTGACAGAGGACGAATAGTGGTTTATTGCGACAGCGGTTTAACGTACCGAGACATCGGCGCCCATGTGGGACGACATCCAGCCTCAGTGATTCGAGTATGAATTCGGTGGGTGCGGGAGGGACGAACGGACCGACGTGGGCAATTGCCGCAGCCGCGGCACACCACCGAACGAGAGGACCGGCATGTTGTGCGGCGGGCATTGACGGCTCGCACCGCCACATCACGAACATTAGCGCCGGAATTAGGGTGTGTTGCGCAACAACCTGTGTCAGCTAGCACATACTGTTCGACGTCGTCTGCAGGAGCGGGCCCATTGCTCCAATTACCATTAACGTTACACCACTGGCGAGTGCGGCGGCAGTGGGCTGTTGAACACCGCACCTGGATTACAGAATGGCACGACATTGTCTTCGACGAATCCCGCTTCTGCCTGCAACACCACGATGGTCGGATCCGCGTGTGGCAGCACCGCGGCGAGAGACTGTATGAGGCCTGCATTATGCATCGCCATACCGGTCCGTCGCCTGGCGTTATGGTTTGGGGCGCAATTGGATGTGACACCCGCACCCCTCTGGTGCGCATCGCCGGTACACTCAGCAGCCACCGCTACGTCTCCGACGTTTTGGAGCCTGTAGTCCTTCCTTACCTGCAGGACCTGCCAGCGGCCATGTTTCAACAGGACAATGCGCGCCCGCACGTGGCACGCATCGTGCAACAGTTCTTCGCGGCCCATCAGGTGTCACTGCTGCCGTGGCCCGCCTGTTCTCCGGATATGTCGTCCATCGAACACGTCTGGTCGCTGATCGGCAACCGAGTGGCCCGGCAAGCACCACCCGCGGCTTCGCCTGATGAACTGTGGCAACGTTCACAAGAAAAATTACGTATCAAAATGGTTTGTTTGAATCTTAAAAGAGAATTAGCAGTAAATATCATATAAGATTAGCTCCAAGTTTAGAAAACAAGCTTAAAACATTTTGCCCTAGCTTGATTCAAAAAGAAGAAAACTTGTTAAAATTGGAAGGAGTAATTTATAAAGTAACTTGCAGCTGTGGAAAATACTACATAGGTGAAGCAGGTCATGGACTGGAAACTCGCATCACGGAGCACAGGGTAGCAATAAAAAATTGTTCAAACAAGACAGGATTAGACAGGCATGTTGGAGAAACAGGACACCGCATGGACTGGGACTCTTTAACTGTCATTGCACATCAATCCAACTTCCTGAAGCATAAATTGAAAGAGGGACTTGGAATTGGAAAATACCAGGACTTCATCATTGATGACTGTAAGGGATTTTCGCTGCCTAACATCTGGCCAGATATCTTGCAGAATCGCCATAACCATCAAGGTTAACCACAACCGAAGAAAATGACGGAGATTGAACGAATGACTGCCTGACGAAGAAGAGGAGTTCTCTCCGCAGATTTGCAGAAATTTGATACTTTACCTAGATAAATCCCATAAAAAAGTTAGCTAATTTGATTAAACTGTTTTTCATGAAGAATTACTGTTTTTCAGTCAGGACCATCACAAACAATTGTACTCATGTCTGTGAGCCCTTTGTGTGGCAATAACAGTATTGGTAAGCCAGTAATTCTTCACCATAAAAAACATGTGCTGCTGCACTGCACTATGTATGGCATTTTACTATCTGTGGCAAGAACTGATGAGTGGACGTGGGAACAGCTGCTATAGGCTTCAGGGCCACCATCTGCAGAAAATGATGTGATGGTACATCATTCTTTCATTATTAACCTCACATAGTTACGGTACTGTTTAGTTATCAAGTCGAACAATTGGGACTTCCTGCTGAAACACCCTGTACATGGGGAAATTTCAGAGTCCAGCAGTGTATATTACACTTTCACCACGATAGCAAACATCTCATTTGTGTTCAGGGGTGTATACCTGTATATTTTTTGGGGTTTTTTTTTTTCATATTAGCTGTCTTTTATAATTCTAGATATTTAAAAATGAAGTTCCCTTAACATTCATCTAGCTACACAATTTTTTTTTTCATTGGTTTTGATTACCAATTAGTAACTTCAGCTGTTCAGGGTTGGTTATTTGAGCTTAGTAGTGCAAGAACCATAAAGTGGCATGAGCTTTTTAAGGCGATTAAGCAAGGGAATAGATATTTTGCTGTAGCCATGACTGTAACATATTGCAGTGTTGCCCTATTGGCTTTCTTGACACCAAATTCCTGAAATTTGGCTTTTTTTTCCAGTTTAATTGATGTCAGAGGATTGGTTTGGCTTTTTTCAATAGTTGCACGGAAATTATGTACCATCCTCCTTTAAAATAATTTTCCTTTACAAAAGTTATGATTCCTCCAAAATGGCAACACCTTAAGATAGACTGGCCAGAAATCGGAATCTACACAGTTTAAACTTTGATTGATAGTTGGCTCAAAGTGGCAGGTAATGTTTAATATTTTGATTAATTGGGAGGAGCTAAAGGCTTATTTCAGTAGTGCTGAATTAGCCCAATTAAAGTTTGACATAAAATTCAAAGCAAGACTGAAAAGGAAATGTTAGACTACAAAAATTACTTTTTCTTTGTGTTTGTGACACCTGTTGCACAGGAATTTGAAAGACTGAACAGCTTTTTCAGCATACCAAAGCTGATCCTCATGAGTTGTACCAAGAATTATTCTTACGCACGTATTTCTCGATGTATGAAATCTGCCGAAATGCATCGGACAATACATTCAAGAAGTCTGACGAAGTTTTTTTGGTGATTGCAAGACTGAAAAGGAAATGTTAGAATACAAAAATTACTTTTTCTTTGTGTTTGTGACACCTGTTGTACAGGAATTTGAAAGACTGAACAACTTTTTTCAGCATACCAAAGCTGATCCTCATGAGTTGTACCAAGAATTATTCTTACGCACGTATTTCTCGATGTATCAGATCTGCCGAAATGCATCGGACAATAGATTCAAGAAGTCCGACGAAGTTTTTTGGTGATTGCAATTCCTCATGCGAATATTTTTACGAGTGATTCATTTTTCCGTTTTTCAAGTTTTCCAACGCAATTTTCACATCTCCTTTGTCTTCATGTGCCTCCCGTAGTTCAACTAAAAGAGTATATCCTACTCAAGAAACGTGCGGACTTTTTGAAGTTAGTCAAAAAAAGCCTACACCCAAGAACCTGATGAGAACAACAGTGCAAAGATTTGAACATCGACCACCTACAACCGAGAGGTATGTGAAAGATTTTTCCTTGAATCACATTCGATATATATTCGCAGCGAATATTAATAACTTCCAACCGAGAAATTGCTTTCCACTCAAAGGAAATATAACATGAAAAAGTTACAGCAGTTAAAACCACCATTAAATGGTTCTACCTGAAAAAATAACAAGAATTATTTGTACACCAGAAAAGTCTTCAGAACAGACTGTATGATTTCAATGGGCAGAAAAAAAAATATTCATCAATTTGATTTTGGTATCAAATTTTTAACAGAATGTAATATGTTCCTACAGAAGAACAACAGTACTGAGACGCATCTAGAAATAAAAAATGTCAAAGAAAGATGTATGTGTATGCTAGAAAAAGCTCTCAGTCAAGTTACTTGTAGACATTCCTTGACGAGAGATATATTTCAAAATTGAGCCCTAAGATCATTTTAAATCAAGTTTCAAGGACCGTATTTTCAAAGTTATACACCTTGCAAAAAATAACAACAGCACTACTGAAGAACATTACAGAAAAATACTTTTTGTCAATTTGAAAGAAGAAGCTCCATTTAAGAAAAATGGACTCCATACAGACAGTGAACAGTTTTGGATTGGTGTACTTCAATATCAGGCATTTAAAGAGATTGCCACTTTTGCCCTTATTTGTCTAATAACCCCAGTTAATAAGGCCATAGTTAAAGAGGATATTCTCTCTTGTAACCCCAGTTAGTAAGGCCGTAGTTAAGAGGATATTCTCTCTTGTAACCCCAGTTATTAAGGACGTAGTTAAGAGCATATTCTCAATTGTAACCCCAGTTGAAACAAAATGCAACCGAATTTTTTTTATGCTATTGTGAGAATCGCAGCAGAACTATTGCTTTCAAACAAACGTTGAAAGGACTTCACTCAGTCTGCAGAAATGCTAAAAGACTTTACATTTGACAAGGTTTATGCTGTATATTCTATTTGTTTCAGTGAGGATGACAGTAATAAACTGGATCTAGAGCTTTTCATGTGAGTGAGTATGATAAATATGTTTTAATAATGTTTGGCTTTTTTCTAGCTTTTTGTTCTAGTATTGTTTGGCTTTAAATCAAAATTTTTATCTGGCAACCCTAACAATAGTCTGAGAAATTACCTGTTCTGAGGAACTTCCTGGAGTGATCAGCAACATCAAAAACAGGATAGACATTGTGGATAAGAGCCATGACTTTATTCTGGGTGTGTAGAAATGATGACATATGTAAAATTTTCAAGCACTATAAACCAACAACCTTTGAAAAAGGCTACCTTGTGTGCTCAGTACAGGGCATCAGTCTCACTCACAGTGATCATTATCATTAAGCTGTTTTCTGATTCATATATAATGACAGGAAATAAAGATAGGACACTGAAAGAATCCTGTAATTTCTGTCTTTACATATGGCCACACCAAATGCTTTGCTTGAAGAGAGTTTGAAGACCTTCAAGTTATGTTTTGTGTCGTGTTCCCTGGCTCTGTTTGGTCATCTTTAACAACTTCTGTCCAGAAATACTGCATTTTTTGTTGTAAGATATATTTCATTATTTATAATTCATGTGACATATAAGTACTGTCAAAAAATTAATCATTTTATTGAAGATTGTTTTTTGTAATTCAGAGTTTTAATTTGCACCTTGTTTGCAGGCTACAGACAGTCCATCTGAAATCCCCAGGGGTGCAATTGAACCAGGATATCCTGTAGTTGGATTCCCAGGACCAAGGGTAAATTCTGATTTTTTCATTACATTCATCTTAGTTGTTTTTTCCTAAGTAATTTTATAACAAGTGCAGAATAGCTTTGTTAGAAATGTACATAACTTCTGTTATAAAAAATTCTTAATATGGTCATTTAAATTATTTTCACTGACGTTTAATACATAAGTATGCCTTGTTATGTTCAAGTTTGAAAGATGTGTTTTCACTTTACTGTGCATAACTAATTCAGGCTCATTTTATTAAATGCCACTTGCTTTAATAAAAATTGCTCACTAATTCATCAAGAAAAGTGGGAGTAGGAACAGTGAGAAGTGGTGGAGGAGGGATGACACGAGAGAGAGAGAGAGCTATAGCTACGCAACCTCTGTTGCGTAGCTATAGCTCTCTCTCTCGCTCTGTGATCCAAAAATTTCACAGAATATCTAGTTTAGACTCAGTATTAACCATACCATCTTTCAACTGTTCTGGCAATCACCTACTCTCTTGTATCCCCGTTGGATAAATTTCATACACACACAAAGAAAGCTTGCGTCAGAATTAGCTACTATTAAAGAAAAAAAAAACCAGCAGATCCACCAAGTACCGTACCTCTAGAGATTTGATACTGTTGTTTTTGACTCAATGATATAAATTCAAAGACATCCAAAACATTTTTTAGGAAAATTTAACATGCCTAAAGGATTTTACATCTTGCCATGTGCAATTCCTTGGTATGTGTGTGAACATATAAAAACGATGCCACGAGATGCATCAAAAACCTGAGTTCTGAGATTTTAAGTCCCATTTCTGATTGAATTTACTGTACCTCTTATACCCATATTTTAGGTTTAAAGTTTAGTAAAAAGTGAATAAAAAAAAGAAGTTATATAAGTGAAAAAAATCTTTGGACGCCTGTATTACAACTAAAGATGTAAGTATACTTCAACCACGTGGTTTTAAGTTAAGTTGAATTTATCAATAATAATATTTCCTTAATTATTATTTGATTACAGTATAATAAATTATTAAATAATAGATCCTTCTAAGTATATATATTTATAAGATAAAACAAGGTACACATATCACATATTCATATCGCAAATTAAACATGCTAAAAAGTAGTGATAGTCCTACAATGAATGTAAGGGAAGTATATGTAAAAAACCTCTAGAGATATTTTACCATCAAGTTCTGTACCCACTGATGTAAAACTCCAAATTTGTTGACTTCTATTAAACAGTAGAGTTCACCTCCATACCACCAAAATCACCTTCTTCCTCATTGTTTTTAACAGGTTACAGTGATCCTTTGATTATAGTAGCCATAATTATTTTCACTTCCGTCAATTTTTGTGTTGTACATTAAAATTTCTTTCCCAATTTTACTTCATGTCACTTTCTAAATATAATTTTCAAACATTGCTCAAGATGTAACTATGACAGAGCAAGCTGGGTGGCTACACCCAGAGTACAGCTCAAGAGAAGGTGCAAAACCCACTGTTTAAAATTATTCAAGCTGGGTGGCTACCTAGAGTACAGCTCAAGAGAAGGTGCAAAACCCACTGTTTAAATTTCAATTTTAATCATGTGTGTTTAAAAACCCACATGATTTAAATTGAAACTTTTGCACCAGTTTTGGTACAGATTTTTCGTGCATTACTTTGTCCTTTGTCCTTCTCAGAAATTGCTTATTATGTTTTGCCAGTTTCAGTAGTCTTAAAATTTATATTTCTTCCTCTAAACATTCAGAGGATGCTGGTTGCTCACATTAAAAAATTGTACGTATGTTGCAAGATAAAGGCACCGTTCACATTGTTGAAGATTCTGTAGAACCTATTCCACCATTACTGCAGCTGCACACAATGACCATTAGCAGCTTTTGGTCAGTTTGATGTGGCACCAAAGGTCCGAACTCCAAAGCAGTTGGGAAAATCTGTACAAACAGCAGTCATAGTTTGCAGTGGCATAGGATGACATAAAATGTATCTGGGGCTTAATATTTTTAAAATTGCTCTCAACCTTCTTCTGTATTGTAAAATATACCCGTAGATTGCGAGGTTTCTAAATGCCAACTGCTGAAATCATATTTTACCACATAGGTAGAAATTTTTCATTTATACTGTATATATGCAGTGTTGTATAACATTTAAAAAAATAGTAGAAACAAAACAAAGTACATGTTGAGAAATGGCTTCCTAGTTTAATTGAATTAATAATCTAAAGCATTTTTTATGGGAATTTTACTAGGAAATTTTCGGAGAAAACTCTTCTCCTTCTTCAGGCTGTCTTGTTGTTGTCACTTTTGACTTGTCACTATCACGGTTACGGTTTACCTTGACGGTTAGGGTTAACCTTGACGGTTTAGGTTATTTTTTCAACAAATCCTGCCAGATGTTAGGCAGGGAAAATCCTTTGCAGTCATTGATGATGGAATTTTGATTTTTCTCAATCTCTATTCCTTCTTTCAGTTTTCTTTTTGGAAATTGCTTTGGAAACTGATTACTTTAAGGGAATTCCAATCCACGCTGTGCCCAGTTTCTTTAACATGCCTATCTAATCCAGTCTTCCGTGATAGTGACAAGTCAAAAGTGACAACAACAAGACAGCCTGAAGAAGGAGAAGAGTTTTCTCTGAAAATTTGCTATTAATGTAAAAAATTTCCTAGTAAAATTCCCATAAAAAATGCTTTAGATTATTAAAACAAAGTATGTTTGCCTTCGCTTCCACTTAACCAGGATATTTTGCTATACCACTCCACATTAAAAATTCTAGACTGATTGACATGTTTTTGCACCAAGCAAATATTTGGTTGATGTCGGCGGTCCAAATCTTTAATGTTTTTTTTTCTTCATCCCTTAATAAATAAAAGGGTGCTCCAATAAAAAGTCCACTTTGTTCATTTTACATACAAGAGCAGACCTCACAGTTAAACTGAACAAACTAAAATCTGCTGCTCACTCGCTGACGATGCAAAAGTGACCAGCCCCAAAATACAATTTTATGCATGTGCAGTTCATTGCACTTCTGCTCATTCATTGCTGTCCTCCGAAGCTTAGCCAAGGTGACAAGTTGACAAGATCACCTCTTACCCACACGTATTCAGTGCACTCTAGTTAACAGATATGGAAGCTGTAATGTGTTACCCAGTTATTCAGCTATTGTAGTGACTCACATTGCATTCAGAAAATCTGGGGACTGGTTACTAATACAGATTTTTTTCTGAATTTATCCGATTAAAAATCCCTAATTTAGGACCAATGGTGTCAGTAAAGTGAGAGAGCCAGTACCATAAGACAAGCATCCATGCTTTACCCAGGATTCGAACTCAGACCCACGTTGGGCGCATGGCTAGAGGCCAGAGCCTCGTACACTAGGTTCCTGAGGTAGCATTTGATTGAATCTCCTGCATGGAAATAATATTGAGGTATGGTGTTAATTTTGTCTTTGGGCAGTGTATATATATTATACACCAATGATCCATTCCATTATGACCACCCCCAGCCTAGAGAAATTATCATGCCTGGAGACCGAACGGTGGCACAGGTGAAGTTCACAGAGCAGTATAAATACAACTCGAGGACCGGTTTTCGGTTAGTAGAGTGTTTGGAGTCAGAATGAAAAAAAAAACTACCGCTTTGTCTGAGTTTGATAAAGGACAAATTGTGATGGTATAGCGCCCTGGAACTACGATCTTGGAAATGGCGTGGCTTGTGGGTTGTTCACGTGCCACTGTAGTGAGTACGTATCAAAAGTTATGCACAGATGGCCAAACAATGAACCATAATCCAGCCGCGTGTCATCCGCAGCTCATTGATGCCAGAGGGGAGCCAAGATTGTCGCACATTGTTCACAGTAACAGTAAGGCCACAGTGCACCAAATCACCAGCAGCTACAACAGTGGGGATCAGACAATGTGTCATAGCACACAGTTCTTTGCAGCCTTCTGCACATGGACCTGTGTTACCAGTGATTCAGTTGGGTCCCCATGCTCACTGCACGTCATCACCAAACACGCATAAAATGGGCACAAGGTCATCGAGATTGGACCGTGGATGATTGGAAGAAAGTTGCTTGGGCTGAAGAATCAAGATTCCTGGTGCATCATGTAGACAGCCGAGCGCGGATACACCGATTACCAATGGAGGCTATTGCACCTGGATGCACTGTTCAGGTGCCACAAACTGGTGTCAGCGATGTTATGATGTAGGCAATACTCTCTTGGGACACTTTAGGCCCCATCATCTTGATAGCATAATCCCTGACAGCTGTCAAGCATCTGAGCATTGTTGCAGACCAAGTTCACCCATTCATGGCAACTGTGTTCCCTGTTGGTGATGGCCATTATCAACAGTATAACATGCCATGCCACACTGCCAGAATCGTCAAGTAGTGGTTCGAGGAACATGCTGGTTACTTTTTGTTAATGCCCTGGCCTCTAAATTCACCTGACATGAACTCAATCGAACATTGTGGTTCGACTTGGAAAAGCGTGTTTGCGTTAAATCACCACCACCCCAAAAAGTACGAGAATTGTAGAACCTGCTGTTGACATTATGGTACCAGAGACCCTAGGGTACCTATCACTACCCCCCATCGAATCGATGCCTCACTGAGTGGCCGCTGTTTTGCGGGCTTAAAGGGGTCCTACAGCTTATTAGGTAGGTGGTCATAATGCAATGGCTCATTGGTGTATAATACAGAATATGTGTTTTTGACCATTCATTCCAGTTGGCCTGGGTTCAAATCCCTGATGAAGTATGATTGGTATGCTTATCCTATGATGCTGTCTTTTTTCCCTTCCATGGAACTAGTAGCCCTAAGTTAGGGACAGGCAACTACTTACAGCCCTCAGGGTTGCACATGTTGATCGTTAAACCCCTAAACAAAACAAAACAAAAAAATACAGATGTGGTGCAATATTTTGTGGTTTTCCCCGGACACAGAAATACCTAGTTAAGCCTCCGAACATTGCTATATCATAATTCCTTGCTGACCAACTATAACACTGGCTCACTTTGACACCCACTTTCTTTTGGTATGATAACGTATAATAACTGTGTAGTATAGTTTCATAAACATGTATTTTGAATAGTAGACATGGAGCCATTCAGTGATTAGTGTGTAGGACTAGAGAAATGCTACTTTTGAAAGGTATCACCACTACAAAAAGTGGCATTGACACTCTTCAAGCTAAGGAGTGTACTGTATGTGTAAAATAAGTGGATCACATACACACGCATTACATCACTAACGTGTATGTCATGAAGCAGTTGTAATCTAATCAGAGAGTGAATGAAACCAGAGCTACAACTTTGTACACAATGAAATGCAATCATGAAGGTTAGTTAATTCTATTAAAATGCCCCCTGTATTTATTTTATGTTTGTGTCTTACACTCACCAGTTGTTTAATAAATGAATGTATTTGTTAGACATCTTTTTGTGAAATACTTACTAAAAGCGTCATTTTGTCTGCGATTTGTCTGTCCACTTGTAAACATTATACACTGAAGAGCAATTGAATTAGAGACAGCTGGCGTTATGCAAATGTGGCGCTGTGGGCAGCTCTGTAAACGGAAACAACATGACATATGCAATGATCCAACAATATAATCAGTGATGCAATGGGAGTCAGTAAGAGTGGGCCGTGGGTGCCCTAGTGGGCAACGTTCGTGATTGCCATGGAAAGGACCTCAGGTTCGATCCCAGCTCGATCCACTAAATATCCTCCGTGCGTCAGATGGGCACGTTAAGCCATCAAACCCCGGGTACTGGCCCCCGGTAATAAATAAGGGCGTCTTCCTCCCCCTTTCTACTTCGCTTCCGTGTCACTTTCCTATCGGGCACTCTAGTCCAAATCTCTTAGCTTCCTATTTCTAAGGGTTCTTTTAGACCTGGGGCCAGACACTCCTTACCTAAAATCCTCTACATATGATCATGATCATGAATCAGTAAGAGTCGGACACAGTCTGGGTAAGATGAAGGATCTAAGAGCATTTGATCGTGGGCAATTGTCGAGACCCGATGAATGGGTCACTCCATCTCAGAAGTCGTGCAGGCACTGGGATTATCACGAGCTACTGTATCATGGGTGCACCGTGAGTACATCGAACACTGTACAATTATCCTTGCAAGGGCCAACTGCCGTGGACAACTGCGTGTGAATGTGCGGGGTCATCGTCGGCTAGCTCGCATTGTAACAGCGGATAGACGGGCCACAGTGCAAGAAATCACTCTGCAATTTAACGCTGGTGCACAAAAACATGTAAGCAGCCACACCATCCAGAACTATCTCCTCGCTATGGGGTACAGAAGCCATCATCCCACGACGGTATCGCCGCTGACCGCACATCACAGGGTGCAAAGATTAGCATGAGTGCGGGAACATCGCCACTGAATCCTAGACATGTGGAAAAATGTTGCCTGGACTGATGAGTCGAGATTCACATTGGTACATGTGGATGGCAGGATACGAGTATGGCACAACTTCAAGCTGGTGGGGGTGGCATTCTTGTCTGGCGACTGTTAACGTGGACTGAAATGGGACCCCTGGTATGTGTGACATTGTCCCTCACAGGTCAACGTTACCGGGATATCCTGGACGAACATTTGCTCCCGTTTGTGCATCTTCAACATCCCACTGGGGACCTCATCCTGCAACAAGACAATGCACCGTGTCATCGCTCCCAAATTGTATCTGAATGGTTGGATGAACACTCCACTAACGTGACCTCGCTTCCTTGGACAGCTAGGTCACCTGACCTCAATCCCATCGAGCACATCTGGGATGCCATCGAGAGAGATGTTCGAGGCTCTGACCTCCCTCCATTAAATCTTCGTGAACTGTGGGAGCTTGTTCAGGGGTCGTGGATCCGTATGGCTTTCCAACGCTTCCGGTGTCTTGTCGAGTCCATGCCGAGACGAATCGCCGCCGTCATCGGGCGAAAGGTGGTGCTACACATTACTAGACAGGTATCTCTAATTCAATTGCTCTTCAGTGTATCTACTGATTTAAGTGCCATATTAAAAACATTATATTTGCGTCAGATATCACTGACCACATCAGAATCAAGACTGATGTACTTTAAAATTTCTGTAATGCAAAGTTTTTCCACTAGGTGATATAAGATTTTATTTTAATGTTGTGCACAGTATCTACATTTAAGTAAAAAAATGTCTTCCATTTGACAGCTGAAGCTATGCATAGAACTTTCCATGTTGCATGTGTGTGTGTGTGAGAGAGAGAGAGAGAGAGAAAAGAGAGAGAGAAAGAGAGAGAGAGAGAAATGCACAGTATATGATTTACCATTACATCAAACAAATTTATTTTTATGTGGCTGCGTAAATATATATTCGCATTCAGCAATTTACCCCTGCTACTACAGGTAATATTTTAGAATTCTTTTTACATAAGGTATAACTGTAGTTACAAAAGACATCTGATACTGTGATGTGTCAACCCCGCAGGACGCTCATGAGATAAAGGCAGATAGCAATGAGAGCACATGCCAGTGTATTATAGTGGATAGATATCACTTGGAGCTGCGGAGCCAAGAGTTGGGGGTTCGAATCTCTGCCCTGGCATAAAAATGATGGAGAAATTTACTGTGTCATATTGGCGCCCAAACTTCAAGGACGACCTGGCTGAGAGGTTTCTCGCAATGGTGTGATATTCTTTCCACACCGCGAGACAGAAAAAATGAGAATCTCTTCTTCAGTGCTTTGAAAAAAAATAAATCAGTGTGATGTTACGTTCCACACACCAAATCGTCTGGATTTCTCAAATGCATGTTCTTCATAGGATGACTGTCTACAGCGTCATGGTCCTAGCTGACACGTGGGCAATGCCCCTGGCCCTCTTTTGGAGGGGGAGGGATGTGACGTGCCTGTCCCACAAGGCGAACACGAGATAAAGGCAGATAGCAGTAAGAGCACATACCAGTGTAGTATTGTATAGCACTTGGAGCTCCGGAGCCAAGAGTTGGGGGGGGTCGGATCCCCTTCCTGGCATAAAAATGATGGAGAAATTTACTTCGTCATAATACATGTCAAAACCTTTTTACATTATGAAATATACCAGACAGATGGTGTCAGTTTAGATTTTTAGTTCAGTGTTACTTACCTCCATCACTTAACTGTCAAATAAGAAAAATTCTTTTGACTTCATTTGACTAGCTTTTAGGTATCATTATAACACATACGCTGTCCAATTTTTTAGGTGCACAATTTCCGCACTCAAGAGCATCATGGCATATTAATATTTTGAATCAATTCTGCACTTCTGAAAGTCTGATTTGGAAAATTCTTTTTGTGAACCATTTATAAAGCCATGGTTGCCATTTCTCATACTTTTTCCAGTTCTTTAATGTACACTTTTCTCATTTGGTGGAGTAGATGTTGACGTTTCTGTTTAACAGTACCTCAACTACTTCAGTTTGGATTAGAAAATTGTTTTCAGCAATAGCAAGTCTTAACAGTGATCAGTATTATCCTCATGCTGCTGATTTCTCAGATGTAATATTTTCGAGTATAAGGGGCAAGATTATGTATGCATTTGTGATCATGCAGTTATAACTACTGCTGCAACCTTTTAGTTTTTCTGATACAAAATTTTCCCACTAGGTGGTATAAATGTTTTTAATAGATTCCTGGAGGTTGCAAAGTTTAAAGAAAGAATTACAGAGCTTGAAATTCAGGGAGGTTTGAGACTTTTGTCGAAAAGCATGTTTATTACATCCAAGTCATATTTCTTATAGTTATCATTTATAGTCCCAATGTATCATTTTTCATATTGAGTCAAATGACATGTAAGATTCAGTCAGTTTGAATAGATTCATTATCATCATTGTCAACCATTATCAATCCACTGCTGGACGAAGGTCTCTCCAAGCCTCTTCCACAATGGTTTGTCTTGTGCCAGGCTTTTCCATGTTACTCCCGCATACTTTCAAATTTCATGCACCCATCTTCCTTGTGGTCTTCTTCTGGGTCTTTTCCTGTCCCTTGGAATCCAATCTAAAATTTCGGCTGTCCATCGATGGTCTGTTCTTCTGGCAATATGTCCAGCCCATTGCCATTTCAGGGATTTTACTCTGATCATGATGTCTTCCACTCTTGTCATTTTGCTGATCCACGAGTTCCTCTTCTTATCTCTCTTGGTTACACCAAGCATGCATATATATTTTCTGAACTCGTGACTTTCATCAGAAGTGAGTTATGTTAACAGTTATAGCAAAATTGCATATAGCAAATTATTATAGCACATTTTCTAAATCAACAAGAACTAGATGATTTAATAAGAGACTTGTGGCTAACAAAATCAGATGCAGAACTTTTGACTTCTCATTTGAAAAAGTGGAACTTACTGGATCCCAGCAGCAAATCAACCCCATGAAACATATGCACAATATTATGTTGTGACTGATGCTGTTTGCCATTGTTTCAATATAAATGGGCTCTTTGAGAACATTGGCATTCCTGACATACCTGTCTGAAGGCAGTGCAATAGCACTGCCTTCATTCCTGACAAGCTGAAAATTTGACTGTTCTTTATAGACAGTTTGGTTAGAAGTCTGAAGGCAGTGCTATTGCACAATGGAAATATATATATCCTTTACCTTCAGTTCCAGTAGCACACTCCATGCACATGAAAAAAAGACTACACCAGTGTCAAGCTTCTTCTAGGAAAAATCAAATATGAATGCAATTGGGATGCATATGCTGATTTTAAGATGACTGGGTTGCTTTTGATCCTGCAACACCTGGCTTTACCAAGTATCCTTGTTTTCTTTGCTTGTGGGATAGCAGAGCAGTCAGCGAACATTACAAAACAAAAGAGTGGCCTCTGATTGTTAAGTTCCAAGCTGGTACACAGAATGCATAGGCATAACCACTGGGGGGGTCAGGACCCTCCAGATTTTCAGTTTCAGAGTTGGGGATCCCCAATGTGAAGGACCCCCCCCCCCCCAAAAAAAAAAAAAAAAAAAAACTTTTTGGAATATAATGATATAATGCACATTTTTTTAAAATGTGAACCGACTAAATTTAATAATATGAGATTGTGATTTTTCGTAGAATGCAAACACATGTATAATGTTTACTTAATAAAACAGCGATATTGATTCCTAATAAGAAAAGTCGGCTCTACAACTTTGTAATTTACATTTCTGCCCTATCTATCATAGTTTTACAGTTGTGGTCGCGAAGTCCCACAATTCGCCAACAGAAGCGCCTATGTTGTGCCTGTTAGATCGCACCCCAGCAACTGCTTTGCTCCTGTGTGTGTGTGTGTGTGTGTGTGTGTGTGTGTGTGTGTGTGTGTGTGTGTGTAGGGAGGGGGGGGTCCAAAACTATTTTATACAGTATGTATATATTATTGTACATATATGTGTACATACTGTATAATCTGGGGGGGTTCGATCACTGTGTTTGTGTGATCAGACCCCCAAGATTTTGAAACATGGTTACGCCACTGAGAGAATATCATACACAATACCCTTGTTCCAGTACAGAAACTCTTATTACCCTTTCTGCATATCCAACTGGGGCTGGTGAAAAAGTTTGTGAAAGCATTGAATCTTGATTGACAAACATTCAAGTTCATTTGCTCATTATTTCCAAATCTCTGAGATGCCAAAGTGAAAGGTGGTATATTTGTGAGGCCACAGATAAAAGCAATACTGACCTCAGAAGAACTAGAGAGCAAAATGACTGATATTGAAAAGCATTCCTGGCAGTCATTCAGTCTTATGACTAAATTTCTTGGAAATAGGAAGAGCATGAACTACAAGCAGCTCGTGGAGAATTTAGTGGACAATTTTTTGAAAAATGGGGTGTCGAATGTCAGTGAAACTTTATTACCTGCACTCACATCTCGATTTTTCAGAGAAAATTTAGGAGCAGTGAATGATGAACATGATGAGAGGTTTCATCAAGACATGAAAATATGGAAAAGAGATGTCAAGGAAGATGGGATGAAGCCATGATGGAATTTGGTGTGCCATGCTAGTAGAGTTCATAAGAGGCAAAGAGATCCAAAGTTACTTTTTAGGACAGATATACTTCTTGTCTTTAATTGTTTCAATTCATGCTGTGTATTGATAATATTCATGTTTTGTATTCTCTTACATCCCCTGTCTTATTGCCTAATGTGTTGTTATACATGTCATACATTATACAACTGCATTGATTTAGCAAAAATTGTGGCTAAACTATTGATGCTATGCCAAAATTAGTGGCAATTTTGATATCCTCACACCAAAATTTTTAAAGAAACATTAAAATATTCAGATAAACACATAATTCTTTAGATTTTGTTATACAGTGTAATTCTCTTTGTGAATCAAATCAAACACTGTTACATGTTATAGATATTTTTAACATCATGCTGACTTCAACCTGGCTTAGCCAAAATTATTCTTACTTTGCAGGGCCCACATGGTGAAGGTGGAACTCCTGGACGACCTGGGGAAAGGGTAAATATATTTTGTTTATAAGAGCATTAATGTCCAAGGAACTTAAAACAGTTATGGATATTCTTTTCTTGAAGAAGCATTCAAAAACTCATAAAATTTTTTTGGTATAAGTCCTATCAGGACTGTTCTAAGGGATACGATTTGCCAAAGAAAAAATTCTCATGTTTTTTAATATTTTTCTAGATAAGAAAATTTAAAAGCATAATTGGTTTAAATTTCTTGGATTGAGTTTCTACAGAAGAGCCATTTACCTTTATTCTTACTAAATACACAGTCGAGTCCCATTATTGTGACCTCCTCCTACTTTTGACGTCAACAGCAAGTAGCCAATGAAAGAAGGCATGTGTCATGAGCTGGCTTGGAGGGTATATAAGGTGTGCTGTAGGCAATCTGAAAACATATCACTCATTGCTGTCATGGATAAAAGGAGTGATTTATTAGATTTGCAAAAAGGGATGATTAATGGCTTTTGGGCCAAAGGTGGCGGTATTTATGAAACAGTGCAGTTTGTGAACTGTTCACGGGATGCTGTGGCTGAAATGTATTGTGATTGGAGAAATGGCACCATTGCGAATAAGTGATAGGGAAACTGCAACTGATGTGAGAGGTGAACAACGGCTTTGAAGGTACCTGAGGGCCGATCGTCATGCTACAGTGGAGTAACTCACTGGCCGAATGAACCAGGGGGCTACCGGAAGTGTGTCTGAAACGACAGTTCAGCAAACCCTGCTACGTATGGGGCTCTGATGCAGATGGATGGTCACTGCACCTATGCTAACAAAGGTGCATCGGCAGAAAAGGCTTACATTTGCATATCAGTATCTGAATTGGACCTCTGCTGATTGCCAAAGGATTGCCTTCTCCGATGAGGCACGTTTTCTGCTTCATCGAATGGATGGACGTTGGCATATAAGGCAAAAAACATCGGAGAACAAACACTCTTCAACCATTGCTGGAAGAACACAAGCTGGTGGCAGCATTATGGTCTGGGGAATGTTTTTGTGGCATTCTCTGGGTCCACTTATACCTTATAACGTAAACATCTTTTCGTACTGCTACATTATTTTAAAACATCACCATATGATGAAAAAGTTCCTAAATTAAACCTTAACGACCAGAGGAAACATTTACAAAAAGGTCAAACTTACGAAAATGATGCTTTATTTCTCCAGCACAGATGAAACACTTCACATAACAAATTGGTATCAACACTCCACATTAAACACATCACACACCAACAATGCTACGTTTCACAATGCTCCACAAGCAACAGTTGTATTGTAGTTTATATCTCTCGTTTTTATATAATAACAGGCATACGCCACATTCATTCAACCTCAATTATGTTGCCAACAGTATTCATTTAAGAGAAAAGATATCACGTTAAGTGTGAAGTATAACTGAGAACAAACTCAAGATTTACATAGGGAAAAAAACTAAAAAGGAAAGTTAATTTAGAATATACATCACAACCTGTGGAAGGCACTGTGTACTGAATTTGTTATGAATCCATCCTTGCAGACCACATACACCCATATATGCTGATTGTCTTCCCAGGGGCGGTTGGGATCTTCCAGCATGACAATGCAATGTATCACACAGCTAGAAATGTCCGAGAGTGGTTGGAAGAGCATGATGAAGACTTCAAAGTACTTCCCTGGCCCCCTAATTCCCCAGACTTAAACCCAATTGAGCATTTGTGGGACCACCTCGATCGTGTTGTTTGCTCTATGGATCCTCCACCACGCACCCTCCAGCAGCTGTCAGATGCACTGCAGTCAGCATGGCTCCACATACCTGTGAACACTTTACAGCACCTCATTGAGTCACTCCCAGCCCGTCTAGCTGCTGTCGGTGCTGCACACGGCGGTTACTCTGGATATTAACTGGTGGTCACAATGTGACTCGACCGTGTATAAATCATTGTCTGCACTCAAGAATCATAAGATTTTGGTATGATCTTGTGTATATCAGGTACTACTCATTTGAAGAATTTGCTTAATTCTCTCTGAGAGAAGAATTCTTCCTCAGAGAGAAGACGAGATACAACATCAAATGGTTTGAAAGGTTGGAATTTATCTCATGAATGACAACACCTACTTGTAGCTGCAGTCCTGAGGAAGGGTGGGGGTACTTCCAGAAAAATTGACTTAAAAATCTCCTTTTTATTCCTTAGTAAAAAAAAACCTCAAAAATCTGAAATAGTTGTAATGAATTAAGTCTAGGAATAGCCATGCTATCAATTATTACCAAGTTAATTCTCAATTTTGTCTGTTTTCTGTTGTCTTTTTAATTTCATTTTAAAATTTTTTTCTCAAGTTTCTCATTGATATTATGAAAACAGCTACATTCTTGCTTATACTGTATTTGGCTATGCCATTGTGAATGCAAACTTGAGTGTTTTGTTGACAAGGCTTGTTATATAAAATACATTTCTTCTCTGGTTAAATAGAGACAAATATTTAAAAAAAAAAAGAATTATTTAATATGCTGAATTTAGTTGTGATTTTGAGTATTTGGATGGGAAAAGAAGACAGCTTAAACAAAACAAAAAAAAAGATTAAAAAACACAGGTGTGCAATTAAGTGAGATTTATTAAAAGTGAAGAGAAGCCACAATTAATGACCAGAAGTGTTGATAATTACCACCTGCATGGCAGCAGTTTTTTTCTTGATATTGTCCTGATGTGGGGTTTACCAAAGGCTGTCTGGAAAGAAGTAGAGACAAAAACATTTCAATGTAATAAAAAAAATTACTGAATAGGATGCAGTTATGATTTTAAGTATGTGGATAGATTTTAAGTATGTGGATCGTGGAACGTAAAGTTGAAAAAAAAAAGATAAAAAAACACAGGTGTTTTCTTCACTTTTAATAAGAGAAGGAAAGCCACAATTAATGACCAGAAGTGTTGATGATTACCACCTGCATGGCAGTAGTTCTTTTTTCTTGATATTGTCCTGATGTGGGATTGGCCAAGGTCACCTGGAAAGTACAAGGCCATGGCATTACAGAGATGAGTTCCCTCCCTCCATTTGTGATGTCATTCTCATGTTACGTGACCTGATATGTTGGTGTTGTGTTTGACATGTTACATGACAGCATTGGAAGCCAATCGGATGCCTTGGTTTCTGTGTGATTTCACTGAAATAGGGAACTCATCTCTCTAATGTCATGGCCATATATTGTCCTGACTGCCTTGGATTGGCACTAGCTCAAAATTTGACTGGTGAGTTGTAACAACTGTTATTTCCCAGTAAACCCTGTAATTTAAATATTTTTATGGTTAATTTCATTATTCTATGTTTGTCTATAATATAGATCATTTCTACAGACACTCTTAACTACAAGAACATCACTTTCAATGTATATTAGGACAAAGTCCTCTATAGTACTGTTACACACGTTGTAGTATATGAGCTCAGAAAAGACAAGTTGACTTCAATGACAATGGAATATTTATATCTGACCTTAAGAATATTTCTACATGTACAGTATAATTACATTTAAATGTTGAAAGCTCATGTAGGTTATATCCAGTGAGACATAAAAATCAGCAATGAAGTATATGGAGCAACACATATTGTGCTCACCTTACTCTGGCTTCAGTTGCTCTGGTTTGCAATCAATCATGCTTCTTGTCCGGTGTTCACTGTTGTACCACATCATTAAAGATATTCCATGTTCAAAGCTCAACATAAACACGAACATCAGCACAATTCTTATTCCTGCTTCAGTCCCCTTGGATTGCAATGAATTATGCCTCTTGTCCGGTGTCCACAGTTGTACCACATCATTAAAGGTATTCCACGTTCAAAGTTCAACACAAACACGAACATCAGCACAATTCTACAAGAAGGGGGTGATGAGTTAAAATAATTTTGAGACTATTGTTAAGACTAGATTATGTTGATGCAGCCAGAATTTCAGCAGTTGAAACACTTCGCTGTTCTATGCCAAGCTATTATGAAGTATCAAGATTAAAAGATTTAAAAAGTCAACAAGTCCCTCCTTGCTCGCCTGGACATGTTTCAGGCTACACTGTGCCCATCTTCAGCGGTCGGTTGTAAGAGACATCCATATGCTTTTATTGTACTGGTTACCTCCCTCTCACCAGTAGACTCATTGGTCCTGCATCCGTGCGTAGGTTAATTATGTGATTTATGACATTTGCTATTGTTGCACCATCTGGTGTTCTTATGTAATTTCATTATTCATCATTGTTGGATGAGACATTTTCAACAAATTTAGTTTTTATGTACTTTTCTTCAGTTTCTTTTTCTTTTGTTATTATGTATCGCCAGGCAAATGGCAATTCACCAGTGGTGAATTGCCATTTGCCTGGCGATACATAATAACAAAAGAAAAAGAAACTGAAGAAAAGTACATAAAAACAAAATTTGTTGAAAATGTCTCATCCAACAATGATGAATAATGAAATTACATAAGAACACCAGATGGTGCAACAATAGCAAATGTCATAAATCACATAATTAAACTACGCACGGATGCAGGACCAATGAGTCTACTGGTGAGAGGGAGGTAATCAGTACAATAAAAGCATATGGATGTCTCTTACAACCGACCGCTGAAGATGGGCACAGTGTAGCCTGAAACATGTCCCGATGAGCGAGGAGGGACTTGTTGACTTTTCAAATCTTTTAATCTTGATACTTCATAATAGCTTGGCATAGAACAGCGAAGTGTTTCAACTGCTGAAATTCTGGCTGCGTCAATGTAATCTAGTCTTAACAATAGTCTCAAAATTATTTTAACTCATCACCCCCTTCTTGTAGAATTGTGCTGATGTTTCTGTTTGTGTTGAACTTTGAAGGTGGAATACCTTTAACGATGTGGTACAACTGTGGACACCGGACAAGAGGCATAATTCATTGCAATCCTAGGGGACTGAAGCAGGAATAAGAATTGTGCTGATGTTCGTGTTTATGTTGAACTTTGAACACGGAATACCTTTAATGATGTGGTACAACAGTGAACACCGTACAAGAAGCATGATTGATTGTAAACCAGAGGGACTGAAGCCGGAGTAAGGTGAGCGCAATATGTGTTGCTTCATATACTTCATTGCTGATTTTTATGTCTCACTGGATATAACCTATATGAGCTTTCAACATTTAAATGTAAATATACTGTACATGTAGAAATATTCTTAAGGTCAGATATAAATATTCCATTATCATTGAAGTCAACTTGTCTTTTCTGAGCTCATATACTACAACGTGTGTAACAGTACTATAGAGGATTTTGTCCTAATATGCATTGCCTATCTCCCACGTATTTTATTGTTCAAATATATGTATGTATAGACTGAACTTCTACTAAAACATTACTTTCAGTTCTGCTGATTTTAGAATAATGCTGCCAGGTTTCCATCACACATATCAAGGGACACCTTGAATTTGTTTTCACTATGTATGTTCCCTGAGACAAACTTCATGCCACTTTGGTTATAACTACACGATTCTCAACTAACTTACTTCAGGTGTTCGTTGGAGTGACCATTTATCTCTTGCATAACTAAAATTTTCAGGGATTTTGTAATTTTGTGCTCCCTTATATTATCAGACACTTTTAATTCTACACCAACTGTGTAGTAGCACTACTTTTAGTTTTTTCTCTGTGTCAGATGGTTTAAGTCAGAAGTTCCTGGTATCTGTAGAATTTTTCAGATTTTGTATTTGACAGACATTTACATCCCACGGCAAATTTATTGACACTTCACTCAGAGAAGTAAGCTTGTAGTATGTGTTTATCAGAAGCATTGCATTATTGTTAGCATAGGGATGTTAAATTACATTTTTAATTTCAGGATTTACTACATATCTCCAACTCAAATGACCTTTAATATATACAATATACAGTATGTGTATGTGTGTCACTGTTAATGATAGAGAGTTTAATTATTTTGCTGTGAAAAGGAACTAATATGACCACTGAATTTGTTTCACATTCTTATTTATCATATTTTATTTTCTGAAGTTATTACTGAATTCGATATTCATGGTAAAGAGTAGTGCCTTATCTACAGAACTAAATATATTTCTCTTCATGTTGATATAAAATAATAATGCTCTTTTTATTTTTTTCTTTGTAGGGTGAATCTGGAGAACCAGGTTCGCATGGTGTACCAGGAAGACCCGGACCTCCTGGACCACCTGGAGATGTTAGTAGTTTTTTTCATAGAAAAGAATACAGAATGCTTTATTTTATGAGTATTGTAATGACATTTTTCTTTCTTTCTCCTCTTTTGCATGAAGAAAAAAGCTGAAGCATTCCCATTCATACACATGATGAAAATTATATTGAATTTAAATTGACTGTAAATCTGAAAATCAGCTTTCTTGCTGAAGATTATTATTGAATATGGCAGAATTATAATAAAGTGGCCCAACATTATTTGATCTTCATACACAAATTTTCATCATTGATTATTAAGAAATTTGCACTGACTTGTATTTATAGAACTGTAATTTATAAATTAACTATTTTACACTATTTCTCAGTTTAAAGCATGTTTTAATCTACAGAGAAAAAAATTTAATTGCGGGTTTTATAGAGGTAATAATTTCTAATGTAATAATTCCCATGTTAATAATTTCCTTAGTAATTAATGAATTATTTATAAATAATTTCAGTGTTGAAATTATCAGATCACAAGGTTGCAGCTACCCTGGTGGCACAGTGGTCTAAACACTGGCTTCTGGCCATTCATCCAAGATGGGTCTGGGTTCGAATCCCGGTGAGGCATGGATGTTGTGTTTGTCTTATGGCACTGGCTTGCTCCCTTCTGTGGAACCATTGGCCATAAATTAGGGATGGGCACCTGCTTATAACCCACTGAATCGCTCAAGGTGGTTGTTAAATGCCCAGTCAAAAAAAAAAAAAAAAAAGCTGCATACAACCTTATCTTCAAGATTAGAGTTAAGGTGATGCTTGGGCCAGCAAAGTTCCATTGGTTGAGAAAGGAAGTATCATGTCTGGAAAAACTTATCTTTTGGAAAGTTAAAAATTTTAGAAAGAAAAGTATGGTCAACCAGCACAGTTATATTATAAGTTATATTCTGCTATTAGTGTAGGATGATATGTTTTATTTGTACATTTTCAGCCATTAGCATTTCTGTGCACCTTTCTGTCCTGGATTATCATTGTACAGCAATGAAATTAAACACTAAATTAAACTTTTAATATAGGTTTTGCTATGAATTTATTTAATTCAATTTGCAAATTTTGGAGAAAACTCTTCTCCATCAGGTAGTCAGTTGCTGTCACTCTATTTTTCTTCCCTTTACTATCACGGTTACCCCAGTGGTGCAGTCCTGAAAACAGAAGTGGCCTGGCGCTCCGAAGACTGTCTCACGTATTATTGACTCCAGCCGGTGGGGGAGGGGTTTGCCAATATACCTCTGAAATCGAATATATATATATGTATATGTACATATATATACAGTATAAGCAAAATTTTACTCCCAGTCGACAAAGAACTCCCTAAGAAAACCCCCGAACCTCCCATAAACTAATAACGAACTAAACCAAACACGAACTGTTACAAATATACATACAAAAGTAGTCGCAATAATAAAAATAATAATGAGGATAGTAAACACATAAGGTCGGAAACCTGAAGCCACTCATCAGGAAAAGACACCCCTGGCCCCGACCCTGATCCAGGTTTCATGCAGGTGTCGAATTAACTGAAAAACAATCTCCAAATAAGGGTTAAGAATTTTGCAAAATTTAGGACTAGACACCTGGTCTTTCCTACCTGAACCAAAAATATCAAAAATTAAATATAAAGACTTACCTTAAGTAAAGTAACCATAAACACCTTCATCTTAACAAACAGCAAACCAAAATGAACTCTGCCGCCCCGGTGGCGCAGTGGTCTAAGCGATGGCCTCTGATCATTCGTCCGAACGGGGTCCGGGTTCGAATCCCGTGAGGCACGGATGTTGTGTTTGTCTTGCGGCACTGGCTCTCTCCCTTCCCTGGAACCAGTGACCCTAAATTAGGGACGGGCGACTGCTTATAGCCCATTTAGTTGCTCATGGTGGTCGTTAAACCTTAAAAAAAAAAAAAAAAAAAAAAAAGAACTCTAACCCTTTCTCAAACTTTTTAATCCTAAACCACATGAAAGAAAATGAATGAATGCCATGCTGATTCCCCAAACACAATTCCTGAATCCAAAAAGAACCAAATGATACCCTGTGGCGACCCCTGTCAAATTCCAGAAAAGACTAAAACTAGGTGCATGTGTACTAATGGATGTAAGCAGGTGTTATGTTAAATGTTCCGGGGCGACTCAGAAGAAAATATTATGAATTGTAGCCCGAAGAATAGTTAACCAAAAGTATTAGATATGACAATATTACATAATCTAATTTTGAAAAGATTTCCCCTACTTAAAAGAAGTCAACAGATTTTTAAAAATGTGTACTATGATTGTATGAAATCACAGTACATGTTTTTAAGTTTTATTACTTATATATATAAACAGGATTTGAATAAAAACTAAAAATTTACCTGCCCAGGTAGTGAAAGCTGGATGTCCAGGAAAATTTATTTTTTAACATAACAAATCAGAACTCTCATTTTTTTTTTTAAGTTAAAAGATATTTTGAACTTTTTTTACAAGTTTTGCATTTCCATTTTAAAGGTCTGTATTCAAAATGTTTAATGCACAAAGGCATATATCTCAAGTTCTAAGATGATGATGTTGAGATTGGTTTGAAATCGTATGATGATGAAATTAGTATTTGAGAAATTTAGTGATTCTCCCATGTTCCTTTCGCTAAAGTTTTCACCCTTTGCCACTAAACACTGGAGGCTAGCTAGTTCCATCAGAGGCATGCAGCTCATCACTGACTATAAACAACATTTGGAGCAAAACTACATATGGTTCGAATTTCTGGATCTAGAGCATAATATAATATAAAAGAAGTGATATTCTTCTGTCCTTGGCACTTGTAACAGTAATGCAACTTCTGGTAGTTAGCAGTGAAATGAAATATGACATGTGACAACTGACTTTTTCCTTTAGTAGGAAATTCTGTTACAAACTTTTTATTTACTAGTCAAAATCTTCTATTATGGGAATTCTTATTAGGATTTTTTTTTATTTTAATTGCAATTTTTCAGAGAAAACTCTTCTCCTTCTTCAGGCTGTCTTGTGTTGTCACTTTTTTCCGTCACTATCGTGGTTACGGTTAACCTTGACAGTTACGATTATTTTTCATCAAATTCTGCCAGATGTTAGGCAGGGATAATCCTCTGCAGTCATTGATGATGGAATTTTGTTTTTTCTCAATTTCTATTCCTTCTTTTAGCTTTCTTTTTGAAAACTGCTTTGGAAACTGATGACTTTAAGGGAATTCCAATCCATGCTGTGACCAGTTTCTCTAACATGGTTATCTAAACTAGTCTTGTTGGAGCAACTTTTTATAGCAGCTTTATGCTCTGCTATACCAGTTTCTAGTCTGCAACAGGTCACAGACTAGAAACTCGTATAGCAGACCATAGGATTATCCTTGCCTAACATCTGGCAGTGAAAAATAACCGTAACCGTGATAGTGACGGAAAAAAGTGACCACAAAAGACAGCCTGAAGAAGGAGAAGAGTTTTCTCCAAAAATTTGCAATTAAAATAAAAAATTTCCTAGTAAGAATTTCCATAGAAGCTTTTGGTTAGTAATTGAATTAAGAAACTAGGAAGCCAATTCTCAACATGAGCTTTATTCAAAAAACTTTTTTATTTTTAAATTTAGTTGCCCAGAACAGGCAAGTAGATTATTTATTTATCTGCCCATGCCAATAACTTACATGCCCCAGGCATCTCCGGCATGGTATTTTTCAAGCCCTATATATATATTTAACTTACATTAGATACTTGAATATCATTTTTCATAATAGTACTTCCATAACTTTCAAGGAAGTGAGTTAATTTTTTAATTTTTTTCATAGATTTTGTGTATGATTTTCCCATATTAAATAGGAAATGTTCATGTTATTTTAATAAATTAATTTACCAGCTTTTTCTTCATGATTTCTACAGTTTGGTCATCACTAGTCTAAAGTAGCTTTTATTCAAGTTTTATTGCAACATAAGAACTTATTATATAGGGGGTGTTTCCAAAACGTTTTATTGAACTTTGGTAATATGTTATACTGTGCACAGGAATTAAAAATTCTTTCCTATTACTACTGGGCTGGAAATGCTTCCCCTCTGAGTTATAGCACTTTATGAGAGTGCAAGTAAGACCGAAAACCGTAACCTGTATCGACAACTTAATGGCATGATAGGGATTAGTACACTTTACGTAAGTTAAAAAAAGTTAACGATAGCAATTCCACCCACCCAAGATGAGCCGCAGGCCCTAACAGCCCAGAAGCAACTCAGCTTGGGAAGAGCAGGAGACCCATCACAATTGAACCGATACATCAGCAACAGCGAACAACATTTCTTTGGACCAAACTCTGGTCTTTATTTTCAAACAAACAAAATATACATTTCTTAAAAGGCTCATCTCTTTGAATTACATTTCTTCATTTAACATTTTTAGGAGAAACATTTTCTCTGTTGAGTCAATACATTCCAATCATTTCTATTCTTAACAAATTCAATGTTTTTGTTGCAAATGAATTGCATTTTTCAAAAACACATTTATCAGATAAAATACATATGTACAAAAATGTATTTATAATTCGCACACAATTTAAAACTAATAGTTTCATTTTATTCATAACATTAAAATCAAAACAGTTATTCAGTCTCAGTCAACTTTGAACAACAGAGCAAACAACAAAGACATTTCGACATTATGAACTCATCAATTTTTCTATAAACACTCCATCTTTGTCCATTTCTCTAACATTTAAAATCCGTAAGCGAGGGGATGATGGATTTATTTTCTGCTAAATTTTGTTCATTATCTCCTCTGAATAAACCTGTCACTTCTTGAGACAACCAATAGCACATGTTTCTGGGGTGAAAACTTCTTTCCTTGTCTCTGGATACTCGAATAACTTGCTATGTCCATATGCGTTCCTTGAGTAGAAACTTAACTTAATGAGAACTAGAGTCTCTTTTCTTACTTGACTCGGATACTCGAGGAACTTGCTACATCAGCATGTGTCCCCTAAATAGAAACTTCACTTAATGAGAACTAGGGTCTCTTTTCTTTCCTTGTCCCTGGATACTCGAATAACTTGCTATGTCCGTACGCGTCCCTTGAGTAGAAACTTAACTTAATGAGAACTAGAGTCTCTTTTCTTCCTTGACTCGGATACTCGAGGAACTTGCTACATCAGCATGTGTCCCCTAAATAGAAACTTCACTTAATGAGAACTAGGGTCTCTTTTCTTTCCTTGTCTCTGGATACTCGAATAACTTGCTATGTCAGTATGCGTCCCTTGAGTAGAAACTTAACTTAATGAGAACTAGAGTCTCTTTTCTTCCTTGACTCGGATACTCGAGGAACTTGCTACATCAGCATGTGTCCCCTAAATAGAAACTTCACTTAATGAGAACTAGGGTCTCTTTTCTTTCCTTGTCTCTGGATACTCGAATAACTTGCTATGTCCGTATGCGTTCCTTGAGTAGAAACTTAACTTAATGAGAACTAGAGTCTCTTTTCTTTCTTGACTCGGATACTCGAGGAACTTGCTACATCAGCATGTGTCCCCTAAATAGAAACTTCACTTAATGAGAACTAGGGTCTCTTTTCTTTCCTTGTCTCTGGATACTCGAATAACTTGCTATGTCCGTATGCGTTCCTTGAGTAGAAACTTAACTTAATGAGAACTAGAGTCTCTTTTCTTCCTTGACTCGGATACTCGAGGAACTTGCTACATCAGCATGTGTCCCCTAAATAGAAACTTCACTTAATGAGAACTAGGGTATCTTTTCTTTCCTTGTCTCTGGATACTCGAATAACTTGCTATGTCCGTATGCGTTCCTTGAGTAGAAACTTAACTTAATGAGAACTAGAGTCTCTTTTCTTCCTTGACTCGGATACTCAAGGAACTTGCTACATCAGCATGAGTCCCCTAAATAGAAACTTCACTTAATGAGAACTAGGGTCTCTTTTCTTTCCTTGTCTCTGGATACTCGAATAACTTGCTATGTCCGTATGCGTTCCTTGAGTAGAAACTTAACTTGATGAGAACTAGAGTCTCTTTTCTTCCTTGACTCAGATACTCGAGGAACTTGCTACATCAGCATGTGTCCCCTAAATAGAAACTTCACTTATTGAGAACTAGGGTCTCTTTTCTTTCCTTGTCTCTGGATACTCGAATAACTTGCTATGTCAGTATGCGTCCCTTGAGTAGAAACTTAACTTAATGAGAACTAGAGTCTCTTTTCTTCCTTGACTCGGATACTCAAGGAACTTGTTACATCAGCATGCGTCCCCTAAATAGAAACTTCACTTAATGAGAACTAGGGTCTCTTTTCTTTCCTTGTCTCTGGATGCTCAAAGAACTTGCTACATCAGCACCCGTCCCTTGAGTAGAAACTTCACTTAATAAGAACTAGTCTCTTTCTTTTAGATTCCCCACAGCAATACTCAGTTGCAAGAACTGCAAAACATGCAATTCTCTGAAATTCTGAATAACTGTTTGAGCTTTCTCCTTTGCCGAACTGGTGGTTCTACTTGACGAATCATCAATAACTCTTTCAATCTCTGTCAGCTAGTTGTTCATTTAATCATTAGGACCCAAAATGTCCTCTTCATTTTCATTGTTTTCCTTTTTTTCTCCACTCATTTTTCTGATTTGGCAAAATTTTACCAAAAATTTTTCATCATTGACAGCTCTGGTGTTAGACCCTCCCATAGGAGGGAGCCTCCAGACCATGACAAGTTCACCAGAGCCAGGGGACGTGCAATGCAAGACTTCAAGAGTGAATGCCAACCGATTAGGGGTCACCTATATGGTGGGCAGTACGAGCACTTCCATACCTATGTCTCGACTCACTGATAAGCCTTTAAATGCTCGCAGGACAAATTTCCTGCTTCTTAACCCTTTAACGACCGTGACTCTAAAATCTAGTATCACTCTAAATTCCATAATGCACAAAACTGTCTGTTGTTTCACTTCTTTGTTTAGACTGGCGGTGGCCCCTGCTGATCCCTTATAGGTCATGCAAATTTAAAGAACACGTAAGGCTAGGAAATCTGACTCACTCTAGACAGGCGTTTCGGGCGCCTATAGTTGTTTGCATGTACAGGCGTTTTGGGCGTTATGGTCGTTAAAGGGTTAAATATATGCCAGTAAGCCTTCGGATACCCTTACAGAATTACCTCAAAAAAAGTTTAAAAATTTACATTTTTCGAAAAAATTGAACTTTGATGAAAAAAAAGTCCAATTTTTTTCAAAATTTTCCAAAAACTTCCATCTCTCAACAGCAAATTCACTCCAAAGTCTTGCTGTCCCCCTGGGGAAGAGTGCAAGTAAGAAAACCTACCAAGAGGTGCACAATAATCACCTGGGAATTAAGTAAAAACATATTCTTGCATCTCCATTTGAAGTTGTAGTTCTGGCAACCAGTCCTCTGATTCAGTTGCTCATTGTTGGTCAAGACATAGCATGTTCAAAAGTTTCTGCTTATTAGAATTTAATTACTAATCACAATTCTGTGTATTTTTACCTAATTCCCAGGAAATTTGCATCATTTACTGTCTGATGGCATAGTACATGCATGCAAGTATTGGACAAAATTCCACTACTCCTGGATGAGGTAATGTTACATAAAGTGATTCCAGGGGCAATTGTTCTGCTAGTCAGGTGTTTGAAAGTTGCATATAAGTGAATCAGTAGTTTTGTTGTTATTGTCAATCCATTTGTTATTTATGACCTTGATCATGAATAATCAGTTCTATAACACTAAAATGGCAGATTCATTTCATTTATGGATGAGTGAATAGAAAACAGCAGTATTTGGTTGAGAAATTGGTGGGCAGATCCTGTGCGAGTATAGGTTGACAAAAAATTATTCGAAAGAAGGATGAAATTTTGTTGGCAGTAAGTGGTATACTGGTAGATTTGCCTTTTCCAAGTAGAATCGGGTACATATGGAATTTTGGATCTTCATTGGGATTATTTTCAGTATTTCAAATTGTTACAGGTCTGTTTTTAGCTATTCATTTTTCAGGGGGTGTGAATTTACTTTTTCATCAGTGGTTCATATTATATGTTATGTAAATAGAGTGATTTGTGCATGTTATTCATTCAAATAGGGCAAGATTGTTTTTTATATTACTTTATTTTCATATTGGATGGGAATTATATTATGGATCTTATTGTCTTTAGGGTAGCTATTCTATGATGGCAGTGTCCAGCGAAGAGTGCTTTGTAGACATTCATTGGCATCTTCAGCAGATAGTATCCTTTCCATCTGTTACTACAGACTGGGGATTATCCAGACATGTCTGAACACTTGCTTTAGAGAAATAGGTGCTGAACATCATCATGGAGGATCCCAGAACTAGCACATAAGCAGTATCAAGAGACATAAAAGTTCCACATTCAACTGTATGGAAAATTTGTCCTTGCAACTCTACCCATATCATATTCATTGCAATGTGTGTACAGTCCCTTTCACCAGCTGATTTTTATCCATGAATCATGTTTTCACAGTGGCTTCTGCAGCAATGTGTTGCACCTGATTTTCTCCATTGTGAGCTTTTCATGGATGAATTGTGATTCACAAGAGATGGCGTTGTGAATTTTCATAACATTACCCACTGGGCACAGAGAAATCCTCATTAATTAACTCAGTCTTGGTATTGGCAGAGGTTTCTTGTGCATGTTTATGCTGGCATCATTGATGACTGCCTGATCGGTCCATTTGTACTGCCACCAACACTCAGTGGCCAGTAACTATACACACATTTTTTTGACCTGGCTACTTTTCTGGAAGATGTTCCATTAGGAATATGACATTGTATGAGGTTCATTCATGATGGAGCTCCAATACATTCTAGCTTTACTACTCAAGAAGACCTCTGTCAGAGGTATTCTGTCCATTGGATTGGTAGAAGTGAACCAACTGCATGTCTTGCACTACCTCCATATTTAAATTTACTGGATTTCTCCTTATAAAGATGCCTTAATGTTGATGTTTGCACTACCCTAGCATGCAAGCTCTCAGCAAATTGGTTGTGGATGGTTGTCAAACAATTTAGAATACTCCAGGACTTTTTGAATGTGTTGGACACAATTGCCAATGCAATGGATGAGAAGACATTCTGAGGCATGTTTTGCTGCTCAAGGAGGCCATTTTGAACACTTTCTCTGATGTAAACTTACATAATTGTTTTCATCAATCACTTACAGTTTGTGTGCTGTAATAATTTATATAAAAGCTAATTAACTTCATAGACTTTCTTACTTGCATTCTCAAATGTACTGTAACTATAAGGAAGGAACTTTTTGCTTAGTGGAACACATTCCCAAAGTTTTATTAGACCTTCTGGAAACACCTATATTTAAAACTAATTGTTGAACTTGTAACAGACTGCAGATTACTTTCTGTCAAAGTTACATGGACTGTAACTCTATTGTGATGCCATATTCTTGGTAATGGTGATTTCCTTTTTATTTAAAACATTTTAAATACTGCATCAATCAGAGATTAATTTCAATATTCATATTCTGGATTGGGGCTAGATTTTCAGAAAAAAAGCATTTTGCAAGCAAAATTTAAGACATGTTGTGAAAGAAAAGTATGAAACTCAATGTGAAAATGCACACTAAAATGGGTCACAATCAACACTAAAAATATATTACACATTTTCTATTTTAACTTATTTTTAGTTGTGTGTGTGCACTTATACCACTGAAAAACACGAAAACAATTTCCATGTGCTTGATCAACATGACCACTGCATAGTAATAAAATGTTTAGGTGTCCTTTAGTTATCCTGTGTATTGATATTCCTTTTCAGTCGGTAGACTCAGCACATTTTCCACTTTATTTGCAGAATTTCAGAAATAAATTGTATTGCAGCTGAAAATGTGTATGTTTAAACTGTTTTGTGATTGTTTCTATGAAAGATGTATTGCGCACAGAAAACAGCATGAGCTGCATGAGTTGTTTTACATCTGTCATTTTCTCACTGTTTGAAACTTGGATTGGTTTTTGCTTTTGCAGTTTTCCTGTGTTTTGTCCTGTTTTGATCACTTTCTTCACAATAACAAAAAAGATTACAAAACATGTAACAAATATTTGCGAAAGAATTTTTGAACAAGCAGGAGTTATTTCCTTCCCCCAATGAACCATTATGAAAAATTACTTACTATATAGCACAAAAAAGACACTTAAAAACCTGTTTGGCAAAGCATAAAAAATGGGGAACTAAGGAATAAAAAGCAAGACTGAATTCTGCAATCAAAACAAATTTGTACCAAACTGAAAAATTTTAGAACTGGTATGTGCACATAATCAAAAATCGGAAACATGCGCAGGAGAAAGTATTTTCATTGAAACATACTTGTAAAATGAACTGAAACTATACCTCAGGTGAGCTTTCTCATGCATGTAAAAAAACAATTTTCAAAGAAAAAATTATCCAGAAAAATTTTATAAAGATAAAAAATAGAGTTTCAAATTGAAAGAAAACATTGTGGCAACACATATCAGACAATGTAAGCAAGCTCAAAATATAGTGAACCCTCATTCCACTGAGATCATTGGAAGGATAAACAGCTCCATCCAAAAATGATTGAAACTGGCAATCAATATCCAGGGGTATCTGGTCAAGATTTTTGTACCTACTTATAATTTCATTGGAAAGCAGAATGCGAATAGCATGTAACTAATTTAACTATAATGAAAATCAGAAGACATCAAGAAAAAATTTAAAGCATGTTGCCGAGATAACTAAAAGTAAAGTCATCATGGGAAGATTATTTTTTTCTTGAACTTCGAAAGTATGCAAGTGTCAGATAAGTAGAATTTCACTGTGTTTAATTTTTGTGTCAGAAGCAACTGAATTAAAAACAGCAATTAAATTTGAATTTTTACCTCTAACAATTTTTTTTTCTTCTGTAGTTGAGTGCATGGTTTCAAGGCTTAGCTTCACAGCAAGGTATTGGAGGAGAAAAGGGGCCCCCGCCAGATGCCTTTCAGTTTATGCAAGCTCAAGTTGTAAGTATCTTCTCATTGCAACAAAACTAAATGGGATAAAATAAAAAATATTTTTTAATTAATTCATTCATATAAGTGATTCAGAGACATTCATTGTATTAATGTTTAAAGCTTGTTTTGTTGACAATAAAGCAGAAAAATGGTGCATAGAAATTTGCTGCATTCTTCTGTGCAGTAAAACTAGTTTCATGGGTGTGGCAAAGTTGAACAGAAGCAAACATTTTCTTCATTACATATGAAGTTATGTATTAACAACTTTACATTTTCAGCACAGTACAGTGTCTGGAGGCATTTTGCCTAATGGCAAATGTACACCGATGAGCCGTTACATTTTGACCACCAACCTAATGAGCTGTAGGAACCCTTTAACCCACAAAACAGTGGCCACTCGGCGAGGCATCGATTCGATGAGGTGGCGATAGGTATCCAGGGGTATCTTAGCGCGAACCCGTTTTTCCAAGTCGAACCACAAATGTTCGATTGGGTTTGTGTTATGTAAATTTGGAGGCCAGAGCATTAACAAAAAGTCACCAGCATGTTCCTCAAACCACTACTTGATGACTCTGGCAGTGTGGTATGGCGCTTTATCCTGTTAGTAATCACCAGCAGGGAACACAGTTTCCATGAATGGGTGAACTTGGTCCACAACAATGTTCAGATACCTAACAGCTGTCAGGGATTGTGCTATCGGGATGATGGGGCCTAAAGTGTCCCAAGAAAGCATCAACTACAGCATAACACTGTCACCGCCGGCCTGTTTCTGCCCAACAGTGCATTCAAGTGCCATAGCCTCCGTTGGTAATCGGTGTATCCGTGCTTGGTTGTCTATGTGATGCACCTGAAGTCTTGATTCGTCAGGCTAGGCCACTTTCTTTCAATCCTCCAGGGTCCAATCTCGGTGATCTTGGGCCCATTTCATGAGTTGTTGGCGATGACATGCAGTGAGCATGGGGACCCAGCTGGGTCTTCGGCTACGCAGGCCCATGTGTAGAAGGCTGCGATGAACTGTGTGCTGTGACACATTGCCCTGACCTATTTTCCGTAGATGCGGGTGATTTGTCACACTGTGGCCCTCCAGTCTACTATCAGCCTTTGAGAATGGTGCACATCTTTTCATTTGAACTGAATTTGAGAATAGTTACACAGCCTGACCATATCCGTGCATTTGTTTGATTTTGATTTTTTTATTCTGTCTGCTTAACAGTCCATGTCAAAGAAGGCCAAGAGAATGCTGAAGAAAGAAAACAAGAGTTTTTAATGAGGATTGGGAATATTATCTTGTTTCTGCTGCAGATAAGATCCAAGTCAACTTTGTCACACCCAGATGCTTGCTTTGTGATACTGCAGTATCAACATTGAAGAAATTCAATGCTCATCAGCATTATGCCACTCATAAGGACCACAAGTATTTAAAATTACAGGGAGAGGTGCAAAAAAAAAAGGTTGCATTGCAGAAATTAAAAGATGAAGAGCAAAAGCAAAGACGGTTATTTCAAGCAGTAATAAGACCCGGAAATGATGCCACTAAAGCAACTTATAAAGTGACTTATATACTCGAGATAAAAGGGAAGCTATTCAGCGATGTAGAAATTGTGAAGAATGCATTGTCAAAGTTGTAGGATGCTTAGACACTGATAAGGTTTCAAAATACAAACAACTGCCTCTTTCAAGGAGAGCCATAGTTGATCGGCAGCCTGAATTAGCTCTCAACGTAACAGAACAACTTCATGCAATGCTCCAAAAGAAAAATATATATTATTCAATCGCTTTGGATGAATCAACTGATATTACTGACTTGGTGCAGGTTTTATACTTCATTCAGGATGTAACAGAAGATTTTCTTTGCTATAAAGAGTTACTCATTTTGGGCACTCTTACACATAGAACACAAGGAATAGATATTTTCAACAACTTTAAAGATAAATGTCATGGAGCTGGACTGAATTTGGTTGATTCAGTGAGTGTATGTACAGATGGTGTACCTTCCATGACAGGAAAACATGAAGGGTTTACTGCACAGATAAAAAAATATTATCAGATCCAGATGCTATGATGTTGTTTGATTGTCTGTATGCTCTCATTGTTTGAATTTCAATTATTATATTTGCACTTTTAAGGTATTAACCTCTTGCAAAGTGCGCATAGTTTACGTGCAATTCATAAATGAAAAAAACATTAGAAAGAACCACTCACTCACCATAAAGATCATGGTAACCTCCAATGACAACACACTTCCAACACGTCATTCATCGTGATGTAACTGGGCTTCCAAGGTTTACAGACTTCTTGCTTACGCTTCTTATTTTCGGGTGTGAAACATCATATTTTTTTTTCTTTTCCTTAGCCTTATAAGATGTTACTATAATGCTTGTCAATTCGATAAAAAATCACACATACAACTCATTCATACAATTCAAGTAAAAACTATGTACATAACCTTACATTCACAGGTGATTAAACCTTGGTCAACTCTAATTATCAAACTCCTCCTTCTGTTTCACAACCTCTGCTACTCCCACTGCAAGTGTCACACCCATTCAGCCCCTCACATCCAATCCTCTAGTACTTTCAACAGGCCCCTGTCATCTTCAGGAGGCAGGTGTGTCTCACCCGCCCACCACAGCTCAAGTGAGCAGAGCCATCGAGGCCTGGGCTCCAGTCGCTATCTCTGAATCGTTGTGTCTCTGGCGCCATCTATTGTCCCTGCTGCTCTTTTTTCTCTCTTTCTTTTTACGCTGCTGTTCAATTTTTATTAGGGCTTTCCATTGTTCGTTTAGGTTACTTGGCTCATTAATGTTGCATAATCTTGATCTGTTTTTTTCAATTAACACTGATTCTGCAATTCTTAACTGCTTTTCGTTTTTACAGCTCTTAATAATTTTAATATCTTCAAACCTTGGACATTTTTGATTTTCCATACAGTATTGGGTCAATGCTGTCTTAGCTTCTTTTTTATTCCAATTATTAATATGCTGGTTCAATCTATACTTTAATTTATTCTTGGTGCTGCCTATATATGACACAGGTGGTTGCTGGTTTATTGGGATTTCATAAATTCCTGCTCTATCTAATTGGCTAATTTTTTCATTTTTAATCACTAAATTTTTTACAGTAAGTACCTGATTTCCTACCTGTATGCCATACTTGCCACAAACTTTATTAATTTCTGCTGAAACATTTTCTATATATGGTATTGCTCCTACATATTTTACAAGTTTTTTATCAGTCTTGACCTTATTGTAACCTTGAGTTACTTCATAAATCCATTTTTAATACCTGTTTAGGGTATCCAAAATCATATGCAATTTTTTCAATATATTCAATTTCTTCATTTCTATACTGTTCAATTGATGAATGTGTTAAACTTCTTTTAATTAGTGTTTTAACACTATTTCTTTTATGTGTTAATGGATGTGATGACTGAAATGGTATAAGTACTGGGATATATGAAGATTTTCTATGCACTCTGAATTGTATATTCTCCTCTGTTTTAACAATCAAAACGTCCAAAAATGCCAAAGTATTGTCATGTTCTTGTTCTACTGTCAGTTCAATAGATGGATAAATTTCACTATACTTTTTTGTCAAGTCCTCAAGTTCATCATTTTTTAGCCTGGATAACAGAAAAATGTCATCAACATATCTGCAGTATATCAGTGGTGGATCCTCAATGTCACTCATTATAATTTGCTGAAATTATAATGAGTGACATTGAGGAAAAAATAATAAGTAAACTCGAGGATCCACCACTGATATACTGCAGATATGTTGATGACATTTTTCTGTTATCCAGGCTAAAAAATGATGAACTTGAGGACTTGACAAAAAAGTATAGTGAAATTTATCCATCTATTGAACTGACAGTAGAACAAGAACATGACAATACTTTGGCATTTTTGGACGTTTTGATTGTTAAAACAGAGGAGAATATACAATTCAGAGTGCATAGAAAATCTTCATATATCCCAGTACATACCATTTCAGTCATCACATCCATTAACACATAAAAGAAATAGTGTTAAAACACTAATTAAAAGAAGTTTAACACATTCATCAATTGAACAGTATAGAAATGAAGAAATTGAATATATCGAAAAAATTGCATATGATTTTGGATACCCTAAACAGGTATTAAAAAAATGGATTTATGAAGTAACTCAAGGTTACAATAAGGTCAAGACTGATAAAAAACTTGTAAAATATGTAGGAGCAATACCATATATAGAAAATGTTTCAGCAGAAATTAATAAAGTTTGTGGCAAGTATGGCATACAGGTAGGAAATCAGGTACTTACTGTAAAAAATTTAGTGATTAAAAATGAAAAAATTAGCCAATTAGATAGAGCAGGAATTTATGAAATCCCAATAAACCAGCAACCACCTGTGTCATATATAGGCAGCACCAAGAATAAATTAAAGTATAGATTGAACCAGCATATTAATAATTGGAATAAAAAAGAAGCTAAGACTGCATTGACCCAATACTGTATGAAAAATCAAAAATGTCCAAGGTTTGAAGATATTAAAATTATTAAGAGCTGTAAAAACGAAAAGCAGTTAAGAATTGCAGAATCAGTGTTAATTGAAAAAAACAGATCAAGATTATGCAACATTAATGAGCCAAGTAACCTAAACGAACAATGGAAAGCCCTAATAAAAATTGAACAGCAGCGTAAAAAGAAAGAGGGAAAAAGAGCAGCAGGGACAATAGATGGCGCCAGAGACACAACGATTCAGAGATAGCGACTGGAGCCCAGGCCTCGATGGCTCTGCTCACTTGAGCTGTGGTGGGCGGGTGAGACACACCTGCCTCCTGAAGATGACAGGGGCCTGTTGAAAGTACTAGAGGATTGGATGTGAGGGGCTGAATGGGTGTGACACTTGCAGTGGGAGTAGCAGAGGTTGTGAAACAGAAGGAGGAGTTTGATAATTAGAGTTGACCAAGGTTTAATCACCTGTGAATGTAAGGTTATGTACATAGTTTTTACTTGAATTGTATGAATGAGTTGTATGTGTGATTTTTTATCGAATTGACAAGCATTATAGTAACATCTCATAAGGCTAAGGAAAAGAAAAAAATACGATGTTTCACACCCGAAAATAAGAAGCGTAAGCAAGAAGTCTGTAAACCTTGGAAGCCCAGTTACATCACGATGAATGACGTGTTGGAAGTGTGTTGTCATTGGAGGTTACCATGATCTTTATGGTGAGTGAGTGGTTCTTTCTAATGGTTTTTTCATTCGTTTGAATTTCTTTTCATTATATCTTACATCAGCAAAATCTCTGTGCTAAATCTATTATTTTAAGTGACATTTTGCAGCAAGTTATAAGTATTGTTAACTATATTCGTGCAAATGCAACACATCATCGTCAGTTTCGTAACATGCTAAAGTTAGACAATAAGGTATTCAGTGTGGATTTGTCATATCATTCTAAAGTGTCTTGGCTATTGCAGGGACAAGTATTAGCAAAAATGTTATCTTTGTGAGAACAGATAGTTAAATTTTATGAAGAAAAGAATAAGCAATGTGAATTATTGAAAGATTTTTATAGAAATGCTGCATTCCTGTGTGATATTATGTCAAAGCAAAATGACCTGAATATTTCTTTGCAAGGTAAAACTAAGTCTATATATGATATGTGGCAAAAAATTCAACCCATTTTGAAATAAGCTATCTTTTTTCAAAACTCTTCTTCTTCAAAAGGAAATTTTGGATAAACATTTTCCCCAGTTAGCAATGGTCATAGATGAGCTGGAGGATTCATACGAATCATTTGAAGAATGCACAGCTGTTAAAGACTTACTAATTGGAGAATACAATAAAAGGTTCACTGACTTTGAGAATCATGACAATGCACTCAAATTAGCATTTCAGCCTCACCTGGTTGATGTCTCCATTTCTCCTAAAGAACTACAGATAGAATTGATTGAGCTCTCAGAAGATGACATTTTAAAGTCCTTATTTGATGCTAAGAAAAATCCAATTGAAATGCAGAAAAATGCAATAGAATACCCATGCCTTCGGTACCATGCACAAAAAATGCTTTCTTGCTTTTCAACCACTTATTGTTGCGAATTTACATTTTCCTACCTAACCCAAATGAAGACCCCCGTAAGGTCACAAATGACGGATACCCATCTAGAGGATCAGCTAAAACAGCAGACCTCCATGTTGCAACCAAATATTCAAATGCTTTCCAGTCACAACAAAGTCATTAAAAGGTTAGTCAACTTTAGATTTAACATTTTTTTTTTCATTTTTTGAGGTTAGTTAGTACATAGTAGTTAAAGTTTTACAAAATAATGTACATTTTGAAGTATATCTAACTGAAGTTTCTTGAATGTGGCCTTATTGGATTACAGTTAATTTAATGCAACCTTCCAACATCAAAAGGTTCCCCACCTCTGATCTAGGCCACAGTTTCTTTGAAGAGAAAATGATAACTTTTTAAGGAAGATTGTTCCACTCATCTGTTAGTGAAGTGACAACTTCTTTCAAATTAAATTTGCAGAGCACTGCTTCAGTAGGCTCTTCTGATGTTATGACATTAAAAACAAGCAAAATAGCCATTAAAGCAATGCTTTCCAATTATAAAATGAAACATTTGATTTTATAATTGGGAAGTACTGGAGTTATAGATAGACAGATAAAACAGAACAACTATGATAATCATCTTTGTTGTCTTCTCATATGGGATTAGTTTATGGTGTAGCATGTTTTATGATTATAGATATGATAAGCTTGGTTAAATGAGGTAGGATTAAAAGTTCCTGGACTGGGTCTCTAAGTCCATAGATAGTTAGAGTTACAAAGCTGAAGCATATCCTTCAAAATAGGACTCTCTTGCAACAACACACTTCTGCCAGCAGCTGTAGAGTTCGTCAAAGCACTTCTGGAACGCAATCTTTGCAGTGTCCTTCAGTGCAACCAGCGATACGTGTTTTACTTCTTATGCACTCGAAAACCGATGACACTGAAGTCGATGTGTCAGCTCAGGGAAGAGGTGGAAATTGCTGGGGGTGAGATCAGGTGAGTATGGTGGGTGTAGGAGAACAACAGTTTTTTTTTTGTTTTTTGTTTTTTGGCAAGAAATTCCCAAACAAGGAGTGACCTGTGTACTGGTGCATTATCATGCAACAATGCCCATGATTAATCGCCCCACAGTTCAGGCCTCTTCTTGCAAATTGACTCACATAGATGTCGCATGATGTCCAGATAGGGCTCCTTGTTGACAGTGCTTCCTTCAGGGATAAATTCAAGATGAACAATGCCCTGGATGTCGAAGACCTCTAGCATGATCTTGCCTTCCCTGCAATCTCAGGGGGAATTTCTGCTTGCATGGAGACGATGGCGACTTCCATGTAGCTGATTCCTGCTTAGTCTGCAGGTCGAAGAGGAATCACCATTTTTCATCCCCTATTATGATTCTTCTAAGAAATTTTGGGTCTTGGTCAGCGATGATTACAAGATCACCTGCCATTTCCATCCGTACGGCCAACTGATCTTCAGTTAGCATGTGTGGGACGATGTGTTGACATACCCAGTGCATCTTCAGATCATCTGTTAGCATCCATTGACATGTAGTCTTTGATATCCCAGTAGCCACTGCTATTTGCTCAATTGTCTGTTGGTGCGTACAGTGGCTAGAATTTTCAAAATGTTTTCACCTGTGCGAGCTATCATTGGCCACCTGCTTTGTTCGTCGTCTTCGACCTCTTCTCTGCATTCTCTGAAGTGTCGATGCCAATGGAATGTTTGTGACTGCGACAGAGTGTTTTTGCCATAAACTTGTTTCAACATATCTTAAGTTTCTGTTGAACTTTTGCCCAAATGAACGCAAAACTTAACATTAACGCGCTGCTCAAGAAACGCCATTTTTCATCAATCGCTAAACACTGTGTAAGTTGCTCATAATACCCTGATGTACCGCAGCCAGCACGTGATGTATAGGGATGAAACCAATTTCCCTGTGTGGGGGGATAATGTAACGTAATCCAATAATAACCGTGGGTATGCGATACACATACTTTGCTGTACAAGCACAGTCTGGGAACTTTTGGATCCTACTCCAAAGAACATAGTCAGTACATGTGATAATAGGTTTTCAACATTTTTTGTGTTTGTGGGAAGCTGAAAGAAGTTTGCCAACTTTACCCTTATTTTGCCTAGCAGGGTAAGTTATTGCTGAAATATTATGCTTTGTGCTTTTGCTTCACTTCTTTTTTTTTTCATTTCTTGTTTCTTTCCTAAGACAATATAGTCCACCATTCCTGATTTGATTTCTTTTTACAGGGACCTGTTGGACCTCGTGGATCACCAGGACCTCCAGGACCATCAGTAAGTATCTCTCATAATCAATGTGAGACCCTAGAATTATAATGTTTTATTTGAACTTAAAATGATATATCTAACCCTTAGAATGTTTTTCCATATTGGGAAAAAATTAAACCTTGGAATTCAGAATTGTGATGTTTATGCAGAGTGTCTACTGGTCATAAAAATCATGAAAGTCACAAATTCAGAAAAACGTCATGAAAGGCAAGGAAAAGTCACGAATTTTGCTTTTTGGGGTCATGAATTTATTTTTATTTTTAGTAGTTTTTCATTTTCTGGCAAAAATCTTAAGTAATTCTCTATGCTTTGACCATATAAGGCACAATCCATCTAATCATTTAAGTGTCAAAAAACGGGGCATTGGTTCCCTCATCCACAAAGAAAACTGATAGAGCAAAAATCGTTTTAGCATAGAAATACTTGTACATAATGTTATTTACAAAATTTTGAGACCAGTTTAGCAATTTACATTATGCTACTTGGGGAGTCAGGATATTTTTCAGATATAAACGTTAAGGAAGGGCGCGTGTAGTGAAATCTTTTAGCAAAATGGTGGGTATTTCAACTTAGTTAAAGTGCACTCAAAGTATGATGAGTAGATTTTTGTTACTAGTAGAACACAGCAGGGGGCACTTTTTCTGTAGAAAAAAAGAGGGAGCACAGTGTTCCCCCTCTTTATTTAATATTTATACTGTATATGTCTGTTGTGTGTGTGTGTGTGTTTATGTGCATATACTGCAGCATGGATAGATATATATACTGTATATACTGACATCTTTTAAAAGTAGTCATGAAAATTTCTTATTGGTCATTAAATTGTGTTTCCCAAATTTGGTAGACACCATATTACGTCCTCATTGTTGTTGTTTTTTTGCACACTTACGGAAATAAATGCTTGGCAATGAGTCACTGAAGTCAGTTCTGAGTGCTTTTTCTTGTATCTTAGTACTATTCATCCTGACTCATAAAGTTATCTGTTGGTTTCATATGAACTAGCAGAACCAGTTTCAGACTATGCTAGATTTAGAAATGTGTTAATGGAACCAACTCTTTCAAGGGAGACCTGACATACTACTCTTCTGAAAATTAAGAACTTAAGGCAACCTTAAATACAAGACCATCAAGGTCAAGCCCTTTATTTATGTATGCAGTATGTATATTACATATGATTTTGGAAATTTCGTGATATTTTAATCTATTTTCTATATGGTAGTCGGTGAAGTTCAGGTAGTGTGGCTCAAAACAATGGGCCCACCTTTATACCGTTTTGCAAGTTTCATCTGATAATATTTAAAATGCAACCTAAAAAGTCGTTATTTAAAAGGCAAAAGTTCTTAAAAAGCTTAATCAACTTTTATCACTTAGCTTTTTTCTCAACAAACAATAATTATATGAAAACTGGTGAAAATATTTCTGAAACTTGTTCTGTTACTTACTCCACCAAGCCATTAATACCAAATGATTCTGTACTAAACTGACTGTTTAAGTACATTGTACCTAATTGAGACATAGGCCATATTATTCAAAAGTTGTAAACAGGTTTTGCCTGATTATAATTCTTATAAAATATTTTATAATATTTTAGTTTAAATAATAGCTGTAGGTTTAAACGCTTAACTGCTTAAATTAGCTGTATACATCACATCATCCTTCCCCCTTTTTTTCTGACAGAGAGCCTAAATGAAAAATCTTTTGGGAGAAGCAAAACATTGATCAGTAAGAAAATGTTTGATGATAACAGACTAAATTTACATAAGAAAACAGAAATTCAAAGGAAGGTTACACTAGAGGTATACATTGAAGAGCCAAAACGTCATGACCAGCATGTCTTCATGCAAATCGAAGCAACTACAGGAGAATGACAGTGCGTGTGAAGATTACGAAATGGTAAAAATGACACCTGATACTGAGCTCTATTAATCAGTGTTATTCTTGTTCTTCAGATGAGAAAGGTGGCAGACTTAAGAGAGTTTAACAAAGGCCAAATTGTGGTGTCCAGACTACTGGTTCAGGGCATTTCCAAGACAGCAAGATATGTGGGGTGCTCATGGTCAGCCATGGTTGGCACCTTCAAAAAGTGATCCAAGGAGAGGCCATGTTTGAAGGTGCTAACTGAAGGGACCACATTAGGAATAGCTTTTGCTCACCTACCTCTAGCATCGATGAGGTGGCCGCGGCTCATTGATGCTAGAGGTGAGCAAAGGCTATCCTGCATGGTACAAGCCAGCAGAAAGGATACTGTGGTGTAACTCGCCATTCATTTGAATGCTGTGATCATAGTAATGTGTTACAACACACAGTACATCAAACTCTGCTGAAAATGGGGCTGTGTAGCCACTGGCCACTCTGAGTGGCCATGCTAACCTTGGTTCACCATCAAAAGCACCTACAGTTGGCACACAAGCATCAAAACTGGACCTTGAATGATTGGAAGAAGGTTGTCTGGTCTGATGAATCTCATTTCCTGTTTCACCACTTGGATGGCCGGGTATGTGTACATCACTTACCTGGGGAAGTGTTGGCACCAAGATGCACTGTGGGACAAAAACAAGCTGAAGAAGAAAAAGTATAATGCTTGTGGAATAACTTTTTTACGGGTCTTATAGAGGTTATTTTTCATCAAAGTTGGTTGTCAAATTTTCGAACTAAAGCCTAGTTCGTCATCAGGACTATGTCACTGGAGTAGTTGCTGCCACTCAATTGGAAGAGTCCATCCGCAATTATCGTTAATTGTGGTACTTCTTCTTCTTGCTATTTCGATCCCTTCTTCTAGTTTCCTCTTTACTAAGTGTGACTGGTGGGCGATTATTTTCACCGAGTCCCAATTTATGGAGTGTCCACTTGCTTGTATATGTCTGTCTAGCCCTGTTTTGTTCCCAATGTTCCTAATAGCTGCTTGGTGTTCTTTCATTCGGACCTTAATACTTCTCCCTGTTTCTCCTATATAGCTGAGTCCGCAGTTACAGTCGATGCAGTAAATTACTCCTTCCTGCAATTGGATCCAATTGGATCCAATTATCGTTAATTGTGGTACTTGGATCCAATTATCGTTAATTGTGGTACTTCTTCTTCTAAAGAAGAAGAAGTACCACAATTAACAATAATTGCGGATGGACTCTTCCAATTGAGTGGCAGCAACTACTCCAGTAACATAGTCCTGATGACGAACTAGGCTTTAGTTCGAAAATTTGACAACCAACTTTGATGAAAAATAACCTCTATAAGACCCGTAAAAAAGTTATTCCACAATCACTATGAATAGAGGTGCCATAAATGCATTTACAACTAAGTATAATGCTTTTGGCAATGTTCTACTAGAAAACCCTGAGTCCAGTCATTCATGTGGGGGAAACTATGACATCTACCACCTACTTGAACATCACTGCAGACCAGTTACATCCTTTCATGGCAACAGTATTCCCCTCTAGTAGTGCCTTCTTTCAGCAGGATAATGTGTCATGCCACACTGTTAAGATTGTTTGAGAATGGTTTGTGGAATATGAGGAAAATTTCCCTTGCCTCCAAATTCTTCAGACTTCAGTCTAATTGTGCATCTGTGGTTTGTGTTGGAACAACAAATCTGATCTACGGCAGCTCAACCATCTAACTTACAAGAGTTATAAGATCTGCTGGTAACATGTTGCTATCAGATACCACAAGACACCTTTAGAAATCTTGTAGTGGTACAAGCCAACAGAAGCGATACTGTGGTGTAACTCGCCGTTAAGGTAAGAGCTATTTTAGTAGCACGTGGAGGACCAACATCATATTAAACAGGTGGTCATAACAGTAGCACACCCAAAAATTTCCTGGGGGGGGGGGCATGGCACACAGAATTTTCCCAGGGTGGGGTGACCCTCCCCCTAAATTTACTGGGAAAAATAGTCAGATTCCATAACAATAAAGAAGGAGGTTGACTTTTTTTTTGTATATTTATTCTTATCCCATTACTAGTAATGTTAGAGTACAAGAAAGTCAACTGATTAGAAGAAGCAGTAGATGAAATATTTTTTCTGCTTAGATTTTTCTAAATTTATTTAACAGAACTAATAGTTGTTGTATGTTATAATTACATGGTACATGATTAAGAAGTATATGTAGATTATGTATTGTGATTTTTTGTTTCAAACTTCAATGTCATAATTTTCCAGTCTGTCTGCCCAACAGGGGAGGGGGCAGGCCCCATGGGTGTGCCACTGGATCATAATGTTGGTTCTTAAGTGGACATCACAAATGTTGCCTAGTCTTCATAAAATTAGAATAAGAAAAAGATATTGGCCCTATCACTCAATCTATTTAACTGCAACTGAGTGAGGTAGGATAAAATAACAAAGAGTTAAAATTTAACAATATATATTTTGTGACAATGGATATATTTCACCATCTGGAAGTGGTGGTCTGATTTCCATGTAAATCTGCAGGTAAGTTTACATAGAGGGAATTTACCTTTTTCAGGCAAGTCAGGCAGATAGGTTCCATGTTATAAGACAAGCCATGTTGCCATTTCAATTAAATGCTGTATGAGATGATAGCTATTGGAACTTAGAGTGATCCCATAGAACAAAGACTCATTGAAGAGCCTCATATGAGCAATGTCAAGACGTGTGCACAGCTGCTATACAACAAGCATTCACTGTTAACAACAGTGGTTACCAGAAACCATACAGTCATCAGCAATAAACTGGTACCTTCCAGAGGACAGCACCATGGGAGCATGGACTGAATTTGTGACAAGCATCCACTCTACCAACAGCAAATGATTGCCAAGCATTAACACAGTAGTAGGTATTAAGTTTCTCTCTTTTCCTTAAAAGGCCTACCTCTGTACTTCAGAAAACAAACTAGAAAATGTGTGTGTGTGGTGCATTTTTCATGGCATATTAATTTTGGATTCATAATATAGCATATTTTGTTTCTATGTATCTAAATGAAATACAAATGTTTAAATTTAATTGTAGGGGCCTCAAGGTTTTCAAGGAACAAGAGGAGAAACTGGCGAATCAGGACCACCAGTAAGTTTACACTACTTGGTTCATTATTTTTGTTGTAATAGAATTAGCCAAAGTGGAAGCAGTTTTAAAATGTATTTGTTTAATTATCTGCATATGGTTAAATGTGATGCTTTTAGTTTGATCCCATAAGCTGTAATTTTTTTTAATCACATAACTCTTCGAGCCATACTTTTTTAAAATAATAAAAAGATGACTTTCATTGAGAAAAATAAGACACCCAGTGTCATCCCACTCCAGGGATCTTTCTGTTCATGAAAGCAACCTTATCATCCTTTACATACAAGGCCTTTCCATAAAAACAGAGTAAAATCACACAAAATGAAGAAATATAGATACAGCAAATATATGTTATTCTTTCTCAAAGTATCTTCCTTCGGATGATATGCAATGGTCCCATCGTTCAGTCCACTTTTCAAAGCATGTGGTGGAGGCATTTTGTGGAAGCTGCTTTAGTGACCCCTGTACAGCTTGAATAACATCAGCATCTGTGTTGAATGTTGCACCACAGAACTTCTTTTTCATTGTTGGAAACAACCAGAAATCGCATGGGGCGAGGTCAAGACTGTAGGCAGGCTGTGGCATGATTTCAATACTGCATTTTGTTGTTGAACACAAGCAGCCACATGTGGGCAGGTGTTATCATGGTGTAGGGTCCACTTGCCCACCAGTTCCGGTCAATTAATCAATATGTGTCATTGCAGATGCTTCAAGACTGAAATGTAATACTCAGCATTGACAGTTATTTGTAGAGGAACGGCATGCTGGTAGACTACACTTTTATGATCAAAGAAAATTATCATCATCACCTTCCCAGCTGATTTGGTTTGGTGGACTTTTTTTGGAGGAGGCGAGCCTGTGTGTTTCCAGACACTCGTTGCGTGCTTCGTGAGGAGGTTGAAATAGTGGACCCATGTTTCATTGGCAGTTATTACTGTGTTTAGAAAGTTTGGATCCTTTGCAATAATTTGTTTCCACTTATGACACACCTGAACTCTGGCTAACAATTGTTATCTTATCAGGTGATGGGTACCCATCTGGAACACACACGATGAAGCAGTAATTTGTCACATAGAATGCAGAATGCCGACGTTTTTGAAATATCAGTTGATGCTGCTATGTCTTCACACGCCATTTGTCGATATTCTTGCTGGATTGCCCAAACAGTGTTAAGAATATGCTCTGTAACAACACTTTCAGGTCAACCAGGCCTAGGAGCGAGTTCTGCCAATAAACGCCCTTTTTTGAAATCATGGTGCCATCAAAAATCGGTGACTCACCCAAACATTTATTGTAAGCTTTTTCATTAATTTAACTGTTTCTGGAGCCATTTTACCAAAACGATAGCAAAATGTTTTCGCACAGTGCATTTCACTTTGTAACTCTGAATCACTCACCTCCTTACCTGTATGGTGAAATGCAGATGTACCTTAAACAACTGCTCAATAACAAAACCAGAATCGTCTGCCATGGCTAATAACTGTTGCCATAGATACTTCCTTAATTCAGTTAGCCATCTGCATTGTTATTTTTCCCCTTTGCACTGTTGCCAACTCAAAAAAAATACTCTCAGTTTTTATGGAATGGTCTTTGTGTATTCTTTCATGTGAGATGCCATGATTAAAATCTATTGGCTTCTTTTGTCAGGTGACAATATCCTTCAGGATGAAGTATCCTGCAATCATCCTCTCTAAGAAAATTGAACTGATTGCAGATGTTTTCTGGTACACCTTATTTATGGGTGGAGCATTTAAAATAACACAGTAATTATGGCCTTTTTGAAAAATTCATTTTATGAAAAATGACAATCTTAGTAGAGATACATTACTAACAAAAATATCTAAAAATATAGGAATAGTCAGTAAAGTGATAAACAACCTAACTATTAAAACCTTAATGTTATTATATTATGCCTTGATTCATCTATATTTAAATTATTGCTTTTTGGCCTGGGGCCAGACAACGAATACTAACCTCAAAAAACTTCAAATACTACAAAACAAATACATTAGATTAATTGATCTTAAAATTAATAATAACAAGGATAATATTATACAAATAAATAATTTTAGGTACTCTAAGGTATATCCACAAAAATATAAAATATAAAATATTAAACAATTGTATAACTTCAATCTGGGAAAAATTATGTTTAAACGTATAAAATCAGATAATTACAATCTTACTGAAATAATTAAAATAGCACCAATATTACATCTATATCACACAAGATCAAAAGTGTCTTTACTAATATCTACACCAAGAACATAAGTGGCACAGCAAAATATTACATATAGTGGTCCAATGTACTGGAATGCACTCCCAAATGAATTAACCAATATTAACAATTTCAATTTATTTAAGAAAAAACTAAAATCATATATACTTCAACAATAAGAAAATTTGATTTTCAGATTAAAATGTTATATGAGCATGCAGAGAATTTAACACTGTATAATAATATAATTGACTTGACTGTTATCAATTGATTACAGGGAAGCCTGAGCTATGTCAGGACTCTTGTAAGAGGCCTTTTCTTAGGCTTCCCATACTGTTACAAACTTTAAGTTACTCTGTAAACTAATTTATTCCATGATTCTATTGTAACAGTTAAACAAATAAATAAAAAAAAAAAAAAAAAAAAAAAAAAGATGTGATTAACCCTCCAGGTGGTGACACACATATATGCGTTCATTGAAATCCTGTTCAAAAGCTGCAAGCATGCATATATGCATTAATTGCTCATTAAGCAGCTAGATGGCATTTGACATTTGCAATGCTGTATGAAAATATGCATATATGCGTTCATCAAAATCCTATATATCTGCATCTTCACTCCTCCATTAGGAACTAAACCACGCCCGCTTGTTAACGTGAACTGATAATAGATTAACCACAGTTAGTATTAATTTACTAACTGACCAGTTGGCTTGAACACAGAACACGTATTAGAATTAAAACAAGTTCTGTGTAGTTCTGTGCAGATGTCTTCCGTACATGCACTATTTGATGATAATATTTTTATGGTTTCTCTTATTGCTGTGGCTTTTGTAATTTGCATATGATGCTGTTCCAAGAAAGAAATATACTGGCGGAAAGTGAAAAAAGAACACCAAGAAGGAATTGACGGACAATCATGAAATTTACATATGTTAATGGGGTCAAGTTTACGTAGGTGTGATGTTAATTTCGGGACCAACCGGTGAGCGCTTACGCCACAGCATGGCATAATATGCAAATTATCGTCGGTGGTATTTAAGGAGTACGGCGAAGTGAATGTAATCAGTCGTTGGCGTACGGACACGTGCGAAGACACTGAAGAAGCTGCAGTGCCTGGACATGGAAGATGTGTATGATTTCAGCAGTTATCGGACTTTGAGCGAGGTCGTCTAGTCGAACTCCACGAGGCCAGGTGGTCGTATCATCGTATTGCGGAGCGAATTGGACGGGAAGTATCGGTGGTGGTACGATGGTGGTGTAGATGGTCCGAGGAACATTCCCACACGAGAAGACGTGGAACCGGGAGTCACAGACGGACTGATGAGCGGACCGATCGACGCATAAGAAGAGCGGCGTTGTCAAGCAGAACATCCACTGCGACACAAATCTGAGCTGCCGTTGCACCTGAGGTGACTGTACCAACAATCCGCAACTGTCTACTGGATGCAGGACTACGTGCACATGTGCCTCTGGCATGTGTACCTCTGACTCTAGCCCACCATCAGGAATGGCTGCAGTGGTGTCGCCAACGTCTGCACTGGAGAACGCAATGGCGATCTGTCGTGTTCAGCGATGAAAGCAGATTCTGCTTGGGAGCCTCTGATGGCCGTATGCGTGTTCGCAGGCGCAAAGGGGAGCGTCTCCACCCTTCTTGTATCCGCCAGCGACACACAGGGCCTACGCCTGGTCTCCTGGTGTTGGGAGCAATCAGCTATCATTCCCGTACACAACTAATGTTTGTACCGGGTACATTAAACAGCACCTCCTACATCAACAACATCATTCAGCCCGTTGTTGTGCAATTTGTAAGGTCGATCCATCGTGGTGTTTTCCAGCAAGATAACGCATGCCCACACACGGCACGTGCAACGCAACATGCACATTAGGGTGTGAGACAACTTCCATGGCCTGCACGTTCACTGGATTTGTCCCCCATTGAGCACGTGTGGGATTTTATGGGACAACGACTTATCCGGTCTCCACAGCCAGCCACAACCATCCCCGATTTACGCGTCCAGTTTGAGGATGCTTGGAACTCAATACCCCAAACTTACATCCAACATCTGTATGACAGACTCCATGCCAGAATTGCACAGTGTGACGCAGTTCATGGCGGTTCAACCTCGTACTAACCATGTTACATGGAAATGTTATTTTTCAGTTTACCAGCAAATACAGCTGTATTTTGCCATAATGTTTTGATCACGTTATCCTCTGTATTCCATTATTATGCTGTATAAATTTGGTTGGTATCAGACATCTCCTTCTTGGTGTTCTTTTTTCACTTTCCGCCAGTGTATTTGTGACGTCATGCGTAGCTTTTTGTGCAGGTATTCAGTGAATGAAAACTGCTTTCCTGATTAAATTATGAGACATCATCACCTTAGCAACAACTAAGAAATAAGTATTTGTGATGACATGCTTAGTTATCGTGTTTTTGCTCAGGTGTTCAGTGAATGGAAACAGCTTCTTGGATATAATTATGTGACATCATCCCCAAAGCACCAGATGAGAAAGAAATATTTGTGATGTCCTGCTTAGCTTTTTGTGTTTCCAGGCAGGTGTTCCGTGAATGGAAACTGTGAATTATGTCAGAATGTGACGTAACAACTGTATGATGTAGGACTTTTTTTATTGCTGTAATGGTCATGAAACATACTTTCACATTTGGACATCACAAACAAAATGAAATACCTAGTTATTAAAAAATCACTCTGCATATCTTATCCCCCCCCCATCATTATTGACAAGCTTTCGCCTAGTAGTCTTATAATGACTGATATGAAATTCCCTGCTTGCCCATTGTGTTGTCTAATTCCTTAGAGAGCTTTCTTGCTACTACAGCACCCAAAATAAATAAAATATTTTACCTTTTCAAGCACACCTTTCCCTGAGCTACATAATTAATGTCTTTAGCTATCTGACTTAAATCTGTGGTAATAATATTATCTGAGGCCATATTCTGATTTTAAAATAAATAAACAGATAAACAAGAAGGGTGGCTCTCCTATGTTTTTCCTTACCACACATTTCACATGTGCTGTATTTAAATTTATGTGTGAGAGTGTCATAATGTTTTTCTGTAGTTTGTGATCCTCGAGCTTATATTCTCTAAATGTGATAGTACAAAAATGTTAAATTTTTCAATGTGTAAGGAAGAGAATAAAAAAATGAGATTATTTATATTATACTCATGTACAACTCTTTCAGTTATGCAGTACATATCAGTAACCCTACACTGTTCTGTTTTCATATCATGTACTTAGCCCTTAGGAAATGCCTTCAGATTGTTTTTACTACAATAATATTTCTTTGCTAGGGTGCACCAGGCCAGCTAGGTGAAAGAGGACTTCCAGGCCTCCCAGGAAAAGATGTAAGTTGTTTTTTAGTTCTTCACCATTAAAAACTTTTTGCTTGTTTTCCATTTTAAAGATGCATTTCACTTTCATTTAAAAAGATACATATCACCCTCTTTTCTGACTAACATGTTCTAAACAACCACCTGTGTTCACATATGTTAGTTAAAGGGAGTAAATGTCTTTTGAAAAGGAAGTCAGTTGTTCTGTAGTGAATATCTTGGAATGGAACACTACACAATGTGGACAAAAGTGATTGGACACTGTAAGTAAATAGAAAAACAGTATTGTATTTGCATCAGTAGCAAGTGGTCCTCCATTTGTAGAGATTACAGCAGCCACCCATCGAGGTAAACTGTCCACAAGTCCATGTAATACAGAGAGTGGGATGTTCTAACTTGAGTTTATTGACCAACTTTGTCAGTGAAGAAGGTCGTGTTGGTCTAGACAGCACCCTTCATTCAAGTTCATCCCATAGGTGCTCAGTGGAATTGAGGTCTGAGCTCTGAGCAGGCCAGTCCATCCACAAGATCTGATTTTCCTCATACCACTCCATTGTAGCCCTGGAAAAATGACAAGTGGTTTTGTCGTCCTGGAAAAAACAATCGCATGTCGTGTCCATGGAACTGCCACAAAATTGGGAAGATTGAGTTATCCAGGATATCTTTATACAGCACAGAGTTCATGTTGCCATGAATAACTACCAGTGGACCCACACTGTACCAGCTGAAACAGCCCCATACTATAACTCCACTGCCTCCGTGCTTCACAGTCAGCACTGTACACTCTGGAAGCAGACATTCTTTGGGTAACTGCCAAACCCAGACACATCCGTCTGATTGGAATAATGTAAAGTAGGATTCATCGCTCCATAACACCTGCTGCCATTGCTCCAATGTCCAGTTTTTGTGCTGTTTACACCATCTTAGCCACGTGGCTTTATTGGTTTTTGTGATGAGAGGTTTATGGACGGCTGCTTGGCCATGATACCAAGTGCATGGGCCTCTCTTCGAAGTGTCTTGGTGGAGACCATGACATTTGTGGCCATCTGGAACTCGTGCTATGGTGTGCATTGGTCAGGACCTGGTTTTCCAGATCTCAATTTCAGCACCCCCCGGTCCCTAGGTTGTAGTTTCGTGGGTCTTCCAGGGCAGGGCGAATTCCTGCAATGTCCTGTCTTCTTCCCCTTGTTGATGATAAAGGCCACAGTTGATTTAGTGACCTGTCTGACACCAGCAATGCTTCTTATGCCCATACCTCCAATTGAGCAGCCCATTAAAACGCCCTTTTCAAACTCGGAGAGCTCTCTCCTGCTAGCCATTTTTTCAACGATTGATCTGAGCATTATCCAGTTGCCGTTTTTTTATACCTTATCAACCACGTGTCTGCTGTTGGAGCACACACTATTGCGCCTGCATTGGGTGTCCAATCACTTTTGTTCACATACTGTAGTTTAACCCAAATTGTTGAAACAAGTTGTTGTAGAGCATTTTTTTCTGTTAACTAGGATGTCTCCTTCATTCTTAGTGTATTGTGGAATAACTTTTTACGGGTCTTATAGAGGTTATTTTTCATGAAAGTTAGTTGTCAAATTTTCGAACTAAAGCCTAGTTTGTCATCAGGACTATGTCACTGGAGTAGTTACTGCCACTCAGTTGGAAGAGTCCAACCGCAATTATCGTTAATTGTGGTACTTCTTCTTCTTGCTATTTCGATCCCTTCTTCTAGTTTCCTCTTTACTAAGTTTGACTGGTGGGCGATTATTTTTACTGAGTCCCAATTTATGGAGTGTCCACTTGCTTGTATATGTCTGTCCAACCCTGTTTTGTTACTAATGTTCCTAATAGCTGCTAGGTGTTCTTTCATTCGGACCTTAATACTTCTCCCTGTTTCTCCTATATAGCTGAGTCCGCAGTTACAGTCGATGCAATAAATTACTCCTTCTTGCAATTGGATGTCCAATTCTTTCTGCTTTAAAGCTGGCAGGAATTTCTTTATTTTGTTATTAAGATCTGGAGCTAGCCAGATATTATATTTTGCTGCGATCCTTTTCAGTTTCTCAAAAAGTCCCTTGTGGTACGTAATTTTGCTGGAGAATTTGAAGTTGGTTTTTTCCTGCTTCTTTTTTGGCACTTGTCTAAATATCTTCTTAACATACGGGGAGGGGTAATTGTTTTCTGCCAATATTTCATTTAATTCTTCTTTGTGAAGATCTTTTTGAGTAGCTGAAGAGACCAGGATTTCAATATTATAAATATTTAATGGGAATTATTGAGGATAAATTTATTAGGTACATTACCTCTCAAATTTTCGATCTAAACACTAGATCTCCATTAGGAGTTCTTGCTTCCTTCTACTTCCACAGGTCTGGTGACAAAGGCTTGGTTACCAGACCTGTTGAAGTAGAAGGAAGCAAGAACTCCTGACGAAGATCTAGTGTTTAGATCGAAAATTTGAGAGGTAATGTACCTAATAAATTTATCTTCGAGAATTCCCATTAAATATTTATAATATTGAAATCCTGGTCTCTTCAGCTACTCAAAAAGATCTTCACAAAGAAGAATTAAAGGAAATATTGGCAGAAAACAATTACCCCTCCCCATATGTTAAGAAGACAAGTGCCAAAAAAGAAGCAGGAAAAACCAACTTCAAATTCACCAGCAAAATTATGTACCACAAGGGACTTTTCGAGAAACTGAAAAGGATCGCAGCAAAATATAATATCAGGCTAGCTCCAGATCTTAATAACAAAATAAAGAAATTCCTGCCAGCTTTAAAGCAGAAAGAATTGGACATCCAATTGCAAGAAGGAGTAATTTATTGCATCGACTGTAACTGCGGACTCAGCTATATAGGAGAAACAGGGAGAAGTATTAAGGTCCGAGTGAATGAACACCAAGCAGCTATTAGGAACATTAGTAACAAAACAGGGCTAGACAGACATATACAAGCAAGTGGACACTCCATAAATTGGGACTCAGTAAAAATAATCGCCCACCAGTCAAACTTAGTAAAGAGGAAACTAGAAGAAGGGATCAAAATAGCAAGAAGAAGAAGTACCACAATTAACGATAATTGCGGTTGGACTCTTCCAACTGAGTGGCAGCAACTACTCCAGTGACATAGCCCTGATGACGAACTAGGCTTTTTTAGATCGAAAATTTGACAACCAACTTTCATGAGAAATAACCTCTATAAGACCTGGAAAAAAGTTATTCCACAATACACTATGAATAGAGGTGCCATAAATTCATTCTTATTTTGCTTATCTATACCTTGTTAATTCAAGGCAATTATCAAAATTGGGAGGGCTTACATTTTAGATTTACACTGCAGCATCATACTGCAAATGCTTTTCTTATATATTTTTTGGTGTATTTATTTTAAACAGTACATTGTTTATATTGTTATTATGAGCAAGGATTTGATCCATTATCATAAGTACATAAAAAAAATGTAGTTGCTGATTTCTTAGTTTTAGATGTTTAAGCATTCATTAGCTACAGATATTTTTATCCTGATAGAACCACTTAACTTATTTTAAAACCACTGGTGTAATTGCTTAAAGATAATAATGAAAAAAATTCTATACTAAACTCACAGATGCACAACACCATTAGCATTAAACCCTTAAGGTCATATTTGAATTTCCCTAACAATTTTACCCTTAGAATCCATGAGTTAGAGCACTTTAAGCATGTATCCTATCATGTCAGAAATGAACATAGAAAAAAAATCGTTGATCATGTGGTGTCTAGAACACCAATAGATTAAATCTGTAAAACATCGATGGTTCAATTATTCAGCTACTATAAGTTATTTTGTGGTGTAGTTCTGTATCCATTTAGTTCCGCCTTAAATGTCATTAATTTATAATTTCCCACTTAAGTGGAAGGCAGAGCTTGTGCTTTTGCTGGTGAAAAACAATGTTTTTTATTTACAGTAAAATTTTCATATCTTTTCATTTTATTTGAAATATTTTATTTTTCTTAGGGTTTTTTTTTTTTTTTTTTTTTTTTTTTTGCGTTCCATCATTGTGAAGCCTAAGATTTAGTATCTTCAGGTTATGCATACTGTCCTCCTTTTTTCATTTTAAGTTTCATTACAGATACATGCATAAACTGAAACTTTTACTCAAGGCTTTACTCAGATTAATATACTTAGTTGTATTTTAACTTGAAGATCTTTCAATTTACCTTCACATCTTCTGAGTTATTTTGTTTTTTCAGACGTTTCTGGCCTCTAGGTGTTTATCAAGACCTGTTGTCAAGTAGAAAACATGTAGCAAAAGTTTTGTTTACACAGAAAGAATTTAAATATTGAAAGATCTTCAAGTTAAAATGTAACTAAATACATGCATGAATTAGGGATTGATCCTATTTCAATTATCATAGGTGTGCTTCCTTTCCTTTCCTTATAAACCATATATTTTTTCATATGTTGAAGAAAAAAAGAAACTGCGTTTAATATCACTGCATCCATGAAATTGTCTGTCCACCCAGCTATCCATCTGTAGACCTGCTGTAATTATATCTGTAAGTTGAATTCAAAAAAATATTTTTGCTCTGGAAATGGCTTAATATTAAGGATCATGATTTACACTATTACTATGATGCACATTTTTACTGCTAGGTTATATAAAAATATTTTTCTCTGTGGTACAGTATCTATACTTCTAAAAGGTGGATTAGTATTTGATTCTAGTTCCACTTGAAGAATCTTTAGTTAATCTTCCTTTCCTCTGAGTTCTTTTGGTTTTTTTACAGATGTTTGTGGCTTCTGTATTTTAGTCAAGGCCTGTTCTCAATGTATAGAAGGATTATCAAAAGTTGTGTTTACTCCTGAAGAATTTAAATTTTGTTATCAGGTTCCTCATACTGTTGCCAGTTATATTGAAACATTTCAGTTTAGTAACTGGCAATGGTATGAGGAACCTGGCAACAAAATTTAAGTTCTTCAGGAGTAAACAAAACTTTTGATGATCCTTCTGTATGTTGAGAACAGGCCTTGATTAAAATCCAGAGACTAGAAAAGTCTGTAAAAAAACCAAAAGAACTCAGAGGAAAGGAAGACTAACTAAAGATTCTTCAAGTGGAACTAGAATTAAATAAAGATATATGGGTAAAGTTTTGATTAAGTGATTTAATTGGATTTGTAAATTTAATTTGAATTTGATATGTGGACTTATGAGTAAAACTTTCCTTGCACTTCTTTCTTTTCACAGTACTTCCTGTAGCTGGGTGGTGCAGTTATGATCCAGGCATTTTGTATGTTTTTCAGTCTTTTATAATGACAGATTATCACCATTAGGTAGAGTAACCTTAGTATTTTAGTTTCTGTTTCTATGGGTCCAATAAGAAAAATAATTTTACTATCAGAAAACTTCAGCTGCATTAACAAAGAAAGGTGACTTGATCACGCTAGTTACGTTAACTAAAACTTTTACAAAAAGTTCGTAAGTTGGAAGCTTTCGACCTTATCTTAGGTCTTCATCACGCCAATGGAGGACTAAGATTGTTGCCAGATTCTACATTTGAATTTTTCCTATTTTTGTTGCCAAAACTTAGAATTGATCTCCAGATTAACGGAATGTAGAGAGGAGATTCGGAGTTGCAAGTCATTGAGCTGAAAATAATTTCTATGCTTTCACGGTAACGGAGGGCAAAACGATTGTCAAACGAAGCAATTCGTTTTGCTTCGTTCCAGTGGGGAACTGCAGATGTGTCTTCCATTGTCAAAATAGACAAGGCAGTGTTGGGATTGCCTTTCGAAACATCTTTTCTATGTTCTAAAATTCTATGGCTTATGCTCCTGTATGTGCTTCCAATGTATAAGTTATCCCCAGTAGAAGAAGAGATAGGAATGCAGTAAACTCCTGGGAGGTTCAGGCTTTCAACTTTGTCCCTATCCCTTTGTAGAAGTTTCAAGATGTTTGGGGTAGATTTAATGGCAAGATGGTAACCAAAACTTCTAAAAAGAATCTGTAACTTATAAGCATAGGAAGGATGGTAAGGAACAGAACCACAGAATTTCAGGTCTTCTTTCTTGTGAGGAAGGAGGCATTCGATTTTCGAATGGTTTTCATATTTCTTTATGAGGGAGTTGACTGTAACAGCAGGGAAACCATGAGAGAGGGCTATTGTAGAAATTTTGGAGAGTTCTTCTTGAAGAGAGAGTTGGCTGTTGCAAATGATATGAGCCCTGTGGATGTAGGACTTCAATGCTGCAAGCTTGTAGAGATGCAGGGTGCAAGATTTGTAGGGAATGATGTTAGTGGCTGCAGAAGGTTTTCGATAGACGGAACGAGTAATGGAGAGATCAGCGTTTCTGCAGATAGATACATCCAGGAAATCAATTTTGTGATTTACTTCCTTAGATATAGTGAGCTTAATGGAAGGAAATTTTTCTGTAATGGAGTTGATCAGTATCTGTAGCTCAGACTCGGAATGTGGCCAGCTAATGAAAATGTCGTCTACATATCTTAACCATAGGGAAGGTTGAAAAGGGTGTAGAGGAATTATGGAAACTTCAATATGTTGCATGTAGATTTCAGCAAGCAGAGGGGAAAGAGGTGAGCCCATGGGGAGACCAGATTGTTGCCTATACACAATTTTGTTGAAAACAAAACAACTATGTTGATGAATAGTGTGGAAACAATCATAAAGATCTTTGATAAGAGGACCGGGGGTTCAAAATGAAGAATCAATTTCTTCATGAGGAGCATGTAGGAATCAAAATATGGTACAGAGGGAAACAAAGATTCTACATCAAGAGTATACAGATTATCACAAGGAGGAAAGGAATTAGGAAGGTTGTGGATGAAGTTTGAAGTAGAGACAGTTGTCTCTACTAGAGACAGTTGTCTCTACTTCAAACTTCATCCACAACCTTCCTAATTCCTTTCCTCCTTGTGATAATCTGTATACTCTTGATGTAGAATCTTTGTTTCCCTCTGTACCATATTTTGATTCCTACATGCTCCTCATGAAGAAATTGATTCTTCATTTTGAACCCCCCGGTCCTCTTATCAAAGATCTTTATGATTGTTTCCACACTATTCATCAACATAGTTGTTTTGTTTTCAACAAAATTGTGTATAGGCAACAATCTGGTCTCCCCATGGGCTCACCTCTTTCCCCTCTGCTTGCTGAAATCTACATGCAACATATTGAAGTTTCCATAATTCCTCTACACCCTTTTCAACCTTCCCTATGGTTAAGATATGTAGACGACATTTTCATTAGCTGGCCACATTCCGAGTCTGAGCTACAGATACTGATCAACTCCATTACAGAAAAATTTCCTTCCATTAAGCTCACTATATCTAAGGAAGTAAATCACAAAATTGATTTCCTGGATGTATCTATCTGCAGAAACGCTGATCTCTCCATTACTCGTTCCGTCTATCGAAAACCTTCTGCAGCCACTAACATCATTCCCTACAAATCTTGCACCCTGCATCTCTACAAGCTTGCAGCATTGAAGTCCTACATCCACAGGGCTCATATCATTTGCAACAGCCAACTCTCTCTTCAAGAAGAACTCTCCAAAATTTCTACAATAGCCCTCTCTCATGGTTTCCCTGCTGTTACAGTCAACTCCCTCATAAAGAAATATGAAAACCATTCGAAAATCGAATGCCTCCTTCCTCACAAGAAAGAAGACCTGAAATTCTGTGGTTCTGTTCCTTACCATCCTTCCTATGCTTATAAGTTACAGATTCTTTTTAGAAGTTTTGGTTACCATCTTGCCATTAAATCTACCCCAAACATCTTGAAACTTCTACAAAGGGATAGGGACAAAGTTGAAAGCCTGAACCTCCCAGGAGTTTACTGCATTCCTATCTCTTCTTCTACTGGGGATAACTTATACATTGGAAGCACATACAGGAGCATAAGCCATAGAATTTTAGAACATAGAAAAGATGTTTCGAAAGGCAATCCCAACACTGCCTTGTCTATTTTGACAATGGAAGACACATCTGCAGTTCCCCACTGGAACGAAGCAAAACGAATTGCTTCGTTTGACAATCGTTTTGCCCTCCGTTACCGTGAAAGCATAGAAATTATTTTCAGCTCAATGACTTGCAACTCCGAATCTCCTCTCTACATTCCGTTAATCTGGAGATCAATTCTAAGTTTTGGCAACAAAAATAGGAAAAATTCAAATGTAGAATCTGGCAACAATCTTAGTCCTCCATTGGCGTGATGAAGACCTAAGATAAGGTCGAAAGCTTCCAACTTACGAACTTTTTGTAAAAGTTTTAGTTAACGTAACTAGCGTGATCAAGTCACCTTTCTTTGTTAATATTGTTACGTGTTTTGCCCATAATCGTCATGATTCAGCTGCATTCAATATATTCCACATAATGTCTAATTTTTCAGATGCATTCTTTTGCTGCTAGGGAGGTGTCATAATATATTTGCATTTGGAAATTTTTTTGTCCTATAAAGCCCATTTGAAAAATTGTTCTTGCATCTCATTGCTGTAGAAATGACCATGGTTTTTCTAGCATTTCTGATGCAAATTTTATTTTTAGATGGCACAAATTTACATTGTAATTCGCATCTTGAGATTTGTTTTCTTTTTCTTTTTTAATGGTGCTTTATGAATGAAAATTGCTGTTATTCCCCCTTGCAAAATTGCTCTCTCTCTCTCTCTCTCTCTCTCTCTCTCTCTCTCCAGACTAACAGAGTTAAACCAAGGCCGTCTAGAAAGTGCAATGCCATGACATTAGAAAGATGAGTTCCCTACATTTGTGATTCAGTCCATGTAACAGTTCCCTCCTGTTACATGGACTGATACATTGGTGTCATGTTTGACAACACCACAACATCAGAAACCAATAGTAAGCCTTGGTTTCTGCGTGACATCACTAAAAAAGGGAACTTATTTCTCTAATGTCATGGCCTTGTATTTTCTAGGCGGCCTTGGTTAAACCATGGAGTTCACGCATCACTGGAAGTTATATCTTTTCCTTTCTTCTCCTGAGCTGCTAGTTTCTGCCATGAAAGCAACCAAACATATTGGTAACATGGAGGCTTACCTTCACTGCTGTAGCAAGTGAGGCAAACTTCAGAATAAAAAAAGGAAGGGTAAGCTAGCTTTCTATCTAAAAACATTTATGGCATCAACTTGTTTTGTCATAGTGGCAGAATTTTTCTACACTACTTTTGGTGAGACACACAACAACAACAACAACAAAAAGAGTGAGAAGAAAATGCATCATTAATTTTGTTGCTAATAAGTCAAACTTTTACACAGAGATGTAGACCTAGATGAAGGTGTGAAATCAGCCATTAGTAACGCAGGCGCAACTACTGGGGGTTGGGACCCCTTCAGATTTTCAGAGTCAGGGATCCCCAATGTAAAGGACCCCCCCCCCCAAGTTTTTGCCGGAATATAATGATATAAAGCACACTCTTTTATGATGTGAACCGACTAAATTTAATAATATAAGATTGTGATTTTTTGTAGAATGCAAACACGTGTATAATGTGTACTTAATAAAACAGTGATATCGATTCCTAATAAGCAAAGTCAGCTCTACAACTTCGTAATTTACATTTCTGCCCTATCTATCATACTTTAACAGTTGTGTTCGCTAAGTTCCCCAATTCGCCACCAGAGGCGCCTATGTCATGCCCATTAGATCGTGCCTCAGCAACTGCTTTGCATCTGTGTGTAGGGGGGAAAGGGGGTCCCAAACTATTTTATACGGTATGTATGTATTATTTACTTGCATCTATGGCCTTGCAGAAACCCATTTCCAACTAGATCTTTGTGGAAGTGAGAAAATGCAGAGTTTTTGCTGGTCCTTGATAAAGCCAAGGCTCAGTATTCTCGACACTTTCTACATTCAGTTGTTTTATTTATTTTTTTATCTTTTCTCCTTTTACTCACACCGGTAGATACATAACCTTTTCTATGTTGTACTTGGGGTGAGTCAAAAATATATATATTTTTTTGCTTAGGTCTCTTCTAAATAGAATATTATATATATGTGTATACATATAATCTGAGGGGGTGATCCCCCCCAGATTTTGAAACATGGTTACGCCACTGATTAGCGGTCAAGGAAGCGATGTGGTAGAGGCGGAGGATCTTGGAATGGAAAGCAAGATATGACAAAAGCTTATTGAAAAGTTTGTTTTTTTAGTTACGTGGACTGTGTCAAAAACATGCCTGAATGTTGTACAGGAACACAAGTATTAGCTAACAGTGAATAAAGAGTAGCAAAATTCTTTTCAATAAACTTTCACCATGTCTTCTGATCCTTTTTGCAATATTTTCTGCCTATACTATAATATTTCCTTGATAACTAATGACTGATGCCACAACTTTAGTGCACCTTCTTATGTGCCATCCTCTTGGTCTGTGGCTTGATAACACAGAATTTAATACCTGTTTAGGCACTCTTTCATCTCTCATATTTGACACACATCAATACTGTTTCCGATTGTTCTTGCTAGTTTTCTCATCCATAGAAATACTCAGCTCTACTCTAATTTTGGTTTGTCAATAGATCCACTTATCAGGATTTTAGCAATCAGAAACACCTGAATTGCCAGTTTTACTGCTCAATACAATACTACCTTCAGGAAACTTGAAAATTATACATGTATCACCCAGGAGTGGGAATTGAACCTGCATCTCCCAATTTTCTTTCAAGCATGCTATCTGTTATACCACCCAGGACAATGAAGTTTCAGGTATCTGAGTATAGAAGAATCTTGACTTTTTCAGATTTTTCCTGTTTAATTCAATTCAGCTTTTTTATAGTGTAATTAATTATATCACCAGTATCTCAGGTGTGGATTCTGTGAAAGAAATATTCTTCACTACTTATGTAGTCATGGTGGCTTTGACTGGCAAAATCTGAAGAATTTCAAATTCTCATATACTCAGATATTTGGAACTTCGTTGTTCTGGTTGGTGCAATGGATAGAATGCTCAAATGGAAATCAGGAGATGAAAGTTCTATTCCCACTCCAGGGCAATGTAATTTTCAAGTTTTCTGAAGTGATGATGGTGCGTGTTAAACAGTAAAACTGGCAATTCAGTGTCTGATTGCTAAAATCCTGACCTTGCTCTACATAATTAGTGAAGAATATTTTTTCCCTGGAATCTGGATCCACCTTTTTTCCCCAGTTGTTCCCCTTTCTATTCTCATGCCTACAGCTTCTAGCCTCCTTGCTTTGCACCCTTCTCTCACTACCATAGGGTAGTCTAAATAATGCATTGTAAACAACAAGCTCAGTTCTCTGGCTAACCTATTTCTTAGTGAAAATATTCTTGTACAGCTGATTAGATACTTTCCCCGACTCTGCCAGTTCCATTGTCTAGCTCCAAGCTTTTCATTCTTACAAATATTCACACCTGGGTAACTAAAATCTGTTTTCATTATTTCTGTCATTTGTTGGAGGTATGGAAAAAATGTGCCCCTGGTCTGAAGGCCAGGGGTGCAGTGATAGCCCTCAGCAAACCCTGCAGTGTGTGTGAGGATGTGGGGGGTGTGGGGGTGTGTGGGGGGGGGTCATGGTTAAAAGGGCCTCTAGGCCGAGCAAAAAGGCTGCGGGTAGCGTAGTGGGCAACGTTCGTGACTGCCACGGAAAGGACCTCAGGTTCGATCCCAGGCAGGTGTGAACGCTCGATCCACTAAATATCCGCCGTGCGTCGGATGGGCATGTTAAGCCGTCGGACCCCGGGTACTGGCCCCCGGTAATAAATAAGGGCGTCTTCCACCCCCTTTCTACTTTGCTTCCGTGTCACTTTCCTATTGGGCACTCTTGCCCAAATCTCCTAGCTTCCAATTTCTAAGGGTTGTTTAAGACCTGGGGTCAGACACTCCCTTCCTAAAATCCTCTACGTAGGATCTTTTTTTTTTTTTTTTTGATCAAAAAGATTTTACAAAATTTTTTGTGGAAACTTCATATGAAACTGGTTAAAGAAATAACCAAGAATTAAAGTACCTTTGAATGAAGTTTTAAGAAGAAAAGCATTTTTTTCTCACTAAATATGTAAAATCTTTAGAAATCATTTTCGTTGCTTTAGTTCATAAACTGGATGACAGGAAAGCAGCCATTCAAAAGAGCTTGAGGCCCCTTGTAGTAGCCCTTGCTGTTACAAGGAGCCTCAAGTTCCCAGCCCTTGCAATAGGTTTTTTATCAGGGGCGGCTCCTGCTATGGGGATGTGGGGCTGTAGCCCCCCACCCCTACCCAAAGCACTTTTATTTTCATGCTGTACCAAGAGAGAGAAGTTTTCTGAACTCAACTGGACGTTTTCCCTGCATAACACCACTGGGAGCGCAAGGAACATTGGTGGACTGCGCTGCTTGCAGCCCTGACAGGTATTGAAACCAACTCATGTGGGAAACTCTGCCTATTCCCACATCAGTTCGTTTCCTTTGAATAAAACTTCCCTGGGGACTGCATTGATGGCAGTCTCGCTAGCACGGGTTGCTCGCGAATGCAGTCTCTCGTTTGATGGGAATGTATTGCAGGGCCTTTGTGCTTTGTTGGTTCTTGTGCTTCCGAATAAGAAATAAAATAGGGGAATGAATTAAAATAATGACGAATGTTGAAATAAAGTATTAAATAAGTTATGTTTGAATGTATTACTCAACCTGTTTTTTTTTTTTCCTTCCAATTTTTGGTTTGTTCCTGCTTTTATTCAACGTAATAATTCTAACACCATCGAACTGTAGAATATTTGTGTTTGCTAATGGCAAATACTCAGTTGCCAGGACTTTTGCAAAAAAGTTTTACTTATATTTTCTCTTCTGGTCAAAATGGGCATGTGAACAAATTGCGACTAAGAATAGAATTCAGTATTGGATGAATTGAAAAAAGAGAGAGAGAAAGAGAGATTAATTTCTGCAGCGAAATACTTGCACAAAATTGATTTCTTCACTTACCAAGCACAACGAAATTTTCGCTTTTAAACTCACGTAAATTTTTATTCACCAAAAATCATTGAAGTTACTCCACTGGGTACATTTTTTTCTGCTGCATCCCCCTCCCTCCCCAAAATAAGCTGCGCATTTCAATTGAGGTAGTGAATTCTACTTAATTACTTTGAAAAGAACATTTAATCAGATATCATTGTTTAGAAAATTTACGAAGTTAGTAAATTTTGGAAAACAAATTTTTCTGCACTAAATTGTTATCATGGCTTCAAAATTAAAACTGGACTGAATATGTTTCCAATCCGTTTCTATTAAAGAGAATGCCAGTGTGTGAGTATCGCAATAACAACTCATCGCAAAATTCTGGCAGACCCTTCAAAATTCTACAAAATGTTTTTCATCGCCTTCCAAGTTGTAGTGGTTGGTATCAAGTCGAAGTTTCAAAGTGAGTGTATCAGAAGGAAAAATATTTATTGTCATATTTCTAGGGGTCAAAATGAGACACTTGAGAATGCATACATGACCTTGAGTGTGTGTCTCCGCTGCCACTGCCACACGCATTAATTTTTTTACATTTTTTGTCCTTATATACTTGTATATATATATATATATATATATATATACATATATACGTATATGCATATATATATATATATATATATATATATATATATATATATATATATATATATATATATATATATACATATATACGTATATGCATGTATGTAAAATTTGCAACCACTATCAATCCACTCCTGAATGAGAGTCTCCAAGTTTCTTCTTCCACAACAGTCTGCCTTGAGCCAGTTTCTTTCACGCTTTCGAACTTCATTCACCCATCTCCCTCTTGTCATCTTCTGGGTATTGTTTTTTCCCTTGCTATCCAGTTCAATATTTCAACTCTCTGTCAGTGACTCTTTCTTTTAGCAATATGTTCATCTCATTGCAATTTCAGGAATTCTGATCATAATGTCTTCCACTCTTGTCATTTTCCCGATCCACGAGTTTCTATTTGTATCTTTCCTGGTAACATCAAACATGCATCTCTACATGCTTCTTTCAGTTGTCTGCAACATCTGTATGTCTATTTTAGTTGAGGTCCATGTCTGTGCTCCATGCGTAAGAACTGGAAGGATGCACTGATTAATCAGTTTCTTTTTAAGAAATAATGCATCTGACCAAGTTTTATAGTTCTATTATTTTCTTCATAAATGTGGCAATGTGGCCATCGCTTAATATCTGTTGCCTAATTTAGGTATCGGTACCTCTACATTTTCCCTATCAATCACTAAATATAAAATCTAAATATTCATTTCTTGTAAAAAAAAAAGCACTTTCGATCAATATATATATATATATATATATATTATTATTATTATTATTATTATTATTATTATTATTATTATTATTAAACGGACAGCATCAGCACAGGCTCAGTAACTTAGCTTATTCGAAGTGATATCTACAAAATTGAGATGCAGCCCCTCCATCTCAGCTTATCACGAGCCGCCACTGGTTTCTGTGTAGGAATATTAACGAGACAATATGAAAAAAATATCACTTCAGTGAGCAGAATTTTTATACCAATAGGTATTATGTATTCATTCCGAATATAATGAACTGAAAGGTGTTCTTCGCAGGAGCGAAAAATCAGAAACCTGGGTCATTTTTCTTATAACAGAATCAAAAGGTTTTTTACTATGCGCAAAATATTGTGGCATTATGTTAAGTGTGTTTTTTATATTCCAGAGTAAATAATTTAAGTAGTTTTACATTTTTTTTTGTGCTACAGTTCTTAATCATTACTTAGTTATTTGCTTACTTTCTGTATGTCGTGACATTTTGTATAAATCGGAAAAATTAGACACTGTCACATGGTAGTTGCATGTTTTGTGTGTGTAATGTGAGGCATTTCAAAAAGCAGGCTTTAGTTCTTTAAAATGATAAATTTTGCATGGCATGATTAACTTCAACGTAAGTATTTTGCAGTAATTTGTATCGGCAACCAGGGTAATCATTTTAATTATAACGTACGCATTTGTGTTTCATGCAATAAAGTGAAATAATTTTGATTTTACGAAAAATACTTATAGCTTCCAAAGAATTTGATTTATTAAAACACCTGTAAAGCCTAGTTAATAATACGGAAGTTAAAATTTTGAGTAATTGAAAGCTAATGGATTTTCTCAAAAGGGCCTTGAAAACAGTTTTTGCAGGGGCTCGAGTTTCTACGGTATCTTGGGAGTTATAACTTTTAACTGTTCTGTTATCTTAGCATCTTGTATTTACAAAACCCACTTTCTTTTTCCAGGGAGAAACTGGCGAAGATGGTCGGCCAGGTGCTGCTGGGCCACCAGGACCTCCTGTAAGTAATTTTAATCACAATTCTTTTATTGTTATTGCTATACCATAAGCATTTCATATTAAAATATGCAAAGTATTATTTATTTTTTTGCACTTTACTCTTGAGTATGTGGATGTAGTGTAGTGCTCTTTCTGGCACCCTAATATAGAATGTAGTGTTCTGTCTGGCATCCTAATCTTTAGGAGTGAATATAGGGAAATCCCCATGTCTTTATATCAAGTGAAAAAATATATGTGTAGTTGTGTGTATGCATGCATATATGTATGTATCTGCGGTATTGAAGATGCATACATTAATATTATTAATAACATCTATGAAAATGCAAGTGCAAAGATTCGGCTGTTTGAAAATACAACACACATAAAAATTGGAAAGGGAGTGAGACAAGGTGACACCATATCTCCGAAGCTCTTTAATGCCACATTGGAAAATGTCTTTCAATCACTGAACTGGGAAAATAAAGGGATAAAGATTAATGGAGATTATCTAACCCACCTTCGTTTTGCTGATGACTTAGTCATTTTTGCAACTACCCCATCAGAGCTGCAGAGTATGATCCAGGAACTTGCTGACAAGAGTAAAGAAGTGGGATTAAAAATGAACTTTCAGAAGACAAAAGTGATGTTCAATGCTTTTACAAGAAATGAAAATTTATCGATTGATAGAGAAAAGCTGGAGATAACAGACACATACGTTTATCTTGGACAACAGATATCAAGTGAGGGTCACATTGATGAAGCAATTAATCGGTGTACAAAACTTGCCTGGAGAGCTTTTGGAAGAAACAGCATAATTTTCAAGAGCAATATGTCATTATGTCTTAAAAGAAAAGTGTTTGATCAATGCATCCTTCCAGTTCTTACGTATGGTGCAGAGACGTGGACCTTAACTAAAAGAGACATACAAAGGCTGCAGACAACTCAAAAAAGCATGGAGAGGTGCATGCTCGGTGTAACCAGGAGAGATAAGAAGAGGAACTCGTGGATCCGAAAAATGACAAGAGTGGAAGACCTCATGATCAGAGTTAAATCCCTGAAATGGCAATGGGCTGGACATACTGCCAGAAGGACAGACCACCGATGGACAGCCGAAATTTTAGATTGGATTCTAAGGGACAGGAAAAGACCCAGAAGAAGACCACATAGGAGATGGGTGGATAAAATTCGAAAGTATGCGGGAGTGACATGGAGGAGTCTGGCACAAGACAGACCATTGTGGAGGAAACTTTGGGAGACCTTCGTCCAGCAGTGGATTGATAATGGTAGACAATGATGATGATGATGATGCATATGAGGGCTGATCAAGATATGCAAAACTCATTTCATAGGAATTTAGGCTGCCATCCTATATTGCAAGAATTTGGACCATCATTCCTGGACCATAAAAAAACTGGAAGAGGGCTCTGTAGAGTGTTGAATCATGCTTCATGTTGTTTACTGTTTGGGTCGGGCAATTTCCAGGACAAGTATTTTTTTCTATAGGTTTTAATGGAAGTTTTTGATGCTATGTATCTTTTCCAACAGTAGTAGAGCAAATCCCAAGTAAAAAATCGCAGTGTAACAAAAATGGGTAACGGAAGTAGTCCAAACCATTGTTGAAATCTGATTTTTGCATGCTGTCCCATGGAGTGATGCAACAATAGTTAATTTCATTGCTACTCAACAATATGTTTTACTAAACTATCGCCGAACATTATTTCATCACATTTTACATAAACATAATCTTTGCAACCTGCGTAAATTATGAAAACCTGATACTAAATGTGATAAAAGTCATTACAAAAATGCATTTTGGTTGATGCTATGAAAATGGTGCATCATAGCGAAATTTGCCCCCCCCGCCCCTACGGGGAGAGAAAAAAAGCCAAAGTTACCTGCCATTGATGAGAGCTTTAAAATGATGTATAACCCGATGGGCTGTAACCTGCACATATCCTATATCAAAAGTCACCAGTCCCCCTCACTAACACACTTGTGATTCAGTTTGTGTTTCTATTTTGAGGTCAGATTTTGGCGTGCGCATGCACAGATGAACTTTCATAGCTATATCACATTTCATCGGTGTCAGGGTCATTTCTTACATTTATCTAAGTCTGAATATTATATAATAATAATAAAAATATTGTTTTTGAAAAACTAAGCAGTCGAAATATGTACTATTGCCACAGCCATGGTTTAGTAAATATTTACTTTTATGACTCACATCTCTTCTTTCAATGTTTTTATGACAATAACATTCATTAATCCGCTACCTAAGTACCGCACAATGTCAGGAGTTAGTAAACCTTATTGTTATGATTTAATTCCACTTTGTATGTACCGGACTGTGGCTAGGTGTGGTCGTGAGTGACACAAATAAATACGAGGGTTGTAGCAAAAGTGAGTGTAATTTTTTTATTAACTGACAGAGATCGTTCAAATTGCACATGTTGGTAGAGTAACTCTTCCTCTATAGTAACCTTCTTCATTGCAGGTAAATAATGGATTCCAAGCAAAAGCAAAGTGCCATCATTGAGTTCTTGACGAAGGAAGGGTGCAGGCTGTCCGACATCCACAGAATGCTACAGAATGTTCATGGAGATGAGACACCATTGACAAGAGCAATGTGCACAGATGGATGAAGAAGCTTAAAGAAGGGGAAACCAGCATTGAAGACAAACCACACAGTGGGAGACGATCATCTGCGACCACTGACATGAATCATCAGCGAGTGGATGAACTGGTTCGCGTGGAGAGATGATTCACAATCCGTGAGCTTGTTGCACAACTGGACTGTGGTCACAATGCCATACAGAAGATGGTGGAAGACTTAGGGTATCGGAAAGTGTGTGCAAAGTGGGTACCTTGGCAGTTGATACCCAATTTAAAGGAGAGAAGGGTGGAAGTCTGCTCTGATTTGCTGGAAGTGTCTGAAGCTAATGAAGACACATTTGTTTTTCTGATCTGGTGATGGGGTGAAATGTAGGCATAAGTTTACTATCTGGAAACAAAGAATCAATCCATGGGATGGTGTCATACCTCTTTACCAAGGCCTAAGAAGTTCAAGAGCCAGTGATCAGCACAGAAAGTCATAGTGAATGTTTTTTTTAGGGATGACAGGGGTGTCATTCTCCTTGATTTTCTGGAACATGGCTAAACCATGACCAGCAAGTGGTACACTGAGACACTCAAGAAGCTTAGAGAAGCCATAAGGAGGAAGAGACCAAACAAGAATCTGAAAAGGATCCACATTCACCATGACAATGTGAGACCACACACATCTTTTGCAACAAATCAGGGAATAAAATTAGGCTGGTCGGTGGTCTCCCAGCCACCACAAAGCCCAGATCTTGTGCCCTTTGACTTCCACCTGTTCGGTCCAATGAAGGACAGTCTCTGGGGACAACAATTTGATGACACAGATGAGGTGAAAGTGGCTGTGAACAAGTGGGTACAACAATCCACACCTGAATTTTTTTAAAGAGGATTTGAGAGTTGGGTTCAATGATGATGCAGATGCATTGCTTGTGACTGAGACTATGTTGAGTAGTACCTTTGTATAGAAGAAAAGTTACTCGACCACCATAGGCAATTTGAACGACCTCTGTCAGTTAATAAAAAAGTTATGCCCACTTTTGCATTACTTTGGGTACAACTCTCGCACAATGTTTTGTACGTAGATAAGTGTATACTCTCGAATCACTTGTTTTATTTCCCACCCACAAAGATCTTGTTATGCAAAAGATGCATAGCATAAATTATCTACAAAAAGTTACCAGGGTACTCTCTTGAAAACCAAGCAAGGGAATTTTTTTTTATTTATCCCTTGCTTGGTTTAACTTCACTTTTAGTATTGATATGATGTTTCAGTAAGATTGCTCACCAAGTAAGGCACAAATTGGATTCGTTAAAATAACATTTTCAGAAGTGTTTACAGCAAATGAGTTGTTTTAGTTAGCATGTTTATTATAAATCCCATATTTTAGTAAAGTCATTACGTGAAAAATGTTGTTTTAGTTAGCAGCAGAAAATAAATCCCATATTTTAGTAAAGTCATGACGTGAAAAATGTTGTCCGTAAAGAACACACACGAAAACTATCATAGAGAAAACGTGATTACCTCAAAGAAGTGCTTGCTTTAAGCTTACGAAAAAGACAATAATATGGATTGAAAGTTCAGAGAGAGACAGAGAAAGAGAGAGAGAAGAGAAAGAGAGAGAGAGAGAGAAAAGGGAGAGAAAGATAGAAAGACAGAGGGAGAAAGAGGGAGAAAGAGAGTAAAAAGGGTGTTAAAATCTACGATTTTCTTTCTGGAGAGAGAGAGTTGAGGTTGTATTGTGACTCTTTTAAAAACTTCTTCACAAAATGATAAAAAGACACATGCTTACTGACTATTTTTGCATTGCAAATATTTCTGTGTGGGAAATAATAATAAGGATCACTCTAAAATAAATTCATATAAAAAGCTCCGACGATACATGTTCAGCGAATATCTTTTAAGGACCTTGAAAAAAATATCTTTTAAAGACCCCAAAACTTACAAAAAAAAAAAAAAATTATAAAAAATTCTACCAAAAATGATTTTATTTCGTTTTTCTTAAACTGTGGGGCCCGGGGCAACTGCCCCGGTTGTCCCTATGGTTTAGCTGGCCCTGTGGCTCAACATGAATTTGTTTCAATAGGTAAAAATGAACGTGCTTCAGAGATGCTAGTTTTAAATTTTACTTCACTCTGGCGTATGAGTTCTTACAAAAACTTGTAAGGACTCATGTGAAACACAACATGTGCAGGTCCAAAACATGAGACTGGATTGCCAAACCTAGAAAAACCTAGTGTCATTGTTGCCACTATTTGATGATCTAAATTAATTGGAAAATTATGCCACAAGTTCCTACACAGGACTTCCCAGGTAATATATAAGTAAAAATTTTAAGTTCTCTCTGTAAATCTTTTTTTTTTTTTTTTCAAAATTTATGACCTGTTTTTTTGTGTGTGAAAGAAAGTTTTGCATAAATGTTGTAAAAAAAGTTGAATGAATAATAAAAATGATGTTTGTTGCAGGGACCTAGAGGCCTTCCTGGAATGCCAGGGTTACCAGGAATCAAGGGCCACAGGGTAAGCAAATCACTCTAATTTGGGAAATAACTTGAAGATGTGTCTGCTAAATTGTTGTAGTGATGTTTTATGATTCTAGTGTGTATGTATTTTATTATAATATTGCTGAAAGTTAGCTTGACTATATACATACACTAGTGTGCAAAACTTAGCAATGAAGTGGAAAAAGAAAAATAATGCCATAAACAGCAGCAACACCCAAACAAAAATTAACTCAGGACTGTGTCTGGGAACCAGAGCAACAACATGAGCATAAGAATGAAGCATGACGCGTGGTTTGTGTGATGTGAGAACAAATTGTGCTCACGCAGGCCAATAGCATCAGTTGAACGGAAGTCACCGGATAGTGTGCACATGTGTTACAGACGTTTGATTGCGTTGGATGCTAGAGATGACAAAATGGCCCATCGAGAACATCTTGATGATTTCACTTGTGGTCGAAGAAGGAAGAACTGTGATGAGTGTGGCCCAAGAGATCAGTATCACCCATAGCATCATATTACATGTGCAGTCAGCCTTCAGCATTACAGGTATAGCTGTGTGAAAGACCAGTGGTGGTTGTCTACCAAAACCCAGCCTTGATGAGGACTACTATCTGCTCCTATAGGCCAAGAGGGATCAACACCAGACAGCAAGTAGCTTTGCAAAACAACTGAATATGAGCACAATACCACAGTTTACAGTGGCCAGGTGACTACAGAAAGGCAGACTGTTTGCTGGGCAACCAGTACACTGTGTTCCATTAACAACTGCTCACCAGAGACACTGTTTACAGTGGTCCAGAGAACATAAGGACTGGACAGCAGAATAGTGGGGTATGGTGCTCTTTACTGATGAGAGTAAATTTATTCTCTCTAGTGATTCTGGATATCAGCTAATCTGGCATGAGGTAGCTGCTCAGTATCATCCCCAAAACACCAATTAACAGGAGAGATATGGTGGCCACGGTTTCTTGTATGGGGAGACATTCTGATTGATGGACATCCGTAGCTCCAGATACTGAAAGGAGGTACTGTAACTCATGTGCGCTACTGTAATGAGGTAATCCTTCCCGTGTGTTCATCTGTTCCAAGGTACCATTGGCCCACAGTTCGTGTTAATGAAAAATAATGCCACACCCTATCGTACGGTGGCTATTGATGAGCTGTTGGAAAGTGAAAACATTCAGTGGATGTATTGGCTAGCATGTTCTCCTGACCTAAATCCCACAGAAAACATGTGGGATGCTCTAGAAAGATGTGTTGTGGTATGTCAACATACACCGGGAACTGTTCAACAGCTAAGGGCTGCACTGACGGAAGAGTGGATGATGTTACTGCAAGAACTCAACAACCTAGTACGAAGTGTGGACAGATGATGCAAATCATGCATCGACATTAGGGATAATCATATTTTCTACTGAGGACCTCCTCTTCCCTTCATACCATCTTTGGCAGTGATGCATCTTTATCACAGCACCCAGTGCTACGTAGCCAATTCCGAACAAAGTTCCACTATATCCTTTAGTATCTGCAGTTGTGTTGGTGCTGTTTCCATCATCATTTTGGTAAGTAACGGAGTTCCTGTGGTTCAAATTTTACAAATCCAGACCACTCCTGTGCAGTGCTACAAGTCAAAACCTGGCTCGTCCTTAAGTTTTGCACACCAGTGTATTATTGTATTATCTGTTTTTCATTTTGAAGCAGCTAGGTAGGCAGTTTAATTCAAAAAATATATTTAATTTGAAAGGTACATTGATACATCTATCAGAACAAAACTGTAACAGTCACAATACTATTAAAAACTACAGTGGGGTTTATGATTTTTGCAGATACTTTACCATTTTCTAATGTTAGTATGACAGTTTGCTTTATGCTGATGATTTGGTATCAATACCTCTAAGAATGTCAGAACTCGGTGTAATCTTAAACACATACTATTATATATTATTATTATTATTATTATTATTATTATTATTATTATTATTATTATTATTATTATTATTGTTGCTGTTGTTAAACTGTTTTTACCAAGAAGGAGGTTGGCCAAAAAACAAAGCTGTGTGTTTTTTAGACCTACCCTATTCTACAGCAGTGTTAGCTGGATGTGAAGATCATCATTAAGTGATTAGATGTAGCTGATATGAGAGGGTAAAACATATCAGGAAACAAGGATGGATTCAGTGGCATGACAGGATCACTAAAGGAGACAGTAGATCTGTGTTGTGCATTTCTTCTGTAGAAGAAAGGTTTAAAGAAATATACTCTTGGGGGGTTTGGGTATGATTGCATGGGAATGGAAGGATTCCTGTGACAAGTGTTACATTCTAAAGCATCCAGCTACAGACCAAGAGGAAGTCCTAGAACTTGATGGGTTAAAGATGTAAAATTGGCTGTTAGTCATAGAGGTAGTGATTTGTCAGAAACAGAAAGTCTTGCAATGTAACGAGAGAGTTAGAAAAAGTTTGTAGATCAACATTATTATTATTGTTCTCATATTCAGTATTTATGTGTGGTGCATCACTAACCTAAACATCCACTTTCGAGTACACAGGTATGATTTGATAAAAATAATGAATTAATTTTGGTGAAGTACATTCTTCTAGAAAATTCCTGGCATATTTTGTGTTAATTAATTTGAAAAAAGAAAAGCTACTACAAATCTAGGGTTTGTAAGATTGTTTTTCCTTGATCAAACACAAGCCATCACTAGCTATTGATACTGTCATGGATCATCAGGGAAATAAGACAACAAATATTAAGGATTACCTTGTCTGGGAATTAGCTCTGCTTTCATAGAAGTTACCATGAAAAATTATCTAAAAGTAGTGGACAGAGCATTGCTTTTAGTGTGTTTCAAATGTGCGACCATATTTATTTACATAATCTTTCTCATATGATTTTCCCTCTCATGATTTTGAAATGGGAGATTATAGAAAGAAAAATTTTGCAAGATTCATTCATCTTCATTTAGTCAGTTATTGTCATGCCTAAATCAGCATTCAAAAAAGTGTGGGTATGAGGTGCAACCAATCAGTGTTTTTCCTTAGGTGAGAGATTGCTGTGTATTGATGACAGCATGGCTGGTAGTTAAGAAATACCCTAAAATCTTAGTTTGTAATTATATTCCAAGTCCTGAAATCTTGGTGACATCCTAAAGTTTACAAAGTTTTGTCATGCATAAGAGAAATTAGAGATAAAAGCTATTCAGTTTCTCATAAGATGCTGCAACCAAAGGCCCTGGAAACTTCAAGAAAATCCATATGGATAAACAGTATTACAAAATAAAGAGAGGGGTGGATCACTCTCTGTATGAAAATAGATAGCCTTCCTTAGGGGGAGCAGGGCATTTCTTACAACAGTAGCCAAAAAAATAATTAAAAGTATCGACAATATGTTATAGGTAAACAACACACTAGCACAACCATCTTCTCTCACAGATGACAAATGCTAACAAAATATCATTTTTTTTAGTCATACTAAGGAACACTACTATTGAAAAAAGAGGAGCATCTGATGTACTGTGATGACCAGCAGTGACAAAACATTTTGGTGCACCTTAATGGTTGTGATGCCTTTAGATGGAAAGAAACCCTATCATACATGGTTTTTAAAAGGAAAATTACCTTCTGGAGTATGCATCAGAGTCCATGGGGGGGGGGGGCGGTGAGTAGATGGCATCAGAGCTTTTGGAAGACAGGTTCTGTACTGTGTGGGAAAGGTGTCCAAGCTATCACAAAAGCATATATTGCAACTTGTATTGCACAGTTTGCATGGGCATCTTGTGGACAACATAAAGCACAAACAAGTGACATGAAGATGGATCCTCCAATCATCCTGGGTAAATTGATGTCTGTTCTTCAGCCACTTGATGTGGGTGTCAACAAGTCTTCCAAACTTGGAAATGTTCTAATTGGATAATGCTTACCTAGGCATTCCGTTTCTAGCGATGATTCACTTTTCTCGCACGTTTTCGGGTCTTCTTTGAAGTTATTGTCCTATTGTCCGTTGTATGGGCAGCAACCATTCACATCAAACACACTGCTTACTTTGGGTAGAGTCAGTAGATCTTCACTTTAGGATTCAACAACATCAATTCTTTACCGTTATTAATGCTCTAAATTTTTCGTCCAGTCTTTGGGCATCCTCAGGAGCGTGACGACTTTTCCACCGATGTTCATGGTTTATTTCTCGTCAATGGAGTCCAATACCCCACGTTGCCATTCGTCGGATACGCTGTATTAGATACTTTTCTTGATCAAACCTAGCCGGCGCCATCTATGTTTCACAAATTCTACCTTTTTTTTTTCTTTTTTTTTTTTCATAATCCCCCCCCCTTCAAATGGTCGTTGATGTCGTCTTTTTGTATTATTTTTCTTTTCATTTCGTATCCCTGTTCCCTTGTCTTTTTTGTCAGTTTTTCTTTTGTTCTTTTTTTTTTTTTTGTCTTAAGAGCTAATACGACAAGAAAAAGAACAACAAAAGAAAAACCGACAAAAAAGACAAGGGAACAGGGATAGGAAATGAAAAGAAGAAGAATTCGGAAAGACGACATCAACGACCATTTGAAGGGGGGAGGGAATTATTAAAAAAAAAAAAAAAAGGTAGAATTTGTGAAACACAGATGGCGCCGGCTAGGTTTGATCAAGAAAAGTATCTAATACAGCGTATCCGACGAATGGCAACGTGGGGGTATCAGACTCCATTGACGAGAAATAAACCACGAACATCAGTGGAAAACTCGTCACGCTACTGAGGATGCCCAAAGACTGGGCGAAAAATTTAGAGCATTAATAACGGTAAAGAATTGATGTTGTTGAATCCTAAAGTGAAGATCTACTGACTACCCAAAGTAAGCAGTGTGTTTGATGTGAATGGTTGCTGCACATACAATGGACAATAGGACAATAACTTCAAAGAAGACCCAAAAACGTGCGAGAAAAGTGAATCATCGCTAGAAACGGAATGCCTAGGTAAGCATTATCCAACTAGAATATTTCCAAGTTTTGAAATAATGCACGTAAAAATGAATAGTAGCCTTTATCTGATCGATTTTTAAGTTGGAATATGAACTGCTAATATGAATTAAGTCTTCCAAAGATTATGTGTGTGACAGTTCCATGCTGGGTAGATGGCTACAAGATCGCATGATCTGATACTGACAGGTAAAATTAAAATATTAGCTATTAACATAATTTATGAATGAATCATCTTGTATAGGAGATTTATTTTTCAAGAAATATTGGTCAAGAGCTTTAAAAAAATTAGGATTTTAAATGCATTAGATGAAATAGAAGAAGGTGGCTATATCTGTGGAGAGAAGAACGAAAAAAGGCAATTTATCACTGCTGACTTTCATAGAAAGTGACAAAGTATAAAAAGGTACTGTCAGTTTTTCTGAAAATAGGCAAAAGTGTATATGCCAAGCAATGGGTATGTCATATTCTGTTTTATAGTTTGCAAAATTAGATGCTCTGTTTTGTAATTCTTTCTTTAGTTCTATTAATATCTATTTTTTTTATAATCACAGCAGCAATAGATTATATTTTTATGCAACAGTAAAAAATTATTTTTATTCTAGATTTGCAATTAAATATGCATAGTTTTCTTCTTCCTATTTTAGTATTCAAAACTGTGACAAAAATGGGGAGGATATCAACAAGTAATTACATTTCTTTGAATTACTTTAAAATGCTTTTAACCCTTGCAATTTTAATAATGGTGGTCCATAAAGTTTTGATTCATGATAGAAACCGAAGCATCCAAAATCACCAATTAAAGTATCTCATTTGATCCTAAGACTTAAAAACTTGCATAAATGAAGTTAAAATTATGCTGCTGTTTGTGTTTCAGAGAAAATGTTACAGCTTCCAAAGAAGAAAAAAAAAGGCATATTTACTGACTTCTGTTGTTTTAACAAAATACAAACCTTTAGTTTTTATATTTTCAGGGCTTTCCAGGGTTAGATGGAGCAAAAGGTGAGCAAGGACCTCAAGGTGAAAAGGTAATCTTAAAATCTTGAAATTTTAGAAATATCATTCTGCATGTAGTTTTATTGAGCTGATAAACAAATCTTCATGCCATAACTTGGCATTATTGTCTAGATATATTTTTGCTGTATCCTCATGATTCATAAAGCTATGTAGTTTCAGTAGATTCTTCAGGTACTGTTTTTATGTTGAATTTGTTATTGATCATTTTTTTTTTTTTTTGGTACCACATGGTCCCAGTACTAAATGGAAAAAATTGGGTCAAAAATACAAATTTTAAATATGGATGCCATAAATAACTTGTGTAAGAAATATTTATCAATATTTTTACTACCCTTTTTCAGAAAGCTTTGCACATAAACAGAGGCGTAACTGAGTTGGGGCAGGCAGGGAGCCCAGGCACAGCTCTAGAGAGGGTGCAAAAATCATTGCTCACAATCTGATTAAAACTGGAATTGAAATTTTCCATCAGTTTTTGGTGCAGTTTTTTTTTGGGGGGGGGGCATGCTTTTGTCAGTTGTCCCTTTACAGAATTTGCTTATAATATGCTTTGCTAGTTTGTAAGCAACGACAGCTTAAAATTTACATTTCTTCCTCAAAATGTTCAGGAGACATTAGATTATCACATTCAGAAATGAAGTCACAGTCCATCCAACCAAAGAATAACCACAGCCTTTGCCAACAACAATGGGGACAGTGTTTTCCTTTCAGCTGGATGAATTGTACATACATTGCAAAATAAGGATGTCATTCACATTGTTAAAAATTATCTGGGAGTAATTTGATCATTACTGTGACTGTGAGCCACGTCCTTCGGTATCCCATCAAATGGACAGCTTTATTTTGTCTATTTGATGGGATACTGAAGGTCAAAACTCCAAAGTAGTTGGCAAAAGCTGTACAAAAAAAGTCACAGTTTGATATGACATTAATCTTGTTTTGTCGAGCAGGGTGTACTTAGGAATGTAACTATTAAATTATTAATATATGCACATAGCTATTAAATTAATAATATATATATATATATATATATATATATATATACTAAAGAGCAAAACTGAAGACTAAGGAAAAAAATTTTAGAATTTAAAACGAAGGGTGCAAAATAACCTGAAAATCAAAACGCGCAACGCAGCAGTTTTGAAAATTCAGAATTCACATTCTATAAAGAAGATACCTAAGCAAAAAAATACATATATAATTTTGACTCACACCTAGTACAACATAGAAAAGGTTATGTATCTACCTGTGTGATCAAAAGGAAAAAAAGGTAAAAAATAAAATAAAACAACTGAATGTAGAAGGTGTCGAGAATACTGAGCCTTGGCTTTATCAAGGACCAGCAAAAACTCTGCATTTTCTCACTTCCACAAAGACCTAGTTGGAAATGGGTTTCTGCAAGGCCATAGATGCAAGTAACATTCCCACCTAAAATAGTTTAAAAAATATATATATAAGTCATGTCCTCCTTAGAGTTGCATGACCTAGCACTAGTTAACATTTTCGCTTGCATCCATTAACCTTCCTGGCCCGACCCATACTCTTCATCTGTTACTATTAAACAGAGAGAAGAAGATTAAAGAGAACTCAAGCTGTGAGAGTGACATAATAATTAGAAATGATTTTCAGCCATAACGAAATTCCAAGTTCGTTTGAGAGAGAATTTAAACCTGAAAAACAATGCAAAAGAAATCCAAATTTTACATTGCAATTAAAAAAGGAAATGTTAATTTATAACGAACAGATTTTTGAAAGAAAACTTGAGTCTAAAACCCCCTACTCTACAACTTATGACAACACATAAACGAGAATAAGTTAAAGATAATAATTAACTAAAGAAAACTTTGTGAAAGTTATATACCTTAAACAGTTAGTTGCAATATGTACAAAGTATTTCAGCAGTGCTTTAAGTGCGTAATTAATTAGTATTAAGAACTTAACTACTTTGAAAAAACAGCGCATAGACAGCGCATAGAAAAGGAACAAGCTAAGCCATCTTCTGTTCCTAGGTACCCCAAAAGACGCTCAAAGTTACAAAGAAAAGAAAGAGTTAAAACCTGCAAAAATGTTAACAGACAAATCAATGCCTAAAAGTTGAAAGGCTAAAAAACGACAGAGAAAAGGTACATGAAGTACAAACATTGAACTTATAAAACCTAGAACCCAAAAACAAGGAAGAGAGCTTACCTCTTGTGTTACAAAAACTTTTCTCCTCACAAGAGAAGAACATGGCTGACCTCTTCTGCCACTCCCTAGACGCTGGGGGGCAGTGAGGGTGGGGCTGATGGCCTCCTCATACAGCAAGAAAACAACGCGCGGAGAATTTAACCAGAGAAAAAAAATATATAAACATAAGACTGTGGATCTGTATGATCAGAAAGAGCAGAATTAACTCTCCAGAATACATGAGAAATATTATAAAATACACGAGCAGTTTATTTAATAATCTTTGCATGTATTAAATCACCTTAGTGAGCTTCTATAGATTAATCAGAATCTTATTAATTTTAATGTTGGTTTTACTATTTTTAGTATAGCTATCCTAGTGATGAATAACTAGTTTTCTTTTTATTTGTTTTTATTTTCTTTTGTAAACGGATTTTTAAGCTTTTTTTGTGATTTTGTTTATATTATTTAATTTTTTGTTTTAATAGGACCGTCATATCCATAGCACTAAGGTTCCTTTAGGTAGTTAATAGGCATCCTCTAGCCAACTTCCTTACGGCTTTGATTGGTCAGAATCATATTATTAACTGTGTAGAAAATTAAAGCAGATCTGCCAACCTTACTCTATTATTCAGAATAGTAAGCTCTCTTCCTTGTTTTGGGTTCTAGGTTTTATAAGTTCAATGTTTGTACTTCATGTACCTTTTCTCTGTCGTTTTTTAGCCTTTCAACTTTTAGGCATTGATTTGTCTGTTAACATTTTTGCAGGTTTTAACTCTTTCTTTTCTTTGTAACTTTGAGCGTCTTTTGGGGTACCTAGGAACAGAAGATGGCTTAGCTTGTTCCTTTTCTATGCGCTGTCTATGCGCTGTTTTTTCAAAGTAGTTAAGTTCTTAATACTAATTAATTACGCACTTAAAGCACTGCTGAAATACTTTGTACATATTGCAACTAACTGTTTAAGGTATATAACTTTCACAAAGTTTTCTTTAGTTAATTATTATCTTTAACTTATTCTCGTTTATGTGTTGTCATAAGTTGTAGAGTAGGGGGTTTTAGACTCAAGTTTTCTTTCAAAAATCTGTTCGTTATAAATTAACATTTCCTTTTTTAATTGCAATGTAAAATTTGGATTTCTTTTGCATTGTTTTTCAGGTTTAAATTCTCTCTCAAACGAACTTGGAATTTTGTTATGGCTGAAAATCATTTCTAATTATTATGTCACTCTCACAGCTTGAGTTCTCTTTAATCTTCTTCTCTCTGTTTAATAGTAACAGATGAAGAGTATGGGTCGGGCCAGGAAGGTTAATGGATGCAAGCGAAAATGTTAACTAGTGCTAGGTCATGCAACTCTAAGGAGGACATGACTTATATATATATTTTTTAAACTATTTTAGGTGGGAATGTTACTTGCATCTATGGCCTTGCAGAAACCCATTTCCAACTAGGTCTTTGTGGAAGTGAGAAAATGCAGAGTTTTTGCTGGTCCTTGATAAAGCCAAGGCTCAGTATTCTCGACACCTTCTACATTCAGTTGTTTTATTTTATTTTTTACCTTTTTTCCTTTTGATCACACAGGTAGATACATAACCTTTTCTATGTTGTACTAGGTGTGAGTCAAAATTATATATGTATTTTTTTGCTTAGGTATCTTCTTTATAGAATATATATATATATATATATATATATAAGATGGTAAGATAGATGGATGGTTGCAATATTTTATGATTTGCCCCAAGCACAGAAATGCTTAGTTGCATCTCTGCACAGAAATAAACTTACTGTATTTGTATACTCCTGTATGAGGCAATAGTTTTTAGAAGGTTTTATTTTGTTTTTTAAGTGAAGGAGTCGGTTTATATGCGTGTCAGTTTAAAATATAATTATTGGAACATTTTTTAACCCAATTTATGGTTTCAAGAAAAGACCCATCAGCAGTCCTATGAAAATAGTTGTCGCTAATATGATAGGTGCAAACTCTAATACCATTTCAAAGTGAGACCACAGAATTTCTTGTGCCCAAAAGGAAGTAATCCCTGCCTTACTTTCCCTGCAGGACTTTGAGCATGTCATCCACCTTTGAAGAAGGCACAAGAAATGAATCCACAGTACCCTGTGTTTTCACAGCAAGCACAGTCATCACTTCTTGTGACTGCCAGCGATATTGTTACGGAATTGCAAAGTTATGATCCTTTTAAAAAATGTTGCATAAGCAATGCCCTGTATGGTACAGATGATTCTTTGGTTTATGATTAGGATGAAGAAAACATCCTCAGTGACTTTAGTGACAGCAATGTTAATATTGATGCAACTTTGATGGAAATGGTACTATTTGGGAACTCCAATAGTGAGTCTAATTTTGAAAGTTCTTGAAGAAAATAATTTTAGAAATGTACATAATTTTATTTCAATAAATATGTTTTCCAAACTCTTGAACTTTAAAATCTGCTTACATGTAGGTCGTAGATTTTTACCAATTTTTAGCTATTGAACTAGGGGGATCAACTTATATACCATATAGATTAATATATACGATATGTATTTTGGTGGCAAAAGAACAAGGTGCATATGTGCATGTTGCAAAGAATCTATGTGAGAAGCTCAATCAAAGTTGTGTAGAAATAAATACATTGTATTGCAGCAAATTCATATACAAGGTAGCACTGGTGTCAGAGCTTGAGATATGAATGTGTATTCACTAAGAATTTGCTTGGAAATTTTGTTAAAATTGGTTGTGATGCTCAGGAGAAAAAATCATATGTATAAATAAAATATTATTCCATGATGCTGAAGTACTTTGTAATACACTGTCTGGTGACTCTTCATTGGCTCTAAATACCAGGGGGACAGATCTAATAGTTTTTCTTGTACAAAGGTAACAAAGGTATTTGGTCTAATGTTCAAGAATCAATGCAAATTAGATGTAGTGAAAAATCATAATATTTGAAAACTGGACTCAAATAAAAATACTGTGAATAAGCAATCTAGAAATCTTGTGAATTCTTTTACTGTATTTTCGGGATTGACTAACAAAAATGCTGATGTTTTTGTACAGAAATTCAAAGCTGAATCAGCGTATGGTTTCTGGTTAGGTACTTGTTAATTTTTTCTGAACATGCATTAATCTCTAATGTGCAGAACATGGCATATAATATCACTTCCTTTGAATGTGTTGAGCTTTTTAAGAATTATCTATCTGTTACCTACTCTTTTTCTCAGATAAAACTTAATCATCTTAGCATTAATTTATATTTCACAGTTGGTGTTTTCTTTCTCTCAGTCAGAAAGGGGGGAAATACCTTTTCAGTCTTCTGTTTGTATTTTTAGGAATTATTAGGATATTGCTACCTTCATACTTTCCATGAACCTTGCCCTTATTTGTGGTTCACCAACCAAAAAATTACCTTTATGAATTTTTCACATTACTGTGATGTAGTACTAAACAGACTTGTTCTGATAATAAAGTTTCCTCAACTTTTGCAACTTTTGTCATTTGAATGAGACATCAGAAACTATTCTACTCAGAGGATCTGATTTGGTTGAATATCTCTTTTGAACCTTTCTTTTTTTCTGTAGAACTTTTATTTTAAGTGCTATTAAAAATGTAGAACACAACATGGTTATCTTCCTGAGTTTTCAGATTTAAAACTTCAATAATGTTTTGAGTATTTTGCAGACATGTTCATTTGATAACACAAGTGTAGTATCTGGCACCTCAGAATTGATGACAATAATGTTCAAACAGAACAATGATACTGAATTTCTTTCTGTGAAAGAGGGTTTATCCTACACAGTATATAGTCGCTTACTGTATTCCACTACCTGTGCCTCAGTGTGAGAGTTTCATGAAGCCAAAAGCATACATATGTTTTCAGTATAAATGATACCTGTCTGCATAATATGCTGTTGTTGACACAAAGGTTGTGCAGACTTGTCACCAACTGTAGTAATTGATAAGCTGAACCAAAAGTTTGATAAATCATTAGTGGGTGGCCATATTGGGGTTGGAAAGGATGTTGGACAAACAATTGTTCAGAACTTGGTCACTAAGAATTTTGTGTAAAACAAAATATATCTGACACACCTTCATATTTGGCTGTTTGAATTCTAGGACAGTCTTTCATATCTTCATCTTCTATCACGGTAGTTGCACAAAACAAAAATTTTAGCAGTCAGTAATACCCATAATGAATGCACTTAATATAGTTTGATAAAGCCTTGCAATTTTTAAAATCCAAAGTTACATGTTCAACTGAAATCAGAAAATCAAATGTGTAATATCAGCAGAATCAATTGTGATTGAAAAGACTAAGAATAGAAATTGTGGTTCATTGTCTGCAGTCTATTGTGTTCCCATAGCAACTTTTAATCAAAGCAACTTTTCACTAAAAACAAAAGTTGTTACCTTGGATAATAAAAAGAAACAAGAGTCAGAAGTGAAATGAAATGTGGCTGAAGAAAATGCATCTTAATCGATGGTGTGAAATAATTGTCTGCTAAATACTGCAGAGGACTTGTGGGATTGCTGGTAAAAATGTGTATATATCTCACTTAAACTACATGAGTGACCACTAAGAACATAACTAATTAAAGAGTTAAGGGATTTTATTGAGTTAACCAAAATGGGCATAAATATTCAGCATATATCTAGATATAACAAAATTTCTTTTTTTTTTCTGGCAATTTTCACTATTAAAAATTTTAATGTACAGATTCAACCATACTGTGTATTATTAAAATGTGCAGACTTCATTGAACTACAAAATTCACTCATTATATATTTAGGCAATTCAAGTTTTTATTTTGGATAACTGTTGCAATTCAAAATCTGAAATCATGTGCTAAAAGTCCGATACAGTGAAAAATTGCAGTATGTTAAATTTCTTTTGCATCATACAATGATAACTAATTTAAAAGGTTTAAGTTAACTGAATAACCTTAAAAAAATTTGGATTCTTGCATGTAAACTTTTGACGTGCAAAAGATCTTAATATATTAAAAACGGATAAATATACATAAAGACTTACATTCCATATGTTGTCTTGCATTATCACCTGGTGTTGACATTTTTCTATGCACTTGGGGGTTTCTTTGTTGTTATTTTATGCTGCAACACAAGACAAGATTTAGAATGTATGTGTTTATGCATATTTATCCGTTTTTAATATATGAAATTTAAAAGGTGATTTGGTATTCAGTTGCCAGTGTAACCCAGAATTAAAACATGTGTAATGATTGCCAGAGATTTTAGCTCCCATTTACAAATGCATTTTAAAAGTTACCTGTGCAAATCTGCATTATAAGCAGTGGAAAAGATGCATTTCTTAACTACATATCAGATGAAACATGGGTTGATTATTTGGAACAGAAAATGTAGAATCAGTTTATGAAATTTCACCATAAAAGTTCACTATTATAGGAAGAATTTAAGACCCAACAACCTGGTGAAATGTTATGTATTAACTACAGAGCTGTATTTACAACATTCTCTGAGGCGCTTATAGTTAAGATCTTCTTCAATATGGTGAAGTATGATTCCACATCTGCTAAGACTTAGGTGGATTGTTCTATCACATCATCCATTAAATATTTGGGGTTTCACCTGCATATTTTCATCTGTTTAATACTTTAAAGAATGTATTGCATTGACAGCATTATGACGATGACGACTTCATAAAGACTACTATAAAAAGTATGCTGAAAATGCTGTATAATTTTTACCATGCTGGGGTATGCAAGTCCTTATTCATTGATGGACGTAATACATTGAAAAGGAAACATATGGGGATTATATAGGAAAATATAAGTTACTAAACGTCTTCAAATGTCTCACTCAAAATAGGAGATACATGCCACTAGCTTTTTGATGATCATAATACCTAAGATTTCCAAACATGCAGACAACCAAAAACACTGAAATACCCTTTCTATAGTAGATAAGATTTTCTGCTCTATATCATCAGCGGGGTTAGTGGAAATCCCCTAACCTACCGCTGCTGTTCATCACACTTATTTCTTCTATCTGTCTGGGTAATTGGCCCAGAGAAAGTATTGAAGTAGTCTGTGCTTATCAAGACCACTGACTAGTGGTTCCTTGTGGTAGCTATGCAATATTTCTTTTGTTAACCAGTGGAAAGGGATAAATAAATTCAAAAAGTAGCTGCAGAAAAATTTGGGCATTATGGTATTGTTGGTTATTCATAACTTTAGAGTCATTAAAGGGTTACCAATTTTTTTGAAAAATGCAAGGCATTACTGCTGATGCAGTTCTGCCTTTTCTTGAAGGTTGTGATTCTATTCCAAGAATTACATAAATGTTTTCTCTAACTTTAGCAAAAATACTGAAAAATTGTTGTTTTAGATATAAAAACTATGAAATACTTGTAACTCAGTACTTTATATATATATTTTTTTAATTTTGCATTTTATATTACTTGTTTTTTTTATGTTCAAGTTCAAAATATTACTGATTTCACAAAACTGGAGCTATATAAATAACAAATAATGTTAAAAAGTATGAAATATAATATTGTCCTTCATGTATATACATAAGTGTATATTTTTTCATAGGGTGCTCAAGGTGCAACAGGGAAGATGGGTGCTTCTGGTCCTATGGTTAGTTTAAAATTTCATTTTTCTTGGTTTGCAGTTCAGTACAAAATTCATTTCCTTATAAGTGTATATTATTTTGCAAGGAAATCTACACTGTGATGATATATGCTGACATTTTCTTAACTTTATTTTCATCACTGTTTTCTTTCATTGAATCATTATTTTAATTAGTTTCCATTTCTGTATTAATCATAGATTCATTGTGAGTGTAATTGTTTATCATCATAATATAAGAGATTTCTTACTGAGCAACCTGATACTGTATTTTCTGATTACGAGTATAATGCCACAGCATTGAACTCGAACATGCAGCTCTGAAATGCAGTGTTTAATTGGATACAGCTTATAACCATTTTCAGTAACATTTTAAATTTCAACCGTTGTTCATTTATTAAAACAGATCATTTCATGAATCATTTATGGCAACAGATCGTTTAATGAATCACTGAGCTATAAAGAAATTGGAGTTCCTACTTTTCATTAATTATTTATTCGCATGGGAGCCTAGCAGTCAGGTAAATGAAGTCTTGAAACCTGCATGATTGTGCATAGATAGGTAATTTGGCAAGGATTCAGTCTGGCTTTTTGTTCTGTAAATAAGTGGTTTATGATTTGAAACTTTTTTTTTTTTGATTAATAACTTATGCTGTAGTGCCTTTTTTTTTTTTAGTGAGTTTTTTTCTTGTTTTGCACTAGGGTAATTCCATGGAGAATCACCCAGGGGTGTTTGCTGATACATTTTTGGTCCATCCGGAAAGTTAAATTTTGAGATTTCAAATCTGGAGTTAATTTTTTCTTAACATCCGCCATTCTGGATTTGCAAGCCAAAATGGCCACCACATATATCGTTGTTCAATTTTCGCTAAGTTGCGATGAACATACTTTTTACGTGGCTATGATATTTTAATTCGGTTGACATTAAATGTCTGTAAATACTGTTTCACACATTATGCAAGTTCAGCTATCGGGAGATTGCAAAAGGACGTTAACATAGTATTGGCAATTGAAGTCAAGTATAATAATAATAAGTATCTGTACTTACAATATTCATAGTGGCTGTCGGGGCTTCATATGTGCGTCATCTAAGAATGTGAATTCTTTCAATTGTGAAGTTAAAATTCATGATATTGTAAAATCTGCACCAGATAAAATTAAACAAGATGAATTTTTACAATGCAAAAAAATCCTTTAACATCGATGAAATAAGAAACTGAATTAAAATCTTGTTGAATTTTTTAAAAACAAACTACAATCCTGAAGAGGAGACAATCTTGACCGCGAAGCACCCTGATACATAATGAAAACTGAAGATGAATTATACTTTTGCCAAAACCTCAAAAATAAACAATCTTGAAAAAGAAAATACAAACATACAAATCTCCCGAATGCGAAGCACCAAACTAGTTTCTGCTAACATTTGTAGCCATCATCAGTGGTAGGTGCACGGACATTAGGATTACCGCACTCACTCGCTCAGGTAGGCAGTGAGTGAGTGCGGTAATCCTAATGTCCGTGCACCTACCACTGATGATGGCTACAAATGTTAGCAGAAACTAGTTTGGTGCTTCGCATTCGGGAGATTTGTATGTTTGTATTTTCTTTTTCAAGATTGTTTATTTTTGAGGTTTTGGCAAAAGTATAATTCATCTTCAGTTTTCATTATGTATCAGGGTGCTTCGCGGTCAAGATTGTCTCCTCTTCAGGATTGTAGTTCGTTTTTAAAAAATTCAACAAGATTTTAATTCAGTTTCTTATTTCATCGATGTTAAAGGATTTTTTTGCATTGTAAAAATTCATCTTGTTTAATTTTATCTGGTGCAGATTTTACAATATCATGAATTTTAACTTCACAATTGAAAGAATTCACATTCTTAGATGACGCACATATGAAGCCCCGACAGCCACTATGAATATTGTAAGTACAGATACTTATTATTATTATTCTTGATTTCAATTGCCAATACTATGTTAACGTCCTTTTGCAATCTCCCGATAGCTGAACTTGCATAACGTGTGAAACAGTATTTACAGACATTTAATGTCAACCGAATTAAAAATGGCCACCACATTGTGGGAAAATCACACCCAGATGGCCTTTTTGCTTTTTTTAACTGTACAAAAACCATAAATGGCAGAGAGCACAAATCTATCTATAAAGGGAACATGTAAATATTTACTAAAAATCAATATAATGAAAAGAAATCCTTAACTCCAATTCAAGATTGAAACTGACTTTTTTCAGTTTTTGATCCATTACAGTCCTTATACAGGATCAAAGAAACTAAATGGCATTTTGCTTATTATTAGCCTACAAGGAGTACTTTAAGCTGAAGCAAATAACTATTAATTTATGTCATCCTTTCATGCTAAAAGAGGGGTCCAAAATTGCCAATTTTTCAAAAATTGCAAAATTTGAAACTGTGTATTTTTTGATAATTTTTAATGTTTTGATACTTGGCAGCGCAGTTCAGCCCTTCCCCTGGCTTGCGTTAATTCTGAGGGGAGATGGGATAGCTTTGCAAGAACATCCTGCAAATGTCCACCTCTAAAGCGCAAAGTGATCTATCTTCCTTTAAGCCTGAAAACTGTTATTGGCTCCAAAGAGCAATGTTAACATCCTACTCGTTCCCTCCACCACCCATTTGTATTCATTTCAGTTCTTAAGCATAGTCAAACAGATAAAACATATGTTTGTCTATGGTTTCTCAAGTCAAAGAGGAAGGGGTTTACAGAAGTTCTGAAACAAAATCTTGTATACTGCAGTTTTGGGACTATATGTTAGTTTCCACTTTCATTTTAATTTTAAAATTTTCTTTCATTATTTTTATGGGTTTTAACAAATCATTAATTTTACTTGGATATAAACCAGAGATGGATTTCCCAATAGTTGGCCTATTGGGAAATCCATCTCTAACTTTTCTATTAAAAATCAAGAATTATGGTCTATGAAAGTGGTAGAATAAGATTAAATTAGTATATGATTACAGACCATGTGTTTCCAAGTTTGTGGTATTTTCACTTGATTTTACCACCTTTGAACATATACTGCATTTAGCAGTACTCTTTATGATAGATTCTAGATGCCATATCGATATAAAATATCAATTTTTTACTTTATCAACATCTTGCCCAAGCATTTGCAGTTCAGTTGCTGAAACAAAATTTCTGTGCAAATTAAAGCTTTTCAGTCATTTTAAAATGAAAATACTACATTTATCATCCATTTTGTTATTTTAATCTGGTTTTATTTGTTTCATATAAGATAATTCTTGGTTTTTAATTGAAAAACGTATAATCATCGCCCCTCTTTTAAGTGAATTATGATTTGCAAATTTTTGCAAATTTGTCTCTCTGTAACTAACAAAGTACTTTAAAGAAACAAGTAGGGATCTTTAAACCTTCTGTAGACACACAGAAGAGTATTTTGTGAAAGTTTCAGATTTTTTATACCTTCCCCTATTTATATACAGAGCTTCAAAGTTTGCAATTTTTGAAAAAATCAGCAAATTCGGACTCCTCTTTTAGCATGAAGAGATGGTATAAGCCAATAGTTATTTGCTTCAGCTTAACATACTCCTTGTAGGCTAAATATAAGTCAAATAATATTTTGTTTTTTTGATCCCTTATAAGAACTGTAATGGATCAAAAATTTAAAAGAAACCAGTTTCAATCTTGAATTTGAATTTAAAAAATTCTTTGTTATATCAATTTTTAGGAAATATTTATGTATTCCCTTTATTGATGGACCTGTGCTTTTTAAAATGAGACCAGTTGGAGCTCTCTTCCATTTGTGGTTTTTGTACAGTTAAAAAAAAAAAAAACAGAAAGGCTGCGTGGGTATGATTTTCCTATTCTGCGGTGGCCATTTTTTATTGTAAATCCAAAATGGTTGATAGTAAAAAAAAGCAGATTTGAGCTCTCAAAATGTGGATTTCCAGATGGACAAAACATGAAATTTTACAAAAATGTGTTAGCAACCACTTTTTTGTAAATTATGTGATTTTCCATGGAAAGACCCACGAGGGAGGATAAAATGTGGATTTATTTCTGGACTTCAGTGCAGCACAGTCAGTGAGCCACAACAGGGAAAACCACAAAATTGTAGATGCTTCCACTATTGCAGGTTAAATTGGAGTGGTATCATTCTGTTTCTAAACACATAAACCACTGTAGCATTAACCTCAGGCTACACAGCATTTACCTCCTGCTGCATGGGGTTGATAATAACCCCGCTATGAACTGTGAAACACTAACAGTCTCACGAAAAAGGCATATCATGAGACAAATCCCTAAAGACTGTCTTATGTTAAAATGTGCTTTAGATTAAATAAATATAATATCAAAGGTATTTTTTGCCTAATATTGAAAAGTATTTCGCATGTTGTTGCTCCGTGAGACACGTGCTCCCACCTCGAGATGCCTTATTATGTTACAGGTTTTTGTCAGTTAAAAAATTTAGAGTTGCATGTCGTTTCCCGACATGCAACTCCTGCAGCTACACACACACAAGGAATCCTCGTGTAGATAGTTGATGGCCTGATGATAATGCTCTCGGCGCATAGAAAGCGCTCGCCATGATATCGTAGGCGAAGAGCTTTTATGTGAGACATTTCTCCTGATCCGATGAGTATAGCCTTTTCTGCGATTGTTTTAATTAATGAAAAATGTTTAATATTTAATTGTGCTATTGAGTGAATGTTTAACTGAAAATATTTAACTAAATTGTTTTATTTGTAAAAAAAATGTTTAACTAACAAAAACCTGTAACATAATAAGGCATCTTGAGGTGGGAGCACGTGTCTCACAGAGCGACAACGTGCAAAATACTTTTCAATATTAGGTAAACAATTTAACTAACAAGTCTCTTTCACACCTCTCCTAGGTAGTCTTTTACCCATTAGGAAGAAGAGTTTCACAAGTACAGCAATAAAACATTGGTGATGATTACCATTTAGTGCATAACTTTCCGGTTGTCTAAAGCACTTCCACCTCCTATGTTATTTGATGTGAGTTGCACAGGTAGTTTGAAGCATATTAAAAATAACCAGTTTTCCTAACATCTCCCTTCATTGTGTCATTTATCTCCGATGAAAGTCATACAGTGTACTCCACTACCATGTCAGTAGAGGGAAAGGGGTATCGAATGGTCGTCAAATAAAAATTCCTTTGTGGTATGTTTACCTGTGGCTTTAAACTGGTTGAGGCATTATGCTAAAAAATAAACCAGTGAGATAAAGAGAACTGCAGCTTATACTTCATGCAGTATTATTCTTAGAAAATGTGGTATCTACTTTTAAGTTACTTACTAATAAATCCTGTATTCATCTGTTGTTACCATATATTTTCCTGTTATAATTCTCTGTAATATTTTCTGAAATTCACTGATGTCCTGTGGCAGAAAAAATATATTGATCGCAATAAAAATAAGAAAGATGACACCAGATTTTCTGTTGTAATAAGCATGTCTTTGGAATCCTTTCCAATGCGAATAAAATTTTTAAAAGTTATTCGTAGTCAATAAATCCAGTTAGAAAAAAATCAACCATATTTCTACAATCAATAAAACACCCAGAAATAAAAACAGCTAATTACTCCCACCAGCTGGGAAAAAGTATGTTACAAAAATTAACAAATGGTGCATAAAAAGTTTCTCATAGTAGAAGGAAGATATGAGAGACAAAGAGTTTGGGAAATTGAACAGTTAAAAGAAGAAATATAGAAGGAAACATGATATAACTTTACGCCCCTAGCGGAAGAATTTTGCATACTGGAAAAGTTGAAAATATGTGAAAAGTATTTTTCATAGCAAAAGCTGTCTAAGGAAAAAGAATTTTTCAAATACGTCTCCTGGAAGCAGAGATAGCAAGAAAAAGGTTTTGACCTTTACACCCCCTAGTGGGAAAGCTGTGCATTATTTAAAGGGGATAATGTTCCCCATCTTTATTGTAGAAATGGCATACAGTCAAAAAAGAAATTTCTCAATAGGGTTTTTAAAAGTGGAGATACAGCTACAAAAAAAAAGTACACAAACACCACCTAATGACAGAACTGTTAACTACAAAAGAAAAAAAAAGCTCAAGTACAAGCCGAAAGTGTTCCATAAGTTAAATGGTATCCAGTGTTAAAATAATTTTTGAAATCATACATTTAGAAGCAGAGATATCGAGAAAAACAAATTAAACATTTGCACTCCTAGCGAGGAAATTGTGAATTATTTTGGGAAGGAAATACACACACAAAGAGTTTTCATAGTTAGTAGTACGTATATGACCGAAAAAGAAATTTTTGAAATAGGTTTTTAGTCCTGCAGATATTGCTGCAAACATGCTATAAATGGAAACATGAATTTACTCCCTCTGGTGGCACACTTGTGCTTTGAGAAAATTTTGAAAGTATATGCAGAGCAGTTTGCTCCAGAAACGCTGCAGTAAAGGTAGGTTTATAACATTGCCTTTCATTGTATCCCTACAACCTACAAAAATACCCTCACAAATTTTTGGTAGCTTATTTCAAGATGTAACTGTATTTCTACTTCCAATTTCAAAAACTCTTTTGTGAGGTTTTGTTAGAAAAAATTTAACATTTTGATGAAGTACATGGGTTTTATCTCTAAAAATTTGTAAAATATTAAGCATTTTCTTTTTTCAATATAAAAAAGGGTTTTCAAAATTTTAAGTAAAAAAACCAGAAATTGCCCAGTAAAATGAGTTTTATTACTATATGTGACCTGGACTATGAAAAGGTGGGTAGCATGCAAAAAGATGTTTTCGAGTAAACAGCAGTTAAAGTGGTTATATTAAGTTTAGTCCTGATTGGATGTTTGGAATCTTTAAAGCAAAGTATGCTGTCAGTAACATTGATACCCACAATAACTTGATCAATAATTGTGTTATTACCTCCTCTCCTGGCCGAAGACAGATCGTCCTGTTCACCCTTGTTACAAGAGAGTTAATCTAATGTCCCTTGAGACCAACAGTGCTACCCGGTATCTTCAATTCCTTGCTAAAAAATGAGTTAATCCCATCCGGGTTCTTTGCCTAGCCACACCATTGTGTATCTTGTGTCTCATCATTTGTAACAGTTCAGCACCCCTATGACCTATTTATCTTTGCTCCTGGTTGCTGTCCCAAACTTTTCTCAAATTATGGACGTTTCCTCCTGACCGGAATGACCAATTATGTTGTGCTGCATCGCTGCTTTTGTTTATTCCCGGTCTGTACTCGGGTTTTGTTTATTATGCATGTTCACTTATTGTATCTTTCTTGATTTTTGTTTTTATTGTAACATGCCAGAAAGGTGTTTCACCAATAAATTTGTTGAAGACCTCCTCTCCTGGTGGTCATAACAAAGCTGCCTCTGCCAAACAAGTGACTTGGTACGAATGGAATGTATACTTGAAGCAGTTTTTCAAACAGTTAGCAGGGATTTCTAAATACTGTCGCTTCATGATTTGCATTAATGGATTAGTGAAGGCAAGGAAATTTGATGAGTTCACTCTTCTAATAAAGCCAGTGGATGGGAAGATGCCAAAGTTAATCAAGTCAGGAGAACTGTCACTAGATCGCCAGTTGTGCTTGTATAACAACATCAGAAGCCTAGTAACAGATTCGTCGAAAGCAGATGAAGTGGCCCCAAACCCGAAGAAGGAATTGAAGAGGAAGAGGGATGGCAATCCAGCATGAATATGCTATTTGTCTTTGAACTTGATCATTTTACGAGTTTTTCTACCTTTTTTGATGATAAAAAGTGAGTATACTCATTTTTTTATTTCTTCAGTTTATTCCCTGTCATTATGTACAAATTGTGAAGCAGCAAATAGAGTTAGAGACCTGTAATTGGTTTCATTGGAAAGAGCCTTCTTTTTTCTACAAAAAATACCTAAAACCTCAAAATCAATATCTTGACACATTAACCTCCTTTTTTTAGCACAGGTCGCATATTTCTTTCTTCCAAAGCTACTAGATTTCAGATAAAATAGCACTAATTTTCTATTGTATTCAGTTGTAGATCAGTAAACTTTTTTAATTACAGGCTTTGTAGCATTTTTATTTTTCCACTATTTTTTTCATCAGATGTTTCAAGTATTATATTTTATATCTTGCTGAACCACAAATTTTATTTCGATATAAAATGTGCATATTTTGGAGATAAATCATGGTTCACATATTTTTCATGTCTAGACCAGATATTTCTGTCATATGTATCTTATATGTTTAAAAAAATGGAGCTATTGCTAAAAGATTTTCCCTTTTCTTGAAAGGGTCCTCCTGGTCCTAGAGGTGAGAGAGGGAGAGAAGGCCCAACTGGTCCACCAGTAAGTTGACATAATTAGTTCACATATTAAAATAAGTAATTTATTCAATTGTATATTGGGCAAGGGAAATGCGTGCAGCTTATTTATAAAATTTTCTTTAACTTTGAAGTGAAGTTCTGTGCATCAGCAAACTAGTAAAAATGTTCATTTGTGTTTTTCTTGACCTTTTTTTTTTAATAATAAGATACTGTAAACTCTACTCTTGTAACATATCGGTTTATTGAAATCCAGGAAAAATGATTTTTTAAAATAATTAATTCTCTCAGAAATAATATGCTCTAAATTATTCTTTATTTCTATGTCATTTACTTTTATCTACAGATGTTGCGCATCCTTTGTTGTTCTCCAGGGCACGTTATCAATGCTTTACTGTTATATCTTCAGAAGGTTCTTGAACAGCATATTTTCTGTTGCCAGATTCCTATAAACACTGTTTTTTGCCATTCTCATTGTCTCTAGAAATTAAAAATGTGATGTGTTTTTTCACCATCTGGTTGTTTAATGATAGAAAGTTATCCAAGGACACTGGAAAGAAAACTTGTCTTCTCTGCAGATGAAAATTATAAGAAAAAGATTAATAAATGGATTTACATGTGGAAATACGGAATTTTGAAAGTTTTGTATGTTTCTGTACCTATGCAATAAAACTCAAACCTCAAGGAGTGGTCCAGACCCAAGCCCTTCCCTGTGGTTATACCCAACTGTGGTTTAGGTAGCTTATCTATCTATATATAAAACAAAATGTAAGTGTTTCTGTCTGCAAATTGTTCAACCACCTCTAAATGACCTAGAGATATGAAAATTGTCATGCTGATAGGTCTGTGCCTAGAAAAGTGTGAAAACCAAAAAAATCAAAATGGCAGCTTTGGGACACTGTTTGCTTGAATTTTTTCATGAATTGTTCGACCATTTCTAAATAACCTAGAGATCTGAAAATTGGTATGCTGATAGGTCTTAAGGTCCAGATACCTAGAAAAGTCCAAAAACTAAAAAAATCAAAATAGCAGCTTTGGAATATTTTCTGCTTGAATTTTTCAATTACTTCCACACCTAGAAAAGTTTGAACACCAAAAAATTCAAAAGGGTGGCTTAACTTTGCTGTTCAAAATGCTGACAGGTCTTAAAGTCCAGATATCCAGAAAAGTCAGGAAACCAAAAAAATAAAAAATAAAAATGGCGGCTTTGGAATATTGTCTGTTTGAATTTTTCTACCACTTCTACACCTAAAAAAGTTTGAAAACCAAAGAATTCAAAAGGGTAGCTTAGCTTTACTGTTCAAAATGTTGATAAGTTTAAAGATAATTATGCCAGAAACATTGAAATGCTGTAAAAAATTTCCATGAAATTTTGATTTAAAATTAAGGGGCACCAAAGCCTGCTACCATTTTATGTCAAACCATATGCATTGATGTCACAACCCTGTTCTAAATCGTAAAACTGTTATGGATCTTAAATTACCTTTCTTTCCCTTAATTACTTTTCCCTTTCTTTAAGTTTGTGTTCAAAAAATTATTTCATAGATTCACTGTTCAGAGAACGGGAATGACTGCTAGTTACTAATGAATTTTTTATTTTTTTCCATTGTTTTTCTTGGAATGTAATAGCACTGTAATGTTTGGGCTAAGGATCCCAGCAGCATAAGAGTCACACCTAAAAGGAATCGCTATTTAGGAAACAAAGTTGTAAGAGCTGCCCCACCAAAAATGCTGCACCCCAAGATTTTGTATCCTCTTAGCCAGCAATGTAAGAGCTTCGACAAATGACACTGCAACATCTTTGGATCACTTTCTGAAATATGTACATATTTTCAGTCCTTTTTTCCTAATTTCATAATCTTGTAAGTTATTTTTGGTAATCTAAGTAGCTAATATAAAAATGAAATGGATGAGGGCATTGGAAATCCCGAATGTTCTTTCCCTTATTGTTTACTTATTTGCAATGAATAATCATTCTTAGAGGGTGATACTGATTATGAATTCCAGCTTGTAAATATAGTTTCCATGGCATGAATTATGGGCATTATTTTTAGTTAAAAAAAAACTGGTTTGCTATCAAAGAAATATCTGAACAAAATTAAAGTGAAAAATATTAAACAGCCATTTCTTATAGAAGAATGTTCATGAAAAACGTACTAATAAATGGATGAATGAAGTAGTGATGTGCTGCTAAGAAGAAATAAAAATCAGTTCTGCTTTAAATTTCAAGTACTTTTACTGCCTGTGTGAAAACCATGAATTCTATTTTACTTTAGTTTTAAATCTGTTTTCTGGAACACTAAAATCTCAGAAGTTCTGTAGAAATGTATCAGAGAAATGTCCTCAAACTCTATCATGATTGGTAGTCACTGTACTTGCGTTTAATCTCCCAGCTAGGAAAGGGATGAAAAACAGAATTACCCAAGGATCAGCAACGTCATATGTTAGTGAGAGAGAGAGAGAGAGAGAGAGAGAGAGAGAGACAGAGAGAGAGAGACAGAGAGAGAGAGAGAGAGAGAGAGAGAGAGAGAGAGAGAGAGCAAGCAAGCATCAAATGTAGCCTGCCACTCCTTCTACGTGAGCAAGTGTTTGGTAGAGGTCCAAAACGTGTGACATACTAATGAGAGCCATATGCTGCTACAAGGTTTTCATGCCTAGTAGCCAACTTTAGAGTGTCTAAATTTCTGCAAGTTCCTATTGTTAAATAGGAATACCTTATATACTCATGTATAAGTGGAAAGTTTTTGGAAGAAATCCTGCTTTCAAAGTCGGCCGGTTGGCTTATACATGGGTCACTAAAATTTAGGGCTCGACTCCTGTGAATTCTCCTGCGGAATTTATCAGCAGATTTGTTTACGTTTTAGACCGTACCTTTCTGCGCAATAGTTTTCTGACCTGAAAAAAAGAATAAAAATAAAATATGTAATATTTTTCCACCCAGAGTAGAATTCCTATGGGAATAGGTGCTGCTAATATGATAAGTGAAAAACCTAATCCCATTTCAAATTGAGACTCTAAGATTTCTTGCTTCCAATCATGGGATACCTCATTACTTCCCGAGTGTCTCTCTTCTTCTGAGTTTTCATAGCAAGCATGGGCATGCATGTTTGTGCCATGCTGGAAAAAGCCATCTGCGATATTGAATAACAAAGATATAGTGTTTAACAAAAGTTGGTAACTTAAAAGAAAGCCGACACAGCCATATTACTTCTTGGATGGAAGAATTGTGGGATGCAATTTCACCAGAAATGTTTATAAGTTCTCTAAAAAAAATGCTGCATAAGTAATGCAATGGATGTTACTGGAGTTATTTGGAAACTCTGACAGTGAATCATACTCGGAAGGTTTTTACAGAAGGTAATCTCAGAAATTCTCATAATTCATTTCAAAAAATGTTTTCCAAAATCCCAAATTTTAAGCGGCTTATATGTGGGTCAAGGTTTTTCACAAAGTTTTAGCTCTTGAAATAGGGGGGGGGTTTCAGCCTATACATGAGATCGGCTCATTTGCGAATATATACAGTACTTATTTTAAATTAAATACTTTTGTAAACAATTAAGGTACATCATGAGTTGCATTACAGAAAAAGTGTTAATGCATTCATGGTATGGTAATTTCTCATTAATACTAAAATTGGTGACATAACAGTGCTGAATTTCATCATTTTTGTTAGATTTCACTGTGTTCTAAAACTTCTTCTTAGTGCGGTTTTGTAGTCACTTGGAAAAATAGTGGTGTGTGATGGATCTTCCTCTCATTTTCAATAACCTTGCATGGGTAAATGTATGGTTTAAAAACTGGAGGAAAGTAAAGGTTATTTACTGTGATAGTGATAGCATATACAAACTTTCAATTGTTGTTTATTGAGCAGTTGTTTAGAGAAAAAATGCAGAAGTAAGCACCACATTGGCATATGTGCTTCAGGGCATGCAAACTGCACTTTTTTATAACCAAATGAGCCATGGTTCTTAGCTCAAAAATGATGGTAGTTTTCCTCATAAACTGATCGTTTTAGATGGGTATGTGCACAAATATTTGTCCAGTCCAATGATGTTTAACATCTCTCTGAAGTTTTTTTTTTTTTTTTTTTTTGATTACATGGAACGAAATTTCCATTATTTCAGTTTGCCTATTGTATTTATACTTCAATGTTGAAAATCTCCCATTATTAGTATATAACAAAATATTTTATTTTGTTACATACTAATTTGTCAACAGTATTTCTCCCTGCATAGTTTCTGAGAATGGTCATTTGATTTTAAAAAATTTTTCAAGTGTCAGGTTTCCCGATATCAGTACATGCACACACACAAAGGAAAACTGGGTAATGTGAAAATATTATGCTAATAGATGCAAAAAGAATGATCACTAACCACATTAGAGCTCTCCTCAGTAAAAACATGGTCAAATATTTCTTGTCTTCAAAGATCTTGATCAGTGTAGACTGTATATGTTAAATGTGAAGTTAACACTTATTATTTTTCTTTTTACCCACATTACAAGGCTCTCTCTTGCTTTAATGGATGTTTTTCATTACCCTGAAGGGTATTTTTTACCATCCTGTTCATTACAAAGTCTTTTTATCAGTAATGTGAAATATCATGAAAACCAATCTGAGAGTTTAGTAAAGGAAATAAGTAATAAAACATATGGGCATTCTTAGGAAACTGTCAAGCTTAGTGTTTCTGAGTGGATTTGCTAAGAAATAGTTTATATTACACCTACTTGTTTTTATAGTTGCAAATAAGTGTAAAATAAGATCATTCCGAGTAAGTCCTATTAAAACACTAAGCATTAATGTAAATCAGAGAATTTCTAGTGTACCAAGCTTATTTTGAAGATTGTTTGGGAAACAAGTGGGTTTACATACTTTGTTGTTAGTTTTGTCTGTTTGCACATTTTGCTAGTGGCATTTATCCTTTGTATTGATCTATTACAGGGTTTACGTGGAATTGATGGCTTACCTGGACCTCCCGGGCCACCGGTAAGTTACTTTGTCTTTTAAAATATTTATGGTGATCTATTTTCTACAAAATATTTATTGGTGTGAGATTATGTTGAATTTGTTTACAAAATTAATATTGTATATTGAATTGATTAATTTAACTTCGCAAAATGTAATGATTTCAAACTTTAATGCTCCAAGAAATTGGATTTATTCTTGCTTGGAAATAATATATGCATTTTTTTAAAATATAAAGATCATTTCAAACTCAAACATAAAAATATATAACATATTTCATTTCATTAAAATACTTAGTGAATAAATTTATTTCAATCTGAAATTTTCTATGTTGTGAGTGGATTGTTTATTCAGTACCTATTCTTCAGTTACTGACATTTTCTTTCCCCAAAGCTGGCAAATTATACACTGCAGAGTCATTGAACTAGAAATACCTGCCTAGTAACACATTGGGCCACTTCTTGTCCTAATGACGACAGCCACACAATGAGGCATGGGCTCCTCAAGTTTACAAAAATGTTTTGCAAGTATTGCCAGCCATGCTTCCTGCAAGCTGTCCATAATTCGCTCAGGTTTGTAGCTGATGGGACACATGCCTAAACAGTCTGTTCAATGGTATCCCAAAGATGTTCAGTGGGTTTTAAATCTGCGCTTCTAGGTGGCCACTGAAGTATTTCAAATTCACTACAGTGCTCTTGTAACCATGCAGTAGCCAGGTGAGACCTGTGGAATGGACAATTATCTTGCTGGAATATGCCATGGACATGAATGGGTGTAAATGGTCAGCTAGGATGTTCACATATTTGGGGGCACTAAAAGTCAACTGTACACATACCAAAAGTCCCAAAACATTCCGGATGAAGACACCCCAGACCATCACTGAGCCACCACCAGGCTGTACTCTTCCAACTTGACATGAAGGGTCCATAGCTTCATGAGGATGATGCCAGATCCAAAGTCTCCCATCAGCTCAGTGCAGTTTAAATCTGGATTCATCACACCAAGCTATCTGTTTCTAGTCCTCCGCAGTCCAGTGTCAGTATGCTTTTGCCCAGGTAAGGCATTGACCCTGTGTTGTGGCCATTAACAGTGGGACTCTTGTGAGCCAGCGGCTCCCAAACCCTAGATGTCTAAGAGTATGTTGCACTGTGATTGCACTGACATTGCAACTTGATCCACTGTTCAAATCAGTTGTGATTTGTGATATTGTCTTGTACCTGTTAGTTTAAACAATATGGCCCAAACAGTGTATGCCATGAGCTGCCAAGGTAACAACACTGCCAACACTGCTGCAATTCATTTGGGAGCTTGTACTTTTGCCAAATTTTTTGTATTTTCAAATCACTCTGGATGCTCTAGCATGGAAAAAACCTAGCGTGTTGATGACTTCCGAGGTAGGGTGACCCATCCTGTGGGCACCTACAATCTGCCCTCTGTTAAAAGCATCGTAATCACAAGTTCGTTTCTGTTGTCTTTGACTCGTTGATACGTAGTCGAAGACATCATATCAACAGTAAAAATAATATGTGAAACATATACATACACTACAAACATTGTAGTACTAACACTATTTTTATAGCATGTTCACGATATGAGCCACGTGTACTTCGTATTTGTTTGATATTAAAAAATAAATATTTAGAAGGGTCAAATGGTAATATTTTATTATATTGTAATGAAACTTATTGTTGGTTTTAGGAAAATACTGTTACTATTAATAAAAATTTAACTTACCTTAAAACCACGTAGTTGGATGCTTATTTGGTTAGTAGCGATACTCAAAGATGTTTTTTATATTTTATATTAGTCTTTTTTTTAATAAATTTTAACCTAAAATATGTATAGATAAGGTACACAGTCAGATCAATCATGAATGCGGCTAATAAAAACCTAGGTTATGTTTTTATTAGTCACATTCGTGATTGATCTGACTGTGTACCTTATCTATCCATATTTTAGGTTAAAATTTATTAAAAAAAAGGACTAATATAAAAAAAAACAAAAAACAAATCGTCTTTGAGCATCGCTACTAACCAAATAAGTATCCAACCACATGGTTTTAAGGTAAGTTAAATTTAAATTTTCATTAATAGTAACAGTATTTTCCTAAAACTAAGGATTAGATTTATTACAATATAATGAAATATTACCATTTGACCCTTCTAAATATTTACTTTTTAATGTCAAACAAAGACAAAGTACACATGGTTCACATCATGAATCGGCAAAAAAAAAAAAAAAAAAAAAATTGAACGTGCTATAAAATTAGTGTTAGTACTACAATGTTAGTAGTGTAAGTATATATGTTTCACATATTATTTTACTTGCAAATGTTAATCATCCTAATCACATGTCTTACCCCATCAAGCCTTTAACTGATTGCTATTGGGGAAGCTGTGAGCTATGGTGTATTTAACCAAAGTTTTGACCGGACATGCATGATGATACAGGAGTAGCAGCTAAGCATTTGTATAACTTCTGCTATCTCTGATTCAGTGGCACTTCAGTGCATATACATTTCAAGAATTTGGTTTTCGTCAGTTTCTGATTTTTCTATGAGAAATTTTGTTAAGGAATTTAGGTAGGTAGCAGGCTAAAAACTTAGAGGGATCTTAGACTGAAACAATTAAGTTTCTCACATTTAGATGAGAAATAGTGTTTGCCTCTTTAATCAACTATTTTATACTACCTTACATTTTTCAGAAATATACCTGCTTTTTCATTATGAAATCATTGTGTATATTTAGAATAACAAAACTTGTCTTTCTGCCATCTATTATATTTAAATCCTGTTGAGGTTTAATATAAACATTGCATCTATTGAAACATAATAATAAGTAATAGGAGAGATTATAAATAATTATTCTTTCATAATTGCAAATGAAACCAACATAGAAATGTTTAAAAATCAATATTTGCTTTATTTTTAGGGCCCTATTGGACGTCCTGGGCCTCCAGGTTTTCCTGGCTCTCCTGGAGCTAAGGTAAAGTAATATTCATTATGTTGTACATGTTGTTCAGTATATATTGTAAGGAATTCTTTAGTGGAAATATTTACTGAAAGGTTAGGTATTTCACATGAGTGACAACGCCTCTCTTGAACCAGTCTTGACAATGGATTGGTGTGCAACTCGAAAATTAAACAACAAAAAATTCATTCTAGTAATCCCCGTTAAATTAAAGAAAATGTTTAGTTAAAAAATGATCCTCATACCATGGTACTGCGACCACTAAGGTGTTTCTATCCAACTGTGCAGTCTGATTGAGATGTTGACCCATGTGGCATCCAATATGGAATCTCCATCTGTGTGTTTCAGCAGGAATCTCCGCTCATTGGACCAGGTAACTTTTTTCTGTCATGTAATATCCATTCATGGAGCTCTTGTGCTCACTTCAGTTTGGGGTTGCTGATTGCAATTAGTCAACATATGTACATGAATAGGCCACCAATGTTTTATGACCATCCACAAGAGTGTCCACTGGATTGTATGCTTGGAAATGTGTTTCTGATCATCCTAGTTGTAGTCTACCATTAATTGAGAGATTGTGAGCCATTTGTTGTGCCAGACAGCATGTGACAATCTCAACTGTCTACCAATGGTACTGTCCCCTTTCTCACATGTTGGATGGAATGGTGTGTGTTCCTGTATGTACCATTCATATCACACCTTCACTATAGTAGCTCTCAAACAGGCAATGATGTGGTGGATGCTGAACTGCTGCTTCCCACACTTTCCTTGCACAAATAATCATCTTCTGTTCAAACTCCAATAAGTCCTTCCCTTTCTCCAGTGCACAAGCTTTATTCTGGAGAACTGATGCTCTGCTTGTTTTATTTATTTATAATCCTTGATGGTTGATGATATCCCTGCTATGTATTATGGTAAAGTGGTAGCCACAATAATTTTAGCCCACGAGTGTACTTTAGGCAAATTTTGCATTTAGGCTTTTACCTGTCATGCTGTAAATACATGGTTTTATTATTTGAAGTTTGAAGTATTTGTTCTTTTTCATTATTCTGTTTTTCACGGACATTTACTTTTATAGGGAATAAATGAGCAGTGTTTGGTAATATTATTGATTCACTATTTCAGTCAGTAAATATAAACATAGGATTATGTTTACCAAATTTGTTCCTGTTCTATCAGCTCCAACATTTCCCAGGCTTAATGTCATTAGTTTCAATTAGCTGCCATGGCTGTATTCTGAATAACATCTCTTGTGGGGATCCTAAAAGTTTTAGCATCGAGATATTTGTAGGTCAAATTTGAATCATTTTTAAATTGTTCAGATCCAGCTCTGTTGGAATTCAGATATGTTTTTGGTCTATGAGCTCCAACACTCATTTCATCGCATTTCCAGGCACAACGTTACTAGATTTGACCAGCTGCTGAGGCCACATTCTTAATATACTGTATGTCTTGCTGGATCATTTTTGTATCTCTTCAAAGGTGTACTTTCACATGGGATTGAAGACTAAGGTTTTCCAATCAGTAGCTTCCAAGGCTTGAGAAGCTTTCTAATCAGCCCTTGTTGTCCCCCACTTTGCTTCACATGATGGAAGTTTGCATATTTGGATCTTCCATGCCTTTCTGTTCAAATTCGACCATCATATTCTCATTCATTTTCCAGCCTTCAACTAGACTGCAAGCTTTTCCTTGGATGGTTATAAGGATCAATATGGATGATTATACAGCTTAAAATGAATTCATTTTTGGGTTGTTCTTCCATTCAAATCACTAATTTTTTAATTTCATAGGTGAGACCTTTCTATATCTTTCATTGGCATTGATCCTTTCATTTCCTTCAGAAATAACACTTTGTTCTGTAAAATTGTATAGATTGTCCAATAGGTTAGGCCTACATAATGTTCTATGGCTGATAATTATTTTACTCCTTTTGCATTGTTTTGTTTCTTTCATTTTCATTTTTAAATATGTAGCCGTTCTCTCTCTTTTTCTTATCACCATCTTTATCACTTTTACTTTTCACAGAGTACTTGTAAACACAGAGTTATTGATAACAAAATAAGATGTAAGTATGGATCAAACTTCAAAATATGCACCATTATATTGAACCAATGAAAGCAAAACAAAGAGACAAGCTGCAACTGTGATGCTTCCAGCATGACACAGTTGGACATTGACTTGTAAAGATGTGTGTTCCATTAACCAATCATGGGGCTTACTAAATGTATCATGGTCATGTTGATATATTCATAAATTAAGGATTACCTGTGATTAACTTTCATCCATGTGGAGTGGGAATGGAGCCTGTCTCTCCTAAGTTCTGTCCAAGTTGTTACCTTTACCCTATCCATGACAATTTCCGAGCAGTTGATGCTTACACAAGAATTCCAGTTAACTCCCAGACTGTGGCAGTCAAGGCACTTTCCTCTTTATAGCAAAGACTATCTATCCAGAACAAGTGACCTAGATAAACATAATTGATTTTCTGTTGAACATTATAGATTCAGGTTCCTATTCAGTAGACTGAAGTGTCTTGGAAATATATTGCCCTGGATGGTGTAACAGTAACATGAAACTATGAAGATGTGGGTTCAAATTATGCTCCCGGATTATTCAATTTTTAAGTTTTTTGAAGGATTAGCCATGCGTATAAAAGTTATTTCTATCATTCCAATTCTTTAAAATGATGAGTTTCTGTGCTTTCCATGTGATTTGTAGATCATTTTTTGTTGATTTCTATGATATTTAATTTAAGCATGTTTCCAGTTCTTTAATTCCTGGCATAACTGTTTGTTCTTTAATTGTATATCTGTAGAAATTCAAGTTTATGTGACCATATATCTGCATGGATTTTATTCAGTTTCCATTTATGCAATTCTCAAACTTCAGCAGTGAGCTTTGTTTCTTATTTGTACAGTGTTTCTGATTTTTTTCTAAATCGCATAATATTCTAAGAAGTTATCAAATAAATTCAATGTTGTTCAAAATATTCAATAAAAAATGACTGTTTACGTCAAGGAGGTTAGAATAATACTTCTGAAAATGCCCTGGTCTCTTAACCATGAAGCCACAAGGTGTGGGAATTTGCCATTGTTTACATGATATGTATGTAATTTCAACTGTTTGTATTTTGGAATTGCGTGGTTTGGGATTGCAGAAACCGTGTAAATATCAAACCGGAATGAATTATATTTTTTACCCGAGTGAAGTTTACAATTTTAACATTATGTTTTGTTTAGAATTCGCACTAATGTTCGTATATTTCAATTTAAAATAAAAATGGGAAGGAGCCTCAAAATAATTAAGAATTTTATAAATGCAGCATTTTCTCATACATTGGTAACAAGTTACGATGCAAAATTGGAAACATTTGTGATGAAAGAAGGCAATTTGGCCAACACAAAATGCATTACAATAGCCTTGAAAACCATGAGCTTTCCCACACTTTAAAGGCTGTTGCTCGCGGTTACAGGATTCACGCAAAGTGGAACTGCTTCATTAACAAGGCATCTCCAGATATATTATTCTAACCTCCTTGGTTTACATCTCCTTTTCTCTCTCTGGGTAATTTTAGTTTGGAACTTTTTTCTAACTTATGACTGAAACATTTACAAACCACCTGAAATATCTGATTGAAAGTTTTTTTAAAGGTCAAGCACACTAATATTATTAAAAATTTGACGAGTATATTTCTCATGAAATTATTCCCTCAGATTTTGAAATTAGCACATTGTTAAAAATAATGAACAAAATTTGTTGAAGAAACAATAAAGGAAAATTGTTAATGCATGGATTTTATTCAGCCACTTGGACTCGTCAGATATCAGAGTGTGTATGGTGATTTGCTTGTGAGTCATATTCAAATCTCTCATCACAGGGTGTCTGTCTTGTGCTGCCATCTTTTCATCCGATTCTACCGAAATATCAAAAGATTCGGTTTGCTTGCATTTAGTACAGCAAAACATTGTAAGGAATCAATGAAGGAAGAAATATTCCTCACAATACATGAGAATTCGACAGAATATTCAAGTTGTAAATGCATTTATGGCACCTCTATTCATAGTGATTGTGGAATAACTTTTTTTACGGGTCTTTTAGAGGTTATTTTTAATGAAAGTTGGTTGTCAAATTTTCGAACTAAAGCCTAGTTCGTCATCAGGACTATGTCACTGGAGTAGTTGCTGCCACTCAATTGGAAGAGACCATCTGCAATTATCGTTAATTGTGGTACTTCTTCTTCTTGCTATTTCGATCCCTTCTTCTAGTTTTCTCTTTACTAAGTTTGACTGGTGGGCGATTATTTTCACTGAGTCCAAGGGACTTTTCGAGAAACTGAAAAGGATCGGAGCAAAATATAATATCAGGCTAGCTCCAGATCTTAATAACAAAATAAAGAAATTCCCTGCCAGCTTTAAAGCAGAAAGAATTGGACATCCAATTGCAGGAAGGAGTAATTTACTGCATCGACTGTAACTGCGGACTCAGCTATATAGGAGAAACAGGGAGAAGTATTAAGGTCCGAATGAAAGAACACCAAGCAGCTATTAGGAACATTGGGAACAAAACAGGGCTAGACAGACATGTACAAGCAAGTGGACACTCCATAAATTGGGACTCAGTGAAAATAATCGCCCACCAGTCAAACTTAGTAAAGAGAAAACTAGAAGAAGGGATCGAAATAGCAAGAAGAAGAAGTACCACAATTAACGATAATTGCGGATGGTCTCTTCCAATTGAGTGGCAACAACTACTCCAGTGACATAGTCCTGATGACGAACTAGGCTTTAGTTCGAAAATTTGACAACCAACTTTCATTAAAAATAACCTCTAAAAGACCCGTAAAAAAGTTATTCCACAATCACTATGAATAGAGGTGCCATAAATGCATTTACAACTAGGATTAAAACCACATACGGGCTGGATATATGGCGAAACATCAGAAAGATAGAAAGGAGTAAGTGCAAAAGCGACAAATGTAAGTCACAACTGTATTTTCTTAAGAAATGTAAAAGAGCTAATTTTGTTCCACCTTCTTTGAGACTCAAGAAAAACATCATGGAAAATCTGTCAAGAAATTTTATTAGAAAAATAGAACTAAAAACGGTGAATGGCGCGATTCGTAATAAATTCAAAACTATTGAGCAATGCGAACGAATAGAAACTCGTATTTGGACCTCTTCATTAGGTGAAATTCCGGAAGCAGAAAAGAAAAATATTGATAATTGGTTAGCTAAAGCAGTGAGAGATAAAAACAAAAAGTTTAAGGAAAAATTGAAAATTAAAGAAAATAATTGGTTAAGTCCAAAGTTAATGTCTACAGCACCTGGCCCACAGTTAATACCATCCACCACTAACAAACATGTCATGGATCTGACGGAAGAAGGAGTAGATGAAAACCTGATTAATCTCCTCAATAAGGGATATAATTACAACCTTTCCTTCGCAACACTTGATAAAAAACGTATACTGATTGATTTAGAAAGCATCTGTAGTAAGGTAGAAAGAGAAGATGAAAATACAGCAGTTACTTTAAGGAAAGAATTCTCAGACTGCGTCTCAAAATTTGTAAAAAAGCCAGTAAAAGTTGATTACAATTTTAATAGAAGTGCCATTACTGACCTTAAAAAATTCAAAGCCAATGATAAAGTAGTAGCACTGAGAGCAGATAAGAGCAAAGTTTTGGTATTGGTAGAAAAAGAGAAGTATTACAATAAAATGGAAGCTGAATTGAGCAAGCCTTATTATGAAGAACTCAATGGTAATCCTATAGATCAAACTGTAAAAAATCTTAAGAAATTAATCAGCTCTTTAAGAAATAAAAAACAGCTTAATGAGCTCTTCAAAAACTTCTCCAAAATCCAGTCAAGAATTCCACAGATCTATGGTACGATAAAAGTTCACAAAGAAGGCCATCCAATAAGACCTATAATAGACACTAGAAATTCGCCACTCTCCAACATTAATTATTATTTACTTGGTCACCTCAGAGATATTTTCCCTTCTCCTCCCTACCTACTAAAAAATTCCATGCAGCTAAAAAGAAAACTGGACAACTTGCCAGAATTAATTCATCCAGTAATGGCAAGCCTGGATATAGTCTCTATGTATACCAACATTAACCTGGACCTCCTACTGGAATTCATTGCAGATGACCTTGCGGAAAAAAATAGTATTCCATAATCACAATAGAGAAATACTACTTGGCATATATGAACTGCTCCTATTTTCCTTCAAGAATAATTTCTTCCAGTTTGGAAAGAAATATTACAGGCAAACTTCAGGACTTGCAATGGGTTCTCCACTAGCACCTCTGCTAGCAAAATTATTATATAAGTAAACTAGAGGCAAAAATCCTTATACAACCCTCCTTGTTTGCTCTCTATGTAAGGTACATGGATGATGTCCTAATTATAGTAGATACTGTGGACCAATCTCTACCCTCTCAGATTCTGGAAGAATTTAACTTACTAGAGAATACCTTGAAGTACACCCTGGAACAGGAAAAAGACCATAGCATCAATTACCTGGATTTAACCTTGACCTCCAGAGAAGGGAAAATATTCACTCAGCTTTTTAGAAAACCCACCAACACAGGGAAGATGTTAGACTTCTGCTCATTCCACCCTGATTATATTAAATCGAATACAGTGAGACAATTTTTGGAAAAAATTGAAATCCTGGTCTCTTCAGCTTCTCAAAAAGATCTTCACAAAGAAGAATTAAAGGAAATGTTGGCAGAAAACAATTACCCCCTCCCCATATGTTGAGAAAATATTTAAACAAGTGCCAAAAAAGAAGCAGGAAAAAACCAACTTCAAATTCACCAGCAAAATTACGTACCACAAGGGACTTTTCGAGAAACTGAAAAGGATCGGAGCAAATATAATATCAGGCTAGCTCCAGATCTTAATAACAAAATAAAGAAATTCCTGCCAGCTTTAAAGCAGAAAGAATTGGACATCCAATTGCAGGAAGGAGTAATTTACTGCATCGACTGTAACTGCGGACTCAGCTATATAGGAGAAACAGGGAGAAGTATTAAGGTCAATGAAAGAACACCAAGCAGCTATTAGGAACATTGGGAACAAAACAGGGCTAGACAGACATGTACAAGCAAGTGGACACTCCATAAATTGGGACTCAGTGAAAATAATCGCCCACCAGTCAAACTTAGTAAAGAGAAAACTAGAAGAAGGGATCGAAATAGCAAGAAGAAGTACCACAATTAACGATAATTGCGGATGGTCTCTTCCAATTGAGTGGCAACAACTACTCCAGTGACATAGTCCTGATGACGAACTAGGCTTTAGTTCGAAAATTTGACAACCAACTTTCATTAAAAATAACCTCTAAAAGACCCGTAAAAAAAGTTATTCCACAAAAAGAATATTCAAAGCAAACAGAATACATATTCTGAAAATGCTTGTACCACATTTCTGGTCATTCATGTAACTCTCTCAGAAAACATGAAAATTTCATCGCCCTGGAGCAGGAATCGAACCCGCATCTCCCGATTTCTGTTCCAGTATGCTACCCATTACACCACCCAGGACATTAGAGTTCCAAGCAACTGAGACTAAGTGAATTTGCTTAGTCTCAGTTGCTTGGAACTTCAATGTCCTGGGTGGTGTAACAGGTAGCATACTGGAACGGAAATCGGGAGATGCGGGTTCGATTCCTGCTCCAGGGTGATGAAATTTTCCAAGTTTTCTGAGAGAGTTACATGGATGACCAGTAACGTGGTACAAGCATTTTCAGAATTTATATTCTATTTGCTTTGAATATTATTGTATGGAAGTTTTCCCAGATATTATTGATTTTGATAGAGGGGTCCTTGTTGCAAGTGTGATTATTGGTACAAATTTTAATAGATTCACGGAGTAGAGATAATTTCCATATAATTAATTTTATACAAACTCATTTTCTGGCCTTCTCAGGATGACCTTAGCCTTCTTGACTTACATCAAAAGTTGAACAAATTACACAAAAATCTCAAATTCATTATAGAAAAGGAGGATAACAAAACCTTCACATACCTGGATTATAATTTCCTAGGAATAATCAGAAGATTAGCATCATCATATTCAGAAAGAACAATTGGTTTCCCAATATAATTCCAGCAAAATCTTACACACTGTGGTCTTAAAAGAAGGCAGCTTTCCGATCACACTAAACCATGCAAATGATATCATCAGCCACTCAGAACATAAACATCATGAACTTTTAAAATTAAAAGAAATTGCTGTATGCATTGGACATAACCCCAATATTATTACCAAACTCACCCACCCTCTCAATCTTTTTCTTCCAGTATTAAAAATAAACATAATGAATACAAAGATTCCATTCAATATGTGCCAGCTATCTCCAACTGGATACAAAAGCTTAAAAAATAAAATATCAATTTTGGTATCAGAGAAGGCCCTTCAATTGCACAACAATTAAAAAGTAATGAAGATCCACCAAAACCTGAGGAACCAAAACGGAGTTTATTTTATATCTCTTTATCACTAGGTGATTGCACAAAGAAAAAATATGTAGGAATGATCAAAAGAACATTATCAATCCACCTGAAAGAACACGAATGCAATAGTTACAGATCTAGTAAAAATGGTCATGGATTTACACCTGTTTGGAATGAAACAAAAGTCATTTATAGATATGCAGCAAGGAAACAATCTCTCCTCTCTGAATCTATTGAAATTTGTACCAGCAATCAAGCTTACAACAAGGAATTCTATATCAGAATCAACAATATCTGCAAAAACTTCCTTATAATATTTTGCCATGCTAAATACATATAACCAAACCAAATCTTCCAATATTTTGGTAGAATCATACCAAAAGATGGCAGCACAAAGCAACCCTGTGATGAGAGATTCAAATACAACTCACTAGTGTTGGGCTTAATAGATTGAATTTAGAAGTCAAAAGGTTGTAATTGAGAGATCTGACAAAATGAGATATTCATTTGAATGATTTTTTATTTTAAAATTTACCAGTGGATGGCTCAATATGCTCAGAGCCTCCTTCTGCTTTTGACAAATCTAGATATTCATTCAAAATAATCATTGGAATGATTTCTAATTTTGTAATTTACCAGTAGATTTTCTGTCCTTACCCAAAATAAGGAATCAAATCTGTAAATGAAAGATGAACATGCCAAAACATTTTTGAATTAGCTTAACCAAGGTAGAAGTAAACCAAGTTTAGTAGATAATCCAGTGAGAGATAATTCAAGTGATCCTGCAAGCAAGAGATCATTCAAGTGATCCTATAAGCAAGAGATCACTCCATCACACGAAAGGTATTTTGAGAAGCTCTCAGATCTCATAACCTCTCAAGAAGAGATGAGCAATTTTGCACAAGAGAATTCAAACAAATGATTGGCTGATATTTTCTCACCTTTTGAATGCACTTATTGGATTGAGACAGCATAGGATCAATCAAGAGTTTTCTTGAGAATTTTTTTTTCATTCTAATGATTTTGATGTAATAGAATGTTTCAAGAGTTTCCGTAATTGAATTCTTTCTACTCGATTATGTCCATCACTATGACTCAGAAGCAAAACACAGTACACACTCTGATGGGCGAGAAGCGCCCAAAGTGTCTGAAACCATGGTTATTTTTTAAAAGCCAGAAAGTATACTAATGTACATTTTCTGACATTCTAAAAATAAAATCATTTTGATGCCAAACAACATTCCAAAAATGTTTTGAGTAGCATAGGATTTAAGGAAAATTGTTTAAACAGAAACATTGGTATGCCTTGATAAAATTCAAGGGGGCACCAAATAACCCAAAGGATAAAGAGAATGTCATGGAAATTAAGGATTAATGATTCTTATCAGATGCATAGCAGGCATGCGAAAATATTATTTTTGAGCAAAGTGTGTGAAAAATAATTTATTTCAGACTTGAAAGTTGTTGAGAAACATGCTAATGAATAATTTGATGTGTTTGTTTGATGTAGGGTGATGCTGGACCATCTGGACCAAAAGGAAGTCAAGGACTACAGGGACCAAGAGGAGAACCTGGTAAACCAGGTGTACCTGGTGAAATGGGACCAATGGTAAATATGCATGTACTTCCCTTCAAAATTATACATTAAAAAAGTATCCTTAATTTTTTTCCCATTTTGTTTCTTTTGCATTTCAAGTTCATCATTACTTCTAAATATGCCAGGGTTTTGCATTTTTGCATGGTTATAGTGAAAGCTTACTTCATCACTATTTCGATAAAGTGTAAATAAAAATGATGAGATAAAGCATAATGTACATACATACACACATGTTCATAAAAAAACAGAACACCTGAAAGGAGTAGAGCTACAACTTTTATAGAACATGTTCATTAGGCAATACAGAACAAATGATTAACATCTTCATGTCAAAAGACCAGGTTCCTCGATGTAGCCAATAAATCAGTGTGGCTACCTCTGGCTTGTATCACTTGCTGTACAAACTGAGGCATTGAATCAAATAATGTGTGAATAGTGTTCTGTGGAATACCCATCTGGGCTGTATTGCCCCGCTTCCAAAGTTCATCAAGAGTTGCTGGCGGATGATCGTACCACTGCATCTACCATTTGAACATATCCCAGAGATTTTCTATGGGTGATAAATCCATCCATGGCAGAAGTGAAACGTTATTAACCCTAAACAAGGCATGTGTTGCACCTGCAACATGTGGCGGGGCATTGTCATGCTGAAATATGGCTTTATATCACTTACTAAGGCTTTACTCAGATATATTTATTTGGTTTCTAGTTCCAGTTGAAGAAATTTTCATTTTATCTTCCTTTCTTCTGGGTTCCTTTGGTTTTTTACAGACATTTCTGGCCTCTTGATTTTAGTCAAGGCCTGTTCTCAATGTATAGAAGGATTAACATAAGTTTTGTTTACTCCTGAAGAATTTAAATATTGTGCAAAGATTCCTCATACTATTTCCAGGTTTATCATGCTGTTGTCAATTACTAAACTGAAATGCTTTCATTGTGTATTTTGTAATTATTAGACTATGAATATTATAAAAACAAGAGACTAATTAAAGAAAGTTATTACATCCAAAAAAAAAAAAAAAAAAAACCAGAGCTATCAATGAGCCTTCAAAACTAATAAGCGGAGTTTTAAACAACTTAATTACAACAACAACAACAACAGAATCACAAAATACACAATGAAAACATTTCAGTTTAGTAACTGGCAACAGCATGGAAAACCTGGAAACAGTATGAGGAACCTGGCACTAATATTTAAATTCTTCAGGAGTAAACAAAACTTTTGTTAATCCATCTATACATTGAGAACAGGCCTTGTCTAAAATCAAGAGGCCAGAAATGTCTATAAAAAACCAAGGGAACTCAGAGGGAAGGATGATGAAATAAAAATTTCTTCAACTGGAACTAGAATCAAGTGAAATATGATTGTAGGGACATCCTGCGGGTATGGAAGGGTGACGTGGCATAAAATGTCAATGATGTAATGGGCCCTTGTTATGGTGGTACTGACTTTCATGAGAGATTATCTGCTTTCATACCCGATAGCACCCCAGGTCATAATGCCTCGTGTTGGTGCTGTATGCGTGGTACAAATACACTCTTCCTGACGATTCACCCCCTGTTGTGCGCGGACACAGATTTGGCTATCATTTTTGCCTAAACAGAAACATGTTTTGTCTGAGAATATGATACTGTGCCTTTTGTCATGAAACTCCCTTTGTTCGATGCCTGCAGTGTCAAAGGTATCCTGAGATGAGGCCAATGAGCCTGCAGTCTGAATTGTAATAACCGGCAACATAAAGTTACAGCTCACATGGGAGAATGCTTCACAGTTCACCATTGTTGCACCAACACCATTGATGATGCAGAATGGTCACTCAAAGACATCCTCATGAGATAGCGGTTGTTCCTCGCCATTGTCTGTGTACAACATTCAGAACCATCTCTTCGTGTCCTACTTGCTTCCCTCTTGCAGACATTCTTGAATCTGACCTTCCCATGATTTTTGCAGCCATCCTCTACCTTTCTTTCCTGTCACTTGGACTGAATTAATCCCCACACACCTCATCACTTACATTTACAACATTTGTGGAATAGCTTTTTTGCGGGTCTTATAGAGGTTATTTTTCATCAAAGTTGGTTGTCAAATTTTCGAACTAAAGCCTAGTTCGTCATCAGGACTAGTCCTGATGACGTCCTGATGACGAACTAGGCTTTAGTTCGAAAATTTGACAACCAACTTTGATGAAAAATAACCTCTATAAGACCCGTAAAAGCTATTCCACAATCACTATGAATAGAGGTGCCATAAATGCATTTACAACTAGGTTTACAACATTGTCAAATCACCTCAAAATGTTTGTCTTCACCATACTAACATTTTACTTCACATTATAATCAGCCACACATCTTCATTCTACTGTGTATATGACCAGGAGTCTTGCCAATCCCTCCCCTCCCCTCCCCTCAATAAGTAATGCATTCCTCCAGCACACAACAGACTGTTCTGTCACTTCTGCAGTACCCAGGTTTCAGAGTAGGAACAGTTATACTTTCAAACACATCCATTCAGGACTTTTTTGATAACCGATCACTTATGTGCTACCCTCCTAAAGCAGTTATGACTCTCAAAGTAAAATTTACTCTCCTACTACTTTCACTATCTAATCTAATTGTGTGCTTGCTGTTGCTTTTTGTTTTTTCTTGTCAAACATACTTCCCAAATGCACAAACCTTGTATAACTCTGCACCATTTAGACTGAGCCAGCATTCAGTAATCACAGTTCCTCACTCAAGAACCATGACTTTTTTCTTCAGGGTAATAAATGATTACATGGCTATTCCTAGAAGTTAATACTTTATAACTACGCAAATTAATATGCGGTTTACTTAGTAATTAAAGGTTTTTACGCACTAGTCAAGTTTTCGGGTAGTACTCCAGAGACATTGCCAAGGGGTGCGAGGGTCACCCTGGAATTCTTCTTGCCTACCCTACTGCCTACCCAATTCAAGATGTGCCATTTTTCAATTTTTTTAACTTTAAAATATGATCTGGACTTTGCCAAGTAGAAATATAATCTGGACTTTGCCTCGAGTTTTGCATTGAGTAGTCCTACATATTTTACCTTAGGAAGTGCGTTGTTTACTTACCTGTAAAAAGGTTGTCAAAATAGCATCAACAGGGCCAGGAAAATGTAATTGTTCTTTACTCTCAGAAATCCTCAGTTTAAGCCTTTTTTTTATGTTTATATGGCCAGGGGCAAATGAGAAGGATGGATAAGAATTCACTGAGAAAGGTCTTTACTAATTGCTCTGCTGTTTGTTCTACCAAGTACGGAATTTCAACACGGAAAGTGGAATCTAAAGCTAAGCTATACCAGCACTCTTAAGCCTGTACTGGGGCAGTGAGGGAACAGCATATGACTGACGACTGCTCTGGAGGTAATGAGTGCAAAGCAAGGTCACTTACTTGAAGGAAGGGAGCTAAGGAGGGAACATACACAGATTTTGTGTATGCATATCATGACATTAAAATTTGATTTAGGTAAATAAGTAGAGTTTCCTTGAAATAATGTTTAAGTACAGTACTATTCGCATAAAAAAAATGCAAAATTTTGAAAAGCAATTAAGGCAATGCATTTGCAGCAAGAAAAAAAGTTGAAGATGGGATTCTACTTACACATATCTTACACCACTAACCCACTAGTCATTGTCATGTTATCTTGTTGGTTTATCAGTGGCATAACTTGTCAGATCCAGATGTGTATGTGTGTATTGGGTAAAGGGGTTGCTCCGAATTCCTTTGTAGTCGGTGGTGAAAAGCATTTTGTTAGTGTTTCATAAAAAAAGTTGCTATCAAACCTTGCCCAGAAAAAATAATACTTGCCCACCCTGATTTCAAAGTCTATCAGTGTTCCTGTAGTATACTCCTATCCTTCATCAGGACTACAGTAAGTATTGCCATTCATAAGACAAAGGTTGGAATTTGTCTCATGAATGTCAGCACCTGTGGTCCTGAAGACGGGAAGGCGTACTACCTGAAAATTTGGGTAGTGAGTAAAAATGTTTAATTCCTAAGTAAACACCATATTAATTTAAATAGTTATAGATTATTAACCATGGCTTTCAGTGGCGTAGGAACAGCGGGGTGGTGGTGGTACAGGGGTACAATGTACCCCCCAAATTTTGGAGAGGGGTACATTAATATCTACTATACCCCCCCCCCAGATATGAGCAAACACAAACCAATCATTCATAAAGAGTGAACTGTAAAATTTATATGCTACTTATTTTTTTTTCTCTTTTTTTTTTCAAAGAAATATCACGGATCATCTGGGTTTTTTTATATCCGAAGCTTGTAGTGGGAGGCTTTTCATCCACCAAAAACTGGCCAACCATCTGGGAAACTCCAGCAAATTAGTTCTGCAGGGAAACGACGAGTGCGAGGTTTTTGTTAATAACTTCAAACAGCATATGGTAGGGCTAGGGCTTGATAACATACTTGTGATCAGTGTCTCCTTTCTCTTAAAATTCCATGCATCTTGATCGTGTCGTCCTTTCTGCACTTTTAAAAAAAAATTTAATGCACAAGTGGACATTTCAGCGCCCGCAGCCCTGGCACTAAAATTATTTTCTGTCTTAAGATCTGTAGCAATACAACAAGTGCATTACAAATTTCACATACCACTCGTAGAACTCCAATTCCTCGATATCTCCACCATAATTTAGCTTTGCAGCAGACCAGTGTGCTTTTTACATCAATTGTCAGCCTATGTATCATTCAAAGTTTTTAATATAGACTTCATAATGCTTCGATGGTACTATCTTCGCGGGTAGAGCAGTTTTTATCTTACTGCGGTTTTACTTTATTAACGTAAACAAAAATGATAAGAAATTTAATTCGTTCTTGTAAAGAGTTATATAACATTTCCAGAGAAATCCCTCTTTTCCAAACCCTGCTGACAGAAATTCATCCTAATGTTGACTTGTCCCTGCTCAATATTTTAATGGAAAAAAAAGTACAAAAATCAAAGAGAGAACACAAAAAACAAAACAAAAAAACTTCTCCATTCATTTTCTGATAAGAAATTAATAATGTGAACTTTTTGTCAGCAATAAAAATAATAATGGTAATAATTAATAATAATATGATGATAAAAATGTTCATTCGGATGAATTCCTGACCAAAAAAAAAATTGGAGGGGGTCATCCATAGATGGCTTAATCCTTGAGATGTAAGGTTCATGAGCTTGTACCCCCTAAATCAAAAGCGTTCCTACGCCACTTCTTCTGTTAATTATACTCAGTTATGTACTTTGTTCATAATGGACAACATACACTGTATCTCACTTTCCTCTGAGGCAACAGGATTGTGTAACAGACATACAACATCCCGAACACATGGAAATTTCCAACACAATAACTTGTACTGTGGAATTAACTTTTTTACAGGTCTTATAGAGGTTATTATTCAAAAAAGTTGGTGGTCAAATTTTCGAACTAAAGCCTAGTTCGTCATCAGGACTACGTCACTGGAGTAGTTGCTGTGGCAGCAACTACTCAGTGACAGCAGTACCACGTCAGACTGCCTCGTGCTTGGTACATGTGGTGATACAGTCCAACATGGAGTCAAACAGATGCCGTATGTTATCCTGGGACAGATTGGCCCACACTTCTTGCAACTGACGCTCTAAATCATGAACACTGGGACATGAAGAACGTGCTCGATGGGCGAGAGATTAGGCGATTTGGCAGGCCATGGAAGCATCAAAGCATGATGTAGACAGTCCTGGGAAACCCAAGCCATGTGTGGAGGGTGTTATCTTATTGGAAAATGGCTCTGGGCTGCCCTGCTAGGAAAGGAAGTACATGGGGCCACAGGATCTCCTGTACGTTGCGCTGGGCTCTCAACATCCCTCAGATCACTGTGAAGGAGGTCCGGCTGTCACACACGATGGCTCCCCAGACCATCATGCCTGCAGTTTGGGATGTGTGCCGCTGTACAATGAGGTTGGGATTGTAGCGCTCACCTGCAGTCCTCTACACTCTGACATGGTGGTCGTCCATTCCCATACAGAAGCGGGATTTGTCGCTGAACACTATACGTCGCCAGTAAGTAGCATTCCACGTTGCTCGCTGCTGACACCACTGCAATCGACGGCGATGATGGTAAGATGTTAATGGAAGCAAATGTAAGAGCCATCGAGAGCGCAGATTCGCCTCTGCCAAGCGTCTGGAAATGGTTCTGGAAGACACAGGAATCTCTTGTACAGCCGGCACATGTCTCTGGATATTGGACAAGGACGTCGTTGCATCTGTGGGTGCCGCTCTCACGATCCCATAGTCCTTTCTGCTGGTGGTGTGTCTGGGTCATCCAGAGCCAGTCCGCCTTGTCTGGGTGCCTTCTCGTGTCTATTGCTCCCAACACAATAGCACCATGCTGTCCGACAAGCCCAAGTGGCGGCTGATTCGGCATATCAGCCACCCTGCCTCTCTCATCTCGAAGATACGGCCTCGGTCAAACTCCGTCAGTTGTCCGTACGCACATCTATGGTGGCTCCTTGGCATGTCTATTGCTCAGGGATCTCACATGACTCTTACCGTGCACTTCGTCACGAATGTGGAGTCCTCTGGGCGGTGCCTTATAAGCCCCCCAAGGATTGCGTGTAATTGCAGTGCAGGTCTTGGACACACGGTCATGTGGAGTTGCACGAAACTTTAATCATTTGCATGTCTGCTCTCCCCATAGCTATTCGATGAGTTTTGTGTTAATCACACAGTTTTTTCTTGGTGCACGGATTTTTATGACAATGAGTGTATGCAAGTCATCGAGCTGGCAGGTACATAACCTTGATAAATGTTCTGATAAAGGTGTGGCAATTGAAGCTTGAGTTGGACTGTTAGTGGAAGAATGGCTCCACACCATTGCTTAGAAGACTCTTTACTGTGGAGAGTGATTGGTAGATTAGAAGCAGGGCAATAGCAAGCTCAGGTAGCAAGATGGCTACATATGTCGAGACCATTGTTCTCCAATCTCTGGAGACAGTTCCAGGAGACTGGAACAATAACCAGAAGGCTGGGACAAGGACTTCCATGAGCCACCACAAGTCAAGTCTAACAGCTACCACCATGGCAGTCAACAGCCAGGCAACTATCACAGGAGCTCTCCTCTGCAATGGGAAACACAATATTGAGGCAAATAGTTTACAAAAGATTCCACAAGAGAGGTCTGTATGCAAGGAAAATGGTCTGTATCCCACTCCCCATACTGCTCAGAAGGGTTCGTCTGAATTGGGCCTGACAACATCACCCCTGGACTCCTGATCAATGGGCCTGTGTTCTCTTCAGCGTTGAGTCACAGTACAGCCTAAACACAAAATCTTGACATATGCACATTTGGAGAGAGGCAGGAAGCTGAAATTTTCTTTCCAACATTAGGGAAATGGACCACTTCAGTGGTGGACTCCTCCTGGTTTGGGCTAGCATCATGTTGAATGGATTCATGCAGCTGCATATGGTTCCAGGAAGCACCCTGACTGTTGTATGCTATAAGGATGACATCCTAGAGCCCTATGTGTGGCTTTTCAGGGAAGCTGTTGGCCCCCAGTTCCTTTTTATGGATAATACCCATCCCCATAGGGCTCAGCTAGTTGATGAATACTTGGAGTGTAAAGATATTCCCAGGATGGAGTGGACTGCAAGATCTCCAGACTTCTCTCAGAACCTTTCCTGGACTCTGACTTACCTTGGTGTAGAAGTGGTACTTATTGCCCCAAACTCTCACCCACAGCCTTGTAAACTGCATGAAGGCTCATTTTGTAAGCTGTATTGCTGTTTGGTGTAATAACACTCCCCGTGAGCCCTTCAAAATCCACACCACTTGCTGCATCAGTTATGGGTTGTCATGCGTATGCTTCTTCCTCATGTGGCGATAGTATTCCTTTTTGTCTTTTGTATTGCTGCGTTATCGATATATGTATATCCACACCAACTCTCATTAAACTCTGTTGTGTGGATTTTGCATTATTCGTGGTTTTGTGTTTGTCATGTTAATTTTGAATATCAGTGTACATAGAATGGCCATGGTGACATTATACAATCTTGTCTGACTCTTTTACCAACATAAATATCACCCGCACATGTTATTCTATATTGCCAGCATGCAGGTAGATCCCGTATATACTATAATCACACCCTCACGTAGATCCCCAGTTTATACTATAGTTTTTCAAAATCTTCTACAGAAGAACTCTTCTCTGTCTGAGATTTATAGGGTACATTACTTATCATACAAGACATAAGTGATCAGAATTACAGACCTGTAACACAAACTCAGTTCTTTGTGTGCCCTTTACGAGTGACAAAAATGTCTCTTACATAGCTTGGCATCGACTGAAAGAGGTTCTGGATGTCACACTGTGAAAAGTCATTCTATGCTGTCTCAAGTTGTACCCAAAGTTCATCTTGGGCAAATCGCAGTGGAGCCTGATGGGTCAAGTGTTGTGCGACCATATCCCATACTTGTCCAATGCGTGACAAATCAGGCTAATGTATTGGCCAAGGAAGATGTGGCACATGTCACATATCCAGGAGCTTTAAGACATTTTGCACCACATGTGGGTGGGCATTGTTCTGTTAAAAAATGGTACCAGAAACCACACAGATATAGCAGCACTTTGGCCTCCACAACTTACGCAATGTACTGCTGGATATTCATGATTCCTGCAATGCATAGGAGGCGGGAGCATGAATGGAACCCAACAGCACCCCACACCAAAGCGTCCAGTGTCGGGCCTTTATGACGCTGCATAATGCATGCCTTCAGCTGCTCTTCACCATGGTGTTGCTATACAAGGATGCATCCACCATGAGTCGTTACTGTGACTCATAAGAAAACACTGTGTGCTGCCTTTCATCATGCCAATAGCTGCATTTTTGTTGCAGCTGATGACAACTGTAGTTTAAAGTCAAGGGAAGTTGAAGCAACAGACGGTAAGTGATGAGGCCTCTATGAAGCAAATGGCATTGGACAGATCTTCCAGATAACCCTTGATGTGGCACAGACCTTCACTATGTCATAGAGAAAAGGATTGGCAGTGAAACACATAACACACAAAAAATTAGAAGAATTTCTGATATCATCATATCATGCGTAGGTTACATTAAAAACTATAAGTGGTGGGACATTTCAGTAGTGACTTCTACCTTCATCAGCCATTGAGTAAAACACATGGAATGAACCATGTGGTATGCGCATCAGTTGTTGCCAGATTTCAAAATAGCTTTCCAAATGACTGGGATGTGAAAAGGTGCATCTGTATTGCAGGTGTTAGGGGTAATCTACCTAAATTGCAGATGTTAGCAGTAAGGTAATCTGTATTGCAGGTGTTAGAGGTAATATACCTTACCCCTAACACCTGCAATACAGATGCGCCTTTTCACATTCCTATCATTTGGAAAGCTATTTTGAAATCTGGCAACTACTGATGCATATACACATGGTTCATTCCACGTGTTTCACTCCATGGCTGATGAAGGTAGAAGTCACTACCGAAATTTCCCACCACTTATAGTTTTTAACGTAACCTATACGTGATATGATGATATTAGGAATTCTTCTAACTTTTACTGTGTGTTAACCCTCGAGACGTGGCTGTTAAGTTCACCAACACCATACAGTGAAGATGATGGTCTTTCCATGCATTCACCTGTCACTGGGCTCCAGACCTCTCATGTCGGTGTGTCAGACCTTTCCACTGACGCCATGTTCACATCACTGTGCTCATGTTTCATCCAACACGAACAGCAATGTTGCAGAAAGAAAGCCACATCCTGCAGTACAACACATTGGCCTTGCTCAAAGTCCATTAGCCACACATATGAGTTTCATCTATTGTGGCTGGGCATACTCAATTACTGCCACCACCATAGTGACAGAATTTGCGTGAATTGACTACAGAAGCTTCCCTGTACATCCTGCATTTATACTTCCTGCAGGACAGGTACAAGGGAGTGGCTGGTCGAAATCATTTATATGTCTGCTGAGGTTGTATTCACGTGCACCTCCTCACTTGACCTACCCATCCTGTGAGTTTCAGTTCAGTTGCCTGCGTTTTATCTCGTGTTGCATTTTCAACAAGCAGCAGTGTATGTAAAACAGATTTATACTAAAATTTAAGATACCTAACCTCTATCAAAGATATGTTGATGACATCTCAATCATTTCAGAAAGAGTACAAGATAGACTTTCAAAAGAATCTGATAGACTTTCAAAAGAAATTTTCAGAAATTTACTCCACAATAACTCTTAGAACAAAATTTGAAGAAAATAAAAAAGTACCATTCTTGGATCTAATATTAATAAAATAAAAAATAAAACACTGTATAAAGTACATAGGAAACTAACACCAGTACCTAATTCGATCCCAAGGAATTTCCATGGAGTTAAAAATCTTATCTTCCGAATCCTATAAACAAGAACTTTCACTCATAATGTGAATAAAAAATTCAGAGAAGAAATCAGTTGAATAAAAAGGGTGGCCATAAAGCATATGGATGTACCTACAAAGAAATTAATAAAATTATTTATGAATATAAACAAAAAAGGGAATTATAAATATAGAAGATTTGCATATGTCCCTCAAATTGCAAAAATACTACATATATGTATATATAGAAGGTCTGCAAGAAATGTAAGATGCATTTTGGAACATGTATTATCCAAAGCAAACTTTCTTATTAAAAATAAAAGGATAAAACTAAAATGTTGAATAAAGCAGGAACATAACAGATTCCATTTAGAAGAAATGAAAATAAATAAAGTTCTTATGTAAGTAGCATGAAAAAACAAGTAAAACAAAGATTGAACTAACATCTAACTAATTTTTGAATAAAAAGCAAGAAAAAACTGTTTTAATTCAGTATTGCATGGAAAATGAAGAAAACCAATATGTTAAGACAATTATTAACCAGGAAGAATGTTGTTTATGTTATGCAGAGGCCCATCAAAATAGAAAAAATTGAAAAACAAAACTGTGACAATAAAATCCAATGAATATTCCTTATCCCTGGAAACAGCTGAGAGAAAATTAAAAAAATGGTAAACAAGAAAGAACTAAACAAAAAGTTGTGGACAGCAGGTAGCACTGTAATCAAATGAGAGCAACAAATAGGAGGACAACAACATACACATTGGGGAAAAGCCAATAGGAAACAGAGATGAAGACCATTTTCTAGAAGTGTTTCTTACAAAGAGAGGATACTAGGGCTCTAAAGTGGGTGAAGCAGAAAACTATCTGAAATTCGAAAGCAGAACAGGATACCAGGAACCTGAGTTAGTGAATTAACTGATTTTGGCTTTTCTTAAAATGTTTTGTTGCATTTTTTAACTTCAACCCTTTTAATATCCTTGTTTTTATTATTATTATCTATACATTATGTACATTATTGATCAACACTGTATAAAAAATGCAAAATAATGTAGGATCTTTCTAAAACTGCAATATGGATACCTACATTCTGAAAAAAATATCCTTTTTTAAAAAAAAATATAAGATTTTTCACCCAGACTAGTTGAAATAGCTGACTGTAAAATCACAATGACATAAGGTCAGACATTCGGAGACTTCAGTTGAGAAAGGACAATGAAAAGATAAAAAATAAAAACGTTTTATTGATTTTCCCAGAAAATTCTGTTCTTTTGAAAAAATCATTTATTCAGAATAAATACAAAATAGCTTTAACTTATTTTTTACAAGCAGGATTTCCTAACAAGAAAATAAACATCAGTAAGAGTTTAAAAAAAAATCTTAATTATATCTTTGTGTTTAGTTACACAATCGTACAGAAATCCTGAGGATTAATATAAGCTTTCATAGTGTGAATGCTTGGGGTAGTTCATTTGTATGCACTGAACAAGACTTTTTCTCCACTTTATTCTACTTTGTGGGAGAGTATTGACCACATTGTGTTCAACAGTGGCATCAGTACTTCTCACAGTGTTTGTTTAATTTAAAATTTATACATAGTGTTTGTTTAATTTAAAATTTATACATAGTGTTTGTTTAATTTAAAATTTATACATAGTGTTTGTTTAATTTAAAATTTATACATAGTGTTTGTTTAATTTAAAATTTATACATAGTGTTTGTTTAATTTAAAATTTATACATAGTGTTTGTTTAATTTATCATTTATATATGTTTGTAAAATTTATTTTAACATTAATGGCATCTTATTTAGGGATCCCCAGGGAAAGATGGTGCTGCAGGTGAAAAGGGATCACCAGTAAGTGTAACATTTTGTAAAGTCTATATTTCTAGTTACTCAGAATCTTATTATTTCATGCATTTTATTCAATTACTTTGTCTTCAACATTGTTAACAGTAATAGCTTCATTTTCAGTTCTCTTCAAAGTATACACTGAGTGGCCAAATTACACCGAAAAACAAATTTGAAATTTGAACTCTTTTTCTTGCCCCGAAATAAAAGTAGGTGATGTTGACTAATTAGCATGCCCTGATTTCGAACCTGAAATCTAAAATGTACTGGGTGCGCCATATAAAAGAGGCCCCATGGCCAGACATTGTTAGGCAGGTTAAAGTTGTTTGGCAGGTTCCCAGTTAAAACCGCTTTGTTCCACTTCTAACCAGTTTCAGCGTGTACAGCTGCAAAGGAATTCTCCGGAGTGGTTAGTCACAGCCAGAACAGTGTAGGTACACGGTCATAAGTATAAGTGAAGAGAGAACAAAGTCAACAGAAATGGTTTTAAGTACGGAACAGCGGATTTTTATTATGGAACAGTATTTCAGAAATAACTCATACAAGGTTTTAAATGAGTTCTTTACAGAAAAATTTTCACATTGTGCAGCACCGGCGAAATCAGTGGCACAAAAGTTAGTGCGGAAATTTCATGAAACCGGCATGGTGTACAAGAGGAAAAAAAAAACCCCCAAGAGAATTCGTACTGAAGACAATATCAAGGATGTGAGCACAATGATGTTACAAAGCCCTCAGAAGCCAATTCGCCGATTATCATCTGCAACGGGAATATCTGCCATGTCATGCCGACGCATACTTAAGGTGGATTTGCATTTTTGGCCATACAAAGTTATGGAGCTCCAAGAACTTAAAACTCCTGATTATGCAAAACGGATGTAACATTGTAAGTGGTTTCAGGAGACCTTTGTCAGTGGTGAAATGGACCTGTGACTTTTATCTAACCTCAACCTGTGACTTTTATCTAACCTCAACCTGTGACTTTTATCTGTAGGAAACACTGAAAGGGAAAGTGTACGCTAGTAATCCACACACCCCTGATGAATTAAAAGTGAACATTATGGATGCCATAGCCCAGATTACTGCCGATGAGTTATGGTGCATTACGAACAACATGTTCCATCGTGTGCAGCTGTGTCTTGATGTGAGAGGACAGCACTTTCAGCAATTGTTGTAAACACTGGTAAATTACTCCTGTTTTCTGTCATTTCAACTATTCTTTACCATGTATTGCCTGACTGTTGTTGTTCATTATACTCGGGCCTCTTTTATATGGCACACCCTGTAGGTTAGTATTAGAGTGAACCTCATTAAGATTTTCCATTTTGTCTTTTAGGGCACATTTTCTCTACTTTTATCCACTCCACTTCTCCACTGTGGGCACATTTTCTCCACTTTTTGGAAGTTTGACTAGAAGAATTTATTTTGTATTAAAAACAGAAGAGCATGCCCAAAATTTTCTGTATAATGTCTAGTTTTTTCTATATTTCCTAACTTGCAGCATAAACATGCACTTGCATTTGCAGTGTTATTTTTCTTTCTAAAAGATTAAGAGAAAAAAATTATTTTGAGGTCAGAGAGAGAGAGGGGGGCGGGGAGGGCATGAGACTAGGACCTCTGGTAGTGAAGTAGTCTAAGAGCTGAGTTTTGACCATTCATCTGAGTACTTTGTCTTACAACACTGGCTCGCTCTTCTCTATAACCACTTGCCCTAAATTAGGGACTGGTGACTGCTTAAAGCCCTCAGAGTTGTTCATGGTGATCATTAACCCCTTTCCCCCAAAAAAATCATAGAAAAATGACTGTCTTTTGTTGGTGGGCTCCATTTGGTTACAGTTAACTAACTAGGACCTCCTGTCTCCACAGTAGTTACATTTCACCAAGTGGTACTATGCTTTTGGTAGTGAAAATCTCATCTGATCATTGACAGTGAAGTCCTTCTTCACCTCAATTTAAGTCATTCTTTTAATTTTCTGTTTATAATATCTTGTTGATGCCTAATAATTTATCTCAGTTCATTTTGTGACCTGTTTATGTCTACCTAATCATGTTTGATTTGAGAAATTGTTTATTGCCGCTTTATGCTCTGCCACATGAGTTTTCAGCTGAAACCTTGTCCCTCTGATGTAAGTAATTTCATAGTTGTGTTCCACATCATAAAGATCTCCGTGCATGAGTAAGTTATATTTTTCAAACTCTAATTTATAGGAATTTTTTTGTTTCATTTATTGTTGAGACCTGTGCAAATCATGTTATACTCTTTTTCTAATTTTTTCAAGAAATTCAAATAGACCTTTGTGGTAGTTAATTTTTCTGGTGAATTTTTCTCCTTTATTATGCAAGATTTTTGTTTTCCCATTTTTATTTAAATATTTTTTCATACACTGAAGTGCTAAAAGTCATGGGATATGTACCTAATATCATGCAGGAACTACTCTAGCCTGGTGAAATGCAGCCACTCAGCATAGCATCAATTCCACAAGTGGCCAGAAGACTTCTGGAGAGATGCTGAGCCATGCCATCTGAACAGCTGCCCACAGTTCCCTGGTATTTGTAGGTGCAGGATCTTGGGTGCTAATGGACCATTCCACCACATCCCATAAGTGTTCTTTTGGGTTAATATCAGGCAGACAGTTTTGACAGATGGTGTAGCAACTATCTGTATGGAAGTGTCCAGAATGCTCCTCGAACCAATTTTGGACAACTTCAGACCAATGACATGGAGCATTGTCCGCCTAGAAGATTCCATTGTTGTTGGGGTACATGAAGTCCATGAAGGGCTGCAAATGGTCACCTGTAGAGTAACAAAGCGATTACCAGTTAATCACATGTTTATGAGAACCAGAGGACCCAGACCGTGCCACATAAAGACACCCCACTCATGTGTGGAATCACCACCAGCTTGCACACAGTGTCTTGTTGACAGCTTGTGTCCATGGCTTCATCAGGTCTGCGCCACACCCGAACCCTACCATCAGCTTGTAATACTGGTAGCATGACTCAAGGGACCACACCACATGTTGACAGTCTTCCAGGGTCCAATAACCATGCTCATGAGCCCAGGTGAGGTGCTGTGTCCGATGTCGTGGTGTTAACAAAGGCACTCTGTGGGTCTTCTGCTCCCATAGCCCATGGACACTAAATAATGCTGCACTGACCTGATGGATATATCTTTGGTACCTCCTGCATTAAATGTAGATGTTATTTGAGCCAGTGTCGCTTGTCTGTTAGTATGGATAATTCTGGTAAGACGCCGCTGGTCAGAGTCATTCAGCACCCGTGGTCAGCCCCTGTGCTGTCTACAGTGGGTGGTAATACCTTTTCATGAGGTATTCTCGTTACACACATGACACTGTGGATCGAGGAATGCTGAATATTTGCACAACTTTGGAAATTGAATGTCCCATCCATTTGGCTCCCATTACCATGCCTCATTCAAACTCTGATAATTCATGTCAGCTTGTCGTAATCATACTGGCAGTTGTTCAACCTGACTCATGAGATTACACCTTGCAACTGATAAAAATTTTGATGTGGTGTGAAGCTTTTATATGATTGCAGTACCAGTTAAAAATTTGCATACTGCTATCCCATGACTTTTAGCACTTCAGTGTAATTTTGCTTGAATAATTGCTTTCTGCAAGGATTTCTTTTACACCGTCAAGTCACATAATTGTGACCACCAGCTAATATCCAGAGTAACCGACGTGTGCAGCGCAGACAGCAGCTACAATGGCTGGGAGTGTCTCAATAAAATGCTGGAAGGTGTTCACAGGTATGTGGAGCCATGCTGACTGCAGTGCATCTGAAAATTGCTGGAGGGTGCGTGGTGGAGGATCCATATAGCAAACAACACGATCGAGGTGGTCCCACAGATGCTCAATTGGGTTTAAGTCTGGGGAATTAGGGGGCCAGAGAAGTACTTTGAAGTCTTCATCATGCTCTTCCAACCACTCTTGGACATTTCTAGCTGTGTGATACGTCGCATTGCCGTGCTGGAAGATCACATCCGCCCCAGGGAAGACAATCAGCATGTATGAGTGTATGTGGTCTGCAAGGATGAATACATAATGAATTCGGTCCATAGTGCCTTCCACAAGTATGAAAGGACTCAGGGAATGCCACAAAAATATTCCCCAGACCATAACACTGCCCCCACCAGCTTGTGTTCTTCCAGCAATGGTTGAAGAGTGTTTGTTCTCTGATATTTCTCACCTTATATGCTAACGTCCATCCGTTGCAAGCAGAAAACCTGACTCATCGGAGAAGGCAATCCTTTGCCAATCAGCAGAGGTCCAATTCCGATACTGCAGTGCAAATGTAAGCCTTTCTGCCGATGCACCTTTGTTAGCATCGGTGCAGTGACCATCCATCTGCATTAGAGCCCCATACGCAGCAGGGTTCGCTGAACTGTCATTTTAGACACACTTCCGGTAGCCCCCTGGTTCATTCGACCAGTGAGTTGCTCCACTGTAGTGTGTTGATCGGCCTTCATGCACCTTCGAAGCTGACATTCACCTTTCACATCAATGGCACATGGTGCTGCACAGTTTCCACATCACTTATTCACAATGGTGCCATTTCTCCAGCCACGATACACTTTAACCACAGCAGCATGCGAACAGTTCACAGACTGTGCTGTTTCAGAAATACTGCCAGCCTTGGCCTGAAAGCCGATAATCATCCCTTTTTTCAAATCTGATAAATCACTCCTTTTATCTATAACAACAACGAGTAATATGATTTCAGATGGCCCACAGCACACCTTATATACCCTCCAAGCCAGCTCTCAACACATGCCTTCTTTTATTGGTTATGTGCTATTGACATAAAAAATAGGAGGTGGTCACAATAATGTGACTCGACTGTGTAATTTGGTTTTGTGTAGTTTTTCCCATTGTTCAGTTGAGCCAATTTTATTTGTTGTTTTCATGGAATGATATTTACTTTTTATGATATTTACTTTTAAGAGAATATTTTAAGAGTGCATAATGAGTGAGTCCAACTTCTGAGGCTGATCCAAAATTCCCTTCTGTTCTTTTGAATTTTTAATTAGAGTAGCAGCTTATCACCAAAGTTTTGTTTCAGTTTATATACATTCTGAGCTTAATACTGCACTGTGCTCATTTTGTACTTGCCATTCTATGTTATCCATTTTCTGTATTCACTCCAAACATAATCTTTGATGTCAATCAGTTTTTTTTTTCATTACCATTTTTAGTGTCCTGTTTATTGTGCTTATTTTTTAGAGTATTATATACCACTATCATTCCTCCTCATAGATTAAGCTATTTTATTACATAGGGAGAATCTGGACCAGCTGGACCACCTGGATTTCCTGGAGCTAGAGGTCCACCAGGACTTTCTGGAAGCCCTGGACTTCCTGGGCCAAAAGGATCACAAGTATGTACTTTCTTTCCTTTTTCAAGCATAATCAGTCTAGTCTTAAGTAATTATTTACTATGCTCAATATATACTTTAATTTAGCCATAAAAATAAAAGCCTCTAGTGAACACACTCATAAAAACTCCTAGTGAAAAAATCCTATATTGTTTTCAAAAACTAATTTAGTTATTCAAATCTCTTTCTTTTGTAAACTAAGAATTGGTGAAAACTCTGAACTTTAGGCAAATTTATCCAGAGTAAAGCAGACAATTTTACAATATAACTAAGCAAATGCATATGAAGTTCTGTATATTTATCACACAGTGAAGACATAGTACAGAAAAACGTGACTGAGAAGGTAATAATCATCGCCTTATAACATAAAAAAACTTCCAAAATTTATAATGTAAATATTTGTTCAATTTGCATATGAGATAATTATGCTTTTGTAGAGTAGTGATTATGAGGCAATTATGCTTTTGTAGAGCAGCAGTTATGTTAATTGATTTTCTCTTCATCCATGGAATGAGACAAAGTTACCAGAGCAAAGTGGACAATTTAAGGATTTTAACAACCTAATGCATATGAAAATACCTTCCGTGGAAAACATTTTTGCAGAGAAATGGGTGATAACATAACTTACATAGTCAAAAGTCTCATTTGATTTAAAAATGCTGGGGTGATTGGCAAAAATAAACTTTTAAAGCTTTCTTTTTAATGTATTGAATGACATGCAACTTAAATTTTTTGATATTCAGTTTATAGTAGTAATGGATCTAACATAACATGAATTATCTTAAAAAGATAATGTAGTAATATAAGGATTACTAGGATGATGCTTATTTACCTTGTTCTTAAATGTTTGGGTTATATACCAACTTGTCATTGGGTGACTCAAGAGAGTAGTTGCTGCTACTTTTTTGTGGTAATGTCCAGCCTTTCTGTTCATTAATTGTGGCACCTCTTCTCAGAAGCAGATCCAGCAGGGAACAACTGGGGTGATCTACTCTCCCCTAAAGCAGATTTTTCCTTATTGAATGGCCAAGTTAGTAAGTAATAAATGTACTTATAAAAAAATAGTAAAAAAAAATAACGCCCACAAATTTTCGTAAAAGTTTTTAATACAATTGAAATTTGCTGTGAATTTGGAGATAAAATGTTCAGTTTTAATTTCATCAGATACAAAAAACAACAACTAAAGATTCAGAAACAAGAAAATCTCATATCAAAAGTGAAAAAAAGGTTTTGTCTGATCATTAAAAGGAATGCACGTGTTTTGTTCTGTTCTTTAGTATTGTCTGGTATGATTAGTAATTGGGAACAGGAAAGAGGTTACCAAGTCTGATAAAGATTTCCAAACTGCACTTTTTTCATCTTGTTGCTTCATGGGATTTTTTCCAACCCTTTTTTCCACACGTAAGTCATACAATAAATATATATATATATAGCACACACACACACACACACACACACACACACACACACACACACACACACACACACACACACACACACACACACACACACCGATGAGCCATTACATGATGACCACCTACCTAATAAGCTGTAGAACCTCCTTTAGACCACAAAACAGTGACCACTCAGTGAGGCATTGATTGGATGAGGTGGAGATTGGTATCCTGGGGTATCTGGTTCCATAATGTCAACAGCAAGTCCTCCACGCCGCCCCGGTGGCGCAGTGGTCTAAGGCGTTGGCCTCTGATCATTCGTCCGTAAGGGGTCCGGGTTCGAATCCCGGTCAGGCATGGATGTTGTGTTTGTCTTACGGCACTGGCTCTCTCCCTTCCCTGGAACCAGTGACCCTAAATTAGGGACGGGCGACTGCTTATAGCCCATTGAGTTGCTCACGGCGGTCGTTAAACCTCCAATCAAAAAAAAAAAAAAAAAAAACAAGTCCTCCAGTTCCCGTACATTTCAGGGTGCTTTGTGATTGGGCACAAACCTGCTTTTCCAAGTTGAACCACAAATGTTTGCTTGGGTTCATGTCAGGTGAATTTGGAGGCCAGGGCATTAACAGAAAGTCACCAGCATGTTCCTCGAACCACTACTTGACGATTCTGGCAATGTGGCATAGCGCACTATCCTGTTGGTAATCACCAGCAGGGAACATAGTTGCCATGAATGGGTTGAACTTGGCCTGCAACAATGTTCAGATACCTGACAGTTGTCAGGGATTGTGCTATTGGGATAATGGGGCCTGAAGTGTCCCAAGAGAACATCGCCCACAGCATAACACCACTGCCACCGCCAGCCTGTTTCTGCCCAACAGTGCATCCAGGTGCCATAGCCTTCATTGGTAATCGGAGTATCCATGCTCGACCATCTACATGATGCACCAGGAATCTTGATTCGTCAGACTATGCCACTTTCTTCCAATCATCCACGGTCCTATCTTGAGGATCTTGGGCCCATTTCATGCATTGTTGGCGATGATGTGCAGTGAGCACCAGGACCCGGCTGGGTCTTCGGCTACACAGGTCCACACGCAGAAGGCTGTGATGAACTGTGTGCTGGGACACATTGCCTTGATCACCACTGTTGTAGCTGTGGGTTATTTGTTGTACTGTTGCCCTGTGGTTGCTGTGAACAATGTGCGACAGTCTCCGTTCCCATCTGGCATCAATGAGCTGCGGGCGACTGTTCGTCGTTTGGCCATCTGTGCCCCAATTTTGATACGTACTCACTACAGCGGCACATGAACAACCCACAAGCCGCGCCATTTCCGCGATCTTAGTTCTGAGGCGCTGTGCCATCACAATTTGTCCTTTATCAAACTCCGATAAATCGGCAGCTTTTCCCATTCTGACTCCGAACACTACTAACCGAAAGCCGGTACTCAAGTTGTATATATACTGCTCTGTGAACTTCATCTGCACCACTGTTTGATCTCCAGGCGCACTCATTTCTCTAGGCTGGGGGTGGTCGTAATGCAATGGCTCATCAGTGCACATGTATGCAGAAATGAGTTCATTAGAAAGGCATGCAAATAAAGCACTATTTAAACTGTAAAATTCTAATGCCTGAACTTCTCTATATGGATAGACAAAGTACTAAACAATGCCAATAACAAGAAAAGAGTAACTACAAGCCTTCAGTTTTAAAATATTTCCTACTGACATTTGTTTGTCAATTCATGAAATCAGTTACAATTCTGAGTTTGGATATTTTCTAATTTCTATGTTCTTGTTAATTCCTAGTTGCATTTTTCTTATATAACAGTAGGCTTTCTTCCTGTCTTGCACAGATCAGTAGTGTAATAAATGCCCTAACATAGTATTTTATTATTGATAAACTTCTGTTGTAACGTATACTCTATATTCACTTTCCTTTTGATTTTACTATCTCTGGTTATTTTATTTTACTATGTAAATTATCTTCTTACTGAACAAAATATTATTTCACCCGATGAATGAGATCTGGCAATGAGTGTAAGTCATGACTTCAGGATCAGCGTCATTTTCTTGTAGGACTTCCGTCCACAGGGAGTAGAGTTTAGGTCCCAGCCACCTACAGCGAGATCGCCTTTTGGGCAGGACACAGAAATGGAAGGAATGAGAGCAAGTCTGGCGACTTTTGACAGAACAGTTTGTAGTGAGATTAGAGTACAGTAGATGGCGCCACCGTACAAGTACGATATTGCACATAGAGGGGTGAGAGAATTTCAGGTGGGGTATAGGAAAGGATACCCATTTAACCAGTGGGTCCAACCTGGGGGCCGTCACTTAACGTGCTCGTCCGATATTCAGCGATTGTTAGTAAATCACACCATCTCTGAAAGATCAGCCCGGGCTTGAACCTGGGGACCCAGCATCAATAGTTTGAAACACTAACCACTAAGCCATCCGCGGCTTGTGTAAGTCATGACGTGGTGGTAGCCAGTATATATAGGCGCGTTCATCGATAGCCAGGAGAGCGTTTGGTGTTGTACGGAGAGATTTTGTTGTTATAAGGAGAGCTTTTGTTGTTATAGGGAGATCGTTTGTTGTTATACTAGAGGAGCTACGTGTTATTTGAGTAGCTGTGTGTGTTGATACCAGTTGAAGTTGATAATAAAAGGTTTTATGTAAGTACGTCTTTCTCAGTTCATAGTACTGTCAGACCTCTGTCTGGCTGTTAGGTTTATTTCAATTAATATTACTAGTAACAACCAGCATAAGACTTTATTTATCCTAATTACTGCTACAACATTACTACCAGTTATAAGTTTGGTTAAATACTATTACTACACTACTAGCAGGAGACTTTATTCATGATCTTAATTAACTAGTAACAACAACAATTTGAATTCACTATTTGAAGCTTAGTACAAGCATATCATTCAGTAGCAGAAGCATTATACTTAGCTCAGTAGGAAAGCTTCATTATTATCATTGGCTAGCTGGTAGAAAGAGCTTATTCATTATAATTAGCTTAGCGGAAAGCAAAATAAAGCTAATTCATTATACTGTCTTGATAGATATGTGGGGTGGAGTAAGGCTTTAGGATGCAGTTTGTTCTGCATTGATATTTTTGGTCTAGCTAATCATATGAGCATCAAATCTTAGTATCATATCAGGCTCTATAGTGAACCAACCCTTTTCTGCCAGGGATGGTATTTGAAACCACATCTTCGTACTCCAGAGCAGGATATTCTCCCGATTGGACTATGTCAGCAATTCTTATCACTGCAACTTGGTTTTTGTGTCATATGTCACCTCAGTGGTATGTCACATGTACCCCCCCCTTTCCTTTGAGAAAAGTGGGGTATGAAATCATAGGTTTGAGGTCTGCCAATAAACCAGGCTTGAAGTAGCTGACTCTAGAAGAAGAAAGTTTTTATTAATTCCAAACAATATGTGAAAGAATTTTCTCACATATTTTCAAACCACATGGCCAGGAGATTCATTTATGTTCAGGTGTCATTATTACAAAAGATCTTTTTTCTGCCAGAGGTGGATTTGAACACACAGCTTCCTTCTCCAGAGAGGGATATTTTCCCAATCGAACTATGCAGCAACGCTGCAACTTGGCATTTTGTCTCATGTATCATCTCAGTGGTACATCACAGCTCTTAAATTTAAATTCAGTGGGTTCCTAAATAATAACAAGGAACTGTACACCAATTACACTTAAAATAGTATAACTATACTAGTAATCCGAATTTCTTGGTGTAGAGTATAAATAAAAGTTTCCAAGCTTTTGCACATCAACCAGATGGCTTTTTCATCTATGCCAATAAATTTGGATTACTAGTATAGTTACACTATTTCAGTGGGTTCCTGTTTGTGAAAAATAAAAATTATCAGTCTTGATAGGTATGCGCAAGTAAAATTCCTTTTGTGTGTGCAGTAGTGTCCTACCAGCCAGCCATTTAATATATTCCAAATTTATGTGCTTGCATTCTATTTAATAGCTTTCTCTCTCTCTCTTGTCAAGATTTTATGTTTTGTATTGTATTAAATTCAACACTCATGCAACACATATGGGCAAGTACATATTTATTAATTTTCATTAGGGAGTTCCAGGAGAACCAGGAATCAAAGGTGAATCAGGAAGGAAAGGAGAACAAGGATCACCTGGACCTCGAGGCCTTCCAGGATCACCAGGATCATCTGGGAAAAGAGTGAGTTTCTGTTTACAGAATCTTTTAGCATTCTTTCAAGTAATATTTTGGTAAAATGCAGGCTTTTCTTGCCCTTTTTTCCTTTCCTTGTGCGTGTGTATGTGTGTGTGTGTGATACATCATAGCAGCTGTACATTAAATATCTCTGTAATGCAACCAAATGATAAATAGACACTGTAAACTTTTCCTTGAGACACTTGTTCAGCAATTTTTAATTTTGCATGAAATAAAAAAATTGAAATTGCAGTAGCAATAATATAGCATATTATAATGATATAATATTATAATGATATAATATTATATTATTGTTATACTATATTATTGTTACTGACACAAACTTTACTCATGTTATTAGTGTGGATATATGTCTGGCTGTATGTTTGTTTGTTAAGAGAGCTAGTTTAATCTTTTATTCATGAAGTTTAAATGTGCCGTTTTTATGGAACTTTTTCTTCTAAACTATCTGAGATGTTGATATGAAATATTTTTCATTGCTGTAGTAGATGATGTTGCATAATTTAATGTCTGCATGTATGATTATCTTAAAATTCTAGATTATGTAACTTTTCCTTTCCCTAAACCCACCACAATAGGCAACACAGTAAACAAAATTCTTGCCATTGTAACAACAGAAAAACAATTGTATTCAGTTTCTAAAATATATACATACAAGCCAATTGTTTCCATGATTTACTGAATTGTATTTTGGATATGACCATGATCAGGCGTAGAAATTATATATAAGGGAGAAATCAATATTTATTCTCCAAACTACATGGTAATTATATAAGATTTCATATAAATAAGATAACTTATCATAAGTATGGTTATGATAGTATTCTAGCATTATGTGGTATAAGTATCAATTAAGATTTATATACCAAAAAAATGTTCAAAAAACATGTTTCAGAAGTAAACTTTTAAGAACACAGAAAATAATGTAGTGCAAGCCAAAGAATTAAAGATTCAAGAGAACCTAAAAGATTTTCAGGTAAAATCAAAGTTACGAGCTCAATTCATTAAAACACATACTTTATATGATTCATGGTATACTCGTGTTTACCATGTTGAGTAAAAGTTCCACAGTAGATTTGAAAAATTCTGACACATAATATGGCACTTAAGAGTCCACAATTGCAGTTAAGTAAGGCCTATCATACAGCATTGTGGGGCACTGAACAGGAAGTTTTTGGGGGTTTTTTTTGACAGAAAAGTAAAACAGTGCAGTATAAACTTTTAGTTGAAGGGAATGAAAATTACCAAGACTGAAACTGAATGTTCGATGGAAGATAAGTTAAAAGTCAAGAACATGGCTAAAAATTAAACAAAAAACGGACGAATGGAGAATTAAAATTGCAGTGAAATATAAAACAGTTCAAACTTGAATAAGTGTTAAACAGTAGAACCATTCCACACTTCTGAAATTTTTGAAAAATACTGGAGAACTTTTTTTCAACAGTGCAAATACAACAATCCTATGAATTATATAAGGTATGTATTTTAATGAACTGAGCTTTTATTTTACCTGAAAATTTTTTTTTTTTTTGTGTGAATATTTGATTCTTTAGCTTGCACTACACTATCTTCTTGGTTCCTAAATGTTTTGCTTCTGATACGTGGTGAGCAGAAATTTTTTGGTATGAATCTTCACTTATACATCTGCTGTAAGACTTTATGTTACTGTCTCATTCTTTGGAAATTAAGCGTTAATGAGTTTCCATGATGTTTTGCGTAAAAATTGATGATTTTTGACTATCATGCTTGCTATAAGGATACAAGGCTTATTGCTACAAGGAGGTAGATGCTTTGAGTAGTGTGCTCCAGAGGCTTAAAATTTAGTTGCCTAGAAATTGAGCTCTCTGGTCCTTGTTACAGCAACATACTCTGCCTGAAATGATGTGATGTAGTTCTTATTCTCACTTCAGTATAGCACAGTTTTCAATTTTTTGTAGTATCTTAAGGTATACAAGTGTATGATGAATGAATGAGAAGTTGGCTACTTACCCATATGTAACTCTGATGATATAATTTCTATGCTAAAAAAAATCACTAAACATTATTTATGGCATGTTAGAGCTATGACTTTTTTGCAGTCCATGTTCAGAATTTTTCAGCTGCCTTGAAAAATTGTATGTTGTCCTAGACACGAATTTAAACATGGATATCCTTTCATGTATTTCATGCCGTCTGGAATCACACTTTTCTAGATGTTAAATCCATACCTAACCATACATTTTCAAAATGTTCTGTTAAAGAATCTCAGCTATAGTAGTTAGCTTTCAGTTGGATTGCAGACTAGTGTGCCTTGAAGTATGCACATGGGTTTTATGAGGGAAATATTACAGAAATTTTTACCAATCTTACAAAAGGTAAATGGTATCTGGCTTTATCTATACCATATTTTCCAATTACACAACACTGCAACACTGAACTCAATTTTTAAAACATGCAGCCCTGAAATTCAGCATTTAACTAGGCGCAGCTTATGACCATTTTCTCTAACATCACAAATTCCATTAGTCATTCACGATATAAAAGTAATCGTTTTGTGAATTGTTTATGGCAGACATTGAGTTATGAATAATTTGGGATGCTAATTCTTCAGTGATTATTAGCATGGGAGTCTCTTGGTTGTGCAAATGATTCTTATGCCCAAGTTACACTTGAAATATTTCAAAAAGGGCTCACTCAATAGAGAAAGAGTGAGACAGAGAGGAGGCAACCTAATATTTATCATCAGAAAATTTTATGGCAAACATGGTAGACAAACTTCCCCTTGCAACTTTTTGTTATTTGTGGAGGGATGGGAAGTGAACATCACATCTACAAATTTGTCAGGTAAGGAAAATTTGGAGATCAACAGTGAGAGCATAATTATAAATAATTTGTGAATAATGAATTTCATGATAGCAAGCTTGTAAAATTAAAGATGTTGAAAAAAGCCTCTACTTATGTTGAAAAAAACATCTACTTTTTGTTTAAGTATGGTGACCACCTTAAAAGAAATAAAGACTCGTCATTTCTGAATTTTGCAACACCTACATGATATGCTGCAATTTTATCAACATAAAATGCTGCACTAAATCAACATTTTGCCCTCCCTACAGTGGGATGCAGTTGGTGGTTTGCCAATTGTTGCAAATGATATGAGCCCTGTGGATGTAAGACTTCAGTACAAGCTCGTAGCATTGAAGTCTTACATCCACAGGGCTCATATCATTTGCAACAACCAACTATCTCTTTAAGAAGAATTCTCCAGAATTTCTACAATAGCCCTCTCTCATGGTTTCCCTGCTCTTACAGTCAACTCCCTCATAAAGAAATATGAAAACAATTCGAAAATTGAATACCTCCATCCTCAAAAGAAAGTAAACCTGAAATTCTCGGGTTCTGTCCCTTACCATCCTTCCTATGCTTATAAGTTACAGATTCTTTTTAGAAGTTTTGGTTACCATCTTGCCATTAAATCTACCCCAAACATCTTGAAACTTCTACAAAGTGATAGGGACAAAGTTGAAAATCTGGATCTCCCAGGAGTTTACTGCATTCCTATCTCTACTTCAACAGGTGTTAACTTATACATTGAAAGCTCATACAGAAGCATTAACCACAGAATTTGAAGCCAACCCAAATACAGCCTTGTCTATTTTGACAATGGAAGACACCTCTGCAATTCCTCACTGGAACGAAGCAAAACGTATTGCTTCTTTTGACAATCGATTTGCCCTCTGTTACCATGAAAGCCTGGAAATTCTTTTCAACCCAAAGACTTGTTATTCCAAATCTCCTCTCTACATCCCGATGTTCTGGAGATTGATTCTAAGATCTGGCAACAAAAATAACAAAAATTCAAATGTAGAATGTGGAAACAATCTTAGTCCTCCATTGGCATTATGAAGACCTAAGACAAGGTCGAAAGCTCCCAACTTACGAACTTTTTTGTAAAAGTTCTAATCTTAATGTAACTAGCGTCTTACCTTTTTTGTTATTCTTGTTACGTTTTTTGCCTATCATCGTCAAATCATGCAAAATTTAAGTGCTGTGGTGATGCCTAAGGGAATAAAATATAGTGGACATAGCTAAAATCTGCTGAGATAACTGATAGATTTAACTCATGATGTACAATTTTTATAACATTTATCTCCACTTGTATTCCCTGGTAATCTACACACTCTTATGAGAGACAGAGTACGGAAAACTATAACATCATTGTATAGCTTTATGCTGGGTTTTTTTCTGTACTACATAATTTTATCTTTGTCAAAATATTTCAGTGTTTGTTTATAAAAATAAATAAGCACAAAAAATAAATAAACACTAAGATGTAATGGCAAAAATAAAATCAAACATATAGGATAGAAGCTCCAATGTGGAATATATAGAGCTATGCAAGACAGTGCAAAAAAGTATCACTGAAGACATAAGGAAATTCAATTGTGAACTAGTGAGGAAAGCAATTGAAAACAACCAGAGCCTGAAGAGAGCAAAAGGATATCTCAGTAAGGGAAAAAAACAGATTATGGCTCTGAGAAAAGAAGATGGTGCTGTAACAAGAAATAGAAGCAACATTTTGACAAGTGTGAAATATTTCTATTCAAAACTATATGAAAGGGATGATACATCTATTCCAGACATTATGACAGGTACCAGTGCCAGTCCCTCCAATCCTCCCTGCAGAAGTTACACATGCAATAAAGATCATGAAATATGGAAGAGCTCCAGGAGAAGATGGAATTACTGTGGACATTATACAAGAAGCAAGTGGAGAAATTGAAACTACACACGCCCAAGTTTTCACCAGATGTCTTAATGAAGGGAAGATTCCTGAGGATTGGAACAATGATACAATGATCTTGCTGCATAAAAAAGGTGACGTTGAGGATCTCAGGAACTACAGGCCCATCAGCCTCCTATGAGTGGCTCTTTTAAGAAAAATCTGGCGAGTAGCACTAAGTCTCTCTACGTTATATATAATAATGACAATAATAATAAACTGGTGAATGTTACCATGAGATCATTTTTCCAAAATCTGCCTGGGAACTCAACATATGATGGTTCCATAAGATATTCACTCCCCTATAGCAGTGGATACATTCACAATGAAGAACAGCATAATCTTACTCATAAGAAATGTTAATTCTAGTCTAAAGATCTTCATAGAGTTTTTGAAGATAATGCATCAGTAAATTTATGGACATACCTGTTACAAAATGTAAACTACACACTGTAATGTTCCTTTGTTTTCGGTCATCAATGTCAACTCTGCCGATACGTGATAACGACAAATTTTGGCACTTCTGAATTAAATTTTTATGATTCTGATCCCACTTCATTCGTTCAGATGGTAATCTATAATAGGACACATCATTATCTCTCCCACTTCGGTTACTGCAGCCGAAAATAGCACATAACACCATCTTCCTTAATGCTCCACAATGCAAATCCAAGCAGTGCTTGTACACCAGTTGATCGCCAGGACGTCTGCTAGGATGGTTTACCTTGCTGTGATGTCATATGCATACAGTCTATACAGTGGTGCTGTGGTTTCTGATATCAAGAAAAATCACATAGAATCAGAGGCATAACTAGGGCGGGAAGGATGGGGTGGCTGCCTTGGGCACAGCTAAAGATAAGGTGCAAAAATCACTGCTTGCAATCTGATTAAAATTGAAACTGAAACTTTTACACCAGTTTTTGATACACTTAAAATTCAAATTTCTGCCTCAAAATGTTCAGGAGAGTTAGTTGCTCACATTCAAAAATGAAGGAGTGGTTCTACAGTTTGTTCAAAGAAAGAAGAATTTAGTTCAAATAAGAAGACACACTGATCATGTAAGGAGTGAAGATGTGTTGCAGTTCTGTAATGTGAGGCAAAATGTTGTTAGTAAGGTGGAGACTAATGTTCTTAGGTGGTTTGGCCTTGTTGAAAGAATGAGTGATGAGATGCTTACTAAGAGAATTTTTTCAGCCCAAGTGGCAGGAAAGAAAGGTATAGGAAGACCAAGGAAATCATGAAAGGACCAGATTCAGGAATGTCTGCACAAGGAAAAGATTATGGGTATGAAGTACAAAAATTCTTAAATGTCTTATATGCGTCATGTGATGGATGTCAGTGAAGCTGGAGCTGTGTGTCAAGATCATTGTAAATGGAGACGTTTGATAGGCAACAGTAAGTTCTTTCTTTGAGGAGCTGACCTGTGAATATCAGAGAACAGCTTAGTGATATGTATGTATGTATGTATGTAGTAAATATTGGGTTCCCTGATGAGAATTAATAGGAATAGAAAACATTTTAGATACTGTCAAATTTTCAAAATGCAGCTAAGCTAATTATTGGTTGTGCACACAAAAAGTGGTAGTGTTTAACTAGATTTAAGTCCTGAAGTGGATCTGGGGTGTTGCTTAAAAATTTGCTGTCATTAATTCCTGTAAAATCTGATGTGTACTAAAAACACATAATTAGTTTTTTGGAAGCTTTAGGCAATAGAACATCACTACTGTGGTGTAGTGATACTACATTCTTTTAAATTACACTGAGTTAGTAAAAAATTATGACCACCACCCTTCTAACTACTTTTTTTAAAGGCTGTAAAACCTTTAAAAAAATTGGACTATCATACTGAAGGAACGCTTATAGGAATAGTAAATCCGTTTATTTTTGTTGTGTAATATGCATAAAGATTCGCCAAGCTTCCACTATCCAATGGGAGGCTTTTTCAAAGCAGTATTGACATAAAATGCAGAGAATTAGAACGCATAAGAAACAAAGATGTGTTTTTGATAATAACATGGGTGAGATCATGAGCAGTATTACATACATACAATTCAAAGCTTAAGTTTTACAGGGACAAGTGTGTGACATTTCTATACACTAGGTATATGTATAAGTTGAAGCTAAACTGTTATGTAATACATAGCATATCTTGCTCATATATAGGATGCCACATCATTTTGAATTTGCTGCATAACATTGTTGTAGAATATGTGTACATACAATGTCTACTTAAATTACTGATGACTCATTCAGAAACCATTTTTCATTGTGTTGTCATTTTCCTCCTTCACCATTTTGTCCAGAAAGTACTCATAACAAAAACCCCAGCATTTTTTTCTAAAAAAATTGTTTGTATAAATATTATACTGTATATTTACAGATATGACCATTCTTATCTAACTGTGACATTTTTCCATTTCAGGGAAAACCAGGGTCACCTGGCTCACCTGGACCAAATGGACCTCCAGGAGAAAGGGTTTGTATTTTAAATATTCTTTCTTCCATTTTTCTGTTTTCATTGAATGTAGTTGAGAAAATATAAGACTTAGTTGCACGTACTTTCCTCTTCTACACAAGCATATTATTTTCTGGTGTAAAAATTCCAAAACATAATATGCTCTTTTGCTTACCATATGTTTGCTAAGATTTATTCTTTTTTAACTTCTATAATGATGTAGCAATCTATTTTTTCGTCTTATTTAGTTCTTTACAGTATCTGAGAATATAGCCTCTTTATGCATTTTCTGCTTCCATAGTTGCCAATACTGACTTCCCCTTTATATGATGAAGCTATTAAAGAGTGTTCTCCATCACTGGTGATGTTGAGAAGAGAGGTTTTACATCTGAATTGGCCATATTGTAGTCTGACAAATCCTATGCTCTTTCCAAACAAATGTTCTGTTTAGATGTAAAATATCTCTTTCCGTCAAAACTTAGAGTGATATAGCCAATTGAAATTACTAAGTACACCCTAATACAGAAAATTCAATTTAGTATAATTCAGATTGATGAAATATAGTCCATATTCACTTCTATATTTATCAGAATAATTATTCCATCTACAACAAGATAATTCTCAGACAAAACACAGAGACCCCGAGGAGATCACCACTATTCTCCTTGTTCTCAGAAATTATCATGTATGACATTGAAAAAAGAGAACTGCATAGATTAAAAGAAACACCTCTCATATACTTTAGGTATGTACATGGCATTTTCATCATATCAAAACTGAATAAATCATCAAGAACTAATGCAAATAAAATAATTTTTCTCAGCATACCAGAATATTTGGTCAATCTTAGAATTAGAAAAGAACAGTGTTTCTTTTCCTTGACACTGAATTAAAAAGAAGGAAAAACCATATGGAATTTAAAGGATACAGAAAACATTCATACCAATTTTGATTAAGCTGATTCTTATTGCCCATGAGTACAAAAGAAACAGTCTAAAAACCTGAATAGTAAAAGCTTTCAGCCTCTCCTCTGAAGAAAAGAAACAATGGTAAAAATAAATTAAAGTGGATCGCAAAAACAGCTACATCATATGGCAATAAATTAATGAAAAAAGTTATGAAGTTAAACAGAAAGGTGAATAGAGGACAACTAAACCTGAATTAAAGTATCTTTTCCATACATAGACAAATTAACTCCTGATTTTAAACAACCGTGTAAAAACGAAAATTAATTTGTCTGAACAGTTAAAACACAAAGAACATCATTCTTTAAAAACCTTCAAAAAACAAGTACTTTAGAAAAAAACAAACAGGAGTATATGAAATCCCAATGAAATCAATATATAATAAATTCATTATTAAATGTACAGGGAGTATAAAAATGCATTAAAACATAGGCTAAAATAACACATAAAAATTTTAACAAAAAAGAAAAGATTGCACTAATGAAATTTTGCAAATAAACAAACAGCATTCCTGATCAAATTTTCTCGTGACCCAAAAAACAGAATAAGAGCTAAGAACAGGCACTGTGGTACTCATTGAAAAAAAAAACAAGGAGAAAATTATGACAATAATGAACCAATAAGAAACTTGTCATATGCTTGGCAATTATTAACCAAAAAAAAGACAAAGTACTTGAAAAATGAAAATAAATTAAAATAAAATATGAAACATAAATAAATAAAGTATAATAAAAAATAAGGAAAGAAAAAGGAGAAAATAATAACGAATTACTGCATATTAAAAGTACATGAGCTTTAAGACTATTTTCATTATCAAACCTAGATGGCACTACATCAAAAGCTTAAATTTCAACCACAGAAAAAAACCCGTAATTCTGCATCTCTGTCTGAAGAAGCTCAAAGCGCCCTTATCATAGTAATGATGGAGAAATCACATGGCAAAGTAAATACAATTGAGTAAATACAATTGATGGCCCATAAACAGCTTCCTGAAGATGACATGTTAGTTCCAAAAACCATGAGTAGACCTTTTTAGCACACAATTTACCTTTGTTGTAACATTTGCGATTTTGTGTTTAGAATGTCACCAATAATAACAAGAAAAACATGCTTAAGAAGCTTTTTGCTCTTCCTTGAATATTTACCACCATCAACAAGAGGCAGTTATGTCTACCTCCTGAAACTCAAAAATTTAATGAAGTGCTTTTCAGTTTCTCTGGACACAATGGACAGAGATTCACTGGTTTTTATAAATCACCGAAGTTCTTTATAATCAGGTACATAATTACATAATTTAAATTCAATACATTTTTTTCACCCAAATCATGCATTGTGAGAGACCTGTTTTATTTCTAATGTTATGCCAATACTAATAGATTAATGGAATTTCAAGATGTGTCCTCATCTGCCTTTCTTCAATGTACCACACAAAACAACTAAATTCTTAAGGCACTGTTAGGAGTGCCATTTCCCCATGATGTCTTGACAACAGAATAATCATACCTGCCAGTTATTATACATATATATTTCTTCTGTCAGTTATATCCTCAGCTATGAAACAGCTGGGGACATAACTGACAGAAGGTCATAAAATAATAGCATAGTGATTTGAAGAAAGCCACAGTCTAAAACATGAACAAACCCACTGGCAAATGACACAGAAGAATCACATAACACTTTGGAAATTCAGCCCTATTTTTTACTGACCCACATGTAAGCTGAACCCCCACCTTGAAAGCAGGATTTCTTCCAAAAACTTTCAACTTATATGCAAATATATATGACAGTCTTGTGCATAGAACTTTTTAAAACTTCCAAAATTTCACCTGTATCTTTTGTTAGTGACATTTTTTCAGAGTGTTATAATCAGTTTTTTTTTATTACTGGGATGACCGTTTGTATTTTCCAACCTCTGATTGTTTGCAATTGCTGTTTTCACTAATTGACAATAAAATTTCTTTACGTCCTTAGCAACGCTGTTCTGCACTGTTTAACATAGTTCTACATATTCCACTTTGGAAATTACATTTTCTTTTTTTATTTTAATCCCCCTTTGTTTTCATCAGCATTTTTGTTGGTTCTGATATTTTTTTCATGTCATTTTTGCTCTTTGTACCATCTATTTTTGTTGTGTTTGCATAAGGACCTTGGTAATTTTTTCTGTTAACTTGGGAGGTATCAACTTTTCATGTTGTCTGATCCACTGTTCAATTTAAAGTCTCTCTGACTTTCAATTTGAAAGTCTCTGGTTTCTCTGTTCCAATTTGAAAGTCTTATGATTTGTCTTTTTCCAAAGTTTATCATGTAAATACTTTTCATTTGCTTTATGACATGTCATTCAAGTTTTGTGATGTGTCTTATATCTCACCATTCTATGATCTCTTCCTGTGTTGAACTAGTTTAGCACACTGCAGTCTTCAATGACAAGTTTTGTGTTTCACTTGTCAGTAGGACCGGCTTCAGGGCAGTGCAAGTGGTGCCACCACACTGGGTGCCAAGTTAGGGAGGTACTGAGTTGAAGTTTTCTTTTTGTGAAATGACAGAATGTATATGGGCAAAAATACCCTGAAGAAATTGTATTTTGTGACAATGACAATTGGACGAAGAAAGATTTCACTGTTACTTGAACAATCCAAATAATCACAATAGAGTATTGTTACAATTAAGTGCAAAAAGGAGCATTGTTTTTGGTGTAGACCTTGGGATCAATGTGCTTGAGATCAATGTGCTTGAATATTAATTTACATTATACATCTTTCATATGTGGCTGAAAAATGATACAATCCTGCACAAAAAAGAGTTGGTGAGGATTGTCAGGAGATATTGTCACACCAGGCATCATGAACGTTTGAGTGCCTCAATGTCCATTTCATCCTATGCAGCTCTTCTTTTAAAACCTGTAAACATATGCATTGAATTAGCTTTGCATTAGAAACACCTACCTAATAACACATTGGTCCACCTTTCTGTGCAATCACAGTTTGCAGATGCCTAGGAACAGATTCTGCGAGGTGTCAAACATCCTCCATGTATAACTTAACCCATGTCCACTACAGTAGCTCTGTCCATTCACACTCATTTTGTGGAGGAGGATCAGTAGGATCATGCCTTGTTCTAGCATATCTCACAAGTGTTCAATTGGGTTACAGTCAGGGGAGTTTGGGGGCCAAGGCAATGTGGTGAAATCATTGTCGTGTTCCTCCAATCACTAGATTCTGCCTCTGAGTTGGAGACTTCTTCTGAAGCCTCTTATGAAACTCCATCAGTTGTGGAAGCTCCTGTTGCTTCGTTGGCTGCTCCTGTTGCAACTCCTACATCTAGTGTTCTACCTCCTGCTTCTATGTCTGTACCTGCCAGCATGGTCAGTCCTTTGGGACCTGACCCGTCTCCTGACAACGTCTCCGTGTGTGATCCCCGCTCCCGGAGTGAGAAACGTAATGTTTTCCTTACTCCTAGTGTTCCAGCTAAACGTGAAGGCCCACAGGTCCACCGCTCTTGGTCTTCCTCCAGCACTCGTTCACCTCCTCCATCTCCACAAAGGTGCGGCCTCACTGATGACCCAGCGGAACTTGCTGAAGCTGCATTACAAGTAAAGTTCGAGCAGTTTTGTACAACTGCTAAGGTGCGCCCTTGTCCCATCAGCAATTGTGTCACCTCTTTGCAATAGGCTCTAACCAGGCATATGATTATTCCACATATCTTTCTCAATGTACCTATAATGCAGACGATGTTGACTCTCAGCTGTATTCGGTTGTGACTGCGCTTCGATCCTTTGTGGAGACACACAGTGACTTTGCACCTTGCCTCAGATGTATCTTCCTTTCCTGCAGGTTGCACACTTGTGCCAAGTTTCTTCACCTTAACAGATAGGGAGTTTTTTGTGCTTCCCATGACTGTTACACCATTCTTCTCCCCATGTCACATGTTTTGTGGCTGTCACATGACTCCAGTGACCTGTTTTCTCCTCAGTTCCTCTTTGCTATCCCACACTTGTTGGTGTGTCAGACTTTTCCTACAGGAATACCCTTTGACTTTCCAGCGAGTAATTGTTTATCATTCATCCTGGATTGTCTTCGGGCTGTTTTGTACATAGTCATTTTCTGTTCTTTGTCTGTATCATCGGTTTTATCTTGTATCATACATTTATTTGTAGACATTGTCATTCATTATTTTTCTTATGTTCTAATTGCACGAGGTGTGATTGTATCATCATTTCCGTGATTAAAAAGTTGTTGATGTCCTCCAACCACTCAGTGGTTATACAAGCCCAATGACATAGAGAGTTGTCCAGGTAAACCTCCTGCAGATATAGATGGAGATGGCCAGCTAATAATAGGTCCCTGTAGTGTTCATCATTCAGTGTTTATGGGATGGTAACCAACAGATCTAGGGCTTGCCAGAAAAGAACTCCCCAGACAGAACATCACCTCCACTGGCCTGTTGAACCCCAAACGTGGCTTCATGCTGTTTATGCAACATACAAACTTGGCCATCAGCATGGTGCAGCAGGTAACGGGACTCGTCACTCCAGACAAGCTTCTCCCATCTGTCGAGGTCCATTGCCGACGTTTCTTGGCCCATGAGAGGCATTATTTGCGATGACTGGGTATCATCAAGGGTGCCCTCATTCGTCTCCCACTGTGAAACCCTAGGTGAAGCAATGTACGGTGCATGGTGCATGTGGAAATATGTTGCTGAGATACACTGTTGTACTGGTGGGTGTCTGTTGCATGTCATTGCTGAGATACCAGTCGTGACACCCGATGTTCACCTCTAGGATCAACCACGCATGGCTTACCAATATGAGCCCTTCTGCTTGATGTGCTTGGTTAATCTAGTCCTGGTACACCCTTGATAGAGTAGTATGGGAGCAGCCAACAAGTATGCCAGTTTCCAAAATACTGGCACCTGTATTCTAGCCCCTAACTATATGGCCATAGTCAAATTGGCTTAAGTCAGCATGTTTCCCCATTACTGGCAAACATTTACTGATTACATGCAGACACATTTACTGATTATGTGCAAACACATTTACTCATTACGTGGACACACTCCACAAGTCTCGCTTACAACTTTCTGTTTTGAACCAGTCTCTTCCAAATCACTCTAGCATGCTTTCTAATTTCACTCACCAATCTTTTACATCATTGTCTGTCTTCTTCTGGGCTTTTTTCTGCCTCTAGTATTTCAGTTGTTAAATTGTAGTCATTTTTTCTAGCAATATGTCTAGCCTATTGTCATTTTTGCCATTTAAAAGTTTTTACTTTAATCATGATGTCATCCACTCCTGTCATTTTATGTTCCACGAGTTCTCCTTTTCCTATCTTTCTTAGTTATCCCAAGCATTCACATCCATGTTGTTTACAGTTGTCTGAAGCCTCCATATGTCTTCTTTTTAGTTAAGTTCCATCTCTGATCTATAAGTAAGAACTTGAAGGATGCATTGATTTCATACTTTCCTTTTAAGACACAAAATGTTAATTATTCTTGAAAATTGTACTGTTGCTCTCAAATGCTCTCCAACCAAGTTGTATATGCCTGCCAATTTCTTCTTTAATATGGCCCTAACTTGATATCTATTGTCCAAGGTAAATGTAGGCATCTGCTATTTCTAGGTTTGTCTGATCAACCACTAAATCTTCAGCTATTATAGAAGCATTGTTCATCAGTTTTGTTTTCTGTAAGTTAATTTTTAATCCCACTTCTTTAGTCTTGTCAGTGTGTGTGGTTAAAGAAGTGGATAGACCTGTAAACATGGACACACATGTCTATGTGTGTTTTTTTGTTTACAGGTCTTACCACTTCTTCAACCATTTACGAACTTCCTTTAAATTCAAAATGTTTACATCATGCATCTAATACAACCATGTCTGGTAATGTATTTAAATTTCAAAAGAAATTTAGAAAGTAGGGAATTGCAAAATACTAGTTGATTCAAACAATAGGTAGAGATTAAACAATAAGGTGTAGTTGATTATACAGTATAATAAATCAGAGCAAAAATTGCTAATGACATTTCATTATACTTAGATCATTTTTGAATCAAAGATGATACTTATTAAAATGCCAGTAAAGGAAAACTATAATGGGACCATGGTTTCAGCCACTAGGGCTCTTGTCAGCATCAAAATGCCTATGTTGCTCCATTCTTGATCTTTTATCATAGGATTGTGGTCTTGTGCTGCCATCTCCCGGCTGGAATCTGTTGAATTTTCAGAAGACTTTAATTGATCATTAGTATTTTGTGAAAATGATGTGAGAAAATTATCCCATATTTTGTTAATTTTGAGGGATGGGTCCTTGTTCCAACCTGTGTAATGTAATGACTAGTGGCAGAAACCATGAACCCATTATAGTTTTCCTTTACTGGCATTTTAATAAGTATCACCTTTGATTCAAAAATGATCTAGGCATAACTATAAGTTTTTTAGGTATGCAAAACTATATCTTACTCAGTTCATTTTTAATTATACCTTCTTATTTATTATCAGAGGCATTTAGTTTGTGTCTACTTTGTGTTTTGTGCTTCATTTTTTTAAATCCTCATTTTATCTTTTAGGGTATTCCAGGAGCACGCGGTTTACCTGGACCTGATGGCCCAGCAGGAACAAAAGGAGCTCAAGGAGACAGAGGACCACAAGGCCCACAAGGACCAAAAGGCAGTCAGGTGCATACTATTTCATTTTAACCATTTTAAGAGATATGATGTTTTTTGTGCTTACTCCAATTGATGTTAAACCATTTTTCTCAGAACATGTTTTTAGCATTTTGGTACAATGTTTTCAGTTCTATTATTTTCATATTACTCAGCATAACCAATATACATTGCAGTTTGGTTTTTTGGTTTTTCAGGTTATGCATTCAGTTCCTAAAAGTGCAGTTTCTTGCAGAGTATCTTCCAGGGCATTGTTTTAGAATTGATACTAAAGAAGGTGTAAATGTTGCTTTAGTTACTGATGATACATTCCTTTCTTGTTGCAGCTTTATGCAAAAAATGTTCTTCTTATGTCACATTTTTGTTAGCTTGAACAGCAATAACTGTCAGTTGATGCTCTTTTCTGTTAAATTTATTGCTATTTTACCTTTGTTTGCTGCTATTTTTCAGTCTCTTTTGATGTCATTATTCTATAATATTGTCACATCTGTATATGATCTATATTTTTGGATCATATTGATAACATCAGTGTGCTACTCCAACTCTTATTTGCAGGTGCTGTGATGTAGTTTTTATATACCTTCCTATAGTCCCAAGTGTACTGTTTTATATGTATTGTAAAATGATAAATTGTTTCTTCAAATTGTGAAGTACTTGGTGCTGAGTGCCCGATTTTGTGCTGCAATTGTCAGTTTTTGTTTCCCTTTTAAGATTCCTTGTTTTGTAATTCAGGTATTCAATATTTGGTCCTTAAGTTTCTTTTGTATTATTATTCATCGTTCGTTTTCTTATGCAGTTTTTCTCCCTTATTAGCAATTTCCTTTTGATTATGCAACATACAGTATGGCTTAGTTTTACTCATTATGTGGTTTTCACTTAGCAATTCTGAACTTGGTAACCAAAATTCTCACACATTATTAATCATTGGAGTGATTAGTTTCAACAAAGCATGAACTAGTTATAAATTTTGGAGTCAGTAAAGTAAATTCTGAATTCCCTTTTTTTCAATGATTTTCACTGCTACATACATAAATGCGCATATAGTGCTGATGTTCGTCAAGGGCCCCAAGTGAAGCACGGTTAATATACCTTAATTTGTTTACACTGTTAAAAAATAAATTAAAACATATGAAGGGTATGTTTTTTCCAATCCTTTTATTATTCCCGAAAAATGTAAAGCATCATGCATGATGTCAGCATAATTTCCATCATATGGAGATAACTACAGCAAATAGTGCTACATGGGAAATGCTTTATGCATACAGCATGGACTTATAACAGAAGTTTTCAAAGTGAATTGTGAAGGTAAGACTGCAGTTTTTTTTTATTTCAGATAATTTTTCTGGTAATGGAATGAATCCAAATCATAAAATCGCAAAACATTTAGGTAACGTTAACCCTTAACATGAAGAATGAAAAAAAAAAAAATAAAAAAACTTTAAACAGTGCAATATGAGCAATGAGCTTACCTACCATCATACTGTAGCTCATTCAATTACACTTCAAGCACATCCAACATGGATGTGCTTGAAATGTAATTGAATGAGCTACTACAGTATGATGGTAGGTAAGCTCATTGCTCATATTGTATTGATTTTATGTTGCACATTTCTCACAAAGTCTCTGCTTGAGCTGTTTAGCTTAAGCGGTATATTTCTTTTGGAAACTTTAAACAAGTTGTATATCATCCAGATCTACAATGTGAAAAGTATTGCTGACAAGTCACAATTATTCAGTGAAAAGAAAATTTACCATTTTGACACGTAGAAGCCTGATGTATTGTCAAACGAAAAAATCAAATTTTACATCACTTAGCAGGGAAAATCTGTACCATGAAAGCTCCAAAATGCATGAAAAATTGTGGTTAGGGTTAGAGCAATCAGATTTGCAGTGTGTGTTTTAAACAGGAGTTTTAGAAGTTCGGTGAGCGCTTTCCCAACCTCACAAGTTGCATCATCGGGCCATCAACAAACTGCACGAGGACACCCTCACGCATGTGTGTAGCATTCAGACATTGCATTCTTCTTTCGTTCCCGGCATGCAACTTCTGAATGCTACACATACGCGTGAGGGTGTCCTCGTGCAGTTTGTTGATGGCCCGATGATGCAACCTGTGAGGTTGTGAAAGCGCTCCCCGATACAGAGTTTGATGGAGTGTTTTTGAGTGAACCATGCTTCCCAACCCAATGAGTTTTGTTTGTTCCTAATGTGGTATAATTTTAATTATTAGATATTTTTAGATGTATGAATGTCTCAGGGAGTATGAGTTTAATTGCGAACTGTAAATTAATATTTTAACCAAAAGTTTAAATTCTTAAATAGTTTAACTAACCAAGACTTGTGGCATAAATTAGGCTTCTCTCAGGGGTGGGAACATGTGCTTTATGAGCGTGCAACGTGTTACATATGGTTCAACATTAGGTACGTGATAACTTTGTTATTTCATTTGTTATATATGGCACGTTATGAGCTCAGCAGACATGTGCTCCTATCCCGAAGAGAGGCCTAACATACGTAACTGTTTGTTAGTTAAAATGAAATATTTACAAGCTAAAACACTATTAATAATATTAATTAACGATGCTTAATTAAATTATATCTACATACCTTTAGAAATTTAAATGTTTAAGGTATGTAGATATAATTTAATTAAGCATTGTAAATTAATATTATTATAGTGTATTAGCTTGTAAATATTTCATTTTAACTAACAAATAGTTACATATGTTAGGCCCTCTCGGGGGTGGGAGCACGTGTCTGCCGAGCTCATAACGTGTCATATATATATGTTTAAATTGTTAAATTGGAGGTAAGTGTTACCTCTATTACTTGTAACATTTAATACATTGTTCGTTTCTAGCGCCAAACATTTAAGCTTGAAAGATGAAATGTGCTGTATATACTGTATATACAGGCAGGGGTGCACACATGGAGTGGGTTCGTCGGGTCCGGACCCCCCCCCCCGAGTTTTAAAATACCTTATTCCGACTACGGCAAAATTAAAAAAAAAATCTTTCTGCACATGTTTATAGAAACGAGCTGGCTGTGGTGTGATTGTATCAATCAAAGAAATCAGAGTGCTCTTTTGCCTTAGGAATGCTGCGTCTGTTTTGGATCGCTGATGATGGCAAGCATTGAAGCAGGGAATTAGTGAAACCCCAGAGTGTTTGAGGAACCAGGAATCCATCACTCTCCCAGTCTCTCGTGTTCCCATAACCTTTTCCAGGAAATTTCTCCATGGCTCGGGCCTCAGTCACATATGGGGTGCTAATGGGCATTCCTCCTCTGAGGGGAGGGGGATACACAAGATAAAGGCCTGGCTGTAAACACACTATTTTCTGTTAAGAAGGGTCTGCGTCTGTGCTTGATATTTGTATCTGTTGATTTCCATCCGTTTAGGACATGAGAGACTAACTTCCTGAATTTGTCATTTTTCGAGGGAGCAGCAGCTTGCTTATGGATGACTTTTTCTAACTGAACTGTGAATGACTGTTTTTACTCAGAAGTATGCTTCATTGTAAACTCATGGATTATTCAGTTTTAGATTTATTCAATTCCCTCTTTGAAAAGGAAGTTCGACAACTGTAATAGTTTTCAAAGTTCGATGAGGAATACTTAGGTGAGTTAAATATTATTGTTTACTTAACTTTTTCGTTTTCCATTGATAATGTGTCTGCTCTTTAACAGTGTAATGAGCAGTGCTGTCAGGGTAAGCATATAATTTATATATATTATTTAAAGTGAGCTTAGATGAAAATGTTTCTAATGAAAATGTAAGAGAAGCGATTTAAACTTTATTTTTCTGTACGTCTTAAGGTCTTACATAAATATTAATGGATATATTAATGCACATTTAATTTAGCAGACTTATTCAAAAGAGTAAGGTTTTTTTAACCTGTGAACACATCAGTGCTGATTTATGCTAACAAAAGAATCCACACACACACACATATATATAATCCGCGTGTGTGCGTGTGTGTGTGTGTGCACGCCCAATTTCTAGTTTCATTTGTCCCGTGCATTTTTTTTTGTCGGACTCACCCCTTGAGAATTCTGTGTGCGCTCCTGTATACAGGGGATGGACAAAAATATGGAAACACCTGGTCAAAAAAGGAATTCCATACCTAACATGGTGTAGGACTGCCCTTTACATTCAAGAGGGCCTGGATTCTCCTGGGAATGGACAAATATAAGTCTTGGATGGTGGATAATGGGATGTTATACCATTCTTCTTGCAACACACGTTCAAGTACCTTTAAAGATGCTGGAGGCGGATAGTGCGCTCGAACCTTGTTCTCCAAACTGGCCCATAGGGGCTCTATTATATTTAGGTCTAGCAATTGAGAGGGCCAGGGAAGATGGAAAACCTCATCAGCATGCTCAGCAAACCATGACTGAACGATATGAGCTGTACCAATTGAGGCCTTATTGTCTTGATAAATGGCATCGCCTGCAGGAAACACTGTTTGTACCATGGGATGGACTTGGTCACTCAAAATGCTTAAATAATCCTTGGCAGTGACACGACCTCACAAGGTAATAATGGGGCCGGCAGAATACCATGATATGACTGCTCAAACCATGACATACCCGCTGCCATGCTTCACTGTCAGCAAAAGACACGCCGGATCGTAAGTTTGGGCGGGTGTTCGTTACACGCAAACTGGCCCACAGGTTGGAAACTGTGTAAAGGTCCATTCATCGGACCAGTTGACCGTCTTCCATTGCTCAACAGTCCACGTTTTATGAGTGTTGCACCACTCTCTCCTGCGTGCTGCATTCACGTTATTAACCAGTGGTTTAGCGATTGCAGCTCGACCATAAATTCCCTGCCTATAGAGTTCCCTTCACAATGTTTTTGTACAGACAGGGTTTGAAATTGTGTTATTCAGCTCAGCAGTAACTTTTGCAGCTGTTGTCTTCTTATTTGTGGTCACAGTCTTCCACAATGTCCTTCTCTCTCTGTCATTCAACGCACACTTTCGTCCAAGCTGGTGTTTATCGGATGATTTTTTTTCTTTTCCAGAAGCACAATATGTGGTCATAACTTTCGATACAGTACCTCGTGATACACCAAATAAACTTGCTACTTTTGGTCACGGAAGCACCCACCAAATGGGCCCCAACAATTTGCCCTCTTTGAAACTCTGTAAGCTCCAACATAATTCACTTGCAACGCACAGATCAATGTCTAGACAGCAACTGTGGCTACCTGCTGGTTTGCCACGTTTCATAGCACACATCAAGACCTCTGGCGCCATTTATATTTTCACGTGGAAAACGTTGGTCATTTTACCAATACTTTTTACCAGGTGTTTCCATATTTTTGTCCATCCCTGTACATTTGTTGGTACTGTCCATAATGGAATATACAACATGAATATAGAAGCAAAAGCATTACTGAAATATGTTTCAAATTATTTTAATGTGCATATTTTTTTCCTGACTAATGTTGTTCTTGTTGTTTTGAATAGGGAGAATCTGGAAGACCAGGTCCACCTGGATTACAAGGGCTCAGGGTAAGTAATGGTTCTTTCATAAGCAAGTGAAAGTTAAACAGATATGAAATTACAATTGGTAAAATAGAAATTGACGTGAGTAGCTATAGTTGGAGTAATAACTACCTTTGGTTAAATTTAATTGTTGCACTAATGTTGAATCATTTGGTAACTAAGATATGGCAACAAAAATGTACTTGTTTGTAAACAAACTTTTAAAATGCTACTATATTAGCTACCAAATGATTCACTCCCATCAAAATATCATGTTCTGAACTTCTACTGATACATTTGATTAAAATATAGCTGTAGCATTTGCTCATGAATTCCTTTACATCTCCAAAACAGCTCATGACTTTTGCATGAACGCATGAAATATTCATTTCTTAAACAACAGTTTAACTGCTGATTCTGTGTTGTCGCTGAATTCACAAATTTCTTCTCTTTATCTCCCTTAATCACTCTTCCAACCAGGGACATTGCTAGACTTTGAAATCAGGGTGGGCGAGTATTATTTTTCTGGGGAAGGTTTGATAGCCAACTTATGAAACACTGAAACAAAGAATTTTTATTCTTTTTTACTACTGGCTTCAAAGGAATTTGACACCCCTCCCCCAGATACACACAGCTGGATCTGACAAGTTATGCCGTTGCTAAACCAACAAGATAACATAACAATGACTAGTGAGTTAGTGGTGTAAGATATAAGTATTAATAGAATAACACCTTCAACTTTTTTCTTGCTGCAAATGCATTATTTTAATTGCTTTTCAAAATTTTGCCTTTTTCTTATGATGATAGTACTATACTTGAACATTTTTTTAAAGAAAAATGTTCTATTTATTTGCCTAAATCAAATTTTAATGTTGTGACACACAGACACAACACCTCTTCCCTCCTTCAAGTCAGCGACCTTGCTTTGCACTCTTCACCTCCAAAACAGTCGTCAGCCATGTCCTGCTTCGTCACTGCACCAGTACAGCCTTAAGAGCACTGGTTTAGCTTTAGACTCCACTTTCTATGTTAAAATTCCCTACTTAGTAGAACAAACAGCAGAGCAATTATTAATGTCCCCCTTTCAGTGATCGCCCTTTGTCTTTCAGGCGGGGGATACCTTGTGCCTCCAGTTCCGTAACTGCCTCGTCCCCCGCCTGCGCCTCGCCTACGCTTTGACACCGCCTGTTCACCATGATTAGACATTCCTTTGCACCTGGTTGCCATCCACCAAGTGATTCACTGGACCTTCCTCTACCCTGCACCTCCTGCTGTGAGGCCTGCCTGGACGTTGCTGCCCTTCTCTGCGCACGCTCCTATCACCATCTCCTACATCCTCCAGCTTTGGATTGTTCTTTGTCGCCTCTGTGGACTTACTGATTCTCCACCGCTTGACTCTGCCTCTTTTGGCACCCCTGCACCATCTTTTCTTGTATATAGCTGTATATTTGCATATATTGTTTTTAACTCATCGAGTTTCTTTTGTTAACTTCTTTTGAGAAGTTAACAAAACAAACTCGATGTCTCTCCTGTTCCATCTTATTTTGCTCAATAAATTGTTTGAAACCTCTCTCAGTGAATTTCTATGCACCCTCCTCATTCACCCCAGGCCATACAAACATGAAGAAAAGGCTTAAAATAAGGATTTTGAGAGTAGACAACAATAATATTTTCTTGCTCTTCAGAAAGACGCTTTGACGTCTGTAAGTTCTGTTTTACACGTTCTGTAAAGTGAATACAGTCTGTGGTGGTGCATTAACTTATTCAATTAAAATATAAATCGGTTAAAAGTCCTAAAAATGTTACTCACGGAAGTGCGTGTTCAGACCAACGTCAGTAGTTCTTGAGTTTCTTTGTCCAAAGTTGCATCCTGCTTCAACATGGTCGGCCGTTAGGGTTAGTTCGAAAGCCATTTCGTCATAAGTTTTACCCTACTTTGGATATGTCCAGATGTTAGGGTTAGCTCCATTCTGGCTGTGTCGACATCATATTGAATGGGTAAATGTTTCCAGATAATAATTAAAGATTCTTGAGTTAAGAGTTTCTATTTACATACCACTTGAAGTTTCACGTCGTACTTGGCCTCTAGGGCTATCTCGTCAACGTTGCACTCTCTTGGAATAGCTGAGAAAGTCTTCAAGTTTGGTCAGGTTCATAAAAAATTTAAAAGCTTTAAATGATTCTAGTTAAAATTGTTACTACACCACCTCATACCGTCCACGGTCTCAATCATCGGACGCGCGTTTCACCTAGGCTCTACCCTGGCATTTTCAACGGAGACTTCACACCTTCTGTCAAAGTCTGCTATCTGAAAGTCTCGTGTCCACAGTGCACATGTTCCTCATTTAACCAATTTCCAATGCCATCTAGTGTCAGGTCATATCAACTTTATCTTAATCTATGTCATTCTCACCCTTCCCTTTTTTCTTCCTCTCTCCCCTCTCCCTATTCCATTTCTTCTCAGTTTCAATCAGGTTCCTCCAAGTGTATGAAAGGTCGTATGGACTGTTATTATTGCAGTTAAATGGTTTGGTCTAATTTACAGGGAAGTAAATAACGCACTTCCTAGGGGGAAAATATGTACCGCTACCCCACGAAAAACATAAGACTCATTATTACTTGACAAGGTCCAGATTATATTTTAAGGTTAAAAAAATTGAAAATGGCACATTTGAACTGGGTGAGTGGTAGGGCGGGCTCCTGCCCACTCTCACACCCCTTAGTGACATCCCTGCTTCCAATACATGCCAGAAAACATCTGGAACTCAAATCTGCACTGAATGCCATATAATTTGCTTTCAAGTTTATCTCTCTGTTTCTGGCCCAAAATATGGTCCTAAATTACTTCTCTGCAGGAAGAAGTTTTGACAAAGGTAATGGACCAGCAAGATAGCATAGTGTAGTGACAGGTGTATCTACAGGCATCAACCTGTATATTTCAGTGTATAGTGGAGCCCATGTATGGCAAAGGGAGAGTTGAAATTCAATATATGTGAAATTTAGTATAACCTGACAGATCAAAAATAGGCTATTTTTGGCATATTACATTGTGTCAGGTTAAAACTAGTCAATCATGAATGTTTATTAATACCGAAGGTAAGCAATACTTGTTAATTAAAAACTATAGCTAGCAATAAAAACACATGTGAGACCTGCAATAAGTAAAATATTTAATTAATATAAGAATTTAAGTGACTACCAAAAATTTGAAAGTTCACCAGCTGAATTTTATTTGCTGTTTGCCCATTATATCAGAAATAGGAGTCGGTTGTTATTTGTATTGTGCTTGTGACGATAGATGTTTTAAATGCTTTTCAACTTCATCTGATGAGGTGGTTGAGATGTTTCAAGATGCCAAAACAGACTTAAAGATTTTCAAAACAAAGATTAAGTGATTGAAATGTGGCAATGGGAGTGTATAAAAGACAGCATTTGCCCAGGAGATGTATGTTTGGTAAATGTAGAGAGAAAGCAGCGGGAGTAGCAAAAAACAAAACTGAAACATTCTTTTCATCATGAAAATTGATGACCTATCTGTAAGGGGAACCACATGATGTTATCCACAGCAGTTTTCTAGTGAAATAGGAAGGGTTTAAAACTGGTTGAATGCCACTTATTTTGTTTGCTGATAACTGTGCTAAACTTCTATATATGTTTTTTCTCCAAAAAAAAAAAAATGTTTCGTAATATGTGGTTAAAATAACAAGGGAGAATACTACAAAGTTCAAGGAATCTATAAAAGCTTCAGTTTATATGAAACTTTGTATTATGTGAACTTGTTATATGTGGGTTTGACTATAATTAATTCCTATGAGGGTGACCACAGATTTGGCTGAAATGCCTTCCAAGAGATATTTAAATCTTCCAAGATTTTTTACTTGCAAATGTCTTGCCGCGGTGCAGTAGTTTTTATCCGTGCAATATGCAAACAACTGCTTAGAATCAGTAATAATGTATGTACTTCTGTCTGTCTTTAACTAAGAATTCCTCATATTTTAATTTTCAGAGTTCTGGGAGTCCCCCATTTCTGCAGTGAGACTGCCTTCCAAACATCATGCATGATTGAACTAATTCTTGTGAAAGAATCAGCAAGAAGTGACAAAAAAGATCTGAAAAATTGTTTACCCATGCATGCTTTACTATGAGAGAGTAATCAAAAACATGCACAGGCAATGTACAAGATTCAGAAATTTACTTAACTGGGAATAGAAAAGGCTTCATCCACTTATTCACTCAATAAATGTGATAGGCACTGTAAACTTATCCATGTCAAACACATTGTAGTTTACTTTAAAACTTGTTTGTAGATTACTGAATTTACCCATTGTGAGATTTTTCACTGAAACTTTACACTGTGTATTGATGTTAATATGCCACACAGACCTGTTTAATCTTCCCAGTATTTTCTCATTTCAGCCATCAGACATAATTAGTTTTAAAATATTTACTTGTTGCTCTCAGAATTTCTTCACAAAACAGCAGTTCAAACTTATTTACAGTAACCTAAGAAAAAAAAATGCAAAAATGCTCATAACCCATCAATAGCATGTCAAGAAATACCTTACTGATTTTGTATAAAAAAGTTATTGGCATCTGTAGACTTTTTAGGAATTTTATGTGAGCTATATCGGTTTCAAGCATTCAAATTATAATATTTTTTTCTTTTATATAGGGTTTGGCAGGTCGACCAGGATTACCAGGCAAGGATGGTGCTTCAGGAGAAAGGGTAAGTTCCTTAATGTATTATTTATTGCTCAAATTTTTGTTTTCGTATCTTAGTTTCATTCTGTAAAGTGTCGAAGAGTTTGCTGATGCAAAAAGCTCATGAAGACAGCCCTTATTTCATACAGTCTTTCTGACATTGTGTCGAATTGCTCTAGATGCTTAATCTCTGATCTCAAAGAAAATAACTAAAACTTGGTGTGTGTGATGAAGCCAACATGGTGTGCTGTCTCATTCAGCCATACCAACAGTTTATGTGGTAGAAGAAACATATGCAGAGCATGTGCTATTGGATATAGCTTTGAATCCCAGGACAAGACATGATTGTTATATTTGTCTGTCTCTTCTCTGAAACCAGTGGCTCCAAATTTGTAGTGGACAGTGCCTTATAGCCTTTAATGCTCATGAAAGTAATTAAACAACAACAACAAACAAAGCAGCAGAATAACGATATGAAACTGCTAGATATAGAATTGCTAAGAAGAAATTCCTCAAACAATTATTGTCTTTATATCATGATTGAAATGGATAATTATCATTTAATGAAATTTTTTACTGTTCTTCCCATTAGAAGATTCCCGAAATGTTTTTTCAGAAACAACTAACTGGAAAACAGCTATGTTTCTTGTTACATATTTTAACGTTTGCAAAATAAAATTTGATATGTGACAAAAATTTCAATTTCTATTTAGAATAGATAGTCCCAGTCCTTAAAAAAGAAAGATTTTTTCCTCCAGAATTTTTATTTTCACAAGCTGTCTGATGAATTAATAATGTACTAATATATACACTATATTAACAAAGTCACCTGACATCTAAAAAAGAAACATACCATAGCATTCATTGACATACATCAGAACGGTGTCAGTCCACCTTTGGCCTTAATGCATGCACTGACCCTTCGAAACATGCTTTCTACAAGGTTTTGGAGCACAGTGATAGGTATGCGCTTCCATTCTGTACACAATGCTGCCACTAACTGTTGCTTAGTAGTAGGCCTTGGTTCCAAACTTATTATGTGGCACTCTAATTCATCCCATAGGTGCTCTATGGAATTAAGATCAGGGCTCTGTTCTGGCCAGTCCACACGCGATATGGAATTATCGTCAAACCACGCTGTAACAGCCTTTGCTTTATGGCTCGATGCATTATCCTGCTGGTACCAACAAGGTTTGGTTCCATAGTATTGCCACAGAGTTGGTAGGGCATAATTGTCCAGGATATCGAGGAAGATGTGCTAGCTTAACAGGTTTTTCCATGATAACCAATGAGCCAGGACCATACCACGAAAATCACCTCCACACGAGTACACTGCCAGCTCCAAATTTGACCATAGGAACAGTACACTGTGGTAAATAGTATTCCCCCGGCTGCTACCATACCCACACATGGCCGTCAGACTGATGGATTGTGTATCTGGATTCATCAGTCCATAAGACCCATTTCCATTGATCTACGGTCCACGATAATGTTCTTTACACCATGCTAAATGACGAGTAGCATTCCAAGTGGAGATGAAAGGCTAATGAGAAGCTGCACTACCATGGTAATCCATGGAATGAAGTTCTCTGCAAATGGTATGTATACATACCGAGGTTCCAGCATTTTTACTCACCTGTACACTAAGGTCTTGTGCAGTACTCCGTTGAGTAGCTGTAACGACTCTCCTGAGACTTTGACACCTTTTATCACTGGTTTTCTTTGGTCTGCTGGTATGTTTTGCTGTTTCAGGCATGCCATGTGTCTTCCACTTATTCAGTATGTCCAAAACAGTTGACTTGGGTATGTTTAAACACCTCTCGGTTTATCTTATGAACAGTCCACTAATGTAACACCTAACAATCTTTCCTTTCTCAAAGTCGGTTCTCTCCCACTGCAACATTTTCACTCAACCTCACAGTGTGATATGATCACGATCAGCTGCAGGCGTGCATTTTTATACCATTTGCAGCTGTACCGCACATTTCCACAATGCAGCGAATCCATTAATTTGCTTTTGAAGAGGTGTCCAGTGACTTTTTTCAATATAGTGTATGTATCATCCATAATTTTAATAATTAATGACATCATAACACCTCTAATTATTATCTTGCAATAAAAGAATTGAATTTATGGGTTTTATAGAAGTAAATTTGTCTATATTTTGTGGACAAATTTTTGGGTAGTTCTCCTACCCTTTCTCAGGACTACAGTAGGTATTGCCACTCATGAGACAAATTATTCAGTTTTGTACCTCTTCTCTCTGTTGTAATTGGAGAGTGCTGTGAAGTAGAAAAAAATGCACATACTACATTAAAAAGGAGAAAAAAATATGCAGAATATGTTACTAAGTTTATTGACAAGAAAAAAATAATTAAAAACCAAATATGAATTATAAACCAAATCACCTTATTGTTCTTAAAGAATTCAAAAATAATAATGAAATAATTGCTTTAAAAGCTGACAAAAGCAAATCTCTTATGCTTATGGAAAAAGAAATTAGAAAAATAAAAGAACTTGGCAAACCTAAAGAAGATATAGAAGATAACCTACTGGAAATAACAATGGATAACTATAATGACCTGTTAAAATCTTTACAAAGAAACAACCAGATAAGTTCAGATTTCAAAATACTTTCAAAGTTACATTGCACAATACCTCAGGTGTATAGAACAATTAAGCTTCATAAACCAGATAAATCATTAAGGTCTATTGTGGACTCAAAAAGCTCTCCTTAAATCTACAATATCATCTCCTGAGCCAAGTGAAAAAACGTTTTATAGATCCTCCTACATTACAAAAAAAAAAAAAAAACCTCAAAAGATCTCATAGTTAAGTTAGAAGAAAACTTTTCCACGCTTGAACATCCTAATAATAGCTAGTCTGGATATAGCATCTACTGTATGTATACTATCATAAATACAGATTGCCTTTTGGAGTTTCTCGCAGAGCATTTGTCTGATAAAATAGTCTTTCATAATAACAGCAAAGAACTTATAAGAATTTATGAGATATTAATTTTTTTCTTTAAAAAAACTATTTTCAGTTTGGAAGCAAATTCTGCATCCAAATTTCTAGAGTAGCAATGGGCTCACCTGTAGCTGCACTTTATCTTACAAATTATTATGTAGGCAAACTGGTAGGTACTAATTGCATCTTCAATCTTCTGTTTTTAAGCAAGATATGTGGATGATGTTGTTTTCATTTTAGACAACATAAATACATCTCTTCCATGCGACATACTGAACTTGTTCAACTGTAGACAAAAATTTGAAGTTCACCCTGAAGTTACACTGTAGATGAAAATTTGAAGTTCACCCTGAAGTTACACTGTAGATGAAAATTTGAGGTTCACCCTGAAAATGCCAAAAGATAATCAGCTCAACTCTTTGAACTTGACTTTAAAAGAATTGAAATGTGATTATGTAAGGAACCTTCCAAAAAATAATAAAATGTTACAAAGAAAAATTGAAAATACAGGTTTTATCTAGGTAATTTGTAAATATTTGGTGGTCAAACTTTTGAACTAGAACCTAAATTCATTGTCAAGACCATGTCACTGGAATAATTTTTGTTTAATTAAACATAATTAACTCAGTTAGGTTTTCCTATAGTTCCAGAGCTTTATGATATGTAAATATAATTCCTTTGATAGAAATTTTGTCAGACATTACTGTTTCATACAGATTTAACACATTATGTTGTTATATATTCTTTTTTATAAAAATTATTTCCATTCAAACATGCTGCTCAAAACCTATATCCATTATCTTTAAGTAGTGAAAGATTTACGATCTCTTTTACCACGTTATACTCTGGATGACGGAAGCAAAAGTTTCTTGTATTTAGAAGAGAGTACTATTGTAAAATAAAATAAAAAACTGTACTCACAAGTTTTGATGGTCCTTTTCTTTTATTATTTTCATCTCAAAGTACATGTAACATGTAATTTTCAGTCATGAAGAAAACTCTGCTACATATCACACATCCGCTGGAACATATGCAAATTTCTTTACAGGTATTCACGTTCTCGACTGCGGACATCCCGAGGACTTCTATGTCACCAGGTAAGTATGTAAGGCTTAAAAAGGAAAATCTTGGTGAAAAATCCCGATGAAGCTTGAAAGAGTCTAAAAACTGTGAGATGATGAACTTTAAAAATTCCTAGTTAAAACATCAAGAAACCTCCAGCCATGACGCTTTAGCTAGGAGTTTTTAAAGTTTGTCATCTCATAGTTCATAGACTCCTTCAAGCTTCATGGGTTTTTTTAACCAAGATTTTCCTTTTTAAGCCTTACATACTTACCTGGTGACATAGAAGTCCTCGGGATGTCCGCAGTCAAGAACGTGAATATCTGTAAAGAAATTTGCATATGTTGCAGCGGATATGTGATATGTCAACAGAGTTTTTTTCATGACTGAAAATGACATCTTATATATACTTCAAGATGAAAATAATAAAAAAAAGGACCATCAAAACTTGTGAGTAGTTTTTTTTATTTTATTTTACAATAGTATTTACTATTGTAAATACTATTGTAAAAAAAAATACAAAAAACTTTTGCTTCTGTCATCCAGAGCATAATGTGGTAAAAGCAATTGTAAATATTTCACTACCTGAAGATAATAATGGATATAGATCTAACACAGTTAAGTTTTCCTATAGTTTATGATATCTAAAAATAATTACGTACCACAAGGGACTTTTCGAGAAACTGAAAAGGATCGGAGTAAAATATAATATCAGGCTAGCTCCAGATCTTAATAACAAAATAAAGAAATTCCTGCCAGCTTTAAAGCAGAAAGAATTGGACATCCAATTGCAGGAAGGAGTAATTTACTGCATCGACTGTAACTGCGGACTCAGCTATATAGGAGAAACAGGGGGAAGTATTAAGGTCCGAATGAAAGAACACCAAGCAGCTATTAGGAACATTGGGAACAAAACAGGGCTAGACAGACATGTACAAGCAAGTGGACACTCCATAAATTGGGACTCAGTGAAAATAATCGCCCACCAGTCAAACTTAGTAAAGAGAAAACTAGAAGAAGGGATCGAAATAGCAAGAAGAAGAAGTACCACAATTAACGATAATTGCGGATGGTCTCTTCCAATTGAGTGGCAGCAACTACTCCAGTGACATAGTCCTGATGACGAACTAGGCTTTAGTTCGAAAATTTGACAACCAACTTTCATTAAAAATAACCTCTAAAAGACCCGTAAAAAAAAAAAAAAAAAAAAAAAAGTTATTCCACAATAATTTCTGTGTAAAATATTTTATCACTCTATAAACATCCCTCTCTTTCCTTTTGTTTAGGGTCAGCCAGGTGCTGATGGAAAACCAGGAGAGCCTGGACCACAGGTAAATTCTGTTTTATATATATATATATATATTTCTTACTACTATGTGGTCTTGTTAGCATGACAGTGATATTATATATGAATGATTTTTCATTATTTATTTCTCCCTGTATCTTCTACAGTGGCAGTGAATACACCAAGCTGTATTTCAGATGATGTTAAGGAATTAATCCAACCAGGAATGTATATGGCATATATTGATTTTTTTTTTTTTTTCGGAAGGGGGCAGATGAAAAATGAAAGTTTTTGAAATCCACCGGAACAAAACAAAAAGTTAATGAAAAATAGAAGAAAAAATTAAAGCATTTTTTCTCTAATGTAAGTGGATGCTTTTTTACTAAATTAATGCATTTTTTTCTAACATAAGTTGCATTTTAACCAAAAACAAAAATATGAAATGCTTTTGGGAGCAAGGCCCCTTGCGCCTCCTCTAAATACATTCCTGAATCCAACAGATACTTCACATTTTTTGTGAAACTGTCAGCTTGGCAGTTAGGTAAGAAAAAAACGGTTTTTAGTTCTTGCATCATAACACAAAACTGCATTACATGGTGAATAAGCTTATAGCCAAAAATGTATCTTAGAGTTTTGCCTGCTGGGATACATCATTACCTTTTAAAGATGGTTTCCATAATTTCAAAAATTACCAATAGACGTCAGTTTCTTGAAAATAGTATCAGATTCAGTTTCTTCCATACTAAAAAAAATCCTGTTAAAGCTAATCCAACTGTGCTTTTACATACATACATACATACATACATACATACATACATACATACATACCGCTATTGTTCTCTGATGTTCAGAGATTAGCTCCTCACAGAAAGAACTTACTGTTGCTGTTTCAAACATCTCCATTTACAACGATCTCGGCACACAGCTCAAGCTTTATTCACAGCCATCACGCACCACACACGAGACCTTTTGTACTTCATACTCATTATCTTTTTTCATGCAGACATTCTTGAATCTGGTCCTCTTATGATTTCCCTGGCCTTCCTCTACCTTTCTTTCCTGCCACTTGGACTGAATAAATTCTCTTAGTTATCACTCATTCTTTCAACATGGCCAAACCACTTAAGAATACTCTCCACCTTGCTAACAACATTTTGCTTCACATTAAACATCTGTAACACATCTTCATTCCTCACACGATCAGAGCGTGTCTTACCACAAACCCCCGTAATTAACGCATCTCCCCAGCACACAAATGACTTCTATGTCTTTTCTGCAGTTCCCATCTTTCACTGCCATACATCAGAGTAGGAACAAGTACACTCTCGTACACAGCTATTTGGGACTTTCTTGAGAACCCATCATTCCTGTGAAATCCTCCTAAAGCAGCTATGACTTTCAACGAAGAATTCACTTTCCTACTAATTTTGCCATCTAATTTGTTCTCTCTATCAAACATACTTCCTAAATAGAATACAAACTTATTCACCCGACCAATATCTGTGCCATTAAGACTTAGATCTTGCATACAGTGCTAATAGTTCCTTGCTCAAAAACCACAGTTTTGGTTTTTCTCTTATTTATACTCAGTTTGAAATTCATACAAGCTTCGTACATCTGGGCCAACATACTTTGCAACTCACTTTTGCTCTGTGTCATCGGCATAGAGCAATCTGCACACACAGATATTACCAAGACATAAACCAGTATTGTCCATCTTGGGATCACACGTGCATGCATCAATAAATATATTAAACAGCCATGGTGGCATTACACAACCTTGTCTGACTCCTGCACCAATAGAAAACCATTTATTTGTACACATGCTGTATTTACATTTTGCATTTTGTATTTTACATTTTGTTTGGTAGTCAGCATACATTGCTTTCATGCTTTTAGCTGTAAAATAAACTTTATTAACATCCAAAAGGTTTTTTTTTTTTTTTTTTTTTTTGGTCTTTATGTTTTGTTACTTATGGTGTAGAAAAGCTGTAATTCCCTTTTCATCCATTGAATCACTCTCACAAACCTTGAAAATCATTTTTCTGAAGTGGGAGGTGAACCAAAAATCTCTGAACTTATATCTGAACATGAATTCATTACATGACCAGGACAATACATTTCAAAGCAACTGAAGTATAGTATCTGAACAAACATCCAGTTTGCTGTAGTTGAGACACCCATTCTTCATAATAGTAATGACTATTCTACACTGGTAACAGGCTCTAGGTCAGAAATTTCCAGTTCCTAAAGCAGCGTCATATACTTCAGTTGCCTAGAAATGTGTTGTCCTAGGTTATGTAATGGTAACATAGATGAAAATTGAGAAATGTAGCATTTATTTCTGCTTCATAAGATTACAATTTTCAGGTTTTTCAGAGGCATCAGCTGCACAGTAAAAATAAATTATAGCATTTTGATGCAAGAAGGAATGGGCTTATTTACCAAGCAAATGATTCAGAGATTTATTCCTCCACTTTCACGATGTTTATTTTTTTGTGTAGTTACAAAAAATAATCCCATTATGATTATGCAAACACAGTTTCTATTATATTGAAGTAAAGTGCAGTTTACTACTGTTACTTGTATTTAAATATTATAGACATAGCTTATGGAGTATGCAGTATATAGCTACCAAATAAAATGTAAAAAAAAGGTAAGTTTTTAAAACATACCCCACAAATTGCTCTTTTTTTTTTGTATTTTACATTTTGTTTGGTAGCTGTATATCACATCCTCCACAAGCTATGTAGTATGTATTATTTAAACTCAATTAACAGAATCAATAGTAGCAAACTACTTAATAAACAGGAAAAGTACACCAACTATACTCAAAATAATAAAACCATACTAGTGATCCAAATTTCTTGGCATAGAATAGAAATCAAAGTTTCCAAGCTTTCGGATACCAACCAGATGGCTTTTTCTAGGAAGGTAGACAGCAAATAACACCCTGCCTGTATTATTCAGTTTGCTGTCTACATTCCTTGAAAAAGTCATCTGGTTGGTGTGCAAAATCTTGGAAACTTTTATTTCTATTCTATGCCAAGAAATTTGGATCACTGTACTATTTTGAGTAGAAAACTACATTTTACTCCTTCTATGTATCCTAATACCATGTATAAAAGTACAGAATTTGTAGCTGCTGTTATAATATTTGATACACATATAAAAAAAAATTACTGTTGGAATCATTTAACAGCCGCAAGATAATTTTTAAGTCTCTGAATGCACTACTTTTTTTCTGTAAACAAAAAGAGTGAACATTCATTGATCCATACAAGTACTGTAGTACTTGTTGGGTTAATAATGCATGGAAGACCTAAAAGGAAAGTTTATGTACACAAATCAACATCATGTTTTTTATTGTGTGCCTTAATGTGGATTCTGAATTAATAATTATAATGAATGCTTATTTTGCTGCAAAATGGTATTCTGCAAACTTCTGATTTTTTATATATTTTTTTTTGTGCTGGGTTATTTTCAACTAATATTACTAGGTATATATGTATGTAGCCAGTTACCAAAAGCATTAAATTGGCTGTACATAATGCAGTATTTTGATTTTTCCTCTTTTGCAGCAGTAAAAGTTTGATACAAAGTAAGGGGCCGCCCTGGTGGCACAAGCTCTGATTTCTGACCATTCGCCCAAGATGGGTCCAGGTTCAAATCCCGGTGAACCACGGATGTTGTATTTGTCTTATGGCACTGACTGTATCCCTTCCCTGAAGCCAGTAGCCCTAAATTGGGGATGGGCAACTGCTTATGGCCCATCGAGTTGTTCAAGGTGGCCATTAAACCCCCAAACTAAAAAGAAAAAAGTAAAGGGCTCCGTAAGAGGTTAGAAGCTGCAAATATAAAAATTGTAAGGAAAGTATCTGGGGGAAACAGGTAGATTCAGTGGCAGAAAAAGATTTATAAGCAGATATTAGAATTAAGCTGGGTACTTTCTTTGATAGAAGAAAAAGTCAGTGCGAGCATATTGACATGGTATGAACACGTGTGTTGAATGGGAGAGGAAATATTGCCCAAACAGGTATTAAATTCTGTGGCAATCATATTTAAAAGTCACCATTCATGATTCATTCATTTTCATGCTTATCTGCAAGAGGTACATTGTATACCCATTTTTTTATTCAAAATTACAAAATGCCATAGCTTATTACACATATTTCTTATATGAATTCATTCACTTCTTAATTGTATGTCTGCATCTCCATGGCATGAAGTTGATTATTATTATTGTTATTATGTTTTGCTTGGTGCTTTGTGGAGAAACCTGGCATTTGCACCATAAAACCCACAAAGCCAGTTACACAATAATTCACAGGTCTGCCACAATTTTATTGTTTGAGACTTGTCTGTTTCTTATTAATTCCAATGTGCTGATTTTAAAAATGATGCTGACATTTGTGTATCATGTACAGCATTTAAAAAAATTGAGATTTTCAAACCACTGGGTTAAGCAAAAAAAAAAAAAAAAAGTAAAAATTTTGTAAGTTACTGATTCTCTCTGATTGCCTACAAAATAATGTGACTCAAACATGTGTAACAGATCTGTAGTTGAATCTGGTGGCACTTAGGGAGGGTATGGGGAAGTACTGAGGAATAGCTGGGTTAACAGAGCAGCACAGCATGCTGAAAGAGGACTCAAATATGTCTGAACTTGTAACTGAGCCAATCTCCACCTCTCTTAAAGCTAAAAACTGCCAGTTGGAGTTGTGTCTCTCTACTGAACAGTCTTTTATTAGTTGTCTGTTGTATATGTCTGATTTTAATGTAGTTAATGGTAGTGTTTGTGAAAATGGCTGCACAAGGGTGTGATAACTATCTGGAAGTTTGTTATATTTGCGGTGAGTTTGTTGTTAAAAAGCACCAGAGAAACATTGCAGACTTTATAAAAAAATCTTGGGCAACATAGAGAGAGAGGGAGAGAGTAGAGAGAGAGGGAGAGAGTAGAGAGAGAGGAGAGAGAGAGAGAGAGAGAGATAGTCAAGGTACACAAAGTTTCCATGTTTCTTTTGTGAATGAGAGAGTCAAGAGTCTACACTGGACACAGAAACAATGGCCAGGTAGATGTAGGCTTACATGAGGAACAAAGAATATTGTGCGAGAGCGTTTGGTTGATCCAGGAAAGGTCCGCTTTTCTCCTTTACATATAACACTTGGCTTAATGAAATACTTTTTTAAACTTTTACCACAAGATAAAGATGGATGTAATATTTTGTGCAAAATGTTTCCAGGATTGTCAGATGACAAGCTCAAAGAAGGCATATTTGTTGGACCAGGCACAAGGAAACTAGTTCAAGTTGAGAATTTTGATAACTCATTTCTTGGCTCAATTAACTGTATAGTGTAAATACACTACTGTAATTTTCTGTTCAACATGTATTACGGTGTGATCTGAGGTCCCGAAGAGCCCGGTAAATATGTCATCTAATGCAAATTTTTATAATTTATAAAAATTCTATATCCGAAATAACTGCAACTTACCATTTTTTATGTGAAGCCATCCCAATGTTTATCAATTCTCAGCTTTGTTCTGTCAGATGCGGTCTTCCATTATTTGTTAGGCCTAATAGTATTCGTGTGTCTTTATGCATAGGTGCACCCTGATTGATTAACTTGAAACAAAAAGTGTATCTGTGCATGAAGATTTTAGGCCTAACACTCAAATAGCATTGGGCCTAACACAGAATGGAAGGCTGCATTTGACAGAACAAAGCTGAGGATTGATAAACATTGGTACAGATGCACATAAAAATGGTTAAGTTGCAGTTATTTCTGATACAGAATTTTTATAAATGATAAAAATCTGCTTTATGTGAGATATTATCGGGATCTTCAAGACATCAGATCACAATGTAATACACTGACGGAAAAAAATCCCAACACCACGAAAAAATAGCTGTAGAGGAATGAAATGGCGGCAATACATTTGTATAGGTAACATATTTAATCGATTAAGGTTTCAAGATCACAGCTTATTGTAAGCGCGAGAAGAGCCATTTTAAATGTGAAATGCTGGTACATTAATAACCGGTGTAACCGCCAGAATGTTGAATGCAAGCCCGCAAATGTTCATGCGTTGTGTTGTACAGGTGCTGGATGTCAGTTTGTGGGATGGAGTTCCATGCCTGTTGCACTTGGTCGGTCAATACAGGGACGGTTAATGCTGGTTGGGGGTGACGCTGGAGTTGTCGTCCAACGATGTCCCATACGTGCTCGATTGGTGAAAGATCTGGTGACCTAGCAGGCCACGGCAACATGTCGACACTCTGTAGAGCATGTTCGGTTACAACAGCGGTATGCGGGCGAGCATTATCCTGTTGGAAAACACCCCCTGGAATGCTGTTCATGAATGGCAGCACAACAGGTTGAATCACCAGACCGATGTACAACTGTGCCGTCAGGGTGCGTGGGATAACCACAAGAGTGCTACTGCTGTCATAGGAAATTGCTCCCCAGACCATAACTCCAGGTGTAGGTCCAGGGTGTCTCGGCCGCAGACAGGTTGGTTGCAGGCGCTCACCTGGCCTCCTTCTAACCAACACATGGCCATCACTGGCACCCAGGCAGAACCGTCTTCCATCAGAAAACACAACAGATCACCACTCCGTCCTCCAATGAGCTCTAGCTTGGCACCACTGACATTGCAAATGGCAGTGGTTTGGAGTAAGTGGAATGCACACTACAGGGCGTCTGGCTCGGAGCTGTCCATCAAGTAACCGATTTGTAACAGTTTGTTGTGTCACTGTGGTGGCAACTGCAGCTCGAATTGCTGCCGCAGACGTGGTATGATGCGCCACGGCCATACGCCGTACACGGCGGTCTTCCCTCTCAGTAGCTCCACGTGGCCGGCCGGAACCCGGTCTTCTTGAGGCAGTACCTTCCCTTGACCACCGCTGCCAACAATCATGCACAGTGGCTACATTCCTGCCAAGTTATTCTGCAATATTGCGGAAAGAAAATCCACCTTCTCATAGCCCTATTATACGACCTCGTTCAAACTCCGTGAGCTGTTGATAATGGCTTCTTCGTCTTCTTAAAGGCATTCTTGACTAACATCAACACCCTATGTCGAATCTCAACGATAACTAACGCTCACGAACGTTACAGCGCGTATTTACAGCAAACCTGCTTTGCATGTTCCAAGGAGCGCTACTAGCGCCACACGTATGCGCCGAGCGCGAAATTTGCATAGACGTCATCTTACAGATGTACTCTCACCGCCTACCAACTGTCGTTTATCTAACACAACCCCTTCTTGGTGTTGGGATTTTTTTTTCCGTCAGTGTATGTGGTGAATAGAAAACTGCAGTAGATTGCAGTGGTGTATTTGCACTATATAGTTAATTGAGCATATAACCATGTAATTTTAAGGTATACTATTTGATACTGAAAGCCAAATGAATTCAGTCGTTTCTCGGCATTGAAGAAGAAGCATGGATTGCCTTCAGAGATGTCATGCAAACATAACTACAGGGAAATGTAAAGATAGTGTTGGAAAAGTTTAAGCTGGGCAATATGCCAAAAGCGTTCACATGAGCCACAACATGAATGATGGCGATTGAAGATAAGTGTCACAGAATAGGATTAGAGCTTATTGTTATGAATACTTTGTGACATTCTGAATTTAATTTATGAATTTAAACATGTGGGTAATCTCATAGCATCAAACAATAGACACACACACACAATCTTTAGGGGGAAAAAACATATCACCCCGGAGTTCAGGGCATCGGGATGTAATATGAGGCTCAAAATACATTTCCTGGATGATCATTTGGACTGCTTTGCAAAAAATCTGAGGGCTTTGAGTAAAGAGAAAGTGAAAGGTTTTTATCAGAATATAAAGGAGATGGAGAGAAGGTACCAAGGCAAAGGAGTGTCAACATTGGGCAGTTACTACAGGATGTAACACAAAGAGACGCCACAAGAAATATATAAATGGAAGTGTAAAATGCAAAGTTTTGAAGGTGAAAAACAGAGATTTTGTATGAAGGAGTCTAAAACACATTGGATATGAGGACAAACGATATCTATAAACATTTTAAATGCTCTGGATGTACCTTCAATAACTAAAAAAAATCTGTATTTTTTCCTATTTGATAATCTATTATTTAATGCATACTCTGCCCAAAGTGCTACATCATTTCGTGAAAAAACTTTGTGATAAGATAAAGAGTCAGCACCACAAATATGTGCAACAACTGCCAATATAACTCAACTTTTAATATGTAATATTTTGTAGGATTATGTGAGTTCATATGTAAAAGACAGAGTTATTTAATTTACTGCTGTGTTTCCTTGGATGAAAAATATGCATTAAAATACAAAGTGTAATTAATGTATTTTAAAATTTGATATCTTGTACAGGTATAATATAAATCTGGAAGTACGTAACGAAAATATTTCTGTTTTAATTCATAGGGAATACAAGGTCTTCCAGGACTGATGGGATTACCAGGGACCAAAGGGGATCAAGTAATACTAATTCTTTTGCTGAATTTTGTATTTTTTGTTAAATACTTGAAGATATCATATTCTCTCTTACAAATATTGAAGAATAATCATTTCAGTGTCTGTCGTGATACATGATAGATCTGATTATTGAAATGAAAGAGATTAAAAGATTCTGTTTAGCTTCTCAAAGATATGTAATCTCTTACTTATGTTAGAGACACTCAGAAAGTGCAAACTGATCTTTATAGTATTTCATGTTTGCAGTTAAGATTGATTTTTGATGTTCAGAATGATATGGCACATTTTTTAGTGAAATTTTTAGAGGTTAGTAAATTGATATAATCTACTACTTGAATCTAAAACTTGTCATTCCAGTCTTATTACTAATTTATTCTTGTAATGTAATAATGCATTTTACAATGAAGAACTTATAGCCATAGTGGGCTAATCCACATTTTGTAAAAATGGAGAAAATGAGCTCTAAATTGAAGGGAACTGGTGACTGAACTAACATACCTGGACATGTTAGAGTTCATTTTCTCTGTTTTTACAAAATGTGAGTTAGCCCAGTATTGCCATAAGGTCTTCAATTGCTTCTTAAATTTACTATATTGGAATAGTGCATTTTATTTACTGTCACTGAATGTGCATTAGCATGGAAGTGAGATGTGACTGTGATGGAACAAGTATGATAACTGTATAGCAAGTGCATTGAGGTAAAGTTCTTAACACTGCTTTGCTTGCCAGTTATCAACAAAAGTAGACCTTTATAAATGTACAGAGGATGTTCACACATTTTTAAAACGTTTTAGATAAGAAATTACAGAAAATAAAAGTTCAAAAAATTGAAACTGGTAACAGCGTGTTAGATGAACATGAAAGAAACATCTGCTGGCTGCCGTTAATTATCGCCTGCTAAGAAAATGGTGCATGTAAACAAGATGTGGATAGGTTATGTTTTTCCTCTTTACATAGAGCGATATTCATATTCTGTAATTAAAAAATGCTGTGAAAATCATGGAATTAGCATTTCTAAATGTAAAATAAGCAATATTCTTAATAATAGAGGGAAAATTGTCAACCATTGCTTTTAACAGGAAAAAGAACATCAAACAAATATCCAAAGAAAATGCCTACTTTTACGACTATTTCAAAAGTAAGGTCTCTAGTCTTAAAAGAAAATCCACTGACCCACTAAGTCGTTAAAAATCTTGGTATCAGCTGTAAACAAGATAATAAAAAATATTTGAATCTGAAAAAAAAAAAAAATTCACCGTCTTTAGTCTAGGCACATGGCTAAGCTCAGAATGCCATGTAGGCTTCTTTATGAAAATCACTTGCCCGGAGACAGATGGAAGTTTCAATTGTAACTATTGATGAAGCATGGATCTACCTAAATTACTGTAACAAAACAGGTCGATTTACTATCGCAAAATAGCAGAAAAAGACTTACAAACTTGGTTCCAAGAATCCAAAGAAAGTTTCAGTAGAGGATTCACGATTATTGCTAGTTTCTCTTACAATGGGAAATAAAAGTTAAGAAAAGTTGAAAAGAATGTTAAAATCAATTCTATGTCTTACTAAAATAATGTTTAACTCCTATATTTAAAGAGAAAATACCATTTCTTTATCCATAGAGACTTCAAAGAGTAGAACTCTGTCAGGATAAGGCTACCAGTCATACATCCAAATATGCCACTCTATTTCTTGAAAAAATGAAAAATGAGATGAGTATCAAGTCTATACCTTTTGCTCATAGTCCATCAAAGTCCCCTGATGTATCACCAATGGACTATTGTGCCTTCATACTGCTAAAAAGAGCGCTTTTTAAATGCAGACCTAAAACAATGATTGTACTATGAAAAGCTGTGGAATAGGAGTGGAATAAAATACTAATTTTAAGAAATGCCCTGTTATCTTGGAAATCTAGATGTAGGTTCATAGTCCAGAGAAAGGACTATGAGATAGAACATTTAAGAAAGAACTAATTTTATTTTAAACATTAATTACATTGCTGGAAAATCATTCAAAAAATGTGTGAATATCCTCTGTATTTTTATAAATTAGCAATTAATTTATTTTGTAAATTAATTGTTGCAGAAATGTAAAGATCGTGAAAGGTAAAATTTGTTGACTGGACCCAAAATTTCAAATCACATTATAAATAGTCATAGGAAATGGGATAATTTTATCATTTTTTTATCTTTATAACAATGTGATAATTTAGCTTTTGAAGCTGAAGTTAATTGAAATGAAAAATAATATGCAAACTAATAATTCATTAGATGCATATTGGGTGGAAGGTCATACAATGAAGACTTCAACTTTAAAGTGTACTTTTCATTAGTAAACATAAACTTCATGAGAAGTCTTTTGCTGGTGAATAGGTAGAAATGAATTACTATAACTTATTTGAAAAATGAAAGAATTACAAGATCTTGATTTATTCAAAAAGAAAAAAAAAGAGAGAAAATTAAGAGGAAACAAGGTACAGTTGGAATTTTTAGTAGCCTGTTGAGACCTACAGTTAATAACTGAATACTTAAAAATAATTCAACTTTGAATAAAAAAGATAACAGCATCATAAAATCCTGTGAAGTTAAATGATTGTAATGTCAACTGATTTAGAAAAGAAGGATGATTTATAATCTGCAAGAGGAATATTTGAAGTCATTTATGAAAGGAATTTTTTATACAAATTATAAGACTTTAAATAACAGAAACATTTTGCAATAGGCCAAATTTGAAAAGAAATTTTAATTATTGTAGAGAATAAAGTTGAGCAAAAACTAAGGAAACTAATTTAAAAAATAAATTTAATTTAATTAAAATTACAGTTTACACAATTGAAACTCTTTTTCCCACATGTATCAGAATTATTCTGTTGTTGAATTAAATTATGTGCAAGAAGCAGCTTTACAAAAAGATATGAAATATGGTTACCCACAATCTATTCTCTCCATTGAGAAATTCCAAAATTTTAATCAATTATTACAAATATCCCCAATTCTGAAAAAGTTTTCATTTATATTAAACTGTATATAATTATGCTAAAAGAATGCAGTAATCAATATAAAGCAAATTACAAAATAAACTTAAATGTTAATACTCCCTCCAACTGTTGGAATTAAGAAATAACCTACTTCCCAGGATAAGTGAAGCTGAAAAATCCAACCAGATTATATGTAGGATTACACAGTTTTGACTAAGATTCAAAAATGCAACACTAATAGAATTCAGTTGTGAAATTAAAAAAAAAAAGACCCTACTGATGATAATCAAGTAAATTATCTGATTAAAATTAGAAGCCATAGCTTATTACCCTTACAAATAGAGAATGCTTATCCTATTGATGCTTCATTGTCTAAGATATTTTCCAAAATAAAAACTCACAAAGAGAATAACCCATTAAGGTTAATGATTGCAGAACTGATTCACAATGAAAATGCAAGGGGAAGGCAGTAAATACAGAGTAAGTCACAAATAGTTATGATATAGCTGATAATGGTAGTTATTAGTTTCTAAAGGTGTCATTAGGTGGCAGCACAATTCATCTTACTCATAGTTCAATGTAGCAGACCCTAGGTATTGCATGGGCATGCAAAGATCAAATTGCAAATGGAGATCATATTCGAGAAGTGTACGACCAAAGAGCAGTGTGCTGTTGTGAATTTTCTTTGGGCAAAAGGACTTCCTGCAAGGGATATTCATATCGAAATGTTTCCTGTCTATGGGGAGAAATGTTTGTCACATAAAGTGCTACATAACTCGGTTGATAAATTCTCTCAAGGAGGTTCAAACGTTTTTGTTGTGAAGACTGATCTGGTCATCCTGTTCAGATTGTGACAGAAGCAACTGCGAGGCGGGTGCAGGAGATGATTTGAGCTCACAGGCAAGTAACAATTGACAATGTAGCAACTGAAGTAGGGTTTTCTCATAGTTTAGCCTACAGCATAATGCATGATCATTTGAATTTCCAGAAAGTGTGCTCATGACGGGTGCCCTGAGAACTGACTCAGAAACACAAAATGAACTCAATGGGCCTGTCCTTGCAACATCTGTCTTAGTACACATATGAAGGAGAAGACATTCTTAACATGATTGTTACTGGAGATGAATCATGGGTGCATCACTACCAACCTGAATCAAAGTGTGCTTCAATACAATCGAAACTTCCCTCTTCACCTTCAACCTAAACATTCCAAATTTTGCCATCAATAAGGAAGGTTATGCTTACAGTGCTTTGGGGATTCTCAAGGAGTGCTCTTAGCCCATTTCCAGAAGCAAGGTGAGAATGTGAATGCTCATCATCCTGTGAAGTTCCGTTGATGCTTCAGGATCCAATTCGAAAAAATCATCCAGACCTACTGACAAGAGGAGACTGCTCCATCATGACAATGCCGGACCTCATACAGCTCAATTAACCCAGCAGAAAATGAAACAACTAGGCTTGGAACTTTCTGAACATCTGCCTTACAGCCCTGACTTAGCCCTGAGCAATTTTCACTTGTGTGGTCTGCTAAAATCTTACCTTGGCAGCAAACATTTCACGAATGACAAAGAGGTTGAACATGAAGTGCGAATGTGGCTAAGATAGTAGACCCAAGACTTCCATGCTGCAGGTTTTGGCACATTGATAAAGCGATAGGATAAGTATATCAGTATTGGTGGAATTTATGTTCAGAAATAAGGAGAAGTGTAAAAGTAATAATAAATGTTTTTTAAATAACTGTTTGTGTGACTTATTTACTGACTTCTCATATTTAAAGTTGCAATTAAATATTCTTTTGCATGTTCAAGACATTCAAACTTGAAATTTCTTGTTCAAAGAATAAAGAAATCAAATTTATACCCCTACGAGACTGTGCAAATTAGTTTTTTTCTTTGAAACAAATCTCAAGCATAGTTTAAATGCATTTTTTAATTAATTTTCTAAGTTCTGATTTATTTAGTTATAATGTAGCTCAAAATTAATTGTTTAAATATTTAGGGTGAAGCAGGACAAGATGGACAGTCTGGCCCACCAGGACCACCTGGACCTAGAGGAGATTCTGGCAAGGAGGGTTCCCCTGGACCTCCTGGACCAGCTGGGCCATCAGGTGAAGCAGGAGAGAGAGGTCCACCTGGACCCCAGGGTGCTACTGGCTTTCAGGTAGGTTTGTAAGAAGCATCAGTATTGGCTGCAATGTTGTCTTTGTTGTATGTTTAGACATTCTGTACAAAGTAAAATATCTTGGGGGGGGAGTGTATCATGTGTCCAGATACCTGTCCATCTGTTGGTTGCTGCTGTTGTCTGTCTTTGACTTTGTGCTGAAACTCATGGACCAGTATTGGTAAGTTTTGTAACTTTGGCTTTCAGCTGAAACTCATTGACCAATACCAATAAATTTTGTCAAGATACCCTTAGCTGAGTGCAAAGTGAAAGTGGTGTAGATAATTAGATTTGTATGAAACTTACTATGAAAAATGTATATATGAATAAAATTTCAAAGTGCTTTGAATAGTGTTAGACCACGCACAGTACAAGTACAGTATAGCAATAACTTAATCAAAATCATGAGGGAAAAAATGAAATGCATGCAATGATTCTAATTAAATTTGATACAAGTCCAACACAGTTTGTCAACAAATTTTATTGCAGAAAGAAAAGTGACAAGAACGCTGCAAGCGGCGTGAAATATCAACATAATAGAAATATGGCAAGCATTGTAATATTAGATATACAGTGAAGCAAAGTGCAGAGCCAACGTTACAATATAACGAATGACATAGTAAAAACCTAAACATAGTACAAAAATACAAAAACCAGAGCAATGTCTCCAGGACATTGAATAGATGCACAAAACATAATAAAAGCATGTGACATTTTAGCAGTAAAATAAAGCACAAGTAAAGATCTGTACATATTTACATGCAGATGCCAAATCATATCAAAAGAAAAGGTGAGACATGAATTGATGAAAATGTATACATGTATGGGCCAACGGCACCCAATAACCAAAATATAAAATGTTAAAACAGCACACATGTGCGCATACAGGGGTTACAGAGTAAACGTTATAGATCAGTGCCTTGAACCTGTGACACCAGAACATAGTGCAGATAAAATACAGAATGAAAAAATTACAGGTATATAGAGGCAAACTCACAAATAGAAGGAATAGACAGGCATAGGATGCAAAGTCACAGATATACAGGCATATAGTTCCAAAATCGTAAACAGAAAATATATACAGACATATAGATACAAAATCACTTACAAAATTCGAGCACTGTGCACAAAAGCAGAAGATGAACGGGGAAAAAAAAACGCGAAGGCTCTACAATAAGCAGAAAAGAGCCTCGTAGCAGGGAAGAAAAGATGCGCTAACGGAGCACAGTCCATTGAGCACAGGGCATAATATAAAATGTTCTACAACATAAGGTGATGAGGTGCAGAATGACAAAACAGATGCGAGCACAAGAACAGTACTGCCGCAGTAATACCATACAAGAAAATCACACTTAAAACCAAAGAAAATGGTGGATACAATTCATGATTGATAAATACTATGTACAAGCAATTCAAAACAGTATGTACATGGTGATACAGACAAATTCAAGAAATGCACGAACAAAGGACCACAGAAACGTTCTTTGTGTTGTCAAAGGGTCATAATGATGTACAGAGATCACATGGTGCAAGTGCTAAACAGAGTGACAAATTAATACATAACATCTTCACTAACAAAAGAAGCTCAAGTACCACACCCGCGGTAGAGGTCGCTACACCAAGAGAGACCAAAGGAAAGCAAAACACAAAACACAAAACAAACACAAGCACTTGACTCTTGAGTTTTGGAGGCAGTGCCACCCTTGACACCAACCAAATTTCAAAGTGCTTTGTCTGTATCACCATGTACATAAGAAATAGAAGGATCTAGAAAGAAAGAAAGGGGGAGCGTCGTTCCATCCAAATAAAACCATCCGGACTCCTGTGCCCAGGTCGTCTGGAAGGTGGTAAGAGAGGAAGTGGATTGCGCCGCAGTATGCTCAATTCTGAGACGTGCTGTGAGTCAATGATGGAGAATCTGACGTAGCGTATCGCCGTCAAGTAGAGTGTTAGATGGCGTCGAAACGGTGCGTTGAGACTGGTGGTAAAGATGAATTACTTGTTCGACAAGGACAAAAATGAAGGTACACACATCCAGTAGACGTGCCGGCGGATGTTTTGTGAACAGTAACCAAGAGTACATCTCGAAAGGTAGGTCCTGGCCACAGATACGATCAGCAATACGGAACGCAAGATGTAGCATTGGAAGTAGTATCAGGGAAAAAACAAAACATATGAGCAACATCACCTTGAGAGTCGCAGTAGAAACAAAGGAGGGGAAGAAGTGAGAGACATGCAAGAGAGAAGGAGAGAGACAGGAAGTCGACGGTAAGAAACCACCAGTGAGAAACCTAGAAGTCGACGGTAAGAAACCACCGCTCTAGCGGAGAGGAAAGGGGAGAAAAGGAAGCCGACCAAATAGGACGAGTAAGAGAGGGAGGAGTGTTTGGAATAGCGAGAGGTGCTTGAAGAAACTGGTAGAGAGAGGCAGTGGAGAAGGAGGAGATAGGAGCAACAGAACTACCCAAAGGGAGGAAAAAGGGAAGACTAAGGCTAGGACCGGGAACAGAGAGAACACCATGAGCAGAAACAAGAGAAGGGAAAAGAGTCTGAAGACAGGAGCGAAAGAAGAGTATAGTCCTCCTCAAGAGAGGGAGAAAGAACAGGGAAAAGAGTGGGGAGGGTCTTCCAGGAGAGGTCACTGTTAACAAGGGCTTAAACAGTAAGAATACCAGAGTGGAGCCAGGGAAGTAGAGCGAAGTACGGTTGGTCGGGGGTCGGGGGTGGTGGTGGGTGGGGGTGGATGAGGGACGAGAAGAAAAGTGGTTCAACAAGAAGGTCATTGGTGGTAGACGGGGGTGCACGAGAAAGAGAATGGAAGAACACTAGAGCTTCTGAAAGAAAAGAGGGAAATTTTTTGACAGAAAGAGGAGGAGAATCCATCCGAAGGAACAGAAGAAGGGAAAAGGACAGATCGTGAATGGAGATAATGGCATCAAGAGTGGTGCAAAGAGTAGGAGAAGGAGCGAAGAGAAGACGAATGAAGGAGACGATGCGATGAGCCCAGCAGTAAAGGTGGATATTCAGCAAATGAATACCTGCGAGGGACGCTGGTAGTTGTAGCGTCGCGGCAGCAAACCAAACCAAGGCTTGGCCGGCCAGATGAGCGCCGTGAAGAGACTATTGACAGTAGTGAGTTACGTAAAGCGAAATTGTGCCAAGTTCCAGGAAAACAGGCACAATGAAAGAAGGTATCTGTGCATGATGTCCGCTCGCTGGAAATAGGAGGTGAAGGTGTGTCTAAATCTTCAGAACACTGTCTTGCTTTGAAGTCGAGGAAGAAGGTCGTCCCAAGTAGCTGATTCAGTGATGAGAGGCTGTCCAATGTGGGCCTCCAGAATTTTGTGGGACATGGAGGACCAGACTGCGCCCCAAGGGACATCAGTACGGCCCACCCACGACCCACACCAGAGATCAGAACTTTTAGCAGCATTGAGAGATGCTCCGGAAACAGTAGCATAGTGATCATGGACTGAAAGAAGACGGTCAAACTGCTCATCCAGTCGAAAATAAAATGTTGCATCATCTGCATATGCAGTAAAAACGAACCTAGTGTGATGGGTACTTGAAACAGGTGGTGGCAAAACAGAGAGCAAAGAACGTTGCACAGCGAGGAGAAACTGCTCAAATGCCAAGGCAAAGAGTTGCCCCGGAAGGGGACAACCCTGCCGAATCCCTCGCTGAAATGGAATCAGTGCCATTAAAAAGGAGGCCATCCGAACATGAAAGCTGGCACCTCGATAAAGGCTGAGGAGAAGGGAGTCCAACACAGTACTGACACATTATTTTTGGCATAGAAATTTTGTCAAGAACTGTCATCCACGTAGCTAACTCTTCAGAAAACTTGTAAATTGTACCTCCTGCAGCAAGAATTGAACTTGCACCTCCCACTCAAATGCATTTCCCAGTACTAGAAACCTTTTGTCCTGAATGATGTAACAACTAACATATTTAGACAGCAGTTGGTAGTTGCAAGTGTGATTCCTACTCAAGGAATCACACTTGTAACTGTGATTCCTTGAGTAGGAATCACATAATTTCCATGGCAGAAATAAATAATTAATGCTTGCAATATTTAGCAATACCAGTTCAATATAAACCAATGTAAATATTGTACACATAATATGTGAGGCATGTTAAAAGACTTTTTCATGGTTCTGTAACAGTGTGCTAATCTACACACATTAGTCAGTGAACAAGTAAATATACTGGCAGACACTTGTGTATACTACCAGTCTACTGAATGGGCAGCCAGTATGGGTAACATTTCAACACTACATCAAGATGGCGTATTAGGTGGTGAATTCTCCAAATAAACTTGATGTGGTGATTTAGTTTCTTGTAATGGAAAGATGTCAACTTGCTGAAATATATAGATGGATGAGTGTGTACAGCACTGCATGAATATTAAAGACCACACTGTGGGTTGGCTCCATATTTCAGGTGGCAGATAGTGAATGGTGGACATGCTGAAACCAAGACAGGTCCACTTTATTGCTAAACCAGAGGATTCTGGGTAAGTTGAGAATGCTACAAGCAAAGACAGATATCAGACCATTTTGTTCTCTATCAATGAAAGTGAGCATCAGTACTGTGCATTCAATGGATCTTGGATGTTATGAGTTGTGTTCCGTGGGAGAGCCCCATGTCTACTGACAGACAGACAGACAGACACACACACACACACACACACACATAAGGAGCACCCTATGTTAATGCCACTGGATCTCATTTACTGCATCACCATAGTGAGGGTAATTCTTTTCTGCAGTGGATTGAGGTACACAAAGAGAAGTACAATTTTGAACACACAGGAAAGCCAGCAGAATGTAATAAACATGTCCCAGTTCATCCCACTAAAAATACCCATTCGTCTCAAGCATCCATCCATAAATAGATGTTGACTGTGTTCTTTGGCACTAATGCACCCCTGCTTCTCTTGAAATTGAGAAAAGGAAGGATCACACAAATCAATTATCAGATGATTTAATTTGTGGAATCCTTCCTTTCTCAATATTATCAGGGGGAAAATACGCTGTTGGGGCCTAAAGTCATTAATGCAGTACACTTCACGCACTTATACATTCGCCAGGCATTGAATGAACCTGAAGCCAAAAAAAGGACAACCACACCAGAGGCTTGAACCAAGCCAGACAACAAAAAAAAAAAAAAAAATAATAATAATAAAGCGTGCAGGGAAATGTGTACAAAAGGTTAGCAACCTATTATGATTATAATTGTTTTCATGTAAATTACGAACAGTTATGGCTATGCTATAGATGTTCTAACTCTGAATTAAATTATCAGATGGGTTTATCACTGCCGGAAGTATTTTCCATAGCAGTTACCTGTGGCAGCTCATGCTCCTGGGAGCATACCTGGTACAACTTATGTGCAGTCTGCAACTTCCCTCATCACCATCACCACTTCTACTGAAGCCCTTAAGAAATGGGGCTAAATGGGCTAGGTGCCCACCACAGATGGGGGGAAAATCAGTAAAGGAAAAGAAATAATGTCAAGAAAGACAATAGATTTTCATAATTGCATATGAAATAATAAGATTATTCATTTTGTTTGTCTTTTTATTGTTAATGGTTAAATTTGTAACTATATATACAGCAAAGTATTAAACTTAATATTTTGTAGAATAATATATGGACATAATCTGCCTCAACTTCAGCTGCGGAGAAGAAATTTTCAAATCTTGATCATCAGAAAAATATCCCGAGAAGTTCCAAGCTCTGAAAAAAAAAAAAAAAAAAGGAAGTTTTTTCATGTTTACTCAATTTTTTGGAAGGAAATGGTCATTTCAACAAAGAATGTACTGAACTTATCACAGCCACCATTCAAGAAATAAAAAGATTACGAAAACCCCAGTATAAAGAACAAGAAATAAAAGCACAGTTCGAATTTGACTAATCCCGCAAATTTCATGAGAGCATGGTAATGATCAGATAAGATTTCTCTCTATTACTGGTCAACTACCACACCCTGTATGAATTGTGGAAAAAATAGTTGCCCTTTGCACTGCCCTAGAGAAAGAGGGGAATGGGAATCCCATCTTGCGGTTGGCTATATCATGCTTAGAGAAGTTCAGAACACATTGAAGACCCTTGTGGCTGGCTCGAGATTGAGAAGACTAAAAGGACATGGCAGGAGAACCATGCTGTTGTGGCCATGCTGAATGTCACACAGCATGCAGCATAAGAGGGTAAATGGCCAACAGGAATTTCAGCAATGGCCCAGCTGAAAATAAGATTTTGTGCTAGCATGAAAATCATATGCATGTACTTTCTGGTATAATAAACTATGCAAATCACAATTAAAATATTTTTAATGTGCTACAGCTATGTAGCATGTAGTAACCAGCTGCCACTGGCAGTTACTCATAACTGTTTCAGTGATATTGACATGCAATGATATATGAGCCTGGAGAAGACAAGTCATCCTTGAAAAACTGTTACTTAAGAATAATACTCTAATAAAAATCCATATACATTTTAGAAATTGCTAATGATAGTTCCTTTTTTTCTGAATTCACTAGGTATGAAAATTTGTGTGCATGTGTGTGTAAAATGAGATTTATTTTAATATTTTATTTACTATTGATCAATTATATTACAGGGATTACCAGGAGTACCTGGAAATCCAGGGCAACCTGGAAAAGATGGTGAACCAGGTTTACCTGGTGCTCCTGGACTATCGGGACCCGCTGGAGAACGTGGTGAACGAGGATTTCCAGGAGAACGTGGACCCCAAGGATCTTCTGGTCAACCTGGACCAAGAGGAGAAGCAGGACCACCAGGACAAGATGGACCTCGAGTATGTAATGAAGTTCTAAAATTAGAACTTTTAAAAATGCTGATAAGTTTATTTTGTCACCTAGCCTTGCAATGTTCTCATCATTTTCATTATGCACCTCATATGAAGAAGTTAACTGTTTTTCCTAGAGCAGATGTTACAGTTTTTGTGAATCTGAACACACCAATATGTACATGTGGGTTTGTACATAAGGAAAGGTTCAGGGCATTTTACATCCTGCAAGAAATAGTAAAAGTGATGCTAACATTTACTCATTGTGTGAGGTAAAAGTCATATAATGCTGGAAAGAGTAAAACTGACCATATACTGATCAGAATTTGAGAGAGGACCAGGTTTGCTTGTTTCATGGAAATCTTGAAATAATTCATGGATTTCATTCTTAAGGTTTCCATGATTTTTTTTTGTGTGTGTATCGGTGTCTGAGAGAGAGGGAGGTGGTAATAGAAAGTAAACCTTATTATGCACAGCACCATATTCAAATGTCCTCATCTTTTTCATGCATCTTTTGAAAAAAAGTTCCTGCTTATAGTACTACTTGATCTTTACATCCTTGGAAATGATATCTGCATATCTGTAAGTCAGACTTGAGACATTCATATATATATAATGTGAAAGCATGCTGGAGTTTCATGGATGAGACAGGCTCAAAACAGACAATTGTGGAAGAAACTTTGGAGACCTTCATCCAGCAGTGGATTGATAATAGTTGACAATGATGATGATGATGATGATATATACCCCCAAAAATAAAAATAAACACAAGAGCATTATTGAAAATCTAAGCACACAAAGACTGCAGGGAAGAATTTCCACAACAAATAGCTTAACATTTAAATTGCTAAAATGAAGAATAGCATAAATCAATACTAATGAAAAACAAATTTTTTAACAAACTAACAAATAGAAGTATGAAAATGTATACCAACTAGTAAATTAAGCTACACCCAGCTCCAAGTTCATTAGCTCAAACTACCAACCAAACCAAGAAAAACAAGCTCAAGTGGCCAAAAATAATTGTTCCTTGGTATACATTTTTATGTCTAGCTTTGTCAGTTTGTTGGAATCTTGGTTTTTCACTAAAATGGATTTGTGCCATTCTTAATTTTGACAATGTAAATATCAAGCTACAGTATATATATATATATATATATATATAGATACCATCGTCAAAAGTTATTATTGATCTTCTGCTGGATGAAAGTCTCCCCTAGTCTTCTCCACAACTTTCTGTCTTGAGCCAGCCTCTTCAAAGTCATGCCAGTGTGCTTTCAAATTCAGCACCCTCTGCCTTCATGTCACACTGATTGCTGCCTTGGCCAGGTACACTCCAGCCACCAAAGACTTAGGGCCAAGGTTTAAGTTATGAATTGATTTTATGCATGTGTTGGGGAGGGAGGAAGCCATAACTCAACATGCTGGACAAGCAGGTTGGTGAGAGTGGCATAGCATTTCCTCTATTTGCAGTGTATAGATTTAATGCTATTTATTGGTTGTCAATCATAGGCCCTTCAGTGAAAACAGGGCACACCACCAGAAAACAGGGTTGACATTTCTCTAGGAGAGGCTGTATGTTGTGCATGCCTAGACCTTGCCCCCTATGTATACATGACTGTTTACAAAAACTGCAATGCCATGAAGGGCTGCTGGTATGAGCTTGAAACTTACAGGATATGTACAACAGGTTGGGATATGCAAATGATTGAAATGCCAATGAAAATGCTCATGAGGTTTTGGAGCAGCACCCTCAGAACTGTTTGGTCTTGGGTATTAAGAGCTGGCTCAAATGAGATGTTGCAATCAGTGAAGAGCCAACATTGAGTTGAAAGGGTGTTTCTTGTGTCTTGCTATGCCCCGTTGCCGAAGAAGGTAGCATTATGAACACCTGATGGACTTTGAGTGAGGAAGGATTGTTGGGATGAGAGAAGCTGGATTTTCCTACTGCGAAATTGCTACTCGTATGGGACAAAACACTTGTACAGTGATTCGAATGTGGTGCCAGTGGACATATGAGGCTCAGACACACAGAAATCCAGAAAATGGAGTGCAAAATCACACAGCTGCACAAGATGACAGACACCTTGACTGTATGGCAGTGACTGATCACACAGCCACATCCATAGGGTTAGCGTAGCAACGAAGCACTGTCACAGGTCAGGCTTTGTCTTCCAGCACAGTTCAATGTCATCTGCTTAACAGAGGACTGGTCACTATCATCCCATTGCTGTGAATTCCTTTGACCCTCAACCACAGACTCCTCAAGCTGCAATGGGGTCTCAAACACACACATTGGTTCATTGATTGTGTTTTGTGATGAGTCGTGATTCAACTTGATGCATTGTGATGGTCTCATACATGTTCAAAGACATTGTCGTGAACAGCACCTTGCAGCATCATATCAGCCCAACATCAAGCATCATGGTTTGGGACACCATTGGGTTTAATTTGTGATCTCACCTGATATGAATTGAGGGAACCGTCAACAGCCAGCAATGCAGCAGTAATGTTTTACAGGCAGAGGTGATACCCTTCCTTCAGAATTGTCCTGGCGCTAAATTCCTGCAGGACAATGCTTGGCTATATGTGGCCCAGAATATCCAAGACCTCTCCCATGCATGGCAGATGCTGCTTCTTCCCTGGCTTGCATATTCGCTGGATGTGTCCCCGATCAAAGATGTCTGGGACATGATAGCTAAGCAACTGGCCCATCAAGTACCTCCACCAGTCACCACAAATAAGCTCTTGTCTCACATAGAAGCATGGCATTGAATGGAAGAGGTTTTTGATGTAACGAATGTTGGCATAAAGTTACTGCAGTCTGCCGAAAACCAAGTTTTTTTTCCCTTCTTCCACCACCCCAGCACGGGATCTCACAGAGCAACGAGCAAGGAGAACCTTTTGTTTTTACGCATGCGTACCTGTGACCTTAACTAGGCGTCGGTCAGACTGACTTCATGAAGGAGAAGCGAACTGTACCCGAGATGTGTGCGTGATCCATGGTCTCTGTCAAAATAAGTTTCCTGCAGATTGTGTTTTAAATTATGAGTGTTTTTTTTTTAGTTGGTTCTACATTTGTGTCTTCTCTACATAATAAGCAAATAAAGACGTTTTTGTATTGTGCTACAGATCGTCTCTGAATACCATTCTAAAAAGGTGAGTTCAATGAAGTAGTTTGCTGCATTTTCTCACAATATGGATGACCCAGTTTCATGCCTGTCAATATTGAGATATTTTCTTTTTACCTATGTGCGTTGAGGTTTTGTGCTCACATGCCTTCTACTATCATTTTCACAACACCCAAGAGGACATCAAAAACCTCTTCCATTCAATGCCATGCCGTATAGAGGCTGTTTTTGTTGCTCAAGGTGGCTTCACGCAATACTGAGTTTTGAAGCGAAAAAATCTTGTATAGCTCTACAAATATAAAGAGTTATCTCCTGTGACCTGAGGAACTGTGCTTTAAATTTCATTTGAATGGAGTGATTCTTTCTTGGTGTTGCAATTTTCACAAACAGTAGTGTATATATAAACACTCAATGGACAAAACATTAGAGACACCTTCCTAATAGCTTGTTGGTCCTCCGCCAGTGTGAAAAAGAGCCTGTACATGCCAAGGCATCAACTCCACCAGATGCTGGAGAGTTTCCGAAGGTAATGCCAGCCATGCCTGTTACAACATTGTCCACAGCTCCACCCGAGATGTTGGTCCAGGATCTATGGATCTGTTCTTCTGCTCCACAGCATTCCAGAGAGCTTCCACAGCATATAAATCTGAAAACCTTGGGATCCAGTGGGTGGTTCCAAACTCAGATGAGTGTCCCTCAAGCCTTACCTGGGTTGTTGCAGCCTGGTGGGGTGGCCCATTGTCCTGCTGAAACAGACAATTAGCCGCAGGATGTGCAAAGGCCATGAAAGTGTGTAGGTGATCAGCCAGCACATGCTGGTAGAGCACAGCAGTTAAGAACCTCCCTAGACACCCTAAGGGATCTAATGTGTCCTACAAGAAGGCTTCCCACACCATCATGGAGCCACCACAGCCTTGAACATAGCCAAGTTGGCACAACTGGGCCATGGCCTCATGTTGCCCCATGCCACACCCACAACCTCCTGTCAGGTCAGAACAGCTGAAAACAGGAATCATCTGACCATTCAATGCAGTGCTACTCTTCAGAGGTCCAGTTTTGATGCTCTCTGCACCAGGCAAGGTGTAATGTCCGATGACGAGCAGTCAACAGTGGCACAAGACTAGGGTGTCAGCTCTTGTAGGACAGAGTATGCATCATGCGCTGTACCGTTTGCTCAATGATGCTGCTTGGGCCTCCGACATTTAACCTAGATGTGATTTGCACCACTGTTGCCAAGTGGTCAGTCTATATGAGCCTGGATAGTCTATATCCACACACAGGTCATCAATGGCATATGGTCGGCCACCACTTGCTCTGTGGGTGTTAGTATGTCCATTGATGGCATACTCGCAGTACACTCTTGATATAGTTGCCTTTGGGAACACTAGGGTTCTTACCAGTTGGGCAATAGAATGACCCATCTGTCTTGTGCCAACAATGTGTCCACAATCAAAGTAGATCAGATCGCCACATTTATTCATGTTTGTCGATTGCAATACACTTTTGGGAAGCCCTGCTGTCAACCTATTTATTGCCTGCATTTGGTTTGGGTCTGTTCTACTATGCGCAGGGGATACCCATATCAACTGCCCATTATCCCTATCTCTAATTTTTTTTCTACTGAGTGAATATATATATACAGTATATCCTTGCTTTTTTTTTTTTTTTTTTTTTTTTTGTGCTGCAGGCTGCTGTCAGTTATCCTGTTGCACTGTTATTTCTACTTATTTTAAAGAATTATACTATTTAGGAGCTTTCAAAAGCAGTACATGTGGCCAAAGCTAACAAAAAATTATTATTTGTATTACGAAATATGCATGTGACAAATCCCAAAAGGTTGTCTTATGTTAAAACGTGCTTTAGATTAAACAATTAAAATATCAAAGGTATTATTTACCTAATATTGAAAAGTATTTTGCACGTTGTCGCTCCGTGAGGCACCTGCTCCTTCCCCAAGAGAGGTCTAATTATGTTACAGGTTTTTGTTAGTTAAAAATTTTTTTTACAAATAAAATGATTTAGTTAAATAATTTTAGTTAAACATTCACTCAATAGTACAATCAAAACTTTAAAATTTTTCTATTAATTAAGACAATTGCATTAGAAAAGGTTATACTCATCGGGTCGGGAGATATGGCTCACATAAAAGCTCTTCATCTACGACATCATGGCGAGCACTTTCTGTGCTCCGGGAGCACCATCATCAGGCCATCGACTATCTACACGAGGGTTCCTCGCGTGTTTCCCGACATGCAACTCCTGTGGCTACACACACGCGAGGAACCCTCATGTAAAAAAAATAAATTGTGAATTCTATCATATTATATTCTTTGTGTAATGAACAAAACACCAGTCATAATATTTAACCTTAATTTTACGGGGATTACTAGGATGAAATTTTTTCCCCCACATTGTTAAACTTTCGAGTTGCACACCAATCCATAATGAGTCAGTCCTGATGACAGGTTGGTGTGTGCAACTGAAAAATTTGACAGTGGGGAAAAAAGTTTCATCATAATAATCCACATAAGACCTAAATTAAATATGATAATTAGTCACTAAGATTTGCCATGACTTCATGATCAAAAACATCAGTCTTGGCTCAGGATCAAAACATCAGTCTTGGCTCTCTTCCTAACCCTAAAAACTAGATAAAGTTGGGCCATGTGTGTACACTTTGCATCATGTTGAGTGAGTATGAGGCTTTTTTAGTGCTTATGTCTAGTCTTCTGCATTGACAGATGACCAGTTGTGGCATAGTTTAGTACATTTCTGGACTCACTGCAGCAGCCAAATTCTATAGCCTGATTTGAAACTAGATGTCTCACTTCTTATCTAGAATTCAGGCTTTACCTATTACTTCCAGATTAGATTTATGAAAACAGTAACATTGTTCATGATTTTAATTAAATTTAGTAGCTATGATTACTATTAAAATTATTAAACAAAACGGAAGCAGAAACTGAGCACAATTCATGGAAATAGTATCCACTTTTATCATATGGGAAAAACAGTTTGGTTTCTGAAACTTGCAGAGTACACTTTATTTATTATGAACACCTATTGTTCCACACATATTTTTTGTGGGTCAAGTTCTTTTTTAATTTAAAATTCATTAAAATTCAGTACCAAAGTACATCTGCATATCTTGAGGCACTCATGCTTAAGCTACAAAAAACATCATTCTGACTAACCAAATGCAAATGAAAGTCATTTTAAGTGTATGTAATCAATTTTAAATTGCAAATGAATTTATTTCGTTAACAAGTGAGTGCTTTTTCCTTGGTGTAGTAAAAAAATATTTAGTGAAATATTCATCTACTTTTTGTAGTAGAACACCCGTTAGTCATGTTAAAATACTCTCACTAACTCATTATACTCTGAGTTGATTTAACTTGCTTTGCAAATGGTTCTGACTTTGAGTTAACTATGAGTATCAGCTATCAGTGACATGCCTTCCAAGTTAAACCAACTCAGAGTGCAAGAAATAAGTAATTTTACTCTAGTATAATTTTATGTATGTACTGTATCTAGAGAAGCCAAAGTAGATCTTTTTAAAACCAATCCATGGACTGGTTTATAAATACAGGGTGTCTGAAAAATAATGGTGGTGTTTTGTGCTATTTTTATGCAACACACCGTAAGCACCATGGCTTGAAAGTTTTTCAAATGAAGTCAATAGGGCAACAAGTTTGTAGCAGGCATCTCATTGCACATGCAGGCATTCAGCAGCACACTCAGTGAGGGGCCCTCTATAATAGCTGTTTAGAACATACTGTCATTGGCAGCGTGTATCTAGACATGCTTGAGCTTTTTTGTTTCCCCAAATTGAAGATGTGGATGAACCTTATGGCATCATCTATCAACAGGATGGAGCATCACCCCGCTTGCAACAATTGTGCAGCGTGCAGGATGTATTAAATGTTTGTTTTCCAGGACGGCAGATTGGACAAAATGGACCCATTCCTTGGCCCCAACAAAGCCTGGGCCTGATCCCTCCCATTAGATTTCTTCTTTTGAGGTCATATGAAAACACTGGTTTACAGTGAAAAGATTCAGAATCTAGTTCATCTGAAGAAAAAAATTATGGCAGCAATCGCAGTCATTACTCTAGACGTTCTTGCTTGAGCGTGGACCAAAGTTGAACATCGTTTGGATGTGTGCCATGCTGTTAGTGGCACACACATAAAAGCATTGTAATGCTTCTCAGAATCTGTGTTAGCTATTAACTGTAATGAAAAATATTTCAGAGCATATTGCATGATGTTTATTACCACATAAACTGACACCAAGCCCCACCATTATTTTTTGGACACCCTGTATATCCTCTGGAATGATACTGATTATGATCTTTTCCTAGTTCAACACTAATAAAATTATGTTTGACAGAATCAGAATATTTGACATGCACCAACTCAAGCAAAAAAAAAAAAAAAAAAAAAAGATTCCATGGGTAGGAGCACTGGAGTTTTGTGTTAAGAATGTTGGTTTTAAGGTTACAAATCTGACTTCACAAGTAATTGAGGACAATTTACATTCGCAACACTTCTATATGTTATTTATTAATAACTAGATGGAAGACCTATGCTTCTGCTTTGTTGATCCACTTGTTTCTGGACATCTGTTATTAATTTAACAACTGTATTATTAGAGTAATCAGCTTTTTTTTTCTATCTTTTCACTAGCATTAATTTAAATGCTAAACCTGAGATATCTCTTCTGACAGGGTGTCCAAAAGCTAGGTAGTTAGTCAGCTTCAATGTTCTTGCAAGTTGTTGCATACTTTGTTGTATTACGTAGTATATGCATCGTACTTCAGCAGTCTTACATTACAAAACAAAATTAAAAATGGAATATATTAGGGCACATTTGCAAGTTGGTGTAAGGAAATTTGAAATTGATATATGCTAAAAATATCCTTTCTTTCAGTATTTACATGAAAATATCACTTTTCACCTTTAGAGTGGGTTTCTTTGGATTGCATCAAAAAAATAGTAATTGGTCACAGCAGGTCAGGTAAAATTTGATAACATTCATGATAAAATAAAGTTGCCCTTTTTAGTTGCCCTTTTTTAGTTGTTTTGACACTCTATGGTTCTGAGAAGTTTTGCCTGAACTTTACTAAAGACCAGGAAAAAGTCTTCATCTTGGATTTAAAGTCAAATAGGAGTAGAAATTCCGAATAAACGTTTGATTTAATTGTTGCTGCTTAAGTGTTCCGAATCTGCCAGTCTTTAAATATGTTCAAAAACAGTATAGCCTGCTTTTCCTGATTAAATTGATACATCACTACCATGTGCAAAATATTTAGGTATATTTCAACTTTTTCATTTTAATTTTACATAGATAATCTTCTCTGATATTATTATGTGTAGGCATGCAAGCATTTTGAGATCTAAGAAAAATGGTAGAAGAAATATTACCCTTCCCTCAATTTGGAATTAGGGTAAAACTGGAAAACAGTTTTTGAATTATGACATGAAAATTTAATGATCAATGCTCTGAAATTCACAATAACATTTACTTTTTAAATATTAGAAGCTATATATTATGAGAGCCTCATTAGGTGTTTGTTAATTTGTGGTAATGATTTATTTTTGTTTAACATTTCCTTCAATTCTCTCATTCTTTCATAGGGTCCATCTGGAGAAAAAGGAGCAAAGGGGCATTCTGGACCAAGTGGACTTTTGGTAAGAATACTTTGCAAGTACAAAGTGTCTAGAAATGTAAATCCTGTAATAATACTGAGCATCTGATAAATCATGGAAAGACATGTTTCAAGAACTGTGAAAAATCATATTTTGAAAACCATATGTTAAATATCTTAAAACTTAGCCAGTTGCATTTGATGAGCAGAAATGTCTTTGAATATGAAATCATAACACTGTTGCAACACAAAAGCAAATAGTCGATTATTTTAAAGAGTTACAAAGGATCTTTTCATTAAACAATTAAACTTCTAATATGTTTTTTTTCTAGGAATTTTTTAAATTTAAATTGCAAATTTTCAGAGAACTCTTCTCTCCTTTATCAGGCAATCACTTGTTTTCACTCTATTTTTCACCGTCACTATTGGAGTTACGCTCATTTTAAATACACCAAATTGTGAATACACAAGGAATGCTTATAGTGCAGTAAATCTGTTTATTTTTGTATTGTAAATTTGTATAAAGATTCGCCAAGCTCTCACACTCCACTGGGAGGCTTTCTTTATATAAATTTACACCACAAAAATAAACGGATTTACTACACTGTAAGGGTTCCTTGCATATCGGAGTTACGGTTAACCTTGACAATTACTGTTATTTTTCACCAAATCTTGCCAGATGTTAGGCAGTGACAAACCTCGAATAGCAGACATAAAGCAGCTGTAAAAAATTGTCCCAACAAAACAGGTTTAGATAGGCATGTTAGAGAAACTGGTCATAACAATGTAACTGCAATAGTGACGGTGAAAAAAAGAGTGACAACAAGTGACTGCCTTATGAAGAAGAGTTTTCTCAGAAACTTGCAATTTAAATTTTAAAAATTCCTAGAAAAAACATATTAGAAGTTTAATTTTAATTTAATAAACTAGGAAGCCAGTTTTCAAAAAAAAAAATTCATATTTTCCTGCTAAGTGTGACTGGTCTGTTTTCACATTCTGAGTAATGAACATTATCATCAGCTGCTTAATTTTTTCTTAATTTATTTAATGATAAATTAATGCATATGTAGGAATACTTTATTAATATCCTGATTTTTTAAGTAATTTCTAATTCACTATCTCATTGTATTGATTTGAGCAACAAATAAAGATCATGAGAAAACATATCCGACACTCCATATCAAGAACAACGTTTTTAGTGTTCCTTATGAACACAGAAAGACCTTTAGTAATTTTTACGTAAAGTAAGTATATTGAGTATTCATAATGAAAAAATGATTCTTTTATTTAAGAAAAATGTGTTAAGAGTAAGTTATGTCTATCCATCTATCAGTGTGTGTGTGTGTGTGTGTGTGTGGCTTTGAATTAATGGCATGATAATGTATTTCTCCGTATCAAAATTTTTAGGCAGCTTAATGTAACTTGATAAAGAATGTTATCCATGAAGAAGCATTTATATGTATAACATACACTCTTTTCAAATGTTTTGCTTGTAGTCCTTATTTGCCAAGTAAAAACTGCCTGTGAGGAGATTAATACTTCGTTCTTCTTCTTCGGATTACCTGTTAGAAAAGTTACAGATTTAGGTTCAGTGGATGAATATTCCACTTTTTTTAAAAAAAATATTTTTGCAGCATTTTGAGTTTTAAAAAATCCATGTTGTAATATCAGAAGAGGTTATTTGTTTGGAAAATTACCAGAAATGCGTTAATAACAGGAAAATGTAATGCAATACAAAAATGGAAGTCTGCAAACAGTTGGAAAGAAGTTTTCTTCTTCTATTTACCAGCATTTTGACAAAAAAAAAAAAAAAAAGAAGATGCAATGAAGGCAATATTATTTGCTCTCATGGGCAGTCATGCGCTATGGAAAGCTCAGTATCATGCATGTTCATGGGTGCAGTAGGTCTAACTATGGAACAGTATACTATGAAATCTAGCTATGGAACTGTTGGGTCTAACTACAGAGCTATGATAATGATGAAAAAACTCATAATATTTGCTCTTTATTCACTTGAACATAACAGAAAAGCATTTAAAAATGAGTTATTTTTTTAATAAATTATCTTGGAATAAAATATCCATATTCCTTATTAGACATTCTTCATGTTATTCAACTCTTTTGGACATGGGAAAAAGATTGGTATAATTTTGTGTATTTATTATTTCTTTTTAATGTACCAATCTTTTTCTCATGTCCAAGAGATTGAATAACATGAAAAATGTTTATATAAAAAGAAATATGGATATTTTATTCCAAGATAATTTGTTAAAATAGACTCATGTTTTAATACATTAAAGTTATTTTTTTAATGATAAGATTTTTTTTTACCTCTGGGTCATCCGGTGCATCATAATTTTTCTGTGTGAAAATATGGTTTGGTATCAAAATCATGGATGCAGGTTATGAGGTGATTGTTTTCCTGAATTTCATGGCCTATGGATTTTACAAAGGAATTATTTTCTTTTCTTGAATCTCTGCAGATTATATGAAGAAAATTTTGGTACTTGTCTTCCCCTTTTTTTGTATCCCCCTCATATTAAAGGCATAACTACATAATTTGTTATAACAAACTGCTAATTTGTAAAGATGTTATATATTATTAAAAAATTGAACCATTGAGAAATCTATAATAGGAAATTTTCCTGTGTAATGTGTCATTGCAAAGTAAGAGGCTTAGTAGAGATGCTCATTTTATGTCAAAATATTGATGATTGCATACCTGCCATGTTTTACGATTTACCCATAAAAATTATGGAAGTTCCACTTGTTTTACGGTTATTTTACGGACAACATATTTTAGATTTCTGACTCCCCCCTTTATCTCAGATTAGTGCAATTTGCAAAGAATATGTGTGCCAGAGGACAACTGCGCCTTTACATTCTGATTAACCTAATCACATTTACTCCCATTTGTGTGTCCCCAACCCTTTCTGCTTGCAGCCGAGCAGGAAAGATGGGGTAAAAACGCTGTAGAATTACACTTGGAGTTAACTGCTGAAAAAAGAGAGAGCAAGAAATGAAAAATATCAGCCTCACGTAAGATTTGAAATTTCGTTTTTCAAAGGTATTCTAACATGTTGGCACAAAAATTTAAGGTCAAATCCTCAATTAAGTAAAAAGTTACTGCAATTTTTATTGTAATAATTTCGGAGTTACAAATTAAAACTTATGTGTATGCACCCTAATGATAGCACACTAATGAGATAGTTATGTACCAATTGTAAATGTTAAATAGTACCAGATGTCTTAATTATAGCATATGTAACTGATTAAAATCAACAAAACACGTATGTGCATAATAAATCGGCTTTTAATTGGATATGTTCAATGCATTTCATCAATACGTTCGAAATATCAGTCAATGGAACATGTCGATTAAATGTTCAGTGAAAATTTTTTATGGATTTAAGTTCTTAAAAGTTGACAGGTCTGTGATTGTCAAAAATACATATTGCAATTCCTGTTATTCCCATAAAATGAGAAAAATGTGCTTGTTTGCCTAAACCAATGGAACCCAAGAATTTACTAGTGATGTATAGATTTGTTTCTATGTTCACTCTGTATCAAAGAAGCTCTTTTTAGCTGTTATCTGTTAGAAGTCTCTCTCTCTCTCTCTCTCTCTCTCTCTCTTAAACTTTAGTACAAGAATCTTTTAACACATTAAAAAATAAGTGTTTCAAATAGATAATGCTTACATTTATTTAGTAAAATTTTAGATAAATTTTTAAAATATGCATTATTTTTCTTGGCAAAATGTGTATTTTAAAATTGCATTTATTACAACGATTTAAGTTAATTTTAGGTCCTAATTATGAGAAACTATGATTTAGCCCTGGTTTTATTTTGCATACATTTTAAGTACAATTTGTATGTCTTCTCATTTCAGTCATTTTTATTGATTAAAGTTTTGTATATAAGTAAACCATGAATACTAAAGCACTATTTTCTATTAACTTTATCTCTAGCTTCATATTGTTCTGCCTGGCATGTGTAGTAATAAACAGGTTTTGTGAAGATATACTTATGTTTATAGACCATGTGAGGTACTTGTTATGTACAAATACTAATTTTTAAAAATATCTTCAGGGCTTACCAGGATCTAGAGGAGAGCCAGGACCTCGTGGACCAAAAGGTGATCGTGGAGATCATGGACCTCCAGGTCCAGAAGGACCACTAGGACGTCCAGGAGAACAAGGACCACAAGGACTTGTAGGCCCTCCTGGCCCACCTGGAGAGTCTGGTGAAAAGGTTAGTAGTACTTGTTAAGTCATGTCAACATCATTAAGATTCTTAGTATTTTGGAAGATTTCCTATGAAAACTGGATAAAAACTTGTCATTTCAGATACAATGAAAGCTAGTTATTTCTGATACAATTAAAACTAGTCATTTCTGATACAATTACAAGCCAGTCATTTCTAATACATTGTGTTCATTTTACACTGATGTATAGATTTTTCCAATGCATGGAATTCTTTTAGAAAATTATCTTAAGGAGCAAGTTGCCTCTAGTAATAAAAGAATTCATGACTATCTCTAGTGTTTTTCAAAAATTCATTTCATATGTATTTACTATCAGCAGCAGTTACAGTTAACAACTCAACCACTTTTCTAGCTATGAGCAGCCCATGTGATTGTTGATGATGTCTCTCTCAATTTAAAAAAAATATTTTCTTTATTTGATATTCTACTTATATCCAATAATTTTAAGTGCACCTAAGTTCATTTTGTGCTCAGTTTACTCTTGTATATCTGTCAAATCAAGTTTCATAAGACGTTTTTAATTGCTAATTTATTTATAATCTAAAGCAACTTATGGGAATTTACTAGGAAATTTTTTCATTTATAGCAAATTTTCGGAGAAAACTCTTCTCCTTCTTCAGGCTCTCTTGTTGTTGTCACTTTTTGCTTGTCACTATCATGGTTACGGTTTACCTTGACGGTTACGGTTAACCTTGACGGTTTAGGTTATTTTTCAACAAATCCTGCCAGATGTTAGGCAGGGAAAATCCTTTTCAGTCATTGATGATGGAATTTTGATTTTTCTCAATCTCTATTCCTTCTTTCAGTTTTCTTTTTTGGAAATTGCTTTGGAAACTGATTACTTTAAGGGAATTCCAATCCATGCTGTGCCCAGTTTCTCTAACATGCCTATCTAATCCAGTCTTGTTGGAGCAATTTTTATAGCTGCTTTATGCTCAGCTATACGAGTTTCTAGTCTGCGACCTGTTTCACCTATGTAAGATAGTCCACAACTACAAATTTACTTCATAAACTACTCCTTGCATTTTTAAAATATCTTCTTCTCTTTGAACTATTTTAGGGAAAATTTTTTTTAACTTTGTTCTCTAAACTTGGAGCTAGCCTAATATTGTATTTTTTACTAATTATTAATTCAATTAAACTAGGAAGCCATTTCTCAATATGAGCTTTATTCATGCTAATTTATGTTCTGTCAATTGAATTTTCGTCCAACAATTAGCATCTTTTATGTATCAAAACCCACAGTTTCAATTGGTGTTGTAACACCTTGTTTAATGAGGATACTTTTTTGCAATTTTTAATTATATGGAGGGAAAATATGCATTTCCTTATTTTTAAAACATTGTGTGAGCATCATATTGAACTTTTTTTTTTCAATTTTTTGAGGAGATTTAGAATTTTGTGATGAATTGTATTTCTTTCTTAACTCTGCTTTTTTGTCATTTTTGAAATGCTGCTCCTTTCCTCACTAAAAGTTGTATTTTACTTAGAGAAGAAATTTTCTTATAGAAATTTGAACTAGCTTGAGTTCACCACTTTTTTTTACATCAGCAAATTTTTTTGTGTAGGAAAACTTTAGGAAAAAGTCTTAGTAAAACCTCCAAATTTGTGTTTATATGCAAAATATATGAATGACATTTTCTTCATTATCTACAGTAAAGAAGAAAATTTTGTAGTAAAAAATTTGTGAAACTAAATTGTGTAGGAGAGTGAAGTTCATGTAAAAAGTTTAACATAAGAAAAACCCACTTTTTAATGTAACTCTTTACGTTAAAAAAAATGAAATTCCCACTCAACTGTACAACATACATATATACATACCACTAAGCTGTTCTCTGAGATTTAGAGGTTAGCTCCTTAAAGAAAGAACGTCCCCAAGTAAACATTTAACTGATGGAACTAGATTTTATTTACTGTTGGTGTATCAAATGTCTTCATTTACAATGATCTCAGCATACAGCTCGAGCTTCACTGACATCCATCACACATCTCACACAAGACCTTTTGCACTTCATACGCATAATCTTTTTCTCATGCAGACATTCCTGAATCTGGTCCTCCCATGATTTCCTTGGCCTTCCTCTTCCTTCCTTTTTTGCCACTTGGGCTGAAAAAATGATCTTAGTCAACACCTCATCACTTATTCTTTCAACATGGCCAAACTACCTAAGGATATTAGTCTCCACCTGACTGACAACATTTTGCCTCACACTACATATCTGCAACACTCATATACATATACACACATATCACTAAGCTGTTCTCTGAGATTCAGAGGTTAGCTCAACAAACAAATGCAAACCACCAGATAAATTTTTAACTGATTATTTACTTACTATTGCTGTATCAATCATCTCCATTTACAGCGATCTTGACACACAACTTGGACTTCACTGACATCCATCATACCATGTACACAAGATCTTCTGTACTTCATACTCATAATCTTTTTCTCATGCAGACACACCTGAATCTGATCCTCCCATGTCTTCCTTGGCCTTCCTCTGCCTTTTTTTCCCTGCCACTTGGGTTAAAAAAAAATTCTTAGTAAGCATCTCACCACTCATTCTTTCAATATGGCCAAACCAGCTAAGAATATTCACCTTACTGACAACATTTTGTCTCACATTACCCATATGCAACACATCTTCATTCCTCACATGATCAGAGAGTGTCTTGTCATAAACCCCTCTTAAGTAATGTATTTCTCCTGCACACAGACGACTCCTATGTTTCTTCTGTTTTACCCAAGTTTCACTGACATACATCAGAGTTGAAACAATTACACTTTCATACACAGCCATTCGGGACTCTCTCAAGAACCCATCATTCCTGTGAAAACCTCCTAAAGCAGCTATGACTCAATGAAGAATTCACTCGCCTGCTATTTCACCATCTATTTTTTTCTTTCTGTCAAACATGCTTCCTAAATACACAAACTCATTCACCTGGTCATTTAGACTTATCTTGTATTCAGTACTAACAGTTCCTTGCTCAAAAACCATAACTTTGTTTTTTTCCTTATTTATACTCAGTTTGAATTTCATACCAACTTCATACATTTGGGACAACATACTCTGAAACTTGCTTTTGCTCTTTGCCAAAAGGACTGTGTCATCAGCATACAGCAATCTGCACACATGGATATTACTCAGACATAAACCAGTGCTGTCCATCTTGGCATCACACATGCATGCATCAATAAATATATTAAACAGCCATGGCAACATTACACAGCCTTGTCTTACTCCTGCACCAATAGAAAACCATTTTGATACAACACCATTCACTCATACACAAGCTCTACTGCCAGCATCTGCAACACTCAACTGTGCAAAATGCCCATAAATACAAATACATTATTATATCACAACTTATGCTATTCATCTTATATTAAAACAAATATGTCAGTTCATTGAATAACTAAATAAATTTTACTTGAGTGAAGAAATAAAAAAAACATGTGAAAGGTATCACAAGAAGTTCCATTAAAAGAAAAATTATCTAGAAACAGTTGTTAAAAATAATTTTAAAGTTAAAAGAAAAATCGTACTAAAATAAATAAAACTCAATAAGAAAAATTACTTATGACAAAGATTTATTTGAATTTATGCCAAAAATTAGTAAAAAATGCAACATATGATAACATATGATAACATATGATAACCAGATAACATGATGTCAAAATTTTCCCCACCTGTTAAACTATTCAAAAATTGAAAAGTATTAAAACTTGCAAAAACATGATGTTATGTAAGAAAATTGTTTAAAATAAAGAAATTTTCAGCTTATAACTTCAGTGTTTTAACCCTAAGATAGGATGGAATAATTTCAGTTTTTTTTTCATCCTTCCTTAGGTTGAAAAAATACTGAAGTTAGCAATTGGAGGTTTCCTTATTTAAGCTTATTTTTATGTAACTTAATTGTGTTTCTAAAGTTTTATTACCAATTGATTTCTGGTTATGTTCTCATGTTCAAATTTATCATGCCATTTGAAAATGATGTATTACTTAAATAAAAATATTTCTAGTGTAGAATGCAGCTATAGGCTTTCATATACAGGGAAAACAGGTTGTCAACTGCAAATTCATTTGGAAAAGCATGAATGAGCATTTTAATTTCTGATAAATCTGGGTTAGACAGATATATTGGATGAGATGGTCACAAAATGAACTAGAATTCAATTAAAAACTTTAGTCATCAGCAGAATAGCTCAAAAAGGAAATCAATAGGGCTTGAAATTGAGAACTCCACTGTCAACTATCATATGGGTTGGTCACTACTGGAAGGTGGTTCCCTGTGGTTAGCCATAATGATTGTAGTGCCCATGTGTTGTAATGATGAAAGCCTGATGAAAAGGATCATCTTAAAAATTTACTTCACCAAAAATAATAGTTCTTTTGAAACTTCAAAAAATATAAAAAAATGTGCTTCAAATCCAACTTTGGTTTCATTATACAGATGTAAAAAGTCAAATATCTCGTCAATGGCTTTTACACTATTTTCCTACATTTTATGATGTTCAAGTATATGAATGTGTATTGTTCTTTTGTTGCTGTTTTTTTCAAATCTATATTGCTGCTTGGATTTACAATGGTGGCACATATTTTGAATATGTTCAATTAATATTTAGTTGTATCTTTTTTTTCTTCTGATTCTAATGTTTCTAATAATCTCTCTTTTACTGTGTTTTCATTGAAAATGCATATTTTAGCCACCAAATCTCAAGGCCATCATTAGTCCTTAACAGCTCTTGATGAGCATGTCAAAAAGAAACAACTGATGATAGCATTTTGAACTGGAGGCTATGATACAGATTTTCAATGAAAATTAACTGAACAAGGGATTATTTTCAGTGGTTTTAGCTGTTTTACCATGCTGCATTCTCAATGATAGTCAGTGTTGACTTTGAATTTTTGAAGCCAGTAGTTACTCTAGCTGAATTCTTGAATTTGGTATGCTTTTCCGTGTCTCTTGTTTTGTTTTTTTATTTTGTTTTGTTTTTTGTGAATAACTTCATTGGTAATAACTCCATGCTTGCCATTTACCTGACCTATCCATAGAACAAGAGCATTATCTAAGTTTTCATGCTTGCCACTTTTCAATTTTTTAACAGAGTGTAGTTGTCTTTCAGATCCTGCACATTTATGTTTATTGCTTATTGCCTCCTACCATTCTTCTGCTAATTGATTGGTCAAAAAGGCAAGAAAAGTGAATTTCTATTACCTGATGGCTTGATCCAGGGTTACATTCTCTAAATTTGCAAAATTAAAATTTCCTCGTGAACATCCAATGATGTTTTACATATTTTAGGACGCTTTAAAATGAACAAAAACTAATGAATGGAAAAAAGCATACACAATAAGCAGTCCCTGTGTGAAACAGTGACTACCAAAGTCATTGGATAACCAAAAGCCTGACAAACTAAATGTGAGACAGAAAATGTCATTTTCTGAAGGAGTCTGTGGAATTGCAAGATGTAGGAATGTAAGCTATTTTTATTTGTTCAAACTGTAAAGGGAATCATATCGACAGGGTTATTAGTCCCTACCTGTCCATTTGGTAAAGTTTAATTTTTAACCTGTGTGATTACTTCAGGTAAGTGGATTGAAGGCTTTCTATAGGAAAGGATGCACACATACAAACCAGTTATTTTGCTTCTGTCAAATGCAGTGAAGCATAGAAGACTGTTGGCAGCTGATGACACCACTAAAAACATCATTCTTTTTTCATGGGAATGGGCATAAGGGTAGCTGCTGTCTTACCCATTCTTTGAAACTTCTTTGAGGAGGGCCCATCCGACATACTTTCATGGCACACTTAAGAAGATAAAGTGGGCGACTTGTGTAATTGAGTGTTGAAGGGAATATTTGAGAGGCAATTCAATGGGTATTCTCCAGTGAGAAACATGAAGATATTACTAGTGTGTCCTGGTAGATGGTAGTCAGCAAAGTGATCATTTAAAGTAGGTTAGATGGACATGTGCAAAATACAGGATACAAAATTAATTGGGGCTCTTCAATTATTGCAGCTCGTCAACTCCAATCTTTTGAAAAGAAAATGCAAAAAGGACTGGAAATTACAAAAAAAGGCAAGATTCTGTAATAATGACAATAAAAGTCAGACATTACAAACTGAAGGGAAACACCTACTTGGATATCATAGTCTCAATAATAAGCTAGTATTTGGCCAAAATGTTTGACATAAATCTTTTAAATGCCTGTAAAAACATAATTTTCTAATTAGTTTAAATAAAAATGTAGCCAGACATCATATTCAAATGTAAGAGAGATTTTGAAATAATGAAAGAAGAGAAAAGACATATTTCAGAGAGAGATCTCAGAAAGACACATTTTTGAAATGGGTTTCCACATATATAGAAATGGAACCAGAATTATAGTTTACAGGTAAAATAATAATTTCAGAACTCTAATGATTGTTACAATTTCACTGTGAAAAACATCCTGCTATCAAGTTTACCACCAAGAGTAAATAAAACAAAAGTTCTCAGAACCTTTCACTTCAAAATTAATAATGGTCATTTTATCACCAGACCATTTTATTACAAACCCACAACTTCAAACAGAGTCCTTTCAGTTTCTTACCAAGACTATAAGTTTGATGCTTTTTTGTCTTTTATGCAAAAGGCTAGCATAATTATATGATTCCTTAAATAAAAGGAATCCTAAAAAATTTTGAAAACAGCTTCAAAGTTTCATTTTTTTTTTTTGCTTTAACTCCTCCCATCCTTAGATCGTTTTTAAATCAAAGATGATGCTTATCAAAATGGCATTAAAGGAAATTAGTGTTCAAATGTCCACTGCCCAGACAGTGGATATCTACGTAGTAGCAGTGATTCAAAATTGCGGTCCTGATCAATGATTTTCACCTTCTGCTGACCCTGATTATGGCTTCATTGAACATTAACACAATTTTCCCTTTCTTAATTGTTGTTTTCTGTTCTACCAAGGAATTTCAGAAATTTTTCTTTCTCTTAGAAACTCTTATTTTTGCTCAATACTCTTTTTTCAAACCCTTCATAGAGCTTAACGTCTAAATATGTACATTAGGAGTATGATGACCAGTTGAAATTTGCTTCTATTTTGTTTGAGATTTACTGAAACATAGTCTAAAGCTTTCATGTTGTTTTGTTTGAAACTTCCTCATTCTTTAATATTTGATGTCAATCTTTGCCTTTGTTAAATATGAGAAAATATTATAAGTATGTGGGTAGTATTTATCTACATGTTCTGAAAATTGTGTTTTTGTGCATTATGAATTATACAGAACATATAAGCCAAAGATAAGAAAGTAGAAAAGTTTTTGAGATAAATTTTGAACTTATGCTTTTTTACAAGACTGATTATCTTCAGAAGTTTCGTTGAGTTATTTAAAAAAATAAGTCTATTTTAAATATTTGTCTATATTTTGTCTATTTAAATTTGGCAAAGTGAAACAAGGAATGTAATGAAAAAATGTATGTCAAAGTGTAATTTTCTTCAGTGGATAGTTAAAGGTAAAAAGGCTTTCAATTTTCTTTATTTAAAACATTAACTTTTTGACATTGGTGCAATGGAAGTCATTTATAAGAATAAAACTGTCATAAAATTTTAGCAATGCAGTTTCTTGTGCTTGTCTTTTGCTAAATGTTTTCTGAAAGTCATGTCACAAATCTAGTCTTTTAGTTTACGGTGAGTTTATCTCTTAGCTGCAAAATATTTCTTTACTGTTGTATATATTGGGTGTGTGCATAAGTTCTACCCATTTTTGTAGGCTGCAAAGAAAGGAGGAGAACACAACAAATAACGTACCTAGGATTTCACATAATTGCCATTATTCTGTATGACCTCTTGCCATCTGTCTATGAGTAGGTGAATCCCACGCCGGAAAGATTCCTGTGATTTAGAGTAAAAATAGTCATGTAATGCCATTTTCACATCGTCCACATCATAAAAGGTTTGGAGAGTAAATGCGTTCTGTAATGATAAAAAAAGGTGGTAGTCTGTAGGTATCAGGTCAGGGGAATACGCTGGGTTAGGTAACACTTCCCAACCAAAGTCCAATAATTTTTGCAGAGAGATTAAAGCAGCATGAGGTTTGGGTTTATCATGATGAAGAATCACACCTTTGTGATTAATGAGTGCTGGCCGCTTCGATGTGAGGTGTTCTCCCAATTTGTCCCAACTGTTGGCAGTAGAGGTCAGCACATATTGTTTGATTAGGCGCCAACACCTCCCAATCAATTATTCCCTGGACATCTCATCAAACACTCGACAAAACTTTTTGGGATGCAGTCCTCCTTTTGGGTTTGATGGAGCAGGCTCCACTCCTTAACACACAGTCCATCAATGCTTTACATTGTGGTACAGTACCTATTTCTCATCACCTGTTACAATTCATCCCAAAAACGGTTCATTTCTGTGACAAGAAAGCAAATAAACACAAGGTACGGATTCCCTCCTCTTGTCGTTTTGCAGAAAGCTGGGCGGAGCCCAGTTATCGAACTTGGTGATGAACCCAACTGAATGCATCCATCTTTCGACTGTTGTTCTGTGACAATGTTTCCGCTAATTCCTGAATGGTTGGGTGTAAGTCATTTGTTATGGCTTGGTCCACATCCTCATCAGAAACCATAGATGGATGTCCACAACGTGGTTGACCTTTACAGCTTCTGTCTCCGTCCCGGAATTTCCGAAACCAACGGCGACATGTGCTATTATCAACTGTATCCTCCCCATACACTTGAAAGATGTTGCGGCAAGCCACGGCTGCAGTACTGCCTTTATCGAACATGTACCATAAACAATGTCTAATGTGCTCCTTATCACATGCCATGTTACATATTATACCGTCCATGATTTCCATTATGAGTGACTTACTCGTGCAAACCTAGTGTTTCTATGTGCTCTACTGCTTCATGCTTTATTTGCCAAAAATTCAGCATTGCAGCATCATCTGTTATGTAACTTCTCCGATTGCAATTTGCATCTATCACAAAAACGGGTAGAACTTTTGCACACGCCCAATAAATATTTAGTATTCATTATGTAATTTCAAAGGTTAAACAGGTATTGTAAGTATTCATTTTAAACTGATTTCAAACATTTTATTTCCTTTAAGGGTGAAACTGGACCACTTGGACCTGATGGGCAGTCAGGATCTCCTGGTTTACAAGGAGATAGAGGAGCTCCAGGACCACCCGGCCAGCAAGGTTTCCCTGGACCTGTTGTATGTAATAATGATTATCTAGTATACACTATGTAAACAGAGGTATTCAGACACCTCCATATATTCAAATAAATGTGCATTTGCAGAAAAAGATGTGTACACACAGGGTGTGTTGAGTGATGTATACTAGTATTAAGGGATTATCGGCACACCTGTGAGACGACATTAGAAACTACTATGCTGCCTGGAACTGAAAAGATGGGCTTTGAAAGAAGCATGTTGGTTGGATGTCATTTGAGTAAGCAATCAGTGTGTAACATTGCTGCTCTTATGAGATTTCCAAATATTACTGTCACTGAAGTTCTTCATTGAGAGGAAGCAGGTGGGGCCAGTACAGTTAAGCTGCATTCTAGAAGGCTTCACAAACTGAGTGATCATGACAAATGAAGCTTACTGCAGAATGTGAAGAAAGCACACATGACCTCTGCCACATACCTAGCCAATGAAGTCTCACAAGTCACTGGAACAGTTATTTGCATCAGAACAGTCTGTCAGAAACTCCATGATCATGATTACCATGCTACATTAACCACACATAAGCCTTACATAACTCCAGGCAACGCGACACAAAACTGTGGGGGTGCTTCACTTGCCATTCGTGAACAACAGAAAAGTGGAGGTGGTCATGTTGAAATTCGAATTACACTACTCACTCTTTCATTTGGATGGACATATTTGGTTGTGGCATTTGCCTGAGGAAAGCTGTTGGGCAAACTGCATTATCTCTACAGTCAAATTTGGAGGGGGTCTGTGATGGCATGGGACTGTTCCTGCTGGAACAGACTTGGTCCTTTAGTTGTGGTGCCCTATAGCCTTATGGCCACAAGCTGTGAAAACATTCTGAACAATCCTGTCATACTTATGCTGCAACAGTACTTTGCCTCAAATCCCTGCCTGTTTCAGCAAGATTGAGTACCTTGCCACACTACAAGGTCTGTCTAGGCCTGGTTTGAGAAGTAGGATGTCCCATTGTTGGATTGGCTGACCTAAAGTCCTGATCTAAATCCATAGAACATCTGTGGGATGAGCTGAAATACCAAATCCGATTTTGGTAGGTAGACCTTCCTCTACAGCAACTCTGGCAGAAGCTTTGAAGAAGGGATGGCAAAAAATTCCAGTACAGACCTGCTTGCATCTCATGGAAAGCATATCTAGAAATATACATAATATCTAAGGTATTGTTTACCTGATATTGTCAAAGTATTTTGCACATTGTCGCTCTGTGAGGCACGTGCTCCCGGCCCGAGAGCACCTCTTGGGCCGGGAGCACGTGCCTCACAGAGCGACAACGTGCAAAATACTTTGACAATATCAGGTAAACAATACCTTAGATATTATGTATATTTAATCAAAAGCACGTTTATAACATAAGACAACCGTTAAGGTTGCCTCATGAATTGCATATTTTGCATATCTAGAAGGGTCACTGCAGTCTTAGCTGTCAACTGCAGACTGATTATGTACTGATTTCAGCTAATAAATGATCTGGTTTCCATTTGACCTAGGTGTCTGAATACTTTTGTCTATACAGTGTATTTCATATGTTTAATAGCAGTAGCATTGAATTTAAAGTATTTTTTTTAACTGTGTGTTATTTCAACTGGACTGTTTAACATAGAAATTTCAGGTAGGTTTATCATCTAGAAGTGCTACACCCATCTGGATAGAAAACCTGCAGGAAATTTTATATCAAGTTACACACACTACTGTTTGTGGAAATTGCAACACCAAGAAAGGATCGCACTGTTCAAATGAAAATACCAGATTTCTCATGTTACAAGAGATAGCTGGTTATATTTCTAGAGCTATACAAGATTTTTTCGCTTCAAAACTCAGTATCGTGTGAAGCCACCTTGAGCAATAATGACAGCCTCTACTCCCAGTGGCATTGAATGGAAGAGGTTTTCGATATTGTCCTGGGGAATAACCTGCCAGGCTGCTTCTATGTGAGACCAAAATTCATTTGTGGTGACTGGCGGAGGTGCTTTACAGGCCAGTTGCTTAGCTACCATGTCCTAGACATTGCCGACTGGGGACATATCCCGCAAACATGTAGGCCAGGGAAGAAGTGGTATCTGCCATGCATGGAAGAGGTCTTGGACATTCCAGGTGACATGTGGCTGAGCATTGGCCTGCTGGAATCTAGTACCAGGACAACTCTGCCTTTAAAACATCTCTGATGTATCGCTGGCTGCTGAGGGTTCCCTCAATTCGTATCAGGCAAGATCGCGAATTGATCCCAGTGGCGCTTCGAACCAGGATGCTTTGGTGGGGCTGGTACTACACTGTACAGTGCCATTCACCACAATGTCTTTGAAGACATGTGTGACAATAATGATGCACCAAGTTGAATTTTGATTCATCAAAAAGCACAACCTGTTGCCAACCAGTGCGCCAATGTCTGTGTTCAAGACCCCATTGCAGCCTGAGGTCTGTGGTTAAGGGTCAAAGGAATGGGTTGCTAGCAACCAGTCCTCTGTTAAGCAGACGACATTGAACTGTGCTGGAGGGCAAAGCCTGGCCTGTGACAGTGCTCTATTAATGCGCTAACACGGTGGATGTTGATGTGAAATCAGTCACTGCCATGCAGTAGAGGTGTCTGTCATTCTGTGCAGTCATGCAATTTTGCATTCCATTTCCTGGATTTCTGTGTGTCTGAGCCTCATCTGTCTACTGATGTCACATTTGCATCACTGTACTGGTGTTTCATCCCATACAAGTGGAAATTTCACGGTAGGAAAATCTAGCTTTTCTGATCCCAAAAATCTTGCCTTGCTTAAAGTCCATCAGGTGTTCATAATGCAACTTTCTTTAGCAATGGGCATAGCGAGACACAAGAAACACCCTTTTGGCTTAATGTCGGCTCTTCACTGATTACAGTATCTTGTTTGAGACAGCTGTTTATCCCCAAGACCGGACAGTTCAGAGGATGGTGCTTTAAAATCGCATGCATTTTTTCATTGACATTTCAATCAATTACATGTCTCAACCTGTTGTATGATACATAGCTTGCAAGTTTCTAGCTAATGCCAGCAGTCCTACATGGTGTTGCAATTTTCACAAACAATAGTGTGTGTGTGTGTGTGTGTGTTGTACACACACACACTGAACAGCCAAAACATTATGACCACATGCCTCCAAAAGGAGCTCATACCTGGTGAGACATAGACATTACAAGATTGCTAAAGGTGACTTGTGGTATCTAGTGCTAACACATTATCAGCAATCCTTGCTAATATCGTGTAAGTAATTACATGGTTGAGCCACTGCAGATCAGATTTGCTGTTCCAACACAGACCACAGATGCTCGACTTGATTTATATCTGGGAAATTTGGAGGTTAGGTCAATACCTGGAAGTCTTCCTCATGTTCCACAAACCATTCTCGAACAATCCAGGCAATATAGCATGACATGTTATCCTGCTGAAAGAAAGCACTACTAAATAAACCAAAGACATTACTCTTTCCACATTTTAGCAACACACAGCAACCAAAAAATTGTTATTCGGTCACCGCTGGGGAATTAAATCCCGGATCTCTCGATATCTAGCCGAGCGCGTTAGCCTTACACCACGGTGGCCAACAATCACTGCGCCATGTGTGTTTTTCTGTCAGCTTCTGACATAAATCCATAAGATGGGCTCAGCTACTGAGACTTCTCCGTCTGTTGGGTATTAACGGCACTGGCTATATATTAATTATAGCAGTTAAATCCAAAGGGCGAGATCCAAAGTGAAAATCCTCCAAATACGTGGCATCAGTGAATAAACAAAGACATCCCTTTTTCCACGTTTTAGCAACACACAACAACTGAAAAAATGTTATTTGGTCACCGAGCCCACTGAGCCCATCTTACGGATCTGTGATGTCAGAAGCTGACAGAAAAACGCACACAGTGCCGTGGATTGTTGGCCACTGTGGTGTAAGGCTAACGCGCTCGGCTAGATATCGAAAGATCTGGGATTCAATTTCCCGGCGGTGACTGAATAACAATTTTTCGGTTACTGTGTGTTGTTAAAACATGGAAAGAGTGATGTCTTTGTTTATTCACTGATGCCACGTATTTGGAGGATTTTCAGAAAGCACTACTAGTGGGAATTACCATTGCCATGAAAGGATGCTGCTCCTGGTCTGCAATAATGTTTAGATAGGTGGTAGATTGCATAGTTTCCTGCGCATGAATGACTGGACCCAAGGATTTCCAGCAGAATACTGGCCAAAGCATTACACTACCTCTACCGGCTTGTTTTCATCCCACGGTCCATCGTAGTACCAACACTTGCCCCCAGGTGAACAATGCAAACATACCCAGCCTTCCACGGTGCAACAGGAAATTAGTTTCGTTGGACCAGTCAACCTTCCAATTTTTCAAGGTATAGTTTTGATGCTTGCATGGTCACTGTAGGCACTTTTACCAGTGAACTGAGGTTAGTATGGGCATTCAGAGCAGACTGCAGCTACACAGTCCCACTTTCTTCAGGCTGTGTGTTGTGACAGATTACTCCCATCATCAGAATTCAAATTACTGGCCAGTCATGCCACAGTATCCTTTTTGGTAGCTTGTACCATATAGGATAGCCTTCATTCACCTCTAGCATCGATGATCCATGGTCGGCCCACATGCTGCTGGCAGTTCATGGTTTTTTTCTTCTCAGACCACTTTTTGAAGATACTAAACTACTGCTGACTCTGAGCACCCTACTAGCCTTGTCATCTCAGAAATGTTCTGACCCAGTCATCTGGCCACTACAATTTGGTCTTCATCAAACTTGCTTAAATCCACTCTCTTTCCCACCTGAAGAACAAGAATAAACTGATTAACAGAACTCAGTATCAGTTTATTTATACTATTTTATGACCTTCACATGCACAGTCGTTTACCTGAAGTTACTTCAATTTATATAAAGATGTGCTGGTCATTATGTTTTGGCTCTTCGGTGTATACACGGTTGTATCAGAATAATATGACCACCTACCTAACAATTGAGCAACCACCCTTGGCTAGGATGACAGCAGCAAGATAGCATGCCATGGACGCAATGCAGCCCTGGAAGGTTGCCTGAGGCACACATGCCCATTCAGAATGCAGCATAGCCCGGAGGTCCCGGAGATGATGTGGTTGTGGGTTGACACGTCGACCCCATTGATCCAAATAGTGTCCCGCAAGTTCTCTGTGGGATTGAGGTCGGGTGATTTAGCCGGCCAAGGGAGAATGGAGACATCGCTGTCATGTTCCTGGATCCGGTCACACACTCACTTTGTGACATGGAAGGGATCATTGTCCTGTTGGTAGACACCATCCCCACCAGGGTAAATGTCCAACATGAAGAGATGTATGTGGTCAGAGAGGATGGACAGGTAGCCATTGGCATTCGGGGATCCATCCAGTGGTATCAGCGGTCCCAGGTCATAACAGGAAAACATCCCCCAGACATGCACACTGCCTGCCTGTTCTTGACCAACAAGTATGTCCGGGTGTTGGTTCTCATATGTCTGACACCATATCCACCATCGCGTATCACTTCTGTGGAGTAGAAACCTCTATTCATCGAAGAAGGCAATCTTTTCCCACTCTTCTACTGTCCAATGACATTAGTCCCATGAGAACTGCAGACGCTGTTGCCGATGGACCTGGGTTAACATGGGGGCCTTGATGCAGCATCAATTCTGGAGACCCATGTGTCACAGGGTTTGCTCTACTGTTATCAGGGACACATACCTGAGTGCCCAGCATTCATTTGCATGGTCAAGTGCTGCACTGTTGTGCGTTAATTGTCATTTACCAGTCAACGGAGGTGATGTTCTCCTGTGGGGCTGATGGCCTCTGGGGATCCACAGTTATGACTTTGGGAGGTACTCGGTGTGCCAACAGTTCATTCTTGGTATATCCTTACTACAGCACCTCGCAAACAGCCCACGAAGTCTGCTGTTTCTGAGATGTTTCCACCCTCATCGTGGCAGCCGATGATCATTCATTTTTGAATGTCCATCAAATCACTACCTCTGCCCATTGTGCTCATATAACACACTATGTCTTATCTGTCCTGGCCAGCAGCTTATATCTCCATGTAGTTGAGCTTTTCCTGTGCACTCTGTGATGTGCCTGGGAAAGTGCACTGTGATTCTGGGGTGGTCATATTTATTCTGATACAGCTGTGTATGTGTGTTTATTAATCTTCTTTATATATCAGATTGAATGCATGTTAAACAATGAATTTATTTGATATGATTAGTTGATCAGTTTTGGGTCATTTTATAAAAAAAATTGATTTCCTAGTGTTTGCATATTTGAAATCATATTTCTGTGGTGCAAACCATTGCTATATATTTTCCCTTGAATTATATTAAAATTATAGAAATGTAATGAACTAAGATAATTACCTAATAACTTCTATCTTTGATGCACATAAGACAGCAGTGTTGTGGCATGTAGCTGAATAATGATTTCCTTTGCTATTCTTCAGGGTGTACCTGGTGCAGTTGGGCCCAAAGGTGGAAGAGGACTTCCAGGATCAAAAGTTAGTTTACAACTTTTTTTGTGCTCTGAATTTTAGTGTCATAAACATCCTATAATATATGTACAGTATATTGCATTTCAGTTAAACAAGTATGTTGCATTTCAGCTGTCATTTGATTGTCTGGTCAGATACTTTTAGTTGTGTACATATATTTTTTTAAATTTTGTATGTCAAGTTTTCCTCCCCCCCCAAAAAAAATGATTTTTTTTTCTTTTCGTTTTTTTCTGTTGGTAACATATTGTACAATTGATGTTGATAAAGTATCAATTTGGGCCTTTTTAAATTCTTAAGTTATGATGTGATCACATTATGTCCAGTTCAGAGTGTCTGTGCAGTGTTGACAACTTTTAATTTGCATATTGCAAGTTTGTCCATAATGAATAGCTGAACAATGCGCACTGTATTACCAATTTAATTTAGGTTGTGCATACATGTTCTTAATGAGATTGTAGTTAACCAGGGCAACTGCTGAATCATTTACAATTGGGCCAAATTCCTGTTTATCATAAGTTTTGTATTTGAAGGCAAATCATGAACCATTCCTTGTAGGGAAACTTTGGCTAATTCTAAAACCTGTTTACTGTGAAATGTCTATTGGTTGTGAAAAATTGATATTACGGTTTTATAGAGGTACTTTGTATGTACAGCGTGTTCACAAATGAATGATGGGGTTTCACAGACGTGCAACTCTGTTGGTTTCCAGTGACAAAATGTAATGCATGCATAGATTCGTCACTCAGCTGTCTAAGTTTCTCTTTGTGGCCACTTCATGGTGCAGACTCTAAAAATTCCCACTTGGCGGTGGCAACTCCGAAAATGATGAGCCAGGAGGAAAAGGTTTTCTGCATGTTCCAATTTGAAGTGTCTAAACTGTTGTGACAGTGTGACTTGAATTTTGTGAAAATCGGATGCCTGACAAGAGTTAAGGCCATCCATGTGTGTCTGATGCCGACGTTGACAGAGTGTGGGAGTCATATCAGTAGAGTCCAAGGAAGTCACTGACCAGAAGAAGCAGAGTCGCAAATGTCGAAAATGACACTGTGGAAGGTGTTATGTAAACTTTTAACAATTAAACCATACAAGTTGTGGTTGTTGCACGTGCTGAAAGCTGCAGACAAGAAACTGAGAACTCTGTTCACCCAGGATATGCATGAGAAGATGGTTTCCTGGAATGTCTCATTCTCAGCGATGAAGCCGCTTTTCATCTGAGTGGAAAAGTCAATAGACACAACGTCCATATCTGGGGCTCAAAGTCTCTACATGCAGTGATTCAGTACAAGCATGACTCCCCGAAGGTCAACGTCTTTTGTGCTGTCTCACACAGAAAGTGTACGAGCATTTTTCTTTGCTAAAGCAACAGTGATTGGTTCCACCTACCAGAGCATGTTAGAAAGGCAATCAGTTTCTGTTGCGCATTTTGATGGGGGACAAAAGCTGGGTCCATCATTACACCCCACAGTCAAAGTTCACCTCCATGGAGTGGAAGCACTCCAGTCCCCTGGTCAAAATGAAGTTCAAGGATGGGGTAACCTATCCTTGATCTTGCTGGAAGATGTGTACCCTATCTTCCAGCAAGATCCTGCTGACTGTGTTTTGGGATGCTAAAGGGGTTCTGTTGAAAAATTTCCATCATGGTAAAATGGTGAATGTCACCAGATACTACAAAACATTGACACTGTTGAGAGCCACCATTCAATAAAGAGGCCAGGCCTTCTGACTTCTGGTGTTCTGCTTCTGGAAGACAATGGGAGATCCCACGCAGTGGCGACAATTGTAGCTCTTCTAGTGAGGTGAGGTTGGGAACACATGGACCATTCGCCCTACAGTCCTGACCTTACACCCAGTGACTTCTACTTCCTCCCAGCTTTGAAGAAGGTGCTGGATAGACACCATTACACCAGCAATGATGAAGTGACATGTGTCGTTTGCAACTTTATTTGTATGTAGGGTGTAAACTTTTATGAGATGGACTTCTTCAACCTGGTACACTGGCATAGCAAGTGCCTCAGTGTCTGTGGGAACTACATTGAAAAGTAGGAAAGTCATGTTCTTCTCATTGATAGTGCCGTTTGTCACTGGCATGGAATTCCTGCCGCTAACAGAGCTGTGAAGCTTGAAAACAAAAATTATCTGTTATATCGGACTACCCCGTGTATAACAGCTAATGATGACATTTACCTGCCAAATGTAGTGGTAACTAATTCTTGTTTTTTATCAATTCATACACATACACTGTCATTTCAGAATAATATGACCATCTACCTAATAATGGGAATAACCACCCTTGGCCCAGTTGACAGTGGCAAGACGGCGTGGCATGGATGCATGAGGCCCTGGAAGATTGCCCGAGGCACACATGCCCACTCGGACTGCAGCAGAGCATGGAGGTCCTGGAAATGACGTGGTTGTGGGTCAGCACATCAAACTTGTTGATCCAAATAGTCCCACAAGTGCTCTATGGTATTGAGGTTAGGCGATTTTGCCGGCCAAGGGAGAACAGAGACATCTCTGTCCTGTTCCTGGAACCAGTCACGCACCCCATTAGTGATGTGGCATGGCGCATTGTCCTTTTGGTAGACACCATCACCACCAGGGTAAACATCTAATATGAAGGGATGCATGTGGTCAGCGAGGATGGACAGGTAGCCATTGACGTTTAGGGGCTGATACAGTGGTCCCAGGTCATACCAGGAAAACGTCCCCAGACATGCACACTGACACCACCGGCCTGTATTGACCAATAAACATGTCTGGGTGTTGGTTCTCATGTGTCTGATACTATATCTGCCACCACCCATCACTTTGTGGAGTAGAAACCTCGATTCATCAGAAAAGGCAACCTTTTCCCACTCTTCCACTGTTCAATGACAGTAGTCCCATGTGAACTGGAGGCATTGTTGCCGATGGGCTTGTATTAACATGAGCGGCTTGACACAGTGTGAATTCCAGAGACCCATGAGTAACAGGGTTCGCTCTACTGTTATTGAGGACACATACCTGGGTGCCCTAGCATTCTTTTGCATGGTCAATTGCTGCACTGTTGCATGTCAATTGTCATTTACCAGTTGACAGAGGGGATGTTCTCCTCTGGGGTTGATGGCATCTGGGGCTCCACAGTTATTACGCTGGGAGGTACTTGGTGGGTCAGCAGTCCATTCTTGGTATACCCTTACTACAGCACCTCACAAACAGCCCACAAAGTCTGCTGTTTCTGAGATGCTTCCACACTTGGCATGGTAGATGATGATCATTCCTTTTTGAACGTGTCCATCAAATCACTTCCTCTGCCCATTGTGCTCACATAACACACTATGGTTCTTCATCTGTCCTGGCCGGCTGCTTATATCTCCGTGTGGTCAACCTTGTTATGTGCACTCTATAACGTACCTGGGAGGTTTCACTATGATTCCAGTGTGGTTATACATGTATTATTCTGTTATGACCGTGTAATTTGTAAACTCACCGCAGATTTTTATTCAAACTGTTATCACTGCAATAATTAAAATTCTTTTTCATGAATTTTACAGGGAGACCAAGGTAATGTAGGTGTTCCTGGTGCGCCCGGTGAGGCAGGACCTCAGGTATGAATGCATTTTTAACTATATGTTGTTCTTGTTTTATGCTTATTCACATATTTCTAAAAATAAACTAAATTCAATTTTTGCATTTAGTTCTGTATGTGAGTGCTTTTGTATTCATCACGTTCATAGTAGTGTTCATATGTTGAAAATATGTTTACTTGCATGTGATAGATACAGAGTTTTCAGGTTATGAGTTCAAATTTTTGTGGAAGTGTAGATATTTTGTCAGGGTTGAATCTGTACACTTTATGGTGTGGGTATTAACTGCCAGGTGTAAAGATTTTTCTACACCATGCACAAACTCTTCTGTCAGGGTGCTGTATTTAGAACCTCGATTCCTTGGAGAAAGTTACCCCTTTTCAGTCTTCCACAGATGAATGGCAATGTTCCTTTGCCCACTGCAGCCTCATAGCCCAGTAACATGCTGTTAACGAAGGTATTTGATGTGGGCATTGATTGCCTTACACCAGTCGTGCCATTGTAAGTTGATTGATCTTTGCACAAAGGTGCCCCATCACTGAATGCCAATGTTACTCTTTCTACTGTGGTCATGCATTCCATTGATACAATATAAGAAAGGTGGCACTCACTTTGAACATCAGTGACCCTTTACAGCCCCATTTATCATAGTGGCTGCCAGCTTTGATGTAGTGCTGGTACACATGTGCTATAGTTGTGCATAGAAATCCTAGCAGTTCTGTGGTCGTGAAGATAGAGCATACCATTTTCCTTGCACAGACTATCTGCTCATGATCAAACCCACTGAGGTCAACACGTGTGTATACCCATCATCACAGCCACTAATATACTATACAAGGGGATGCTGAAAAGTTCTCAGCCTAACCCACTTCCTGTAATTTTAGCATTATTTTGTCACTGCAGCTCGAAAGAGTGTTCTTTTGTATTGAAAAGTGCCAATTTTCAGACTAATAGCTCTTTTTTTGCAGATGTTTGATGCCCTGAACTGAATCATGTCAATGCAAAGTGCTGAATTATGGAACTCCGGGCTGTCATGAAATTTCTGTTCCTGCAGAAGAAAACTGCAAAGGAAATCTATGAGTGTATGATGCAAACATTAAGTGACAAGTGCCCTTCATATTTCACTGTGAAGAAATGATATGCCAACTTTCACCATAGAGACTTTGAGACCAAAGATGCAGCAAGATCTGAGAGGTCTTCAACAGTGACAACACCCAGAGCCGTAACTAGGGTGGGGCATACAGGGCAGCTGCCCTGGGTGCCGCTCAAGAGAGGGTGCAGAAATCACTGTTTGGAATGCGCTTACAATTGAAACTGAAACTTTTACATAAGTTTTTGACACAATTAAAATTAGAATTTCCTCCTCAAAATGTTCAGGAGTTGTTAGTTGCTTACATTCAGTGATGAAGGTGTGGTTGTATAGTCTGTCCAACTGAAGAACTATGGCCCCTTTCTGCAACAATGGGGGCCCCCAGTATTTCTTTAGTTGGCAAATAAAGGTAACTTGATCACGCTAGTTACGTTACATGAAAGTAACCAGCGTGATCAAGTTACCTTTATTTGTTAATATTGTTACGTTTTGCCCATCATCATCCTGTTCTTTAGTTGGATGGGTGCATTGCAAGACATGGATGTTTACATTTTTTATGATTCTCTGGAGACTATTCAGTCTTTATTGTGGCTGCATGCCACAACAGTCAGCTACATTCGGTCTGCTTGATGCAGTGCCGAAGGTCCGAAACCCGAAGCAGTTGCAAAAAGCTGTAAAAACAGTCACATTTTGATTGTGACTTTTTTACGCCTAGTTTCATTAGAACTTAGAAATGCATTTTTATGCCTAGTTTCGTTAGAAAGTCTTTGTAGTACTGTTATATTTCTGAAATTGTATCTGCTTTTTTGCTGTCTTTAATTGAAAGCTATTTTTCTTGAAAATTCTTCTCTGTAGCTTGTGCTCCCTTAGATTTCCAATGCGGTTTTTTTGTTCTTTTGGTGTGTGTGTGTGTGTGTGTGTGTGTGTGTGTGTGTGTGTGTGTGTGTGTATGAAAGAGAGAGAGAGAGTGAAAGAGAAAGATAGATAGATAGAGAGAGAGAGAGAGAGAGAGGTAGATTGGGGGCGCAATATTTTGCGGTTTGCCCCAGGCACAGAAATGCCTAGTTACATCCCTGCAATACCTGAAATTGTTGATTGTGTTCATGACTTATTTTGTCAGATCTGCAAATCTTAAAACAATAGCTGAGACACTGGAGATATCCATTGAATGTGTTGGGTTCATAATTCATGAGTACTTGGATATGCAGAAGATGTCAGCGAAGTGGGCTCCCAAATGTTTGAGCTCCTAAATGAGAAACGAAAACGAGTGCACACTTCCAAATCGGTTTTGCAGTATTTTGAATGATCTGGTGATAATTTTTTGCAGCGACTTATCACTTGATGAAACATGGTTACATCACTATGATCCAGAGATGAAACAACAGTCCCTGAAGTGACAGCACTCGGCTTCTCCATGGCCAAAGAAATTCAAGATTCAAAGGTCTGCAGGGAAAGGTCATGGCAACAGGTTTATTGGGATTTGGAAGGCGTTTTACTGACTGACTGTCTCCTGAAGGGTCAAACAATAAATGCTGAATACTATTCCAACTTGCTGTACCAATTAAAGGAGGTGTTGAAGGAAAAAGGCAAAGGAAACTGCGGAAAGGTGTTCTCTTTTTGCAGGACTATGCGCCGGCTCACAAGGCTGGCAAGACATTGGATGTTTTGAGGGATCTGGGGTTTAAGTGCATAGACCATTCACCCTACTCAACAGAGCTTGCTCCATCAGACTATTTCCTGTTCCCAAACCTTAAAAAAAAGTTTGAAGGGGAAGCATTTTTCAAATGATTCGAAGGTTATAGCAGCAGAGCAGTATTTGAGTGATCAGACTTCAGAATTTTTCTTGGAAGGGTTAAATAAACTCCAGAAATGCTGTGCCAAGTGTGTTGAACTTTGGGGTGAATATGTGGAATAGTCTATAAGATTCATGACTCTAGTCCATTTCCTTCTTGGTGAGGCCGAGAACTTATCAGCATCCCCTCGTACAGCAAGGGAATATCTGATCCATTTATAGACCATATTTAGTTTCAGCTGGCTGCATTATTGTGGTGGAGGGTAGGGTAGGTTTGTGGATGGGTGTGGTGTGTATGATAAATTGTGCTTCTAGTGTATATTTGAGTTCAATTACTTTGAAAAGAGTTTAATTTTAACTATTCCTCTGGAAACTGCATGTGAAAGGTAAAATACTAGAGCAAAAATTGACAAATTAAAGTGCAGAAATATGCAAAACAAAATGAATATTTTGTTTATTAATGCTTGGCAATGCAAACTGTCATTTTGTGTGAACATTTCAAGTTCAGGGAGGGAGGGAAGGAATGTCAAGATCGTTTTGAAGTTCAAAATATTAGGAAGGAATGTGTACATATGGCAAATGCTATATGATGAAATATTGAAATTCAATATTTATTTATTTTGCTTTATTTTTTATTACATATGTTTGTTATTACATAAAGTTGTCATTAAGTAGTTTCAACAGAAATTCATGTTTCTCTGCTTGCTGTTCTGAAGTGTTGCCATACTGTAGTTTGATTCCACAATTAATGATACAGGAGTTTATCAAAACAATGGAAACAATGACTGCGACTAGAGTACAAACAATGCACCATATGCAAATTGCGGATGACATCACTGTGATGTGAGGTATATAAAGGAGTTCAGTCTGATGTCGGCTATCACATAGCAGTGCCATAGTCACAGGTGAAACAGCTGTTGTAGAGTAGTTGTTGACAATTTCTGATCTTAGTGGCCTCAAGAAAGGCATGATCATTGGTATGCGTCTTGCAAGAGCTCAGTAACTAGAATGGCAGAAATAGTAGGTGTGATAAGAGGAACCATATGAAAGATTATGACTACCTATTAGAAAATCAAAAATGACATGGCATTACTCCCAAACATGCAAATTGTGGATACCATATGAAGATGTCATATAGGGATAGACAAAATTTGGCATGGATTGTACAATGGAAGCACAAGACCACGACACTGCAAACAGAAGCTGAGTTGAACACCAGTCAGAATGGTTCCATTTCCATCATAACAGTTTGCCAGGAACTCCATCATGCCAATATTTATGCCCATGCTGCAATCAACAAATCTCTTATTACCAACATCAATGCAACAAAATGTGTAAGCTGGTGCAAATCACATGAAAACTGGGACGCTGAAGACTGACGGTGTGTCATCTGGTTGAACGAATCACTGGTGTGTCATCTGGTTGAACGAATCACTAGTGTGTCATCTGGTTGAACGAATCACTAGTGTGTCATCTGGTTGAACGAATCACTGGTGTGTCATCTGGTTGAACGAATCACTAGTGTGTCATCTGGTTGAACGAATCACTGGTGTGTCATCTGGTTGAACAAATCACTGGTATTCCATCACTGGTAGAGTGTATATGTGGCAAAACCCTGCAGAAGCATATCACCCCAACTATTTGGTTCTGACTGAAGGTGGATCCCTGATGCTGTGAGGTGCTGCTGTATCATGGCATTCTTTTGGGCCATTGGTTATTCTGCAAGGTCATGTCACATCTCTAACATGTATGAACCCATTCTTGGGGACCGCCTGCACCCAATGTTACAGACATTGTTTCATCTGGTCTGATGAATCGTGCTTCACATTGTTTTCCACCACTGGTAGAGTGTACCTCTAACAAAAACTATACCACCCGGACTGTTTGATTCTGATTATGAAAGATGGAGGTGGATCCCTGATGCTATGGCATTCCTTAGGGTTGTTGGTTATTCTGCAGGGTCTTGTCACATCTGTAACATGTGAATCCATTCTTGGGGACCACCTGCACCCAGTTTTGAAGGCATTGTTCCTTAATGACCATCCTTGGTTTCAAGCATATAATGCACCCGTGCATTGTGAAAAATGTGTCAAGTTGTGGTTTGCAGAGAATGGGGATGAGGTACAGCAGCTAACCTGGCTACTTCAATTTCCAGACTTCAGTATTGTTGAACATTTGTGGGAATATCTGGAGTGAAAGGTCAGATCACACTTTCCACCTCCAACATCACTGGCATATTTGTGACATATATTTGTAGGAAGAATGGTCCTGAATTCCATTATCAAATGTACATGAGTTGCATAAGTCTATTCCAAGTTGCATAGCCTCTTTTTCAAAAGCTCGAGGTGGGACTACAGCTTATTAATAAAAAGTTCTCCACAAACAGTGTTTCCATTATTTTGATAAACCCCTGTACATAATGATGGGGAAAAGGTTAGAGATTGTGCTGGTAAGTAGAAATTCACTGTGGAGGAGTTGTGGAGTATTATTAAAATGAGGGGCGGTACTGAAGTGCTTACCTGCACTGAATCTGTAAACACATTTTATGGCTAGTGCTATATTGCTATGATCCAATATACAGTAACGTCATACAAAATTAAGTAATCAAAGGTGCCAATATTTTTTATGTTGAGCAAATAAAGGTGCAAGTGAGTGTAATAATGCTAGAGGTTTTATGAGGATTACATAAGCAAGAGGTAAATAAGTGTGTCTACTTGATCTTTTAGATTGCCTTCCAAGTTGTAACAGAGGAGTAAGATTTTTGAACTAATCTAAAGCTATGTATTTTATTTTATTTGATCCATTTTGAATGACAATATACCAAAAAAAGAAGATATACATCTATGCCCCCTGGCGTAGAAACCATGCACTATTTTAAGAAGAATATGTTCCTGAAAGGTTTGTCGACATGAGTAGTATCGGTCTACAAACGACGTTTTTTTCAATCGAGAATTTAGAAGCTCATATTTTGCTGCAAATACATCAGAAGCGGAAATTAAGGTTTACGCCCCCTGGTGGCCAAACCATTTTTTTTACAAAAATTAGAAATTATGTGCAAATGATTTCACATCAGGAGCTTTATCCGGTGCAGAAAGAATTTTTCAAATCGGAGATTTAGAAGCAGAGATAAAGGGAGAAACACAATTTACCTTTACGCCCCCTAGCGGAAAGTCTATGAATTACTTGAAAATTTTGAAATTATATGAAAAACATGCCACACGGAAAACACTGTCCAACAAAGAAGGAATTTTTCAAATCGGACTCCTAGAAGTAGATATTGACAAAAATAAGATATACATCTACGCCCCTGGTGGAGAAACTGTGGAATAATTTAGGAAGAAAATATTCCAAAAAGGTTTATCAATGCGAGGGCATCAGTCCACGAAAGAATTTTTTCAATCAATATTTTAGAAGCTCAAATTTTATGGCAAATACATCAGAAGCAAAAATTAACACTTATGCCCCTTGGTGGCCAAAGTATTCTTTACCAAAAATTCTAAATTATATGCAAAATATTTTCCATCAGGAGATATATCCACCGAAATTTTTTTCAAATCGGAGTTTTAGGAGAGGAGTTATCGCGAAAAATGTATTTTACTTTTACGCCTCCTACCTGAAAATCTATGCGTAATTTGAAAAAGAAACTATATCTAAAATACTCTTCGACATAAATGGAATCGAAAGATAAAAGAATTTTTTCAGTCGGATGTTTAGAAGCAAATATGTGGAATAAAACATATTTTTAAATTCGACATCATCTGCATTTACGCCCTCTAGCGGCGAAATTGTACATCGTATAAAAAACAAAAACAAATGAAGGATCATCATTCGCATATTTCAAGCTTCCGAATGCAAAAAGAATTTTTCAAATCGGACTAATAGTTGCAGAGATACCGTGGGTACAGATGGACGGACAAACCGATAACATAAGCACGATCTTTTTTTACAAAAGACGTGCTAAAAAGGGAGGATGGGAGAATACAAGAAACAAACTAGATTTTTTTACCAGCTGTTGGAAGCAAAGAATTAATTAAGCAGTTGGGCTTTTTATTGTACAGGAGATAATTTGTAGCTTTGGGTGTTTTCATTATTGTATTTACTCCTTATTTAAGCAAATATCAGTTATCACGTATGGCATTAGTTCTGCAGATACATAGTCTAAGAGTTATGACCATAGGATCAGTTTATGTATATGAATCATACAGTATAACTAGTAAACATAAAGATGGAAAACCCAAAAATTTTTTGTGAATAAGAGTGATGAGGCTGTTTCCTGCATACAGTACAAATGCTAGTTAGTAAGCTCATTGCAGTGTTTTCATTTTGGACAAATAATTCATTGCTCAATAAAAAAAGAATCTAAAGGATGTATAGAATACTGGGAAGTTACTTTATTCACCAGAAAGAACGTTGCTTGAAATCACACATTTTGTGAACTTGTTGAGCTTTGCAGAAAGATACAAATGGAAGTCATTATAAACATTCAAATGAAAATCTTGATATAGGTGTAGTAATGCAGTTTTTATGAAATATTTCCATCAAAGTAAAGCAAAGATGTTAGGCCTCTTTGATGTGATAGAGAAATGCAGATGAGTTCTTCCTGCAAGGTGCTGTGTTGAGGACATTCTCTACCTTTGTTATAAGCTTGAGCAGGTATGAAAGAAATTAAACCTGCCAATGTCCTAATTGTGAAGAGATATACATAAACCATGCTGCCCTTTTTAATTTAAGTACCAGCAGAGAGTCTCTTGGTAAAAAAGCACTCCACTCTTACTGTCATCTTAGGTAAACTAGATGCTTGAACATCATCAATGATACAAATGCTAGGAAGTTGTGCTTTTGTGTGTTCATGTTAAGAGAGAGAGAGTAAAGAAGTGAGATAAGAAAAGTGAACATTCTGAAAAATTTACCAATAAACCCACTTAGCCTGAAACAGTCAAATAGATGCTATAGGTAATAACTAAAGGATTTATTTATAAACCATTGGTTAGATTGTTTTGTTTCAATCTTTTACAGCATCATAAGAATTTTTTTTTCAGTGTCACAAGTTTATTCTTTAATTCCAAAATGTTAGCCTATTAGCTAGAATAGTAAGGAGAAACTGCATATAACAATCAAAATTTATTTTGAAGACTATAGGATTTTACTAGAAATTATTCTTAAATTCTCTCTCTCTCTCTCTCTCTCTCTCTCTCTTGCCTCTCTCTCTCCGTATCTCATCCATCCACAACGGGTTGAGTCCTGCAAAGACGATTATGCGCCTTTGAGGGTTACTGGAAAATTAATGCAGCCAGCTTGCCATTCCTCTGCTGCATGTGGGTAAGGGGTAAAGTGTGTCTGGGGCCAACTTCACAGGAAACCATCTACGGATTCGGATCCCCGAGCTCATAGAGTCTGGGGAAAAACTGCTGACTAGATGGCCGGCAGGACCAGGATCTTGAATTTCAGCAAATTCAAAAACAATTTCAAGTAGAAACATATAGAAAAAAACCCTATAATATTCAAAATTTGCTAAGAAAGACTAAAAAATGCCACAAATTTTATTTACCAAATTTATCATCTGAGCTTGAAAACTATGTAATTTGATGAGTCAAAAGAAAACAAAAAAAAAAGGGGGGGGAGTTAAAAGTAAATTTTTTGCCACAAAAATTAATTTATGGTGCCAATGAAGGCATGCCATGAATCATGATTTTACACTCTGGTGTACAGAAATGAAATGTGTGATATAATATGCCTTTCTTTGATGAACAGTAAAATTTTAATGACCTAAACAGAAAATTTGATAAATTGAGGATGATTTTTCTTCATAAAGGAGCCGCAGTGGTTTTCAATGTTCTCTCCAAATTAACAGAAGGAGAGAGTTATTCAACAAATTGTCTTAGCAAAAAAAAAAAAAAAAAAAAAGGAAAGAAAAATTGTGAAGCTGAGTGTACGAATGACATGTGTAGCAGAAGGGAATAGAAAATTTACTAAAAAGGTTTTTGAAAACTGCTCTATTTTCTATATGAACATGCAAATCTAGGACTTCCGAATGATTATTTGGTAGCTTAGAGAATTTGGCTTTGATAAAGAGTTAATATCTGCTGAAAAACTGACTTTTCAAGGAAAAAGATGCAACTTTTCCTATCATATGAGCTACAGTTAATAAAAGTGTTGGCCTTTTCAAATAGCACCACAGATGAAAGCTATAATTGCATTTGATAAGCTCAGATAAAAAGTTACATGGTAAAGGATGTGTGAAAAATAGCTTCGTTATAGAAGGTGATGATGTTCAAGATGCTATCCTTTTGAATCAGCATGAATTTCCATAGTTTGTGAAAATTAATAAAGTTCATAAATGATTGAGGACATTGATGAACTAGTCATCAGGAATTTGACTTCAAGAATAGAAAAAAATGTTCCTTTCTGCATGACTTAGTTTATTTCTCCCTTTGTTTTGTTACTACACAACAAAAAAATTCCTAAAATTTTTAATGTAAAAAGGTAATGCAACATAATTTTTTAATTACGAAGAAATGAAATTGTGCACAGAATGTTTGCTTTTGTAAAGTGAATCTTTTGATTTGACTTTCTTCGTAGGGTTTGTTTGGATTGCGAGGACCTAAAGGACCTAGAGGTGAAGAAGGGAAAAAGGTAATACCATTTTAATCTTATTTACATTTCATGTTTGCAGTGAATTTAAAATTGTTGTAATTGGAACCCTAAGCATGTGAGATTTGTCCCAATTGTGGAATGCTTGAATACTTGTATTTTGGGAGCATATACTGTAGTTCCAGTTACTGCCCCACACAAGAAAATGTCATACAGTAAAGGAGAAATTTCTCAATAGTGTTTTTAGAAGTGGCGATACAGCTGCAAACTGAAGTACGCAAACACCACCTACTGACAGAACTCTGAACTACAAAATTCCTCATATACTAATCTACAGTGTTTTACAGGGTAAATAACATCCGGTGTTGAAAGAATTTTTTAAATCGTACATGTAGAAGCAGAGATATTGAGAAAAACAGATTAAGCATTTGCACCCTGTAGCTGCCAAATTGTGCATTATTTTGGGAAGAAAATATGCACACAAAGTTTGCATAGTGGTGTTTGCCTATTTATTCAGTTTTATATATAGGAGTTTGCATGAGTTTGCCTATATATTGAGTAAATTGTCAGGGATAATAGAATCCGAAATAATCAGAAATCTGAAGACATTAAAAAAAACTATCCCTCCTGGCTTTTCTGCAAAAGATATAAGATATTTCGAGGGCAAGATTTCTAATTTAATTTTTTCTATAGTTCTCTGTTGAACTTTTCCGAGTTCAACAGATAACTAGATATAGTGTTGTGCAAGATACCAACCTACATTTAAACATCATTTTCATGAAAGAGAGCTAAAACTCGTACATCTTGGGAAGATAAAAGAGATGATCGGGAACTGGCAAGTGTAAAAAAAAAAGTAGTAAGACAGCAAATAATAATAATAATAATAATAATAATAATAATAATAATAATAATAAATACCACTTTTCAGACTTGGTGCATCGTACCCGTCCCGGAAGGAAAAGAAACAAGAAAGATGACACCGAATTTTTGGTTGTAATGAGCACGTCTTTTGAATCCATTCTGATGCAAATTAAATTTATCAAAGCTATTCAAAGTCAATAGAGTCGGTTAGGGAAACGATCTATCAGTTTCTACAATCAATAAAACTTCCAGAAATAGAAACATCTACTTAGTTCCACCAGCGGCTAAAAAGCATTTTGCAAAAATTAAGAAATAGCCCACAAAATGTTTCTCATAGCACAAGGAAGATATCAGAGATAAAGATATTTTCAAATCGAACAGTTAAAAGAAGAAATATAGAAGGAAACAAGATATAAGTCTACGTCTGCTAGTGGAAGAATTTTGCATAATGGAAAAGGTGAAAATAGGCACAAAATATGCTTCATGGAAAATGCAATGCTAAGGAAAAATAACTTTCCAAATACGTCTCCTGGAAGCACAGATAGCGAAAAAAAAAAAAAAAAAAAAAAAAAAAGGTTTGACTTACGCACCAAGCGAGAGATCTAGGTATCACTTAAAGAGGATAATTCTGCACATCTTTATTGTAGCGAATGGCATACAGTAAAGAAGAAATTTCTCAATAGTATTTTTAGAAGCGGTGATACAGCTGCAAACTGAAGTACACAAACACCACCTTCCGACAGAACTGTGAACTATAAAATTCCTCATATACTAGCCTAAAGTGTTTTATAAGGTAAATGGCATCCGGTGTTGAAAGAATTTTTTAAATTGCACATGTAGAAGCAGAGATATTGAGCAAAACAGATTAAGCATTTGTGTCCCCTGGTGGTGAAATTGTGCATCATTTTGAGAAGAAAATGCTCACACAGAGTTTACATAGTATCTGACCGAAGAAAGAAGTTTTTCAATCGGGCTTTTAGTCTCGCAGATATTGCTGTAAACAGAAACATGAGCTTACGCCCCCTGGTGGCTGACTTGTGCATTAAGAAAAATTTGAAATTATGTGAGAAACATTTTGCATCAGAGACACTCTCCAACAAAGAATTTTTCAAATCGGACACTTAGAAGCAGAGATATCCACAAAAATAACATCTACACCCCTTGCAGAAAAACTATGCATTATTTTAAGAAGAAATTATTCTCAAAAGGTTTTTCGATGTCAGCAGTATCAGTCCACGAACGATTTTTTTTCATTCGACATTTTAGAAGCTCAGATTTTGTTGCAAATGTGACAGAAGCAAAAATTAACACTTATGCCCCCAGGTGGCCAAACCATTCTTTACCAAAAATTTGAAATTACAGCAGAACTACAATTATCCGGAATCCAGATATCTGGAACTCCAATTATTAGGACTCTAGATATCCGAAACTCCAATTATCCGGATCGCTTGTTCTTCTTTCAAGGCCAAGTAAAATTAAAATTTTTGTTGATTTATTTATGTGTTTTTAGTTATTTCGTTCATTAAATAATACAGAATGATAATACAGTACAGTAGATATTTATTTTTTAAACTGTGTAGCATTTGTTATTATAAAATACGATAAATGAAAAAATTAAATTCCCTCACTTCAATTAATAAATACATATTTGGCCTACAGAAAAAAGACAACCCAATTATCTGGATTTTCTGAATATCCAGATGGGCTGTGGTCCGAGTTAATCCAGATAATTGTTCTACTGTATATACAAAAGATTTCCCATTAGGAGCTGGATTTTCTGCAGAAAGAATTTTTCAAATCAGAGTTTTAGAAGCAGAGATATCGAGGAAAACACAGTGTACTTTTACGGTCCCTAGCAGAAAATCTATGTGCAACTTAAAAAATTGACTATACCTAAAGTAGTCTTCAACATAACTGGTAAAATAATTTTAAAATAATTTTTTCAATTGGATGTTTAGAAGCAAATATATGGAATAATATGTATTTTGAATTCGATATTATCTGCATTTACGCCCTCTATGGCAAAATTGTGCTTCGCAAAAAAAAAAAAAAAAAAAAAAAAACGAAATAAAGGATCATCATTTGCACATTTCAAGTTTTCCAATGGAAAAAGAATTTTTCAAATCGGACTATTAGTTACAGAGATATGGTGTCCACAGACAGGGGACAGACAAACCGATAACATAAGCACGATCGCTTTTACAAACGACGTGCTAAAAAGTAAGTAATATCAGGCAGTTTGCTGTTATAAGTAATGCTACCACACATGCTTGAGCTTTAACTGTGTTTTGACATTGAGCATTCACTGCATTTTCTTGAACAAAGCCATCATATGACATAATGAAAACAAAGTAGATATGATACCAAGCCATTGATATGTAGTTTTAAAACTGAAGTATTATGATTTGGAGCATTGTATTATGACAACATGACTATGTTTAGAGCATAATACATCTGGAATTTTTTTAATCAGGGTATCACATGTTAGAAAATGAATATATTTTATTATTGTCAATGTAATCCTTTCTTTAATCCCATTTTCTACTGAACATTTATTCTCTTTATGCAAAATGTTTACTTTTGAAGAATGCTTAAAACCCATTTATATTCATTTTTAATTGGGCATGTATCACTATATGTACTAATAAATGCAACTGTTTTGCAGGGAGATGCTGGATTTCCTGGACCACCAGGTAGACCAGGAGAACCTGGACACCCAGTATGTAAATCAATGCATTGTTGTGGTATTGTTTTAAATCATATGTGAATATTTAATATCATAAATTTTATACTAACTTTTAAAAGTGATGCAAAAACTTTGATTTTTTCCATGCATAAATTGTTACTTTCATGAATTTGCATGAAAACACAGCAATAATGACAAATTCATTTTGTAAGTACTTATACTGCTTTTATTTCTGTATGAGGTACTAATTTCTGTGCAATGCATATTGGGATAAAGTCCCATAAAATACTGTTACACACATTATTGTACAGGAGCCCAAAAATGACCAGTTGACATCAATAATAATGAAATATTATATCAGAACTTAAAAACATTGCTGCATATTCAACATATTTCTTTAAAATTTTGTAAGCTGATATTTCAGCCAGCAGAACAAAAGCACCAACAAAACTTATCGAGCTACATATATTATGCTCACCTTATTTCAGTTTCAGTCCTCTTTGTTTGCCCATGTGAGCTGTAAACATACATATTACATTTCAATTCAGCCACGTCACTTGCTTGGTATCTTATGCTGCACTACACCATTAAAGAATAAAAATGGTGTAGCGCAGCATAAGATAACAAACAAGTGACATGGCTGAATTAAAATGTAATATGTACATTTATAGCTCACATGGGTAAGCAAAGAGGACAAACTGAAATAAGGTGAGCATAATATATATAGCTCAATAAGTTCATTGGTGCTTTTGTCCTGCTGGCTGAAATATCAGCTTACAAAATTTAAAAGAAATATGTTGAATATGTAGCAATGTTTTTAAGTTCTGATATAATATTTCATTATCATTTATGTCAACTGGTCATTTTGGGGCTCCTGTACAATAACATATGTAACAGTATTTTATAGGACTTTATCCCAATATCCATTGTGCATTTAGTTTTGATCATGCATTTCTCTATTTTTATATTCAGTGATTTAGAAGGAAATACTTGCTAATGTGAGTGGTGTATAGATGGTGTAAGGCCAGAAACTTTTAAACTGTGCAGTGTACAGGATGAATTTAAAAAGTTTGAAAAGATTCATGGAGTGAGTTACATAGTCTATTTGACCAAGAAGGCATCTGTTCTTAAGGAGAGAAAATATCTTAACTTGGATTTCTAATTTTTGCTCAGTCACCCATCTGTATAAAACAGGAAAAACTTTCCGTGCTTACATAGGTAGATAGTTTAATTATAAAAATCATCATCCATGTGAAGAAAGGATATTTATGAGCTGATGCACTTTTGCATTGTTTCAGTTTTAGCTGCTAATTGTTTGAGAGTTTGAAATTGTTTCAAAACCTCAACATTCCAACCAATATGGAATCTTTTAAATACATACAGATTTGGTGTTTTATAATATGATTTTACAAACAAATGAAGATTTTGACGGTTTATTCTTTGCTTCTTGCATTATGTATTATCTATTCTTAGTGAGGATTCGCTCAGTTTTACATCTATGTTTCAGATTCTGATGTGTTGTTGGTTTCTTTTGTGTAGGTAAGATCTAGTTTAATTTACTGTATCTTTGCTTTGGAAGCAAATGTTGAAACAAAACAAATCTCCCCCTTTCATTTTTTTCTTTCTCTTATCTCTGTCTCTCTTTCTCTCTCTCTCTCTCTCTCTCTCAAATATATTTTTTCTCTCTTTCCACCTTTCCCTCCTTTTTCTCTTTTCCCACTCTCCCTCTATCTCTTGCCTCTGTCACCTTCTCTCCTTTATCTCTCTGTGTAGCCTTTCTTTTTGATCTAAACAGTTAAACCCCCTCTCTCTCTCTTGCATACATATTGTCCTTAAATTCAATATTTATGGCTTTCCATTTTCTTCTCTGTACACTTTCTACTTCCACTTATTGTTACCCATGGGCGCCCTTGACAGCCCCTGCAACCCCCATAGTGCAGGAAGGGGGAGGGGGGCTCATGGCTAAGAGGGACTCTAGCCTCAGCACAATGATTTTTCAAAGTTATTGCAGGAACTTCATATGAAACTGGTTAAAGAAATAGCCAGGAATTTTGGACGGCAGCTTTGAATGAAGTATTGAAAAGAAAAGCAATTTTTGGTACTTTTCTTTCAATAAATAAGTAAAATCTTCAAGAAATCATTTTTGCTTTAGTTTGTAAAAACTGGGTACAAGAAAGTTATTATTCCTGAGGACTTAAGGCCCCTTTTCACTGCAATAGCAATAGTTTCTGTACATGTATAATAACAAGATAATGAAATTGAAATATCAGTTGAATAAATGAAATTATATCAATGAGGATAAGGCGTTATATATTGCACTTGTTTGCACATAACTATACATCTTTTAGAATATAATGAGCTAACAAAATATAATTTTGCGGAAACGAAAAAAACAGACCTGAGTCATTTTTTTATAACAGAGTCAAAAGAAAGTAATTTGCTATGTGTAAAACATCATAATGTTACGTTAAGTTGTTTTTGTTTTTTTATATTCAATAGTAAATAATTTCAGTAATTTTACTTTTGTGACACAATTCTTAATTGTTACTTTTTAATTTGCTTACTTGTGTTCTGTATTTTGGTCACATGGCCGTTATGTATTATGTGTGTGATCATAAGGCATTTCAAAGAGACTGGCCTTAGTTCTCTAAAAGAATAAATTTGTATGTTATGATTAACCTTGGTGTAAGTGTTGTCTAATACTTTGTATTGGAATAAAACTAGGGTAATCATTTTAATTAAAATGTGTACACTTGTGTTATACACAATAAAGTATAATAATTTTGTTTTACAAAAAAGGAGCTGAGATGGTTTAATTTGGTGATACTGAATTACTTTAATGTAAAGATCATCCAAGAAGTTTATAGACACAACTTTTGTAATTTCAGTGGCATGTTTTAGGCTTTAAAAAAAAAAAAAAGAACTTCCGTGAACATTAGAGAAATCTATGAAGAAACAATCTTCAATTCACATGGGAGGCACACGTGACAGTCACTCTGTTGTATTAAAAAGTTTAGCAGAGGCATCAACTAGTAGAATGTGGAAGTTTGTTCATATTCTTGTACGAGGTGATCGAAAATTCATGTAACCCAGACATAACACATAGCTGTTTCAAGGTTAATTACAAGTACATGAAAAATGAAACATCTACAAATACAGGTTATAATCTCACCTTTATAACAACAGAAGAATTGGAACCTCATTGTAACATATGTTGAAAGTGTCCACCTTCTTCGTGAATGCAAAGGTGCACACTTTTTACCAGGTTTAATGCCACCTAGTGAAGCACCTGCTCAATGATGTTTTCAGTCGCTGTTGCAATGTTAATTTTGAGTTCATCCAGGGTGTGAGGATTGTTCTTATGAACAACACCTTTGATGTACCCCAAAGGAAAAAATCTGGTGGTGATAAATTGGGTGATCACGGAGGTCACAATTCTTTCAAGATGAGACGGTCACCGAAAAATTCTTGCAAAAAATTTATACTGCTAGTCGATGTGTGTGGCACTGTCTTGCTGTAACCAACAATGTCATTTGCTGACATCAAGAAGCGCCACGAACTATGTGATGATGACTTGGTAGATGGAGTTATTCACTGTCATTTAAAAATTTTTTTATCCCACTATGTGACAGCATAACATTGCATACCAAACTAAAAGTTTTTGAGAATGTAAAACTTTTTCATGAAAAACATGGATTTTCACATGACCAAACCTAATGTTCTGACTATTCACATACCCACCGAGGTGAAACCAGGCCTCGTCACTAAAGAAAACTGTATCAAGAATCTGTATTCCATGTTCTTCAACGAATGAGTGTAACAACCTGCAGAAGTTCATTCGTTTGCCTTTATCTAGGTCCTTCATTTCATGAACTGGGTGAACACGATATGGACGAAGGTGTAATGATCTTGAAGCTTTCTGAGCACTACTCTATGAGATTGTTGATTGCATGGCAAGTTTCCTGAGGCTTTTTGTTGGTATTCATTGCAGTGCTCTTTTTACCTCATCCACTTTATCGTCAGTCAAAATGGAGGGTCTCCAGGGCGCTTCTTACCTGCAACAGATCCAGTTCTCTGAAAATGCTGCACTAATTTCGTTATCCTCAACTTCTGAGGGACTGCTGTACCTGGATATTTCTTCCAAAATTCCTCGGCAACATACACTATATTGACAAAAGTCACCAGGCACCCCTTCAAAAGCAAATGAACAGATCCGCTGTGTTGTTAAGATGTGCGGTACAGCTGCAAACTGTATAAAAACAAGCCTGCAGCTGATCATGATCATATCACACTGTGAGGTTGAGTGAAAATGTCGAGGCAGGAGAGAACTGACTTTGAGAAAGGAAAGATTGTTGGGTGTTATATTAGTGAGTTGTCCATAAGAGAAACCGAGGGGCGTTTAAACATACCCAAGTCAACTGTTTTGGATGTACTTAATAAGTGGAAGACACATGGCATGCCTGAAGCAGCAAAACATACCGGCAGACCATAGTAAATCAGTGATAGGAGATGTCAAAGCCTCAGGAGAGTCGTTACAGCTAATCGACAGAGTACTGCACATGACCTCAGGGTACAGGTGAGTAAAAATGCTGGAACCTCGGTATGTACACATACCATTTGCAGAGAACTTCATTCCATGGGTTACCATGGTTGTGGGGCTGCTCATAAGCCTTTCATCTTCACTCGGAATGCTACTTGTCGTTTAGCATGGTATAAAAAAAATTAAGCATGGACCGTCGATCAATGTAAACGGGTCCTGTGGATTAATTAATCCAGATACACGACCCATCAATCTGATGGCCATGTGTGGGTATGGTGGCAGCCGGTAAAACGCTATTTACCACAGTGCTCCTACGGTTAAATTTGGAGCTGGCAGTGTACTCGTGTGGGGGTGTTTTTCGTGGTATGGTTCCGGCCCATTGGTTATTGTGGACAAACCTGTTAACCAGCACGTCTACCTCGATATTTTGGACAATTGTGCCCTACCAACTCTGTGGCAATACTATGGAACCGAGCCTTGTTGTTACCAGCAGGATAATGCACCGAGCCATAAAGCAAATACTGTTACGGCATGGTTTGACGATAATTCCGTATTGTGTGTGGACTGGCCAGCACAGAGCCCTGATCTTAATCCCATAGAGCACCTATTTGATGAATTAGAGCGCTGCATAAGAAGTTTGGAACCAAGGCCTACTACTAAGCAACAGTTAGCAGCAGCATTATGTACTGAATGGAAGTGCATACCTGTCGCTGTGTTCCAAAACCTTGTCGAAAGCATGTCTTGAAGGGTCAGTGCATGCATTAAGGCCAATGGTGGACTGACACCATACTAATGTTGTGTTTTTCTTCTAGGTGTCTGGTGACTTTTGTCAATATAGTGTATGTGTGAACAATTAGTGAAATAACTTTCCAAAATGAAAACTTGTTGCAGCTGAGACGAAGACATTTAACTTCTACAAGGAACAAAGCTACACTGAGAACAACGTGTAATGTCACAATGAACTCGGCATCTCTGATGCTTTGTTGTAGTATGGTGTTGACATCTAGTGGCAGAAAGAATGATTTTAACGATTTTGCAAGAATTTGTACAAATTCTAACTTTGGGTTGTGCAACTTTTCGATCACCCTGTAAAATAAACTTCAGTTGCATGGAAATACCAAAATAGTTGTCATAGGGAAATGCTGTGAAAGTTATCTTGGATAATGTTATGATAACATGTGTGTATGCTCAGATGAAAACCAGTAGATGCACATTTGATTCTTAATCCAGCACAATACAGTTTTTGAAGTTTTTGAAAGAGTTGGCCCCATGTCCAAAAGTAGATTTCAACACCTCTATGCCATAACATAACTAAGTACTACATGATATGTTTTTTTATTCTATTGTGTGTGTGTATGCATAATGACTTTTTACATAGAGGTAGTTTGCTTTTGTTGTCATTTACCATAATCATCTTCTTTTAGGGAACTCCAGGCAACCCTGGACCATCAGGCCCACCAGGGATTCATGGTATTAAGGTAAGGCTTCAAACTCTTTTATGTTTTAAAACATCAACTTAACTAATTTCTTTCCAAACTTACCAAATTTATTAATAATTGGAAGTAGGTTGGTTTCAACACTTGAAATGTTAAAAGTGAGTTTACAGAAGTAGTCAACTACAATAAACATAAGTTCTGCCAAAACAGCCCACATCAAGTGAGCAGTTGTTGCTATGTTATGTAATAGTAATATAAATAATAGATAGCACAAAAGAGTATCACGAAGAATTAAAGATTTTTATCAAAAATATGCATAACTATTTATGATAGAACATTACAATATGTGTACAATGATCCCAACATTTCAATTTCCACTCTACTCTGCCCCTTCTTCTACTCTTCTTCACTGTCCCTTTTAGTCTCATATAGCTGAGGAGTGCTGTTATCTATACCATGCTACTAGATTTTGGCACCACATCACAGTTACGCTCTTTGTAGCTGATATTATTGCACTAGTTCATGTGTTCTTTAATGAAGACCCAAGGGGTCAAGTAGTCTTTTGTTCGTGATGCAAATACCTTTTAATGTGGCACATTTGCATACATCACGTCATTTCTACAATCTGAATTTGGATGAGCCAGTGTCTCAAAAATAAAAACCTTCAAGAACAGGTATGTTTTATGTAGCTAATTGGTGTTACACTTCTGATAAATAGCTGATTGATGTTGCACTTTTGGTATGTGGAGAATTAAATTTAACCTCTCTTATACCTACCATTAATTAGCTTTATGAATAACATCTTGGTCTTCCTTTTTTATTTTCTGAGAAAATGAAAGACTTACTCATAAAAGAGAAATTGTAGGTAAAAGTAAGACATTTAGCTACATTATGATAGTTCATTTCTTTTACATGGATAATCTCAAAGGAGTGAAGTGTTTACTCCAAAGAACTCCATAAGAGAGTTATCTATTATGGACTTGATTAAAAACATTGATAGTGTTAAAAATCTTATGTCCAATTAGGATGTACCAGAAAAAAAGAAAGAGAGAAATAGTTTAGTGCATTGTTGAATATAAGAAATCAAACTAAAATCAAAAACTTGGAAAAGCATTTAAAAACTATACTTTCACAAAAAGTATTAGTTAAAAATGAACTCATCTATAAAAATGGCTGAACCTCCTGAATTTTTAGGATATATTTTCCCAGTTAAATCTTCATGTGTTAGGCCTAATTCAAAGTAGTTCTTAGGCTTCAGTTGTTAAGACCAAAAGCTTCGTGTGTGGCCCAAATATTTAAAAAATGTTCCAGGAAATCTATGAATGATTTTGAGTTAAAATATTAAAAATTGCACAGTGGTACTCTGAAAAGGTCGATTTTTCCTGAAAAAGCTCCAAAAACCAATTGAAGAAATGTCCAGTTTATACCCACACTTAGCCTTACGCGTTAGGACAAGATGTCACTTCTGATCTTGAGAGGGGATTTGTTTTATGTACCCAGTTATGTGACTGGTGACATATGCATTCATGGTGGCACCATCTGTGGTCAGAAGTAATTTCCTTTCTTTGAGTTTTTACTTCATCTGTGATGAGTAATTTTCAGGGTATTGGTGGATTTGGTACCTCTTAACTGGTATGACTGTACCCATGACAGGCATTGTCAGAAGGTCCTAAACACTGCAGATTAAATAAATTTCAAAACAAAATTATATGTTGAAGTTTGTTTACATATTTATTTTCTGATCATATGTTGAATTAAGCTCAAACCAATATGGTTTAAATTTCAAATTTCATATTAATTTGTCTGTTTGTGGTATAAATTTTACTTTCATTTTTTTACTGTTTCGTCTTGTATTATTTTCTGTGCACTTATTCCTATACCGTCTGTACTTTAGTAAGCTCTTATGATGTTAATTTGTTAAGTGAAAACCTGTATTTTAAGCCTACCTCTTGTTTTATGAATTTATGTTTTAAGTGAAACAATATGAACTACATTTGAAAATGTTTAAAAATTAAGATTCTGCTATTAGTTTTGTTTTTAATGCAATCTTATTTAATCTTACAGGGTGCTCCAGGTGACAGTGGTAAAATAGGTTCTCCAGGCCCTTCTGGAAGTCCTGGTCAGCCAGGTTTTCCAGGACCAAAAGGAGAATCTGGATCTGAAGGATCTCCTGTAAGTAAGATGTAACTACACAATCTATTTCCTCACTCAGAAACAAAATATTGCAACCCACTTACACATTATGTAGGGCATCTGTTAACAGACTAATATGTAATCCCATTTTTGTTAGGCTTCTTATGTGTATAACTTTAAATATGAAGCCTCCAATCATTTCTTAATCTCAGTCATAGAAGAAAGGAAGAAAAGGCAAAAAATGTGGAACTATCTTTTGCTGCACAATAATGCAACACATAAAGCTTAACTGGCAGCATAGGCACCAACTACAGGCATGCTCCTTTGCTTAAGCATGCCTCTGCAGAAATCAGGGCATGCTCAGCATGCTGGATTTCTTTAGGGGGCAACCAAAATTATCTTTTGGTAACAATTTGTATATTGTGATGATAACTTATGGAATAAGATGCTTATATCAGTTCACATCAGCCGTAGATTACTAAAATTCTAAACTGATATATTCAACACACACTTTTAAAATATTTTATGTTGAATACATTATTTTAGCATAAATAAATTCTGTAAGATATCAGTTGTAATTTTATGCTGAATTCAATACAAGCGCTTTTCAGATCTATTGAAAAATGAAACAGTTGTTTAGAGAAACAAGAAATCACCCCAGTGGCTAAGTGGTATAAAAGCACTGACTACCAATCGTTCACCCATGATAGGTCCAGTCCTGAATCTTGGATGAGGCATGGATGGTACATTGTCTTACAGTACTGGCTCTCTCCGTTCCTGGGAACCAATGGCCTCAAATTAGGAAAAGGCAACTGCTTATATACAGTCGAGACACATTATTGTGACCACTAGCTAATAGCCAGAGTAACTGCCATATGCAGCGCGGACAGCAGCTAGATGAGCTGGGAGTGACTCAGTAAGGTGCTGGAAGGTGTTCACAGGTATGTGGAGTCATGCTGGCTGCAGTGCATCTGACAGCTACTGGAGGGTGCGTGGTGGAGGATCCATAGAGCGAACAACGCAATTGAGGTTGTCCCACAGATGCTCAATTGGGTTTAAGTCTGGGGAATTAGGGTGCCAGGAAAGTACTTTGGAGTCTTCATTGTGCTCTTCCAACCACTCTCGGACATTTCTAGCTGTGTGACACGTCGCACTGTCGTGCTGGAAGATCCCATCCGCACCAGGGAAGACAATCAGCATGTATGGGTGTACGTGGTCTGCAAGGATGGATTCATAACGAATTCGGTCCATAGTGCCTTCCACAGGTATAAGTGGACTCAGGTAATGCCACAAAAACATTCCCCAGTCTATAACGTTTCCTCTATTAGCTTGTGTTCTTCCAGCAATGGTTGAAGAGTGTTTGTTCTCTGATGCTTCTCACCTTATATGCTAACTTCCCTCCGTTTGATGAAGCAGAAAACCTGACTCATTGGAGAAGGCAATCCTTTGCCAATCAACGGAGATCAAATTCCGATACTGCCGTGCAAATGTAAGCTTTTTCTGCCGATGCACCTTCGTTAGCGTAGGTGCAGTGACCATCCGTCTGCATCAGAGCCCCATATTCACCAGGGTTCGCTGAACTGTCATTTTAGACACACTTCCGGTAGCCCCCTGGTTCATTTGGCCATTAAGTTGCTCCACTGTAGAGTGTTGACTGCCCTCATGCACCTTCACAGCCGACGTTCACCTCTCACATCAATGGCACGTGGTGCTCCGTAGTTTCCACATTGCTTATTCACAATGGTGCCATTTCTCCAATTATGATACACCTTAACCACAGCAGCACCCGAAAAGTTCACAAACTGCACTGTTTCAGAAATACTGCCACCCTTGACCTGAAAGCCAATAATCATCCCTTTTTGCAAATCTGATAAATCTCTCCTTTTATCCATGACAGCAACAAGTGATACGTTTTAAGAATGACTACAGCACACCTTATATACCCTCCAAGACAGCTCAAGACACGCGCCTTCTTTCATTGGCTACTCACTGTTGACGTCAAAATTAGGAGGTGGTCACAATAATGTGACTCTACTGTGTATGTCCCAATAAGTTGCTCACGATGGTCGTTAACTCCCTCCCCCAAAGAACGCCTTTTGCCCATAATATATCCAAATTAAATGAAGAACGTGCACTATTTAAACAATGTTCAAAAGTTTACTACTGGATAACGATTAATAATAATACATTTTTATTTATTCTCTTATTTATATTAAAGAAAATTGATGCATAAATGCCATTGTGTGTGTGTACATGTTTTTTTTTTTGTTTTTTTTTTAGTTTTGTATGGCCTGAGATGTACAAAACTCTATGACTATACCTGGCAGTATCATGAATTAGCCTCAACATGATATCAGGGTTCTGCAATGGATGATCCTGATTTTAATAATTTCACTGAGCTCTCCTGATAGCAGACTCTGGTGATTTATGCAGCAGATTATTACACTTCACTGATTTCTGGAGAAAGGTCATAAAAAAAATTATAAAAAAAATGAGTATTTTTTCCAGTGCAACAGTTTAAAGTGCTACACTTACACCAATGAACCAGCACATTATAACCACCCCCAGCCTGGAGAAATGAGCATGCCTGGAGACCGAACGGTGGCACAGGTGATCAGATTAGATCAGATGTAGAGGATTTTAGGAAGGGAGTGTCTGACCCCAGGTCTTAAACAACCCTTAGAAATAGGAAGCTAGGAGATTTGGGCTAGAGTGCCTGATAGAAAAGTGACACAGAAGCAAGGTAGAAGGGCGAGGACGACTCCCTTATTTTTTACCGGGGGGGGCAGTACCCAGGGCCCAATGGCTTAACGTGCCTATCCGATGCATGGTGGTTATTTAGTGGCTCGAGCATTCGTACCTGCCCGAGATCAAACCTGAGGTTTTCCTGTGGCAGTCACAAACGTTGACCACTAGGGCATCCGTGGCCCATGGCACAGGTGAAGTTCACAGAGCAGTATATATACAACTTGAGAACTGGCTTTCGGTTAGTAGAGTGTTTAGAGTCAGAATGGGAAAAGCTGCTGATTTATCGGAGTTTGATAAAGGACAAATTGTGATGGCACAGTGCCTCAGAACCACGATTTCACACAAAAAAAGTGGCTTGTGGGTTGTCCACATGCCGCTGTAGTGAGTATGTATCAAAAGTGGTGAACAGATGGCCAAATGATGAACCGTCGTCTGCAGCTCATTGTTGCCAGAGGGGAGCGGAGACTGTCACACATTGTTCACATCGACTGCAGGGCTACAGTGCAACAAATCACACGCAGCTACAACAGCAGTGATCAGGGCAATGTGTCACAGCACACAGTTCATCTCAGTCTTCTGCGCATGGGCCTGTGTAGCTAAAGACCCAGCCAGGGCTCTATGCTCACTGCCCGTCCTCGCCAACAATGAATGAAATGGGCCCAAGATCATCAAGCTTGGACAGTGGATGATTGGAAGAAAGTGACCTGTTCTGACGAATCAAAATTCCTGGTGCACCACGTAGATGGCTGAGCATGGGTACGCCAATTACCAATGGAGGCTATGGCACCTGGATGCACTGTTGGGCGGAAACAGGCCTGACAGCTGTCAGGTATCTGAACATCATTACGGACCAAGTTCCCCCATTCATGGCAACTGTGTTCCCAGCTGTTGATGGCCATTATCCAACAGCATAATGCACCATGCCACACTGCCAGAATTGTCAAGGAGTGGTTTGAGGAACATGCTGGTGACTTTCTGTTCAACATCTGTGGTTTGACTTGGAAAAGTGGGTTCGCACTAAATCACTACCACCCCAAAATGTATGGGAACTGGAGGACCTGCTGTTGATTTTATGGTACCAGATACCCCAGGATACCTATCGCCTCCTCATCGAATCGATGCTTCACTGAGTGGCCGCTATTTTGCGGGCTAAAGGGGGTCTTACAGCTTATTAGGTATGTAGTCATAATGTAATGGCTTATTGTTGTATTTGGCAGTTAGGGCACATGTTCAGTCACTGTGGCAAAAGCAGAAGTTTGATGTGAAATAAGATTGTTCTGTTGGAGCAATATGGCATTGATTAGCAATGACAGAAAAGTATGCTGTCCTGTTGTGTTGTTATTCACTGTGGTCAGTTCCTCAAATGGGCATGCCACAAAAACATTCTCCAAACCATAATACCACTATCTCCTGCTTGCTGAACACCTGTGCATCCTTGTGCTATGGCCTCATATTGTTTTCTACAAATGTGAACATGACCATCAGCATGATGGAGTTGAAAATTGAATTCATCTGACCAAGTGATAGATTTTCCCATGTCAATGGTTTGGTATTGGTGCTGAGGTGCACAAGCAAGGCACAGTTTCTTGTGTCTCTCAGTGAGCATGAGTATCTGTTATGGCTGTCGACTACCATAGTTCATACCAACTAATGTCTGGTGCCTTGTCCATGTGAATATGCTAATATTGGTCTTGCCATTCTAACATTGTACTGAGTGGTTAGTTGAGCCCCTGTGCTACATTGCTGCTATATTATGAAACAAGTCACAAGCATGGCTGGGTGTTAGTTCTCATGTGTCTGATGCCATATCTGCCACCTCCCATCACTTCTGTGGAGTAGAAACCTTGATTCGTCGGAGAAAGCAACCTTTTCCTACTCTTCCACTGTCCAATGACTCTAGTCCCATGTGAACTGCAAGCATTGTTGCCAATGGACCTGGGTTAACATGGGTGCCTTGATGCAGCATCAACTACGGAGACCCATGTGTAACAGGGTTCTCTCTACTGTTATTGGGGACACTTACTTGGGTGCCCCAGTATTCATTTGCATGGTCAAGTGCTGCACTGTTGTGTGTTGATTGCCCTTTACCAGTCAACGGAGGTAACGTTTTCCTCTGGGGTCAATGGCCTTTGGGGCTCCACAGTTATAGTTATGACATCAGGAGGTACTCGGTGTGCCAGTGGTCCATTCTTGGTACACCCTTACTACAGCACCTTGCTAACAGCCCATGAAGTCTGCTGTTTCTGAGATGCTTCCACCTTTGGCGCTGTAGCCGATGATTATTCCTTTTTGAACGTCTGTCAAATCACTACCTCTGCCCATTGTGCTCACATAATGTATTATGGCTCATCTGTCCTGGCCAGCCACTTATATCTCCATGTGGTTGACCTTATCATGTGATCTCTGTGACGCGTCTGGGCGGGTACATTGTGATTCTGGGGGTGGTCGTATTATTCTGATACAACTGTGTACATAGATATGAAATTTAATTTCAAAACAGTCTACATTTTGTGCTTGTTACCACTCTCATGATGACAAAAATTGAGATCACATGTAGAATAATTACAGTGCTAATGTGCAAAACCATTGTTCAATAATTTTCATTATTTTTTTATGGGATTCCATACCTAGCATGATATGTCTTGAGCAGTACAAAATAAATATTTTTTTCTCTTAAATTTAGGGTCTCCCTGGACCACCAGGCCCAGCCGGACCATCTGGAGAAAGAGGATTACCTGGAATTCCTGGTATACAAGGACAACCTGGGCCTCCTGGGCCACGAGGATCAGCTGTAAGCAAATTCCCACTATCTCCTGACTTCTGTTTTTCTCTTTCACATGTTGAAACTTTGATAAATAAAAGTGTTAATGAAATATGCTCTGAAAGGGATGGGGTTTTTCTTTTTGCCATATCACTTTTTTTCACTGGTTTTTGTAGAAGTAAACTGTTTTCATTCTCTCAAAAATACAAAGATTAGCTTTGTTGACAAAATGTAAAAATTTTAAATGCCAGCAAGTACTATCTATTTTCCAACATATTTAAGTATTATTACTTTGGATTACATAGTGCTGAACAAGATGCCTTTTGCCATTATTATTAATAAGATAAAGACTGAAGTTTGTAACTCAATGCTATGTTTAGTTTAAAAAGCTTCATTTCTTCCATCCAGGAAACAAAACAGTAAATATTTAAATAAACTAAGTACTACGAAATTTTTTTTTAAATAGTAGAACTATACTAGTAATCTGAATTTATTGGCGTAGAATAGAAATCAAAGTTTCTAGGCTTTCGCACATCAACCAGATGACTTTTTCAAGGAAGGTAGACAGCAAGCTGAATAATAGAACATTTCAACAATTTGAATGCTGTGACTTGACTGGATAATAAATGAATAGATGCAAATGTGATTATTCATTCAAAGAAACAAGGCATCATGTTGGTTGGGCACATGGTACCATGGGAGAAAATGCAGCATTATTTGAAGAATGGGTTCCAAGTGAATGGCAACTCTAGAGAGATGCTATCAGTGCAAGCCTCGCTGTTGGTAATGATCTCTAAGGTTTTAGAAATGGCAGTAGATTTTGGCATGGAGTAGGAAGCTAATTTCTTTATATCATTTCACGTGGGATCAGCAGACTTGAACTTGACTTCTCTGGATATGGCAGTAGTTACTTTTTCATCCTTTGTGTCTCTTTTATGTTTGTTGATTCTAATTCTAAATGAGTGTTTGGTCATTCTGATGTATTGTTTGTAGCCATCTGGATATTAGTAGTGGGATGGCATAAACACCTGCCTCATTGTTCTTTCTATGCTGCCAACCATGCTACCTGGGCTCTATTCCCTACATACCAAATGTTTCCTATCAACTCAAAAACATACTCATAAGGATGAACTTTGGTGTCAGCATTAGGTCTCCAGCATCTTTATATATCATGCTTAAGAGAAATATTTACAAGGCTCCTCTTCTCAATGAGGCGGGTGTTTATGTGATGTCCTACAACAATATCCAGAAGGCTCCAAGCTATACTACATCAGAATGACCAAACATTCGTTTAGAATTACAATTAACGAATATAAAAGAGTATAACGAAGTGAATTTCTCCGTCATTTTTATCCGCGCCAGGATTCAAACCCGGGTCCACTCATTCCGGAATAAGTTGCTCTACCAATTGAGCTACGCGGACATTTTATTCTGATTCCTATCTGCCTTTGTGTCATGTGCGTCCCTCTGGCAGGTACGTCACATCTCCTGGTACGTTACATCATCTCCCCCTTATTTTTTTTTTTTTTTCGAAGTGCTGCTCTTATTTTTCCTATCTCGCGGTGTGGAAATAACATCACACCATTGCGAGATTGTGAACGGTCGGGTCATCCGGATAGTTCAGGCGCCATAATAACGAAGTGAATTTCTCTGTCATTTTTGGTCTACGCCGGGATTCGAACCCGAGTCCGCTTATTCCGGAACAAGTCGCTCTACCAACTGAGCTACGCAGACATTTTATTCTGATTCCTATCTGCCTTTGTGTCGTGTGCGTCCCTCTGGCAGGTACGTCACATCTCCTGGTACGTTACAAGAGACACAAAGGATAAAAAAGAAACCACTTGCCTATCCAGAGAAGTCAAATTCAAGTCCGCTGATGGTTAATCACAACTGCGATAGAGGTGGAGAAGAGTGACTACAAAAGACTGCCTGAAGAAAGAGAAGAGTTTTCTCCAAAAATTTGCATTTTTAAATAAAATATTTCCTAAAAGAAAAAACCCATATTAGATGTTGGATTAAGTGTTAAATTTAAGAAACTAGAAAGCCAGTTTTCAACATGAGCTTTATTCAAAAAATATTTTTAGTTTTGTCTCATAGGATTTCTGCTTGGTCATAAACAGAGGCTGGAAGATGAGCAGATTTCAAGGCAGTGACTGAATAATGGTAAAGGTTTCATGTCGCTGTGTAAAGTGGGAACAGCAAGACAGTTTCAGCTTTTTCACTACCATCCACCCACACTTCCCTACTTGCATTTAGAATCAATAATGGTCGAAGTACCCTGTGGCTTCACATTGCATAACAAAAAAGGTGCACCAAGAAAAGTATACAATGCTAAATCATTAGAAAATCCAAGACAAAATTTAGGAATCTTAAGCTTTTGACTCATGTTCTTGTGAGAACAATGAAAAATACAGTGACTTGTTATGAAAACTCTGCAGGTAATTTAGTAGTTTGAGGAATTGTGTACATTTTAATTATCACAAGCATATTGCTGCAGTTTCGGGTTTTACTTTCATATTGGTTATCCGTCATAATTCTTTGGGGCCCACTCAGATGTTTTAACCTAGAGGCCCACAAAGACCTTAACCTGGTCCTGATCTTTGTTATTTCTAGCTGTCCCCTTTGAAAAGTTGAGTAATTGTCTATGAACGATTCCATATGTTACAAGCCATTCATAGTTTCTAGCATTGTTGACAATATTCTGTGGTCTCAAATAAATTGTGGCATGTTGTGACCCACAATTTTTATTTTTTCAATGATTTTTCAGTATTTTCTTCTACTGCCCTGCTGCAGATAGAACTCAGACAAAAGTAAACTGCTTAGTCTGTGAACAAAGCTTTGGAATAGGCTGGCCAGAGTTTTGAGCTAAACATTATTTTTTTCCATATATTTCTGTAAGCAAAAATCCATTATAAATTTGTGAACTTAACATTGCAGTAAAACCTGCAGCTTGTATAATGGTATTGGCTGAAACACGTTAAATAAAACAGTAGTGTTATCTAATGGTTAATCTTTTATAGTGTTAACTTATGCTGAAAATTTTAATGCTAGTCTTGGGTGAGATACAGATGTTATATTCATTCCTCAGTCCTAGTTCTTTGTTCTTCCTTAAGTCAATAATTTCAACTTACAGACTAGCAATTTCTCCTAGCTTTTGATGCCCTTAAACATTAAAAAACAACTGGAACACAGTTAAGTCATTGGATGAAGAATCAGTTGTAGTTTACCAAGCACTATTCTATTACATGTTCCATATGGTTTACTCATATGCTAGATCAGATTTTGTGATTTGATGTAATAATCAATTTAATAAGTACACAAATAATCATGAAGAAATTTGTTCACTTGTAAAAAAATTGTCATGGTTAAAATGTTATGTTCTAGTACTGATGTATTATTAGATACAAGGTACTGGGCTAACATTCATCCTGGTGATAAATGATGACATGGCACCACTAAAATTTTATAATCAAAATAATTAAATAAAATTACAGAGTTTTTATAAAGGTCATGAAAAGATATATTCATAAAGCATTTCTGTGTGTAATACCATAGTAATTATAGTTGGCAGGGGCATATTTAGAGGGGTGGCCTTGACTCCTAAAAGTGTTTGGTTTGTGTTTCATTTTTTTATTAAAATGCGACTTACATTAGAAAAAATGCCTCAATTCAATAAAAATGTGTCAACTTAACATTGGAAAAAAATGTTTTAATTTTTTCTTTTATTTTTCATAAACTTTAATTTTGTTCTGGTGGATTTCAAAAACTTCCAGTTTTTGTTGTAAATGAATTTATGGCACCTCGATTCATATTGTACTGTGGAATTAACTTTTTTATGGGTCTTATAGAGGTTATTATTAAAAAAGTTGGTGATCAAATTTTCGAACTAAAGCCTAGTTCGTCATCAGGACTACATCACTGGAGTAGTTGCTGCCACTCAGTTGGAAGAGTCCAACCGATTTTTGTCGACGTCTCCGAAAAAATAAATTATCTATATATGTCTCAGCTAGTTCGAAACGACGATTTCTTTTACACAAAATATCATCCATCAAAAACTTGGAAATATTCTAGTTGGATAATGCTTACCTAAACATTCTGTTTCTAGCGATGATTCGTAAATATGAATAGTAGCCTTCTCCGATCGATTTCTAAGTCAGAATATGAACTGCTAATATGAATCTTCCATCAATTAAAAAAACTTACAAAATTATAAGCTCAACATGTTTTGACCTAACTAATGTTACGTCTTCATCGGGAGCGAGTCCTGATGAAGACATAACTTTGCTGTACTTGCTCCTAATGAAGATAGAATTTTGTTTGACTTGTACCTGATGAAGACATAACTTTAATTAGGTCAAAACATGTTGAGTTTATAATTTTGTAAGTTCTTTTAATATACAGATGATCTTTTGTGTGTAAAAGTAAAAAATCGACATTTCCAACTAGCATTTTTATGAAAAAATATTATTTAGTTTGTCAAATTTTTGAATTGTAAGCTACTAGCTACTTTATAATGAGGACTATTGCATCTTGACAACATTTATGCTTTGTCAGAATTGCCCAATGGTTAATATTGATTGTTTTGTGGACTTACTAATCCCACTGACAGAACTTCCTTATCACATCCTAGGCTAATAAAAATCATATCGATATCGACAAGTTTTTTTTTTTCTTTGCAGTGTTGGTTAGAGTATAGTTTAGCATTCTGGCATACCAAGAATGGGAAGTTAGAAGTTTATAATCCATTAATGGCTGTCTTGCTAATGGTTTTCTGAAGATTTTCTATGTAAGTGTACAGATGGTGCCCTTAAAACTGTGGACCTAAAGTCAGTTTATATACCTTGTGATCCAGCTCTCTGAACAGTCAGAATGAAATATTTCAGCTTGACCTAACAAGCACAACACAAAATATGATATATTTAGCATATTTTTCTACTTGATATTCTTTCATTCATCTTGATAATTATTTTACAGTGACTAGTAAGTATGTTATGAACTTTAGAAATAAACTAGAAAACATCTAGTTCCACTACACCCACATGCCATTAAATCATTCTGCTGAGTTTGCTATTTACAGAACCAAATTTCAGTGCTTGGCTGCCAAGTCACATAAACACATAAAAGGACATAAATCAAGCAACTCAATGACTATAAATAACAGACTTTGCATTTTGTGATTAATTTTGCATTAAAAAGACAGATAAAGCAAATTTTTCAGTATGTAGTATCATTGTAACATATTTAGCTCATTAATATATTGACAATATTTTTTTCCAAATCTTCAGGGCGAAAGAGGATTGGAAGGTAAAAGTGGTTCTGATGGACCTCCTGGACCTCAAGGTATGCAAGGACCACCTGGGCCTCCTGGACCTCCTGGTGAACATGGTCCTCCTGTAAGTTGTATATATATATATAAGCTTTTGTCATGTGTTTATTACAGAACATTCTTGATATGTTTAAATTATTATGTACTGCTTAATGTGCTGCATTTACTCTAGACAAATTCTCCACATATTGTTAAATCCACAAAGCAAAATTTATGTAGTAAAACCAACATGTAGATGCAGAGCAAAAACTAGACGTTAAACAATTAATCATCATTATCATAAACCATTGTCAATCCACTACTGGATGAAGATCTCCCCCAAGTCTCTTCCACAACTGAACTGCAATGAGAAATCATCATAATATAATATATGTTCAAATTGTTGAATCTTAACAATTCGAACCGATGTTAGTTACTCTTCCACAACTTTCTGCCTTGAGCCAGTTTCCTCCATGTCATTCCATCATGCATTTTAATTTTATCTGCGCATCTCCAATGTGGTCTTCTTCTGGGTCCTTTTCTGTCCCTTCGCATCCATTCCAGTATTTCAGATATTCAGTGGTGGTCAATTATTCTAGTAATATGTCCAGCCCATTGTTACTTGAGAGTCTTTACTTAGTCCATGATGTCATCAACTCTTGTCAGTTTCCTAATCCATGTGTTCCTCTTCTTTCTTTACCTGGTTATACCAAGCATAAATCTCTCAATTTTTCTTTCAGTTGTTTACAGACTGTCTTTTTAGTTAAGGTTCATGTCTCTGATGGATCCATAAGTAAGAACTGGAAGGATGCATTGATTAAACATATTTCTTTTAAGATGTGATGGTACTTTGCTCTTGAAAATTGTACTGTTTCTTCGAATTGCTCCTCGACTAAGTTCTATTTGCCTATTAATTTCTTCTTCAAAGTATCCCTCTCTTGATATCTGTTTTCCAAGGTAAATGTAGGCATTGGTTACTCCTATATTTTCCCTACCCACTTCCAAATCTTCAGTCCTGGTAAAAGCATTGTTCATCAATTTTGTTTTCTACAAATTCATATTTAAGCCCCTTCCTTTTTACTCTTGCCAACGAGTTTCTGAATCCTACTCTGCAACTCTAAGGATGTACTTGCAAAAATGACGTGTCATCATCAAAATGAAGGTGGTTTAAGTAATCTTTGTCTTCCCAGTTCAATGATTGAAAGGCATTTTACAATGTGGCATTGATGAGTTTCAAAGATATGGTGTCACCTTGTCTCAATCCCTTTCCAATTTTTATAAGTGCAGTGTGCTAGAACAGCCAAACCTTTGTACTTACACTTTCATAGATGTTATTAATAATAATGCTGTAGGTATCTTCAATAGTGCAGGATTCCAAAGACATTAAAACTGCTGATGGTTTCAATGGAATCAAAAGCCTTTTCATAATCACTAAAAACCATATGCAGTAAGAGCTCATATTCATAGTAAGAGCTCATATTCATTTGTTCTTTCAGTACATGGATATGATGTATGTTGCTGTAGCCTCCTTAATCTAGCTTGTTCTCTTGGTTGAACCATGTCCAGTGTTTCCTTTATGCAATGCAACCATACCTTAGCAAAGATTTTGTAAACAACTAATAGGAGGCTAATAGTTCTTTAGTTCCTTAGATCTTCAAGGTTCTCCTTTTTATGTAGCAGGATTACTGTAGCACTGTTCTAGTCCTCAGTAATCTACTTACATTGAGGCATCTAGTGAAAACTTACAGAAGTGTAGTATACAATGTCCATGGTAATTCTGTCTATCCCTGGAGCTCTTCCCCATTTCATGTTGTTAATAGCATGGGCAACTTCTCCCGGGAGGATGGAGGAACTTTGATGCCTGTATATTTTTTTATAGTTGTAATAGATTTATCATCCCTTTCATATAGTTTTGTGTAGAACTCTTTAACTCTTCTCAAAATGTTGCTTATATTTCTTGTTACAGTACTATCATCTTACCTAAATGCCATAATCTGTTTTCTTCCATTACTAAGATCATCATTTGTTACCTTCAGGCTTTGGTTGTTTTCAATGTTTTTTTCACTAGTTCATAACTTAATTTCTTTTTGCTCTCACTAATACTTTTCACACTGTCTTGCATAGTACTAAATAATCTACTTTAGAACTCACATTTTCTTTATTTACCTTCATTTGCCTTCCTTTTTGCATCAACATTTTTGTTTATTCCATTTCCTTCATGTAGCTTTTGTTCTTAGTACCACCTATTTTTGTCACTGTATTTATAGGACCTTGGTAATTTTTCTGTTAACTATGGAGATAGCAGCCTCTTCTGTTGTTAAACCTTCTAGTGCAGAGAATTGGTTTCTGAGTTCTAATTTGAAAGTTTTATTATGTGTGTGTACGTTTTTTCTCTTTTTACAGATTTGTCAATATTTTTGCTTTATGACTGGTGCTGTTTAAGTTTTGTGTAAAGGTTCATTTTACATGTAAATATTCTATTGGCGCACTTCCTGTGTTGAAACTGTTAAGCACACTGCAGTCTTCAGAGACAAATTTCTTGTTATGCATAATAAAAACAATTTCACTAGTCATCCCATTCGATTGCCTTCATGTCAATTTCCTATACAGATTTATCTTCAAAAAGTTCATCATGAAAAACTTTTCTGTTTCCTCAAACTCGATGAGAGTATTTTCACCCTGGTTTCTGTTGCCATGGCCAAATTTACTCTGTTGCTGATGCTATATTTTCACATAAAAATCCTTCATACTAATTTTCAAGTGCTGCTTACTCTTATTATTTAGAAGTCAAATTTCCTAATAAAATTCTTTGTTTGTTTTATTAGGATGACTTGTTGTGAGTATGTTAACTTCAATGATCTGAATCTTGTACCTTTTTGAGAGTTAGATAACTAGTCTTTCTGCTCTGTCTGATGAACTTTTGAAAATTTGATCACCAATTATATTAAATTACCTCTATAAAACCCATAATTAAAAATCTTGACTGTTGAATAATAATTAGAGGAGCCATGATGACATTAATTGCTCGTGAACAGTTTCCTTTAGTTTAAATCCAACTCCACTAGTTCTACCTGTATCTGTTCTGTAGCAGTAGATGTCCACCTTTTAGTTCTATGAAGTCCTCTTCTTTTCTTCTTACTTCACTGAGTCCTATTATGTCCCACTTGATCCTCTGGAGTTCCTCCTCCAATTCAAAGAGCTTTGAATCAGAATATAGAATTCTTTCATTAAAACACACCAAGGTTAGCATCATATGGCAGCATAGTATGTTATTTCGGTAACTTTTAGCACCCTCTGCCTTAATGTCGCACTGGCCTAGTAGTCTCTAGTGGCTGTAATGTACCTTGGCATGGTACATTCCAGCCACTAGAGACTCCCAAAACTTTCCATACTGGCCAAGTAGGTTGGTGAGTGTGGGATAGTATTTCCTCAAATCCTGGTATTATACCACTGTTTTTTGGTCATCAGAGCCCTGTCAGTGAAAAAGGGCACACCACAGGAAGGCCCTATTGAAATTTGTCTAGAAGAGGAGATATATTGTATATCACTAGACCTTGTGGACCATGTTAAACCATTATGCTTTATTTATTAAATATTAAAGAATTCAATGGTCCTTTTTTGTGGAGCATTATTCACCAACACACTTTATTTTAAAAGCCTCCAACTTTGCAGCTTATCTAGCACTCAAAATTTTCAAGTTTGTACATTTTTTGTGTGCAAAATAAAATAATTATATATGACAATTTTATATGACATAACTTCTTTATTAATGGATCTCTATGTTTTTGAAACAAATTTTTCATGGCAAAAGAAGTTACTTAGTATCAAATGTTAAAGTTGATGGCTTTGGTACTAGCAGTTTGCTGTATGCTGATGGCATGGTGCTAGTTTCTAAGGATGTGAACTATCTGTATTGTAATCTTAACTGAATAGAACATGTGAAAGCACGAGAGAAAAAATACCGTTTAAATGTTGGTAAATCTCTAAATTAGTTATTCAAAGTTAAATTCCAATAATTATATATACTGTGTAGTACTACACACACCCGCACATGCACACAATAGACCAGAACAGATAAAAAATTCCGCTTATTCAAATGTAATTATTTCGGTGAAAAAAGAAAGTTTGGTAAAGAATTAGACAACAGAATCAGCAAAACTGGAAATTTTGACTGTCATTTATGTAAAACTATTTTCACTGAGCAAGCAGATGGGCAGAAAATCAAACTGGATGTACCAGGTGATCCAAAAGTCTTGCACATTTTGAAAACATAATAACTCACGAAGTTTTGAGAGTAGGGCAACGCGGTTTGCGTAGAAATGATCAGAATGACATTGGGTTTTTTATGAAATCACATAAATTTTTACTCATTTTACTTACATTTTTCATCGCCAGATGGCGCCATAGGTGAACAGGTCTGGGATAGTGGGTATAAAAGCAGCAGCTGGGAAGCAACCACAAGTCACAGCGGTCCGTATCAGTATGCTGTCATTACCGGACAAAGCGCTCTTGGTGAAATTGTTCTATTGCAACGCTGAATGTGCAAATGCTGTGTTGAGAGCCTAGCAGTCACTGAAAGGTGATCGCAGTGGGAAAGGACCAATGGAAAGTGCTGCGCTGCGGCGAATGGTGAAAAAATTCGAGGAAACTGGATCTTTGGCAGCACGCCCACGAAGCGGTAGACCACGAACACATGCTACTGCAACAGAGACGATTACACGGGAAATGGATGTGATTGCTATGTCATCCGCACATGGCGACTCCAGTGCTCGCCATGTTTCTCGGCAAACAGGCATTCCATACGGGACTGTATAGCGAACACTACGACGGATTCTGCTCAGATACCCGTACAAACTGCAACAGCATCACGAACTGCAAGCTGGCGATTACGTGCAGCATCAGGAGCTCGCAGCATGGCTTTTTCGACAAATGGATGTTGATGAGAACTGGCTGTTGAATGTTTTATGGACTGATGAGGCACGCTTTTCTCTAAACAGAGTGGTAAACATGCACAACTGCCGCATCTGGGCCACAGAACATCCCAGAGCAGTCGTTGAAGCACCACTTCATCAGCCGAAAGTGACAGTGTGGTGTGGATTCACGGCTTCCTTCATTATCGGTCCTTTTTTTTTTTTTTTTTTTTAAGAGGTCCACGGCACCTTCTTCGAAACCGTTTCAGTGACAAGTGCATGTTATGCGAACATGTTACAAACGTATGTTATCCCTAGCTTGAAAGAGCGGGATGCAGTGAATCTGTGCACATTTATGCCGGATGGAGCACCACCCCACATCGCATGTTCCGTTGAGCAATTGCTGCAAGAGACATTTGGAACAAATCGTGTGTTGAGCCAGCACTTTCCGAAGGCCTGGCCTCCTCGGTCACCAGACCTGACACCCTGCGATTTCTGGCTCTGGGGTTACCTAAAATCACAAGTGTACAGATGTCACCCCACTTCATTGGCCATGCTGACAGATGCCATTCGACACCATGTGGCAGCTATACCACCGGACATGCTCTTCAATGCTGTGCATGGTGTTTTCTCTCATCTGCAGGCACTGCTGGAACAGGATGGCCATCACATTAAATACCTGGTACAATGAGGTGTCTAACCTGATACAATCAGGTGTCTATTTTTCTCGACACTTCCAACCTGTGGTTGCTGCACCATCTGGCGATGAAAAATGTAAGTAAAATGAGTAAAAATTTATGTGATTTCATAAAAAACCTGATGTCATTCTGATCATTTCTACGCAAACTGCGTTGCCCTACTCTCAAAACTCCATGAGTTATTACGTTTTCAAAATGTGCAAGATTTTTGGATCACTCGGTATATAATGCAACATTTACACCTATGTTCTTTAACGGCAATGAGAGTTGGCTCTTTAGAAGCTGCTGAAATGAGAGGAATATCAGGGATAAATAGGTTAATTTCATGGCAGCACTGAATCAGCAATGCTCATATTAGAAATGAACTCCCATTTGTTCAACAAAGGATAAAGTTAATGAGAACATACTGAGATGGTTTGAGCATATGTGTCCTATTGAAATATAAGATTACCGAGGCAGATGCTACATTATGTGAAATCAGGTCACAGACTACGAGATAATGCTAAAACAACATGGATTGAAAATGTAAAATCAGCCATTAAAGAGTGAGAAATCAATAGATCAAAGACAGCAGTCCTTAAAATGAACAGAAGTAGTGAAGAAAGGTTGCTGCAAACTTTACATTATTACATAATATTCTTTTACTTTCATTGTGAATTATGCCAACAACATGCATGGACACCATGTAGGTCTCATAAATTATGATGATGACAAAATTGATAAAATAAATTAAAGCATCATGACAATGCCTAAAATCTAAATAAAGTCACTGGTAGCCATAGTGAAATTATATCTTGTGAAAAACATATTCAAATACTATTGGGTTGTCGGAAAAGTCATGACGTATTTTGGCATCCGATGGCGGTTGGGTTGTTTTGGAAGTACTAGAGGTGCAGCTCTGTTATTGCTATGGCAATCGACAGGTGCCAGATCTAGCTGCAGTCTAAAAGGAATAGTGAGCAATTTGGTTGATTTACGGAGATTTGACATCAAGTTGAAGATGGAAGACCAAACTGTGCATTTTCACCATATTTTACTGTTTTACTTCCATAAAGGGAAGAACGCGCGTCAAGCTTGTGAAAAGTTGTGTAAAGTGTATGGTGATAATGCTCTACAAGAACATCAGTACCAGCGGTGGTTTGCAGAATTCCGTGCTGGTGATTTTGACCTCAACGATGCTCCTTGGTCCGGGAGGCCAACCGAGGTTGATGACGACCAAATCAAGGCATTGATCGAGTCAAACACATGTTACATGACACGAGAGATTGCAGACACATTGCACATCCACCATTCAAGCGTTCACGACCACCTAAAGAAGCTGGGATGCGTAAGCAAGCTCGATGTGTGGGTTCCTCATGAGAACTCAAAGAAGCTCAATTGTCGACGTGTATAAACATCTGCGATATGCTCATTTAACGTGAGGAAAACGATCTTTTTTTGAAGTGACTGATAAGTGGTGACGAAAAGTGGATTGTGTACAACAATGTGCTGTGCAAACGGTCTTGATCCCGACGTGCTGCTTCGCGTCAAACAACAGCCAAAGCAGACATTCATCAGTGGAAGGTTCTGGTCTCAGTGTGGTGGGATTTTAAAGGTGTTGTGTTTTTTAAGCTCCTACCACGGAACCAAACAATCAATTTGAATGTGTACTGTCAGCAATTGGACAGTTTGAATGAATCCATCATCCAGAAACGTCCAGAGCTCGTTCATCGTAAAGGTGTTGTGTTCCATCATGACAACATGAGACCACACGCAAGTTTGATCCCCCGCCAAAAATTATTGGAGCTTGGGTGGAATGTGTTGCCCCACCCATCATACTTGCCTGACCTTGCGCCATCAGACTTCCACTTGTTTCGCTCTCTTCAACAGTCCTTGCGTGGTATAACGTTCATTTCAGATGAGGCTGTAAATCAGCACCTTGTACAGTTTTTCACGATGAAAGACAGGTCCTTCTATGAACGAGGCATTCTGCAGCTCACTGAAAGATGGCAAAAGGTTATGGAACGAAACAGTCATTATATCATTGATTGATCTTTGTTCTTTCTATCAATAAATGAACTTTACAAAACATGGCTAAAATATGTCATGACTTTTCCGACAACCCAATAGTTTACCCAAAGGTAATGCTAATTTTCTCCTGCAAGACTTTGAGGTAGACTTAAAGAGTAACAACATTTTCTTTTAGATGACACTGTAATAATTAAACTGCTTGTCATAAATTTATACTGTAGTTTAGAAAAAAGAGGCATAAAAAGTTTGAATTATTACTTGCTGCCATGTCATGTTTCCTGCCATCAGATGTTAGCTTGACATAGAATCTAGTTTTAATGCTTTACATGCACTCATAGCACTGGTGCTTTATTTATTTTGAGCATGTTTTCTGATCAATTAATTAATTGGTATACAGAGACTACAAAAGTTAAATTTTGATTTTGTCTTTAATTGACAATGAAACTTTTAACTTTTTTGTTCATGTTTTTTGCCTTTATGGATTGTCACAAATGAAAAATACTGCTTTTTATTAAATGGAAAGCATTTTTAATTCATGAAGAAAAATATTGTTTGTTGCCTAATTTCCAATATCTAGCATTGTTGTTTGCTTGCAGTATCAACCAATAAAGTTTTACATGTCTAGTTATTACTCAGAAATGAAATAAGATTTTTTTTTCAGTTTTTATGTACTAGTTCATGGTTAACTTTCAACAGTTTCACATCACAAAGTAATGCAGTACTTTTATTAGTGAATTAAAGTTCACTTATGTAGACTATTTGTATTAAATAATGAGTTATTTAAATTTGTCACTAAATCATGAGTTATTTACATTTTTTCTTCTTGTTTTTTTGTTTTTCAATTCTTAAAATTTCATAAACAGTGATGTTTTTATTCCTAATCTGAAATTAACTGTCATTTCAGGGTCACACTGGGAAAGAAGGACAGCCTGGAATAGCTGGTCGAACTGGTGACAAAGGACCACCAGGACCTCCAGGAAACCACGGACCACCTGGCTTACAAGGAATACAGGTATTCTGCTAAATCTGTCAAATTAAGTAAGGTATCCAGTTACTGTTGTAGTAATTCAATACTCATTTTTTGGCTATTGCATAGTGTTGCATTATGACCATAACAGGAACTAAAGATTAGTTTTCTTGTAGTTATGAGAACATCATTCACTTTATGGTATTATTACATCTATATCTTTGATATGGTGTAATTCTTCAACAGCTTTGTTGTCAAATATTTCTTCCCAACAACATTCATGCATTAATGTTTTACCCAATCAAGCATTTGAAAAAGTAGAATACCTTATCAAACAAAATTTTATGAGGTAATTAGATTTCAGAAGCTACTGTTATTATCCTTATATACAGAAAAGACAAATTAAAAATCATTACATTATGAGCTCAGTCACATTGCTGTACCTCTGGAGATGGTAACAGTTATAATAAAAGGATCGAGTATATACAGTAAAAATGATTTTTAACAGAAACCGTGCTTAGAGTGTTGTGCTGAATATGTGAAAAAGATATGAAGGTGGTTGATTTCTGTCAAGGAAATAAGAAGGACTAAAGTTAAGGTGACTAAGATAGACAGCTGAAATTTTTTTAAATGTGCATGAATTGTGTCAAAGAGACATTAGCTAAAGGTACAGGTAAAACACTTTTTAAATGTCATAATTGTTGTTAGTGATAAGACTAACATATGAGTATATGTATTATAATGAATTAGCTTTGTTTATCTTTTTGCTAAGCTAATTATTATGAATGAATAATGCTCTAAGCTTCAAAATAATGAATTCCCAAAAAGGGTGTTGTTACTCGTTAATTATGAACTTAAACAAAGTCTCAACGCTGGTTATTTATATTAAGTAATCAAAGTCATAAACCTAACAGCCAGACAGAGGTCTGACAAAACTAAGAATTGAGAAAGACTGAACTTACAGAACAACTTGTTTATTATGATGACTCCTGGTCAACTAAGGCACTCATATATCACTACTACATAACAACACACTGCAACGTAACACACCACCAACAACACCAACCACCCTCAACTACAACGCAACAACACAACGCAACAACACACACCTCTTCTCGATGAACGCGCCTATATACGAGCTACCACCACGTCATGACTTACACTCATTGCCAGATCTCATTCAGCGGGTGAAATAATATTCCGTTCAGTAGGAAGATAATTTACATAGTAAAATAAAATAACCAGAGATAGTAAAATCAAAAGGAAAGTGAATATAGAGTATACGTTACATCATCTCCCCCTTAATTTTTCTTCTTTTTTTTTTTTTCTTTTTTTCTTTTCCGAAAAACCTATCAATTTTGGAGTGTAAGTCTTACATTTCGATGATTGACGTTTCTCGATCTTTTTTTGATTTGTTGTTTGGTGGTAGCCGTATTTACATTATCAACTTGGCATAACAATTTACGAATCTGTATTCGATTGTGAAATTTGTAGTGTAGAACAAACCAAACCTGCATCGGCATACTTTCCTTTTATTCTGCCTAGCAGGAATCACTTTTTTAATTTCAAATTACGTGCGCCTCATTGGTTGAAATACATAACAACTGTATCAGCAGCGAAGATTGCCTGAAGCTGCCTAACAGTAACAATTTTATTATTTTCATTTCAAATTACGTTTTGCCTCATGCGTTGAAATACAGAACAACTGTATCAGCAGCGAAGATTGCCTGGAGCTGCCTAACAGTAACAATTTTATTATTTTCATTTCAAATTACGTTTGCCTCATGCGTTGAAATACAGAACAACTGTATCAGCAGCGAAATTTACCTGGAGCTGCCTAACAGTAACAATTTTATTATTTTACCCCTAAGCACATAGATATATACAAAAAAAAGTGGATTAGTAGATGGACATAGAAGAAATATAAAAAAAAACACACATATATACACAAAAAGAATGCATAGGCCCACACGAAAAAAAGAAATTCTGACACGCCAACTGGTCGAGCAGGAAAAACAATAAACTGAGAAAAAAAGAACCTGTCCACGAGAACTTACTTATCTCGAGGACGCATAAAAAAATTCTAGTGCGAAAACGTTTTCCAGGCCTAATGGGACTGGGGGAAATCAGGTGGCTTGGATCTCTTCCGGGACGGTAATGGAACATCGGTCTGTTGTCGGTCAGGAATCTGGCGGTCTGGAAATCCCTGCGGTTGAGAAGAACGGTCAGAAGTCTGGCGGTCCGGAATCCCTTGCGGCTGAGAAGAACGGTCAGGAGTCTGGCGGTCCGGAAATCCCTGCTGCGGCTGATAGGAACGGTCAGGAGTCTGGCGGTCTGGAAATCCCTGCGGCTGAGAAGAACGGTCAGGAACGTCAGAAGTCTGGCGGTCCGGAAATCCCTGCTGCGGCTGATAGGAACGGGCTCCCCAGGCTTTGGATATGAAGTCCCTTGATGCTGGGGCCCGTTGTGTCCTTCCAGTATCTTTTTGGAGGGACGTGTCTCCGGCCACATCGCTTGTTTTCGTTTTACGCCCACGGGGCATGATAGTAGTAGCAGGCATCGGCCCTGTTTGCCCTGAACGGAGGTTCCAGGGGCGAAACCCGGGCGGATGCAAAGATTTCTGCCTTCGTCGCTGTGGCGGCGAAGCAGATTGGGGAGACAAGTGACGTTTGCGCCCAGCTTTTGGTGGTGCTGGACAGTGTGGAATATTAAATGTTGGATTCATAACTGACAAATCCGAAATGTCCGACGCCTCTGAGTCGCTGCTGTAATTCAGCGGTCGTGCAGGGCGATGTTTGGATTTGCCTATAGGAATACTTTCCGATGAGGTATTCAAAGAAGAAGTATCCCGCGTTGGTGCAGAGGTAGCCGGAAACGGCGCAGCAATAGTCTTGGCAATGGTTGGAGGGAAAGGAACGATACTAGTATTCGACGAACGCGAATCGAGCCTTGGTCTCACGGGAGAATCAGGTTGCGTGTGTAGAAACTCGTCTGGAGGGGGGAGGGTGAAGGAAAAATCACTGGTGATTCGTCAAAAATGTTCGGTGGGTCGTCCACAATTTCTGGCGGTTGAACATGAGATATAGATTCTTGAGTCTGTGGAACAGAAGGTTGAGTAGGATTGATAATGAACTCGATATTCCGTTCGTGATACTTGCGACATTGATCAACATGTACATATTGAAAATTGTTGTTCGGTTTCTCCAGAACAATATTATTTTCAAAGACATTTGCCACCCGATATGGACCTTCGTAGCTGGGTGCAAATTTCTTCACTAAAGTATGCGAAACAGAAGACTGGAAGTGCGTTTCCACGAGAGTGAGATCTCCAACGACAAGATCTGGTTCCCTACGCCTAAAATTATAATATCGTGCTTGAGCCGCTTGTGCTCCTAGCATTGCAACACGAGCTTTTTCTGCCATAATGTGTACTGATTGCGGAGTTGGTCGCTGGTTTTAATTCGTCGATAATCCCCGTTAAATTTTCAAAAGGGGTTTTAATTTTGCGACCCAGAAAAAGTTCTGCAGGAGTAATTTTAGTAGACTCGTGGACAGACGAGCGGAGGGCGAACGCAAAAAGTTCTAAATGGTCATCCCATCTTTCATGGTGGTCCATTACGAAAGTCGCAATCATTTTCACTAGCGTTCGATTAACGCGTTCTGCAGGATTACTCTGGGGATGATATGGGGAAATGAATTTATGTTTAATGTGTAATCTCGCACACATTCTTTCAAAAATGTCAGAAATAAATTGAGGACCATTATCCGAAACTACTTTATTAGGTGCACCATATCTAGAAAATACTTCATTAACTAAGACATTACAAATAACCTCAGCCGTAGCGGCTTTAATGGGAAAAACTTCAACCCATTTAGAAAAATTATCAGTTAGTACTAAAACATAACGAGCTTTATTTTTAACAGATAATGGATAAGGTCCCAATAAATCTATGGAAATAATATCAAATACATGAGAACTTGAACTAGATTTCAAGTGACCGGCCGGTCTTACATTACGGTAATTATTAATCTGACACAAGTGACATGATTGAACGTATGCGAGCACACTTTGGTACATGCCAGGCCAATAGGCAACATCCCGCAATTTACAACGGGTCTTGCGAATACCTAAATGGCCTGCAAGAGGTTTGTCATGAAATTCATTTAAAAGAGCCATTCTAAGGGTTCGCGGAATACATGGGCGAAACTCTGCCCTAGTAGTCCGAGACTTTGTATAATAAAGAAGACCCTCTATTACTTCAAAATGTTGTGACCTTCCAGCCAGAGAAGGATCACTTGGTAGAGAACCCGCAAGCAAAAAATTGTAAATATCCCCAAAATCTGGATCATTTATTAATTCTGCCATTATCTGCTCTCTGGATGTGATATCAGCTATCAGAAGTAAAGGCTGACATCCAGGAGTAGTTTCGGTGGGGACCCCACTAATCGGAACGCGAGATAATGCGTCCGGTAATTGATTCTTATTACCTGGCTGATACGAAATTTTGATATTGCTCTCTTGTAACTTCAGAGCCCACTTCATAAGTCTTTGAGATAGGTGTTTAGCAGAATTCAAATACTGAAGGGCAGAATGATCCGTAATTATGTTAACTGTCAATTCGTTAAGATAACATTGAAATTTATTCAGTGCATACACAACAGCAAGACATTCACGTTCCGTAGCTGAATAATTGCGTTCAGCTTTAGCTAAAGTACGAGACGCAAAAGCTATTGGATGCCCAGCTTGTGACAAAACGCAACCAAGACCAACTCCGGATGCATCAGTATAAATATCAAATTCTTTAGAATGATCCGGGAAAGCCAACACCGGAGGCTGAGTCAATGCAGACTTCAGTGTTTTGAATGCAGCGTTAGCTTCAGGTGTCCAAATAAACTTCTTGTATTTACGCTTTAAAGCATACAATGGCTCACATATTGTAGCATAAGCGGGGGACGAACTGCTGATACCATCCGGTCATTCCCAGAAAGCGGGATAGTTCTTTTGCTGTTTTAGGCCGAGGAAAGTCAGCAATAGGCCTAATTTTTTCATTATCAGTGAATAAGCCGTGGGGAGTAATTTTCAACCCCAGATATACAATCTCGTCCCTCGCTATCTGGCATTTACTAGGTTTTAACGTCAAGCCAGCATTGTATATAAGTTGGAACACCTGTTTGAGCAGAGAAAGGTGCTCGTCAAAAGTCTCTGATGTGATAATAATATCATCCAAATAGACATGCACATGGGGACCCAGGACAGGTCTGAGAACCGTGTCCATAAGCTTTTGGAAAGTAGCAGGTGCAGAAGCTAAACCAAAAGGCATACGTAAATATTCATAGGCCCCAAAAGGAGTCACAAAGCCTGTTTTATCGACCGAGTCCGGATGTACTGCCACCTGCCAATATCCACTTGCCAAATCCAAAGTTGACATCCATTTGGTCGACGACAAGTCATTTAGAATATGTGACATGACAGGTAGGGGATAATTGATTGTTTTTGTGACTTGGTTGAGTTTGCGAAAATCTGTCACGAAACGAAATTCATTTGGTTGTTTCTTTGGAACCAAGAAGGCAGGAGCAGCCCAGGCGCTTGTTGACTCCTGATTATGCCTTGCTTAATCATTTCCGCAATTGTGACGTTGCATTTCCTGTTTTTTATGTGGAGCACAAGGGTAAGGTTTCGTCGCAATGGGTTTCGAACCATCAGTGTCAATAACATGATAAACCACCTGTGTGAAACCAGGTTGATCCGAAAATAAACCAGGGCTTTCCTGTAAAAGGAGAAAGCTGGTCTCGTTGCCCCTCATTCAATTGGTCACTCAACAATAAACTCGTAATATCTACAGGAACCGTCGGAATCATTTCGACAGGTTCCGGAAAGGAAATCACATGTTGTACAAAATTCAAAGTTATTTGAAACTTGTTAATAAAGTCCATACCCAAGAGACATTTCACGGGTAGCTCGTCTATAAGCAGGAAAGAATGTGTAAAACGAGCTTTTCCCAGCCCTAAAGATAATGTGACAGTTCCTGAAATACTGAAGATTTCGTTATTTGCACCTCGCAAAATACTGCGTTGCAGGCTGAACATGTATTGCAGAAAAAACATCATTGCAAAACTTTGTATTTAGGGCTGATATCTCAGACCCAGTGTCGAACTTTGTCTCGACAATAATGTCTTCAAGTGTCAAGAATACATCAGGCAACTGAGGAGTTTGAACAGTCACTAATACTGTTTTAGGGTCAGGATGTTTGGTATCAGGAAGCAGGACCGACCCTTCGTCTACTTCCTGTGGAAGTTTAAAGGAATTCTGGTGGTGTTATCATGTGGTCGGAAACCTCGACCCTGCCGGGTATCGGGAAAATTCTCACGATAAGGAAAATTGCGTGCACCCTGCGTCGGGAACTCCGCGTGTCTGTTGAGATTTTCATTTTCGTTACGTCTGCCCTCAGCACGGGCAGAAAAATTATTATTGCCCTGAGCATGATAACGTTCCGAATGCTGCTGAGTGGAACGGGGTCGAGCATACTGTGCATTATGACGATACCCCGTAGCTTGCTCCGAAACTCGTTGCTGGTTCGCCACTCTTCTGTGTGGTGGAACGTATGAAGCTTGGGTGGGCACGTGTGTATGCTCGCGCTGAAAGTTCTGTCTATTATGCCGCTGAGGGTTTTCGGAATAAGCCTCGCGGGGTGCCCGAGCATGGTGAGTTGCAGCATGTTTGCCATGTCGCTCTTCATACGTGCGTATGAGGCGAAGGCATTCATGAATAGTGGTAGGGTGTCGAACCTCAAGAAAATCTTGCAAGAATGGGTCGAGCTGCTGTACGAGGGTATCCAACATGTCAACATGACTGGCATGTGGATCCCATAGATTATATAGGCGTGTAGTTTCCAACGCAAATGCAACAGGGCTATCATTGGGACCCTGCTGACGAGAAAACAGCTGTTGAGCAAGGCTAGCTCGACTGAGGCCGAAAGGAAAGACCTCCAAGAATTCTGCACGGAAATTCTCATAATGAGAATCCGGGTTCGACCCTCGCCACTGCCGATACCAGGTCTTGGCGGTATCCCTCAAGCAAGTTCCGGCAATTTGGACCTTGCAGTCTTCCGGAATATTATATAAATCAAAATGGTCTTCCAGATCTTCAAGGAACTTTAAAGACCCCTCCAAACCATTGAAATGAATTGTTCCTGCATGCGGCACGAAATGGGCAAGCATTCTGCTTTGCTGAGAGGATTGAATTCCCTCAGCTACGACCCGCGACTCAGAGTGATAAGAAGCTGGTGCATTACGAGATGGTGAAGAATGCTTGGGTATGTGTAGATTATTCATATCCAAGTCAGAGCCACAGGCTTCGTACAAATTGTCCAAACAAACACCATTACCCTCGAGACTTGCCGGAAGGTGGAAATTTGCAGTTGTCTCAGGTAAGGAAGCCATGGGTAATAATAGTCAGGATCTCGTGTTCGAGAAAAGTTCGGGCGCCAATTATAATGAATTAGCTTTGTTTATCTTTTTGCTAAGCTAATTATTATGAATGAATAATGCTCTAAGCTTCAAAATAATGAATTCCCAAAAGGGTGTTGTTACTCGTTAATTATGAACTTAAACAAAGTCTCAACGCTGGTTATTTATATTAAGTAATCAAAGTCATAAACCTAACAGCCAGACAGAGGTCTGACAAAACTAAGAATTGAGAAAGACTGAACTTACAGAACAACTTGTTTATTATGATGACTCCTGGTCAACTAAGGCACTCATATATCACTACTACATAACAACACACTGCAACGTAACACACCACCAACAACACCAACCACCCTCAACTACAACGCAACAACACAACGCAACAACACACACCTCTTCTCGATGAACGCGCCTATATACGAGCTACCACCACGTCATGACTTACACTCATTGCCAGATCTCATTCAGCGGGTGAAATAATATTCCGTTCAGTAGGAAGATAATTTACATAGTAAAATAAAATAACCAGAGATAGTAAAATCAAAAGGAAAGTGAATATAGAGTATACGTTACAGTATGAGCATTAGCTCAAATCTAAGAATGGCTTTTTTTTATACTGCAAATATGATCTTCACCCAAAAAGTTCCAGGACTGATGCAATAAAGAATATGAAAAAGTCCCATACTCACGATTAATGTTGGTCACCTTCAAAATAATGCCCTTTTGAATCAACACACAGTTCCCATCATTTTTGGATGGCACTTTCCAGGATGTCCGCAAATTGTTTTGTACTGGCTGCCTGGACAGATGTAATGTCTACATGATGCTGTCCTTTTAGTGCCTGTTTTATCCTGGGGAATAGTCCCCAAGTTTGTGGATCATACTGCAGGCACTATGTTTCATCTCCTGCTATAATTCTGGAGTAAAAATCTGGATCCTCAGCTGCAGTGCCCAGCAGATCAGAACAGATCGATGAACAAGCCTCCTTTTGGTCATCATTCAGAATGCTGGGTACCAATCTGGCATTAAGTTTTTGTTTTCCCAGCTCATCGCATAGAATCACATGGTATAGATAAACTTACTGATGCCCACCAACTCAGCCAAAAGTATCACTGTAATTCGGTGATCTTTCTTTAACTGATTCTACACTTCTTTGATTTTTTCTGTTGTCCACACACTGGAGGGATACCATGCCCAGATCTTGGATCATCATCAAAGGTTCTCGCCTGTTATAAAATCACGCATACCATTCAAAAACTCTGCTGCAGGGTAATGCCATGACCTCCATATGCTTCTTTAACATTCTATAAGTTTCAGCAACTGATTTACCAAGTTTACAACAAAAATGGATGTTTACTCTCCGCTCTTCCATGGTTAAAATGAAATGGGATGAGAAGGCTTGCTGTGACTCCCTTAATGCTCGTCTTCCACCTGTCAGTACTGGTATAACTTGGTTTCCAGCTGTTCACTGATTGACCAAGGACTGCTGTCTTCTAGCATAAATGTGATATCTTTATCCCACATCTGTTACAGCAGTTATGCGGTCAGTTCTGGAACTTATTGGACGTAGGTTCTAATCTCTTTTATTAATGACAATTAGAACCTTCAAAGTAGAGAATAGAAAAATATTAATCACATACCCTTCCTTGGTGAAATGAAAAGGAATAATGTTCTTTATTTGAAGATAATAAACAAAGATTACAATGTTAAGTATGGATGAAAACATAGATGCAACTTCTTTATTAAAATGAGATACACAAATCTGAGTTCCTTGATGGTCAGTGTTCCATTAGCAAGTTCTACACGAACATATGCAGCTAAAAAGAACATCTGGCACCAGAAATTTTTTGAACAAACACATTATGCTGAAAAATGGCTCCTTCTTGCACATCCTATAATTATTATAAATGAAATACATCTCCCTATTGCACATCAGCTTTGCACAGAGGCACAGCCAGGATGTTATGTGGGTGGAGGGCTAGTGTGTCAGATGGGGTGCTCAATTACAACTGAAGCAGAGAACAAAACAAAAGCACATCTAGACTTATTCAATGAATTAGATGATTCCCTTAAGTTCACTATTGAACTTCAAAAAGAAAGAAGAATTAACTTCTTAGATATTACTACTATTATGAAGATGAAAAATTCCTCGCTAGTTGGTATAAAAAAACCAATGAATACTAATAGACTATTGGATTTCAATTCCTATCATCCAGTTTCTATTAAGAAAAATGTAGCAAGTCAGTTTTTAGAAAAAATTAATAAAATAGTTTCTACGGCAGATAAGAAAGAAGCCCATAAAGAAGAACTTAAAGTCATACTTGCAGAAAATAACTATCCTAAAGAAGAAATTGAGAAGCTTCTGAATTTTATTGGTACAAAGAACCCGCAAAAGCAACAAGTAAAATTCACTAAAAAAATTTCTTATCACAAAGGTATGACGTAGAAGTCTTGTCTTCTATGTTATTTTAAAAACATAACCATAAGATGAAATAGTTCCTAAATTAAACCTTAACAGCCAGACGAAACATGTAAACAACAGAAGTCAAACTTACAGAAAAGATGCTTTATTCAGGATGTAGCACTCCCATAACAAATCATAACATCACATAGTACTTCGCATTAAACTCTCCACACACCACACAGCTCTTAACACAATGCTCTACAACACAACGCTCAACTTGCAACACTTCTCCAAGCAACGCTCGCTAAGCAACAGTTTAGTCGTCGTTTTTATCTCTCGTTTTTATCTTATATCAGGCATATGTCACGTTCATTCAACCTCAATTATGTTGCCAACAGTATTCGTTTGAGAGAAAAGATATCATGTTAAGAGTGAAGTATAACTGAGAATAAACTCAAGATTTACATAGGGAAAGAAACTAAAAAGGAAAGTTAATTTAGAATATATGTCACAAAGGTTTATTTGAGTCTTTAAAGAGAATTAGTAAGAAGTACAATATTAGGCTAGCTCCAAGTTTAGAGTGCAAAGTTAAAAAAAATTTCCCTAAAATAGTTCAAAGAGAAGAAGATATTTTAAAAATGCAAGGTGTAGTCTATAAAGTAAAATGTAGTTGTGGACTATCTTACATAGGTTAAACAGGTCGCAGACTAGAAACTCGTATAGCAGAGCATAAAGCTGCTATATAAAAAATTGCTCCAACAAGACTGGTTTAGATAGGCATGTTAGAGAAACTAGTCACAGCATGGATTGGAATTCCCTTTAAGTCATCAGTTTCCAAAGCAATTTTCAAAAAAGAAAGCTGAAAGAAGGAATAGAGATTGAGAAATATCAAAATTCCATCATCAATGACTGCAGAGGATTTTCCCTGTCTAACATCTGGCAGGATTTGATGAAAAATAACCGTAACCTTCAAGGTTAACCGTAACCGCGATAGTGACAGTAATATGTGACAACAAAAAGACAGCCTGAAGAAGGAGAAGAGTTTTCTCCGAAAATTTGCAATTTAAATAAAAAAAAATCCTAGTAAAATTCCCATAATAGTTGTTTTTGATTAGTAACATCATTGCTATTAAGAGAAAATTTATGACTCAAACTGGAAGCAAAGATTAAATCTTAAAGATCTCAAAATATTTTGTATTTTATTTTAAGATATACATACATATCATTTAGTTCTCTGAGATTCAGAGATTAGCTCCTCAAAGAAAAAAATCCGTCAGATAAACATTTAACTGATGGAACTAGATGTTACTTACTGTGGTGTGTCAGATGTCTGTATTTACAGTGATCTTGGCACACGGCTCGAGCTTCACTGACTTCCATCACGCATCGCACACAAAATCTTTTGTGTTTCACACTCATAATCTTTTTCTCAAGCAGACATTCCTAAATCTGTTCCTTTTATGACTTCCTTGGCATTCCTCTACCTTTCTTTCCTGCTACTTGGGCTGCAAAAATTCTCTTAACATTTCATCACTCATTCTTTTAACATGGCCAAACCATCTAAGCATATTAGTCTCCACCTTACAACATTTTGGCTCACATTACACATCTGCAATCTGTCTTTGTTCCTCACATGATCACAGTATGTCTTGCCACAAAATCCCCATAAGTAATGCATCTATCTCCCCAGCATAGAAACGACCCCCATGCCTCTTCTGCAGTATCCAGGTTTCACTGCCACACATCAGAGTAGGAACAATTACACTTTAATATACATCAATTCGTGACTTTTTGAGAACCCATCATTCCTGTGAAATCCTCCTAAAGCAGCTAAGACTTTTAAAAAGGAATTCATTTGCCTACTAATTTCCCCATCTGATTTGTTCTCTGTGTCAAACATGCTTCCTAAATACACAAGCTCACACCTGCTCAATGTCAATCTCTGTACCATTTAGACTTACATTGCATTCAGTACTAACAGTTCCTTTCTCAAAAACCATAACTTTGTGTTTTCCCTTATTTATACTCATTTTAAATTTCATACAAACTTCTTACATCTGGGACAACATACTGTGCAACTCATTTTTGCTCTCTGCCATCAGCATACAACAATCTGTACTCATGGATATTATCTATACATAAACCAGTATCATCCATTTTGGCATCACGCATACACACATCCATGAATATATTAAACAGCCATGGTGACATTACACAACCTTGTTTAACTCCTGCACCAATAGAAAACTATTTTGATAAAACACTGTACACATGCTCTGCTGCCAGTTATTTTAACACATACTGAAAAATATAACATGAAATTTATTTTTACCTTCTTACTTTTCACTATTATTCATTTGTATATCAAAAATCATGGGGGATGCATATGGTAAAATATTTCAATATTTTTCTTGTGAAAATATGGTGTAATTTCATTTGGGGTTTTTCTTTTTATTGCTCAGGAGGATGCAATGCAAATGAAAAAAGCATGGAACTGAAAAAGAAATAATTTTTTTCTAAAAGCAGCAGAAGAATCAAACTGAGAAGAATTCACACCAAGCTTATACTGCTTCTGCATGGGCTGCCAGTGTAACTATTGAGAAGCTCATTTGAGCAAAATAGCCAAAACTTCTAAAGTTGCCTTAAGCTTTTGACTTTTTGGCACACATATTTTAATTGTAAAACTCCATTTTTCATCTGCTGATGCAAACAGAAACACCACACAAACGACAACCAACATATTCAGCCCTAACTGAATCCTGCAGGCATTTATCATCTTGTTATCCTGTGAATGGGATGGCATTGAATTCTGCTTTACAGAACCGCAGCTAGAATTTAACAGCTTTGTTTTCCTGTATTCATTCTTACCTTTTCTACATAAAACAACTGTACAAAGGCACCACAGCAATAAGTACCAACGCTTGGGGAAAAATGTTTGGTGCACAAATCATAAACTACATCTATATACACGCTGATCATTTTTTAAAAATGTATTTGGCTAAATTTTGGGTTGTGCCACTTGGCATTAAGTTTGATCAGTTTTATAAATGAAGAGAGGCACAGCCTTGTAAGAACACTCCGTGGCTGTGCTCCTGGCTTTGCACTTGGTACAAAAATAATATCTTTTGCTTTGGATCAAAGGAACACATACCTACAACTACAAAACACTCAGACAGTTATAAGAATGTTTTTTGTTAAGAAAGTTTCCAAGGAAACACGGGTTACAGTTAAATTCATACTACACATCAAGTCGATCGCTTGACTTGTCTTCAGTAAACATAAAGGCTGGGGCATAAACTTCTCATTGTCTAACAATAATACATCAGTGTCAATTTGAATTACATATATGGATTTCCTATCCTCTTCATCATTTGCTTTCATTATTGTAAGTGTTCTTGATTTATGTTAATGTTTTGGAGGCACCATTTGTAAATACCATGACAGTATAGAAAAAGCAACCACCAAGTTTTTTCTTATTCCTTTGAAATGTCCGTAATGTTAAATATGATGATGAACTCAGTCAATTTTCTTTGAAACCCAGGAGTCAGGAAGGCCAAAAAGCTAACGAATGCATTGTATGATTGTGTAAATAGCCTTATTCTTTGAGATACTTTTTATGAAATCTTTAGCATGGTTTTTAAGATTTTAAAATTGTCGATCAATCAATCACCCTAAGATGTTCTCTGAGACCCAGAGGTTAGCTCTGCAAATAAAGAAAATCTACCAGATAAATATTTAATTGAGTATTTACTTACTGTATCAAACGTCTCCATTTACAGCGATCTTGAAACACAACTCTTGCTTCACTGACATCCATCATACGACGTACACAAGACCTTTTGTACTTCATACTCATAATCTTTTTCTCATGCAGACTCTCCTGAATCTGGTTTTCCCATGATTTCCTTGGCCTTCCTCTACCTTTTTTTCCTGCCACTTGGGCTGAAAAAATGTTCTTAGTAAGCATCTCATTGCTCATTCTTTCAACATGGCCAAACCACCTAAGAATATTAGTCTTCACCTTGCTGACAACATTTTGCCTCCCATTACACATCTGTAACACATCTTCATTCCTCACATGATCAGAGAGTGTCTTCCACAAACCCCCTATAAGCAACACATCTCTCCAGCACATAAACGACTCCTGTGTCTCTTAGGTAAAAATATCATGGAAAGTTTCTGAAGTTATCATAGTGTCAAAATTTTTTTCTTTTCTTGTGAGCAACAAATAAGTCTGTGATGTGTGAACTTAATTTAAAAAAAATATTGAGTTTTCTCTATGACAAGCCTTAGTTTTAGTTACACTAAATTACAAGTATATGAGAAACATTTCTAATTCCTTTCTAAGAAAATAATTTGGTGTCAGTGACTTGAAAATGATAAGCGATGTCGCTTTATTGTTGTTTTTCTACAAGGTCATTAACAACAATATAGATGCTGTTGGTCTTGTTTCTTTACTTCGACTCAGAGTACCTTCTGTTACTCTCAAGTCTTATGCTGTTTTTAATGTACAAATATACAACACTGAAATCTTCTGTCATTCACCTGCCATAGATTTCACTTCTTCAAATCAAACTTTAAGGACAGAAATTTCTGCAAAGGGTGAAAGAGTTTTTAAAGCTGCTCGTTATTATGGACTTACAGTTGGCTGACTGCTGTACAGTTTTGATTTTTTGTTTGTATAACTTATCTTTGTTTTAAATAAATATACTTTTAAAAGTTTTTTTCGAATTTCAGTTTTTTATTATTGCTTTAATCATTACTAACTTCATCTCTATAATTGGGTTGTGAAGAGCAGTTGATGAAACACCTTTCTTACCATGAATGACACAATAACTTAATTTATAGAAACATTATGAAAATGAAGTGATATTTAATTTTCCATATATTCAGTGTAATCCAATTTTTAGCACAAATATGCTTCTAGAAACTAACTTATCACCCAAATGGAGATGTTAGAAAACTTGCAGATTGTATTTTTCTAGAGTGGGAATATAATCTACACCTCCTGGGATATGTTAGCCTTTACAGTACCATGTCAGGTACTTCAGTTATAATTCCAGGCAACTGAAGTATTCTGAAGCTGAATAACTTGTTAATGACCTTGCATTTCCATAACAATCATCTTCAATCCAGATTTTCAAAGCACACCTTTAATCCAAAGATCATTATTATTGTCCACTGATTGCAGATATTGGGAGATGTGTGTTTATAAAGTTCTTGGTTCCTTAAGTTTCAGAAATTTACTCAGGTACATTAGTCCACAGAAGTGCAATATGAGAATTCAGTGAAATGAAGGTACTCTATCAATGGAGAAAGTTCATTGTCATTCCTTACTATACATTTAACCGTTAAATGTTTGTTGTTGTGATGTTATATTATTCTTGCACATTTTATGCAGACTAAATGCTTTTTGATATTTCTATATATTTAGGGACCTTCTGGACCCCCAGGACCTGCAGGACCTACTGGTGAGAGAGGCGAGCGTGGCGAAACAGGACCAAGAGGTGTCCCTGGTCCTCAGGGACCTCGTGGACCACCCGGAGCTGTTGGTAGTGTAGGTATGAAAGGCGAACGTGGAGACTTAGGAGAAAAAGGACTGAAAGGACATCGTGGTTTGATTGGACTTTCAGGATTACCTGGCCCACCAGTAAGTCAAATCATATTTGGTAAATAAACTTCCTGTATAAAGGACTTGTGATGCTTTCTTTGAGCACGAGAAAAACAAATGTTGCTCTATTCACCAGTCTCCCAATAAAATATCCACACAAAATAGTAAATGGTTTGATATTAGCATATTTTTCCTAGTAATGGTTTATGTTTTGTAAGTCACTATACTGTCATGAAAAGAAAACCCCTTTTAATTCTTGTTGAACTGAATAACTTTTAGTAGAAATGTCTTTGAAGAATCTAATAATGTTTGAGTACAAGAGGTTCATCTCATAAATGGATGAAAACAAAATGCACAAAATAGTGAACATCCTACAAATAAAGTAGGGTAAGTGTATGATTTTAATATAATCTTAAGCATACGAATTGTTATTAAACCTTCTGTAATTTAGTAAAAAGTGTATTCTCCATCATTAACTCTAAACATAGTATTTATATTTGCTCAAGTCATTGAAACAGTCCAAGTAATGGCTTATCTACTCCACATATTGGCCATCTATCCCACTGGAGAAGTTAGTACTTAATGATATACAGGAGTTGCTAGGAAATAACTTTTACATCCTAATATTCAGGTCATGACTTCAAGAAGACAAAACTGATGTACAATGCTTTTACAAGAAATGAAGATTTATCAATTGATGGGGAAAAGCTGGAGATAACCGATTCCTACATTTATCTTGGGCAGCAGATATCAAGTGAGGGTCATATTGATGAAGAAATTAATCGGCATATAAAACTTGGTTGGAGAGTTTTTGGAAGAAACAGTACAATTTTTAAGAGCAATATGCCATTATGTCTTAAAATAAAAGTGTTTAATCAGTGCATCCCTCCAGTGCTTACATACGGAGCAGAGACATGAACCTTAACTAAAAAGATATACAAGGACTGCACACAACTGAAAGAAGCTTAGAGAAATACATTCTTGGTGTAACCAGGAAAGGTAAAAAGAGGAATTCGTGGATAAGGAAAATGACAAGAGTGGAAGGCACCATGATCAGAGTAAAATCCCTGAAATCGCAATGGGCTGGACTTATTGCCAGGAGAACAGACCACTGATGGACAACCAAAATTCTAGATGGGATTCCAAAGGACAGGAAAGACTCAAACGGAGACCACGTGGGAGATGGGTTAATGAAATTCGAAAGCATGTGGGAGTGACATGCAGGAGACTGGCTCAAGAGAGACCATTGTGGAAGAAACTTGGGGAGACCTTCATCCAGCAGTGGATTGATTATGGTTGACAATGATGATGATGCTTATTATTATTCAGGTCACAGCCTATCCTATCCTGAAAAACGAATTTTGAAGCAGCAATTGATTTTGCCCAAAACAAATATTGTTATTATTATTTTCACTTTCAAAAATGCTATTGACCAGCAATTTTTTTAGAGATAACCACTAAATTTCAGGTTTCCTGCATTTTATACACACACATGTTTCTATTAATAGTATGGCAGGTATTTTATTTCTTCCTTGTCTTTCCTGTGATTGTAAGTCTGCATGACTGTTTTACTGTAAATCATTTCATACAACAAAGTATTAAGAAATCACATTATTTCACTCTGCTGACCAGGAGCAAAACTTTCATTGAACTTAATACTTGAATAGTTGAACATAACTCAGAAAATTTACCAAAAGCGTTTTATATAAAAGATATTGGAATGAATTGCACTTTTGCATCTGTATTTGAAGAATTTCTTGCTTCTCTTTTTCATGGGAGAAATACTTCGTTTGCTACTAAAGGCAGAAAATTTTCTGTGACAGTGAACCACAGAATCTCATGAGCTACACTCTTGAAATTTTCATTTTTTAGATATAGGTCATCTGTTGTTCATATTCCAAAAAATATTACAATTATTAATAGGTTGTGCACTTTACATAAATTAGAATTTTCTTCAGCTATATATATTTCAGAATTTGCATAGAATCCGAATTATATCAGAATATTTATAAACAAATTTTCATTAGTGTGGAGGCTCGTGGCACAATCATTCCCTCTCGGTGCGTATAATTGTTGTCAAATATGTGTATCATAGTATTTCTTTTTCAAAAATGTATTTAATTAAAATTAAAAATTCTTTCAGCATTAATCTTTTAATAAAATTTCAAAACTTAATTAAAGTTAGGCATAAATGGCCTAATTTTATTGTTAAAAATATTTATCATCAACAAATGCACTCTATGACATTAAAATTGCAACACCTATAAGTGGCTGACCAATTCATATACAAATCAGCAGGTGGAAGAATCGTTTCAGGATATTTAAATGATTGCAGTTTCAGATCAGTCTGTCAGCTAAAGGTACCACAAGTTTGTGGCTCGTAGTGGTCTTCAACTTCCAGTAAGTGATTTCCAGAGAAACATCAACTTGTACAAAGTTCCAAAACAACATATTTTCCAGCCACATATGCACAGCTAAGCAAATTCATGAGGGAATGGATTATTAGCCTGCAAAAAAACAGATGGTCAACTTATCATAAAGCAGAGCATGTGGGCTGCGACAATACCACAGTCAAACAATGCTGGCAGCAGTGGTTGCAAGAAGGCATGCACATTCACAGGGTTGGGACTGGTGCATGCCAGACAACTACACCATGAACCAACTATGATCTTACAACAGGCCTACACCACACCTGTGACATTACTAGCTCATCAGCAAAACATCAGAGCCAGTTAGAAGTAACCCATCATATGACAGATCATTGCCCATTGACTGGGTTACATGCATGGCATGCATTGCATTTTCTACCACTGACTGATGCCCATTATCACCAGCATCTGAAGTTGCGCCACTGACAAATCAACAACTGGGAATGTCATTATATGATTTATGGTGATGAATTTTTCTTTTGCCTTGGACTCAGTGATCACCAGATACACATGTGAAGGCATCCAGTCAAGACAATGACTCGGGAGCCATCATCAAAAAGCTAGCACCAAGATCTAAGGAGCAATCAGCTACAATACCTAAATATCTCTGGTATGTATACCTAAATATCACTGGAAGTTTGATTGTTTAGCACTATGTTGCAGACATCTCAGGACCCTTGGCTATCCCCTTTGTAACAGATATATACTGGGTACCCCATGTTTCAGACATGTCCACATACCAATAATGTTTCCAGGGAATGCCCATACCATGTAAACATGGTCTCCAGATTTTTTGCCAATAGAAATGATTGGATGCCACCTCCAGGCTCACACCCACAACCAGCACAGACAACAGTTGCAGGAGGTATGGTGCACAGTGCCACTGGCATCTTCTGTTCAATGGCTCCTATGACTCTATTCCACAATACATGGATGAGAATATTGTCAGAAGCCTGGGCATCATGTTACCATCTGTTTGTCACATTAAAGTTGCTCATTTGCTTTGAGAATGTTATTGTCTTCCTTATCTCAAAAGTAAGATATATTGTTCATAAGTTTTTGTTGAATTGCTGTACTACTTGTGCATGTTGCAATCCCAGTGTCATATTGTGTAGATAAAATGCCATATAATATTTACCAGCAATATACTCTAAAGATTTTTCTTTCCTCTTACTGATCTGCTGCATGTTCATTGCATTTATGTTTAACTTCGACTATTGCAAATATGAATGCAGTTATTTCATAAATTTAGTCATCCCAGAGGATCAATAATTTCATAGTTATAATCATACCAATTATCATAATACACCGCATGACATAGAAATTGCCCCACACAGAAGGAGGTGTGCTACAAACATGCAAATCGCAAGGCGGGCGTACCCACTTGAGATATGCAAATAATATTAAGCCGGAACCAATGAAATCACATGTTTGTGAGATAAAGGTGCCAGCAGCAACAGGGATGGTAATGTGTGGTCGCTGGTGGAAGTGTCGTGGACGTTTCAGATTTGTTGTTTGTGCCGGGAAACTGTTCAGCAAAGGCAGAAAATGCTGGGTACATGCTGTCGGCAGGCTTATCACCATTTGGATGCGTTTCAGAGAGGAAGAATTGTAGGCCTGTGTGAAGTGGGTTGGTCTACACGTTGTATTGCTGTGCATGTCCAATGGTATGCATGAACTGTTGGACGCTGTTGGCACCAGCGGCTATAGGAAGGTTCCTACGTGTGTCAGAGAGGCAGTGGTGTAGTCTGACAAACATCAGCATGCCTGGACGGGCAGATTGTTCGACACGCTCGTCCATCACCAGAAAGCACTACTGCTGATATTCGATGTGTTGTGTCATCGGCCATGGATATTGCCATAACGACCCGAACCGTAAACTGAAGGTTATATGTGACAAATCTATGCCATAGGCTACCATTACATCGACTGCCATTGACGGCTAGCCATTGCAGCACTTGTCTGGCATGGTGCCGAAGTCATGCAAACTGGGGTCACGAATGGACCACTGTGGTTTTCAGTGATGAATCCTGTTTCTGTCTGGGTGCTGACGATTGAGAGATCTGTGTCTGGCAACACCCTGGTGAGTGGACAGATCCTGGTTTTGTTCATGACTGCCACATTACCTGTCAGGCAGGCATCATGGTATGGAGTGCTACTGTGCATGAGAGCAGGCCACCTTGTCTGCATCACGAGCACACTGACAACTGCACTATACGTGAGCAAGGTTCTGCAGCCCATTTTGATACCATTCCTGAATGGCCTACAGCACCCCATTTTCCAGCAAGATAAGGCCTGTGTACACACCGCTCGGGTCTCCAGACAATGTTTGCAACATGTCCAAACACTGCCATGGTCAGCAAGATCGTCCAATTTATTCCCAATCGAAAACCTGTGGGACCACATTGGACATTGTCTGCAATTGAATCTGCTTGCGCATCATCTCGATGAATTATGGGAGCAAGTCAACCGTGCTTGGGATCTCGATGAATTATGGGAGCAAGTCAATCATTCCTCAGGATGATAGCCATTGACTGTATGACTCATTTGCCATGCTGTATTTCTGCCTGTGTTGCTGTTCATGGTGGTGCAACTATTTACTGAGGCATACCCATTGTGCTGCATTATCTCTTCTGACAAACAATGTACGTGGCTGAAAATAATGTCAAGGTAAATAAACCTTTATGTATTCCTATTTGCATGCTCAATTTCACCCCTCTATCCTCACTCCTTCTGGGTAGGGCAATTTCTATGTTGAACAGTGTATATAACAATGAACCATGAGTGTTTTATAATTTCAGTAAATTTGGAAGTAAAATGCCCTTTATACAAGCTGATCTGAGATAATTTAGTTACTTTTCGGAAGTTTGTCTAACGGGAAATTTGTTTTCATTATTTAGGGTGTCAATGGAGACAAAGGCATGACTGGACCTCCCGGACCTCCTGGAATGGAGGTAAGCAATTTTGTTCATTTAAGTGTGAAGTGCATAAATTTCCTACTATGTGATTAAGTTTCTTAATCCACTTTCAAGATATGTTACAAACACAAAATCTGTAGTCGATCAAACTTCAATAATGAAGACCATAACTGAATAAAAAAATATGACAATTTGGGGATTATATTCTGAATTCGAAACAATAGCTATAACACATTTTTTATTTCTAATTCCATATTCTAATAAGGTATGAGTCCAAAATGCTTTGCAAGAGAAAATTTTATTCCAACTTTGTTTTTCAATTTAATGAGAATCAGATAAGCTTCTGCCTAACTTCTGTTTACAAAATTAACAAAAAAGTACTTGAATATTTCAAGTCAAAGAGTATTGAACACTGAAGTGAATGTTAGATATTTTGAAATTGAGAAATAAAAATTGATGAAATGCTGCAAGAACATATGATTTAACAATTGCAGAAATTTTGTATGAGCATAGTATTGGTAGTTTTTATATGATAGTACACATGTGAAATTGTGTGTGTCCTATTTGTAGATAGACCTAGGGTGGTGGTCTGTATTTTTAAAGTGTACCATGGCTTGAGCTGCTGACTATGTGACTTACCCAGATGTTTTCTCTCACAGTTTCAGGTTTATTCTACTTTGTAACACATTTTGGCTGTAATGAACTCCTTCAGCATTAAACTCTAATCATTTGCCATATTACATTACTCATAAAAAGCCCATAGCACTGTGCCTAAGAACAGTAGCAGTTGAATTATTTTATAATAAAAAGATTTTCACACCCACATGAGGCCTCTTATTGGGTTCCACGTGATCATGACACTACATAGGGATATCATTGCAAATAATACTTGCAGTTTGGGTGGCAAACCCTTAACTGCAGAAGGGACTAGACAAACACAACACCCATGCCTTGACTGGAACTCAAACCTGTGCCCAACTTGGTCGACCATTCCAAAACTCACGCATCAGACCACACAATACAAGGACTAATTCTGAAAACACTTCATAGAGAAAGTTCTTTCACGTGTGTTCAGAATTTTCAAATTACTGAAGAATAGGAATCTGAACAAAGAGCAAATTTTGATAGGTGAGGATGGTCCTGCATGGTATAGTAGTCAGCATACTTGGACAGAAATTGAGAAATGAAGATTTGTTTGCCACTCCAGGACAATGCTATTTTCAAGTTTTATGCAGAGTTGGCTGCATATATCAAAATAATATGTACATTCACATAATGTACATTTTCTAAAAAAAAAATTGTAATTGAGAATGGTTTTATGTTCCTGATTAATAACTTCAGTTTCCTCTACATTTGGTCACAAAATGAAAGGAAATCATCACCATGATGGGTTGAGCCAACAACTTGTGTAAAATATATCCCAATATTTAGCTACAGAGAAACATAGAAAACCATTTTGTGTAAAAGAAAAACAAAAATATAATAATATAATAAAATGCTTTTACATTAGAGACAATGAGAGTTTTGCATAACATGGTATTACCATCTTAGAAAAAAATAGTGACAGACGATTTGTCATACACCAGCACAAAGTTTGAGAATCACAATATAATGACCATTTGCACTGTTCTATAAAGAATAATTAAATATTTTAACACACTGTATTTACATGTGAAAATTCCTACAACTACAAAGTTACATCATACAAAATATGTTTTAACCTATTATACATTCTACAGCAGGACTTAGGTGACTTAAGTGCAACTCTTACTTTTTGCATATTATTTTCTGCTTATATTTACATATCTTCAGTGTATAAAAATATCTGTCTTTACACTGAATCACTATTTGCTTTGGAAGTTATATTGTTAAAACTAATTATATACATGCATCTATTTTTGCTTGTTTGTTTACATTCTATTTAGTAAATAATTTTCCTGTGCCTAGAAAAGTGTGTGATGCTAAATCATATTTTTCCTTATATTTTAAATAATGCCTGTTTGCATACAGCTGCTGAATCCCAGTTTTGTAATCTTTTATGGTGACAATTTCTTTCTTCATCCTGTTGTAATTCAAATATGAACAGTTTTCATGCGAATGAAGGCAGAACTGTTAGGAAATTGCGTTAATCAGGCTTTACAAGAGCACAGCATACTGTTTTTTGTGCTTTGCTGGAAAAAAAGAAAAGGCAGTGTCAGGAAAATGCTATGGTTTGTAGAATTTAAGTTTGTTGCAATGGTACTCTGAATGTTTAAAATAGCATAAGGGTGAAAAAGGCACCTACTCAAAAGCATGGGGTTTAACAAATACAATACAGTTAGAAATGTGTTACACGAGAAAGATGCTGGACCATCATTACTAAGTGTAGCTGATGTTATGCATATGTGTGGGTCATTCCTACATAGTCCACTGAAATCCATATGGACTGTGAGTATAGAAATGCAGATTCTATCCAACACAGTTCATCAAATTCTACATAAACATTTGCAGTCCTACAAGATTTAACTGCTACACTATCTAAAGCTAGATAATTGATGTAAGAGACATTAATTCTAACTGAAATGCTTGACAGATTGGAAAGTAATAAACGATTCTTGAACAGTATCATTTTTATCAGATACACAGGATAAACTATTAGTGCTAAGAGCATCATGAATCAGCATAACTGTCATATCTGAGGATCTAAAAACCCTCATGCAACACTTTCAATAGCCAGATTGATCCTCAAAATTAATGTATATGCCATATCAGGACAATTGATCTGTTTTTCTTTGTTGAAAGAACATAAATGGAATCACCTACTTGAACATGCTATAATTTTTCTCCTTCATCATCTCTTCTCCTTCATCATCCATTTACTGAAGCCAGACTATCAAGGATACTAGTAACAGAAAACTTCCAAACCAATAGATGGGTCTGAGAAGACCTATCACCTAGTAACTTCATTTCCCCAATATCATACCTTTGGACTTTTTTTCTGTGAGATTTATCAAGGATATTGTTTGCAGCATTGTAGTTCCTGACTCAGATACATTATGATGATGCATCTGGATGCCTTCTTGTTTGTTACAGCTGATCAATTGCAACAGGTCTGGTTGGAACTGGAATATAGGTTAGATTTTGCAAAAGCCATATATAAGATGCTAATATTGAAATTTCATAACATACCAGTTAAAGAAAAACAGAAAAAAAACTTGCATTTCTACTTTATGTTGCAAATCACAAAAAGATATCTGGGATATTTTTAAATAAATTTTTGAAACCCTTCTCATAATTCTGGAACACTTGCTTTTAAGACACAGTGGATGTCTGAGTTTCATGATAAATTGAGACCAAGAAAAATTTCATGAATTTATATGTATTCCGTGGAAGAAATATTCTTCATTAAATACGTAGAACAAGGTCAGGTTTATAACAATCAGATATGCTTGAATTGCCAGTTTTACAGTTCAATACGTTATATCATCACATCAGAAAACTTTAAAATTACATTGCCCTGGAGCTGGAATCAAATCCACATCTCCTGATTTCCGTTAGAGCATGCTATCCATTACACCACCCTGGACAATGAAGTTCCATTAATTTTTTTAACTCAGATATTTGGAACTTCATACAGAAATCAGGAGATGCAGGTATGATTCCAGCTTCAGGGTGATATAGTTTTGAAGTTTCCTGAGGTGATGATATAACGTATTGAACAGTACAACTAGTGATTCAGGTATATCTAATTGCTATAATTCATGGGTTGTGGTTTTCATGAATCACAGGCAATGTTATCAACCTGTGTAATAGTTTTTATAAAAATTCAGGTTAAAACATCTATAGCAGAAGCCACAGTTGTTCTTAAATTTATGTGCATACAATCATAAGAATTACAAGGTTGCTTACCTATTTTCACACTTCACTGCACGTTTCATTCTTTCTGCCGTCATGCTTGGTTCAAGCCTCCGGTGCGGTGTTCTATTTTTGGTCTTCAGGTTCTTTCAAATGTTCTACGAACGCTCAAGTTCATGAAGTGCCTTGTTGTCCAGGTTGCAAAATTGTATCCTCCCCCTCCCCACCCTTCCCACCAGCGTGTAAAACCTAACCTTCGTTGCTAAAAACCCAATTCTTGATCACAAAAAAAATTTGTGATCAAGAATTGGGTTTTTAGCAACGAAGGTTAGGTTTTACACGCTGGTGGGAAGGGTGGGGAGGGGGGAGGATACAATTTTGCAACCTGGACAACAAGGCACTTCATGAACTTGAGCGTTCGTAGAACATTTGAAAGAACCTGAAGACCAAAAATAGAACACCGCACCGGAGGCTTGAACCAAGCATGACGGCAGAAAGAATGAAACGCGCAGTGAAGTGTGAAAATAGGTAAGCAACCTTGTAGTTTTTATAATTCTCTGAAATTCACACTAGAACCACAACAAAATAATAGATTGAACTTCCTGGACTTAACCCTTACAGCTTCAGAAAAAAAAATGCTACAAAATTGTATAAAAAGCCTACCAACCAATACTAATGAAGTTCCAAACTACCACTTGTACCATTCTGTCTACATTAAATTTAGTATGGCCACACAGTTCCTGGACAAAATAGATACAGTGGATTCTTCAGAAATGTAAAAGAAACTTCATAAAGAATAATTAAAAGTTATACTTGCAGAAAATGGTTATCTTTTTACAGTAATTGAAAAAAATATTTAATAAAAAATCAAGTTAAATCAAAAACAGGCAAGCAATAACATCAAGCTGACCAGGAAAGTTACCTACCATAAATATTATTATGGTAGGTAAAAGATTTATTTAAAAAACTTCATAGAATTAGCAAAAAATTCCATGTTCAACTTGCTCCTGGCCTAAAGCAAAATTTAAAAATTCTTCCTCCCCATAAAGCAAAAAGAAGGCAATGTTCTTCTACAAGAAGAAACAGTCTACAGTGTAAACAGCAATTGTGGGGTAACCTATATAGGAGAATCAGGGAAACAACTCAGGACTTGTGTGCTATAACATAAAGCTGCTATAAAATGTGTTATCATTAAAACAGGACTTCACAGACACATTCAAACTGGGCATTCAGTTAATTGGAATTTTTTCATAAAAATTCTATCATACCAGCAGTACTTTGTAAAATGGAAGTTGGAATATGTCAAAATTGAAAGAAAAGGATCCACAGTTTACAAATAGAAAGGCAGAGTATTATGACACAATGACACAACACCTACTCTATTGAGTCAGTGCTGATGAAGGATTGAGTACAATGCAAAAGTTTGACAAATGACAGCAAAAATTCATCCTAGTAATCCCTGTGAAATTAAAGTTAAATTTAAATGATACTGCTTTGCTTTTTAAACTTTTGATAGTTAAATATCATAGTGAAAGTAAAAACATTGATATTTGTTATATATCCTGACATCTTGTTAATGATTTTTAGTTGTAAATGCATTTATGGCACCTCTATTCATAGTGATTGTGGAATAACTTTTTTTACGGGTCTTTTAGAGGTTATTTTTAATGAAAGTTGGTTGTCAAATTTTCGAACTAAAGCCTAGTTCGTCATCAGGACTATGTCACTGGAGTAGTTGCTGCCACTCAATTGGAAGAGACCATCCGCAATTATCGTTAATTGTGGTACTTCTTCTTCTTGCTATTTCGATCCCTTCTTCTAGTTTTCTCTTTACTAAGTTTGACTGGTGGGCGATTATTTTCACTGAGTCCCAATTTATGGAGTGTCCACTTGCTTGTACATGTCTGTCTAGCCCTGTTTTGTTCCCAATGTTCCTAATAGCTGCTTGGTGTTCTTTCATTCGGACCTTAATACTTCTCCCTGTTTCTCCTATATAGCTGAGTCCGCAGTTACAGTCGATGCAGTAAATTACTCCTTCTTGCAATTGGATGTCCAATTCTTTCTGCTTTAAAGCTGGGAGGAATTTCTTTATTTTGTTATTAAGATCTGGAGCTAGCCTGATATTATATTTTGCTCCGATCCTTTTCAGTTTCTCGAAAAGTCCCTTGTGGTACGTAATTTTGCTGGTGAATTTGAAGTTGGTTTTTTCCTGCTTCTTTTTTGGCACTTGTTTAAATATTTTCTCAACATATGGGGAGGGGTAATTGTTTTCTGCCAACATTTCCTTTAATTCTTCTTTGTGAAGATCTTTTTGAGAAGCTGAAGAGACCAGGATTTCAATTTTTTCCAAAAATTGTCTCGCTGTATTCGATTTAATATAATCAGGGTGGAATGAGCAGAAGTCTAACATCACAGGGAAGACGAAACCCACCAACACAGGGAAGATGTTAGACTTCTGCTCATTCCACCCTGATTATATTAAATCGAATACAGCGAGACAATTTTTGGAAAAAATTGAAATCCTGGTCTCTTCAGCTTCTCAAAAAGATCTTCACAAAGAAGAATTAAAGGAAATGTTGGCAGAAAACAATTACCCCTCCCCATATGTTGAGAAAATATTTAAACAAGTGCCAAAAAAGAAGCAGGAAAAAACCAACTTCAAATTCACCAGCAAAATTACGTACCACAAGGGACTTTTCGAGAAACTGAAAAGGATCGGAGCAAAATATAATATCAGGCTAGCTCCAGATCTTAATAACAAAATAAAGAAATTCCTGCCAGCTTTAAAGCAGAAAGAATTGGACATCCAATTGCAAGAAGGAGTAATTTACTGCATCGACTGTAACTGCGGACTCAGCTATATAGGAGAAACAGGGAGAAGTATTAAGGTCCGAATGAAAGAACACCAAGCAGCTATTAGGAACATTGGGAACAAAACAGGGCTAGACAGACATGTACAAGCAAGTGGACACTCCATAAATTGGGACTCAGTGAAAATAATCGCCCACCAGTCAAACTTAGTAAAGAGAAAACTAGAAGAAGGGATCGAAATAGCAAGAAGAAGAAGTACCACAATTAACGATAATTGCGGATGGTCTCTTCCAATTGAGTGGCAGCAACTACTCCAGTGACATAGTCCTGATGACGAACTAGGCTTTAGTTCGAAAATTTGACAACCAACTTTCATTAAAAATAACCTCTAAAAGACCCGTAAAAAAAGTTATTCCACAATGATTTTTATGTATCCTGGCATCTTATCCCCTCTCAATTATATTTTGTTTTGTTTTTTCATATCTAATATTCCACTCAGGAAAAATTAACTTTTTTTACTACTGTATGTGTTAACACACTTTTTTAATGAAAGAAAAATATACAGGCTTTAGTAATTTAAGATGTTTAGAGTTAAGTTGCAAGTATAGTCAGCCCTTGAGTTATGATTATATGTGACAGAAACCTGTTAGTAACTGAAAACCATTTATAGTGTAAGAAATAATGTATGTAATTAGTGGGAATTAAGGAGCAAATCTTACACAAAATGCATATGTAGCTTTTAAGTAAAAAAAAAAGGTGATCCAAAACTGAATACCTGAGTAATTCTTTTTCTGCTCTTTCTTATTGTATTAATATTTAGTATATTTTAAAGGAATGTCAAATCATGTGAAACAATTTTAAGTAAATATAATGTTGACAATTATCCATGCTGAAGGACTAGTGACACTGTCTTTTTTGTTTGTTTGTGGTTGTTATCACTCACTATAAAAAAACCATACTTAATTAAATTTGTGATGTTTTTTTTTTTAATTTTAATTTGTAAATATTTGGAGAAAACTCTTCTTCTTCATCAGGCATCAGGCAGTCTTTTGTTGTTACTCTTACCCCCCCCCATCACTATCACAGTTATGATTAACCTTGATGGTTACAGTTATTTTTCACCAAATCTTGCCAGATGTTAGGCAGTGACAAACTTCCACAGTCATTTGTGATTGAATTCTGATTCTCGTATCAGCAGCAAACGAAATTCACTGGAAAAATTACTTATCACAAAGATTTATTCAAATCATTAAAGAGAATTAGCAAGAAATGCAATGTAAGACCAGCTCCAAGTTTAGAGAATAAAATTAAAAAAAATTCCCTAAATTAGTTCAAAGAGAATATATTTTAAAAATACAAGGAGTAATCTGTGAAGTAAAATGTGGTTGTGAACTATCTTACATAGAAGAGACAGGTTGCAGTCTAGAAATGTAAATAGAAGAACATAAAGCAGCTATAAAGAATTGTTCCAACAAGACAGGTTTAGATAAGCATGTTAGAGAAACTGGTCACAACATGGATTGAAATTCCCTTAAAATAATCAGTTTTCAAAGTAACTTTCTAAAAAGAAAATTAGAAGAAGGAATAGAAATTGAGAAGAATCAGAATTCTGTCATCAATGACTGTAGAGGTTTGTCATTGCCTAACAACTGGCAAGATTTGGTGAAAAATAACCATAACTGTCAAGATTAACTGTAACCGTGATAGTGATGGGAGGAAGAAAAAGACAAGACAACAAAAGACTTTCTGGTGAAGGTCAAGAGTTTTCTCCAAAAATTTACAAATTAAAATAAAAAATTCCTAGAAGAAAAAAACATATTGGAAGTTTAAGTGTATAATTTAATAAACTAGGAAGTCAGTTTTCAAAATGAGCTTTATTTAAAGGAAACATACTTTTGTCTCAGTTTGAAAGACTGACCAACAACATAATTTACTTGTAATTTTTTAGCAAAGTCTAGTGTTCTTCACTCAAAAATAAAAATGGTGTGAAATTCATTTATTGTTTGCATAGTGTCTGGACCTGATTTTGATGCTGAATGTATCGTTTTAATTTGAAACATGCTGTGTCTTAATCATGTATTATTATGACATGTCCAGTAGTGCTTTCTGACCATCAAGGTTGGATGATGGTGGCACATCTTCCCTCTCATTCACTTTTAGTGAAATAATGCACAAGAGTCTTGTGTACTTGCCACCTTTTTCTTGTGGTATTCAATAGCATCTGACATAGGACCAGATACTGTTGCAAATCTTGAAGTGCTTACATACTTCTTTTTAAGGGGATAAAAGACTTCACATATTAGTCTGTAGTGATTTCATTTCCTTTTAAAGGCACAGATATTTCCTCTGAAAATTCATCTGCTCTCTTCTGCTTCTTATTCTCAAGCTCAGTGTATTCCTCACCATGTGAATCCAGCAGCTCTCTAGCATCCTTCCCCAATTCAAGATCCAGTTGCTTTGCTATAAGCAACTGAAGCTATGCAGATGTAACTTAGAAATCTGAAATAAATGGCTAGGTAAAAAAGAAACTATGGTGTTTTGTGTAATTTTATATGGGATCAGTGCACATTATTTGGATTTGTGGATTTTCTTAGGCATGTTCTTATGTGAGAACCAAGATTGTGTACATTTTATTTATTATAAGAACATGTCTTCATATTATCCATAAATCAAGACATTTATGTGTTCAGGGTCAATTCTATTTTAGAAATAAATTATCTTAATGTACATAAATGATATTTCTAATGACAAAGGATTTAAACCATATTTTGTGATAATGATAAAATAAATATCACAGAGTAGTTTGTATTGAAGTTTCACTTCTTGCATTGTAGGGTCCTCCCGGAGTTAAAGGTCCTCAGGGAAGAGATGGTAGTCCAGGCCCATCTGGTCTTTCTGGACCTCCTGGTCCAAGAGGCCATTCTGGTGATGCAGGCAAGGCAGGACCTACAGGACCACCAGGACCTCCTGGTCCCCCTGGGTCTCCAGGTGAGCCCTTCGGCTACGACGCTAGTGCTCTGGCTGCTCTCTTGGGTCAAGGACAGGTCAAGGTAAGTGAAAAACAACACGGTGAAGTATATCTCAGAATGAATTAATTCCAGTCAGAAACATTTTAATTGTATCTTACGGACAGGCTGAAATCGAAATGTGCAGCAAAGTTAATTTAGATTGACTGCAGGTAAAAATTTTGATTTAGTCAGTTGTGCTAATCAGGTGGGAGCCTTCTTATGAATGGAGAATTACCAGAAGTGCTATGTGTAAATAGAACAAAATCAAAAGGAAACCTTTTTGTAGGGTTTTGAATGGAAGCTACGAATCGGTGATGGAAAATAGGTTTTTAGTCATGTCATCATATGTGTTTTACCATCCATGAGATATTATCAGAAGTTGTTCCACATTTGTAACATTTCAATGAAATTTTTTATACCACACTTTTTGTTTTACTGTTTTTTACCAAATTTATTCATTTTTATGTGTTTTTTCTTTCAAACTGAAAACAATGCAATATAATTTTAAAAGATGACCAATAAAATATGAGATGGGAGATGCTTCCTCAGAATTGTCTCAGAAAATCTTACAAAGGTGTTTTTCTTATATAAACAGCAAGCTAAAATGGATAAAATTTATTTTAAAAAATTCTGCTGAACAGGCTCAAATAGTGGACTTTTTAATAGCTTCATGGAAGGATATGTATTATAGGCTATAGAACTTTTACAAGTGATGAAATGTATGCATTCACAACATGTTGCATTTATGCTTATTGAAATCATGGAGCTGCTTATTTATGTGAGCTGAGAAAAACCAAAAGATTTTTGTACTACTGATTCTATTCAAGAAGTGAGATTTACCTATACTATGAATGAGATTCTTCGAGAATTTCTGTAAATGTTAATGGATGAAATATCGCAGATCTTTCTTTTAACCAAAGTCATAAGGATATGTACTGCTGGATCTAGGTTCAAATCTGAGGGCAAGATATGGATGTTGTATCTGTCCTTCCAATGCTGGCTTTCTTCCCTGCCTGAGAGCCAGCGGCTCTAAATTAGAGATAACTTCTTATATCCTCAGATACTCTAGGAAGTCATTAAACCCTGAAAAAAAGAAAAAAAAGGTGTATGTGACAAAAAATCATTGCTCACCTTAATATGAATGAATATTGAAGTACTTAAACATCGGCTGTTCCAGTGATGCACTCTTAAGAAAAAATATGCATCAGATAATTAATTGTGAACAAGAAGGAAGAATCCCAAAATCTTAGTACTGAACTATTTTGCATTTTTTCCACCTAAATTACGTGCAAAAATAGTAACTGAGACAGGAAAAAATGTATGTACATAAAGGTAATCTATTATATAAGCTAATTTTGTTTCCTCAGTTAAGGTCACTTATGTATGTGATCCCTGCAGCAGATCAGACATTCCATACATGGTATGTTAAAGCAAAATTACAGAATGCTATGTTCCTAGATGGAAGTGATTACTGTTTCATTTAAAATGTTTTTTTTTATTAATTGAATTGTTTACCACAAGTATAAGACAAAAGTTTAAAATGCAAATAATTTTAAACTTATTTATAAATAAATTCAGCCTGTGCAGAAAAACTTGTTCAGGAAAATGCTACCATTAATCTCTTGAATCAGATCTCTGCATTAGATCAGATGATGAAACAGACAAAATTGGTCACTAGCAAAAGAGTTGCTTCGAGTGGTTAATTTTAGCCATTTGCAATGACAGTGGTGTAATGGAGGTGAGATTCTGACAATACACAGAAATTATATCCAAAAATTTGTCTCAAAATAATAAAATTATAGGAAGGAAGAAGCACAGAAATATGAGTTTCATTTTAAAATAACAGTGGAAGTAGCCACAAGTTCTTTCATAACTAAGAGCAATTATGTGTTTTCTACAGATACAGAATGAAATCTATGGAACTTTCAGAAAAAACTGAGGAACAGAAAAAGGTAAATAATAAAAAGATGGACAGATTCTAAGAGTTCATTTCACCTTAGTCATGCTAATCAATGACTAGACATTTCAAAAAGCAGCAGGTTGTTTTTATGGGAATGTTCAAATTAGAGCAGTAAAAAATACTCACGTGCTGAATTAATTTCAAAGATCTGAAATTTCATCAAAGCCAATGTTGTGATTGATGCCTTCGGTTAAAGTTTGATCAAAATTAATGTTGTGATGAATTCAAAAAAATTTTAAAGGGATAAAAATAAAATTATTGTGAGAAAATATCTGAGTGTTCTGTTGAACTTCTGTGTTGGAAAGATATTTCAAGTTTTATCAACTTAACTGCACAATGTACTTTTCAACATAAACCTTACAGAAAACAATGAGTGGTTGTAAAGACAATCATAAATATGTAACAAATTAAAACTGATTTGCTCTAAAATATGAGATGACATCTTTTCATCTGTACACCCAGGGTCATTTTTAGTTACCCTATTTTGTGACATGCATGTTTTGTAGTGCTTTGTCTCAGTGTTATTTTTGCAACAAATCTGATCTAATAAAATGAGTAAAGAAAGTAAAGGGGAAAACGCAGCTATTGAAACTGGATTGCACAGACATGTAAGACAGAGTGATAACAAATGAACTGAGATTCACTTAAAATTAACAACCATCAATAAAACATCATAAATGTGAAATTGAAAGAAGGTCTTGAAGTTAAGGACTCCATTATCAGTGATCAAATGAGTTGGTTGCTTATGAAAGACTGGTGATTCCATGTGATTAATCATGACAGTTGTAGTGATAAAGGCCTTACAAAGAGAATGAAGAGGAGAGAATTTGACCATAAATAATAATGCTCTGATTTGAAAAAAAAAAAAAAAAAAAAAACCAACAAAAAAAAAATGCAAATATAAGAAATTGTTGAACTTTGAAAAGTAAATAATTCAACCATATTTGACAAAAAAGCCATTTATGGATACTGTTAGTAAGCATAGTTGTTTCAGGAACATAATAAAATATGTACCACAATTAATCATATTATTGCATTTAAAATGATTGAAGATTTGTGCTATTAATCTGTTTGAAAAGAAAATTGGTCTGCACTGAAAACTTTTTCTCAGAAGTGTGAAATAAGAACATTTTCCTTCTGTAAAAAACTATTTCATATACAAACAAGACTTTGTGCTGCTATAAATGTGAGCATATGCAAATACTTGTTTATTCAAGAAGAAACACATTTTTATGCATTAAAATTTTAGAGCACCTTTTAATGTTCTTGATTTCTTACTGATTAGATCTTTGTTATTGTAATCAACAATTGAGCACTCATTACTTTTTCTATGGAATCTTAAAAAAATACTGTTATATTTCACTAGACATACAATAGGAACTAAAATTATATATGTACAATAATAATTGTAAGACAAAAGAAAGAGGGGGATTGAGGAATTCTATGAAAGAGAGAACATAGAAAATGTACAAAAGGTCCAGCAGTTGGCTGCACAGTTTAGCTTTTAAAATGAATTCGAAATCTGGCTATGAGCCCTTATAAATGGAGTAGTGATATATGTGCCTGATGATGTTCACAGTGCCGTGTGAGAGAAATGTATTTTTTAAAAACTATTGCAAGTTTTTGCAGTAGTTTTTGTGCATCAAATTTTGTATAATATTTCTATAATTCAAAAAAATTATATCCAAGTTCTTATATGCAGCATCTAATACACACTGGGATCTTCAGGTTTTTTTCTATCAGAAAGAACTAAATGAATTTCACCAAAAAGGACAAACAATAAGGGTATCTGGCCTGGCTGCACCATTCAATAAAAACAAAGGTAAATAAAGGATATTTTCAAAATTATTATAATTAAAAATATTGTCCAAAAGAATTTATTTTTAAATGAAGCAGTAATATTTTTGAAGATTTAGGAACTGTTCACTAAGGATACAAAATAAAATGTGAAATACATAAAAAAAATCCAAGAGAATGTATATACGATGATGAAGTTTTAAGTATTAAGAAAGACTATTTAAATATCAAAGAAAAAGCCATGTAGAAGCTAATTTGTAGCTATAAGGTTCTTGGAGTTCGTAATTACTTTTTACTGTGCTGAAAGAAGTCAGAAAAACTCTATGGGTGAAAAAGCTTCATTTGCAGTTTTTTTTTTTTTACATTGTTGTGATTTTCACATAGAAAAGGAAACTATTTATAAGTTTATCTTAAATGTATATGTGCTATTTTCCAAAACCTTGATCCAATTGAAGAAATCAAGCTGTATTTTGCTGAAGTAGCTTGGAGTTACTGAAATGATTTGCTCATTGTACTTTAGCTGTACATATGCAACAAGTAATGCAACTTTTTTAGCCGGTGACATGATACATTGATCATTAATCATTAATTTACATATCTAATGCAAGATCTAACTGCTAGTGGACTGATGCCTTAAAGTGTTTCCAAGTGATTACCACATTTGCAAGAGGTAGTTGGTGTCCCGACTGGTTATGAGGTATGTTTAGAAGACATTTCTTACAATCTTTGCTTTTGTCATTCAGTACCTGGCAGATGAAGTATGTATATTTTGTATGCTTGCAGTCAAAGGTAAGGTTTCATTTATGAATTTTGTTCTTCTTCATACCAGATTTATTATCTTTTATTAGATGCTGCCATAAATGTAATGTTTTGTTTAAACCAAAAATTTATTGTTATGTGCTGACAATGTACATTTATCCAGTGGTTAAACCTTTTATAACTGTGCTCCTATATTGTATGATAAATAAAGGTAAGTTTTCATGACCAAGAGTTCTCTTTAGTAGCAATTAGGAAATAATAAAAATTGTTAGATTTATTTAAAAAAAATTGAAGTTTAGTGATAAATTGAACTAATAGTAGAAGCTTTATTTCTCTCAGAGACTTTTTCTGCACCAACTAACAGACCTCTGCTAGGCTGGATGTTGTCTGTGGATGATAGAAGATACCAAGCCACTCCCATTTGGAGTAATTCTTCAAAAACTCAGTGGCAGACTTAAGGTCCACTGGGACCCTAAGTAAATGAACATTTAGGAACCCTACATGGCATGGTTGAAGTAATTTTTGCAGTTCTGGAAATATTTTGTAAATCATTGAAAAATACAATATAACAGTAATTTGTTTTGGAAAATACAAAAATATTAAAATAAAGCAAGTTTCTTGCTCAAATGGAACACTAAGTTTAAAAAATAATCAAAAGTGTGCCTTGAGGTGCTGCCATGATTTAATTTTAATTTCATCCTGTTCTTTTAACTCAAAGTATTGTGAACACTGAAATGAGTATAAAAAACTTTAACACATCTTTGAATTGTGTACTGATTTCCACAAAGACCTTAATTCACTATTAGAGTTCACAGTATAAAAATAAATCATAAATAGTTATGGAACCACATTTTACTTGTTTTGGGTATTCTTGACACAATAGAATATATGTTTTTAAATAATTATCTACTACAGAAAAATGAACAACATGCTGCATTGTTATATTCATTAATGCCACCGTGTATGTAAGAAAGTGCTGAATAGTATTTCCTCTATATTTTCTCCTTAAAAGTGCAGTGGCACAAAATTAACATATGATATAAACACCCATAGCATTATCATTGGTGCTGGAACATGACCATTGATAAAATGCAATATTACTTTAAAATTCCTTTATTATTTTTTCTCAAAACTTTTTGATTATAAGAACAAAAGAAAAGAAGAATTCGTTTATGATAGGAAGAGAAAAATTGCTAAGTTTTTTGCATGAACTTTTTTTCATTTTTCTTCATGAAATCATTGATCGCAGCATCGTATTTCCCAGTCTTGATTCTCTTCTTTCACAACTGTGACCTCTGTAATATCTCATTATCTCTTTGTGATCCCTGTAAAGGTCACAATTTTGGCAGTAGCAGAAAATCAGTTTCTTTTATTTCACTTGCATGGAATGCCTTTATTTATTTTATTTTTCCAGCCTGTAACAAAGCACATGCTCCAATTTTCCCCATGCTACAGTTTACATTATTTCTTTGAGGTATCCTGACAATGACAGGCATCGTAATATGAATATATCGAGTAATTTTATTTATTCATTATGCTCATAATGTGATATAGATTTTTCAATGAATAATGTGGATAAATTTTACCTATCCATTATGTTCACATTATGATATATACAACACTGTTTGTGAAAATTGCAACACCAAAAAAAAAAAAAAAAAATTGCACTATTCAAATGAAATTTATATCACAAATTCCTCATGTTACAGGAGATAACGGATTACATTTGTAGAGCTACTATACAAGATTTTTCACTTCAAAACTCAAAATCATGAGGGGCAACAATAACAGCCTCTACATGGTGTGGTATTGAATGGAAGAGAGGTTTTTGATATTGTCCTGGGGAATAGCCTGCCAGGTTGTTTCTATGCAAGATCAGAGTTCTTTTGTGGTGACTGGTGGAGGCACTTGACAGGCCAGTTGCTTAGCTACCAAGTCTGGGACATGTTCGATCAGAGACATATCCAGCGAGCATGCAGGTCAGAAAAGAAGTGATATCTGCCGTGCATGGAAGAGTTCTTGCACATTCCAGTCTACATGTGGCCGAGCATTGTCCTATTGGAATATAGCACCTGGACAACCCTGAAGGAAGGGTATCATCTCTGCCTCTAAAACATCACTAATGTATTGCTGGCTGTTAAAGGTTCTCTCAGTTCGTATCAGGTGAGATTGCAAATTAAACCCAATGGTGCCTCAAAACATGACACTTGGCATTGGGCTGGTATAACACTGCAAAATGCCATTCACCATGATGTCTTCAAACACATATGCGGCCATCATGGTGCATCAAGTTGAATCATGACTAATTGCTATTGCCAATCAGCATGCCATTGTCTGTGTTCGAGACCCCATTGCAACCTGAGGTGTCTGTGGTTGAAGGTCAAAAGGAATGGAGAGCAATGGGCTGCTAGTGACCAGTCCTCTGTTAAGCAGACAATGTCAAACTGTGCTGGAGGACAAAGCCTGACCTGTGACAGTGCTCTACTTCTGTTCTAACACTGTGGATGTCACTGTGTGATCAGTCACTGCTATGCAGTTGTGGTGTCTATCATCCCATGAAGTCATGCAATTTTGCAGTCCATTTCTCAGATTTCTGTGTGTCCGAGCCTTGTCTTTTCTCTGGTGCCTAGTTCACTTCTCTGTGCTAGCGTTTCATCCCGCACAAGTGGCAATTTTGTGGTAGGGAAATCCAGCTTCTCTCATCCCAACAATTCTTCCTCACTCAGTCCATCAGGTGTTCATAATGCAACCTTCTTTGGTGGTGGGGCATAGTGAGACATATGAAACACCCTTTCAACTGAATGTCAGCTCTTCACTGATTGCAACATCTTGTTTGAGCCAGCTCTTTATAACCAAGACTGGAAGATTCAGAAGGTGCTGCTCTGAACCACATGCACATTTTCACTGACATTTTAATCTTTTGCATGTCCCAACATCCAATTCATGAGGCAACCTTAAGGGTTATCTTATGTTATAAATGTGCTTTAGATTAAATATACATAATATCTAAGGTATTGTTTACCTGGTATTGTCAAAGTATTTCGCATGTTGTTGCTCTGTGAGGCACATGCTTCCGGCCGAGAGGTCTTTTATGTTACAGGTTTTTTTCTGGTTAGTTAAATTTTTTTTAGAAATAAAACAACTAGGTTATATATTTTCAGTTCAACATTCATTCATTCATTCGCACAATCAAACGTTTTAAATTTACTATTAATTAAAAGATTGTTGTAGAAAAAGTTATACTCATCGGGTCAGGAGATGTCTCACAAGGGGTTCATCGTCACATTGTTACGGTGAGTACTTTAGTTATTGTCATAATACCATCGTCGAGCCTCTACTTCCACATGAGGGTTCCTCGCGTGTGTGTAGTCATTGAAGTTGCATGTAGGGAATCGAAGGGAAGGTTTGAGGCCTGTATGTGTTAGGGGATTGTTTCTCATGTGTCGTCATCTATTGGATGAGTTGGTAGGTATATCAGTCATAAGTATAAGTATATAATATATACCTACCAACTCATCCAATAAATGGCAACACATGAGAAACAATCACCTAACACATACAGGCCACAAACCTTCCATTCGATTCCTGACATGCAACTCCAGCGACTACACACACACGAGGAACCTTTGTGTGGAAGTAGAGGCTTGACGATGATATTATGACAATACCTAAAGTGCTCCCCGTAACAACGTGATGATGAACCCCTTGTGAGATGTCTCCTGACTCGATGAGTATAACTTTTTCTACTACAATCTTTTAATTAATAGTAAATTTAAAAATTTGATTGTGTGAATGAATGAATGTTGAACTGAAAATATATCACCTAATTGTTTTATTCCTAAAAAATTTAACTAACCAAAAAACCCATAACATAAAAGACCTCTTGGGCTGGGAGCACGTACCTCACAGAGCAACAACATGCGAAATACTTTGACAATATCAGGTAAACAATACCTTAGATATTATGTATATTTATGTCCCAACAGGTTGTACATATCCTGTAAATTTCAAATTGATACCAGCGGTCCTTCATTTTGTTGCAATTTTTGCAAACAGTAGCATGCTTTTAAATGAATTAAATAGGTAACTCCTTTTACTTCTTTTAGAGCAAGGATCATGATAGTTTTATTAAGCAATACTGCACCTTAACAGTAAAGTCTTAAGCTCAATGAACAATTTTGAGGCCCCCTTGGAGGTTGTGGCCCTAAGTAACAGTTTAGACCACTTAGGGGTAAACCTGCTTCTGAAAAAGTTGCTCTCTTGATCAAAAGCACCTCAAACAAACTTCCATGTAAATGTCCTTTCTTAAATTTCTGAAGCATGGAAATCAAATACAATATGTAATATTAAGTTGTGTGGCAATCAGTGTTCTCCCAGGCTAAGCTGAATGTGTTTGAGATGCAGTGCTTTTTTCTTATGTAACACTTGTATAATGAGCTTAGCCTTACCAGACCTTTTTTCATAATATTCCATGCTTGCTTGCTCATTCTAGCTAAATAGTAAGATTACAGTGGTTAATGACGAAGAAGCTCCACGATAAGAGAAAATGCCACTAAGAGAGTAATTTTGGCCTTGGTATATTAAAATTTCAGTAATAAGTACAGTGAAGCATACAATAATTATTTTGTAATTCCAGCTTAATTTTACAGTTTCATAAGAGTTATATCACTTGAAGTACTTTAAACGTATTACTAATTGTCACAGGATTTCCTGCTATCATATATGAAACAATTACATTGCTGTATTTTATCATACTGACCTCTCATTTATTGAAACAGTTATCCAGGCATAGTTCTGAATGTTAAATACATTGATTGCTGCAGCGCTTTAGCTTGAGGAAAGAGCTCAAGGGTGCTCAGTCACCTCCTCCCTCATAGACAAGAGAGCCTTCCCAGAAAATGGATATAGTTATAAAAACTCTGAACTTCTTATTTTTTTATAGTTTATGAAAGTTACTTTATTGTTGCATTATAGGCATGAACATATTATCCTGTCTGTTTATGTATTAAACTTTTAAAAGCCAAATTCAAATGATGCTGCACAAATGATTGGCAACTCAGGAGAAACATGGATTTCTAAAGGTGAATTAGTAGGAATGGTCGTACCTATAGTTCTTTACTGCATAGAAATAAGTCTCATTGCTAAGGATCAGGGTAGCTAACTAGAAACAGGTGTCTTTTTTTATGAAACATAAAATTTCAAAGAACACAAAATTAAAAGGGAGAAATAAAAAAATGAAGTATGGAGCAGAGGCAGAGTTTACGAAAGAAGGAAAGAAAGGTTCTCTATTGGTAAATATCTATGAGACTCTAAGTTGCTCTTATAAAATTTCAGGAACAATATTGCCCACAAAGAAATATTTACTAACAATTGAAAATTAGTGGATTTTAAGAGGAAAGTTGTATTTACTAGTTTTTATATATATGAACAAAATAGTATCAATGCTGCAGCATTTGGCTGTATACTTTATTATTTCACCCTAAAGAAATTCTATAGACAAGCCAGTTTATTAAAGCTTTGCAAATGAACCATATTATAGTTAATTAATGCAAAACTTTCTCTCAAAAAATTACTTTTAAAATGTTATTGTTATAATGCTTCATCTTCAGTTATTACACCAAAGATAAAGGTATTAAAATGACTGAATGATTGATCACACCAAGTATATTATTTTTAGCAACCGAATTTGTCTATGTAAATCAAACTGAAACTTCATTCCACTAGGATGAAGAATTTATTTTACTATTTTATATGGAGAAATTTCACATTAGTGAAGTATTCTAAAAAAAAAAAAGAAACTTAGCAGATGTACCTACTTGTGTGAAAATACAATGGTTGACTATTCTATGCAGAGCCCTCAAGGTGTTGATTGAGCTCCTCTTTCCTTGGGAGCTACCTAGCAGAAACTTTGGATTGGTGTCTCAATTAGTCATTGACCTTCCCTTGTTGTAGCACATGATGAATAATGTTCCAATTACTGTACTTGATACTGACTCCCTGCCCAAACTGCAAATGATAGTGCAGCAGTAATTCTGCAGAGTCTCTTTGATAAATACAATTATTGTATTTCTTCTCTATATCAAATGTTGATCATAATGATAATTGTTAAATCATTAAGAAAGTTGGTAGGAAACAGTTTTTTATTCAAAGGAACCTGATTCAAAAATAAATGTGTACAAAATTCTGATCTTTGGGTTCAAGCCATAAGGTGCTACTGATAAAGGTAATAAGAAATCATTTTTTATTTAACTCAAGCAAATTATCAAATAAAATTTTTTACACAAGTTGGAAATACTTCATGTTGTTTTAAACCTTCATATTTGAATGTTTCAACTCTTAAAACTTTACATGTGTTAAACATTGGAGTCAAAAATTAGTAAGCAGTGTAGGCCCATCATAAACATCAAACAGAAGTCATTGCTCTTTCCATGTTTATAAGTGATTCACGGAAAAATTCTCATCGGCCGCCACTGGAAATCAGACCCAGGGTCTTCCAGTTATGCGCTGGACATGCTACCACTGCACCACAGCAGCCTCGAATTTGCCAGACTCACATATGGCAAACTGCCAAACCACATGGCAGGTTGCTTCTTGGAGCCCTGCACAATGCTGGGGATTCACCAAAGATGGTAGGCAGCAACTGAACAAATAACTAGGAGGCAAATGAATACTTAATACACACAATTGACGTGGATTAAGAACATCAAACAGAAGTCATCACTCTTTCCACGTTTATAAGTGAGTCACGGAAAAATTCTCATCGGTCGCCACTGGGAATCGAACCCAGGGTCTTCCAGTTATGCACCGGGCATGCTACCACTGCAGTCTCAAATTCTCCCTTTTGACTGAACTGTAGCAAATCAAATGTAAAATATTTGAACATTTTGGTTTTCTTTTAAAGAACTGAAGTTCATTGTAATGAAACCAGACTATATCTAACTAGCAGCTGGAGGGCAGGTATAGTCCTCAAATACAATTTTCTTGTGGTATGTTTTACTTGTGGCTTTGAACTTCGTGCAGTACTATTGTTGGAAAATTTGGTACATATCCATACCACAAAATCTTACTTCTTGGGCTTTCCTTGAAATTTTTTATGTATATGTTGCTCTTATCCTCTCATTTCTAGTTCTATTCTTTGCAGTAACATCACACTTTAATCTCAGTGTTGTTATTTCTGCAGTGTTTAGTTTATTCTCCACTAACCACATTTTTGACCAAGTCTCAATAGCATTGCTGGTAATACTGCAGTATTAAAAAGTTTCACTTTCAAGCCTCACAGGCAGCCTTACACCTCTCTTGTTTCTCTAGTTACTCCATTCCACTTGTAATATGCTACTCACTTCATCTTTCACACTTTCTTCCAGACTGATCTCAAGTATTGAAATGTCTATCTTTTTATTTTTTACAATAACTAAATATTAATGCAAAGTATACCTTTCTATCATTCATCACAATGCATGCACTTTATTCCAGTTCTTCTTTGCATCAGCTTTTTCATTTTGGCCTGCCTGAACAAAAAAAACAGCTGGCCAAATAAGTTCATTACACTGCTACTTAAACTTCAAATATTTATATCTAGAAGAGTACATTATATTCTCTTTTTGTGTACTGATTTGTATTGCAAACATTAAGGAAATGCTGATTAAGTTTAACAGTAAACTCACTCCGAAGATGACAATCCGACTTTTGGTGCAAATGTGACAAGGATGGCAAGTCAGATAATATCCGAAAACCTGAAAATTTTCATCGTCCTGCAGCAGGACTCGAACCCGCGTCCCCCAGAAAACGCCCGGGCATGCCAACCACTACACTACCCAGAACGACCAAGTCCCAAGTCCCCGATCAACTTGAATTCAACCATCACAGGATCCGTCAGTCGAAGCAACCGGCATTCATGCCCAGCGAACCTGGAGGTTAATAATCTTATCCCGTGTTTGCCCGGAGAAGCAGATAAATCTTGAAAGAAATATGGGATTACGCCATATAATACAAATTCTGAAGATGGCAATCCGACTTTTGGCGCAAATGTGACAAGGATGGCAAGTCAGATAATATCCGAAAACCTGAAAATTTTCATGCCCGGGCTTTTTCTGGGGGACTCGGGTTCGAGTCCCGCTGCAGGACGATGAAAATTTTCAGGTTTTCGGATATTATCTGACTTGCCATCCTTGTCACATTTGCGCCAAAAGTCGGATTGTCATCTTCGGAATTTGTATTATATGGCGTAATCCCGTATTTCTTTCATGAGTAAACTCACTTCAGTGTGCACTGTGAAGCACTTGTAATATTGCAATGATGTTGATTTTATAGTCACATCAAAAATTTTATATAATTTAAATTAGTAAATAATGTGCTACATTACATATTTTAAGTGATAAAAAGAAAGAAAAGACTAAGGATCCTTTGCATTATTTTGATTTTTTTCAAAGTATGGAAAAGTATAATTGTTAGCAATAATTTTATGAGCACATCTATGAACTTCTGCCTGTAGGTACACTCAATGGACAAAACATTAGATATACCTGCCTTATAGCATGTTGGCCCTACTCTTGTGCAAATAACAACCTGTACATGCCAAGGCATTAACTCCACCAGATGCCAGAGGGTTTCTGGAGGTAATGCCTGCCATGCCTGTTGCAGCATTGCCCACAACTCTGCCCGAGATGTTGGTCCAGGGTTATGGATCTGATGTTCCGCTCCAAGGCATTCCAGAGAGCTTCCCCAGGGTTTAAATCCATATATACTGTAGGGGCCACTGGATGGTTCCAAACTCAGATGATTGTTCCTTGAGCCATGCCTAGGTGGCTGTAGCCCAGTGGGGTGGTGCATTGCCCTGCTGAAACAGGATATTACCTGCAGGATGAGGGAAGGCCATGAAAGCGTGTAGGTGATCAGCCAGCACATGCTGCTAGTAAGCAGTGGTTAAAGACCTTTCCAGACACACTGAAGGACATAATGTGTCCCATGAGAAGGCTGCCCAAACCATCACAGAGCCACCACCTCACCTTGAACAGAGCCGACCTGGCATGACAAGGCCCATAGCTTCATACTTTCGTTGCTACACCCACATCCTCCTGTCAGCTTGGTACAACTGAAAATAGGGTTCATCTGACAACACAATGTGACGCCACTCTGCAGGGGTCCAGTTTTGATATTCTGGGCACCAGGCAAGGCGTAGTGTAGTGTCTGACGATGAGCAATCAACAGTGGCACATCAGTATGGCGTCAGCTCCTGTAGACCTGGGTTGCAGTGTGTCCATACAGTTTGTTTGCTGACATTGCTTGGGCCTACAACATTTAATGTGCATGTGATTTGTGCCACTGTTGCCTAGCAGTCAGTCTGTATGAGCCTGAATAGCCTATGTGACCCTGGTCATCAATGCCATGTGGTCAGCCACTGTTTACTCTCTGGGTGCTGGTACATCCATCAATGGTATACTCACAGTACACCCTTAATGTGGTTGCCCTCAGGTTCTTATCACTTGGGTGATAGAGTGATCCATCTGTCTTGCGCTGATAAGGTGTCCACTTTAAAAGTTGCTTAGATCACCACATTTACCCATGTTCATTGATTGCAATACGCTGTTCAGAAGCCCTGCTGTCCACCTATTTACAGCCTTTGCCACCCTGATAGCACAGTGGTTTAAGCGCTGGCTTATGAACTTTTGTCCAAGTGGGTCTGGGTTCTAATCCCAGTTTTGCATGAATGTTGTGTTTGTCTCATGGCATTCACTCGTTCACTTCCCTGGAACCAGTGGCTCTAAATTAGGGAAAGTGACTGCATATAGCCCATTGAGTTGCTCTCATGGTGGTCATTAAAGCCTCGACCAAAAAAAAAAAAAAAAAAAAAATTATCACCTGCATTCGGTTTGGGTCCATTCCACTCTGCTCAGGGGATGCCCATGTCAACTGCCCATCACCCCTATAACATTTTGTCTACTGAGTATATATCTGCCTGTCTATCTTATCACACAACAAACAATTTTACAGTTTGTTGTTCTCATAAATATGTCATACTGGGTGTCTCAAAAAAATTGAAACAAGCATTTATCTCTTCAACTGCTGATAAACAGATACATACTTTCAGATAGAAAAATACTCAGAATTACGTAAAGACTTATGAGTTGCACTCTTGTGGGTGACATTTGCATAAAAATGAAAAAATAAATGTTTATACAGCCTTCGCAGAAAAAAAAATTCAATAAAAAAAAAGTTGCCAATGTCCAAATTAGTTGAAAAAAACAAACCCCATCATTCTACTTATAAGACTCGTGGAGATATTCTCGATGAAAATTGTAGAAAATGTATCATCTAGAGCAATAATTTCCTGCATGCACAAGAGCTCTTCCCTGAGTGCTACAAAGCTATGCAGCGAAAAAAGCTACCATTTGCCCGTAAACAGGCTCCAGACAACACATTTTTTATAATTTTCATCTTTTCATCATGAGTTTTGCAAGTAGAACAACAGGATTTGTTTTTTTAGACTAAATTTGGACACTGCACACCTTTTTGAAATTGAACTTTTTTCTGTGAAGGCTATATAAAAAGTTTTTTTTTTTAATTTTATGCATACAGTAGCGAACAAAAGTATTTGGCGAAACACTTTTTGACCATAATTGTTTTTTTCTGCTGGACCAAATCCGGTCATGTTGGGATATGATATGTGTTGATTTGTGGGTTACAATGCCGCATAGTTTGTATTTCGCTCAGAGCGAATTTGTCATTCGAAATGGGCCATATTCAAGAGTCTCCAATTACTACCCATTTGTTTGCTGCATGTATTAATGTTTTTCTTGTGATTTTTGTAGGTTTTGTGATGTGTAGTGTGATAATAAGTCAATCTTAGGTTTTCAGAAATGGATAAAAAGGCGGAGATCACTGTTGGATCTCGCCAGGCTGCCATGAACATGATGGAATCCGAAATGCGCATCACTAACATTGCGAGGGCCCTGAAGATCCAACACCAGTCCATTTCAGCTATCTTGCAACATTATAAGAAGACTGGGATTGTCGAGAACAGTCCGCGATGTGGTAGGCCTCATTCCACTACATTGCGTCAGGATAGACGCATCCTCTGTCGATCTCGTGCTGATCCCACCTTGGCTGCTGTGGACATCGCCACCGAATTCTGCGACAGCGATGACCTGAACGTCAGCCGAATGACCATCTCCCATTGTCTCATTGCTGGTGGATTGAATGGAAAATGCCCCGCCAAGAAACCACTCATCGGATTCAAGAATCGACGAGCCAGAGTCGCGTTCGCTCGTCGTCATCGACACTAGACCGCAGCGGACTGGAGTAAGGTTCTTTTCACTGATGAGAGCAAGTTCACCTTGTTCGGAAGTGATGGCATCCAATACGTACAACGTCCGTGTGGCCAGAGATTCAACCCCCAGTTCATTCAGTCTAATGTCAAGCACGGAGGAGGATCGCTCATGGTTTATGGTGCCTTCTCTTGCAATGGAATGGACCCCATCATCAAGATTGGTGTAATAATGACTGGCCAGAGCTACACGAACATGCTCATCAATGATGTCTTCCCATGGGCAAACCAGAACATGCCACCCAAATGGATCATGCAGCAAGACAACGACCCGAAGCACACCTCCAGAGTAGCGAAGGCAGCCTTCCAGCAGCAACAGGTCACACTTCTAGACTGGCCAAGCCAATCTCCAGACCTCAACCCCATCAAGCACATGTGGGAGGAGCTGTAGAGACAATGTGCGAAGAAAACCTACCGGAATATGGCACAGAAGTTCGACCAGCTGTCTGCAGAATGGGCGCGAATTCCACAGGTCACCGTCGAGAAGCTAGTGGACTCAATGCCGGCCCGTTGTGCAGCTGTTATTAAGTCTCGTGGTTATCCCACTAAGTATTAGTTATTGTTTTGTCGTTTTCTCGTACTTGTTTTCTGTTATTGTTGCATTAAATGAATGTGATACGCACCTACTTTGTTGGTCAATTTGTATGATCTTTGGGATTAAGCTCGGTACCTGATCTGTGTTAAGGTTTCCGATCCATCTTCATATGGGTCATGTTTACAACTGAATAACACATATCATATCCCAAAATGACCCGATTTGGTCCAGCAGAAAAAAAAAATTATGGTCGGGAAAGTGTTTCACCAAATACTTTTGTTCGCTACTGTATGTCACCTACAGAGGTGCAACTGCCGTGTCGTCGTAAGTCTTTAAATTATTTTGAGTATTTTTTTAATTGAAAGAATGTATCTGTGAACAACCATTGAAGAGATAAAAGCTTATTTCAATTTTTTTTTTTTTGAGGCACCCAGTATTAGTATCTCTTTTTAGAGATTCTGCTACTTTCTTTTTTCTTTCCTTTTTATATTTAATTTGTGCAATATCCATAGCCTATATATTTTTTAAATATTTGGCACTGAAATCTGCTTAGCACTGTGGTATCGTATCATGCATTGTTTGAAATTTATTACAACAGATAGAAACTCCCACTCTGCTGATTTTAATAAGAGTGAGTTTCCAATATTGTATTTTCTCATGTGTGTCACTGATTATTTTTCTAATGATGTTGCATCAGTACAGTGTACAGTAGGATTTAAGCACTAGTTGTCTAACAAATAATAACCTTCACTTAAATTTTGGGAGTTTCTACGTAATGTGTTGATTTATTTTTTCAAGTTATTCACTACAATAACTGCCTTTTAAAAACTTAAACTTTTATTATTCAGGGTCCTGATCCTCTGCTGGGTGATGAGCCTGAGAAACTGTTTTCTCCAGACACACCATTAGAAGAAAAGAAGAAACTTGTATTTGAGTTTTATGACAAACTGATACATGAATATGAGGAATTCAGGAAACCAACAGGGGAGAAACAAACACCAGCAAAAACATGCCGTGACTTGGCTGTCGCACATCCTGAATTGCCCAGTGGTATGCATTTTTCTTGGCATTTTGGTTGAATTTAATGCCATTGATTTATCATTTTGATTTGTTCTAGTAAATTACATTACTTTCATTCAGTTTTATACACTGGTGTCCAAAATTAACATGACAAACACGAAGTCCTAAATAACACAAAATTCATGTGACAGAGTTTAACAACAGTTGGTATGGACATGCATATATCAATAACACTGCAATGCACAGCAGAAACGGCAATGCACAGCAGAAACGGCAATGCACAGCAGAAATAGCAATACACAGCAGAAACTGCACATGGAGGAAGCCTGTGCATGACAGCATGGCTGTCCAAAAGTGATACAGCAAGTGGCCTGAATTTGGAGGGGGAGGGTATGATTACCCCGAACAGTGATATGGCTCACACAATAAGCCTTCATGCTGTTCATTAGGTTGTGAATGAGATTTTGGTGTAACAAGTACAACTCCTCCACCAAGGCACATCAGAGTCTTGAAAGAGTTTAGGAGGTGGCTCCTGGCTTGTAATTGTTCTTTCCAGGGCGTCCCATACATGCTGCATTGGGTACAGATCTGGCGATCTCACCAGCCATTACATCTTGTAAATATCCTTACTTTCCAGGAATTCATCGATTAGCCAAGCCCTTTGTGGATGAGCATTATCATCCGTAAAAATGAACTGGGGCCAACAGCTTCTCTGAAAAACCATACATAGGGATCTAGGATGTCATCTCTGTAGTGTGTAGCAGTCCGGGTGCCTCCTGGAAACATAGCAGTGTGCATCGATCCAACATGATGCCAGCCCAAACCAGGAGTCCTCCACCACTGTAATGGTCAATTTGGAGGGAAGATTTCGGCTTTGCGTCTATCTTCAAATGTACAGACATTGAGAATCTGTGCTCAGGTGGTACCACAACTGGTCACTGAAGAGAACACAAGCTCATTAATCAGGGCTCTAGGAGTGATATTGTTGAGCCTAATTCAGGCAGACCCTTCTGTGTGTTGTGGCAACTGGGATACAGACCGTCGGCCTTCTTGCATAACGACCTCTCTCGTGGAGTCTTCTGTGAACTGTTTGGCTTGATATTGTGGTTCCTGTATCATATGACAGTTCCTGCAAGAATTGTGTGGCTGTCAATTCTCTATAGTGGTGAGTTAGAGGCAAATATCAGTCATCTTGACTTGTTGTGGGTGCTGACGTCCTGGTCTTCTGGTTATTGTTCCAGTTTTGTGAAACTGTCTGCAGAGATTGGAGAACACTTGCCTTGACACATTCAGCCATCTTACTACTTCAGCTTGAGATTGCTCTGCCTCCAGTCTAACGATTGCTCTCCACCATAAAAAGTCTTCTAAGCAATGGTGCGGAACCATTCTTCCACTAACAGTCCAATTTAAGCTTGCATTGCAGCACACCACTCAGAACAATGTTTATCAAGGTTACGTGCCTGCCAGCTCGATGATGTTGGTCATCATTTGCATATTTCCGTAGGAGCAATCACAATTTTTCCTTGGGTACGTAGACATAGTGTTTTCCCCTTGCACATGTCTCTGAAAAATGTCAATCTGTTGTCTTGTTTTTGACATATTCTCAAATTTGTATTTGTCATGTTAATTTTGGACACCAGTTTATTTACATTCAAAGCAAAAATGATGGGTGTTTGTGCTGAAAACCACTGAGTTATAAAATATCCATTTCCATCATAATAAAAAAACCCAGCAATTAGGTGTATGTTGCTTCTTGGAAGAAATACTGAGGGCAATTGAAGGTTAAAATTATTTCTTTTATGCTATGCCAAAAAGCTGAGATCTGCAAGATTATTTTGGGTTTCCTTCTGAATATTAATCTCATGAGGAGATTGATTGGTACAGTATAAAATAATTGGCTAAATTTCTGCAAAGGGTGAAATGTCCTATGAGCAGTTGAAGCAGTTGGTGCAAACAAGCTGATAATGAAAAAATAGTTCCTGAGGTTCAAACTAATCAGAGGTTATAAAAAAGAACAAGAAGTAATGAGAAGTTCCTGAGGTTCAAACTAACCTTATCCCCAATATGCATGCTGAAATATTTTGCTTCAATTAATGTACTCAGTTTCAAAGAGTGCAAGGTCACTTATTTGATACATTATACAGTAAAATTCAAATTAATTTCTATTATAAAAAATACAAAGAAAAGTATCACAAACTACTAAAGAAAGAAGTGAAAAGTTGCTCAGAAATTCTGCAGAGAGGTTTGCTGATGAGAGAGAGGGTAACCCTTGAGATACTCGAAAACATTTTTGGACAAGATGTATGAGAATATCAAGGTTTGACCAACTATCATAAATTGTGTTTTAGAGAACTGCCATACACTGCAGCATGTGATAAAATGAACAACCAAATAAAAAAAAAAAAAAAAAACATGGTGAAAACTGGCTTCCTAGTTTATTAAATTGAACACTTAAAGAATTCATAGAAAATAAAGTATTAGAAGTTTATTTTTAAGTACATTTTCAGAGAAAGAATGGCAAGAGAGGCAGTCTCTTGTCATTATTTCTCCATCACTATCACTGTTACAGTTAACCTTGACGGTTAGGGTTATTTTTCACAAAATCGTGTCAGTTTGTTAGTCAGGGACAAACCTCTGCAGTCACTGATGACGGAATTCTGATTCTTCACAATTTTTATTCCTTCTTCTTTTTTTTTTTTTTTTTTTTTTTGAAAGTTGTTTTGAAAAGTGATGACGTTAAGAGAATCTCAATCCATGCTGTGACCAGTTTCTCTAACATGCCTACCTAAACCTGTCTTGTTGGAGCAATTTTTCATAACTGCTTTATGTTCTGCTATTCAAGTTTCTAGTCTGCAGCCTGTCTCTTCTTTGTAAGATAGTCCACAACTACATTTTACTTTATAGACTGCTCCTTGCATTTTAAAAATATCTGCTTCTCTTGGAACTATCATTGGTAAAAATTATTTTATAATACTTTGTTCTCTGAACTTCGAGCTAGTCTAATATATTTCTTGCTAATTCCCTTTAATTATTCGAATAAACCTTTGTTATAAAAAAATAACTTCTTAGATACTACATTCTATTATGAAGATGGTAAATTCCTTACAAAATCCCATAAAAAAACTTTTGAATGCAGATAAATTATTGGATTTCAATTCCTATCATCCATGGACTCTGCCTTCATCGTCCAGGATGTCATCGTCTCACCAAGGAATCTCTCACCTTCACCACGCTGCTTCTGATGGATCGCTTTCCTTTTCTCTGCTCTTTGCCTCTTCTGCGCTCCCCTCCAGCTGCTTCCGCTTAAGAACTACTTGTCGAGCCACTTTTCTTCTCCTCTGTCATCCACCTGCCTAATCTTCCCTTCTTCTCTGACCTTTCCTGGCTTCCCACCGGGATCATAACTGTTCTAGACCTTCTCCTGCCAGACCTCTTCTGAAAATCTTTCTCTGTGCTCTCTCCTCTTCACCCTTGCTCCACCGCCTTCCTAACACTTCAACTCTCCCCGCTCTTCCATCGTCACCCTCTTTCCTACTCTCACTACTCCTGCTGGCTTACTCTCTGTCTCTTCAGCTTCTCTCGCTCTGCCCTTCTTTCTTCCTTTTTGAGGCTCTGTGCTCCCTCTGTCATTCTTTCCTGTCGAACTCCTCTAGCATTTTCATTGCGATTCACTGCCATCTACTGCCCTGCTGATTGCTGGAGTTCCTCCTGCTGCCTTGCCCAGTGTCTAGTCGGCAACAGCCTCTCCGCCCTCGGCGCCCAATGAGCGTAACATTCATTGGCTCTATCTGCATCTCTGTCTTCCTGTACCTGCCACCCTTTTCAGGATGTCTCTCTCAGTCACTGCTGCCTGTGCTTTTTAGATAGGATGAGTAGTAACAAGCCCACAGCCATTAAATTTCAGTGTTTCACTAAATGAGAGTTATATCTCATTATAGTATGTTACTATTTGTGTGACCTTTTATTTGCTACCCCTCAGCTAATGAACACAGTGCTAAAAGATGGCACAATAGTTTTTACAGGATAGCAGAATTAATAGCTGGTACCCGATAATACATTCAGAAATTTAATACACAGGTAGGTTGTTTCAAAATTTTTTAATGGATGAAGATTTTTTTAAATGGTGTTATGTAGGCAGATAGATATTTTTATTAGAGGGAAAATAAAGAGAGCTACATTGTCATAAAATTAAATAAATTGCATACATAGTACTAGTTGTATGCTAGTAAAATCAACAATACTTTCATTTTTTGGAAACTTCATGAAATTTTGTGTTCCAAACAAATTTAAAAAATCCTTTATTATTTGCTTTTAAAAAATTGCATTAGAGAAAGAGCTCCAAATGAACTCTCAAGGTTACTTTTCACTCATCAAATGAACAGATATCTCTTCCTGATGGTTCTTCTACCCTTTGAAAAGATATGCCTATCTGCACCACATGGATCATGATTGGTAACAAAACAAGGAAATTGACTTAACCAATTTCACATTTTTCTAGAAATTTCATTTGCAAGCCACTTCTACTTTAGTTTGGGCGTTTTATGTCACTAATATACGTATTTTAAATATCATTTCACATGAAAAAATCCATTTATTTCAGCAGAAAAAGAAATAGAGAAATTGTAAATGTTCACTTACTGATTGCTTTACTCTGAATCATCTACATTATTTTTATTAAAAAAAACTATTTTATGATATAGGTTCCTATTGGATAGATCCAAATCAAGGTGACTCTAAAGATGCTATACAGGTTTTCTGTGATATGGAAAGTAGAGCTACTTGTGTGTCAGCTAAGCCAGAGCAGGTAAATATAAATACCTTAAACTTCTGAGAGTGAGGTTGTTTTAGCATGTCTGTTGGTATGCCTGTAGTAACTGGATAGGTTTAAGAACATACCTTGTGTGAGTACTGTTCCTTGCATGATGATACATGGCAAAGGCCAAAATTGGAAAATACACTTCTATTACAGTAAGTGAATAAAACATACAATATCACTTTGTCTTCTTATTGATGGACTTTGCATCTGTGAGCTGAAATTCTTTCATTTGGATAGCACTGGCCATGAGAGTGATGATGATCCGTATATTTTTGAATTTTTCTGATACATGTTTTTTTTGTTAAGTAGTGTAAATGTAATTTTGCATTTTGAATAGTATTATTGTCTTCTTCTTCTTCAATGACTCAACATCCTAGTGTGGGCCCTGGCCTTCTCAAAGAGCTTTTTTGTGAGATTTCGTAATGAGAGAATTTTGATGAGGTGGGGCATTAGCCCCATGCCTAACCCCCAACCCTGGAGGACCAAGGGACAAAGTGTATCCGGGGCGGACTTCACAGGGAACCATCCACGCATTTCGTTCCCAAATACAAGGAGTCTGTGGAAAAATAGTGTTATTACATACTTGCCAACTTTTACAGATTATCCGTAAAATTTACGGATTTCTGCTTAATTTTACTGATTTATGGATAGAAGTATTTTTTTTACGGATTTTTTAATATTTCGATTGCTCGATCGAAATATTTCAATCTCCTGCAACCATCCACTTAGATTTTCTACCGGAACTTATGAGCGCTGTGTTACGCGATGAAGTCATCTTTGACTCACCGTCTTCGTTCGGAGCCATCAAGTATAACAATCTGCTTCGTGACGTCATGCGGTTGCTTTCTCTCCACAGGAGTGCCCAGGTGACATGCCGACCAGAGTTCTCCAAAATGCGTAATTACGCATCTAGTACGCATCAAAATTTTACCAATACACAAAAATACTCATCGGGAATTTTTCTTGGCGCGTAAAACTATGCTTTGAAGAATTTTACCAATTCATAAAAATACGCATCGGGACATTATTGCATCTTTCAGAGACGGAAGTAAACGAAATAAAGATTTTTTTCCGTAATCGTAATTTCTTTTTCCTGTGATGTTGCCTCTGTCCAGTATTGTTGTTATATATCATTTTATTCCACAAATATTTCTATTTCAGTTTGAAAATGGAGGAAAAATGTCCGAAAACGGAAATCCGATGGCGAAAAAAATTTGCTGTAATCTTTAGGCATGAGAGCGCGACGGCTTCAAGGAATTTCTCCTTTTCCGTCATAATTTGGGTTATCCTCGAGATCGATGCATAACTGAACAGAAATTTTGGGGCAATTAGTAGTGGTGGAAGATGTTTTCCACCTGAAACTTTCTAAACTTTCGAAAAGGGAAGTTTCGTTTTTCAAAACTTTCAAAAACGGAAGTTAGACGCAGTGAAGATTTCTCCCGTAATCGTAATTTTATTTTTCACGTGATGTTTCCTCTGCCTAGTATTGTTATTAAATATTATTATATTTCATAAATATTTGTATTTCAACTTGAAAATGGAGGGAAAATGTCCGAAAACGGAAATCAAACGTAGCAAAGATTTCTCCCGTAACTGTAATTGTTTTTGTTTTTTTCCCAACAATGATCAGACAATGTATCCTGTATTCTTAAATATCCCCCCAAATTTGTGCATTTCAGTTTGATAAACGTGAGGGGGGGCAAAAACGAAAGTGACAAAGCTAAAAAAATTGATGCATGGTGTTCAAAAGTATTTATATTTTCAAAGTTACACTATTCATCTTTTATCTAAAATAGTGCAAGCTGTCATGCATTCATGATGGATAAAATTGTCATCCAAGGGCAATAAAAAGAAAAGACAATAAAGAAATGGGAAGGGAAACAAAGATATCAGCAAATGAACATTTTAGTTTAGTGTTGAAACACCACAGATTTGCAAGGCTAACATTAAACAAAATTAATATTTTACTTTATGGTTTTTTAAATTATTATTTTAAACACAGATAATACTAGTTTAGTTATTGTGGCATATGCAGAGATTTTTACTGCATATTTATTAATATAATTATGTTTTGTTTTGTGGTAAATGGCGTTAGCGCAAAAGTTTCACTGATGCACATTTTCCAAAGTTGGCAAGCATGTTATTGTACTCTTCTAAATAAGGTTTAAAAAATTCTCCTTACTTTGAAGCTTAAGCTGTGAGCCAAAATCTCCATGCATTTTCTTCTCTGTGCAATGCAAAGTTTTCCCCCTAGGTGTTAATATCACTGCTTCCAAAATTATGATTTGATTAATTTAATATTGGATAGCTCTAACCACTACCAAACTTTTCATGCATTTTCCAGTCATTACTGGTACAAAATTTGCTCATAAAGTGATGTAAATTTACATTTCTATTTCATGTCTTACCTTCTGCAGGTGAGGTGGATTTTTTAAAAAACTTTTTTTTTGATGGTTGTCATCATGATCAATTACCCAAATACTCTCTGATTTTGTAAGTACATGTTTTCGTGATAAATGTAGTACATGGCGTATATTTTCTGTTTTATGGTATAATTTCCCTGATAGGTGGTGTATTATGTTTATGTTTGATACGTTCTCCAATTTTAGTAAATTTATTACATGAATAACTGATAGATACCATGGCCAAGATTATCTATCCTCTCCTGCTTTTGAGCTTTCCTTAATGTAGGTTGTAAACATGTATGTATCGTGACCTAGATATTCCATGCACTTGATACCTTTTTCTAATTGAAATTTTCCTGCTGGCTATTGTTGTAAATGTATATTTGCATTTTTGCACATTGTCCGATTCTGCAGGTTGGATTAGAAAAATTATTTTTGTGCAAAAATTCTGTGAATGTGTACTACATTATTCATACATCTTTCTTAATTTCTAGTCATATTTTTTACATACTAGGAGTGTAAAACATGTACACAGTCCTATCAAAATAATATGACCACCTACCTAATAATGGGAATAACCACCCTTGGCCCTGATAACAGTGACAAGACGGCGTGGCATGGACGCAATGAGGCCCTGGAAGGTTGCTTGAGGCACAGATGCCCATTCAGTCTGCAACAGAGCAAGGAGGTCCCGGAGATGATGTGATTGAGGATCGGCACATTGAACCTGTCAAACCAAATAGTCCCACAAGTGCTCTACAGGATTGAGGTCAAGTGATTTTGCCAGACAAGGGAGAATGAGGACAACACTGTCATGTTCTGGAAACAATCACGCACCCCTTAGCAGCGTGGCAGGGCACATTGTTCTGTTGGTAGATATCATCACTACCAGGGTAAACATCCAACATGAAGGGATGCATGTGGTCAGCGAGAATGGACAGGTAGCCATTGGCGTTTAGGGATCCATCCAGTGGTTCTAGCTGTCCCAGGTCATATCAGGAAAACATTCCCCAGACATGCACACTGCCAGCCTGTTCTTGACTGACAAGTGTGTCCAGGTGTTGGTTCTTGTGTGTCTCACACTATATCCGCCACCCCCATCACTTCTGTGGAGTAGAAACCTCAATTCGTCAGAGAAGGCAACCGTTTCTCACTCTTCCACTGTTCAATGATGGTAGTCCCATGTGAACTGCAGTCATTGTTACCGATGGACCTGGGTTAACATGGGCACCTTGAAGCAGCATTGACTCGGCAGACCCACGTATAAGAGGGTTTGCTCTACTGTTATCGGGGACACGTACCTGAGTGCCCCAGCATTAATTTGTATGATAAATTGCTGCACTGTTGCACGTCGATTGCACGTCGTTATGCTACTAAAATAATTGTCACCTCAGACAAGGACAAAATTTTGAATATCCTTTATATTTTGTAATTTTTGATAAGAAATTGAAGAATTTTATGAGGAAATTTGTCATCTAAATAATAAAGGTAAGCAGCACTTGAAAATAATTATGGGAGATTTCAATGCAAAAATAGGGCAACGGCAACAGAATGAAACTTCAGTAGGTAAATTCGGTCACGGCAACAGAAACCAGCGTGGAAATACTCTCGTTGAGTTTGCAGAGGCAGAAGGGTTTTTCATCTTGAACTCCTTCTTCAAGAAAAAGCCACACAGGAAATGGACATGGAGACATCCAAATGGGATGACAAGTGAAATTGATTTTATTATGTGTAACAAAAAATTCGTCATAGAAGACTGCAGTGTGCTGAACAAGTTCAACACAGGTAGTGACCATAGATTGGTGAGATGTAAGATGCACCTCAACACTAAACTTGAACGTGGCAAGCTCATAAGACAAACAAAATCTATTGACATAACCAACCTTAAAAAACACCATAATACCTTCAAATTGGAACTGAAAAACAGATTCTCTGCTTTAGAAGGCCTAACATCGGAAGAAGTGGATATTTCTGAAGTTAACAGAAAAGTAACCAAAGCTCTTATGGAAACAGCAACAAAATTAGCTGGGTCTAAGAACAAATTGCATGTGAACAAATTATCAGGAAAAACCAAAATGTTGATGCAAAAAAGAAGAGAGATGAGGACAACTAAAGAAGATGTGACTTCCAAAGTGGAATATATAGAGCTATGCAAGACAGTAAGAAAAAGTATCACTGAAGACGTAAGAAAATTCAACTGTGAACTAGTGAGGAAAGCAATTGAAAACAACCAAAGCCTAAAGATAGCAAAGGGACATCTCAGTAAGGGAAGAAAACAGATTATGGCACTGAGAAAAGAAGATGGTTCTGTAACAAGAAATAGAGGCGAAATTTTGACAAGAGTGAAAGATTTCTACTCCAAATTATATGAAAGGGATGATATATGCACTCCAGACATCATGAAAGATACCAGTACCAGAGTTCCTCCAGTCCTTCCAGCAGAAGTTGCACATGCAATCAAGAACATGAAGCGAGGAAAAGCTCCAGGAGAAGATGGAATTACTGTAGACATCATACAAGAAGCAAGTGGAGAAATCAAAACAGTACTTGCCCAAATTTTCACTCGATGCCTTAATGAAGGAAAGATTCCTGAGGATTGGAACACCGCTACAATGATCCTGCTACATAAGAAAGGTGACATTGAGGATCTCGGAAACTACAGACCTATCAGCCTCCTATCAGTAGTTTATAAAATCTTCACTAAAGTTTTTTCACACCGCTTGAAGGTAACACTGGACATGGCTCAACCGAGAGAACAAGCTGGATTCAGGAGTGGCTACAGCACAATAGATCATATCCACGTGCTGAGAGAACTAATTGAAAGAGCGAGGGAATATGAACTTCCATTGTGCATGGCTTTTATCGATTATGAAAAAGCCTTTGATTCGGTGAAACCATCAGCAGTTACAATGGCTCTGAAAACCTGCGGTATTGAAGATGCATACATTAATATTATTAATAACATCTATGAAAATGCAAGTGCAAGGATTAGGCTGTTTGAAAATACAACACACGTAAAAATTGGAAAGGGAGTGAGACAAGGTGACACCATATCTCCGAAGCTCTTTAATGCCACATTGGAGGGTGTTTTTCAGTCGCTGAGCTGGGAAAACAAGGGGATAAAGATTAATGGAGATTATCTAACCCACCTTCGTTTTGCTGATGACGTAGTCATTTTTGCAACTACCCCATCAGAGCTGCAGAGTATGATCCAAGAACTTGCTGACAAGAGTAAAGAAGTGGGATTAAAAATGAACTTTCAGAAGACAAAAGTGATGTTCAATGCTTTTGCAAGAAATGAAGATTTATCGATTGATGGAGAAAAGCTGGAGATAACAGACACGTATGTTTATCTTGGACAGCAGATATCAAGTGAGGGTCACATTGATGAAGAAATTAATCGGCGTACAAAACTTGCCTGGAGAGCTTTTGGAAGAAACAGCATAATTTTCAAGGGCAATATGCCATTATGTCTTAAAAGAAAAGTGTTTGATCAATGCATCCTTCCAGTGCTTACGTATGGTGCAGAGACGTGGACCTTAACTAAAAGAGACATACAAAGGCTGCAGACAACTCAAAGAAGCATGGAGAGGTGCATACTTGGTGTAACCAGGAGAGATAAGAAGAGGAACTCGTGGATCCGAAAAATGACAAGAGTGGAAGACATCATGATCAGAGTTAAATTCCTGAAATGGCAATGGGCTGGACATACTGCCAGAAGGACAGATCATCGATGGACAGCCGAAATTTTAGATTGGATTCCAAGGGACAGGAAAAGACCCAGAAGAAGACCACATGGGAGATGGGTGGATGAAATTCGAAAGTATGCAGGGGTGACATGGAGGAGACTGGCACAAGACAGACCGTTGTGGAGGAAACTTGGGGAGACCTTCGTCCAGCAGTGGATTGATAATGGTTGACAATGATGATGATGATGATATATTTTTTCTAAACATGGTTTCTATATTCACCTCCTTTATTTCAGCATCTTCACTGCTGCTGGTTTTTTTTTTCTTCAATTTGATGTCGCTCAATGATTTCATCAAGATCTTCATTTCAGGGCTCGGTCACAACTTTGCTATCAATGTTTACATAATCTTTTGCACTGATGCTTACAAAACTGGCTCATCGTGGTTGTATTATCTCGCCTTTTTTGCTTTAAAATGTTATAAATTTATGTTTTTCCTGCATTACACTTCTCTGCCAAATGTTTCACACTCACACTTTCTTTTTGTGCATTTCAATTCAAGAATGTTCTTTGGCACCATGGCAAATAAACAAATGCAACTCACAAAATGCAAGGGCTATGAATGATCACATCAGCAAATAAATGTTAGACTATTAAATTAGAGCATCTTGTTAAAATTCTTATGAAACAGCCAGCTTCTCAAAGACTTTGGATTTTGCATCCAGCAAAGAGAGCAACGCTTGTCACATTACCTAAACCTGAATCACATTATGTGCTTAGGGGAAGCCAAACAGTGGATGTGCTCTAGTGTGTGTTTGTATAAACAACCCCAAAACAATCTCTCTATTTAACTATGTTATCTTCAAGCAAATTCGTTCCATGTGAATTCATCATTGCACTTCCTCATGTAATGTTTTGTATTCAATTAAAATATTTGATGGCATGGGATAATCTGGGAACTTTCTGTTGTTACGAGGTTCATTTACTCTCTTGCCATTTCCGTGCTATGCAGGTTTCACTTTAGATAAGTTAAATAGCACATAATTTTCTGACTTTCCTTTTGGGACCAAAAAAAAAAAAAAAAGGTCCATTTTGTTGGGCAGGGTTCCATCTTAAACAGGTTTTATTGTATATTTAGATGTGCTGATGAAGTTAGTGAAGTGATTGAATGGCTTATGTGTCATCATATTCTTATTAACAATGAACATAAATTTCATCACCAATTAGTATTTTTTTATGTAAAATGGCTTTACACATTTCAGTATTTATTTCAACATAATAAGCTGAAAAATTATTCAAAGTAAATTAGTTTGTTTGAGAAATGATAAACAAACTAGTTTGCTTTGAAGTCAGGTTTACAGCACTTGATTAATAACTACTTTATTACTAGTCACATGTTTACATGTTTCATGAGATTTTTGTCCATTTACAGGTACAGAAGAAAAATCACTACAGGGGCAAAGCCCCTACAAGCTCTAATGTTTGGTTCAGTGAAATGGAAGGAGGCTTCACAGTAAGGATTTTTTTCACAGCTAATTCATTCTTACCTCTAATAATTACAAAATACAAAACTTTGAGACTGTATTTTTGAAAAGAATGGGTTTGGATTAGCACTTCAAGCTACATTAAAAGAATCTGAGAGAAGGGATTGAAATTTGATGTCATGTTAGGAAGTGTCACATTCCATATAGCAGTGATTGGAAAGCTACTTTTTAAAAGTAGCTATTGCTACAACCACATTCTTGAAAAAGTGGCTTGATACAACTGCAATTACTTTTTCTGAAAAGTAGTTAGCTACAATAACTTTCTCTGGAAAAGTAGTTAGCTACAATAACTTTTTCTGAAAAGTAGCTACTTTTTGGCTGCTTTTTCTACATTTAGTCTAAAAACTGCAAATTCTAAAAATGATTTTTATATGTACGTTCTTACAATATAACATTCAAAGATAAGTGCCAAGGTAAATTATGCAAGTAACTTATCTTTGTATTTACTAGGGGTGTTCAAATGAAAAGGTACGAAACGTCATAAGAACATAACCTTTAACATATTTGCCTATGCCGCTATGGGAGAACGTAGCGACACATCTAGGGATGCGATTGGAGTCGCCGGCGTGGATCGGAGCATGCGCGGGCGCCCGCATGCGCAGGAGAGAGCAGAGGCTCTTATAAAGAGCGCCGTCCAACTGACGCGGCAGTGCGTTTGAGGACAGGATGGCGTTCACATTGCAAAATTCGACGATTGAGGAGCAGCGAGGCGTTATCCGATTTCTGACAGCGGAAGGTGTTAAACCGGCCGCTATTCATCGCGGAGGGTGTGGTTCTGCTCCCTGATAACGCGCGTCCTCACGTCTCCAGGGTCACACACGCGGAACTGGCCAAGTTCCAGTGGGAGCAGCTTGACCAACCGCCCTACAGCCCGGACATGTCGCCCTGCGATTTCCATGTGTTTGGTCCCCTGAAAAAACATCTGAAAAGGAAGCGCTTCCACTCGGACGACGAACTCAAGGACGCTGTGCAGGACTGGGTCTCGTCACGGCCACAGGAATTCTGGGAACAAGGAATCCTTCGGCTCGTTAATCAATGGGATCGTTGTGCTATGGCCTATGGTGTATACTTTGAATAAAGTCTTCATTTATACCCACAGTGTCGTTTCGTACCTTTTCATTTGAACACTCCTTGTACTTCAGCTCTAATTCTCATATATGACACATTTTAATGCATTCAGTGGCTTATATTCCAGGCTAGCTGAGATGCCCAGAGAATTGAAAAGGAAAACACAATCAACAGATATCTACTAATTCATTTTATTTGACAAAGAGAACCAAATATCTCACTATTAGCTGTCCTCAACAGGGCCTCTTTCACTGGTATCTTGTATGTGCTGTCTTTGCAAGTTGACTGAGAAGACTTCCCTGTTAATAGTTTAACTTTAATGAAGATAATAATTTATGGGTAACAGTTTTGCAAACTTTCACTGTGAAAGTCAGGTGTGTGATTGTAGGTAGGGCACACCCATTCTGCCTGTTCCAGCAAATAATGCTTCAAGAAATCTGGAAAATTATGTGATTCAAATATATTTTTTTCTTTTTTAAAAGTAGCTTGATTTGTAGCATAATTTTCTTATACAAGCTACTTTATTTTGTAGCATGCTACTGCCACAACTACATTTTTCTATATGTAGCGATGCTACATGCCATGCTACTGTAAATGTAGTGTGCTACTTTTGATCACTGCCACATGTGGACAATAATGCTGATGAAGATATAGAGGACTACATACACTGTTTCATAAAGGTAAGGCATCTTTCCAGAAAATGCTGAACAAAATATATTGGTGGGATGAAATTTTAAACATGAGTTTTCCTTTGCTCTCCCCATTTTCCTTTCATGAAACAGTTTGCAGATTTATCATAGATGATGCCCCCATGACCTTCACTGGTCTTTTGACTGTCTTGCATTAACATGTTAGAATTGAAATTAAATAATTTTTCGTTTTATTATCCCATAACTTTTTTCTGCATTGTTAGTTTGATCTCTAGCCTGAGTTCATTTGTGAGATGACCACAGTCTACTCACAGTTGAGGCCGTGGTTCCATATCACTACCTCTTGCCAGGTATAATATCAGTTTGTAGTTTCCTCACAATTGAATTGTCATATGAATACTTTTATTAGTAGATTTACAGATTTTCAGGTCACAGCATCAGAACTGATTTTCATGTTATTATGTGAGAAATATGCCTGAAAGATATTTAACAAAAGAAAAATAAATTACAAACTAGATTTCATTTGGTGAATTATTGATTTATCATAGATCTACTTATTTTATTTTGTTACATACTACATGCTTCCTTTTATTTTCCAAAGAACTGATAATCAGATGGTTTTTATTTGAAAATCTTTTTTATGAAGTAGTTCAAGGAATACAAATGTTTTGTGTTGAAAATCATACTAAATTCAAATGCATCAAAATTAAATCTGGCAGCCAGAGTAGTTCAGTTGTAATCAAGGAGGTCAGATTAGATGGAGTAAGGATCTGCCAATTCCCCACGTGTAATCAAAATGAAGCTAGTAAAATGTCATGATCATGACTGCATATGATTTGCAACATGTGGATTATTAAAAAAATCCATTATTAGGTAACATATAATAAATGCTTTAGGTTCGCAATGATACATGATACAGAAATTGTTCCAGAAAAAAATTCTAGATTCATTCAATGAATTAGATGATTCCCTTAAGTTCACTATGGAACTTCAAAAAGAAAGAAGAATTAACTTCTTAGATATTACTATCTATTATGAAGATGGGAAATTCCTCACTAGTTGGTATAAAAAACCAGCGAATACTAATAAAACTATTGGATTTCAATTCCTATCATCCAGTTTCTATTAAGAAGAATGTGGCAAGTCAGTTTTTAGAAAAAAATAATAAAATAGTTTCTACAGCAGATAAGAAAGAAGTCCATAAAGAAGAACTTAAAGTCATACTTGCAGAAAATAGCTATCCTAGAGGAGAAATTGAGAAGCTTCTGAATTTTAATTGTACAAAGAACCTGCAAAAGCAACAAGTAAAATTTACTAGAAAAATTTCTTATCACAAAGGTTTATTTGAGTCCTTAAAGAGAATCAGTAAGAAGTACAATATTAGGCTAGCTCCAAGTTTAGAGAACAAGGTTAATAATTTTTTTCTAAAATAGTTCACAGAGAAGAAGATATTTTAAAAATGCAAGGTGTAGTCTATGAAGTAAAATGTAGTTGTGGACTATCTTACATAGGTGAGACAGGTTGCAGACTAGAAACTTGTATAGCAGAACATAAAGCCGCTATAAAAAATTGCTCCAACAAGACTGGTTTAGATAGGCATGTTAGAGAAACTGGTCACAACATGGAATGGAATTCCTTAAAGTCATCAGTTTCCAAAGCAATTTTCAAAAAGAAAGCTAAAAGAAGGAATAGAGATTGAGAAAAATCAAAATTCCATCATCAATGACTGCAGAGGATTTTCCCTGCCTAACATCTAGCAGATTTTGATGAAAAATAACTGTTACCCTGATAGTGATGGGAATAAGTGACAACAAAAGATAGCCTGAAGAAGGAGAAGAGTTTTCTCCAAAAATTTGCAATTTAAGTAAAAACATTTTCTAGTAAGAATTTCCATAATAGAAGTTTTGATTAGTAAATGATACATGTTTTGTGATTTTGAACATCAGACAAGTTTATTGATGTCAGATCCTTAGACATGCATACAGTAGCCTTGAGCATATTTTTTCTGTGTTTCAGTTTATGGGTCATACCTTTGCAAAATTGGACTCTCAAGAAACACACAAACTGCAGCTCTTAATATGAAAATTATAGTAGTCAATTTAGATTTTTTACATTTCATAATTTTTACAATGAAAATTTCATTTAAATGTTTACTGGAACTAATTAACATATAAACAGCTCTAAACATAAGATCACTCATTTATCCCTTCATATTAAACATTTATTCACTGTATTGTATGCACACGTGTCTGAGAAAGCTCTGCCAAGAAAAAAATCAACCAATTTGCAGCAATAAACACTCTCCACCACTAATGGCTCATATAGAGATCTTTTTTTTTTTTTTTTTTGATTGGAGGTTTAACGACCACCGTGAGCAACTCAATGGGCTATAAGCAGTCGCCCGTCCCTAATTTAGGGTCACTGGTTCCAGGGAAGGGAGAGAGCCAGTGCCGTAAGACAAACACAGCATCCATGCCTGACCGGGATTCGAACCCGGACCCCTTACGAACGAATGATCAAGGCCAACGCCTTAGACCACTGCGCCACTGGGGCGGCATATAGAGATCTTCATATATTAGTATGATTAGGTATAAAAATAATCCAAATATGTAAAGTATATCAGTTATTAGTAAATGAATACATTATTGTAGATGATTTCCCAAGAGGAAGATAATACTAAATTCGTGTTTGCTAAAAATTTAGTTTCAGAACCTATAATTTCCTAATGACGCTCCAGTGACTTTCTAAAAAAAGTTTGTAGAAAAATTAATATTCCATGTAAAATTACTGATGAAGAGTTACACCAGCAAGTGCTTTAGTTGATGGGTTGACACATCCAAATGTATGCACTATCTCATTTTAAAAGAAGTATAATTTTTTTTGACAAAAAAGGCCTGTTCCCTATCACCACAATGGTGAAAAAGGGCTCCCAACGTCTCAGTGGGTGGGGTAATCAGCTGGGCGTCGTCTGCTCAAAAAGCGGTGTGCTTGTGATATCATGCTTACTCCATCTATTCTAACCTCCTTGGTTGTAATTCAAATCTGGCATTTAAAAGTTAAAAGATGGAGATTGGAACACGTGACCACCGATCTGTGTATACTCATCATGTTGGTTTATGTTAGGGAGGGATATACAAAATTGTTATATGTGTACTCAACATGATACTTCATGTTAGGAAAGGATGTAAGCATGCCACAGTGTGTCCCTTAAACATAAAAAAAAACATATTGTGTGCCATTGAATCAGGTATCTCATTGTGCCATTGAATACGAATTCTCTTTGGCTACCGGCTCAAAACGCCACCATGTTTTCCCAGCTAAACTTTAGCACAATGCATTCAGGAGTAATGCATTTAAAAGTTGGAAAATGGGCAAAAGTCCACTGTTTTTATTTTTTCATTTGTTAAAACTGTTTTATTTTTTCAATGGTTTCCACACTTTAGAAGCTACAAAACGGGGATTTTTGTATTTCTGTTATTTTAAATAAAGAAGATATTAGTGTGTTTTTGTAAAAAAAAAGTCCTGCCATGCACAAATGCTAGAAATTTGAAAAATTCATAATTACTGACCTATAGGAATAAAAAAAAAGAAAACTTTGGGGATTGCCACATATTGGGAGTATCTACTTCTGAAAAAAGAATTTAAAGAATCAATGACCAAAAGTAAATTCAATGGGCCAATTTGATGTTGAATGACCCAATAAAGTAGCATTTCATTAGATGATGGAATTGAAATACATGCATTTTGTGGCACTGTATTGTTATTCAAAGGCCACTTAAATCTCCACAAAACTAACCAGAATGACTTCAGTTGTTGAAAAAATAATGAAACTGGATTATAGGAACTTGAAACGTATCTTGTGATCATGTGTTTTCAACAGATGCAATGGAATGGCACTAGCCCCTCTCAAATTTTCTGTGGCATCCCTGTTGTCACCTCAAGATTTACAGCTCTTTTAAGGGCATGTTTGGATTATCAGAATTTATGAAAACCATTACATATATTTTGTTATTCTATAGTTGAGTTCTATGGAGGAGATTGTGAGGATCTCCACAGATGGGAGGCCTCTATTAATATTTAAATATCATGTATGCATTTCAGTTGATGTATTATTCAAATTTGCCTTGCAGTAATAATATATATGTTTAAGTAACAGCAGTGTAAGATATCTTGTATTAGTACGGACAGTTTATTCTTATGAACACTACCCACCTTTTTATCAGACTTTGCCTAAAAGATGTTTGTTCAAACTGTTTAAGATAGTTGTTAAATACAGTGAGGATATTCTGTTGGCTTCCCACATGCTTGGACGCAGAACCAAAATGACATTCGTTATGAGCTGTTGAAGAATGTGACCCCCAAGGTTGAGGGGTGTACGAGGAGAGGGAAGACGAAGACAGAGAGAGAGAAAGAGAAAGACAGAAATTGCTATGAGCAGGAGGAAGATGTTTTTTTATGTTCTGTAGATGGTCACCTGTATATGTTAACATGTAAATATATTGTATATAGTTGTCATCATCATCATCATCAACAACCATGGGTAATAAGTCCTATAGGTGCCTAATGCCATGGAGCATCAGATTTCCATTGTCTTACATTGTTATTGTTTTACTACTAGTGCATTGACACTCATCTGGTAAACCCAGGCATCCTGGAGAAAGGGGGACCAAGGACAAAGCGCATCCTGGGCCGAATTCAGAGGGAAGCATCTATGCATTCGTGTCTTCAAACACGGGGAGTCTGCAGAAAATTCCAGAAAAACCACAGACTAGATGGCCAGCAGTACTGGGGGTCAAACACCCATCAGAAATGTCCACCTCCCACACAGTGCATAGCGACTTAACCAACTGCTCTATGCCGGTGGTACATAGTTATGCATCTTGCTAAATAAATGTCTCCAAAGTCATATGACTTACTGTCAATCAGGGCGTTCATCCTAATAGATAAAACATACCGCACCATCAAGATTGGCTTGCCAGGCAAGTAGCCTAAAACCAGACTTTGCTGACTCATACAAATTAAGTGATTTATTTTACATTTTATTAAATTTTTACATTTACTGTTAATAAGACAAGGTCATGGCTGTTTTTAAACTCATGTTTTCCCCCATACTTTTCTTCTACAAGTTGTATGTCACTCTTGATATTTGTGTCTTGCTATGTCAATGGGATGGTGAAGTCTCACAACAACCCCATAAGTCTGTAGATCCATTGTGTAAGCTTCTGCTGTTCGAGGCACTGAAAGTGGTGTACTTGTCTGGGATACATAGTCATGTTGTTTATTGGTTTTCATCGCTCCTGTGTCCAGACAATTTTCCAGGAGAATATCTGCCTCCTCCATAACATCATGCTTCTGATGATGCCTTATTTTAATCCTAGCAGAGTTTGCTTGTCCTAGAACAACAATGCTGCAATTTTTTATGAAAACAAGTGCAGTTGATTTAAAGAAAATGTGGCAAAATTCTATTGACTTTTGTGTCATGCACAGATGGACTTTGGTCTAATCAGAAATTTTTGGAATGAAATTGAATGCCATGGGACCCAAGCATTCCTGTTGCTGAATTTACTATGTGAATTGTAGTTCTTCGTGTTGAGCGACCGGATTAGGGATAATCAAGATGTGTTCAAATGGTATGGAAGAAACATTCTGTACAATGTCTGTCTGTGATTGCTGCCTAATAGAGATGAGCAAGGGCTCCTTTTTAAGGCCCAGTTCCATCTCGGGCCTATTATATCATTATTTATGACCAGCCCAAGTTCGAACATTTGTGCAAATTTCCCCTATGTGAATAAGGAAAAAATAAAGTATATTGTTGTACTCTTGTTTATATTTTTGTCATCAGGTAATGTTAGGGCTTTCCATTAATGTTGACACCCCCCCCCCCCAAGAGAGAGAGAGAGAGAGAGAGAGAGAAAGAATTATTATTATGTGCATCATATTCAGGTTTCAGGTAATAAAATGTCCTGCACACACATTTTGTTTCCCAAATGTATCTAGTTAACTAGTTAATTTGTTTACCTTGACTCACCTTCATGTTTTCACCAAATGACTGAAAATTCTGATTTTTCATATTGTAGCTAGCAGAACTTTAGTCACCAGAAAACTTTATACTATCAGTTTTCATTATGTCTAGGAAATAATACATACATAGTTGTTACTTAAAACATTCACAGATGTTTTTGAGGTACAAAATACAGGAGAAACACACAATGAACAATACTTAAGAATTTCAGTCAAAGAACAAAAGAGAGACTATAGCTTAACCATTCAGTTGTGTGTTTCCCATTGTATTAGTTAATTCAATTAGCAGTGTTAAATGAAATTCATTAAAAAAGTGAAAGGGGTAAATAACTTGAGCCCCCATACATGCCCTGGCTTTCATCAAAGATTTTATATAAGAGCCTACCTGGATCTGTTTCTGGGCTTTTTGTCATAGCCCAGATCAATTTCTGGGCTTTTTGTTGTAGCCCAGGCCCATGCTCAGCTCTAGTGCCTACAATAGCCTATTAATGTTAGTTAAGTGTTCATATTGGATATTAAATGTACCTCTGAAGTTATAGTGTTGTGAAGATTAATGCATGCTGCTAAGTAACTGCCTCTATGTTAAAAAAATAATTGCACAAAAGGAGGCTTCAAAGCTAACTATTTGCTCTTATCTCAAACAATATGCTCTTGTCTCAAACAATATGCTTATCCTGAAATGAACTTCTTTAATGAGTGCAAACAATGTTAATATCAATAAAACATCTTCTATTGGTCTGAGTAGTAATTCCTTTCTGGCATTATTTTCAGCAAACATATTTTTTTGTACTGAATTGCTTTTAGTTCACTCAGGTTTTAAGTTTTCTGAGATGTAACACAGAGAACAGTGAACTAAAAGCAGTTCAATACCCAAATCTGATTGCCAAAAATAATGTATTTGTTAACATTCCGTGTGTTTGTGAATAATATTTTTTCCTTAATTTTCATGATCCCTTTTTGATTTTCTCCTTGTAGTTTGCATATAAGGCTGATCGCATACAGCTGAGTTTCCTTCAACTTCTCAGTAAGAAAGCAGCACAGAATATAACTGTTCATTGTCGTAACATGGTTGTTTATCGTGATGCCAATCGCAAAATTCTCAAAAAAGCTGCTCAGCTTATGGCCTATAATGATCTGGAACTTGTTGCAGAAGGAAATCCTATGTTTTTGTACACATCTTCAAATGATGACTGCCAAGTAAGTATTACAAATCAATAAGTTATCATTGTATAGCTGTAGTTGAGTTTTTGTTCAGTTGAACATAATGCAGTTTTTAGTATTTTCAGCAGTCTCCTACCGTGATAATGTTTTATGGAATTAGATATTTCATAGTTTTATATAACATTAAGCTTCAACTCCCTGTATTACAGCACCTATTTTATGAAGACTTCACGGATGTATATGGTTGAAAAGAAAACATTCCAGATTTTTTTTTTTTTTTGTATACAACGTTTAAAAAATATTCGCTTTTAAAAAATTTTATTTTTTGTTTTCCTTGGCATATTTAAAAAAGGTAGCATACTCATTCCAAAATGTATGAACGTAACTTATATTTCAGAAAAAGTTAGTGATATAGTCAGTAATAAGGATTTATTAAAAAATGGTTTTCTGTTATTTCTGTGGCACTCCATAATCTAAATGATCTGTTGTGGCCCATCAAAGAACCTCTGATCCTGCCATTGTATATCTAAAACCCATCATGTAACTTCCCTGCCTCATTTTCCTGTAACTGTCATAATGGAAATATACTGCACTGAGTGGACTAATTTGCAGATAATTTTGCAGAAGCATGATGCAAAACACAGATTTTGAATGCTTATACGTTTAGCTCTGACTTCATCAAATGACAGAAAAAAGTTGATGGAAAATACTTGAGCATCTTAATTGAATCACTGAAGACACAGTGCTAAAATGGTTTCACGGTAAGATATCTATGAATTAAATTATCCAGATCTGGCAATAGAACTTAAAGAGGCTGTGATATCAGCTTATGTTCAACCTTGCTTCATCTTCTCTGCCAAGTCATGTCCAAATAAGATTTAAGTATCAGTACGGGAGGGATACTGTCTAGGTCTCAGTTATAAGATTAAACATAGAGGTAGGATTTACTATTCTTTTCCCTAGAGTTACTGTTTCTTACATAATCAGTTAGCCAGTTACAACTTATCACAAAATAAATTCTGTGAAAAGTATCAGTCATCCCATGAATACCTACCTTTTTGAACAATAAACAGCACATGACACTAAACATAAATTTAATTGAAGATGTGTGCAAGCCATTAGGTTTGATGACATTTGACCACTTTAGCAATAAGTTTTCAACTCCCTTTTGATTAAAATTTGCATTGTGGAATAACTTTTTTACGGGTCTTATAGAGGTTATTTTTCATCAAAGTTGGTTGTCAAATTTTCGAACTAAAGCCTAGTTCGTCATCAGGACTATGTCACTGGAGTAGTTGCTGCCACTCAATTGGAAGAGTCCATCCGCAATTATCGTTAATTGTGGTACTTCTTCTTCTTGCTATTTCGATCCCTTCTTCTAGTTTCCTCTTTACTAAGTTTGACTGGTGGGCGATTATTGGGACTCAGTGAAAATAATCGCCCACCAGTCAAACTTAGTAAAGAGGAAACTAGAAGAAGGGATCGAAATAGCAAGAAGAAGAAGTACCACAATTAACGATAATTGCGGATGGACTCTTTCAATTGAGTGGCAGCAACTACTCCAGTGACATAGTCCTGATGACGAACTAGGCTTTAGTTCGAAAATTTGACAACCAACTTTGATGAAAAATAACCTCTATAAGACCCGTAAAAAGTTATTCCACAATCACTATGAATAGAGGTGCCATAAATGCATTTACAACTAAAATTTGCAGTTTAAGAGGTGCAAGTGAGCAGATGTCTATATGGAGGTCTTCCACTAGCTGAAAAGATTTACCATCAAGATCTCGCTGCGAGTGATGTAGTTCTAAATGAAAAAATGCCTTAGTGACATACGGGTTTGGTAAAAACAACCCAGAAAGAAGACCCTTAATTTTTTTTAAATATGATGTGAGATCTGATTTATTACTTGGTTACTTAGTAATTTTGATTAAAATTTATTACAAATTCCTTCATTTTTATTGATATTGCTTAATTTGAGCAATTTAAAAAATAATTACAAGGGTGTCATATGCTAAGATTATAAAGTTTTTCTTCAAATACATGCACACTGCTTTATTGTTCCACATAATTAAAAATATTCAATATGAAAAATGTTAATTACTCACACTAAATAGATATAATTAATGCACTCACATCTGTTTAGTGCTACTAATTCTGTTTTCTCAAAGATTTTCAGGTAGATGCAGGAGATTCCTTTTGCATTACTCATAAGGAATCAGAGAAGGAGCTAAGGGGATTAGTTTTATTTGATTTGGTAGCTGGTGATGAATTGTTTAGTACAAATGCCCTTCAAAACTATTAAACTCTTGTCCCTGAGTCTTTGTGATAATATACACCAATGAGCCATTACATTATGACCACCTACCTAATAAGCTGTAGGACCAGCTTTAGTTTGCAAAACAGCGGCCACTCGGCGAGGCATCGATTCAATGAGGTGGCGATAGGTATCCTGGGATATCTTGTACTATAATGTCAACAGCAGGTCCTCCAGTTCTTGTACATTTCGGGGTGGTGGTGATGATTTAGAGCAAACCTGCTTTTCCAAGTCGAACCACAAATGTTCGATTGGGTGAATTTGGAGGCCAGGACATTAACAGAAAGTCACCAGAATGTCCCTCGAACCACTCCTTGATGATTCTGGCATTGTGGCATGACACATTATCCTGTTGGTAATGACTGTCACCAGCAGGGAACACAGTTGCCATGAGTGGGTGAACTTATTATTTTTTTTATGTATTTATTTATTTTATTTATTTTTGTTGTTACATGCTCTTAGAAGAAAAGAAAGAAAAAAGAAAAAAAAGTGGGGAAAATATTGACAGTACATAAATGATGAACATAAGACTGTAACAACAGGGAAAACAAGGGAAAAGGTCAAAATGGCCTGACATAGCCCTATACTCTCTGTAGAAGAAACAAATGAAACAACAGATGGACACATCAAGTCAGACAATCAGAAGACGTTTTGCCAATCTTTTCCTTTTTTTTAATTATTGAAGAAGATAGAGTTTGAATTTTTTTTTAAATAAATTAAAATTGTTTAAGTTAGTCAGGTTGCTAGGTAAAGAATTCCAGTATTGAGGGCCTCTGTAATTTAGAGTGAGTTTAATTGATTCCGTTTTTGGAAAAATAGGTTGTAATTGTAGTTTATTCCTTGTTTCATACGAATGTGCATGTGTATTAAAATATATACGAGATCTGAATATAAATTATATTTAATTCATTTGAACATAATTTTACCGAGACTAAAATAGTATAGTTGAGTAATAGTAAGTATATTATATTTATTAGGATATACTTTTGTTCTAAAATTTATTAAAGGTCGAGTATTAGGATGTGATTTGAGATCAATTAGTCTAATAAATTTATTTTGTAGAATTTGTAATTTATTAATATTGTATTGCATCATTTGCCCCCATGATATTATGCAGTAATTAATATGAGTTTGAAATAGTGTGTAATGCAATGAGATCAATGTTTTAGTTGTTAGATCAGTCAGGATATTACTCACTATACCAATATTTCTAGGTAGTTTAATTAAAAGAAAATCAATATGTTTATTTCATTTGAGGTCAAAATTTATTGTAGTTCCCAGGTAGTTGAATGAAGGTACTATATCAATTCTTTTATATTAAGGGATATTTGTGCATTTGGTGTTAAAGGAGATAACATATTAGAAAAAAACACTGCTTTAGTTTTATTAACATTAATTATTATTAATTCATTAGAATTTAACCAGTCAGAAATAGTTACTGTTTATTACATCGTGTTAGTATTTCACCTTAGTCTGCAACAATGTTCAGATACCTGACAGCTGTCAGGGATTGTGATATTGGGATAATGGGGCCTAAAGTGTACCAAAAAAAAACATCGCACACAGCATAACACCGCCACCGCCAGCCTGTTTCCACCCAACAGTGCATCCAGGTGCCATAGCCCCTGTTGATAATCTGCATATCTGCACTCCGCCATCTACGTGATGCACCAGGAACGTTGATTTGTCAGACCATGCCACTTTCTTCCAATCATCCACGGTCCAATCTCTATAATCTTGGGCCCATTTCATGCGTTATTGTCTATGGCGTGCAGTGAGAATGGGGACCCGGCTGGGTCTTGAGCTACACAGGCCCATGCACAGAAGGCTGCAATGAACTGTGTGCTGTGACATATTTCCTTGATCACCACTGTTGTAGCTGCGGGTGATTTGTCACACTGTGAACAATGCGCAACAGTCCCTGCTCTCCTCTGGCATCAATGAGCTACAAACCACACACGGCCGGATGACGGTTTGTCGTTTGGCCATCTGTGCACCACTTTTGATGCATACTCACTACAGTGGCACGTGAACAACCCACAAGCCCCACTGTTCCTGAAATTGTAGTTCTGAGGTGCAGTGCCATCACAATTCGTCTTTCATCAAACTCTGATAAATCGGCAGCTTTTCCCATTCTGACTCTGAACACTCCACTAACCTGAAGCCAGTCCTTGGGTTGTATATATACTGCTCTGTGAACTTCACCTGCATTACTGTTCAGTCTCCAGGTGTGTTCATTCCTCTAGGTTGGGGGTGGTCATAATGTAATGGCTCATTAGTGTAATTCTGCTTTGCTGTTTTTCCTCTAAGCAGTGCAATTTTAACCCGACTCGAGAATTTGCCATTTTCATGTAGGACTTCCGTCCACAGGGAGTAGAGTTTAGGTCCCAGCCACCTACAGCGAGATCGCCTTTTGGGCAGGACACAGAAATGGAAGGAATGAGAGCAAGTCTAGCGACTTTTGACAGAACAGTTTGTAGTGAGATTAGAGTACAGTAGATGGCGCCACCGTACAAGTACGATATTGCACATAGATGGGTGAGAGAATTTCAGGGAGGACATAGGAAAGGATACCCATTTAACCAGTGGGTCCAGCCTGGGGGTCATCACTTTACGTGCTCGTCCGATGCACGGCGGATATTCAGCGATTGTTAGTAAATCACACCATCTCTGAAAGATCAGCCCAGGCTAGAACCTGGGGACCCAGCATCGATAGTCTGAAACACTAACCACTAAGCCATCCGCGGCGCAATTTTAACCCAGTGGAGAAACCACCTTTTATATTTTTATTCTGAGGACTGCCATCTACACAAAGGAGTTGACATTGTACTAGAACCCTTATGATGTATGTGGTGCCTTACTGCATGATCAAGCTGTTTATTTAGCCTCGTCATGTGGTTAAGATACAAGTATGCTTGCATATGAAACATAGTATTCCTTACTTTTTCAATTATCTCATCATCCAAAATAGTTCCTTTGCCCAGGTTGTGTAACCATCTAAACATGAAAACTTCCTTAGTATCACCAATCCTTAGAAAAATAGCACCTTAGCACTGTTAAAACTTTTCAATACTATTGCTTGATTCAACAGCAAGAAAAATAAGTGGAAGTGTGATGGGCAGAAGTATGCAAAATTCGCAATTGCAATGAATGCAATAATAGATGAGGAATGTGCTTGTTTTTGTGAAATGTATTTACTTTTTAAAGTTTTAGGGAAAAAATTGCTTTTAAATAACTCAATTTAGGATTTGGACATTTCTCGATGCTTTTTAAATGTTCTGCATGACATTTATTGGCCTGGCAACCTTTCTGTCATCATCATCATCTTTATTAAACAGTCTGTTTTTCATGTAAGTGGCATTGTATTAGAGTACCTCCTATCATAAGCATTAAGGCTAAAGTTTTATCTTAATTTTTTTTTTTTTCATTTTATTCTTCAGTAGATAAAATGCCACAAGTGAAAATAACTGTTCAAGAGCATGCAAAAATGTATAAAAGTAAGAGCTTTGTGATAGCGATTGTAACATACTGATATGTGGCATGTATAACAATAATTTACAGTAGAAGAAAACAGACGATCTCAGAAACATCTTCACCCTATAGGTTACACGAAAAGAAAGGAGCAAAAAAAGTATTGAATGAGAAACTTCAAATAAGTGACAGCCAACAGTTCAAGGTATGCTTGAAAACCATAAAAGAGCTAAAATGGAGGAAGCTTGACCTTTATTAAAAATACTGTTATGTGCAAGGTACCACTGCAAACTAATGGACCATTCAGCAATAGAGCCTACCTCAGAAGTATGTGAATGGTTCCAGTGATTTGACATGTGCTGACACTATGTGGAAGAATCACTTGGCAAAAGCAAGTAAAGAAATGAACAAAGGCATCATCTGAGTGATTTTGAACAAGGTTGGATCATTGATAAACTGGGAGAAGGGCGTACCGTGACCAGTGTTGCAAATGAATTGAGAATCGATCACAGCATTGTGTCACGGTTGTGGTCAAGGTACCAGACAACTGGAAATACCCCTATGTATGTTGAGGTAGATCATCCACGATGCACCAAAGCATCAGACAACCATTATTCAGGGCTACCTGCAAAACAGAATTGTCAGAGTCATGTTGGTCAATTGAATAATCAACTGTTTGCCAGTACTGAGCACTCATGTCCTGTCAAACCGCGGGAAGACGGTTGAATGCTGGAGGTCTATGTACGTGCAAACCTGTTAAATGTGTACCTTTAAAACTGCAACACAAACAGGTCCGTTTGCAATGGTGTCAAGAACACGGTGGTGGGATGAATGAGGAATGGGGCAGCGTTTTATTCACAGATGAAAGCAGATTCAGTTTAACGTCCGATTCTGGGTGTCAGTACATCTGGTGGGAAAGTGCTAGACAGTAACATCAAGAGAGCATCGTGGAAAAAGATAGAAATTGTGTTGGGGGAATCATAATCTGGGCTGGCATTATGCTCAATGGCCATACCAAGTTGCTGCTGGTAGAACAAGGGCCCATAACTGGGGACTAGTACTGTAGTGATGTCATCCTCCTTCATGTTCAATGCAGCTATCGGACTAGAGTTCATTTTTATGGATGATAATTAATGCTCTCCCCCATCGTTCAGCAGCTGTGGTTGAACTTCTTGAGGAAGAAGATATCCATTGAATGGAGTAGTCAGCATACTCCACTGATTTCAACCCAATATTGCTGCTTGGGATGCTTTGGGGAGACTTCTAACTGAGAGGACACTGTCACTAGGGACGATTCCTGAGCTCAGAAGAGCCCTGATGAAGGAGTGGCAAGCTCTGCTGCAGGAACTGCTCAACAATCTTGTTCTGAGTATGCCATACTGGTGTCAAACATGCATATCTGTTAGAGGAGGGCATACCCCATATTGATTTACATATAATTGTTCCTAGATAGTGCATCTTTGTGTTACTGTGGACTTCACAGGCGGTTGTACCAGCTTCACATACTCAGGATGTCTGGCACTCTCTATCAGTGTCATATGAATGGTAACTATGTGATATGTTGTGTTCTTAAATGACATGTATTATGGTATGTAAACATCAGTAATTAAACTACCATATATATACTCGTGTATAAGCCAAAAGCTTTTGGCCGAAATCCTGCTTTCAAAGGTGGGGGTCGACCTATATGCAGGTCACAAAAAATTAGAGCTTGACTTGACTCCTGTGAATTCTCAAGCGGAATTAATCATTAACGGATTTGTATACATTTTTGACCGCATCTTTCCCCACAATAGTTTTCTGACTTTCCGAAAAAGTTTTTTTTTTAATTATGAAATACTTTTCCTCCCAGAGTAGAATTCCTACGGGAATAGGTGCCATTATTATGATAAGTGAAAAACCTAATCCCATTTCAAATTGAGACCCTTAAATTTCTTTCTTCCAAACATGGGATACCTCATTACTTCCCATGTGCAATCGTGGGACGTGATCAACACCACATAAAACACTTAGCTAGTGGGGTGGGCCACAGCCAATCAGGTATCTCCCTTCTCCCAGGTTTTCACAGCAAGCATGGGCGTGCGTGTTTGCGCTCCATTCTTGTGAAACCCATCCACAATATTGAATAACAAAGACATAGTGTTTAACAAAAGATGGTAACTTGAAAGAAGGCCGACATGGCCATGCTACTTCTTGAATGAAAGAATTGTGGGATGCAATTTCACCAGAAATGGTTATAAACTCTATCAAAAATGCTGCATAAGTAATGCAAGGGTTGTTACTGAACTTATTGGGAAACTCCTGCAGTAAATTGTACTTTGAAGGTTTTTACAGAAGATAATTTCAAAAATTTGCATAATTCATTTCAATAAATATTGTAATATATTTTCCAAAATCTTGAAATTTAAAGGTGGCTTATATGTGGGTCGAGGTTTTCCACAAATTCTTAGCTCTTGAAGGAGGGGAGGGGGTCAGTTTATACATGAGATCAGCTTATATGTGAGCATGTATGGTATGTGTGTATGTGCAACCTGTGAAAATGTTCGTGCTTAAGTTTTGGACATGTGTTGGATGAAGAATGATCTGTCTCAGCCATTTATATCTTTTAAAATTTTAGCCCTTTTTGTTAATATAATTAAACATGTTTCCTTTTTTTCTTTTAACAGTATCGTGACAACAAGTGGGCTCAAACAGTACTGGAGTACAAGACAAACAAACCGCAAAGACTACCTATTGTTGATGTTGCTTTTAGAGATATAGGATTAAGGAATCAAGAGTTTGGCCTTGATTTGGGACCCGTGTGTTACTCTTAGCAGTATAAAACATGCCTGTGTTTAAACAAGAGACTAGTTGTACGACTGTGAAAATATCGAAGGGCTGCATTGTTTAAACTGTTGACCTATTTTTAACTTAAACACTGCCAAGTATTTGTCATTGTGCCACGTGTGAGATATCACTGTTTTCATGTTCATCGTTCAATCATAAAACTAGAGCATCAAATGACATTTCTCTTTCTATATTTCCTTGCATCACAATGTTGTATTTCTACAATTCAAATGTATAAATAAAATTTTATTTTATACTCTTTTAAGTTATCTTTCTATATAATCCACCTTTACTGAGGAGGAGTGATTTTATGAGATATTACAATTCCACTTATAATCTACAAACACACATACAGATCATTCAGGCACAAGCTCACAACAATTTTTCTTTATCTGTCTGCCTTTTACTTTAAAATAACTTATCCTGGAAGCTTATTACCATAAATAGTTTCTTTGTCAAAAAGAAAAAAAAACAAAAAAAAAAAAAAAAAAAAACTACAGAACACTGCTATTGCTCCATGAATTAATTTTTTCAGTCAGTTAAAATGAAAGAAAATATGTATCGTCAACCGGCATATTCACAAATGGAAATGCAATGAATTTTTGTTATAATGAAAGTTAGTAATGCTACGAAAAATAAAAAATTATAGCCAATACTCGTTATAGCAAAATTAAAAAAAAATCAATGTATATGTATATTATATAATAAATCAGAGCAAAAATTGCTAATGGCATTTGATTATACTTAGATCGTTTTTGAATCAAAGATGATGCTTATTAAAATGCCAGTAAAGGAAACTACACGATCGAGTCATATTATTGTGACCACCAGCTAATATGCAGAGTAACCACCATGTGCAGTGCAGACAGCAGCTAGACGGGCTGGGAGTGACTCAATAAGGTGCTGGAAGGTGTTCACAGGTATGTGGAACCATGCTGCCTGCACTGTATCTGACAGCTGCTGGAGGGTGCGTGGTGGAGGATCCATAGAGCAAACAACACGGTCGAGGTGGTCCCGCAGATGCTCAATTGGGTTTAAGTCTGGGGAATTAGGAGGCCAGGGAAGTACTTTGAAGTCTTCATCGTGCTCTTCCAACCACTCTCGGACATTTCTAGCTGTGTGACACGTTGCATTGTCATGCTGGAAAATTCCATCCGCCCCAGGGAAGACAATCAGTATGTATGGCTGTACGCGGTCTGCAAGGATGGATTCATAACAAATTCAGTCCATAGTGCCTTCCACAGGTATGAGTGGACCCAGAGAATGCCACGAATACATTCCTCAGACCATAACACTGCCCCCACGAGCTTGCGTTCTTCCAGCGATGATTGAAGAATGTTTGTTCTCCGATGTTTCTCGCCTTATACGCCAACGTCCATCCGTTCAATGAAGCAGAAAACGTGACTCACTGGAGAAGGCAATACTTTGCCAATCAGTGGAGGTCCAATTCCGACTCTGCCATGCAAATGTAAGCCTTTTCTGCCGATGCACCTTCGTTAGCATAGGTGCAGTGACAATCCATTTGCATCGGAGCCCCATGCACAGCAGGGTTCACTGAACTGTCAATTTAGACACACTTCCAGTAGCACACTGGTTAATTTGGCCAGTGAGTTGCTCCACTGTAGCGTGTTGATCGGCCTTCACACACTTTCGAAGCCAACGTTCACCTCTCACATCAATGGCACATGGTGCTCCGCAGTTTCCATGTTGCTTATTCGCAATGGTGCCATTTCTCCAATCATGATACACTTAAACCACAGCAGCAGGCTAACAGTTCACAAACTTTGCTGTTTCAGAAATACTGCCACCCTTGGCCCTAAATCCGATAATCATCCCATTTTGGAAATCTGATATATTGCTCCTTTTATCTATGGCAGCAACGAGTGATATGTTTTCAGACTGCCTACTGCACACCTTATATACCCTCCAAGCCAGCTCACAACACGTGCCTTCTTTCATTAGCTAAGTGCTATTGATGTCAAATGTAGGAGGTGGTCACAATAATGTGACTTGACTGTGTATAATGAGACCATGGTTTCAGCCACTAGGTTCGCGTCAGCCATCAAATCGCGTATGTTGTTCCGTTCTTGATCAGCTTTTGAATTGTAATCTTGCGCTGCCATCTCTCAGCTGGAATCTGTTGAATTTTCGGAAGACTTTATTATTTTCCTATTAATGACCAATTAGTCTTCCAAAAATTCAACAGATTCTGGCTGGGAGATGGCAGCACAAGACCACAATTCAAAAGCTGATCAAGAGGGGAACAACCTATGCGATTTGATGGTTGACAAGAGCCCTAGTGGCTGAAACTATGGTCCCATTACAGTTTTGTTTACTGGCATTTTAATAAGTATCATCTTTGATTCAAAAACGATCTAAGTGTGTGTATATGTTGTGAACAACTCATTGCAGTTACTATACATACAAAGAAATGGTGAAGGAATCAAGTGCCCTTTCAAATAGTTGATGTTTATCTTACAGTGAAAGTTGAATTTACCAGTTTTATAGAGACAATTTGTTATATTTGATGGTCAAATTTTTGAACACAAAAATTTTCCAACATGGTATAACAGTGCTTCATCACCACCTGTATTAACTAGATTGGACACTTAAGGTGGTTTCACCTAAAATCTCTGCCTTATGTTTCCAATGGCAAAACTTCTTTACATATTTTCTTCACAATTAATGTATTCCCAAAGATGAAAATTTGCACATTGATAAAACTAACTTTAAGTTATAGCATGGGATACCATGGGTGCTGACAGGGGTGTCACAGGGGTCACTTGACCCCCCTGTAGAATTATGTTTCCCTTTATTTTATTTTATTTTATTTTATTTATTACTGTTTTTTTACACTCACAGAACTGGACCACAAGGAAAGATAGAGTTCGGGGCGTTTAATTTAATATCTCAATTTTATCGAAAATTTGGAATTGGAAAACGATAACGCGAAAGCAGAAAACCTAGCAAACCGTAAGGTAGTACGCCCAAACAAGTTCCGCTCAGGGTGGTGTGTGCTGAACTTAAAAGGCTTGGCATGGCCCTGCTCGACACTGTTCATTATTTTGAAAACTTACCAATGTACATGATAATACATGACTATTACTAACATACACTTTCTTCAAGAGCAGCCTTAATTAATAATCATAATAGTAGTAATGTTCTAGTGTAGTAAGTAAGTAATAGTAATAGTATTAATCTTTCATTTTCACGAATTACTGTTTTCTACATATTAGCCAAACCATAATTAATTACACTTGACCCCCCTTGAAAAATTTCCTGCAGGCGCCCATGTGGTATACTTAATACTTGCTAAAACATAACCATAATTAAGCAATCCAACATTTCTTTGTCTACTGACGTCATCAATGTATAGGTCGCACCATCTATTAACAAGTCTGAACATTTCTCAAAGAAAAATGATTGATTTTTAATATAATTATGATTATGTTTTAGCAAGTATTAAGTACCCCATGCTATAACTTAAGGTTAGTTTTATCGATGTGCAAATTTTTATCCTTCGGAATACATTAATTATGAAGAAAATATATAAAGAAGTTTAACCATTGCAAACATAAGGCACAGATGTTAGGTGGAACCACCTTAAAGATTACTATCTGTTACCCAAAGTGAAATCCCATCTGAAGGAGCACTATTTTATAGACAGCATCTCAAAAATCCAAAACAGTGGGATGAAGTGAAATAGGGTTTCACAGAACCATGTAGACACTGTATGACTCTGCAAAGAGGGGAATCGGCTTAGGCAAAATGTACTTAGAAGATTAAATGGCACTAAATGTTGTTCCTTGAAACTTTGATTTTTTTATGAATGTAGTCCTACTTTTTCTGACATACCTTGTATGCATAGAAAGTTATTGACCCATCTATTTAGAAAATAAAATGAGTCAAGAATAGTTTGTCTCAGTTTTGTCACACACATTTCATAATAATGTTCTCAACAATTAGTATGCAGTGAGATCATCTAGTGAGCATTTGTAACTTGATAAAAGCTGTGAAATATGTCTAGAGCTTCTATTAGTGCAGCCTGAGTAAAACACTTGATTTTCTCATTTTCATTTTCAAGTTCTTCTTCTAATCCCAAAGCCTTTTTCATTATGAGGTCTACCATTTTTCCTACTATATACATGGGTGTTAATAAGTTTCTGGCCAGTAAAATGAAAAAGGCTTTAATTCTTTAAATTATTAATTCGAGAATTTTTAAATGCTTTTAATTCTTTAAATTGTTTTTATATCTTTAGGTATATGAAACTAATACCTATGTAGAGTATTGTCATTATAACAAGGAGTTTATTTTAACAAAAGACAAAGATATCACAGTAATTTGTATTGAGAAACTTACATTTTATAACATAAACAGATGCTCAAAACTATCCAGCCATATTGGCCCGTGATAAAGAAGTTGTAATTAAAAATAGTAGTGTACAATAGTAATATACAATTAATACTTTGTTGCCATACCCTTAGAAGCAATTACAGCAGCACAACATGATATAGATGCAATAAGTGGTTTAATATAGTCGAGAGTACATTTATTCTTTTCCTCCTTCAATTTTTGAAAAAATCCAGTCGAATAAGAGTATTTATGTATCCTCACTCAAGTTTGTTCCAAAGGTTTTCTATGAGGTTTATGTCAGACGATTGTGATGGCCATTTCAATGTGCGATTATTTTTTGGTAGACATCCGGGGGAGGGGGTCCGGACCCCCGTGTCCCCGACCTTCTGCTGCCCGTTGTAGTGCCCACTGTCTGAAGTCCGAAGAATTTGGGAAAATGCTTGCTGCAGTCAGTCAGTCAGATTGTGCCTCTCCCATAGAGATAAAATTGGAGCACATGACGTTAATTTTGTTTTGTTGAGTAACGTATACTTTTGAATATTTACTAATATGCACCATTAAATTAGTAATATATACATACTCATCACTACAAAGAATGTATATTTACTTATCACTATATTATCAAAAGCATTCGGACACTACCAAATATACTCGTGGACAACGAAATTTGCGCACCAAGAAGGAAGCATTGGATTCAACTGAAATTTTATGGATGTAAATGATACAGATGAATGATACACATGATGGCAAAAACAGAGCTGCAGGACGATTACAGAGGGGTCTGTGGCACGCAGTCCGATCATCTTCAGCAGCGCGTCGCACTGCCTCGTGCGGCGATGCATGCTGCAAGCTGCAATACGAGGACATGGAGGTGAACAGACGCCTGATGTTGTCTTGCGGCAGACTGGCCCACATGTCTTAGAAGGTTTGTTCCAAATCCCGGAGAATGTGGCACGGCGGCAGCCGGCGTTTCAACCGGTCCCACACATGCTTGATAGGGGACATGTCCTGGGAGCGGGCAGGCCATGAAAGTGTCTGTACACGACATAGGCAGTCTTGGGCAACCTGAGCTGTGTGTGTGAGGGCATTATCCTGCTGGTATAGCGCACCTGGAATCCCGGCCAGGAATGGGAGCACATGGGGCCATAGAATCTCATCCACATACCGCTGGCCCGTCAATGATCCACGTAGGGTACCACTACTAGAGCTGATTGGCTATCATAGGCTATGGCTCCCCAGACCATAATGTCTACAGTGGGGAAGGTGTGGCCTCGATAGCGAGATTGGGATTGTGCCGTTGACCCGGGGACCTCTACACCTAGATACGATGATCATCTGCCCCCAAAACAAAGCAGCACTCATCGCTAAACACCACACGTCGCCAGTCTGTGGCGTTCCACGTTGCTCTGGCCTGGCACCACTGCAAATGGAGCCGGCGATGTTCCGGTGTTAATGGCAGCACACGTAAGGGGCTCTGGTAGCGCACATTCGCTTTCGCGAGGAGTCGGTAATGGTTCGTGGGCACACAGGAACCGCTACATCTGTCGGTATCGCGGGTCGTACCTGAGGGAGTTCAATCCTCTCAGCGAAGCAGAATGCTTGCCCATTTCGTGCCGCATGCAGGAACAATTCATTTCAATGGTTTGGAGGGGTCCTTAAAATTCTTCGAGGATTTGGAAGATCATTTTGATCTATACAATATTCCTCAAGACTGCAAAGTACAAATAGCAGGCACTTGCTTGAAGGATACCGCTAAGACCTGGTATCGGCAGTGGAGAGTGTCGAACCCGGATTCTCATTATGAGAATTTCCGAGCAGAATTTTTGGAAGTCTTTCCTTTCAGCCTCAGTCGAGCTAGCCTTGCACAACAACTTTTTTCTCGTCAGCAAGGACCCAACGATAGCTCTGTTGCATTTGCTTTGGAAACAACACGCTTGTATAACTTATGGGATCCACATGCCAGTCAAATCGACATGTTGGACACCCTATTGCAGCAGCTCGATCAATTTCTACAGGATTTTCTTGAGGTTCGACACCCTGCTACAATTCATGAATGCCTTCGCCTCATTCGAACGTATGAAGAGCGACACGGCAAACATGGTCCAACTCACCATGCTCTGCCCGAGCATGATGGCAGCCCGCGAGGCTTATTACGAATATCCTCAGCGGCATAATAGGCCTAATGACTTTCAACGCGAGCGTACACAGGTGCACGCCCAAGCTTCATACGTCCCACCACATAGAAGAGTGGTACACCAACCGCTTGTTTCTGAACAATTTTCTGGATACCGTACAAATGCACAGTATGCTCGACCCCGTTCCAATCCGCAGCATTCGGAACGTTTTCATGCTCATGGCAATGATGATTTTTCTGCCCGTGCTGAGGGAAGAAGTAATAGAAATGAAAATGTCAACAGACATGCGGAGTTCCCGCAGCAGTTTTCACGCAGTTTTCCTCATCGTGAAAATTTTCCCGATACCCGGCAGGGCCGAGGTTTCAGACCGCATGATAATCCAACCAGGAATCCTTTAAACTTCCAAAGGAAGTAGACCAAGGGTCGGTCCTGCTTCCTGATACCAAGCATTCTGACCCTAAAACAGTATTAGTGACTGTCCAAACTCCTCAGTTGCCTGATGTGTTCTTGACAATTGAAAATATTATTGTCGAGACAAAGTTTGACACTGGTTCTGAAATATCAGCCCCAGTGGCGGCTCGTGGTGTAAAATGCTGGTGAGGCGAACGGTCTTGATGTAAATGTAAAACAGTAAAACGTATGTTATTGAAAAATATATAAATTCGTATAACGTTATACGAATATATATATATATATCAGTGGCGTAGCAGGGGGGTCGTGGTTTGCACACCCCTTATTAGGCGAGACAGTTAGCTTTTTCTAAGTACGTTTTATAGATAATTTCCTATTTAAATTCTTTGATTTTTATATAACTCGGAAAGCAATGTAATTTCTTGATAATAGAAGAGAAAGTAAAGCAAAGCGGCCAAAGAAGTTGCTTTATTAAATTTTTATTAAAACAACTATAATTTATTGCATTTTCTTCATTTTATTAAATTAGCTTCATTTTGTATTAATATTCAAGATGTGCGTACGTACCAATAGGAAAATATTTGTCGAAGCGCCCCCCCCAATTGTTATATGTACTTATACACAGTTATACAGCAGAAGTGCAGAACACCCCCCCCTTCAAAAAGTTTCATGTCAAAGGCAGTATCCCCCATTGGATATCTTTGAAGTCCTGGGTTCGAGTCGGCTGAATCATTAAAATCCGCTGAGATTCGGAAGTCTCGTTAAGCCATTGGTCCAGGGTAAGCGGCGCCTTGTTATTAACAGCTGTAAACCCCATCCCTTAGGGCTCCATCCCATGTCATTTAGCCCTTATATACAAATATTATTAAACAGTAATGGAATAAAATTATAGAAATATATGAAACACAGCGTGGGGAGTCTTTCTTCACGAAAAAATCCAAAAATTTTAGAGGAAAAATGTACATATACCTCTCTATATATGTGTGTGTGTAATATACGCTACTTTTGCAACAATATTTTTATGAAAACAATTATTCGATAATTTTACAACAAAGAAAGAAATATTTCACCAGTATTCTTTTATGTAATACACTTGAGCGAAAATACGCAATTTGCGCGGTTTCTTTAGCTAGTCAATGCGTCACTCACATCCCAACGCCAATCGGAGATCCACTTCTTAAAAAATTCAAAGTAAATCATTTGAATATAATTTTTTTTCTCACGAAGTGTTTCTTGAGCTTGAATAAAAGTCACAGTTCGATTGGCATATTAGTGAAGGTGCATTTAGCACGGGTCACAAACTGAAGTCCAGGCTCGTGATAACTATGTACAGGAGAAGTCAAGCTAAGGAAGCACATTTCTATATAAAAAAAGTATAAAATAATTTAAACCTGGAATTAAAAACAGGGGAATACGATATTAATTTGCTTTGGTCTCGAACAGAATGCTTTCAGTTTATTTTTTATAAATAAGTTCAATTCTGCGATCCTTTTTGGCTGCAAATTTGTCTATGATCAGATCATAAAATGGTTGAATGGACATTAGATGGTTCAGCAATTCTTTCCCGATTGAAATTTTAGCGAGTGAAGACAAACGATCTTGTGCCGTTGTATTACGGAGGTAAGTCTTAATTCTCTTCAAACAAGAAAAAATTCCTTTCATCAGAAGAACTTGTTGACGCCAGTGTCAATACAAGAGAAAATAATTTGTAGGCTTCTGGTAACACCTCTTTCAGCTCGTTTTCTTTCATTGTTTTCAAGGTTTTCTGAAAACTGAGTTCCCTGAAGTTGTGATCATTATATAAAAAATCTAATTCGTTTTTTAGTCGTTGTGTGTCTGTAAAAATGTTTGGATAAATTTTTTTGAGAGTGTTAAGGGCACTGGATGGAAATGACTCTGAATAACTATGGTATTTTGAGCTATCAACTAGCTGCAGAAACTCGAGCTTTCCCATATCTTCAAATCTGGTATTTATTTGGACTTTTATATATTCATGAATACACTCAATTAAATCATTCTGTATCGTTTTAGATTGTCCAGAAAATAAGCTTCGTATTTCTTCAAAATGTGCTTTTAATTCTGGGGTGCTCCTACGAAGTAACATTTGGAACATTTCCTTGAAATTACCTTTATTTAATGAGGAAATAGTTTCATCATGTCCTCGAAAAGGCAGTTCTTGCTTGCTTAGAACGACAACTAAATCAATTATATGTTCCATAAAAAGCCTATTTAGTCTGACCTTTTCATTAAACTTGACTTTATGAAGAGCAGCATTTTCTTTGAGCATATCAGAAATAGTGTTTGTTTTTTTCCATTCGTTTTAGACCTACGTGGTTAGTTCTATGCTCTTTAGAGCTTTCGTGCAATTTTGCACTACGAGAAAAGTTTTTTAGATCAAAATAACCCGTTGCATTCCACACATTTTTCTTATTGCTCAAAAGTAAACATGGCCAGCAAAAGAGAGTTTGCTTGTAATAGCATCAGAAAGCCAGGGAAAAATCTCGTACTATGATTTATTGAAAGACCTAAAAAACGATTTGCCGCACTTCTTATCTTTAGATATTGAACTTATTATAGGTGTCGGTCTTCCAGATATGAGAACATCCTTGTTATCATAATCTTTCCAGTGTTTAAAAGGAATTTCTTCCAGAACACAAATCACGTCGCTTGTTGGGCCATTCATATTTTCCAACCAAAATCAAAATATGCTGTTTAGTAACAATAACAAAATGAAAAAAGAAAAACTCAACATTACTATGAACTAGCAAACACCCGCAGAAGAGAGGATTGAAAACACACTACAAAAAGTTAGATTCAAATACACTCTGACGAATAGTTAAAGCTACGTAGAAATCTTCGTACTCCAAAGCGTATAGAGGCGAACGGCGTCATCGCCTGTGAAACCACTTTTCACAAGGGTCATCTGCTCATTTTCCCGCGCCCATTGGATACACAATCCTTGGGTTCTCCAATAACAGCGGCGATGCGATTCCAGTTTAAGCGAAATGGAGGGTCGCCTCAGAAATTTCCTTTCTCTTACTGGAAGTCCGGCACCTCTTTAGGTAGACCTCGGACCGTGGGGGTGGGGGTTCAGTCTGTAGGGCTCTTCTCTGATCCCCAGTTCCCTAAACCGGCTTCTCATCGAGACGATTCAGCCGGTCGCCTCTAAGCGCTTAAAACATGCAGCTGCTTTGCAAAAATAATGATTCATTCCTCTTCTCGAAAGCCTTTCTTTAACCATTCATGAATCACAATGTGAATTTCAGTGTTTCATTTATCCTGCAAAGTTCTTATATTTTTGTTACTGACAGAAGGTTTTTTTTTTTTCTTTCACTTCTCATTCTGCAGAATTTCAGGTGAGGCGGCGCCTCACTTGCCTCATCTGACGGGCCGCCACTGATCAGCCCTAAATACGAAGTTTTGCACTGACAATTTTCCTGCAATACACGTTCAGCCTGCGACGCAGTATTTGCGAGGTGCAAATAACGAAATCTGCAGTATCACAGGAACTGTCACATTATCTCTAGGGCTGGGAAAGGCTCGTTTTACGCATTCTTTCCTGCTTATAGACGAACTACCTGTTAAATGTCTAATGGGCATGGACTTTATCAATACCTTTCAAGTTACTCTGAATTTCGTACAACATGTTATTTCCTTTCCGGAACCTGTCGAAGTAATTCCTACGGATCCAATAGACTTAACGAGTTTGTTACTGAGTAACCAACTGAATGAGAGACAACGAAACCAGCTTTCTCTACTTTTGCAGGAAAGCCCTGGTTTATTTTCTGATCAACCTGGTTTCACACAGGTGGTTTATGTCATTGACACTGATGGTTCGAAACCGATAGCGACGAAACCTTACCCTTGTGCTCCCCATAAGAAACAGGAAATGCAAAGTCAAATTTCTGAGATGATTAAACAGGGCATAATAAGGGAATCAACAAGCGCCTGGGCTGCACCTGCCTTTCTGGTTCCAAAGAAACAACCCAATGAATTTCGTTTTGTGACAGATTTCCGCAAGCTAAACCAAGTCACGAAAACGATCAATTATCCACTACCTGTCATGTCGCATATTTTGCATGACCTGTCATCAACTAAATGGATGTCAACCTTGGATTTGGCGAGTGGATATTGGCAGGTGGCGGTACATCCGGACTCCGTCGATAAAACAGGCTTTGTGACTCCTTTTGGGGCTTATGAATACCTGCGTATGCCCTTTGGATTAGCTTCTGCACCTGCTACTTTCCAAAAGCTTATGGATACGGTTCTCAGACCTGTTCTGGGTCCCCATGTGCATGTATATTTGGATGACATTATTATTACATCCGAGACTTTTGTCGAGCACCTTTCTCTGCTCAAACAGGTGTTCCAACTCATATACAATGCTGGCTTGACGTTAAAACCTAGTAAATGCCAGATAGCGAGGGACGAGATTGTATATCTGGGGTTGAAAATCACTCCCCATGGCTTATTTACGAATAATGAAAAAATTAGGCCTATTGTTGACTTTCCTCGGCCTAAAACAGCAAAAGAACTATCACGCTTTCTGGGAATGACCGGATGGTATCAGCAGTTCGTCCCCACTTATGCTACAATCTGTGAGCCATTGTATGCTTTGAAACGTAAATACAAGAAGTTTGTTTGGACACCTGAGGCTAACGCTGCATTTGAAACACTAAAGTCTGCGTTGACTCAGCCTCCCGTGTTGGCTTTCCCGGATCATACTAAGGAATTTGATATTTATACTTATGCATCCGGAGTTGGTCTTGGTTGCGTTTTGTCACAAGCTGGACATCCAATAGCTTTTGCGTCTCGTACTTTAGCCAAAGCTGAACGCAATTATTCAGCTACGGAACGTGAATGTCTTGCTGTAGTGTATGCTCTTGACAAATTTCAATGTTATCTTAACGAATTGACAGTTAACATAATTACGGATCATTCTGCCCTTCAGTATTTGAATTCTGCTAAGCACCTATCTCAAAGACTTATGAAGCGGGCTCTGAAGTTACAAGAGAGCAATATCAAAATTTCGTATCAGCCAGGTCATAAGAATCAATTACCGGACGCATTGTCTCGCGTTCCGATTAGTGGGGTCCCCACAGAAACTACTCCTGGATGTCAGCCTTTACTTCTAATAGCTGATATAACATCCAGAGAGCAGATAATGGCAGAATTAATAAATGATCCAGATTTTGGGGATATCTATAATTTTTTGCTTGCGGGTTCGCCCCTACAAAGTGATCCTTCTCTGGCTGGGAGGTCACAGCATTTTGAAGTCATAGAGGGTCTTCTTTACTATACGAAATCTAGGACTACTAGGGCAGAGTTTCGCCCATGTATTCCGCGAACCCTTAGAATGGCCCTTTTAAACGAATTTCATGACAAACCTCTTGCAGGCCATTTAGGTATTCGCAAGACCCGTTGTAAATTGCGGGATGTTGCCTATTGGCCTGGCATGTACCAAAGTGTGCTCGCATACGTTCAATCATGTCACTTGTGTCAGATTAATAATTACCGTAATGTAAGACCGGCCGGTCACTTGAAATCTAGTTCAAGTTCTCATGTTTTTGACATTATTTCAATAGATTTATTGGGACCTTATCTTTTATCTGTTAAAAACAAAGCTCGTTACGTTTTAGTATTAACTGATAATTTTTCTAAATGGGTTGAAGTTTTTCCCATTAAAGCCGCTACGGCAGAAGTTATTTGTAATGTATTAATTAATGAAGTATTCTGTAGATATAGTGCACCTAATAAAGTAGTTTCGGATAATGGTCCCCAATTTATTTCTGACATTTTTGAAAGAATGTGTGCGAGACTACACATTAAGCATAAATTCATTTCCCCATATCCCCAGAGTAATCCTGCGGAACGAGTAAACCGCACGCTAGTGAAAATGATTGCTACATTTGTCATGGATCATCACGAGCGATGGGATGAACATCTTGAGCTTTTTTCATTCGCCCTCCGCTCGTCTGTTCACGAATCTACTAAAATTACTCCAGCAGAACTTTTTCTGGGTTGCAAAATTAAGACCCCTTTTGAAAATTTAACGGGGATTATCGACGAACTAAACCAGCGACCAACTCCGCAATCAGTACGAATCATGGCAGAAAAAGCTCGTGTAGCAATGCTAGGAGCACAAGCGGCTCAAGCAAGATACTATAATACTAGGCGTAGGGAACCAGATCTTGTCGTTGGAGATCTCACTCTCGTGGAAACGCACTTTCAGTCTTCTGTTTCTCATACTGTAGTGAAGAAATTTGCACCCAGCTACGAAGGTCCATATCGGGTGGCAAATGTATTTAAAAATAACATTATCCTTGAAAAACCTGACAATCAATTTCAATACGTACACGTTGCTCAGTGTCGCAAGTATCATGAACGGAATATAGATTTTATCCTCAACCCTACTCAACCTTCTGTTCCACAGACTCAAGAGTCTATATCTCACGATCAACCTCCAGAAATTTTGGACGAACCGACAAACATTTTTGAAGAATCTCCAGTGATTTTTTCTTCACCCTCCCCTCCTCAAGACGGGCTTCCAAACACGCAACCTGATTCTCCCATGAGACGAAGGCTCGAATCAAGTTCTTCAAATACTAGTATCGTTCCTTTCCCTCCAACCATTGCCAAGACTATTGCTGCACCGTTTCCTGATAACTCTGCACCAACACAAGATCCTCCTTCCTTGAATACCTCGTCAGAGAGTATTCCTATAGGCAGAAATAAACATAGCCCTGCACGACCACTAACTTACAGCAGCGACTCAGAGTCATCAGATATTTCTGATTTATCAGTTATGGACAATAGTTTGACGATTCCTAAACGTCACACAAATTACAAACCGTCCAGCAACACCAAAAGCTGGTCGAAAACGTAACTTGTCTCCCCAATCTGCTTCGCCGCAACAGCGACGAAGGCAGAGATCCTTGCATCCGCCCAGGTTTCGCCCCTGGAACCTACGCTCAGGGCAAACAGGGCCGATGCCTGCTTCTACTCTCATGCCACGAGGTAGAAAGCGAAAACAAACGATGTGGCCGGAGCCACGTCCCTCCAAAAGAATGCTGGAAGGACAACACGGGCCCCAGCACAAAGGGACTACATATCAAAAGCCTGGGGGAGCCCGTTCCTGTCAGCCGCAGGGATTTCCGGACCGACAGACTTCAGCCGTTCCTGACCATTCCTGTCAGCCGCAGGGATTTCCGGACCGACAGACTTCAGCCGTTCCTGGCCGTTCCTGTCAGCCGCAGGGATTTCCTGACCGACAGACTTCAGCCGTTCCTGACCGACGGACTTCAGCCGTTCCTGACCGTTCCTGTCAGCCGCAATGATTTCCTGACCGACAGACTTCAGCCGTTCCTGACCGACGGATTTCAGCCGTTCCTGACCGTTCCTGTCAGCCGCAGGGATTTCCTGACCGACAGACTTCAGCCGTTTCTAACCGACGGACATCAGCCGTTCCTAACCGACGGACGTCAGCCGTTCCTGACCGTTCCTGTCAGCCGCCGGGATTTCTTGACCGACAGACTACAGATGGTCCAGATCCAGTCAAGTCGTGGAAGAGATCTACACCACCTGAATTTACCAGTCCAATTAGGCCTGGAAAACGTTATCGTACTAGAGTTTTTTATGCGTCCTCGAGATAAGTAAGTTCTCGTGGACAGGTTCTTTTCTCCGTTTGTTGTTTTTCCTGCACGACCAGTTGGCGTGTCAGAATTTCTTTTTTTCGTGTGGGCCTATGCATTCTTTTTGTGTATATATGTGTTTTTTTTTATATTTCTTCTATGTCCATCTACTAATCCAAATTTTATATATATATGTGCTTAGGGGTAAAATAATAAAAATTGTTACTGTTAGGCAGCTACAGGCAATCTTCGCTGCTGATACAGTTGGTTTGTATTCAACGATAATATGAGGACGTAATTTGAAATTAAAAAAGTGATTCCTGCTAGGCAGAATAAAAGGAAGGTATGCCGATGCAGGTTTGTTTTGTTCAAGTACACAAAGTGTTTCACAGACGAATACAGATTTCTTGATTTTGTCATGCCAAGTTTGATATTGTACATACTGCTGCCACCAAAACAACAACAAAAAAGAGGTCAATAAACGTCAGTCAACGAAGTGTAAGACTTACACTCCAAAATCGATAGGTTTTTCGAAAAAAAAAAAAAAAAAAAATTAAGGGGGAGATGATGTAACGTATACTCTCGATTCACTTTCCTTTTGATTTTACTATCTCTGGTTATTTTATTTTCCTATGTAAATTATCTTCTTACTGAACGAGATGTTATTTCTCCCGCTGAATGAGATCTGGCAATGAGTGTAAGTCATGACGTAATGGTAGCCAGTATAAATAGGCGCGTTCAACGATACCAGAGAGAGCTTTTTGTGTATGTGCGTAGAGAGCTTTTTGTTGATGTGCGTAGGGAGAGCTTTGTTTTATGTGTAAAGAGATCTTCGTTTTATGTGTAAAGAGAACTTCGTTTATGTGAGTAGAGCTTCGTTCATGTGCAAGGAGCTACGTTTTATTGAGTAGCTGTGTGACCCGTGAAGTGTATGTTGGATACTACCAGGAGTTTTCTCTAATAAAAGATTTTTCTTTAGTAAGTACGTTTTTCTCAGTTCATAGTTTTGTCAGACCTCTGTCTGGCTGTTAGGTTTATTTCATTAGTTGTTATTATTAACAACCAGCATTAAGACTTTATTCATCTTAATTACTACTACAACATTACTACCAGTTATAAGCTTGTTCATTATTATTACTACATTACTAGCAGGAAAGTTTATTCATGATATAATTAACAACACAACAACCATTAGAAGAAGCTTAGTAGAAGAAGAATTGAATTCATTATAACGCGTAAAATCATCTAGGTGATGTCGGGAAGACATACTGAAAATTGCAAGTTCGTCAATTGATTCTTTCCCTTTCAACTTTGCGTTTGAACAACAATGGTCAATACGCGTCAAATCCTTTATATCCCTTATCAGCGCTATGACGTCACGAACAAGTTCGGCAATCCAAAATTTGTATACGCACAACACGTCTTACTGTATACCGCACTTAAGCTAATTTCCACATTTTCCTGCCTTCCATTTTATGGTTGCTATCGTTGCTATTGTCATCCGTCCTTAGCAATTGTCCGGCAGTGTAGTATTGCTGCAGCTGGATCCCGTATGTGGAATAGATTGCCATTGTACATCAGGGAAATTGTCCATTTTAAAGTATTTAAAAAATTACTACGAGAATTTCTGTTGTTTGGTTTAGTTCTTATCTTATTTTTTTCATAGTATACTAAACATTGGTCTTAATTTAATGTTGTTACTGTTGACGTTCTGACCTGACATATTGACCTATGGAGATCAAGGGCTCGTCAGGCGTACTATTTAAGCCTTTTTCCCTGGCTCCATGCTATGCTTCTATTGTACATTACGTTATTTACTTTGTAACGTATATTCTACTTTAACTTTCCTTTCGAGTTTCTTTTTCTATGTAAATTTGAGTTCGTTCTCTTACACATTTTCAAACCTGAACGTTATGTCTTTTCCCTCAAACGAGAATGACGTTGGCAACAATCTGAGGTCCGAACGCGAGGATCGGGAGAGACGTACGTGTGTACTGGTAAGAACGTTAGATAAAAATGCGATGCTTCGGTGGACTGATGTTATCGATGGTAGAGATAACAGACGTGTTGTTGATTGCTGTTACACTGTGATTTGATGTTAAATCGCTGCTATTGTATTGAGTGCTCTAGAGAACTGGATTACGATATAGTTGGCCAGTGCCAAACTATGAGTGTGGCGTAAACGACATACAAAGATAAACTTATTTGTAAGTACAATTATTGACCTCTTTCTTGAATGCCTAGGGGTACCTTTTAGTATTACGCTGACTTTTGTACACATAACGTAATCGCCGACGTTAAGGACTAAGTTCTACGGTTACAGCAGAAAGACAATTACGTTATAACTTCTATGAATTACTCTTTATAGATTTTATTTTTGGTCATTTGTATTAAGTTATTGCTTGCATGTTTATAATTTACTATAATATGATATATTTGAGGTGGTTTGTGATCTTGTTTTCCCTCAGAGCAATTATGCAGTTCTACTGGTTATTTAATTTGAAATGATCTTTGTGATATTATCATGATGTTCATGTTTCCACTTTACTGTGATAATTACTTAGGCTAGTTTACTACATATGATAATATTTATGTTTGTGTTTTGTTAAGCATTGATGTACTGTGTTGTATAGCAAACATTTTCATTAAATTCAAATAAAGTGGTTGAAATTGATTAATCGGTGTTACGTGCATCCCCATCTAAATCCCATTTTAAATGTCTGTGGAATGAACTGGAAGACTGTTTTAGAATAGAATCCGTTTGCAGCCAAAATTTCTACTGCATTTAAAGCGCTCACAAAATCCAAAATCTTCCAATATTTTACAAATAATGCAGTCAGAAAAGTAAATAATTACAAAATTTACAGCTTGAAATTGGAAACTTTAATGTAAACATTTTGTTACATAGATTTGCCACTTAAAACGATAGAACAGAGTTAAACTACAATATGAATACGTATATCTTGTACATATACACAGCTTTTTTCAGGACGGCAGTTTTTATTATCGTTCGGTGCTTCTTTACTTGAACCAGGGATGTTCCAGAATTTTATCAAAAGATATGCGTTGTGATGGGTCTTTTTTAAGACATTGTTCTAACAAATCCTTGCATTCTTCTGTTACTGTACATTTGATATCCACAGGGTCATTGATAATTTCTTTTTTCTCAATGTATAAGTGTTCTCCAACAAGACTTCGGTACATCAGAAGTCCAAGAGCCCAAACGGTAGCACTGTTACCCTCATATATTTTCTTAGTGTGATGTTCAGGAGGAAGATAAATATCTACACAAAGTTCTGCACTGGGGAAGTTCATTCCTTCCCTGCCTGCATATGTGGCCAGCCCAAAATCTATTACAAAGGATGTATTTGTTTCAAGATCGATTACCACATTCTCAGCCTTCAAATCCCTATGGAAGACTCCTACTTCCTTACAGGACAGTAAAGTGTTGACTATTGTCCTAAAATAGTTCTTCGTCGTTTTTTCATCAAGGGATTCATTCTGGTTTATAGTATCTAACATATCCTTTGAGCGCCGAGGCCTTTTTGTTATCATTATGTAAGAATATCCCATATCCAAATAATCAACTAATGGCAATACTCCAGGAATGTTCCCCAGCTTCCGTAATATGGATACTTCGAGAGGCACATAATCACTGTCCATGTCTTCCCAGTCGTCAATAGTATTCTTCGGGATGACCTTGATGGCAACTGGCATACGGTCGCTCTTACGGATTCCTGAATAAACCCTGCAAGATCCATGTCCCAGGATTTTGAATTTTTCATAATACTTGAAAAGATCTTCTTTTTTGTAGGATATCTTCGAAAAATAATGCTCCGGAGAAGCTGCCATTTTGTTCCTGCAAAGAAAAAAAAATAGCAATAAATATGAGGAATGCAGCTATGAAGCAGAAATTTAAGAGACATATACAGAAAAAAAAAAAAACTTGGTAGGAATTTTTTTATGTCTACCAAATACGTCACACTAGCTTTGATTTTTTTTATGTCTACCAAATACACTGTTAAAAATTTTGTGATAGGTTGCACCAAAAAGTGGTGCTGCCCCCGCAGGACGCACACGACATAAAGACAGATAGCAGCAAGACGAACGTCTGCGTAGCTCAGTTGGTAGAGCGACTTGTTCCGGAATAAGTGGACTCGGGTTCGATCCCCGGCGTGGACCAAAAATGACGGAAGAATTAACTTCGTTATAAGTCATATCAAAAGAATTGTATTTGCGTACAGCCCACAGATATCTTGGATTTGGAGGACGCACACGACATAAAGGCAGATAGCAGCAAGAACGAACGTCTGCACAGCTCAGTTGGTAGAGCGACTTGTTCCGGAATAAGTGGACTCGGGTTCGATCCCCGGCGTGGACCAAAAATGACGGAAGAATTAACTTCGTTATAAGTCATATCAAAAGAATTGTATTTGCGTACAGCCCACAGATATCTTGGATTTGGAGGACGCACACGACATAAAGGCAGATAGCAGCAAGACGAACGTCTGCACAGCTCAGTTGGTAGAGCGACTTGTTCCGGAATAAGTGGACTCGGGTTCGATCCCCGGCGTGGACAAAAAATGGCGGAGGAATTTACTTCGTTATAAGTCATATCAAAAAAATTGTATTTGCGTACAGCGCACAGATATCTTGGATTTATCATGCGACATTCCAAGTATTTCTCGAATGCTCAGACACTACTTCGCATTTTTTGAGACTACGGGAAGATCCTCACTGGAGTATGCGGCGACCATTTGGAGCCCTAGGCCTCGAAACTCTAGTAAATGAAATCGAGAAAGTTCCAAAAAATTTTTTTAGACACCTTTTTTACAAATCGACTGCTGTTTATATAGCTGACATCCTGTCATTCTTCAAGATGACCTTTCTGCAATAGAGAAGGAAGGCTCTCCAACTCAAGTTTCTGTACGTCATCATCAATGGAGAAATTGATGATACTCAAATTGCAAACCAATTAAGTTTCCGTGTCCCACGTTTACCGAGGACAAAACGTGAACTATTTGCAGTGCCATTTTGCAGAACTGATGCTCGAAAAAATCTCTGTTATGCAAAATGTATAGGCTCAGGGGCGGATTTCCGGCTAGGCGCACTAGGCGCGCGCCTAGGGCCCTCCCTGTTTGAGGGGCCCCGAAAACATATAATTGGATTTTCAGTTTTGTTTTGGTTTTGATGGACCGAAGCGAATCAAACCTTAAAGCAACTACTTTGATATTTACAAAAGCGACTAATTGATATTTTACTTTCTCATATTAATAACATATTTTTTCTTGCTGTTGCTGATTTCCGAATTTTCGAGTTCTTATCGATATACTTATTTTGAAAGGAGCGGTAAAATAATGACTCCCTTTTAGTGGTAGGTAAAAGAGGTGTTCACGCTTTCCACACTTTTCATTGTTTAAGGCGAATTCTTAACTGACCTGCTGTACTTATAACGAAGTAAATTTCTCCGTCATTTCTGTCCACGCCAGGATTCGAACCCGGATCCCCTCATTCCGGAATAAGTTGCTCTACCAATTGAGCTACGCGGACGTTCATTCTGATTGCTATGTGCCTTTATGTCGTGTGCGTCCTGCTGGCAGGTACGTTACATCTCCTGGTATACGTTACATCATCTCCTCCTTATTTTTTTTTTTTTTTTTTTTTTGTTTGAAGTGCTGGAGAAGGAATTCTCTGATTTTTCCTATCTCGCGGTGTGGAAATAACATCCCACCAATGCGAGATTTTGAACGGTCGGGTCATCCGGATAGTTCGGGCGCCATTATAACGAAGTAAATTTCTCCGTCATTTCTGTCCACGCCAGGATTCGAACCCGAATCCCCTCATTCCGGAATAAGTCACTCTACCAATTGAGCTACGCGGACGTTTTATTCTGATTCCTATCTGCCTCTATGTCGTGTGCGTCCTTCTGGCAGGTACGTTACATACTATAAATTGCTTTCATGCTACTTCCAGCCAAGGAAACACATCTGTGCTGGAACCTCCCCCCCCCCATCCCCCGAGTTGCGATGAGGAGTGCTTGTAAAAGCTTTCCTGATGAGATCGGGGGTGTTTGCTGTTAATTGTCTTTTTTCCTTCGTGGTAAGCTAATCAATGAAGAAAGAAATATTCTTCATATGATAATTCTTCTTAGGACAATCAAGTTCTTTATCGGCCCTAAACCATCTTAAACCAAAAGTGTTATTAATATTTAGGCTGAAAAAGTAAAGAAATTTGAGAATATCACACTATCTTATTTAATAGTGTTAAAAGTAATTTAAATTGTATTGCAACAACATTTTCTCATTACTTTCTGCTCCCTGGTTTAATACTGATAATTATGAAGAATTCTCACCTTTTCTATTCCTTAAAACTAGCTTTTGAAAAAGCAATAAAAAGTTTTAATGATACTCTTACTCAAAAACCTGCAGTTCCTACTTTTCCGTTTTCAAACCGGATCTTTTATATTTAATGTGTATGCTTCTGTTTCTGATAACTGCACTGCAGGTATTGTAACGTATACTCTATATTCACTTTCCTTTTGATTTTACTATCTCTGGTTATTTTATTTTACTATGTAAATTATCTTCTTACTGAACGAAATATTATTTCACCCGCTGAATGAGATCTGGCAATGAGTGTAAGTCATGACGTGGTGGTAGCCAGTATAAATAGGCGCGTTCAACGATAGCCAAGGAGAGCTTTTGTTGTTATAGGGAGAGCGTTTGTTGTTGTATAGCCAGAGCGTTTGTTGTTGGATAGGGAGAGCTTCGTTCTATGTGATTAGGTTGATTCTTTATTATTGTTATTTGAGTAGCTGTGTGTGATGATTCCAGTAGAAGGTCATAATAAATGGTTTACGTAAAAAAAATAGGGAGAGCGTTTGTTGTTGTATAGCCAGAGCGTTTGTTGTTGGATAGGGAGAGCTTCGCTCTATGTGATTAGGTTGATTCTTTATTATTGTTATTTGAGTAGCTGTGTGTGATGATTCCAGTAGAAGGTCATAATAAATGGTTTACGTAAGTACGTCTTTCTCAGTTCATAGTACTGTCAGACCTCTGTCTGGCTGTTAGGTTTATTTCAATTAATATTACTAGTAACAACCAGCATAAGACTTTATTCATCTTAATTACTGCTACAACATTACTACCAGTTACAAGTTTGTTCAATACTATTACTACACTACTAGCAGGAGACTTTATTCATGTTCTTAATTAACTAGTAACAACAACCATTTGAATTCACTATTTGAAGTTTAGTACAAGCATATAATTCAGTAGCAGAAGCATTATACTTAGCTTAGTTGAAAGCTTTATTCATTATCATTAGCTTAGCTGGTACAAAAGGTTATTCATTATAATTAGCTTAGCGGAAAGCAAATAAAGTTAATTCATTATAGTATAAATAGGATACAGTTATTTAAAGTGCCAAACTTAATATCCATTGATTTCGTATTAGCCGCAAAAATAATTTTTGAAATATCTCTAAAATCAAAAAGTTCGATGTGCACGGACAGACACAAAATTATTACACTAGCACTGTTTCTTACAGAACGTTCTAATAATAGGAAGATATAATGGCATTTTAAAAAGTGTAAAAACCTTTTTCTTGACCCCCCCCTTTTTTGTTAATCTGACGGATGAAAATTTCTAAAGGGATAAGAAGGGGGCCTCTGAACCCTTTAGCGCATAGGGCCCCAAAAGATCTAAAGTCGCCTTTGTATAGGCTTCACAAGTCACTTGAAGAATGTCCGGATATTTTTAAAGTAAGTAATAAGTTTTTTCAAAAAGCATGTTTTGCAAGACTGTAAATACCACTTGGTAATGTAAATATCGCTATACCAATTCCTGTAACTTGTGACGTACCTGCCAGCAGGACGCACACGACATAAAGGCAGATAGGAATCAGAATAAATGTCTGCGTAGCTCAGTTGGTAGAGCGACTTGTTCCAGAATAAGCGGCCTCGGGTTCGAATCCCGGCGTAGACCAAAAATGACGGCGGAGAAATTTACTTCGTTATAATGGCGCCCGAACTATCCGGATGACCCGGCCGTTCAAAATCTCGCATTGGTGTGATGTAATTTCCACACCGCGAGACAGGAAAAATCAGAGAATTCCTTCTCCAGCGCTTCGAAAAATAAAAATGTGTGATGTTGCATTCCACACAGCAGATTGACTGGGAGTTCTCAAGTGCACGTTCTACAGTGGATGGCTGCCTGCAACGATTCATGGTCACGGCTGACCCGTGGGCCATGCCCCCGACCCTCTTTCGGGGGGAGATGTGACGTACCTGCCAGCAGGACGCACACGACATAAAGGCAGATAGGAATCAGAATAAATGTCTGCGTAGCTCAGTTGGTAGAGCGACTTGTTCCGGAATAAGCGGCCTCGGGTTCAAATCCCGGCGTAGACTAAAAATGACGGAGAAATTTACTTCGTTATAAACTAGATATAGCATCTGTAGGGATGTGTTTACAAATAAATCAATGAGTTCGACTTCTTCAAAATTTCCGTATCACCCTTTACTTCAGCCTGCATCCAGTGGCGGACTGGCGACCCATAAATGGCCCTGGAAGTTGAGTTGATTTTGAGGGGCCCACTTTTGGGAAAAATTATACAGGTATCTCACCCCCCCCTTCTCCCAGAATGTAGCGAGTGCAGTTAACCTTTCTTGAGACATGATTGTCCTCAGACACGATTTGATTAATTTCAAGCGAGAGAAACTTCTTTCCGCACTCGCGAGCGACTGTTATCGGCACAGTTAACATGATTCTGTACGCGATAACTACGTTAGGGAAGGGGTTTTGCCTTCCGTTTAAAAAATTGCAATACTTGGATGGCAGTATTGACGTCGTCCGGAACTAGTTCTTTGACTATTTTCAATTCTGTGAATATCTCATCTCCGCATATATCGCGGGAATTTCCTGCACGAAGGGTCAAATCCAGGTGTTTGCAATATTTATATATTAGATCTTCGTCATTCATTTGCTTCATTTTCGGTAGAGAATACAAAAATCCAAACTTGTCATTGAACTTCCTATGTTGTTCAAAACGAGATTTCAGAGACTGTAAAGCAGTGTCTATAGTAGGATAAAAAGACTATTTTGAAGACTTCCTCTGCAGATTTTGTGTTTCTCAAGGGCTCGTCGTCTACTTCGTTATCAAAGATTCTTCTTTTTTTAGCCACTCTACAGTCCAAAATTGTGGAAACCTTTTGGAAATAGTGTATTTTTGTAGTTTGATGGCTCATAACACCACTGTTTTTTAGAGTAATACCATAAAATTATACATCAATGGAAAGGTAATTTCATCAAGAATGTAATGCAATAACTTTTATGAAGGATTTTGTATTAGAACAGCAGTTATAAAGAAGAAAAGTGAAACACATAGAAAAAATGAAATTTACAAAAATTCTCACCATGTCGGTTAATACTTAGTTGGGTAACCTTTAGCGTTAATTACGGCCTTACAACGCCTTCCCATGGAGTGAACCAAGTTTTTTAGTTCTGCAGCTGTTATAATGTGCAACCAAGATTGAATTATTGCTTCTATTAATTTGGGTTTTATTGCTGGGTTGCTTCTGACTAACAAGTTTCTTTAGTCGGCTCCATAGATTTTCGATGGGTGTAAGGTCTGGGCTATTCCCAGGACATTCCAGCAGTGAAATATGATTATATTGAAACCACTTTTTGCACACAGCAGCAACATGACATGGAGCTGAATCCAGTTGAAATATAAATGCTTCATTATCTTGGAAAATATCACGTGCGGAAGGCTTCAGTTTCGGCTCAAGTATTTCATTAATGTATTTTTCGCCATTTATATTCCCATTAATCACGCAAATTCTGCCCACACCTTTTAATGTCATACAACCCCAGATCATAACACTAACTGGGTGTTTCACGGTACATGTAATGCAATCAGGATGCAAATCTTCTCCTTACGTATTTTTTGCCATCACTGCCAAACAGGAAGATTTTGGTCTCATCACTCCAAATAACACTGTCCCATTGCTCCGCTGTCCAGTTAACATGGGTTTTACCCTAGTTTAATATTTTCAACCTTTGTTTGAGAGATAAAAATGGCTTTTTTCGTGGTATTCTAGCTTTTAGACCAAATTTCTGCAGTCTGCGCCGAACAGTCCTTGCACTCAACTTCACATTGGATTCTGCCATTTCATCTTAAATACACCCAGATGATTTAATTCTGTCACCTAGGCACAGTCTCTTAAATCTTATACCATCACCTTGCTATTGTGCATTTTTTCCTGCCTTTACCAGTCTATTTTTGTAGTGACTGAGTCTCCTTATACCTCTTTAAAAATTTAGAAATGCCACCTTTGGTTAAGTTTCCACCAATTTTTCTTCTAATTTCTTCATAAGTGAAGCCTTGTTCACTTAATAGTACTATTTTACATCGCTTTCTGGGTGACCAATCAACTCTTTGCGTCATTTATTTAATTTTATTAAGTTTTACTAGCTCACTAAATGAAACAACACACACACACACACACACACACAAAACAAAAAACAACCAACTTGATAGCAATTACATAACACACTGACAAATGTTCTTCTCTCAGCTCCAGTACATGACATCAATAGCTGAATCCTACTGTGACCTGATTGGCTGATTGCCAAAGTAAGATGACACATGACTGGCTCTCTAAACACTCATGCTCATTGGCTACATTCAAATGAAGGAAAGCTACTTAATATCAACCTAAGCAAGTTGAGCTTTCTTTTTCTGGTTATTTGGCTATAACTTTTCATAGAACACAGATAATGTAGCACACTTTGTTGCATTACATTTTTGATGAAATTATGTTTCCATTGATATATAATTTTATGGTATTATTCTAAACAGAAGTGGTGTTATGAGCCATCAAACCTCAAAAATACACTTTTTCCAAAAGGTTTCCACAATTTTGGCCACTACTGTATGCTCAGAAAATTTTGGTTCAACACTTAACTGTTCACAAATTCACGAGCGGCCAGAATTGCTGTATTGAAGCCTTCAATTTGAAATTGGTTCGAAAGTTTAATATCCCCTCCCCCAGGGGAGGATCCAGAATTTTCGTGAACGGGTGGAGGCGCAAGTGTCGGGAATAACCGGGGACCTTCCTCATATTTTTCCTCAAAATGAAAGTGTTCTTAGTATGTCTATAAATTCTTCCAATTAATTAAGGGAAGTAATATACTTTTAAGTAATACATTCTTTCACGAAAAATTATTCAATTTGTTATTAAAACCTAACAAATTGAAGCTTTTCCTTGGTCCTGAGAGGGAGGCCCCCCCCTCCTCTGGATCCGCCGCTGTAACACCCTGAAGCATATTTTCTGCCATGTCGTTTGCTCACACTGTTACAGAAAAGAGTATGTCATACCATGTAACTATACCCAATAAGAATTCATAACTCTGAAGTTCATGTACTGCCAATGAGCGAGCTTCACATTTGATTTTACGATCATTTACTGTGTCTGCAACTTCAAGAAGTGCGTCTCTTACTTCTTTTGCTTGGTATCTAATGGATTTAACACTTTCTATACGGCTTTCCCATCTAGTGTAACAGGACTTTTTTACGGTAATATAAAGAACATATTTGAGCATAATGTTCCATCGAGTAGGAGATGCTTCAAATATAGAATAGATTCTACCAATTACACCAAAAAAAGTAATCGTCTTTGCAGAACATTTAGCCATGTCTCCTAAGAGTAAATTTAAATTGTGGCATGCACATGGCATGAAAAATGCTGTAGGATTTAACTGAAGAACTCGAGCTCGGACACCATTATTTACACCCTTCATAGTAGCGCCGTTATCATACCCCTGGCCCCTGCAGTCTTTTAAGGTTAAACCAAGCTCATCCAGGGCTACCAAGAGACGGTCAGAGAGGTGTTTTCCAGTAGATGACACAGTTTCTATAAATTTAATGAAGTGTTCCTCAACTTTAAAATTCTCATCTGAAATATTAACTAATCTAACGTCCAACGACATTTGCTCCTGATAACTTAAATCGGGAGTGCAATCTAGTATAACTGAAAAGTACTTTGATTTCTTAACATGGTCTACAATTTATTTTGTTACTTTAGATGCCATTAGATTAATGAGTTCATTCTGAATTTGGCTACCCGAACAATGGTCGTGAATTTCGCTATTTTTGATGCGTCTTAAATCCACTTGTAAAACAGGGTCAAATTTTGCAATCATTTGTATCAACCCAAGAAAATTGCCATTGTTGGGCGAATACAGAGTGTTGTTATCACCTCTAAATGCAAGGTTATGTTCAGCCAAATACTGAATAACATATAAATTGCGTTTCAAGACTTCGCGCCAATGCTGCTTTTCTTGAAAACTGAGTGACCTTTGTTTGTCGTCAATGGTGAGGCTTTTCGCAAGTCTAAGCTCGTACTCAGTCCACCTTTTGATACGTTCTACGTGATTTGGGGAAATTTCATGACTCTTCAACCTATGACTTAAATGTCTCCAGTCGCAAAACCTTTCACGTGCTAACATGGCCCCATTTGTGTTTCCGAATTATTTACAGGAAAAACAGAAAACTTTATCTTTTTTCTTTGAGTAAATCAACCACCTCCTGTTTACTGTTTCTCCGTTGTGTAAAATACGCTTATAGTGTTCTGGCGAAAAGTACCGCTTTTCGTCATCACTTGAGTAATCATAGTTTACCACACAAATCGGGCCCTTTTGCAAGATTGCATCAAACTGTGTGTTGTTTAAAACAGGCGGTCACTCACCTCTATTTAACAGTAGAACAAATTCTTCACTTGTTCGAAATGGTGAATCACATTCCTTCACATCAGATATTTGTGTAAGCTGGTCAGAGACACTCGCAACATTGTTATCACTTGCTCTGACTTGAACAACATCCACATTATTATCACTGGATTCTTTATCTTCGATGCAATTTGAAGTAAACGATGAACTGCTGGCCACAGGAACTGAAGCTGAATGTAGTAAAAATGTATCGAAGGCACCTTCCTGACTTCGTAAAAACATTTCTCTTCTTTCCCTTTTCTTTGCTTTTTGATAACCTGATTCGAATTTACGGAACTTATCCCGTTCTCTAGACACCTCAACTCAACTCACCTAACGCAAACTGTATTCTTAAAAAAGTTAATTAGTTACATTCGAAGTAGAGAAGTGAACCTGGTTAAAACAAGCACGAATGAGCAACCGAAGAAAGTTAATAGATCGCCAAACACAGCGGCCAGCTGACTTCACACACACGCACAACTGGTTTTGCTTTGGAAAAACAGCTTGGGAAAATCCACAAAAAGTGGATCCCAAGATAGGCGGTAAAACTCAAAGAATTTCGCGACGTGATGTCCACTTACACTCGTCAATCACAGAGTTTTCAGCGGCGAGAAGAAAATATATTGCTGTCGGCATGTGTTAGACTTATCAAGGTAATACCATCTGGCCCCGCCCACCATACTCAGGGTCTCTCAGAGATACAGAAGCACCGATCTTAGCGCGCTGCACTTTGAATCAGGAAGGGGGAGCGTCTGTATGACATCACTGTGATGTTTGTGTATGCGGACTCGCGGAGAACTGGGATGGTAATTCATATGTTTTGAACTGCCGGTTTTTTTGTCTGTGTCATCATCATCATCATTGTCAACCATTATCAATCCACTACTGGACGAAGGTCTCCCCAAGTTTCCTCCACAACGGTCTGTCTTGTGCCAGTCTCCTCCATGTCGCACTGGCCGCTGCCTTGGCCAGGTACATTCCAGCTGCCGGAGACTGAGGGCCAAGATTTAAGTTGTGGAGTCATTTTGGAGGGGTTTGGCCATAACTCACCACGCTGGCCAAGCGGGTTGGTGAGTGTGGGATAGAATTTCCTCTAACCCCGATGGTATAGTTATACCGCTATGGGCGGTCGTCAGAGCCCCTTTAGTGGGAACAGGATGCACCACGAGAAGGCGGGGTTGACATTTGTCAAGGAGAGGCTGTGTTGTTACGCATCACCTGACCTTACTTAATGTTATATTTTTCTTTTTTTTCTCTCTTTTGTTTTATTTTATCTTATTTATCCACCAGCGCGAGGCCCTGTACGGTCGCACGCGCCGCACACCCTTAACGGCGGCCCTGGGCAGTAGAATTATTGCTCAGAATCCTTTTTTGTTTGCTCAGCAGTTTATCCCACAAAATTGCCATCTGAAAAAAGTTCCAGAAGTTAGTGCGCTTTTAGAAATAAATTTGTTATGAGAAGTTGCTGAATCAAGAGTTCGCACTTTCGGCTGTTGCTGCCCACTTGGGATACAACTCGGAAAGGGGGAAGGAGCTGAAGACTTCTCCCAACATTAACAACACAGAGACAGTAAATTGACAATCGGGGAAACTCCGAGGGTTGGTTGCTTAAACAGGCGGCAGGGAAAGCAGTTCGGCCTCCACCAGACCCCCGCTTACAACCCCCGCTGCTTGTGAGATGTGTGGGTGGGTTGGGGGATCAGAAAGGAAACAGTAGAAGAGCACACTAACGCGGATGGATACCGTTCTTGCGGAGTCGTGATAAGGCTCTGCCGCCTTTACCAACAGTACACTTTTAGGGTGAATTGGAGTATGGTATATAACAGAATGTTTTAATTAAAGAATTTATGAGGTGCTTCGTTGTGGGTAAGTGTGTTATATAGTGGACCACAAGTCTAAATTTCCCGGCCTGGTTTGGTCGACCCAATCCGTCCCTTTTGTCGACTGTTATCAATTCACTGCAGGACGAAGTATAACGAAGTGAATTTCTCCGTCATTTTTGGTCTACGCCGGGATTCGAACCCGAGGCCGCTTATTCCGGAACAAGTTGCTCTACCAATTAAGCTACGCGGACATTTGTTCTGATTCCTATCTGCCTTTATGTCGTGTGCGTCCTGCTGGCAGGTACGTCACATCTCCTAGTACGTTATATCATCTCCCGCTTATTTATTTTTTTTTTTTTTCGAAGTGCTGCTCTTATTTTTCCTATCTCGCGGTGTGGAAATAACATCACACCATTGCGAGATTGTGAACGGTCGGGTCATCCGGATAGTTCGGGCGCCATTATAACGAAGTGAATTTCTCCGTCATTTTTGGTCTACGCCGGGATTCGAACCCGAGGCCGCTTATTCCGGAACAAGTTGCTCTACCAATTAAGCTACGCGGACATTTGTTCTGATTCCTATCTGCCTTTATGTCGTGTGCGTCCTGCTGGCAGGTACGTCACATCTCCTAGTACGTTACAGAAGGTCTTCCCAAGTTTCTTCCACAACGGTCTGTCTTGAGCCAGTCTCCTGCCTGTTACACTGTTAAAAATTTTGTGGTAGGTTGCACCAAAAAGTGGAGCTACTCCAGCTGCAACACTTTCTGAGAAAAGATACACCACTGTGTGGGGCAAACAAAACCCAACAACATGGTGCAACCTTGCACCATAATGTGGGGCAACCTTGTTCCATAACGTGGTGCAAAGTTGCACCATGTTGTTGGGTTTTGTTTGCCCCACACAGTGGTGTATCTTTTCTCAGAAAGTGGTGCGGCTGGAGTAGCTCCACTTTTTGGTGCAACCTACCACAATTTTTTTAACAATGTACTCCCGCATGCTTTCGAATTTCATCAACACATCTCCCATGTGGTCTTCTGGGTCTTTTTCTGTCCCTTGGAATCCAGTCTAAAATTTCGGTTGTCCGTCGGTGGTTCGTTCTTCTGGAAATATGTCCAGCCCATTGCCATTTCAGGGATTTTACTCTGATCATGATGTCTTCCACTCTTGTCATTTTCCTTATCCACGAATTCCTCTTTTTATCTTTCTTGGTTACACTAAGCATGCATCTCTCCAGGCGTCTTTCAAAGATAATCCGCTTCTACTACTTTGTACCGCAAGAAAGCTACTACTTCTTCAATTCCGCATTCAGCTCATATCCAGATTACAACTCCAACTTACAATGGCACGTAAAACTGCTCAACTTTCGAATTTTCATTCCACGTGGAAGACGTCTACTGGTTGGATGTCTGTTCACCGCAATCGTATCTCTCTTAGAAACTAGAACTTCGTACCTTCAGATTCATCATTACGTGATGCTTCATTTAATATGTTTGTTCTGAATCAAATATGACTTCTAAAACAACCGTTTTGGAAAAAATTTCTTTCATTGCTTCATCAAGTATCACATTATGTTTTTTATATCAACTGACTTTCTTTTTTTTTTTTTTTGCGAAGTTTAATCTCAGCACTTGTGTTTTAATATACACTATCTACCAACAAGTAATTGGACACCTGTGATAGCAAAGGAAAACGAAGTTTATTCACCTTCAATAGTTGGTGGAGCCTCCACGAGCGGCGATTACAGCTGCGATCCTGCGGGGCATACTCTCAACCAGGCGTTGTACGACGGCTAGCGGTATTTTCTTCCACTCGGCTTGGAGAAGACAGGTCAGTTCCTTCACCAATTTCGGACGGTGGGGGCACCCCTGAATTCGACGCTCCAACTCGTCCCAGAGGTGCTCGATAAGATTAAGGTCCGGGCTCTGAGCAGGCCAGTCCATTCGATTAACCCCATTGTCACCATACCAAGCCATGGTGGACCTCGCAACATGACAGGTGCCATTGTCATCCTGAAAGTAACATGGGTCCACCCCGTAAAACTGCCACAACGTAGGAAGCGCATGGTCATTCAAAATGGTGCAGTAGGTCTCGGCGTTGAGTCTACCAGGAATTGCGACCAAGGGTCCCGTGCCATACCAGGAGAAACACCCCCATAGCATAATTCCACCGCCGCCGAACTTCACAGTTGGCACAATACATTCCGGCAGGAGACGTTCTCCAGGCAGACGCCAAACCCAGACAATGCCATCCGAACGGTAGAGGGTGAACCTTGATTCGTCGCTCCAGAGAAGCTGTTTCCACTGTTCAACGGTCCACTGCCGACGTTCTTTGCACCACGTTAGCCGAGCAGCGCTATTGGACTTGGTGATCAAAGGCTTGTGGGTGGCAGCACGTCCATGATAACCGAGCAGATGGGCTTCCTTACGGATGGTATTCATCGAAAGAACACTCCCGGGTGCCTGTTGAAACTCCTCGCGGATGTGGCCCATCGATTTGGTGCGGTTCTTCCGAATTTCTCTGGCCAGCCCCGTCGGTCTCTAACTCCCAGTTTTGTGGGTCTGCCGGGTCGGAGCACATTCCGACAGTCACCTCTCATCTTCAACTTGCCAATCACGTAGGCCACTGTCGATTTTGGGTACTTCAACTCGCTGGATATGCCACGTATAGATCGGCCATTTCTGTGATACCCGATAATTACACCTTTCTCGAAATCAGAGAGCTCCGAAATGCAAGGCATCTTGCATGCGACTGGTTGCGTTGTTGTTTCCCACACGATATTTAAAGGCGGCGGCCGTGACGTGTATAAGGACCGCAGATATCGTCGATTGCAGGGGTGTCCAATTACTTGTTGGTTGATAGTGTATGTTTTCTCTCATTTAAGTTAGCTTATTCACGTATATTATTGCTATTGTACTATGGAAATAAGTTATTTCTTGTAAAAATATCAGAACTGCCAGATTCTCATCAGAACAGTCGTGCAAAAAGAAGTTCCTGTGTTCTACTGTTCTCACGGTTTGCAGGTGTGCATGGATCACTTTTCAGCACTCAATGGTTTCTTCTTTTTGTTTAAGCGGCTTGAGTGCTTGACCTACTTTAGCGCTCCTAACACGTGTTAAGAAAAGCATTCGTTCATAGCTGCGCAAAATGTTTATCTTTAAGTGGAAGATTAATGTTTTAACGGACTTAATTCCTCAGCTTATACACTGCTGGCCACCCAAAGTGCAACACCAAGAAGGAAACATCCGATTGGCCTGAAATTCGCAGCATGCGTCGCCCGCGAGAGGACATACAAGGGCATATGCAAATCATGTGCGCCCGGCACGCCACCGAGAAGCACTATAAGAAGGGTGCACAGAAGGCGGGGTGTAAGTAGTGGAACTGTGTTGTGCTGCCGGACCTGTGCGTGGGAAGCTTCCTGATGCCTCGTCGCATAATGCGGCAGTCATTCCAGCACGTTTTGGAGTTCGACAGAGGACGAATAGTGGCTTATCGCGACAGCGGTTTATCGTACCGAGACACCGCCGCCCGTGTGGGACGACATCCAGCCACAGTGAGGAGAGTATGTATTCGGTGGGTGCAGGAGGGTCGGACGGACCGATGTGAGCGATTGCTGCAGCCGCGGTACATCACCGAACGAGAGGAACGGCATGTTGTGCGGCGAGCATTGACGGCTCGCACCGCCACATCACGAACGTTAGCGTAAGAGTTTAACTGTGTTGCGCAACAACCTGTGTCAGCACGTACCGTTCGACGTCGTCTGCAGGAGCAGGGACTTGTCGCACGGCGCCCATTGCTCCGATTACCATTGAGTTACACCACCGGCGAGTGCGGCGGCAGTGAGCTGTTAAACGCCGCACCTGAACTACGGAATGGCACGACATTGTCTTCTCCGATGAATCCCACTTCTGCCCGCAACACCACGATGGTCGGATCCGCGTGTGGCGGCACCGCGGCGAGAGGCTGTATGACGCCTGCATTATGCATCACCATACCGGTCCGTCGCCTGGCGTTATGGTTTGGGGCGCAATTGGATATCACACCCGCAACCCTCTGGTACGCATCGCCGGTACATTCAACAGCCACCGCACCATCTCGGACGTTTTGGAGCCTGTAGTCCTCCCTTACCTGCAGGACCTGCCAGCGGCCACATTTCAACAGGACAACGCGCGCCCGCACGTGGCACGCATCGTGCAACAATTCTTCACGGCCCACAAGGTGTCACTGCTGCCGTGTCCCACCTGTTCTCCCGATATGCCGCCCATCGAACATGTCTGGTCGCTGATAGTCAACCGAGTGGCCCGGCAAGCACCACCCGTGGTTACGCCTGATGAACTGTGGTAACGTGTGGAAGCAGCCTGGATCGACATACCCCAAGCCCACATCCAAAGCCTCTTTCGTTCGATGCCGCGGCGTGTAGCGGCCGTTATTGCCAGCCATGGGGGCCACACGAACTATTGATGTCTGCGTGTTCCGCAAGTCGCACGGGCCTGTAAGCTCAATCGTTTCATCTTTGTATCTGTTGTTATGTGTCCAGTAAATCTGGCTTTGCTATCTCGCAATTGGATATCACTCTTGGTGTTGCATTTTGGGTGGCCAGCAGTGTATAAATCAAGATTTTATCTTTTCATGTCTTCATGTACTGCCATTTATTTAATCTTTTAAGCTGCCAATGCTTTATGTATATTTTTGTTCATTAGCATAATAAAGTATTATGATTTCAGTTGTCTGCTGTCTTTATACGTCTTTTTTAAGGAAAGGTCCACGTCTCTGCTCCATACGTAAGCACTGGGAGGATGCATTGATTAAACACTTTTCTTTTAAGACACAGTGTCATATTGCTCTTGCAAATTGTACTGTTTCTTCCAAAAGCTCTCCATCCAAGTTTTATACGTCGATTAATTTTTCATCAATGTGACTTTTGCTTGATATCTGCTGTCCAAGGTAAATGTAGCTGTCGGTTATCTCTAGCTTTTCCCGACCCATCGACAAATACTCACTTCTTGTAAAAGTACATCAGTTTTGTCTGCTGAAAGTTCATTTTTATTCCCACTTCTTTACTCTTGTCCGCAAGTTTCTGGATCATACTCCGCAGCTCTGTCGGTATTGTACTTTGAAGGATCATACTCTGCAGCTCAAAAGTATATATAAAAGCAATGATGATGATATATCATCATCATCAATCCACTGCTGGACGACGATCTTACCAAGTATGACGAAGTAAATTTCTCCGTCATTTTTGGTCCACGCCGGGGATCAAACGCGAGTCCACTTATTCCGGAACAAGTCGCTCTACCAACTGAGCTACGCAGACGTTCGTTCTTGCTGCTATCTGCCTTTATGTCGTGTGCGTCCTGCGGGGCAGGCACGTCACACAAGTTTCTTCCACAACGGTGTGTCTTGAGCCAGTCTCCTCCAGGTTACTCCCACATGATTTCCAATTTCATCCATCCATCTCCAATGTGGTCTTCATCTGGGTCTTTTTCTGTCCCTTGGAATCCAGTACAAAATTTGGGTTGTCCATCGGTGGTCTGTCCTTCTGGCAATATGTCCAGCCCATTGGCATTTTAGAGATTTTATTCTGATCATGATGCCTTCCACTCCTGTCATTTTCCTTATCTACGAGTTCCTCTTCTCATCTTTTCTGGTTATACCAAACATGCATCTCTCCATGCATTCTTTCAGTTGTCTGCAGTCTTTGTATGTCTTGTTCGGTTAAGGTGCACGTTTGCGCTCCATATGTAAGCATTGGAAGGATGCATTGATTAAACACTTTTCCTTTAAGTCATAATGGCGCATTGCTCTTAAAATATGTATTGTTTCTTCCAAAAGCTCTCCAACCAAGTTTTATACGCCGACTGATTTCTTCATCAATGTGACCCTGACTTTTTTTTTTTTTTTTTTTATTGAAGGTTTAACGACCACCGTGAGCAACTCGATGGGTTATAAACAGCTCCCCATCCCTACTTTAGGGCCACTGGTTCCAGGGAAGGGAGAGAGCCAATGCCCTAAGACAAACACAACATCCATGCCTCACCGGGATTCGAACCCTGACCCATTTCGGAAGAATGGTCATAAGCCCACTGCGCCCCACCGGGACGGCGACCCTGCCTTGATATCTGTTGTCTAAGGTAAATGCAGAATATTCAAAGCAAACAGAATATATCGCCCTGGAGTGGGAATGTAGGTATCGATTACTTTCAGCTTTTCCATATCAATCGATAAATCTTCATTGCTTGTAAAAAACTGTACATCAGTTTTGTCTTCTGAATGTTCATTTTTAATCCCACTTCTTTACTCTTGTCAGCGAGTTTCTGGATCATACTCTGCAGCTCTGAAGGGGTAGTTGCAAAAAATGATTACGTCATCAGCAAAACGAAGGTGAGTTAAATAATCTTATATATCATCATCATCATTGTCAACCATTAACAATCCGCTGCTGGATGAAGGTCTCCTCAAGTTTCTCCCACAACGGTCTGTCTTAGGCCAGTCTATTTGTGTGTGTGTGTGTGTGTGTGTGTGTGTGTGTGTGTGTGTTTGTAATGTATCGATATACACTGAAGAGCAATTGGATTAGAGACAGCTGGCGTTATGCAAATGTGGCGCTGTAGGCGGCTCTGTAAACGGAAACGACATGACATATGCAGCGATCCGACAATATAAGGAGTGATGCGACGGGAATCAGTAGGAGTCGGACGCAGTATGGGTAAGACGAAGGATCTAAGCGCATTTGATCGTGGGCAAATTGTCGGGGCCCGACGAATGGGTCACTCCATCTCGGAAGTCGTGCAGGCACTGGGATTTTCACGAGCCACTGTGTCACGGGTGCACCGTGAGTACATCAAATCCGGTAAAACCATCCCTGCAAGGGCCAACTGCCGTGGACAACAGCGTGTGGATGAGCGGGGTCATCGTCGGCTAGCTCGCATTGTAACAGCGAATACACGGGCCACAGTGCAAAAATCACTCGGCAATTTAACGCTGGTGCACAAAAACGTGTAAGCAGCCACAACATCCAGAACCATCTCCTCGCTATGGGGTACAAAAGCCATCGTCCCACGAGGGTACCGCTGCTGACCACACATCACAGGGTGCAAAGATTAGCATGGGCGCGGGAACATCGCCACTGGCCCTAGACATGTGGAAAATTTTACCTGGACTGATGAGTCGAGATTCACGTTGGTACATGCGGATGGCAGGATACGAGTACGGCGCAAACCACATGAAGCGATGGATCCTTCTTGCCAGCAGGGCACTCTTCAAGCTGGTGGGGGTGGCATTCTCGTCTGGGGACTGTTTACGTGGACTGAAATGGGACCCCTGGTACGTGTGACATCTCCCCCCACAGGTCAACGTTACCGGGATACCCTGGACGACCATTTGCGCGTCTTCAACATCCCACTGGGGACCTCATCCTAAAACACGACAATGCACCATGCCATTGCTCCTGAATTGTATCCGAATGGTTGGATGAACACTACACTGACGTGACCTGGCTTCCTTGGCCAGCTAGGTCATCTGACCTCAATCCCATCGAGCACATCTGGGATGCCATCGAGAGGTGTTCAAGGCTATTACCCCCTCCATGAAATCTTCGTGAACTGTGGGAGCTTGTTCAGGGGCCGTGGATTCGTATGGCTTCCCAACGCTTCCGGTGTCTTGTCGAGTCCATGCCGAGACGAATCGCCGCCGTCATCAGGGCGAAAGGTGGTGCTACACGTTACTAGACAGGTATATCTAATTCAATTGCTCCTCAGTGTATATTGTGTACAGGAAAAAAAAACTTTTCCGTGTGCAACTTGGAATAAAATCAAACCCGAGGGGGTTAATGTCCTGTAATCTCTTTTCCTCTCATGTTAACTTAATTACGTGTTGTTACATGTTACGGTTATTACAGAGTCTTAATTAAGTAATTATTACAGAACTCAAAACCAAAGATTTTATGTTAAAAAATTCCGAAATGTAGTTCTGTCAGGATAAAACCCCTCAAATTGTAGTTTTTAAATTTATAAATGTCCTTAAAAATTGTGAATTTAGTTTAAATAGTTTAGATTTGTTGAATTCATTTTAGAAAGGCTGAAATTCTTGATCATTGTCAAAATGGTAATCATTTTTTTTTAATTTTAGGTAACTATTCTAAGCATTACCTTAGTTTAAAAATTATTTTTATTAATTTTTTCCTGTTTTTTTTTTTTTCGCAAATTCGACATAGGAGTAACCCATGACACAGGAGCAACCATGTTTACTTGGTCTTTGGCGAAATGAAAAAGTTGTTATTTGTGTCGGCTCTTGAAAACACCACAAGTGGCAGTAATCAACATTTTCTGGAATCCTTTCATCTTTTTGTGAAGCAATTTTTGACTAGTTCTTTGATTTCTTAAAATTTGAAAATGGTTTTGGCTTATGAGAGTTTTTGCGTTTGCTAATTTGTTTAACTATTCCTCTTGAAAATTCTATTCTGCAGCTTCATGAGCACTTACAGTAGATATTCAACGTTTTTTGCAGTTTGGTTTTTGTTGGGGTTATATGTATGTATGTATCCTTCCAATTCTTACATATGGAGCAGAGACGTGGAGGTTAACTGAAAAAGAGATATAAAGGCTGCAGACAACTCAAAGCAGCATGGAGAGATGCATGCTCAGTGTAACCAGGAAAGGTAAGACGAGGAACTCGTGGATAAGCGAAATGACAAGAGTGGAAGACATCACGATCAGAGTAAAATCCCTGAAATGGCAATGGGCTGGACATATAACCAGGAGAACGGACCACCGATGGACAACCGAAATTTTAGACTGGATACCAAAGGACAGAAAAAGACCCAGAAGAAGACCACATGGGAGATGGGTGGATGAAATTCAAAAGCATGAGGGAATGACATTGAGGAGACTGGCTCAAGACAGACAGTTGTGGAAGAAACTTGGGGAGACCTTTATGCAGCAGTGGATTGGTAATGGTTGACAATGATGATGATGATAATGTGTGTGTGGGGGGGGGGGATAGAAAGACAGATGGGGGCCGTAATATTTTGTGGCTTGTCCCGGGCGCAGAAATGCCTAGTTTTGCCTCTGACTGAGAGAATAAGTAATTTTCTTCAGAAGAATCATGTTACTCAAGTTTTATCACAAATTTACTGAAATGAATTTTTCTGAAACATGAAAGGGAAAATTTACTCTTTTTCGTTCAATTCTACAGTGATATGATACTTCAGCTGTGTGATAGTGAAAAGATTCAAATAAATATGACATGAAGGAAATTACTTTTAAAAGAAAACAAACTATATACAGTATATGCAATATACTCATAACTATATACAGTATATACAATATACTCATAACTACACTGCTGGACAATTGCTAAGGACGGATCATAAACGACTATATAGCGCATAAAAAAGTAAGTGTGGTTGGATGCCAAGTGAAATAAAATAATGTCAGAATGCCAGGACATTACAAGAAAGACAATTTATTGTGCTCTGAAATCCAGAAAGCTTTGGAACATGTTCAAGAGACAAACAGGCCATTTTGTGCAGAATACGTAAACGTGAAAAAAAATGCAATTACCGTCCGCAGGCGTTCAGGCGTAAGATGTCAGTACGGGATATGGCCACCATGGAGGGCGATGCAAGATTCCACACGTCGTGTCATGCTTTGCACAACATTATCAAGCAGCTGTTGGGGTAATTTATCCCATTCCTCTGTCAGTGCACGGATGAGGGTGTCCTTGTTTATTGGAGGGCATTGGCGACCAGCGAGACTGCTCCCCAAAGCATCCCACACATTTTCAATGGGATTCAGATCTGGAGAACGTGCTGGCCATACGAGGCGTTGAATATCCTCGCTCTCAAGACACTCCTGGACAGCGACTGTTCGATGACATGTTGCGTTGTCGTCCATGAAAATGAAACTATCACCGACAGCACCACGGAACATGCGAACATGAGGTAGCAGAACATCATTAATGTATCGTTGGCCAGTCATAGTCATAGTTGGAAGCACATAGAGGGACGTACGGCCATTGATCATAATGCCAGCCCATACCATGACACTACATGTCGGATATCGGTCCCTTTCCTGTATGTTTGCTGGACAATATGCAGTACCACTATCACGCCAGATCAGTTGTCGTCGACAATCAGACGATAGACTGTATCTACCCTCATCTGAGAAGAGGACAGCAGACCAGTCGTTATCAGTCCAATTGCGATGTTGATGGCACCATTGCAAACGGGCGGTACGGTGACGTCTGGACAATGAGATGCACACAACAGGACGGCGGGCTTATAGTCCTCCTTCATGCAAATGTCTGGCGACAGTTTTTCGGGATATCCGCTTGCCAGTAGCAGCCATAAACTGATTTGCTACCTCACTAGCTGTGCTGCGCCGGTGTCTTTTTGTTGATGGCACTATGTACCGATCTTCTGCAGGTATTGTACTGCGAACACGACCTCCCCCGTGACGTTTGCTACACTCTCCATTTGTTTGAAATGATTTCCAAAGCGTTGAAACTACACTGTGGCTGACGTCGAACTCCCTGGCCACATCTGTTATTTTTCGCCCTTCTTCAATCTTGCCAATAATACGGCCACGCGTAAAATCATCTAGGTGATGTCGGGAAGACATACTGAAAATTGCAAATTCGTCAATTGATTCTTTCCCTTTCAACTTTGCGTTTGAACAACAACGGTCATTACGCGTCAAATCCTTTATATCTCTTATCAGCGCTATGACGTCACGAACAAGTTCGGCAATCCAAATTTGCATATGCACAACACGTCTTACTGTATCCCGCACTTATGCTAATTTCCACATTTTCCTGTTTTCCATTTTATGGTTGCTATCGTTGCTATTGTCATCCGTCCTTAGCAATTGTCCGTCAGTGTATATACAGTATATGTATATACTCGTACATATACAGTATGTATATATTATATATAATCGTACACTGTTAAAAAATTTGTAATAGGATGCCCCAAAAAGTGATGCTACACCAGCTGTGTGTATATACATATATATATATCATCATCATCATTGTCAACCATTATCAATACACTGCTGGACGAAGGTCTCTCCAAGCCTCTTCCGCAACGGTCTGTCTTGTGCCGGTCTCCTCCATATTACTCCCGCATACTTTCGAATTTCATCCACCCATCTCCCATGTGGTCTTCTTCTGGGTCTTTTCCTGTCCCTTGGAATCCAATCTAAAATTCCGACTGTCCATCGATGGTCTGTTCTTCTGGCAGTATGTCCAGCCCATTGTCATTTCAGGGATTTTACTCTGATCATGATGTCTTCCACTCTTGTCATTTTTCGGATCCATGAGTTCCTCTTCTTATCTCTCCTGGTTACACGAAGCATGCACCTCTCCATGCTGCTTTGAGTTGTCTGCATCCTTTGTATGTCTCTTTTAGTTAAGGTCCACGTCTCTGCACCATACGTAAGCACTGGAAGGATGCATTGATCAAACACTTTTCTTTTAAAACATAATGGCATATTGCTCTTGAAAATTATGCTGTTTCTTCCAGAAGCTCTCCAGGCAAGTTTTATACGCCGATTAATTTCTTCATCAATGTGACCCTCACCTGATATCTGCTGTCCAAGATAAACGTACGCATCTGTTATCTCCAGCTTTTCTCCATCAATCGATAAATCTTCATTTCTTGTAAAAGCATTGTACATCACTTTTGTCTTCTGAAAGTTCATTTTTAATCCCACTTCTTTACTCTTGTCAGCAAGTTCCTGAATCATACTCTGCAGCTCTGATGGGGTAGTTGCAAAAATGACTACGTCATCAGCAAAACGAAGGTGAGTTAGAAAATCTCCATTAATCTTTATCCCTTTGTTTTCCCAGTTCAGTGATTGAAAGACATTTTCCAATGTGGCATTAAAGAGCTTGGGAGATATGGTGTCACCTTGTCTCACTCCGTTTCCAACTTTTATGTGTGCTGTATTCTCAAACAGCCGAATCTGAGCACTTGCATTTTCATAGATGTTATTAATAATATTAATGTATGCATCTTCAATACCGCAGGATTTCAAAGCCATTGTAACTGCTGATGGTTTCACTGAGTCAAAGGCCTTTTCATAATCGATAAAAGCCATGCACAATGGAAATTCACATTCCCTCGCTCTTTCAATTACTTTTCTCAGTACATGGATATGATCTATAGTGCTGTAGCCACTCCTGAATCCAGCTTGATCTCTTGGTTGAGCCATGTCCAGTGTCACCTTCAAGCGGTGTGAAAGAACTTTAGTGAAGATTTTATAAACCACTGATAGGAGGCTGATAGGTCTGTAGTTCCTGAGATCCTGAATGCCACCTTTTTATGTAGCAGGATCATTGTAGCGTTGTTCCAATCATCAGGAATCTTCCCTTTATTAAGGCATCGAGTGAAAACTTGGGCGAGTACTGTTTCAATTTCTCCACTTGTTTCTTGTACGATGTCTATAGTAATTCCATCTTCTCCTGGAGCTTTCCCCCGCTTCATGTTCTTGATTGCATGTGCAACTTCTGCTGGGAGGACTGGTAGAACTCTGGTACTGGTACCTTTCATGATGTCTGGAGTGCATGTATCATCCCTTTCATATAATTTGGAGTAGAAATCTTCCACTCTTGTCAAAATTTCGCCTCTATTTCTTGTTATAGAACCATCTTCTTTCTCAGTGACATATTCTGTTCTCTTCTCTTACTGAGATGTCCCTTTGCTATTTAGGCTTTGTTTGTTTTCAATTGCTTTCCTCACTAGTTCACAGTTGAATTTCCTTACGTCTTTGGTGATACTTTTTCGTACTGTCTTGCATAGCTCTATATATTCCCCTTTGGAAGTCACATCTTCTTTAGTTGTCCTCATCTCTCTTCTTTTTTGCATCAACATTTTGGTTTTAACCTGATAATTTGCTCACATGCATTTTGTTCTTAGACCCAGCTAATTTGTTACTGTTTCCATAAGAGCTTTGGTTGCTTTTCTGTTAGCTTCAGAGATGTCCACTTCTTCTGATGTTAGACCTTCTAGAATAGAGAATCTGTTACTCAGTTCTAATTTGAAGGTATTATGCTGCTTTTTAAGGTTGGTCACGTCAATACACTTTGTTTGTTTTATGAGCTTGCCACGCTCGAATTTAGCATTGAGGTGTATCTTACATCTCACCATTCTATGGTAACTACCTGTGTTGAACTTGTTCAGCGCTCTGCAGTCTTCCATGACAAATTTCTTGTTACACATAATAAAATCAATTTCACTTGTCCATCCATTGGGATGCCCCCATGTCCATTTCCTTTGCGGCTTTTTCTTGAAAAAGTAGTTCATGATGATAAACCCTTCTGGCTCTGCAAACTCTACGTGAGTATTTTCGCGCTGGTTTCTGTTACCGTGACCGAATTTACCTACTGAAGTTTCATTCTGTTGCCGTTGCCTTATTTTTGCATTGAAATCTCCCATAATTATCTTCAAGTGATGTTTGCCTTTATTATTTAGATGACAAATTTCCTCATAAAAATTTTAAATTTCTTCTTCAGGATGACTTGTGATGGGTGCATAAGTTTGAATAATCTGAGCCTGGTATCTTCTCGAGAGTTGGATAACGAGTCTTGCAGCTCTGTCAGAGAAACTTTCAACTTCTACAACTTTATCCTTCAGTTTCTTGTTTATTATAAATCCAACACCACTAGTTCTGCCAGTATCTGTCCCACGATAATAGAAGAGATGTCCACTTTTCAGTTCAATGAGATCTTCTCCTTTTCTCCTTACTTCACTAAGCCCGACGATGTCCCACTTGATCCTTTGTAGTTCTTCTTCCAATTCAAGGAGCCTTGAATCAGAAGATAGGGAGCGTCAGCTATACGTAGCCAAGGTCAGCATCAGATGGCAACCTAGTCCGGTCCTCCGGTGATTCTTAGCACCCTCTGCCTTAATGTCGCACTGGCCGCTGCCTTGGCCAGGTACATTCCAGCTGCCGGAGTCTGAGGGCCAAGATTTAGGTTGTGGAGTCATTTTGGAGGGGTTTGGCCGTAACTCACCACGCTGGCCAAGCGGGTTGCTGAGTGTGGGATAGCATTTCTTCTAATCCCGATGGTATAGTTATATCGCTCTTGGCGGTCGTCAGAGCCCCTTTAGTGGGAACAGGATGCACCACGAAAAGGCGGGGTTGACATTTGTCAAGGAAAGGCTGTGATGTTACTACCCGCCTTTGTCCGGGATTTAGGTTTAATAATTTCATATTCCCTTATATGTCACTGAAAAACAGGGGGAAAAATTGATGCTTGCAAGAAAGAAAAAAGCTGATTTCACAAATTCGGTTATTACAAATTATTTATTCATAGTGTGATTATTTCAGCACTTGGCCGTACATAATATTTTTGGCTTCTCCTTCATCGGCGACAATATATAATTTTGTTGGATACTTTGCTCTTGACATTCCAACATACAGCTGTCCATGTGAGAAGCATCAAATGCATCACGTGCTTTCAGTTTCAGACGTCATTGTGGGGCGAATCTCTGGGATAAAAAAGTTAAAAACGTATCTTTGCGAGTATTTTAAGAAACTTGCTGAAATTTTTATGAACACCATAAATCGTTAATAGGAACATGACCTCCAAATTTCGTCTGAATCGGTAAATAACTTTTTAAATTAGCCGTCAAAAGTTTATTAACCGTTTCTGCGTATATATTTCTGTTTACCGATGAATTAAAAATTCCATGCCTATTTTAAAAAGTTTTGATCGGATTCCGGAGAAATTTTGAGGGACTCCTCTTATTACCAATTCATGGTGTTGGTAAAAATTTCAGCCCGTTTCGTTAAGATTTCGCAAAGTTCGTTTTTGCAATTTTTAAGCACAGTTCTCAAAGAATAGAAACACCTGTGGATGTGCCGCGGCGATGAATGCAGTCACGTGCTTTCAGATAATGATGACGTAGCAAACGACGATGACCTTATTGATTAACTTATTTATTAATTCATAACTCGCGGACGGAACAACGTAGAGATCTTAAAATAGTTGCGTCGGTCTAGAAATTCCAGTATTAATAAGCAATGCAAATTTCACGATCTCACAGATCAGAGTTCGAGAGTTTTTGCTGTTTCAGACAAACAGACGTTTTGTGTTTTATAAAAGAAAACTAGTTATTCACTCACTAGAATAGCTATACTAAAAATAGTAAAACTAACATTAAAATTAATAGGATTCTGAATAGTCTACAGAAGCTCATTAAGGTGATTAAGTACATGCAAAGATTATTAAATACACTACTTGTGTATTTCATAATATTTCTCATGTATTCTGGAGAGTTAATTCTGCTCTTTCTGATCATACAGGTCCACAATCTTAATTATAATTTTTTTCTCTAGTTAAAATCTCCGCGAGTAGGATTTTTTCAGTGTGTGGAGGCCTTCAGCCCCACCCACACTGCCCCCCAGCGACTAGGGAGTGGCAGGGGTGTTTGGAAGTTTGGGTTGAAAGGTCGGCCATGTTTCCTCAAGAGTGGAAGAAGTTAAGTTGCATAAGAGGTAAGCTCTCTTCATTGTCTTTGGGTTTTAGGTTTTCCAGGTTCAATATTTGAACTTCTTGAACATTTTTCTTTTTTTTTTGCTTTAAGCATTTAGGCACTAGCAAGTCTATTAACTTTTTTGCGGATTTTAACTCTTTCTTTTCTTGGTATTTTTGCGCGTTTTTTAGGGAACTAAGGCCAAGCAGCCGGCCGTTTCATTGTTCTTGTAGTCTGCGCTGTGTTTTCAATGCAGTTAAGGTCTTAATAACTACTTAATTATGCACTTAAAGCACTTCTGAAATACTTTGTACGTATTGCAACTAATTGTTTATGTCACATAACCTTCACAAAGCATTTCTTTAGTTTATTATTGTCTTTATTTTATTCTCGTTTTTGTGTTGTCAGAAGTAGTGGAGTAGGGGTTTTTTATAATCCAGTTTTCTTTCAAGAATCTGTGCTTTAGAAAAAAAATTAATATTTCCTTTTTTATTGCAATGTTAAGAATTTGTAATACTTTTGTATTGCTATTCAGGTTTAAATTCTCTCTCAGGCAAACTTGGCAATTTGTTATTACTGAACATTATTTCTGATTCATTATGTCACTCTTACAACTTGAGTTTTCTATAATCATCTTCTTTCTGTTTAATAGTAACAGATGAAGAGCATGGGTCGGGCCAGAAAAGTTATGGATGCAAGCTAAATTGTTAACTAAAGCTTGGTCATACAACTCTGCGGAGGTCATGACATATATATATATATTTTAAAAAAAAAAAAATTTGGTGGGCTTATTACTTGCATCTATGACTTTGCAGAAACCCATTTCCAAATAGGTCTTTGTGGAAGTGAGAAAATGCAGAGTTTTTGCTGGTTCTTGATAAAGCCAAGGCTCAGTATTCTCGACACTTTCTGCATTCAGTTGTTCTTTTTTTCTCTTTTTACTCACACCGGTCAATACATAACCTTTTCTATGTTGTACTTGGTATGAGTCAAAAATTTTTTTTTGCTTCAGTCTCTTCTTAATAGAATAAGATATATATATATATATATATATATATATATCACATCGGGATGTAAGGTCAGGTGATGCGTAACATCACAGCCTCTCCTTGACAAATGTCAACCCCGCCTTCTCGTGGTACATCCTGTTCCCACTAAAGGGGCTCTGGCGACCGCCAATAGCGGTATAACTATACCATCGGGATTAGAGGAAATTCTATCCCACACTCACCAACCCACTTGGCCAGCGTAGTGAGTTATGGCCAAACCCCTCCAAAATGATTCCACAACTTAAATCTTGGCCCTCAGTCTCCGGCAGCTGGAATGTACCTGGCCAAGGCAGCGGCCAGTGCGACATGAAGGCAGAGGGTGCTAAGAATCCCCGGAGGACCGGACTAGGTTGCCATCTGATGCTGACCTTGGCTACGTACAACGGAAGCTCCCTATCTTCTGATTCAAGGCTTCTTGAATTGGAAGAGGAACTACAAAGGATCAAGTGGGACATCGTGGGGCTAAGTGAGGTAAGGAGAAAAGGAGAAGATCTCATCGAACTGAAAAGTGGACATCTCTTCTACTATCGTGGGACAGATACTGGCAGAACTAGTGGTGTTGGATTTATAATAAACAAGAAACTGAAGGATAAAGTTGTAGAAGTTGAAAGTTCCTCTGACAGAGCTGCACGACTTGTTATCCAACTCTCGAAAAGATACCAGGCTCAGATTATTCAAACTTATGCACCCACCACAAGTCATCCTGAAGAAGAAATTGAAGAATTTTATGAGGAAATTTGTCATCTAAATAATAAAGGTAAGCAGCACTTGAAAATAATTATGGGAGATTTCAATGCAAAAATAGGGCAACGGCAACAGAATGAAACTTCAGTAGGTAAATTCGGTCACGGCAACAGAAACCAGCGTGGAAATACTCTCGTTGAGTTTGCAGAGGCAGAAGGGTTTTTCATCTTGAACTCCTTTTTCAAGAAAATGCCACACAGGAAATGGACATGGAGACATCCAAATGGGACGACAAGTGAAATTGATTTTATTATGTGTAACAAAAAATTCGTCATAGAAGACTGCAGTGTGCTAAACAAGTTCAACACAGGCAGTGACCATAGATTGGTGAGATGTAAGATGCACCTCAACACCAAACTTGAACGTGGCAAGCTCATAAGACAAACAAAATGTATTGACATAACCAACCTTAAAAAACACCATAATACCTTCAAGTTGGAACTGAAGAACAGGTTCTCTGCTTTAGAAGGCCTAACATCGGAAGAAGTGGACATCTCTGAAGTTAACAGAAAAGTAACCAAAGCTCTTATGGAAACAGCAACAAAATTAGCTGGGTCGAAGAACAAGTTGCATGTAAACAAATTATCAGGAAAAACGAAAATGTTGATGCAAAAAAGAAGAGAGATGAGGACAACTATAGAAGATGTGACTTCCAAAGTGGAATATATAGAGCTATGCAAGACAGTAAGAAAAAGTATCACTGAAGACGTAAGAAAATTCAACTGTGAACTAGTGAGGAAAGCAATTGAAAACAACCAAAGCCTAAAGATAGCAAAGGGACATCTCAGTAAGGGAAGAAAACAGATTATGGCACTGAGAAAAGAAGATGGTTCTGTAACAAGAAATAGAGGCGAAATTTTGACAAGAGTGAAAGATTTCTACTCCAAATTATATGAAAGGGATGATACATGCACTCCAGACATCATGAAAGATACCAGTACCAGAGTTCCTCCAGTCCTTCCAGCAGAAGTTGCACATGCAATCAAGAACATGAAGCGGGGAAAAGCTCCAGGAGAAGATGGAATTACTGTAGACATCATACAAGAAGCAAGTGGAGAAATTGAAACAATACTCGCCCAAATTTTCACTCGATGCCTTAATGAAGGAAAGATTCCTGAGGATTGGAACACCGCTACAATGATCCTGCTACATAAGAAAGGTGACATTGAGGATCTCGGAAACTACAGACCTATCAGCCTCCTATCAGTAGTTTATAAAATCTTCACTAAAGTTCTTTCACACCGCTTGAAGGTAACACTGGACATGGCTCAACCGAGAGAACAAGCTGGATTCAGGAGTGGCTACAGCACAATAGATCATATCCACGTACTGAGAGAACTAATTGAAAGAGCGAGGGAATATGAACTTCCATTGTGCATGGCTTTTATCGATTATGAAAAAGCCTTTGATTCGGTGAAATCATCAGCAGTTACAATGGCTCTGAAAACCTGCGGTATTGAAGATGCATACATTAATATTATTAATAACATCTATGAAAATGCAAGTGCAAAGATTCGGCTGTTTGAAAATACAACACACATAAAAATTGGAAAGGGAGTGAGACAAGGTGACACCATATCTCCGAAGCTCTTTAATGCCACATTGGAGGGTGTTTTTCAGTCGCTGAGCTGGGAAAACAAAGGGATAAAGATTAATGGAGATTATCTAACCCACCTTCGTTTTGCTGATGACGTAGTCATTTTTGCAACTACCCCATCAGAGCTGCAGAGTATGATCCAGGAACTTGCTGACAAGAGTAAAGAAGTGGGATTAAAAATGAACTTTCAGAAGACAAAAGTGATGTTCAATGCTTTTACAAGAAATGAAGATTTATTGATTGATGGAGAAAAGCTGGAGATAACAGACACGTACGTTTATCTTGGACAGCAGATATCAAGTGAGGGTCACATTGATGAAGAAATTAATCGGCGTACAAAACTTGCCTGGAGAGCTTTTGGAAGAAACAGCATAATTTTCAAGAGCAATATGCCATTATGTCTTAAAAGAAAAGTGTTTGATCAATGCATCCTTCCAGTGCTTACGTATGGTGCAGAGACGTGGACCTTAACTAAAAGAGATATACAAAGACTGCAGACAACTCAAAGCAGCATGGAGAGGTGCATGCTTCGTGTAACCAGGAGAGATAAGAAGAGGAACTCGTGGATCCGAAAAATGACAAGAGTGGAAGACATCATGATCAGAGTTAAATCCCTGAAATGGCAATGGGCTGGACATACTGCCAGAAGGACAGATCATCGATGGACAGCCGAAATTTTAGATTGGATTCCAAGGGACAGGAAAAGACCCAGAAGAAGACCACATGGGAGATGGGTGGATGAAATTCGAAAGTATGCAGGGGTGACATGGAGGAGACTGGCACAAGACAGACCGTTGTGGAGGAAACTTGGGGAGACCTTCGTCCAGCAGTGGATTGATAATGGTTGACAATGATGATGTGATATCATCATCATGGGGAGACCTTCGTCCAGCAGTGGATTGATAATGGTTGACAATGATGATGATGATGATGATATCACATCATCATTGTCAACCATTATCAATCCACTGCTGGACGAAGGTCTCCCAAGTTTCCTCCACAAAGGTCAGGTGATGCGTAACATCACAGCCTCTCCTTGACAAATGTCAACCCCGCCTTCTCGTGGTATACCTGTTCCCACTAAAGGGGCTCTGACGACCGCCAATAGCGGTATAACTATACCATCGGGATTAGAGGAAATGCTATCCCACACTCACCAATCCGCTTGGCCAGCGTGGTGAGTTATGGCCAAACCCCTCCAAAATGACTCCATATATATACACACAAATTCCAAGAAAATATGTTTTGAAGAACAAAGGTCCATTTACAAGGCATCAGAATCTTTCACAGCGTCGTGGAGGATCCTGTAGGTCTACGTTCATCCACAAGAAGTGATTAATAAAATTCTATGAGTAGGATAAAAGCATAAGTCCGTGTTCTTTTTCGGCACAGGCAGAAAAAATTTAACTAAAATGCGTGCAAAAAATGAAAAAAAAAGCAGAGACTTAATTCTTCCGCACCGTGGATGAAATGAAATCTTTGTGACATTCACAGATTTTTGAAACTGACACTGATAAATTGTTGGAAAAAGTGCATTTGCTTCCTCAATAAGGGTAAATATTCAATACGCAGAACAACAATTTATGGTTAGCTTAGTCATGTCATATAGAATCAATGCAGAATCCGCTATGCACAAATAACTAGCACAAAATTATAAATTATACACTATTGTTAGGTAGTTGTGCTTGGCTATAGTTGTTTTTTGCATTGCAAATTTCACTTTACACAGAATCTGTATACATAAAGCGAAGAAATGGAGAAAAAAAAAAGAAAAAGAAATGGTGTGTTTCCGTCCGCGAATTGTTCGACCACTTTTAAATGACATAGACACCTGGAAATTGGTATGCTGACCACGTCCGTATACCTATAAAAGTCCGAAAGCCAAAGAAACAAAAATCAAAATGGCGGCTTTGGAACACTGCAGCTCGAATTTCTTCGCGAATTGTTCGACCATTTCAAAATGACATAGACACCTGAAAAAAATTGGTATGTTGATATGTCATAACGTCCGAATACCTAAACAAAATCTGAAAACCAAAAAAAATAAAAAAAATAAAAATCTAAGTGGAGGCTTTGGAATATTGTCTGCGTGAATTTTTCTACTACTTCTACACCTAGAAAAGTCTGAAAACAAAAAAATTCAAAAGGCTGGCTTAGCCTTATTGTTCAAAATGCTGATAGGTCTTAAGGTCTGGATACCTAGAAAAGTTCAAAAACCAAAAAAATCTAATTGGAGGCTTTGGAATATTGTCTGCTTGAATTTTTCTACCACTTCTAGAAACACGTAAAAATATCTAAAAACAAAAAATTCAAAAGGGGAAGGGGATAGGCTTAGCTTTACTCTTCAAAATGCTGATAGGTCCCAATACCTAGAAAAGTAAAAAAAAAAAATCAAAATGGCGGCTTTGAAATATTGTCTGAATTTTTCTACCACTTCTACACCTGGAAAAGTCTGATAACCAAAAAATTCTAAAGGGAGGCTTATCTTTACTGTTCAACATGCTGACAGGTTTAAAGATAATTCCGCCAGAAACGTTGAAATGCTGTAAAAATTCCATAAAAATTTGATTTAAATTAAGGGACGCCAAAGCCTGCTACTGTTTTACGTCAAACCGTATGCATTGACGTCACGACCCTGTTCTAAATCGTAAAACAGTTACGGATCTTAAATTACTTTTCTTTCCCTTAATTACTTTATCCTTTCTTTAATTTTATGTTCAAAAAATGATTTTATAGATTCACCGTTCGAAAAACGGGCATGACTGAAAATGCACTAATAAATGCTAGATTTGAGTCATCAGCTCGCCGCCCGGGTGGCGCAGTGGTCTAAGCGATGGCCTCTGATCATTCGTCCGAAAAGGGTCTGGGTTCGAATCCCGCCCGGTGAGGCATGAATGTTGTGTTTGTCTTATGGCATTGGCTCTCTCCCTTCCCTGGAACTAGTGACCCTAAATTAGGGACGGGCGACTGCTTATAGCCCATTGAGTTGCTCACGGTGGTCGTTAAACCTCAAAAGAAAAAATAAGTCAGTACTCATCACCAAAAGGTTATTTTCATCATTCGTCGAAGGGTTAATATCACACAGTTACGTATGTTAAAACAACTCTTCCTTATCATTTAACACCTCTTGCCCTCTATATAGGGTTACATCAACTTCTGATATCGTGAAACAATGAGTTCATATAAATTGCAGGCCAACTAACCAACTGTACCCCCATACCCAAATCATTCTTCAGCTACTCGGGAAAATATGCAGAGCAAAAACGCTGTCAACGAGGAGTTTCCTCTGCCAAGCACAGTTTTCAATCTCAATATGTGTAATTATTCAGAGGAAACAAAATATTGGTTACTTTGAGGGGGATTGCCGAAAAGTTTACCTTTTCGCAATAAATAATATATTAGAACAACGTTAACTTCAAAAATTAGCTAAAGCTTAGTATTAGTATGCTCACCAAAGTTAAGAATCCAAGTTGTGTATATCACGAAGACTTTTTGAAAAAAAATTATCAATATCGTGCTCTTCACAGGACAAAATCCCAACAACGACTGCTGAAAGCGTCGCTTTAGCACGTGCCGAAGAAAAGCGACGTAGATTTATCTGCAAAATACCCTTCAGTGACGTAGTTTTGTCTGTTCCAAGAAAATACCGCCATCATCGGCGTGCATTCTTTCCCCGAGATTGCGTAAATAAGGAGTAGGATGATGTCTGGGTTCATGAAAATCAGCTGAAATTTGAGAACTGTGACATGCCGGAACGTCTTTCTTATTCCGCAGGTATCTCGTGCTGTTTTTGTGAAGCCTTACTTTTCATTTTACTCTAATGCACTGATGCCCGTGCAACGAAGCTCAAAATTCAAGACCAGGAAAAATTCTTCAGAAAAGGTCGCTCAAAACAACTACGATATCTGCAACTAAAATTGCTCGTTGTTCAGCACATCTTTTGTAAAAAAGATCGTGCTTATGTTGTCGGTCCGTCCGTCTGTAGACATCTCTGCAACTAATCGTCCGATTCATAGGCGCCCACAAGGGGGGGGGGGGCTATGAATACGCTTCTTCAACCTACGGTTGGAAAGCGTTATTACTCAAGTTATGAGAATAATGGCTGTAATAACTTGAGTAATGATTTCTGGTATGTTGGAAAGCGTATCATAATCAATGCATTGCATGATTTTACTAACTTGTTTACGTTTTCCAACCGTAGGTTGAAGAAGCGTATATTCTCCAGCTTTGTTCGTCTGTCTGTCTGTCCGCACGATAACTCGCATAAAAATAGTTCGATTTCGATGAAATTTTAGTATGTGGTAGGGGATAACCTGGGGACGAACCCTATTGAAAATGGGCGAAATGGGGTCAAAGGTCAGGACATAGGAACGGGATCCATTCCATCGCCCTTATGCGTGATAGCTTGACTAAAAATGCTTCTATTGCGACAAAACTTAGTATGTTGTTCCCGCTCCTATGTCCTGGCTGTAGAATAAATCTCGCTCCTATGACCCGACCTTTGACCCCATTTCCATGATATTCAAGAGAACCGGTAAAGTATACTTCCGGAGCAAATGAAATGTTTTGTCTCAATCGAAGCATTTTTACGTAAGCTATAACGCATAAGGGCAATGGAATGGATCCCAATCCTGTGTCCTGACCTTTGACCCCATTTCACCAATTTTCAATAGGGTTCGTCCCTAAATGGTCCCCTACCACATACTAAAATTTCATTGAAATCGAACCGTTTTTACGCAAGTTATGACGCATAAGGGCAATGAAATGCCTTCCGCTCCTATGTCCTGACCTTTGACCCCACTTCACCCATTTTCAATAGGGTTCGTCCCCAGTGGTCCCCTACCACATACTAAAATTTCATTGAAATAGAACCATATTTACACGAATTATCGTGCGGACAGACAGACAGACGGACAAAGCTGGAGAATATACGCTTCTTCAACCTACGGTTGGAAAGCGTGACAAAAGTTCGCGCTTATGTTATCGGTCCGTCCGTTCGTCTGTGGACACCATATCTCTGCAACTAATCGTCCGATTCATAAGCACCGACTATGGGGAGGGGGCAATGTGAATATTGCCCCAATTTTACTGGGAGGGCAGCACCAGTGCTCGAAATGGAAATTTTGAAGTGCCGGTATACTCATATTTAGCTGAAAACCATTAAAAAAAAAAAAACCTTCGCTAGAAAATCTTCAAAACTGAAAACGTAAAAGAAAAGAACTCCCTGAAAGAAGAGCTGCTTTGTTTGAAAATGCAGTTGACAATTCCGTGGAATAAAATTGCACCATAAGTCAGAAACGATAGCTGTCGATTTTAGTTGGTTGGTTTATGGATCCAGCGGGCACTACTTATGCTACACCGAGAACTGGGAGTTGGACTTGTTTATAAAGAGGAGTTGTGACGTACCTGCCAGCAGGACGCACCCGACATAAAGGCAGATAGCAGTCAGAATCAACGTCTGCGTAGCTCAGTTGGTAGAGCGACTTGTTCCGGAATAAGCGGACTCGGGTTCGATTCCCGGCGTAGACCAAAAATGACGGAGAAATTTGCTTCGTTATAATGGCGCCCGAACTTTCCGGATGACCCGGCCGTTCAAAATCTCGCATTGCTGTGATGATATTTCCACACCGCGAGATAGGAAAAAACAGAGAATCCCTTCTCCAGCGCTTCGAAAAATAAATGTGTGATGTTGCATTCCAAACACTAGATTGACTGGGAGTTCTCAAGTGCACGTTCTACAGTGGATGGCTGCCTGCAACGATTCGTGGTCACGGCTGACCCGTGGGCCATGCCCCCGGCCCTCTTTCGGGGGGGGAGAGATGTGACGTACCTGCCAGCAGAACGCACCCGACATAAAGGCAGATAGCAGTCAGAATGAACGTCTACGTAGCTCAGTTGGTATAGCGACTTGTTCCGGAATAAGCGGACTCGGGTTCGATTCCAGGCGTAGACCAAAAATGACGGAGAAATTTACTTCGTTATAGAGTCTCTACCCCGGGACCAACGGGTTAACAAGACTTCAGAACCTCGGCTAATCATTAATGATTTTTTTTTTGTTGGAGGTTTAACGACCACCGTGAGCAACTCAGTGGGCTATAAGCAGTCGCCCGTACCTAATTTAGGTTAACTGGTTCCAGGGAAGGCAGATAGCGTGTGCCGTAAGACAAACACAACATCCATGCCTCGTCGGGATTCGTACCCGGACCCTTCTCGGAGGAATCGTCATCAGCCAGAGCTTAGACCACTGCGCCACCGGTGCGACCTACTTACTTTGGGCACGAGGCGCATGAGGTTTCTAAGAATACGCGCTCGTAACTCAGGCACACACACAAAAATTTATTTCTGCAGTTCCTACTACTAAAATTAATGCCGGTACTTAAATTCCGGGCAAAAAAAGTGCCGGTATGTACACTGAAGAGCAATTGAATTAGAGACAGCTGGCGTTATGCAAATGTGGCGCTGTGGGCGGCCCTGTAAACGGAAACGACATGACGTATGCAGCGATCCGACAATATAAGGAGTGATGCGACGGGAATCAGTAAGAGTCGGACGCAGTATTTGATCTAACGCATTTCATCGTGGGCAAATTGTCGGGGCCCGACGAATGGGTCACTCTATCTCGGAAGTCGTGCAGACACTGGGATTTTCACGAGCCACTGTGTCACGAGTGCACCGTGAGTACATCGAATCCGGTAAACCCATCCCTGCAAGGGCCAACTGCCGTGGACAACAGCGTGGGGATGAGCGGGGTCATCGTCGGCTAGCTCGCATTGTAACAGCGGATAGACGGCCCACAGTGCAAGAAATCACTCGGCAGTTTAACGCTGGTGCACAAAAACGTGTAAGCAGCCACACCATCCAGAACCATTTCCTCGCAATGGGATACAGAAGCCATCGTCCCACGAGGGTACCGCTGCTGACCGCACATCACAGGTTACAAAGATTAACATGGGCGTGGGAACATCGCCACTGAGCCCTAGACATGTGGGAAAATGTTGCCTGGACTGATAAGTCGAGATTCACGTTGGTACATGCGGATGGCAGGATACGAGTACGGCGTAACCACAAGAAGCGATGGATCCTTCTTGCCAGCAGGGCACTCTTCAAGCAGGTGGGGGTGGCATTCTCGTCTGGGGACTGTTTACGTGGTCTGAAATGGGACCCCTGGTGGGTGTGACATCGTCCCTCACAGGTCAATGTTACCGGGATATCCTGGACGACTATTTGCTCCCGTTTGTGTGTCTTCAACATCCCACTGGGGACCTCATCCTGCAACAGACAATGCACCGTGCCATCGCTCCCGAATTGTATCCGAACGGTTGGATGAACACTCCACCGACGTGACCTCGCTTTCTTGGCCAGTTAGGTCACCTGACCTCAATCACATCGAGCAATCCCATAGACCTTCCGCTAGGGGGCACAAAGGTAAATTGCGTTTCTGACGTGCCTGCACCTAAGGACGCACATGAGATAAAGGCAGATAACTGCGAGAGCATACGTCCGCGTAGCTGAGTTGGGAGAGCGACTTATTCCGGAATGAGAAGACCCGAGTTCGATGTCCGGCGTGGACAAAAATGACGGAGAAATTTACTTCGTTATAGCTGGTTTTGGTGGATTAGGGCTGAGAAAGAAGTTGATTACCCTACGCAAAAGGGAAAAAGCAATTAGCGGCAAACTTCCCCGATCATCAGGACAGTTCCTATAACTACTCTTCGCAACTCAGGAGGGAAGGGGGAAAGGTTCCAACGCAGATGTGCTTTCCTTTGGCTGGAAGTAGCATGAAAGTAATTTATACACCGAGTGCCCATTTTATTATGACCACCTAACAGTTTTAAGCAAATGAGCTATGGATGGACGCTGTTGCCTCCAGAGGGCGAGGCTAGTATAAAAAGGGAAAGCTTAGTGCTTGCGACAGTAGTAGAAGTGATTTTTTAGTGACGAGATGGGTAAAAAATGCGATTTGACAGACTTTCAACGTGGGATGATTGCGTAGGAGCTCGGAGCCATGGAGCGAGTATTACCGAAACCGCCGCATTCGTGAAATGTTCCAGAGCAGCTGTTGATAAAGTATTTAAACACTGGACTGTCAGCCAAAAACTGGGTCTCTACGTGCAACGTGTGGTCGTCATCGACTAGTGTCTGCTCGGGCGGAACGGAGAGTGTCCAGACTGGTAACAGACAACAGAAGGGTAACAGAGCAAATTACAGACCATCTTAATCAAAGATCTCCTCAAATGATCTCTGCACGCACTGTTCGCCGTACACTGCATCGGATGGGATATGGCAAACGAAGGCCTGTTCGAACACCTTTGCTGTCTGCAGTTAACAAGATAAAACGTCTCCAGTTCGCACAGCAGCACAAGGATTGGACAGTCGATAATTGGAAACAAATTATGTGGTCCGATGAATCACGTTTTCAGTTGCACCATGCCGATGGCCGAGTGAGAATTTGGCGGAAACAGCACGAAAGCATGGACCCCAAATGCATTTCTACAACCCTTCAAGCTGGTGGAGGCAACGTTATGGTTTGGGGAATGTTTTCCTGGCATGTTTTGGGCCCTTTAATTCGTGTTGATCAACGTCTGACTGACACATCATATTTAAACATCGTTGCGGTCCAAGTGCATCCTGTCATGTGAATGGTTTATCCCAGTGGCGATGGCTACTTTCAACAAAATAATGCGTCCTGCCATAGTGCTCGTATTGTATAGGATTGGTTTCGGGAACATGCCGGTGAGTTTACTTTGCTTAGGTGGCCCCCACAATCTCCAGATCTCAACTCCATTGAGAATTTGTGGGATGAAGTAGAACGAGCCATCAGACAGCTGGATCCACAACCCTGCAATCTCACACTCCTGGAAAGTGCTATTCATCAAGCATGGTCTCAGATTCCACAAACCACCTATCAACATCTCGTGGAATCCATGCCACGAAGAATCGACGCAGTATTAAAGGCAAAAGGTGGCCCAACGAAGTACTGAGGGTGTGGTCATAATAAAGTGGCCACTCAGTGTATAACAGCAGGCCAGTAAAACACTCTCCTTAAACAATGAAAAGTGTGGGAAGCGTGAATTCTTCCTTCACCTATCTCTAAAAGGAAAACTAAATTTTTTTAACTGGTCCTTTCAAAACAAGTACATAGGTAAGAACTTGAAAATTTAGAGTATCAACAAAGCAAGAAAAAACATATGTTACTAATATGAGAAAGTAAAATATCAATTAAAAATACAATTAAAGTTGTCGCTTTAAGGATTTTATTGGTCCATGGAAACTAAAACAAAACTGGTAATCCAATTATACGTCTTCGGGGCCCCTCAAGCTCTGGGGCCTTAGGCGCGCGCCTAGTCAGAAATCTGCCACTGCTCCCCTCGAGAAATCATCTATTAGGTGTACAAATAGGTTTTAAAGCGTTTTTTGTGTGACGTATACCGCTAATTTACGTATCCAACATTCCCCAGCGTTGTTGTCACGTGACCGTAACTGGTTCAGAGTATAAAATGTGACACAGAAGTTTGCCTAACAGTCGAGCCGCGGATGGCTTAGTGGTTAGCGAGTCAGACTATCAATGAAAGGTCCTCAGGTTCGAACCTGGGCTGATCTTTCAGAGATGGCGTGATTTACTAACAATCGCTGAATATCCGCCGTGCATCGGACGAGCACGTTAAGTGACGGCCCCCAGGCTGGACCCACTCGTTAAATGGGTATCCTTTCCTATGCTCCCCTGAAATTCTCTCACCCCTCTGTGTGCAACATCGTGCTTGTACGGTGGCGCCATCTACTGTACTCTAATCTCACTACAAACTGTTCTGTCTGTAACGTATACTCTCGATTCACTTTCCTTTTGATTTTACTATCTCTGATTATTTTATTTTACTATGTAAATTATCTTCTTACTGAACGAGATGTTATTTCATCCGCTGAATGAGATCTGGCAATGAGTGTAAGTCATGACGTGGTGGTAGCCAGTATAAATAGGCGCGTTCAGCGATACGTGAGGAGAGCGTTTGTTGTTGTACGGAGAGCGTTTGTTGTTGTACAGAGAGCGTTTGTTGTTGTACGGAGAGCGTTTGTTGTACGGAGAGCGTTGGTTTATGCGAAGGAGAGAGTTTGTTGTTGTTGTTGTATTGAGAGCTTCGTTCTATGTGATTAGTTTGATTCTTCATTATTGTGAAACGAGTTGTGTGTGTGCGTTGGATGATCAAGAGTTACATAATAAAAGAGCTTTTCGTAAGTACGTCTTTCTCAATTCATAGTTTTTGTCAGATCTCTGTCTGGCTGTTAGGTTTATGTCATTAGTTTATTACTATTAACAACCAGCGTTAAGACTTTATTCATCCTAATTACTGCTACAACATTACTACCAGTTATAAGTTTGTTCAATACTATTACTACACTACCAGCAGGAGACTTTATTCATGATCTTAATTAACTAGTAACAACAACCATTTGAATTCACTATTTGAAGCTTAGTACAAGCATATAATTCAGTAGCAGAAGCATTATACTTAGCTTAGTTGAAAGCTTTATTCATTATAATTAGCTAAGCTGGTAAAAGATATTATTCATTATATGTCAAAGTCGCTAGACTTGCTCTCATTCCTTCGGTTTCTGTGTCCTGCCCAAAAGGCGATCTCGCTGTAGGTGGCTGGGACCTAAACTCTACTCACTGTGGACGGAAGTCCTACAAGAAAATGACAAATACTGTGTGTGTTGCCTAAGAGTCAAACGTACTTTCACATCGGTAGGTGAAAGATAGCAAGCGATACTGCATTTATTCGACACTGCATTCGTTACGAATTTCATCAAGGAAAAAGTGATGCAAAAGCATGGGCAACGATCTGTTCTGTTCTGTGGGGAAATATTGCATCGAAAAGCACGTGTGAGTTTTAGTTTAGATGGTTTAAAGCAGGTGATTTTGATGTTAGCGATCGAAAACGTAGCGACGCCCTGCAGAAGGTTGCACATGAGGAACTGCTATCATTGCTGGATGAAGATTCGTCTAAAACGCAAAAAAGAACTAGCTGAACAACTGGAGGGAAACTCAACAAAACATTTCCAATCATTTACGCGCAATGGGAAAGATTCAGAAGGAAGGAAAATGGATGCCACATGACCTGAGCCAGAGGAAAAAAGATGAGCGTGTCATGAAGTGTTGGAATCTGCTGAATAAACAACACAGAAAGTCTTTCCTGCGGAAAATCATTACGGATGATGAAAAGTGGATATGGTACGACAATCCCACACGCAAAAAAAACACTGCTAGACCCCGATGAAGCAACGACTTCGATACCGAAACGCAATACTCACTATAAGAAAGTGCTGCTGGGCATCTGGTGGGATATGAATGGTGTGCTCTATTGTGAACTATTGGAACAGGGTCAAACTGTTATTGCTGATCGCTGCAAGTAATAATTGCTGCGATTGAACAAGGAAATCTGTCGGAAACGTCCATTCATAGGCAAAGGACTGTGTCCCGTGAAATTACTGCATGACAAGGCTTGTCACGAAATCGGTCAAGAAAACGTTACTGACGCTTGGCGGGGAAGTTTTGGAGCACCCGGCGTATAGTCCCGACATAGCCCCTTTAGACTATCATTTGTTCCGATGGATGCAACATGGTTTGTCTGCTGTACGGTTCCGGACATGTGCAAAAATGGGTTGACGACTTCATCGCGTCACACGACGAAGTATTCTTCATGGCTGGAATCCGTCAGCTGCCCGACCGATGGCGGAAGGTGATAGATAATGACGGCGCATATTTTGATTCGTAAAGGTATTGTTGTTTTCTATCAAATTATATGTTGCGTTGTCTTAAAACGCTTTAAAACTTATTTGTACACCTAATACAATAAGGTTTTCATTTATTAATAATCGATATACGTTACACATTTGGATTATTTTTATACTTAATCATGGTAATCCATGAGGGTCTCAATCTGTGCTTGCGGCGGTGGAGAGAGTTCATGGCAGCAAACGAGTTGATTTTTCCCTGCGGAGCTTTTCTCAGACATGAGAGCATTTTTTCTCTGCGGAGCTTTCTCAGACATGAGAACATTTTTCTCTGCTGAGCTTTCTGAGACATGCCTGGATAAATGTTTAATATAAAGGGATAAATTAGTGATATTATGTTTATGATAATTAGTTCCAGTAAATATTTAAACGAAATTTTCATTGTCATAACTACAAAATGTCAAAAATCTAAATTAACTACCGCAATTTTGATTTTGCTCCCAATATTTCCAATGGAAAAAATTTCAATCCTATTTCCTCATTGAAGAAAGACTTCCCATACACCAAAATTGTCCCAATGATAAAAAGACATCATAACTTAGATTGTAGCAGTGGCGTATATTCGATGCTAGCTAGGCTAGCTGCGAAGCCCAAAGAATGCACAAATAAAACTGAATTAAATATACACAAATAAAAGCCAGTTATCAACGGTATTAAAATATGTCGATGCTTTCTCTGCGAAAACGAACGCGTGCGTATTCGCTTCTTTGACTCAGTCTGGCGAGCGAAAACCAACGGCATAACGCAAGCAGCTCTTCAAGAGTCTTCGCAGTTCTAATACGAAAACCTTCCGTACCATCGCCTGCTAGCGTTCCATGACAACATGAATCAGCTGGTAGAGGGGATTGGCCCATTGTTTTGGGAAACGGTTCGCTCCGGAAAAAGAAGACAGACTATCTCAGTCACTCGCATACTCCCGCCCATAAGAGCGTTTCGCGAGAGTTGTTTCAGTTTTTGTGAAGTGTCAATGAATTAAAATCAGTGATATCATATCTTAAATTCGTGGCTTTGTTGGATTCGAAGTGTTTTGATAAATTTTGTGAAAGCTTTCCTGAACATCTACCATTAGAACTTCCAGCTCGACTAAAAAATGAACTGAAGGTGTTTTATTCCCTTCATGAATACAAAAACAAATCAGTAAGAGATATTACGTGTTACATAAAGTTGAATAAATTGGACATAGTGTTTAGTGAGGTGTATAAATTAGCAGACCTCATATTAAATTTTCCATCAACAACTGCAACTGCCGAAAGAAGTTTTTTAGCATTAAAAAGAAGCAAGATATATCTTAAAGCCACACAAGGACATGCACATTCGAAAACCTTGGCTGTTTTGTCAACAGAGAAAAACATTCTTTTTAAATATGAAAAAGTACTCGGAAGAAACCATTTTATGAAAACGTAACACTCAAGTTCACACAAAAGGAAAGAAGAATGGAGTTCATGTACAAATAAAGTACTCAGAAGAAGAATGGAATTCATGTACAAATAAGTGTTCAGATCCTCATAATTATTTGGTATCATGTTAGCAATAGCGTGTACCTAAAATTTAGAAAAAAAGTTACTTCTATTACTTAACAATTAAAAATTAAACTTCGCAATTTAAAAAAAACACGGTACTGGGGGGAGGGGGGGGGGGAGATAGCCCAGGTCTAGGACCCAAGATACGCCTCTGGATTGTGCAATTGGTGTTTTTTGTAAAACCCTTTCCTGAACTACACTGCTGGCCACGCAAAATGCAACACCAAGAAGGACACGAGATAGCAAAGCCAGATTTACTGGACACATAACAACAGATACAAAGATGAAACGATTGAGCTTACAGGCCCGTGCGACTTGCAGAACACGCAGACATCAATAGTTCGTGTGGCCCCCATGGCTGGCAATAACGGCCGCTACACGCCGCGGCATCGAACGAAAAAGGCTTTGGATGTGGGCTTCGGGTATGTCAGTCCAGGCAGCTTCCACACGTTGCCACAGTTCATCAGGCGTAGCCGCGGGTGGTGCTTGCCGGGCCTCTCGGTTGCCGATCAGCGACCAGACGTGTCCGATGGGCGACATATCGGGAGAACAGGCGGGCCACGGCAGCAGTGACACCTGGTGGGCCGTGAAGAATTGTTGCACGATGCGTGCCACGTGCGGGCGCGCATTGTCCTGTTCAAACGTGGTCGCTGGCAGGTCCTGCAGGTAAGGGAGGACTACAGGCTCCAAAACGTCGGAGATGTAGCCGTGGCTGTTGAGTGTACCGGCGATGCGTACCAGAGGGGTGCGGGTGTCATATCCAATTTCGCCCCAAACCATAACGCCAAGCGACGGAGCGGTATGGCGATGCATAGTGCAGGCGTCATACAGTCTCTCGCCGCGGTGCCGCCACACGCTGATCTGACCATCGTGGTGTTGCAGGCAGAAGCGGGATTCGTCGGAGAAGACAATGTCGTGCCATTCCGTTGTCCAGGTGCGGCGTTCAACGGCCCACTGCTGCCGCACTCACCGGTAGTGTAACGTCAATGGTAATCGGAGCAATGGGTGGCGTGCGACAAGTCCCCGCACCTGCAGACGACGTCGAACGGTACGTGCTGACACAGGTTGTTCCGCAACACACCCTAATTCCTGCGCTAACGTTCGTGATGTGGCGGTGCAAGACGTCATTGCCCGCCGCACAACATGCCGGTTCTCTCGTTCGGTGGTGTTCCGCGGCTGCGGTAATCGCTCACGTCGGTCCGTCCGTCCCTCCTGCACCCACCGAATCCATACTCGCCTCACTATGGCTGGATGTCGTACCACACGGGCGCCGATGTCTCGGTACGATAAACCGCTGTCGCGATAAGCCACTATTCGTCCTCTGTCGAACTCCGAAACGTGCTGGAATGACTGCCGTATTCTGCGACGAGGCATCAGGAAGTTTCCCACGCACAGGTCCGGCAGCACAACACAGTTCTACTACTTACACCCCGCCTTCTGTGCACCCATCTTATAGTGCTTTTCGGTAGCGTGCCGGGCGCACATGATTTGCATATGCCCTACAATTCTAATCGTTTGCATGTCCTCTCGCGGGCGACGCATGCTGCGAATTTCAGGCCAATCGGATGCTTCCTTCTTGGTGTTGCATTTTGGGTGGCCGGCAGTGTATATTAAGAAATATGTTAAAATAAATTTTATATTGGTTTCCTTAAACAACGTATTTTTCTTCGCTGCTGCTCTGCAAATGAGTGTCGGGTTTTGGTTTATTTTAAAGTAAACAGTTTTTCTTTCTTTGAAGATACCACGATTCAAAGCATGATACTGAAAGGTTAGTTTCTTAAACTTAAAGTGGATATCAAATAATTTTGCTTCCTTTACTTCCAATGGAAACATTTCTGTACACATTTTTTCCACAATTAATGCGTTCCCAAGGATGAAAATTTGAACATCGATTAAAATAGCTTCCTTTTATAAGTTGAAATACTTAATATTTTCTAAAACATAACCATAATTATGCAATCCAACATATGTTTGTCTACTGACGTCATCAAAGAACAGGTCGCGCCATCTTTTTTCTGGTTTCAACACCACCAAAGGAAAAGTTATTGATTTGTAATATAATTATGGTTATGTTTTAGAAAATATTAAGTATTCCAAGTTATAATATGAAGTTATTTTAATCGATGTTCAAATTTTCACCCTTGGGAACACACTAATTGTGAAGGAAATGTGTACAAAAGTTTTTCCATTGGAAGTATAGGAAGCAAAATTACTTGGCGTCCACCTTAATATCTTTGCAGCACATGAGCTCTCACGGCAACCTCGTACGAAACACAACGCTTACAGGTTACAGCGATGAGACTGGGTCGCCTATACTAGGAAACCCAATGTCATTGTTGCCACTTTAGTCGATCGGAATTAATGAACAAAATTTATGCCCTCAAGTTTCCAAACGGGGTTTGGCGCGGTAATAGGAGATTGGGCCAATTATGCGGCGCCGCAACAGAGTGCAACACACCTCAATTTTTTTCATCATGAAGAGGCGTTTCATGCACGGTGTTAGGATTCTCACTAGCCCAAATACGGCTATTCTGGGAATTTACGTGCCCACTTAGGTGGAACCACGTCTCGTATCCCGTGTGTCGCGCCTGCGCGAAGTGAAGGCCGATTGCATGTTTGCTGTCATCGGCAGTTCGCCGACCATGCTTCTCACACACCGAGGTAGGTACGTGTCAAACTTCGCTGAATTACGCCCATTACTTTGCAAGTTTGTGGAGAAGTGTAATGCAACCAGCGTCTAAAAAGTGAATGGAGAGCTTAGTTTCGGAAAAGAAACTAAGCTCTCCATTCACGCCATGTTGCATAGTATGGAGCGAGGACCGAAGAGGCAGGAGAGAGAGAGAGAGAGAGAGAGAGAGAGAGAGGCGTGTCCAAGAAGTATCCTTCTTGCCTGGGTACGGGACGTCCTGAACGAGGTGACAGTTCCGGTGAGGTATGAGACTCCTGGAGTTTGCATCATGCAGAAAATGCACTGACGGGATTGGCTGAAATCACTTTTCGGACAAGGGATCCATATATTTGGTGGGCATTCTCTTGTTTTTCCTCCAAGCTGGAAGATGTGTAAGTGGCTGCAGTCATCAGGATATACAGAATTTTTAGAGTGGCTGAGGTCAGTGTTTTTTTCAGGCATACATCCAGGGGGCGAAGCCCTCCCGTAAACGACCCCCCCCGAGACATTTTAGGTTACCGAGCCAAATTTTAATAAATTCAGGGTATGATGAAAAAGGAAGTTTCGGTTCTTTTATGCTACAAATATTTCTTCAATTATATTTTTTATAATATTTGTTCAAATGGTACTAGTTATAGTTTATTTTATAAAAAAGTGTATTACGACGCATGGTATTCTTCAAAATATAATAAGTAGACTAATCATACCTAATTGTCTGGGAATCGTGATTCAGTAACAAGAGTGCGTTGAATGCATTTTAATAGATCAAAATTTCAATTCAAGCCTGCGGAACACCCCCCCCCTCCTTTAGCTGAAGAAAGTTTGTTATTCCTGAAATGTTTGAAGAAGTAATAACTATATCAGTGATGTATATTGAATTTTTCTTCGGGGGGGGGGGGAGGTTTTTGAAATCCACCATCTGGAAGAAAATCAAAGTTAATGAAAAATTGAAGAACAATTAAAGCATTTTTTTTTCAATGTAAGTCGATACATTTTTATTAAATTATAAATTAAGGCATTTTTTTCTAATGTAAGTCGCATTTTAACCAAAAAAATAAAAAAAAAAAAATCAATAAAAAAAAAATAAAAAAAAATGAAACATTTTCCGGAAGGGAAAGGCCCCCTCTAAATGCGACCCTGTGTTAGATATATAGTAATTACTTCTATGTATATAAATATAGTAGTTAAAATTTTATATAAAAAATATATATATACATATATACACTATCTACCAACAAGTAATTGGATACCCTTGCAATCGACGATATCTGCGGTCCTGATACACGTCACGGCCGCCGCCGTTAAATATCGTGTGGGAAACAAACAACGCAACCAGTCGCATGCAAGATGCCACGCAGTTCGGAGCTCTCTGATTTCGAGAAAGGTGTAATCGTCGGGTATCACAGAAATGGCCGATCCATACGTGACATATCCAGCTAGTTGAAGTACCCAAAATCGACAGTGGCTTACGTGATTGGCAAGTGGAAGATGAGAGGTGACTGTCGGAATGTGCCCCGACCCGGCAGACCCACAAAACTGGGAGTTAGAGACCGACGGGTGCTGGCCAGAGAAATTCGGAAGAACCGCACCAAGTCGATGGGCCACATCCGCGAAGAGTTTCAACAGGCATCCGGGAGTGTTCTTTCGATGAATACCATCCGTAAGGAAGCCCATCTGCTCGGTTATCATGGACGTGCTGCCACCCACAAGCCTTTGATCACCAAGTCCAATAGCGCTGCTCGGCTAACGTGGTGTGACGTACCTGCCAGCAGGACGCACACGACATAAAGGCAGATAGGAATCAGAATAATCGTCTGCGTAGCTCAGTTGGTAGAGCGACTTGTTCCGGAATAAGCGGCCTCGGGTTCGAATCCCGGCGTAGACCAAAAATGACGGAGAAATTCACTTCGTTATAATGGCGCCCGAACTATCCGGATGACCCGGCCGTTCAAAATCTCGCATTGGTGTGATGTTATTTCCACACCGCGAGACAGGAAAAATCAGAGAATTCCTTCTCCAGCGCATCGAAAAATAAAAATGTGTGATGTTGCATTCCACACAGCAGATTGACTGGGAGTTCTCAAGTGCACGTTCTACAGTGGATGGCTGCCTGCAACGATTCATGGTCACGGCTGACCCGTGGGCCATGCCCCCGGCCCTCTTTCGGGGGGGGGGGAGATGTGTCGTACCTGCCAGCAGGACGCACACGACATAAAGGCAGATAGGAATCAGAATAATCGTCTGCGTAGCTCAGTTGGTAGAGCGACTTGTTCCGGAATAAGCGGCCTCGGGTTCGAATCCCGGCGTAGACCAAAAATGACGGAGAAATTCACTTCGTTATAGTGGTGCAAAGAACGTCGACAGTGGACCGTTGAACAGTGGAAGCAGATTCTCTGGAGCGACGAATCAAGGTTCACCCTCTACCGTTCGGATGGCAGGGTCAGGCTTTGGCGTCTGCCTGGAGAACGTCTCCTGCTGTGAAGTTCGGCGGCGATGGAATTATTCTATGGGGGTGTTTCTCCTGGTGTGACACGGGACCCTTGGTCGCAATTCCTGGTAGACTCAACGCCGAGACCTACTGCACCATTTTGGATGACCATGCGCTTCCTACGTTGTGGCAGTTTTACGGGGTGGACCCATGTTACTTTCAGGATGACAATGCCACCTGTCATGTTGCGAGGTCCACCATGGCTTGGTATGGTGACAATGGGGTTAATCGAATGGACTGCCCGGACCTTAACTCTATCCAGAACCTCTGGGACGAGTTGGAGCGTCGACTTAAGGGGTGCCCCCACCGTCCGAAATCGGTGAAGGAACTGACCTGTCTTCTCCAAGCCGAGTGGAAGAAAGTACCGCTAGCCGTCGTACAACGCTTGGTTGAGAAGAGGCTCCACCAACTATTGAAGGTGAATAAACGTCGTTTTCCTTTGCTATCACAGGTGTCCAATTACTTGTTGGTAGATAGTATATATATAGCAAATGGAAAACTTGCCCCCTCTAAGATTCCATTTGCCCCTCCCGGCCAAAAAGTCCTGAAAGAAACACTGGCTGAGGTCATTCTTTTAATACTGTAGTTTCGTACATAGCAGAGATCACTCTATACTGCGGTACAGATAAATTACTAGATAATTGGTTGCGTGGATTTATTTCAACACTGCACCTGCTACAAATTTTGAAGATGGCAATCCGTTTTTTGGTGTAATTGTGAAAAGGGTAGTAAGTCAGATAATATCCGAAAACTTGAAAATTTCGTCGTCCTGGAGCGAGAATCGAATCCGCGTCTCCCAGATAGCGCCCGGGTATATGCTAAAAAGCAATTTATAGTACAGTCGCACGTCGCTCCCATTTACAAAGAGATTGTGTCATGTGTAACGACGAACCTACATTTGTAACAACAAACCTATTTTGTCGCAAAAGTTATTTTTTTAAATTTTCTTCTGAGAAATTTAGGATTTTATATTTATAAAGTTTTTCAGAGTGTGTGTGGTCCCTTCAACTTTGTTATAAACATGCGCTAACTGCATATACATTATATTATATATGACATATGCCACCATCAGCATGCTGAGTTACAACTTTTCTCAGAGCGAGCGAGTGAGGTGGGGGATTCACGACACGCATCGCGGAACGAGTGTTTAGTGGGTGACCTCAACAAAAGCTATCAACTAAATCGAAACGGATCCCAGATTAATAAAAGGGGCCCCCAAATTAAGTTTACACAATAGAACTTATTGTTTCATTTCCTTTTAAATTTTAAGATATTTATGGCAATTCTCTCTCTCACTCTGTTTATTATATAATAACATTAATGGAAAAGATCACGGCGGTGGGCCCTCAAGCTCGGGGGTCCCCGCAACTGCGGTTGTTGCGGTTGCCTTAAACCGGCCCTGCTTCGACTAGCGAATCCTGTGATGGTTATATTCAAATTAATCGGAAACTTGATACCCGGGCGCTGTCTGGGAGACGCGGATTCAATTTCCGCTCCAGGACGACGAAAATTCAAGTTTTCGGAGATTATCTAACTTACCATCCTTGTCACAATTACACCAAAAAAAAAAAAAAAAAATTAACGGATTGCCATCTTCAAAATTTGTATTATATGGTGTAATCCCGTATTTCATTCATGAATTGCACCTGCTGTCGCATTAATGCTCTAAAATCTCATGTGAGAGGAGCGGTACCTCGTCCTATGAACACGTTGCTGAACTGTGCATCCGTTTGACTCTCATGAATTCACTCAGTGGTGATAGTGAATGACTCGTATGATTCTTAATAGAACTACCAAAGTGAATTGCGTGTGTGTACATCGTATGTGTGTAAATAGTCTGCACCCCTCTGAAAATAGGAGAGGATGTTGTAAATAAAATCCTGTAAATAGAGCCAGTGAGTCTGCTTTCGTGGATCGAACCTAAACAACTAAAAAGTAAGTGTGTTTAAAAGTTAAGTGTTGTCAGACCAAGAAAGGTTTGGCTGGTGGCAGCAACTACTAGTGAAAGCAGGGCCGGATTAAGGCCTTAGTGGGCCCCTAGGCTGAGACATCTGAGTGGGTCATCAAAGAACTTGTGACGGAGAACTATTATGAAGTCCGTTAAAACACAAAACTGTAACTACTAAATTATCTGCAGAGTTTTCACAACAAGTCACTGTATTTTTCATTGTTCTCAGAAGAACATGAGTTAAAAGCTTAAGATTCCTAGATTTCGTCTTGGATTTTTCTACTGATTTACCATTGTACACCTTTCTTAGTTCATCTTTTTTGTTAACGACCTATAACGGTTCCAAGTACAAATTGGGAGGTGTGGATGGATGGTAGTGAAAAAGCTGAAACTGTCTAGTCGACCCCGCTGTCCACAGCTACATAAAACCTTTACCTTTGGTGAGTAATTGTCTTGAAATCTGTTCGTCTACTAGCCTCAGTTTCTTACCAAGTGGAAATCATACGAGACAAAAGTAAAACTATTGTATAAACCCCTCTCTCTCTCTCTCAGACTCTCTCTGTCTATTACTTTCCCAGGCATGCTTCCTGGACCCTTGGTCATGGTGGGCCCCAAGGCTATATATAGACCCTATAGACCCCCTTAATCCGGCCCTGCAATCTGAAATCCCAGTAATTGCCTGATTGCAACGCTACGCACCAAGGCGATACCAGCATACATAATAACTACACCACAAAGTTAAAAGGGAGCATTTAGGGTCGAGAGTGAGTGAAACACCCTGTAGTTCAGGAAAGTTTTTTTTTTTTTTTTTTTGCAAAAAACACCGATTGTACAATCTAAGTTAAGATGTTTTTCATCAGTGGGCCAATTTTGATGTATGGGAAATCTTTCTTCGCTGAGGAAATAGGATCGAATTTTTTTCCATTGGAAGTACAGTTGGCCCTCCGTACCCGCGGATTTTCAACCAACCGCGGATCGAAAATATTCGAAAAAAAAAAAAAAATCAAGAAATTTCCAAAAAGCAAAACTGGAATTTGCCGCGTCCCGATTCCTGTGAAGTAACATATATAAAAAAAAAAAAAAGACTTTTTAAGCTTTAAAAAACATTTTTCGTAGACATCGTTGCCGAACGTTCACATTTCATCTCTGCTATCAGCAAGTAGCGAACTCCCTCCGTGAGAAGTGTCGGAAGAAGTACCTTTGGCACCAAAATGTCACCTCGGTAATGAAGCGAACGACGTCTCCTCTTACCGTGTGGTATCCGTGATCGTCACGTGCGTCCTTGACCTTACTGACGGGGGCGTGCGGGTCTGTGAAACTCCGGCAAAAGGCGAAAGCAAAACAGAATTTACCAACACGTTGTTCGAGCATTGTTCTCCTCGCCTCTCGTTCGTTCGCTACTTTTGTTGTGTGCACCCTTTGTTTCTATTTAAAACAAGTTAGTAAAATCATGCAATGCATTGATTATAATACGCTTTCCAACATACCAGAAATCATTACTCAAGTTATCACTCAAGTTATGACAATAATGGCTGTGGAATAAATCTCGGTCCTGCGCCCTGATCCCATTTCGAAGATATTCAACAGAACCGGTTCAGTATACCTCCGAAATAACATGATAAAGTTTTGTCGCAATCGAAGCATTTTTACGTAAGTTATGCTGCATAAGGGATATGGAATAGATCCCGCTCCTGTGTCCTAACCTCTGACCCCATTTCGCCCATTTTCAATAGAATTCGTTCCCAGGCAGGCCCCTACAATATATTAACATTTCATCCAAATCGTCCTACCACATACGTCCTACCACATACTAAAATTTCATCGAAATCGAACCTTTTTACGTTAGTTATGACGCATAAGAGCAGTGGAATGGATCTCGCTCCTATGTCCTGACCTTTGACCTTATTTCGTTCACTTTCAATAGGGTTCCTTCCCAGGTTGTCCCCTACCGCATACTGAAATTTCATCGAAATCGAACGATTGTTACGCTAGTTATCGTGCAGACGGACATACGCACACAACGCGTGATGTAATGAGGCAGATGGGAATCGCGACCATCAGCTCGAAAGAGTGTGACGTCATAAAACTTTAATAAGATCCACACACAACGCGTGACGTAATGAGACAGATGGCGTGACCGCGCGCCAACATCTCAATCGCGGGTTTGTGACGTCATAAGATTTCTAAGCATGGGTTACGTTAATGGGACGAAGCCCTGACACTAAAAGCGTGGTGATTCGGGGTAGTTATTTAACCCACTAAATGAATTTTCCTAAAGTTGAGATCAAGCTAAATCGATTTCTAGTACCAGAAAACGGTAGGTTAACGACTTTCATCAAAATACTTAGAGCCGTTTTCAAAATAAAATTTACATAGATACAGGAATTGCTCTTTTAAGGTGGACGTCAAGTAATTTTGCTTCCTATACTTCCAATGGAAAAACTTCTGTACACATTTTCTTCACAATTAATGCGTCCCCAAGGATGAAAATTCGCACATCGATAAAACGAACTTCAACTTATAGCATGGGATACTTAATACTTGTTAAGACATAACCATAATTAAGCAATCCAGCATTTGTTTGTCTACTGACGTCATCAATGTACAGGTCGCACCATCTATTAACAGGTCTGAACATTTCTCAATGAAAAATTATTGATTTTTAGTATAATTATGGTTATGTTTTATCAAGTATTAAGTATCCCATGCTATAACTTAAAGTTAGTTTTATCGATGTACAAATTTTAATCCTTGGGAATACATTAATTGCGAAGAAAATACGTAAAGAAGTGTAAAGTGCTATCTCTCAACCATAGGCGGAGATAGAGCCTCTTGCTTGGGGAGGGGGAGGGGGAGGGATTGTTGTGATCCTTGATCCCAGAAGATAAAAGTGTAATTGTCAATAGTACAAAAACGATACGATTGACGATGCTCTGTGACGTCGTAACAAGAAGAACCATCTTAGAATATTTTTTTATATTTAGGATAAAAAGTCTGGAATGGCGGCTATTTCGCAACGGTGAAAATTACATGTAACACTGTAACTAAGAGATAGATGATTTAAATAAAAACAATGAATTATTTATATTTGTTTTAAATTATTCAATCCATAATAAAATTATATTAACACAGTCAGAGTACACTGAAGAGCAATTGAATTAGAGACAGCTGGCGTTATGCAAATGTGGCGATGTGGGCGGCCCTGTAAACGGAAACGACATGACGTACGCAGCGATCCGACAATATAAGGAGTGGTGAATCAATAAGAGTCGGACGCGGTATGGGTAAGACGAAGGATCTAAGCGCATTTGATCGTGGGCAAATTGTCGGGGCCCGACGAATGGGTCACTCCATCTCGGATGTCGTGCAGGCACTGGGATTTTCACGAGCCACTGTGTCACGGGTGCACCGTGAGTACATCGAATCCGGTAAAACCATCCCTGCAAGGGCCAACTGCCGTGGACAACAGCGTGTGGATGAGCGGGGTCATCGTCGGCTAGCTCGTATTGTAACAGCGGATAGACGGGCCACAGTGCAAGAAATCACTCGGCAATTTAACGCTGGTGCACAAAAACACGTAAGCAGCCACACCATCCAGAACCACCTCCTCGCTATGGGGTACAGAAGCCATCGTCCCACGAGGGTACCGCTGCTGACCGCACATCACAGGGTGCAAAGATTAGCATGGGCGCGGGAACATCGCCACTGGATCCTAGACATGTGGGAAAATGTTGCCTGGACTGATGAGTCGAGATTCACGTTGGTACATGCGGATGGCAGGATACGAGTACGGCGCAAACCACATGAAGAGGGATCCTTCTTGACAGCAAGGTACTCTTCAAGCTGGTGGGGGTGGCATTCTCGTCTGGGGACTGTTTACGTGGACTGAAATGGGACCCCTGGTACGTGTGGCATCCTCCCTCACAGGTCAACGTTACCGGGATATCCTGGACGACCATTTGCTCCCGTTTGTGCGTCTTCAACATCCCACTGGGGACATCATCCTGCAACAAGACAATGCACCGTGCCATCACTCCCGAATTGCATCCGAATGGTCGGATGAACACTTCACCGACGTGACCTCGCTCCTTTGGCCAGCTAGGTCACCTGACCTCAATCCAATCAAGCACATCTGTGATGCCATCGAGAGAGATGTTCGAGGCTCTGACCCCCTTCCATGAAATCTTCGTGAACTGTGGGAGCTTGTTCAGGGGTCGTGGATCCGTATGGCTTCCCAACGCTTCCGGTGTCTTGTCGAGTCCATGCCGAGACGTATCGCCGCCGTCATCAGGGCGAAAAGTGGTGCTACACGTTACTAGACGGGTATCTCTAATTCTATTGCTCTTCAGTGTATAATACCAATAAAAATCACTTACGGAATGAGTCTGGTTCTGAATCATTGGTCAGTGCACAAACTACTATTGCAAAACAATCTTTCGTTTTTCACATTTCGAGTTATATTTGTCAATCAAGGCATCTGAGTCCAAATCTTTAACTATATGTGATTGTGAAATTAAAATCACCAAATTAGATATTCATTCCTAGTTCATAGTGCATCTTAACCAGTTATTAATAATACGCATTGCCGAGAACTACCGTTCACAGATAGCACTGTTAGATGCCAAAGTTAAACAGATCTTGAGGAGTTTCCGTATATTCGGATAAATGTCTATGTCCTTGTTCAAAACATTTTCTTTCCTATCTTTAAGAACACTTTTAAGGGGCATGTCCTTTAAACTGACACCCGAGCTTTCCATCACGTTTCTCAATACAGACATTTCTACTTTCAACATTGCGTGATCTTTTTTTGACACAGAATAGGTGTCATGAGTTAGTAGTGAAATTTAAAATGGGGAAATTATAACGAATTTTTATGTCCGATCATTCACAAAAGTAATTTTTGAAAAATTTTTTCAAAACTAAATTTTTTGCGCTTTGGCAAGACATTAGCGAACTAATTGGAAAATTTAAATATTTGAGAAGGAACAGTTAAGCCTAATATGAGAGGCACGAAAATAATTTTTTCCTTTAAGTTGAATAGTTTCTTCACCACAAAACTTTAATTTTTTGAATTTTCGATTGGACACCACTTAGCGGTATTTAAAGTGCCGAACTTAATATCCTTAGATTTCCTTTCAGCAGCAAAAATAATTTTTTAAATATCTCTAAAAACAAAAAGTTCGATATGCACGGGCAGACAAAGCGATTACACTAGCACTGCTTTTTACAAAACATTCTAATAATAGGGAGATAGGATGGAATTTTAAAAAGCGTAAAAACTTTTTTCTAGACTTTACCATTTTTTTTTCTAATCTGAGGATGAAAATTTCTGAGGCGATAATATAGGGCCTTCCGAACCTTTTAGCGCCTAAGACCCCAAAAAATCTAAATTCAACCTCTGTTTACAGGGCCTGTAACCACTGTTACATTCAGGTACGAAACACGTTCTCAACATTACCTTTATTACTACTATTTTTCATGACCGGTCCAACAAATAAATCGCCTTTCCAATCTCTATCCATTGAACACACCATAGAAAAGCAGGCGAATGTTTCGAAAGCATGGCTTCGAAACTCGCTGTTAATGTTCTTGCCTCCTAACTCTCGCAGGAGCGCCATCTCGTGGTTTCATGAAAAGAGGGAACTAAAATTTAAACAGTGAGGAACTAACGCACGGCACATTACCTCTTCTAGCCATATACTCTGGTGCTGTGTGGCAATACAGCAGGAAAATTTAAACAGCGAGGCACTAACGCACGGCACACTACCTCTTCTAGCCATATACTCTGGTGCTGTGTAGCAATACAGCAGGTCACATGATCAAGCCAGGCCACGTCTCCTGAGCAAAAAATCTCCGGGCCCTTAAGAACAAAAACAAAAATTGCCTGCCCATGTTCTGGTAACACAGTAAGAAGGCTTGGGTGACGACCATCTTGTTCTTGAAATGGTTCCACCAGTGCTTCACTCTTGAAATGAAGAAATACTTCGAAGAGAAGGGGCTGCCATTTAAGGTCCTCCTCATAATTGACAATGCTCCTGGACATCCCCAATCTCTCTGCTTCGCCGACAAGAACGTGGAAGTAATGTTCTTGCCTCCTAACTTTACGTCTTTGCTGCAGCCACTTGTTCAAGGTATCATCAAATGCATTAAGGTGACTTACACACGCCTCATCTTCGGAAAGATTCGTGCTACCCTTGATGCTAACCCTGACTGCAGCATTATGGATTTATGGAAGAGCTCCACAATTGCAGACGTAATTGTGCTCATTGCAGAGGCTGTAGATGCCATAAATCCCAAGACAGTCAACCCATGTTAGAAGCCATTATGGAGCGAGGTAGTCAATGATTTCAGGGGATTCCCCACTATTGATGCAAAAGTCAGGAATATCTTGGATGTTGCAAGAGAAGTTGGTGATGAAGGTTTCTCTAACATGATTGAGGATGACGTCGAGGAACACATAGAAGAGCTTAGAGAATCCCTTACCAACAAGGAACTCGAAGATTTGCTGAAATCCTCTACCGAACATGATGATGAAGCAGAAGATTTAGAGGAGGCAGAGACATCAATTTGGACAATTAAAAACTTTGCAGCAGTTTTTCAACAGGCGCAAGTGTTAACGGATACGATCCTCGAGTACGATCCCCTCCGTGGAGCCTCCGTGTCACCCGGGGGATAACAGCATGCCTACAACCACTGCAATATTTGTTTGATGATGCAAAAAAAAAAGAAGAAACAGCTTCATATTACAATATTTCTGAGTAAAGCATTGTGACGTACCTGCCAGCAGGACGCACACGACATAAAGCCAGATAGCAATCAGAATAAATGTAGCTCAATTGGTAGAGCAACTTGTTCCGGAATAAGCGGACTCGGGTTCGAATCCCGGCGTAGCCCAAACATGACGGAGAAATTTACTTCGTTATAATGGCGCCCGAACTATCCGGATGATCCGACCGTTCAAAATCTCGCAATGGTGTGATGTTATTTCCACACCGCGAGATAGGAAAAATAAGAGAATCCCTTCTCCAGCACTTCGAAAAATAAAAAAAAATAAAAAAAAATATAATAAGGGGGAGATGATGTAACGTACCAGGAGATGTGACGTACCTGCCAGAAGGACGCACACGACATAAAGGCAGATAGGAATCAGAATAAAACGTCGGCGTAGCTCAATTGGTAGAGCAACTTATTCCGGAATGAGGGGACCCGGGTTCGAATCCTGGCGCGGATAAAAATAACGGAGAAATTTACTTCGTTACAGCATCCGCAATCGTGAAGCCTCGACCTTCAACACTTGAAGATCCCCAGCTCTCAACCTCTACAGATCCTGACATTAGTATTAGCAGGACGCCTCCAAAGCGTCAACGTCTGCAATCGGAACCTGGTTCTTCCGACGTAGATGATCCTTCTGACGTCCTACCAGAAGGTTTAAGTTAGCCTGGTGTCTTACCGCTCAGCTACAGTGCCACACATCTCGTCGTCTCACCACATCGGCATTGGAGACACCATACAAAAATCATCATCGTCATCATCATAAGAGGGTTATCAAGAGAGAAGATCTCAATTTATAATTACAGTACATATGTTTTATACGTACTTGTATTTTAAATATTCTGTGTTTTATTCTATTTATTTCGCTTTCAGGTCATTAAACGAAAGCAATATGTAAGTGTTGAATAAAAGAAAATGTTACGTTGCTGCTGACGTGCTTAAGCCTACGATGGTTGAGTCGGTACTGAAAATGTACAGACTTTTTCGTCTTATCATTATTCCCTAAACAATACAGTATAACAACTATTTACTGTGTATTAGGTCTTCTAAGCATTTGCAGTGTATTAGGTCTTCTAAGTAATCTAGAGATGATTTAAAGTATACGGGAGGGTGTACATACATACAATCGTAGCCAAAAGTCCCGCACCAGTAGACCGAAAGTCAATTTTTGATGTTTGAAGTCAACTTATACAGCGTATTGCTAAAGTCAGGAATACATATTATACATCATTTTAAAGGGACGTTTATGCTGAATTCTAGTATTTTTACAGAATGTTATTTATTCCCAGTAATAGAAGAGAAGTTACAAGCAAAAATGTGCAAGTGAGTAAACCCAAATTCAGTTCTGAAAAAGCGTTCTCGCCCCTCTAATCCACTATAGCTTTCTCCAACGTCCGCTAGTGCGACATAAACGGATGTACAAGAATCGTCTGCCGACTTAGAACGTAGCTGCTTGCAGTCAGTTGACGGAAGTTTATGCAGAATTCCTGGTGATATTTGAATTTCGGAATGTCAAAGGCCCGAAAATTGGTTCTGCCTCTTCAAACCAGGGCAAAAATTATTACTTTGTATGAACTTGGATTCAGTAGTCGTAAAATTGCTGTTAAATGTGGCTGTAATCATTCCACTGTCTTGCGCACTATTAAAAGAGTTGCAGAAACTGGATGTGTGAGAAACAGAAAAAGAACAAGTCGACCAAGGCTGTGTACTGAACATGATGATCGCATGTTGATTCGTCGTTCCTTGAAACCAAGGTTTAAAACAGCCACTGATTTAAGAAATGAATGGGAGAATGAATTAGGCATTATTGCATCTGCACGTACAGTTCGTCGTAGGCTACAAAAAAATGGACTGACTGCACGAAAACCTTTCCTTACTGAACAACAACGGCTCAAAAGAATTGCTTGGGCCAAGGCACACAAGAATTGGACTGTAGATGAATGGTAAATGTTATTTTCAGTGACGAAACAGCTGTTACTATTTCCGCTAATAATAGAAATAATTATGTACGTCATCGGGTGACAATCATGTACGTCGTCGATCAGCATGTATGGGTGTACGTGGTCTGCAAGGACGGATTCATAACGAATTCGGTTCATAGTGCTTTCCACAGGTATGAGTGGACCCAGGGAATGCGACAAAATCATTCCCCAGACCATAACGCTGCCCCTACCAGCTTGTGCTCTTCCAGCAATGGTTGAAGAGTGTTTGTTCTCCGATGTTTCTCGCCTTATACACCAACGTCCATCCGTTCGATGAAGCAGAAAACGTGACTCATCGGAGAAGGCAATCCTTTGCCAATCAGCGGAAGTCCAATTCCGATACTGCCGTGCAAATGTAAGCCTTTTCTGCCGACGCATCATCGTTAACATAGGTGCAGTGACCATCCGTCTGTATCGGAGACCCATACGTAGCAGGGTTCGCTGAACTGTCGTTTTAAACACACTTCCGGTAGCCCCTGCTTCATTCGGCCAGTGAGTTGCTCCACTGTAGCGTGTCGATGGGCCTTCACGCACCTTCGAAGCCGACGTTCACCTCTCACATCAATGGGACATGGCGCTCAGCAGTTTCCACATCGCTTATTCGCAATGGTGACATTTCTCCAATCACGATACACTTTAACCACAGCAGCACGCGAACAGTTCACAAACTGCGCTGTTTTGGAAATACTGCCATCCTTGGCCCGGAAGCCGATAATCATTCCTTTTTGCAAATCTGATAAATCGCTCCTTTTTTCCATGACAGCAACGAGTAATAAGTTTTAAGATCAGATCAGATCATATGTAGAGGATTTTAGGAAGGGAGTGTTTGACCCTAGGTCTTAAACAACCCTTAGAAATAGGAAGCTAAGAGATTTGGGCTAGGGTGCCCGATAGGAAAGTGACACGGAAGCGAAGTAGAAAGGGGGAGGAAGACGTCCTTATTTATTACCGGGGGGCCAGTAACCGGGGTCCGACGGCTTAACGTGGCGGATATTCAGTGGATCGAGCGTTCGTACCTGTCTGGGATCGAACCTGAGGTCCTTTCCGTGGCAGTCACGAACGTTGCCCACTAGGCCACCCGCGGCCCTGCCATGTTTTCAGAATGCATACAGCACCCCTTATATACCCTCGAAGGCGGCTCACGACACGTGCCTTCTTTCATTCATTGGCTACACACTGTTGACGTCAAAAGTAGGAGGTGGTCACAATAATGTGACTCGACTGTGTATTAGCTCTTTTGGTTTAGGCTGGTTTAGGGCTGATTAAGAACTTATTACCCTAGCCCAAAGGGAAAAGACAATAAACAGCAAACACTCCCGATCATCAAGACAGTTCCTACAAGCATTCCTCATTGCAACTCATGGTATGACGAAGTAAATTTCTCCGTCATTTTTGGTCTACGCCGGGATTCGAATCCGAGGCCGCTTATTCCGGAACAAGTCGCTCTACCAACTGAACTACGCAGACATTTGTTCTGATTGCTATGTGACTTTATGTCGTGTGCGTCCTGCTGGCAGGTACGTCACATCTCCCCCCGAAAGAGGGGGGAGCATGGCCCACGGGTCAGCCGTGACCATGAATCGTTGCAGGCAGCCATCCACTGTAGAACGTGCACTTGAGAACTCCCAGTCAATCTGCTGTGTGGAATGCAACATCACACACTTTTATTTTTCGAAGCGCTGGAGAAGGAATTCTCTGATTTTTCCTGTCTCGCGGTGTGGAAATAACATCACACCAATGCGAGATTTTGAACGGCCGGGTCATCCGGATAGTTCGGGCGCCATTAAACGAAGTAAATTTCTCCGTCATTTTTGGTCTACGCCGGGATTCGAACCCGAGGCCGCTTATTCTGGAACAAGTCGCTCTACCAACTGAGCTACGCAGACATTTGTTCTGATTGCTATGTGCCTTTATGTCGTGTGCGTCCTGCTGGCAGGTACGTCACAATGGGGGAAGGAGGTTCGAACGCAAATGTTTTCCTTTGGCTGTAAGTAGCAGGAAAGTAATTTATGTAACAGCAGTTCAGTTAAGTATTTGGGTAGCCTTACGCAATGAAATATTTGGGTAGCGTGAATTCTTCCTTCACCCACCACTAAACGGAAGTCTAAATTATCTTAACTATTCCTTTCAAAACCAGGAAATCGATAAGAATTCAAAAATTTGGAGTGTCAACAACAGCAAGAAAAATATATGTCACTAATATGAGAAAGTAAAATATCAATTCACGATGCAAATAAAGTTATCACTTTAAGGGTTTATTTATTTCGGTCCCTGCAAACCAAAACATTACTGACAATCTAATTATACGTTTTCTGGGCCCCTCAAACTCTGGATCCCTAGGCGCGACCCTAGTGCACCTATTTGGAAATCCGCCACTGGTCCAGCATGTTTGTTTGTGATTACCATGCATGTGACATTGATACGGAAAAAGGGAACAAACGTAGGGCAACTGAGAGGAAGTATTTTCATTGAAATATTTTAAAAGCGTCTTTTGAACTCTTTTCGTATTTTTAAAGCGTTTTTTCACTCTTTTCGTATTAATACCATTTCTATTTCGTTGGGTCCGACCGATGGATGGCAGCACGTTAGTGCGTACTCTTCCATCTCACGCTCTCTCTCGGGATACGGGGTACATTTTAGTTCCGCTATGGTTTACAGCGGTAAGCTGTCTGGATGTGTGTTTTTTTTTTTTTTTTTTTTTGCTTAACACCAGTAGCCAGGGCCGGATTAAGGGGGAAGGGTCTATAGGGGGCTATAGCCTTGGGGCCCACCATAACCAAGGGCCGACGAGGCATGCCTGGGCAAATAATACAGCAGATAGATAGATAGCAGTGGCGTATCTTGGGTCTGAGACCTGAGCTCTCCCCCCCCCCCCCCCCGTACTGTTTTTAAAAAATTGCGAAGTTCATTTTTTAATTGTTAAGTAATAGAAGTAACATTTGTTTTTTCTAAATTTTAGGTACATGTCATTGCTAACATGATACCAAATAATTATGAGGATTAGGATTTGAACACTTATTTGTACACGAACTTTATTCTTCTTTCCTTTTGTGTGAACTTGAGTGTTACGTTTTCACAAAAATGTTTCTTCCGAGTAGTTTTTCATATTTAAAAATAATGTTTTTCTCTATTAACAAACCAGCCAAGTTGCTCTAATGTGCATGTCCTTGTGTGGCTCTAAGATATATCTTGATTCTTTTTAATACGGAATAACTTCTTTCGGCAGTTGCAGTTTTTGATGGAAAGTTTAATATTAGATCTGCTAATTTGTACACCTCAATAAACACTATGTCCAATTATTCAATTTTATGTAACAAGTAATGTATCTTACTGATTTGTTTTGTATTCATCAATGGAATAAAACACCTTCATTTCATTTTTTAATCGAGCCGTATCAAAATTTGAAGCATAGAGTTCTTTAAGCTCTGATAGTAGATGATGTTCAGGGAAGCTTTCACAAAACTTATCAAAACAGTTCGAATCCAACAAAGCCACGAACTTAGGATATAATATCACTGATTTTAATTCATTGACACTTCACACAAACTGAAACAACTCTCGCGAGACACGCGCTGGAAGCATGAAGACACTGAGGTAGTCCGAAGTCTTCGTTTTTGGGAGCGAGCCCTTGGCCAAAGCAATGGCCACTCACGAACTCCGTAGCTCATTCATGTGGTCATGGAAACGCTAGCAGGATATAGTATTGAAGCTCTTCGCATCAGAACAGCGAAGTCTCTCGCAGACCTACTTGCGTTACGCCGTTGATCATCGCTCGCCAGACTGATTCTCATAATCGAAAGAAGCGGATCCGCTCGTGTTTTTTCGCACCGAAAGCATTGACATATCTTAATACCGTTGATAATTGACTTTTATTTGTGTATATTTAATTAACTTTTATTCGTGCATTCTCTGGGCTTTGCAGCTAGCCTAGCTGGCCTCGAATATACGCCACTGATAGATAGATAGATATATGGAGAGAGAGAGAGGGAGAGAGGTTTATAAAACAGTTTCGCTTTTGTCCCGTACAAGGGCGCCGACTTCACCAAATTATTGAGGGGGCAGGCGTGAAGAGATCAGACGTGGGAGGAGCACGTCTGTTCCTTTGTCAGGAGGAAAATAAAAATTAGAAGGGGGCTGGAGGGGGGGGGCAAAATTATAAACTACGAAATTCGACGTATATTTTGTAACGCAATTGTAAATGCTCATCAGCAAATGAACAAGGGAATAGAAATATAATTTTGTTGAATATTAACATTTTTAAAAATGAAATTCAGCCTGCAATTTTATAAAAATATCCCGAGAGATTTTGTTTATAATATGAAAAATTAGCCCTGTTTCTCAAAGAAGGAGAAGCGCAAAAAAAAAAAAAAAAAAAAAAACAGATACACAAATGCGCTAGAGATTATACGTTTCTGTATTTTTATTTATTTTATTTTTCATAATTGTTTTAAACATCACGAGAACATGTCAAACAAAATACGGGGCTGACAATCAAGTTTCTCATCAAATAAGCAATGCTTTATATGGAAAAACAGTTTACTTATTTTGTTATTTATAAATTTTTGCGAAATAAATCGCTTTGGCCTCATAAGGTTGAGCTTGGTCCACTTTATGAGGCCAAAGCGATTATTTAATTAAACAGGACGAAAAATATTGGATGGGCACTGCCCCCTAGTAAAATTATTAAGGGGGCAAGATTCACCTTACCCCCCTATAGTCGACGCCAATGGTGCCGTATGATTTTTACTTGATCTTTCAAAGGCTGGAGGAAGATTTCGAAGGCTGGAGGAGGATTTCGAAGGCTGGAGGAGGATTTCGAAGGCTGGAGGAGGATTTCAAGGCAGTGACTCATCAAGAGGAAAGTTTTCATGTCGCTGTGTACGGCAGGATTGGCGAGACAGAGAATTTCGGCTTTTCACTACACCCACCCACGCCTCCTGATTTTGCACTTAGCACCGTTAATTGTCAAGTCCCCTGTGCCTTCACATTGCATAGGAAAAAAAGATGCACTAAGAAAAGTCATCATCATCATCATTGTCAACCGTTAACAATCCACTGCTGGACGAAGGTCTCCCCAAGTTTCTTCCACAACGGTCTGTCTTGTGCCAGTCTCCTCCATGTTACTCCCGCATACTTTCGAATTACATCCACCCATCTCACATGTGGTCTTCTTCTGGGTCTTTTCCCTACCCTTGGAATCCAGTCTAAAATTTCAGCTGTCCATCGGTGGTCTGTCCTTCTGGCGATATGTCCAGCCCATTGCCATTTCAGGGATTTTACTCTGATCATGATGTCTTCCACTCTTGTCATTTTTCTGATCCACGAGTTCATCTTCTTATCTCCCCTGGTTACACCAAGCATGCATCCAGGGCCGGATGGAGCTCTTGCGGGGCCCTGGGCGAATTTTCATTACGGGGCCCAGAGCAAAATTTCATTGTGGGCACTAGAAAATAAATCTCATATTTTAAAAAAGTCGTTTCTGAAAATTATCGTTCGTGAGGAAGACACACGAACAATACCGTAAAGACAAAAATATTATCTCAAAGAAGTATTTGCTTTATGCTTAAGAAAAAGTTCATAATACGGACTGAAAGTTCAGAGAGGGAGACAGAGAGAGAGAGAAAAGAGAGAGACACAGAGAGAAAAGAGAGAGAGAGAGAGAGAGTAAAAAGTGTTAAAATCTACGATTTTCTTTCACGGGAGAAGAGGTTTAGGTTGCATTGTGACTCTTATAAAGCTTATTCACAAAATGATAAAAAGATACCTGCTTAGCGAATATTTTCTCATTGCGAATATTTTTGTATAGGAAATATAATAAGGATCCCTCTGAAATAAATTGGTATAAACAGTTTTTTCCTTTAATACATGTTTAGTGATTGAATTTTATTGCACAGTGGAGTAACTGACAAATTAGTGACATTCTAAACTTTTATACGCGTTCATATATAAAAGTTGCCATGTTTTTTTTTTTTTTTTTTCCTTCAATTTCTTGTAATGTTGGAAAAGTGGCCTCCATATGTAGTCTGAAAGTAACTTGGATATTGTTCTTTTTATTTCCTTAAATTTAAGTATCAGGTTTTCACACAAATTGTTGGATATATAAAAGTAAGATACCACAAAATGATGAAATTCAATTTGCTATTTCATGAATGCGGAAAAGATTCAGGTGGTTACAAAAATCATTTCGAATCTGGAAATCTCAGTGTTCGTACGACGAACAGGGGGGATAACGTATTCAAAATTGGGGAGATTGAAAACAAACAAAAAACTTCAAAAATATATTTTTAAGGGCCTTGCGCCCCAAAAGTTACAAAAAAAAAATGCAGTTAAATTTTTTTTACCGAAAATTATTTTGTTTTCTAAACTGCGGAGCCCCCTAAAGGCGCGAGGCCCAGGCCGATAGCCCTGGTTGCCCCTATGGTTCAACCGGCCCAGCATGCATCTCTCCAAGCTTCTTTGAGTTGCCCGCAGTCTTTGTATGTCTCTTTTAGTTAAGGCACACGTCTCTGCATCATATGTAAGCACTGGAAGGATGCATTTCAAACACTTTTCTTTTAAGGCATAATGACATACTGCTCTTGAAAATCATACTGTTTCTTCCAAAAGCTCTCCAGGCAAATTTTATACGCCGATTAATTTCTTCATCAACGTAACCCTCACTTGATATCTGTTGTCCGAGATAAATGTAGGTATCGGTTATTTCCAGCTTTTCCCCATCAATCGATAAATCTTCATTTTTTGTAAAAGCATTGTACATCACTTTTATCTTCTGAAAGTTCATTTTTAATCCCACTTCTTTACTCCTGTCAGCAAGTTCCTGGATCATACTGTGTAGCTTTGATGGGGTAGTTGCAAAAATGACTACATCATCAGCAAAACGAAGGTGCCTCTCGTAGAGCTTGCAGAAGCAGAAGGGTTTTTCCATTATGAACTCCTTTTTCAAGAAAAAGCCGCAGAGGAAATGGACATGAAGGCATCCCAATGGATTGACGAGTGAAATTGATTTTATTATGTGTAACAAGAAATTTGTCATGGAAGACTGCAGTGTGCTAAACAAGTTCAACACAGGTAGTGACTATAGAATGGTACGATGTAAGATGCACCTCAACGCTAAACTCGAGGGTGGCAAGCTCATAAAACAAAGTGTGTGGACATGACCAACCTTAAAAAACATCATAATACCTTCAAATTGGAACTGAGGAACGGATTTTCTGCTCTAGAAGGTCTAACGTTGGAAGAAGTGGACATCTCGGAAGTTAACAGAAAACTAACCAAGGCTCTTATGGAAACAGCAACAAAAATATAGCTGGTACTAAGAACAAGTTGCATACGAACAAATTATCAGGAAAAAACAAAATTATAATGCAAAAACGAAGAGAGATGAGGACAACTAAAGGAGATGTGACTTCCAAAGTGGAATATACAGAGCTATGCAAGACGGTACGAAAAAGTATCACTGAAGATGTAAGGAAATTCAACTGTGAACTAGTGAAGAAAACGATTGAAAACTAAGAAAAGTATACAATGCTAAATCATTAGAAAATCCATGACAGGAATCTTAAGCGTTTAACTCATATTCTTATGAGAACAATGAAAAATACAGACTTGTGACAACTCTGCAGATAATTTATTAGTTTGATGAATCCACTACGTATTAATTTACACAAGCATATTGCTACACTTTCGCGTTTTAATGGACTTTATAATGATTCCACGTCATAAGTTCTTTTGGGGCCCACTCAGCTGTCTTAGCCTAAGGGCCCACTAAGGCCTTAATCCGGCCCTGCCAGTGGCGGTTAGTGCCGCTGAAAACGCGCGTGCTATGACCAGGGACGCGCCAAGCGGAGGTTCGACGGGTTATAACGAAGTAAATTTCTCCCAACATTTTTGGTCCACGCCGGGCATCGAACCCGAGTCCACTTATTCCGGAACAAGTCGCTCTACCAACTGAGCTACGCAGACGTTCGTTCTTGCTGCTATCTGCCTTTATGTCGTGTGCGTCCTTCGGGGCAGGCACGTCACATCTCCCCCCCCCGAAAGAGGGCCGGGGGCATGGCCCTCGGGTCAGCTGTGACCATGAATCGTTGAAGGCAGCCATCCGCTGTAGAACGTGCACTTGAGAACTCGCAGTCAATCTAGCGTGTGGAATGCAACATCACACACGCATTTATTTTTCGAAGCGCTGAAGAAGGGATTCTCTTATTTTTCCTATCTCGCGGTGAGGAAAGAACATCACACCATTGCGAGATCTTGAACGGCCGGGTCATCCGGGAAGTTCGGGTGCCATTATAACAAAGTAAATTTCTCCGTCATTTTTGGTCCACGCCGGGATCGAACCCGAGTCCACTTATTCCGGAACAAGTCACTCTACCAACTGAGTTACGCAGACGTTCGTTCTCGCTGCTATCTGCCTTTATGTCGTGTGCGTCCTGCGGGGCAGGCACGTCACAGGGTGCGAAGCACCCGGGCGTCGTCAGTTTTCGCAGGCGTCAGGACAACTCAATCAAATTTTGCGGTTGATAAATTAATATCAGTGATGTGGGAGAAGTTAAGAAAACGCTTTACTGTGAGAAATCGTAATGCTACGTGGCACGTTGATTCTTTTAGTAAAAATAATTCATTATATAATTCAATAGAAAACGACTTGAAATCAGAGAATATTTTTATTGCTTTGTTCAGTAACGGACACCGCGGGCAGGCGACTAATATTTATTTTTTAAATTTTATTAAATCATAAAGATTTCAGCATTCATGACATGCGTGGTCAGCGCTATGACAGTGGGGCCAATATGAAGGGAAAACACAATGGAATTCAAAAAACATAATTTTTCGACCTAAAATTCTTATGCATTTTATGTACTTCGAGCGGCTCATACTTTAAATCTGGTCGTAACTAACGACGAAAACATTTCTTTAGAAACTGTGACCATTTTCAGCATTGTTCAAGAAAAATCTGCTTTCTTTTCTGAATTACTTTACCGTTGGCAAATTCTAAAGAATGATCTTCCAGCGTTGATCAGTAAAACTCTGCTGTGAAACAAGTTCAGGAAATAGGATCGATGCAATAAGGGTAACGAGGACTGCGGTACAATTTGGATGTAATCCACGATACATTATATTAGGTGCACAAATAAGTTTTAAAGCGTTTTTTATGTGTCGTATATTGCTAATTTAAGTAACGGACATTCCCCCGCGTTGTTGTCATGTGACCGTAACTGGTCCAGAGTATAAAATGTGACACAGAAGTTTGGCCAACAGTCAAACTCACTTGCACATCGGTAGGTGAAAGATGGCAAGCGATACTGCATTTGTTTGACACTGCATTCGTCACGAATTTCATCAAAGAAAAAGTGCTGCAAAAGCAGTGCATCGATCTGTTCTGTTCTGGGGGAGAATATTGTGTCGAAAAGCATGTGAAAGTTTTGGTTTAGACGGTTTAAAGCAGGTGAATTTGATGTTAACGATCTAGAACGTAGAGGCACCCCGCAGAAGTTTGCACATGAGAAACTGCAAGCATTTCTGGATAAAGAATCGTCTCAAACACAAAAAGAACCAGCTGAACAACTAGGGGAATTCAACAAACCATTTCCAATCGTTTAAGCGCCATGGGAGAGATTCAGAAGGAAGGAAAATGGGTGCTTACATGACTGAGACACAGGAACAAGGATGAGAGTGTCATGAAGTGTTTGAATCTGTTGAATAAACAACACAGAAAGTATTTCCTGTGGAAAATCGTTACGGGTGATGAAAAGTGGATATGGTACGACAATCCCAAACGCAAAAAAACACTGGGTAGATCCCGGTGAAGGACCAACTTCAACACCGAAAAGCAATATTCACTCTGTAACGTACCAGGAGATGTGACGTACCTGCCAGAAGGACGCACACGACATAAAGGCAGATAGGAATCAGAATAAAATGTCCGCGTAGCTCAACTGGTAGAGCAACTTATTCCGGAATGAGTGAACCCGGGTTCGTATCCTGCGCGGATAAAAATGACGGAGAAATTCACTTCGTTATAATGGCGCCCGAACTATCCGGATGACCCGACCGTTCGCAATCTCGCAATGGTGTGATGTTATTTCCACACCGCGAGATAGGAAAAATAAGAGCAGCACTTCGAAAAAAAAAAAAAAAAAAAAAAAATAAGGGGGAGATGATGTAACGTACCAGGAGATGTGACGTACCTGCCAGAAGGACGCACACGACATAAAGGCAGATAGGAATCAGAATAAAATGTCCGCGTAGCTCAACTGGTAGAGCAACTTATTCCGGAATGAGTGGACCCGGGTTCGTATCCTGCGCGGATAAAAATGACGGAGAAATTCACTTCGTTATAATGGCGCCCGAACTATCCGGATGACCCGACCGTTCGCAATCTCGCAATGGTGTGATGTTATTTCCACACCGCGAGATAGGAAAAATAAGAGCAGCACTTCGAAAAAAAAAAAAAAAAAAAAAAAAAAATAAGGGGGAGATGATGTAACGTACCAGGAGATGTGACGTACCTGCCAGAAGGACGCACACGACATAAAGGCAGATAGGAATCAGAATAAAATGTCCGCGTAGCTCAACTGGTAGAGCAACTTATTCCGGAATGAGTGGACCCGGGTTCGTATCCTGCGCGGATAAAAATGACGGAGAAATTCACTTCGTTATAATGGCGCCCGAACTATCCGGATGACCCGACCGTTCGCAATCTCGCAATGGTGTGATGTTATTTCCACACAGCGAGATAGGAAAAATAAGAGCAGCACTTCGAAAAAAAAAAAAAAAAAAAAAAAATAAGGGGGAGATGATGTAACGTACCAGGAGATGTGACGTACCTGCCAGAAGGACGCACACGACATAAAGGCAGATAGGAATCAGAATAAAATGTCCGCGTAGCTCAACTGGTAGAGTGACTTATTCCGGAATGAGGGGATCCGGGTTCGAATCCTGGCGCGGATAAAAATGACGGAGAAATTTACTTCGTTATAACTCCAAGAAAGTTCTGCTGTGCATATGGTGAGATATGAGGGCTGTGCTCTATTATTAACTATTGGAACAGGGTCAAACTGTTACTGCTGATCGCTACAAGCAACAATTACTGCGATTGAACCAGGAAATCTGTCGTAAACGTCCATTTACAGGCAAAGGATTGCGTCCCGTGAAATTACTGCATGACAACGCTTGTCGCGAAATCGGTCAAGGAAACGTTATTGATGCTTGGATGGGAAGTTTTGGAGCACCCAGCGTTTAGTATCGACATAGCCTTCAGACTATCATTTGTTCCGATCGATGCAACATGATTTGTCTTCTGTAAGATTCCAGACATGTGACGAAGTGCAAAAATGGGTTGACGACTTCATGGCGTCACACGACGAAAGTATTTTTCATGGCTGCAATCCGTCATCTGCCCGACCGATGGCGGAAGGTGATAGATAATGACGACGCATATTTCAATTCGAAAAGATATTGTTGTTTTCTCTCAAATTACATCTTGCGTTGTCTTAAAACGCTTTAAACCTTATTTGTACACCTAATATTAGCGCTTTAACGAATCTTTTGGAGACAGTGATGCACGAAATTTAACCAATATTTCAATGAAAAAGTAGTAATACAAACAGAAAGAAAACATGCAAGTTTATTTGTTCCAAAAAGATTTGGTACACTCTTTCTTCATAATTAATAAAAACTATTGTCTAGGAAATAGACTGTGAAATTGAATTTCCAACTGTTAGACCACGTAAGAAAAAAGAAAGCAAGAAAAAAAAAGAAATTTTTGGTACCAAAATACCAATAATCTCTCAAAAAGAAATAAAAAATAACTTTTCTAATTTTTTCATACAACGGTAAGAACGCTTCGAGCACCTGAACATGCATAACAAGACTTCAATTTTTAAATGACCTTTATACTTTACTGACACTAAGCAGATATATAAATATAAAATCTTGTGTGGACTTAAAAGTGAAATTGTCAGGTATTTCACGAAAAGAATATGATATACAGTCAAATCCATGTAATGCGGAATCTGCGCAAGGCGGAAATCTGTCTACTTGCGGAAAGTTTTCTAGGTCCCTTTAGTGTTAATGTGTTCAGTATATGTATAAAGCGGAAATCTGTCAAATGCGGAAACGAAAAAAAAAAAAAAAAAAAAAAAAAGAAGAAAAATATACGTAATGCGGAAAGTTCAAGCGACATCATTCCACGATCACACAATTAGAAGAAATGAACTTTAGTGACACAGCCTCTTTCTTGATCAAGGAGTTATTTACAGAATGAAGTTGAAATACCGGCAATTACTTTTGCAATCCTTGATAGCTAGTATGGACACGTACGAATGCATCTGAACTAGCTAAATCCATAACAGTTTTAGATACTGTTAATTGGTTGTCAAAGTTCAAGTCTACTAACCTTGGTCAAAATCGTGTGAAGAAATTATGCCCATAGAATTACAAAATGCTTTAAAAATGCTGGGTTTTCCATAGATGTCGCTGAACTTTTCAGTTCAGATGATTAAAATGAATTTTTACAAGCTTCGATTACTGACGGAAACATAGGTGAAATGTCTGCCACGGCCTATGTAAACATTGACCACGAAATATGTACAGAGCCAGGAATACAGGATGATGAAGAAACTGAGAACCCAATAAAAACTTACAAAGACGCTTTTGTTCATGTACAACAATTGCAACACTTTAGTTTGCATGCCAATAACCCAAAATTATTGGAAATTTTCACTGATGTTCGTTGTGAAATATAGAAAAATGTATTGTCAGTAAAAGATTCAAACATAGCACAATGACGGACTATTTCAGAAGCAATGCCTACACAACTCAGCTTTCCTGAAAGCTTGATGCATGAAATAAAGCGGAAATAAAAATTAGATAACCAAACCAACGTAACTGCTTACTTTTAAACAAATCTGTGTGTTTTCTGGATTTTCTTGGTTGCAACTTTTAATTAATTAATGAAGGAGTTAAAATAAGACTTACAGGCCTCGAAAACAATGATGAATCCGACGGTAACATCAATCCACTACGACGACTTGGGGGGGGGGAGGCATAATTACAGAATATGAAAACCTTATCTTCATGTTCTCCAGCACAAGAAGATGTCAAAAAAAACTAGTGAGAGCTGTGTTGCTTAAGAGAGTGAAACTGTATATATTTTTCCTTCATGTGCCAGTCCTACTGTATGTACTGTATATAAGTTTTCTTTTTAATTTGAATAAAGCGGAAATCTGCCTAATACGGAAATATTTTGAAATCCCATGGATTTCCGCCTTAGACAGATTTGACTGTAATTGCTTCAGATTTATGTGACTAAATTGAAATTCTTTTTTCTTTGAGATTGGAGGTTTAACGACCACCGTGAGCACCTCAATGGGCTACAAGCAGTCACCCCGTCTCTAATTTACGACCACTGGTTCCAGGGAAGGGAGATAGTCAGTGCCGTAAGACAAAAACAACATCCATGCTTCACCGGGATTCGAACCCTAGCCCTTCTCGGACGAATGGTCATAAGCCAGCGCTTAGACCACTGCGCCACCGAGCGGCGTGATATGCTTAACAACGCTAGATAGCAGCACAGTTTGCTTTGATTAAGAATGCGGTCGGAAAATATTCCGATTCTCTTAAAACCTTGTTTCCACTCGTGGGGTTTTGTAGTTCATAGTTCTGGCGCTAGGTGGTGTTAGTGTGTACTTTTTTGTTCGATGCTCTATTCCCGATTCTTAAATTCCTTTTGAATTTTTTTTTTGTTTTGTTTACTATATGCCCTTCGTTAGAGTAAAGATAAGGGAATATTATCTTTTTAAAAATAGTTCATAGTTCAGTTTTCTGGGGGGAGGGCAGAAACGTTGAAGCCTTTTTATCGCTATCTTTGCTTCCAAGAGACGTATTTGAATCATTCTTTTTCTTTAATGTACAAAGACCGTTCCATAAAAACTGAGAGTATTTTTTTGAGTTGGCAACAGTGCGAACGGGAAAAATAACCACGCAAACGACTGAGTTAATGAAGTATCTATGACAACAGTTATTAGCCGTGGCAGACGATTCTGGTTTTGTTATTGCGCAGTTACGTCTGCATTTCGCCATACAGCTATGGAGGTGAGTGATTCAGAGTTAAGAAGTGAAACGCGCTGTGCGATAAAATTTTGCTATCGTTTGGGTAAAACGGCTCCAGAAACAGTTGATTTAATGAAAAACAATTACAAAGATAAATGTTTGGGTGAGTCAACGATTTTTAGATAGCACCATGATTTCAAACAAGGGCTTTTGTTGGTAGAATTCGCTCCTAGGCCTGCTCGACTTGAAAGTGTTGTTACGGAGCGTATTGTTAATACTGTCTGCGCAATCCTGCAAGAAGATCGACGAATGACGTGTGAAGACATAGCGGCGTCAACTAATATTTCAAAAACGTCGGCATTCCGCATTCTACGCGACAAATTACTGCTGCATCGTGTGTGTTCCAGATGGGTACCTTATTACCTGACGAGAGAACAATTGTTAGCCAGAGTTTCAGTGTGTCATGAGTGGAAACAAATGATTGCAAAGGAACTAAAATTTCAAACACAGTAATAACTGACGATGAAACATGGGTCCACTATTTCGACTTCCTCACGAAGCGCGCAACGCGTGTCTGGAAACACACAGGCTCGCCTCCTCCGAAAAACGTCCGTCAAACCACATCAGCTAGGAAGGTGATGTTGATAATTTTCTTTGATCATAAAGGTGTAGTCTACCAGCATGCCGTTCCTCTACAAATTACTGTCAATGCTGAGACCTACAATTCAGTCTTGAAGCTTCTGCGACGATACATATATCGATTAGGAGACCGGAACTGGTGGACAAGTGGACCCTACACCATGATAACGCCCGCCAACATGTGGTGGCTTGTGTTCGACAGTTTCTTCCAAAATTCAGTATTGAAATGATGCCACAGCCTGCCTACAGTCCTGACCTCGCCCCGTGCAATTTCTGGTTGTTTCCAACAATGAAAGAGAGGTTCCGTGGCGCAACATTCAACACAGATGCTGACGTTATTCAAGCTGTACAGGGGTCGCTAAAGCAGCTTCCACAAAATGCCTTCGCCACATGCTTTGAAAAGTGGACTGAACGATGGGACCGTTGCATATCATCCGAGGGAAGATATTTTGAGAAAGAATAACATACTGTATAGTTTGTTGTTACCTAAAATTCTTCATTTTGTGTGATTTTACTCTCAGTTTTTATGGAACTGCCATTGTAGTTTCTGTTGTGAAGAATACCTTTCACACATTTTCTGCTTTTCTATTATTCAAAATTCTTCCGCTAGGTGGCGAAAAGTTAGATCCTGTTATCCTCTATATCTGTTCTTCTAACTGTTTGATATAAAAATTGCCTTGTCTCCAATGTTGCCTCTAAGCTGCGAGTGCGCGCGCAGCGACTTAACTTCCTCCGCGCAGTAAGCATTTTAGATTAAAATTCCCAAATTCCTAATTACTTTTCATAAATCGAAAATCAATTACCTGCAATAATAATAAATAAATAAATAGAATTCCAGCTCTCAAAAGTCAAAACAACACTTTTCTTAAATGCTGTTCGCCTCCTTCTAAGTTCGTCTCATTGTCCTTTTCAACTGCGTATATGCGTAAACATGCTTTTGTTTTTATTCTAGAAGTAAGTTTGAGCTTCTCACTTCTTATAAAATAATTTTAATTAATGAAATGTTTTTAGTATTTTTTTTATTTAAAATCAATTGCAGAAAGAACGGTGATAAAAATGGGGGCATTATAAAAAATAAGGGTTCCAATCCGAGTTCCAACTTCTACTGCATTAGTAAGAGAAGCTGAGAAAATAAAAAAATTTGCCCAAGTGGTTTTAGAAATAATTTTTTTTCCCCAGCTCATTGGGTTGGGTGCGCATTGCCCATGGACACTTAGAGGGAATATTGATTGCCTCTGATATATTCTTTCAGCTAGGAGAACTTTATGAGCACAAATTGTTAATTTTCGTAACAGACTTTTCAACCGGTAGTGGTGGAAAGTAACTGTTTCTGTTTCTAGATGTTTTATCGATTGCAGAAATGAGGTTGATTTTTTTTTTTTTATAATGGGTTCCATTGACTATGAAGAAACTTTGAAATATTTTATTCGTGTTGGAAAGGATTTAAGAGACGTGCTCACTACAACCGAAAATTTGGGGTCACCTTTCTTGTTATTTAAGTGCAGCTGAAATTTATATACACTGAGAAAAACTTTTTGTTAATTCAACAAAAAAATTTGCCGATATACAGTCAACCAAAAATTTTTGTTGAATTTACAAACTTATTTTGTTGAAAATTATTGTTGATTTAATTTATTGTTATCACGACAAAACGTTTTCTTCATTTAAGAAAATGATTAGGTCGATTTTGGGGAATTTGTTTGATCCAAAAAATATTCTTATCCTGACAAAATGTCTTGTTGCTGCAACAAAACATATTGTCATAGCAACAAAACTTATTGTCTCACGATAACAATATGTTTTGTTGCAGCAACAAAATATTTAGTCATAATAACAATATGTTTTCTTGGATCTAACAAATTTCCAAAAATCGACCTAATCATTTTGTTAAATGAACAAAACGTTTTGTCGTGATAACAAGAAATTTTGTTAAATCAACAATAATTTTCAACAAAATAATTTTGCAAATTCAACAAAACATTTTGTTGACTGTATATAGACAAATTTTGTTGTTGATTCAACAAAACGTTTTTCTCGGTGTACGAGCGCAATTATTTCCAAACTACAGTATGATGACCAATTATTATATTTACAAATTGGCCTACTGGATTCGCTTACGTAGTGGTAAAAATGATAATCGTTTCATTTCTTAAAATGATATACGCTTTACGGGAGGTATTTAACGATCAGTCCGGTCCTTATTTTGGGTCCGGACCCGAAATTCGATCCCAGCTTCAGCAAAACCGGGAGCTCGTGCTCTACACTACTAGGAAGTCATACTTTACTGAGTCTGAGAACTAATGAAATTCATTTTGCCTATCTCGCATTGAGAAATCCTCTCACTTTGTGCATGCTACCTGGTAATGAGGTACGCATTTCGCCACTTTTACGATACAGTTAAGGACAAAAGGCAGAAAGTAGTCGCGTCTGATACAATTCGCTTCAAACCATTAAATGAGACATAGACAGCTGATCAAATTGAAATTATTCCCGCGTATTTCATTAGCATGGTGAATCTTCGCTTCGAACGGTGAACAAATTGTTCCATCCGTGTTCTGAAGAGCAAACTATTAACTCAGTTCTGCCGCATAAAGTAATAAAATCTCTACGATAGTTAAATCCTTAGCGCAGCGCTTCATATCATTTTATTACTTATTATCCAGATGTAATGGGTAGTTAAAGTTGAGAGGACCTGCTCTATGTGGTGTTTTCATTCTGCGCAGTGATGGATCATTATGGGAAAAGAAATACTTCGAAATCATTCGATGTATGAAATCAGACAAACCATCTCGTGAAGCTAAAAGTTTTCTTCGAGTGTGAGACGAACTAGCAATTTCAGAATCTGTGAAAACACAAATTTGTCCGTGACGGTGATCGAAATCGCGCCCCCTCACTCCGGAGTAAGTTGCTCTCCCAGCTGAGCTACACGGACGGAATGTACCACTGCAGATTTGTAATCTTGACACGTGCTTTACCTCTGTAGTACGTCATATCATCTCCCTCTTTTTTTTTTTTTTTTTTTTTGTTTGAAGCGAAGTAGGAAGTTTTCATTAGTTCCAGACGATGTGTGGAACAAACTTCCCACATTTTTCGAAGAACCCAACGGTCGGTATAACCATTTTTAAGTTTGCGCACCAAATGTGAAAACACAAATTTGTCCGTGACGAGGATCGAACTCGCGCCCTCTCACTCCGGAGTAAGATGCTCTCCCAACAAAGCTACATGGACGGAATGTACCGTGCAGATTTGTCGTCTTTCACGTGCTATACCTCCGCAGTGAGTCAGAAATCCTTTTAATTCACAAATACTTCACACCTACCATTCGGCCGCCCCGATGGCGCAGTGGTCTAAGGCATTGGCCTCTGATCATTCGTCCGAAGGGGTCCGGGTTCGAATCCCGGTGAGGCATGGATGTTGTGTTTGTCTTACGGCACTGGCTCTCTCCCTTCCCTGGAACCAGTGACCCTAAATTAGGGACGGGCGACTGCTTATAGCCCATTGAGTTGCTCACGGTGGTCGTTAAACCTCCAATCAAAAAAAAAAAAAAAAAAAACACCTACCATTCAAAAACTAACAGAGCCTTATGTGTCCACTGCAGTTTGTCGACAGGCCACTGATTTTCGGTATATTCTCTTAAAAAAAGAATTGCCCTAAGAAAACACTCTTGACTTGAGCAGGTCTCTTGACGGATAATCATTCCATATTACTGTCTTAGTGTTCTGTCTCTTGACAGGTCCAATGGTATATCAGCAAGTTCTCTTCCTCCAGTTGCCCCTGTCCCTTGCTTCCTGCTTAATTTCTTGATAGCCTCCTGTGCCCATTATATCATCAAGCATCATAAGTCGTCTCCTTCCTCTTGGTCGCCTTCCTTCAATTTTCCCTTCTATCATTCTTTTTAATAGGCTGTTTCCTCTTAACACATGCTCTGTCCAGTTATATTTTCTTTTACTTATGATCTTTAGTAAATTTCTTTACTAGATGAATATAACTGTAATTCGTGCCGTAGGTAACACTAAAAACACAAGGCATGCAGCTAAACCTGACGCACGGTTATAAAATTTCCAACCACTAATGACTAGTTTAAAACCGTCGTCAGTTGCTAAAAGCATTTATTGATGGTAAAAGTTTTAAATCAATAAATGCAGAACAAAAATTTTAAAGTTTTAAAAAGTTTTGTTTTGCATTTATTGATGGTTAATGTTTTACTTTTACCATCAATAAATGGTTTTAGCAACTGACGACGGTTTTAAACTAGTCATTAGTCGTTGGAAGTTTTATAATCGTGCATCAATTTTAGCTGCCTTGTGTTTTTAGTGTAAATTCCTTTCTTCTTCAAATCTTTGTAATACTTCATCATTGGTAATTTTTTCAATCCACTTTATTTTCTTCATTGTTCTCCATAACCACATTTCAAATGCCTCCAATATTTTAGCTTCCTTCTTCCCAACTGTTCATGTTTCCGTCCCATATAAAATTATACTCTAAATATAGCACTTAATAAGCCTTTTCTTTAAATTTTTATTCATTTTATTAATAATTTTTTTCTTGTTATAGAATGCATATTTTCATTTGCTAATTCTTTCTTTTATTTCCATGTCACATTTTCCATTTTATTGGATTATACTACCAAGGTATTTGTACAGTCTCACTCGCTCTACCTTTTCTCCATTCATCATCACCTCAACGTTTCCTGGTTTCCTGGAGACTCTCGTCGTTTTTGTATTCTTTGTGTTAAATTTTATACCATATTTTTTTCACGCACTTTCAAATTTTTGCATTAGATGCCGTAGTCCATCTTCAGTATTATCTAATATTGTTCGGTCATCTGCAAACACACGGTCGATTCACATTATTGTGACCACCAGCTAATATCCAGAGTAAACGACGTGTGCAGCGCGGACAGCGGATAGACGGACTGGGAGTGACTCAATAAGGTGCTGGAAGGTTTTTTTTTTTTGGAGGTTTAACGACCACCGTGAGCAACTCAATGGGCTATAAGCAGTCGCCCGTCCCTGATTTAGGGTCACTGGTTCCAGGGAAGGGAGAGAGCCAGTGCCGTAAGACAAACACAAGTGCTGGAAGGTATTCACAGGTATGTAGAGCCATGCTAACTGCAGTGCATCTCACAGCTGATGGAGGGTGCGTGGTAGAGAATTCATAGAGCAAACAACACGATCGAGGTGGTCCCACAGATGCTCAGTTGGGTTTAAGGCTGGGGAATTAGGGAAGTACTTTGAAGTCTTCATCGCGCTCTTCCAACTACTCTCGGACATTTCTAGCTGTGTGACACGTCGCATTGTCGTACTGGAAGATTCTATCCGCCCCAGGGAAGACAATCAGCATGTATGGGTGTACGTGGTCTGCAAGGATGGATTCATAACGAATTCGGTCCATAGTGCCTTCCACAGGTATGAGTGGACCCAGGCCATACCGCTGCCCCCACCAGCTTCTGTATTTCCAGTAATGGTTAAAGAGTGTTTGTTCTCCGATGTTTCCCGCATTATACGCCAACGTCCATCCGTTCGATGAAGCAGAAAACGTGACTCATTGGAGAAGGCAATCCTTTGTCAATCAGTGGAAGTTCAATTCCGATACTGGCGTGGAAATGTAAGCTTTTTCTGCCGGTGCGCCTTCGTTAGCATAAGGGCAGTGACCATCCGTCTGCATCGGAGCCCTATACTCAGCAAGGTTCGCTGAACTGTCGTTTTAGACACACTTCCGGTAGCTCCTGGTTCATTCGGATAGTGAGTTGATCCACTGTAGCGTGTCGATTGGTCCTCACGCACCTTCGCAACCGACGTTCACCGCTCACATCAATGGCACATGAGGCTCCGCAGTTTACACTCACTTATTCGCAATGGTGCCATTTCTCCAATCACGATACACTTTAACCACAGCAGCACGCGAACAGTTCACAAACTGCGCTGTTTCAGAAATACTGCCACCCTTGGCCCGAAAGCCGATAATCATCCCGTTTTGCAAATCTGATAAATCGCTCCTTTTATCCATGACAGCAAGGAGTGATATGTTTTCAGAATGCCTACAGCACACCTTATATACCTTCCAAGCCAGCTCACGAGAAGTGTCGTATTTCATTGGCTACGCGCTGTTGACGTCAAAAGTAGGAGGTGGTCACAATAATGTGACTAAACTGTGTATAATACTTTGTATTGTTCTTCCTCCAAAGTGATTCCTCTTTTCTCTTCATCAAATGCTTCTTTTATCATTCCTTCTGCAAAAATATTGAAGAGCATTGGTGACAGACAGCATATTTGTCTTACACCCTGCCAAGTACACATTTTTTAGTTTTTCCTACTTTTACCTTTATCATGACAGTCTGGATCATGCATAATTCACAGCTATTAACCTCCGGTCTGTACAATCTAATCCTATTTTACTTAGCACTTCCCTCAGCTTTTCTCAGTTCACCATGTCAAATGCTTTTTCTAGGTCGACGAAACATATACAAGGGGCATCCTGAAAGTAATGCCTCCTCCTTAACAACTTTTGAAATTTTGAAGTGATTTTAATGAAACTGCACTGACATGTACTATGATACGTTACCAATGTGGGAACAAATTGTTTTCAGAATCGGAAATAAAGATCATGAATGACAGAGAAAAGCAGGGAGCCGTCATTGAACTCCTGGAAAAAGAGGGATGTGAGGTTCCAGAAATCCACAGAAGACTCCTACCGCTGCCACAATCGATATCAGTAATGTCCGAAGATGGATGAAGAGGTTTCTAGAGGGAGAAAGTTCAGTGTCGGGCAAACAACAGAGTGGAAGAACCGCAACTGCAGTGACTAATGCCAACAGGCAACGAGTGAAAAAACCTCTTCACATCTGATCGTCTTATCACCATCCAGGAGTTGTGTGGTGCAATTCGTTGGGGTCATGGTGCTATGGAAACATTAATTAGGGAGCTGGGGTACAGAAAAATTTGCTCAAAGTGGATTCTAAGAAACCTAATCCGTGAGCAATGTGAGCAAATAGTGGACATATGCCGGAACCCCTTGGACTGTTATGAGAGGAAGGCTGAGGTGTTTTTTTCTAATGTTGTGACGGGGGATGAAACCTGGGTGTTCCTTCATTACCCAGAAACAAAACGTGCGTCAATGGAATGGCACCGCAAAATTTCACCTCAACACTTCTAGAATCATAAAATATTCGTGCAGTTAAGAATAATAGGGCAGCCAACAGCCACAGCACGATGTAATAAATCCAACTGGCTTAAAAACACACACGTAATTCGGGTACATTTTTTATTATGCCTGCATATATACAAGTTCAAAATAATGGAGTTTTAAAAGCATTCTATATATACAAGTTGAAATGATGAAGGTTTAAAAAGCATGAGTTCTTTCAGGTCCACTATGGACCCATCTTCAGATGAATGAAACGACAATTAGGGTGAGAATAATATAAATATTCAAGTTAGTAAAATCATGCAATGCATTAATTATGATACGCTTTCCAACATATCATTACTCAAGTTATTACTTAAGTTATGAGGATAACGGATGTGGAATAAATCTCGCTCCTGTGCCCTGACCTTTGACCCATTTTGATGATATTAAGCAGAACCGGTTCAGTATACCTCCGGAACAACATAATAAAGTTTTGTCGCAATCCAAGTATTTTTAGTCAAGTTATGAGGACAATTGCTGTGGAATAAATCTCGATCCTGTGCCCTGACCTTTGACCCCATTTCGATTATCTTCAACAGAACTGGTTCGGTGTACCTCCGGAACAACATGATAAAGTTTTGTCGCAATCGAAGCATGTTTACGTAACTTATGACGCATAAGGGCGATGGAATAGATCCCGCTCCTAAGTCCTGACCTTTGTCCCCATTTCGCCCTTTTTCAATAGGGTTCATTCCCAGGTTGTCCCCTACCACATACTAAAATTTCATCGAAATCGAACTATTTTTACGCGAGTTATCGTGCTGACAGACAGACAGACGGACGGACGGACAAAGCTGGAGCATATACGCTTTTTCAACCTACTGTTGGAAAACGTAAACAAATACAATTGGCACGTGACTTAACGCATGTGCGAATAGGACTGCTTCGTAGACACATCGGACAGACTGGTAATTAGCAGAAGTAACGCTTTTTATAATATACAAGAAGTAAAGTTACCCCCCCCCCCGCCACATTCCATCTTAAATCGGCTAAGTGACACCATTACGAACATATGCATTATACAAGGTAAAAGAAGTAAAGGAGTAATTTGTGTTCATAAAAATAACATCTCATAAGTTGAACTAGGTAATTAACGTCCAACTGCAAGTAGTACATAAAGGTAATAGCGTCGGTCGTTAAGTGCAAAAACACTTCAAATGTGGTAGTTCAATAGGGTAAAGGTCCCATAGTATACACATATTTACCAAAATGCAATGTAACATATTTGTAAATAAAATATTTAAATTTTAATTTTTACTTTCATTTTAAATTTTTTAAATTTTAAATTTAAATTTAAATTTTCTTAATTTTTAATTTTAATTTGTTTTGCTCAGTGCAATTAAAAATTAACATTGAAAATGAAAGTAAAAATTAAAATTTAAATATTGTAATTTACAAATATGTTATATTGCATTTTGGTAATTATGTGCATTAGGGTGGTCCTTATTTACATAGTAATTTTTTTTCGTGGTCTTACTCCTTAATATTGTTGTGTTGGTGGAAAAAACGTTACATAAAAAATTTGGGGATGATTAGAGATTTGTATGACGTATCAAACCGAAACCAAACTTCGTAAGTAGGTTGTAGCGGCAGTTAACACAAGGAATTTAAGGATACGACACACTCGCGAAATTTAAGCTCACACGGAAGGCGAAAAAAAATTCCACAGGAAACATCCATCTTTCCTGCTTCATAACCTTGTAAGCACGACCTTCTCCTCCGTAGATTTGCGCATGCGCCATTGGAACGTAGTACGGGAATTTCCCTTATGTGATTGCGTGCTCTGCAGCAATTGAACGCACTGGTCTCCAGTCGCCAGTAAGTTAGTGTAACGTAACAACAAAACAAATGTGAACAATGAACATGGATGGCTTCAGCTTCACACGCTTTAGTTGTAACTCGCAAAAACTCCGAAGTCTGGCTGGTCGGGGTTTTGATAGTATTCCGGATAAGAAGCTCCTGATATTATTCCGGATAAGCAGCTCCCGTCGAAAGGAAAGGTTCTGCGTCGTTTGTTCTTCCTCATAAGAACGGAAAAGAACACAGTTACGAATGCTTCAAGCATAATTACGCAAGAGCTTCTGTCAATCTGGGGAAAATCCCGAATACCTACCATGGCTGACTATAACATCATCCCAAAGGTTCAGAAGGAGTGCAACCAGTGGCGTGCTCTTTGGAAGGGAAGTTCTCGGCGATCTGAACCGCAGATAGATAAGAAAAAACTCTTCACCGAGAAATTGGCCAATCTTTTCGATATCGCCCATGCCAACGCCCTTGACATGATTACCATTTTTGAAGACAAAGAGTTTCTTTTGACCCAAAGGGAGAAGGGAAGGAAAGGATACATTTGTGGAGAAGACAAAAAGTTAGCAAGGCAGGAAGCCCGAAAGAGAGATAAGGAAGACAATTTCGAGCTACTGAAACGAAAACATGCGGAACAAAGGGATCAGTTATTTGCAAAGGTTGAACTAGCCTCATTGAGTAGCAGCACCGCTGAAGAGGAAGATCGCAAAGCAACCACAGCAACAACAGGTTCTCCAAAGAAAATGAAATGAGCGAGGAAGAACATTGTTTCGTCAGCGCTTGTCTCAGCACTTGATCGCACTAAGGTGAGCGACCGATATGAAGTCTACATGCTCTCAGCAACTACTGCCACTCTTGGACATAATGTAGAAGAATTTTCGATCAACCGTAGCACCATATGTCGATCAAGACTTGACGCAAGGAACAAAATCGCAGACTTGCTGAAAGAAACCTTGAATGCCCAAATTCCCCTCACAGTCCACTAGGACGGGAAAATCCTCCTGGAGCTCACAGGGACAGGTAAAGTGGATAGACTGCCAGTTCGTGTTTCTGGGGCAGGAGTGTTAAAGCTTCATTCCGGAACAGGCGAGGAAACTGCCAAAGCTGTGGTGGATTGCCTAAAAGAACGGGGGATCAAGGATCACATCCAAGCAATGTCATTCGACACAACGATTAGTAACACCGGTCACAGTGTTACTAATCGTTCAAGCGCGTGAAACGATGCTGTGAGCGATCCCGAACTCCTCGGCCACACTAGTCACACTTCGACCTTCTTCCAACTTCCCAATGACGCGACCTCGGGTAAAGTCATCCAGATGTCTTCTACAGGATTGCCCGTTGGCCATATCACACGGTGGCAGCAACTCGACGTTGTTCAAACCGATGTACACCGTGCAATAGCTTTCACCGAATTGCTGAGCGTACACCGCCCGTGTGCTTTATACCATTCCGACACTCCCCCCCCTCCCTACGTCATGCTGAATACAGTAGCGAACAAAAGTATTTGGCGAAACACTTTTTCGACCATAATGTTTTTCCTGCTGGACCAAATCCGGTCATGTTGGGATATGATATGTATTGAGTTGTGGGTTACAATGCCGCGTAGTTTGTATTTCGCTCAGATCGAATTTGTCGTTCGAAATGGGCCATATTCAAGAGTCGACAATTATTACCCATTTGTTTGCTGCATGTATTAATGTTTTTCTTGTGATTTTTGTAGGTTTTGTGATGTGTAGTGCGATAATAAGTCAATCTTAGGTTTTCAGAAATGGGTAAAAAGGCGGATATCCCTGTTGGAGCTTGCCAGGCGGCCGTGAACATGATGGAATCCGGAATGCGCATCACCGACATTGCGAGGGCCCTGAAGATCCGACACCAGTCCATTTCAGCTATCCTGCAACGTTATAAGAAGACTGGGACCGTCTAGAACAGTCCGCGATGTGGTAGGCTTCGTTCCACTACGTTGCGTCAGGATAGACGCATCCTCCGTCGATCTCGTGCTGATCCCACCTTGACTGCTGTGGACATCGCCACCGAATTCCGCGAGAGCTACGACCTGAACGTCAGCCGAATGACCATCTCCCGTCGTCTCATTGCTGGGGGATTGAATGGAAGACGCCCCGCCAAGAAACCCCTAATCGGAGTCAAGAATCGACGAGCCAGAGTCGCGTTCGCGCGCCGTCATCGACACTGGACCACGGCGGACTGGAGTAAGGTGCTTTTCACCGACGAGAGCAAGTTCAACTTGTTCGGAAGTGACGGCATCCGATAGGTACGACGTCCGTGTGACCAGATATTCAACCCCCAGTTGATTCAGCCGACTGTCAAGCACGGAGGAGGATCGCTCGTGGTTTACGGCGCCTTCTCTCGCAATGGAATGGGCCCCATCATCAAGAATGGCGGAATAATGACCGGCCGGAGCTACACAAACATGCTCGTCAACGATGTCTTCCCATGGGCAAACCAGAACATGCCACCCGGATGGATCATGCAGCAAGACAACGACCCGGAGCACACCTCCAGAGTAGCGAAGGCAGCCTTCCAGCAGCAACAGGTCACACTTCTAGACTGGTCAAGCCAATATCCAGACCCAACCCCATCGAGCACATGTGAGAGGAGCTGGAGAGACGATGTGCAAATAAAACCTGCCGGAATAGGGCTCAGAATTCGACCAGCTGTCTGCAGAATGGGCGTGAATTCCGCAGGTCACCGTCGAGAAGCTAGTGGACTCGATGCCAGCCCATTGTGCAGCTGTTATTAAATCTTGTGGTTATCCCACTAAGTATTAGTTATTGTTTTGTCGTTTTCTCGTACTTGTTTTCTGTTATCGTTGCATTAAATGAATGTGATACACACCTACTTTGTTGGTCAGTTTGTATGATCTTTGCGATTAAGCTCTGTACCTAATCTGTGTTAAGGTTTCCGATCCATCTGCATATGGGTCATGTTTACAACTGAATAACACATATCATATCCCAAAATGACCCGATTTGGTCCAGCAGAAAAAATATTATGGTCGAAAAAGTATTCCGCCAAATACTTTTGTTCGCTACTGTATATGCACATGCCCTACCGTACCGGGCCCTATAGTCTATCTCCTGAGTGGTCTTTCGGTCCGTTCTGCCTGCTCGTTCCGCCGTTATGCTAATTTCTCCTCTTCGTCCTTAATTTTTGCACACCAGTGTATATATAGACATTGGTGAATTGACAAATTGTAGTCTTGGTTTTTAGCCGATTTAAGATGGAATGTGGAGGGGGAGGGGGGAGGGCTGACTTTACTTCTTGTATATTATAAAAAATGTTACTTCTGCTAATTACCAGTCTGTTCAATGTGAATACGAAGCAGTCCCATTCATTAGCACATGCGTTAAGTCACTTGCCTATTGTACTTGTATATTTATATGATTCTCTCCCTAGTTGTCGTTTCATTCATCTGAGGATGGGTCCATAGTGGACCTGAAAGATCTCATGCTTTATAAACCTTCATCATTTCAATTTGTATATATAAAATGCTTTTAAACCTCCATCATTTTAAACTTGTATATATACAGGCATAGTAAAAATATGCCCGAATTAAGTGGGTTTTTAAGCGGACTGGATTTATTACATCGTGCTGAAGGTGTTGGCTGCCCTATTACCTTGGTTTCACCTCGACAGAAAAGGGTGAAAACAACTCGTTCCGCAGGGAAAGTTATGGTGACAATCTTCTGGGACAAACGTGGTGCCATTTTGACTGATTTCCGTGAACGGGAAGGTGGGGGGGGGGTGCATCAATAAAAAGTGCTCATTATGTGCCGACATTGCAGAAGCTAAAGGAAGATATCAGGAGGAAAAGACGTGATATTCCACTTCATAGTGTTGTTTTACACCATGATAACGCATGTCACCACACCTCAATGGATACTTCACAGGCTATTGCCAAAATGGGGTGCCCCAACCCTGCTACAGTCCTGATTTACCGCGAAACATCAAAGGTGTTTAGCAAGATTTTCCTCCGCTGAGAACAGCCAGCGTCTCATTTACGAGACATCTTCTTCAACTGCAGGTTCGTCAAATACAGTGTCAGAATATTGTCAAGACCTCTGTAAAATTATATTTACTTCGAATAGTCCCTTAAGGAAATTATGTAGTGGTTGCGTCAGAGATTTTTTGGAGAAGTACACCAGTCATCCGATTCCAAATGAATCAACTCTTAGGAAAAACTATATCGCCGCCTTTATGAAGATGGTTTAGTTAAGACCATTGTAGATCTGCTGTTGCCAACAGTAAGATATGGGTTTCAATAGATGAAACAAGTGATGTAGATGGAAGATACATAGCTAATGTTATATTCAGCACTCTGAAATGTGACAAGTCTGATTCTAACGTGCGAAAATCTGCAAAAAGTAAACAATTCCACTATTGCTGTACTATTCGACGATTCAAAGAAATTACTCAGGCCAGACTGTGTACAAAGAGAAAACATCCTCTTGTTTTTAACAGATGTCGTTCCATACATGACTAAGGCGGCAAAGGGACTTAAACTACTTTATCCGAAAATGGCCCATATCGCATGCCTTGCATACGGTTTACACAGAGTGGCCGTAGAGATTCAAAGCAACTATCCTGATGTAGATAAGCTAATTTCAAATGGTAAAAAAATGTTCATAGATGCTCCGCTTCGCGTGCAGAAGTTCAAAGAAATTGCTCCTACTTTGGCACTTCCTCCCCAACCTGTCCTAATGCGGTGGGGGACCTGGTTGAATGCGGCTTTGTATTATTGCACAAATTATGATTCTTTAGACAGGACAGTTAAAGAATTTGACTGTTGTGATTTTTCTTCCATCAAAATTGTGCAAGATTTTTTTTTTTGATACCTTGGCTGGAAACTTGACATATATATAAAATGTAACCAGTGGAATATCTAGTGCAATCACTCGCCTTGAAACTGTAGGAATGGAACTTAGCGATGAACTAGAAATTGTGAAACAAACTGTGGGTGATTTAAAGCAAGCAAAAGTGAAAGTATAGCTGAAAAAGTGACAAACTGCAAAGAGTGTTGCAATCTAATCCAGATTATTAAACACTTCGCAAAATAAGTGCCATTCTTTGTGGATGTAAAGCAAAATTTGATGACTTCAAGCCAAAATTTTCTCTAGATGAGTTGGGGTTATTCAAATTTGCCCCTGTAACCTCTTGTGATGTCGAACGAAATTTCTCTAGGTACAAGAAGATACTGACGAGCAACAGAAGGAGTTTGGAGTATGATAACCTGAAGATGCACGTAATCATCCACCGCAATTCTATGATCGAAGATTTTGCTCTCAAAATGTTCATTTGATTACTTCAACTTTAGCACTTTTGCACTGATTAGTGCTAATTGTTTAATTAAATAGAAGTCATCAAGTTCTAAGTATGTAGAAGTGATGAAGAATAAACCTTTTAGTTAATAACTATAATCTATTCAAGAAACGCATATAGCGTACTAAATCCGTTTATTTCTTATGGTGTAGTAATCACAGAGATTCGCCAAGCTTTCGCACTCCACTGGGAGGTTTTTTCAAGGCAACGGTAGACATAAAGCATTTTTATGTCTACCGTTGCCTTGAAAAAGCCGGAGAAATTTAGTTTGTTCTAGCTCTTTTACGATGAAAGCTGACTAGCATTCAAAGTATAGGCTATCGTGTTGCACCGTCTTTAACCATCTGTCTGCCAGTTCTTCGATTCTATATATATATTCTGTCTGCCAGTTCTTCGATTCCATACCACGAAAAACACCCCTACACGGGTACACTGCCAGCTCCAAACTTGACCGTAGGAACAGTACACTGTGGTAAATAGCGTTCCCCCGGCTGCCGCCATACACACACACGGCCATCAGACTGATGGATCGTGTATCTGGATTCATCAGTCCATAGGACCCGTTTCCATTGATCTACAGTCCACGATAAATATTCCTTACACCATGCTAAACGACGAGTAGCATTCCGAGTGGAGATGAAAGGCTTATGAGTAGCCGCACGACCATGGTAACCCATGGAATGGAGTTCTCTGCGAATGGTACGTGTACTTACCGAGGTTCCAGCATTTTTACTCACCTGTACACTGAGGTCCTGTGCAGCACGCCGTCGATTTGCTGTAACGACTCTCCTGAGGCTTCGATGTCCTCTATCACTGATTTTCTTTGGTCTGCCGGTACGTTTTGCTGCTTCAGGCACGCCACGTGTCTTCCACTTATTCAGTACATCCAAAACAGTTGACTTGGGTATGTTTAGATGCCTCTAGTTTTCTCTTATGAACAACCTACTAATATAACACTCAACAACCTTTGCTTTCTCAAAGTCAGTTTTCTCCCGCCGCGACATTTTCACTCAACTTCACAGTACGATATGGTCGCGGTCAGCTGCAGGCTTGTTTTTATACCGTTTGGAGCTGTACCGCGCATCTTAACAACGCAGTGGATCCGCTCATTTGCTTTTAAAAGGGTGTCCGGTGACTTTTGTCAATATAGTGTATAATAAAATAAAGTAGACTAGTCATACCTCATACCCAGGGAATCGCATTTCAGGACCAGGAGTGTTTTGAACGCATTTAAATAGATTAGAATTTCAAGCCTGCTGAAATCAACACCAACACCCTAAAAAATCCCCCTCACCTGGTTTAGCTGGAGAAAGTTTGTTCTTGAAATGTTTGAAGAAGTAATTACTATATACACTCACGGACAATGGAATTTGTGCACCTAGTAGAAATCGTGCTACAACCGCGAAACTTTGAAAATAGCTAGAGTGCGTGCTGGTACGCCAACGATCCGCGTTTGGTGCGAGTGCGCATGATCGCACACCCTGTGGTGCTAAGCACGAACCGGCAGCCTTATAAACCGGCGTGTAGTCGATACCCCATGAAGGCGAAAAGCACCGGCCGACTCAAGCACGAGTACAGAGTGAAACGAATGCCGGGTAGAAGCCAGGGACGTCGATTTACACAACCTACGGACTTTGAGAGAGGCCTGAACATCGGGCTGAAAACCGCAGGGTGGTCGGCGCGCCGTATAGCCAGCCACGTGGATCGTTCTGACCAACTGACCATGCCGTTCGACTGTGTTGGGAACAGTGGACACGTGACGCCACTGCCACACAGCGGAGCGGCTCCGGACGGACCAGGAGGACCACCGGTAGAGAGGATCGACGGATCGTGCGCCAGGCACGAACGGATCCCACGGGGACCCGGTTCACTACACAGGCAGATGTAGCGGCTCGTGTGTGCCCATGAACCATTTCCCGAAGCCTCACGGATGCGAATCTGCGATCCCAGCGCCCCTTACGTGTGCTTCCTGGACATCGCCAGCTCCATGTGCTGTGGTGCCAGGCCAGAGCGACGTGGAACGCTCCAGACTGGCGACGTGTGGTGTTTAGCGATGAGTGCCGCTTCGTTTTGGTAACAGATGATCATCGTGTCCGGGTGTGGAGGTCCCCGGGTCAACGGCACAATCCTGACCTCGCTATAGAGCGCCTCACCTCCTCCAGCGCAGGAATTATGGTCTGTAGAGACACTGCCTACGATAGCCGATCAGCTCTAGTAGAGGCACGTAGATCATTGACGGGCCAGCGGTATGTGGATGAGATCCTATGGCCCCATGTGCTCCTTTTCCTGGCCGGGATTCCAGGTGCGCTATACCAGCAGGATAATGCCCTCCCGCACACGGCACAGTTTGTCCAGGACTGCCTACGTCATGTCCAGACACTTCCATGGCCTTCCCGCTCCCCGGACATGTCCCATATCGAGCATGTGTGGGACCAATTGAAACGCCAGCTGCGGTCGTGCCGCACTATCCGGAATTTGAAACACACCGTACAACACGTGTGGGCCAGTCTGCCGCAGGACAATATCAGGCATCTGTTCGCCTCCATGCCGGACCGTATTGCAGCATGTATCGCCGCACGAGGCGGTGCGACGCGCTATTGAAGATGACAGGAATGCGTGCCACAGATCCCTCTGTAATTGTCCTGAAGCTCTGTTTTTGCCACCATATGATACATATGGTGGCAAAATTTTTCAGTTCAATCCGATGCTTCCTTCTCGGTGCGCAAATTTCATTGTCCATGAGTGTATATTGTAATTACTTCTTGGTAATTTAAATAGTAAAATAGTAGTTACCGTATATAGTAATTATACATGTGTCAAGTAATTATATATATATACACTGAAGAGCAATTGAATTAGAGATACCTGTCTAGTAACGTGTAGCACCACTTTTCGCCCTGATGACGGCGGCGATTCGTCTCGGCATTGAGTCGACAAGACACCGGAAGCGTTAGGAAGCCTTACGGATCCACGACCCCTCAACAAGCTCCCACAGTTCACGAAGATTTGATGAAGGGGGGTCAGAGCCTCGAACATCTCTCTCGATGGCATCCCAGATGTGCTCGATGGAATTGAGGTCAGGTGACCTAGCTGGCCAAGGAAGCGAGGTCACGTTGGTGGAATGTTCATCCAACCATTCGGATACAATTCGGGAGTGATGGCACGGTGCATTGTCTTGTTGCAGGATGAGGTCCCCAGTGGGATGTTGAAGACGCACAAACGGGAGCAAATGGTCGTCCAGGATATCCCGGTAACGTTGACCCGTGAGGGACGATGTCACACGTACTAGGAGTCCCATTTCAGTCCACGTAAAAAGTCCCCAGACGGCAGACGAGAATGCCACCCCCACCAGCTTGAAGAGTACCCTGCTGGCAAGAAGGATCCATCGCTTTACAAGGTCCTGCCATCCGCATGTACCAACGTGAATCTCGACTGATCAGTCCAGGCAACATTTTTCCACATGTCTAGGGTCCAGTGGCGATGTTCCCGCGCCCATGCTAATCTTTGCACCCTGTGATGTGCAGTCAGCAGCGGTACCCTCGTGGGACAATGGCTTCTGTACCCCATAGCGAGGAGATGGTTCTGGATGGTGTGGCTGCTTACACGTTTTTGTGCACCAGCGTTAAATTTACGAGTGATTTCTTGCACTGTGGCCCGTCTATCCGCTGTTAGAATGCGAGCTAGCCGACGATGACCCCGCTCATCCACACGCTGTTGTCCACGGCAGTTGGCCCTTGCAGGAATGGTTTTACCGGATTCGATGTACTCACGGTGCACCAGTGACACAGTGGCTCGTGAAAATCCCAGTGCCTGCACGACTTCCGAGATGGAGTGACCCATTCGTCGGGCCCCGACAATTTGCCCACGATCTAATGCGCTTAGATCCTTCGTATACTGCGTCCGACTCTTACTGATTCCCGTCGCATCACTCCTTATATTGTCGGATCGCTGCATTCGTCATGTCGTTTCCGTTTACAGGGCCGCCCACAGCGCCACATTTGCATAACGCCAGCTGTCTTTGATTCAATTGCTCTTCAGTGTAAATACCTGGAAGCATATGCTCTGAAAGATGACTTTTCCGAGTTTCTATTGGAATTTATTCCTCTGTTAGCACAACAAAATGTCATACTTTTCAGTGCCATTCTGTCAATCAAAATGGAAAAATTGGAAATTAAGTTGGTCATATCTAAATTAACGCCATATACGCGCTTGACTACTATCTGCTCTTCGGAAATTAAAAGATTTCATATTAAATGTTTCTCCGTTGCTTACCTGTGAAAAGTAACTCTAGGAGGTGGTCGCCCGGAATTGTTGTGAAATCCGTAAGCGCAACAACACGCCATTTCTAAAAAAAAAAAAAAAAAATAACTTCAAATTTCGAAAATCAAACTTGTCACGTACGTTTCCCAATGGCTCAAAACGACTATCAGAGACTTAAGATGGCCGTCACACCGTCAGCGTCGTCTGCTAAGAAAGCTTCAAGTTTGTGACGGCATACTTTCTCCCCTTATTCCTACCTCCATGGATATACACTGCCGGACAATTGCTAAGGACGGATGACAATAGCAACGATAGAAACCATAAAATGGAAGGCAGGAAAATGTGGAAATTAGCATAAGTGCGGTATACAGTAAGACGTGTTGTGCGTATACAAATTTTGGATTGCCGAACTTGTTAGTGACGTCATAGCGCTGATAAGGGATATAAAGGATTTGACGCGTATTGACCGTTGTTGTTCAAACGCAAAGTTGAAAGGGAAAGAATCAATTGACGAACTTGCAAGTTTCAGTATGTCTTCCCGACATCACCTAGATGATTTTACGCGTGGCCGTATTATTGGCAAGATTGAAGAAGGGCGAAAAATAACAGATGTTGCCATGGAGTTCGACGTCAGCCACAGTGTTGTTTCAAGGCTTTGGAAATAATTTCAAACAAATAGTGAGTGTAGCAAACGTCACGGGGGAGGTCGTGTTCGCAGTACGACACCTGCAGAAGATCGGTACATAGTGCTATCAACAAAAAGACACCGGCGCAGCACAGCTAGTGAGGTAGCAAATCAGTTTATGGCTGCTACTGGCAAGCGGATCTCCCGAAAAACTGTCGCCAGACGTTTGCATGAAGGAGGACTATACGCCTGCCGTCCTGTTGTGTGCATCCCATTGTCCAGACGTCACCGTACCGCCCGTTTGCAATGGTGCCATCAACATCGCAATTGGACTGATAACGACTGGTCTGCTGTCCTCTTCTCAGATGAGAGTAGTTACAGTCTATCGTCTGATTGTCGACGACAATTGATCTGGCGTGATAGTGGTACTGCATATTGTCCAGCAAACATACAGGAAAGGGACCGATATCCGACATGTAGTGTCATGGTATGGGCTGGCATCATGATCAATGGCCGTACGTCCCTCTATGTGCTTCCAACTGGGACTATGACTGGCCAACGATACATTAATGATGTTCTGCTACCTCATGTTCGCATGTTCCGTGGTGCTGTCGGTGATAGATTCATTTTCATGGACGACAACGCAACATGTCATCGAACAGTCGCTGTCCAGGAGTGTCTTGAGAGCGAGGATATTCACGCCTCTTATGGCCAGCACGTTCTCCAGATCTGAATCCCATTGAAAATGTGTGAGATGCTTTGGGGAGGAGTCTTGCTGGTCGCCAATGCCCTCCAATAAACAAGGACACCCTCATCCGTGCACTGACAGAGGAATGGGATAAATTACCCCAACAGCTGCTTGATAATGTTGTGCAAAGCATGACACGACGTGTGGAATCTTGCATCGCCCTCCATGGTGGCCATATCCCGTATTGACATCTTACGCCGGAACGCCTGCGGACGGTAATTGCATTTTTTTCACGTTTACGTATTCTGCACAAAATGGCCTGTTTGTCCCTTGAACACGTTCCAAAGCCTTCTGGATTTCAGAGCACAATAAATTGTCTTTCTTGTAATGTCCTGGCATTCTGACATTATTTTATTTCACTTGGCATCCAACCACACTTACTTTTTTATGCGCTATATAGCCGTTCATGATCCGTCCTTAGCAATTGTCCAGCAGTGTATATGATATACAGTTGAAATGGCCATACACTGCATATGTTTTCGCTCGTTTCAGAAGCACATGTCTGTCTGACTTATTCTGTCAGACAACACATAAGCAATATCGTTCATAACTGTCAATTTAGTCGCTACTCTTTACTTTCATCGTTAAAATATTAATAGACAACAGAACAAAATATGTTGTTATTTTCATCATGAATGGGGAAAGAACCTTGCTCACAAACAATTTCGTTCGGAACTGTACATTTAAAATCTAGCAAGTCAGGTGTTTTTGGAATCGTGAGCAAAATGGTGTTGCCCATTGGCGCCAACTACGGGGGTGCTCAGGGTCTTGAGCACCCCTTGAAATCATTTGGGAGGGTGCTCCGCACCCCTCCGAATTTTTGTTATATGTACTGGATTCATACTTAAATATTTAGTTCCACTTTACATAAAATTAAATAAGATAATCAGATTATAGCGCAAATATTTGTTTTCTATAAAAAAAATCAATATCTTCAAAAAATCGTATTTTAACTACCAATACTAAATAAACACTTAAGAAATAAGACAGCCAAGCATGCGAAAAATCGGGGGTGTAGGGTGTGGTTTGTACCCTACCTTCCTAATTGTTTAAAGCTACCGATTTTTTTTTCGCAGTCACGTTCTTTGCACATCAATAAGTTGTCAGCAGGTCACCATGCACGCAATGAGCTTCGTTAGGGTCATACAGCCATAAATGTCAGAGAGGGAGTAAAGAATGACCATCCGAGAGCTGAAGACACAGAGCGAGACTGAGAATGACCTTTTCTCGCTCAAAGGATAATTTTGAAGGTTTTTTTTTTTTAAGTTTTGCTGCTGTTGTTGCAGTTATTGTTTGTTTGACATAATTCTGTTGAGGCTTTTTTTTCTCCCCAGCTTTATAAAACATATAAGCAGTCATCAATAGTAACACCAATCAATCCACGCAGGGGTAATATGCCAAATCGATAACAACCGGTTCACATGAACTGCAAGATGGTGGGGGTGGAGATTTCCAAGTTACACTTGTTGATCAAAGCAAAAATTTCACTGTGATATACGCTGCGTTATACGCTAAATGCTAACAATAACAAGTAAGGAAAATGATACAGTGCAGTGATTATGAAGCACGTTCTATTCCAACACTGAACAAGTCAGTTTGTTTGCTACTGCTAGAGCGAGCTCCTCAAAGGTATCGCTATCTGTTTTGACTAATGATATATACTGCCAATCTCAGTCTTTTTCAACAGGTTTGGTAGTCCCCAACAAAATGCTCAAATTTTGTCCAAAAGAAAAAAATAATAAGAGCTCTTGTGCGCACATTACAGAAAATTAAATCGGAAGAATTAAAACGGAGTTCAAGAATTTGGTTGCTATACATAAAATGTAATATCTTTATCATGAAATCATGTATCGGTTTGTTTGTGTTTACACTGAAGACAAGGTCCATTTAAACATCTAAAACTTCAAAACTGGAAACGCTACCTGATGCCTTTTGAATTTCAGCACCCTCGAAATTTTCAGAAGTCGGCGCCCATGGTGTTGTCATCCTAATATCTCAAGGGGGAAACTTTTTTTTCGAATTTCAATTACTATGAAAATCTACTCGCGTATTTATATTTGTTGCAGTAACCTTACCACTTATATGACGTCACCGTTGCTTCGGTGAAAACGAATGTTGGTAATTTGATTTTGACTCAAAAAACCTTGACATTCGATATGTCAAACGATAATACAAATGTTTAAATGCAAAACATATTATGATATAGCGCTTTTTACGTGATATTTTAAAAGGTTTTTTGTTTTATTAAACAAATTTAGAACAAATCGAAAAACCTTGACATTCGATATGTCAAACGATAATAAATGTTTAAATGTAAATCATATTGTGATATAGCGCTTTTTGCGTGATTTTTAAGGGTTTTTTTTTAAATAAATTCAGAACAAATAAATTTAGAACAAAATATATACTGAGCAGGGCAACTCAAGTTATTCAAAACTTAGGGCGGGGCTTCAGTTGCTGGGCAACAATGGCTCGATCATTGAAAAACGTCCTAGCGTTATCAAAGCTGGGTTATTTAAAAAACCAATTTCGACCCACTTGGAGTTATCGTAAGAAAAAATCCTTTCTTAGTGCGCCTCTATGTTGTAAAAGGAACATCCCTGCCAAATATGAAAGTTCTAAGTTCAGTAGTTTCTGACATACGGTAATGAGTCAGTGAGTCAGTGAGGAGTTTCAGTTTTATATGTACAGATAATACGTTTCTATACAAGAAAGAAATACATTTTTTGCAATTAGCACAACACACGATAGTATGGGAAAACATTTTTTTTTCTATAGAAATATTTCGACTCACACATTTTGAAAATGACATACACGAACAAAAACAAAAACTTATTTTGATTAAACAGAACGAAAAATATTGGGCACTGCCCCCGGCCCCAAGTGAAATTATTGGAAGTGCAAGATTCACCTTGCCCCCCATAGACGGCGCCTATGAGACAGACTATAAACACTTGTGACGTGCCTGCCCCGCAGGACGCACACGACATAAAGGCAGATAGCAGCAAGGACGAACGTCTGTGTAGCTCAGTTGGTAGAGTGACTTGTTCCGGAATAAGTGGACTCGGGTTCGATTCCCGGCGTGGACCAAAAATGACGGAGAAATTTACTTCGTTATAATGGCGCCCGAACTTCCCGGATGACCCGGCCGTTAAAGATCTCGCAATGGTGTGATGTTCTTTCCACACCGCGAGACAAGAAAAATAAGAGAATCCCTTCTCCAGAGCTTCGAAAAATAAATGTGTGTGACGTTGCATTCCACACACCAGATTGACTGGGAGTTCTCAAGTGCACGTGCTTCAGCGGATGGCTGCCTACGACAATTTATGATCACGGCTGACCCGTGGGCCATGCCCCCGGCCCCCCTTCGGATGGGGGGGGGATTGGAGATGTGACGTACCTGCCCCGCAGGACGCACACGATATAAAGGCAGATAGCAGCAAGAACGAGCGTCTGCGTAGCTCAGTTGGTAGAGCAACTTGTTCCGGAATAAGTGGACTCGCCGCCCCGGTGGCGCAGTGGTCTAAGGCGCTGGCCTCTGATCATTCGTCCGTAAGGGGTCCGGGTTCGAATCCCGGTCAGGCATGGATGTTGTGTTTGTCTTACGGCACTGGCTCTCTCCCTTCCCTGGAACCAGTGACCCTAAATTAGGGACGGGCGACTGCTTATAGCCCATTGAGTTGCTCACGGTGGTCGTTAAACCTCCAATCAAAAAAAATAAAATAAAAATAAGTGGACTCCGGTTCGATTCCCGGCGTGGACCAAAAATGACGGAGAAATTTACTTCGACGTACCTGCCCCGCAGGATGCACACGACATAAAGGCAGATAGCAGCAAGAACGAACGTCTGCGTAGCTCAGTTGGTAGAGCAACTTGTTCCGGAATAAGTGGACTCGAGTTCGATTCCCGGCGTGGACCAAAAATGACGGAGAAATTTACTTCGTTATACACTTCTCGGCCAACTCATTCAGCAACAACATACAATGATGTTTCATCCTCTATCGAAGTCTGTGAGCTGAACGTACGGAATAATTTGTCATTTTCCCGCTTTTAGTATGTGAATGCAATAAATTGCAATTCCAAAATTTCAAATTTTTGATATAAAGAAAAAGTGCAGTGTTTTAAAAAAAATGGGATGGGCACAGCCCTTTTTCGCGCTTTCTTCTTTTCTGTGTGCCATTTAATTGATTAGTACTGCTCTGCATACAAATCCAAAAATATAAAATGATTTCGTTTCGTGAATTCTTTCGAGATCTTCAGTTTAATCGACAACTAATCGTTCTTCTTTCACTTTATTAGTACTTCTGTACTGAATAGAACAGACAGCATATTAGTGCTCGTAAGAATCAAATGTCGAAATATAGCTTTAACGGTATGCCCAGGTGTTCCAATAATACGTTGCTGCAATGTTCGGAACGTTCAGTGGAAATGTCTCATTTGTACCAATTATTACAGTAAATCATTTCATTACTTGCACTTTTATGGCCTGAAGCGTCGGTAAACCACTCATGATTACTCGAAGCGACTCAATAAAATTAGATAAGATCTCAACAGAGGAGTATATGAAGACAGCAAGTTCGCTGAGTGTGACAGTTTGGAACGACAATCATTACAAGATGAAGGTCATTCTCTCTTTGTTTGCTTCATTCGCACTGCTCGCCATGAGCGTGCATGGCTTTCCTTACGGCCGCTATGATGACTGCTGCGGTTGCGGTGGATATGATGGATGCGACGACTGCTGTGGATGTGGCCGTAACTATGACTGTTGTGGATGCTGCGATGATTACATCCCTTACTCGCCTGTTTCTCGTTACTATGGAGGTCGTGGCGGATGTGGCGGATGTGGTGGAGGATGTGGAGGCGGATGTGGTGGAGGATGTGGAGGCGGGTGTGGCGGATGTGGAGGATGTGGATGTGGCTGCTGTAACGACATTGGCATTCCCATTTATGGGGGCTATGGAGGATTCGGCGGATTTGGCGGATTTGGCGGACTTGGAGGTTTTGGCGGATTTGGCGGATTTGGCGGTTTTGGCGGAGCTGGAGGAGTTGCCGCAAAGCGTCGACGACGTTAGAACGTGGATACTCTTACGCCCTTACTGTTCCCATGTCGTCAACCCACCGCTACCAGTTTGAATACGACAGGGAAAAAAAAAGACATTTACGCGCTTCCCAGAGACATGAAATTGAAAGGAAAAAGAACATCATTATTATTATGCTTCCCGAAATTTTTTTAAAAATGAATCAGTCTATGTAAACATATCTGTAAGAAGTTATAGCCTTCAGATAAATTTATTTCGTCTCTGAATTTTGATTTTCATGCAGAAAATAAAGGATTCGTCGACTACTTGCACTTAAATCAGGTATTATTTACTATGATCTTACTCATTCTTATTTATGTGGAGGGTATGCAAGATAATTTTCGTTTGCAATATTTACGAAATGCAGTAAAATAACATTTCTCGCATAAAATCAGAATCTATTTATAGATGCAGATTTTTTTGAAATTCAAAACAGATAACATAATATTTAGTGTGAATGAGATGACAAACATACTAATGAGTCCATGGTAAGTCACAAGTAAGAAAAAGTGCCTGCGTGCTAATGGAGAATTCATTCAGTAAACAATATTATGTACCCTGAAGGTAATCCAAGAATTATACAATAAGAATTTTTATATTTTCCCAAGAATGGTCTGTGATGTATACTCTAATTTAACTTTCCTTTTCAGGTAAAGAACGATAATATCCGTTTATTGGCATAAAACAGCAAACAACTGGTTGCAAGCTTTCAGCACCTACGGCTGCCTTCTTCAGACTTAGACGTGGTTTAGAACAAAGTTAGTAACCTAAATGAATGAACAGAAAATTTAAATATGCACGTGAAATGTATAAAAACGAGACAGCGCGGCACGTGTGGAAACAGTTGAAAATGAGAAGAATCGGGTACTTTCACGATAACCACGCAGGAACATGCGCCATATCAAAGGCAGCTCCACTGACACGTCATCGTTGCAGACATTGCTAAACAAGATCTCCAAAAACTCCCTAATGGCTGTTTTTTCTTTTTATTGTAGGTTTTAACGACCACCGTGAGCAACTCAATGGGCTATAAGCAGTCGCCCGTCCCTAATTTAGGGTCACTGGTTCCAGGGAAGGGAGAGAGCCAGTGCCGTAAGACAAACACAACATCCATGCCTGACCGGGATTCGAACCCGGACCCCTTACGGACGAATGATCAGAGGCCTGCGCCACCGGGGCGGCCCCTAATGGCTGTACCTTTGGTGGTAGTGTATGGTGCAACCTGTTGCAAATCGGCCCATTGTATAGCGGCAGAAGATGTCATGACCTCCCGAGATAGGGCAGTGGATGATTTATTCTTGAGGTCAGAGCATATGACGTGTGTATGTGTCAGATGAGAACTGACCGGTATAGTGTTTGAGCAGCAGCAATATGTGGAGATGGTGGGAGTACAATGCTAATTGATTGTGGAAAAGACGTTGTTTAGTTAAAGTTGTGCCTATTTAAAGGCTGCATATATATATATATTTCTTATAGTTTTATTATTTTAATTTTTTTGTCTTCTGTTTATTTATTTAGTTTTAGGAGAGTTTCGTGCTCGTAGGTCTCGGATGCCATAAGTAGCAGTGGGTTTTAATTGTTATTGGGATGGGTTTGTAAAATATTTTTCTGATTTGTTATTTCTTGCAAACTGGATGGTGCAGAAACCCACACTTTTTGGTCTTTATAGAAGTATGAGAAGTACTATGTGTGCCTGGCCCTTAATAAAACCATAGATAGCAGTTGACATAGTTCTATAATCCTTCCTTTTCTCCTGGATGATTATTAGGTCTCTTCTTTTGGTTTACCGAAGCAGTTTTCTCCTGCTTTCAGAATTTTATAGGTTTTTGCATTATGGTTTTTGATATTTCCTATAAGCAGCCTCTGGCGCTATGGAATTTCAAATGGTGTTGTGTAAATTTATGTGTCACCTTTAATTTACCTTATGTGTGTGCGTGCGTGTGTGTGTGTGCGTATTTAGCGTTAACAGTTCTACAGATTAATGTTATTTAGTTCTGAAGTTTACTGTTAGTCCGACACATTTAACGTTCGAGTGTTCTGTTCTGTTGGAATGTTACTGTTACTGTTCAAGGATCTGTTGACAGAACAAAGGAATCAATCTGTAAGTAACCTTTTCTTGACTTTTTCTGGAAGGCTCCTGTCTTCACTGAAGGTGGTGAAGGTTTTGATAACTGATTTATGTAGCGTTCAGAGAGCCATATTTCCACGAACATTACAAGTCCTTGATTAAGTTCAGAAGGATGAGATTGTCGAAACCAGATGACATCGTGCAGTTATAGGAAGTTTATACATACATTGATTGTTTTGCCATTAGGCGTTTCTCTGAAAAATATCATAAAGATTAAATTTTGTGAACTTTAAAGTTCCGTTAACTTCTCTTAACTGGATAGCACTAAAGGATAAAGGAAGAGCTACATCCCCGATCTGGAATGAACCCTGCGAAACATTAGCGGAGAGTGAAGATTGTAATACACGGTCGAGTCATGTTATTGTGACAACCAGCTAATATCCAGAGTAACCACCGTGTGCAAAGCGGACAGCAGCTACACGGGCTGGAAGTGACTTAATAAGGTGCTGGAAGGTGTTCACAGGTATGTGGAGCCATGCTGACTGCAGTTCATCTGACAGCTGCGTGGTGGAGGATCCATAGAGCAAACAACACGATCGAGGTGGTCCCACAAATGCTCAATTGGGTTTAAGTTTGGGGAATTAGGGGGCCAGGGAAGTACTTTCAAGTCTTCATCGTGCTCTTCCAACCACTCCCGGACATTTCTGGCTGTGTGACACGTGGCATTGTCGTGCTGGAAGATCACATCCGTCCCAGGGAAGATAATCAGCATGCATAGGTGTACGTGGTATGCAGGGATGGATTCATAACGCATTCAGTCCATAGTGCCTTCCACAAGTATGAGTGGAACAAGAGAATGCCACGAAAACATTCCCCAGACCATAACTATGCCCCCAACCAGCTTGTGTTCTTCCAGTAATGGTTGAAGAGTGTTAGTTCTCCGATGTTTCTCGCCTTATACGCCAACGTCCATCCGTTCGATGAAGCAGAAAACGTGACTCCTTGGAGAAGGCAATCCTTTGCCAATCAGTGAAGGTCCAATTCCGATACTGCCGTGCAAATGCAAGCCTTTTCTGCCGATGCACCTTCGTTAGCATAGGTGCAGTGACCATCCGTCTGCATCGGAGCCCCATACGCAGCAGGGTTCGCTGAACTGTCGTTTTAGACACACTTCTGGTAGCCCCCTGGTTCATTTTGCCAGCGAGTTGCTCCACTGTAGCGTGTCGATCGGCCTTCACGCACTATCGAAACCGACATTCACATCTCACATCAATGGCACGTGGTACTCTGCAGTTTCCACGTCGCTTATTCTCAATGGTGCCACTTCTCCAATCATGATGCACTTTAATCACAGCAGCACGCGAACAGTTCACAAACTGCGCTGTTTCAGAAATACTGCCACCCTTGGCCCGAAAGCCGATAATAATCCCTTTTTGCAAATCTGATAAATCGCTCCTTTTATCCATAACAGCAACGGCTGATATGTTTTCAGATTGCTTACAGCACACCTTATATGTCCTTCACGCTAGCTCACGACACATGCCTTCTTTCATTGGCTACACGTTGACGTCAAAAGTAGGAGGTGGTCACAATAATGTGACTCGGCTGTGTATAATCCGCGGTACAATAATAAACAATCATGGTTCTTCCTAGATGGATGCAAAGATGATACGACAAGAAATTTCTGTTGACGTAAAGGAAAAAGAAAAAATTGCCAACCAGTACTGCATAATGCAATTCGACGAGGTTCTTCAATACCTTTGCTAACCATAATTAGTAGTTCTTGCGACTCGATCCTATAGTGGACAATTTCCTCTCTATAATAGGTGTCACACATTCTTTTGTAATAGGATAATCGATCATCTGCCTCATTAAGCAAAATATTTGCTGCATGAGTCTACAATCAAGAAAAAAAGTGATTATTGCACATTAGTATTGTATGGCTGTCTCAAAGACATTTTCCAAAATGCAGTTACTTTTTTCTATTCCGTTCCATACTGAAATGTTTCCTTTATCAAGTATGTATGGTCGTTAGAGAAAATCTGTTCAGGTCTATGTCACATTGCGCTAATAAGGGAGCTTTAACATCAGATTGACGGAATTGGATTTACAATCCTTTAAAATGACGTTTATACATTCTTCGGAAGCAGTATCATAATTTAGAATGGCAAATTATACACGTATTTCATGAAAGTTGAAGCACGGTGCTGTATGTATTTCATTAGTCGTACATGCAACAGGTTTTCAGTATCGTCTTTAATGTCGGCGTATTTCGAAGTGTTGTCATAAGTGCAGGGGGCTAAGATTAGTTTTGTCTCAGAGATTAGGGTTAAGCTTCCTTGGGAATGAATACAGGTTTCTCCGAAACATCAGATAGGGAAAGAGCATGGTTGGCTGTGTTCATCCTGAAGCAAACTGAATAAGCAGCAGTCCTACTCCTTTCCTCACTGAATGTGTTTCTGATTTCTTACGTAGCAAAAATAAAGAGAAAATAAATACATATGAAAGAAAAAATATTAATATTCAAATTCCCATACATGTATCTTTCTTACATCCAATCATCTCTTCTTGTATTCTATTTCAAGCAGGTATTTCAATTTAAGCAATATGACTGTTCTAGAACATTCAGCCTGGAGTTGTATATCAACGTAAGCAGGAATGGCTACTACAGAAAGTTTGAACAGGAGCTGTGTATCAAGTTAAGTAGGTATGATACTGTTCCAAGCAAGAGCTGTATATCAGCTTAAATAGGTATGGTTCTGACTGAAGTCCATCCGTGAGCGGTGCACCAACTTACGCAGGTACGGTGCTACTGAAAGTCCAAATGGGAGCTGTATACCACTTTAAGTAGGTATGGTCGAAGTCCAACAAAACGCTGTATACCAGTTGAAGCAGGCAGGGTTGTTACAGAAAGTCCAGCCGGGAGCTATATACCAAGGTAAGCCTGCATGGTTGTCACAGTAAGTCCAACAAGGAGCTGTACATCATTTAATATCACAAAGTTCAAGCACGAGGTTAAACAACCATGGCTTTTGGAGAAAGTTCATCCAGGATTTGTATTTTAAATTAGACAGATGTCGCAATCACAAGAGAAGTCCAACCATGAGCTCTTGGATCGTAGCTGACAAAACTAATGTCTTTTTGCTGTTGGTCGTTTTACACCTATATTGTTTAGAATTCGAATAATCAAGAAAACTCGGCAATCAGTTTTGATTTTCAGATTCCAGAAAAGGATCAATATTGTCTTTTTCTTTTTTTCTGATGCCAGTGGGGAAAACGAGGTAGATGATAAAGAGCTTGACCAGTGTCATACTGAAAGATCCGTAAAAAGTGTAGAGGTTTTAATGTACAGGGGTTGGAGATAATAATGTGAACACCACGCTCAGAGACTTAACTTTTAATGGAGCTGCGTACGTCGCAATACGCAAAGACATCCACCATTTTTTTTGTTGTAACAGCTTTGTTTAGAACCTCAAGGTCCTGTTTAATTGCATTTAAAGTGTCTTGTTGCAAAATAACTTTCAGGGTGACGACGAAATGAGCGACCTAACGGACTTCGAAAGAAGGCTAATTGTTGGTGGCCGGCTAGTTGGTGCCTCCGTGACAACAACAGTCACCAAGATAGTAGGGGTATCGAGAGCTACTGTGTCTAGCGTCAGAGACATTAAAGAGGATTCTCACCCGTAATAAGAAGACCACTGCGCCGAAAATTAGTGCGGAACTCAATCTGCATCTCCAGACCCCAGTGTCAACGAAAACAGTGCGCAGGGAACCGCATAAACAAGATATTCATCGCAGAGATGCTATTGTAAACCCTCTGGTGATCCGGGTGAATGCACTACGGAGACGGCCGTGGTGCTAGGAGCACACAACTTGGGCTGCCGACGCATGGAAGCGTGTAATGCGGTCAGATGAATCCACATTCAAAGTATTTCCTACCGCAGGACGTGTTTACGTGTGGAGAACATCGTCAGAAGCGTACAACCCAAACTGTCTGCTCCCAACAGTGCAGCATAGTGGTAGTTCTACCATGCTCTCTGAGTTCATGCTGTGTTTTTCAGCAGGTCCTGATCACCTTGAAATAACAAATGACTGGCAGAGCGTAAGAAACCGTTTTGGCCGACCAAGTCCATCCAATGGCTCAGGCATTGTTTCCTTCAGGGGATGCCATCTATCAAGATGATAACGCCCCAATTCACAGAGCTAGGAATGTCTAGTCATGGTTTGAGGAACATGAGGACGAACTTTCACACCTTCCTTGGTCTTCCAGACTTAAGCATCATCAAGCCACTGTGGTATGTGTTGGAAAACAGAGTAAGATCCCTTTTTTCCTCCTGTTGCATCTCTCAAGGACCTGGGGCAGTTTCTGCATGAAGAATGGTGTGACATTCCATTAACCACAACCCAGGATTTGTATGCGTCCATTCCAAGGAGAATTCAAGCGGTTTTGAAAGCCGAAGGTAATCCCACACCCTATTAAGTACGTAAAACCTTCTTTTCCTAGGTGTTCGCATTATTCTGCCCAACCCCTGTATATGCTTTTCTCCCGAAAATTTGTAACACTAATCATAAATTACTTGAAAAAGCCTACTTTATAAATTTTACACTGGGTCCGTTTTCTTGAATTAGTGCATCTCATTACTCTTCTGGTCTCAACGAATAATTCGATGGCCAGTATGTTTTTCAACAACTGGAACCTCTTCTAAATTCTAACAATATTTAAGCATAATATGACTATTTCTTTTCAGTTTGAATAAAACAAAAGGGGAAGTCTTTGTCGTTAGATTTTAAAAGGTATTTCTGTCTGTCAGCGAGAAATTAATCATGTTCACCACAGCACAACAAAATGTAAACTTCAGATACGTACTTTTCATCTGATGGCATTTCATCTATACTTTCGACCTCCAAAAGTTTTTTTTTCTTCTTTTCCTGAAGTCTGTTGCTTCAATTTATTTCTTGATACGTTTTAACGTTACTAAATATCTAAGCATAATTAAATATTTCCATTTTCACGATACTTTTACGTGAAAATGAAATTAAATCTAGAATTCAAACAATCAAGAAAACTTGGCCATCAGTTTTAATTTTCAGACTCCAGAAAAGAATCAATACTGCATTTCTCAGAAAGAAACAATATTATATTGCATGTAACAGTACTCATGATGAAGTAAACTTCTCCATCATTTTTATGTCAGGGGCAGGACTCAAACCTGCTGCTCTTGGCTCCGGAGCTCCGAGTGTAATCCACTATACAACACTGGCGTGTGCTCCTACGGGTCAGCCGGGACGATGTGTCGCTGTACGCGGTCATTAAATGAAGAACGTGCATTTGAGAAATCCCAGGCAATTTGGTGTGTGGAACGTAACATCACATTTATTTTTTCGAAGCACTGAAGAAGGGATTCTGATTTTTCCTGTCTCGCCGTGTGGAAAGAACATCACACCATTGCGAGAAACTTAACGGCCAGGTCATCCTTGAAGTTCGGGCGCCAATATGACGAAGTAAATTTCTGAATCATTTTTATGCTACGGGCAGGATTCGAACCTGCTACTCTCGACTCCGGAGCTCCGAGTGTTATCCACTATACAACACAGGCGTGTGCTCTCACGGGTCAGCCGGGACGATGTGTCGCTGAAGGCTGTCATTAAATGAAGAACGTGCATTTGAGAAATCCCAGACAATTTGGTGTGTGGAACGTAACATCACATTTATTTTTTCGAAGCACTGAAGAAGGGATTCTCATTTTTCCTGTCTCACGGTGTGGAAAGAACATCACACCATTGCGAGAAACCTAACGGCCAGGTCATTCTTGAAGTTCGGGCGCCAATATGACGAAGTAAATTTCTGAATCATTTTTATGCTACGGGCAGGATTCGAACCTGCTACTCTTGACTCCGGAGCTCCGAGTGTAATTCACTATACAACACTGGCGTGTGCTCTCACGGGTCAGCCGGGACGATGTGTCGCTGTAGGCTGTCATTAAATGAAGAACGTGCATTTGAGAAATCCCAGACAATTTGGTGTGTGGAACGTAACATCACATTTATTTATTCGAAGCGCTGAAGATGGGATTCTCATTTTTCCTGTCTCGCGGTGTGGAAAGAACATCACACCATTGCGAGAAACTTAACGGCCAGGCCATCCATGAAGTACGGGCGCCAATATGACGAAGTAAATTTCTGAATACTTTTTATGCTACGGGCAGGATTTGAACCTGCTACACTGGGCTCCGGAGCTCCGAGTGTTATAAATTATACAACACTGGCGAGTGCTCTCACTGCGATCTGCCTTTATCTCATTTGCGTCCTGCAAGGCACGCACGTCACCCCCTACCGAAAGAGGGCCGGGGGCATGGGCCACGCTTCAGCCTGAACCATGTGTCGCTGTAGGCAGTCATTCAATGAAGAACGTGCATTTGAGAAATCCCAGACAATTTGGTGTGTGGAACGTAACATCACACACATTTATTTTTTCGAAGCACTGAACAAGGGATTCTCATTGCTCCTGTCTCGCGGTGTGGAAAGAACATCACACCATTGCGAGAAACTTAACGGCCAGGTCATCCTTGAAGTTCGGGCGCCAATATGACGAAGTAAATTTCTGAATCATTTTTATGCTACGGGCAGGATTCGAACCTGCTACTCTCGACTCCGGAGCTCCGAGTGTTATCCACTATACAACACTGGCGTGTGCTCTCACAGGTCAGCCGGGACGATGTGTCGCTGTAGGCTGTCATTAAATGAAGAACGTGCATTTGAGAAATCCCAGACAATTTGGTGTGTGGAACGTAACATCACATTTATTTTTTCGAAGCGCTGAAGATGGGATTCTCATTTTTCCTGTCTCGCCGTTTGGAAAGAACATCACACCATTGCGAGAAACTTAACGGCCAGGTCATCCTTGAAGTTCGGGCGCCAATATGCCGAAGTAAATTTCTGAATCATTTTTATGCTACGGGCAGGATTCGAACCTGCTACTCTCGACTCCGGAGCTCCGAGTGTTATCCACTATACAACACTGGCGTGTGCTCTCACGGGTCAGCCGGGAAGATGTGTCGCTGAAGGCTGTCATTAAATGAAGAACGTGCATTTGAGAAATCCCAGACAATTTGGTGTGTGGAACGTAACATCACATTTATTTTTTCGAAGCACTGAAGAAGGGATTCTCATTTTTCCTGTCTCACGGTGTGGAAAGAACATCACACCATTGCGAGAAACCTAACGGCCAGGTCATTCTTGAAGTTCGGGCGCCAATATGACGAAGTAAATTTCTGAATCATTTTTATGCTACGGGCAGGATTCGAACCTGCTACTCTTGACTCCGGAGCTCCGAGTGTAATTCACTATACAACACTGGCGTGTGCTCTCACGGGTCAGCCGGGACGATGTGTCGCTGTAGGCGGTCATTAAAAGAAGAACGTGCATTTGAGAAATCCCAGACAATTTGGTGTGTGGAACGTAACATCACATTTATTTATTCGAAGCGCTGAAGATGGGATTCTCATTTTTCCTGTCTCGCGGTGTGGAAAGAACATCACACCATTGCGAGAAACTTAACGGCCAGGCCATCCATGAAGTACGGGCGCCAATATGACGAAGTAAATTTCTGAATCATTTTTATGCTACGGGCAGGATTCGAACCTGCTACTCTTGACTCCGGAGCTCCGAGTGTAATTCACTATACAACACTGGCGTGTGCTCTCACGGGTCAGCCGGGACGATGTGTCGCTGTAGGCTGTCATTAAATGAAGAACGTGCATTTGAGAAATCCCAGACAATTTGGTGTGTGGAACGTAACATCACATTTATTTTTTCGAAGCACTGAAGAAGGGATTCTCATTTTTCCTGTCTCACGGTGTGGAAAGAACATCACACCATTGCGAGAAACCTAACGGCCAGGTCATTCTTGAAGTTCGGGCGCCAATATGACGAAGTAAATTTCTGAATCATTTTTATGCTACGGGCAGGATTCGAACCTGCTACTCTCGACTCCGGAGCTCCGAGTGTTATCCACTATACAACACTGGCGTGTGCTCTCACGGGTCAGCCGGGACGATGTGTCGCTGAAGGCTGTCATTAAATGAAGAACGTGCATTTGAGAAATCCCAGACAATTTGGTGTGTGGAACGTAACATCACATTAATTTTTTCGAAGCACTGAAGAAGGGATTCTCATTTTTCCTGTCTCACGGTGTGGAAAGAACATCACACCATTGCGAGAAACCTAACGGCCAGGTCATTCTTGAAGTTCGGGCGCCAATATGACGAAGTAAATTTCTGAATCATTTTTATGCTACGGGCAGGATTCGAACCTGCTACTCTTGACTCCGGAGCTCCGAGTGTAATTCACTATACAACACTGGCGTGTGCTCTCACGGGTCAGCCGGGACGATGTGTCGCTGTTGGCGGTCATTAAAAGAAGAACGTGCATTTGAGAAATCCCAGACAATTTGGTGTGTGGAACGTAACATCACATTTATTTATTCGAAGCGCTGAAGATGGGATTCTCATTTTTCCTGTCTCGCGGTGTGGAAAGAACATTACACCATTGCGAGAAACTTAACGGCCAGGCCATCCATGAAGTACGGGCGCCAATATGACGAAGTAAATTTCTGAATACTTTTTATGCTACGGGCAGGATTTGAACCTGCTACACTGGGCTCCGGAGCTCCGAGTGTTATAAATTATACAACACTGGCGAGTGCTCTCACTGCGATCTGCCTTTATCTCATTTGTGTCCTGCAGGGCAGGCACGTCACCCCCCCTACCGAAAGAGGGCCGGGGGCATGGCCCACGCTTCAGCCGGAACCATGTGTCGCTGTAGGCAGTCATTCAATAAAGAACGTGCATTTGAGAAATCCCAGACAATTTGGTGTATGGAACGTAACATCACACACATTTATTTTTTCAAAGCACTGAAGAAGGGATTCTCATTGTTCCTGTCTCGCGGTGTGGAAAGAACATCACACCATTGCGAGAAACTTAACGGCCAGGTCATTCTTGAAGTTCGGGCGCCAATATGACGAAGTAAATTTCTGAATCATTTTTATGCTACGGGCAGGATTCGAACCTGCTACTCTCGACTCCGGAGCTCCGAGTGTTATCCACTATACAACACTGGCGTGTGCTCTCACGGGTCAGCCGGGACGATGTGTCGCTGAAGGCTGTCATTAAATGAAGAACGTGCATTTGAGAAATCCCAGACAATTTGGTGTGTGGAACGTAACATCACATTAATTTTTTCGAAGCACTGAAGAAGGGATTCTCATTTTTCCTGTCTCACGGTGTGGAAAGAACATCACACCATTGCGAGAAACCTAACGGCCAGGTCATTCTTGAAGTTCGGGCGCCAATATGACGAAGTAAATTTCTGAATCATTTTTATGCTACGGGCAGGATTCGAACCTGCTACTCTTGACTCCGGAGCTCCGAGTGTAATTCACTATACAACACTGGCGTGTGCTCTCACGGGTCAGCCGGGACGATGTGTCGCTGTAGGCGGTCATTAAAAGAAGAACGTGCATTTGAGAAATCCCAGACAATTTGGTGTGTGGAACGTAACATCACATTTATTTATTCGAAGCGCTGAAGATGGGATTCTCATTTTTCCTGTCTCGCGGTGTGGAAAGAACATTACACCATTGCGAGAAACTTAACGGCCAGGCCATCCATGAAGTACGGGCGCCAATACGACGAAGTAAATTTCTGAATACTTTTTACGCTACGGGCAGGATTTGAACCTGCTACACTGGGCTCCGGAGCTCCGAGTGTTATAAATTATACAACACTGGCGAGTGCTCTCACAGCGATCTGCCTTTATCTCATTTGCGTCCTGCAAGGCACGCACGTCACCCCCCCTACCGAAAGAGGGCCGGGGGCATGGGCCACGCTTCAGCCTGAACCATGTGTCGCTGTAGGCAGTCATTCAATGAAGAACGTGCATTTGAGAAATCCCAGACAATTTGGTGTGTGGAACGTAACATCACACACATTTATTTTTTCGAAGCACTGAAGAAGGGATTCTCATTTTTCCTGTCTTGCGGTGTGGAAAGAACATCATACCATTGCGAGAAACTTAACGGTCAGGTCATCCTTGAAGTTCGGGCGCCAATATGACGAAGTAAATTTCTGAATCATTTTTATGCTACGGGCAGGATTCGAACCTGCTACTCTCGACTCCGGAGCTCCGAGTGTTATCCACTATACAACACTGGCGTGTGCTCTCACGGGTCAGCCGGGACGATGCGCCGCTGTAGGCTGTCATTAAATGAAGAACGTGCATTTGAGAAATCCCAGACAATTTGGTGTGTGGAACGTAACATCACTTTTATTTTTTCGAAGCGCTGAAGAAGGGATTCTCATTTTTCCTGTCTCGCGGTGTGGAAAGAACATCACACCATTGCGAGAAACTGAACGGCCAGGTCATCCTTGAAGTTCGGGCGCCAATATGACGAAGTAAATGACTGAATCATTTTTATGCTACGGGCAGGATTCGAACCTGCTACTCTCGACTCCGGAGCTCCGAGTGTTATCCACTATACAACACTGGCGTGTGCTCTCACGTTTCAGCCGGGACGATGTGTCGCTGTAGGCTGTCATTAAATGAAGAACGTGCATTTGATAAATCCCAGACAATTTGGTGTGTGGAACGTAACATCACATTTATTTATTCGAAGCGCTGAAGATGGGATTCTCATTTTTCCTGTCTCGCGGTGTGGAAAGAACATCACACCATTGTGAGAAACTTAACGGCCAGGTCATCCTTGAAGTTCGGGCGCCTATATGACGAAGTAAATTTCTGAATCATTTTTATGCTACGGACAGGATTCGAACCTGCTACTCTCGACTCCGGAGCTCCGAGTGTTATCCACTATACAACACTGGCGTGTGCTCTCACGGATCAGCCGGGACGATGTGTCGCTGTAGGCTGTCATTAAATGAAGAACGTGCATTTGAGAAATCCCAGACAATTTGGTGTGTGGAACGTAACATCACATTTATTTATTCGAAGCGCTGAAGATGGGATTCTCATTTTTCTTGTCTCGCGGTGTGGAAAGAACGTCACACCATTGCGAGAAACTTAACGGCCAGGCCATCCATGAAGTACGGGCGCCAATATGACGAAGTAAATTTCTGAATACTTTTTATGCTACGGGCAGGATTTGAACCTGCTACACTGGGCTCCGGAGCTCCGAGTGTTATAAATTATACAACACTGGCGAGTGCTCTCACTGCGATCTGCCTTTATCTCATTTGTGTCCTGCAGGGCAGGCACGTCACCCCCCTACCGAAAGAGGGCCGGGGGCATGGCCCACGCTTCAGCCGGAACCATGTGTCGCTGTAGGCAGTCATTCAATAAAGAACGTGCATTTGAGAAATCCCAGACAATTTGGTGTATGGAACGTAACATCACACACATTTATTTTTTCAAAGCACTGAAGAAGGGATTCTCATTGTTCCTGTCTCGCGGTGTGGAAAGAACATCACACCATTGCGAGAAACTTAACTGCCAGGTCATCCTTGAAGTTCGGGCGCCAATATGACGAAGTAAATTTCTGAATCATTTTTATGCTACGGGCAGGATTCGAACCTGCTACTCTCGACTCCGGAGCTCCGAGTGTTATCCACTATACAACACTGGCGTGTGCTCTCACGGGTCAGCCGGGACGATGTGTCGCTGTAGGCTGTCATTAAATGAAGAACGTGCATTTGAGAAATCCCAGACAATTTGGTGTGTGGAACGTAACATCACATTTATTTTTTCGAAGCGCTGAAGATGGGATTCTCATTTTTCCTGTCTCGCGGTGTGAAAAGAACATCACACCATTGCGAGAAACTTAACGGCCAGGCCATCCTTGAAGTACGGGCGCTAATATGACGAAGTAAATTTCTGAATCAATTTTATGCTACGACCAGGATTTGAACCTGCTACACTGTGCTCCGGAGCTCCGAGTGTTATCCACTATACAACACTGGCGAGTGCTCTCACTGCGGTCTGCCTTTATCTCATTTGCGTCCTGCAGGGCAGGCACGTCACCCTCCCCCTACCGAAAGAGGGCCGGGGGCATGACCCATGCTTCAGCCGGAACCATGTGTCGCTGTAGGCAGTCATTCAATTAAGAACGTGCATTTGAGAAATTCCAGACAATTTGGTGTGTGGAACGTAACATCACATTTATTTTTTCGAAGCGTTGAAGAAGGGATTCTCATTGTTCCTGTCTCGCGGTGTGGAAAGAGCTTCACACCATTGCGAGAAACTTAACGGCCAGGTCATTCTTGAAGTTCGGGCGCCAATATGACGAAGTAAATTTCTGAATCAATTTTATGCTACGGGCAGGATTCGAACATGCCCCTCTTGAATCCGGAGCTCCGAGTGTTATCCACTATACAACACTGGCGTGTGCTCTCACGGATCAGCCGGAACGATGTGTCGCTGTAGGCTGTCATTAAATGAAGAACGTGCATTTGATAAATCCCAGACAATTTGGTGTGTGGAACGTAACATCACATTTATTTTTTCGAAGCGCTGAAGATGGGATTCTCATTTTTCCTGTCTCGCGGTGTGGAAAGAACATCACACCATTGCGAGAATCTTAACGGCCAGGCCATCCATGAAGTACGGGCGCCAATATGACGAAGTAACTTTCTGAATACTTTTTATGCTACGGGCAGGATTTGAACCTGCTACACTGGGCTCCGGAACTCCGAGTGTTATCCATTATACAACACTGGCGAGTGCTCTCACTGCGATCTGCCTTTATCTCATTTGTGTCCTGCAGGGCAGGCACGTCACCCCTACCGAAAGAGGGCCGGGGGCATGGCCCACGCTTCAGCCGGAGCCATGTGTCGCTGTAGGCTGTCATTAAATGAAGAACGTGCATTTGAGAAATCCCAGACAATTTGGTCTGTGGAACGTAACATCACACACATTTATTTTTTCGAAGCACTGAAGAAGGGATTCTCATTTTTCCTGTCTCGCGGTGTGGAAAGAACTTCACACCATTGCGAGAAACTTAACGGCCAGGTCATTCTTGAAGTTCGGGCGCCAATATGACGAAGTAAATTTCTGAATCAATTTTATGCTACGGGCAGGATTCGAACCTGCTACACTGGGCTCCGGAGCTCCGAGTGTTATCCACTATACAACACTTACGTGTGCTCTCACGGATCAGCCGGAACGATGTGGCGCTGTAGGCTGTCATTAAATGAAGAACGTGCTTTTGAGAAATCCCAGACAATTTGGTGTGTGGAACGTAACATTACATTTATTTTTTAGAAGCGCTGAAGATGGGATTCTCATTTTTCCTGTTTCGCGGTGTGGAAAGAACTTCACACCATTGCGAGAAACTTAACGTCCAGGTCATCCTTGAAGTACGGGCGCCAATATGACGAAGTAAATTTCTGGAACATTTTTATGCTTCGGGCAGGATTTGAACCTGCTACACTGGGCTCCGGAGCTCCGAGTGTTATCCACTATACAACACTGGCGAGTGCTCTCACTGCGATCTGCCTTTATCTCATTTGCGTCCTGCAGGGCAAGCACGTCACCCCCCTACAGAAAGAGGGCCGGGGCATGCCCCACGCTTCAGCCGGAACCATGTGTCGCTGTAGGCAGTCATTCAATGCAGAACGTGCATTTGAGAAATCCCAGACAATTTGGTGTGTGGAACGTAACATCACACACATTTATTTTTTCGAAGCACTGAAGAAGGGATTCTCATTTTTCCTGTCTCGCGGTGTGGAAATAACATCACACCATTGCGAGAAACTTGACGTCCAAGTCATCCTTGAAGTTCGGGCGCCAATATAACGAAGTAAATTAATTTCTGCGTCATTTTTATGCCAGGAGCACGTTCGAACCTGCTACTCTCGGCTCCGGAGCTCCGAGTGTTATCCACTATACAACACTATCTGCCTTTATCTCATTCCGAATTGCGTAAATGTGTTTAATTTACATTTTGAAAGTTCTGTTAAAGTCTCAACTCAGCAGATTTAAAATATCACAGCACAAAACTGAAGGACACATTGTTTTTTGTTTTTTTTTATTTAATCCTAAATACTGCAACCAAATACCCTTATTTGAGGGAATGTGAGGAAGTTATTCAATACCAATTGCAGAGTAAAAGCCATTGGTAGGTGGTGAGAATAGAACTCGCATCCTTCTGCTCCGGGGCCGAATGTTTTCCCAATTAAGCTACACCGGCGAAGTTCGTCGCAGCAACTTCGCCGTCTTGACATGTGTGTTACCTCTGAGGTAAGTACATCACAGGATATACACGTAATAAATAACGCAAAGGGATTTCAGAAATGTATCAACTGTGGTAGACAGTGTCAGTGGTGTAGAAGAGCCTTGGCGGCGCTAAGGCACTTTTTCTCTTGCGATGTACTACAGAGGTAAAGCACGTGTCAAGACGACAAATCTGCAGTGATACATTCCATCCGTGTAGCTTAGTTAGGAGAGCAACTTACTCCGGAGTGAAGGGGTCGCGGATTCTAGTCTCGGACAAATTCCTGTTTTCACATTGGCGCCCGAAAGTAAAAATTGATGTACTGGCCGTTGGGTTCTTCGAAAAATGTGTGATGTTTGTTCCACACATCGTCTAGAACAGTGGTCTCAAACTCGCGGCCCGCATGAATGATTACAAAATACAAATAAATCATCCTTTCTTCAAGTACAGGGTGTTCGTAAGCTGTTTTGACAAAATAAGAGAGATGATAGTACCCATCAAGACGAACAATATTTACAATGGAACCTAGGGTCGCATTCCACTCTGACTGTCAGAAAAGAGTAACTTCGAAATATGTCCAACAAGCACAAGTCGTCAACTCAGACGTCATTTCTTTCGTGCCGGAGAAGTAGCAGATCGCCAGAATATCCCCGTCAAGCATTTACCGCATGCAAATTGCCAGAGAAAAGACGCAGCATCGACAGTTGCAGCTGATTGGCTTATCAAGGTGCGGTAGACACTTCCTGAATGCCACATATTCCGTACGATGAATTGGATGTGGCTGACCTGTGGCATGGCCTCCACGCTCACCGGACTTAAACTCACTGGACTTCTTCCTCTGGGGGCACATGAAATCATTGGTGTACGAGACGCCTGTGGACTCCGTGGAAGATCTCGTCGCGAGAATCGTTGTTGCAGCGGACATGATAAACACGACACCAGGAGTCTTCGAGAGGGTGCGACAGTCTTTCATTCGCCGGTGTGAATTGTGCGACGGCACCCGTGGCCGCCACTTTGAGCATCTACTTTGAGTCTGTCCCTGATCTCCATAAATGGGATTGTGCAACTTATGATGCCGTTAATTCTCTTTCTTTGCACTGTTGAAAGTTCAACTTGGACATCTAACTTTACTCTTTTCTGACACTCAGAGTGGAATGCAACCCTAGGTTCCATTGTAAATATTGTACGTCTTGATCGGTACTATCACCCCTCTTATTTTGTCAAAACAGTTTACGAAAACCCTGTATATTATAAAATATATTAAATATAATACAAACACAGTAATACTTAGCAAAGCCATCCTCTTTATAAGTAAAAAGTTTATTTACGAAGAGCCGCCCCGGTAGCGCAGTGGTCTAAGCGCAAGCTTGTGACCATTCGTCCGAAAGAGGTCCGGGTTCGAATCCCAGTGAGGCATGGATGTTGTGTTTGTCTTACTGCCCTAGCTCTCTCCCTTCCTTGGAACCAGTGGCCCTAAATTAGGGACGAGTGACTGCTTATATCCCATTGAGTTGCTCACGGTGGTCGTTAAACCTCCAATTAAAAAAACCAAGAAAGATGACACCGAATTTTCGGGTGTAATAAGCACGTCTTTTGAATCCGTTCTGACGCAAATTAAATTTATCAAAGCTATTCAAAGTCAATGGAACCGGTATGGAAAACAATAGATCTGACGGAAGAAAGAAGTTTTTCAATCGGGTCTTTAATCCCTCAGATATTGCTGTAAACGGAATCGTGAGCTTACGAACTCTTAGAAACAGAGTTATCGACAAAAATAAGATGTGACTTTACGTCCCCTGGTGGGAAAACCATGCATTATTTTAGGAAGAAAGTATTCTCAAAAGGTTTATCCATATGAGCGGTATCGGTCCAAGAAAAAATTTTTAGTCTAGTTTTCAGGAGCCCAGATTTTGCTACAAATACATCTGAAGTAGAAATTAACACTTATGACCCCTGGTGGCCAAACCATTCTTTACCAAACATTAGAAATTATGTGAAAAATATTTTCTGTCAGGTCTTGTATGCGATACAGGAAGAATTTTTCAAATTGGAGTTTTAGGAGCAGAAATAACGCAATTTACCATTGTGCGCCCTAGCGGAAAGTCTATGATTTACTTGAAAATTTTGAATTTATAGGAAAAGCATTTCGCATCGAAAACACTATCATCCAACAAAGAAGGAATTTTTCAAATCGGACTTTTAGAAGTAGAGATATTGACAAAAATAAGATATACATCTACGCTCCTGGCGTAGAAACCATGCATTATTCCAAGAAGAAAATGTTCCTAAAACGTTTGTTGACATGAGTAGTATCGGTCCACAAAAGACTTTTTTTCAATCGAGATTTTAGAAGCTCATATTTTGCTGCAAATACATCAGAAGCGGAAATTAAGACTTAGGCCACCTGGTGACCAAACCATTTTTTTACAAAAATTAGAAATTATGTACAAACGATTTCCCACCAGGAGCTGTATCCGGTGCAGAAAGAATTTTTCAGATCGGAGATTTAGAAGCAGAGATATAGGGGGAACGCAATTTACCTTTACGCCCCCTAGCGGAAAGTCTATGAATTACGTGAAAATTTTGAAATTATATGAACCACGTGTCACACGGAAAACACTATCCAACAAAGAAGGAATTTTTCAAATCGGACTCCTAGAAGTCGAGATATTGCCAAAAATAAGATCTACGCCCCCTGGCGGAGAAGCTGTGGAATATTTTAGGAAGAAAATATTCCGAAAAGGTTTATCGATGTGAGTGGCATCAGTTCACGAAAGAATTTTTTCAATCGATATTTTAGAAGCTCAGATATTATGGCAAATACATCAGACGCGAAAATTAACACTTACGCCCCCTGGTGGCCAAAGTATTCTTTACCAAAAATTCGAAATTATATGCAAAAGATTGGGCATCAGGAGATGTATCCGCTGAAAAAAAATTTGAGTATCAAACTACAAGGCCAAAATAAGCTAGTCACTGATATTATTGATAATGTTAACGCATTTCAGGGCAAACTTCAGCTTTGGGAAGCTCAGCTCAGTGCAGGAAATCTCACTCACTTTCCCACTTTAAAAGCTTCAGCCGAAGAAGAAGAAATCAAACTTACTTTGGTAAATTTTCTACGAAGATAGCTATGTTAAAAGAGCATTTCAACAGGCAGTTTGAATGGTGCAATGATATGGAAAATATTTTCAGTATATTCAAGTCTCCATTTTCCTATAATGTTGACAACGCACCCGAAGAACTTCAGCTTGAATTAATAGACTTTCAGTGTGATTCTTTCCTAAAATTAAAATTCAACAGCTGCAATCTAACAGAGTTTTACCAGTTAGTTTCAAAGGACAAGTACGTAAACAATCACAACCAAGATGCAAGGGTTCTGCCTATGTTCAGAACAATATACTCATGTGAACAGTTGTTTTCAAGAATGAACCAAGTAAAATGTCCTGAAAGGAACAGGTTAAGTGACACTCACTTATACACTGAGTGGCTACTTTATCATGACCACCTGGCAGTTTTAAGCAAATGAGCTATGGCTGCACGCTGTTGCCGCCAGAGGGCGAGGCTAGTATAAAAAGGGAAAACTTAGTGCTTGCAACAGTAGTAGAAGTGATTTTGGGGTGACGAGATGGATAAAAAATGCAATTTGACGGACTTTTAACGTGGGATGATTGTAGGAGTTCGGTGCCATGGAGCACCGAAACCGCCGCATTCGTGAAATGTTCCAGAGCATGAGCTATTGTTAAAGTGTTTAAAGACTGGACTGTCAGCCAAAAAACTGGGTCTCTACGTGCAACGTGTGGTCGCCATCGACTAGGGACTGCTCGGGCGGAACGGATAGTGTCCAGACTGGTAACAGATAACAGAAGGGCAACAGTGCAGCAAATTACATACCATCTTAATCAAGGATCTCCTCAAATGATCTCAGCACGCACTGTTCGCCGTACAATGCATCGGATGGGATGTGGCAGCCGAAGGCCTGTTCGAACACCTTTGCTGTCTGCAGTTAACAAGAGAAAACGTTTCCAGTTCGCACAAGAGCACAAAGATTGGACAGTCGATAATTGGAAACAAATTATGTGGTCCGATGAATCACGTTTTCAGTTGCACCATGCCAATGGCCGAGTGAGAATTTGGCGGAAACAGCACGAAAGCATAGACCCCAAATACATTGCTACAACTCTTCAAGCTGTTGGAGGTAACGTTATGGTTTGGAGAATGTTTTCCTGGCATGCTTTGGGCCCTTTAATTCGTGTTGATCAACATCTGACTGGCACATCATATCTAAACATTGTTGCGGACCAAGTGCATCCTGTCATGTGGATGGTTTATCCCAATGGCGATGGCTACTTTCAACAAGATAATGCGTCCTGCCATAGTGTTCGTATTGTACAGGATTGGTTTCAGGAACATGCCGGTGAGTTTACTTTGCTTAGGTGCCCCCACAATCTCCAGATCTCCACCCCATTGAGAATTTGTGGGATGAAGTTGAACGAGCCATCAGATAGCTGAATCCACAACCCTGCAATCTCACACTCCTGGTAAATACTATTCATCAAGCATGGTCTCAGATTCCACAAACCACCTATCAACATCTTGTGGAGTCCATGAAACGAAGAATCGACGCAGTATTAAAGGCAAAAGGTGTCCCGACGAAGTACTGAGGGGGTGGTCATAATTAAGTGGCCACTCAGTGTATATGCTCAATTTTAGAAGTAGCATGTTCAAAGGACATTATTTGAAATATCGATAAGTTAGTGACAGAAAAGTGAGCCCAAGCTTCTGGTCAGAACATGTAATATTTTCTGCATTTTGTACCGTGCTCAGTTGGTAAAATGTGATTGTTTTAAGATTTAAGTGAAAATAATTGCTTTCAGTGATTGATCAACCATTTTTTTTTTACTATTTACCGATAATTAGAAATAGTATTCCACTCTTGTTTCAAACCATTGGTGCAGTTTTGTAAAGTTGATATTTATTTATAAGAAATTTGTTAATATTCATGCGGCCCCCTAAGTTCCTTCAAAACTGGGAAGTAGCCCCTCCAAGGGTCTCAGTTTGAGACCGCTGGTCTAGAATTAATGAAAATTCATTCTTCGCTTTAAATAAGAAAGGTTAAGATGGAGATAATGTGACGTGCTACAGAGATAAACCACGTGTCAAGACGACAAATCTGTAGCGAAACATACCGTCCGTGTAGCTTAGTTGGGAGAGCAACTTACTCCGGAGTGAGGGGGCGCAGTTTCCATCTTCGTCACGGACAAACTTGTGTTTTCACACTCTAGGCTTAGCGGAGCTAAGTCACTTTTCGTAGTTAGTTGGGAAGAAAAGCATAGCAAGGAATTTTTTTTTTAGATTATCACATAAAAGGAACACTAATTTATATGAAAGCATAATCATACCTTAACAGAATGTTGGTATTGCAAGAACGAGACTAAACTGTTGGATCACGCTGTAAGAGTGATCTGACTGCTGGGAGGAAAAGCAACACAGAAGACTTAAGGGGGTTCCGTAGGTTGTATCTCGGCCATATTAATTGTGATATATTGACGACCCATTACCTCAGGAACCACTAGAAAGAAGTGGCTGAAATTTTCAGAGGTTGTTCTCTACATATTGCTACACATATAGCACAAGGCTTTCTTAAAATTAATTTTAGTTGTCACTGTATGGTTTCTAATTCAGGAACCACTAAAAACATTGTAAAAAAGAAGCATAAAAATGTATAAAAGGATACCAAAACATCACATTTCAAAAATCTCGTGCTAAAGTCTGTAGATACAAGAGACAAACCTGTTGTACAAATTTCAAAGCTGTATCTTTTATAGTTTCTGAGATAACGGGTCGTTAATGTTCAAAAATACAACTCTCGGAAATATGCAATTGAAGTTTATTGAGCTAACACTTACCATACAACAGTAGATTCAGTGCTTTCCAGCACCATAGGAGGGGTTATCTGATCCCTCTTCTTCATGAAACGCCTCTTCAAGCTTTCTCTTGGCTCTTGCACGCTGTTGTCTAGCTTTTTTATGGAGTGTGGACAACATACGCTCACCTGTTCTCAGCCGTCGACTATCAAGCTCCACCAGAACTGATCTCGTATTTTTGCTGACAATGGTCCCAAGCTGTTGCAAAACCATGCATCTAGATATATTCCCTTTGTTAAAGTTTAGGATGGTATCATACACTCCAAATAACCTAAGACTACACTACTAATCTCGAGGTACACCAACACAACAGTAAAGATACTACAGTTCGTGTGACTGTCACTAATGAAATCTATTAGTTGTTATCATAAAATAAATACGGGATTACACCATATAATACAAATTTTGAAGATGACAATCCGATTTTTGGTGTATTATCTGACTTACCATCCTTGTCACATTTACACCAAAAATCGGATTGTCATCTCCAAAATTTGTATTCTATTAGTTGTTGTCACGAAGCACATGCTTTTATTCTCTTGCAGCAGGATTGCCAACTTGAAGCAAAAAACTTCTGTCCTTAGAAATGTGGAATATGTAATACTATAAAAAAAAAAACACGATATAGCGTGAGATCAAATACCAAATGAGGGCAACGCGCGAAAAATCGCCTGACATGTACTCACATTTATGGCCGTAACTTTTGTTCTATCAGTAGGAAAAGTACAAATGAGGTGTCAAATTAAAGCCAATGATTTATGCAATGGAAATATACAAAAATCGATTTTTCTGCCGTTATTAACCTCACACGAACCCCCTTAAACATGCACGTAGACTAGAGCCCTGCAGAGGCAATATTTTTAGTCCAGAGCCCGGCCTGGGCCCCACCTAGTTAATGCCAGGCCCCCGACCATTCAGGCTCGGCATAGGTTTCATTTGCGTAACTGTCATTTGCTTTAACATAGACGGTATCAGTACTGTAACTTTTTGGAATAACTCGAAACTCGTGTAAAAAGAGGGCATAAGCAAGTTAACTGACCCACCAGTAATCAGAAATACGGCAAATGTGATAAACAGTATTCAGTGAACTTACGTAAATTATCGTCATTTCATAATAATCGAACCCATCCTACGGTCAGATCACTGTCTATACGAGTCAAGTACTGTCTTCTTTGACACTTTTGCCCAGAACATAACATAAATTGATGCTCAGTTACACACACGCACACGCACTAACGTGCTTAACGGTTAATAGTTAATACAAAAACCTCTCGTACGCAGAATATGATTTCCTTCTGTTGGCCCGACGTCTTTGATTTTAATTCTTCAGGTTCAGGATATAACTCCCAAAATCCAAATGTAACACAATTTTCCGATTGTTTTTCTCCTCGAACCTCTAATTTACCCAAACTAATATTCCTCCATATTTAAACCAAAGCAAGTAACAAATAAGAATTATAAAGATAGAGCCTACGAATAGTTTACTAGCGCATATTGAAGCTTTAATTGATTCCTACTTCCTATAAATGCAAATCACCGTACGGAGCAAGTGTTTTTCTGGTGTAAACTTCCGAAATAAATAGAATATGGATTCTAAGGGGAGAGAGATTGCAAAAGATTAAAGACGAAAAGACGCGCGCAAAATAAATAAATAAATAAAAAATAGCACAAAGCGGGAGAGGAGAATGATTGCGAGAAACAAGAAATGTGATCACGGGAAGGGAAAGACAGAATTCAAAAACAGAATGACCTAAATTTATCAAAAATCTGACTACACGGTACATATGCAAGTGCATGCCCGTCCAAGCCCGCCTACGAAATTGTAGGCCCGGCCCATAAGTTTTAAACTACTGAGCAGGCCCAGCCCGGCTCATGTAGACAGAGTGACAGGTAGCGGCAACGGTGTCGTTGGCTTCTCAACGTTCATCTGGGTGGATCTGAGTTCGAGTTCCAGTCGAGGCATGGGTAGTGTGCTTGTCTTATAGCACTGCTTTTTTCCCTTCAATGGAGCCAGTGGCCCTAAATTAGGAACGAGCGGTTACTCATATCCCTTAGAGTTCCTCATAGAGGTTGCTAAACACTCCCCGAAAAAAGAGTGACAAGGGTTATATTGTTGAGAAGGACATTTCAATTAAACACCCCATTGGCTCCAACAAAGATATCCCCTGAGCCCATTCTGTGATTCTTTATGAGTAACGCAAAAAGACGTTCCGGGGTCCATGTGGTTAGAGCTCCTGGTGTGGCATGAGCCGCGTCGTGTCCCCCACTCCCACCTCATAATCTTAACAAGAGCGGCATACAGTCGTGGCCAAAAGTCCTGCACCTGTAGAACGAAAGTCAAAATTTGATGTTTGAAGTCAACTTGTACAGCATAATGGTAAAGTCAGGAATACATATCATACATCATTTTAAAGAAAATGTTATTCTGAATTCAAATATTTTTACAGAATGTTATTACCAGTAATAAAAGTGAAGTTACAAGCAAAAGTACAACGTCTAGTCAAAAAAGGAAAAAATAGTGAAATTAGTGTACAATGCATTTAACGTAAAATTACTGCATTATTTAAACTTGCAGGACACTTAAAATAACTTACCAAAAAGCAAAATACGCTTTAATATGTAATTGGATAACCACGGTTTCTAAATAACAAAGTGCATCTCCTTGGCATGGAACTAATGAGCTTCTCTAGTTGTCCATTGGTGATAACACGGTGCCATACGGCCCTTACAGACTCAATTAATGCTGTTTTAGATGTGGGTCCTTGTTGACGGATCTTTTACTTCAATCTCACCCACAGATCCTCTATGGTATTAAGATCCGATGACTGTGCCAGCCACTGAAGTTTTCTTACAACTTTTCGATTAAACCACTCGTCAACCAACTGTGACTATGGCGCGTTATCGTCCTGATAGATAAAATTCCGCAAACCCATGTCTTATGCAGATGGTAGCAGTTTGGACTCCAAAACATCCACATATTTCGATCCATTCAATGTACCATCAACAATGTGCAGACGGCCAACACCACTGGCTGAAATTCAGGACCATAACATCACCAAATGTGGTTGCTTGATTGTTGGTTGGGTGCAGCATGCCTTATATCTTTCACCAGCCCGACGACGTACATAATTATTTCCATTATTAGCGGAAATAGTAACAGTTGCTTCATCACTGAAAAAAACATTTTTCCATTCACCAACAGTCCAATTCTTGTGTGCCTTGGCCCAAGCAATTCTTTTGAGCCATTGTTGTTCAGTAAGGAAAGGTTTTCGTGCAGTCAGTCCATTTTCTTGTAGCCTACGACAACTGTACGTGCAGATGCAATAATGCCTACTTTATTCTCCCACTCATTTCTTAAATCAGTGGCTATTTTAAACCTTGATTTTAAGGAACGACGTATCAACATGCGATCACCACGTTCAGTAAACATCCTTGGTCGACCTGTTCTTTTTCTGTTTCCCACCCATCCAGTTTCTGCAACTCTTTTAATAGTGCGCAAGACAGTGGAATGATCACAGCCACATTTAACAGCAATTTTGCGACTACTGAATCCAAGTTAATGCAAAGTAATAATTTTTGCGCTGGTTTGAAGAGGCAGGACCAATTTTCGGGTCTTTGACATTCCGAAATTCAAATGTCACCAGGAGTTCTGCATAAACTTCCGTCAACTGACTACAAGCAGCTGCGTTCTAAGTCGGCAGACGATTCTACATCCTTTTATATCTCACGAGCGGACGTCGGAGAAAGTTATAGTGGATTAGAGGGGCACGTACGCTTTTTCAGAACTAGATTTGTGTTTCCTCACTTGCGCATTTTTGCTTGTAACTTCACTTCTATTACTGGGAATAACATTCTGTGAAAATATTTGAATTCAGCACAAAATTTCCTTTAAAATTATGTATTTCCTAACTTTACCATTACGCTGTATAAGTTGACTTCAAACTTCAAAAATTGACTTTCGGTATACTGGTGCAGGACTTTTGGCCACGATTGCATATGAAAGGTAGGCTAATTTCAATATCCGCTTTTTGTTAGAAAACCGGGAAGTCAAAGGATGATTCTTTTCAGACCAAAATATTTGAATCTCTTTGCGTAGGGCTACAGCTATTTAAAGATCATTTCCTCGAGACAACCATCTGACCTCAGAATGATACAGCAAGAATGTGCACTCACTGTCCATTTCTAAGCACATCTGGCTAAATATTCTGGTGTTGAGTGACCTTGTTGTTATAAAACTGACGACTTGAACATCCTCTTTCATAACAATATTCAAATCCCCTGACAGTCTTTTAGAAGCAAGATTTTCCGTGTGAAGAAGGCAATGAAACACCTTTAACTGTGAATTAACTTCTTTGACTCTTGCACAGAAGCCCTGGCGTGCCAAAAGCATTGATGGTGCACCGTCAGTACAGATGCTGTGACACTGATCCCAAGACAAACCTTCTTCTTAAAAAAATAGTCCATTACATTAAAAATGTCTTCTCCTGTACTATTGGAGGTGAGTGGATCCAAAACAAAAAATATTCTTCCATTTCGGTAAGACCAGCATAGCGTATACGTAGGATATCAGTTGAGCGTCGTCACTTAAGAGGGAGATTCTCATTTTTTACGCTAAAATTACCTGGGTTTTTTTTGGAGTGTTTATTGGCGAAACTATGCCATCAATTGATTCCAAAGTAGGTACATCTATTTATCATCGTTTCAGATATTTACAAAACAATTTTTAATAAGTTTCACGAAGAATCACGCCCGCAAATCTCCCTCGACCATGACACTGCGCGAAAATCCGCGGCCGCTGGTTGGCATGATTTCCCCACTCCAGGTGGTCTGAAACAAAAAACTCGAACAGCGTTTTACTCTATACACAAGTAGTTATGGTTTGATGAACCAGAAAAAAATATATACATATTTGAGGAAATGGTGACTTGTCAAACTCAAATTATCACTTTAGCTCAAAAAATTAACAATGTTTTTTTGCTATTAAAAAAATATACATAACGTATCGCGTTTCTGGTTCATCAAACGATAAAATGATGTTTGCTGAACACACAGTTTTACATTTGAAGTCGATCGGTCCAATAGTTTTTGAAATATCATGCCAACCATTCGCGGAAAAGCTGTTTCGAGAAAAACGCATTTAAAGTTTCAAGTACAGTTTACGGAGGTATATCGAGTACTTAAAGTATTTTTCTGCTAATCTTCTATACCAGAGCCATACAGTGTTCCTTCCCCTGCTTCGTAGAACTTGTTTAGAGACATTTGCTTGCTTCTACGCCTTGTACGAGTCTCTTTTGTAGCCTCGAGGCTGCGTTTCGACGATCTCTGCAGACGCTGTTGGTCCCGCGCTTTGGCAAATATCTCCGTTTGCTCGCGAAATAACAATTCTTATCATTGTCATCATTTTCAGGACGGCAGAAAACCCTTCATTATAAATGCCTGCTTCTACATAAGCTGCCATTTCGATAGTTTTTGAGCCACATTGAAGATGTTTGGGCGAGAACCCCGAAACAGTAGAATTGAAACTTTCGTTGTTGTTTTGAGTGTCACCACCCAAACACCTTTCCAGCAACTCTCTTGGAGACAAATCGTTGTATATAAATCAGCTTTATAGCATTTTCGACATCTTTATGAAGTGCAGGTTCGTGATTGAATTCGTCCAGAGTTTTCTCAGCTTCGGCTTTGCGACAGTTGCACAAACTCTGTGATCCACCTCACTGGACAATAATAGATTACAACTTGGCCAGTTTTGCGAATTTCGACTTGAAATTTGGTACACATATTCTTAAGACCTGAAATAATAAAAATCGATTTTTTGCACACAAAAAAATTAGAATCCCCTCTTAAGTCAGCGGTTTCATCCAGTTGTAGACTAAACTGCCCACTAGTTTTGATAGATGAAATCACTTTTTTCTCAATATCGTTCGACATATCATAGATACGTTTACAAATGGTATCATTTGACAGCGGTACCTGTTCATTTTTTTGTTGCATATTCATCTCCACATGTAATGCGGGGTCTAAGTACGGATGCCGGTGAGGCATGGATGTTGTGTTTGTCTTCCGGCACTGGCTCTATCAGTGGCCCTAAATTAGGGAAGGGCGACTGCTTATACCCCACTGAGTTGCTCACGGTAGTTGTTAAACCTTCAATAAAAAAAATGCATGATAAAAGATAAAAAGTGGAAACGAAGAAAGTAAGTGCCGCCCCGGTGGCGCTGGCCTCTGATCATTCGTCCGTAAGGAGTCCCGGTTCGAATCCCGTCAGGCATGGATGTTGTGTTTGTCTTACGGCACTGGCTCTCTCCCTTCCCTGGAACCAGTGACCCAAAATTAGGGACAGGCGACTGCTTATAGCCCATTGAGTTGCTCACGGTGGTCGTTAAACCTCCAATAAAAAAAAAAAAGAAAAAAAGAAAACAAGTAGAAAGAGTCAAAATACATCCATAACTTTTCGATACTGTTACGATTTCCTAATCCACGGAAAGGGACCAGAATAATAAACTAAAAATTAAATAGTTCATCCAATAATAAGGAACTTGCAATTCAGTCACAATTAAGTAAATTCGGAGAATGTGACTTTCTTTAATGTTTCAAAAGAGTTTACTTTTCTTTTATCCCTTAGTTTTCCATATTTTGTATTTTACTTAATTGTTTTCACTTTTTTTGGCGTAGAGAAATTATTCGCTAGTGAAGTAAATTAACATAAGCAGCGAAAAACAAAGAAAGACTTGCGTCTGTATTCATGGGAAAAGTTAGTGTGTAGTTGAACGCCGAGACCCCCAGGTGACCCTTTGGTCCCGTTCCTAACAGGGTTTGGGTCACACGCTTGCGGACAGAAAAGGCTTAGTCACAGCCTTAGAGTTGATTGAAGTTTTTCTTATTTAAAAATTATCAGTTTAACACAGCATTCGTCTTTTAATTTAATTATATTTGGGGTCAGTAGAAGTATTTTTTAAAGAATGAATAATTTAAAATAAAGACTAATTAATTTGTCATTTAAATTAAAAAAAAAACTCGAACAAATGTAATATTCTAACAATTCAGCAACTTTAAATTAAATAAATAAATTCATCGCTCACGTTCCAGAAACACATAGCAACCGAAAAATTGTGTTCAGCCGCCGCCGGGGAATCGAACCCACGGATCTCTCGATATCTAGCCGAGCGCGTTTGCTTTACACTACGGTGGCCAACAATCCATGGTGCTATGTGTATTTTTAAGTCAGCTTCTGACATCATAAATCCGTAAGATGGGCTCAGCTACTGAGACGTCTCCATCTAGTGGGCATTAACGGCACTGGCTATATATATTATAGCAGTTATTTCAAAATATACTTTATTGACAAAAACGTAGAGAATACAGGCGTACCACATATGGCAAAATAAACAACAAAACAGTGAGCGATACTGATGAAATATTACAGGTGAATGTGATACGGCAGTCAACTAAGGATGACAAAATGTTAAAATCATTAGTAAGGAACAATACATGCTTGAGGAAGATGATGCACAAGCAAAAGTAATGAATAGTTAATAAAGCATGCGATGACGTGCACAGTGAGAGCAGAGCACAAAACAACAGGTGAATATATTTACAAGAATATAGCTGTACAACGCAGCGCACAAAAAGAAGGGAACATGTAAAACACAACAAAAGCATATACTACGATAAAGGTAAAGAAGTTCCCACAATCGAGGAAACCACACGATATGTGACAAAAACATGATAAGTATTACAGAACATAGTGGAAACTTGGGCAAACTCTCCAAGTGAAACACAAGGATACACAAAATACAAACAGCAAGCCGTGCGGTATTGCATCAGTCCAAAAAAACAGTGACATGGGACGAGCAAGAAATACATGACGTCAAAGAATGTGAAAATGCAAGGCAGAAATAAGGTATAAATTAAAAGATACAACACAATGCAGCAAGAAAAAACAGAAAGAACAAAGTCTCGCAGGGCAATACCTCTCGTATTGCTCCTAGAGAACAAATACACGGTGCGCAACTCAATGAAGGTACAGGCAGCAATAGCAGACACATGAGTTAGGAAAAAGTAGTAAGGACAGGTGCAACGAAGAAACAAATACAGCACGGTACATGCACACGAATTACACAAAAATTGCAGAAAACCCCTACAATACAAATCATAAGCAGTTACATGACAAACACTTAGTAGACGCTGTGACGAAGCACCAGGAAGAGAGAACACAAAATCTCAACTGATGCATTCAGATCTTCGAAGCTGGAGAAAAAACAAAAAATCAGAAAGAAAGATGAATGGAAGATCCAGTGATTTCGAACCAACCGGTCCCCTGCGCCCAGGTAGACCGGAAAGAGGCTTGAGATTGAGGGGTGGAAGCAGCGAAGTTCTCCAGGCGTAGTCGAGACACGATGCGATTCCTAAAAATCGACCGTAAGGCCGCGCCAGCAGAGAGAATACTAGGTGTGGTAGCAGGAGAGCGGAGAGATTGATGATAAAGAAAAACGACATGTTTCACTAGTACGAAGAGATAGGCACAGGCATCCGGCAAAATAGCCGGGGGATGTTTGCTAAGCAATAGCCACTCGTACGCTTGAAAAGGGATGTCTCTGAAGCAAATGGTGCTTACAAGACGAAAGGCAGTATTGAGAAGTGGAAGGAGAACGGGACAGTGACAGTAGACATGATGAACATCACCTTCAACACCACAAAAGCAGCAGAGAGAAGTAGAAGAAATAGACATGTGAAAGAGAGAAGAAGGAACAGGAAGGCGGCGGTGAAGAAACCGCCAGTGGATGTTTCGCGGCAGCAGAAGAGAAGGAGAAGCATCAGGAAGACCATGCGGAGAAGTGAGGGGCGCACGGAGGAGCGCATAGATAGAGGCAGTGGAAAAAGAAGAAATGGGAGCAACAGAATCCCGAAAGGGAAGGAAGAAAGGAAGAGAGAGGCTCGGTCCAGAGACAGAAACAAGGCCAGTGTCAGAAACCAGAAGTGGGAAGAGGGTACGGAGAGCGGAGCGAAAAAGGTCATACTCCTCTTCCAAGGTGGAAGAAGGGTCAGGGGAAAGAGAAGAGAGGGGTTTCCAGGTCAAATCGGAAGTTAATAAAGCTTCGACAGTGATAATTCCTGAGCGGAACCAGGAGGGGGGGAGAAAGTATGGTTGATCGGGTGGATGAATCTGAGTGGAAAAGAAAAGAGGTTCTGCAAGCAGGTCCAGGGTGGTAGAGGGAGGAGCGCGGAGTAGCGGGAGAGAATGAAATACCGCTAGAGCGTCGATAAGAAGTGGTGGGAGGCGTTTAGAAGTAGAAGGAGATGAATCCACCCGAAGAAAAAGGAAGAAAGTGAAGGATGGATCATGAAGAGAAATAAGAGTATTCAGGGTAGAAGAAAGTGCAGGGGAGGGCGAAAGGAGAAGACGAATGAAGGAAACGATTCGGTGAGCTCGATAATATGTTCTGACATCCGGGAAATGAAGACCACCAAATGATGTTGGCAGAGAAAGCGTGGCAGCAGAAATCCAATGTCTAGATGACCATATCACTGAAGTGAAAATACTATGGATGGCAGAGAAATGATGCGATTTAAACACACAGGAATCCTAGGGATGGAAGCATTATGAGAGAAGATATCGATGAACAATTTGAGCACGTTGAAAGTAAGAGGAAAAGGAAAACGTAAATCGCCAAAAACCAGCCGTGCGATGAAGTCGTGGGCGGAGAGCTTGCCAAGTGACGTTGCTTGCGGTAAAGGAGTGTCCAAAATGACCTCCAAGAAATTTTTGGGTCGAGGAGGACCACACTGCTCCCCACGGTGAGTCAGTGCGGCCTCTCCAAGAACCACACCACAGGCCAGCACTTTTCTGAATATTTAGGGCAGCACCAGAGAGAGCAGCATATTGTTCATAAGTGGCAAGAAGAGTATCAAATTGGTCATCGCGGCGAAGACAAAAGGTAACATCATCTGCGTAAGCAGAGACAAGATAACGGTGGTGCTGAGTACTACAGATAATCGGTCCTACCGCAGGTAAGAGAGACGCCCGACTTGCAATCAAAAAGGGCTCAAAGGCGAGAGCAAAGGGTTGTCCTGATAATGGACAACCTTGTCTGATGCCAGATCGAAAAGGAATCGGGGCCGTCAAAAATGTGGCCATCCGAACGGGCAAATGGGCGCCCCGGTAGAGGCTAAGGATGAGAGAAACAAAAGCGGGAGGAAAACCAAAGTGAGTTAATACGGCAGAAAGGTAAGTGTGAGAGACGTTATCAAAAGCGGATTTCTGGTCAAGATTAAACAAAGCTAGGGGTTCGGAATGTTTTAGTGCAAGAAAGGAAAGGTTATGAAGAAAGGAAATATTGTTAGAAATAGAACGACCAGGCATGGTATATGTCTGGTCGGGGGATATGAGGAACGGAAGAACAGAATTTAGGCGGCGAGAAAGGAGTTTAGTGAAGAATTTGTAATCCAGGTTGAGAATGGAGATGGGGCGCCAATTCAACAAGTCCAGAAGGTCACCCCTCTTCGGCAGGAGGATGACATGTGCAACTGTAAATTCCGGCGGAAGCACAGGAGAAGAAAGAGCACACGAAAAAGCGGCAGAGAGAAAAGGCAGGAGTGACGGAAGAAAGGCCTGATAGAACGACAGCGGAAGGCCATCAGGTCCCGGGGAAGAGTGAAGATTGAGGGAGGCAAAAGCCTCTCTCAATTCAGGCAAAGAAAAATCAGCAATGAGAGGGGCGCAGAGAGAAGACGGGACCTGAGGGAGAGAAGAAAGAAAAGAGGAGGAAGAAAAAGAAGAACCCTGCGCAACCGCTTAGAACTTCTCCTGAAAGAAGTGACAGACATGAGAGCAGATGAGAGTTGTATTGCCAGTAACAGTGCCATCAGGCAATCGAAGATGTCTGATGGAAGATGACGTGCGTCGCATGGATTCCATCTTCGAAAAGACTTCGAAAGAATGCGTCGATGGTGAAATACGTAGGAGCCGAAGACGACGGACTGCTTGCTGAGCAAACGGTTCGAGGCAGGCATGAAGTTCATCACGGACGGAGGTATAGTGCTGGTGAGACATTGGCGTCGCAGAGAGGAGTCCTCGTAGGTTACTCACCTCCATCGAGTGAGTGGTGGAAATAGTAAAGGACAGTTGACGAACAAGCAAGAGAAGATCCCGTTTGACCTAAAGCCACAAACGCAAGGCGCTTGGGGTCGTTGCGAGCAGCAGCTTTCAATCAGAAAGGAACTTCTCAACTTCCTCACAAAAGGAACGGTCTTGCAAGAGAGTATCATCAAACGTCCAATGACGACGCGTAGATGAAGGTGCAGGAGAGACGCAAATTGATAGTGAAACGGCAGAATGGTCGGAAGAAACAGTAGGTGAATGTCGAGCAGCAGTGATAGCAGGGAGTAAGGAAGCAGAAACATATATGCGGTCCAACCGCGAAGCAGTAGAACCGAACGTCGGCGGATTACACCACGTAAAGGAAATGGAATCAGGATTTAGCCGTCTGAAGGAATCGACAAGATGAAAATCATCAAGGAGCTGAGTCAGCTGTGAAACTAAATTCATGCGGTATTCGCCAAAAGACGAATTTCTGTCAAGAGAAGGATGCAGCGTGCAGTTAACCCCCCCCATGAACAAAAAAATCCCCGGAAGGAATCGCTGCAATCGCTGCACGAATATTACTGAAAAGAGAAGCAACATATATTTCATCAGTGGGGATATATACATTAAAGATATGAAAAGTAACATTATGCACACAAAAGGTAAAACACTGAAGAAAATCAAGGTGCAAATTTGTCACAGAAATAGAAGTCAGCTGAGTCAAAAACCGCTGACGCACACCTACAGCTATACCACCATACCGCGAGAGGTGATACGAGTGGTAAAAGGTGTACGGCCAGCGTCTCCATAGGTGAGTGTGAGTGTCACTAGAGCAGTGTGTTTCCTGGAGAAGGAGAACATCTCCACCAGCGGCAGAAATGTCCTCATAAACGAGAGAGTTCAACACTGGTGTCGCGAACCCGCGACAATTCAAGGAAGTCACAATGAAAGTGCCAAGTCTCTATTGGCAGCGACAATCTTTTCCAAATGGGAACGGAAGTTGTTGTAGCGCCGTTGGATGCACTTCTAAGTGGCAGCATCCTCGGCAGATGGACTCTTGATATTATTGTAAATAGTTAACAGTTTTGCCAGTTGATTGTCAACTGCTGGGTAGCGACCTTCAAATCGGTTGACATAGGTGGGTAAATTAGGAAGAAAAGTCTTGGCACAAGCAAAGTCGTGCAATTCGTCATATGGGAGAGGAGTGTCCGGAAACACATTCATGTGTAGGCGTGCGGAAAAATCTTCACGAGGCAGGAGGTAGATGACTGGTTTGGAAAACTTGACAGGGCAACCCAAAGCAGGTGATCCAGCAGGCTTAGTCGGAGAGGTTGGAGTAGAGTGGCCAGGTGTTCGTCGTCGTTTCGAAGAGCCGCAAGGAGGTTTGGCTTCTCTTTTGTCAGGATTGGTCCGGAGGTAGCCCTCAGTCCCATCACTCATCGCTTGGTCGCTGACGCTTTGATAGGCTGTGTCATCAGCGGTCGAGGTCTCGGTATCAGACTGGTCAGTCGCAACGAACTCAGCAACTGCTGTAGGGTCCGCAGGAACACGAAAAGACGGTAAAGATTGTAAAAATGGGTAGTGTTCTTCGGAAAGAGAAGGTGGGACAACAATAGACGCAAAGGTTACCTCGTACTGAAAGTAGGTTGTTCGCAGGAACCACCGTCGGTGACGAAGCGCTACTAGGATCTTGATGAGAAGGCGTCGGTGAGACGGGCGAAACAGACTTTGATGGAGTAACTGGACACTGCTTATAGTAGTGACCAACCTGGTGACATTGACTACATTGGAATTCCGTCAGGAAGTTAATTTGCCTGACCTGATCCTCGCACCGAACAGTGAAGTGTGTTGGAAGCCGTTCGATTGCTTCTTGTGATGGAAATATGACCCTCGCAACACAGCGAGCACCTTGGATCGACGCATGTCGTGGATCACGTAATGGGTCGTTTCGGGCAGCAAGATGCGTTTGTATGCCTCCAACTACCCGACCAACCGAAGATAAGACAGCATATAGCATGAGATCTGTCACTTCCAACTGGACCGGGTAGAAAGAAACGTTAATGGGTCTTTGGTCCACCGGTTCTGCAGAAAGATGTCTATCACCAATTGTGAGGCCAGATGTTAGGAGAGATTTCGCCATTTCAGCTGTGGCCAGATAAACGACCACAAGTCGTTCTCTTCGATACATTTGCGGAATAGATTCAGATGGGAACCGCTGTGCAATTGCATCTGCATATACTCGCAAAGGAGTGTCCGGAAGGGTTTCGAAATGGACGCCTTTTGCAAGATTCTCAGTAAAAGCTGTGCCAGCTGGAGAGCTGGCTGGGATATTAAGCACAATATTATTTCCAGCTTGGGAAATGAAAGATTTCAGCTTTTCAGCGCCAACATAATTATTCTTGGATGCTGGACGAGAGACTTTGGAGGCTGCAACAGAAGAAAACGAAGGTAATGACACGTTGGTCTCGGCAGTGCTAGAAGAGGCTGCATTTCCAGTGATGTTCATGCGTCATCATCGATAGCGGAAGCCGGGAGATGTGACGTAGCTGGAGAAGGCAAATTGTCAACGCCATGAGCGTACGCTTGCGTGGCAACACCCCCATCTGGGGCATCAGAAAAGGAAGAGAGATTAGGACTATCACTATTCCTACCGGAAGTCGCCATCTTTAATGGCGGCGCCCAGTAGCGAGCTTGGCCAGCTCGGCCAAACGTAAATAAGATGAAATACAACAAAATAGGTATTCACCGCGCTCGGAACGAAGCAAAATGAAAGACGATACTTTTATACTTAAGGTATACGTGAAATTAAAGAGCGAAGAGTCCAATAACACACCCAAATTACAAGAAAATCGCGGAGCAACAACACGCTGCTCAGTTAAATCCAAAGGGCGAGATCTAAGGTGAAAATCCTCCAAATACGTGGCAAGTAAATAAATAAATGCATCGCTCTTTCCACGTTCCTACTTTACACCATTGAACCTTGGACGTATTTGGAGGATTTTCAACTTAGGCGAAATTATGTACAAAAGAATTAAATTGAACCTTGGACCGGAGCTCATAGAAATTAATATTGCTACGTACCGTTATAATATTCCTAACCAAGCTTTGTTGAGACTTACTACACCTAGAACACAAACTACTAAACAAAGCCTAAATTATTCTGGTCCGGAGTTTTGAAACTCTTTGCCTGCAGAATTAATATTTATTAATAACTTTAATTTGTTTAAAAAGAAATTAAAACACGACGTACTTAACAACTGATATCCATTCATTAGTACAAGATGGGAGGTTGATTGATAGGGATTATTCGACTGATGGGGGAATGCGAGAGACTTACCAGGTGAAGATTCAGTGACCAAGGAACGAGGGATCTATTCAATGAGGATTGGGTAGGGGGGCAACTAATGTTTTTCAGTACTTTAACATTATTTTCCCCTTGATATGCTGTTAATTCAATATTATGATTAGATGTTTAATTTTATATTTGTTCCCTTTTTTGCTGTTATATCAGATCATATGTAGAGGATTTAAGGAAGGGAGTGTCTGACCCCAGGTCTTAAACAACCCTTAGAAATAGAAAGCTAGGAGATTTGGGCTAGAGTGCCCGATAGGAAAGTGACACGGAAGCAAGGTAGAAAGGGGGAGGAAGACGCCCTTATTTATTACGGGGGGAGAGTACCCGGGGTCCGACGGCTTAACGCGCCCATCCGACGCACGGCGGGTATTTGGTGGTTCGAACGTTCGTACCTGCCCAGGATCGAACCTGAGGTTATCTCCATGGCAGTCACGAAAGCTGATCACTAGGCCACCCACGGCCCCATGCTGTTATATTAATGTCCTTGTCTTGACTTAAACCTAGGGAGATCAAGGCTGCTCAGGTCTCCTCGAGGCCTTTTCCTTGATCTTCCCTGCTGTTATTTTTATGTTTATATTCAGAATTATTAATTTTAATATGTAACAGCAAGATCAATAAATGAAATGAAAAAAAATAAAAAAATCCGTGAAGGCCTCCCTCAGAAGACAAATTACTTCGTATGTACAAATCGTGAAACCTGAGAGGAATGGAGAGTCAGCCTACGAGCGTGAAAAATCTCGCATTATTACAATACTGAAAACAGTGGGAAATACATGCCTGCAGTTAATCAGTGTTGGACACGGTGAGAGGAGGATGTCACATGTGTTCCAAGACTAGGCACAGAACCTTCCAGAAGCTCCGACTAACATGGATGAGTGTTTTACTGAAAAGTCACAGGAAAAGTCGTCAGCCGGCGGGGTGGTGCAGTGGTCTAAGCTCTGGCTTCTGACCATTCGTCCGAGATAGGCTCGAATCCCGGTGAGGCATGGATGTTGTGTTTGTCTTACCGCACTGGCTCTTTCCCTTCCCTGGAACTACTGGCCCTAAATTAGGGACGAGCGTCTGCTTATAGCCCATCTAAATGCTCACGATGGTAGTAAACTCCCCGTCCCTCAAAAAAAAAAAAAAAAAAAAAGCCATGAGATGAAGAGGACAAAGAAGAACGGGAAAACATGGTTACTAGCTTTCAAACTGAAGAGAAAGAAGAAATTTAAGTTATTTCTCTTTTTTTTTAAGTTTATCCACTTAACTACAGGTTTTAAACGAGTAATGGTAATGGACAAAGGTATAAAAATGCACAATGGCCACGCTTACTTCCACAATGTGAGGGTTTTCTCAGACTTCGACTCTAACCACACCTCAGTGTTTTTCATATTGCGCACTAAGGGGTATAATAATGTCGGAAAGGCTCAAATATGTTGACTAAGCGATAGTTTGGTCGCCGGGTTCGGGTGGCTTCATCGAGCTTATATTAGGTGGAGACACTACTGGCTCTGCCACCATAGATTGCAGCTAATATTTGGAGTGACGTCATATCAGTAGCGGCTCGTCCATAAGAGCACAAGAGCACGTGAACCCCCTATAAAAATAGAAAAATAATTACACGATATAAATAATACATCTTTATTGACGCAGTACTAAATGGCTTATCTTCAGTAAGTTTAACAGAGCGGACAATGAAAAACAGCGTAGAGCGCGCAAAGTGAGGTTAAGTGTAATGACGCGCCAGTGGCTAGGAGCGGACTGAATGTGCCGCTCTCGATGCTGGACACACGGGATATGCGACAGATAGGCGAGTCCATTTGCTCGCGGTAGGGGGATGTCTACAAGCGGCTTAACGGAGAATACCGATGAGCTGCCTGTGACACAGCTCAGCTCAGTTGTTGCACGGCTGTAGTTGACGGGGGATGCTCCTAACCTTTGCGCGCGTGTTACATTTGTGTTTTGGAGTTTCCAGTTTCGATTATTTTTTTTGGTGATAAAGTTTTAGCTAAAATTACACTTATTACAGTTTATCTATTGTAGTGTAGCTAGTGGACTGTTGTTTTTATTTACTATACAATAATGGAAAATACCTGTAAGTACTCAGTTAGTAATTTAAAGGAAGTAGCGTTTGGCAATTTACCCATAGAAGTTAAAATAGCAATAAAAGAGAGTAGCAGGCCAACGCCCCGACTTAATATAAGTCAAACATCGACATCAAAATCTAGAACTTTTAAAAGAGAATTTAAAGAAGAGATATACGAAAAAATTCCTTGGCTTTGTGGTTGTGAACAAACAAACAAAATATTTTGTTTTCCTTGTTTGTTATTTTCCCGTGAAAAGGGCGATCCTACTTGGGTGAAAAACGGCGTTTGTGACTTAGCTCATTTGGCACAAAAAATTAAAAAACACGCAATTTCTCATGGACACATAAGTGCTACATTGGATTTCAATTTGCTGGGAAAGGTTGACGTTCATCAGCAGCTTGACAGTGCTTATCGACAAAATATTAAAAAGCACAATGAACAAGTGACTAAAAATAGGTATGTCCTTTCTAAGCTTATAGACTGTATTAAATTTTGCGGTGCATTTGAGTTAGCCCTTCGCAGTCATCGTGAGAATGACGATTCCTTAAATCCTGGCATATTTAAAGGGCTTGTAAACTTTTCTGCAAAACTTGACACATCTTTGAAAGAACACTTGAGTACCGCTACTGTCTTTAAAGGTACCTCGAAAGAAATTCAAAATGAATTGTTAGATTGTATACTTTTTGTATGTCAAGAAAACATAATAGAAGAAATAAAAACTGCACAATATGTTTCTTTGATTGTGGACGAAACATCAGCTATGTTTTAGCTAATGGCCCACCAGTTGAAATATTTTAGAAATTTGAAAACCCTGAAGGGCACGACGCAGAATCTATAGCCAAATGTATTTGTACCAGTTTAGATTATGTTGTGCAAAACCAGAAAAACTCGTATCTCAAAGCTATGACGGTGCGAATGTAATGAGTGGGCACCATGCTGGTGTGCAGACTATAGTGCAACAAACCTATAAACATGCTTTTTTCGTTCACTGTTACGCTCATCAGTTGAACTTGATTGTAGCTCAACCAACAAGCCAAAACCAAGATGTCAGAAATTTGTTTTCGGACTTAAGTGATATAACACATTTTTTTTCGAATTCTCCTCAGAGAGTGTCTGTTTCGGACAAGATAGTTGGCAAACGAATACCTCGGGCGTCAGCTACAAGGTGGAAATTTAAGAGCAGAACTGTTAATACTGTTTTTGAGTACAGAGAGAAATTATTTGAATGTATGGAGGAAATCCAATCAACCTCTAAGCAACCAACCACCATAATTAAAGCTGGTGCTCCAGCTCGTCTCCTTGGAGATAATAAGTTCATATTTTGGCTTTCTGTTTTTCACAGATTAATGCCACATGTGGATATTTTGTACAACCAATTACAGCTAACTTACACTGATGCTGTGAGAACTAAAGCCAATGTTGACCACTTCGTCAAAGCCATTGATAAGGAAAGAGGTAACATGGACAAAGTGACAGAGCTGGTTAATCAGTACTCAGAAAATGCACTTAAACGATTGAGGCCTGAAGAAGATTTTTACTTAAGTAGAACAGTGGCTGCCAAGGAAACCTGTGACATTATTACAACGCAAATAAAAACAAGATTTTCATTCACAACATCTTGCTCAGCTGTATCTCTTTTTGAATCACAAAAGTTTGAAGAGTTGAACAGAAATTTCCCGAGAAATTGCTTAAAGATACAGTAAATGTGTATTCATTTCTTGAAAAAAATCGCCTCAAGACAGAGCTTGAAATCGTTTACAAATAAACTGATTTCAGAAACATGCGTGGTGCTGTTAGTCTTTTACAGTTTTTTTTATTGAAAACAACTTATTGTCATCATTTTCTAAAAGTTATAAACTGTTATTAATTATTGCAACAATACCAATGACGACTACTAAAGCTGAAAGGTGTTTTTCAACCCTAAAACAGATAAAGACATTTTTGCGGTATACGATATGTCAAGAGAGGCTTACAGCTTTATTCACGCTTGCAATCGAGAAGGAAATGATTTCTAACATCCATCAGTGGTGTAGCCGAGGTCTTGTACAAGGGGACGCTGCAATAATCTAGTTAAAATCTAGTTAAAATCGAAATGTAACCTTTTATTTTGAAATTCTGTATTGCCCTAAAAAGAAGGGAGTACACAAAAAACATTTATGCAAAATAGAATACCATATGATAATTATCATGAAATGTCATTTGGTCTTAATTTTGAGCATAGAGGTTCTTTTTAAGTTAATGTACAAAATTTGTGAAATGCAGAAGTTTTGATAGGTGTTTATACTGAATATACAGCTTTGAATTTCAAATTTCACCTACATATACTGTATACATACAAAGGCTACTAGAATTATAATTTGAGGTAATGAAAGAAAAAAAATCAATATTCCTATCATTTTTGTGAGTACCGTGTTTCTTAAACAACTTTGTATATCAGCTCTATTCTTCGTTTTTTTAATTTCAGCAAACACGTCAATACACCTATCAAGAAACACAGGATCACTTGAAAGCTCTCGAAGTAAAGCCTTTTCAATAGCTAATGAGCTGAAGTGACTTAGACGGTCATTTGTCAGAGAGTTTCTAAGGAAAGTTTTAACGCACTTCAAAGTACTCATGTTTCTCTCACTACTTGCAGTTGTTACTGGTAATGTGAAAATTAGACGAAGTAGTTTGGTTACCTCTTTGTAAATACCGTCCAAACCATTTGCTACTAAATACTTCAACAAATCTGTAGGTTGCAAAGCTTTCTTGTCATCTTCGTAGATATTGACTAGCTCATTTTGCAGTTTATCTTTCGTAAAAAAGTCGTAATTTTCAAACAAGTTATTCAGAGCCACAACAGGAAACATTTTTCGATATTCCGTGAACTTCTGTTCATTCACGAGTTCTATGAACTGCAAGTTAACAAAATCTTTAAATCTCTCCTTCATTTGAACAATTTGAGTATCAAGTATTTCGTAGCACACCTGAGTCACACTCATTTTCTCGTTTTCCCCAAACTGCAAGTTCTCATTGAACTCATTACTTTTTTAACACAATTATCAATGAAATCGTCATTCTTTCTAATATTTTCTAACAGCTGAAAGGTCTGACGAATCTCATTATGACATGAAACAATACTAACTGAGATTGACTGAAGTAATTTCATCAAGGGTTCAATATAAACAAAGCAGGCGTCATAAACACACAGAAGAAAAACAAACATCGTACTATCCAAATGTCTTTTCAACCCAATGGCAGAGTTTATTGAATCACAGTCCCACTGCGAATTTTCGTCCTCGATAATGCTAGAAATGGCCCTGTAAAGTTCATGAAAATGATTTTTAATTGTCTGAATTGCCCTTGAGTGGAAGCTCTAGCGAGTACTGCTTGCTTGTGGAAGCTTAAAACCTTGCTCTGTCAAAAGAACAGTTTGCTTGGATGATTTGCTAAAAAAACTGTGAAAAGCAGTCAGCGCACACACAAACAGTTTCACTTTTTTAATATTTTTTGGACCATGCAAGAGCACGAGATACAACTCATGTGCATAACAACATATAAAAAGTGCATTTGGATAAAACTTTCTAACTAGGTACTGAACTCCCCCTGCTCGACTAGCCATAACCGAAGCTCCGTCATAGGTCTGACTAACGACTTTCTCTGTGACGTTCCAGTCGTTTAAAACTTTGTGAATTACGTCTGCTAAGCCTTCAGCTGTTTTGCTTCTTGAAACATCGTAAAATCCAAGAAATCTTTCCTCAATCCTGTCTTCAACACAATGTCTTAATATCACAGTCATCTGGTTTTTGCAAGATACGTCAAGTGTTTCATCAGCTTGTACAGAAACAAAGGGAGTTTCTTTCATTTCAGATTTAATGGTTTCATTTAATACAGTCGTGATAACTTCAATCAAATCATTCTGTATGTCAGGTGATGTTCCTTTGAATGAAAAATATGACTGCAAGTGCTCTCGGATGGTTGATTCTTTCAAAGCCAATAGCTCTAAAAGTTCTAAGTAATTTCCTTTGTTGACTGAATCTGCATCTTCCTTATGCCCTCGAAATGCCAATTCTTGTTTTGCAAGGAATATAATTGACTGGATAATTATTTTCAGAACTTCTCTGTTATTTGCGACTTGTTGATTATGTTTCACATCTTGAGTGCGTGCTGCTTCTGATAAAACCTGCTCTATACGAATTTTTCCAAGCAAAACGAAAGACTCCATATGTTGCAAATGTCCTCTTGAAGAGGCATGTTTATTTGCGTTTTTGATGAAATTGCTCAAGTCTGAAATGCCATTAATGCATCATTCGTTGTCTTTCTCTCCAAATAGTAAGCAAACGTAGCAAAACATTTCTTGTTTTCTACTGCGCCCAGTAGTCCATTTGTATCTATCATACCACGAAGACTGCCAAGTACGAGTACTACCTTTACTTGTTTGCTTAATGTTCAAGTATGGCGTAGGCCTTTTGTTTTTTAAATAGCACCGTTTCTCCAACGTAACATTACAGCTGATAGTTTTTTTTTGCAAGTAATCAATGAAATCCTCGTCCAACATGCTTTCCACATGAGTCATTTTTTCACAGTAAAAATATTATAAAACAACACTGAACACAAAAAACCACGCTGAACAACCGAGAATATCTGCATATCAACGCTCGCTAAAACTCGTCCTCCTCGAATACGCTGGTGTTTCCCGTCGCAAACAAACGGGAGCGATCACCCTTCGCGAGCATGCGCAGTCACATGAATTTGACCCTGGCCTCGGTTCTCCTCAAGGTCATCAGACGCTAGATTGGCCGGGCGTCTGGCATTGAGGATAAAACCACTTTACATCAGACGAGCAAAAGAGAGAGGGAACTGCGTATTTGCTATTATGGGAAAATAAACGCTAATATAGTGTTTTCATGCTATTTTTGTTAAGAATAACATTTAAAATTGCCAAAGGAAATGTAATGGAATAATACACTCTTGCAAGGAAAGACACTATTCATCATTGATTTTTCAAGGGACGCTGAGCGTACCAGCGTCCCCTCACGCTACGCCACTGACATCCATAATTTCAATGAAAGAGTTATTGATGTTTTTGTGTCAAGAAAAGATAGAAGGATGGACTTTGTTTACAAAAACTGTACTTAAAGAAAATATTTGCGTAAGCTACCATCCAAGTAAATTTGTGTAAGTAAATACTAGACCTTACCATCAAATGCAGCAGGCCGCCCCGGTAGCAGTGGTCTAAGGCGCTGGCCTATGATCATTCGTCCGTAAGGGGTCCGAGTTCGAATCCCGGTCAGGCATGGATGTTGTGTTTGTCTTACGGCACTCGTTCTCTCCCTTCCCTGGAACCAGTGACCCTAAATTAGGGACGGGCGACTGCTTATAGCCCATTGAGTTGCTCACGGTAGTCGTTAAACCTCCAATAAAAAAAATGCAGCAGCTTTGATTATTATCCTTTTTGTGTGTGTTTAATAATCTAATCTAATAATTGAGAGCATGAGGCCTTATGACTAACTATCTAAATATTTAACACTTAAAACAAGCTTTCTGTTTTGCGTTTATTTTACTACTTTAAAATTAAATGAAAATAATTGTTTCAGTAAAAAAGAACAATTAGCATATTATAACAAGTATGATCAATAAAGTAATCCTTTATTATTAAGTTGTGAAACAGTTAAAGTACAGTAATATCTATAATAACATTTCGTTTCAAAATTAATACATTACATCAAGGTATAGCACCGCCTAAATTGTATGAATATTGCAAGCAACACACAAGTGTGTGACACAGTGTATCTCAAAAACTGCAAATTATTAATTGTGAACCCCCTGTAGATGTACTCACGAGCCGCCACTGCGTCATATACAGGCAAGAATAAACTAAATTATACAGTTGATAAAACAGTAAGCTTGTATAATTGATAAATATTATTAAATCCCTCATTCCATCTGTCTATACGCCTTGTAGCGTTTGTTCTATTGGTTTCAGTAGTTTCAAAGTAGCTTCTTGCCTGGATGTAACGTCACCTGCAGCACGAGCGGGGACTCATGACGGCCCGTCTGCGTGGATAGAAATGGTGTCTCCAATGCTGCACCCACGGAGGGTACTTTGGGGGATTAAGCCTTTCCCAAGGAGATTAAGAGCGACGTACGTCACAAATTAAATATTCAAAAATTTTATTTTACATGTTCAAAAAATTACATAGTGTCTGACATAGTGTCTTCTACACAAAGTCCCAAAGAGATTAAGAGTGACGTACGTCACAACCGTATGTAAACTATAGGCGTACACTATACACTGAAGAGCAATTGAATTAGAGATATCTGTCTAGTAACGTGTAGCACCACCTTTCGCCCTAATGACGGCTGCGTTTCGTCTCGGCATGGACTCGACAAGACACCGGAAGCGTTGGGAAGCCACACGGATCCACGACCCCTGAACAAGGTCCCACAGTTCACGAAGATTTGATGGAGGGAGGTCAGAGCCTAGAACATCTCTCTCGATGGCATCCTAGATGTGCTCGATGGGATTGAGGTCAGGGGACCTGGCTGGCCAAAGAAGCGAGGTCACGTCTGTGGAGTGTTCACCCAACCATTCGGATACAATTCGGGAGCGATGGCACAGTGCATTGTCTTGTTGCAGGATGATGTCCCCAGTGGGATGTTGAAGACGCACAAACGGGAGCAAATGGTCGTCCAGGATATCCCGGTAACGTTGACCTGTGAGGGACGATGTCACACGTACCAGGGGTCCCATTTCACTCCACGTAAACAGTCCCCAGACGAGAATGACACCCCCACCAGTTTGAACAGTACCCTGCTGGATCCATCGCTTCATGTGGTTTGCGCCGTACTCGTATCCTGACATCCGCATGTAGCAACGTGAATCTGGACTCATCAGTCCACGCAACATTTTCCCACATGTCTAGGGTCCAGTGGCGATGTTCCCGTCCCCATGCTAATCTTTGCACCCTGAGATGTGCGGTCAGCAGCGGTACCCTCGTGGGACGATGGCTTCTGTACCCCATAGCGAGGAGATGGTTCTGGATGGTGTGGCTGCTTACACGTTTTTGTGCACCAGCGTTAAGCTGCCGAGTGATTTCTTGCACTGTGGCCCGTCTATCTGCTGTTAAAATGCGAGGTAGCTGACGATAACCCCACTCATCCACACGCTGTTGTCCACGGCAGTTGGCCCTTGCAGGGATGGTTTTACCGGATTCGATGTACTCACGGTGCACCCGTGACACAGTGGCTCATGAAAATCCCAATACCTGCACAACTTCCGAGATGGGGTGAACCATTCGTCGGGCCTTGACAATTTGCCCACGATCGAATGTGCTTAGATCCTTCGTCTTACCCATACTGCGTCCGACTCTTACTGATTCCCTTCGCATCACTCCTTATACTGTCGGATCGCTGTATACGTCATGTCGTTTCCGTTTACAGGGCCGCCCACTGCGTCACATTTGCATAACGCCAGCTGTCTCTAAATCAATTGCTGTTCAGTGTCTATGTAGCGCGATCAAAAAGTTCCGAGACTAGGCACGTAGCTCACCAACAGATGGAAGTACGCAGATACACGAGCAGCGATCGAGGGTAGGGATCTTCATGAGTCATTGTGCCAAGTGGCGTCGTTCTGTGAACATCGGGAGCTGTGCTACACGATATTTAGTGACCACGTGCATGGCACAGCTGCGATTTCGGTATGGACTGCAAACTAAAGCAGCGAGCGAACATCAAATTCTGCGTCAAACTCGGCAAATCGGGAACGGAGACTCATTAAATGTTGCGGAAGGCTTATGGCAATGAAGCAATGAGTCGTGCGAGATGTTTTGAGTGGCACTCGCGCATCAAGATCAGCACTGGAAGACGACGAAAGGTCAGGGCGACCTTCCACGAGCAAAAAAACCGAAAATGTGGACAAAATTAGGGAACTGGTCCATGAGGATCGTCGGAGAACCATTCAAGATATTGCTACCATCGTCAGTGTGTCATACGGAAGAGTGCAAACAATTCTGACGTCGGTTTTGACATGCATCGCATTGCTGCAAAGTTTGTGTCAAAGATTTTGAACCCGAACAGGAGGCGCTCCATGTCGAACTCTGTCAATATCTTTGTCAGCAGGTGGTGAATGATCCAACGTTCCTGTCGCGGGTCATGGGGACTAGACTCATGTGGGTCATCACTGGGGACGAGACTCGTGCGGGTTGCTAACTGTTTTTTTTTGATTGGAGGTTTAACGACCACCTTGAACAACTCAATGGGCTGTAAGCAGTCGCCCGTCCCTAATTTAGAGTCACTGGTTCCAGGGAAGGGAGAGAGCCAGTGCCGTAAGACAAACACAACATCCATGCCTGACCGGGATTCGAACCCGGACCCCTTACGGACAAATGATCAGAGGCCAGCGCCTTAGACCACTGCGCCACCGGGGCGGCTGCTAACTGTTTGCAAGTGGATTGTCGTAAAGGTGATTTGAAACAGCTTTGTTGTTGGTTATCTCAAATTTTGGCGTTGATCGGAGGGTTTTCCCAGGGACCAAGTCCAAGGTGATAGTGGAATGCTGAATACCGATCTATATGGTCGTCACATTGCCGATTTCTCTCTTTTTAGGCTTCCTTCTGACGTCGGGAAGAGTCTGGAAAACTTCTTGCGCTTGTGTCGGTGAAGTTTCAGGAATTACCAGGACTTTCGAGGAAGTGTGCAATGCATGTCTTTTCGTGGATCTTTTTTTTTTTGATTGGAGGTTTTTTTTATTGAAGGTTTAACGACCACCGTGAGCAACTCATTGGGCTATAAACAGTCACCCGTCCCTAATTTAGGGCCACTGGTTTCAGAGAAGGAAGAGAGCCAGCGCCGTCAGACGCACACAAAATCCATGCCACATTGGGATTCTAACCCGGACCCATCTCGGACGAATGATTACAAGCTATCGCTTAGACCACTGCGCCACCGGGGCGGGAATTGGAGGTTTAACGACCACCGAGAGCAACTCATATAAGCAGTCGCCCGTCCCTAATTTAGGGCCACTGATTCCGGGGAAGAAGAAAGATAGCCAGCGCCGTCAGACACACACAACATCCATGCCTCACCGGGATTTGAACCTCTACCCATCTCGGGCGAATGACGAGAATCCATCGCTTAGACCACTGCGCCACCGGAGCGGCTGGATCTTTCCTGTCGGCTTCGGTAACGTTGTAGGGTTGCTCTCCTAACTGCTTGTTTTTTTCTCAGTTTCGAGGTTTCATGACCTCCATGAGCAGCTATAAGGTCTCCCGCTCCTAATTTAGGGCCAATGTTTCTAGGAAAGGGAGAAAGCCAGCACCGTAATAAAAGCACTCCACTCATTCTTCTTCCAGGACTCGAACGAGGGCCGAGGTGGGATGACCGGTCAGAAACTTTCCCCACACGGCAGTAAACCGCCTTTTTCTGCCGCTCTTGATGATGATCGATTCATGATAAGTGAATGATGATTGACAGAACTGAGAAAATACAGGAGGGTGCTTGCGTTGACTCCACCTAACTGAGAGGGCAATATTTCTCTTTGAGAAACATATTTGCACTGGCAACATTATTACAGTTGTTTATTTCCGTTTTTGGAATGGCAACAACACGTGAAGCTGCGCGTTGTGTGATTAGGTGAAAATAATGGACTCGCGGGACTGTGAGGTGCGTGGGGTAGAAATTTATTGAAAATTTGACGTTACTCCGCTCAAAATCAAGTTGCACTGTTCCTGCTAGAATAACAGCACTGATTTATCTACTGCACGAGAGTTTTCAACTGGTGTTAACAGAAAGGTAGGTAAGATGCATGATTTTTGGCATGAGATCTGCTACAATAATAAAAAAAACTGCAGGATATGAAATTTTTGACTGTTTGATGTTATTCACGTGTATAATTGCGTAGATTTTTTTTTATTTTCATTCTGAGATCTGTATAAAAAAGTTCTTGGGTTGAAGAACTTCAATTTAGAGTAAAATCTTGTATTTTGATTTGAACCTTTGCCGATTTTTTTTTACTTTGGTTGTCAGGGAAGACAAGGTATTTTAATGTAAATTGTCATTATACGAGCACGTGTTCCAGTTCTGAAGGAATTGTGTGCCCACATTTGGAGAAATAAGTACCCTGCTTTTTAAGGGCTTTTTTGTACTTTCAGTTATGACTACCAGGCTAATTAACATCACTCGCCGTTCATCCTTTTGCTCAAAGGTGACTTGTTTGACGGGTGAATGAATTTTCCCCGAAACAATGAATGTAACAGTGCATTGCAAATAAGCAGAAAATTTCAGAGAACTATAACATTAGTTTTCTGGTTTTTTTTGTAGTAGTGTACCATGGAAAAAACAACCCCAAAATAAGTAGAACTGAATATGCTCTTTTCCAAATTACTGTTGAATAAAATTATTTTTTCACTTCTAAATTTATGTAACTGATAAGTGTAACTTCAGGTGAAGTGTAGCTGTCAGCAGCTGAATTAATCACGGTGGCAACAAATGATTAGTGTTAAATTTATTGCAGAGCTATACTGTCCATTCCTCAGGTCTGTCTTGTGATCAGAAACTGGTAGAGCCAGGTCTATTGTTGTTTTAGTTTTGATGGTGCTGTGTTCAATTTGTGTTATAAAAACTCGTGAGATGTTCTGTGCCACTTTTGATTCCCCTTGAATGAAAAAATCTTTTGAACTCGGTCACATATTTTGTGCTGTGTAATTAATTACAGTTGTTTTTGTTCTGTCTTCATGAGGCCAAGCTGCCTGCACTGATCAAACTGCTGTATTAATTCTAAGTAGTAAAAAACAAAACATTTGAGCTTACAAAAGTGGATGAATTATTAAATTTGGATGTATTTAACTTTTTCAGTTTGTGATGTATGTGTGCAACTGAAGTGTGCCACCAGTTCAGCTTCTCATTTAGTTATGAGAATTTGTTGAAATAAGGAAATAAAGGTTTATTTGTGGATACTATTTATGCTAAGTTGACATGAAATCAATTCGATAAACACTGTAACAAATTTAGTGTTTAAATGTAGTACAGATAAAGGATCTGGTGAAGGATATAGACAATTTTTTTAGACTAGTTTAAACAAAAACCTCTCCAAGTTACTATGTGAGTTTTAATTATCCTCTTCTTAGTTTTTATTCATGTTAGTAGTTCTTGGCTTTGTGCCATCTTAAATAACCTACAATAAGTTTTCAAGATAGGTATGAATACTTTGGCATTAAAAAACATTTAAGATTATGTATGTCATCTTGTTACCAAAACTAATTTTAACAAAAAATCTTAGAGGATGAATTTATTAAGGTACATTACCTCTCTGTACACTATATCATCGTCAGGAGTTCCTGCGGCCTTCTACTTCGGAAGCTGTGGTAATCAAGCGTTGCTGATTTTCCATGCAGCATGGTTGTTGATGTTGCCACCTTGTGTCTTGTAAATTCCCAGGGATTTTTCTCATTTCTAGATAACTGAATGGAATTGATGCTTGATAACTTTAAATTTCCAGAAATTATTTTCCATTTTGTAAACAAAAAAAAAAATGCACTCAAGAGATTTATACAAAAATTCTAAGTGGTATTTTTGTACCATTATGCTGAAAAAGAAAGTGCAAGTGTATATAGCCCAAGGAGATTAGAATAGATGGCGTAAGGGCCAGCCGTTCCCCTCGTGCAATCAAAGTGAAGCCACTGAAATGTCACAGCCAATCACAGCCTCTGGTTGACGAGACCAAAAACGAGTCCCAGCCAATCACATCCTCTGTCGCCATGTTGGTGAGACGATTGAGAATTAAAAAGTCATCTGCTCAAAGTGCTTCAAGTTTGACATTGTCCTTACTCCATCTGTTCTAATCTCCTTGGTATAGCTATAATAAGTGCATGACAAACATTAATGATTATTGGGCTCATTTCTTTTTAACTAAGATGTTTGGATTTATTCATCTTTCTCTGTGACATAGTGTAGTGGTTAATAGATCCATCCTGCATACAAATGTAGCCTGTTGATAGTGTCTGCACCTGGTTGCTTATATAAGTATTAAAATTACTTATTCACAGATTTGACTCGGATTAAAAATAATTAAATTTTCAAATTAAATCATTTAAGATCAAAATAGTATATTGGAAAATCACACAGTTATGCATATGTGAGCCTTTGTGGCATAAAATTAAAATATTGCACTCTGAACCTCATAAAAATAAGAGACTAAGGAAAGTTTCTATCTAAAAAAAAAAAACTTCCATTAAGGTGGTTCAACCTAAAATCTCGGCCTTATGTTTCCAATGGTAAAACTTCTTTACATATTTTCTTCGCAATTAATTTATTCTCAAGGATGAAAATTTGCACATCGATAAAACTAGCTTTAAGTTATAGCATGGGATACTTAATACTTGCTAAAACATAACCATAATTAAGCAATCCAACATTTGTCTACTGACGTCAATGTACAGGTCGCACCATCTGTTAACAGGTCTAACATTACTCTAAGAAAAATGATTGATTTTTAATATAATTATGGTTATGTTTTAGCAAGTATTAAGTATCCCATGCTATAACTTAGTTAGTTTTATCGATGTGCAAATTTTCATCCTTGGGAATACATAAATTGCAAAGAAAATATGTAAAGAAGTTTTACCGTTGGAAACATAGATATACCCTAAGATGACACTGAAGGGAAAGGTACGTTAAAGCTATCGCCATGACTAAAAATAGTTTCCAACATTTTCCGTGAAAACCAATGCACTTTATTGCCCAGAATAGTACTATATATTTCATGTATGTAGTTATCGGCACAAGTTAAATTCACAGTATATACTTTATATTGTCCTAGCTCTTTACTTATAGGTCATTCATTATCATCCACTGCTGAATGAAGGTCTCTCCAAGTTTCTGTTTTGTGCCAGTCTCCTCCAGGTTACTCCCTCATACTTTCGAATTTCATCCACCCATCTCCCATGTGGTCTTCTTCTGGGTCTTTTCCTGTCCCTTGGAATCCAGTCTAAAATTTTGGTTGTCCATTGATGGTCCATTCTTCTGGCAACATGTCCAGCCTATTGCCATTTCAGGGATTTTACTCTGATCGTGATGTCTTCCACTCTTGTCATTTTTCTGATCCATGAGTTCCTCTGATCTCTCCTGTGGTTACATCAAGCATGCACTTCTCCATGCTTCTTTAAGTTGTCTGTAGTCATTGTATGTCCTTTTTTAGTTGAGGGGAAGGATGCATTGATCTAACACTTTTCTTTAAAGACATAATGGCATATTGCTCTTGAAAATTATAGTATTTCTTGTAAAAGCTCTCTAGGCAAGTTTTATACGCCAATTAATTTCTTCATCAATGTGACCCTCACTTGATATCTGCTGTCCAATGTAAATGTAGGTCGATACTTACATTTATCTTGGACAGCAGATATCATATCTCCAGCTTTTCCCCATCAATCGATAAATCTTCATTTCTTGTAAAAGCATTGTACATCACTTTCGTCTTCTGAAAGTTCATTTTTAATCCTACTTTACTCTTGTCAGCAAGTTCCTGGATCATACCCTGCAGCTCTGACAGGGTAATTGCAAAAATGACTATGTCATCAGCAAAACGAAGGCGAGTTAGATAAACTTCATTAATCTTTATCCCTTTGTTTTCGCAGATCAGTGCATATAGTTATTTTAGACAAATCTAAAAATGATCTATTTTCAGAAATTAAGTTTCAAAATAGATATTGCAGTGTTTGGGAGACAAGGATGCCAATGAGTTGATAGGGGAAGTGATTGACAGCTGCTGACAGTGGGGAGTGATGCGGATGAACATAGCTCTCGGCCGTCCCCAAAGGTTCAGTGAGTGCGTAGGCTTTTATACTTTAAACCGCAGTGTCATCTTAGGGTGAGTTGAAGTATAATATTGCTTCCCATACTTGAAATGAAAAAAAAAAATTGACCTTATTTTCTCAGTGAAGAAAGATTTCCCAAACATCAAAATTTGCACACTGATAAAAAACATCTTTAGATTATACTATTGGTGACTTTTGCAAAACATTTTTCTTGAACTATATTAAAAACAAATAACTATTTTGATGTAGTGGTAAGGAAAAGTGGCACCACCTGTAAGCAAGTATCATAACTACATGAAAGTAAAGTGATTGATTTTTAACGTAGTTCAGAAGTTGTTTTTTTTTTTTGCAAAAAACATCGACTATATAATTTGAAAGTGTTTTTTTATCAGTGTGCCAATTTTGATGTATGGGAAATATTTCTTTGCTGAGGAAATAATGTCCACATTTTTTCCATTGGAAGTATGGGAGAGCAAAATCACTAGACATTCTTACTATGAAACTTATAAATAGCATTTTCAACAACTTAACATTTTTTCCATTGGAAGTATGGGAGAGCAAAATCACTAGACATTCTTACTATGAAACTTATAAATAGCATTTTCAACAACTTAATTAAAAAAATACATTTAGTGAGGCGGTTTTAATTTAATAATTAGCCATAATATGAGGTACCTGTCAACAAAATTAAAATTCTGAGTAAATAAAACCTTTTGATAGTTTCTAATCATTCAAGCAGGCCAGAAATGGCTGAAAGTGTCCTATATTATTTTGCGGCAAGTGTTGAAGTATTTCGAAAAAATGAGACATGCAGATTTTAAAGTATGCAATTTCATGGCAAAGGTGAAAAAATTTCATCTTTATAGTGCATTTTAAAGATTTGTACCGTAATATTTACGTGCGAGTACGACGCTCTAAACAGAACCCTAGCACAATGCTGCAGCGGCAACATCAAGTTTTGCTCCGTTGAAACGAAAGTTTGTTGCGGTGGCCAATTCACAGGCGGAAGAGTACAAGAGGAACGAACCGGTTATGACGTTGACAAGAGAGAAATCCATTTTGTAGTGCTACGCTACAGAAAACAAAGATCTACATTACCATTAAAGATGTAAAATACCTGGGTATTTATTTTTGTGGGTAAATACCCAGGGTATTACCCAAAATGGGTATTTATAGTTTTTCTTCAAGTTTAACTGCTTATTTACCCATAAACAGTTTATTTATGATGTATAACGATTAAACTGAATAATATAAAATAGATTTAAATGAAAAAGTAAGAATTTAGCTCATTATCTTAAAAAGTATTTCAAGATGACTAGTAGAATATTTTTTCAATCTAAACCCATTTAATATGATTTTTAAAAAATATCGGTACTGCAATACAAGTAAAAAAACAGTAATTACTTTTTATCTTTCATAGGCATTTCCTATCTGTGTACAATTTTCTTATGAGGAAGAATAACAATTACCTTTATGAAAAATTATCTTTATTTTAAATCAAAATAGTCTTCTTTACTCATTAATTTACAATATTAAGGACATATCACAGCTCCTCAGCATTTTATCACATTAATGTTCTATTCACTTTTCTATCTTGCTGTTTTCTTCCCATCTTCTGACTTTTCTGGTCTAACATGTTAAATGTCATAGACATGGTACTTTCATCAGGCTCATGCTCATCTAAACCTGGTTTGGGAATATGTTTTTAATAATTTCCAGTTGCATGCCAAAGGTTAATTTTGCAGCCTTTTCTGATGTCAAGTGATTTCTCTTTGTACTTTGGATCCAGCTGAATAATCTTTCAGTGGTTGCTGATGTTATTGGTGTGCTTAAGATCATAATTGTAACTTCCACTAGTTCATTTGTCCCTCTTAAACCTCTTCACCATAGTATGGAACTCATGATAACTTCTTCACATACAAACTTCCTTGCCCAGAGTCCATCGCTGTTGCGTTAAATGCCACCAGATGACGACATCTCAGTTGCTGAGACCATCAATACGGATTCGTGTAGTCAGATGCTGACTGATAAACCACGCATGGCGCTGAGATTTGTTGGCGTTGTAGCGTAAATGCGAACGCACTCGACTAGTTATCGAGAGTTCTGGGGTTCGATCCCAGCGGTGCCGGGACACAATTTTTCAGTCGCTATGCATTGTTTATAAAATAACGTGGAAAGAGCGATGACATCGTCCATTTACATTCTCTCCACGTATTTTATATATATTAACCAGAGTCCATCTTTGTCTCCGTAGTTTGCCAAATCTGTTCATAATTGTATGTTATTTAGTCCCATGTGTTTGTCCACATCACAAATGAAACTTATTGCATCAATCAATTGGATAGGACCCAATTTACAACCTTGTAAAGCTGGATTCAGAAGATCTGCTGCTAAAAATGTCCTAGGCAAACTAGTGTCTTTTTGTAAATTTCTTTAGTATCAATTGTTCTTCAGCTTTTTGCAAAGGGGATACCAGCAGCTGTTTATTTAAAGTAGCCTGAAGGTTTTCAAATTCAGAAAACACAAAATGTAGCATATTATTTTCATCTTTAAAGACATATTAAGTACCAACAAAGTGTGCATATTTACGTGCAAGTCATTAATGACTAATCAATCAGAAATGCCAAGCACTTACCTAAAAGCTCTTGGCTACTTTCTTGCTATACACTTCATGTACGTCAATTAGAACATCCAGTTGTGTAGCTGGCCTTCAAAGGTTGAAACTTTCAGCTTTATAGGGCGTTGTTTTATATACACTCTTCCGGTCATGAAACATATTTTTATTCAGAGGACAAAAAACGCTGACTTCTGTTTGACGTGTAACATAGCTCGTCATCACAGTGTCTAAAAAATCACCAATGTCCGAAATTCGAAGATATTAAAATTATTAAAGAGCCGTAAAAACGAAAGGCAGTTGAGAATTGCGGAATCGGTGTTAATCGAAAAAAACAGATCAAGAGTGTGTAACATTAATGAACCAAACAACTTAAACGAACAGTGGAAAGCCTTCTTAATAAAAGTTGAACAATTAAGAAAAAAATGGAGCAGCACTGACAATAGATGGCGCCAGAGACACAACGATGCAGAGTTTGCGACTGAAGCCGGAACCTCAATGACTTTGCTCACTTGAGCTGTGGTTAGCAGAGCAGAAGGGCACATCGACCTCTTGAGGACGACAGGGTTACTGTTGAAAGCGCTTGGGGATTGTGTGTGACAGGCTGAATGAGGTTGGTGTAGGGTTTATGCGATATATGAGGCAGATGGAGCACTACATTAGTCACAGTTGACAACAGTTTAACTGCCGTGGAATGTAAATATGTACATAGTGGTTTTAATTGAGTGTATGAATGTGTTGTATATAGTGTACGTTAGAATGGTTGTATGGGGAGTGTAAATTGTTGAAAGTGCTATTGTGAGTATTTATTAGGTGGGTGAATGTGTGTTTTTGGAGTGAGTACCATTTGTTGAATTTTAAGGTCATGTTGCATATGGGGGAATGAAAGAGGAATACGATAAAAAATAGGCGTAATGAAAGTTGACAACACTCACGTAATAGTGAGTATACACCTGTGATGACGAGCTATGTTACATGTCAGCGTTTCTTGTCCTGTGAATAAAATACAATGTTTTATGACCGGAAGAGTGTATATAAAACAACGCCCTATAAGCTGAAAGTTTCAACCTTTGAAGGCCAGCTACATAACGGGATGTTCTAATTGACGTGCATAAAGTGTATAGCAAGAAAGTAGCCAAGAGCTTTTTAGGTAAGTGTTTGGCATTTCTAATTGATTAGTCACAGAATGTAGCTGTTGCTCATTTGACTGAACTTAACTGTTAAGTAAATCCACTATCAGTTTCAGAATGTTGACCATTTTTTCCGGTATGAACCCAAAACACAAGTTTCTTTTTTAGCTCTGTCGGCAAGTTTGCTTCACTTACAGCCAGGGTTTGAAGTATAGATGGGTTATAATCTACCGTATAAAACTGCTTTTAATTCTCTAATGTGTATTTTAAAATAAATTTTCAACTTTGTATTTATAGCATACCCTAATCAAATTTATATATTTTGATGCATACAGAACACCATAGCAAAATATGTTTTAAGACAAAGCCACCTTATTTTTCTGAAGGAATTATTTTGCAGTTTCTCAAGAGATGTGGTTTGTAGAATAACAAAATGATTTCATTGTGTAATTTTTCAAATACAAATAGGGGTCTAAATGCACTCAAATGTTATTGCATTTAACTTGAGATGAATTGGAAATCTTTGGGACTTCTACTCCCAATCCACTTAAGTTCCATATATTATATACAAACCTTTTGGCATTTTAAGAACCTGGTAAAACAGTCTGTATAATTAACTTACAAAAAGCAATTTTTTTAACAGAAAGAAAGGTGTGAATACCAGCGGATATTGCAATACATCATGAAAACCAATGTTTCAAAGACGATACATCGTAAATTAAAATCCCAACATCGCCCAGCCCTACTCGTGAAATTTCCCTGTATTTTTTTTTTTTTTTAAAGCATATTGTGAAAAATGCCCTTTCCCCGTTCATGAAACGATGATGCAATTTCCCTATGCCAGAGGAATTGTATTAATCAGTAGGTAGGCTGCCACCTACTAATTGAATAACACTTTTGCATTTAAAAATAAGTAATTTTAAAAACTATTTTAAATTTGATTTTCAAGTTATGTAACATATTTCTAACAAAAATTAGTGACACCATGTTGTTAAATGATATTTTTTTAAAATACCCATTTTTGGGTGGGTATTTACCTGATCCACATCACTAATTTACCCCCCTTTTTTGTTATCTCCTCAACAATAATTCTGTGCAAGCATGACTAAAAAATTACTGACTTAATAGCAAAACCGAAAGTGCACTGGGATACCAAATGAGATGCGAATCCAAGCCGTTAAAACCCGAACCACTTCTGTTGGTAAGAACTGGAGATTTACTTCTCTGTACAAGCAAGAAAGGCATCTTTGAACTTTATATTTTGTTTGAGGAAATCATGCAAAACGGCAAAGAAATTGTCAGCGTGTGCTTTACAAACTGAGAGAAAAAATTAAACTATATTCTGTACTTTTAGCACTAAAAGATGTAACTCTTTCCTGACAAGAACATACCTGGTTGTTGTTGTAGTCTTCCGCCCATGAATTGGCCACCAGAGTGAACATTCAAAACGGAGCAAAGTTTGACGTCGCCACAGCGTTGTGTTAGGCCCACCGCAGCTTCTATTCACAGCATCGTACTTGCACATTAATATTACGGTAAAAATCTTTAAACTGCATTATAAATATTAAAAATTTTCACCATTTGCCATGAAATTACATACTTTAAAAACTGTACGTCTCGTTTTTTTGAAATACTGCGGTGAAATAATTTAGAACGCTAAACCATTTACCAAAATAAGATATATAGAGTCATATTTTAATAACTAGGTGTTCTTTTTGTTTGTGATGTCCAAATGTGAAAGTTTAACAAATAAAGGTAAGTATCACGCCAGTCACGTTAAGAGATTAGAACTTTTACAAGAAAGTTCATAAGTTGGGAGCTTTCAACCTTGTCTTAGGTCTTCATCACGCCAATGGAGGGCTAAGATTGTTTCCAGATTATATATTTGAATATTTGTTGCCAGATCTTAGGATCGATCTCCTACAAAGTGATAGGGACAAAGTTTAAAATCTGGATCTCCCAGGAGTTTACTGTATTCCTCTCTTCAACAGGTGATAACTTATACATTGAAAGCACATACAGAAGCATTAACCACATAATTTTGGAACATAAGATGTTTTGAAAGCCAACCCAAATACATACAGCCTTGTCTATTTTGACAATGGAAGACACTGCAATTCCCCGCTGGAACGAAGCATATTTACGCATTGCTTCTTTTGACAATCGTTTTTTCCTCTGTTACTGTGAAAGCCTGGAAATTCTTTTCAACCCAAAAACTTCCAATTCTGAATCTCCTCTCTACGTCCCGATGATCTGGAGATTGATTTTAAGATCTGGCAACAAAAATTCAAATATAGAATCAGGAAGCAATCTTAGTCCTCCATTGGTGTGATGAAGACCAAAGACAAGATCGAAAGCTCCCATCTTACGAACTTTCTTGTAAAAGTTCTAATCTCTTAACGTAACTAGCATGATCAACTTACCTTTATTTGTTATTCTTGTTACGTGTTTTGTCCATCATCGTCATGTCGTGAAAGTTTATTTCATGAATATTACAACAATAAAAAAGTATATCGGTTGAGCCAGGGATTCGACAATTGTAACAGGCAAGCACTCTTTCCACTTCACTATCAAAGTGGAACAAATGTTCCAAAGAAATTATATTGTTTGTGATAATGAAAAAATTAAAATAAGAATTTAATTGCTATAAGTAAGGAAATGGAACAAGTTTGCAGATATATACGGATAGAATAAGGAAACAACCATACATGTTGCATGACCAGTGAGTTGTAAAAATAAGAAACTTCATTTTATATGGTATGTGTTGTTAGTGTACATCCCACCTGCCATGATTTTACTGCACTTTTCTATTACAAAGCCAGTCACTTTTTTTAGTGAAAGACCTTTGTCATAGCTGTCTGTAATACAATTTTATAAAAAAGGATATTTTTATTTTTTGTCACCCTAGTGACTAAGTTGTGTAAGGCGTTGGATTCTAAGAGATGTGCCCAGGCAATCTCTCAGAATCCAACGCCTCACACAACTTAGTCACTAGGGTGACAAAAGTGGTGTGTTTGACCTATGCTGCTGGTTGTGTCCCTTCCCTGGAACCAGTTGCCCTAGATTAGAGACAGGCTTATAGCCCTAAGATTTGCTCATGATAGTTGTCAGAAAATTTCAAAAAAAAAAAAAAGTTTTTGTTTGATTCTAATTTTTTTAAGCATAAGATTTATATGTATGATGAATGTATACGTACCCTCTTTCTTTGTAGGAAGATCACTATAACATGTTTGTCTATTCACAATATGAACATGTTTGATTTGCCTAAAAATTCATTTTGGGTGCAGTGTTCTCCCTAGGTTTTTTTGAATTGGGTGACCAAAATTTTTTGGGTGACCAAAATTTTTTAGCTGGGTTGTACTTTTAACAAACCCCTTCCCCAATTGAGAAAAAACATTTACTTATAAGTGTAATAATGTTGCTTAACATTATTACACTTATAAAACATCTTTAGCAGTGTGGTAGGCATTAATATAATATAGCATGATAAAAACAGAAAATTGTACATAAATGATTAAAAAAATGAGTACTTACTAATAAATGATATTCGCAGATTTCAGCCAGTTTTCAACAATATGGTGTATGTGGTGGAAAAAACCACTCTCTATATAATAATGGTTTGTAGACATTTGATCTTTAAGATTTATTCATTTTAATATGGTTACCAGCATACATACCTAATCCATTCTATAATTTATTTAACTACTAAATAAAACAGTGCTTCCACTACATTAAATTTAGTATCCTAGAGTATGTCTCAGATTACCCTAAATATAGTCAAATTACCCTAAATTCGAATAACAAAATGCTCTGTTGTAAAGCTGTTTTCTGTTAAAAGATATAACTAAGTACACTATTTTTTTAACCACAGTTCACATACGTTACAATAAGCTAGATCTTTTTTTAAATGTTTAGATTGGCTCTCATTAGATTTCTGTAACCACAGTTTCAATTTAGGTTCTTGCAACCAGCTGCTCCTAAATTGTTGCAAGCACTAGTTATTAGCAATACATAGACATTTCTTTATGGGGTCAAGTTGCATGGATGACCACACCTCTTTCACAACTGTTTCTCTTTTAACATTTATTCATCAACGTGCGATAGTGCACTTCATTCATACTAAAAGTCGTCAGCTGTAATTATGTTTAGTTAAAACAGTTGCAGAGCTTAATAATGCTATAATATTGTAGTATAACACTGAACAATAACTGTCTGAAACTAGCCTTTGGAAATGAAGGAAACAGTTGACACATCTCACCGCAGTCATAAAGATGTACTACTGGTTGACTCAGTAGTTGTCAGATGCAAACTCAAATTTTCACTTTGTCCAACTGTTCGGTTAAGGGTACTTGCAAAAACAATTCTGAAAAATATTTAAATTACCCTAAAAGTCTAAACCCCTAAAAAAAAAAAATATATATATATATATATATATTTTTTTACCCCAAGAGGACCAGAAGTTACCTTTAAACAGGGTAATTACCCTAAAAGTGGAAGCACTGAAATAAAAGTATTACATAAATAACACTCGATTACAACCATCTATATACACAACCACCATTGTTGACTTCTCTCTCTCTTAACTACTTGTTGTCAGTTCACAAATTCTAATAATGTCCTCATCTGTTGCCACTTACATTACATGTGGGCATAAGTTTTCCACTCCTACTATCATGTGCATTGTGAAAACATTCATTATAAAGGACATTTAGTTAGGAGACAGAAAAAAATAGCTGGGTGGGCTTACCTGTAAAAAGGCTCTAGGCAGAACACTAAGGTGTTTCTGACTTTATATTAATGACTCGAAAATAATTGTAAAGTTCGAATTTTTTCCAGGAGACAAACCTACGAGTATTTACAGGAAATCACAAAAATACCATTTTCAACATTTCATCTTTTGGTTTTATTGAAATTTGGTATATTAAGGGATTAGATAGCTGTATGAAAAAAATTTTAAAATTTTGACTCAAAAGAGACATTAGTTCTTTTTTCTGCAAGGCGTTGAACTTATGAAAGAAGTAATTTCGACCCCACAATGTGATCTGTTCTTCATTTTGTGTTTTAAATATGTTAAAAACAAACAAAAACACTCCAAATTATAAGATTTCTTTTGTAGTTATGCTTTTTGTTGTCTTTCGTAGTACTAGAGTCAGTTCCTTTGCCCCTTCATGGCAGGTGTCAGCCAGCTGCATGTAAAAAAGACTGAATGATACACATAAAGTTGAGAACTATGTATATATATAAGAAATGTGTAAGACAGGGTTCAGCTTAGCTGTTTATAGAAGGCTGCTACACCTTGCCTGCCCTTTAATTAAAAAAAAAATCCCATCCTACCAACTCTCAAGCCTAAACTGTCCATCCTACCCCTAACGGTTCATTTGAAAGAAATGCACATGAGTATATTGATCATTTGTATGAAACCATTTGTAGACAGTTAGGAAACTGGTCTACAAAGCAGGATCCAAAAGTTCAGGGACAGCGCATACCTGTGACAACGCAAGCATATAGTTAAAGTTACAGAGTCAGAAATACATCCTGCCATTACTTGCCTGCGTAGTCAGAATGGTTTGGCCCATGGAAAGGGATTGGAACGCGCACACAAACGTTTGCTGCTGTTGCTAGTAGTCATTCCATCTCAATTCAGCAGACAGTACCAAAATGTGTCAGGAGATCATTTTAGATTTGTTCCAAAAAATTGCAGTAGTTACAACTATTAAAGACATAAAATATCCTGAAAGGATATTCCTAAAAAAATTTTTTTCTCCAGCTACAGTGTTTTGAAGTTTGGCTAAAACCTAGCGATCTTTGAAAAATGGGGAAAATGCTGTATTTTTAAAATGAGCGCTGCTTCAAAACTATTTAATCTATTCACTTAATTTTTTTTTATTTTGTAGCTATTGAATTAAATTTTAACTTGGCATAGTTTGAATAAGCCTGACTGACATTATTAATAAGTGAAAAAAATATTTTTTTGCGTTTTCGGAAAAAAAAATCCCACTAAATAATTATTTTTCAGGTAAGTAAGGATGGCAATCTAAAGTCCCTCAATGGTAGTTTTACAGCAAATTTTATTTTAAACCTGGGATGCATGCAGTCCATAAAATTAAATTTTTTTTTTAACTGGAGATTTAACGACCACCGTGAGCAACTCAATGGGCTTAAGTAGTCGCCTGTCCCTTATTTAGGGTCACTGGTTCCAGGGAAGGGAGAGAGCCAGTGCCGTAAGACAAACACAATATCCATGCCTCACCGGGATTCGAACCCGGACCCCTTTTTGGACAAATGATCAGAAACCATCGCTTAGAGCACTGCGCCACCAGGGCTGCTAAAATTTTATTTTAAATTATGCGGAAGTTCAAAAAAGCTCAATTTTGGAATGACATTAACTCAAAAACCCCATTTTTTTAAAATCTGAAAATCTGTCCATTTGATGTCCTCTTAGTTGTTAATAAATTGCTCATTGCAGAATAGTGTATTTTTGCCTGGTTAATTTTATATATTTATTTAAAGATTGCACGTTTTCAGCGTTGTTGCGTAATACAGCACAAAATGTAATAGGTTGTCCATATTTCACTGAAAACATCGTTCCTCTCTCTCTCTCTCTATATATATATACTTTGAATTATTTATTTTGTTAAACTTGTTAATTTTGTAACCATCAACTGTTCTACTGATACTCATAAATTCATAGCATTTTTAATGAAATTTCACAAGCCACAATGCTGAAACAACAGGTTATGACAGGCTTTTGCAAGTACAAACATGTCCATTGATTGCTCACTGAACAGCCAATCAGCAGCTGTTATGTCCTTCATTTACTAATTCCTCACCTTTCTCCCACTCCAGTTTGCTCTTGTCTGTTGATGAGTGATGTTCAGTATTGTTCAGTGAATAATTTATAATGACTGATCATCATAGTTCTGAGAGAGTTAGATGTGTGGACTACATTAAAAGACACAAAAGAGTTGTGTACAAAACTAAGCTTGTTAGGATCTGTGGTGTTGGTGATTTAGGTGATGAAATTCAAAGGATTGTAGGCCCATCTGTCTCTGTAAATAGAAATGATTATTTGTGTTGCAATTGTGTGGCTTTTTACAAAAGAAAAATTTTGGAATGTGCAAATGAAACTGAAGAAGAAATTCCCACATTGGAGAGAGAGGGTTTTTTCATTCCTGGTCATGAGATTGTGGATGTTTTAAATGGCAGCATTACAATGCTTGATGTTAATGTGTCACCATTTAAAGCTCCTTCAGAAGTCAGGGAGGATAGGAGAGAAGCTTGTGTGAAGAGGAAAAAGTTGACATTAGAGTAAACACTAACAACTTCAGCTGTGCAGAAATTAGAAGACATATATGGAGTTGGTGTTTCAAGTCAGTTGTCTCTTGAAAAGTCTGACTGTTCTACTTGTAATCAGTGGTTTTCTAATATTAATACAGCACTTCATACTTGTAACTACACTGAAAAAGTGCAATTTACTGACATTGCTACCACAGACTGTTAGTAAAACTGATTTGAAGGGAGTTACCTACAGTATCAAAGTACCTCATAGATAAATCACGCAAGGTTAGAAGAGAAAAGGGAATCTATGCTCAACCTGACCCCTACAGTGGGTATCCATTGTCTACAGAAGCTGCAACTCTGGCATTGTCATACTACCTAGATGATAGTACCGACTGCACTAGGGATAGTCCAAACAAAAATGTTTGTGTTATAGATAATAATGGTGAGAAAATTAATAAGGTAAAAAGATTTATGACAAGATCAATCAAAGAGGCATACAGGGTAATGAAAAAAGACAACCCAAATATAAAAATTGTTCTTTCAAAGGTTTACACTCTACGTCCAAAGTGGGTCAAAATTCAGCCAATACAAGCAGTATGCACTTGTATTTATTGCAGTAATCTGAAACTTATATGTGCAGCTCTCCAAAATATAACAAACACACGAATTAAGGAAGGAATTCTTTTACAGAAGTGTTTATGTGACAGAATAAGCCATGAAGATTGTTGGCTCCAAGAGTGTGGTGACTGCCCTGGCACAGAAGCACTGACAGTTGAAACTCTTTGCTTGAATGAAGAAGTTACATTTGCTATTTGGGAAGGTGGTGACCTCGTAAGAAAATCTGTATCTGTCCAAAAGTTTCTGCAAGATGTAAGACATTGGGTGAAGAAAGCAATTTCTCATAGCAAAATCAGGAAAATCCAAAGAGAAGGAATAGCTGAAGCAAAAATCTCTGTGAAAGAAAGTTCTGACATTCTGGTTTTACATTTTCATTTTGCTGAAAATTGGACAGTGATACTGCCCGATGAAATACAAAGTTACCACTGGCAAAATGTTCAGATTTCACTATTCACATGTGTTGCATATATTGAAAAAGAGATAAAAAAGTTTTGTTGTAGTGTCTGGTGATACAGCTCATGCTTGCTCTCTGTGCTATAGAGATTATAAAAAAAGAAAATTTCTAAGTTGTGCCAATTACAAAATATTAGATCACTTGTTTACATTTCTGATTGGGCTGCTGGGCATTTCAACAATAAATACCAAATTTATGAACTTTCTAAAAATAATCAAATTGGTAAAAAAAGATGATTTATTTCTGCAACTGGGCATGGTAAAAGTTCATGTGGTGCTGTAGGAAAGTTTAATCTCCAAAGAGGGTCTGTGCAAGCCATAAGAGATGCAGCTTCATTTGTTGCTGAACTTTCTCATCTTTTACAAAATATAACACTACTGATTCTTGAAGGTAAAACTGTTCAAGCCTTCAGGTCTTGGTAAGGAAGAAGAATGGTGGGCTAATGTAAAACCTGTTGTAGGAATACAATCAAAACATTACTGGTTGGTTAAAAATAATGAGTCTTATATGGGATGTACAATTAAACATCAAGTTGAAAAAGCTGAAACATCCAGCCAGGTGAAAAAACATTACTCAGTAAGTGATTTCCAGGTAGGTGAGTTTGTTGGGTATGTTTATGACAATAATTGGTGGATGGGGCAGATTACAGGTACATCTCGAAAGCTCAATGACATTACTGTGTCATTTATGCATCCCCGCAGTCCAGCTAAAGGGTTCCAGTGGCCACAGGAATCTGGAAATAAGAAAGATGAATGTCTAATGCCATTAGAAAATGTGCTGCTTAAAGTAAAGACTGTCTGCACGACTCCATACTTTTGACCAACAGGAGCTGAGAAAAATCAACCACATCTACTGTGCCTAATCCTTCTATATAAATCTTTTACAGGTAACTTTATTAATATACTGCTAAAAAATTGTATATCATCTAAAAGGCTATTTGTGAAAATTATTTTTTTATGAAAGTAAAATTAATAAAAAAATTGCAATAATACCAATTGTAAAAAAAAATGTATTTTATTGAATTACAGTGATGCTATAGTATAATAATGTCATGTTCTGCACATTTTTTAGTGTGTTTTTGTGCTGAACTTCAAAATATAATGTAATTGTACTAACCAAACACCAGTAACCTATGTTTTAACTTTGAAACCTGATTAAACAATATTTTTAGTGAAATATGGACAACCTGTTGCATTTTGTGCTATATTACGGAACAAGGCTGAAAACGTGCAATCTTTAAAAAATAATATAAAATTAACCAGGCAAAAGTACACTTCTGCAATAAGCAATTTATTAACAACTGAGAGGACATCAAATGGACAGATTTTCAGATTTAAAAAAATGGGGTTTTTGAGTTAATTGTCATTCAAAAATCAAGCTTTTTTAAACTTCTGCATAACTTAAAATTAAATTTTATGGACTGCATGCATCCCAGGTTTAAAATAAAATTTGCTGTACAACTGCCATTGAGGGACTTCAGATTGCCATCCTTACTTATCTAAAAAATAATTATTTACTGGGGAAATTTTTTTTTGCAATGTTTTTTTTCTCTTAATAATGTCAGTCAGGCTTATTCAAACTATGCCAAGTTAAAATTTAAGTGAATAGATTAAATAGTTTTGAAGCAGTGCTTGTTTTAAAATACAGCATTTTCCCCATTTTTCAAAGATCGCTAGATTTTAGCCAAACTTCAAAACACTTTTTAGGAAAATCCTTTCAGGATATTTTATGTCTCCAGTAGTTGTAACTACTGTAATTTTTTGGAACAAATCTAAAATGGTCACCTGACAGGCCCCGCCTGAGCTGAGTTGAAAATGACTCAGTCGTCTGTCTTTTACAATGTGAGAAACGTGACTTTTGAACAAAAGGATGAACGGATGCGGATATCCGGCGAATTGATTGACAAAGCTGATAGCGATCCTACATTTTTGGATAACATCACCACAGGTGATGAAATGTGGTGCTACTTGTTTGATATTCAGCCAAAGCGTGCTTCCTCAACATGGAAATTGCCATTTTCACCGCGATCAAAGGAATTCAGGCAGGATGGTAGCAAAGGGAAAGTCATGCGGGAGGTGTTTTTTGATTCTTGCAGCATTTACCTAACCGAATTTATTCCGGAGGGCACAACAGTTAACGAAGAACGTTATGTGGACATTTTAAGTCACTTATGGGAGTCAATCCATCGTAAACGGCTGAAGATGTGGCAAAGTGGACAATGGTGTCTTCTCCATGACAATGCGCCTGCACATCGGTCCCTACTGGTCACGGGGTTTTTCGCCAGAAATCGTACTAATGTGCTTGCTTCCACATCCCGCCTATTCACCTGACTTAGACCCCTGCAATTTTTACCTCTTTCCACTGATGAAACAAAATCTGCAGGGATGTCGTTTTGTATCAACAAACGAGGTAAAAACACCAATGCAGGAGGCATTACGAGGTACAAAACATAACTTTCAGTGATGCTTTCGGAAACTTTACGAGCGCTGGCAAAAGTGCGTCGTCGCCCAAGGGTGATTATTTTGAAGGTGGTTATGCATCAGTGTTTTAAAGTATTCAAGGTAAGGAACTATACACCAAATCCCCGAACTTTTGGATCCTACTTCGTATTATTACAAATGTTAGATCTTACAAAAGTAAGGTCAGAAACCACTCTAAGCCTTTATGACATTGCTGAAGTAATGGAGCTGGCTGAGTACTTCAACCTAGATGAAGATGATTTACTGTTTAAAGTGGGATGATTACAAAATGTTAAATTCTGTCAAAATCAGAAGAAACTGTGAAAAGATTCCCACTAATTCAGAAACTTTTAAACATTGCATGTACCTTAGCAATTTCAAATGCTAAAGTAGAAAGAATATTTTCTCAAATTAAAGTAGGGCGCAGTGGTCTAAGCGCTGGCTCCCTACCATTCGTCCGAGAAGGGTCTGGTTTGAATCCCGGTGAGGCATGGATATTGTGTTTGTCTTACGGCACTGGCTCTCTCCTTTCCCTGGAGTCAGTGGCCCTAAATTAGGGACGGACGACTGCTTAAGGGCCATTGAGTTGCTTACAGTGGTCATTAAATCTCCAATAAAAAAAAATTAAAGTAGTACTGACTGATAATATATATAATAATGCTTTGATAATCACAGTGAATTACTATTGAACTTTTCCGGTGAATTATATAACACTGTCTGTACGGTCTTGTTTCTGTAAGGTTGATGTATACTTGAATGTTCTGTGAAAATGTAAGCTGCCCCCCCCCTTCTTTTCATAACAAGCAACCTGCCCTTGTTTTAGTGCTAGGATTAACCCTGTATTGAAAAATTACTTATATATTTCGTATATACATGTAATATGCTTATATGTGTGTGTAGTGTATGTGTGTATATATTTTTAAAGCTTTCGCTAAATTCTATTTTTTTTTCTCCAAAGTGTTATAACAGTACAAAAAAGTAATTGCCAATGTTTTCGCCAAGGCTTTACCATTACCAAAACTTTTTTTTTCGCAAATTGTGAAGAATGAGATTGTCAGCGCAGCCCCCCCCCCCACACACAGAAATGTGCTGCGAAGGATGCACCCTTGGTCATGTGAAATATCGTTGCTACAAGCCGGCGGATCTTGCTTGTACGTCCGTATACAAGCAGTATAAAGGGCAGGCGATGTGCGTAGGGCTATTCCAGACTGTTTTGCAGTGCTCGACTGCTCATAGGTAGTTCGTTTGCACTGGTGTGTGTGTGTGTGTAGTTGTTACTCCTGTGGACTGCAGTGCAAATCTGAAGTTTAGTGTGCATTTTGTTTATTCTGTGCTAACTGTGTTGCAGTTATGGGAAGATTCTAGGTGATATTTCACCATGAAAAGCTTTGTGAATGGATGCACACTTCGTCATGTGAAATTCTGCTAAAGCAATTCAGAAATTGCCCGTATAATTAAGGTGCACAAGAGTACAGTTGGGCGGCAGCTGGCGAAGATCCGTGATATGAGTGGAATCAAGAATGGCAGGCTGGATAAATGTGGCCAAAAAATGAAAACAACTAGAAATAACAATGCGTTGGAACAGTTACGTCTACGAAACAGGTTCGTCTTGTCAACAGTTTTTGCCAAAAAGTTGCGGGAGAGCTGTGGTACTGCTGTTTGTCCTCTAACAGTGAGGAACAACTTACGTTCTATGGGTCTAACATCTCATAAAGCTGTAAAGAAGCCATTGCTAACCAATATACAATGCAAGAAACGTTCAGAATGGCAAAGGAACATAAGGAGTGGAACACTGATAGATGGCGTCAAGTGTTATTTAGTGATGAGACAAAATTGAACTAGGTAGGGGGGGGGTGCTGAGTCTTTCGACGAAATAACGAGGCATTGCATCCCTCTTGCACACTTAAGACAAGAAATTATCCATGCAGTGTTATGATTTGGGGATGTTTTGCTGCTGCTGGAGTGAGCAGAATCCATCTGTGTGAGAGCACTGTTAATGCACAGGTGTACAAAAGTATCCTCCAGGACAAAATGGTGCCTTCAAGACATTCAGCCATACACATCTTCCGGGACAATTCGGCCCCATGCTCCCGTGCGAAAATCATTAAAGTGTATGTGACGCCTTTAGTCAATGTTGTGCCTCTTCCTTAGCCTGATAATTCGCCAGACTTAAACCCGATTAAGAATTTGTGGCGCATTCTGAAAAGAAAAGTACACGAACGTCACCCCACAAATAAAGTGGAACTGATTAACGCAATCATTGGCGTTTGGCACAACTGTATTTCATCGGATATGTTGCGTAAGTTGGTTGATTCCATGCCCAACAGGTGTGCAGCCGTTGTTAAATCAAAAGATCACCCAACGAAATGTGAGGTACTTGTATTTGAATTTGAACATGTTACTTTGCCATGATATCTGTTTCGCAGCACATTTCTGTTCAAAACTTGAGTTCTTTTGAAGATATTCCCATTCTGTAAACTGATTTGGCTTCTGCATGACATGTGCTTTAAAATGATGTAAATATTGTGAGTATTTGCATATTTATTTTTGTTGCAACACTGAAAACCCAAAATCGTCAGAAACTTCCAGAGTTGCTATTAATTTTTCAGTGACTGTATATACATACAGTCACTGAAAAATTAATAGCAACTCTGTAAGATGTAAGGTCAGGTGATGCGTAACATCACAGCCTCTCCTTGACAAATGTCAACCCCGCCTTCTCGTGGTGCATCCTGTTCCCACTAAAGGGGCTCTGACGACCGCCAATAGCGGTACAACTATACCATCGGGATTAGAGGAAATGCTATCCCACACTCACCAACCCGCTTGGCCAGCGTGGTGGGTTATGGCCAAACCCCTCCAAAATGACTCCACAACTTAAATCTTGGCCCTCAGTCTCCGGCAGCTGGAATGTACCTGGCCAAGGCAGCGGCCAGTGCGACATGAAGGCAGAGGGTGCTAAGAATCCCGGAGGACCGGACTAGGCTGCCATCTGATGCTGACCTTGGCTACGTACAACGGACGCTCCCTATCTTCTGATTCAAGGCTTCTTGAATTGGAAGAGGAGCTACAAAGGATCAAGTGGGACATCGTCGGGCTAAGTGAGGTAAGGAGAAAAGGAGAAGATCTCATTGAACTGAAAAGTGGACATCTCTTCTACTATCGTGGGACAGATACTGGCAGAACTAGTGGTGTTGGATTTATAATAAACAAGAAACTGAAGGATAAAGTTGTAGAAGTTGAAAGTTCCTCTGACAGAGCTGCACGACTCGTTATCCAACTCTCGAGAAGATACCAGGCTCAGATTATTCAAACTTATGCACCCACCACAAGTCATGCTGAAGAAGAAATTGAAGAATTTTATGAGGAAATTCGTGATCTAAATAATAAAGGTAAGCAGCACTTGAAGATAATTATGGGAGATTTCAATGCAAAAATAGGGTAACGGCAACAGAATGAAACTTCAGTAGGTAAATTCGGTCACGGCAACAGAAACCAGCGTGGAAATACTCTCGTAGAGTTTGCAGAGGCAGAAGGGTTTTTCATCTTGAACTCCTTTTTCAAGAAAAAGCCACACAGGAAATGGATATGGAGACATCCAAATGGGACGACAAGTGAAATTGATTTTATTATGTGTAACAAAAAATTCGTCATAGAAGACTGCAGTGTGCTAAACAAGTTCAACACAGGCAGTGACCATAGATTGGTGAGATGTAAGATGCACCTCAACACTAAACTCGAACGTAGCAAGCTCATAAGACAAACAAAATATATTGACATAACCAACCTTAAAAAACACCATAATACCTTCAAATTGGAACTGAAGAACAGATTCTCTGCTTTAGAAGGCCTAACATCGCAAGAAGTGGATATTTCTGAAGTTAACAGAAAAGTAACCAAAGCTCTTATGGAAACAGCAACAAAATTAGCTGGGTCTAAGAACAAATTGCATGTGAACAAATTATCAGGAAAAACCAAAATGTTGATGCAAAAAGAAGAGTGATGAGGACAACTAAAGAAGATGTGACTTCCAAAGTGGAATATATAGAGCTATGCAAGACAGTACGAAAAAGTATCACTGAAGACATAAGGAAATTCAACTGTGAACTAGTAAGGAAAGCAATTGAAAACAACCAAAGCCTAAAGATAGCAAAGGGACATCTCAGTAAGGGGAAAAAACAGATTATGGCACTGAGAAAAGAAGATGGTTCTGTAACAAGAAATAGAGGCGAAATTTTGACAAGAGTGAAAGATTTCTACTCCAAATTATATGAAAGGAATGATACATGTACTCCAGACATCATGAAAGGTACCAGTACCAGAGTTCTTCCAGTCCTCCCAGCAGAAGTTGCACATGCAATCAAGAACATGAAGCGGGGAAAAGCTCCAGGAGAAGATGGAATTACTATAGACATCATACAAGAAGCAAGTGGAGAAATCGAAACAGTACTCGCCCAAATTTTCACTCTATACCTTAATGAAGGGAAAATTCCTGAGGATTGGAACAACGCTACAATGATCTTGCTACATAAAAAAGGTGACATTGAGGATCTCAGGAACTACAGACCTATCAGCCTCCTATCAGTGGTTTATAAAATCTTCACTAAAGTTCTTTCACACCGCTTGAAGGTGACACTGGACATGGCTCAACCGAGAGAACAAGCTGGATTCAGGAGTGGCTACAGCACAATAGATCATATCCACGTACTGAGAGAACTAATTGAAAGAGCGAGGGAATATGAGCTTCCATTGTGCATGGCTTTTATCGATTATGAAAAAGCCTTTGATTCGGTGAAACCATCAGCAGTTGCAATGGCTCTGAAATCCTGCGGTATTGAAGATCCATACATTAATATTATTAATAACATCTATGAAAATGCAAGTGCAAAGATTCGGCTGTTTGAAAATACAACACACATAAAAATTGGAAAAGGAGTGAGACAAGGTGACACCATTTCTCCCAAACTCTTTAATGCCACATTGGAAAATGTCTTTCAATCACTGAACTGGGAAAACAAAGGGATAAAGATTAATGGAGATTATCTAACCCACCTTCGTTTTGCTGATGACATAGTCATTTTTGCAACTACCCCATCAGAGCTACAGAGTATGTATGATCCAGGAACTTGCTGACAAGAGTAAAGAAGTGGGATTAAAAATGAACTTTCAGAAGACAAAAGTGATGTACAATGCTTTTACAAGAAATGAAGATTTATCGATTGATGGAGAAAAGCTGGAGATAACAGACACGTACATTTATCTTGGACAGCAGATATCTAGTGAGGGTCACATTGGTGAAGAAATTAATCGGCGTACAAAACTTGCCTGGAAAGCTTTTGGAAGAAACAGCATAATTTTCAAGAACAATATGCCATTATGTCTTAAAAGAAAAGTGTTTGATCAATGCATCCTTCCAGTGCTTACGTATGGTGCAGAGACCGTGGACCTTAGCTAAAAGAGACATACAAAGGCTGCAGACAACTCAAAAAAGCATGGAGAGGTGCATGCTTGGTGTAACTAGGAGAGATAAGAAGAGGAACACGTGGATCCGAAAAATGACAAGAGTGGAGGACATCATGATCAGAGTTAAATCCCTGAAATGGCAATGGGCTGGACATACTGCCAGAAGAACAGACCATCGATGGACAGCCGAAATTTTAGATTGGATTCCAAGGGACAGGAAAAGACCCAGAAGAAGACCACATGGAAGATGGGTGGATGAAATTCGAAAGTATGCGGGAAGTGACATGGAGGAGACTGGCACAAGACAGACCGTTGTGGAGGAAACTTGGGGAGACCTTCGTCCAGCAGTGGATTGATAATGGTTGACAATGATGATGATGATGATATACATACACAGGGTTAAAAAATCATGATTAATAAAAATAAAATCAGATTCGTTTGATTAAAATCAGGTTTTTCTGGTCACAATTAAGAACTGGCACAAAAAAAAAATGTGGAAAAACAATACATTTACAACAAAATATATTTTCACTTTCATGGTTAATAATATTTTGCTTTATTTAGTTTCAGAATGAAGTTGATTTTGTTTAGTGAACAACAGTGCTAAATTTATTGCCTACATTTAGCACTGTTGTTGATTACTATTTTCAAAACAGCACCTTAAATGACAATTTTCAACATGTATAAACATAAAAATTTGAACACATTGTGCAATTTTATTTTTTAATGGACTTTACATAATGGAGATTTCAAAATGTCTATTTGTGATTTTAATGAATGATTTTTATTCATGATTTAAATCAATAGTGTGTGTATATACACTGACGGAAAAAAATCCCAACATCAAGAAGGGGTTGTGTTAGATAAACGACAGTTGGTAGGCGGTGAGAGTACATCTGTAAGATGACGTCTATGCAAATTTCACGCTCGGCGCATACGTGTGGCGCTAGTAGCGCCCCTTGGAACAAGCAAAGCAGGTTTGCTGTAAATACGCGCTGTAACGTTTGTGAGCGTTAGTTATAGTTGAGATTCGACGTAGTGTGTTGATGTTAGTCAAGAATGCCTTTAAGAAGACGAAGAAGCCATTATCAACAGCTCACGGAGTTTGAACGAGGTCGTGTAATAGAGCTATGAGAAGGTGGATTTTCTTTTCGCAATATTGCAGAACGACTTGGCAGGAATGTAGCCACTGTGCATGATTGTTGGCAGCGGTGGTCAATTGAAGGTACTGCCTCAAGAAGACCGGGCTCCGGCCGGCCACGTGGCACTGCTGAGAGGAAAGACTGCCGTGTACGGCGTATGGCCGTGGCGCATCGTACTGCATCTGCGGCAGCAATTCGAGCTGCAGTTGCCAACACAGTGACACAACGAACTGTTACAAATTGGTTACTTGAAGGACAGCTCCGAGCCAGACGCCCTGTAGCGTGCATTCCACTTACTCCAAACCACTGCCGTTTGCGACGTCAGTGGTGTCAAGCTAGAGCTCATTGGAGAACGGAGTGGAGATCTGTTGTGTTTTCTGATGAAAGCCGGTTCTGCCTGGTTTCCAGTGATGGCCGTGTGTTGGTTAGAAGGAGGCTAGGTGAGCGCCTGCAACCACCTGTCTGTGGCCGAGACACACTGGACCTACACCTGGAGTTTATGGTCTCTGGAGCAATTTCCTATGACAGCAGGAGCACTCTCGTGGTTATCCCACGCATTCTGACGGCACAGTTGTACGTCGGTCTGGTGATTCAACCTGTTGTGCTGCCATTCATGAACAGCATTCCAGGGGGTGTTTTCCAACAGGATAACGCTCGCCCGCATACCGCTGTTGTAACCCAACATGCTCTACAGAGTGTCGACATGTTGCCGTGGCCTGCTAGATCACCAGATCTTTCTCCAATCGAGCACGTATGGGACAAAATTGGACGACAACTCCAGTGTCACCCCGAACCAGCGTTACCCGTCCCTGTATTGACCGACCAAGTGCAACAGGCATGGAACTCCATCCCACAAACTGACATCCAGCACCTGTACGACACAATGCATGAACGTTTGCATGCTTGCATTCAACATTCTGACGGTTACAACGGTTATTAATGTACCAGCATTTCACATTTAAAATGGCTCTTCTCGCGCTTACATTACGCTGTGATCTTGAAACCTTAAGCGGTTATATATGTTACTTATACAAATGTATTGCCGCCATTTCATTCCTCTACAACTATTTTTTCGTGGTGTTGGGATTTTTTTCCCCGTCAGTGTATATACACTCATTGTCCTAAAAATTCGTGCACTGAGAAGGATACGTCAGATTGAAATGAGATTTTAGTAGTGAGGTAGTACATACCAAGGACAGAAGTTATTACAGTGTCACAGCAGCAGGACGATTTCCCACAGACACACGGTACACATTCCACTCGGCGTTAGTACCGCGTCAGACCGCCTTGTGCTTGGATACATGCAGTGATACGGTCCGGCATGGAGTCGGAGATGCCGTATGTTATCCTGTGACAGATTGGCCCACACTTCTTGCAACTGACGCTCTAAATCACGAACACTGTGACATGGAGAAAGCTGGCGTCCCATATGTGCTCAATGGGCGAGAGATCAGGCGATCTGGCAGGCCATGGAAGCTTCAAAGCATGATGCGGACGGGCTAAAGATCCAGACTCACGGTCGCCAGGTCGCCACTGGCGATAAACTTCATTGTCGCTGCGACTAAAAATGTTTGATTAAGTCGCCATTTCTGGCGACCTGTTGGGGAAAAACATTTTATTTTATTTAACTTGTATTGTACGGAATTTTTTTTAACTTGTACAGAACTCGCTCGTTTTTGAAAAAATTTACTCCAAATGTATGGAAAGCCCACGAAATGGCACAAAAATTGAGTTGTACGGAAGTTGGCCAACTTTTTCATTCTGCTATTCTGCTTGAACAGCAGAAAAGAAAAAAAAGGTTTATAAAAAAAAAAAGGCGGGCGTCGGTTTTTGATCACAAAGAATACGCCAAGGCTGTTGGGTCATCAGAGGGGAACGAGGTTCGCAAGGTTACGGTACGGATGAAAGCCGGTAGTGGACAGCTCAACCGTCTGCGTTGGAAAAGTACAACTGGGAGAAATTTTTATGAAAAAAAATGTCCAATTTTTTAAATAACTGAATGCAAATTTTACAGTAACCAAGACACGTCGAAATAAACTCCCATGTGAAATTTTGTCAATATCCGATGAAAACTTGAGAAGTTAAGCATTTTCTTTTTAGTATTTTTAATGAATGTTAGCTGAAAGCCTGCCTCTATGGGGAAATTCTAAAATCCAGAATCAGCATAGTCCGGATCTCTGGACGATTCCGGATTTTCGAGGTTGTACTGTAATATTTTCATATCTGCGAACTACTATGGAATGTCCGTAGTTTCTACGGATTTAGTTGGCTGACTACAGACCTCGCTGTCGAACTACGGATTCTACGAATTTTTATTTTTTTTATTTTTATTGTTTTATGATATGCACAAAATTCTTAAGCGGACTCGCAGAATTTCGTTTTTTTTTTTGTCATCATTTAGATCGTACTCAGGATCAGTGTAAATCTAAAGATAATTTGCGGGTGGGTGGGTGGGGGGAATTCTGTCCGGATATGGTATTTCGTGTCTCAAAACTTCAAAAACGGTAGTTGAATGGAGTGAAAAAGTTACAGTAATCGTAATTTTTTTCTCCCAATGTTGCCTTAGTGTAAAGTTTTATTGTTAAATATGTTTTATTGCGTAAAAGTATTTCAGTTTGAAACTGTGGGCAAAACGGGGTTAGACGCCGCAAAAATTTCCCCGTAATCTCGGTCATCGGATTCGTTCGCGAAATCGAGGAATTCCGCCTTTTTCATTATTATTTTGGTCATTCACAAGATCAATGAACCAGTAAACACAATTGGGGGTGGGGGGTAGATGACAGGGGATGTTCGTCGGAGGACGGGGAATTCCCATCTTTACAAAAATTTTGTAAACGGAATGTCGACGGAGTTCAGATTTTTTCCGCAATCGTAATTCTTTTTTTCTCACGATGTTGCGTCTGCCTAGTGTTATTGTTAAGTAATATTTAACTGCATAAATATTTGTATTTTAGCTTGAAAATAGCCAAAACAGGAAGTCGTTCGGTGCAAAGATTTCTCCCGTAAGCACACTCCCCTCCCTGCACGATGTTAATTCTCACTCTCCTGCATTGTTTTATTACTTCAGTTTCAACTTTTAAGAATACTATAACTGAAATATGCAAAATAAAACATACTGATATTATACTAAGCAATTTTATAAAAATAATTTAGCATGAAATTACAGTTTGATTTTTTTTTTCAAAGTTTGGCCACTGAGTTTTTTTTTTATGGCCAGTAACAATTTTAGTCTTGGTGACCAATGTCTACTAGCAAAATTTGTAAGTCTGGATCTTTAGGACAGGCGTTATGTTGTTGGAAAATGGCTCTGGGCCGCCCCTTCAGGAAAGGCAGCACATAGTACCGCAGGATCTTCTGCACGTAACGCTGGGCTGTAAACTTCCCTTGGCTGTCATACGTGTTGGCTTCCCAGACCATCACGCCTGCAGTTTGTGACATGTTCCGCTGTACATGTAAGTTGGGATTGTAACGCTCACCTGTACTCCTCTGACACGGTGGTCGCCCGTTCCCACACAAAAGCAGGATTCGTCGCAGCATTCCACGTCGCTCGATGCTGACAATGGTCAGGTGTTAATGGCAGAAAACGTAAGGCCCATTGTGAGTGCAGATTCGCCTCCGCCAGGCATCTGGAAATGGATCTGGTGGACACAGGAGTCCCTTGTACAGCCGCCACATGTCTCTGGATATTAGACAAGGGCGTCATTGCATCTGTGTTGCCGCTCTCACGATCTCACAGTCCTCTCTGCTGGTGGTGTGTCTGGGTCATCCAGAGCCAGTCCGCTGTGTCTGTATGCCTTCCAGTGTCCATTGCCCAACACGATCGCACCGTACTGTCCGGCCGGCCTGAACAGCGGCCAAGTTGGTGCGCCAGTCGCCCTGCATCTTTCATCCTGACGATAAAAAGTCGCCCTGCATCTTTCATCCTGACGTTCAAACTCCATCGGTTGCCCGTACGCACATCTACGGCAGCTCCTCGGCATCTCTATCGCTCAGGGATCTCGCCTGACTCTTACCGTGCACTTCGGCACGAATGTGGAGTCCCCTGCACGGCGCCTTAAAAAGCCCCAAGGATTGCGATTGCAGCACCGGTCTTAGACGCTCAGGCATGCAGAATCGCACGAAACTTTAATCATTTGTATGTCTGCCCTCCCCATAGCTATTCACCGAGTTTCGCATTAATCGCACATTTTTTTTTCTTGGTGTACACTGTGCAGATTTTTATGACAATGAATGTACGAGGTAGGATCCAAGAGTTTCCGGACTGGGTCCATAAGTCCATTGAAAGTTACAAAGCTGAAGCACATCCTCCTTCAAAGTAAGGCCCTCCTGCAACAATATACTTCTACCAGAAGCTGTAGAATTCATCAAATAACTTTTGGAATCTATTCTTTGCAATGTCCTTCAGTGCAACCAGCAATGCATTTTTCACTTCTGCGCTCAAAAACTGACATCTCTGAAGTTGACATGTCAGCTCAGGGAAGAAATGGAAGTCACAGGGGTGAGGCCAGGTGAGTACAACAGTTCTTGTTTTGGTGAAAAACAGACTAGGAGTAACCTGCATACTGGAGCATTGTTGTGCAACCGCACTCACGATAGATTGCCCCACAGTTGAGGCATCTTCTTGCTGATCGACTCATGTTGACATCGTGCAATGTCCAGATACAACTTCTTGTAAAGAAGACCTCTGGCATGAGCATGCCTTTGCTGCAATCTCGGCCGAATTTCTGCTTGCATGAAGATGATGGCGATTTTCGTGCAACTGATGCCTGTTCAGCCTGTGGGTCGAAGAGGAAGCACCATTTTTCATCCCCCGTTACGACCCTTCAAAGAAATTGTGGGTCTCGGTCGGTGGCTTTTACAAGTTTATCACTATTTCCATCCATATGGCCAACTGATCTTCAGTTGGCGTGCGTGGTACTCTATCTTTACGCGCTCGGTGCAGCTTCAGATTATCTGTTAGCATCCGTTAACACCAGGCCTTGATTTCATTTTTTTAGCAGTAGCAACACTTGCTAGTGGGCTTATTTTTTACTAGTAAATTACATTATCTGCTAGCAAGTTTATTAACGTTAATGTCCCCCTCCATTAGTCAAAATGACATTTAATTTCGCCCCTCTAACTGTCACATTGTAATGTGAAGAGATTACAAATATTTAGATATCTCACCTTTTTATGACCTGACAGATTAATTCTAACAATTTAATTCAAATGCAGATATTTAAAAATCATTTTTTTAAAAAACTTGATTCACAAAATTCAAGAACACTATTCAAAATCTTAAGTTATTTTCCGTTCGATCTGGGTTTCATGTCTTTTCATCATACCACTTTAAAACAGCAGGCCTGGAGTGAAACTTGTCTTCAGACAACCTCAATACTCATGAGACCATTCAATATTTGTACATTTAAACTGCCCCTCCAATTCAACCTCAATACTCATGAGAACATTCAATATTTGTACATTTAAACTGCCCCTTCAATCACCCTGAATTCTCTTCATGAAACTGAACCCAACCTCGAATGCAGAAGTAGATAAGAGAAATATACTGAATATTTTTACTAGTGCCAAAATGTTTTCATAATGCTTGTACTTTTCAAGAAACATTCGTATCCAGAAAGCAGTTGTTTCTTTTTGTACGTGTTTATAATATTCCATGCGCACAATGCAGTGGCGCTTTTAGTTCACACTAAAACATTCAAAAATTTTCCACTGGCAACTTTTGCTAGAACCACTTTTTAGCACTTGCAAAATGCATTTGCTTGCTAGCAATTTGCTGCTAATTACCGGTTGAAATCGAGCCCTGGTTGACATGAAGTCTCCGATGTTCCAGCAGCCTCTGGTATTTGCTCGATCGTCAGTTCGTGCGTAGGTTGGCCGCCCACTTCGTTTGTCACCTTCGACCTCCTGTCTGCCTTCTGAAGCATGGACGCCAATCAAATGTTTGTGACCACGGCAGGATGTTTTTGCCGCAAACTTGCTTCAACATCCCATAAGATTATGTTGGAGTTTTGCTCAAACGAGCGCAAAACTTCATGCGCTGCTCAAAAAGTGCCATTTTTTCATCAGTCACCAAACACTGCACAAGTTGCTCACGATGCCCAGATGTACCGCAGTGAGTGTGACATGGATGGGGAAACCAATTTCCCTGTGACGGAGGTTACAAATCCAGTAATCACCGTGGGTATGTGATGCACATACTTTGCCGTACTTGTGCGGTCCAGGAACTTTTAGATCCTACTTTATTATATATGTTATATATGTTCTGCCTTTTCAGTGTTTATCTTAGGTGATGCAAGGGCCATACATAGCACTTGCATCATGCTATGCCCTCACAGAATAATACAATGAATGTTTAGTGTATCTTTCATAGCTGTTGTATAAAAATGTGTATTCAGTGGTATCATAGTATGTAGTAATTTGTTGTGCATACTAAGCAAATGATTCAAATTACTACTTGACAAGTGTTTCATTGGTGGCTCTATTATAATTTCATTTTGCCGTAGCTTTAAATTTCACAATTAGATAAAGTGTATATGAATTTGAGCTTTTGAGTAAAACTCTAACAAAGCAACTTTTGTGGCATATTCTCTTTTAGTTAAAAACTTAATGTGTGTATATAGAAAAAACTTTTTTTATAATCAGATTTGTGGACTATGCTATAGCCTGTCCTGCATGGTATTTACCAGGTTGGTTATAATTTAAGATTGGTTAGTGACAAAGAATTCCTGATTTAAATAATTATTTAAATCCACACAGTAATTCTTTGTCACCATTTTCTATAATAATATAATATTTGTAAGCTTTGCATTGAGTTATATGAATGTTGTACTGAAAGTAATGTAAAAGTGGGCATAACTTTTTCATTAACTGACAGAAGTGATTCAAATTGCACGTGTTGGTAACTCTTCCTTTATACAAAAGTACTACTCAACATAGTCTTCATCACAAGCGATGCATTTGGGTCATCGTTGAACCCAACTCTCTAATCCTCTTTGAAAAATTCAGGTGTGGGCTGTTGTACTCACTTCTTCACAGCCACTTTCACCTCGTCTGTGTCATCAAATCATTGCTCATGGAGACTGTCCTTCATTGGGCTGAACAAGTGTAAGTCAGAGGGCGCCAAATCTGTGCTGTACGGTGGATGGGGGACCATAGGGCAGCCTAATTTGCTGATTGCCTGATTTGTTGCTGATGATGTGTGTGGTCTCACATTGTCATGGTGAATGTGGATCCTTTACAGATTCTTGTTCGGTCTTTTCCTCCTTATGGCTTCTCTAAGCTTCTTGAGTGTCTCAATGTACCGCTCGCTGGTCACGGTACGGCCACGTTCCACAAAATCAAGGAGAATGACACCCCTGTCATCCCAAAAAGCGGACACCATGGCTGCTTTCTGTGCTGATCGCTGGCTCTTGAACTTCTTAGGCCTTGTTAAAGAGGTGTGATTCCATTTCATGGATTGATTCTTCGTTTCCGGATCGTTAAAAATATGCCCATGTTTCATCCTGTCACCAGAAAAAAATAAATAAAAACTTTTTGGAACATTGGCTTCAAATGCTTCCAGCAGATCAGAGCAGACTTCCACCCTTCTTTCCTTCAAATCGGGTGTCAACTGCTGAGATATACCCACTTTCCACACTTTCTGATGCACTAAGTCTTCCACCATCTTCTGTATGGCATTGTGACTCATTTCTCCTCGTGAATCAATTCATCCACTCGCTGACGATCCATGTCAGTGGTTGCACATGATGGTCTCCCACTGTGTGGTTTCTTTTAAAAGAAACAATAACCACACAGTGGGAGACAAAAAGGAAACCAGCATTGTTTTCAATGATGATACTTTTGAGATCTTGGCATTTCGAAGTTCCTTTCCACCAGATCACAGGATTGCTTATTTTTCCATTTTCGCTGAAATAAGATTGAGGAAATGTCGCTTCCTCAGGTGTTGGCAGTCTTTTTATATGGTGGTTAATCCTTCACGCATATGTTTAGGGTGCAAAATTTAAGCTAAATAATGGAGTGGCTTCAGGATTTGCTCCATTCAATTTTTTACTTTTTCAATATGTGGTCTAAGGGGACTTTCATTCAGTAGACCAAGCCAAACATACCATGCATCAGCAATTGTGGCTGTGTCTGGCTAAAGAATGTCTAATTCAACACTGATAGGCTTAAGTTACAGTAAAAGATTTTGCATTGTTTGCATAAGGTATAATCATTAATCAGGCAAGGAACTCCATCAATTTCAGCCTTGTGGTCTTCGATGATCTTTGAAATAATGACCTATTGTGTAAGAAAGTTTCAAGGCTAGTGAGGTGGCTGTTCCATCTTGTATTCCCTGGAAGTTGCAGTTTCACAAATTCCAAGTGCTCTTTAAGGCATGCTCCAGGTTGATGATGGTTTTAAAAATATTTCTTAAATTTTACTAATTGTTTGACGATAGTTTCAGGTGTCAGATCCTGCCTGAACAAGTTTAGCCAATGACTTGAGCACCCATACACTATCAAGGCCTGGTCAATTTCATTCAGCTGAAGCTGTCTGGTTTTCTCCACAACCTTTGCATTGTCAGTCACAACTGGTTTCACTTCACAAGAATGCTTATCTTGGGCATTTTGTACAGCATCTGCAACTATTTGCTTGTGATTGGCATTTTTTATAACTGCACCACACTTGACTACATCAAGGAAGTAGGTCATACCTGCTGAATGAATACATGTGGCTATAATTGGTACATTATGAACATTCCCCCACCCATTGTCAATCAGTGTTACATCTTTCCATTTCAGGTTGTCTTTTACAGTTTGTTCAACTTCCAATGTAATTTCATCAAGAAGTGATTCAGACAGTTTTCCTGCTAGGGGCATGGTAGCCAGGTTGCAATGCCAAAACTAATCTTGAAAGATTGAATGCTGTGCAGTACTAAAGGTAATATATTAGCATAGAAAAACTTAGCCAATAATAAATCTATTTTATGGACAGCATCAAAACTAGTTTTCGTGAGGAAAGAATCAATTTTGCATACTTTTGTAGATAAAAATTTCGAGCTCTGTTGATGTAGTAGGTTCAGTTTAAACTACATCTGTAGCAGTAGTTCCTTCTGCACGTTTTGGTTCTTCAGTTTTCTTCAAACACTGAGCTATATGGGTGCTTCATTCCATCTACATGATTAGCTCAAATACTTCCACAATTGATGCATCTTGCATATTGCTCCCCGTCCTTCTCTATATTATCAAAATGCTGCCAAACTGTATTTATTGGCCTTCCGCCATGATTGATCTTTGTTGGCAGCTTACACACTTAATATGGACTTGCACTGGAAGCAAACTTGTATTACTTAGTCAAAAGGTCTAAGAAAGAAATATGTAGGAGACAGAGACAAGAATGTAGAACCACGTGAATCAAAATGGACGTGGGGTGAAATGCATAAGAATGACCTTTGTTGCACTTTCTTTTTACTTTAGAAACCAATCATGTCTTGGTGCAGGAAATGCATATGTCCATTTCTTGGAGGACATTCCAGAATGGAATTATAGAGTGAAGCTGCTTGTGAACTTAAAAGAAATGCGCAATACTATAGGTAGCTTATAAACTATTGTCTGGTTATTCATCACAGAAGATTAGACGCACTGAAAACATTGCTGAGAAAAGAATGCAGAAAAGTTTTGTTTCTTCGCAGAAACAAATTCCTACCCTTCTTGACTCAGAAGATTATTTTGCACAAATCTGTATAATATAGGCTGAATAGAGACTTTCAGCTCCCTTTAAAAGGATTTGCTGAAATTAGGACTTCTTTAAGCCCTCTTGGAATAGCGCAGCTGTGATGGCTCGGACCTTAGAGTTATTTACTGATCTCTCAACACACAAGAAGTATTTATTCCCCTAAGGGCAGAGGAGATGCACCTAATCAAACAGCTGCATTGTGATTAATTTGGGTAGGGTGGCAAATGCCACACATCTAAAATCTCCTGGATTTTATTCTTTTTTATTTCTGAGGTTTGTATGATTTAGGAGACTTTCAAATGGAAATCTGTCATTTGTGGAAGTCTCAATGTATAATCATTTGGTAACAAGGGAAGTGGGGTGGATATAGCAAAAAAGTTGTGTTAATGGATTCAGGTCTTTGTAATTTTCCTGTGAAAATGTAGCAGTGTGGGATTTTAGTCACTTCTAAGTTAAAGGTTTATTGCATAGGAAAAAGAAATGAAAATTATGTTTTCACAACAGAAATTTGACATTTTGCATTATAGAAACTTACAGGAATTATACAGTACTACTCTTATGATAATATCAAATATTGTGTACATGCATTGCTACCTTAAAAAGCTATTTTTTTAAAATTTAAATGGGATATTTGAGGTTTTTGACATTTTTAATGCGTTTTTGACGTTACAGTTAAAGAAAACCCATGGTTAAAACTGTCAGGCATCAAAAACTTGCCAACCCTGATTCTTAGCGTAGTTACACTAAGTGCATGTTTGTTTCCTGAAGGAAAAGTTTGTGTGATCAATATGAAATGTGATGATTTTCATGATAATTGTATTTTTTATATGAAAGGGATTAAAATCATTGTTTTACAGGTGCTCACGTACTTTTGTCCCTCGAAAATACTTTTTTTCTTCTCTTTGTCATAGAAATGCCATAATTTGTCCACGTAGTCTACTAATCAGAAATTGAAAGTAATACTGTTTCTGTTGAACAGGTTCCTTATTCAGGGCTTGAAAAATACCATGTCCGACACATGTAAATTCTTGGCATGAGCAGGTAAATAGAAATCTAGTTCCCCTGATCTGCTCGCTCGCTCGCACACACACACACACACACACACACACACACACACACAACTAAAATTAAAAAGTGGAATAGAATTTCCTAACACAAGAAAAAAATGATAGTCTTTGCATGTTGTGTTTCTTTTCATTGCTAATCACTGGAGGTTATTGTTACGGAGTGCCAAGGGCAGAAGAATATCACTTTAATTGTATTATGCTCTAGGTCCAGAAATTGGAAACATGGGTAGTTTTGTCCCAAATGTTGTTTATAGTCAGCAACGGGATACATTCCTCTGATGAAACTATTCACCTCCGGTATATTTAGTGAAAAACGGCGAAATCTTCAAAGAAAGGACCATGGTAGATTCACCTAATTTCTCAAATACCAATTTCATCATCATCTTAGAACTTGAGATACACACTTTCATGCATTGAACATTTTGAATGCAGACCCTTAAAATGGAAGTGCAAAATTGTAAAAAAAGGTTCATATTTTCTAACTTGAAAAAAATGAGGGTTCTGATTTGTTATCTTAAAAGATAAATTTTTATGGGCATCCAGCTTTTACTACCTGGGCAGGTAAAATAATTTCTCCACATGCCCGGTCAGATATTTTTCAGATATTTTTCAAGCCCTGGAATTTCAACTCCAGTATGTTACCATTTGGTGTAATACCTAGTGTGAAGTGTTTATATTTAGCTAAAGTATAGAATCTGAATTATGGTAGTTGGGGCATCATTGCCTTCTTGTTGATGTGACACCTAGTGCAAAGTGTTTACATTTAGCTGAAGTATAGAATCTGAATTACGATAGTTGGGGCATCATTGCCTTCTTGTTGGTGTGACGCCTAGTGCAAAGTGTTTATATTTAGCTGAAGTATAGAATCTAAATTATGATAGTTGGGGCATCATTGCCTTCTTGTTGGTGTGACACCTAGTGCAAAGTGTTTATATTTAGCTGAAGTATAGAATCTGAATTACAATAGTTGAGTCATCATTGCCTTCTTGTTGTTGTGACCATTTGGTTTAATACCCAGTGTGAAGTGTTTATATTTAGCTGAAGTATAGAATCTGAATTATGATAGTTGAGGCATCATTGCCTTCTTGTTGGTGTGACCCCTAGTGCAAAGTGTTTATACATTGCTGGCCACCCAAAATGCAACACCAAGGACACAAGATAGCAAAGCCAGATTTACTGGACATGTAACAACAGATACAAAGATGAAATGATTGAGCTTACAGGCCCGTGCGACTTGTGGAACACGCATACATTAATAGTTCGTGTGGCCCCCATGGCTGGCAATAACGGCCTCTACACGCCACGGCATAAAACGAAAGAGGCTTTGGATGTGGGTTTGGAGTACATCGGTCCAGTCTGCTTCCACACGTTGCCACAGTTCATCAGGCGTAGCCGCAGGTGGTGCTTGCCGGGCCACTCGGTCGCTGATCAGCGACCAGACGTGTTCGATGAGCGACATATCAGGAGAACAGGCGGGCAACAGCAGCAGAGACACCTGGTAGGCCGTGAAGAATTATTGCACAATGCGTGCCATGTGCGGGCGCGCATTGTCCTGTTGGAATATGGCCGTTGGCAGGTAAGAGAGGACTACAGGCTCCAAAACATCGGAGATGTAGTGGTGGCTGTTGAGTGTACCGGCGATGCGTACAAGAGGGGTGCGGGTGTCATATCCAATTTCGCCCCAAACCAGAATGCCAGACGACGCACCGGTATGGCGATGCATAATGCAGGCGTCATACAGTCTCTCGCTGCAGTGCTGCCACACTTGGATCCTACCATTGTGGTGTTGCAGGCAGAAGCAAGATTCGTCGGAGAAGACAATGTCGTGCCATTCTGTAGTCCAGGTGCGGCGTTCAACGGCCCACTGCCGCAGTACTCGCCGGTGTTGTAACATCAATGGTAATCGGAGCAATGGGCGTCATGCGACAAGTCCCCGCTCCTGCAGACGCCGTCGAACGGTACGTGCTGGCACAGGTTGTTGCGCAACACACCCCAATTCCTGCGCTAACGTTCGTGATGTGGCTGTTCGAGCCGTCAATGCCCGCCGCACAACATGCTGGTCTTCTCGTTCGGTAGTGTGCAGCGCCTGCGGCAATCGCTCACGTCGGTTCGTCCGTCCCTCCTGCACCCACCGAATTCATACTCACCTTACTGTGGCTGGATGTCATCCCACACGGGCGCCGATGTCTTGGTACGATAAACTGCTGTCGTGATGAGCCACTATTCGTCCTCTGTCGAACTTCGAAACATGCTGGAATGACTGCCGTATTCTGCGACGAGGCATCAAGGAAGCTTCCTACGCACAGGTCCGGCAGCACAACATACTTCCACTACTTACACACCCTGCCTTCTGTGCACCCTTCTTATAGTGCTTTTCGGTGGTGTGCCGGGCGCACATGATTTGCATATGCCCTGCAATGCTAATCGTTTGCATGTCCTCTCGCGGGCGACATGCTGCGAAATTCAGGCCAATCTAATGCTTCTTTCTTGGTGTTGCATTTTGAGTGGCCAGCAGTGTATTTAGCTGAAATATAGAATCTGAATTACAATAGTTGTCATCATTGCCTTCTTGTTGTTGTGTCCATTTGGTGTAATACCTAGAGCAAAGTGTTTATATTTAGCTGATGTATAGAAACTTAATTATGATAGTTGAGCCTTCATTGCCTTCTTGTTGTTGTGACCTAATACCTAGTGCAAAGTGTTTTTATTTTGATATAGCTCAAGCTGTTAAGCCTGTTGCTGGACTACATGAAAAAAATTGTTTATAGCAATTTTGAAGAATGTATTTTGTTCTTAAATTTTCTGTTTCACACGTTAAAATTCCTTGTTTGTGACTATGGAAGGCAGTGTATACAATAATATAAGAGAGTTTCTTAAAAAATAACTTATGTCAATAATGTGAAAATTTTGACTCACCTTTGTTCTTCGTGCTAGCTGCTTGATGTTCTCGTAATATATATTGCCTATTGATGATATTGGCATATAAGCTAGATGAACCTATATCCCTTATTCAATGAATTAGTATAAACCATAATGAAGTAAAAACCCTTAAAATTCAAGTAAAATTGGAACATAATCTGAATAAGATTACAATAAAAAAAACCGCCATGACGAATCCTCCAAAGACTTTCGGATATGCTTATGTTGTTCACACACACATTCCCATACGCGTTTCAACTACCGAAGTCGCAGTCTTCGTCAGTGGTTGGCGATATTCGTGCCCCAACTGCCTAGTCATCTATGCCACGTTGATTTCTTGCCAAGACATGCTCTACTTCCACGTCGTTGCTCATGTCATGTTGCGCACCATCTGTTGGTGTTCTGTCGTATGAATTCATTTTGTCTTTTGAAAAACAACGAAAGAAAAAAGCAAAAAATGATAGGGAAGACAAAACTGATTCATACGACAGAACACCGACAAATAACGCGCAACGACGACTATGATGTGGAAGTAGAGCCTGTCTTGGCAAGAAATCGACATGGCATAGATGACTAGGCAGTTGGAGCAAGAACATCGCTGGCAACTGATGAAGACTGTGACTTTTGCAGTTGAAACACGTATGGAATGACTGGGGAGGTGTGTGTGAACAACATAAGCATATCTGAAAGTTTTTTGGAGGATTCGTCATTGTCAGGGATTTTTTTATCGTAATCTTATTAAGATTTTATTCCGATTACGTTCGAATTTTATTTGAATTTTAAGGGTTTTTACTTCATTCTGGTTCTTACTAATTCTTTGAATAAGGGATATAGGTTCGTCTAGCTTATGCCAATGTCATCTAATAGGCAATATATATTGCGAGAACATCAAGCAGAAGACCACGAGAACGAAGGTGAAACATTTTCGCATTATTGATATAAGTGAATTTTTAAGAGACTCCCTTACATAATTCTACACTCTGCCTTCCATAGTCGCAAACGAAGAATTTTAACATGTGAAACAGAAAATTTAAAAAGAACGAAATATATTCTTCAAAATTGCTATTATATTAAGTGTTTATATTTAACTGAAGTATAGAATCTGAATTATAATAGTTGAGAGATTATGAAAACTGATGCATCATTGCCTTCTTGTTGGTGTGACCATTTGGTGTAATACCTAATGCAAAGTGTTTATATTTAGCTGAAGTATAGAATCTAAATTGTGATAGTTGAGGCATCATTGCCTTCTTGTTGGTGTCACCAGTTGGTGTAATACCTAATGCGAAGTGTTTATATTTAGCTGAAATATAGAATCTGAATTACAATAGTTGAGTCATTGCCTTCTTGTTGGTGTGACCATTTGGTGTAATATACCTAGTGTGAAGTGTTTATATTTAGCTGAAGTATGGAATCTGAATTATAATAGTTGAGAGATTATGAAAGCTGATGCATCATTGCCTTGTTGATGTGACCATTTGGTGTGATACCTAGTGTGAAGTGTTTATATTTCGTTGGAGTATATAATCTGAATTTTGATAGTTGGGGCATCATTGCCTTCTTGTTGGTGTGACACCTAGTGCAAAGTGTTTATATTTAGCTGAAGTATAGAATCTGAATGACAATAGTTGAGTCATCATTGCCTTCTTGTTGTTGTGACCATTTGGTGTGATACCTAGTGCAAAGTGTTTATATTTAGCTGAAGTATAGAATCTGAATTATGTTAGTTGAGGCATCATTGCCTTCTTGTTGGTGTGACCATTTGGTGTAATACCTAGTACGAAGTGTTTATATTTAGCTGAAGTATAGAATCTGAATTATGATAGTTGAGGCATCATTGCCTTCTTGTTGGTGTGACACCTAGTGCAAAGTGTTTATATTTAGCTGAAGTATAGAATCTAAATTGTGATAGTTGAGGCATCATTGCCTTCTTGTTGGTGTCACCAGTTGGTGTAATACCTAATGCGAAGTGTTTATATTTAGCTGAAATATAGAATCTGAATTACAATAGTTGAGTCATCATTGCCTTCTTGTTGGTGTGACCAATTGGTGTAATATACCTAGTGTGAAGTGTTTATATTTAGCTGAAGTATGGAATCTGAATTATGATAGTTGAGAGATTATGAAAGCTGATGCATCATTGTCTTGTTGATGTGACCATTTGGTGTAATACCTAGTGTGAAGTGTTTATATTTCGTTGGAGTATAGAATCTGAATTTTGATAGTTGAGGCATCATTGCCTTGTTGGTGTGACCATTCCATCCTGATAATTGAATCCAGGTCAGAAATAACAATTTTTTCGGATAATATCTTGGGAATTACTGTAGAATTTGTATCTAAAACTTATGGGTCACAAGCAGATTTTTTTTTTGTCAGAAGTATGCTGTTTATCCATTAAAATGAAATTTTTTCAGTGAATTTTCTGTATAGGCCATGTGGTTTCTTGCTGTTGATGTTAAAACTTTATTTGAATTTGTTGGCCATATGGACATCTGAGTTTGCTATTGTTTTTAGAACTCTGGTGTTGTCCATATTTGCTGATTGTTGATTGTAAATTTTGTGAAAATTTGACTTCAACTTCACTGTGGATTTTATTACATTTTGTAATTTTCTACTATATTCCTGTGTTGATTGTCAGCATGTATGGCTGAAATGGCATCTATTTGGATGTACAGAAATGAACGCATCACTTTCTTTTATTAGTTGGTACAGCTTTTCTGAAAAAATTGCTAATTGTAGATTTGTTTTTGCAGGCTACTGTGGAAGGGAATTCATTATAATGAAGAAACAACCTCTCATTCACAAATTTGTTGTCCGTTTACCTCCAAATTCGAGGCTCAGTGAAAATTCTTATTGTACATCAAGACTTAATGAAAAAACAGATTCTGTAAGTTTTTGGTTTTTTTTTGTGATGGGCCATTTTCTCGCCATGTATGTATTTAAAAGCCCGAATGATAGTGATAAAAAGCTGATAGTTGAAAGTGGTAAGACAATTGCCATGCTGTTGCAAATTTCTTTAACAGTATAGCAGAAAAGATTAATTGTTATAAATTGGATCATTAACTTCTGTGTACCTAAAATGAAATTTTCATATGACTGGTTAATCACATTAATTTCGTGTTGTAGTGCAGGGCTGGAGAAATGTTCCAGATTTAGGAGCCAGGTGAAACATTCAAATTTCAAAGAACACACATAAATGTAAAGTGCGTTGATAATACTCTTAACACAAAGTAATAGTGCATTTGCTTCCATTTTTTTCCCTACCCAAACCACTTACTGCTAAATCAAATTTCAATTTGGTCCATAAATTTCTTTTCTCATTCTTGCAGTTGCCACTCTTAAAAAATTACAATTTTAGATTGTTTTTATTCAAATATAATTTGTTGAAATTAAAATTTGCTCGTATAAACTCGAAGTACTGTATTGTTCTTCGCATAATCCGCATACCGTGAAATTCAGTTTTTTTTTTTGTGTAATCCGCAGCAGCATACATACTGTATAATCCACAAGCTATAAAATTCAGAAACAAATGGGAAAATAATGTTATGCATAATCCACACTAGCATATAATCTGAAGGTCAAGAAATTCCTATAATCTGCAGCTACATACATATATGGGACTGTGAAAATTAAAAAATCGTCAAGAAGTCCGCACATGTTATGTTGATCCCGAACTGTAATTCGACAGAAAAGTTGCTATTCACAGAATGACCTAGAAGTTCAAAGCAGTAAGAAAGAAATTACCTTCTTATTAAAAAAAATAACTGTCAGTTTTTAAATGCTTTTGTGTTGATTCCAAGTGAATGAAAAACAAAAATCCAGTTTTTTCAGCATTGCTGTTCATTAGTTAGATCTAAAAGTCCATGAAAACTGCAGCCAACCCGTAGTTTTTGGCATTTCCGAAAAAGTTTCTGTGATGATCAAAAAAAGCCTTACCTAATGGAATTAATGCAGCAAATCTAATGAATTTGATTTGCAAAGTGATTACAATTACATGCATTGGAATAGCTCAGTGGGCTTTCTCTGTAGCCTTCTCCGAATAGTACTGCCTTCGTTGCAGATTTTCTGTCAAAATTCTAGGAAGTAGAAGAACATTTTCATCTCTTTGCAGCTCTCTGCCTACATTGTTTTCTCCTGGTGTTAACACATTTTCAGTACTTCTCCAATACCACCAGTCATAGTGCTCATTAAACCTACAAACAACAACAAAAAAACCCACCAGCTATCTTGAAGTCACATGGATTTTTAAAAAATTAAAGTGCCACAATTTTTTTAAGCTGTGTATTACCTGCTTATCTGCTAAACCTAAAGTTTATCACTTTTTTTACAAATAATTCACCAAGATTATACAACGAAAATGACAAGATTTGAAGTAAAAAAAAATGTGGCACCAGCACCCTGTTATTTTCCAGCCCTGCTATATGTAATTTAAGCAGTTTACTACTTAATACCAGCTCTTATAGAATAAATACACATAAATAATTTAGGAATGAATCAATTATCAGTGTTTCTCACTATTGTTTGGGATGTATGAGTAGCCAAGGACAAAAGGACCTGTGCCTGTTGCCAGCATTCTATGTGATACACTGCCAGTATTCAGGAAAAGCACAGGAGCAGGTTTTTCATAAAATATTATGTATTTTATTCCAGTGTCAAATTCTTTGTCAGTGTCATTATTTAAAAGGTATGCTTATTCCATTCTAAGGAAAGTGGCTACTCTGAAATAGCCGCCCCAGTAGCGCAGTAATCCTAAACACTACCTTCTGATCATTCTTCTGAGATGGGTCTGGGTTTGAATCCTGGTGAAGCATGGATGTTGTTTGTCTTGCATCACTGGCTCTCTCCCTTCCCTAGATGTTATGGCTCTAAATTAGGGACTAGCAACTTCTTGTAGGCCCTGCTCATTAGAAACGACATGTCACATTCAAGAGAACTCAAGCTGTAGGATAATTTGGAAATTCAAGGCATGCCATTGTAATTACACATACAGCCAGTAGAACTCTTATCACAGTTTTTCATTTTTGTCTTTTGATAAAAATAATTCAAAATATTTTGCCCACAATTCTTTTTCTCTGATTGAAGTCTTGCCATGTTTTGTGTACACAGCCATAACCGTGGAGACTGTTGTTCACAAAACACCAAACAATTTGGCTGTTGTTACAGACGCTCCTACTAAACAGGATCCCACGATTTGTCCTCTTTGGAAGTCTGACAGGGCACCCATTTTACCAACCACTCATGTGAACCACTGCTGAATACAACTTGTACTGCACAGGCATACAATTGTGTTTCTTTTCTTGAATATATACAATAAAAAGATGTACAAAAATAATCACAGCATTCAGCATCTGTAGTGTAGCCTGCACGAATAACATTAAGCCCCTGTAATCATGGTGTTCACATTAATTTCGTCAGGCCCTGTATAGAGTATATACACAGTCAAATCACATTATTGTGACCACCTCCTACTTTTGACGTCAATGTGTAGCCAATGAAAGAAGGTATGTGTCGTGAGCTAGCTTGGAGGATATATAAGGTGTGCTGTAAGCAATCTGAAAACATATCGGCCGCTGCTGTCATGGACAAAAGGAGCGATTTATCAGATTTGCAAAAAGAGATGATTATTGACTTTCGGGCCAAGAGTGGTGGTATTTCTGAAACAACGCAGTTTGTGAACTGTTCGTGTGCTGCTGTGGTTAAAGTGTATCGTGATTAGAGAGATGGCACCATTGTGAATAGGTGACGGACCACCACGTGCCATTGATGTGAGAGGTGAACGTCGGCTTCGAAGGTGCATGAGGGCTGATCGACACTCTACAGTGGAGTGGAGCAACTCACTGGCAGAATGGACCAGGGGGCTACCAGAAGTGTGTCTAAAATGACAGTTCAGCAGTCCCTGCTGCATATGGGGCTCTGATGCAGATAGATAGTCACTGCACCGGTGCTAACGAAGGTGTATGGGCAGAAGAGACTTACATTTGCATGGCAGTATTGGAATTGGACATTCGCTTATCGGCGAAGGATTTCCTTCTCCGACGAGTCACGTTTTCTGCTTCATGGAAAGGATGGACGTTGGCATATAAGGCGAGAAACATCGGAGAACAAATACTCTTCAACCATTGCTGGCAGAACACGAGGTGGTGGAAGCAGCGTTTTGGTCTGGGGAATGTTTTCGTGGCATTCTCTGGGTCCACTCATACCTGTGGAAGGCACTATGGACCGAATTCGTTATGAATCCATCCTTGCAGACCACGTACACCCATACATGCTGATTGTCTTCTCTGGGGCGGATGGGATCTTCCAGCACGACAATGCAACATATCACACAGCTAGAAATGTCCTAGAATGGTTGGAAGAGCACGATGAAGATTTCAAAGTATTTTTCTGGCCCTCTAATTCCCCAGACTTAAACCCAGTTGAGCATCTGTGGGACCACCTCGATCGTGTTGTTCACTTTCCGGATCCTCCAGTAGCTGTCAAATGCACTGCAGTCAGCATGGCTCCCCATTCCTGTAAAAACATCTTTTAGCATTTTATTGAGTCACTCCCAGCCTGTCTAGCTGCTGTCCTCACTTCACACGGCAGTTACTCTGGATATTAGCTGGTGGTCACAATAATGTGACTCGACTGTGTCTAAATATTGACTGGCTGAAGACAGACCATTGTGGAAGAAACTTGGGGTGACCTTCATCCAACAGTGGATTGATAATAGTTGACATTAATTATACTGTACACACACGCATATACTGTATATATATTGTCATCATCATTATCAACCACTGCAGGATGGTCTCCCCAAGTTTCTTCCACAACTGTATGTCTTGAGCCTGTCTCCTTCATGTTACTTCGGCATGCTTTCGAATTTCATCCATCCATTGCCCATGTGGTCTTTTTCTGTTTCTTGGAATCCAATCTAAAATTTCAGTTGTCCATCCATTTTCCTTATCTTCGAGTTCCTCTTATCTTTCCTGGTTACAACAAGAATGCATCTCTCCATACCTCTATGTCTGTATATGAAAATGCGCATGAGGTTTTGGAGCAGTGCCCACTGAACTATCTGGTCTTGGATATAAAGAGAGATGTTGCAATCAGTGAAGAGCTGACATTGAGTTGAAAGAGTGTTTCATGTGTCTGCCACCAAAGAAGGTTGCATTATGAACACCTGAAGGACTTTGAGTGAGGAAGAATTGTTGGGATGAGAGACAAAGGATTTTTCTGCAACGAAATTGCCACTCCTATGGGATGAAACACCAATACAGTGGTGCAGATGTGGCGTCAACAGACAGATGATTCTCTGTAACACAGAAATCCAGGAAATACACTGTGGAATCACACGACTTCACGGGATGACTGACACCTCTTCCGCATGGCAATAGGCTGAATTTTTTGCGAAGTTTACACCAATATGCTGAATTTCACAGAAATGATATCATGTATAAAAACCTGAATTGACCCATATATCACTAAGCTGTTCTCTGAGATTCAGAGGTTAGCTTCACAAAGAAATACAAACTACCAGATAATTTTTGCTCACTGTTGCTGTATCTAACTTCTCCATTTACAGAAATCTTGACATACAACTCTGGCTTTACTGACATCCATCACACGCTGTACACACAATCTTCTATACTTCACACTCATAATCTTTTTCTCATGCAGACAATCCTCAATCTGATCCTCCCATGACTTCCTTGGCCTTCCTATGCCTTTCCTTCCTGCTATTTGGGCTAATAGATTTTCTTAGTAAGCATCTCATCACTCATTCTTCCAACATGGCCAAACCATGTTGGAACAACATTTTGCTTCACATTACACAACTGCAACACATCTTCATTCCACATACGATCAGAACGTGCCTTACCAGCCCCTCCCCTGTAAGTAACGCTTCTCCAGCACACAAACAACTTCTATGTTTCTCCTGTAGTACCCAGGTTTCACTGCCATACATCAGAGTAGGAACAATTACACTTTCATATCTCTCTTGAGGAACCCATCATTCCTGTGAAAACTTCCAAACTGTTTTTTTCTTTATTTATACTCAGCTTGGATTTCATACAAACTTCGTACATCTGGGACAACATACCACTTTTTGCTCTCTGCCAATGTTAAACAGTCATGGTGACATTACACAACCTCTACCCCTGCTGTAAAATAAATACTATAAAACAGGTGTAACACACTTGGGCACTTTCCTAATTCTTAAGTTTTTTTTTTTTTTTTTTTTTTTTTAAGTTTCAGGGTTTAATGACCACCATGGGCAGCTCTAAAGGCTGTAAACAGTTGTCTGTCCCAAATTTTGGGCCACTGATTTTTAGGTAAAGGACATAGCCAGTACCATCTAGAACCAAGGCCCATCTCAAATGGTCAGAAGCCAGTGCCTCAGCTGTCAGAGTGGCATTCTTCAGTTCTTAATGCCCTGAAGCAAATAGAAAAATCTTTCAACAGAAGTTGATGTAGTTGTTGTAAATAGTACTGTGGAACAACTTCATCAAAAATGGTGTTATTACTTTCAACAGCAGGTGTCTTTCACTAATCCAATGGACTTACTTTGAATTGCATATGTTTGAAACAGAAAATTGTTAAATGTACCCCTTTTCCTTGAAAGTTGATCAAGGCAGGGGTAATTCATGATGTGTATTTCACTTTTGCAAAACATAAGGCTTTCATTTTTTGCTTCAGCAGTTTCAGTTTAACATTGGTCAGGCCATCTTTAGTGGTCCAAAAAAAAAAAAAATGGTTGTTTGACCATTTTTTGTAAATTCTAATTTTTGCTAGTGATGACCCTAACCCCTCTAGTTAGTTTAAAACCAAGATTATTTTAATTTTACATTAATTCATTTGAAAAATTGTAGCCATTTTTGTTTTACGCAGTGTACCATTTTTTTGTGTTTCTAGAGGTTTGCTAAAAAACCCTGTATATTTTAGTTATGGTTTGTCACAGAGCTCTGGAACAAAGACTTATTCTTAATGCACTGTAAATATCTCAAAATTATGTGTATTTCCTAAGGAATAGAAGGATAAATAAAACATCTAGTATAGCCGTTAGTCCCCTTAAAGGGTAGGTGTAATATCCAAAACTGTCAAGGTTTTGGGTGTCACATGTACTCTTTCTGAGGACTACGGCTATAGTAGATGTTGCTATTCACGAGGTAAATATGAGATCATTTGATGTATCTCCTCTTCTCTCTATTTCCAGTCCTTCTGACAGTTATTTTTTGTATAAAGTGCTTGTTGATGTGTCAGAATTTCTAATGTCCCAAAGCACTTTGTCCTGTATTTTGAACATGTCTGTCCAAACCTGTTTTGTTTGTCGTATTTTTAATTGCAGCTATTATTCTTGGCCCATTCTAGACTATATTTTTGCTGAGTACATCATTTGGCTATCTTGTTTTTTTATGCCTCAAATTTCAGGCTTAGGTTGACACTTGCTGTTAAAAATTCAAATTTCGGAGGGGTAATTTTTTTTCGGAAGGGTTAAATTTTTTTTTTAAGTAAGTACCTCGTGTATTGCAGTTAATGTAAAAAAAACAAAACAATTCAGCCCTGATTTTTGTCTTTTTTTTTTTTTTTTTACTGGGCCCCACAAATATGCTATTTTGCAATTTTATTGTAAAATTTAGGCTTAAATATCTGGTGGGGGACCTGATAAAAATTTAGATTTTGCAAACGTAAAGTACTACAGGGTGTTTCATTTGCTCTCAGCCTCTGAATTTCCCTTATAACTTGCAAACTAATGGACTAATTCAGTAAAATTTGACACAGACCTACTTTGGCATATGAAAAGCCTGTGATGTCAGAGCAAGTGTTGAAAGTGGTCATCATTAGCATCAAGGCATGCACACGCCTCTCCATGTTGCAAAAGGTATTCACCAACACATCGGGGGTCACAACCTCAATTTTCCACCGAATGTTTTCCTACAGTTCCGTGAGAGTCCATGGCTTGTTGCGATACACTTTCCCTTTCGGCATAAACCACAGGAAGAAATCTGGTGACCTTGGTGGCCAAAGTCCCTTAGAAAAGACACTATCTTCAAAGAAGAAACAATTTCAGCCATGCTGACATTGGAGGTGTGGCAGGTGGCATCATCCTGCTGAAAATAGCCAGTACAGAGTTCATAGCTGCCAAGTGTCCTGGTTTACCCGGATCTGTCAGATTTCAAAAATATTTTCCGGGAATCCGATTTTTCTACAAAAAATCCGGTTTTGTGATTTTCTTATTTTTTTCTTTTATTTATTTATTTATTATGTATGGTTTTTCCCCCTAGTTAATGTTATCAGCCATACTTTTTCTGCAGTGCCAACGCTGACTGTGGGAATCGGTAACGAAATAATCCACGGCACTTCGAGCTCCAAGGTCATGTGCCCCATGACGATAGCAAGACCGTGAAGCGTTCAACTCGCTCGCTGGAACCAGGCCGTGGTCAGGAGACTTGGAAAGTTGAAGTACTGGTTTAGGACGTCACATCCGTGGCACTTGCAGCCAACGTGCGCACGGCGCTTGTGGGAGTGGAAAGCTGTTAACGCTCAAGTTAAATGCCGATTCCATACTTTGAGCTTTCAAATCAGACAAGTTATGTTGCAAGTTATTATTTCAGTTCATAGCCGCAGGATGGGTGCAAATGTCGGGACCAAAGATTTTTGAAGAAATACTCCGAAGAATTTGACTTTGTGAAACCATCATGTGAGAGGGAGTTTCATGCATATTACACTTTGTGTAACACTGATTTCTCTGTTTCTCGCGCTGGCCACGGCGACATTGTCACACCTGTTAGAACTAACAAACATGTAAAAAATCATGATAGCACAAAAAGTGTGTGCAACATGGATCATTTTTGTTTTGGTGCCGAATGATTTTCAAACGATTTGTGCAGAAGTTCTGTTTACCGGATTTTTATTGGAGCACAACATACCACTAGTGGCAGCTGATCATGTTTCCTGAATGTTGTCAGCTATGTTTCCTAACTCCCTAGAAGTGAGTAAAAAGATATGCATGTGGCAGAACAAAAAACTTCACATATTGTTCAAGAAATAGCAGAATATCATTCAAAAAATGTCCTCTGTGTTACAGTATTAAAAGTTATTTGTATTAAGTAATTACCTGTAATAAAATAATAAAGGAACTTATAATATATAATTTTATTATTTATAAATTGTAAATACGTGCACTGCCGAACGCACATTGACATCCCGGTTTTTGATTTTGAAAAGTTGGCAGCTCTGGGAGTTACATGTCATCCAATTGATTCACAAACTCAATGGAAGATTTCCATGTAGACCGTGGTATCCACTGTTGCATGGAAGAAGATTGGGCCAACAATGCGGTGCAGCAACAAAGCACACCACACTCCAGTTTTTTCATCATGAAGAGGTGTCTCATGCATGGTGTTAGGATTTTCACTAGCCCAAATACGACTATTCTGGGAATTGACTTGCCTGCTTAGGTTGAACCACACCTACTGTCTAGCCCGTGTGTTGCGCCTGCACGAAGTGAAGGCTGATTGCTCATTCGCTGTCCTCGGCAGTTTGCTGACCACGTTTTCACACACCAAGGTAGGTCCGTGTCAAATTTCACCGAATTACATTCGTTAGTTTGCATGTTATAAGGGGGAAATTAGGGGCCATATGGTACTTTACTGTGTGCAAAATTTAAATTTTTATTAGTTCTCCCACCAGAGATATGTACCCCTAAATTTTACCAAAAAATTGAAAAATGCCAAATTTGTGGGTCCCGATAAAAAAGGGGGGGGGGAGAAATATCAAGGTTTAATTGTATTTTTTTTTGAAGGTGAATATTTTAACCCTACCCAAAAAAATTGCCCTTCCAAAATTTGACTTTTTTTATAACCGTGAGCGTCAAGTTCGGCATGAAATTTTAGTCACATGGAAACAAGATAGCCAAATGATGTAATTAACAAAAATGTAGTCCAGAATGTGCTAAGAATAATGAATTTTGTTCCACAGCTCTGTGACAAACCATAACTGAAATATGCAGTTTTCCCGCAAACCTCTGGAAACGCAAAAAATGGTGCATGGCGTGAAGCAAAAATGGCCGCCATTTTTTAATGAGTTCAACATATAGATAGGGGTTATCACCACCAAAAAATAAAATTAAAAAAAAATGGTCGAGCAACCAGTGCTAGACCACTTGATATGGATTGACCTGTAAGTAAAATCCGAGACTGTCACCAACTTTGATTAGCAGCTGATCTGTCTTTGAGGAACTAATCTCAAACTCAGATAAAAGCATGGTGATATGTAAAAATGGTAAAAATGGCTGGTTCTGTAATTTGGTTTCTGCAGAAAAATGGAGTGTTGTGTTTCAAAATGAAAGTTAGAATTGGGTTAATGTTCAACAGTTATTTACATGTGTAGCAATCAAAGTAGTGTATATTTTGACTGATATTGATTATGATACATCTCATGATCTATGTTCCACGCACACACTTATGAATGAATAATAAATAACATTAACATTATTTGAGAATCAAATGTGATAGGGCCGCCCCGGTGGCGCAGTGGTCTAAGCGATGCCCCCTGATCATTCGTCCGAAAGGGGTCCGGGTTCGAATCCTGGTGAGGCATGGATATTGTGTTTGTCTTATGGCACTGGCTCTCTCCCTTCCCTGGAACCAGTGACCCTAAATTAGGGAAAAGCGACTGCTTATAGCCCATTGAGTTGCTCACGGTGGTCGTTAAACCTACAATAAAAAAAAAAAAAAAAAATGTGATAGGACTTGAGTTCCTTGGGCATTTTCCACTGAATTCCACTTATTTTTCTTTCAGGAATTTGCATGTTCTGTAGAAGCATAGATGAGCACACATTTATGTAGCTGCTACGAAACAGTATGCACGAAATCATGAGCATTCAAAATATTGTTAGAAGGATTTGCTAGTAGACAGTGTTTTCTTGCACGATGCTTCCTAAACCACCAATTCCTTTGCGCTGGTGTTTGTGCTCTGTTGCATTCATTAGCCATTTTGTTGTCTCCTGAACTTTCTTCAAGTGTTCTGCCCACTTGAAGAACAGACACCAATGATGGCAAACATATGTTCCCCTATCACATTTGTAATGGAGGTGAATTTCTAGGTATAGTTCAAAAATGTATCAGTTAGTGGAACAGCAAGAAGTCACTTGATATTAGTAAGGTTCTTGGACATAGAGGTTACACAAATTAAGTGAGAGTGAATGACTTTGTTGTATTTATGATAGTCAATGGGCAACTCAGTTGTCTGAAGAATTTAATGATTCTTCAGACAACTGACAACTTATGCATCCACATGGTCCAGCAGCAGGTATCAACCAGCCTCATTAAAATGTTAGTGCTTATTCTTCCTGTTAGTAAGGTAATTTTAGTTTTAGGACCTCCATCACCAATTGGAAGACTACCTAACAGTGTAAGGTGGTAAAACACATGTTGATTCAAATGTTGCCAGAATTGAGAATGGATTTCCAAATGATAGAATGTGAAATGGTGAGTCCATGTTTCAACTGTTATGGAAAAGGTAAATTTCAATAATTTTGCATTATATAAGAGCTTTCTGACTAATAAAAGTTTCAAGACCTTTCGTGCTTTCCCAGTCAGGTCTCTGATGGCATGTAATGGTAAGGACGTGCATGAATTGACTTCCTTGACACCAGGAACATGTTCAGTAATATGTTGATTAATACTGTGCTAGGTTACTTCCAATGTAAAAAGAAGAGGACTAGAATAAGTTCACCTGAGGACTAGAGAACACCTGAGGATTAGAGAATATATTAAACACATGGTAAATTGAGGGGTTTAATTGAATCCCTGTCTTTTAGAGTCAGTTTAAGAAGTTGTGGAGGCAAGTTTAACACTTTTTCTGCTTCATTTAGACCACATATTTCAGGTTTCATGAAAACAGTACCTTATTATTTTTAAATGGAAAGCGTTGTTAAAGTGGAAGTTAGTATCATTAAGTAGGATATCCAAATAGCAGTTTAAATAAATTTCTTTAATGTTTTCTCAATTTTTAAAATAAATCAAGTAATAACAACCATAAAAAAAGAAAGATAACTTGGACAATATATAGATTATAAAAGGGTTCTTTTTTAATTATTATATAAATAGCCTGTTTTCAATTTTCTGACCAGTTATTTTCTTTGCTATTTATTCAAAGTGTGTGCGTGTGTTAAGTCTGGCAATATTTAATTTGAGGATGTGTTTAAAGTACTGTAGTGAGTGACTTAATTGAATTTTGAAATTTTATGAAAAATAGAACTAAGTATGTTATCTAGGACATATTTGTGTGTGTTTACTGTGGACTTGCAACTTTCATTATCTCAACTCCCCCTTGACAACTTTCATTATCTTATTAAACATGTAAGCTTCAAATGGTGAGTTATTTTGTGTATCCTTTAGTAGGGTAGGAAACTGCAATAAACTAAATTAATTATGAATTAGGAATCACGTGGTTTTAACTGATTTCAAGTAGAAGTCAACAAGAACTGTGTCTGTGAGTATAGTTTATGCAGTGGGCAAAATTTCCAGACCAAATGCTCTAGCAAAAAAAAAAACAAAAAAAACCCTGCTCGCCACCAGACAACAGATAGCATTGGTTTTATGCTCTTATACAAGCCTGGATTCTTTTATTTAAGGATTCCATCAGTTCAGAAAGAAATTTTTGTTTATGCTCAGTAGGCATGTGCTATTGTCAAGTGTTGCTGGGGAAGAAAACAACATTTTACACATTTATTATAAAATTTACAAAATTTTAAGATTTTACTGAAATGTTAATTCAGTAAAGGTGTAGTTTAACGTCCTAAATTATGGTGCTAAAAAATCGAGAAAAAGTTATGTAGATATTTTAAAGTATGCCATTTGATATAAAAGGTTGAAATTTTTTTAGCCTTACAACGCATTTGAAAGATTTTTACTGTAAAATTACCTACGAGTACAGGGTTGCAAGCAAATGCAGCGGCGGAGCCTCGGATGATGTCATGGCAATGCTGCAAGTAAGCTCGTCGCAGCATTCGTTCACATCTCTGTGCTTGTAAGTAAATTTTATGGTAAAAATCTTAAAAATGTGTTGTAAAGCTGAAATTTTTCTAATCATTTTCTATCAAATTACTTACAGTGAAAGCTGGATATAATGTGGTCAGTTATAACGTCAAATCATATATAATGGGGGTCCGATCCTGTTTCCCAAACAAAATAGATACACAAACAAATACATGGGTTCGAATATAGCCCAGGTATTTCTATAACGTGGTTGACACCTTGTCCCCATATATCCGCGTTATAACAAGCTCCCACTGTATTTTAAAATATGTATACAAATTTTTCTCAATATTTTCAGCCAAATAATTTAGGGTGATAAAGTTTTCCTCACCGATGGTGAGCTGGAGACTGGAAATAATTGTGCCTGGTTTATGCATTTCTTGTTTTGGTTATATGTATCTTCCCATGGCAGTTATTTAAAATATTTGATGTATGTTTCCTCTTTATCTTTTAAGGTAAACTCGAAAAATGATTTGCTCTCTGCTGCTTTAGCTGAGTCAGATATTTTATTTGGAGCTCAGAACGGTTTCCCATCTAGTAGAAAAGCTACGCCTGAACAATTTGCGGTAAGTGTCCTGCCCCATAATTGAAAATTGTTCCATGCCTCTTTTTGAAGTGATGACTGTACTAATCCAGCTAATCATAGCCAGACCTCACAATCCAGGAAACTGATTAACCCACCCTCATGAACCCCAGCATTACCACAGAAATGGTGGCATCATGAAATTCACAATACAGTAGCAGGGGATTATAGTAGAACCTCAGTTGCATGTTTTACTCTTTTATGTGCAATTCTGCGCAAGTTTTGATATTTTACTGTCGTTTCTATCACTTCTTCAATTCAGTTACATGTAGTTCATTTATACGCGTTTGCTATTATATGTTAAATTTTGAATTTCAGATTATCAAAAGTAAATGGTTCTTTGATACGTAACCAGGTATGTTACAACTTTGAGAGAATTTAGACAGGGTTTCTTGCTGCCATTGAACTCAAGTCAAAATAGGAATAGGCTTAAAATTAGTACCTTCGAAAAGTCGTTGGAGGAGGGGAAAGAAAACTCCATGGCCCGCCGGCAAGGTGTAAGCCGACCACAGCACATCTATGCTAGTTGTGAGCAAACATTATACAAGCCAACAAAAGGGATACTGTGGCTGAACTCGCTGGTAATTTTAATGCTGGTGACAGGAGTCACAATTCATCAAACCCTGATGAAAATAGTGCTGTGTATCTGCAGGTCACTCTGAATGCCCAGGCTAACTTTGGTTAACCGTCAAAAGTGCCTACAATGAGCAAGTGAGCATCAAAACTGGACCTTGAATGATTGGAAAGTGGTCTGGTCAAATCAGTCTGATGTCTTTTAGCACTACGTGGATAGCTGGGTACGTGTGTTACCTGGGGAAGTGTTGGTACCAGGATGCACTGTGGGATGAAAACAAGTCGGTGGAGAAAATGTAATATTTTGGGCAGTGTTCTGCGAAGCCCTGGGTCCAGTCATTCATGTGCAGGAAACTATGATGTCCACCACCTACCGAAACATCATTGCTGACCAGCTATATCCTTTCACAGCAATGGTAGTATAACCTCTAATAGTTTCTTCTTTCAGCACGATAATGTGCCATGACACACTGCCCAGATTGTTTGAGAATGGTTTGTAGAACATGCCAGATTGTTTGAGAATGGTTTATGGAATATGCGGAGGAGTATCGTCCTGGCCTGCAAATTCCTGCGGCATCAATCCAATTTAGCATTTATGGTTTGCATTAGATCAACAAATCTGATATGCTGTGGCTCAACCATGTAACTTTCAAGAGTTAAAGGATCTGCTGAATTAATGTATTAGTATGAAATACTACAAGACAGCTTTAGTAATCTTGTAGCATACATCCCTCGTTGGGTAAGAGCTGTTTTGGTGGCATGTGGATGACCAACATCATATTAGGCAGGTGGTTATAATGCTTTGGCTGCTCCATGTACACACACATAAACACACACACACTAGTCCTCGATTTATGCGAAGGTTATGTTCTGCGTAAACCTTGCTTAAATTGAAATCGCTTATCGAATGCATTAACATGTCATGAAAATGGTTTACATGCAGCAAAGTAAAATATGTCTCAAATGCATTTAACCTCATTGAAATCATGTTAATCAGAAAATATGAATGCTGACATTTTACAAACGTTATTTTTACTAAAGTAAATCAATATGCTCCAAGATAAGCAGTCTGGCTCTGGACAGTGAGATTGTGGTTGTAGGACATAGAAAGATAAGCAGCATACTGGAAGAGGTGGGTCAGGGGGTCACCTGAATTACAACAGGATGTCTAGATATACAGTGGTGTGCATCACCTGCAAAAACCATGAATTTTGAAGTTTAAATCTCTTTTTAACTAACTAATTTTCATAGTTATTTCATCATTTATATGTCATTAAATGCAAAGTTTAATGGAGATTTCAAAAATGTCTTAGTTTTTCTTGTAGCTACTTCTGTTCTTAAGATACATTACAAAAACTCCTGATCAAATTGAAATTTTTATGAAAAGGGTCGTTTATCCAATAACCAGGTTTATCAGGGCTTTTGAAAACACAAGTGGGGAGACTCCATTCCATTTCAAATTCAAATTTGAAATGGAATGGAGTCTCCCCACTTGTGTTTGTAAATGGAGGATCAAAAATTTCTGGTGGGGAGTTTTGGATACGTGACTTAATAATAATAGAAGACTCTGGGAAAATAGTAGTAATTTTTCAAACAATATAAGCTATACTTGATCTTTAAAACAGACAGGTGAATCAGATAAAAAAAAATTACTATATTCAGTTTAATGTAATGCAGATTGCCATGATTCATTTTACAAAACTAGAGTTGTGCGTTTTGCAGTATATTGATATCATAAAATTGCACCCGAAGTATATATGTCTGTCTTTCATTCGTTGCCACAGTTAGCAAGCTTTGGTCAGGTGTTGTTTTATTTCTGAGGGTTTATCTGGCCCACTTTCAGTAATATGTATTAAGATTTTTGTTGCTCAGTCAATCTCTAAATGTTGACTGAATTCTGTTTTGTGTGCTAAAGCCATGTTCACATGGTACATTTGTTAAACACAACACAAGACTTAATTGCGAAATAAACTTTTGACACTAATGGAAATGTGTGCAGATGGTTGCTTATAAAACTAGTAGAAAATTTTTGACATTGTCACATACACCCTTCGTTTTTTACAGCTATGTTTGAATAGTGAATATTCCATAACAGCATCTTCATTAATTTTCGAGAAAATCAAAACAAAACTGGTCTGCCAGGCTTTTGAAAGACTGCACCAAAACTTTGTGTGTGCGTGTGCGTGCGTGCGTATTGCTTCACAGATTCAGATTCTACCCGCTCAAACTTCAAAAAGAGTTCCATTGTGGCAGAAAGAAATCTGCAGTATATCACAAAAGATAAACCTTCACTGGACATTGTGATGTGCAAGTTTAGTATTACAAGGGTCAACTAATTTATTATTTTTGAACAAGTTTCATTTCAGCTCTGAAAAAAATATATATATCTTCTTGAATACTATGTATGAGATGTTTACATTCACTTACTGAGACTTGGTTGATTCAACAATTCTTCTGATATAAGTGTCCAGTTTTTCTTTTTGCATCTATTTATGGAGGGGAAATAACATTTAACAATTCAGGAGAGTGGGAAGATCGCGGGGGGGGGGGGGCTACGATTACCAAAAAATCTTCGATCCAACCGAATTCTTTCGGAAATTTTCCCTCCATTTTCAAACTGAAACACAATCAGTTATCAAACAAAATTATATTTTACAATAATACTGAGCAGAGGGAATATCGCGAGAAAAAAAAATTATGATTACTGATTAAATCTGCAGTTCGTCTAACGTCCATTTTCGAAAGTTTTGAAAGACGAAATTTCGTCCCCAGTGGAAAACAGGCCCCCCCCTCCCTCCACTGCCACACACACGCTAAACCCCCACCCCCAAAAAAATTATCTTCGGTTTTGCATCGTTCTCGAGAATGGCGCAAAGATAACAAAGTCAGAGTTCCTCGAATCCGCAGAAGAAACTCGTGCCTAAAGTTTACAAGGAAATTTTTGCTCCGTTGAACTTCCGTTATCGGAAGCTGAAATACAAACATTTGAGCAATAAATTGATACTTAATAACAATACTGGACAGAGGAAACTTCGCGAGAAAAAGAAATTACGATTGCTGGAAATGTTTTCACTTCGTTTAACTTTTGTTTACGGAAGTTCTGAAAAACGGAACGCTATTCCCCATATGGAAAACGACTCCCTTCCCCATACACACACATTAATCTTCCGAAAATAAAACATTATCTTCAGTGTTTTTTGCATCAATCTCGAGTATAACCGAAATGTGGCGAAAAATGTGGAATTTCGGGGATCCGAAGAAGAATCTCATGCCTGATTCTTAACAGTCCATGATATGCAAAATGAACTGCTCGTGCGGCCACATATTGAAGGCGATTCGCATGTCCATAAACTGATTATGTTCTTGACATGAACGATGTATTCGATTGGAATTTTCGGAACTCTGAACAATCTGTTTCTAATGCACGAATTTTTACAAAGGATACGTTTTAAACGCACAAATTTTGTGAGTGGTCCAAAAAAGGACCCAAGATTTTATTTTTATATATATTTTTGTTTTCTTAAAATTTCGTAAGGCGGGAGACTCCCGCCTAACAACTTGATTTCAGCTGGGGTTTAAAATTTTCTGCGCGAATCCCGTCATCCCTCCCTGAATTTTAACCCCTGGTTTATGGCAATAATTCATAAGGAATAAAATAACGTTTAAATATAGAAATATAATGAAGCAAAATTATAAAATGTACCTAATATTTTGTTGCCCAGCCTTAAGCTTTAATCACAGCTTTGCAACTTGCTGGCATACTGTGAACAAGGTTTTCTAAAAGATTGGGTTGTAAACAATATGATTCCAAATTTGAATTACATCTTCAATGAGTTGAATTTTGGTTGTTAGCTTGTTTTCTGGTAGTTCATATGACACTTTGAACTACAAAAAAAAAAAAAAAAAAAAAAAAAATGATCAGGTTTAAGCCTGGTGACTGTGGTGGCCAATCAAGATGCTGAACATTTTTTTCCTGAAGCCACTGTTTCACTACTTTAGCGTGATGACAGGAGTATTGTCATCTTGAAAAATAAAATTGCCATCATATAAAGTCTTCTAGATGTTTGTAGCATCTTGTTTTCTATTATTCAAATGTATTTCTGGGCATTTACCATACCATCTACATATATGGTGGTTCCCAACGCCATGTGCACACATGCATCTCCAAACCATGACCTTCACCTCCGGATGCTTAACAGTAGTCACTAAGAAACTTAGATGGAATTCTTCGTACTTGAATCTCCTTACATAGGCACTACTCTGATTCCCATTAAGGCAAAATTCTAATTCATCACTGAAAATAACATTTTCCTGTTGCTTGGTTGTCCATAAGACATGCTGTTTTGGCCACTGAATTCTACTCGTCTTTGATTTGCAGTTAACAGTGGTTTACGCCTGCCTTTGCAGCCACATAATTCATAGTGCAACAGCCTCCTGCTAACAGTTAAATGTATTCACAGTAACATGAGTCACTTCAGACCATCTTTGAAGCAATTCAGGTGAATTGAGCCTCCTGTCTGCCAAGCTTAGCTTTCTGAGCACTCTGTCCTGCCTGGTTGTTGTGAATCTGGGCCTTCCACTGCAATGCATATTTTGAACATGATTAGTGTCTTACTTTCTTCAATAACTTAATAATTGTAGATTGATTACAGCCCACTCTTTCAACAATTTGCCTTGAAGAATACCCCTCTTCATGCAGAACAACTATTTTTACTCTGTCCGCTGTGGACAATTCCTCAGGTTTAACCATTATTGAGAATCTACCATTATAAAGGCTGCAGTAGGATTAGTATAGCATTAAAAAACAGCCAATCAGGTAAAGGAATGTCTATGATTGGCTGTAACAACTGGTACACAGCTAACGTGAATTTCAATGTGTTTGCCAAACCACATATTTTGTTGTCATATCTTAAGAGCAGAAGTAGCTACAGGAAAAACTAAGACATTTTTGAAATCTCCATTAAATTTCACATCTAATGACATATGAACAATGAAATAACTATGAAAATTAGTTAGTTAAAAAAAAGAGTTAAATTCAAAAATTCACATGTTTTGTAGGTGATGCAATACGTTACCACTGTACCATCTGCAATGTGATGGTGGCTTAAATTCGATTACAGGGAAATATGTCCAGTGGAGGTACAAATGCTGCTGGAGTTAAAAACAGCATTTTACATATTTATAGTAAAATTTATAAGATTTTACTGGTGTTAATTCGGTAAAGATGTATAGTTTAGCATCCTAAATTATTGGCTGAAAATTTCAAGAAACAGTTGTATACATATTTTTAAGTTTGTCATACTTGATATAAAATGGTGAAAAATTTTCAGCCTTGCAACCCATTTTAAAGATTTCTGCTGTGAAATTTATCTGCAGCATGGGGTTGCGAATGAACGCAGCAGTGAGCCTGCCTCCAGCACTGCATCAACATTGCCCAAGGTTCTGCCAAAACGGTTACCATTATTATCCCTGGCATGCATGTTAAAATTCAGTTTTTAAGTGGTTCACAAAAGTAAAAAGAAAAGACATGACTGTGATGTTCATTTCGGCAGATCCACAAAATGAGTGCCATAGCACGACCCGAATGCAGACTCCAACTAACTACAACAATTCTCCGTAGTCACTACGGAAATCGTCGGTCCACTACGGATTATGGAAAACATCAGATATATATGGAAATCCGAAATCTGAGTGAAATAACCTTTTTAATGATGTGCGTAAAGTTTATTAGTTTATTTTCGTGTTTCCTAGATTCTAACATTCATTTAACATTTTGGAGAGTGTTTATTGAATGTTTTCTATGCCGTTGCTCCCCCCCAGTGATGTAGGTTGAAGAAGCGTATATGCTCCAACTTTGTCTGTCCATCCGCACAATAACTCGCATAAAAATTGTTCAATTTCGATGAAATTTTAGTATGTGGTAGGGGACCACACCTGAGGACGAACCCTATTGAAAATGAAAATGAGCGAAATGGCTGGTCACAAAGGTCAGGACATAGGAGTGGGATCCATTCCATTTCCCTTATGCGTCATAACTTGCATAAAAATGCTTTGATTGTGACAAAACTTTATCATGTTGTTCCAGAGGTATACTGAACTGGTTCTGTTTAATATAAAAAAAAAATGGGGGTCAAAGGTCAGGATACAGGAGCAAGATTTATTCCACAGCCATTGTCCTCATAACTTGAGTAATGATTTCTGGTATGATGGAAAGCGTATCATAATCAATGCATTGCATGATTTTACTAACTTGTTCAATATATTTTATATGTTTAAGCGTCTGTGGCCATGTGCATAGTTATCACGGCCTGTGGAATCCTGGAACCCTTTCCAGATCTTGGAAAGTCCTTAATTTTTGCGTAAAGTCCTGGAGTAGTACTAGAATTCTTTCCTGCAATGAACAAAATTATTTTGTTCATTGGAGGAAAAAAGAAAACATTTTTTTTTTTTAGGGTTTGAAGACTACCACGAACAACTTCCAGTCTGTGTACGCACTTTCTTTGTTTACTGTAAGGTTTCCATTGTAACATGTACATTAATATTTGAGGTAAACTAGAATTAAAAAAAAAAACGAAAGAAAGGAAATATTGGAACCATTTAATGTTTCTTTTTCTTATAAAATGTCTTCAATTTACGGACAATTTTTGATGCAAAAGTTGGCTTTTTTATGAATCTATCGTGTCATTTTGCTGCTCTGGCATTTTTTTTTTTACTGAGTGTGTAATGCAATTTTATTCATTACTACTGAAAAATGCTGCAAATTACACTACTGAAAATTTCCAATCGAGGTTGGAGTCTGTGAATGTCGTTTCGGCAGCGCCTTCGATGACATTTGCATCGGCACTGCAAGTAAGCTAAGCTTGCTGCAGCGTTCATTCACATCCTCTTGCTGCGGGTAAATTTTTTGTAAAAATGTTAAAAATGCGTTGCAAAGCTGAAAATTTCTATTTTTCTCATCATTTTCTATCAAATTTACATACTGTGGAATCAGATATAAATGTGGGTTTGATTGTGTCCCCGAAACAAAATACATACTCGGATTTGGCTATACTGCAGGTATCTCTGTAAACACAGTCGGCACCTTGTCCCCATATACCCATGTTATAACAGGCTTCCACTGTACTTTAAAATATGTATACAACTTTTTCTCGAAAATTTTTATTTTTAGCCAAATAATTTAGGGTGCTAAAAGTTTTACTTGTCAAGGACAAATTTTCACTCGTTAGTGGTTGGCTGTCAACCGAAAATTCCATGCCATGGTTTATGCATTTCTTGTTTTGTTTATATGTATCTTCCCATAGCAGTTATGTAAAATCCTTGATGTGTGTTTCCTCAAATGATGTAAGTCTCTTATTTTTTAAGGGAAACGTGAAAAATGGTTTGCGCTCTACTACTGCTTTAGCTGAGTCAGATATTTTATGTGAAGTTCAGAACAGTTTCCTACCTAGTAGTAAAGCTAAGCCTGGACAATTTGTGGTAAGTGTCCTGCCTCATAATTGAAAATTGTTCCATGCCTCTTTTTCAAGTAATGATGACTACTAGTACAACTAAATATAGTCAGACCTCATAATCCAGGAAACTGATTAACCCACCCTCATGAACCCCCCAGCATTACCACAGAAATGGTGGCATGACGAAATTCACATACAGTAGCAGGGAAATATAGTACCTCAGTTATGCGTTTTACACTTTTATGCGTACACTAGACTCTTTTTAATCCAGCCATTCCTTGCACACAGGAGTGCCAGATTACTGAGAATGCATAAAAATTTAGTTTAATTCTTCATTACATTTAATGTTAAAAGTTCACTGTATGTAGTGCATATGTATTTAAAAAACATAAGAGACAAGTATATGATAATGGTAAAAGAACACGATCAGTACTTACTATACTGTCTCTTTTACAACAATGAAATATTTTCATATCAGTACAGTAAAGTACAATATGTATGTACTATACACAATAAAAGAAACATACAATTGTACAGTAGACTCTTGCTAATCCGGCCTCCGGCCATGACATAAATGAGGCAGGATTACGTGCCCTTGTTAAGTCATGAGCATGAGTTATTTTTAGACTATTTGTTGCTACCAGGGTGCGCACGCGTGCTTGAAAACCTGGAAAGTCCTGGAAAATCATGATTACGTTTTCAAGGCCTGGAATATCCTGGAAAAACGGTATTTTTTTAATGCTGTCTTGAAAAGCCTTGAAATTTGAAATTAGTGCTTAAAAAAAATGCCCTTTTAGGAAATCGTGTTACTGACTGTTACCCCTTAATTTTTTTAAGTTCCTCTCCTCTGTTCTCAAAGAAACCGCCGGCTACAGTGGTGTTTCGGATGTGCCCAAATCCTAATTTGGCTGGGGGGGGGAAGCACTACTTCCAGTGCAATAAAATTGGATGATTACTAGCAGGTCTGTTAGGGAAGGGGAGCTTGATGCATTCTCTAGCCCTGAGCTTGATGTCAATCCGACAACTACTGAGAACAACAAAAGGGGAAAGAAGAGACATTTAGCATTTGCAAGGGGGTCGCGTGTTTACCAAGTCAGCTGGCATCCACCAGTGAAGAGTATGCCTGAACAACACATTCATCTGCTCCTTGTTTATTGCATTAAGACGCTTGCTTCCGGCCCACCCCTCAAGAGACTTCGGCTACTTATGATAATAAATAAGAAAACTATCTTTGCGAATTTTTCACAAAAGTGGCTGAAATTTTTACATTTACTATAATTGGATTACAGAAGCTCACTCCCAAAATTCCATTTGAATCGGTTTAAAACTTAAAAAGTTAGCATTGGAAATTTTTATTATGTGTGCCTCTTTAGACAGTGAGCCTTGAGCAGAAAGGGTGTTACCATAGCAACGGTTGATTGACAGCTGGGAGCGCTGATCCGAAGCCCTTGGTTGGGAAGAAAGCAAACACCTGTTTATCACTTCCACGGCTCAAAAGGACTAAGATATTTTCAGAAATCCATTTTCCGCAATTTTGAAAATAACACAGTAAAATTTTTACAGTGGTTAAAATACATCACAATAAAGTTCTAGTGCAAATTTCGCCGAATTCCGTTTGAAACTTTAGCAGATGCAAAACAAAAAAAAAAAAAAAAAATCTTCCGTTGCAAAATCGGATTCAAAAAAAGAAACGGCAATTATAAATTACGGGAAAAGCAAGCAAATTATTTTTTTTAGATGCCATGGTTTATTTAAACAGAGTGATCCTTAAATTTTGTTTCTGTGATGATATGGACTCTATTTTAATTACAAACATACATTTTTATTCAGATGTCTGAGTTACTGTTTTAATAAAAAAATCTAATTAAAAGTTTTCAATGGATTTAGGCGAAATTCAGCAGATAAACGTATTTTAGTAAATTGCAACGTTATGACGTAAATTTGGTCATTTTGTCGAAAATTGGGCAGCATTTTTTTTTTTGCGTTTTCTCCTATAGTTAGGGTGAAGGAGGAAGACACTTCAGTGAGCTGCAGGTGGTGATTTATGGCGATGTGCCAAATGAAAAGAAGCCGTTCCATCAGGACATTCCAGAGGTTGAGTGTGCGTGGACGCGTGCTCCTGCTGTTCGAACTTAATCGGAATGTTTTCGGGAGGGGGAGAAATATCCGTTTCAGCTTTACAGCTTTCAGGCTCCTTTTTTTTTTCTTGGTAATAAATAAAAACCATAGTTGCTGCATTCACCATTGATCCATATTCGCATTTCTTGAATATAAACAGCAGACAATCGGAAACATGGTGTTGGGTGGGTCTTGATGTTCTTCATTTGTATCTGCTGAATTTTGTTCTGTGGGAATACGGAATGAGTTATACTGTGAATACATACAAAACTACATATTTTTGAGCTGAAAAAATATGTCTACTTGTACACAGTAGCTAACGTGTGAACTCAGACGAAGACATATGGACGTCTGATTCCATAAAAAAATCAACCCATTTTATTATACACGACAGGTAAAAAAGAAAAAACATTACATGTTTTTAAACATTATAAAGGAAAGCGGATTTTTGAAACACCATGACTTGATGATATTAATTTCTGAAAGTTTTTTTTTTTTTCGATTTTAATTTCTGAAATCTTTTTTTTTTCAATTACAATACACTGTAACATGATACCTGTGTGTTGTATCCCTTAGTTGTATGGCAGATTTTCAGTTGGCCGATATCCGCGATCGTAAGTGATAGTTACATTGCTATTGTTGATGATGACAAGATAAATACTGGAGTAATGTAGAATGTTGCATAACGTAAAAAGAAATCGCCCCCCTTCGAACTTTTATGCGGTTATCATAGCTGATCAACCATTTCATTCCATGAACATCAGCACATTTCCAATCATTTGACCATTGGGGGTCTGACTGAATTCAGCAGTGCTTAAGCGCCTAGCGCAACGAGAACATGCTAATTATGGACAGTTCTATTCCTTTCCCCCTATCATCCCTAATCCATTTGCATCTTTCATCATTTTTATTACTTAAAACTGAAATTGCTTTTAAAAACTAATTTGAGCATGATACTGTAAAGCGTAGTAATCATCCTGGAATTTTTTGTATATGGCCTGGAAAAGGCCTGGAAAGTCCTTGAATTTTTTCCCCCAAAAAGAGTACGAACCCTGTGCTACCCAGGCGGTGCTGTAACTGCACACCGGTCGACCGCGTGTGAAAGGTTTTAGTTTACGAAGATTTTTCACACTACTGGCTTAGAAGCTGCCGACATCTTCTTTAGTACATACAGAGTGTCCACATTTTGGAAAGTCAGGGAAATGCCTGAAATGTTGGTAAAAGTCAGGGAAATTATCAATCACAGTTAGACTACAACTAGTTTTAACCTGGCGTCGGGGAGTGACGCCCTCATCGCCCAACACGCTTGCACTTGGTGTTGCAGACAGTCACTAACTTCCCCTTCCTACTAATGTAACCTTGTATTTCCTACCTATTATTGTAAGTTGTGTTACATTACTTGTTAACATTCCTCTTTTTGTTTTAGGTCATAGGAGTAGAAGAGAATTTGTGATATAAGTTATACCTTGTTAAAAGGCAATTAAGACTGCAGCAATGTCAAAGCGTTGTGTGTTTAATGAACAATGGTTGGACGAACAATTAAATCCTGAGTTTTCTGGTTGGATAGCTGCTGTGAACGGCGACAATGAATCAGCATTTTGTAAAGTGTGCTCTAAAACTTTCAAGCTTAGCAACATGGGGTGTCAGGCAGTGTCCAGCCACGGAAATGACCCTAATCATTTGAAAAACATCCGTGCTAAAATGTCTCAGCCCAGTCTTGCTTCTTCCACTTCCACTGAAAAAGAACTCTCTTTGTAATAATGAACTCTTGCCGTCAACAAGCTCAGGCAATGTGGAATCAGTACTTCTAGAAAATATTAAGTCTAATGACTCAAATACTTATCAATTTCTATTAGTAGTTCTAATTCAGACTATTAAATAGCTCTGAACATGCTACTATTCTTTTTTACGTGCAATATTTCAAAATAACTTCTACAATATTTTAGAGGATAATGCTTACCTTGGCATTCCTTGCTAGTGATGAAACACATTTCACGCACGTTTTTCCTGTCTTTGTTGATGTTAATCAGACCTGTTTGTAATCCGGGTGTAGCCCGGAATTCCGGGTTTTTGTCACATTCCAAACCCGTAAATCCAGGTTTTTAAGTTTTAGAAGAATTTGAGATGCTTCGGACATTTCATTTCTAAAAATGCTACAAAATGGTAACTAAACTTCAGGTTCCATTTTCTTAGGGAATTACAGTGTTTGATTAAAAAACACTGCATGTCCGTGCGAATGGTGAATGTAGATGATTTGTGACACCTTGTGCGTTTCTTTTGTTATCAAACAAGCTCTCAAGATAACAGCCTGCTGAAAGGAAGGCTTCTTTTCATTATTTTGAAAGTTCAAATAATTTGATTATTTTTTCTAACTACTTTTAGAAATTGAATGGAATCCACTGTAGGCTTCAAGTTCAAGTAAAACTGATCTACATAGATTGCTCAATTAACATATAATATGAAGGGCAAAATTTGATTTTAAAGATGCAATGCCTGCCTGAAGGATTTTGCACAGTGAAAGAAAATTGGGTACAAGAAAAGATGTGAAGTTTTACTGCACAATCACTAAGGCCTATTTGTTGTGTAGCTAGTTTATATGTGCGTATTATACATTATATGTATATTGGCACTGAGCTGAGAGTTTCAGGGTTTCTTGTGTCAACTCACAATCACCCCTGGTTAATGTCCGTTGTATGAGATGTATAACTTTACTTCAACACACTTTTCGCTGGGTATACTCAGTGGATCTTCACTTTAGGATTCAAACATATCAACCTTTACTGTTCTTTATACTCGAAATTTTCGCCCTGTCTCTGGGCATCCTCAGGAGCGTGGCGACTTTTCCACCGATGTTCGTGGTTAACTTTGCGCTAATGGAGTCCGATACTCCTCTTCGCCATTTGTTGGATATACTTGGATACATTTCTTTATTAAGCCCTGCTAGCACCATCTATGCTTCATCAATATAACTCTTTTTTTTTTTTTCCTATCCCGGTTTTGTCTTTTTTCGTTTTTTTTTTGTTCTTCTTTTTCTTGTCTTATTAGTTCTTTCCACAGGCTAGATAATGTGCTAGGATCATTCTGGTTACATACCCTAGTTTTATTTTTATAGATTAAGATTGCTTCTTCCCTCCTCATTTCCCTTTCAGATTTTTTATTCCTTTTAAGCATTTTAATTTCATCGAATTTTGGGAAAGTCTGGTTTTCAATGCAAAATTGCACTAAAGCAGTTTTTGCTTTTTTTTTTTTTTTTTTTTTTTTTGCCAGTTTTTATAAAGAACGGTAAAAGTTGATATGTTTGAATCCTAAAGCGAAGATCCACTGAGTATACCCAGCGAAAAGTGTGTTGAAGTAAAGTTATACATCTCATACAACAGACAGTAACATAAAAAAAGACCGGAAAAACGTGCGTGAAATGTGTTTCATTGCTAGCAAGGAATGCCAAGGTAAGCATTATCCTCTCAAATCCTTATGTTGTAAAAGATGATGTGAAGCCCAGTGATCTTAATGCTTATGTAGTGAAAGATGATGTAACAAAGTCGGAAATAATATAGGCCATGGAAGTGTTGTCCAAGCGAATGTCTCTAAACTCTTGTACACAGATTAACAAAACATTTCAGTTAATGTTTCCTGACAGTGTGATAGCTTCAAAATTTACTTTAGGCAAAAGCAAAGCATTTTATGTGATAAACCATGGATTGGCACCACATTTCAAAGAGTGTTTAATGGATGATCTGAAGCAGTGCACTGACTTTGTAATTTGTTTTGATGAATCACTAAACAAAATTGCTCAGCGTGGACAAATGGATCAGTTTGTTCGTTATTGGAACGTCAATCTGCAAAAAGTTTCCACTAGATACTTCAGTAGTGTGTTTTTAGGATGGGCAACAGCTAATGACCTTTTAGAGAAATTCATTAAAGGTGCACCTCTTCCCTTGGATAACATGCTACAAGTGTCAATGGATGGACCTAACGTTAATCTCTGACATAATGCAGTAACCAGACGTGTGCTGTACCGACGTAATGCTAGTAAAACGAGTGTGTGACAAAGTGTGCCATCAAGAAGCATCTTCATTAAAGCAAACAAAAATTTGTGACATGTCTCAAATTGACCGCTCTGAGTAGAAAATGCAAGATTTCATCTGTGCTGTATTACAATTGTATGTTTCTTTTATTGTGTATAGTACATACATATTATACTTTACTGTACTGATATGAAAAGATCATTCCATTGTTGTAAATGGGACAGTAATGGAAATTTTAATGCATAATTAAACTAAATTTTTATGCACTGCCAGTAATCTGGTACTCCTCTGTGCATGGAATGGCCAGATTAGCAAGAGTGGGATACTGAGTATCTCCCAACATCATAACTGTGGAGCCCCAAAAGCTATCGACCCAGAGGAGAACTGGGGATGTTTTCTTGTTATGACCTGGGACCGCTGGTACCACTGGATGAGTTCCTGAAAGCCAATGGCTACCCTCCCATCCTCGCTGATCACATGCATCCCTTCATGTTGGATGTTTACCCTGGTGGTGATGGTGTCTACCAACAGGACGATGCACCATGCCACGTCGCTGAGGGGTTGCGTGACTGGTTCCAGAAACACTATGGCAATGTCTCTGTTCTTCCTTGGCCGGCGAAATCACCCGACTTCAATCCTATAGAGCATTTGTGGGACTATTTGGATCGACAGGTTCGATGTGCTGGCCCACAACCACGTCATTTCCGATACCTCTGTACTCTGCTGCAGTCTGAATGGGCACCTGTGCCTAGGGAAACCTTCCGGAGCCTCATTGCGTCCGTGCCACGCCGTCTCGCCGCTGTCATCTGGGCCAAGAGTGGTTATTTCCATTTTTAGGTAGGTGGTCATATTATTCTGATACAAATAGGGCTCAGCGAACACATATGGATGATGTTATGAGGGGCAGAATCATTGGTCAACATGAGGCTTGCCTAACCCAGATGGCAGTGTCCCAGGAGCTGCATGTCCCACAGTCATTTCTAGACTGACATCAATTCCAACAGGATGAAAATGTGTCTCGATGCTTCAGCACAGGACGTCCGTAGATTACAACATTGCCACATGACCGTCTTGTATCACTAACTGCCATACAGCACAGGCAGAGTACGGTGTGTGTGTGTGTGTGTGTGTGTGGGGGGGGGTCGTGCCAGAGACTTTTCTGCTGCCACAAGGACCATGGTTTCAAGGCATGCTATGTACAGACAATTTAGTGAGTACGGCGTGTATGCCTGCAGGCCTGCCAGATGCATCCTGTTAAATGCAGCCCATTGAGTAGCCCATGTAGTCTGGTGCAGAGAACATCTTGCTTGGACAGCTGACCAGTTGGCCTGTCTTTTGTTTACTGACGAATCTAGGTGTAGTCTGCACAATGATTCAGGCCATGCCTTTGTGTGGAGAACACCTGGGACTTGGTAAAACACCTCCAACATCCTTTGAATATAATCCTTTTGGCAGCTGTGAGATTCTAGTCTGGGGTGGAGTAATGTTGGGTTCATGTACACCCCTTCATGTGTTTGAAATAGGAACCATGACAGGCAACACATACCATGATGGCATTCTGCAACAATGTGTCCAGCTATTCAGTGCAATGGGACCTGAATTTGTGTTCATTAATGACAGCACTTGTCCTCATCGAGCCGTCGTAGTGGAGGAATATCTGGAAAGTGAGGATATCACTCGCTTCCAGTGGCCAACTTGCTCTCCCAATTTAAGCACCATTGAGCATGCATGGGATACACGCAGGAGACATATATATTGCAGGATGTCATCCACCTTCTAGAACTCTTCTGAAACTTCGGACAGCATTGGTGCAAGAGTAGGACTCCTTACCTCGAGCACAGTTTGATAATCTGGTGCTGAGTGTGCCCAGACGCTGTACTGCATATGTCGCTGTGGCACGCCGATGTAATAGCATATTAAACACTTTCTTCACCATAAAACATTTGTGTTCTGTATGAGATGTTCATTGCAAATTAGTACCAGGGAGCTGTTTTTCTTTATTTTGACCACTACGGCAGATCCTGTAGTGTTTTTCATTCTGAAGTTTTGTTTAGTTCAATATGCTCTGTATCTTTAACATTTTGGTTACAGTCCTAAGGGTGGAAGAGTTGAAACTGACTTTATCCTTAATTTTTTGAGCATGAGTGTATTTGTTCATTGATTACTTTTATGCCGTGCATTTTCTGGCAGTAGTGTTTTGACATTTACCACTGATTTATTATTGCAAAACTTTGAACTGTAAATTATAATTACAACTGAACTTCAAACCATAAATTATACTTCTCATTGTAGAGTGCAGCAATGGATGCCCAAGATTTGCTCTCAGCTGCTTTGGACGAGTCTGGAATCAAGCCAGAAGTATGTGTAAATAACAACACAAACAGTAACATTGGAAACAATCACACGCGCAACTTTCCGGTAAGTGTTTGCTATTGTACCTGCATGTTACCTTTATGTTTTAGGGTGTGTTTCTACATGTTCTAAGTTGAAGTGTGTTGTGTCTTGCATAACGGACCCAATATTTTTTTACTGTACGGTTAAAAGAAGGGTCATTCCATACAGAATGACCCAATTTTGAAAAAGTGTGTAGCTGCATAGTTCTGAAAAAATTTAAAATGTCGCTCTTTTTTTTTTTTTTTTTTTTTTTTTTTTTTTTTGTGTGTGTGTGGTTGAATAATGTCCAAAAATAATTTTACAATTCCTTTTCACTCTTCCCACATCTCCAGAACCAATACAGATATTGGAATGATTCAAAAAAGATTTTGTTAAGCATAAAATGAGGATTCTGTAACACTAACAAAATGTTCAGGAATCAGTCACATTCTGTACTTAAAAGCCCTTTAAACATTGATGATCAGATGCTGATTTTGTCTTACTTTGTTATTTTTTTTATGAACCACAGGAAACATACACAGCGCTGCAATTCGTACTGTAGAAACCTTGTCCCTTGAAAAACACAAAAAAATAATAAATCCTGAAATTAGGTACCCCTTTGTGCCCCCCCAAATCTGAGAAAAAAACCACTTTCCCAATTTTTGAGGTCTTGTATCTCTGGTCGGGTGAGATACAAAAGTCTGAATTTTTGTGTACATAGCCACCTATATGATGGCTATTAACTCACAAAAATTGGTTATTGTGTTCATCCTAGTTTTTGATATACAGGGCTTGCTATATCAGGGAAAATATTGTTATCGGTACATATCAATATCACATTATATTTTTATTAAATGCTCACAAATTAAAATTTAACAGTTAGCCATAAAATACTCCATGAAAAATCTGTTATACCTTTATAACTCTCAACAGTCAATGTCTGGATTTTAGAGTGAAGAGAAAAGATATCTCGTTCTTCAGTTTTTCATCAATTTTGTAGACTGCAAGAACCTGAAGTATAGAACTCAAATGGTGTCAAGATTTTCAGGATTTTGCTGTTTGGTATCCATGTTGATGTCCTGTCATCATTGTTAGGCACAAAGGACGTGGCAAGTCCAGGAGGACTATAAAAATCAATGTAGGATTCCAAATCCACTGTGTTGCATACACGTCCAACCCACCAGTTACAGCCATAGATGCATGCAACATAGTCTCTTTGTTTTGGAGTCACAAGTGATAAGCAACTGACTTGATGTTCATTGAAGTCCATGGATGTTGAGGTTGTTTTTGTTAGTATTTTGACCATAACTTATAACAAGGCTCTTAGCAGCACACTCCATATTAATTAAATGAATTCAGTTTAAGAATGAAACATTAAGAACAGTCTTAGCCTAAACAGGAAGATCTGAGTCTAAAAGTAATCCAATAGTATAAATAAAACAATAAGAAAATTTACTTTCACACTTTAAAATAACATGAAAACTGTAAAGCTTACAGAGCACACCACTAGCATGTTCACTCCACAAAGATAAGCAGCAGACTGCAGCTAATTTGTGGCTAACTCTGAAGGCACAGGTTAAGACACTTTCCAACAAGTCTGAGCATGCTGATTTCTGCTGGCTGTCAATAAAGCTAGGAACAGGCATGTTCAGACAGGTTTTGCCTGCCTGAACCTTGCTGTTTGCATTGTCTAAACATGTCCAGTGTTTATAATAATTTTGCTCCATCACATGTAGTTTTAGATATTGGGTCATAAAAATGTTCACCCTTTTGCAAATAAAGAAATGCAACATTAAACACAAGTAATTTGATAAAATGTGTTAATAAACATAAGACAAACAAATTTAATGTAATATTACAGTTTCCACTTTTTTTTCTTCTTCTTTTCAGTTTTTCCCTTATCTGAACTACCGTATCTCAGTAACTAGGCTGAAAACAAGAACCAAATTTGTTTAACAGATTTTTCTTGGAGTATTTTATGGCTAACTGTTAACTTTTTCATTTCTGAGTATTTAAAAAAAATGTAACTGACATGATATTGATATCATTTAAACAAGTATTACAAATGTGCCAATAACAATATTTTCCCTGTTATAGCAAGCCCTGCATATCAAAAACTAGGCTGAACACAATAACCAATTTTTGTGAGTTAATAGTCATCATATAGGTGGGTGGCTATGTACACAAAAATTCAGATTTTTGTATCTGATCCCACCAGAGATACAAGACCTCAAAAATTGGGAAAGTGTGTTTTTTCTCAAATTTGGGTGGAGGGAAAGCAGGAAGGGGTACCTAATTTCAGGATTTATTATTTTTTGTGTTTTTCAAGAGACTACAGTATGAATTGCAACTTTGTGTATGTTTCCTGTGTTTCATAAAAAAAATCACAAAGTAAGACAAAATCAGCATCCAATCATCAATGTTTAAAGGGCTTTTAATAAAGAATGTTACTGATTTCTGAACATTTTGTTAGTTACAGCATCCTCATTTTATGCTTAACAAAACCTTTTTTGAATCATTCCAATACTGTATTGGTTCAGGAGATATCAGAAATATTGGAAAGGCTTCAATATGCTAAAAATTGTGATGGCCAGCGTCTTTAAAGCAACCTATAGAGGTGGGGGGTGAATTTTTTTTTTTTTAATTATTTTTGGCCCATTATTCAACCACACAAATAAATGAGCAAAGTTTCAAATTTTTATGAAATCCTGCAGCACAACACCTGGGTGACTCTCCATGGAATGACCCAAAACTGTATACAAGGACATAGTTACTCAATTTGTATCATTGCTGGAAGAAGCCGAGAAGTATTGTTGATTTTAGCAGAATTGAGCAACACACACATCTCTAATGACACACTGATATTTCTTAAAGAGTTTTTCGGTGATCGGCTGATTTCGACATGTTAATGGGCCCCAAGATCTCCCCAGGCTTAACAGTGCCAGATTTCTTTCTTTAGGGATATCTAAAAGGAATAGTGTACGAAAGCAACCCACATATGAAGGATGAATTAATGTCCAACATTACTGTGGCTACTGAAAAAAATCAGTGTTTTAACTCTGCACAAATCAGCTTTGAATCTGGGAAAAAGAGTTCACGCTTGCATTTGTATGCAAGGAGGGCATTTTGTGAACAGCTGCTGTAAGAATACCCAAGAGACTTTCTTTTTTTGGTAAGAATACATTTCGCATACCTGCTAAGTTTTACAGGTTCCCTGTAAAATTTATGGAAATTCTACCTCTTTCAAGGTTATTTTATGGACGACATACTTCAGAATTCCGCCCCCAAGGTTAATAAGAACACGTGTCCCCCTAGTACCACGTTGCCTGCATATTCACATACGTACATATCACTAAGCTGTTCTCTGAGATTCAGTGGTTAGCTAAAAAAAAAAAAAAATACAAACTACCAGATAGTTTTACTTTCTGTTGTCGTATCAAACTTCTCCATTTACAGTGATCTTGACATACAACTCGGGCTTCACTGATATCCATTACACGCCGTACACAAGATATTTTATACTTCATACTCATTATCTATTTCTCATGCAGACACTCCTGAATCTGATCCACCGATGTCTTCCTTGGCCTTCCTCTGTCTTTCCTTCCTGCCACTTGGGCTGAAAAGATTTTCTTAGTAAGCATCTCATAACTCATTCTTTCAACATGGCCAAACCACCAAAGCATATTAGTCTCCACCTTGCTAACAACATGTTACTTCACATCACACAACTGCAACATATCTTTATTCCTCACACAATCAGACAGTGTCTTGCCACAAACCCCCCAGTAACGCATTTCTCCAGCACACAAACGACTTCTATGTTTCTTCTGTAGTACCTAGGTTTAACTACCATACATCAGAGTACGAAGAATTACACTTTCATACACAGCCATGCGGGATTCTCTAGAGAACCCATCATTCCTGTGAAAACTTCCCAGAGCAGCTATGACCTTCAATGAAGAATTCACTTGCCTACTAATTTCACCATCCAATTTGTTCTATCTGTCAAACATGCTTCCTAAATACACAAACTCACTCGCCTGGTCAATCACAGTGCCATTTATACTTACATTACATTCAGTGCTACCAGTTCCTCTCTCAAAGACCATAAGTTTGGTTTTTCTTTTATTTATACTCAGCTTGAATTTCATGCAAACTTCGTACATCTGGGACAACATACTCTGCGAATCACTTTTGCTCTCTGCCAACAGGACAGTGTCAGATTTACCTAATCACATTTTAATACAGACATTTAATGTGGACCAGGAACATCAAATAAAGGTCTTCGCTCTTTCCACGTTTATAAGTGAGTCACGGAAAAATTTCTCACTGGCCGCCACCGGGAATCGACACATTACGCTTCTAATTATTTCTTCAGTTGCTGCTTACAATCTTTGGTGAATCCCCAGCATTGTGCGGGGCTCCAAGAAGCAACCTGCCAAATTGTCTTGGCAGTTAGCGAGTGTGAGTCTGGAGGAATTTGAGGCCGCTGTGGTGTAGTGGAAGCATATCCGGCGCGTAACTGGAAGACCCGTGGTTCGATTCCTGGTGGCGGCCAGTGAGAAATTTTTCCGTGACTCACTTATAAACGTGGAAAGAGCGAAGACCTTTATTTGATAATCACATTTTCTCACAGTTTGAGAGTGTTACAGCTATGCAAGTAAGAGTTTCATTGTGTTTACGAGGTCAGGAAGGCGCCCAAGTATGAGAGCGTAATGTGTTGGTGTCGCACATTCGAAGAAATGGTGTGCGCCATGAAGTGAAACTCCGGTGGCCATAAATCCGAGAAAGAAGCTCTTGTTTCCGCAACCTTGGAGCGTGGCCCGATGCTTATCCTTGGATCTGACAGTGCTGCACACAACATGTCAGTGCATTGTGCTGTGTGACTTTACTTGAAAATGTACCTGTACTGCTTACATTGTGCGGAAGCACTGCAGGAGCGTGACCATGTAAGCAGTTTGTTTCGAGGTTGCCTGCCTGACGTGTGACCAGATGGAAGAGCGGATACCACTTTTTTGGATTGATGGCATTTCATATGAGTGGAAGAGTGAATACACAATGCATTCACATACCTGCCAACATTAGCAAGACCCTTCTCAGTAGTAACTAGTATTACTGCACGGCGTACATAGACGCAGGACAGTGGGAACATCGTGGGCGATTGGAGGGGGGGGCATTTCGGAAGAAATCTTTGCTCTGTCCGGCTTCCGGTTTTGGAATTTTCCCCGTATTTTCAAGCTGAAATAAAAAAAAATGCTCATGCAGTAAAATGCTATTTAACAATAACAGTGGACAGAGATAACATCGCGAGAAAAAACAAATAACGATTACAGGAAAAAATCTGAACTCCGTCGACCTTCGGTTTTTGAAAGTTTCGTGAAAGTGGAATTCCGTCCTCCGAACATCCTCGTCCGTCGCCACCGGACACCCCTACCCCCATTTCTGTTCACTTCGGCGTCAACAGCGTGAATGACCAAAATAATAGTGAAAATGGCAGAGTTCGTTTAATTTGCGAAAGAATTTTTACACCTGAAGATGGGGGGTCGCGGTGTTCAACTTTCCGTTTCTGCAAATTGTTGCCTACGGTTTCAACATGAAATACAAACATTTATACAATAAAATGATGTTTAACAAGACTACTGGACACAAAAACACAAAAGGCAACATCGGGAGAGAAAAATTACGATTACGGCAAAAAAAAAACAAAACAAAAAAAACAAAAAAAAAAAAACAATTCCGTTTAACTACCATTTTCGAAAGTTTTGAAAAACAAAATACCGTCTCCTGGCGGAAACGACCCCCTCTCCTCTCCTCCAATTCTCTTCAGATCTTGAGAATAATCTAAATGATGAAGAAAAAAAAAGTGGAATTCCCCACAAATTTGCTTAAGAATCTCATGTATACCATAAAATAATAGCAAAATAATAATAATAATTTTAAAGTGAAAATTCGTAGAATCTGTAGTTTTGACAGTGAGTTTCGTAGTCAGACAGCTGAATCCGTAGAAACTACGGACATTCCGTAGTAGTTGGCAGGTATGCTATCATTTGGGGTAACAAGAATCCCCACACTATCTACGAAGTGGAAAGAGCAAGCCCTGAGGTAAATGTGTGGTGCAGGGTGAGTGGTCACCAGCTGTATGGTCCTTTTTTCTTCTCTGAGGACACTGTATAATCAGGACCATACCTGGGCATGCTACAGATTTCCTTGGTACCACAATTGAATAACGGTGCCACTTTACAGCAAGACGGGGCTCCATCCCACTGGTCACTGGAAGTCAGAAACTTTCTCAATAATACATTCAATGACAATTTGTGTGGCCGTGATGGCTCTATTCCTTGGCCTGCAAACTCCCCGGATCTCACTCCCCTCCGATCTCTTTGTGTGGGGGTTTGTGAGGACCATCATCTATGCACAACAATCTCAAAACCTGGATGACTTGAAGGTGAAAATTTCTGTAGCGTTTGTACAAATCACTCCACAGATGTTGGAAAACACATGGCAAGAATTGAGACCCAGTATGAACTCTGCCATGTCTGCAAAGCGGGTTGTGTAGAGGCCTAGGCGTACTCCCATCCATAAAGGTAATTTCTACCAAATATTGACTTATCTGTTACCAGCCATACCTCAGCATTTTTAAAATTTTCTCTACCCAAGCAGATCATGCTGTATTTTAACAACATAAAACATTTGATGAAAAGTCAATGTTTCGCATTGAATTTTACATCCCAGCTGTTCTTCAGGGAATCTGTCCGTCATAACTGTGATAGAGCCATTGAAAAACTTGTGCAGAATTCATGGTTTCATTCCAAACTGTAATGCTGCTAAGTTAATTTTTTGGTCTTCCTATTTAAATTCGTGAAGCAACAGAAAAAAAAATCTGTAAACATCTTAAAACTAAAAATACAGCCTGTACTTGTAATGGATGCTTTTATTGTCCAGGATTTTTAGAAATGATGTATACAATTTCAAAGTTGATTAACGGATGCTTTTATTGTCCAGGATTTTCAGAAATGATGTATACGATTTCAAAGTTGATGATCTGGGGTGACGTGGAGGAAGGCTGCGGTGATGCTAGCCTTCAGGCCACAGACGGAGGCAACCTTTGTCTGGTAGGCAATGTCTTTAAGGAACGCCCATAAAAATAAATCACAGAGGGTTATGTCTAGCGAATGGGGAGGCCACGTCATTGGACCTCTGCATTCAATCCACCGACCAGGGAAGTGCTGATCCAAGCGTGTATGAAAGTCTGATGACCAGTAAGAGGGAAACCAAATTTGCTGGAAAATGATGTCTGGAATCTCCTGCAGTTGCGGAATGACGAACTGTTGTAACATGTCCAGGTATGTGACTCCAGTTATGGTTGGTTCAGCAAACAAGAATGGTCCAATCACTCTGTCCTGCATAATACCACACCAAATATTAACTTTAGGGCTGTGTCTTGTGTGTTCCAGGACAGCATGGGGATTTTGAACCCTAAATTCGGAAATTATGCTTGTTGACGGTACCTGACACGTGAAGTGTTGACTCATCACTGCAACAGATTCTTGACAGGAATGTGGGGTCACTATCAGTGCGAGGAAGCATTTCTACAGCAAACGCTGCACCAGCTGCATTTTGTAGGCGTTAAGATGAAGGCGTTTGTGTAGCACTGTGTGAACTGTCGTAGCAGGTATCCCCAGTTCGCGACTAGCTGAACGAATGGACGTCAATGGGTTCCGTTGGTACGCCTGATGCACAGCCTCCACGGATTCTTCTGACACAGATTGTCTGCTGCTGCTTGTCCCTTTCAGCACACTACCGGTAGCTTTGAATTTGTCTACCCACTGCTAGATACTCCTCCGTGTAAGTGGTTTCCTCTTGTACTCCTTGAAATTTCTCTGGACTTGGGCCAGCAATTTGGACTCCACATCGTGGAAGCAGCTTTTTCCTGTGGCGTCACCATTTTCCCTATGTTGTGTCACACTGTGCTACCAGGCACCTAGTGTCACCTATCAAAGGAAAAATAAAACTTTAGAGCTTACTTGGACAAAACGTAAAGCATTCATATCACGAATACTTTTTGTACTAATCAACTTTGAAATTGTGTACATCATTTCTGAACACCCTGTAGAGTGATTACTTTTGTTGTTGCCTGTGTTTAATTCTTTCTTCATGTGAATCATCTGTTAAGAATGTTAAAAATTTATGGATGTGTATTTTTTTTTTTTTTATTCTGAAGCCAATTTTTGGAAACTAAAATTAAATTTGTAGGTCAGTTCCTTAAGTTTTTTTGGTATGTTAATGTGCAATATATTTTTTCTTTTTAGATCATCCCTCCAAATATGCCATATTCAATGGACTATTTAAATTTTCATCAGAATATACAAGCTTTAATGAATTATCCACAATTTATGGGTAAAAACTTTCAAAATATGATGCCCAATGTACAGAATTCACTCAACAATCCAGCAATGAACATGTATTTTCCTTTTGCTAATGGTACCCCACCAATTCACCCATACTTGTGGTCACAGAAAGGCTATTTTATGAATGACCAGCACCCATTCCGGAATGCGAAGTACATGGTAAGTTGTTCACTTCTGTTTTATATTTGTCAATTAAGGGTCAGGGTATTTAAACTGTGTTATTTCTTTAAAAATAAAATAAAAATAAAAAATGCACAATTTTTCTTGGGTTTTCTTGTTTTAGTTTAGTTGTAGCCTTTTCTAACATTGCTATTTGCAACTTTTACATTCTCCTTATAAATGTTTTACGTAAATGTTGCAAACTTGGATCATATGTGCAGAAAAATCACGTGTAATGTATCCTTATAAAATCTTTACTATAAGCTTTTTTACTTGCGCCATTCCTTACATTGAAATGGTACATACCAAGGACAGAAGTTATTACAATTTCACAGCAGCAGGATGATTTCCCGTGGACATATGGTACACATTCCGGTCAGCATTAGTACTGCGTCAGGCCGCCTCGTGATCGGATACATGCGATAATACAGTCCGGCATGGAGTCAAAGAGCAGCCATATGTTTTTCTGGGACAGATTGGCCCACACTTCTTGCAACTGACGCTGTAAATCACGAACACCGGGACATGAAGAAAGCTGACGTCCCATCTGGTCCCACGCATGCGCAATGGGTGAGAAATCAGGTTATCTGGCAGGCCACAGAGGCGTCAAAAAATGGCATAGATAGTCCTGGGAAATCTGAGCCATGTGTGGACAGGCATAATCTTTTGGAAAATGGCTCCGGGCAGACCTGCCAGGAAAGGCAGCTCATGGGGCCGCAGGATCTCCTATATGTAGCGCTGGGCTGTCAACATCCCTTTGATCACTGTGAGGGAAGTCCAGCTGTCATACGCGATGGCTCCCCAGACCATCACACATGCAGTTCGGGATGTGTGCCGCTGTACAGTGAGGTTGGGATTGTAGCACTCACCTGATGTCCTCCACACTCTGACACTGTGGTCGTCCAGTCCCATACAGCAGCAGGATTCGTCGCTGAACACTATATGTTGCCAGTCCGTACATTCCACGTGGCTTGCTGCTGACACCATTGCAATCGTTGCCGACGATAGTTGGGTGTTAATGGCAAAAAACGTAAGGGCCGTCGAGAGTGCAGATTCACCTCTGCCAGGTGTATGGAAATGGTTGTGGTAGACACAGGAGTCCCTTGTACAGCTGCCACAGGTCTCTGGATATTGAACAAGGATGTTGTTGCAGCTGTGCGTGTTGCTCTCACGATCCTCTCTGCATGTGGTGTGTCTGGGTCCAGAGTCAGTCCGCCATGTCCATTGCTGCAAACATTATTTTACTGCACTGTCTGGCGCGCCGGCCACCCTGCTCTCATCCCGACGATACGGCCTCGTTCAAATTCCGTTGGTTGCCTGTTCTCACATCTACGGTGGCTCCTCGGCATGTCTATCGCTCGAGGATCTCGCCCGATTCTTACCATGAAATTCGGCACGAATGTGGAGTCCCCTGCGCATTGCCTAATAAGCTCCAAGGATTGCGAATGCAGCACTGGTCTTGGACGTGCGGGCTTGCGGAATCGCACAAAACTTGAATCATTTGCATGTCTGCCCTCTCCGTAGCTATCTGCAGAGTTTCGTATTAATCACGCGTTGTTGTTTTTTCTAGGTGCACGGATTTTTATGACAATGAGTGTATAATAAGATTTGTATTATCAGACAACTCCTATAAGTCTGAAATCTCCTTTAAGGGGTGAATACAAACACTCAATATATGCAGAGCTTTTGCACTCTGCTGGGAGACTTCGTTTGGGCTTAGAATAGCCACAGACAATGTTGAAACAATTTTAAAAAATCATTTCAATTTTTTCAACGTTGTCTGTGACTGTTCTAAGCTCTGAGAATTAAGCCCAGGCGAAGCCTTCCAGCAGAGTGCAAAAATTCGGCTTATATCGAGTGTTTGTATTTACGCCATTAAAAGAGATTTTAGACTTATATGAGTTGTATGTTATAATTAGGGCTAGGATTTTTATGACATAAAACTTGCTAGAAAATGCCGTAGTAAAATGCATTTATGACCCAAAAAGCTTAAAAAAAAGTGCCATGTAAGACAAAAAAAAAATTTACCCAACAAATGCACATTTCTGTTTTTATTTCCTTGTAAAGCTAATTGATTAAAGAAGTTAGGTGCATGAAACAAAACAAAAAGTATCTAGGAAATATAATTTAATCTGTTGGCTGTTGCTCTGTCAGCTGAAATTCTTTATTTTACTAAGCAACACATGACCTGTAAAGCAAAATGAAGAATAAATGAGAAATGCAACTTAATTGTTTTACAATTTCTGTGCCAAACTAAATATTTATTGCCCAGAAACATGCCCTATAAGACAAGAAAAAAGAAAAAACCCTTAAAAATACAATTAACTTTTTAGTTTCTTTGCCAAATTGATTGGGGGGGGGGGGGGGTAAAAATATGCCCTTGTAAAAGACCCTGTAAAAGAAAACTAGAAAAAGTCAAAATTGTACCCTCCCCTGCATTGAATTTCACCTTCCAACGTAATGGCAATGGGCGCACTCCGGATGGGAAGATAAATCATTACTAGCTTGAAGGAAGAGACAGAGGAGGGTTGGAAGTGCTTTTACCACCGTCATGACCCTGTCGTCTGTCGTTTGCTACTACGTATGTACAGATGTTCTAAGCAAAAGCCCCCCCCTCCATTTTCTGAGTCTTTCTTCTGGCTTTCAGGGGAAAAAGGAGTTTCAGGGAAATTCATCCAGGCCTGTTTGTCTGTAACCCAGAATTCCTGGGTTTTGTAATATTCTAAATCCGGAAATCCAGGTTTTCAAGTTTCGTATAGGAATTTGGGAATCCTCCATGTGATTTCTGAAAATGCTATGAAGTGGTTATTAATTAAAAGTGCCTTTCCACATTGAAAACTGTTGTGCATGCTGAAAGGAAGGCTACATTTATGATTTTGGCAGCTGAATCTCTATCAAATAATTACGTTACAGAAGATTCAGTGAATCCAATGAGCTAAATGCAAAACTGAGAAAAATCAATGTAAGATGGCTGGAAAAATAAGCTCCTGATCTGGGAGCCAGGTGAAACGAAAGCAAATCTTAAAGTATCGTGAACAAACGTAATGCATGGTGATGATGTCGGAATAAAGAGTAATAATATAAATGTATTAAGTACTACCTATTACCCAAACTAGCCGGCCCGGTGGCGCAGTGGTCTAAGCGATGGCCTCTGATCATTCGTCCGAAAGGGGTCCGGGTTTGAATCCCGGTGAGGCATGGATGTTGCGTTTGTCTTACAGCACTGGCTCTCTCCCTTCCCTGGAACCAGTGACCCTAAATTAGGGACGGACGACTGCTTATAGCCCATTGAGTTGCTCACGGTGGTCGTTAAACCTCCAATAAAAATAAAATATATATATATTACCCAAACTACTTTACTGCTAAATAAAATTCAAATTCGGTCTATAAAAAAAAATCTCGGGGGTTCTATAGTTTTGTTAAAAATCTAAACATAGGAAAGAATGTGAAAAAAAACAAAAAAAAAAACTTTTAACCGCATCAATCTGAGATGAAACTTTGGAAAAAAATAATAGCTAAAAAAAATTGCGACTGTCAGCTTCCAGAGTACCGCATAATACGGCTTCTGAAACAAAGCAGGGGGTGTTAAAAAATATGTAAAGATGTGGTTTAAAAAAAAAATCCGAAATAAAGCCAACTGTATGTAAAAAAGATAAATAAAATAAAATGCGACCGTCAACTTCCGAAAGCTGCATGGCCACAAAGACAAAAGGGAATGTTGCAAACGCTTAACAAATGTGGATTTGTAAAAAAATAATAATAAAAACAAACCACAGCAACAATCTAACTGAAATGAAGCTATCTGAAGCCAAAAACTGCGAACAACTTCCGGAATGCCTCGTAATGTGACCATAAAAAATGGAAGACGGACAATAAAAATGTGTAAAAATATGGTTTAAAAAAAATAAAGAGGAAGAACAAAAAAAAAAAAAAAAAAAAAGAAGACCTCAATCTAACTGAATACTGAAGCTATCTGGAAGCTAAATGGGAAAAAAAGTTGCGACATCAACTTACGGAAAGCCGACGGCCGCGGAAACAGAGAAAACGCTTTAAAAATTTGGTATGGCCCATCTCATAAAAAAAAAAAAAAAATCGCCTTAATTTAACTTTCAGTTAGATTAAAATTTAGGCCTCCATTCGAGAGAGGGGGGGGGGGGGGGCAAAAAGGAATTGCGACCATTAGCTTCTGAAATGTTTTTTGCCCTTTCAACCACCACGCACATCAAACGTGTGTGGTGCGTCAAAAGTGCATAAAAATATCGCTTCCGAGATTGAAATCTCAAGAAAAGCAATTATATCTCGACAAGTTAAAGTTATCTGTTTGAAAAATATGGAAGAATGAAAGCTAAAATAAGAGGGGGGGGGCATCTTTCAATTATAGTTGTCTGCCTGATCTTCACATTTTAAACGCAAGCCAAAGTTAAAAATGTGCCAACGTTAAAAAATGTATTCTCTTCCTTTGTTTTAAAATTTAAAGAAATCTTAAAAAGAATTAATGTTACGAAAATAGAAAAAGAGTTTGCAAACCTTTCCGAGAATCTGCGGCGTGCGTCACCGCGTCTCGCTGTTTCTGCTCGCGGGCCAGCAGCTTAAACCAAACAGTGTGCATTTTCGATGATTCCGCGATCTGACAGGATAGTCACGTGACTCAGAGGATTTCATCGTGTTTCTCTGCTTAAAACGCACAGTTCAGGATAAAAGCTGACAGAATTTATAAATGCAATCAAAGCAGAAAATTTCAGAGTTTGATTTTATTGAATTACAATTTGTTGAAGTTACATTTTGCATCTATGAACTCAAAGTAATGACTGCAAATTACGAAATTTGGAGTTAAAAAAATTGGGCGCCAGGACCAAATTTCTAGGCGATCTGGCGTCCGGTAATTTTCCAGATGTTTTGGCAGCAGGACTTAGCATCCTGATCTGAACTGATGATCTCCATAGTTTGTCTAAATGTTCTGAAGTGCAAAATTTGACTTAAAAACTCCAATTTTTGAAGATGAATTTCAGAATTTTTGAGAAATATCCAACATCAAATATAAAATTCATTTTTTGAAAGATTTCTAGCATAATGGAAAACAAAATTGGTAAAAAAAAAAGTGTGAAGTTAAATTTCATAGGCACTAGTGGTTAATTGTTGTTTAGATAGTTTGCATAATGTATGTGGAATATATAAGCAATGTGTACCTGTATTGTGCATCACATTATATAATATAATATATAATTGTTTATATATGTATCACTGAGGTCAGGTTTCAGGGGTTTTGTTTCATCTCACAATCACCCCTGTTCATCCAAAAATGCCCTTTTTATTGAAAATGCCTTAAAAGGACCAAAAAAAAAAAAAAAACCACACCACATTGCCTAAAAATCACAAAAAAATAAAAATGCTTTCACAAAGATACTTAAATCAGCTTAGTTCTGTATGGAACACATTTGTATACACTTGGATGCTTTAGTATCGCAAATAAATAAATAAATAAATAAATAAATCCAAAATCATAAAAATTCTAGCCCTTGTTATAATATATAAATGATGTAGAGTATTTAGTAATTTATATCATCAGGTTCACTCTTAATGTATCATGTAATTGCCACAAGCTTTCACTCTTCTTAACGCATGTCAAAAGGATGTGTAAAAATTAGAACATTGCCAAAATGATGTTTCTCTCTTTCTTACATTGAGAGTAAGTAGTATTGTCTCTTCAATTGGAAGTGATTTTTTTTATTATTAAGATCACAAATATAGGTGTAATTAATGTGAAAACAAGAGAAAAAAAGTTTTGTTATAAAGGCATTTATTTTCTTCTGTGCAAAACCTTTTGTATTGGGGTGGAAATTGCTATGTTTTAATACCTATGTGATAACATTAATTCATATTACTTTGTCCTTTAGGCAACTTCGAATTTGACAAAATCGATTTATGCATTTAAGGTAAATATCATCATCAACAACCATTATCAATCCACTGCTGGATAAAGGTCTCCCCAAGCATGCTTTTTGTCACTCCTGCATGCTTTTGAATTTCGTTCATCCATCTCCCATGTGGTCGTCTTCTGGCAACATGTCCAGCCCATTGTCATCCGCCCATCTCACATGTGGTTTTCTCCTGGGTCTTTTGCTGTCCCTTGGAATCCAGTCTAAAATTTAGGCTGTCCATCGATGGTCTGTCCTTCTGGCAATATGTAGCCATGCATAAGATTCGAAACTTCCCTGTGCAACTCCAAATCTCGTATATGATTCAAGTTCAACATGATTGAATCTTCCGTCACACTCGCGACATGCAGCAAAAGACTATTAAACACGTTCTCATTTCGCTCTCCTGAGCCGGCGATAACAGTGTGCCGTTCTGACAGGCTTGGCTCCCACGACGCCAGCATCTGATCTTGACCCACTTTCATCATGGAAAACAGGTTTGCAGGGATTATACACTGAGTGTTGAGGTTATTCGAAACTGCTGCCGTTACGTCGACAACAACATGAGAACTCTTTAGTGAGATCTGGAACTTTGCCAGAGGAACTTCATGTTTATCATTAAAACAACTAGAAAGAATTATCCTACCCTCTGTTATTTTTTTTTTGGCAGGGACTAATAAGCAGTATAAGTATAAAATAAGTGCTTAGTGCCTAATGATAAAGGGAAAAACTGAACATATCACTTGTGACGTGTACTTCTAAATTATCTTCTTTTGAAACAAATGTGATACTATTAATACTATTAATGCTGAATAAGCTAGGGGATTTTGTTCTTTATTATTCAATTGAAGATAGCACAAAAGTGTTTTTAAAATGACAGTTACCTTTTTTAATAACAAGATCATTTCTTTCTTTCTTCTTTGGACTTATGGATCATTCTGTGAATGATGACTTTTCAGTCAGAAACTGCAGTTTAATACTAACAGGTGCAAATCATATGCCACATTTTTTTTTTTTTTTCTGAATTTCACAGGCTGCATGTATGTTGCCGTGGATTGTATGAAAGAAAAAATTGTCCACCCCGAAATATATATATATCTACAGATTATACGCTGCTGCTGATTATTACGCTGAACAATTGTTTTTGTTTCAGAATTATATGCCACTGTGAATTATAGAAATGGAAAAAAATGTAAAATTTTTTTCACTGTCTGCAGATTATATGAGTGAAAATACGATGTTTTGAGTTTATATGAGCAAAGTTTAACTTCACATTGTAATTTAATAAAATCAAAATGTAAAATTAAGTATAACATTTTTTGAGAGCGACTGTGTGTGTGTGTGTGTGTGTGTGTGTGTGTGTGTGTGTGTGTGTGTGTGTGTGTGTGAGTGAGAGCAAGCAAGCAAGCAAAGGAGATAATAGACCAAACTTGAATTTTTGGTAGTGAATACCCTATATTACATTTTGTTCCATGATCAACATTACATTTTTGTGATCTTTGAATTTCTTTCACCTGGCTCCTAGATCTGGAACATATTTTTGCAGCTCTGTGTTAAATGTAAATATAAAACCTGTTGAGATTATGTTTTATGATAGTACAGTAAAAACAAATATGATTGGTTTTCAAACATGTTATTTCAATACTGGTGACAGTAAAGTATGTTTCAGGAGCTAATTTCAGTGAATACCTATGGAGTATTTTGATTCATAGATTCTTTGCTCTTCAAAATGTTATTTAGCCTGAAGGTTCGATTAGAGTAGAAGGAGAAGAACAAGTTGATGATGATGATGAATTGGGCCATGCAGAAACATATGCTGATTATATGCCTTCAAAATGTAAGTAATACTAATCTATTTTGTACATGCATTGTGAGGCTTTTTAAGTAATATTACTAGATAGTTACTGTTCAATAATGATTTGGGCAGCAGAAATCATAAACATCATGATTAAGAAGCAAAGTCTATTGTAAAATAATATAAATACTCGTATAGTATGACTGGTATCCATGTCTGAATGTACAATTTATACATGCTACTTTTGTACCACATTCCTGTGTATAAATACTTTTGAAATACCAATTTCTATACACATCCCTGTGTATAAATTCATCACGTACATATCACTATGCTGTTCTTTGGGATTCAAAGGTCAACTCCTCAAAGCATGGTCAAGATCATCTGCAGGACCACTTTCTGATAATGATTGACTTTGCATGCTGTTGATATGTGAAACATCTCCATTTGCATCAACCTGTGTACACAAGTGGAGTTTCACTGAATTTTTCCACAGATCGCCCTCACCAATAAGACCTTTTTTACTGCATACCAATTTCCTTTTGGCATTCCTCAATCTGGTCTTTCCCAGCCTTCCTTTATTGCGACTTTGGCTGAATAAATTCTCTGTAAACTGTCTTGGAACACGCGTAGGCAGGGTTTAAACTGCGATGGCATTTTTCGCATTTTGTGAAAATAAATGCAATTTTGCAAAAATATTTATATTTCCTTTTGCATAAATGTGAAACGTTTTTATGAGAGTCATCTCAGTGTTCATGAAATGGAAGAAGCCATTTCTGGAGTGATTACTGACAATATTGTGTGTAAACTGAAGGTGGTTTTCTGTAATGATAGATGAATGCACTGATACATCAACTGAACAATGCATATCAATTTTTGTGAAATTTGTTTATAAGGGTAATTTGTGTACACATTTTTTAAGCCTCTAAGCTTTAGAGAGATGTACTGCTGAAGGGATTTACAAATTTGTTATGAGTGTTTTTCAAATCTTAGAGATTGACATTAAAAATGTTTCATCTATTGGAACTGACGGTGCAAGCGTTATGACTGGTATTCGAAAAGGGGTAGCAACTTTGCTAAAAAATTATCTTTCCCATACGCCTGAAGTTCACTGAGTTGCATGTCGGCTTGCTCTGGCTGCTAGCCAGGTGGCTGATGAATTTTCATATTTGGTGAAATATCAGAACGTTCTGAACAGGATTTATAGTTATTTTGAACAATCTGCTAAAGACATAAAACATTTAAAGTTAGTTCAAGAAACACTGGCCATTCCAAAAAAAAAAAAAAAAAAAAATAAATAAATAAATAAAAAAAAAATTGTACAGTCCCTGGCAACTAGGTGGTTGTCTTTTGGCAAAAGTGTAAATTCTTCCAATTCCAATTGGCAAGCACTTGTGCCTTTTTGAAAACAAATGCAATGTAGTGCAAGGTATTTTTAAGCAAATAACATGCCACCTTTTTCTTGTTTACATCTGCCTTTATGGAAGATATTATGTTTCTTATAAATCATCTGTGTTTAATTTTTCAGAAGAAGAATGTTGATTTTGCAAGTGTTCAATGTGGTGTCAGTGCTTGCATTGAAACTTTAAATGGCATGAAAAATGGAACAGGCACAATCCTGATGAATTTCATGGATACTATACCAAAAATTCCGGGTACACAATATGAATATCGGGGACATGTGGTTCGGGATAGTTCAAAAGAAAGGGAAAAAGCTAATATTTTACTTACCGAGTTTATTGTAAAATTACCGTATATACTTGCGTATAAGTCGACCCCCACTTTCAGAGGAAAAAATCGTAAGAAATCGGAAACTCGCGTATAAGTCGATCCCGGAATGAGAAAAAAAATGTCAATGAATTTATTCAAAAACATTTGAAAACGAACAAAATTATATATATAATACTAAATTTAATTTGCATACCCAAAAACTTCATCGGAACCCTTCAAAATCCGATTCCGAGTCAGACTCGCAAAACAGTTCAAAAAAGTCTTTCTCCGTCATCGACGCGTCATCATAAACATCAGTATTCCCATCTATGCCTGTGTCATTAGAATCACTGTCATCATCACTCATAAAAATCTCATCATCCTCTGTGCCATCAAGTTTGTTACTAATGCAACATTTCTTGAATGATTTCACGACCATTTCCGCAGGTATCGCATCCCAAGCATCCTTGACCCATTGCGCAATCAAAACGATATCCGGCTTCTTTAGATTTCCGCCCTTGGTTTCAGTCAGCAAATCGGAACTTATCCAATCTGCCCAATACCTCCGCACATTGTCCTTGAAGGGCTTATAAGGCAGACATCTAGTGGTTGAAGAACAGATGTCAACCCATCTGGGATGACAGCAAGAGTTGTTTTTGAATTTTCTGCAGTTTTTTTCACTTCTGCACAACAGTGTGCAACAAACATATCCCACACCAAAAGAGAAGGTTTCCTCAAAAGTGCACCTGGCCTTTTGTTCCACACATTCTGTAACCAGTCAATTGTTCCGGATTCGTTCATCCATCTTTTTTCATGGGCACGAACGAGCACACCAGACGGAAAGACAACGCTTTTCGGCAGAGTTTTGCGTTTGAAAATAATAACCGGAGGTAGCTTACTGCCGTCGGCCAAACAGGAAAGAACAACCGTGAAACTGGATTTTTCGTGGCCAGTCGTTTTAATCAAGATATTTTTTTCGCCCTTTTGGTTCACCGTCTTATTTCCAGGAAGGTCGAAACACATGGCGGTTTCATCCATGTTCCCTATTTGGGAAAGTTCAAAAGCATTCTCTTTTGAATTACGTACTTTTGAAATTCCATTATCTTTGCTTCGAGGTCACGAGGTAACTTTTGTGCAATTTTGGTGCGCTGGCGTAGACACAACCCATAGCGGTTCATGAACCTTGTGCACCAACCTGGTGAGGCACGAAAAGTGTTATTTGCGGCTGCAAACTTTTCATCTTTTGTGAGCTTCATTGCTCGCAAACGTATACCAGTTCGCGTTACAACGTAACCATTTTGTCTGCAGCCCACAATCCAATCATTCAAGACACTTTCCAGCTCTGGGAAAGATGTCGTTCCACGACGCAGCGCCTTTTGCGATTTTGGGATTTTCACCAAGTCCGTTTATTTTTTACGCCAATCTCGAATCAGTTTTTCGTTAATGCCAGATTGACGTGAAGCAGCACAGTTGTTAGTATTTTCTGCAAAAGAAACCACTTTCAACTTGAATCCTGCGTCATAGGACATCCGTTTCTTTACACAATCCGTGTCACCCATAATAGGAGAAGCGAGACACGTGCGATTAAGAACAAGCAACACCCAAGGTCTTTGAGCAACACCTAACACTGGCTGTCGCATGGCTCCGTTTCCAAAGAAAAACGCTTCGCGCGATATTCTTTGCCGTTACGTCAGTGCAGTCAACTGGTAGTCGGAAGGGCGGAGCTTTCTATGCGCAGCTGTGACTGCGCTGTGGATACGCAAAGCCAGGAGAGAGCCTTCTCAAAGCGCGGAGAAATTCTTAGGTTTGCGATTTCGTAATTCTACCACATCGGCGTTTTTTCTTTCTTTCTTTCTTTTTTTTTCTTTCGGAGGGTTGAGATTTCGTAATTAATACCGCATCGGTATTTTTTTTGGGATGGATTGCCTTTTGCCTCTCGGGAGGAACTTTTGGACTTACGATTTTTTTAGACCCCGTGTATAAGTCGACCCCATTACTTTGAAGCTCTCATTTTGTCCCAAATTTCTCGACTTATACGCGAGTATATACGGTAGTTGAAAATACTGAGTAAAGGTTGGGTGATTTAAATAAGGTTAATTTATTCAATGTTCTTTTTGCCAAATAATTTAAATAGCATCTTTAATGATTCTTTAACTTATGGTAAGATGAAATCACACAAATTTGTAATATTTTAGGATCAAATGTGCATGAATCTTTTTCAATGTACCAAAATCACTGTCAGAATGGAATTTATTTTAAAAAATGATCAAAACTAGGTGTAAAAACTTTTCTTTCATGCAAATGGTTTCAATTCTTTACGAACAAGAATTACATGAAGAATATCCAATCATGGTGAACATTGTTGAATATTCTGCTTCCTTTTCATTAACAACTGTAGATTGTGAAAGAACTTTCTCAACTATTAATTTGATCGAAACTGATATTAGAAATCATTTATCAACAGAAAATGCAAAACACATATTAACCATTAACATAGAAGGAAGGGCCAGGATATAAGGAATTTGATTTTAGCATTGCATATGAAAAACTGTTAAATAAAAAACATCGTCACATTGTAAATTAATGAAAAAAATTTAATATTTTTTTAAACTCTTGTGTTATTTATTTGTCTCTAAATAAACCTCTCTAAATAAATGCTAAATTGTTTATAAAAAATGCTAAAAGAAATTTCAAAATGTTAAATTACTTCTGGAGTCTTTAGCTAAAATGCTAAAGGTTTATAAAAGCCTGTTCATACCTTGCGCGTATGTCGTCCAGAAAGTAATACCCACTTGTGCATAATAGAGGTCGCGCAGTCAAGGATGCCCATCCTCATTCACACATTGGCGAGGCTTGTGGTAAGTTTCTTATTAATGCAGTGACTGAAACCATTGTGCTTGTTTGAAAGGGCGAAGCCAATTGAAAATCCCATGGAGTACGAGGTGCGTTCTGCAATTCACTTTCTGAATGCTGAAAACGTTCGTCCGAAAGACATTCAGACATTCATTGTCACATTACGAATGTTTATAGTGAAGGAGTGATAAACAAATCATCGGTGTAGCAGTAGGTTCAGATATTTAATGCAGGAAGAGCAAATGTGTGTGTGTGTGTGTGTGTGTGTGTGTGTGTGTGTGTGTGTGTGTGTGTGTGTGTGTGAGTGAGATATGACCAGTGCTTTGGGTGCCCATCGCTCGTTACAGAGGACGTCAAAGGGACTTGTAGATGATATCAGACATGAGCGTCTCATCAAACTCGATGAATTGAATGCCCATTTACCAGAAATTTCTAGCGCATGAGTAGGGTACAGCAAATGTTTACTGATGACCACAAAGGAAATCATATGGGTGCCGCTTTGAGATTTTTGACCCGTTACACGCACAAATGTGGGATGAATTTCTTGACCACATAGTGACAGGAGATGAAGCGTGAGTCATTCATTCAGGGTGTCTACTCACCTGGAAAACATAAAAAGTCAGGGAAATTTTTCTGATTTAAAAAGTAAGGAAAATTTTAAATTCCTATGTTAAATAAAGTCAGATAAAATCTAAGTTATTTGTGACAAACTATGTTGTATTATCTTAATATATATAATTGTCACAGGACTGTAGTATTTAAAATCAAGAAAATCTAAGTTGGTTTTCCAGAAGTTTAAACTAAACTACTGGAAGGTATGCTTCTTCCTTTCACACAATTCTTCATCCTTTTTGTCTACTCCATTCTAATCCCTCCTAGTGATAAGACCAGGGTCTTTCAGTACAAACCAAAGATCTAATCTTTTACCCATTACAGATGTGAACATTGGTTTTGCTGCAAAGCGCAGCCTTCTAAAGTTAAAGGAATCCACTACGTTTCAAGCTTTTTAGGGGTATTAGGTGCCTGTCTCCTAACCTTATTTCAACTTCAGGTTCACTCTGCGTTGAAAGGCTAGAAGTTGCCTTGGATGTTTTTCTGTTGTTTTCCAGTCAAAATTATAGCAGTCACTGCCAATAAAAAAAAAAAATAAAGTAAAAAGCAGAATTTTGTGCATTCATTGCATCTCCTCACGTTAAAAAGGAAATGTTGGAATTCAATCAGCAGAGTGATAGATTAGATGTTTTCTATTGTTCACTGATAGACAGCAACACAAACTATCTGAACTTACTTACATTTGTAAAAAAAAATGTACTTATTATGTCGCATGGCAATGCAACTTGTTGAGTGTGGTTTTAGTGTTTACAAAGCTTAGATTGAGAATATGCAGGAAAAGTCTGTGATTGGGGTTTACTTTAAGTTGGATGTATCAAAGCAAATGATGCTTGCAGCCCAAAATGCTCAGTTATTATCAATGAAGGGTTAGGAAAGAAAAAACTTATTGAAAAAGAATCTAAACTACTAGCATCTCAGAAAAAAAGGGAAATTAAAGCCAAGAAAATGAAAAGCCAACATGATGCAGAGAAAGGGATAGCTGAACTGAAAAGGATAGCTGAACCGTGCCCTCAATTCTGACTACACTCCCATTATCACTGATGGCTCCAAGATGCATGGAGTCGTTGGATCCGCGGCTGTCTGTGTAGAGGACGTTTCAGTAGCGCGGATCCCAGCTGAGGCCACTGTGTTTTCGGCGGAGATGCATGCTGTGTATCTTGCCCTTCTCCATGTTCAGTCGAGTTCTCATCATTGTGCTATGGTCTATATGGATTCTTTAAGTGTCTTGCAGTCCTTGTCATCTGCAGATTGCCGTGACCATCCTTTTCTCTTGGATGTAAGACGGTTACTTCGTCGTTTGCTCGAGGCCGGTTTTCAGGTTCAGTTTTGCTGGATTCCTGGGCATGTTGGAATCTCAGGTAACGAGTGTGCTGATGCGGCTGCTAGATCTGCTTCCTCTTTGGTCGTCACACCCTTGCCACTGTTTCACCGGGATTTCCGCTTTATCGTTCGAGACCATATCAAGCGAACGTGGCAGGGTCTGTGGGACCAACAGGTGGAAAATAAGCTGCATCGTATTAAACTTAATCTTGAAGTCTGGAAATCTTCATATCTTAGGAACCGTAGGGATGAAGTGGTGCTTGCGCGTCACCGCATTGGGCATTGTCGTTTCACTCACCGCTTTTTGCTGTGTGGCGACACTGCACCGATGTGCGAGACGTGCGATTGCCGACTCACTGTCACTCATCTTTTGTGTAGTTTTGTTCGTTTTCGTGATATGCGTTTTCATTTCTTTCATTCTCATTTGTTGACCGAGGGCGGCGCTGCGCTGCAGCGGCTACTAGGTGACCACTGCAATACTGTCGCCGTCTTCTCATTTTTAAAACACATTGACTTTTTTAAACGTATCTAGATTTTAGCCCTATCATCATTCTCATTCCTCAGTTTTACTTAATCAGCTAGTTTTTAACCATTGTACCATGTTTTAATACAGTTTGTTTCATTGTCTTTTTAGACCTTCCATCATTCTCATTCTTCAGTTTTATTTGATCAGCCAGATTTTAAGTTTTATACCACGTTTTTAATATTGTTTGTTTGTTTGTTTGTCTTGTGTCTGGCGCTCTTTGGCCAAACATGGCCCTTGCGCTATAAAAATCAATCAACCAACCAACCGAACTGAATGGACTGTTAAAAGAGCTGCAAAGTTAAATCTTATCATGCCTTTGAAATATCCTTTGGTAATTTTTTTTGTTCCTTTATGTAGATGGAATATTAAAGTTTCATTAACCTAACACAGCATTCTTGAATATTATTTGATATGAATTTGAGTTATGTAAAAGTGATATAGCAAAACAAAATATTGTGAATTTTGTAAAGATTATTTTGATAAAGTCAAGCTTTGCCATTATTTCTTTGAACTGAAACCTTTTTCTGAAATTATTAGGATTTGTCTTTCAGATAAATGAAATCAACTGAATTTTTGCATAAAATACTTCATGTTAGGATTTTTTAATTCTTTAAAACAAATAGATTGAAGCCATTGGCTTTACACTTTCATGTAAAAACCATATAGTTAGGCACACAGAACACATGTGAACAAAAGCACAATACCTGGAAATTTTTTTATTATTGGTTTGGAAAACCTGGAAAAGTCAGGGAAATTTGAAACAAAGTTTGGGTAGACACTCTGGTCATTTCACACCAGAAAACAAATGCTTTTGGTAAAGAAAGTCATGGCTACAGTGTTTTGGGCTGCAGAGGTATCTTGCTGATTGAGTTCATGCCCCGAGGCACAACCATCTATGCTGATGCCTATTGTGGAACACTGCAGAGGCTGCATAGGGCTGTCCAAACAAGTGGTGTGGCATGCTGAGGGGTGGGGGGGGGTCTCCACGAAAATGCAAAACTTCACATACACGTCAGACCCAACACCTGCTTCAGGGTTTCAAATAGGAGGTTCTGGATCATCTGCCCTACAGTCTGGACTTTGCTCCCAGTGATTACCATTTGTTCACCAAATTGAAGGATTTTTTGGGAGGATGGCGCTTCGCTAGTGGTGATGAGTTGTATAATAAGATGGAGTGCAACAGTGGTTCCGGGGACTGGTGGCAGATGTATATGATGAAGGTATTCAAAAACTATTCACACGGTATGACAAGTGATTAAACACCGGCAGTGATTACGTAGAAAAATGAGTTATTATATGTAGTATTAGTGAAAATACAAAAACTCTGACAACATTGCTTTCTTTAGTTTTTATTTCATAACGGGTATTACTTTCTGGACGACCCTCATAATATATCCATATTCCTTTTTAAACACTTCACGTTTTTTTCACTCTCTTGGACATAAGAAACAAGGTTGGTATTTGCTTGTTTTTTATTACTAATTGATACAAGATTTATATACATCAATAAAATCTTATGTACAGTGTTAAAAATTCCTAATTACAATTGCTAAAAATATATTTACTTAGTGGTGTTCTCATAAAATTCTTTTAAATGTTCATAAAAACTGAAAACAAATATTTCAAATAACACTTAGCTGTCTGAATTGATATCCCAGTATTCTTTGAGTGCTTGATACAGATGTAAATTTTTATTATAGTCCAATAGTAGTTTAATGAGATTTTCATTTCTGACATAAGTTTCAGGACTCATTGGAGTCCCATTTTCTAAGATTTAGTGAAGTCCAGTCTGGAAACAAAACATCATCCTTCACTGTTTGGTGGCCTATTCTCATTGGTGGTTGATGGTGAGGTCATGTGAAATCTTCCGTTGATCCTTCCAGAGTTGTATAAAAAATAAAATGTATCTGCTTACACACCCAGTGAAACAGAAAACTTGCTGCAAACCTGCGAAAAGCGAACCACGATAACAATAGAATAAGATAACTTTAGGAAAAATTAATAAAACAATAAATAACTATTAGAACATTACAGATTCCAATGAGGACAGAATAAGTACATTGCAGTTGAATGTACAGCAATGTGTGTGAAATGGACCTTTATTACAAAATATTAAAATATTGGTCTATGAGCCTCATAGAAACAGGAAATTAATGAAAGAAAATTTTTATATTCAGAAAAAAAGGTTCCATTAATGAACCTCCAAAAATTATAAATAACACTTTCAACAGCTTAATTCAGAAATAATAGACATACAAAATACATAAGGAAAATATTTTAATTTAATAACTGGCAATTACAAGAGGAACCTGGCAATAAAATAAGAAAAAATTCTGTGTAAATGAAACTTTTGATACAGTTCCTATGCATTAAGAACATGCCTTGATAAAATCTAGAAATGTCTGTAAAAATAAAAGAACTCGGAAGATGTGAAAAAATTAACATTCTTCAAGTTCAAATAGAATTAAGTATATTAACCTGAGTAAAGCCTTGAGTAAGTGTTTTGATGGCTGTAAATAAATTTTTTTAATCTCCGAGCAAAATCTGCTAATAATTTGGAAACTATGCACATACGCAAGCACGTTTACATTCTGCCACTGTGGATCCTTCTTTTTCTGTATTTAGAAGTAATTTCCAGGGATACGGAAGGTATATGCAGCTGTTTATTATTACATATTTTTTGAATGAGAATATCTTCAGAATTTCTTATTTCGTCTTGTTTTTGATGCTGGATTAGATGTATGATATTAATAAAATCAGGTTCGTGATTATTATTAAGCTGTTTTTAGTACTTCCTATATATGATTTCCTTGTTGTTTTATTGCTTGCATGTAATATTAGTATTTGATGTACACCTGCTTTTTCTAGAATTGAGGTTTTGTCGTTATTTTTAATAAGTATATCTTTTTGAGTTCTTATACACTTTGTCCAAAAACATTGCTGCAATACATATTTGTGGTAAAAATATAATTGAAGTGAAATTTTCTGTTAGCACCTTATCACTCTTCTTTCAGCATGGCCAAACTGTCTTAGAATATTTGCAGGCATGCGATTCTTCCGCTAATTAGCAGAATTCTGTGAATTCGCTTTTTGGAAAAAAACGGAAATCCGCTAAACTTGTCATTTGCGATTTCAAGCTTTTTGACAAAAATTTCTGATTGTTCATATGTTGGGGGAAAAAAATCAAGGCAAAAGAGAGGGAAATATTCGTTCGTTAGGTGGCGGTATTTCAGTCGTAAGGGGGTAATCTTTCTTCTGCTGTGCGTGACTGACTAGCAGCTCTGGGATAATGCTGCTGCCTGCTGCTCAGCCAACGAGATAGCCGCGGGTGACGTCATTTCAAACGTCTCGGTTTACTTGAAACCATTTTTTTTTTTTGTTTAGGGGAACACTCCGCTGTTTCTGTTCACCTCCGTCCTCTCCACTGCCTTTTGCTTTATTTATTTGCTGGATGGGGGGCAAAATTATTTGAGCGATCGGGCGGAGCCCCTGAGCCATCGTAAGCAAAGAAAAGTTCTGTTCACATGTGATTGGACATTTACGTTACGAACCTTTATCTGACTAGTGGGCAAAAGTGTCATATGCGTCCAGATATGCCAACCATTGCGCCCCCTCCCCGATTACGAAATTACAGGTGACTAACGAAAAATTATGGAAATTCAGATTTTCGCTGTTATTAAGAATGTTCTACTGGTTTTGTAATTAATCAATGTAAAAGCTCCTGAACAAAGTTCGTGACGTAGCTCCTGATTTCTTTTTTTCCTGAGAAGGAGGAATTTGTTTTTCTTGTTTAAAAATTAAGTGGAAAGAAAGCACTGCATCGGGTTGGGATTACGTCTGCCTGGCGTGTTACTTTCGCTGTTGCGTGATTACGTCGGCCCGAAGCCTCTGAACAAAGTTGCTGAGGCAGCACTTTTTTTCTTTTTTCTTTCTTTCTTTTTTTCTTTCTTTTTTGAGGAGGAGGAATTCTGTTTGCTTGTTTGAAAGCTAAGCGGAAAGAAAGCTAGACGCCGGGCCGGTATTATGTCGGCCCGGCGTGCTTCATTCGCCGTGGCCTAGGATTACATCGGTCCGAAGCCTCTGAAGAAAGTTCGTGACTCAGCTCTTTGGTTTTTTTTTATTCATTCTCCCCCTTCTCCCGAGGAGGAGGAATTTGTTTTGCTTGCTTTAAAGCTAAGTGGAAAGAAACCACGTCGCCGGGCTGGGATTATGTCGGCCGGAATTCTCTGAACAAAGTTCATGACGCGGCTCTTTGTTTCTTTCCTATTTTTTTTTCCCCAGGAAGAGGAATGTGTTTTGCTTGTTTGAAAGCTAAGTGGAAGAAAGAATGCACTGCGCCATGCATTCTTTCTTCCACTTAGCTTTCGGGATCACGGCCCGATGTTCACAGAATCAGGCCCTAGTCACAGCAAAAGATAAGGCTCCTCTCCCATCTGCATTCTTGAAAGAGTAAGTATGTTTGTCGCTTCTAAATATTATCAATTAATTTAAAGGTTGATTTAATAAATGGGATAATGTGCGGGGAAAAATAAGAAAATATATATACTTGTATTAAATCTTAATGTTAGCAAGGAAATTTGCACTTAATGCAGACGGGTAAGTACAACACTTTAATAGTTCAGTATTGCTATTTTTGCATTTAATTTTACTTGCTTAAACACTTAGCAATTAATTTACTTTTGCACATTTTTAACACTTTTGCAATTAGTTTTACTTGCTTAAACACACACACAAACAAACACAAACACACACACACACACACACACACACACACACACACACAATAAAATTAGTGATAATTTTTTATTTTTGCGTTTGTCACATTCGTTTTATTTATGTGTATCTCGGAACAGCTTTTGGTGTTTTCAGTTAATCGGATGCTTAGACAATCACATGCCTGCATAATGTCAGCAGCAGGTCCTCCAGTTCCTGTACATTTCGGGGTGGTGGTGATTTAGTGCGAACCCGCTTTTCCAAGTTGAACCACGAATGTTAGATTGGGTTCATGTCAGATGCATTTGGAGGCCAGGACATTAACAGAAAGTCACCAGCATGTTCCTCGAGCCACTCCTTGATGGTTTTGGCAGTGTGGCATGGCGTGTTATCCTGTTGGTAGTGGCCTTCACCAGCAGGGATATACAATTGCCATGAATGGGTGAACTTGGTCTGCAACGATGTTCAGATACCTGACAGTTGTCAGGGATTGTGCTATTGGGATAATGGGGCCTAAAGTGTCCCAAGAAAACATCGGCGCAGTGGTCTAAGGCGCTGGCCTCTGATCATTCGTCCGTAAGGGGTCCGGGTTTGAATCCCGGTCAGGCATGGATGTTGTGTTTGTCTTACGGCACTGGCTCTCTCCCTTCCCTGGAACCAGTGACCCTAAATTAGGGACGAGCGACTGCTTATAGCCCATTGAGTTGCTCACGGTGGTCGTTAAACCTCCAATAAAAAAAACAAAAACAAAAAAAAAACATCGGCCACAGCATAACACCGCCGCTGCCGGCCTGTTTCTGCCCGACAGTGCACCCAGGCGCCATAGCCTTCGTTGGTGATGGTCGGATCGGAGCTCGGCCGTCCACGTGATGCACCAGCAATCTTGATTCGTCAGACCAGGCCACTTTCTTCCAATCTGTATGAGCTTGGGCCCATTTTATGTGTTGTTGGCGAAGATGTGCAGTGAGCACGGGGACCCGGCTGGTTCTTCAGCTGCGCAGGTCCATGCACAGAAGGCTGCGACGAACTGTGTGCTGTGACACATTGCCCTGATCCACCAATGTTGTAGCTGCAGGTGATTTGCCACACTTTGGCCCTGCGGTCACTGTGAACAATGCAAGACAGTCTCCACTCCTCTCTAGCATCAGTGAGCTGCGGACGACGGTTGGTTGTTTGGCCGTCTGTGCACCACTTTTGTTACGTACTAACTACAGTGGCACATGAACAACCCACAATCCGCGCCATTTCCAAGATCGTAGTTCCGAGGCACCATGCCGTCACAATTTGTCCTATATCAAACTCCGATAAATCAGCAGCTTTTCCCATTCCGATTCTGAACACGCTACTAACCGAAAGCTGGCCCTCGGGTTGTATATATACTGCTCTGTGAACTTCACCTGTGCCACTGTTTGGTCTCCGGGCACGCTCATTTCAGGTGGGTAGTGGTCGTAATGAAATGGCTCATCGGTGTATAACTCTGTGCTTCCCTCTTTTAATATGTACACCAAATTCTTTCTGAACAAGAAGCCTCTTATCCAAGTTTTAAGAGAAGCTTATAATATTTTGTGCAAAATATGCGCTCCAGGAACTTCCTTTGGGTAATCCAGTTCTTACTGAACTGTTCTGTTGAGATTGTATACTCACTGTAGGCAACTGGGAAGATATTGGACATGATGACACAGGTATTTCTTGTGAGGATTTTGGGAACTTGATTGAGAACATAGCAGTTTGCTGCGAACTGATAGATGCAGAAATTTTGGCAGATGTTATGAACAATGGAAGTGACCGCGCATCTTCAGATGAAGAATGGGAACACTACTGGTAATGAAAATCACGAAAGTCACGAATTTAGAAAAAGGCCAAGAAAAAGTCACGAATTTTGCTTTGGGGTCATTTATTTCTTTTTATGATTACTAATTGTTGATTTTCTGGCCAAAATCTTAAGTAATTCTCCAGGCACTGACCACATAAGGCATAGATATTTCCATCTAACAATTTAAGTGTCAAAAAGGGGGAGGGGTACCATTTGTTCATTCCTCCACAAAGGAAACTGATAAATATCTTTGATAAAGAAGGGCATATGTAATGAAATTTTGTAGGAAAATATGGTGAGTATTTCAACTTACTTCTAAGTGCAGTCAAAGTAGGATGAGTAGATTTCTGTTACCTGCAGAACAGCTGGGGGAACTTTTTCCACAGAAAAAAAAGGGGAGGGGGTGGGACATAGTGTTAATATGCAGTATGTGAAAGTCAGAGTAACATGGAGACATCAAGACACTGTTGTAGAAAAAAGTGGAGACCTTCATCCAGCAGTGGATTGATAATGGTTGATGATATATGCAGAAGCCTTTTAGAAGTGCTCATGAAAATTTCTTATTCGTCATGAAATTGTGTTTCCCAAATTTGGTAGACACCCTGGGAACAGCTGAAACTTCCAGAGGACCACATCTAATAGTTGAGACAGTTTGTTGAGGGCCAGTAGAATGTAAGTGACTATTTTCCAGGTGCTCAATAAATTAGAGTTTACTGCAACTCAGAGTATTAACTCCAAAAAATAATAAAAAAATTTCTAGCCTTTTTTTTTTATAAAAAAAAAAAATAAATATTCTGCACTGTTCATATTGCCATGAAAAAATCTTTGAATAAAGTGATACTGTGTTTCACTTCACTGAATTCATGTTTGAAGTTATTTTTCTAGCCCATATTAAAACTTTCCTAATTCAAATTTTTAGTGGTCCCTTCAGCTTCGAATTAGATAAGTGTGACTGTATCATGTATCTGCAATGCAAAATAACCTTTAAAATTGGTATGAATAACTTCTCTATCACCTATAAATGCAAAGAGTTCTTGCAACCCATTATATAAATATACTGTAGAAATGAAATATTTGTAGTGGTGAGCTCTTGTCTTTTTAAAAGCATTTTTCATAAGTTCTCATTGATATGAAATTTCTCTGTGCATAATTTAGCTTTGAACATTACATTTGCAATGAAGAAAATTATCTTATTTGTTCTGAACTTAAATGCATTTCTATTCTAGAATATCCTCCATCTAGAAAAGCTGGTTTCTTACTGTTTTGGATGAACCAAAACTCTTTTTGAAAAGTGACATGGAATGTTGTTTTCCTAAGTAATTTGTTGTTGATATTCATTTATTTTAATGTTGACAGTTACATAAATATGAAATTGAAGATTACTGCATTGCACTCAGAATAACTGGTTTTGATAATTAACTTTCAGTGAAATTAGGACAACGACATCCTGATCCTGTAGTGGAGACAAGTTCTTTATCCAGTGTTCAGCCACCAGATGTGTGGTATTCTCTTTGCATACCAGAAGAGGTCATTGACAGAGGACTTCTTTCTGCTTTGCAACTGGAAGCAATAACATATGCATGTCAGCAACATGAAATAATTCTTCCTGATGAGAGCAGGGCAGGATTTCTTATAGGTGAGATGAGTGTATTTCAGAATTTTGCTGTGCCTTTTAAGTTGTTGAAATCAGATTTACAAAAAAAAGTTAAACAATCTTGATTCTTTGTATTTGACCTTGAATTTTCCCTCTCAGCAAATTGCATTGGTGCTCTGATTCATTTAAAAAGTAGAATACAGAACTTTAGTGCCATTACAAATTACAGATCTATTTTACCTATGACTGCAGGCCTAAAATACTCTTATTTAGACAAGTTCAGCATTTTTTTTATTATGCTACATGTATCATTCACATGTTCAAGTTGACTAAGTACATAATTGTAATATTATCTGTTCATTTCCCAATCCATCAAATATGTGATACTTTTTAATCACATATGGCTAGCTCTTAAGAAGACATTTAGTCAGGCTGCTTTCCTTTTAGTTGTCTTTCAAATCCAGAGCACCCTTTTCTCTCTCCATTAATTATACCTGTTCAAAAGAGTGCTTGCCCATACACTTCTATTTTTATGAAACTCTTTGTTTCAATGTAACTTAAAACAATGCATCCAAAATAGTACTCAGTTTTTCAGTCAAATAATTAATTTTGACTTTTATATCTCTCATATTCCCAATGCCATTTTTGTGGTCACTGTGTTTAGTGATTTGTTGGAAATCTGACTACACGTCAGGGTTTAAACTGTGATCACATTTTGCGAAAATAAATGCGATTTTGCTAAAATATTTATATTTTGTTCACATAAATGTGAAAACGCTTAAATGGCGCTGTTTCTTAATGAGCACCATTAAAATTCCGCGATACCATCGTATGCATACAAAATATCGTCGCGGTGAAATTTCTCTTTTTTCATCATATGACGTCAAATGGTGCATAGAAACTAGCAGCCAATCCAGTTTCTAAGATGTCATAAACTGAGCTCATCCTTACGTTTTCCCCGCTGTGGGTTTTTGAAAATTTGCAACACGCAGTCGCCAATCGTGGTCATCTCTCTCTCTCATGTGTTCGCTTTTGCGGTAGTCTTTTTCACATGGCCTTATTTGTGTGTGTTGAACATTTTTTTGTAGTCTAAATATGGATAAATGGTTAGGAATCAGTTCCAAAAAAAAAAAAAAAAAAAAAAGATATTGAAAGTGTTACTACTTCACAACAGCCAGCTAAAAAACCTAAGGTATCCAAATATTTAGTGAAGAAGTGGCTTTCACTTTATAATTGGGCCAAAGTAAGATGGCATGACGGTCAACCTTACATTTCGTGTGAGCTATGCCAGAAATCCAAGAAGAAAAACATCCTTGCAACTGCTGACAGTAATTTTTTTCCCTCTTTATTTACTTTTCTTTCTTTTGGTTAAATTAATTTTTTTTCTTTGTCACGCTTGATTGGTGTTCAAAAACAGCGTGTCCAAGATGGGCAATCGCATTTGACAATCAATCAATCTACGAAGACGAATTTCGAAACATCGCCATGTTTACAAGTTTCGGAATAAATTCAACAAATTTAGTTTCAAATCTGAATTATTATTTTTTGTTTTTGTTTGCATAGGGTAAATGTGTAGTTTAATGTCCTAAATTATTTCACCGCGAATGAAGGATTTCGAAAAAGTGAGACGTACAATTTTTAAAGTATGTAGCATACTTACCAACTTTTGCAGATTTCTGCTTAATTTTACTGATTTAGGAATAAAGGTCTGTTTTACGGAATTTTTAATATTTCAATTGCTCCATCAAAAGAAATATTACAAGGCCGCCCCTAGGGCGCAGTGGTCTAAGCGATGGCCTCTGGTCATTCGTCCGAAAGGGGTCCGGGTTCGAATCCCGGTGAGGCATGGATGTTGTGTTTGTCTTACGCCACTGGCTCTCTCCATTCCCTGGAACCAGTGACTCTAAATTAGGGACAAGTGACTGCTTATAGCCCATTGAGTTGCTCACGGTGGTTGTTAAACCTCCAATCAAAAAAATTATATATATATATCATCATCATCATCATTGTCAACCATTATCAATCCACTGCTGGACGAAGGTCTCCCCAAGTTTCCTCCACAACGGTCTGTTTTGTGCCAGTCTCCTCCATGTCACCCCTGCATACTTTCGAATTTCATCCACCCATCTCCCATGTGGTCTTCTTCTGGGTCTTTTCCTGTCCCTTGGAATCCAATCTAAAATTTCAGCTGTCCATCGATGGTCTGTTCTTCTGGCAGTATGTCCAGCCCATTGCCATTTCAGGGATTTAACTCTGATCATGATGTCTTCCACTTTGTCATTTTTCGGATCCATGAGTTCCTCTTCTTATCTCTCCTGGTTACACCAAGCATGCACCTCTCCATGATTCTTTGAGTTGTCTGCAGCCTTTGTATGTCTCTTTAGTTAAGGTCCACGTCTCTGCACCATACGTAAGCACTGGAAGGATGCATTGATCAAACACTTTCTTTTAAGACATAATGGCATATTGCTCTTGAAAATTATGCTGTTTCTTCCAAATGCTCTCCAGGCAAGTTTTGTACGCCGATTAATTTCCTTCATCAATGTGACCCTCACTTGATATCTGCTGTCCAAGATAAACGTACGTGTCTGTTATCTCCAGCTTTTCTCCATCAATCGATAAATCTTCATTTCTTGTAAAAGCATTGTACATCACTTTTGTCTTCTGAAAGTTCATTTTTAATCCCACTTCTTTACTCTTGTCAGCAAGTTCCTGGATCATACTCTGCAGCTCTGATGGGGTAGTTGCAAAAATGACTACATCATCAGCAAACGAAGGTGGGTTAGATAATCTCCATTAATCTTTATCCCTTTGTTTTCCCAGCTCAGCGACTGAAAAACACTCTCCAATGTGGCATTAAAGAGCTTGGGAGATATGGTGTCACCTTGTCTCACTCCCTTTCCAATTTTTATGTGTGTTGTATTTTCAAACAGCCGAATCTTTGCACTTGCATTTTCATAGATGTTATTAATAATATTAACGTATGCATCTTCAATACCGCAGGTTTTCAGAGCCATTGTAACTGCTGATGGTTTCATCAATCAAAGGCTTTTTCATAATCGATAAAAGCCATGCACAATGGAAGTTCATATTCCCTCGCTCTTTCAATTAGTTCTCTCAGTACGTGGATATGATCTATTGTGCTGTAGCCACTCCTGAATCCAGCTTGTTCTCTCGGTTGAGCCATGTCCAGTGTTACCTTCAAGCGGTGTGAAAGAACTTTAGTGAAGATTTTATAAACTACTGATAGGAGGCTGATAGGTCTGTAGTTTCCGAGGATCCTCAATGTCACCTTTCTTATGTAGCAGGATCATTGTAGCGGTGTTCCAATCATCAGGAATCTTTCCTTCATTAAGGCATCGAGTGAAAATTTGAAGTAGTACTGTTTCGATATCTCCACTTGCTTCTTGTATGATGTCTACAGTAATTCCATCTTCTCCTGGAGCTTTTCCCCGCTTCATGTTCTTGATTGCATGTGCAACTTCTGCTGGAAGGACTGGAGGAACTCTGGTACTGGTATCTTTCATGATGTCTGGAGTGCATGTATCATTCCTTTCATATAATTTGGAGTAGAAATCTTTCACTCTTGTCAAAATTTCGCCTCTATTTCTTGTTACAGAACCATCTTCTTTTTCTCAGTGCCATAATCTGTTTTCTTCCTTACTGAGATGTCCCTTTGCTATCTTTAGGCTTTGGTTGTTTTCAATTGCTTTCCCTACTAGTTCACAGTTGAATTTTCTTACGTCTTCAGTGATACTTTTCCTTACTGTCTTGCATAGCTCTATATATTCCACTTTGGAAGTCACATCTTCTTTAGTTGTCCTCATCTCTCTTCTTTTTGCATCAACATTTTCGTTTTTCCTGATAATTTGTTTACATGCAACTTGTTCTTAGACCCAGCTAATTTTGTTGCTGTTTCCATAAGAGCTTTGGTTACTTTTCTGTTAACTTCAGAGATGTCCACTTCTTCCGATGTTAGGCCTTCCAAAGCAGAGAACCTGTTCTTTCAGTTCCAACTTGAAGGTATTATGGTGTTTTTTAAGGTTGGTTATGTCAATAGGTTTTGTTTGTCTTATGAGCTTGCCACGTTCAAGTTTAGTGTTGAGGTGCATCTTACATCTCACCAATCTATGGTCACTACCTGTGTTGAACTTGTTTAGCACACTGCAGTCTTCTATGACGAATTTTTTGTTACACATAATAAAATCAATTTCACTTGTCGTCCCATTTGGATGTCTCCATGTCCATTTCCTGTGTGGCTTTTTCTTGAAGAAGGAGTTCAAGATGAAAACCCTTCTGCCTCTGCAAACTCAACGAGAGTATTTCCACGCTGGTTTCTGTTGCCGTGACCGAATTTACCTACTGAAGTTTCATTCTGTTGCCGGTTGCCCTATTTTTGCATTAAAATCTCCCATAATTATTTTCAAGTGCTGCTTACCTTTATTATTTAGATGACAAATTTCCTCATAAAATTCTTCAATTTCTTCTTCAGGATGACTTGTGGTGGGTGCATAAGTTTGAATAATCTGAGCCTGGTATCTTTTCGAGAGTTTGATAACCAGTCGTGCAGCTCTGTCAGAGGAACTTTCAACTTCTACAACTTTATCCTTCAGTTTCTTGTTTATTATAAATCCAACACCACTAGTTCTGCCAGTATCTGTCCCACGATAGTAGAAGAGATGTCCACTTTTCAGTTCGATGAGATCTTCTCCTTTTCTCCTTACCTCACTTAGCCCCACGATGTCCCACTTGATCCTTTGTAATTCCTCTTCCAATTCAAGAAGCCTTGAATCAGAAGATAGGGAGCGTCCATTGTAAGTAGCCAAGGTCAGCATCAGATGGCAGCCTAGTCCGGTCCTCCGGGGATTCTTAGCACCCTCTGCCTTCATGTCGCACTGGCCACTGCCTTGGCCAGGTACATTCCAGCTGCCGGAGACTGAGGGCCAAGATTTAAGTTGTGGAATCATTTTGGAGGGGTTTGGCCATACAACTCACCACGCTGGCCAAGCGGGTTGGTGAGTGTGGGATAGAATTTCCTCTAATCCCGATGGTATAGTTATACCGCTATTGGCGGTCGGCCAGAGCCCCTTTAGTGGGAACAGGATGCGCCACGAGAAGGCGGGGTGCTGTGCGCACTTATTTTCCGCTGACTTAACGAAATGGTTGTCGAAAAATCACCTGTGAGCGTTCTCATGGCTGATATAAACATATTATGCGTCTTTTTTTCTTCAATTAAAGCACAGAGTAGTGACTTCCTTTCTTTTTTTATACTGTTTTGTTTGCAAAGATTGGCCCAAAACACCTGCGTGTGTTCCCATGTTTTCCTCAGGCTTGTCATTACTGCACTTGCGCGCCATCTGTAACGATACATTTTCTCGTGCTCCCGTCGCTCCGTAACATCATGAAAGATTCGCAAAGTACTTTTTCACATTTTTTTTGTTTGTTTGCTGCTCATCAGAGGAAAGTTGTATTTTTCTTGATAGTTGTACCGTGTACAAGTATCTCTCTTCCTTCCTCACTTTTTAAGATTTGTGTTTTTACTTATTGTATTTCGAAACATTTAATGCATAATAATTTACTTTTGTTTCTTTTTCATTTTTTGTGTGCGAAGATGTTTGACATTTACAAAACGGATCAATCTTTTGGTTTTCGTTGTTTGCAGGCAGTTATTTTATTTTATTTTATTTATTTTTCTTTTGTTTGTCTCTACATTTCCACTGTTTTTCGTATGGAATTTTCTTATTAGAAATAGTTTATCAACAGAAAATGTAAAACACATTAACCATTAACATAGAAGGGCCAGGTTATAAGGAATTCGATTTTAGAATTGCATATGAAAAATGGTTAAAGAAAAAACATCGCCACATTGTAAATTAATGAAAAAAATTTTAATATATTTTTTTAATCAAGTGTTTTTATTGGTCTCTAAATAAATGCTAAAATGTTAAAGGTTTTCAAAAGCCAGTTCATACCCTGCTACATGTAATGGCTCCAGCTGATCATAATATACTCTTTGCCAGAAAAAACAAAGCACGCGGGTAAAATAATCCAATCGAGATGCAAATTGGAATGTGTAATGTATATGTATAGGAAAGGAAATTATTCTAATTCCAAAGCAGTTGGACCATTTATTCTGATAAAAATAGCTACATGAGTGGAACAAGTCAGTATGTTGTAGCACCACCTCTGGCTCGGATACAAGTGATTACCCGTTGTGACATAAACGGATATTTTCCTGATATATAGTATGCCATATGATGTCCAAATTGCTGGCCAGTTTGCTGCTGACATTCCGGGGTGGGCGTAGGTGATGTCCCAAACATGTTTGATCGGTGAGAGGTTGGGAGAGCCATGTCCATGGTTCGTACGCTCCTTGAAAACCTTGAAAAGTCCTTGAATAAAAAAAATCATTTTCAAGTCCTTGAAAGTACTTGAAAAAGTTTGAGGCTCTGTAAATAGTACTTGGAAAAAAAAAATTTTTGTTAAGTACTGATATGAAGAGCATGTGTAAAATAATTGTTTGTGCTAAACAGTTGTATAAGAGATTTCTGTGTAGGCCTAGTTCCAATAAAAACACCAAGCTGATCAAATAGCACAGAACTTGCGTTCAACCCAGGGGTGTGTGTGGACAGCTGGTACCTTGACTATGTTATCACTACAAAACAAAGCATCAGCCATGTGAGTAAAATAAGTGGAATGATATATTCCCAAATTGTGATGGGCTTCTGTTTACTGGGGTTAGGGATGCATTCTTGTCGGAGGGTGGAACTTCCAGGAATTGCTTGTACTTCATGCGTGGACCCTTTCTTCTCCTAACTGCATCAAACACATCCATCAAAGCATCAAAGTCATGCATCAAAAATAAAAGGTTATAACAAACAATAAGTGTTATACCAGCAAATTAATACGAAAATAGCCCTTTCAAAATATTTCTGCCGTCCCGGTGGCGCAGTGGTCTAAGCGATGGCCTCTGATCATTCGTCCGACCGGGGTCCGGGGTTCGAATCCCGGTGAGGCATGGATGTTGTGTTTGTCTTATGGCACTGGCTCTCTCCCTTCCCTGGAACCAGTGGCCCTAAATTAGGGACAGGTGACTGTTTATAGCCCATTGAGTTGCTCACAGTGGTCGTTAAACCTCCAATAAAAAAATAAATAAAAATATTTCACCAGATAAAATGATTTCAAAAAATACTAAAACAGAGGGGCAATGCAACGTTAATATAATAAATGAACTGTTTGTAAGGGGAAGGCGTAATGGCAGGTCATTGAAGGTGTGCCAGCTCCAGCTAAGATTAATGGTCTGAACTTACTAAAATGCCTACCTACTGACTGACGGACAGTACACACGTATGATAATTCGGGTTTAAAAAGTGCTTGAATTTATTTTGCTTGGAAGAGTACGAACCATGATGCCATGTGTGGCCAGGCAGCATCCTGCTGAAAAATTGCTCAGTGATGTTGCGACAGGAATGGCATCGACATACCATTTAGTCGTGAGGGTGGTACGAAGGGCTACCAAGGATGTCCAGCTATCATAGAAAATGGCTCTACAGACAGTCATTCCTGGTGTACGAACCGTGTGCTGTTCCAGGGATAAGGCAAAATCCGTGCACTAGGCGGCTTGTCTCCGTAAGCGCTGGTCATCAGTTTCACTGGACATTATCCCACATTGATCAGGCCCGACACCACTACAACCGGTGCTGGTGATGCTCCTGCTCAGTGGTAGCTGAAATGTAGTCCTTATGCCGCAAGTCACCTGGACGGGCACTTCCATGCCTGTAGATGGCACAGCATGGCCATGGATGGTCGAGAGCAACAAATTCAGTTCTGTTCATGTGACTCTCACAATCGCTTGATCCTCGTGTTTTGTTGTTGCCCCTTGGGCGACCACGGCCTGCATGCCGCTGGGTTGTGCCCCCCCTTGCCCATTGGCACCAACATCGTCCAATTGCTACATTGCTCCATCGCAAATGTGTGGTGCTGTGACTACTTGACCAACCAGCCTCTCGGCACCAGAGCTGAGACGGGCTAAGCCCGGGCCCGACACTGGCTGTAGGATATTTACTGCGGTTCGGGCTCTTAGAGATGGGGAGAGCGAGAGAATATTTTGCATATATAAATGTGATTTTATATGATTTAGCAAATGAGACACTTTGTAGTCTGCAAAGGGAATTCTTCGGCAGCTGGTTCTGGTTTGGGAGCGAGCATTCGAGACTGCTATTTATTCCAGACTTGCGTAGAAATGCCATAGGCAGCACATTATTGTGTTTCTGCCGAGAAGAAAAAGCTTTTTCAAGAACCATAGATATTGGATAGTTGATAGGTTACTGACAATAATTTACCCCCTATCTCCATGCAGTAGCTCCCTGCTAATTCTATTTAGCAACGTACATACACTGGTCTGCAAAAATCGAGGACAAAAAGAAGAAATTAGCATAACAGCAGAACGAGCAGGCAGAACGGACCGAAAGACCACTCAGGACTAGGATCCGGTACGGTAGGGCATGCGCATAGATGCAGCATGACGTGGGGGGGGGAGTGACGGAAGGGTATAAAGCACACGGGCGGTGTACGCTCAGCAATTCGGCAAAAGCTCTTGCACGGTGTACATCGGTTTTAACGACGTCGAGTTGCTGCCACCGTGTGATATGGCCAACAGGCAATCCAGTAGACCACATCTGGATGACTTTACCCGAGGTCGCGTCATTGGGAAGTTGGAAGAAGGTCGAAGTGTAACTAGTGTGGCCGAGGAGTTCGGCATTGCTCACAGCATCGTTTCACGAGCTTGGCGAGCATTTCAAACGACAGGAACAGCTGTCCGAGAGTTTAGCCGTGGTCTTCCACGAAAAACCAAGGCTGCGGACGACCGGTATATTGTCCTACAGGCGAGAAGAGACAGACGACAGACAGCGGGAGAAATCGTAAGGCACATGCAACAGACAACTGGACGTCCATAATTGCGTTTTACCGTGGCCAGGAGGCTGCACAAAGGTGGTCTATTTGCACGATGACCAGTACCGTGTGTACCATTAACACCTGTGCATCGGAGACGGTGGTTTCTGTGATGCCAGGAACACATGGACTGGACATATACACATCTGGAGAGAGCAGGGAACATGCAATCACACCTCCAACATCATCGAAAGAGACCAGTTTGGATGTGGAGGAGTTCTCGTTTGGTGCGGTATCATACTTGGTAGTAGTACTGACCTCCACATCTTCCAAGGAGGTTCAGTCACTGGTGTCCACTATTGTACCGCGGTTCTCCTGCCTCACGTGCATCTGTTTAGAGGTGCTGTGGGTCCTGAGTTGCTCTTCATGGACGACAACGCTACACCTCACCATACAGTGGCTGTCGCAGAGCTGTTGGAGAGTGAAGATATTCAACGCATGGATTGGCCCGCAAGGTCCCCGGACCTAAATCCAATCGAACACGTGTGGAGCCTTCTCGGGTGACGCTTGGCAGCACGTCACCAGCCGCCAGCAACGATTCCGCAGCTGCGATTGGCGCTACAAGAGGAATGGACCGCGATGCCTCAACAGCTCCTTGACAACTTCGTCCTCAGCATGGACAGACGTTGTAAATCCTGCAACGCAGTCAGAGGTGATCATATGCCCTACTAAAGACTGGATTTTTCTTGGCAGCCGCCTGTCACATGGGTGTTTCTGTCTTCTGTCCAGTTGTGCTCGAAGCTACCTTTTCAATAAAGTGCCTTTGTATCATTTGGATTCCTTGTTTAGACGGTTTTGCTCACTTGTCCCATATTCTTACATCTTGGGGATCTTATGGTATGATTTGAGTCGATGTGGAGCACTTCTGCAGCACGACTTTACATTCAAAAAACCGTCTCATCCTTAATTTTTGCACGCCAGTGTATTGCAGCGCATTATGGCGCGGTAATAGCATTATTTGAGCAACATACAATTGCAGCACCGCCCAAAGCACTTAGGTGGAAACGAACGGTCAAAGAAAATCGTACAGTTACACAATAAAAATAGAGGTCCTTTCCCCACTCCCCATTTGAGAAATACATTGGTTAATTGCAAGAGGAGGAGAGAGTGGAAGTGTAGAAAAGATGATTTTTTTTTTTATTAATGGTTGAACGGGTTAGCCAGTTTTTAGGCTCCGGATGATATACCACGAGCTCAGGCTCCGAAAATTGAGCCCGAACTTGGCTCTGCTCAGCACAATTGTACATCCTCTCTCAAACTCACTCAACTGCTCTTATTGTGCTCGGATCCGACGTTTAGGCATCTTCACAGTCCGTGGAGGTTAATGCAACCACAGTCCGCTATCATGATTGTCTCTGCATGTGAGCTTTGCTCTTGATATGCTCTCCTCAAGGCATGGTTCCAATACGCTATGGCGTACCACTATTTTGTCATTGGTCGTTATTTTTTAATCATTTGCACATTCGACCCCGAGGTACTTGCATGCAGAGTTTCTTCATAATTGAACAGTTTTCTTGGGTGCTTCGTTTTTGTTTTTTGGTTTCTTTATGTTCAACATGAATATTTTGATGGGAGTCTTATCTTCATTGTGTTATTTTTCTGAAGCATATATTACATTCTCTGAGTGTTTGAAATTCCTGTTCTGTTATATTATTTTACAGCAGCATTTCTGTTTTGGACCAACCTGTGTAAAAGAGTTGATAAACTGTTCTTGCATTTCCACGTGTAGTGATTTATTAATCATGTATGTAAAAATAGTTTGTCTGCTTTTGTTAGATATTGAAGTGCAGTTCCAGTTTTTTCCCTCACATGCAGTGTCCATTTACTGTTCAGGTGTGAAACAGAGGGATATACTTTGTACATGCAAGCAAGGAAATTGGAAATTAAAGTCCCCTGATGATTTCTTGCCACAAGAAATTTAAGTGTTTTTTTTTTTTTTTTTTTTAATCTGCCCATATTTTACCCATTAGATCTGGGGTAAGAAAACTGCATCCACACAAATTCTTGTGATGTTGAAATTTATATACTAAGCACTAAAATCTTCTATACAGTAATTTTTCTTAAGTGATTCTCAACTAATATGTAATAGGATGAAACTTCATTTAATATATACTGTCTGGTCACTCCACTTAAATCTCTTATTAAACCCCCCCCCCACACACACACATGCACACTTTGTTTTGAAGACTTTGTTGCCTTTTGTAATATGCAAAATAGACATAATTTGTAACTGAGGTTCATAAAACCTCATTTATCGATAATGAAGAAATGATTCGGTCATGAGTTTCTGGTTTCCATGGTGTTTGGCTATGATCCATGTGTATGGTGTTCTTAATAGCTCATACTGGGTAACAAAACAAGTTTGTGCTGTTGTAGAAGACTGTCAGATAACAGCACAGAGTAAAAAGGAAAATAATAACATACCTTTGTTTAGCTAAGTAGTTCTGATGTGTGGCCACAACCTTTCCCCAACGGGAAACCAGCATGTGGATGCCTTAATGGTAAAACATGATGTTCTTCGTTGCAAAAAGGAATCCAGTGCACTTCTTGCTCATTTTGGAACTACTGTGCTTGTTGGTGGTTGACTGGAAAAGGCAATCCGAGGGAGACATGTCTTGGGAAACCTGTTGGGTAACATAACCAAGACACGTTATAGTTTATGAGGCTGTTTGCTACATGAAGTTTGGTGTCCTGCAGGGCAGCCCTTTCCAGTTAACCAGTGCAGTATCCTTGCAAATCAGTGCATCCAGAATCCATTGCAGCTGGCAGGAGTAGGTCCACTGTGATGGTTTTCCTACATGGGAGAAGCTCAAAATGCATTGTGCCCTTGACAGTCCACCACACACACAACAAAACCTTATAGGTGCAGAGGTGGTGGCTTAAGGTGGACGTCAAGTAATTTTGCTTCCTATACTTCCAATGGAAAAAACTTTTGTACAAATTTCCTTTACAATTAATGCGTTCCCAAGGATGAAAATTTGAACATCGATTAAAATAGCTTCATTTTATAACTTAATATTTTCTAAAACATAGCCATAATTATATTAAAAATCAATAACTTTTTCTTTGGTGGTGTTGAAACCAGAAAAAAAGATGGCACGACCTGTTCTTTGATGACGTCAGTAGACAAACAAACGTTGTATTGCATAAGTATGGTTATGTTTTAGAAAATATTAAGTATTCCAAGTTATAAAAGGAAGCTATTTTAATCGATGTTGAAATTTTCATCCTTAAACGCATTAATTGTGAAGAAAATGTGTAGAGAAGTTTTTCCATTGGAAGCAAAATTACTTGACGTCCACCTTAATGGTGTGCAGTATCAGTTCATTTCCTGACATGCAGTGTCTGGTATATTTAGAATGTAATACTGAACCCACGGTTTTTATCACTGGTGAGAAAGGGTTCCTTGTGCAGATGTGAGCAAAAACATGAATGCAGTTTGCACTTAAATTGAAACTTGTGGAAATCTGGTGACCTATTTGCATATGGTGTCTTGCTCAGTGGTTGGCTGCGATTGCTTGTCATCAAGTGCCTGTGGTCATCCCAAGGCTTGAAAATACCTGAAAAGTTACATGTCCAGCTGGTCATGTGCAGAAATTATTTACCTGTACAGGTAGTAAAAGCTGGATGCCCAGGAAAATTTATCTTTTAAGATAACAAATCAGAACCCTCATTTTTTTTTTTTAAGTAAAAAATTATGGTAAACTTTTTTACATGCTTTGCATTTTCATTTTAAGGATCTGTATTCTAAATATTCAATGCACAAAAGCATGTATCTCAAATGTTGCTGAAATTGGTATGAAATGGTATGGGTATTTGAGAAATTTAGTGATTCTGCCATGTTTTTTTCATTGAAGTCTTTGTCACTAAACACTAGAGGCAAGTTCTGTCAGAGGCATGCATCCCATCGTTGACTATATACAAAATTTGGAGCAAAACTACATATGGTTCCAATTTCTGGACCTAGATCATAATATAATTAAAGAAGTGATATTCCGTAACAATAATACAACTTCCGGTGATTAGCAGTGAAGTGAAACATGGCATGCGATGCCTGTGTTTTTTCTTGTAGTAGTAAATTCTATTCCAAACTTTATTTTTAAATTCAGTTGCCTGGACTGGGCAACTCAATTTTAATTTACCTGCCGAAGCCAATGATTTACATGCCCCCAGGGCATCTTGGGCATGGTATTTTTTCAAGCCCTGCATGCACTGCGTGAGGCATCATCCAATGATTCATTGCCACAACAAAATTTCTGGACCCACTTTCTGGTCATTTCCTCACTTACGCCAACCCGAAATGCTGTGTATATCAGTTTTGTTTCCTGTATTGCATTTGTGCCCAGCTTGTACTTGTAGAGCATAGATGCCTGTATTACTGACTGTGAAGGCGCCCTTTTGTGCACTGTTTCCAAAGAAATGTGCAGACACATGCCCCTACTCTTATCACCTTTTTCTAGCCTTGCAGCATCACAGAACAAATGTATCTGCCGTCACTCATTTTGCACGTACGTCACCTTCTCTGTTTACATGTGCGAAGCAGCACAAATTCTCTTGGTTATCCAGTATTTATTTCCTGTGTAGTTCAACAGCAATAAAAATTTCAGTTTCATAAACTTGAGGAAAGTGATACTTTTGTAAACTTTTATCTAGTAAGATAAATTCTGAAATATATTTCTGTTTATGTGGGATAGCATAGAAGATGCCAACCAGTATGGATTCTCTGTAATATTATGAACTTTTTATTGGAGTGATGGAAGTACGGACTTGACGACAAAATTATGGAAAATTGCCATTTGATTTTTCTGCTTAGGAAACTGGTATGAGATTCTTTCGCGGAATTTCGCCTTTTCGTCATCATTTGAGTTATTCTTCAGATTGATGCTATTCTGAATAGAGTGGGGGGGGGGGGGGTCGTTTTCGGACAGAGAATGGAATTCCATCATTCAAAACTTTTGAAAATAAGAGTTGGACAAAGTGAAGATTTCTCTCATAATCGTAATTTTTTTTATTTGTGATGGGTAATTTGTAAATTCTGTTCCTCGTAATGTTCCTTCTGCTCTCTATTGTTGTCAAATATCATTTTGTTCTATACATATTTGTATTTCAGCTTGAAAGTGGAGGACACATTTATGAAAATGGAAGACTGAAGGACCCTCGAATTTCTCCCATAATCATAATTTTTTTCGTGGTGTTTCCACTGTCCTGTATTGTTGTTAAATGTTATTTTCTCCCCATAAATGGTTGAATTTCAGCTTGATAAGTGTGTAAAAGTTTTCCAAATATGGAAGTGATGAAGTTAGAAAATTTGTAGGAATTGAAGCAGATGTTCAAAAGTATTCATATTTTTCTCAAAGTTACACCATTTTTCAAAAAATGTGAAAGCATTTTATTATGCATCCATGGTCCTTTTGCTTGAACGGTTCTTTTGGCATCTTGTTGGAATTGTAATCATGCTAAGTCAGGAAGAATGAACATCAAAACCTATTTGGCTATACAAACTGTGAACTGCAAATTTAAAACACAGGGTAAACCTATAATTCAGTTCTTTAGTAAAATGGGTTATATAGGAGAAGTAGTGCATTCCAACTCTGCCAAAATCTGAGAGCATTGAAAGAGAGATTAGAAAAACATCTAGATTTTTCCTGTAGACAACATTTTTGATTTTACCACTCACAAGTTATTGTTTAATGTATTTATTCTTTTCATTTTTTTCTGTAATAATTGTTGTGACTCAATGAAATTCGTTGCTGTGTAGATACCCAATGTGCCGCTGTTTGCTGGATTACCGAATATTACTTAAAAAATTTTAATGACTGAAAACAATTTATAGAGGTTGGCATATATCTATGTGCTATTACATTGTGTATAGTGTGTAACTAAAACGATTTAAGAGTACCCTTTTCTTCAAACAGGTGATGGTGCTGGTGTTGGTAAAGGAAGGACGTTAGCTGGTATAATCTACGAAAATTACATTCTGGGTCGAAAAAGAGCAATTTGGTAAGTCAACTGTTGCATTAAAAAGTTTTTTTGTTTTTTTTGAAGCTGGAGTTCTGTTCCAAAACTAACATGATATGTGTGTGTGTGTGTTTTTTATGGAGGGGGACAATACTGTCCTAAATCTCATGTAAATTTTAATTCTATAGTGGTTTAATTTGAGTGGTCTGCTGCATTGAAAAGTTTTATTATTTTCTTTTGAAGCTGGAGTCAGTGTTCTGTTCCAAAACTAACGTGTGTTTGGGGAGGGGGACAGTACTGTCTTAGATCTCATGTTGTAAATTTTGGTTCTGTAGTGGTTTAATATGAGCAACAGATACAGCATTTTGTTGAAGTTACTGCTTGCTGATTTTCATAATGCTTACAATATTTTTTTATACATAATACACATCCCTATTGCAGTGTATTAAAACTAATGAAATTGTGATGAGAGTTTATTGTCTGTCCATCATTGTTGCCAAAATTAATAATGCAAAGATATTGAAGGTTTTGAGATTTAATTGCCAGTTAAAAGAGATTAACTCCTGAGGATTTTCAGTTTAGGATTTGTGAAAGTCACAGCAACTTTGTACTTTGCAAAAAGCAAAATACAAAAATCAGAATATGTGAAGTTGAGGAAAGATGAATGCTTTCATTTTTCATATGCTGTTGGAAAACAGTATGGCTGGACAAAAACATACTTTTTCAAGAAATATACTTGGTAATCAGCTAACAATAAGAATAATGGCTGAGCTAGTAATTGTTTTACACCTTGAAATTCCCTGATTTTTTTCACGAATTTTAGGGTTTGTTTTTTTCCTGTAATTTTGCAAATATCAAATGTATCTGCAAATTTCGGATTTTTTTTTCTTATTTTTGTCTGATTTCTATTATAATTTTAAGATTATTTTTCATATTTAAATAGTTTTAATACTGCCTTCATTAGAATTTACACGAAAAATATACTGTAAAGTAATCCTACTCCAAAGTCCACCCTTGAAGGAGGTCTAACGGACATCCTTGAAGGAAGTCTAATGGACAATTTGCCTGTAAGGATTTTACACAGTTCCTTTGGCACTTCAGCTGGAGGAATAAGAAGGGGACAAAGAATGTTGCTGTGCAGGCATTACGGCGGGTACAATAGAATGCTTAAGCACAAATAAAGGAGTTGAAGCTTAATTTGACATGCAGTGGCAATTACTTAAAGGCAAACTCCATATCTCATCATCCCTGCGTTAAGTTGGGTGGGATGGTGCCTTAAATGTTGCTCGCTGGCAGGGATGTCGATTAGCCCCCCTTCAGTTGTTGTAGGTTGCTGAGGTTGTGACTATGTGCCAGCACTGGAGTTCAGTTTCTCGTTCTCCTTTTCCTTTCTTCTCCATTTTATGTTTCCCTTTTTGTTTTTCTGGGCTGGTTCTCGTCAAGCTCATTTCTGCCCTATTAACTTGCTATATCTGCCGCTCAACCCTAAAGCCCTGTCCTGCGTCCATTTGGCTTGCGGACCTCCCGCTCTCTCCCATTGTTCTCGGTTGTGGGTGGGGAGGCTGGCGGATGAATTCTTTCTTTTTTCTTATGGATACCATTAATGTTTCCCAGGATGCTAATAATACATGACATATGGAAGAAGGTTCAGCCTCTTCTTCAAAGAAACAAGTACCTGACTCTCCTAATGCTCGTTTTTTTCTTTATGCACTCATTGGACCCTTCAAAGCCTTTGAATGCAAAAAGTCTATTTTGGATAAACAAAGCTATACAATCCATTGCCAGCTCTCCTAAGAGCATCAAGAAACTCACATCTGGAGACATTCTTTTTGAGATGTCAACTATGGCCTACAGTATCACACTTTTCAACACTACACCACTGCTTGAGACTCCTGTAAGTTGCACGCCATGGCTACCTTAACTCATCTCGAGGGGTTGTCTCCTCTTGTGACCTCATCGAGTGTAGCGAGACTGAACTTCTTGAAGAACTTAAAGAGCCAACACGTTACAGGTGTACAGTGTATTCTCTTAAGGCGGAATGAGCAGTCAGTCCCATCTCACAACATCATTTTGACCTTTGATACCCCGTCCCTGCCTACGTCCATCAAGGCAGGGTACCTTCACCTTGATGTACGCTCGTAATCCCAACCCTCTGAGATGTTTTAAGTGTTGGAGCTATGGCATTTCTCAGCAGTCCTGCAGTAGCACTGCTCTGTGTGGGCACTGTGGGACACCAGACCATACTTTGCAAGCTTGTAATGCCACTGCTGAGTACTGTGTCAATTGCAAAGGAGCACACATGTAGCATCTTCTAAGGACTGTCTGCAATGAGCACAAGAGAGGGAAATTCAATGGTTGAAGACAATTGAGTGCACCTCCTATGCCGAAGCCAGAAGGAGGGTCGTTCCTTTACAGTCGAATCAGCCCTCGTATGCATCAGTGGTGGTTGCAAAGTCTATTGTCGCTGTTCAAACGGAAAGTCAGATCCCCCCCCCCTTAAATGTTCCTACCAGCTGGACAAGATCATAGCTGCTGGGCTTGGAAGCCCCTCCAGTCTCATACTAAGGGTTTGAAAATGTCACCCACCACTTCGACGAAGCGTTCTAACACCACTACCAGCACCGGAACTCAGGCCGCTTTTTCTGGCATGAAAGACAAACAGGAGATCATCTCTTTTCCAAAATCACAGAATAATACTCAAGGTCGGACAAATGCCGTAAAGACCCGTGGGACAAAGTATACTCCCATGTTGCCCCCAGGTAAAACACCCCCACATCTTGGGTAGCAATCATCAGAGCAGATGGGTGTGCTGACCCCACTTGAGCGGTCAATTTAATTGATTTTCGTTTTTTCCTCTCTCACCTCGCTTCTAACCATCGGTTCAATTGTTCAGTGGAACTGTCGAGGTTTTCGGACAAGACATGACGACGTGAAACATCTGCTTTCGTCATACTCTCCAGTGTACCTTTGCCTACGGGAGACAACTTAAACCATCAGACCTGCTTTCAGTTCGAGGCTACAGCGCGTTTTGGAAACATAATGTATCAGGAGTTATAGCCTGTGGGGGAGTGGCTATTCTCGACCCTCACAGTGTTCCGGTTTCTCCCGTTACGGTCTCAACAACTTTACAAGCCGTAGCGTTGCGTATCTCCATGTCTGTGCTTCTAACTGTTTGCAGTTTCTATCTGCCGCCGGATGAGGACGTGAGTGTCTCCGTTCTTGGGAGCTTAGTTGATCAGCTGCCTCCACCCTTCTTATGGGTGACTTCAATGCACATAATCCATTGTGGTGTAGTATCAGTATCAACACACAAGGCCGTAGGATCAAATCTCTTCTGCCTCTACCTCTTGTGCCTTTTAACTCCAATGCTAACACTTACTTCCACAAGCCTACATGAAGTTTCAGTACGATCGATTTGGCCTTGGGGTCACCATCGGTTATTGCCGACTGGTCGTGGATGGTGTGTAACGACTTCCATGGGAGCGACCACTTCCCAATTCTACTTTCTTATAATGTGAGCGTGCCATCTTCTGCCTCCCGCCCTCCTCAATGGAGGATGGATCGTGCCAGGTGGGAGGTCTTTGCATCGTCCACAGTGATATCTTCTGCCATGGTGACCCAGGAGTCAATCGACGCAGCTGTTACTGATGTTACAACGTGTATCATTCAGGCAGCGGATCTCTCTATCCCAAAGACATCAACGACGCTCCCGAAAAGTCCAAAACCTTGATGGAACCTTGAATGTGCAGCGGCTAGGAGAGTTCAACATAAAGCCTGGTGTATGTTTAGGCGCTATCCAACCAATGTCAATCTTATTGCATTTAAAAGAGCAAAATCTTACGCTCGGTTGGTGCGTCGACGAAGCAAGAGGGAGTCTGTTTCATCTATAAATTAACATGCCAGTTCTAAAACTGTTTGTGAAAAGATTCATAAAATCCGGGATAACTATAACTCCCACCAGATTTCAATTCTTGAAAGTAACGGCTGCACATACGCTGAAGTCGGGGAGATTGTGAAGCGTTTGCCTCTGTATCCAGTTCTCAGGCATATCCCACCTCCTTTCAGAGATTTAAGTTAGCTGCGGAACGCCTGAGAATCTCGTTTGTGCCGCTTCACAACAGCGGCTATAACTCCCTCTTCAGCATGGTTGAACTAAGGGTGGCTCTGCATCGGTCCGGTGCGACATCTGTCAGTCCCAATGGCATCCACTATGATATGATCCGTCATCTCTCAAGAATCCACTAGCTGTCTGTAAAGTTCTGGTTAACAAAAAAACGATGGTTAAAACGGATGGTTAATTGATTTTTTAGAAGAGCATCAAATTTTGTTACCATCACAAAGCGGCTTCTGCCGACATCATTCAGCGTTTTTATCATGTCCTGCACCTTGAGGCGTCTGTTCATGAGGCATTTGTGCGTAGGCAGCACCTGGTGTCTGTATTTTTTACATAGCTTACGATAGAGCATGGCGTCACGGTGTTCTCCGTGACCTCCACCGAGAGTGGGTTGTGAGGAAACCTCCCAACATTCATTTCCAATTTTCTTCGTAATCGTGTGCTCCAGGTGCGCCTGGGTACTACGCTCTGCATTTTCCCATCAAGAACAAGCTGCTCCTCAAGGCTGCATTCTATCGATGATATTGTTCATCCTCCGCATTAACTGTTTTCTCAAAAATCTTCCTCCTGCGGTTTCGGCTACCGTTTATGTTGACGATTTACACATCTGAGCGCCATCAAGCATGCATTTCATTGAAAGGCAGCTGCAGTCTGCGATTAACCAGATTGTTAAAGCGGCTAACAACAATGGTTTTGTTCTTTCTTCCAACAAGACAGCGTGTGTCCATTTCTGCCAGAGGTGTGGCCTCCATCCTGACCCAGAGCTCTATTTAGACCATGCAGCAATATCAGTTTTGCCGGAGACCAAGTGTCATGCGCTCACCTATTGCTCGCACGTTCGACGGCTAAGGACTTCCTGTCTGAGAGCTTTGTCAATCCTAAAGATTCTTGCTTCTGTCTCCTAGGGTACAGACAGGATTTCTTTATTCCGTAATTACCATTCTCTCATTCATTCTAAACTGGATTATGGCTGTATAGTGTGTATGGCTCTGCGCATCCTTCCATTCTCCGCCGGTTGGATACCATCAAGGGCTGCGTCTTTGTACAGGAGCATCATACCTGCAACTACTGCAGATTCTATGAATTTTTATTTTGGTATTATATGATATACATGCAATTCTTGAGCAAATTCGCAAAATTTCGTTGTTGTTGTTTCTTAAGATCATTCTCAAGATCGATGTAAAACTGAAGAAAATTGGAGGGTGGTGGGGTCGTTTTCCGTTTGTGGATGGTATTTCACGTTTCAAAACTTTGAAAACGGTAGTTAAATGGGGTAAAAAGTTTTGCCATAATCATAATTTTTTTACGCCCGATGTTGCCTTTGTGTCCAGCATTCTTGTCAAATATCATTTTATTGCATAAATGTTTGTATTTCAGCTTGAAACTGTAGGCAACAATTTGCGAAAACGGAAGTCAGACGCCGCAAAAACATTTTCCCGTAATCATCCGGCGTAAGAATCTTCTGCGAATTCGAGGAATCCCGCCATTTTTGTTGTCATTTTGTTCATTCACGAGATCGACGCATAAGTGAACAGAAATTGGGGGGGGGGGGGGGGGGGGGGACAGGGAGATGTTCGTCGGAGGACGGAATTCCATCTTTACGAAACTTTCTAAAACGGAAGGTCGACTGAGTTCAGATTTTTCCCGTAATCATAATTTATTTTTGTCGCTATGTTGCCTCTTTCTAGTATTTTCCAGCTAGAAAATTGGGGTGAAATTTCAAAAACCGGAAGTCAGATGAAACAATGATTGCCCCCAACCCGGGCGGTGTTCCCATTCTCCTACATTGTTAAATATCCCCAGTCCTGTAAGTTTTTGCATTTCAGCTTGATAAGGGAGATGAAATTTCCCCAAAACGGTAGTAACAAATTTGGAAAATTGATAAAAAATACATGCATTTTTTTTTACAAATTTCGGATTTCCCGTCTGTCGAGCACTGTGGAATTGTGAATGCGTCTGACTGAGTTTTACTGGTGGAAGTTTCGAATTAAAATTTTGCAGTGTTAGCTATCGTGCCCTCACCAGGGGAATCAACTTTGTGTTTCTCACATGTTAAGTTCATTAGTGTCTTTCTTTGTTGTGATGTTTTATTGTGGCTCGTATTTCTTTTTCACAAAGAGATTGATCATTTCATAAAAAAAGTGTATGTGTGCAGCACAATAATTTTAGTTATTATTGACTAGGCTCTTGCCAATGTTGGCAGATATGGAGCATTTCGCCCATCACCCATTCCCAGCCTTTATGCCGACACGAACGAATGATCTAAACATATACGGAGGGTAATTTTAACCGACAGGGTTAGTCTTATTTCAGCAACAATTGTGAATTGAATTCTCAAGGTGATACACTGACAGAGTAATTCAGAATGTTTTGGGTTGTTCATCTTTGTGTGTGATGAATGAAATCGTTACTTTGAGTGTTCTTGTTTCTTGTGACTTTGTAACATAATTACACTGGATAGACTTGTTTCTTATCCATGATGTTTTGTGTCTCGTGCCGACATGTTTTGTGTCTCGTGCCGACATACATATGTTTTATGCTACTTTTTAAAGAAAAACTTATAAAAAAAAATTGAAAGCATGGTTACAGACAGGATTTTTGAAAAGACCAAGGAGTAATGCACAGTAGGAAACAAAATAATAAGCTAGTGTCATCCATTTTCTGAGGCTAATTCTCAACTTAGTGTCAGTACATTTACTTGTGTTATAAATCTCACAAGAGGATCTGATTTGGAGCCAAAGCCTGTATGTATCTTATATTGTGAAATTCTGGCAAATAAATCTATGAATGCTGCTAATCTTAGTTGCTGTTTCGATGGGGAAAGGAGAACATTCCTTCCATCACTTTCTTCTACATGACAAATGATGAATACTTGGAAGAACACAGACTTTTAGAGACATGGTTTGATGACACTGTAACAGGTACTCAGAGGTTTCATGCATTTCATACCAGTAAGCTCGCAAAAAGTGGAGACTAAAGTGTCTTCTGAATCTGAAGAAACTTTGGTACATTGTGTTATAGTTAGTTCAGATACGGTCTTTGAACACATTAAAGGTTTTGTAGCCTGTGCATACGATCCATTTGGTGGGTGGGATGTGTACTTTCAAAAGATCATGTAGAACATGGAGATCTTTTCTTTCATCCTTGTGGGCCAGCTCCCACATTTAGTTATCCAAGAAAATCTGATATTCTTACATATTGGCTGAAGCGAAAAGAGATGACACGGTCATCATATATTTTATCAAAGAAAAAAATTTCTGTATCAGTAAGTAGTAACATAATGGTATAATGGTATGTGTGCATCTGTATTAATAATGCAGAGCTAGATATGTAAAATATGTTAACTTAAATGTTTGCATGCCTGCAAAAAAATTAAATTTTTATGATACCAGGTGATACCATCTTGAAATTTTGACTGAGCCTTTAATAAATGTGTACCAATGTGTGTGAATTTTTTTAAATTTCATTTTTTTTTTGGAAATTGTAAAATATTTTTTTTTTTGAAAACTGGCAACAAAAAAATGTACTCAAAAACAATGCATGTTTTATATCAAATGAAAGCCCTCTTCATAAGCTTTAAAATGAGACCATGCCATACCCAGCTGTGTAGCTGAAGCAGGTCTCTTGCAAATTGCATTTAAAGTTCCAGTGGCAAGAAGTTTTTGAGACATTTTGGCAATTTTGAAAATTAAATAACTCAAAAATCAGCAAAAGAAAAAATCAAAAAAAAAAAAAAAATTCTGCTTTTGAGATGCTAATAGACAAATATCCCCCAAATTAGACAAATCCATGACATCAAACTACAAAATTTATTTTTTCTTGGTTGATTTCATATGAAATTACCTTAATGTAAAACCTCGTATCTATTGATAATACAAGGTGTGGGCAAATATGAATTATAATATGTTCGTAGTTCAACAATGCAGCACGGTGCTTTGAAAGCGGTAATATGTGGCAGGTGACAGCACTGATCCAAGGTCTTTCACCCACCTCTTGTGTGCTACGGCGCCGTTGGTTAGTTGGGCTGAAGATGAGCAAAGCGAAGGTACAGTTTAGTGTGTAACCGGGCATTACACTGAAGAGCAAATGAATTAGAGATACCTGTCTAGTAACGTGTAGCACCACCTTTCGCTCTGATGACGGCAGCGATTCGTCTCGGCATGGACTCTACAAGACACCGGAAGCGTTGGATCCATGACCCCTGAACAAGCTCCCATAGTTCACGAAGATTTCATGGAGGGGGTCAGAGCCTCGAACATCTCTCTCGATGGCATCTCAGGTGTGCTCGATGGGATTTAGGTCAGGTGACCTAGCTGGCCAAGGAAGCGAGGTCACGTCAGTAGAGTGTTCATCCAATCATTCGGATACGATTCGAGAGCGATGGCACAGTACATTGTCTTGTTGCAGGATGAGGTCCCCAGTGGGACGTTGAAGACGCACAAACGGGAGCAAATGGTCGTCCAGGATATCCCGGTAACGTTGACCTGTGAGGGATGATGTCACACGTACCAGGGGTCCCATTTCAGTCCACGTAAACAGTCCCCAGGCGAGAATGCCACCCCCACCAGCTTGAAGAGTACCCTACTGGCAAGAAGGATCCATCGCTTCATGTGGTTTGCGCTGTACTCGTATCCTGCCATCCGCATGTACCAACGTGAATCTCGACTCATCGGTCCAGGCAACATTTTTCCACATGTCTAGGGTCCAGTGGCGATGTTCCCGCGACCATGCTAATCTTTGCACCCTGTGATGTTCGGTCAGCAGCGGTACCCTCGTGGGACGATGGCTTCTATACCCCATAGCGAGGAGATGGTTCTGGATGATGTGGCTGCTTACACGTTTTTGTGCACCAGCGTTAAATTGCCGAGCGATTTTTGCACTGTGGCCCGTTTATCCGCTGTTACAATGCAAGCTAGCCGACGATGACCCCGCTCATCCACACGCTGTTGTCTACGGCAGTTGGCCCTTGCAAGGATGGTTTTACCGGATTCGATGTACTCACGGTGCACCCGTGACGCAGTGGCTCATGAAAATCCCAGTGCCTGCACGACTTCCGAGATGGAGTGACCCATTCGTCGGGCCCCGACAATTTGCCCACGATCAAATGCGCTTAGATCCTTCGTCTAACCCCTACTGCATCCGACTCTTACTGACTCCTGTCGCATCACTCCTTATATTGTCGGATCGCTGCATACGTCATGTCGTTTCCATTTACAGGGCCGCCCACAGCACCACATTTGCATAACGCCAGCTGTCTGTAATTCAATTATCTTCAGTTTGTAATCATATTCCTGCCAAAAGAAGGTTGTAAACCATTGGAAATCTGTTCATGATTCAGTAGATAGTATGGTGAGAATACCCTGTCCAATGTGAGTGTCCCCGCACGGGGATAACTGGTTTTCCAGTTATTTGGGGAGCGGCGCCCCCACGGCCCGAGCTGACCTTGTGACTGGTCAACATCTGATGTCATGCCACAGCTTGTTTTTTTCTTATTTTGGTGCTGTTGGTGTTTGCAGGGACGGCTGTTCATCCAGCTGTTGGGGAGTCGCGTCCCCACGTTCCCGAGCTGGTCTTGTGTCTCGCATTTTCGTTTTTATTTATTTTCTCCACTGGCTAGTTGCCCGTGTTGTATTCTCTACCTAATCGCTACCACGTTATGTACTAACACCCCGGTCTTGTGGTTTTCTTACCCTCCACCACTAACTGATTTCTATTAACCGCTCAGTTCGTAGGTTGCTGAGATTCCGTTTAGGTTCCCTGCCAGGTTTTGTCTTTTTTGGATTTATTTTTTTTTTCCTTTTAGCTGGTTTGGGTGCTAGACCTACCTGCATGTTTGCCGCGTGCGGAAGACCCGTGAGGCGGAAATGGGATGTCTGGCGGCTGAGGTCGCAGGAGACCGGTTAAGTGCCTCCTGTGTACCAACACTCCTCTTCGACCCCGGCTTCGCTGTAAACGGGAGGCTAGAGACTAACCCACCTCTAGTCAGAAGTCTTGTACCAAGTTGTGTACAGGGCTTTAGCGGCTTTTTTGTCGTATGGCACGGCAGGGTGAGCCCGGGGGCTGTGGGATCATGCCAAAGGCGTTGGCATGACGGTACCAGGAGGCCGAAGTGTCCGCCGAGTGCGTGTGATCACAGCCAATGGACTATATCTGCAATGTATAAGCTCCAGAACTGTGTCTAGCGTCATTTTCTTGGCTTGCGGACCTCCAGTTCTCCCTTGTAGGGCTCGGTGGTGGGTGGAGTAGTTTGCAGACGAATCTTCCTCCTTTTTTCCATGGGCAAAAACAAAAAGAAAAACTCCAACTTTAAGTCACCTGAGAAAATGATAGTTGCAAACGACTCTCCTTCGTCTTCTCAACCTACCAAGTCTCATACCCTTAAACGGTCTTTAGACCTTGACCTGGACCAAGAATGTGGAACCTCTTCTTTCGGCAGCTGTACCAGTCGCTCCGAAGCGTCGTCTCCCCTCGATTGCTGTGACTACGCATGCTACACACTTACTTGTAGAATCCATCGATCCGAATGAGAGACTCTCCACCAGATCTCCCTTTTTCATTTCTAAAGCTTTGGACGCTGCGGTTGGCCCCTTGAAGTCTGTGAGGAAGCTTCGCTCTGGGGACCTGCTTGTTCAAACTTGCAGTGTTTCTCAGAGTAACGCTTTTCTGCGCCTCTCTAGTCTTCAAGGCATTCCTGTCAAAGTGACACCTCACCCGTTTCTTAACACCTCTCGGGGTGTTATTTCGGAGTTTGATCTCTTGCCATGCAGTGAAGAAGAATTAGTGACTGAACTTGCAGACCAAGGTGTTATTGCTGCACGTCGTATGATGTTCCGGCGTGATGGTTCTTTCATTAAGTCTAAAAATGTGATCTTGACTTTTAACTCCCCGAAAGTTCCGACCGAAATCAAGGCTGGCTACTTGGTCTGTGGCGTTCGCCCGTACATTCCCAGTCCTCTGCGCTGTTTCAGGTGCCAGAGGTACGGGCATTCCCAACGTTTTTGTAAGAGTTCCGCTCGTTGCGCAAATTGTGGCTCCAGTGAACATGACGGGGAAGGTTGCACTTCTGCGGCCTCCTGTGTTCACTGTGGTGAGGCCCATGCAGCTTACTCCCGCACTTGTATGAAATGGAAGGACGAGATGGCGATCCAGCGTCTCAAGTCCCTGGAAGGCCTCTCGTACCCTGCTGCCAAGGCCAAGTTGGGTATACCCACCACCCGACAGCGTACTTTTGCCGCGGTAGTTCAGTCTCTGCCACAACCCGTGCAGCCCTTTGTTCCGCGCCCTGTAGCTCTCGCCGCACTTGCCAGGCGATCTACAGTTGAACAAGCCACACAGGTGGATTTCACCGAGCTCCAGCTTATTCGACCAGCTGGGTCTGCGCCTTCTCTTTTGAAGACGCCCACCTCTTCCGGTTCCCCGCAGACAGCCTGCACGTGCAGAAGACCCGGCCCTCAATCCGCAAAGGTGTGCAGTGTCCATCCAACTGTCGCGGTCCGCATGACCAACATTGAAACTGTCTCGGCCTCAGCGAGGTCCCCACCCTCACCCAACATTATAGAGGAACATAGGGGGAGGAGAGTGACAGTTCGTCCCCAGCCTCAACCAGCATTGCAGAGGAACATGGGGGGGAGGAGAGTGACAGTTCGTCCCTCGCCCTCTGCCAGCGTTGCAGAGGAGTGTGGGGGGAGGAGAGTGACTGTTCGTCCTTCTCCGTTAGTAATTTTTTTTATAAATCTGATTAACTACCTTGTCTTCCCTGCTTTCATCATACTCTTTTTCAACTTTTCCCAAGCCTGTCTGCTCTTACTCATTTTCCACGCTTTTCAAAATCTGTGACTGATCGTTCTTTGTCTGGCGCTCTTTGGCCAAACCTGGCCCTTGCGCCACTAAAATCCACTAACCAACCAACCAACCAATGTGAGTGTCTATAAGTGAAGCAGTGCATTTAAAAATGGAATGGAAATGGTAGAGAATGAACCTCATTAGCGCCACGTTTTCTGTTAGGGAAGGTTATGGCCACCATCTTCTGGGACTCTAAAGGTGTACTGTATGTGGATTTCCTCACAGTTAATCGCATAATAAACGCTGAATGTTACTCTATAGTTCTCGAAGACCCAGTAAAGACAGCTATCAGGAGCAAGCGAAAAAGGGCACAAACATCTGTCATTTCTCCAGGATAACGCCTGTCCGCACGTGGCTGCTTGGACCACGGAAACCACCCAAAAACTGAAATGGAACATTCTATCACATCCTGCATATGGTCCAGACCTTGCACACTCGGACTATAACCTCTTTGGCCCTCTAAAGGCGTATCTGGGTGGGAAAAGGTTTGGCAGTAATGAGGATGTGATACGGGCTGTTCGGGAGTTGGCTACACCAACAACCAAAAGACTTCTTACTGAGGGGCATCCACAAGCTTCCGATCTGCTGGCGCAACTGCATCGCAAACCAGGGGGATTATGTTGAAATGTAGCAACTTCAGTTTTGGACAATGCATCAATGTTTTTGTTCTATTTACAAATTATAAATCATATTTGCCCAACCTGGTACCTTTCTAAACAGTTTTCTTGGGACACTTAGGAAGCTGATACCACAATAGCTCTTGCATTCAGTCTAATTACTTTTTCCCTTATACAAAGGAACAATGGTAGCACCCCTCCAATCCTGAGCCATTCTTAACTCCTAGTCAAAAACTGACAAAATTCAGTTAACCGCTGAATTACGGAGTCACCGCCATAGTTTAACAACTCAGCAGTTATGCCATCTACTCCCTAAGCTCAGCCATTTTGAAGAGATTTTAAAGCTTTACAAACATCTTTCATTGATGTCCCTTCTATGCTTCCTTCTCTCACTGTGGCATCACCTGCTTTTGCCTCATAATCACCTTTGCTTTCATGTTCTAATAACTCACAGAAGTATTCACCCCACCTTTCACTTAACTCATTAGGCTCCAGTATCATTTCCCAGATCCAATTCTTCAGACAACTTAGAATTTTATTTCCCCTATTTTTTTCTATGTCTTGTGTGTGTTCAGAATGTTTTCCCATCCTTCCAAAAATCCAATGCATGCCTTTCCACCTTATCCTTCCTGTATTTTGCTTTAGTATGATAAACTGCCTTTGCTGTTTCGTGCTTCTTACAGTGTTATTCCACCTTAGAAACTCTACCTTGCAACATTCCCAAATATGCTTCCTTATTTCTCTTTACAGATTTTTTAATCTCACTGTTCCGCCGCCTCGGTGGCGCAGTGGTCTAAGGCGCTGGCCTATGATCATTTGTCCGTAAGGGGTCCGGGTTCGAATCCCGGTCAGGCATGGATGTTGTGTTTGTCTTACGGCACTGGCTCTCTCCTTTCCCTGGAACCAGTGACCCTAAATTAGGGACGGGCGACTGCTTATAGCCCATTGAGTTGCTCACGGTGGTCGTTAAACCTCCAATCAAAAAAAAAAAAAAAAAAAAAATCTCACTGTTCCACCAAACATTACATTTAATGCAATTCACTGTTGCTTTCAACATGTTTATTGAGAAAACCTGGATGGAGGAAACAGAATGCCTGTATTTACAATGCCAACAGAAACATAATTAACAACATATGTGCAGTACCATGGACCTCTTCAGTGACAACACAGTTCTTAAAACAACTCCACTTCTTTTCCACACCCCTCTTGCATAACTTCAACTCATTCAGTTGTTCACTGAGTATTTCAGGGTAACGCTGATGCTCTTCAGAGAGCTTTTCAACCTTTATGCTTGGCATCTTCCTATTCCCCATTCACTAACCAACATGCAGTTTGATTTGTAACTGTAACAGGTAATGATCAGAGCCAACATCTGCACATCACATGACTGTCAACAATTAAGTGCTTTAGATACTGACCATGAACAACAAAATCTATTACACTCTTTTCCCCCTAGAGTATGATTCACCCAAGTACACTTGTGGTTGAAAAACGTATTAGATTTGCACAATCCATTCTCAGTTCAGAGTTCAGTTAGTCTTTCAGCATATCATTCACACCAGGTTTATTAAACTGACCCAGAAGATTATCAGAAATATCATTCTTAACACCTACTCTAGCATTGGATCTCCTGCTATTACTTTCTCTTTAGCACCAATGGCTCAAAACAGCTTTCAGCTCATTCCAGAAATCAGCTTTCATATCAGAAGGTTCCGAAATCACAAGGAGCATACACTACAACAATAACTATTCTCTGAAGTTTCACTTTCAAATGAATCCAAAAAATACTATACTTTGTCGCTATAGTGAATCAAGTTGTTCTTCATCTTTTCATTTGAAATCACACCTACACTAGCTTGTCTGCTTACATTATCTAACACTTCAGACCTCACGCTGATCATTTCATTAACTTCTATCCCAATTGTTTTCTTTTTAACTTCACTTACACGCAGCACATCCAGTGTCCTCTAGTATTCCATACATCAAGCTTACATTCACTCAACAAAGATCTCCTTCTCATATGCTGTTTATTAGTTCCAGGTCAATTCTTTGGTGGACCAGCACCCTGAAGCGTGGTAGGTCCACCGTATCCTACACTTGGATTCTTTCAATTCTTCCTTTGGGTCTTGAAAATCATAAAAGTACATCAGTGTGGGGTATTAGCTGACAGTTCCAGTTGGCCATTCCACCTAAGGGTTTTGAAACAAAACCCAGTGTGTTGGGTGTCTTATCACTAACACGCAGAACTAGCTGGTACACAACAATATTTCTACCAGAACTTAATGTTGTGTCAGCTTCTTAGATTTGTAGATGCCCTTCTTGCTATCATGTGCAATGTTTAAGCTGTTGCTTGCATTTTCACCAAATCAGAATAAAGACAGTAATTTTGCAACAAAAAGTGCCCAATGAATCTCCAAAAAGCGTACGTTTCCTGTCATTTTTTTCTTTTGTCGCCTCACCTTTGCTTTCTTTTTCATTGCTGTTTCTCCCTGCTGACTTGGTTTCCTTCCCCATCATTTTTCTCGCCATCATCCCGCCCACCCCTTGCTTTGTTTTTTATACCCCTTGTTTCATTCCATCGTCACTGTGTCGCCCTGTGTACTTGGTATCCTTCCCCATCATTTTTTTCTTTCTGTGATAGCTACCGTGCGCTGCTTAGCTCTGTTGTTTTTCCATCCCCATTGTCTTTTTTCATATTGCAGAAAAGCACTGGTGAACCCCAAGAGCAACTTTTGCAAGGGCTTTTGTATGACAGATAAGGGAAAGAGGTGTTTCTTTGGCGGTTTGCCACAACAAAAGCAGCCACAGGAGCAGCACTCACTGTTTCGGTTTGGGCCAGTCAGTGTGTCATCGGTTGTGGCTTTGCTCAGTCCTGGTCTTTGTATATATTCTCACAACTGCAGGCATCAGCAAATATAGGTAAAGTGCGAACGCCTATTTGTTTTTATTCTTGAATTCTATTTAAAGTACAAAATTTTATTTAGCCAATTCATTGTGCTTGCATTTTCATACGTAAGTATAGCAAAAAATAGAACAATAAATTTGGCTAATTTGTATAGCAATTTGCTACAATCTTTGCTGACAAAATAGCCAAATTGCTACAAGAGAAAAAATGCCAGCTTAAACACTGGCCATGTGTGTCATTTTTGTTCAGCAGATCACCCTGTAGAAGCAAACCCATTCCTATTATGAAAACCACTTTATTTCTTAAAATCATAGTTTGTATTTGATAATCAGTGTTGTAGTAGGTAACTGAAGTTTGCAATGGAAAAGTAACTTTTTGGCATGATTTGTTCTCTTGAAATAATTCATGTCCCACCTTTGTGATATGAAAAGAGTTTGGTAGTGTTGAATATTATGGAGATGCATAAGTCACATATAACTTAAAAATATGTATAGTTTGTATTTTAAGTATGCAAAAAAGAAAAAATTCCCAGTGATTTATTTATTGTTGCTGAAGTGAAGTTTCATGGACATTTTTATCTTACAAGAAATTCTTTCAGGCTTAGTGTGTCAAATGACTTAAAGTATGATGCAGAACGTGATTTAAGAGATATTGGTGCTTCAAAAATAGAAGTTCATGCTTTAAATAAGGTGAGTTTCTTTTTTCTCTTCCCGGTAAAATAAAATGAGATGTTTATTTTAAATACATTTGAAATGCATGACACTTTTCCTTTTATTATGTTTCAGCATGAGTATTCCCATAATGTATTTATACCTTGTTGCTCTGAAAGTTCTTTGCCACTCTGGTGGCGCAGTGGTCTAAGCGCTGGCTTAGTCTGCATTGGGTCCTGGTTCGAATCTCAGTGAGGCATGGATGTTGTACTCTATAAATTTCACTAAATTATGAGTTTTACACAGGAATAAGGAAATAACTTAGTCAAATTTTCGGGTAGCACCCCTACCCTTCCTCAGGACTACACTATCGTAGGTGTTGCCATTCATTAGCTAAATTCCAATCTTTCACATCATTTAATGTTGTACCTCTTCTCTCGATTTCCAGTCCTTCTGACAATTTTCTCTTGAAAAAGTGCTGTTGATGTTTCAGAACTTCTACAGAGTCCCAAAGAATTCTGTCCTGTATTTTGAACATGTCTGTCCAAACCTGTTTTGCTTGTCAAATTTTTAATTGCAGCTTTATGTTCTGCTAATCTGGTCTTAAGCTGTGCCTGTTTCTCCTACATAGCTGAGACCACACTCACACTTAATGTTGTAGACCACTCCTTCCTTATTATTAATGTTCTAAATTCTTCTGAAATGTTAAAACTTGCTCAAAAGGAGGAACTAGAAAAAGTTTTGGAAGATAATAATTACCTTTATCAGACTGGCTCCATGATTACAAAATAAAATTGTTAACTACCTTCCAAAATTAAAGCAAAAAGAAGAAAACATCCTGTTACAAGAAGGAGTGGTCTACAACATAAAGTGTGAGTGTGGTCTCAGCTATGTGGGAGAAACAGGCAGACAGCTTAAGACCAGATTAGTAGAACATAAAGCTGTAATTAAAAATTTGCCAAACAAAACAGGTTTGAACAGACATGTTCAAAATACAGGACATAAAGTTCTTTGGGACTCTGTTAGAAGTTCTGACACATCAACAGCACTTTTTCAAGAGAAAATTGTCAGAAGGACTGAAAATTGAGAGAAGAGGCACAACATTAAATGATGCGAAAGGTTGGAATTTAGCTAATGAATGGCAACACCTACTGAGGAAGGGTCGGGGTGCTACCTGAAAATTTGACTCTTAAGTAATTTCCTTTATTCCTGTGTAAAACCCATAATTTAGGGAAATTTATAGTGTATCAAGTCTAGGAATAGCCGTGACATCAATTATTACCAAATGATTGTTGTGTTTGTCTTATGTCCTTGGCTCTCTCCCTTCCCTGGAACCAGTGGCCCTAAATTAGGGACAAGCTACTGCCTGTAGCCCACTGAGTTGCTCACAGTGAAAGTTAAGCCCCAATAATTAAAAAATATATATATATTTTATAATGGGGTGGATGAACTTTGAAGTTTACATTTCCTGCCAAATAATATGTGTGGACCTTATATTTTTGACTTGATAAATATGTCTAGTGCCTTACAAAGCATTAAAAATCAGAATTTCTTGATTTTGTGTGATTTTTATGTTCTTGAATTTTGGTTTTGATAGTTCCTTGAAATAGTGTAACTTCTTTTTTTTTTTTAATAGAATTCATAATTAGAAAACTTTCATATTTTTGTGGAACAGAAGTTGTGACCAGATATCCTATTTTGTGTTAGTGTATGCTAAATGTTGAACTTACTGCAAATGTTCTTCAAGTTGAATATATTCATGACATGAATTAGGCTTAAATCTTGTTAATATGCCTTTTTCTTGCACTGTTAATATATATTTCCCCATTAATATCAGTGACACAGAATTTTCACTCTAAAATTTACTTGTCTATGTACTGTATATCATTCATCATCATTATTTAGCCATTATCAATCCACTGCTGGATGAAGGTATCACCAAGTTTCTTCCACAATGGTCTGCCTTGCGCAAGTCTCCACCATGTCACTCTAGCATGCTTTCGAATTTCATCCCACCCATCCCGCATGTGATCTTCTCGGTCTTTTCCTGTGCTGTGAAATCCAGTCTAGAATTTTGGTTGTCCAACGGTGGTCCATTCTTCTGGCAACATGTCCAGCCCATTGCCATTTCAGGGATTTTATTCTGATCATGATGTCTTCCACTTTTGTCATTTTCCTTATCCATGAGTTCTCTTCTTTATCTCTCCTGGTTACACCAAGCGTTCATCTCTCCACACTCTTTCAGTTGCCTGCAGTCTTTGTATGTCTTTTTTAGTTAAGGCCCACGTCTGTGCTCTGTGCATGAGCACTGGAAGGATGCGTTGATTTAAGCACTTTTCTTTTAAGACATAATGGCATATTGCTCTTAAAAATTGTACTGTTTCTTCCAAATGCTCTCCAACCAAGTTTTATACATCGATTAATTTCATCATCAATGTGACCTTTGCTTGATATCTGCTGTCCAAGATAAATGTAGGTATCCAGAGTGTCTACTGGCCATAAAAATCGTGAAAGTCACAAATTCAGAAAAGGGTCATGAAAAAGTAACTAATTTTGATTTGGGGTCATGAATTTATTTTTAGTAATTGTTCATTTTTTGGCAAAAATCTTAGGTAATTCGCCATGCACCGACCACATAAGTCATAGATGTGGTGTCCATCTAACAGTTCAAGTATTTGGCCCCCTCTCACAAAGAAAACTGATAAAGCAAAAAGTATCTTAGCATAAACATGTGTACATGATGTTTCCCAAATTTTGGGATAAATTTAGCAATTTAAATTATGCCACTTATGGAGTCAGGACATTTTCCAGGTATAAATGTTAAAGAAGGTTGTGTGATGAAATCTTATAGCCTAATAGTGAGTATTTCAACTTACTTTTAAGCATACTCAAAGTATGATGAGTAAATTTTGGTTACTAGCAGAACAGCAGACTCTGCCTTTTACAAGGATATATATATGTATATATATATATATATATATATATATATATATATATATATATATGGACCTTCCAATCTAAAATTTCGGCTGTCCATCGATGATCTGTCCTTCTGGCAGTATGTCCAGCCCATTGCCATTTCAGGGATTTAACTCTGATCATGATGTCTTCCACTCTTGTCATACAGGAAAAGACCCAGAAGAAGACCACATGGGAGATGGGTGGATGAAATTCGAAAGTATGCAGGGGTGACATGGAGGAGACTGGCACAAGACAGACCGTTGTGGAGGAAACTTGGGGAGACCTTCGTCCAGCAGTGGATTGATAATGGTTGACAATGATGATGATGATATGGACCTTAACTAAAAGAGACATACAAAGGCTGCAGACAACTCAAAGCAGCATGGAGAGGTGCATACTTGGTGTAACCAGGAGAGATAAGAAGAGGAACTCGTGGATCCGAAAAATGACAAGAGTGGAAGACATCATGATCAGAGTTAAATCCCTGAAATGGCAATGGGCTGGACATACTGCCAGAAGGACAGATCATCGATGGACAGCCGAAATTTTAGATTGGATTCCAAGGGACAGGAAAAGACCCAGAAGAAGACCACATGGGAGATGGGTGGATGAAATTCGAAAGTATGCAGGGGTGACATGGAGGAGACTGGCACAAGACAGACCGTTGTGGAGGAAACTTGGGGAGACCTTCGTCCAGCAGTGGATTGATAATGGTTGACAATGATGATGATATATATATACACACACACTCACACGAGTATACAGAAGTCTTTCAAAAGTGTTAATGGAAATTTTTTATTGGTCATGAAATTGCATTTACCAAATTCCAGCTTTTGCCCATCAATCAACAAAATCTTTATTTCTTGTAAAAGCATCAGTTTTGTCTTCTGAAAGTTCATTTTTAATCCCACTTCTTTACTCTTGTCAGCAATTTCCTGGACCATACTCTGCAGCTCTGAAAGGGTTCTTACAAAAATGACTGTCATCAGCAAAACGAAGGTGAGTTGAATAATCTCCATTAATCTTTAACACTTTGTTTTCCCAGTTCAATGATTGAAAGACATGTTGCAATGTGGCATTAAAGAGTTTGGGAGATATGGTGTCACCTTGTCTCACTTCCTTTCCAATTTTTATTGGTGTTGTATCCTCAAATAACCAAACCTTTGCACTTGCATTTTCGTAGAAGTAGCTTAGAAAAAAAAAAAAAAAAAAAGTTGTGTTACAGAAAATTTCTTGAACACAGATAATGTAATCAAGTATACACAGTTGTAATGTAATTTCATGTTAGGTGCTGTTAAACATTTGTATTAAATTATTCTCAAGATCTCTTAACTCCAAAATCTCTAAATGGTAGTTTAGTTTCTCTCTGTATATACACTACCGGACAATTGCTAAGGGCGGATGACAATAGCAACGATAGCTACCATAAAATGGAAGGCAGGAAAATGTGGACATTAGCATAAGTGCGGGATACAGTAAGACGTGCTGTGCGTATGCAAATTTTGGATTGCCGAACTTGTTCATGACGTCATAGCGCTGATAAGAAATATAAAGGATTTGATGCGTATTGACCGTTGTTGTTCAAACGCAAAGTTGAAAGGGAAAAAATCAATTGACGAACTTGCAATTTTCAGTATGTCTTCCCGACATCACCTAGATGATTTTACGCGTGGCCGTATTATTGGCAAGATTGAAGAAGGGCGAAAAATAACAGATGTTGCCAGGGAGTTTGACGTCAGCCACAGTGTTGTTTCAAGACTTTGGAAATCATTTCAAACAAATGGAGAGTGTAGCAAACGTCACGGGGGAGGTCGTGTTCGCAGTACGACACCTGCAGAAGATCAGTACATAGTGCTATCAACAAAAAGACACCGATGCAGCACAGCTAGTGAGGTAGCAAATCAGTTTATTTCTACTACTGGCAAGCGCATCTCCCGAAAAACTGTCGCCAGATGTTTGCATGAAGGAGGACTATACGCCCGCCGTCCTGTTGTGTGCATCCCATTGTCCAGAAGTCACCGTACCGCCCGTTTGCAATGGTGCCATCAACATCGCAATTGGACTGATAACGACTGGTCTGCTGTCCTCTTCTCAGATGAGAGTAGATACAGTCTATCGTCTGATTGTCGACGGCAACTGATCTGGCGTGATAGTGGTACTGCATATTGTCCAGCAAACGTATAGGAAAGGGACCGATATCCGACATGTAGTGTCATGGTATGGGCTGGCAGCATGATCAATGGCCGTACGTCCCTCTACGTGCTTCCAACTGGGACTATGACTGGCCAACGATACATTAATGATGTTCTGCTACCTCATGTTCGCATGTTCCGTGGTGCTGTCGGTGATAGATTCATTTTCATGGACGACAGCGCAACATGTCATCAAACAGTCGCTGTCCTGGAGTGTCTTGAGAGCGAGGATATTAAACGCCTCGTATGGCCAGCACGTTCTCCAGATCTGAATCCCATTGAAAATGTGTGGGATGCTTTCGGGGAGGAGTCTTGCTGGTCGCCAATGCCCTCCAATAAACAAGGACACCCTCATCCGTGCACTGACAGAGGAATGGGATAAATTACCCCAACAGCTGCTTGATAATGTTGTGCAAAGCATGACACGACGTGTGGAATCTTGCATCGCCCTCCATGGTGGCCATATCCCGTATTGGCATCTTACGCCGGAACGCCTGCGGACGGTAATTGAATTTTTTTCACGTTTACGTATTCTGCACAAAATGGCCTGTTTGTCCCTTGAACACGTTCCAAAGCCTTCTGGATTTCAGAGCACAATAAATTGTCTTTCTTGTAATGTCCTGGCATTCTGACATTATTTTATTTCACTTGGCATCCAACCGCACTTACTTTTTTTATGCGCTATATAGCCGTTTATGATCCATCCTTAGCAATTGTCCAGCAGTGTATGAATTTTTAGGTGTGTTCATATGATTTGTAGTTGTATGATGTAACTTTTTATTAGCTTTTAAAGATTTTGTTTTCTTGAACAGCATTGAATAACCATTCAGATTTACCAAATTAATGCTGTTCTATCTAGTCTGCTTATTTCACTGGTTTGACTTGTGAAGATTCTGTTAAACACTTTTAATATTTTTATCCAGGTTTCTTTTTCTAAGAAATGTTTGGCCTTTATAAATATTAATTTGGTATAAACTCTAGAAATAAGGAACAAAATCTTTTCTTTGAAATCACTTCACTCATAAGATGCTTATGAACATCTTCCAATAAAAAGTGAAATCTTAAAGGTAGCTGATGTTTTACTCAAATAGTTAAATGTGATGTTTTACTCAAATAGTTAAAATCATTTTTTCTCCAACTTCTGAAGAATTAACAAGTTAGATGTATTAATTTGATAATGCTGATGAATGATTGGTATACTCGTATATTCAGACCTGTTTGTAATCCGGGTGTAGCCCGGAATTCCGGGTTTTTGTCACATTCCAAACCCGTAAATGTGGGTTTTTAAGTTTTGGAAGAATCTGAGATGCTTGAGACATTTCATTTCTAAAAATGCTATGAAAGATCACTAAAAGTTCAAGTTCCATTTTCTTTGGTAATTACAGTGTTAGATTAAAAACACTGCATGTCTGTGCAGATGGTGAATGTAGACAATTTGTGACACCTTGAGTGTTTCTTTTACTTTGATAACAAGCTCTGAAGATAACAGCATGCCGAAAGAAAGGCTTTTTTTCATTATTTTGAAAGTTGCATTTATATATTGTATGTATATAAATAATTTGGTTATATTAGATTCAGTTAATCCAATGAGCTACTTTTAGAAATTAAGTGGAATCCACTGTAGGCTTCAAGTAAAACTGATCTACATAGGCTGCTCAAATAACATAATATGAAGTGCGAAATTTGTTTTCAATGATGCAATGTCTGAAGGATTTTGCACAGTGAAAGAGAATTGGGTACAAGAAAAGATGTGAAGTTTAACTGCATAAGCACTAGGGCCTATTTGTTGTGTAGCTAGTTAATATGTGCGTAATATATGTAAATATTTATGTGCATTATACCAGTATGTATATTGGCACTGCGCTGAAAGTTTAAGTGTTTCTTGTGTCAGCTCACAATCACCCCTGTATATTGCATGGAATCAGATAAAAACTCGGATGCCTCAGGCTTTTCAGGCAGTCATTATTCAAAAAACTAAAGCATTTTCTGCTTTAGAGGTGTGTAACATAAAAAAATCAGAAAAATGTACTGTACAAAGCAGGCAAGAAAAATGTACTGTACAAAGCAGGCAACAAGGCAGTCACTTGTGTGACTACCAGACATTTCCATTTTTAAAACTTCATTATACACAACGATAGACGAAACATTAAAGATAAGGGGGATGGGCAGTTGACATGGGCATTCCCGCACTGACTCGTACAGACACAAACCGAATGCAAGTGTTAAATAAGCAGACAGCTGGGCTTCCCAAAAGTTTATCACAATCAACAAACATGGTGATCTGAGCGACTTTGATCGTGAGCGCAATGTTGGCACAAGACAGATGGTCATTCTATTACCCAAGCTGTAAGAACCCTAGGGTTCCCAAGGGCAAGCGTATTAAGGGTTTACTGTGAGTATACCATTGATGGATGTACAAGCGTCCAGAGAGCAAGTGTTGGCTGACCACATGCCATCAGTGACCAGAGTGACGTAGAATATCCAGGCTTGTACAGACTGACTGCTTGGAAACATTGGTGCAAATCATATCCAGGTTAAATGTTGGATGCCCAAGAAATGTCGGCAAGCGAACGGTACGGTGCACGCTGCACACCCTGGGCTACGGAAGGCTACACTCTGCTCGTCTACCACCGTTGACTGCTCGTCATCAGAAATTAAGTCTTGCCTGGAGCTGGGAACATCAAAACTGGACTCTGGGGTGAAAGAGTTCTGCCAAAAGGCGGAATTCCTCCTTTTTGGAAGTCATCGGGGTTGGGGGGTTGGGGGGGGGGTCCTGAAATTAAGAAAAAAAATAGCTCGTGACATGTGTTGTATATACACCATGGTGACAAAAGTCGCTGGACATCTAGAAGAGAAACACAACATAGCATTTATTGACATACGTTGATACGGTGTTGGAATTCCACCTTAATTGAGGAACTCCGCTTTTTTCAATATTATTTTGGTCATTTGCGAGACCGATGCACAAGCGAACAGAAATTGTTTGGGGGAGGGGTCATTTTTATGAAACTTTCGAAAACGGAAGGTCGACTGAGTTCAGATTTTTTCTGTAATCATAATTTCTTTCTTCTCTCGATATTGCTTCTGTCCAGTATTATTGTTAAATAACATTTTACTGCATAAATATTTGTATTTCAGCTTGAAAATAGGGGGAAATTTTCAAAACCGGAAGTCGGACAGAGCAAAGATTAATTCCATAACTGCCCCCCCCCCCCCCGCATGCGCGATGTTTCCGCTCTCCTGCATTGTTAGATATCCCCGTCCCATAAGTTTTTGCATTCAAGCTTGATAAGGGAGGGGGAAATTCCCCAAAACGGAAGTGAATGAAGTTAGAATATTTGTAAAAATTGATGAATGGTGTTCAAAAGTATTAATATTCTCAAAGTTACATCATTTATATATAAAATAGTTGAAGCTTTGATATCATTCACTCATTCATGGTCCTCAGGATGAAAGTTCTTTCAGCATGATGGGTGAAATTATTGTTATTGGAGGGCATAAAAAAAGGAAATAAAGAAAAGCGACAGTGGAGAAATAGGGAGAGAAAGATACCGGCAGAAAGCAAAATTAAGCAATGGATGCCGTGCAGCTACAGACTCAACAAAGGACAAACTGACAGTGGTCCGCATTCTTGCTGGGTGTTTTGATTTTTCACCCAGTTAAAACATTCAGTCCCCCCCCGGGTCTCGTCTTGTCATAAACTGCAATGTCAGAGGCAGTATCAGAGATGCCAAGTACTATGGATTGTCCGTAGTTTCTACGGATATCATGTTCAAACTACGGACTACGGAGAAGGTGTGAAAAACTACGGATTTTTCCAAAAATCTCAGATATTTCCGGAAAACCTCTTTTTTTTTTTTTAGTTATTTGAAAAAAAGTAGTCAAGCATAGTCAAATGTAGTGTTTTTTGCGGTAACGTCATGAAGCCGTTACACAGCAAGCAAGCGGAAATGTTGCAGCGGAGATCGTTCTGTATGATCACGTGACTTTGTACCTGGCTTGCCGTGTAAAGGCGTTCGTAACACACGACGTCTGTTAACTTCGGGAAAACCTTAACCGCGTCCTGAACTACCGTAAGTTGTTGGAGGTAGACTAGAGTCGATTCCACGTTTTCTGTTCTTGTTGTTAAGTTGATTAGTTGTGGTGTGATGTGAATTGCTGTAGTTATGAAGCGTGCTTCAGTGGCTTCCAGTTCCAGTGGTGTGAAAAAAAAAAAGTAAAAATTCGCAGCAGTGCAAGGAATGTTATTCGTTGGAATTTTCATATTTACAGCGGTCGCGTGTTTCTGTGAATTATGTTTTTTTTTTTTTTTCCCCTAAAATGTAATTTAAATAGTTAATTGCTATTGCATATTTGTTTCACCAAAGTAAGGGGCGGGCGGGGTATCAGAAGAAAAAAAAAGTGCTCTGAGCAAATAGTCATCAGATCGAAGGAAATACTTGTGGATCAAAGAAATCCTGAATGTTTGTTTTTTCCGGCAGAGCGCACAACTAAGCTACCTGGATGTTTGGCCGCTGTTATTGCCTGTTTTTATGTTACCTACCCGGGAGTTTGTTCTTCGTGCGCAGTATGTTCTGCCCAAAGCAAGAGAAAGTCTCTCCATGTGTCTTTGGCAGCCAGCCAAAGAAAACGTCTAGCAGCAGTTGCAATGAGACGTTTCTTAGCTTCTGGGGGTGTGCGCACAATTGTGACCTATTTTCCCCCGCTCCTGGCTGTCGGTAGAGAGCTTAATTGTTTGTTTGTTACTTTGACAGATTTGCGAAATGCAGTTCTTTTTTTTTTTCCTCTTGTAAAAATGTTCTGCTAAACAAAGGGATGTTTTATTTTATCCTATTTTTTTTTTCAGAATTGATTGATTTATGCAATTTAAAATACCATTTTGATTAGTTTTTTCGTATCATAAGCATTTAATGCTAATTTTCTATTTATCCGCATAATAAAGCTATAAAATCTTTCAAAGTTAATTGTTCTTTCTTTGCTCCCATTGTGTTTGTCGTGTACGAATTTACTTGCAAAAGCGTCGGGTAAAGGGCCACCTGTCTCTACTAATATTCTTGGATCTAAAATGCAAAAAAGTTGTCAAAAATTCAAGGAGAGTTATATGCAAAAATTTCCGTGTCTGAAATAGTCTCGGGTATCCGAAAACCATGGGTTTTGTTCCCCGAGTGCTGTTGATTTTTCAATCGCACACGGGGTAAAAGACGATTGCGGTCGGCATTTTCACCCTAAAAAACAGGAGGAATAACCATAAGTGTGTGGCATCACACACTTATGACATAACATATTTATTAAAAGGTGGAGTTGAAATGATAGTATTTTTTGTGTATTTACTCAAGTTTTTTCCCCTCATTTTAAGGGGTCTTAAATATGTTGCAAAATTTATCCAAGTATTGTCCCCGATCGAGATTAATATATTGCTAAAAATGTAGCAGTATATTCTGGAAAATACGCATGCTACCCTGCAAGTTTTAATGTGGGAACTTGACTTGACGTCACTACGGAAGAACTACGAGCGCTGCGCATATGGACTACTGATGACTTCCTTCAGATGTTGGCATCTCTGCAGTATGATTATATGGTAAGTGGAGGTTAGCACGCTGCTTGTTCACTTGCTTGGATTTCCCATTTGTCAAGCGTGAAATTCTGAACTCATCCGACTGATTTTTACTGGTAGAAGTTTCGAAATTAAATCTCGCATGTTACCTATCATGCCCTCACCAGAGGAATCAACTTTGTGTTTTGCATGTGTTAAGTTTGTTTCATTAGTATCCTTGTTTGTTGTAATGTTTTGTTGTGGTGTGTATTTCTTTTTCACAAAGAGATGGATCATTTTGTAAAAAAGTGTATGTATCCCGGTTGATAATACTAGTTACATGGTTTAAAACTCAGGCTTCACTCAACAATAACACATAAACATATAAAACGAGCAAAACACACGGTCACGTATGGCAAGGGGTTCGTTTAGTGGTAGCTTTCGGTCATCCTACGACCTTGATCACCCGTGATCAACTGGATTGGCTGGTTGCCAGAACTGCAAGTTGAAGTTGGGGTGTTGGAAATGTTGCCAGATTTTAGAAGAGAGATCCAAATAAAATTAATACTACTGACTAGGCTCTACCCAATGTTGGCAGGTATGCTTTTATATATGCATATATGGTGCTCAGGGTCAGGGCTTGACAAATTCTAAATCTATAAGCCAGCTCCAAAATTTAGGCGTCCTGTGAAACGAAGTCAATAATGCATGAACAAAAACATGTTTGGTTATGACGCTGGAACGAAAGTGGTAAACCATATTTGTCATTTTTTTAAATCTTTTTACCCAAACTACTTGTTGCAAAATAAAGTTCAAATTTATTTCACAATTTTCTTTTTCCATTCTTTCAGTAGGTGATCTAAAAAAATTAAATTTCAGATTTCGATTTTATTGAAATACTATTTGCGGATGCCATATTTTGTACATATTAATTCAAAGTGCCATATTTTTTTCTTCTTATAAACTGTAGGCCATAAAATTAAGTAAAAAAAAATTCCTCCGTGAGATCCGCAAGGGGGTATAATCCAAGGAGAAAAACAATTTTTTTCCTTCGCATAATCCACAGCAGCATGTCTCAGGCCATATTTCAAAAAGAAAAAAACTAGTCCGTACCTGCCAACATTGACAATAGCCTTGTTACTAATAACTGGTACATAGACTATTTTACGAAATGATCCATCTCTATGTAAAAAAACAAATGTGCACCCCAACAAAACATTACAACAAACAAGGACTCCAATGAAACAAACTTAACACGGGCGAAACGCAAAGTTGATTCCAAAGCGACGGCACGATTGCGAGATTTAAGTTCAAAATTTCCACCAGTAAAAATCAGCAAGATGCGTTCAGAATTCCACAATGCTTGACAGACAAGAAATCCAAGCAAGTAAATGTGCAGTGCACGAACCTCAACTTAACCATACGATCATACTGCCTCTAAAATTGCAGTTTAAGGCAAGATGAGACCAAAGAAAGGGGTAAAACAGGCTGAACATGTTAATTGGTGAAAAATCAAAACAGACAGCAAGAATGCTGAGTACTGTCAGTTTGTCTTTTGTTGACTCTGCAACTGCACGGGACACATTGCTTAATTTTTCTTTCTGCCGATATCATTCTCTGCCTACTTTTTCATTGTAAAAATCCTCTAAATACGACGCGGTGTCAGTTGAATAAATAAATCCATCGCTCTGTCCACGTTAAGCAACGCACAGCAACTGAAAAATTGTTATTCGGCCGCCGTCTGGGAATAACAATTTTATAGCGGCCGAATAACAAAAAATAAAATTGTTATTCCCAGACGGCAGCCGAATAACAATTTTATTTTTTGTTATTCGGCCGCTGTTGGGAAATAACATTTTTTTTATTTTTTTTCCCATTGTCGCTTTTTTTTTTTCTAGTTTTTTATGCTCTCCAATAACAACCATCAGCCTGACAACCATGAGCACATGATATCAAAGCTTCAACTATTTTAGATATATGGTGTAACTTTGGGAGTATTAATACTTTTGAACACCATTCATCAATTCTTACAAATTTTCCAAATTCGTCACTTCCATTTTCGTGAATTTCCTTCTTTTCTTATCAAGATTAAGTGCAAAAACTTATGGGTGGGGAATATTTAACAGCACTGGAGAATGGGAACATCGCGGGGTGGGGTGGGGTAGCGTTTACTGGAGATACTTACGTAATCCTTCAAAGAAAGCTGTTAAATCATAAACCTTTTAGCATAGAAATACATGTACAAAATTTTGAGATCAATTTAGCAATTTAAATTATGCTGCTTATAAAGTCATGACATTTTCCAGGTATAAATGTTAAACAAAGGTGTGCTATGAAATCATGTTACACAGTGGTGAGCATTTCAACTTATTTTAGGCACAATCAAACCATGAGTCAGTTTTTTGTTAGTAGCAGAAGGGCAGGAGACACTTTTTACATACAAAAAAAGTGGTGGTGGAGTGCCCCCGTTTTTAATACACACTTATTGTGTGTGTATGCATATGCACAATGGTAAACATTTCAACTTACTTTAGGCACACTTAATGTCAGTTTCTTATTACTAGCTGAAGGGTAGGGAGGGGGCACTATTTATGTAGGAAAAGGGGGCAGAGTGTCTCCTCTTTAATTATACTTGCTGTATGTATGTGCGTGTACACATATATCGCTGCTTTCAATAGGGCTATATATGCCAATAGGGATAGAGAGCTTTTAGAAATGGTCATGAAATTGCATTTCCCAAATTTAGTAGACACCCTGAGGACGACGGCGAGGAGATTAAGTTTTATATATATCATCATCATTGTCAACCATTATCGATCCACTACTGGACGAAGGTCTCCCCAAGTTTCCTCCACAACGGTCTGTCTTGTGCCAGTCTCCTCCATGTCACTCCCGCATACTTTCGAATTTCATCCACCCATCGCCCATGTGGTCTTCTTCTGGGTCTTTTCCTGTCCCTTGGAATCCAATCTAAAATTTCGGCTGTCCATCGATGGTCTGTCCTTCTGGCAGTATGTCCAGCCCATTCCCATTTCAGGGATTTAACTCTGATCATGATGTCTTCCACTCTTGTCATTTTTCGGATCCACGTGTTCCTCTTCTTATCTCTCCTGGTTACACCAAGCATGCACCTCTCCATGCTGATTTGAGTTGTCTGCAGCCTTTGTATGTCTCTTTTAGTTAAGGTCCACGTCTCTGCACCATACGTAAGCACTGGAAGGATGCATTGATTAAACACTTTTCTTTTAAGACATAGTGGCATATTGCTCTTGAAAATTATGCTGTTTCTTCCAAAAGCTCTCCAGGCAAGTTATGTACGCCGATTAATTTCTTCATCAATATGACCCTCACTTGATATCTGCTGTCCAAGATAAACGTTCGTGTCTGTTATCTCCAGCTTTTCTCCATCAATCGATAAATCTTCATTTCTTATAAAAGCATTGAACATCACTTTTGTCTTCTGAAAGTTCATTTTTAATCCCACTTCTTTACTCTTGTCAGCAAGTTCCTAGATCATACTCTGCAGCTCTGATGGGGTAGTTGCAAAAATGACTACGTCGTCGGCAAAACGAAGGTGGGTTAGATAATCTCCATTAATTTTTATCCCTTTGTTTTCCCAGTTCAGTGATTGAAAGACATTTTCCAATTGGCATTAAAGAGCTTCGGAGATATGGTGTCATCTTGTCTCACTCTCTTTCCAATTTTTATGTGTGTTGTATTTTCAAACAGCCGAATCTTCGCACTTGCATTTTCATAGATGTTATTAATAATATTAATGTATGCATCTTCAATACCGCAGGATTTCAGAGCCATTGTAACTGCTGATGATTTCACCGAATCAAAGGCTTTTCCATAATCGATAAAAGCCATGCACAATGGAAGTTCACATTCCCTCGCTCTTTCAATTAGTTCTCTCAGTACGTGGATATGATCTATTGTGCTGTAGCCACTCCTGAATCCAGCTTGTTCTCTCGGTTGAGCCATGTCCAGTGTGACCTTCAAGCGGTGTGAAAGAACTTTAGTGAAGATTTTATAAACCACTGATAGGAGGCTTATAGGTCTCTAGTTTCTGAGATCCTCAATGTCACCTTTTTTATGTAGCAGGATCATTGTAGCGTTGTTCCAATCCTCAGGAATCTTCCCTTCGTTAAAGCATCGAGTGAAAATTTGGGCGATTACTGTTTCAATTTCTCCACTTGCTTCTTGTATGATGTCTACAGTAATTCCATCTTCTCCTGGAGCTTTTCCCTGCTTCATGTTCTTGATTGCATGTGCAACTTCTGCTGGGAGGACTGGAAGAACTGTGGTACTGGTACCTTTCATGATGTCTGGAGCACATGTATCATCCCTTTCATATAATTTGGAGTAGAAATCTTTCACTCTTGTTAAAATTTCACCTCTATTTCTTGTTACAGAACCATCTTCTTTTCTCAGTGCCATAATTTGTTTTCTTCCCTTACTGAGATGCCCCTTTGCTATCTTTAGGCTTTGGTTGTTTTCAGTTGCTTTCCTCACTAGTTCACAGTTGAATTTCCTTACGTCTTCAGTGATACTTTTTCGTACTGTCTTGCATAGCTCTATATATTCCACTTTGGAAGTCACATCTTCTTTAGTTGTCCTCATCTCTCTTCTTTTTTGCATCAACATTTTGGTTTTTCCTGATAATTTGTTCACATGCAACTTGTTCTTAGACCCAGCTAATTTTGTTGCTGTTTCCATAAGAGCTTTGGTTACTTTTCTGTTAACTTCAGAAATATCCACTTCTTCCGATGTTAGACCTTCTAAAGCAGAGAATCTGTTCTTCAGTTCCAACTTGAAGGTATTATGGTGTTTTCTAAGGTTGGTTATGTCAATACATCTTGTTTGTCTTGTGAGCTTGCCACGTTCGAGTTTAGTGTTGAGGTGCATCTTACATCTCGCCAATCTATGGTCACTACCTGTGTTGAACTTGTTTAGCACACTGCAGTCTTCTATGATGAATTTTTTGTTACACATAATAAAATCAGTTTCACTTGTCGTCCCATTTGGATGTCTCCATGTCCATTTCCTGTGTGGCTTTTTCTTGAAAAAGGAGTTCAAGATGAAAAACCCTTCTGCCTCTGCAAACTTAAAGAGAGTATTTCCACGCTGGTTTCTGTTGCTGTGACCGAATTTACGTACTGAAGTTTCATTCTGTTGCCCTATTTTTGCATTGAAATCTCCCATAATTATCTTAAAGTGCTGCTTACCTTTATTATTTAGATGACGAATTTCTTCTTCAGGATGACTTGTGGTGGGTGCATAAGTTTGAATAATCTGAACCTGGTATCTTCTCGAGAGTTGGATAACGAGTCGTGCAGCTCTGTCAGAGGAACTTTCAACTTCTACAACTTTATCCTTCAGTTTCTTGTTTATTATAAATCCAACACCACTAGTTCTGCCAGTATCTGTCCCACGATAGTAGAAGAGATGTCCACTTTTCAGTTCAATGAGATCTTCTCCTTTTCTCCTTACCTCACTTAGCCCCACGATGTCCCACTTGATCCTTTGTAGTTCTTCTTCCAATTCAAGAAGCCTTTAATCAGAAGATAGGGAGCGTCCATTATACGTAGCCAAGGTCAGCATCAGATGGCAGGCTAGTCCGGTCCTCCGGGAATTCTTAGCACCCTCTGCCTTCATGTCGCACTGGCTGCTGCCTTGGCCAGGTACATTCCAGCTGCCGGAGACTGAGGGCCAAGATTTAAGTTGTGCAGTCATTTTGGAGGGGTTTGGCCATAACTCACCACGCTGGCCAAACGGGTTGGTGAGTGTGGGATAGCATTTCCCCTAATCCTGATGGTATAGTTATACCGCTATTGGCAGTCATATATAATTATATATATACATATATATATATATAAGCATTCTGACAGAAAATATGACAACGAAGGTGGTATTGTTTGCGTTCGCTAAAGCCTACGTGTTGTGAGAAGCGCGCAGAGCTTATTCCAGGACATATAACCATTTTGCGAATCCCATTCGTTAGATTTGCTGTGCTAATTGTATTATTTAATTGCTTCTTTTTTGTTTTTTTCTCACTATTCAGTTGAAATACTACAAATTGTCCATAAGTTGTATAAATTTTTTAGGTCTAGCTGATGAACTACGGTGATGCTGTGCAAAAGCTTGGGATTTTAGTTCTTTATTTATTTAAAAGTAAAACACAAAAGAGTACTTTAAAAAATGGCAGTCGCTTGAGATTTATTACCTCTTTAGACTTCTGAGTTGGTCATCCTATGAATCAGTTTTTCTGTCGAAAATTACGGTTCACAATTAGCACCACAGGTGTGGATTGTTAGCCCTGATTTTTTTTTTCCCCTCCAAATTTTAACATGCTGCCACAGATTATGCGAAGGAAAAACTTTTTTCTCAGAATTTCACAATCTACAGATTATATGCCACAGTGGATTAGTGGATTATACATTGGATTTTTTTGGGTGTAGGTAAATTGTGGCTAAATAATCCCTTTTAATTCTTACACGTTTTAGGTCATTGCAACCCCACAAGAAAATTGCGACCAAAAGCTGAAGATATTTCTGAACGTCCATCAAAGATAATAAACGTTGCTGTGAAAAAAAATTCTGGGGCTTTGGAGACCCTCACAAAAATGGGTATTTCTTGCATTAAAAAAAAAATACTATTTCTTGCATTAAAAAAAAATACTATTTCTTGCATAAAAAAACAAAAACACACACACAATGAATGCATGCGAGTCTTTTCATGTTTGGTTTAATACTCAATTTTGTTATCCCCATCCAAGCTCATATATAGAAGTTCTGAAACTTTTTCAAACACAAACATATATTAAAATCCAAAGCTCAGGTGATGTCACTCAGAGAAGGAAATCCGAAACTGCCATGCAAAGGAAAGAACTGTTGTCTAAGAAAATAAAGGAGGATGTATAAGCAGATTTGATTTGGTGAAATTTGTATCATATTTTTCAAAATATTAATTTGGGGATAAGCTGAGGTTGGCTCCTGAAAAAGAAATGAAATTATCTATATTCAGCTTTCCTCAAAAGGATAATAATTTATGCATATTCATGTTTTGTATTTGTGATGACAGTGTTATTTCACCTTTCTCTCTTCAGTGTTGGTAAGGCAAAAGTTTTTTTATTCCTCTTATAGCAACCATATAAACAGATATTTAACTTGCAAATATTAGTTTATTTTCATTACTATAAAGATGTAGGCTATTATGTTTTGTTTTGTGTTGTCTTCCCTTCTCGTAAGTTTTAGCCGCAATTTACCAAAACCGGATTTATTTTGTTATTTATTTATTTATTTTTCTTTCTTTTTTTCCCTTTTTTTTTTTTTTTTTTTTTTGACCAGGGCCTGTGGATTATACACTGCCGTGGATCTTAGGAAGAACATTTTTTTCCCCGAATAATATCGTCTGCAGATTATACAAAGGAAAATACGGTACTTTGAATTAATATGTACAAAATATGACTTCCGCAAATAGTGTTAATAAAATCAAAATCTAAAATTTTGATGTTTTTAGACCAGCAACTTGAATAATGGGATGGGATGAGGGGGGGGGGGGTTGTAAAGCAGATTGGAACTTTATTTTGCAATAAGTGGTGTGGGTAAAAAAGGAAAAAAATAACAAAATACAGTTTATCACTTTTTTTTTTTCAATTTTTTGTTCCAGCATCACCACACGTTTTTGTTCATGCATTATTCTTTGTTACTTGACTTCGTTTCACGTGGCTCCTAGATCTGGAATGTATTTCTTGAGCCCTGAGAATAACATTTCTGTTTATACTTTGCTGCATAGTTATTACTTTTTTTTTTTTTTCGGGGTTGAGGGGCATTGAGATGAGATTAGCAAAGACTGAAGCATACTTTCCAACTTTTACGGATGATCTGTAAAATATGCGGATTTCTGCTTGATTTTACTGATTTACGGAAACGGGTCTCTTTTTTTTTTTTTAACGGATTTTTTAATGTTTCGATTGCTCAATCGAAATGTTTCAATCCCCTGCAACCATCCACTTAGATTTTCTACCTGACCTTACGAGCGCTGTGTCATCCGATGATGTCATCTTTGACTCATTTGCTTCGTGACGTCGTATGGTAGCTCTCTCTCCATGGGAGTGCTTTGTGACGTGCCGACACTGGACGCATGCGCAGAGTCTGCGATGGTGGCCGTCCCATTTTGTATTTCCACGTCCTGACTTGATCGAGCGGCCATGGTATTTCAGTCCTTGTAGACGCTAGTTCATCGTAGCAGTTGATTTGTCTCCTCTTGGGAGCGAAATCGCAGCCAATGAAAGAGAAGGGTAAAAATCTGCATACACAGTGTTGAGCAGCGTTGTAGCAGCAAAAGAATACTTTCTTATGTGTGTTGTTTTTAGAGTGTGGTGGTGTTTCTTTGTTGTAGAGTTGAGTTGCCGGGAGGGGAGCGAGTTGTTAGTTTAGCTTTTATGCATATCTATAAAGATGAGTACTAAGATTATACCATTTCAAAGTTATTTCCGAACTTTTAAGGAAGCATACACCGCCAAGTTCCTTTGTGTCAGGAAATCTAATAAAGGTGTAAAATTTGCATTTTGCGACATTTGCCCAAACAAATTAACATTGCTCATGGAGGCAGAAACTACACTGCCGGACAATTGCTAAGGACGGATGACAATAGCAACCATAAAATGGAAGGCAGGAAAATGTGGAAATTAGCATAAGTGCGGGATATAGTAAGACGTGCTGTGCGTATGCAAATTTTGGATTGCCGAACTTGTTCGTGACGTCATAGCGCTGATAAGAGATATAAAGGATTTGACGCGTATTGACCGTTGTTGTTCAAACACAAAGTTGAAAGGGAAACAATCGATTGACAAACTTGCAATTTTTAGTATGTCTTCCCGACATCACCTAGATGATTTTACGCGCGGCCGTATCATTGGCAAGATTGAAGAAGGGCGAAAAATAACATATGTTGCCAGGGAGTTCGACGTCAGCCACAGTGTTGTTTCAAAGCTTTGGAAATCATTTCAAACAAATGGTGAGTGTAGCAAACGTCACGGGGGAGGTCGTGTTCTCAGTACGACACCTGCAGAAGATCGGTACATAGTGCTATCAACAAAAAGACACCGGCGCAGCACAGCTAGTGAGGTAGCAAATCAGTTTATGGCTGCTACTGGCAAGCGGATCTCCCGAAAAACTGTTGCCAGACGTTTGCATGAAGGAGGACTATACACCCGCCGTCATGTTGTGTGCATCTCATTGTCCAGACGTCACCGTACCGCCCGTTTGCAATGGTGCCACCAACATCGCAATTGGACTGATAACGACTGGTCTGCTGTCCTCTTCTCAGATGAGAGTAGATAAGTCTATCGTCTGATTGTCGACGACAACTGATCTGGCGTGATAGTGGTACCGCATATTGTCCAGCAAACATACAGGAAAGGGACCGATATCCGACATGTAGTGTCATGGTATGGGCTGGCAGCATGATCAATGGCCGTACGTCCCTCTACGTGCTTCCAACTGGGACTATGACTGGCCAACGATACATTAATGATGTTCTGCTACCTCATGTTCGCATGTTCCGTGGTGCTGTCGGTGATAGATTCATTTTCATGGACGACAACGCAACATGTCATCGAACAGTCGCTGTCCAGGAGTGTCTTGAGAGCGAGGATTTTCAACGCCTCATATGGCCAGCACGTTCTCCAATTCTGAATCCCATTGGAAATGTGTGGGATGCTTTGGGGAGGAGTCTTGCTGGTCGCCAATGCCCTCCAATAAACAAGGACACCCTCATCCGTGCACTGACAGAGGAATGAGATAAATGACCCCAACCGCTGCTTGATAATGTTGTGCAAAGCATGACACAACGTGTGGAATCTTGCATTGCCCTCCATGGTGGCCATATCCCGTATTGACATCTTACGCAGAAACGCCTGCGGACGGTAATTGAATTTTTTTCACGTTTACGTATTCTGCACAAAATGGCCTGTTTGTCCCTTGAACACGTTCCAAAGCCTTCTGGATTTCAGAGCACAATAAATTGTCTTTCTTGTAATGTCCTGGCATTCTGACATTATTTTATTTCACTTGGCATCCAACCACACTTACTTTTTTATGCGCTATATAGCCGTTTATGATCCGTCCTTAGCAATTGTCCAGCAGTGTATATTTTTCATCATGTAAATGGTCTCAAAAACAAAAATAATGTGAAGTGAACTGATAATAACTCCAAACTGTTACGAAATATGCAATTCATGAGATAACCTTAAGGGTTGTCTTATGTTATAAACGTGCTTTTGATTAAATATATATAATATCTTAGGTAATGTTTACCTGATATTGTCAAAGTATTTCGCATGTTGTTGCTCTGTGAGGCACGTGCTCCCGGCCTGAGAGGTCTTTTATGTTATGGGTTTTTGGTTAGTTATAAAAAAAAAATTTAGAAATAAAGCAATTAGGTTATATATTTCCAGTTCTACATTCATTCATTCGCACAATCAAACGTTTTAAATTTACTATTAATTAAAAGATTTTAGTAGAAAGAGTTATAAATAATAACACAGGAACTGTACACCAACTATATATAAGATAGTACAACTATACTAGTTATCCGAATTTATTGGCGTATATAAAATCAAGGTTTCCAAGCTTTCGCACGTCAACCAGATGGCTTTCTCAAGGAAGGTAGACAGCAAACTGCATAAAGCCGCCCCGGTGGCGCAGTGGTCTAAGGCGTTGGCCTCTGATTATTCGTCCGTAAGGGGTCCGGGTTCGAATCCCGGTCAGGCATGGATGTTGTGTTTGTCTTACGGCACTGGCTCTCTCCCTTCCCTGGAACCAGTGACCCTAAATTAGGGACGGGCGACTGCTTATAGCCCATTGAGTTGCTCACGGTGGTCGTTAAACCGCCAACAAAAAAAAAACAAACTGCATAATAGAACGTTTCAACAATTTGAACGCGGTGAGTTGACTTGACAATAAACAAAAAGATGCGAACGTAATTATTCAATAAAACCATGAGATATCATGTTGTATTGCACGCGGAATCCTTGGAGGAAAACAAAAGGCATTCATTATTTGAAGAATTGGTTCCAAATTCGTGGTGATTCTAGCGAGACGCTATCATTGCAGGCCTCATCGTTGGTAATCTGGTTGATGTGCAAAAGCTTGGAAACCTTGATTTTATATACGCCAATAAATTCGGATAACCAGTCTAGTTGTACTATCTTATAGAAAGAGTTATACTCATCAAAATGAAATAGAAAGAGTTATACTCATCTTTATGGTTTTAAATTATTATTTTAAACACAGTTAATACTAGTTTATTTATTGTGGCATATGCAGAGATTTTTACTGCATATTTATTAATGTTTGTTTTGTTTTGTGGTAAATGATGTTCACGCAAAAGTTTTACTGATGCACATTTTCCAAAGTTGGCAAGTATGCTGAAGGAGCTTGAGGGGACAGTTTCAAATCAGCAACAAGCAATGATAGACAAAATTAAATTTGATCTATGCAAAATGTTGGAAACAGTTTTTTTCCAATGTAGGCAAACTAACACCAGATGCTTCAGATTTACTGATGAAAAAACTAAGCACTACTTGAGTGTTTAGTAAATTTCTGATGTTAATCTTCCTTTTGTTTTCTACAGACGTCTCTGGCCTCTTGATTTTTGATTTGTTCTAAATGTATAGAAGGATTATCAAAAGTTTTGTTTACTCCTGGAGAATTAAAATTTTGTTGCCAGACTGACTTTCACCAATTAAAGAAAATTTCAGTTTAGTAACTGGCAAATGGTATAAAGAGCCTAGCAACAAAATTTAAATTCTTCAGGAGTAAACAAAACTTGATAATCCTTCTAGACACTGAGAACAGGCCTTGACTAAAATCAAGAGGCCAGAAATGTCTGTAGAAAACCAAAGAAACTCAGAGGAAAGGAAGGTTAACTAAAGATTCTTCAAGTGGAACTAGAATTAAATAAATGTATGTGGATAAAGCCTTTAGTAAGGCATTTACTCGAGGCTTATCCAGATACCTTTAAATTGGAAGAACTCTTAATGGGGAAGAATTTTGTAGAAATTGATTACTGTTTATCATGAAGCTAGTATCCACCAATGAGCCATTCCATTATGACCACCCCCAGCCTAGAGAAATGAGATCCCCTGGAGACCGAACAGTGGAGCAGGTGAAGTTCACAGAGCAGTATGTATACAACCCGAGGGCCAGCTTTCGGTTAGTATAGTGTTCGGTGTCATAATGGTAAAAGCTGCCGATTTATCAGAGTTTGATCAAGGACAAATTGTGATGGCACAGTTCCACGGAACTACAATCTCGGAAACAACATGAGTTGCGAGTTGTTCACATGCCGCTGTAGTGGGTACATATAAAAAGGGATGTACAGATGGCCAAACGACGAACCGTCTTTTCAACGTGTGTAGTCCTCAGGTCATTGATGCCAGAAGAGAGCAGAGACTGTCATGCATTGTTTGCAGGGCCATAGTGTGACAAATCACCTGCAGCTACAACAGTGGTGATCAGGAAATGTGTCATAGCACACAGTTCATCGCAGCCTTCTGCGCATGGGCCTGCGTAGCCGAAGACCCAGCCGGGTCCCCATGCTCACTGCACGTCCTCACCAACAACACATGAAATGGGCCCAAGATCATTGAGATTAGACCACAGATGATTGGAAGAAAGTGGTCTGGTCTGACGAATCAAGATTCCTGGTGCATCACGTAGATGGCCGAGCGCCGATACGCTGATTACAAACAGAGGCTAAGGCACCTGTATGCGCTGTTGGGTGGAAACAGGCCAGCGGTAGCAGTGTTATGCTGTGGGTGATGTTTTCTTGGGTCACTTTAGGCCCCATTGTCCCAATAGCACAATCCCTGACAGCTGTCAGGTATCTGAACATCGTTGCAGACCAAGTTCACCCATTCATGGCAACTGTGTTCCCTGCTGGTGATGGCCATTACCAACAGGATAATGTGCCATGCCACACTGCCAGAATCATCAAGGAGTGGTTCGAGGGACATGCTGGTGACTTTCTGTTAATGCCCTGGCCTCCAAATTCACCTGACATGAACCCAATCGGACATTTATGGTTTGACTTGGAAAAGTGGTTTCGTGCTAAATCACCCCCCACCCCCAATGTACGAGAACTAGGGGACCTGCTGTTGAAATTATGACCGGATACTTGTCTCCACCTCATTGAATCGATGTCCCGCTGAGTGGCCGCTGTTTTGCAGGCTAAAGGGGGTCTTACAGCTTATTAGGTAGGTGGTCATACTGTAATAGCTCATTGGTGTAAACATGGTTCCCACGGGTCAAGGAAAACCTGGAATTTTCAGGGAATTTGATTGTGTCCAAAAAAGTCAGGAAAATTGCTATTTTTCAGCAAAAAGTGGGAAATCCACAGAATTATCCTGAAAAATGAGTGATCCCTTGTCAGACCTGCCAAATGTTAAGATTTTGTTGTATTTTGTACCCGAATCCTCTTTTGCTAGCCGTGTTCTGTTCGCTGCTGAACCCGGGAGAAACCAGGTCACGTGCCGCTCTTGCTGAGAGAGAGGAGGGATTAAGCAGGGCAAAACGCATGATATTCGCACCGAGGCGAAAATTTCCTGAGCCTCTGCTGGTTCCTCAGGATAGGGGGGGGAATGTCAGTGCTGGCGGCACTTCTCTTCTTCTCTCCAGCTCTTTGTTGAGGTAAAGTTGCTCCAACAAATGAGAATGCAACCTTAAGTACAGGTTGTCGTATTTTAGTGTTATCTTTCGGGTGGAAGCATGTGATCTTTGAATTAAAAGATCTTCACACTTTTACATTGTTGCACGTTAGCATTTTGTTCAAAATGACCAATAAGAAAACGGATTTTAATTTAGAATGGACAGATAAAAAATTAAATCTACAATGGGTAAACTGGATCAAAGCGGTACACATAGATCCGTATGCAGCACGTTGTAGACTTTGCTGTGAAACGTTCAACTTCAGCAACATGGGCAGACAAGCTATATTTAGTCATGAGATGAGTGTTAAGCACTGGAAGTCAATAGAAAGTACAAAGCAAGTATCTATTTTTACCTTATTTAGCGGTGCTTCTATTGTTGAAAGTGATAAAAAAATACAAAGAGAGGATACAAACTCGACATTGGCATGTTCTTCAGTGGTGAATTATGTTATAAAGAAAAACTCTTACATCCAAAATTTTGTGGGCTCCCAAATTAGTGATAACACACTCATCCTACAATGGCTTCAAGAATGCAGCACAGATATTTCAAGCCGTGTTCCCTGATAGTGAGGTAGCGAAGAATATCACCTTGGGAAGCATGAAAATGGCGTACTTTGTTACTTTTGGTTTGGCCCCATATTTTTATTCTTTGCTATTGAAAGAAATTTCACCTTCATATTTTGTACTATACATTGATGAAGCTCTGAAGGCTGTTGCCCAAAAAGGGCAAATGGACTTAATAATTATATACTGGCCTGAAAATTCTAATAAAGTGAAGGTCAGTTGTTTTAATTCAGTTTTCCTTGGCCATTCTACTGCCCAGGATTTATATGAAAAATTTTGTGATGGCTCATCAGATTTAAATCTGGAAATTCTTTTACAAATTTCTATGGATGGGCCACACGTGAATCTTAAATTTTGGAGACATATTTGTGATGAACTTAAAGAAAACAAAGGTCATTCTTTATTAAATATTGTGACATGTAGTCTCCATGTAATTCACGGAGCATTCCAGAGAGGAAACATAATAACAACGTGGAAGTTAAATTTCTTATTTCAAGCTATGTATAGATTGTTCAAAGATAATCCAGCAAGGTGTACAGATTTCATAGCCCTAACAAGCAGTCATGTCTTTCCAATGAAGTTCTGCCAAAGTAGATGGATGAAAAATGTTAGAGTTGCTAAAAGAGCACTGGAAGTCTTCCCTCATGTTAAAAAATCTTTGGAAACGGCTAAGAAAGATTTACCACAAACTGTATCTGTTGGAAACATCGAAGATGCATGTAACGATAAGTTAATTTTGGCAAAAATATCATTTTTTACGCTTTCCAACCGTAGGTTGAAGAAGCGTATATGCTCCAGCTTTGTCTTGTACGCACAATAACTAGCATAAAAATGGTTCGATTTCGATGAAATTTTAGTATGTGGTAGGGGACCACCTGGGGACGAACCCTATTGAAAATGGGACAAATGGGGTCAAAGGTCACGAAGTAGGAGCGGGATCCATTCCATTGCACTTATGCGTCATAACTTGCATAAATATGGTTCGATTTCAATGAAATTTTACTATGTGGTAGGGGACCGCCTTGTGACAAACCCTATTGAAAATGGGACAAACGGCGTCAAAGGTCACGACGTAGGAGCGGGATCCATTCCATTGTACTTATGCGTCATAACTAACGTAAAAAGGTTCGATTTCGATGAAATTTTCGTATGTGGTAGGCGATTTGGATGGAATGTTAATATGTTGTGGGGGCCTGCCTGGGGACGAATCCCATTTTGGACACAGGAGCAGGATCTATTCCATAGCCCTTATGCAACAAAACTTTATCATGTTATTTCGGAGGTATACTGAACCAGTTCTGTTGAATATCATCAAAATGGGATCAAAGGTCAGGGCACAGGAGTGAGATTTATTCCACAGCCATTTTCCTCATAACTTGAGTAATGATTTCTAGTATGTTGGCAAGCGTATCATAATCAATGCATTGTATGATTTTACTAACTTGTTTATATCAGGTGCTTCTATTTTGGAGCCATTTCTAAAATCGTTTCGAAGTCCTTCACCTATGATTCCTTTTCTGTACAGCTTCTTGGCGGATCTGTTAAGGCAAATAATGGCAAGATTTGTCAAACATGAACTACTAAGGGAAGCTCCCACTCCCTTTAAATAAGTGAAGATAGATGTGTCTTCCATTGAATCCCATTGAAGAAATGATGAAGTTGATATTGGAATTGCTGCCAGGAGTTACGTGAAAAAAAAATGGTGCCTCTGAATGTGAGAAGAACAAATTTGTCACTTAATGTAAAAATTTCCTGGTTAATATGACCAGCAAGGTTATTGAAAATAGTACAATAAATTTTTTGATCATGAGATCTATGTCCTGCTTAGATCCTCATCTACTATGTTCTAATGCTAACTATGCAAAAATGAATGGATAACTTGCTGCAACTTTTGCCTGCATTATCAGCGGATTGTGCCAAGCAGCAATTTTCAACATTTACAAAGCAGAAAAAGATTTTTTTTTTCTTCAAAATACCTGAATAACAAAATTTAAAGAGCTGTGGCAAGTAGTGAAAATCATTACGACTTTATCCCATGGCAATGCCTCATCCGAGTCAGGTTTTTCAATTGTTCCAGTGCCTGCTGGTGTGTGCACGTGGCAATATATTTATGTATGAAAACCAAGGGGAGTCGCTTGAATTTCAAAAACTGTGTCTTCCGAGTAGTAGAGAAGACAGGCTCGCTATTCGAGGACGGGGCGCTGTCTTTCACCCTGCCGACACTCTGTGTTTCAGGGGTCCGCTGAGTGCCGTAATGTTTTAGAATGAAATAAAGATTATCACCTAACTTTTTTTTTTTTTTTTTGATTGGAGGTTTAACGACCACCGTGAGCAACTCGATAGGCTATAAGCAGTCGCCCGTCCCTAATTTATGGTCACTGGTTCCAGGGAAGGGAGAGAGCCAGTGCCGTAAGACAAACACAGCATCCATGCCTCACCGGGATTCGAACCCGCACCCCGTTCGAACGAATGATCAGAGGCCATCGCTTAGACCACTGCGCAACCTGGGGCGGCTCACCTAACTTTCCTTCAAAATTTAAATTTAATTTCCTTGAGATATGAATACCCTTGGTTAATTAGAAAAAAATGTTATTTTAAATGCTTCGGCCTGAGAAAACTCTGCAATGAACTGAAGGATACCTTTTACATGATCTTTCACTTACCAATCACTCACTCACGTGCAATTCTCATTCATGCTTAAGTCCTTAAATTCACAAAAGTGGACACTTAAATAATATTTGCAGACACATATAACGTAACATAAATAAGTTTATTTGCCTGATTGATGGTGTTATCTTAAACACATATAAATGCTTGTAGACCTTTTTGCAATTTAGTTCTTCCTTAAGTTTTAAATTTAATCGCTTCTTTTGATCTCAATTTTTGCTGAAAATTTATGGAGCATAAATTACTTCAATTTTTTTATAGAACCTACACAATTACCTGCTCCGATCGAGTTAATTCGCTTTACCCCACTACAACAATTACTGCAATTTCAGCCCTTCTTACTCACAATTAATTAAGGACTGGCTTTATTTCCTTATATTGTTTTTACATTCTACTATGCTCAAATTAGAACTGCAATGGATTCAGTACTAAAAAGAAAATAAGAGGGAACCGATATGATCGGAAATGACCTACCCGTATAACCTTCATCAAGGGCTGGGTGACAAGAAATCCACGAAGACACTATCCCAAGATTTCTTCTTGCCTTTAGATAGTCCCTAGATTTCTTCAGGCGTATTCATTTTTGAATTACATCAAACTTCATCATTGAGGCACATCATTTGGCATAGATCTTACTGTACTATATACTGGCAAACATCTGTTAGCTTACTCGCTGGCAGCAACCAACCTTCCAGATTGGGTCCACCCTGCTCCTTAAATAAGGATAATTCCCGGTCTTCCTTGGCAGCTTTACATTGTAACAATACACTCCCACTGCATCTCTTCCCTGCAGGAGAAGACTAAACTCTCAAGAGCAGCTCCTCGCTTGATCAATTCCTTTACTGCATCATCAAATTTTTTTCTAAAAGCAAGGACCAAAATAGGACCTCCTCGTTACTCTTTTTTTCGTTAATACCTCCCGACCTCTCTCTCTTAGCTCCCTTCTCAACTTTTCACAATGCAATTTCTCCTCTCTTCCCTACTCCTCCAATCCTGCGCAGGCTTCACAAATTTTCCAACCTCGCACACTCCCACCAAATTAAAGATTGGTCAAAAAATTAACATTTCTCGACCTGGTCCGCTTACTTTCCGCCACGTCCTAAAATTGTGTCCACTTCCTGAATTCTAGGAAATTTTCCTGGGAAATCCTTTCTGGGTTGTATATCCACTACCATAAAAATGCCATGATTACTGCCAAGCCTGGCACCACGATATTCTTCTTGCTAGACTAGAAGTAGCTACCCTCAATACGAACGACGCGGCATCCAATAAAACGCTGGCCCGGCAACCTAAGTTCGACACAGATTGCCATTCTTCCTCATTGTCTCATTGTGCAATTACTACACTACTTTATACAATACTAGCTGTCTGGACAGGGGAAGAAAATTGAGAAAGAAGGAACTACCCCGCGGTCAAACACTATACGACACGTAGCCTGGCCTTAAGTTCCCCTGACGGGAGGGGGGGGCAAGAATCGCGAACTTAGAGCTTTGCGTGAATTCCAAGTACAATAAAAAAAAAACTAAAAATAAAGCATGGAGTTTTTGAGGAGTGCAAATTGGATAAATCCTTAAGTTAAAAATTCCTACACTGGCTACTCAAAATCTCTTTTTCATAGACTCAATTATTTCGAAACATCAAAATTTTCACTCCGATTTTCCTACTGCAACCTCCATATATAGGGAAAAATGTACATGCTCGCTCACGAGCAATGCAACACAATAAATAAAGACATCCTTGTTGAAAATCTACAGGGAAAATCTTTAATTGCTTTACATAGCACATATGATGCAGTGAAATCGTATGGTGGTCCACTATCCGTGCCAATAACCCCTGAGATGTTGCAAAGCGTGAAGATGTCACGGACTCGATATCATCTTGCGCTAGAGGAGAAGAAAAAACAAAGACTGAAAATGCAAAGAAAAGAATTTGGGACCAAATTAAAGTACTTCAGCAAAAAAGAGCAAGACTTAAAACAGGAAAAAACATTCAAAGCAAAACAATTGAAGAAATTACTGAACTAAAAAAAAAAAAAGATTGTGTACATGTAGGGAGTAATTTATTTTTCCAAGCAATGTAAGTTAATACAGCCAATTCCTTAGGGTCCCAATTTAGCGATTATTTTTGCCAGTGCACTGAGTCATAAAATTAGGCTTTAATTATATTTTAAAATATTTTGATTGCTAATTACTAGTAAGGTATATTGGTTTTATCACTAATCTGTTATGTTAATATGCTTAGGTCGATTTTACGGCATATTGAGTAGAAATCCTAGTTTTCCTACTGTAAAAGTGCTGTGAATTGTAAAAGTTTGGTCTGGAATTTTGTGGAAATTTTCCTGGTAAACCTGGAAAAGTCAGGGAATTTCATTTCTGAAATTGAGTGGGAACCCTGTGTAAACCATTTTCCTTTTTATGTGAATGAATTTCATGGTTCGTCTAACTCTAAGGTATTAGATTGCTACTTTTCAATGATCATCAGATAAACATGCTGCTAATATTACTGTACTTCTTGTTATCTAATGAAATGTACTGCAGTAGTAATTGTGGCCGTCACAGTGGTCTAAGCACTGGCTTCTGACCATTCGTCCGAGATAGTTTTGGGTTCAATCTCAGTAAGGCTTGGATGTTGTGTTTGTCTTACAACACTAGCTCTCTCCCTTCCCTGGGTCCAGTGACCCTAAATTAGGGATGGGGTGACTGCTTATAGCTCATCGAGTTGCTCTCGGTCGTCATTAAACCCCCAATAAACAAATAAAAGTAATTGTACTGTGTGTGTTTTTGAAGTATTTGATGTATGAAACTGTCTGTTTTGGAGGTGGGTGTAGGATGCAGGCTGATTCTCTGTATTCATTATCATAGATTTTGTGACACATGGGAGAGTAACTTTGTATAAACATTTTTTGTATCCTTTGAATTTTATAATTTTTTATGTAATCTGTATTATATTTTTCAGTTTAAATATGCTAAGATATCTTCAAAAGCAAATGGCAGTGTGAAGAAAGGAGTGATATTTTCCACATATTCTTCATTAATTGGTGAAAGTCAGTCTGGTGGAAAGTACCGAACCAGATTAAAACAGCTATTACATTGGTGTGGTGATGACTTTGATGGTGTTGTATCCTTTTATGAAACAAAAGTTGGGTAAATCTCACAAAACAAAAATGTTTTTTTCTTTGTTTTCACTGCATATCATTGTCGCACTATCTAACCAAAAAATTATTTATGGTTTTGAAACACTTACGAAAATGACTTGTTCCAGACTTTAAACATTGTCTACTATTCAGTGTATTGTAGTAATATAAAGTTTTTACTGGTATTTGTAGTTCTTTTACAATACCATTGGTTTATGGAAGTACATGTTTTTGTATCATGATTTTCTTGATATACAAGGCCTGTTCAAGAATGACTTGCACTGGGGTTATTTTTTTATTTTTTTTTAATAGTACAGCTACATATTGGAACTAAACATCACAGCATACACCCAACTCCCTTCCGTGTGACTGAACCTTTCTGAGCTGTTGTGTTGCATGTGACCTTGAGTAGAAGGCTGTGAAGAAGCATCTGTTTGTGCTCTCTTCTCATTCGAGTCATGGATATCACAGTGGAACCGTGTGCAGCTTTGAATTTCTGTGTTTGTTTAGAGAAAACGAATTCAGAAGTTTATGAAATGTTGGTGCCGACATATGGTGAGAGTGTGATGCTACATCATACAGCACAGTGGTGGTTAAAAGAATTTTGCGAAGGCCGCAAATTGTTTCGTAAACAAGGTGAACCTGAGGTGTCGCCAACAGCCATTACTGAACAGATGGTAAGCACTGCATCCGTGATTATTCACGTGGATCATAGGCTCACAGTGAGACAAAGGGCAGAATATTTGCAGATTTCAGTTAGAAGTGCCCACACTATACTCAGTGAGAAAGTACACATGATGCGAGTCAGTGCAAGATGTGTGGATGTCTTGCTTACTCACGCCTGAATAAAAACAAGTGCATGTTGAGGTGTGTGAATTTTTGAAGCGAGAAATTTCTCCAAACGCGGGACTACCTGATGTCAGTGATTACAGGCAGTGAATTTTTCTTTATCACTATGATCCAGAGGGCAAACAACAAAGCTCTGTGTGTAAAACTCGATAATCTCCAAAGGCAAGATGTGAAAAGTCTGCCAGGATGGTAATGGTAATCAATTTCTTTGTTTACCAAGGAATAGTGTACCAGAATGTTGTGCCGCCAAATGCTATGTTTAATGCAGATTGTGTGTCTGTTTTGACAAAGCTGAGCAAACCTGTTTGTAAGAAGCATCTTCACATTCACCAAAATGCTTGTAAACTCTATCATGATAGCGCTCGTCTTCACGTATCGTAGAAAGTCGCTACCTTCTTGGCTGAGAAAATATTGGAACTGTTCCACACCATCCATATAGTCCAGATTTAGCACCCTTTGCCTTTTTTCTTTTCCCAACTCGGAAAAAGAGGTAGTCAAAGCTTCAGAGGTGGTTCTGAAAGGGATGCAGAAAGATGGCTTCCATCACGTCTGTGAGGAGTCACAGCAAGGTTTGGACAGGGGCATTGTTTCTGGAGGAGATTAATTTGAAAAGGACCACGGCCATATGTAGTTCAGGTTCATATAGACATACATGTTGATAAATTTCCGTGTAAGTCTTTCTTGAACGGGCCTCGTAGTTATTATAGAGGCTGGGTCATCTACAGATTTTTTTTGTAAAAAGTAAGTACCAAATTATCCGTACTCAGTTTACGTTGTTCTACTGTTGTATTTTTTGAGAATTATTTTTTGTATTGCCTCATTCTGGCCTGATCACATGGTTCTCCGGAGAATAAGATGCATGAAGTTTGATATTGTTTGAAACAATAATTTTGGAAGTGTTTCAAAACCATAAATGATTTTCTTACTTTCTTCATAGTTTCTGTGTCTTGTCATTTTATACCATAATATTGTTGTGTGTATATTAAGACACAATTAATGCAGACTTTCATTTTTCCATTTTATAAGTGTTGTTTGCATAGTTTTATCATAAGCAAGTTTAGTTATTTGTTTATAATAATACTGATTTTGTAGCATTTATGATTACATTATGTATTTAACAGAGCAATGTAAAAACTATGAAACATTTATCCCACTATGATTAAACTATTCCAGTTCTCAAAAATTGCATTCATGTGAATAATTTAAGAGGCACATTAATAGTTTCTACTATTCCAGTTTTCAAAAATTGCATTCATGTGAATAATTTAAGAGGCGCATTAATAGTTTCTACTTCAGGATTAATTTTTTCTGCTTCAAAGTAAAAAGAACTTTTAAACTGCCCAGTTGCATAAAACTACTATGTGTGCCTTTATCATAAATTCAGAATATTAAAATGTCGGTTCATGCCTTTCATGTACGTACAGTATTTGTAAAAGATGAATTATCAGATATATGGTATTTGTTGGTACTATTATAAGTTCATTTGTACTCATCAGTGGAAATGTGGGCACTTCAAATGAGCATTCTTACACTTCCTCGCAGAGTACACTTTATTTTGTCTGGACCACGAAATAGTTCATCTTCATCACAACCATAGGGTAAATGCCCGCATCGACACTCATCTGGTAAACCCTGTTGGGAAAGGAGGACCAGGGACTAAGTGCACCTGGGGCTGACTTCAGAGGGAACCATCCACGCATTCGCGTCCCCTCACCCGAGGAGTCTGCGGAAAACCCACAGACTAGATGGTTGGAAGAACTGGACTCAAACACCCATCAGAAAAGTCCACCTCCCACACGACACATTAGCCAACTACGCTATGCTGGTGGTGAAATTGTTCATGCTCATCCATAATCTCTTCTTTTTAACTGTGGGGAAGTCTATAACAATAATTCTAACTAAACCCCAAAACTTCTTTGTAGCACAGTAGAAGAGGCTGCAACAGTTCATACACCAAAGAGCCAAAAGTTTATGATCAGCATGTCTTTATACAAATTGAAGCAACTGCAAGTACAGTGGTGGCAAAAATTGTGGACACTTTTTGAAATTTTCATGTTTTGCAACTTTGCAGGCTTATAGGAGATGTTATCTTGCACCAATTGCAAATGCAAATGTTTGTATGTCAATTTAAAGAAAATGTAATGCTGAATTGAATACAAAAAATAGAATGCAAATATATGTAGTACAAAAAATGTTATGCTTACTTTAGTCTAAAAAGAAACACAAGTGCAATTCAGTTAAGAAGTGGATTGTAAGTGCAAACCCTAATGGCCAGTCACAGTCCTTGTTTTGGGGACCAATCAAATGGCAGTAGCTGCAATACATCTTGTGAGAAGTTGAGGGAAGTCAGTTTTGCTGTTTGTTCTGTAGAAGAAAGACTGTTAGCGGTGTAAGAGAATCGTAATTGTAGATTGTGTTAATATTTTTAGTATTTCTTTAAATGTAACTTGTAGATAATAAGTACAGCAATGGCACCAAAGAAGAGAGTTGATTGGTCACCCACGAAAAGGACCAGGATTGTTTTATTATGTGAATCGGGTCTTTCTTATGCTGAAATTGCAAGGCAAGTAGGTGGATCAGTGACAACATCTGGTGTACGAAAGTGCTGTTTCAGGAAAACGTAACTGAAAAAGAAACCAGGAAAAGGCCGAAAAAAGTGCACAAAAGCTGTTGATGACAGAAGAATAAAGGTTGTGTCTGAAGGACAAAGATTTCATCTGAGGCTATCAGAGCTAAACTGTGTTCAACTGGTGGTTTCTGTTAGTTCAAGAACAATAAGGTGCAGACTATCGGATATGGGACTAAGAGTTAGGATTCTAAGAAAAAAGCCATATCTAAATCTACAGCAGCGCAACAAACTACTACAGTGGGCAAAAGAACACATTGGATGGACAGACGATCAGTGGAAGCAAGTTATTTGGAGTGATAAAATTAAGACATCCTTATTTGGTGGTGATGGCCGATAATATGTGAGACGTAGAGTAGGAGATGCTACATCCTGACTTCATGGAGGCCAATGTAAAGCACCCAACAAGCGTTATGATTTGGGCATGTAAGGCAGCAAATGCTGTTGGCCGCCGCCTTCATGTAATCGACGGCACTCTGAACACAAGAAAATGCATTGACACCATCCTGGAACCAAAACTGCTACCTTCCATCAGCGATCTCTTTCACAACAATACATCATTTCTTTTTCAGCAGGATTCAGCTCCCTACCACACAGCAAAAATATGCAATCAGTAGTTCACAACAAAGTCCATTCCATTGTTGACCTGGCCAGGAAACAGCCCTGGCCTGAACCCGATAAAAAATTTGTGGCACCATTTGAAAAGCCTTGTACGAATGAGGCATCCATCAAATAAAAGGCAATTAATTGAGGCTATAATTGCTTCCTGGCACCACATAATAACGAAGGCAGAGCTTCAAACACTTGTTGGCTCAATGAGATGTCGCTGTGATGCGGTTTTAAAGAATAAAGGCTACCCTACTAAATACTGATGGTACATTGAAATCGAAAGTGCATTACAGTATGATTGCAGTATTCCCTGCATAACTTTTTCATGCTGCATATATCTGAATTCTGTTTTTTTTGTATTGAATTCAGCATTAAATTTTCTTTAAATTGACATACAAACATTTGCATTTGGTGCAAAATAGCATTTCCTTATAAGCCTGCAAAACATGAAAATTTCAAAAAGTGTCCACACTTGTTGCCACCACTGTAAATGATGGCACGTGTGAAGGTCATGAAATGGTATAACACCTGATATTGAGCTGTGTTAATCAGTGTTATTTTTGTTCTTCAAATGGGAAAGTAAGCTGAGTTAAATGAGTTCGACAAAGGCCAAGTTGTGATGGTCAGACTACTGAGTCGGAGCATTTCCGAGACAGCAAAGCTTGTGCGGTTCTTATCGTCATCCGTGGTTAGTACCGAAACTGCTTTAAGAAAGAACATGTGCCAAAGAACAAAACTGGCCGCATTTATTGTGGTGCTCAGGGCTTGAAAAATATCTGAAAAGTTACATGTGCAGCTGGGCATGTGCAAAAGTCATTTACCTGCCTGAGTAGTAAAAGCTAGATGCTAAAGTAAATTTATCTTTTGAGATAACAAATCAGAACCCTGATTTGTTTTGCATTTCCATTTTAAGGCTCTGTATTCAAAATATTCAATGCACGGATGCGTGTATCTCAAGTTTTAAGATGCTGATGCTGAAATTGGTATGATGACGAAATTGATATTTGAGAAATTTAGTGATTCTGCCAGGTTCCTTTTGTTGAATTTTTGTTCTTTGTCACTTAACACCGGATGCTTGTTCCATCAGAGGCATGCATCCCACTGCTGACTATAAACACTTGCAGCAAAACTACATATGGTTCCAATTTCTGGACCTAGAGCATAATAATATATTTAAATAAGTGATATTCTTCTGTCATTGGCACTCCTTAACAATAAAACAACTCTCGGTGATTAGCAATGAAATGACACAAGATATGAGATGCCCGTCTTTTTTTCTTGTAGTAGAAAATTCTGTTCCAAACTTTATTTTTAAATTCAGTTGCCCAGACCAGGCAACTAGATTTTTATTTACCTGTGTAGGCCAATAATTTATATGCCCCAAGCATTTTGGACATGGTATTTTTCAAGTCCTGGTGCTTATACCTATTCGTTGTATGGGTGTAAAGTACAGCTTTCTGTTTGGAGGTTAGAAGCTACCGATGAGAGAAAAGTAAGAATACCAGATAAAAATTAGTGGATTCAGTAGTAGTAGTGAAGATATTGGAATTGGGCTGATTTGGTCTGGGTGGCATGTTTCTGATGGAATATTATTTAAACAGTACTTGTCCTGTGCATGTGCCATCATACACACCATGTACTGAATAAATTGCTCGAAGGTTACCAACTTGTTCATTTTGTAAATGATAGTTATAGTAAATTGATTCAAAGACATTTTAGGCTCCAAGTCCTCTGATAATCAACTCAAGTGGCTGCTATTCTGCTTTGTGGAGCATAGTCAGGTGCTTTCAATCCTATCCTGTAGACAGATCACTGTGTCTCTGAATGGTTGTTTATTTTTGAACTATGTGGCACTTTGAGGTGCTTCAGTGCTCAAATTTTCTCTCCGTTACTCACATTTTCAAATAATATGCGTGGTCATGTAGCAGATACATGCTTTGATTTGTTGATGTCAGACTTTTCATTGTGATGGAGATTGTTATTCTTTACAGTGTAACTTGCATTTGGGTGCCAATTTAGTGTAAAAACCTTCTTGCCAGTGGTGGAGGCAAAATGGTTTTTGTTCATCAATGCAACTGAAAAGGCAATTTCACGAAAGATTCAAAGTGCTCTTTTGTTTCTTATACAAGGTTGTTTGAAAAATAATGGCCAATTTGGAGAGTAAAAATAAAAGATGCATATTACCACATAGCACACAATCTTGTTTTATTCGAAATAGGCACCTACAGCAGCTACACGCCTCTCCCAGTGAGTGACAAATGCTTCAATGCCAGTCCAAAAAAAAAATCTGGCTCCATGGATGCAAGAAAGTCCTGGAATGCAATTTTAGCTTTCTCTTGGTTTCTGAAGGTCCTGTCCTTCAGGTAAATGCTAAAATGCATAAACAGGTGGAAATCTGTAAGTGCCAAGTCAGGCGAGTAGGCTGGATGTCGGAGGGTTTCAAACCTCAGTTCGTGTAGTTTCTGTTTTGTCATTTGTGACATGTGTGGTCTTTCATTATTATGGAGGAGGATAGGGCCCTTCCTGTTCACCAAAGATAAAGATGGCTGTTTGGAACAAAACTTCTCGTACTTTCGGTCAATTGCTTCACACTTTGTGACTGAGGTAATGCCTTCACGAGCATTCATGAATCTGTAGTGTATGACTTTGTGAACAGTCCACCACACTGCCAATAAAACTTTCTTTGGCATCAGCCTTGGAATAATTTCTTCAGATACCTGCATTTTGAAACATGGTAAGTTCATAAGACACACCACATCTTTTCTTAGAATAGAATTTGATTTCAGTGAGATCAAGATGACAAGATTGTCGTATTATTGATTATTATTATTTTTTTTTTTTTTGAAGTCATCAACAATATCGGTGTTGTTTTCATGTTTAGTGTATTGCCTTCTGCGCTGCTTCAAGGTGTGATGACTTTTTACATATGCTGTTATTCAGAACTGGTGTTTCTTTTCAGTCTCATATTATTAAAGTTTAGTACCTTGCCTCTCAATTTCCTGAAAAGCATTGATATTTTTTCATTGAATAAAACAGGAGCATGTTATGATGTACATATATTGGGTTATCGGAAAAGTCATGACATATTTTGGCACCCGATGGCGGGTTTTGGAGGTACTAGAGGCATGCACAGCTCTGTTATCACTATGGCATTCGACAGGTGCCAGTTATAGCTGCAGTCTAAAAGGAATAGTTTGGTTGATTTGACATCAAGTTGAAGATGGAATACCAAACTGTGCATTTTCGCCATGTTTTACTTCCATAAAGGGAAGAACGCGCTTCAAGCTTGTGAAAAGTTACGTAAAGTGTACGGTGATAATGCTTTACAAGAACACCGGTGCCAGCGGTGGGGTTCGCAAATTTCCGTGCTGGTGATTTTGAGCTCAACAATGCTCCTCGGTCCGGAAGGCCAACCGAGGTTGATGACGACCAAACCAAGGCATTGATCGAGTCAAACCCACGTTACACAATACGAGAGATTGCAGACACATTGCACGTCCATCGTTCAAGAGTTCACGACCACCTGAAGATGCTGGGATAAGTAAGCAAGCTCGATATGTGTGGGTTCCTCATGAACTCAAAGAAGCTCAATTGACGGTGTGTATAAACATCTGCGATATGCTCATTAAACGTGAGAAAAACGATCCTTTTTTGAAGCGACTTATAACTGATGACGAAAAGTGGATTGTGTACAGCAATGTGCTGTGCAAACGGTCTTGGTCCCGACTTGTCCAGAGCTCGTTCCTCGTGAAGGTGTTGTGTTCCATCACGACAATACGAGACCACACACAAGTTTGATCACCCGCCAAAAATTATTGGAGCTTGGGTGGGATGTGTTGCCACACCCAGCATACTCGCCTGTCCTTGCGTGGTATAACGTTCAATTCAGATGAGGCTGTAAATCAGCACCTTGTACAGTTTTTCACCATGAAAGACAGGTCCTTCTATGAACAAGGCATTCTGCAGTTCACTGACAGATGGCAAAAGGTTATTGAACAAAATGGGCATTATATCATTGATTGATGTTTGTTCTTTCTATCTATAAATGACCTTTGCGAAACATGGCTAAATTACGTCGTGACTTTTCCGACAACCCAATAGTTTGGTAATGGCTGTAGTTTTCATTTTTTTTTTGTCTGAATTGCCTCATACAATTTCATTATGGAACCTGTTGAATTGTGTAAATAAATAATTGTAATAATGTCATTTGCAGTCACTACAGCAAAAACCAGCATGTTCCACCAATTTTGTTTAGCTTCTTCTTTGAAAAGTATATCATTATTTGAGCACAGCTCTGTTTACCTTACAATATTATGTACTAGTAATATATATATAAAAATTCTATATAGCATTCTGTACTATGCGTATATTCTTTAACATGACTTAGATTGTATTTGATGAATGTCATAAAGCCAAAAATTTGTGTCCTGTTGGTTCAAGTAAACCTACAAAGACTGGATTAACAGTATTAGATTTGCAAAATAAACTTCCAAAAGCAAGAGTTGTGTATGCAAGTGCTACAGGTAATGAAAAGTGGTGATGTTAGATTTGTACTGTGTATTTCTTGTACTGACATTATATGAAACAATTATCCAAGTGGATTTAACTGAAATCAGTGACTGATTAAGTTGTTGCTATTGTAATTATGTTCATGGTTTTGTCAAAATGTTCCCGAGCTTTCAGTGCAAATAATTACTTGTAACATATATGTTTCTGTAACCATAAGTAATTAAAATATCAGTTGCAAATCATCTGCGGCGCAGTGGTCTAAGCGCTGGCTTGTGACTATTTGTCCAAGATAGATCCAGGTTCAAATCCCGGTGAGGCATGGATGTTGGATTTATCTTACGGCACTGACTCTCTCCTATCCTTGGAACCAATGGCCCTAAATTACAGACATGTGACTGCTTATAGCCCATTCAGTTGCTAACAGCTGTTGCTAGTGCGCAGCTGTTAAGGAACTCTCCAGACACACTAAGGGACCTAATGTGTGCAGTGAGAAGGCTACCCAAACCGTGACACCACCTTAAACAAGCCGACCTGACACGATAGTGCCGTGACCTCATGCTATCGACACTGCACTGCAGAAGTCCAGTTTTGATGTTCCCATCACGTTACATAAGGTATGCAGCGTGTGCTGTATATACCATTTCCTTGCTGTTGCTATTGGGCCTCCAACATTTAAGCAGGATGTGATTTGTGCCTCCGTTGCCAAGACGTTCTGTACGAGTCTGGATAGTCTACATCGACCACGGTCATCAGTGGCATCTGGTCAGCCACCACTTACCCTTGGGCCTCTGGATGTCCGTCAGTGGTATACCCATGGTACACCCCTGTACGGTTGCCTTCGGGAACCCTAGGGTTCTTACCACTTGGGCAATAGAATGATCCCGCTGTCTTGCACTGACAATTCGTCCACGATCAGAGTTGCTCAGATCACCACTTTGCTTTTACCCTTGTTCGTCAATTGTGATATACTGTTGAGAAGCCGTGCGGTCTGCCTATTTATTAGCTGCATTAGGTTTGGGTCTGTTTCACTTTACACTGGGGATGCCCATGTTATCTGCCCATCACCCCTATCTCTAATGTTTTGTCTACTGAGTGTAAAGGAACTGAAAAACTGTAGGTGAGATGAGCATGTTATTGTTTTTCTAGTTTTGCTATGTGATGAATTAAATTTTCTCATCTTTGAAGGCTGTTGTTTTTGATGAATTCTAGTGATAATGTTTTCAATAAATCAGTTAATAGTTTTATCTAATAAAATGCTTTTTTCAAAGGTGCATCTGAACCTAAAAATATGGCATACATGACAAGACTTGGTCTATGGGGAAAAGAAACCCCTTTTCCTGAGTTTTCTGACTTTATAAATGTTGTTGAAAAGCGTGGTGTTGGAGCTATGGAGCTTGTAGCAATGGATATGAAAGTAAGTAAGAGATTCAAATTGTGAAGACGTTTGCTTATGAATTTGTTTATTAGCATGTTTGTGTAATGTTACTTTTGTGTTCTAATGTTTTTACAGAATACTGAAAATGTTAAATGTGGAATTACAATTCTTTGAGTTTTAAATTTTGACTTAAAATGTTTGAAACTTGGATTCTCCCAATGTCTAGTGATTGCAGTGAACTTGTGCAATTTGCACGGAAAAACACTACTCATACGTTTGCACACCTGTCTATAAGCAATAGAATTTTTCTTTTGGAATTTGTTATTTCGGCATTAAGACTGTTAAGAAACTAGAAACACTTTTGAGTTCATCCGTGCTTTAGATTTATTCATGTACTTATAAAAAAAAAAAAAAAAAAAAAAAAAAAAGTGTGCACGCCTTCGAAACTCCGTGGTTTCACAAATTTTCCAATGACCAGAAGTTCGAGCTTTTCACTTCCATCCAAGTTTACACAAAGAAGAACAGCAAAACTTTCTTTGCTCTTCTTGCTAATGTGGCAATCATCACCACAAAGTGATAATGTCTTGTCAGGTGTTAAGTTTTAAAACCCGACTTGTCAGCAACAGTGACGTTTTCTGCTTAGTCGTCAATAATTTTCAGAATGTCGTCATTTTTACACTTCTATACTTGCTGACTCATCAGATAATGCCTTGTACACTTGTCCATGTCTGCTTTTAAAGCAATCTACATTGTTCGTATGCTCCTTGAAAACTTTGAAAAAGTTCAAGACTCTGTAAACAGTACTTGAATGTTTTTTATTAATTTTTTTAAGTAATGATATGAAAAAGCACATGCAAAATAATTGTTTGGGTTAGAAAGTTGTATAGGAGATTTCTAAGTAGTTCTGATAAAAACGCCAAGCTGATCAGATATCGCAGAACGTGCGTTCAACTTGGGAGCTCATGAACAGCTGGTACCTTGGCTGTGACATCACTGTGGAGTAAAACATCAGCCATGGGAGTAGAATAAGTTTGTGATGAATTTCTATTGACTGAGGTTAGGGACGTGTTTTTGCCAGATAAAAATTGCTTGTGCCTCATGTATGGACCTTTTGTCTCCTGGCTTTACCCCCCCCTCCAAATGAATTAAAATCCATAGTGAGCAACTAAAGTGCTCACTAGCCGCCCCGGTAGCGCAGTGGTCTAAGCGACGGCCTCTGATCATTCGTTCGAACGGGGTCCGGGTTCGAATCCCGGTGAGGTATGGATGCTGTTTGTCTTACGACACAGGCTCTCTCCCTTCCCTGGAGCCAGTGACCCTAAATTAGGGACGGGCGACTGCTTATAGCCCAATGAGTTGCTCACGGTGGTTCTTAAAACCTCCAATCAAAAAAAAAAAAAAAGTGCTCACTATGGATTTTAATTCAAGTAACGCCTCATGTTACAAGTCTGTAAAACAAGTACCTAATCAGCCATTTCTTTGGAGAATCCCTGCTTTTCTATGTATTACTTGTGTGCGAATGCAGGAAATAAGGTCTGTTGTGCTAAAAATGTTGCTAAACAACCCATAAATCATCAAGGCTATTGGGTCATACATCAAAAATAAAATGTTAAAGCAAGCAATAAATATCATATCAGCAGATGAAAATAAATGTAGCCTTTCAAAGTATTCCACAAAATAAAATGATTTCAAAAAACACCAAAACAGAGAGGCAGTTCAAAGTTAATAAAATAAACCAAAGAGTAACAGACAGGTCATTGAAGGTGTACCTGTCTCAGCTAAGTTTAATAGTTTGAACTTACTAAAATACGTACCTGCTGACCGAACAACATACACATGATAATTTTGGTTTTAAAAAGTTCTTGAAAAGTGTTTGAATTTATTTTGCTTAGAAGAGTATGAACCTTGATCTAACTGGATACCATAAGTTGTTTGAATCCGATCTTCAGTGCAATTTTCTTGATTGTTTCACATAATATCAGATTATTAATAGGCAGATTACTAGCACATGTTTCTTGAAACCACCTCAGTTCTCTTTCTTCCAAGGCTTTGTACGGGGACACCTTTGAGTACTTTCTTTTGACGATGGTAGGCCAGACTTTCCACAGCAGAGTTTGCGTAAAACAAGTTCAACAGATGTGACATTTTTTATTTCTGTCCACTTCTTCAATAACCTTTACTTTCTCCCTGAAAATTTAAACTGTACAACATTTTACAAACATTTGCACTGCAGTAATTCAGAGACCACTGACTGACTTGACTAAATAATGCCTCGTGTTACAAGTCTGTAAAACAAGTACCTAGTCAGCCAGTTCTTTGGAGAATCCCTGCTTTTCTATGTATTACTTGTGTGTGAATGCAGGAAATAAGGTCTGTTGTGCTGAAAATGTTGCTAAACAACCCATAAATCATCAAGGCTATTGGGTCTATTTAGTTTCCCCCTCTCCCCCCACCATGTGATTGAGAGAGGGGGAAACAAATTAGACCCAATAGCCTTGATGGTTTATGCCAGTCTGGTTGAAGCTGCAAAGGAAAAATTGCTAAATTTGGGATGAAAAAGTTCTAGGGCAAAACAATCGGAACGTTAGATGAGGAAAACGCTGACACCAAAATGTAAGATGCTGTTTTTGTTTTTTAAATGTTATGTATATAGGGAAAAAAATGGGGATTTTAAAATGTAGTGTTAAATGCAAGAAATTATTAGATTAGATTGTGATTTGACTGTGTTAGTTAGTTGTAGCTAGCCTTGTCGTTATTTTTTAATAGTGGACATAGCACAGTTTGTGTAGGGGAAAAAAAAATATTGTTCATCCTTTTGTAAAACCTTCTTCAGAAGAAATGTTTCAGAAAAAGATGGGGAAGCCCATACAAACACCTAAATAAAATATTTTCAAGTTTAAGGTGGTTTTACTTAAAATCTCTGCCTTATGTTTCCAATGGCAAAATTTCTTTACATATTTTCTTCGCAATTGATGTATTCCCAAGGATGAAAATTTGCACATCGATAAAACTAACTTTATGGGATACTTAATACTGGCTAAAACATAACCATAATTATATTAAAAATCAATAATTTTTCTTTGAGTAATGTTCAGACCTGTTAATAGATGGCCCGACCTGTACATAGTTGATGTCAGTAGACAAACAAATGTTGGATTGCTTAATTATGGTTATGTTTTAGCAAGTATTAAGTATTCCATGCTCTAGCTTAAAGTCAGTTTTATCAATGTGCAAATTTTTATCTTTGGGAATACATTAATTGCAAAGAAAATATGTAAAGTTTTACCATTGGAAACATAAGGCAGAGATTTTAGGTGAAACCACCTTAAAAGACTTCTGGACAGCATATTATATTTGGTATTAATAATAGTGGTTGTGTTAGCCCAAGTTCACAATGATGTGTGTATTCCAACAGTGTAATACTCTCAATGCAGTCCCCATATTGAAATCAGCATACTTTTCATCATCTGTTGTAAAATGCATTTGGTGTGTGCACATAGTTGTGCAATTCCAAAGAAGGTCTGGAGGTGCCCATAGGACCAAGATATACCCTGTCACAGCTACTCAATTCATGTTGAACTTGAAGTGTGGCTTGAATGCTTGCTGAAGCCATCTGTGAAGTCAAAAATAATAACCAGTGAAATTGATATATTAGGTATATAAATAAGTTTTGAGGGATTTCCGTTCGGTGTCGTACTTATTAATGCTCGCATTTATTTTAAGGTGGCAACACTGCGATATCGCAGTATGAGACGCCAGCTGTCGGAGTCAGTATACGATGTTCGATTGAGGTGCGAAGACGTATTTGTTTTACTCTATGGAAAATGGCAACTTTCGTCCCGACAAAACAGCGTTTGTGGAAGTGTTAGTGCATTACTTTATTGTCAAGAAAAGTGCTGCCGACAGCTCTCGCTTAATTTCAGAAATCTATGGAGAACATTCCCCATCCATAAAAACATGTGAGTATTGGTTTAGGTGATTCAAAAGGAACGATTTTGATGTCAGTGATAAAGAACGTTCTGGACCACCCAAAAAAATTGCTGATGCCGAATTAAAAGCTTTACTCGACGAGGATCCGTGCCAGACCCAAAAAGAACTAGCAGCAGCATTAAATGTTAGTCAACCATGCATTTCACAACGTTTAGCTGCCATGGGAATGGTGCAAAAAGAAGGGAATCGGGTTCAACATCCTTTGCGGGAAAGAGACATTGAATGTCGAAAAACCATTTGCGAATTGCTGCTTCAAAGGCAAAAAGAAAGTTTTTTGCATCGTATTATTACTGCCAATGAGAAATGGATATGGTACGATAACCCTAAACGGCAGAAAGCCTGGGTTAAGCCAGGTGAACCAGGTCCTTCAACGCCAAATCACAATATCCATGGTTCAAAGGTAATGCTGTGTATCTTGTGGGACCAGAAGGGTGTGATCCACTATGAACTGCTGAAACTGTCAGAAACTATTACTGGTGATCGGTATCAAACCCAATTACTGTGTTTAAAGCGAGCTCTTACGCAAAAATGGCCAGAATGGGAGAATATACACAACAAAGTCATCTTACAGCATGACAATGCAAGACCCATTATTCTCGACCTGTGAAAAAGTACTTAGAAAGAACCGACTGGGAAGTTCTACCCCATCCACCATATTCACTAGATATTGTGCCATCGGATTACCACTTGTTCCGGCTGTTGCAATCAGCATTTTCTGAAGAACAGTTTAGTTCATATGAAGACAACAAAAATTGGCTGTACAACTGGACCTCTTCCAAGGAGCCGGAATTCTTCCTTCAGGGCATACGTTCACTGCCCGAAAGATTGGGTAAAGTTGTAGCTTCAGAGGGAGCATACTTCGATTAATATTAAAATATTGTTTCTGTTCTCCAACAACGTGTTTTGTTCACCTCAAATTCCTCAAAACTTATTTATATACCCAATACCTTACACATGGAAATTATTGATCCAACAAGAACTTGTATACAAATATTGATTACTGCCCTTTCCCCCTATCATTATTGTGAAAGAAAAAAATGTAGGTAATGTCCTAATACAAGCAGCTTAGATATCCATCGGAGATGCAGCGAGGTCTCCCTGCAATAAACATAGACCGTGATGACTGACCTTCACCCTGCAGTCTATCTAACCTGGGAGTGTTAAGGGACCCATCTACAAATAGCATTTGTAATAGTAACCGAATGAATGCTTCAGTGTGCAGCATTCATTTGATGGTACTACTTGTTCCAAGCAGCTGTGCAGGAGGGAAACTAGTGAGAGCCCAAACATGAAAAACATAGGATCATTGTATGCAAATGACAGGACGCGCAGGGCCACTGTGCGACAAATCACTCGCAGCTACAACAGTGGCGATCAGGGCAATGTATCACATAACACAGTTCGTCGCAGCTTTCTGTGCATGGGCCTGCGTAGCCAAAACCTAGCCGGGTCCCCATGCTCACTGCACATCATCACCAACAATGCATGAAATGGGCCTAAGATCGAGATTGGACCGTGGATGATTGGAAGAAAGTGGCGCCTGGTCTGACGAATCAAGATTCCTGATGCATCATGTAGATGGCAGAGTGCAGATACGCCAATTACCAACAGAGGCTATGTCACCTGGATGCACTGTTGGGCGGTGTTATGCTGTGGGCAATGTTTTCTTGAGACACTTTAGGCTCTATTATCCCAATAGCACAATCCCTGATAGCTGTCTGGTATCTGAACATCGTTGCGGGCCAAGTTCACCCATTCATAGCAACTGTGTTCCCTGCTGGTGATGGCCATTACCAACAGGATAATGCGCCATGTCACACTTCCAGAATCGTCAAGGAGTGGTTTGAGGAACATGCTGGTGACTTTTTGTTAATGTCCTGGCCTCCAAATTCACCTGACATGAACCCAATCGAACATTTGTAGTTCGACTTGGAAAAGCGGGTTTGTTCTAAATCACTACTATCCTGAAATGTACGGGAACTGGAAGACCTGCTGTTGACATTATGGTATCAGATACCCTAGGATACCGATCGCCACCTCGTCGAATCGATGCCTCACCGAGTTGCCGCTGTTTTGCGGACTAAAGAGCTTATTAGGTAGGTGGTCATAATGTAATGGCTCAATCAGTGTAAGTGTATGTATGTATGTCAACGGGTGTTGTTGTATGTAATGTTTGGAGCTCAGTAGCAGGGCTCCAGGAGCCCGAAACAGAACCAGAGAGAAATGGTGAAAGGTGACCTAACCAGTTCTAAGTAAGAACATCATGTGTTTTTGTAAAGAAGGCAACTTGTTAATATGAGAAAAAAAAGTACATGTGCAAGGGCATATATGGACAAAAAATGTCATCACACTACATAGAGTACAGCTGATTTTCTGTCAGTGTGGTAGGTCAAGATTTGAATTTGTATGCCGCCCCTTTACAATCCTGGTGGAATTTCATAGGTTACTCTTACTAACGCAATTTGCAGACGTTCCCCTTAGGTGTCCCAGGGTAGACAGTCTTCAGGAAAGGATATATTGTGGAAGAAATATTCTTCTCATAATATGTGCCTGATATGTCATGATAATTAACACAGCAATCAGACATTGCTGAATTGACTAATTATATGTGATACCTCATTAATGAAATGAATTGACTGTAATTACTCGTGAAATAGTAATTACAGTCAATTCAGTGATGTCTGATTGCTGTGTTAATTATCATGTCAGGGAAAAGGATGCTGCTGGCTCTGCCCACGATCTATGCCACAAGACTTGGCTGCATCTTCCGGTGGATTTCAAAGTTGTTTGTATTCGGACATTACCAAAATGTCTTCAAAATGGGGACTGTGTGAAGTTATATTACTTTGTAGCATTAGGTCATTTGAGAGTCTGAGTTACTACAGTAATTTCAATTTTATGGTGTGATGCTTGTTGCCCCCCCTCCCCCTTCCTACAAGATTTGGCCTTTCCAGTGAAGTTTTCCACTGAAGAAGACTGCTGTCTAAAGAAAACTATTTTTTTACAAGCTATGTTAAGACCACTTTAAAAATGTGCCTGAATCTCAAGCAGAAATGGTTCTGCTAAGTATTTTGTTGGGAAGCCATGCAGAAAGTTCATAAATTGTTTTAGCTGCCCAGTTCGCTAAATGGTAAGTTGTGCTGGTTTCTATTTAGTTGCCAGATGGAACTCTAGTAGTTTGTTTGTCCTACAGCCCTGGCTGGCTATGTCCTTTCCCTGCAACTAATGGCTCTAAAATTCAGATGTGCAAAGCCTAGTATCCCTTAGAAATGCTCGTGGAGGTCATTAAACCTTAAATCAAGAAAAGTTGTTTGATGTCATTAATTGATAAGGTATCGCACATATATTGCAATTTTTTGTGCTGTTAATTTCTAATTGTATAAATATTTTATTTATTTATTTTTTAGTTGAGAGGTCTATATATGGCTAGACAACTTAGTTTTGCTGGTGTCACCTTCAAAATAGAAGAAATTCCATTGTTCAAAGATTTCATTAACATGTATAATGAATCTGTAAAATTGGTAAGTTAAATTTGTAAATTATGCCTGAAGTTCTATTTTGTTTGATATAATTAAGTGCATGTTTTATGAAAATACTGTGTGCTTCTGATAAATATCTTTAAACTCTCAAAAATGTAATTGCCAAAACTAATCAAATACATACTGTAATATGAAAATGATATTAATCATAAGAATTTACATTAGAACTGATGTTGAATAAGTCTGCACTAAGTAATATTTTTTTCCTAAGTGTTAAACAGGGGTGAGCAGTTCATATACAGAAAATTGTGATCAGCGTAGAAAGCCTGTTAAATCACAAATTCAGTTGTTTTTAATTCCCTCGTGCTTTATAGCACTGTTAAGAACAAAATTTTCCAGACTGCATAGCTGTTTTGAAGTAATTTCTGGAACATAATTGGTGAAACATCTTAGATATCAATGCATACCTTGCCAGGCAGTGTTTAGCTGGAACTTTTTCTCTTGTACCAATTTAGTTATTTTTAGTTGTAAATGAATTTATGGCACCTCTATTCATATTGTACTGTGGAATTAACTTTTTTACGGGTCTTATAGAGGTTATTATTCAAAAAAGTTGGTGGTCAAATTTTCGAACTAAATCCTAGTTCGTCATCAGGACTACGTCACTGGAGTAGTTTATGATGACGAGCTAGGATTTAGTTCGAAAATTTGACCACCAACTTTTTTGAATAATAACCTCTATAAGACCCGTAAAAAGTTAATTCCACAGTTAGCATTTTGCTACACATTCTGCTGACAAAATAACTGTGTATTAGCCAAATTTACAGTTCTATTTATTTGCTATATTTACGTACAAAAATACAGGGGTGCAGAATATGTCCGAATGCGCGAACAAGGTTCATGGGAAATTAAGGCAGCTCTAGGGAAATTTTTGCCCAGGGTGTAAAATAATAATAGTAATAATGAAACGAAAAATTGACTTATTAACAACAAATATAACATGAAAAATAGGAGTAATTTACTTCACGGTAATCAGGTAATCATTTTGAAAAATGTGTCTTTATGAATACAAGAGGTTATGAGGGCTGTGAAGTACTGCGAACTGCCGCTCGCAAACAATTCACTGAGCGAGTCTAAACTACTTTACTAATGCCAAGGTGGAGACAGCGTGGCGTGAGTAACAAGTACGACGCAACCACTAGTCGCGCTAATAAACGTTTCTGGAACTAATGGGCCGCTCCGGTGGCACAGTGGTCTAAGCGATGGCTTCTGATCATTTGTCCGAGATTGGTCCGGATTCGAATCCTGGTGAGGCATGGATGTTGTGTTTGTCTCATGGCGCTGGCTCTTGCCCTTCCCTGGAACCAGTGGCCCTAAATTAGGGATGAACGACTGCTTATAGCTCACTGAGTTGCTCTAGGTGATCGTTAAACCTCCAATAAAAAAAAATGGCAGCGAATGTGTCAATAATCGTCTGCGTAGCTCAGTTGGTAGAGCGACTTGTTCCGGAATAAGCGGCCTCGGGTTCGAATCCCGGCGTAGACCAAAAATGACGGAGAAATTTACTTCGTTATAGACACTACCAGCAACACAACCAGGAAACTTTGTATAGGCATATATAGCACCATGGCCGAATTTTATAGGTGCCGATTTGGAAAATTATTGGGGGTATCTGGCACAATTAGACGCCCGGGATGCTTGAATGAAATAAATTATAGTTAATTACAGAATTTTTTAGCTGTTTATTTTACAGCCTCCCTGCCCAGGGTTACTTCTTGATTCGCCTATTCTTCAATACGTCGAAAGTTAATGGGTTCCGCCATTTTAGGCGAGGAAATAATTCTTGATTCGCCTATTCCTGTCTCGCCTAAAACTTTCACCTGCAGCACTCAATCTTTTGTGCGTTGAAAAAGGGAATTTTTTTCTATGAAAAAAAAGCTAGTTATTCATTGAAATAAATATTAGTTTTTTTGTCCCCCCCCCCCCCCCCCAAGTTTTTAAGTAATAAAAAATACAATCGCAATGCATTGGCAGTCAGTTTGGCTCCGAGGAAGAGGTTGTGGTTGTAGTGGTAGATCTTTATATGTCGGAAGAAGTGGGCGCAGAGTCATGGAACAGAATCATCCAGACCTGGCAGACAAACCAATGAAAACTTGGGTCTTTATCTAAAACGTGTTACACAATTTTATGCATCTATGAAAATTATGATTTCAACATGTTGGTACTTAAATCTTTCACTAGAACTTCATTATCCTCTCTGTCTCTCCTCTTCTTCCTTCTGTTGTTCCTGGGTCATGTCCATCATATCATCAACATATTAAGTTCATGCAACTTGATCCATCATATCATCAACATATTAAGTTCATGCAACTTGATCAACTCCTTCACAATCTCCTCTTCCATATCGGGGAAACTTTCCACCCACCTTCCATACAATCTCTAAAATGTTATGCAATGCCACTTGGAATCTAGGGAAACTTTTGAAGTCATAAATGGCCGCCCCGGTGGCGCAGTGGTCTAAGGCGCTGGCCTCTGATCATTCGTCCGTAAGGGGTCCGGGTTCGAATCCCGGTCAGGCATGGATGTTGTGTTTGTCTTACGGCACTGGCTCTCTCCCTTCCCTGGAACCAGTGACCCTAAATTAGGGACGGGCGACTGCTTATAGCCCATTGAGTTGCTCACGGTGGTCGTTAAACCTCCAATCAAAAAAAAAAAAAGAAGTCATCAATGATGTTTTTCTATAAAGTCTTCCAAGATGCATTAAATGCTGATGTTATAACCTCTCCCTGTGATGCTTGAACATTGTTGATAGCACCCTTGATGTAGTGTTTCCACTACTCGTAAATTGTTGGCTTATTCCATGGGTTATCAAAATCATCAGTGTCTTTCAGGAGCTGGTATAATATGCCTTGAAAGTTACTATGGCTCCTTGATGTAGTAGCTGGATCAGATATGTTGTGTGTGGGGACAAGAACAGCCCTCAAATCATAAAGTAGATGTTATCCAAGTGTTTAAGGGTGGCCAGAAGCATTATCAAGGACTAGTAATACTTAAATATTGGTTTGGTGCGAATGAAATGTCCGGCGTGAACGAGCAGTGCAGACAAGCCCCCACCACAGCAGAATGGAACCACCCACAGGTGTTGCGGGTATTATGTCCCAGAGTTACTATGAATAACTAGCACGTGTGTAAAAAAACAAGGTTGAGGCGTGGTTTGTTTGGACATAATGTGGCTTGCAAAGGAAACCTGCAGATGCCGGATTTAATAATCATCTTCCTGTATCAATTTAAACTGGGCCATTCTACGTCAATTGCTGCTTCAAACGTTTATAAAGCGTTTGGGAAGAATACAGCCAACAAACGAACGGTTTGATGATGGTTTGTGGAGTTTCAAAGCTGAGATACCGACCTGCAAAACGAAGCATGCGGTCATCAACCTGTTGATGTTTCTGATACTGTTCTGTTATGTGTGGTTGAAGCAGACCCCCCAAAAACGTGTCGCGAGATAACGGCAGAGGTAGGTGTTTACCACACGACAGTTGTTCGGTGTCTGGCTGCGCTGTGTATGGTTAAAAAGCTGGACATGTGGCTGCTGCACGAGTTGACAACTGCCAACAAGACTAGGCATTTGGAAGTCTGCACGTCACTGCGTGCTACGAATAAACAGGAACCGCTACTTCACCAAATCGTCACGTGCAACGAGTAGTGGGTCCTTTATGATAATCGGAAACAAACTGCACAATGGTTAAGCAAGGCACAGCCTTCTGGACGACATCCTAAGCCACCCCTACACACTAAGAAGATGATGCTCCTTGTCTGGTGGTCCACAGCCGGGATAATTCATTGGAGTTTCTCGTCAAGTGGCCTAAACATCACTGCAGAATGTTATTGGGCTGAATTACACCAGATGCTCCGAAAATTGCTGCAGAAACAATCTGCTTTGGTCAACAGGCATAGTGTTCTTCTGCTCCAGGACAACGCCCGCCCTCATGTCGCACAAGGAACGATGCTGACACTAAGTGCCTTGGGCTATGCGACACTGCCTCATCCTGCCTATTACCCGGACTTGTCTCCGACAGACTATCATCTGTTTCGTCGCCTGAATCACTTCCTGTCCGGGAAACAGTTCACGACAGACCACGAGGTTCAACATGCAGTTGATAACTTCTTCGGGTCCCAGACAGATGGCAACTATGTATGTATTGATGCTGAGAGGGATTATTTTGCCTAGGTAAGTTGTCCTACTTTTCCGTTTTCGCCATCCATGTGTGCTGGTCCTTTACTTGACATTTCATTTACACCAACCCAATAGCAAGGTTAGACTTCTGAAAATATTTCTCAGGTTCAACTGCAAGATGTTTCCTGAAGCAATCCATACAAAATGAGTTGCCCAATCACCAAGCAGCAGCGCCTCCCCACTTTTTTCTTTGCTTTTTAGTTCAAGGGTAGCATGTTCTTGTTTAGGCCTTTCAATATGAGATAATTTTGAGAGCAATAGACCTGTAGAGAGGCTTGCTTCATTTTACAGTCACATGTTATGGCACAAAACAGAAAAATGTATGCTTTTATTCATCAGCATCAGCCTAATTTTAGCTGCTTTAAATCCAGCAGCAAATTGTTAATTCACCCAGGTTGAATGCACAAGTGCCAATGAGCTTGCTCCAGCATAAGCACTTCATAAAATTTCTAGCTTCCTTTCAAAAGTTAGGAAGGAAATCTTCCATTTATTTACTGCTCCGTCAGTGGTGGAAGCACTTGCAGGATGTTAGGAATCCACAGTATCCAATAAGATGAAAGCGGTGTACAGTAAACAGGATTAGTGATATATCCATGGTACTTGACAGCCCCATCCCCCTTCCATGTTCTAATAAGACCACACACACTGTGGCAGGGGAAGCAGCTGCAGGTGCAGAAGCATTCCACCACTTTGTGCTTCATCTTACAGAATCACACTATAGGAGAAAGTTTCTTGCATATAATGAGCTGCTGGGAGAATTTCTGTCTTGCATGTGAGCAAAGTCGCATATGCTGAACTCGCATAAATTGAGGATTTACTGTAATAAAAAAAATCCTCTGGTGGTAATTATGATTTGATGCAGCTGAATAATTCCTGTTACGTTCAGTGATTTTGTTAAAACATATAGCTTTGTTGCTCTTTGGAAATTTTATTTCATGAATACCTGTAAGCACACAGTTCTTATGAATGTTTTTATTCATCATTAACATCCATATTTAATGGAGCCTAAGTATAATTTATCCACCTACATATAATGTATCTTAGTAAAGTGTCAAGGCTGACAAATTCTGTTATTTTCTGAACTGTAAACTTTTGAGATTATTTCAAATTTTTGGAAGTAACACACAGCTGTCTCGGAGACTCCAACTACTAAGGATTCTCTGTAGTCACTACGGAAATCGTGGATCTGCTATGGATTACAGAAAGCATTGAATATACTACGGAAATAGAAAATCTCAGTGAAATGAACTTTTTAATGATGTGCTTAAAGTTTATTTTCATGTTTTCTAGATTATAACATTCATCAAACATTTTGGAGAGTTTCTTGAATGTATTCAATCTTGTTGCATTTCTTCCATGATCTTTCAACATGTTTTGGATGTCTGAGCATCATCGCGGGTTCTGTGAAACAGTTACCACAGCCCATGGAATGCCGGAAACGAAACATCTTGAAATTTTAGTTCCCTTTCCAGAGCTTGGAAAGTCCCTAATTTATTTGCATTAAGTCCTGGAGTAGTATTAGAATTCTTTTCTGTAATGAAGAAATGTTTTTGTTCATTGCAATATTAGTGAATATTAGGAACATTCTTTTTAAATAATGTGTAGCTTTTCCGCTAGGGGCGTAAATGTTGAAACTTATGTTATTTCCTTGGCATAGCTTTTGCTGTTAGGAATAATTTTCACAAATTTGTTGCTTTTTCATTTTTGAAAATTCTGCCTGAGAATGGCAGTGTATATATATATATATATATATATATATATATATATATATATATTGTGGGGGAGTATATTAGATTCTAAAAACCTCTTAGAAAAATCCTTTTTTGGTAGGATACTCTTCACTGTGAAGACCATTTTTTGCCCCCATTTTAAGTAATGCACAGCTTTTCTGCTTGGGCATGTAAAGTTAAATCACATTATATTCTGTATCTTTTCTCCTAATTGTTAAATTTGAAAATTCCTTTTGCCTCTGATATCTTCGGCTATAGAAACTTATTGTGCACAGTTCGTTAATAATCTTTGTAACACTAGTGGAAGTAAGTAGCTATTTCCATTTGTGGATGCTTATTGATTGCAGAAATGTGGTTAATTTTGTTGTTGTAACAGGGTTTATTCACTATGAATAGCCCTGGTCATATTGTGTGTTTTAAATTATGCAAGTTTTTCCTTAGGTAGTGTAAGCATATTTTTTTTAGCTGAATATTTCGGTTTTATAAAAATGTGCTTTGGAATACTTGTTCCATGTCAAAAAGAATTCAAAAGACGTGTTCCTTACATCCGAATATTTGGTATCGTCTTTCTTGTTGTATATGCAAATAACAGTTATTGAGTTATGTCCTGAGAGAAGTGCAAAATTGAAGTCTTAAACAAAGAATTTTGGCTATGGTTTTGCTAACTTCATTAGCATACTTCAGTTTGACTAGTTGTGTGTAAAAGTAGAATAATTCAAAATGATTCATCTGATTTCATAAGCTTGAAAATGTAGGAAAATTTTCCACAAACATAAGCTGGGCGGAGCAAAGATTAATCCTGTAATCTTAAATTTGTTTTTCCGCAATGTACCCTCTGTCCAAATGTTGCTAAATACCATTTTGTTGCAGAAATGTTTGTGTTTCAGTTAAAAAACAAAGGCAAAATTTTCTGACAATGGAAGCTGAAGGGAGTGAAGATTTGTTCCTGTGAACGTAAATATTGTTTCACGAAAATTGTTTCCCTGTCCTACATTGTTGTTAAGTACCATTTAGTTACATAATGTTTTGCATTTAAAATTGAAAATGGGGTAAATATTTTGTAAATAAAAGTTGACAGAGCAAAAATTTATCTTCCTATGTTTTTGTTGTTGTTTTTCTCTCCTGATGAACCCTCTGGCCAGCATTGTTGTTAAATATAATTGCATTCTATAAATCTTCAGCTCGGAAATACAGGCAAAAATTTCCCACAGCAGGGGTGGATGGAAACTCTTGGACTGTTAATTCACAGGCTCTTTTTAAAATTTTTACTTGTGCAAATTTTTGCTTTTCTCACCCAGTTGTTGTCTTGCCCAGTGGCCACCCCACAGATTATTTTGTAGCACCATGATATATATTTCAGCCTGATCAGGAACTTTCTGCTGGGGGGGCTTAAAAGTCCTTAAAATTGCTTTTTTCCCTTTTGTGTGTTAAAAAAAGGGTAGGAACCCTGAAACGTCAGAAAGCCAGAAATATCAGGATTTGTAAAAAATGTACTTGTTTTTACTGTTAGGTGAAAAGGCTTTGTTAGTTTTATTGTTTTCTGTTGTGGCACAAAGCATGAAGTTTTGTTTTAAATATGTGTGAGTTTCCTCACTAAAAATTATGTGAAATGTCAGTTCCTCTGGAAAAAAATACATGATGAATATGATTGCTCTTTTGATTCTTTTAATATAGTGGGTTGAAGCTCGTGCCAAATTTCAAGAAGCTGCTGAATTAATGGAAGGTGATTCCAGAACAAAAAAAACTATGTGGTGTCAGTTTTGGGCATCCCACCAGCGTTTTTAAGTACCTATGCATTGCTTCCAAAGTTAAACATGTTGTCCAGCTAACTAGAGAAGCTGTAAAAGATGGAAAGGTAATATACTATACATACTGTTAATTATAATATGCCTTTATCTCACAAGTGAAATGTACTTGCATTGTGTGTATGATTCTGTATAAAGGGATTGGAGATCTTAGAACTTTTCTCCATGACTCACAAAGTTTTTATTACAGTTGATGAATCAGTTCAGTCATTTAGAGTTTTTGCGGTAGTTGTGGTATTTTATCCCTATGTTTCTCATATTTAAACATGTGATTTGCTGTTTTAACATTAGAAGCTGATGTCACATTTAATGCTTTTGCAACTTCCCTTAGGAGCTCTCATAATTTTTCATGTAAGGAATGAATTTTTGGAAAGATTAACACTGTAACTAAATTGACCATAAGTATGCCAAGTACAAAGTTTTTTGTTCTGATTATTTCATGACTTTTTCTTCTCGATTATTTAATTATTCAATAATGATACATTTCACAGCTAGTGTAGAACATCATGAATTCAAATACCAGTGCTTCTTTTTGTGTTAGTATTTCCAGAATTTTCCATGGAGTAACACAAATACATATGCATATTCTTTTCAGATATGACCCAAGGATATGGTCCTTATTGCCCAGTTTCTGTTAACAGTTAATTTTAAGTAATGGTTAACAAAATTTGCTGCACTTGTGCAACTTTTCAAATTAGTTGTACTGACTTGGAAATTTTGTAAAAATTTGCCCACAGGACTGCAGTGAAAATTGGGCGCTATGACTACACCATTAATCATATTGATTTAGAAGTTTAGCTGAAATTTCCTCAAATGAATGTTCCATGGAGGTAGCAGTAGTGCGGGTAGTTCACTCCATTGCTGCTACTTTGGTAGATCTTTCAGAAATGAAAATGCCCCATCTTTTGTTGTAAGCCACTTGAAAATATTCCCAGAAAAGTTCAGGACAAAAATATGCCACTAAAATATTGATTATTGGTAATACCCAAGGTTACTGTTATTAAAAAGATTCCAAGATTACTCATAGACAGCTATGAAATTTTTGTTGTCGAAAGTTATTCGGATAACGGATATCCATTTGGTGATTTTTATTCTGCATGCTCTGGCATCAGTTGAATCTTGCTCAGCATGCATATGGAGTCTTAGAAATGAGTTTGTTTCGGAACTGCTGAAATCCAGCTTCTTTGGAACATTCTGTAAGATTGCATAAGTATTTAAACATGAAGAAAACTACCCATGTATTTAAATACCAGGTCATTTGAAAAATAAGGACTGATTTGGAGGGTAAAAATGAAAGAGACATACCTCATAGCACACAACCTCGTTTTATTCAAAATAGGGGCCTTCAGCAGCTACATACCTCTGCCAACAAGTGACAAGTGCTTCAATGCCATTCCAGAAGAAATCTGGCTCCCTGGAATGCAATTTCGTTCTCCTAACGGTTTGTCAAGGTCCTACCCTTGAGGTAATTGCTAAAATGCATGAGCAGTTGGAAATCGGTAGATGCCAAGTCAGGTGAGTAGGCTGGATGTTGGTAGGGTTTCAAACTTCAGTTTGTGTGGTTTCTGTTTTCTCATTTGTGACATGTGTGGTCTCGTGTTATCACGGAGGAGGATAGGACCCTTCCTGTTCACCAAAGATGACTGTTTGGAACACAACATCTGGTGCATTCAGTCAATTTCTTCACTGTATGTGACTGAGGTAATTCATTCACCAGCATTCAAGAACCTGTAGTGTATGACACCCTGAACAGTCCACCACACTGTCAGCAAAACCTTCTTTGTGTCAACCTTGGTTTAGGATGTTGTTTCGGTGGTTCACTATGGTTCAGCCACTGTTCAGATCGCTTATGGTTGTCGCATAGCACCTACTTTTCATCACGGGTTACAATGCGGTCAAATAAGAGCTCCTTTATATTTTGAAGCAGAAGGTAACTCCACATCTCAAACCATTGTTGTTTCTGATGCTCTGTCAGTTCATGTGGTACCCCACGTATTGTTGAGCTTACATATTTGGTGGAGATGTTGTTCAGAAATCATTGACACCTACGCATTCTACTGTTTGGCGAGTTCTCTGACTGTGACGCAAGGATTTGCCTTCAGAGAGTTATTATTATCAATGACCGAATGTCCGTGGCCCTCCTCATCTTGTAGGTTCGTGTCACCGGAACGATATTTCGTGTTTCAAAGCTTTCGAAAACGATAGTTAAACGAAGTAAACATTTTTCCGTAATCATAATTTTTTCTCTCCCGATGTTGCCTTTGTGTCCAGTATTCATGTTAAATATCATTTTATTGTATAAATGTTCGTATTTCAGCTTGAAACTGTAGGCAGCAATTTGCGAAAACAGAAGTTGGACGCCTCGGAAATTTCCCTGTAATCTTCAAGCATAAGATTCTTCTGCAAATTTGAGGAATTCCGCCTTTTTTGCTATTATTTTGGTCATTTACTTGATCGACGCCCAAGTGAACAGAAATTTGGGGTGAGGGGGGGTCGGAGAACAGAATTCCATTTTTACGGAAATTTTGAAGACAGAAGGTCGACAGAGTTCAGATTTTCCCCGTAATCGTAATTTCATTTTTCTCGCGATGTTACCTCTGTCCAGTATTGTTAAATAACATTTTACTGCATAAGTATTTGTATTTCAGCTTGAAAATAGGGTGGAAATTCCAAAATCAGAAGTCGGACGTAGCAAAGATTTCTTCCATAATCGTCCCCTCCCGCAATGTTCCCACTCTCCTGTGCCTATGTATGCTGTGCAATAATATTTGGTTACTACTGACAAGGCTCTTTCCAATGTTGGCAGGTATGGAGTAGCAACAACTGCAGCTCAACCAATTATGGTGTGTATGTGGTATTAGTCACCCTTCAATTCATACAAATGGCGAAGTTCTTCGGCATAGATTTGATGAACAGTTTTTGCATGAACAATGTGAAGCAGTACTGTGATTGTCTTCATGGTCTTAAGATTTTTGTCCGAGTTTCTACCCATTGATGTTTCTAGGAACTATTATGAAACTGAAGATCCTTGTCAACCACTATCAATCCACTTATCAACTGCTGGATGAAGGCCTCCCCAAGTTTCTTCCACAGCAGTCTGTCATGAGGCACTCCCCTCCATGTCTGCATGTGTATCATTATTGTCAACATTATCAATCCACTGCTGGATGAAGATCTACCCAACTTTCTTCCACAATGGTCTGTCTTGAGCCAGTCTCCTGCATGCTTTCAAATTTCATCTACCCATCTCCCATGTGGTCTTCTTCTGGTCCTTTTCCTGTCCCTTCGAATTCAGTCTAGAATTTCGGTTGTCCATCGGGGGTATGTTCTTCTGGCAACATGTTCAGCCCATTGCCATTTTAGGGATTTTACTCTGATCGTGATGTTGTCCACTCTTGTCATTTTCCTTATCCACAAGTTCATCTTATCTTTCTTGGTTACACCAAGCATGCATCTCTCCAGGCTTCTTTCAGTTCTCTGCAGTCTTTGTATGCCTTTTTTAGATAAGGTCCACATCTGTGTTCCATATGTAAGAACTGGAAGGATGTGTGTGCATTGATTAAACACTTCCCTTTGAAGACATAATGGTATATTGCACTTGAAAATTGTAGTGTTTCTTCGAAAGGAGCTCCATCAAAGTTTTATATGTCAATTAATTTCTTCATCATTGTGACCCTCACTTGATATCTGCTACCCGAGGTAAATGTAGGTATCGATTATCTCCAACTTTTCCTCATCAACCGATAAATCTTCATGTTTTGTAAACGCATAGTACATCAGTTTTGTCTTCTGAAAGTTCATTTTTAATCCCACTTCTTTACTCTTGTCAGCAAGTTCCTGGATCATACTCTGCAGCTCTGAAGAGATAGTTGCAAAGATGAGTACATCATCAGTGAAATGAAGGTGAGTTAAATAATCTCCATTAATCTTTTTCCCTTTGTTTTCTCAGTTCAGTGATTGAAAGACATTTTGCAATGTGATATTAAAGAGTTTGGGAGATATGGGGATACATTCATTCATTCATTCATTTCATGAAGCTCATCAGCAGCACAAGAAAAGTTCCTCCTATAGTGTAGCGCCATATCGGTCTCATGAAGCGAATATGGTGCTATACTATTGGCCCTTCCAAATTTAAAATGTGACATTCTCAGCATAGCTACTATAATAAACAACCATTGAAAATACCTTAAATTACAAAGTTTTTTTATATATATAAAATGTGAATTTTTCCTTATTATCGTAGTAATATACATTCATCATATCTGAGAATATGTGGTTGCAAATAAATATAAGCTCAAGTGTTTGGACAAAAAATATGATACATTCACAGGGCTTGAAAAACACTATGCTCGGGGGCACGTAAATTATTGGCCTGGGCAGGTAAATAAAAAATCTAGTTTGGAATAGAATTAAGAAAAAAAGACAGTCATTGCATGTCATGCTTCATTTCACTGCTAATCACCAGAAGTTGTATTATAGTTACGGAGTGCCAAGGACAGAAGAATATCGCTTCTTTAATTATATTGTGCTCTAGGTCCAGGAATTGGAACCATATGTAGTTTTGCTCCAAATGTTGTTTATAGTCAGTGACAGGATGCATGCCTCTGGTGGAACTAACCTCCGGTGTTTAGTGACAAAGGGCAAAAACTTTGACAAAAGGAACACGACAGAATCACTAAATTTCTCAAATACCAATTTCATCATCATGCCATTTCATACCAATTTCAGCATCATCTTAGAACTTGAGATACACACTTTTGTGCATTGAACATTTTCAATACAGACCCTTAAAACCAGAAATGCAAAACATGTAAAATAAAAATCTTATATATTTTTAACTTAAAAAAAAAAAAAAATGAGGGTTCTGATTTGTTACCTTAAAAGACAAATTTTCCTGGGCATCTAGCTTTTACTGCCTGGGCAGGTAAAATAATTTATGCACATGCCTGGCCAAGCATGTGACTTTTCAAATATTTTTCAAGTCCTGATTTAGAAGCAAACTTACTTTACTTCAAAGATAAATATGTTGATTGTTTTGCTTTGCGTAACTCAGCATCAGATAGATCTGCATTAAAACAAGCCTGATCACCACAAGCTTTGCATTTTTCAATTATTAAAAATTCCAAAGTTGAAATGCACAAACTGGATCAAAAATCAGTTAAGATTCTTCTTAACCATGCTAAACACACGTTCACATGCTGCATTGCTGTGCGGTATAAGAAGAATTGTGGCCATTAATTTTGGTAAAACAGTGTATTCAAATGACCCATTATGATCTTTAATGCATGATATTAAATTTCAAGCTATGTCAACTCTGTCAGCAGTTAATATTTCTTCTGTCAGAGGATCACTTTGGAATTTGGCAAACTGTTCTTCAACCAAATCTTTTTCTGTATTGGAAAAAGAAAACAAGTTTAAAAAGAAATCAACTGATGAGAATTTAGTTTCCTGGCACAAAGCGATGTCAACAACCTCACAATGATGATACAGCTCATTTTGCAAAGGAAACTTCTTCACGTGCATACACCTTACTATAGTACTGTCTAACAGAGAAATAGAAATTGTGCACCTCTATTTGTGACAAATTTGACTTTTTAGTATACTGGCGTGTTTTTCCTCCAATAACAAGGTCATCCATCATCTTCTTTCTGCATCTTTCCACGTCAAATACAATTAAATTTAATGAATTAGTGTCAAGAAGGCTTAATAAATCTTGACACTAATTCATTAAATAATGATGCCAGCTCTCTTTGAAATATGTGAATCATGGGTGCATCTTGCTGCATCATTGTGTTTATTCTGGTGAACAAGTGGCATGGTTGATTGTAAAAAAAGCAGATAAAGTTTCATCTTTGGAGCTTCAAAAGTTTCTTTTAATGTCAAAAATACTGACGATTCACCCTTTTTTTCCTCTCACACACACAAAAACAAAAAACAAAAAAACTGTACTAACGCATCCCACTGCTGCAAATATCTTTCAACGACACTGCCCATTGACAGCTACCTTGTTGAGCCATACTTAGTAATTTTATGTGCTTCTAATCCACAAACCTGTTGGCAAAAATTTAAGAGTTCACGCCTTTTAGTACTTTTTTTCACATAGAAGTAAACATCAACAAAGAAATCTTCCACATCAACCCCTATTAATTCTTTTGAAGCATGTTTTGCCACTAAGTGGATCAAATGGCATGCACTACCATGTATTATAGCATTAGGATTTTCTTTCTTAATAAATGCACTGATGCCTTTATGAATTCCCACAGGGTGCGCACGCGTGCTTGAAAACCTGGAAAGTCCTGGAAAATCATGATTACGTTTTCAAGGCCTGAATATCCTGGAAAAACGGTATTTTTTTTAATGCTGTCTTGAAAAGCCTTGAAATTTGAAATTAGTGCTTAAAAAAAATGCCCTTTTAGGAAATCGTGTTACTGACTGTTACCCCTTAATTTTAAGTTCCTCTCCTCTGTTCTCAAAGAAACCGCCGGCTACAGTGGTGTTTCGGATGTGCCCAAATCCTAATTTGGCTGGGGGGGAAGCACTACTTCCAGTGCAATAAAATTGGATGATTAATAGCAGGTCTGTTAGGGAAGGGGAGCTTGATGCATTCTCTAGCCCTGAGCTTGATATCCGTCCGACAACTACTGAGAACAACAGAAGGGGAAAGAAAAGACATTTAGCATTTGCAAGGCGGTCGCGTGTTTACCAAGTCAGCTGGCATCCACCAGTGAAGAGTATGCCTGAACAACACATTCATCTGCTCCTGTTTATTGCATTAAGACGCTTGCTTCCGGCCCACCCCTCAAGAGACTTGCTACTTATGATAAAAAATAAGAAAACTATCTTTGCGAATTTTTCACAAAAGTGGCTGAAATTTTTACATTTACTATAATTGGATTACAGAAGCTCACTCCCAAAATTCCATTTGAATCGGTTTAAAACTTAAAAAGTTAGCATTGGAAATTTTTATTATGTGTGCCTCTTTAGACAGTGAGCCTTGAGCAGAAAGTGTGTTACCATAGCAACGGTTGATTGACAGCTGGGAGCGCTGATCCGAAGCCCTTGGTTGGGAAGAAAGCAAACACCTGTTTATCACTTCCACGGCTCAAAAGGACTAAGATATTTTCAGAAATCCATTTTGCGGAATTTTGAAAATAACACAGTAAAATTTTTACAGTGGTTAAAATACATCACAATAAAGTTCTAGTGCAAATTTCGCCGAATTCAGTTTTGAAACTTTAGCAGATGCAAAAAAAAAAAAAAAAAAAAAAAAAATCTTCCGTTGCAAAATCGGATTAAAAAAAAGAAACTGCAATTATAAATTACGGGAAAAGCAAGCAAATTATTTTTTTTAGATGCCATGGTTTATTTAAACAGAGTGATCCTTAAATTTTGTTTCTGTGATGATATGGACTCTATTTTAATTACAAACATACATTTTTATTCAGATGTCTGAGCTACTGTTTTAATAAAAAAATCTATAATTAAAAAGTTTTCAATGGATTTAGGCGAAATTCAGCAGATAAACGTATTTTAGTAAATTGCAATGTTATGACGTAAATTTGGTCATTTTGTCGAAAATTGGGCAGCATTTTTTTTTTTACGTTTTCTCCTATAGTTAGGGTGAAGGAGGAAGACACTTCAGTGAGCTGCAGGTGGTGATTTATGGCGATGTGCCAAATGAAAAGAAGCCGTTCCATCAGGACATTCCAGAGGTTGAGTGTGCGTGGACGCGTGCTCCTGCTGTTTGAACTTAATCGGAATGTTTTCGGGAGGGGAGAAATATCCGTTTCAGCTTTACAGCTTTCAGGCTCCTTTTTTTTCTTGGTAATAAATAAAAACCATAGTTGCTGCATTCACCATTGATCCATATTCGCATTTCTTGAATATAAACAGCAGACAATCGGAAACATGGTGTTGGGTGGGTCTTGATGTTCTTCATTTGTATCTGCTGAATTTTGTTCTGTGGGAATACGGAATGAGTTATACTGTGAATACATACAAAACTACATATTTTTGAGCTGAAAAAATATGTCTACTTGTACACAGTAGCTAACGTGTGAACTCAGACGAAGACAATCAGACATATGGACGTCTGATTCCATAAAAAAATCAACCCATTTTATTATACAAGACAGGTAAAAAGAAATAACATTACATGTTTTTAAACATTATAAAGGAAAGCGGATTTTTGAAACACCATGACTTGATGATATTAATTTCTGAAAGTTTTTTTTTTTTCGATTTTAATTTCTGAAATCTTTTTTTTTTTTTTTTTCCAATTACAATACACTGTTGTAACATGATACCTGTGTGTTGTATCCCTTAGTTGTATGGCAGATTTTCAGTTGGGCGATATCCGCGATCGTAAGTGGTAGTTACATTGCTATTGTTGATGATGACAAGATAAATACTGGAGGAATGTTGCATAAAGTAAAAAAAAAAAATCGCCCCCTCCTCCCCTTCGAACTTTTATGCGGTTATCATAGCTGATCAACCATTTCATTCCATGAACATCAGCACATTTCAATCATTTGACCATTGGGGGTCTGACGGAATTCAGCAGTGCTTAAGCGCCTAGCGCAACGAGAACATGCTAATTATGGACAGTTCTATTCCCTTCCCCCTATCATCCCTAATAATTGAGAGCGCATACTGTAGTTTCAAATATTCTGTGTATGAGCTAGTTTTCACGCTGTTCGTTATGTTTTTATTTTAGAAATTACTAACCCTTTCGAACTGTAGGTTGCAGAAACGTTTATGCTTTGGTTTTTTCCATTTGTCCGTACGATAATTCACGTAAAAGGGGTTGGATTTTGGCGAAATTTTAGTATGCTGTTAGGTACAACCTAGGAACCTACCCTGTTGAAAATGGTCGAAATTAAATTCAAAGGCATAGATATAAGAGCAGTATTCATTCTCCAAGCTTGAAGCCCTATGTCCACTCTCCAGCTGGGTAAGTATGAAAGATTTGAGACTTGGAGGAGGAGACCCAGTACAAAGTTTTGCTTCCCTCAGGCACTAAGTGTTTGTTAACATTTCCTTTCCTCTGGTTTGGAGCCCAGCTGTAAGAGGTGATGCTTTGTAACAGACTTTTAGCACAACACTCTGTCTACTGATTGGCATACTCCCGAATCATTTCTTGAGGTGCATAGTGATTCCGTGGCTTATGCTTTTTGATTTAACATAACTGTACTACAATTGGATGAAATTTTCCTCAAGTCTGGAACATATTCTGTCTAGTAATTAAGATTTTCATTGCCTTCAAAAGTCACATCCCAATATGCATCCACCAGTGGCAGTCATTGGGAATGTTAAAAAGAAAAAAATCATTCCCATGTATGGATTGGAAACACTTTTTATCAGAGCTAGAATCCACCTGTGGGCATAACAGGCACATGCCCCATTTCAAAAAAAAAAAAAGGGGGGGGGTGAGTAAATAGATAAGTGCTTTGCTTTGTCTCACGTTTCTTGTTTTCAGACATCACACTTTTTCACTTATGGATTTGCAACTCCACATTTTGTCTTACATTGGCCCGAACTTTTCAGTGATCCACACAGCAGTACTTCAGAACTGCTGTTTGTGATGTACTCTGACAGGCAAGCACCCCATCTCCTCCTTATGGGTCCTCCATGTTTTACCACCGTGTTTTTTTGGAGGAAATAAATCTCAGAGATTTTTTATCAGTCCTCTGTTAGACGTGCGCCCTCCCCATTCTTAAATTCTGAATCTGCCCTCACTTTATTTTATAATAATTTCAGTTGTTATCAATAATAGTCTGATTACATGGAAGATAGTGCAGAATAGTGATGCAGCTAAAATGACTGATTGAATTAATCATTTTCTGATTGAGGGAAAGGATTTTCTGAATAGCCTTGTGGTAATTGCATCATGATTCAATTTAGCATTATTGGGTAATCTGCCAATTAAAACATTAAAAAGAAATGTAATGGGTAAAAAAGCACACTCATCCATTTGCATCTTTCATCATTTTTATTACTTAAAACTGAAATTGCTTTTAAAAACTAATTTGAGCATGATACTGTAAAGCGTAGTAATCATCCTGGAATTTTTTGTATATGGCCTGGAAAAGGCCTGGAAAGTCCTTGAATTTTTTTCCCCAAAAAGAGTACGAACCCTGTTCCCAGCATTACTGATGCATTATCAGCACCAAATGCCACACAATTTGTTCATGGAACCTCATATTTTGAAAGTTCTGTGTTCAACAGCTTAAAATTTTTTCACCATTTAGGTTTGAAAGTGATAATAAACAGGTAACAATCTTACCTAATGAAGAATCAAAGTAGGTCACAACAACTGGAAATAGTTTATCATCTGCAGCAGAATTGCTGCCATCAGTTGCCAGTGAAAACTTGTTTGCCTTCAATATTTTGCGAATCTCCTGGGCTGTTGATGAAGCAAACTGATGGTCTAAGCGATGGCCTCTGATCATTCGTCCGAACGGGGTCCGGGTTCGAATCCCGGTGAGGCATGGATGTTGTGTTTGTCTTACGGCACTGGTTCTCTCCCTTCCCTGGAACCAGTGACCCTAAATTAGGGACGGGCGACTGCCTATAGCCCATTGAGTTGCTCACGGTGGTCGTTAAACCTCCAATAAAAAAAAAAAAAAAAAAAAAAAAAAGAAGCAAACTGATTGTGCGAGCACATCCGTATTTTGAAGCGATCTCTGATTAAGTCGTTGCTGCTGGGTAACATGAATGTTAGGCTTCGGTTTGAGTTTTGTGTGTGTCTACAGATGGCGTTCATCTTCCATGTGCCGCTTGCAATGATTTTTACCTCCGTGCGCAATGGGAAAATCTAAGCAGCATATATAACAAACAAACAAAAAAAATCATTTTTTCAATTTACTTCCGATATTGGAGGTTAATTATTTAACGTGCATTAATGCATTTGCATTTTTGAACTTCACTTTTAGTTGGTAAAGTTCGATGAACACTTACCGCACGTGGGGCTTGGCTTTCAATTCATATTTCCACATTCGCATCCACATAACGGAAATATGAATTGAAAGCCAAGCCCCACGTGCGGTAAGTGTTCATCGAACTTTACCAACTAAAAGTGAAGTTCAAAATGCAAAAAAAAAAAAAAATCATTTGCCCTCATTTTGACATTGTGAAAAACACTCCATTAACACACTTCCACAAATTGCAAAGTGGCGTGTGTTAGCGTAGCTCTCTCTCTGACCATACACATACCCCTGTGTGGGGAGTTCCCGACGTCCGACCTGAACATGGGGTGACAATCCTATGCACTTCAATGGTCAATGTGATTGTTTCCCCCTATAGTTTCTTCTCTCCTCCCTTAAGTACGGCGGTGATCTCCACCCCACCCTCTGTGCTCGCTGGCGTAACAGCCAGTCGTACAAAGATAGTTAAAAAAAATACTACCGTGTAAGAGACAATATTTATTTTTGACCATATCTTTGACTATCTTTGCTCAAATTTTTTATCTGTACCTTTAGTGCAGTATATTTCCGGCCACAGTCATTGTGAGAGGAAGAATGGGTAATGAAATAAAAATTTGGTTTTTTCGGGACAAAACCCCAAACTATGCGGAGTAGCTACATACATCCGGGATATTCTGGAAAAGTTGGCAGGTGTGGGTATATATACCCACTGAGTGATCAGTGAATTATGACTACCTACCTATTACTTTGTAGGTCCTTTCACCCTCAGTACAACAGCTACCTGATGTGGCATCGATTCAGTAAGATGTCTGAAGCAGTTGGGTAGTATATGCCAACCAAGCTTTGTGGAATGCGGCCTTTAATGCAGGTTTGGAGGTGATTGGTGTAACCAGACACCTGATATGCAGTTCCATAGTGTCCCATAAGTGCTCTATGGGATTGATATCGGGGAGTTTGGAAACCAATCAATATGCTGGAAGTCTGAACTGAGTTCCTTAAGCCATTCCTGCACAACATTGGACCTGTGGCTTGCTTCATTGTCATCTTGGAAGACACCATTGCTGTTTGGCAAAAAGTGCAACTTTGCTGGGTGTACAGAAGACCCGTGGCTTGCCTCATTGTCATCAGAGGACCTGTGGCTTGCCTCATTGTCATTTTAGAAGACACCATTGCTGTTTGGCAAAAAGTGCAATTTTGCTGGGTCTACAGAGTTAGCAAGTAATCCATGATAGTGGGCACCAGTCATACATTGTTCCTCATGTACCAGGGGTCCAAGTTCCTGCCAGGTAAATGTGCTCCACATTTCACAATCACGTCCACTGGCTTGCAGTGTGGAGACCATGCAAAATCGATCGAGTGCCTCATGTTGTTTGTGCCAGATTCACACATGACCATCCCCGGAAAGGAATAAAAAACAAGACTCTTCAGACGATCACTCTTTTTCCAGTCATCCAATGTCCAACTTGCATGACCTTTGCACCAGGTGAGTCTTTTGCACTGACAAACCATGGTTAGGAGAGGATGTCATTGGGGTCATCTGCTGTTATAGCCCACATGTGTGACACATGGTCATGACAGATACTGTTCCAGGTTGCCCAGTGTTGTACTGGGTAGTCAAATGTTGAACAGTTCTACCTGCGTCTGTTGGCCTGTACAAGTCGTTGGGCCTGACGCTCACCTCTCCCATCAACCTTTTGTTAAGTTTTGCCTCCGGGTCGTTGTTTTACCATTTTCACACCAGTCCTGATACACTTTAACTATGGCAGCTGGCTAACAACCCACCAGTTCAGCCGTTTGAGAAATCAAGGCAGCCGCTGTCTAAGCTCTCAAAATCTGATAACTCTGTCCATTTACCCATCACGCTCCAAATTTCACTGCCTACTGCTCCACTCATACCTTTATATATGCTACATCAGTTGACTAATTGTGCCCTCTCTGAAATTATGTGGTCAACAGGCCGCATCCACTTTTGATAGGGGTGGTCATAATTCAGTGGTCGGGGTGTCTACTGGTCATAAAAGTCATGAATTTTTTTTTTTTTTTAATAGTTGTTCATTTTCTGGTGACAGTCTAAGTAATTGTCCATGGACATCAACCACATAAGACGTAAATGTGATTTCCATCTTATGATCCAAGTACCAAAAAAAAAAAAAAAAAAAAAAACACTTATGCATTCCCTCACAAAGGAAACTGTTAAATCAAAAACCTAGCACAAAAATATATGGATATAATTTTGATATCAAATTAGCAAATTTAAAATGTGCTGCATATAAAGTCACAACATTTTCCCAGGTATAAATATGTTAAAGGTGTTATTATGAAATCATGTTTACATAATGGTGAGCACTGACACCTATTTTAGGCACAAAGTATGGGCCAGTTTTTTGTTAGTAGAAGAAGGGCAGGGTGCACTTTTTACATACAAAAAAAAGGGCTGGCTAAGTGTCCTCTTCTTAAATAAATACTTATTGTGTGTGTGCGTATATACAATGGTGAGCATTTCAACTTACTTTTAGGCACAGTCAGTGTATGATGTCAGTTTTTTTTTTTTGTTGGGGCAGGGGACACTTTTTATGTAGGAAAAAGGGGGTCAGAGTGCCCCCTCTCTAATTATACTTATATACATGTGTGCATGCATATACCACTGTTTTGTATAAGGCTATATATATCGAGAGAGAAAGAGGGAGAGAGCTTTCAAAAATGGTAATGAAATTGCATTTCCCAAACTTGTTTGACACCCTGGTGATCACTCTGTGTGTGTGTGTGTGTGTGTGTGTGTGTGTGTGTGTGTGTGTGTGTGTGTGTGTGTAGCCCATCCTAGGATGGTTGTTTTTAAGCTTTAAATAAATATTAATATATAGGGGATGTTTCCCATCCTAAGATGGGGTGGCATTTTTAATTGAAGCAGATTTGAAGACAAATCAAATAGACGCCAGCTTTTTGTAAGGAAATATAGTAAAAACTTACTTTTTTTTTCCGGCACACTTGTTATTTCGTTTACAGCTTGTTTTAGACTGTCCTATTTGATGGTTTGTTTGAAACTTCATACCGAAGCTTTTTCTACAAAATAATGTGACATCTGGCATTACAAATCGGAACTATCTAAATTATCGACAATTTGCTGTTGGGGCGACATCTGTTTTTAGATGCAATTTTGCTCACTTTGACATCTCAAGATTTCAGTTGTTTTTTTTTTTTTTTTTTTTTGTAGGTCAGAGCGTTTAGATAGACCGATATTTTGCAAAATGTACAACATAATCAACACTAAACTGGGAAAGTTAGTTACATTTAAAAAGTAAAAAATAATTAAAGCATACAAATTAATATTTGAATTGTGCTAAATTAAATTAATGTACAACCTCACCATGATATTAAGATTTTAATTTTAATTTTGTAGATCGGATAAATAGAACTCGAGTTATTGATAACCCAATGTTTTTAAATTAGCACGCGATCACCTAGACATCTAAAGGTGATCACATGCTATTATATAGCAGGCAATAATTTTGACATCACGAGAGCATGCGCAAATTGATTGATAAGTGATGTGCGCAACAATGCAGGCATTGCTGTGACGTCAAGCGTTCCAGAGAGACAGAGGGATCTGGGTGTTTATTATAGTAATAAATATTTGTAAATGTGTTAAAACATACCATTTACCTGTTCTCTTTACAAGTGTCAAAATATTGAATTTATTAAAATCTGGCCAAATGTAAATCTATTTGTCTTGAAAATAATAACTTTTTCACACATTTCAGTGTGTTGTCATTGGTTTACAATCCACTGGTGAGGCTAGAACATTAGAACAACTGGAAGAACAAGGAGGAGAGTTAACAGATTTTGTTTCCACTGCTAAGTAAGTACTAGGTTTCTCTAAGTTCATTTTGTATTTCAAGAAATCAAATATCCTATTAAAAGCAAAAAAATTTGAGGTATGGAAAAGAACTGTTTGCATTGATATGCAATTTTTGTTTCATGCTGTACCATGGTAAGGCATTGAAGTATTTGACTTCCAGTTATTGTAAATGTATCGTGTGCTAAGCTATATCCAAATTTATTCATTCTTCAAACAAAAATGTACGGCAGTGAAACCTGTGTACTGCAGAATGGTTCTTTTTCATTCCTATATTCAGGTTCTTTAACATAAATTTGGTGAATCATTTTTACATGGGATAATGTAAAGCAACACTGCATTGTGATTGTATTCATAGTATCAAGGTTTCTGTCAGATTTTCTAACCACTAATGTTTTAGGAACTATTATGAAACTGAGGTATATATAAATAACCACACTTACCTGTTCTTACAAGTGTTAAAGCATTCAATTTGTTAATGAAACCTGGGTACTGCAAGAAAAGACATGGGAGTCGTTTGTGTGCTCGAGGGATGCGTTACTTACAGGTTGTTTGTGGCAAGACGTTCTGATCATGTGAGGATTGAAGATGTGTTGCAGATGTTTAATGTCAAACAAAATGTTGTTAGCAAGGTGGAGACAAATATTCTTACATTGTTTGATCGTGTTGGGAAAATGAGTGATTAGATGCTCACTAAGAGAATTTATTCAGCCCAAATAGCAGGAAAGAAAGGTAGAGGAAGGCCAAGGAATTCATGTGAGGACTAGATTCAGGAATGTCTGCATGAGAAAAAAGTACAAATGCAGGGGTGCTTATTTTCCGGAAATTTTCGGTGTTTTTTTTTTTTTTTTTTTTTTTTTTTTTTTTTTTTTATAGCCAGTGGCAAGGCCTGTCACTGTCCTTTCCCTGTTTTCCCTTGGTTGGTGGCCAAAGCAAAACTCAATTCCACTGGGAGTTGGGAAATCTGACTGCGAATCTACCCCCACAGAGGTGAAGAGAAACAGGTCCACTCTGTGTCTACCCAATTCAGCTGGGAGAGATCACCTCCCACCCCCCACCTAATGTTATATTTGTCTTCTAAAAGTGTGTTAACTGTTTGCTTTCCTTTGTTGCTGGGTTTGCCCAGAGCTACTCCAAACAGAAATTTCTCACCCCTTTCTTTTCCTGGCAGTGCCCCTTTGCTCCTGCCCCACCCCAGGGCTTAGTGGCCCACCCACTCTGTCTGCTGCTTTTGACCTTCAAGACTTCTCATCTCATTATCACAGAGATCTAGGGAGGATCTCCCTGCTGACTTTTTGCTCACCCCTCCCCCTTCCCTTTGGGATGCCTGCTGGTTTTATAAGTATTATTTATAGCCTGAAGGGCCAGACACTGGAAATTTGCAATTAGTAAAATTTTATAAAGGCCACTGTTCTTTAAAAAAATATCAGAACTTGGGAAATAAATTATGAATGTAACACATATATTCTGATTTTTTTTTTTTTTTTTTTTGTAAGTACGTTAATTTCAGGAAATTTGATTTCACAGAATAAGCACCCCTGTACAAATGGTTCTGTGCAAGATGTGTGATGGGTGTCAATGAAGTGAGAGTTGTATGCCAAGATTGCTGTAAATAGAGATGTTTGATACATCAACAGTAAGTGAAATTCATTCCCTTCAGCCTTAAACTTTAATCCGGCAGATGAGGTTTCTTTGAGGAGCTAACTTCTGAATCTCAGAAAACAGCTAAGTGATATGTTTGCCGAAGAGCCAAAACATTACGAACTGTGCTTCTTTGTGCAAATCGAAGCAACTACAGGTAAACAATGGCGTGTGTGAAGGTTATGAAGCCGTATAAATAACACCTGATACTGGACTCTGTTAATCAGTGTTGTTCTTTTTCTTCAAATGGCAGCGAACTTGAGTGAGTTTGACAAATGGCTAGACGACTGGATCAGAGCATTGTGGATTATACAGGTGTCCTGAGTTGTATAAAGATAAAATGTATCTGCACACACAACCACTGAAACAGAAAACTTGCTGCAAACCCGTGAAACGTGAACAATGATAACAACAGAATAAGATAATTTAAAGAAAAATTAATAAAACAATAAATTAGAACATTACACATTCCCAATGAGAACAGCATAAGTACATTACAACTGAATATGCAGCAATGTGTGTGAAATGAACTTTTATGACAAATTATTAAAATATTGGACTATGAACCTCATAAAAACAAGATACTATTGTAATTAAAATTTCTATATCCAGAAAACCAGTTCCAACAATGTATCTTCAAATATTATAAATAGCATTTTCAACAAGTTAATTCAAAAATACTACACTTACAAAATACAAAAGGAAATGATTTTAATTTAATAACTGCCAACTGCAAGAGGAACCTGGCAAAATTTAAATTCTTTCCATGTAAACGAAACTTTCGATACAGTTCCTATACATTGAGAACAGGCCTGAATAAAATCCAAAAGGCCAGAATTGTCTGTAAAAACAAAAGAACTCAGAAGATGGGAAAAATAATTGAAAGTTCTTCGAATTAAAATAGAATTAAGTATGTTATTCTGAGTAAAGCCCTAAAAACTATCTGCAAAACCTGCTAATAATTTGGAAACTATCCGCGTACGACTCTATTCTACTACTCTGCAGGTGTCCCACTCACTATCTTACCCAAGTTCTTATTAATAACATCGTGAATACTTACAGTAATTGAATGATATGTGGTAAGAACATGCCTTCATCTATGGAAAACAAAACCATATCATAAGCTATGTTGAAAGTGTCCGTCCTGTTAGAGACAAGCTCGAATGTAAGACTCCATATTTCGGAAAGTTTGCACCAGTTGCCCCTGCATAATTGCTACCACTGCCGAGCAAATGTTGTTCAATGCCTCAAGGGTTGTCAGCTTGTTTTGAAACACCACTAATTTCAGATACCTCCAGAGAAAGAAATCAGGGGGTGTTAGGTCAGGAGATTGTGGCCACATCCTTTTTTTAAAAACACGATCTCCAAAGAATGACCCGATTTCAGCCATACTAACATGTGATGTATGGCAAGTTGCCCATCTTCAGACGTGCCAACTCTCCGGAGCTGCCCTGGTGATGCAGTGGTCTAAGTGCTGGCTTGTGACCAATCGTTTGAGATGGGTCGGGAAAACATTTTCTCCCAGTCAGATTGTCATACAATGCCTTCAGCAAAGAGCTCACCCACTCTGGCACTAGAATGACAGGGAGGGTCAGTAATTGAAAAATGGGAGCTGGCCTGCCTTCTCCTTGCAGTTCAGTCTTTCAACCCCTCGCCTCAACAGAGCCACGTGCATTTTAAGTGATGATAAACAGTTGGGTTGCGGCGAATTCGCTTAACAACAAAAAGGGAGTAGTTACAGTTGGCCTCTCCTTGTAACGAAAGGCAATGTTAGTACGATGCTTTTTGTCACAGTTGGCTGTTATTTTATTCCTAAAAAACAGCCATGCTGGCGATTTTATGTTTTCATTATCTTGCGGAATCGATGTACCTGAAAACGAATTTCAGTAGGGGGGGGGTGTTGATTCTTTTATCCAGAACGTTTAGTGGACCAATAATACTACTTCTGGAAAATGTCAATAAAAAATAGGGCTCGTGTGATTTTAGGAGCTGTAAAATTCTCCAGATTTTCAGATTTTGAAGATTGGCATGTCTGGATCTTGTTGAAAATATCCAGTGGTCAGCTCTTCAGGGTGCAGTTGGTTAACGAATGCCTGAAAAATTTCTACGTAGACGGCTGTTGTGACGGTGTCCTGGAAGAAGATGGGGCCCAATGATCCGCCGACGTGAGAGTGCACACCACACATAGGCCTACATGTGATTAGAGATACGACCTGCTCAAAACGCGAAATGACGCCAAAAAAGCGTCCCATTTTTTTGTTTGAGTTACGACAGAAATGACTGTACGGTGGCTCTAGTCGCACGCACAAACATCACAATTCATGCCTTCGCCATATTGAAGTTTGTTTAGAATTTGCTGTTGAAACTTAACTTTCTGAAGTCCAAAATGTTGCACCAAGTGATGCATAAGTAATATTTTCGTTGAAATTAGTTAGCGCCATCGTTTTAACCACTATTTATTGTATGAATGACATGGGAGATATTTATTCTTGTTGGGAATACCCAGAAGTTCATTCTATCAACTTTTCATATTTACATATTGTCTAGTATCAATATCGAAGTATTTAATAAGAAAATTGCATAGAATTTAAAATAAGCAGCTAAACTGACTATCAGCCAATTTGAAGAATTGTACTCGTGAAAAAAGAAACTAGCAGAGGTCGTAATAGTACGATATGCTGTACAAACATAAATGCAGTGTATATACTGTAGATCTTAGTTAAAGACATGAAATATGTCACTAGTAGAATAACGGGAGTACTTAACACATGAGAATAAAATAGAGAATGGTACACATCATCGCATGATGCAAGTGCAAAAACAAAAACACTAATTTAGATTGTTAAGTTGCAGACATATTCACACTAATAACAAACCCCTGGTGAGACGCTTGTGCGTAAACATTTGACATAATGAGACACTACAGTTTGCCATTTGGCTAGGTCTTTCTCTAATCATATGTAGGTCTAGACCAGTGTTACGCAACCGGTGCCCCTACCCCACACACACACACAAGGTGAAAGGTGTGATGAAAACTTTTACCTATTATCCTATTGTAAGAAATTAATTGTTGAGCTTTATTTTTTAATTTTATCCCAGTTACTCTGTTCCATGTGCTTGTATTTCATTCTCTGCCGCTGCACTTATTAAATAAGATGCTTGTTTATTCTCTATTACATGCCGCAAATTTTTATGTATTCAAAAAATTAAATATTAATTATTTACTCACAGTTGTTATATCGTAGTTTTGCTTATTGATATATTTGTATTTCTTGCCTCTGCCACTGTGCTTTGCAGCTTCTTTGTTACACTTGCCGCATGTTCTGTGTACGCTTTTCCCTAAAAGTGCAGGGATTAGCAGAACTTTCCCTGTCTTTTATTATTTTATTACGTTGTTTTGGTATTTGTCCCTTTTTGTTTGTGCTTCTTCAACTTTATTACTTTTATCTGGTACCGATGCAACCACCCATTGTTAGACTTTATTTTAAATAAGTTGGTATATGTGTCCCTTCTTCCCTTTGAAGAGTATAGGTCCCGCGTCTTTACAATTATTTTAGTCCTATCACAGCTGTGCTCTGAAGTAGTACAAAAATTATGATTGCTAGTCAGTCTTGCTATTGTCAATTACTATTAAACTATTTTATGTTTTCAAGCTGGACAAGTTCCTTGTACAGAGTGTTTCGTCCTAATATTAATGGGTTGATTACATTACGTACTTATATTAATAGTGACTAATATCGTACGTTTTTGAGGGATTAACATTTTGGTGTGTTGTGCTGAGTAATGGATAATTTATGGTGTGCCGTGAGTAGAAAAAGGTTGCACAACACTGGTCTAGACCACACTACCCAATTTTTTGTGTGTGAAGTAGTTTCTTGATAAACCATACATGAGATTCTTCCGCAGATTAGCGGAATTCCGTTGTTTGATTTTTTGTCATCTTTTGGGTTGTTCTTGAGATCGATGCAAAACTAGAGAAATTTTGGAGGATCAGTTTGGGAGGGGTTCTTTTTTTTTTTTTTAGAGTGGGGGTGGTATTTCGTTTTTGAAAACTTTTGAGAACTGAAGTTAAACAGGGTGAAAATTTTCTCCGTAATCGTGATTTTTTTTCTCGCAATGTTTCTACTGTGCGATATTATTGTTAAATATAACTTTTTTTCCATAAATATTTGCATTTCAGCTTGAAAATGGAGAAAAATTTCCGAAAACAGAAGTTCTGCGCGAAAATTTCCCTGTGATTTTCAGGCACTATATTCTTCAGTGGATTTGAATTCGAAAAATTCCGCTTTGCCATCATCATTTCAATAGTTCTCGAGATTGATGCATTACTAAACAGAAATTTGGGAGGGATTTGGTAATGGGGGAAGGGGGTCGCTTTCTGTCAGAGGACGAAATTCTGACTTTCAAAACTTCTGAAAACAGAAGTTTAATGGAGTGAAGTTTTCTCATGATGTTTCTTCTACTAGTAGTGTTGCTAAATATCATTTTATTCCATAAATATTTGTATTGCAGCTTGAAAATGGAGGAACATTTTCCTGAAATGAAAGTTGAACAGAAAGATAATTTTGCCTGTAATCATAATTTTTCCCCCTCTGCGCTGTTCCATATATCCTATGTTGTTAAATGTAAAATATATATATATATTGAATACAGTACTGAGCTCCAGTTTAATATTTACATAGATAAATTTCAGTGAACAATTGTCTTGCTCACGTTGTGTTATATTAACGCTGTTTCTCAGCACGTTTTTATTTTTCACCCTGTTAAAAAGTTCAGCTTTTTTTTTTTTTCTTCCTCAGTCTCATGTATGATAAATGTGTGAGGATTTGCCGCTGCCCACATAAGCGTGTTTTGTGTATTTATGTATCCCGATAAGTGAATCCATGCTTTGTCGTTAAAAAAGACGTCCGGTCATTCCTCAACAAATGCCTAAAACCACTGACAGTGCCACATTTTTTTCTCTTGGTCTGGTGCTTCCAGTTTGTAAACAACAGATAAATTGCACCTTCTCTGCTCTATGACACGTTCTCTTCGACCTACTGGTTTCCTGGGCAAGGCTACGCAAAGATTTCATGGCGAAGCAAGAAGTCTTTGCTGGACGTTCTGCTCTACTGTTTCTGACATTTCGGGATGGGCTACCTCCATGCAAATCACATAAGCGATGTCTTTGTTTATTCACTGACGTATTTGGAGGATTTTCACATTGGATCTCACACTTTGTATTTAACTGCTATAATTAATATATAGCCAGTGCCGTTAATGCCCACCAGATGGAGACGTCTCAGTAGCTGAGCCCATCTTACAGATTTATAATGTCAGATGCTGACAGAAAAACGCACACGGCGTCGTGGATTGTTGGCCACCGTTGTGTAAGGCTAACGCGCTCAGCTAGATATTGAGAGATCCGGGGTTCGATTCCCCGGCGGCGGGCGAATAAACAATTTTTCGGTCGCTGTGCATTGCTAAACGTGGAAAAAGTGATCGATGTCTTTGTTCACTGACGCCACATATTTGGAGGATTTTCACATAATTTCCGTTGGGTCTCCAGCTTCTTAACCAGTTGCGGAATACATGGTTTACTTGGTGCTCTCCAACATCTAAATTTCATATGAAATTTACAGTGACAGTTCTTTATCGACTTACTCTCCCAAGAAATGCGCTCAGGTATGGTTAACCGGGGCGACATCATTAATGCATATGATCAACCTCACCACCTGACATCGAGTCCTCAACCCCTGCGTCAGTGTACCAGCAGCTCTTTGCTGAACACCGTTACGTCAATGCAGACTTTATTCCTGTTTTCACCGATGGATCTAAGGCGGCTGGTGTTGTTGGATCCGCCGCCGTCTGCGTTGACGAAGTTTCTGTTGCCCGCATTCCTACTGAGGCCACGGTGTTTTCGGCGGAGATGCATGCTGTGTATCTTGCACTTGTTCACGTGCAGTCGAGCTCTCATCAGCGTGCTATTGTGTACACTGATTCGTTGAGTGTTGTGCGATCATTGTCATCTTTGGATTTCACTGGCCACCCACTTCTTTTTACCGTTCGGAGACTTCTTCGTTCTTTGCTGGAGGCTGATGTCCAGATTCGGTTCTGCTGGATTCCTGGGCATGTTGGGATCCCAGGGAACGAGTCTGCCAATGCTGCTGCTAGATCTGCCTCCTCTTTGGTCATCACACCCTTGCCACTGTTTCACCGTGATTTTCGCTTTCTTGTTCACGATCATATCAGACGAACGTGGCGGGGTCTGTGGGACCAACAGGTGGAGAATAAACTGCACCGTATAAAACCTAACCTTGGAGTCTGGAAATCATCGTGTCGCCGGAACCGTAGGGAAGAAGTTGTACTTGCGCGTCTCTGCATTGGGCATTGTCGCTTCACGCATAGCTATTTGCTGCGTGGCGACACTGCCCGAATGTGTGAGGCGTGCGACTGTTTACTCACCATCTCTCATGTTTTATGTAGTTGTGTTCATTTTCGTAATCATCGGTTTCACTATTTTCAGTCTCATCTACTGGATGACGGCGCAGCTACACTGCAGAAGCTTTTGGGCGACCAATGCGACATTTTCACAGTATTTTCGGTCTTAAAGCAGATTGACTTTTTAAAACTTATTTAAAAAAAAAATTATAATGATTATAACAGTGAATTAATAAATTTATATATAAACCTAATTAACTAACTAGTCTTCACAGCTTTCATCATTCTCTTTTCTAACTTTTACCAAGCCTGTCTGCTCCTAATCATTTCACCCCGCTTCTAAAAATCTTTAACTGATAGTTCTGTGTCTGGCGCTCTTTGGCCATACCTGGCCCTTGCGCCACTAAAATCAACTAACTAACTAACCACCTGACATACATGACATCCAAGGTCACAACAAGCCTGCCGACAAGCATTGAAGAACAACATCTGTGTTGCAGTGGCAGCGATTATGCCATAACTGGTGCGAACTTTCTGAAATATGGAGTCTCGTGTTAAAGCCTGTATTGATGCAAAGACGGGCACTTCTTTCAACATCTCTTATGATATGGTTCTGTTTTCCATGGTTGAAGGTATGTTCTTACCAAATATCATTCAATTACTGAAATTAGACACCCTATAGGTTCTGTGGATTATATGCCAATGCAGATAATGTGCTGCTCTAAAAAAGCTTTTGCTCAACTTTGAATTTTAAAAAAATCTGCATTTTAATTGTCGGGAGAGGTCCTATATTTCAAAATGCAGTAATAATGGGAAAACGTAATGCAATAGAAAGATGGAGGTCTGCATACAGTTGGGAAGAAGGTTTTTTTTTTCCTCTTGTGAACATTTTTAAGCAAAAACGATGCAGTGAAGGCGATATTATTTGCTCTTTGGGATGATCATGTGTCGTGGGAAGCTCTGTGTCTCATACATACTTGGATGCAACTACAGAATCTATTTCCGAAACAATCTGGTATAACTATGGTAATGCTGGAAAAACTCGTAGCTTTTGTTCTTTAACTTGAAAGTAACATAAAAGCAATTAAAAATGGCACTTTAAAAAATTAAGATGCCCCCCCATTTCTTTGGACTATTGGGCCGTCCCACAAATCACAACTTTTCTGTATGAAATTACAGCTACTGATTTAGCAGTTCCTTTAAATTGATGATTTCTGTTATGCCCCACTAAAGAAACAGTAGTAAAAGACTTAAAGCTAATATCCTGGTGCTGTTGAGTTACACCCTAGGTCCACAGTTTTCATGAGGGTTGAAGTGAATGCTTTTTGATGTGAATCAGTTTTTATAACAAAATTGGAACCATACACGCTCAAAGTTGCATTTAAGGTTGCAATTAGTGTAAAATTTTCAAAAATATGTGGTAAGTAATGCACTGAAACCTCATTAACACAAACAACATGGGCTCCCAAAAGTTGTGTTTAAAATAGTTCATGTTAATTGGTATGTAATGAGATACAATATGTAGAACTAAATATGTACTGAGATACATAGAATTATACAGTACAAGTAAAGACAAAAGTATGGACATACCTTTTGGCTTCTGAAGTACTAATTACATTATCTTGTTCCAAAATTTAACACAATGAAAATGAAATTATGCATAGTTTTCTGTAGTACTGTATATTGTAATACAGTATGTGTACTGCAGTAAATATATGTCAGAAATAAGTTTTACTATACATTCAATGATATCTGGGTTTTAAAGAATTCTGTTATGAGAAGATGCTCTCTCTTATCAAAACAATGCCTCAAAAATTCTTCATTTGTCCACATTGAAGTACCTGCCTGTTCCATTATGAAATGATGCATTATGCAATGCAGCAAATGCTCAAAATTTCATGGTTGCGAATTACTAGGAAGTCCTTGCCGCAAGAAAATATTGCATTTTCTTGCGGCAAGGACTGCCTAGTAATTCACTGTTGTAGGGGCTGTTCCATGTCAAATCAGCTAAGCTCGGGCCGCTGGTGGCCTAGTGGTCAGCGTTCGTGACTGCCATGGAGATAACCTGAATGTCGATCCCAGGCAGGTACGAGCGTTCGAACCACTAAATACCCGCCGTGCGTCGGGTGGGCACGTTAAGCCGTCGGACCCAGGGTACTGGCCCCCGATAATAAATAAGGGCGTCTTCCTCCCCCTTTCTACCTCGCTTCCGTGTCACTTTCCTATCGGGCACTCTATCCCAAATCTCCTAGCTTCCTATTTCTAAGGGTTGTTTAAGACCTGGGGTCAGACACTCCCTTCCTAAAATCCACTACATATGATATGATATGATACGATACGATATGAAATCAAATCAAATCACATAAGCTCACAACCTGACCTCTCTTGACTTTCATGAAATTTGGTATAGTTGTTAGGCATGCAGACTTGCGCATAAATCCCAAATTTTTGCACTAGGTTTCGTGACCTTTCTTGACTTTCATGAAATTTGGCATGATTGTTAGGCATATGCAGACTTATGTATAAATCCCAAATAGAAGGTTAAAATTTATGTCTTTTTATTGCTTTTTTTATGAGCTTTTGCATCGTTTGCTGAAAACTATTTTAAAAAGATATGACCTTTTCAAGATTATGGAAATAACCTTTGACTGTGAAAATCGAAAGGGAAGTGGGAGGGGTATCCATAAGGTTTTCAATACTAATATGCCAGAGAGTGAATCTAGCAAGCTGGTAGTTGCCCACATTTGGGATGTGTATACATAATAAATTGGCTTTCAGTGTGCTTATGTATAGTAGTTTTACAAACTTTTCAGCATTATGTCCTGTTTCGATTTTTTAGAAACCTTCCTTCATCCCCTCTTCCACACACACAAATAATGCTAATAAATTTACCCCAAAACCCTCTTTCACAAAAAAAAAAAAAAAAAAAAAAATGTGAAGTAATTCATATATAAACACAAAAACTGGGTTAAAAAAAACACATCAAATTAAAAATAAGCACAAATGGCATTTATCAAAAAAGTTAATAAGAAATCTAATTTACCTTTAAAAATGAGGAACAACAAATATCATGTGAATGTTGATATTGCATTTTCTTCGCAAGTTAGAAAATCCTAGGCTTGTATGATGAAAACGTGTTGTGTAAATCATTTTTGGCATTCAGTAGATTCTTTGTTTCATGTGAATTGTGATTAAATGTGAAGAGCTTTTTGTCACAAACATCATCAAAAATGGAATAAATACTCAGTTGTTTTCCAACTTTTGGATAAATTGAGAAATTATATATAAAAAAATTCCTTAAGCTTGAGCTTCCAGAATCATCATTTATGCTTGAATCATACCTCAGTTCAAGTACTTGTTCTTGTGATGCTTTTGGTATTCAATCAACGTCAATGTTGTGAATTTATTGATTAATTATTTATGAGTAGGGTTGCTATTGCTAGAATGGCTGCCTGAACCACATGATGTTTGAAAATGGGGAATTTTAGCTGATCAGAATGTCTTTTCATTATGAAAATCTGTCTTGTACCTCTTTTTAGTTTCTTCATGCCCACAATTCGGGAACCAGTTGCATACTATCATGAAAGAGCATATATGAAACAATTTTTTCTATGTTGCTATTACAATTTAGCACATTGGTATCTCTTATTTTAGAGGTGTGTTCCAGTCACTGATAGAAAAGCACTTCCCTGCCCCTGACAGGAAGAAGGCGATGCGCATTCTTGGTCTAGATAACATTATGGAGCAACGTAACAATTCACGCTCTCCCACACCAACAACATCTGGAGGAGGCAAGAGGAAACCCTGTAAGTTTTCTTAGTGTTGCATGAAAGATCTTTTAACTCAAACATCAAATTGATTTATAGCTTTTGTTTAACATTATGTTGTTGTAGTTCAATTATGTTAAAAGTATTATTGCTTCATAGGTTATGGTGAACAGTTATAAAACATGGAGTTTAACAAAAACCTTCTTGTTTGCAAACATTATTTCTGCTGGTTTATGTATGCAACTAGGAATTTCCATCTCATTTATCAGATGCTGGAAACTTGACCAGGTTTGCGTTACCATCATTATATATGCCCTTAATCAAGTTGAACTGCTTTTCTGGCATGTCCTGTCAAGCTCTCCTATGTTATTGTTATTCAAAGTACAGTTGCCTGATTATTGTAATAGGGAGAAGGGGGGGGGCATTTTCATATGTATGTGGACTTAAGGTTAGAAATTTTTTGTCTGTGCAGATGTGCTAATCTCCTTATCTTTTGAAATAATTATAACCCTAGAGCTATGACTTTATGTAGGAATTAAAATTATCGTGTTGTGTGCGTGAACGTTTTTTTTTTTTTTTTTTTCCCCCATGACTTTAATGATGAAATCAGCTTGTGCTTACAGCTTCCTCGATCTTTCCATAAGTTTACCTGTTGTGAAACCTTCAAATACAGAAATTTCATGTTTTTAAGGATGGTATATCTTTTCCTTGAGGGATGTATATTCAAGTGCAGCTCCAAGCAAGTGTAAAATTTAATTGCTTGGAACTGCAGTGTCCTGCATGATGTAACAATAAAATATAGAAATCAGCAGGCACTGGCTTGATGGACTGACCAAGTGGGTGGAAGTTAATTTGGACTTTTCTGCCATAAACTAATGGAAAACATTGGCACCTTCTCAACTGCTGCCTGAGTACCTAATTGGTCAGAGGCATGGACTTCTGGCTTATTGATCCCTTTTGTTTTTTCTGATCTCTAAATTAAACAGCTCAAAATGTTTTTGGATTAGAAAACCTATCAACAGATCTATGTATCCTCAATGAGAGCGAGATATAATTATTTTCTTGGAGTATTTCTCAAAGCCCTTTGGCAAGGAGGAAAATAGATAGATAGAGAGAGAGAGAGAGAGAGAGAGAGAGAGAGAGAGAGAGTAAAGAAAAATCTAGTGATTTCTTTTTTCTCTTTCCTCTCAATCTAATTTCTGTATGAATTTATGATCTCTGTTATCTCTTTAGTGTTAGTAATAATAAGTGCATAAGAGAAGTATAAAAGTGTTCTTGAATTTAGTATATAATGTAGTTATTTAAATTAATTTGATGCCCTTATAAAATGTATAAAGTTTTCTGATCTGATGTGATTAATGTGATGTGATAAACAGTAAATACCAGCAATTCAGCGATGTCTGATTGCTAAGTCAGAGCTGCCAAGTGGCCCGATTTACCCGGATTTCGTCCGATTTCGACAATGTTTTCCGGAAATCTTTTTTTTTTTTTTTTTTTATTACAAAAATTCCAGTTTTGTGGTTTTCTTATTTATTTTTTTTTCTTTTATTTATTTATTATACACGGTCGTATCAGATTAATGTGACAACCCCGGAATCGCAGTGTACCCGCCTTGGTGTGTCACAGAGTGCACGTGACAAGGTTGAACACACAGAGATACAATCGGCCAGCCGGTACAGTTGAGCCATAGTGCATGACGTGAAGTGAGCACAATGCGCAGAGGTAGTGATTTGACGGATGTTCAAAAAGGAAAGATTATCAGCTACCACTTCAAGGGTGGAAGCATCTCGGAAAGAGCCGGCTTCGTGGGCTGTTCGTGAGGTGTTGTAGTAATTGTGTACCAAGAATGGACCGTTGGCACACCGAGTACCTCCCGACGTCATAACTGTCGAGCCCCAAAGGCCTTCGACCAGCCCTTGTGAAACTACCGAAATTTCTACTAGCCAATGTGGCTAGTGGAATAAAAATTTTACTAGCCAAATGACAAATTCTACTGGCCATGCAAAATTAAAAAAAATAATAATAATTCGGTAACTCCTACTTACGTTTCTATAAACAGGGTGCGCACGCGTGCTTGAAAACCTGGAAAGTCCTGGAAAATCATGATTACGTTTTCAAGGCCTGGAATATCCTGGAAAAACGGAATTTTTTTAATGCTGTCTTGAAAAGCCTTGAAATTTGAAATTAGTGCTTAAAAAAAAATGCCCTTTTAGGAAATCGTGTTACTGACTGTTACCCCTTAATTTTTTTAAGTTCCTCTCCTCTGTTCTCAAAGAAACCGCCGGCTACAGTGGTGTTTCGGATGTGCCCATATCCTAATTTGGCTGGGGGGGGGAAGCACTACTTCCAGTGCAATAAAATTGGATGATTACTAGCAGGTCTGTTAGGGAAGGGAAGCTTGATGCATTCTCTAGCCCTGAGCTTGATGTCCGTCCGACAACTACTGAGAACAACAGAAGGGGAAAGAAGAGACATTTAGCATTTGCAAGGCGGTCGCGTGTTTACCAAGTCAGCTGGCATCCACCAGTGAAGAGTATGCCTGAACAACACATTCATCTGCTCCTTGTTTATTGCATTAAGACGCTTGCTTCCGGCCCACCCCTCAAGAGACTTCGGCTACTTATGATAAAAAATAAGAAAACTATCTTTGCGAATTTTTCACAAAAGTGGCTGAAATTTTTACATTTACTATAATTGGATTACAGAAGCTCACTCCCAAAATTCCATTTGAATCGGTTTAAAACTCAAAAAGTTAGCATTGGAAATTTTTATTATGTGTGCCTCTTTAGACAGTGAGCCTTGAGCAGAAAGGGTGTTACCATAGCAACGGTTGATTGACAGCTGGGAGCGCTGATCCGAAGCCCTTGGTTGGGAAGAAAGCAAACACCTGTTTATCACTTCCACGGCTCAAAAGGACTAAGAGATATTTTCAGAAATCCATTTTCCGAATTTTGAAAAGAACACAGTAAAATTTTTACAGTGGTTAAAATACATCACAATAAAGTTCTAGTGCAAATTTCGCCGAATTCCGTTTGAAACTTTAGCAGATGCAAAAAAAAAAAAAAAATCTTCCGTTGCAAAATCGGATTAAAAAAAAAAGAAACGGCAATTATAAATTACGGGAAAAGCAAGCAAATTATTTTTTTTAGATGCCATGGTTTATTTAAACAGAGTGGTCCTTAAATTTTGTTTCTGTGAGGATATGGACTCTATTTTAATTACAAACATACATTTTTATTCAGATGTCCGAGTTACTGTTTTAATAAAAAAAAATCTATAATTAAAAAGTTTTCAATGGATTTAGGCGAAATTCAGCAGATAAACGTATTTTAGTAAATTGCAACGTTATGACGTAAATTTGGTCATTTTGTCGAAAATTGGGCAGCATTTTTTTTTTTACGTTTTCTCCTATAGTTAGGGTGAAGGAGGAAGACACTTCAGTGAGCTGCAGGTGGTGATTTATGGCGATGTGCCAAATGAAAAGAAGCCGTTCCATCAGGACATTCCAGAGGGTTGAGTGTGCGTGGACGCGTGCTCCTGCTGTTTGAACTTAATCGGAATGTTTTCGGGAGGGGGAGAAATATCCGTTTCAGCTTTACAGCTTTCAGGCTCCTTTTTTTTTTTTCTTGGTAATAAATAAAATCCATAGTTGCTGCATTCACCATTGATCCATATTCGCATTTCTTGAATATAAACAGCAGACAATCGGAAACATGGTGTTGGGTGGGTCTTGATGTTCTTCATTTGTATCTGCTGAATTTTGTTCTGTGGGAATACGGAATGAGTTATACTGTGAATACATACAAAACTACATATTTTTGAGCTGAAAAAATATGTCTACTTGTACACAGTAGCTAACGTGTGACATATGGACGTCTGATTCCATAAAAAAATCAACCCATTTTATTATACACGACAGGTAAAAGAAAAAACATTACATGTTTTTAAACATTATAAAGGAAAGCGGATTTTTGAAACACCATGACTTGATGATATTAATTTCTGAAAGTTTTTTTTTTTTTTCGATTTTAATTTCTGAAATCTTTTTTTTTTTTTTCAATTGCAATACACTGTAACATGATACCTGTGTGTTGTATCCCTTAGTTGTATGGCAGATTTTCAGTTGGGCGATATCCGCGATCGTAAGTGGTAGTTACATTGCTATTGTTGATGATGACAAGATAAATACTGGAGGAATGTTGCATAAAGTAAAAAAAAAAATCGCCCCCTCCCTCCCCCTTCGAACTTTTATGCGGTTATCATAGCTGATCAACCATTTCATTCCATGAACATCAGCACATTTCAATCATTTGACCATTGGGGGTCTGACGGAATTCAGCAGTGCTTAAGCGCCTAGCGCAACGAGAACATGCTAATTATGGACAGTTCTATTCCCTTCCCCCTATCATCCCTAATCCATTTGCATCTTTCATCATTTTTATTACTTAAAACTGAAATTGCTTTTAAAAACTAATTTGAGCATGATACTGTAAAGCGTAGTAATCATCCTGGAATTTTTTGTATATGGCCTGGAAAGTCCTTGAATTTTTTCCCCCAAAAAGAGTACGAACCCTGTATAAAATTAAATGGGTGAATGTTTTTTTTTTTTTTTTTTTTGTTCTTTCTTTCTAATGAGATACCCCTCCCCCATTAACTTCATAAAAAACAGATGTAAAGCCGTTACTGCATAGGATCATTAGATTGCCTGCAAATATTGCATATGCTTTTTTTTTTTGTTCCAAAATGATTGATTTTTTGACAATTTTTTTTCAGTGCTGTAATATCATTGCTCTTATTATCTTAATTTACTCATACATAATTTATTTTCGAGAGGCCATTGAAGTTAGATGTCTAATCTCTTTAATATTTTAAACAAAGGGACAAAAGTCTAGGAGATATATATACATAAAGTGGCACTAATAATGTCGATACAGTTTACCACTGATATGTACTGTGTCAGATCTTCCCATCGGAGGTACCTCCCCACCACAATTGAATAGCATTTTGAGGATCAAAATCTTCAATTGGAGGGCCTTTGCATCTAATCGTCATTAAGTCATTTAAAGTGTCACTATTCAGACATGCCTGATTACTCGTTTTTATGAGGTTCATTTCTGAGCCACGCTCACAAGGAGCAGTACTACATGGCATTAGATGTAACAGCTGCATCATCTTAAAAACATTGCCATGCTTCTTTTTGTTCAGCATATATGTGGCTAAACAGAGGTTCAAAGATAGTTCTTTTACCTGTAGATGACATTATACTTTGTGCAAGGTATACCATGGCAAAAATCAAATATACCATGGCAAATGTTGCTTTAGTAACCTTGATCCTTTGTTTGCTCCAGGCTCTGTCAGCAGATTAAGTTTCTCTCAAAGCCCACCTTAACTTCCATTCATTTTTGAAGCAGCTGTAGGAACATGGGGGCAAGAAAACAACTCAATATTCATTCACTAGTGGGGGAGGGCAAACAAAATAGTTGCTCACTTGAGGGCGGGGGAACCTACTGGCCATTGTTGGCTACTATATTAAAACTGACCTCCTCAAGGGCAATGCTGCGTGAAGGCACCCATGTTAACCCAGGTTTATCAACAACAAGTTAGTAAAATCATGCAATGCATTGATTATGATACGCTTTCCAACATACCAGAAATCATTACTCAAGTTATGAGAATAATGGCTGTGGAATAAATCTCGGTCCTGTGCCCTGACCTCATATCCCTTTTCGATGATATTCAACAGAGCCGGTTCAATATACCTCCGAAATAACATGATAAAGTTTTGTCGCGATCGAAGCATTTTTACGTAAGTAATGATGCATAAGGGCTATGGAATAGATCCCGCTCCTGTGTCCTAACCTTTGACCCCATTTCGCCCGTTTTCAATAGAATTCGTCCCCAGGCAGGCCCCTGCAACATACTAACATTTTATCCAAATCGCAGCATTTTTACATAAGTAATGGCGATGCAAGTGACTCCGCTCCTGTGTCCTGACCTTTGACCCCATTTCGCCCATTTTCAATAGGGTTTGTCGCCAGGTGGTCCCCTACCACATACTAAAATTTCATCGAAATCGAACCTTTTTACGTTAGTTATGGCGCATAGCAGCAATGGATCCCGCTCCTGTGTACTGACCTTTGACCCCATTTCGTTCACTTTAAATAGGGTTCCTTCCCAAGTGATTCCCTACCAGATACTAACATTTCATTGAAATTGAACGATTGTTACGCGAGTTATCGTGCGGACGGACATACACACACAACGCGTGACGTAATGAGGCAGATGGGAATGGCAGCCATCTGCTCGCCGCAAGAGTGTGACGTCATAAAACTTGAATAGGATCCACACACAACGCGTGACATAATGAGACAGATGGCGTGACCACGCAACAACATTCTCAAACGCGAGATTGTGGTGTCATAAAATTTCTAAGCATTGGTAACATTAATGGAACGACGCCATGCCAATAAAAACGTTATAATTAGGGGTGGGTATTTAACTCACTAAATGAATTCTCCTAAAGTCGAGATCAAGCTAAATCGATTTCTAGTACCAGAAAACTGTAGGTTAACGACTTTCATTCAAAATTCGTTTTCAAAATAAAATGTACATACATACATACAAGAATTGCTACTTTAAGGTGGACGTCAAGTAATTTTGCTTCCTATACTTCCAATGGAAAAACTTCTGTACACATTTTCTTCACAAATAATGCGTTCCCAAGGAGGAAAATTTAAACATCCATTAAAATAGCTTCATTTCATAACTTGGAATACTTAATATTTTCTAAACCATAACCGTAATTATGCAATCCAACATTTATTTGTCCACTGACGTCATCAAAGCACAGGTTGCACCACCTTTTTCTGGTTTTAACACCACCAAAGGAAACGTTATTGTTTTTTAATATAATTATGCTTATGTTTTACAAATTTTAAGTATTCCAAGTTATAGTATGAAGTTATTTTAATCGATGTTCAAATTTCCATCCTTGGGAACACACTAATTGTGAAGGAAATGTGTTAAAAAGGTTTTCCATTGGAAATATAGGAAGCAAAATTACTTGACGTCCACCTTAATAGTGTGGGATAAGGGCGATAGAATGGATCCCGATCCTATGTCCTGACCTTTGACTCCATTTGTCCCATTTTCAATAGGGTTACTCTCCAGGTGGTCCCCTACCACATACTAAAATTTCATCGAAATCGAACCATTTTTACGCACCTTATGATGCATAAGGACAATGGAATACATCCCGCTCTTATGTCCTGACCTTTGACCCCACTTCACCCATTTTCAATAGGGTTCATTCCCAGGTGGTCCCCTACCACATACTAAAATTTCATTGAAATCGAACCATATTTACGCAAGTTATGACGCATAAGGACAATTGAATGAATTCCGCTCTTATGTCGTGACCTTTGACCCCACTTCACCCATTTTCAATAGGGTTTGTCCCCTACCACATACTAAAATTTCATCGAAATCGAACCATTTTTACATGAGTTATCGTGCCGACAGACGGACGGAAAAAGCTAGAGCATATACGCTTCTTCAACCTACAGTTGGAAAGCGTAAACAACGCCTGCAGTTCAAATGGGACTACAGTCATTGGACAGTGGAAGAGTGGGAAAAGGTTGCCTTTTCCAACGAATCAAGGTTTCTACTTCACAGAAGTGACAGCCGGTGGCAGATGCGCCGTCAGACAATGAGAACCAACACCCCGAGCACGCGTATGGGTCAAGTACAGGTCAGCGGTGGCAGTGTGCATGTCTAGGGGTTGCTTTCCTGGTATGAACTAGGACCGCTGGTACCACTGGATGGGTCCCTGAATGCCAATAGCTACCTGTCCATCCTCACTGACCACATGCATCCCTTCACGTTAGACGTTTATCCTGATGGTGATGTTGTCCACCACAAGGCAATTCCCCCTGCCACATCACTAAGAGGTTGTGTGACTAGTTCCAGGAGCACGACAGCGATGTCTGGGTTCTCCTTTGGCCAGCGAAATCTCCCGACCTCAATCCCATAGAGCACTGGATCGACAGGTTTGGTGTTCCGACGCACAACCACGTCCTTGCTGTGCTACAGTCCGAGTAGGCATGTGTGCCTCAGGCGACCTCCCAGGGCCTCATTGCGGCTATGCCTCGCCGTTGTCATTCGGACCAAGGGTGGTTATACCATACCCATTGGGTCATGTTGTTCTGATACAACTGTGTACATAGTACCCCCCTCCCCCATTAATGATAACAGCAATCATTTTTCTCCAGCGTCAACGCTGTCTGTGGGAGTTGGTAACAAATGGAGGTTTCTTTTGTTAACCCACTGCACTTCAAGCGCCAGTGGTCAATGAGCCCTGCGATGGTAGCAAGGCATCAGTGACTTGGTAAGTTGAAGTACTGGTTTATGACGTCACATCCACGGTGCTTGTGCAGGGCCTTGTGGGAGGCTGTTTATTTGTTTGCTAGCGCTCAAGTTAAACTCAGATTCCTGTACTTTGTTCAATCTTTCAAACCGAATAAGTTGTGTTGCAAGTTATTATTTCAGTTCACAGCCCCAGAATGAGGACTAAATGTTGGGACCAAAGATTTTTGAAGAAATACTCCAAAGAATTTGACTTTGTAAAACCATCAACTGAGGGTGAGTTTCATGCATATTGCACTTTGTGTATCACCGATTTCTCTGTCTCTCACACTGGTCATTGGGACATCATCACATGTGTTAGACCTAACAAGCATGTAAAAAATCCTGGTTGCACAAAAAGCGTGTCAACTTGGAACATTTGCTTTCAGTGCCAAATGATTTTCAAACGATTCATGCAGAGGTTCTGTTTACCGGAATTTTTTTTTTTTTTTTTTTTTTTTGGAGCGGCAGCTGATTATGTTATTATGTTTCCCGATTGTTGTCAGCTGTATTTCCTACCACCCCATAAGTAAAAAACATGCATGTGGCATAATAAAAGCTTTGCATATTGTTCAAGAAATGGCTGAATATCATTCAAAATATGTCCTCTGTGCTATTAAAAGTAGACCATTTTCTGTTACAACTGACGGCAGTAATGATGCTGACTGACTATGGTAGGGAGAAAAAAGTGGTGTAGCAGCATTTCTGCAGAAAAGAACAGCCTAATCTTATTGTGTTTTGTTGTGTTTGCCATCTGTTAAATTTGGCTGCTGAAAAAGAGTCTGCAACATTACTCTTTCAAATTCATGAATTTTTGATTGACATTATTTTCTGGGGTAAAATTTATAGAGAAAAAATGAACTTTAAAAATTTCAAGCTCTTTGTAATGTGGAATCACAAAAAATTCTTAAACATTGCTGTACTAGATGGTTATCCCTTGGGAAATGCTTAGACTGGGTTTTACAGCAATGGAGATGCCATATGTTATGTTTCAAAAAAGAATGCAACAGCGATAGGAGGGGACCAAAACTTTACTCACGTTAAGTTGGCTTTACAATTTTGATGGTTAAAACCCCTACAGATTTGACATCTGAACAATCTTCAATTTCTAGTGTAAAAAGAGGGAGCCTCACACAATCTTCATTCCCCTTCTTGTAAAAGAAATCAGCTGAGTCTCACAGTACACCTGTGGTCTTGGGAGCAAAAAAAGGGGGGGGTTACTGTCAAACAGCCCATACGGCTGAACAAAAGCAGAATACAAATGAAGTTCCTTGTGCAAGCGCTGTTAAAGAAATATTTATAGACAAGTCTTTGCAATGACATGAACGTATTTTACTTTCTTTAAGCTCTGCATTATGCCATGCATGTTCTTTGTTCATTAAAAATGCTATCTGTATCTTTGATAAATATAACTTACTGTTACAATGTGAATTCACAAGTTGGAATCTGAAAGGGAATGCCATAATACTGTATCAGAAAACTTTCTGAAAAGTTTTATGAGGTTTATCAGGATTCATATTATTTTGAGAAACTTTTGACTGAGTACTGGTAACTGCTAATAGCACATTGAGTTGCCCAGGGTGGTTAACACGTTTGCTGTCGCTGTGCTATTTTAATGGCAAACGTGTAATGTCCATAAAAAACGGGCAAATCTCCCGAGACGCCTCAAGGCGCTGCATGGCACCATAGATAAGCTTCTCTGCATTTGGATCAACCTAGCAGTGTTCGGATCTCATAGCTTTGCATGACTTCGCTATTCTAAAATACGAGTAAATTTATCCATAATTGTTATTTGTAATTATAACCTTCAGTAACTCCAGAGAAGCTTATCTATGGTGCCATGCAACGCCGGGCAGAATCCGGGACTGCCAAGTGTCCCGGATTCTGCCCGATTTCAAAAATATTTTCCGGAAATCCGATTTTTCAACAAACAATCGGTTGTGTGGTTTTCTTATTTTTTTCCTTCTATTTATTTATTATGCATGGTATCTTTTCCCCTCATTAATGATTTCAGCCATCATTTTTCTCCAGCGTCAACACTGGCTGTGGTAGATGGAGTCCAAATGGGGTTTTTTGTTAATCCGCAGCACTTCATGCACCAAGGTCATAGCAAGAGAATCAGTGGCTTGGAAAGTTGGAAGTACTGGTTTATAATGTCACATCGAATGTGATTGTACGGTGCCTCACTCATGGATGGGAATTCTGCACCAATCTACGCCAAAACAAAAAGTCTTGTAACAAAAGGCAATTTCTGTGCCCCGTAAAATTGTTTCATGGCAAAGTAAGCGATGCAGTGTGGATTTTTCACATTTCATTTTCCATAAAAGTTGTGTTTTTCAATTTCTTAGTCACTTCACTCATACATGAGATTCTTCTGTGGATTCACAGAATTCCATTTTTTCTTTCATCATTTGGGCAATTCTCGAGATCCATGCAAGACTGAAGAGCTATTTTTTGGAGTGGAGGGGGAGGGAGGGTTTTAAACATATGATATATAATTTTACTATAAATTGTAAATATGCGCACCGCTGAATGCACGTTGATGTCCCGGTTTTTGTTTTTGAAAAGTTGGCAGCTGTGCGTATGCTATAGATGTGCATATCCTGTAGACAGTAACTAATCAATTGTAAAATTTTTCCTTCATGAAAAGATTGAAAATTTCGATTGGTTCAATACCTGTCATATTAATTTTCAGTCCTAGTACACTAGTGAACAGAATTATTCTCGTGACATCAGGAACATCATACCAATTTGTAGCTAAAATATGTTGAGGCGGAGTATGAGAGAGAAAGTCACATTCTTCATTTTCACTGCTGGTCATACTACAGCTACTAGAAGAATATGTTTCTGCATATGATGACAAATATTGGGATCATCTATTTCCATGGCAGGATGTGCCTGCCAATTAACTTTTGTTTGAAAGGGACTGGAGATGGCCTTTCTGAATATATCTCTTGTTTCCACAAACTAAGCATTGAAGTCAACATGGGTTTCCTTGAAATCTCTTAGCATCCTCAATAGACTGCCTTCTTACGTGTGAACTCTAAGCAGCAGATACTTTTTATTGCCACTCAATGTTTTTATTTTTATCACCAATTTTGTTTTCATCATGTAAAATACTGCAGTGAAAGTTTCACTATTTAAACCCCACTGATCATCAGAGTACCCAAATCAGGAAGTACATATTCTAAAATGGTTTTCTATTGGTGCAGGAGTCGGACAAGGTTGTGTAATGCAGACCTGCCAACTGTTACTATTTTATCATATTTAGTGCGTAAGTCATGCTGCAGTACAATAATATGATTTTGCCACCAAAAATATGATTAAAAAAAAAGTCAGGTTTCCCCCATTTTCAGACAGAAGTAGGGAAAAATTTACGTGTAATCTGTTTTTTCTCTCTGAGAGGTTTCCAATTTTTCTTAACAAATTCCCCTGCCTCTAATTTCCCAATGGAAATAAAGTAAATCAAGTCAAGTGCAATCAGCAACCAATGGACAAATCCCAACTTGTTTTGTATAACGTTTGAGACTGATTCGTATTTTCCAAATCTTCATCATACTTAAAACTGCTGATTGGTCGGTGCTGGAATGTGAACGAATGTCTGTTTATTTGAAGCAACCTCCCTCCTTTACACCTTCAACCATCAAGAATTTATATAGCTACACCTTACACCATCGAGAATTAGTATAGCTTAAATAGGCTTAAAAAATTATCAGGACGCGTCTTGTTACGACTTTTTCTATTTGAGTGTTACGTTTTTTGGTTCTCAGAGGTTGGCAGGTCTGGTAATGTCACCATGGCTGGTTTAATATATTTATAGATGTGTGCATGCATGATGCCAAAATAGTGGCTAAACCAAATAGTACCTGAGTTATAAATTATTTTGTTTGTTATAGTAATTGTGAATGTGTGCACCCTCAGGTAGAGTTATATAACTGGTATTCTCCAAATTTTTAGTGGGGTACTACATTTGTAACAGTCTGATGTTTAAATACATAAGACATGTGACATCCTTTGTTTTTATGGTTTTAATTACAGATACAAACATATTTTTTTCATTTTGTTAATGAAATTTGTTGATAATCATGTTTCATCCCCTTCTGTCATTTTCTAAAATACTGATGTGTTAAATTTCTTTTTGCCCAACAGTGCGAAGAGCCAGGCAGGGTGTTAAAAGATATAAAGAATACAAGTTATCTGATGAAAGTAGTTCAGAGGATTATATTCCAAGTGGTGGCAGTGATTTTGAACCATCTGGTTCTGAAGCACAAGGGGCAGAGACAGATGAAGATTTCAGCCCATCACACTCTGATTCTGAAGCGGAAAGTGATTTTAACCCGTTTGGAGATGAGTCAGACAGTGATGGTATGTATGGCTTATCAGAGTTACAAAAAAGAGAGTTAATTATTTTACTTAAAACAGTGTTTGTAACTAATTGTGTGAAAAGTTATTGAGGAAATTTCAACATGATTTGGAATCTCCTACAAAAAGTAACTTGCATTAATTTTATTGCTTTTTTATTGATGTTGGAAAACTTTATTGGCCCTCACAAGAACTTGAAAGCCATTTGTTTAGATTGCAGTGGTATTTATTATAGAAATAAAGGTCCACTATATCTAAGACACTTGGCATATGCAGAGCTGCCAAGTGTCCCGGTTTACTTGGATTCCGTCCGATTTCAAAAATATTTTCCGGAAATCTGATTTTTCTACAAAAAGTCCGGTTTTGTGGTTTTCTTGTGTTTTTTTTCTTTTATTTATTTTTTCCCGTCATTAATGATATCAGCGATCATTTTTCTCCATCGTAAACGCTGGCTGTGAGAGTCGATAACGAATGGAGACAAATGTTTTATTGTTAATCCATGGAACTTCAAGCACCGAGGTCGTGAGCCCCACAATGGTAGCAAGACAGTCAGTCAGTGGCTTGGAAAGCTGACATTACATCCACGACGCTTTTGTGGTGCCTTGCGCAAGGATGGGAATTATGCACCAATGTGTGGCAAAACTAAGATCGTGCGCCATTTTGCTACAAAAGGCAGATTTTGCGCCCGAATCGCCATGCCCCGTGGTCATTGTTGGACTTGGTACCGTAAATTCTCGGTTGAAAGAAAGATTGAGATTCCAAGTACTACGGATTTTACGTAGTTACTATGGAAATCATCAGTCCGCTTCAGAAAACGTCAAGTATACTATGGAAATCGAAAATATCAGTGAAATAACTTTATTAAACATCTGTGTAAAGTTTATTTTCGTATTTTCAAGATGTTTCGATTGAAAAAAGAGGGAAAAAAGTAAGTGAATCTCGCAAATGATCGTAATCACGCTGAAAATCGCTGCTGTAGCAGCGATGAAAACATCACGTCATTTTCCGTTTCTGCGTATTAAATTTTTTCCTGCCAAGTTTGCTTTTTTCTTCTGCCTGATTATATTTTCATTTTTGATATTCACTCCCTCTGTGTGTGATCACGTGATCGTGTTCCTCGGTTTTAATATCTTCGGTAATAATAAAAAGGAGCGACTTTGTATTTTTAATAAAAATTTTTAATGAAATGCATGTTTCCCTATTTCGAATACATACTTCAAAAGTAATCAATAGTGAGAAATCGTTTTCACCCCTTTCCCTCTTATTAAACAAAATTAAATTCTTAAGTCCATATTTAATCTGTCCGTGGTGGAATCCACCTCGTTGCCATGTCTCATAAAATTGTTTCACGGCAGAGTGAGCAGCGCAGTATCGATGTTTTAAATTCAGCTTTCCATAAAATTCGTGTTTTTCAATTTCTTTGTCACTTATCACTCGTACATGAAACTCTTCCACGGATTCTCGGAATTATGCTTTTTCAATGCCATCATTTGGGCCAATCTCGAGATCTATGCAAAGCTGAAGAGAACCTGTTTGGGGGGGGGCGTTCTTAAACTACAATATATTATTTTATTATTTATAAATTGTAGATATGCACACCGCTAAACGCACGTTGATGTTGCAGTTTTTAATTTTGAAAAGTTGGCAGGTCTGCGTATGCAAGAAAATTTAAGGACTGTTCTTTTTTCTGTTCATAAGTAAATGTCTCTGTAAGTTAAAAGAACCAGAGCAGCGGCACGCAAGTCACACATCACAACCGTGAATGTGAAGTGCTGTTCTTTAGAGTAACGTGTCACGCTTTTCACTCTTCCAATCTGATGGGCGTGTTTGGACTTTGCGACGGCACAATGAATGCTTTTCATCAGACTGTGTTCTTCCAACTGTTGACTTCAGAGGTGGCTCCATCATGATATGGAGTTGTTTTTCATGGATAGCACTCGGCCCATTGGTTATTATGCCACAAACCATGAACTTTGAAGTGTACCTCAATGTTCTGGGTAATTTTGCCCTACCAACAATGTGGCAGTACAGTGAAACCTCTGACAAGGTTCATGCGGTTCTTAAGAACTCATTTTTTATTTCCATTTCTAAGGCCCTTAAAAAGTCCCTATCTTTTAAAACAAGTGCTACCCCCCCCCCCAATCTTGTTTTTGCGCTGCAGTAATGGGCATCACAACCCTGCTCACGTTTTTGTTTGTGTGTCTGTAAATATGCTAACCTGTTCACCAGGGAAGCTTTCTTCTAGCTCATTGAAGGGCAATAACTCCCTGGAATGTTCTTAGAAATGTTCTCTTCAACCCCTCCCCCACTTTTCCCATTGTAGCCTGCATGACTTACCTTGCACGACCTTACCAGTGGGATCAACATCTGTGTTGTGTGTCTTTTCAGGGGTCAGAGAGTCGAAGAAAAAAGTAAAGGGGGGGTTCTGTTTGACTTCACAATTTATGGTGTCAGTTGTCTCATGTGGTCTGATCTATCTAGTGTCTACTGCTTTACTCAACTCACCTTGCTTCATTGTCACTGTGTCTCCTGCTTGTCTTGGGGGGGGGGGCATGCATTTAATTTTGTTCTTCATAGGCAAAGTAGTTTATATTTGGAGCAAAATGCCTGGTAAATGGCCACTAGCGCTATTTAATCTCCTACATATGTATACATACATACGCACACACACCTGGTGATATTCCAATGATGCAAAATATCACTTGGGGTGTAGGTCCTTAGAAAGTCCTCATTTTTTCCCCCACAGAAAATGGTATGAACTCTGTCTGAATAACTGGCGCTGCTTGAACCGGAGAAAAGTAACCACTGTTAAGAGGTGCCATTGTTCGAAGGTTAGGCCTAAATTAACATTGCTACTCCGTTGTTTTGGTACAAAAAGAGAATAATTATGCAAAGCTTACGCACAAAAAAAAAAATGGTTTTAGAGCTTTCTCCAAAGGTAGAATGCTGAATAAAACTCACTGCGACAATTTAAAATAAAATCATGGTGTAGAGGATTTTATGAAAATAGTGTCTGACCCATTGTCTTAAACTTCCCCTTAGAAATAGCAGTAAAAGGTTAAATTTAGTATAAACTAAGGAAAATAAAAAGAGAGAAATAGAAAAATGTTAGACAGTGAGGTCAAACTGAACAGTTAGCTGGCTGCGCACCAAAATTTAGGAGCAGAACTCTCAAGGACCAAACAAAAATATACTGCCACCGATAGAAAACATATCGGGACACCAGCATACTCTCTCCCCATCTGCCCCCAGGTTGTGAATGAAACATACACAGCTCGCCTCACGTAGAGCTAAACTTTGACTCCTTTCTTTTTACTTAAGCACACCATTGTACCCGTTGTAATCCAACCCATCCTTCTCAAGACGTACTTCCTTTAGCAATAATATTATTGGTCCCTATATTATCCCTCTCCTTAAAGTACCAAAAGAACTTCAGAAAAAGAGTGGAAGAAATATAGTAATTACAATCAATTCAGCAATGTCTGATTGCTGTATTATCATGAACTCCGTAAAATCTTAAAGGACAAGGTGTCCATTAAATCTTTTTTGGGACTGATTGGGGTGTCCATTGGCCACTGTTCAGAGGTTATTATTGTTAATGTTAACCCTACAGCAGCTGTTCTGTACCAATCAAAACTTGCAATTGCTCGGAGGTTTCCCTGTATTACAGGAATTACTGTGTTCTCTTCTAACACGATTGAGCTCCCTGTCACACAGCATGGCATGTGCTGGACTGGTTTCTTGAAAATGAGGGGATTGTTAGACTGGCCTGCTCAGATTCCTGATCTTAATCCCATAGAATACCTCTGGGGTGAACTGGAGCAATGGATATGAAATCGACCACTGCAAGATGAATGGTGAGCCATTCCTGCCGATACCTACCGGAAATTGGTTGATAGTATGCCTCGACATGTTGCTGCTGTCATACAAGCAAAAAGTGGACCAACTAACTATTAATTGCGTTACTAAAACCATTTGTCCCAAAACATTATGGTGTCCAAATACTTTTTATAATATAGTTTGTTACTTGTTCTAGCCTCTTCTCTTGTACTACACAGTTAACAATTTTTGGGTCCAACCCAGTCATTCAGACCTCCCAGAATTTATAAGTGTGTACTAACTATGCCAATGTGGCTTTCATAAGGGGCTTTATGATTTTGCATCATACCTAAGTAATTTATCAGTGTCTTTCCCATTGTGTAGAAGGTGTTAGCTAACACTAAGAAATCATATTTTAAATTTAAGAGGCAATTGTAAGGGAGCAGAGTTAACAAGGAGTGTGTGCTGAAGAATATCCAGTAAAAGACATTTTTGTTGTATGTTGGTAGGGTATGAATTTTGTTGCAGACAAGATTCAAAATGTTATATTTGTAAAGTGGTGCAATTTAAAACGGTCAATTTAGCTTGTTTTGAATTATCACTATTTATAGAAAAACATTTTCAATGTTATATGAGGTGGGATCCAGAAGGTCCTGGACTTACAAAACTGAAGCACATCCTTCTTCAAAATAAGACCCTCTTGCAACAACGCTCTTCTGCCAGCAGCTGTAGAGTTCGTCGAATAATTTCTGGAACCCATTCTTTGCAATGTCCTTCAGTGTAACCAGCAATGCATTTTTCACTTCTTCTGTGCTCAAAAACCGATAACCCTGAGGTTGATGTGTCTGCTCAGGGAAGAGTAATATTAAATATTCTTTGGGGAAAGAGGCTATTGTAATATTCTTTTATATTGACTTATATATATGCACACCTCACTAGCATGATTTTTGTTCAACACTGCATGCATTTAATTCTTCAGCTGTCTTTTTAGGTCCAAGGAAACTAATTTTGTTGATAGGTTTAAAAAGTAGCTTAATTACTTTTTTTGTATTTCTAACTGTATTTATAGTGGTATGGGTGTATCATCTGTTAATATAGATTAAAAAGAAAATGTGCTCCTAGATTAAAAATGCTCAGTATTTATTTATGTATCATGTTTTTTTTAAGTTAGCCATCCTGCTTTAGGGAGTACCGTCTCAGAGGAAGTGCATTACAACTTAAGCTCCTTACATATATCAGTCAAAAAGGAATTTCTGTGTGTTTGCATTCTTGTCATACTTTTTTTTATATAGTTTCTCAAAATGCAATATTCAGAAAGAAAAACCCTTCCCTAATCAGCATGCTTAGCTCTTAATCTGCTTATGTAGTTAGTATGGACATTAAACATTGAACTTCGTAGTTTAGTATCATAAACTAAATTATATATTATAACCTTAATTAGACCTAAGAATGATGTTTTCATAATGTATTTATACACCCCTACCATGTTTCTCCTTTCCAGAAGTTCTTGCACCTGTTAAACTACATAGAAATGCTTAACAACAATTGTTTATCAATTTCTTTTTAGACCCATGGACACATAGGAAATCTAAAAATAAAGGTGACAGGGGAAAAAAACGGAAGAACAAAGGACTGCATAAATCAAAGAAAAGTAAATATTTTGACTTTTTTTGTGTTTTAAGTTGTTTTAAAATGTGGAACTGTCTTTTTAACTAGGGGGGTCTCTCCCTCCAACCTGCTGTGCTCATAAACACTTGATGCTGTTCGCTTCATTGGTATGCTGCAAAAGACATCAAAGGGCTGCCCCAGTGGCATAGTAGTCTAAGTGCTGACCACATTCGTCTGAGATGAGTCCTGGTGAGGCATTGATGGTGTCTTTATCTTATGACACTGTCTGTGTCCCTTCCCTGGAACCAGTGGGGGCGGGTGAGTGCTTATAGCCCATTGAGTTGCTCATGGTGACCTTTCAACCGCAAAACTTGGGGGGGGGGAGGTTAAAGTACTGATGGAACGTATTTCATGCCATACTACATTACTATTGAATAACAATGTTAAGTATTTGTGTTGTTCTGTGACCCTCGCGTATCTGTGAGGAACATACCAGGTTGTTAAGAAAATAATGGCCGATTTAGAGGGTAAAAATGAATGAGACATACCTTATGGCACACAGCCTTGTTTTATTCGAAATAGGCATCTTCAGCAACTACACACCTCTATCTGTGAGTGACAAGTACTGCAATGCCAGTCTAGAAGAAATCTGGCTCCCAGAATGCAATTTCAGTTTCTGAAAGTTCTGTCCTTGAGGTAATTGCTAAAATGCATGAACATGTGGAAATCAGTAGATGGCTAATCAGACGAGTAGGCTTGATGTGGGAGGGTTTTGGACCTCAGTTCATGTTGTTTCTGTTTCGTCATTTGTGGCACGTGTGGTCTCGAGTTATCATGGAGGAGGATAGGACCTTTCCTGCTCACCAAAGATGGCTGTTTGGAGCACAACTTCTGGTGTGTTCGGTCAATCTCGTCACAGTATGTGACTTAGGTAATGCTTTCACCAGCATTCAGGAACCTCTAGTGTATGACACCAAGATCAGTCCACCACACTGTCAACAAAACCTTCTTTGTGTCAACCTTGGTTTAGGATGTTGTTTCGGTGGCACCATGGTTCATCCACTGTCCAGATTGCTTATGGTTGTCATTATAGCACCCACTTTTCATCACAGATTACAATGCAATCAAGTAGGGGCTCCTTTTCGTTGTGAAGCAGGTTACTTCACATCTCAAACAGTTGTTTTTTATGCTCCATCAGTTCGTGTGAGACCCACATATCGAGCTTCTTGACCTTACCTATTTGCTGGAGATGTTTGGAAATGGTTGACACCAACACGGTGTAGTGTCTGGCGAGTTCTCTGACTCTGACGCGAGAATTTGTCACTACATTTTCCTTCGGAGTGTCGTTGTCAATGACTGATTGTTGTCCTCGGCCCTCCTTATCTTGTAAGCTCATGTCACCGGAATGAAACTTTATAAACCACAGATGCACAGTACATTCAGATGTTGCCTCCTTGCCCCCATGTCTCGACCACATTATGGTAGGTTTGTGCTGCATTGTGACCCAATTTGAACTCCTGAAGCAGAATCACCCACAACACATTCCTTCGTAACATGTTGTACAACGACTGCAGTTCAACTGATTATGGTGTATATGTGGCGTCTGAGTCGCCCTTCAACTCATACAAATAATGCTGCATGCAGATTGGTCTGCAAGCATTGTGGGCAAGTTTGATGTGTCCCCTCAGAAAATCGCCCATTATTTTCCAAAAGACCCAAACTGATATATCACCTATGTTGTAAATTTGTACAATTTCTAATTAAATAGAAAGGTGTTGAGAATAAGTTTTGATAATGCTGAATCACAGACTGTAACATGGTTCACGTTTGGATTTGTTGTGGTACATGGTAATTCTATTTTACAATTGGTGGTATTTCACTCTGTCATTTTCTTGTAGTAATCTATATCTTTTGTAATCAAAGAGAAAAGACGGTCTTTTTACATTTCACTTCTAATCACTGGAAGTTGTATTATTGTTATGAAGTGCCAAGGACAGGATAATATTGCTTCTGTAATTATCAGGGTTCCCACTCAACCTGGAAAACAGTGAAAACCTGGAATTCTCAGGTTGAAAATGGTTCCAAAAATCAGGGAAAACTCAGGGGAAATTACCCTCTTTTTTTTTTTTTTTTTTTTTTTTTTTTTTTTTTTTTTTGTAAAAATCAATGGATACTTTATTTTGTGAAAAAAACTTATTTTTTCAAGATTTCAAACTTTTGCTTGCAATTACTGCCTGCCTAGAATTTGGTAGATCTTACTTTCAGTTGTATTAAGTATTTCCTTTATTCTCTAAAAAAAGATGCAAAATTGAATTTTTAAAATTGCCAGTTATTAAGCTTTTGTTCAATTTCTGCAGGCAGTTGTTATAACATGGAACAATTAGGTACAATGGCTTCTGCTTGAAGAAACACTTCACAAGAGAACCAACCAAATGATGGATCAAAGTCCTTTGTCTGTTGGTTCTCTTGATACATGTTTCTTTGAACAGAGCCATTCCATCATTAAGCTTAGCTGCATTGTGTTATAGAAAAACTGAAACTATTCAACTGACAGATGTTTTCTTACATATGACCTGTTTCTATGGGAATGTATTTACAAATTCCATGTGGGTAGTAGTCACAAAAGTTCGCGGAATTCTGGTACAGAAATTAATGTGCACAGTTAGTTGTAATTAATGAAAAGCAGGTAATTTTATAAAGACAAATTATGTAAAGAATTTACAAATGTGTGCTTTGGTGAGAAAAATAATGAATGGTATGAAATGTAACAATTCTTTGCAACATGCCGCTCTGGAAAATTCTAAAAGCCACCTGGAGAACCTGGAAAAGTCAGGGAATTGTTTTATTACTTATGAGTGGGAACCCTGATTATATTATGATCTAGGTGCAGAAATTGGAACCATATGTAATTTTGCTCCAACAATTTCTCAAATACCAATTTCAGCATCGTCAGCTTAAAGTTTGAGATGCACGCATTTGTGCATTGTACATTTTGAATACAAACCCTTTAAACCGAAATGCAAGGCATGTAAAAAAAGTTCATGTTCTTTAACTTTAAAAAACAATGAAGGTTCTGATTTATTATCTTAAAAGATAAATTTTCCTGGGCATCCAGTATTTTTCAAGCCCTGAATAAATAAATAAGTATTGGGTGTTTCGCTGGGTAGTGACAACTTTCCGGTGGAATAAATCGTTAAAGAATAACAAGATGGTGCTGTAAGTCTGAGACGTTGATCAGCAGGCAACAGGCATTCATGAGGAAGTGGTGGGCACGCAATTTCAGACATGCATGGATATACCACAAAAGAAAGTTTTCTCTTGGTGAAAAATTGGTATGCTGAAGACGGAAACCCGACAAAGGTGTTACAAAAGTGGGGTACAGCGTTTAAGAATCGTCGTAAGCCATCCTGTGCATACCTGCCAATATTGGTAGCGAAATTCGAACGAACCGGCAGTGTCGCAGATGACATGGCAAGCATGACGACGAGGAGAAAAACAGCACCGTCAGAAAAACTGGATTCACAACTGCATGTTACAACAGGACAAAGCACCGCCATGCTCCACAAATACTGTTCTTGATTTGCTTTACCAGCAGTTTAGCACACGTGTCATCGCCAGACGATTCCCCCAAGCCTGTCTTTCTTGGCCTCCATACAGCGCCAATTTAATGCCGCTCAACTTCTTCTTGTGGGTCTACCTGAATGGTCGGGTGTACCAGGACAACCCGCAAACACTACCTGTCCTGCGACGTGCCATCCAACAGGAAATTGCACGGATCCCGTCGAACATCTTCACGTCAGCATTGCAGCACTTCGAAGCACGTATTCGCCATGTAGTGACAGCGAATGGTCATCATGTGGAACATGTCATCCATTGATTACCTTTTCCCTACTCTTACTTCTGTAAACGTCTTTTTCCTCTTCCAATAAAGTAAGTTAACTTTATTGTCTCTTTCCTTTGTCACTACCCAGTGAAACACCCGGTATATGTGTTTGTAGGTGTTACATCTGTAATACTTTAAAAGTAATGTTGCAAGACAAAACAGAAAAGAATGTTAAAAAAAACAGTATGACATCGCATGTCTACTGCGTCGTCATAATTTTCCTTGTCACTTTACTTTTCTGTGGTACCTTTCGTATTACGTAGCTATGGCAGTGATATCAAAGATCAATAAAATGTCACATTATAAAAGTAGAGTTATTTTTGACAGACATTGTGCAAATTTGCAAGATACTGATTGCAGGTGCCATTTTAGTTTTACTCTATCATGCAAGGTTTTTCTAAAACATCCCTGTTGTATTGCTGGCTGTTGAGGGTTCCCTCAATTCGTATCAAGCAAGATCGCAAATTGAGTCCAGTGGCGCCTCCAAACCATGACGCTGCAAAGTACCATTCACCACGATGTCTGCGAACATGTATGCAATCATCATGGTGCATTAAGTGGATTCGTGACTCGTCAGAAAACACAACCTGTTTCCAATCAGCACGCCAGTGTATGTGTCCAAGACCACATTGCAGCCTGGGGCTTCTGTGGTTGAGGGTCAAAGGAATGTGCAGCAATGGGCTTCCAGTGACCAGTCCTCTGTTAAGGAGATAACGTCGAAGTGTGCTGGAGGACAGTGTGCTTACCTGTGAGTGCTTCACTGTGCTAAGACGGGATATCTCTGTACGATCAGTCACTGATTTGCGGAAGAGATGTCTGTCATCCCGTTCAGCAATGCGATTTTGTGTTCCATTTCCTGGATTTCTGTGTGTCAGAGCCTCATCTGTCCATCAAAGCAACATTCGCACCACTGTACTGGCATTTCATCCCATACAAGTGTCAATTTTGAGGTAGGAAAATCCAGCTTATCTCATCCCAACAATCCTTCCTCCCTCAAAGTCTGTCTGGTGTTCATAATGCGACCTTCTTTGGCGACGGCACACGCTTTCGGCTCTTCACTTATTGCAACATCTCAGTTGAGCCAGCTCTTTATACCCAAGACCGAACAGTTCAGAAGGTGCTGCTTCAAAACCACATGCTCATTTTCACTGACATTTTAATCACTTGCTTGTCCCAACTTTTTGTACATATCCTGTAAGTAAGTTTCAAGCTAATCCCAGCATTCCTTCCTGATATTGCAGTTTTTACAAATCGTAGTGTATTAACAGTAAAACATCAATTATCCCTGGTAATTGAGGAGCACAATTAATACAAATTATGTTTTATTAGGTTAAATACATATAAAAAAAACTAAAAACACAAGATAAACATTTTTATAGTACATAAATACAAAAATGAACATTTTTAAACTTGTGTAGATAGAAAGTCCGTGATTTTTTTTTTTTTCTGTGTAGCATGAGTTTTTGTTTTATTTTTCTCATACATCCACAAATTTGTAAAACTTCAATGTAATCAGCATCATCTTGACTTTCCACGAATTTAAGTAATGTTTCTGCAGATGTTAGTTTGCTAGCCAATACCAAATTCAGCTCCAAGTGATGAAGCATTTTCACGGGTTGTAATGCTAGATAAATTTGGTTACACAAGAGGAGCACCTGAACAAGCTTTTTTGTAGTGTTTAACAGACAAAAGAGATCATATTAAATTCATAATACACTTGACTGCGCACTCTGGCAGCAGAACAAAAAGCCACAGCAGTGATGGCAAATAAACTCTGTTAGAAGGATGATGCAGTATTGTTTAATTATGGTGCAATGTTATTTAAAGTACACAGTGATGACTTCTGTTATTTTATGAATCCACTTGCCTAGAGAATTAAAAAAAAAATGAAATTTGTATGTACTACCCAGGACCACAGTTAATTCAACCCCCACAAATAATGAGGCCCTGGATAATCAGTATTTCACTGTATGTAGTATGAAAATCAAAATTTCATTAATAAAATTTTGATTAGATAAAAGATTTGAAACTAACATAGAAATAGGATCTGTTTCAAGTACTTCTAAGAACTTTCCAAGGAAGCAAAATATGCAGACTTAATAATGGGAACAAGAATTGTACTTTAAAGATTGTTTTCAAATGGTATGAAAGCTATATGTTGAAAATTTTGCAGATTTAAATATTTGAGTAAATGTGCAATTTAGATCTTTCTACATTTGTGAACAGTACATGAAATGGCATTTTCATTTTGTATTCAGTTTGTGGTTTTCAAAGCCTAAAATTATATGTTAATTAACATTCTGGAAATAAAATGAAGGTGAGCTAAAAGTCATTATTTTTGTTGTTCTTATTAAGGTGTATGGATTCTGACATTATTTGAAGGTGTGAATTTATGTATACATAATAGGTAGCTATGTGTGAGCTGAGCAATTTGTTATGGAAGAGTGCAGTTACACTTGTCTCTATGTGATATTTATACGGAGATCATAACAAAAGTTTTGCACACTGTCCATTTTTGAGAAAAGTATGAAGTAATGGAGAAAACTTGCCTTATTGCTGTTCAGTGTACTCCCCTCCACTGCTAATGGCAGCTTGCCAGCGGTGAGAGGTAGGTCCTGGATGCCCCATCTTTGTTCAGCTGTCGTATTACTCGAGTCACATTCAATGACAGTTTGTCCAGCGATTTGTAGCGGATGCCATGGAGCCGATTTTTTAACTTTGGGAAGAGATCAAAGTCAGGTGGACTGAGATCAGGGCTGTATGGTGGGTGGGAAAAAATGTCCCAGCCATATCTCGACAAAAGTCCCTGTACTGATGCTGTACCATGACACAATGCGTTGTCGTGCAGCAAGATCGCTCCCGCTTCCAACAAGTTGTGGCAATTTTGACGAATTTTCGGTCTCCACTTTGTCCTCGGAAAGTCACAATAATATTGCGCATTGACATTTTGCCCTACTGGCACTCAACCAGAGACCACAACACCCTGGGCATCGTACGCAAAAACCATCTTATGCTTCACCTTAGATTGTTGCTGACAACACCTTGAGGGGTGTGGGGAATTTGGATGCCTCCATTCCGCTTATTGGGACTTCAGTTCTGGCTCAAAATCATGGGTTCAAGTCTCATCAGTTGTGACAATTATGTTCAGGAAGGTGTCGCCCTCCCTTTCGAACCTGTGGAGATGATCCTGTGAGTTTCTCACTCTGGCTGCCTTCTCCTCGGGTGTGAGTTGATAAGGCACCCAGCGTGCGCCTATTTTTCTTTTTCCCAGCGAGTCAGTCAAAAGCCGGTGAACAGACATGGTGAACAAATTTGCCTGGTGAGCAATTTCCTCGACTGTCAAATGGCGATTCTCTTCGAGAAGCATTGCAGCAATGGTGGCAGATGTTTTGTCTGTCGCCATTTGAGGTCGGCCTGAGCTGTGATCATCTTCGATACTGCTTCAGCCCTCTCGAAAGTGCCCAGTGTGAAATTGTGATTCGATCTAGAGTTCCTTCCCCACAAACTTCTTGCAAGGCAGTGTGGATCTGTGTCAGAGTCCCCCCCTGCAGAGTTTCTATTTTCATGTATGAGCGCTGCTCGACATGAGGAGCTGCACACTTCCATTTCCAAACCCTCCCATGTCCACAAGACAAATGATAGTGCATTGTTCTGACACCACTGCATTGCTGAGAGTCTGACCTGGGCATGATGCAATCATTTTCCCGATTGCATCATCCACTTCTGTTTTAGATTAACGGGTGCAGAACTTTTGTTATGACTCTTGTACGTATGCATTACTATTCTTTTCATCCAGATGTAAGACAGAATTATCCATTACCCAACTGCTAACCTCTGCATGATTAATGTCTCGCGAATATATATCAAGTCACCTTCCCTTAGTATTATGCTACCAGTTGGGTGATGGATAATTTTGTCTTGTACCTGGATGAAAAGAATAGTAATGCATATGTATAAATATCACATAGTCAAATTAAATTTGTAACTTTCTCTCGCATCTATCAATATATGGTAAAAATAAACGTCTGTATTTTTACTTTTACATGTCATGTAAAAGAAAAATTGCTTTATATCTGCCATGACAAGTAAAACATGTATATATAAAGTATGCCCTGCTATATTCAGTAATTATTTTTATGTTTGAAAACATGAAGTGTTTATAGTTTGTTTCTTAATCATTGCTTTTATTGTTGTGTGTTACGCTTGAATTTATAAAATGTTCATTTTATTTTATTATGCTCATATTTAAAGTTCTTATATCAGGTAAACCACCAGTAAAAGCTCCTCCTCCTGTTGATGCTGTAGAAAAGGCTGCTGCTATGAAAGCAGATTTGCTAGCAAAATTAGAAAAACTTGGTGAAATTTTGCCTCCAAATACCTTAGATCAACTTATAGATGATTTAGGAGGAACAGACAATGTAGCTGAGGTAATTTTATTTATTTTGATGTAAAATTTCTTTAGAAGATATTAATTATAATTCTGTTAAATGTTTATTTTAAGACTTTAATCATTTTCTGAGTTTCTTTCCTGGCCACATGAGTGGAAGGATGTTCTTAGTGCATTAGCAGGAATTCAAAATATTCACTCAGATATATCTCCAACTGCTAATGGGGCCCCAGCAATGGTTGGACTGGATTTGTAGGCCTAATGAAATAACAGCAAAAATTATTGTGATAAAAACTAATACTGTCAAATCTCTAATTCAACAGAGCATTTGAAGGATTCAAAAGTACCGCCACTGCATGTTTCATTACTCACAGCATGAATTCCTAATATTCTAAAGCAAGTTCCTAGTCAGGCAACTAAATTTAAAAATAAAGTTTGGAATGGAGAATTTCTGACTGTCAGTAAGAATGTCACATGTTTCTTTTTATTTTATTGCAAATCATCGGAAGTTGTATTATTGTAACAAAGTGCCATGGACAGAATATCGCTTCCTTAATTGTATTATGTTCTAGGTCCAAAAATTGGGGCCATATGTAGTTTTGCTCGACATGTTGTTTACAGTCAGCTACGGGATTTGTGCCTCTGATAGAACTAGCCTCCAGTGATTAATGACAAAGAGGGAAAACTCCAATGAAAAAGGTGGACACTGACTGGACAAAAAGCCATGCTGGAGTCGGGGGACAGGGTGCGGAATGAACGACAACTTGATATCACGCAACCCTTAGTGGGTTTGGGTCTCTCTAGTGTAACTTGCGAGTGAAGCATGAAGGAAAGCAGTGGATGGCCCAGTAATAAACAAACAGCTGTACTGCTGAAACAAATGAAATGTTTCATTTAAAACCGAGCATGCGCAATGCATTCAAGTTGGTCAGGAGAGGAGCGAACATTACCAACTCCGATACGTAGTTTATCTGAAAGCATATTGTTGCTGCAACTGCTGTTGACCAAGTTGAGTAAAGTAATAGATATCCACTGGGCTTTTCTTTTCTTTTTCTTTTTTTATGTAAAATAAATCCAGCAATGAGAGTAAATCCTAGTAAAGAAGCATGTAAAATTCCCAACCAGTCAGTGGTAGTTGCAAATTCATCATACCCATTTCTGAGTAATGTAATTTCAGAATCAGAATCTACATCGTTGGTAAAATGAAAACTTGCACAGCTGGACTTACAAGGAAGTGTACAAAGAAAAGAAAAAAATCGCAGTCACACAGTTTAGGAATGGTGGGTAAAACATTTAATTCGTACTTGTTGCCACAGTATTTAAACTGCTGTATTTTTAACTATGATTATTTAATTTTTCTGCAAAACACAGGAGGTATATTAAAAATTCAAGAACATGGCAGAATCATTGAATTTCTCAAATACCAATTTCAGCATCAAAATCTTGAAAAACTTGCAATACATGCTTTTGTGCATTGAACAATTTGAATACAGGTGGTTAAAATGGAAATGCAAAAGGTGTGTAAGTCAGTCATATTTTTTAACTTAAAAAAATTATTCAGTGTTAAAACTATAGCTTGTGCCATAACTGCTCATAATTTACATGCATACAATAATAATAGGTAGCTTACCTTTTGTTGTAAGGCCAGCTCCTTTGGTATACATTTCACTGCACATTTAGTTCTTGTAGTCTATTGTTGGTTCCAGCCCCTGGCGTGGTGGTCCCGTTCCGTCTTCACTTCATTCACTGCTTGACGATTGAATAAGCCATTGAAGTGTTTTGCAGTAATGACATTTGACCCTAAGGACTACCTATTTCCCTTAAAACCACTTTTACTGACATGTAAACCCAAACTAAGGTGGCAAACTGAAAAAAATAAACGAATTCAATTAAAAAATAAACGGATTCAATACAGTTTGCCACCTTAGTTAGGGTTTACATGTCGTCATCAAAAGTGGTTTTAAGGGAAATAGGTAGTCCTTAGGGTCAAATGTCATTACTGCAAAACATTTCAATTGCTTATTCAATCGTCAAGCATTGAATGAGGTGAAGACGGAACTGGACCACCGTGCCGGGGGCTGGAACCAACAGTAGACTACAAAAAGAACTAAACATGCAGTGAAATGTATACCAAAGGAGCTGGCCTTACAACAAAAGGTAAGCTACTTATTATTATTATTAGTAGTAGTAGTAGTAGTAGTAGTATTAAAAAATTAGGCTTCTGATTTGTTATTTTAAAAGATCAAATTTTCCTGGGCATCCAGGTTATACTGCCTGGGCAAGTAAATAATCTCTGCACATGTACGCAAGAAATGCATATAGTGTGTTAAATCCATTTATTTTTATGGTGTAATAAGCACAAAGATTCGCCAAGCTTTCGCACTCCACTGGGAGGCTTTTTCATGGCAATGGAGACGTAAAAATGTGCTTATTACACCACAAAAATAAACTGATTCAATACGCTATATGCATTTCTTTTGTAATTTTTGCACATGCCCGCCTGGGCATGTAAATTTTCAGATATTTTTCAAGCCCTGGTAAGGAATATGTAACTTTGAGAGAATTCATTTCAAGCATGTAATTTTATGAATTACAATGATTTTGTGTGTGTGTGTGTGTGTGTGTGTGTGTGTGTGTGTGTGTGTGTGTGTGTGTGTGTGTGTGTGTGTGTGTGTGCGCGCGCAAATTATGACAGAAAAATGTTTTACTTCATGGAATGAATTTTCTCTGGCTTATTGTGGTTTAAAAATTGAAATGGAATAAAATGTCTGAAATGGAATACATATCTAATAATTTATTCTATGGACACTTTCAGATGACTGGAAGAAAAGGAAGAGTCGTAAGCAATGATGGTACCATTCAGTATGAATCAAGGTCAGAAGTTGATGTGCCTTTGGAAACTCTGAACATGACTGAAAAACAGAGGTTTATGGACGGTGAAAAGGTATACAGTTTTCATACATTCCAACTAATACATGTTTTCCATAATATTATGAATTTTTGATTGGAAGTATTTATAGACGTGACAATGAGACTACAAAAATTCGCCATTTGATTATTATTATTTATTTATTTTTATTTTTTTATTTTTTTGCTTTGAACTGATGCATAATGTTCATCACTTTTCATATCCCCAAAGGCGCACCATTCATCTAAAATTGTGAGAGCTTTTTATTATGCTTTCATGGTCCTCGGGCTGAAAGTTTTTTCAGGTAGTAATAGAGTAAACTATAGTAATAAAGCCAGGAAGACTGAACATCAAAACCTATTTGGCTGTACAAGCTGTGAAGTACAAACTTTTAAAGCACAGGGTATGTCTATAGTTCAGTTCTTTATTAAAATGGTTTATGTAAGAGAAGCAGTAGGTTCCAACTCTGCCAAAATTGAGGGCATTAAAAGTGAGAGAGAAAAGAACAAAAACCTAAAAGATTACCTATGTTACTTAATCTTTTAGATTTTTCCTGTAGACAGCATTTTTTATTTTACCTCTAGAAAATGATAGTTTAATGTATTATTTTCCTTTTTCCTGTAATAATTGTTGTGACACGCTGGAATTCGTTGCCATGCTAAATACCCAGATTTGCCGCCATGTGCAGAGTTACAGAAAATTATAGTGAGACGGATTGGCAGTGAAACACATAACACACAAAGAATTAAAAGAATTCTTAATATCATATCACGCATAAGTTGCATAAAAATATTATTAAATGGTGGGACGTTTTGGTAGTGACTTTTAGCTTCATCAGCCATGGGGTAAAACACGTGGGATGAACCATGTGGTGAACCTATTTTGAAATCTGGCAACAAATTATGCTTATACCACACGGTTCATCCCACATGTTTCATTCCATGGCTGGTGAAGGTAGAAGTCACTACCGAAACGTCCTATCACTTTTAATTTTTTAACGCAACTTATGCGCGATATGGTGATATTAAAAATTCTCCTAATACGGAAAATTGCTGAAAGCAAACATGTTTATTACTGAAAACAACTTTCGGAGGAAAGCATCTATGAATGTCTGTCACTGTGTTTGATATTATTTGGTTTCAGCAAAATATTTGATGCTGAAGGGTGTGTAAGTTTCTTATAATCTTGATTTATTGAATGTTTACATGCTGAAAACAAATCATTCATGTTGAAAAAAATGTTCTACAATCATGGTTTCACATTATATTCATTAGTCCATTATGAGTACAAGATTATATCACAATCAGGAAGCATTTGGGACTAAATACTGCAGTACAGTTATCGCACATACATAGCTACCAATCCTTCCGATTTTGAGGCGTCATTCCGATCGGAAAGTGATTTCTTCCGATTTTTCATTCTCATACCAAAAATCCCGATTTTTTTTTCTCCCCATTTCAAGAAAGAGCAAAAAAAAAACTTTATTCCACTTCAAAAAATCCTTAACATGAGATGATTAAAAAGAAAAAAATCTCCTTATTTCCGCTGTGAAGAGAAAGTGCGAGCGGCACGGTTTTCTGCTTACACGTGGACTTTTGGATGGATCCGAGTACCTTCCCCTGAGCAAGCGGCACAACGCTGGTAACAATTCCCATCAGGCTATGCAGCTGCGTAACATACGGTTACAATCACGTTTTCTCTCTCGCTGTTTCCTTTCCCCCGTTCTCCTTTTCAGATAACGCATTGTTCATCCGCAACTTCTCAGAGTGTGTCTTGCATTCCAGCACTCCCAGTTCGAAATGCTATTTCAGAACGTAGTTATCATAGAAAAAAATTCAAACGGATTTTAAATCTGTGGAATTTCTAAGCCCAGATCGATACCAACATGACCATATTAAGCAAAAGCTGCCAGTTTTGTGAAATTAAAAATACATTAGGCATGGTTTCGTAACTGCATCTCTTTAAGCTGCTACTGTTTTACTACAGCAGTTTTACTCACATTTTTTTTCAAGTGTCAATAAATTTAGTATTAATGATTCGCTATGAGCAGCAATATGAAGGGGGGGGGGTTACTATCAAACATTCCCTGATGCGTATTCTGTGGAGTTCCCGGGTATTGCAAAATCTTCAAAAAATGAAAAATATGCATTTTGCACTTGTCATGTAATTTCAGCGCTTCGCGTGGTGGAAGGAATGATGTTACTAATCATATTTCTAGTGCCCCGCACAAATCTAATGTTGACTGCGTGGGGAAAAAAATACGAAATTGACTTCCTTTGCTAAAAGTTTTAATGAACTGGATTCGATTCGTGCAAAATGTTTGTTCACTTCGTCTTTAGTTGAGCATAATTTACCAATTAGTGTCACTCATTAATTTCATTTTTTTTTTATTTGACTGTCTCACGTCCGTCTCTCCGTAAGATAATCTTACATATTGCTATGAGCAGCAATATAAAGGGGGGGGGTTACTATCAAACATTCCCTGATGCGTATTCTGTGGAGTTCCCGGGTATTGCAAAATCTTCAAAAAATGAAAAATATGCATTTTGCACTTGTCATGTAATTTCAGCGCTTCGCGTGGTGGAAGGAATGATGTTACTAATCATATTTCTAGTGCCCCGCACAAATCTAATGTTGACTGCGTGGGGAAAAAAATACGAAATTGACTTCCTTTGCTAAAAGTTTTAATGAACTGGATTCGATTCGTGCAAAATGTTTGTTCACTTCGTCTTTAGTTGAGCATAATTTACCAATTAGTGTCACTCATTAATTTCATTTTTTTTTTATTTGACTGTCTCACGTCCGTCTCTCCGTAAGATAATCTTAGCATGAAAATGGTTTGTTTTTTAAAAAATTTTAGTTTGTTCCATGACGGCGTGGAATACGATCCTATTGGATTTGGGGGTCAAAGGGTGTGGAACATTCTTCCCTTTAAATGCAAGCTTCCATAAAAATAAATTTTTATCTCTTTATAGATCATAATGATATAGCATAGTAATGAGAAATTCTGTATGGATAATCGAAATAAACGTGCCGATAAATTCAAACATCTGTAGTCATATCAATTAAAAGTTGATACTTGAGTTAGGTAACATCGTTTTCTAAGCGATATGTTCAGTGGATTTAATCAATATGCGCGACAAGTAATTTCATTTGATATCTCGATTAAATATTTCATCAAATATATCGATTATTATTTTTTACGATTTTCGGTTTCTGAAAGTTGGCAGGCATGCACATACACCATTGTATCAAACAATCAAAATTTTAAACTACAAAAAAAAAAAAAAAAAAAAAAAAAAACTGGAAAACATCCCATTGTTCATAAGCAAAGTAAATCCATTTTTATCATTATTATACACTGCTGGACAATTGCTAAGGACGGATCATAAACGGCTATATAGCGCATAAAAAAGTAAGTGTTTTTGGATGCCAAGTGAAATAAAATAATGTCAGAATGCCAGGACATTACAAGAAAGACAATTTATTGTGCTCTGAAATCCAGAAGGCTTTGGAACGTGTTCAAGGGACAAACAGGCCATTTTGTGCAGAATACGTAAACGTGAAAAAAATGCAATTACCGTCCGCAGGCGTTCCGGCGTAAGATGTCAATACGGGATATGGCCACCATGGAGGGCGATGCAAGATTCCACACGTCGTGTCATGCTTTGCACAACATTATCAAGCAGCTGGTGGGGTGATTTATTCCATTCCTCTCTCAGTGCACGGATGAGGGTGTCCTTGTTTATTGGAGGGCATTGGCGACCAGCAAGACTCCTCCCCAAAGCATCCACACATTTTCAATGGGATTCAGATCTGGAGAACGTCCTGGCCATACGAGGCGTTGAATATCCTCGCTCTCAAGACACTCCTGGACAGCGACTGTTCGATGACATGTTACGTTGTCGTCCATGAAAATAAATCTATCACCGACAGCACCACAAAACATGCGAACATGAGGTAGCAGAACATCATTAATGTATCGTTGGCCAGTCATAGTCCCAGTTGGAAGCACATAGAGGGACGTCTGGCCATTGATCATGATGCCAGCTCATACCATGACACTACATGTCGGATATCGGTCCCTTTCCTGTATGTTTGCTGGACAATATGCAGTACCACTATCACGCCAGATCAGTTGTCGTCGACAATCAGACGATAGACTGTATCTACTCTCATCTGAGAAGAGGACAGCAGACCAGTCGTTATCAGTCCAATTGCGATGTTGATGGCACCATTGCAAACGGGCGGTACGGTGACGTCTGGACAATGGGATGCACACAACAGGACGGCGGGCGTATAGTCCTCCTTCATGCAAACGTCTGTCGACAGTTTTTCGGGAGATCCGCTTGCCAGTAGCAGCCATAAACTGATATGCTACCTCACTAGCTGTGCTGCGCTGGTGTCTTTTTGTTGATAGCACTATGTACCGATATTCTGCATGTGTTGTACTGCGAACACGACCTCCCCCGTGACGTTTGCTACACTCTCCATTTGTTTGAAATGATTTCCAAAGCCTTGAAACAACACTGTGGCTGACGTCAAACTCCCTGGCAACATCTGTTATTTTTCGCCCTTCTTCAATCTTGCCAATAATACGGCCACGCGTAAAATCATCTAGGTGATGTCGGGAAGACATACTGAAAATTGCAAGTTCGTCAATTGATTCTTTCCCTTTCAACTTTGCGTTTGAACAGCAACGGTCAATACGCGTCAAATCCTATATATCTCTTTTCAGCGCTATGACGTCACGAACAAGTTCGGCAATCCAAAATTTGCATACGCACAACACGTCTTACTGTATCCCGCACTTATGCTAATTTCCACATTTTCCTGCCTTCCATTTTATGGTTGCTATCGTTGCTATTGTCATCCGTCCTTAGCAATTGTCCGGCAGTGTATATAACACTAGCAGATACAGGGGTTAGACAGAATAATGTGAACACCTAGAAAAGGTTTTTACGTACCTAGTAGGATATGGGACCACCTTTGGCATTCAAAATTGCCTGAATCTTCCTTGAATGGACGCATACAAATTCTGGATGATGGTTAGTGGGATGTTACATGATTCTTAATGCAGAAACTGCTCCAGGTCCTTGAGAGATGCAGTAGGATGATAACGGGATCTTACTCTGTTTTCCAATTCAGACCACACTGGCTCGATGATGTTTAAGTCTAGTGATTGGGGAGGCCAAGAAAGGTGTGAAAGTTCGTACCCATGATTGGGCATTCCGAGCTCTGTGAATTGGAGCGTTATCACCTTGATAGATGGCATCCCCTGCAGGAAACAATGCCTGAGTCATTGGAGGAACTTGGTTGGTCAAAATGGTTTCATATGCCCTACCAGTCATCTGTCCTTTCAAGGTGATCAGGAGACCTGCTGAAAACCACAATATGCCTACCCAGAGCATGACAGAACTACCATGATGATGCACTGTTGAGAGCAGACAATCTGGGTTGTACACTTCTGAAGGTGTTCTTCACACTTAAACACGTCCTGCAGTGGAGAATAGTGTGAATGTTGATTCATCCAACCACATTATGAGCTTCCATGCATCGGCAGTCCGCGTAGTATGCTCCAGGCAACACTGCCATCACCATTGTGCATTCACTCGGGTCATCAGAGGTTTTGCAATAGCAGCTCTGCCACGAATATCTTGTTTATGCAGTTCCCTGTGCACTGTACTGGAGTCTGGAGTGCAGATTGAGCTCCGCACTAATTTTCGGCGTTGTGGTCTTATTACGGGTAACAATCCTCTTTCATGCTCTCCAGTCTATCAGACAGGGTCGTTTTCCGGTCGCTCTTGTGTTTCGCAGATGAGGTTTTGCCACGAACACGGTATGCTGTCATGACGCTGGACACCATAGCTCTTGATATCCCCACTACCCTGGCAGCTGTTGTCACCACCAACAATTAGCCCTCTTTCAAAGTCTGTTAGGTCGCTCATTTTATCATCACCCTGAAAGAAATTTTGCAACGAGACACTTCAGTAAAACAGGGTTTTGAGGTTATAAACAAAGCTTATTACAACCAAAAAGTGGTGGATGCCTTCGCATATTGCAACGTATGTAGCTGCATTAAAAGTCACATCTCTGAGCATGGTGTTCACATTATTCTGTCCTACCCCTGCAGATAAATTACTTATTCAGAGTAAAGTACCAACCTTTTTATTATCGTACATTTGTTTTTAAGATTATAGCCCTTACACGTAATTTCACAAATAATATCACGTGTGTCAGAAATACAGGTTTTAACTTGCTTTCAGTGTAAGTTTCATCCTTTTATGCACTTTGCTCTGGTTCACTGTGATTTTAGAAAGAAAATAATAGTTATAGTTGTATTTTAATGTACAGCTTCTTGCTTTTGCATTTTCTGTGCAGTCTTGTTAAGTAGTTGCTGCAGATCTTCCTTCTGTTCTCAGTTCTCTTTTTATTACCTTGCATTTTTTAATTCTTTTCCTTGATATCATTACTTAAACAGTCCACCCAGCTCATCTTAGGTTTTCGTTTTATCTGCTTCCATGATATCTGTTTTCTTTTTAAACAAACACAACTGATATTATTTAATAATGTGCATTCTTACTGCTCGCAAGCAGTAAGAACATATTTGTTTAGTCACAGTAATCAGAGTTGCCCAACACTCCCATTTCTTGGGAGCTGCTTCTGAAGTTTTTGCTTCTCCAACAAAGTGCTGTAAACTCCAAGCAAATTATTTTATTTTATGTAATTCTTATGCGAATAGCTGTTTTTTCTCGCTAACATTGTCAGATGTCTTTCTTTGTCTAATAAATAAGTTTCAAATAGATGTATAGCTTTAAATAAGAGTCTGTAGACTCAGGAGATGGTGTTATATTGCAGTTGGCAGCTGACACCAGTTGTGGCACCACCGTACATAAATAGATAAGAGTAATGCTCCATGACAGGTAGTAAGTTGTCACAACACAGCTGAAGAGTGCAACAGGCTGCTATTTGGCACTCGCTATGCTATAGATACGTTAAAGCGAGTGTAATGCATACCTGTCAGGCGCTACGGATTCTCTGTTGTTTCTACGGATGAGGGTGTGAAACTACAGAGTTACAGATGAGCCTTCAAAAACTATGGAATTTCAGGTTTCTAATTTTGCCTCTAGACATGCAGGGATTTTCATGCATAAATTTTATTCTTTTTAATCAGTTTCACTGTGAAAACTTTTTCTAGGTTAAATTAATCTAAAGTTTAATTTTGCAGTCACGCATCTTTGCTTATCAGGTCATTCAGAAAATAATACCCACTTTTCTGAGGTACCACATTCAACTCATCCACAATATTTGCAGACCAACCCGCTTGCAGCGCCATTCATATGAATAGAAGGGTGGGTGACTCAGGTGCCACATACCCACCATAATCGGTTGAGCTGCAGTCGTTGCTATTCATGTGAGAGTGGTCTGTACAACATGTTAGAAAGGAGTGAGTTACAGATGATTCTGCTTCAAGACTTCAAAGTGGGTCGTAATGTGGTCAAGGCAACATCTAAACATACTGTTTGTCAGTGCTTTGGAAAGTCATATTCCGGCGACACAAAATACGAGGATTGGTTCATCCAGCATCCACCCTCCTCTTATGCTGAAGATATCTGAAACCTTGTGCAGAGAAGGGATGCATGTCTGAACATAGGAGGTGAGTATGTGTAAATAGTACAGCCTTTTCCTTCACAACTATACACCATCCTGTGGTGAAGCTTAATAAATCAACATTGAAGCACAGCCTCAGTCCATGTCTCACTTGAACGATCCTTACAATATAGTGATGCTGCTTCCTAAACATGACTGTTACTATGAAAATGGGTGACTCAGATATCACAGAAGTGGCAGGTACTTCTGCCAACTGAGTCATTCCAAATGGGAAAACCATTCCCCAGTGTGTAGCATTCTCGCAATGTCAAGCAGAAGAAAACACACAAAGCCCTGGTTGGCTTGATTTCATCTTGTTCACTATTGGTTCCTGCTCATCGAAGCATCTGGCTTTGATGCTAGTCTTTCAGCATGTGCCTTGACCATCCAATTGGAATGAGCATTTAGGTTTATTCGGCAGGTGAAGAATGAACCGTAGTTTTTGAGCAACAGTATATATTGTTTTTTTTTTTTTTTTTTTTTTTTTAATGAGAGACTGTTTTGCCTTTTTACATCTTTTTTGCTCCGAGCTTAGAAAGAAGCCATTTCATTGCATAATCTGATTTGGTAGTACATCTGCACATGTACCATGGCAAAAAAGAAGACTAAGACCACAGTTCAAACACTAGTATGAAATTTTGTATCTTTTGCAATGTCAACCTTAATATTACACATAGTGATGAATGTTGAAGACATATGGAAAAGGCTAAAACCATCACACATTGTGACATGAAGTTGATATTTGTGAAGTCAAATGACCATTCTGTCATTAGAAGAGAAGTGTTACCTATATATATTTTTTAAATTTAAAATAACTGTCCTTTATTAGCTGCATATCATGCAGACCCTGATTCAAAAAATGTTTCTTCACTCAGAAATTGCATCCAAATGTACTGTGCACCTGAAAACCACTACCATGTTGTTGTTGTTTTTCTGTTTTGTGTTAAACAGACAGCAGAAATTCTTATGATGCTTAAATTTATTGATCTTGGCAACCGGTGGTAACTGCAACTTATTTTTTTTTCTCTTATTCCTTTCCTTCTATGAAATTTTAACAACCACCGTGATCAACTCTGAGGGCTACCTAGGTATAAGCAGTAACCCTCCCTAATTTGCTGCCACTGGTTCCTGGCAAGGAAGAGAGCCAGTGTCACATAAGACAGTCTATCCATGTCCCATCTGAGACTCAAACGAGAGCAACTCTACTGCAAGTGAAAAAAGAATTCCTGTTTTGGTCACATATTTTAACATTTCCTGTGGGAGAAAAGTGTCATTACACATGTTGTTATGTAGGGTTCATCCTAGGACCGAAAAAGAGCAGGGTGCTTGTTTGGGGGGGGGGGGGGGCTTACACTTTCAAAGAACGTTAGAGTATACGTCGATCTACCAAAATGCAAATATGTGACCTTACAAGCAGCATTATTCACTGTGGATATTATATATATTATTGTGGAAGACATTATGAGAGCAAAATCCGTGAAATGGCAATGGGCTGGACATGTTGCCAGAATAATGGACAACTGAAATTTTAAACTGGATTCCAAGGGACAGAAAAGACCTTCAATGGATGAAATTTGAAACACGCCAGAGTAACATGGAGGAGACAGGCTCAAGACAGACAGTTGTGGAAGAAACTTGGGGAAACTTTCATCCGTCAGTGGATTGATAATGGTCGACGACGGTGATATATTATCATTCAGTACTAGTTTAATTTGAAGAAATATTCTTTCTACTTCTGCATTTGAAATTTCTAAGGTACATGCAATGTTTTAAAGTTTCTGTGTTAGTAGGAATCTTCTACGCACAGTTCTTTCTGATTTTGACAGAATTAAACATATTTTTGGAATTGACAAATTATTACTTTCAGTATCAGTTTGAGATAGAGACATTGATTTGTACTCATCCCACTCTAATAGTAAATCATCTTCATCTAGATTGAAGTACTCGGCCAGCTCCATTACTTCAGCAATGCCATATAAAGGCTTAAGATGGTATCTGACCTTACTTATTTATGATTTAAGGTACCAACATTTGTAATAATAGACTGGTTTTCTAACTGTCTAGAAATGGTTTCATGCAGATGATCAATAAGTATGCATGTGCATCTCTTTCAAATGAACTGTTAGGGGTAAGGTAGTCACTTTAGGCTTTGAGAGCAAGTAGGGTGGGATTGTTTTTAATTAAAGGGTAGGCAGAGGGGTGCAGCATCCTTCCAGAAACAGCTAGGATGAACCCTGGTTATCCCTCCCAAAACCTTCTGGTTGTTTGCTACGAGCAAAAACATTTTCAGATTATTTTTAAAAGCTATCAATACCATGGGCATTTGATTTTGTTCAGATAATTCATCAGTAATAATTAGAAGATTTAAAGAATGTGAATATTTCAAGAACCAATTGTTGGATAGACACAAAACTGTGTATGCTTGTGTAATAACATATTGATAGTACAACACAAAACAAGTTATGAAACAAAGTTTATTGCATTACTTATGCAAATTTACATTTTTGTGTTGATAAGATTAAGAAAAAGCTAGTGCATCATGATTAATAAAGGATGTGGTGACCCCTTGCAACCACGCAAGCCTCGCACTGACTTCTCCTGTTGCTTATCTGGCAGTCAAAGAGCTCTGTGGGCAACAAGTTCCACTCCTGACCAAGAGCAGTTGTGAGCTCCAGAATGATCCTTGGTGGAGGCTGACTGCATCCCATGTGTTCTCTCGGATTCATATCTGGAGACCTTGCTGGCCACTCCAGTCTTCACTTTGAAGAAAGTCATCTGCTCGCTGAGATCTGTTTGGGCATGCATTATTGTCCATGAATACCAGCTCTGGACGCACATTGAAAAGTCTCACATGAGGTTCCAGTATCTTTTCTCTGTATCTCAGAACAGTAACAGGATTGTAACAGGCTCTCCATTCTGTCCAGAGAGTGGTTCGATGAGAATCAAGTTAATTTGTACCCATCAGTGAAGAGCACAGTGCTCCACTGATTCCGTGTTCAGTTTTGATGTTCCGGACACCAGTTTAAACAATTCCTCCTTTTCACAGGGATGAGCAGGACACAAATTACTGGACGTCTGGCATAGAGACCAGTTTCCCCGGACCTCCTGTGAACAGTTTGTCTTGAAACTCTTGGTCTTAAGGTAGCCATGAGCTCTGCAAAGAGTTGCCTGTTGGACATCATCCTATGATGTTGTGCAGTTAATGCAAGATACCGGTGCTGCTGAGGGGTTGTGACTCTTGGACGACCTTGTACTGGTTGGCATATAACCTCTTCTGTGTTTTGGAACCTTCTCCAGAGATTGAAGATGACACTTTGTGGCACATTCAGTGCTCTGGGGACCAAGTCCATGGCTGTCCTGGTTCGAGCCTACCAATTATTCTACCCTGCAAAAATGGTCAACCTGGCATCTTTGTTCCGTATTACTTTTCTGATCACCAATGACAACAACTCTTCTCGCGGGGATTGCAAGAAAATGAAGTAAAGCACTCAGGGTAGTGTAAACTGTTTTTATGGAACTGTGAAATATTTGCATATCGAATGTCAGCAGATGTTATTTGATCGTGCACTGAGATTGGTTTAGGTATATGACTAACCTACATCCAATGTCTGCTGTAGTATCAGTTTTAACTCTTTATTTTGTATGTTTTACCAATTATGCTTAACTTTTGGAAACCAGTGTAGATGACACTTACAAAACTGAATAGGAGTTCTATCATTAGCTTTGATATCTTGAAATAAGAACTGACGTATACTAACACCTTATTGGTTTCATGCTGTGTCATAACAACACCTGATTTTCTTGCGGGACTCAGTTTGCAACAGTTTCACATGTGCGGGCCACAGCTTTTAATGGCATGTGATGTCCACCAAATTTTCCTAATCTTTTCCTTCCAAGGTTTATTTGAATTTTTCTGTTGAGCATATGTATTATTCTGATTAAAGCGACTTTGATGTTTGTATGACACTTTGTGCCACAACGACAGTGGTCTAATGTTTTCTGTTTAAATATTAATTGTTGTTATTTGTCTAAAGCAGAATTTCTCTTAGTAATTCTCTTACTGAATATTCACTTTCCTTTAATTTATAGCATGTTGCAATAATATCTGAAGCTGCCAGCTCTGGTATATCACTCCAGTCCGACAGAAGAGTCAAAAATCAAGCAAGGAGAGTACATATTACCTTGGAGTTGCCATGGAGTGCAGATAGGGCTATTCAGCAGTTTGGTAAGTGCAGTTTATGCTAGTGTTGTTGAAATGTATGTTTTGCTAGAAAGATTAAAATGTGAGCTGTGCAACCATATGTGATAACATCAACATATTTCTCCATTATTTCTGCATTGTCTGTTACAAAACTCCTAATTTTACACCAGAATTTTTTTCTGCTGATTTCAAACTCTGCATAGAAATTTATTCAAGGTAATCACTTGTATGGGGGCTACCAGATGTGTCAAAACTGTCCACTAAATAGACATCAACATCTGAAGTTGTTACACAAGAATAAACAACTGGTTCGTTATGGACATTGGATCAGCCATGTATACTCATGTAGACTGAGTATAGATAGCTGATCCAATGTCCATAATGAACCAGTTGTTATATTTACTCATGTAGACTGAGTATAGATCTTACCTTTTAAAGACTAAGAACATTTCTTTTCATCTAAGAAACAGCCTGCTATACCCTGTTCTGTAAGGTTATTAAACTCCTTATTTCTAACCATATGAAATAGAGTTTGAAGAATAGATCATTCAAGCAGTTTGCAGATCATACATTTTTTTTTTTTTTTTTTTTTTTTTGTTCAGCTGTGGTTCATGTCACAAATTAATCCATGTTCAATATTTTTAGACTTTTCTGTGCTGTGGCAGGTTTAGTGGTTGCTTCAGGTACTGATGGCAGTTCTCTCCTATGCTGGGATTCCTTGGCAGGTGAAGGATCATAAACTTTAACATATCTGGAATTAGTTAAAGTGCTTGGTTTTGAGGGTCATAAACTTCATTTGTACTTAATGAACACAATGAGTAATATTTTTTCATGTGTGCAACAAGTCCCTGGATCCCTTTTCCACACAGTTTGCACTTAGCACATGAACCTTTGCCACTTATAGCTTTAATTTCTTCAAAATAGTTCCAGATTATATCTTTCTATATTCCAGCCAGGCTGACTTTTTATTTACACTTGTGCTAAAATGAACTGAATAGTGAAACCCTTAGCCATACAGTAAAGTTTCAGCAGGAAACTGAAATTGGTTCCTGTTCCTCTACTACCATCCACTAAAATAATCCTCCTGCTGAGTTCATGTACAAGAAAGAGAACACTGGTGAATGTCAAAAGGTTAGATTCCTTTGTCACTGACAAACCCCAACTTCTAACCCCCATGAAAGATTAGTGGTCCTAGGAGCCCAAGTTTATAATTTCATGAGAAAGGGACAAATCCCACTTTTGAAGTTTTAGAATTAATTTTTGCCTTTATAATGACAATTAAGAACTAGCACAAAAGGAAAATTCTTCTTTGTGTGAAAGAAACACATTTAAAACAGTGTTGTTGTTGTTGTTTTTTAACTTTCATGGTTAATAATAATATTTTGCTTTATTAGTTTTAAGCATGAAGTTGACTTTGACTAATAATGGTGCTAAATTGATTACCTAAATTTAGTGCTATTATTAGATTGCTATTTTCAAAAAAGCACCTCAGATCACCATTTTCAAAACAGAAATTGAACATTTGAACACATTGTGCAATTTTAATTTTCAATACATAACGAAGATTTGAAGATTTCTATTTGTGATTTAAATCAACGAACAGTGGGAGGCACTCTATGTCACGGGTAACTACAATTTGGTTGGCCTTACTGATGCAGCTGTGTTCAGATGCCCTATTATTTCTAAACTTTACACCGCTCTAGCAGAATTGCTTGACCAATAAAATAAGAAAACATTAAAAAAAAAACAAATAAATGGCATTGCCGATAAATTCCCCAGCAGCAGTGGCGTAGCCAGAAATTTCTTGGGGGGGGGGGGGTCCATGGTTTTGGTTCATTGAAGTCACATGGTGTGATGTCTGGAGATCTCTGAGGCCAAACGTGTAGTGCCAAGTCATGGGGTCCTTTGCGTCCAATCCATTGCTGAGGCAATGTGTCGTTTAGAAACCAACGAACTTGGAGGTTCCAATGTGGCGGTGCGCCTTCCTTCTGCAAAATGTAAACTTCGGAGTCATCTTGCAGCTGTGGAAGTAGCCAGTCCTTCAGCATTGCAAGATAGGAGTTGCCCGTAACCGTGTTGTCTGCAAAAAGAAAGGGCCATAAATCTTTCTAACAGAAACCGCGCAAAAAACATTCAGTTTTGGTGAATCACTAAATGGACGATGTCATCGCTCTTTCCACGTTATTTTTAAACAACGCATAGCGACTGAAAAATTGTATTCCGGCACCGCTGGGATCGAACCCCAGAACTCTCGATAACTAGTCGAGTGTGTTCGAATTTACGCTACGGCGCCAACAACTCTCAGCGCCATGCGCGGTTTCTCATTCAGCATCTGACTACACGAATACGTATTGATGGTCTCGGCAACTGAGATGGCGTCATCTGGTGACATTTCACGCAACAGCTATTTAATTGTAGCTGATAAATTCAAAGGGCGATAGAAATGGTTAGTATATATCAAATACGTGGAGATAATGTAAATGGACGATGTCATCGCTCTTTCCACGTTATTTTTTAAACAACGCATAGCGACTGAAAAATTGTATTCCGGCACCGCTGGGATCGAACCCCAGAACTCTCGATAACTAGTCGAGTGCGTTCGATATATATTAACCATTGGTGAATCACGTTCATGTTGGAGAGTTTCGTGTGGATTCTCCGGTCCCCATATGCGAACATTGTGGCGCGGAACTTCCCCGCGTACATGAAAGGTTGTACCGTAATCACGGACATGGACTTGCTTAATTTGAGCACACAAAAACGCCTTCTGTTGCCTCGATGCCATCTTCTCACTCACTAAGTGTAGCGACTGTTTGGATGCTCGTGTTGCTCTCTAGCGGTAGTCATAACAAACTCTGGGCCACGCCCGTAGACATGATATGAGTCGCATTCATCGGTGGTTTGTGGTTGCCGAGATATCCACTTTTCAAATCGGGACATTCTTTATGAAACACCCTGTACTTTAAAAAACAAGTAGGGCCCAGTTTCAAACTCTCCGGATATGACTCTCCAAATGGATAAAAATAAAAAAAAAAAAAAAAAATTCGATGTGTCAGGAACCACTATTTTGTAAATTGGATGATTTTCCACAGAATGACCCCAATAGCAAGTGATGCCCAAGAAAAGGCATCCTCTCCAGCAGTAAACCCAACCCCCACAAAGTGCCTTTTCCACTGTGATACTTTATAAGTCCTTTCTACTACTGTTGTGGTGTGTTCTTCAACTGAATAAATTTCATGTAACAAAGTTAAACTGTTATCAATCCAAATGCTTGAGTTTGAGCTTTCTCAGTTGTGAATTTCTTTAATTGTTGAGTCTCTAAGATGCTTATTTTTATTCCATTATCTGCAGGCAGTGCGAGAGCTTTATTTTGTAAATGTGTTGGAATAATCCAAACGACCAGCTTGGTATTAATTGCAAATATTAAGAGTTGAAAGGAACGTAATTTTGAAAATCCTGCACATACTAATTGAATAGAACTGTAATTTGCTTTAGAATCAGAACTAATGTTTCTGTCCAGAGAAATTTGTTTAGAAAATTTGCATTTGTGGTAACTGTTTATGATAGTAACTGTCATTTCTTTGTATGGAAACTTAATGTCAATTTCCTTAGGTCGAACTCACCGGTCTAATCAAGTGAATGCTCCTGAGTATTTGTTTCTAATATCTGATTTGGCAGGAGAGCGGAGATTTGCCTCTATTGTGGCTAAAAGATTGGAAAGCTTAGTAAGTATAAATCCATTATTCGCCTTAAGCTCTTTAACATGTTATAAGTTTCAATTTGGTACATGATGCTGAGAAAAATTTTGGTGTTAGTATTCTCTTCTCCTCACACTGTTTTCACAGTCCTTTTCAAATGTGTTTCCTGTGACAAACATGCAATGTACATATACTATTCTTATAAGGGCAAACAAAAGTTGGTAACAGCTGCAGACCCATGTCCATATTTCTTGTTGTTTAAGTGTGTGTGGGGAAAGAGAAGGAAAGCTGGCTGCATACTTATTGTCAAAAAGCTATGTATCAGTTACATAATCTCACTGCTGTACTCTGCCTGGTAATGCATAGATAAGCTCACAGTATTTGTGCATGTAGTCCTGCTCATTGTCCAGTTCCTACATCTTATATCAACTTATCAGTCACAGGCTTTTTACGTTATCTTCGATAAGAACTCACCTGCATTGTTTTGGCACAGATATTAACTGAGCTGTGTATGAGAATGAATACTGATGCAAATTTTGCCTCATTATTTTTGGGTGTAATAGGTGTGGCTGATCAAGCATATTAATTAATATGTTTAATTAATTTGTGGGCTCTGGTTGGGTTTGGGGACAAGGAAAAGATGTTCCCAAAGTGAAACAGGAACCACCCAGTTGTGTTTTTGTTCATTGTGTGTAAGGTTGTGGCAGACGGTAAACAAAGCACAAATTTTAAAGTGCCACTTGCAGACAAATTTATAGGGAGCAAGAGTCGGGCATGTTCATAGGTTAACAATACTAAGTGCCCACTAATGTGTTCTCGTGCACTCTTGTGCATTAGGAGGGGGGCATTTTCAAGACTGTGTGCTGAAATCGCAGGATGAGGCAAATCAGTTGTTTTCTCAAGATGGTGAGAAAGGTCTGGCAGTATCTTAAGAGCCGTAGAATAATGGTTCATGGTCAGGAATTCTGAAGCTCAGTGGACAAAACCTACTTCAGATGGCTCAGCTCGGTTTTGGAGTGTGCTGAGAAACCAAAGCCTGGTGAGGAGCCATAAATGGCCTGCACCAAGAACTCTTGGAGCATCAAGCGATGAAAAGGCTGAGGTGGTTCCCCTCGCATCCGAAGTATTGCTAACAGCTGAAGAGCAGGGGTGAACCTGCTTTGCTTGGCGACCCGTCGATCATGGATGTGAAGAAAGAACCAGTGTATCTGTGTGTCCAGCCATTGGCTTGAAATTGCTGGACGGAGAAGAGGGGGGGGTAAATAAATGAAGGCCCGTTTGAGAATCTCTTACCAAGTGGAAGACATACCTGTGCCTTGTTTTTTGTGTTCTCCAAAGTGAAAGTGTGATCACTGCCAAACCTGTGATTGGTTCGTGGTGAGCTTGCTATGTAGCCAAGTGCTACATGTGGTGTGTGCACTTTTTAAGTGTTCTTGGATTACCTATTCAACAAGAATTGTAAGTAACATTTCATTTTGTTTGCCATTTCGGCTGGCACATATTAGGACCCTTCATATGTCTGCAGACCGCTATGACCGGTGGAGACTACATAACCATCCTTAAAGAACATTTACATCCGTTCATGTCATGCAACCTCTTTCAACAAGACAATACACGTCCACAGTTGCCTAATTATGGCTGGAGGAACATTCCCTGGAGTTTTGGTATCCGGACTTGGCCCCCATGTTCGTTGGATTTATATGCCATCAAACACATTTGGGATGCTGTTCAACATGCTGTCAATGCCAGGAATTCTCCATCGACGAATATTGGGAAATTGTGGTGCACTGAATGTAATGTAAGTGTAAATGGCAGAGTGATTGACCAGGTGAATGAGTTTGTGCATTTAGGAAGCATGTTCGACAGAGAGAACAAATTGGATGGTGAAATTAGTAGGCGAGTAAGTTCTTCATTGAAAGTCATGGCTGCTTTGGGAGGTTTTCACAAGAATGATGGGTTCTCAAGGGAGTCCCGCATGGAGTGTAATTGTTCATACTCTGATGTATGGCAGTGAAACCTGGGTACTGCAGAAGAAACATGGGAGTCGTTTGTGTTACTTAGGGGGGGGGATTGTGGCAAGACACGTTCTGATTGTGTGAGGAATGAAGATTGTGTTGCAGTTGTGTGATATGAAGCAAAATGGTGTCGGCAAGGTGGAGACTAATATGCTTCGGTGGTTTGGCCATGTCAAAAGAATGAGTGATGAGATGCTTACTAAGAAAATCTTTTTAGCCCAAGTGGCAGGAAGGAAAGGCAGAGGAAGGCCAAGAAAGTCATGGGATGATCAGATTCAGGAGTGTCTGCATGAGAAACAAATTATGAGTATGAAGTATAAAAGATCTTGTGTACGGCGTGTAATGAATGTCAGTGAAGCCCGAGTTGTATGTCAAGATCGCCGTAAATGTAGAAGTTTGATACGGCTATTGTAAGTAAAAACTATCTGGTAGTTTGTATTTCTTTTTGGAGCTAACCTCTGAATCTCAGAGAACAGCTTAGTGATATGTATGTATGTATGTATGTATGTGTGTGTGTGTGTGTGTGTGTGTGTGTACGTACGTATGTGGTGCACTCTTCAGGATGTATGGTGTGCACTGTCTCCACAGTACTACAGAGAGGCTGTGGAGGCCGTGACTCATCTTGTTGCTGCCATTATCCAAACTCAAGAAAGACCAACATGGTATTAGAGAGGTATCCCAGTTTGTTTGTTTGTTTGTTTGTTTTTCTTTTTTTTTTTTTTTGGGGGGGGGGGATTCAGTGTATGTCTTCCAGATGTATGACTTGATATTTATTTTACATAATTTATATTTTTAATGCATTGAATTGCAGTAAATATTTTTTTCCGTTTGTTTAGGGTGCGCTGACACATGGTGATAGAAGAGCAACAGAAAGTAGAGATCTAAGCCAATTCAACATAGATACAAAAGTAAGTCCTTTATGTTTCTTTCTAGAAGTAAATTTTATTTACACGTTTCTCTTAATTTCTTTTTGATATTTTGATTTTTTTTTTTTTTTTTCTGGATCAGCACTTTTGAAATATTGAAATATGTTATACATGTAGTTTCAGTACAGTAAAATTTTTGTTGTAGATGACACTCTTGGCTACAACATGAAAGGGACTGCAATCCTTTGATTTTGCATAGGATAAAGCTGTCTTACTTTGTAACATTTTTGAATCGCCTGCAACATTGTCGTAATATTGTTTTGGGCACTTCACGATAACAAATGTGGGAAATCGATACTGTGCACATTACTGATATTCAGTTGCAGTTTATATTGCAGGGTTGATCATGGTAAATGTGGAATGATTTTAGATACTTATATCCAAGGGGTCCAAAATTATGGTCATCCACTTGCCAAAAATTATAGCTGACGAGTGACACTACAACGCAAGCATTTTTTTTATTCCCAACCAAGTTAAACCCACTGGTTTTAATCGTTGTCATAATTATTTTTTTTAAATTCCCTGCTTCTCTTTCGTAACATGCATCAGAACAAGAACATAATAAGTCATTATATATGACTAATGACATTCTTGTTCTGCAGTTTTTAGAATAGATTAGTGTCTTGCTTTAGCCCTTATGCTGGTTCCACCTAAAATCTTTGCCTTATGTTTCCAATGGTAAAACTTCTTTACATATTTTCTTCACAATTGATGTATTCCCAAGGATGAAAATTTGCACATCGATAAAACTAACTTCTAAGTTACAGCATGGGATACTTAATACTTGCTAAAACATAACCATAATTAAGCAATCCAGCATTTGTTTGTCTGATGATATCATCAGTGTACAGGTTGCGCCATCTATTAACAGGTCTGAGCATTAATAAAAGAAGAATAATTGATTTTTAATATAATTATTTTTTATGTTTTAGCAAGTATTAAGTATCCGATGCTATAACTTTATTGATGTGCAAATTTTCATCCTTGGGAATACATTAATTGGTAAAAAAAATATGTAAATAAGTTTTACCATTGGAAACATAAGGCAGAGATTTTAGGTGGAACGACCTTAAAGCAGCCAAAGTACATGAACCCTATAGAGCCCAAAATTTTCTGCACTTTTAAACAGAAATGTTTACAGAGCAGGCCGGGTTTTAGAAAGTCACAGCAAAATGATCCCTCTCCCCCACTCATCTCAGTGGTATGGACCATTAACCTGCCATTCGTGAGAAGATATCCTCTCTCATCCTATATTCTCCGCTCCATGACCCAAGGCATGATGGGGAAGGGATAGTCCCTCTGACATGGACATAATGTTACTGTGCAGAAACAAGTGGCCGAAACATCTCTCTCCTTTCGTAGGTTCGTCACCATTGTTATATCCCTTTTAGTAAGTGATCAGTCAGAAAGGATTAGTGTCAGTCATTCCCATAAATGCCCATTTTCTTTGAACAGCAAAGCTGAGGGAGAAAGCAGCACTTTCTGATGCACAAGTTCATTTGTTAGGCAGGGAAGTTTTTTTCAGCCCATTTGCAAACCTGGAGTTAATTTTTTCCAGACGGTTAAGGGATTAAGATAAAGAACAATAATGGAAGTTTTGTTCTGCAACTGAAAGAGGCAGTTGCCCAGAGTTTTGAGCTGTGCAGGTGGGAGTGGAGGTGGGTGTGAAATGGTGGGGACCAGTACTAGAATAATATAGAGCAAAGAGTGTTGGGGGTGGGGAGGGCAGTTTATTTACTAAGGAGGGAAATGCCAAAATTTTTGCCTAGGGACATTTTCTGCTGACTGGTGGACAAGTATCATATTTTTTTACCACTGCTTACACCTTAAAGATTATTCAACCTGGAAAAGTTAAGAAGCTGTCGTTTGAAAGCTCAGTTCATTATCTTTCCATGTAAATAATCTATAACGTTGTCATGAACATTACTGTCACAGAAGAAATGAAAAGAGCATCTGTGCTGTCAGCTCTCAGTGCCGGGAGAACCCCAAAGGAAATTGCCTAGTTCCACAAATTCTCTCGAGTCCTGTCGGAAGATGTAAGTGAGGCATTACGTCTTCCAACAGGACTTTGTTGCCCCAGCCCACAAGGCCAAAGTGACTCGGAAATGGGTTGAAGAGGACGGGCCATACCACTGTTCTCCGTACATTTGGCTTCCCTGGCTTTAATCCCTTGGATTGTTATGTGTGGGGCATAATTGAGTGCTCGACAAGCATCCCCACAACTACCTTGAATCTGTCTGGCATGCCATTGCCAAGGCCTGAGACCATTTCCAATCAAGGATCGAAGCCGTCATTGCCGCCAGCAGCAGGTTCATTGAATAATTATGCGAAGTGCATTTGTACATCAACTATTGTGCAAGATTTTACTTCGATGAAACATTTATTCATGTTTCAATTAACTGTTGTATTGTACAGTAGAGTCTCAATAATCCGAGGTGATCGGTACAGGAACCAACTCTGATTACTGAAAACTCAGATTAAGCGGAATTTCAAAACATGCACAATTCTGGACGATGGTAGTTAAATATGAAACTAAAACTTGTAGAAATGTTAGCAAAAATGAAATAAAGATTATGGCTTAAATCATATTAACAACGAAAAAAAGTCATCTAATGTCTCCTGCTTTTTCGCGGTGCATCTCTTTTTCTATTTTTTTCAGCACTATCTCTCCATCTATTTAGAAAAATAAAGTCATCTGGCGAGGATTCTGGTTTCTGCTCTTGTATCTAAGGGCCGCCTCTAGTGCCACCGTACCTTCTGCATGAGAATTTTTTTCCCTTGTGCACAGTCAGTTCCTTCTTCATCCAATTCTGAATTCTTTTTATTAATAACTATGTGAATAATTGCTTCATCTGTAATTTCTTCCTGGTCATCGCAGGAAAGCCAATCAGTCACTCTTTGCGGAAATGCAATGCCTTTTCTTGCAGCATCGGGCCCGATATCGGACTCCCTTTCAGTTTGTTGCTGGAAAACCCACAGGGAAAATGCCTCATTGGTCTTTTCATATTCACTTTTTCCCAAACATTTCCTTGATTGCCCAAACTCTTCAGTGGAAAAGTTCTCTGCCCCACTTCTCAATTTTTGATTCGTTCCTTTTCCAATCACTCCACTGCTCAATTTTTTGGTTGGCTCCTCTTCCAATCGCCACCTTTTTTATACTCTCTCCGTCATCTGTTCTTTTCAAGGCATCGATCTTCACATTCAGAGGAACAGCAACATGTTTTCTTTTGTCACTCATTTTAGTTTTAGATTTTGTCGTTGTCTTGCATTCAATTCTCGGAACACATTGACACACTATTTTCAGCTTTCTTTTAGGGACCTCTCCTCTCTTTTCAACTTCCCAGTTGGCATCAAAATTTATTCTGTTTTTTCTTTTTTTGAATGGTCTCGAGCTTCAACGGTTTTCCAGGGTTTCAAACTGACAGGGTTGCACATTTTGTCCCTTGGCTATCTTCCAATAGTCCCTGGCATTGGCTTCAAATTACCTGAAAAGGGCATTTTTTACTCTGTTTCAAAAAATTTCAAGTGCCACAAAATGTCCAGAATTTTTTTATTAGCTTTTTTTTTTTTTTTTTTTTTTTTTTGTATTAACTCGAATGACCTCAATGAAGCGGAACGTGGTTTACCAGGACTTGGATTATCGAGACTTTACTGTATTCATAAATTTTCCACATTTACCATGATAACCATGTACAGTCAGTGACATTCATATCGCTACACCCTGAAGGAACAGAAATAGATAGGTAGTACACTTACTTGATCGCACTCTGTCATGTATTGAATTCCTTAAACATTTTATTATGTACGTGTTGTAGAATGACTGCTGCTACTTGACATTTCCCTAATACTGTAACAGCTATCAACTGACCTTATTTAAACTCTGAAACTTTACAATTTAAAACACACACATTTAAAAACTGTTCCTTCCACATTAGTATGTATACATTTACACTAATTCTAGCAGCTATTTACAAGGAACTCTGATCCACCACTAAAAACTAATTAATTCCTATGCACATGTTATATTAAAGCCTAAAAATTTACCAACATTATTATCAATCAGTTGAACTTAAACATTACTTTAACCCACAATAAAAACTTTTAAGAAAGGTTACAGTTCGTTGACGTCCGAGTGCCATTCATAATGAAGATCCTAGTGCTTCATTAGCTAAACACTAACATATCCATGGAATTGTGTGTCTTCTATTGCAGCTTATACGTGCAGAGCCCATTGTGGTTCATTTGTGATGGTGTCTCCGATGCTGCCTTGTGGCACCATCTGGTTTGCTCCTGAGAACTTCAAGAGATCCTATTTCTTTTTAAACTTGAATTTATTTTCTAATTTTATTTCTTTCCAATGAGTTGAAATAATTTTAGGCTCATTATGGTTGCCTACAAAATACTTTTTTTTTTAATACACACTGACTGCAATTCTCAAATGTCTTTCATTTCTATTTGAAATTAATATTTTATTTTCGTCAAATTTCAGCACTGTATAAAAAGACAGAATTCACTAAATTTGATGAAATTAAAATATTAACTTCAAGTAGAAATGAAGATTTGCACTAATGCTGTCAACTATTTGCTTCAAATTGCAAATAGTTGATAAAATTAGTGTAAATGTGTTAGTAAATAATGTACACTAATGTGGAAGGAATGGTTTTTAAATGTTCATGTTTTAAATTGTAAAGTTTTAGAATTGAATTTAAATTAGTTGCATTTTTTCCATGTTTGCTTGTTTTTGGTGTTTTTCTGTTTTAAGCATCTGGTCATGTGACAAGAGTTCAGAGTTCACACATCCCTTGGAATCCTGGTATAAAGTTTTTTAATTTTATTTCCCTTGGAAAGTCGTTGATTTTTCATATTTTGGGGAAGGTCCTGGAGTGTCCACCACTGCTAACTGAGTTCTGAGATTTTTAAGAATTGTGGTCTTGCTGGAAATCTTAGAAAAAGAAAACAAATTAAAAGTGGTGGTGTTTTTTAATCCTTTTATAAATTCCTTTTGTAATATTTAGTTTCCACCATATTACAACATTGAAACTAAATATGTTGAACTTAATACATCCTGAAAAAAAAATTAAGCAATAACTAACCATTATTGAACCAATGAGATTAATAAATAATTACTATTAAACCGTGAAAGATTTAAAACCATGAATAATTTAAATCAATAATTGATTATTATTGAACCAAAAATTAGGATGAGTGGCCAGCATTTGGAAAAACTGGGGAAAGGTTACAAATTTTGCAAATGTTCGGAATCCACATTTTGAATTTCTATGATCAAGTTTATTTATTTCTCTGCTTGATTATGTTCTTATTTTTTCTGATCATGTTCCTCACTTTTAATATCTTCAGTAATAGACAGAGAAAATGTTTCTTCTTTTGGTTAAAGTGAAATTGAAGTTAAAAATCTCTACTACAAGATCATTGTGCAGCGAAATTGACTTTACGGCAAACTAAAAATGGCAATAAAGAGTTGTAGCTTGGATTTTGGAATTTAATTTCTTTTTAAACAAATGATAAAATGCTCGCTCATTTTGTTTCTCCATGTGGCAAGAAGTGGTGGAAAAATCATTTATTTTCATGGAGATTAGAGTTTAAAAATGATAATGCCACTCCACAGTTTGCCATGAAAACAACTGCACTGGTCACAGAAGTGGTGCAATTTCCAGAAAGGACCAAGGTAATAACAATTTTCAATCTGAATTTGGACTAAATGAAAAAAAAAATTCTCCATTGATTGATATAGAAAGTACTTTAAGGAATAAGGAAAAGTGCATTTCACCAGAAAATCTTTCTAATATATTCCACATTTTTTTTTTTTTTAATTCTTATTGTGTTTTGGAGTTTAAAGACCACCCTGAGCTACTTCCAGCCTGTAAGGGCACTAACTATGTTTACTGCAGGATTCCTATTGGGAAGTACATTGATGTTTGGGGAAAACTGAGAAATGTTACTGCCACCCCAGATAATGTTAAATAAAGCAGTAGAAAACAGTGTACGTTTTGGAAAGAAAAAAATATATATGTACATTGAAAGTGGCTAGGTGCATCTTAAGAAAGCAAAAGTGTCCAATATCCTGGCTCTGATTGAAAAAAAAAAAAAAAAAAAAAACATATGAAAACTCTTGTGTGACTGTTGTGAAAACAAGATATACCGTATTCACTCGAATTTAATGCGCCCCGAATGTAACGCACACCCCCAACTCCAGGCTGCATTTTTAGATCTGCAAAATATACTAACAAATAGGTATATTTACCTTATTTCTGATGCATACTAGATCCAATACACATAACTGAAAAAAAAAATCATTCACTGTCACTACCAGGGCTTTTTACTTCCGATTGTTCGTTGTCCGAGCTCACTTCAAACAATGCGTCATCTTCTGTTTCGTCTGAAGAATTCAAACGTTCGCACTTAAGAAAGGATTTCCGCACAAGTTCATTTGGAATGGATTCCCAAGCAAGCAGCAATAATCCATTTGCACAGTCGATAGGGGGTGCTCTTTTAACGCGGCCAGTCTTTGTTCGTTCCGTTTCTCCTGATGAAAGCCAGGCACTATAAAGTCGATGAACGGCAGCCTTAAATGGGCAGTTGATTCAAACTTCAAGAGGCTGGATTTGTGATGTCATCCCTCCAGAAATAATGACGAGATCACTGTAGTTCTTGAAAATGACATAGGGTGGAAGTTTATTTCCATCTGCAGCAACACAGAGCATTACCATCATTCTGATTTTTTTGTCACTCGTCGGTAATTTTACTTGTTTTGCTCCAACATTGTCCGCTGTGCAGTTTGAAGGCATGTCGAAATAGATCGACATCTGATCAGCATTGCCGATCTTCCTCAAGTTGTGTTGCCCTTGCTTTCGAATAGCGATAAAATGTTTTTGGAAAGCATTCAACTTTTCTTCAAAGTCAGCCGGCAACTTTTGGCAGATGGATAACCGTCGTCTAAGAGAAAATCCCTTCTCTTCATGAACTGCGTTATCCAACCACGGAATGTTTCAAATTTTCCCTGTAGCTGTAGCTGACGATGAATTTCTTTAGTTTTCACTTTAAGGATTTCTATTGTTACTGGTAATCCACCTGCCTGCTGTTCTTCAATTTTGGGAAATTTCCCCTTTTTAAGGCCAGTGAAAGCTTGTCTGGTTGTCAAGCACATCTTTAATCATTCTTTTTGTTTGTGCCAAACGCACATGCACTTCAGGAACTCCAAATTTCGATTTACATGCTCGATTGCTATTTTCTGCCGCGAAAGCGATGACTTTAAGTTTCAACTTGCTATGTAATGCTGCTTTTTTGAAGATATCTTTCTGTGCACGTTGACTCAAAATGAATGACTGCTAAAGAGATCAAGAAGCAAGATTCCTTTGGATTCTGAGGAGAAAGAGGTGCATATCTTAAGCCCTGAGGTAAAATGGGGTTGAAAGCAGAGGGAGAATCAGTGATTGATGTGCAAATAGACTCAAGGTCATATGCTTCTGCTCTTTCCCCCTGCACCCATACATTTGCGCTGCATACGTAGAGGAATGAAAAGTTGCATCAACCTTACATATTTGCAAATGCTCGTACTCGATTCTAACGCGCACCTTGTTTTTACCACAAAGTTTTTTGGGCAAAAAGTGCAAATTAGATATGAGTAAATATGGTATTCCAAAATGAATGCTGTGTGGACTAGAAACAAAATGCCCCCCCCCCTCATCAGCTTACATCCAACCTGCATTATAAGATAACCATGCTGCTGTAATCGACAACTACAGATATTATTCTCTAATTGACCGATTCTCTGTTGGGCTACAAACTCTTCTAATTTTACACCGTTGAGCATGATAAACATAGCTGCACATTTAATAATATAACAATCAAAAGGAAACATGTAAAATGCTGTGAATAGCTAATAAGTTTTGTGTTACATTAATACATTGTTTACATCATATATTTACATTTAGAGCAGCTGTCATGTCACTGTAGTAGTTAGTGAAATTGAAGGAGATTAGTGTGCCCTGGGATTTCTGAGAAACCCCCGTTCGCTACATTGCTCATTCAGATTATTATTATTTTTTTTTTTTTTTTCAGTGGGAAAGCCTCCTGCTTTGCAAGGTTTCCAGAAGCAATGTCCATATTTTTCTTAGAATCTCAGAGGCATGGGGAACACACACACGCACACACAGTATAAATGATGGTGTCATATCCGGTTTTGTGTCATTACAGCTGCTCCAAAAGCCAGTTGTTGTTTTTTTTTGCTCCCAAATAGGCCATACGCACTTCCATTCCTGCTGTTGCATGTGTTCCATGCTGGCTACAATTATGGCTAACATGTGCTTGGTTGGGGAGAAACCCTGGACCTAATAGCTTCTTGCTACCGTAGTGACTGAATGGTTATAGATGTAGGTTTCTGGCTAGTCGTCCAAGCAGGATCAAGGTTCATGTTATGCATGGGGTATTGACAGTATGTTTGTTTTGTGGCTCTGGTTCTTTTCCTTCCCTGAAACCAGTGGATCTAAATTAGGGACAAGCAGTTACTTATAGCCCTTAAGAGTTGCTCATGGTGGTTGATAAACTCTGAAATAACAACAGTAATTTCTTAGGACCACTGAAAGGTGCAATTGTAATGTGCACATTTTCTACATTGGCACAACTGAATTTAACAATCCCATTCTCTAATACATTATTTTGCAATGTGTTTGTGTCCTGCAGAATATTTACAGGTTGATCCAATTATTTATCATGCACATCTTAGTGAGAATAATTGGCAGTGAAACATGTAACACACAAAACATTAGAAAAATTCTTGATGCCGACATATCATGCAAAAGTTATGTAAAAATCACAAGTGGTGGGACGTTTTGGTAGTGACTTCTACCTTCGTCAGCCATAAAATGAAACATGTGGTATTTGGCCACACCAGAAACACTCTCTGTTTGAACTTGTCCTCTATAACTTCCAAATTCTCTTATATAAGATTCTCGTCTCAAGAACAGATCGACAACAATATTAGTTTTCTGGATGTTGACATCAATATCAACCCAGACTTCTCACTTGGTCTCTGTGTTTACAGGAAACCTTCTGCCACACAGAATATCATCCCTTACCATTCTTGCATCTTTGAAAAATACAATTTGGCTGCTATAAAGTCATACATACACAGAGCGAACCTTATTTGCAACAACCATTCTGCTCTTCAAAAAGAATATCAGAACATCAACATTGGTAAATTGCATAGTTTTCCACCCCTCTTAGTACATTGGCTTATTAAGAAATTTGAATCACAGAATAGATCTACTAGTTTACTGCCTGAACTTTCCACTACTCATCAGTTTGTTGGCACTTTGCCCTTTAGCCTGGCCTTCACTCACAAAGTTTGCTCCATTTTCAAGTCTTTTGGCTACAGGATTGCTGTTAAACCACCTCTACATCTTCTTAACATTATCCTTAAAGACAGAGATCCCTATAAACCCCTAGAGTTACAAGGTGTCTACTCTATCCCTGTCAACACTTCCACTGGCATTACCGACAACATTGGCAGCATTTACCGAGGCATCAACCGGTAATTGGTGGAACATATGCTGATGTTAAAAAAGACAACCCTTCCACCTCCCTTTCAATTTTAACCATCAGCGATACGTCCACGATTCCCCATTGGGAAAATGTTAAATGTATCACTCCATTCAGCAATTGGAAAGCCCTCAGGTACAGCGGAAGCATTGAAATCTTCCTTACTCCTAGCACCTGCAATACAGATGCACCGTTTATCACGCCTATCATTTGGAAAGCTGTTTTGAAATTTGGCAACAACTGATGCTTTTACTACGTGTTTCATTCCATGGCTGATGAAGGTAGAAATCACTACCAAAACGTCCCACCACTTGTGCCAATGTCATCCCAGTTCAGCAACCTGCCAACAGATGGCAGGCCAAGACTTCCTGAACTCAATGGCTTGGCTACATGCTCAGAGACACATACGGTTGTCTTCAGTGTATTGTTATTCATGGAAAGAGTAACATGTTGTTTTTTTCGCCAGGAGCAGAGGATTTTTATGGTTATAGAGTATTTTGCCAAGTGATCTTATGCACATGTTGCCGAGAGTTTTTGTCGTAAGTACCCAAATACTGTCATTCCAAATAATTCAACCATTACAAGAATCGTAACCTGTTTTCATGAAACTAGGAATGTGGGGGGTAGGAAGAAGACCGAAGGTGCAGTGTGTTGGTGGCAGCTAAACTGGATAAAGTGGAAACTGGGCTACAGCATTTCCCTACAAAGAGTCTATGAAAACTTACAGTGCAAGCAGGGATATCTTGTGCCAGTGCTCAGAAGGCTATCAGGAAATTCATGCATATCATGTTCAGTGTGTCCAGGAACTGAAACAACCAGATGCTCAAAGATGCTATGAATACTGTGCATGGCTTCGTTCATTTGTAGAATGGCAGTGTTAGATCTACTGTTTTACCGTGATGGGGCATGGTTTGATCTCAGCAGATACCTAAACAGGTATTAGTCTGCTGAAAACACACGTGATTTGTGAAACACCTCTACACTCTGAGAAAGGTGGTATATGGTGCGCAATTTCACATTGTTAGTCCTATTTTTTTTTTCAGCACAACATTAAATGGTGGGTTGGTGCAAATGAAATATCTGGCAAAGGACCAGCATACGTGGACAGCAAGAACGGAAAATTTGGACAACTCACCTAGGCAAACTGATCTCGGAACAAAAAACGTCTTGTGTCTGGGACCCGAAGAAGTCATCAACTTCACACTGCACGTTAAACCTCGTTGTCTGTTGTGAACTATTTCCCAGACAGGAAGTTATCCGGGCGACGAAACAGGTGATGGTCTGTCAAAAACAAGTCCGGGTAATAGGCAGGATGAGGCAGTGCTTCATAGCCCAAGGCACTTAGTGTCAGCATCATTCATTGTGCAACATGAGGGCAGGCATTGTCCTGAAGCAGACCACCACCATGTCTGTTGACCAATGGGCAGGATGAGGCAGTCCTTCATAGCCCAAGGCACTTAGTTGTCCAGGCAACAAAACAGATGATAGTCTGTCGCAGACAAGTCCGGGGAATAGGCAGGATGAGGCAGTGCTTCATAGCCCAAGGCACTTAGTGTCAGCATCATTCATTGTGCAACATGAGGGCAGGCATTGTCCTGGAGCAGACCACCACCATGTCTGTTGACCAATAGGCAGGATGAGGCAGTGCTTCATAGCCCAAGGCACTTAGTTGACCGGGCAACAAAACAGATGATAGTCTGTCGGAGACAAGTCCAGGGAATAGGCAGGATGAGGCAGTGCTTCATAGCCCAAGGCACTTAGTGTCAGCATCATTCATTGTGCAACATGAGGGCAGGCATTGTCCTGGAGCAGACCACCACCATGTCTGTTGACCAATAGGCAGGATGATGCAGTGCTTCATAGCCCAAGGCACTTAGTGTCAGCATCATTCATTGTGCAACATGAGGGCAGGCATTGTCCTGGAGCAGACCACCACCACGTCTGTTGACCAATAGGCACGATGAGACAGTGCTTCATAACCCAAGGCACTTAGTGTTAGCATCATTCATTGTGCAACATGAGGGCGGGCATTGTCCTGGAGCAGACCACCACCATGTCTGTTGACCAATAGGCACGATGAGGCAGTGCTTCATAGCCCAAGGCGCTTAGTGTCTGCATCATTCATTATGCAACAAGAGGGCAGGCATTGTCCTGGAGCAGACCACCACCATGTCTGTTGACCAATAGGCAGGATGAGGCAGTGCTTCATAGCCCAAGACACTTAGTGTCAGCATCGTTCGTTGTGCGACATGAGGGCGGTCGTTGTCCTGGAGCAGACCACCACCATGTCTGTTGACCAATAGGCAGGATGAGACAGTGCTTCATAGCCCAGGGCACTTAGTGTCAGCATCATTCATTGTGCAACATGAGGGCAGGCATTGTCCTGGAGCAGACCACCACCACGTCTGTTGACCAATAGGCACGATGAGACAGTGCTTCATAACCCAAGGCACTTAGTGTTAGCATCATTCATTGTGCAACATGAGGGCGGGCATTGTCCTGGAGCAGACCACCACCATGTCTGTTGACCAACAGGCAGGATGAGGCCGTGCTTCATAGCCCAAGACACTTAGTGTCAGCATCGTTCGTTGTGCGACATGAGGGCAGGCGTTGTCCTGGAGCAGACCACCACCATGTCTGTTGACCAATAGGCAGGATGAGGCAGTGCTTCATAGCCCAAGGCACTTAGTGTCAGCACCATTCATTGTGCAACATGAGGGCAGGCATTCTCCTGGAGCAGACCACCATGTCTGTTGACCAATAGGCAGGATAAGGCAGTGCTTCATAACCCAAGGCACTTAGTGTTAGCATCATTCATTGTGCAACATGAGGGCAGGCATTGTCCTGGAGCAGACCACCACCATGTCTGTTGACCAATAGGCAGGATGAGGCAGTCCTTCATAGCCCAAGGCACTTAGTTGTCCAGGCAACAAAACAGATGATAGTCTTTCGGAGACAAGTCCAGGATGAGGCAGTGCTTCAGTGCCCAAGGCACTTAGTTGTCCAGGCAACAAAACAGATGATAGTCTGTCGGAGACAAGTCCAGGGAATAGGCAGGATGAGGCAGTGCTTCATAGCCCAAGGCACTTAGTGTCAGCATCATTCATTGTGCAACATGAGGGCAGGCATTGTCCTGGAGCAGACCACCACCATGTCTGTTGACCAATAGGCAGGATGAGGCAGTGCTTCATAGCCCAAGACACTTGGTGTCAGCATCGTGCGTTGTGCGACATGAGGGCGGGCATTGTCCTGGAGCAGACCACCACCATGTCTGTTGACCGATAGGCAAGATGAGGCAGTGCTTCATAGCCCAGGGCACTTAGTGTCAGCATCATTCATTGTGCAACATGAGGGCAGGCATTGTCCTGGAGCAGACCACCACCGTGTCTGTTGACCAATAGGCAGGATGAGGCAGTGCTTCATAGCCCAGGGCACTTAGTGTCAGCATCATTCATTGTGCAACATGAGGGCAGGCATTGTCCTGGAGCAGACCACCACCGTGTCTGTTGACCAATAGGCAGGATGAGGCAGTGCTTCATAACCCAAGGCACTTAGTGTTAGTATCATTCATTGTGCAACATGAGGGCGGGCATTGTCCTGGAGCAGACCACCACCATGTCTGTTGACCAATAGGTAGGATGAGGCAGTGCTTCATAGGCCAAGACACTTAGTGTCAGCATCGTTCGTTGTGCGACATGAGGGCGGACGTTGTCCTGGAGCAGACCACCACCCTGTCTGTTGCCCAATAGGCAGGATGAGGCAGTGCTTCATAGCCCAGGGCACTTAGTGTCAGCATCGTTCGTTGTGCGGCATGAGGGCGAGCGTTGTCCTGGAGCAGAAGAACTCCATGTCTGTTGACTAAAGCTGGTTGTTTCTGCAGAAATTTCTGGTGCATTTGGTATAATTCAGCACAATAACGTTCTGCGGTGATGGTTGGGCCTCTTGCCAAGAGACTCCGATGAATTATCCCAGCTGTGGACCACCAGGCAAGGAGCATCATTATCTTGGTGTGTAGGGGTGGCTCGAGATGCCTTCCAGCAGGCTGTGCCTTGCTTAACCATTGTGCAGATTGTTTCCGAATATCATAAAGAATCCACTTCTCATTGCTGGTGACAATTCAATGCAGTAGAGGTTCCTGTTTATTCCTGGCAAGCAGCGACGTGAAGACTTCCAAACGCCTAGTCTTGTTGGCAGTTGTCTACTCGTGCGGCAGCCACATGTCCAGCTTTTTTACCTTACCCAGCGCAGTCAGCCTCTGAACAACTGTCGTGTGGTGGACACTACAGGCCCGTAGCCAGACAAGCAAGTTGGAAGGGGCGGCTGATGATTGAGAACGGGCGAAAGATGTAAAGGGGTTGGGCACTATACTGTTGTGCGAGTCGCTAGTAAGGGGAAAAGGAAATGCAGGTCGGGCGCAGCCCGGCCTGGTCCTCCCCTGGCTACGGCCCTGGGGCACTATCTCATGACACATTTTTCGGGGGTCCGCTTCAACCACACGTAACAGAACATCGTCAGAAACAGCAACGGGTCGGTGACCACGTGCTTCATTTTGCAGGTCCGTATCTCCGCTTCGAAACTTCACCAACCATCGCCGAATGGTTCGTTCGTTGGCTGTATTCTCTCCCAAACTCTTTAACGTTTCCAGCCATTCCTGCAGAATGGCCCAGTTTAAATTCATACAGGAAGATGACTCTCAGATCCGGCGTCTGCATGTTTCCTTTGCAAGCCACGTTACATCCAAACAAACCACGCCTGAACCTTGTTCTTCGTGCACGTGCTAGCTATTTATAGTAACTCTGTGGGTAATACCCGCAACACCTGTGGGTGGTTCCATTCCACAGTGGTGGGGGCCTGTCTCCCCTGCTCATTTGCGCCAGACATTTCATTCGCACCAGACCAATAGTAAACGGTACCAGGACATAGGTGCACAGTTTATTGCCCTGCTTGAGGTTGAAGAATGTAATTGCTGGGTCCAACAAGTTAGTGCCACATGCCACGGGTAAAACACAGTCGTGACCTTCGTACGGAAATTTTTCGGGAACCGTCTGATTTCTCAAGAACTGTGGCCTCCAAGTTCTCCTGACTTGTTGCCGGCAGATTTCTTTTTATGGGAATACTTGAAAGGTGTGGTGTACAAAAATAAACCACGCACCGTGCATGAACTGCAAAACAGCATTACGACTACCATTGCCATCATTAATGTACATCTTCTATGCAAAGTGTTGTCCAACATAGTGAAACATGCTGGAACCTGTATTTAAGTTAAAGGTTTAAATGTTTCCATATACGTATATTGAGTACATGGTACCACAGGCTTAGGCCACCCCGGTGGCGCAGTGGTCTAAGCGATGGCCTCTGATCATTCGTCCGAAAGGGGTCCGGGTTCGAATCCCGGTGAGGCATGGATGTTGTGTTTGTCTTATGGCGCTGGCTCTCTCCCTTCCCTGGAGCCAGTGACCCTAAATTAGGGACGGGCGACTGCTTATAGCCCATTGAGTTGCTCACGGTGGTCATTAAACCTCCAACCAAAAAAAAAAAAAACAGGCTTAGATGTGCGTCCTAATTGGGTCACTTTGATGTGCATCTTAATTGGAATATACATATTGCAAATAGTGTTACCGGTTTGCATTATTTTTCAGCAATTAGATTGGGGTGCTGAGTTGCTTTTAGCTCACTCTTCTCCTTGTAACATCTCTTGAGCAAACCTGAAAATTGTGCATTTACCCTGGAGTGGGAACCCAAATCTCAACTACTACTTCCCATTTGTTAGAACTTCTTTGTCCTGGGTGGTGTAGCAGTTGCATTCTCAAATGGAAATTGGAAGATCTGGTTTCAATTCCCACTCCAGGGTGTTGTAATTGTCGAGTTGTCTGAGGTGTTCCATGGGAAACGTACTAAAACCAATTCAGTATGCTATCTCTTTGCTGGAAGTAATGCATTCATAAATTTCCCATGTATTTGAGAAGAATATTTCTTCTGTAATTTTTGTGATATCTACTTGTTTTTATGCATGCTTCTGAGCTGTGTAAATGCTTGGATAACAATTTTGCATGAACTGCTAAAGCAATGTTTTGTATAATCATCTAATTTCAGAGGATCACTTTCGGTGAGTAATATATAAAGAATATATTGTATAACAGCTTTGTGCTGTTGCAACTTACCTTGTGGGTGTTTTTTTGATTGATTTGTCCTGAAATCGTTAATATTACTTTGCAGTATGGAAGAGCAGCACTGGAAACAACAATGAAATGCATTATGAATTATGAAGAACCTCTTGTACCTGTTCCCAGTGACTATAATGGAGATTTCTTTGCTGGTAAATCTTATGGCCTTCCCCTCGCGACCTTGAAGACAAAAGTGAAAGGTCTTCTAGGGGCTAAGCTAACAAATTCACCCTCTTTGAACTCATTACTTTGTAGCATAGAAAATAAATAATAATTTTTGTAGGACCAAATCCTCAGAAAACTAGTAAATTTTATCATTCTGGGGTGGGAAATGAACTCCTCAGTGCAGTTCCTGTTCCCTGATGATACAATTTGTGAGTTCTCTGAGGAGTTTGCTACATAGGTACTAGTTACATGACTGCACCTATGATATAAAGTAATGTTATCTGATTACCATGTACTTTGGTAATTGACTTTTCACTAACCTCTGTTGCTTCTGTATTGTCTTTTACTAATGCTAGTGTTGTACAGTCAAAACTCATTATAACCAAATTCAAGGTGGTTAGAAAAACAATCGTAACAACATATTTTTGTTAAGACGTTATTACGAAGTTTTCGTTAATAAGTTAGTGTGTACTGCAAAAATTTTCATTACGCATAAGATTTCAACGCTGCAGTTATAAAATAGTGCCCATAGAAACAAGCAAAGATAATTTATTTGGAGTTTGCAATATTTCTAAAGTAGTAATGAAATATATAAGCTTTAATTAATTTACATGTCTGAAATTGCGTACTGTACATATTTTTACCTATATGTACAGTATGTATACACATACTGTATTTTTTTTATCCCCCTTCCCCTCATATTAAGAATTCGTCCGTTTTATACATCGTAGTAAAATACTGTCATATGCTTCAAGAAATAACGTACGTCCATATTGGCATTACATATCTTTAATTTTAAAATATTAATTAAAGCAATTTATTTAGTTTTATTTTGATGCAAAGCGTGTTTACATATGGGTTTTGAAATACAATGTAAGTACAGTCTGTTTTTGTTTTTCCACGATGTCTTTAGTTATAACAGTGTTTATAAACATTTATATAGCTGCTAATTTCTTCGGTTTAAAGTCCTCGCAGTTCTGTAAATAGTGGTCAACTTTCTGTAAACATTCAATTGCATTTACTGGAAATACATCAGAATAAACAATAAGATTTTCCAGCTCATCTTCATTTGGTAAATCCTCTTTTCTTCAGACAAGGTTTTTGGCAGAACATGTAGTCACTTTCGTTCTTTTGTTGGTGTTTCATAGCAACTAAAACGTTTAAATTTTTAAAAAGAGGGAGAAGTTCATTACGTATAAAGTTTGCTTGAGCACTTTCCCCGAAGAATTTTATTTTATAATAAGGTGTTTTTAGTTGTAAAGTATTTCCTTATAGTGTTTTATATTTCGTATATATATATAAATACAATAAACCAACCCAGTCCACGATCTTTTGCATTGTAATGTCCTTTTTGTTATATCGTGTTTAATTATAATGAGTTTTGACTGTATTATTAAAGTATAATATTTTGTTGTGTTGAAAACGAGTAATTGATTTAGATTAAAAAAATTGAAATATATTATTGGGTATATAAATAAGTTTTGAGGGATTTGAGGTGAACAAAACATGTTGTTGGAGAACAGAAACAATATTTTAATATTAATCAAAGTATGCTCCCTCTGAAGCTACAACTTTACCCCATCTTTTGGGCAGTGAACGTATGCCCCGAAGGACGAATTCCGGTTCCTTGGAAGAGATCCAGTTGTCCAGCCAATTTTTGTTGTCTTCATAAGAACTAAACCGTTCTCCAGAAAGTGCTGACTGCATCGACCGGAACAAATGGTAATCCGATGGCGTAATATCTGGCAAATATGGCGGGCGGGTGGGGTAGAACTTCCCAGTCGGATCCTTCTAAGTACTTTTTCACAGGTCGAGAAACATGTGGTCTTGCGTTGTCATGCTGTAAGATGACTTTGTTGTGTCTATTCTCCCATTACGGCCGTTTTTGCATGAGAGCTCATTTTAAACGCATTAATTGGGTTTGATACTGATCACCAGTAATAGTTTCTGACGGTTTCAGCAGTTCATAGTGGATCACACCCTTCTGGTCCTACCAGATACACAGCAACCTTTGAACCATGGATATTTCATTTTGGCGTTGAAAGAACTGGTTCACCTGGCTTCACCCACGCTTTCTGCCGTTTAGGGTTATCGTACCATATCCATCCATTTCTCGTTGGCAGTAATAATACGATGCAAAAAAAACCTTTCTTTTTGCCTTTGAAGCAGCAATTCGCAAATGGTTTTTCGACGTTCAAGGTCTCATTCCCGCAAAGCATGTGGAACCCAATTCCCTTCTTTTTGCACCATTCCCATGGCAGCTAAACGTTGTGAAATGCATGGTTGACTAACATTTAACGCTGCTGCTAGTTCTTTTTGGGGCTGGCATGGATCCTTGTCGAGTAAAACTTCCAATTCGGCATCAGCAATTTTTTTTGGGTGGTCCAGAACGTTCTTTATCACTGACGTCGAAATCGTTCCTTTTGAATCGTCTAAACCAATACTCATATGTTTTTATGGATGGAAATTGTTCACCATAGATTTCTGGCATAAAGCGATAGCTGTCGGCAGCACTTTTCTTGACAGTAAAGTAATGCACTAACACTTCCCACAAACGCTGTTTTGTCGGGACGAAAGTTGCCATTTTCCATAGAGTAAAACAAATACAACTTTGCACCTCAGTCGAACATCATATACTGACTCTGATAGCTGGCGTCTCGTACTGCGATATCGCAGTGTTGCCACCTTAAAATACATGAGAGCAGTAATAAGTACGACACTGAACGGAAATCCCTCAAAACTTATTTATATACCCAATAATTATACTGAAATGTGCCAGTTATTCTAAAACTTACAAACATATACTAATTTCATAATTCCCTAAATCTGAATGTGAAGTATGGTTGATTTTCTTGTTAATTATCAATATTTTGTAGTGCTATTTAGGATCTAATGCAGGTTATAATGAGTAGCATTTTTTTTTTTTTAATCATCAGGTGTAGATGGATGTAGTAGCACAAGGCTCAGCGAGTGGCAAAGGGAACTTGCTGAAATACAGAACGGCAATTTCACCCATTTAATTTCATTGTGCAATCTGCTCATGAATAATGTAAATTACTCTATCTACCAACAAGTAATTGGACACCCCTGCAATCGACGATATCTGCGGTCCTGATACACGTCACGGCTGCCGCCGTTAAATATCTTGTGGGAAACAACAACGCAACCAGTTGCATGCAAGATGCCGTGCAGTTCGGAGCACTTTGATTTCGAGAAAAGTGTAATCGTTGGGTATCACAGAAATGGCCGATCCATACGTGACATATCCAGCGAGAGTTGAAGTACCCAAAATCAACAGTGGCCTACGTGATTGGCAAGTGGAAAATGAGAGGTGACTGTTGGAATGTGCCCCGACCCGGCAGATCTACAAAATTGGGAGTTAGAGACCGATGGGTGCTGGCCAGAGAAATTCAGAAGAACCGCACCAAATCGATGGGCCACATCCACGAGGAGTTTCAACAGGCATCCGGGAGTGTTCTTTCAATGAATACCATCCATAAGGAAGCCCATCTGCTCGGTTATTGTGGACGTGCCGTCGCCCACAAGCCTTTGATAACCAAGTCCAATAGCGCTGCTCGGCTAACATGGTGCAAAGAACGTTGACAGTGGACCGTTGAACAGTGGAAACAGGTTCTCTGGAGCGGCGAATCAAGGTTCACCCTCTACCGTTCGGATGGCAGGGTCTGGGTTTGGCGTCTGCCTGGAGAATGCCTCCTGCCGGAATGTATTGTACCAACTGTGAAGTTTGACGGCGGTGGAATTATGCTATGGGGGTGTTTCTCCTGATATGGCACGGGACCCTTGGTCGCAATTCCTGGTAGACTCAACGCCGAGACCTACTGCACCATTTTGGATGACCATGCGCTTCCTACGTTGTGGCAGTTTTACGGGGTGGACCCATGTTACTTTCAGGATGACAATGCCACCTGTCATGTTGCGAGGTCCACCATGGCTTGGTATGGTGACAATAGGGTTAATCGAATTGACTGGCCTGCGCAGAGCCCGGACCATAACCCTATCGACCACCTCTGGGACGAGTTGGAGCGTCGACTTAAGGGGTGCCCCCACCATCCGTAATCGGTGAAGGAACTGACCTGTCTTCTCCAAGCCAAGTGGAAGAAAATACTGCTATCCGTCATACAACGCCTGGTTGAGAATATACCCCGGAGGGTCGCAGCTGTAATCGCCGCTCGTGGAGACTCCACCAACTATTGAAGGTGAATAAACTTCGTTTTCCTTTGCTATCACAGGTGTCCAATTACTTGTTGGTAGATAGTGTATATTGAACAAAATATGCAAAGGACTCTTCACTCATCAGTTGTTTCCACTACCATACATCAGAGTAGGAACAAATATACTTTCATACCTAACCATTCGAGAACTCCTGCACTTGTGAAATCCACTTAAAGCAGCTATAACTTTCATCTGAATTCGCTAGCCTACTGATTCCACCAGCTAATCTGTTTTCTCTGTGAAACATGCTTCTTAAGTTCACTCACACATTCACTTGGTCTAACTCTGTATCATTTGTACTTTTACTAGTTTCTTGTCTTCCCCCCAAGAGATTTCTTAGTATGCTCCAAACAAGAGCATAAGCTCACAAAACCCTTTCAATTGAGGCTTGGAAATGAGGTGGTGTGTATTGTTGATTTTGGTTTGACAAGTTTCCACCACACTATTTTGCTGAAAATTCTTTAATCACATCTTTTGAGGAGAGAAATGATTCAATATTTTTTATTTTCAGTTTCAAGATTTATGAAAGAAAGCCTGGATACTTGTCGGCAAGCCACTGTTCTGCTGTTTTTTTCTTCTCGTTGGTGTCTATTGCTCACCAAAGTATTTCAGATTTGTCAGATATGCAAGAAAATGGAATTGTTCTATGTTTAGAGAGAAACATTTCCTTAGTTCAAGCAAATAGTTACTTAATATCAGGCTTTTTTTTTCTTACTTCTGCTAACTGCATCCCTCTGCAGTCAGACACCACCAACTCACTCAAAAACTCAGTGGACAGATTATCTAAGAAAGAAACTCTTCAATCCTTCCTTGGAGATATCTCACCCCCTCCTTACTTTAGGACTCCCAGGCTTTTCCTGCAAGTTAAACTGCATAAAGCTGGTGGAATATTCTTTTTCTCAGCAGTAAACCTTGAAAAGAAATTGGTCCTCAAATGCAAATCTCTTGCAGCCAACCAGCCTCAGACTTCATCCACAAACTTCCCAATTCCTTTTCTCCAAGTGTAAATCTATATACTCTTGATGTGGAATCTTTGTTCCCCTCTGTACCATATTTTGAGTCCTACATGCTCCTCGTGAAAAAATTGATTCTTCATTTTGAACCACCTGGTACTCTTATCAAAGATCTTTATTATTGTTTCAACGCTGTTCATCAACACAGTTGTTTTGTTTTCAACAAAATTGTGTACAAGCAACATTCTGGTCTCCCCATGGGCTCACCTCTTTCCCCCTCTTCTTGCAGAAATTTACATGCAACATATTGAAGTTTCCATCATTCCTCAACTATTGAAGTTTCCATCATTCCTAACCACCCTTTTCAACCTTCTCTGTGGTTAAGATATGTAGATGACATTTTCATTAGCTGGTCACATTCAGAGTCTGAATTACAGACACTGATCAACTCCATTACGGAAAAATATCCTTCCATTAATCTCACTCTATTTAAGGAAGTAAACAACAAAATTGATTTCCTGGATGTATCCATCTGCAGAAACTCTGATCTCTCCATCACTCGTTCCGTCTATCGTAAACCTTCTGCCGCCAGTAACATCATTCCCTACAAATATTTCACTCTGCATCTCTACAAGCTTGCAGCATTGAAGTCTTATATCCACAGGGCTCATATCATTTGCAACAACCAATTTTCTCTTCAAGAAGAATTCTCCAAAATTTCTACAATAGCCCACTCTAATGGTTTCCCTGCTCTTACAGTCAACTTGCTCTTAAAGAAATATAAAAACAATTCGAAAATTGAATGCCTCCTTCCTCAAAAGAAAGAAAACCTGAAATTCTCTGGTTCTGTTCCTTACCATCCTTCCTATGCTTATAAGTTACAGATTCTTTTTAGAAGTTTTGGTTACCATCTTGCCATTAAATCTACCCCAAACATCTTGAAACTTCTACAAAGGGATAGGGACAAAGTTGAAAGCCTGAACCTCCCAGGAGTTTACTGTATTCCTATCTCTTCTTCAACAGGTGATAACTTATACATTGGAAGCACATACAGGAGCATTAACCACAGAATTTTAGAACATAAAAAAGATGTTTTGAAAGCCAATCCTAATACAATACAGCCTTATCTATTTTGACAATGGAAGACACGTCTGCAGTTCCCCGCTGGAACGAAGCAAAACGAATTGCTTCTTTTGACAATTGTTTTGCCCTCCGTTACCGTGAAAGCCTGGATATTATTTTCAACTCAATGACTTGCAATTCCGAATCTCTTCTCTACATCCCGATGATCTGGAGATCAATTCTAAGTTTTGGCAACAAAAATAGAAAAAATTAAAATGTAGAATCTGGCAACAATCTTAGTCCTCCATTGGCATGATGAAGACCTAAGATAAGGTCCAAAGCTCCCAACTTACGAACTTTCTTGTAAAAGTTTTTCATGTAACGTAACTAGCGTGATCAAGTTACCTTTATTTGTTGTTATTGTTACGTGTTTTGCCCATCGTCGTCAAGGAAGTTATTAGTATTTACTGCGAACAAATACTTCGGGAATCAAATGTAATTCAAGAAAAACTTTTCACGTACCTCTCAGTTGCAAGTGGTCGATATTCTAATCATTTGTATGGTTGTTCCCATCAGGCTCTTGAGTTTAGACATTTAAGATATTAGTTGGTACATTTTCTTCACGGGGGCCTAAAATTGAAAAGATATATTAATGTATTTGAGGAATTTTCAAGACTATTACTTGACCAGGATATATTTTAGTTGAAATACGATATATGTTTGTCTTCACGTGCCTCTCGTATTTCAACAAAAATATATCCTGGTCAAGTAATAGTCTTGAAAATTCCTCAAATACATTAATTTGTCTTTTCAATTTCAGGCCCCCGTGAAAAAATGTGCCAACTAATATCTTAAACATCTAAACTCAAGAGCCTGATGGAAACAACCATACAAATGATTCGAACATCAACCACTTGCGACTGAGAGGTAAGTGAAAAGTTTTTCTTGAATTACATTTGATTCCCGAAGTATTTGTTTGCAGTAAATACTAATAACTTCAAACTGAGAAATTGCATTTCACACAAAAGAACTATAACATGTAAAAGTTCCAACAGTTGAACCATTACTTGAATGGATTTAACTGAAAAAGAATAACAAAGAACTATGTAACAATGTCTTTCTCATTGACAAACACAGACACAAACCTATTGTTTAAATCAGTTTTTGCAACTTAATTTTAACTTGCTTGACATTTTCAGATTTTAATAGGTTGAGAACCAAAGAATTTTTTGTTGCTCATGAGCAAGGAATTGGTTGGGGACTACAGCATTCAGCATAGGTTAGAGAGATTTCCGAGTATGGCCTCTCTTAACTTGCACCCAGTATAAAGAGAGAAGGGGTATTGGAAATAATCCTGTCCTATGGGCATAATGGAGAACTATTCTCATGGTAAACCTAACCTGGTTACTGAAAGAAAGCTAGAAGAGCCTTTTCACCAAAAAGATCTGTTAATAAATCTAGTAAATAATTTCGTTTATTATGCCAATAAACAGAATTATTTACTAGATTTATTCTCTTTTGGTGTTTAGCAATCCTTACTAGATACTACAGCTACTAGATCTCCTGTTTTTCAGTATTTCTTTGCACTAATGGGAGTGCAATTTCTTGGGTACCATCCCACAAACCCCGTGGTTGTGCTACCATAATGAGAGGCAGAACAGAAGGAAACTTCCCACTAATCCTTCTATCAAAGATTTCTCCCTCAGGAAGAAAGCAGCCATGTTTAGTGACCCCAAATCGCTTAACTGTCAACTTACCCTCCCACTTATGGTAAATATCCTCCAAGTCTTGATGTATTCATGCACCACACGTCTTATTGTTGACTACAACGCATGGAGCTGATTGGCAATGGCCCTCATCGACTTGCTGGGGTTATCATTGATGATACCCTGGACTTGCTGGACAATCGCCTTTCCTGACAGCGTCCGACTGTTGAGAATTTTTATTTTTTTCCACTGAAGACACATGCCCACCAGAGGCCAGGAGCCCTTTTCTGATCTTGAACACAAAGGATCGGGTGACATTTAGGAAGGTTGCAATCTCTGTGGTTGGTGGCTAAGGCAACGAAAACGGCATGCCTTTTAATTTCTTGTGTTATATGTGAAGCTTCCATGTTGGGACTGCAAAAGAAAGAAAATATTTAGTTACAGTGTGGCCCTCTTATGGCCTCTACAAATAGCTGACGCATCCAGTATATGGGATGAGTGGTACCTCTACCACATGGCAGTAACTGATCACACAGCAACATCCACGGTGTTAGTGCAACGGTGGAGTGCTGTTACAGGTCAGACTTTGTCCTCCAGCACAGTTTAGCATTGTCTGCTTAACAGAGGATTGGTCATTAGCAGCCCATTGCTTTGACCCTCAACCACAGGTACCTCAGGCTGCAGTGGGGTCTCGAACACAGACATTGGCAGCAGGATTTGTTTTCTGACGTGTCACGATTCAACTTAATTCCCTATAATGGTTGCATATGTGTTCAAAGACATTTTGGTGAATGACACCTTGCAGCATCATGCTCGCCTAATGCCAAGCATCATGGTTTGAGGCACCATTCGGTTCAATTTGCGATCTCTTCTAATACCAATTGAGGGAATGCCCTTCCTTCAGAGTTGTCTTGGTGCTATATTCTAACAGAACAATGCTTGGCTGTATGTGGACCGGAATGTCCAAGACCTCTTGCAGGTAGGTACCGCTTCTTTCCTTGCATGTCTCTGGGGCGTAGTAGCTGAGTGACTGGCCCATGAAGTGCCTTCGCCAGTCACCACAAATGAATTCTGGTCTCACATAGAAGCAGCCTGGCAGGCTATTCCCCAGGATGATATCAAAAACCTCTTCCATTCAATGCCACACTGTGTAGAGGCTGTTATTGTTGTTCAAGGTGGCTTCACACGATACTGAGTTTTCGAGCAAAAAATCTTGTATAGCTCTACAAGAATCATGCTATTAAAATTCAAATGAAATCTTATTTGTGTGTATAGCTCTACAAATATAGATTTCATTTGAATTTGAATAGCATGATTCTTGGTGTTGCAATTTTCAAAAATAGTAGTGTAGTTAAGATCATATAACAAGCTACTGACACTCTTAAAAATATTAACATGAAATCATCAGCATGCAGCAAACTGCTGATACAACAGCTTCCTATTTCAATATTTGTAGTCCAGTGTCTGTTTTTAAGTGATGCAGTATTTTAGCAAGAAAGCATTTTTGCTTGCATTATTTTGTCTTTCCATTTTTGGTTAGGGCGAATTTTTCCAGTTAGTGTGTGATACAGCTGTCCATATGAAAAGCAAGGAAGTTTAGTTTGTACCAGTTCCTTAAAGGGGCTAACTCCCATCCTTATTTATTGACTTGGCAAGCTCCAGTTTGGTTGGAAAAGAAGGCATTTAAATTCAAATAGCATGTTTGTAGGGGAATGTGTGGGGTGAAGACACTTCACCTTTGGAAGAACCTTTAGTTCAAAAGTTGAAATCTTTTTTTTTTTCTTTAGTGTACCAGTTTTTCAAATCAGGTTTTGGGGGGGGATTTCTGTGGCTGTAGATAACTGAGAAATATGTAGGACAAAACAGTGCATTTCAGTTTACAACCACATTATTGCTAGATGTGCATGGATCTGCAAACTGATACTACTTAAATTGTGAAATTTGGAAGTAGTGGCTGTTCAACAAATGCCATTCTTTGTTTTCACAGTTGATGGATATGAAATCAAAAATGCATTTCTTTTTTTCATCTGCAGTGTGTTTATGTTAAATGTTTACATTTTGTGTTATTGTTATTTTATTTAGGATTGATGTCTTTCTGTAGTTACTTTACAGAATTACTGTGTGAACTATTTTCCTGATAACTTCAACGTGGGATCTGTACAAATACATTTGCTAAGTTAACTTATCCCATTGGGTGTGTGCATAAGTTCTACCTATTTTTGTAGGCTACAAAAAAAGAACACAACAAATAACGTACCTAGGATTTCACATAATTGCCATCATTCTGTATGACCTCTTGCCATCTGTCTATGAGTAGGTGAATCCCAGGCCGGGAAAAACTCCTGTATTTTAGAGTAAAAAAAGTCATGTAATGCCGTTTTCACATTGTCCACATCATCGAAGGCAAAGAAACACAGGTATGAATTGTCTCCTCGTTGCTTTGCAGAAACCTAGTGCGGAACCCAGTTATTAAACTTAGTGATGAACCAAAGCGCATGCATCCGTCTTTCGACTGTTGTTCTGTGTACCGACAATGTTTCCGCTAATTTCTGAACGGTTGGATGTGGGTCATTTGTTATGGCTTGGTCCACATCCTCGTCAGAAACCACTGATGGACATCCAGGACGTGATTGGTCTTTACAGCTTGTGTCTCCGTCCCGGAATTTTCGAAACCAATGGCAACATGTGCTATCCTCAACCGCATCCTCCCCATACACTTGACAGATGTTGCGGCAAGCCGCAGCTGCCGTACTGCCTTTATTGAACTCATACAGTAAACAATGTGTAATGTGCTCCTTATCACATGCCATGTTACACCGTCCATGATTTCTGTTACAAATGACTTACTTGGACAAACCAAGTGCTTCTATATACTCTACTGCCCCACGCTTATTGACCGAAGATTCAGCATTGCAGCGTCATCTGTGGCATAACTACTCCGATCACAATTTACATCTATTACAACAACGGGTAGAATGCGCACACACACAATAATAACTGATTATGCATTGTCTGTTAGAGTTAGTCTTGTGGTACAACTAATAACCAAAATGTGTTACTCAATTTAAGCTGTACAATTTCCTAAAGTGGTCAGGAATACATCAGAAATTAGCTTGTTCTAGTAGTATAATTTCAACATATAATGTAGTGTTTGCATCTGCACTTTTGCAGACTGAAGTAATTAGTGTATGTTAAGTCATCAGATTGTTGACTAAGTTTTTTTCTCCCCAGATGTACGGATATCTCTTTTTGGTGTAGCATTAGTTAATGTTGATCTAGCAACCAAGATTCAGATGCTTGATAAAGGTAAGGTATCATTTTATACAGTATATCTCTGACTTGGAAAAAATCCAAAAATATGTGCAAAAGAATAAACTTTTTTTTTTTCCTTTGTTTCAGACCACAGCAACATGAGCAAATTTTTAAATAGAATTCTTGGCATTGAAGTTGATTTACAGAATAGGCTATTTAAGTACTTTACTGACACTTTAGAAGCAATTATTCAGCAAGCCAAGAAAGCAGGTCGTTATGACCTTGGTATACTTGGTAAGTTACAGTATTTCTTTAATTCCGTCCAGTGTGTGCCATAATATCTGTGCATTATATCAATGAATCATGATGTTGCTTTTATATCTAATCATACTGTTGTGCTCAGATGGAGGAATTGTGTGTTGAGCTTCTGTACTGTCCTGACATGTACTGCAAATTCATAGTTAGACTTAAGAATTCAAAAGTTTGTTTCTTGGTTTAGCGACCCCCACTTTTAAGGTTCAGTAGTTAGGGTTTTAACCTGGTAAACTTACCGCTTGAAACATGCACGAGATTCTTCCACGAATTCGCAGAATTCTGCTTGTTTCATCATCATTTGGATCATCTTTGAGATTGATGCAAAATTGAAGATAATTTGGGGGGGATTAGTTGGGAAGGGTCTTGTTTTCTGTCTGGGGACGGTATTATTTCTTTCAAAAACGGAAGTTAAATGAAGGGAAAATTTCTCCCATAATCATAATTTTTTTCTCATATGTTTCTTCTTTCAAGTATTGTTAAATATCATTTTATTCTATAAATGTTTGCATTTCAGCTTAAGAATAGAGAAGAAAATTCCAAAAGGGCTGAGTGAAGATTTCTCCCATAAGTGTAACATTTTTTCTGCTGATGTTCCCACCATTCTGTGTTGCCATTAAATGTTATTTCCTCCTCTCCCCACAAATATTTGCATTTAATCATGATAAGGGAGGGCGACATTTTCTGAAAACAGAGGTGACGAAGTTGCAAAAATGTGTATGAATTGATGCATGGTGTTCAAAAAGCATTCATCCACTCCAAGCCACTTATCTAAACTAGTGAAAGCTTTTATATCTAGCATTCATGGGCCTCAGGCTGAGAGTTCTTTCAGCATAATGAATAAAATTGTCATCTGAGCCCCCCCCCAAAAGTGGAAGATATATCAGCTTAAAGAAAAAATTAAGCATTGGATGATAATTAACACATCAATCAGACATCTCTGAATTGACTGTATTTACTGTTCTTCACATGATATCAATCGCATCAGAAAATTTCATCGCCCTGGATTGGGAATCGAATCCGCATCTCCCAATTATCGCTCGAGTATGCTAACTGTTACACAACCCAGGACGAGAAAATCACAAGTATCTGAGTGTTAAGAGCATCGGAAAGTAGTCCGACCGCATTCTTAATCGAAGCAACTATGCTGCCATCTAGCGTTGTTAAGCATATCGCCAGTCGTCCTAGTATATAATGTGGAAGAAATATTCCTCTCATTCTAGTGAATTCAGAGATGTCTGATTGCTGTGTTTATTATCATGACATATTTTCCACGTATTATGAGAGGAATATTTCTTCCACATTATATGCTTGGACGACTGGTGATGTGCTTAATAACGCTAGATGGCAGCACAGTTGCTTCAATTAAGAATGCGGTTGGCAACTTTCCGATGCTCTTAACGCTCAGATACTTGCGACTTTCTTGTCCTGGGTGGTGTAGCGGATTCGATTTCCTCTCCAGAGTGATTGAATTTTCAAGTTTTCTGATGCAATTGATATTATGGGAAGAACAGTAACAATTCAGAAATGTCCGATTGCTGTGTTAATTATCATGATGTATTTTCCACGTATTATTAGAGGAATATTTCCTCCACATTGTATAAGCAATGGATGGTATGCAGCTGCAGTCAGCAAAAGACAAATATGGCTGTGGAACTTGCTCAGAAAAAAGCATGTCTTGCTTGCAAGATACAACTTTAGCTGTAGTTTCCTAGCAAGTAGAGCAAGATAAAAAAAGAACTGTTTGAAGCCATTTTGTTTTGTTTTAAATTGTAATTATATATTGTGTGAATACCATGATGTGCTAGAGTTTAATAGTTTCGTAAATAAATTGCAGTGAACAATTTTGTCTAGCATTCGTCATCATGCTGCGTTATGGTCACACTTTTTCGCGGATTGTCCTGATTTTTCACCCGTTTGAAAAGTTCAGTTTTTTTATTTTTCATCAGTCTCATGGTTGTTAAAAGAATCTTTTTCACCAGGTATAAGGCTTGCTAACATTTAGATAATCTGCTTGCATGCATTGGTCAACATTTAGAGTAAAATTGTCTTCAGTGCATTGAGTAAGTTTTTCCCCAAAGACCAGTGTTTATAAATTATCTTCAATAGAAGCAAACATTACTGCTGCTGTGGGAGTCTCACATTTCTTACCTGGGGTCACTTTGTTCCCTGTTTTCTTCTTGTCTTACTTTACTGAGACTAGCTATCAAAGCAAATTTAATAGGGAAGGAAAAACAGTCTCAGAGTGGGCGGTTAAAAATTTTAAGGACATCCAAAGTTGAAAACTATCAGTCATCACAATATCTCTGTTAAAGCAAACTTCAGTTAGCAAGAGTTGTGTGTGATATATTTAGATTTATTCATAATGCTGCTAGAGTTTAACTAAAACTGGCTGGAAAATGCAAATTCTAAAGATTGGCTTCAGTGCCACCCAACAGACAGACACCAAGAAACATTTTTATTATACTGCAAGTTTGCACTAAAAAGGTCACGTGGAAGGGGCTAATTACACCAAGTTATTTATTATCCATCAAACGTCATCAAATATTTATCCATGTTGAACCCCAAAACTTTGGAAGCAGGAATTGTAGCAGTAGAAAAACAAATAAACAAAATGCACACTGGTTGCACAAAAAGGTGGAGTTAATACTCACATTGCAAAAAAAAAAATCGTATGAACAATAAGCAGTCGTAATTCATGCAGATCATATGGTAATGTCAAAAGGAGTTTTAGACAAATCATCTCTAACAGTGCCATTGCTTCCCTATTTTCTTATGGTGTGAAAAAACTGGTTACTATGCTGTTTTTGGTTTGCTTCGTATGTGAAAGATTTTTTTTTTTTTTTTTTGCACAAGTTGCTTGAAAAGATAATGGGTTATTTGATGGAAGTCTGAATAATATAAGGCAAAAATTAACAAAAAGTTGAAGTTCAAGTGCAGTTTTGTTCAAATGATGGTCATAATAAGGCTTTTCACTTTTGTATTAAAGGGGTATGCTACGACAGGGAAATCTGTTTGAATCATTAAAAATTACCATTTTGCCTCTGAAGCTGTTTAAAGTTCTGCAGTCATTCATGGATAGTCCCTATGTAAATTGATAATGTTTTTAGTATGCTTGAGGAAGAAACTGCTAAGGAACTTAATAAGCAGCTTCTTCCAATTGAAATTATGGATTACACATAGTATGCAATGCTTTCCAATGCAGTTTTCAAGCAGCAAACTAAGAATCAAGCGGAGAGGAAGGGGGTCGTTCAAAGGATTTTTCAGAAACTCTAAAAGGATTTTTAAAAGTTGTAAATTAAGCCTTTTTCTGAAAAAGAAAAATGTCGAACATGCATAACTTGAGAACATTTTAGCAGCTAAATGTGAATTAGAGTTGTTATATGATGTAGAAAGGTATGTGAATCCAATGAAGAAATCTCTCATCATACAACAGTGCTGAGACGGGCTGGGTTCGAACCAGGCTCGGGCTGCATAATATTGGGTTAGTGCAAATGAAATGTCCTGCGCGGACGAGCAGTGGAGCCCTACCACAGCGGAACGGAACCACCCACGGGTGTTGCGGGTATTCCGTCACAGAGCTACTATAAGTAGCTAGCACGTGCGTGAAGAACAAGGTTCACGCGTGGTTTGTTTGGACGTAACGTGGCTTGCAAAGGAAACGTGCAGATGCTGGATTTGAGAGTCACCTTCCTGTATGAATTTAAACTGTGCCATTCTGCAGGAATTGCTGAAAACGTTAGAGTTTGGGGAGGATACAGCCAACGAACGAACCATTCGGTGATGGTTTGTGAAGTTTCAAAGCAGAGATACAGACCTGCAAAATGAAGCATGTGGTCACTGACCCATTGCTGTTTCTGACAATGTTCTGTTACGTGTGGTTGAAGCGGACCCCCGAGAAATGTGTCATGAGATAGTGGCAGAGGTAGTGTCCACCACACAACAGTTGTTCAGTCTGACTGTGCCGGGTAAAGTAAAAAGAGCTGTACGTGTGGCTGCTGCACGAGTTGACAACTACGAACAAGACTAGGCATTTGGAAGTCTGCAAGTCGCTGCTTGCCGGGAATATAAATAGGAACCTCTACTGCATTGAATCGTCACCTGCAACAAGAAGTGGGTCCTTTGTGATAATCGGAAAGGATCTGCACAATGGTTAAGCAAGGCACAGCCTGCTGGGCGGCATCTTAAGCCACCCCTCCACACCAAGAAGATCCTGCTCCTTGTCTGTTGGTCCACAGCTGGAATAATTCATTGGAGTTTCTTGGCAAGAAGCCAAACCATCACTGCAGAACATTATTGTGCTGAATTACACCAGATGCACCAGAAATTGCTGCAGAAACAACGGCTTTGGTCAACAGACATAGTGTTCTTCTGCTCCAGGACAACACCCACCCTCATGTCGCACAACGAACGATGCTGACACTAAGTGCCTTGGGCTATGAAGCACTGCCTCATCCTGTCTATTCCCTGGACTTGTCTCCGACAGACTATCACCTGTTTCGTCGCCTGGATCACTTCCTGTCTGGGAAACAGTTCACGACCGACAACGAGGTTGAACATGCAGTTGATGACTTCTTCGGGTCCCAGCCAAGGGTTCTTTTGTTCCGGGATCATGGCCTTACTGGACAGATGAGAACTATGTCGATGCCGAGGGGTATTATTTTGCCTAGGTAAGTTGTCCTACTTCTCCGTTCTCGCCATCCACTCGTGCTGGTCCTTTGCCAGACATTTCGTTCGCACCAACCCAATACTTACTAGAGTTTGGGATCGAGCTGTAAGAGGGGGATAGAATTTTCTCTTTTTTTTTTTAACGTGCTTTTGTACGATTTATCACTCAAGAACTTTTTACACTTTGCAGTTGTTAAAGAGAATTCAGCAACTGGGTCTGTATGAGGAGTGGAAACTCAGAAGAGCTATTCATTCCGGGCTTGGGTAAGAAATACCATAGGCCATGAAATACTGGATTTCTGCAAAGGAAAAGTTTCTCCAAGAACTATGGATAGTAGGTGGCACGCTTTCTTAAAATGGCAAGCGGATATTAAGTTTAATATGCCGAAGGTTTTTTAACTAATTTTTTTTTTTTAATGTTTCAAAGGGTAATTTTGTTCGTCGCAAATGATGTTTGACTGAAAATTGAGTATATATATATATATTTTTTAGCTGTGATATATTTGGGGTGAAAGTTGTATGTGTGAGTTTTGAGTATTGTAGAGTTTGTTGTTCAGATTTTACATCTAAGTTTTTTAAAGTTACTTAGGATTCAGATTATAGATTTGTGTTTATAAATTTTGAGAGGAAATAACAATAATATTTACATGTCCTCTGGTCAGGAGTCAGACCAAATTCTATAACCACATGTAGGAAATGTTTGCTAAAATGTAGGACTTCTTGACTTGAATATGAAAGGTGATTGGCCTACCATAATTATAGTGTTATTCTTGATCTTCAGAAGGGAAAAGCAGTGGTCTTCAGTGAGTTTGACAAAGGCTAAATAAATTGTAATGGCCAGACAAGTGGATCACAGCATTTCCGAGACAACAAGACTTGTGGGGTGGTCGTAGTTAGCTATGGTTAGTTCTAACCTTCAAAAAGTGTTTCAAGGAGGGAAAAACCACAAACCACAGACAAGGTGTGGGTTGAGCCTGGCTCATTGTTGCTTGGGATGAGCAAAGACTATCCAGTGTGGTACAAGCCAATAGAAAGGATACATTGCCACAATTTGCTGGTCATTTGAATGCTGGTGATGGAAATAATGTGTCGCCACACACAATACATCGAACCCTGTGGAAAATGGGGCTGCATAACCACAGGCTGCTCGAAGTGCCCATACAGGGGTGAAAGAGTTCTGCCTTTTTGGAAGTCATCTGGGGAGTTCCTGAGATTGATACAGAAATGCAATGATTGCAATAAAACAAATTAGATCAGTATAAATATGGGATTGACATTATTGGTTTGGTGTAAGCACATAGGCTGAAATAAAATTCTTATTCATTCCTAAAAAAAGGTTAGACAATGTTATGGCTTTTATACACAGTCGAGTCACATTATTGTGACCACCTCCTTCTTTTGACGTCAACAGCATGTGTTGCGAGCTGGCTTGGAGGGTATATAAGGTGTGCTGTAGACAATCTGAAAACATATCACTAGTTGTTACATGGATAAAAGGAACGATGTATCAGATTTGCAGAAAGAGCTTTCGGGCCAAGGGTGTCAGAATTTCTGAAACAGCGCAGTTTGTGAACTGTTCGCGTGCTGCTGTGGTTAAAGTGTATCGTGATTGGAGAAATGGCACCATTACGAATAAGTGATGTGGAAACTGCGGAGCACCACGTGCCATTCATGTGAGAAGTGAACGTCGGCTGCAAAGGTGTGTGAGGGCCAATCGACATGCTACAGTAGAGCAACTCGCTGGCCGAATGAAAATGGGGCTACCAGAAGTGTGTCTAAAAGGACAGTTCAACAAACCCTGCTGTGCATTGAGCTCCAATGCAGACTGATGGTCACTTCACGTATGCTAACGAAGGTGCGTCGGCAGAAAAGGCTTACGTTTGCACGGCAGTATTGGACTTCTGCTACAATGGGCACGCAAGCATCAAAACTAGACCTTGAATGATTGGAAGAAGGTTGTCTGGTCCAATGAATCTCATTTCCTGTTGCACCGTGTGGATGGCCGGGTACATCTGCGTCATTTACCTGGAGAAGTCCCGGGATGCACCGTGGGATGAAAAGAAGCCAGTGGAGGAAGTGTAATGCTTTGGGAAATGTTCTGTTGGGAAACCCTGGTCCCAGTAATTCATCTGCCGGAAACTATGACAGTATTACCCTCTAGTAGTGACTTCTTTCAGCAAGATAGTGCGCCTTGTCACACTGCCCGGATTTTTCGAGAATTGTTCCTGGAACATGAGAAAGACTTCCAGGTATTGCCCTGGCCTCCAAATTCCCCAGACATCAATCCAATCCAGCATCTATGGTTTGTGTTGGAACAGCAAATCCGATCTGCCCGAATTGTTGGAGAATGGTTCGCGGAACATGAGGAAGACTTCCAGGTATTCCAAATTCCCCAGACATCAATCCAATCCAGCATCTGTGGTTTGTGTTGGAACTGCAAATCCCATCTGTGGTTGCTCAGATACCACAAGATACCTGTAGAAATATTGTGGTATTCATGCCTCACTGCATAAAAGCTGTTTTGGTGGCAGGTGGAGGACCAACATCATATAATGCAGATGGTCATAATGTTTCGGCTCTTCAGTGTGAGAAAATATATTGAAACTCTTGAATAGCTCTTGAATTTTATTTGGAAAATTTTGTATGAACCCTGGAACAGCATACTGTGTGGTTCAGTAGATCATCAATGAAGCAGTGTCTACTGAGTGTTTTTCCAGCAGTGTATTTTTATTTGTTTGAAAGTTGCTGATGGAATGTTGCCATAAGTTTTTTTTCCTGGAATCTTCCTAGATCTTGGTTCTGGAGCTGATATGGTGAAAAGAACTAAACATTATTCTTTTAAGAGGGAGCATGTAACAGGAACAGCTGTAACAGAATTACATACGGTAAGTACTTTAATTTCATATTTTCTGTGTGTGATGTACCTATTTTTATTGAAAGGCTAATACTATATCAAATGCACTGTTTAATTTAAAAATTTTCTTCAGGGAACTTCATGGTAATTGACCTTGTGAAAGAACTAGTAATTCTGCCTGTGTAATTTTTCAGAAGCTGTGGTTTTGTCCCCTTCCCCTGAAACTTGTTTCCAGATTTGTAAAAAAGGAAAACAAATTAATATAAAAATTTAATGTTTGCAAAATAAATAAAAAAACATAGAAGCTCATGTGTATTATAGCAGGTTTAAATTAAATGTAGTAAGAAGTTGCCATGTACTGAAGTTTATTCCTGGAAATCTGTGAAAAAGTTGTTTGCATGAATAAAAACTGTAACATGTAATTCCATAATACATATAAATAACTACACTCATGTCCATAAATTAAGGATGACTTATATTTTCATAGCATACTTTTATTCCAACAGGATGCAGATAAAAATATTGTAATAAGGAGTAAACACAGATGAAAAAGATATGTACACACACATAAATAAGCACGAAATTGTGCTTATGAATAGAGAAAATCGATAAGAGAACAAAACATACCATTTTTAACGTTGGCTCACAATAACTAAATTTGATGGGAAAAATTAATAATTTTTCATGGATCATTTTAATAGGGTACATGTCCACCCCTGACTGCAGTGTATAATTGGCATCAGCGGGCCATGAGATTGTCCAGAAGATCTTGAGGGAGGATTCTCCATTCTTTTAGTGCCATCACCGGGTCGTTTTTGGTGCCAGGTGGGGGATCACTTTCAGCAATGCGCCTTCCCAGGGTGTATGCAGCTTACTCCATTCAGTCGATCCCTTGCTCTCCACAGTTCATCAACACTTGATGATTGATGAGGACATACGTTATTGTCTGTAAAAACATAAGAATTTCCCACAACGCCACAAAACAGCCTTACATGTTCTAAATGACCTCCTCACAATAGCCTGAGCATCCATTAATCATAATCCCAGACCAGACCATTAACTCCACCACCCCTATAATGGTTGATTTCTATGATGTTTCTGGCTGAATAGGCAGTGCAGGGTTCTTACCGGATGTATTGTCGCCTAGAGTCTGACGGAAAACAAAATCGGCTTTTGTCTGTTAGCAGAACGTTGCCCCATCCATTGCTCTTCACTTTATGTGGAGTGTTGACACCATCGATAGCGAGTGCTGGGGTCAATGAAACACACCATACAGGTTTTCGGGCATACAATCCGAAATGGTTCAAACACCTTGTCACGGCTTTTAATGTGATATGGTACCCATGCTTGATTCCAGCTGATTTGCTAACTTGCCAACAGTTATTCAATGAGATCTTTTAGCTGTTACAACAAGATATCAATCTTGTGATGGAGTAGTTTTACATGGTCTACCACTACTGAACCTTCTGGTAGTTATTCCATGTTCAGAAAAATGTTTCCTGATCCATGATACTACTCTCTGTGTAATTCCAAACTCCTTCACTACATCTCTTGTTGTGCGCCCTTCTTCCAGTTTACCAACAATTCCCCCACGAGTGAAATCATCCAGACGAGTTCTTTTGGATGTACTACAAGTCAGCATAACAAGTTAGTAAAATCATGCAATGCATTGATTATGGTACGCTTTCCAACATACCAGAAAGCATTACTCAAGTTATCAGGATAATGGCTGTGGAATAAATCTCGCTCCTGTGCCCTGACCTTTGACCCCATTTCAATGATATTCAACAGAACCGGTTTAGTATACCTCCGGAACAACATAAGGTTTTGTCACAATCAAAGCATTTTTATGTAAGTTATGACGCATAAGGCGATGGAATGGACCCCGCTCCTATGTCCTGACCTTTGACCCCATTTTGCCCATTTTCAATAGGGTTCCTTCCCAGGTTGTCCCCTACCACATACTAAAAAATCGAATCATTTTTACGCAAGTGATTGTGTGGACAAGCAGACGGACAAAGTTGGAGCATATACGCTTCTTCAACCTACGGTTGGAAAGCATGAACAGCAGCAAAGGCAGATCCACCCTTGAAAACCTACACAAGATTTCTTAACCAACGACTTGCGAGTCCAAAATTTAGCCTTTGTCGTTGATCCTTAATTTTTGGACATGAGTGTATATTGAAGATTGAATCCATAATGCACAAATAAATTATGTCAAAAAATGTTGGTTTATTTTTCACTAAGGCATTTGGTAAAAAATAACGAGAGGTAGACTATTTGATTAATATTATCTATTGTACTGTTCAACATGATAGAAAGAACCAAAGTACAAGGTAATGCTAATAAGTTCTCGGCATCACCAAAGAGGAAATGGGCTGGAGCCATGAAACTTACAGAATATTCCACAAATTCACCCTGAAGTTCAACACACTTAATAACACAGTGTTTCTGGAGTTTCTTTAACCCTTCCAAATAATGTTCTGAAGTCTGATCACTCAAATACTGCTCTGCTCCTGATATCACCTCCTAATATTTTGAAAAATGCTTCTCAAACTTTTTTTTAAGGTTTGGGAACAGGTAATAGTTTGATGGAGCAAGATCTGGTGAGTAGGGTGGATGGTCTATGCACTTAAACCCCAGATCCCTCAAAACGTCCATTGTTTTTCCAGCCTTGTGAGCCTGTGCATTGTCCTGCAAAAAGAGAACGCCTTTCCGCAGTTTTCCTCGCCTTTTTTCCTTCAACGCCGCCTCTAATCTGCACAGCAATTTGGAATAGTATTCAGCATTTATTGTTTGGCTGTTTGGAAGGATAGCCAGTCAGTAAAACGCCTTCCAAATCTCAAAAAATCGTTGCCATGGTGTTTCCTCCATACCTTTGAGTCTTGAATTTCTTTGGCCTTGGAGAACCCGGGTGCCACCACTGCAGGAACTGTTGTTTCATATCTAGATCGTAGTGATGTAATCACGTTTCATCAATAGTGACAAGTCGCTGCCAAAAATTATCACCAGATCGCTCAAAATGTTACAAAACCAATGTGGAAGTGTGTCCACTCATTTTAAGTTTCTCAGCAGCATTCAAACATTTGGGTAGCCACTTCACTGACATCTGTGTATCCAAGTGCTCATGAATTATGAGCCCAACACATTCCCTGGATATCTCCAGTGTCTCAGCTATTGTTTTAGCCGAGATTCGCTGATCGGACAAAATCAAGCCGTGAACATGATCAACAATTTTGGATGTTGTCACTGTTGAAGGCCTTCCAGTTCGTGCTGCACTCTCGGTCTTGCTCTGCTGCTGATATCACGTTTCACGCTGAAAGTTGGCACACCATTTCTTCACAGTGGAATATGATGAGCACTTGTCACTTAATGTTTGCATCATACTCTCATAGATTTCCTTTGCAGTTTTTTTCTGCAGTAACAGAAATTTCACGACAGCCCAGAGTTCCACATTCGAAAATTCTACACTTTGCATTGACATGATTCAGTTCAGGACGTCAAACATTTGCAAAAAAAAAAAAAGAAAAAAAAAGAGCTATTAGTCTGAACACTTTACAATAATAATAAAAAAACTGCAGTGATAAAATAATGCTACAATTACAGGAAGTGGGTTAGGTTGAGAACTTTTCAGCATCCCCTCGTATTATATACATTACCTTTGTCCAAAGCGGAGTAATTTAACTGAAATATTTGTGTAAATAAATTCTTCTTTGATGATTTTAAACCTAGAAGGAGGTGGTTTTATATATATATATATATATATAGCAATAATAAATGTGAATGCACTGGTGAATGAAACTTAGGGTTATTATTCTGAATGACTGTTCAGAACTTTCATGAAATCAGTGTTTGAATAAATATCTCCATTTTGCTAGGGGAATTTTGTTTTCTGTGAGAATGATAAGAATGAGGTCTGTTACTTTCTTTTAAACCTTTTATTGAACTTCTGTATAGAGTTTAATGCACCTTTAATGGCTTCCGTAGACTTGCAAGAAATCCTCTTTGTGCTTATGGGTTGATCTGTTGACATAACTGCTGAGCGTGTTTCCATCGACTTATGAGAATTTGTCAATCTGCAAAATCTTCAGGGATGTTTGTATGACATCCCAGGATGCCCCACTGCACAATCTGTTTCACTTCAATAATATCCAGAAAACACGTAAAATCTTTACCCCAGGCCAATAGTGTCTCCAGCACATACGTTGTTCAGAGTAAAGAAAATCTCATCCAAAGGGTCATTGATTCATTGGCTGTGTTGTGCTTCATCGTCTTGTACCTGTACATACCTACCAACTACGACAGAATGCCCGTAGTTTCTACAGATTTAGTTGTCTGGCTATGGAATTCATTGTTGAAACTACATATTCTACAAGGGTTTTTTTTTTTTTTAATATTTTGCTATTTTTGTATGAAATTCTTGAGCGGATTTGCGGAATTCCTGTTTTTTTTTTTTTTTAAGATTGATGCAAAACTGAAGAGAATTTGGGGGTGGCATTTTCCCTCTGAGGATGGTATTTCGTGTTTCAAAACTTTTGAAAACGGTAGCTAAGCAGAGTAAAAAAAAAAATTGGCCATTACCGTTATTTCTTTTTTCTTCCGATGTTGCCTCCCCGTAATCTTCAATCCAAGAAATTCGCCTTTTTCATTATTATTTTGGTCATTCACGCGATCAATGCCCAAGTAAACAGACATTCGGAGGATGCAATTCCGTCGTTACGAAACTTTCCAAAACTGAAGGTCGGTGGAGTTCAAATTTTTTCAGTAATCATAATTTCTTTTTTCTCGCAGTGTTATTGCTAAATAACATTTTACTGCTTAAGTATTTTTATTTCAGCTTGAAAATAGGGGGGAAATTCCAAAACCGAATACTAGTAACATGTTCAGGTGCATGTGTGTCTCATAGCCACTTTAAAATATGTATAGTAATATTATGCTTTGCCTGCCATAACCTTTATCAATCTCTTTCTGTTCACAGTATGGTTTTCTGCATCTAGTACATGCTTCTTCAGTCACCAATGATTGATTTCACACCTGCAGTCCACCTTGTTCTCTTGGTATGGAATTTCATACCACACAATGTAAGATCTGTATGGAACATATTTCCTGTGTGACGGCTAAATGGACAGGCTGCTAGCTAAATATCCAAGTTGGGTTTGAGTTTCGATGAGGGAATGGTTGGTGACCATACCACCCATTACCTCATCTAAACTCAAACCTAGGGTGTGTTTTCCCTGCTGCACTGGTTCTGTTTCTTTTCTGGGATTAATGGCCCTAAATTAGAGATGGGTGAGAAAGGGAAAAGTTGCAAATCCTGTACACAGTCATTTAATTGCTCCCTAGTTTTAAATTTAAGGAAGTTTTGCTCCTCGAATTGAAGCAGTTATTTTTCTCCCTGGTATTGGGTCTGATGGCATTCACCATAACATTCTACAGTATCTTTGACCATTGTCCCTGCTTGTCCTTTTTGGTAAACAGAATTTTGTCTGAACACCATTTTTTTTACTTAATGTAATATTCTTCCTTTTCAAAAGCTCTGCAAACAGCCAGCTCCTCTCAAGCTACTAGCATATTGCACTCACAAGTTGTATGTGTGAAGTTATGAAACAGGTGGTTGATGCCCAGTTGGTTCATTATCTAAGATACCACCTTTATAATACAGCTTCTATTATTGTTGATAACCTCATAGCCATTTACTTCACCTATATGAAATACTCTGTACCTGTCATAATTTATGCCAGTCTAGCATTGGTGAAGGTTTCTTAGCTGAACAGTTGTACATTGATTTACAGAACTGAAATTTTATTCATCAACATTTCCTATAAATACACAATTGTCAACTTCTGAGTTTCTTTTCGAACACCAGCTTTAGTAAATCAGTTAACTTGACTCTTGGAAGAGCAACAACTGTCCATATCCTGGTACATAAATCTGGTTTGTATATTAGAATGCTGATAAATTTTACTATGCATTCATAAAGAATATGTTCCCATAAGCACCTTTATCTGGAGTAAAAGACTAGCAGAGTTATATTTTCTGATATGGTCTCTGTGATTTTGTGTTTCTAGTGTTATCAGTAGCTTTTTTAGTAGTTCAGATGTTCCTTTTAGTGGTTCCAGACACCCATTATAACAACATTTAGTGTTTAATTCGGTGTTTGTGTGTGTTTTGCTTTGTAAAATGCGCATTCACTTTTTAGGTTACCTACTTACATTTACTTTTATTACATGGTCATTGATTACTTCCATTAGATATTTCAAAATTAAATGTTCTCCTTGTGGCTTACTTATTCTGAATTGCACCAATGTTTTTTTCTTGATGATATTGTATCCCTCGAATTTGTAAGCAACAAAGCTGCTTCCATTTGCATAAAATGTGTTGTACAATTGCAGTGTGATTTCCCGTGGTGTCATATGCAGATTAGGTGGTATCATTTACATCAGATGTGCAGTTAAAACTGTTGCAAAAGGCTTAGTTTATTATGTATGTAGTTTTGTGTTATGTATTAAGATACTTTACCATAATGTCTTTCCTTTCATTGTAGGTGCGTGTCGAGAGAGGTCTGAGTTGGGAGGAAGCTACAGAAAAATGGGCTGAGCTTACTGATAAAGATGAAGGGTTCTATGTTTCTTTACAAGTAAGCATTTCAGTTTGATTTCCTCAGTTTTTAAAACATTTGTGTGTGTGTGTGTGTGTGATATAAACTCAAATTAAAGTTTCAAAATTAGATGGAAATCATAAGTCATTAGCAAAAAATTTGCTACCATGTGCAGGGGGGGCAGCAGTTTTGTGTTGTAATTCAGGGAAGATCCAAGAAAAGATTATTTCAATCAAGTGCATGTGTTAGGAGAAATAAACCAATGTTCTGAATTCAGGTTTCAGTATCACGTGAGAAATGATGAAAAAGCCAGACAGTTATCATTACACACCTATGTACTGAAATAGTGTCCAAACTTGTGTTTTGGTATAGACTGCTAAAAATAAAAAATAAGCCAGCAGAATTGTTGTTGGTTTGCCATAAAGGGATGTTAGGTCAAATATGCAGTTCGTATTTTAAAATAACTGGGAACTAAAGGAGAAAAATGTCATCTGTTCGTAAAGACTGAGAATGACCCCCCCCCCCCAAGAGCCAGAACATTATGACCAGTGTGTCGTTATGTAAATCGAAGCGACTCCAAGTAAATGACAGCCTGTTAAGGTCATAAAATGATATAAATAAAACTTGTACTGAACTCTGTTAAGCTGTGTTATGCTTGTTCTTCAGATGTGAAAGGCAGCTGACTTACACGAGTTTGACGACACAGGCCAAATTGTAATGGCCGGACAACTGGGTTAGAGCATTTCCAAGATGAATGACAAGAACTGTGTGCAAGGTGTGTGCAGGACACGGCTCACAATGCTATAGGTGAGCAAAGGCTGTCTCATATGATACAAGCCAAAAAAAATAAAAAGAGAGAGATTGCTGTAGTGCAGCTTTTCGGTAATTTGAATGCTGGTGACAGGAGTAATGTGTCACAATACATCGAAACACGATGGGAATTTTCAACAGGGTTAGTGTATTTTTAGTTGTAGATTGACACTGGAGTGTATGTGGTCGTATTAGAATAATATAACCACTTACCTGCCTACCTAATAATGGGAATAACTACCCTTGGCCCAGATGACAGCATGGCCTGGATGCAGTGAGGTCCCGAAGATGATGTGGTTGTGGGTTGGCACCTCGAACCTGTCGATCCGAATAGTCCCACAAGTGCTCTATGGGATTGAGGTGGGGGTGATTTCGCCGTCCAAGGGCGAACGGAGAACATCGCTACCATGTTCCTGAAACCAGTCGTGCACCCCCTTAGCGACGTGGCGTAGCGCATTGTCCTGTTGGTAGACACCATCACCACCAGGGCGAAGGGAGGTTTGTGGTCAGCAAGGATGGACCTGTAACGATTGGCATTCAGGGACCCATCCAGTGGTCTCAAGTCACCCCAGGAAAACATTCCCCTGACATGCACACTGCCACCGCCAGCCTGTACGTGACTGACAAGGGTGCCCAGGTGTTGGTTCTCGTGTGTCTGACGTCGTATCCACCATTGCCTATCACTTCTTTGGAGTAGAAACTTCAATTCATCAGAGGAAGGCAACCTTTTCCCACTCTTCCACTGTCCAGTGATGGTAGTCCTATTCAAACTGCAGGCATCATTGCCGATGGACCTGGGTTAACATGGGCATGCCACCCCGGTTGCGCAGTGGTCTAAGTGATGGCCTCTGATCATTCGTCCGAAAGGGGTCCTAATTCGAATCCCGGGGAGACATAGATGCTGTGTTTGTCTTACGGCACTGGCTCACTCCCTTTCCTGGAACCAGTCACCCTAAATTAGGGGCGGGCGACTGCTTATAGCCCATTGAGTTGCTCGCGGTGGTTGTTAAACCTTGAATAAAAAAAGAAAAAGCATGGGCACCTTGACGCAGCGTTGACTCCGAAGATCCATGCGTAACAGTCTTTGCCCTACTGTTATCAGGGGCATGTACCTGGGTGCTGCAGCGTTCATATGCGTGGTCAATTGCTGCATTGTTACGCGTCGGTTGCCCTTTACCAGTCGACGGAGGCGACGTTCTCCTCTGGGCTCCAGAGTTATGACGTCGGGAGGTACTTGGTGTGCCAGCAGTACATTCTTGGTACACCCTTACTACAGCACCTCACGGACAGCCCCCAAAGTCTGCTGTTTCTGAGATGCTTCCACCCATGGCACAATAGCCAATGATCATTCCTTTTTGCATGTTTGTTAAATCACTACCTCTGCCCGCTGTGCTCATGTCATGCACTATGGCTCATCTGTCCTGGCTGGCAACTTATCTCCATGTGGTCGACCTTGTCACATGCACTCTGTGGCACGCCTGGGTAGGTGGGTACCCTGGGATTCTGGGGGTGGTTATATTATTCTGATACGACTGTATTACATATGTGTTGTGTCTGTCTAGTATAAAAATTTGCATTCAAATTCATTTGTGGGGGTCTTGAATTAGTTCAAATATCATTCAAGCAACGAGAGATAGGCATTTTGTGCTGTCTGGTAACAGTAGTAAGATATATTGATTTCCATACAGAATTAAAGATCAGGCCTTATACATGCTATGGTATTTTTAACCTGAAATTGTGGCAGAATTAGTATGGAAGTTATTCCACAGTACTGGACTTGGATAGAAAATATGTGACTTATTTTTAGGGTTAATAAGATTTGTGAATTCAATCTGGATCGGCAAGGGCAGTTTCTGAGGTCCACCACATAATACAATATGGTACTATAATTTTAAAATTATCGAAAAAAAATTTAGGAATCAGATTTACCTTATGTATTTAAATATTGTTCATACCATGTTAATACTTTTATTTCACATTTTCATATTCTGTGTCGCTCACTGAAAGCAAAATCATGAAGATTTAAGAACAGTGTTTTGATTCACAACTTTTTCTCTCTTTCCCCAGAGAAACAAAAAAGTTGGATCTGTTTGTTTATTGGTACCTATTAAAGAAAATCTGTAGGTGAACAGTTTTTTAAGTTTCTTAGGGCTTTGGCAGGTAGAAAAATAAATCTAGTTGTCCAATAAAGTCTGGAATGGAGACTTTCTTCCTATAAGAAAAAAGGTGATCATTGCATATAACTTTTCATTTCACTGTAAATCACTGGAAGTTGTATTATTGTTACGGAGTGCCAAGCACAGGAGAATGTCATTTCTTTAATTTTATTTATGCTCTATGTCCAGAAATTGGAGCCGTGTGTAGTTTTGTTCCAAATGTTGTTTACAGTTAGCCATGGGATTAGGAGAAGGAGGAAATGACAATGGGCATCCCCCAGCCCCTGGTGATGTTGGATCTCTGTGGTAGAACTTGAGCGAGTAAAGCAACGGCATGAAAAGCGCCCGCCCATGAGCAAACAGTGTTACTGCCAAAAAAGGCTAAGTGTTCTTTAGAAACAAGTCAGTTATGCGTTCTAGTTTGCCAGGAGAAGAGCGAACATTACCTATGTCAGTTCGCTGCAGCAGCTTGTTGCTTCAGCTATAGTTAAAGTTGTGTTAAGTAATGGATATCCAACGGGGTTTTTTTGGAAAAAAATCCAACAATGTGGGTTTTAACTTCTAGTTAGAAATTCGTTTTCCGCATTGCTGAGGGATGTAATTTCAAAATCAGAATTTAACATAAGAGGCACTGCGATTAAGTGGGCGAAAAAAAAAAAAAAACCTCTCATACTTCAGGAATTGTGCATAAATCATTTAATTCTTAATTGCTACACTATTTAAACTTCTATATTATTTGATTTTTCTGCAAAACAAGGATATATTTTTAAAATTTGTGAATATAGCAACATTGCAGTACTAAATTTTTAATTTCAGCACAATTGCACTCTTTTTGTGCATTGAACATTAAAATACTAAGCCTTAAAATGGCAATGCAAAAAATGAATGAAAAGTTTGTGATATTTTTTAATTTAAAAAAAAAAAGAGGCTTCTGATTTGTTATCTGAAAAGATAAATTTTCCTGGGCATCCAGCTTTTACTACATGGGCAGGTAAGGAATTTCTGTACATGCCCAGTTGGGTATGTAACTTTTCAGATATTTCTTAAGCCCTGAGTTCCTAAAACAAAAGTTAATGATCAATGTGAGAATGTACAATATTAGTTCTTAACACATAAAAAACATATTTCCATGTGGTTCAACTTGAATTTGGCTAAGAGCATAATAGGCATATTTACTTTACTGTAAAGAAATCAAATATAATCCTCCATTCCCCCCCCTCTCTCTCTCTCTCTCTCTCAGAGAAAGAGAGAGTAGATATTCATATACATTTACAGTGCTTTATTTTAGCTGTTTTTATTGATTGTATTTGTAACCAGAATTGTTTCACCTTGAAGCTAGCAGGTGTATTTTTGTCAGGTTTTGAATTGTGTATAAATTTTTCTCCCCTCCTTTGCAGGCTCGTAATAACAGGAAAACTGCCATTTTGGCTGTTACTGATTCCACCAGACGAACAAGAGAAAAGAAGGACAGATTATTTAGAGTTTACAGGCCCAATACTGGACTTCAAGCAAAACAAGAAACATTATCTGAGCTAAAATCAAAGTACCGCAAAGTATGTGATTCTTATGTAGTCTTGCAAATGAAATGTCCTTGTCATGTTGTTGTTTTTTTTTGTGGATTTTCTTGATGTTTTTGTTTGTAAAACTTTTTTTCTTTTTTTTTTTTTTTTTGTTTTGCTGAATAGGCAGAAAAAGATGATGTTGAATCTCATTGGAAGGAAAATTATGAAGCGTCTGCTAAGATGTGCAGCCATGAGTACTGGTTAGTACAGTTTTCGTATATTAGTTAACATGCCATGTATTGTTTTGTATTCATACCTGTGGTGTTTATTTGTGGTGAAGAAGTTGATATAAAAAATGTTTAGTACATAAGGTTGAGCACTGATTATCTGAAATAATCAGGGCTAAGTTATTTTGGAAAGCTATAAGTATGGAAAGTGCAGGGGTAAAAGAATTCCACCAAAAGGTGGAATTCCTCCTTTTTGAAGTAATCTGGGAAGTTTCTGAGATCGATGCAGAAATGCAGTAATTGCAATAAAACAAATTAGATTAGTATAAATATGGGATTGTCATTATTTGTTTGATGTGTAAGCACATTGACTAAAATAAAATCCTTATTCTTTCCTAAAGAAATGCTAGACAATTTTATGGCTTTTATATATATGAAAGCCATGTGTCTTGGTCTTGATGATATCGGTGTGTGCAGATTGTTGATGACATGGTCCTGTTGGCAGAGAGCAAAAGTGAGGAGCACTGTATGTTGTCCCGGGTGTAAAGTCTAAATGGCACAGTGATTGACCAGGTGAATGAGTTTGTGTGTTTAGGAGTTTGTGTATTCATGTTTGACACAGAGAACAAATTGGATGGTGCAATTAGTAGGCGAGTTAATTCTTCATTGAAAGTCATAGCTGCGTTTTCACGGAAATGATGGGTTTTCAAGAGAGTCCAGCATGGCTGTGTTGTGTATGAAAGTGTAATTGTTCCTGCTCTGATGTATGGCAGTGAAACCTGGGTACTACAGAAGAAACATAGGAGTAGTTTGTGTGCTGGAGAAATGCGTTACTTACAGAGGGTTTGTGGCAAGACACATTCTGATCGTGTGAAGAATGAAGATGTGTTGCAGTTGTGTAATGTGAAGCAAAATGTTGTTATCAAGGTGGAGACTAATATTCTTAGGTGGTTTAACCATGTTGAAAGAATGAGTGATTAGATGCTTACTAAGAAAAAAATTTAGGCTCAAGTGGCAGGAAAGAAAGGCAGAGGGAGGCCAAGGAAGTCATGGGAAAAAGATTATGTGTATGAAGTATAGAAGCTCTTGTGTACGTCAAATGATGAATGTCAGTGAAGCCAGAGTTGTGTGTCAAGATCACTGGAAATGGAGAAGTTTGATATGGCAACAGTAAAGTAAGTAATCAGTTAAAAATGTATCTGGTAGTTTGTATTTCTTTGTGGAGCTAACATCTGAATCTCAGAGAACAGCTTAGTGATATGTATGTAAATGCTATCCCATCCTTGGGGAGAAAATGGTAAAAGTAGTAATAACATGCTTTATCATGTCCATTTATTTGAAAGTACCTTCAATTTTTAATGGGTAATATTGTGACTGAATAATGAACATCACTGAACATTGAAAGCTTGAATTCAGTGTTAACTATAAAGTGCTACTTATTTTATATTAACTTTACTTACACTGAAGCATTTGGAGCAAATGAACCAGTCGAGAATCTCCTTACTAAAGCATTCTCTTCAAAACATTTTATGAGAATTTACTGGAGCATGAATTCCAAAGCTCCAATAAGCAGCATGATTATTCATGTTGCCAGGCATGTGATTCTTTCGCTAATTAGCGGAATTCCGTTAATTTACTTTTTAGAAAAAACAGATATCTGCTAAACTTGTCATTTATTTGCGATCTCAGGCTTTTGACAAAAATTTGTGGTTGTTGACTTGTTGGGAAAAAAATCGGGTCAAGAGAGAAATATTTGTTAAGTAGGTGGCGATATTTCAGTCTGCTGCTGCGTGGCTGACGCTGCTGCTGCTGTGGTGACGTCACTGCAAATGTCTCTGTCTGCTCGAAACCGGTTTTCTTCAGGGAACACTCCGCTGTTTTAATTCACCTACGTCCTTTCTACTGCTCGTGTTATTATTTGCTGTGGGGCAAAATCCGCTGAAAGACTAGGCGAAGGCTTGAACCATCGTACGCAGCTACCAAGAGATCAACGAGAAAGAAAAGTTCTGTTCACATGTGATTGGACATTTACGTTATGAACCTTCACTCTCACTGGAACCATTAAATATTTCCCCCTGGGGTTATGGGTGACTAACGAAAAATTATGGAAATTCAGATTTTTGCTGATATTAAGAATGTTTTACTGGTTTTGTAATTAATCAATGTAAAAGCCCCTGAACAAGTTCATGGTGATGCTTTTTGTTTCTCTTCCCCCCCCCCCCCCCAAAGAGGGGGAGGATTTGTTTTGCTTGTTTGAAAGCTGAGTGGAAAGAAAGCACCCACGGCGCCAGGATTTATTTATTTTTTTATTTTGTAAATAAATAAATAAGTGGATTACGTCGGCCCTGCGTACTTCTTTCACCGTGGCGGCACTACATTGGCTCGAAATCTCTGAACAGAGTTCGTGACGCGGCACTTTGGTGCATTTTTTTCTTTCCGAGGAGGAGGAATTTGTTTTGCTTGTTTGATAGCTAATTGGAAAGAAAGCCCGGCGGCAGGCCGAGATTTCGTCGGCCCGAAGTCTGAACAAAGTTCGTGACTCGGCTCTTTGTTTGTTTCTTCATTCTTTTTTTCTTTTTTTTTTTTCTTTCTTTCTTTCTTTCCGAGGAGGAGGAATTGGTTTTACTTGTTTGAAAGCTAAGTGAAAAGAATGCACTGCACCGGGATTACATCGACCTGAAGCCTCTGAACAAAGTTCATGACGCAGCTCTTTATTTCTTTTTTTCCGAGGAGGAAGATTGTTTTGCTTTTTTGAAAACCAAGTGTAAAGAAACCATGGTGCCGGGGGCATGCTTCTTTCTCCATGGCCCGGAATTACATCGGCCTGAAGCCTCTGAACAAAGTTTGACTCGTCACTTTGTTTATTTTTTTCTCCCCCCCCTATAGATGGGTAAATAAAACACTTTAATAGTTCAGTATTGCTATTTTTGCATATAAAAATAAAATTAGCGATCAATTTTTGCGTTTGTCACGTTCGTTTTTTTTTTTTTTTTTTTTTTTAATGTGTATCTCGGAACAGCTTTTGCTGTTTTCAGTTAATTAGATGCTCAGGCAATCGCATGCCTGATGTCGCTGAAAATAAACATCATATACCTAAGAGCCAACATAATATGATGTTGGTCCTCAGCGTGCTGCCAAAAAAAAATCTCTTACCCGGCAAATGACAGGCACTACAAGATTTCTGAAGATGTCTTGTGGTATATGATAACAACATGTTGCCAGCAGATCCTTTAACTCTTAGAAATTACATGGTTGAGCTGCTGCAGATTGGATTTGTTGTTCCTACACAAACCACAAGTGCTTGATTAGATTGATATCTGGGATGTTTGGAGGTCAAGGCAATACCTGGAAGTTTTCTTCATGTCCCGCAAACCATTCTGGAACTATCCAGGCAGGTTGGCATGACACATTATCCTGTTGAAAGAAGGCACTTACTAGAGGGGAATACTGTTGCCATGACAAAATGTACAGGGTTTGTCCAAAATAATGGAAACACACAATTGATGTGGATTAGGAACATCAAACAGAAAGCATCACTCTTTTCGCGTTTATAAGTAAGTCACAGAATAATTCTCATCGGCCACCACCGGGAATCGAACCCAGGGTCTTCCAAATTCAGGGCCGCAGTGGTAGCATGTCCGGCGCATAACTGGAAGACCCTGGGTTCGATTCTCCAGTGGCGGCCGATGAGAATTTTTCCGTTACTCACTTATTAACGCGGAAAAAGCAATGACTTCTGTTTGATAATGGAAACACCTGGAAACAATAGGTGTGACACATCTAATGTGGTGTGGGAGCACCCTTTGCATTTAAAACTGCTTGAATCCTCCTTGGAATGGATGCATACAAGTCCTGGATGGTGGTATGTTGTACCATTCTTCCTGCAGAAACTGCTCCAATCCCTTGAGTGACATTGGAGGAGGATAACAGGATCGCACTCTGTTTTCCAACGCAGACCACAGGGGCACAATGATGTTTAAGTCCGGTGATTTTGCAGGCCAGGAAAGGTGTGGAACTTCATCCTCATGTTCCCGAAACCATGATTGAACAGTTCGACTTCTGTGAATTGGGGCATTGTAATCTTGAAAGGTGCAATCCCCTGACTGAAACAATGTCTGCGCCATTCAATGCACATGGTCGACCAAAAGGGTGACATAGTCACTGCTAGTGATCCATCCGTCCGTGTAATGTGATAATGGAACCTGCTGCAAACCACAAGATCATGGCATAACCATTACGGAACCGACCCCATGCTTCACTGTAGGAAGAAGACAGTCTGGGTTGTAGGTTTCTGCTGGGGTTCTCCACACGTAAACCCGTCCTGTGGTGGGGAATAGTAAGAAACTTGATTCATCGGAAAGCAAGACATGTTTCCATTGATCCGCAGTCCACGTTTTATGTTCCTGGCACCACTGTAGTCTGTCTCATATTCACCTGTGACACCAGGGGTTTTGCATTCGCATGGTATGGATCGACACTGGGTTTTGGAGATGTGTATTAACTCAGCAGTCACTTTCGTCGCCATGGTCTTCCTCCTTGCGGTCACAATCCTCTTTAATGTCCTCCTGTCTCTCGCAGATGATGTTGTGCCGTGAACATTGTATGCTGTCATGACCTTCGCCACTGTACTTCTCAATACCCCCAATACCTGTGCCACGCCGCCCCGGTGGCGCAGTGGTCTAAGCGATGGCCTCTGATCATTCGTCCGAAAGGGGTCCGGGTTCGAATCCCGGTGAGGCATGGATGTTGTGTTTGTCTTACAGCACTGGCTCTCTCCCTTCCCTGGAACCAGTGACCCTAAATTAGGGACGGGCGACTGCTTATAGCCCATTGAGTTGCTCACAGTGGTCGTTAAACCTTAAAAAAAAAAAAAAAAAAAATACCTGTGCCGCTGTATTTACCGACAACCAACCAGACAGGCTCCTACAATCTGCCTTCTTTGGAACTTTGATTGACAGATCACTCATTGTGCCTTCACCTGGAACGAAATTATGCAAACACTGATTTACAATGCAATCACACAGACCCTTGAGACTATAAGCAACACATTTTAACAAACAAAATTGCAGCTACATGTCCGTTTTACTCAAGAAGCAGCACATACCAAAGTCACTGTTTTCTGCGAGGTGTTTCCATTATTTTGGATAACCCCTGTACGTGGTCTGCAGTGATGTTTAGGTAAGTGGTAGACTTCAAAGTTTCCTGCACATGAATGACTGAGCCCAGGGTTTCCCAGCAGAACATTTCCCAAAGCACTACACTTCCTCCACCAACTTGTTTTCATCCCACAATGCACCCTGGTGCCAACTCTTCCCCAGCTAAACAACACACGTTCCTGGCCATCTACGTGGTGCAATAGGAAATGAGATTCATTAAACCAAACCACGTTCCTATCATTCAAGATCTGGTTTTGGTGCTCTCGTGCCCATTGTAGGTGCTTTCGATGGTAAACCGAGGTTAGCATAGCAGACTTGCCTACTGTTACGCTTTTATCGTATTAAGTACAAATCGTGCTGCAGTACACAAATACAATTTTGCAGCCAAAAATACGATTTTTTTTAAATAGTCATGTTTCCCCCCATTTTTTCCCTTTTCAAACAGAAGCCATGTAGCGGAAATGCGGCGACGTACATCACAGATTTATTTTGGTCCTGCAGACAAAAACAACATCCCCCGGGCCCTATTAAACCATCGTGCAGATTCCCTATCATAGATGCAAGTTGTCCACCTTTCAAAATTTCCGAAAACGGAAGTTAGGCGTAGTGAGGATTTCTTTCGTAATCGTAATTTTTTTCTTCACGAAGGACGATGTACGTCGCAGAATTATTTTGTACTCATCCCCGTAGCAGAATCGCATCGATGGGCGACGCAGATTTATTTTGTACTCATCCCCGTAGAAGAATCGCAGTGACTTGTATCGCAGGTTTATTTTGTACTCGTCCCCGTAGCAAATTCACTACGACAGCAGATGTACATCACAGATTCATTTTCTACTAATCCGCGTAGCAGAATCATAGTGACGGCCGATTCACATCACAGATTTATTTTAGTTCTGCAGACAAAAACAATATCCCCAGAACACTATTAAACCATCTTGCAGGCCACCTTAAATGCAAGTTTTCCTCCTCGTAAAATTTCCGAAAATGGAAGTTAGGCGGAGTGAGGATTTGTCCCGTAATCGTAATTTTTTTTTATAATAATTAACAACATAAAGTGTTTGCTGATTAGATTTAATTAGTTTCTCAATAAAATTTTGATGTGGAGAAAAAATCCCTACATTCTCATGATCAAGAATTTATATAGCTGAATAGGCTTCAAAAATTATCAGCATGCGTCGTGTTGCGATTTTTCTATCTGAGTGTTACGTTTTTTGGTTCTGAGAGGCTAGCAGCTCTGGCATAGGTATTTAGATTGGCATGATGCTGTGCAACCCCATTTTCGACAGGGTTCAATGTATTGTGTGTTGTAGCACATTATTCCTGTCGCTAGCATTCAAATAGTGGCAAGTTTTGCCAGAGTATCCCTTCTGTTGGCTCATACCATGCAGGGCGACCTTTACTCACCTCTAACATCGATGAGCCGTGGTTGCCCCACACTTTGCCCACAGTTCGTGGTTTTCCCCTCTTCAGACCACTTTTTGGAGGTAATAACCATGGTTGAATGTGAGCACCCCACAAGCTTTGCCATCTGGGAAATGCTCTGACTCAGTCGTCTGGCCACAACATCTAGGTCCACTGCTTTTCCCATCTGAAGAGCACTTGAGTAACAGAGCTCAGTATCAAGTGTTATTTATACCATTTCATGACCTTCACAAGTACTGTTGTTCACCTGCAGTTGCTTTGATTTGCATTAAGACTTGCTGGTCATAATGTTTTGGCTCTTTGCTGTATGATAAAAGTGCAGGAGAAAATTCTAAATCTGTGATGACTTGTATGTGTGAGAGAGTAGCAAAAGTCTGAAGCAACTCATTTTAGAGCATAAGGCTCCGAAGTTTCAAAACTGTCTGCAAAACGAAAATTGTGGTCGGTAAGTGGGGGAAAAAAAAAATTCGGGCTAGGAGGACAAATTATTTTTGTTATAAAATAAACATTTTTCTGATATAACTCACCTTCAAAGTATCACTTTGATGTATTTTTAAAAAACTTTAATGATTCATTGTGACTATCAGAAAAAAATTTACAGCTGGATCTTGTATTATTCTCAAAATCTGCATAGTTACTTTTTTTTTTTTAAATGAAATAGCAGTTCTACATCACGAAAGTCACAAATTCAGAAAAAGGTCTTTTCAAGAACTAAGTCACGAATTTCGCTTTGGGGTCATGAATTTCTTTTTATTTTTAGTAAAAATTCATTTTTTTGGCAATAATCTTAAGTAATTCTCCATGCACTGACCACATAAGGTGCAATCCCTCTAGCGATTTAAGTGTAAAAAAATGGAGCATGTGTTCCCGCCTCCACAATAACAATGATAGGGCAAAAAATATCTTAACATAGAAACACATGTACATAATGTTGTTTACAAAATTTAAGATCAATTTAGCAATTTACATTATGGTACTTATGGAGTCAGGACATTTTTCAAGAATAAATGTTAAAGATGGGCATGTAATGAAATCTTGTAGCAAAAATGGTGACTAATTCAACTTTTAACTGCACTCAAAGTATGATGAGTAGATATTTGTTACTTGCAGAACAGCAGGAGGCTCATGTGTGTACATGCACATATACTACAGCTTGGATATGGATATGTACTGAAGTCTTTTAAAAGTGGTCATGAAATTGTGTTTGATACACACCCTGAAGTATGGATGAGTAGATCAATGAAATTTTTTGGAGCCTAAAACTTTTTAAGATATGCTACAATTTTAGAAAACTAATGATACACAATGATGCTGTGAAAAGAAAGTACATTTGGTAACTATCCTATATTTTATTCTGTGAATTGATTGGTTTATGGTAAACTGTTGTAAGTGATTTTAGCTAAACTTTTAGTGTTGATATATGTTGTAGTCAACATATTTTAGGTATTCAAAGTAAAGTTAGAAAACTTCCATTGAACAATTGATTTTCGTATGCGACATGAACGAATGCATGAAACAAAAATTTCCTATTGTGAGCAGTCAGGTACTATTGTCAAAGTGAGTCAAAATTTTGATAAGATCTCTTAATTTTTCCAAGTATTGGTTACATGTTTGTGTATAATATAATTGAAAAAACTGCTGTAATGGATATGATATTTACTATGTTAAACTTGTGGTATCACACACAGTAATCTATGCTTGTATGCTTATTAATGTTTGTTGCTGATAAGGGAGGTGATTTCAGGGGTTTCTTTCTTGCCTTGCAACACCCTTGACCATATTTGTTACTTACTAATGCTACTGGCTTTTTAAAAGTCTGTGGTTTAGAATGCCATTTATATTTTTTAAGTGGTACTGCTTTGTAACTAGTGTTTTATATTCAAGTATATAACATTATGCAGACAGTATTATACGGTGAGGTGCTAAAAAAACTGGGAAGGGCACTACCATTTCCACTACATGCCAGCACACCCATGCAGCAAATGGTATTATCCACAAAAAAATGTATTATAGAGGCAGATATCTCTGCTAGCTCAAGTAGGAGCATTCATGGTTCATATTGCAGCTTATCAGGATTTACGAGATTTTGAATGTGGCATAATAGTCGGCACCTGTGCAATGAGTCACTCCATCTCGGAAATTACCACAAAATTTGAATTTGCTCAGTCAACAATTTCAAGGGTGTACGTGGACTACACAAAATCGCGGGGGGGGGTCAGGGTGCAAGACCAGTGTGTCTGTAGAAAAGCCTTGGACATGCGTAGATAGCGGTGTCTGGTACTCATCACAACATCCACCCAGGGTGCAACATCGCCACAAATCACAGTGCAATTCAATGCTGGGGCCAATAGCAGCATCAGCGTTCGGACAGTGCAACATTCCTTGTGTTCTAATTCAGAATTGAAGCTCATGTATAGGCTAGACATCACTACTATTCGGTTTTTATGTGCGTTATTTCAACATATATTAGAATATTCCCGAATGTATTGCTCACCTTTGAGGTCCGCTTCTGGAAAAAAAAATCATATTTCACACACGTTATTTGGTCCCCGTCGCTGTCCCTGTCCTTCACTCTGTGCCTAGATGTCTTGGTCCCCATTCACTTCCACCTTCTTTGCTTACTCGAGTGTTACGAATATTTTATCTATTCATCATGATATTTTAAATATTTGTAACACTCAAGTAAGCAAAGAAGGTGGAAGCGAATGGGGACCAAATAACGTGTGTGAAATGTGATTTTTTCCAGAAGCGGACCTCAGAGATAAGCAATACATTCTGGAATATTCCAATCCCTGTGTTCTGTGGAGTTCTGAAGCTGATGTCCTGTTATATGGAAATATTTAAAATATAATTAAATGGTTACTTTGTGTACGAACGTGTTTCACCCTCAGTTTAAAAGGCGCTTAGCACAGATCCCTACATGGAAAGTAATTCTTTTGTTGACCACGAGACTTTCCACGAACAAAAGGACGCCCCCTTATCTATCCCCCGGTCATTGGAGAACACTCTCCCTCAGAGAGAGCCCGCCAAGGGCAATTCAAGCATAGCAATTGATAACAGTCAACTTCTTACGTCAAGAGCATCTTCCTCAGTGACAGATAGTGAAAGGAAATGAGACCAAGTAGTCATAAACGAAGAGTCTTGTTGGAGATTTCAGGGGAGAAACGACAAGGGATTTAGCTCGGACACAAGGAAAGGAAGAACGCTTTTGCACTGGATGAATGAGAGGAAATTTTAGCAGGAATTATGTCGAGAAAATGACCCAAAATATCCACCACCCGCTGGAGGTATATACCATTTATTTTGACTAGCCAATATTTCCCCCCCCCAATCTGAAGAATAAAAATGTGTGGATGAAATCATGTCATTACATTCAATTTGTTTAACTACTTATTTATTTGCTTCCCTGCTCCATTGACAGGAACCTGCAAGCAACAACGATTCTTCTGATAAGTTGGCATCATAAATGGGGACCACGACAGTTATGGAGCAATCAATTCCGGGGAGGCAAAAAGTAGTTGAAAGTAAAAAAATATCATCATTACCCCACCCACCCTTACCCGTGGGTATCTCACAGTGCAAATTTCATTCGTGAAATGCAACTAAAGAAATTGAATTCTTCAAGAACTCTAGTGCAAATACCGAACGGATTACTACCAGCAAAGAAGACCTCATCGGAGTCGTTTGGCTAATGCCACACACAGCTAGCTGGTGCATTAAAAATATTTGAAACTGAAGCTTAATTTTATATCAGCTTTACATATTCATCAAGGCCCCTGTCATCCTGTGGCATTGTTGCCCAGCATTGAACACCACTTGGAGGCAACTCATCTTCCACTCTTTGCACACCACCGGATCTTCACCGACATCTGCCTGCATCTCACACGACCTTTCGTACTTCATACTTTTTTTTTTTTTTTTTCCTCTTTCAGATATTCCTGAATCTGGTTCACTGATGTTTTCCACAGCCTTTCTCTACCTGTCTTTCCCTTTCCTGCCACTTGGGCTGAATACATTATTTTACAGGGTGTCTACCAGGTCACGAAATGAGAAAATGGTCGCGGAGGTCAAGGAAAGGTCACGGACTTAAGGGTGTAGGTCACGGCCAATTTTTTGTTTTTGTTTTTTCTCCGTGTGTACCTTACCCTGTAAAAATCACATTTCAGCTTTGAGCTAAAAAGAAGTTTTTGTCAATGACGATCATGTCATTTCCTCAGACGAGTTCTGAAGGGATACACCGTAATACCGTTCTTTCCTTCAGCATTCATGGACTCCTCTTGGCGCTCTGTGGGCCGACAGTAAGGTCTTTTTGTCGAACTTAAGCTACCGGTAAACTGTTTGTTTGCTTTGCAGAAAAATTTGTCGCGGGTCATTAGGGCTGGGCGATGTACCGGTATATCGCGAAAACGGGTTTTAAGTTTTACATTGAGTCTCCGATTTTTTAGCTAACAGTACTACGATGTGTCCTCCTTCGCAATATCGCGATGCGGTGTATCGTGAAGTACAATGTTGATGAAACCACACGATGGCGACACGAACGTTGGAGCTTCAAACCGGTTCTTATCGGGCCGCCGTGTGTCGGTTGTGGCAAGACTCAATAGTGCATGGAAAATGATGACACTGTAATGCATGGTTGGACTTTGACATAAACTTTTTGTCCACAATTTGTGACTGATTTGAAAGGATTTGAACCAACTGTTAGATTAATAATATTGTTCAAGAAATTCTCCAGCTACCTAAAAAGCTTGATTTGGAAACTGATGATGTAAAAGAATTGTTAGCCTCACACAATGAAAGACTTAGCACTGAGGGCTTGATTAAACTGGAAACATGGTCAAGGAAAGTGGCTCATAAGAAGACTCAGTTGAATGAACTACTAAAGAAAACCTACACTAACAAACATTCTCGATAAAACTGTCAAAATCATAGAACAGCTTGCAAATAAGTGTGGTCCTAATTGAGTGCAGTTTTTCAGTTTTGTATCTGTTTGGATACTTTGTGCAAAAGTGTGAAGCTTGTTTTGAATAGCATTTATTTGCTGAGTAAATAATGTTGTCAAAAATTAAAATAAATTGCTATTAATTTTAATTGTGGATAACAGTCTAAACCTTTATAATGTACTTCCTATACTACTTAACGTACTTTTGTGTAATATGGCTTCCCAGTTACAAGTAATTCTTTATAGTAGGGTATTTTGAATTTTTCACTAAATTGCAAGCTTATTGGTAAAAAAACTATTTATTTTAACTTTTTAGAAATCATTTTATGTGCTGAATTTACCCTGTTAATTTCTTAATTACATAACCAGATTTTATATTTAATTAATTAAAATGGTCAAACTCCTACATTATTGACAGAAAGAATCGGCGATAAAAACTTAGCTTCAGGGTCAAGAAATTGTGTCATCTGAAAATGGTAGACACCCTATTTTAGCAACTCATAACTAATTCTTTCTATATGGCCAAACCGCCTGGTAATATTCACTCTGCACATGATCAAAACAAGTCTTGCCACAAACCAAGTGATGAGTTGCTAAAAGAATTTATTTAGCCTAAGTGGCAGGAAAGACAGGTAGGGGAAGGCTGTGGAAAACATCAATTGACCAGATTCAAGAATGTTTGAAAGAGAGAGAAAAAAATAATAATAATAGTAATAAGTAGCATGCAGTACAAAAAGTCTGTATGAGATGTATGGTAGATGTCAGTGAAGCTCAAGTTGTGTGCAAAGATCACTGTAAACAGACGTATTTGATACATCAACAATAAGTAAAGTATAACATATATAATGATTATTTGAGAGAAATTGCTTTAGGGACCAACCACTGTATCTCAGACAGAGAACAACTTGCTGGTGTGTATGTATAAGGTATGTCCAGAAAGTTTTACTAATGGACACGTAATATTAAAATTTACTGTTCTGGCCACTTTATTCATTTGTAACTTGGTCACCACATTTGCTTGAATGTCCCAACTATCTGCAAATTTTTCCATTTCAGTCAGAGGAACAAAAAAATCTGCTGGTACCGGATTTGGCAAATACAGCGGCTAGTTCAACATAGTAGCATACCATGGTTAGAAGGTGTGGGACAAATCTTGTGCTTCTTCAACTCCTCTTTTAAAATTGTACAGACCGTTTCATGATTAATATCCAGTTCCTCGGCAATCATTTGCCATGAATGTGCACTTTTTCATTGTTTTAAGGATTTTTGTAGGTCAATGGCCTTTCATTTGGGGGAGGGGACTTCAACGTAGTCTCTTCCTTCACTGAATCACTTAAAACTGTCAAAAATGCACTTAAGGTTACTGCTTCATCCCCACTTTCAATATTGCATGCATTTCTCCCCAATATAGATTATCTCAATTTAATGTGAAATTTGATATTGTTTCTTTGTTCCATTTTTGCTTGCTAACAGCATGCACCTACGCCAGCTACCGCCACACCCTTTTTCACAGCTCTATGGCGATTACAGACATGTTCACTCATGTACTTGACTGTGTTGTGAAAGTTACTGCACCTTGTATGTATTTCTGTGTGTTCATATATTTTGAACTTTTCTTTGAAAAAAAAAAAAATTAATGGGTGTGTAAAAACTAGTGAAATTCGTTTGTTTAGGTATGGAAGTTGTAAAAGAAAAATAATGACTTTGGCTTGTGAAGTGGGCCTGCGAGAGAGGACATATCATGTTCTTAGTGGCTCAGTGCTTTCTGTATGGACTAAAGTAGAAAGTGTTTTGTCTACTGTACATGGAGCTCATAATGCCAAACTGCAAGTTGTACGTCTCAAAACAGAGGAGGATGCTAGAATAATTGGTAAGGCTTGAAATTATGTATTATTTATCAATGTGTCATTGAATTTCTTTTTCCAGATGTGTAAAAAGAACGAAATATGGTGGGTAAACCCATTTTCTTATTGGAATTGTGCTGTAAGTTATAATAAAAAATGCACTAAATGACCACCACTAAATAATTGTTCATATGTTTCCTGGAAAAGTCCTAAAATTCTGTTACATACCCTGGAATTTTATCCATTTCCATTGTCCCCACAACGCAATGTTTTGTAGTTCAGAATTTTTCTGGTGGTGTAACTCATGTCTGTAATGGAGATTTCCCTCCGTGTCCAGGAAATGTCCTAAAATTCTGTTACGTACTGTTGAATTTTATCTATCCCATCATGTGTAATTTGGTGGGTAAACCCATTTTTTTTGTTGGAAATTGTGCTGTAAGTTTAATAAAAATGCATTAAATGATCATTGAATCATTGTTCATATGTGTCCGGGAAATGTCCTAAAATTTTTTGTCCCAATGTGATGTTTCGTATTGGGTTGGTGCGAATGAAATGAAATGCCCGGCAAAGGACCAGCACACATGGACAGCGAGAATAGAAAAGTAGGACAACTTACCTAGGCAAAATAATCCCCCTCTGCATTGACATATAGTTGCCATCTGTCCGGCAAGGCCATGGTCCTGGAACGAAATAAGTTTTGTGGATGGGACCCAAAAAAAGTCCTCGACTGCACGTTGAACCTCGTTGTCTGTCGTGAACTGTTTCCTGGACAGGAAGTTATCCAGGCGACGAAATAGATGATAGTCTGTTGGAGACAAGTCCAGGGAGTAGGCAATATAAAGCAGTGCTTCATAGCCCAAGGCACTTAGTTTCGACATCGTCCGTTGTGCGACATGAGGGCGGGCGTTGTTTCTGCAGCAATTTCCGGTGCATCTGTTGTAATTCAGCACCATAACATTCTGCAATGATGGTTTGTCCTCTTGCCTAGAGAAACTGATTAATTATCCCGGCTGTGGACCACCAGACAAAGAGCATCATCTTCTTGGTGTGTAGGGGTTGCTTAGGGTGCCATCCGGCAGGCTGTGCCTTGCTTAACCACTGTGCAGATCATTTCCAATTATCGTAAAGGACCCACTTCTCGTTGCAGGTGACAATTCAATGCAGTAGAGGTTCCTGTTTATTCCTTGCAAGCAGCGACCGCGTGAAGACTTCCAAACGCCTAGTCTTGTTGACAGTTGTCAACTCGTGCAGCAGCCACATGTCCTGCTTTTTACTTTACCCAGCGCAGCCAGACACCGAACAACTGTCGTGCGGTGGACACCTACCTCTGCCGCTATCTCACGACACTTTTTCGTGGGTCCGCTTAAACCACAAATAACAGAACATCGTCGGAAACAGCAACAGGTCGGTGACCACGTGCTTCACTTTGCAGGTCCGTATCTCCGCTTCAACCACACGTAACAGAACATCGTCAGAAACAGCAACAGGTCGATGACCACGTGCTTCACTTTGCAGGTCCGTATCTCCGCTTCAACCACACGTAACAGAACATCGTCAGAAACAGCAACAGGTCGGTGACCACGTGCTTCACTTTGCAGGTCCGTATCTCCGCTTGAACCACACGTAACAGAACATCGTCAGAAACAGCAACAGGTCGGTGACCACGTGCTTCACTTTGCAGGTCCGTATCTCCGCTTGAACCACACATAACAGAACATCGTCAGAAACAGCAACAGGTCGGTGACCACGTGCTTCGTTTTGCAGGTCCGTATCTCCGCTTCAACCACACGTAACAGAACATCGTCAGAAACAGCAACAGGTCGGTGACCACGTGCTTCACTTTGCAGGTCCGTATCTCCGCTTCAACCACACGTAACAGAACGTCGTCAGAAACAGCAACAGGTCGGTGACCACGTGCTTCGTTTTGCAGGTCCGTATCTCCGCTTCGAAACTTTACAAAACATCGCCGAATAGTTCGTTCATTGACTGTATTCTCCCGAAATGTTTTGTTAACGTTTCAAGTGGCAATTCCTGTGGAGTGACCCAGTTTTAATTCATACAGGAAGGTGACTCAAATCCGACATCTGCATGTTTCCTTTGTAAGCCACGTTACGTCCAAACAAACCATGCCTGAACTTTGTTCTTCCACAGCATTCGTCATTTTCTTGTAGGACTTCCGTTCACAGTGAGTACGAGTTTAGGTCCCAGCAACCTACAGCGAGATCGCCTTTTGGGCAGGACACAGAAGCGGAAGGAATGAGGGCAAGTCTAGCGACTTTGACAGAATAGTTTGTAGTGAGATTAGAGTACAGTAGATGGCGCCACCGTACAAGTACAATGTTGCACACAGAGGGGTGAGAGAATTTCAGGGGGGCATAGGAAAGGATACCCATTTAACCAGTGGGTCCAGCCTGGGGGCCGTCACTTAACGTGCTCCTCCGATATTCAGCGATTGTTAGTAAATCACACCATCTCTGAAAGATCAGCCCAGGTTCGAACCTGAGGACCTTGCATCGATAGTCTGATCCGCGGCTCAACTTTGTTCTTCACACACATGCTAGCTATTTATAGTAACTGTGATGCAACACCTGTGGGTGGTTTCATTCCGCCGTGGTGGGAGCTTGTCTCCACTGCTCGTTAGTGCCGGACATTTCATTTGCAACAACCCAATAGTTAAAGATTTTTCTGGTGGTGTAACTTATATCTGACAGAGATTTCCCCTCTCTTCCCTGCAAAATGTCAAGGGGTGGGTGCTGTTGGGTTTCTTGTCTCATAGCAATGCTGAAGCTGATTTGTTTTTAGTATTGCCATCACCATTAGAAATACTGGTTAGTCCACTATGTCTTTTTGTTTGTTCTGCTTTCTGGTCATTAAAATGTCATTTGTAACAGATTATTGGCTGAGAAGACAAAGTCACATAAATTGGTGTAGTAAGAAAGAGCAGTATTTCTAATTTGCCAAGCTTTCACCTGCCAGTAGGAGTCTTTGTCAAGAAAGGTACATTAGACAAAACTAACCCATTTGGAGCTTAATATCAAAACCTGGAGAATAGAATGAGGTTTGAAATCACAAATATAACATATAACAGTACTAAAGCGATGATCGTTACATGGGGTCCAATGTTCACGTTGTATAATAGGCAAAGATATCAAGTCATAGTCTTTGTTTCTCGTTCAGAGCCTATGGAGGAGATGGCAATTCAGCAGATACACCATCATTGCATACATTATCTCTTGTGACAATTTCAATAGATTCTCTGATCGCAGTTCCCCTGAAAGTTGTGAACAGGGCCACCAGTTTCTTTTCATTCCATAGGGGAATTCCTGAGTTGTAAGAACTTCCTTTGCTAAGACTTCCTTCCTGTATGTCCTTCATTAGTTATTGTCATCATGCAAAGGAGTTGAAAAATATTTTATCATTTGTTTTCAACATTGTTCACACTTTCATCATGAATGTGTTTGTTTTTATTTATTTAAAATATAGCTCAGTAAGTGTTCATGTTCATTATTGTAATAGCCATTTCTTTCACATGAGTCAAATGAAAACCTTAAAAGTGCAATAAAAAGTTCTAAATACAGTGCCATTGCCTTATAACTTGGCAATATTGTTACCAATGGCTAAAAGATTTTCTTACAGGGGGCAGCACAATGCAGACAAGCTTAGTGATGTCACAGTAGCAGTGTAAAGATGGCCACCCCACTTGAGACATGCACCAAAGAAGAGCAATGTACTGCCATGTGTGTGTGTGTGTTTTTTTTTTTTTTTTTGAGTAGTGAAGGTCTGAAACCTATTGAAATTTGTCGTTGAATGAAGCTGCAGTATGGTGAGTGATGCATGTCTGTCACTCCAGCAAGTGTACGAATGGGCTAGGAAGTTCCAAAATGGTGTGAATTCTGTGACAGCTTCTCTTCAACTGGGTCAGGCACACAGAGTAGCAACACCAGAGTCCATTGCAGCAGTTGAAGGCATTGTGATTGGAAATCGCCAAGTGACGGTGGATAAAATAGCCGCACTTTTGAACATCAGTCATGGTTCGCGCACCACATCATCCATGATGTGCTTCAGTTCAACGAAGTGTCTGCAAGGTGGGTGCCTTGCCAGCTAACTCTAGAATTGAAACAACAACATGTTGATGCCTGTCAAGAACTTTAGCGTCACTTTGAAGCAAAAGGTGGTGGCTTCCTACAGAGGATTGTTACTGGAGATAATTCAGCCAGAAACCAAAAGGGTGAGCAAGGAATAGCTCCATCCCTCCTCACCTAAACCGAAGATGTTCCTCATGCAGCCAACTGCAGGAAAGGTTATACTGACGCTTTTGGGATAAATGAGGCATAATTTTGGAGCTCTACATACCCAGGGGGAACACTGTATTCAGTGACACGTATGCAGATCTTTTTAGGAATCAACTTCAACCTTCCATCAAATCCAAATAACGTGGACTTCCGAGTAGTGGTGTCTTGTTGCAACATGACAACGCTTGGCCCCATACTACCTGTGCAACGGTTGTGACCATACAAGACCTGCACTTTGAGTGTCTCCCACATCTGCCATATTCACCAGATCTTGCCCCCAAGTGATTACCTTTCCTCTTATCAATAAGAGGAAAGACTTTCATATCCGATGAGGAGGTGGTGCAAGAGTAGCTGCGTATGCGACCGAAATAATTTTTTTTTCTGCAGGAATCTATGCACTTTGTAAGCACTGGAGGACTTATATTGCACAAAATGGAGATAACATTGAAAAATGATATAGGTGTGTGCCACATTTTTTCAATAAATTGTGAGAGAAAAATTAGTTAAGGTTTTCATTTGACTTTCCCTTGTATTTTGCATACGAAAAAATTTAATGCCATAAAACATGAGTGCCATGATTTTATCTTTAGTTTTTAGAGTTGTGACATTTCTTGTTGGTAGAATAGTATCTGTTGTAAATTTGGTTGAAAAATTCTTCAGGTGACTATTACTTTTTTTGTTTCTTTAGGTTGTCTCATTCCCAGCAGTGCTGTTTCCAGTCTAATTACTGCATTATCTGATGAAGGAACCAAAGTATTTGAAGATGTTGAATAATAATCAATTATAATATCGAAAGTTGCATTAGCATAACCATCTGTTGGGGTGCAATGTACCATTGTTGTGATGACTGGATTAATCAACCATGTACTGTACAGGGTAATCATAACATACTATTGAGTCAAGTGTGAAACACAATATCTGTTGCTTTGGCATATATTTATTAATGTCTTAGAGGATTCAGCAAAGAGTTTTGATATGGCAGCTTTGTATAATGGACAGAAACACATGTCATCAGTTGGCTTCTTGCTGTCTTTATCATCAGAAAATCACACTTCTCTCTTCATGCTACACCACATGTTTCTTAATGACTCATTTACTCATTTTTTAGCAAAATGTTAAATTATGTTTTCGCTTGATTCAAGTTTATGTACAAAAGAGGTTTTAAATTGTTTTGATATCCTTTGAAGTCTCATGCAATCATAGTTTTGTAAATTACATCACTAAGCATCTGTCTCTCTTTTTCTGTACTGCTTACATTCTGAATTGACTTACTCATACCAGTGTGCACTGTTCTTTTGTTAAGTTATTTGTAACTTTTCAGCTGTAAGCTTTATAATCAGTTTTATCTATTTTGAAGTGTATTCCATCTTTTGTTGAAAGGTGTGGAATGGTGCTTACTCTTTCTTAAAAATATGTATTTAGCTAAAGTATAGAAGTGAATTCTCCCCAAAACTATGCACAGTAGTATGTCCCATGTGATGCAGGAGTGATAAAGGGGCTGCTCCCAAAGAAAGTATGGATGAAAGCAATTTCCAAGAAAGAATAATCTTGTTCCCAAATCAAGCACCTCCAAATGTGCAGTCATGACAAATGGAAAATAAATTTGTAGTCTTTCTGGTTGAGCTGTTTTTAAATGTCTATGGTGATCAGAATTCTGTAAACCACCCTTCATAAGTACTTTTCCTCACCTTTCTATAACAGTTTGTAATGTTATGTTATTGCTGCCTGAGAAGTCTTGAAGGGTGTGGATCGAACACTGGTAGATCTTTTTCTTGCAAGCACTTCTTGTAATGTGTGTAATTTTTGGTAGAAGATATATATTTTTCAAGAAGTACAAGTTGTGTAAGCATTCTGTTTCTGCCTTCTGTTGAAAGTCCCTCTAGTTTTTGAACAGGTGGCTGTCTGTTTATTTTATATTGGGGTGCTGGTACTTATTATATTCATGTCGCATTATGAAGGATCCCATACATGTACCAAATAGTGCATCCAGAACAATTGTGATAATCAGTGACAGTTACATGACTTTCCTAATCAAGTTTACTTTGCCTATTTCTACAAGTTATGTGTTTTCAATATAATCTAATGTATGCTTTAAGTGGCTGTAATAATTTTTAGTTATATATATAACATTGTAATATTTATGCAAATTTGTCCCAAGAAATATGTAGTGGCTGTGTTTATATTTCTGATAATCAGCCATTCTTAATTACGAAATGTTTGATACATTTATAAATGTAGTTATTTTGTAAGACACTGGGCATGCCACATCACTATGATGCCTTTGATTTCAGCACTAAATTTCCCTTGAAAGTTCTGTCAACATTCCTTGCTTACATTGCTGAGCAAGAAGAGGAAAAATCTTTTTTCGTGGAATAACTATTTACCATTAAGATTTATTTTGAAGAAAGTTGTCCCTGCCCTAATTCCCCTGTAATGTCAACAGTCAGTGGTATCTTTGCTTCTGTAGCTATTAATATTTTGAGAGGAAGGCTTTCAGAAACCCCGGGTTTTCTGGTATGGCTTATTCATCTGTGTCAGCACTGATTAGAGAAAATCTGAAATGTTGCTCAGCAATTAATTCCCAACCCAGTTTTTATTCAGCATATCCATTACTGTCTTTTATTTATTACTTGAAAAACCCCTTTGAAAAGATAAGCTAGTAACCTTCTCAAGCAGTTCTATCTAACTCACAAATTATAAGTGACTGAAAATTGTCACAAAAGAGATTAAATAAAACATGCTACAACAGTGAGAAGTTCACTGAAGATTGGTTAATTTCTCAAACTGTCTGATTCAACTGACCCACAAAATTGTGAGTTTTTATAAACCAAGTATAGAAATGCTGAGGTTATGTTTTTTTATAATTTAGTAACACTGAACATGTGCACTTTACTTTTCCCATAAAATAACATGTAACATTATTTTTCAGCTGATCCTGTTTTTTGTTTTTTTTTTCATTCACATCAGATCTGTTTAAATAAAAATGTCATGATGAAAATTTTTCCCAGAATAAGATTATGCTGTTTATAGCTGGCAAATTGTGCACAGAAAATATTTTGTTATTTCATCTTTGTTTTGTAGTCACTGTAGATTTTTTTTTTTCTTTCATGCCATACCTCCTTACCACTATTGTACCTACTTTAGGCTGAATAGGTTTGTGGTTTGGAACATAAGATTAACTTTTTCTATCATTGCATTGCAGTCCTGTGTACTATAGTATTGAGTTTTCTTAATTGGAATGAAGAGTTCATAAAATAATTTTGTTCTTTTTTTTTTTATGCTTAAAAAAAGTCATTTAGGTGGGTTGTTTTTTTCACAGTAACTGAATCTGAAAAGCTCATGTCATCCAAATATACTCATTTCTGTGGCATTTTCTTTACCAAGAACATTTAAATTTTTATTTTTGATGTTGCATACACTAGTATATTTTGTAAACTAAATAGGCAAAACGTTTTTTTTTACTTTGCATTTTATGTTAACTGCTATGAAAATCAGGTTGTCAATCCTCACATGGCACATGTTCTGTTTGTATGAAGGTTGTTATGATATTCTTTTATGTACATTTTTTAAAGTTAATATTATAAAATGTCTTCAGAATACTGTACAATAAAACCATACCCTAAGCTGTCAGCAAATATTGCCATCATCTATATAATCATTCAGTGTGGCATGTTTTCCCCTCAAAGTGCTGAAGTTTTGATTTTTCGTATTGTATACTATTGTTACAATTTAAATGGGCAAAATATATATTATTATTATATTTTTTTTTATGTTAACTGTATTTTACAGAAACTGTTAAGATCATATTGTCATACGACTCACATACTATTTGTACGAAGTTTATTTTGAAATTATATTTTGTAAGTTCTTTTAAGTTGGTTTTTATCATGTGTCTGCAGCAAAATTAGTTTATTTTGCATATAAATGTACAGGTTTTAAAGTTTCATGATTTCTTTTGTCATATACAGCTAAACGGAATGTGAGGCTGCCATATACATATATAATTATATGACATCTGCATCATGTTTTCTCCTCTGCAACCATGATTAGCCGGGTTCGAATCCAAGTTATCTCATGATTTCTTTTGTCTTATACAGCTCCTGAACGGAATGTGAGGCTGTCGTATACATGTATAATTATATGACATCAGAATCATGTTTTCTCCTCTGCAACCATGATTAGCTGGGTTCGAATCCTGTGGAGGCATGGATGTTGTGTTTATCTTACAGCACTGGCTGTGTATCCCTTCCCTGGAACCACCGGCCCAAAATTAAGGACGGGTGTAGCCCATTGAGTTGCTTATGGTGGACGTTAACAGTACCATAGTAATAATTTTGTTATGGTACCATAGTATAATCATGGCTTTTTTCTTTTTGAAGAAAACATGATTAGACATTTTTGGTGTATGAATTTGGTATTTTCATTTAATATGTCAAGATTTACCAAGTTTACATTTTTTGAGATGGAGGATTTGATATTGTGTTTCGATTGTTACATTATTTGTCTCGTTTGAATACAGTAAATATGGTCTGATTATCCCCCATCCCATCTAAAATATGGACAACTCAAGTTAACGATCCTCCACCACCCTCCACCCCCTTTGAGAGATTTACCACTATTGTTCAACTTATAAGGCACTATGTGAAACAGGCATTGTGCTGGTTCATCTCCCTCCCTGTTTTCTGTTCAAGGAAACACGAATTTATATATTGAAAGTGTTTTGTTTGTTTTTTTCCCCCAGTTCTTTCACATTTCACTAAATATTCTGCCAGAAGTGGTGGGTAACTTTTTTTTTTTGTATTGTATTGTATGTGCAAAGCCAATAATAAAGCTATTTTGCATTATTCTACTGGAGCACTAAAAGCTTCTTTTTAACTGTATTTATGTGATACAAATTGAAATAATGTAAAAGGTGCTTCAAAGAAATGTGAGGAAAACTTTTTAAAAGCATGGGAGGGAGTTGTACATTTAAATACTTTTGTGTGTGTGTGTGTGTGTGAAGTCTCCATTGTTTTCAGCTGGGCATGTGTATATATATACACACACATTCAGTAAGTCATTGATTGCTGATATGTTTTCCTGAATTTCTGCCTTGTCTATTGGTTTTATTTTCTCTGTCTAATGCATGGAAGCATTATTTGGAAGAAATATGCAAGTTTTGCACAAAACATTTTGATGTGAAGTTGTTTTTTTCTTGGCAGTATATGAACTTTTAAATTTCACATAATTCCAAATGATAAGTAGAAAAAGCTGCTGGTTGAATTATAGTTGCAATGCAATTTCAGAAGGTTAATTGTGTGTCCATTTCTTAGTTGCTTGAAAATGCAGATTTTATAAAGTATCATGCTTTGCCATGATTTGTAAAATGTTCAATTTGGACATTTTTTGTTAATGAAGATTCTAATCTAGCATTTTTTTTTTACTGTTTGTTTTAACTTTAATATACAATATTTGTTTTGGTTGTCTGATATAATCATGTAGTTGTTTTTTTTTTTGTTTGTTTGTTTTTTTAATATAATATTTTGCAGGTTTTTTTGTGTCAGTATTCATAAAATGCCCCATATTTATATATACTGTCAGATTTTTGAAACTGTCACTAATAACATTTTCATACTTCTACTTTACATGTATGTAGAAAATAGTACCAGAAAATGTGGGCTTTGTCAATTTTTGTTGCTGTGTACAATAATTATCTGTTATAGCACAAATGTAATCAAATTGTGATTGTATTCATTTTTTGTCCCTTGTACCAGATTCAGGTGTTTGATTAAAAGTCTTTCATCCAAAGGGTTATTTGTTCCACTTTTTAAAGTGTACTAAGCTTAAAAGTTACATACAGACACTCTCTGATTTATATCAGAAATACGTGTTCTTAGAAACAGTGACATGTATTGAAACAAGGTAAATCACAAATGATTTTTTCCTGCATACATAATGTTATGATGGTGGATTGTCAATTTTTTTACTCTGTAATCAAACTTTAGTGACAAAACTTAAGGAATGTATTGTGAAACAATGGTTTTTGTTTTGGGATATAATGACTGATATAAGCAACTTCCAGGGCTGTTAGTGTTAACATAAAAAATGGGTACTTATGCATTAGCCCGGGCTCCGTTTAAAATATATCGGTAAATGTCGCAATTGGCGCCACATGAATGGTCATTTCTTTTTAGAATTTAGCTGTAATGAACGACGTGATGAGTTTATTTTTGGTAAATACAATTTGTGAAGGAAGTTGCAATTTATATATATATATTTTTTTTAATCTGGAGGTAGCGTATTTGTATGCTAAGCTGTACATGACGCTACATCATTACCGCAGATAATGTCTCGTTATTTGGATTATTGACAACGTGATTCTCATGTCACTCAGTTATCTGTTCTGTGGTGTTGAACAATATGAAAATTTCGGATTTACCTCGAGATGAAGGAAATGCTGTGTCATTTCTTCAGAGTAAAGGATTTCTGCCAAGTGAAAGAATCTGTAAATTGGGCCATAATATGAAGCAATACTTTGGAAGTGAAAGTATTCAATGTGGTGCTACATTAGAACATGCAGATCTAAGGTAGGCTTACGCATTGGAAATTGGTTCACAGTAGTTGGCTTACTTTTTTAACTGCTGTTCAATTTATTTATAGCTGGAGCGATAAATAAGCAACAGCAACTAGGGCCTCTGTGAATCTTGGAGAGGTGCCAGCTAGTTCTGTGTGACATTGGCAAAAAGACCCCAACTCACTGGGTTTTGTTCCAGAATCCTTAGGTTGAATGACCAACTGGAACCGTCAGCTTCGGGCTAATCCCCCACACTGATGTACTTGACTGATTAAAAAGACACAAAGAAATCAATATCCGGACTCTAGTGTGGGTTATGGTGGACCTACCACACTTGGGAAGTACGGTCCACCACGTAATCAACCTGGACTTCCTAAACAGCATATCAGAAAGAGATCTCGGCTGAGTGAGTGTAAAATTGGTGTATGGAATACTAGAGGTATAAATGGCAAGATGAATAAGTATAGATTGGATGTGCTGTGTGTAAGTGAAACCAAAAAAAAAAAAAAAAAGGAAATTTGGATGGAAGAAGTGAATGGAACGGTGAGTGTGTGGTCTGGAGCATTGGATAATGTGAGAGGACAGGCTGGTGTAGGTGTGATTTTAAGTGAAAAGATGGAGAGCAACTTGATTCACTATAGCTGAATAAGTGAGAATTCTTTGGATTTGTTTGAAAGTGGAACTTCAGAGAATAGTAATTGTTGTAGTGTATGCTCCTTATGACTCAGAACCTTCTGATAGGAAGGAAGATTTCTGGAATGAGCTAAAAGCTGTTTTGAGCCAGTTGGGTGCTAAAGAGAAAGTTATAATAGGAGGGAATTTCAATGCTAGAGTAGGTGTGCAGAATGCAATTTCTGACAATGTTCTGGATAATTTTAATGATCCTTGTATGAATGATAATGGTGAACGATTAATTGAACTCTGCATTGAGAATGGTTTGTGTGTATCTAATACATTTTTCAACCACAAGTATATCCATACATATACTTGGGAAAATCGTACTATTGGTCAAAAAAGCGTGATAGATTTTGTCTACGATCAACGTCTGAAACACTTAATTGTTGACACTCGTGTGATGAGAGGTGCAGATGTTGGTTCTGATTATTACTTGCTTGGTAGTGTCACGAGTGAAACTGAATGTTGGTTGGAGGAAAAGGAATAGGAAAGGGGCCAAGATGGAAATAATAAAGGTTGAAAGGCTCCCTGAAGATCATCAGCGTTATTCTGACTTACTGAAAGAACGACTGAAGGAGCTGAAGTCTTGTGAGAGGGATGTAGAAAAGAAATGGGAATGTTTTAAGAACTGTGTTGTCACTGCTGCTGAAGAGGTCTGTGGCACCAGAATAGTGGGTAACAAAAAGAGGTGATGCTTGATGGAAAGTGAGATTGAAAAGGCAGTAAAGAGAAACAAGGAAGCCTATTTGGGGATGTTGCAAGGTAGAGTTTCTGTGGATACATATTGCTGTAAGAAGCGTGAAGCCACTAGGCTGGTTCGCCAGAGTAAGGCAAAAGATAGGAAGGAGAGGGTGGAAAGGCATGAATTGGCTTTTTCGAAAGAGAGCAAGACTTTCTGGAAGTACGTGAGAATCGGGGGAAAATAGGGGAACCAAAGTTGTGTGCAGAATAGGATCGAAGAAATGATATGGGAGCCCAATGAGTTAAGTGAAAGATGGGGTGAATACTTCTGTGAGTTATTAGATCAGGAAAGTGAAGGTGATTCATAGGCAGAAGCAGAGGATGTCACAGGGAAGGTGGAAGCACAGGGGGGATCTCAAGAGAAGAGGTGTGTAAAGCTCTAAAATCTCTTCAGAATGGTAAGGCTCCGGGAGTTGATGGCATAACTGCCGAGATGTTGAAATATGGTGACTCTGTAATTGACTGGTTAACTTTAATTTGCCAGTTGTGCTGGGAGTTAGGAATGGTCCCTCAGTATTGGAGGGATGCTATCATTGTTCCCTTGTATAAGGGAAAAGGTGATCAGACTGACTGCAAGAACTATCGTGGTATTAGCCTACTGAGTGTGCCAGAGAAAGTGTGGGGTATGATGATTGAAAAGTATCTGGCTGTTGGTAAGAAAGTTTTTGCTGCCTTCATAGATTCAGAGAAAGCATACGACCGAGTAAATAGGACACTTTTGTGGAAGGTATTGAATGAATATGGTGTTAGGTGTTATTGGGAATCTACCGTGTTTCCCCGAAAATAAGATGGGTCTTATACTAATTTTTGCTCCAAAAGACACATTAGGGCTTATTTTCAGGGGATGTCTTATTTTTTCATGTAGTACCACCTTTTTTTTTAATCTACATTTATTCAAATACAGTGTCGTCATCTTCTGGAACAACGTCATAACTCTCCAAACCCCGAATTCCAGCCTGAATTTCTTGCGACTTCATTTCCTGTAGAACCATTTACTCCAATCTCTCATGTCCTGCAATAAAGCTCTTCTTAAATGAGCACTTCTTGTCCATGTAGCCTGCTTGTAGTGCATTGGCAACACAGCTGTCAGTGATTTTATCCCATGAATTCTTCACCCCAGTCACGACCTCTTGCAGGCTAGGCTTCACAAATTTTCCACGCTGATTTCTCTCCATTTTATTTTCAATGTAGTCATTGATTTCCATGCGCAAATGATCCTTGAATAGCTTGTTTGTTGCAATATCAGGAGTCTGGAGATAGGCAGTCATTCCTGTGGAAATCATTATTTGATCTATTCTTCTCTCTGCAAGGAAGTTCTTCATGTCTTTAGCGCGGTGAGCGCTGGCTGAATCCCAGACTGGCAGACCTCTTTGGCCACCTCGCAAAACAAGTGGCAGCATTAAATCGACCCATTTCCTTAAAACTGCTTGTGTGCACCAGGCTTTTTCAGTTTCAAGAACATAAATGCCTGAAACACGTTCAATCTTATCTTTCTTGCCCTTAGTGAGGATTGGAGGTGGGGCTTTCTTTCCATCCAGACGAATTGCCAAAACACAAGTAACACGTGCACTTTCATAACCATTGGGGGTAATGTAGATTGACGAGGCACCCCTCTGATCGATTGTCGTTTGAGATCCTTGCCCCTTAAACACTGCAATTTCATCCATAGCAGTCGTGTTAGAGAGTTGGTATTTAGAAAAGTCAATGCCGTCAGCAAAGGACTTGAATGCAAGTGCATGTTTAATAACTTCAGTATCTTCCAGCTTGAACAGTGTTGTCGATCTTCTTATAGACAGTTCATGTCGCTGAAGAAAGCCATCCAGCCAGTGTTGTTATGCTTTGAATTCTTCTGGGGATATTTCTAACTGCGGTGCCATTGCAAGGGCAAATGCTTGAATATCAGCCCTGTGCACAACCAAAAGCCTTTGCTCTCCTGTCAGCAATGCATTCACAGATGATGTCTTCCAGCTCAGGAAATAATGGTTGCAGACCTAATCCACACTTGCGCTTCTTAGCACTTCCCTCGTCCACCTGTTGACTGAGGTTATCGTACTCTGCTCGCCATTCGGAATCCAACTTCTCTTTGCAGAAAGCTGAAAGATTCTTGCTCTGGGAGTCCTCCACAATTCCTTTCTTGTACTCAACGGAATAGCTCTTTCTTTTTGCACTAATCTTGTCTGGGGGGTCAAAATATTATTCCCTTTAAATCTACCATTAAATCAAGTGTTAATTGAAGACTGTTCATTGTTAATCGACACAGGAGTGGCAACAAAAATGATGACAGTTAAGAATGTACGTTCGGCCCCAAAATATAACTCTTCAATTTTTAAAGAATTCTTTCAGTCACCGTTGCCAACACAATAACTTGGACAGGGACGAACCCTTTTCGTAATCCATTGAAGGCGGTTAGAACACTTCTTACTTTTTCTTTGAATAACGTTTGCCGGTAAAGTTTCCCACGTCAGATTCTCTTTTAGGAACTGGATGTTACAGCTGCCGAACAAAAGACTGCTTCTTTTCATCTCCCGCTAGCTCTCTGAACTGAACCGAACTGAACGCATGCGCTATAATTACAAAAACCATATCCTCGGCCGAGTTCAAAGTCAATCAGCTTTCTTTCTTACTCTGGATATTAAAGGCAAATTAAACTCGTGAACAGGGTATCCTCCAGTGATTTTGGCACTGACTTCAGTTTTTTTGAACAGTGATTGGCTGGCTGACTATGGTACGACATATCTTAAGTGGGGCTTATATTACGAGCATCCGGAAAAATCATGCTAGGGCTTATTTTCCGGTTAGGTCTTACTTTCGGGGAAATGCGGTACTTAAAAGTGTAAAAGCCATGTATGCTGGCAGTAGAGCTTGTGTACGAGTGAATGGTGTTTTATCAAAATGGTTTTCTGTTGGTGCGAGTTGGACAAGGTTGTGCAATGTCGCCATGGATGTTTAATATATTTATGGATGCGTGATGCCAAAATAGATAATACTGGTTTATGTCTTGGTGACATACGTGTGTGCATATTGCTGTATGCTGATGACACTGTCCTGTTGGCAGAGAGCAAAAATGAGTTGCAGGTATGTGGTCTTGGATGTACGAAGTTTGCATGAAAATGAAACTGATGAAAAATAACGGAAAACCCAAAGTTATGGTTTTTGAGAGAGGAACTGGTAGTACTGAATGTAATATATGTGTAAATGGCACAGTGATTGACCAGGTGAATGAGTTTGTGTATTTAGGAAGCATGTTTGACAGAGAGAACAAATTGGATGGTGAAATTACTAGGCGAGTGAATTCTTCATTGAAAGTCATGGCTGCTTTGGGAAGTTTTCACACGAATGATGGGTTATCAAGAGAGTCCCGCGTGGCTGTGTATGAAAGTGTAATTGTCCCTACTCTGTATGGCAGTGAAACCTGGGTGTTACTTACGGGGTGGGAGGGGGGCAAGACACGTTCTGATCGTGTGAGGAATGAAGATTTGTTGCAATTGTGTAATGTGAAGCAAAATGTTAGCAAGGTCGAGACTAATATGCTTCGGTGGTTTGGCCATGTTGAAAGAATGAATTATGAGATGCTTGCTAAGAAAATCTTTTAACCCAAGTGGCAGGAAGGAAAGGTAGGGGAAGTCATGGGAGGATCAGATTCAGGAGTGTCTGCATGAGAAAAAGATTATGAGTATGAAGTATAGAAGATCTTGTGCACGGCGTGTGATGAATGTGAGTGAGGCCTGAGTTGTATGTCAAGATCGCTGTAAATGGAGAAGTTTGATATGGCAACAGTAAGTAAAAATTATCTGGTAATTTGTATTCAGAGGTTAGCTTTGTGGAGCTAACCTCTGAATATCAGAGAACAGCTTAGTGATATGTATGGAACGATAATTTAACTTCTATTAAATGGTGTGAACAACAGTTGAATATGGCAAGTCGTGCAACTGTTGATTGGAATAACTATTTGTGCAGATGTTCTCGAACATCAGTCGGACAAAAAATTGGTGGCCCAGGATTAATTGTGGAGGTAGACAAAACATTATTTTCAAAAAGAAAGTCTAATATAGGTCGTGTGCTTCCAGAGCAGTGGATTTTCAGAAGAATTTGTTGTCGTACTAATGACGTTTTTTAGTGAAAGTGCCAGGCAGAAGTGCAAAAACCCTGTTGAAGGAAATTAAGAATCTTGTTGCGGAACATTCTACAATCTATTCAAATTCATGGAAGGCTTAAATTTAAGACTGAGGAGCTAGAAGAGGCAGGTTTTGAATATTTCAAAGTCAATCGTTAGTACAACTTTGTCAACCCAGAGAGTGGAGCCCATTCTCAAATAGTAGAAAGATTGTGGGGATCAGCTAAATGGAGAAACAAATGCCATCGCTGAACTGCTAGACAGCATATCGATTCGTACTTAACCGAGTTCATGTGGAGACCTCATTTAGCTTCATCAGACCCATTTGATTCCATTTTAAATTGTATTAAAACTTTTGGCCCCCAAAAATTAATGTGTAGGTTTCAGGCCACTAATAAAGCTTGTATGTTGCAATATTATATATTCCCTTCATAAATTGTGTTTACCAAGAATAAACTCATTGCCGTTCGTTACAGCTAAATTCTAAAAGGAAATATAACCATTCATGTGGCGCCATCTATTGACGATTGTGACATTTATTGATACATTTCTACTTGCGTCCAGCTAATGCATACGTACCAAAAAATGCTTATATTTGTCTCGACCTTGCTAACATAGGAGACCTTCAGTAACAAATTTTAAATAGTGCTTATACTCCAATCAGCGATGATACTTTGGAAATTATTGTGTGCGGGTAAAAATGGTTAACTCACCACTCATAGACAAAACACAGTGTTTGCTTTTCACTGCAATGTTTATTTTCCTTTGAATGTCACTGGTTTTGTGGTGAAAAGAACAATCAATAAATAAATGCTTAAGTGGCAAGAAAAACATTTGCTACTTAAAGTTAATACATAACAGGGAGGCCGATTGAGGAGGCTAAGCGGATTTCAAGGAAACACATATTGACTTGAATACTTAGTTTTGTGGAAACAATGGATGAATTCAGATGTGCCGCCCCGGTGGCGCAGTGGTCTAAGCGATGGCCTCTGATCATTCGTCCGAACGGGGTCCGGGTTCGAATCCCGATGAGACATGGATGTTGTATTTGTATTTCGGCACTGGTTCTCTCCCTTCCCTGGAACCAGTGACCCTAAATTAGGGATGGGCGACTGCTTATAGCCCATTGAGTTGCTCACTGTGGTCGTTAAACCTCCAATCAAAAAAAAAAAAAAAAAAAGAATTCAGATGTGCTATCGCCAGTCCTTCTCAACCAAAGTTCCTTGGCTGGCACAGCCAGCCCTAGAAATAGGAGATGTTCCTAATAATTTGTCATCAAGTACAGGAATGTATTCCTTTAGTAGCTGTAGTATGACCAGCAGTGAAAATGAAGAACATGACATTCTCTCTCGTACTCTGCCTCAACAGATTTTGACCATACACTGGTCTGATGGTCCCGACGGCATGAGAAGAATTCCATTCACTGGCGGGCATACCGGGACTGAACATCAATGACAGGTATTGAGCCAATCAATTTTTTTATTTTTTTTATCTTTTACGCTTTCCAACCGTAGGTTGAAACGTATATGCTCCAGCTTTGCCCATCCACACGATAACTTGCATAAAAATGGTTCGATTTCGATTAAATTTTAGTATGTGGTAGGGGATGAACCCTATTGGAAATGGGATCAAAGGTCAGGACATAGGAGCGGGGTCCATTCCATCACCCTTGTGCATTATAACTTGCGTAAAAATGCTTCGATTGAGACAAAACTTTATCATGTTGTTCTGGAAGTATACTTAACCGGTTCTGTTGAATATCATCGAAATGGGGTCAAAAGGTCAGGGCATAGGAGCGAGATTTATTCTACAGCCATTATCCTCATAACTTGAGTAATGATTTCTGGTATGTTGGAAAGTGTGTCATAATCAATGCATTGCATGATTTTACTAACTTGTTGCAACTGAGTGAAGAATTTTATAATCTGTTAGTTTGGAAAAGCATATGCTATAGACATGCTTATCTTTGTAGTTTACTGAAGGCTATAAATACGAATGTCAATTATGGATCAGTTTTCTCACATTTTAGAATAGTGGAATGATGCAAAGTTATGAGATGCAGACACATGGCTAAGTTGATCCAGATGCATCATCAGTGATGCCTTGTGGGGTGTCATGGGAGATTTGCCCTGGTTTCTAACCAGCACCTGCTGAAATAGCACATTGGCAGTAAACGTGTTAAATAGCTTAATCCAATATGTGAATGGCGCTTTTATTACACAAAAATTATATATTTACTTATTGCTGCCAAAACACATTTACTTGATGCTTTGTAAGTACAACACTGAAAAGGTTGAGATTTTCGAAGTGCTTAAAAGGAATAAGCATGTAGCACCAGAGAAACACAAACACGGCTTGTGGGTAAGACTGCAACATAAGAACAGAACATGTGAACAGAGTGAGTTCCTCATTCTCAACAAGAAGTGGCTGAGAACTGAAATTGTGTGACTTTGTGACAACACTTATCACACCCCAGAATCTGAAATAATAAACACTTCCTTTTCTCTGCATGACAGCAATGTGTGTGATGTATTTATGATTTATTTTCCAACTGTTGGCATTTGCCTATTCCTAATTTGGGGTAGTGACAAACAACGTTAAGCATGCATTACTACGTATTTATGCTAATAAGACATTTTTTATAGACTTAGATTGTAAACAGGGAAACATTTCCTTAATCAAATTCTTGTATTTGCTAATCTAACTTGTCAAGTGAATTGTTACAGCCAAAAATTAGAGGCTTAATTTGAAATGTCCATTACTTACTGCATATTGTCATTCTTATTTATTTTTTTTTAAATCAGTAGAAATTTACTTAGTTTTTGCTTTTTCTCATGGCAACTTCTTATAGTAGTGCAAAAGTTCGGTTAATGCCACCCCAGTGGCACAGTGGTCTAAGCGATGGCTTCTGATCATTCGTCGGAAAGGGGTCTGGGTTTGAATCCCGGTGAGGCATGGATGTTGTGTTTGCCTTACGGCACTGGCTCTCTCCCTTCCCTGGAACCAGTGGCCATAAATTAGGGATGGGCGACTGCTAATAGCCCATTGAGTTGCTCACGGTGGTCGTTAAACCTCCAATCAAAAAAAAAAAAAAGTTTGGTTATTAATCTTTGGCTGAATTTGGCACTCCATTTTATGTATTGCCATTCCCTTTTGAAGAAGCTGACTGCTGTTGCAGACATTCAGTTCACCTTATGTACGACATGCAGACTTACACAGCCAGTGCAAGGAAATGAGGAATGACTTCCATATCCACCTGTAGTTCACGCCAGTGACAAATAGTACCATCACATGTAAGCTACTGCTCTTGCAGCTGTCAACCTTACATCCTTTCTGTCAGTAGCTAAATACATAGATGGCTACACTCCCTTTGCTGTCCTAAAAATGACAACTTTTCCTCAATGTACATACAGGGTGCATAGTACAGTCCTTATACACCCACATAACTATAGAATGCAGATAGCTACAATTATGAACATGATGTGTAGGTACAGTAAAAGTAAAGTGACTATGTGCTACAAGATGAGACCACTTGCAGCTCACCTAGCAATAAAATTTGGAAGTTAGCGCTCCTATCTCAAAAACTATGCAAGATACAGAAAAAAAGTCAAATACAAAGTTGTAGAGCATCACTGATTTGGTACAAAATGACACCCTGTGTACAGGAATAGCCTAGTGAATAGAACATGTGAAATGCTAATTTGTCAGTATTCAAATCACTTCAATGCTATATCACTAATCGTGTCACAAAGCAAATTATGAGAAATAAGTAAGGCGACTGCAAAAACTGACGTGTGAGCAATGCACAACATACTACACACAGTAGTGAAGGCAGCACAAAAACATAGGAAAATGAGAAATACACATGTTAGACATTAACACATAAGAACTACACATTTTACTGTCTGTGCCTGATGTGCCCACCGTCGACCACAAAACACATTTATATCTGGGACAGAGCATCTCATTGCATGTTCAGCAGGATTTTGGGTGTCACGCCAGTTATGCGACGTCGTACATCCTGCAGTCATCAGTTCGGTCTGATATACCTGTTCTTTTAGATAGCCCCAGAGGAAGAATTTCAATGGGGTCAGGTCCACTGACCATGGAAGCCACTCTACATTACCATCATAGCCAAAGACCTGTTCGCCGAATGTGTCGGACAAGAACTGTTGTACTTCTGCCGGATGGTGAGCAGGGGCGCCATCGTGTTGCAACAACGAAGTTCGCAGTTCGAGCAACAGCAGATCATCCAAAAAGTCCGGTATTACAATCTGTAGTGGCTCCACATATCAACCTCCCGTTAGCATTCCCTCATAGGACACAGGTCCTATCAGTCTATTGTTCCAAATGCCACATCAAACATTAACGGACCACCACACCTGATGTCGGACTTGTCGTCCCCATGACAGATTTTCTAGCCCCCAATAATGGTCATTTTGTCTGTTTAACACCCCGCATCTATACTGCATGGTAGGGGGCACTGAGTTGCAAGATTTGCCACACACGGCCAGCTGATAGGCTATAACACTCTGCACTAACTTCTCTCGTACTGCACCATTGGTGGGCCGGAACAGGGACAACTTGTAATAGCCTGTCTCCCTGAGCTGTCAGATGGAGTCCAGCAGAAAAACATAGGGTATATTGTTGTGCAGCTTTTCTTGCATGGCAACCACATTCCCCACATATTCACATATTAGTACCATCGCACAATACTCCTCGTTAAAATAATTCGCCATGTATACATCTAACGTGCAGTTTTACTGCCTGGCCACTGTTTTATACTTGCCGATAACGTATCACATGTCATACACATTTGCATATCATACATACCACATGCTAGACGACTCCAAAACGCACATACCACAATTTGCTTTGTGGCACAATTAGTGACATAGCATTGACAGTATTCGGATACCGACAAATTAGCATTTCATGCGTTGTATTCACACTATTCCTGTATGCAGAGTGTCATTTCATACCAAATCAGTGATGCTGCACAACTTTGTAATTGACTTTTTTTCTGTATCTTTCATCGTTTTCAAGATAAGTGTGTCTCCCCGGTGGCGCAGTGGTCTAAGCGATGGCCTCATCATTCGTCCGAAAGGGGTCCGGGTTTGAATCCCGGTGAGGCGTGGATGTTGTGTTTGTCTTACGGCACTGGCTCTCTCTCCCTTCTCTAAAACCAGTGACCCTAAATTAGGGACGGGCGACTGCTTATAGCCCATTGAGTTGCTCACTGTAGTCGTTATACCTTCAATTAAAAAAAAAAAAGATAAGAGCGCTTACTTCCCAATTTTACCTCTGAGATGCTGCAAGTGATTTCATCTTGTAGCGCATAGTCACTTTACACATGTTCATAACTGTAGCTATCAGCGTTCTATGGTTATGTGGGTGTATAAGGACTTTACTATGCACCCTGTATATAGCTGATAGTGTTTGCTGCCTTCATAGATTTAGAGAAAGCTTATGGCCCAGTAAACAGGATACTTCTATGGAATGTCTTGGATAAATATATGAATGGGAATCTGCTTAATGGTGTGAAAGCTATGCGTGCTGTCAATAGAGCATTGTGTATGAGTGAATGGAATTTTATCAAAACAGTTTTCTATTGATGCAGGAGTCTGACAAGGTTGTGTAATGCCATCATGGCAGTTTAATATATTTATGGACACATGCCAAAATAGATAATTCTGGATTATGTCGGATCGAGGACCACGCAAGCAAAACCAAACAGGTACATCAGATCTAGATTTGCAGTAGACAGAAAAAAACTTTCATTTTGTTACGCGTGAATTTCATACTGTTCAAGTATCAGCCACTTTCCTTTTGATGCCCCAAACAAGTCTATGGATGTGATTCAGATAAAAAATATTTTAAAATCAAAATATTAAACTTTTTGTTGTTGACATATTTATTTTTGTTCGGGCTTCAAGTGACATGTTTGTTTTTGATCAGATGCCCTAGTGACTTATTGGATTTTGCTTGAACGTACACTGAAGAGCAATTGAATTAGAGATACCTGTCTAGTAACGTGTAGCACCACCTTTCGCCCTGAAGACGGCGGCGATTCGTCTCGGCATGGACTCGACAAGACACCGGAAGCGTTGGGAAGCCATACGGATCCACGACCCCTGAACAAGCTCCCACAGTTCACGAAGATTTGAAGGAGGGGGGTCAGAGCCTCGGAACATCTCTCTCTATGGCATCCCAGATGTGCTCAATGGGACTGAGATCAGGTGACCTAGCTGGCCAAAGAAGCAAGGTCACGTCGGTGGGGTGTTCATCCAACCATTCGGATACAATTTGGGAGTGATGGCACGGTGCATTATCTTGTTGCAGGATGAGGTCCCCAGTGGGATGTTGAAGACGCACAAATGGGAGCAAATGGTCGTCCAGGATATCCCGGTAACGTTGACTTGTGAGGGACGATGTCACATGTACCAGGGGTCCGATTTCAATCCACGTAAACAGTCCCCAGACGAGAATGCCACCCCCACCAGCTTGAAGAGTACCCTGCTGGCAAGAAGGGTCCATCGCTTCATGTGGTTTGCGCCGTACTCGTATCCTGCCATCCGCATGTACCAACATGAATCTCTACTCATCAGTCCAGGCAACATTTTCCCACATGTCTAGGGTCCAGTGGCGATGTTTCCGCTCCCATGCTAATCTTTGCACCCTGTGATGTGCGTGCGGTCACCAGCGGTACCCTCGTGGGACGATGGCTTCTGTACCCCATAGCGAGGAGATGGTTCTGGATGGTGTGGCTGCTTACACGTTTTTGTGCACCAGCGTTAAATTGCTGAGTGATTTCTTGCACTGTGGCCCGTCTATCCGCTGTTACAATGCGAGCCAGCCAGCGATGACCCCCGCTCATCCACACGCTGTTGACCCTTGCAGGGATGGTTTTACCGGATTCGATGTACTCACGGTGACACAGTGGCTCGTGAAAATCCCAGTGCCTGCACGACTTCCGAGATGGAGTAACCCATTCGTAGGGCCCCGACCATTTGCCCACGATAAAATGTGCTTAGATCCTTCGTCTTACCCATACTGCATCCGACTCTTACGGATTCCCGTCGCATCGCTGCATACGTCATGTCGTTTCCGTTTACAGGGCCGCCCACAGCGCCATATTTGCATAATGCCAGCTGTCTCTAATTCAATTGCTCTTCAGTGTATTCTGAATTTAATCTACCTATCTATTCTATAATCGGCTCTCCATGAATTTCCAAAAAGGTCTTTGAGAAGGGAATCCACATCCTTTTTTATTCGCAGCTGAAATTCCATGCTCCAATGGTAAAACATGAGTAATAAACTTCGTGGCTGCACGTGAAGTAATCTCTTTTTTAGAAGAGTCATTGGTGCCTTTTCATGTTCAAATCTATAAAACAACTGACCAATGACTTGCACACGGCAAGTGCCTCTTTTAGTTCGGGTATGAACGGTTGGATAATCTGGGCCCAGTACCGTTCTGAGATAATGGTTTCACTGAAGAAAATGGGCCCAATAATATGCGTACAAGTCATGGCACACCAAAAACCAACCTTCTGGTTGTGCAGAGGCACTTCCTTAAATTCGTGGGGATTTTCAGAACCCCACAGGTGAGTGCTTTGGGTGTTGATGCACCCGGACAGGTGGAACCATGCTTCATCTGTACAGAAAGTCACGTCCAGAATGTCCTCACCTTCTTCAGACGGGAACTCTTGGAACCACCTGCAGTACCGAACACGGGCCTCGTGGTCAGTTTCTTTTGACGTACACGCGCGTCAAGCTTGTGAAAAGTTGCGTAAAGTGTACGGTGACAGTGCTCTACAAGAGCGTCCGTCAGTGGTTTGTAAAATTCCGTGCTGCTGATTTTGACCTCAACGATGCTCCTCGGTCCGGGAGGCCCACCAAGGCTGATGACGACCAAATCAAGGCATTGATCGAATCAAACCCACGTTACACGACACGAGAGATTGCAGACACATTGCACATCCGTTATTCAAGCGTTCATGACCACCTGAAGAATCTGGGGTACATAAGCAAGCTGGATCTATGGGTTCCTCATGAACTCAAAGAAGCTCAATTGACGGCGCGTATTAACATCTGCAATATGCTCTCATTAAACGTGAAGAAAACGATCCTTTTTTGAAGCAACTGATAACTGGTGACGAAAAGTGGATTGTGTACAACAATGTGCTGCACGGTCTTGGTCCTGACGTGCTGCTTCGCCTCAAACGACATCCAAAAGCAGACATTCATCAGTGGAAGGTTCTGGTCTCAGTGTGGTGGGATTTTAAAGGTGTCGTGTTTTTCGAGCTCCTACCACAGAACCAAATCAATTCGAATATGTACTGTCGGCAATTGGACAGTTTGAACGAATCCATCATCCAGAAACGTCTAGAGCTCGTTCATCGTAAAGGTGTTGTGTTCCATCACGACAACGCGAGACCACACACAAGTTTCATCACCCGCCAAAAATTATTGGAGCTTGAGTGGGGTGTAATGCCACACCCAGCATACTCGCCTGACCTTGCACCGTCAGACTTCCACTTGTTTCGCTCTCTTCAACAGTCCTTGCATGGTATAACATTCAATTCAGATGAGGCTGTAAATCAGCACCTTGTACAGTTTTTCGCCACGAAAGACAGGTCCTTCTATGAACGAGGCATTCTGCAGCTCACTGACAGTTGGCAAAAGGTTATCGAACAAAACGAGCATTATATCATTGATTGATCTTTGTTCTTTCTATCAATAAATGGCCTTTGCAAAACATGGCTAAAATACGTCATGACTTTTCCGACAACCCAATAAATAATTGCCTCATATGGATTAAATGATTGAATTCTATAAAAATTTGTTGTGCTTTTCCTTGCCCATACTACTGAATATCGTACTGTATCTAACGTAAAAATATATTACGTTAAACATCAGTTGCACATAATTTTCCTTACGATCTCTCTTGTTCCCCTAATTATTTTTAGCAGTGTTTGGTAATAATTTTTTAGTATGTTTTATTTTAAGTTTTAATTTGTTTGGCTGCGATGTTTTTTCGCTGTTCAGCTTCTTGGGTTGGTTTCTGTGCGTCCTTTGCGGGCATTACCTTTGTGCACATGGGCGCCGCTGGAAAATAGGAATTGCCGCAGTGGTCTAAGGCGCTGGCCTCTGATCATTCGTCCGTAAGGTGTCCGGGTTCGAATTCCGGTCAGGCATGGATGTTGTGTTTGTCTTACAGCAGTAGCTCTCTCCCTTCCCTGGAACCCTAAATTAGGGATGGGCGACTGCTTATAGCCCATTGAGTTGCTCAAGGTGGTCATTAAACCTCCAATCAAAAAAAAAAAAAAAAAAAAAATAGCAATTGGGTAAGGTGGACGCAAGCGTGCAGTAATAATAGCCAATTTCTTTGTTTTTTAAAAAGTTTTTTTTTTTTTAAATGTACTGGGGACAGGAAATATTTTTTTAATTGGAGGTTTAACGACCACCGTGAGAAACTCAATGGGTTATAAGCAGTCGCCCGTCCCTAATTTAGGGCCATTGGTTCCAGGGAAGGGAGAGAGCCAGTGCCGTAAGACAAACACAACATCCATGCCTCACCGGGATCCGGACCCCTTTCGGACGAATGATCAGAGGCCATCACTCAGACCACTGCGCCACGGGGCGTCCAGGAAACCTTATAAGGATATTAAATAAATTCATATCTGAATGAATTGCAATATCAGAAATATGGAGGGCAACTCAGAAATGTTGGAGGAGACATATCCCGTCCCCTGTCACCCTACCATCAATGACCATGTTTGTGCACCTTTGTTAAACTTGCTGTTCTTACAGGTTACACCTCCTTAACTGCAATATGTTTGTACAAAATGGAATGTAGTAGAAGCTCCGCCCTTCCTTTTTAGGATTTAGCTATGTTTTGGTTAGTGTGATGCAATGTATACAAGCTGTTATAAAGAATGAATCCATTGCAACAGTAAAACATGTCAACAATTTTCTTGCACGAGTGTGCGTTGGGCTCGATTATCCAGTTTGCAACGGGGTTTTGTAATTTTTAGTTTAGTTTTTTTAAGTTTTGTATATTTATTTTCCTAGTAAAGATTTTTTTTTTTTTTTTATTGGGATTCAATGACCACCGTGAGCAAAAAGATGTTTTGCTTTTGTTTTTTAGGTGGGCTAAGTTGCTCTTTAGGGTTTTGGTTTTTTAGTTTTAGGGAATTTATAATTTTTTCTTAGGTTTGAGCTTTTGTTCTTGCAAACTGAATAATGCAGACATCCACACTTTCTGGTCTGCGTAGAAATGAGAGTTGTGATCTGCGTTAGCCCCTGATGAAGCCATGAGGATGTAGCATGTGACGTCATAGAGAAGTTTCAGTTAAGTGGCAACAGTCCTTGCAAGTTCCTGAAGGACAAACACAGCTGGCTGTCCTGCAGTTATTGTGTAAAATACGATCATTAGCTATCAATGTTAACAAAAATATTGACGAGTTACGACTCTTCAAAGGTAAAAAATCTTTTAAAGGTTAGTTTTATCTATAAGTCAGTGATTTCTGGTAAGGCTGGGAACCTATCTTTTACTTGTTCAAATGCTGTTGGGGTGCAGTGCTTGTACTTATTGTGTCAGTCGTTTCACTTGTTGATTCGAAGTTTTCACATTGAATTTAAAAGGTGTTGGCTTTTGTTTTGCGTAGGTTTTATTGCTACTGACTATTTTCTGATAGAACACCCTTCAGAGTTTGTCTCTTAGTCAAAAAAATTCCTAAATCAACGCTTCGGTATCCAATCTGCACTTCCGTGTGCTTGGGTTTTTCACCTTCTGGGATTTCTATTCAGAAGGTTCCTGGCTGATCAAGGAGGTGTTGAAACTTTTTATAGAGCTCAAAGTTAATTTGTAAGCCAATCTGACTGTTAGTCAGAATCAAACCTCTTTGGCTATTCTGGATTTTTTAGGAGAGCTTGACCCACTTTTTTGTGAATTTTTGGCTTTTCACTTAGTATTTTCACTTTTAAGATTATTTGGCTCTCAGTGTTGGGACACTGAGAGCCAAATAATCTTAAAAATCTTAAAAGAGTTTTTTACTTTAATATTTCGTTCTATATATTTCTTCCCCAAACCACCGTTGATTTTATTTTTAGTAACCTGGATTTTTAACTGGAGCTAAAGTACACTTTTTGTAGAAAAATGTAAATAATGGATAAAATTATTTCCAAATTTTTTTTTTTTTTTTTTGTTTACAGACTAGGATTATGCTGCTAAATTTATTTACGGATAAATAACGTAGGGCACAAATCAAAATTATTGGGTTTTTTCACCACAATTTTGCGTGGAAAAACAGATTTTGCTCTAAATTTTTTCAAAGTCTTGGAAAACGTTTCCCAGAACTAAGAGAAACACTTTTTATTGAAGAGTTCCTAATTACTCACTAATTAGTGATCATACTAAATTACCATGTAAAAGAATATGCACGATAATAAAATGTTATTTGCTTCAAGACTTATATATGCCTCGAGCTGTTGTATGGTAAAGGCGGTTCGACCAAAACAAAGTAATAGAAAATATTTACTATTTGTACTTTCGGAAAACTTTTCGCGTCACCTTTGAAGATGCTTGCATTCAGCACATACAGATATTTTCCTTCAATCTCTTAAATTTTTTCCAAATACCGCATTTCGTACTCTGAAGTTAAACTTTCAAAGTAGGACGCCATCATTTCAACAGGGACTGGTTGTCCTTCACTTACGTTACTAAGGCTCGTTGCCATGCTAAAGTCACGTGTCTGCTACAACCTCATAGGTGACAGCTACGAATAAGTTCTACAATCCTCCTTTTTCCTCCAGGTGGAGGCACCATACGGGTTTTGTGCAATTCAAAATAGGGTATATCATGTTTCTGTAATATAATTTTTCCTGTTGTTCTATGCTTTTTTGAATATTCTTTTTTGCAGCTCTTAGCACATTTGATTTTCAAAGCTAGGGTAAGATAGTAGTGTACGATTATGTGTTTTGTTTACTATATAATAGACGTATATATAAACTATATTGACAAAAGTCAGCGGACACCCCTTCAAAAGCAAATGAACGGATCCGCTGAGTTGTTAAGATGCGCAGTACACTGCAAACGGTAAAAAAACAAGCCTGCAGCCGACCGGGATCATATCACACTGTAAGGTTGAGCGAAACTGTCGCGGCAGGAGAGAACTGACTTTGAGAAAGGAAAGATTGTTGGGTGTTATGTTAGTGGGTTGCCCATAAGAGAAACCGAGAGGCGTTTAAACATACCCAAGTCAACTGTTTTGGATGTACTGAATAAGTGGAAGACACATGGCGTGTCTGAAGCAGCAAAACATACCGGTAGACCAAAGAAAATCAGTGATAGAGGATGTCGAAGCCTCAGGAGAGTCGTTACAGCTACTCGATGAAGTACTGCACAAGACCTTAGTGTACAGGTGAGTAAACATGCTGCAGCCTCAGTATGTACACGTACCATTCGCAGAGAACTTCATTCCATGGGTTACCGTGGACGTGTGGCTACTCATAAGCCTTTCATCTCTGCTCGAAATGCTACTCGTCGTTTAGCATGGTGTAAAGAACATTTATCGTGGACCGTAGACCAATGAAAACTGGTCCTATGAACTGATGAATCCAGATACACAATCCATCAGTTTGATGGCCGTGTGTGGGTATGGTGTCAGCTGGAGGAACTCTATTTACCACAGTGTACTGTTCCTATGGTCAAGTTTGTAGCTGGCAGTGTACTCATGTGGGGGTGTTTTTCGTGGTATGGTCCCGGCCCATTGGTTATCGTGGACAAACCTGTTAACCAGCAAGTCTACCTCGACATTCTGGACAATTATGCCCTACAAACTCTGGCAATACTATGGAACTGAGCCTTGTTGGTGCCAGCAGGATAATCCACTTAGCCATAAAGCAAGGACTGTTACAGCGTGCTTTGACGATAATTCCGCATCGTTTGTGGACTGACCAGCACAGAGCCCTGATCTTAATCTCATAGAGTACCTATGGGATGAATTAGAGTGTCGCATAAGAAGTTCGGAAACAAGGCCTACTACTAAGCAACAGTTAACGGCATTATGTACTGAATGGAAGAGCATGCCCATCGCTGTGTTCCAAAACCTTGTCAAAATCATGTCTTGAAGGGTCAGTCGGTAGTCGTGAACTCGAAATACCGCGAGCAGCGGTTCACACGGTTCTGCATCAACGTTTCCGCCTATATGCAGTACTATGGAGTGCCTCAGCACTGGTCCCTGGATGCACGCAGGTCTTTAGACCACCATTTTCGGGGTGTTGGATTGGACGTGGGGGTCCAACGGCATGGCTACCACCCCGTTCTGATATTATCCCAAGCAATTTTTTTCTTTGGGGCTTTATTAAGGACACCGTGTACAAGAAAAAGGTTACATCTATCACTGAGCTTAAAGAACGCATTACTGTAGCCTTCCTCCTTGTTACACTTTACATTCTGCAGTGTACATGGGCAGAACACCGGACTATCGTTTAGACATCCTGCAAGCAACCAACAGAGCACACGGAGACCTACTGACATTAAAAAAAAAAAAAAAAAAACTTTCGCAGTTACCATGCGTTTTGACATTAAAAGTTATTTATTGTAGTTTTTCTTCAATAGCATACTGAAGTTGTATACTTCATTTACAGGCACCCTGTACTTAGATATTCATAAGAAATTGGCCATGCAGTGTATATTAAAAATACTACAAAATGACAATTTTAAATGACACACTAAATAATACTTGTACTTACAAAATATATTTACTACTTTATTCAAAAGTCATTTTATGGAATGAACAACTCCCAGACAAATGTAATTATACAAATAACAAGAACAGTATTAAAAATTTTACAAAGCAGTAAATTAAGACATCACTTTTCATCAAGTGCAACATGAGGGATGCATAAAAAATATTAATTTCTGACAAAGAACTACTACACAAAGTTTATGCCATTACAAAATGACTTATCAGTAGGATAAAACAAACCATTGCAACTAATAGCCAGGTTGCATACAAAATAAAAATAAAAATTATCACATTTTTTGGTTTATAATAAACAAATATTTCAAAATAAAATGTTCTAGTCTCATTAAAAAGAACCTTGGAAGCATAATCTCCATAGTCTGTTGCACATTAAGATGAAAAGAAAAAACACTGTTCACTGATGATAAATTAGTCATGTCGTATATGCAAGGTCTTTTCAACTTGGAAGTAAATATAAGTCCCAAAAGTAATTTAAAAAAGTGTTTTTAAATGAATTTCTCGTTTCACTTTCAGATTCTAAAGTAGTGGGGTAAAAGTAGCTGAATTATTTAAGTTTTGATAAATCATAAAAGAGTAACTTTTTTGCAAACTTCAAAGTATGATTTAAGATGTCAATGGAGTTGAAAATACAAACACTCCAGTAACTGCTTCACTTTCAATACAAAAACATATTGCAAACATTGATGTGATGAGCTCAGATCTCAACTGCATAATATGGTCTGATTGACATTGGCATATTTCTAGGATGGCCATGAAAATATGAACTAAATGGGATTCTTTACTCATTTCTGTTATTGGTTAATCTTCCACAGACCAGTCTGGAAGTCATTTGTTGTACTGCTACTGATCTGTACACTGGACATGTTACTCATAACGCAAATCCGCCTTGGGACAGCTCCTGCCGGATTTAAATTAAAGGAATTTAGATTGGAGGTGTGCCCAGAAAATAAGCGTACTAGTAAAGCATTCATTCCCTTGATTATAAAACATATGCTGAAGGAAATCACCATTACCACTGACAAACTGGGAACAGATAGTAACTTCGTCCACGACACTGTGAATCATTCGCAGAACTTTGTAGACCCAGAAACTAGGGCTCACACACAAATAACTGAAGATAGCAAACACTCTGCAGTTCACCTGAGCATTTGTTCAAGGTGTCAGTGTGTCGTATGGGGCACATAGATCCTTTTTCGGAATTGATCAAAAATTATTCAGGCCATAGAATGGCAGAAATGGAGACCTTTTTTTTTTTTTTTTTTTTTTAAATTAATATATGTGTTCTTTAAATGTTTTTTTTTAAATGAGCTTTTATAAATTATTTTAGAAACTACTAATATATTACTTCATATGCTTATTTGGTATGTGAGGTATTCATCTTCGGATCCTTTTTATGTCTTTTCAGCATAAATTTTTAATTTCTGTGCACTTTATGCATTTGTGTCTGTTAATGGTAGTTTTTCCAAGGTGGAGTTGCACAGTGAGTAACATGTCCAGCATACAGATACATAATGGTACAAGAGAACTTCCAGGCTGGTTTGCGGAAGACAAGCCCTACTCCTGACCAAGAAGACAAATTAATATTACCAATACTTTGATCCTGATTTCACACAATTGTATACAGAGATCATGATCAAGTAAAGGTTTTCTAAAATATAAACTTGTATAGTCTGGAAAGTCTAGGAGCCACTTCAGGATTTTTATTTTTTTCCCCTGTGTACTTCTGGAAGGAAAGGGAATAACAAGAATCCCTTCTAATAAAAAAAAACAAATACTGACATGACCAATGCTTTGTGATTTCAAAATTGTAAGTAAAAAAGATAAATTTTAATACCAGTTTAATCAGAATTCTTAAGTTCTAAAACATAAAGAAACCTTTTTTTTTTTTGTCTGCATAGCAATTTTGAGAAATGTAATAAGTTTATAGGACATACAGGCTGGTTTTTGTTTTGTTTTGTTTTGTTTTTTTGTCATTACCCCAATTTTTAGCTCATCCAACATTGCACTTAAAACTGTAAAAGGAAATTAAAATAATTCTGGGTCAGCAATTTAAATATTTAAGACCACAGTAAAATCACAGTTTTCGTGACACATACATAAGACAAATTAATTATAACTGTCTTGTTTTACATGTCAATAAGCAATACTTTCAAGTTCAACTTTTGTTTCTTCACAGAATATAGATATATGTAAATATATGGCATTTTCAGGCATAGGCAGTTAATCTCAATATGGTTTTGCAGGCTCAGTTTTCTTTTTTATGTATAACAAAGTAAAATGGCAACAAACACACTAAAAACTTCACCATGAGGTAACAGTGACAAATTTCCAGGTTTCTCTTTTGTGCTTTAGGACTCACCAAACTTCTAAAATACAGTCTCCAACAATTAATTATAAAATATCACTTTATCCTTGGCCTTTGAGTTGATAAAAGTACTCTTAATCTTTTCAAACACTTTATCAGAATTCAGGGAGGCATCAATCCAGGCATGAATTCCCTTTTTTTTATAGTAGTCAACTAGTGGCTGAGTTTGTTCATGGTAAGCCTTAAGCCTTTTCATCAGTGCTTCAACATTATCATCTGACCTCTTAATCAACGAATCACCTGTAATCTGAAAAATTCATACATTTGGTTAGGTACATTCAATGTATCACTTCAACAGATGTTTACACTGACACAAATCACCAAATCCATTAGTATAGTGAAACCACGATAAACTGTCTAAGGTACATTGACATTTCATTTGAATCAATCTTTTGTTACAATGTTGTAGCCTGTTATTAAAAACTTATGAATGTAAACCCCACACAGTAAATGTCAGTAATGCCACTAAAAATCCTTTTAGCTTAACATGAAACTTCACCTAACGAAAAAAATACTGAAGGTCATTTGAAGTACCCAAATACACAGTCGAGTCACATTATTGTGACCACCTCTTACTTTTGACGTCAACAGCGTGTAGCCAATGAATGAAGGCACGTGTCGTGAGCTGGCTTGGAGGGTATTATAAGGTGTGCTGTAGGCATTCTGAAAACATATCACTCGTTGCTGTCATTGATAAAAGGAGTGGTGTATCAGATTTGCAAAAAAGGATGATTATCGGCTTTTGGACCAAGGGTGGCAGTATTTCTGAAATGGTGCAGTTTGTGAACTGTTTTGCATGCTTCTGTGGTTAAAGTGTAACGTGATTGGAGAAATGGCAGCATTGCGAATAAGCAATGTGAAAACTGCGGAGCACCACAAGCCATTGATGTAGTAAAGAATTTATTTGCATTTTTCAAAAGACTCCTATAAATTTGCAAGGAATTTTCTATCATCCAACTCACACACAGAAATGCTCGGCATGAACGAGCAGTGGAGACAGGCCCCCACCACAGCGGAATGGAACCACCCACAGGTGTTGTGGGTATTACATCAAAGGGTTTCTATAAATAGCTAGCACGTGTGTGAAGAACAAGGTTCAGGCGTGGTTTATTTGGACGTAACATAGCTTGCAAAGGAAACATGCAGATGCTGGATTTGAGTGTCATCTTCCTGTATGAATTTAAACTGGGCCATTCTGCAGGAATTGCCGCTTGAAACGTCAACAAAGCGTTTGGGGAGAATACAGCCAACGAACAAACCATTCGGCGATGGTTTGTGAAGTTGCGGAGCAGAGATATGGACTTGCAAAACGAAGCACATGGTCACTGACCTGTTGCTGTTTCTGACGATGTTCTGTTATCTGTGGTTTAAGCAGACCCCGAAAAATGTGTCGTGAGGCAGAGGTAGGTGCCCACCACATGACAGTTGTTTAGCGTCTGGCTGCGCTGGGTAAGGTAAAAAAAGCTGGACATGTGGCTGCCACATGAGTTTACAACTGCCAACAAGACTAGGCATTTGGAAGTCTGCAAGTTGCTGCTTGCCAGGAATATAAATAGGAACCTCTACTACATCGAACCGTCATGTGCGACAAGAAGTGGGACCTTTATGATAATTGGAAAAGATCTGCACAATGGTTAAGCAAGGCACAGCCTGCTGGACGGCATCCTAAGTCACCCCTATACACCAAGATGATGATGCTCCTTGTCTGGTGGTCCACAGCCGGGATAGATAATTCATCAATCTCTCTTGGGAAGAGGTTAAAGTGTCACTGTGGAACGTTGTTGTGCTGAATTACACCAGATGCACTAGAAATTGCTGCAGAAACAACTGGCTGTGTTCAACAGACAGGGTGTTCTGCTCCAGGACAATGTCTGCCCTCGTGTCGCACAACAAACGATGCTGACACCAAGTGCCTTGGTCCATGAAACACTGCCTCATCTTGCCTATTCCCCGGACTTGTCTCTTACTTAGTCGTCCATGTAACACCTCTCAGAAAACTTGAAAATTTCATTGTTCTGGAACGGTAATCAAACTCTCATCTCCTGATTTCTGTTCGAGTAGGCTAACCACAGTGTTTACGCTGTTGCTCACATTTTCGCCAAATCGCGATAAAGACTAACTTTGCGACAAAAGGTCCCCACTGAATCGCCAAAAAGTGAACGTTTTAACAAAAAGTTTTGTTAATCCTTCTATACATCTCTCCAGCACATGAATGACTCCTACTTAACAAAAGTGTTTTTGTTAATCCTTCTATACATTGAGAACAGGCCTTGACTAACATCAAGAGGCCAGAAATGTCTGCAAAAATCCAAAAGAACTCAGACGGAAGGAAGATTAAAAGGAAAATTTCTTCAACTGGAACTATAAGAACCAAACAGACCAAATCTTGAGTACCATATATACTCGCGTATAAGTCGAGAAATTTGGGACAAAATGAGAGTTTCAAAGTAATGGGGTCGACTTATACGCGGGGTCTAAAAAAATCGTAAGTCCAAAAGTTCTTCCCGTGAGGCAAAAGGCAATCCATCCCGAAAGAAATAAAAATGCCGATGCGGTATTAATTACGAAATCGCAACCCTCGGAAAGAAAAAAAAGAAAGAAAAAACACTGATGTGGTAGAATTACGAAATCGCGACCCTCCGAATTTCTCCGTGCTTTGAAAAGTCTCCTCTCTCCTGGCTTTGCGTATCCACAGCGCAGTTACAGCCGCGCATAGAAAGCTCCGCCCTTCCGACTGCCAGTTGATCGCGCTACCCTTCGCCGTAACGGATCCATGTGACAGCCACTGTTAGGTGTTGCTTGTTCTTAATCGCACATGCTTTTCCTGTTCTTAATCGCACGTGTCTCGCTTCTCCTATTATGGGTGACACGGATTGTGTAAAGAAACGGATGTCCTATAACTCAGGATTCAAGTTGAAAGTGGTTTCTTTTGCAGAAAATAAACTAACAACTGTGCTGCTTGACGTCAATTTGGCATTAACGAAAAACTGATTCGAGATTGGAGTAAAAAAAAAAACAGACTTGGTGAAAAACCCAAAATCGCAAAAGGCGCTGCGCCGTGGAACGACATCTTTCCCAGAGCTGGAAAGTGTCTTGAATGATTGGATTGTGGGCTGCAGACAAAATGGTTACATTGTAACGCAAACTGGTATACGTTTGCGAGCAATGAAGCTCGCAAAAGATGAAAGTTTGCAGCCGCAAATAACACTTTTCGTGCCTCACCAGGTTGGTGCACAAGGTTCATGAACCGCTATAGGTTGTGTCTACGCCAGCGCACCAAAATTGCACAAAAGTTACCTCGTGACCTCGAAGCAAAGATAATGGAATTTCAAAAGTATGTAATTCAAAAGAGAAAAGAGACTGCTTTTGAACTTTCCCAAATAGGAGACATGGATGAAACCGCCATGTGTTTCGAAAAAAAAAAAAACGGTGAACCAAAAGGGCGAAAAAAATATCTTGATTAAAACGACTGGCCACCAAAAATCCAATTTCACGGTTGTTCTTTCCTGTTTGGCCGACGGCAGTAAGCTACCTCCGGTAATTATTTTCAAACGCAAAACTCTGCCGAAAAGCGTTGTCTTTCTGTCTGGTGTGCTCGTTCGTGCCCATGAAAAAGGATGGATGAACGAATCCGGAACAATTGACTGGTTAAAGAATGTGTGAAACAAAAGGCCAGGTGCACTTTTGGGGAAACCTCTTTTGGTGTGGGATATGTTTGTTGCACACCGTTGTGCAGAAGTGAAAAAAACTGCAGAAAATTCAAAAACAACTCTTGCTGTCATCCCAGGTGGGTTTACATCTGTTCTTCAACTACTAGATGTCTGCCTTAATAAGCCCTTCAAGGACAATGTGCGGAGGTATTGGGCAAATTGGATAAGTTCCGATTTGCCGACTGAAACCAAGGGCGGAAATCTAAAGAAGCCGGATATCGTTTTGATTGTGCGATGGGTCAAGGATGCTATACCTGCAGAAATGGTCGTGAAATCATTCAAGAAATGTTGCATTAGCATAGATGCCAACCTCTAAAAGTAGTTTTCAGTAACCAACATGTTCATTTTTCAGTAATTTTCAGTAACAAATTTTTTTTTCAGTAATTTTCAGTAATCCAGTCTACAGCGGCAAATTTGGGTATTTAACACTGCAACAAACTTTAATCTGACTATTACCAAAATAATAATAATAATAATAATAATAATAATACAATAAAAATAATTTGCTAATGGAAAAATTTAAAATACTGTCTACCAAAAAAATATAATAAATTACCTCCAGACACGAAGAAAAATTATTCCTTGGAATGTTGCCAAATTATTATGATAAACTGGCTGTAGTTGCCATTTTGGCCTTCCTTAGTTCACTTTGCGAAAACTTCTTCTGATAGCATAGTTCACTGTGTGCAATGCTGTTTATTTTTTCTACTAATACAGAAGGCAGCACATGACTACTTAAATTAGGTCTGAATCATTCATGTTTTTTTTCACAATACTGAAAATTCTTTCTGTACTTGCATTGCTATGAGGGACTATTAAAATCATTTTCATAATTTTGCTTAATGATTCATACTTTAACTGGCCACTTTCATTTTTCATTAAAGAAATTCTGTGCCACACTTCATCCATTCTCCCAAAAGTAACAGCACAGTTAAAATTTTCAAACTGGTAGTGAGTAAATTCAGATTCCACCTCATCAGATTCTTCTGGTTTCAAAACTGGAAACACATATATTGGACTGATGCAAAAGAAAAACTTTGCCTTAATGCTACATCTGCAATTTCAGCATGACTCAGAAATTCATCATTAAGTGGAAATTTTCTTAAAATGTAATTGCAGCCTGCCTTGTAAAATTCCCGTACCTCAGAATAAAAAGGAGCCACTGTGTCTTCACTCAGATCTGCAGTTGTGCCTATATAAGATCTCGCTTTTGACCCAATTACGAGATCACAGTTTTCTTTTGATTTCTCCTCTCAAAATTTCCATCTGCAAGAGATGTTGCTGTCACATCAAATGCCGATGGCTTGATAAATCATACAAGCAATTCAGATAACAGACTATGAAGTTTTCTTTTTAATGCATGCACAAGCGGAGCTTCCTGCTGCAAGAACACGTTAACAGATGTAAACAAAGGAAGAGTAGCAGATAAAAAAAAGAAAGTTTAGATGAAGGATTTCCAATCATACTTGCAAGGTTCTTATACTGTGAATTAGCTTCTTCATTGTCACTAAAATAATGTTCTACAGCCTCTCACTGTTCTAAAATTCTGTCAATGGATTCCAAAAGTGACAACCAGCAAGTATTGACATGCTTTAGAATTTTGTGTGGTTTAGTACCACAAACAGCTTGACTCAGTTTTAGATTGTTTCCTCTTTGAACTTTTCTCCCCAAAAAAAAAAAAAAAAAAAAAAAAAAAGTACAACTGTATCAGAAACTGCTCAACATTAAATCCTTTCAGTTGAGTAGTAGATTTCTGTGCAGCTAAATTTACACTAAATGGCATGAACATCACTGCACTATGATTGCAGGCTGAACCTTCTTTATGTGAGAAACAACACCCTTTACTTGACCTATGATAGTGTTAGCATTGTCACAGGAAAATGACACACAGTTGCTCTATGAGATATTTTTTTAACAAACTCGTTGTTCAAAACGTTGAATATTCCTTCACCTGTATTATTACTTGATTCAACCAATGATAACAAAACAGTTGAATTTTTCCATATTTTTTCGTCAAAATATGTTATTGTAATGGGATACATTTTATTTGCTTGAGCATCATTACTTCCGTCCGTAGATAGAGAAAAAGGATTTTTTTTTAACTTCAGATATGATGTTACTTGTAGAAACACTGGCCATGTGCTGAATTAGTGCAGTAGCCTTGGTTCTTCCACACGAATATTTTTTTGCGATCGCTGAATTGGGAAACATGGCTTGAAATAACGGTTTTTCAAGCCTTCAGTTTTCGGAAATTTATCCAACATTTTCAAGCTGAATTGACTTCACTTTTCGGAAATTTATCCAACATTTTCAAGCTGAAATACAAATATTTATGGAATAAAATGATATCTAACAATACTGGGTAGAGGAAACATCGCGAGAAAAAAAAATTACTATTACCAGAGAAAACTTACCTCCGTCTACTTTACGTTTTCGAAGGATGAAATTCCGTCCTCCGACGGAGAAAACGACCCCCCGCCACCAATCCTCCCAAAATTTAAGTTCAGTTATGCATCGATTTTGTACATGGTCCAAATGATAACAAAAAAGACGGAATTCCTCAAATCAGCTTAAGAATCTCGTCGCCGAAGATTACGGGAAATTTTCGGGCGGCCTAACTTCCGTTTTCGGAAATCGTTGCCTACAATTTTAAGCTGAAATTATGCAATGAAATTAAATTTAACAGTACTGAACAGAAGCAACATCGCGAGAAAAAAAAATATTATTACGGGAAAAATCTGCACTTTGTTTAACTTCCGTTTCCGAACGTTTAAAAAGACAAAACAACGTCCAAAAAAAAAAAAAAAAAAAAACGGAATACGACCCTTCCCCCCACTAATATCCCGAAAATTTTTTCACTTTTGCATCGATCTAGAAAATGAAAAAAAAAAACCGGAGGCGACTCTCCGCGAATCCGCGGAAGAATCTCGCGTACGAATTAACTGCTGAATCGATTTCGAATGTCGTAAGATAACGCTAAAATATCGATGACCGGTAAATTTTAACTTTTGGCGCAAAATGGGCGCAGATTTCGTCGAAATGGCGATTTTTTAGCAGAATGGCGCAAGAACAACGTTTTGGTGCGGACTGGCAGCCCTGAATGTAGCATTTAATTTTTTTCCCCCAGAAAAACTTGAAGAACCAACAAAAATTTTTAAGTTGATGAAAATTTGCTTTCTATCTCAAAAAATTAAATCAAATGGCGATTTTCCGTAATTTCAGCGGTGTTTCCGTACTTCCGTAACAGCAACCAAAAATCCGTAAAATTACGGAAAATCCGTACAGTTGGCATCCATGCATTAGTAACAAACTTGATGGCACAGAGGATGATGAGATTTTTATGAGTGATGATGACAGTGATTCTGATGACACAGGCATAGATGGGAATACTGATGTTTATGATGACGCGCCGATGACGGAGGAAGACTTTTTTTAACTGTTTGGCGAGTCTGACTCGGAATCGGATTTTGTAGGGTTCCGATGAAGTTTTTGGGTATGCAAATTAAATTTAGTATTATATATATAATTTTTTTCGTTTTCCAATGTTTTTGAATAAATTCATTGAATTTTTTTTCTCATTCCGGGATTGACTTATACGCGAGTTTCCGATTTCTTACGATTTTTCCCTCTGAAAGTAGGGGGGGTCGACTTATACGAGAGTATATATGGTAACTGATTAAATTTCAGTTAACCGGTCATTACAGAGTCCCAACCACTTTGAAGAGATTTTAGAGCTTTACACACACACACCTCTTCTCTTGAGATGTGTGCTTCCATCTCTCACTCTAACATCATCTGCTTCAGTCTACTATATTGTGTCTCCAATCCTATTTTTCATATAACTTAGAATTTTATTTCCCCTATATCTCCTATGTCTTATATACAGTGGTGGCCAAAATTGCAGCCACTTTTTGAAAATTTCATGCTTTGCAAATTTTGCAGGCTTATACGAAATGTTACCTTTCACTAAATGCAAATGTTTATATATCAATTCAGAGAATTTAATGCTAAACTCAATACAAAAAACAGAATTCCAATATCTGCAGTACAAAAAAAGTTATGCTTACTTTAGTCTAAGAAACAAACACAGGTTTGATTCAGTTACGAAGTGGAATGTGAGTGCAAACCCTACTGGTCAATCACAGTCTTTGTTTTCTGGGGATCAATCAAATGGCAGTAGTTGTGATACATCATGCATCAAGTTGGAGAAAGTCAGTTTTGCTGTTTGTTCTGTAGAAGAAAGACAGTTATCGGTGTAAGTAAAACGCAATTGGAAATTGTGTGCACACTTTTAGTATTTCTTGAAATTTAAAGTGTAGCAGGACACGAAAAATCTCGGAAATTTTACCCGTCCTCGAGGACGGTTTGTCTAAAAATGTAGCCGTCCTCCTTTCAAAGTAACCCGTCAGACTCTTATAAATACCATAACTACGTAAATTAATCTATTCGATGAATTTGTCTATCCGATTTCGGGGCCCGTGAAAAAAATGTGCCGATTAAATTCTTAAAAGTCTAAACTCGAGCCTGATGAGAACAGCCATACAAAGATTCTAACATCGACCACTTACAACTGAGAGGTACGTGAAAAGTTTTTCCTTGAATTACATTTGATTACCGAGGTATTTGTTCGCATTAAATACTAATAATTTCCAACTGAGAAATTGCATTTTACACAAAGGAACTATAACATGTAAAGTTCCAACAGTTAAACCACTACTGAATGGATTTAACTGAAAAAGAATAATGTATTAAAACATGTTTTTTAATCTCAATACATCGAGAAATATGTGTGTATTAAATATAGTCACTTTACTGATTTTTTTTTTTATGTACATACAGAAAATAAATACATTTCTGGCAAAAAGCTTGTTACATGGAATCTAGAATTTTCAACTACAAAAAAAAAAAAAAAAAATGGCAAAAGATGAGAGATAGAATGTGCGGCATTAGGTACGATCGTCGTCAAGGACACCAGGAAACCTGCGGAAACGGTAATGCATGGGAAGCCAATATTACGGCAGGCATCATCACATGTGCGAGATGTCAAGGTCACACGTGAAGGGAAGAAGCAACCGTTGTTTAGTTGCATTGGTTAATACTGGGTCACTCCAGTACTAGCAAATTAAACTAAACAAGGGGTGACTGGGGGGGGGGGACGGAGATAGACGGGAGAGAAAGGAAGGGAAAAAAACAAACTGCAAAGTCGCTATCCTTACAGTTACACCTCCCGCTTCAGGCGTAAAATTCACACGGGAAAACTTTGAGAGGGAATGAGACAGCAGCACACTGGCTTAGTACGTTAAAATTTTGGAAGGGAGGGTGTCGCCGCGGAACTATTTCGCCAAAACAAAGAACGGCTTATCGCTTAAGAGAATGCGTAATTTCGTAAAACTGTGGCACTTGACATGCGCAAATTTTAAATTGGCAAAAAAAGAAAAAAATGTAAAATAAAAATGTCCTAATCACAATCATACTGCAAGCTTGCGGAAAAAAGGGCCGTCCGCGCGGACGTCGTGGTCGGGAAATTAATCGTCCACAATGAATTCTTGACCGCCGCGGGCGTGTGGTTTTGCGCACCCTGAAGTGTAGATAATAAATAAATGGAGCAATGGCACCAAAGAAAAGAGTTGATTGGACATCCACAAAAAGAAGCAGGATTGTGGTCAACTCCCTCATAAAGAAATATGAAAACCATTCGAAAATTGAATGCCTCCTTCCTCAAAAGAAAGAAAACCTGAAATTCTGTGGTTCTGTTCCTTACCATCCTTCCTATGCTAATAGGTTACAGATTTTTTTTTAGAAGTTTTGGTTACCATCTTGCCATTAAACTACCCCAAACATCTTGAAACTTCTACAAAGGGATAGGGACATAGTTGAAAGCTTGAACCTCCCAGGAGTTTACTGCATTCCTATCTCTTCTTCTACTGGGGATAACTTATACATTGGAAGCACATACAGGAGCATTAACCATAGAATTTTAGAACATAAAGATGTTTCGAAAGCTAATCCTAATACTGCCTTGTCTATTTTGACAATGGAAGACACAACTGCAGTTCCTCACTGGAACGAAGCAAAACGAATTGCTTCTTTTGACAATCGTTTTGCCCTCCGTTACCGTGAAAGCCTGGAAATTATTTTCAACTCAATGACTTGCAATTCCGAATCTCCTCTCTACATTCCGATGATCTGGAGATCAATTCTAAGTTTTGGCAACAAAAATAGGAAAAATTCAAATGTAGAATCTGGCAACAATCTTAGTCCTCCATTGGCGTGATGAAGACCTAAGATAAGGTCGAAAGCTTCCAACTTACGAACTTTTTTGTAAAAGTTTTCATCTAACGTAACTAGCGTGATCAAGTTACCTTTAATTGTGGTTTCATGTGAATCGGGTCTTTCCTATGCTGAAATTGCAAGGCAAGTAGGTGGGACAGTGATGAAGTCTGAAGGTTATGTTTACATTATCAAGAAACAAAACCACTGAAAACCAAAGCAGGAAAAGCCCCCCCCCTCCCCTTAAGTGCACAAAATCTGTTATGACAGAACAAGGTTCGTACTCTTCCAAGCAAAATAAATCCAAGGACTTTTTAAAACCAAATTATCATGTGTGTGCTGTCAGTTTGTCAGTAGGTAGGTATTTTAGCAAATTCAAACCATTAAACTTTGCTGGGATGGGCACACTTTCAATGACCTGCCTGCTACCCCCTGTCTCCCTGCTGGTTTATTTTATTAACTTTGAATTGCCCCTCTGTTTGGTGTTTTTCAAAATCATTTTATTTTGTGGAATATTTTGAAAGGGCACGTTATTTTCTTATTCGCCTTTCGGCAAGAGCGCGTCCCTAACTCCAGTCAACAGAAGCCAATTACGATTCGCGAATACATCATTTCACTCCCATGGCAGACGTTTCACTTCGTCACAGCCAAGGTACTCTCCTGGGTTGAATGCAAGATCTGCGATATTTAATCAGCTTGGTGTTTTTATCCTAACTACACAGAAATCTCCTACACAACTTATTAGCACAAACAATTACTTTACACACGGCCTTTCATATCATTACTCAAAAAACAAAACAAAATTATATTTTTATTTACAAGTACTATTTACAGAGCATTACACTTTTTCAAGTACTTTCAAAGACTTGAAAATGAACTTTATTTTTTCAAGGAGCGTATGAACTATGCAGAAGAATAAAAAGGTTGTGGATCAAGGACAGAAAAATTTCATCTGAGGTCATCAAAGGTGAACTGGGTGCAACAGGTATTTCTGTCAGTTCAAGAATGAAAAGAAGACTATTATATATGAGACTAAGAGAGGATTTCTAAAGAAAAAAGCCATAGATGAATCTACAGCTGTGAAAGAAACAACTACAGTGGGCAAAAGAATACAACTGAATGGACAGAAGATCAGTGGAAGAGAGTTATTTGGAGTGACGAAATTAAGATATCCCTATTTGGTAGTAATGGGCGAAAATGCATATGTGAGACATAAATTGGGAGAAGAGCTACACCCTGAACACATGGAGGCAAATGTAAAGCACCCAACAAGCATTATGACTTCGGCATGTATGGAAGCAGATGGCGTTGGCTGCCTTCATCATACACGAGACTGACGAAGAAAAAAAAAAGCTAAACTTTTTGACTGGGTGAAAAATAAAAACGTGCTGTGAAGCAGCATGAATATAACGTGCCATGAGCAAGACAATTGTTTGCTGAAATTTATTTATGTAAATATTAAACTGAAGCACATTACTGTATTAAAAATATTTCTGTTTTACATTTAACAACAACAGGATAAATGGAATATGGCGGAGAAAAAAAAATTACGACTACGGGTGAAATCTTCACTCTGTCCGACTTCTGTTTTAGGAAAATTTTCCTCCATTTTCAAGCTGCAATACAAATACTTATGGAATAAAATGATATTTAACAACACTATTGGATAGAAGAAACATCGCGAGAAAAAAAAAGGATTACGATTACAGGAGAAACCTTTACTCCATCCAGCTTCCGTTTCCGAAAGTTGGAACGCCGTCCTCCGACGGAAAACGACCCACCCACCCACCACCAATCCCTCCCAAATTTCTGTTCATTTCCGCATCGATCTCGAGAACCATCAAAATGATGGAAAAGGCGGAATTTTTTAAATCCACTGAAGAATCTCGTGCCCGAAGATTACAGGGAAATGTCTGCGCCGTCCAACAACTTCCGTTTTCAGAATTTTTCTTCCATTTTCAACCTGAAATGCAAATATTTATGGACTAAAATTATATTTAACAATAATACTGTGCAGAAGAAACATCACGAGAAAAAGAAATCACAATTTCGGGAAAACTACTCTCTACGTTTAACTTCCATTTCCGAAAGTTTTGAAAACAAAATACTATCCCCAGACCAAAAACGACGACCTCCCAACCCTCCCCCGACTAATCCTCCAAAATTCCTCTTCAGTTTTGCATCGATCTCTAGCATAACCCCCCCCCCCCCCCCCCAAAAAAAAACTGCATTTCGCGAATGAATTTCATGTAATTAATGGCACGCTGAGCACAAGAAAATACAGTGACACCATCCCGGAACCGAAACTGCTACAGTCCATCAGGGATCTCTTTCCCAACAATGCATCATTTCTTTTTCAGCAGGATTCCCTTCCCTGCTGCGTAGCACAAAATTTGCAAGCAGTAGTTTACAGCAAAGGGTATTCCATTGTTTTGACCTGGACAGTGACCTGAACTCAATAGAAAATTTGTGGCACCATTTGTAAAACCTTGTATGAATGAGGCGTCCATCAAATAAAAGAGGCTATAACTGCTTCCTGGCACTATGTAATAGCGAAGGCAGAGCTGTCAAACACTTTTTGGCTCAATGAGACATCGCTTTGCTGATGTATTAAACAATATAGGCTACCCTACTAAATATTAGAAGTACATTGCAATCGTAAGTACCTAATATCATTTTATCAGATTGTAGTGTATATACACTGCCGGACAATTGCTAAGGACGGATGACAATAGCAACGATAGCAACCATAAAATGGAAGGCAGGAAAATGTGGAAATTAGCATAAGTGCAGGATACAGTAAGACGTGTTGTGCGTATGCAAATTTTGGATTGCCGAACTTGTTCGTGACGTCATAGCGCTGATAAGAGATATAAAGGATTTGACGCGTATTGACCGTTGTTGTTCAAACGCAAAGTTGAAAGGGAAAGAATCAATTGACGAACTTGCAATTTTCAGTATGTCTTCCCGACATCACCTAGATGATTTTACACGTGGCCGTATTATTGGCAAGATTGAAGGGCGAAAAATAACAGATGTTGCCAGGGAGTTCGACGTCAGCCACAGTGTTGTTTCAAGGCTTTGGAAATTATTTCAAACAAATGGAGAGTGTAGCAAACATCACGGGGGAGGTCGTGTTCGCAGTACCACACCTGCAGAAGATCAGTACATAGTGCTATCAACAAAAAGACACCAACGCAGCACAGCTAGTGAGGTAGCAAATCAGTTTATGGCTGCTACTGGCAAGCGGATCTCCCGAAAAACTGTCGACAGACGTTTGCATGAAGAAGGACTATACGCCCGACGTCCTGTTGTGTGCATCCCATTCTCCAGACGTCACCGTACCGCCCGTTTGCAATGGTGCCATCAACATCGCAATTGGACTGATAACGACTGGTCTGCTGTCCTCTTCTCAGATGAAAGTAGATACAGTCTATCGTCTGATTGTCGACGACAACTGATCTGGCGTGATAGTGGTACTGCATATTGTCCAGCAAACATACAGGAAAGGGACCGATATCCGACATGTAGTGTCATGGTATGGGCTGGCATCATGATCAATGGCCGTACGTCCCTCTATGTGCTTCCAACTGGGACTATGACTGGCCAACGATACATTAATGATGTTCTGCTACCTCATGTTCGCATGTTCTGTGGTGCTGTCGGTGATAGATTCATTTTCATGGACGACAACGCAACAGGTTATCAAACAGTCGCTGTCCAGGAGTGTCTTGAGAGCGAGGATATTCAACGCCTCGTATGGCCAGCACTTTCTCCAGATCTGAATCCCATTGAAAATGTGTGGGATGCTTTCGGGAGGAGTCTTGCTGGTCGCCAATGCCCTCCAATAAACAAGGACACCCTCATCCGTGCACTGACAGAGGAATGGGATAAATTAACCCCACAGCTGCTTGATAATGTTGTGCAAAGCATGACAAGACGTGTGGAATCTTGCATCACCCTCCATGGTGGCCATATCCCGTATTGACATCTTACGCCGGAACGCCTTCAGACGGTAATTGCATTTTTCTCACGTTTACGTATTCTGCACAAAATGGCCTGTTTGTCCCTTGAACACGTTCCAAAGCCTTCTGGATTTCAGAGCACAATAAATTGTCTTTCTTGTAATGTCCTGGCATTCTGACATTATTTTATTTCACTTGGCATCCAACCACACTTACTTTTTTATGCGCTATATAGCCGTTTATGATCAGTCCTTAGCAATTGTCCAGCAGTGTATTTATCATGATAGCAGTACTTGCAGCATAACTGTTTTTGAACTGCAGATATTTGGTTTTATATAATATTGAATTTAGCATTAAATTCTCTTTCAATTGATATACAAACGTTTGCATTTAGTGAAACATAACATTTCCTATGAGCCCGCAAAATTTGCAAAACACGAAAATTTCAAAAAATATCCACAATTTTGGCCACCACTGGACTTCCAGAAAGTTTTTTTATCTTTCCAAAGCAAGTTGCAACATTTTTTTAAAACTGCAAATCTTTTTTCATAAAACATCCAATAGAAATATTTCTCAGACAGGATCTGTAAACTGTTTGATGTGTTATATCCAAACATATTAACCATAAAAGAAAAATCTGAATTGCCTAATTATGAAAATGACTTCATTTGTGAAATGTCAGAAATCATTGGAAGTGACAAAGTAACAAAATAAAACCAGCTACCAAGCATTAATCAACTCTAGCAAACTTAAAACAGAATAGTGGACACATATTTCATGCACAAACATAAAAGACTTACCTATGAGATTTTTGGAGCTTGGCAATAACAAAATGACACAGTAAGAAACTATGAAAGCATTCTCAAACAATCAAACATTGCAATAACTAGCACTATGACCACAACAAATGTAGAATGTGGCTTTAGTAAACAGAACTTGATTAAAGCAGGATTACAAAACTGCATGAAAGTTGAAAATGTTGATTGCATGATTTTTATTAACATAGGACCTACTATGAGAAATTTTAATTTTGATGCAGCATTTAATTACTGGTACACCCGTAAAAACAAACAACTTGGCCTAACACATGAAATGAAATTTTGTAAACAGCTTTTCTTCCATGGTTTATTTATTTTACCCATTTTATTTTATACATTTCTGATACACCTTTTTCTAGTAACAATTTTTACACTGCCAATATTAGCTAAGATTTTCAAAATATGGCTAATGATTTTTTAATTTGGCTAAAACTGCAAATTTCTTGAGCCATGCTCATGCTTACCATTTAAAATAAAATAAAAATGCCATTTTTTATGAAAAAAACAACAACATAGCAGACACACAATATTATCAGAATGAATATATAAACTCTGTACTACCACTAAATATAACATACCACCACATGCAAAAACCTGATGAAATAAGAGTATTAAATTATAATAAATAACAGAATATCAAAACAACGTAAAAAATAAACTGAAATACAACTTACATCATCGATCAGAGGTTTGGCTGGTGGATGAAACTCTTCATGATAGGATCTACCACTAGCTGGATGAATAAGCCTGCCAGTAATTCTTCGAGCCAACAATGAATCATCAATGCCAAATTCTACAACTGTATCAAGCTTTGTCTTTCGCTTTTGCAGCAGATCATCTAGCTATATATATATATATATATATATATATATATATATATATATATAAAACATAAAAAAATTATGTTAAATACTGACCAATTTATTTATACTGCTTTAGTATGTACATTTGACAACACAGAAACTTTAAATATTTATCAATGAACAGTGAATAGCGTATAAATGAAGAGTTAAAACCAGTATACTACCCTGTTTTATAACTTTATCAAAACTCAATTATTTCCCATACATACACACATATCACTACACTTTTCTCTAATATTCAGAGGTTAGCTCTTTACAGAAAGAACTTACTGTTGCTGTATCAAATGTCTCCATTTACAACGATCTCAGCACACAGCTCGGGCTTCATTAACATCCATCACACGCCATACACAAGATTTATAACGGTTAATTGGTTTTATTTTGTTACTTTGTCACTTCCAAAGATTTCTGACAATTACTTCCTTTTGTACTTCATACTCATTATCTTTTTCTCATGCAGACATTCCTGAATCTGATCCTTCCATGATTTCCTTGACCTTCCTCTACCTTTCTTTCCTGCCATTTGGGCTGAATAAATTCTCTTAGTAAGCACCTCATCACTCATTCTTTCAACATGTCCAAACCACCTAAGAATATTAGTCTTCACCTAACAAACATTTTGCCTCAACATCTGCAACACATCTTCATTCCTCACATGATCAGAGCAAGTCTTCCCACAAACCCCTCGTAAGTAATGCATCAGTCCAACACACAAACAACTCCTATGCCTTTTCTGTAGTACCCAGGTTTCACTGCCATACATCAGAGTAGAAACAATTACACTTTCATACACAGCCGTTCAGAGACTTCCTTGAGAACCCATCATTCCTGTGAAATCCTCCTAAAGCAGCTATGACTTTCAATGAAAGGTCTACTCGCCTACTAATTTCACCATCTAATTTGTTCTCTTTGTCGAACACGCTTCCCAAATATAAAAACTTGTTTACCTGCTCAATAACTGTGCCACTTAAGACTTATTCTGCATTCAGTACTAACAGTTCCTAACTCAAAAACCATAACTTTGGTTTTTCCCTTATTTATACTGAGTTTGAAATTCACGCCATCAGTGATTCTCCTACTGTTCTGCTGAATTCGAAGGTTCTGTGTAAAAAGATCTCCAATTCAGGAAATTTTGATCTATAAGGGTTGCCAAATGAAAGTGAGACTCATGTAATAGCATCGTTGTATGACTACACAGAGCAGTGCATTTGCGCCGGTAGATGGCATGTCATGTCAGGAAGCACGCTGTTATCAGTGGCACATGTCAGCGTGCTGTTTGCACATGCGGAGGCAAGTCGTTTACGTAGGGTCGTGGCATGGATTCGTCTAAACAGTCCCAGCGGATAGTTATGCAATTTTTGATGGCAGAAAGTGTTAGTGGAGCCGAAATTTATCGTCGTATGAAGGATGTGTATGGGAATGAACATCAATCACAGTGTTCCGCTGGTGTAGTGAATTTCCCAAAAGATGAGTGATCACGGAGGACATGCCAAGACCTGGGCAAGCACACTTGGCCATCACCATGCGTGACAAAGTGTGCCATTGGTGAGCATCTTGATTAAAGCACACAAAAATGCGTGTGTGACATGTTTTAAACAGGGTTCGTACACGGGGGCGGGGGGGGGGGGGGGGCAAGGACCTTCCAGGACATATAAATAAAAAAATTCCAGGATGATTATTACGCTTTACAGCACCATGGTCAAATCATTTTTTAAAAGCAATTTTGGTTTTAAGTAATAAAAATGATGAAAGATTTAAATGGATGTGTACTTTTTTACTCATTACATGTCCTTTTAAATGCTTTTAATTGGAGAATTGCCCAATAATGCAAAACTGAATCATGGTGGTGCAATTACAGCAAGGCCTATCTCAGAAAATCCTTTCCCTCAATCTGAAAATGATTAATTCATTACTATTCTAAACTATCTTTCCCATGTAATCAGTCTATTATTAATAAAAGTTGAAATTCTCATAAAACAAAGCAAGGGCAGATGCAGAATTTAAGAATGGGGAGGGCACATGTCTAATAATTTAAAATAAGAAATAAAGAAGGAAACACGATAAAACAAATTAAAAACTGGCGACCCCTAGCGGCGAAATTGTGCATTATTTTGAGAAGAAAATATGCACACAGAGTTTGCATAGTTAGTAGTATCTGACCGAAGAATTTTTTTTCAAATCGAACTAATAGTTGCAGAGATATGGTGTCCACAGACGGACAGACAAATCGGTACCATGTGCACAATCTTTTTACAAAAGACACGCTAAAAAGATGTAACACTGATTTTTTTGACAGAAATTTAAACATTTTTTAAGAACTAATTTCAAATTTCAAGGCTTTACAAGACAGCTTTAAAAAATCACAGTTTGCCCAGGATATTCCAGGCCTTGAAAATGTAATCATGATTTTCAAGGACTTTCCAGGTTTTCAAGCACCTGTGCACACCCTGTTCGAAGTGATCGCACCGAGTAGAAAGTGCAAGATTTCATCTGTGCTGTATCACAATTGTACGTTTCTTTTACTGTGTATAGTACACATGGATACATATTTTACTTTACTGATATGAAAAGATCATTTCACTGTTGTAAATGAGACAGTATAGTATGTACCGATCGTGTTCTTTTACCATTATTATGCTTGTCTCTTATTTATGTTTTTTTTAAATACATATGTACTACCTACAGTAAACTTGTAACATTAAATTTAATGAAGAATTAAAGTAAATTTTTATACACTCTTGCTAATTTGGCACTCCTCTGTGCAAGGAATGGCCAGACTGGCAAGAGTAGTGTATGTGACATCTTGATAAATAAGTTTTATTGTTAAAACAATATGGTATGGATTTTTGCACAGTTACAGTTGCCACTGTAAAACTTGATACACATTGTTCCAAAATTACATTGTTTCTTCCAGGTGACGAAACGACTATTGTCCAAATGTCATATTGTGACGAAATGTGGCGCACTGTTTCCCGTATAGCAGTGATGGAAAGTTGCAAAATCATTTTCGGAGCAGCAAAATGCGCTTTTTGGAGCAGGTAAAATACATTTTTGGAGCAGCAAAATGCATTTTTGGATGAACAAAATGCATTTTTGGCGCAACAAAATGCATTTTTGGAGCAGATAAAACATTTTTTCGGAACAGATAAAATATTAGTAGATAGAACAAACTCTTTAGCAAAAATTGTTTTGGAACTAGATGCACCCAAATCATCAAATTTCAAACATCTTGCATTGAAATACACACACACAAATGCAAAGATTTTAGTTTTCAAATAGATCAAAAACCTTGTGAACACTCAATTTCTTCTCTTTTTCGCTTATTTTGCTGTATTTTTCCAGCACTAATCTGATCTTAATATTTTTTCCAGGATTCTTTATAAGCTGTTAGAAGTTTTTTGGTTACATTAATTTTACTCACATCTCCATTAGTCTCTTGACATGATCTTTGTACTTTTTGCTCTCCGCATGACATGCCTACAATCATCGCGTCTGCCATGCGCTAGGCTAAAATCACAGGCTTACGAAACGTGATTCGGCAAAACTTTAGATACTTCATAAAAAAAGCCATTTTTTACTATATATATCGCAATACACTTGACGATAAGTTTTATCTGACTTTGTTCTTTTTGTTGTCATTGCTGTTTCACTGTTACATTGCATTTCGTTTTCATCTAAATTAATCCTTTCCACTCAAATAACTTTTCACCCATACTCACCCAGCACTCGTTTTGTTTGTGTATTTGTTTGTTTTTTTCTGCAGTAAAGGCCACAACTTAGCAGTGAAAGCTCAGCTTTGGCTCTCCAGCTCCGACATACAAGCTATAGAGGCGTCGTCGGCATGGCGGGCGACACCAGTCTTATTCGGCGAAAAAGAAATGTCTCACCAGCCCCGACACAAGCTATAGAGACGTCACGGGCGTGGCGGACGACACCCGACACACAAGCTATTCGTCGAAAAAGAAGTGTTTCGCGAGCGCCGACGTGCGAGCTATAAAGGTGTCATCGGCATGGAGTGTGACACCCGACATACTCGGCGAAAAAGAAATGTCTCATAAGCCCCGACATACAAGCTATAGAGGTGTCATCGGCATGGCGGGTGACACCCGGCACACCGATGATGTTTCTTTTTCTCTATTCGGTGAAAAAGAAATGTCTCATGAGCTCTGCCATGAGAGCTATAGAGGCGTCACTCAGCCGCCATGCAAGCTATTTGGAGATTTCGTAATGTCGGGTACCACCCAACAGTCGAGTGAAAAGGGTTAAAACGTTTGCATGGAAATTTTCACAAGCACAAAGCCACAGGTAATCAATGTAGAGTTTGCAAAAGGCGCTGAGCTTAAGCTCCCTCTCGGCTTTTGCGCACGGCACTCTCAAATGGCTGTACAGGGAATCACGTGACAAAGCTCCGCTTCTTGGTCAGATCATCGAAGGTGTATAGGGACTATCTGTAAAGCGCGTGTTTTCGACCAAAAGACAGTAAAGAATAGAAATTGAGTGGACTTTTCCGTAGTTTTTTTGGGTGACTTCCCTAAAACCGTAAGATGGGGAGTGAAAATCCGTACAAACTGCAGAAATTCCGTAAAAGTTGGCATCTCTGAATACCTATGAATACTTTAGAAACAGAGCCATTTTCAGTTGTCCTCCGCATCAGCGAAATAGCTGACAACTGATCTTACGCTGTATTTACGTAATCGCGTACCTCGCCCGGAACAAAATAACCATGCCATCCCAAAGAGCACGGAACGACATATAAACAATCTCAATTGCACAACACTCCGAAAGACCACCAAACCATCTGTAAACAATCTTCATCGGGATTTCATAATGTACAGCATCGTTTCTCCTACATACCATGTGATTACAACAAAACTCCTCCATAAGCTCCACCTACATCACGAAACCTATTCCTCACTTATGCCGAAAAAACAATGAATTAGAAGGAAGGTGAAAAAACATTCCGAAATGTTGGGATTGGCGGTACGCATTGATTAAGCGTCGTTATATGTTTTACCAAATTACGTGTAGACCTTAAAAAAAAGTGTCATTCAATTCGCCATTTAAAACTGCATTCTTTGCTGTGAAAACATTTTTTCGCTTGGCAGTTTTTGCTGCGGATTGCCGTTTCGGTGCAGTTGGGCGCAAATATTAAATTTTTTCGTAATGTGTAGCAGTTTCGTGCAAGATAATGAAATTAGCGCAGTTCGGCGCAAACTTTCCATCACTGCGTATAGCCATCTCTTGAGAAAACTTGAAAGTTACATTGCTTTGGAGCAGGAATTGAACCTGCACCTCCTGATTTCTGTTCAAGCATGCTATCCATTGCAACACCCAGGACAATGAAGTTCTAAGCAACTGAAGCTATTGTTCATACACTCCCATAGTAATACATGCAGGGGTAGAGGAGTGATAAAAAAAAAATTCAGGAGACAATTTTTCTTAAATTTCAGGACATATTTTGGCAGACCTGGCAGGTAAATTAAATCAAATATGTATCAGGTGTGGTAAAACTTCGTACTTTTAGCACCAATTGCACCAGTCATTTTCAAAATGTTTGACCATGAAGTATCAACTGTAGGACTATTTGAAACACCTTCTTCCAATTCATCAATTTGATATAAGGCAAACTCCAATTCCAACTTGTCCAGATCATTGTCACTAACAACAGGAGCTGGGGAAATATTTGCCAAGTACATTACTGAAGAAAAGGAAGCTTCTCCCATCCTAATTCCTATATCAGCAACTTCTGCATGCAGCAGAAATTCACTTTTCAGTCAGAATTTCTTCAAAATATAGTCACATGTAACACTTAACAACAACACAGGATAGTCAGAACATCGCAGGAAGAAAAAATTATGATTACAGGAGAAATCTTCGCTTTGACCGTCTCCTGTTTTGGGAAACTCTTTCCTCCATTTTTAAGCTGAAATGTAAGTATTATGGAATAAATGGAATATTTAAGAAAAATACTGGGTAGAAGGAACATCGTGACAAAATATTACGATTACGGTGGAAAACAACTTCACTCCAACTAACTTCCTTCCTCAAACGGAAAACAATCCCCATTTCCCAAGATTTCTGCTCAGTTTGTGCATCGATCATGAAAAAGCCCCAAATGATAATGGCTGACGCAATCCCGGGCCCGGCGCTGTGCATTCTTTCCACTCAGCTTTCGAACAAGCAAAACAAATTTCTGCTCTCCAGAAAGAAAAAAAAAAAAAAAAAGTTTGCATTTAATTCAAATGCAAATATTTAAAAACATTTTTTTATTTAGCTTTATTCACAAAATTCAAGAACGCTATTCAAAATCTTAAGTTATTTTCCGTATGGTTTACAATCTGGGTTTCGGGTTTTTTATCATACCACTTTAAAACAGCAGGCCTGGGGTCAAACTTGCCTACAGACGAATCTTCAACCTCAATACTCATGAGAGCATTCAATGTTTGCAAGTTTAAATTGTCTCTCCAATCACCCTGGATTCTCTTCATGAAACTGAACCCAACCTAAAATGCAGAAATAGAAAAAGGGAAATATACTGGATATTTCTACTAGTGCCAAAATGTTTCTATAATGTTTGTACTTTTCAAAAGACATTTGTTTCCAGAAAGCAGCTGTTCCTTTTTGTGTGTCTAAAACATTCTACACATACAATGCAGTGGCGCTTTACACTTCATACTAAAACATTCAAAATTTTACTAGCAACTTTCGCCAGAGCTACTTTTTATCACAAGCAAAATGCATTGGCTCACTAGCAAGTTGCTACTAACTACCGGTTGAAATCGAGCCCAGGTATGTATAAAAATTGCCCTGTATAAAACTTATATGGAGTGATCTAGAACTAATAATACAAAATTTTGCCATGGCACTGAAGATTCCCTATTCCATGCACATCTATCCCCAAAAGACATTAGCAGCAGGGAGGTAAGATATCAATCTCCTTCTGTAAACAAAGCGCATGCTAGAAGCAATGGCCATCTTGGACTTGCTGGAAGGTTTCCACTTGTTGTTATGACTCCAACTGCACACAACTGCCATACCACAACCCATGGTTGATGGAAATATGGCACTCAAACAGCTTGCACTGCAGCATCATGAGATGACATCATATTTCCAAACTCTATAAAAGGAAGTGATGTCAAAAGCAGACGTCGCAGGGAGCTAGAACAAAGTGATACCATCAATGCAAGAAGCCTGCACTTCTGATCACTCAGCCACTGGGAGAAGAGGAGGGGTTTAATGATGTTATGATGCAGTCCTTGTTAGGGGGAAAATACTACATAAATAAAAATACAGGTGTCAAATTTTTATTTTGAAACTTCATTAGGTCAATATAATAAATATATTTTCCTAAGTAGATACTTCAATTTTCTATACATATCACCTAGTTTTCAATTCGGTTTTGCCTTATAATGATCATTGTCATATGACATTATTATACACGGAGCTGCAATAGCTTCCAAAATCATTTTATGTTGATTGTTATAGTGTTGGTTGACAAGGCAGTTTTCTTAACAGCACACCCAACGTAAATGGATTGGATTAGTGCGAATGAAATGTCCGGCAAAGGACTAGCACAACTTACCTAGGCAAAATAATCCCCCTTGGCACTGACACATAGTTGCCATCTGACCGGCAAGTCCATGATCCCAGAATGAAAAAAGACTTGTGACTGGGACCCAAAGAAGTCATCAGCTGCACGTTGAATCTCGTTGTCTGTCGTGAACTGTTTCCCGGACAGGAAGTGATCCAGGCGACGAAACCGATTATAGTCTGTCGGAGACAAGTCCGGGCAATAGGCAGTGCTTCATAGCCCAAGGGACTTAGAGTCGGCACCGTTCATTGTGCGACATGAGGGCGAGTGTTGTCCTGGAGCAGAACACCATTCTGTTGACCAAAGCTGGTTGTTTCTGCAGCAATTTCCGGTGCATCTGCTGTAATTCAGCACCATAACGTTCTGCAATGATGGTTTGTCCTCTTGCCTAGAAACTCTGATTAATTATCCCGGCTGTGGACCACCAGACAAGGAGCATCATCTTCTTGGTGTGTAGGGGTTGCTTAGGGTGCCATCCGGCAGGCTGTGCCTTGCTTAACCACTGTGCAGATCATTTCCAATTATCATAAAGGATCCACTTCTCGTTGCAGGTGACAATTCAATGCAGTAGAGGTTCCTGTTTATTCCTGGCAAGCAGCGACTTGAAGACTTCCAAACGCCTAGTCTTGTTGACAGTTGTCAACTCGTGCAGCAGCCACATGTCCAGCTTTTTTACTTTACCCAGTGCAGCGAGACACCGAACAACTGTCGTGCGGTGAACACCTACCTCTGCCGCTATCTCACGACACGTTTTTCGTGGGTCGGCTTAAACCACAAATAACAGAACATCGTCGGAAACAGCAACAGGTCGGTGACCACGTGCTTCGTTTTGCAGGTCCGTATCTCCGCTTCAACCACACGTAACAGAACATCGTCAGAAACAGCAACAGGTCGGTGACCACATGCTTCACTTTGCAGGTCCGTATCTCCGCTTGAACCACACGTAACAGAACATCGTCAGAAACAGCAACAGGTCGGTGACCACGTGCTTCACTTTGCATGTCCGTATCTCCGCTTGAACCACACGTAACAGAACATCGTCAGAAACAGCAACAGGTCGGTGACCACGTGCTTCGTTTTGCAGGTCCGTATCTCCGCTTCAACCACATGTAACAGAACATCGTCAGAAACAGCAACAGGTCGGTGACCACGTGCTTCACTTTGCAGGTCCGTATCTCCGCTTGAACCACACGTAACAGAACATCGTCAGAAACAGCAACAGGTCGGTGACCACGTGCTTCACTTTGCAGGTCCGTATCTCCGCTTCAACCACACGTAACAGAACATCGTCAGAAACAGCAACAGGTCGGTGACCATGTGCTTCGTTTCGCAGATCCGTATCTGCGCTTCGAAACTTCACAAACCATCGCCGATGGATTAGTTCATTGGCTGTATTCTCTCCAAATGCCTTGTTAATGTTTCAAGCGGCAATTCCTTCAGAATGGTCCTGTTTAAATTCATACAGGAAGATGACTCTTAAATCCGGCATCTGCACGTTTCCTTTGCAAGCCACGTTAAGCCACGTTACATAAAAAAAACACTCTGGAATCTTGTTCTTCACATATGTGCTAGCTATATAGTAACTCTGTAACGTAATACCAACAACACCTGTGGGCGGTTTTATTCTGCTGTGGTGGGGGCCTGTCTCCACTGCTTGTTCGCGCCAGTCATTTCATTCGCACCAACACAATACAAAGCCATTATTGATATGCACATCATTTGTGGCAAATATATTGATATATCCACAGATATGCCAAAGAAAAAAAAAATCTGCATATCAGAACTGTGTAGATCTTACAGGTGTTGTAGGGAAATCTTTGGCCTTTCTGAAATCAGTATGCACATATCTTTAAGTAAAAATGAGGACCTCAAATGTAAACAAAGAAGTAAATTTAAAATATTTAATCATGGTAATTTTTTTTTTTTTTAAGTTTTGCACAATGTTTGCTCTTTAAATGATAAAATAACTTTAGGTGAATTCTTAAGTCAAGCAGAAGTGCTGTACTGTAATAATGAAAAAGTTGCAAAATTTCATTTATTTAATACACATAGCCTACCTTTTCTGCCTGAACAACAGTTCGCGGAAATCCATCCAACAAGAACCCATTTTGGCATTCCTTTTTGTCCAGATTCTTGTCAATAAGATCAACGACCAATGCATCGCTGACTAATTTTCCATCATCCATAACTTTCTTCAGCCTTTTGCCTAAATCAGAACCAGAAGCGACTTCTGCTCGTAACATGTCACCTGTGGGAAAGACGACAGGAAACAGCTGCTGAAGTCTGTATAGTCAAAATAACTTTTCATAGTAAGATCACTGCAGTATATAACCAGTATTGGAAAAATACCTGAAAAGTTACATGCCTGACTGGGCATGTGCAGAAATTATTTACCTGCCCATGTAGTAAAAGCTGGATTCCCAGGGAAATTTATCTTCTAAGTTAACAAATTAGAAGCCTCACTTCTTTTAAGTTAAAAAATATGATAAACTTTTTATTCATGTTTTGCATTGCTATTTTAATTATCTGTATTCCAAATGCCCAATGTACAAAAAGAGTGCATCAAGTTTTTTTTTTTTTTTTTGAGAAAGGCAATGATGCTGGAATTAAAAATTTAGTAATGCTGCCTACCGTGTTCATGAATTTATCAAATATATCCTTGTTTTGCAGAAAAATCAAATAAACATAGTTTGAATATAAAACAAGCTTAAATAGTGTAGCAATTAAAAATTAAATGATTTATGCACGATTCCTGAACTAAGCAACAGACTTTTTCGTACATTTTATCGTAGTGCCTCCTGTGCAAGATTCCGATTTTGAAATGACATCCCTCAGCAATGCGGAAGATTAATTTGTAACAACCGCTGACCAATTGAGAATTTCACATTTTCTTACTAGAAGTTAAACCCGCTCACTGTTGGATTATCCCCTCCCCCCCCCCCCGCAAAAAAAAAAAACCATTGTATATACATTACTGAACACAACTTCACCAACCATAGCTGAAGAAACAAGCTGCTGTTCAAGTGAACTAAGTATCGACGTTGATAATGTTCGGTCATCTCCTGGTTAACTAGAGTGAATTGCGCAGTCTTATTTTTAAACAACACTCTGCCTTTTTTTTTTTTTTGGGGAGTACCACTGTTTGTTCATGGGCAGGAGTTTTCCATGCCTTTGCTTTTTGACTCACTTGCTCAAGTTATACCAGAGAGCAAAAAACAGAAATCATCGCTCTTTCCACATTTATAAGTGAGTCACGGAAAAATTCTCATCAGTCGCCACCAGGAACAGAACCCAGGCTCTTCCAGTTACGCACTGGACATGCAACCACTGCACCACAGCGGCCTCAAATTCTCCAGATTCACATGTGATAAACTACCAAACTACATGGTAGGTTGCTTCATGGAGCCTCGCACAATGCTGTGGATTCACCAAAGATGGAGAGCAGCAAGAACATATAACTAGGAGGCAAATGGATAATTAATTCAAACACTCGACGTGGATCAGGAACACCAAACAGAAATCATCATTCTTTCCACGTTAATAAGCGAGTCTCAGAAAAATTCTCATCGGCCGCCACCGGGAATTGAACCCAGGGTCTTCCAGTTAACCGCCGGACATGCACAGTGGTAGCATCTCCAGCACGTAACTGGAAGACCCTGGGTTCGATTCCCTGTGGCGGCCGATGAGAATTTTTCAGACTCACTTATTAATGTGGAAAGAGCGATGATTTCTGTTTGGTGTTCTTGATCCATGTCGAGTGTTTGCATTATTACCAGAGAGATCCAACCTCACCAGGGGCTGGGGCATACCCATTGTCATTTGCCCCCTCTCCCAATCCCATGGCTAACTGTAAACAACATTTGGAGCAAAACTATACATGGCTCCAATTTCTGGACCTAGAGCATATATATAATTAAAGAAATTGCATTCTCTGTGCTTGACACCCTGTTACAATACAACTTCCAGTGATTTTTTACAGTGAAATGAAAAAATATATGCAATGACCATCATTCTTCTTAGAGGAGGAAAGACTCCATTCCAAACTTTGTTTTCTAAAATCTAGTTGCCCAACAGGGCAACAAGATCTGTTCCTTGCCTGCCCAAGCTAATAATTTACATGTCCTGGGAATGGTATTTTTCAAGTTCTGATAACCCAATATTTTATTGTAAAGTAAGACTTATAGCACAGAAAACATATAACACTGAAACACTGTTTAATTTGTTATTATATAGCACCCCTGGAGGTGAGGGGGGCATGCAAGAGTTTATCATACACACAAACAAGTAGTTAGATTTGGTTTGCGGATAATTTCCCCCTTGTGAATCCTATTTGAGTCTGCAGCAACATTTTATTTAAAATCCTTCAACAAAACTGCAGTTAATTCCTCAAAAATAAAGTGATTCTCAAACCAGCATTCCAACAATAAATGGTAAAACAAAACAACAACAAAAAGTATCTCATGTTGCCATTAATTTTCAATCTGACACCCTTGGTGGACATGCCAACTAATAACACAAATCAAAAACACCAAGTGTGTTAAAATAACTCTCCTAGTAGGTTTTTAACTTAAAAAGTGTGTCAACATAAAATAATAAACCAATAGTCTTTGGAAGAATCATACACGAGACTGATGAACCAAAAAAAAAAAAAAAAAAAAAAAAAAGCTGAACATTTTAACCAGGTGAAAAATCAGAATGATCGGTGAAAGAGTGTGAACATAACACAGCATGAGCAAGACAGAATATTGTAGTTCTCTAATTTATTTATGTAAATATTAAACTGGAGAACATTTACTCACAATATAAAATTACTGAATTAAAATAGAATGGTTTAAAATACATTGATCCAAACAGTTTTTTTTTTTTCTTGTTTTTTGCTGTTGTACTTGCAAAAATATCAGCTCCAGTTTCCTCTTGCGGGAAAGCCATGCTTTTTTCTCAGCAAGTTCTGCAACCATATTTGTCTTTTGTTGATTCTGCAGCAGCACAACATCCATTCACTACTTGATTTTTCTTTCTGCAGATAACTTTCCCTACCCATTTTGATATTTGGTTTTTTTCCTCTCAGATGACAAAAATTTCATCTATCATGCAGAAAAAAACTCTTAACCTGAGTGAGGACCAAGAATGCAAGATATCAAAGCTTTCACTATGTTACATAAATAGTGTAACTTTGAGAATATGAATACTTTTAAACACATCATGAGTCAATACTAGCAAATGTTTGCAACTTCGACACTTCCGTTTTTTGAAATCCTCCCCTCCCTTATCAAGTTTAAGTGCAATGGGTTGGAAGGGGGGAATAACATTAAACAGTAACACTGGGCAGTGGGAACATCGCGGGAAAATTGTTTCAGTTGTGGGAGAAATCTTTGCTCCCTTCGACTTCCATTTTACGAATTCTTTTTTCATTTCCAAGCTGAAATACAAATATTTATGAAAAAAATAGCATTTAACTACTGGGCAGGAGAAACACGGTGAGAAAAAAAAAATACAATTACAGGAGAAATCATCATTCCCATTTTTGGAAAATTTTCATCCATTTCCAAGCTAAAACACAAATATTTATGGAATATATTTAACAACAATACTGGGCAGAAGAGATAAAAAAAATCACAATAATGGGAGAAATCTTACTCCACTTCCATTTTTTAAAGTTTTGAAAAAAGTAATAGTCCCCAGACAGAAAACGATGCCCCAACTAATTCTGCTAAAATTTCCCTTTAGTTTTGCGTTGATCTTGAGAATGATCAAAATGATGAAAAAAAAAAGTGGAATTCCCCGAATTTGCAGAAAAATATCATGTATGAAGAATGTGAGCATTAACTCACCTCGATGATCTAATTTATTAACACACACCACATTTAACTAATTATTTCCTCTGACAGTTTTCGTCCGTATGTATGTTCACCAGGGGACAGACAGGATTTCAAACATTTTTAAAAAAACATTGTTAGCTTAAAAAAACGTTTTTTTTTTGTTGTTGTTTTTTTGCGATAAAAATGCGTCAAACAAATAACATAACGTACTTCTGAAATACTATGAAATCCTCTACTAAAAATCAATCTCAAGCATAGCTTCCCTGATATAATGTGTTAGAATCAAGGAGGTTAAAATAATACTTCTGGAGATACCCTGAGTCTCCTAACCATGAAGCCGCAAGGTGTGGGAATTTGACGTTTACATGATATAATACACTGCCGGACAATTGCTAAGGACGGATGACAATAGCAACGATAGCAACCATAAAATGGAAGGCAGGAAAATGTGGAAATTAGCATAAGTGCAAGATACAGTAAGACGTGTTGTGCGTATGCAAATTTTGGATTGCCGAACTTGTTCGTGACGTCATAGCGCTGATAAGAGATATAAAGGATTTGACGCGTATTGACCGTTGTTGTTCAAACGCAAAGTTGAAAGGGAAAGAATCAATTGACGAACTTGCAATTTTCAGTATGTCTTCCCGACATCACCTAGATGATTTTACACGTGGCCGTATTATTGGCAAGATTGAAGAAGGGCGAAAAATAACAGATGTTGCCAGGGAGTTCGACGTCAGCCACAGTGTTGTTTCAAGGCTTTGGAAATTATTTCAAACAAATGGAGAGTGTAGCAAACGTCACGGGGGAGGTTGTGTTCGCAGTACGACACCTGCAGAAGATCGGTACATAGTGCTATCAGCAAAAAGACACCGGCGCAGCACAGCTAGTGAGGTAGCAAATCAGTTTATGGCTGCTACTGGCAAGCGGATCTCCCGAAAAACTGTCGCCAGACGTTTGCATGAAGGAGGACTATAGCCCGCCGTCCTGTTGTGTTCATCCCATTGTCCAGACGTCACCGTACCACCCGTTTGCAATGGTGCCATCAACATCGCAATTGGACTGATAACGACTGGTCTGCTGTAGATACAGTCTATCGTCCGATTGTCGACAACAACTAATCTGGCGTGATAGTGGTACTGCATATTGTCCAGCAAACGTACAGGAAAGGGACCGATATCCGACATGTAGTGTCATGGTATGGGCTGGCATCATGATCAATGGCCGTACGTCCCTCTATGTGCTTCCAACTGGGACTATGACTGGCCAACGATACATTAATGACGTTCTGGTACCTCATGTTCGCATGTTCCGTGGTGCTGTCGGTGATAGATTCATTTTCATGGACGACAACGCAACATGTCATCGAACAGTCGCTGTCCAGGAGGGTCTTGAGAGCGAGGATATTCAACGCCTCCTATGGCCAGCACGTTCTCCAGATCTGAATCCCATTGAAAATGTGTGGGATGCTTTGGGGAGGAGTCTTGCTGGTCGCCAATGGCCTCCAATAAACAAGGACACCCTCATCCGTGCACTGACAGAGGAATGGGATAAATTACCCCAACAGCTGCTTGATAATGTTGTGCAAAGCATGACACGACGTGTGGAATCTTGCATCACCCTCCATGGTGGCCATATCCCGTATTGACATCTTACGCCGGAACGCCTGCGGACGGTAATTGCATTTTTTTCAGGTTTACGTATTCTGCACAAAATGGCCTTTTGTCCCTTGAACACGTTCCAAAGCCTTCTGGATTTCAGAGCACAATAAATTGTCTTTCTTGTAATGTCCTGGCATTCTGACATTATTTTATTTCACTTGGCATCCAACCACTTACTTTTTTATGCGCTATATAGCTGTTTATGATCCGTCCTTAGCAATTGTCCAGCAGTGTACCATGTAATTTCAACTGTGTGTATTTTGGAAATGCATAGTTTTTGGTTGCTGAAATCATGTTAATACCAAACCGGAATGAATTATACTTCTTACACGAGTGCAGTTCTCAATTTTAACATTATGTTTTGTTCAGAATTCGCACTGACGTTCGTGTATTTCAATTTAAAATAAAAATAGGAAGGTGACTCAAAATAATTAAGAATTTTATAAACCCACCATTTTCCCACACATTGGCAGCAAGTTACGATGCAAAATTAGAAACATTTGTGACAAAAAAGGCAATTCGGCCTACACAAAATGAATTGTGATTGCATTTAGCCTTGAAAACCACCAGCTTTCCCACACTTTGATGGCAGTAACTTGCAGTTATAGGCTTCACGCAAAGTGGTACTGCTTTATTGATGAGGGAATCTCCAGATATCTTATTCTAACCTCCGTGGTTAGAATACACATTTAAAAATTCTCTAAAACTTTAAGATCAGCAGGGTTTTTTTTTTTTAAAGAACTAATTATTAACTTTAGTTATACATTACTGTATAAATTCATTAACTTACGTTATTGAAACTTAACATTAAAATGGAAAAACCACAAACTACTGTCCCTTTTACTCATGGCAGATGTGGACAGAAGTCAGTCCTTAACAATTGGTGGAGGCCTTTCACCACATCCTGCAGCATTCTCAAAACCACATTACATTTAGGGCCATAGTCCCCGACCCTTTGAAAATGTTCGATGCCTGGAGAGGTATTACTTTTTAGTTTTAAGGCACATATCAGCATATGAACGAATGGTAGAATCATACTTAGATGGTTCGTAATTCTCAAGTGGTAGTAAGTGTTGCCATCTCGTGATCTCACTTTTATCAACATATCATCATCATCATCATTGTCAACCATTATCAATCCACTGCTGGACGAAGGTCTCCCCAAGTTTCCTCCACAACGGTCTGTCTTGTGCCAGTCTCCTCCATGTCACCCCTGCATACTTTCGAATTTCATCCACCCATCTCCCATGTGGTCTTCTGGGTCTTTTCCTGTCCCTTGGAATCCAATCTAAAATTTCGGCTGTCCATCGATGATCTGTCCTTCTGGCAGTATGTCCAGCCCATTGCCATTTCAGGGATTTAACTCTGATCATGATGTCTTCCACTCTTGTCATTTTTCGGATCCACAAGTTCCTCTTCTTATCTCTCCTGGTTACACCAAGTATGCACCTCTCCATGCTTCTTTGAGTTGTCTGCAGCCTTTGTATGTCTCTTTTAGTTAAGGTCCACGTCTCTGCACCATACGTAAGCACTGGAAGGATGCATTGATCAAACACTTTTCTTTTAAGACATAATGGCATATTGCTCTTGAAAATTATGCTGTTTCTTCCAAAAGCTCTCCAAGCAAGTTTTATACGCCGATTAATTTCTTCATCAATGTGACCCTCACTTGATATCTGCTGTCCAAGATAAACGTACGTGTCTGTTATCTCCAGCTTTTCTCCATCAATCGATAAATCTTCATTTCTTGTAAAAGCATTGAACATCACTTTTGTCTTCTGAAAGTTCATTTTTAATCCCACTTCTTTACTCTTGTCAGCAAGTTCCTGGATCATACTCTGCAGCTCTGATGGGCTAGTTGCAAAAATGACTACGTCATCAGCAAAACGAAGGTGAGTTAGATAATCTCCATTAATCTTTATCCCCTTGTTTTCCCAGCTCAGTGACTGAAAAACACCCTCCAATGTGGCATTAAAGAGCTTCGGAGATATGGTGTCACCTTGTCTCACTCCCTTTCCAATTTTTATGTGTGTTGTATTTTCAAACAGCCGAATCTTTGCACTTGCATTTTCATAGATATTATTAATAATATTAATGTATGCATCTTCAATACCGCAGGTTTTCAGAGCCATTGTAACTGCTGATGGTTTCACCGAATCAAAGGCTTTTTCATAATCGATAAAAGCCATGCACAATGGAAGTTCATATTCCCTCGCTCTTTCAATTAGTTCTCTCAGCACATGGATATGATCTATTGTGCTGTAGCCACTCCTGAATCCAGCTTGTTCTCTCGGTTGAGCCATGTCCAGTGTTACCTTCAAGCGGTGTGAAAGAACTTTAGTGAAGATTTTATAAACTACTGATAGGAGGCTGATAGGTCTGTAGTTTCCGAGATCCTCAATGTCACCTTTCTTATGTAGCAGGATCATTGTAGCGGTGTTCCAATCCTTAGGAATCTTTCCTTCATTAAGGCATCGAGTGAAAATTTGGGCGAGTACTGTTTCGATTTCTCCACTTGCTTCTTGTATGATGTCTACAGTAATTCCATCTTCTCCTGGAGCTTTTCCCCGCTTCATGTTCTTGATTGCATGTGCAACTTCTGCTGGAAGGACTGGAGGAACTCTGATACTGGTATCTTTCATGATGTCTGGAGTGCATGTATCATCCCTTTCATATAATTTGGAGTAGAAATCTTTCACTCTTGTCAAAATTTCACCTCTATTTCTTGTTACAGAACCATCTTCTTTTCTCAGTGCCATAATCTGTTTTCTTCCCTTACTGAGATGTCCCTTTGCTATCTTTAGGCTTTGGTTGTTTTCAATTGCTTTCCTCACTAGTTCACAGTTGAATTTTCTTACGTCTTCAGTGATACATTTTCGTACTGTCTTGCATAGCTCTATATATTCCACTTTGGAAGTCACATCTTCTTTAGTTGTCCTCATCGCTCTTCTTTTTTGCATCAACATTTTCGTTTTTCCTGATAATTTATTTACATGCAACTTGTTCTTAGACCCAGCTAATTTTGTTGCTGTTTCCATAAGAGCTTTGGTTACTTTTCTGTTAACTTCAGAGATGTCCACTTCTTCCGATGTTAGGCCTTCTAAAGCAGAGAACCTGTTCTTCAGTTCCAACTTGAAGGTATTATGGTGTTTTTTAAGGTTGGTTATGTCAATAGATTTTGTTTGTCTTATGAGCTTGCCACGTTCAAGTTTAGTGTTGAGGTGCATCTTACATCTCACCAATCTATGGTCACTACCTGTGTTGAACTTGTTTAGCACACTGCAGTCTTCTATGACGAATTTTTTGTTACACATAATAAAATCAATTTCACTTGTCGTCCCATTTGGATGTCTCCATGTCCATGTCCATTTTCTGTGTGGCTTTTTCTTGAAGAAGGAGTTCAAGATGAAAAACCCTTCTGCCTCTGCAAACTCAACGAGAGTATTTCCACGCTGGTTTCTGTTGCCGTGACCGAATTTACCTACTGAAGTTTCATTCTGTTGCCGTTGCCCTATTTTTGCATTGAAATCTCCCATAATTATTTTCAAGTGCTGCTTACCTTTATTATTTAGATGACAAATTTCCTCATAAAATTCTTCAATTTCTTCTTCAGGATGACTTGTGGTGGGTGCATAAGTTTGAATAATCTGAGCCTGGTATCTTTTCGAGAGTTGGATAACAAGCCGTGCAGCTCTGTCAGAGGAACTTTCAACTTCTACAACTTTATCCTTCAGTTTCTTGTTTATTATAAATCCAACACCACTAGTTCTGCCAGTATCGTCCCACGATAGTAGAAGAGATGTCCACTTTTCAGTTCGATGAGATCTTCTCCTTTTCTCCTTACCTCACTTAGCCCCACGATGTCCCACTGATCCTTTGTAGTTCCTCTTCCAATTCAAGAAGCCTTGAATCAGAAGATAGGGAGCGTCCATTGTATGTTGCCAAGGTCAGCATCAGATGGCAGCCTAGTCCGGTCCTCCGGGGATTCTTAGCACCCTCTGCCTTCATGTCGCACTGGCTGCTGCCTTGGCCAGGTACATTCCAGCTGCCGGAGACTGAGGGCCAAGATTTAAGTTGTGGAGTCATTTTGGAGGGGTTTGGCCATAACTCACCACGCTGGCCAAGCGGGTTGGTGAGTGTGGGATAGAATTTCCTCTAATCCCGATGGTATAGTTATACCGCTATTGGCGGTCGTCAGAGCCCCTTTAGTGGGAACAGGATGCACCACGAGAAGGCGGGGTTGACATTTGTCAAGGAGAGGCTGTGATGTTACGCATCACCTGACCTTACATCCCTATCAACATATATATATATATATATATGGATGTAAGGTCAGGGATGTAATATAGGGATGTAAGGTCAGGTGATGCGTAACATCACAGCTTCTCCTTGACAAATGTCAACCCCGCCTTTTCGTGGTGCATCCTGTTCCCACTAAAGGGGCTCTGACGACCGCCAATAGCGGTATAACTATACCATCGGGATTAGAGGAAATTCTATCCCACACTCACCAACCCGCTTGGCCAGCGTGGTGAGTTATGGCCAAACCCCTCCAAAATGAATCCACAACTTAAATCTTGGCCCTCAGTCTCTGGCAGCTGGAATGTACCTGGCCAAGGCAGCGGCCAGTGCGACATGAAGGCAGAGGGTGCTAAAAATCGCCGGAGGACCGGACTAGGCTGCCATCTGATGCTGACCTTGGCTACGTATAATGGACGCTCCCTATCTTCTGATTCAAGGCTTCTTGAATTGGAAGAGGAACTACAACAGGGTTCCCACTCAAATGTAGAAAAAAATTCCCTGACTTTTCCAGGTTTTCCAGGTGGTCCTGAGAGTTTTTCCAGAGCGGCAAATCAAATCACATTGCGACAAATTATTGCATTTCCTTACATTCTTGCGTTCCTTATGAAAGCATACATTTGTTAATTCTTTAAATAACTGTCCTTTATACAATTACCTGCTTTTTTTTTAATAACAATTAAATGCATGAGGCATATTATTTTTGGTACCATAATTCCATGATATTTTCTGAACATAAGTGGTATACTGCCTATGTAGAATTTGTTAATACATTTCCGTAGAAACAGATCATATGTAAGAAAAAATCTGTATGTTGAATAGTTTGTTTTCCTTTCTTCTATAGCACAGTGTAGATAAGCTTAATGACCGAATGGGCTCCTGCTCAGAGAAATGTCGAAAGAGAATCGACCAACAAAGGGCTTTGATCCATTGTTTAAGTGTTTCTCTTGTGATGTGTTTCTCCAAGTAAAAGTGTACCAGGCCATTGTGCCCAATTGTTCCATGTTACAAAATATGAAGCAAACTATCTGCAGAAATCGAATAGAACCGTAATGTCAACAGGCAATTTTTTTAAATTCAGTTTTGATAATTTTTAGAGAATTAAGGAATAATGTAATGTATTGAAAGCAAGATTTATCAAATTCTAGACAGGCTGTAATTACAAATAATTGCTTACCTGAAATTAATACTGATAATGTTATGTTCATCTCACATATGAGGGAGAATTAAAATGACACCACATAATGAATGTCCCGATTATACAGTCCATAAAGATAAACAGAAAATATGGAATATAAAGGATAAATAACTTTCATTTTCCCAAATTACTTTATAGTTACAAAAATGAGTGTATTTAACATAAATTTTACATAATTTTTAACAAAATCATGTCTTATTTTTTTGTTTCAGGTTTAACGACCACCATGAGCAACTTGTTGGGCTATAAAACAGTCATCCGCCCATCCCTAATTTAGGACCATTGGCTTCACGAAGAAGGAGAGCCAGTGCCGTAAGAGAAACACACCACCCATACCTCATCTGGGACTTGAATCCAGGCTCACTTGGACGAATAGTCAGAAGCCAGAGCTTAGACCACTGCACCACCGAGGTGGCAAACCATGTATTTACATGTTTTAAAGAATATTTGAACAAAGACTTAATTTAAATTCTACATATAATGAAATATTTCAATCGATTAGGTGAAATTATATAACTGATTTATCTGTATTTTAAGTGCACACAAGTATATAAATAACATTTTAAACGACTCACAACATTTAGAGTTCCAGTTAGGTTTAAAAATGCAAGCTGGGAGAATTGTGACTGAAGAGAATAAATTGCCCTTAAATGATACAATGCTGAAGCTTTAAATCCTTTAAGTGCTTATTTTACATAAATATTAAACAACACAGAAACTTTTGCTGAAATTGAAGTCTAATGGGAATGATAAAATGGTGAGTGTCTGACAGAGTCTCTTAACATTTTGTTAGAGCGGTTCTATCAAATCGATCTACCAATTTGTATTTTCTATTGGAATTTACTTAGAATCTTTAAAGACAAAGCAAAGTAAAACAGTTATTAAAAAATAAAAAAAAGAAGAGAGAGAGAACAGAAATCGTGACAGCATTTCTGCGTCTGAGGAAAAACGTGTGCCAGTACCATCCCAACAATTTCTAGCAATCAGAGAAAATACTGCTGACATTTAAAAATCAAAATTGTAATTATTTTAGCTAAAGTTAGTTCTTGCACTTGGCAATGAGAACATCGAATCTATGCTATTTCAGAGGGGCCAACCACTAGCAGAACACATCAGTAATCAATAGGGGATTTTTCAGTAATGTTTCAGTAATCGAACACAAACTTTCACTAATGTAACACCCCATTTTTTTTTCAAAGTTAAGGACAATATTATAGTATTACTGTGTAACCTGTAATACTTGTATGAGGTGCCTATCGGTAATCACCATACAAAGCCTCATCGCTAATGCGTGGAATGTGTAATAACTTTATATGTTTACACTATCCTCACAAAAAAATATTAAATTAAATTATCAATATTGTACTTACCTCATGTCATTGCTGACATAAAAACTCCCTTGTTGCTTGTTTTGCAGTGGTATATTCTTTTTCAGAAAACTTTTTATAACACAGCTCACCTGAGGAAAATGCTTTACTTTTCTGTACAAGAAGGGCATTAATGTTTTGGTGCTCATTGTTGGGCAAAAGTATGTGAGGTTTTTCCTTACTATACTAAATATTCTCTACGTAGAGGAATTGCTGTGAGGGATAGTCAATATTGCCAACATTAGTTTAGGCAATGCAGAATACTTGGGAAGGCCAGATGAATCCTTCATCTTAGATATTTCACTCCATGCCACATCTGCTCAAGGATATCCAGCTTCATCAATTTCAGAGTCTGGTAACATAGTGTGAAAGAAGCGACCAGCATGATCACAGATTGCTATAGGTAGGTTATGCTCCACAACGATTGCAGTAAACAGCAATTCAGCGTTTATCACGCTATTTTCATTCGTTTTTGCAAAAAAATTATCCAAAGGCTTTGATCGAGTCTTTAATTTTACACAATCCTGGTGTTTGTTTTGACTGGATATGCCTTCGGCAATCATCTCATCTCATCTTGTCCTACATGGGCTACTGATTACTCTCATATTAGAAGGCACGCAAGAAAACCTTTATTTCAGCATTTTCCATTTCCTTGCTCACGATTTGGGAGAAAGATTTGGATGTTTCTGGAGAAACCTCTTTGCATATTTATTTGTTTCAGAAACGATAATTCCAAGGATGAAATTGGTAAAAACAAGTAAAAATATTCAATAGGTGCCACATCAGTTGCATGTTTGGGCCCCTGCATTTCATGACAATCAAAAGGATGCTGAGGTTGTTCATAACTTCCCTCTATTACATCCTCCCATTCACTTTCAGAACTTTCATGATCTGAAGATTCACTATGAAGATCTTCACCTTCTGAAGAAGATATGGTGTGCGTGGCACTGTGGCTAGTTTTCTGGCTTGATGTTGCTTGGCCAATATCACTCTCAGATGATTCAAAATCATCACCATCACTTGGCAAACTTTCACTCTCACTACAAGCCATTTCAAATAACCTTAGAATAAAATTTCACGCAGTAGGAAAACGCACGTCTGCTAGTCTGAGGAACAAGCTGTTAATAAAGTCATCCTCTGCTAACACGAGTTTGGAAAAAGAGGGGGATTCGTAATTCACGGAGTTTTGCGATTGTGTCTGTTTGTTTGGGAAACAGAAATGAATAATGCGAAGAGCTTCTAGTACTAAAACACCGCACTTCGTTCTTCCGCGCGGCGAAAGTCCGCAAGAAATATAAACATCCGTCATCGCGGGACAACGCGTTGCGACGAGTTGATCGTTATTGCACTTCGAACGAGGCTCGAAAAGTGATTTCCGACAGTACGACGTCTTATAATAACACCAACAATGCCAAGTGAACAGCACTGCCTCAACTGCAGTAGGAAAAGTTTTGGCTAAAGTAACCTTTCTCCTGTCACATGGAGAAATTGCGTGGGGAACCGATAGCAAGCGCAAACTCTTTTACGATGACACTTACGGCATATTACCCGTAATTTTCGTCGTATTATCCGCAGACCGCGAAATTCACATAAAAAAAAATCCTTCGTATAATCCGCAGACTGTGACATTAAGGAAAAAAATCACCGTATAATCCGCACATCATAGATGTTGAATCAGAAGTGGAATTTCCGACAGAAAAGTCGGTCACATAAACACATCGCTCTTTCCACGTTCCAGAAACACATAGCAACCGAAAAATTGTTTTCAGCTGCCGCCGCCGAATTGAATCACGGATATCTCGATATCTAACCGAGCGCGTTAGCTTTACACCACGGTGGCCAACAATCCACGGTGCTATGTGTATCTTACGGATTTATGATGTCAGCTTCTGACATCATAAATCCGTAAGATGGGCTCAGCTACTGAGACGTCTCCATCTGGTGGGTATTAACGGCACTGGCTATATATATTATAACAGTTAATTCCAAAGGGCGAGATCCAAGGTGAAAATCCTCCAAATACGTGGCGTCAGTAAATAAATAAATACGTCGCTCTTTCCACGTTCCAGAAACACATAATGAGTCCGAAGAAGAGAAAAAAACTATTTTATTAAATGAAGAAATTCATTTTTAAAGGTTACTGTTTTATATTTTTATCTCCGAACAGATAAAGGGTGTGGCATCCATAGATCACGCCGATGTAGCTCCAGAGTATTGCATTACACTGCCAATGACGAAAGGCTGATACAGAACAAGTCGTGGAAATACCGTATGTACTTGACATGGAGGAGACTGGCACAAGACAGACCGTTGTGGAGGAAACTTGGGGAGACCTTCGTCCAGCAGTGGATTGATAATGGTTGACAATGATGATGATGATGACTTGCGTATAAGCCGAAAGTTTTTGGAGGAATTCCTGCTTTCAGAGTTGAGAGATCGTCTTATACGTGGGCCAATAAAAAACTTCCGTGAATTCTCCCGCGGAATTTACCAACGGATTTGTTTACGTTTTAGATCGCGACACAGAGGCTTTCCGTATGTTGCTGCAAGATTGTGTTCTGACCTCAAAACTATCGCACAGTGACATGATCATATCCTAAATTCTGTCCACCACTTCAAGTTTAAATTCGGCAGTGTAACTGAAACGTTTCCTTTTCAGAGACATCATGTTTAGCAATGAAGGAAAACAGCGGCAGCGACGTTCGCCAAAACAACGAAAGCAAACTAGATACAAGGTCGCGCACATGAAATCCGAAAGGAGAAACGCATAGGTTCGTGCAGCAAGTGCTGTGCGTACTTCTTTGGCTTTTTGCCAAAAAACAGAGCCGGCACGACAGTCAGAGCTCTTCTCAACAATATCAAAATGACCCCTGCCGTCCCTCCCCACAACTATCCCTATCTTTCGTTACGACATTCCTTCCCCTCCTCCCCGCTCCGTACAAACTCCTGAACTGAGGAAAATTCTTCCGAGGGAGTTCCTTTTCCAATTATTATACCCTTTCCTGAACAATCACGCTGCAGATTTTTTTAAATCGGAAGGTCTTATATATATATTTTTTTATTTTTTTTTTTTAAATCGGCGTGTTAACCGCATCGGTGTATAATCCGCAAAACCTATAATTTTAACTTTTTTAGCAGATAATCCGCGGATTATACGACGAAAATTACGGTACCATTCTTCCGATAATATCGCTGTTTGACGATATGATTAATGGACATTCCATTTCAAAACGATATGATTGATAAATGATATGATCATTGAGACACCGAAATCCGCAGTCTGATTCGGAAAATTGCGGATCAAAATCGAAGGCCGACAAATCGGCAGCGTCGCACTAAAAGGGTTTAACAAAAAAGGATACAAAATTGAGATTCTCCAAAACACACTGAATTTCGTAATTCTTCCAACCTGTCCGTAATTCCGTAATCTGACAGTCGAAACCGTAATAATTACGGAGAATTCGTAATAGTTGGCACCTATGCTATTTGCTTCTAAATAACGCAGCATAGGATATTTAGACATTATGCTGTTAAATTTCATAACCAATAAGCTGGCACACAGAGATCCTAATGCCATAACGGCAAAAAAATTAAACCCAGGGATAAAGAAAAAAATAATGGAAGCAACAAGTGGGGAAAACTAACAGTTAATACGGAATACCATTTTGCCTGAGAGGCTACACTTCATATTAGTACTTCCAAAAATCCGGAAGTCTTAAAATTGATTGGCTACGTTTGTGACGCAAACATTAGTACTGAACTTTTCTCGCAGGTCACAGTTCATTTCCACGCTACGTCAAATTACTTGTACAGGAAACAATTAGTGGAAGTTTTGTGTGCATGTGTGCTCATAAAATCCTCCTAACACTTTTTTGTCAACATAATTTATCATCCTGCGGCGAGTGGCATGTTTATACTTAACAATATCTTTACGAAGGGCAATACATTTGTGCGATGTTGATCAGGCAAAGTGCGAGAAAGGTCTGGAGCCCACTCAGGTCATTTGCAGTAACTCCCCACAAATAACGTCATCCAAAACGGAGACAGAGGCTTTAGCGCCTGCACTGACAAACCTGAAACCAATAGAGCACGCACGGCAAAGATTTTCATCAGTAGTAACTAGGTAGATTTTTTTTTTTTTTTTTTTTTTCGGCAATGTGAGGGTAAAGATGTGAAATGAATAATTTATGCAAATCTTGTGAGGTGCAGCAACGCAAGAAGAAGAATTTACGATTACAAGAAAATTTCTACCCCGTCTAACTTTTGTTCTCGCAATTTTTTTTTTTCCTATGTATAAGCTGAAACCTTGGGAAAAATTACGAGAGAATGATGAATTTTATATTTCTTATTCTAAATAACGGAGATATTTGCGTTTTTTACGGAAAACGGTTCTACTATGCACAAAAATTCAAAAATAATATCTTCTAATCTATCAGTAACAAAAAAAGTTGAAACTTTCAGGTTTTTTTTTATAACTTGGAGGCAGCTACCTGTAAAAAAAAAAAAAAAAAAATCGTACGAATCGGAGATGTGTTGGTGGAAAATTATTTCAATATCTGACGATTTTGCGTGGAATGACCCAGATGTGAAAATCTATGGTTCCGGACGTCGGACTACCCTATTTTTCGCAACCAGCCAGCTCTTGCAGTAATTGGAATATCGTCTTAAAATAGCTATAAATAAATTTCTTCATGCATTATGAAATAGAAATATGACAGAATAAAAAAAAATCTCTTTCCGGCCGTAAAACCGGAAGACAACGAATCTAGAAAACGGCCGTGAAATCTGGGAAATATGGTAGGTATGCAATAGTACCAGCCAGCTTCATTGCATGGTATTTTTCATATATTTTTTGTCAAAATACTCGTAAGTGCTATGAAAAAAATAAATCTTTTCCCCTCTTTGAAGAATCTTCCTATTTCCTATTTCATAATATTTTCCCTGTTCTAACATTTGAAGGTACATACTTTTCCAACTATACCAATTCTGCTACAGAATTACGAAAGCGAAGCTTTAGTTCGTAAGTGATACGAACCTTTTTCAAAATAAATTAAGTGCCCTCAATTTGCAACATTCATCCACGCTGCTGTTGAAGGGGAAGGAGGGGGATTTATTAGGATGACCAACATCCGGCAAAATAAATGTTTTTGTACGGTTTGATAAAAGACAAGTAGAACATGCAAAACGGGGGGGGGGGGAAAGCTCAACTTCTAAAGTTTCCAATGAATTTCGGCAGAAATTTAAAATGGAACGTTATTTTCATATATCTTGCCCACTGTAAAAATTTCAGTCGGTTATTTAAAAAATTGAGGAAATAGCTTCTTCATAATTTTTTCCCAGTCTACGCAGAGAACCAGGGGCACCTACTCAGGAACAAATGACTGCTTCTCTTCGCGAACGTCAGCAGATAAGAGCCTGCGAAATGGGTGCGTGATTAATGGCTTTCTTTCACGCTTTGTGACGTGTATGTTTGTTCGGTTGTAGTTTAGATCATCTGGAGACGGGGAAACCGCAAAGAGACGCACTCCCCTGCACAGCTGCACGTTAATAGGTGGGTGGGTTGCGGAGTTGCCTCGAAGGATAAAACAACTCGGAATTATTTTAAAACTTAGCAATACAGAAATATATTTTACAAAAGTCTGAAACAAAATATTTTTCTGGCAAAATAAAAAATTCCCTGCCTTTATAGTTCCCTGATAAAAAATTCCTGATTTTTACGGAAAAACACAATTTTCCCTGAGTTTTCCCTGATTTTTGGAACAATTTTCAAATTCCCTGCGAATTCCCGGTTTTCCCGGTTTTCCAGGTTGCGTGGGAACCCTGTACAAAGGATCAAGTGGGACATCGTCGGGCTATGTGAGGTAAGGAGAAAAGGAGAAGATCTCATTGAACTGAAAAGTGGACATCTCTTCTACTATCGTGGGACAGATACTGGCAGAACTAGTGGTGTTGGATTTATAATAAACAAGAAACTGAAGGATAAAGTTGTAGACGTTGAAAGTTCCTCTGACAGAGCTGCACGACTCGTTATCCAACTCTCGAGAAGATACCAGGCTCAGATTATTCAAACTTATGCAGCCACCACAAGTCATCCTGAAGAAGAAATTGAAGAATTTTATGAGGAAATTCGTCATCTAAATAATAAAGGTAAGCAGCATTTGAAGATAATTATGGGAGATTTCAATGCAAAAATAGGGCAACGGCAACAGAATGAAACTTCAGTAAGTAAATTCGGTCACGGCAACAGAAACTAGCGTGGAAATATTCTCGTTGAGTTTGCAGAGGCAGAAGGGTTTTTCATCTTGAACTCCTTTTTCAAGAAAAAGCCACACAGGAAATGAACATGGAGACATCCAAATGGAACGACAAGTGAAATTGATTTTATTATGTGTAACAAAAAATTCGTCATAGAAGACTGCAGTGTGCTAAACAAGTTCAACACAGGAAGTGATCATAGATTGGTGAGATGTAAGATGCATCTCAACACTAAACTTGAATGTGGCAAGCTCATAAGACAAACAAAATATATTGACATAACCAACCTTAAAAAACACCTTAATACCTTCAAATTGAAACTGAAGAACAGATTCTCTGCTTTAGAAGGCCTAACATCAGAAGAAGTGGATATTTCTGAAGTTACTAGAAAAGTAACCAAAGCTCTTATGGAAACAGCAACAAAATTAGCTGGGTCTAAGAACAAGTTGCATGTGAACAAATTTTCAGGAAAAACCAAAATGTTAATGCAAAAAAGAAGAGAGATGAAGACCACTAAAGAAGATGTGACTTCCAAAGTGGAATATATAGAGCTATGCAAGACAGTACAAAAGCCACCAGATGACGACATCTCAGTTGCTGAGACCATCAATACGGATTCGTGTAGTCAGATGCTGACTGCTGAACCACGCGTGGCGCTGAGAATTGTTGACGCCGTAGCGTAAATGCGAACGCACTCAACCAGTTATCGAGAGATCTGGGGTTCGTTCCCAGCGGTGTCGGAACACAATTTTTCAGTCGCTATGCGTTGTTTATAAAATAACGTGGACTGAGCGATGACATCGTCCATTTTCATTATCTCCACGTATTTGATATATATTTACCATATATATTTATCGAAAAAGTATCACTGAAGATGTAAGGAAATTCAACTGTGAACTAGTGAGGAAAGCAATTGAAAACAACCAAAGCTTAAAGATAGCAAAGGGACATCTCAGTAAGGGAAGAAAACAGATTATGGCACTGAGAAAAGAAGATGGTTCTGTAACAAGAAATAGAGGCGAAATTTTGACAAGAGTGAAAGATTTCTACTCCAAATTATATGAAAGGGATGATACATGTACTCCAGACATCATGAAAGGTACCAGAGTTCTTCCAGTCCTCCCAGCAGAAGTTGCACATGCAATCAAGAACATGAAGAGGGGAAAAGCTCCAGGAGAAGATGGAATTACTGTAGACATCATACAAGAAGCAAGTGGAGAAATCGAAACAGTACTCGCCCAAATTTTCACTCGATGCCTTAATGAAGGGAAGATTCCTGAGGATTGGAACAACGCCACAATGATCCTGCTACATAAAAAAGGTGACATTGAGGATTTCAGGAACTACAGACCTATCAGCCTCCTATCAGTGGTTCATAAAATCTTCACTAAAGTTATTTCACACCGCTTGAAGGCGACACTGGACATGGCTCAACCGAGAGAACAAGCTGGATTCAGGAGTGGCTACAGCACAATAGATCATATCCACGTACTGAGAGAACTAATTGAAAGAGCGAGGAATATGAACTTCCATTATGCATGGCTTTTATCGATTATGAAAAGGCCTTTGATTCGGTGAAACCATTAGCAGTTACAATGGCTTTGAAATCCTGCAGTATTGAAGATGCATACATTATTATTATTAATAACATCTATGAAAATGCAAGTGCAAAGATTCGGCTATTTGAGAATACAGTACCCATAAAAATTGGGAACGGATTGAGACAAGGAGACACTATATCTCCCAAACTCTTTAATGTCACATTGGAAAATGTCAATCACTGAACTGGGAAAACAAATGGATAAAGATTAATGAAGATTATCTAACTCACCTTCGTTTTGCTGATGACGTAGTCATTTTTGCAACTACCCTATCAGAGCTGCAGAGTATGATCCAGGAACTTGCTGACAAGAGTAAAGAAGTGGGATTAAAAATGAACTTTCAGAAGATAAAAGTGATGTACAATGATTTTACAAGAAATGAAGATTTATCGATTGATGTGGGGAAAGCTGGAGATAATAAATACCTACATTTATCTTGGACAGCAGATATGAAGTGAGGGTCACATTGATGAAGAAATTAATCGGCATATAAAACTTGCCTGGAGAGCTTTTGGAAGAAACAGTACATAATTTTCAAGAGCAATATGCCATTATGTTTTAAAATAAAAGTGTTTGATCAGTGCATCCTTCCAGTGCTTACGTATGGTGCAGAGACGTGGACCTTAAGTTAAAGGGACATACAAAGACTGCAGACAACTCAAAAAGCATGGAGAGATGCATGCTTGGTGTAACCAGGAGAGATAAGAAGAACTCTTGGACCAGAAAAATGACAAGAGTGGAAGACATCATGATCAGAGTAAAATCCCTGAAATGGCAATGGGTTGGACATAGCCAGAAGGACAGACCATAAATGGACAGCTGAAATTTTAGACTAGATTCCAAGGGACAGGAAAAGATCCAGAGAAGAAGATCACATGGGAGATGGGTGAATGAAATTCGAAAGTATGCAGGAGTAACATGGAGGAGACTGGCACAAGACAGACCGTTGTGGAAGAAACTTGAGGAGACCTTTGTTCAGCAGTGGATTGATAATGGTTGGCAATGATGATGATATATATATATATATTGAACTTTTGGACCAAGAATTAACATCTTCGGCAGAGCTGCAAGACTGGTTGGATCATTATTGTTACAAATTCTAATTTATTTACACCACCACTCCCACATGGCTGGCGTGATACACAACGTGCACTCATTATGCTGTTGCAAAGTTTTACTTTATTGAAAGTTTTACACCCATTTGAATGCAAACGGTGTGTGTATCACTTCACCTTGATGAAACAGTGACATGGATGCATCGAGTGCTAGCGCCTTGACACTTAGCAAAAAACCAAGACATCTGTAAGTATAACACTGTTGGGAAAATTATGATACACAACCAAATGTTTGAGAATTACGGATTTTTTTTTCTTGAATTTAGATGTGTACATACATGTCATAAAGCTGTTCTCCAAGATTCATGCCATAAAGCTGTTCTCCTCAAAGAAAGACGGTCTGCCAAGTAAACGGTTTAACTGGTGGAACTAGATTTTACTTACTGTTGGTGTATCAAACGTCCATTATCTTAGAACACAGCTCGAGCTTAACTGACATCCATCACACATCACACACAAGACCTTTCGTACTTCATGCTCGTGATCTTTTTCTCATGCAGCCGTTCCTGAACTTGGTCCTCCCATGATTTCCTTGGCTTTTCTCTACCTTTCTTTCTTGCTACTTAGGCTGTAAAAATTCTCTTAGTCAACACCTTATCACTCATTCTTTCAACATGGCCAAACCACCAAAGAATATTAGTCTCCACCTTACTAACAACATTTTGCCTCACATTATACAACTGCAATACCTCTTCATTCCTCACATGATCAGAGCGTGTCTTGCCTCCCCACCCCCAAGGTAAGTAACGCATCTCCTCAGCACACAAACGACTCCTATATCTTTTCTGAAGTACCCAGGTTTCACTGCCATACATAACAGTAGGAACAATTACATTTTCATACACAGCCATTTGGGATTCTCTCGAGAACCCATCATTCCTGTGAAATCCTCTTAAAGAACTTATTACTTTCAATGAAGAATTCACTTGCCTACTAATTTCACCATCTAATTCAAATGTTCTCTTGTCAAACATGCTTCCTAAACATGTAAACTCATTCACCTGGTCAATCTCTGTACTATTTAGATTTTTCTTGCATTCAGTACTAACAGTTCCTTGCTCAAAAACCATAACTTTTGGTTTTTTCCCTATTTATACTCAGCTTGAATTTCATATAAACTTCGTACATCTGGGACAACATACTCTGCAACTTACTTTTGCTCTCTGCTAACAGGACTGTGCCATCAGCACACAGCAATCTGCACACACGAATATTGCCAAGACATGAACTAGTATTATCCATTTTGGCATCACGCAAGCATGAATCTACAAATATATTAAACAGCCAGGGTGACATTACACAACCTTGTCTGACTCCTGCACCAACAGAAAACCATTTTGATAAAACGCCATTCACTTGTACACATGCTTTCCTGCCAGCATACATTTTAAATGAGTTTATTATTTTATTTATTATAATTTATTTTTGGAATAGTACTTTTCCTGTTATTCTTTTTGAACAAATCTTGTTCTTTTTAAATTATTGTTTCCAAGTATCAAGGAAGTGTTTCTGGATCTTGAACATTACAAAAAAAAAAAAAAAAAAAAAATTATGTTTTCCAATAGATGCAGATTTGGAGTATCATAATTCTCACCATTTCTATCAAGAATAAGGAAGCAACAAACAAAAACCTGTAAACACAGTTGATGATATGCATGCGATTTGAATATTTGCATGCCATTCGTCCTGCGCAGAAGCTGCACCACAACCCAGTGAAACCTTGGTTGACACGAAAAATAAAGTAATTGTGAAGTAATGTTGTATTTCCTTAATATTATAATCATCACAATGCTTGTAGTCTCCAATTTGTAGACTATCGCACTTATTCATTATGCATTGCAATTGTTTTTTTAACTGTCATTTAATATCTTTTAAATAAAGGTTTGCAAAAAAAAAAATAATAATTTGAAATGCTGGCACAGGAGGTTCATGTTACGAACACGATAAAACATACATTAAATAGTGGATTTCCTACACATATATAGTAGGATAAGTAAATGATTGTTACACAATGAAAACTTTCAAATTGTTATTGAAAAACAATGCACAGTAACTAACACTATCGTGTTTGCATACAACACAAAAAATTATGTTTCAACATGAAAAATAAAATGTTTGGGAAGAAACGAGGTATTTTCTCAATATTATAATCATCACAACTACACAGAGTGATTCAAAAAGGACTTTACAACTTTGAAAGCATATGGAAATTTATTCAGAATATTTACAGAATTTGTTGAGGCATTCATTTGTAGCGAAACACATCAAGTTTTATCCCACATGGTCATTTTGGTTCAATGTGACTGCCATTTGTGACAAGGCAGACATGAAGTTAATTTCTTCCCAAAGTCGAAGCAGTCTGTTGTCACTTCAGAAACTACGGCGGTGATTGGAGTTTTGAGTTCAGTAAGATCTGCAGGTAAATTTGGAACAAACATTCAATCTTTCACGAAACCCCAGAGGAAAATATCAAGGTGTGAAGTCAGGAGAACAAGGTGGCCATGCTATTGGCCCTGCTTGACCAATTCACTGGCCTAGGAAACATTTATTCAGGAAATCTCAGACATCTTTACAGTAGTGAGGTGTTATGCCATCTTGCTGAAAGTGAAGGTGTGGTCCTTGGTCATCGTTTAACAGTGGAATGAACTAATTTTTGAGCATATCCAGATAAATGATACAGTTCATGGATTTCCTCACGAAAAAAAGAAGGGGCCGTAAACCCACGTCTGCTAAGCGAACAAAATACATTCACTTTTGGGCTGTCATGAACAAGTTTCAGAGATGCGCATGGATTTTTGGTACTTCAAATCTTCCCATTGTTGGTGTTAACCTTACCACTGACCACGGTGTATGATAGTCAGGTGGTACAACTCTGGAAACAAAAATCACCCATTAATGTCACTTGTCACCAGATGGCACAACCAACGTGTGGGCCAATGACTGGACACAACCCATGTTTTCTTATGGGAGGAAGGGGCACAAGAATTCATATTTTAAGAATGCTATTTTGCTTGGAATTGAAAAAGCAAAACTTGAAACGCTTCGTAAACATGCACTTTTGTGCCTGCTAGGTGGATGTCTTGAATTTTAGCGATATATATGCATATTTATGTTTCATAATCGCACTGATTAGTAGGCACGTATTACGTTTCAGGTTTCCACACCTTTATGTAGGATAATTTCATTTTTAATACATAGAACAGTAAGTTTAAAACAGCGGTCAATAGATTTTTCCATCGTAAAATAGCTTTTTTTTACAAGAACAAAATCTTTATCTATGCGCGATTGCCATGGTTTCAAGCTGGCCGCCATTTATGCATTTAAAAATGGCGGTGAGCATGTATAACGTAAACAACTTATACTGCCAGAGTTCTGTCGATATCAAAGGACAAATCAGTGATAGTCTTTTATCTCCTGGGGCTTTAAGGTGGTTTCACGTAAAATCTTTGCCTTGTTTCCAATGGTAAGACTTCCTTTACTTATTTTCTTTGCAATCAATGTATTCTCAAGGATGAAAATTTGCACATCGATAAAAATAACTTTAAGTTATGGCATGGGATACTTAATACTTGCTAAAACATAATCATAACTACATTAAAAATCAATCATTTTTCTTTGAGTAATGTTCAGACCTGTTAATAGATGGTGCGACCTGTATACTGATGAGGTCAGTAGACAAACAAATATTGGATTGCTTAATCATCGTTATGTTGAGTTGAGTGGCGTGCCTTAACTTCTGTAGAGAAACATGTTTCTGGAATTTCAATACCACACAACTATACAACGTAATTAATAAAAAGTACTTGTGATAAACACAGATTTAGCACTGATAAAATCATAAAAGCTATGTATTCCTATGATGATTAGGGTAAACAATCAGCCCACAACTCCTGCATGCCACCTGGTGAGCTACGACATTAATGATCCATTTTTCTAACCGTTAACTCTATGGGGAGTTGTATCACCTGACTATCATACTCTGTGCCACTGACATGAAATATCAACTCACTACTGAATATTACGTAGATCAGGAATGCCCTGTCTTCCTCTATCCAAAGCAATATTTATGCACAGAATTCCTGATGAGCTGTGCAATGTGCGATACTAATTTCTTGAACCATGGTAAATCTGAATGGTTTCAAGTGGTCATTTTCATAACACTTGCCAAACCGTTGGTTGTAAAATACCCATTTCACGAGACGCACGTTGCATTGATTTCGCGGGACTACTTAACGAAGCTCTCCTAACTTGTTTCAAGACAGCAGCAGAAACATGTGGGAAACCAGGGGGTTTCTCGTGCTGAACAGAACAACCAGTCATGACAAAATTCTCATGCCAAGAGTAAATTGTAGGTCTAGTGGGACGATCCCTCTATGATACTGGGTGTGAAAGTTTCGTTGAACAGTTGTCGCAGGTTTCGTTTCTTCAAACCAAAACACGCTCCACAACTGTGAAAGCAGCCATTTTGAAATGCACCCCGCTGGCAGTTGTGGTTACGAAATTCAGTGTCATGGCACTACGCGAGGTAAAACTTGATGTGTTTTGGCTACAGATTATTGCCTTCAAAAATTTTGTTAAGTTTTCTGAATAAATTTCTATACCCATGTATAGAAATTTATTTTCATTTCAATCACCATGTATATTAAAACTAAAATATTTGTAAAGTAACATAGTATCATTTTCTTAAATATTATAACCATCACAATTACATATTAAAAATAAAATATTTGTGAAGTAATGTGGTATTTTCTCAATATTATAATCATCACAACGCTTGTAGTCTTTAATTTGTAGAATATAGCACTTTAGCACCTGCAGTCTTTGTACGTCTTTTTTTTGTTAAGATCCATATCTCTGCTCTGTATGTAAACACTGGAAGGATGCACTGATTAAACACTTTTCTCTTAACACATAATGACATATTGCTCTTAAAAATTTCACTGTTTCTTCCAAAAGCTCTCCAACCAAATTTTATATGTTGATTAATTTCTTCATCAATGTGACCTTTGCTTGATATCCGCTGTCCAAGGTAAATGTAGATATCGGTTGTTTCAAGCTTTTCTCCATTAATCAATAAATCTTCTTTTCTTGTAAAAGCATTGCACATCAGTTTTGTCTTCTGAAAGTTCATTTTTAATCCCACTTCTTTGATCTTGTCAATATTATTTTCTTAAATATTATAACCATCACAACTACATATTAAAAATAAAATATTTGTGAAGTAATGTGGTATTTTCTCAATATTATAATCATCACAATGCTTGTAGTCTTTAATTTGTAGAATATAGCACTTTGCAATATGCACTTCCAACTGTTTTTTTAATTGTCATTTGGTATTTTTTAAATAAAGTTATGCAAACAAACTAATTTGTAATGTTGGTACAGGATCAGACATGCCAACCTTCAAAATCTGAAAATCGGGAGATTTTTACAGCTCATAAAGTCACACGACGCCTATTTTTTTACCAACATTTTCCAGACGTAGTATTATCGGTCCACTAAAAGTTCTGGAGGGAAAAAAAAACAGCGGAAAAATCAACCCCCCCCTCTCACCTGCTGAAATTCGGTTTCAGGAACATCGATTTTGCAAGATAATGAAAATGTAAAATGGCCCACATGTTGTTTTTTACGAATAAAACAGCAGATAACTGTTTTCCGTTTCTTCTTCAGGTTGTGTGCAAAGGAGAAAATGACAAAAAGCTTTGTACTAACATCACCTTTCGTTACACGGCGGGACCCATCTCTAACTACTTCTTTCAGGCTTCAACTTAATTCGCCGCAACTCAACTGTTTTCCATCACTTAGAACGTGTGCGGTTTTGTTGAGGCAAGGAATTGAAAAACTGAACTGTAAGGAGAAGGCAGGAAGCTCCTATCTGTCAATCAATTACTGACCCTCCCAGGCATTTATAGCTCCTTGCTGAAGGCGGCGCATGACAATCGGACTGGGCGAAAAAAAATTTTAAGCAAATTTTTTTTTTTACCCATTTCGGACGATTGGTCAGAAGCCAAAGCTCAGACCACTGCCCAACTGGGGCAGCTTTCTTTCTGCAGATTGGAAGAGAGGAAAAGTATGAAACAGATTACTGTAATGCCGCCTTGCATCGGTGCAGAAAGAAAAAGATTTCACAGGCGTTTTGAAATCACGGTGGTGGTTGGTGGAATTTCAACCATCCTAACTCACTGCTAATTCTCAGTCAAAATTAGGAGAATTTGACATTCACCCAGAGGGCGGGAGGAAGAGCTTAAAATCCAGAGAGTTGGCACGTCTCCTAGAGCTGAGTTCGTTCGGGCTCAATTTTCGGAGATTTTATATTGCAAGATAGAGGCCGGGCCCGAACCAGCCCGAAGACTGGCTAACCTGTTCAGCCATTAATAAAAAACATCTCCTTTTCCACACTTCCTCTATCTCCTCCTCCTGCAATTAATTAACCAATGCATTTCTCAAATGCCGAGTGGCTGGAAGGGACCTCCATCTATTTTTACAGTATAACTGTATGATTTTCTTTGTTTGTTTCCACCCGAAATGCTTCAGGCGGCTGGACATCCAAAATAATCGGGAGGTGCTGCAATTGTAGGTTGCTTAGATAATGCTAATATTATCGCGCCATACTGCGCTGCAATATGTATGTTGCTAAATAGAATTAGCAGGGAGTTACTGTGTGGAGATAGGGGGTAAATTATCGTCGGCATGCTATTAACTATGCAATATCTATATAGTTCTTGAAAAAGCTTTTTCTTCTCTGCAGAAACACTAATGCACGGCATATGGCATTTTCTACCCAAGCCCGGAATAAATAGTCATTTCGAATGCCCACTCCCTAACCAGAACTAGATGCTAAAGAATTCCCTTTACCAATTATAAAGTGTCTCATTTGCTAAATCATATAAAATCACATTTATATATAAAAAATTATCTCGCTCTCCTTCTCTCTAAGAGCCTGAGCCGCAGTAAATATTCTACAGCCCGAGCCCGATCGACGTCTGCAGGATGTTCATGTCATGAATGCAATAAAACGCATGCAAAATAGTGGATTTCCTACACATATAGTAGGGTATGTAAATGATTGATACACAATCTAAACTTACGAATTGTTTTAGAAATACAATCATGGTGACTAACATTAACATGTTTGAATACAACACACAAAACAATAACTTAAGTTTCTCCTTACCTGTAGCTAGATGGCACACACAAAATTCCTTTTTAAGTCTAGGAGCCTAAAATAAATTTAACACACGATATTAGACGCAGATTACAGCAACCATTTTTAAGTTTAAAACACAGTGGCTGCTGCAACTAAAATGCCCAAAAGTTTTTAATGCGGTATTTTTTACATAACATGAAAAAGTTTTATGAACAGCACACATGCATGCACCTCTCAATAACATTCAAATTTGTCCAGAAGCAGACAGATATTAGCATTACAGTGTAAACATGTGACTGAAAAGCACTATGTAAGTGGACGGTAAGCAGGAGAGAAAAGAAAATTATTAGTGAAGCAGTCAGCATGATAACACATGAGGCACCAATAATCCCTAATAATTGGGAAGTACAGAGCTTAAAATTCAAATCTGAAATGGGAGTCTCCCCCACCTGTGTTTATATTAGGTGTACAAATAAGTTTTAAAGCGTTTTTTTGTGTGATGTATACTGCTAATTTACATATCTGACATTCCCCCATGCTGTTCTCATGTGACCATAACTGGTCCAGAGTATAAAATGTGACAGAAGTTTGCCCAACAGTCAAACGCACTAGCACATACATCGGTAGGTGAAAGATGGCAAGTGATACTGTATTTATTCGACACTGCATTTGTTATTTGTTACGAATTTCATCAAGGAAAAAGTGCTGCAAAAGCATGTGCATCGATCTGTTCTGGGGAAGAACACCTAGTGTATCGAAAAGCACGTGTGAGTTTTGGTTTAGATCGTTTAAAACAAGTGATTTTGATGTTAGCGATCAAGAACGTAGCGACACCCCGCAGAAGATTGCACACGTGGAACTCCAAGCATTGCTGGATGAAGATTCGTCTCAAATGCAAAAGGAACTGGCTGAACAACTGGGGTAACTCAACAAACCATTTCTAATCGTTTATGAGCAATGGGAAAAATTCAGAAGGAAGGAAAATGGGTGCCACATGACCTGAGCCAGAAGAACAAGGATGAGCCTGTCATGAAGTGTTTGAATCAATTGAATAAACAACACAGAAAGTCCTACCTGTGGAAAATCATTATGGGTGATGAAAAGTGGATATGGTATGATAATCCCAAACATAAAAAACATAGGGTAGACACCGGTGAAGCAACGACTTCGACACCGAAACGCAATATTCATTCTAAGAAAGTTCTGCTGTGCATCTGGTGGGATGTGAAGAGTGTGCTCTATTATGAACTAGTAGAACTGGGTCAAACTGTTACTGCTCATCGCTACAAGCAACAATTGCTGCGATTGAACCAGGAAATCTGTCAGAAACATCCATTCACAGGAAAGAATTGTGTCCAGTGAAATTACTGCACGACAACACTAGGCTGCATGTCGCGAAATCGGTCAAGGAAACGTTATTGACGCTTGGCTGGGAAGTTTTGGAGCACCCGGCGTATAGTCCCGACATAGCCCCTTCAGACTATCATTTGTTCCAATCGATGCAACATGGGTTTTCTGCTGTATGGTTTCAGACATGTGACGAAGTGCAAAATTGGCGGCACAAGACGAAGTATTCTTCATGGCTGGAATCGGTCAGCTGCCCGGCTGATGGCGGAAGGTGATAGATAATGACGGCACATATTTTCATTCATAAAGGTATAGTTGCTTTTTCTCAAATTACATGTTGCATTGTCTTAAAACACTTTAAAACTTATTTGCACACCTAATAAATGGAGAGCTTCGAAAATTTCTGGTGGGGAGTTTTGTACATGTGACTATGAATACTACTATTAAAAGATGGGGAAAACAATGGTACAGCTTATATTTTTCAAATAATACAAGCTACACTCAATTTTTAAAACAAACAAGTGAATTAAATCAAAAAATTTACTATTACTCAATTTAATACAAACAAAATTCACTTTACACAAACAGAATGGTTCATATTGCAGTTCACCAATACAAAATGGCCCTTGGATCATTAGTGCCACTTTACATATATATATCCTAGCTTTTGTTCCTTTGTTTTAAATATTATTAAAGAAATTAGACATCTAACTTCAATGGCCCCACGAAAATAAATTATGTATGTGTAAATTAAGACAGTAAGAGTAATGGTATTACAGCATTGAAAATAAATAGTCAAAAAATCAATCATTTTGGAACAAGAGCATGTGCAATATTTGCAGTCAATCTAATGATCCTATGCACTAACTGCTCTGCATCTTGGTTTAAAACTCAGGCTTCATGCGACAATAACACATAAAACGGGCTAAACGCACAGTCACGTACGGTAAAAGGTTCGTTTAGTGGTAGCTTTCGGTCATCCTACGACCTTGATCACCCGTGATTGACTGGTTGCCAGAACTACAATTTGAAGTTGGGGTGTTGGAAATGTTGCCAGATTTTAGAAGAGAGATCCAAATAAATGGGATTTGGTGAGGGGTCTCTGAATTGCAGTTTTTGGTGAACAAAATTTCAATGCTCTATTGGAAATGTAGAGATGCTTTGTTGATGAAAGGGGCAACTTTTTTGGTTTCTTTCCAAATGGGAACTGTAGAGGTGCCTTCAAGGGTTGGTGCAGATAAAGCTGTCTTTGGAAGACCATTGGAAACATCTTTTTGTGTTCACCAAGTCTTGTTTTGATGCTTCGGTATGTGCTTCCAATATACATTGAGAGACCAGAGGAAGTTGAAATGGGAATAGCATAAACTCCAGGGGTGTCCAAAGGTGAGACGGGATCCCTGTCTTTAAGCAGACACATTATTGCAGAAGGGTTTGGTTTCACTGTGAGAGTGTAACCCATAGTTTTGAAAAGTTCACATCTTATAAGAGAAAGATCCATGGAAAAGGATGGAACCAAAGAATGGTGGTTTTTCCATTATTATTGGTGAGAGAGCAGACAGATTTTTCAAGTGGGAATTTTGGAGGAATTTTTGAATTGTACAAGGTGGGAACTGATGGGCTTCAGCAATTTTCTTTATGGTGTCAATTTCTTCATTTAAGGAAGATTCAGTGTTGCAGACAAACCTGGCACGATTGACATAAGTTTTAAAGGCTGCAAATTTGTGAGCTGTTGGGGAGTGGGATTATGTTTGCTATTGCAGAGGGTTTTCTGTAGACAGATCTGTTGGGATGATTCCCTTGCCTTGCCAGGTGGACATCCAAAAAGTCAATGCCTTGCTGTGATTCTTCATTGATGGGAACTTTAGGGAAATCTTTTCAAGAAGAGATTCAAGGTCAGTTCCATTGTGTGACCAAATTACAAAAATATCATCAACATATCGAAGCCAAATGGAAGGTTGTAGATTGTGTTCCATGACTATGTTTTTTTCCGATATGTTGCATGAAAACTTCAGCCAGAAGTGGAGAGAGAGGTGAACCCATCGGAAGTCCTTCTTGCTGACAGTAGTATTTGTTGTTGAACTTGAAACAATTAAGATCTCGCAGAGTTCGAAGGCAGTCATACAGGTCTTTTGTTAGTGGGCCAGAGAGTGATTGGTTTTCTTTTAGCAATTGTACTAGCAGCATATGAGAGTGGAAAAGAGGGACTGAAGGGAAAAGAGAGACTACATTCAGAGTGAACATTTTGTCAGAGGGTTCAATGCGAGGAGGGAGTTTTCTAATGAATGAACTCTTTAGTGGAGGAAATTGACAAAGGATGGCTGGAGGTGAGATGTTTACATTTTCCCACAATCCTCCTTTCAAGGTTACGAAGGATGGCTGGAGGTGAGATGTTTACATTTTCCCACAATCCTCCTTTCAAGCTTACGGGTGGGAGAGAAAGTATATTCCACGAGTGGTCGAAGAGGGAAACCAGTTTTATGAAGTTTAATCTGGAAGAATAAGCGTGGAGTTCGGAAATATGGTGGTGGTGTAAAATCTCCAAGAAAGGTCTTTAGAGTCGGTTTTTTGTTGAGTCTTTCAACTGCAGTTTTAAGTTTGGGGGTGGTATCAGATTTTAGAACCTTGCTCTCAACTTCAAATTGCAAGGTCAGGTCCTGCAGGTAAGGGAGGACCTACAGGCTCCAAAACGTTGGAGATGTAGCGGTGTCTGTTGAGTGTACCGGCGATGCGTACCAGAAGGGTGCGGGTGTCATATCCAATTATGCCCCAAACCATAACGCCAGGCGACGGACCGGTATGGCAATGCATAATGCAGGCGTCGTACAGTCTCTCGCTGGGTGCAGCCACATGCGGATACGACCATCGTATCCGCATGTGGCTGCACCGAGATGTAGCGGTGTCTGTTGAGTGTACCGGCGATGCGTACCAGAAGGGTGCGGGTGTCATATCCAATTATGCCCCAAACCATAACGCCAGGCGACGGACCGGTATGGCAATGCATAATGCAGGCGTCGTACAGTCTCTCGCTGCGGTGCAGCCACATGCGGATACGACCATCGTGGTGTAGCAGGCAGAAGCAGGATTCGTCGGAGAAGACATTGTCGCACCATTCCGTAGTCCAGGGGCGCTGTTCAACGGCCCACTGCTGCAGCACTCACCGGTGGTGTAACATCAATGGTAATCGGAGCAATGGGCGCTGTGCAACAAGTCCCCGCTCCTGCAGACGACCTCGAATGGTAAGTGCTGACACAGGTTGTTGCACAACACATCCTAATTCCTGCGCTAACGTTCGTGATGTGGCGGTGCGAGCCGTCAATGCCCGCCGCACAACATGCTGGTCCTCTTGTTCGGTTGTGTGCCGCGGCAATCGCTCACGTCGGTCCGTCCATCCCTCCTGCACCCACCGAATCCATACTCGCCTCACTGTGGCTGGATGTCGTCCCACACGGGCGCCAATGTCTCAGTATGATAAACCGCTGTCACGATAAGCCACTACTCGTCCTCTGTCGAACTCCGGAACGTGCTGGAACGACTGCCGTATTCTGCGACGAGGCATCAGAAAGCTTTTCGCGCACAGGTCCGGCAGCACAACACACTTTCACTACTTACACCCCGCCTTCTGTGCACCCTTCTTATAGTGCTTCTCGGTGGCGTGCCGGGTGCACATGATTTGCATATGCCCTGCAATGCTTGCATCGTTTGCATGTCCTCTTGCAGGCGACTCATGCTGCGAATTTCAGGCCAATCGGATGCTTCCTTTTGGTGTTGCATTTTGGGTGGCTAGCAGTGTATATCTTCGACATATGTCGCCCATCACCGTGATTCTGCTACGGGGAAGTAGAGAAGTTACTGAATTATTATTTTTTTTAACTTTGCATGGCCAGTAGATTTTGTTATTTGGCTAGTACAAAAAATTTTATTCCACTAGCCACATTGGCTAGTAGAAATTTCGGCAGTTTTGCAAGGGCTGAGGGACCCGACCATTGAGCGGAAAGGGTTAATGAAAATTTTAACTTTTATAACCCAGAAGCCCCTATCATTTTACATCGTAAATTTAGAAGTCGCATGATCTTCAACTCATATTCAAGCAATTTAGCATTTTAAAAACAAAGGAAGAGAAAGGTAAAAGAAACTACACACACAAAATGACAATTCTATAGCGAATAAAGTCAATGAATAAATTTACAAATATTACCTGTGTTCCTTTGCCAGCACCAGGTGGCCCCAAAAGGACAGCATTAATGCCATTTATCACATCATTCACTTCAGTGACCTCACAGACTTTCTCTTTGGGAACAGCTGTGGATGGCATTCTTGAAAAAAATTTCTAACGCAATGGAAATATCAATTTGACCAAAAATGGAACTGAAAAAAACAAACACATTTGTGGTATTGTAATTTATTAAGAAACAACCAAATGATGAGTATGACATTTCTCTGAAACCAAACATTTATAACCAGATATCACAAACTGACACAATACATACTTGTGGGCAGGGCTTTTTTTTTTTTCTGGCAGAAGACCAGAAGAGTTCTGGGGCCTTTAACAAAAAATTGTTTTCAGTTTTGGAATAATTAATTAATTAAAACAACATAATAACGATAACATGTCACTATTTAATTAAAGTAACATAACAACCCTAACATGTGGGGGAAGAGAGATTGCAGGAGTCAAGTATAATAGAAAATTAAAAAGAAAAAAGAAAAAAAAAAACACAGTATATTACATAGCAGGCATGAAAACGTTATGATTCCTACATATACATGACTTTCAGCCATTCTCATCGTGGTGATGCAAACACAAAAAGGTCGGATTACGTCTGGCTTTCAAAGCCAGTGTCACTGTCAGGGAATCTTTTTGTTGTTGAGGTTTTTTGCTTTTTTTTTTTAATTTTTAATAACTTGTCATTTTCCAGTTGCTACCATCACAGACACTCCAAGATCTACAAATTATCTGCAGTCACCATGGAAATTACTGGTCCGCTGCAGGTGTGGAAAACATCAAATGTACTAAGGAAATAGAAATTCTCTACGAAATAACTTGCAACATTCATGCAAGGTTCATTTCTATTTTCAAGATTACAGCATTTATTAAACATTCTTGGGATGTTTATTGGATGTTTTCAATATAGAGACATTTCGTCCATATATTTTGTGAGTCTTCACGCTGAACACCACCCAAAAAATTGATTGTTTTAGCAGAGATGAGAATTTTCTATGATTTTTGAAATTTAAAATTTTTCTTACCAAGCTGCACCCCCCCCCTCCCCTTTCTGGTTATTTTCTAATATTTTATATTTTTCTGGTAACATTCTTAGTTCTTAACATCTTCAATAACAGTGAATAAGAGTGACCCTGTATCCTGTAAGAATTTTTTCTAATGAAGTACATGTTTTCTTATTTCTAACAGTCTCTTCTTCAAAACCAATCAGTACATTAAAGCATTTTTACCCACTTCTGTTTTAAAACAAAATTAAATTTCAAAATAGGTACTTAATCTGTCTGCGATGGAATCGGCCATTTCTGTCACACATAAAAATGCTATCGCAGCAGAGTGAACAATACAGTACCTAAATCATGAATGGAATACGGGATTACGCCGTATAATACAAATGTTGAAGATGGCAATCCAATTTTTGGTGTAAATGTGACAAGGATGGTAAATCAGATAATATCTGAAAACTTGTATTTTTTAGATAATATCTGAAAACTTCAAAATTTGTATTATATGGTGTAATCCTGTATTCCATTCATGATTTATTATCTGCTCCTACGGGCAATCACGCGATAGGACTCTTAACCTCCAGATTCGTTAAACATGAATGTCGGTTGCTTCGACTAGTGAACCCTGCGATGGTTACATTCAAATTAATCAGAAACTTGAGAATTGGGCGTTCTGGGCGGTGTAGTTAAAGCATACCCGGGTGCTATCTGGGAGACGCGGGTTTGAGTCCCGCTCCAGAACGATGAAATTTTCAAATTTTCGGATATTATCTGATTTACCATCCTTGTCACATTTACACCAAAAATCGGATTGTCATCTTCAAAATTTGTAATACAGTACCTATTTTTTATATTTAATTTCCATTTCTTAGTAACATTTGGCTGTATTAAGGGGCAAGGTCAACCAAATGTAAACATAGTGTTCTTCCTAAAGCCTTTTTATTAGGCGGCCCGCCCACTCCATTTTGTCTGCCGCCCAGCTATATTTCCCTTTAATGAATGTTTTTTTTTTATTGGAGGTTTAACGACCACCGTGAGCAACTCAATGGGCTATAAGCAGTCGCCCGTCCCTAATTTAGGGTCACTGGTTCCAGGGAAGAGAGAGAGTCAGTGTCGTAAGACAAACACAACATCCATGCCTCACCGGGATTCGAACCCGGACCCCGTTCGGACGAATGATCAGAGGCCATCGCTTAGACCACTGCGCTACCGGGCGGCAATGAATGTTTCCACATTGCACATAATAGTAAGAATGGAAAACTTATTCCCACATACACCATCACTCCATCAGTGTTGATGAAAACTGGCTGGAATCTGTGTCACCGCCCTGCCCTGGTGGCGCAGTGGTCTAAGCACTGACTTATAACCATTTGTCCAAGAAGGGTCCAGGTTCGAATCCCGGCAAGGCATGGATGGATGGATGGATGTTGTGTTTGTCTTACGACCAGGGCAAGATTTCATCTTTTTTTATTTTGCTAGTGACCAAATAGTTTGCTAGCAAAACATTTGCATGACTAGCAATAAAACTAAATCACATCATAACTTATTTTCTAATAAAGTTACACAGAAATTTAAATATGTGTATAAATATTTTGACTTACCTTTTTGAATAATGAATAGAATCTTAGATAAGTTTAGTGACTATATTATTAATTTCTAACAAATTCTCATACCACATGAATATATTTCACTGACATTCTAATTCAGATTTCTTCCCATATGGTTTACGCTCAGGGTGTCTGACTTTGTCATCATACCACTTTATAACTGCTGACTGTGGATTAAAAATCTCTTCTTGTGGCCCTTCTATTTCAATTGTCATCAGAGCATTTAAAGTTTCAACGGACAAATTGTTCCTCCAGTCCCCTTGTATTATTTTTAAAAAACTGAATCCCACCTCACAACATGCAGTACTAAGTGGAAGTATCGCACAAATTTCTGCTAAACTTCTACACACTTCATATCTGCCAACTACCACACAATGCTGTAATTTTTACAGAATTAGTTGTCTGACTACGGAACTCACTATCAAAACTACGGATTCTACAAATTTTCATTTTTGTTTCAAATTTTTCTTTTGCTATTATTTTTATGATATACACGAGATTCTTACATGAATTCGCGGAATCCCGCTTTTTTTTTTTTTTTTTTTTTTTTGTCATCAGTTAGATTATTCTGAAGATCGATATTTGGGAGGGGGGGTCGTTTTCCATCTGGAGACGAAATTCCGTGCTTCAAGACTTTCGAACACAGTAGTGAAACGGAGTAAGAAAATTTTGCCGTAATCGCAAATTTTTCTCCCAATGTTGTCTTTGTGTCCGCTTTTCTTGTTAAATATCATTTTATTGCATAAATGTTTGCATTTTAGCTTGAAACTATGGAGAACAATTTGCAAAAACGGAAGTTGGCTGCTGCAAAATTTTTCTGTAATCTTCAGGCATGAGATTCTTCCGCGAATTCAAGGAATTCCGGCTTTTTCGTTATTATTGGAATTCCGTCTTTACGAAACTAGAAAACGAAAAGTCGACGGGATTTGGATTTTTTCCATAATCATATTTTTTTTCTTGTCACGATGTTGCCTCTATCAAGTATTATTGCTCATTAACATTTTAATGGATAAATATTTGTAATTCAGCTTGATAATACAAGGAAAATTTCCAAAACCAGAAGTCAGACGAAGCAAAAGTTTCTTCCGTAATCGTTTACCCCCTCCACGAACACGTTTCGTAAAAAAGTGTCTATCTATGCCACGCAATAAGGCTAGTTACTATGGATAAGACTTTTGCCAGTGTTGGCAGGCTATTTTCCAGTAACATTTTGGTTTGCTTCTTTTGGTTTTGTATACCATCCGAATAAGAGGAATTATTCTTGCTTATTCATCACTGATCATTAGAGCGCAGTATTTGATGTATGCACGACTATCAAGACTTGTGGAAGAAGGCGATCGCTTGGCTTAGGGTACGACAGGAGTTGAGGACAAAGTTCGTGGGGCAAAAGAAGGGAGGGTGGCAGAGCAGGTGGTCAAACAACCGATCCATCCCAGAGCTCTGGGTTGTCACAGCAACCATTGCCGACGTCACGTTCAGTTTCTGTAATAGACCAATGAGGGCACGATGGAGAGGAGTTTCAACGCGCTTCTACGACAGTTTGGAAGGGATGAAAGATATGGGGAGGATGGGTATTAAGTGTCGAAAGGAAATTGGCGAAAGAGAATCGCTGATCGTCGCTGTTTTAACAAGTGGTAATAGAAACTTATGTAAACTTCGTGGATTAATAATGATTTTAGGTTACTTTAAATAAAGAAATTACCTTACTAGCAATATTTGCTACTGCGATTTTTTTCACTGGCAAATTTGACTTTTCACTAGCTATTTGCTAATCGGTGAAATCGTGCCCTGCTTACGACACTGGTTCTCTCTCTTCCCTGGAACCAGTGACCCTAAATTAGGGACAAGCAACTGCTTATGTGGTCGTTAAACCTCCACTCTATTTAAAAAAAAAAAAAAAAAAGAAATCTGTGTTGAACATAATTTGTTAGTAAATACTCATGTTTTAACCATTTTTGTACAATTTTCTTTCTGTTTATTAATTGATTGATTGATTGATTGATTGGAGGTTTAACGACCACCGTGAGCAACTCAATGGGCTATAAGCAGTCGCCCGTCCCTAATTTAGGGCCACTGGCTCCAAGGAAGGGAGAGAGCCAGTGCCGTAAAACACAACATTACATTATTTTACTAACAAAGCTACCCGAAAAACTGAATCATTAATTAACAACGCTAATTTAAAACATAAGTAAACAGAAATCCATATCTATTAAAGTCCAAGAACATTTCAAAAACACTGCAAGAAAAAAAGAAACCAACATCAAGAAATACATCTGAAACATCTCTACACATCAAAGACACTATCGTCAACCACAACATGTCTCTTTATGTAAGCTTAACATCCTCTATACGTTTCTAAAAGTTCAGGAACAGGATTTTTCGTAATTATCCAATTCAACACGGCATCTAAACGATGTACAATAGCATTTAACTTATACATATTTAACTCGTAAAATTCCGGAGTGAGTGGTCACATCTTTTTATTAGGCACAAAAAATTTTTTCAATTCGAAAAAATCCAAAGTTTCATCATAATCAGGGCAAGATGCAATAAGTTCCATGACAAGACGATACCATGATGGCTTATCTCTCTCTTCGTCAAAATCAGGATCCAGGAGAAAAGAAAGATCTACACGAGGGATAAATTCCGGTTGAAGATAGTCTTTAGCTTTGCTCCGTTTTAACGAATCACCACTTGAATCAATGTGGGGCCGTTTAAATGTCGAAGCTGTACTTGAGTTCTCTGCGAGATTCTGCAATGCTACTGAACATTTATGTAAGTCAGCAATGCCCAAAGTACCAATATTTGCTGTTGTCCGAGTCCCAGGATCCAAAGAAGTCGGCATTTCAATCAATGTTATCTCTATCGGCTCGACCGGATCCACTACTCGGGTTTCACAAGTCTCAGCCACGGTAGAAACCAAATCAACGACATGTGAAATACCATGTTCTAAATCCGATCTTTCTTCGGGTACAGCAATTCTTTCCTCATGGGAATCAGAGAAACTCTTCCTCAGGGGTGGCCTATCATATGTGCATTTAGCACGGATGTGCCCTCTTTCATTGCAAGCGTAACAAAAAATTCCTGTATAAATATTAAACGTGAAACTATGAGAATCCAATACAATTTTAACCTCTTTGGGACAAGTCTGAAGAGCTGATTCATTCGGGAAGATAACCCGAAGAGTCCGCTTCAACTCACCAACATGACAATAATTTGAAGATTGCGGGGCTTCTACTCTATGAACTGGTCCCACCACCCGGCTAAACTGAGAAAGAAGAACTATCAACGCAGAATCCGGTACCTCAAGTGGCACCGGAGACAAAGTTACAGAGGTCAGTCGCTCACGTGCATAAGCAGGATACAAAATTTGATGATTTATAGAAATCCCTTGCTTTAAAACAAGATTACCATCGGCACTATTTATAAACAACACTGATATACCACGTTTACTACGACCGATTCCTTTAATTGCTTCTCTCGGCACTCGTTCCTCCAAAGCTTCCAAATATGCAGGTAACAAAGTCTGTGGCAACGCATGGAAAACAATAGTTTTCTCAGAAAGATCATGAAAATCTTGACATACCTTGGAATCCTTTTCGAAAAGTTAGACGAAACCGATTTCCTTGGCACTCAATCTCTGACGCACAACGCTGATAACTCGTGTTAGCAGAATTCTCCATGGCAACCACCGATGCCCAAGTGCTATTTCCCATCTCCATAGCAATACCCTCCTGCATCCTTATCGCCGAAGAAACTCCTTCAGCAGGTACACGCGAAGACAAACTCTATTGATTTCCAAGACCGGTTTGACGAGTTGGATTCTTATCTCTTGAGGAGGTCGGGTCAATCACCATGGCAACCCTTCAGAGGTCACAGGAGAAACACTCGGCGATGTCTTATCAGTAGATCTCGCTCCACGTCGAACAGCTTCCTCTCGATGGGCACTTGAAACATGGCTGGCAGATATCGCCATTTGCAGAACTCGTCAACGGAAAGCACAACCACAAAATAAACCTTTTCGTATAACCAAACTATAACACCCAGCACTCTCAAACTTCATCAGAAGAAGCACGGAACATTCATGAACACGTCACACCACTGTAAACCATCCCACGCACAATATTTCCACATAAACACTCGCAAAATGTGAGAGCTTGACATACACGACGAAACCAATGACAAAACTGTTGGGTATCTAACTGTTTATCATGTTATGTTACATTAAAGCCTGTCATACTGCTAAAGATGTTAAGGAAAACCATTTTTGGCTGTAAAAGAAATCTAGAGAGAACACTAAAACAACTGGAGAACTTCCAAAAGACTGAGCAAAACATAATGATAGATATCCCTAGAAAAAGTGGGAGCATCTATCTGTGAAGAACATAGAATGTTAAGTCTTATATCACACAGCTCTAATGTTGACGAAAATCATTTAACCGAACAACAGGAAAATTAGAGGAACATCTCTCTGAAGATCAGTTTGGTTTTGACAGAAAAAACAGAGGAACTAGAGAAGCTATAATAACCCTCTGCTTGATAATAGAAAAACCATTGAGAATAAACAAATCTCTATGAATTGCATTTATAGACAAAGAAAAAGCCTTTGATAAAATCGACTGTTACTCTTGTTCAAAATTATGGAAAATCATAAAATAGACTTCAATGACAGAAGAATAAATATATCAACTATGCAAAAATCAAACGACACTAATACGAAAATAAAGCAAAAATAAGCAAAGGAGTCTGACAAGGATGTCGGCTGAGGAAGCCATGAAAGAATTTGCTAAAAACACAGTGGCAAAGGCGTAAATGTCAATGGAAGGATCTACAGCATTAGAAGAATTCTTGATATCCTCATAATCATATCACGCATAAGTTACGTTCGGTTAAAAATTAAAGTGTGGGACGTTACGGTAGTGACTTCTACCTTCATCAGCCACTGAATGAAACACATGATTAAAGCATCAGTTATTGCCAGTTTTTAAAATCACTTCCCAAATAATAGGGATGTTAAAAAGTGCATCTGTATTGCAGGTGTTAGGGGTAAGGTAGATTTCAATGCTTTTGCGGTACCTGAGGGATTTTCGATTGTTGAACAGAGCAATACGTTTAATATTTTGCCAATGGGGAATCACGGACGTATCACTGATGGTTAAAATTGAAAGGGATGTGGAAGGGCTGCCTTTCTTAATCAGCGATATGTTCCATCAATCGCCAGTTTATGCCCGGGCTTAAAATTCAAATTCGAAATGGAAGGGAGTCTCCCCACTTATGTTGGTACATGGAGGGGATTGAAAATTTCAGGTGAGGAGTTTTGAATATGTGACTTAATAATATTAAAAGACTGGGGAAACAGTAGTAATTTTTCAAACAATATAAGCTATACTTGATCTTTAAAAAAAAACAGGTTCACGAATCAGAACAAAAAATTTAATTTAATAGAAATTACCACGATTCATTTTACAAAACTAGAGTTGTGCATTTTGCACTACATTTATATCATAAAATTGCACCTGAAGTATGTATGTCTGTCTTTCATTCCTTGCCACAGTTAGCAAGCTTTGATTAGCTGTTTTATTTCTGAGGGTTTATCTGGCCCAATTTCAAAAACATGCGTTCAGATTTTTGTTGCTCAGTGAATCTCTAAATTTTGACTGAATTCCGTTCATCTTCTCAATCTTATCCTTAAAGATTAAGATCCCAATAAACCCCTAAAGTTACAAGGTCTACTCTATCCCTAACAACACTTTCACAGACGCTACCCAGTATATTGGTAGTACTTACCACAGCATAAACTGGTGATTGATGGAACATATCACTGATGTTAAGAAAGGCAACCCTTCCATCTCCCTTTCAATTTTAACCATCAGCGATATGCCTATGATTCCCCATTTGGCAAAATGTTAAACATATCGCTATACATTCAGCAATCAGAAAGCCCTCAGGCAGGGTCTGAAAATTACGGGCGCCCAGTCGCCATGGGAGACTAGAAATAAGGAACAGGCGCGTAACATTTGGCGCACGGAAAACTCAATGCGGAGAAATTTTGATGGGTAGCCAGTAAATTAGGTGTGTTGAATGCAGTTCTGAAGGACTGGAAAGCTATAGTAGTGCACCTTGAGCACATTTCACTAGGAAAAGACACTGAAGCAGCCACTTCACGAGGAGTTTTGAAACAGCTCAAGATTTTCCGTGTCCTATTAGCAACAAACTTTCTTGTTGACTTCTTAAGTGTTTTTAAACATTTGTCTTTGATCTTCCAGCGTGAGAATCTGCTCTTGAGTCAAGTTACTTTATATGTGTCAAAAGCAATAAATTCACTAAAGGAATTAAAAAGTCAATCAAGCAGCATGGAGCAAAAATGTATTGACAGTGTTGTGTTAAATGGAAAATACAATGACATACAACTTACACATGTGGACAATGAGATGTTCAAAAATGGTAAGGAAGCCATGATAGATAACAGAGTGAAATTTCTGGAGGAACGTTTCATTGAGTATCCAGACTGCAATCTTCTTGCAAATGTCAGTTTTTGACACTTTTTGCTGGCCATCTGGTCAAAAATTAGAGTAATCTGGCAATGATGAGCTACTTTCGTTACAGCAAGTTTTCTGAACACTTACCAGTCCTTGAAAGAGGTATAACTATACTCAATGAATTGTACGAATTCAAAGTTCTTGGTCAGGGTTTGGATTTTCAAGAACTTCTGCAAGCATCGTAGAATAAATTCCACAGATTAAGTAAACTGCTGCATATAGTTTCTGTATTGCAAGCATCAACAGTGTGCTGTGGAAGGGGATTCAGTACAATGAATGTCATTAAGAATAAATTCCGCTCAAGATTGGACTGTAACACGTTAAGATTCACAATTTCTCAGATTTTGTCTAATTTTCTTTAAATCAAATACAAATATTGAAGTCAATACTGTTTCGTTTATTAGTACATTGATGCTTATCAATACAAACTTCTGTGTGCAAGTTTAATTTTTATAATAGCAGAACTGCTGATTAGCAAAAAATTAATCTTCTGTATTGTAGGAATTATGAGGAGAGAACAGCAGTCAAATATTATGTAAACTTTATTAATCCTTTATCGTAGGACAATCTACAAATATATAATTATTATATGATACCTTCCATCCTAGAAAAATGTTTGACAAAATATATCACAGATTTATGTAGAAGTCTGTTTTATTTTTATTCATAATTACATTAGCATGCCACTGCATTTTTTTTATTCCCTTAAATTTTAAACCTCCTGGCATTTGGGGATCCCAAAAGTGTGTGTGTTTCCCTAAAAAACCAGGTTCATAATTTCAGCACTTTGGAAAATGTGTAAATACTACTCATGTTCATCCTATTAGATTTCTCAGGTTTGGCTCTATTTCATGCTCAATTATTGTTTAGATAAAAAAAAAAAAAAAAAAACATACATGTTACAATTGAGGGTGGCATTTCTTTACACCTGAAAGCTTGTTTTCGCATTTTTGGTCCTACGTCAATTTTCAGGAACGCATACTTTATTTCGGGGGAGGGTCTGGCTCTTGATATTTTCAGCTGGCTCCTAAATTTCAAAATATTTTTTGACCCCTGCCCTAAGGTACTGCAAAAGCATTGAAATCTACCTTACCCCTAACACCTGCAATACAGACGCACCTTTTAGCATCCCTATTATTTGGAAAGCGATTTTGAAATCTGGCAACAACTGATGCTTATACCAAGTGTTTCATTCCATGGCTGATGAAGGTAGAAGTCACTACCAAAATGTCCCACCACTTTAATTTTTAACGTAACTTATGCACAATATGAGGATATCAAGAATTCTAATGGTTTGTGTGTTATGTGTTTCACTGTCAATTCTTCTCACTAGGATCTACAGCACAGTACTATTTGCTGATGACATTGCAGTAATAGCAGAAAATGAAAGGGACTTACAAGTCATTAGAATTGAACAAGATTCTTGAAGATAAATGCAAAATGAATATAAATGTGAAAAAATCAAAAGTAATGAAATGCACTAGAGACAGAAAGCAAAAGATTAATATCATATTAGAAGGAAAATGAGCAACACAAGTTAAGGACTTCATTTACAAGGGTAGCCTTTTTCCATCCAATGGAAAAGATGTAAAGAAGTGAGAACTCGGATAGCACAAGCAAAGAATGCTTTCAATAAGAGGGCTATTAACATCTCTATGGAAACAAAGAACATTTTTATAAAAACTTTCATATGGAATGTAGCACATGCATCTGAAACTTGGACACTGCAAAAAAGAGAAAGGGCAAAGTTACAATCATTCGAAATGTTGTGCTGGCAACGTATGACGAAAATTGCTTGGACAGAAAAAATGACAAATACAGGAGAGTTAAAAACAGTTCAGGAAAAACAAGAAATATTATGGACTATAAAAAGAAGAGACAGCATGTTAGGTCACCTCATAAGATACTTGAAGTGGTGTGCCATCTTGATTGAAGGCAGAATGGAAGGAAAAGCTGGAAGAGGATGCCTAAAAATTCAAAATATGAGTCAGATAACAAGGGGAAGACCTTACTGGAACATCAAGTTATGGCTCAGGACAGAATTCCTTTGTGGATGATGACCAATGCTTCCCACTAACCTTAGGGAGGGTTGAGGAGAGGAGGAGGAAGGGGCAGGGCAAGAATTTATCCGGGGTTTTTTTAGCAAAATTAATGTATTAAATAGCTATGCACTGAGATATCCAGGGACAAAAAAAATTTTTGAAACTGATGTGTCCAGGGGCATGCTGTCTAAAAAATACATGTTCAAACCAAGATTTTACATGCCAAATACACACACATGGGTTCATCCTAGCTGTGTTTAGAAGGATGCTTCACCCTGACTGCCCTTTAATTAAAAAAATCCCACTGTACCTGCCTTCATGCCTAAAATGACTGTCCTACCATAACAGTCCATCTGAAAGCACATGCATTTATTGATCATCTGCATGAAACCATTTTTAGACAGTTAGAAAACCAGTCTATTATTACAAATCTGGGTACCTTAGATCTTAGAAAAGTAGGGTCAAAAACCATTCTACGCCTTTATGGCATTGCTGAAGTAATTGAGCTGGCTGAGTACTTCAACTTAGATGAAGATGATTTACTGTTAGAGTGGGATGAGTACAAATCAATGTTTCCATCTCAAACTGATATTGAGAGTAATAATTTGTCTGTTCCAAAAATATATTCTGTTCTGTCAAAATAAGAAGGAACTGTAGGTAGAAGATTCCCACTAATACCAAAAAACAATTTTGCATGCACCTTAGCAATTTCAAATGCTGAAGTAATTTTCTCAAATTAAACTAGTACTGACTAATAACAATACACAGGGTAATTCAAAATGATTCATCTGATTTCAGAAGAGCATGATTCCATACTTACCAACCGTGTATGGCCTGGCATACAACAAATGAAAGAGGAAATCTCCGAGTTTTAGTAGGTCACCCTAAGAGGGCTCCCACTGTCACTGTGGGGCTGCCTCATTGGCACTGGGCTGTTCACCTTTTCCTCAACAAAGTGCTCCCTTGCTGTTGGATTGGTTACAGTGGACCTGGTCATGACTTGATGCTCTACAGCTGGCCACTTAGGTCACTGGAACTTACACAGTGAAACTTCTCAAAAAGCAGCAAAACTAGTTTTTTGTTCAAACTGCTGAACAAAGTTTCTCTTATCACATGCTTTTTTTTTAATTCAATTAAAATTTACTCAGGAATTGATGTTTTTCAATCAATATATTATTTTGAAGCTTTTAATTCAAATTTAATGGGTAAGTTGTAGATTTTTTAAAACTACACCAGTAATATAATGACTAACACTTCTGTTTTATGCATGTTATGCACATTCAGATTTATCAGAATTATTAACACAGCAATCGGACATCCCTAATTTGCCTGCATTAACTGTTCGTCACATAACATTAATCACATTAGAAAACTTGCAAATTACATTACCCAAAGACCTGTTTTTACATATTATGAGAATATTTCTTCCACACAGACCTATTTCCATGCGTTGTGAGAAGAATATTCCTTCCACAGAATTCACTTGAAAAACTCTGGTGATTCAGATTTATTTTTAAATGTATGAAAAATAAATGTTTTTTGAATACAAAATATGATTTGCATACCAGTAATTATTAAGTAGTTTAGTAGACACAAATCAGTACAGTAAATATAATACACAGAATTAAAAAATACCATTCTCTCTTTATTACATTCTCATTCATTATCTGTTATGCAGTGTCACTTAAATTTTAAAAAGGCCGCCCCGGTGGCGCAGTGGTCTAAGCGATGGCCTCTGATCATTCGTCCGTAAGGGGTCCGGGTCCGGATTCGAATCCCGGTGAGGCATGGATGTTGTGTTTGTCTTACGGCACTGGTTCTCTCCCTTCCCTGGAACCAGTGACTCTAAATTAGGGACGGGCGACTGCTTATAGCCCATTGAGTTGCTCACGGTGGTCGTTAAACCTTCAATCAAAAAAAAAAAAAAAGAAGAAGAATTTTTAGAACATATACCATCAAATCAATCATAGAAAAGAATGTTGTTTCATGTTTGTATTGAAAAATGAAGGTGTTTTAAAATTGAACTGAAACACAACAGTAATTTAAATAAAAAAAAATCCGATTTTTTGAAAAAAAAATCATTTTTTTAAAACCCTGTTCCAAACTAGATTAGCTTTTGTATATGAATTAAAAATATGGTAATACATTTTAATTAACAAAAATGAGCGATTCCTTTAAAATAATTATCTAATATTTTAAAATTTAAAGTGTCCTTTCTACATCTTATGCATGTTACCTCAGGAGTGTTATTGCTGTTATTTTACAAAAAGGTTTTGATTTCTGCAGTTGGCAACAAAGCTAAAGGGAGCCATATTTTCTCTTTTTATCTAGTTTTTTTTTTTTTATTGGAGTTTTAACGACCACCGTGAGCAACTCAGTGGGCTATAAGCAGTCGCCTGTCCCTAATTTAGGGTCACTGGTTCCAGGGAAGGGAGAGAGCCAGTGCCGTAAGACAAACACAACATCCATGCCTGACCGGGATTCGAACCCGGACCCCTTACGGACGAATGATCAGAGGCCAGCGCCTTAGACCACTACGCCACCGGGGCGGCTCTTATCTAGTGTAAATAAAAGAGCTGGATGACTACTTTATTTCTTGTTTATTGAAAAGTTCATGTCAATATGGTACGTATTTTTATAACCTATCATGAGTGTTACCCTATATATTTTTCATTTATTTATCTAAGTATAAAGATTTTTAATTTAAGAATAGTGTATTTTTTGTTAAATAATCAATAGGCCTAACTAACTTTATTTTCTTAAGAATGATTACATTTTTTCTGGGTTAAAATTCTTTCAGAAATCTCATGAGTTACTTTTTACAAGTAAAACTCATGAGGACAAAGCAATACTCATGAGTTATTTAAAAGTAATCAAGTAATAACTAAACCTACAGTTATAGAAATTGTATAGAATCTGAATCAAGCTAATCTTAATGCTTGCTTTGGGGATACTTTTTGTAATATTTTTGTATAAAAATGGGCACTGACACAAAATTCCAACTTTAAAGTTAGTATTTTTAGATAGTAAAAACTTTTTTCAGTCTTCAAAATACAAATTTTAATTATTTTCTGCCCAGAAAATAAGTGGGCAGAAGGGAGGTTGTGTAAATGCCATTTTGGAGTGTAAACAAAAAACCTTCTTTCAGAAAAGTGAAAGAGTAGTAGTAGATCAGGAATGGAACTATATATAGTTTAGGCAGTGAATCAGATGAAGCCATAGTTTACGCTGAAACTGATTAAGATGTTGAAAATATACTCAGCCATACTGAAAATCAAATTAATCTTGATATTTCTTCTGCCATTGACATCAAAAGTGGCACATTTGTGAGTTGTTGAGTTTGTAGGTGGAACCAGAAGGAAAACAAAGTTCAGATATGCTGGAGTATGCCAGTCATCACTTGATAAAGACGGGAAATAAAAGTGATGTCTTTAAATATGTCTGGAGAACACAATAATTCAATCAGATTAAATGAAAATGATATTGCCTATGTGGACTATGAATAAATTATTGCCATACTTTCACAGCCTACTTTGAAAACGAAAGGAGAACGTATTTTCTATAACTTGTACAGAAAACTAGCGGGTATTGCTTACCTTGGCATTCCTTTCTAGCGACGGGGACATTTCATGCACATGTTTTCCGGTCTTTGTTGAGGTTATTGTCCTAAAGTCCGTTGTATGCGATGACTGGCTTTACTTCTCACACTTTTCGCTGGGTATACTCATTGGATCTTTGCTTTAGGATTCAAACATCAATTTTTACCGTTCTTTATACTTGAAATTTTCGCCCATACTCTGGGCATCTTCAGGAGCGTGGCGACTTTACCACCGATGTTCGTGGTTAACTTCGTGCTAATGGAGTCCGATACTCCTTGTTGCCATCGTCGGAAAAACTTTCCTGGATATATTTCGTTATCAAGCCCGGCTGGCGCCATCTATGTTTCGTTAAGAACACTTTTTTTTTTTTTTTTTTAATTTCTTCTCCTATCCTGGTTTTCTTGTCTTTTTTTGCCTGTTTTTCTTTTGTTGTTGTTTTTCTTGTCTTATTAGTTCTTTCCACAGGCCCGATAATGTGCTAGGGTCGTTCTGGTTACATACCGTTGCTTTATTTTTGTAGATTAATATTGCTTCTACCCTCCTCATTTGCCTTTCCGATTTTTTATTCTTTTTTAGCATTTTAATTTCATCGAACTTTGGGAATGTCCGGTTTTCCAAGCAGAATTGCACTAAAGCCGTTTTGGCTTCTTTTTTTTGCCAGTTAGATATGTGTTGTTTAAGTCTTTTTTAATCTGTTTTTCGTACTTCCAATGTACGATATTGGGGGTATGTGTGCTATTGGAATTTCGTAGGTTCCCGATTCTTCTAGCATTTTTTCCTCTGTTTTTTGTTGACAGTCATACTTTTCACGGTGTGCACTGAGCTTCCTAGTTGTAAGTCATATTTAGCACAGTGCCTATTGATTTCTTTACTTACCATTCCAGGTATGAGTGAGTAAAGAAATCAATAGGCACTGTGCTAAATATGACTTACAACTAGGAAGCTCAGTGCACACCGTGAAAAGTATGACTGTCAACAAAAAAACAGAGGAAAAAATGCTAGAAGAATCAGGGACCTACGAAATTCCAATAGCACACATACCCCCAATATCGTACATTGGAAGTACGAAAAACAGATTAAAAAAAAGACTTAAACAACACATATCTAACTGGCAAAAAAAGAAGCCAAAACGGCTTTAGTGCAATTCTGCTTGGAAAACCGGACATTCCCAAAGTTCGATGAAATTAAAATGCTAAAAAGAATAAAAAATCGGAAATTCAAATGAGGAGGGAAGAAGCAATATTAATCTACAAAAATAAAGCAATGGTATGTAACCAGAACGACCCTAGCACATTATCGGGCCTGTGGAAAGAACTAATAAGACAAGAAAAACAACAACAAAAGAAAAACAGGCAAAAAAAGACAAGAAAACCAGGATAGGAGAAGAAATTAAAAAAATTAAAAAAAAAAAAAAAAATACGGAAAAAAAAAGTGTTCTCAATGAAACATAGATGGCGCCAGCCGGGCTTGATAACGAAATATATCCAGGAAAGTTTTTCCGACGAATGGCAACAAGGAGTATCGGACTCCATTAGCGCGAAGTTAACCACGAACATCGGTGGTAAAGTCGCCACGCTCCTGAAGATGCCCAGAGTATGGGCGAAAAATTTCGAGTATAAAGAACGGTAAAAATTGATGTTTGAATCCTAAAGCAAAGATCCAATGAGTATACCCAGCGAAAAGTGTGAGAAGTAAAGCCAGTCATCGCATACAACGGACTTTAGGACAATAACCTCAACAAAGACCGGAAAACACGTGCGTGAAATGTCCCCGTCGCTAGAAAGGAATGCCAAGGTAAGCATTACCCGCTAGTTTTCTGTACAAGATACTTTGAAATATCGCACGTAAAAGAGAATAGTACAATAATTAGAGCTATATAATAGTCAGAATTAGAACTACTAAGTGGAATTTATTTTCTATAAGTTTCTTTTTTTTTTTTTTTTTTTTAGATTGGAGGTTTAACGACCACCGTGAGCAACTCAGTGGGCTATAAGCAGTCGCCCATTTCTAATTTAGGGCCACTGGCTTCGGAGAAGGGAGAGAACCAGCGCTGTAAGACAAACAGCATCCATGCCTCACCGGGATTCGAACCTGGACCCCTTTCGGACGAATGATCATCAGAAGCCACTGCTTAGACCACTGCGCCACCGGGGCGGCTTTTCTATAAGTTTGATGGTAAAATAAATGTGAGCCACGAAAGTGAGTGCAGTGGAGGTTTCAAGTTTTTGAGAACTTGATACAACTATTACTTTGTCACTGTTTTTGACTGTAGTCACTTAAATGTGCTCAAAACTGTCAACATCTCATGCATTTTTTAAAAATTTTGAAATTAACATTAAGCCAGGGCTGGAAAAATAAGCTCCAAAATTTAGGAGCCAGGTAAAACAAAAGCAGATTTCAAAGTATCATGCACAAATGCAATGCATGGTGATGATGTTGGAACAAAGAGCAATAATATAAGTGTATTAAGCACACTGCCTATTACCCAAACTACTTATTGCTAAATGAAATTCGAATTTGGTGTATAAATCACAAGATTACATAGTTTTGAAAAAATCTAAACATAAAAAAGAATGTGTATTCCAGGATAATTAATTACAGGTTTTTATTATCGTACAACACAAATTAGAAAATCCTAAAAACGGCAGTTTAAGGAAGTTACCTTTTTAAAATTTCCTGAATTTTTATTTAATCTAAAAACAAAAGTTGTTTTACAGAACCAAAATACTAACAGAAAACATGGAACAATCAGTCATACAGTTTCATAACTGATGACAGATATTAAAGATAATAAATGCCTTCCTCAAAGAATAAATCTTTTTTTTTTCTTTTTGTCTTCAAAGTCTGGAACACATGGTAAAACCTTTACAAATTTAATGAAATTGGAAAAATCCTCCAATTCTTTCTTCTGCTCAGAACTGACACGAGTTCTTTGGAAATATTAATTATTCAAAATTCACTAAAATACCTGCTCTTTTTATAATTATGTCAACACATAAGAGATTATGTCAGTTATTCTGAGGGGAGCACAGTTTTTCGAACTCTTCTCACAGTCCAAATTTCATTTTCCTCTATTTTTCCTCTATTTTGAAGTTGAAACATTTACTGAACAAAATCATATTTTATATTAAAACTGAACAGAGGGAATCGCGAGGGGGAAAAAAAGATTACGGGAGAAATCGTCACTCTGTCTAGCTTCTGTTTTTGAAAGATGGAATTCCGTTTTCAGCCGTATAATGCCCCCCCCCTTCTCATCGCTCTCAAGAACGACGCAAACGATGACAACAAAGGCAAAATTCCCCGAATCCGCGGGAGAAACTCGTGGCTCAAGATTATAGGGATACTTTTACTCAGTCGAATTTATGTTTTCCAAAATTGTTGCCTACAGTTTCAAGCTGAAATACAAACATTTATGCAATAGACTGATATTTAGCAACAGTATTGGGCAGAGACAACTGCGAAAGAAGAAATAACGATTACAGGATTTTTTTAAAGTTTTGAAAAACGGAATACTGTTCCCAGACGGAAAACGACCTCCCCACACACATTAATTCCCTCCCCTCAAATTCTCTTGTTTTGTATTGATCCCAAATAATGAAAAATACAGAATTCTGTGAAAGAATCTTGTGCCTGATTTGTTACATTCAGCGATATACAAAATGAATAGTCCAGGCTGCGACATATGGAAACCGATTCACGTGTCCATAAATTTATTATATTTCCAACATGAACGATGTATTGCAATTTCTGGAGCTCTGTAAAGGATTAGTTTTTAACATACGTAATTTTATGATGGATATGTTTTTAAAGCTTGAATTTTGTGAGTGGTCAAAATACAGACCCAGATTATATTTTCCTAAAACTTTTCTAAGGTGGGAGACTCCTTCCTAGCAACTTTACTTCAGTGGGAGTTTAAAACTTTGGGCGAGAATGCCGCCATCTCGAGTGTTCTGTTTGTTAACTTGAGGTGATTTTTTCAAAGATGGACACCTAACAAACACTCTCCCCAGCAATATGTGATTTAACACGGCTTGGGGCCTCCCACTTTCACAACATGCTAGCGGGGAGGGGAAAAGGGTCTTTCAAAAAGCACAAGGAGAAACGATCTCCCACCATCCTAAATGGTAGGGGTGGATGGATGTGTGGGGGAGAGCAGAGGGTTGTCCGGTGCTCCAGGCAGAAGGGAGGGGAGTGTAGGCAAGAGAGGTTACCCTTATATACACGACCGAGCGTTGTGCTCGCAAATTTAAGATAAAAAAAAATGTTCTGCAAGGAATTGAAATTTAAGATTTAACAAAATATGTTCTATACATAAAAATATTCTACAAGGAAACTGAAATCTAAGATTAAAAAAAAATTACTTCGCAAGGCATTGAAATCTGAGATTAAAAAGAAAATGTTCTGCAGGGGGGGTTTCATTCTGCAGCTTTCGCGATCTGACAGGTTAGTCACGCGACTCAGATGGTTCCATCGCATTTCTCCGATTGAAACACACATATCAGGATAAAAGCAGACAGAATTTATAAATGCAATCAGAGCAGAAAATTTCAGAGTTTGATTTTATTAAAATACAATCTGTTGAAGTTACATTTTGCATCTATGAATTTAAAGTAATGACTGCAAATTATGAAATTTGAAGTAAAAATAAATTGGGGGCCAGGACCAAATTTCTAGACACCCAGTAATTTCCCAGCTCTGCATTAAGTTGTTAACTTTGTACTGACAGGGTTTCCACTCAAAAGTAATAAAAAAAATTCCCTGACTTTTCCAGGTTCTCCAGGTGGTTTTTAAAATTTTCCAGAGTGGCATGTTGCAAAGAATTGGTACATTTCATTCCATTCCATTCAGTTTTTTCACCAAAGCACACACTTGTAAATTCTTTACGTAATTTGTTTTCATAAAATTACCTGTTTTTCATTAATAACAACTAACTGTGCACATTATTTTCCGTACCAGAGTTCCGTGAACTTTTGTGAATACTACCCACACGGAATTTGTAAATACATTCCCATGAAACAGGTCATATGTAAGAAAAAATCTGTCAGTTGAATAGTTTCAGTTTTTTTATAACACAATGCAGCTAAGCTTAATGATGGAATGGCTCTATTCAAAGAAACATGTTTCAAGAAAACCAACAGACAAAGGACTTTGATCCATCATTTGGTTGGTTCTCTTGTGAAGTGTTTCGTCAATTGAGCAGGAGCCAATTGTTCCATGTTATAACAACTGCCTGCAGAAATTGAACAAAAGCTTAATAACTGGCAATTTTTAAAATTCAATTTTGCATCTTTTTTTAGAGAATAAAGGAAATACTTAATATAACTGAAAGTAAGATCTACCCAAATTCTAGGCAAGCAGTAATTGCAAGCAAAAGTTTGAAATCTTGAAAAAATAAGGGGTTTTTTTGGCAAAATAAAGTACCCATTGATTTTTACATAAAAAAAAAAAAAGGATAATTTTCCCTGATTTTTGGAACCATTTTCAAATTCCCTGAGAATTCCAGGTTTTCCTTGTTTTTCAGGTTGAGTGGGAACCCTGACAGACTACTGCTTCTATTTTGTGCTTATTAATGTTCCATTAAATTCTTAATTGTGATATTTCTCTTTTTATGAAGTTTTTTTACATTTCAGTATCATGAGAGTACCATAAGCTAAAGGACAGCTTTATAATAAGACATTTGTTTATTGATTCAATTAAATTGTGTTGTGACTTTAAGCTTTTTAATTATTCATAGTAACTGCAGTGAAAACTTTGACTTAAAAAAAAAACCCCATTTTTTTATTAGAAATTAACCCCTTTACTTAAGAAACACTCATGAGATAAAATACTACTTAAAAACTTTAAAATAAATAAATTATACCATTATAACTTAAAATTAAGTATTTAAGTTAATATAACGATATCATTGATTATTGACACAAAATTTAAAAAAAAAATAGCTCATGATAAAAATTGTGACTTGGCAAACTTTTTTTCTTAACTTAGCAAACTTTTTTCTCAAATATTAATCTTAGTTGTAAATGAATTTATGGCACCTCTATTCATAGTAATTTTGTGGAATAACTTTTTTATGGGTCTTATAGAGGTTATTTTTCATGAAAGTTGGTTGTCAAATTTTCGAACTAAAGCCTAGTTCGTCATCAGGATTAAAAATAAAGAAATTCCTGCCAGCTTTAAAGCAGAAAGAATTGGACATCCAATTGCAGGAAGGAGTAATTTATTGCATCGACTGTAACTGCGGACTCAGCTATATTGGAGAAACACGGAGAAGTATTAAGGTCCGAATGAAAGAACACCAAGCAGCTATTACGAACAAAACAGGGCTAGACAGACATATACAAGCAAGTGGACACTCCATAAATTGGGACTCAGTGAAAATAATCGCCCACCAGTCAAACTTAGTAAAGAGGAAACTAGAAGAAGGGATCGAAATAGCAAGAAGAAGTACCACAATTAACGATAATTGCGGATGGACTCTTCCAACTGAGTGGCAGCAACTACTCCAGTGACATAGTCCTGATGACGAACTAGGCTTTAGTTCGAAAATTTGACAACCAACTTTCATGAAAAATAACCTCTATAAGACCCGTAAAAAGTTATTGCACAATCAAATATTAAGTTAATTTTTTGTGTGATGTGAAACTTAATACGGCAATTCATTTGAAAATTACCCATATATGACTGCCTTTCACACCGGAGAACTTAATATGCTACTGCTAAGGTGCAATTACTATTGTAAGAAAAAAATTTATTTCATCTTATTTGCGTTTGTTTTGTAAAACATGACATTTAAATGAGATATAAAATTACTGCATTACATCTTTATTAAACGTTTTCTACAGGAAGACAATTAGATAGTACTTACTGCCTGCTACTTGGTAAAAATTACGTAATGAAAATATTTAATAGATTTTTACTCTAGCTGCGGGGAGGGGGCGAGTGCCTGCAGACTAATTTTGGGTTTCCAATGTCTGTGTTGCAGACAGCTCAGCAAAATTCTGCAACTGGGCAATTAGGCTGTTGCACATCAAATGTCGGTTTTGGGGGTGAAACTTCCATCTACAGTTACACGGTAGAAACCGACCTGTATCAATTGAAATAGGCACTATTAGCTGCAATACATTTCTCCCATCGCGATACCAGTTGCATAGAAGTCAGAAGTTGTGGACTGCAGAAACAGTTCAAAGGCGTGTTTGACAACTGCTTCATTGGTGAATCGTTTCCCTGCCATAAAATGGTCCAAATGCTTGAACAAGTTGTAGTGGGTGGGCAAGTAAGCTGGGTGCGGAAGAGCCATAGCCCAGGCTGTAATTTTTGGACCGTTGTTCTTGAAACATGGGGTCTTGCGTTGTCATGAAGCAGTACAACGCCATCTCTGTTGACCAATCTCGGCCGCTTAGCACGTAACTTTTGATGCATTGCATCTAGCTGGTTGCTGTATTTCTCTGCATTAATGGTTTTGCCAGATTTCATGAACGAACAATGCAGAATACCAGTTGCACACCACCAAACAGTCACCATTATCTTCTTCGGATGAAGTTCTGGTTTCAGCAAGTGTTTTGGGGTTGCACCGACATTTAGTCATTGTGCAGATCGGTGACAATTGTCATACATTATCCATTTTTCGTCACGCCACTACTCTGTGCAAAAACGGAGCATTTCTCTTCTGGGCGAGCAGCGAAGTGCAAACCTCCAGTCGACGCTTCATGTTGCTTTCAGTCAGCTCATGGGAAACTCATTTATCGAGCTTCTTGACTTTTTTTTTTTTTTTAATTGGATGTTTAACGACCACCCTGAGCAACTCAATGGGCTATAAGCAGTCGTCCGTCCCTAATTTAGGGTCACTGGTTCCAGGGAAGGGAGAGAGCCAGTGCCGTAAGACAAACACAACATCCATGCCTCATCGGGATTCGAACCCAGACCCCTTTCGGACGAATGATCAGAGGCCATCGCTTAGACCACTGCGCCACCGGGGCGGCCGCTTCTTGACTTTACCAAGTTCTTGCAAGCGACAGAAAACTGTTGAATAGTGGAAGCCTAATTTATCTGCCATGTCCCGTACAGTTGGGCTCGGATCACTCTGAATTACGGTTCGCAGTTTGTCGTTGTTGATGGCTGGTGCAGAGTGCCCGCACGGTGTGTTTGCACGTTCCATATCACCGGCTCAGAATTTTTTAACCATCGCTGCAAAGTTCGTTTGTTTACTGTGTCATCTCCAAATGCTGTGTTGATGTTTCTGGCTGCTTCTGCGGGTTTGTGGGCCAGTTTGAACTCTAACAGAAAAAGTATCCGTAATTGGCCTCCTTCCATGTTCTGGCTACACGATCACACTATGAGCTACCACTGAAATGATTCCATGCTGACGGGCTGGGATATTTAACCTTCCCGATCAAACACGCTAGCGCCATCTGCCGGTGTTTGTACATGGCTCAAAATGACGTCATCCCGAAATTCAACATTTCACCTGCAGCAACCTAATACCATCGTTCATCTGTCACAAGGCTGAAGTTATCAGTCGAAATCTCCCTTAAATTAAAGTTTTTTTATGTAACTTAAAGTTTCATACTTACTGTTTTAATGTTGTCTAAAATTGGAGAAAATGGAAAATTAGATTATGCATAATACCAAGACATGAAAAATTCCAGAAGGTGCAAGTGTGTTTGCAAAAGGCTTGTCAGTAATAACTAGCAGTATTGCATGGCACACATACAATACTTTTTTACGAAATGATCCATCTCTTTGTGAAAGAGAAATACGCGCCATAACAAAATGCTACAACAAAGGACACTACTGAAGCAAACTAAACACATGTGTAACACAAAGTTGATTCCCCTGGTGAGGGCACGATAGGTAGCATAGTGATATTTAGGTTTGTAACTTTTACCAGTAAAAATCAGTCGCATGCGTTCAGAATTCCACAACGCTTGACAGTAGGAAAATCCAAAATTTTTAAAGAATGCATCAACTTTTACAAATTTTCCAACTTTGTCACTTTTATTTTTGGGAATTTCTCTCTCCTTAATCAAGCTTAAATGCAAAAACTTATGGGACGGGGGATATTTAACAATGCAGGAGTGTGGGAGAACATGGCCCCGGGGGGGGGGGGGGGTACGGGAAAAATCTTTGCTCCATCTAACTTCCAGTTTTGTAAATTCTCCCCTTATTTTCAAGCAGAAATAAAAATATTTATACAGTAAAATTTTATTTAACAATAATACAAGACAGAGGCAACATCCCTCAAAAAATAAATTAGCATTACAAAAAAAAAAATCTGAACTCCGTTGACCTTCCATTTCAGAAAGTTTCGTAAAGATGGAATTCCGTCTTACGTAATTGGCCTCCATTATTATTTATTACTAAAACAAGAAGCAAATTGATCCAAATTACGACGGAAAAGGAGAAATTCCTCGAAGCTGTGGCACTCTCATGCCTGAAGATTACAGGGGAATTTTTGCGCTATCGAATTTCCATTTTCGAAAGTCTTCCCTCCTTTTTCAAACTGAAATACAAATATTTATGGAATAAAATGATATAAAACAATACTGGACAAAGGCAACCTCACAGGAAAACGAAATTATGATTACAGAAAAATATTTATTTTGTTTACTCTCGTTTTTGAAAGACTAAATACTGTCCCGACGCGTATTTTTACGCGATGGTAAAATTCTTCGATGCACAATTTTTACACGTGGATGTGCAAAAATATGTTTTACACACTTTTAAATGTGTACTAGATGCATAATTACGCATTTTGGCAAACTTTAGTCATCCCCCTCCCAATTTTTTTTCACTTGTGTATTGATCTCGTACATGACCAAAATAATGAAAATGGTAGAATTCGCAGAAAAATCTTTTGCCTGAAGATTACGGAGAAATTTTTTCGCCGTCTAACTTCCGTTTTCGCAAATTGTTTCTCAGTTTCACAAGAATACTGGACACAAAAACAACATTGCGAGAGAGAAAAATGTGATTACAGCAAAAAAAAATTATCCATTTAGCTAACATTTTCGAAAGATTTGAAACACGAATACCATTCCCAGATGGAAAATGTCACTCGTTTTCCAAATTCTCTTCAGTTTTGTATTGATCTCAAGAATAATGTAAATGATGATAAAAAGAAAAAAAAAAAAGAGTAGAATTTTATGAATCCACTTAAGAATCTTATGTATATATCATAAAATAGCAAAATAAAAAAATATATAGGTGAAATGAAAATTCATAGAATCAGTAGTTTTAACAGCGAGTTCCGTAGTCAGACACAAAATTCGTAGAAACTACAGACATTCCGTAGTAGTTTGCAGGTATACCTTTGCACCTCTCCTTCCTGGGTATGCCACTATCCTAAGCATCAGCAAACTGCATCTGAATTTACCTTCCTTAAGCATTATTTGCTGTCTTTTTCTCTCCAATGATCACTTTCAATAATTTGTGAACTTCTACACAATTTTGATAAAATATGATTCTAAATAACACACCCAAATGTAATTTTCCTGATGTAGAAAAATAAACATTTTCAAAGATAAATGGTTTTCACAAGAATTGCATGTGTTACCTTTCTACTGAGTGATCCCCCCCCCCTTTTTTTACATACTGATTCCAAACATTTAAATAATGCTGACACAGAACAAGTTCCTCATCTAGAGGCATGGTAAAAACTTGGTTTCTTTCATTTTAGTTCTATACTTTCGCAGGTACTATATGCAACACAAAATCCTAAATCTGAATCTCATAAGGTACACTAAAAAAAATAATAAATAAAAAAAAAAAGAACCAACACTGCAACATTGTGTATGGAGAAATATTGAATTCATACAGTACAAAAATTGCAGCAACTCATTAAAATCTTTGAAAACCGAAAAGCTCTTACTTCTGTTTTAAGTCGTGTAACTTCAAGCAAAATACATCCCGTGAGGATTGATATTACTTTACGGAAACACAGAAAACACTGCATTTTTATCAACAATCACAAAACTGAGCAAAAGCATGAAAAAAAAATTATAATTCCGGAAAACAGATTATTAAAATAACCCAAAACTGCAGGGATTTGGATGTTGCTTTGTTTCACTATTAAATAAATTACTGATTAGAAACCATGCTACATGAAAGCATACACTATGTAACAATGGGTAAGAATAATCGGGAACAATAAGTGAAGTAGCATACATAAACTTATGAATAATATTAAATCGAAGATTCCACCAAAGTACATTACCTAATTTCACAAAAACTTTACTAAAGGAACACAATGCCTGACTGTTTAAAAAGCTCTTCGGAAGAACTAATTCAAGATACAACGAAGAAAATTCATAAATACGACAACAACCCCATCTGGAAGAACACCGCACACGCCACCAAGCAAAACGGCAAAATGATAGTGATCAATTACGATATTGTCACACTACCTTATCGTTCTTTCGTGCGATACCGTAGGTAGGAAATATATTTCCTCCATGGAAATATAGGAGACGCCTTAACCGCAGATTTCTGAAGCCGATCTGTTTACTGTTATGATATCCCTCCGCGTGCTTGGTTGGTGGTTACCCTCTTGGTCGTGTCTGCCATAGGAAAGAACTGAAAATTTGTGATTTTTAGAAACTCATATTTTTGGTTAAACTGGTTTGTCAGCGTAGATTTTTTTCTGTGTTTGACAGCATACTTTAGCTTGTTCATATTTAGTTTCCATGGGATCCTGTGTTGCATTCAGCTGTGCAAATAAATTTAAAAAGAAAATAGCAGGTATCGTCATTATTTCCATTTACTAGGTTTAATTAAGTTCTTTGGGATTCAATCGTCGATTGCAATTTACTGTGAATGGCTACTGTATATTTTGCTGTGATTTGCTTCCTTTTAGCATATTATGTAATGTTCTAAATTTGTAGCAAATTTAAAGAAGTCGCTAGGTTTACGTAGGTTATACAAAGCTGTTTACGAAAGTTGGAGCAAATTTTTCCGGAATAGTGTAGGTTATGTAATCGGAGGGGTATTCATAACTGAACCACGTTTAAAAGGATGTTCAATATAACTACATTATTAAGATAATCGTCTTTGAATTATTAATAACCCACCTATAGTTACGACAGTGTTCATACCCAAAAACTTTGCACTATAAGCAACAACGATAGGAATTAGCTGCATTTACCAAAAGTTCATCTATTTCTTTTTTCCTGTTTTAGGGCTTGACCAGTATACTAAATTGCACATTTAACCATAGCTAGCAAATAATACTCATTTTAAACTAATAGACAAGGGGCTTTTTGATAGTGTGCTACAAGATCAGTTAATAGAACTGGAGCTCCTTTATGTAAAACTGAACTTCACAGTACAAATACAGATTCTCTGGATTAGCAGAGGACATTAAAACAGTAACTTTTGCATGTAAGACACTGCACTCACTGTTTCTTGGAATTATATGACAACGCAAGACATCACTGTTAATATCTCCTGATTCACAACAAAACCACTTTGAATGTGAAACATAAAAATGATGGTGATACTAAACACAGTAGATGAGAAAGGTGAAAGTTGAAACACAAAGGGTGCACAGGTATTTAAAAGACTATAAAAAAAAAGAATAGAAGTAGACAAATGATCAAGGAAACATTTGAAAGTGACGAAGCAAGTTTACCTTACAGTGAACATTTGCAATTCTGGCTTGCCACCCCGGTTACGCAGTGGTCTAAGCGATGGCCTCTGATCATTCGTCCGTAAGGAGTCTGGGTTCGAATCCCGGTCAGGCATGGATGTTGTGTTTGTCTTACGGCACTGGCTCTCTCCCTTCCCTGGAACCAGTGACCCTAAATTAGGGACGGGCGACTGCTTATAGCCCATTGAGTTGCTCACGGTGGTCGTTAAACCTCCAATCTAAAAAAAAAAAAAAAATTCTGGCTCCTCTCAAGCTATGAATGATCCTGTAAACATATGTATGTACATTTTGATTTTTGAAGAAATATTGTCATAATACATGGAAATACATTAGAATTATTAACACAGCAATCATACATCTCTAAATTGCCTGTATTTCCAGTTCATTACAAAAATAGATTTGATTCTCTTCTGCCACCCAATTTCTAGTCATTGCACATTTTTGGTATTCTAAAACTTCATGTTCTCTTATTCATTTTACAGAGCAGTAAACATTTTAGGATCATCAGATACTTTGATATTCATTAAATAAGCTATAAGTCAAATATATTTCATTCACTTCTGGTACCAAATGTTTTCTTTACCTGATTTAGTGTTATTCTGTAATGCATGTACTTGTTCTGAGATTAAACATTGTTTTCATGCATTTTAACTGGGGTCCGGAAATTTGCCCACCGGACACTTGCCCACTATGGATGATTTGTAGATAATACGTAACTTCGGAGGACGTTTCCGATCAAGTGTAGGAAAACTGATCACATAAATATTAATAGATTGTGTAAAAACTGCACTTTGTTTTAGAAATGTTAAAATATAAGGGGCTTCATTTAAAATTTCATATATGCTTCTTCAGCCATAGGAAGAAGCGTATATGAAATATGGCTGAAGAACATATACGCACGGTTCTTCAGCTATAGGTTGAAGAAGCGTATATGCTCAGCTTTGATCGTTTAAAAATACGTATACGATAAAAAAAAAAAAAGAAAGAAAAACACTGTGGCGCAATGGTCTAAGGACTGGCTTCTGATCATTCGTCCGAAATGGGTCTGGTTCGAATCCCGCTGAGGCATGGATGTTGTGTTTGTCTTACGGCACTGGCTCTCTCCATTCCCTGGAACCGGTGGCCCTAAATTAGGGACGGGCAACTGCTTATAGCTCATTGAGTTGCTCACGGTTATCGTTAAACCCCAATAAAAAAAATCAGATCAAGTGAATTGCATTGCGCTTTTACTTAGGCACTAAGTATCAATTCATAGTCCCTACGACTAGGCTTTTTAAACAATTTTTATTCTACCAATGTAATATTCACAGCGTTTACACAGCAAATCATGTAAATAATATTGGGCGTTTACTTAGGCACGAAATATAATATTAAATCATAGGCCCTAGGACTAGACCTTTTGGACATTTTTTAATCTGTCGGCTTCATGTTCATAACGTTTACGTATCAATTCAAGTTAATATCATTACGCTTTTACTTAGGGAGTAAATATTGTTATGGGCCCTAGGCCATGGCCTTTTTAACAGCTTTAATTCTAACCATGGTATGCCGCCCCGGTGGCGCAGTGGTCTAAGGCGTTGGCCTCTGATCATTCGTCCGTAAGGGGTCCGGGTTCGAATCCCGGTGAGGCATGGATGTTGTGTTTGTCTTACGGCACTGGCGCTCTCCCTTCCCTGGAACCAGTGACCCTAAATTAGGGACGGGCGACTGCTTATAGCCCATTGAGTTGCTCACGGTGGTCGTTAAACCTCCAATAAAAAAATAAAAAAAAAATAATAATAAAAAAAAAAACCATGGTATATTCATGACGTTTACGCATGAACTGACGTTAATCAAATTGTACTTTTAATCAAACACTAATTATTAATTCACTGGCCCAAGGCCCAAATGGCCGCCCCGGTGGCGCAGTGGTCTAAGCGATGGCCTCTGATCATTCGTCCGAAAGGGGTCCGGGTTCGAATCCCGGTGAGGCATGGATGCTGTGTTTGTCTTACGGCACTGGTTCTCTCCCTTCCCTGGAACCAGTGACTCTAAATTAGGGACGGGCGACTGCTTATAGCCCATTGAGTTGCTCACGGTGGTCGTTAAACCTCCAATCAAAAAAAGAAAAAAAAAGGCCTAATGCCTAGCAATTAATATTGCATTCCTAAGTAAAAGCGCAAAGCTGTTTACTTGTCTTTTTCGTAAACTTTACGAATATCGCATAGGGATGTACATGGAACGTTTTCGCGAAATTCGTTTGGAGTTCCCAATTCAGTTCTCATTATAGGCCCAGAAACGGCAACTTTTTAGACCCCTCCCCCCCCTGAACTTTTGTAGCCAAGTTGCTGAAGATGTGTGGCAGGGTTGGTAAATTGCCACACCGGTACACTGCCACACATCAGTGTTCCTGTGTGGCAGTTTACAGTGAACCGTTTGTTCTGCGGGTATTTCTTCCGGGGGCATTTTTTCCGCTTTTCAGTTTTCAAGGGTATTTTTACCGTTTACCATCGCATAGATGAAGATAAAAGTGTTGAAAAGGCTTAGGCCTACGGCCTATTAATTATTGCATGGTGCTTAAGTAGAAGCGCAATATTATTGACATTACTTGTTATGTAAATTTTAGGAATGTGGGAATGACGGAATGAAAACTTTTAGAAGGGCCTAAACGTTAGGCCTAATATTATTTTCTGCCTGAGTAATACTCCAATATTAATAATTTGATGTGTTACATGAACGTTATGAACATGAGAAAGACGGAATAAAAAATGCCGACCGATCCCGGAAAAAGGCATACGAAGCGATATCAGGAATCCATTTAATCTCCGACACAAAAGTAAAAAAAAAAGAAAAAAGTACTTGCTACGGTTTACCAAAGTACAAAACAGAAGAAAAGAAAAATAAGAGATATATTTATTTAGCAATAATTTGCGAAACATTAAAAATGGTCTGTTTCCGTTAATATACATGTAACAGACAAATCATATCTCTCCTCTAAGCCTGTCTCTCCTCTCCATTTTGGCGACGTCACATCAGGGGCGAAGTCTCCACTCGGAGCCATCGCTCCACTGCTGGCAACCAGAACGGTTTGTTTATCATAAAGGAATGGTACAACCGTACAACCGTTGTATATTAATAGCACTGAGAAGGAAGTCATGTACTGCGGACATTGGCGGTGTTGTTACAAAGGCGGGATAAACCGCAGCCGACATTGGCGGTGCTGTTACAAAAGCGGATGGACCCACCCAGGGCTATTGATCTCCGATTATTCTTTCTCCTACCCTGTCGACAATAAAACAATTATAATTATACTGTTAGGAGAGACAACGCAGGGCTGTGTCAATAGCCCTGGAGACAACGTCTTAGCTTTTATTGATGGCACCATAAAAACAGCACCACCTCTGGGCCATAGAAAGGATATCTTGACATGTGTCGGACGTTCCTTTCTGTCCTATAGCGGAAGTTAAAAACAACGTGTTACGTTGATGAAGTTAAAAAAACGTTTTACTGTGATGCGTCCCAACAGAGAGAGAGAGAGAGCTACAGGCAAAAAGAAAATGTTTAATAAAATCACATATAATCAACTTGATTGAAAAGCTACTTTTTAAAATTAGGTTGCTACAGCTCTACAATTATATTTTTACATTTGGGATTGAGACTGCAGATTCTGAGGACAATGTTCATATGTACATTCTCACATATGGCATTCAGAGTAAATACTAAGGTATTAAAGGCAAATTAAATGTCTTAACGGATCAGTCTTCAGGTATTTATAAAGCGACTAGGCCGCGGGCCTTTTTGGAAGATTTTAAGTTACAATCCACATAACTGGTGCTTTCAAACGTGTGATAAAAGATAGTAGAAAGGTTTCAACACCTTCAAGTGTTTACGTGGTCCTACACCCAGGCCCTTTTATTATTTTTTAATTTGCAGTGCCCATATAGAGTATGTACGTATAATAAGTCAAGATTATCGTACTGTACTTTTACTCAGACGCGAAACGTAAATTAATGGGCCCAGCCGATTTTAAACACTTTTCAATTGGCCGTGCTCGAATTCAGAAAACTGACGTAAAAAATCAAGTTAATGTTGAGCTTTTACTGAGACACCAAACATCAAGTAAAAGACCCTCTTAGGCTTGTATTGCTCTTAGAAATTTTTATCCGCCGTGTTCATATTTATAAGGTTTACGTAACAAGTAAATATATAGTGTCGCGTTTTTAATTAGGCACCAAACATTAATTATAGGGCTAGGGGCCTGGCCATTTTAGAAAATTTTAATAAGCGTAACATATTAACTTATATCGTGATGTAAAAGTTATGCATACGACACAGTCAGAATAAAAGCTGTTAAAACAGTCTAGGTCTAGAGCCTATGAATTATTATTTAGTGCTAAAGCAAAAGCGCCATGCTATTGACTTGAGTCGATACGTAAATGTTATGAACAAGAAGTCTACGGATTAAACACTGTCAAAAAAGCTTAGGCCTAAGGCATATGGATTAATATTTCGTGCCTAAGTAAACGCCTAATATTATTAACTTGATTTGCTGTGTAAACATTGTGAATACGGCATTCATAGAATAAAAACTGTTTAAAAGGCCCAGCCCTAGGGTCTGTGAATGAACATTTAGTGCCTAAATAAACGCCCAAAATTATTAACTTGACTTGATGTATAAACGTTGTGAATATAAAATTGGTAGAATAAAAACTGTTAAAACGGTCTAGGCCCTAGGGCCCATGAATTAATATTTTGTGCTGAAGTAAAAGCGCAATGCTATTAACTTGAGTTGATATGTAAACGTTATGAATATGGAGTCGACGGATTAAAAACCGTCAAAAAGGCCTAGGCATAGGGCCTATGAATTAATATTTTGTGCCTAAGTAAAAGCGCAATATTTTAAACTTTGTTTGATGTGTAAACGTTGTGAATATGACATCTGTGGAGTAAAAACTATTAAAAAGGGCCTAGGCCTAGGGCCTAGAAATTAACATTTCGTGCCTAAGTAAACGCCCAGTATTATTAACTTGATTTGCTATGTAAACGTTGTGAATGTGACATTGGTCCTAAGCCTAGGGCCTGTGAATTAATATTTCGTGCCTAAGTAAAAGCGCCATATTATTAACTTGACTTGATGTGTAAACGTTGTGAATATGACATTGGCAGAATAAAAACTGTTAAAAAGGCTTATGCTTGGGGCCTATGACTTTAATATTTAGTGCCTGAGTAAAAGCGCAATGCTATTGACTTCATTTGGTACGTAAACGTTATGAATATGAAGTCGGCGGAATAAAAGCTGTTAAAAATGCCTGTGAATTAATTAAGTAAAAGAAAAATATTACAAACTTGACACGTTATGCAAATATTTAGTGTCTAAGTAAAAGTGCAGCGTTGTTAAAAAATCTTATTTTATCGTCCTTTTCTGAACACAGCAATTCTCGCTTGGTTTACATAGAACGTTTTCTCAAAATTTGCTTGGAGTTCCCAATTCAATTCTCAATATAGGCCAAGAAACGGCAATCTTTATACACCCTCCACCCCCGTTGAACTTTTGCAACCAGTTGTCCTAAGTATGAACCGGCATGAAAATTCAGACAAACAAATGAGCTCCTTTCCGTCGTTAGGCACCTTGGAAAACTGCCACACATCATTCGGAAACTTGGGAAACTGCCACACATTCAAAGTGTTCCTTGGATGAACAGCAATTTGTGCCCTTCCCCTTAATGAAAAACATGTGGCAGTTTTCCTGTGTGGCGGTTTTCCGCCAACCAATTCAAAACGTGCGTTGGGTCACAGTGCATACAAATTTAAATTTCGGCGGGTGTACATCATTTCCCGAAATCAAAGCAGGTCATGATGCTTAAATTTCGAAAATATGGTAGCGATAATAACTAAAGTTGGTGTGTTAAGTGTTCTCAAGTTCAGTGGGCTCGTGTCCAGTGGGCAAATGTCCGGGTGGGCAACTTGCCGGTGGGCTTTTGTCCGACACCCAATTTAACTCTCTCATGAATAATTTGCTTTTTCTGTCTAACATTAGTTACAGCATTAATGCTCTACAGCATATATGCTCTAATTAAGCTTTCCCCTTTTGGTTCTCTGTTGATATTTAAAGTCCTTGTTACCTTTTCTTCCTTTACATCATATCTTACTTCTTTTTTTTTTTTTTTGGTAAAATCAGTGAGATGTGTCTATCCAGCTTATGACCTGTCTCTGTTTTATCAACAGATTGTAATTTCTTCAAAGCTGAGGTATTTGTGGTAGCTGAAACATTCAAATATTTATTGTAGTTTATTTGCTCACAGTTCATGTTCTGATCAGCTCAGTGTAATTAGCCTGTACTGTTTTGCCCAACAGTGTAAATATCTTGTACCCAATATTTTGATAGTTGTTACAGATTTCCTGTATTGTATTTTTTCTATATATTCTTTGGTATTCTTGTTGTGTATCCATGCATCCTCCACCCTTCATTTTTTGTTTTCCCATTAGGACTGAAGGACTAAGCTTTTAAAGAGAAAAGTCACTCATACCTGGTGTGGCACCCATTGTATGTGAAGGAAAGCATTTTGCTGTTGCTAGTGAAGGTTACTGAAGATTAGATTTAACTATTTGAGATAAGTGTTTTGTATTGGATTTACATATAAATTTCAATACAAATATTTGTCTTTAATGGTCGAATTGCAGCAGTAAGCTAAGTTCCAGCTACAAATACAGTTGGGTAAGCTTTTCTTTTCTCGCTTATATAAAAATAATTTCAAGAAGTTTAATATGTATGTGGGCATCAACTCATAATAATATTTCTTCATGTTCTAACTAGTTCTTTCTCCTTTGTCTTGTGTAACTAGATGTATATTGAACCCCCATTAGGAAATGATAGTTCTGACATATTTTCTACAGCTTACAATGTACATAATGAGTGTGAAATGCAGCTCACAGCTAGGCTTTTTGATGACAGAAATGGGGGGAAATCTTGAATTCAGCTGAAGTAAAAATGTAACAGCATAAAATTATAAAGATATTAATTGCAATATATGAAAATGTATAGTTATGGTATATGAAAATCTATAGTTTAGTAATTACTTACTCTTGAACCAGGTACCTTTTAATCAAAAATTTTCAATGTTGCTACGAAAACTGAACATATCAACAAAAATGAAAAAAAAAATATTTAGAATTATCGCCAACAAAAACTATATTTATTTAGAAAACGAAATTAAAATTGAAGGTGCCCTATGGTTCTGGTGAAAGTATACAGTGACAACGAAGTAGATTGGGCTAATCTTAACTATTAGCAAACATTTCAAAAATACATATATCTTTCTAAAAATACGATTACTGAAAAATATAATTCACCTTTTTTAGAGAAAAACACTTTTAGTTCAGTTCTTTTATATGTTACATTTTGCTAAATATCTTGTGAGATCAAATCCTTCAATCGCATATTCATAGCAAGTAGTTCCCATTTTTATTACATTTCCTTTGTAATATACAAAAAACGCTGGAAATACATTTCCTATATTTTTGTGCAATAGATAGCTGGCAAAATGCATACACGTACAAAAACATCATATTCACAGGGGGGGGGACATGTAGCAAAAGTTCTTATGTCAAGTTTTATAATTTTCTTACTTGTATATGAGTTCCATTCCTTTTCCTCTTAGGGAAAATGAGTTAATAACGCGATCATACAAATAACATTCCTTTTTAAGTTTAACTAGATGATGCTTTCCGATAGATAACAAGGATAACTTTGACAGCATGTCCTGTTCTTGAGCGTTTCTGAGATACGTTTTTATGCGCTTTAGGGATGAAAAAAATATTTTTGGCTGAAGAGCTTGTTGCTGGAATGGTAATTACGAGCTTGAGAAATTTAGCTAGTTCCGGCATCGCTTCGTCTATCCCATTTGATATTAAAAAAATCAAAATTTCAGAGACGTATTTACCACTGAAATCATCTGTTGAATACAACACTTTTAGTTGGGATCGCAGATGAGCAAAATCGAAGTACTTGGTGTAATTTTTCTTTAAATTTTCAAAGAAACTCTCTGGGAAACAATTTTTAAATTCCACTCGTTTGTCAGAATTTAGCAATTCTAAAACTTTCATGATCTGCAAATCTAAAAATCTTGAAGTCATGTGGCTCATTATATTGTCCAATATTTCGCAATAGAGCAGTCGGTAATTTGTTTTGGGAACTCCGTAAGCATTTACGCGCTTACGCTTTGTAAGAGCTTCGTCTGCTTCGCTTTCTTCTAGTTTTGATCACAACATCGCGAACTCATTTCTATTCTCTGACACTGCTTTCTGAAACTCAGCAACTTTCTTCATACAATACGTGATATCAAATTTCTTTTTCTGTAGTATTTCAAATAACGTATGGCTCAAAGGAAAGACATCAGAGAAGAAACACAGCAGGAAGCGGAAATCGAATACCCCCAAACACTTTGAAAATCCATTGGCTGTAAAAATAGTATCAGAATCCCAGTGCTCAGGATTTTCAAGAATATTTGTGAACATTGCTCTTGCAGTGGCGGCGGAACCGCCCTGGCCACCAGGGCCCGGGCCCGGTCAATAATTTCAGCCAAGATTTTTATTTCTGTTTTTTTTTATTTGGCATATGTGCGATTGTTGTGATGTGCTTTAGTAAGTTCCTCTAGGTAAGTGGTCGGGTGGCCCTAATTCCCAACAAAGCTACTTAGGCATTGTTTTTCTTCTGCTTGTTCCGGAAAGCGGGAAGGAAGGGGTTCACCACGATTCGAAATTTCGGGCCCCGTCAACGAACTTCACTTTCCGCCGCCCTGTGCTCTTGTACTTTCTAGATGCTCATACACATTTCCTTCCAAGTGACTTTGAAAATTTCATCGAGCAGGAGTTGCATTGGGTAATTTTCTTTTCACTTCCGCATCCAATGCATGAAATCTTTTCGTCGACTTTGAAAAGAAAGAAACTCGTCCACTCAGTGTTGCGAAGAAAATTATGGATTCTTTTATACTGTTAAGTGCTTGTGAGAAGACCAGATTTAAGCTGTGAGCATAGCAATGCACAAAAATAGCTTCCTGGTGTTTTTCGTTTACACGGACTTGAAGTCCCGAATGTTCTCCAGCCATTACGGTAGCTCCATCGTATGTCTGAGCTATTGATTTTTGGAGCACTCAAAACTTTCTAAAATGCTTTGGGCGTGCTCTGCCAAAGAATTAGCTGAACGATCAGCACTTACATCAATAAAACCAATGAATGTAGCTTCGGGAGTCCCGTCATTAATCACATAGCGAAACACTGTAGACAGCTGAGACCTGAAACTCACATCAGTTCTTTCATCCAAATTAAAAGGAAAGGGGCTTCTTCAATTTCTTTTTTTATTTCTGCGATCATTACTTCTTCTATTGATTCAATCAAATCATTTTGTGTACGATTTGATATCCCTGAAGGAACGGACGAACTGTCTAAATGATTTTTCAGCTTTTCGTCATAGCAACTAATTTAATTTGTCAATTCAACATAATTCCCAGGATTAACAGACTCCGCGGATTCATTTTTTTTATTGGAGGTTTAACGACCACCGTGAGCAACTCAATGGGCTATAAGCAGTCGCCCGTCCCTAATTTAGGGTCACTGGTTCCAGGGAAGGGAGAGAGCCAGTGCCGTAAGACAAACACAACATCCATGCCTCACCGGGATTCGAACCCGGACCCCTTTCGGACGAATGATCCGAGGCCAACGCCTTAGACCACTGCGCCACCGGGGCGGCCCGCGGATTCATCATGCCTCCTAAAGGCCAATTTCTGCTTGCCAAGGAAACACATACCGTCAATTAAGCGCCTTAAAACATCTCAATTTTTGTTGGCGAGTTCATTATGTCGAGAAACGTACGCTTTTGTTTGCTCGTCTATTTGAAGCTCAAAATCCTTGTTTGGGCAAAAGTTTTTAGTTTTATCACTGACGAAATGTGTATCTCTGAACACTCGTGCCATTTGGATGAATTGTGAAAGTTACTGAAGTCTCCAAAACAACCGTTTATCCATAAACGTCTTCTGTTTACTGAAAATAATGCGTACGGCCAACAGTATGATTTTTGGTCCTTTATCCATAAACTTCTGTTTACTGAAAATAATGTGTACGGCCAACAGTATGATTTTTGGTCCGTTTATCCATAAACTTCTTCTGTTTACTGAAAATAATGTGTACGGCCAACAGTATAATTTTTGGTCACCTTAGCAAGCTGTTAACCTCTTTTTTTTTTCGTATTCTTCCCGATGGAAGTGGCGAAAACATTTTTTAGCCTTCGTTTGGATAGTTTCTATAGAAGGTTTTCGTCTCTCAGCATTTATATTATCCCTTTTCTCTTGAAAATTCCTTTGGCTGAAAGGCTTATTATCTCTTAAAAAATAAAAAACAACACAATCTAAAACACACATTTATATTTGTTGTCATCGTGTTGGTACACAGATGACAGCGCAGACGCGAACATGAAAACAATATGAAATTGCTTCTCTCAGAGAAGAGAATGCTTACATCTTCAAAAATTAAGTCAAACAGCGTTGAAAGGTGTTTTCTTACAATAATAGTAATTGCACCTTACACGGAAACATGCAAAAAATTATTGCACATTGTAGAGCGTTTAAAGAACATATATTTTACTGCTTGGTTCGATAGCGAAAGAACTACAAATAATCACTTCAGATCAGACTTAACTTTGACTCACGGAACGAATGGGCGAACCCCAAGCAGCTGTAATATTGCTTGCATAGCCCTCATGCAGGCAACGGTGAGCTTAGTTACGTGGTCGTTCGGAGCGGCCGCTGTGAAGCTTGAAACGAATGGAGGAATCTGAAGCAACTTCTGGATTGCTTGCACAGCCCTCATAGCAGAAGCGGTGAGTTTAGTCGTGTGGTCGTTCGGCGCGCAGGAAGCGTGATCTTTGCACGACGATGGCGTTAAATTTCAATAAAGCTACGGCGGAAATTATTTAATAGTTATTTAAGAGGTGCATTTTCGGAAGCAATCACGCCATGGGTCTAAATTTTAACAGGCATTCTAAATAAAACATAACTAATCTAATTTTTGTAAAGCTATCAATTATTCATTTCTAGTACGGCAACCATTGCTTACATTGCTTCTATGGACTGCACGCCCCTGCTGTACACCTTTTTTATTGGAGGTTTAACGACCACCATGAGCAACTCAAATGGGCTATAAGCAGTCGCCCGTCCCTAATTTAGGGTCACTGGTTCCAGGAAAGGGAGAGAGCCAGTGCCGTAAGACAAACACAACATCCATGCCTCACCGGGATTCGATCCCGGACCCCGTTCGGACGAATGATCAGAGGCCATCGCTTAGACCACTGCGCCACCAGGGCGGCCTGTACACCTTCCATCATGCCCACCGTGTACTGCGTTCAGGCGGAATTGCTGTATGAATACATCACCTGCCGCCCCGGTGGCGCAGTGGTCTAAGCGATGGCCTCTGATCATTCGTCCGAACGGGGTCCGGGTTCGAATCCCGGTGAGGCATGGATGCTGTGTTTGTCTTACGGCACTGGTTCTCTCCTTCCCTGGAACCAGTGACCCTAAATTAGGGACGGGCGACTGCTTATAGCCCATTGAGTTGCTCACGGTGGTCGTTAAACCTCCAATCAAAAAAAAAAAAAAAAAAAGAATACATCGCCGTTTTCGTCCATCCATCACTTCTGTTGCTGTTAACAACTTATTTACAGATCAATTACAATGTTTTACATTTTGTATCAATTGTGCACCATATCATATCTTTAATGTGTATATTCCTACTGACAACTCTCAACTACATCCGCTTTTTCATTGCCTTCGGACTGCGCTTGCGGCGGTTCCCCTCGGGGACTTTTGCGTCCTCTGGGGGGACTTTAACTGCACTCTGCAGCCTTTGCTCGACCGCACATCTACAGGGAGGGGAGCACAGCTTCCTTCTTGTCGATCTGCTTACTCAACTTTTTTCCATTTTGTTGACTCGTACCGGAATCTTCACCCGGGCACCATTTTTTATATTTGGCGGAATTCTCCAACACAAGGATCGGCGGCAGCACGTCTCAATCGCATATACGTCATCCCACCGCTGCTTCCAGCAATAACTGCGGCGAGACATCATCCTTCCACCTCTTCCGACCATTGTGCTGTGGCCCTTACCATCTGCGTTTATTCTTTCCCGCCCTCAAGACGACGCTCCTGGACTTTCGATGATTCATTGCTCATGGACGTGGCGTTTTGGGCTGACGTCCGCCGTTTTCTTGCTGATCGACAACATCTCATCAGCACCGCTCCCAGTACCCTTCGCCTATGGTTAGACATAAAAAACGATCTTCGTCTGCTCGTATACGCCGTCTTTCGTTCGCTATTCGTAACGAACGTGCGAAGGATATTTGTAATCTCCGTTGCTCCTTAGCTGCAATCCCCTTACAAGATCCCGCTTACCTTGTTGTTCAGGATGCTTTACGAGCGAAACTCCATCCGCTCGCCGTGGAGGCTACTCTCAGGTTGAAGATGCTTCACCTTTCTTTTCCGGAGATTTCCTACGAGGAGCTCTCACGTACCGAAAGAATACACCGTACGTCGAAACGCTACGCCACCTTTGCCTACCTGATGGTACCATCTCATCTGACCCTTTACGTCTATGCACGGAAGTGACGCTTTTTCCAGGACGAATTCCGTGTGGTGGGGCCTACTGTTGCTATCTCTTCCTCCTCTCTTCTTTCTGCTCTACCTCAGGTCCCACCCCAACACTGTGATCCTCTTCTTTCCGCGTTTTCTCCTGCTGAATTTCGGGAGGCGTTTGCCTCCCTTAATTCACGCGCATCTCCGGGACCTGACGGCCTTTCCTTCTCCTTTTACCACGTCTTCCTTCCGTCTCTGATGCTTTTTCTTCTCGCTTGCTTTTCTTGCGCCCAAACCTTTTTAGCACTACCGCCGGAGTTTACTGTAGCGCACATCATCTTACTGCCCAAAAAGGGAGACCCTTTGGACTTTTCCATTCTCAATCTGGACTATAAACTTTTCACTAAACTTCTCTCTCGCCGCTTGAACTCTGTGTTTCCTTTTCTTATCTCCCCCGACCAGTCATACACTGTGTCTGGTCGGTCCATTTCTAACAACATCTCCTTCCTCCAGCACCTAGTTCTTCTCGCCCGCACCCACTCCGAACCCCTCGCCCTGTTTAACCTTGACCAGCGATCAGCATTCGATATCTCTCACGACTTTCTGCCTGCCACTCTTCTCGGCTTTCGCTTTCCTCCCTCCTTCGCTTCTCTTCTTTCAGCCTCTATCGGGGCGCTTTTTTCCACGTCTGGACGGCTCTTTTAGACGGCGCCCGTACCTTTTCTTCGAGGAATCCGGCAGGGCTGCCCTCTATCGGGGCACCATTTCGCCATTGTCTTTGAACCATTCCTCCTGGCTGCTCGTAGATCACTCCTGTCTACTCTTCCTCCGACAGTTGCCAGCACTAGGCACCATGAGTGCGTACTTACAGCATATGCAGATGACGAAAACTTTTGTCTCCTCCAGGACGTCCAGTTCGACAACGTTCTCTCCACCTACCATCTTTACGCAACTGTTTCTGGCGCTTCGCTTAATGTCACCAAAGGTACTGGTTTGTGGTGTGGGTCGTGGATGGGCCGGACCGATACTCCCTGGGGTGCGGTCTGGTCCTCCTCGACCCAGAAAATACTTGGAGCCCAAATCAGTCACCCCTTTACCGCTGGCCTTTTGACATGGACCAATTTGCAGTTTAGGTTACGTCATCAAGCAGCGTTTTGGAGATTTGCGATTCCAATTACTTCTTACTGTCAGGGAGCTCAATCGTTCGACGATACTTACTTTCCTTCCCTCTGCACCAACACCTGGACCTCCACCGTCTTCTTGTCAACCCGCCTGACGGAACTCAACAGCATCTTCACTTCAGTCATCTGGGCTTCAAAGCACTGGTCAGCCGCTCCGACGCTATATCTCCCTGTCAAGCATGGGGACATTAATCTCATAGATGTTCACTTTTACTATCGTGCATACCGCATCGTCTACTTTCTTCGTCTTGTCACTTCACCTTCTCCTTCTCTTACACTTTCTCTTGACGTTATTCTATTTCTTCGCGATCCATCTTTCACTTTTCTTCTTTTCGTCAGGATGGACTACTATACTATTCCTTCTTCTAACTTTCCTCCTATTTTATCTGAGGCTCTAGCGCTTTTCCGTTCCCTCCCCCTCCCTCGCTCTCTTCCAACCACCACCCTGGATCTCCTTGCGGAACCACTCTTTTTCTCTACCCTGGTTCACCCCCCCCGATCAACCTTTCTTTCCATTTTTCTCCTGGTTTTTTTTTGGTTGGAGGTTTAACGACCACCGTGAGCAACTCAATGGGCTATAAGCAGTCGCCCGTCCCTAATTTAGGGTCGCTGGTTCCAGGGAAGGGAGAGAGCCAGTGCCATAAGACAAACACAACATCCATGCCTCACCGGGATTCGAACCCGGACCCCGTTCGGACGAATGATCAGAGGCCATCGCTTAGACCACTGCGCCACCTCGCTTAGACCACTGCGCCACCTCGCTTAGACCACTGCGCCACGGAACCAGGCTTCTCCTGGTTCCGTGCTGGCATCCTAACCGTGCAGGCCCTAATTAATCCAGAATTTTTCTGGAAACCCCTCGACTCATTGATTTCCACCCCAACTCCTTCCCTCGAGGACGACTTTGCCCTTCTTCGTTTCTCCCTTCAGCTTCTCTATCCTTCTCTTATTTCTGACGACGGCCTCCTCGTCGTCCCCGGCCCGAGACTTCCGCTCCCCTTCTTTCTTCCTTTTCGTGACTCTGTCGCCCCTGTCCTTTCTTTTCTTACCGCTGCCCTGTATCGTCTCCTCCGTGCGCCCTCTGAGTCTCCCCATCCCATTTCCGAGGTTTCTCCTTCCACCTCCCTGGTCGTTTGGTCTGCTTCTTCTTTCCCCTTTCATCTCCGCTAGAACGTAATACCCACTGGCGGTTCCTTTATCGCCGGCTCTCTGTCCCCCATCTTCTCTATCGCCTGTCTCCTCTCCTCTCTGTCCTTTCTGTGGCGTTGACGGTGACGTCGCTCATATGTACTGCCACTGCCCTATCTTGCTGCCACTTCTTCATACTGTTTTCCGGTTAGCTGACATAATTTGCTTTAAGGACTTGCCGTTTCAAGCATATCCGTGACTGTTGCTCACAAAACATCCGCCCACCCGCCTTTCGGATACCTACTGCTTTCTTTTCATACTTGCCAAGCAAGTGTTTCACTCATTTCATCAATCTATCAGGAATTCTGCTGTACTTGCATCTCTTCTGTCGGCCGGTGGGCGGCTGCGGGCTAGCTTTCGGGGCCGGCTCGTGGCGCGCCTCCGGTTGGAACTCACAGCTGCAACTTCCACGCAAACAATCGACACCTTTCAGATCATCTGGGCCCAGCGCACCGGGTGGTTTTCTTTTGCTGACTCTGACATCCTACTGGTGACTTGATTGTGTCCTCTTTTGGATTGTCTTTGTTTTGGTGTTTGACTGTTCTCTTCACCTTGCTAGTACTTTTCGTTGGTTCTTTTTCTTGCACAGTTTTAATACTGGGCGAGTAATTTGTGTCTTCATTTCTGAGACCACAACCTTGTGTGTCCAGTCTTTGGTTCTCTTTTACGTTCGGGCCTTGTATTTTGTTTGCACCGTGCTTCTGTGCCTTGGTATCGTGCCTTCTGATTAATCGCGAAAACTGTATTGAATATATCCTTGCTTTGTTATTGTGTTGTGCAGGTACCTTCGTGGCACATCCCAGTTTTTTCGCTATTGTACTGTAATTTTTTGCACCGTGCTTTTTGTGAATCGATCTGTACATACCCTTTACAATCTTGTTATACGCATTATGCACGTTTTGTTCTTGATTATTTAGACCACAAGCTCGTGTGTCCCGATTACTTTTGTTTTCGTCAAATGTGCTTCGGTATTGTTTGCACCGTGCTTTTCTGCCTTTCTATTTTGTCCGGTAACTGTATTTTTTTTTTTTTTTTTTGATTGGAGGTTTAACGACCACCGTGAGCAACTCAATGGGCTATAAGCAGTCGCCCGTCCCTAATTTAGGGTCACTGGTTCCAGGGAAGGGAGAGAGCCAGTGCCGTAAGACAAACACAACATCCATGCCTCACCGGGATTCGAACCCGGACCCCTTCGGACGAATGATCAGAGGCCAAGTAACTGTATTGCATGACAGTATACATAATACATGCATTACCTATGTTCTGTTCATCAAATGTATGCCTCGGGTGTTGACACCCGATAATGTCTTTTACCATTCGATTTTTTGTTTGTTTTATGGGGACACCGATTTGAGGACAAAAGGGCGTGGCGTCCCCAAATCGGTAGTTCATTTGGGGACACATACGTACTCAAAATAAATATGCAAATCTTTTTGTCACAAAACTGCATTGCTTCAATAAGTGTGATATCACACATTACAATCTGTGTCCTAAAAGGATATATCTTGTAGAATGTTGGTAATTTGTATTGACAAAGCAGAACTATGATGGCGAGAACATATTAGCAAAAGTGAAATGCTTTACCTTAGGTACATGCGCTGAATTAAAATTAGGCTGCACACCATAGTGATTGCATGGCGATTTCTTCATTTTGCCAAAGTTTTTGGAGAAACTCAGAACAAGTACAGTCGAAATTTGACCGTGCCAGTGGTGCACTCACCTAGTGCTGGCTACTGACCATTCGTACAAGTCGGCACGGATTCGAGTCCCAAATGAGGCACGGGTGGTGTGTTTGTCTTGTAGCACTTGGTATCTCCCTTCCCTAGAACGAATGTCTCCAAATTAGTGACAGGTGACTGCTTAAAGTCTTTAATGTTGCTTGTAGTGGTCGTTAAACCCAGAAAGAAGAAAAAAATAGTCAAAATTTGTTTTCACAAGAAGCATGTTGGAAAATTAATACAATGGAAACGACTTTTAAGAACATTTTTCATTGAAAATCTAAAGTGTTAATGAGGAAGTGTAAATTCGAGGTTATTTGGGGACAAACATTAAAATTTGAGGACAATTTGCGTCCCCAAAGGCTTCACACGTTTTTGGGGACAGTAAACTAAATTCGAGGACTGTCCTCAAGAATTGGGGGCGTCTGGTCACCTTATGTATAGACCATCTCATTGTCACTCATTGTTTTGACATTTTCATTTGGCCGCCCCGGTGGCGCAGTGGTCTAAGGCGCTGGCCTCTTATCATTCGTCCGTAAATGGTCCGGGTTCGTATCCCGGTCAGGCATGGATGTTGTGTTTGTCTTACGGCACTGGCTTTCTCCCTTCCCTGGAACCAGTGACCCTAAATTAGGGACGGGCGACTGCTTATAGCCCATTGAGTTGCTCACGGTGGTCGTTGAACCTCCAACCAAAAAAAATTTCATTTGCTGTCGAGTGACTCATTGTAATGTACTTTGTTTTAATAAAGAATTTGATCTGCTCACGGTGGTCGTTAAACCTCCAATAAAAAAAACAACAACAAAAAAAACGTTACGAATTGACTACTACCGACTGACTTTCTAGGTCAGTCGGTAGCACGCTTCACTTGCGTCCATGTCATACCAGACTCAATCCTCACCAGAAGGGGAAGGGCCTCCCCCATGACGCAGTCGTCCAAGCGATGCTTTCTTATAATTATTCCGAGATGGATCCGGGTTCGAATCCCAGTGAGGCATGGATTCTGTGTTTGTCTTACGGCACTGGCTCTCTACCTTCCCTGGAAACAGTGACTCTAAATTAGGGACGGACGACTGCTTATAGCCCATTGAGTTGCTCACGGTGGTCGTTAAACTCTAATTATAAAAAAAAATCTTTGAAGCAGTACATGGAATTCCACACAAAAACTTGTTTCTAAATTTCAAACAACATTATGATGAGAATTTAAGTTATTATACAAACTTACTGAAAGTGACAATGCCTAAATATTTTAGAATAAGCAATAAGGGTATTTCACCATTGAAAAAATAAAACAGAAAATATAATAAAAAATATCAAGGCGACGTGTTTCTGTATCAGTGAAGCTATTGTTTATGATAATGGTTATTGTCAATCACGTAGCTGGAAACAATTTTTTTACCTTATTGTTCAACTACATTTACAAGAAGAAAGGAAAAAGCTTCATTCCTACTATGTTGAACCTACTGCACTGAACGCAGTTTGTTGACATTCAGTTCATATTAAAGCTGGCATTTGACTAAATCATAATTGCCGGAAGAAAAGCAAAGCTTATTTAACACTATTTCAGTGCATATCCTATGCGATGTTCTCCTTTTTGACCTTTTACAAGATAATCTGAAAAAAATGAAAAATGTTTATACAGTCATCTTTTTTTAGCAAAAAAAAAAAAAAAAAAAAAAAATAAGCAGTTCACAGAGGTCCATAGAAAAAAAAAAAGGTAACAAATGGATTTTTGTCTAAAAAAAAGTTAAAGTGAGGAAAAAAAAAGGATTTTTGTATGGCCACCCTGGTGTTACAGTGGTCTAAGCGATGGCCTATGATCATTCGTCCAAAAGGGGTCCGGGTTAGAATCCCGGTGAGGTATGGATGTTGTGCTTGTGTTACGGCACTAGATCTCTCCCTTCCCGGGAACCAGTGACTCTAAATTAGGGACGGGCGACTGCTGATAGCCCATTGAGTTGCTCACGGTGGTCGTTAAACCTCCGAACCTCCGATCAAAAAAAAATTGTATGCATGCATTAGTTATAGAGGGAGTGATGTATTAACTTTTTTTGTTTGGAGGTTTTTAACGACCACCGTGAGCAACTCAATGGGCTATAAGCAGTCGCCCGTCCCTAATTTAGGGTCACTGGTTCTAGGGAAGGGAAAGAGCCAGTGCCGTAAGACAAACACAACAACCATGCCTCACCGGGATTCGAACCCGGACCCCGTTCGGACGAATGATCAGAGGCCATCGCTTAGACCACTGCGCCACCGGGGCGGCGATGTATTAATTGCTCATTTGCTTCATAAGAAAATACAATTATAAACAATGTATTTTAAGAGGCATAGAAGTGCTTTGTTAGAAAATTAGATGAGATAAAGTGCTGAGTTATTCTTTCAAATTAAACGCAGGAATAGCTTTTAAAATTACTTTATTGAGTGTGAATACAGTGCTGTAATTATAATAGATATAAAAAGTTCTTCATGCCTGAGGAAAGCAGTGATAGTTTTGTAAACATGGTATCTCTAGACCCCCTTTTTTGTTTTACGCGATATTCATTTTCCATGAGCTCATGTGGTAAAAATATTTTTCAATAAAACAATTTGAGGATCAAAATCGGGTGATTATGGGTAATTGAAGGCAGGACAATGCGATGTAATTTGTTGGTTCGATTGGCATCCGAATATTCCTTCTGTGCCATTTATACGATATGTTATGTATTGAATCATACACTATATGTACGTTTCCAATAGCTATGTATTTCTCACCAAGTCCTCGCTGTTACAGATGACGCTGTTACCTCAATTGCTGCTCGTTGCCTCCGAAGGCAACGAGCAGCAATTGAGATAGCAGCGTTTGCCAGTTTATTACGTTTGCCACTTTATTTTCCTCCTAGGACTTTGCTAATTACTGCCAAGGGCGGTTTTCAATGTATGGTATGTAGTATGCTGTTCGCTAGTCTGTTCTCTTCTAAGGGCTTTGCAGCCACTAGGGCCGCCCCGGTGGCGCAGTGGTCTAAGGCGTTGGCCTCTGATCATTCGTCCGTAAGGGGTCCGGGTTCGAATCCCGGTCAGGCATGGATGTTGTGTTTGTCTTACGGCACTGGCTCTCTCCCTTCCCTGGAACCAGTGACCCTAAATTAGGGACGGGCGACTGCTTATAGCCCATTGAGTTGCTCACGGTGGTCGTTAAACCTCCAAACAAAAAAAAAAAAAAAAAAAAGCAGCCACTAGGGCCAGGGCCATAGCTAGAGGTATTGGCGCCCGGGCCAAGCAGTAAAATTGGTTCCCCCTGTGCCAGTGTAACTGGAACAGGTGGCGGGGTTTTTTTATTGGAGGTTTAACGACCACCGTGAGCAACTCAATGGGCTATGAGCAGTCGCCCGTCCCTAATTTAGGGTCACTGGTTATAGGGAAGGGAGAGAGCCAGTGCCATAAGACAAACACAACATTCATGCCTCACCGGGATTTGAACCCGCACCCCGTTCGGACGAATGATCAGAGGCCATCGCTTAGATCACTGCGCCACAAGGGCGGCGAACAGGTGACGGTGTCAGATTTTATTATATACCTGTTTGCAGTTATAGTACAATACCTGCATAATAAAAACATTGTGATTTTTTTGTTATTTGCAATTATTGTCCCGTATATAATTTTGTTTCTTTAATTGGAGGTTTAACGACCACCGTGAGCAAGTCAATGGACTACAAGCAGTCGCCCGTCCCTAATTTAGGGTCACTGGTTCCAGGGAAGGGAGAGAGCCAGTGCCGTAAGACAAACACAACATCCATGCCTCACCGGGATTTGAACCCGGACCCCTTTCGGACGAATGATCAGTAGCCATCGCTTAGACCACTGTGCCACCGAGGCGGCGTATATAATTTGCTAATTGTAAAAAATAGAAACAACGTGTCAATTTTTTATATAAAATATTACTCATAATATAATATTAAAAAAAAAACGTGTTTTTTTTATTGAATTTTTAACGACCACCGTGAGCAACTCAATGGGCTATAAGGTGTCGCCCGTCCCTAATTTAGGGTAACTGGTTCCAGGGAAGGGAGAGCACCAGTGCCGTAAGACAAAGACAACATCCATGCCACACCGGGCCGCCCAGGTGGCGCAGTGGTCTAAGCGATGGCCTCTGATCATTCGTCCGAAAGGGGTCTGGGTTCGAATCCCGGTGAGGCATGGATGCTGTGTTTGTTTTACGGCACTGGCTCTCTCCTTCCTGGAACCAGTGACCCTAAATTAGGGACTGGCGACTGCTTATAGCCCATTGAGTTTCTCACGGTGGTCGTTAAACCTAAAAAAAAATGCCACACCGGGATTCGAACCCGGACCCCTTTCGGACGAATGATCAGAGGCTATCGCTTTAGACCACTGCACCACGCCGCCCCGGTAAGGCGCTGGCCTATGATCATTCGTCCGTAAGGGGTCCGGGTTCGAATCCCGATGAACATGGATGTTGTGTTTGTCTTACGGCACTGGCTCTCTCCCTTCCCTGGAGCCAGTGACCCTAAATTAGGGACGGGCGACTGCTTATAGCCCATTGAGTTGCTCACGGTGGTCGTTAAACCTCCAATCAACACAACAACACAACACACTGCACCACCGGGGCGGCACACATATATATATATATATTTTTTTTTTCAGTTGTTTTTTTTTTTTTGATTGGAGGTTTAACGACCACCGTGAGCAACTCAATGGGCTATAAGCAGTCGCCCGTCCCTAATTTAGGGTTACTGGTTCCAGGGAAGGGAGAGAGCCAGTGCCGTAAGACAAACACAACATCCATACCTGACCGGGATTCGAACCCGGACCCCTTACGGACGAATGATCATAGGCCAACGCCTTAGACCACTGCGCCACCGGGGCGCCTTTCAGTTGTTCATAAGCACTAGAGGTAGCAATTAAATATAAATGAAAATTATTCTTCATTCAAACTATGTACAATGTTTTTTCTTTCTCCTGTAATCCCTATGAAGGCCGCCCTGGACGCGGTGGCGCAGTGGTCTAAGGCGTTGGCCTCTTATCATTTGTCCGAAAGGGGTCAGGGTTCGAATCCCGGTCAGGCATGGATGTTGTGTTTGTCTTACGGCACTGGTTCTCTCCCTTCCCTGGAACCAGTGACCCTAAATTAGGGACGGGCGACTGCTTATAGCTCATTGAGTTGCTCACGGTGGTAGGTGTTGCGACTTCTGAGCTCCGTCAATTCGTGCGTATTTTGTGTGTTTTTTTTTTTTTTTTTTTTTGATTGGAGGTTTAACGACCACCGTGAGCAACTCAATGGGCTATAAGCAGTCGCCCGTCCCTAATTTAGGGTCACTGGTTCCAGGGAAGGGAGAGAGCCAGTGCCGTAAGACATACACAACATCCATGCCTGACCGGGATTCGAACCCGGACCCCTTACGGACGAATGATCAGAGGCCAACGCCTTAGACCACTGCGCCACCGGGGCGGCATTTGTGTGTTTCTAGAGAGTTGTGTATCCCAAGTTTCGCAGCATTTTCCCTTTGAAAGGTTCCGCTATCGTTTGTGATTACTCCCAGATTGGTGAGTTGCTTTTTTCTTTTACTATTACAACTTGTTTATCTCTCGGCCGAGCTGGTCGAAGCTACGATAGTCGGCGCCATTGCAAATGGCGTCTTCCGGCAGTGAGGCTCCGGATCAGGATCTCACTTCCGGTGTTCCTTCGCTGTTGATGACAACCTCTTCTTCTTCCATGGGTGCTGCTTCGCTGCCCTCCCCACGTGGCGGCGTTGCACTGCCCTCAACTCGTGACGTGAACAACCCCTTTAATCAGGCTGTTCCGTTGCCTTCTCACTCATCTCAAGCTGCCACCACCTTCGTTGCTGACGATGACGTAATGGATGTCTCGTGCAACGGAGCCTTCCCCATGTCATCTAAACCTCTGATGTCATCGTTTACGTATGCCAATGCCATGGCCTCTTCCACTGTGCAACGCCCCCGCAAGGCGTGTACGCCGGCGCCGAAGCTCTCCAATCACAACTACAACGTGACGGAAATACCATTTCTTTGGAAATTCCCCAAGACTCGCCAGCAGGTACTGCTTTCACTACGATCTTAGACAGAGGTGTTGTCTTTGAATCCTTGCCAAACACCTTCTTCAAAGATTATTCCACCGCTTTAAAGCGGCAATTTCCAAAACATGCCATTTCTCACATGTTTCGGCGAGGCCGAACGATTGTGGTTTACTTTTCCAAGGCCGACTCTGCTCGTGCTGTGACGAATGCCGGTCTCACCATTGGTGATCAACATCTTCTTCCCAGCCCAGTTGCCGAGCGCCCATTGAATGTGTCCTTCTACCCGGTACCCCCGGAGGTGACCGATACAGTTTTATTTGTGGTTCTTGCGTCATTCGGCCACGTGGTTGGAACGATTCAGACATATTCTGCTGCCCCTAAAGACCCCGACGACAACACCCTGCTCGGCGCTCGGCGCGTGGGTAGAGTTGTTTTTTCTTCCCCGGAGGACATCCAGACCATCCCGACTCAATTCAAAGTCAAGTGCGGTAACCAGATCCGCTATATTGATGTGCTCACTGAACATCACTGCAGCAAATGCAAGAAGTTTGGGCACTTTTACAAGCAGTGTCGCACTGCTGATGCTACCCACAAGATTCACCGCAGGTGACTTCTCTTCAATCCTCTGACTCGCCCTTGCCTCCACGACTTTCGTCTGAAGCCCCTCTGAGACGAGAAAGGGCTCCGTCATCGACTGGTGTGCAGCCATCTCTCTCCGCGACTGACTTTCCAGTGCTGCCGGAGTCCTCCACATTCCGCGCCCCCGATCCACCTGCCGCCTCCGCGGACGACCGTGTCTTGTCAGCTACTGAAGTATCAATTGCAGATACTGACAGCGCTTCCACCAGTACGGAACAGACCATGAGTGACACCTCCGAGCCTGATCACAGCGCTCGCCAAGATAAGAGGACAGCGCCCAAATCTCCTCGCAACACCACCAAGCGAGGGAGAGCTGCTGGGAGCTCCACTCGCTCCTCGTCCCGGACCCGCCAGAAACCATCTTATCTTCAAGACTTTGATACCACTTCTGACCCTTCCTCTACAATGGTTTCATATGAAGACTTTGATCAGAATCTTCGCGACACATCGTTCCCGTCTTTGCCTCTTACGTATGAGGAGTTACATGCTCTCACCTGTTACACGCAAAAAGCGCACGGCTTCCTCCAGTATGCGAAGACCCATGAAGCTGGACTTCCTGCAATCCTGCAACAGCTTTCCGATCTGGATAAGCTTGTGGACAATTCTTCTTACTTATCTGGTCCTTCCGCTAAGACGGCCAAGTTCATTCGTAAACAGATCCACGGACTCAAGATTTCTATCACCAGGCTCACCGCGTCGCCGGGTGACCTGGCACTTTCACGGTAGTTTCCTTTAACTGTCGGGGGTTTGGATCCCCCGCGGTGAATTCCGCCGTGCATGAGGACCTTTCGGCAATTTGTGCCGACGTCCTCCTGCTCCAGGAAACGTGGTGCTCGCCTACAACACCTTTCCATCAGTGGCGCCGATGGCAGTACACCTTCCATCATGCCCATCATGTACTGCGTTCAGGCGGAATTGCTGTCGGAATACATCACCGTTTTCGCCCATCTATCACTTCTGTTGCTGTTACCAACTTATTTACCGATCAATTACAACGTTTTACATTTTGCATCAATTGTGTACCATATCATATCTTTAATGTGTATATTCCTACTGACGACTCTCAACTCCTTCCGCTTTTTCATTGCTTTCAGGCTGCGCTTGAAGCGGTCCCCCCGGGGACTTTTGCATCCTCGGGGGTGACTTCAACTGCACTCTACACCCGTTGCTTGACCGCACGTCTACAGGAGGGGAGCACCGCTCCCTTCTTGTCGATCTGCTTACTCAACTTATTACCGATCCCCATTTTGTTGATTCGTACCGGCATCTTCACCCGGACACCATTTCTTATACTTGGCGGAATTCACCAACACAAGGTTCGGCGGCAGCACGTCTCGATCGCATATATGTCATCCCACCGCTGCTTCCAGCGATCACTACGGCGAGACATCATCCATCTACCTCTTCCGAATATTCTGCTGTGGCGCTTACCATCTGCGTTTCCTCTCTCCCGCCTTCCAGACAACGCTCCTGGACCTTCGATGATTCTTTACTCTTGGATGTGGCGTTTTGCGCCGACGTCCGCCGTTTTCTTGCTGATAGACAACATCTCATCAGTACCGCTTCCAGTACCCTTCGTCTATGGTTAGACATCAAACACGATCTTCGTCTGCTCGTACGCCGTCTTTCGTTCGCTATTCGTAACGAACGTGCGAAGGATATTTGTAATCTCCGTTGCTCCTTAGCTGCAATCCCCTTACAAGATCCCGCTTACCTTGTTGTTCAGGATGCTTTACGAGCGAAACTCCATCCGCTCGCCGTGGAGGCTACTCGCAGGCTGAAGATGCTTCATCTTTCTTCACCGGAGATTTCCTACGAGGAGCTCTCACGTACCGAAAGAACACACCGTACGTCGCAGACGCTACGCCACCTTCGCCTGCCTGATGGTACTATCTCATCTGACCCTTCACGTCTCTGCACGGAAGTTCGGCGCTTTTTCCAGGACAAATTTCGTGCGGTGGTGCCTACTGATGCTATCTCTTCCTCCCCTCTTTTTTCAGCTCTGCCTCAGGTCCCACCCCGACTCTGTGATCCTCTTCTTTCCGCCTTCTCTCCTGCTGAATTTCGGGAGGCGTTTGCCTCCCTTAATTCACGCGCACCCCCGGGACCTGACGGCCTTCCCTTCTCCTTTTACCGCGCCTTCCTCCCGTTTTTGATGCCCTTTCTTCTCGCTTGCTTTTCTTGCGCCCAAACCTCTTTCGCACTGCCGCCGGAGTTTACTGTAGCGCATATCATCTTGCTGCCCAAAAAGGGAGACCTTTTGGACTTGCGAAACTGGCGCCCCATTTCCATTCTCAATCTAGACTAAAAGCTTTTCACAAAACTTCTCTCTCGCCGCTTGAACTCTGTGCTTCCCTTTCTTATCTCCCCCGACCAGTCCTACACTGTGCCTGGTCGGTCCATTTCTAACAACATCTCCTTCCTCCAGAACATAGTTTTTCTCGCCCGCACCCTCTCAGAACCCCTCGCCCTGTTTAACCTTGACCAGAGTTCAGCATTCGACAACATCTCCCACGACTTTCTTTCTGCCACTCTTCACGGCTTTGGCCTTCCTTCCTCCTTCGTTTCTCTCCTTCTCAACCTCTATCGGGGCGCTTTCTTCCACGTCCGGACGGCCTCCTTTTTAACGGCGCCTGTACCTTTTCTTCGAGGAATCCGGCAGGGCTGTCCCCTCTCAGGGCAACTCTTCGCCATTGTCTTTGAACCATCCCTCCTGGCTGCTCGTAGATCACTCCTGTCTACTCTTCCTCCGTCAGTTGCCAGCACTAGGCACCATGAGTGCGTACTTACAGCGTTTGCAGATGACGCAACCTTCTGTCTCCGCCAGGACGTCCAGTTCGGCAATCTTCTCTCCACCTACCATCTTTACGCTACTGTTTCTGGCGCTTCGCTTAATGTCACCAAAAGTACTGGTTTGTGGTGTGGGTCGTGGATGGGCCGGACCGATACCCCCTGGGGTGCGGTCTGGTCCTCCTCGACTCAGAAGATCCTTGGAGCCCATATCGGTCACCCCTATACTGCGGGCCTTTTGACATGGACCAGTTTGCAGTCTAGTTTACGTCATCAAGCAGCGTTTTGGAGATTTGCGATTCCCATTACTTCTTACTGTCAGCGAGCTCACATTGGCCGCCCCGGTGGCGCAGTGGTCTAAGGCGTTGGCCTCTGATCATTCGTCCGTAAGGGGTCCGGGTTCGAATCCCGGTCAGGCATGGATGTTGTGTTTGTCTTACGGCACTGGTTCTCTCCCTTCCCTGGAACCAGTGACCCTAAATTAGGGACGGGCGACTGCTTATAGCCCATTGAGTTGCTCACGGTGGTCGTTAAACCTCCAAACAAAAAAAAAAAAAAAAAAAAAAAAAGCTCACATTGTTCGACGATACTTACTCTCCCTCTGCACCTATTCCTGGACCTCCACCGTCTTCTTGTCAACCCGCCTGACGGAACTCAACAGCATCTTTACTTCAGTAATCTGGGCCTCCAAGCACTGGTCAGCCGCTCCGACGCTATATCTCCCTGTCAAGCATGGGGGCATTAATCTTATAGATGTTCACTGTTACTATCGTGCATACCGCATCGCCTCCTTCCTTCGTCTCGTCACTTCGCCTTCTCCTTCTCTTACACTTTCTCTTGACGTTATTCTTTCTCTTCGCGATCCATCCTTCACTCTTCTTCTTTTCCTCAGGATGGACTACTTTACTATTCCCTCTTCAAACTTTCCTACTATTTTATCTGAGGCTCTAGCGCTTTTCCGTTCCCTCCCTCTCTCTCGCTCTCCTCCTACCGCCACCCTGGATCTCCTTGCAGAACCACTCTTTTTCTCTACCCTGGTTCACCCCCGATCAACCTTTCTTTCTTTTTTTCTCATGGTTCTGTGCCGGCATCCTAACCGTGCAGGCCCTCATTAATCCCGATTTTTCCTGGAAACCCCTCGACTTACTCTTTTCCACCCCAACTCCTTCCCTTGAGGACGACTATGCCCTTCTCCGTTTCTCTCTTCAGCTTCTCTATCCTTCTCTTGTTTCTGACAACGGCCTCCTCGTCGTCCCCGGCCCCAGCCTCCTTCTCCCTTTCTTTCTTCCTTTTCGTGACTCTGTCGCCCCTGTCCTTTCTTTTACTACCGCTGCCCTGTATCGTCTCCTTCGAGCTCCCTCTGAGTCCCCCCATCCCATTTCCGGGGTTTCTCCTTCCTCCTCCCTGGCCGTTTGGTCTGCTTCTTCTTCCCCCTTTCTTCTCCGCTAGAACGTAACACCCACTGGCGGTTCCTTCATCGCCGGCTCCCTGTCCCCCATCTTCTCTATCGAATGTCTCTTATCTCTTCTCCTCTCTGTCCTTTCTGTGGCGTTGATGGAGACGTCGCTCATATGTACTGCCACTGCCCTATCTTGCTGTCACTTCTTCATACTGTTTTCCGGTTAGCTGACATAATTTGCTCCCAGGACTTGCCGTTTCAAGCATATCCGTGGCTGTTGCTCACAAAACATCCGCCCACCCGCCTTCCGAATGCCTGCTGCTTTCTTTTTGTACTTACCAAGCAAGTGATTCACTCATTTCATCAATCTCTCAGGAATTCTCCTGAACTTCCATCCCTTCTGTCGGCCGGTGGGCGGCTGCGGGCTAGCTTTTCGGGGCCGGCTTGTGGCGCGCCTCCGGTTGGAACTCACAGCTGCAACTTCCGCACACACAATCGCCACCTTTCAGAACACCTGGGCCCAGCGCACCGGGTGGTTTTCTATTCATGGTTCTGCCATCCTACTGGTGACTTGATTGTGTCCTCTTTTGGATTGTCTTTGTTTTGGTGTTTGGCTGTTCTCTTCACCTTGCTAGTACCTTGCTTACTGAGTTATTTTACTTATTTTTGTTCTGCTCCAGCAGGCTGTGCTTCTGCATGTAAATATGTATAGTATGTTACTTGCTCTTCACTTTTCTTGTTTTTCTTAGCATTGTATATTAAGTGGTTTCTGAACTGTTTTGTGATCTTCTGATATGTCAGTGCGCACCACTCATGTTATTATGCACTGTGCTCCTATGTAGTGCTGAGTTCGAAACTTTAACTTCACTGTTTATTTATTGTGCATCCTGTATTTTTTAATGTATTCTCAGGCTCTATATATTGTATCACAGGTCATTGACCTATAGTCTTTTACGTGTGTTCAGTGTCACAGGTCTTTTTTTTTTTTTGATTGGAGGTTTAACGACCGCCGTGAGCAACTCAATGGGCTATAAGCAGTCGCCCGTCCCTAATTTAGGGTCACTGGTTCCAGGGAAGGGAGAGAGCCAGTACCGTAAGACAAACACAACATCCATGCCTGACCGGGATTCGAACCCGGACCCCTTACGGACGAATGATCAGAGGCCAACGCCTTAGACCACTGCGCCACCCGGCTGTCACAGGTCTGTACCCATTGTGGGTTTTTAGCATTTTGTTTTTATCCTTTTGGGTGGCTATGCCCCTTATTCATGTATATATCATTTTCATGTATCATTCATGTTTTTCTCTGTATTCTTTCCTTGTCCAGTGTGACGAGCTGTATCATGCCTTTTGTCAATAAAATGTTGAAATGCTCACGGTGGTCGTTAAACCTCCAATAAAAAAAAAAAAAAAACCTCCAACAACAAAAAAAAAAAAAGAAATAGAAACAACGTGTCAATTTTTTATATAAAATATTACTCATAATATAATATTTAAAAAAAAAACGTGTTTTTTTTATTGAATTTTTAACGACCACCGTGAGCAACTCAATGGGCTATAAGCAGTCGCCGGGCGCAGTGGTCTAAGCGATGGCCTCTGATCATTCGTCCGAACGGGGTCCGGGTTCGAATCCCGGTGAGGCATGGATGTTGTGTTTGTCTTACGGCACTGGTTCTCTCCCTTCCCTGGAACCAGTGACCCTAAATTAGGGACGGGCGACTGCTTATAGCCCATTGAGTTGCTTACGGTGGTCGTTAAACCTCCAATCAAAAAAAAAAAAAAAAAAAAAAAGCAGTCGCCGGTCCCTAATTTAGGGTAACTGGTTCCAGGGAAGGGAGAGAACCAGTGCCGTAAGACAAACACAACATCCATGCCACACCGGGCCGCCCCGGTGGCGCAGTGGTCTAAGCGATGGCCTCTGATCATTCGTCCAAAAGGAATCCGGGTTCGAATCCAGGTGAGACATGGATGTTGTGTTTGTCTTACGGCACTGGCTCTCTCCCTTCCTAGAACCAGTGACCCTAAATTAGGGACGGGTGACTGCTTATAACCCATTGAGTTTCTCACGGTGGTCGTTAAACCTAAAAAAAAATAAATGCCACACCGGGATTCGAACCCGGCCCCTTTCGGACGAATGATCAGAGGCTATCGCCTTAGACCACTGCACCACCGGGGCGGCACACACACATATATATATATATATATATATATATATATATATATATATATATATATATATATATATATATATATATATATATATATCACCTGGGATGCAAGGTCAGGTGATGCGTAACATCACAGCCTCTCCTTGACAAATGTCAACCCCGCCTTCTCGTGGTGCATCCTGTTCCCACTAAAGGGGCTCTGACGACCGCCCATAGCGGTATAACTATACCATCGGGATCAGAGGAAATTCTATCCCACACTCACCAACCCGCTTGGCCAGCGTGGTGAGTTATGGCCAAACCCCTCCAAAATGATTCCACAACTTAAATCTTGGCCCTCAGTCTCCGGCAGCTGGAATGTACCTGGCCAAGGCAGCGGCCAGTGCGACATGAAGGCAGAGGGTGCTAAGAATCCCGGAGGACCGGACTAGGCTGCCATCTGATGCTGACCTTGGCTACTTACAATGGACGCTCCCTATCTTCTGATTCAAGGCTTCTTGAATTGGAAGAGGAACTACAAAGGATCAAGTGGGACATCGTGGGGCTAAGTGAGGTAAGGAGAAAAGGAGAAGATCTCATCGAACTGAAAAGTGGACATCTCTTCTACTATCGTGGGACAGATACTGGCAGAACTAGTGGTGTTGGATTTATAATAAACAAGAAACTGAAGGATAAAGTTGTAGAAGTTGAAAGTTCCTCTGACAGAGCTGCACGACTTGTTATCCAACTCTCGAAAAGATACCAGGCTCAGATTATTCAAACTTATGCACCCACCACAAGTCATCCTGAAGAAGAAATTGAAGAATTTTATGAGGAAATTTGTCATCTAAATAATAAAGGTAAGCAGCACTTGAAAATAATTATGGGAGATTTCAATGCAAAAATAGGGCAACGGCAACAGAATGAAACTTCAGTAGGTAAATTCGGTCATGGCAACAGAAACCAGCGTGGAAATACTCTCGTTGAGTTTGCAGAGGCAGAAGGGTTTTTCATCTTGAACTCCTTCTTCAAGAAAAAGCCACACAGGAAATGGACATGGAGACATCCAAATGGGACGACAAGTGAAATTGATTTTATTATGTGTAACAAAAAATTCGTCATAGAAGACTGCAGTGTGCTAAACAAGTTCAACACAGGTAGTGACCATAGATTGGTGAGATGTAAGATGCACCTCAACACTAAACTTGAACGTGGCAAGCTCATAAGACAAACAAAATCTATTGACATAACCAACCTTAAAAAACACCATAATACCTTCAAGTTAGAACTGAAGAACAGGTTCTCTGCTTTAGAAGGCCTAACATCGGAAGAAGTGGACATCTCTAAAGTTAACAGAAAAGTAACCAAAGCTCTTATGGAAACAGCAACAAAATTAGCTGGGTCTAAGAACAAGTTGCATGTGAACAAATTATCAGGAAAAACCAAAATGTTGATGCAAAAAAGAAGAGAGATGAGGACAACTAAAGAAGATGTGACTTCCAAAGTGGAATATATAGAGCTATGCAAGACAGTACGAAAAAGTATCACTGAAGACGTAAGGAAATTCAACTGTGAACTAGTGAGGAAAGCAATTGAAAACAACCAAAGCCTAAAGATAGCAAAGGGACATCTCAGTAAGGGAAGAAAACAGATTATGGCACTGAGAAAAGAAGATGGTTCTGTAACAAGAAATAGAGGCGAAATTTTGACAAGAGTGAAAGATTTCTACTCCAAATTATATGAAAGGGATGATATATGCACTCCAGACATCATGAAAGATACCAGTACCAGAGTTCCTCCAGTCCTTCCAGCAGAAGTTGCACATGCAATCAAGAACATGAAGCGAGGAAAAGCTCCAGGAGAAGATGGAATTACTGTAGACATCATACAAGAAGCAAGTGGAGAAATCGAAACAGTACTCGCCCAAATTTTCACTCTATGCCTTAATGAAGGAAAGATTCCTGAGGATTGGAACACCGCTACAATGATCCTGCTACATAAGAAAGGTGACATTGAGGATCTCGGAAACTACAGACCTATCAGCCTCCTATCAGTAGTTTATAAAATCTTCACTAAAGTTCTTTCACACCGCTTGAAGGTAGCACTAGACATGGCTCAACCGAGAGAACAAGCTGGATTCAGGAGTGGCTACAGCACAATAGATCATATCCACGTGCTGAGAGAACTAATTGAAAGAGCGAGGGAATATGAACTTCCATTGTGCATGGCTTTTATCGATTATGAAAAAGCCTTTGATTCGGTGAAACCATCAGCAGTTACAATGGCTCTGAAAACCTGCGGTATTGAAGATGCATACATTAATATTATTAATAACATCTATGAAAATGCAAATGCAAAGATTAGGCTGTTTGAAAATACAACACACGTAAAAATTGGAAAGGGAGTGAGACAAGGTGACACCATATCTCCGAAGCTCTTTAATGCCACATTGGAGGGTGTTTTTCAGTCGCTGAGCTGGGAAAACAAGGGGATAAAGATTAATGGAGATTATCTAACCCACCTTCGTTTTGCTGATGACGTAGTCATTTTTGCAACTACCCCATCAGAGCTGCAGAGTATGATCCAGGAACTTGCTGACAAGAGTAAAGAAGTGGGATTAAAAATGAACTTTCAGAAGACAAAAGTGATGTTCAATGCTTTTACAAGAAATGAAGATTTATCGATTGATGGAGAAAAGCTGGAGATAACAGACACGTACGTTTATCTTGGACAGCAGATATCAAGTGAGGGTCACATTGATGAAGAAATTAATCGGCGTATAAAACTTGCCTGGAGAGCTTTTGGAAGAAACAGCATAATTTTCAAGAGCAATATGCCATTATGTCTTAAAAGAAAAGTGTTTGATCAATGCATCCTTCCAGTGCTTACGTATGGTGCAGAGACGTGGACCTTAACTAAAAGAGACATACAAAGGCTGCAGACAACTCAAAGAAGCATGGAGAGGTGCATGCTTGGTGTAACCAGGAGAGATAAGAAGAGGAACTCGTGGATCCGAAAAATGACAAGAGTGGAAGACATCATGATCAGAGTTAAATCCCTGAAATGGCAATGGGCTGGACATACTGCCAGAAGGACAGATCATCGATGGACAGCCGAAATTTTAGATTGGATTCCAAGGGACAGGAAAAGACCCAGAAGAAGACCACATAGGAGATGGGTGGATGAAATTCGAAAGTATGCAGGGGTGACATGGAGGAGACTGGCACAAGACAGACCGTTGTGGAGGAAACTTGGGGAGACCTTCGTCCAGCAGTGGATTGATAATGGTTGACAATGATGATGATGATGATATATATATATATGATTGGCAATCTCAGCGGTCCGCTCTCTCTCTAGCGGCAAAAGGAAGAATTAATGTAGTACGGGTAACGTTTTCGGCTGAATGCTTGGCTGTTGGTAGATCGCTCATTACGTTCAGTTGTCGTAGTTTGGTGTATTTTTGCATTCATTCTGGAATTAGAGAGTTGTATAATGGAGAATTCCGTGAAGAAGAACAAATCATATTGTTGTGTCCCGCAATGTCGTTCCCAAGGTTTCAGCTATGTTTTTCACAAGTTAGTATAAACGTTTGTGCCTTGCGTTTGAAATCCTTCCAGTTAAATGCTACTAACCTAGTAACGTCTTTGAATGAATAATAAACAAGGCAGCATGTTTTTATTGCATAGTAGTAATTAAAAAATCCGCATTTCTACATAATCTTGAAAACAAATAATTGCTGTTATCCGTATAAATTTAAACTTCATTATGGAACAAGATTTGCAATGTTCTGTCAACAGTCATCGGTTCAAAAACGCGGAACCCAATGATGATCAACAATTACCAATTCACAAACACTTTTAGGAACAGAATGTTCAAAAATTACAAATGTTATTGTTGACAGTATTGAAAATGGATCCTGGGAAACGTCAAGTGAAACGAAATGTCAGCTTTTAATAGTAATCCGGATTAGAACACCACTGTCGGTATTACTATATCACTTGCCTGAAAATGTAAAAATAAAAATTACGTGTTACAGTAAAGCATTACTGCTACACAGTACTTACACCTTCCACTTCTGCCCGCTTTACAAGAGCACTCAAATGACTTTATAGAAATTTCACTGTTACTTGTATCTAAAACACCGTTGATGGAGTGAGGCGACGACGTTATTGCCGTGGACTGAATGCAGTGCGAAACTATGAGAATTTCTCTTCCATCTTCCTTCTTAATTCCACAAGAAATTATATGGCCTACATTAACAATCACTTCCCCTTCTTTAATGCATCTTGAATTTTTGGAAGCGTCCACGAATTTCATTATTTCAAGGATTGAAAGCGACAAACCAGCCATTCTGACATTCGACTTTATGGAAACACGTGCGACGTTACCCGTACTAGAGAAGTTTGTTGACGTTTGCGCAGCGCCTCCTATAGTTCGTTGAGGTTCCCAATCGTTCGTCCGAACGGGTCCGGGTTCGAATCCCGTTGAGGTATGGATGTTGTGTTTGTCTTTCGGCACTGGCTCTCTCCCTTTCCTGGAACCAGTGACCCTAAATTAGGGACGGGCGACTGCTTATAGCCCATTGAGTTGCTCACGGCGGTCCTTAAACCTTCAATCAAAAAGAAAAAAAATCCCTCTGAAGGGTTTATATTCTTTGGTTTACCTTTCATCTTCTTGGGCCGCCCCGGTGGCGCAGTGGTCTAAGGCGCTGGCCTCTGATCATTCGTCCGTAAGGGGTCCGGGTTCGAATCCCGGTCGGGCATGGATGTTGTGTTTGTCTTACGGCACTGGCTATCTCCCTTCCCTGGAACCAGTGACCCTAAATTAGGGACGGGCGACTGCTTATAGCCCATTGAGTTGCTCACGGTGGTCGTTAAACCTCCAATCCAACCAACCAACCAACCATCTTCTTGGTTTTAATCCACATTTTGTTGGCAATGCTAGTCAGTAATTCAAATTGCATGAGCTAGGTTGGATTAGTTTCCGAAGTTTAGTAGATGCTTGTAATTAATTGTAAGTTGTTTTCTGTGTGATTGTGTTCTGTTTAATATACTGCAACTATGGCATTAAATCCTCAATATGAGGCCATCAGCAAGACTTTTATCCAGCAATTTTATACATGTTTTGATGATCCCAGCCAACGGGCCAACTTGGCTAATTTTTACAATGTAAGTAAAATCATATTTTCTAGCAAAAGAAAAAAAAAAAAAAAAGGAGGAGAATTTCACGTTGTATAAATGAAGTGCCCATATTAATTTTTTTGTTTTGTTTTTGCCGTGTAATTGTACAATTGCACTAGTGTGTTTTAATCTAAGGGTCGTTTGTGGTTTTAAAGAGTTGTGTTGCCCCTTTCAGATTTTTAATTTCTGTTGAAATTGTATAATATTCAGTGGTGGACAGTATCAGCACACTTGGAATTTTTGAAAAAAAAAAAAAAATTTTTGGAGACAAAAACATGTACACATACTTAAGAATAATATAAAGTATATTACATCAATTTAAACAAGTTTCAAATGAATAATTAGAAAGTTGATGAAATTTCCAATGCATCAAAACAAAGGACAAATTTATTGGCACATAAAACAACAAAAATATGATAGTTAATATTTGAAACAATAAAGGCGAACGAGTGAGAGAGGGCGGAGAAACTCTTCCCACCTTCAAAATGGGGAAAGAAAGTTTATTTGATTCAGCTGGAGTTATATACAAATTTGAATCGGAATGTCAGGGAAATGTATTCATATTGTATCGGGATTTATAAAAAAATCTTGTTAGAAGCAGTCGCTAAACTTCTCTAAGGTTCTATTTATTTTAAGAAAAGGTAAGTCAAAATATTTCTGTGTAACTTTGTTGGAAAATAGGTTACTACATGACTGCCATTCTTCCGTCCTGGGGACGGATTTCCATCTTTTTAAAATTTTGGAAACATGTCATGATAAATTATTTTAAAGCACTGTTCCCCCTTTTTGCTTTTCCCTTTGAAAATTGCTTCAAGATTGTATTTCTGCAATCAGTGAAAATGTGGCGTTGCACCAAATGTTTTAAAAAGTTCTAACACAATTACATACCTACCAAGTTTTGTATCTTATCTGTTGGAAAGAGCCTTTTTTTCAGATTTCATCACATTTCGGGAAGTTTGGCGGGCCGCCTCGGTGATGCAGTAGTCTAAGCGATGGCTTCTGATCATTTGTCCGTAAGAGGTCCGGGTTTGAATCCCGGTGAGGCCTGGATGTGGTGTTTGTCTTATGGCACTGGCTCTCTCCCTTCCCTGGGACCAGTGGCCGTAAATTGGGGACGGGCGACTGCTTATAGCCCATTGAGTTGCTCACGGTGGTCGTTAAACCTCCAATCAAAAAAAAAAAAAAAAAAAAAGTTTGGCAGATGCGTGTCCTACATCTGCAGTTCCCCGCTGGAACGAAGGAAAATGAATTGCTTCTTTTGACAATCGTTTTGCCCTCCGTTACCGTGAAAGCCTGGAAATTATTTTCAACTCATTGACTTGCAATTCCGAATCTCCTCTCTACATCCCGATGATCTGAAGATCAATTCTAAGTTTTGGCTACAAAAATAGAAAAAATTCAAATGTAGAATCTGGCAACAATCTTAGTCCTCCATTGGCGTGATGAAGACCTAAGATAAGGTCGAAAGCTCCCAACTTACGAACATTCTTGTAAAAGTTTTTTCATGTAACGTAACTAGCGTGATCAAGTTACCTTTATTTGTTATTATTGTTGTGTGTTTTGCCCATCATCGTCATCCAGCTGAATTTTTTGAGGCCACGGAAATGCCCAGAAAATGTTTCGTGATTTTCAGCGTTTATTTTTCTGACAGTTTTTTTTTTTTTTTTCCTAAGTCTGTTTCTTGGTTTTTAATTGTTTTCAATAGTATTCTTCATTTCTTATTTTTTCGTAATAGTGGAAAAGAGCGACCTCTCACTTTTAGAGTTTTTCGTAATGAAATGCACGTTTTGCTTTTTCGTACAGTAATCAATAGAGTTCGCAGTTTTACATACCCCTCCCCAATATTTAAAACTAAATTAAATTTCAAACTCTGTGCTTAATCTGCCTGTGATGGGATCGGCGCCATTTCCGTTACGCGTAAAATCGTTTTCACGGCAGAGTGATGAGCTACGGTAGTACCGATTTTTGGAATTAATTTCGCTTAAAATGTTTTGCCATTCCATAGTCACCTCTTGCTACATCAAGGAACAGAGCGCAGGCATTTTGCCATTTTCTTAACGAAAATTTCAAAACAGACACTACCTACTCACCGTGAAGAGGAAACCATTGCATATCAGAATATAATATACGGCGATGGATAGTTGAAGTTCTGATTTTGAACTTTAATTTCTCGTCAAACAAAAGGAAAAGGCGCCTTTTATTTCCTGAAAAAATAGCTAAGGAATGGGAAAACATTCATTTTCAGCGAAGTTTAAAACGCAGTATTGCCACATCTTCAGTACAACTGTTAAGTTGGGGTAGGGGGCAAGTATATATATATATCCTCTTTGCCACATTGATTGATAATGCCCAACTCTTCAGACTGAGTGTCTTGATTTTCAGTCTTTGCTTGAGCACATTAGTGGCAACCATGAGGTTACTAATTGATTTAGTTTTACTTGCTAGTCATGTAAATGTTTTGCTAGCAAACTAATTTGATCACTAGCAAAATTTGCTAGTGAGCATAAAAGATAAAAAAAATTTCTGTTCGTAGCGCACAATAAAATCCAATTATTGGCATTAATAAACCGATTACTGTACACCAATAATAAACATAATTTACAAAATTTTAAAAACAACTGAAAAAATGGATTTTATTGTGCACTTAAAACTACTTTGATTTTACAAAATTTGAATCAGTTTTCAGGAAAGTAGTTTTTGACCATTAGTTACTGAAAATAGGATAACTTTCTAGCTTGTAATGGAAATTTTTAGCTATTTCGTCGTAAGTTTTTAAACTTGAAAGTAGAGTATTAGATGTTATAAGACACCTGTGAAACGTGATTTCAGGCAGGTTTTTTTTTTTGGTGAATGTGTACTTTAGCATCCTAAATTATTTGGCTAAAAATTTCGAAAAAATGAGATACATATTTTAAAGTATGCAGTTTAATAGCAAATGGGGCCGCCCCGGTGGCGCAGTGGTCTAAGGCGTTGGCCTCTGATCATTCGTCCGTAAAGGGTCCGGGTTCGAATCCCGGTCAGGCATGGATGTTGTGTTTGTCTTACGGCACTGGCTCTCTCCCTTCCCTGGAACCAGTGACCCTAAATTAGGGACGGGCGACTGCTTATAGCCCATTTGAGTTGCTCACGGTGGTCATTAAACCTCCAATCAAAAAAAAAAAAAAAAAAAAAATAGCAAATGGTAAAAAAAATTCATCTTCAAAAAGCATTTTCAAGAGTTTTACCACAAAACTTACCTTCAAGTATGACTCTGTCTTAGTCTATAAACGCTGCAGTGGTGACCTCAAGCTTCGCTCCATTGAAACGAAGGTTTGCTCCAGTGGCCTATTCACGGGCGGAAGACTACAAGAGGAACCGGTTACGCTCTTGCCTGAAAAGGGTTCCATTTTGTAGTGCTATGCTACAGAAAATAGCTTATCATTTCTGCCCCAGTTTTTAACATCACAATCTGAGAATTATCGGTACCAAAACTGCACTGGGATACAAAATGAGCTGCGAACCATGCTGTCAATACCAGAACCAAAACTGCACTGGGATACAAAATGGGCTGCGAACCATGGCATCAATACCAGAACCAAAACTGCACTGGGATACAAAATGAGCTACAAACCATGCTGTCAATAACCAGAACCAAAACTGCACTGGGGTACAAACTGAGCTGCAATCCATGCTGTCAATACCAGAACCAAAACTTTCACTTTCTGACTTGCCATCTAACTTCAGTTAGAGAGAACACTACATCTACTTCCTCACTTTTCTAGAAGCAAAAAAAGGCATCTGTATACTTTCTATTTCGTATCAGGGAATCATATGCCCGGCCCAACAACAGGATTTTTGGGCCCCTGGGAAATCTTGAGGTTGGGGCTCCCAAAGTTTCCCTCAGTCCCTCCTCTCCACAAAAACATTTGAGAAGAGTGCAGAATTAATATACTTTAGATTAACGACAGGTACAAAACCCTGTACATGATAAAACAAACTTTCATCAAATTGCTAATATTTTATCAGAATTATTTTATGGTTACGTACTATTCTGAAATTCATTCTTAACTTATACATTGAATCACTTGGCATAACCTTTAAGCTGAAACTTTTTTATTAAATGTTAAGTGCTCAATATTTGAAAACTAAAACAAGGTTACTTTTTTTGTCGAATTAGTTATTAATTTACAAAAACACTTTATAATTAAATATCAAAATAGAATTTTTTTAATAATAAACAGCTTTTGGTTACCTAATAATTCTTAGTTTCTGTAAAATAGTAGCTCTTCTGGCTCTTTTTAGATGCAAAGTTGTCAATTACTTTATAAAAGTTTAAAGTACGAAAAACATCTGCCTCCATGGCAAGAGTAGTTAGTCCACAGTCTTTTTTGTCCTATGACTGATCCATCATAAATTTTGATCCTTTTTAAGATACTGAAGGATCTCTCAGCTCCTGCCACTGACACATTTAGATACAAAGACCAGTTTTTTTTTTTTTTTTTTTTGTGGAAGAGTTAAAAAAAATTGACCTGCTTCCATTGGTAACGGAATTTAGTATGGGAAGTTCCTGTTTTTTCAGTTTTTGTGACAGGGGAACCAAAGCGGTTGCTCTGGGAAGTGCAAATATTTTACTTTTCTGCTAAACCCTTTCGCAAAAAATTTGTGACAAACGTCCACTAGGATCGGCCCTTCCCCCGACGCCTGGTCCTCTGGGCAAATACACCCCATGCCCCGCCCCTCTCATCAGGCAAAAGTACAATGCATTTCTCAGCATGTGTTTTTAAAAACAGACAGAAATGAACTATTTTCTATAACATAGTACTAGAATATGTAACTCTCCTGACAAGAAAGTACCCAGTTCCTCTTGTCTTCCACCAGTGAATTGGCCACTGGAGCGAGACACACAATGACCTTAATTTCAGCGGATTTAAACTTGATGTCACCATGGCATTGTGTTAGGTTTGCTGCAGGTGTGTTGATATCACTGTACTTGTCAGGTAAGTTTTACAGTAAAAATCTTTAAAATGCATTTTATAGATGAAATTTTTGTCACCATTTGCTATTAAATTGCATGCTTTAAAATACGTATATCTAATTTTTTTAAATTTTTAACCAAATAATTTAGGACGCTAAAGTACACATTTTTTTTTTTATCTGCCTTATTGATGTGGCCTATGGGCTGTTCACGCTGACATTTTAAAGAAGTTTCTTTCGTGCGAAAAGAACACTAAATTAAAATTATGTTACTGTTCACTCCCAGCAACTGAGGGTAATGCAACTTGCCGATCATGCAACTCAGCTAGCTTTATCAGTGAAAGCATGTACTCCCTCCCCTTATTCTATCCTCCTTGTGCCAAATCTGTTTTTTTTTTTGTCCAAAACTGTGAGTACATTTAAAATGCTTAATTACATTTCTGACTGGGAATAAACTCTTTTGTTCGAATTACCCAGTGGTCCGCTGGCCATTGGCCAGTCATTTTTTTTTCTATAATTTGTCACAATTTAAAAAATGAATTTCTATTTCTTTTACCTTGCTGTACGGTTTTCTTAGCTTGCAGACTAGTGATAGGTTCATGAAATGCTATTGGATAACAGCTTTTTTTTTTATCCCTCTTGATTTGTAAAGAGTGGAAGCAACACTGGAGTTAGCCAAGAATTATTACAAGTGATAAGTAAAGGAAGTAATTTCAATCTATCCAAAGAAAAAATAAATACAGAAAAATTGGTAATTTAATTGGAAAGCATATGCAACACTTTAGAAAAAGAGGACCAAAGTAAAGCAGACCTCCTCAGAAAAGATTACTACAATAGCCTTACAAAATTCCAGAAGCAACTAAAGAAACCTCAAAAAATTTTTTTTTGGTAATAGTCAATTAAAAGCTCTTAAAGATTTCAGAAAAACTGAAAGTGTAGTTGCTGTGAAAACAAACAAAAGTAAGTTGATTACTATCATGGATAAGAAAGATTATCAAGAAAAGATGGAGAAGAACTAAAAAAGCCTATGTATGAAGAAGTAAAAGAAAACCCATTACCAGATTTGATTAAAAAAGTATCTAAGCTTATTTCATTTCAAAAAAGGAAAACCGGCTTCCTGAAAACTAAATAATTCTCAAAATTACAGTTCAGATTACCTCAAATATATGGAATAGTCAAACTGCATAAAGAACACCACCCAATTAGACCAATAATTGACTCAAAAAACTCTATTCTTTCAAATCTAAACCACTTTTTAAAGTCACACCTTCAGAAGCTTTTAGAAGAGCCACCTAACTTGATAAAAAAAAAAAAAAAAAAAACAACTTAATGCAGCTAAAAGAAAAATTAAAACTTCTTCCAAAATTAGATTCTCCTATTATGGGTAGTTTAGACATAGTGTCTATGTATACTCACATTAATATAGATCAACTTATAGACTTTATAGCAGAAGATTTGGCAGACCTAATAGTTTTTCACAACAAAGAAAAACACTTATTAGTTGGAATTTTTGAAATGCTTACCTTCTCTTTGCAGAACAACTACTTTCAATTTGGGAAAACATTTTTCATTCAAAAATCGGAGCTAGCTATGGGCTCCCCACTTTTAGCTAACTATTATTTGGGAAAACTAGAAGAAAAGATACTAGTACAACCCACATACTTCTGCTTATATAGCAGATACACGAATGACATCTTATTTATAATAGATAGCTCAGAAAGTATTCCAGAAAGAATTCTAGACTCATTCAATGAATTAGATGATTCCCTTAAGTTCACTGTTGAACTTCAAAAAGAAAGAAGAATTAACTTCTTAGATATTACTATCTATTATGAAGATGAAAAATTCCTCACTAGTTGGTATAAAAAACCAATGAATACTAATAGACTATTGGATTTCAATTCCTATCATCCAGTTTCTATTAAGAAAAATGTAGCAAGTCAGTTTTTAGAAAAAAATAATAAAATAGTTTCTACAGCAGATAAAAAAGAAGCCCATAAAGAAGAACTTAGTCATACTTGCAGAAAATAACTATCCTAAAGAAGAAATTGAGAAGCTTCTGAATTTTAATGGTACGAAGAACCCGCAAAAGCAACAAGTAAAATTCACTAGAAAAAGTTCTTATCACAAAGGTTTATTTGAGTCTTTAAAAGAGAATTAGAAGTACAATATTAGGCTAGCTCCAAGTTTAGAGAACAAAGTTAAAATTTTTTCCCTAAAATAGTTCAAAGAGAAAAAGATATTTTAAAAATGCAAGGAGTAGTTTATGAAGTAAAATGTAGTTGTGGACTATCTTACATAGGTGAAACAGGTCGCAGACTAGAAACTCGTATAGCAGAGCATAAAGCTGCTATAAAAAATTGCTCCAACAAGACTGGATTAGATAGGCATGTTGGAGAAACTAGTCACAGCATGGATTGGAATTCCCTTAAAGTCATCAGTTTCCAAAGCAATTTTCAAAAAAGAAAGCTGAAAGAAGGAATAGAAATTGAGAAAAATCAAAATTCCATCATCAATGACTGCAAAGGATTTTCCCTGCCTAACATCTGGCAGGATTTGTTGAAAAATAGCCTAAACCGTCAAGGTTAACCGTAACCGTGATAGTGACAGGAATAAGTGACAACAAAAAGACAGCCTGAAGAAGGAGAAGAGTTTTCTCCGAAAATTTGCCATTAAATGAAGAAATTTCCTAGTAAAATTCCCATAATAGTTGTTTTAGATTAGTAACAGAAAGTCAGTTTCCCAGTCCTTGTAACTGCAGCAACCAGTTTTTATTACGTCCGCCCCCACCATTTGTAATGAATAGAAGTAGCAAAGTAAATGTCCTGCTCTTCCTTGGATTCGCCCACCCTAGTGAATGCAGCAGATACTGACATCAGATACAAGTCAGCTTTTGTTTCTGCCCCAAGAATACATACTAGCGGAGGAAGTCAATTGGATGCGTGAAGGTAATTTTTGCAAAAGAGTGAATCACATGAAACAGTGTTCAACGCGGGACTAAAACTAACTTCATGGGAAAGCAGGAGGAATGAGCTAAGATTAAAATAAGGAAAAGGAAATTAAACCATAAACAATAAAAAAAAAAAAAGAAAGGCTGCTAATGTATGTGGATTTTTGTACCCTTGGAGTCTCCTCATTCCCTTCTTACTTAAAAATGGATTAGGAACACACCCTTATTAGCTGCTATATCACCAATTCAACAGAATTTTATTCTGGAAAAATTTTTTGTCTTGTGAGTTGCACTTTCAAACTAGATGTCTTTAAAAACAAATATTGGAGATAATTCTATTGAAAATGATACATTATTTTCTACATGTATTGTAAATGTCCAAGTTTTTTTTTTTTTTATGGAACAGTGGGCATTTTGGTGGGCTGTAAATTCTAGTGGTCTACTAGGCCTGTAGAAGATTAATATTTCTAATTCTAACACTGTGATTTGGTAGAAACTTAAGATTATGCGAATATGGTTTCCTCTGTTATTGTTTCAGTGCCTCTGCTGTCCATTTCGGTAATAACAGGAAATAGACCAAAATAACAATTTTCACGCCTGATAATAGAAGAGAGTTTGGTAAATGTGTAGTTTAGCTTCCTAAATTATTTCGGTGCAAATGTTGAAGGATTTCGAAAAGTATAGATTTTAAAGTATGCAATTTCGTAGCAAATGGGGAAAATTTTTCATATTTGAAATGCTTTTTAAGATTTTTTACCGTAAAACTTACCTCCAAGTACGACGACGTGAACACCAGCCACAGCCAGCCTAACACAACGCCGTAGTGACCTCGTAAAACTTGACCCCGCTAAAACAATGGTCTCTTTCTGGCAGCCATTTTGTTGGCATAAGAGTACAAGAGGAACAGGGAACATTCTTGCCAGGAGAGCTATTTTCTGTAGCGTAGCAGTACAAAAGCGTTCTATTTTGTACTGCTACGCTACAGAAAATAGCTCATCATTTTTGTCTCAATTTTTCACATCACCATCTGACAATATCTTGTTTTTTTTTTGTTTTTTTTTTCATATGATTCTTTGATGTGCAATGTATAAACTCCCAAGTTTTTTTGTTTTTTTTATTCCAATTTGAATGAACTGCAAACCATGCCATCAATAGGAGGAGCAAAACTTTCACTTTCCGATGCCATGTAACTTCCGTTGGAAAGAACGCGAAATCTACTTTAATGTTTTTCTAGAAGAAAGAAAAGTATCTGCATACGTTCTATTTCATATTAGGGTATCATATGTGTAAGAACAAAGCAATTTCACCATGTGTTTTGAAAAACTGCCACAGAAACAAATTATTTTCTGTCACATAGCACTACAAGTTGGAACGCTTTCCCTGCAAAAATGCTCCCTGTTCCTCTTGAACTCTTCTGCCAGCAAAATGGCCGCTGGAATGAGACCTTAATTTCAGCAGAGCCAAGCTTGGCGTGGTCGCTGTGGTGTTGTGTTAGCCTTGCCATAGCAGTGTTCACGCCGTCGTACTTGGAGGTCAATTTTATGATGAAAATCTTTAAAATGCATTTAACAGATGAAATTTTTTCACCATTGCCATGAAATTACATTCTTTAAAATCTGTATGTCTCACTCTTTCGAAATAATTTAGGACGCTAAACTACACGTTGTGGCGAAATAATTTAGGACGCTAAACTGCACATTTACCTTGAGTTTTATATATCAATCATATTGGGCACGTGTCATGACGTAAACAAAATTTATTTGCATAAATATCATCACTGTGCCAACGCTTTTGTCTGCGCAAATCTTGTATCTTCAAATACTTCTGAAGTTTTCAAAGGCTAAAAGTATGTAACCCATATTTTTCTTCAGTGTTAATACACGATGAGCAACATCCAATTATTGTGCAACCAGTTCTTTGGGCTACAGTTATTTTTAATATTAATTTTATACAGTAACTTTAGGCAATGCTTTTTTCTGATATAAAGTTTATTGGTACTCTCTCATCGCGTCCCCTTAGGTAGCTCCATTGTTTTCACCAATACAATGTAAACAGTAAAAATAACCAGACCTGTGGAAGTAGAAGGAAGCAAGAACTCCTGACGAAGATCTAGTGTTTAGATCGAAAATTTGAGAGGTAATGTACCTTAATAAATTTATCCTCGATAATTCCCGTTAAATATTTATAATACTGAAAGTAATAAGAGGAAGCCATGAAGTCATTAATTACTAGAATAATCACAATATAATAAACAGCAAATGTGAGTACCTTATATCAAAGCAGATCCCAGAATGCCATCAAGGCATTGTTGCTGCCATTTTCATGTGTCAGTACCTTGCTCTTAATGTCAGTTGCTGGATGTCTACTTCAGGAACCAGGAATGTACACAAGACAAAGGTCAAGCCACAGATAGAGGGAAAACTAATCAGCTTAATGAACATCAATGAATTTACACTCGTGTGTATTGATGCTCTTGTTGGTGTTAGAATAAAATTCATTTGCGAGAAACCACGTTTACACTCGCTGATAGGAATTGGTATGCCGTTTATGTTTGTAAGAGGCAACAGGGGGCATTTGGTAATTTCTTGTCGATTTAAGTATTCACAGTAGCTTCTTAGGATCTGGTTCTTTCTGGAAGCCCAAGTCACGTAAATTGCTACTTCCATCTCACCGAATGTTACATTTCCCTTGATGTTATGAGGCCAACATTTAGGATCTAAGACTTTCATCCATTCGGGTATTTGTGTGTCATTGTTTCATGAAAACTGTATTTTCAAGCATTGTTTTCAGCTATCATTAGTGCCTTCCTTGAATGAAAAAAGTTTACCAGTATGTGTACCGGCGCATACCGGATAGTCAGTACATGCAGTTGTACTTTTGTCCACCACTGTATGTACTGACCAGAGTTCCCAAATTTATGAGGATAGTCCTTCAATTTAGTTAACTGCCCTCCTATATATCTGATGTCTTTTGCTGAGCAAATTGTTCTTGAATTTAGACATTTGTCCTCAAATTTAGATTTTATCACTAGCTACTTATGTTTCTAACGAAAGAATGTGTTTATAGTTTTCACTGTACCAACCTTCCAACATGCTTATTGTATAAAAAAAATTGACTGTACTTGTTCTCAGTTCCACCAAAAACTTTTACAAAATTAGAAAATTCTCCATGCAGTTTGTTCTTTAGAAAAATATAAGGATGCTGCTTAATTCAGCAGATGTACCTAAGGTAAAGTACCTTTGACTTTTGCTGAGTATGTTCTCTCCATTGCAGTTCTGCTTTGTAGTTACAATATATATCTTTTAAAATACAAATTTTCAGATGTAATATCACATTTACTGAAACAATTGTTTTGTGACAATATTTGTTTTACAGCCATGGTGACATTGCACTCACATTGGTCACCTAAATTATACTTACATGCATTGCGATGATGGTTTTCTTCAGTTTTTGTTCCAGGCTATGAGGAAACCCTTTTATATGTTAAAATTTGTTTCCTTTAAATAGTGTATCTTATACATTCTCTCTATTACCACATCATAATTTAATTTCTTTAGATTAAGTTACATTTCTACTGCCTCCCCTTTATAAGTTTTTGACTCTGTCCGTTGGTTAGGATGAAGGAGACACTGTACGTGACCCCATCCTGTATTTTCTGACTTTCTATTAAGCCTCTCTCTCTCTCACCCTACATACAGAATTCCCCTTCAACCTCGGGGCTTGAAAAATACCATGCCCGAGATGCCCGGGGCATGGTACTTCATTGTCTTAGGCAGTTCAAAAAGCAATCTTGTTGCCTGGACCGGGCAACTAAATTTAAAAATGAAAAAGTTTGGAATATAATTTTTATTACAAGAAAAAAAAAAAAAAAGATAGCCATTGCATATCGTGTTTCATTTCATTGCTAATCACCAAAAGTTGTAGTATTGTTATGGAGTGTCAAGGGGAAGGAACCAGGTCAGCGGGGCAACCTTGTTCCTTAAATTACCACAACTCCAGGTTTGGAGTTCTCAGGGAATTTATAATTTGTTCTAAAAATCAAGGAAAATTGTGTTTTTTCGTAACAACCAAGAAACTTGAAAAATCGGAATGTTTTATTTTGCTAAGCATTTTTTTTTTTTTTATCCTGTGATGCAACTAGATGCTTGTTTTGCAGTTTCTGCAATTCACTCATCATCAAATGAATGACCAACTCACTCAAGGTGACATATGCCACAGGTGTATGTGCATCCCCCTATCTGCTGGCTAACATCCTAAAGATGGGGGGGGGATTCCTTAATTGTTTTGAATTACTGAAATTTTTACAGTCAGATATATAAAAATAGCTTTTGGTTTTGAATTTTATCAAAATCCTTTCACACATAAACTTTTTAAGGCATATTCTGTTTGTGTCTGATAGTTAACATTTTATTATTTTGAAATTACTGAATAATGTGTAAACATTCAATTTTTGAGAAGCTTAATAAATTCAGTTGAATTTTTTAAAGCACAGTGTCTGTGCCCATTGCAAATTCAGAGCAACTCTGGCGTTTTTAAAAGTTTTCTCCAAATTTAATTTTTTTTTACCAAGTGTAATATGAAGTTGCCAATTTTTTTTCACCCATCGTTGGAATTATAAAAACCATAAAAACATAGGTCTTGAGGTTTCGTCACTCCTTTCACGTAATCGCTTTGTCTCACACGCAATGTAAACAATAAAAAAAGCAATTAAAATTTCATTTTTCAAATACCAAATTGAATAATAATTAAACATTGTTTTTGCTTGGACATCATTAAAAAAGTAATTGCCAATGTTTTCGCCAAACCATTTTATCAATCACCAAATCGATTTCCTTTTCGCAAATTGCGAAGAATGCGATCAGCAGCTCGACCCTGTAAATTGATGGCACTTAGCAGGGTTCAGTAATCATATTGCCCGACAAGCAGTGTTTAAGCTGTTGCTTGCATTTTTTTGCCAAATTGCGATAAAGACGGTAATTTTGCGACAAAGAGTTCCCACTGAATCGCCAAAAAGCAAATGTTTTCTGTCATTTTTGTTAGTCATCCCCCCCTTTTTTTTGCTCTTTCGTTCTTTTTCATTTCCGTCATTGCTGCTTCGCCCTGCAGACCTGGTTTTCTTTCATGTCATTTTTTTCATCATATCACTCACCCTTGCTTCGCCCATGCATTGCTTTTCATCTTTCTTTCTTTCGTTCCATCATCACTGCTTTGCCTTGCCGACCTGGTTCCTGCCCTGTCATTTTTGCTTTGTCATCTCGTCCACTCCTGCTTTGCCCTTGTCTTGTGTTTTTCACCACCATCATACTTTTTCCAGTAATTGCGCCCACACCTGTTTCACCAGTGTGTTGTTTTTTATTTATTCCCAGTCATCTTTATGTTCCGCACTTGCTGCTTCGCCCCATCGACCATTTTCCTTTCTTGTCATTTTTCTTTCTGTCATCACGCCCACCCCTGCTTTGCCCTTGTGTTGTTTTTTACTATTCCCGTCATTTTTTCGTTCCGTCATCACTGCTTCACTCTGCCGACCTGGTATGCTTCCCCATAATTTTTTCTTTCCATCATTGTTGTTGCATGCTGCTTTGCCCTGTTCTTGTTTCTCCATTCCCATTGTCTATTCTTCTATTGCAGAAAAACACCAGTGAGCCTTGAGAGCACCTTTTGCAAAGGCTTTGTTGCAATGGATAAGGAACGTAACTTTTTGTTTGTTCTTTTGGCAGTTCGCTGCTGCCGCAGACGCAGCACGCACCGTTTTGGTTCGGGTATGTCGGTGTGTCATCAGTTTGGGCTTTGCTCAGTCCTAGTATTTGTATATATTTTTACAAACTGAATGCATCAGCAAATGTGTTTTTAATAAAATTAGCAGTGTAAATGCCTATTTGTTTTTATTGTTGAATTCTGTTTAAAGTACAAAATTTTATTTTGCCAATGCATTGATTGTGCTTATATTTTCATATGTAAATATAGCAAAAAGTAAACCGTCAATTTGGTTAATCTGCATAGCATTTTGCTACAACTTTTGTTGAGAAAATGGCCAGATTGCTACAAGAGAAAACATTTCAGCTTAAACACTTCCGACAAGCTAGGCACATGTAAAAATTCTGTCTGGGCATGTATGGGTTTTCCTGATCAGGCATGCAAAAACTAGCTCTGTACAAGGTAAAAAAAAGTTTTTTTTTTATTTTCTAGTGAATTTTGTTACTACTCAGAGGCTTTCACTCTGTGTTTTAAAATTTAATAAAATTAATGGAGATTGGTGGCACACCACATCACCGACAAGGAAGAATGTTAGGCTGCAAGATCATGTGCAGTTTTTTTTTTTTTTTTGAGACAGCATAGGAGTTGCCTAAAAGCAGAACAATAAGAATTCTTGCCTAAAGGCAGAACAGTAAACTTGCCAGTCTATTGTGAGACCCTGGAAAAACTGCATTGGGCGATCCAGAACAAAAGGAATGGTATGCTTCCTTGCGACGTTGTCTTGCTTCAGGCCAATGCTCGGCCTCACATTTCTGTATAGACTCTGGCACTCATCATGTCATTTGGCAGGAAACAAATGGGTCACCTTCCATACAGCCCAGACCTACTAACAAATGTTTTATCACCTGTTCTTGCATCTGAAGAAGTTCTTTGCTGGTCGTCGTTTCTTCAACGATGAAGTCAAAGGAGCAGTGCAGAAGTGGCTGTATTCACAGGCGGCCTCGTTCTACAACGAGGGGATGCAAAAACTGGTGCCCTGTTATGATAAATGCCTCAATCATGGCGGAAGCTACATAAAAAAATAGTTTAAGGTACAGCAAATCTGATAAAAACGTTTTTCGCAAATTCATTCTCATTTAACTTGAATAGCCAAACAATATTTACTTACTGAACATGCTATTTACGATTGCTGATTGAGTACAATTTGCTAGAACTTTTAATTCATATAAATTAGCCTTAATTTCATAAAAAATATCGAAACTGAATTTAAAAAATTCCTGCTGACATTAAGTTTTTATTTGATTTCAGACAGGTGTGTGTGAGGAGAGAGATAACTTGGAGCAATTTAGCACAATTGCCTGATACACTCCTGTTTGGAGAAACACGCCACAAGAAAACCGAACAATGGATCAAAGCCCTTTTTTGGTTGGTTCTCTTGTGACATGTTTCTCTGAACAGGAGCCTATTCGGTTATTAAGCTTAACTGCATTGTGTTATGAAGAAACTGAAACTTATCATTTAATCTTCCTTCCGTCTTTGTTCCTTTGGTTTTTTTTACAGACGTTTCTGGCCTCTGATGAAAATTTCTATTAAATGAAAATTCCTTCAACCGGAACTAGAACCAAATAAATATATCTGGGTAAAGCCTTGAGTAAGTGATTGAAACTTATCAGCTGTGACAGATTTTTTCTTACTTATGAACCCTTTCTATGAGAACATATAAAATTCCACATGGTAAGTTTGCCACTCAGGTTCAGAAAAGATCATGGAATTATGGTACCAGAAAGAATGCACTCTGTGTATTTAGTTGTCGTTAATCAGTCAGGGCTTGATAAACACCGTCCCGGGCATGTAAATTATTGGCTTGGGCAGGTGAAAAACAAATTTAGTTGCCTGGTTGGACAACTAAATTTTAGAAAATGAAAAAAAAAAGTTTGGAATGGAGAATTTTCTCCTATAAGAAAATTGACTGTTGTCACGTCATTTTTCGTTTCAAATCACTGGAAGTTGTATTGTAACAAAGTGCCATAGACAGGAAAATATCATTTCTTTAATTATGTTATGCTCTAGATCCAGAAATTGAGGCTATATGTACTTTTGCTCCAAATGTTTACAGTTAGTGATGGGGGGGTTAAGAAGAAGAGTGAATGATGGGTTATTGCACAGCTCCTGGTTAGGTTGTGTTTCTGGTATGTAACTTGAGTGAGTGAAGTGAAGAGCAAGGGCATGGAAGCTCCCGCCATGAACATACAGTGGTGCTGCTGAAACAAAGGCAAAGTGTCGTTTAAAAACGAGTCTGCGCTATGTGTTCCAGTTTAGCCGGGAGCAGAGCAAACATTACCGACACCAATACAGAGTTTATCTGAACAGCAGCTTGTCGCTTCTAGAAATGAGGACATACATACCAAAAATAAAATGTGCTCTAAACCTAATACAATTTTAGGAGTTTATAGTAAATACTTTGGAGAATATGAATATAAAGTTATTTCAGCTTTGTTTTGAATTTTTTGCAACATATTTTGACAAATTAAATGATGTACGCTATCTACCAACAAGTAATTGGACACCTGTGATAGCAAAGAAAAACGAAGTTTATTCACCTTCAATAGTTGGTGGAGCCTCCACGAGCGGCGATTACAGCTGCGACCCTCCGGGGCATACTCTCAACCAGACGTTGTACGACTGCTAGCGGTATTTTCATCCTCTCAGCTTGGAGAAGACAGGTCAGTTCCTTCACCGATTTCGGACGGTGGGGGCACCCCTTAAGTCGACGTTCCAACTCCTCCCAGAGCTGCTCGATAGGGTTAAGGTGCGGGCTCTGTGCAGGCCAGTCAATTCGATTAACCTCATTGTCACCATACCAAGCCATGGTGGACCTCGCAACATGGCGGGGTATTGCCATCCTAAAAGTAACATGGGTCCACCCCGTAAAATTGCCACAACATAGGAAGTGCATGGTCATCTACAATGGTGCAGTAGGTCTCGGCATTGAGTCTACCAGGAATTGCGACCAAGGGTCCCGTGCTATACCAGGAGAAACACCCCCATAGCATAATTCCAACACCCCTGAACTTCACAGTTGGCACAATACATTCCGGCAGGAGGCGTTCTCCAGGCAGACGCCAAACCCAAACCCTGCCATCCGAACGGTAGAGGGTGAACCTTGATTTGTCCTTCCAGAGAAACTGTTTCCACTGTTTAACGGTCCACTGTCGACGTTTTCGCACCACGTTAGCCGAGCGGCGCTATTGGACTTGGTGATCAAAAGCTTGTGGGCGGCAGCACGTCCACGATAACCGAGCAAATGGGCTTCCTTACGGATGGTATTCATCGAAAGAACACTCCAGATGCCTGTTGAAACTCCTCGCCGATGTGGCCCATCGATTTGGCCCCGCATGGGGATAACTGGTTTTCCAGTTATTTGGGGAGCGGCGCCCCCACGGCCCGAGCTGACCTTGTGACGGATCAATTTTTCATTTCGTCTTGAACGATTATATAACCGAAGGGACAGCTGTTCATCCAGCTGCTGGGGGATGGCGTCCCCACGGCCCGAGCCAACATGTACTATATGTGATGATTTTCACATTTTTTATGTTTTTTTCACTTGACATGAACCCGCCTCAGTTGTAGGTTGCTGAGGTTGTGATTATGCGCCAGCTCAGGATTTTAGTTTCTCGTTTTCTTTCCTGTCTTCTCCATTTTATGTTCCTTTTGTTTTTCCGAGCTGGTTAGCTAGACCTACCTGCACGTTTGCCGTGTGTGGTGACCCGTAAGGTGGAAAAGGGGATGCTGGAGGCTGAGGTTTCTGGAGGCCTGGGTGTTGTTGTCGCCAGTTGCCAACACTCCTCTTTGCCCCCTGCTTCACCCTAAACGGGCGGCTGGGAACTAACCCACTCCTAGTCAATAAGGTCTGTGGCCGAGTGGAGCCCAGACCTCTAACGGCTTGTCGTCTCGTACGACAGGGTGAGTCTGGGGATAGGGTGGGCATGCCAAAGGGGTGTTCCCCTGGCATGGGAAAGTCTGGGTGCTCGCCGAGCGCATGTCTGCCCTATCAACTTGCTATATCCGCTTGCTATCCCTAGAGCCGTGTCCTGCGTCCACTTGGGCTTGCGGACCTCCGGTTCTCCCTTGTTGGGCTCGATTGTGGGTGGGGAAGTTGGCGGATGAATCCTTTAAATTTTTTCATGGCTCTCAATGAAATTTCCCATGAACCCAAAACTAAAAGAAGTATGGAGGAAGGTTCAGGTCCTTCCGCCAAAAAATTGTCGCAGATGTTTCCAATGCTAGATTCTTTTTTGTGCACTCATTGAACCCTTCAAAGCCTTTGAGTGCCAAAAGTCCATTTTGGATCCACAAAGCACTGCAATCAATTGCAAGCTCTCCTAAGAGCGTCAAGAAGCTCCAGTCTGGAGATCTTCTTGTTGAGATGTCTACAGTGGCCTACTGTTCCACACTTATCAACACCAGCATGCTGCTCGAGACGCCTGTCAAAATAACACCACACGGTTACCTAAATTCATCTCGAGGTGTTGTCTCCTCTCGGGATCTTATTGATTGCTCTGAGGATGAACTTCTCGAAGAACTGAGGAGCCAACATGTTACGGGTGTGCGACACATTTCTTTTAGGAGGAATGGGCAGTTTGTCCCATCCTGGAACATTATCTTGACTTTCAACTGCCCTTCCCTGCCTACATCCATCAAGGCAGGGTATCTCCACCTCTAGGTACGCCCGTACATTCCCAACCCGTTGAGATGTTTTAGGTGCCAGTCGTACGGCCACTCTCAGCAGTCATGTAGGAGTACTCCTAGGTGTGGACGCTGTGGTGCCACAGAGCATCTCCTCTCAGAATGTGTGGCCGAGGCTGAGTTTTGTGTGAACTGCAAGGGTTCACACCCAGCACCAGCCAAAGATTGTCCCAAGTGGAAGGAGGAGAAGGAAATCCAAAGGCTCAAAACGGTGGAAAATATTTCCTATCCTGTGGCCAGAAGAAGAGTGGTTCCTGTTACATCTGATCGGCGATCATACGCTTCAGTGGTGGTTGCCAAATCTACGGTAGCCATTCAGACCGACGTTCAGATCCCCCCTAAATGTCCATTCAATATGGAGGAAATCATCGCAGCCGGACTGGAGGCACTCCAGTTGCGAGCTAGGGGTCTGAAAGCGGCACCCGCCACTTCACCGAAGCAGACTCACTCCAACACCAGCAAGGGAACTCAGGCCACTTCTTCTGGCAAAAATGCCAACACTAACACCAACACCAACACCAAGGTCAAGGATAAGAAGAGCATTTCTTCTCCTTCAAAGTCTCAGCCAAACAATCAACGGCGAGCAAATCCCGCTAAGACACATGGGACAAAGCATTCACCAATCTTGGCCCCTGGCCACACACCCCCAAATCTGGGGGAACGCTCACCAGAGGAAATGGAGGCTGACCAAGTTTAACCATTTTCATTTCATTTTTACCCATGGGTTCAATAATTCAGTGGAACTGCCGAGGTTTTCGCACCAGTTTTGATGACTTGAAACATCTGCTTTATTTGTACTCTCCGGTGTGCCTTTGTCTTCAGGAGACAAAGCTTAAACCATCGGACCTGCTTTCAGTTCGAGGCTACAGTGCATTTCGGACAGACCACTCGTCTGGAAATATAGCCTGTGGGGGTGTTGCTATTCTCGTCCCTCACAGGGTTCTGGTATCTTCAGTCGCGGTTTCCACAACTGTGCAGGCCGTGGCGGTTCGTATTTCTATGCCTGTGCCTCTTACTGTTTGCAGTGTTTATCTACCACCGGATGAGGATGTTAGCGTCTCTGTTCTGGAGAGCTTGATTGATCAGCTGCCTTCACCCTTCCTTCTTTTGGGTGACTTTAATGCTCATCATCCTTTGTGGGGTAGTGTCAGCGCCAGCGCTAGAGGTCGTCGCATAGTCTCTCTTCTGTGCTCGGCCTCTGTGTGCCTTTTAAACACCGGTGCTGACACTTACTTCCATGAGCCGACAAGATCCTTCAGTGCGATCGATTTGACCTTGGGTTCACCATCGATCATTGCTGACAGGTCGTGGACGGTGTGTAAGGATCTCCACGGGAGCGACCACTTCCCAATCGTCCTCTGGCACCATGCAGACGTGCCATATTCTGCCTCCCGCCCACCTCGATGGAGGATGGATTGTGCCAGATGGGAGGTCTTCACATCGTCCGCGGTGATATCTTCTGAAATGGTGACCCAAGAGTCAATCGACGCAGCTGTACTTAAAGTCACAACCTGTATTCTTCAGGCAGCTGATCTTTCAATTCGTAAAACATCTACGAAGATCCCCAGAATTCCGAAACCTTGGTGGAACCCTAAATGCGCAGCGGCTAGGAGAGCTCAACACAAGGCCTGGTCTACTTTTCGGCGTTATCCAACCGAGGCTAATCTCGTTGCTTTTAAACGTGTTAAATCCTATGCTCGGTTGGTGCGTCGACGTAGCAAGAGGGAGTCTTGGATCCAGTATGTATCATCTCTTACCTCACATGCCAATTCGAAAACTGTGTGGGAAAGGATTCGTAAGATCCGGGGTACCTACAGTTCACACCAGATTGCCATTCTCAAGAGTAACGGCTGCACATATGCCGAAGTCGGGGAGATTGCAGATTGTCTGGGGGAGGCGTTTGCCTCCGTTTCGAGTGATCTGGCGTATCCGGCCTCCTTTCATAGGATTCAATCCTCCGCGGAACGCCAGAGAATCTCTTTTGCGCCGTATACCGACACTGGTTATAACTCCCCCTTCAGCATGTGTGAACTTCGGGTGGCTCTGCATCGGTCCGGGGCTACTTCTGTCGGTCCCGATGACATCCACTACGACATGCTCCGTCATCTCTCCCAGTCGTCTCTCGAGAACGTTTTAATCTTATACAACCGCATCTGGTTAGAACACAGTTTCCCGGAGTCTTGGCGAAAGGCTTTTGTTCTACCTTTTCCGAAGCCTGGCAAGGATCCTAAGTCTCCCTCTAGTCATCGCCCAATTGCTCTCACTAGCTGTCTGTGTAAAGTTCTCGAACGCATGGTTAACTCACGATTAATGCATTTTTTAGAACATCATCAATTACTTTCACCATCACAAAGCGGTTTTCGGCGTCATCGTTCACCTCACGATCATCTCCTGCACCTTGAGACATCTGTGCGCGAGGCGTTCGTGCGTAGGCAGCACCTGGTTTCTGTATTCTTTGACATCGAGAAAGCCTATGATCGTGCGTGGCGGCACGGGATTATCCGTGACCTCCACGCATGCGGATTGCGAGGAAATCTTCCGACCTTTATTGTAAATTTTCTTCGCAATTGGGTGTTCCAGGTGCGCCTGGGTACGACGCTATCTGCAACATTCCATCAACAACAAGGTGTTCCTCAAGGTTGCATTTTATCTGTCACATTGTTCATCCTTCGCATTAATTGTCTCCTCACAAATCTTCCTCCTGCGGTTTTGGCTACTGTGTATGTCGATGACTTGCACATATTTTGCTCGTCATCGAGCATGCGTTTCATTGAAAGGCAGTTGCAGTCTACTATTAATCAGATTTTTAAAGCGGCGAATAGCAATGGTTTCGTTCTTTCTCCCGACAAGACAGCGTGTGTTCATTTCTGCCGGAGGCGTGGCCTCCATCCTGACCCCGAGCTGTATTTGGACCGTGCAGCCATTCCAGTTTTGCTGGAGACCAAGTTCCTTGGACTGACCGTCGACCATGCGCTTACGTTCTGTGTGCACGTTCGGCGGCTCAAGATTTCCTGTCTGCGTGCTCTTTCTATTCTAAAAATCCTTTAGAGAGTTTCGTGGGCGCAGACAGGATCTCTTTGTTTCGCATTTACCACTCCTTAATTCGGTCGAAACTGGATTATGGCTGTATCGTGTATGGCTCGGCTTGTCCTTCCATTCTCCGGCCTTTGGACGCTGTTCATCATCAGGCGCTGCGTCTTTGTACGGGAGCATTTCGAACATCTCCGATTCCCAGCCTTTACGCTGATGCGAACGAACCATCGCTTGAATTACGCCGTCTGCAGCTGTCTGTCCACTTTTACTTAAAACTTCGGTCTCTTCCAGCCCATCCTTTGTACGGTGCAGTTTTCCATCCTCAGCATGCTCGTTTATTTGAGAACCGTCCCTCGTGCGTTCCAACCTTCGGTCTTCGTATGGCGGCCGTAGCTCGTGATGCAGGGCTCGACTTGTCGCTTGTTGCAGCGACCAGGGGCTTTGGGGATCCTCCATGGCACCCACTGGGTGTCATGGTTGATACCACCTTTACGTCTTTCGACAAATCCTCAACCCCTGCGTCAGTGTACCAGCAGCTCTTCGCTGAGCACCGTGCCCTCAAAACTGAATACACTCCCATTTTCACTGATGGCTCCAAGATGCATGGAGTCGTTGGATCCGCAGCTGTCTGTGTTGATGACGTGTCAGTAGCACGGATCCCAGCTGAGGCCACGGTGTTTTCGGCGGAGATGCATGCTGTGTATCTTACACTTCTTCATGTTCAGTCGAGTTCTCATCATAGGGCTGTGGTCTATACGGATTCCTTAAGTGTCCTGCAGTCTTTGTCATCGCTGGACTATTGTAATCATCCTTTTCTTTTGAACGTACGAGGGCTTCTTCGTACCTTACTCGAGGCCGGAGTCCAGATTCAATTCTTCTGGATTCCTGGGCACGTTGGAATCTCGGGTAACGAGTGTGCTGATGCGGCCGCTAGATCTGCTTCCTCTTTGGTTGTCACACCCTTGCCACTCTTTCATCGCGATTTTCGATTTCTTGTTTGTGATCATATCAAACGAACGTGGCAGGGTCTGTGGGACCAACAGGTGGAAAATAAACTGCATCGTATAAAACCTATTCTCGAAATCTGGAACTCCTCATCTCGTCGGAACCGCAGGGAGGAAGTGGTGCTTGCGCGTCTCCGCATTGGGCATTGTTGTTTCACTCACCGCTTTTTGCTGTGTGGCGACACTGCGCCGATGTGTGAGACGTTCAATTGCCGACTCACTGTCATTCATCTTTTGTATAGCTGTGTTCGTTTTCGTGGTGTACGTTTCCATTATTTTCATTCTCATTTGTTGACCGAGGACGCCGCTACTCTGCAGCGGGTCCTGGATGACCACTGCGATACTGTCACTATGTTTTCGTTTTTACAAGAGATTGACTTTTTTAAACGCATTTAGATTTTAGCTCTTCCATCATCCTCATTTTTCAGTTTTAATGAATCAACCAAATTTTAAACATTGTATCATGTTTTTAATGCTGTTTGTTTCATTGTCTTTTAGCCCTTCCATCACTCTCATTTTTCACTTTTACTTAATCAGCCAGGTTTTAAGTTTTTTACCATATTTTTAATACTGTTTGTCTGTCCTGTGTCTTGTCTTGTCTTGTGTTTGGCGCTCTTTGGCCAGACATGGCCCTTGCGCCATAAAAACTAACAAACCAACCAACCAACCCATCGATTTGGTGCGGTTCTTTCGAATTTCTCTGGCCAGCACCCGTTGGTCGCTAACTCCCAGTTTTGTGGGTCTGCTGGGTCGGGGCACATTCCGACAGTCACCTCTCATCTTCCACTTGCCAAATACATAGGCCACTGTCGATTTTGGGTACTTCAACTCGCTGGATATGTCACGTATGGATCGACCATTTCTGTGATACCCGACGATTACACCTTTCTTGAAATCAGATAGCTCCGAACTGCGTGGCATCTTGCATGCGACTGGTTGTGTTGTTGTTTCCCACACGATATTTAACGGTGGCGGCCGTGACGTGTATCAGGACCGCAGATATCGTCGATTGCAGGGGTGTCCAATTACTTGTTGGTAGATAGTGTATAATGATTTCAAATTCACATGAAAGTGAGCTAATATTTTGGCCCAGTAATTTTTTCTGGAAATGAGCGAAATGTGACCTAAGTTTGCTTTAGGCTAGGTACCTGCATGGTATTTAACAATTAATAGCCAACTAAGCTCCATATTATTTGACAGAAATTAAATTAATGAACTGCAATTAATTCCAAATTAGGCAATGCAATTATGTTACTAAAAACTTGTAAAAGTTATTTCTTTAATAGTATTATATTACTGAAATAATAGTAACTGATTTTCTGAATAGGACACAAGGCTGTAAAGATAAGCACATGAACTTATTAACTGGCTCATCCTTAATTAAATAATTAATGGTAATGGAATTACAAATTGGGTAACAGAATTGCAGTAACAGCTAACTACAGAAATAGAATTATACAATGTTACTTAATATTGATTGTAAAACAGGGCTAATTATAATTGCAGTTTAGAATACAAAGCATTAAATTTAGCAAACTTGATTAAGTATTCCTAAAAATGTAATAATACATGAAATATCTTTTTCACTCCAAGAAATTAATTGCATTTTGAATTCAAGTCCCCTTTTTCATCCATTCCTCAAACCAGTTTAATTGACCATCAGATAGTTAGCAGCTGTCAGATGCACTGCAGTCAGCATGGCTCCACATATTTGTGAACACTTTCCAGCACCTTATTTAGTCAGTATCAGCCCGTCTAGCTGCAATCCGCACTGCAGATTGTGGTTACTCTGGATATTAGCAGGTGGTCACAATGTGATTCGAACGTGTGACTTTCTCTTTAGCACCAAACTAGCTCAAAACAGCTTTTAGCTCATTCCAAAAATCTTGCTTCTGATCAGAGGGATCTGAATCATAAGGAGCATACACTACAACAATTGCTATTCTCTGAAGTTTCGCTTTCAAATGAATCCCGAGAATTCTTTCACTTATGCAGCTGTAATGAATCAAGTTTTCCTTCATCTTTTCTCTTAAAATCACACCTGCAGCAGCGCCTGTCCTCTTATATTATCCAACACTCCAGACCACACACTCACCGTTCCATTAATTTCTTCTATCCCAATTTCTTTCTTTTTAAAAAGTTTCACTTACACACTGCACATTCAATCTATACTCATTTGTTTGTTGAATCCCCTCTTTATCTTTCTATTTATAACTCTAGTAAAATTAAATTGTGTAATGAAAAAAAATTATTTCATCCATGACTAACGTGTAAGAGATTCTAGCAACTTTCGTTTATAATATATTTGTTCAACACCGGTAGATACATAACCTTTTCTATGTTGTACTTGGTATGAGTCAAAAAAAAATATTTTTTTTTTTTGCTTAGGTCTCTTCTTAATAGAATATATATATATATATATCATCATCATTGTCAACCATTATCAATCCACTGCTGGACGAAGGTCTCCCCAAGTTTCCTCCACAACAGTCTGTCTTGTGCCAGTCTCCTCCATGTCACTCCCGCATACTTTCAAATTTCATCCACCCATCTCCCATGTGGTCTTCTTTCTAGGTCTTTTAATGTCCCTTAGAATCCAATCTAAAATTTCGGCTGTCCATCCACGGTCTGTCCTTCTGGCAGTATGTCCAGCCCATTGCCATTTCAGGGATTTAACTCTGATCATGATGTCTTCCACTCTTGTCATTTTTCAGATCCACGAGTTCCTCTTCTTATCTCTCCTGGTTACACCAAGCATGCACACACGTATATATATACATACTGGCATGCAAAAATTAAGGACAAGACGGTTTTTCGAATGTAACGTCGTGCAGAAGTGCTCCACATCGACTCAAATCATACCATAAGATCCCCAAGATGTAAGAATATGGAAAAAGTGAGCAAAACCATCCAAATAAGGAATCCAAAGGATACAAAGGCTTTTTATTGAAAAGGTAGCTTCGAGCACAACTGGACAGAAGACAGAAACATCCATGTGACAGGTGGCTGCCAAGAAAAATCCAGTCTTTAGTAGGGGATATGATCACCCTGACTGCGTTGCAGGATTTAGAACGTCTGTCCATGCTGAGGACGAGGTTGTCAAGGAGCTGTTGAGGCATCGCAGCTCATTCCTCTTGTAGTGTCAAGCGTCTCCCGAGAAGGTCCCACACATGTTCGATTGGATTTAGGTCCAGGAACCTTGCGGGCCAATCCATGCGTTGAATATCTTCACTCTCCAACAGCTCTGCGACAGCCACTGTATGATGAGGTATAGCCTTGTCGTCCACGAAGAGGAACTCGGGACCCACAGCACCTCTAAACAGACGCACGTGAGGCAGGAGAACCTCGGTACAATAGCGGACACCAGTGACTGAACCACCTTGGAAGATGTGGAGGTCAGTACGGCTACCAAGCATACCGCCCCAAACGAGAACTTAGCCACCTCCAAACCGGTCCCTTTCGACGATGTTGGAGGCGTGATTGCGTGTTCCCTGCTCTCTCTAGATGTGTATATGTCCAGAATCGCTCGTCAGACTAAACCGGCTCTCATCCGTAAAGAGAACTCGACCCCATTGCTGGTGTGTCCAGTTCTTGTGTTCCTGGCACCACAGAAACCCCCGTCTCCGATAAGCAGGCGTTAATGGCACAGCCTCCTGTGCAGCCTCCTGGCCACGGTAAAACGTGATAACAGATGTCCAGTTGTCTGTTGCGTGTGCCTTGCGATTTCTCCCGCTGCCTGCTGTCTGTCTCTTCTTGCCTGTATGAAAATATACTGGGCCGCCCCGGTGGGGCAGTGGTCTAAGCGATGGCCTCTGATCATTCGTCCGAACGGGGTCCGGGTTCGAATCCCGGTGAGGCATGGATGTTGTGTGTGTCTTACGGCACTGGTTCTCTCCCTTCCCTGGAACCAGTGACCCTAAATTAGGGACGGGCGACTGCTTATAGCCCATTAAGTTGCTCACGGTGGTCGTTAAACCTCAAAAAAAAAAAAAAAGTTACTGGTCGATCGCTGCCGTGGTTGCTTGTGGACGACCACTGCTAAACTCTCGGACAACTGTTCCTGTCATTTGAAATGCTCTCCAAGCTCGTGAAACAATGCTGTGAGCGATCCCGAACTCCTCGGCCACACTAGTCACACTTCGAACTTCTTCCAACTTCCCAATGGCGCGACCTCGGGTAAAGTCATCCAGATGTTGTCTACTGGATTGTCTGTTGGCCATATATAACACAGTGGCAGCAACTCTTCGTCATTCAAACCGATGTACACCGTGCAATAGCTTTCACCGAATTGCTGAGCATACACCGCCCGTGTGCATTATACCCTTCGGACACTCCCCCCCACGTCATGCTGCATATATGCGCATGCTCTACCATACCGGACCTTAGTCTATCTCCTGAGTGGTCTTTCGGTCCGTTCTGCCTGCTCATTTCGCTGTTATGCTAATTTCTCCTCTTCATCCTTAATTTTTGCACACCAGTGTATATAATAAAATCTCACCATCCAAGCAAGGAACAGTTGTCCAACTTACCTTCCAGAGTTTTGTTGCAGTGCGTGCAGGTGAAATGAGGTGATCATGCCAAATATGTCTTTTTGAGCCTCACACATTTTAGCAGAGGCTTCCACAGAGTACCTTTTTTTGTTCGTCTTTGTAAATTGGCCGCAACCATAGCAAAATGCGTCTGCTAGATGCTTGCAGCATCTTGATGTCATCTCAGAAATCAGAGGATACATCAGTGTAGAGGATTACAATGCCTTTTGTTGGTTAGCATACTGTTGTTAAATCATTCATGAAATTTTAATTCTTCATTAATCTGATTAAGAAATGCAATTTACTGTTTAAGCGATTTTTAGGTAGTATGCTTGTGTATAGATGTAACAAAATGTCAGTAGTTTTAAGGGGAGGAGGTAACGGTATTGTTTGTAGATAAACATTAGTTTTGTGTTAAAAAGAGCAATTTTGAATTGGGTATTTTTTTAAAAATATGGAAATGAGATTTCTGGTTGTGGGAAATGTTTTGAACATTTTTAAAAGTGATTTCAGTTGCTAAATGATCTAAAGTGTTTCAACTATGTGCATATGGGTAATTTTTGAAATGGGGAAACAGTTCTTAATAGAGTTTGTAAATTTTGTTCAATGCAGTTTTGGAATTTTATGTTTTGGTTAGTATTCAGCGTTACTGACAGTAGTGTTCTCCTTAGAGCATCCTGGCCGGGTAGGCCACCTGGCTGTTTTCCCATGCCGCCTAGCTGCTCAGGTCATGTAAATATTACGAGTTTTCTTCTTTTGATTGAGCTCATTAATTCTGTTATTCTTAGATTTTTAATGCTGTCTTGCCATTGTAGTTATCTGCAACATAAATTATTTCAAAAATGCTTTTCTGGAGACAACTTAGTTGCGCATCTAGGTCTGATTGAGGGAAGCTTAGGTCCAGCTGAAAAAGTAGAAGGGCAGGCCGAAAAGTTCTGTCTTTACATGAATAAAAAAAATAATGGTAAAAGTTTTTTCAGTAAAACAAAAATTTTCTGTATCTTTTATTTAAAAAGTTGCATACTTCTCCACATAATACTACTTCTGTAATTGTGTGTGCATGATGTTTGTCTTTTGGGAATTAAAGTGTAAGGCAATTGAAGTCAGGTTGATTTACTACCCCTTTGGAGGACACTTCTCGGCTAGATTAATTTTCTTGTCAGAGCTCTGTTATTTGCAAGAACACACTACAGACATGCTGTCGAAAAATTGTTTTCAAAGCACTAAATTTTTATTTAATGTTTTCATACCGGCATGCCACACAGTGACACACCTGTCATAGGTTTGCCATCCTGTCCTAGAGAGACCCCAATTCCTTCTTGGCTGTTCTCACTCTCACAAATACTCGTGCAAAGCCTCTCTGGAGTGATACTGAGATAATCGATAGCCCTTGCTTTGTCTCTCCCATCGGTTGACAACGACCATAATCATGAACTTGAAACACCACATCTGGCAAGCAGTCTAGATCCAGATGTTTACAGGTGATCAAGGCCCAAGCTGCCTGAAAGCATCTGTGTTTCTTTAGTCTATTTTAGAGCGTACCATGCGTGTTTCTCAACGATCTGTATCGTTTCTTTATATTTTTGTTTATCTTTCTGTACTTACGAATGTACTACTCCCAAAAGTGATTGGGAAACTAGTTTTTAAAAGTAGCTAGTAACTTTGCTACCACTTCTTTTTTCTGAAAATTAGCTTGCTACACTTTTCTGAAAAGTAGCCACTACAAATTCTAAAGATCTTTATATGTACATTCTTACATATGACATTCAGAGCTTAAATGCCAAGAAAAATTATGCAAATAATTTATCCTTGTATTTACCTCTGCTTTTATCATGTGTAACATGTTTTAACAAATTCAGTGGTGTATATTCCAGGCCAGCTAGACACTTAGAAGCCCTAGAAATTCAGATAATTAAAAAATGCATATGTGGGAATTCATTTGATTTGACTAAGAATTGAATCTTGCAATTGATGGTCCTCAATAAAACTGCTAGCAGGATGGTCTCTTACGTGCTCTCTTTGTAGGCCGACTGAGAAGACTACAGTTAACCGTTTGACTCTGTCAAGTCAGCTGCATGATTGTGGTTATGTATAAACTTTGGTTTGCTGGACGCCCAGTGGTAACTGCATGTATGGTCTCTTATGTGACGTTTCATAAGGGACCAGTTACCATGTAGTGTTCAGAGGTCGGAATTTATACATAACCTGATTTCCCAGTTAACAGCAGAAGGATAGAATAAGGAGGGAGCATGTGCTCTCACTGGTGAAGCCAGCTGAGTTGCATAGCGGCCAGAGTTGTGTAAAAATAAAATGTATGTGCGTGCACAACCATTAAACCAGAAAACTTTCTGCAAACCCGCAAAGCGCGAACCACGATAACAATAGAATAAGATAATTTAAAGAAAAATTAATAAAACTATAGATAATTATTAGAACATTACAGATACATTGAGGGCAAAATAAGTACATTACAATTGAATGTGCAGCAATGTGTGTGAAATGTGGACCTTTATGGCAAAATGTTAAAATATTGGACTATGAACCTCATAAAACAAAAACTAATTAAAGAAAGTTTCACTAAATTATGGGTTTTACTCAGGAATAAAGGAAAAGCTTAATTTAGTGAAATGTATAGTGTATCAAGTCTAGGAAGAGCCATGACATCAATTATTACCAAGTTAAAGAAAGTTTTTACATCTAAAGAAACAGTTCCATCAATGAACCTACAAAAATCATAAATAACATAAGTTTCATAATAACCTTAATTAAAAAATAGTAGACTTGCAAATTACATAAGGAAAAGATCTTAATTTAATAACTGACAACTGCAAGAGGAACCCGACAATGAAATTTAAATTCTTCCTGTGTAAACAAAACTTCTGATACAGTTTCTATACAATGAGAACAGGTCTTGATGAAATCTAGAAGCCAGAAACATCTGTAAAAACAGAACTCAGAAGATGTGAAAAATAATTGAAAGTTCTTTAAGTGAAAATAGCATTAAGTTTTTTAATATGAGTAAAGCCTTGAGTAAGGGTTTTAATTGCTGTAAATAACTTTTTTTAACCTGTAAGCAAAAACCACCTGCAAAATCTGCTAATAATTTGGAAACTATCCATGTACAGCATACGTTTACGGTCTGCTACTCTGATGGCCTCCATGTTGTGTTACCCTCAGTTGCTCATTTTTGAATTCCAAGTTGTGAGAGCGAACGCTAACATAGTTCAAGTTTAGCATTTTTTTTTTTTTGTGTGTGTGTTGTTTTTGCGTGACAGGAGCTTCTTAGAAATGCCAGCGTGCGCAGCCATAGGCTGTACCAATAAGGCAGATAAAAAACTGCCTAGAATCGCATTTCACAGGTGAGTGTGTTATACATCTAATATTCTAATTTCAAGTTTAATGCAGAATGTGAAAACTTGAAATCAATATATCACTTTTAACTGATTGTTAGTTGTTTTATAAATTGTAAGAAACAAGGTCAAAATTAACAATAAATGTCGGTCTGCATGATGTGTTGTATTTCGCTGTTGTTACTCATTTACGATGCCATGAAGCAAGAATTGCAGTTTTCAATTAAAAAAAAAAAAAGCATGGATTTGGAGCAAGTTGTTCAGTTGCAGCAATAAAAAACTCGCCAATGCCCATTCATAATCTTAATGCGTTTTGTTACAGGTGTCAAAATTATCAACCTACACACATCATGTAAAGTGTTGCACCTAGAAATATTGTACTTTCAAAATGCCTATTTTTAAAAAAAGAGCTAGTGTGTATAGCTGGTTGAAAGATTCTTCCTTTAGTGCTTTTAAATGCTGCAATAGTTCTTATGTTGTAGAATCAAAATCAAAGAATTGAAGCAACGGATAAGATTTGTTTTTCACAACACTTTCATGGCTTCTGTAGTGGTATGACAATTCCAAAACTTAATTGTGGTATTGGGTTGGTGCGAATGAAATGTCCGGCAAAAGACCAGCACATGTGGATAACGAGAACAGGAAAAGTAGGACAACTTACCTAGGCAAAATAATATCCCTCGGCATCGACACATAGTTGCCATCTGTCCGGCAAGGCCATGATCGCGGAACGAAAAAGTTGTGGCGGGGACCCAAAGAAGTCATCAACTGCACGTTGAACCTTGTTGTCTGTCGTGAACTGTTTCCCTGTCCACAGGAAGTGATCCAGGCAACGAAACAGATGATAGTCTGTCGAAGACAAGTCCGGTAATTGGGCAGGATGAAGCGGTGCTTCATAGCCCAAGGCACTTTAGTGTCAGCATCGTTTGCTGTGGGACATGAGGGCGGGCGTTGTCCTTGATCAGAACATCATGTCTGTTGACCAAAGCCGGTTGTTTCTGCAACAATTTCTGGTGCTTCTGGTGTAATTCAGCACAATTACGTTCTGCAGTGATGGTTTGGCCTCTTGCCAAGAAACTTCGATGAGTTATCCAGGCTGTGGACCACCAGACAAGGAGCATCATCTTGCTGTGTAGGGCTGGCTTAGGATGCCATCCAGCAGGCTGTGCCTTGCTTAACCATTGTGCAGATCGTTTCCGATTATCATAAAGGACCCAATTCTCGTCGCAGATGACGATTCGATGCAGTAGAGGTTCCTGTTTATTTCTGGCAAGCGGCGACGTGCGGACTTCCAAATGCCTAGTCTTGTTGGCAGTTGTCAACTCATGTGGCAGCCACATGTCCAGCTTTTTGACCTTACCCAGCACAGCCAGACGCCAAACAACTGTTGTGTGGTGGACACCTACCTCTGCTGCTATCTCACGACACGTTTTTCAGCGGGCCGCTTCAACCACACGTAACAGAACATCGTCAAAAACAGCAACAGGTCGGTGACCACGGGCTTCGTTTTGTAGGTCCGTATTTCCGCTTTGAAACTTCACAAACCATCACCAAATGGTTCGTTCATTGGCTGTATTCTCCCCAAATGCTTTAACGTTTTGATTGGGAATTCCTGCAGAATGGGGCAGTTTAAATTCATACAGGAAGATGACTGTCATATTCGGTGTCTGCATGTCTCCTTTGTAAGTCACGTTGGGTCCAAACAAACCACGCCTGAACCTTGTTCTTCTCACATGTGCTAGCTATTTATAGTAACTCTGTGACGTAATACCCGCAACACCTATGGGTGGTTCCATTCCGCTGTGGTTGGGGCCTGTCTCCACTGCTCATTCGCCCTGGACATTTCATTCGCACCAACCCAATATGTATCAAAATTTAACGTGTTTTATTTCTTACTACAGAGTTTGTGAACTTGCTTCATGCATTACTTTTAAACAGCATTCACTTTTCATGTGGTAAGTTAGTCATTTTGGTTGTACACAGCGGTAAAACGTGACATAACATTGCTTTGAAAGAAAAGAAAACAGTTGTAATATAATAGAGTATATCCATAAATATAAAAATATTTTTTCTTTTCTCAAGAAGGCTTTCTTTAAAAGCACTAACCAGCTAAACGACGAGTAGCATTCCGAGTGGAAATGAAAGGCTTATGAGCAGCCGCACGACCATGGAATGAAGTTATCTGCGAATGGTACGTGCATATACTGAAGTTCCAGCATTTTTACTCACCTGTACACTGAGGTCTTGTGGAGTACTCCGTCGATTAGCTGTAACGACTCTCCTGAGGCTTCGGCGTCCTCTATCGCTGGTCTTCTTTGGTCTGCCAGTACGTTTTACTGCTTCAGGCACACCATGTGTCTTCCACTTATTCAGTACATCCAAAACAGTTGACTTGGGTATGTTTAAACGCCTCTCGATTTCTCTTGTGGACAACCCACTAATATAACACCTAACAATCTTTCCTTTCTCAAAATCAGTTCAGCGACATTTTCACTCAACATCACAGTACGATATGATCATGGTCAGCTGCAGGCTTTGCTTTTATACCGTTTGCAGCTGTACCGCGCATCTTAACAATGCAGCGGATCCATTTATTTGCTTTTGAATTGGTGTCTGGTGACTTTTGTCAATATAGTGTATTTGGTGGTGAAATGTTCGAACTTAAAAGAAAATTTGACCAGCAAATACAAATGTGTGCAAAAGTTCTACCCATTTTTCATGATGCAAATTCCAAGTAAAACATTTAAGTAACGAGTGCAATAACAGATGATGGCCAAAAAGCTTTGAGCAGTAGGCTATAAAATAACATGAAGTATGCAGATCCATCTCATTTGTAAACAAGTCACACAGGGGTTAACATATTAAGCAATAAGGATCACATTAGGCATTGTTCGCTTTATGAGTTCGACAAAGACAACAATGCGACTGTAGCCTGCTGCGACATTTGCTACGTATATGATGAGGATGCTGTAGATGAAGACCCATGTTCTGGAAATTCTGTGAAGGAGACAGGAAGCTGCGGAGATAAACCACATTCTGGATGTCCATCAGAGGTTTATGAAGAGGATCTCAACCAAGCCAATCAAATGACCAACATCTAACTGTTGAAGAAATATCAGAAAGGTTTCCTGTACACAGAACAACAGTTGAAAAGAAGGATGCATGTGCTTGAGTTTATCACAGAGTTTGACCAGTGGGTACCACATGATCTATCTACAAGAAATCAATCAGACCGAATGACCACCTGTTTTTCTTTACTAGCGCATTACAGAAATGAACCTTTCTTGGAACAATTAGCTACAGGTGATGAAAAGTGGGCCCTTTACAGAAATGTAAAGCGTCAAAGGGCTGTATGCTGAGTTGGAGAGCCTGCTCCACCGACTTCAAGAGGAGTACTGCATCTGACAAAGGTCTTGTTAAGTGTATAGTGGGATGTCAAGGGAGTAATCCATTGGGAGCTGCTTGCACCTAACCAAATGATAGGTGCTGACTTGTGTTGCCAACTGTTAGAAAGGCTGAAAGAAAAAATTGAAATCTAAGTGTCCAGCACTGATTAATCGCAAAGGTGCTGTGTTGCAACATGACAACGTGAGACCCCATGCACATATAGCCACTCAGAGAAAATTACTGAACATTGGATGGGAAGTGTTACCTCACCCATGTATTCCCCAGAGTTTGCACCTACTACCACATGTTTCGATCTCTTCAGAACAACTTCTTGGGAAAACCTTCAGTGAAGTTGAAAATGTCGAAACTGCATTATAAAATTTTTTCTAACTCCAACACAGAGGAGTTCAGCAGAAGGAGAATTCAATCACTACCATAAAGGTGGCAAGAGGTCATATATAATAATGACAATTCTGTAAAAGAATAAAGATGTTATTCATTCAAAAGAATTTTTTTTTTCTTATCTAAAAAACTAGTAGAACTTTTGCATACACCAAATATATACAAATTAGCTCTACAAAACCCTTAATAATAAATTCACTGTAGATAAGAATGAGAGGTGCCATGATGTCGTTAATTACCAGGGTTGAAAATTACTTCTTCCTGGAGCAGTATTCAAATCTGCATAGGCCAATTTCTGTTCGAACATTATTTGTTTCACAGGATTGCTTTGATTAGCACAAATCTGAATGGTACTCAGATTTCTAAGCTACATCTGCTTAACTTTAGTTGCTTGAAATATCATTGTCACGGGTGGTGTGACAATGATATTTCAAGCAACTAAAGTTAAGCAGATGAACTTCATAAAAACAAGAGACTAATTATTACAGGAAGTTTTTACATCCAGAAAAACAGTTTCATCAATGAACCTTCAAAAATTATAAATAGCATTTTCAGCGACTTAATTCAAAAATAGTAGACTTACAAAAATACATAAGGAAAAGTTTTTAATTTAATAACTGGCAACTGCAAGAGAAACATAGCAACTAAATTTAAATTCTTTCTGTGTAAACAGAACTTTTGGTACAGTTTCTATACGTTGAGAGGCCTTGACAAAAAATCTAGAGGCCAGAAACATCTGAAAAAACGGAACTCAGATGTGAAAAATAATTGAAAGTTCTTCAAGTTAAAATAGAATTAAGTATATTAATCTGAGTAAAGCCTTGAGTGTTTTAATTCCTGTAAGTAAAATTTTTATTTACTTTTATAATCTACAAGCAAAAACTATCTGCAAAATCTGCTAATAATTTGGAAACTATCCACGTACGTCTACGTTCTGTAACTCTGGTGGTGTTACTGAAAAAGTACTGTAATTGTGGTAACAAAAAAAATGTAATGCCATATGGAGATAGAGGACTGCAAAGAGATTGAAAGAATATTTCTTTTCTTATGAGCATTCCAACAGAAAATATGACAAACGAATGTGTTACTATTGGCTCTCATGGAACTCTGCGTGCTGTGACCAGCCCGCCTAATCCATGGCATGTAATTGGTTTGTGAATAGCACTCGTTAGTTTTGCTGTGGTGATCCTATTACTTATGGATTTATTTCGCCACTCAGTTGAAACATATTCAGAAAAGAGACAATTGCTATGGACTGTTTGTAATTTCTACGGATATTTTAAGTTTAACACATGAACTACGGTACCGCAAAAGTCACGGATTTTAGTTCTTTGTCTAATTAAAAATAACACAAAAGAGTACTTAGAAATAACAGTTGCTTTTTTAATAAGATAATAATTTCTTTCTTACTTCTTTGGACTTCTGGGTCGGTCATCCTATAAATTGCACCTTTTCTATCGAAAATTATGGTTCTGGATGAACATGACAGATGAGGACTATATATAATGATAATTTTTTTCCATTCTGAATTTCATGGTCTACGGACATGCCTCTAAGGATTATACAAAGGAAAAAAATTTTTTTCTCAGAATTTTACGATCTATGGCTTATATGCCACTGCGGAATATGCATCGGAATTATTTTATTTCATGGCCTGAGAATTGCATGCTACCCCACATCTTAGGATTTATTTTTTCTGAATTTTATGGTCTACAGATTATATGAAGGAAAATACTGAACTTTGAATTAATATGTACAAAATTTCACTTTCACAAATTGTGTTTTAATAAAATCGAAATCTAAAATTTTATTTTTTGAGAGCAGCAACTGCAAAAGCGGGTTAAATTAAAATTATGGAGTAAATTGAAATTTTATTTCGCAGTGGTTTGGGTAAAAAAAAAAAAAAAAAAAAAGACGAAGGCAAATATAGTTTTACTTTTTGTTCCAGCATCAACAACACAAATTACATTCATGTGTTAATCTTTGAAATTTGACTTTTTTTTTCACCTGCCTCCTAGACCTGGAACATATTTGTCGAGCCCTAATCATCGGTGTAGTACAAGACATCATTTCTCATATGTGTGCCTACACTTTGCGGGCATTTGAATACCAGATGGACATTGTAAGAGCGACTGGCTACTGTCGCTCAGATTAAAGTGCTATGAACTTGTTGAGTTGCCTGTTCATAGGTGAAAACAGTTTTCTCCTAATTGTCTTTAATTCATCATGAAACATTCGTTCTTTCTCATGTATCCATTCATATGTATTGCACTTTACGCAAAAAAGGCTTGAAGTTAAAAGCTTGCCTTTTTAAAAGTATTTAAAATCTTAATGTAAGCATGTGTTTTCTATTCATTTTTTGGGTCTTTTTAAGAACTACCGAATGAGTGAACAACATACAAGGGAGGATCGAAGAGTAATGCACCACAATTTTTTCTCTTTGCAGGTTGCAAAGTAGCAGGTTGCAGTTTGGCACACGAGTTTGAATATCACCATGGTTCCCACTCAACCTGGAAAACAGGGAAAACCTGGACTTCTCAGGGAATTTGAAAATGGTTCCAAAAATCAGGGAAAACTCAGGAAAAATTGCCTTTTTTTTTTTTGTAAAAATCAAGGAAAACTCGGGGAAAATTACGCTTTTTTTGTAAAAATCAGTGGATACTTTATTTTGCCAAAAAAAACCCTTATTTTTTCAAGATTTCAAACTTTTACAATAAGTATTTCCTTTATTATCTGAAAAAAGATGCAAAATTAAATTTTTAAAATTGCCAGTTATTAAGCTTATGTTCAATTTCTGCAGGCAGTTGTTATAACATGGAACAGTTAGGCACAATGGCTTGTGCTTGAAGAAACACTTCACATGAGAACCAACCAAATGATAGATCAAAGTCCTTTGTCTGTTGGTTCTCTTGAAACGTGTTTCTTTGAACAGAGCCATTCCATCATTAAGCTTAGCTGCATTGTGTTATAGAAAAACTGAAACTATTCAACTGACAGATTTTTTCGTACATATGACCTGTTTCTATGGGGATGTATTTACAAATTCCATGTGCGTAGTATTCACAAAAGTTCACGGAACTTTGGTACAGAAAATAATGTGCACAGTTAGTTGTTATTAATGAAAAGCAGGTAATTTTATAAAGACAAATTACTTAAAGAATTTACTAGTGTCTGCTTTGGTGAGAAAAATGAATGGAATGAAATGTAACAATTTCTTTGCAACATGCCACTCTGGAAAACTTTAAAAACCACCTGGAGAACCTGGAAAAGTCAGGGAATTTTTTTATTACTTTTGAGTGGGAACCTTGATCACGCTACAGTCCGGTTTGACTGGATCAGATGTCACCGTGGTGGAAGACAGTGTGAACGACAGCACAAAGATGTCTCGTTTGTTAGCGACATCTACGAATGAAGAGCAATGCGACATAGTCCGATTTTCGTGGGCTAAATGAAAAACTCTGATGGAAATTCACAAAGAAAGGGTCAAAGTGTATAGTTGTGATTGCCTGGACCACAACATCATCATCTCCAGATGGTGTAGTTTCTTTTCAGAGGGCCGTGGCAACCTTACCGATTCGCCACCTTTTGGTCGATCTGTAACCGTGTCATCACCTGCCACTGTGAGAAGCATTGAACAGGCAATTCTGAGTGACCTGCAGATCCATCTGTGCCCATTGGCACAGAAGTTCGACATTTCATATGGTATAGCGTACGATATTGTACATGACAAATTGCAATTTCGCAAGGTCAGTGCGTGATGATGCCCAAGAACTTGACAGATGACCAGAAGGGACAGGGAGTGATGTCATCTTTGGACCACTTGATGCATTACGCAGAAAAAGGGCATAAATTTCTGGCAGGTGTAGTGACGGGCGATAAGTTCTGGGCATACCACTACACTCCCGAAACAAAAAAGGCCAGTATGGTGTGGAAACATTCCGACTTCCCCGTCGCCAAAAAAATTCAGAGTAACCTAATCTGCCCAAAAAGTCCTCACGACGGTGTTCTGGAACATGCATGGCATTTTTTGGTGGAGTTTCATCCAACGAAGACCATTGTGAATGCCAAAACCTACGCTAACATATTGACAAAGTTGCGTCATGCCCTTCGTGACAAAACACCCAACAGAGATACTGCAAATGCCACGGGCCGCCACAGTGGCGCAGTGGTCTAAGCGATGGCCTCTGATCATTCGTTCGAACAGGGTCCGGGTTCGAATCCTGGTGAGGCATGGATGTTGTGTTTGTCTCACGGCACTGCTCTCTCCCTTCCCTGGAACCAGTGACCCTAAATTAGGGACGGGCGACTGCTTATAGCCCATTGAGTTGTTCATGGTGGTCGTTAAACCTCCAATCCAAAAAAAAAAAAAAAAAAAAAAAATGTCACGGCTTCATGACAACGCTCGCCCACATGTTGCACAACACATTCATAACAAAATTGCATAATTTGGCAGGGAGGCGCTCCAGCACCCACCATTATGTCTGGACCTGGCTCCTTCAGATTTTCATCTGTTTGGTTCCTCAAAAGATTCCTCGGCGGTCAATGCTTCAATTCGGCTGACAAAGTAAAATCGGTTGTCTGCAGGTGGCTACCCAGAAGACAGACTTTTATGAACAAGGTATGCTGAAACTGGTACCATGCTGGGATAAATGTCTCGAGTGTCTCGGTTCTTATGTTTAAAAATAGTTAAGAAATGTAGTTTCACTGTATATCTATTTTGTTTTGCCTATCTATTAAACTGTCGCCAAAAAAGAAAAAAAAAGTGTGCATTACTTTTCGATCCACCCTCTTACTACTGGTTTCTTCTCTTTGTTTTCATGTATTTATTTTATTCTGCAGTTGATTGTTATGTCCTGTGTTAATGCCTGTCACAGTGCAGGGCTTGAAAAATACCATACCCGAGATGCCCGGGGCATAATAATTATTGGCCTGGGCAGGTAAATAAAAGGTCTAATTGCCTGGTCCGGGCAACTTAATTTAGAAATTTGGAATAGAATTTTCTACTATAAGAAAGGAGACAATCGTCGCATGTTGTGTTTCATTTCACTGCTAATCACCGGAAATTGTATTATTGTTACAGAGTGCCAAGGACAGAAGACTATCATTTCTTTGATTATATAGGTACAGAAATTGGGGCCATGTGTAGTTTTGCTTCAAATATTGTTTATTGTCAGTGATGGGATACGTGCCAAAGGGTGAAAACTGGAATGAAAGGAACATAGCAGAATCACTAAATTCCTCAAATACCTATTTCATCATCATACCATTTCATACCAATTTTAGCAGCATCATCTTAAAACTTAAGATACTCTTTTGTGAACTGAATATTTTGAATACAGACCATTAAAACAGAAATGCAAAACATGTGAAAGAAGTTAATATTTTTAACTTAACAAAGCAGAAATGCCCGCGACACACAGACTCTCTCTCTCTCTCTCTCTCTCTCTCTCTCTCTCTCTCTCTCTCTCTCTCTCTCTCTCTCTCTCTCTCTCTTAAAAGATAAATTTTCCTGGGCATCAAGGTTTTACTACCTGGACAGGTAGATAATTTGTGCACGTACACAGCTGGGCTTGTAACTTTTCAGATATTTTTCAAGCCTTGCAGTACCAGCATATAAGTGTTTTTAAAGAAGAGCTGTGGATCCCTTAGCTCTATTGGTATGATGGGCATGGTGCTTGGAGTGTGATGCTGCTGCAGGTAAGTATGTAGGACAGCTTATAACTTCATTACTTAACGGGAAACCATATACTCCTAAAACTTATTTTTTCCATACTTTTCCTTTTCTCACTTTCCAAACATGGCACTCTGCTCTTGACTCTAAAAATAATTTCCTTTTCTCCTACCAGGCGCAGGGTGCTGAAGGATTAGGACTCTTTACCTATGTTAGGAAATTTCAGTTCTGTGGAACCCTTATTAATTTTAAACTGTGAGATGCTGATGAAGTCGTCCTTATTTATTGATCACAAGTAGTGCAACATAATGTTTAACCCTTTCCACTCGATTTACGTTTCACCCATACTCACCCTGCACTCGCATTTTTTTTTATGGAGTAGAGGCCACACCTTAGCTGTGAAAGTTCAGCTTTGGCTCGCCAGCCCCAGCATACGAGCTATAGAGGCATCATTGGCAAAGAATATCTAACTGAGAAGTTAAGGCACGGCGAGATGTAACTAGCGCCGCCATATCTTAAGAGTTAAAATGCAGTGCACAGAATCCAACATATACAGGCAGATGCCGGAGCAGACTGCGCATGCGTATTTCTGTTGACTTCAATTCTTTGGGTAAAGAACAGTGAGCCGAGCGACTCACAGCATGTGATTGTTACCTTCTCGCACTCAGTAGCATAATCACTTCGCGAATTGGATATGTTAGTTTTGTTACACCAGTCGAGTTAGTTAAGGCTTTTGTTTGTTCTTCAGTTTTTCAGAAACATTTTCAGTAATGCCAAATACTAGGGAATGTCTGCATTTTGTATGGATCCTTAGGCCTAACTATAATATTTGCTAAAATTTAATTTAAATAGTAATACTAATGTTATTGCATATTTTTCTCACCAAAATAAGGGATAGGCAGGATATCAGAAAACAGCAACAAAAAAAAAAAAAAACTGCTCTAAGCAAATAGTCACCAAATTGAAGGAAACCATCATGGATCAAAGAAAAGCTTCACTGCCATAGTCCCCCTAATGTGTTTTGCTCCTGAATGTTAACTTTCCCACTAAGCATATTACCTCTTAAGATGTGGTGTCACTGTTGTCGCCTGTTTTATGTTATCTCTATGAGAGTTAGCATTCTTCAAGCTTTATATTCTTTGTCATCGGCGTGGTGGGCAACATGCGAGTTATTCATCAATTTTGTTATGTCGGGTGTCTCCTGACCATTGAGCAGAAAGGGTTCATTTGTATTAGTTGCATTGTATAATTCATATTTTTTGTTTTGATTATTAACCTTCTTTGTTGTAGGAAGATCGATCCATGATGACATTTGAAGGAGAACAGCTGTTTGGCCGAACTAAAATAATGCAAAAGTTGCAGGTAAGATTTTGTTTAAATTTTATGGATTATGCATGCTGCAAGTTTAGTGTCTGACATTTTTACATTTCACTAATTACAATCTATGTGTTGCCTGTGATAAAGGGTGCTGGATTTTTGAGAGTTAATATAATTTCAATATTTTGTTTATTAATGCTTTATTATGTGAAGAGGTGGCGCGCACACACACACACACTATCTCTCTCTCTCTCTCTCTCTCTCTCTCTCCACTTTTCTATTTCTATCATGAGAAATATTTAATAAAAGCTGATATCATGAATACAAGCATTACTTCTAGGTTGAAGTTACTGTGATAGTAGTCAATGTCGTGAGCTCAGCTGAAAAATGGATGTTGTAAGTGATTGAGTTTGTAAATGCAGTGTTAGAATTAGAAATAAATCTTTTACTGGCCCAGCGGACCACTAGAATTTGCAAACCACTGATCCAGCAAAATGCCCACTGGTCTGTAAAAAAAACCAAAACAAACTTAGACATTTACATTATATGCAGAAAGTAATGTATCATCATTTCAGTTGAATTATCATCTTTATTGCAAAGGTATGTTTTGTTCTTTAAGCATTATTCTATTTATTTAAATCAAGACATCAGATATCTAACACAACATGAATACGATATTGACTATGCGTGGCAACAATTATTATACAGATTAATAACTAATTGGCATAAAAATGTAAAATTCTGGATTCTTTTTAACTATGATGGTACAGCAAGTCTACAAAATACACAAATCTAAGAGATGAAGGTTCAAAAGTAGAATAACATTGATTCAATTGAACAGGAATAACCCCATGGTGTACTTATTGTAACTGTTCATCGCAGAAGCTGAGATTACTGAAGAATCTATGAAGTTTTAATCATTAACTACTATTTAAAAAAATGTGAAACTATAAAAAGATAAATGTAGCATTATCTGTACTTCATTTCTCTTACTAAAAATGCAAACATTTAAAAACTCAATTGTTCACAATGCCATTTTAATATTAAAGAAATACTGTTGTGAACCCTGTGATAGGAGAGTTCAGTGCCATCCCTTGACATAATAAAACATTAATAAACAAAATTATGAAATTGCACTAAACAAATTGTTTTCCAATCAAACATACAAACATTCCATGAGTTTGACCCATCCCCAAACTGTATTGTTTCACGACAGCACACAGCAGTTTGTATCTTGTTGAGAAAAGTGTGTTGCTGCTAGCAGTGATTATTTTGATGATTAATAATGTTTATTTTGCACCGATTTGGGTGTTTAAAGTTTCCATCAATATTCTGATATTTCATTTGCAACAACCTAATAATTCAAAGCTTTGTAAAAGTCTTCAGAAATATCAGTTGTAAGTTAACCATCAGACTTGCAAATTTGTCCAAAAATACAGAGTAGGTGTTGTTGAATTACTGGACTGTTATGTCTTGGAAGCTTTTTCATTCATTCATAATATATATTTCATGTAATACTTAATGTGAGTAACATATGTGTTGTAATTGTTTGCACTTGTATTGCTTGAGATGAGGTTGTGCCATGTCAGGACCTCTTCATTCACAGGCACAGTGTTTGAGATCTCAACTGCATTCTTTATACCATGCAAAGTTCATTGAGCCGCCCCGGTGGCACAGTGGTCTAAGCGATGGCCTCTGATCATTCGCCCGAACGGGGTCCGTGGTCTGGGTTCGAATCCTGGTGAGGCATGGATGTTGTGTTTGTCTTACGGCACTGGCTCTCTCCCTTTCCTGGAACCAGTGGCCCTAAAGTAGGGACGGGCGACTGCTTATTACCCATTGAGTTGCTCACGGTAGTCGTTAAACCTCCAATAAAAAAAAAAAAAAAAAGTTCATTGATAATAATTCCCTTTTTGGTTGCTTCATTTATCACTGCAAATTACCAGTGTGATGTAAAGAAGAGCTATTACGTCATGCAAATGCATGTTAATCAAAAATTCGTATGCAGATTTGTTCCAGAATTGTCTTTTGTGCATGCTTAATTTTTATTTTTTTTTATTTTCAGAGTTTGACATTCCAGAAAATAGCCCACAGTTTGACAGCAGTTGACCCTCAACCAATGTTTGATGGAGGGATTCTAATTTCTGTTCTTGGCCAACTAAAAGTATGTGATTCAAGTAACTGCCATTTTAATATTGAAAGCATACATGATTACTTGTAGTAATGTCTTTGTCAATGCAATTATCTTTTATAGTTAGTCTTTTGATATTGTTGAATTAGAACCATGTTTCTCGAACCAAAGTATGATTACAAGGACAACAGGAAAGTTTTTTTCTTCCACTGAATTACATGGTTCAGTAAAACGAAATGTTTTAATTTACATATCTGTCTTGGTGGGGAAGTGTTCATATTGTGTTGTGAAAATGTTTGGTTTTACAAGGGTAAGTAAAAATGCACTGACAGTATACATTCATATATAATATGTGATCAGTAGAACTGTTTGGGGTTGTGCGGTGTTAGAGAGCATGTGTTGGTGTGTTACTTCTTCATTGGGCATGTTAACAGCTTCTACAGGTTTTTTTTTTTTTTTTTGTGATTCACTTTTAAAATTTTTCTTGCATTGAAGTTACTATCTCCTGAGTGTCATATGCTAGGTTTTAAAATTTCTGAGCTAATCAGAGGAAGTTGGTGGAAGAAACTTACTGTTCATTCCTCTCATTCAGTCTCCATTTTTGCCCACTGTTCTTCATTGATTAGGTCTTGCCATGCTTTGTGTACACAGTCATAACTGTGGAGACTGTTGCTCTTGAAACACCAAACAATTTGGCTGTTATGGTTACAGACGCTCCTGCTAAATGGGCTCCCACAATTTGTTCTCTTTGGAAGTCTGATAGGTTACCCATTTCACCTATCGCTCATAACAATGTGAGAAAATTATTCCATATTTCGTTAATTTTGATGGATGGGTCCTTGTTGCAAGCTTTATAATTCCTTAAAATTTTGATAGATTCATAGATAAGAGTTTGTTTCCAACCTGTGTAATGTGGAATGACCTTTGCTGAGCAAAAGTCATTTTACATTACACGTTGCTGAGCAAAAGTCATTTCACATTACATGTTACTGAGAAAAGGTCATTTCACATTGCTGAGCAAAAGTCATTACACAGGTTGGAAACAAACTCTTACCTGTGAATCTATTGAAATTTCAACCAATTATCAAGTTTGCAACAAGGACCTATCCATCAAAATTAACAAAATATGGGATAATTTTCTCATATGGTTTTCACAAAATATTAATGACCAATTAAAGTCTTCCAAAAATTCAACAGATTCCATCCGGGATATGGTAGCACAAGACCACAACCCTGTGATAAAAGATTCAAAAGCTAGTTAAGAACGGAACAATGTACGTGATTTGATCACTGACGAGAGTCGTGGTGACTGAAACCCATGGTCCCATTGTAGTTTCCTTTACTTGCATTTTTATAGGTATAATATTTGATTCAAAAACAATCTATGCATAATTAAATGCCATTAGCAATTTTTGCTCTGATTTGTTATGTAATGCTATCGATTCTGAAACGACGGACACCAGTTGAACATGCAGCACCATCTATGAAATGGGGAGGGAGGGAGTTGGCAGTGAACAGATGCCTGTTGGAAAGCAAGAATGTTTGATTCAATTCATAATGCACTTTAGAAATTACATAAGGCAGAATATTCGCATATGACCCGAGCATTTTCTAGATTAGAGTGTAATTAGCAAGTGCTCGTATCCGAGGAAAAACAAATAAGACTAGTAAGCAGGAAAATATGAGGCTATATCATGGCCGGCCATATACACAGAGCAGAGAAAGGAAGAAAACTACTAAATAGGAAAATTTTGCATTACATACACTTAAATCTTGAAGATTTAGAACTGAAATACTTGCGTAAACACGTCAACACACTAGTTACTCCTCGCAGTGGCAGCTTTCTATTTATGCTGGAAGCAGCATGTTATTTGCCAGTCTATTCTCCTCCAATGTCTTTTGGAACATTGTGTTGTACATGTTCACCAAAAACAGTTGTCATCTGCCATACAGAATACATTAGTTGTTGGCTGTCTCAGATCACTGATTAGTATGGTTACTTAAGCAACCAAAATCTTCTTCTGTACCTGTTACACAGATACATTCACTGGGAACCATGTTGAAAGCTGGTATTGAAGTGATAGATGAATATAATACTTTGTATTCAGCATACGGGGTTGGGATGGGGGGAGAAAGGGTTTGACCATACCTTATTCTTGAGAGGTTTGTTGGCCTGTTGCTGCAAGCTTTAGGGTGGGTTGGTGGTGGTGGGGGGTCTTTGCATTGATATTTGATGTGAAAATGTCCTTCTTGTGTGGTGTTGCCCTGAAGATTATTGATGTTAAAGCTTTCCTGTGGGAATGGATTACCCTGTCATATCATGGAGCTAATGTGTGATCTCTCTGTAGAGATATCCTAAAATAAGTGTAGCAGATTGCTCGTAAAAAATGATTTAACTTGGAGACATTTTAGTCGTGGTATCTGATTTAGTATCACGATGAGCATGGTGGCTGCTATGTTTTCTTGTTAGATGTGATATGGTTGCCAAATGGAAAGTCAGCTTTCTCCTCCCGAGAGGACCATCTCCTTCATTTATCTTCCATTATGGTCCAGAAATCCAAGATATTCTAGCTGATACTGTGCTAACTCAAGTTTAATCCTGTTGCTCCAACAGGACGTGTTTGCACATTAAGTAAAAGTAACCCTTCAAGATCTTTAATTTGTTGTGAACAAACTAGCGAAGTGAATTTCTTGTTCTTTTGTACAGAAACAAGAAATATTTTTACACGTCGTCTTGGGCTGTTTCTTAGGAGTGCCAAAAAAGTGTGTAAAAAAGCATGTTCTGTTATGCGCAAGAAAATATTTTACATTTTGGAGTTAATGTTTGTTGTTGGTATGTGTTCAACCGTAGGTTGAAGAAGCGTATATGCTCCAGCTTTGTCCGTCCGTCCGTCTGTCCGCACGATTACTCACGTGAAAATGGTTCGACTTCAACAAAATTTTAGTATGTGGTAGGGGACCACCTGGGGACGAACCCTATTGAAAATGGGCGAAACAGGGTCAAAGGTCAGAATATAGGAGCGGGATCCATTCCATTGCTCTTATGCGTCATAACTTGCGTAAAAATGGTTCGATTTTGATGGAATTTTAGTATGTGGTAAGGAACCACTTGGGAACGAACCCTGTTGAAAATGGGCAGAATGGGGTCAAAGGTCAGGACATAAAAGCGGGATCCATTTCACTGCCTTTAAGCGTAACATCACAGCCTCTCCTTGACAAATGTCAACCCCGCCTTCTCGTGGTGCATCCTGTTCCCACTAAAGGGGCTCTGACGACCGCCCATAGCGGTATAACTATACCATCGGGATCAGAGGAAATTCTATCCCACACTCACCAACCCGCTTGGCCAGCGTGGTGAGTTATGGCCAAACCCCTCCAAAATGATTCCACAACTTAAATCTTGGCCCTCAGTCTCCGGCAGCTGGAATGTACCTGGCCAAGGCAGCGGCCAGTGCGACATGAAGGCAGAGGGTGCTAAGAATCCCCGGAGGACCGGACTAGGCTGCCATCTGATGCTGACCTTGGCTACTTACAATGGACGCTCCCTATCTTCTGATTCAAGGCTTCTTGAATTGGAAGAGGAACTACAAAGGATCAAGTGGGACATCGTGGGGCTAAGTGAGGTAAGGAGAAAAGGAGAAGATCTCATCGAACTGAAAAGTGGACATCTCTTCTACTATCGTGGGACAGATACTGGCAGAACTAGTGGTGTTGGATTTATAATAAACAAGAAACTGAAGGATAAAGTTGTAGAAGTTGAAAGTTCCTCTGACAGAGCTGCACGGCTTGTTATCCAACTCTCGAAAAGATACCAGGCTCAGATTATTCAAACTTATGCACCCACCACAAGTCATCCTGAAGAAGAAATTGAAGAATTTTATGAGGAAATTTGTCATCTAAATAATAAAGGTAAGCAGCACTTGAAAATAATTATGGGAGATTTCAATGCAAAAATAGGGCAACGGCAACAGAATGAAACTTCAGTAGGTAAATTCGGTCATGGCAACAGAAACCAGCGTGGAAATACTCTCGTTGAGTTTGCAGAGGCAGAAGGGTTTTTCATCTTGAACTCCTTCTTCAAGAAAAAGCCACACAGGAAATGGACATGGAGACATCCAAATGGGACCACAAGTGAAATTGATTTTATTATGTGTAACAAAAAATTCGTCATAGAAGACTGCAGTGTGCTAAACAAGTTCAACACAGGTAGTGACCATAGATTGGTGAGATGTAAGATGCACCTCAACACTAAACTTGAACGTGGCAAGCTCATAAGACAAACAAAATCTATTGACATAACCAACCTTAAAAAACACCATAATACCTTCAAGTTAGAACTGAAGAACAGGTTCTCTGCTTTAGAAGGCCTAACATCGGAAGAAGTGGACATCTCTGAAGTTAACAGAAAAGTAACCAAAGCTCTTATGGAAACAGCAACAAAATTAGCTGGGTCTAAGAACAAGTTGCATGTGAACAAATTATCAGGAAAAACCAAAATGTTGATGCAAAAAAGAAGAGAGATGAGGACAACTAAAGAAGATGTGACTTCCAAAGTGGAATATATAGAGCTATGCAAGACAGTAAGAAAAAGTATCACTGAAGACGTAAGGAAATTCAACTGTGAACTAGTGAGGAAAGCAATTGAAAACAACCAAAGCCTAAAGATAGCAAAGGGACATCTCAGTAAGGGAAGAAAACAGATTATGGCACTGAGAAAAGAAGATGGTTCTGTAACAAGAAATAGAGGCGAAATTTTGACAAGAGTGAAAGATTTCTACTCCAAATTATATGAAAGGGATGATATATGCACTCCAGACATCATGAAAGATACCAGTACCAGAGTTCCTCCAGTCCTTCCAGCAGAAGTTGCACATGCAATCAAGAACATGAAGCGAGGAAAAGCTCCAGGAGAAGATGGAATTACTGTAGACATCATACAAGAAGCAAGTGGAGAAATCGAAACAGTACTCGCCCAAATTTTCACTCGATGCCTTAATGAAGGAAAGATTCCTGAGGATTGGAACACCGCTACAATGATCCTGCTACATAAGAAAGGTGACATTGAGGATCTCGGAAACTACAGACCTATCAGCCTCCTATCAGTAGTTTATAAAATCTTCACTAAAGTTCTTTCACACCGCTTGAAGGTAGCACTAGACATGGCTCAACCGAGAGAACAAGCTGGATTCAGGAGTGGCTACAGCACAATAGATCATATCCACGTGCTGAGAGAACTAATTGAAAGAGCGAGGGAATATGAACTTCCATTGTGCATGGCTTTTATCGATTATGAAAAAGCCTTTGATTCGGTGAAACCATCAGCAGTTACAATGGCTCTGAAAACCTGCGGTATTGAAGATGCATACATTAATATTATTAATAACATCTATGAAAATGCAAGTGCAAAGATTAGGCTGTTTGAAAATACAACGCACGTAAAAATTGGAAAGGGAGTGAGACAAGGTGACACCATATCTCCGAAGCTCTTCAATGCCACATTGGAGGGTGTTTTTCAGTCGCTGAGCTGGGAAAACAAGGGGATAAAGATTAATGGAGATTATCTAACCCACCTTCGTTTTGCTGATGACGTAGTCATTTTTGCAACTACCCCATCAGAGCTGCAGAGTATGATCCAGGAACTTGCTGACAAGAGTAAAGAAGTGGGATTAAAAATGAACTTTCAGAAGACAAAAGTGATGTTCAATGCTTTTACAAGAAATGAAGATTTATCGATTGATGGAGAAAAGCTGGAGATAACAGACACGTACGTTTATCTTGGACAGCAGATATCAAGTGAGGGTCACATTGATGAAGAAATTAATCGGCGTACAAAACTTGCCTGGAGAGCTTTTGGAAGAAACAGCATAATTTTCAAGAGCAATATGCCATTATGTCTTAAAAGAAAAGTGTTTGATCAATGCATCCTTCCAGTGCTTACGTATGGTGCAGAGACGTGGACCTTAACTAAAAGAGACATACAAAGGCTGCAGACAACTCAAAGAAGCATGGAGAGGTGCATGCTTGGTGTAACCAGGAGAGATAAGAAGAGGAACTCGTGGATCCGAAAAATGACAAGAGTGGAAGACATCATGATCAGAGTTAAATCCCTGAAATGGCAATGGGCTGGACATACTGCCAGAAGGACAGATCATCGATGGACAGCCGAAATTTTAGATTGGATTCCAAGGGACAGGAAAAGACCCAGAAGAAGACCACATAGGAGATGGGTGGATGAAATTCGAAAGTATGCAGGGGTGACATGGAGGAGACTGGCACAAGACAGACCGTTGTGGAGGAAACTTGGGGAGACCTTCGTCCAGCAGTGGATTGATAATGGTTGACAATGATGATGATGATGATGATGCGTCATAACATGCGTAAATATGGTTCGATTTCGATGAAATTTTAGTATGTGGTAGGGGACCACCTGGGCACGAACCGTATTGAAAATTGGCGAAATGGGGTCAAAGGTCAGGCAGGGCATAAGAGCGGGATTTATTCCATTGCCCTTATGTGTCATAACTTGCGTAAAAATGGTTCGATTTCGATGAAATTTTGGTATGTGGTAAAGAACCACCTGGGAACGAAACCTATTGAAAATGGGCGGAATGGGGTCAAAGGTCAGGACATAAAATCTGGATCCATTTCATTGCCTTTATGCGTCATAACATGCGTAAATATGCTTCGATTTTGATGAAATTTTAGTATGTGGCACGAACCCTATTGAAAATGGGGTCAAAGGTCAGTCAGGACATAAGAGTGGGATTTGTTCCATTGCCCTTATGTGTCATAACTTGCGTAAAAATATTTCGATTTCGATGAAATTTTAGTATGTGGTAGGGAGCCACTGGGAACAAACCCTATTGAAAATGGGCGAAATGGGGTCAAAGGTCAGGACACTGGAGTGGGAACCATTCTATTGCCCTTGTGCATCATAACTTACCTAAAAATGTTTCGATTGCGACAAAACGTTATCATGTTGTTCCTAAGGTATAGTGAACCGGTTCTGTTGAATATCAACGAAATGGGGTCAAAGGTCATTGCACAAAAGCAAGATTTATTCCACAGCCATTATTCTCATAACTTGCGTAAAACTGTTTCTATTGCGACAAAACATTAGTATGTTATTCTTGAGGTATACTGAACCGGTTCTGTTGAATATCATCAAAATGGGGTCAAAGGTCAGGACACAGGAGCGAGATTTATTCCACAGCCATTATCCTCATAACTTGAGTAATAATTTCTGGTATGTTGGAAAGTGTATCATAATCAATGCATTGCACGATTTTACTAACTTGTTAAGATTGCAAAGGAAACAATTACTGTCATTTTCATTACTTTGAGTTGGGATTTGTGTAAGGTGTAACATTAAATTCTGTAAAAAAATTTTTTTCACCAGTAAACACAAGTGAAATAAAAAAAGATAATTAACTTATAAAACCAATGTTACATATTACAATTTTGTACAGAAATGAAATGTTGAGCAATTTATTCTTTGTGTATATCATAAAACTTAATGGAACACTTATTTAAAAAAAATAAATGATTCCATTTTCATTCCATTATGAAATTTTGCAGATAAACTCACAAAATGTCTCACTTGACTTCCCTCCCCACCCTCCCAATCAAAACTTGTGTTTTTGAGATTTTCAGAAATCAAAATTAAAAAAAAAATCTCACTTTTTTTCTTCACAATTACTATGTATTGTATATCAAATTAGTCCTTGAAAAGAGCTTTAAAATAAGTCCTAGATGATCAATCTCTATGATTAAGGGTTACAGATTTATATGGGCATTTTTGTATATCAAAGTGCACCCAATTTTTGCAATTTTTCGAAAATTTATGCATAAAAAAAAACCTACTGCTTCAAGACAATCTTAAAACTCGAATTTTCCATGTGCTATTGTATAGGTACTAATACACCAAACCACAAGTAAATCTGGAACACCGAGGTTCAGACCCTTTGTTGATTTGACATGGAGTGACCCCATTAGAAGTACAGAAGTCAGTTTAAAATCCTTGAAAACTCAAGGATTGTATTACTATATTTGGAGTCAGAGTTTTTCTCAGTTGTGACATTTAGCTGGTTAAATCAAGGGCAAACAAAACTATTTTTGAACAGTTCCACAGGGCAAACATGATACTGTATATACTCGTGTATAAGCCCCCCCCCCCCACACACACACTTTAAGAGTAAAAAATTTGTGAAAAACCTTGACCCACATATAAGCTGACCTTAAATTTCAAGATTTTGGGAAATATATTTACTAAAATGAATTATGCAAACTTCTGAGATCTGTAAAAATCTTCAAAGTACAATTCACTGTCAGAGTTTCCAAATAACTCCAGTAACATCCATTGCATTACAGTCATTTGCAAAAATTTAAGACCACTTGCCAATTTATTGAAAATTAAGATTTTCAAAGGAACTATACTGCTGGACAATTGCTAAGGACGGATCATAAACGGCTATATAGCGCATAAAAAAGTAAGTGTGGTTGGATGCCAAGTGAAATAAAATAATGTCAGAATGCCAGGACATTACAAGAAAGACAATTTATTGTGCTCTGAAATCCAGAAGGCTTTGGAACGTGTTCAAGGGACAAACAGGCCATTTTGTGCAGAATACGTAAACGTGAAAAAAATGCAATTACCGTCCGAAGGCGTTCCGGCGTAAGATGTCAATACGGGATATGGCCACCATGGAGGGCGATGCAAGATTCCACACGTCATGTCATGCTTTGCACAACATTATCAAGCAGCTGTTGGGGTAATTTATCCCATTCCTCTGTCAGTGCACGGATAAGGGTGTCCTTGTTTATTGGAGGGCATTGGCGACCAGCAAAACTCCTCCCCAAAGCATCCCACACATTTTCAATGGGATTCAGATCTGGAGAACGTGCTGGCCATACGAGGCGTTGAATATCCTCGCTCTCAAGACACTCCTGGACAGGACAGCGACTGTTCGATGACATGTTGCGTTGTCGTCCATGAAAATGAATCTATCACCGACAGCACCACAGAACATGCGAACATGAGGTAGCAGAACATCATTAATGTATCGTTGGCCAGTCATAGTCCCAGTTGGAAGCACATAGAGGGACATATGGCCATTGATCATGATGCCAGCCCATACCATGACACTACATGTCGGATATCGGTCCCTTTCCTGTATGTTTGCTGGATAATATGCAGTACCACTATCACGCCAGATCAGTTGTTGTCGACAATCAGACGAAAGACTGTATCTACTCTCATCTGAGAAGAGGACAGCAGACCAGTCGTTATCAGTCCAATTGCGATGTTGATGGCACCATTGCAAACGGGCGGTACGGTGACGTCTGGGCAATGGGATGCACACAACAGGACGGCGGGCGTATAGTCCTCCTTCATGCAAACGTCTGGCGACAGTTTTTCGGGAGATCCGCTTGCCAGTAGCAGCCATAAACTGATTTGCTACCTCACTAGCTGTGCTGCGCCGGTGTCTTTTTGTTGATAGCACTATGTACCGATCTTCTGCAGGTGTCGTACTGCGAACACGACCTCCCCCGTGATGTTTGCTACACTCTCCATTTGTTTGAAATGATTTCCAAAGCCTTGAAACAACACTGTGGCTGACGTCGAACTCCCTGGCAACATCTGTTATGTTTCGCCCTTCTTCAATCTTGCCAATAATACGGCCACGCGTAAAATCATCTAGGTGATGTCGGGAAGACATACTGAAAATTGTAAGTTTGTCAATTTATTCTTTCCCTTTCAACTTTGCGTTTGAACAACAACGGTCAATACGCGTCAGATCCTTTATATCTCTTATCAGCGCTATGACGTCACGAACAAGTTCGGCAATCCAAAATTTGCATACGCACAACACAACACGTCTTACTGTATCCCGCACTTATGCTAATTTCGTTTTCCTGCCTTCCATTTTATGGTTGCTATTGTTGCTATTGTCATCCGTCCTTAGCAATTGTCCGGCAGTGTACTTATTACTAGTCGGTGATATTTGAAAAAATGACACCACAGATGAATACTTGCCTTCTTTAGAACACAAAAAGACCAAAATCAGTACTTTGTGTGGCTACCTTTGTTTTTTATAACAGACAGAATCGATGTGGCATACTCTCAATGAGGGATTCTCAGTAGTCATTTGAAATGTCTTTGCGCCACACGTACTTTATCATGTCAATCAAAACTTGGGAATTTAATGGCTGTTTTTTCTGCTACCTTGTCTTTTAGAATAGTTCACAAATTTTTGATGGGGTTAAGGTCTGTTAGACATGTTCCATATTCTTACAGTTTCTATAATTTCTGTCATATGATTGTTATTGTTTATGTAATTTGTTAAATGGATTGAAATTATTTGGTGTATACCTGTATAAAACCAATGCATAAAATGTATGATTTGTTTTCTTCATGCACATAAAGTATTGTGCTCATTTATGCTCCATGTGCAAATGAGCATTATCTGCTGCACCTGTGTGTTACTAGCAGCAGGAAGATTTCTGTTTGTGGGAATAGCAACAGTTGTGTGGTGTTCAGTGGGTATGGTTGTCTGTTTTTTTCTTGTTACAGTTCATGTTGTGTTGTGCCACTAACAACCATGAGATATGGTGTTGGATGATGCATACATAGTCCTTTTGTATCTGCTGTTTTACTAATGTTTTTCGTCCTTGTTTACATTTGGAGAACAAATAGCAATAAAATACTACGATGTGACTAAGTATTTGTTGCAAGTTTCTTAAATTGTCTGAAGTGTGGCTTTAACCTGACTTGGGACATACACTTCTGTGAATCTGGGGACCATTGTCCCTACAAGGTTGGGACTATTACCGTGCCAGTCAAGCACAGTTATGTTTTTCAACTGCAGGTAGTCCTTTACTGTCTATGATCTGTGGCATGAATCACTATCATGCCTAAAGATTGTGCATATGTGCACTTGCATATGAGTTAACAGCTTCTCACGTGACATTTCCATGTAAAAAGGACCAGTCATGGGCCTGTCAGAAAAAGGATAATGAAGCAGTACCGGATGCTGACATAGCATCCCATATCATCTGACTAGGCGGATGTCTCATGGTCTAACGGTGTATTTTTCATCAAACCTGTTGATTTTTGGTCGTCGAACATGTGCTGTCTTCACGTGAGAACTTGGCTCCAATTTTCAGCAGTCCAGGACTGATGACACTTTGTAAACTGGTCTCTTCTTTTTCATGACATAGGCTAGTCTAGTTGTATGTGCAGGTTTATAAGGCTTTAATCCAAAATCCCTGCTGATATTAATATCAGACCCTTTTGAATGTAGAATGGCCTTGATTTTCTTGCACAAACTCCTTGGAGAACACATAACTATTCGCCTTATGGTATTGTCATCACATGGGGTTGTTTTCCTTAGACGTCCACTTTTATTTCGGTCACTAAATTCACCTGTATATTTCATGATCGTATTATGAATAGCAGTCTTGTTCACATTCACCTTTCTGCTTATGTCACGTTTAGACTATCCTTCATGATATAAAGTCACTATTTGTGCCCTCTGAGTAACACTTAATGACGCTTTTTTGCCCAATTTTTGCTATATAGAAAATACTTGTACATACAAAACTTCGCAGCACGAAAACCAGAAGCAAACTGCAGACCGGCCAGGTTTTATGAATTACCCATAAAATTTAAGGAAATGCAACTTGTTTTACAGGCAAGATGTTAATTTTATGGATTTAGCATTTCAGCCAAATTTTTTTTTTCTCCTGATGATTTTGCAACCCCTTAGAACTTTTTTTTTATTTGATTTAATTTATTTAAAATAAAGTGCGGATGTAAGTTAAGAATACACTTCTTTTCAGCTACATGTGCTTATACATACACTGGCGTGCAAAAATTAAGGACGAGACGGTTTTTCGAATGTAATGTCGTGAAGAAGTGCATTTCGAATGTAACGTCGAACTCCTCGGCCACACCAGTCACACTTCGACCTTCTTCCAACTTCCCAATGATGCGACCTTGGGTAAAGTCATCCAGATGTCGTCTACTGGATTGCCTGTTGGCCATATCACACGGTGGCAGCAACTCGACGTCGTTCAAACTGATGTACACCGTACAATAGCTTTCACCGAATTCCTGAGCGTACACCGCCCCTGTGCTTTATACCCTTCCGACACTCCCCCGCGTCATGCTGCATATATGTGCATGCCCTACCGTACCGGACCCTAGTCTATCTCCTGAGTGGTCTTTCGGTCTGTTCTGCCTGCTCGTTCCACTGTAATGCTAATTTCTCCTCTTCGTCCTTAATTTTTGCACACTAGTGTATATGGGAAAACTTCATCTGTAGTTTTCCCACATGTTTTAGGTTATCGTTTTGCGTCATTTCAAACACTAAAGCTTGCGCCATGTGTAAACTGACTGAACTGTTCCAGCTTTCTGCTTGTCCATCTCTCGCTATGTTTTACCCCCTTCCCCTTTTCAGATAATGCATTGCTCGTCCCTTAACCACTTAAGATCCCAAGGAAAATTCAACAAACCGGTAAAAAAACCCACAATTGTTTTTTGCAAGGTACAAGTAGCTCGATTCCAGACGATGAGCGTACCTGAAACACAATGGTACGAACATTGTTCTGGTAATTATAAAACAAAAGATGAAAGTTCCAGTACCACACATTGTGTAGAATGAAATGAAAGGACAATTATTTCAGAAGTCGATATTTGTGTGATATATGCGAAAACATGGTGCCCTACCTCACAGCAGTAGGCCGGTAATATTACGGATCTCGATTTTCTTGCACTATCATTCGTTAACGTAATATTATGTACCTGGATGCTGAGTGGTTAAGTAGCAACTTCTCAGGCCAGTGTTGGGTTTCCTGCATTGAGGCACAGGTCTTTATTACACCCAGTTCAAAATGCTATCTCAGAACGTATTTATCGTAGAAAAAAATTCAAACAAGTTTTAAATCTGCAGAATTTTTGAGACCAAATCTACGTCTATACCCCGACATGACAAAATTTTGGTATGCTGCTCAGGACGTGTAGTGGTGGACCAATCGTGTTGAAAATGGTTATCAGCCAGTGTTTAAGCTGCGGTCGCTATTTTCGCGAAATGCGAGGAGTTAATCTAAAATGCGAGAAAAAAATTAGTGTCTGTCGCAAAATTGCGCCCGCCGTTTAAATATTAACCCGTCAGCGGATTCTACTCCGGCTATTCTATTTTTGTGGAAACTAAAGTTTCCAAAATTCTCTCAGCGATTTGTACTCCGCTAATATTATTTTCTTAATCCTGAAGGTATAATAGGTTCCTACTGTGTCCCTACAGCACCTTTTGAATCGCTCTCTACCCCCATACAAACACTCTAGAGCACTCCATAAAGGGTGGGGTAGGCTGGCAGGGTAAGATAAAGGCTAAAGGGATTAGACCCCTTCCCCCATTCAAGTACACTGCAATGTCTACGGCTTCATTCCCACCCCCAAGGCCATAAACAACTTCTGCATTCGTGACCGGAGTGACCTTTCAAACTTCTACAAAGAAAGAACACATATTAGGAAAGATAAGTGCAAACTAGAGGTTGCTCTTGCCACTCAAGTTGCCGTCCAACATACAACGTGCCGTATTTCAATGGGTAACTTCATTATTAAGAAACGCAAAGATTGTGAAGGCAGTGCCGATAAAACAACTGAAAAAGAATGTGAGTTTAAAAAAAAAAGTAAAACTGCTACCGAATCTAATATACCTTCCGAGCAACTTGAAAAATGGTGCTCCCTTTACAAATGGGTGCAAGTTAACTGGAGGGATAAAATACCATATTTAAACTGCGAACTGTGCATTGCAGCAAGAAAAAGCTACGTCCTAGCAAGTGATAAATTAAGTGAAAATTCCCAATTTCCAATTATTTTCATATATTTGTTTTTGCGCATGGCTGCTAACTAATAAAAAAATTCCTACGCGGAAGGAGTTCGATTGAAGCATCAAACATTTAGAGCGATTAAAACATCAATCAATTTAGGTTGATCGAAACATCAAAACAATAATATGTGTCAACTTTCCATCGCGCATGACAGAGACAAAGCGTATGCGTAACTACAGAAAAAAAAAAAGGTTTTAATTTCAGTTGTTGCCGAAACCACGGCTTCCCAGCTGGAGAAAAAGCCTCAGGAAATAGTTGCTTGTAAACAACTGCTAAGATACTGGAAGCGGAAACACAGACAAGACCGAAATAAGAAAATAAAAATAAACAAAGAATCCCGGCGGTCTCGATCCCCAGAAAATGTAAACACACACAACAGTCTGTCAGGCAAGTAAAGTTTCACCACGTGGTTTGTCATCACATATTTTACAAGCTAGAAGGGGATGGATTACGAGAGGAGGACGTACCAGAATCTATTCTCGAGTATAATTAACAATCGCAAGGGGTAGGAGGTCATTTTTTTTTCCGTTGTCTTTTCGGGCAGTACTGAAAAAGTTAACGCTATTTTTTAAAAATATTTATTTTTATGTATTGTAATTAATCTTGAGTGTTAGCAATTACGAAATTCCCTATTCAAAAAACATTTAACACTGCTATGTTAACGATTCAAAACAGACAGTTCTGTCTTCTGCAAAAATAGCATGAATTCCATGAAAGCTGAAGGACCGATTGCGAAATAAGTTCTTGCCCGCGATCGGCAGAAATGACATGGAAGAGGTAGGAGCGGGGAGGGAGGTCACAGAGCAAAACAACGAGGAAGCACTTTCAAAATCACACATCCGGTGAAGTAGCTGTTCCCTCTGTACTTTGCCCACCCCCTCTTCTATAAGAAGTGAGGAAGTGCGAACGCAGAGAAATGTTTTCACCACAAGCTTTTTTTTTTTTTTTTTTAACATTTTTAAGTACCTGTAAATTAATGTGTGAAATACACATATACTCACACTACAATAATTGTCGGACTATTATTATTTTCATAGCACATTTTTTTGTTTTACCGATTCGCGATATGAACCATGTGTACTTTGTCTTTGTTTGATATTAAAAAATAAATATTTAGAAGGCTGAAATGGTAATATTTGAATATATTGTAATTTTTATAATAGTTGGTTTGAGGAATATACTGTTACTATTAATAAAAATTTAAATTTAACTGGTTTTAGAAATACTTGGATTGAGTAGGGTTATTGATGCTCAAAGACTGTTTTTTTAATTTATTTACACTTATATACCTTTATATATATCATCATATATGGGATATAGGGGCTCTGACGACCGCCAATAGCGGTATAACTATACCATCGGGATCAGAGGAAATGCTATCCCACACTCACCAACCCGCTTGGCCAGCGTGGTGAGTTATGGCCAAACACCTCCAAAATGACTCTACAACTTAAATCTTGGCCCTCAGTCTCCGGCAGCTGGAATGTACCTGGCCAAGGCAGCGGCCAGTGCGACATGAAGGCAGAGGGTGCTAAGAATCCCCGGAGGACCGGACTAGGCTGCCATTTGATGCTGACCTTGGCTACGTATAATGGACGCTCCCTATCTTCTGATTCAAGGCTTCTTGAATTGGAAGAGGAACTACAAAGGATCAAGTGGGACATCGTCGGGCTAAGTGAGGTAAGGAGAAAAGGAGAAGATCTCATTGAACTGAAAAGTGGACATCTCTTCTACTATCGTGGGACAGATACTGGCAGAACTAGTGGTGTTGGATTTATAATAAACAAGAAACTGAAGGATAAAGTGGTAGAAGTTGAAAGTTCCTCTGACAGAGCTGCACGACTCGTTATCCAACTCTCGAGAAGATACCAGGCTCAGATTATTCAAACTTATGCACCCACCACAAGTCATCCTGAAGGAGAAATTGAAGAATTTTATGAGGAAATTCGTGATCTAAATAATAAAGGTAAGCAGCACTTGAAGATAATTATGGGAGATTTCAATGCAAAAATTGGGCATTGGCAACAGAATGAAACTTCAGTAGGTAAATTCGGTCACGGCAACAGAAACCAGCGTGGAAATACTCTCGTTGAGTTTGCAGAGGCAGAAGGATTTTTCATCTTGAACTCCTTTTTCAAGAAAAAGCCACACAGGAAATGGACATGGAGACATCCAATTGGGACGACAAGTGAAATTGATTTTTTTATGTGTAACAAAAAATTCGTCATCGAAGACTGCAGTGTGCTGAACAAGTTCAACACAGGTAGTGACCATAGATTGGTGAGATGTAAGATGCACCTCAACACTAAACTGGAACGCGGCAAGCTCATAAGACAAACAAAATGTATTGACATAACCAACCTTAAAAAACACCATAATACTTTCAAGTTGGAACTGAAGAACAGATTCTCTGCTTTAGAAGGCCTAACATCGGAAGAAGTGGATATTTCGGAAGTTTACAGAAAAGTAACCAAAGCTCTTATGGAAACAGCAACAAAATTAGCTGGGTCTAAGAACAAGTTGCATGTGAACAAATTATCAGGAAAAACCAAAATGTTGATGCAAAAAGAAGAGAGATAAGGACAACTAAAGAAGATGTGACTTCCAAAGTGGAATATATAGAGCTATGCAAGACAGCACGAAAAAGTATCACTGAAGACGTAAGGAAATTCAACTGTGAGCTACTGAGGAAAGCAATTGAAAACAACCAAAGCCTAAAGTTAGCAAAGGGACATCTCAGTAAGGGAAGAAAACAGATTATGGCTCTGAGAAAAGAAGATGGTTCTATAACAAGAAATAGAGGCGAAATTTTGACAAGAGTGAAAGATTTCTACTCCAAATTATATGAAAGGGATAATACATGTACTCCAGACATCATGAAAGGTACCAGAGTTTTTCCAGTCCTCCCAGCAGAAGTTGCACATGCAATCAAGAACGTGAAGCGGGGGAAAGCTCCAGGAGAAGATGGAATTACTGTAGACATCATACAAGAAGCAAGTGGAGAAATTGAAACAGTACTCGCCTTAATGAAGGGAAGATTCCTGAGGATTGGAACAATGCTACAATGATCCTGCTACATAAAAAAGGTGACATTGAGGATCTCAAGAACTACAGACCTATCAGCCTCCTCTCAGTGGTTTATAAAATCTTCACTAAAGTTCTTTCACACCGCTTGAAGGTAACACTGGACATGGCTCAACCGAGAGAACAAGCTGGATTCAGGAGTGGCTACAGCACAATAGATCATATCCACGTACTGAGAGAACTAATTGAAAGAGCGAGGGAATATGAACTTCCATTGTGCATGGCTTTTATCGATTATGAAAAAGCCTTTGATTCGGTGAAACCATCAGCAGTTACAACGGCTCTGAAATCGTGTGGTATTGAAGATGCATACATCAATATTATTAATAACATCTATGAAAATGCAAGTGCAAAGATTCGGCTGTTTGAAAATACAACACACATAAAAATTGGAAAGGGAGTGAGACAAGGTGACACCATATCTCCGAAGCTCTTTAATGCCACATTGGAAAATGTCTTTCAATCACTGAACTGGGAAAACAAAGGGATAAAGATTAATGGAGATTATCTAACCCACCTTCGTTTTGCTGATGACGTAGTCATTTTTGCAACTAGCCCCATCAGAGCTGCAGAGTATGATCCAGGAACTTGCTGACAAGAGTAAAGAAGTGGGATTAAAAATGAACTTTCAGAAGACAAAAGTGATGTTCAATGCTTTTACAAGAAATGAAGATTTATCGATTGATGGAGAAAAACTGGAAATAACAGATACGTATGTTTATCTTGGACAGCAGATATCAAGTGAGGGTCACATTGATGAAGAAATTAATCGGCGTACAAAACTTGCCTGGAGAGCTTTTGGAAGAAACAGCATAATTTTCAAGAGCAATATGCCATTATGTCTTAAAAGAAAAGTGTTTGATCAATGCATCCTTCCAGTGCTTACGTATGGTGCAGAGACGTGGACCTTAACTAAAAGAGACATACAAAGGCTGCAGACAACTCAAAGCAACATGGAGAGGTACATGCTTGGTATAACCAGGAGAGATAAGAAGAGGAACTCGTGGATCCGAAAAATGACGAGAGTGGAAGACATGATGATCAGAGTTAAATCCCCGAAATGGCAATGGGCTGGACATACTGCCAGAAGGACAGACCACAGATGGACAGCCGAAATTTTAGATTGGATTCCAAGGGACAGGAAAAGACCCAGAAAAAGACCACATGGGAGATGGGTGGATGAAATTCGAAAATATGCGGGAGTGACATGGAAGAGACTGGCACAAGACAGACCGTTGTGGAGGAAACTTGGGGAGACCTTCGTCCAGCAGTGGATTGATAATGGTTGACAATAATGATGATGATATATATATATATATATAAAGGTATATAAGTGGTCTTTTTTTAATAAATTTTAACCTAAAATACGGGTAGATGTGGTACACAGTAAGTTTAATCACGAAAGCAGCTTATAATGTCGTAACCCGGGTTTTCGGTGCATCTCTTGACACAAATAAAATTTTTTATTAATAGTAACAGTATTGGCATTTTACTTATTCAATTCATACTGGTCATTAATCAAATCATTCATGCAAAGACAATGGTAACTCACAAAATCAAATTTCAGATTTGAATTTTATGCTTATTTAATCATGATTTTAGAAAAAACTTACACTGCCCAATACAGTTTTCTTTTAAATATGTTAGTATGTTCCAAGCTAATTAGTTTTCCACTGCTGTCCAAGGCATTGTTGGAGCAAACAATTAATTTGATATTACAATTTTTTGAGTGACAAAAGCCGCTAACTTTCTTTAGCATTTTGCTACAACTTTTCCCCCATTTTAGCATTTTTGCTACAGCGTTTTTTGAGCCAGCTTAAACCCTGTTATCAGCACTCGTGGGGACCGTGCCATGCGCACAAGCGCAAAATTTATTCGTCAGAATTTTCGCACACTAACTTCTGTGAAAATTGACCGATTTGAATGGAATTCTTAATTATAAAACGCTGCATGTGTGATAGCTTTTTGTTTTAGAAATTAACACGCAAAAGCAATAATGTTCTGTAGTAAAGCAACGATTAAAAGTTAATACTGGATTTGTGTAACATATTTACTTTTAATCGATGTGTTCGCTACTTTTAATCAATATGCTAGATAAGTAATTTAATTGAAAATATCGATTAAATCTTTTATTGAATATATGGAAGAATTTTTTTTTTTTTTTTTTTTTTTTTTACGGATTTCAGTTTTTGAAAGTTGGCCAGTTTGAAACTGACGCTCGCACGCTTCCCCCGACTCTTATCAACAGCTACCACTATAGGATGATGCAACACCGACTGGAAGTTGAGTAAATACTGACAGTAGCTGACGCAATCGGCAGAAATCTCCTAATATCAACAGGTGGTCTTAAACTTTTCCAAATGACTGTGCTTATGCAGCATTTTTTGAGAGAATTTATAACCATTTCTGGTGAAATTGCATCCCACAATTTTCTTTCACCCAGTAAGTAGCAACGCCATGTTGGCCTTTCTCAAGTTACCACCTTTTGTAAAACACATACATGAAATTCTTCCACAGATTTGTGGAATTTCACTTTTTTCGTCATCATTTGGGTCAATTCTCGAGATCGATGCAAAACTGAAGAGAAATTTTGGGGGTATTAGTTGGGGGAGGGATTTGTTTCCCGTCATGAAGCGATTTCATCTTTTAAAACTTTTGAAAACGGAAGTTAAACAGAGAAAAGATTTTCCCTGTTATCGTAATGCCCTTTTTTCAAGATATTTCTTCTGCCCAGTATTGTTGTTAAATATGATTTTATTCCATAAATATTTGTATTTCAGCTTGGAAACGGAGGAATGTTACCCCGGTGGTGCAGTGGTCTAAGCGATGGGCTTCTGATCATTCGTTCGAATCCCGGTGAGGCATGGATGTTGTGTTTGTCTTACGGCACTGGCTCTCTCCCTTCCCTGGAACCAGTGGCCCTGAATTAAGGACAGGTGACTGCTGCTTATAGCCCATTGAGTTGCTCGCGGTAGTTGTTAAACCTCCAATAAAAAATAAAAAAAGGAAAATTTTACGAAAACAGAAGTTAGACGGTGCGGAAATTTCCCTGTGATCTTCAGGCACGAGATTTTTCTGTGGATTCAAGGTATTTCGACGTTTTCATCATCATTTGTGTGATTCTCGATCGATACTTAACTGAACAGAATTTGGGGGAGGGTCGTTTTCCGTCATAGGATGGAAGTACAACTTTCGAAATTGGAAGTTAGAATGGAGTGAAGGTTTCTTCTGTAATCATTTTTTTTCTTTGCAATATCCTTTCGCTCAGTATTGTTGTTAAATATCATTTTATTGAATAGGTGTTTCAGCTTGAAAATGTAGGGAAAATTTCTGAAAACGGAAGTTAGACGGTGCGAAGATTTCGCCCGTAACCGTTACACCCACCCACCCCCAGCGTCGCACAATGTTTCCTCTATCTTGCGTTGTTAAATGTTAATTTTATATTTTGAATAGAGTAAATGTGGTCATGTTTGGTATTTACATAACTAAATTAACATGAACAATTTTGCCTTGCTCATGCTGTGTTTTATTCACACTCTTTCGTCGCGCATTCCGATTTTTTACCCAGTTAAAAAGTTCAACTTTTTTCTTAGCCAGTCTCATGTATGAAAACACTGTGTCTTTGCTCTTCCATAGCGCTCATTACTTTCGCCAGTGCGGAGCAGTTGACACGCACTTCCACTCTTGCTGTGAAAACTCAGGAGAGAAGAGATGCCTGATTGGCTGTGGCCAACCCAAAACACCTAAGTAATTTACATGGTGTCTGACTCATTGCCTGCCCAGTTTAAAAGACAGTGTCCTGTGGTTGCACATGGGAAATAATGAGGTAATCCATGTTTGGAAACAAGAAATTTCACAATGTCACAATTTGAAACGGGATTAAGTTTTCCATTTATCATATTAGCTGCACCTATTTCCTTAGGCATCCTGCTCTGGGTGGAAAAATATTTCATATTTTTATTTACCGTAAAACCTCAAAAATTCGGCATCCAGAAAACCAGCAACTTCAAAAATCTGGCACTTTTCTGATTTCGTCTTCGTGAGAACGTATGATGTATCACCAATAACCATGGAAATCTTCCAATGTACCGTCTTAACAACACATCCCGAGATCATTCGATCTCAGCGTTCGAATTGCCGATAGCCGCCTACATGTAACATTGGGAGGTTTCTCAAATTGGTCATCTCATTGGGCTGCGCTGAAGTAATGTGGACCAATGAGGCGACGAATTGGCGTGTACGTTTGAAATGCATGCCGAACATGTGATGATGATCTGTGCTTGGTGGAGGCAGTATGTGGATTTGATCGTGTAATGACATCTACATTAGCCTTCTCGATGCATCACGGTAATCGCCTTCGTGATTTATCGTAGTTTCGTCAGTCAAAAAAAGTAACATCGATGTAAAAATTCACATCGGGTTTTCGTGATGTATCGATACATCGCCCAGCCTTAGCGGTTGCTCTGTCTTTTTCAAGTTTTTGCCTAACCATTAGCCAAATTGAATTCTTTCGACAGAATTTTATAATAAATCGCCAATATTTTCGCCAAAACTTTTTTTTTCCCCATCACCAAAACGTTTTTTTTTTTTTTTTTTTCAAATTGTGAAGAATGCGATTGGCAGCGCGACTCCTGCATATTTATAAGGCGTAGATGCACAAATTTTTGTTTAAGTGACCTGTTACGTGTAAGTACATGCTTTAAGTAACGCCCGTTACACAATTTTTGGATAGCTTCATAAATCTGGCACTTGCCCGGTCCTGTCAAGGTCAGATTTTCGAGGTTTTACTGTATTTATTTATTTTTGGAAGTACTTCTGAAGAAGTGCTACATGAATCCTTGTGCTGCAGTTGTTGGCAATTTGTTTGCTTTAAGACTGCAGCTTTCCACATGCCACTATGTGATTTAAATAGTGAAATGCAAAGCAGGGTCAGATTTTTTTAAAGAATACATGCATATGTATTTCAATGAGTACAAGTAAAATACATAGAATGGAATGTGAGAAATCTCTGTAATCATAATTTTCTTCTTACTTCGGTGTGAAATCAATGTCTCGTTTTGTAACATGTGTATGCCATTGACAGATGAAGTGTTGTTTATCCAAAATGTCTTGATAGCAGAATAACCATACCTATCAGTTATTATCCATAGCTGTGCCCCCTCAAAGTGGGGAGCACAGCTGTGGTGTTATAACTGACACAAGGTCAAAAAACTAGCATGGAGAACCACTGTCTAAAACATAAACAAAAACCTGCCAGCGAATTCCATGGGAAAATTCACATGACACTTCGAAAGTTCTGCATTTTTTTTCACTGACCCGCGTATAAGTCCCTCCCCCTCCCCCCGGGACTTTGAAAGCAGGATCTCTCTCAAAGACTTTCACCTTGCAGCTGAGTATATATGGTACACAGAGTGGAAGAAATATTCTTCTCATAATATGTGGCTACGCATTTGCCATGTATTATGAGAAGAATATTTCTTCCATTCTGTGTACCTGAACAACTGGAGGTTTACTTAACAACGCTAGATGGCAGCAGAATTTACTTTAAGAACATGGTCGGGGAATGTTATGATGCTCTTAACACTCAGATACTTGCAAAATCGCCGTCGTGGGTGGTGCAATGGATAGCGTGCTCGAACAGTAATCGGGAGATGCGGGTTTGATTCCCGCTCCACGGCGATGAAGTTTTCTGATGTGATTGAATTCACATGTAAAACAGTAATTACAATCAATTCAGCGATATCTGATTGCTATGTATATATATATATGGTACTTTTGAATAGTTCCACATTTTAAAATTAGAGGAGTGATGATGGTACCATGCAGTTGTGTAGATTTTGCTGTTCATAAAGAATTTTCCTTAGAGCACTTAATAAATGTTCACAAGTATTATTGGATGTTGCTAGCATATTGGGACTTAAAAGTAAAATTTGTGAGAGTGTCAGAATAGGGGGACTGCCAGCCTTCTTGATGAGTCATGAAGTGGCCACTCAACCTTTGCAATGATACTCAAAGATGCACAGTTTTCTGATGACAGCAACACCATTTAAAGGGATCAGCATCACTTAGACTGGGACTTGCTGGCATATTATGCCGAAGAGATGGCAGTTTTTTTTTTTTTTTTTTTTTTTTTTGTATTGTGACCAGTGGTAAAAAATGCCCATGCCAATTTGGACCAGAGAACAGCTAACGGTTTTCTATTGTCACATCACCTTACCACGCAAAGTACATACTGCTCCCCTCAGATGAAAAATATTTTTATAGGACATTTGTACCTTACTGTTCTTAAGAGTCGGAGCTGAGAAGAAACTTTATCGTTAAGCAAGACTATATACAGGGGGATTCAAAAGGTATGCAACCCACAGTTCGAAGCTGCATTGGAGTGGCAAATCAATTGTACAAATAATATGAATGTATGTAGTGGCAACAGTAGACTGTGTAGGTCAAGGTTAATATGCACTGATTACGTGACCTGACTCATGTCTGCCACCATTTGCCTTTAAGTCAAGACAAGGCAAATGTGCGTTTTACCCAATCTCAGTGCGCTTTCATTGTGGAAAGTTATTTCAAATGACAGTCATTCTCTAAATGTTGGGATGAATTTAGAGGTCATTTTCTGGAATCTAAAGTGCCGAAATAAGTCCACCATGTGTCGTTTGGTCTCTAGTTTTCGAGAAATTGGTCTAGTGCATGATTATAAACATTTGAGCCGTCTGTCATTCTTAACTGAGGAGGTTTTGGAAAGCATCCATCAGTTCTTTATGTGTACACCACAAAAGTCAATTCAAAAAGTGTCTCAACAGACTGGAATACCTTATGGGAGTGTTCACAGAGCAACAAAGAAGCTAAGCCTGTGTTCCTGTCAGATTACACAAGCTGCAAGAACCTGATAAAGGGAAAAGACTCCCAATATTACTGAGGTTTCTGTGTTTTGTCTGCAATGGTCTTCGTATCCTGGATTATGTTTCCTTTTCTGATGAAGCATGGCTCCATATAAGTGGGCACTTAAACAGTCAGAGTAACAGGTTCAGAAAAGCTGCACCTTTTTTATAAGAGCCCATTACATTCCCAGAAAGTTGTAGTCTGGTGTGCTCTTTTGCTGAAAATAATAGTGGGCCCTTTTCCCCCCACAGAAGCAGTGATGGCTGAAGGTTACCAGGATGTCATTCAGCAATTCATATCATTGTTAGATGTTGTTGAACACAACTGATGGCTGCAGCTAGACGATAAAACAGTGCAAGCAGCAAATTACACTATGCTTGTGTTGCGTGAATTCTTTGGTGAGTGCATCATTTCTCGTGGACTGTAGCATCCTAGGTCACCTGACCTGCCCCCTCTAGACTTTTATCCCTGGAGTAATCTCAAAGAAAATATGTACAAGAACAACCCTCACACTTGCCAAACTAAGACAGAACATTGAGGACCACGTCTCCAGCAACAGCGCAGCGAGCATCTGGAAGGTTGCAAGAAACATGAAGAAACGAGTTAAGGCCTGCATAGCCACAGATAGAGGATACTTCCAGCGTTAATTCTTAGGTAATTGTTTCTTACAGAGCATGCCACGTGTATATTCAGCTTTTTGTTAACTCTACATCACAACACACAGCTTTATTAAGTTATAGTTTGTTAATGGGTTGCGTAACTTTTGGATCACTCAGTATGAGAACATGCGATGAACACATACCCGTCATGTACACAATTTAAAATATGAATACTATACAGCTAAAACACAATGTTAAAAAACCATGAGTAGTTTCAAGTTAATTCTGAAATCGTCTTCAGATGGAATGATTACTGCGCTAAGCACTAGAAGTGACAGTATATGTAAGGTAGCACTATTTGTTTGCGCATTTGCGTAAAAGCTATTCGTTGTTCATAGCCTGAGGGACCTGATTCTCGCATAGTATTCTCCAAGGTAATGGAATTACAATGGGTGAATCATCGCTACAACAGTTTGACCTGTGTCTATGTATCATCAGTCAAGCAGGGAACTGACATTCAGATTGTTGAGGATTGTTACATTCTGCCATATGGGGTACATGGTTACCTTGTAGGCACAATCTTGCTAAAGCAGTTGTAGACAACTGTGTTTTTAGATTGTATTTGTGCTCATTGACTCGCAATTTAAGATTTCTGCGTGTAGATCCGATATATATTTGGTTATCAGCATCCTCGCTTATTGCCCCTGAAGAAATTACATATACACCGTACCTAGATTCGAGAGGAACTGGATCACAATCTTTTCTGATATCTTTTATATTACGTGTTTTTAATCCAAAATCAATTCTGTGGTGACAGCAAATACTTCCTAATGTATTTGACACTGCTGGAATGTACAGAATAGAGGCGACATACTTGACAGTGGGTTTAGGGTTGGTTAAGGTTGAGCTGAAGTTTGTGCTAGCGAACAATATTGGGTGGGTAACCAAAATTGTTTGTGCTAGTGAACAATATTGGTGGGTAACCGATTTTGATAACAATATTGGGTGGGTAACCAAAATTGTTTGTGCTAGCGAACAATATTGGTGGGTAACCGATTTTGATAACAATATTGGGTGGGTAACCAAAATTGTTTGTGCTAGCGAACAATATTGGTGGGTAACCGATTTTGATAACAATATTGGGTGGGTAACCAAAAGAGGAAGCATACATATTGATTTGTCAAAATACTGTCACTTTTAGTGCTTAGCGCAGTAATCATTCCATCTGAAGACGAGTTCAGAGTGAACTTGAAAGTACTCATGGTCTTAACATCATTGTGTTTAGCTGTAAATAGTATTCATATTTTAAATTGTGTATAAGACGGTAGTGTGTGTGTGTGTTCATCGCTACTTACCTGCACGAATAAATATTAGTGTGTTTATCCATGCGTAATAAGAACATGCCTTTGAACAAAGGAAACTACACAAAAATTAACAATTTTGGTAATATTTGTGGATTTAGCTGCGATAGTCATGGGGATGAGCGGATGAATGTTCTGATACTTAAGAGAATATGTGCTTTCAAAGAATACAAGTCAATGGTTGCAGAGAAAAAATGTATTCTACATAAGAAATGGTGTTTGAGAATGAGGTATGCAAGTACCTGCTCACACTAGATTTTGATTGTTAGAACTTCTTCTGGAGAGAAAAAAAAAGTAATAAAAAGAAGAAACCCGGTGTGTTATCTTTGTAAATGAGCCATTGACATTGCTTTACCTGATGGGCAATATTTATAGGTCACTAAATTTGGTGTGGTCTTAAGAGTTTGGAGTTGTGAACAATAGCATAATTTGGAATTATAATTTAAGTTCAAAAAGTTTTAAGTATTTCTTTTGTAATAATCTTAGTCATAATTTGCTAGTTTTTTTTTTTTTTTTTCAGACTGATGATGATCCTCCCCATACATTCAGTCAGATTTTTGTACTAAAGCCTCAAGCTGATACTGGTAGCTTTTACATTGAGCATGACACCTTTCGGCTTTCTCTACATTCTTTGGCTTGAGGTGAACCATTCATTGTGATACTATGTGTTCCCAAAAGTACAAGTGTGCTAATAAAAACTGATCACAGTGATCTTAAGTATGATTCTTGTAGAATCAGATGTACATCCAGTTGAAAATCTTGAGCTAGTGCCTTAGTGATGATGGTGTTTTACAGTGCAGCAGTGTGACTTTCAGCATTCCATTTGCATGTGAGCTCAACATTTTAATGTAAAAAAAAAAAAAGAATCAGGAGTGTGAAAGCATTTTCATTGCCATTTGTTTTTTTATGTGATAATAAACAATTTCTAAAGTTTCATAATTTTTTTGTATACTGGTCTATTTTGATGTTTAAATATGTAACAACTAGGTGAAAGCCCCATCCCCCCCCCCCAAAAAAAAAAAAATGACAGGGGAAAATAAGATATGTAGAGTAACTTTTAAAATCATTTATTGAGTATTTCAAAAATCACAGCATCTTTCGTGAACATTCGTTCATCATCGAGAATCTTACCTTGATATGGAGTGTCACAAACATATATACGCTGTTTAGATAGTTGCCAAAAAACAACAACAAAGAAAACAAAAAAACAAACTGAAGAAATTGAAAGGATAGTTCTCCAGTTGCACTTCAAAAATGTAAACAGCCGCCATCTGGGATGTCATTTTGGTTAGAAGGGTGGCTTGGCAGAAAATCTGGAAATGGTGCAATGTCGGATGTCTTCTGAAGTCCCATATGGCTGGCATGAGCGCATCGCCGAGGTCACCAAACACCGTACCCCCACATTCAGCCTGATGCAAGCCATGTCATCAATCTGTCGTCTGAAGACAAACTGGTACTACGATACGCACCTAGTAATGAGCACAAACAGGCAAGCACTCTTTCCACTGCACCGCCAAAGTGAAACAAACGTTCAGACAATTGATTTAGATATAAGGTACTAAAAGTGTAAAAAAAAAAACATGTTTAAATGGAATTGTTAGGTCCTTGAGTTCAGAGATAATATGTTATATTGTTAGCTGTAAGCGTACACGCACAGAGGAGAGAAATTATTATCAGGATATGTAATGCCCATGTACTGTTATTTCTTTAACTGTTTGTGGCTATGTATGCTGGAACAAAATCTTTTAGCAGCAACACAAAGTACAAGATTGCTGTACCTTGCATTTCAGTTCAAACGTCTTAAAAAACAACAACTTTTAAAAATAAAATTAGGAAAACATTCTTGAGCACGGATTTGGTAAAAAAAAATCAGCGAAAAATTTGTGGGTAATAGATCTTTTGAAATACTGCTTGCTATAAGCAATTTGGCAAAATATACCGAATAGTCAAAATATTATGACCAGCCTGTCTTTATGCAAATCGAAGCAACTGCAGGCAGTGTTTAAGCTGTCACTCGCATTTTCAATGAATCGTGACAAGGATGGTAATTTTGCGATAAAAAATCCCCTCTGTATCACCCAAAAGCAAATGGTTTCCCATCATTTTTTCTTTGGTCACCCTGCCAATTCCTCCTCCGCCCTTGCATTGTTCTTCATCCCCACTATTTTTTTTCGTTCCATCATCGCTGCTTCGCCTCTCACCAACCTGGTTTCCTTTCAGTCACTTTCTGTCTCCCTGCCCACCCCTGCTTCGTCCATGCATTGTGTTTTTAATTCCAATCATTTTTTCGTTCTATCATCACTGCTTTGCTTCCCGCTGACCTGGTTTCCTTCCCCATAATTTTTTCACTCCCTCTTCCCGCCCAGCCCTACTTCGCCCTTGTGTCATGCTTTTCATCCCTGTTATTTTTCGTTCCGTCATAGCTGCTTCGCCCCCTGCCGACCTTGTTCCCTTCCTGCCATTTCTTCTTTTCATCATCGCTGCTTTGCCCTCCGCCTACCTGGTTTCCTTCCTCATCATTTCTTTTCTGTCTTCCCACCCACTCCTGCTTCAACCTTGCGCTGTATTTTTCATCTGCATTTTTTTGCTCTGTCATGGCTGCTGATCTGGTTTCCTTCCCCATAATTTTTTTGTTCTGTTATCGCTGTTTCACCCCCACTGATTTGGTTTCCTTCCCCATCCTTTATTTGTTTGGTCATCGCTTCTGTGCCCCACCGACCTGGTATCCTTCCCTGTAATTTTTTCTTTCCGTCTTCGCTGTCGCACGCTGCTTCGCCCTGCTGTCATCTTTCCATCTCCGTTGTCTGTTCTATTGCAGAACTTCTGCAAAAGCTTTTCTGCGACGGATAAGGTAAGATGAAGGTTTTGTTTGTTTCTTTGGCAGTTCAACGCCGCAGCAGCAACTGCGGGAGCATGATGTTTTGGTTCGAGTCGATCAGTGGGTCGGTGTGTTATCAGTTGTGGCTTTGCCCAGTCTTGGTCTCTGTATATATTTTCACAAACTACATACATCAGCAAATGTAAGCATTTTTGTTAAAATTAGAAGTGTAAAAGCCTATTTGTTTTTATTCTTGAAAAGTACAAAATTTTATTTAGCCAATGCATTGTGCTTGTATTTTCATATGTAAATATAGCAAACACTAGAACCGTAAATTTGGCTAATCTGCATAGCATTTTGCTACAACTTTTGTTGACAAAATAGCCAAATTGCTACAAGAGAACATTCCAGCTTAAACACTGACTGCTGACTGTAATGGTGAATGTGAAGGTCATGAAATGGTACAAATAACATCTGATTCTGAACTGTGTTAATCAGTGTTCTTCATATATTAAAGGCATTGAACTTGAGTGAGTTTGACAAAGGCCTAATTGTTATAGCTAGACGACTGGGTCTTATCATTTCTGAGATGACAAGGCTTGTGGGGTGCTCATAATCAGCCGTGCTTAGTACTTTCAAAAAGTGGTCTGAGGATGGAAATCCACGAACTGCTGGCAAGGTCATATATTCATACAGCATTGCAAATGTCAAATGTCATCTAGCTGCTTAATTATTTACGCGCTATTTACGATTTAGACAATCTATATTTTGAGGTTACTCTCCTTTGTTCCCTAAATCTTATAGGAGGTTTTCGTCTCTGCACATTTCCAACACGTATTTATTTTTCTTATTTACATCGTGGTTCGAGGCCGCAAAAAAAAAAAAAAAAAATTTCAACTCACGCAAACTTTACTCCCTTTTCTCTTTTCCCTATGACCAAATTCAGATTCAAAATAATCTACCACAAATATACACAATTGAACTCCCTAAAACACATTTATCTACCTAATTAAAACTTCAATCAATAAAAACCTATTTACACATTTCCTAAAACGTCAAAGTTAAAAAGCTGTAACCCAAAATTATTTACAATTGCACATCAGTGCCCAACTAAAATAAACCCAAATACCTGACGCAACCACTATATTCAACAATCACGGACCTCTTTCCCCTCTGAAACAAGCATAACAACCAAGCACTTTCAGCCTCTGCCCAGGCCATTCTCAAGGAGCGGACGCAACAGATGTACACCTGTCACCATCCACGAAACGTAGCAAATGTTCCAGTGCTTGCGCGGCATCGTCTCATTTCCCGTTCTCCGTCGTTCAGGCGCAGTGGCGCCATCTATCAGATGATGCAATAGCCTTCTTTTCCTTTCGTACTTATAAATATCTGTTCGATTTATTTGATTCTTGAAACTAACCAACTTATATATTGTGGCAAGGTGTGAGCAGACCACAGCGCGTCGATGCTAGGGGTGGGTGAAGGCTATCCCATGTGGTACGAGCCAACAGAAGGGATACTGTGTGGCCAACTCACTGGTAATTCGAATGCTGGTGATAGGCATAATATGTCCCAGTGCATTGAACCCTGCTGAAAATGGGGCTGCTGGTGTGTATGAGGGTCCATGCTAACCTCGGTTCCCTGTTGAAAGCGCCTACTTATGGGCATGCAAGCATCGAAACTGGACCTTAAATGATTGAAACGTTGTCTAATCGAATGAATCATGTTTCCTGTTGCCCCTTGTGGATGCCAGTGGCGGATCCAGCTGGGGGCGACTGGGGTGACTGCCCCTCCCTCCCCCAACCCTAATGAAGTTTTTATGTTGAAAGTAGCGAAGATCTTAAATGATCAACCTTGCATATTTTGTTTTCAGTTTTTCCAAAAAAAAAAATAATTAACAATTAAACTTAGTACGGAGGATTTAAAATATTTATTACATTGATTTAGGTTCAGTAAAAGAAGAAAGAGAAGGGAATAAAATAAAGAGAGAGAGAGAGAGAGAGAGAGAGAGCGCAAAAGATAAAGGGAAAACAGAGACAGTGGGGGGTGAAAAAACATGGGGATATTCTTTGTTAGTTCTTTGCTATTTTCATATTGTCTGGCATCTGTAACGTCTCGAAACAGGGTAAAGCAGAGCTTCGTACTGAAATCAGAGTAGGTGGGAGAAACTGTGAATAACAATTTGATCTATGTGCATATTTTAATTGGGTCATAAAGCATATTCATAAAAATGTCTCCACCACTTTCTCCCAGATAGTCTTTTTAGGATTTCTTTCTTTTTTCTTATTTTTCCTGCTCACTCACACCTCACGGGTGCTTCCCGTTGTTCCACCCACTCCGAAGTCAATCCCCGCTTGGGTGGGCTAGGCTGGAAGGGAGGCAGCATGGCTAATATGGGGTACATTTCGGCATCTCCAGCTACTAACATTATATATATATCATCATCATCATCATCATTGTCAACCATTATCAATCCACTGCTGGACGAAGGTCTCCCCAAGTTTCCTCCACAACGGTCTGTCTTGTGCCAGTCTCCTCCATGTCACCCCTGCATACTTTCGAATTTCATCCACCCATCTCCCATGTGGTCTTCTTCTGGGTCTTTTCCTGTCCCTTGGAATCCAATCTAAAATTTCGGCTGTCCATCGATGATCTGTCCTTCTGGCAGTATGTCCAGCCCATTGCCATTTCAGGGATTTAACTCTGATCATGATGTCTTCCACTCTTGTCATTTTTCGGATCCACGAGTTCCTCTTCTTATCTCTCCTGGTTACACCAAGTATGCACCTCTCCATGCCACTTTGAGTTGTCTGCAGCCTTTGTATGTCTCTTTTAGTTAAGGTCCACGTCTCTGCACCATACGTAAGCACTGGAAGGATGCATTGATCAAACACTTTTCTTTTAAGACATAATGGCATATTGCTCTTGAAAATTATGCTGTTTCTTCCAAAAGCTCTCCAGGCAAGTTTTGTACGCCGATTAATTTCTTCATCAATGTGACCCTCACTTGATATCTGCTGTCCAAGATAAACGTACGTGTCTGTTATCTCCAGCTTTTCTCCATCAATCGATAAATCTTCATTTCTTGTAAAAGCATTGAACATCACTTTTGTCTTCTGAAAGTTCATTTTTTAATCCCACTTCTTTACTCTTGTCAGCAAGTTCCTGGATCATACTCTGCAGCTCTGATGGGCTAGTTGCAAAAATGACTACGTCATCAGCAAAACGAAGGTGGGTTAGATAACGAGTTTGGGGTGTTGCCATTTCCACCCAAGTCCCCAGATCTGAACGTGATAGAACACATTTGAGATGCCATGCAACATGCTACCGAACAGAGGAATCCGAGACCTCGGAATACACCCGAATTGTGGAATGCTCTGCAGGAAGTGTGGTGTGCATTGCCTACAACATATTTCCAGAAGCTAGGAGTCCATGCCCAGTCTTATTTCTGCAGTCCTGTGCGAGACCTACCAAGTATTAGACTGGTGTACCAGTTTTTCTGGCACTTCAGGGTATATATATATATATATCTTCCATGTGGTCTTCTTCAAGACCACATGGAAGATGGGTGGATGAAATTCGAAAGTATGCGGGAGTGACATGGAGGAGACTGGCACAAGACAGGCCGTTATGGAGGAAACTTGGGGAGACCTTCGTCCAGCAGTGGATTGATAATGGTTGACAATGATGATGATATATATATATATATATACATATACCAAGTATTAGACTGGTGTACCAGTTTTTCTGGCACTTCAGGGTATATATATATATATATATATATATATATATATATATATATATATATATATATACCCTGAAGTGCCAGAAAAACTGGTACACCAGTCTAATACTTGGTATATGTATATATATATATATATATATATATATATCATCATCATCATTGTCAACCATTATCAATCCACTGCTGGACGAAGGTCTCCCCAAGTTTCCTCCACAACGGTCTGTCTTGTGCCAGTCTCCTCCATGTCACCCCTGCATACTTTCGAATTTCATCCACCCATCTCCCATGTGGTGTTCTTCTGGGTCTTTTCCTGTCCCTTGGAATCCAATCTAAAATTTCGACTGTCCATCGATGATCTGTCCTTCTGGCAGTATGTCCAGCCCATTGCCATTTCAGGGATTTAACTCTGATCATGATGTCTTCCACTCTTGTCATTTTTCGGATCCACGAGTTCCTCTTCTTATCTCTCCTGGTTACACCAAGTATGCACCTCTCCATGCCACTTTGAGTTGTCTGCAGCCTTTGTATGTCTCTTTTAGTTAAGGTCCACGTCTCTGCACCATACGTAAGCACTGGAAGGATGCATTGATCAAACACTTTTCTTTTAAGACATAATGGCATATTGCTCTTGAAAATTATGCTGTTTCTTCCAAAAGCTCTCCAGGCAAGTTTTGTACGCCGATTAATTTCTTCATCAATGTGACCCTCACTTGATATCTGCTGTCCAAGATAAACGTACGTGTCTGTTATCTCCAGCTTTTCTCCATCAATCGATAAATCTTCATTTCTTGTAAAAGCATTGAACATCACTTTTGTCTTCTGAAAGTTCATTTTTTAATCCCACTTCTTTACTCTTGTCAGCAAGTTCCTGGATCATACTCTGCAGCTCTGATGGGCTAGTTGCAGAAATGACTACGTCATCAGCAAAACGAAGGTGGGTTAGATAACGAGTTTGGGGTGTTGCCATTTCCACCCAAGTCCCCAGATCTGAACGTGATAGAACACATTTGGGATGCCATGCAACATGCTACCGAACAGAGGAATCCGAGACCTCGGAATACACCCGAATTGTGGAATGCTCTGCAGGAAGTGTGGTGTGCATTGCCTACAACATATTTCCAGAAGCTAGGAGTCCATGCCCAGTCTTATTTCTGCAGTCCTGTGCGAGACCTACCAAGTATTAGACTGGTGTACCAGTTTTTCTGGCACTTCAGGGTATATATATATATATATCTTCCATGTGGTCTTCTTCAAGACCACATGGAAGATGGGTGGATGAAATTCGAAAGTATGCGGGAGTGACATGGAGGAGACTGGCACAAAACAGACCGTTATGGAGGAAACTTGGGGAGACCTTCGTCCAGCAGTGGATTGATAATGGTTGACAATGATGATGATATATATATATATATACATATACCAAGTATTAGACTGGTGTACCAGTTTTTCTGGCACTTCAGGGTATATATATATATATCTATATATATCATCATCATCATTGTCAACCATTATCAATCCACTGCTGGACGAAGGTCTCCCCAAGTTTCCTCCACAACGGTCTGTCTTGTGCTAGTCTCCTCCATGTCACCCCTGCATACTTTCGAATTTCATCCACCCATCTCCCATGTGGTGTTCTTCTGGGTCTTTTCCTGTCCCTTGGAATCCAATCTAAAATTTCGACTGTCCATCGATGATCTGTCCTTCTGGCAGTATGTCCAGCCCATTGCCATTTCAGGGATTTAACTCTGATCATGATGTCTTCCACTCTTGTCATTTTTCGGATCCACGAGTTCCTCTTCTTATCTCTCCTGGTTACACCAAGTATGCACCTCTCCATGCCACTTTGAGTTGTCTGCAGCCTTTGTATGTCTCTTTTAGTTAAGGTCCACGTCTCTGCACCATACGTAAGCACTGGAAGGATGCATTGATCAAACACTTTTCTTTTAAGACATAATGGCATATTGCTCTTGAAAATTATGCTGTTTCTTCCAACCTCTAAACATAATGTGGCATCCCGACACTTGCGTGGAGGTGCATTGTCCTGTTGGAACAGGCCCAACCCATCAGCAGGAATGCAAGACGTGAACGGGTGCACCTCGTCAGAAAGGATGCGCACATAGCGTTGGCTGGTCACAGATGTTTGTAGATGTACCAGAGGTCCCCGTGAAGTCCAGCTAAACGCACCCCATACCATTACGGACCCCCACCAGCCGGTACAGTTCCCTGTTGACAGGCGGGATCCATGGGGTTTGCGCCACACACGAATGCTTCCATCTGCTCAATACAGTTGGAAACACGACTCGTCAGACCAGGCTACTTGTTTGCAGTCATCAAGTGTCCAGTGGCGGTGTTGCCGTGCCCAAACGAGGCGCATAGCTCTGTGTTGTGCACCCATCAAGGGGGACTCTAGTTGGGCGTCGGCTCCCAAAGCCCATATCGTGCAGTGTACGTTGCACAGTCCGGACGCTGATGCTTGTTGAGGCTCCAGCATTGAATTCCGATGCTACATGCGAGAGTGCCGCGTGAAACGATTCTTGACAGCCGACGATGGTCACGTTCCCCTAATATCTTTTTACTGCCACACTGGTATCGTAGGTTGGAGGTTTTGCCGGAATTCTTGTAGTCACGGTACCCCTTGCAATGGTAAAATTGCAAGGGGTATCGTGACTACAAGAATTCCAAAATGGAATCGAAAGATAAAATAATTTTTCAATCGGATGTTTAGAAGTAAATATGTGGAATAAAACGTATTTTTGAATTCGACATCATCTGCATTTACGTCCTCTAGCGGGGAAATTGTACATCGTAAAAAAAAGAAAATGAAATGAAGGATAATCATTCGCATATTTCAAGCTTCCCAATGCAAAAATAATTTTTCAAATCGGATTAATAGTTGCAGAGATATCGTGAGTTCAGACGGGCAATTTTTTTTTACAAAAGACGTGCTAAAAATATTGTACAATGAAAACTATTTTTTAGACCATTTTTCATTGGAAATCTAGCTAGGTAACGAGGAAGTGTAAATTCGAGGACAAACATCAAAATCTGAGGACAATTTGCGTCCCCAAAGGCAACAGACGTTTTTGGTGACAGTAAACTAAATTCGAGGACTGTCTTCAAGAATTCGGGACTTCTGGTCAGCTTATCCTAGTAGCACGTGTTACGGTCCCCTCGCTGATATGTACATTGGTGGTTAGAGATTGTTCTTCTATAGGTATATTATAGAGTGTGCGTTGAAGATTTACCTCACTCTGATAGTTACCAACTGCAGTGGTGAACGCTTTTCTTCGATAATGAAACGAAGTAAGAGCCAGTGTGAGCCAAACAAGACTGGACTACCACTCTGATGAGTATTGAGCATGAGTTACTGAGAGAAAAGAACACGTCGAGGATAATTGATGAGTTTTCGGTTCCCAAATCTCTTAAACGCTTCATCTGAACTATGTAACTAACTGAAGTTTAATAAAAAGTGTACTCAGTCGACGATTTATAGGTTCATTCTTTTAAGCTTAGGAAGTGGCTTAATTGATTTCAGAATAATACTAGCAAATGTTTTGAGCTAAGTCATCCTGAAAGTTGCTTTAGAGATCAACTGCATACTGGTCAAGTAATGGACCAACCATCCAAATACTGTTGTTCTATGAATTACATTGAAAAAAAGTATGAAATATTACCATTTTTCAAACACACATACCTAAGTTACCATCATTCAGTCATTTTCCCTCTATCCCAGAGGAAGTTGCAAAATATATATCACTGGAGAGGAGGCCCCGCAGATCCTAAAACCGACTAGTGAAGGCGTGCTTTTTTGGACTGCGTGTCAGAAGTTTTTGAAGGTTATGTATGACGATTGTTGCCTGGACTTCATTCAAATTCGGTATTAGATTTATGAGATGCACCTCACTTGAGTGGGATTAAACTACTTTTCTAAAAAAACGCCCAGCGCCTTCCTCACGGCCGAGTGATTTGAAGCGCTGGTTCCGGACCGTTCTTCCGAGATGTGCCTGGGTTAGAGTCCCAGATACAGTGCTGGCTCTTATCTCTTCCTCGGACCAGTGGGCCCAAAGTAGGGACGGACCACTGCTTATGACCCTAAGAGTGTCTCACGATGGTCTTCAAAATCAGAAATGAACATAAATATAAAGGATATTAACAAAGTTTTAGAATGTTTTTGATGCCGCCCTGCTGGCGCAGTGGTCTAAGCGATGGATTCTGATCATTCGTCCAAGATGGGTCCGGTTTCGAATCCCGGTGAGGCATGGATATTGTATTTGCCTTACGGCACTGGCTCTCTGCCCTAAATTAGGGACGGGCGACTGCTTATAACCTATTGAGTCCACGGTGGTCGTCAAACCCACAATAAAAAAAATATCCACAGAGCCTTCAAAGAGTAGAACTCCATCAGGATGAAGCTACCAGCCATACATCCAAATCTGTCACTATTTCTTGAAAAAAAAAGAGACTGGTATCAGCCTGTACCTTTTGCTCATGTTCCTTCAAATGTGTCACCAATGAACTGTTGTGCCTTCGGACTGTTAAAGAGAGCGTTTTCTAAACGCAGACCTAAAACAATGATTGGACTATGGAAAGCAATGGCAGAGTGGAATAAAACACCACTACCAATTTTAAGATATGCCCTGTTATCTTGGAAATCCAGATGTAGGTTCAGAGAAAACAGAGGACGGGATATCAGATAGATTTTTTGTTTTGTTTGTTTGATTGGAGGTTTAACGACCACCGTGAGCAACTCAATGGGCTATAAGCGCCCGTCCCTAATTTAGGGTCACTGGTTCCAGGGAAGGGAGAGAGCCAGTGCCGTAAGACAAACACAACATCCATGCCTCACCGGGATTCGAACCCGGACCCCTTTCGGACGAATGATCAGAGGCCAACGCCTTAGACCACTGCGCCACCGGGGCGGCAATATCAGATAGAACATTTAAGAAAGAAATAATTTTGTTTTAGAAGTTAATTATATTGCTGGAAATCGTTTTAAAAATGTGAGCCACCCCTGTGGAGCAGTGGTCTAAGCGTGGATTCTGACCATTCGTCCGAGATGGGCCCGGGTTCGAATCCCATTAAGGCATGGTTTTTAAGTTTGTCTTACGGCACTGGCTCTCTCTATTCCCTGGAACCAGTGGCCCTACATTAGGGACGGGTGACTGCTTATAGCTCACTGAGTTGCTCACGGCTGTCGTTACATCCCCAATAAAAAAAGGTGTGAACATCCTCTCTAAATAAATGAAAAATGCTCCCCGCAATGAATATTTCAACGAAAGAATGTAGATCGCAGTGGTCTAAGTGATGGCCTCTGATCATTCGTCCGAAAGGGGTCCGGGTTCGAATCCCGTGAGGCATGGATGTTGTGTTTGTCTTACGGCACTGGCTCTAGAGCCCTTCCCTGGAACCAGGGACCCTAAATTGGGGCGGCGACTGCTTGTAGCCCACTTGAGTTGCTCACGGTGGTCGTTAACCTCCAATAAATTTAAAAAATTCAAGATGGCCGCGCAGGTGGCTTCTGACCATTCTCTGAGGTGGATCTGGGTTCGAATCCCGTGAGCCATGGATGTTGTTTCCCAGCAAAAACACAAGTGCTGGGAAACTGCTGGCCACCAGCTGGCAGTGATGGGTCACTGCTGGCTGAAATCTGCCGCTCACGGCTCGGTAGTGGTCCGTTGGTGGCAGCGCTATCAGTTGGCGAGCCATTGATGGCCCTGCAGCATCGCCGTGAATTGTGGGCCTCCAAGCAAGTGCCACTAGTGGCCCGTTGCTGGCAACCCCCAACAGCAGGTGGAAGCATCGGGACTGCGCATGCGCAGAAGCAACACTTGCTGTGTCTCTCATGGTACCAGTTAGTTGAAGACGACGCTATCGCCATCGTGTTATTTTAGTGGATGTTAAGAAAAAAATCCATATGTGGAGAGGCGAATTAATTTCCTAATGAAATTTTACGTCGACGAAGATATCAGATTAAGCCGCGAAATACTAGATTACAGCGATGAAATACACCCACTCCATTCCCATGAATAACAATTCATGGAATGGAGTGGATGAATAACAAGAAAAAATTTGAAACCGCTTGAAACACATATCCTGGAAAACCATTAAACTAGCGTTTGTTGGAAAAAAAAAAAAAAAAAAGAATTATACGCGTAGAAAATTTATTAATTATTTGAAAGAAAAAAAAAAAAGCAACGCTATGTGGTGTACTCATCCATGGGTTGAATACACAAGACTGGGAGGAATTCGCTTCTAAAAATAACGAGAAGTAAAATAAAATATCTTTTACTCTTTAAAACAAATGTAGCTTCGGACAACGGAAAGGAAAGACACAACGTTAAAAATGTAACAGAATGTGACATGAACCCGGGTAAATATATATTTATTCAACAATCTCTTTTCAAGACGGCAAGGACAGTACAAAACTTTGGAAAGCGACTCTAAATATGTACACGCCTTGAAAATGAGTGAAGTTCCCTTAAGGTAAAAAAAAAAAAACTATCGTTACGTTGAAAAAATTAATTTATCAATTATATGAAACTGACTTTTATGAAAAATACCTCGCAATATTATAAAATGAAAGAGGGAAGCATTCGTTTACAAATTGCATACCGAACAGATAGCTTCCAGCACGTAGACGAGAGTTGTGAATTAGTCCGGTCGGTAGCGAGCGCGGCTTCCACGTAAACGGCCCAGGATCGAATCTAGTGAGATGCAAACGGCGTTTTTCCGAGCTGTCGAGAAAATTTCCCTAGCAAAGTGCGTTAATTCACAAGCTTCGTAAGGGTTGAAAAAAAATGTAGCTTTAGGAAACCGGTTATCCTTGCTTTTTTTTTAATTATTATTGCTACTACTGGGAAATTGGCGGACAAGATTCGGCAAGCCACCAGTTACGTCACGTGGTTGCTGGCTGCCACTAACGGCCCACTAGCGGACCACATTAGGCTAGCCATCATTTCTGGCAAGTACTTGCAGGGCCACTTGTGGCAGCTACTGCCTGTGATGGACCACTGATGGCCCTGTTGTGGCATATGACAACTGATGGGGTGCCAACTGTTGGCCTGAACTGCTGGCCCTTCTGTTGGCCGCCCGGACATTTTATTGACGGTTCGGCAGCGGCAACATAGTGCTGGGCCATTCATGGCAGTGCTGGCTGCCAGCAATGGCCCACTGCTGGCCCAGCAATACTGTTTTTGCTGGGTTGTCTTACGGCACTGGTGCTCTCCCTTCCCTGGAACCAGTGGCCCTAAATCATGGACAAGCGACTGCTTATAGCCCTTCAAGTTGTTCACGGTGGTCGTTAACCCTTGAACGACCAAGGCCCTGAAATCTTGTGTTGCTCAGAATACCATAACGCCCAACACCGTCTGTTTCTCTTTTCAGAATTCTTTCCCTCCCCTTTGCAAGGTAACAAAAGTAGGATTACTCCTCGGTCACTTCTGATCTGTAGTTTTGCTGTGCATAGACGAGATTTTTCTCTGGGGCGTCACCGCATTCTTCCAAAGAGAAGGTATCGCCTCAGTAGTTACCAACATCTGCTTTTATTTGTTTAGCGACAACAATGCTGACTGAGTGTGACCTCTGCTAATCCCGTAGAGGCCGTTAAAATCCAAAGAACAGGAGGCTGTAGGAAACCCTACTCACTCTAGACGGGCATTTTCGGGCGGTCGTGCTAGATTGGATGTAAGGGCGTTATGGTCGTTGAAGTGTTAAACCCGTGGGCAATTTTTTTTTTGATTGGAGGTTTAACGACCACCGTGAGCAACTCAATGGGCTATAAGCAGTCGCCTGTCCTTCTAATTTAGGGTCACTGGTTCCAGGGAAGGGAGAGAGCCGGTGCCAGAAGACAAACACAATACCCATGCCTCACCGGGATTCGAACCTGGACCTCTTTCGGACGAATGATTAGAAGGCCATCGCTTAGACCATTGCACCACCGGGGCGGCCAAAAAAAGAAAAGAAAAATTTTTGCGGGGTCTCTGTCCATATTAAGAATTTCATTAAAAATTATGTTGCAAAATTCTTGGAACGCTGTGAGGTGTACTGTTCTATCGATGAAATTTGGAATAATGAGTAGAGAAGAGGTACTTACGCATTTGTTTAATGCCCAATCAATGCCATCTTGAACTCCAAGGAATAATCGCTGCATTCCTAGAATGTGATCCTTCAGTGTTGACCATGATCTCTCTAGGGGTTCACATAATAGCGATGACCACGGGCATCTTCCATAGCGCTCGACAACGAAACATACGTCGAAAAGGAGGGCATTTTCTAAAATAGTATAACTACACTAGTAATACGAATTTCTTCTTGTAGCATAGATATCAGTTTCCAAACTTCCGCACATCAGCCAGACTGCTTTTTCAAGGAAGGTAGACGGCAAACTGAATACACTCGCAGACAATGAAATTTGCGCACCAAGAAAGAAGCATCGGATTGAACTGAAATTTTATGGACGTAATGATACAGATGGATGATACACATGATGGCAAAAACAGAACAGCAGGACAATTACATAGGAATCTGGCAAGTAGTCCGGTCATCTGCAATAGCGCGTCGCACCGCCTCGTGCGGCGATACATGCTGCAATACGGTCCGGCATGGTTGGCGAACAGACGTATGATTTTGTCCTGCGGCAGACTGGCCCACACGTGTTGGACGGTGTGCTCCAAATCCCGGATAAGGCGGCAGCCGGCGTTTCAAGTGGTCCCACACATGCTCGATAGGGGACATGTCCGGGGAGCAGGCAGGCAATGGAAGTGTCTGAACATGACATAGGCAGTTCTGGGCAATCCTAGCCGTGTGCGGTCTGGCATTATAATGCTATTATAGCGCAACTGGAATCCCGGCCAGGAATGGGAGCACATGGGGCCTTAGGATCTCATCCGCATACCGCTGGCCTGTCAATGATCCATATACTACTGCTAGAGCTGATCGAGCATCGTAGGCAATGGCTCCTCAGACCATAATGCCTGCAGTTGGAGAGGTGTGGCACGAGGTTGGGATTGTGCCGTTGACCCGGGGACCTCCGCACCCGGACACGATGAGCATCTGCCCCCAAACCGAAACTGCACTCATCGCTAAACACTACACGTCGCTAGTCTGTGGCATTCCACGTCGCTCTGGCTTGGCACCACTGCACACGGAGCCAGCGATGTTCCGGTGTTAATGGCAGCACACGTAAGGGGCGCTGGGATCGCAGATTCGCTTCAGCGAGGCGTCGGGAAATGGTTCGTGGGCACACAGAAGCCGCTATATCTGCCTGTATAGTGGGCCGGGTCCCCGTGGGATCCGTTCGTGCCTGGCGCACGATCCGTCGATCCTCTCTACCGGTCTGGTGGTCCTCCTGGTCCGTCCGGAGCCACTCCACCGTGTGGCAGTGCCGTCACGTGTCCACTGATCCACGTGGCAGACTATACGGCGTGCCGACTACCCTGCGGTTTTCTGTCCGATGATCAGGCCCCTCTCAAAGTACGTAAGTTGCGTAAATCGACATCTCTGGTGTCTACCCGGCTTTCTTGTCACTCTGTACTCTTGCTTGCGTCGGCCGGTGCTTTTCGCTTTCATGGGGCATCGACTACACTCCGGTTTATAAGGCTGCCGGTTCGTGCTTGCGGCGCCACCACAGGGGTCATGCTCACTCGCACCAAACGTGGATTATTTGCATACCAGCACGCACTCTGGCTATTTGAAAAGTTTCGTGGTTGTAGCATGTTTTCTTCTAGGTGCGCAAGTTTCATTGTCCGTGAGTGTAATAGAACGCTTCAACAATTTGAACGCGGTGACTTGACTTCACAATGAACGAAGAGATGCGAATGTAATTATGCATTCCAAGACCCGAGGCGTTATGTAAGTTTAGCACGCGGGATCATGGAAGGAAAACAAAAGGTATTCACTATTTGAAGAATGGGTTCCAAACTTGTGGCAACTCCAGCGAGACGCTATCATTTCATGGCTCGCTGTTGGTAATGATCTGCAAAGTTTCGTTAATGGCAGTAAATTTTGGGGAGGAGTAGGAAGATAAGTTCTTTACGTCATCCCACATTGGAGCTGCGGACCTGAACTTGACTTCTCTGGATAGGGCGTAGTTACTTTGCCGGTCTTTATGTCCCTTTTATGTTCGTTGACAAATTCTACACTGCTGGCCACCCAAAATGCAACACCCAGAAGGAAGCATCCGATTGGCCTGAAATTCGCAGCATGCGTCACCCGCGAGAGGACATGCAAACGATTAGCATTGCAGGGCATATGCAAATCATGTGCGCCCGGCACGCCACCGAGAAGTACTATAAGAAGGGTGCACAGAAGGCGGGGTGTAAGTAGTGGAAGTGTGTTGTGCTGCCGGACCTGTGCGTGGGAAGCTTCCTGATGCCTCGTCGCAGAATACGGCAGTCATTCCAGCACGTTTCGGAGTTTAACAGATGACGACTAGTGGCTTATCGCGACAGCAATTTATCGTACCGAGACATCGGCGCCCGTGTGGGACGACATCCAGCCACAGTAAGGCGAGTATGGATTCGGTGGGTGCAGGAGGGACGGACGGACCGACGTGAGTGGTTGCCGCAGCCGCAGCACACCACCGAACGAGAGTACCGGCATGTTGTGCGGCGGGCATTGACGGCTCGCACCGACACATCACGAACGTTAGCGCAGGAATTAGGGTGTGTTACGCAACAACCTGTGTCAGCACGTACCGTTCGACGTCGTCTGCAGGAGCGGTGACTTGTCGCACGGCGCGCATTGCTCCGATTACCATTGACGTTACACCACCGGCGAGTGCGGTGGCAGTGGGTCGTTGAACGCCGCACCTGGACTACGGAATGGCACGACGTTGTCTTCTCCGATGAATCCCGCTTCTTCCTGCAATACCACGATGGTCGGATCCGCGTATGACGCCTGCATTATGCATCGCCATACCGGTCCGTCGCCTGGCGTTATGGTTTGGGACGCAATTGGATATGACACCCGCACCCCTCTGGTACGCATCGCCGGTACACTCAACAGTCACCGCTACATCTCCGACGTTTTGGAGCCTGTAGTCCTCCCTTACCTGCAGGACCTGCCAGCGGCTACGTTTCAACAGGACAATGCGCGCCCGCACGTGGTACGCATCGTGTAACAATTCTTTACGGCCCACCAGGTGTCACTGCTGCCGTTGCCCGCCTGTTCTCCCGATATGTCGCCTATCGAGCACGTCTGGTCGCTGATCGGCAACTGAGTGGTCCGGCAAGCACCATGCGCGGATACGCCTGATGAACTGTGGCATCGTGTGGAAGCAGCCTGGACCGACATACCCCAAGCCCACATCCAAAGCCTCTTTCGTTCGATGCCGCGACGTGCAACGGCCGTTATTGCCAGCCATAGGGGCCACACGAACTATTGATGTCTGTGTGTTCCGCAAGTCACACGGGCCTGTAAGCACAATCGTTTCATCTTTGTATCTGTTCTTATGTGTCCAGTAAATCTGGCTTTGCTATCTCGTGTCCTTCTTGGTGTTGCATTTTGGGTGGCCAGCAGTGTAAATGAACGTTTGATCATTCCAATCTTGTATCGCTTGGAGCCGTCTGGATATTGTAGAGGAATGGCATAAACACCTGCTTCATTGAAAAGTGGGGGCTTGCCAGTGTTTTCCTTAAGCGTGGCATATAAAGACGTCGGATACCTGATGCTAACACTGAGGTTCATCTTGAGCTGATAGGAAATACTTGGTATGTAGGGAATTGAACCCAGTAGCGTAGCTGCGGCATGGAAAGATTAATATGACTGGTTCTGGTTTTCTCGATATAGCTATGTACCAGGTTCGGGGCGTATTCTGCCTCAGTGGCTAATTCGATAATGTTAATTAATTCGCATTGTTTAGAAGGAACATCGGAGGAGACTGCAAAGGCTATTCTGATTCGAGAACGGGAGAAAGCTGTCTTGTAATCAACTGGGCAGAATGAGCTGCTGAGCAACAGGTTGTGGGCTGGTGTGGGTTTATACGAGTAATAAACTTCTGTACGAAGGCGATTTTCAGGCAATTTGCTCGGTAAAATATCCAGATAAGGCAAGGCACCATACTGTTCGAGTTCCATTGTGAAATTGATCGTAGGGTGAATATCATTGATTTTATCTAGAAAAAGTGGGATAGTCTCCTTTCCGTGAGACCATATAAAAAAGATGCATCGTCCGCATATCTCAGCCAGGTGGTAGGTCTTCGGGTGATGTTGGTGAATATATATTGCTTAATTGGGCGAAGAATTGCTTCCGCGAGGACGGCTGAAAGCGAAGATCCCATCGGAGCGCCATTTATCTGTTTGTAGATTTGCCCTTGGAAACTGAAGTAGCTGGAATTTGAGACAAAGTCCATTAACTTGAAGATGCTGAAGCAAGACTCCTGCGAACAAAGTGATGAATCAGATATGGCCTGTTTTAACGTTCTGATGGCTTCCGGCACTGATACCGAAGGGTAAAAAGAAACCACGTCGAAACTGCCGATAACGTCGCGTTGTTGGACAGAGATTTGCTTGATTTTCGTGATAAAATCCAGAGTGGAAGTTATTATAAAGTCCGATTCAGGGAGATGATTAGCCAGAAACTTGGATAGTGCTTTTTCTAAACGGCACGTCGGTGCTGATCTCCTTAACATGACGAGTCTCAATGGATTACCAGGCTTGTGGTGTTTAAAGTCTTCCGAAGAGTTTCGGGATCTGAGTGCCTGGTGGTAATTTGGTGGCTTTCTTGAGATCGTCCGGGATAGCGGTCAGCCTGGCAACTCTTTGTAATTGAGCAATCCAACAATTTAGAAAGTTCTTTTAGGAGAGCCTTTTCACTTGTTTTCGGAATCCCAACGGAAAACTTGTGGATTTCATTGGCAGCCAGCCTTATTGCAATGTTTCACATTGAGACGAACGCAATGATATGAAATATGCTGGAGGTAAAGCTGAAAACCGGTTTAAAAAACGGAGCATTTCTTTCATATGCGTATGTTCGGATGTCCTATTCATAGACCAGCGGACATGAGATATAAAACGACATACAAAAATCACAAGTTATCGCAAATTTATTCTGGAAAATTTTGTCTTTATTTTTGAAAAATCGTTAATTACAAGATTTTTACATAATGTATGTTTTATTGACTGCAATGCCAAATTAAGAGGGGATGCTGAAAAGTTCTCGACCTAACCCACTTCCTGTAGTTGTAGCATTATTTTGTTGCTACAGCTCGAAAGAGTGCTCTTTTGTATTGTAAAGTGCCAATTTTCAGACTAATAGCTCTTTTTTTACAGATGTTTGACGTCCTGAACAGAATCATGTCAATGCAAAGTGTTGAATTTTCGAATATGGAACTCCTGGCTGTCATGAAATTTCTGTTCCTGAAGGGGAAAACTGCAAAGGAAATCTATGAGTGTATGACGCAAACATTAAGTGACAAGTGCCCTTCATATTCCACTGTGAAGAAATGGTGTGCCAACTTTCAGCATGGAGACTTTGAGACCGAAGATGCAACAAGATCTGGGAGGCCTTCAAAAGTGACAACACCCGATATTGTTGATCGTGTTCACGACTGAATTTTTTCAGATCATCGAATCTCAGCTAAAACAATAGCTGTGACACTGGAGATATCCAGGGAACGTGTTGGGTTCATAATTCACGAGCACTTGGATATGCAGAAGATGTCAGCGAATTGGGTGCCCAAATGTTTGAACACCGATGAGAACCGAAAACGACTGGACACTTCCAAATCAGTTTTGCAGCATTTTGAGCGATCTGGTGATAATTTTTTGCAGCGACTTGTCACTGTTGATGAAACGTGGTTACATCACTACGATCCAGAGACGAAACAACAGTCCCTGCAGTGGCGGCACTCGGGTTCTCCAATTCCAAAGAAATTCAAAACTCAAAGGTCTGCAGAAAAGGTCATGGCAACGTTTTTTTTGGGATTCGGAAGGCGTTTTACTGACTATCTCCCGAAAGGCCAAGCAATAAATGCTGAATACTATTCCAAATTGCTGTGCCGATTAAAGGAGGCATTGAAGGGAAAAAAAGGCGAGGAAAAGGGAGGAAAGGTGTTCTCTTTTTGAAGGACAATGCGCCGGCTCATAAGGCTGGCAAGACAATGGATGTTTTGAGGGACTGGGGTTTAAGTGCATAGACCATTCACCCTACTCAACAGACCTTGCTCCATCGGACTATTTCCTGTTCCCAAACCTTAAAAAGATTTTGAAAGGGAAGCATTTTTCGAAAAATTCGGAGGTGATATCAGCAGCAGAGCAGTATTTGAGTGATCAGACTTCAGAATTTTTTGGAAATGTTAAAGAAACTCCAGAAACGCTGTGCCAAGTGTGTTGAACTTCGGGATGAATATGAGGAATAGTCTGTAAGTTTCCTGGCTCTAGCCCATTTCCTTCTTGGTGAGGCCGAGAACTTATCAGCATCCCCTCGTAGATTACCTTTCTTGAGTCATTGTAGTTTTAAGATGTTTTTTTTTATTAATTTCAACGAAAAGAAACTTCGCTCTGCTGAGGCAGTAGTAACTGGAATTGTTAATAAAATTCTTCAAACAATACTGAAATTTGGAAATGAATCAGTACAAAAAGTACATATGAGCTATCGGAATCCGGAACAATTGGCTGACTTAATTTTTATCCCATACAAGTAACGTAACATTAGCTTTGTTGTGTAGGTCATTCATAATTATTTTGTTTTATACTGCATATTTCATTTTTTTCTTAATTTTTGTACATATGATCAGCGGGGTCCTTGCCGCTTGCCCATGTCTAAGGGCGTTCCTGGTGGCTAGAAGCGTGATTTTAATGTTTTCGTTTTTCTGTACGCCTTGTAGCGCCGCTCCTGTCCCCTTGCCCAGAACCAGTATCTCTTATACAAGGAGGTTAGAATAATACTTCTGGAGATGCCCGGAGTCTCTTAACCGTGACACCGCAAAGTGAGGGAATTTGAGGTTGTTTACATGAAACCCACGTAGTTTCAACTCTGTGTTTCGGAATTGCATGGTTTTGGGTTGTAGAAATCGTGTTAATATCAAACCGGAATGAACTATACTTCATACACGAGTGAAGCTTTCAATTTTAACGTTCATGTATTTCAATTTAAAATAAAAACGGGAAGGAACCTCAAAATAATTAAGAATTTTATAGGTCCAGCATTTTTTCACATATCGGCAGCAAGTTTCGATGCAAAATTAGTAACATTTTCGACGAAGGCATGCGATTCGACCAACACAAAATGCATTGCAATGACCTTCAAAACCACCAGCTTTTCCACACTTTAACGGTCGTCCTTCGCGTTCATAGGCTTCACGCAAAGAGGTACTGCTCTATTAACAAGGGCATCTCCAGATATCTCATTTTAACCTCCTTGCTGTAATAGCACCACATGGTAAAGGAAATGTTCAGATAATGTCTAATTACACTGGTCAACAAAAAATTGTTTTTGTTGCAGATGATTTTTCAACGTATTTGGGGTATTTGAGGCGTGCTGAATCCAAAACTGACATTAGTTTTACCGAATTGGCTCTAGTTTTTGAGATAATGCATACCCCTGAAATTTTGATTGTATTCCAATATTACCTGTGGCTGCTGACATACGAAGCAGCTTTTGATCTGACTTTTTACTACGCTGTTAGCCACCCAAAATGCAACACCAAGAAGCACACGAGATAGCAAAGCCAGATTTACTGGACACATAATAACAGATACAAAGATGAAACGATTGAGCTTACAGGCCCGTGCGACTTGCGAAACACGCAGGCATCAATAGTCCGTGTGGCCCCCATGGCTGGCAATAACGGCCGCTACACGCCGCGGCATCGAGCGAAAGAGGCTTTGGATGTGGGTTTGGGGTATGTCGGTCCAGGCTGCTTCCACACGTTGCCACAGTTCATCAGGTGAAGCGGGGGTGGTGCTTGCCGGACCACTCGGTTGCCGATCAGCGACCAGACGTGTTCGATGGGTGACATATCGGGAAAACAGGCGGGCCACGGCAGCAGTGACACCTGGTGGGTCGTGCAGAGTTGTTGCACGATGCGTACCACGTGCGGGCGCGCATTGTCCTGTTGAAACGTGGCCGCTGGCATGTCCTGCACGTAAGGGAGGACTACAGGCTCCAAAACGTCGGAGATGTAGCGGTGACTGTTGAGTGTACCGGCGATACGTACCAAAGGAGTGCGGGTGTCATATCCAATTGCGCCCCAAATCATAACGCCAGGTGACGGACCGGTATGGCTATGCATAATGCAGGCGTCATACAGTCTCTCGCCGCGTTGCCGCCACACGCGGATCCGACCATCGTGGTGTTGCAGGAAGAAGCGGGATTCATCGGAGAAGACAATGTGCCGTTCCGTAGTTCAGGTGCGGCATTCAACGGCCCAATGCCGCCGCACTCGCCGGTGGTGTAACGTCAATGGTAATCGGAGCAATGGGCATCGTGCAACAAGTCCCCGCTCCTGCAGACGACGTCGAACGGTACGTGCTAACACAGGTTGTTGCGCAACACACCCTAATTCATACGCTAACGTTCGTGATGTGGCGGTACGAGCCGTCAATGCCCGCCGCACAATATGCCGGTCCTCTCGCTCGGTGGTGTGCCGCGGCTGCGACAATTGCTCACGTCGGTCCGTCCGTCTCTCCTGCACCCACTGAATCCATACCGCGGCGAGAGACTGTATGACGCCAGCATTATGCATCGCCATACCGGTCCGTAGCCTGGCGTTATGGTTTGGGGCGCAATTGGATATGACACCCGCATCCCTCTGGTACGCATCGCCGGTACACTCAACAGCCACCGCACCATCTCCGACGTTTTGGAACCTGTAGTCCTCCCTTATCTGCAGGACCTGCCAGCTGCCACGTTTCAACAGGACAATGCGCGGCCGCACGTGGCACGCATCGTGCAACAATTCTTCACGGCCCACCAGGTGTCACTGCTGCCGTGGTCCGCCTGTTCTCCCGATATGTCGCCCATCGAACACATCTGGTCGCTGATCGGCAACCGAGTGGCCCGGCAAGCACCACCCGCTGCTACGCCTGATGAACTGTGGCAACGTGTGGAAGCAGCCTGGACCGACATACCCCAAAGCCAAATCCAAAGCCTCTTTCGTTCGATGCCGCGGCGTGTAGCGGCCGTTATTGCCAGCCATGGGGGCCACACGAACTATTGATGTCTGCGTGTTTCGCAAGTCGCACGGGCTTGTAAACTCAATCGTTTCATCTTTGTATCTGTTGTTATGTGTCCAGTAAATCTGGCTTTGCTATCTCGTGTCCTTATTGGTGTTGCATTTTGGGTGGCCAGCAGTGTACATCATTCGCGACTTTGGCACGTGACGCTGATTGGCTGCACTCGCGCTTATTTGCATAACTCAAAGGGTTTTTTTAATGCTTTGGTTGATCGGTGTCTATGGTGTCACCCTGTCTCACTCTCTTTACAATTTTCATATGCTTTGTGTTCTCGAACAGTCGAACCGTTGGACTTGCATTTTCATCGGTTTTGTTTAAAATATTAATATATGTATCTTCAATACCATAGGATTTCGAAGACATAACTGCTGTTGGTTTCGCGGAATCAAAATCCTTTTCATAACCAAAAAAAAAAAAAAAAAAAAAGAAAAAAGCCAAACATACTGTAGTTGGAGTTCATAATTATTCGCACTTTCAAGTAAACGTAGCCGACCCAGTGGCGCATTGATCTATACGCTGGCTTCTGACCATTCGTCCCGGTGAGGCATGGATGCTGTGTTTGTCTTAAAGCACTGGCTCTCTGTCTTACCTGGTACCAGTGGCCCTAAATTAAGGATAGCAAACTGCTTATAGCTCATTGTGTTTTTCACGGTGGTCGTTAAACTCCAAAACAAAATAAAAATGTGAGCATAAGAAGCAAAACCACAAATGCACGAATTTGGAGGCAATGGCAATAAATGGAATTCCTCTTCATGTTCTTGGAACCATTCGGGAACGATCTTCGCAGTGTGGCATGGACCATTGTCTTGTTAAAGGACATCTCCAGCAGGGAATACAGTCGACATAAAGGGATGTACTTGGTCAATCACGATGTTCAGGTACGTGGCAGCTGTCAGAGTTCGCTCTACAGGGATAATGGGCCCAAGTGTTCCCCAAGAAAATATTGCCCAGACCATCACACTCCCTTCAGCCGCCTGTATATGTCCCACAGTTCATCCAGGTGAGAAGGCTTCCTTGGGTAACCGTCGCACACCAGCTCCTCCATGTGTGACTGTGTGTAAGGCACTTTTCGTCGCTAGTTGGGAAGACAAGCAGGGCAAAGAAACTTTTTCAGTTGATCACGTAAAAGAAACATTTATTTATATGAAAGCATACCCGTTCCTTAACATAACGTTCATATTGCAAGGACGATACTAAACTGTTGGATCACGCAGTAAGGCGTGATCATCCATGTAGACAGAGCGACAAGTTGCTGCTACGGTGTCGTAAGCTATTCACCGTTCGTGTGGGTGGGCTTGGGTTCGAGTCCCAGTCGGGGCATAGGTAGTGTGTTTGTCTTACAGCACTGCTTTTTTCCCTTCCCTGGGAGCCTATCATCCTAAACTAGGGACGACCGGCTGCGTATATTCCTTAGAGTTCCTCCTCATCATCATCATCATTGTCAACCATTATCAATCCACTGCTGGACGAAGGTCTCCCCAAGTTTCCTCCACAACGGTCTGTCTTGTGCCAGTCTCCTCCATGTCACTCCCGCATATTTACGAATTTCATCCACCCATCTCCCATGTGGTCTTTTTCTGGGTCTTTTCCTGTCCCTTGGAATCCAATCTAAAATTTCGGCTGTCCATCTATGGTCTGTCCTTCTGGCAGTATGTCCAGCCCATTGCCATTTCAGGGATTTAACTCTGATCATGATGTCTTCCACTCTCGTCATTTTTCGGATCCACGAGTTCCTCTTCTTATCTCTCCTGGTTACACCAAGTATGCACCTCTCCATGCCACTTTGAGTTGTCTGCAGCCTTTGTATGTCTCTTTTAGTTAAGGTCCACGTCTCTGCACCATACGTAAGCACTGGAAGGATGCATTGATCAAACACTTTTCTTTTAAGACATAATGGCATATTGCTCTTGAAAATTATGCTGTTTCTTCCAAAAGCTCTCCAGGCAAGTTTTGTACGCCGATTAATTTCTTCATCAATGTGACCCTCACTTGATATCTGCTGTCCAAGATAAACATACGTATCTGTTATCTCCAGTTTTTCTCCATCAATCGATAAATCTTCATTTCTTGTAAAAGCATTGAACATCACTTTTGTCTTCTGAAAGTTCATTTTTAATCCCACTTCTTTACTCTTGTCAGCAAGTTCCTGGATCATACTCTGCAGCTCTGATGGGGTAGTTGCAAAAATGACTACGTCATCAGCAAAACGAAGGTGGGTTAGATAATCTCCATTAATCTTTATCCCTTTGTTTTCCCAGCTCAGCGACTGAAAAACACCCTCCAATGTGGCATTAAAGAGCTTCGGAGATATGGTGTCACCTTGTCTCACTCCCTTTCTAATTTTTATGTGTGTTGTATTTTCAAACAGCCGAATCTTTGCACTTGCATTTTCATAGATGTTATTAATAATATTAATGTATGCATCTTCAATACCGCAGGTTTTCAGAGCCATTGTAACTGCTGATGGTTTCACCGAATCAAAGGCTTTTTCATAATCGATAAAAGCCATGCACAATGGAAGTTCATATTCCCTCATATTAGTTCCTCATAGTGGTCGCTAACTTCATTCCCAAAGGTGACAAGTGTTTTATGATTGAGAAGGGCATTTCAGCTAAACTCGCCTCTGGCTCTAACAAAAGTAATCCCCTGAACACATTCTGTGATTCCTTATGAGCGATGCAAAAGGACGCTCCTGGGGTCCGAGTGGTCAGAGGCTCTGGCTTCTGGTCAATCGCTCATCGTAGGCTCGAGCTCCGGGCGAGGCACGGACAGTACGCTTGCCATTCCCGGAACCAATGGGAGCAAGTCAGGGTTCGGCGACTTCGGCCCTTGATGATCGCGTTGGTCATTATACCCGGAAAGGAACGAAAAGCAACCCAAAATATTTCCGCCACTCCCACCCATAATCTTAACAAGAGTGGCATATAAATCAGTGGCGCCCCCCTCCCCGGGCTGACAGAGCGGAAAATTATTACATCCAAGTTTGAAACAAAACATCACGATACGCGATCTACATATACTTCTTAATCATCTACTGCATAATTATAACATACAATAATTATAAGGGAGTAGTTCTGTTAAATAAATTTAGAAAATTCTAAGCAGAAAAATAATTTCGTCTACTGCTTCTAATCATTTAACTTTCTTGTACTGTAACAATGCTAGTAAGTGGATAAGAATAAATGTACAAAAGTCAACCTCCTTTTTAATTGTTATGGCACCTGACTATTTTCCTCTGTTAATTTAGGGGGTTCACCCCCTCCTTGGGAAAATTCTGGGTGCGCTAATGATATATGTTACATGTATTCAGTGGCGCACTCAGGAATTTTTGTTGGAGGGCTGTATATATTGTTATAGTTTATATAACAAGAATTTTTGTTCGAGGGGGCTGTATATATGTATATCCCTATAGTTTATATACGGTTGTGACGTACGTCACTCTTAATTTCTTTGGGGCTTTGGGAAGAAGACACCATGTAATAGAAGATACTATGTAATTTATTGAACATGTGAAATAATATTTTTGAATGTTTAATTTGTGACGTACGTCGCTCTTAAGGGGACCAGTCCCGCAAAAACAAAAATTTCACGTAAATTTTTTTTATTTAATTTTTTTTTCTACAGTTTGCTGAATCGAATGGTATACGACACTTGTGCAAAGCAGAGGAAGTTCAGCAAAGCAGAGGAAAAGGAGTATGAAGCGCGAAGCTTCTAGTCTCAGGTCTTCTTCGTTTTTTGCCTCCCCTGAAAAGTTGTGGTTTTGTACCTTTAGGAACATTTTTCTCATAAACCACTGAAGATAATGACTTGAAATTTTTTTTATACCTTACTGTATATATCAACAACCACCTGAACTAGAATCATGACTAAATAATGTACTCAATTAAAATAATAAATACAATTGCTAATGAAAACGTCAGCAAAATCATCAGCAATTTTGATTAACTAATACAAAAATAATTAATTGACCAAATGCGATAATTCTAGTTGAGGTCTTGTATAATATCCTTAGGAAAATGCATGCCAAGTTTGCAATTGATAAGCCAAGTCTATCCTGAGAAACATGTACCTAAGTATATCGAGACCTCCCATAAGGTTAACCTGCGAAGCCAAAAAAGGGACTTGTCCCCTTAATCTCTTTCGGGCTTTGGGAAAAGGACACCATGTAATAGAAGATACTATGTCAGACACTATGTAATTTTTTGAACATGTAAAATAATATTTTTGAAAGTTTAATTTCTCTTAATCTCTTTGGGGCTTTGAGAAGAAGACACCGTGTAATTGAAAACAGTATCTAACTTTTTGAATGTGTAAAATAATATTTTTGAATGTTTAATTTGTGACGTACGTAGCTCTTAATCTTTTTGGGGCTATGGGAAAAAGACACCATGTAATAGAAGACACAATGTCAGACACTATGTAATTTTTTGAACATGTAAAATAATATTTTTGAATGTTTAATTTGTGACGTACGTAGCTCTTAATCTCTTTGGGAAGAAGACACCATGTAATAGAAGACACTATGTAATTTTTTGAACATGTAAAATAATATTTTTGAAAGTTTAATTTCTCTTAATCTCTTTGGGGCTTTGGGAAGAAGACACCGTGTAATAGAAGACACTATGTCAGACACTATGTAACTTTTTGAATATGTAAAATAATATTTTTGAATGTTTAATTTGTAACGTACGTCGCTCTTTATCTTTTTGGGGCTTTGGGGAAAAGACACCATGTAATAGAAGGCACAATGTCAGACACTATGTAATTTTTTGAACATGTAAAATAATATTTTTGAATGTTTAATTTGTGACTTACGTAGCTCTTAATCTCTTTGGGAAGAAGACACCGTGTAATAGAAGACACTATGTAATTTTTTGAACATGTAAAATAACATTTTTGAATGTTTAATTTGTGACGTACGTAGCTCTTAATCTCTTTGGGAAGAAGACACCATGTAATAGAAGACACTATGTAATTTTTTGAACATGTAAAATAATATCTTTGAAAGTTTAATTTCTCTTAATCTCTTTGGGGCTTTGGGAAGAAGACACCGTGTAATAGAAGACACTATGTAACTTTTTGAATGTGTAAAATATTATTTTTGAATGTTTAATTTATGACGTACGTCGCTCTTAATCTTTTTGGGGCTTTGGGAAAAAGACACCATGTAATAGAAGACACTATGTAATTTTTTGAACATGTAAAATAATATTTTTGAATGTTTAATTTGTGACGTATGTAGCTCTTAATCTCTTTGGGAAGAAGACACCATGTGATAGAAGACACTATGTAACTTTTTGAATGTGTAAAATATTATTTTTGAATGTTTAATTTGTGACGTACGTCGCTCTTAATCTTTTTGGGGCTTTGGGAAAAAGACACCATGTAATAGAAGACACTATGTAATTTTTTGAACATGTAAAATAATATTTTTGAATGTTTAATTTGTGACGTATGTAGCTCTTAATCTCTTTGGGAAGAAGACACCATGTGATAGAAGACACTATGTAATTTTTTGAACATGTAAAATAATATTTTTGAATGTTTAATTTGTGACGTACGTCGTTCTTAATCTCCTTGGAGGAGGGCTTAAGCCCCCAAAGCCCCCTCCGTGGGTGCGCCAATGCATGTATTCAGTGTGACTGATACATATTATTGACCCTAAATGTTTGGAATTGAGGTGGGACGAATCCTAAATTTTCTCGAATCCTTCGTATAAGAATTATAAGAAAAAAATACTTCTACTTAAAAATAAAAGTTTTTAATTGAAACAAAATTTGAAATCTGTGTTTAATGAAAAACAAATTAAAGAATACAGTTAAAAAAAAATATACCCATACTTATTAAGAAGATAAAAATGAATTTTATAATTTACATTTACTAAATGAAGTACATAACTCTTGATTCTTGAGGTTCATTTCCATTTTCTGAACATAATTTGACAAAAAAATATTTGAGTAACAATTCACATTTTTGACATTTTTCTTTAATAACAAAAGTTCCAAAACCTTTTTAAATCAAAGCAAGTGTAGAGGTGGGGAGGATTATTTCAAGAGTTAATGTAGATAAACACTAAATATGGAACACTAAATTGAGTAAATTCTTTCCAGAAAATTAAGAAAAATCAAAAACATGTTTATTTTAAGAGTTAATAAAAACACTGAACTCTTTCAGGGCAATGTAAAAAAATCAGAAACCTTTAATGAAGATTTTTGTTTAAAAACACTAGCATTCGAACTCGGTCTGGGTCTAGCCTACTTCGTTTTTTATCAGTTATGACACCTGATTTTCTGAATAGTCTTTATGACATTACTCTCGATGGTGGTGTGATTAAGAGCTTTTTAGAGAGTTTCCTCAAATTTTGATAGTTTTTTGTTTTCCTTCCAATATTTGAAGATGTCCGCAGATGGTGGAAGCAGTGTTTCTGCTAAGTAGGCATTTATTTCTTCTTCAGGAGACAAACTGTAACTCTGCTCACTGCTGGTAGATAGTGTCATCAGTTGAGAATAGTAACTCCACATGATATGGTCTCCTTGTTGTTGCGTTAACGATTTTTGAGTTGTATCTCTTTGACTTTGTCCTGATGACTGCAGGCCACTGTCATCTGCTTGCAAAATACTAATATCAGAAATTTCAATGGCCAGTGTTGATTTAACTTGCTCAAAGGTTTTCCTTGCACAAAAAATACACTTCCTTTGAATCGAGGATCCAGTTTAGTTCCAAGTGCATAAAATTTTTCAGTCTTAACAGACTGATAGCGCCTTTACAAATGTAAGCAAGTCATTTCGAAAACCCTGTACGGAACCTAGAGTTGATTTGAAGTTTTGTAGAATACTAATGGTGCTATTCACCAAAGGAATTATTTATAAGATTGTTACTTCGCTGGAACTGGCCACAAATGTAGCTCTATCGAACACATCTAGGATTCGTATCACTTCTTCAATAGTTGTCCACTGTCGAGCACTAAGATCTACCTGAAAATTTAACTCTGAAGCAGATAATAAAACAGCTTGCTTTTGTTCCACGAGACGAATGAGCATGTGAAGCTGAGAATTCCATCTAGTCGGTTCGTCTTGTATCAAACGATAGGGTTTAAGACTTAGCTTAGCTTGAGAAGCTCGCAAGACTTTCATGGCTTTAGAGGAGTGCTTGAAATGTCCCACAGTACTCCGGCAGGTTGACATTATTTCCTTAATTTCACTCTTGTTCAGTAAACCATCTTTGAGAACTAATTGAAATGTATGAGCAAGGCATGGCAAGTGGTCAAAGGTACTGCGTTTTAAAGCTGCAACATATTAGGCCCATTGTCTCGCATAAATCACATAACTTTTTCTAAGAGATTTCATTTTTTCATAGTGTTGGTAATGAAAGTTCCTATTGCAGGTGTTGTATGTGAAACTTCTAACAAGGGAATCCATTCTAAACACAAGTGATGATACTCAAAGTTTTAATCTATGAAGTGAACTGTGAAACTGAGGTAATCGTCAGAAGATGTTGATGTTCACATGTCGGTTGTGACTGCAATAAACCCGGTTTTATCTAAAAGATTCTCGATTTTTTATTTTTCTTCTTCATACATCTCTGGAATTACCTATTGGGCAAAATGTTTCCTGCTTGAAGTAATATCTTGGCTCAAGGTGGTTTGTCAACTTTTTGAAATCTTTATCTTCTACTATGGACAATGGTTGGTTGTCTTTGCAGATCATTTCGGCGACTAATCTGGTAATCGTTTTAGCTCTTTTGTCTCCAGGCTTAAAACCTTGCATTTTATCAATAAATGCTTTCAGAGTCGGTTGGTTAGAAGATACTGCTTTGCGTTTTACTGGGGTGCTTCGAAAGGGATTTGCTCTCCATAAGAAGAAGCTGCTGAACCTAGACTAGGAGTTGAACTAAGTGATGCAGGACTCCCAATGACAGCTGGATCATCTCGGTAATTATTGTATTCCAATCGGGAGTCAACTATGACAGTCAAAGGGCTTAAGGGTGAAGCTGGAGTCAGTAATGGGGATAGTGAAGTTCTATCTTTCAGTTCTTGAAATCTGGACGAATGTTTGGCTTTCAAATGTTTCCATTTCCACATTGCTGAAGTAGTATGTGACCCTTTTCCTCTGGATATTTTTGCAGAACACAGACTGCAATTCGCATAATTTTCATTATCCGAATTTTTTTTTATTGGAGGTTTAACGACCACCGTGAGCAACTCAGTGGGCTATAAGCAGTCGCCCGTGCCTAATTTAGGGTCACTGGTTCCAGGGAAGGGAGAGAGCCAGTGCCGTAAGACAAACACAACATCCATGCCTAACCGGGATTCGAACCCGGACCCCTTTCGGACGGATGATCAGAGGCCATCGCTTAGACCACTGCGCCACCGGGGCGGCCATCCGAAATTTGGAAACAGTTCCAGATATTAGAAGATTATTTTTTGACATCCATTGCAGGCTATAGGATATGCGATGGTTGTGTGACAGACACAAGATAAATCGCTAATAATTATGCGTAAATGCTGTGGTTAGCGATAAAAACTACGTAGGAATAGAAACAATAAAGCGTGAGAAACGCTGAGATTGAGTAAAAAAATACAGACCGGATAACGCCGAGCGTATACTGATAGCGTGTGCAAGTGAGACGCTGCGGAGAGTTGAGTAGAACTAGAAACGCTGAGCTGTAGACAGAGTAACTTGAGTCATGTGCGCGATGCGAGTGAAGATCACACCCTCCCTTCTCACGCTCATTACCACGGTAACGGCTGCCGGGAAAAAGATAAAATATGGCTAAGTCACTTTTCCCACTATACTTGAGGTATGGTGGCTAAGGCACTGCCCGATGGAAGACGCCAGTAGCTTCGGCGGTTGCTTTGGCTGAACAATTCCTTCACTGTTGCATCCAGTTTGGAAGTAACGAGCTATTTCAAATAGCTCGAAGAGGTAGTAGGATGGCTGAATTCACGAACGCGGAAATGGCTTATATGCACCTCGCATACGGAGCAGCGGACTGCAACGGACGAGCCGCCGTGCGACTGTACCAGGAACGGTACCCGATGAGACGAGTGCCAAACCACCAAGTGTTTGCACGGCTGCATCAGTAATTATGCGACACTGGTTCTTTCCAGGGGCCTACCAGGTGTCGGGAACGATGGGTACGCACTCCTGCCATCGAAGTGAATGTGTTAAGTCATGCAGCAGACACTCCAAGTGCCAGCACACGAGCAATTGCCCATGGGCTCGGTACGTCCCAATCGACCGTATGGAGGGTTCTGCACGAAGACCAATTGCATCCATATCATGCGCAGCACGTTCAGACACTAAGCCCTGAGGATTACCCTCAACGCATTGCATTTGCGCAATGGTACGTGCAGGAGAGTGCGGCAGAACCCCAATTTCCTGCTTCTGTGCTGTTCATAGACGAAGCGTGCTTTACACGGGAAGGTTGCTTCAATGCATATAACGCGCATGTATGGGCTGTGGAGAACCCCCAGGCTGTGCGACCACGTGCAGCACAAAACCGTTTTGCTGTTAATGTTTTGGGCCGGCATTGTCCGGGACCACTTAATTGGCCCATACCTCATGCCTCCTCGTCTGGACGGAAGGAGTTACCGGATGTTTCTGGAGGACGTCTTGCCAGAGCTATTGAACGAACAACAGGTCCCTCAGTCGCTGCGCCGTGCAATGTGGTTCCAGCACGATGGGGCCCCCGCCCATTTCAGCAGTGACGTTCGTCATCACTTAAACATGACATTTGGACATCAGTGGATCGGGCGTGGTGGTCCCGTTCATTGGCCTCCAAGATCGCCGGACTTAACATGCCTTGATTACTTCTTCTGGGGTTACATCAAAGGACTGGTGTACGACACCTCCGTTGTAAGTGATGAGGGCCTTGTTGCACGCATCTCTGTAGCTGCTTCGGAAGTCCGAGACACGCGAGGAATTTTCCAAAATGTACGTGATTCCATGCGCCGACTATGTGAAGCGTGTGTTACAGCTCATGGTCGCAACTTTGAACACCTTCTGTAACCTCGATGCATTTCGCAAATGTCTTGTGAGTAATAAAAAGCATTTTGTTCTCTTACGTGCTGCTCTTTCATTTTTCGTCCTCTCTGTACACTAGCACATGAGGATGGAGTTTCTGACCTTGCATTGCTATGTGATTCCGATTTGTCTTTGTGCAATCTACCCCTCCCAGCAAAATATCTGTACACGCTTAGCTGAATCACCCTGTATATATATATATATTGTATATACACTGCCGGAAAGTGAAAAAAGAACACCAAGAAGGAATTGGCGGACGATCATGAAATTTACATATGTTAATGGGGTCGAGTTTACGTAGGTGAGATGTTAATTTTGGGACCAACAGGTGAGCGCTTACGCCACAGCACGGCATAATATGCAAATTATCGTAGGTGGTATTTAAGGAGTAGGGCGAAGTGAATGTAATCAGTCGTCTGCGTACGGACACGTGCAAAGACCCTGAAGAAGCTGCAATGCCTGGACATGGAAGACGTGTACGATTTCAGCAGTTATCGGACTTTGAACGAGGTCGTCTAGTCGGACTCCGCGAGGCCGGGTGGTCGTATCGTCGTATTGCAGAGCGAATTGGACGGGAAGTATCGGTGGTGGTACGATGGTGGCGTAGATGGTCCGAGGAACATTCCCACACGAGAAGACGTGGAACCGGGAGTCACAGACGGACTGATGAGCGGACCGATCGACGCATAAGAAGAGTGGCGTTGTCAAGCAGAACATCCACTGCGACGCAAATCCGAGCTGCCGTTGCACCTGAGGTGACTGTGCGAACAATCCGCAACCGTCTACTGGATGCAGGACAACGTGCACGTGTGCCTCTGGCATGTGTACCTCTGACTCCAGCCCACCGTCTGGAACGGCTGCAGTGGTGTCGCCAACATCTGCACTGGAGAACGCAATGGCGATCTGTCGTGTTCTGCGATGAAAGCAGATTCTGCTTGGGAGCCTCTGATGGCCGTATGCGTGTTCGCAGGGACAAAGGGGAGCGTCTCCACTCTTCTTGCATCCGACAGCGACACAAAGGGCCTACACCTGGTCTCCTGGTGTGGGGAGCGATCAGCTATCACTCTCGTGCACAACTAGTGTTTGTACCGGGTACGTTAAACAGCACCTCCTACATCAACAACATCATTGAGCCCGTTGTTGTGCCATTTGTAAGGTCGGTCCATCGTGGTGTTTTCCAGCAAGGTAACGCACGCCCACACACGGCACGTGCAACGCAACATGCACTTCAGGGTGTGCGACAACTTCCATGGCCTGCACGTTCACCGGATTTGTCCCCCATTGAGCACGTGTGGGATTTTATGGGACAACGACTTATCCGGTCTCCACGGCCAGGCACGACCATCCCCGATTTACGCGTCCAGGTTGAGGATGCTTGGAACTCAATACCCCAAACTTACATCCAACATCTGTACGACAGACTCCATGCCAGAATTGCACAGTGTGACGCAGTTCATGGCGGTTCAACCTCGTACTAACCATGTTACATGGAAATGTTATTTTTCAGTTTATCAGCAAATACAGCTGTATTTTGCCATAATGTTTTGATCACGTTTTCCTCTGTATTCCGTTATTATGCTGTATAAATTTCGTTGGTATCAGACGTCTCCTTCTTGGTGTTCTTTTTTCACTTTCCGCCAGTGTATATATGTAGACAAAAATATAGTATACATTAAAGTAGCGTAAGCCTAAAACACGAAAGATTAACCAAACCATGCAAACCATGAGAAGAATGATTCAAACAGATCACCATAATAAGGGACAGTCCATTCTACACGAAATAAAAAAAAAAAAAAAACACCCCTTAAAACCCAGATTAAAACTAAGTAATTAACTTCATACTAGCAGAACATACATGTCAAAACAACCTAAAAGCAGCATTAAAAGTCATAAAAGACATGTTCCTGAAACCCCATAAATGCAAAACATGAAACACAGAAAGAAAGAAAAATTCAAACAGATCACCATAATAACGGACACTCTACACGAAAAAAACAAAACAAAAAAAAATCCCAGATTAAAACATGAAAATTAACTTCAGGGCAGCAGAACATGATTGTCAAAACAACCCAAACGCAGCATTAAAAGACATGTTCTCGGAACCCCGTAAATGCAAAACATGAAACACGAAAATTCAGAAAGTCAGAAAATCGTAGTATGAAAGAAATACACTGCTGGCCACCCAAAATGCAATACCAAGAAGGACACGAGATAGCAAAGCCAGATTTACTGGACACATAACAACAGATACAAAGATGAAACGATTGAGCTTACAGGCCCGTGCGACTTGTGGAACACGCAGACATCAATAGTTCGTGTGGCCCCCATGACTGGCAATAACGGCCGCTACACACCGCGGCATCAAACGAAAGAGGCTCTGGATGTGGGCTTGGGGTATGTCGGTCCAGGCTGCTTCCACACGTTGCCACAGTTCATCAGGCGTAGCCGCGGGTGGTGCTTGCCGGGCCACTCGGTTGCCGATCAGCGAAGAGACGTGTTCGATGGGCGACATATCAGGAGAACAGGCGGACCACGGCAGCAGTGACACCTGGTGGGCCGTGAAGAATGGTTGCACGATGCGTGCCACGTGCGGGCGCGCATTGTTCTGTTCAAACGTGGCCGCTGGCAGGTCCTGCAGGTAAGGGAGGACTACAGGCTCCAAAACGTCGGAGATGGTGCGGTGGCTGTTGAGTGTACCGGCGATGCATACCAGAGGGGTGCGGGTGTCATATCCAATTGCGCCCCAAACCATAACGCCAGGCGACGGATCGGTATGGCGATGCATAATGCAGGCGTCATACAGTCTCTCGCCGCGTTGCCGCCACACGCGGATCCGACCATCGTGGTGTTGCAGGCAGAAGCAGGATTCGTCGGAGAAGACAATGGCGTGCCATTACGTAGTCCAGGTGCAGCGTACAACGGCCCACTGCTGCCGCACTCGCCGGTGGTGTAACGTTAACGGTAATCGGAGCAATGGGCACCGTGCGACAAGTCCCCGCTCCTGCAGACGACGTCGAACGGTACGTGCTAACACAGGTTGTTGCGCAACACACCCTAATTCCTTCGCTAGCGTTCGTAATGTGGCGGTGCAAGCAGCCAATGCCCGCCGCACAACATGCCGGTCCTCTCATTCGGTGGTGTGCCGCGTCTGCGGCAATCACTCACGTCGGCCCGTCCGTCCCTCCTGCACCCACCGAATCCATACTCACCTCACTATGGCTGGATGTCGTCCCACACGGGCGCCGATGTCTCGGCACGATAAACCGCTGTCGCGATAAGCCACTATTCGTCCTCCGTCGAACTCGGAAACGTGCTGGAATGACTGCCGTACTCTGCGACGAGGTATCAGGAAGCTTCCCGCACACAGGTCCGGCAGTACATCACACTTCCACTACTTACACCCCGCCTTCTGTGCACCCTTCTGTGCACCCTTCTGATAGTGCTTCTCGGTGGCGTGCCGGTGCCCATGATTTGCATATGTCCTGCAATACTAATCGTTTGCATGTCCTCTCGCAGGCGACGCATGCTGCGAATTTCAGGCCAATCGGATGCTTCCTTCTTGGTGTTGCATTTTGGGTGGCCAGCAGTGTATTTTTGTAACACGATTAAGATATGGGAGTAAAACATTCAACAAAGTTAACCAAGCAGTGGGAATATCTGAAGGTAACTCATCATTACAACATACCTTTCGATTTAAATAGATACATAAACTTTCTACAAGAAGAGTCGCAGTCTTAGAGTTTGGTGAAGCCACGATCAGAACCGCATTCCACTGAGGAATGTGTACACCTCTGTGCACACAGCGAGTAAGTGTGGTAGTGGTAGCTGAGGTTTTCAAATCGTATATGTGTTCAGATAAACGTGCCTGAACTGTCCTTTACGCGGACCCGATGTAATAACAGTCTGCATTAGCAGAAGAAACTGCTTTCAAAGGTACACAATATATGCCATGTTGAAATTTAATTGGTTTCTCATCTCGGTCGCTTCTTACAAGGGAAAATGAAGTACGAGAGTCTTGTCTCCAAAGTTCATACCAGCTTTTCTGCACAATGTTCTGAGATTCAAAAAACTATGAGGTCGGTAATCCAAAGATCCCGTATAAGCCAAAGTCTGGCTGTTCCTTTGCAGAGTGGAACAGTTAAGATGGATATGCATACGAAGAGGAGAATAAATAGTACTTTTAGGGTATCCAAAAGATTCCGCTATGTAGAATATCCTAGGCAATTCCAGTTGGCGAAGCCGTGCAGTAGAGGAATGAGTATAGGCTCTTTTTATCAAATAACGAAATGCAGTCAGTTTTACAGCAGTTGGATGAAAGGAATTCGCCAGAATTATAATGGGTTGGATAGTTGGTTTCCTATAGAGTGAGAAAGATAAGGAATTGTCAATAGGCCCAGCAAAAACAGTGTTGCTGGGCCAGCACTATGTTGCCGCTGCCCAACCGTCAATAAAATGTCCCGGCAGGCACCACATGGACCAGCAGTTCAGGCCAGCAGCTGGCCAACAGTTGGCACCCATCAGTTGTCACATGCCAGAACCGGGCCGTCAGTTATCCATTACTGGCAGTGACTGCCACAAGAGGCCCCTAAGCGGCCCTGCAAGCACGTACCATAAATGATGGCTAGCCTAATGTGATCCGCTAGTTTCCCGGCAGTGGCAGCCGGCAATCACGTGACGTAACTGATGACTTGCCGAATCTTGTCCGCCAATTTCCCAGTAGTAGCCATAAAAAAAGTGATAACCGCAGTTTCACAAACGCACAACTACTTTTTTCCTCCTTACGAAACTTCAGGATTACGGCACGGCGCTGGGGAAATTTTCTCAACATGTCCTAAAAAACGCCCGTTTGGATCTGGCTGGAAACTAACCAACGACTGTCCGCTTGTGAAGCGGCTCACGCCGGTTTGTCACACACAAGCCTTTGCTTGAAGCTGAGCCTCTTTCCTGCGCGATGTGAAACGATAGGTTCTCTTTTTAATTTTACAACATTGCGAGGTATTTTCCATAAATGTCCGTTTCATATAATTCATAAAATTATTTTTTCAACGTGACGGTTGTTTTTATTTAAATTAAGAGAACTTCACTCATTTTCAACGAGTGTACCAACTTAAAGGCAAATTTTTGTGCTGTCCTTGTGGTCTTCAAAGGCGATTGTTTAATCAATACACTGAAGGGCAATTGAATTAGAGATACCTGTCTAGTAACATGTAGCACCACCTTTCGCCCTGACGACAGCGGCGTTTCGTCTCGGCATGGACTCGACAAGACACCGGAAGCGTTGGGAAGCCATACGGATCCACGACCCCTGAACAAGCTCCCACAGTTCACGAAGATTTCATGGAGGGTGGTCATCTCTCTCGATGAGATCACAGATGTGCTCGATGGGATTGAGGTCAGGTGACCTAGCTGGCAAAGGAAGCGAGGCCACGTCGGCGGAGTGTTCATCCAACCATTCGGATACAATTCGGGAGCGATGGCACGGTGCATTGTCTTGTTGCAGGATGAGGTCCCCAGTGGGATGTTGAAGACGCACAAACGGGAGCAAATGGTCGTCCAGGATATCCCGGTAACGTTGACCTGTGAAGGGACGATGTCACACGACCAGGGGTGCCATTTCAGTCCACGTAAACAGTCCTCAGACGAGAATACCACCCCCACCAGCTTGAAGAGTACCCTGCTGGCAAGAAGGATCCATCGCTTCATGTGGTTTGCGCCGTACTCGTATCCTGCCATACGCATGTACCAACGTGAATCTCGACTCATCAGTCCAGGCAACATTTTCCCACATGTCTAGGGTCTAGTGGCGATGTTCCCGCGCCCATGCTAATCTTTGCACCCTGTGATGCGCGGTCAGCAGCGGTACCAACGTGGGACGATGGCTTCTGTACCCCATAGCGAGGACATGGTTCTGGATGGTGTGGCTGCTTACACGCTTTTGTGCACCAGCGTTAAATTGCCGAGTGATTTCTTGCACTGTGGCCCGTCTATCCACTGTTACAATGCGAAATAGCCGACGATGACCCCGCTCATCCACACGCTGTTGTCCACGGCAGTTGGCCCTTGCAGGGCTGGTTTTACCGGATTCGATGTACTCACGGTGCACCCGTGACACAGTGGCTCGTGAAAATCCCAGTGCCTGCACGACTTCCGAGATGAAGTGACCCATTCGTCGGGCTCCGACAATTTGCCCACGATCAAATGTGCTTATATCTTTCGTCTTACCCATACTGCGCCCGACTCTTAGTGATTCCCGTCGCATCACTCCTTGTATTGTCGGATCGCTGCATACGTCATGTCGTTTCCGTTTTCAGGGCCGCCCACAGCGCCACATTTGCATAACGCCAGCTGTCTCTAATTCAATTGCTCTTCAGAGTATATTCACCGGTTCATGTCACATTCTGTTAGATTTTTAACGTTGTATTCTACCTTTCCGCGGTCCGAAGCTATATTTGTTCTAAAGGAAAAAACATTTTATTTTACTTGACGTTATTTTTAGCAGCAAATTCCTCCAGTCTTGTATATTCAACCCACGGCCGGATTAAGACCTTAGTGGGCCCCTAGGCTAAGACATTTGAGTGGGCCTTAAGGCTAAGACATATGAGGGCCCCACCAAAGAACTTATAACTAAGAATCAGTATTGAAATCCATTAAAACACGAAACTGTAACTACTAAATTTTCTGCAGAGTTTTCAATATAAGTCACTGCGTTTTTCATTGGTTCTCAAAAGAACATGAGTTAAAATCTTTGAACATGAGTTTCCTTGATTTTTTACTAATGATTTAGCATTGTATGCCTTTCTTAGAGCACCTTTTTTGTTATACAATGTGAAGTCATAGGGCACTTCGACCATTAACGGATCCAAGTGCAAATTGGGAGGTGTGAGTGGATGGTAGTGAAAAAGATGAAACTGTCTTGACGACCCAGTTGTACACAGCCGCATGAAACCCTTACTTTGGTGAGTCACTTGCTTGAAATCTGTTCGTCTTCCAGCCTCTGTTTTTGAACAAGTGGTAATCATACGAGACAAAAGTAAAACCGTTTTATAAACCTCTCTTTCTCTATCTATCCATATATCTATACATTGTATATATCTGTAATTTGCCCAGGCATGCCTCGTGGGCCTTTGGTCATGGTGGCACCCAAAGCTATAGCTCCTATAGACCCCCCTCCCCTTAATCCGGCCCTGATTCAAAACTCATGGATGAGTACATTATATCCACATAGCGTTGCTTTTTTTTTTTTTTTTTTTGCTTTTTATTAAGATTAAAAGTTTTTATTTTTCAAATAACTGATTATTGCTTTTTATTTTTCATAAAGATTATTGCTTTTTATTTTTCAAATAATTGATAAATTTTGTACGCGTATGATTCTTATTTTTTTCAACATAACGATTTTTTAATGCTTTGTGCGGGACTTTTTGTTTCAAGAGGTTTAGTGTATGTTAAAACGAAAGATTGCACAGAAATTATTTCTTGTTGTTCACGGGAATGGAGTGGGTGTATTTCATGGCTGTCTGTATCCTCGATTCTTTGTGTGTCATTGCAGGCATTTTGCTACGAAATGAGTTTCTATAAATACATGAGAGTAATTGACTATTTCTTACAGTTCATTAATAATTATTTAATATAATTTTCTTCCAACGGTAATCTTCGTCGACATGGCATTTCATTAGGAAATTAATTCGCCTTTCTACATACGGATTTTTTTTTTAACATCCACTAAAATAACACGACGGCGATAACGTTGTCCTCAACTAACTGGTACCACGAGAGACACAGCACGCGTTGCTTCTGCGCTTGCGCAGTCCCGTTGCTTCCACCTCGTCTTGGGGTTGCTTCGGTTGCCAGCTACGGGCCACAAGTGGCAGTTTCTTGAAGGCCAACAATTCACAGCGATGCTGCAGGCCAACTTATGGCGCTGCCATCAACGGATCACTACCGTGCCGTGACCGGTATATTTCAGCCAGAAGTGACCCATCACTGCCAGCTGATGGCCAGCAGTTTACCAACACTTGTGTTTTGGCTGGGGGTTACGTTGAAGATTTAGATCCAAGAAAGGTAAAGATAGATTTTGTTTTAACTCCAAAGTGAATTGAAATGGGGTATGGAGAGTTCATCAAGTCCAAAAACTGTGTGAGATGGTTATGTGAAAAGGGCCTACAAAATATCGTCCACATAACGCAAATAGAGGATGTGTTTAAGGGGACAAGTTCCAAGTACCCGTTGCTCCAGGGCTTGAAGAATGAACTCCGCCAAAATAGGCGAAAGTGGAGAACCCATGGGCGCTCCAGTTTTTTGTTGATAAATAATATAAAATTTAAAGTAAGATCTGGAGACAACAAGCCTAAGAGTAGAAAGAAGAGCAGAAACTTGGATAGGTGAGAGATTAGTACCAGAAAGAAGTTTTTGCTCAATTAAGGAATGTACAACATCAATAGGAACATTATGAAATAGTGAAATAACATCCAGATATGCAAAAATAAAAGGGGTACCCTGGGTTTGAATCGAACTAACTCGTTCAATAACCTGTAGTAAGTTGGAAACTGAAAATGAGGAAGAGGATAGATTCAACAGAGATTTGGATAGATTCAACAGACATTACACCAAACAAGATCTGGCTAGGAGTTTGACTGCCCGTGATATTCATAAAAGTTTTCAGCCAAACATATTGTCTCAATCAACTAATTTGTCCAGCCCAGAAATTAGTCAATTTGAGTGATACCAGTTTCTTTCGTGCTGATGAAGTATGAAATTAAAAGTTGCTGTCTTTAGCACGATATATTAAAACAATTTACCAAACCGTAAACAAATTTTACATTTTATTTACAATCTAAAAACCGTTCAATGAAAGTGAGAAGTACTTTCGAAGCCACAATGGCTTCATCCTCAGGCCGACAATGACACGGTACAAGAAACCACCAGTCAATTTGTACTGTAATACGGGGCGCATCAGTTCATGAGTTCACCAATCAGGTAGTGATGCCATCCCACTAATACCTGATTGGTGAACTCATGAACTGATGCGCCCCGTATTACAGTACAAATTGACTGGTGGTTTCTTGTACCGTGTCATTGTCGGCCTGAGGATGAAGCCATTGTGGCTTCGAAAGTACTTGTCACTTTCATTGAACGGTTTTTAGATTGTAAATAAAATGTAAAATTTGTTTACGGTTTGGTAAATAGTTTTAATATATCGTGCTAAAGACAGCAACTTTTTAATTTCATAGTCAATTTGAATTGGAAAAACAACAAACAATAACTTTAAATAAAAATCCAGATATTGCGATAATCTCTGCAGACAAATCACAAACGATAGTTATTCTAGATCACCATGATTATATGCAAAGAATGAAACAGGCTATTGACTTAATTCCTCATAAAATTCTAAATTACAATCCGGTTGCAGCTAAAATAACTGCTTTGTCTAAACTTTGAAACGAAAGCTTTTTGCCACAAGAAATTTCTGTTAACATGAAACCACCTCCGGACCCATGTGTCCCGGAGATGTTTGGTAAGATAAAATTGCATAAATTAAATCATCCTCTACGACCTTTAGTCTCTTCACGTAATTCACCCATTCGCCCCTTTTGGAAAAATCATTAGCTAATTTTTTGAAACCTCTGTTGAATCTATCCTCTTCCACATTTTCAGTTTTCTACTGCACGGCTTCGCCAACTGGAATTGTCTAGGATTTTCGACATAGCGGAATCTTTCGGATACCTTAAAAGTACTATTTATTCTCCCCTTCGTAGGTATAACCGTCTTAACTGTTCCACTCTGCAAAGGAACAGCCAGACTTTGACTTATACGGGATCTTTGGATTATCGACCTCATAGTTTTTTGAATCTCAGAACATTGTGCAGAAAAGCTGGCATGAACTTTGGAGACAAGACTCTCGTACTTTATTTTCCCTTGTAAGAAGTGACCGAGATGAGAAACCAATTAAATTTCAAAATGGCACATATTGTGTACCTTTGAAAGCAGTTTCTTCTACTAATGCAGACTGTTATTACATCGGGCCCACGTTAAGGACAGTTCAGACACGTTTATCAGAATACATGTACACTGGTGTGCAAAAATTAAGGACGAATAGGAGAAATCAGCATAACAGCGGAACGAGCAGGCAGAACGGACAGTGACGTACCTGCCAGCAGGACGCACACGACATAAAGGCAGATAGCACTCAGAACGAACGTCCGCGTAGCTCAATTGGTAGATCCACTTGTTCCGGAATAAGCGAACTCGGGTTCGGATCCCGGCGTAGACCAAAAATGACGGAGAAATTTACTTCGTTATAATGGCGCCCGAACTTTCCGGATGACCCGGCCGTTCAAGATCTCTCAATGATGTGATGTTCTTTCCACACTGCGAAATAGGAAAAATAAGAGAATCCCTTCCCCAGCGCTTCGAAAAATAAATGTGTGTCACGTTGCATTTCACACACCAGATTGACTGGGAGTTCTCAAGTGCACGTTCTACAGCGGATGGCGGCCTGCAACGATTCATGGTCACGGCTGACCCGTGGGCCATACCCGCGGCCCTCTTTCGGGAGGGGGGATGCGACGTACCTGCCAGCAGGACGCACACGACATAAAGGCAGATAGCAGTCAGAACTAACGTCCGCGTAGCTCAATTGGTAGAGCGACTTGTTCCGGAATAAGCGGACTTGGGTTCAGATCCCGGCGTTGACCAAAAATGACGGAGAAATTTACTTCGTTATAGGACCGAAAGACCACTCAGGAGATAGACTAGGGTCCGGTACGGTAGGGCATGCGCATATATGCAGCATGACGGGGGAGGGGGTTGAAAGGGTATAAAGCACACGGGCGGTGTAAGCTCAGCAATTCGGTGAAAGCTATTGCACGGTGTATATCGGTTTGAACGACGTCAAGTTGTTGCCACCGTGTGATATGGCCAACAGGCAATCCAGTAAACGACATGTGCATGACTTTACCCGAGGTCGCGTCATTGGGAAGTTGGAAGAAGGTCGAAGTGTGACTAGTGTGGCCGAGGAGTTCGGGATCGCTCACAGCATCGTTTCACGAGCTTGGAGAGCATTTCAAACGACAGGAACTGCTGTCCGAGAGTTTGGCAGTGGTCGTCCACGAGCAACCACGGCGGCGGACGACCGGTATATTGTCCTACAGGCAAGAAGAGACAGACGGCAGACAGCGTGAGAAATCGCAAGGCACATGCAACAGACAACTGGACGTCCGTTATCGCGTTTTACCGTGGCCAGGAGGTTGCACAAAGGTGGTCTATTTGCACGACGGCCAGTACGGTGTGTGCCATTAACGCCTGCTCATCGGAGACGGCGGTTTCTGTGGTGCCAGGAACACAAGAACTGGACACATCAGCAATGGGGTCGAGTTCTCTTTACGGATGAGAGCCGATTTAGCTTGACGACCGATTCTGGACGTATACACATCTGGAGAGAGCAGGGAACACGCAATCACACCTCCAACATCATCGAAAGGGACCGGTTTGGAGGTGGCGGAGTTCTCGTTTGGAGCGGTATCATGCTTGGTAGCCGTACCGACCTCCACATCTTCCAAGGAGGTTCAGTCACTGGTGTCCGCTATTGTACCGAGGTTCTCCTGCCTCACGTGCATCTGTTTAGAGGTGCTGTGGGTCTTGAGTTCCTCTTCATGGACGACAATGCTACACCTCACCGTACAGTGGCTGTCGCAGAGCTGTTGGAGAGTGAAGATATTCAACGCATGGATTGGCCCGCAAGGTCCCCGGACCTAAATCCAATCGAACACGTGTGGGACCTTCTCGGGAGACGCTTGGCAGCAAGTCACCAGCCGCCAACAACGATTCCGCAGCTGCGATTGGCGCTACAAGAGGAATGGGCCGCGATGCCTCAACAGCTCCTTGACAACCTCGTCCTCAGCATGGACAGACGTTGTAAATCCTGCAACGCAGTCAGGGGTGATCATATCCCCTACTAAAGACTGGATTTTTCTTGGCAGCCGCCTGTCACATGGACGTTTCTGTCTTCTGTCCAGTTGTGCTCGAAGCTACCTTTTCAATAAAGTGCCTTTGTATCTTTTGGATTCCTTGTTTGGACGGTTTTGCTCAGTTGTCCCATATTCTTACATCTTGGGGATCTTATGGTATGATTTGAGTCGATATGGAGCACTTCTGCATGACGTTACATTCGAAAAACCGTCTCGTCCTTAATTTTTGCACGCCAGTGTACGATTTGAAAACCTCAGCTACCACTACTGCACTTGCTCGCCGTGTGTGGACAGAGGTTTACACATTCCTCAGCGGAATACGGTTCGGATCCTGGATTCACTAAACTCTAAGACTGCGAGTCTTCTTGTAGAAAGTTTATGTATCTATTTAAATCGAAAGGTATGTTGTAATGATCAGTTACCTTCAGATATTCCCACTGCTTGGTTAAATTTGTTGAATGATTTACTCCCATATCTTTATGAATCTTAATCGTGTTACAAAACTACTTTCGATCCCCTCCAGTCTTCCTTGAACTTTTTCGAACTTCGTAACGTATGTCATTTTGTTGACCTGCGCATGTATCAATCAATGTCATCTGGCACGTGTATTTAATGTCAGCCCAGTGTTCTTGTGTTGGCCTGAAGATGACCTTTGGCAAGGTCGAAAGTTCTTGCCATTGTAAATACCACCACTTTAGCTAGTCATGAGTTTTAACCAGTTATTAAATGTAGTGTTCTGTCGCTGATTTTGCTGAGTTTGGGAGGAACTGGCCATTTCTTTTAAATAACTGGAAAATCAACGCGACAGATCCACGCATTCCCTTCGGGAATGATGAGTGGGGAATCCTGCGCAAATTCTCCAGTTCATCATCTCTGAAATTCAACATTTTAAATTAATTCTATCTCTGAAATTAATTCAGTAAAGAAAAGTTGAAGGAGTTCTGCCCATTGATTCCATTCATTTTCATGACGTAATTTTTTTTTCTCAGTATGGAATGAATTATAGCACACTTGAAAAGCTCCGAAGCAAAAAAATAAAAAAGAATGCATACTTTTTGGAAGAAATGCTAAGAAAGTAATGTGAATAATTAATGATTTGTAAATTTGTATATATTTGTGTGTTTACGAAAGCAGCTTCATAATAAATCGATAAATAGCCAGGAAAATAAAGTATACCTGTTTTAAATTAACAAATTCAAATAACTTAAAAACCCGAGAATCAGAGTCAATAGCTAATTTTTAACTTTCACGTCAGCGTCAGCTATAGCTTTGCTCTCAATCTGGTCCAAAAGTCTGTCGTCATGTAACAATATTAGAAATTTGTGAAACAAGATTAGAACTGAATTATACGACAATAACGAAGTCAAAAGTAAAAATTTTCTAAGCAGCTGATGAGATTTTAACAATATATTTTTGATTGATATAATACGATGAAAGACAGTATGATTAATAGGAATTGGACAGAATATTCATAAAAAAAGAAGGTCTACTAGAATGGTATTCCTATCGCTTGCACGTGGCGTATTGAAACTTTAGAACTCATTTAGTATATATATATTTCATGTCTAGAAGTGTCATCATAATAACCTATGTCATTCAAACTAAAAATTACTACAGCCGCGTGGCTGAAAAGAAACAAAAGAAAGTTTGTTTGAAATTTTTAGTGTAATCAAATTTCATTGTGGAAAGCAAGACGAATGATAAATTAGCAATTGTTGTAAATTACAATTTATTCACCGAATATTTTCATAGATGTTATTATCTTAAACCGATATGATTTGTGATAGCTATTAGTTAGCATAAAATAATATGAATGGTAAACTCATGATCTTCAAAATTATGAATAATGTTCTGGGTTAATTTTTATGTGATCGAATAATATAGACAAAGCTACCTTTCACAAAATGCATTCCTCTGTGTGTGCAGTGAATAGTGTTGAAGGTTGATCGTCTCTAATAGTTATCACTGGTATGTGTTCCACCTTAGCACTGACTAAGGCTGGATCAAACTTGGGATAAAATTGCGGATTTCACAACTTACACTAACGATCATGCCAACCTAAATTTCGGGGAGAATCTATTCTATTATTAACCATTGTATTGTTCAAATACACATGTGCCACAAGTACACACAAAAAATATATTTTATTTAGTGTATAACAGACATGACATATTGCATCACAGAAATGTCACAGTGTATGACATGTACACTGAAGAGCAATTGAATTAGAGACAGCTGGCGTTATGCAAATATGGAACTGTGGCCCTGTAAACGGAAACGACATGACGCATGCAGCAATCCGACAATATAAGGAGTGATGCGACAAGAATCAGTAAGAGTCGGACGCAGTATGGGTAAGACGAAGGATCTAAGCGCATTTGATCGTGGGCAAATTGTCGGGGCCCGACGAATGGGTCACTCCATCTCGGAAGTCGTGTAGGCACTGGGATTTTCACGAGCCACTGTGTCACGGGTGCACCGTGAGTACATCGAATCCGGTAAAACCATCCCTGCAAGGGCCAACTGCCGTGGACAACAGCGTGTGGATGAGTGGGGTCATCGTCGGCTAGCTCGCATTGTAACAGCGGATGGACGGGCCACAGTGCAAGAAATCCCTCGGCAATTTAACGCTGGCGCACAAAAACGTGTAAGCAGCCACACCATCCAGAACCATCTCCTCGCTATGGGGTACAGAAGCCATCGTCCCACGAGGGTACCGCTGCTGACCGCACATCACAGGGTGCAAAGATTAGCATGGGCGCGGGAACATCGCCACTGGACCCTAGACATGTGGAAAAATGTTGCCTGGACTGATGAGTCGAGATTTACGTTGGTACATGCGGATGGCAGGACCACATGAATCGATGGATCCTTCTTGCCAGCAGGGTACTGTTCAAGTTGGTGGGGGTGGCATTTTTGTCTGGGGACTGTTTATGTGGACTAAAATGGGACCCCTGGTACGTGTGACATCGTCCCTCACAGGTCAACGTTACCGGGATATCCTGGACGACCATTTGCTCCCGTTTGTGCGTCTTCAACATCCCACTGGGGACCTCATCCTGCAACAAGACAATGCACCGTGCCATCGCTCCCGAATTGTATCCGAATGGTTGGATGAACGTGACCTCGCTCGCTTGGCCAGCTAGGTCACCTGACCTCAATCCCATCGAGCACATCTGGGATGCCATAGAGAGAGATGTTCGAGGCTCTGACCCCCCTATCAAATCTTCGTGAACTGTGGGAGCTTGCTCAGGGGTCGTGGATCCGTATGGCTTCCCAATGCTTCCGTTGTCTTGTCGAGTTCATGCCGAGACGAATACTAGACAGGTATCTCTAATTCAATTTCTCTTCAGTGTAGGACACTTACATTTGTTTACATGGTGCCATTTGATGTTGTTACAAAATAGTAATTTTTTTTTGTTCATATATATTCAAAGTGAATATATTCTCCCAAGTTCACGTATATATCAGTAGTAACCATCAAGTAATTATGCGCGAATTGTTGCTGTGTATGGTTTTAGATCGTGTTTTTGCTTTCGTCATCGAATATTTTACTGTAGTTTCACTGTGTATATATTTTGCTTTGCCTATCTGTTAAACTGTTGCAAAAAAAAAAAAAAAAAAAAAATTGTGTGCGTTACTTTTCGGTCCACCCTGGTAGCAATTTGTATCGGTATAAAACCTGGGCAGTCAATTTAATTACAACCTACTCATTTATGTTTCACACAATGAAGTGGAATAATTTTGATTTTACGAAAAATTCTCACTGTTTCCAAAGAATTTGATTGATTAAAACACCCGTTAATAATATGGAAGTTAGAATTTTGAGTAATTGAAAACTGATGGATTTTCGCAATTCCGCAGCTGCGATTGGTAAGCGACTGCTGTTGTGCGAAGCAGAGAGCTGCATCGGAAATCATCCCAGCGTCAAGCCGAGAAAAGATGCAAGCAGCAGGAGTCCTGCATGCTGAAGCGAGTGGCAGGCAGGGATGCAATCACGTGATCAGCGGTTCACCGGGAGAGCTTGTCGCTAGTGGAGGCCTCTGCCACCTCGGAGAAGCAGCAGATAGCTCTCTCGTTCTCCATTGTTTCTGCGTTGATCTTCCTCTCGTTCCCGCGACACTCCATCTTTTCGGGTCCTTTCGGCAACAGCATCTTGTCAAAACGCTTTGCGAACTGTTTTTGTACGCTCACAAACCACTCGGCGGTAAAAAAAAAAAAAATAAAAAATAAAAACAAACAGAGGCAATGTCTTCCAGAGAAGCGGCGGGATTTTAGGTGCAAACGGTGGGTGGAATTGGACTAAGCAAACGGTAAGTGATTATTTTCTCCTTCTTCTCTCTTCCTAGATAAGTTTTTAATGGTGTATGTGACCCCGTAGCGAAAGGTCATCGGAAACTGGGAACACTGGGCTCAAGAGACGGGCTTTGAGTAAATTAAATTTTAATGTGTAATATACAATATTTTTACACGACAATCATGCCCACTAAATTATACTAAATATCAATAGTTTCATTACCACTCCTCGCATTTTCCGATAAATACATTTCTGTTGTTTTTTTAAATTCGTAACAATATTCATGCAGATTTCATTACATTTTTAAATAAAAAAAATGTAATTTTGTGCTACGATATGGCACCAGCATGAAACAATATGGTTTTCAAGAATGGTTTATCATTATGTTTTAAAAGAATAGTGTTTAATCAAAATGCATTCTTCCAGTTCTTTCTTAGGGATCAGAGACATTAACATTTACTAAAATAATAATAATAATAATAAATGCTGCAGACAACTGTAAGCAACATGAAGAGATGCATGCTTGGTTTAATTAGGAAAGACAGAAAGTAGAATACATGGATTAGAAAAACGGCAAGAGTTGATGACATCATGATTAAAGAACCTTAAATGGCAATAGAGTGGACATGCTATTAGAAGAACTGACCATCGTTGGACAACTCAAATACTAGACTCTACTAAGGGACAGGAAAAGACGCAGAAGAAGACCACGTGGGAGATGGGTGAATGAATTTCGAAAGCACGGTGGAGTAACTTGGAAGAGACTAGCTTAAGACATAAAGTTGTGGAGGAGACTGGGAGACCTTTATCCAGCAGTGGATTGATGGCGGGTAATGATGATAGAACCGGAAGGAAACAATATAATTTTAAAGAGCAATTTAAGTTATGTTTAAAAAGAAAAGTGTTTGATCAAAGTACCCACCCAATTCTTATGAAACGGACACATAAACCTTAATTAAAGACGTATAAAGGCAACGGACAACTCGTAGAAGCATGGGGAGTACATGTAAGATAAGAAATGGAACTCATGAATAAGGAAAATCATTAGAGCTATCGCAGTTCTGAAAACCAAGAGGGAAATAAGGAGAAACGACTTCATGGTCAAAGACCCTCAACTGGTTAAGAGTTGAATATATCTCTAGAAAAGCCCCCCCCCCCCCACACACCTGCCCGCCTTATGGTCGCTGTTGATAGCAATATGTGTTTTAGTTCATAAACGATGTAATAGTATTTGATAATTTATATTTAGAAGTTTTGTGAAATAATACTATAAAACAGTACATTTAACTTTTTCTTAAAGGTAGTTGAAAATTGTCAGTTAAAAAAAAAAAAAAAAGATCTTAAGTTCCAAAGCATTCTGTTGCTTCGAAATATCACGTTGAAAAAAACAACAACACTTAATTTGTGATATGTCGTACAAAAAAAAAAAAAAAAAAAAAAAAAAAATAAAAATAAAATTATTACCAACGTATTAAAAAAATAATAAGCTCCAAAATAAAATAAAATGACTAAATTACTCGCATGAATGACCAAAAAAATCATTGTCGCTGAAAATAAGTTTTAACTTGAACGTGGGTGCGATTCCGAAGACATTCTGGCTTAGTGGTTAAAGGCTTGCGTTACCTGTTGAACCAACCCAAACGAGGGGGGGGTCGATCCTGACTGTAGGATGATCTGGGGTAAGGGCTGGAAAATGCAGTGTCGTCGATTTTGTGGAATTTCAGTTTAAATACAGAAAAACCTGAAATGCACTTTTCTGAAATAAACGGATTTACTGACTACGGAAAATCTGTGAACATACGAAAGTTGTTCACAGATTGAGATGTAAGATGCACCTCAACACTAAACTGGAACGTGGCAAGCTCATAAGACAAACAAAATGTATTGACATAACCAACCTTAAAAAACACCATAATACTTTCAAGTTGGAACTGAAGAACAGATTCTCTGCTTTAGAAGGCCTAACATCGGTAGATGTGGATATTTCGGAAGTTAACAGAAAAGTAACCAAAGCTCTTATGGAAACAGCAACAAAATTAGCTGGGTCTAAGAACAAGTTGCATGTAAACAAATTATCAGGAAAAACCAAAATGTTGATGCAAAAAAGAAGACAGATGAGGACAACTAAAGAAGATGTGACTTCCAAAGTGGAATATATAGAGCTATGCAAGACAGCACGAAAAAGTATCACTGAAGACGTAAGGAAATTCAACTGTGAGCTAGTGAGGAAAGCAATTGAAAACAACCAAAGCCTAAAGATAGCAAAGGGACATCTCAGTAAGGGAAGAAAACAGATTATGGCTCTGAGAAAAGAAGATGGTTCTATAACAAGAAATAGAGGCGAAATTTTGACAAGAGTGAAAGATTTCTACTCCAAATTATATGAAAGGGATGATACATGTACTCCAGACATCATGAAAGGTACCAGAGTTCTTCCAGTCCTCCCAGCAGAAGTTGCTCATGCAATCAAGAACATGAAGCGGGGGAAAGCTCCAGGAGAAGATGGAATTACTATAGACATCATACAAGAAGCAAGTGGAGAAATTGAAACAGTACTCGCCCAAATTTTCACTCGATGCCTTAATGAAGGAAGATTCCTGAGGATTGGAACAATGCTACAATGATCCTGCTACATAAAAAAGGTGACATTGAGGATCTCAGGAACTACAGACCTATCAGCCTCCTATCAGTGGTTTATAAAATCTTCACTAAAGTTCTTTCACACCGCTTGAAGGTAACACTGGACATGGCTCAACCGAGAGAACAAGCTGGATTCAGGAGTGGCTACAGCACAATAGATCATATCCATGTACTGAGAGAACTAATTGAAAGAGCGAGGGAATATGAACTTCCATTGTGCATGGCTTTTATCGATTATGAAAAAGCCTTTGATTCGGTGAAACCATCAGCAGTTACCACGGCTCTGAAATCCTGCGGTATTGAAGATGCATACATTAATATTATTAATAACATCTATGAAAATGCAAGTGCAAAGATTCGGCTGTTTGAAAATACAACACACATAAAAATTGGAAAGGAGTGAGACAAGGAGACACCATATCTCCGAAGCTCTTTAATGCCACATTGGAAAATGTCTTTCAATCACTGAACTGGGAAAACAAAGGGATAAAGATTAATGGAGATTATCTAACCCACCTTCGTTTTGCTGATGACGTAGTCATTTTTGCAACTACCCCATCAGAGCTGCAGAGTATGATCCAGGAACTTGCTGACAAGAGTAAAGAAGTGGGATTAAAAATGAACTTTCAGAAGACAAAAGTGATGTTCAATGCTTTTACAAGAAATGAAGATTTATCGATTGATGGAGAAAAACTGGAGATAACAGATACGTATGTTTATCTTGGACAGCAGATATCAAGTGAGGGTCACATTGATGAAGAAATTAATCGGCGTACAAAACTTGCCTGGAGAGCTTTTGGAAGAAACAGCATAATTTTCAAGAGCAATATGCCATTATGTCTTAAAAGAAAAGTGTTTGATCAATGCATCCTTCCAGTGCTTACGTATGGTGCAGAGACGTGGACCTTAACTAAAAGAGACATACAAAGGCTGCAGACAACTCAAAGAAGCATCGAGAGGTGCATGCTTGGTATAACCAGGAGAGATAAGAAGAGGAACTCGTGGATCCGAAAAATGACGAGAGTGGAAGACATCATGATCAGAGTTAAATCCCTGAAATGGCAATGGGCTGGACATACTGCCAGAAGGACAGACCATAGATGGACAGCCGAAATTTTAGATTGGATTCCAAGGGACAGGAAAAGACCCAGAAAAAGACCACATGGGAGATGGGTGGATGAAATTCGTAAATATGCGGGAGTGACATGGAGGAGACTGGCACAAGACAGACCGTTGTGGAGGAAACTTGGGGAGACCTTCGTCCAGCAGTGGATTGATAATGGTTGACAATGATGATGATGATGATGATACGAAAGTTAAAAAAACAAACGGGAACTTTTAAAAACGTTAATTTCGTTAAAAGACCGAGACTTTACCGGAAACGTTGCTGCACGTTATTTACAGAAATTGAATTCACACTACTTATTTTTTAAAGTGTATGCAAGGAAGCTGTATTTGGAGCCTCACGATATAGAGGTTCAGTTTGTGGCTTTAGTGTAAAGTAGAGCTACTATCTGTGTTATATACTGCTGATGATTATCTTGGACGCATTGTTGAACTGAAGTACCTGGATATCAATAAAAAGACTGATTGCGTAAGTTAACAAGGCTCTTTTTCTGGGCGTTAGGTCTCCTAATTTAGCTCAGAGTATAATTAAGGATTTTTGGTGTACTAGCTATCCGAGGCTGAACACTAAGAAGTTCCAGTGCTACGAAAACAACCGACGGATAGTACGATAGTAATGTTTAAGTGGAGTGAACTAATGAAGTAATAAACATTAAAAGGTTTTTACGTGGGTTGTACCGAAAGTAATGCAAAAGCGGGTATAACTTTTTTATTAACTGACAGAGGTCGTTCAAATTGCACATGTTAGTAGAGTAACTCTTCCTGCATAGTAACCCTTCTTCCTCATTGCAGGTAAATAATGGATTCCAAGCAGAAGCAACGTGCCGTCATTGAGTTCTTGACGAAGGAAGGGTTATAACGAAGTAAATTTCTTCGTCATTTTCGTCCACGCTGGGGCTGGAACCCGGGTCCCCTCATTCCGGAATAAGTCACTCTACCAATTGAGCTACGCGGACGTTCGTTATCGCTGCTATCTGCCTTTATGTCGTGTGCGTCCTGCTGGGCAGGCACGTCACACCTCCCCCCCGAAAGAGGGCCGCGGGTACGGCCCACGGGTCAGCCGTGACCATGAATCGTCGTAGGCAGCATCCACTGTAGAACGTGCACTTGAGAACTCCCAGTCAATCTGGTGTGTGGAATGCAACGTCGCACATATTTATTTTTCGAAGCGCTGGAGAAGGGATTCTCTTATTTTTCCTATTTCGCGGTGTGGAAAGAACCTCACACCATTGCGAGATTTTGAACGGCCGGGTCATCCGGAAAGTTCGAGAGCAGTTATAACGAAGTAAATTTCTTCGTCATTTTTTGTCCACGCCGGGGCTGGAACTCGGGTCCCCTCATTCCGGAATAAGTCACTCTACCAATTGAGCTACGCGGGCGTTCGTTATCGCTGCTATCTGCCTTTATATCGTGTGCGTTCTGCTGGGCAGGCACGTCACAGGGTGCAGGCTGTCCTACATCCATAGAAGGCTACAAAATGTTTATGGAGATGACACCATTGACAAAATCAATGTGCACAGATGGATGAAGAAGTTTGAAGAAGGGGAAAGCAGCATTGAAGACAAACTGCACCATCATCTGCGACCACTGGCACGAATCGTCAGCGAGTGGATGAATTGATTCGCGGAGAGACGAGTCACAATCCGTGAGCATGATGCACAACTGGACTATGGTCACACTGTCATGCAGAAGATGGTGTAAGACTTAGGGTATCGAAAAGTGTGTGCAAAGTGGGTACCTCAGCAGTTGACACCCGATTTGAAGGAGAGAAGGGTGGAAGTCTACTCTGATCTGCTGGAAGCGTTTGAAGACAATCAAGACGCGTTTTTTTCTTCGATCTGGTGACACGGGATGAAACGTGGACGTATCGTTACGATTCGGAAACGAAGAATCAATCCACGGAATGGCGTCACACCTCTTCACCAAAGCCTAAGAAGTTCAAGAGCCAGCGATCAGCTCAGAAAATCATGGTGACTGTTTTTTGGGATGACAGGGGTATCATTCTCCTTGATTTCCTGGAACGTAGCCTTATCGTAACTAGCGAGCGGTGCATTGAGACACTCAAGAAGCTTAGCGAAGCCATAAGGAGGAAGAGACCGAACAAGAATCTGTAAAGGATCCACATTCACCATGACAATGCGAGACCACACACATATTTGGCAACAAATCAGGCGATCAGCAAATTAGGCTAGCCAGTAGTCTCCCATCCACCATACAGCCCAGATCTGGCGCCCTCCGACTTCCACCTGTTCGGTCCAATGAAGAACAGTCTCCGGGGACAAAGATTTGATGACGCAGACGAGGTGAAAGTGGCTGTAAAGAAGTGGGTACAACAGTCCACACCTGAATTTTTTCAAAGAGGATTCGAGAGTTGGGTTCAACGATGGCGCAAATGCATCGCTTGTGATGGAGACTGTGGTGAGTGGTACTTTTGTATTCAAAAAGAGTTACTCTACCAACATGTGCAATTTGAACGACCTCTATCTATTAATAAAGAAGCTATGCCTACTTTGAAATTACTTTCGGTACAACCCTGGTATTAATTTCAATGTAAAGAAATTTCGCTCTTCGAAGGCAGTAGTAACTGGAATTGTCAAGAAAATTGTTAAAGCAGTACTGAAATTTGGAAATGAATCAGTACAAAAAGTACGTACGGGAATCAGTTGGCTGTCTTGATTTAGGTGTATTCAGACGCTCTTATAACCCAAACAATATATCCCATACAAATTAGGTAGCAGTCGCTTGGTTGTCAGGTCGTTCACAATTATTTTGTGTTATTCAGTATATTTCCTTTTTATCAAAAATTTTTGTGCCTACGATGAGCGTGATCCTCCAAAGCGCGTGTTCAAATTATTCTTTTTAAACAGCACATAGGGGGAGGAGAGGGAGGGGGAGGGGGGAGAAGGGGGAGGGGATTAATTCAAACACTCGACGTGGATCAAAAACCCCAAATATAAATCATCGCTCTTTCCACGTTAATAAGTGATCTCGGAAAAACTCTCATCGGCCGCCACCGGGAATCGAACCCAGGGTCTTCCAGTTACGCGCCGGACATGCTACCACTGCACCACAGCGGCCTCGAATTCTCCAGACTCACATGTGATAAACTGCCAAACAGCATGGCAGGTTGTTTCATGGAGCCCCGCACAGTGCTAGGGATTCACCATAGATGGAAAGCAGCAACTGAACAAATAACTAGGAGGCGACATAATTTCACGTCCTAGTTATTTGTTCAGTTGCTGATTTCCATCTATGGTGAATCCCTAGCACTGTGCGGGGCTCCATGAAACAACCTGCCATGCTGTTTGGCAGTTTATCACATGTGAGTCTGGAGAATTCGAGGCCGCTGTGGTGCAGTGGTAGCATGTCCGGCGCGTAACTGGAAGGCCCTGGGTTCGATTCCAGTGGCGGCCGATGATAATTCTTCGGAGACTCACTTATTAACGTGGAAAGAGCGATGATTTCTGTTTGGGGGGAAAGAAAGAGACAGAAAGAAAGAGAGAGACAGACAGATAGACAAAAAGAGACAGACAAAGAGAGAGAGAGAGAGAGAGAGAGAACAGTGGCTGATTTAGAGTTACCGGGACCCTGCGCACAGCGTAGGTTTTGGGCCCCCTTTCACTCTGCTGTGCATCCTTAAAATACAACCCGCGCGTTTTTATTCTCTCCCACTAATGCATAAAAAAAAGTATTGTAATCGCAAAAACAAATTTACTTCCAAATTTCAACAGAAATACCCGTTTTGGCCTCCCACGAACATGAGTAGACTAATTAATTATAATCGGGTAGAATACGCTGTGACGTACCTGCCAGCAGGACGCACACGACATAAAGGCAGATAGCAGTCAGAAGAAACGTCCGCGTAGCTCAATTGGTAGAGTGACTTATTCCGGAGTGAGGGGATCCGGATTCGAATCCTGGCGTGGACAGAAATGACGGAGAAATTTACTTCGTTATAACGCCTAAATCAATAACAGTAAATGGTTGAATTCCGTTTTATTGGCGTAGGGTACAAACTACACCGTAATAGCAAGCTTTCGCCACTCACAGGTGGCTTCTTCGGGCAAGGCTAAATATAAACACTAAATTGAAAATATATAAACAGAATTCAAATATAAAACGGAATTCAACCATTTACTGTTATGATTAGACTATTTTCATGGTGGTGTGCTGCTTTCGCCATAACTCAAAAACTATTGTAGCTATCAAGACGAAATAATACTGAGGGCTTTTGTGATACCTGATGGGGAGAAAATGGCCGAAGTGAAAATGAAGTGAAAAAGCCTTTTGTTTAGGAAGAAAAATTTGAACTTTTATAAAGAAGACCACTGAGCCAAAGTACTTTAACATGTTACGTAACGTTAGTTTATGTCGCTAATTTAATTAACATTTACGTTACATGTGGTGGGGAATCGAATCATCAGATTCCTCCCTACTGACAGTTAGTTCCCTTACGGACAGTCTGAACATGGATGAAATCTATTGCTGTGCCTCGTAAAACACGTTTTCCAATGCACTTTTACCTTGCGATTATCTCTTAAACTAAACTTAATGGGAGAGGGAAGGAATTTTAAGGGAAAGGTGGGGAGTCATATAAAACACGGGCCGCGGGTGGCCTAGTGGGCAACGTTCGTGACTGCCGCGAAAAGGACCTCAGGTTCGATCCCAGGCAGGTACGAACGCTCGATCCACTAAATATCCGCCGTGCGTCGGATGGACACGTTAAGCCGTCGGACTCCGGGTACTGGCCCCCCGGTAGTAAATAAGGGCGTCTTCCTCCCCCTTTCTACTTCGCTTCCGTGTCACTTTCCTATCGGGCACTCTAGCCCAAATCTCCTAGCTTCCTATTTCTAAGGGTTGTTTAAGACCTGGGGTTAGACACTCCCTTCCTAAAATCCTCTACATGTGATCTGATCTGATCTGATGGGCACATTAAGCCGTCGGACCCCGGGTACTGCCCCGGTAGGAAATAAGGGCGTCTTCTACCTGGCTTCCGTGTGACTTTCCTATCGGGCACTCTAGCCCAAATCTCCTAGCTTCCTATTTCTAAGGGTTGTTTAAGACCTGGGGTCAGACACTCCCTTCCTAAAATCCTCTACATATGATCTGATCTGATGGGCACGTTAAGCCGTCGGACCCCGGGTACTGGCCCCTGGTAGTAAATAAGGGCGTCTTCTACCTGGCTTCCGTGTGACTTTCCTATCGGGCACTCTAGCCCAAATCTCCTAGCTTCCTATTTCTAAGGGTTGTTTAAGACCGGGGGTCAGACACTCCCTTCCTAAAATCCTCTACATATGATCTGATCTGATGGGCTTATTAAACCGTCGGACCCCGGGTACTGGCCCCTGGTAGTAAATAAGGGCGTCTTCTACCTCGCTTCCGTGTGACTTTCCTATCGGGCACTCTAGCCCAAATCTCCTACCTTCCTATTTCTAAGGGTTGTTTAAGACCTGGGGTCAGACACTCCCTTCCTAAAATCCTTTACATATGATCTAATCTGATGGGCACATTAAGCCGTCGGACCCCGGGTACTGGCCCCCTGGTAGTAAATAAGGGCGTCTTCTACCTCGTTTCCGTGTCACTTTCCTATCGGGCACTCTAGCCCAAATCTCCTAGCTTCCTATTTCTAAGGGTTGTTTAAGACCTGGGGTCAGACACTCCCTTCCTAAAATCCTCTACATATGATCTGATCTGATGGGCACGTTAAGCCGTCGGACCCCGGGTACTGGCCCCTGGTAGTAAATAAGGGCGTCTTCTACCTGGCTTCCGTGTGACTTTCCTATCGGGCACTCTAGCCCAAATCTCCTAGCTTCCTATTTCTAAGGGTTGTTTAAGACCGGGGGTCAGACACTCCCTTCCTAAAATCCTCTACATATGATCTGATCTGATCTGATGGGCACATTAAGCCGTCGGACCCCGGGTACTGGCCCCCGGTAGTAAATAAGGGCGTCTTCTACCGCGTTTCCGTGTCACTTTCCTATCGGGCACTCTAGCCCAAATCTCCTAGCTTCCTATTTCTAAGGGTTGTTTAAGACCTGGGGTCAGACACTCCCTTCCTAAAATCCTCTACATATGATCTGATCTGATGGGCACGTTAAGCCGTCGCACCCCGGGTACTGGCCCCTGGTAGTAAATAAGGGCGTCTTCTACCTGGCTTCCGTGTGACTTTCCTATCGGGCACTCTAGCCCAAATCTCCTAGCTTCCTATTTCTAAAGGTTGTTTAAGACCTGGGGTGAGACACTCTCTTCCTAAAATCCTCTACATATGATCATTTGATTATGATCATATAAAACACCGAACTTAAGAGATGAACGTTCACTTCATTTTATGAAAATTGACTAGAAGTAACACACCAATTTGTAAGCTTAGCTGTAATGTAGTGTTAAGTAATATTACCCTCAAAACGATATTTAGTGAGTCTGCATGTAAGCCAGTAAATTCATATACTTGTAGATGAGCCGTACTTCGATTTCGGGCGGAATTATGCCCTCAAATTTTCCCAAACCCGGAACAGCGAATTTATCCCTTGCTCTATGACTTTTCTCTTTTCTTTAGGAGCAAAAGTAAAAAAATAACTATGAATGACCATTTTTGAGGCCCTCCAACATCGTGGGGCCCCGCGTTTGAGCTTCGTTGGCTTCCCTGTAAATCCGACCCTGAGAGAGAGAGAGAGAGAAAAGGATTTTGTGATGCAACCACAGTTTCTCGAAATATAGTCCTTGGAAGTGGAATTAACGGAATTTTAAAGATGTCCTTTATGGAATGAGATGCTTTTGGCAATGAGGGATGGCATTTTAAAAAACAAACACTACTTCTTGGATACCTCTGCACGAACTTGGACTTCAATCAAGACGCCCAGCAATGAACTAAGTTGAGCCCGCTCTGTTTTTAGCACATCTTTGGAAGGATAGGAGTTATGCAACCAGTGTAAATCAAAAGTTCATCCCAATTTGAGCTACACCATTATGATGTGCCGCCATTCCTGTAAGAAACGCACGCCAGCGTCCACTGGGTATTGCGATGACGTGGAACGCTCGAGGCTGATGGTGTGCATTTGGCACGGAGCCACATCGCGTTATCAGTTAAGCAGCGGATAGAGGTAGGTAATCGTGCTATCCGGGTGCTCCTACGCCATTATTGAAAAAAAGGGGTTCAACTCGATAGCAGCTGCGAGAGAAATTTGTTCAGTTAAAGGCGAGGAAACAGTTGACAACAGCACTGCACGAAAATGGTCCCGGCGTTTCATTGCTGGGGACACCAGTGACGAAGACAGGACGTCCAAGTACCACAAACACTGATGACACCCCAGTAAAAGCTGTGACAGCAAACATCGGGGCACCACTGTTGGCAGCTGAGGTGGGGGTCTTCCGAATCCACCATCTTTCGTCACCATCTTAGTTTTTCCTCCAGGCGCCAATGAATGGTTCCCCATGAAATGACACCCCATCAGGCAGTACAGCGTGTCACTCTCTGTCGCATATTGTTGTCAAGTCCACAGGACGATAAGTTTAAGCATCGTCATGAAAGTGGACATTCCTGCGTTTTCCTGTTACTGTGAATTAGTGGCTGAGGCCATGCCAAGAAGCACAGCCAATTGTGCACTCAAGAGGAGAGTCATGCTGTGGAATTCTGAAGGTTCTGTGCGCCGGGCACTCTTGACAAATGATCAAGCTGTTAAAGGGAAACTCTATCCCGAACAACTGCTGATGCTCTGCTCAAACGCTACCCAGCGCTATTAAAAGAAGCCAGCATTGCTGCAAGTGGATAATGCCCCATGTCACACCTCCAGAGTGGTCAGCCAAAAACTACAGGAATTGGAAGGAGTTGACATCCTACACCATCCTCCATACAGTCTGGACCTTGACCTATCTGATTGCCATCTGTTTGCTCCATGGTCCATTTCCTACATGGACCGCACTACACTTTAGTGGTGGATGTGGAATCAGAGAGTATCTGTCCTCGATACCTGCCGAGTGGTACCGAAGTGGGATCGTGGCTCTGGTGGAACGTTGGCAAAGGATTATAGAAAACAACGGCCTGTACTTTGCAGAATGAGATGAGCGTGTATGGCTTTCTTGCATCGTTAAATTTTAGCAGCTACATCGTTAAACTTTGTAGCTGCTAAACCTGCCGAGTGGTACCGAAGTGGGATCGTGGCTCTAGTGGAACGTTAGCAAAGGATTATAGAAAACAACGGCCTGTACTTTGCAGAATGAGATGAGCGTGTAGGGCTTTCTTGCATCGTTAAACTTTGTAGCTGCTAAACCTGCCGAGTGGTACCGAAATGGGATCGTGGCTCTGGTGGAAAGTTGGCAAAGGATTATAGAAAACAACGGTCTGTAATTTGCAGAATGAGATGAGCGTGTATGGCTTTCTTGCATCGTTAAACTTTGTAGCTGCTAAACCTGCCGAGTGTTACCGAAGTGGGATCGTAGCTTTGGTGGAACGTTGGCAAAGGATTATAGAAAGCAACGGCCTGTAATTTGCAGAATGAGATGATCGCGTATGACTTTCTTGCATCGTTAAACTTTGTAGCTGCTAAACCTGCAGATTGGTACCGAAGTGGGATCTTTGGCTCTAGTGGAACGTTGGCGAAGGATTATAGAAGACAACGGACGGCCTGTACTTTGCAGAATGAGATGAGCGTGAATGGCTTTCTTGCATCGTTAAACTTTGTAGCTGCTAAACCTGCCGAGTCGTACCGAAATGGGATCGTGGCTCTGGTAGAAAGTTGGCAAAGGATTATAGAAAACAACGGCCTGTAATTTGCGGAATAAGATGAGCGTGTATGGCTTTCTTGCATCGTTAAACTTTGTAGCTGCTAAACCTGCCGAGTGGTATCGAAGTGGAGTCGTGGCTTTGGTGGAACGTTGGCAAAGGACCAAGAAAACAACAGCTTGTCCCTCGTAGAATGAGTTAAACGTGTATAGCTTTCTTGCACCATTAAACGTTTTAGCTGCAGTCGGGACGACCTTTTTACTCACCCTACCCAGGTAGCACAGCCTTGCAATTTGACGTATGCCCAACACTGAGCCAACGTTCATATTCCTAAAAGACGGTGGCTCAGTGTTGGGCTTACGTTAAATTGCAAGGCTGTACTTCCTGGGTAGTATTAGTAAGGGAATGTCTGCCCCTTCGTCGATTTGGGGATACCATATCTCTAGACATATTAGTCAGATTTGGAAGAAATGCTGGGTAGCTTGATCTAAATAGCCATGCATTATTTTCTCTTTCCGCTAGAGGAAATCAAATTGAATCGAATGGAACCTAACACAGGTTTTAGACATGTAAATACTTGTATTACTATGTCCCAAAAAATCGCGAACGTAAGACTTTCTTTCATGGTTGAGCCAAGAACTTTTGGGACAGCCTACGTAGGGCCGCCCTGGTGGCGCAGTGGTCTAAACGCTAGCTTATGAGCATTCGTCCGTGAAGGGGTCCGGGTCCGAATCCCGGTGAGGAATGGATGTTGTGTGTCTTATGGCACTGGTTCTCTCCCTTTCCTGGAACCAGCGACTCTAAATTAGGAACGGTCGACTGCTTATAGCCCATTGAGTTGCTCACGGTGGTCGTTAAACCTTCAATAAAAAAAAAACACCCTACGTAAGAGCAATTCAACTATTGATATTTAAAAATATGTATTGTCATTCAGTAATGGTCCATTTAATACGTTATTACGTGTCTGAAGAACCATCTGACATTTTCACATTTTTGGTGTGACATTATTTTCTTTATTATCTGGCATCGCCTTGAACTCAGCAAAGAAACATGTTTTCCTCTTGCAAAAACTTTAATAAATATAATTATATTATATTACACAATCATTATGCTTTTACTTTTATACTTTCTAAAAAAGAATTTACATTTCAAAACTTCTATTTACACTATCTACCAACAAGTAATTGGACACCTGTGATAGCAAAGGAAAACGAAGTTTATTCACCTTCAATAGTTGGTGGAGCCTCCACGAGCGGCGATTACAGCTGCGACCCTCCGGGGCATACTCTCAACCAGGCGTCGTACGACGGCTAGCGGTATTTTCTTCCACTCGGCTTGGAGAAGACAGGTCAGTTCCTTCACCAATTTCGGACGGTGGGGGCACCCCTTAAGTCGACGCTCCAACTCGTCCCAGAGGTGCTCGATAGCGTTAAGGTCCAGACTCTGCGCAGGCCAGTCCATTCGATTAACCCCATTGTCGCCATACCAAGCCATGGTGGACCTTGCAACATGACAGGTGGCATTGTCATCCTGAAAGTAACATGGGTCCGCCCCGTAAAACTGCCACAACGTAGGAAGCGCATGGTCATCCAAAATGGTGCAGTAGGTCTCGGCATTGTCTACCAGGAATTGCGACCAAGGGTCTCGTGCCATACCAGGAGAAACACCCCCACAGCATAATTCCAACACCACTGAACTTCACAGTTCGCACAATACATTCCGGCAGGAGGCGTTCTCCAGGCAGACGCCAAACCCAGACCCTGCCATCCGAACGGTAGAGGATGAACCTTGATTCGTCGCTCCAGAGAACCTGTTTCCACTGTTCAACGGTCCACTCTCGACGTTCTTTGCACCACGTTAGCCGAGCAGCGCTATTGGACTTGGTGATCAAAGGCTTGTGGGCGGCAGCACGTCCATGATAATCGAGCAGATGGGCTTCCTTACGGATGGTATTCGTCGAAAGAACACTCCCGGATGCCTGTTGAAACTCCTCACGGATGTGGCCCATCGATTTGGTGCGGTTCTTCCGAATTTCTCTGGCCAGCACCCGTCGGTCTCTAACTCCCAGTTTTGTGGGTCTGCCGGGTTGGGGCACATTCCGACAGTCACCTCTCATCTTCCACTTGCCAATCACGTAGGCCACTGTCGATTTTGGGTACTTCAACTTGCTGGATATGTCACGTATGAATCGGCCATTTCTGTGATACCCGACGATTACTCCTTTCTCGAAATCAGAGAGCTCCGAACTGCGTGGCATCTTTGCATACGACTGGTTGCCTTGTTGTTTCCCACACGATATTTAACGACGGCGGCCGTGACGTGTATCAGGACCGCAGATATCGTCGATTGCAGGGGTGTCCAATTACTTGTTGGTAGATAGTGTAGTTACGGGCCTGTTTGTGACATTATTTTTTGAACACCTCGTACGTTAAATTTTATGCACTCGTATTTAAAGGTTTGACACTTTTCTCTAAAGGTTTAATGTTTCTCCGAAGGTTTAACACTATTTTTTTCCAGTGCTAGAAAACGACGTCAAAAAATTCCAAACACTTTTTTGCGTTTCTTTCTTTTAATTCTTTTAAATGGAATATTAAATGTACAGCAGATAATTCGCTTCTACAGCCATGCTATTTCTCCTTTTCTTTCCCCTCTTATTTTGTTGCTTATCCCTCTCTAAGGAATAAAAACAATCATTTAAGCCTCGTGCTGAAAGAACGGGGGAAAAGCAAATTTCGGAGAAAGTTGGTTATCACTGTATCTCGTGACACAATTCAGTTGGGGTGGGCAACTTTTGCAGCTGTAGCAAAATTCAAGGTTGAATTTTCCTCCTCCGAGCAACGACAGAACAAATGGCCTTGGCACACATCGGGAGAATTCTCATTGGAACTTCATACGTATGACGCTGAATATAAATAGAATTGTGAACGGTAGCGCTCCTTAATAACGATTTGGAAGGGTTTAAAATATTTTTCAACCAGACGGTTGATGAAATATTTGTTGTTTGGAACTGATTCACGCTCGTATTTAAATTACAGACACATGAGAACTACCTAAAGCCAGCTGCGTCGCAAGCGAGTGAAAAACAGCATTCTTAACAATAAATGAACCCCCCACATTAGTGCTGTAGTCATCCCTGAAAATCTCGCTGGAAAGAGACGCTTAGGAAGTTAGTAGGGTTCTTTTATTACATTTTAGAGGATGGAACTGAATACTGTCTCTATATGTGTTACGGAACTCTGGGATTCGTCTTTCTTTTTAATATGTGTTTTAATATACCGTATACACCGAGGAATATGAACTTCCATTGTGCATGGCTTTTATCGATTATGAAAAAGCCTTTGATTCGGTGAAACCATCAGCAGTTACAACGGCTCTGAAAACCTGCGGTATTGAAGATGCATACATTAATATTATTAATAACATCTATGAAAATGCAAGTGCAAAGATTCGGCTGTTTGAAAATACAACACGCATAAAAATTGGAAAGGGAGTGAGACAAGGTGACACCATATCTCTGAAGCTCTTTAATGCCACATTGGAAAATGTCTGAACTGGGAAAACAAAGGGATAAAGATTAATGGAGATTATCTAACCCACCTTCGTTTTGCTGATGACGTAGTCATTTTTGCAACTACCTTTGATCAATGCATCCTTCCAGTGCTTACGTATGATGCAGAGACGTGGACCTTAACTAAAAGAGACATACAAAGGCTGCACACAACTCAAAGAGCATGGAGAGGTGCAGGCTTGGTGTAACCAGGAGAGATAAGAAGAGGAGCACGTGGATCCGAAAAATGACAAGAGTGGAAGACATCATGATCAGGGTTAAATCCCTGAAATGGCAATGGGCTGGACATACTGCCAGAAGGACAGACCATCGTTGGACAGCCGAAATTTTAGATTGGATTCTAAGACACAGGAAAAGACCCAGAAGAAGACCACATGGGAGATGGGTGGATGAAATTCGAAAGTATGCGGGAGTGACATGGAGAAGACTGGCACAAGACAGACCGTTGTGGAGGAAACTTGGGGAGACCTTCGTCCAGCAGTGGATTGATAATGGTTGACAATGATGATGATGATGATGATACACCGAGGAGCCATTACATTATGACCACCTCCAGCCTAGAGAAACGAGCGCGCCTGGAGACTGAACGGTGGCGCAGGTGAATTTCACAGAGCAGTAATACACATTCCAAGGACCGGCTTTCTGTTAGTAGAGTGTTCGGAGTCAGAATGGGAAAAGCTGCCGATTTATCAGAGTTTGGTAAAAGACAAATTGTGATGGCACGGCGCCCCGGAATTCACGTGTCGCTGTAGTGAGCACGTATCAAAAGTGGTGCACAGATGGCCGAACGACGAACCGTCGTCCAGCCGTGCGTCGTCCGCAGCTCACTGATGCAGGAGGGAAGCGGAGACTGTCGCGCACTGTTCACAGCGACCGCAGGGCCACAGTGCGACAAATCACCCGCAGCTACAACAGTGGTGATCAGGGCAATGTGTCACAGTATAACGAAGTAAATTTCTCCGTCATTTTTGGTCTACGCCGGGATTCGAACCCGAGGCCGCTTATTCCGGAACAAGTCGCTCTGCCAATTGAGCTACTCTGACCTCTTTCGGGGGGGGGGGGAGATGTGACGTACCTGCCAGCAGGACGCGCACGACATAAAGGCAGATAGGAATCAGAATAATCGTCTGCGTAGCTCAGTTGGTAGAGCGACTTGTTCCGGAATAAGCGGCCTCGGGTTCGAATCCCGCGGTAGACCAAAAATGACGGAGAAATTTACTTCGTTATAATGGCGCCCGAACTATCCGGATGACCCGGCCGTTCAAAATCTCGCATTGGTGTGATGTTATTTCCACACCGCGAGACAGGAAAAACCAGAGAATTCCTTTTCCAGCGCTTCGAAAAATAAAAATGTGTGATGTTGCATTCCACACAGCAGATTGACTGGGAGTTCTCAAGTGCACGTTCTACAGCGGATGGCGGCCTGCAACGATTCGTGGTCACGGCTGACCCGTGGGCCATGCCCCCGGCCCTCTTTCGGGGACGGGATGTGACGTACCTGCCAGCAGGACGCACACGACATAAAGGCAGATAGGAATCAGAATAAACGTCTGCGTAGCTCAGTTGGTAGAGCGACTTGTTCCGGAATAAGCGGCCTCGGGTTCGAATCCCGGCGTTGACCAAAAATGACGGAGAAATTTACTTCGTTATAACAGCACACAGTTCATCGCAGCCTTCTGCGCATAGGCCTGCGTAGCCGAAGACCCAGCCGGGTCCCCATGCTTATTGTACGTCATCGCCAACAACGCATGAAATGAGCCCAAGGTCATCGAGATTGGACCGTGGATGATTGGAAGAAAGTGGCATGGTCTGACGAATCAAGATTCCTGGTGCATCACGTAGACGGCCGAGCGCGGATACGCCAATTAGCAACTGAGGCTATGGCACCTGGATGCACTGTTGGGAGGAAACAGGCCAGCGGCAGCGTTTTTATGCTGTGGGTGATGTTTTCTTGGGACACTTTAGTCCCCATTATCCCAATAGCACAATCCCTGACAGTTGCCATGAATCGGTGAATGGCTGCGAACCACATTCACCGATTCATGGCAACTGTGTTCCCTGCTGTTGATAGCCATTACCAACAGGATAATGCGCCATCCTACACTGTCAGAATCGTCAAGGAGTGGTTCGAGGAACATGCTGGTGACTTTCTGTTAATGACCTGGTCTTCAGATTCACCTGACATGAACCCAATCGAACATTTGTGGCTCGACTTGGAAAAGCGGGTTCGCTCTAAACCCCCACAACCGCCGAAACGTACGGGAACTGGTGGACCTGCTCCTGACATTATGTTACCAGTTACCCCAGGATATCTATCGCCACCTCATCGAATCGATGCTTCGCCAAGTGGCTGCTGATATGTGCTAAATGGACATGTCGTGAGATGGCTTGAGGGTATATAAGGTGTGCTGTCGGCAATCTGAAGATACACTATCTACCAACAAGTAATTGGACACCCCTGCAATCGACGATATCTGCGGCCCTGATACACGTCACGGCCGCCGCCGTTAAATATCGTGTGGGAAACAACAACGCAACCAGTCGCATGCAAGATGCCACGCAGTTCGGAGCTCTCTGATTTCGAGAAAGGAGTAATCGTCGGGTATCACAGAAATGGCCGATCCATACGTGACATATCCAGCTAGTTGAAGTACCCAAAATCGACAGTGGCCTACGTGATTGGCAAGTGGAAGATGAGAGGTGACTGTCGGAATGTGCCCCGACCCGGCAGACCCACAAAACTGGGAGTTAAAGGCAGACGGGTGCTGGCCAGAGAAATTCGGAAGAACCGCACCAAATCGATGGGCCACATCCGCGAGGAGTTTCAACAGGCATCCGGGAGTATTCTTTCGATGAATACCATCCGTATGGAAGCCCATCTGCTCGGTTATCATTGACGCGCTGTCGCCCACAAGCTTTTGATCACCAAGTCCAATAGCGCTGCTCGGCTAACGTGGTGCAATGAACGCCGACAGTGGACCGTTGAACAATGGAAACAGGTTCTTTGGAGCGACGAATCAAGGTTCATCCTCTACCGTTCGGATGGCAGGGTCTGGGTTTGGCGTCTGCCTGGAGAACGCCTCCTGCCGGAATGTATTGTGCCAACTGTGAAGTTCGGCGGAGGTGGAATTATGCTATGGGGGTGTTTCTCCTGGTATGGCACGGCGCCCTTGGTAGCAATTCCTGGTAGACTCAACGGCGAGACCTACTGCACCATTTTGGATGACCATGCGCTTCCTACGTTGTGACAGTTTTACGGGGTGGACCCATGTTACTTTCAGGATGACAATGCCACCTGTCATGTTGCGAGGTCCACCATGGCTGGTATGGTGACAATGGGGTTAATCAAATGGACTGCCCTGTGCAGAGCCCGGACCTTAACCCTATTGAGCACCTCTGGGACGAGTTGGAGCGTCGACTTAAGGGGTGCCCCCACCGTCCGAAATCGGTGAAGGAACTGACCTGTCTTCTCCAAGCCGAGTGGAAGAAAATACCGCTAGCCGTCGTACAGCGCCAGGTTGAGAGTATGTCCCGGAGGGTCGCAGCTGTAATCGCCGCTCGTGGAGGCTCCACCAACTATTGAAGGTGAATAAACTTCGTTTTCCTTTGCTATCACAGGTGTCCAATTACTTTTTGGTAGATAGTGTATATCACTCGTTGCTGTCGTTGATAAAAGGAGCAATTTGTCAGATTTGCAAAAAGGGATGATTATCGGCTTTCGTACCAAGGGTGGCAGTATTTCTTAAACAACACAGTTTGTGAACTGTTTGCGTGCTGCTGTGGTTAAAGTGTAACGTGATTGGAGAAATGGCACCATTGCGATTAAGCGACGTGAAACTGCGGAGCACCACGCGCCGTTGATGTGAGAGGTGAACGTCGGCTTCGAAGGTGCGCGAGGACCGATCGACACGCTATCGTGGAGCAACTCACTGGCCGAATGAACCAGGGGGCTACCGGAAGTGTGCCTAAAACAACAGTTCAGCAAACGCTGCTGCGTATGGGCCTCCGATGCAGACGGATGGACACTGCACCTATGCTAACGAAGCTGCATCAGCAGAAAAGGCTTACATTTGCACGGAAGTATCGGAATTGGACCTCCGCTGATTGGCAAAGTATTGACTTCTCCGATGAGTCACGTTTTCTGCTTCATCGATCGGATGGACGGTGGCGTATAAGGCCCGAAACATCGGAGAACAAACACTCTTCAATCATTGCTGGAAGAACACAAGCTGGTGGGGGCAGCGTTATGGTCTGGGGAATGTTTTCGTGGCATTCTCTGGGTCCACTCATACCTGTGGAAGGCACTATGGACCGAATTCGTTACGAATCCATCCTTGCATACCATGTATACCCATACATGCTGATTGTCTTCCCTGGGGCGGATGGGATCTTCGAGCACGACAATGGGACGTGCCATACAGCTAGAAATGTCCGAGAGTGGTTGGAAGGGCACGATGAAGAATTTAAAGTACTTCCCTGGCACCCTGATTCCCTAGACTTAAACCCAATTGAGCATCTGTGGGACCACCACGATCGTGTTGTTCTTTCTATGGATCCTCCACAACGCACCCTCCAGTAGCTGTCAGATGCACTCCAGTCAGCATGGCTCCACATACCTGTGAACACTTTCTAGCACCTTATTGAGTCACACCCAGCCCGTCTAGCTGCTGTCCGCGCTGCAGATGGCGGTTACTGTGGATATTAGCTGGTTGTCACAATAATGTGACTCGGCCGTATATATATATATATATATACATGTACTCCAGACATCATGAAAGGTACCAGCACCAGAGTTCTTCCAGTCCTTCCAGCAGAAGTTGCACATGCAATCAAGAACATGAAGCGGGGAAAAGCTCCAGGAGAAGATGGAATTACTGTAGACATCATACAAGAAGCAAGTGGAGAAATTGAAACAGTACTCGCCCAAATTTTCACTCGATGCCTTAATGAAGGGAAAATTCCTGAGGATTGGAACAACGCTACAATGATCTTGCTACATAAAAAAGGTGGCATTGAGGATCTCGGGAACTACAGACCTATCAGCCTCCTATCAGTGGTTTATAAAATCTTCACTAAAGTTCTTTCACACCGCTTGAAGGTGACACTGGACATGGCTCAACCGAGAGAACAAGCTGGATTCAGGAGTGGCTACAGCACAATAGATCATATCCACGTACTGAGAGAACTAATTGAAAGAGCGAGGGAATATGAGCTTCCATTGTGCATGGCTTTTATCGATTATGAAAAAGCCTTTGATTCGGTGAAACCATCAGCAGTTGCAATGGCTCTGAAATCCTGCGGTATTGAAGATGCATACATTAATATTATTAATAACATCTATGAAAATGCAAGTGCAAAGATTCGGCTGTTTGAAAATACAACACACATAAAAATTGGAAAAGGAGTGAGACAAGGTGACACCATATCTCCGAAGCTCTTTAATGCCACATTGGAAAATGTCTTTCAATCACTGAACTGGGAAAACAAAGGGATAAAGATTAATGGAGATTATCTAACCCACCTTCGTTTTGCTGATGACATAGTCATTTTTGCAACTACCCCATCAGAGCTACAGAGTATGATCCAGGAACTTGCTGACAAGAGTAAAGAAGTGGGATTAAAAATGAACTTTCAGAAGACAAAAGTGATGTACAATGCTTTTACAAGAAATGAAGATTTATCGATTGATGGAGAAAAGCTGGAGATAACAGACACGTACGTTTATCTTGGACAGCAGATATCAAGTGAGGGTCACATTGGTGAAGAAATTAATCGGCGTACAAAACTTGCCTGGAGAGCTTTTGGAAGAAACAGCATAATTTTCAAGAGCAATATGTCATTATGTCTTAAAAGAAAAGTGTTTGATCAATGCATCCTTCCAGTGCTTACGTATGGTGCAGAGACGTGGACCTTAGCTAAAAGAGACATACAAAGGCTGCAGACAACTCAAAGCAGCATGGAGAGGTGCATGCTTGGTGTAACCAGGAGAGATAAGAAGAGGAGCACGTGGATCCGAAAAATGACAAGAGTGGAAGACATCATGATCAGAGTTAAATCCCTGAAATGGCAATGGGCTGGACATACTGCCAGAAGAACAGACCATCGATGGACAGCCGAAATTTTAGATTGGATTCCAAGGGACAGGAAAAGACCCAGAAGAAGACCACATGGAAGATGGGTGGATGAAATTCGAAAGTATGCGGGAGTGACATGGAGGAGACTGGCACAAGACAGACCGTTGTAGAGGAAACTTGGGGAGACCTTCGTCCAGCAGTGGATTGATAATGGTTGACAATGATGATGATGATGATGATATATATATGATATTTAAGTCTGGTGGTTGGAGAGGCCAAGAAAGATGTGAAATGTCGCCCTCATGTTCCACAAACCATGATTGGACATTCCGAGCTCTGTGAAATGGGGCGTTATCATCTTGATAAATGGCATTCCCTGCAGGAAACAATGCGTGAGCCATTGGTCTGCCAAAATGGTTTCATACGCCCTGTCAGTCATCAAGGTGATCAAAGGACCTGCTGAAAACCGCGATATGACAGCCCAGAGCGTGACAGAACCACCACCCTTCTGCATTGTTGGGAGCAGACAGTCTGGGTTGTACGCTTCTGACGGTGTTCTCCAGGCGTAAACACATCGTGCGGTGGGGAATAGTGTGAATGTGGATTCATCCGACCACATTACACGCTTCCATCCATCGACAGTCCACGTTGGATGCTCCTGGCACCACTGCCATCGCCATTGGGCATTCACCCGGGTCATCAGAGGTTTTGCAATAGCAGCTCTGCCATGAATGTCTTGTTTTGCAGTTCCCTGCGCGTTATTTTCGTCGATACTGGGGTCTGGAAATGCAGCTTGAGCTCCGTACTAATTTTCGGCGCCGTGGTCTTCTTATTACGGGTAACAATCCTCTTTAACGCTCTATCAGTCAGGGTCTTTAACGCTCTATCAGTCAATCCTCTTTAACGTCTCTATCAGTCAGGGTTGTTTTCCGACGGCTCTTGTGGTTTGCAGACGAGGTTTTGCCCCGAACACAGAATGCTGTCACGACGCTTGACACAGGACGGAAGACAGAAACGTCCATGTCACAGGCGGCTGCCAAGAAAAATCCAGTCTTTAATAGGGGATATGATCACCCCTGGCTGCGTTGCAGGATTTACAACGTCTGTCCATACTGAGGACAAGGTTGTCAAGGAGCTGTTGAGGCATCGCGGCCTATCCCTTTTGTAGCGCCAATCGCAACTGCGGAATCGTTGCTGGCGGTTGGTGACGTGCTGCCAAGCGTCTCCCGAGAAGGTCCCACACGTGTTCGATTGGATTTAGGTCCGGGGACCTTGCGGGCCAATCCATGCGTTGAATATCTTCACTCTCCAACAGCTCTGCGACAGCCACTGTACGGTGAGGTGTAGCATTGTCGTCCATGAAGAGGAACTCAGGACCCACAGCACCTCTAAACAGAAGCACGTGAGGCAGGAGAACCGCGGTACAATAGCGGGCACCAGTGACTGAACCTCCTTGGAAGATGTGGAGGTCAGTACGGCTACCAAGCATGATACCGCCCCAAACGAGAACTCCACCACCTCCAAACCGGTCCCTTTCGATGATGTTGGAGGTGTGATTGCGTGTTCCCTGCTCTCTCCAGATGTGTATACGTCCAGAATCGGTCGTCAAGCTAAATCGGCTCTCATCCGTAAAGAGAACTCGACCCCATTGCTGATGTGTCCAGTTCTTGTGTTCCTGGCAATGCAGAAACCGCCGTCTCCGATGAGCAGGCGTTAAGGGCACACATCGTACTGGTCGTTGTGCAAATAGACCACCTTTGTGCAGCCTCCTAGCCACAGTAAAACGCGATAACGGACGTCCAGTTGTCTGTTGCATGTGCCTTGCGATTTCTCCCGCTGTCTGCCGTCTGTCTCTTCTCGCCTGTAGGACAATATACCGGTCGTCCGCCTCCGCAGTTGCTCGTGAACGACCACTGCTAAACTCTCGGACAGCTGCTTCTGTCGTTTGAAATGCTCTCCAAGCTCGTGTAACGATGCTGTGAGGGATCCCGAACTCCTCGGCCACACTAGTCACACTTCGACCTTCTTCCAACTTCCCAATGACGCGACCTCGGGTAAAGTCATGCACATGTCGTCTACTGGATTGCCTGTTGGTCATATCACACGGTGGCAGCAACTCGACGTCGTTCAAACCGATGTACACAATGCAATAGCTTTCACCGAATTGCTGAGCATGATCATGATCATATGTTGAGGATTTTAGGAAGTGAGTGTCTGACCCCAGGTCTTTAACAACCCTTAGAAATAGGAAGCTAGGAGATTTGGGCTAGAGTGCCCGATAGGAAAGTGACACGGAAGCGAAGTAGAAAGGGGGAGGAAGACGCCCTTATTTATTACCGGGGGCCAGTACCCGGGGTCCGACGGCTTAACGTGCCCATCCGACGCACGGCAGATATTTAGTGGATCGAGTGTTCGTACCTGCCTGGGATCGAACCTGAGGTCCTTTCCGTGGCAGTCACGAACGTTGCCCACTCGGCCACCCGCGGCCCTAATTGCTGAGCGTACACCGCCCGTGTGCTTTATACTCTTCCGACACTCCCCCCTTGCGTCATGCCGCATATATGCGCATGCCCTACCGTACCGGACCCTAGTCTATCCCCTGAGTGGTCTTTCGGTCCGTTCTGCCTGCTCGTTCCGCTGTTATGCTAATTTCTCCTCTTCGTCCTTAATTTTTGCACACTAGTGTATTACCTAATTTCTAAATAATATAAATTTCCAAACTTCTTTTTTTTTTTTATATATATATTACCACAGACTTTGTGTATGATATTAACTAATTTTTAAATGTACTTCAATGATGTTACCTAATTTCTAAAAAATATCTAATGTCTAATTTTTTATGATAAAACTATTTATTTCTTAATTTTCGGTTCGAAAAAATAGGGGTCGTCTGATACATGGGGGCGTTTTATACACGGAAAAATACGGTATGTGTTAAACTTTGTCTCAGTCTCCGAAAACGGCAAATACTTTTGTGGTTACCTGATCTTTTGAGTAGTTAGATCCAACACCATATCAGTAAACGTATAATTTTCTTCAAGCTGGTGTTTCTTATATTTTGCCCATCCTAAGAACATCAGTGAAATGATAGCTCAAATAACTCATATTGTTTTTGCCGACGTAACCATTATCATGTTTGCCATCACCACCGTAGGCTATTTTTATTTCCAAGATTGGAATCGGAACAGGAAAATATGAAGCGCGCGCTTTAAACTTTTCACATCGTGGGCGACATGTTTTGTCTTGATAGAACTTGTTCTATACAGTAGTTCATATTGTGCTCATATCTTTCTTTTAATGGCAGTTAATATATACGATAAAAGTTCACGTACCATTACACTTGAAAGATTTTTTGACATCAGTTTATCTCGATCTTTCTTGTAAACGGTGGTTAACAATGTGCCAGCTTTCTAAAAAAGGAATGGAAAGGGGTTGGGAGAAAACGACGTTAAGCGGTACCGCTTCTTTGTTAGCAAGCGTGAGCATTTGGAACTGCTGTAAGAAAACAGGGGACTGAATCGATTTAAAATATCGATTTAAAACCGATATACATTCAGCGTCTGGAACGCTGTCGCTTTTGTTTGGAAGAGAAGAAATGATTTCAAAGGAGCTGCACTCTCCTTGTCTCCGTTCAGTAATTAATGGAGTCGCGCCCTGGCGTCACTCAAGCTCGATTCTGACGTCATCGGAGTGAGGCCGAGACGATGGGGGTCTCGTGATACTTCTGCAAATGCCTGTCAGCAATCGCATTCCTTTTGCAACGGATATTAAAGCTTGCCGAGCTGGCACTGAAGGCTCGTTTTTTAATCTGAGAAATGTATGTGCTGTTTAATCCATCGCAGAGAATTCTGTTAAAGGCAATTACAGGGATTTTCCTTCAGCAGTGCAATTTTTTAGCACGTCTTTTGTAGAAAAAGATACCATTTTGTCCGTCAGTCTGTCTGTGGATACAATATCTGTGCAACTAATAGTCCGATTGGAAAAATTATTTTTGCATTGGGAAAGCTTGAAATGCATTTACCCCTTTCCATTCCTTTTTTAGAAAGCTGGCACATTGCTAACCTCCGTTTACAAGAAAGATCGAGATGAATGAAGATCGTTGCATTCCGGGTTTTCCGCCGCCCCGGTGGCGCAGTGGTCTAAGGCGATCAAGTAAGGCGATGGCCTCTAATCATTCGTCCGAAAGGGGTCCGGGTTCGAATCCCGGTGGCGCAGTGGTCTAAGGCGATCAAGTAAGGCGATGGCCTCTAATCATTCGTCCGAAAGGGGTCCGGGTTCGAATCCCGGTGGCGCAGTGGTCTAAGGCGATCAAGTAAGGCGATGGCCTCTAATCATTCGTCCGAAAGGGGTCCGGGTTCGAATCCCGGTGAGGCATTTTTTTTTTTTTGATTGAAGGTTTAACGACCGCCGTGAGCAACTCAATGGGCTATAAGCAGTCGCCCGTCCCTAATTTAGGGTCACTGGTTCCAGGGAAGGGAGAGAGCCAGTGCCGTAAGACAAATACAACATCCATGCCTCACCAGGATTCGAACCCGGACCTCTTTCGGACGAATGATCAGAGGCCATCGCTTAGACCACTGCGCCACCGGGGCGGCTGGAAATGTTTTGCATTACAGAGATAATATAAAACCTACTGTATGTACCAATTTGTTTAAGAGTATATCTTTCGTGTTTTTTTATTCATTCATTTTGTATAGACACAATGGCGCCCATATGGGTAATTTTAGGGGGGAGGGAGGGGCTAAGAAAAATCCTTACCTCCTTCAAGGCTGTCAAACATTTTAGTAAGTGTACAAGATACTAAAATACAACAAAAATAATTGATACAATCAATCATTAATATCTTATCATTTTTAAAAATGCTTTAAAACAACGTTTCGTCTACTTTAGTGTTTTAAATTTATCAAAAATTTGGCTCCGGGGAGGGGCTCGAGCCCCCTGTCCCCCTTATGGGCGCCCTTGTATAGACACCGTACAAAAAGTTAGTTACCTCCAAAAAATGTACTTTTAATACTTAGTTACATCATCACGTGCAGAAATCACAGCATTTTTGCTGATTCAATAAGATGAATAACTTGAGTCAGTTTTTGACCATTGTAAGAATAGATTGTCTCACAATTCATTGAGATTCCTGGGATACTGAAGTTTGGTTTTGCACATCGTTCAAGGTGGTCCTATAAATTCTCGATGGGATTTAAATCTGGCGATTTAGCTGGCCAGTCCATGTGCCCAAAGTCGCATCATGCTCTTCACACCAATTCATAATGGTTTTAGCTCTATAAATCCTACAGTTGTCATCCTGGTAAATCGGAAAAGTTGCTTTTTGAGAATACTGCAAAAGTTGCGCGAGAGGAAACACATCATTGTTTAAAATTTCGGTGTAAGCATGCTGGTTCATTGTATTCTTCACGTCTACCAGTGGGTCTAATTCACAACCATTAAAACAACCCCACAGCGTTACAGACCCACCTCCTTTGGCAAGAACTCTTTGAACACACTCAGGATTAAATGTTTCGTTAGACCTGCTGTTAACCCTACGCCTTGTGTAATTTTAGTCAAGGCAAAATCTGGATTCATCAGACCATGTGACAGCCTTCCACCAATCAACAGTCCTGAGCTTTTTGTCAGCTGAAGTTAACATTGGTTTCAGTCTTGCCGTTCTACTCCAGATATCCATTCGATGAAGTTCCCTACGCAATGGTCTTTCAGATAACACTGAAGAGCAACTGAATTAAAGATACCTGTCTAGTAACGTGTAGCACCACCTTTCGCCCTGATGACGGCAACGATGTTTAGATATGATGTGCCAGTCAGACGTTGATCAACACGAATTAAAGGGCCCAACGCATGCCAGGAAAACATTCCCGAAACCATAACGTTGCCTCCACCAGCTTGAAGGGTTGTAGCAATGCATTTGGGGTCCATGCTTTCGTGCTGTTTCCGCCAAATTCTCACTCGGCCATCGGCATGGTGCAACTGAAAACGTGATTCATCGGACCACATAATTTGTTTCCAATTATCAACTGTCCAATCCTTGTGCTCCTGTGCGAACTGGAGACGTTTTCTCTTGTTAACTGCAGACAGCAAAGGTGTTCGAACAGGCCTTCGGCTGCCATATCCCATCCGACGCAATGTACGGCGAACAGTGCGTGCAGAAATCATTTGAGGGGATCCTTGATTAGGATGGTCTGTAATTTGCTGCACTGTTGCCCTTCTGTTGTCTGTTACCAGTCTGGACACTCTCCGTTCCGCCCGAGCAGTCACTAGTCGATGACGACACCACGTTGCACGTAGAGACCCAGTTTTTTGGCTGACAGTCCAGTCTTTAAACACTTTAACAGCTGCTGCTCTGGAACATTTCACAAATGCGGCGGTTTCGGTGATACTCGCTCCATGGCTCCGAGCTCCTAAAATCATACCACGTTGAAAGTCCGTCAAATCGAATTTTTTACCCATCTCGTCACCCAAAAAACCACTTCTACTACTGTCGCAAGAACTAAGCTTTCCCTTTTGGGCCGCGGGTAGCCTAGTGGGCAACGTTCGTGACTGCCGCGGAAAGGACCTCAGGTTCGATCCCAGGCAGGTACAAACGCTCGATCCGCTAAATATCCGCCGTGCGTCGGATGGGCACGTTAAGCCGTCGGACCCCGGGTACTGGCCCCCGGTAATAAATAAGGGCGTCTTCCTCTCCCTTTCTACCTCACTTCCGTGTCACTTTCCTATCGGGCACTCTAGCCCAAATCTCCTAGCTTCCTATTTCTAAGGGTTGTTTAAGACCTAGGGTCAGACACTCCCTTCCTGAAATCCTCTACATATGATCATGATCAGCTTTCCCTTTTTATAGCCTCGCCCTCTGGCGGCAACAGCGTGCAGCCATAGCTCATTTGCTTAAAACTGTCAGGTGGTCATAATAGGGTGGCCACTCAGTGTATAAAGTAATTACTCCTTCAAACATTTCAAGAATAAACTTTGTCCTGCTAAACGAGGGGGAAAGATTTTAAAATATTGCAAATTGGACTACAGCCCCAAAATCTCATTCTAAAAATAGCCAATCACGAAATAAAAATGCAGGGTGTAATACTTACTGGAGTTCGGGCTCGGGCGGGCTCGGGCCTGAGAGAGGGAGTGAATTTTCTTCCTTTTTCTTTTAAAGCGATTTTACATGATTTATCACACAAATCTTTTTTACACTTTCGAGTTGTTAAAGAGAATTCTTCGGCAACTGGGTCTAGATGAGGAGTAGGAATAGGGCAGGGCTATCCATTCCGGGCTTGGGTAACAAAATTCCATAGGCCATGAATTACAGGATTTCTGCGAAGACAGTAAATAGCAAGCTGACGAAATTTTGCTCCCTACCTCAAAGGGGCAGCTCCCTGCTAATTCTAGTGAGCAACGTGCGACGAAGTAGATTGTAGTGCCTCCCGATTTTTCCTGCCCCCCCCCCCGAAACATTTCTGGAAGAAATGAATATTCAATGAAACTATAGAAATAGATAGACATCTCTTTCCCACTACGCAGTTGAGAAAGACATCGGTTAATTGCACGGGTAGGAAATACTGGAAGTCTGGAAGAGAAGATTTTTTTTAAATGCCTAAACAGGTTAATTATAGTTTTCGGGCTCGTTCGGGCCCGGGCTCTATCTTGCAATATAAAATTCGGGCTCGGGCGGGCTCGGACTCTTAAAATTGAGACCGAACTCAGCTCTGATCCTCCAACAGTGCAAAAAAACACAACTTACCTAAATTATGGGGTTCACACTTGCGTTGGTGAACGTAGAGGCAGAACAGGACTCAAAGGAGGTGCTCGAAGTGGCGCCCGAGGGCGTCGTTGCACAACCCACACCGACGGATGAAGGATTGTCGCACTCTCTTGTTGACTCCTGGTGTGGTGTTGATCTGGTCCGCAGCGACAACGATCCTCGCGACAGATCTTCAGGTGACTCCACAAGCGTTTCGTACACCAGTGTTTTAAGGTGTCCCCAGAAGAAGAAACCCAGTGGATTCAGATCCGGAGAGCGTGGAGGCCAAGCTACCGGTCCGCCCAGTCCAATCCATCTGCCGGGATACGTCGCATTTAGGAAATCCCGGACCGCGGTGGAAAAATGTGCAGGGATTCCATGAACCTGTTGCGAATACCCCAGTGCATGCTGGTCGTGACGCTCGTTGCGTCAGTAGCAGTCAGGCCGCACACACCGGGAATCTACGAGAGAGTGCGACAGTCCTTCATCCGTCGGTGTGGGCTGTGCAACGACACCCTCGGGCGCCACTTCGAGCACCTCCTTTGAGTCCTGCTCTGCCTGTACGTTCACCAACGCAAGTGTGCAACCCATAATTTAGGTAAGTTGTGTTTTTTTTGCACTGTTGGAGGATCAACGTGGACATGGAACTTAATGTTTTTCGGGCACTAGGAGCGGAGTGCCACCCTACGTTCTATTGCAAAAGTTATTCGTCTTTATGTGTACTACAGGGTGATCATAAAGTCGTGCAACTCAGAAAAAAATATGAGGTTAATTACAATTGTTAAAAAAATTAACATCGTCAAATATGGGTTACAATCTTACCTTTATAACAACAAAAGAAGGGGAACCTCATTATAACATATGTTCAAAGTGGGCTCCGTGTTCGCGAATGCAAACGCGCTCTCTTTTTACCAAGTTTGATGACACCTTGTGATGCACCTCCATATTGATGTTTTCAATCGCTGTTGTGATGTTCCTTTTAAGTTCATTCAGGGTATGAGGATTATTGTAATACACAACACCTTTGAGATACCCCCAAAAAAAGAAGTCGAGCGGCGATAAATCTGGGGATCTGGGAGGCCACAGGTCTTTGGAGATGAGGCGTTCACTGAAAAAAATCTCGCAAAAAATTGACGGTACTAACCGACGTGTGGCATTGTCTTGCTGGAGCCAACAATGTCGTTCGCTGACATCAAGTACTGCCACAAACTGTGTGATAATGTCTTGGTAGACGGAACTATCCACAGTCGTTTCGAAAACAATCGGTCCCACTACGCGACGGCGCGATATCGCACACCGAACTCCAAGTTTTTTTCGAATGCAAACCTTTTTCAAGAAAATCATGTGGATTTTCACATGACCAAATCCTATTAACGACTATTGACATAACCTCCGTGGTGAAACCAGGTCTCGTCACTGAAGAAAACTGTATCCAGACTCTGTATTCCAATGAGCGGAACCATCGGCAGAAGTGTATTCGTTTGCCTGCATCTGGAGCCTTGAGTTCGTGCACTGTGCGAATACGATATGGACGAAGATGTAACGATCTCGCAGCTTTATGAGCACTACCTGAGATTGATGATTGCACGGCGAGTTTCCGGAGGCATTTTCGTGGCCACCGCTGCAGTGCTCGCTTTATCTCATCCACTTTATGGTCTGTCAAAATGTAGGGTCTCCCGGAGCGTTTTTTTATCCGCAACAAATCCAGTGTCCCGAAAACGCTGCACTAATCGCGATACTGTAGACTTATTGGGGACTGTTGTACCCGGAGATTTCTTGCGAAAGTCCTCGGCAATACATCCGTATGAACAAGTTGCGAAATAAATTTCCAGAATGAAAATTCGCTGCGTCTCGGAAAAAGACATTTCATCTCCACAACGAACGAAACTACACTACGAACAACCTGTACACATCACAGTGACCCGGCTTCACTGATACTTCCTAACAGTATGGTAGTGACATCTAGTGGTAGGAAGAATGATTATAACGATTTAGCAACAATTTATTAAAATTCAAACTTTGGGTTGCGCGAGTTTGCGATCACCCCGTATCAGCCCTTTTTGTTTGTCGCACGAATTTGGGAACACCCTGTATATAATCATCTAAACGCTGCCCCTTAAGTGGAAACTAGGTTAAAATGTGATGTTTAATTTGCGAATGTTTCATAAAAATTATTTTGTTTTCAGCAACAGAACTTTCAGAATACAGCAGCACTGTAAAATAGCTTTTCGTCGTCTTTCTCCAGCTTTCCATCACTTCCTAATGCTTTCTTGCAAGACAGTGTTTCTCAAACTTTGGTCCCTTATGGTCCACTTTAAGCATTTCTTTACTTATCGCGAACCACCAAGCAGGAGGAAAGGGGGGGTGAGTCTGGGTAACTTCCCTGGGAGAAATTTGAAATTGAAAAATATGTTTTCTGAAACTGAGGTTGCCAACCTGGTTAATAATATTAAGACCTACCACACACCCTCATCGGCCGGTGAGTGGTGGCTCCCCCTCCCCACTCCAAGGAAGGACCCAACCAAAGTATCCCCCGATTTATGTGATTTATAGCCGGGCTGATATGAGTTCCGGCTCGATTTACCCCCTTGAAAAAAAATGGGATTTTTAGTTAATTTTAGCTTCTTTTTGGTAAATTTTAAGCTTTTTTCAGCAAATTCTTAGCTGTTTTTTACTTGAAAATAATAACGTCCACAAACAGGGCCGGTAAGCAGTTGCCACCGGTCTTAGGCAGAAAATCGCCAAAAATTTCGACCAGGTTCTTAAACTACTAGCCGGTTGCAAACCCTATCTGAAACAAAGTAATTTTTACATTACCTATTAGGTGCTTGAATTAATTCCCGCTGTTGCCCAATAGAGCGCAGCAGTGGTGCGCTGTGACCCGGGCCATACGTGACCTCCCTTGCGACGCACGTACCGTCCGTAGTCTGGGCGAAGCAGTGCGTGACATGCGAACGGAGGGCACAGAACACGAGTTTGTATCGCATTCACGATGTCGAGTTTCGAACCAAAAAAGGAGCATTTGCGGGAAGCATTACTCTTCTGCTTTCATCTCCAGAAATCTGCAGCGGAAAGTCATCGTTTGCTAGTGCAGGCCTATGGGGAACATTCCCTATCGGAAAAAACATGCAGAGAGTGGTTCCGACGCTTCAAAGCCAACGAATATGACGTGAAGGACAAAGAGCACCCTGGGCAGCCGAAAAAGTTCGAAGATGGCGCATTGGAAGCCTTATTGGACGAGGATTCATGTCAGACGCTCCACAAGTTGTCTGAAACACTACGGGTCGACGAGTCAACGGTTAGCAAACGTTTAAAGGCAATGGGAATGATCCAGAAGCTCGGAAACTGAATCCCACGTGGCAAGGCTATTCTTCTCCACGACAACGCTAGACCTCATGTCGCCAAATCCGTGAAGGAACTCTTGGAGGCACTTGGCTGGGATTTCTCACCCAACCCGCCTTATTCCCCGGACATTGCTCCCTCGGACTTCCATTTGTTCCGGTCGCTACAACATGGCCTGTCAGAGCAGCACTTCCTTTCTGTCGCGGATATCCAAAAATGGCTCGATGAATGGTTCGCTTCGAAAGAACCTGCATTTTTCACCGCGGAATCCATTTGTTACCCCAACGATGGTAAAGGGTCGTAGCTGCCAACGGACACTACTTTGAATAGACTATCCTGTACCGTTCTGTGGCAACACACAGGTATTTGTGTAGCAAAAAAAAAAAAACAGCGGGAATTAATTCAAGCACCTAATGTATTTGATAAAGAAGGAAAGAATTTGGTGAGTTACGATTTTATTTTGTCAGTTGTATAACGAAAATGTTGCATCATTCGCTTAATTAAATAATTGGCAATGTAGTCACAGCATGGGCGTAATCAGGGGAAGGGTTTTTGGAGGTTCAAACCCTCCTCGAAACGTCAAAAAGTAAAATTTCTAACAGGCAATATTCATGGAAAATTATTTAAACCTTCTCCGAAAATTGCCCCCCCCCAAACTTAAATTCTAGCTACGCCCATGAGCCATGGTAAAAATTTCTCCATACTATTCAAAGTCACATCATATGCAAAATGTTATATGGACAATTATTCTTTGATTTTCTCTTGATGTTAATACTTTTCTGAAAGTCCACGAATAAAGATTTAGTAATTAATAACAAAAATGATAACTACAATAATAATCATAGCATCTGTGAGAGGGATGCTGCTGCTTGCGATCTTTTATCAAGCTATCTATACACAGTTGGATGACTTATAGTTTGAATAGTAGAGTAGCTTCCACATCTAATCTACGAGTATCTCTTTTCTTGCTCTTAATTTCACTGAAATTCGAATGTCCAAACTCACAGCTGTAAGTCGTCTGGAACGGAAGACGTTAGACGGCTCTATCTGATAGCTCTGGATATTCGTGTCGAGCATGCACTCAAAATTTAAGAGGAGAGATTCTCACATTCTTCATTAATTTTTCTTCTGAAATTTCCTGCGGATCACTCGATAGGCCGCCGCGGACCACCAGATGGTCCGTGGACCACACTTTGAGAAAAACTGTTGTAAGACGTAAATGTAAATTGCAAAATGTTTACATCGTTTGCCATGATTTTTTCGCAGTTTACAAAATGCCCCACCTTTGTTTTTATCTTTGTACGCCCATGCATATTTTTTCTCCCAAGCCGTGTTACAGAACCGCCTTTTTTTCCCTTTACTTAGTACACTGAAATTCCAGTTGGCGTTGAGGCGAATGAAGTGGATTCTTCCGATACTGTTGGAGTATTTTTCAATTCTGATTTCTTGGCACCCCACAATGTTCTCTGAATTTTAGCAGAAGATGTCATAGATGACTGCGCAAATTTCCTTTTGGTAGACATCGTTGTTCACTGTAAAATCACAGGCTTTATTTCGACCACTAGTCAAAATATGTGATATTTCCGGAGCAATAACGCTAAAGAAACATAAGTTGTTTTGCCGTCCTAATTCCAGCCGACTACTATACCGTGCAAATTAATTGGGACAAGCTATTTTCTTCTCAGAATTGTAATGTGATCGCCAGTTGATGTCGGAAACCCACGTAAACCGGTTTTATCAGCTGTGAGGTGGTGTGACTGTTAGAACTTGATAGTAAGAATGTGGTTTGACCGGTTTTAAACAGAAAATAGGCACTTCAGCTTCAGTTGTGAGCTTTCGTGTGTGACAGGTGGATGTTAGTTTTTTGCTCTCTGTGAGTACGTGTTGTTTTCGTGTATTGAAAAATGGATATTTCCCGAAGGAAGCGTGCAAAAATAATTGCTCTGAAGGATCACACTTCTATGACAGTGAGAGATATTGCTTCTGCAGTTGGTGTAGGCAAATCAAATCAAGACTGCTTACGCAATACAATGCATCTGGATCATCGTCTCCAAAAAGGAGAGGTAAATGTGGAAGAAAACGAAAAACAACTCCACGAACCGATAAATATCTAATCAGAAATAGCAAAATGAATAAAAAAAACAAGCACCGACCTTCAAAGAGATTTATTGGCTAGTGGTTGTGATGTTAGTGATTCAACTGTACGCCGTAGTCTTCTAGAAGTTGGCCGGAAGGCAAGAAGACCAACGAAAAAACAATATTTGAATGCGAAAATTAAGATAAAACGTTTAGCATGGGCCAAAAAATGTAAACGAACTGCTGACGACTGGAAAAGGGTAATTTTCAGTGATGAAACTCATTTATTTGTGCAGGGTTACCAAGCAAATGTCGTTAGACGAAGCAACTGTGAACTCTTAAGACCTAAGCATCATGTCAAACAAACTGTAAAACACCCTCTGAAACAGATCTTTTGGGGTTTTTTCGCATCAAATGGCACTGGAAGCGTAGTTCCTGTTCAAGGTATGATGAATTCAGCCAAGTACGTAGAAATATTACAACGTAGGATTGTTCCATTCTTGCAACCTTTTGACGGGACATTTCAACATGACTTGGCCCCATGTCACAATTCGAAATTGGTCAAGAATTTCATGCTGGAAAATCAAATTCATTTGCTTGATTGGCCTGGAAATTCACCAGACTCAAATCCCATAGAAAACTTGTGGGATATTTTGAAGAGACGTTTAGGTAAAATGGACTGTACAACCAAAGAACGCATGATAACGACTGCTATAAAAGTGTGGTTTATGAAGTCAAAAATATGTGCACTCAATTAGTGGAGTCAATGCCAAAACGAATTCAAGAGGTCATTTCTGCTAAAGGAGGACATACTTCATACTAATACAGGTATGTATATCAAGGCATAGTTTTGGAAAAAGAGTGATTTTTAACTTTGTCCTAATTAATTTGCACAGTACAGTATTTTAAACTGAGGTCTTCTTCACATCAGCCAGTGGCAAAAACGCCGCTATGTCTGTATTGTACTGTGTGACTTACTGATACCTTCGGTCTCCCTGAGGTGGGGTGAACATCCTTTGTTAGGGGCAGCATACTATTGGATGAGAGCATCACGTACGTTACTTCGGATTCAGGGTGTGGGGGCTGGTTTCGGCAGCCTAGAAATTCTTATCTACGAGGGTCATAACAAAAATTCTGCACACGTTAATCTAAAATGAAAGCGTATGATGCAATCGGGAAAATGATTGAGTGATGTCAAGGCCAGATTCTCAGCAACGCAGTGGTGTCAGAACGACGCGCTATCATTTGCTGTGTGGACATGGGAGGGTTTGGAAATGGAAGCTTGCAGCTCCTCAGGTCGAGTCACGGCGTTAGACCAGCGCTCGTACGTGAAAATAGAAACTCTGCGGGGGAAACCCCGACACAGATCCACACTGGCTTGCAAGAAGTTTGTGGGAAGAAACTCTTGATCGAAGCACAATTTTTTTTGAGGACAAGTTGAGACCGAAAATTTGTCAAAGTCGCCCCAACTTGTTGTAAGCGGAAGCGATCTTGCTGCATGATAACGTATCGTGTCATGGTGAAGCGTCGGCATGGGGACTTTTGTCGAAATATGGCTGGGAAACTTTATCCCACCCACCATACAGCCCTGATCTCAGTCCACCCGACTTTGATCTTTTTCCCAAAGACACGTGGAAAAATATGATAGCCACAGCGAGTTTCATCCGCACACCACAACACCACTCACATAAAACTTGCTTTTTATCGTAAGTTCTTCATGTTAACAGACATTCCCTCAACCTCACTGATGCCACATGCGTTAGGAGAGCAGAATCTGTGACGTTCAGATAAGAAAATACTTTACGGAGAATAAATAAAAATTTACATAGAGAAAATAAAGTAAAAAAGGAAAGTTAAATCAGAATATACGTCACAAACTATTAAAAAATTATAATTGGAGAAATATTTGTAGCATCAAAAGAAACGAAACTTTCTTTTTCATTATAACCTGCATTTTTTAGCATTAGCTCTGTAACATAAAATGTCTCCGGAGGGGGATGGTCCTTCCGAGGGGCTTCGCCCCCGGATGTATGCCTGAAAGAAACAATGATTAAGTATATCACTGCAAGTGACTAATTTTTTGTGCGGTGTCTTTATACAATCACGGACAATGAAATTTGCGCACCAAGAAGGCAGCATCGGATCTAATTGAAACGTAATGATACAGATGAATGATACACATGATGGCAAAAACAGAGCTGCAGGGCAATTACAGAGGGATCTGTGGCACGCAGTCCGGCCATCTTCAATAGCGCGTCGCATCGCCTCGTGCGGCGATACATGCTGCAATACGGTCCGGCTTGTAGGCGAACAGACGCCTGATGTTGTCCTGCTGCAGACTAACCCACACGTTTTGGACGGTGTGCTCCAAATCCCGGATAGTTTGGCACGGCGGCAGCCGGCGTTTCAATTGGTCCCCCACATGCTCGATAGGGGACATGTCTGGGGAGCGGGCAGCCATGGAAGTGTCTGGGCATGACGTAGGCAGTCCTGGGCAACCCGAGCCATGTGTGGGCTGGCATTATCCTGCTGGTATAGCACACCTGAAATCCCGGCCAGGAATGGGAGCACATGGGACCGTGGGCTCTCATCTACATACCGCTGGCCAATCAATTATCCACGTAACACTACCGGAGCTGATCGGCTATCGTAGGCAATGGCTCCCCAGACCATGATGCCTGCAGTGGGGGGCGGTGTGGCGCTCGATAGCGAGGTTGGGATTGTGTCGTTGACCAGGGGACTTCCACACCCGGACACGGTGATCATGTATTCCCAAAACGAAGCGCTAAACACCACACGTCGCCAGTCTGTGGCGTTCCACGTCGGTCTGGCCTGGCATTACAGCACACGGAGCCGGCGATGTTCCGGTGTTAATGGCAGCACACGTAAGGGACACTGGGATCGCAGATTCGCTTCCACAAGGCGTCTGGAAATAGTTCGTGGGCACACAGGAGCCGCTACATCTGCCTGTATATAGCGGATCGGGTCCCGTGGGATCCGTTCGTGCCTGGCGCACGATCTGTCGATCCTCTCTACCGGTATTCCTCCTGGGCCGTCCGGAGCCGCTCCGCCGTGTGGCAGTGCCGTCACGTGTCCACTGCTCCCAACACAGTCTGACGGTATGGTCAGAACGATCCACGTGGCGGACTATACGGCGCGCCGACCACCCTGCGGTTTTCTGCTCGATCATCAGGCCTCTCTCAAAGTTCGTAAGTTGCGTAAATCGACGTCTCTGGAGTCTACCGGCATTCTTGTCACCTGTACTCTTGCTTGCGTCGGCTGGTGCTTTTCGCTTTCATGGGGCATCGACCACACGCCGGTTTATAAGGCTGCCAGTTCGTGCTTATAGCGCCACCACAGGGTGTGCGGTCATGCGCACTCGCACCTAACGTGGATCATTTGCATACCAGCACGCACTGTAGCTATTTGCAAAATTCCGCGGTTGTAGCATGTTTTCTTCTAGGTGTGCAAATTTCATTGTCCGTGAGTGTATCATTAGTAGCATATATGCACAGATTGTAATATTATGATGCGTACCATTGGTGAAATTTATATATCCTTTGCAGGACAAAGTGAGAAAAGGGGACTTTTCAACAAGAAGAGCCTATCTCTGTGTCTGGAAGCTTTCCGTGATCATCAATTAACATGGATACCAGGTAGCAGGCCACAAGGTTTCTCAACAACTAAAAGGTCCGTCTTTGATCCAATGGCGTCAGCTTTAAGAAAATTCTTTAAGTCATCCGACAGACTGCGGGACGACGCTAGAAAAAACAGCAAGAACTGTGGATTTGATTCTCCAAGTCGCCACTGCAATGCAAGACGATTATTCAACCACAGCGAGAGCCCACGCATGTCCAGAAGGGACTCCAAGATCAGTCCTTTAGAGGCTGGGGTTGGTGAGCCCCCGGCAAAGGCAGCTAGCCACAGTTTTAATTTCAGCGTGTTTAAGTCCAAGTCCTCCAAAAACAGCACAGATATTTCGGGAAATAAACACGGGACTAGTGTGAGTGGAGCGAAAGTGAGTGAAACTGTGACAAAGCACAACCAAGAAGTGCGGACACGCCGTCTCATGAAAGAATTCCACGAGATCAGCAAGTCAACTCAAAGCCACGATCAACCTCCTTTCACAGTAGAGCTCGTCGATGACAATTTGTACGAGTGGAATATCCGCCTGTTTCAGATAGATTCGGAATCAGACTTGTATAAGGACATGCAGGAGACAGGAACTACGCATATACTGCTGAATCTCACTTTCCCGGATAATTTCCCCTTCTCTCCTCCTTTCGTAAGGGTCATCATGCCGCAGATTGAAAAAGGATTTGTGATGGAAGGAGGCGCCATCTGCATGGAACTGCTTACACCGAGAGGATGGGCCAGTGCGTATACCGTCGAAGCTGTCATCATGCAGTTTGCTGCTAGTTTAGTAAAGGGTCAAGGGAGGATGGTGAGAAAGTCCAAGACTGGGAAGGAGTTCAGCAAAAAAATGGCCGAAGCTTCTTTTCGCAGTTTAGTCAAAACTCACGAGAAGTACGGGTGGGTCACTCCACCTCTGGCGGATGGATAAACAATGTTCACATCTGTGCGAGAGAACTACATTAAACCTGTAAGTAAATCTATTTCTTCTTTTTCCTTCTTCAATCTTTATTGTTTGTGGCAAGCTTTTTATACACTGAAGTGCCAAAAGTCTTAGGATGCATACCTAGTACCGTGTAGGACCTCCTCTAGCCCGGCGAAGTGCAGCAACTCTACGTGGTATCGATTCCACAAGTGGCCCCAAGACTTCTGGAGGGATATTGAGCCATGTCGTCTGAACAGCCGCCCACAGTTCACTGGTATTTGTAGGTGCAGGATCTTGGGCACGAATGGACCTTTCCACCACGTCTCAAAAGTGTTTTATTGGGTTCATATCGGGCGAACGTATTGGCCACACCATCCGTCGGAACTGTCCAGAATGATCCTCGAATCAATTTTGGACAACTTGGGCTCGATGAGATGGTGCGCTGTCCGCGTGGAAAATCTAATCGTTGTTGGGGTACACGAAGTCCATGAAGGGCTGCAAATGGTCACCCAGCAGAGCAACAATGCGATTACCGGTTAATGACGTGTTTACGAAGACCAGAGGACCCAAACCGTGACACGTAAAGACACCCCACACATGTAGGGAACCACCATCAGCTTGCACAGTACTTTGTTGACAGCTTGGGTCCATGACATCATGGGGTCTGCGCCACACCCGAACCCTACTTTGCTCGTAACAACTGGTAGCGTGACTCATCGGACCACATCCCATGTTGCCAGTCTTCCAGAGTCCAATTACCGTGTTCACAAGCCCAGGTAAGGCGGTGTGTCCGATGTCGTCGTGTTAACAAAGACACTGGTGGGCCTTCTACTTCCATACCCCATGGACGCTACATTACGCTGCACTGACCTAATGGATATGTCTCTGGTACCTCCTGCATTGAATGTGGATGTTATTTGAGCCAGGGTCACTTGTCTGTTAGCATGGACAATCCTGGTCAGACGCCGCTGTTCACGGTAATTCAGCACCCGTGATCGGCCACCGCGCTGTCCTCGGTGGATCGAGGAATGTTGAATGTTCGCACAACTTCTGAAATCGAATGTCCTATCCGTGTGGTTCCCACTAGCATGCCTCATTGAAATTCCGATAATTCACGTCGGCTTGCCATAATCTTACTGGAGGCTGTTCAACCTGACTCACGAGACTACTCCTCGCAACTGATAAAAATTGTGGCATGCGTCGGAGCCCTTGTACGACGGCAACGCCAGTTAAAAATTTGCATACTGCTATCACATGACTTCTGGCATTTCAGTGTATACACTCAATGGACAAAAATATACCTACCTAACAGAGTGTCGGTCCTCTTCTAGCGCGATAATATCCTGTACACGCCGAGGCATTGACTCCACTAGATGCCAGAGGGTTTCCAGAGGTAATGCCAGCCATACCTGTTGCAGCATTGTCCACAACTCCACCCGAGACGTCGGTCCAGGGTCCATGGATCTGATGATCTCAACTCCACCAGATGCCAGAGGGTTTCCAGAGGTAATGCCAGCCATGCCTGTTGCAGCATTGTCCACAACTCCGCCCGAAACGTCGATCTAATATCCATGGATCTGATGTTCCGCTTTACGGCATCTCAGAGTGCTTCCACATGGTTTTAAATCCGGGGACCTTGGGGGCCACCGGATGGTTCCAAACTCAGATGAGTGTTCCTAGAGCTATGCCTGCGTGGTTGCGGCCCGATAAGGTGGCATGTTGTCCGCTGAAACAGACCATCGGCTGCAGGATGCGCGAAAGCCCTGAAAGCGTGTGGGTGGTCAGAAAGTACATGCTGGTAGCGCGCAGCGGCTAAGGACCTCTCCAAACGCATTAAGGGACCAAATGTATCCCATGAGAAAGCTTCCCAAAGCATTACATAGCCACCAGGAGCCAGCCTGGCCCGACGGGGCCATGGCCTTATGCTGTCGGCACCACAACCGCAACCTCCCGTCATCTCGGTACAGCTGATAACGGGATTCATCTGACCACACGACGCGCCCAACTCTGCAGATGCGTGATTTCTGATGACGAGCAATCAATAGTGCCACACGAGTAGGACGCCGGCTCCCGTAGCCTAAGGTATGGCTCGCCGTACTGTTCGCTCTGTGATGCTGCTTGGGCCACCAACATTTAACTTGGATGGGATCTGCGTGGCCGTTGCCAAGCGGTCGGTCGGTACTAGCCTGGACAGTCTGCGTCGACCCCGGTCATCAATAACGTGTGGTCGGACACCGCTTGCTCTCTGGGCGTTGGTACTTCCGTTGATAGAATATTCGTGGTACACCCTTGATACGGTTGCCCTTGGGAACCCGAGGGTTCTTACCATATGACCCATCTGTCTTGCGCCTACAATGCGTCCACGATGAAACTCGCTCAGATCACCATTTTTACTCATGTTCGTCGATTGCGATAAATTGTTGGGAAGCCCTGCTATTCGCCTATGTGTCGCCTGAATTCAGTTTGTGTCTGTTCCACTCTGCGCAGGGAATGCCTATGTCCACTACCAATCACCACTTTCTCTAATATTTTGTCGGTTGAGTGTATATATGCATCCTAATTCCACGTTTCTAGAAATCACCCGTTCAGGATTGCCAAAATTTTTGAGCTTTCTTCTGCAGCGCCCATGGATTTTTATACGGAAAGAAAAAGGTACGGCACTGCTGCGGGGAATGAATGTGGATTCATCCGACCACACTACACGCGTCCATTCACCGGCAGTCCACGTTGTTTGCTCCTGGCACTACTGCAGTCGCCGTTGTGCATTCAACCGGATCACCAGAGGTTTTGCAATAGCAGCTCTGCCATGAATATCTTGTTTATGCTGTACCCTGCGCACTGTTTCCGTTGACATTGGGGTCTGGAGATGCGGAATGAGCTCCGCACTAATTTTCGGCGCCGTGGTTTTCTTATTACGGGTAACAATACTCTTTAATGCTCTCCTGTCTCTATCAGTCAGGGTCGTTTTCCGGCCGCTCTTGTGTTTCGCAAACGAGGTTTTGCCACGAACACGGTATGCTGTCATGTAGCTCTCGATATTCCCACTACCCTGGCAACTGTTGTCACGAAGGCACCAAATAGCCGGCCACCAACAATTAGCCCTCTTTCGAAGTCCGCTAGGTTGCTCGTTTCGTGGTCACCCTGAAACAAATTTTGCTACAAGACACTTTAAAGGTACAAGGAGTGTTCAAATGAAAAGGTACGAAACGACACTGTGGGTATAAATGAAGACTTTATTCAAAGTATACACCATAGGCCGTAGGACAACGATCCCATTGATTAATGAGCCGAAGGATTCCTTGTTCCCAGAATTCCTGTGGCCGTGACGAGACCCAGTCCTGCACAGCGTCCTTGAGTTCGTCGTCCGAGTGGAAGCGCTTCCCTTTCAGATGTTTTTTCAGGGGACCAAACACATGGAAATCGCAGGGCGACATGTCCGGGCTGTAGGGCGGATGGTCAAGCTGCTCCCACTGGAACTTGGCCAGTTCCGCGTGTGTGACCCTGGAGACGTGTGGACGCGCGTTATCATGGAGCAGAACCACACCCTCCGCGATGAACAGCGGCCGGTTTAACACCTTCCTCTGTCAGAAATCGGATAACGCCTCGCTGCTCCTCAATCGTCGAATTTTGCAATGTGAACGCCATCCTGTCCTCACACGCACTGCCGCGTCAATTGGACGACGCTCTTTATAAGAGCCTCTGCTCTCTCCTGCGCATGCGGGCGCCCGCGCATGCTCCGATCCACGCCGGTGACTCCAATTGCATCCCTAGATGTGTCGCTACGTTCTCCCATAGCGGCATAGGCCAATATGTTAACGGTTACGTTCTTATGACGTTTCGTACCTTTTCATTTGAACACCCCTAGTACTTAAACAGGACCTTGAGGTTCTGAACAAAGCTATTAGAACCAAAATGTGGGGGATACCTTTGCGCATTGCGACGTAATGAATGGTGACGAACAGCTGCATTATAAGTTACGTCTCTGAGCGTGGTGTTCACATTATTCTGTCCACCCCCTCTATGTATATAGTGATGAAAACGATATATACCGTCACAATTATCTCCCTAACTAATTAGAACTTGAAAACAATTCTTTTCAAGTTGTGTAGTTTGTAAAACTGTACTAGACTAGCGTCCCCTTTCATTCGGAATAGCTGTTTTTCTTTTTGAGAAAATTGCCCTGGTATAGCTTCCAAAAATTTTTTTGATGCAGTAGTTGCGATTATAAAACAAATTACATTCGGAGAGGAAACTAAAATTAGCCTTTGCCCTCCCCTATATTTTATAATTACGGCTCCCATTTTGTTGTTGATGAGACTCACTGGAAACTAAATGATATCCCTTGACTGCTGAAAAATAGAGATGCAAATCGTATTGAATTTCTTACCATACCCACTAAAAGGGTTGCTACTGGATCATGAAAAGTAGAGCCAACTAAAACTAAATGATATCTCTTGACTGCTGAAAAATAAGGATGCAAATCGCATTGAATTTCTTACCATACCCAATAAAAGGGTTGCTACTGGATCATGAAAAGCAGAGCCAACTGAAACTAAATGATATCTCTTGACTGCTGAAAAATAAGGATGCAAATCGCATTGAATTTCTAACCATACCCACTAAAAGGGTTGCTACTGGATCATGAAAAGTAGAGCCAACTAAAACTAAATGATATCTCTTGACTGCTGAAAAATAAGGATGCAAATCGCATTGAATTTCTTACCATACCCAATAAAAGGGTTGCTACTGGATCATGAAAAGCAGAGCCAACTGAAACTAAATGATATCTCTTGACTGCTGAAAAATAAGGATGCAAATCGCATTGAATTTCTTACCATACCCACTAAAAGGGTTGCTACTGGATCATGAAAAGTAGAGCCAACTAAAACTAAATGATATCTCTTGACTGCTGAAAAATAAGGATGCAAATCGCATTGAATTTCTTACCATACCCAATAAAAGGGTTGCTACTGGATCATGAAAAGCAGAGCCAACTGAAACTAAATGATATCTCTTGACTGCTGAAAAATAAGGATGCAAATCGCATTGAATTTCTCACCATACCCACTAAAAGGGTTGCTACTGGATCATGAAAAGTAGAGCCAACTAAAACTAAATGATATCTCTTGACTGCTGAAAAATAAGGATGCAAATCGCATTGAATTTCTTACCATACCCAATAAAAGGGTTGCTACTGGATCATGAAAAGCACAGCCAACTGAAACTAAATGATATCTCTTGACTGCTGAAAAATAAGGATGCAAATCGCATTGAATTTCTTACCATACCCACTAAAAGGGTTGCTACTGGATCATGAAAAGTAGAGCCAACTAAAACTAAATGATATCTCTTGACTGCTGAAAAATAAGGATGCAAATCGCATTGAATTTCTTACCATACCCAATAAAAGGGTTGCTACTGGATCATGAAAAGCAGAGCCAACTGAAACTAAATGATATCTCTTGACTGCTGAAAAATAAGGATGCAAATCGCATTGAATTTCTTACCATACCCACTAAAAGGGTTGCTACTGGATCATGAAAAGCAGAGCCAACTGAAACTAAATGATATCTCTTGACTGCTGAAAAATAAGGATGCAAATCGCATTGAATTTCTTACCATACCCAATAAAATGGTTGCTACTAGATCTTGAAAAGCAGAGCCAACTGAAACTAAATGATATCATTTGACTGCTGAAAAATAGGGATGCAAATCGTATTGAATATCTTATCATACCCACTGAAAGTGTTTCTACTGGATCTTGAAAAGCAGAGTCAACTGAAACCAAATGATATCTTTTGACTGCTGAAAATAGGGATGCAAATTGTACTGAATTTTTTACAATACCCACTAAAAGGGTTTCTACTGGATCTTGAAAAGCAGATCCAAATGAAACTAAATGATATCCCTTGACTGCTGAAAAATAAAAAATAGGGATGCAAATCGCATTGAATTTCTTACCATACCTACTAAAAGGGTTGGTACTGGATCTTGAAAAGCAGAGCCTACAGAAGATAAATGATATCCCTTGACTGCTGAAAAATAGGGATGGAAATCGTATTGAATTTCTTACAATATCCACTAAAAGGGTTGCTACTGGATCTTGAAAAGCAGAGCCAACTGAAACTAAATGATATCATTTGACTGCTGAAAATGGGGATGCAAATCGTGTTGAATTTCTTACCATACCCACTAAAAGGGTTGCCACTGGATCTTGAAAAGCAGAGCCAACTGAAACCAAATGATATCTTTTGACTGCTGAAAATAGGGATGCAAATTGTACTGAATTTTTTACAATACCCACTAAAAGGGTTTCTACTGGATCTTGAAAAGCAGATCCAAATAAAACTAAATGATATCCCTTGACTGCTGAAAAATAGGGATGCAAATCGCATTGAATTTCTTAACATACCCACTAAAAGAGTTTCTACTGGATCTTGAAAAGCAGAACCAACTGAAACTAAATGATATCCCTTGACTGCTGAAAAATAGGGATGGAAATCGTATTGAATTTCTTACAATATCCACTAAAAGGGTTGCTACTGGATCTTGAAAAGCAGAGCCAACTGAAACTAAATATCACTTGACTGCTGAAAATGGGGATGCAAATCGTGTTGAATTTCTTACCATACCCACTAAAAGGGTTGCCACTGGATCTTGAAAAGCAGAGCCAACTGAAACCAAATGATATCTTTTGACTGCTGAAAATAGGGATGCAAATTGTACTGAATTTTTTACAATACCCACTAAAAGGGTTTCTACTGGATCTTGAAAAGCAGATCCAAATGAAACTAAATGATATCCCTTGACTGCTGAAAAATAGGGATGCAAATCGCATTGAATTTCTTAACATACCCACTAAAAGAGTTTCTACTGGATCTTGAAAAGCAGAACCAACTGAAACTAAATGATATCCCTTGACTGCTGGAAAATAGTAATGCAAATTGTACTGAATTTCTTACCATACCTTCTAAAAGGGTTGCTACTGGATCTTAAAAAGCAGAGCCAACTGAAACTGAATGATATCCATTGACTGCTGAAAAATAGGGATGCAAATCGTATTGAATTCTCAGAATACCCACTAAAATTGTTGCTACTGGATCTTCAAAAGCAGAGCCAACTGAAACTAAATGATATCCCTTGACTGCTGAAAAGTAGGGATGCAAATCGCATTAAATTTCTTATCATACCCACTAAAAGGGTTTCTACTGGATCTTGAAAAGCAGAGCCAACTGAAACTAAATGATGTCTCTTGACTGCTGAAAAATGGGGATGCAAATCGTATTGAATTTGTTACCATACCCACTTAATGAGTTGCTACTGGGTCGTGAAAAGCAGAGCCAACTGAAACGTTTTATTGCCGCATTCTTACTTCAACATCCATCAAAACCTAAAATTCGGCAGCTTTGATTCCGCGCCTTGTTTGCTGTTGACCAGCGTAATCAAACTGCTAAAATTCATTCGGGAAAGAAGCTACTTACATAGAGAATTCAATTCGTTTTTTATTCTTCTTTCGTTGTCGAACTACCGTTTGTAAACACAAATCCACGGTAACACAGACAACAGATCTTACACAACGAGATACCACTTCAACACATATTCGACGTACAGGTCATATTTAATTCTAATAATATAGAAGATAACATGCGATCTCACTTGGAGGAGCATATCATCTTAGACCCCCCCCCCCCCCAACACACACACTTTACTCTGGGCTTGGGTTTTTATTTGCCCCTGACTCACTGTGAGCCGTTGCCAAAAAGTGTAAGGAAATTTGGAAGTTCTAAGGTGCCATTCAAAAAGTAATCAACGAAGAAGCAATATAATTTATACAAGAACAGAAATTCGAAGAGGGATGGTTTTACACTGAGTGGCCACTTTATTATGACCACCCCCTCAGTACTTCGTTGGGCCACCTTTTGCCTTTAATACTGCATCGGTTCTTCGTGGCATGGACTCCACGAGATGTTGATAGGTGGTTTGTGAAATCTGAGACCATGCTTGATGAATAGCACTTTCCAGGAGTGTGAGATTGCAGGGTCGTGGATACAGCTGTCTGATGACTCGTTGAACTTCATCCCACAAATTCTCAATGGGGTTGAGATCTGGAGATTGTGGGGGCCACCTAAGCAAAGTAAACTCACCGGCATGTTCCTGAAACCAATCCTGTACAATACGAGCACTATGGCAGGACGCATTATCTTCTTGAAAGTAGCCATCACCATTGGGATAAATCATCCACATGACAGGATGCACGTAGTCCGCAACGATGTTTAGATATGATGTGCCAGTCAGACGTTGATCAACACGAATTAAAGGGCCCAAAGCATGCCAGGAAAACATTTCCCAAACCATAAAGTTGCCTCCACCAGCTTGATTGGTTGTAGCAATGCATTTGGGGTCCATGCTTTCGTGCTGTTTCCGTCAAATTCTCACTCGGCCATCGGCATGGTGCAACTGAAAACGTGATTCATCGGACCACATAATTTGTTTCCAATTATCGACTGTCCAGTCCTTGTGCTCCTGTGCGAACTGGAGACGTTTTCTCTTGTTCATTGCAGACAGCAAAGGTGTTCGAATAGGCCTTTCGCTACCATATCCCATCCGATGCAGTGTACGGCGAACAGTGCGTGCAGAGATCATTTGAGGGGATCCTTGATTAAGATGGTCTGTAATTTGCTGCACTGTTGCCCTTCTGTTGTCTGTCACCAGTCTGGACACTCTCGGTTCCGTCCGAGCAGTCACTAGTCGATGACGACCACACGTTACACGTAGAGACCCAGTTTTTTGGCTGACAGTCCAGTCTTTAAACACTTTAACAACAGCTGCTCTGGAACATTTCCCGAATGCGGCGGTTTCGGTGATACTCGCTCCATGGCTCTGAGCTGCTACAATCATCCCACGTTGAAAGTCCGTCAAATCGCATTTTTTACCCATCACGTCACCCAAAAATCACTTCTACTACTGTCGGAAGCACTAATCTTTCCCTTTTTACACTAGCCTCGCTTTCTGGTGGCAACAGCGTGCAGCCACAGCTCATTTGCTTAAAACTGTCAGGTGGTCATAATAAAGTGGCCACTTAGTGTATATACAGTATATATAAAATTTAGAGACATACGCAGAGTTAGCTTTGCATTACGACCCCCCCCCCAGACACACACGTTTTACATATTCGGTGCAATAATGAAATACCACGTGATATCAACGTCACGTGCGGCTACTTTAAATTGTGCTCATCTATCATCCGTACGTAATCAGTAAATATTTGCCAGTACTGGGGAAACGTGGCGACTTAAGTCAATTTGACCGCGCCAGATAATTGGGGCACGGAGGGCAAGTGCCAGTATTCCAGAAACCGCCGCACATATTGGCTGTTCCCGTACTACTGTATCAAGGGTGTACCAAGACTGGATTAACCATGCACAGACATCCAGCAGAGGCGCTCACATTGGTCAGCCACGCACGGTTGATCCTATAGGTGACAGTCGGATGACACGACTGGTATCTCAGCAACAGTTACCCAGCTTACCCACCAGTACAACAGCAGTGCAGTTAGACCCGCTTCCATATGCACTATGCGCCGTACCTTGCTTCGCCTGGGATTTCACAGCTGGATACCAACGAGGGTACCCATGACGTCTCTCAGACATTGCAAACAACGCTTCGCATAGGCCAAGGAACATCGGCAATGGACCCTCAACACATAAAAAAATGTCTTCTGGAGTGACGAATCCCGTTTCTTGCTGTATAACGCTGCTGACCACGTTTGCATATAGCGTAAACCGAATTAAGCCCTATCCAATAGTCGTTGGTTTGGTGTTCAACAGGACGGTGGAGGTGGTGTTCTGGTCTGCTTAGCATTTTCCTAGCAAGCCGTATGTCCGTTGGTTATCATCCCACAAACACTGAATGGTGGACGTTACAAGGACCTGTTAGTCGACCATCTTCACCCATATCTGCAGGAGGTTTACCCAGCTTTCCTGGCAATCCCTATGTTCCGTTGGTTATCATCCCACAAACACTGAATGGTGGACGCTATAGGGAGCTGTTAGTCGACCATTTCCATCCATATCTGCAGGAGGTTAACCCCTCTTTCCTGGCAAGCCCTAGGTCCGTTGGTTATCATCCCACAAACACGGAATGGGGGACGCTACAGGGACCTGTTATTCGACCATCTCCATCCATATCTGCAGGAGGTTTACCCCTCTTTCCTGGCAAACCCTAGGTCCGTTGGTTATCATCCCACAAACACGGAATGGGGAACGCTACAGGAACCTGTTATTCGACCATCTCCATCCATATCTGCAGGAGGTACACCCCTCTTTCCTGGCTAGTCCTAGGTCCGTTGGTTATCATCCCACAAACACTGAATGGTGGACGCTACAGGGACGTGTTACTCGACCATCTGCATCTATATCTGCAGGAGGTTTACCCCTTTTTCCTGGCTAGCCCTAGGTCCGTTGGTTATCATCCCACAAACGCTGAATGGTGGACGCTATAGGGAGCTGTTAGTCGACCATCTCCAACCATATCTGCAGGAGGTTTACCCCTCTTTCCTGGCTAGTCCTAGGTCCGTTGGTTATCATCCCACAAACACTGAATGGTGGACGCTACAGGGACGTGTTACTCGACCATCTCCATCTATATCTGCAGGAGGTTTACCCCTCTTTCTTGGCAAGCCCTAGGTCCGTTGGTTATCATCCCACAAACACTGAATGGTGGAGGCTACAGGGAGCTGTTAGTCGACCATCTCCATCCATATCTGCAGGAGGTTTACACCTCTTTCCTGGCTAGTCCTAGGTCCGTTGGTTATCATCCCACAAACACTGAATGGTGGACGCTACAGGGACCTGTTACTCGACCATCTCCATCTATATCTGCAGGAGGTTTACCCTCTTTCCTGGCAAGCCCTAGGTCCGTTGGTTATCATCCCACAAACGCTGAATGGTGGAGGCTACAGGAACCGGTTATTCGACCATCTCCATCCATATCTGCAGGAGGTTTACACCCTCTTTCCTGGCAATCCCTAGGTCCGTTGGTTATCATCCCACAAACGCTGAATGGTGGACGCTACAGGGACCTGTTAGTCGACCATCTCCATCGATATCTGCAGGAGGTTTACCCCTCTTTCCTGGCTAGTCCCTAGGTCCGTTGGTTATCATCCCACAAACGCTGAATGGTGGACGCTACAGGGACCTGTTACTCGACCGTCTCCATCCATATCTGCAGGAGGTTTACCCCTCTTTCCTGGCTAGCCCTAGGTCCGTTGGTTATCATCCCACAAACGCTGAATGGTGGTCGCTACAGGGAGCTGTTATTCGACCATATCCATCCATATCTGCAAGAGGTACACCCCTCTTTCCTGGCTAGTCCTAGGTGCGTTGGTTATCATCCCACAAACACTGAATGGTGGACGCTACAGGGACCTGTTACTCGACCATCTCCATCTATATCTGCAGGAGGTTTACCCCTTTTTCCTGGCTAGCCCTAGGTCCGTTGGTTATCATCCCACAAATGCTGAATGGTGGACGCTATAGGAACCTGTTAGTCGACCATCTCCATCCATATCTGCAGGAGGTTTACCCCTCTTTCCTGGCTAGTCCTAGGTCCGTTGGTTATCATCCCACAAACACTGAATGGTGGACGCTACAGGGACCTGTTACTCGACCATCTCCATCTGTATCTGCAGGAGGTTTACCCCTTTTTCTTGGTTAGCCCTAGGTTCGTTGGTTATCATCCCACAAACGCTGAATGGTGGACGCTATAGGGAGCTGTTAGTCGACCATCTCCAACCATATCTGCAGGAGGTTTACCCCTCTTTCCTGGCTAGTACTAGGTCCGTTGGTTATCATCCCACAAACACTGAATGGTGGACGCTATAGGGAGCTGTTAGTCGACCATTTCCATCTATATCTGCAGGAGGTTTACCCCTCTTTCTTGGCAAGCCCTAGGTCCGTTGGTTATCATCCCACAAACACGGAATGGTGGACGCTACAGGAACCTGTTAGTCGACCATCTCCATCCATTTCTGGAGGAAGTTTACCCCTCTTTCCTGGCAATCCCTAGGTCCGTTGGTTATCATCCCACAAACACTGAATGGTGGACGCTATAGGGAGCTGTTAGTTGACCATCTCCATCCATATATGCAGGAGGTTTACCCCTCTTTCCTGGCAAGCCGGTCCGTTAGTTATCATCCCACAAACACTGAATGGTGGATGCTACAGGGACCTGTTAGTCGACCATCTCGAACACAGACATTCGCGTGCTTATTGTCAACGGGTCGTCTTTTCTGATGAATCATGATTCAACTCGATGCACCACGATAGCCGCATACGTGTTCGAAGACATCGTGGTGAACGGCACCTTGCAGCATCCTACCGGGTCAAAGTCAAAGGTCATTGTTTGTGGCACCATTGGGTTTAATTCACGAGCTCGCCTGATACGAATTGAGGGAACCCTCAACAGCCAGCGATACATCAGGAATGTTTTAGAGGCAGAGGTGATACCCTTTCTTCGAAGTTATCCTGACGCTATATTGCAGTTAGACAATGCTTAAAGGCCACATGTGTCTCGGAATGTCCAAGACCTCGTCCATGAACAGAAGATACCGCTTCTTCCCTGGTCTGCACGTCCGCCGGATATGTCTCCGATCGAACATGTCTGGGCTGGGACATGGTAGCTAAGCGACCGCCCCGTCAAGTGCCTCCGCCAATAATCACAAATGAACTCTGGTCTCGCATAGAAGCAGCGTGGTAGGCTATTCCCCAGGATGATATCTAAAACCTCTTCCATTCAATGCCACGCCGTGTAGAAGCTGTTATTGTTGCTGCAGGTGGCTTCACACGATGCTGAGCTTTGAAGCGAAAAAATCTTGGATAGCTCTACAAATGTAATCAGTTTTCTCCTTTAACATGAGGAATCTGTGATATAAATTTCCTTTGAATAGCGCGATTCTTTCCAGCTGTTGCAATTTTCACAAACAGTAGTGTATATGTTTGCTCTTTTCTTTACCCTAGGTTAGAATTTGCTTGAGATCGTCTCAATTTGGGAGATAAATTTCGAAATACAAATTTTAACATTATACATGTCTTTACACGTGTCTTCATTTGAGTATTTTCGTTTTCAAAATAATTGAGATGTTTATAAAAGATCTCGAAACGCTCTGTAACGACTGCAGAACTCGGCAAACGCCTGGAATCTGCAGAAGTTTCCCATTTTAGCATAGTGATGTACAGTGGCTTACAGCACTGCAAAGAGTTAGTGTCAAATTTCAATGAATGAGTTTCGTTAAATGTTATCATTCTCCACATGTGTTAAAAAACAGAAGTAGTCGTAGTCCAAGTTATCGATATACAAATTTACTTAAGTGTTAGGTTTCACACAAAGAAAAGCTTGCAGAACAGAAAAATGTTTATTTTTAATCCTTTGGATAATTAAAGAGAGAGTTTTACGTTGAGAGCAAACTTACAGCATCAGAGACTTCGACCAAGGTCGTCTAGAAAACGCAAGGCCATGAGATTTGAGAGATGAGTTCCCTCCGTTTGTGATGTCACTCTCATGCTACACTGCCTGATACATCGGTGTCGTACATTGTTGCCAGGCTGTCTTTTTTTATTTTGATTGGAAGTTTAACGACCGCCGTGAGCAACTCAATGGGCTATAAGCAGTCTCCCGTCCCTAATTTAGGGCCACTGGTACCAGGAAAGGGAAAGAGCCAGTGCCGTAAGACAAACGCATCCATACCTCACCGGGATTCGAAATCGGACCCGCGAGGACGAATGATCATAAGCTAGCGCTTAGACGACTTCGCCATTGGAGCGGCCAGGCTGTCTAGAAAACACAAGGCTATGACATTAGAGAGATGAGTTCCCTCCGTTTGTGACGTCACTCTCATGTTACACTGCCTGATATGTCGGTGTCATACATTGTTGCCAGATTGTCTAGAAAACACAAAGTCATGACAGAGAGATGAGTTCCCTCCGTTTGTGACGGTTTTTTTTTTTTTTTTTTTTTTTTTTTGGAGGTTTAAGACCACCGTGAGCAACTCAATGGGCTATAAGCAGTCTCCCGTCCCTAATTTAGGGTCACTGGTTCCAGGGAAGGGAGAGAGCCAGTGCCATAAGACAAACACAACATCCATGCCTGACCGGGATTCGAACCCGCTCCCCTTACGGACGAACGATCAGAGGCCAGCGCCTTAGACCACTGCGCCACCGGGGCGGCCCGTTTGTGACGTCACTCTCATGTTACACTGCCTGATATGTCGGTGCCGTACATTGTTGCCAGGTTGTCTAGAAAACACAAAGTCATGACATTAGGGAGATGAGTTTTTTTTTTTTTTTTGGAGGTTTAACGACCACCGTGAGCAACTCAATGGGCTATAAGCAGTCGCCCGTCCCTAATTTAGGGTCACTGGTTCCAGGGAAGGGAGAGAGCCAGTGCCATAAGACAAACACAACATCCATGCCTCACCGGGATTCGAACCCGGACCCCTTTCGGACGAATGATCAGAGGCCATCGCTTAGACCACTGCGCCACCGGGGCGGCAGGAGATGAGTTTCCCCAGTTTGTGACGCCATTCTCATGTAACACGGAATGATACGTCGGTGTCGTGCACTGTGCCAGGCTGTCTAGAAAACACAAGGGCCGCCCCGGTGGCGCAGTGGTCTAAGGCGTTGGCCTCTGATCATTCGCCCGTAAGGGGTCCGGGTTCGAATCCCGGTCAGGCATGGATGTTGTGTTTGTCTTACGGCACTGGCTCTCTCCCTTCCCTGGAACCAGTGACCCTAAATTAGGGACGGGCGACTGCTTATAGCCCATTGAGTTGCTCACGGTGGTCGTTAAACCTCCAATAAAAAAAAAAAAAACACAAGGTAATGATATTAGAGAGACGAGTTCCCTCCTATAGCATGAGTGTGACACGTCACACTCATGCTATACTGCCTGATACGTCGGTGTCGTGCATTGTTGCCAGACTATCTAGGATATACAAGATCATGACATTAGGGAGATGAGTTCCCTCCGTCTGTGACGTCACTCTCATGTTACTGCCTGTTACGCCGGTATCGTGCATTGTTGCCAGGCTGTCTAGAAAACACAAGGTCATGACATTATGCAGATGAGTTCACTCCAAAGTGAATAAGTCCACATGAAGAAACACCGTCTTCGACACGATTTAAAAACACACAATCCAGTATTGAAGCACTCATATCTCGTTGAATATTTAATACTAAAATACATTGTATGTTAAAAGCAATACATACAAGTTAAAATGAGATATTTCGAGTATGCTCCATACTCATCCTCAGAATAAAATGAACTGATGTTCAGTTGCAGCAAAGGTCTTATATACAGTTCCAGGTGATTGGGTTCGATGACGTATAGATGAAGGCGTGATCAGTTCAAGATTATGACGTCGAAAGACACAAGAGGAATGGTTACAGTTCCAAAAGTTCGCAGTTCACAGTGCAAGAAATCACTCGGCAATTTAACGCTGGTGCACAAAAACGTGTAAGCAGCCACACCAACCAGAACTATCTCCTCGCTATGGGATACAGAAGCCATCGTCCCACGAGGGTACCGCTGCTGACCGCACTTCACAGGGTGCAAAAATTAGCATGGGCGCGGGAACATCGCCACTGGACCCTAGACATGTGGAAAAATGTTGCCTGGACTGATGAGTCGAGATTCACGTTAGTACATGCGGATGGTAGTATACGAGTACGGAGCAAACCACATGAAGCGATGGATCCTTCTTGCCAGCAGGGTACTCTTCAAGCTGGTGGGGGTGGCATTCTCGTCTGGGGACTGTTTGTGTGGACTGAAATTGGACCCCTGGTACGTGTGACACCGTCCCTCACAGGTCAACGTTACCGGGATATACTGGGTGACCATTTGCTCTCGTTTGTGCGTCTTCAGCATCACACTGGGGACCTCCTCCTGCGACAATACAATGCACCGTGCCATCGCTCTCGAATTGTATCCGAATGGTTGGATGAACACTCCACCGACGTGACCTCGCTTCCTTGGCCAGCTAGGTCACCTGACCTCAATCCCATCAAGCACATCTGGGATGACATCAAGAGAGATGTTCGAGGCTTTGACCCCCTCCATCAAATCTTCGTGAACATAGGCTCTGATACCCCTCCCCCTCCATCAAGTCTTCGAGCATAGTACGTCCAAAAATAATTCCTGGAACTATCCAGACTTACTGTGTATGTTTATTGGCAGTTTTTCGAACAGTGTACATACACGGTCGCATCAGAATCATATAACCATCCACGGAATCACAGTGTACCCGCCCAGCGTGTCACTAAGTGCACATGAAAAGGTCGACCACACGGAGATAAGAGGCAGGTCAGAAGCCATAGTGTGTTACGTGAGCACAGTGCCAGAGGTAGTGATCTGACGGAAGTTCAAAAAGGAATGATCATCGGCTACCGCGCCAAGGGAGAAGCATCTCAGAAACAGCAGACTTCGTGGGCTGTTCGCGAGGTGCAGTAGTAAGGGTGTACCAAGAATGAACCGCTGGGACACCGACTACCTACCGACGTCATAACTGTGGAGCCCCAAAGGCCATCTACCACAGAGGAGAACGTCGACTGGTAAAGGGCAATCGACGCGCAAGAGTGCAGCAATTGACCACGCTAATGAACGCTGGGGTACCCAGTTACGTGCCCCCGATAACAGTAGAACGAAATCTGTTACGCATGGGTCTCCAGAGTCGACTCTGCGTCATGGCGCCCATGCTAACCCAAGTTCATCGGCAAAGACGTCTGCAGTTCGCATGAGACTTACGTCATTGGGCAGTGAAAGAGTGGAAAAAAAGTTGCCTTCTCTGTCGAATCGAGGTTTCTATTCCACAGTAGTGACGAACGGTGGCGGATATGGCGTCAGTCGCACGAATACCAACATCCGTATACGCTTGTCGGTCAAGTACAGGCCGGCGGTAGCAGTCTGCATGTCTGGGGGATGTTTTCCTGGTATGATGACCTGGGTCCGCTGGTACTAGTGGATGGGTCCCTGAACGCCAATGGTTACTTGTCCATCCTCGCTGACCACATGCATCCCTTCATGTTGGATCTTTACCCAGGTGATGATGGTGTCTACCAACAGAACAATGCGACATGCCACATCGCCAAGGAAGAGCGTGACTGGTTCCATGTACACGACAGCGATATCTCCGTTCTCCCTTGGCTGACGAGATCGCTCGACCTCAATCCCATAGAGTACTTTTGAGACTATTTCGATCCACAGGTTCAACGTGCTGACCCACAACCACGTCATTTCCAGGACCTCCGTGCTCTGCTGCAGTCCGAATGGCCACGTGTGCCTCGGGCAAACTTCCAGGGCTTCATTGCGTCCAAGCCACACCGTCTTGCTGCTCTCATCTGGGCCAAGGGTGGTTGTTCCCGTTATTAGGTAGGTGGTCACATTATTATTATACGATTGTGTATATACTGTTCCCTTAGCCGGTGATAACAGCAATCGGGAATAAAGGGAACCATTGCCTTCTTATTGGTCCGTTTCAATGAGGGTTTACTGAACTTTTATGCAACTTAGAGGGGAGATTCAGAATCACCGAAAACACATAAACCATCTTCTTACGAGTCAGCGCAATCTGATGCAAAAATAATTTTTCAATCAGGCAATATGCGCTGAGATATCGTGTGCGCAGTCGGGAGGATAAATTGTGGCTATAGGCACTTTTTGTTTGCAAAAAAACAAAACAAAACATTATGATCGTTTGCCTAATATGATGTTGGTCCTCCACGTGTCTCCAAAACAGCTGTTACCCGGCGAGGTATAGACGCTACATTTCTAAAGGTGTCTTGTGCTATATAGAACCAACACGTTACCAGCCGATCCTTTAAATCTTGTAAGTTACGTCGTTGAGCCGCCGCAGATAGGATTTGTTGTTCCAACTCTAACTCACAGATGCTCGATTGGATTGATCTCTAGGGAATTTGGGATACCTGGAAGTCTTTTTCATGTTCCGCGAACCATTCTCGAACAATTCGGGCAGATCGGATTTGCTGTTCCAACACAAACCACAGATGCTCGATTGGATTGATGTCTGGGGAATTTGGAATACCTGGAAGTCTTCCTCATGTTCCGCGAACCATTCTCGAATAATTCGGGCAGATCGGATTTGCTGTTCCAACACAAACCACAGATGCTCGATTGGATTGATGTCTGGAGATTTTGGAATACATGGAAGTCTTCCTCATGTTCCGCGAACCATTCTCGAACAATCCGGGCAGTGTGGCATGGCACATTATCCTTCTGAAAGAAGGAACTGCTGGAGGGAAATACCTTTGTCATGATAGTACGTACCTGGTCTGCAATGATTTTTATCAGGTGATAGACGTCATAGTTGCCTGCACATGAAGGACTGGACTCAGAGTTTCCCAGCAGAAGATTGCTCAAAGCATTACACTACCTTCCCCAGCTTGTTTTAATCCCACAGTGCGTCCTGGTGCTAACACTTCCCCGGGTGAACGACACACACGTACGTACTGGCCGCCCACTTGGCGCAACAAGGATCTAGATTCATCTGACCAGACGACCTTATTCTAATTATTAAAGACCAAGTGTTGATGCTCATGTGCCCACTGTAGGCGCTTTTGACGGTGAATTGAGGTTAGCGTGGGCACTCGGAGCAGCCTGCGGCTAGCAGTCTGATCTTCAACACGGTTTGACGTACTGTGTGTTATGACATATTACTACCGTCACCAGAATTCAAATTACTGGCGAGTTGCGCCAAAGTATCCCTGCTGTTGGCTGGTACCATACGGGATCGCCTTCGCTCACCTCTAGCATAGGTGAGCCGTGGTCTGGCCACAACTTGTAGGCGGCTCGTGGTTTACCTTCCTCGGACCACTTTTTGAAGTCAATAACCACGGCTAACCGTGAGCACCCCACAAGCTTTACCGTCTCGGAAATGCAATGAGTCAGTTGTCTGGGCATTACTCCTTTGTCAAACTCGTCCGCTGCCTTTCTCATCTGAAGAAGAAGAATAACAGCGCGCAGTTTTATTCTTTCTGAGAGTAAAAAAACCCATGAAGGTACATCAGTGCGGGTGATCAGCCCACAGCTAATGGTTCCAGCTGGTCGTTCCACCTAAGGATCATGGAACATAACCTAGTGAGTTGGGTCTTTTCGCCAATGTCACACAGAACTAGCTGGTACCTCTCCAAGATTCACAGAGGCCCTTGTTGCTGTACTGTGTGCCATTGTTGCCCATGGTGCGCCCCAAGGAGGCAAACCCATTTCTCACTAAGACGCTTCATTAAAAGTCATAGCTGTTTTAGAAGGATTTCACAGGAATGATGGGTTCTCAAGAAAGTCCCGAATGGCTGCATACAGGGTTTAAAGAAACGACATCATAAACACCCCAGGGGGTGATTCCTTGGGTCAATTCAAGCATAAAATGTTCTCTGACATTTTAGGATTTATGGCTTAGTTTTTCAGATATAAGCCCCTAAAGGTGCGTGACGTCTCTTCCGGAATCGCCTGTTTTTGAGGCTTCAAGCACAACCCCGTGGTGTCATGCAGGAAAGCGCGTGGCGGATGCTTGATTCTTTTTTTTATTGGAGGTTTAACGACCACCTTGAGCAACTCAATGTACTATAAGCAGTCGCCCGTCCCTAATTTAGGGTCACTGGTTCCAGGGAAGGGAGAGAGCCAGTGCCGTAAGACAAACACAACATCCATGCCTGACGGGATTCGAACCCGGACCCTTACGGACGAATGATCAGAGGCCAGCGCCTTAGACCACTGCGCCACCGGGGCGGCAGATGCTTGATTCTGCAAGCTGAGTACCTCGGCAGTCATCACGACTGATTTACATATCGCAGTGCTCTCCGAGGCCGTATGTCATGCAACAGGGCGACCAATTCCGTTCGTCTCGACAATTGCGGACGTAACGCGACTCCGGAAAGTGGCGGGAGGATGACTGTTGTTGTACTGCGATTGCGGCTTCGGGCATCCGCCACGCGCTTCCCTGCATGCATGACACTCGGGTTGTGCTTGAAGCCTCAAAAATAGGCGATTCCGGAAGTGACGTCACGCACCTTTGGGGGCTTATATCTGGAAAATTAAGCCCTAAATCCAAAAATGTCAGAGAACATTTTATGCTTGAATTGACCCAAGGAATCACCCCCTGGGGTGTTTATGTGGTCGTTTCTTTCCACCCTGCATAAAAGTGTAATTGTTCCTACTCTGATGCATGGCAGTAAAACCTAGTTCTGCAGAAAAGACATAGGAGTCATTTGTGTGCCGGGGAAGATGCGTTACTTACGAGAGGTTTGTGGTAAGATACACTCTGATCATGTGAGGATTGAAGATGTGTTGCAGATGTGCAATGTGAGGCAAAATGTTGTTAGTAAGGTGGAGACTAATATTCTTCGGTGGTTTGGCCATGTTGAAAGAATGAGTACTGAGATGCTTACTAAAATAATTTATTCAGCCCAAGTGACAGGAAAGAAAGGTAGAGGAAGGCCAAGGAAATCATGGGAGGACCCGATTCAGGAATGTCTGCTTGAGAAAAAGACAATGAGTATGAAGTACAAAAGGTCTTGTGTGGTGCGTGTGCTGGATACCAATGAAGCTCGAGCTGCGTGCCGAGATCGCCATAACTGGAGACGCCTAATACAGCAACAGTGTGTTCTTTCTGTGAGGAGCTGACCTCTGAATATCAAAGAACAGCTTAGTGATATGTATGTGTGTACACGGTCGAGTCACATTATTGTGACCACCAGCTAACATCCAGAGTAACCGCCATGTGCAGCGCTGACAGTAGCTAGACGGGCTGGGAGTGACTCAATAAGGTTCTGGAAGGTGTTCACAGGTATGCGGAGCCATGCTGACTGCAGTGCATCTGACAGCTACTGGAGGGTGCGTGGTGGGGGATCCATAGAGCTAACGACACGATCGAGGTGGTCCGACAGATGCTCAATTTGGTTTGAGTCTGGGGAATTAGGGGGCCAGGGAAGTACTTTGAAGTCTTCGTCGTGCTCTTCCAACCACTCTCGGACATTTCTAGCTGTGTGACACGTTGCATTGTCGTGCTGGAAAATCCCATCCGCCCCAGGGAAGACAATCAGCATGTATGGGTATACGTGGTCTGCAAGGATGGATTTATAACGAATTCGGTCCATAGTTCCTTCCACAGGTATGAGTGGACACAGAATGCCACGAAAACATATCACAGACCATAACGGTGCCCCCACCAGCTTGTGTTCTTCTAGCAGTGGTTGAAGAGCGTTTGTTCTCCGCTGTTTCTCGCCTTATACGCCAACGTCCATCCGTTCGATGAAGCAGAAAACGTGACTCATCGGAGAAGGCAATCCTTTGCCAATCAGCAGAGGTCCAATTCCGATACTGCCGTTCAAATGTAAGCCTTTTCTGCCGATGCACCTTCGTCAGCATAAGTGCAATAAACATCCGTCTGCATCGGAGCCCCATACGCAAAAGGGTTCGCTGAACTGTCGTTTTAGACACACTTCCGGCAGCCCCTTAGTTCTTTCGGCCAGTGAGTTGCTCCACTGTAGCGTGTGGATCGGCCCGCACGCACCTTCGAAGCCGACGTTCACCTCTCACATCAATGGCACATTGCGCTTAGCAGTTTCCACATCGCTTATTCGCAATGGTGCCATTTCTCCAATCACGATATACTTTAACCACAGCAGCACGCGAACAGTTCACGAACTGCGCTGTTTTAGAAATACTGCCACCCTTGGCCTGAAAGCCGATAATCTTCCCTTTTTGCAAATCTGATAAATCGCTCATTTTATCCATGAGAGCAAGGAGTGATATATTTTCAGAATGCCTACAGCACAAGTTATATAACCTCCAAGGCAGCTCACGTAACGTGTCCTCTTTCATTGGCTACGCGCTGTTGACGTCAAAAGTAGGAGGTAGTCACAATAATGTGACTCGACTGTGTATGTATGTAACAGCGCTCAGTATTATCAATTTTTTTGGATTCACGACCTTCACACGCGCTGTCGTTTACCTGTAGTTGCTTCGATTTGCATAAAGATTTTTTTATTGGAGGTTTAACGAACACCGTGAGCAACTCAATGGGCTATAAGCAGTCGCCCGTCCCTAATTTAGGATCACTGGTTCCAGGGAAGGGAGAGAGCCAGTGCCGTAAGATTTTTTTTTTATTATTGGAGGTTTAACGACCACCGTGAGCAACTCAATGGGCTATAAGCAGTCGCCCGTCCCTAATTTAGGGTCACTGGTTCCAGGGAAGGGAGAGAGCCAGTGCCGTAAGACAAGCACAACATCCATGCCTCACCGGGATTCGAACCCGGACATCTTATGGAGGAATGAACAGAAGCCATCGCTTAGACCACTGCGCCACCGGGGCGGCCATAAAGATTCGATGGTTGTAATGATTTTGCTCTTCAGTGCATGTAGAAGAAAAGAAAGTGGGTGGCGTAGTGGTCTAAGAAATGGCTTTTGATCATTCGTCCGAGATGGGTCCGGGTTCGAATCCCGGTAAGGCACGGATGTTGTGCTTTTCTTACGAAACGGGTTCTCTCCCTTCCCTAGAACCAGTGACCCTAATTTAGGCACGACGACTGCTCCTAGCCCACTGTATTGCTCACGGTGGTCATTAAACGAAATAAATAAACAAAAGAAAGTGACATGTAAGAAATGAAGCAAAGGAAATTTTTTTTTTTTTTTTTTTTTTTGATTGGAGGTTTAACGACCACCGTGAGCAACTCAAATGGGCTATAAGCAGTCGCCCGTCCCTAATTTAGGGTCACTGGTTCCAGGGAAGGGAGAGAGCCAGTGCCGTAAGACAAACACAACATCCATGCCTGACCGGGATTCGAACCCGGACCCCTTACGGACGAATTATCAGAGGCCAACGCCTTAGACCACTGCGCCACCGGGGCGGCGCAAAGGAAAATGCGAACCTCATTGACAGAAAAACTAAAATGAGAATAAAACCACAACGTAAACTTTGCAGACGTGGAAAGAGGAAAGAAACGCAAAGAATCCGGGGAATGAAAGGACTGTAGTTAACTGTGTGTTATTCTCCCATAAGTTCGCCAGTCATGATATATTATTTCTAAAATTAGATGTCGAAAGTGGATGTTTGTCATCGATCTGTCTTTGGGTGTTTTTTCTCTCGACTAAGAAAAAAAACCTGTTGTAAGTTCTCTGGTATACGTGGTTGCACTAAGTGCATGAAGTAAAGTCTGCACCATTGGGCGCCTGCTGTTTGGAAAGAATGCAGTTTCTCCTCCACCACATTTCACTGAATGGGGTAACTCAAATGAGAGAGAGAAGAATCAATGCATATTATCGACCAACAGGATGTGCCGAGATCAATCAATCCTCTTGGGAATCACGCAACACTTCCAAAGCTCTGACCTCGGATGGAGATTAAAAACATTCTTCCACTAACAGGAACAGTTAGATTGAATTGCGCTTTCGAAACGAGCTGTTAATGTACTGATTAACCGCCATGGCTCGTCTCCTACCATACAATACGTTAAAATTTGTTCAATTAAGTCGTGGAAATTCCTCACAAATCGATTTTAGGTTTTCCCGGCAGAGCTTTTACGCAGAAAACTTGAAAATTAAATTAAAAATGAACTACGCAGGTAAAGAACACTGCAAAAAAATTCTGAAATTCACGACCAACTTTCCGTGATTTCTTTAGTTAATTTATGGAAGAATATTTCTGACAGAATTTTTCCCGTGAAATGACGGAATAAAATTCTGAATTGCTCGGATTTTTCGTAAGCCAGAAAAATTCCGAATTTTCAGAAACCTTTTCGCAATTCCTTTGTTGTATTGACGGTAAATTAGTTTTTTTTTTTTTTTGATTGGAGGTTTAACGACCGCCGTGAGCAACTCAATGGGCTATAAGCAGTCGCCTGTCCCTAATTTAGGGTCACTGGTTCCAGGGAAGGGAGAGAGCCAGTGCCGTAAGACAAACACAACATCCATGCTTGACCGGGATTCGAACCCGGACCTCTCACGGATGAATGATCAGAGGCCAGCGCCTTAGACCACTGCGCCACCGGGGCGGCATTAGTGTTTTCAAGATGTGTTAAACGGAAAATTCTAAATTTTCAGAAACCTTTCCGCAATTCCTTTCTTATATTGACTGTAAATTAGTGTTTTCAAGATGTGTTAAACGGAAAATTCTAAATTCTCAGAAACGTTTCCCCAATTCCTTTCTTATATTGACGATAAATTCGTGTTTTCAAGATGTGTTAACGGAAAATTTTGAATTTTCAGAAACTTTTCCGCAATTCCATTTTTATACGTAGTGCGATCAAAAAGTTCTGAGACTAGGTACGTAGCGCGCCAGCAGATGGCAGTACGCGGATGCGCGAGCAGCGATCGAGGGCAGTGACCTTCACGAGTCATTGTGCCGAGTGGCGTCGTTCTGTGAACATCGGTACCTGTGCTACATGATATTTGGTGACCACGTGCAGAACACAGCTGCGATTCCGGTATGGACTACAAACTAGAGCAGCGAGCGAACATCTAATTCTGCGTCAAACTCGGCAAATCGGGAACGGAGACGCATGAAATGTTGCTGCAGGCTTATGGCAATGAAGCAATGAGTCGTGCGAGGTGTTTTGAGTGGCACGCGCGTTTCAAGAGCGGCAGAACGGCACTGGAAGACGACGAGAGGTCAGGGCGACCATCCACGAGCAAAACCCCCGAAAATGTGGACAAAATTGGGGAACTGGTTCATGAAAATCGTCGGAGAACCATTCAAAACATTACTACCATCGTCAATGTGTCACACCGGACAGCGCAAGAAATTCTGACGTCGGTTTTGAACATGCACCGCATTGCTGCAAAGTTTGTGCCAAAGATTCTGAACCCCGAACAGAAGGCGCTTCGTGTCGAACTCTGTCAAGATCTTCGTCAGCAGGTGGTGAATGAACCGACGTTCCTGTCGCGGGTCATCACTGGGGACGAGACTTGGGCCTACGGTTACGACCCGGAGACCAAACAACAGTCGTCGCAGTCGAAGAGTTCGGCATCTCCACGACCGAAGAAGGCCCGACAGGTCCGGGGCGCAACCAAATGCATGCGCATCGTGTTCTTCGACATTCGTGGGGGTTGCGCACCGTGAATTCGTCCCCCAGGTCCAGACCGCCACAGCCCTTTTTTACTGCGATGTTCTGCGGCGTCTTAGGGAGGACATTCGCCGCAAACGACCTCAAATGTGGCGCATGGGTGATTTCCTGCTCCATCACGACAATGCAGCAGCTCACAGAGCGTTAGCAACACGCCAGTTTTGCAGCCGCAACAGCACGGCTACCCTTCCTCACCCTCCTTACTCGCCGGATTGCGACCTTACTCGCCGGATTGAGACCCCTTGCGACTGTTTTCTGTTCCCGAAGATGAAGCTCAAGCTCAAGGGTCGCCGTTTTGAAACCGTGGACGAGATCCAGAGCGAATCACAGACGGTGCTTGACACGATTCGCGAACAGGACTTCTAGGGAGCGTTCCAACAGTGGCAAAAACGCTGGCAGCGGTGTATCGCTGCCCAAGGAGACTACTTTGAGGGAGATCATAGCCAGACTTAAGTAACGTAAGTTCTTTGTTGTATATCGGCCTAGTCTCGGAACTTTTTGATCGGACCTCGTATTAACGAAAAAACTCCGTTCTCACTTTTTCCCTATCCATATGATGAAAAATTTCCGGTAATAACAGAGATTCTCCGGAACACCCGAGGGTTTGATTAACTGTTAAATTTCAATAGTCTGTCGAAGTATTTGAAGTTCGAAATCGGATATTGTGAATAGTATATCGCCTGAATTTCGGTTACTGTGGCACAGGATATTTCTCCCCCTTTTCCTCATTTTGTGCACCAGGTATTATTATTGTGTTATCTTAAGAAAGCAGGTACTTAATTTATTGTACAGCTGATTGTACGATGTTTATATACCAGTCTGTGGAGTCCTTAAGACAAAAGCTATAAAGTTATCCAGAGTAAATTTTTTATTTAGAAGTTTTGTGAAATAATATTATAAAACAGTACATTGCACCTTCTCTTAAAAATAATTGAGTTTTTTTCAGTTGAAAAACGATCTCAAACTCCAAATCATTCTGTTGCTTCGAAAAATCACGATGAAAAAAATACGTAATTTGTAATAAGACTTCCTACAGAAAAAAATAAAATTAGTACAAACGTATTCAAAAAAATAATAAGCTCCAACAAAAAATAAAGTGACTAAATTACTCGCATTAATGGAAAACAAAATCAACTTCGCGCGATTAGTTTTACCGTGAATGTGAGTGCGACGCCTGTGACTTTCTGGCTCAGTGGGTACGACGCCTGTGACTTTCTGGCTCAGTGGCTACGACGTCTGTGACTTTCTGGCTCAGTGGTTACGACGCGCGGCTTCAACTTAGACGGGCTGGGCTCGATTCCTCGCGCAAGGACTGAGATATTCAGCAATATTGCAAAATTTCTGTCTAAATACGGAAACACTTGAAACGGACTTTTCTGAAATAAACGGAATTACTGCCTACGGAAAATCTGGAAAAACACGGGTTAAAAAGAAAAAAGGAGGAACTTTTAAAAACTGAAATTCCGTTAAAAGACGGACACTTACCGGCAACTTTCCTGCACGTTATTTTCAGAAATTTTTCACACCATTTATTTTTTACAGTGAAGCGAACAGAATTTTGATGAAAAATAAGCAGCAGTTGATCAATCATATTTGTTTTAGCACGTTGTGTCATATACTCGGTGGCTCAAAAAGTCCGTTTAAATTTCTAACCAGCCAATCCCAAATTTTTACCCGTGTTATTTATTGGCTTGTTTATAACACAAGAACGAATTTTCGCTCATTGGTTATCGGTTTCTCTTTGATCTATTAATTTTTAACGAAATCTCAGCGTTTTACGGCGCTTTCTTTTTAAAACTTAATTTTATTTGAAACGGTAATTTTTAATTGGTGTACAAATTGGTGGGTTTTATTGTGTCGTTAAGGTGGATATCTAGTGATTTTTCTCCGTATACTTCCAATGGAAAAAATTTCACCCTATTTCCTCATTGAAGAAAGATTTCCCGTACATCAAAATTCGCCCACTGATAAAAAGCATCATAACTTAGATTGTACAATCGGGGTATTTTGAAAAACACTTCCCTGAACTACACCGATAAGCCATTCTATTACGATCACCCCCAGCCTAGAGAAATGAGCGCGCCTGGAGACCGAACGGTGGCGCAGGTGAAGTTCACAGAGCAGTATATTTACACAACCCGAGGACCGGCTTTCGGTTAGTAGAGTGTTCCGAGTCAGAATGCGAAAAGCTGCCGATTTATCGGAGTTTGATAAAGGACAAATTGTGATGGCACGGCGACTCGGAACTACGATCTCGGAAACGGCGCGGCTTGTTCACGTGTCGCTGCAGTGAGTACGTATCAAAAGTGGTGCACCGATGGCCAAACGACGAACCGTCGTCCAGCTGTGTGTCGTCCTCAGCTCACTGATGCCAGAGGGAAGCTGAGACTGTCGCCCATTGTTCACAGCGACCGCAGGGCCACAGTGCGACAAATCACCCGCAGCTACAACAGTGGTGATCAGGGCAATGTGTCACAGCACACAGTTCATCGCAGCCTTCTGCGCATGGGCCTGTGTAGCCAAAAACCCAGCCGGATCCCCATGCTCACTGCACGTTATCGCCAACAACGTATGAAATGGGCCCAAGATCATCGAGATTGGACCGTGGAAGATGGGAAGAAAGTGGCCTGGTCTGACGAATCAAGATTCCTGGTGCATCACGTAGACGGCCGAGAGCTTCGATTACCAACGGAGGCTATGGCACCTGGATGCACTGTTGGGCGGAAACAGGCCGGCGGCGGCGGTGTTATGCTGCGGGCGATGTTTTCTTGAAACACTTTAGGCCCCATTATCCCAGTAGCACAATCCCTCACAGCTGTCAAGTATCTGAACATCGTTGCGCACCAAGTTTACCCATTCATGGCAACTGTGTTCCCTGCTGGTGATCGCCATTAGCAACAGGATAATGCGCCATGCCACACTGCCAGAATCGTCAAGGAGTGGTTCGAGGAACATGCTGGTGAATTTCTGTTAATGCCCTGGCTTCCAAATTCACCTGACATGAACCCAATCGAGCATTTGTTGTTCGACTTGGAAAAACGGATTTGCGCTAAATCATCACCCCCTGAAATGTACGGGAACTGGAGGACCTGTTGTTGACATTATGGTACCAGATACCCCAGGATACCTATCGCCACCTCATCGAATCGATGCCTCGCCGAGTGGCCGATGTTTTTGCTGGCTAAATGGAGTCCTACAGCTTATAAAGTTGGTGGTCATAATGTAATGCTTCATTGATGTATATTAAAAATGGATAACTTTACTTCGATGTAGTGGTAAGGAAGAGTGGCGCCATCTGTAAGCAAGTATCATATTTACATCGAAGTAAAGTTATTGATTTTTAATATAGTTCAGGGATTTTTTTTGCAAAAAACACCGATTGTACAATCTAAGTTAGGATGTTTCTTCATCTTTGGGCCAATTTTGATGTATGGGAAATTTTCTTCGCTCAGGATATAGGGTCCAAATTTTTTCCATTGGAGTATGGGGGTGCAAAATCACTAGACGTCCATTTTAACAACTTTTTTCCAGAGAGGAGCAATATACACACTCCCACTCTCACTGATGCAGTATGGGAAGGTTTTCTTGAGACCTTCTCATCCCCCTATTTGCTATATGCATCCCGTCTTGCGCATCCCTTTTACTCAGGTCGCAAGACATCTGATAATACGAAACTTTTCAATAAGTAATACCACCGCGCAAGTTTCTCGCACATGATTTATTGCCTAGCTACCAGTCAGACAGCAAACGATTCTTTGTGCCATTAGCTTCATTTTACTACGTAACAGAACTCCATACATCTATTTGTTCGTATTTAATTGTGTTTAAAATGGATGCTTCAATTGTGTCGACGGGTGTCAAACAACAAACGGTCATAGAGTTTTTAACTCGTGAAAATATACCTCCAAAAGAAATTCACGCTAGACGAGTGGCAGTTTATGGTTCTGAAACTTTGGACATAAGCACTCTTCGTCGTTGGGTAAGAAAATTAAAGAGCAGTGGAGGAATGATGGCCGTAAAGGATCAGATGCGGAGTGGGAGGCCCGTAATCGCAACTTGCGATATGAACAGGCAAAAAGTCAGTAAGCTCATTAGGAGAAATCAAAGAATAACTCCGAGAACCATAAGGTAAGCTGAACATTAGTTTAGGTAGTGTCAGTGACATTATTAACATTTTATGATGCAACAAAGTTTATGTGCTCTTTGGGTACCGCGTCACCTAACTACTGAAATGAAGAAATCAAGACCTGAAACATGCCAAAGGTTGCTTGCTCGCTTTGAAAATTATGGAAGTGATTTTCTCCAAAGAATTGTTGCTGGTGATCAGAGTTGGGTTCACCGTTATAGCCCAGAAATGAGAAATCAATCGCTGGAATACCGACACCAATCTTCTCCTCGAGCGAAAAATTCAAAACTCAAATTTCTGTAGGCAAGTGCATACTCACTGTGTTCCGGGACTACAGGGACATTATTCATCAGGAGTACGAAAGGGAGGGTGACATCTTTCTGAACAGAATTGTCGCAATGGATGAGACTTGGACCCGGGATTGTGAACCGGAACTGAAGTCACAATGCGTGGAATGAAGGCATCGCAGTTCCCCACGCCCTTCAAAGTGTCGTCAGCGACAATCCAAAGGGAAGCGAATGATGATCTCTGTGTACGATGCCCAAGGTGTTGTGGTCTCCGGTCGATTGCCGGCAGGGCAAAATGTCAACGCACAATATTATTGTGACTTTCTGAGGACAAAGTTGAGAACGAAAATTCGTCAAAATCGCCGCAACTTGTTGGAAGCGGGAGCGATCTTTCTGCATGACAACGCATCGTGTTCAGATTTCTGTAAATGGCGTTCATGGTCAAAGGTACGACTGTCAACTACGAGAGCACCTTTAAAATGTTAAAGCAAAGAATAAACCGCGTGCGTAGGGGAAAAAGCAAATTATTCTGCAACACGACAACGCCAAACCTTACGCCAGTGCTTTCACTTCAGAGGCCATACATAAAATCGTTTTTGAAGTTCTTGAACACCCTACATACAGCACAGATCTGGCGCCGTCCTATATCTGGTTGTTTTCTGCTCTCAAGAGACATCTGAAAGAAATTCAGTTCACCTGTGACGAAGATGTTCAAGCCGCTACGAGGAAATGGTTCCGAGAACAACCTAAAGACTTTTACAGAGACGGGTTTCAAGAGACATCTGAAAGGAATTCAGTTCGCCTGTGACGAAGATGTTCAAGCCGCTACGAGGAAATGGTTCCGAGAACAACCTGAAGTTTTTTTACAGAGACGGTGGGTTTCAAGAAAGGAATTCAGTTCACCTGTGACAAAGATGTTCAAGCCGCTACGAGGAAATGGTTCCGAGAACAACCTAAAGACTTTTACAGAGACGGGTTTCAAGAGACATCTGAAAGGAATTCAGTTCGCCTGTGACGAATATGTTCAAGCCGCTACGAGGAAATGGTTCCGAGAACAACCTGAAGTTTTTCTTTACAGAGACGGGTTTCAAGAAAGGAATTCAGTTCACCTGTGACGAATATGTTCAAGCCGCTACGAGGAAATGGTTCCGAGAACAACCTGAAGTTTTTTTTACAGAGACGGCGGGTTTCAAGAAAGGAATTCAGTTCACCTGTGACGAAGATGTTCAAGCCGCTACGAGGAAATGGTTCCGAGAACAACCTAAAGACTTTTACAGAGACGGGTTTCAAGAGACATCTGAAAGGAATTCAGTTCACCTGTGACGAAGATGTTCAAGCCGCTGCGAGGAAATGGTTCCGAGAACAACCTGAAGTTTTTTTTACAGAGACTGCGGGTTTCAAGAAAGGAATTCAGTTCACCTGTGACAAATATGTTCAAGCAGCTGCGAGGAAATGGTTCCTCCTGAAGATTTTTACAGAGACGGGTTTAAAAAACTTGTTAAAAGTTGGCGTATCTGTATCGAGCATGAGGAGCAGGGGGGGGTATACACAAAAGTAAATTATATGAATTAAAGTCGAAATTCTGAGCTTTGTTCTTGTTTTGTTTCAATTTGATACTTTGCCACTGGGATTGTATATAAATATAGAGGCATTGCTTTATGAACACCCTGTGAAACCTCATTATTATTGCCTTAGATAGTCACTGGGATCATTATGCTCCTCCCCCAAAAACTTTTGCCAGTTCAGTCAAAGTAGAGCTATATATCACGATAATTAGTTATTAAAATTTCTATAAATGGCGTTCTTGAAAGCAACTGAAATTAACGGATTATTATTATTATTATTGTTATTAAACCCTATCGATCAGCTCTTCAGTTGTAAACGAGAAATAATGGGGCGCAGCGAGCGTTGTATAGATCTGTGGTCAGCAAATACGAGTGGGTACTTATTTTAGAGTGGATGGCTGTAATTTGTAACGTTCCGGTGAAGCATCGCCTTCAGTTGTTTTTTCTTTTTCGGACACAGTCGCGCGGGATTCCGTGGGGAGCTTCTGTGGATAATCAAAAAATCGGTAGTCCTGTGGCAACCTCGGTGACATCCGAGAAGGTCGTTTCTGACGTCACAGAAGAGAAACGGGTGCGTAGAGTTCTGAAGGCACCGCCGTTGGAATTCTCAAATATTGATCGCGCGGCGCAGTTTAAACGCTTTCTCTCTGTAGTATTGGCACTGAAAGAGAAAAAAAAAAAACATATTTCAAACTTAATCGTGAGAATATATACAGTATATATAAGTATATAGGAACTGCTGTGTTTTCATACTTCGAATGCTTACCTGAGATTCATCCTGTCGCCGCTCATTACGACTTTGCACAGAATCTGCTGCCTGACCGTATCTTTTCGGGCTCAGGAAGATCGTACGGGCCTCATCCCAAAATGATATCTTATCAAAGTTATTGGGTGAGAGCGAGAGCGTGGATGTGATGAGAGTAAAATTAGTTTCTCTCTCTTTCTTTAAAAACATGCGAAGTACACACGGTCGTATCAGAATAATATGACCACCCCCGGAATAACAGTGTACCCGCCCAGGCGCGTCAGAGTTCACGTGACTAGGTCGACCACACGGAGATATAAGTAGCCAGCCAGGACAGATGAGCCATAGTGTGTTACGTGAGCATAATGCCAGAGGAAGTGATCTGACGGAAGCTCAAAAAGGAACGATCATCGGCTACCGCGCCAAGGGTGGAAGCATCTCAGAAATAGCAGACTTCGTGGGCTGTTCGCGAGGTGCTGTAGTAAAGGTGTACCTAGAATGGATCGCTGGCACGCCGAGTATCTCATGACGTCATAACTGTAGATCCCCAAAGGACATCTACCCCAGAGGAGAACGTAGACTGGTAAATGGCAATCGAACCGCAACAGTGCAGCAATTAACCACGCAAATGAACGCTGGGATACCTAGTTACGTGTCCCCGATAACAGTAGAGCGAACCCTGTTACACATGGGTCTCCGGAGTCGATGCTGCGTCAAGGCGCCCATGTTAGCCCAGGTCCATCGGCAAAGACGCCTGCAGTTCGCATGGGACTACCGTCATTGGACAGTGAAAGAGTGGAAAAAAGTTGCTTTCTTCGACGAATAGAAGTTTCTACTCCACAGAGGGGACGTGCGATGGCGGATACGGCGTCAAACACACGAGAGCCAACACTCGGACACGCTTGTCGGTCAAGTACAGGCCGGCGGTGGCAGTGTGCACGTCTAGGGGATGTTTTCCTGATATGACCTGTGACCGCTGGTACCACTGGATGGGTACCTGAACGCCAATGGCTACTTGTCCATCCTCGTTGACTACATGCATCCCTTCATGTTGGACGTTTGCCCAGGTGGTGATGGTGTCTACCAACAGAACAGTTCACCGTGCCACATCGATAAGGGGGCACGTGGTTGGTCCCAGAAATATGACAGCGATGTCTCCGTCTCCCTTGGACGGCGAAGTCGCCCCACCTCAATCACATAGAGCACTTGTGGAACTATTTGCATCGGCAGGTTCGACGTGCCGACCCATTACCACGTCATCTCCTGGACCTCCTAGCTCTGCTGTAGTCCGAATGGGCATGTGTTCCTCGGGCAACTTTCCAGGTCCTCATTGTGTCCATGCCCCCCCCCCCTTCTCCCCGCTGTTTCACTGCCGTTGTCCGGGCAAAGGGGTGGTTATTCCCAGTATTACGTATGTGGTCATATTATTCTGTTACAATTGTGTATATACTATATATATATACTGAAGTGTCAGAAAAACTGGTTAGCAATGTCACCTACGCGTACTCGGTTGCGTCCGCCAGTGCGTATATAAAGCGACAGACATCCTTGCCAGCTGTCAGGGCTGTTTTCGGCATGAGAATGACAAGTAACAACAATTTAAGCGATTTTCAACGCGGTGTCATAGTTGCCGCTCGTGAGATGGGCCATAGTATTTAGGAGGTAGAAACGTAGTTCGGATTTTCACGGACTACCATTGAAGGTACTACAAGAATTCCGGCAAAAACTCCAACCTACGATACCAGTGTGGCCGTAAAATGACATTGGGTGAACGTGGCCATCGTCGGCTGTCAAGAATCGTTTCACGCGACACTCTCGCAGGTAGCATCGGAATTCAATGCTGGAGCCTCAACAAGCATCAGCGTCTGGACTGTGCAACGTACCCTGCACGATATGGGCTTTGAGAGCCGACGCCCAACTCGAGTCCCCTTGATGGGTGCACGACACAGAGCTATGCGCCTCGCTTGGGCACGGTAGCACCGCCACTGGACACTTGATGACTGGAAACAAATAGCCTGGTCTGACGAGTGGCGTTTCCAACTGTATCGGTAAGATGGAAAGAATGGTGTGTGGCGTAAACCCCATGAAGCCATGGATCCCGCCTGTCAACAGGGAACTGTACCTGCTGGTGGGGAGTCCGTAATGGTATGAGTTGTGTTTAGCTGAACTTCACCGGGACCCCTGGTACGTCTACAAACGTCTGTGACCGGCCAACGCTATGTCCGCATCCTTTCTGACGAGGTACACCCGTTCATGTCCTGCATTCATGCTGATGTGTTGGGCCTGTTCCAGCAGGACAATGCAAGTGTCGGGACGCCACATTATGGTTAGAGGAGCATTCATCTGATTTTGGGTGTTGCCATTCCCACGCAAGTTCCCAGACCTGAACGTGATAGAACACATTTGGGATGCCATGCATCCCAAATGTGAACACAAGAATCCGAGACCTCGGAATACACCCAAATTGTTGAACACAAGAATCCGAGACCTCGGAATACACCCAAATTGTGGAACGCTCTGCAGGAAGTATGGTGTGCATTGCCTACAGCATATTTCCAGAAGCTAGTGGAGTCCATGCCCCGTCGTATTTCTGCAGTGCTGCGCTCCCGTGGGGGACCTACCAAGTATTAGGCTGGTGTACCAGTTTTTCTGGCACTTCAGTGTATATGTATTGTCAAACCGAATTTTGACAACGAGACCTTGTCGAAATTCGGTTGAATCAATGCGGGAGCAAATGTCTGCTGTGCTGAATGCCAAAGTTGGTTGAACACATTATTAACTAAGTGGTCCTAATAAATTGGCAGCTCAGTGTAGAGGCTTCAATGCGAATGCACTTTAACTTCTGCTCTAAAGGCTATGTGCCAAGGGAGTTGATCCCATGACACAATGATGAGAAAGCTGGTGCAGTGCACGCTTGTGTTCTTGTATCTGTAAATTAAACAATTCTTTGGTCAATCGTCAAGTAAAAACAGAAAATCAATATCATTGCTGCAGAGAGACTTGCTTGAATTAATGAAAACGTTCAATCTTGCTTCATGAGAAGGGAAACTCCAGGAAAATTGAAAACGCAATATTTGAGGTCATCTGCGTTATTTCTTTCTTGACGACGGTCCTCCGAGAGATGTCAGATAATGTAACTAATCATTTCCTTGCAAGTGTCAGTGGCCTTTGAAGAACTGTCAGTCTCATAAAGAACTTCTTCCGCATTTTCTTTGTGTTTCTTTCTCCCAAGTTTTTGTCATTTTACACATTCGTAAGGAAGGGAACAGTCTAGATACGAAATTGCAAAAAAAAAAAAAACAACCTTTCTTCCAGTAATATCCGGGAATATCTTTATTGGTAGTGAATTAGGTCCTATGTATGTACCACCCCACATACCCAATCACAATAGTGTCCAAAATTAAAGTGACAAATATAAGGATTGTTCGATAAGTAGTGAGACTTTCTGCCTAAAAGAGTCGAAACATGGCACACCTAAAAATAATCTCCACCAACATTTAGACAGCGGCCCAATCGTTGCACAAGTCCCTGTATTCCTGCGGCATAGAATGAGGCAGGCTGTTGCTGCATCCAGTTATCTACAGCTTCACGCATCTGATCATCCGAAATACATTGCTGGCCACCCAAAATGCAACACCAAGAAGGACACGAGATAGCAAAGCCAGATTTACTGGACACATAACAACAGATACAAAGATGAAACGATTGAGCTTACAGGCCCGTGCGACTTGCGGAACACGCAGACATCAATAGTTCGTGTGGCACCCATGGCTGGCAATAACGGCCGCTACACGTCGCGGCATCAAACAAAAGAGGCTTTGAATGTGGGCTTGGGGTATGTCGGTCCAGGCTGCTTCCACACGTTGCCACAGTTCATCACGGGTGGTGCTTGCCGGGCCACTCGATTGCCGATCAGCGACCAGACGTGTTCGATGGGCGACATATCGGGAGAACAGGCGGGCCACGGCATTAATGACACCTGGTTGGCAGTGAAGAATTGTTGCACGACGCGTGCCACGTGCAGGCGCGCATTGTCCTGTTGAAACGTGACCGCTGGCAGGTCCTGCAGGTAAGGGAGGACTACATGCTCCAAAATGTCGGAGATGGTGCGATGGCTGTTGAGTGTACCGGCGATGCGTACCAGAGGGGTGCCGGTGTCATATCCAATTGCGACTCAAACCATAACGCCAGGCGACGGACCGGTATGGCGATGCATAATGCAGGCGTCATACTGCCTCTTGCCGCGGTGCCGCCACATGCGGATCCTACCATCATGGTGTTGCAGGCAGAAGCGGGATTCGTCGGAGAAGACAATGTCGTGCCATTGCGTAGTCCACGTGCGGCGTTCAACGGCCCACTGCCGCCACACTCGCCGGTAGTGTAACGTTAATGGTAATCGGAACAATGGGCACCGTGTGATAAGTCCCCGCTCCTGCAGACGACGTCGAACGGTACGTGCTGACACAGGTTTTTGCGCAACACACCCTAATCCCTACGCTAACGTTCGCGATGTGGCGGTGCGAGCCGTCAATGCCCGCCGCACAACATGCCGGTCCTCTCGTTCGGTGGTGTGCCGCGTCTGCGGCAATCACTCACGTCGGCCAGTCCGTCCCTCCTGCACCCACCGAATCCATACTCGTCTCACTGTGGCTGGATGTCGTCCCACACTGGCGCCGATGTCTCGGTACGATAAACCGCTGTCGCGATAAGCCACTATTCGTCCTCTGTCGAACTCCGAAACATGCTGGAATGACTGCCGTATTCTGTGACGAGGTATCAGGAAGCTTCCGACGCACAGGTCTGGCAGCACAACACACTGCCGCTACTTACACCCCGCCTTCTGTGCACCCTTCTTATAGTGCTTCTCGGTGGCGTGCCGTGCGCACATGATTTACATATGCCCTGCAATGCTAATCGTTTGCATGTCCTCTCGCGGGCGACGCATGCTGCGAATTTCAGGCCAATCGGATGCTTCCTTCTTGGTGTTGCATTTTGGGTGGCCAGCAGTGTATTAATAAAACACTTGCCTTTGAGAAATGTTTTCATAGGTCCAAAGATATGAATGTCACAAGGCGGTAGGTCACGACTATACGCCGAATGCTGAAGGACTTCTCAGAGAAAGCGCTGCAATCTCCTTTGCGTGGTAACAGTCGTTACCATGCAGAAGCACAATACCCTGAGTGAGGTTACCAGGTGTCTTGTTTTTGATGGCTTGTCGAAGCTTCATTCAAGTTTAACAATATCGTTCGGCATTGATGGTTGATCTTTTTGGTAGCCACTCAAGAAGCAATGGTCCTCGATGGTCAAAGAACAAGGTTAACATCACCTTGCCTGCAGAAATGATGGACAGTGATTTCCTCGTCGGTGGTGATGATGCATGTTCCAACTGCATGCTTTGGTGTTTCGACTCTGGCTCGAAATGATGACACCAGCTTTCGTCCCCAGCAATAATGCGTAGCAGGAAATCTTCACCTTCTTCATGGTAGCGGAACAGATGCTGTAACGATAGTCCCATTCGTTGACTCATCTGTTCATCGGACAGATGTTCCGGTACCTACGTGGCGCAGACCTTGCGATATTCAAGGTGCAAATGTATGATCGCATGGACAGTTCCCATGCTCACACCCGCACGGTTCGCCAGTACTCGGATCGTGATTCTTCGGTTGGTCTTTACTGTAGCATCCACATGAACAGTTGACGTCACTGAAACAGCACGACGTGGGTGCTCCTGATCTTGGCTGGCCTGGCAGTACTTGTTCGTCCACCAATAAAGAACTGGCACCACCGCATCACAGTACTGCGTGGAAGACAAGCAGGCCCATACACCGCCTTCATTCGTCTGTGAATTTCGCTTGGTGGCGTTTTCACAGCTTTCGAAAACTGAATTACAGCACGTTGAGCAACTTTGGACGTATCAATCTCCTACGAGAGAACTAACAAGGAAGATGACACCGAATTTTCGGGTGTAATGAGCACGTCTTTTGAATCCGTTCTGACGCAAATGAAATTCATCGAAGCTATGCGAAGTCAATTGAACCGGTATGGAAAACAATAGCATCTGACGAAAAAAAGAAGTTTTTCAATCGGGTTTTTAATCCCGCAGATATTGCTGTAAATGGAATCGTGAGCTTACGACCTCTGGTTGCAGACTTGTGCGTTAAGAAAAATATGGATTTATATGAGAAACATTTCGCTGTGGAAACGCTCTCCAACAAAGAAAGAATTTTACAAATTGGACTCTTTGAAGCAGAGATATGGACAAATATAAGATATACATCTACGCCCCCTGGCGGGAAAACCGTGCATCATTTTAAGAAGAAGTATTCTAAAAAGGTTTTTCGATGTGAGCGGTATCGGTCCAAGAAAAAATAAAAATTTAGTCGAGTTTTCAGGAGCTCAGATTTTGCTGCAAATGCATCAGAAGCAGAAATTAACAATTATGACAGCTGGTGGCCAAACCATTCTTTACCAAATATTTGAAATTATATGAAAAATATTTTCCATCAGGAGCAGTATGCGATACAGCAAGAATTTGTAAATCATAGACTTTCCACTAGCGCCCCCTAGTGGAAAGTCTATGATTTACTTGAAAATTTTGATTTATATGAAAAACATTTAGCATCGGAAACACTATCCAACAAAGAAGGAATTTTTCAAATCGGACTCCTAGAAGTAGAGGTATTGACAAAAATGAGACATACATCTACGCCCCCTGGCGTAGAAACCATGCATTGTTTTAAGAAGAAAATATTCTTAAAAGGTTTGTCGACGTGAGTAATATCGGTCCACAAACGAATTTTTTTAATCGAGATTTTAGAAGCTCAGATTTTGCTGTAAATATATCAGAAGCGGTGGCCAAACCATTTTTTACCAAAATTAGAAATTATATGCAAAGGATTTCCCATCAGAAGCTGTATATGGTGCAGAAAGAATTTTTAAAATCGGAGTTTTAGAAGCAGAGATATAGGGGCAAGCACAATTTACCTTTACGTCCCTTAGCGGAAAGTATAAATTACTTGAAAATTCTGAAATTATATGAAAAACGTGTTACACCGGAAACTATCCAATAAAGAATTTTTCAAATCTGACCATTAGAAGAAGAGATATTGCATAGCCTTTAAATTATCTGTACACTAGTGCCACCCATTGACAAAATTAGGAAGCACAAACGCACTCCAGCCAAAGAGTCACTACTTATTAAACAACCCTCATACAAATTCGAGAATACGTCCGAAACAAGAGCACCGATTGTGAAGAATTTTCAGGGGCATGTGCTAGAGTAAATGCTAAGTCGATATACCAAAGCAACAATGTGTTAGCATCTATGGAAATATTTGAATGACGAGCGTATGTCATCGAGCTGGCAGGAAAGCGACTTTTGTAAACGTTGTTCTGAGTAGGGTGCGGCAATTGGAGCTTGAGTCGGACTGTTAGTGGAAGAAAGGCTCCTCACCGTCGCTTTGAAGACTCTTTAAGGTGGAGAGCGATCGGTCCATTGGAAGCAAGGTAACCGCAAGCTGAGGTTTGTAAGATGGCTAATTGTGTCAAGGGAAGTGGTCTCCAATCTCTGGAAACAATTCCAGGAAACCGGAACAATAACCAAAATGCCGGGACAAGGACGCCCACGAGCCACAAGTGAAGACAACCAGTATTTGTCTCTAGCAGCTCTCTACCATAAGGAGTCGACAGGCAGGCAACTCTCGCAGGAGATCTCTGCTGCGGGAACCGCTATATCGAAGCAAACAGTTAGCATCAGATTCTACGAGAGAGGTCAGTATGCAAGAAAGCCAACGATCTGTACCCCACTCGCCCCATCGCACAGAAGGGCCCATCTGAATTGGGCCCGACATCACCCCCTGATCAATCGGCATGTGTTCTCTTCAGTGACGAATCGCGGTATAGCCTAAACGCGGATTCTCGACGTGTGTACATTTGGTGAGTGACGGAAAGCCGAAATCTTCCCTTCAACCTTAGAGGAATCGACCAGTATGGTGGTAGAGGACTCCTGGTTTGGGTTGGCGTCATGTTGGATGGATGCACGTGTTTCCAGGAGGCCCGATGACAGCACGGGGATGGCATCCTAGAGGCCCATGTGCGGCTTTTCAGGAGAGCTGTTGTCTCTGCAGTTCTTTTTCATGGACGATAACAACCATTCCGACAGGGCTCGGCAAGTCGACGAACATCTGGAGAGTAAAGATATTCATATCATAAGATGGAGTGACCCGCAAGATATCCGGATCGAAGCCCGATAGAGCATGTCTGAGACGCCCTGGGAAGAGCAATTGCAAGCCGACAGCCCTCTCCCAGAACACTCGATGAGCCTTGGTGTAGGAGTGTCACTTTTGAACCCGAACTCACATTCACAGCCTTGCAAATAGCTCCAAATTCGTGGAATCACTTATGGACTGTCATGCTGTCATAGCATATCATATGAATTTAAGTTAATGTGGTAGAGGATATTTCTTCTCCTCTTCTCCATTTTATGCACCAGCTATTATACGCGTATATTACGTTACCGTAAGAAACCGGGTGTTTAAATTATTGTATAAGTGATTGTACGATGTCTATGTATCATCCTGTGAAGTGCTTAATACAAAAGCTACTATAACTATCAAGAGCATAGGCGTAACCAAACGGGAGGGGCCTCTGGTCCGCCCCTCCCTTGAGGGGTATTGAATAAGAATTCAACGCTATATATACAGAAGGTGAATCAAAAGTTTTGCAACATTTGGATCACTTCGTGTCTTCACACGCATCTTTACGACGAAAGCTGACTAGCATTCAAAGTACACTATATATCAACAAGTAATTGGACACCCCTGCAATCGACGATATCTGCGGTCCTGATACACGTCACGGCCGCCGCCGTTAAATATCGTGTGGGAAACAACAACGCAACCAGTCGCATGCAATATGCCACGCAGTTCAGAGCTCTCTGATTTCGAGAAAGGTGTAATCGTCGGGTGTCACAGAAATGGCCGATCCATACGTGACATATCCAGCTAGTTGAAGTACCCAAAATCGACAGTGGCCTACGTGATTGGCAAGTGAAAGATGAGAGGTGACTGTCGGAATGTGCCCCGACCCGGCAGACCCACAAAACTGGGAGTTAGAGACCGACGGGTGCTGGCCAGAGAAATTCGGAAGAACCGCACCAAATCGATAGGCCACATCAGCGAGGAGTTTCAACAGGCATCCGGGAGTGTTCTTTCGATGAATACCATCCATAAGGAAGCCCACCTGCTCGGTTATCATGGACGTGCTGCCGCCCACAAGCCTTTGATCACCAAGTCCAATAGCGCTGCTCGGCTAACGTGGTGAAAAGAACGTCGACAGCGGACCGTTCAATAGGGGAAACAGGTTCTCTGGAGCGACGAATCAAGGTTCACCCTCTACCGTTCGGATGGCAGGGTCTGGGTTTGGCGTCTGTCTAGAGAACGCCTCCTGCCGGAAGGTATTGTGCCGACTGTGAAGTTCGGCGGCGATGGAATTATGCTATGGGGGTGTTTCTCCTGGTATGGCACGGGACCCTTGGTAGCAATTCCTAGTAGACTCAACGCCGAGACCTTACTACACCATTTTGGATGATTACGCGCTTCCTACGTTGTGGCAGTTTTACGGGGTAGACCCATGTTTCTTTCAGGATGACAATGCCACCTGTTATGTTGCGAGGTCCACCATGGCTTGGTATAGTGACAATGGGGTTAATCGAATGGACTGGCCTGCGCAGAGCCCGGACCTTAACCCTATCGAGCACCTCTGGGACGAGTTGGAGCGTCGACTTAAGGGTCCGAAATCGGTGAAGGAACTGACCTGTCTTCTCCAAGTCGAGTGAAAGAAAATACCGCTAGCCGTCGTACAATGCCTGGTTGAGAGTATGCCCTGGAGGGTCGCAGCTGTAATCGCTTATCGTGGAGGCTCCACCAACTATTGAAGGTGAATAAACTTCGTCTTCCTTTGCTATCACAGGTGTCCAATTACTTGTTGGTAGATAGTGTATATGCTATCGTGTTGCACCGTCTTTAGCCATCTGTCTGCCAGTTCTTCGATTCCACAGTTCTTGTCCTTCGAGGCGAAGAACTCCTTCCACCCAGCTGCCACCTCCTCATGGTTGTTCAAGTGCCACCCGCGAAAAGAAAGTGGACCATGGACCGGAACAGGTAATAATCCTACGGGGGCAAGGTCCGGACTATATCCTGGGTGTGGCATCAGTTCGATGCCCCCAAGTTCCTGGAGTTTTGCGTGGGTCGTTCGCGCGTATGAGGCCGAACGTTGTCCTGCTGTAGGAGAGAGCGCTTTCTGTTCACAGTGTCGGGTACTTCTCCAAAACGGCATACATCCGCTCCATCTGTTCAGAGTAGAGGTTGGCGTTGATGGTCCGACCGTCTGGAACAAATTCGTAATGGATTATCCCCTCGAAATTCCACCAGACGCAGAGCATGACCTTGTGCTCGAAGCGCCTACGTTTGGCAACAGGTTTAGGAAACTATCCGGGGCTCATCCACTGCCGTTGTGTGCTAGGATTACGGAAATAGACCCACTTTTCATCGCACGTAACAGTTCTCTTGATGAAACGTACATCGCGCGGGTTTTTTAGGAGTTTCGCTCGTACTTTCAATCGGCAGTTTGCTTCACTTCCTGTGAGACATTACGGTAGCTCCTATAGACCTTGCCGAGGTCCTGAAGGTGACGAACCACGGTGGTCTGTGATATGCCCAGCTCGCCTGATAATCTCCGAGTGCTGGTTGTCGGATTTGCCTCTACGGCCTGGTGCAAGACCTCCGAATCCATGCTTCGCGGCCTACCTGACCTTGGCTGATGTCGAGGTTTCTGTCACCTGGGTATAATTTCTTGAACCATCTGGTTGCGGTGTTGTGGTCCACGGAACCTTCCCCTTTCGCATGACAAATGTTTCGTGTTGCTTGAGCAGCGTTATGGCAGAGTTCAAACTCGTAAAGCAAAAGTTCCCTAATTAGCCGGTTGTGACTGTTTATCTTTCAGGCGTCCTAACCACAAACAGAACGGCGACATGCAATGCTGTTCACAGCAACGACTGCCAGTTTATATCCCTTTCGAATGACTACAGTGCGCGACTTGAACTAGTAGTTTAAACATGTGACATACCCGCCGCAGCACATGCGTTTATGCAAATATTGCAAAACTTTCGACTCACCCTCTGTATATGAATATATACACGGTCGAGTCACATTATTGTGACCACCAGCTAATATCCAAAGTAACCACCGTGTGCATCGCGGACAGCAGCTAGGTGGGCCGGGAGTGACTCAATAAGATGCTGGAAGGTGTTCACAGGTATGTGGAGCCATGCTGCCTGCAGTGCATCTGACAGCTGCTGGAGGGTGCGTGATGGAGGATCCGTGGAGCCATCAACACGATCGAGGTGGTCTCACAGATGCTCAATTGGGTTTAAGTCTGGGGAATTAATGGCCCACGGAAGTACTTCGAAGTCTTCATCGTGCTCTTCCAACCACTCTCAGACATTGCTAGCTGTGTGATACGTCGCATTGTCGTTCTGGAAGATCCCATCCGCCCCAGGGAAGACAATCAGCATGTATGGGTGCACGTGGTCTGCAAGGATGGATTCATAACGAATTCGGTCCATAGTGCCTTCCACAGGTATGAGTGGACCCAGAGAATACCACGAAAACATTCCCCAGACTATTACGCTGCCCCCACCAGCTTGTGTTCTTCCAGCAATGGTTGAAGAGATGTTCTCTGATGTTTCTCGCCTTATACGCCAACGTCCATCCGTTCGATGAAGCAGAAAACGTGACTCATCGGAGAAGGCAATCCTTTGCCAATCAGTGAAGGTCCAATTCCGATACTGCCGTGCAAATGTAAGCCTTTTCTGCCGATGCACCTTCGTTAGCATAGGTGCAGTGACCATCCGTCTGCATCGGAGCCCCATACGCAGCAGGGTTCGCTGAAGTGTCGTTTGAGACACACTTCCGGTAGCCCCCAGGTTCTTTCGGCCAGTGAGTTGCTCCACTTTAGCGTGTCGATCGGCCCTCACGCCCCTTCGAAGCCGACGTGTTTTTTTTTTTTGTTTTGTTTTTATTGGAGGTTTAACGACCACCGTGAGCAACTCAATGGGCTATAAGCAGTCGCCCGTCCCTAATTTAGGGTCACTGGTTCCAGGGAAGGGAGAGAGCCAGTGCCGTAAGACAAACACAACATCCATGCCTCACCGGGATTCGAACTCGGACCCCTTCGGACGAATGATCAGAGGCCAACGCCTTAGACCACTGCGCCACCGGGGCGGCGAAGCCGACGTTCACCTATCACATCGATGGCACGTGACGCTCCACAGTTTCCACGTCGCTTATTCGCAATGGTGTAGTTTCTCCAATCACGATACACTTTAACCACAGCAGCACGCGAACAGTCCACAAACTGCGCTTTTTCAGAAATACTGCAACCCTTGCCCCATAAGCCGTTAATAATTCCTTTTTTGGAATTCTGATAAATCGTTCTTTTTATCCATGACAGTAAGGAGTGATATGTTTTCAGAATGCCAATACTCCCCCACCTCCTCTGTATGCCCTCCAAGCCAGCTAACAACACGTGCCTTCTTTCATTAGCTACGCGCCGTTGACGTCAAAAGTAGGAGGTGGTCACAATAATGTGACTCGACTGTGTATATTAAAAAAAGTTTTTTCTCTGTAATGTTTTTTTTTCTTTTTTTTTTCTTTTTCATTTTTTGGGCTTGCGGTTCCGGGAGACGTTCCCCGGTGAACCAAATCCAAGCCCCCCCTCCCTTTCCTAAGAAATTTCTGGCTACGCCACTCAGGGGGAAATTCTATATTTAAAAGGTTTATGAAATAATTTTACAAAACAGCGCATTTCAGCATTTCTTAGATAATTGAAAGTTATTGTCAGTTCAAAAAAAAAATCTCAAGTTCCAAAGCATTTTGTTGCTTCGAAATATCACGCTGAGAATAAAAAGAACTTAATTTGTGATAAGACTTCCTACAGAAAAAATAAAATTATTACACACGTATTCAAAAAAAATAATGAGTTAAAAAAGAAAAGAAATGACTAAATCACTTTCATTAATGAAAAAAAAAATGATCATCGCAGAATTAGTTTTACCTTAAACGTGAGTGCAATTTCATAAGACTTTCTGGCTCAGTGGTTAAGACTTGCGGCATGTGTCGATCTAACCCAACTGACGTGAATTCGATCCCAGACACCAGCGCGAAAGTGATCTCTAGCGTAAGAGTTGAATAACACAGCGTATCTGATTTTGCGAAATTTCTGTATAAATACGGAAAATCTTGAAACCGAAATTTCTGAAATAAACGGAATTACTGACTACGGAAAATATGTGAAAATACGGAAGTTAAAAAAAACAAAAGAAACGGGCACTTTTAAAAACGGAAATTTCGTTAAAAGACGAGCGTTTACCGGTAACTTTGCTGCACGTTATTTTCAGAACTTTTCCGTGAATTCACACCACTTATTGTTTACAGTGACTGCTGAGATGACGCAAGAGTCACAACGGCAAGATGCAGCGATGTGCCAAGGTCAGTGTAGCTTAGTCGGGAGAATAACTTGCTCCGGAGCGAGGAGACGTGAGTTCGTATCACACCGCCAAAATGGGCTTATTTTTACAACCACTCTGTTAAATAGCTGAGCTTGGCGGGGAACAACGTAATGGAATCCATCACGAGGAACTATTTTTTCTATTATTAATAATATTCCTTATTTTACATTTAGAAATACAACGGCCGTTCCATAAAAACAGAGTAAAATCACACAAAATGAAGAAATATAGGTACCGCAAAATATGTTTTTCTTTCTCAAAGTATCTTCCCTCGGACGATATGCAACGGTCCCATCGTTCAGTCCACTTTTCAAAGCATGTCATGGAGGCATTTTGTGGAAGCTGCTTTACCGACCCTGTACAGCTTGAATAACGTCAACATCTGTGTTGAATCTTGTGCCACAGAGCTTCTTCATTACAACCAGAAATCGCACGGGGTCGGAACTGTAGGCAGGCTGTGGCATGATTTCAATACTGCATTGCGTAAGAAACTGTTGAACAAAAGCAGCCACATGTGGGCGGGCGTTGCCATGGTATAGGATCCACTTCTCCACCAGTTCCGGTCGCTTAATCGATATGTGTCGTCACAGTCGCTTCAAGACTGAATCGTAATATTCAGCATTGACAGTAATTTGTGGTGGAACAACATGCTGGTAGACTACACCTTTATGATCAAAGAAAATTATTATCATCACCTTCCCAGCTAATTTGGTTTAGTTGACTTTTTTCGTAAATGTGTGTTTCCAGACACAAATTGCACTCTTCGTGAGGGGTTCGAAATATTGAACCCATGTTTCATCGGCAGTTATTTCTGTGTTTAGAAAGTTTGGATTCTTTGCAGTCATTTGTTTCCACTCATGACACACCTGAACTCTGGCTAACAATTGTTCTCTCGTCAGGTGATGAGGTACCCATCTGGAACACACACGATGCAGAAGTAATTTGTCGGGTAGAATGCAGAATGCAGACGATTTTGAAATATTAGTTAACGCCGCTATGTCTTCACACGTTCGTCGATCTTTTTGCAATACGCTCCGTAACAACATTTTCAGGTCGACCTAGGAGCGAGTGCTGCTGACAAACGTCCTTTTTTGAAATCATGGTGCCATCTAAAAATCGTTGACTCACCCAAATATTCATCTTTGTAAGGTTTTTTTCATTAAATCAACTGTTTCTGGAGTCGTTTTACCCAGACGATAGCAAAGTTTTACCGCACAACGCATTTCACTTCTTAACTCTAAATCACTCACCTCCATAGCTATATGACGAAATGCAGACTTAACTGCGCAATAACAAAACCAGAATCGTCTGCCACGGCTAATAACTGTTGCCATAGATACTTCCTTAATTCAGTCAGTCGTCTGCGTGGTTATTTTTCCCCTTCGCACTGTTGCCAACTCAAAAAAAATTACTCTGTTTTTTGGAACTGCCTTTGCACTAATCCGATGATTTTCATTGCGTTTCTTAATCACAAAATACGAATATTTCTCTTCGCAAAGAGCAAAAACACAACTTTCAACCCACAGCTTGTTTACGTGCGCCATTTTCTAGCAGACGATATTTAGCTGCAGCAGATGTTTCTTTCGTATTCATCTAACAGGCTGTTGCTAGTTTCAATTCTTTGAACTCATTTTACTTTCTATAATTTCTTATCAAACACGATCTAAAGATACGTGAAAATCGTCTGTAATATATATAACCTATAAATAACTCAAAACTCTGTTCCAAGGAAATGTCTTTATTAGGGATAAAAACAGATGCCCTGAGAATATCCTAAAATGAGAAGTTTTACTATATTCCAAGAGTTCAGTCAACAGCTGAGATTGTTTCTCCCTCACAACGAGACCCTTCAACGTTAGGAAGTCAGCTTCGCCGATCGATGGTTTTTCATTTAACAAACTGTTGATTTCATGGCGGCCATTATTGGCTTTCTATTCATGGGCGAAAGCGGAAAGAGGGCTTTCTCGTTAATTGTTTCTCATTTCAGATTCCTCTTTTCCCTCTTCTGTGTTCTTACACAAAATCAAAACAAAAGTGGGCAAGTCATAAGACAGTTCAGTCGGAAGGTATTTTTGATTTCCGTTAAAATTAAATTCACTAAATGTTACCTTAAACTTAATCTACTTTTTCCAGTAGCAACGCCAGCCTCTAAAAATTCCTTTGATGCTGATTTTACCCGACGCTAATAATTTTATCCCTAGTCGAAGAACATTTTCAGGTCCCTATTGCGTGTAGTATTTATTCAATGTACTGGGGTTGGACACAATAATGTGAACACCATGCTCAGAGACGTGACTTTTAATGCAGCTGCGTACGTCACAATATCCAAAGGTATCCACCACCTTTTGGTTGTAATAGCTTTGTTTAGAACCTCAAGGTCCTGTTTAAGTGCATTTAAAGTGTCTTGTTGCAAAATATTTTTCAGGGTGACGACGAAATGAGCGACCTAACGGACTTCGAAAGAGGGCTAATTGTTGGTAGCCGGCTAGTTGGTGCCTCCGTGACAAAAGTCGCCAGGGTAGTGGTGGGTATCGAGAGCTACTGTGTCTAGCGTCATGACAGCATACCGTGTTCGTGGCAAAATCTCGTATGCAAAACACAAGAGCGGCCGGAAAACGATCTTTACTGAAGACCACGGCGCCGAAAACTAGTGCGGAGCTCAATCTGCATCTCCAAACCCTAGTATCAACGAAAACAGTTCGCAGGGAACTGCATAAGCAAGATATTCATGGCATAGCTGTTATTGCAAAACCTCTGGGGACCCGGATGAATGCACAACGGCGACGGCAGTGCTGCCAGGAGCATACAACGTGGACTGCCGATGTATGAGAGCGTGTACTGTGTTCGGATGAATCCACATTCACACTATTTCCCACCGCAACACGTGTTTACGTGTGAAGAACAGCGTCTAAAGCGTACAACTCAGGCTGAATGCCCCCCAACAGTGCAGCATGGTGGTGGTTCTGTCATGCTCTGGGCTGTCATATCGTTGTTTCAGCAGGTCCCCTGATCACCTTGAAAAGACGGATGACTGGCAGGGCGTATGAAACCATTTTGGCAGACTAAGACCATCCAATGACTCACGCATTGTTTCCTGCACGGGGTGCCATCTATCAAGATGATAACGCCCCAATTCACAGAGCTCGGAATGTCCAGTTATGGTTTGAGGAACATGAAGACGAACTGTTACACGTTCCTTGTCCTCCCCAACCACCAGACTTAAACATCATCGAGCCACTGTGGTCTGTGTTGGAGAACAGAGTGAGATCTCTTTTTCCTCCTCCTGCATCTCTCAAGGACCTGGAGCAATTTCTGCATGAAGAATGGTGTAACATTCCACTAACCATCACCCAGGATTTGTATGCGTCCATTCCAAGGCGAATTCAGGCGGTTTTGAGTGCCAAAGGTGTTCCCACACCCGTACGTAACACCTTCTATTCTTAGGTGTTCGCATTATTCTGCATGTAGTATGGGAACCATAGATACGGAACGAATGTCTATGTCAAGTTATTATTTCTTCGTAATTTTAGCTTGCTTACGTCGTTTTTTCTTTCTTTCCTTCAAGTCTGTTTTTGAATTTTAGTTTGTAACCTCAGAAGATATCTCTGCCGCCCTGGTGGCGCAGTGGTCTAAGCGATGGCCTCTGATCATTCGTCCGCAAGGGGTCCGGGTTCGAATCCCGGTGAGGCATGGATGCTGTGTTTGTCTTACGGCTCTGGCTCTCTCCCTTCCCTGGAACCAGCGACCCTAAATTAGGAACGGGCGACTGCTTATAGCCCATTGAGTTACTCACGGTGGTCGTTAAACCTTCAATCAAAAAAAAAAAAAAAAAAGATCTCTCCCTCATCTTTGAAATTATAATTATAAAAATGGTGTGTTTCTACTACCCTCTTAGATATTCGCTCAGAGTACTCTCTTCATTTCGCAGAAGTACAAACACTTAATTTGACGAAGAATTCATTTTACATAACAAAATTTCAGTGAATTCGAGAAGTTCGCATACATTTACCCAAGTTCCTTAGAATCTTAGATGTCTGCACCCGTCATATGTTCCAACTGTTTAAATATTTTTGGAGGAGGAAGCCCCCCCCTTCCTCCTCCAAAAAATATTGGGGGCTAAAAGGTGGACTCAAAGAAAAGTAGGGTAGGGGAAGCCCAACCGTCCCCGGTAGCACAGTGATGTCGAATCGACGTCGATTCTTGGTTACCAGGTCGATATTACGTCGATGCATAATTTTCGACGTGAAATTGATGAGACAGAATGTCAAAAAAAATCATTACATTGAATTTCAGTATTCATGTAGACTGTTTTACGCAGTTTATCCCTTTAGTTCCATTAGGTCGAATAATCGATTTTTTTATGCGATCTGTAAGCATCGCGCGCCTAGCCTTTATAACCTATATAAATAGGCCTAGCCTTTGCAACCATTACGCCAAACTTTTTGGATGCTGGGGTGTTGGTCGGTTGTACCATTTCTGTTGTAAGACGAGATTCTTTCCTGTCTTGTTTGAAGTTGTTGCTTTTTTTTTTGTTTTTGTTTTTTTGTTTAAGTATGTTTATAAGAAGTTGAGTCTCGTTCCTTTAAGTAGAATTGCTTTTTAAGATACATAATGTGTACTAAGGATGCATATCTTAATTAGGGATAGGCCTAGCGCGATGCTGACAGATCACCAAAAATTCTGTGAAAATTTTGAGAACTATGTGTCTTTTCGAATGCTTCCGAAAACACTTGGATGTTGAAACAATAAAAAAATTATATGATTTTGTAATCGTAGACAGCGTCATAGAATCGTACTACAAATACGCATGCATTCTAGGTTTAATGCTACGATTAAAAGTTTAGAATTTAATGTTTCAACATGTAAATTGCAGAGAAAACGTAGATTCGACATTACAACAGTACTAGAATCGATGACTAAACTGCGTAATATCAACGTAGAATCGACGTCTACACTACGTAGCAACGATGTATATGTTTCTCTCGAAAGGTCAAATCTTCGTCTACTGTTGACTTGATATCGATTTCATCGGTTTAAAATTCGACGTCGAATCGATGTAATGTGCTATCGGGGGTAGCGTCGCGCCTGATTTTATTTTTAGCTGAATTGGTGGCTGAGATGTCAGATGCGCGGGCTTCTGCTTAAAACTTCACAGTTGGGCCACGGGAAACTAAAATTGGAAGAGGTCATGACACCTGAACGCGACGTTTCATGTAGTCAGTTATCCAGGCTTGTACCGGAAAAACTTGGGACCCGCAAAAAAAAATTTCGAGACCCCTTTGCAAATATCTATTAGCTTTCAATTACTGAAGTTTTTAAATTCTATAGCATTAACTGGGTTTTATGGGCGTTTTAATAATTCAGATTCTTTGGAACCTACAGGTACTTTTGTAATACCAAAATTATTGCACTTTATTGCATAAAACACAAATGTGCACGTTGTAATTAGTAAAATGGCTGCCGAAGTTTTGTGCCAACAGAAAGTGCTACAAAATATTAGGTGTGCAACTTATTTCTCGGCCACAGGCACGACACGTTGACAGCAAATTATAGCAAATCGAATACGTACCTAATCAGGGAAATAATCCCCGTCATGTTGGATACATTTGAGCCATCGGTCAGGGAGCTGCTGAATGCCACTGCGAAAAAAAGAGGGCTGTTTCGAGTTGATAAATACTTGTGTGGACCTCCTCGACAGAAGTGAAGTGCGTATCACTCTGGTGATGTTGCAGGGAGCAAAAGAGGTGATAATCCGACGGGGCGAAGTCTGGAGAATACGCCGGGTGGGACAAAATTCCCCATCCCAGGTAGGTGATCGTGTTTAAAGTCGTTTCCCCGGTGTGAGGACGCGCGTTATCATGAAGCAACAGGACCGACCTTCTGCCCTTGCCGGTGTATGGCCTTTTTGCCTCCATTGCGTCACTCACACGAATGAGTTGCTGACAATAACGCTCAGCATTGACCGTTTCACCAGGTTTGAGCAACTCATAGTGTGCGACACCGCGCTGATTCCACCATATGCGCAGCAACAACTTCCTGGCTTGGATATTCGGTTTGGCAGTACTGGTGGTAGACTGACCTGGATAAACCCACGATTTGCGCCGCTTAGGATTATCGTAGAGGATCCACTTCTCATCACAGGTTAAAATCTTGTGGAGGAAATCCTTCTTCTTGAATCTAGAGAGCAAGGACACAGCAACTTTGTAGCGCCTAGACTTGTTCGCGAATCCTGTTTGAAAAAACTCTTTCTCTATACAAAGGTACTACTCAACATAGTCTCAATCACAAGCGATGCATTTTCGCCATCGTTGAACCCAACTCTCGAATCCTCTTTGAAAAAACTCTTTCTCTATACAAAGGTACTACTCAACATAGTCTCCATCACAAGCGATGCATTTGCGCCATCGTTAAACCTAACTCTCGAATCCTCTTTGAAAAAACTCTTTCTCTATACAAAGGTACTACTCAACATAGTCTCCATCACAAGCGATGCATTTTCGCCATCGTTGAACCCAACTTTCGAATCCTCTTTGAAAAAATTCAGGTGCGGACTGTTGTACCCACTTCTTCACAGGCACTTTCACCTCGTCTCTGTCATCAAATCGTTGTCCCCAGGGACTATCAGACTCAGTGTCGGTTCTTCACTTATTTCAACATCTCGTTTGAGCCAGCTCTTTAGACCCAAGACCGGACAGCTCAGAGGGGGCTGCTCTGACACCGAATGCGCATTTACACTGACATTTTGATCACTTGCATGTCGCAACCTGTCGCACATATCAGGTAAGTTTCCAGCCAAGACCAGCAGGCCTGCATGGTGTTGCAGTTTTCACAAACAGTAGTGTAGTTGCTTGTTTGTTATGTCTTTCTGCTAACTCGTATGACACTAAATGTTAACCATTCTTTATTTTTCCCTTAATCATCTGCAACAATGAAATGATTTCATTTCTACTATATGGTCTCTTTTCAGGTCAAATGCTACACGTACATTCCATTGAACCACCCCTCCTTGCACGACGTGGAAAGATGACAATAGCAACATGTGCCATAGAAGAAAACTCGACAAAAGAAAGGAATATTTCTCGTTTGTAATGAACAGTTTAGAAGCACCCTCAATGTTTAAGTCAACTACTGACGATTCTGTTATTTGATGCACTGGAACTTATTTGGTGAAACTGGTTAACCACAACAATGTGCAATTTAAATTAAGTACACATTTCAACGTTTCATGCACAATAATTGCTGCTAATCATAAGCTGAAGTTTCCCTGCAACATCTTCATCAGACTTCTCATTAGAGTACTGCAGCACACAGAGGTTACCCTCAGTTACAGATGCTTTTCTTAAAAATATAGCAAATCAGAGCAACTTTATGTACTGACACCAATGACTCATCCATTAGGAGAGAATTTGCCATTGGTCCACTTTCTCCTGACATCTTCGAAATTTCCAAGACTTAAAATTTTAAAAGTGGGTTTCACACCTATTGATGAAATGAGTTTCTCTAGACAAAATGATTCAGCTGCAATTCATGAGGAATTTATCTAGTTCCATGCGGTGTGTCTAATATAAGGTGTTTCCGAAAGGTCTTGTCAAACTGTCGGAACGTGTTCTACTGCGCATAATTATGAACAAGTTAGTAAAATCATTCAATGCATTGATTATGATACGGTTTCTAACATACCAGAAATCATTACTCAAGTTATGAGGATAATGGCAGTGGAATAAATCTCGCTCCTGTGATCTGACCTTTGACCCCATTTCTATTATATTAAACAGAATTGGTTCAGTATAGCTCCGGAACAACATACTAACGTTTTGTCGCAATAGAAGCATTTTTATTCGAGTTATGAGGATAGCGGTTGTGGAATAAATCTCGTTGCTGTGCCTTGACCTTTGACCCCATTTCGATTATATTAAACAGAATTGGTTCAGTATACCTCCGAAACAACATGTTAAAGTTTTGTTGCAATCGAATCATTTTTACATAAGTTATGACGCATAAGGGCAATGGAATGGATTCCTCTCCTATGTCCTGACCTTTGACCCCATTTCGTCCATTTTCAATAGGGTTCGTCCCCAGGTGGTCTCCTACCACATACTAAAATTTCATCGAAATCAAACCATTTTTACGCGTGTTATCGTGCCGACGGACAAAGCTCGAGCATTACGCTTCTTCAACCTAGGTTGGAAAGCGTAAAAAGGTTCCTATGAACGTCGGGTGTGAAACCTTTCCCTTCCGAGTTACAGCACATTTTGGGAATGCAACTAAGAAAGCCTACTACCGTCATGACGCAGTTGTCGAATCGCGAACCTCTTGTCTGTGTGGAGGGTGACTAATGGGTTCAATTCCCTTTGTTGCCCATCTGGTTAGAGCGCTTTCCAGGAGTTTCCACGAATGTTGCGTGGATGTATTCCCAAATCAACCCTGGACGTCTAAGCCGTTTTCTAGAGTTTCCTCCCGCGATTTGTACCCTTTTCCCAGCATTGGGCTGGCCACCCAGTCTAGTGTATACCCTGCTGAGGATCCTAATGGAGGCCTGGAGGGCAAGACATCTTAACGGTCTTTAATTCCATGTGAAGAATTATGAAAGCCTATGAAGTTGATTAATTTTTATTTCAGCTATCCTGCCACAAGCGATTGATGGGAACAGTTATGTTCCCATCTTATGCCAGTATACATACCCCTTCTAGGCCTACAGTATATCTCTGTAGGAAATCGCTGGCTTGCTTTCGTCAGTTGAATCTCCATCCGCTCGCATGCCGCAACCAGTTTCACACGAGTGGGTATTCCAATGTCGCAATGCATCCTCTCCTCCGTTTAGGGGTCCTACCATCTCTAGACAGCAATCTAATGATAGTGTACCTCTCAGAAATGTCCATGGATACTTTCACCTCTTCAGTGCACAGCCTAAAGGCTATCCAACTTTTAAATTGATATTTTTGCTCTACCACAGTTTCAGAGTTCGAGGAGCTAAGCTCACGAATTCCCCACTGGAGGTGCTTAGGTCGAGCTGATGAAATAGACCCTTTGGCACTTACACCATTCCCATTGCTTCCGCATTGCTACGGGCTGTCTCAGTGGCGTAGTTTTCTAAGCGTTGATTTCTGGCCGTTCGTCCAAGATGGATTCGATTCACCGGTGAGGCGTGGATGTTGTGTTTTATTTACCGCGCTGGCTCTCTCTCTTCTATGGAACTAGTGGCTCTAAATTAGGGAAGGGCGACTGCGTATAGCCCATCGAGTTGCTCACGGTGGTCGTTAAACCCCCCAAATAGCCGACGCGGCGGCGTAGTGGCCTAAGCGATGGCTAATGACTCTTCGTCTGTGAAGGGTCCTGGTTCGAATCTCGTGAGTCTCGGATGTTGTGTTTGTCTTACGGCACGGGCTCTCTCCATTCCCTGGAGCTAGTGGCCCTAAATTAAGGACGTGCGACTGCTTATAGCCCATCGATTTGCTCACGGTGGTCGTTAAACCCCCAAATTGCCGCCCCGGTGGTGCAGTGGTGTAAGCGATGGCTTCTGATCATTCGCCCAACGGAGGGGTCTGGGTTCGAATACCGGATAAGGCATGGATGTTGTGTTTGTCTGACGGCTGCCCCGGTGGCTCAGTGATCTAAGCGACGGCTTCTTCTCATTCGCCCAACGGAGGGTCTGGGTTCGAATCCCGCGTAAGGCATGGTTATTTGTGTTTGTATTTCGGGGGTTTATTCGCTGAGTTCCTTGTTCACCTATGTACATTGCTGTCGTTGAAGCACAGAATGTTCATACTGTATATATCTGTTAACCAAGTCCAATAAATAATTTAATTTAAAAATACAAACCTGCAATCAACCCCACCCCCCAAATGAAAAAACAAGATAAAAACATCGCTATGAGCCTCCATTCTCCTGGGAAACAGCTGGTGTGCTACTTTACTTTTTTATTTTAATTGGGGGTTTAACGACCACCGTGAGCAACTCAGTAGGCTATTAGCAGTCACCCGTCCCTAATTTAGGGCCACTGGTTCCAGGAAAGGGAGAGAGTGGGCCGCAGGTGGCCTAGTGGGCAACGTTCGTGACTGCCACGGAAGGGACTCCAGGTTCGATCCCAGTCAGGTATGAACGCTCGATCCACTAAATATCCGCCATGCGTCGGATGGACACGTTAAGCCTTCGGACCCCAGGTACTGCCCCCCCCGGTAATAAATAAGGGCGTCTTCCTCCCCCTTTCTACTTCGCTTCCGTGTCACTTTCCTATTGGGCACTCTAGCCCAAATCTCTTAGCTTCCTATTTCTAAGGGTTGTTTAAGACCTGGGGTCAGACACTCCCTTCCTAAAATCCTCTACATATGATCTGATGTGATCTGATGGGCACATTAAGCCGTCGGACCCCGGGTACTGGGCCCCCGGTAGTAAATAAGGGCGTCTTCTACCTCGCTTCCGTGTGACTTTCCTATCGGGCACTCTAGCCCAAATCTCCTAGCTTCCTATTTCTAAGGGTTGTTTAAGACCTGGGGTCAGACACTCCCTTCCTAAAATCCTCTACATATGATCTGATCTGATGGGCACATTAAGCCGTCGGACCCCGGGTACTGGCTCCCCGGTAGTAAATAAGGGCGTCTTCTACCTCGCTTCCGTGTGACTTTCCTATCGGGCACTGTAGCCCAAATCTCCTAGCTTCCTATTTCTAAGGGTTGTTTAAGACCTGGGTTCAGATACTCCCTTCCTAAAATCCTCTACATATGATCATGATCAAGGAAGGGAGAGAGCCAGTGCCGTCAGACAAAGACAACATCCATGCCTCACCGGGATTTGAACCCGGACGAATGATCAGAAGCCATTGCTTAGACCACTGCGCTACCGGGCGGCGACTTTACTATACACCCTGTATAGAGGATGTTCACACATTTTAAAAACGTTTTTGATAAGAAATTATGGAAAATAAAAGGAGTTCAAAGAATTGAAACTGGCAACAGCGTGTTAGATGAACACGGAAAAAGCATCTACTGCAGTTAAACATCGTCTGCTAAGAAAATGGCACATGTAAACAAGCTATGGATAAAGGGTTAGGTTTTGCTCTTTACGAAGAGAAATATTCGTATTCTGTAGCTAAAGAACACTGAGTAAAGTCATGGAATTAGCATTTCTAAATGTAAAATAAGCAATATTATTAATAACAAAGGGGAAAATCACCAAGCATTGCTTTTAACAGAAAAAAAAAAGAACAAATGAATATCCAAAGAAGATACTACTTTCACGACTATTTCAAAAGTAAGGTCTTTGATCTTAAAAGAAAATCAATTGACCCAAAGAACAATCGCTAAGTCTTTAAATATCTTCGTATCAACTGTAAACAAGGTAACACACAAAGATTTGAATTTGGAAAAAGAAAATGTTGACTGCCTTTTGCCTAGACCCGTGGCTGAGCACCGAACACGGTGTAGACTTCTTCATGAAAATCACTTAGCCGGAGACAGATTGAAATTTTTTGTGACTGTTGATGAAGCATGGATCTTTCTAAACGATTCTAACAAAGAAATGTCGATACTATCGCAAAAGAGCAGAAAAAGACTTACAAACTTGTTTCCAAGAATCCAAAGAAAGTTTCAGTAAAGAATTCATGATTGTTGCTGGTTTCCCGTACAATAGGAAATTAAAGTTAAGAAAAGTTGAAAAGAATGTTAGAATCAATTCTACATATTACCAAAAAAGTGTTTCAACTCCTTTATTAAAAGAGAAAATACAGGGTGTTTCATTCTCTACTTTACCCGGCATTTTTGTAATAACTGGACGAGGAATGAAGATATCGTAACGAAATTTGAACTGGACTTACCTTAGGCTGTGAGGAAGGAGATGACATCATAGCACGTGTTGGAAATGGTCACCATTTGCGTCCAGGCAGAGCTGAACACGACGCTCGATATTTCTGAAGGTTCTGGTCAGCATGTCCCCAGGAATTGCCTGAATTTCTTGAATGATATTGGATTTCAGTGCGGCGATGGATCGTGGATTATTGCCGTAAACTCTACCTTTCAGATAGCCACAGAGAAAGTAATCGAGCGGCGTCAAATCTGGAGACCGCGGAAGACTTGTCGCAGCTCTGTAACAAGTGCTTGTGGATAAGCCGGCTTCCTGTGACACACGTTGTAGGGACTTTTTGAGAGACAGCTATAACCGCTGCCTCACATTCTCGACCGTTTCATGCGCGTCACACAAACTTCCCGTTGTTTCCAATTTCCGTGACATGGCCAGAATGCAGGGCTTTTTGATGGTGGTTTCCGACCTCCAAACCTCTTAAAGAATTCTTTTGAAACGGCTTCAACGATTTAGTCTGCCAGTACGTCCACACAATATACACTCGCTCCACTAGAGTATACCGGTTCATTTCAACGTTTTCTGTTCTCCGACAACACACACAACCGTACTGTTCCACGAGCGGCAGAACAACGACCGTATTGTGTCGGCAGACTCAGTAAACTGACAGACGCCCGCTCGTCCGGCAGGCGATGAGGAATCGCGATACACTAGCGCCGCCACTTCTCTCTGACCACGCCCACGATGCCGGCGCAACTAAATATCGCTTCCGTTTGCGTTCTCACAGCCTGTCCAGTTCAAATTTCGTTACGATATCTTCCTTCCTCTTACAGTTACTGCAAAAATGCCGGGTAAAATAGTGAGTGAAACACCTTGTACCATTCCTTTCCTTCAAAAAGTAGAACTTCACCAGGATAAGACTACCAGTCATGCATCCAAATCTACCACTCTATTTTTTGAAAAAATGAAAAAGAGTCGGGTATCGATTTTGCTCGTATTCCTTAAAAGTCCCCTGATGTGTCACCAATATTGTGCCTTCGGACTGCTAAAATGTGCGCTTTCTAAACGCAGACCTAAAACAATGATTGGACTATGAAAAGCAATAGAAGAGAAGTGGGATGAAGTAGCAAATTTGAAGAAATGCCCTGTTATCTTGGAAATCTAGATGTCGGTTCATAGTCCAGAGAAAGAGCTACCAGATGGAACATCTAAGAAAGAAATAATTTTATTTTAAACATTAATTATGTTGCTGGAAAATCCTTCTAAAAATGGGTGAACATTCTCTGTATATAGATGAGAGTTCCCCGCTCTATGTTCATGTGACTTTTCTTTAACGAGAATAGACAGTAAAACAAGTTCCCAAAGTTTGATCAGCCATTTTACAAGCACCTTGTTGTTGTTTTGTACACATGTTATAATGCACGATATAATGCAAAAACATGTTTCAAAACTGTAAAGATTTCTTCAGCCGTACAGAGTGTGCTTAAGTGTGTTTATGCAGAAATGCTCTCGTGCTCACAAGTTGTTAGTGATTTGACTTCCAGTCCATTTTCCCGTAGCTCGTGAAAGCAGCTAGGCGACACCAATGACTGTCAGCATATCCAATGTCATAACGGATGGAATGTAAATGCGCCAGGTGGCCTAACTAAGTTGGGACGAAACTGCAATCGGCGCTTAATGATTATTATTGCAAGTAGCTCCACAGAGCTGAATAGTGTTATCCAGGAATTTGTCTCTTGATTGAAAAGTTTGACGACTACCGTGAGCAACTCATTGGACTATAAACAGTCGCCTGTCCCTAATTTAGGGCCACTAGTTCCAGGGAAGAGAGAGAGAGAGAGAGAGAGAGAGAGAGATCCAGTGCCTTATAAGCACACCGTACAAAAAATTAGTCACCCCTGTAAGTACACACCTAATAACGGGTGACGACTCCCCTTGCCTTCATAACCGCATGAATCCGGCGTGGCAGAGACTCCACGATGTTGTGGATGTATTGAACATCGATTTGCAGCAACTCGTGCGTCAACTGGTCCCGAACTTCCGCCAGAGTACGCGGGTATCTATTCCGGCGTTTCACCTTCTGTTTCAAATGATCCCATAGATTTTCAATAGGATTTAACTCTGGGGATTCGGAGGACCAGTCGAGGGGAGACAGTGTTGCTGATTGTTCGTCGAGTCACCTAGACACAGTTTTAAGCCCTCTGCGCACGGCAACTGTCGTCTTGGAAGACAGGAGTGGCAATGTGGTGCTGCTCCTGGAGATGTAAGGCAAAGGGCAACACTTCGTCATTCAGAATGAGGAGGTACGCACGCTGGTTCAAATTCGTCGTCACTCCAACGGGAGGGCCCCATTTTGTGGTACGAAAAATAGCCCCAAAACATCACAGGATCCCATCCAGCTTGAACACCTTCGACACAATCAGGATTAAGGGCTTCATTGGGCCTGCGATGCACTCGCTCGTCGCCTCCTATCATTGCAGTACAAACAAAAACGAGACTCACACCAAATTACTCGTTTCCAATCCTCCACAGTAAAGTTTTGGTGGCCGCCCCGGTGGCGCAGTGGTCTAAGCGATGGCCTCTGATCATTCGTCTGTAAGGGGTCCGAGTTCGAATCCCGGTGAGGCATGGATGTTGTGTGTGTCTCATGGCACTGGTTCTCTCCCTTCCCTGGAACCAGTGACCCTAAATTAGGGACGGGCGACTGCTTATAGCCCATTGAGTTGCTCACGGTGGTCGTTAAACCTCCAAAAAAAAAAAAGTTTTGGTGCTTCTGAGCCCATTGATAACATGCGACTTTTTTTTTTTTGGTTGGAGGTTTAACGACCACCGTGAGCAACTCAATGGGCTATAAGCAGTCGCTTGTCCCTAATTAAGGGTCACTAGTTCCAGGGAAGGGAGAGAGCCAGTGCCGTAAGACAAACACAACATCCATGCCTCACCGGGATTCGAACCCGGACCCCTTTGGGACGAATGATCAGAATTCAAACGGCATTCATTGAGAAACAAATATATGCAAGTATTTACAATCACCGGGTTGTCGTCGAGCGTTGGCGATCCCTTCATGCTTTTCACCTGACAAAGCAATTAACAGAAGTAACAAAAAAGGGACGCATATATAGGACTGTTCATAATAGTCAGTGAAAGTCAGTCGGGGAATGTTCAAATTTAGGAGGAACAGAACACAAAGTGATCAATTGTTGAAGAAATGTAGGAATATCACTGATAAAGAAGGGAATAAAAGCCAGCTTGATGTTGGGTGCCGGCTTCGCAGAAAAAGCCCGTCGTGGAAAGCCCTATGATTCACTGTGAATGAAGGAGCTCACCATAGGAAGACACAAGAAGTTCAGCGATAACTACGCACAAAACGATGCGACACTGTTAACACAACATGCGACATTCTCATCACGAGAACGAAACACTAGTCACACTTCCTGGTGATAAAAGAAAAAAAACACAATAAACACATACTACAAAAAGACGTTCTTAACAAAAAAATAAAAACAAAAAAACCTTGGTCTCCCCCCCCCCCCAAAAAAGAAAAAAAATCGTGTGCACGTCCATTTCTATGGACAAAAGAAGAGCGTTGAAACGTTGCTACAGACGTATTTTGCCTGTAGCAGCTAAACAAACAAAAACTGATTTGTATAAAACGAAGCATCATTGGGGTGATTGAATATGGTCTGCAAGTTTAGGCATCAGTACCTTAAGCATATATTTTGTCCTTCTACCATATTGAATGGCCCAAGACTGCGGAGAGACATTACTAAAGACTTCCTCAAGCGCTGCGAGTTATTGAACCATTTCGGGAAGGCGCTATAAATTCTTCCGCACACATGATATTTGCATAATGTTTCTCTTTTTCGGACACTGATAGAGATATATTAATTCAGGGCGAGTAAATGGCGAATTGGGGACAGTGCTGTCCTGGAAAGCTTCTGGAAAGTCAAGAAGGGTGTGGGTCATTCGCCTTCTGAAGAAGCAGAATGCGATTCACTATCATGGGCAGTTTCCATGCTTTCTTCTGCCGAATCGGTAAGGATGCCATAGGTGTTGGATGTGGAAACAGCGTATTGACTGTCCTGGCTAGGTGAAGCAGAAGAACGTCGAGAGTGCGGGGTTAAAGTGCGTTTTTCTGTGTCGTAAACTGGAACGAGCAGACGCACGAGTACATCGTGGTGAAGCTGCAGAAATAGAGCGTTTATTAGCTGTCTGAGACTGGGCGGCGTGTTGAGGTGGTAGCAGATGTGGAAAATTTGAAGTGTCCATATCAAGGGGCTTATGTAAACCCACTGCAGTAGAGGTCAAAGTCGGACATGGTCGAACATTATCAAATTGACGAGATCAGGATCTGAAGCAATAGGATTACCAGTAGAAGTAGAGTCTGTAGAACGTATTACAGGTGGTTTTCCTGCAGTTCCTGGTTGAGCAGCAAATAAAGCCAATGAAGGTTCCTGTAGGCTGGAAATAGAAGTAGCAGCGGCAGCAGAACTGTCCTGTAGAACACGATGTGGGCATTCTGACACGACATGCACTTCAGCCTTACACATAAAGCACTGGACACCCGCAAACACATTAAAAACGAATGTGCGGGTGCCAATGCTAAGTTCCATGGATGTGGAACGTTCAACAATAGCTTCATCATTAGAGAATATGATACGGTACTGTCAACGTCCTCCTTGCACTGAACTGTAGTGCGAGTCGCGACCTAAAGCTGGAAGAATTTTCGTTTTACCAATCACTCGTCCAAACGACCCTAATGCTTTAATTAGTATTGAATCCGGAATAGCTGTCGGAACCGGCGAGACTGTAACAGTAATAGGCCTATGTGAAGCAGGAATAGGTTGTAAATGGAAATGTCTAATATCAATTCCTGACTGAAGAATTTTATCAACAGTAGCGGAGTCTGTAAATTGCACTATAATTCACCCTCCCATACGAATAATAGAGACTATCTGTTTTTCGGGAACAACTTTATAAATAGCATCTAGATAAGGTGGGCGGGGGTGTCGGGTAACGATTGAAACAAGACACTAAGAAGTAATGCAGAGTTATACTGCTTACCTTCATGAGATTCTTCAGAAACCAAAATCTTCAATATTTCATTCACTCTGGTAAGTTCAATGTTACCAGAAAGTGAAGTAATCTGCTGAGATAAGTCCCCAACAACAGTCCCAAATGCAAGCGAGGGTGGAGTTGGTTCCATCAGTATATGGAACGTTGCTTGTAGAAGACATACACTGGCGTGCAAAAATTAAGAACGAGACGGTTTTTCGAATGTAACGTCGTGCAGAAGTGCTCCACATCGACTCAAATCATACCATAAGATCCCCAAGATGTAAGAATATGGGACAAGTGAGCAAAACCGTCCAGACAAGGAATCCAAAGGATACAAAGGCACTTTATTGAAAAGGTAGCTTCGAGCACAACTGGACAGAAACGTCCATGGGACAGGCGGCTTCCAAGAAAAATCCAGTCTTTAGTAGGGGATATGATCACCCCTGACTGCGTTGCAGGATTTACAACGTCTGTCCATGCTGAGGACGAGGTTGCCAAGGAGCTGTTGAGGCATCGCGGCCCATTCCTGTTGTAGCGCCAATCGCAGCTGCGGAATCGTTGCTGGCGGCTGGTGACGTGCTGCCAAGCGTCTCCCGAGAAGTTCCCACATGCGTTCGATTGTATTTAGGTCAGGGAACCTTGCGGGGCAGTCCATGCGTTGAATATCTTCACTCTCCAACAGCTCTGCGACAGCCACTGTACGATGAGGTGTAGCGTTGTCGTCCATGAAGAGGAAATCAGGACCCACAGCACCTCTAAACAGACGCACGTGAGGCAGGAGAACCTCGGTACAATAGCGGACACCAGTGACAAACTCCTTGGAAGATGTGGAGGTCCGTACGGCTACCAAGCATGATACCGCCCCAAAAGAGAACTCCGCCACCTCTAAACCGGTCCCTTTCGATTATGTTGGAGGTGTGATTGCGTGTTCCCTGCTCTCTCCAAATGTGTATATGACCAAAATCGCTCGTCAGACTAAATCGGCTCTCATCCGTAAAGAGAACTCGACCCCATTCCTGATGTGTCCAGTTCTTGTGTTCCTGGCACCACTGAAACCGCCGTCTCCGATGAGCAGGCGTTAATAGCACACACCGTACTGGTCGTCGTGCAAATAGACCACCTATGTGCAGCCTCCTGGCCACGGTAAAACGCGATAACGGACGTCCAGCTGTCTGTTGCATGTGCCTTGCGATTTCTCCCGCTGTCTGTCGTCTATATCTTCTCGCCTGTAGGACAATATACCGGTCGTCCGCCGCCGTGGTTGCTCGTGGACGACCACTGCTAGACTCTCGGACAGCTTTTCCTGCCGTTGGAAATGCTCTCCGAGCTCGTAAAACGATGCTGTGAGCGATCCCGAACTTCTCGGCCACACTAGTCACACTTCGACCTTCTTCCAACTGCCCAATGACGCGACCTCGGGTAAAGTCATGCACATGTCGTCTACTGGATTGCCTGTTTGCCATATCACACGGTGGCAGCAACTCGACGTCGTTTAAGCCGATGTACACCGTGCAATAGCTTTCACCGAATTGCTGAGCGTACACCGCCCGTGTGCTTTATACTTTTCCGACAACCCCCCCCCGTCATGCTGCATATATGCGCGTACCCTACCGTACCGGACCCTAGTCTATCCCCTGAGTGGTATTTCGGTCCGTTCTGCCTGCTCGCTCCGCTGTTATGCTAATTTCTCTTCTTAGTCCTTAATTTTTGAACTCCATTGTAGTAGAGATATCAGGAAGCACAGGTGAGGAAGCGGGCACATTCAAACCTGATGAATGCAAAGTAGTAGAACTAGAAGACGATAAAGCAGCATGTGAAGCGGTAGAGACGATAGTAGAGGTTGCGGCTATTTCGGCCACGAACCTTAACGTGAGCAAGTGCTGCACCTTGAAACACTCAAAAAGATCAAACCGCAAACCTGTGGCTGTCCACAATCACTGCTTGTGAAGTTGAAAGGAGTGCAGAAAACAACAAAACAATACCAGGAACACTTAAACCAACACAAAAATATCCAAGGTCAAGCAAGAATCGACCATCACTCGGGAGTTCAACGATTATGCGACTTGTCCTTATCACAATTCAAATGGTATTTATTGAGAAACAAGTATTTGCAATCACCGGGTTGTCGTCCAGCGTTGGCGATCCCATTATGTTTTTCACCTAACAAAGCAATTAACTGAAGTAACAAAAAAGTGACGCATATATAGGACTGTTCATAAACGTCTGTGAAAGTCAGTCGGGGAATGTTCAAATTTCGGAGGAACAGAACACAAAGTGATCAATTGTTGAAGAAATATAGGGAATCACTGATGAAGAACGGGGAAAAAAGCCAGCTTGATGTTGGGTGCCGGCTTCGCAGAAAAAATCAGTCGTGGAAAGCCCTATGATTCACTGGGAAGGAAGGAGCTCATCATAGGAAGACCCAAAAAGTTCAGCGATGACTACGCACAACACGATGCGACACTGTTAACACAACATGCGACATTCTCATCACGAGAAGGAAACACTAGTCACACTTCCTGGTGATGAAAGAAAAAAACACAGTAAGCACATACTACAAAAAGACGTTCTTAACAAAAAAAAAAAAACATTGGTTCCCCCAAGTAAGAAAAAAATCATGTGCCCGTCCATTTCTATGGACAAAAGAAGAGCATTGAAACGTTGCTACAGACGTATTTTGCCTGTAGCAGCTAAACAAAAAAACTGATTTATATAAAACGGAGCATCATTGGGGTGGTTGAAGATTGTTTGCAAGTTTAGGCATGAGAACCTTAAGCATATATTTTGTCCTTCTACCATATTGGATGGCCCAAGACGGCAGAGAGACATTACTAAACACTTCCTCGAGCGCTGCGAGGTGTTGAATCATTTCGGGAAGGCGCTATAAATTCTTCCGCACACATGGTATTTGCATAATGATGCTCTTTTTCGGACACTGATAGAGAGATATTATTTCAGGGCGAGTAAATGGCGAATTGGGGACAGTGCTGTCCTGGAAAACTTCTGGAAAGTCAAGAAGGGTGTAGGGAGGGGGCATTCACCTTCTGAAGAAGCAGACTGCAATTCACTATCATGGGCAGTTTCCATGCTTTCTTCTGCCGAATCGGTAAGGATACCATAGGTGTTGGATGTGGAAACAGCGTATTGACTGTCCTGGCTAGGTGAAGCAGAAGAACGTCGAGAGTGCGGGGTTAAAGTGCGTTTTTTTTTTTTTTTGTTTTTTTTTTTTTGTAAACTGGAACGAAAAGACGCACGAGGACATCGTGGTGAAGCTGGAGAAATAGAGCGTTTATTAGCTGTCAGATACTGGGTGGCTTGTTGAGGTGTTGGCAGATGTGGAAAATTTGAAGTGTCCATATCAAGGGGCTTATGTAAACCCACTGCAGTAGAGGTCAAAGTCGGACATGGTCGAACATTATCAAATTGACGAGATCAGGATCTGAAGCAATAGGATTACCAGTAGAAGTGGAGTCTGTAGAACGTATTACAGGTGGTTTTCCTGCAGTTCCTGGTTGAGCAGCAAATAAAGCCAATGAAGGTTCCTGTAGGCTGGAAATAGAAGTAGCAGCGGCAGCAGAACTGTCCTGTAGAACACGATGTGGGCATTCAGACACGACGTGCACTTCAGCCTTGCACATAAAGCACTGGACACCCGCAAACACATTAAAAACGAATGTGCGGGTGCCAATGCTAAGTTCCATGGATGTGGAACGTTCAACAATAGCTTCATCATTAGGGAATATGACACGGTACTGTCGACGTCCTCCTTGCACTGAACTGTAGTGCGAGTCGCGACCTAAAGCTGGAAGAATTTTCGTTTTACCAATCACTCGTCCAAACGACCCTAATGCTTTAATTAGTATTGAATCCGGAATAGCTGTCGGAACCGGCGAGACTAACAGTAATAGGCCTATGTGAAGCAGGAATAGGTTGTAAATGGAAATGTCTAATATCAATTCCTGACTGAAGAATTTTATCAACAGTAGTGGAGTCTGTAAATTGCACTATAATTCTCCCTCCCATATGAATAATAGACACTATCTGTTTTTCGGGAACAACTTTATAAATAGCATCTAGATAAAGTGGGCGGGGGTGTCGGGTAACGATTGAAACAAGACACTAAGAAGTAATGCAGAGTTATACTACTTACCTTCATGAGATTCTTCAGAAACCAAAATCTTCAATATATTATCCACTCTGGTAAGTTCAATGTTACCAGAAAGTGAAGTGATCTGATGAGATCAGGCCGAACAACAGTCGCAAACGTAATCGAGGGTGAGGGCGGGTACACATCTCTAGCCCTAACACAAGAGTTGGTTCCATCAGTATATTGGACGTTGCTTGTAGAATACATAGTAGAGATATCAGGAAGCAGGCACATTCAAAGCTGATGAATGCAAAGTCGTAAAACTAGAAGACGATAAAGCAGCATGTGAAGCGGTAGAGACGATAGTAGAGGTTGCGGCTATTTCGGCCACGAACCTTAACGTGAGCAAGTGCTGCACCAAGAAACACCCAAAAAGATAAATCCACAAACCTGTGGCGGTCCACAATCACTGCTTGTGAAGTGGAAAGCAGTGCAGAAAACAAAACAGTACCAGGAACACAAACCAACACAAAAATCCAAGGCCAAGCAAGAATCGTCTATCACTCTGGAGCTCTACGAATATGCGACTTGTCCTTGTCAGAATCCAAATGGTATTTATTGAGAAACAAATATATACAAGCATTTACAATCACCGAGTTGTCGTCACGCGTTGGCGATCCCATTATGTTTTTCACCTGACAAAGCAATTAACAGAAGTAACAAAAAAGTGACGCATATAAAGGACTGTTCATAAAAGTCAGTCGGGGAATGTTCAAATTTCGGAGGAACAGAACACAAAGTGATCAATTGTTGAAGAAATATAGGAAAATCACTGATGAAGGAAATAAAAAGTCAGCTTGATGTTGGGTGCCGGCTTCGCAGAAAAAGTCAGTCGTGGAAAGCCCTATGATTCACTGGGAAGGAAGGAGCTCATCATAGGAAGACCCAAAAAGTTCAGCGATGACTACGCACAACACGATGCGACACTATTAACACAACATGCGACATTCTCATCACGAGAAGGAAACACTAGTCACACTTCCTGGTGATGAAAGAAAAAAACACAGTAAGCACATACTACAAAAAGACTAACAACAAAAAAAACATTGGTTCCCCCAAATAAGAAAAAAATCATGTGCCCGTCCATTTCTATGGACAAAAGAAAAGCATTGGAACGTTGCTACAGACGTATTTTGCCTGTAGCAGCTAAACAAAAAAACTGATTTATATAAAACGGAGCATCATTGGGGTGGTTGAAGATTGTCTGCAAGTTTAGGCATGAGAACCTTAAGCATATATTTTGTCCTTCTACCATATTGAATGGCCCAAGACTGCAGAGAGACATTACTAAAGACTTCCTCAAGCGCTGCGAGTTATTGAACCATTTCGGGAAGGCGCTATAAATTCTTCCGCACACATGATATTTGCATAATGTTTCTCTTTTTCGGACACTGATAGAGATATATTAATTCAGGGCGAGTAAATGGCGAATTGGGGACAGTGCTGTCCTGGAAAGCTTCTGGAAAGTCAAGGAGGGTGTGGGGAGGAGGTCATTCGCCTTCTGAAGAAGCAGAATGCGATTCACTATCATGGGCAGTTTCCATGCTTTCTTCTGCCGAATCGGTAAGGATGCCATAGGTGTTGGATGTGGAAACAGCGTATTGACTGTCCTGGCTAGGTGAAGCAGAAGAACGTCGAGAGTGCGGGGTTAAAGTGCGTTTTTCTGTGTCGTAAACTGGAACGAGAAGACGCACGAGTACATCGTGGTGAAGCTGCAGAAATAGAGCGTTTATTAGCTGTCTGAGACTGGGCGGCGTGTTGAGGTGGTAGCAGATGTGGAAAATTTGAAGTGTCCATATCAAGGGGCTTATGTAAACCCACTGCAGTAGAGGTCAAAGTCGGACATGGTCGAACATTATCAAATTGACGAGATCAGGATCTGAAGCAATAGGATTACCAGTAGAAGTAGAGTCTGTAGAACGTATTACAGGTGGTTTTCCTGCAGTTCCTGGTTGAGCAGCAAATAAAGCCAATGAAGGTTCCTGTAGGCTGGAAATAGAAGTAGCAGCGGCAGCAGAACTGTCCTGTAGAACACGATGTGGGCATTCAGACACGACATGCACTTCAGCCTTGCACATAAAGCACTGGACACCCGCAAACACATTAAAAACGAATGTGCGGGTGCCAATGCTAAGTTCCATGGATGTGGAACGTTCAACAATAGCTTCATCATTAGGGAATATGATATGGTACTGTCGACGTCCTCCTTGCACTGAACTGTAGTGCGAGTCGCGACCTAAAGCTGGAAGAATTTTCGTTTTACCAATCACTCGTCCAAACGACCCTAATGCTTTAATTAGTATTGAATCCGGAATAGCTGTCGGAACCGGCGAGACTGTAACAGTAATAGGCCTATGTGAAGCAGGAATAGGTTGTAAATGGAAATGTCTAATATCAATTCCTGACTGAAGAATTTTATCAACAGTAGCGGAGTCTGTAAATTGCACTATAATTCACCCTCCCATACGAATAATAGAGACTATCTGTTTTTCGGGAACAACTTTATAAATAGCATCTAGATAAGGTGGGCGGGGGTGTCGGGTAACGATTGAAACAAGACACTAAGAAGTAATGCAGAGTTATACTGCTTACCTTCATGAGATTCTTCAGAAACCAAAATCTTCAATATTTCATTCACTCTGGTAAGTTCAATGTTACCAGAAAGTGAAGTAATCTGCTGAGATAAGTCCCCAACAACAGTCCCAAATGCAAGCGAGGGTGGAGTTGGTTCCATCAGTATATGGAACGTTGCTTGTAGAAGACATACACTGGCGTGCAAAAATTAAGAACGAGACGGTTTTTCGAATGTAACGTCGTGCAGAAGTGCTCCACATCGACTCAAATCATACCATAAGATCCCCAAGATGTAAGAATATGGGACAAGTGAGCAAAACCGTCCAGACAAGGAATCCAAAGGATACAAAGGCACTTTATTGAAAAGGTAGCTTCGAGCACAACTGGACAGAAACGTCCATGGGACAGGCGGCTTCCAAGAAAAATCCAGTCTTTAGTAGGGGATATGATCACCCCTGACTGCGTTGCAGGATTTACAACGTCTGTCCATGCTGAGGACGAGGTTGCCAAGGAGCTGTTGAGGCATCGCGGCCCATTCCTGTTGTAGCGCCAATCGCAGCTGCGGAATCGTTGCTGGCGGCTGGTGACGTGCTGCCAAGCGTCTCCCGAGAAGTTCCCACATGCGTTCGATTGTATTTAGGTCAGGGAACCTTGCGGGGCAGTCCATGCGTTGAATATCTTCACTCTCCAACAGCTCTGCGACAGCCACTGTACGATGAGGTGTAGCGTTGTCGTCCATGAAGAGGAAATCAGGACCCACAGCACCTCTAAACAGACGCACGTGAGGCAGGAGAACCTCGGTACAATAGCGGACACCAGTGACAAACTCCTTGGAAGATGTGGAGGTCCGTACGGCTACCAAGCATGATACCGCCCCAAAAGAGAACTCCGCCACCTCTAAACCGGTCCCTTTCGATTATGTTGGAGGTGTGATTGCGTGTTCCCTGCTCTCTCCAAATGTGTATATGACCAAAATCGCTCGTCAGACTAAATCGGCTCTCATCCGTAAAGAGAACTCGACCCCATTCCTGATGTGTCCAGTTCTTGTGTTCCTGGCACCACTGAAACCGCCGTCTCCGATGAGCAGGCGTTAATAGCACACACCGTACTGGTCGTCGTGCAAATAGACCACCTATGTGCAGCCTCCTGGCCACGGTAAAACGCGATAACGGACGTCCAGCTGTCTGTTGCATGTGCCTTGCGATTTCTCCCGCTGTCTGTCGTCTATATCTTCTCGCCTGTAGGACAATATACCGGTCGTCCGCCGCCGTGGTTGCTCGTGGACGACCACTGCTAGACTCTCGGACAGCTTTTCCTGCCGTTGGAAATGCTCTCCGAGCTCGTAAAACGATGCTGTGAGCGATCCCGAACTTCTCGGCCACACTAGTCACACTTCGACCTTCTTCCAACTGCCCAATGACGCGACCTCGGGTAAAGTCATGCACATGTCGTCTACTGGATTGCCTGTTTGCCATATCACACGGTGGCAGCAACTCGACGTCGTTTAAGCCGATGTACACCGTGCAATAGCTTTCACCGAATTGCTGAGCGTACACCGCCCGTGTGCTTTATACTTTTCCGACAACCCCCCCCCCCCCCCCCGTCATGCTGCATATATGCGCGTACCCTACCGTACCGGACCCTAGTCTATCCCCTGAGTGGTATTTCGGTCCGTTCTGCCTGCTCGCTCCGCTGTTATGCTAATTTCTCTTCTTAGTCCTTAATTTTTGAACTCCATTGTAGTAGAGATATCAGGAAGCACAGGTGAGGAAGCGGGCACATTCAAACCTGATGAATGCAAAGTAGTAGAACTAGAAGACGATAAAGCAGCATGTGAAGCGGTAGAGACGATAGTAGAGGTTGCGGCTATTTCGGCCACGAACCTTAACGTGAGCAAGTGCTGCACCTTGAAACACTCAAAAAGATCAAACCGCAAACCTGTGGCTGTCCACAATCACTGCTTGTGAAGTTGAAAGGAGTGCAGAAAACAACAAAACAAGTTCAATGTTACCAGAAAGGAAAGTAATCCGCTGAGATGAGTCACCAACAACAGTCGTAAATGCAAGCGGGGGTGGGGGTGGGCACACATCACTAGCCCTAACACTAGATTTGGTTCCATCAGTATATGGGACGTTGCTTGTAGAATACATAGTAGAGATATCAGGAAGCCGGCACATTCAAAGCTGATGAATGCAAAGTAGTAGAACTAGAAGACGATGAAGCAGCATGTGAAGTGGTAGAGACGATAGTAGAGTTTGCTGCCATCTCGGCCATGAACCCTAACGTGAGCAAGTGCTGCACCTCGCAACACTCAAAAAGATAAAACCACAAACCTGTGGCTGTCCACAATCACTACTTGTGAAGTGTAAATGAGTGTAGAATGCTACAAAAGGATACCAGAAACGCTTAAACCAACACAAAAAATCCAAGGTCAAGCAAGAACAGACTAACACTCGGGAGCTCAACGAATATGCGACCTGTTTATATCAGAAGCCATCTCTTAGACCACTGCGCCACTGGAGCGGTACTTGCGACTTTGTGATTTGCTGTTAAAATAGGTCTCTTACGTGGTACTCTGTTCCAGGTGTCCATCGCATGCAGTTCTGGTCGCAATGGCCTTTCGGAAATTGGTTGGAGTGGACTTTCATTGACTGTTTGTAGCAGCTGTTGCCTGGTTTGAAACCGATTTGCAGTTGCCAGGAGTGAAACATGGCGGCGGTCTCTGTTATGGAGAATCGTTTTGCGGTCACAGTTACGTCGCCGATTTTCAGTTGACTGCGAACTGTACACCACTGTTTGTAGATCCGTTGGATACTACGCTTCGACACACCAATAAATTGGACGACTTCATTCACTTTGCGTCCGTGGGCACGGCCAAACGCTATGGCTGCTTTTTTTCACTCAGTAAGGTTTATCTTACCACCCATATTGAAGACTAAATTCAACACAGACGTTGCCCTTCACCACTGCACGAGACAGAAATAATCCTGTAGACCACGTCAGTGCTATTTATCTCCCAATAATGCTATCACGGTACCCTCTGTGCAAAACGGTGACTTTCTACTATCATTTTTGTTAGCGGTGACTAAGTTTTTGTCCGGTGTGCTTATACAACATCCGTACCTCACCGGGATTCGAAATCGGACCCATCTCGAACGATTGGTTCACTGCTTCACTGGGGTGGCTCCAGGAATGTTTGCTCACAAGAGTAAAGAAGTGAGATTAAAAATGACTTTACAGAAAAGGAAACTGGTATACAATGCTTTTACTAGAACAGGTTGAAGGGGGAGGGGGCGATTTAGAACTAACAGACCTGTCCTGGGCAGCAGATATCCAGCGAGTGGCACATGCAAGAAGAAGTTATTAACAGGCGTGTGCTAGAGTTCATTCGGAAAGAACACTACAATATTCCAGAGAAATTTGTTATTATGCCTCAAACGAAAAGTGTTTAATAAATGCACACTTTGTGACGTATCTACGTCAAGGCGGCAAGTCGCAACGAAAAGCCCTTGCCGGCGTAGCTTAATTGGGAAAGTAATCGGCTCCGGAGTAGAAGGACTTGGGTTCGAGTGTCGCCACTAGCAGAGAGCGGGTTTAAATTTCACATTAGCGTCCGAACAGGGACAATGTATCTCCTGGTAGTTGGTTCTTCGGAAACTGTGTGATGCTTCTTTCACACATCGTCTGGAATTAATGAGAATTCTTTCATCTGCCATGACCTCCTTCAAGCATGGCTTGCTGGGTGACCCGGAAACTTACGATTCCGTCTCAGTCCTTTCTCAAGAGAGGGGAATATATGTGACGTACCTGCCTGAGAGGTGACGCTCATGTCAAGATATCAAGCAGAAACGAAAAGCCCTTGCCTGGGTAGCTTAATTGGGAAAGCACGGCTCCGGAGCAGAGGGATGTGGACATAGAGTGGGTTTGAATTTCACGACTTCCAGTTTTCACTTGTGGATCAAAGACATGGGCCTTAACTAAAAGGGGCATACAGAGGCTGCGAACAAGTCAGAGAAGCACGGAAAGATGCATGCTTGATGTAACCAAGAAAAATACGAAAATGAGCTCATTGAAACGACAAGAGTTGATGTCATCATGATCAAAATAAAGACCCTCAAGTGGCAATAGGTTAGATGCATTTCTGCAACTGTACACTGTTGAATAACTGAAATACCAGACAGGATACGAAGGGACAGAAGGGACCCGGAAGTCCACGTGGAAGGTGAGTAATACGAAAGCACGCCGGAGTGACATGGAAGATAACTGCTCAAGACAGGTTGTTGTGGACGAGATTTGGAACCGCCCCTCTGGCGCAGTGGTCTAAGCGCTGGTGTCTGACCATTCTTTCGTGAAGGGTCCGGGTTTGAATTCCGGTGAGGCATGTATGTCGTGTCTCTTTTGAAGTACTAAAAAAAAAAAATGTATGTCGTGTTTGTCTTACGGCACTGACTTTCTCCGTTCCCTAGAACCAGTGGTCCTAAATTAGGAACGGGCGACTGCTTGTAGCCCACTGAGTTGCTCACGGTGGTCGTTAAACCTTCAATCAAAAGAAGAGATTTGGGGAGACTTTCATCCAGCCGAGGATTGAGAATTGTTGATGATAATTGTGCTTGAAACGTTGAAAAATATACTACTTGTTTCTGTGTAATTCGTTTAAGTTTCTTTGTGCTCTTGCTGAGATACGCTTTGAGGAATGTCACAGATAGAGTAGAAAACTGTGTTGTCAATTTAAGAAGTTCTATCAGTATTCTGTATATAACATACACGTCTTGATGGGTTTTAGTTTTCAAAAAATGTCTGTACCCTGCATTTGCCATGTGAAAAATGTTGTCTCCCCAGTTTGATTTCCTGTCTCAAGTCTTGTGTTTGATTACTTTCTCAATTCGCCTTTGTGTGGACATTTCAGACATGTACACCGGTGAGCCATTACATTATGACCACCTACCTAATAAGCTGTAGGACCCCCTTTAGCTCGCAAAACAGCGGCCACTCGGCGATGCATCGATTCACTGAGATGGCGGTAAGTATCCTGGAGTATCTGGTACCATAATGTCAACAGCAGGTCATCCAGTTCCCATACATTTCGGGGTGGTGGTGATTTAGTGTTAACTCGCTTTTCCAAGTCGAATCACAAATGTTCGATTGGGTTCATGTCAGGGCATTTGGAGGCCAGGGCATTAACAGAAAGTCACTGGCATGTTCCTCGAACCACTCCTTGGCAATTCTGGCAGTGTGGCATGGCGCATTATCCTCTTCGTAATGGCCATCACCAGCAGAGAACACAGTTGCCATGAAGGGATGAACTTGGTCCGCAACGATGTTCAGATACCTGACAGCTGTCAGGGATTGTGCTACTGGGATAATGGGGCCTAAAGTGTCTCAAGAAAACATCGCCCACAGCGTAACACCGCCGCCGCCGGCCGGTTTCCGCCTAACAGTGCATCCATGTGCCATAGCCTCAGTTGGTAATCGGCGTATCCGCGCTCGGCCGTCTACGTGATGCACCAGGAATCTTGATTCGTCAGACCAGGCCACTTTCTTCCAATCATCCACGGTCCAATCGCGATGATATTGGGCCCATTTCATGCGTTGATGGCAATGACGTGCAGTGAGCATGGGGACCCGGATGAGTCTTCGGCTACGCGGGCCCATGCGCAGGAGGCTGCGATGAAGTGTGTGCTGTGATACATTGCCCTATGGACGCTGTGAACAATGCGCGGCAGTCTCCGCTCCCCTCTGGCATCAATGAGCTGCGGACGACGGCTCGTCTTTTGGTCATCTGTGCACCACTTTTGATACGTACTCACTACAGCGGCACGTGAACAACCCACAAGCCGCGCCGTTTCCGAGATCGTAGTTCGGAGGCGCCGTGCCATCACAATTTGTCCTTTATAAAACTCCGATAAATCGGCAGCTTCTCCCATTCTGACTCCGAACACTCTATTAACCGAAAGCTGGTCCTCGGGTTGTATGTATACTGCTCTGTGAACTTCACCTGCCCCACCGTTCTATCTCCAGGGGCGTTCATTTCTCTAGGCTGGGGTGGTCATAATGTAATGGCTCATCGGAGTATGCATGACTTACTATGCACAATTCAAAAAAAAAAAAAAAAAAAAATTGCTTGCCAATGAGGATTTCATGTGAAAGAAACGCGTTTCCACAGGTATTAATTACCCTAGGCTCAAAACCTGAGCAGTATGGCAACAAAAGAATGCCTACTCAATCAGTAAAACCAGCAGCGCCTAACTTAAATTTTTTGTGTGGGGGTAACACTGAGTGGCCACTTTATTATGACCACCTGACAGTTTTAAGCAAATGAGCTATGGCTGCACGCTGTTGCCGCCAGAAAGCGAGGCTAGTATAAAAAGGGAAAGCTTAGTGCTTGCGACAGTAGTAGCAGTGATTTTTGGGTGACAGATGGGTAAAAAAGGCGATTTGACGGACTTTCAACGTGGGATTATTGTAGGAGCTCGGAGCCATGGAGCGAGTAACACCGAAACCGCCGCATTCGTGAAATGTTCCAGAGAAGCTGTTGTTAAAGTGTTTAAAGGCTGGACTGTCAGCCAAAAAAACTGGGTCTCTACGTGCAACGTGTGGTCGTCATCGACTAGTGACTTCTCGGGCGGAACGGAGAGTGTCCAGACTGGTAACAGACAACAGAAGGGCAACAGTGCAGCAAATTACAGACCATCTTAATCAAGGATCCGCTCAAATGATCTCTGCACGCACTGTTCGCCGTACACTGCATCGAATGGGATATGGCAGCCGAAGGCCTGTTCGAATACCTTTGCTGTCTGCAGTTAACAAAAGAAAACGTCTCCAGTTCGCACAGGAGCACAATGATTGGACAGTCGATAATTGGAAACAAATTATGTGGTCCGATGAACCACGTTTTCAGTTGCACCATGCCGATGGCCGAGTGAGAATTTGGCGGAAACAGCACGAAAGCATGGACCCCAAATGCATTGCTACAACACTTCAAGCTGGTGGAGGCAACGTTTTGGTTTGGGAAATGTTTTCCTGGCATGCTTTGGGCCCTTTAATTCGTGTATGACTGGCACATCATATCTAAACATCGTTGCAGACCAAGTGCATCCTGTCATGTGGATGGTTTATCCCAATGGCGATGGCTACTTTCAACAAGATAATGCGTCCTGCCATAGTGCTCGTATTGTACAGGATTGCTTTCAGGAACATGCCGGTGAGTTTACTTTGCTTAGGTGTCCTCCACAATCTCCAGATCTCAACCCCATTGAGAATCTGTGGGAAGAAGTTGAACGAGCCATCATACAGCTGGATCCACAACCCTGAAATCTCACACTCCTGGAAAGTGCTATTCATCAAGCATGATCTCAGATTCCACAAACCTCCTATCAACATCTCGTGGAGTTCATGCCACGAAGAATCGACGCAGTACTAAGGGCACAAGGTAGCCCAACGAAGTACTGAGGGGGTGGTCATAATAAATTGGCCACTCAGTGTATATTTTTCCGTACTCAGTAGACAAACATGGGGGGCATATACTCGTTTTACACTCAGTAGACAAAACATTGGAGATTGGGGCGAAGGGCGGTTGGCATGTGCTTCCCCGCGCAGATTGAAACAGACCCAAACCGAACGCAAGTGATAAAGCCGAACTGCAGGGCTTCACCATAGTGTATCGTAATCGACGAACATGGGTAAACGTAGTGACCTGAGCGACTTTGATCCTGGACGCATTGCGGCGCAAGGGAGATGAGTCACTCTGTCGCCCAAGTGTTTAAAACCCTGGGCTTCCTGAGGGCAACAGTATCAAAGGCGAGTATGCCATCGACGGACGTACCAGCGCCCAGAGAGTAAGCGGTGGCCGACCTCACGCCATTGATGACCGGGGCCTAAGTAGACCATCGAGGTTGGTACAGACCGACAGCTTGGCAACGGTGGCACAAATCATATCCATGTTTGCTCAACGAGCGAACAGTATGGCGCATGCAGCATACCCTCGGCTACGGGAACCTACGCCATACTCCCGTACCACTGTTGACTGCTCGTCATCGGAAATTACATCTCGCCTGTTGCCAGAACACATAAACTGAACCTCTGCAAAGTGGCGCCGAATCGTGTGCTAAGATGAATCCCGTTTCCAGATGTACTGAGCGAACGGAAGGGTGTGAGTGTGGTGTCGAGAACATGATGCCATGGACCCGTTGTGCCAGGTCGGCTCTATTCAAGGCTGTGGTGGCTCTGTATTGGTTTGGAGAGCCTTCTCATGGGACAGATTATGTCCCTTAATTTGTCTGTAGAGGTGTTTAAATGCTGCGCGCTAACAGCACGTGCTGACTGATCACCACCACGCTTTCATGGCCTTCGCACATGCTGCGGCCGATGGTCTGTTACAGCAGGACAATGCGCGGGCTCGCAACCACCCAGGCATGGCTCGCGGAACGCTCATCTGTGTTTGGAACCATCCAGTGGCCGCCAAGGTCCCCGGATTAAAACCCTGTGGAAGCTTTCTGGGATGCTATGGAATGGAACACCAGATCCATGGATCCTGAACGGACGTCTCAGACGGAGTTGTGGAGAATGCTGCAACAGGTATCATGGCTGACATTACCTCCGGAAACTCTTCGTCATCTGGTGGTGTCGATGCCTCTGCGTGTAAAGGCTGTTATTCGCGCTAGCGGAGGGCCAACACGCCATTAGGTAGGTATCTGTAATGCTTTGTCCATTGAGTGTATATTACTAATTTTAACTAAAAGCTCTCTGAATCGGAAACGTTTAAATGTTTTAAATTCATGTGCATCTTACCGGTACGAAAAGAATGAAGATATTTTATCTAACTTATCTGAATTATACGTAGGCCATTTCAAAAGTTTTGCATACTGCGCAGGTGCTGCCCGTAGGATGATGCAGTCGCGAGTCAGACTTTTTTTTTTTTTTTTGATTGGAGGTTTAACGACCACCTTGAGCAACTCAATGGGCTATAAGCAGTCGCCCGTCCCTAATTTGGGGTCACTGGTTCCAGGGAAGGGAGAGAGCCAGCGCCGTAAGACAAACACAACATCCATGCCTGACCGGGATTCGAACCCGGACCCCTTACGGACGAATGATCAGAGGCCAGCGCCTTAGACCACTGCGCCACCGGGGCGGCCGAGTCAGACTTCAGTACACAAAGTTGTATCTACGTTTGCTGACTAATTTGTTCCTGTTCCGAAAATTTCTGCCTAGAAATGGAGGGAGAAAGTGAGTCAGGTCAGATTTCGCGTAGCGACCAACGATCCTACATTAAAATTGAAACTTGCGAAGAAAATCCCCTACCGAAATTCCTAAAGTTTGTGTGAAGTTTGTGGGGTTAGTGTAGTGGATCGTAGCACAGTGTCACGGTGGGCTTCTCGTTTCCGCCAAAGTGGGAAATCCCCTACCGAAATTCATAAAGCTTTGTATGAAGTTTGTGGGGTTAGTGTAGTGGATCGTAGCACAGTGTTCCGGTGGGCTTCTCGTTTCCGCCAAATGGGAAATCCCCTACCGAAATTCATAAAGCTTTGTGTGTGAAGTTTATGGGGTTAGTGTAGTGGATCGTAGCACAGTGTCACGGTGGGCTTCTCGTTTCCGCCAAAGTGGGAAATCCCCTACCGAAATTCCTAAAGCTTTGTATGAAGTTTGTGGGGTTAGTGTAGTGGATCGTAGCACAGTGTCCCGGTGGGCTTCTCGTTTCCGCCAAATGGGAAATCCCCTACCGAAATTCATAAAGCTTTGTGTGTGAAGTTTATGGGGTTAGTGTAGTGGATCGTAGCACAGTGTCACGGTGGGCTTCTCGTTTCCGCCAAAGTGGGAAATCCCCTACCGAAATTCATAAAGCTTTGTGTGCGCAGTTTATGGGGTTAGTGCAGTGGATCGTAGCACAGTGTCACGGTGGGCTTCTCGTTGCCGCCAAAGTGGGAAATCCCCTACCGAAATTCCTAAAGCTTTGTGTGAAGTTTGTGGGGTTAGTGTAGTGGATTGTAGCACAGTGTCACGGTGGGCTTCTCGTTTCCGCCAAAGTGCGAAATCCCCTACCGAAATTCATAAAGCTTTGTGTGTGAAGTTTAATGGGTTAGTGTAGTGGATCGTAGCACAGAGTCACGGTGGACTTCTCGTTTCCGAAAAGGTCGGCAAAGCATCGAAGTAGACCCAAGAAGTGGCCGGCCATCAGATGCAACAGACAACACTTCTGTGGTTATCGTCACCAGCAGTTTGAAAGATGATCGACGGAAAACATGTGAAGAGATTGCACATGAAGCAAACATGTCTACCGCTTCGATTTTCAAAATCCTAACTGAAAAATTACAGATGAAAAAAGTGGATGCCGAATGTGTTCCGCATAATCTGAGTGAAGAGCAGCAAGCAATTCGCAAAGGGATCTCAGAAGAATTGTTTCAGCAGTACGAGACAGAAGGCGAGCAGTTTTTGGACAGAATTGTTGCTGTAGACGAAACCCGGATACAAGATTTTGAACCAGGACCGAAATCTCAGTCCGCTCGGTGGAAACATCCTGAATCACCTCGCCAGAAAAAAGTCTGCCGCCAACAATCGAAGGTTAAGCTGATGATGATTAGGGCCTATGACAAGAGTGGAGTGGTAGCAACAGACAGAGTGACCGAGGGGACCACTGTAATAGCGGAATACTACAGAAGTTTATGATGATTATGGTTTATAACAAGGTTGGAGTGATAGCAACAGACAGAGTGACCGAGGGGACCACTGTAATAGCGGAATACTACAGACGGCTAAGCTGATGATGATTATATCCTATAACAAGGTTGGAGTGATAGCAACAGACAGAGTGACCGAGGGGACCATTGTAATAGCGGAATACTACAGAAGGTTAAGCTGATGATGATTATGGCCTATAACAAGGTTGGAGTGATAGCAACGGACAGAGTGACCGAGGGGACCACTGTAATAGCGGAATACTACAGAAGGTTAAGCTGATGATGGTTATGGACTATAACAAGGGTGGAGTGATAGCAACAGACAGAGTGACCGAGGGGAACACTGTAACAGCGGAATACTACAGAAGGTTTCTGCAAAATGTTTTAGCTGCCCCTGTGGCGCAATGGTCTAAGCGATGGCTTCTGATAATTCGTCCGATATAGATCCGGGTTCGAATCCCGTTGAGGCATGGATGGTGTTCTTGTCTTACGGCAGTGGTTATCTCCCTTCCCTGGAACCAGTGACCCTAAATTAGGGACGGGCGACTGCTTATAGACCATTGAGTTGCTCACGGCGGTAGTTAAACCTAAAAAAATGTTTTCCCCCAAAGATTCGCCACAGAAGGCCCGACATGCTCGAAGCTGGTGTCATCATTTTGCACGACAACGCGAGGCCGCATATTGCGCCCGTAGAGTAAGAGACATTCTGGGAAAGTATGGATGGGAATTGCCTCCCCACGCGCCATACAGTCCTGACATGAGCCCACCAGACTATGACTTGTTCCCAAAACTGAAGAAGCCACTCCGCGGGAAACGATTCAGGGACTTTCTAATGAGGTGAACCGAGTAATCCTACGCCTCAACAATGGAGTTGTTCTAACTGGAATACAAGACTTGCCCAAACGTTAGGCCGCTGTCGTAAAGAAACATGGAGATTACTTCGAATGACTGTAAAAGTATGTTGAGGTAACCCGAGTAATCCGACACCTTAACAATGGAGGTGTCCTGACTGGAATACAAGACATGCCCAAACGTTAGGCCGCTGTCGTAAAGAAACATGGAGATTACTTCGAAGGACTGTTAAGGTGTGTTGAGGAGACCCGAGTAATCCGACGCCTCAACAATGGAGGTGTCCTGACTGGAATACAAGACTTGCCCAAACGTTAGGCCGCTGTCGTAAAGAAACATGGCGATTACTTCGAAGGACTGTTAAGGTGTGTTGAGGAGACCCGAGTAATCCGACGCCTCAACAATGGAGGTGTCCTGACTGGAATACAAGACATGCCCAAACGTTAGGCCGCTGTCGTAAAGAAACATGGAGATTACTTCGAAGGACTGTTAAGGTGTGTTGAGGAAACCCGAGTAATCCGACGCCTCAACAATGGAGGTGTCCTGACTGGAATACAAGACTTGCCCAAACGTTAGGCCGCTGTCGTAAAGAAACATGGAGATTACTTCGAAGGACTGTTAAGGTGTGTTGAGGAGACCCGAGTAATCCGACGCCTCAACAATGGAGGTGTCCTGACTGGAATACAAGACTTGCCCAAACGTTAGGCCGCTGTCGTAAAGAAACATGGAGATTACTTCGAAGGACTGTTAAGGTGTGTTGAGGAGACCCGAGTAATCCGACGCCTCAACAATGGAGGTGTCCTGACTGGAATACAAGACTTGCCCAAACGTTAGGCCGCTGTCGTAAAGAAACATGGCGATTACTTCGAAGGACTGTTAAGGTGTGTTGAGGAGACCCGAGTAATCCGACGCCTCAACAATGGAGGTGTCCTGACTGGAATACAAGACTTGCCCAAACGTTAGGCCGCTGTCGTAAAGAAACATGGAGATTACTTCGAAGGACTGTTAAGATGTGTTGAGGAGACCCGAGTAATCCGACGCCTCAACAATGGAGGTGTCCTGACTGGAATACAAGACTTGCCCAAACGTTAGGCCGCTGTCGTAAAGAAACATGGAGATTACTTCGAAGGACTGTTAAGGTGTGTTGAGGAGACCCGAGTAATCCGACGCCTCAACAATGGAGGTGTCCTGACTGGAATACAAGACTTGCCCAAACGTTAGGCCGCTGTCGTAAAGAAACATGGAGATTACTTCGAAGGACTGTTAAGGTGTGTTGAGGAGACCCGAGTAATCCGACGCCTCAACAATGGAGGTGTCCTGACTGGAATACAAGACTTGCCCAAACGTTAGGCCGCTGTCGTAAAGAAACATGGAGATTACTTCGAAGGACTGTTAAGTTGTGTTGAGGAGACCCGAGTAATCCGACGGCTCAACAATGGAGGTGTCCTGACTGGAATACAAGTCTTGCCCAAACGTTAGGCCGCTGTCGTAAAGAAACATGGAGATTACTTCGAAGGACTTTGCCCAAACGTTAGGCCGCTGTCGTAAAGAAACATGGATTTTACTTCGAAGGACTTTGCCCAAACGTTAGGCCGCTGTCGTAAAGAAACATGGAGATTACTTCGAAGAACTGTTAAGGTGTGTTGAGGAGAGCCGAGTAATCCGACGCCTCAACAATGGAGGTGTCCTGACTGGAATACAAGACTTGCCCAAACGTTGGGCTGCTGTCGTAAAGAAACATGGAGATTACTTCGAAGGCCTGTAAAGGTATGTTGTGAAATAAAATCGTTTTTTAAGAGATAACCTACAATGGGCAAAACTTTTGAAATCAGCTTCGTACAATGCTTTTTTATTTCGCATTGGTAATACTTTATTTTGAAAACCCTTATAACAGAAAATGTTGCTGCTACAAAAAAAAAAAGTTTTTGCGCTAATAAAACAGTTTTAATTAATAATTCACCAAGACAAAGAGAAAGGTACAAATCAAGTATTCACATCAATTACATGTAGCACTTACCAAATGGACACTGCCAACAGTATACGTATTAGATTTTTTCCGAAGACATTTTTCATAGGAACAGTTCGTGAAGGTTCTGTCTGCATCATCCAGCTTCATTTCATTTGTACGGTCGTGAAAGGTGTAAAGCAAGTTGTGAGATTCACAGCATGACCCGAGGAACCCAAAATGAATAAGAGGTTTCAGTGGCTACACAAAATCTCTGTCAGATGGGTGATACACCGGAGGACCAAAACATTAAGACCAGCGAGTTTTTATGCAAATCGAAGCAACTGCAGGTAAACGTCGTAGCGTGTGAAGGTCATGAAATGGTATAAATGACACCTGATACTCACCAATAACATCGGGTAACTAGTAATATATATTAAAATGCTCGATGCATTAATAGAAACCTCTATTTTTGTTCGATGCATCGGTGTAAACCTCGATGTTTTGCTAATAAACTGAAAAACTCGCCCTTTTCCACCTGCACCAGTAAATGGGCACATGATTTGTAAAATCTCTCTTTAATATAACAGTGATACTCACCAGTTCAACAACCATTAACATAATATTTGTTAAAACGCTCCATGCATCGTGAAAACCTCGATGTTTCTTCGATGCATCGGTGGGAACCTCGATGTTTGGCTAATAAACTGAAGAATTCGCACTTTTCCATCTGCAGCAATGAATGGGCGATCTATTTGTAAAATCTCCGTTCAATGCAGCGCTGATACTCAACAATGCAACATCTAGCAACGTAATATTTGTTAAAACGCCCAATGTATCAGTGGAAACCTCGATGTTTTTCCGATGTATCGGTGTAAACCACGATGTCTTGCTAACAAGCCGAAGATTTCACACTTTTTGATCTACAGCAGCGAATGGGCATATCTGTGGGTAAAATCTCTGTTCAATATAATGGTGATTGCACACCAATTCAACCCCAAGTAACTAATAATTTTTCTTAAAAGTCTCGATGTTTTTCCGATGCATCGGCTCACATGCCTTCGAGAAAAAGATCTCGGTTTTCGCCAGCGAATCAAGTAAAACAACCAATAGGAAGGTGATATTTCTTTCCTCTGTATAGTTATGAATGTAACAAAAAGAAATGCATTTACATTTCGTAGAAGATATTCTCTTCCAGTTCCAAACATCGGTCGCGAAACCTTGATGTTTTTTCGATTTATCGGCTTATACAACATCGAGGTTAAAACATCGATCATCGTGGCAAAACATCGAGGTTAAAACATCGACCATCGGTGGCAAAACATCGAGGTTAAAACATCGATCATCGGTGGCAAAACATCGAGGTTAAAACATCGATCATCGGTGGCAAAACATCGAGGTTTTTTGCCCATCTCTAGTACACATCGGAGGTGATAGTGGTGCTGTTCGGTAGCAGCTAAAAAAACCCCCAAAAAACACCATACACCGCATATCCCACCAACCAAACAGTAGAATCTTACGTGGGTGCAAGTCGGCTTCGGGGGTTGCCATGGGCTTCTGTTTTGGGTCCAGTCACTGTTTCCCTGGCGCTGACGTTGTCATACAGGACCCTTTTTTTTTTTTTTTTTTTTTTTTTTTTTTTTGATTGGAGGTTGTTTTTTTTTTTTTTTTTTTTTTTTTTTTGATTGGAGGTTTAACGACCACCGTGAGCAACTCAATGGGCTATAAGCAGTCGCCCGTCCCTAATTTAGGGTCACTGGTTCCAGGGAAGGGAGAGAACCAGTGCCGTAAGACAAACACAACATCCATGCCTGACCGGGATTCGAACCCGGACCCCTTACGGACGAATGATCAGAGGCCAAAGCCCCGTGACCACTGCGCCACCGGGGCGGCAGAGGACCCATTTCACCTGTCACAATGCGGCTAAGAACGGTTCGGCTTGGTCACGTGCAAGCAGGGAAACGCATGCACTTATGCAATTTGCTTTCTGCTGAACTGTGAGTTGATGGTGTACCCAAACTCCCGTCTTGTGCACCTTCCCATGTTGACGCAGGTGCGTAATAATGCTCGTGTGGGTAGCCCGCAGCTGTTCGGCCAACTTCCGCATGTTCATACGTGGGTCGGTTTCCGCTAAGGTCTACAGCATGTCCATATCCCATGTTGCAGGTCTTCTGGTTTGGGGACGGTCTGACAGGTCAACATTTCCCTCTCGAAACTATTTGAACAAGCGACAGCACCGAAGATGTGGTATGGCATTGGGGTTCACACCAGAGCCCGAAGTATTTCAGCTCGAGCCCGCATGAGCCCGAATTTTATATTGCAAGATAGATCCCGGGCCCGAACGAGCCCGAAAACTATGATTAACCTGTTTAGGCATTAAAAAAAAAGTATTCTCTTTCAAACTTTCACTCTTTCCTACCCGTGCAATTAAGCAATGTCTTTCTGAACTGCGGAGTGGGAAAGGGATGTCTAACTACAGTAGTTCTGTAGTTTCTTTAACCATCCATTTCTTCTTGAAATGTTTCTGGAGAGGGAGGGGGGGGTCAGGAAGTCAGGAAAAATCGGGAGGCATAACAATCTATGTCGTACGTTGCTCAATACAATTAGCAGGGAGTCTGTCCCTTTGAGGTAAGGAGCAAAATTTCGTCAACTTGCTATGTACTGTATGTAGTTCTTAAAGTAACTTTCCTTCGCAGAAATCCTGTAATTCATGGCCTATGGTATTTTGTTACCCAAGCCCGGAATAAATAGCCCTGCCCTATTCCTACTCCCCATTTAGACCCAGTTGCCGAAGAATTCTCTTTAACAACTCGAAAGTGTGAAAAAGTCTCGTGTGATAAATCATATAAAATCGTATTAAAAGAAAATTCTCTCCCTCTCTCAAATCCCGAGCCCGGTTCTGGACCGGGCTCGTGCTCGACCCGTCTCAGCACTGGTTCACACTGGTAATGTTCTCACAGCACTTTCGGGTGTGCTGCCGGGACGAAACTCATACAGCATGAAATGGCGGAGGAGCTCCCTGTCCACTTCCATATTGGCTGGTGTTTGCACTCGTCGCCGTCTGATGTCTAACTGCCACTGACTTAAGCCAGCTACCTGCTGATGTCATACCGGTGTGCTGCGCAATCTCAGTGGCCAATGTGCGCCGTGGCCGGGGTTTCGACTTCGGGTACCTCGTCATCGGACATTACTTTCTTTCCAACCCAATACATTTTTTTTTGATTGGAGGTTTAACGACCACCGTGAGCAACTCAATGGGCTATAAGCAGTCGCCCGTCCCTAATTTAGGGTCACTGGTTCCAGGGAAGGGAGAGAGCCAGTGCCGTAAGACAAACACAACATCCATGCCTCACCGGGATTCGAACCCGGACCCCTGACGGACGAATGATCAGAGGCCAGCGCCCTAGACCACTGCGCCACCGGGCGGCAACCCAATATATTGAAAACAATCTTCTTATCTCATCTTTTTTCGTACGTCACAGAACCTCCGACTCCAATACTCGTCGCTAAAAGCATTCGGGCGGGAGAGAAAATGTAAACGGTAAGTGCGGAAAATGCTTACAGGGAAATGAACCAAATTAAAAAATAAGGAAAGTTATATTAGAGTATACGTTACACGCGTTTTATGAATCGACGTGAAATTTATTAGCCAGGCCGCTCCAGTGAAGCAATTTCGAGAACTCCTCTTCAAATTATTTAATGCCATTTCCACGATCAGGCTTGATCGCTTACAAAGCACATGTAATAAACTGAGCTATCATTAAAGCGTCAAATGTAGAAATCGGTTACATGTCAAAATAACCCGGAAAGAATAACCCGCGTCAAAATATCCTAGTCAAAATAACCCGGCGTCAAAATTACCCTTCGTCCGATCAGATCAGATCATATGTAGGGGATTTTAGGAAGGGAGTGTCTGTCCCCATGGTCTTAAACAACCCTTACAAATAGGAAGCTAGGAGATTTGGGCTAGAGCGCCCGATAGGAAAGTGAAACGGAAGCGAGGTATAGAAAGGGGGAGGAAGACACCCTTATTTATTGGGGCCAGTCCCCGGGGTCCGACGGCTTAACGTGCCCATCCGACGCACGGCGGGTATTTAGTGGTTCGAGCATTCGTACCTGCCTCGGATCGAGCCCGATGTCTTCTCCGTGGCAGTAACGAACGTTGACCACTAGGCCACCCACGGCCCAGATAACCCTGCGTCAATAACCCGTTAGCCAAATAACCCGACGTCAAAATAACCCATAGTTAAAATCTGGAAATCGTTTTTTTTTTTTTTTTTGTTTCTCCTAATAGCAACGAAAAGCAAAATGAATTTGTTTTCCACTTGAGGCGTTTGTTTTCCACTTTAGTATTCGACTAAATTCCAAATCTTCAGGAAAAAATGTCTTACCAACCCAAGAAAAGAATATCGGTTAAAATAGTTACTTAAGGAATCTGGCAAAGTGAGTGAAGAAAGCATGTCTTTGTATTAAATAAGGTCCCGTTTTTTAATGTTCTCAAAATTTAGCGATTAAAATATAACGAAAGGAAAGGAAAAGAACTTGAAAATATATATTTTTAAATTTTCTATTAAGCGATTTTTTGCAAATAATAACGGAGCATTTAATTGAATTAATTTCCAGCTTTTTAATTAAGCGATTAATTACAAATAATAGCGGAGCGTCTAATTGAATTAATTTCCATCTTTTTAGTTGAGCGAGTTTCTGGAATGTTGCTGAAGTTTTGATTTGTTCGGCATAAAGGGATTTCTTTATGAGGTGCTACTAACATAATATGCAGGGGCGGATTTCCGGTTAGGCGCACTAGGCGCGCGCCTAGGGCCTCGCTGTTTGAGGGGCCTCGAAAATATATAATTGGATTTTCAGTTTTGGTTTTCACGGACTGAAACAAATGGATCCTTAAAGCGACTACTTTGTATTGTCAATTGATATTTTACTTTCTCATATTAATAATATCTTTTTTCTTGCTGTTGCTGATATTCCAAATTTTCGAGTTCATATCGATGTACTTATTTTGAAAGAAACGGTTAAAATAATTTTGAGTTCCTTTTAGGGGTTGGTAAAGAAGGTGTTCACGCTTCCCACACTTTTCATTGTTTAAGGCGAATTCTTAACTGGTCTGCTGTGCTATAAATTGCTTTCATGCTACTTCCAGCCAAGGGAACACATCTGTTCAAAAAGTAGGAACTGTACACCAAATTATACTCAAAATAGTATAACTATACTAAAAATCCGAAAATTCTTGGCGTAGAATAGAAATAAAAGTTTCCAAGCTTTCGCACATCAACCAGATGGCTTTCTCAAGGAAGGTAGACAGCTAACTGCAAACTGGATAATAAAACGTTTCAATACTTTGAACGCGGTGACTTGACTAGACAATAAATGATTAGGAGCAAACGTGATATTTCGAAGAAACAAGGTCACGTTGGTTGGGCACGCGGTACAATGGTAGAGAAGTCAGCATTATTTGAAGAACTGATTCCATATACGTGGCAACTCCAGAGAAACGCTATCATTGCAAGCCTCGCAGCTAATCAACATTTCCAAGGTTTCGCGAATGGCGGTAGATTTGGGTGTGGAATATGAAGCTAATTTCTTTACATAACTCCATATAGGATCGGCGGACTTTAACTTGACTTCTCTTGATAGGACAGTGGTCATTTTCCCGTCTCTTGTATCCCTTTTATGTTCGCTGATTCTAATTCCAAACGAACGTTTGGTCATTTCGATGTAGTATCGCCTGGAGACGTCCGGGTATTTTAGTGGTATGGCATAAACACCTGCTTCATTGAGAAGAGGGGGCTTGTCAATATGTCTCTTAAGCATCGTGTATAAAGATGCCGGAGACCTTATGCCGACACCGAAGTTCATCCTCCTGAGCGCGTTTTTGAGTTCATAGGAAATATTTGGTATGTAGGGAATAGAGCCCAGGTAGCGAAGTTGCGGCATAGAAATGTTATTAGCACTGCTGGTTCTGGCTTTCTCGATAAAGTTATTAATCTGGTTCGAAGTATATCCTGCCTCAGTGGCCAATTCGACGATGTTTCTTAGTTCGGATTGTTTAGAACGAACATCGGATGAGACAGCGAAGGCTCTTCTAATTCGAGGCGGTCGTGTAAACATCAGGGCAGAATGAACTGCGGAGCATCAGGTTGGGGACGGAGGTGGGTTTATAATAGACGTCCGTATGAAGGCGGTTGGCATGCGATTTGCTCACTGAGACGTCGAGATAAGATAAGGTACCATCGTGTTCAAGCTCCATGGTGAAATTGATTGTAGGGTGTATATAATTTATTTTATCGAGGAAAAACGGGAGAGTCTTCTTTCCGTGTGGCCATATAAAAAATACATCGTCTGCATATCGTAGCCAGGTGGTAGGTCTTGGGGTGATGTTGGTGAATATATGTTGCTCAATGGGGCGAAGTATTGCTTCTGCAAGGACGGCTGAAAGCGAAGATCCCATCAGAGCGCCATTTACTTGCTTATAAATTTGCCCTCGGAAACTGAAGAAGCTGGAATTTGAGACCAAGTCCATTATTTTGAAGATGCTGAGGCAAGACTCCTGAGAATAAGCCGATGAATTAGATATAGCCTCTTTCAATGTTCTGATGGCTTCCGGTACGGGGATCGATGGATAAAGAGAAACTACGTCGAAACTGCCGATAATGTCGCGTTGTTGAACGGTGAGCTACTTGATTTTCGTGATAAAATCTAGAGTGGAGGTTATTATAAAGTCCGACTCCGGTAGATGATTAGTTAAGAATTTGGTTAACGCTTTCTCTAAGTGGTACGTCGGTGCGGATCTTCTGGACACGATCGGTCTCAATGGATTACCGGGTTTGTGGTGTTTAAGTCTGCCGAAGAGTTTTGGGATCTGAGGGCCAGGCGGTAATTTGGCGGATTTCTTGAGATCATCTGGAATAACAGTTGACCTTGCAGTTCTTTTTACTTGTGCAATCCAAGAGTTTAGAGGGTCCCTCCGTAAGATTATAGATCCAGAATCGGATATAAATTCTTCTAGTTTTTTATTATAATCCGCTGCGTCCATTATCGCTATCTGGCCGGATTTGTCCGTTAGCGTCAGTACTATGGAGTGGTCATTTCTAAGGTTGGAAATAGTCATTGGAATTTTGAAATTATTAAACGGAATACATAGCGTTTATGATTTCATCAGTGCTAAATCTGTGTTCATCACAAGTATTTTTTATTAAACAGAAACGTTGAAGTCTCTCTATAGAAGGTAAAGCACGCCAACTATTTTTAATTTAGAAAGAGACTAAAATTTAGAGTGCAGCTGTGTGGTTTTTTTTTTTTTTTTTTTTTTTTTTTTTATTGGAGGTTTTTTTTTTTTTTTTTTTTTTTTTGATTGGAGGTTTAACGACCACCGTGAGCAACTCAATGGGCTATAAGCAGTCGTCCGTCCCTAATTTAGGGTCACTGGTTCCAGGGAAGGGAGAGAGCCAGTGCCGCAAGACAAACACAACATCCATGCCTCACCAGGATTCGAACCCGGGCCCCTTTCGGACGAATGATCAGAGGCCATCGCTTAGACCACTGCGCCACCTTTGATACTTAAATTAATGGGCGACTTTGATACTTTAATAATAATGTAAAAAGAAGTGAATGTGACGCCTTTGTTACTTAATATGGCTGGGTGGGGGATAACGAACACCATGAGCAACACAATAGGCTGTAAGAAGTCATCCATCTTTAATCTAAGTGTACTGTTCCCAGGGAAGGAAGAGAACCAGTGCTGAAAGACAAACACAACATCCATGCCTCACCGGGATTCGAACCCGGACCCCAGACGGACGAATGATCAGAGGCCAGCGCCTTAGACCACTGCGCCACGGGGGCGGCTATTGGAGGTTTAACGACCACCATGACCAATTCAATGGGCTATAAGCAGTCGCCCGTCTCTAATTTATGGTCACTGGTTGCAGGGAAGGGAGAGAGCCAGTGCCGTAAGACAAACACACATCCATGCCTTACCGGGATTCGAACCCGGACCCCTTTCGAGCGAATGATCAGAGGCCGTCGCTTAGGCCACTGCGCCACAGGGGCGGCGTGCAGCTGTGTGTCGGACTAGGATCAGTTCAATTCTTACGTTTTCGATATGGGACGAAGGCTTTTTCTATCGAATTATCGGACAGATTATTCAACATGTAAATAAAGAACGTGTATCAACTTTTAAAGCCGCAACAGATGAAAAACAATCGCTAATTTATCCTTTGATATCAAAGAACTCTGGCAATGTAAGTTGTTCACGTTATACATGCACGCCGCCATTTTTACATGTATAAATGGCGGCCCGTATGAAACCATAGCAATCGCACATAAATAAAAAATTCGTTTGTTTGCTTTTCTAATTAAAGAAAAAGCTATTTTACGATGTAAAAAACTGTTGACCGCAGCTTTAAACTTGCTGTGCCGCCCCGGTGGCGCAGTCGTCTAAGCGATGGCCTCTGAGCATTTGTCCAAAAGGGGTCTGGGCTCGAATCCCGGTGAGGCATGGATATTGTGTCTTTCTTACGGCACTGGCTGTCTCTCTTCCCTGGAACCAGTGGCCCTAAAATCTAAATTAGGGACGGGCGACTGCTTATAGCCATTGAGTTGCTCACAGTGGTCGTTAAACCTCCAATCAAAATAAAAAAGCAACAACAACATAAAATACGATGCATGCCTACTAATAAATACAATTATCTGACATAAATATGAGTACATATCGCTATAATTGACATGCACGGGATGCACACAAAAGTGCATGTTTACTAAGCGTTTCAGCTTTTGTTTTTTTCAATTCCAAGCAAAATAACCTTCTTAAAACATGGCCCAAACCACTAAGGTGAAAGTGGGCCTGCCACCCCGGTGGCGCAGTGGTCTAGGCGATTGCCACTGATCATTCGTCTGAGATGGGTCCGGGTTCGAAACCCGTGAGGCATGGATGTTGTGTTTGTCTTACGGCGCTGGTTCTCTTCCTTCCCTGGATCCAGTGTGCTCTAAACTGAGTTGCTCACGGTGGTCGTTAAATCTGCAATAAAAAATGAAAAAAATAAAAACAAAAAAAGACATGAATACTTCTCACCTTTCTCTCATAAGAAAGCATAGGTTGTGTCAAGTCATCGGCCCACAAGTTGATCGCGACATTTGGTGACAAGTGACATTACCGGGCGATATTTGTTTCCAGAGTAGTACCACCTGACTAGCATGCACCATGCCTAAGCTGACTAGAAGTCCCCGATTCTTGAGAACAATCCTCGAATTTAGTTTACTGTCTCCAAAAACGTCTGATGTCTTTGGGGACGCAAATTGTCCTCAAATTTTGATGTTTGTCCTCAAATGTCATCGAATTTACACTTCCTTATTAGCTCGTTAGATTTATAATGAAAAATGTTCCTAAAAGTAGTTTTCGTTGTACTAATTTTCCGACATGCTTCTTGTGGAAAGAAATTTTGACTTTTTTTTTCTTCTTTCCGAGTTTAACGACCACCGCGAGCAACTCTAAGGACTATAAGCAGTCACCTGTCTCTGATTTGGAGGCTTTCGTTCCCGGGAAGGAAGAGAGCAAGTGCTATAAGATAAACACGCCATCCATGTCTCAGTCGGGACTTGAACCCCTACCCACTTGCACGAATGGTCAGAGCGAGCACTAGAACACTGAACGACTGGAACTGTCAATTTTCGACTGTACTTGATCTAAGTTTCTCTAAAAAACTTTGGCAAAATGAAAATTTCGCCATGCAATTAGTTTGGTGTGCAGCTTGATTTTAATTCAGCACATCTACAAGGTAAAGCATTTCACTTTTGCCAATATGTTCGGGCCATCATAATTCTACTTTGTCAATACAAATTACCAACATTCTACATGATATATCCTTTAAAGACATAAATTTTCATTTGTAATATCACACTTATTGAAGCAATGCAGTTTTGGGACAAAAAGATTTGCATATTTATTTTGAGTACATATATGTTCCCAAAGGAACTGCCGATTTGGGGACGCCACGCCCTTTTGTCCTCAAATCAGTGTTCCAATTTCTGGTCACCTTAACCATGCCCATGCCCATAACTTAGAATGAACAAATGATCAGCTGAAGGTAACGCAGCATCGCGGCCACGCAACTCAATTATCTTCAGTAGTGAGAGCACATGCTCCTTCCCCTTACTATATCCTCCTTGCGATAAAAAACTTGCATGGAGACCATATTTTTAAGTTGGGAATTACTCAATTGATCCAGCTGAACAAAATAATGTGAAGGTAGTTTTTGAACCTTGTCAGACAAGGTTTGAAAGATATAAACCACAAATTAGTGCCTACTCCCTTCCAAGTAGTAGGGAGCAAGGAGGTAGGAATAAGAGGAGGGGCTGTCGCCAACTCTTCCCATGCTAGCAAAGTGAAGCCGGGTTTGTACGCTTCCGCGGTGAAAGTAGTACCGCCAGCTTTGGCGTGGTTACCCTCAAGATGCAGAAGCAGACGATTTTCCGTAGGAAAGCATTAGTGAGACCCTGTTCGTTTTCTTAAGATTTTACATTGTCTTAAATTATAAGCGAAATGAAAAAGCAATGCAATAGGTTTAAGAAATTCTTACGTTTACATGAAAGAAATTAGATTTTCATGGAGGAAAAGAGATCTAAAAAAGCGTCTTCATAACGATCGAGACGTGTATGAACTAACGATTTAAAATGTGTTTATACTAAACATAATTTTATAAAGCGTTTAAAATATTTCTCTGTCTCAGCGGATTATCGTAAAATATTGTTTATCATAGAAATTGTAACGGTCGAGCTTCATAGAATTTGTATTATGAGGGATTTTTTCAAACGATCGCACTTTAAAGGGAGGGAACACTTCTATCATGTTGTCAGGAGGAAAATTAAAGCAAACAACGCTATTTCACGTCGCATGTTTTACTTGAAGAACAATTATGATTGTTCTTAAGCAAATAAACAAGGGGGGGGGGTGGATATTCCCATTGAACATTATTATTTAAAAAAACAAAAATCCATTCATGAAATATCTAGATTTTATTTCCTAGCCTTTATAGAAAACAAAGGGAATCTGCGAGCTTGTTCACAGAAATTTAAAAAAATCAGACTCAAAATATGACGTTACTGTGTCTTCATTTTTTTTATAACTTCTTTAAGCATTTGACTGATTTTAGTTTCTTCTAATGTAGGTAGGAAATTTCAACTGGTTTGGTTAGGGTTTCAAAGGTATGAATGGCCGCCCCGGTGGCGCAGTGGTCTAAGCGATGGCCTCTGCTCATTCGTCCGAACGGGGTCCGGGTTCGAATCCCGGCGAGGCATGGATGTTGTGTTTGTCTTACGGCACTGGCTCTCTCCCCTTCCTGGAACCAGTGACCCTAAATTAGGGACGGGCGACTGCTTATAGCCCTTTGAGTTGCTCACGGTGGTCGTTAAACCTTCAATAAAAAAAAGTATGTATGTAAATAATTTTACAACTACAGGCCTTAATAGCAAGAGAACATTTTTTTTGGGGGGAGGGGTATCTTTTAAAGGATACAGTTTCAAAATATAGCAAAAAAATATACAATTTATTAGTTTGTAGAAATAGGATTTACAAGTCCTGCTGATAGTAAAGGACATCTGACTGGATAAAATATCTTGATAAAAACAGATTTACATAAGCAGCAGAAATAATTCCTACTGTAAAATCTCTTTTAAAATAAGTCCAATTGCATTCAAAATATTATACTTCTAATACACATCACTATTTACAGAGACACATTCATAATGTAATAAGTTAATAGCTTTTTAAGTAGTAAATGAAACAGACGTGTGTATATAACAAAGATTTTTTATTTGGTTTTTGAAATATACGTATACCATTTATGAGCTAGGTTATATTTATTAATAAAGAATTCATTGAGGATGAATCCTGCAGTTTGTTGCTAGCACAACATATGTTCAAGAATAGGAAAATCTGATCACATAAGGTGTGGTTAATCAACAAAACAAGGTGATTAATTGTAACTCTAATAACAGAGAGCATTGTTAACAGCAGCCCATATGCTAATACACATTTAACCTACATTTGATGGCCACAAAAATTAATGGATAACTAATCAGAAGTGCATGGGAAATATAGAAGTGCAAATTTTCTGCCGTCAGACACTAAATCATCTTTAGTTCACTGTTATCCATGTAACATCTCAAGTACCAAAATCTGATTTCCAAAAATAATGCTGACCTTTTAAGCTAGAACTTCTTACGACAGCCTATTTCATCTGATTAGTGAAGTAATAAAGTTTTCACTCAAGTAATTTATTTGTTTACCACAACTATACATTTTCATATATTGCAATTAATATCTTTATAATTTTATGCTGTTATATTTTTACTTCAGCCGAATTCTAGATTTCCCCTCATTTCTGTCATCAAAAAGCCTAGCTGTGAGCTGCATTTCACACTCATTATGTACATTGTAAGTTGTAGAAAATGCGTCAGTACTATCATTTCCTAATGGGGGTTCAATAGACCTCTAGTTACACAAGACAAAAGAGAATGAGCTAGTTAGAACATGAAGAAATATTATTATGAGCTGATGCCCACATACATATTAAACTTCTTGAAGTCATTTTTATATATGCGAGAAAAGAAAAGCTTCCCCAACAGTGTTTGTAGCTAGAACTTACTCAACTTAGCTTACTGTTGCAATTCAGACCATCAAAGACAGGTGTTTGTATGGAAATTTATATGTAAATCCAATACAAAACACTTATCTCAAATAGTTAAATCTCATCTTCAGTAACCTTCACTAGTAGCAGCAAAATGCTTTCCTTCACATACGATGAGTGCTACACCAGGTACGAGTATCTTTTCTCTTAAAAGGGTTAGTCCTTCAGTCCTTATGGGAAAACAAAAAATGAAGTGTGGGGATGCATGGATACACAACAGGAATACCAAAGAATATAAAGAAAATATAAATACAATACAGGAAATCTGTAACAACTATCAAAATATTGGGTACAAGCTACAAGATATTTACACTGAGCTAATCAGAACATGAACTGTGAGCAAATAAACCACTATAAATATTTGAATGTTTCACCTAATACAAATACCTCAGCTTTGAAGAAATTACAATCTGTTGATGAAAGTAAGAGAGGTCATAAACTCGATAGATAAAACACACATGCCACACCTACTGTGCAAGGAATGACCTTTTAGCTACATCACACTGATTTTACCAAAAATAAGTAAGATATGATGTAAAGGAAGAAAAGGTAACAATAAGGACTTTAAATATCAACAGAGAACCAAAAGAGGAAAGTTTAATTAGAGCATATATACTGTAGAGCATTAATGCTGTAATTAATATTAGACAGAAAAAGCAGATTATTCATGAGAGTGTTGAAATGCATGAAAAAGATGTTTAATCTCGGAACATATACATACATTACAGCATAGCAACTAAATCAGGTAAAGAAAACATTTGGTACCAGAAGTGAATGAAATATATTTGACCGATAGCTTATTTATGGAACATCAAAGAAACTGATGATCCTAAAATGTTTACTGCTCTGTAAAATGAATAAGAGAACATGAAGTTTTAGGATACCAAAAATGTGCAGTGACTAGAAATGGGGTGGCTGAAGAGAATCAAATCTATTTTTGGAATGAACAGGAAATACAAGCAATTTAGAGACGTATGATTGCTGTGTTAATAATTCTAACGTATTTCCATGTATTATGAGAATATTTCTTCAAAAATCAAAATCTGCATTCATATGTTTACAAGGTCATAGCTTGAGAGGAGCCGGAAGTGCAAATCTTCACTGTAAGGTATTCATGTTCGGTCACTTTCAAATGTTTCTTTGTTCATTTGTCTCTTAATTCTATCCTTTTTTTTTTTTTTATCTTTTAAATATCTGTGCACCCTTTGTGTTTTAACTTTCACTTTTCTCATGTACTGTGTTTAGTATCACCCAAGGAGGTTAGAATAAGATATCTGGAGATGCCCTTGTTAATGGAGCAGTACTACTTTGCGTGAAGCCTATAACCGCGAGAGACGGCGGTGAAAATGTGGGAAAGCGGATGCTTTTCAATGCTATTGCAATGCATTTTGTGTGGGCCGAATCATCTTTTTTCGTCGCAAATGTTACTAATTTCACATCGTAACTGGTTGTCAATGTGTGAGAAAATGCTGAATGTTATTTTAATGTTTAATTATTTTGACGCTTCTTCCCATTTTTATTTTAAATTGAAATACACGAGCGTTAGTGCGATTTCTAAACAAAACATAACGTTAAAATCGAAAACTTCACTTGTATAAGAAATATAATTCATTCCGGTTTGATATTAACATGGTTTCTGCAACCAAAAGCCACGGTATTCCAAAATACACACACTTGAAACTGTAAAGGTATCATGTAAACAACAAGGAGGTTATATTACTGGAGACACCACTGGCTCTGCCGCCCTAGGTCACAGCTAATCTGTGGTGTGACGTCACAAGCAGGCAAAAACAAACTAAATTATTCCATTGATAAAACAGTGAGCTTGTGTATCATTGATAAAGATTATTGAATTACTCATTTTATCTGTTTATACGCTTAGAAGCTTTTGTTCCATTGGTTTCAAAGAAGCTTCTTTTCTGCGGCTGAGTCGTGCCTGCTCATGACATCATTTGCAGCACGGACAGTGACTTATGGCGGCCTAGGCTGCGTGGATAGGAGTGGTGTCTCCAGTAATATAACCTCCTTGGTAAACAACGTCAAATTTCCACAGTTTGCGGCTTCACGGTTAAGAGACTCAGGGCATCTCCAGAAGTGTTATTCTAACCTCCTTAGTATCACCATCATTTTATGTTTCACATACGAAGTGGTTTTGTTGTGAATCAGATATTAACAGTGAAGTTTTGCATTGTCATATAATTCCAAGAAACTGTGAGTGCAGTGTCTCACATGCAAAAGTTACTGTTTTAATGTCCTCTGCTAATCCATAGAAACTGTATTTGTACTGTGAAGTTCAGTTTTAAATAAAGGAGCTCCAGTTCTATTAACTGATCTTGTAGCACACTATCAAAAGCACCTTGTTTATTAGTTTAAAATGAGTATTATTTACTAGCTACGGTAAAATCTGCAATTTGGAATACTGGTCAAGCCCTAAAACAGGAAAAAAGAAGTAGATGAACTTTCGGTAAATGTAGCTAATTCCTAACCCCTATCGTTGTTGTTTATAGTGCAAAGTTTTTGGATGTGAACACTGTCATAATTATAGGTGGGTTATTAATAATTCAAAGACGATTTTCGTAATAATGTAGTTATATTGAGCATCCTTTTAAACGTGGTTCAGTTATGAACACCCCTCCGATTACATAACCTACACTATTCCAGAAAAATTTGCTACAACTTTCGTAAAGAGCTCTGTATAACCTACGTAAACCTAGCTACTTCTTTAATTTTGCTACAAATTTAGAACATCACATAATATGCTAAAAGCAAGCAAATCATAGCAAAATATACAGTAGCCATTCACAGTAAATTGCAATCGACGATTGAATCTCAAAGAACTTAATTAGACCTAGTAAACGGAAAATAAAGTGATACTAACCGGTGAAATGACATACCTGGTATTTTCTTTTAAAATTTATTTGCACAGCTGAATGCCACGCAGAATCCCATGGAAACTAAACATGAACAAGCTAAAGTATGCTCTCAAACACAGAAAAAAATTCTACGCTGACAAACCAGTTTAACAAAAAATATGAGCTTCTAAAAATCACATATTTTTAATGCTTTCCTATGGCAGACACGACCAAGAGGGTAACCAAGCAAGCGGAGGGATATCATAACAGTTAACAGATCGGCTTCAGAAATCGGCGGTTAAGGCATCTCCTATATTTCCTACCTCCATGCTCCCTACCATGGAGGTAGGGAGCATTGAGGTAGGAAATATATGCTCCCTACCATGGAGGTAGGAAATGCCTTAACCGCCGATTTCTGAAGCCGATCTGTTAACTGTTATGATATTCCTCCGCGTGCTTGGTTACCCTCTTGGTCGTGTCTGCCATAGGAAAGCATTAAAAATTTCTGATTTTTAGAAGCTCATATTTTTTGTTAAACTGGTTTGTCAGCGTAGAATTTTTTTCTGTGTTTGAGAGCATACTTTAGCTTGTTCAAGTTTAGTTTCCATGGGATTCTGCGTGGCATTCAGCTGTGCAAATAAATTTTAAAAGAAAATACCAGGTATGTCATTCCACCGGTTAGTATCACTTTATTTTCCGTTTACTAGGTTTAATTAAGTTTTTGAGATTCAATCGTCGATTGCAATTTACTGTGAATAGCAACTGTATATTTCGCAGTGATTTGCTTGCTTTTAGCATATTATGTAATGTTCTAAATTTGTAGCAAAATTAAAGAAGTCGCTTGGTTTACGTAGGTTATACAGAGCTGTTTACGAAAATTGCAACAGATTTTTCTGGAATAGTGTAGGTTATGTAATCGGAAGGGTGTTCATAGCTGAACCACGTTTAAAAGGATGTTTAATATAACTACATTATTAAGATAATCGTCTTTGAATTATTAATAACCCACCTATAATTATGACAGTGTTCATATCCAAAAACTTTGCACTATAAACAACAACGATAGGGGTTAGGAATTTGCTACATTTACCGAAAGTTCATCTATTTCTTTTTTTCCTGTTTTAGGGCTTGACCAGTATACCAAATTGCAGATTTGACCGTAGCTAGTAAATAATACTCATTTTAAACTAATAGACAAGGTGCTTTTGATAGCGTGCTACAAGATCAGTTAATAGAACTGGAGCTCCTTTATTTAAAATGGAACTTCAAAGTACAAATACAGATTCTCTGGATTTTTTTTTTTTATTGGAGATTTAACGACCACCGTGAGCAACTCAATGGGCTATAAGCAGTCGCCCGTCCCTAATTTAGGGTCACTGGTTCCATGGAAGGGAGAGAGCCAGTGCCGTAAGACAAACACAACATCCATGCCTCACCGGGATTCGAACCCGGACCCCTTACGGACGAATGATCAGTGGCCAGCGCCTTAGACCACTGCGCCACCGGGGCGGCGTTTCTCTGGATTAGCAGAGGACATTAAAACAGTAACTTTTGCATGTGAGACACTGCACTCACCGTTTCATGGAATTACTGTATATGACAATGCAAAACATCACTGTTAATATCTGATTCACAACAAAACCACTTCGTATGTGAAACATAAAATGATGGCGATACTAAACACAGTAGATGAGAAAGGTGAAAGTTGAAACACAAAGGGTGCAGAGATATTTAAAAGATAAAAAAAAATAAAAAAAATAATAGAAGTGAGAGACAAATGAACAAGGAAACATTTGAAAGTGACCGAACATGAATACCTTACAGTGAAGATTTGCACTTCTGGCTCCTCTCAAGCTATGACCTTGGAAACATATGTATGCAGATTTTGATTTTTGAAGAAATATTTCTCATAATACATGGAAATACATTAGAATTATTAACACAGCAATCATGCTTCTCTAAATTGCTTGTATTTCCAGTTCATTCCAAAAATAGACCTGATTCTCTATGGCCACACCATTTTTTGTCACTGCACATTTTTGGTATCCTAAAACTTCATGTTCTCTTATTCATTTTACAGAGCAGTAAACATTTTGGGATCAGCAGTTACTTTGATATTCCATAAATAAGCTATCAGTCAAATATATTTCATTCACTTCTGGTACCATATGTTTTCTTTACCTGATTTAGTTGCTATTCTGTAATGTATCAGGTAAAAACTGTATCTATTGTGTAATGCATCAGGTAAAAACTTACATGTCTGTAATGCATGTACGTATATGTTCTGAGATTAAACATTGTTTTCATGCATTTTAACTCTCTGATGAATAATCTGCTTTTACTGTTTAATATAAATTACAGCATTAATGTTTTACAGCATATATGCTCTAATTAAACTTCCCTTTTGGTTCTATGTTGATATTTAAAGTCCTTCTTGGTACCTTTTCTTCCTTTACATCATATCTTACTTTCTTTTTTTTTTTTTTGGTAAAATGAGTGAGATATAGCTGAAAGGTCATTCCTTGCATAATGGGTGTGGCACGTGTGTTTTGTCTATCAAGCTTATGAGCTGTCTCTGTTTTATGAACAGATTGTAACTTCTTCAAAGCTGAGGTATTTGTGGTAGCTTAAATATTCAAATATTTATTGTAGTTTATTTGCTCACAGTTCATGTTATGATTAGCTCAGTGTAATTAGCCTGTACTGTTTTGCACATCAGTGTAAATCTCTTGTACCAAATATTTTGATAGTTGTTACAGATTTCCTGTACTGTATATATATTTTTTATATTCTTTGGTATTCTTGTTGTGTATCCATGCATCCCCCACACTTCGTTTTTTGTTTTCCCATTTTTTTTTTTTGATTGGAGGTTTAACGACCACCGCGAGCAACTCAATGGGCTATAAGCAGTCGCCCGTCCCTAATTTAGGGTCACTGGTTCCAGGGAAGGGAGAGAGCCAGTGCCGTAAGACAAACACAACATCCATGCCTCACCGGGATTCGAACCCGGACCCCGTTCGGACGAATGATCAGAGGCCATCGCTTAGACCACTGCGCCACCGGGGCGGCTTTTCCCATTAGAACTGAAGGACTAAGACTTTTAACAGAAAAGACACTCATACCTGGTGTGGCACCCATTGTATGTGAAGGAAAGCATTTTGCTGCTGCTAGTGAAGGTTACTGAAGATGAGATTTAACTATTTGAGATAAGTGTTTTGTATTGGATTTACATATAAATTTCCATACAAACACCTGTCTTTGATGGTCTGAATTGCAACAGTAAGCTAAGTTGAGTAAGTTCTAGCTACAAACACTGTTGGGAAGCTTTTCTTTTCTCGCATATATAAAAATGACTTCAAGAAGTTTAATATGTATGTGGGCATCAACTCATAATAATATTTCTTCATGTTCTAACTAGCTCATTCTCTTTTGTCTTGTGTAACTAGAGGTCTATTGAACCCCCATTAGGAAATGATAGTACTGACGCATTTTCTACAACTTACAATGTACATAATGAGTGTGAAATGCAGCTCACAGCTAGGCTTTTTGATGACAGAAATGAGGGGAAATCTTGAATTCGGCTGAAGTAAAAATAGTTAGCATAAAATTATAAAGATATTAATTGCAATATATGAAAATGTATAGTTGTGGTAAACAAATAAATTACTTGAGTGAAAACTTTATTACTTCACTAATCAGATGAAATAGGCTGTCGTAAGAAGTTCTAGCTTAAAAGGTCAGCATTATTTTTGGAAATCAGATTTTGGTACTTGAGATGTTACATGGATAACAGTGAACTAAAGATGATTTAGTATCTGATGGCAGAAAATTTGCACTTCTATATTTCCCATGCACTTCTGATTAGTTATCCATTAATTTTTCTGGCCATAAAATGTAGGTTAAATGTGCACTATTTATTGAGCATAAATCCTGCAGTTTGTTGCTTGCACAACATATGTTCAAGAATAGGAAAACCAGCACATAGGATGGTGGCCGCCCCGGTGGCGCAGTGGTCTAAGGCGTTGGCCTCTGATCATTCGTCGGAAGGGGTCCGGGTTCGAATCCCGGTGAGGCATGGATGTTGTGTTTGTCTTACGGCACTGGCTCTCTCCCTTCCCTGGAACCAGTGACTCAAAATTAGGGACGGGCGACTGCTTATAACCCATTGAGTTGCTCACGGTGGTCGTTAAACCTCAAAAAAAAAAGCAAAAAAACATGGGATGGTGTTCACAATGCTCTCTGTCATTAGAGCTACAATTAATCACCTTGTTGTGTTGATTAACCACACCTTATGTGATGAGATTTTCCTATTCTTTAACATATGTTGTGCTAGCAGCAAACTGCAGGATTTATCCTCAATGAATTCTTTATTAATAAATATAACCTTGCTCATAAATGGTACACGTATATTTCAAAAACCAAATTAAAAATCTTTATTATATACACACGTCTGTTTCATTTACTACTTAAAAGCTATTAACTTATTACATTATCAATGTGCATCTGTAAATAGTGATGTGTATTAGAAGTATAATATTTTGAATGCAGTTGGATTTATTTTAAAAGATATTTTACAATAGGAATTATTTCTACTGCTTATGTAAATCTGTTTTTATCAAGATATAGTATCCAGTCAGATTTCCTTTACTATCAGCAAGACTTGTAAATCCTATTTCCACAAACTAATAAATTGTATATTTTCTTGCTATATTTTGAAACTGCACCCTTTAAAAAAAGATAAGCCCCTCCATCCCCCCAAAGTTCTTTTCCTATTAAGGCCTGTAGTTTTAAAATTATTTACATTCATACCTTTGAAGCCCACCACAGTTATAACCAAAGCAGTTTGAATTTCCTTCCTACATTAGAAGAAACTAAAATCAGTCAAGTGCTTAAAGAAATTATAAAAAATAAAATGAAGACACAGTAACGTCATATTTTGAGTGTGATTTTTTAAATTTCTTTGAAAACTCACAGATTCCCTATTTTTTCTAAAAACGGCTTGGAAATAAAATCTAGAAATTTCATGAAATTTTGTTTTTTTAAATAATAATGTTTAATGGGAATATTGCCCCCCTTGTTTATTTGCTTTAGAACAATCATAATTGTTCTTCAAGTAAAACATACGTGGAATGGCGTTGTTTGCTTTAATTTTCCTCATGACAACATGGCAGAAGTATTTCCTCCCTTTAAAGTGCAATCTTTTGAAAAAATCCCTCATAATACAAATTCTCTGAAACTCGACTGTTACAATTTCTATGATAAACAATATTTTACAATAATCCGATAAGACAGAGAAAGATTTTAAACGTTTTATAAAATTATGTTTAGTATTAGATCCCTTTTCCTCCATGAAAATCTAAGTTTTTGTACTGAAATTCAGTGGCGGCTCGTGGTGTAAAAAATGCTGGTGAGGCGAACGGTCTTGATGTAAATGTAAAACAGTAACACATATGTTATTGAAAAATATATAAATTCGTATAACGTTATAGGAACATATATATATATCAGTGGCGTAGCCGGGGGGTCGTGGTTTGCACCCCCTAAGTAGGCGAGACAGTTAGCTTTTTCTAAGCACGTTTTATAGATAATTTCCCTATTTAAATTCATTGATTTTTACATAACTTACAATGTAATACAAATAAATTACATTGATACATAATATCAATGCAATTTCTTGATAATAGAACAGAAAGTAAAGCAAAGCAGCCAAAGAAGTTGCTTTATTAACTTTTATTAAAACAACTATAATTTATTGCATTTTCTTCATTTTATTAAATTAGCTTCGTTTTGTATTAATGTCCAAGATGTGCGTACGTACCAATAGAAAAATATTTGTCGAAGCGCCCCCCCGAAATTGTTACATGTACTTATACACAGTTATACAGCATAAATGCAGAAACCCCTCCCCCACCCTCAAAAGTTTCATGTCAAAGGCAGTATCACCCATCGGATATCTTTGAAGTCCTGGGTTCGAGTCTGCTGAATCATTAAAATCCACTGAGATTCGGAGTCTCGTTAAGCCATTGGTCTCGGTTAGGCGCCTTGTTATAAACAGCTGTAAACCCCATCACTTAGGGCTCCATCCCATGCCATTTAGCCCTTATATACAAATATTATTCAACAGTAATGGAATAAAATTATAGAAATATATGAAACACGGCGTGGGAGTCTTTCTTCACGAAAAAATCCAAAAATTTTAGAGGAAAAATGTGCATATACCACTATATATATATGTGTGTGTGTGTGTAATATACGCTACTTTTGCAACAATATTTTTATGAAAACAATTATTCAATAATTTTACAACAAAGAAAGAAATATTTCACCTGTATTCTTTTATGTAATACACTTGAGCGAAAATACGCAATTTGTGCGGTTTCTTTAGCTAGTCAATGCGTCACTCATCCCAACGCCAGTCGAGAGATCCACTTCTTAAAAAATTCAAAGTAAATCATTTGAATAGAAATTGTTTTCTTACGAAATGTTTCTTGAGCTTGAATAAAAGTCACAGTTCGATTGGCATATTAGTGAAGGTGCATTTAGCACGGGTCATAAACTGAAGTCCAGGCTCGTGATAATTATCAGCTTCGTTTTGTATTAATGTCCAGGAGAAGTCAAGGAAGCACATTTCTATATAAAAAAAAGTATTAGGTAATTTAAACCTGGAATTAAAAACAGGAATGCGATATTAATTTGCTTTGGTCTCGAACAGAATGCTTTCAGTTTATGTTTTATAAATAAGTTCAATTCTGCGATCCTTTTTGGCTGCAAATTTGTCTATGATCAGATCATAAAATGGTTGAGTGGACATTAGATGGTTCAGCAATTCTTTCTCGATTGAAATTTTAGGCAGTGAAGACAAACGATCTTGTGCCGTTGTATTACGGAGGTAAGTCTTAATTCTCTTCAAACAAGAAAAACTCCTTTCAGCAGAAGAACTTGTTGATGCCAGTGTCAATACAAGAAAATAATTTGTAGGCTTCTGGTAACACATCTTTCAGCTCGTTTTCTTTCATTGTTTTCAAGGTTTTCTGAACACCGAGTTCCCTGAAGTTGTGATCATTATATAAAAAATCTAATTCGTTTTTTAGTCGTTGTGTGTCTGTAAAAATGTTTGGATAAATTTTTTTGAGAGTGTTAAGGGCACTGGATGGAAATGACTCTGAATAACTATGGTATTTTGAGCTGTCAACTAGCTGCAGAAACTCGAGCTTTCCCATATCTTCAAATCTGGTATTTATTTGGATTATTATGCTGTCAACGATTTCGTAAAACAAAATTTTGTAATAGTTTTCCACTTCTTCAGTCAAATGTTTCTTTTGGCGACATTTAGGACCTCCACTCAAACTAATTGCTTCACTGAAATGTTTCAAGTAAGTGGTTACATTCCTTTTCTTATTTATTCGTTCGCAACATTGTTTAATTTGTCTTTGGCAATAACTGATATCTAAAGTCTTTTTTTGTAAAACATCAAATAATACATCCGTAATTCCAAAAATGTCATCAAAAATCAGTGATAAAAAAGCAAATTCAAAATTAGTGAAATTTTTCAAATATCCTATGGCTCCGTTGATTGATTCTGCCGTTGATTCCGGGTCATTCATTATGTTTTCAAACACATTCTTTAGTTTGCCCCATTCGCTTACAATTAAACGCAAAATGTGTGAAAGTGATGCCCAACGTGTTTCCGCTATTTGAGGAATCAGTTTCCCAACAACTGAATCTGCTACGTGGGTTCTCTTGGCAGATTTATGAAAAAATGAGGGCATGCTGGATACAGTTGCGAAATATATGCGACAATTTACAATACTTTTGCACCCCTGTTGTAGGACAAGGTTAAGGCGGTGGGCGAAACAGTGGGTAAACAAAGCTTGCAGGGGCTTCTACCTTGACTCTTTTCTGCAGACCGCTCAACTCTCCAGCCATAACGCTTGCACCATCATAACACTGGCCTACTAACTTTGATTTAAAATCAAACTCCTCCAAAACCGATGCTAGCAGATCATACAGTGCCACAGCAGTCCTGTCAGTGCTGATATCATAAAAACCAAGGAAGCGCTCAACTACTTCACAATTTGAGTCCAATATGTATCTGACAATTATTGAACACTGTGATTTTTGAGTAATATCAGTTGTATCATCAACTTGCACTGAAAAAATTTTGACTCATTAATTTCGCTTTTAACACATTCGTTTATATATTCATGAATACACTCCAGTAAATCATTCTGTATCGTTTTAGATTGTCCAGAAAATAAGCTTCGTATTTCTTCAAAATGTGCTTTTAATTCTGGGGTGCTCCTACGAAGTAACAAATGGAACATCTCCTTGAAATTACCTTTATTTAATGAGGAAATAGATTCATCATGTCCTCGAAAAGGCAGTTCTTGCTTAGAACGACAACTAAATCGATTATATGTTCCATAAAAAGCCTATTTAGTCTGACCTTTTCATTAAACTTAGCTTTATGAAGCATATCAGAAATAGTGTTTATATTTTTTTCCATCCGTTTCAGACCTACGTGATTAGTTATATGCTCTTTAGAGCTTTCGTGCAATTTTGCACTACGAGAAAAGTTTTTCAGATCAAAATAACCCGTTGTATTCCACACATTTTTCTTATTGCTCAAAAGTAAACATGGCCAGCAAAGAGAGTTTGCTTGTAATAGCTACCAGAAAGCCAGGGAAAATCTCGTACCATGATTTATTGAAAGACCTAAGAAACGATTTGCCGCACTTATCTTTAGATATTGAACTTATTACAGGTGTCGGTCTTCCAGATATGAGAACATCCCTTTTATTATAATCTTTCCAATGTTTAAAAGGAATTTCTTCCAGAACACAAATCACGTCGTTTATTGGGCCATTCATATTTTCCAACCCAAATCAAAATATGCTGTTTAGTAACAATAACAAAATAAAAAAAGAAGAAAAACTCAACATTACTATGAACTAGCCAACACCCGCAAAGAGAGGATTGAAAACACACTACAAAAAGTTAGACTCAAATATACTCTGACGAATAGTTAAAGCTACGTAGAAATCATCCTACTTCAAAGCATATAGAGGCGAACGGCGTCATCGCCTGTAAAACCACTTTTTACCAAGGTCATCTGCTCATTTTCCCGCGCCCATTGGATACACAATCCTTGGGTTCTCCAATAACAGCAGAGATGCGATTCCAGTTTAAGCGAAATGGAGGGTCGCCTCAGAAATTTCCTTTCTCTTACTGGAAGTCGGCACCTCCTTAGGTAGACCTCGGACCGTGGGGGTGGGGGGTTCACTCTGTAGGGCTCTTCTCTGATCCCCAGTTCCCAAAACCGGCTTCTCATCGAGACGATTCAGCCGGTCGCCTCTAAGCGCTTAAAACATGCAGCTGCTTTGCAAAAATAATGATTCATTCCTCTTCTTGAAAGCCTTTTTTTAACCTAATTCATGAATCACAATGTAAATTTCAGTATTTCATTTATCCTGCAAAGTTCTTATATCTTCGTTACTGACCGAAGTTTTTTTTTTTTCACTTCTCATTCTGCGGAATTTCAGGTGAGGCGGCGCCTTGCTTGCCTCATCTGACGGGCCGCCACTGCTGAAATTCCTTTCATGTAAACCTAAGAGTTTCTTAAACCTATTGCAGTGCTTTTTCCATTTCGTTTATAACGAACAGGGTTTGCCGCCCCGGTGGCGGAGTGGTCTAAGCGATGGCCTCTGATCATTTGTCCGAAAGGGGTCCGGGCTCGTTTGTTGTTGTTTGTTGTTTGTAGGTTTAACGACCACCGTGAGCAACTCAATGGGCTATAAGCAGTCGCCCGTCCCTAATTTAGGGTCACTGGTTCCAGGGAAGGGAGAGAGCCAATGCCGTAAGACAAACACAACATCCATGCCTGACCGGGATTCGAACCCGGACCCCTTACGGACGACTGATCATAGGCCAGCGCCTTAGACCACTGCGCCACCGGGGCGGCGGGTCAGGTTCGAATCCCGGTGAGGCATGGATGTTGTGTTTGTCTTATGGCACTGGCTCACTCCCTTCCCTGGAACCAGTGACCCTAAATTAGGAACGGGCGACTGCTTATAGCCCATTGAGTTGCTCACGGTGGTCGTTAAACCTCCAATAAAAAAACAAACAAACAGGGTTTCACTAATGCTTTCCTGGGGAAAATGCTATGCTTTTGCATCTTGAGGGTAACCAAGCCAAAGCTGGCGGTGGCGCCCCGATAGCGCAGTGGTCTATTTTTTTTTTTTTTTTTGATTGGAGGTTTAACGACCACCGTGAGCAACTCAATGGGCTATAAGCAGTCGCCCGTCCCTAATTTAGGGTCACTGGTTCCAGGGAAGGAGAGCCAGTGCCGTAAGACAAACACAACATCCATGCCTCACCGGGGTGGCGCAGTGGTCTAAGCGATGGCTCCTGATCATTCGTCCGTAAGGGGTCGGGTTCGAATCCCGGTGAGGCATGGATGTTGTGTTTGTCTTACGGCACTGGCTCTCTCCCTTCCCTGGAACCAGTGACCCTAAATTAGGGACGGGCGACTGCTTATAGCCCATTGAGTTGCTCACGGTGGTCGTTAAACCTCCAATCAAAAAAAAAATTCTGGCGGTAATACTTTCACCGCGGAAGCGTACAATCAGCCGCCCCGGTGGCGCAGTGGTCTAAGGCGTTGGCCTCTGATCATTCGTCCGAACGGGGTCCGGGTTCGAATCCCGGTGAGGCATGGATGTTGTGTTTGTCTTACGGCACTGGCTCTGTCCCTTCCCTGGAAGCAGTGACCTTAAATTAGGGACGGGCGACTGCTTATAGCCCATTGAGTTGCTCACGGTGGTCGTTAAACCTCCAATCAAAAAAAAAAAAAAAGCGTACAATTCCGGCTTCACTTTGTTAGCATTGGAAGAGTTGGCGACAGCCCTCCTCTTATTGCTACCTCCATGGTACGGAGTAATCGAGGAGGTTACCTCATGGGAGTAATACACCTATCGTTAACTTCATCGATAAGGTCACTCATGGATATCGATAAGGTACATTAATATCGAAATGACAGTTTTTTGATGACTGATTATAAATCAGTATTGATAATTCAAGCTACCGTACAATGTATCGATATTTCTTGTTTGCATAGTCTCCACTCCAAAGAATGTAAACGCTTCGCGTCCACTCTGCACTATATTCATAATTGACAATCTTAACTGCTCATAATCAAGCGGTTATTACTCATCGTTGACGAGATCGGCGCGTCTGTTAGTTGGTAAAGGCATGTGTGTGTGATAAAAGTTTATGTTTGGGATTATCAGATGTTCTTCGTGCTGTCCGGCAGGGTGGAATTGTTTTTCTTATCAGTTTTGATTTTTTGATATCGTATGCAAGTCTTCCTGGAATTTACCGAACGCCTTCTTTTCATTAGGAACTTTTGATCGTGTTGATCGTTGATTTCGGCAATTACATACTTCTGATTATTACACAGCGTTCGTATAACTTTTTGAAATCTGCTTTTATTGTGTGACAATGGTTAAGTGCAATGATGTTCTAGACGGTTTATTTTCGTATGAAACGCCGAAAATCGTTCATATTCGGAGCCGGACTGTTGGTGTGTTGAGCAGATTTGTTCAGCTGGCAATCCTGGGGTACATAATAGGGTAAGTTATGTGGCTAATTTGTTAATAAATTAAAAGATGTGAATCGCATGTGTAATGGTTTTAGTTTATCGCACTGGAAACAGAAATACCCACACGAACTGGGGTGAGATCATTGGTGTACCCACGGGGGGCTTAAGCACCCCCAGGAGATGAACAGCGACGTACGTCTCAAATTAAATATTCAAAAAGATTGTTTTACATGTTCAAAAAATATTATTTTATATGTTCAAAAATTGCATAGTGTCTATTAGTGTACCTTTTCAGACTTCCTAATTCGTGGGGTGAGAACTTTTCGTATACGCTATGTTTATATCAATATCTATCTAATGTATGCACTATGTGCGTATTCTCTCTCTCTATATATATATATGCACACACTATGTATGTATACTCACCATCATTGTCAACCATTATCAATCCACTGCTGGATGAAGGTCTCCCCAAGTTTCTTCCACAACTGTCTGCCTTGAGCCTCTCTTCTCCTTGTTACTCCAGCATGCTTTCGAATTCCATCCATCCATCTCCCTGTGGTCTTCTTCTAGGTCTTTTTCTGTCCGTTGGAATCCAGTCTAAAATTTCACTTGTCCATCTGTGATTTGTTCTTCTGGCAACATGTCCAGCCCATTGCCATTTCAGGGATTTAACTCTGATCATGATGTCTTCCACTCTTGTCATTTTCCTTATTTACAAGTTCCTCCTTTTATCTTTGTAGTTCCACTTCGTTACTCTTGTCAGCGAGTTCCTGGATCATATTCTGCAGCTCTGAAGGGGTAGCTGCAAAAGTGACTATGTCATCAGCAAATCAAAGGTGAGTTAAATAATCATTAATCTTTATCCCTTTGTTTTCCCAGTTCAATGATTGAAAGACATTTTGCAATGTGGCATTGAAGAGTTTGGGAGAAATAGTGTCACCTTGTCTCACTCCCTTTCCAATTTTCATTGGTGCTGTATCCTCAAATAGCCAAACCTTTGCACTTGCATTTTCATAGATGTTATTAATAATGCTAATAATGTAGGCATCTTCAATACCGCAGAATTTTAACACCATTGTAACTGCTGATGGTTTCACGGAATCAACAGCCTTTTCATAATCTATAAAAGCCATGCTTTTGCCTTAGGTAACTGACACTTCTAGAGCTGCAAAGCAAGTAAATCCTATAATTTGACTGTCATTGTTTTTGCCTTGGGTAATTTATGCCTCTGGAGCTGCCTTTTGCAAAGCAAGTAAGATCCTGTTACTGTGGGTTAGAGGTGAGCATGGGCTCCTTTTTTTAAAGCTTTGGGCCATTATATCATTATTTATGATGGGCCTGGCCCAGGTTTGAACATTTGTGCAAATTTTCCCTATGTGAATAAGGAAAAAATAAAGCATATTGTTCTACTCAAATTTATTTTTTCATCATCAAATAACAATGTTATGGCTTCCCATTAATGTCTACGCCGCCCCGGTGGCTCAGTGGTCTAAGGCGCTGGCCTCTGATCATTCGTCCGTAAGGGGTCCGGGTTCGAATCCCGGTCAGGCATGGATGTTGTGTTTGTCTTACGGCACTGGCTCTCTCCCTTCCCTGGAACCAGTGACCCTAAATTAGGGACGGGCGACTGCTTATAGCCCATTGAGTTGCTCACGGTGGTCGTTAAACCTCCAATCAAAAAAAAAAAAAAAAAAAAAAAAAATTAATGTCTACCCCCCCCCCAACAAAAAGAGAGAAAGAATTATTGTTATGTTTATCATATTCAGGTAACGTGTCCTACATTTTCTTAAAATCAGAGACTGCAGTCTTGTGACGATTGTTCAGGGTGTCCACAATGTCTTGTTGCAACCCCCCCCTGTAATAAGAAATGAAATGTAAGTGAGCTATGTATCTGTTGTATGATGTATATGTTGAGTTATATGTTGAGGCATCCTTAAACATTCAGTGGATCCATTTGGGCTCAGTCATTCTCATGACAGAGAATAATTATACGCCATGTTCTGCGGGACATTTTCCGAAGCAGTTGCAGAGTGATACGAGAGAAAGCATGTCTCACTACTTGTTTAAGTTCATCAGTGGTTTGGTAGTTCTGCTGTGCAACAACCTCCTTTATGAAACCCCAAAGGGCATTATCACACGTTGAGAGATCTGGGCTTCGAGGTGGCCATTCAAGTGGAGCGGGCAGCACTGCTGAACCTCGAACGATCCCGAAAGACCTCGCCAAGGTATTCCCGAACAGCGATTGCGTAATGGACGGGTGCCCTATCCTGTTGGAACCATACATCATTCAGAATGCCGAGTTGTGACACAAACCAGGTTTGCAGCATGTCCAGATAAGTTGTCTGATTCATTGAACCATCAAAGAAATACGGTCCAAACAGATGTTGACTATTCATTGCAGCCCATATCATGACATGCGGACGATGATGTTCCAATTCTTCAACATAATGTGGGTTTTCCTTGGACCAGAACACAACGTTCCGTGATCGACAGCTGCTTTATATCGCACATTCATCACTGAAAATGACCTTTCCACATTTTGGGATTGTGGCAAATGTCTGAAGCATCATTGTACATGCATCCCGTCTGCGGTTCAAATCAATGTCTGATAACTCCTGAACGAACATCGGGCGATATGCGTGCAAACTCAGGTCATTCTTCATGTGCTTATGCAGTGTTGATCGTGGTATTCCAAGCTCCGCTGATCGTTTGCGGAGCGACTTCGTCGGTGACCTGATAACTGATTCCTCGACCGCTTGACACTGTTGCACTCTGGTTGATGGTCGTCCCGTTAGTGATTTATCCTTGATATTGCCTGCTTCGAAGAGTTTATGTTCCCACTGCAGGAGAGTCTGTTTTGAAGGGGCCTCTTTGTCGAATCGTTGTTGGAAATCGGCACGCATGTCGCACATTGTCTTCCCTGTGTGTGGACGTTCGTGTACCCAGACACTGACAACAATCGCTGTTTCAGGGTGTATTCGCTGGTATCACACATGGTTCCGGTTCCTAATCTGTAAAGAAACATAATACAGACCATAACTCAACATATACATGATACAACAGATACATAGCTCACTTACATTTCTTATTGCAGGGGGTAACAAGACATTGTGGACACCCTGTATATATTAAGATAATACGTTTGTCACAAATAATTGTATAGGCCTATATATTCTTTTTCAAGTTGACCAAGGTTTTACTGCGGTTCTGACCTAGCTTCATCAGGACGAATGGCACATAAATATTCAAATTGTACATGATATCGTAAATAGTGTTTACTGTCACGGGTTTCGGTTAGTTGCTTCCACGCGCTTGATAGAAATGGTGCGGATGTATTTCATTAACAAGTTGATAGAATTCTGATATGAAAGCTTCCAAAATATCAAGTTTGGTGGTTGAATCTGGCTTGTCAATTAGGTTTGCTTCTTCAAAGAGAAATTTATGTTTTTTTTCATAACAGTGTTCAGCCATCAATGACTTCTTTAGGTCACAGTTCCGTATATAGGTATTGTGGGCCTTCAATCGAAGACGCAAGGCTCTACGGATCTGTCCTATATACGAAGCGCCACATTCACATGGAATTTGATAAATTCCTCGCGCGTTTTCATCTTCAACATAGTCCTTCGATCCTAAAAAGTTCATTTTGTTTATGGGTTTAGAATCACTTTAAAATTAAAAGGTTGTGAGAGAAATTTTGAAAGGAATGTCACGGGAAAACGGAATAATGGCAAAATTTTCTCGTAATGGGCACATCACAGGAGTTAACGTGGAGACCCCATAGCAGAAAGTTTCTGGTCAGTCTGCAACAGATAACATGGTGCCACAAAATATTCTGCAGGTGGTCACTATGCAAAATAAGGCTAAACTTCCACACTCTGCCCAAAGCTAGGTTTTGAAAGCAATGATAGATGGGGCCACGGTACCACTCTTCTCACACTCTCACGTGTAATGCGTTATAGCTAGTTACGTAAGTTATTTCTCGGGCTGTGCTCCTGTGATATGTGGAATTGGAAAAGGTTTTTAAGGAAGTTGGGAAGGATGAGGAAACGTCTTATTTCCTGGTGTGAACGACAGGGTTTGTTTCTCACCTCTAAAAGATGTTCTGAGGGCCATCTCATGACTCTATATGCCGATGCATCTCATTGTTTAGGACAATTCGAGCGAATGATTAGTACTGTTTCGCTTCAGGGAATGATTAGTACTCTTCTTGTACACTTGGTACGTGTTTTTTTTTATGCTCGAATTCCTATTGATAGAGTGATGATTCTGATGTATTGTTTCGCCAAAGGATTGTCTTACGATGAGGCGATTGAAGAAACCTCACATGGCAATGTTACCACATCAACTGAGACAGTTTGCGACTGGTATTCGTATTGCAGACAACTAGTCTCAGAGTTTATGGTAGCCTTGCAACGTGAGGGAGGAAGGCTTGGTGGTGATGAAATCATCGTAGAAGTGGACAAAGCGAAAGTGGGCAAACGGAAGTACAACTGTGGTCGTCTCGTCGAGGGCACCTGGATTCTTGGTATCTTTGAACAAGATACCAAGCGATTCAGGGTGGAGATCTGCAGATACAGTTCTGCCCCTCATCCTCAAACACATGGGGCCAGGAACCACGATTATGACAGACCAGTGGGCTGCATATCGGAATCTGCCAAGCTCTGGCTATGACCATTTCACCATCAACCACTCCCTCAACTTCAGTGATCCCATCACAGGGGCGCATACACAAGGCCTAGTCAAGAGCAGTTGGCGTCCCCTAAAACGTAAATTAACACAGGGCAACCACAAAATGTACAGAGCATATTCTGGAATATTTATTCTGACGGACTTGCCGTCTTTCCTCTGAACATTGAAGTCCTGATTTGTGCAATCGTGCAGTTCTTCCTTGGCAGATAAACTTTTCTTGCTTTTATTCTGTTAGCTAGACAGTTTCATATTCATGAGGGAAAGACAATTCTTCCATCAAAATAAATATTTCACACATATGCCACAATTAGTGTTCTCCGTAGAGTTTTTTTACAGCTGGATGGCAAGAAATTCTAGCTGGGTGGTACTTTAAACGACCCCTTCCTCAATCGAAGAAAAAGAAACGATGTTCTTTTGCTTAACATGATTGTACTCATTAAATACTTACTGACAAATCATGTTCAACGCAGATTTCAGTCGTTTTCACCAATATTTATGGTGTATGTGAGAGTAAGTTTTCCAATCTTACTATTATGCGTGTTGTGAAAACATTCATTAAAGGAAATTTAGCTGGGCCGGCCGCCCAGTAAAATGGCTCTGGGGAGAACACTAGCCACAATCAACATTCAAAAAGGTCCTTTTAAGGGCCACCTTTAATTCATATTATTCACTTCCTTTGCCACTTTCCCAATGTAACGATACGCTTAACGATGTAGCAATAACGTGTCGCCATCTATCTCTTTTTGAAAAACTATTTCTGGGCCGAACGTGGAAGGTTTACCCAAAATAACTACTAGATGTGAAAAACAATAAAAATTTGCTCAGGTAGGAATTAAAAAAAGGGAGAAAAGAACTGACCATAATATAAGTTCTTTTCTCCCTAAAAAGGAAGAAAAGAACTTATATTTCTTCAACCTAAAAAAAAAAAAAAAATGTTTGACCTAGGACTACGGCAGTTGCAATGGTAACTAAGATCAAGAACATTCCGGCCCTCTGTACCTAGAATCTTAGTGAAAGCTGAAACACTGAAATTCATGGAATAAAATTATATTTAACAACAACAAAGACAGATGCATCCCTAGAAAAAAATTATGATTAGAGGAGAAATCTTAGCTTCGTCGTACTCCCGTTTTCGGAAAATGTTTCTCCATTTCAATATCAAATACAAACATTTATATAACTAAATGATTATTAGACAGTAATACAGTGCGGGAAAAACAAACGGGGGGGGGGATTTCAGTAGAAATCTTCACTGCCTTTAGCTTCCGTTTTCGAAAGATTTTAACCCCCATTTTACGATCACGGGAGAAATTTTTCTCCATCCACTTTCGTTTTTGGAAAAATTTCCTCCATTTCTAATCTTAAATAAAAACATTTATCTAATAAAATTATATTTAACGAGATAATATAGGGCAGAGAGAATAATCGTGAGAAAAAGAATTTAAGATTACAGTTCTCCATTAAACTTCCATGTTTCAAAAGTGTTGCCTCCATTTTCATGCTGAGACACACACATTTATGCAATAAAATGGTATTTAACAACAATACCAAACAGTCCTCTCTTAAACCATCGCACGAGGAAAAAAAAATTTGCGATTACGGGAGAAATCATCACTCCATCTAACTTCCGTTTTCGGAAATTTTGAAAAACAGAAAACTACAGGGTGTGCTATATAAAAGAGGCCCGAGTCTAATGAGCGACAACAGTCAGGCAATGTTACTATACATTGGTAAAGAGTAGTTGAAATGACAGAAAACAGGAGTAATTTACCTACGTTTACAACAATTGCTGAAAGTGCTGTCCTCTGACATTAAGACACAGCTGCACACGACGGAACATGTTTGTGACACACACCACAACTCATCGGCAGTAATCTGGGCTATGGCATCCGTAATGTTCACTTTTAATTCATCAAGGGTGTGCGTATTAGTTGCATACACTTTCCCTTTCAATGCTCCCCACAGAGCAATTTAACAGTATTTACCCAACTATCGAATTGACAACAGAACATGAAGAAGAGAATGCTTTTGCTTTCCTGGATGTTAAGAGTTATTAGGCAAAGAGATCAATTACATTACAAAGTGCATAGAAAATCTTCGTTTATACCAGTTTTAATTCCGTATTAGTCAGCACACCCATACTCACAAAAATGGTTGTTTGGCAGATTTAACTGGAAACCCACCAAACAACTTTAACCTGCCTAACAACGTCTGGCCACGGGACATCTTTTATATGGCACACCCCGTAGCACCCGTGATTGAGAGTCTGCAAGAGGATTTAATAGGTTTCTGTAGATATCGTTTTTGTATGCTGGACCAAAATAGATCTGCGCCATACATCTCATGTCTGTGTGATTCTGCTACAGAGCTTGGATATAGGCTTTGGTTTCTGGAATTGAAAAAAAGTAATAATAAAATAAAATATTTGTGACAAACGTTGTATTTAGCCATAATAGGCTACGTCTGTCCCTAACGCTCTGATGTCATTCAGTATTTGCAGCACCATCTGGTGGCCGAAATCAGAACTAAGCTCACCACAATCGCACGGTACATAAAAACGAGGAGAAATGCCAGAAAACAAAGTTAGTATGACAAACAACTTCATCTGTGGCAACACGCATGTGCTCTGTCTGTGATGTTTGTTCTGTTACATAGGTTTTATGATGCGCTTTATTTCATTTTCTTCCTTTGCATTGCAGAGTAATTTCATAAAAAGGAATCAGTGTTATTTTATTTCATAAAAAGGAACAAGTAAAATTGTAAGAAAGCATGCATAGTTTTGATTCACAGTGATGGAAATTAAAAAAATTATTGGTTCTGTAGAATTTTTCTGTGTAGTACAGGTTGGAAGAAGATAATGCTGAAAGAAAACGTCGCTTAAATAGAGAATGACAACGGCGTTGGTGTGCAAACCAATCTTCTAATACTTTGTTATAGTTATGTATTTTATGATTCGTGTTATAAAAATTTTAGTCACAGCTTTTTCACCCATGCATGGCACAGGCTATGAGCTAGTCTTAATATACGCTGATGAGCAATTACATTATGAGCACCCCCAGTCTAAAGAAATTAGCTCACCTGGAGACCTAACGTGTCACAGGGGAAGTTCAGAAAGCATTATATATACAACCCGAGGACCAGCTTTCGGTAAGTAGAGTGTTCGGAGTTAGAATAGGAAAAGCAGCCGATTTATCGAAGTTTGATAAGGAACAAATTGTGATGGCATGGCGCCTCAGGACTACAATCTCGGAAACGGTGCAGCTTGTGGGTTGTCCACGTGCCGCTGTAGTGAGTACGTATCAGAAGTGGTGCACAGATGGCCAAACAACGAACCATCGTCCACAGCTCACTGATGCCAGAGGGGAGTGGAGACTGTTGCGCATTGTTCACAGCAACCGTAGGGCCACAGTGCGACAAATCACTCGCAGCTACAATGGTGATCAGGGCAATGTGTCACAGCACACAGTTCATCGCAGCGTTTTTCTGCGCATGGGCCTACATAGCCGAAGACCCAGCCAGGTCCCCTTGCTCACTGCACGTCATCGTCAACAACACACGAAATGGGCCCAAGATCATCGAGATTGGACTGTGGATGATTGGAAGAGAATGGCCTGGTGTGGCAAATCAAGATTCCTGGTTCATCATGTAGACGGCCGAGTGTGGATACCTCGATTACCACTGGAGGCGATAGCACCTGGATGCACTGTTGGGTGGAAACAGGCCAGCGACGGCGATGTTATGCTCTGGACGATGCTTTCTTGGGACACTTTAGGCCCTATTATGCCAATAGCACAATCCCTAACAGCTGTCAGGTATTTGATCATCGTTGCAGACCAAGTTCACCCATTCACAGCAACTGTGTTCTCTGCTGGTGATGGCCATTATGAACAGGATAATGTGTCGTGCCACACTGCCGGAATCCTCAAGGAGTGGTTCAAGGAACATGCTGGTGACCCGGTCTCCAAATTCACCCGACATGAACCCAATCGAACATTTGTGGTTCGACTTGGAAAAGCGGAGCTCGCTCTAAATCACCACCTCCCTGAAATGTATGGGAACTGGAGGACTTGCTGTTGACATTATGGTACCAGATACCCCAGGATACCTATCGTCATCTCATCGAATCAATGCCTCCCCGAGTGGCCGCTGTTTTGCGGGCTAAAGGGGTTCCTACAGCTTATTAGGTAGGTGGCCATAATGTAATGGCTCATCGGTGTATGTGTCCTTCATTTCATTTCCCAAGTGTATCAAATTTGTTTGTTTACCTTGGCTCACCTTCAGTGAATGACCAAAAATTCCTAGGTATGTGCGACTGCTTATAGCCCTAAGAGTTGCCTCTACTGGTTGTTAAACCCTGTATTACTTCTGCTGAAGAAATGCTCTTAACATCAATCTGGCATTTAACACTGTGGGGGAAAAGAAAATTGTCAGTAAGTATTGAAGTGTGTCACCTTAGTGGCTGAACAGTCTTAAGCAGGGTTTGTAGCTAGAGGCAGCCGTTGTGAATGTCGGTAGCCAGTCGCCAAATGGCGACCAGATATTTTGTAGTGGCTGGTAAATTTTTTAATATAGTAGCCAATGATGGCCAGTAGATCCCCCCCCAAGTGAGCAACTATTTTGTCCACCTCCCCCTACCACTTATGAATGAATATTGAGTTCAGTTTTCTCGCCTGTGTTACTGCAGCTGCTTCGAAAATGAATGGAAGTGAAGGTGAGCTTCGAGAGAAACTTAATCTGCTGAAGGATCAGCCTGGAGCGACCAAAGGGTCAAGGTTACTAAAGCAACCTTTGACATGGTATATATATCTTTGCCATGGTATACCTTACACAAAGTATAATGTCATCTGCAGCCTGCAGATAAAAGAATTATCTTTGAATCTCTGTTTAGTCACATGTATGCTAAACAAAAAGAAAAACTGTTATGGCAGTGTTTTTCAGATGATGCAGCTGCTACATCTAATGCCATTTAGTACTGCTCCTTGTGAGCGTGGCAGCAATGAACCTCATAAAAACGAGTAATCAGGCATGTCAGAATAGTGATCCTCAAAATGCTATTCAGTTGTGGTGGGCAGATACCTCTGATGGGGAAGATCAGACACAGTACATATCAGTGGTAAACTGTATCAACATTATTAGTGCCACTTTATGTATATATCCTAGCTTTTGTCCCTTTGTTTTAAATATTTAAAGACATTTGACATCTAACTTCAATAGCCTCTCGAGAATAAATTATGTATGAGTAAATTAAGATAATAAGAGCAATGATATTACAGCACTGAAAATAAATTGTCAAAAATCAATCATTTTGGAACAAAAGCATATGCAATGTTTGCAGTCAATCTAATGATCCTATGCAATAACTGCTGTGCATCTGTTTTTATGAAGTTCATGAGGAAAGTGTCTCTCATTAGAAAGAAAAAAAAAAAAGCATTCACTCATTTAATTTCATAGAAACGTAGTTACTGAATTATTATTAAATTTTAACTTTGCATGGCCAGTAGATTTTGTCATTTGGCTAGTAAAATTTTTATTTTGCTAGTCACATTGGCTAGTAGAAATTTCAGCAGTTTTGCAAGGGCTGACTAGAGGAGGGACCCCGGCTTTCCAAAAGGCAAGCAAGCTCTCCCTGGGAAATGGATGTTGTAAATTCTCTGGATTTTCATCTTTGGTGGTTTATAAAAATTACTTTTGTATTTTATTATAAGTATAAATACCTTATTTGTCTACCGCCCGCACTTTTTCAAAAAAGCAAAATTGAAATTATATAGCTCGAATGATGGATAACTCATAAGTAAGGTAGTAATTTTATCACAGGAAAAAAGGCGAAATTCGTGGCTTTTAGTGAAATTTTGGGGTTTACCCTGAAATTTTGATCACTACCGTATTTCCTCAAAAACTTGGCTTTTAGGCTCTTTCCCCAACACGCTTTGGATATGTAAGGTGCATTGTCTGTCACAAAAGCGGTTATATTTGCAAAAGGTATTTCATAATTATTAACACACTGAAGTATTGCCTTGTTAGGCCATTTAGTTCTCCATATATATATCTTCAATTACTGTACAAGATATTATCAAAAGGCTTTTGCTAAAAGAGTGATAATTATGTTAAAAACAAAGTGAATGAAACGGTAAAAACCGATGAATGATGGTTGTAATGGAATGTAGACATGAATTCCAAAAACTGTATTGAATGATAGTCAAAATCCAGCCGTAACTTTAAAACAAAAGAAGAGTAATCTCAGGCAGCATGGGACACAATTAAAATTGAACAAAGTTGTGTCGAAAGATTTTACCAAGAAAAGGTGAATATTAAATTGTTGAACATCGAAAAACACCACCCGTATTGCTTTGCTTTGCCCATGGGTGATAAAATAATGTGTAAAATGTTTGTTCTAAAAAGTTGTATTAGAGATTTATTTGCAGTTCCAATAAAACCACTAAGCTGATCAAATAGAGCAGAACATGCATTCAGCTCAGGGGACCGCATGGTACCTTGGTTATGACAAAATAAGTGGAATGACGTATTCGCGAATCGTGATGGGCTTCTATTGACTGAGGTTAGGGATGCGTTCTTGCTGAAGGGTGAATACGCTGCCCTGGTGGTGCAGTGGTATAAGCGATAGCTTCTTATAATTCGTCTGGAAGGGGTCCGGATTTGAATCCTGGTGAAGCGTGGATGTTGTGTTTGTCTTACAGCACTGGCTCTGTCCCTTCCCTGGAACCAGTGGCCCTAAATTAGGTACGGGCAACTGCTTATAGCCCATTAAGTTGCTCACGATGGTCGTTAAATCTCTGATAAAAAAAAAAAAAAAAGGGTGAATACAAAAATAATGTACTTTTTCAGATACTCCACAAAATAAAATGATTTCAAAAAATACCCAAACAGAGGAGCAATTCAAAGTTAATAAAAATAAACCAACAGGGGGCAACAGGCAGTTCTTTGAAGGCATGTGTCCATCCCAGCTGAGTTTAATGGTTTGAACTTGCTAAAAATACCTACCTACTGACTGACCAACAGTACACACATATGATAATTTGGTTTTAAAAAGTCCTTGAAAAGTGTTTGAATTTATTTTGCTTGGAAGCGTACGAACCTTGTGGTTCTAGGGAAGGGACAGAGCCAGTACCATCAGACAAACACACCACCTGTGTTTCATGAAGGTGTCGAACCCATGCCCATCTTGGGGCAATGGTCCGAAGGCAGCACCTCAGGCCACCCGAGTGTCAAGCAAAGTTTTTAAAATTAATAAAGCACATTTTAGAAACACATGAATGAGAATACATAATATTTGGATACTTTCAACACTTCTAAATGTGTGAAATATTGTATTTGACAGTGTAAGGTCAAATATGTTAATAATCCCTAAAAAAGGCATATTTTTTTATTAAAATTAAAAACTTCCACTATTTCTGTGACACTTCATGTTTTTGCGCTTTCCAACCATAGGTTGAAGAAGCGTATATGCTCCAGCTTTGTCCGTCTGTCTGCCTGTCCGCACAATAACTCATGTACATATGGTTCGATTTCGATGAAATTTTAGTATGTGGCAGGGGACAACCTGGGTATGGACCCTATTGAAAATGGGGGAAATGGGGTCAAAGGTCAGGACATAGGAGTGGGATCCATTCTATCTCCCTTATGCGTCATAACTTACATAAAAATGCTTTGATTGCAACAAAACTTTATCATGTTGTTCCGGAGGTATACTCAACTGGTTCTGTTGAATATCATCGAAATGGGGTCAAAGGTCAGGGCACAGGAGCGAGATTTATTCCGCAGCCGTTATCCTCATAGCTTGACTAAAAATGCTTCTATTGCAACAAAACTTTAGTATGTGGTTCCGGAGGTATACTGAACCAATTCTGTTTAATATCATCGAAATGGGGTCAAAGGTGAGGTCACAGAAGCGAGATTTATTCCACAGCCATTATCCTCATAACTTGAGCCATAACTGCAGAGGTTTGGCCAACCCCATGGCCAACGCCCTCGCCTTCGAGGACATCGCCCCCCTAAATGCCGACATCGTCCTCCTCCAAGAGACTAACTGCCTCCCCAGCACCAACTTCTCCAAGTGGAGGCATTGGAACTACCAATTCTTTCATGCCTACTGGCTCACCCACCAAGGCGGGACCGCCATCGCTCTTCATGAACGCCTCTTCACTCCTGAAATCACCATCACCACCAAGAACATCTACAGAGACCTACTGCAGCATCTAACCATCACCCTCAACCACCACGAATTTCACATCTTCAACATCTACGTCCCCCATCAACCTGATTACGTGACTCCCCTCTTCTCGCACCTCTCCACTGAAATCACCTCTCTGCCGCCCAACTCAACCATCATCTTAGGAGGAGATTTCAACTGCATCCTCTCCACTCATCTCGACCGCATTTTCAACCAAGAACGCAACCAACTCGCCGCTCGCAAGCTTGCAACTGTCATCCATAATGCAGCACTCCACGACTCATACCGGGAATTCTTTCCCTCTACTATGTCGTTCACCTGGAGGTCTCCCTCTGCTACCTCCACCTCCGCAGAGAGACTAGACAGGATCTATGTCTCAGGAGACCTGCTCCTCAGACTCGCCAATGTGAGACATGCTCCCACAGCCTCTTCAGACCACAGCATCGTACTTCTCACCCTCAGCATCACCTCCTCGCCAGCCAAGAGCATCCGGCACTGGACTTTTGACCCCATCCTGCTTACCGACTCCAAGTACTGCGACGCCACCACTAGCATCCTGCAAGAAGCCATCGCTGCTCTCCCCTCTGTTGACTGTCCCATCCAGCACTGGCTCTCAACCAAAGATCGCATCCGCCTGCTTTCTAAACAAACGTCGTTCACCCTGAGAACTCAACAACGGATGCACACGGATAACCTGTGGAACCTCTTGAGCCTCACCGACATGTCCTCCCCCACCTACCTCATCTACCAAGCTGAGCTGCATAAAGCCCTTGAACCCCTTGCTCAACAAGCCATCCAGAGAATGAAACTCCTTCACATCAGTGCAGTTGACTATCCTTAGGAGTACTTCCTGCAGCTAGAGAAGAACCGTAAACACCCCATCACCCGCAGCATTCTCACCCTCCCTGACGGATCCCACACGGATGATCCCACTGAAATTTGTGCCCAGGTACACAACCACTTCTCCGATCTCTACAAACCCTATCACAACTCCTCTAACATCTCTCATTCCCTCCTCCACTCCCTACCCCAAGTTCCCAGCCACCTCCACTCTATCCTCTCCAATACTGTTACATGCCAAGAAACCCTCTCCTCGGCCTTAACCAATCGGGCTCCCTAGGACCCGACGGGCTAACGGCCACCTTCTATCGCACCTTCTCTGACCTCCTCCTTCCGCTCCTCCTGGCGTGCTACCACTCCATCTTACTCTCTTCCTACTGATTTCAACGATTACGCTCTCCTCTCCGGCGCATCACTTAACATCTCCAAAAGCACCGGACTCTGGTGCGGAGCTTGGACCTCCAGAAATGACGCCCCATGTGCAGCCCAATGGTCATCCAATCATCAACGGGTGTTAGGCACCAACATTGGGAGGAACCAAGCCTCCGACGGCGCTACCTGGCCACCCCTCATCCTCAAGCTCAAACAGACCATAGGACGGTGGACCCTCGTACGGTTCTGTACCTCACTCCATAACAGAGCCAGCATCGCCAACAGTATCCTGATGCCTAAACTCTATTTCTCCTGGAACAACAGACCTGTCCCCACCTACATCCTCTTGGAATTTACCAGGATCCTCAACAACTTCATCTCGACCAAGCACCACTGGATTGCAGCCAACGTACTCACCAAGCCACCCACACATGGTGGTTTAGGCTTGATAGATATTCTTCAAAGGTACAAAGCTTTTCGCCTCATCTCCTTCTTCTCTACTCTCCTCTCTAATAACCCCGCCATCTCCACTCTGGCTAATGTAATCTCCTCCCCCGGAACCCCTCTCTCATTCTTCTCACTTTTCTCCTCATGGACATGTACCCCCGCATCCCCTCCTGCCTCTCCCCCACCTACTGCGAAGCTTTCTCCCCTTTCCGCGCCCTCCCCTCCACCCGTTTTCCACCCTCGACCTTCTCGCCGAACCTCTCTTCTTCTCTTCTCTCCTCCACTCTACCCACCTCCCCGTCTTCCACTATCCCACTTGGCTCCAAGCCGGGATAGTCACTGTCCGTCAGCTTGTTCATCCCAACCTCTCTTGGAAGCACGTCTCTGAACTGTCCCCCACTCTCCCCTGCTCCAACTCCAACAACGCCAATTTCACCGCTCTCAAAGACGCTATCTCTCTCCTCTTCCCTGCTCTCGCCTCCACTCACGGGCTCCGCACTGTCCCCTCTGCCTCTCTTCCTCTCCCTTTCACCTTAACCTTTCCCTCCACTGTCATCCCCCTCCACGCTCTCACTGTTAAAAACCTTTACTCCTTCCTTTAACTTCTCTCTCACCCCCTAGCCCAGCTCTCTCTTTAGCCCCCAACCAGTCTATCCCCACCTGGACCGCCCTCTGCTCTCTCATCAATCACCCCCATGAAATCAACGTGCAGTGGCTTTTTCTCCACTCTCGCCTCCCAGTCCCCACTACTCTTCACCACATGTCCATCCTGACCTCCCCCCTCTGCCCTTTTTGCCCGGAACCCGGCACTATTCTCCATTCCTACCTCCACTGCCCCAGTCTTCTCCCCCTTTTCCACCTGATGTTCACCTATGCCTCTAATACCTGCAACGCTTCCCACTCCATCAACCACTACTTGTATCTTAGAGCAACTAACCAACCTCTACACAACCCGAACACCTGCACCTACTTCTTCGTACTTGCTAAGTACATAATCTACCAAATGTACTCCGGACACACCAACTCCAACCAGCTCTCTGACCCACCCGCCTCTGAAAACCTGATCAACCACTTCCGGAACAGAATCACGGCTAGAATCCAAGCAGACTACACTGAAGCTCTGAGAACCTTCCACTCTTTGCCGCCCCGGTGGCAAAGAGTGGTGGCGCAGTGGTCTAAGGCGTTGGCCTCTGATCATTCGTCCGTAAGGGGTCCGGGTTCGAATCCCGGTCAGGCATGGATGTTGTGTTTGTCTTACGGCACTGGCTCTCTCCCTTCCCTGGAACCAGTGACCCTAAATTAGGGACGGGTGACTGCTTATAGCCCATTGAGTTGCTCACGGTGGTCGTTAAACCTCCAATCAAAAAAAAAAAAAAAAAAGAACCTTCCACTCTCCCCACTTTCCATGCCTTCTGGACCCCCACCCGCCAGTGGTTCAACATCATCAATAACCGGGTCAGCCTCACTCACCGGACCACCTACAATCAACGTTCTGCACAGACACCCTAGTAGTGCATCTCCGGACTCTTCAAAAACTCTCACGAACCTCAAAAACTTTCAGTGCCACCCACCGAGAATCACCAAACTTTTGACCACAACCTGTATTGACTGCCAAGACTATGTTACTGGTAATACTTTTACTGTACTCAGAGAGAACTCTCACAACTCCAACTCAAAGACTGTTCATGTCATAACAACAAACAAGGACTGTTCATGTTACAACAACAAACAATTTCCTCTCTTTTTAGCACAATTAACCCTCTCCCCAAACTACTTATGTGAAACCAATGCATCATGTAGCATCATCCCTTTGTACTTCTATTTTTCTTCATTTCAATTGTAAATACTTCGCTGTAAATACCTCTTTCCATCTTGTTGTCAGCACTCATCTGTAAATATGTTATAATCAATCACTGTAAATAATTCACAATCACACCCACCCATGCTCGGGTGCCATTTACTAGACTACATGAGCCCAGAACCAATGTTTATAACCATGTAACCTCTCTCAGTTTCAATAAAGTTCATTTTGAAAAGTAATGATTTCTGGTATGCTGGAAAGTGTATCATAATCAAATCATTGCATGGTTTTACTAACTTGTTCTCCTAACATAATTTGTTATAGGATGGAATGTAAGTGGGTATGAAATCAGGGAATTTTTTTTTAAAGTTATGCTGTAAAAACACTGTTTTTTTTTTTTTTTTATAGTAGCAACCAGGGCTCGATTTTGACCGGTAGTTAGTAGCAAATTGCTAGTAAGGAAATGTAGTTTGCTAGTGATAAAAAGTGGTTCTAGCAAAAGTTGCTAGTGGAAAAATTTTGAATGTTTTAGTGGGAAATATAAAGCGCCACTGCATTGCACGTGTGGAATATTTTAGACACATACAAAAAAAAAAAAAACTGCTTTCTGGAAACAAATGTTTCTTGAAAAGTAAAACATTATAAAAACATTTTGGCACTAGCAGAAATATCCCGTATATTTCCCTTACTGCTTCTGCATGTGAGGTTGGGTTCATTTTCATGAAGAGAATCCAGGGTGATTGGAGAGGCAGTTTAAACTTGAAACTACTGAATGCTCTCATGAGTATTGAGGTTTAAGGTTTGTCCAAAGACAAGATTTACCCCAGGCCTGCTATTTTAAAGTGGTATGATGAAAAGACCTGAAACCAAGATTGTAAACCATGTGGAAATAACTTAAGATTTTGAATTTTGTGAATAAAGTTTAAATAAAAAAGTGTTTTTTTAAATATTTGCATTTGAATTAAATTGTTATACTGTAGAATCAATCTGTCAGGTCATGAAAAGGTGAGTTATATCTAAATATTTGTAATCTTTTCAGCATTACAATGTGACAGTTACAGGATTGAAATCAAAATTTGTTATGATTGACTAATGGAGGGGCGGGGCATGTTAAAGTTTCTTTTGTATAATGTTAACAAACTTTTGCTAGTAGAAAATAAAATCGCTAGCAAGTGTTGCTACTGCTAAAAAAAAAAAAAAATTAACCGAAATCAAGGTCTGGTAGCAACACATAATTGTTTGTCTTTGTCCACTGACAATACATTAATGAAAAAACCTTTTCTGGATTTACATTGTAAGCAGTTATTGTAAAAAAAAAAAAGAAGAAAGAAAAAAAAATGTGCTTCTATTATTCTGAGTAATGTTCTAGGCTTTTTGCAGTTTTTAAACAATTGGTCCGTTTTTCATGGGTTAACGGAATTGTACATGATTACTTTCCATCACTATAAGTTTTGCAAGGTTATTAATTGATCAAAATGAATCTATCAAGTACTGGATACCATTTTCTACATCCTTCCATGTTGGTGTTTCATTTGGTTTCATCCATGTGAAACATGGTTTCGTTTTGATGTCTTTTGTTTGGTGCTCTTTGGCCAATCATGGCCCTTGCGCCATTAAAATCAATGAACCAACCAACCATGTGAAACATGTCCTATGTATTATGAGGACATGTTTCACACGGATGTGCTATGATTCCCCATGTATTATGAGGAATATTTCTTCCTTTGATTTATGAAAATTCTTGTTAAGGTTTCATCTACTTATCCAAATAATTCAGGCAATTGCTACACTGATGAGCCATTGCATTATGAGCACCCCCAGCCTAGAGAAATGAGCGCTCTTGGAGACCTAATAGTGGCGCAGGTGAAGTTCACAGAGCACTATATATATACAACCCGAGGACCAGTTTTTGGTTAGTAGATTGTTCAGAGTCAGAATGGGAAAAGCTGCCAATTTATTGGAGTTTGATAAAGGACAAATTGTGATGGCACAGTGCCTTGGAACTACGATCTCCGATACAGTGTAGCTTGTGGGTTGTTCACGTGCTGCTGTAGTAAGTACATATCAAAAGTGGTGCACAGATAGCCAAACGACAAACCGTTGTTCACCCATGTGTCGGGGAAAGAACAAGGAAATATGTTATTGTTTTGATTACTGGACAATATCAAATGGCAATTAATGCGAACACCCACTTGCAGTTCAGAAGCATATAACCTCGAGTCTGTGCATCCTGGTTCATTTTGCTTGAAACGCTGTGAAATAACTAGTGAGTGAATAAGAGTACATGTATTCGGACCACCACTTTGTTGGAAGCATCAAAAGAGGAAGGAGTGATGGTGGTTAGAGAAGTCATGTTAACGGTGAAGAGGTAAAACATTTTGTTTTATAGAGTAAATAGATAAACATCAGTCAGCGTAAAAGTATCAAACTGAGACGGAGTTTGCCTAAAAAGTTAAAACTGCGTGTTATTTTTGCTCTTTCTCAGTTTTGTGACTAGGGGCTTGTAGAGCTGGCATGAGGCTGTGGATTCCTCATGCATGGCCTTGACTATCTAGCCAATGGGGAAGGTTGCATAATAGGAGGCATATACACAATCACATCAGAATATGACCACCTCCGGAATCACAGTGCATCCTCCCAGGTGCGTCACAGAGTGCATGTGACATGGTCGACCACACTGAGATATAAGCGGCTGGCCAGGACAGATGAGCCATAGTGAATAATATGAGCACAATGGGCAGAGGTAGTGATTTGACGGACGTTCAAAAAGGAATGAACATTGGCTACCGTGCCAAGGGTGGAAGCATTTCAGAAACAGCAGACTTTGTGGGCTGTTTGCGAGGTGCTGTAGTGAGGGTATACCAAGAATGCACCACTGGCATACCGAGTACTTCCTGGTGTCATAACTGTGGAGCCCCAAAGGCCATCGACCCCAGAGGAGAACATCGCCTCTGTCGACTGGTAAAGGGCAATCGACATGTAACAGTGCAACAATTGACTACGCAAATGAATGCTGGGGAACCCAGGTATGTGTCCCCGATAAGAGTAGAGTGAACCCTGTTACGCATGTGTCACCGGAGTCGCTGCTGCGTCAAGGTGCCCATGTTAATCCAGGTCCATCGACAACGACGCCTACAGTTTGCATGGGATTACTGTCATTGGACAGTGGAAGAGTGGAAAAAGGTTGCCTTCTCCAACGAATCAAGGTTTCTACTCCACAGAAGTGATGGGCGGTGGGGGATACGGTGTCCTGATACACGTCACGACCGCCGCCGTTAAAATCGCGTGCGAAACAACAACGCAACCAGTTGCATGCAAGATGCCACGCAGTTCGGAGCTCTCTGATTTCGAGAAAGGTGTAATCGTCGGGTATCACAGAAATGGCCGATCCATACGTGACATATCCAGCGAGTTGAAGTACCCAAAATCGAAAGTGACCTAAGTGATTGGCAAGTGGAAGATGAGAAGTGACTGTCGGCATATGCCCCGACCCGACAGATCCACAAAACTGGGAGTTAAGAGACCAACGGGTGCTGGCCAGAGAAATTCGGAAGAACCGCACCAAATCGATAGGCCCCATCCGCGATTAGTTTCAACAGGCATCCGGGAGTGTTCTTTCGCTGAATACCATCCATAAGGAAGCCCATCTGCTCGGTTGTCATGGACGTGGTGCAAAGAACGTCGGCAGTGGACCGTTAAACAGTGGAAACAGGTTCTCTGGAGCAACAAAGCAACAAATCAAGGTTCACCCTCTACCGTTCAGATGGCAGGGTCTGGGTTTGGCGTCTGCCTGGAGAACGCCTCCTGCCGGAATGTATTGTGCCAACTGTAAAGTTCGGCGGCAGTGGAATTATGCTCTGGGGGTGTTTCTCCTGGTATGGCACAGGACCCTTGGTCGCAATTCTTGGTAGACTCAACGCCGAGACCTACTGCACCATTTTGGATGACCATGCGCTTCCTACGTTGTGGCAGTTTTAGGGGGTGGATCCATGTTACTTTCAAGATGACAATGCCACCTGTCATGTTGCGAGGTCCACCATGGCTTGGTATGGTGACAATGGGGTTAATCGAATGGACTGTCCTGCGCAGAGCCCGCAGCTTAACCCTATCGAGCACCTCTGGGACTAGTTGGAGCGTCGACTCTGGGACTAGTTGGAGCGTCGACTTAGCCCCCACCGTCCGAAATCGGTGAAGGAACTGACCTGTCTTCTCCAAGCTGGGTGGAAGAAAATACCGCTAGCCGTCGTACAACGCCTGGTTAAGAGTATGCCCCGGAGGGTCGCAGGTGTAATCGCTGCTCGTGGAGGCTCCACCAACCATTGAAGATGAATAAACTTCGTTTTCTTTTGCTATCACAGGTGTCCAATTACTTGTTGGTAGCAGGGCAAGATTTCATCTTTTTTGCTCACTAGCAAATTTTGCTAGTGACCAAATAGTTTGCTAGCAAAACATTTGCATGACTAGCAAGTAAAACTAAATCACATAGTAACTTATTTTCTAATAAAGTTACACAGAAATTTAAATATGTGTATAAATATTTTGACTTACCTTTTTGAATAATGAATAGAATCTTAGATAAGTTTAGTGACTATCTTTATTATTAATTTCTAACAAATTCTCATACCACATGAATATATTTCACTGACATTCTAATTCAGATTTCTTCCCATATGGTTTACGCTCAGGGTGTCTGACTTTGTCATCATACCACTTTATAACTGCTGACCGTGGATTAAAAATCTCTTCTTGTGGCCCTTCTATTTCAATTGTCATCAGAGCATTTAAAGTTTCAACAGACAAATTGTTCCTCCAATCCCCTTGTATTCTTTTTAAAAAACTGAATCCCACCTCACAACATGCAGTACTAAGTGGAAGTATCGCACAAATTTCTGCTAAACTTCTACACACTTCATATCTGCCAACTACCACACAATGCCATAGTTTCTACGGAATTAGTTGTCTGACTACGGAACTCACTATCAAAACTACGGATTCTACAAATTTTCATTTTGTTTCAAATTTTTCTTTTGCTATTATTTTTATGATATACACGAGATTCTTACAGGGATTCGCTGAATCCCGCTTTTTTTTGTCATCAGTTAGATCATTCTAACTGATGACAAAAAAAAAAAGAGAGGGGGGGGGGTCGTTTTCCATCTGGAGACGAAATTTTGTGCTTCAAAACTTTTGAACACAGTAGTGAAACGGAGTAAGAAAATTTTGCCGTAATCGCAAATTTTTCTCCCAATGTTGTCTTTGTGTCCGCTTTTCTTGTTAAATTTCATTTTATTGCATAAATGTTTGCATTTTAGCTTGAAACTGTGGAGAACAATTTGCAAAAATGGAAGTTGGCTGCTGCAAAATTTTTCTGTAATTTTCAGGCATGAGATTCTTCCGCGAATTCAAGGAATTCCGGCTTTCTTCGTTATTATTGGAATTCAGTCTTTACGAAACTAGAAAACGAAAGGTCGACGGAATTCGGATTTTTCCGTAATCATAATTTTTTTTTCTCACGATGCTGTCTCTGTCAAGTATTATTGCTCATTAACATTTTACTGGATAAATATTTGTATTTCAGCTTGAAAATACAAGGAAAATTGCCAAAACCAGAAGTCAGACGAAGCAAAAGTTTCTTCCGTAATCGTTTACCCCCTCCACGAACACGTTTCGTAAAAGCGTCTATCTATGCCACGCAATAAGGCTAGTATGGATAAGACTTTTGCCAGTGTTGGCAGGCTATTTTCCAGTAACATTTTGGTTTGCTTCTTTCGGTTTTGTCTACCATCCGAATAAGTGGAATTATTCTTGCTTATTCATCACTGATCATTAGAGCGCAGTATTTGATGTATGCACAACTATCAAGACTTGTGGAAGTAGGAGATCACTTCGCTTAGGGTAGGAGAGGAGCTGAGGACAAAGTTCGTGGGGCAAAAGAAGGGAGGGTGGCAGAGCAGGTGGTCAAACAACCGATCCATCCCAGAGCTCTGGGTTGCCACAGCAAACATTGCTGACGTCACGTTTAGTTTCTGTAATAGACCAATGAGGGCACGATGGAGAGATCTTTCATCCCTTCCAAACTTCTACGACAGTTTTGAAGGGATGAAAGATATGGGGAAGATGGGTATTAAGTGTCGAAAGGAAATTGGCGAAAGAGAATCGCTGATCGTCGCTGTTTTAACAAGTGTTAATAGAAACTGTTATGCAAACTTCGTGGATTAATAATGATTTTTGGTTACTTTAAATAAAGAAATTACCTTACTAGCAATATTTGCTACTGCGATTTTTTTTCACTAGCAAATTTGATTTTTCACTAGCTATTTGCTAGTTGCTCATCGGTGAAATCGCGCCCTGGTTGGTAGATAGTGTACTTTGTTTCTTCGGGCTGATTTTATGCAGGAATGGTTTAACGAACATGGTGCTGATACGCAACTTCTTTAATGGCTCCCAGACTTGCCTTATTTAAACCCAATTGAACATTTGTGGAATGCTGTGGATGGCAGGTGAGGCAGTTGGACACACCACCTTGTTCCATTCCAGAACTATGAAGCACAATCGAAACAGCTTGGTTGTAAATTCACACACAATTGTAAAGACAGCTTGGTTGTAAATTCACACACAACTGTAAAGACAGCTTGTGGAGTCGATGCTATATTAGGTGGAGGATGTTCTGTAAGAGAAAGGAGTGTCCACAACGTAGTAGATGTGTACTGTCGGCATGACATTCTTGCTCTGTTGTATGCATGAAAAGTCTCTGCACTGTATGCAGTGGTTGCAGTAAGTTTTTGGACAGGGAGTGAAAATGCCTCTGACATGATTTTCAAGAAGTATTTTGTGATTACTAGAAGTAGCACTCCCCTTCAGTTTGCAAACGACTGCCATAAAAATTCTCACTTCTGAAAACTGTTTTTTTTTAATTTTATTAAAAACATATGCATTACAATAAAAACAATCTGTTCTTTGGACATGCAGATATTTTAATTATTTTAAGTATAGTAAAATTTAAAATAGAGTAATAATTCCTAAGGTTAAAAACATGCATTCTTACCTCTGTGGCAGAGATAAAAATTCTGTTATATATGCACGTACAATTCTTCCTACACATGCAATTTAGCATTACAACAGGTTGTAATTGAGAATGATCTGCCTCTCATATTGTTAATAAAATATAGTCTGCTTTGTCAAGTTCAGTTCTGTTCATTTGCTCGAAGTCACTTATCTGTACACTGAGAATTAAAATCCATGGCACTTTCACATTGTTGTTTTAATGGATTTAACAGAGTGCCATCAATAGGTTTTGCTTTGATTTAGTGTTGTAGTTATAACTTATAAATGTAGCCTTGTTTTCTTGTTGCTTTTCCAGTGAGCAATAACAGCAGGAACATCCAGATCACATACCTCTCAGTTTTTTATAATAATGGAGGTCCTGTCTCTGAAATTCCTGCTAAATCTTGCAGACGAATGTCATTAGTCCGGTTTTGCTTCTCATTCACATTGCAGTTTTGAAAAAGTAGGAAATCCTCTTTCTTTTAAGACATAATGGCATATTGCCACTAAGAACAGTGTTTGATCAATACATCCTTCCAGTGCTTACATATGGTGCAGAGACGTGGACCTTAACTAAAAGGGGCATACAAAGACTACAGACAGCTCAAGGCAGCATGGAGAGATGCATGCTTGGTGTAACCAGGAGAGATAAGAAGAGGAACTCGTGGATCAGAAAAATGACAAGAGTGGAAGACATCATGATCAGAGTAAAATCCCTGACATGGCAATGGACTGGACATGTTGCCAGAAGGACAGACCATCGATGGACAGCCGAAATTTTAGACTGGATTCCAAGAGACAGGAAAAAACCCAGAAGAAGACCACATGGGAGATGAGTGGATGAAATTCGAAAGTATGCAGGAGTAACATGGAGGAGACTGGCACAAGACAGGCCGTTGTGGAAGAAACTTGGGGAGACCTTCGGCCAGCAGTGGATTGATAATGGTTGACAATGATGATATCATCATCATCATTGTCAACCATTATCAATCCACTGCTGGACGAAGGTCTCCCCAAGTTTCCTCCACAACGGTCTGTCTTGTGCCAGTCTCCTCCATGTCACTCCCGCATATTTACGAATTTCATCCACCCATCTCCCATGTGGTCTTTTTCTGGGTCTTTTCCTGTCCCTTGGAATCCAATCTAAAATTTTGGCTGTCCATCTATGGTCTGTCCTTCTGGCAGTATGTCCAGCCCATTGCCATTTCAGGGATTTAACTCTGATCATGATGTCTTCCACTCTCGTCATTTTTCGGATCCACGAGTTCCTCTTCTTATCTCTCCTGGTTACACCAAGTATGCACCTCTCCATGCCACTTTGAGTTGTCTGCAGCCTTTGTATGTCTCTTTTAGTTAAGGTCCACGTCTCTGCACCATACGTAAGCACTGGAAGGATGCATTGATCAAACACTTTTCTTTTAAGACATAATGGCATATTGCTCTTGAAAATTATGCTGTTTCTTCCAAAAGCTCTCCAGGCAAGTTTTGTACGCCGATTAATTTCTTCATCAATGTGACCCTCACTTGATATCTGCTGTCCAAGATAAACGTACGTGTCTGTTATCTCCAGCTTTTCTCCATCAATCGATAAATCTTCATTTCTTGTAAAAGCATTGAACATCACTTTTGTCTTCTGAAAGTTCATTTTTAATCCCACTTCTTTACTCTTGTCAGCAAGTTCCTGGATCATACTCTGCAGCTCTGATGGGGTAGTTGCAAAAATGACTATGTCATCAGCAAAACGAAGGTGGGTTAGATAATCTCCATTAATCTTTATCCCTTTGTTTTCCCAGTTCAGTGATTGAAAGACATTTTCCAATGTGGCATTAAAGAGCTTCGGAGATAGATATATATATATATATATATATATATATATAGAGAGAGAGAGAGAGAGAGAGAGAGAGAGAGAGAGGGGGGGGGACTCGTGGGTCAGGAAAATTACAAGAGTGGAAGACATCATGATCAGAGTAAAATCCCTGAAATGGCAATGGGCTGGACATTAGGGTGGAGCGAAAAACACTTTTTTTTTTTAATTTGAAACGTTACCATGTGCAATAGTTGCGATTTTATTACTGAAATGATGTATGACATCATTTCAGTAATAAAATCGCAACATGTATGACATTATTCGATATCTTATGCTTCCCCAAGAACCTCGAAGTTTAAAAGTTATAGGGGAAAATGGTTTAAAAACACCCGCTTTCTCCGTTTTGTAAATATAAAAAAATACTGTGTCACCCTGATATTTAATATCACCTTTGAGTGTATAAACACGGGTAAAAATTCAGCAGACATGAGTTAATTTCTTAGGCTTCCCCAGATCCCTTAAAGTATGTAATTTTTCGCCAAAAATGGCATGATAAGTTGCGTAAGCATTAAATTCGACAGTAGCCTCATTGTTGCCAATTTGGGCTTAACATTAACACCCCCTTCTCATACGTTCTGGAAACCTCGTGTTGATTTTCAGAAGCATAGCTTGCTGTTCTGCGCTCTCCTTTGTTTTTGTTACTTTCTTCACCTCTCCCCACTCCCTCCCTCACAGCGGAGCTCTCTTTGCGAACTCGCTGAGTAATCTCATCACAGTCGCACAGATCCTTTTGGGACAGAGTGTTGGCGGATTTGCGTCATAATTATGCAACAGTTTCTTTCACTCCTAGTGACGTTGATTGGAGAGTATCGGCATTTTCGTTTTGTCGTTCAACTTCTTAAGATAGCTGAAACAAGAAATAAAGCTGATTGTCCTATCCTCGGGAGTTATAAGGAGATGCATGAAAATGTGTTGCCTATACGTACGAAGATGTAATGCGCCATTACTACCCTGTGAGGAATACTCTTAGGCAGGAAGGTGCAAATTATGAGCCTGCTGCAGCAGAAATAGCAAGTATTGTCGCGGCAAAGTGCTAAGTATATGGAAGAAAGCATCTCTTCCGACATCGCTCCACAAATCAGTTGTAAAGCGTATTACCGCATACAACACTGAAATCCAAAAGCTGAAAAAACACGCTGGAAGAATGGATGAAACCTACCGAAAGAAGGTTGAACATTTTCGTGCAGATTCGCAACGTATCTTTGACATATGCTCATGCAAGTGCAAATGTTTTAGAACCTGCAAATGCAGCTCTGCAAAAAGGTACCCGTGAAAGAGCGAGACTTTCTAATGGACCAGAGAACAAACAGAAGAATGATAGTGGGTGGGCTTGACGCAAAAAGCACCAGTGTACTGAAGAAAAGATCAGCTCGAAAGAGTGATAACGATGAGCATGTCAGAAAATTACAGAAAACAGCGTCACTGAAATTGGCCCCTGCGAGTCGAGAATGATCCTTCAGAAGATGATACAAATACTAAGTCTGCAGGAAAACCAGCCGAACCGGGTCCTAGTCATTTGTTGGCCTCGGAGAAAGATTACGATTTCACTCCACGTCGCTCTTCAAAACCTAGGCGTCAAATGACACTGCTTGCATTTTCAAAAAAGTGCGATAGACGAGGCATCAGCGATCGAGCGGCAGCTGTTCTTGCGCCGGCGTTACTTCATGATGTAAGTGAACCGGTTCAGTCGAAAGAATGTAATGTATCTGTTATTGACCGGCATAAAGTACGACGAGAAAGGAAAAAGACCCGTCAAACAATTCAAGCTGAGGTAAACTTGACTGGTCGCAAGATTGTAGCTCTATTTTTGGACGGAAGAAGGGATGAAACTCTTACGAATACACAGACAGATGATGGCAAGTGGCACAAGCGAAAAAATGGGAGGAGCATATTACACTTGTTGAATAACCGGGTTCGGTCTATTTGGGACATTTTGCACCGAAGAGCAAGAGTGCAAAGGACATTTTCGACGGTATCTTCAGCTTATTGGACCAGAAGGCCTTTGACTTGTCGCAGTTAGTTTTTATTGGAAGTGACTAATACCGGCGAGTATAATTAGGCGCCTTGAAGAGAAGCTCAATTCTCCCGTGCACTGGATTATATGTCAACTTCATTTTAGGGAACTGCCTTTACGCCACCTCACTGAAATACTCTACGGGAAAACATCAGGTCCAAGAGGATTTAGTGGATTGATTGGAAAGCGCCTGAACACGTGCGCAAACCTTCCTATCGTTAATTTCCAGAAAATTGAATTTTCGCTTCAGTCCGACATTAGCTATGGAGATCTTAGCTCAGATCAACTTTATTTGTAAGGAAGTGCTGGTGATTGCCTGCAAAATCTGGCAAATCGAGATCCTGGAACACTTGCACATTCCCGTTGGCTGACCCTCGAAAATCACATTCTGCGTTTGTTTGTTGGAACTAGTGATCCAACACCACAACTTGTCTCATTAGCCACCTTCATAATAAAAGTATATGCACCATTGTAGTTCAAATATAACGGTACATGTAAAGATGGTCGAAGAAATTTGCAGCTTTTTATATCTCGGTTTCAGTATCTTCCAGATAATTTAAAGGATATTGTAAAAAGAGTCGTGCAAGACAACGCGTATTTTGCCCATACAGAAAACTTGCTCGCTGCAATGTTGTTTGACGACAGAAGGTATGTCCGTGAGCTTGCTGATCGACGCATCATGAAGGCCAGGAAATCTTCCGATCAAACAACTGCCATTAGGAAGTTTCGGATTCCTAAGATGAATTTCCAGAGCAATGAATACATCGATCTAATCGACTGGCAAGAGTGTATTGTGACTGAGCCTCCCATCACACGGAAATGGAAAGACGAAGAGCTTCTGGAATTACTACAAACCGATAAATATCCAAGTTCTTGCCACGAATTTACAAAAATACCCTGCTGTTCTCAGGCAGTAGAGAGGATGGTTAAGATTGCAACAGATTCTTCTGCTCATGTATGCGGCCTTCTTGTAAAAGATGGTGCATCAGAGCAAAAAATTTGGATAGGAAACTGATGCCAAGTTTTGAAAAAAAGGTCTGATTTCCGGGTGAAATTAACTCGCTGCTTAAGGCTCTACGAGATCCACCATCTTGTATTGCTGCTTTCTCTTGTTAACCAACGGGCAAGCGTATTTCACAAATTGGTCGGGCAATTTTGCACATTTTGGAACACCGTTTGTGGTTAACGCAAGATATATGATAAATAAAGAGTTCCCTGGTTTCAGAATTTTTATTGACCTTTCCCTTCATTTTTTATCTGCAGCGAAAGTCGTACCAAGGTGTCTTCCATAGCTTTATTAACTAATAAAAAATACTTAAGAGTCCAAAATGAAAATCTGAAACCAGGGAACTCTTTATTTACCATATATCTTGCGTTAGCCACAAACGGTGTTCCAAAATATGCAAAATTGCCCGAGCAATTTGTGAAATACGCTTGCCCGTTGGTTAACAAGAGAAGGCAGCAATACAAGATGGCGGGTCTCGTAGAGCCTTAAGTTATGCTACTAGGTAAAGCTGGTGTATATCATATTTACATAACTTATCATGCCATTTTCGGAGAAATATGACAAATTTTGAGCTCTTTGGGGAAACCTAAGAAATTAACTCATGTCTGCTGAATTTTTACCCGTGTTTGTACACTCAAAGGTGATATTAAATAACATGGTGACACAATATTCTTTTATATTTACAAAATGGAGAAAGCGGGTGTTTTTAAACCATTTTCTCCTATAACTTTCAAACTTCGAGGTTCTTGGGAAAGCCTAAGATATCAAATAATGTTATCCATCTTTCGGGGGTCATTTCAGTAATAAGATCGAAACTATTGCACATGGTGACGTTTCAAATTAAAAAAAAAGTGTTTTTCGCTCCACCCTACTGGACATATTATATTGCCAGAAGGGCGGACCATCGATGGACAACTGAAATTTTAGACAGGATTCCAAGGGACAGGAAAAGACCCAGAAGAAGACCACATGGGTGATGGGTGGATGAAATTCGAAAGTATGCGGGAGTAACATGGAGAAGACTGGCACAAGACAGACCGTTGTGGAAGAAACTTGGGGAGACCCTCATCTGGCAGTGGATTGGTAATGACTAACAATGACTATATATATATATATATATATTCTATAAAGAAGATACCTAAGCAAAAAAATACATATATAATTTTGACTCACACCTAATACAACATAGAAAAGGTTATGTATCTACCTGTGTGAGTAAAAGGAGAAAAGATAAAAAAATAAAATAAAACAACTGAATGTAGAAGGTGTCGAGAATACTGAGCCTTGGCTTTATCAAGGACCAGCAAAAAACTCTGCATTTTCTCACTTCCACAAAGACAGAGTTTTTTGCTGGTCCTTGATAAAGCCAAGGCTCAGTATTCTCGACACCTTCTACATTCAGTTGTTTTATTTTATTTTTTTATCTTTTCTCCTTTTACTCACACAGGTAGATACATAACCTTTTCTATGTTGTATTAGGTGTGAGTCAAAATTATATATGTATTTTTTTGCTTAGGTATCTTCTTTATAGAATGTGTATTCTGAATTTTCAAAACTGCTGCGTTGCGCGTTTTGATTTTCAGGTTATTTTGCACCCTTCGGTTTAAATTCTAAAATTGTTTCCTTAGTCTTCAGTTTTGCTCTTAAGTATATATATATATATATATATATATATCATCATCATCATTGTCAACCATTATCAATCCACTGCTGGACGAAGGTCTCCCCAAGTTTCCTCCACAACGGTCTGTCTTGTGCCAGTCTCCTCCATGTCACCCCTGCATACTTTCGAATTTCATCCACCCATCTCCCATGTGGTCTTCTTCTGGGTCTTTTCCTGTCCCTTGGAATCCAATCTAAAATTTCGGCTGTCCATCGATGATCTGTCCTTCTGGCAGTATGCCCAGCCCATTGCCATTTCAGGGATTTAACTCTGATCATGATGTCTTCCACTCTTGTCATTTTTCGGATCCACGAGTTCCTTTTCTTATCTCTCCTGGTTACACCAAGCATGCACCTCTCCATGCCACTTTGAGTTGTCTGCAGCCTTTGTATGTCTCTTTTAGTTAAGGTCCACGTCTCTGCACCATACGTAAGCACTGGAAGGATGCATTGATCAAACACTTTTCTTTTAAGGCATAATGGCATATTGCTCTTGAAAATTATGCTGTTTCTTCCAAAAGCTCTCCAGGCAAGTTTTGTACGCCGATTAATTTCTTCACCAATGTGACCCTCACTTGATATCTGCTGTCCAAGATAAACGTACGTGTCTGTTATCTCCAGCTTTTCTCCATCAATCGATAAATCTTCATTTCTTGTAAAAGCATTGAACATCACTTTTGTCTTCTGAAAGTTCATTTTTAATCCCACTTCTTTACTCTTGTCAGCAAGTTCCTGGATCATACTCTGCAGCTCTGGTGGGGTAGTTGCAAAAATGACTACGTCATCAGCAAAACGAAGGTGGGTTAGATAATCTCCATTAATCTTTATCCCCTTGTTTTCCCAGCTCAGCGACTGAAAAACACCCTCCAATGTGGCATTAAAGAGCTTCGGAGATATGGTGTCACCTTGTCTCACTCCCTTTCCAATTTTTACGTGTGTTGTATTTTCAAACAGCCTAATCTTTGCACTTGCATTTTCATAGATGTTATTAATAATATTAATGTATGCATCTTCAATACCGCAGGTTTTCAGAGCCATTGTAACTGCTGATGGTTTCACCGAATCAAAGGCTTTTTCATAATCGATAAAAGCCATGCACAATGGAAGTTCATACTCCCTCGCTCTTTCAATTAGTTCTCTCAGCACGTGGATATGATCTATTGTGCTGTAGCCACTCCTGAATCCAGCTTGTTCTCTCGGTTGAGCCATGTCCAGTGTTACCTTCAAGTGGTGTGAAAGAACTTTAGTGAAGATTTTATAAACTACTGGTAGGAGGCTGATAGGTCTGTAGTTTCGGAGATCCTCAATGTCACCTTTCTTATGTAGCAGGATCATTGTAGCGTTGTTCCAATCCTCAGGAATCTTTCCTTCATTAAGGCATCGAGTGAAAATTTGGGCGAGTACTGTTTCGATTTCTCCACTTGCTTCTTGTATGATGTCTACAGTAATTCCATCTTCTCCTGGAGCTTTTCCTCGCTTCATGTTCTTGATTGCATGTGCAACTTCTGCTGGAAGGACTGGAGGAACTCTGGTACTGGTATCTTTCATGATGTCTGGAGTGCATATATCATCCCTTTCATATAATTTGGAGTAGAAATCTTTCACTCGTGTCAAAATTTCGCCTCTATTTCTTGTTACAGAACCATCTTCTTTTCTCAGTGCCATAATCTGTTTTCTTCCCTTACTGAGATGTCCCTTTGCTATCTTTAGGCTTTGGTTGTTTTCAATTGCTTTCCTCACTAGTTCACAGTTGAATTTCCTTACGTCTTCAGTGATACTTTTTCTTACTGTCTTGCATAGCTCTATATATTCCACTTTGGAAGTCACATCTTCTTTAGTTGTCCTCATCTCTCTTCTTTTTTGCATCAACATTTTGGTTTTTCCTGATAATTTGTTCACATGCAACTTGTTCTTAGACCCAGCTAATTTTGTTGCTGTTTCCATAAGAGCTTTGGTTACTTTTCTGTTAACTTCAGAGATGTCCACTTCTTCCGATGTTAGGCCTTCTAAAGCAGAGAACCTGTTCTTCAGTTCCAACTTGAAGGTATTATGGTGTTTTTTAAGGTTGGTTATGTCAATAGATTTTGTTTGTCTTATGAGCTTGCCGCGTTCAAGTTTAGTGTTGAGGTGCATCTTACATCTCACCAATCTATGGTCACTACCTGTGTTGAACTTGTTTAGCACACTGCAGTCTTCTATGACGAATTTTTTGTTACACATAATAAAATCAATTTCACTTGTCGTCCCATTTGGATGTCTCCATGTCCATTTCCTGTGTGGCTTTTTCTTGAAGAAGGAGTTCAAGATGAAAAACCCTTCTGCCTCTGCAAACTCATCGAGAGTATTTCCACGCTGGTTTCTGTTGCCATGACCGAATTTGCCTACTGAAGTTTCATTCTGTTGCCGTTGCCCTATTTTTGCATTGAAATCTCCCATAATTATTTTCAAGTGCTGCTTACCTTTATTATTTAGATGACAAATTTCCTCATAAAATTCTTCAATTTCTTCTTCAGCATGACTTGTGGTGGGTGCATAAGTTTGAATAATCTGAGCCTGGTATCTTTTCGAGAGTTGGATAACAAGTCGTGCAGCTCTGTCAGAGGAACTTTCAACTTCTACAACTTTATCCTTCAGTTTCTTGTTTATTATAAATCCAACACCACTAGTTCTGCCAGTATCTGTCCCACGATAGTAGAAGAGATGTCCACTTTTCAGTTCGATGAGATCTTCTCCTTTTCTCCTTACCTCACTTAGCCCTACGATGTCCCACTTGATCCTTTGTAGTTCCTCTTCCAATTCAAGAAGCCTTGAATCAGAAGATAGGGAGCGTCCATTGTAAGTAGCCAAGGTCAGCATCAGATGGCAGCCTAGTCCGGTCCTCCGGGGATTCTTAGCACCCTCTGCCTTCATGTCGCACTGGCCGCTGCCTTGGCCAGGTACATTCCAGCTGCCGGAGACTGAGGGCCAAGATTTAAGTTGTGGAATCATTTTGGAGGGGTTTGGCCATAACTCACCACGCTGGCCAAGCGGGTTGGTGAGTATATATATATATATATATATATATATATATATTATTATATATTATTTTATAATATAACTAACAATGATGACGATGACTATATATTATTAATTTATAATATAACTAACAATGATGATGACGATGACTCTCTCTCTATATATAAAGTTAGCCATTGCTAAATCGAAAAGAGATAGAGCAAAATTTCCAATTACTAAGTTGTAAAGCATCAATCAATTAATTAGTACAAAACAACATTTGTTTCACACGGATAAGATAAATTGTCGCCTGAATACCCTACAATGTCCGAAATCGATGCGCGACGATTCGAATCTGCATATTCACATTTCGCAAATGTAGCCGTATGTAAATGCAGATTGTGACGTTGTACCGTACCTACGATATAAAAACTAGTAGCAGGATGTACCCTGATCAGAAGTTTAGGTCTACGTACGCTGTGTGAGAATGGCGAGCTTGGATTTCTGGGGTTACGTAAAAATCAGGTGTATGCGACAGCGCCTACAAGTCTGCTGGATCTACGTCGTCCTGTTACAGATGCTTGCAATAGTGTGACGCCTTTCATGCTGAGGAATGTGCATGCAGAGTTACTTTTTTTTTTTTTTTTTTTTTGATTGGAGGTTTAACGACCACCGTGAGCAACTCATTGGGCTATAAGCAGTCGCCCGTCCCTAATTTAGGGTCACTGGTTCCAGGGAAGGGAGAAAGCCAGTGCCGTAAGACAAACACAACATCCATGCCTCACCGGGATTCGAACCCGGACCCCGTTCGAACGAATGATCAGAGGCCATCGCTTAGGCCACTGCGCCACCGGGGCGGCAGAGTTAATTTCACGAATACAAATGTGTATCGGGGGCAATGACGAACTCTTCGAACATACTCGACATTAACTTTTTATCACTGTGCGCCAGTTTGCCTTTTTTGTTTTGTTTTGTCTGACGTCATCAAACTGTATTGACATAAGTACGCATTTATGCGATACATTGTGTATTTGCTCATACCTATGTCTGTTCCTTTCAAACATTCACACCAAAGGTCGCGCATCGATTTCGGACATTTTAGAGTATTCAGGCGAAAATTTATCTTATCCGTGTAAAACAAATGTTGTTTTGTACTAATTGATGGATGCTCTACAACTTTGTAATTGGAAATGTTGCTCTATCTCTTTTCGTTTTCGATTTGCAATGGCTAACTTCCGCATTTCGCCACTAAGGGCGCTGCTATTGGTTGCATTCGATCGGGCGTATTCACTTGACTATACCGTTATCTCATTTGCATAACTGTACCTCTCTTCGTTCGCAAGTTATTTCAGGCTAAAGGGACTTTCCTGTACACCCTGTATATATAGTCATCGTCATCATCATTGTTAGCCATTACCAATCCACTGCCAGATGAGGGTCTCCCCAAGTTTCTTCCACAACGGTCTGTCTTGTGCCAGTCTTCTCCATGACATACAAAGACATGTATAAGATAGAAGACAGATTGGGGGGCGCAATATTTTGTGGTTTGCCCCGGGCGCTGAAATGCCTAGTTACACCCTGAGTGTTGATATGTGAGGAATACGTTTCTTTTCGCGAGTTTGTAATGCAAACTGTTTTGGTTCTCATCACAGTTGATATTCATTCGTAGATGATTGATCATCTGCTGCATCACGACCCGATTTTCTTTATCCTGGACATGACAGATGCGTTTTTATTGAAGGCGTTTCAGCAACAGCAAAGGCGCCGCGCGTGTTTCCAACACTTTCGTAACTAATGTGGCGGGCTCTTCCCGGAAATAGCAAAACTGCAAAGAGAGAGAGAGAGAGAGAGAGAGAGTAAAAGTGTTAATATTGTGCTGACTGAAATGCACTAATGAGAATACTATTCCTCAGCGAATGGTTGCGCGTAAAGATAGCTCCGCTGTGTGCTTGTGTATTTCATCACACTTTCACTTTCTTCGAAGCACGTGCACTTGGCTGCTGCATCCTTGCATCATCTTAGTGACGTATTTAGCGGAAAGAACGTTCGACGTGGCGTACCGCTTTTGGAATTTTTTTTTTGTTTTGTTTTTGTTTCCGGATATCAGTACCTAAGGGGTCTCCCGTTTTTATTTTAGCCAGGTGACTTGATATTGGAACGCTGATTTGCGGACAAAATCTCGTGGTGTACCCATATCAGCAAATCATTTAGGGACACGTACAGTACATACCCAAAATAAATATGCAAATCTTTTGTCACGAAACTGTATTGTTCCTATAAGTGTGATATTACATATGAAAATTTATGCCTTAAAAATATATTTATTATAGAATATGTTGGCAATTTGTACTGGCAAAGCATAGCTATGATGGCGAGAACATATTAGCAAAAGTGAAATGCTTTACCTTAGGCATATGTGCAGAAATTAAAATCAAGCTGCACACTAAAGAACGAATTGTAGAGCGAAGTTTTTTAAGTTTTTGGAGGAACTCAGAACAAGTACAGTCGAAATTTGGTCGCTCCAGTGCTCTTAGTGCTGGCCACTGACCATTCGTACGAGTTGGTCCGGGTTCGAGTCCCAAATGAGGCATGGGTGGTGTGTCTGTCTTACACCACTTGCTCTCTCCCTTCCCTGGAACGAATGTCTCCAAATTAGGGACAGGTGACTGGTTATAGTCTTTAAAGTTGCTCACGGTGGTCGTTAAACTCGGAAAAAGGAAAAACAAAAACAGTCAAAATTTGTTTTCACGTGAAACATGTTGGAAAAATTTGTGCAACGAAAACTATTTTTAAGAACATTTTTCATTAGAAATCTAACGAGCTAATGAGGAAGTGTAAAAATTCGAGGAGCCGCAGTGGTCTAAGCCAGTGCTACGCAATCTTTTTATTGGTGCGATCCATCGACCTTACATTCAGGTAGACTGCGAATGACGTCACGAAAAATTTGTGCAACGAAAACTATTTTTAAGAACATTTTTCATTAGAAATCTAACGAGCTAATGAGGAAGTGTAAATTCGAGGAGCCGCAGTGGTCTAAGCCAGTGCTACGCAATCTTTTTATTGGTGCGACCCATCGACCTTACATTCAGGTAGACTGCGAATGACGTCACAATTTCTGGCTCCAACATCAGAAAGGTAAGTGTCATGTGATCTTAGTCATAAATGTTAAAAGAAAATTCCGCAATTTATCACCTGTGAGAAATTGATTAAATTACTAGACGAAACCCGTCGGAATCGACGGTTAGTTTTTTTTTCGTAAAGAATAAACTCATATGAAACAACAAATGTAAACTTTATTTGATTGACAAATTCATTCAACCACTTCAGTAAAGTCCAGGCTCGTGATTTTTTTTTTTTTTTTGACTGAAAATTTAACGACCACCGTGAGCAACTGAATGGGCTAAGCAGTCGCCCGCTCCTAATTTATGGTCACTGGTTCCAGGGAAGGGAGAGAGCCAGTGCCGTAAGACAAACACAACATCCATGCCTCACCGGGATTCGAACCCGGACCCTTCACGAACGAATCATCATAAGCCAGCGCGCCACCGGGACGGCAAGGTCGTGATGAGCATCACGACTGCACCCATTTTCAGCCGTAAAATGTCAGGCGGAAGTCCACTCATCTCGATCGTGTGCAAAAAATTCAACTGGATAGCGCACTCTTTCACTCTCATCTTTAGTCACAACTGCGTTTGTAAATGTTGTTGGAATGAGATTCGCGTTGCGAATACTCTTCACACGTCGGCATCGACGGTTAGTTTTTTTTTTTTTTGACTGAAGGTTTAACGACCATCATGAGCAGGTGAATGGGCTATAAGCAGTCGCCCATAATATTTTCACTAACAATGGTCAACGGAATGTTTATTTACATCTTTACATAATGGGAAACGTCTTACCTACGTGAATAAACTGGATCGAATGAATATTAAATTGTATACACTGAAGAGCAATTGAATTAGAGACAGCTGGCGTTATGCAAATGTGGCGCTGTGGGCGGACCTGTAAACCGAAACGACGTGACGTATGCAGCGATTCGACAATATAAAGAGTGATGCAATGGGAATCAGTAAGAGTCGGACGCAGTATATGTAAGACGAAGGATCTAAGCGCATTTGATCTGGGGAAAATTGTCTGGGCCCGACGAATGGGTCACTCCATCTCAGAAGTCGTGCAGGCACTGGGATTTTTACGAGCCACTGTGTCACTGGTGCACCGTGAGTACATCGAATCCGGTAAAACCATCCCTGCAAGGGCCAACTGCCGTGGACAAAACAGCGTGTGGATGAGCGGGGTCATCGTCAGCTAGCTCGCATTGTAACAGCGGATAGACGGGCCACAGTGCAAGAAATCACCCGGCAATTTAACGCTGGTGCACAAAAACGTATAAGCAGCCACACCATCCAGAACCATATCCTCGCTATGGGGTACAAAAGCCATCGTCCCACGAGGGTTCCGCTGCTGACCGCACATCACAGGGTGCAAAGATTAGCATGGGCGCGGGAACATCGCCACTAGACTCTAGACATGTGGGAAAATGTTGCCTGGACTGATGAGTCGAGATTCACGTTGGTACATGCGGATGGCAGGATACGAGTACGGCGCAAACCACATGAAGCGATGGATCCTTCTTGCCAACAGGGATCCGACGAGAATGCCACCCCCACCAACTCTTCAAGCTGGTGGGCGTGGCATTCTCGTCTGGGGACTGTTTATGTGGACTGAAATGGGACCCCTGGTACGTGTGACATCGTCCCTCACAGGTCAACGTTACCGGGATATCCTGGACGTCCATTTGCTCCCGTTTGTGCGTCTTTAACATCCCATTGAGGACCTCATCCTACAACAAGACAATGCACGGTGCCATCGCTCCCGAATTGTATCCGAATGGTTGGACGAACACTCCACCGACGTGACCTCGCTTCCTTGGCCAGCTAGGTCACCTGACCTTAATCTCATCGAGCACATCTGGGATGCCATCGAGAGAGATGTTCGAGGCTCTGACCCCCTCCATCAAATCTTCTTGAACTGTGGGAGCTTCTTCAGGGGTCGTGGATCCGTGATCGCCGCCGTCATCAGGGCGAAATGTGGTGCTACACGTTACAAGACAGGTATCTCTAATTCAATTGCTCTTCAATGTATATACATCACACAGTCTAACGGCATAACGCAATCAGGTCTTCGGGAGTGTTCGCTGTTCCGATGAGAAGAATTTCAATACGAATGCCTGCTAGCGTTGCTTTGCGTAACGGTTCGCTCAGAAAAAAGACTTCGGGCTTTAGACTATCTCAGTCCCTCCATGCGTCTGCTTTCAACAGCGCGTGAGTCAACCGCAGGCGATCGAATGTCAACCGCACGCTTCTCCCATAGACTTTACATGGGAACTTTGCCGCTCCGTCACGCCCGATCCGTTGCCCCAATCTCATTTTTCTCTTCGACTGGCACATCTACATGGTAAGATCTTTATTTTGATATCTCAACCATAGGGTTACGTTCAGCCGTTCTCTCAAAACAGGACTCACAGTAAAGAACCTTATAGAATTAATATATAGATTAAGCAGATTCTATTCCTGTATGTTAATAACGTGATTCCAATCTCTAGTAAATTTTATAACGGTTAATATCGGCCATATTTGCAATAATGATTATCATATACGTGAAGAAATAATCAGTATTGAGGGTCAATTCCCAATCTAGAAAACGTGTGCCTATTAAAGAAATAATATAGTCATTCGCGTTTTCACAAATATTCATCGCAATATTCTAATCATGGCCTATAATCAAGTCTACCTACGCACGTAGGTACATATTTTAAGTAAACTTACTCTTAGTACTGTAACGTCATTTCCGTATACACTGAAGTGCCAGAAAAACTGGTACACCAGTCTAATACTTGGTAGGTCCCCCACGGGAGCGCAGGACTGCAGAAATACGACGGGGCATGGACTCCACTAGCTTCTGGAAATATGCTGTAGGCAATGCACACCATACTTCCTGCAGAGCGTTCCACAATTCGGGTGTATTCCGAGGTCTCGGATTCCTGTGTTCGATAGCTCGTTGCATGGCATCCCAAATGTGTTCTATCACGTTCAGATCTGAGAACTTGGGTGGGAATGGCAACACCCCAAACTCAGATGAATGCTCCTCTAACCATAATGTGGCGTCCCGACACTTGTGTGGAGGTGCATCGTCCTGTTGGAACAGGCTCAACCCATCAGCATGAATGCAGGACATGAACGGGTGTACCTCGTCAGAAAGGATGCGAACATAGCGTTGGCCGGTCACAGACGTTTGTAGACGTACCAGGGGTACCAGCGAAGTTTAGCTAAACACACCCCATACCATTACGGACCCTCCACCAACCGGTACAGTTCCCTGTGGACAGGCTTCATGGGGTTTGCGCCACACACAAATCCTTCCATCTGCCCAATACAGTTGGAAACGCGACTCGTCACACCAGGCTACATGTTTCCAGTCATCAAGTGTCCAGCGGCGGTGTTGCCGTGCCCAAGCGAGGCGCATAGCTCTGTGTCGTGCACCCATCAAGGGGACTCGAGTTGGGCTTCTGCTCCCAAAGCCCATATCGTGCAGGGTACGTTGCACAGTCCGGACGCTGATGCTTGTTGAGGCTCCAGCATTGAATTCCGATGCTACCTGCGAGAGTGTCGCGTGAAACGATTCTTAGTCAGCCGACGATGGTCACGTTCACCCAATGTCTTTTTACGGCCACACTGGTATCGTAGGTTGGAGGTTTTGCCGGAATTCTTGTAGTCACGGTACACCCTTGCAATGGTCGTCCGTGAAAATCCGAACTTCGTTTCTACCTCCGAAATACTATGGCCCATCTCACGAGCGCCAACTATGACACCACGTTGAAAATCGCTTAAATCGTTATTACTTGTCGTTCGCATGCCGAAAACAGCTCTGACAGCTGAAAATGATGTCCATCGCTTTATATACGCAATGGCGGACGCAACCGAGTACGCGCATAGGTGACGTTGCTATGTATTTTGCATAAGCTCGTCTGTACCAGTTTTTCTGGCAGCTCAGTGTATTTTACGCGGTATTTAACTGTGTACTTCTCGGTTTTCTACATTATATTACACTGGGAATATTGTAGCTATGCATATTATTAATGAGAACACCTCTTTACATGAAGTATTAAGTACATACGTAGCGGTTCTTACAAAAATACACACTTACCAAATCACATCCTTCGTCCTAACGACTCATCTTGTAACGCCGAAATGGTTGCAATTAAATTTCTATAAATGACAATTTCTTAATGTATATATCCGTAGGTTTATTATTCCTAAAAATTGCACTTGTTACTACATGATTTATTACATGGGGATATTTAAAAGTAGCCTGTCAGGTCATAAGAAAGCATTGAAACTGGATAGCCCGAAATCACTTGAGCCTAATTCACGTGATCTGAGGCTCTCATGTTGGGACCACTGCGGCTCAGTGGCAGCCACTAACAGTGCGCTGTCTATCGCTATATATGGTCGAAGGTGCGATTCCAGTGAAAAATTATTTTGAGACACCATGTAAATAAAACAAGGGGTTAAAAATTATGATTATATATGCATTTTTAAAAGACATTCACCAATATAGTTACATTTATTAATTAAAATTTCAAAATATTTCATCTAAGTATTATACGTAGGAAATATTGAAACAAAAAACAAACTTAATTAGTGGGAGGATGATTAGGCATAGTCTTGTCAAAAACCATACATTCTAATCTCGGCTTTGTAATCTCTGAACTGCTGTCATTACTGGAACAGTTATCACAAGAGTTGCTAGGTCCTTTTAATAACCACTTATCCATGTTTCAAACACCATCAAAAATGAAAATAAAACAATTATGATTGAATTACAAACGTTCATCAGCAATCGAGGCTGTGAATTTGGTTGCACCAGCAGACTCAGACTGTGAAACAAGAGGGGGTGAGTGGAGGTGGAGAGAGTAACAACTCCTGTGCAGGACGTACTGCGTTTTTGCTGATGCGCGCACGTCGCTTCACTGATACAGTCCGGGAGAATATTTAAGACAGCTCAGGATTACAAAGATTGCATATTATTTAATTCTAATCGTATTTCTTTGTATCCACTCTTTTTTCTATATAAAAAGAAAAAAAAAGAGAAAAAATGGCGACTTCTTAGTAAATCCTCGCGATCCCAAAAAGGGTCCCGACTCAAAGGTTGCGCACCCCTAGTCTAAGCGCTCGCTTCTGATCATTCTTCATCCGAGATGGGTCCAGATCCCGGTGAGGCATGAATGTTGTGTTTGTCGTACAGCACTCTCCCTTCCTTGGAGTCAGTGGCCCTAAATTAGGGACGGGTGACTGCTTATAGACCGTATGCATTGACGTCACGAAACCGCGGTTCGCGCCACTTTTTCGTCTGCTGCTTTCTTGCAGAACAACTGGTGTACAAGTGAGATCAAAGATGCATTGCATGGGCTACGTAAGTGGGTTATCTTCTGAACAAAAACAGCTTTATTCTGATAACGTTATTGAGCAATTATAGTGACCCATATGAAATTCCATACTCACTTTTCTTAAACAATATTGAGGTATGGCCACGAATAGAACACGGCGATATTGTTAATTATTTGTTTTTTCCTCTAACGCCTCCACTCACGAGCAAGTAAAATCGAAGTCCTTAGAAGCTCATAATTACTTCATCAGGATAATTAAGATAAAAACGTCCTGTCATCTTTGACTAATTATTTAATTTAAAAGTTTATCTTTCAATAATTTAGATATTCCCCAACCTGAAACTTGAGCTAAGGTAAAAATCCTCAGCTTTACACAGGTTATAAGGCTATAATAATAATAATAATAATAAAATTTTGGCAAGTAGCACTAAGTCTCTTTACCTTATATATAATAATGACAATAATAATAAATTGGTGAATGTTATCATGAAATCATTTTTCCAAAATCGGCCTGGAAACCCAACATATGAAGGTTCCATGAGATATTCACTCCCCAATAGCAGTGGATACATTCACGATAAAGAACAGCATAATCTTACTCATAAGAAAGGTTAATTCTAGTCTAAAGATCGTCATTGAGTTTTTGTAGATAATGCATCAGTAGATTTATGAACATACCTGTTACAAAATGTAAACTACACACTCTAATGTTACTTCGTTTCCGGTCATCAATCTCAACTCTGCTGATACGTGATCACCACAAATTTTGGCGCTCCTGAATTAGTTTTTTATAATTCTGATCCCACTTCGTTCGTTCAGATGGTAATCTATAATAGGAAACATCATAATCTCTCCCACTTCGGTTACTTCAGCCGAAAATACCACATAACACCATCTTCTTTAACGCTCCGCAATGCAAATCCAAGCAGTGCTTGTACTCCAGTTGATCACCAGAACGTCTGCTAGGATAGTTTACCTCGCTGTGACGTCGTATGCATACGGTCTAAAGCCCATTGAGTTGCTCACGGTGGTCGTTAAACCCCAATGAAAAAGAATAAACAAAAATAAAAAAAATTCGAGGACAAACATCAAAGTTTGAGGGCAATTCGCACCCCAAAGGCATTAGACGTTTTTGGGGACAGTAAACTAAATTCGAGGACTGTCCTCAAGAATTCGGGACTTCTGGTCAGTTTAATTTTAGAGTCACCGAAGGAAAAATACAGCCAGTATCCATCTGCTGCACTGTAAAAAAAAAATTCTGAAATTCACGAGCTATTTCCATGATTCCTTTCGTGAATTAACGAAGCATATTTCTGATACAACCTTTTCCGTGAAATGACGGAAAGAAACCTGAATTCCACGGATTTTTCCTACGCCAGAAAAATTCTGAATTTTCAGAAACCTTTCCGCAATTCCTTTCATGCATTAACGGGAAAACTCCGTTCTCACTTTTTCCGTGTCCATAATGACGAAAAATTTCCGGTAATGGGAGCGATTCGCAGGAATACTTGAGGTTTCATTAACTGTCGAATGATCTGATTTTAAAGTTCTGTAGCGAGATCAGATGTTGCTGATGGCATATCGCATGAAATTTTGGTTATTATGGCACAGGATATTCCTTCCTTTCTCCCCGATTTTGTGCACCAGCTATTGTACACGGTCGTATCAGAATAATATGACCACTTACCTAATAATGGGAATAACCACTCTCGGCCCGGATGACAGTGGCGGGGCATAAACGCAATGAGGCCCTGGCAGATTGCCCGAGGCACACGTGCCCATTCGGACTGCAACAGAGCACGGAGATCCCAGAGATGATGCCGCCCCGGTGGCGCAGTGGTCTAAGGCGCTGGCCTCTGATCATTCGTCCTTACGGGGTCCGGGTTCGAATCCCGGTCGGGCATGGATGTTGTGTTTGTCTTACGGCACTGGCTCTCTCCCTTCCCTGGAACCAGTGACCCTAAATTAGGGACGGGCGACTGCTTATAGCCCATTGAGTTGCTCACGGTGGTCGTTAAACCTCCAATCAAAAAAAAAAAAAAAAAAAGATCCCAGAGATGACGTGGTTGTCGATCGGCACCTCGAACCTGTTGATCCAAATAGTTCCACAAGTGCTCTGTGGAATTGATATCGGGCGATTTCGCCGCCCAAGGGAGACCGGAAACATCGTTGCCGTGTTCCTGGAACCAGTCACGCACCCCTTTAGCGACATGGCAGTACGCATTGTCCTGTTGGTAGACACCATCACCACGAGGGTAAACGTCCAACATGAAGGGATGTTTGTGGTCAGCGAGGATGGACAGGTAGCCATTGGCGTTCAGGGATCCATCCAGCGGTCCCAGGTGAAACCAGGAAAACATCCCCCAGACATGCGCACTGCCACCGCCGACCTGTACTTGACTGACAAGGGTGCCCAGGTGTTGGTTCTCGTGTGTCTGACGCCGCATCCGTCACTTCTGTGGAGTAGAAACCTCGATTCGTCGGAGAAGGCAATCTTTTCCCATTCTTCAACTGTCCAATGACAGTAGTTCCATGCGAACTGCAGGCGTTGTTGCCAATGGACCTGGGTTAACATGGGCGCCTTGACGCAGCGTCGACTCCGGAGATCCATGCGTAACAGGGTTCACTCTACTGTTATCGGGCACACACGTACCTGGGTACTCCAGAGTTCATTTGCGTGTTCAATTGCTGCATTGTTACGCGTCGATTGCTCTTTACCAGTCGACGGAGGCGACGTTCTCTTCTGGGGTCGATGGCCTTTCGGGGTTCCACAGTTATGACGTCAGGTGGTAAGGGTGTGCCAGCGGTCCATTTTTGGTACACCCTTACTACAGCACCTCGCGAACAGCCCACGAAGTCTGCTGTTTCTGAGATGCTTCCACCCTTGGCGATGATCATTCCTATTTGAACGTCCGTCAAATCACTACCTCTGCCCATTGTACTCACGTTATGCACTATGGCTCATGTGTCCTGGTCGGCCGCTTATATCTGCGTGAGGTCGAACTTGTCGCGTGTACTCTGTGACGCGCCAGGGCGGAGGTACACTGTGTTTCCAGGGGTGGTCATATTATTCTGATACGACTGTGTATATTGTGGTACTGTAAGAAACCGGGTAGTACTTAGATTATTGTGCAGGTGATTGTAGGATGTCTAGGTATCAGACATTGCACCCCTTAAGACAAAAGCTATTATAGCTGTTAAGAATATTTTTTTTTTTATTTAGGAGTTTTGTGAAGAGAACTAATCTCCCTAGCCCATGGCCTTGATTAAATAAAGCACACCCATTGCTTTTCATGATCAACCAAAATATCTTTTCCCTTTCACACTCAGCTTCCTTAAGTTCTGAAACTTTACTTTGTTTTCTCTCTCTTTCTGTTTCTCTGAAGCTAAAATACAACATTTAATCGGCGAATTCTTTGCAAAATTTAATCGTTATAAAAACTTTTACGAAAATCTGTATTTATTACTATAATTAGAAAAAATAAATACATTAATTATAATTATTTACGATCTTGGCCATTTAAAAAGGAAAAGTATGTTTTGGGGATATCCACTAGTGCGCAGGGGATCATCATATCCAGGCCTGATTGTGGTCCTGATTTTCCTCATGGCGAATTTCGAATTGGTATGCAGGTCTCTTATTTCTGCTACTGACTGAAAAATATACACCGAGTGATTACTGAATTATGACCACCCCTATTAAAGTGAATGCGGCCCCGTTGACCACGTGATTTCCGAGAGGGCGCGATTAGTCGACCGACGTATCATATGTAAGGTGTTAGTGGAGCAGTAGGTAGTAAAATTCGTAGCGTGATAGGCAAACGGAAGGATTCATCGGACTTTGAGAAAGAACATATTGTGGGTTCCTCTATTTCCCAAACAGCTGGACTGGTGGGTTTTTCGCGAGCTGCCTTAGTTAAAGTGCATCAGGACTGGCTTAAAAATGGTCAAACAACGACCCGGAGGCAAAACTGCACAGGACAGCGAAAAGTTGATGTGAGTGGTGAGCGCTGGGACCGACGACTCTGTACAGGCTGATAGACGCAGCAACACTGTTCAACAGTTGACTAGTCAATACAACTGAGGTCAACCCGGAACAGTATCTGTCATGACCATGCGTCGCACGTATGGGCAATAACAGCAGATGTCCCTAATGACATCCTCTCCTAACCACGCTTCGCCGCCCCGGTGGCGCAGTGGTCTAAGGCGCTGGCCTCTGATCATTCGTCCGTAAGGGGTCCGGGTTCGAATCCCGGTCAGGCATGGATGTTGTGTTTGTCTTACGGCACTGGCTCTCTCCCTTCCCTGGAACCAGTGACCCTAAATTAGGGACGGGCGACTGCTTATAGCCCACTGAGTTGCTCACGGTGGTCGTTAAACCTCCAATAAAAAACAAAACAAAAAAAACACGCTTCATCGGCACAAAAGACTCGCCTGTTGCAAGGGTCATCCAAGTTGGGCGTCGGATGACTGGAAAAAATATGCTGGTCTGACGAGTCGCGTTTTTTACTTCCACTCCGTGGACGGTCGTGTACGTGTTTGGCGCAAACAACATGAGGCTCTCGATCCATCCTGCTTAGTCTCCACAGTGCAAGTCGGTGCAGGCGGTTGTATCGTGTGGGACATGTTTACTTCCCAGGAACTTGGACCCCTGGTGCTTGTGGAGCAACGTATGCCTGGTGCCCACCAGAGATGGCAACGGGTCGGGTCAAGGTGTTCCTGACCCGACGTTGACCCGGTTTTATTCCCGTTTTATTTTTGAAAAGAGAAAAATATATTCCAAAAGAAAAATGCGCGTTGTGGAATTCTTTAGTCGGGACTGGTGCCCACGGAGTGAATAATGATTTGCCATGCAAAAATATTGCCGTCTCTTTCTTAAAGCAACGAAGATTTCCACCGACACCATATCGTAAAAAGATACTTCCTTTGCGTTCTTTTACAGTGCGATTGTCCAGGGCAAGTTACAGGCAAACGCCATTCGCCTGCTTCTCAGCTGATTCACTCTCTCCGTGCAAAGTTCACTGTATGACTAAGAGTTACTTTTCATATAGCATCTTTTACATTGAGCATTCAGAGGTTTTCGATTGATATGCTAACATCCCGTTCCCATGACATGCCATGTCGAAATTAACTCCTTATTGGTTAATATGGATGGATTTAATATTAAGGAGTTTGAGAAAGGCGTCGAGGCCAACAAATACGTGCAATTGTTGAAAACCACAAGGGGAAGAGTGAATGCTGGAAATTGTTTCGTCTCATTAAGGAACCGGTGAATAATTTTGTGATGTTTGGTCTTGCTTGTTGTTCAAAATGTGGAAAGTGTATAATTACAAAGAAAGATGTCGACGGTGTAATAACAGATTATGGAACCAAAAATCTAACGGACCATATGAAAGTATGCGCACCTCCATCAAAGCGTGGAAAAAGTGAACAATCTAAATACATTAAAAAAAATACATTTGTGTAATCGTAAATAATGATTCCCATTTGTAATATATACTCTATGGTCATGGTCAGCCATTACTTCTGGATAACACAAAATAGTGGCACTAAAATTTAGCAAGTAACCAAATTTTGTTATTAAAAAAGGATTTCAGTTATTAAATATCAAGCAGTTATTAGGATGAATATGTATATTATGTCTATATGTATATATACATGAATTGAGTTTCGAATTTATAGTTCAAAGCAGATTTGTCGGGGTCAGTTACGGGTCCGGATCGTGTCGGGTCCAGTTATGGGACATCCGGGTCGGGTGCAGGTCCGAAATTTTAGACACGTTTCCAACTCTCGTGCCCACTATCGTGAATTGCTTGCTGACTCTGTACACCCAGCTATGTTCCACTTTTCACTAATGGCGACGGTGTCTTCCAAGATGACAATGCGCCGAGCCACAGGTCCAATGTTTTGCAGGAATGGTTTGAGGAACACAGTTCAGACTTCCAGCATATCGAATAGCCTCCGAACATCAATCCCATAGAGCACTTATGTGACAATATGAAACGACATATCAGGCGTCTGGGTACGCCAATCACCTCCATACCTGCACTGAAGGCCGCATTACACACAACTTGGTTGGCCATACCTCCCAACTACTTCCGGCATCTTATTGAATCGATTCTACGTCAGATAGCTGCTGTACTGAGGGCGAAAGAAGGACTTACGAAGTATTAGGTAGGTGGTCATAATTTAGTGATCACTCAGTGTATGTAGAATCGATGCCACGTCGGATAGCTGCTGTACTAAGGGCGAAAGAAGGACCTACGAAGTATTAGGTAGGTGGTCATAATTCAGTGATCACTCAGTGTATGTTGAATCGATGCCATGTCATATAGTTGCTGTACTGAGGGCGAAAGAAGGACCTACGAAGTATTAGGTAGGTGGTCATAATTCAGTGATCACTCAGTGTATGTTGAATCGATGCCACGTCGGATAGCTGCTGTACCGAGGGCGAAAGGATGACCTACGAAGTATTAGGTAGGTGGTCATAATTCAGTGATCACTCAGTGTATGTTGAATCGATGCCACGTCGGATAGCTGCTGTACTGAGGGCGAAAGAAGGACCTACGAAGTACATCGTAGGTGGTCATAATTCAGTGATCACTCAGTGTATGTTGAATCGATTCTACGTCGGATAGTTGCTGTACTGAGGGCGAAAGAAGGACCTACGAAGTATTAGGTAGGTGGTCATAATTCAGTGATCACTCAGTGTATGTTGAATCGATGCCACGTCGGATAGCTGCTGTACTGAGGGCGAAAGAAGGACCTACGAAGTACATCGTAGGTGGTCATAATTCAGTGATCACTCAGTGTATGTTGAATCGATTCTACGTCGGATAGTTGCTGTACTGAGGGCGAAAGAAGGACCTACGAAGTATTAGGTAGGTGGTCATAATTCAGTGATCACTCAGTGTATGTTGAATCGATGCCACGTCGGATAGCTGCTGTACTGAGAGCGAAAGGATGACCTACGAAGTATTAGGTAGGTGGTCATAATTCAGTGATCACTCAGTGTATGTTGAATCGATTCTACGTCGGATAGTTGCTGTACTGAGGGCGAAAGAAGGACCTACGAAGTATTAGGTAGGTGGTCATAATTCAGTGATCACTCAGTGTATGTTGAATCGATGCCACGTTGGATAGCTGCTGTACTGAGGGCGAAAGGAGAACCTACAAAGTATTAGTTATTTGGTCATAATTCAGTGATCACTCAGAGTATATCATAGCTTTCAAATGTCCCGATTTAATCGTATTATGACCGGTTTTTGAACCCAGTGTCTGTAGTCCGTTTGTTTATAAGAAAATGTCCCGCTTTGGTAGAATTTTAATCATTTGAAATATTTCTTTTCTACTTAATATGTCACCTATCTACCATTACAAACGCTCCTACGAATTTCCCGTGATCTCGACGGGAATCGTTGGTCCGCTACAGGGTACGAGAAGCATCAAATGTACGATGGGAATCAAAAATCTCAGTGAAACAATGTTATTCAATATGTGTATAAAGTTTATTTCCATGTTTTCAAGACTTAACATACGCTGAAGTGCCAGAAAAACTGGTACAGACGAGCTTATGCAAAATACATAGCAACGTCACCTATGCGCGTACTCGGTTGCGTCCGCCAGTGCGTATATAAAGCGATAGACATCCTTGCCAGCTGTCAGAGCTGTTTTCGGCATGAGAATGACAAGTAATAACGATTTAAGCGATTTTCAACGCGATGTCATAGTTGGCGCTCGTGAGATGGGCCATGGTATTTCGGAGGTAGAAACGAAGTTCGGATTTTCACGGACGACCATTGTAGGGGTGTACAGTGACTTCAAGAATTCCGGCAAAACCTCCAACCTACGATACCATTGTGGCCGTAAAAAGACATTGGATGAACGAGACCTTGCCGCCCCTGTGGCGCAGTGGTCTAAGGCGTTGGCCTCTGATCGTTCGTCCGTAAGGGGTCCGGGTTCGAATCCCGGTCAGGCATGGATGTTGTGTTTTGTCTTACGGCACTGGCTCTCTCCCTTCCCTGGAACCAGTGACCCTAAATTAGGGACGGGCGACTGCTTATAGCCCATTGAGTTGCTCACGGTGGTCGTTAAACCTCCAATCAAAAAAAAAAAAAAAAATACCTCATCAGAAAGGATGCGCCCATAGCGTTGGCCGGTCACAGACGTTTGTAGACGTACCAGTGAAGTCCAGCTAAGCCGTGGTGGCGTAGTGGTCTAAGGCGCTGGCCTCTGATCATTCGTCCGTAAGGGGTCCGGGTTCGAATCCCGGTCAGGCATGGATGTTGTGTTTGTCTTACGGCACTGGCTCTCTCCCTTCCCCGGAACCAGTGACCCTAAATTAGGGACGGGCGACTGCTTATAGCCCATTGAGTTGCTCACGGTGGTCGTTAAACCTCCAATCAAAAAAAAAAAAAAAAAAAAAAAAAAAAAAGAACGAGACCTTCGTCGGCTGTCAAGAATAGTTTCACGCGACACTCTCGTAGGTAACATCGGAATTCAATGCTGGAGCTTCAACAAGCATCAGCGTCCGGACTGTGCAACATACCCTGCACGATATGGGCTTTGGGAGCCGACGCCCAAGTCGAGTCCCTTTTGGGTGCACGACACAGAGCTATGCGCCTCGCTTGGGCACGGCAACACCGCCGCTGGACACTTGATGACTGGAAACAAGTAGCCTGGTCTGACGAGTCGCGTTTCCAACTGTATCGGGCAGATGGAAGGATTCGTGTGTGGCGCAAACCCCATGAAGCCATGGATCCCGCCTGTCAACAGGGAACTGTACTGGCTGGTGGGGAGTCCGTAATGGTATGGGGTGTGTTTAGCTGGACTTCATTTTTTTTTTTTTTATTGGAGGTTTAACGACCACCGTGAGCAACTCAATGAGCTATAAGCAGTCGCCCGTCCCTAATTTAGGGTCACTGGTTCCGGGGAAGGGAGAGAGCCAGTGCCGTAAGACAAACACAACATCCATGCCTGACCGGGATTCGAACCCGGACCCCTTACGGACGAATGATCAGAGGCCAGCGCCTTAGACCACTACGCCACCACGGCTTAGCTGGACTTCACTGGTACGTCTACAAACGTCTGTGACCGGCCAACGCTATGGGCGCATCCTTTCTGATGAGGTATTTTTTTTTTTTTTTGATTGGAGGTTTAACGACCACCGTGAGCAACTCAATGGGCTATAAGCAGTCGCCCGTCCCTAATTTAGGGTCACTGGTTCCAGGGAAGGGAGAGAGCCAGTGCCGTAAGACAAAACACAACATCCATGCCTCACCGGGATTCGAACCCGGACCCCTTACGGACGAATGATCAGAGGCCAACGCCTTAGACCACTGCGCCACCGGGGCGGCTCTGATGAGGTACACCCGTTCATGTCCTGCATTAATGCTGATGGGTTGAGCCTGTTCCAACAGGACGATGCACCTCCACACAAGTGTCGGGACGCCATATTATGGTTAGAGGAGCATTCATCTGAGTTTGGGGTGTTGCCATTCCCACCCAAGTTCCCAGATGTGAACGTGATAGAACACATTTGGGATGCAATGCAACGCGCTATCGAACACAGGAATCCGAGACCTCGGAATACACCCGAATCGTGGAACGCTCTGCAGGAAGTATGGTGTGCATTGCGTACAGCATATTTCCAGAAGCTAGTGGAGTCCGTGCCCCGTCGTATTTCTGCAGTCCTGCGCTCCCGTGGGGGACCTACCAAGTATTAGACTGGTGTACCAGTTTTTCTGGCACTTCAGTGTATATTAAACATTTTTCGGATTGTTTGGGACATTTTTTAATGCCACGACTTTTCTTCAATGGTTTTTTTTACAATTTTTGTGGCGTGTTCATGTCGTCCGCCCGCGGAAAATCAGCCCCAAATAATTGTTCCGTATTTCGGAATCTCGAATTTTTCATACATGAGATTCTTCCCGAGATCGGTGCAAAGCTGAAGCGAAATGGGGGGGGGGGGAGGGGGTCTTTTATTCGTGCGGGAACGGTACTTCTTCTTTCACAACTTTCGAAAACAGAAGTTAAACGAAGATTTTTCTGGTAATAGTAATTTCTTTTTCTCGCGATGTTTCTTCTTCCCAGTATTGTTGTTAAATATAATTTTATTCCATAAATATTTTTATTTCAGCTTGAAAATGGTGGAACAATTTTCGAAAACGAAAGTTAGACGGCACGAAAATTTCCCTTTAATCTTCAGGCACGCTATTCTCCCGTGGATTCGCGAAATAACGCTTTTTCCATCATTTGGGGGTACTCGAGATCGACGCGCAATTGAACAGAAATTTGGTTGGGGGGCGGACGGTGTTTTTCGTCTGAGGACGGAATTTCAACTTTCAAAACTTGCAGAAGCGGAAGTTAGACGGAGTGAGAATTTCTCTCATAATCGTAATTTCTTATTTTCGCGATGTTTTTTCTTCCCAGTATTGTTAAATATAATTTCATTCTATAAATATTTGTATTTGAGCTTGAAAATGAAGGAAAATTTTCCGAAAATGGAAGTCGGACAAAGCGAAGATTTCACCCGCAGACGTAACCCCCGCCCCGTGATGTTTCATCTATCTGTGTTGTTGTTAAATGTCAGTAGTTTTATATTTTGAATAGAGTGATGTACTCCAGTCTAATATTTACAAAAATAAATTTCACTGAACAATTCTATCATGCTCGTGCTACGTTGTGTTCGCACTGTTTCGCAACGCGTTGTGATTTTTCACTCGGTTAAAAAGTTCAGCTTTTTCTTTTTTTGTCAGTCTCATGTACACTATCTACCAACAAGTAATTGGACACCCCTGCAATCGAGGATATCTGCGGTCCTGATACACGTCACGGCCGCCGCCGTTAAATATCGTGTGGGAAACAACAACGCAACCAGTCGCATGCAAGATGCCACTCAGTTCGGAGCTCTCTGATTTCGAGGAAGGTGTAATCGTCGGGTATCACAGACCGATCCATAGGTGACATATCCAGCGAGTTGAAGTACCCAAAATCGGCTGTGGCCTACGTGATTGGCAAGTGGAAGATGAGAGGTGACTGTCAGAATGTGCCCCGACCCAGCAGACCCACAAAACTGGAAGTTAGAGACCGACGGATGTTGCCCAGAGAAATTCGGAAGGCCCACACCAAATCGATGGGCCACATCCGCGAGGAGTTTCAACAGGCATCCGGGAGTGTTCTTTCGATGAATACCATCCGTAAGGAAGCCCATCTGCTCGGTTATCATGGGCGTGCTGCCGCCCATAAGCCTTTGATCACCAAGTCCAATAGCGCTGCTCGGCTAACGTGGTGCAAAGAATGTCGACAGTGGACCGTTGAACAGTGGAAACAGGTTCTCTGGAGTGACGAATCAAGGTTCACCCTCTACCGTTCGGATGGCAGGGTCTGGGTTTGGCGTCTGCCTGGAGAACGCCTCCTGCCGGAATGTATTGTGCCAACTGTGAAGTTCGGCGGCGGTGGAATTATGCTATGGGGGTGTTTCTCCTGGTATGGCACGGGACCCTTGGTCGCAATTCCTGGTAGACTCAACGCCGAGACCTACTGCACTATTTTGGATGACCATGCGCTTCCTACGTTGTGGCAGTTTTACGGGGTGGACCCATGTTGCGAGGTCCACCATGGCTTGGTATGGTGACAGTGGGGGTTAATCGAATGGACTGGCCTGCGCAGAGCCTGGACCTTAACCCTATCAAGCACCTCTGGGACGAGTTGGAGCGTCGACTTAAGGGGTGGCGCCACCGTCCGAAATCGGTGAAGGAACTGATCTGTCTTCTCCATGCCGAGTGGAAGAAAATACCGCTAGCCGTCGTACAACGCCTGGTTGAGAGTATGCCCCGGAGGGTCGCAGCTGTAATCGCCACTCGTGGAGGCTCCACCAACTATTGAAGGTGAATAAACTTCGTTTTCCTTTGCTATCACTGGTGTCCAATTACTTGTTGGTAGATAGTGTACATGGTTTTCTGACAAAGCTGCATCCCCCCCCCCCATTCCCATTTCTCATCCTGATTGTGTTCTTATTTTCTATATTTCCCCAATTATGTTCCTCTTCTTTAATATATTCGGTAATAATGAAAGAAGGCAACTTTGTATTTTTAAGAATTTTTCTAATTAAATGCTCGTGTTCGTACTTCTAACAGTCCTTCCTCGAAATTAATGAGTGGAGTAAGCTCTCCCCCCTTTTAAAGCGAAGTAAAATTTCGAAATCGGTACCTAATCAGTTCGTGATGGAATCTGATCCATTTCCGTGACCAGTAAAACACACATGAGAATTTTGCGCAGATTCGCAGAATTTTGCTTTTTTTCTCTCTCATCATTTGGGTCATACTCGAGATCGAAGTGAAACCGAAGAGAAATTTCCTGGGTATTAGTGGGAAGGGAGGTGGTCATTTTCCGTTTGAAGATTGTATTTCGTCTTTCAGAATTTTCGAAAACGAAAGTAAAACGGAGTGCAGATTTTCCTCGTAATCGTAATTTTTTTCACGCGATGTGGCCCGTGCCCAACACTGTTTTCAAATATGATTTTATTGTATAAATGTTTGTATTTCGGCATGAAATTGTAGACAACGAATCCCGAAAATAGAAATTAGACGGTGAAGAGATTTCCCTGTAATCTTCAGGCTTGTGATTCTTTCGCAGATTCGAGGAATTCCGCCTCCTCTTCCGTTATCATTTGAGTCATTCTCGAGATCGCTGCACAACTGAACAGAACATTTTCGGATGTTGGCGTGGCGGGGGTGTCGTTTTCTGTTTGAGGACGGAATTCTGCCTTTCAAAATTTTCGGAAACTGAAGTTGGATGAAGTGAAAATTTCTCCCGTAATCGTTATTATAATTTATTTATTTTTCTCTCGTGATGTTTATTCTGCCTAGTATTGTTAAATATTTCATTCCATAAATATTCGTGTTTCAGCTTGAAAATTTGGGCGAAATTTTCCGAAAACGGAAATCGGAAGGAGCGAAGATTTCCCTTGTGATGTTCCCACTATCTTGTATTGTTGTTAAATGTTATTTCCCCCCTTAAATGTTTTTATTTAAGCTTGATAAGGGAGAGAAAAATTTCTAAAAACGAAGTAATGAAGTTGGAAAATTTGTAAGAATTGAGCATGATGTTTGAAAGTATTTCTCAAAGTTACCTCATTTATCTAAAATACTGCCAGCTTTGATATCATACATTCATCTCAGGCTGAAAATTCGTTCAGCATGATGGAGTAAATTTTTATTATCCGAGGGTATAAAAAAAAGGGGAAACAAATGCAATAATGAAGAAATGGGCAGCAAAAGGTATCAGCAGAAAGAAAAATTAAGCAATGGATGCTGTGCTTGTGCAGAGTCAACAGAAGACAAATATTGCTGTGGAACTTGAAAGCAGGCTTGCTTGCAGGTGGAAACTTAAGCTTAATGGTGTAGTAAGTACAAGAAGAAGAAGTAAAAAACTGTTTGAATCACTGGCTTACCTGAAAAACTCGTGGCCCCCCGCAAAACAATATACACAGTCGAGTCGCATTATTGTGACCACCTTCTACTTTTGACCTCAACAGCACGTAGCCAAAGAAAGAAGGCACGCGTCATGAGCTGGCTTGAAGGGTATATAAGGTGTGCTGTAGGCAATCTGAAAACATATCATTCGTTGCTGTCATAGATAAAAGGAGATATTTATCAGATTTGCAAAAAGGGATGATTATTGGCTTTCGGGCCAAGGGTGGCAGTATTTCTGAAACAGCGCAGTTACTGTTCGTGTGGTGCTGTGGTTAAAGTGTATTTTGATTGGAGAAATAGCACCATTGCGAATAAGGGAAGTGGAAACTGCGGAGCACCATTTGCCATTGATGTGAGAGGGGGACTTTGGCTTCGAAGGTGCCCGTGACCCGATTGACACGTTAGAGTGGCCAAATGAACCAGGGGCTTCCGGAAGTTTGTCTGAAATGACAGTTCAGTAAACCCTGCTGCGTAAGGGGCTCTGATGCAGACGGATGGTCACTGCACCTATGCTAAAGAAGGTGCATTGGCAGAAAAATCTTACATTTGCATGACAGTATCGGAATTGGACCTTCGCTGATTGACAAAGGGTCTTCTCCGAAGAGTCACGTTTTCTGCTTTATCGAACGAATGGATGTTGCCGTATAAGACGAGAAACATTGGAGAACAAATATTCTTCAACCATTTCTGGAAGAACACAAGCTGGTGTGGGCAGCGTTTTCGTGGCATTCTCTGGGTCCATTCATACCTGTGGAAGGCACTATGGACTGAATTCATTATGAATCCATCGTTGCTGACCACGTACACCCATACATGCTGATTGTCTTCCCTGGGGCAGATGGGATCTTCCAGAATGACAATGCGACATGTCACACAGCTAGAAATGTTCAAGAGTGGTTGGAAGAGCATGATGAAGACTTCAAAAGTACTTACTTGGCCCCTTAACTATCCAGATGTAAACCCAATTGAGCATCTCTGGGACCACCTCGATCGTGTTGTTCGCTCTATGGATCGTCCACCACGCACCCTCCAGCAGCTGTCAGATGCACTGCAGTCAGCATGGTGTTCTACATACCTGTGAACACCTTCCAGCTCCTTATTGAGTCACTCCCAGCCTGTCTAGCTGCTGTCCGCGCAGCACACAGCGGTTACTCGGGATATTAGCTGGTGGTCACAATAATGTGACTCGACCATGTATTTAATAGTAATATTAAAGAATAATTTTATTTATTATGCATATTTAAGTTTCATGAAGTCATAATAAAATATATAATAAAATTTTAAATGCTGCATTAAAAACTATTGTATTCTTTAAAAAGTGAAACTGAATGATAAACATAAAAATGTTTTGTTTTTAATTTAAGAAACAGAAGTTCCAGGAATTTTTATTCAGTGTTGAAAAAAAATTTAGAAACAAATTAATTAAAAATGTTTGCACATGTGCTGTGTGTAGAGCTCTTCATTTAATAATAATAATGACTACAATAAAGAATCATTTGATTTAATGTTTTTTTATTTACTTTGTAGGTATGTGCTTGTCTACAAGAAAGGATACCAAGAATTCAGTGATGTTGAAAGTTCTGCCACCACAAAAGTGAAAGGCATCATTTTCACCAATTTTAGTGATGCTGAATTTGATCCTCGTGTAGTGAACTACAGTAATTTATACAGGAGAGTGTGGGATGTAGCTGATTACGTAATTCCTCCCTCTGTAAGATCGATTATTAACTACTCAGTATAATTATGATTTTGAAGATGCATAATCTTAATAATGCATGGAAATTTTGTCACATATAAATTTGAGTGCTCTTGAAATCATGTGAAATAGATGAATTTATGAGTCGAGAAAATTTTAGACGTACCAACTGTCTGGATTTAAATAATTAAAAGACTGTGCTAAATGGTATGGGCAAGAATCCAAAGCTGTCAAATGCACGATTGAGAAGTTGAAAATCTTCTCAATCGTGCATTCGACAGCTTTGGATGTCTAGATTTAGGTGGGAGATTCCGGATTTTCAGCCCTTCCTCTCACCCACCAGATGAATGACAAATTCTCCTGATTTTCACTGAGAATTAGCCGTTAGGATGGTCGAAATTCCATCAACCACCATGATTTCAAACTACCAGTGAAATCTTTTTTCTGCGTCAATGCAAGGTGGCATTGCAGTCATCAGTTTCGTACTTTTCCTCTCCTATCTGCAAAAAGAAAGCCACCCCCCGCTCCTTCCCCACCCAGTGGCACAGTACTGGCTAAGTGCTGGCTTCTGACCAATCGTCCGAGATGGGTCAGAAGCCAGCACTTATTTCTCCGAGTCCGATTGTCATATGATGCCTTCAGCAAGAGCTCTGGCATTAGAATGCCGAGGAGGGTCAGTGATTGATGACAGATGGGAGCTGCCCTGCCTTCTTGCAGTTCAGTCTTTCATCCCCTTGCTTCAACAGAGCCGTGTGCATTCTAAGTGAAGATAAACAGTTGAATTGCAGTGAATTCACTTAATGACAAAAGGGGGTAGTTACAGTTGGCCTCACTTTGTAATGAAAGACGATGTTAGTACGATACTTTTTGTCATCTTCGCCTTCGTGCACAACCTAAAGAAGAAACAAAAAACAGTTGGCTGCTATTTTATTCGTAAAAAACAACATGCAGGCCATTGTACGTTTTCATACATATCACTAAGCTGTTCTCTGAGATTCAGAGGTTAGCTCCAAAAAGAAATACAAACTTCCAGATATTTTTACTTATTGTTGTCGTATCAAACTTCTCCATTTGCAGCGATCTTGACATACAACTCGTGCTTCACTGATATCCATTACACGCCATACACAAGATCTTTTATACTTCATACTCATAATCTTTTTCTCATGCAGACACTCCTGAATCTGATCCACCCATGTCTTCCTTGGCCTTCCTCTGCTTTTCCTTCCTGCCACTTGGGCTGAAAAGATTTTCTTAGTAAGCATTTCATCACTCATTCTTTCAACATGGCCAGACCACCAAAGTATATTGGTCTCCACCTTGCTAACAACATTTTACTTCACATCACACAACTACAATACATCTTCATTCCTCACACAATCAGATCGTGTCTTGCCACAAACCCCACGTAAGTAACGCATTTCTCCAGCACACAAATGACTCCTATGTTTCTTCTGCAGTACCCAGGTTTCACTGCCATACATCAGAGTAGGAAAAATTACTGTTTCATACACAGCCATGCGGGACTCTCTAGAGAACCCATCATTCCTGTGAAAACCTCCCAGAGCAGCTATGACTTTCAAAGAAGAATTCACTCGCCTACTGATTTCACCATCCAACCATTGTTCCCTTATACAAGGGAACAATGATAGCATCCTTCCAATCCCGAGGGACCATTCCTAACTCCCAGCACAACTGGCAAATTTCAGTTAACCAGCCAATTATAGAGTCACCACCATATTTCAACATCTCTGCAGTTATGCCATCAACTCCTGGAGCCTTACCATTCTGAAGAGATTTTAGAGCTTTACACACTTCTTCTCTTGAGATCCTTCCTGTGCTTTCATCCCTCATTGTGACATCATCTGTGTCTGTCTCAGAATCATTTTTGCTTTCCTGATCTAATAACTCACAGAAGTATTCACCCCATCTGTCACTTAACTCATTGGGCTCCCATATCATTTCCCCAATCTCATTCTTCACACAACTTTGTTTCCCCTATTTTTCCTGAGTCTCATGTACTTCCAGAAAGACTTTCTATCTTTCCCAAAAGCCAGTTCATGCCTTTCCACTTTCTCCTTCCTATCTTTTGCCTTACTGTGGCGAACCAGCTTAGCAGCTTCACGCTTCTCACAGCGATATTCATCCACAGAGACTTTACCTTGCAACATCCCCAAATAGGCTTCCTTCTTTTTCTTTACTGCCTCTTCAATCTCACTATTCCACCAAGCATCACCTCTATTGTTCCCCACTATTGTGGTGCCACAGACCTCTTTAGCAGCAGTATCTTGCGCAATTGACGTACCTGAAAACGAATTTCAGTAGGGCGAGTGGGTGTTGAATTTCTCGCTGGTTTTTTTTTTCTCCAGAACTTTTAGTGGACCAATGATACTATGTCTGGAAAATGCCAATAAAAAAATAGTGCTCCTGTGATTTCATGAGCTGTAAAAATCTCCCGATTTTCAGATGTTGAAGGTTAGAATGTCTGAAAATTGTTAAGTTTATTCAAACAGGATTTTGGTGAATTTTTGACTATGACTGAATTTATTGGCTGAAAACTGTGGGATTGTTTGAGTCATTGTTGAAGTACAGAGGATGTTCACACATTTTTAGAATGTTTTTGATAAGAAATTACAGAAAATAAAAAGAAGTTCAAATAATTGAAACTGGTAATGTGTTGTTATTATTATTTTTTTTTTTATTGGAGGTTTAATGATCACCATGAGTAACTCAATGGGCTATAAGCAGTCGGCCGTCACTGGTTCCTGGGAAGAGAGAGAGCCAGTGCTGTAAAACAAACACAACATCCATGCCTCACCGAAATTTAAACCCGGACCCCTTTCAGACAAATGATCAGAGGCCATCGCTTAGACCACTTCGCCACCGGGGCGGTGCAACAATGTGTTAGATGAACATGAAAGAAACATCGGCTGCAGTTTAATATCATCTGCTAAGAAAATGACAAACATAAACAAGCTTATGAATTGAAGGTTATGTTTTTGCCATTTACAAAGAAATATTTGTGTTCTTAAATTAATAATGAGGGAGGAACTATAACACCAACTACATAGAAAATTGTAAAACTATACTTAGTAATCCCCAATTTATTGATATAACAATATATAAATAAACATTTTCAAGGTTTTGCTTGTGAGCCAGATGGCTTTTTCAAGGAAGACAGACAGAAACTGCAATTTGAAAAATAGAACAATTCAACAATTTGAACATGGTGACTTGACTCGACCACAAATATTAGGGGTATGCAAAAGTTTCCGCCACCCCTGCTAACAGACGCTGTAGAGGTCTAACCGACCGGCAACCCATGCTCCGTACATAAAGCCAAGCATGGCGGTCGATAAAGTTCATTTGTGGCACTGTTTGTTATTCATGTTTAATTTAGGGGAAAATGCTAGTGAAGTATATGGTTCAATATGTCAGGCTTATGGCGAAATGGTTATGGGTGAGCTGACGTGTCGAGAATGGTTTGCCAGGTTTAAGAAAGGTGATCTAAGCTTGGAAGACAAGCCACGTGCAAGTAGACTGCAGGAACTCGCAGACAAGGAGCTGGAATCACTGTTGCAAGAGGATGCCACACACAAACCGACCATGCAACAGGTGAAACGTTTGAAAGTGGCTCAATTGATGGTGGTATGGCATCTACATGCCTTGGGGAAGATCCAGAAATTTGGTAAGTGAGTTCCGCATACTTTAATGGAGCATAATATTGGTCAACAATTGGGCATTTGCATGTCGTTGCTGAAGAGGTTTTAAGGGAAGAATTTCTTGTGGAAGGTTGTCACTGGGGATAAAAATGGGTCTATTGTGACAACCCCGTAGGCAAGTATTCCTGAATCGACCCAGGCCAGCCATCAATGTCCACTGCAAAACAGGATATCCACGGGGAAAAAGGTGCTGTTGTGTGTGTGGTGGGATATGCATGGAGTGCTGTACTTCGAACTGTTGAAACCGGGTGAAACAATCACTGCACAACGATATAGCGACCAGTTGATGAAACTGAATGCCACAATCGAGCAAAAATGCCCGTGGACAGGTAAACGACGACGCCCAGTCATCCTCTCACATGATAATACCAGACCACATATCAGTGCCACCACGAAATCAACCCTTGAACAGTTACACTAGGGGTTTTTACCGCACCCAGCTTACTCCCCGGACATTGCACCCTCAGACTTTCATCTGTTTTGCTCTATGCAATATGCCCTAGCCCAACAGCAGTTCACCACAGTTCCAGAGATGGAAAATTTCGTCACTGCGTTCTTCAGCTCCAAACCTAAGTCCTTCTATCACAGGAGCATTCATTTGTTGCCTGAAAAGTAGCAAAAGGTCATTGATGCTAACGGCCAGTATTTTGTTGAATAAATGTGTACTGGCTTCCTGATAGTTCCTGTCTCCTTTCTCCTTAAAATGGCGTAAACTTTTGCATACCCCTAATGGATATGATATAATGTTCATTCAAGTCCACAAGACTTCATGTTGGTTGGGCACGTGGTGTCCTGGTAGGAAAAGGCATTATTTGAAGAACTAGTTCCAAATGTTTGGCAACTCAGGAGAGATGCTATCATTGCAAGGCTCACTGTTTGTAATTATCTCCAAGGTTCCTCGAATGGCTGTTGATTTAGGGGTTGAGTAGGTAGATAATTTCTTTATATCATCTCACATAGGAGCAGCAGACTTGAATTTGATTTCTCTGTATAGGGGCATAGTTACTTTACTGTCTTTTGTGTCCCTTTTATTCTCATTGATTCTGATTCTAAACGGACGCTTCGTCGTTCCAATGCAGTATCATCTGGAGATGTCCGGATATTGCAAAGGAATCACATAAACACCTGACTCGCTGGAAAGAGGGGGTTTGTCACTATTTCTCTTAAGTATAGTATATAAAGATGCAGGAGACCTTATGCTAACACCATAGTTCATCTTCTTGAGAGCATTCTTCAGGCTAGGCTTTGGCCTGAAACTTCGTTCATAAGAACTTTGCCTCCATGAAATGCCATTTAAAGTAACTGGAAAAGAATTCTTAGGTTTAAATTTTGGAGGTTGCCATGCATTTTATCACTAAGTTTTAAACATACAGGGTGTTTCTGAAAGGTTTGGCCAAGCTTTTAGAACTTGTTCTACCACTGATTCTGATTTTTTAAAAACAGAAAAAGTTATATAAAAAATAGACCTAGAAATGCTTTCCTACAAAGATATACAGGGTATATAGTAAAGTGATGCACCAACTGCTTCACAGGCAAATGATGACTCATAACAATATGAAACCAATGAAATTGGAGCAAGTTCCAGCGTGCCAACCCCACTGGTGCACCCAGGATTTCTTTATGGGGGTAGCCCAAAATATTGAAGATGCAAATTAAAATACTTCAAAGAAAACATCTCCCAAAATGTTGGTTAGCAATAAAAATATCTCTGCTATATAAAATGCATTTCCAGTTATTCAAGAAATATTTATTTAAAAATATATACATACATACATTACATATCACCAAGCTGTTCTCTGAGATTCAAAGGTTAACTCCAAAAAGAAATGCAAACCACCAGATATTTTTACTTACTGTCGTTGTATCAAACTTCTCCATTACACACCATACACAAGATCTTTTATACTTCATACTCATAATCTTTTTCTCATGCAGACACTCCTGAATCTTATCCACCCATGTCTTCCTTGGCCTTCCTCTGCCTTTCTTTCCTGCCACTTTGGCTAAAAAGATTTTCTTAGTAAGCATCTCATCACTCATTCTTTCAACATGGCCAAACCACCTAAGCATATTAGTCTCCACCTTGCTAACAACATTTTGCTTCACATTACACAACTGCAACACACCTTCATTCCTCACACAATCAGACTGTCTTGCCACAAACCCCCCGTAAACGACTTCTACGTTTCTTCTGTAGTACCCAGGTTTCACTACCATACATCAGAGTAGAAACAATTACACTTTCATACACAGCCATGTGGGACTCTCTAGAGAACCCATCATTCCTGTGAAAACCTCCCAGGGCAGCTATGGCTTTCAATGAAGAATTCACTCTCCTACTAATTTCACCATCCAGTTTGTTCTCTCTGTCAAACATTCTTCCTTAATACACAAACTCACTCACCTGGTCAATTACTTTGCCGTTTATACTTACATTGCACTCAGTGCTACCAGTTCCTCTTTCAAAGACCATAACTTTGTTTTTTCCCTTATTTATACTCAGTTTGAATTTTATGAAAACTTCGTACATCCGGGACAACATACTCTGCAATTAATTTTTGCTCTCTGCCAACAGGACAGTGTCATCAGCATACAGCAATCTGCACACAAGGATATCACCAAGACATGAACCACTATTATCTATTTTAGCATCACGTAATCATGCATCCATAAATATATCAAACAGCCATGGCGACATTACACAACCCTGTGTGACTCCCGCACCAATAGAAAATAATTTTGATAAAACACCATTCACTCATACACAAGCTCTACTACCAGCATACATGGCTTTTACACTATTAAGTAGATTTCCAGTAACACCATATTCATTCAATACCTTCCACAAAAGTGTCCTATTTACTCGGTCGTAAGCTTTCTCTAAATCTAGGAAGACAGCAAAAACTTTCTTACCAACAGCCAGATACTTTTCAATCATCATGCGTAATGCAAAAATTTGGTTAATGCAGCTTTTACTAGGCATAAAACCACTCATATATACAAATACATTTAAAAATAAGTGACACCTCACGGGCATGGGGATCCATATAGGAGGGCAAGAGGGGACATTTTTCCTCCCCTGAAATTTGGACCATACCCCCTTTCTGTTCTTACAAGATACTACAGAGATTTTTATGAAAATGCTAATTTTGATTCCTGATTTTTCTTTATAACTTTTGGGTGCATGTATATGCCGTAAAAATAGGAAAAACATTAGGAATTTCCAGTACAAAAAGTGGAAATTTATAGTTGAAAGCAATGATGAAATTTCCCATTGCATGTTGGAAAACAGTGTACATACGTACAGAGTCAAAAAGGATGAAAGGCAAAGAAATTAAAAATATATCATTCTCTGCAGCAGCTATTCACTGCTGGACATAGACCACTTGAAATGTTTCCCAGAAATTTGCCATGATGGTAGTTTTTTCTTCTTGATGGCTAATTAAGTCTATGGGTTTCATGACCTATGTGACACAAGTGGGTAAAATAACAAATAAATTTTCTTATTATTCTAACATGCTATTTAATTTCATTTTCAGAAGTTTTTTCAATTATTCTTCATGTCTTCTGAGTTCTCTTCAGATGTTTCTGACCTCTAGATCTTTTTCAAAGATCTTGATAAATATCCTAGATAAATAGTTTCCTTAGAAAAGAGTTCTGGAAGCATCCAGAAGAATTTTATCATACAACCTACGTTAAATAAGTTCCAGGATTGACCACATAACTGACATAACAGTAGTGAGATGAAAATACCATGTGTATCCAGAAGACAGCAGTCCTTGGCCAATCAGCAAACAGCTGGAAACTGGTTTATACTGGTACTGACAGGCATTAAGGGAGTCATATCAAGCGTTCTTGTTCCATTTCATTGTAGCTATGGAAGAGCAGAGAGTAAACATCTGTTTTTGTTAGAAACTTGATAAATCAGCTACTGAAACGTACAGAATATTAAAAAAGCAAATGGAGACCAGGGTTGGCAAGTTTCTGCCAAGGCGGTTAAAACCACTGGTTGTAACCATTTAAAATTGGCATGGCAGAAACTAGTTTGTGCCATAAAAGTGGCAATAACTGGCAGAAACCCAGAAAATAACTATGTCTTATAATAAAAGCTTACTGAAGTACCACAAATGGCATGTATTGAACCCATATAATGAATAGCATAGGGAAATTCATTTTAAAGTAAAACAAGTTCAGTTTCAATGTTTACCGTATTTATTCAAAGGTTACATCACAGTAAATTCACCATTCAAGTGCACTTTTTCCATGAAGTAGTCGATAGCAAAAGACCAATTTTGCTGCTGTTTCCAAACCCAAACAATTTCTTAATTTATTGCGAATAAATGAAAAGCTTGAGAATATTCTTTCAAGACCAGCAGAACTTGCAGGCAATATCATCATTGTGCAAGCAAGAGTTATGAAATCTTCATTTACAGTTGTTTTCTTTAAACTAGACCACCATGTAGAAGCTGAGACATTTTCTAAGACTTCATTAAAGTAATATGTTTCAGGAAAAGGAGCAGATTTTGCTTGAAAAGCTATGATGTAAGGCACAAAATTTGGGTTGATGTCATAAAGTAATTCCCTAGCACTTTCTTTCTGCTCATGTGACAATTTAGATCCCATGTACTTTGGATGAAGCATATAAGCTAGCATATGATGTTGAGTTATTGCCTGACTAAATCTACTCTTAACCTTGCTTTCATTAGTTTTCATGAGATTATCATTATATCCATTAGGGTCAACCAAATTTCACAAGCATCTGCAATAGAACAGTCCTCTTTTTGGATCTTATCCAAGGCAGCAGCAATAGGTTTTAAAAGTTGCAACAAGTGTTTTACTTCTTTATTAATCGTCCGATTATTTATGACTTGAACAACACCTTTGTCATCTATATCATCTTCATGACCTTCAAGTATTTGTAAGTAACATGGATGATTCTTTATGAATGATTCCAAGTAATGTACCTGACTGTTTCACCTTGTATTGTAACATATCTTGTAACCACATTCAAACTTTCTTTTTGACTAAATGGCTCCCCTTGCTTAAACATGGGACAACTTCTGAAATATGTAAGACAAGCTGTGATTGGTGGTTCAAAAAATTGTGGTTCATTGGCTTTAATACAGCTTATCTGGTTGGCTATTGAAATGATTAATTATTACAAATTACTATATTACTAAATTATTGTAATAAAAATAGATTTGCCATTTCTGATTTACTGTAAATTTCATGTACTAATTGATACAAAAATGGTTTAAGTACTTTTTTTAAGTTTCTGCCAGTTGTTGCCATTTTCTGCCGGTTTAAACCGGTTATATCCAGTTTCTGCCGGCAGAAACCCAAGCCTGATGGAGACACAGCATTATCCCACAGCAGAGTTTTTGAGTGGTATGCACGGTTTCGTGATTGGCAAGAATCCTTCGATGATGATCTGAGATCTGGGCATCCCTCCAGTATGAGGACCGCAGAAAAAATCAAAGAGGTGCGGAATCAGTTAAATTATTTGGGTAAACAAAAACTTAATGCCAGATTGGTACCCCTGTATTACGAATGATGGCCAAATGGAGGCTCGTTCACCGATCTGTTCCGATCTGCTGGGCACTGCAGCTGAGGATCCTGATTTTTGCAGAATTATTGCAGGAGATGAAACATGGTGCCTGCAGTATGATCCACAAACCAAGCGACAAAGCGCTGAATGGAGAGGTACCACCCACTCACAGTATCATGCAGACATAACATCTGTCCAAGCAGCCATGACAAAACAACTTGCAGACATCCTGGAAAGTGCTTTCCAGAACTATATTCAGGATTTTCAGAAATGCTGAAAACTGTATATTGATTCAGAAGAACAGTATTTTGAAGGTGACCAGCATTAATTGTGAGTATGGTACTTTTTATATTCTCTATTGTGTCAGCCCTGGAACTTTTTGGACTTTAGGTTGTATTTTGTTAATTATTCAATTGTAGTACCTTTCTGGAGTTACACTTGTGTTGTATGATCTACTGTTTATGTGCTTGAGTATTTTATACAGCTCTTCAAAACTACCACTTTTTTTTAATTGTTTTAACAGCAACATGTGTATGTAATTATTATTTTTTCTTTTCCTTACAGGAGAATGGTGCTGTTTTTGTTGCAACAAATGTAGTAATCACCAGCAATCAAACACAGTCTACATGCCCAGAGGTACTAACTGTATTGATCTTTAATGGTAGAAATGTGAAAATTAAGTACTATGAATTGAAATCAAAGCGTAAGGTTCCTCATTATATTCTTGTCAAAGTGAAGCTCACCACAGGATAGCAACGCTGCAGTTAATTAGTATGCAATCTCTCCACCCCAGATAGCAAGCATAGACTGTACCACAGACAAACAAATGTGTGGAAAGTCAGTGCTGCATTTATTGTCATACTGGGCAAATGGACACAAGAAGAAATGCAATCAGTTAATCATTTTTTTGTGGGCTAAGGGCATATCAAGCCATTCAAACTTCATCATGAGATGGTAACAGTGTATGGTTCCAGTGTAATGACAGTGCAACATGTGCGGAAGTGGTGCCATGTGTTTAGATATGATCAGGGGAGGGTAGTGAACAAAAAAAGTGGGCAACCACCCACACCTAAACGTGTTATTGACATTGTATGGGCATTGCAGGAAGACATGTGTTGCTGCCAACAATGGAACAGTGATTCAGCTTTTCACATAGCACAAATGTGGACAATGTTTGCAAGTGTCTAGGCTACTGAAAGGTCTGCTGTAGAGGGATTCCTTTGTAACGAACAGATGACCGCAAAATGGGATGCACAGTGACACTGCTGACATTTCTTTGGTGATATGTGGAAGAGGGAGAGAACTTGTTAGGCATGATCATTACTGGAGATGAGATGTGGGCATTCCATTACAGGTCAGAAAATGAAGCCAAATTGGTGACATGGAAGCATCATGGGTTCCCCTGTCACAAAGAAACGCATCCAAGCTCAGGAAATATCCTAGCGATGGTGTTTTGGAACATGTGAGAAGTTTTCTTGGTTGATTTCACTTCCAAATCACTTAGCCGGAGACAGATGGAAATTTATTGTGACTATTGATGAAGCATGGATGACAGCCCAGATGGCGCAGTGGTCTAAGCGATGACTTCTGACCATTCGTCCGAGATGGGTCCAGGTTCGAATCCCGGTGTGACATGGATGTTGTGTTTGTTTTACGGCGCTGGCTGTCTCCCTTCCCTGGAACCAGTGGTCCTAAATTAGCGATGGGTGACTGCTTATAGCCCATTGAGTTGCTCACTGTGGGTGTTAAACCTCCAATCAAAAAAAAAAAAAAAAAGAAGTGTGGATGTATCTAAATGACTGTAACAATAAAAAGGTCGACTTACTATTGCAAAACAGCAGAAAAAGACTTGCAAACTTAGTTCCAAGAATCCAAAGAAAGTTTCAGTAAAGGATTCGTGATTATTGCTGGTTTTCACGTACAGTGAGAAATTAAAGTTAAGAATAGCTGAAAAGAATGTTAAAATGAATTCTACATATTACCAAAATAATGTTTCAACTCCTATATTTAAAGAGGAAATACTATTCCTTTATCCACAGGGCTTTTAAAGAGTAGAACTCCATCAGGATAAGGCTACCAGTCATACATCCAAATCTACCACTTTATTCCTTAAAAAAAATGAAGGAGGGTATGAAGTCCATACCTTTTGCTCATGTTCCTTCCAAGTCCCCTGATGTGTCACCAATGGACTGTTGTACCTCAGGACTGGTAAAAAGAGCACTTTCTAAATGCAGTCCTGAAACAATGATTGGACTATGGAAAGCAGTGGAAGAGGAGTGGAATAAAATACCAATTTTAAGAAATGCCCTGTTATCTTGGAAATCTAGATGTAGGTTCATAGTCCAGGAAAAGGGCTATTAGATAGAAGATATAGAAGGAAAAGAGCTATCATTAATAAATAAATAATTTTATTTTAAACATTAATTATGTTGCTGAAAGATCATTCTGAAAATGTGTGAACATCCCCTGTACCAGATGCTGAAAGTGTCATTCAGGAATGTTGTACCCTGCAGAAATGATTGAGTTGCACCATTACTGCAAATTGGGCAGGAACACAGTCTTGCAGCAAACAGCCTGTTCCACCTCATCCCAGAGATGATTGATGGGGTTTAAATCCGGGGATTATGCATGCCACTGAAGCAAGGGAAACTTAGTGGTATGTTCCTGGAATCATTTGGTGATAATACAAGTAGTGTGAGTGGGTTCATTATCCTGCTGGACACATCCACATGCTCGAGGATAAACCGTAGCCATGAAGGGATGAATTTTGTCCGCAGGGATGTTCAGATATGTTGTTTTGTACCTATAAGGTGACCAGATTTTTGAGAACGAAATTGAGGACAAAATGACATATTGTCCTCAATTTTGCATCGAAATTTCATTTCAAAATGAGGACATGTTTGAGGATGTCTGACACATTATGGTAAAGCCGATGATTAGCAAAGAATGTTACGAACTGTACCATTGTTGTCCAGTTTCATAGGAAAACATGATGAATCTGAAGGATGATTTTCATGTGAAATAAATATAAAATAGCAGTAAAAATACTATCATGCAGAATATTAGTTCTAATAAATTTTAAATGCTACTCATAGGCAGCAGCACATGCAAACTAAGCTACATTTAGATTTTGTACTGAAATTTCATTGTGATTCTGTACCAGAAAAAAATATCTGAAGCCAGAAAATTGCTATACACTGAGCAGACAAAAATCATGGGATACCTATATGTTATCTCTACGAGAAGGGATATTCCAAGTCCAAGAACTTCACTTGAAGAAATAGTTTAATGAAAAAATGTGCTAAACAAAAGTTATTGAATTCTCAATGGAATCTACTAAATGCAACCAAATTTAGTATCAACCACTTATTTAGTTGCAAGAAAGTGGATGCTGAAAAAGAGGAGCTTTATTCCCCATCCTATAAAAAATATTTTAGTTAAAACAGAAACGAAATGGCACCATGATTATCGAGATGACTTTGATGCTTTGGCATGTTTCCCATTAATATTGCGTGATTTCTTACTGAATTCAAGGAAAAATTCATCCATCTCGAAAAATAGTTCCTTACCTTTATCACTTTATCATACATGAGATTCTTTTGTTGTTAATTCATGGAATTCCGTTTTTTGTTTTTTTTCATCATTTTGTTCATTCTTGAGATGAACGCAAAAATAAAGAGAAATCTGATGGGGGGGTAGTTTTCTGTCTGGGGACAGTATTTCACATTTCGAAATCGGAAATTAACTCGCGATATCCTTCTGCCCAGTGTTGTTAAATATCATTTTATTTCATAAATATTTGTATTTCAGCTTGAAAATGGAGGAAATTTTTACGAAGATGAAAGTTAGATGGCACAAAAATTTCCTTGTAATCTTCAGACGTGAGATTCTACCATTTGTATGGTTCTCAAGGTCGATGCATAACTGAAAAGAAGTTTTGATCAGATCTTCGGTGGGGGTAGGGTCGTTTTCCGTCTAAGGATTGAATTCCAACCTCCAAAACTTTTGAAAACGGAAGTTAGACGGAGTGAAGATTTCTCTCGTAATCGTAATTTTTTTTTTCTCTCTGAAAGTTCCTTCTGCCCAGCATTGCTGTTCAATATCAGTTTATTCCATAAATATTTGTACTTCAGCTTGAAAGTGGGGGAAAATTTTCCGATAACAGAAGTCGTGTTTGATCCGTAATAATACCCCCCCCACACACACACGAAGTTTCCTCTATTGTGTGTTGTTAAATGTCAGTAATTTTATCAATTTTGAATACATCAATGCACTTCAGTTTAATAGTACTATTTACTTCAATAAAGTATGGTGAACAATTCTGTCTTGCTCATGCCATGTTATATCCACACTGTTTCACAGCCCATTCAGATTTTTCACCCAGTTCAAAAGTTTAGCTTTTTTTTTATTTATTTATTCATTAGTCTCATGTATGCTTTATGAGTTCATTTTCTTGCAATTAAATAAGTAATTGATGCTAAATTTGGTTGCATTTGGTAGATTCAATTGAGTTCTTTGGCTTTTGTATAGCACATTTTTCCTATTTCATTTGGGGGGAAGGGGAGGATTTCAAAAATTGAGAATATTTGACATCCTCAATCAGTTTTTACAGAAATGTGAACAAAGCATGAAATTGGGGACTGCTCCCAGAAAATGAAGACATCGGGTCACCTTATATGCAGATGTCCCTGATGGGGTACCAGAAGTCCTAATGCTTTCCAGAAAAACATTTCCCGCACTAACTACCATCACTTGCCTGTACTGTTGACCCATTTGTGACATGGATCAACACGATTCAAAGATGACCTTTGGCAAACCAACATTGAATTCTGCAGTGATTTGCCACGTTGTGGCCTGCCGCCACTCCCCTGTACTGATGACACTTGAATGACACTTGAGAGCATGACTCCATGGCCTCGTGTTGCTTGCATCAAATTCAAATTCTGACATCTGCATGATGCAGAAAGAACCTTGATTCGTCCATCCAGAAGACCTTTTTCTAATCCTCAGCAGTTTAGTGTTGATGCTCCCACACACACATTAGGCACTCTTTCATGTTATGCACTGACAACATTGGCACTCAGCATGGTTGTCGGCTTCTGCAGTCAATTTGTGACATGGTCCAATATGATTCAGTGATGACTCTTGGCAAATCAATGTTGAATTCTGCTGTGATCTGCCAGGTTCTCGCTCATCTGTTAGCTTTAATCCCCCCCGTCTCCTTTGACCCCTCTTGTTTACAAGCTGTTTCCGTCCACCACAAGATTGCCTATTGCTGAAAGCTTTTTTCATGTTGCACCATTGCTCTTGCTACGACCGAGTGCAAAAAAGGCCCAGGATGATGGCCATTTGAGAAATGATCAAGCCGACATACCTGTCTCCAACCATCATGCTATGTTCAAATTTCATAGATGCCAACTAGTGTGGATTTTTGGTTGATGCTACGGAAGCACAGACGTACCGAAGAAATCTCCCATTTCATGTCCTGAATGGCCATTTTGGTCATGTTTGCACTGTGAGGGGGTGCGTTATGTTGGAGAAGGACACCGTGGCATCGATATGGTCGTTTCTGCTGAATTTCTCCCTCCACGCGGCGGAGTTGCTAACAATAGAGTGCAGCGTTGATGGTCCAATTCGTCGGCAGCATTTCCCAGTGAATAATGCCTTCCATGTCCCATCAGATACACAACATGATCTTCGCAGGATGAAGGCCATGTTTTGGACGTGGTGTGCACGTCTCGCTTAGGCTTAACCATTCCCTCCAGTGCCTGAAATTCACGTACAGGCACCACTTTTCATCTCCAGTAACAATATGTGACAGAATGGGTTTGTGCTGCTGAGAACATTCATAATAATGGGCGAGCAAGGAACCACATATGGCGACACGCTGCTTTTTGTTGTCCTCGGTGAGAGTGTGAGGCACTCAAGACCCCAATTTCTAGACCTTTCCCGTATGTTCCAGGTGTCGCACCACTGTGGCCTAATCACAGTCCATCTCGGTGGCCAATTCGCATGTGGTTTGACGCGGATCCAAGTGGATGAGATGGTTCAAACAATTCTCATCAAAGTGAGATGGACGGCCTGAGCTTGTGGAGTTGTTGAGTTCAAAATTGCCACCTCGGAACCGCTCAAACCATTTGCGGGCTGTCCTTGGAACAATAGCATCCTTCCCATACACAGCACAAATTTGTCAAGTAGCAGATGTCGGAAATGTTCATTCCTCTCTACTTGACACTCCATACTACCGGAACTGAAAACCAAAAAACCATTAGCCACAATCACACAACGCGATTTAGATACACGATATTACTGGCTACTTTTGATATGCAACTGGCCACCTGCACCGTCACTACTGACTTGGGAAACACTTGTGAAATAAAATGGCATGAACTGGTGCATCAACCCAATAGATGCGATTTTAGTATCGCTCTCGGTGGGTGGCAGTTGTGCACTCAGTGGGAGTGGCCGAGGGGCCCAGGCTCTCCTGATGAGGTATCAGTTGGCCCTTCGTTTTTTTTGTTATTGGTGGTTATTTGTAATTATACTTGTATATGTTTTTAAATATGTAATTTATAAATAATTGGAAGTGCACTTTTATATGGTGGAGATATTATCGTTTCTCAGTATTTTGGGAGATGATTACTCCAGGGTATTTTCATTTGTATCTTCAATATTTCGGGTCACTCCCATAAAGAAATCCTGGGTGTGCCACTGGTGGGCGAGATGATTGCCAAAGGCACACAGAATCGAAGAAGCATCAACATTCCAAGGAATGATTTTTCTTCATGCCTGGGGGTAATCTTTTATATTTTTTCTGGTAGACAGCATTTATAATTTTTCCACTAGCAAAAAAAAAACTGTTTATTATATTAATTCACTATTAACTTTTATTATATTAATTATTTTTTATATAAACTGTTTATTATATTATTCACTTACTAACATTTATTATGTTAATTCTATTTTTTTAATTTTTTAAATAATTGTGACAAACTGGAATCTGTTGCAGTGTTAAATACCCAAATTCACCACCACTGTGGACTGGATTACAGATTTTTTTTTTTTTTTTACTGAAAACTACTTTTAGAGGTTGGCATCTATGAAATTTATTAAGATCTGTTTTGCCCATTCTGATCCTCAAGCGAATCCTAACTGATGGTCAACATTCTGATCCGTTTATGCTGCACACTGCACTCACATAACATCTTACCTGTTGGATCCAGCCGTTTATGTGAGAAGGGCAGTGTATCTAATAAACTGGCATCTCAGTGTCTAGTTATATATTATGTTACTCTGTAATAAGTGACAGTGTAAGCTCTTTGTATTGCTGAAATGCTTCATAAGTAAAATTGCACCTTAGTTTAACTGTTCTCTGATTTGTTAAAGAATGCATATAACATAAATCAACAGCCTTTTTTTCTTTCTTAATACAAAATAAAAGGATGAAACTGTTTCTGGAGCTCTGTGTGATCCTACAAATAATACGTGTGTTGCTGGGGCCAGCCTGCCAATAGGAAATGGTAAGTAAAATGTGAGCTGAGCTCTTAACAAATTATACATACAATACATACATATCACTAAGCTGTTCTCTGAGATTCAGAGGTTAGCTCCACAAAGAAATGCAAACTACGAGATAATTTTTACTTACTGTTGCCGTATCAAACTTCTCCATTTACAGCGATCATGAAACACAACTCTGGCTTCACTGACATCCATCACACGCCGTACACAAGATCTTCCATACTTCATACTCATGATCTTTTTCTCATGCAGACACTCCGGAATCTGATTCTTCCATGACTTCCTTGGCCTTCCTCTGCCTTTCTTTTCTGCCACTTGGGCTAAAAGATTTTCTTAGTAAGCATTTCATCACTCATTCTTTCAACATGGCCAAACCTCCAAAGCATATTAGTCTCCACCTTGCTAACAACATTTTGCTTCACATTACACATCTGCAACACATCTTCATTCTTCACAGAATCAGAATGTGTCTTGCCACAAATCTTAACAAATTATGTTTGAGAATGTAACTTATTTGACATTTTAAATGTCAGTCATTACTGTTTCACACGTTATGTAAGTTCTGCAATCAGGAGATTATTAAATGATGTTAGATACGTATGGGGCACAGTATCAGCGATTAAAATCAAGAAATAATGAACTATATATGTACTTACAATATCTAGATATTGTAAGTACATATCATCATCATCATCATCATTGTCAACCATTATCAATCCACTGCTGGACGAAGGTCTCCCCAAGTTTCCTCCACAATGGTCTGTCTTGTGCCAGTCTCCTCCATGTCACCCCTGCATACTTTCGAATTTCATCCACCCATCTCCCATGTGGTCTTCTTCTGGGTCTTTTCCTGTCCCTTGGAATCCAATCTAAAATTTCGGCTGTCCATCGATGATCTGTCCTTCTGGCAGTATGTCCAGCCCATTGCCATTTCAGGGATTTAACTCTGATCATGATGTCTTCCACTCTTGTCATTTTTCGGATCCACGTGTTCCTCTTCTTATCTCTCCTGGTTACACGAAGCATGCACCTCTCCATGCTTCTTTGAGTTGTCTGCAGTCTTTGTATATCTCTTTTAGTTAAGGTCCACGTCTCTGCACCATACGTAAGCACTGGAAGGATGCATTGATCAAACACTTTTCTCCCATAATTATTTTCAAGTGCTGCTTACCTTTATTATTTAGATGACAAATTTCCTCATAAAATTCTTCAATTTCTTCTTCAGGATGACTTGTGGTGGGTGCATAAGTTTGAATAATCTGAGCCTGGTATCTTTTCGAGAGTTGGATAACAAGTCGTGCAGCTCTGTCAGAGGAACTTTCAACTTCTACAACTTTATCCTTCAGTTTCTTGTTTATTATAAATCCAACACCACTAGTTCTGCCAGTATCTGTCCCACGATAGTAGAAGAGATGTCCACTTTTCAGTTCGATGAGATCTTCTCCTTTTCTCCTTACCTCACTTAGCCCCACGATGTCCCACTTGATCCTTTGTAGTTCGTCTTCCAATTCAAGAAGCCTTGAATCAGAAGATAGGGAGCGTCCGTTGTACGTAGCCAAGGTCAGCATCAGATGGCAGCCTAGTCCGGTCCTCCGGGGATTCTTAGCACCCTCTGCCTTCATGTCGCACTGGCCGCTGCCTTGGCCAGGTACATTCCAGCTGCCGGAGACTGAGGGCCAAGATTTAAGTTGTGGAATCATTTTGGAGGGGTTTGGCCATAACTCACCACGCTGGCCAAGCGAGTTGGTGAGTGTGGGATAGAATTTCCTCTAATCCCGATGGTATAGTTATACCGCTATTGGCGGTCGTCAGAGCCCCTTTAGTGGGAACAGGATGTACCACGAGAAGGCGGGGTTGACATTTGTCAAGGAGAGGCTGTGATGTTACGCATCACCTGACCTTACATCTAAGTACATATATAGTACTTAAAATATAAGATATTTTAAGTACATATATAGTTCATTATTTCTTGATTTTAATCGCTGATACTGTGCCCCATACGTATCTAACATCATTTAATAATCTCCTGATTGCAGAACTTACGCAACGTGTGAAACAGTAATGACTGACATTTAATGTCAAATAAGTTACATTATCGTGGCCACGTAAAAATATGTTCGAGAATATTCAATATTTTGGTGAAGTTAGCTGTTCTGAGGCAGTGTAATGTTCCATATAAAAAAACTCATTTAGTAGGGACTGTACAGTGCTAGAATAGGTGTAGAAGACAAATTTAAGAATGTTCTGTAAAAGTTGAATGTGCAAATTTTACTTGTGGAAAGATAACTGCAGTGTTTCGATTGGAAAGTTTTACCAGATTTGTTGCACCTGGATGGAAAAATATTGGAGTGCTAGTGCTTTTGATTGGAAAGTTTCACCAGATTTGATGTACCTAATTGAAAAAATATTAGAAAGCTAGTGTGTAAAAAAAAAAAAGACTGTCTGCTTGTTTTTTGTAAAAATTTGGAATATTTCTTCAGTGCATACAATATTTGCTTCAAAGGTATCACTTCAGGGAAACTGGTTACTTAAAATGGATAATGTAGTGTTTATAAGACAAAGCTTAAATGTTGCTGCAACCACCCTTGATTACAATCATATATAATACAGTCAAAACTGTTTATATTGAACATGGATACATAAAATTATTTCCTTCTTTAAACTTAAGAAAGTCACCATGTAAATTACATTAAATAATATAGGAAGGAGAAGGGTTCTATTGAATAAAATTAGAGATGCGTCGTTAGTGAATGATCTCTTCCAAGTGACCCAGTCGATTGAGTGAACAAAAAGATCCTTTCAGTTGTTCCAGCATATCTTGTTCATGGCAAATGAAGTCTTTCATTGCTCTTTATGGTTTCTGAGTCATGGATCCGAAGGTCTTACACATTCGTTGGTCGGAGCTTGTGTTTCTTTGCCCATTAATTACTTACTGGATTAAAAATCTTTATGTGCTTTACTAGAACCATCATATAACAAATTCATCTTCGATTTTATGTAATAATTTGCAGTAAAATGAAGATATATTGCATTTTTATAAATTCTATTATTTTCATGTTTTGATTTGTTTTCATTATGGTTTGGTTTCACTCACAAGATGGTGACACCAGCTTAGAACCAAGGTGGTTAAACTCTGGCCGCTCTTGCGATTTTGTAATATGTAGCTTGTGTTTGTTGACTTGGTTATGTATTAATTAATTTGAAACATTATATTTCTGCTACCACAGAGTGAAGCAATTAACTATAAAAATCATCACACACCATTTTAAAATGCCTAATTTATGGAGTAATTTGTTCATGACCTTGAATAAGAGCTTGTGAACATAAACTAACTGCCACCAACTGAAAGAGACTTCACACCACTTTCTGTTCCCAATGAACGAAATGAACAAGTCTTTTAAATGGATCACTTTAGTGACCTGAATTTAAAGAACCAGTTCATATTAATGACCAGATCTGCCCATCCGTAGTCAAATGTATATATCAAACATTTGATGCGCTCAATCCCACTAAACACTGACAGAATCAGGTCTTCAACTGTAGCACACTACCCAAGTCTTCAAAACTGTGCTGCAAGAGCTTATTCAAGGTCATGAACAAATTATTTAAAATAGGGAACTTCCAATTAAAATGGGAAAAGCAAAGTTAGTCTTATTCATGGCCATAAAGTGCTCTAAGACTACAAATGGTGGAGAATTCTGTCTTTAAAAATGCTTTCCACGGGACATTGAGTGGTTCATCTCATGACCAACAAGCACTCGATGCTCTGACAGTATTATTCAGTTGTTGAAGGTAGTGGACAAAGTTTGTTCAGGAAAATTCAAGAAGTAGAACACATTATGCAAATATAAAAATGGACAAATTTAAGAGATTTATTTTCTGCACAAAAGAATTAAAAGTTCAGTGCACTAAGTCTTTTTTCTAATTTAATACAACTAGTCTTTTCCTAATATCATGTTAGTTGTACACTAGTTTGCATTTTTATGGAACCCAATTTTTAACAATCTTAGAACCATGTACTGTGAAATAACTTTTGTTCTGTAAATTCATGCAAAACATTTCTATTAGGTTCTACATATCTAGCTATTCTGTATATGTTGAATTATTCTGTATGTCGATCAATTACAACCGTCTCCTTAAGTTCGATATAAATGGGCTCGACTGCCTATTAATAGAAGTATGTAGCAAGGTTTGGATAACAATGTGTTCAAAGCTGCCAATTTTACTGTTTTTTTCCTAAAATATACCCAGTTTTTATTGCAGCCTTTTGAATTTTGATTCTTTTGGGTTGCTAGAAATTCTTGTCGAGAATCTGAAAAAAAAAATTCCTTTTTTTTAACAATTTTGGCAACTGTTTTGTAGTTAGATACACAGTCAAACCAACAATAGTAAGCTCTCATAATACAAAGTTCTAGGTTTTATACATTCCTTGAACTTCTTATGTTTCTCCATGTTATCCTAATTGCATATTACAAACAGTATTTTTTGGAAAAACTGCATATATCAAAATTCATGGTTATCAGCAAACAAAATAAGAGGCATTCACCGATTTTTTGCCTCATTCTCTTTCACTGGAAAATTGGAAGAATTGTCTGCTGTTGACAGCTCCTAGTGGTTCCCCTTACAGACAGGTCATTTGGCATGAAAACAAAAATGTTTCAGTTTTTTTTTACTATCTCCCACTACCATTCACCTAGTTTTCACCCCTTTCTCTTTCACTGGCCAATTGTGAATTATAATTATTTGCTTTTGACAACACCTGGTGGTTCCCCTTACAGACGGGTCAGTTGGCATGAAGACAAAAATGTTTCAGTTTTTTTTTTTTTTTTTTACTGCCTCACACTATCATTTACCCAGTTTTTAGCCCTTTCTCTTTCACTGAAAAATTGGGAATTATCTGCTGTTGACAACATCTGGTGGTTGCCCTTACAGACAGGTTAGTTGGCGTGAAGACAAAAATGTCTCAGTTTTTTTGTTTTTTTACTATCTCCTACTACCATTCACCCACACTTGCCGCAGATACACATCTGTTGGGCAAATGTTTTCTCTTTTATCCCCTCCTCTCACCACCCTTCAATCATTTAATCGCTGTTTAGAAAATCCTAGAATTTATTTTGCATCTAGAAATACGTCAGGTCGATAAGAAAAAAGGTTGCATGTGCTATAAAGTAAATGCTGGATATCGTACGAGTGGCATGTACATTCGAGATATGGCATTAGTGTTCCTGGCACCTGTAAACTCCTGTGCCCAGCATGTGATGCGCAGTGACATTTCGAAATGGTGAAGCGGTTGGAAACGTGGTCTCAGGTCAAAGTAAGAGCAATGATAAGTGTTTTATGGGCCAAGAACGTGCCCACAGCCAAAATTCATCTGTAGCTCGTTGAAGTTTATAGTGATGGCATGATGTCTCAACAACACGTGGCAATATGGTGCCGTTCATTTGAATCCAGCAGGGAGGATGTGTAGAACAGACATTGCACAAACAGTGGACGTCCAAGTTTGTTGACAACAAAGATCAACACTGCACATGTGGACAAAATGATTCAAGTCAGCCAAACAGTAACTTTGCACCACAATGTGTCAAAACTGGGACTGAGCTATGGCATTGTCCAACACCATGTGGTGGATGTTTTACTGTACTCCAAGGTTTGTGCCAGATGGGTGCTATGTTCATTATACGTTGATCGCAAAGCAGCATGAATGTTGGCATGTTTGACGTTCCTGCAGTGTAACGCTGATGACAGACAGACAGCTTTCTTGACTGTATTGTGACTGGGGACGAGATGTGGCTCTACCACTTCCTTTCCACCAGTAAGAGAGCCCCCATGCAATGGAAACACGCTGCTTCACTGCCAGGAAGAAGTTTAAAGTCACACTGTCTGTTGGAAAATCATGGCAATTTTTTTACACCGTCTGCTGGAAAAATCATGTATGCTTTTGGTGTACTTCTTAGAGCATGGATGCACCATCAGTGCTGATTGGCACTGTGCCATGCTGAAAAAATTGCATGAGGGCATCTGGCGAAAATGACCAGGTCTGCTGAGCGATTGTGTTATTCTCCTTCACGATAATGCAAGGCAACACACTGCCAACACCACGCAGCACTTGTTTCACAAATTCCAGTGGGAGGTGTGGAAGAACCTGTCCTACAGCCCGGACTTGGCTCCTAGTGATTTTCACCTCTTCCCTGCCCTGAAACATCACCTGTCTGATACTCGCTTCATGTGTGATGATGATGTGAAAACAGCTGCAACAAACTGGCTACATCAGCAGGGAGATAAATTTTTTCGGTCTGGGATGTACAAGCTGGTCGTGCGGTCCGGCAAATGTCTGAATCGTTATGGTGATTTCGTTGAAAAATAGTGCTTCATATCCTTTGTCACATCTCACAAACACTTCTTGGTTGGTGAGTTTTCCTTTCTTCTACTCGAAGGTGTACCCTTTTTTTCTGATCAGCCCTCATATCTTAACCGCTGCATCAGAGGAAGCTTGAGAACATTTAAAGCAACTAGCATGACGAACACGAAACAAACAACAATTGACTCATGTTTCTGATATTACGTGCAAACAGCAAATCAAACGTAACAGGTACAATTTAAAATTTTGGGCAGTTACTTTAATTTTTACAGTTGTTACATGTTTTGCAGATCTCACTCATATTTTTTTGCTAGCTATGCAGGGTGGACATAAAGTCTTTCCCTCATGAAGAAAATCTTTAAAACATTTCAATAGTTAGAAACAAGCAGTTTGTGGCATGATGCATGTAAACTAATAGTTTTTTGCTGCTGTTGTTGTACGAACATGCTGAATTACAAAAGGTGGTGCTGCCACTGCAAGAAGTTAAAATGACATCTGTGCAGGAAAAGGTGCAATGTTTTCTACAGTACCACAAGACCAAATCATCAATAATTATTTGGCGTAATTTCAGAAGAAAGTACGGACGTTCACCACCTGATCATAAAAGCACAACAGCTTGGTATGCAAGGTTTAAGGAGACAAGAAGTTGTACAAAAAACTAGCGGATAATGCTTACCTTGGCATTCCTTTCTAGCGACGGGAACATTGCTTACCTTGGCATTCCTTTCTAGTACGGACGTTCACCACCTGATCATAAAAGCACAACAGCTTGGTATGCAAGGTTTAAGGAGACAAGAAGTTGTACAAAAAACTAGCAGATAATGCTTACCTTGGCATTCCTTTCTAGCGACGGGAACATTGCTTACCTTGGCGGATAATGCTTACCTTGGCATTCCTTTCTAGCGACGGGTTTTTCGGATGAGGCACGTAAAAGAGAATAGTACAATAATTAGAGCTATATAATAGTCAGAATTAGAACTACTAAGTGGAATTGAGACAAGAAGTGTTGATGATTGAAAACAAACGGATTGACTGGGAGTTAGTGAAAAAACTGTTGATGCAGTGTGAACAGCTTTTGTATGCAGTCCCTCGAAATTTACCCACCAAGCTTCGTCTGAACTCAGAATACCTTGCACTACACCAAAGAAAATTTTACACAAAAGGCTTCATTTGTAGTGCAGATTGTACAAGCCTTGCAGGTGGAAGACGGTCCACATCGTGCTGCTTTTGCAACTGCGATTTTACAGTGTATCGATGACAACAACTGCCTGCAGCATGTGTGTTTTTCGGATGAGGCTACTTTTCATACCTCTGGTGAAGTAAACAGACCTAGTGTGTATATATATGAGGGTGGGAAAATCCCCATGTTGTCTTCAAAGAACAGTGAGACAGCCCAAAAGTGAATGTTTGGTTTGCCGCCTCGGTGGCGCAGTGGTGCCTTCTGATCATTTGTCCGAGAAGGGTTCAGGTTCGAATCTCGGTGAGGCATGAATGTTGTTTTTGTCTTACGGCGCTGGCTCTCTCCCTTCCCTGGAACCAGTGGCCCTAAATTAGGGACGGGCGACTGCCAATAATAGCCCACCACTGAGTTGCTCACGGTGGTCGTTAAGCCTTCAATCCAAAAAAATATTTGGTTTGAATGTTTTTAATGTTTCGTGCACGGCAGAGTCATCAGACCTTTCTTTTGTTTTTGTGAATTCACAATGTGTACCTGGATGTGATGGCACTTTTTGTTGTACCTCAGTTGGACGAATGTCAACCATGGGTAATTTTCCAGCAGGATGGTGCCCCACCACATTAGGGATTGATTGTTCAAAAATTCCGCAATACTACATTTCCCAACTGATGGACTGGGAGGGATGGTCCAACATCATGGTCACCAGACATAACACCCCAAGACTGTAGATTTATGTCAAGGATAAAGTCTGTTCAACAGCAGTGTCTGATATTGAAACTCTGCAGAGGAGGACAACAGATGCTATTACCACAGTCTCCAAAGAGATGTTAGGCAAAGCATGGCAAGAAATTGAATACCAACTGGATGTGCTCCAGGTCACAAACGTCGAGGTGTGCTAACAATGTAAAAAAAAGCTATAGTTTAGATGTATCTTGTTACAAACTGTTTGTTTCTGCCTATCATAGTTTTTTAAATAAAAAATTTCTTAACGAGGGAAAGACTTTTATGTTCACCCTGTATTTTTTTTAATTAACTGTTTATTTGTCGCAGTGCTGTTTTGACTCTATTTCTTGTGCCATTATTTAATTAAATCAGAATATTGCAGGGTTTGAAGAACATCGTAGATATCATAAATAAGTGTCCATTGAATAAAAGCAATTTTGTGGCTGATATGAAATTCTTTATTTGGGCAATCTGTTTAAACTGATCAGGTCACCAGCAATTATCGAAGTGAGTTCCCGGCTGGTCTCAAACCCATGGTCTGTTAATTGCCTGCTTCCTCCATGACTTTCTGTACGCGTTAAGACAACCCACACCCCCTCCCCCTTCTCAAAAACCCCTTTCTCAAATCTCGTCAACCTCTCTCGCTTTCTCAGTCAACAACTCCCTTGCAAAAAATGTCCTTTTCCTCCTCATCAAAAAACCCGTCTTCACACGTCTCCCTGACCAACTTCCAAACTCTCGTCTCCAGCGCTGACAGCAGACTGCCACCCGAACCTCGTCGAATAACTCTTTTTCCCATCCTTCAAAAATATCCACAGCCTAATAGCACTAGCCCGAAGGACGCACTTACTAAAGAATGGAATAGCCCTAAAATGCGATCTTCTATTGTAGATACAAGAACCCGGCATCTGGTTCATTATCATTCTCAAGGAAGTTAGCCGACAATCTAATTATTCTAAGAGACTTGCTGGCTCCGCAAGTAGAACCAAAAAATATATTCTTTGAAAGTTTCCCACGATTTCTACTTTTACAACATTCTTTAAATGCAAAAATTTTAATATTAACATATTAAAAATAAGCATTAACCACTAAACATTTCTAAGTATTTACATGACATTAAAATTCATAAAATCAACATTATTCTGTACTAGCTTATTCCATTAGTTATTATTACAGGCTATTCACAATTACCACTATTGCAAATTATCTTCTAATAATTAGTAAACAATCTGTAATTGACTAGTTTAAACCTGACACAATGTAATATGGCAAAAATTTGTTTTTTATTTGTTCAGTTATAGTGAAGTTCACATACATCGAATGTTTTTAATTGTGGATCATCCTATTCTGCTCAGTTCTTGTGTCGTCTAACTCTTCAAATTCTTTTCATTTATGTTGTTTAAACAGCCTCCTCCATTTCATTTCAGATCTTCTTCTGCTCTCTTTTCCTGGTAGATCTGGTCATGTTCATAGCTTCACATCCTATGTATCCTTTGTTCCTTCCCTCCTCCCATTTCCCATCCACACCAGCACAAACTTGCTACCTGGGCCTGCTTTAAAATCTGTCACTTTAACTCTATAGTCCTTGTTTTTCTATTCCTGAATCTTTCCTTTCTGGTGGCACATTACATCCACTTCAGGATTTTCATTTCTATAACATTTAACATATTTTCTGTATGTCTAGTCATCAGTATGCCCTCTTGACTGTACAACATTGATGATCATACTGCAGTATCGAAAATTTTGCTTTTTGGCCTCAGCAGTTTTCTGTAACTGAGTACATCTATGATCCGATGCAGGGTTGCAGAATGTAGGCATAGAGGCGTATGCTGTACACAGATATTTCTAAATTATTAGCAGATTTTGCAGGTAGTTTTTGCTTGTAGATTAAAATAAAATAATGTTATTTGCAGGAATTAAAACACTTACTCAAGGCTATACTCAGATTAATATACTTAATTCTATTTTAACTTGAAGAACTTTCAATTATTTTTCACATCTTCTGAGTTCTTTTGTTTTGACAGATGTTTCTGTCCTCTAGATTTTTATCAAAGCCTGTTCTCAATGTATAGGAACTGTATCAAAAGTTTTGTTTACACTGGAATAACTTAAATTTTGTTGCCAGGTTCCTCTTGCAGTTGCCAGTTATTAAATTAAAATCTTTTCCCTGCGTGTTTTGTAAGTCTACAATTTTTTTTAAAATTATTATTGGGGGTTTAATTACCACTATGAGCAACTCAATGGACTATAAGCAGTCATCCATCCCTAATTTAGGGCCACTGGTTCCAGGGAAGGGAGAGAATCAGTGCCATAAGACAAACACAACATCCATGCCTTACTGGGATTTGAACCCAGATCCATCTCAGACATATGGTTACAGTGCCTAGAAGAGATAGTGTGTCGTGATACCTAACTTGTCCCTCATGGTTTTGTAACCAATTATCATGAAATGATAGAGGGCGCTGGCATCGGAAGTTATGTTAGGATGTCTCATGCTATTCAATGGTGGGAAGTCTTGTTTACCAAGTTTTTACCACGTTACAAAACTGCAAAGTTTACATAAAGGTAAGTGGATGGAAATTTATTTATCAGTATTTTTCCTAATTCGTTTTAACTCGATCATAACAGTTATACACCAGATAAATTCAACAGTTGATCACTAAAACGCAATAGGTTTATTCGGGTGTTAGTGTGCCAGTTTTATTCAACTGTGGATTGCTTATAACGGGAAATTTATTTCCGAGATTAGTAGCTTTTCATTCACGTAAACACAAAAGTTGATAAAGTATTGGCTATCATTTGTTGAACCTACTGTATGGTTAAACATAAGTGCAGTACTAAAATCGACTGCAACAATTACATAATGTAGATCATAGGAAAATAATGTCAGCTATGGATGGACTAGGAAAAACAAACAAAAAGGGAGAAGGCAAAGCATTTGTTTTGTACCAGGATGTAATACTGGCTATAAATCCTGCAAAAATAAAATATCTCTCTTTGCTGTCCCCCAAATTCCTGATATGTTGAGCAAATGGGATAAGGTGATTTCCGGAGCTGATAAACTTGATGAAAGTTGTGTTGTATGTGCCTTGCACTTGAATCTCAGTTCATAGAAATGCCTTATTGTTCTATTATTCAAGGCAAGGAGGTTCTATGTAAGTTAATGTTTCAGTGATTGTAAATAGGGCTGGACTTCCGAATCAGAACGCTTTCAAATAGTTCCCAATTTCGAATGTACCGTTTCGCTTTGTTTACAAAGAGCATAATCACATGCAACGTGAAAGAAAGCAGTTCACGATAAATTTTATGCGGATTTTTTAAATTGCGCTTTAATAGCTATTTTTATTTGTAAATAAATTATATAAAGGAAATTCATCGAATAATAGGACGTGTTTTTTCTTGTTTTTATCCGGAGTTAGCGTCTTCTTTGGTCGAAGCTTTGGATTATAATTCTTTATGAAATTATGATGTATACATCTGTGATATGAAATAAAGGTATTGTTGTTTTCCAATAAATGGCTATAATTGTTTTTAAATAAAGGGCTATAATTATTTCCATTACGATCAGATTTATTTCAATGAAAATAGTAATAAAAATTCCGTATCATAGCGCGAACTACTTTTTCACGTTGGTTGTAATCAGGTGCTATGAAAACAAAGCGGAGTAATACATTCGAAATCGGGAACTACTTGAAAGCGTTCTGATTTGGAAGTCCAGCTGTAAATAGCATATTGGTCTCCAGTGTTTTTGCATAATGTAACCCAGGTATGACTAAACTTCCAAAATATCTAATCTTATTGTTGACATTAGTAGTTTTGTAGTTAAGAAAATTTAATAGCTATCAGGTGTTCCTGTCATTTTTTTATTCGTGAATGCAAGCGTAACTTAAACTAAGACATTCTTGTCAATGTACAGTGCCATCTACCGTGTTCATGATTTCAGGCAACAAGTTTTTTGAGAGCACGACACACTATGTCTTCTGGGCACTGTAATATGGTTATAAGCCAGCGAGCGCTTAGACCACTGCGCCACCGGGGGCGGCAAGTCTACTATCTTTGAATTAAGTTGTTGAAAATGCTATTTATAATTTTTGAAAGTTCATTGATGGAACTGTTTTTTGGATGTAAAAACTTTCTTTTTTAATTAGTCTCTTGCTTTTATGGGCTTCATAGTCTAATATTTTAATATTTCACCACAAAGGTCCATTTCACACACATTGCTGCACATTCTATTGTAATGTACTTATTTTGTCCTCATTAAAATCTGTAATGTTCTAATAATTATTTATTGTTTTATTAATTTTTCTTTAAATTATCTTATTCTATTGTTATTGTTGTTTACACTTTGTGAGTCTGCAGCAAGTTTTCTGTGTCAACGGTTGTGTACGCAGATGCATTTTTTTTATATACAACTCTGATCAGATGATTTCTGTACAGTTCTTTGTGCTTATAACTTTTTTTTTTACTGACAGTACTCCTTACCTTTGATGAATTTTCTGTTGTATTCCTACTTCTTAAAACCAGTTCTATGTTTTCTGTAGGACAAATGACTGGAAATTGTGTTGAAACACCAAGTGGGAACTATTCGTGTGAAATAGAAGCATGGTGTCCTGTAGAACTTGATATCTCTCCATTGTAAGCATTTGATACATAATTACTTTATGATTTTCAGGTTGTTTATTATGTTATTGTTGTGTCTTGAACATAGATTTCCTTTACTAAAGTATCTGTTTTAGGTTTATTATTATTATTGTGCTTTGCAGGAAGAACAAAACAGCACTCCTTGCTGAAAGCCAGCATTTCACTGTGCTAATAAAGAACTTTGTTCAGTTTCCGAAGTTCAAGAACTCTAACAGGTAATAATATTTTCTGAAAAGTCATCTGGCTATGTTAATTAAAGATCCATATGCTTAATATGCTAAGAAAAACATTACATACATAGTCCAGTCAAAAAATTATGACCACCTGTGATATAAGAAGGAACTGTAACCATTAGCCAGATGGCATGCATAACATATGCAAATCATGTAAGGCATTTAAAAGGACACAAACAGTATGCAATTTTGTGTGAAGATGGAAAAAGGATCTGACCTAACAGAGTTTGAAAAAGGAATGATTGTTGGCCACTGACTGAAGGGTAATAGCATTACAGAAATGGCCAATATTGTGGACTGTTCACATGGTGCAGCTGTTAAAGTGTTCCAGGAATGGAAGGAAACTGGCAAGACCTGCAGTAATCGGGGTATCGGGGTAATATTGAACGTCCACAGGACATTGATAACCATGTGCAGCGATGGCCATCCTGACTAGTATGATCCAACAGACAGTATGATCCACAGTGAAACAACTGACCAGAGCATTTAATGCAAGCATATTAATGACCATATCGCAGACAATAGTCCAACAAACTCTGCTCTCTGTGGCTCTCTGGAGCTGCTGTCCACTCAAGGTACCCACAAAGACGGCATGAGTTTGCATCTAAGAGGTGGCATTGGACCATTGAACAGCTGAAAAAAGTCGCCTTTTCAGACGAATCATGTTTTCTGCTGTATTGTGTGGATGGTTAATGGAGAGTACAGGAACGCACTGCTGACAGAAATCATCCCGACGCGATGCTCAAGAAGAAACAGGAAGGAGGTAGCAGTGTGCTCGTGTGGAGTGTGTTTTCCTGGGAATCATTGGGAGCAATCATTCTCCTTGATCACACGATGAACGCTTCAGGCTACCTATCCATTATGGCAGATTAGGTGCTCCCATTCATGATGACTGTCTACCCCAATGGCATGGGTTGCTTCCAGCAAAATAATGCCCCTTGCCATTGTGCTATGCGTGTGCGAGAATGATTTGAGGAGCATTCTAGTGACTTTAGCTTACTATCTTGGCCACTGTACTTGCTGGGCATCAATCCCATTGAACATCTGTGGGACTATCTCGTGCCCAACAGGTTCAACGTATGGATCCACCACTGATGACTCTTTCTTGATGATCTGCGAGAAGCTCTGGTGTTTGCATGGTATAGCATCCGTACAGAAATGTGCAGAGGCCTCATTAAATCAATGCTGCGTTATATATCTGCGGTATTGGCGGCACAAGGAGGTCATACTAACAGGTGGTCATAATTTTTTTATTGGACTGTGTATCACTAAGCTGTTCTTTGAGGCTCAGAGGACAGCCCCTCAAAGAAAGATAATCTGTCAAATCAAAGTTACTGATTGTGTTAGATTTGATTTACTGTTGATGTACCAAACATTCCCATTTACAGCGATTTTGGCACACAACACAAGCTCCACTGACATCTATCTCACACACAATCTTTTGTACTCATTATCTTTATCGCTTGCAGGCATTCCTGAATCTGGTCCTCCCATGATTCCTTTGACCTTCCTTTGTCTCATTCTTTCAACATGGCCAGACCACCACAAAATATTTGTCTCCATTCTACTAACAACATTTTGCTTCATGTTGTACATCTGCAATATATATCTTCATTCCATGCATGACGCGAACATGTCTTGCCGCAAACTCCTGTGAGTAAACTCCTCTCCAACACATAAGTCATACACGAGATTCTTCCGCAGATTCACGGAATTCCTCTTTTTTTTTTTTTCTTTGGTGATTCTCGAGATAGATGCAGACCTGAAGAAAATTTTTTGTGGGTTAGAGAGGGACTCACTTTTCATCTGGGGACTAGGTATTTCGTCTTTCAAAACTTTCGAAAACGGAAATTAAATGAAGTGTAGATTTTCTCGTAATCGGGATTTTTTCTTTCTCACGATATTGCCTGTGTTCAGTATTGTTGTTAAATATGATGCTATTGCATAAATGTTGGTATTTCAGCAAGAAACTGTGGACAACGACTTCCGAAAATGGAAGTTAAGACGCCACAAAGATTTTTCCATAGTCTTCAGGCACGAGATTCTTCCGTGGATTCGAAGAATTCCGCCATCTCCGTTATCATTTTGGGCATTCTCGAGATCAATGCATAACTGAACAGCAATTTTGGGGGGTAATGGTGGGGTTGGGGGATTCGTTTTCTGTTTCAGGACGGAATTCTGTCCTTCAAAACTTTCGAAAATGGAAGTTAAATGCAGCGAAGATTTCTTCCGTAATCGCATTTTTTTTTCTCTCGCAATGTTTCTTCCCCCAAAGTATTGTTCTTAAATATCTTTTTATTTCACTAATACCGCATTTCAGCTTAAAAATGGAGGAAAACGTTTCCGAAAACGGAAGTCAGTCAAAGCGAAGATTTCTCCCGTAATCATATTTTTTTCAGCCCTTAAATGTGTCACCATCCTGTGTTGTTAAATGTTACTTTTCCCTATAAATGTCTGCACACCTAAGCTTGATAATGGAAGGGTAATTTTCCAAAAACAGAAGTGACAAAGTTTGAAAATTTGTTAGAATTGATAGATGGTGTACAAAAGTATTCATATTCTGAAAGTTACACCTTTTATCTAAAGTAGTGAAAGCTTTGATATCAATGCATTCATGGTCCTCAGGCTGAAAGTTCTTTCAGCTTGATGGATAAATTATTTTCATCTGAGGGAATAAATGGGGGAAAAAAGAAGAAAAGTGACAATGAAGAAACAGGAAAGAAATTATATGAACAGAAAGAAAAACTAAGCAAAGATTGCTGTGCTGCTGCAGAGTCAATAAAAGACAAATATGTCCATGGAACTTGCTGAGAAGAAAGCAACACAAGAGGAAAATTGAGCTGATGCTCTAGCAAGTACAAAAAAAAAAACAACAACTGCGTTTTAAGCAGTGTCTTTTAAAACCATTTTATTTTGTTTTGAGTTCAGTAAATAAACAAAGACATCGCTCTTTCCACGTTTTATCAACACATAACAACCGAAAAATGATTATCGTCACCGCTGGGGATCCAAATCCAGATTTCTCAATATCTAACTGAGTGCATTAGCCTTACGCTACGGTAACCAACAACCAACGGCGCTATGTTAGCGTAAGGCTAGTGCACTCGGCTAGATATCAAGAAATCTGGGATTCGGATCCCCAGCGGTGACAGGATAATAATTTTTCGGTTGCTATATGTTGATAAAATGTGGAAAGAGGGATGTCTTTGTTTATTCACTGATGCCGCGTATTTGGAGGATTTTCACTTTGAGTTCAGTAATTTTGTATTGTGAATACAGTGGCGTGATCTAAATATTTACATAAATAAATTAGATTGAACAATTCCATCTTGCTCATGCTTGGTTATGTTCACATTTTCTCGTCGCATGTTCAGATTTTTACCCGGTTAAAAAGTTCAGCTTTTTTGTTCCTTGGTCAGTCTTATGTATGATAAATGATTCCTGTGTTCCTTCTGTAGTACCCAGGTTTCACTACTCTACATCAGAGTTGGAACAGTTACACTTACATACACAGCCATTCAGAAACTTTACAAGTGCCCATCAGTCCTGTAAAAACCTCCTCAAGCATCCGTGACTTTCAAATCTAAATTCCCTTGCCTACTGATTTCACCATCTAATCTGTTTTCTCCATCGAACATGCTTCCTAAATGCATAAACTCATTCACTTGGTCTAATTATGTGGCATTTATACTGATCTTGCATTCAGCACTAACAGTTCCTTACTCAAAAACCATAACTTTTCTTTTTCCCTTATTTGTATTCAGTTTGAATATCATGCAAACTTTTGTACATCCAGGACAACATTCCTTGCAACTCGCTTTTGCTAGCCACCAACAGGACTGTGTCATCATCATACACCCATCAGCAAACACAGGAAGTAGTAGGTGTGTGTAAAAGTTCTGCCCATTTTTCATGATGCAAATTCAAAGTAAAACATTTAAGTTACAAGTGCAATAACCATGGTTCGCACACGTCCTGGAAATCCTGGAAAAATCCTGGAATTCCATTTCGTCCTGGAAATGTCCTAAAATTCTGTTACATGTCCTGGAATTTTATCCATTCTTGCCCCGATGGCCTTTGGGGTTCCACAGTTATGATGTCGGGAGGTACTCGGTGTGCCAGCAGTCCATTCTTGGTACACCCTATTTTTAGTTTTTTATACATTAGTTTAATTTGTTTCTTAATTTGTTTCTTAATTTGTTTATAGTACTTCCTATGTAAAATGCCTTTTCATGTTTGTCTTGATGTACTTGTAGGAATTTTTAATACCATGTTTTTTTGTAAAGTGGGAATTTTTTATTTATTTTTGTTATGCCAGTGTTATGTTACAAAGATATGCTAGCATTGTGTTGCTGATATCCAAAGTATTTCTGTAGTGATTTTCTTTACTCATATTTCAGACGCAACATCAAAGACACTACAAATAAAACTTATCTAGAATCATGCCATTATAACAGTGAAACAGATCCAGATTGTCCTGTGTTTCGCCTTGGTGATATAGTGAGATCAGCTGGTCAAAATTATGACGAACTTGCATATAAGGTGAGTGTTTTCATTTCACAGGGATGCACATTAAACACATAGTAAGTGATGTTAATGCTGATTTGTAAAATGATTATTTGTTTGTCTTTTTTCTTTGTTATTACCATTATATGATGTACTCATCTCATGCAGCTATTTCATACTAACTAGTATTTCTGGCATTCGTTATTCTGAAAAGCTAAGGTGTGAAAAGATTCAACAAGTACATGATGTGGGATGATTTATGGCTTATTGTGACCCTAAGTTAAAGATTCAATGTATTGGAATGACATTCTGAGACACTGTGGTCTTCAAATCTGAGAAAAATTCATTATCAGCACATGGTTTAATATACACTCATTATCATGAAAATCCGCGCACCAGGAAAAAACCGAACGATTAACGCAAAACTCTGCGAATAGCTACGGGGAGGGCAGACATGCAAATGATTAAAGTTTTGTCCTTGGGGCTTATAAGACACCGCCCAGGGAACTCCACGTTCGTGCTGAAGTGCACGGTAAGAGTCAGGTGTGATCCCTGAGTGATAGACATGTCGAGGAGCCGCCATAGATGTGCGTACGAGCAACTGACGGAGTTTGAACGAGGCCGTATCATTGGGATGAGAGAGGCAGGGTGGCCAGCATGTCGAATCGGCCGCCATTTGGGCTTGTCAGACAGTACGGTGTGATCGTGTTGGGAGCAATGGACACAGGAAGGCACCCAGACATGGCAGACTGGCTCTGGACTACCCAAACACACCACCAGCAGAGAGGACCATGGGATCACGAGAGAGGCACGCACAGATGCAACGACGTCCTTGTCTAATAACCAGAGACATGTGGCGGCTGTATAAGGGACTGCTGTGTCCGCCAGAACCATTTCCAGATGCCTGGAAATGGTTCTGACAAACTCTCGATGTCCCTTACGTTTTCTGCCATTGACACCTGACCATCGTCGGCGTCGATTGCAGTGGTGTCAGCAGCGAGCAATGTGGAATGCTGCGGACTGATGACATATAGTGTTCAGCGACGAATCCCCCTTTTGCATAGGAACGGACGACCACCGTGTCAGAGTGTGGAGGACCGCAGGTCAGCGCTACAATCCCAAACTCACTGTACAGTGGCACACGTCCTGAACTGAAGGCATGATGGTCTGGGGAGCTGTTGCATATGACAGCTGGATTTTCCTCGCAGTGATCCGAGGGACGTTGAAAGCTCAGCACTACAAAATCCTGTGGTGCCGTGTGCTGCCTTTCCTGGCGGGGCGGCCCGGAGCCATTTTCCAACAGGATAGCGCCTGTCTGCACACGGCTCGGGTTTCCCAGGACTGTCTGCGTCATGCTTTCGACGCTTCCATGGGTGTGGCCTGCCAGATCGCCTGATCTCTCGCCCATCGAGTACGTGTGAGACCAGATGGGACACCAGCTTTCTCCATGTCCCAGTGTTCAGGATTTAGAGTGTCAGTTGCAAGAAGTGTGGGCCAATCTGTCCCAGGATAACATACAGTGTCTCTTTGGCTCCATGCCGGACCATATCATCACCTGTATCCGAGCACGAGGCGGTCCGACGTGGTACTAACGCTGCCTGGAATGTGTACCATATGTCCGTGGGAAATCGTCCTGATGCTGTGATCTTGTAATCACTTCTGTCCTTGGTATGTACCGTCTCACTACTAAAATCTCATTTCAGTCCGATGCCTCCTTCTTGGTGCGCGTATTTTCATGACAATGAGTGTACATGGATTATTTCAATAAAGATGTGGTTTGATTTGTTTAAGAGAGACATATGAAGTGTGTTTGAAAGAGTTGTTGCCTGAGTATGAGGGATTTAGACTGTACTGTTTAAATTTTTGCAAGACTCTTGATTTTCAAAGCAAGACTGTTTTCCAATCCTTATTTTAATTTCCCAATTTTTCAGAAAATTCTTTTCAAGAATTGGAACACATCTTTTTAGTATATTTCTTCATGATTAAAAAAATTTACAGTAAAGATGCTCACCTCTTAATGCCTGTCCCATATGTAAATATGTGATGCACATATAATCTCCAAAAATTCCTCCCAGCCCTGAGTAAAGTACTAACACTACTGACTGTTCTTTTTAACCATTAAATCTTTAATTGTTATATTAAAAATTTCTTTAATTCTATTTAAAAACTCATAAAACAAATCCTGAACAACTAAAAAGATTATGAGGTACAAAAGGTCTTGTGTGCGACATGGGATAGTTATCAGTGAAGCTTGAGCTGTATGCCAAGATAGCTGTAAATGGAGAAGTTTGATACAACAATAGTAAGTAAATTCTATTTCCATCATCTGGCAGATTGTCTTTCTTTGAGGAGCTAACCTCTGAATCTCGGAGAACAGCTTAATGATATTTTAATTTCTTTTGCTTACGTACAGACAGCTTTTTTGTATTCTGCTGACACTAATTAAGAGCCAAAAGTTTGTTGATAAATTAAAGCTCAGAAAATTAAGAATGATCAATAAAAAGCATTTACTTCTTCAAGACCCCTGTCCCGTACTCCCGTCAGCAAACCTCAAGACTGGCTTAGGCCTGTCATTTCTTTCAAGGAACATTCTCAAAGCCACTTTTTTCATCTGGTGATGAAGGTCTCAGCAAATGTCTGTACTGGAAATTACACTGGTAGTGTGTAGCACCTTCCCTTTTCTGAGTATAGGGAGGTCTGTTCAATAAACACCAATAGCACTCTTATAACTCACATAGTTTTAATAAGCTCTGGCAGACTTGTGCTGCCCTTCAGGGATATGAATGAACAAATTTTTGGTTTGTCTAGTTCAGGTATGCCCACATGGTTTATTACAGAAAACTGAGAACTTTCCTTTTTGCCTCTTGCCAGGTGGTTATAGTTGGAATTTTCGAATGTCCTAGGCTGCTTAGAAACTGTTCCTGCTGTTGCTTGGGAAATGCAGAGGAGAAGTTTACCAAATTTTGTGGATTTCCTCTGCTTGGGAAACACTGAGGAGCAAAGTTAAATAATTTTGCTGTAATACCTTGCTACACTAGTGTTTGCAAAAATTGTGGCACCATGAAGGATTGTTGGTATTAGCTTGAAATTTACAGAATATGTACAACAAGTTGGGGCATGCAGATGATTAAAATGCCAGTGAAAATGTGTGCATGAGGTTTCAGAGCAGTGCCCTCACTGTCCGGTCTTGGGTATAAACAGCTCACTCAAACAAGATATTGCATTCAGTGAAGTGCCAACATTGAGTCGAGTGTTTCTTGTGTCTCACTATTCCCCGTCACTAAAGAAGGTCGCATTATGAACACCTGATGGACTTGGGGCGAGGAAGGATTGTTGGGATGAGAAAAGCTGGATTTTCCTACCATGAAATTGCCACTTGTACGGGACAAAACGACAGCACAGTGATGCGAATGTAGCATCAGTGGACAGATGAGGCTCATACGCACAGAAATCCGGGAAATGGACCACAAAATCGCACGACTGCACAGGATGACAGACACCTCTACCATATGACAGTGACCAATCAATCGCACAGTGACATCCACGGTGTTAGTGCAGCAGTGGAGCACAGTCAGAGGTCAAGCTTTGTCCTCCAGCACAGTCAGATGTCATCTGCTTAACAGAGGACTGGTCGCTAGCACCTCATTGCTGTGCATTCCTTTGACCCTCAACCACAGATGCCTTAGGCTGCAATGGGGGTCTCGAATACAGACATTGACATGCTGATTGACAGCAGGTCGTGTTTTCTGACAAGTCATGATTTAACTTGATGCACCATGATGGTCGCATACTTGTTTAAAGACATCGTAGTGAACTGCACCTTGGAGTGGCGTACCGCCCTAATGCCAAGCGTTATGGTTTGGGGCGCTATTGGGTTCAATTTGCAATCTCGCTTGATATGAATTGAGGGAACACTCAAGAGCCAGTTATACATCAGGGATGTTTTAGAGAAAGAGGTGATACTCTTCTTTTAGAGTTGTCCTGGTACTATATTCCAGCAGTACAGTGCTCAGCCATATGTGGCCGGGAATGTCCAAGACCTGTTGCATGCATGCATGGCAGATACCGTTTCTTCCCTGGCCTGTACGTTTGCTGCATATGTCCCTAATTGAACATAGCTGCGACATGGCGCTGAGCGACTGGCCTGTCACCACAAATGGACTCTGGTCTTGCATAGAAGCATCCGGGCAGGCTATTCCCCAGGACGATATCAAAAACCTCTTCCATTCAATGCCACGCCATGTAGAGGCTGTTATTGTTGCTTAAGGTGTCTTCACACAATACTGAGTTTTGAAGCAAAAAAATCTTGTATTGCTTTACAAATGTAATCAGGTATCTCCTGTAACATGTGGAATCTGTGATATAAATTTCATCTGAATAGTGTGATTCTTTCTTGGTGGTGCAATTTTCACAAACAGTAGTATATTTCTTCTCCTTGGCATTATGTCCAGACTTTGGGAGTTTGAGAATTTTTGGAAAGAATAGGTTGTGGAACTCCTGGATGTTGTTTGTTGTATATAGTTCATCAGCAGAGTAGCAGAATGTAGACGTACATGTGTACGCTGTACGCAGATAGTTTTCAAATTATTAGCAGATATTGCAGATAGTTTTTGCTTGAAGATTAAAAACAAATAAAAATGTTATTTACAGCAGTTAAAGCATTTACTCAAGGTTTTACTCAGATTAATATACTTAATTCTATTTTAATTTGAAGAACCTTCAATTATTTTTCCCATCTTCTGAGTTATTTTGTTTTTACAGACGATTCTGGCCTCTAGATTTTATCAAGGCCTAAAAATTTTGTTTACACAGAAATAATTAAAAAAAAAATTATGTATTTTGTAAGTCTACTGTTTTTGAATTAAGTTGTCGAAAATGCTATTTATTATTTTTGAAAGTGCATTGATGGAGCTTTTTCTAGATATAAAAACTTTCCTTAGTCTCTTGTTTTTTTATGAGGTTCATAGTCCAATATTTTCATATTTTGCGATGAAGGCCTATTTCACACACATTGCTGCACATTCAGTTGTAATGTACTTATTTTCTCCTCATTGGAATCTGTAATGTTCTGATAATCTTTTTTTTTATCAATTTTTCTTTAAATTATCTAATTGCTTTGTTATTGTGGTTCGCGCTTCGTGGGTTTGCAGCAAGTTTTCTGTTTCAACAGTTGTGTACACAGATACATTTTATTTTTATACAACTCTGGTCATCAGTATTCCTCTGCTTTATAGTCCTGGGGAATAACACACAAGGGGCATCCTGAAAGTAATGCCTCCTCCTTAATAACGTTTGAAATTTTGAAGTGATTTTAATGAAACTGCACTGACACGTACTATGATATGTTACCAATGTGGGAACAAATTGTTTTCAGAATTGGAAATAAAGATCATGAATGACAGAGAAAAGCAGCGAGCCGTAATTGAATTCCTGGAAAAAGAGGGATGTGACCCTCCAGAAATCCACAAAGGACTCCTGGTAGTGTATGGAGCTGCCACAATCAATATCAGTATGTCTGAAGATGAATGAAGAGGTTTCGAGAGAGAGGAAGTTCAGTGTCGAAAAAACAATGGAGTGGAAGACCCGAAACTGCAGTGACAGATGCCAACAGGCAACGAGTGAAAGACCTCATCACAGCTGATCATTGTGTCCCCATCCAGGAGTTGTGTGATGCAATTCATTGTGGTCATAGTGCTATGGAAACATTAATTAGGGATCTGGGCTACAGAAATATTTTTTTCAAAGTGGATCCTAAGGAACCTAACCCGTGAATAATGTGAGCAAAGGGTGGACATGTGCCGGAACCTCTTGGACTGTTATGAGAGGAAGGGTGAGGTGTTTTTCTCTAATGTTGTGATAGGGGATAAAACCTGGGTGTTCTTTTATGACTCAGAAACAAAACATGTGTCAATGGAATGGCATCGCACATCTTCACCATGACAGAAAAAGGTGAAAACAACTCGTTCCTCGTGCAAAGTGATGGTGATAATTTTCTGGGACAAACGTGGTGTCATTTTGACTGATTTCCTTGAATGGGGTGCAACGATAAACAGTGCTGACTATGTGCAGACATTTCAGAAGCTAAAGGAAGCTATCAGAAAGAAAAGACATAACACTTCATAGTGTTGTTTTACACCATGATGACGCACGTACCCACACCTCAATGGAGACTTCACAGGCTATTGCTAAAATAAGGTGGACGGTGATGCCCCAACCCCCCTACAGTCCTGACTTGGCTCCCTCAGACTTTTTCCTGTTTGCCCTTTTGAAAAACACCCTTCGGAGGGAACGTTTCGACGATGTGACTGACATTAAACTGGCTGTGAACTCATGGGTGAAACGACAGCCTTAGGAATTTTCCAAAATGGATTTTACCAACAGGTTCAAAGATGGCGGAAATTTATAAAAAGTGATGGACAATACTTTGAATAGGCTAGCATTATCAACAATATGTCCCAAGTATTTTGCCACCAAGTTTCACATTTTTACTGCTACAAATAAGAATTTTATGAGGGACGAGGCATTACTTTCAGGATGTCCTTTGTGCATACATCCATATCACTAAGCTGTTCTCTGCTATTCAGAGGTTAGTTCTTCACAGAAAGAACTTACTGTTGCTGCATCAAATGTCTACATTTACAGCGAGCTCAGCACACATCTCGGACTTCATTTAACATCTATCACACACAGTACATTAGACCTTTTGTACCTCATACTCGTTATCTGTTTCTCATGCAGACATTCCTGATTCAGGTCCTCCCATGATTTCCTTGGCCTTCCTCTACCTTTCCTGGGGAAGAAAAAAAGGGGGAAAATTGCTAACCGAACTTTATTCTTCAGCATTGCCTTCTATCAGGGTGGAGAGATAATCCAAGCAAACTTTTAAATGAGTGAATTTAATTAAAGTTAATTAATTGGTAGGATAATCCCTAATTTAAATAGGAAAATCAATAACACCAATATGAATCTCAAATGTTGCTCAAAATGCAGTTTTTTGGGCAACATTACAGATCACAGAAAACATGACTTCATTTTTTTTGCCATAAGTATTTCACAGTTGTCATTGTAATCATCATAGGTGAACTTGGAATTTCCTTAGGAGATCTTCTCAAAAGCTCCTTAATTTTTTTTTTTTTTTTTTTTTTGTGGAGGGGAGGGAGGCTGTGTGCACCCTGGGCCATCACATAATATGACAAACAGATAGACAATAGCAGTAAGAAAAAAATATTGCATTGCTTGACATTGAAATTGTCCCACCCAGAAAGAGTGAGCGAAAAATCACCTGAGACATAAATTATGAGGTCGAAAACCCAAAGGCTATTTTGGATATCAACCTGAGGTGGGCTGTGAAAAAAGAAGCAATGAGAACAAAATATTTTATTGTATACAAAACATACTTGCAGGTCTAGGCTACTTCTAATCATAGTCACCCCCTAAATTGAGACACTTATCATATTAGGGTAGAACTTTTGTATTCCTGCATCAAAGAAGGTTGACGCCTGAGAGCTCAGCCATGATTGGGCGCCATTTTTGAACTTCTCATATTCTTTGAAGTGCTGCAATCCAAGCTAGGTTTTCATATGGGAAAAGAAGTGATAATTGCTCAGTGCCAGGGTTGGGCAATGTGGAAGGTGATCGAACACCTCCCAACCAAACTGCTTCAGTAGTGCTCGTGTACATGCAGCTGTGTGTGGCTGTGCATTGTCGTGGTAGAGCACAACACCTGACATCAGCATTCCTCCTTTTTATTCTGAATTGCCCTGCACAATTTTTGTAGTGTTTCACAATACCTCTCTGCTATTATTGTTGTTCCTGGTTCCATGAAGTCAGTCAGAAGCACTCCTTTCTGTTCCCAAAAAACAGTTGCCATCAGCCTTTTCTGTGAAAACATTTGTTTTCGCTTTTGGGGCTTGTTTGATGAATGTGTGTGCATCCATTGCTTTGGCTGCTCATTTGCATTCAACATTCACGAATTGAACCCACGTTTCATCACCTGTCACAATATGGATGCATCCCCAACTTCTCTGTAACGCTGCAAGAATGTCAAAGCTGATCTCATTCTCTGCATTTTGTCCACATCAATAAGCATTTTTGGCACCCATCTGGCACCGAACTTCTGGTAGCTTAGCCTACCTGTAGTGATCTCATACAGAATAGAAATTTGGGGGAAATTACATGACAGCTCTCATTTTGTGTAGCGACATCTTTTGCGCACTTTTTGGTCAACACTTTTACCGACCTTGACCCACTTCATCATGCATGTCTGTTTGCCCATCTCTAAATTTTCTACATCACTCTGCCGCGCATCCTTCATTCATAAAGTTTGGATCATACACTCTTCTCATTCTCCGATGAATTTCTGTGTCACTTTTCCCTTCAGCATTAAAAAAACGGATGACAGAGCAAATTTCACAGCTGGCGAGAGCATCGATTGCAGCACACGTTTACTCATCCATACGACACTGAGAACTAACACAAGTGGCCGATCGCATGGCATGTGTAGAGGGCAATCGTCTCATGAAGCTATGGCGCATGTGCGAACTGGCTACTGTGCTTACGTCGCGCAGTACATTGCAATGGAGGTTGAAATCCAAATAGCCCACTTACATGATTCAATTTCCAATTCCATACATTAGTTTGACTAGCTGCAAGACAGGATCATGTTACAGCAGTCAATACCTTGTGTGACCACGACATTTTGCAATGTAATCAGATGCACAATATGGCATGTAGTGTTACAGCCCTCTAATGGTGTCCTGGGGTATATGGGATCATGCAATGTTTACCTGGTCTCATAATTCAGTGGTATTCCAGGGTAGCCAAGGAGAGGCATCCAGTGAGGTCCCATACATGCTCAATTGGTGGTAGTTCTCGGAGACATCACTGACCATGGTAGCATATGGACCCTATTATGAGCAATGGCACTACCCGAGCCAAAGCACATATAAAAAAAAAAACAGCACTGTCTTAAAACACAATGAATATTTTACCGAGACAAACATGAAAAGCGAATACGCCATTTAAGTTGCACAAACATCAGACAGCCACATGATAGCTCTTTCATTGGGCACGTCAAAAACAAGAACAGCACTTTCTCATGCAATGATGTACAACCTTTGACCTCTGAAAGGTAATAACAAAGAACAAGGGTCTCTCTCTCTTACGGAGTGTTGAGTTCACGTTTCCAACGCCATCTGCTGGAACTTAAGTTCTTTGCTTGCAACAAACCCCTTTTAGTCATACTCGTGAAATGTTAGCAGTGTATGGCCATGCATCATCTTGCTGGACAACTTCCTCTAGGGTACCACTCAAAAATAGCAACAACACAGGCTGTAAAATGTCATCTACATACCACCATACTCATGTGTATCAGGGATGATTGGTTATCGTAACTAATGGCACCCCATTCGAGGATGCTCGGTTGGCAAGCAGTTTACTACTCGCGGGCAGCATCTGGATCATCCCTGTGGCCACATTGGTGCCAGATGCAAACTTGACAGTTGTCAGCATAAGGGCTGATAAGGAATCGTCATTGCACACAATGACATGGTGCCCTTCCTGTTGTCATGCAGCTCTACTACAATATCACTCCAGCCAAGTTTGGTAGTTCCCTGTGGTCAATGGCAATCCACGTAATAGCCACCTCGAACACAAATCTGTCTTCGCAGATCTTCAGTTCACCATGCAAGCATCAAATATTGACATCCCATCCTTAGTTGATGCTATTGCCTGTGGAATGCTCTCTGCAGTAGATTGTGGCTCCACAATTTTTTGGCAATGAATACGTTGATCGATGTCTGCTTACTTCCTCCTGACTGCACCAATCTTGCTATGGAGGCTAGTGGCGCCTTCATGCAACCACTGTTGCCAACAATGTGCGACTGTTCTGGTATCCCGATGCACATAAGCCTCAATTTGGTGAATTGACCAGTCAACTTCACAGAGGCCTATGATTCTTCCTTTCTCAAATGTGTCCCGTTGATGACAAGGTCTGTGAGGCATCTTTGGTACTTGGATGTGCTATGCAGCCTCAACACACTGTTGATTTGTTCTCATATGACCTTGAGCCAGCTGCCTGTGTTTGCAGTTTTATCTCCTGCACATTTCGCGTGATCTGTATTGGCACCAATTTGAATGCCATCATATCTAGGCCTTCTAAATAGGAAAGTTTGAATATTGAGTGTGTATGTGGGTGGATAGAGGAAGCTGTGGTCAAACTCAGGAGAATATCTGAATATGAAATTAGGAATTAAGCCCAGCCAAAGAGAAGGTGCCAGTTTTTAAACTGAAATTCAAATGCTATGGTTTTCAGTGTCTGAAAAAATGGCCTCACAGTAACAGAGTGAAACATTAGCTTTGATTACTTTGTGGGTTCACAGTTTTATGACTATGTTTCTATATACCCCTTGGAGATGTATCTTATCCTCCTTAATCACTTCTCTTTTGTATCCTACCCATGGTCATGACATTTAACCTAACATTACTAAAACATCAAACAGAAGTCATCGCTCTTTCCACGTTTATAAGTGAGTCGCGGAAAAATTCTCGTCGACCGCCACCGGGAATCGAACCCAAAGTCTTCCAGTTACGTGCCGGACATGCTACCTCTGCACCACAGTGGCCTCAAATTCTCCAGACTCACATGAATTCGAGGCTGCTGTGGTGCAGTGGTAGCATGTCTGGCTCGTAACTAACTGGAAGACCCTGGGTTCGATTCCTGGTGGCGGCCGATGAGAATTTTTCAGTGATTCACTTGTAAACATGGAAAGAGTGATGACTTCTGTTTGATGTTCCTAATCCACGTCAATAGTGTGTATTAATTATTCATTTGCCTCCTAGTTATTTGTCCAGTTCCTGCTTTCTATCTTTGGTGAGCCCCAGCATTGTTCAGGGCTCCAAGAAGCAACCTGCCATGTAGTTTGGCAGTTAGTCGTATGTGAGTCTGGAGAATTCAAGGCCACTGTGGCGCAGTGGTAGCATGTCTGGCGCATAATTGGAAGACCCTGGGTTCGATTCCCGGTGTTGGCCAATGAGAATTTTTTCGTGACTCACTTATAAACATGGAAAGAGCGATGACTTCTGTTTGATGTTCCTAATCCACATCAATAGTGTGCATTACTAAAACTATGCATCATACTGGCAACACTAAAGGTTGTGCTGAATTTGGCAAACAATTTCCTGCTGTCGTGTTTTTTATTTTTATTTTTTAAATTTGTGTCTCGTAAAAAGAAAAGTGGTGGCAAAAGCAGCATGAGATTTCCTGACAACTTGATTTTGAAGTTATAGTATCTAAGATTAGTTACTGGTACTCACCTAATTCATGATACATATATGTAGTATGCTTTTTATCTTTGAGTCATGATTACAAAGAAAACCAGTTTTCAATTTTTTAGTTATGCTACATCACAAACTACGAAAGAAGTAGCATACTGCTGTAATGTGGCTTATAGCTGCATGCTACTTCCCAGAACTGGTAATATGTTTCCAAGTTTTCATAAACTGCATCCCTGCATGATGCCTATGTTTCTTGTTTCATTGAAGTCTTGAATTGCTAGCAAAAAAAAAAAAAAAAATGAAAAACTTCGAGGGCTTACATCTTAAAATTTAAGCCCTAAATCAATAAGTGGTGATCATTTTTTGCTTGTATTTACCCAAGGAATTGTCTCCTAGGGGTTTTCTTTGGCAAACATTACTGATCATCTTATATAAGCATATACAATGTACCCCCGATTTTAACGCTTTTCAGGGGTTCAGCATAATAAGTTCTACAATGCAAGAAAACGTAAAACAGAGGTTGAGGTGAAACAAACTTTACAGGCATACATAATGTGTACAAAAAATATAAACCAATGTTGTTGTTTTTTTATTGATTGTTTAACGACCACTGTGAGCAACTCAATGGGCTATAAGCAGTCACCCGTCCCTAATTTAGGTTCACTGGTTCCAGGGAAGGGAGAGAGCCAGTGCCGCAAGACAAACACAACATCGATGCCTCACCAGGATTCGAACCTTGTCCTGTCTCAGATGAATGATCAGAAGCCAGCGTTTAGACCACTGTACCACCAGGGCAGCAGAAACCAATGTACACTAGTAGTACAGTACTATACTAGTACATAGTATATTGGGTTGGTGCGAATGAAATGTCCGGCAAAGGACCAACACACGTGGACAACTAAAACAGAAAAGTAGGACAACTTATCTAGGCAAAATAATCCCCCTCGGCATCGACACATAGTTGTCATCTGTCCGGCAAGGCCATGATCCCGGAACGAAAAAAGTCTTATGGCTGGGACCCGAAGAAGTCATCAACTGCACGTTGAATCTCGTTGTCTGTCGTGAACTGTTTTCCGGACAGGAAGTGATCCAGGCGACAAAACAGATAGTCTGCGGGAGACTAAGTCCGGGTAATAGGCAGGATGAGGCAGTGCTACATAGCCCAAGGCACTTAGCGTCAGCATCGTTCGTTGTGCGACATGTGGGCGAGCATTGTCCTGGAGCAGAAAAACACCATGTCTGTTGACCAAAGCCAGTTGTTTCTGCAGCAATTTTGGGTGCATCTGAAGTAATTCAGCACAATAATGTTCCATGGTTTGTACGCTCCGTGAAAACCTTGGAAAAGTCCTTGAATAAAAAAAGTTCATTTTCAAGTCCTTGAAAGTACTTGAAAAAGTTCGTTTTCAAGTCCTTGAAAGTACTTGAAAAAGTTCATTTTCGAGTCCTTGAAAGTACTTGAAAAAGTTCATTTTTGAGTCCTTGAAAAAGTTAATTTTCGAGTCCTTGAAAGTACTTGAAAAAGTTAATTTTCGAGTCCTTGAAAGTACTTGAAAAAGTTAATTTTCGAGTCCTTGAAAGTACTTGAAAAAGTTCATTTTCAAGTCCTTGAAAGTACTTGAAAAAGTTTAAGGCTCTGTAAATAGTACTTGAAATTTTGTTCTGTTTTGTTTTTTAAGTAATGATATGAAAGAGCATGTGTTAAATAATTGTTTGTGCTAAAAAGATGTGTAGGAGATATCTGTGTAGTTCTGATAAAAACACCAAGCCGATCAAATAGCACAGAACTTGGTTCAACCCAGGAGAGTGTGTGGACTGCTGTGCCTTGGCTATGATATCACTACAGATTAAAGCGTCAGCCGTGGGGGTAAAATAAGTGAAATGATGTATTTGCAAATCATGATGGACTTCTGTTGACTGGAGTTAAGGGCACGATCTTGCCGGAGGGTGGAACTTACAGCAGTTGCTTGCGCTTCATTCGTGAACTCTTCGTCTCCTGTCTGCATCAAAGTCATGCAGAAAAAAAAAAAGTTAAAGTAAACAACAAGTGTCATACCAGCAAAGGAGTACGAAAATAATGTACCCTCTCAAAATATTCCACAAAATAAAATGATTTCGAAAAACACCAAAACAGAGGTGCAATTCAAAGTTAATAAAGTAAACCAACAGGGAGTGTCAGGAGGTAACAGGCAGGTCATTGAAGGAAGATGTGCCCACCTCAGCTAAGGTTAATGGTCTGAACTTACTAAAATACCTACCTACTGACAAACTGACCGGCCCCGGACGATTCGTCCAACGATAATTGGTCCAATGCCGATTCGTCCAAAGGGACGATTGGTCCAATGCCGATTCGTCCAATGGTACGATTGGTCCAATGCCGATTCGTCCAATGGTACGATTGGTCCAACGCCGATTCGTCCAATGGTATCATCTTACCAACGGTAAACTTTTACTTTCCAGAAAGGAATAATAATTTAAATTATTCTCCTCTTTATATCCTTTTGAAAGATAATTTCTGTATATTTTGTAATTATAAACATTTTACATAAACCTGTTAAAAGGCACTCAATGGAGCATTTCTCAGCTGTTTGCAAAGCACCTAGGCCGCGGGCCTTTTTAGGAGATTTTGAGTTACAACCTAGATATTTGGTATTTGTAAACATTCTATAAAACCTTATAAAAGGCACTCATTGAATCATTTCTGAGGTCTTTGCAAGGCACCTAGGCCGCAGGCCTATGAATTAATATTTCGTGCTTAAGTGTAAGTGCAATATTATTAACTTGATTTAATATGTAAATGTTATGAATATGACATCGGTAGAATATAAACTGTTAAAAAGGCCTAGGCCTATGGCCTATAAATTAATATTTCATGTTTAAGTAAAAGCGCAATATTATTAACTTGATTTGATATGTAAACGTTATGTATATGGCATCACTAGAATAAAAACTGTTGAAAAGGCCTCCGTCCAAACCCCGACCAATTGTTTCCATTGGGCAGTTGGCGGAACCCCACTGCATTCTACAAACAGAAACGGAAAACTAGTATTTTTTATTATTTCATGCAAAAGAGAAACATTGAAGTTGATTGAACGTCTCGTACATCAGTAACTTCATACGGCAGCAAGGGCAGTATAACAAAAAAACGCGATTAAAAAAAAAAGAGGGAAAAAAAAAGAAATCTGTAACCACAATATTACGTATGAAATGTAACATTATTTTACATTCTTTGGACTACCGGTACTTTCGTATAACATCGGCGATAGAATCAGAACAGATGAGACTTTTATAGCACGAGTAGCACTTCGGACAGATAGGACGGAATTGGGCCAATCGTCCCATTGGACGAATCGGCATTGGACCAATCGTACCTTTGGACCAATTGTCCATTGGACGAATTGTCCCTTTGGACGAATCGGCATTGGATCAATTGGCATTGGACGAATCGTACCAGACCCCAAACTGACAGTACACACATATGATAATTCGGCTTTAAAAAGTCCTTGAAAAGTGCTTGAATTTATTTTGCTTGGAAGAGTACGAATCTTGTGTTCTGCGGTGATGGTTTGGCCTCTTGCCAAGAAACTCTGATGAATTATCGCGGCTGTGGACCACCAGACAAGGAGCATCATCTTCTTGGTGTGTAGGAGTGGCTTAGGGTGCCGTCCAGCTGGCTGTGCCTTGCTTAACCATTGTGCAGATCTTTTCCGATTATCATAAAGAACCCACTTCTTGTTGCAGGTGACGATTCAATGCAGTAGAGGTTCCTATTTATATTCCCGGCAAGCAGCGACTTGCAGACTTCCAATGCCTAGTCTTGTTCGTAGTTGTCAACTCGTGCAGCAGCCACACGTCCAGCTCTTTTTACTTTACCCGGCACAGTCAGACTGAACAACTGTTGTGTGGTGGACACTACCTCTGCCACTATCTCATGACACATTTCTCGGGGGTCCGCTTCAACCACACGTAACAGAATATTGTCAGAAACAGCAATGGGTCAGTGACCACGTGCTTCATTTTGCAGGTCCGTATCTCCACTTCGAAACTTCACAAACCATCGCCGAATGGTTCGTTCGTGGGCTGTATTCTCTCCAAACGCTTTGTTAACATTTCGAAGGGCAATTCCTGCAGAACGGCCCAGTTTAAATTCATACAGGAAGATGACTCTCAAATCCGGCGTCTGCATGTTTTCTTTGCAAGCCACGTTACGTCCAAACAAACCACGCCTGAACCTTGTTCTTCACTCACGTGCTAACTATTTATAGTAACTCTGTGACGTAATACCCGCAACACCTGTGGGTGGCTCCATTCCGCTGTGGTGGAAGCCTGTCTCCACTGTTCGTTCACGCCGGACATATCAGTCTCACCAACCCAATATATTGTAGACATATTTATGTAAGAACCAAGAAATGCAATGTAACTACCATACATACTTACATTATGGGATGTTGGTTTGGAAAAAATCGCTAATTTTCTTTTGCTTTCCATTGTTATTGTTAGCTCAAGCAAAGCTTTCTGAATGATTGAAAGGCTTTGCAAGTGGTTTTCTTGAAAATTGTGACCAAGGAAAAAGTTTTTCACAAGTTTTAATCCATTTAATGCCACTTTGAACGAAGGCATGAGTTCCAAAATTTCAGCTACATTGTTGTCATCATTATCTTCTTCTGACGAACAATACATTACAGTGGAGTATGTTTGAATGTTTGCGTATTGAGCTTGGCATTTAGAGGTAAGTTTGCAGCTTGAGCTTGCCTGAACCACATCGTTAAAATTGTTTCTAGTTCATTGTAAGGCAAACTTTTCAAAGTCCTTCTCTTATTAGCACATTGACCTAACCTTTCTGAAGTAATTTTGATTTTTCTCTTTCTGTTTTGAAATTGCCTTCAGTGTTGAAACTGGTAATCCAAGAAACTTGGCTAATTCAATTTTAGTTCCATGAAATTCACTGTCTTTTTGTATAATGGAGTCTTTTTCAGCTAAGGAAAGACATTTGCGCTACTTACTCGCCTTCTTCAGTTTCACGTCTAAAAAGCGAGATTTAAACAGACAGCAAACTGACTGAATTGCTCTCAAAACCTTGCACCATTATTTCCAAGCTGAGACGCAGACCCATTCAACACTGGGATTTATGACACTATATGAGGTTCTTCAGAAAAGTTGTTAAGGTAAGACACGTATAGTCTGAAGAACACGGCACTGCCCCAACTGGTTGCCATGTGCTTGTGACAAATTCTGGGGAGGAACAACCGATTTTAGGCAACCTGGGCATCAGATTCTGCTGAGGAATCTGGCAGGAAGGGGAAGAACCGGTTTAAAGCAATCGTACTTGTACGAAAACCAAGAAAGTTATGAAAGGTCTGGCACCAAAACTTTTAAAGGGTGTTCTATGCGGGAAATTGTGTGATTGGAAAAACATATAACATGGGTAATGTAGGAAAATTACTTGGGCTTCAGAAAAACGTCGCTCAAAGTGCAAAATGGAAAATGTGGGGATGTAAGATCAGGGTTTCACTGTATTAGCCATTTTTTCATGATTTTTTCAGACTAATTTTTTTTTTTTTTTTTTATAAAACAGTGAAAATTAAATTAATGCTTAAGTTACATATTTTTTTAAATTAAAGTATGAGAGCTTTCGAACTGTATCTCCAGTCTTCTTCAGTCAAACTTGAATAAGGAATAATTAATTTTGACTCACCTCAAACCATTCCAGTTATCTGGAAATATGTTCTCAATCAAAGTTGACATGATGATCCTAGTTCTGGCAACCATCTGGCGGAATACAAGGATGTGGATCTGGCACAACCTGAATGTTTCTTTATTATACTTTGATTGAAAAATACTGAAGGTACAGCTCAAAAGCTCCCACACTTTAATTTAAAATTTTACATAACTTAAGTGTGAATTTTGTATTTAACCATTTCATTCTTAATAGTCGCATTTTTCTGCCCATTTCTCTCAATATTTGTTTTATCGTGAAGTAGTTTAATAATTTTTCATTTCTTTCCATTTCTCTGTGTACACCTTGATTCATAAATAAGTATACAGTTTCCAGATGCTGTAAAACAGTAACAGTTGAAGACACGGACCACAACTGCGAACCGTTAGGTAGATGTACTCCCTAAAGTTTGTGTCCCGCTACTGAGGGAAGTGACGTAGGCGACAGCGCGTGTGTCACATGACTAGTCAGTCAAAATGGCAGCGTCTGCAGTGGAGAAGGCGTTTTGTCTTGAATTGAGCAAAACAGAATCTGTAACTGTTGTGCAACGGCGTTTTCGATCACGATTCGGAAAAGAACCTCCAACCAGAAAATCTATCTACGATTGGCATAAAAAATTTGAAACTACGCGCTGTTTGTGCAAACTTAAAAGTCCTGGACGACCGCGTGTATCGGAAAAAGTCGTCGATAGTTTTGGACCGCCATTCAACGAAGCCCGGGAAAATCAATGCGGAGGGTGAGTCGTGAATTGCAGATTTCACAGCCCACTGTCTGGAGAATTTTGAGAAAGAAGCTGAAAATGATTCCATACAAAGTGCAGATGTTGCAAAATCTCACTGACCTTAACAAGACAAAGCGCTTTGAATTTTGTGCCGAAATGCAGCACCGTTTTGAAAATGATGATTTTGCCAATCCCTTAGTTTTCACCGATGAAGCTACATTCCACGTGAGTGGTCAGGTAAACAAGCACAATGTTCACTTTTGGGGAACAGAGAATCCCTGATTTACAGTGCAACACGTACGAGATTCCCCTAAGGTAAATGTCTTCCGTGCTGTGTCCAAAAAGAAAGTGTACTGCCCCTTCTTTTTTACGAGAAAACTGTCACGGGAGGTTCTTTTCTGGATATGTTAAGTCTTTGGTTGATGCCACAGTTGCAGAATGACAGTGACAACTTTATTCTCCAATTGGATGGTGCACCACCGCACTGGTTAGGCGACGTGTGAGATTATCTCGATGAACATCTTCCTCACCGATGGATTGGACGAGCCGCGGACTACAACATGCCACTGACCCAATGGCCACCCAGGAGTCCTGATTTAACACCTTGTGACTTTTTCCTGTGGGGGTACGTAAATGACAAGGTATTCGCCCCTCCCCTTCCTGTTGATCTAGCGGTGCTGAAACAGCGTATCACAGCCACTATCACTGCACTTGATTCAGATATCGTACCTCGTGTTTGGGCGGAAGTGGTTTACCTGCTCGATGTGTGTAGTGTGACTAGGGGGCACACATAGAACATCTGTGACTGTCTCTAAAAAAACTTGAAACATTCCCCTATAATTCTGTTACAGGTAACATAAAATATCTTACATTGTTCTTGTTTTATAGTGCGTTGAAACTGTATACTTCTGTATGAATCACCTTGTATATGTATTCACATCCTTTTCTTTCTTTTTCAGGGAGGAATTATAGCTATAGTTATAAATTGGAACTGCAACTTAGATTTTGACAAGAAATATTGTTTACCCACATACTCCTTTTCTCGCCTCGATGATCCTAGTGCAAAATTAGCTCCTGGATGGAACTTCCGGTATTATAAATTAATTTGTCTTCATTTTTCATTCTGCCTTACGAGCTCGATTTAATAGCAGATTTAAGATGATGGTTTTTATTATAAGTAACAGGTGTTTACGTTCTACAACTCTCCTTGCTAGATTCTTGAAGGTGGTCACATGTCTTCACCAATTGAATCACCATTGTAGTTAACCATTCTGAAATACATTAATAGCTAATGTTCACCAATTTTTTTCTGGAAGTTTTCTGCAAATAACAATGTAAGCACAGAGATGTGCTCTTGTGAAGACAGCTCCAAACTTGGTTTCACTTGTTATCCTCTTATGACACTTTGAATCTGTTTAAGAACCTTTGAATTCAGGTGTGATATTACCTGATTATATGAAATTATTAACTCAAATGTACCTTGTTATGTTAGACATTTAAAAAAGAAAGCATACACAAGTACACTGTCATATCAGAATAACATGATTACCTACCTAATAATGGGAATAACTACCCTTGGTCCGGATAACAGGGACGTGACGGTGTGACATGGATACACCATCTCGGAGGTCCCAGAGATGACATGGTTGTGGGTTGGCACCTTGAACCTGTCGATCCAAATAGTCCCACAAGTGCTCTATGAAATTGGGGTCACACGATTTCGCCGGTCATGGGAGAACGGAGACATCGCCGTCATGTTCCTGGAACCAGTCATGCACCCCCTTAGTGACATGGCATGGCTCATTGTCCTGTTGGTAGACACCATGTCAGGGTAAACGTTCAACATGAAGGAATGCATGTGGTCAGTGAAGGTGGACATGTAGGTAGCCATCGGCATTCAAGGACCCACTCAGTGGTGCCAGCGGTGCCAGGTCATGCCAGGAAAACATCCCCCAGACATGCACACTGCTAGCCTGTAATTGACCAACTAGTGTGTCTGGGTGTTGGTTCTCGTGCGTCTGACACAGTATCCGCCAGCACTCGTCACTTCTGTGGAGTAGAAACCTCGATTCGTCGGAGAAGACAACCTTTTCCCACTCTTCCACTGTCCAACGACGGTAGTCCCGTGCGAACTGCAGGCATTGTTGCCAATGGACCTGGGTTAACATGGACGCCTTAATGCAGCATTGACTCCGGAGACCCATACGTAACCGGGTTTGTTCTCCTGTTATTGGGAACACATGTCTGGGTGCCCCAGCGTTCATTTGCATGGTCAGTTGCTGCACTGTTGTGCGTCGATGGCCTTTGGGGCTCTACAGTTATGATGTCAATAGGTATTCAGTGTGCCAGCGGTCCATTCCTGGTACACCCTTACTACAGCACCTCACAAGCAGCCCATGAAGTCTGCTGTTTCTGAGATGCTTCCACCATTGGCGCGGTAGCCGATGATCATTGCTCTTTGAATGCCCGTCAAATCACTACCTCTGCCCATTGGGTTCACATCACGCACTTATGGCTGATCTGTCCTGGCCGGCCGTGTGGTTGACCTTGTCACGTGCACTCTGGGATGTGCCTGGGTGGGTACACTGCGATTCCGGGGGTGGTCATATTATTCTGATATGACCATGTATACTGAAAAAATCTGTGTCCTGGCAGACTAACATATTACTGAATTTATTTCTGAAAGAGTGAATGCAAAGCAAATGCATAGTAAGAGACTTATGCGTAAAACTAGCAGCTTATGAATCATCAAATCCTTGCGATTTGCGAAGTTAGCAATGTGCAATACTGCCGATGAAACAACGTAAAAAAACGCCATTCAGTCCATCAGCCAATAGCGTACATGCATTGCAGGATTTTCCTATGATGGCACACCTTCGTACAGCCAATGACCTTCATGATTGGTTCAGATGGTCATCCTTGCTGCATGCATGGCTGAGGTGCCAAAGTAAGATGGTCTTGGTCGAAGTTATAGCCATTCTGTGGTGTACTAAAAATTCCTATAATACACACGTATTTCTCGATGTATCGAGATTAAAAAAAAACATGTTTTCCATACGTTATTTTTTCAGGTAGAACAATTTAATGGTGGTTTTAACTGTTGTAACTTTTTACATGTTATGTTTCCTTTGAGTGAAAAGCAATTTCTCAGTTGGAAGTTATTGATATTCGCTGCGAATATATATCACGGTAATCGAATGTGATTCAAGGAAAAATCTTTCACGTACCTCTCGGTTGTAGGTGGTCGATGTTCAAATCTTTGCACGGTTGTTCTCATCAGGTTCTTGGGTGTAGGCATTTTTTTAAGTTATATACTTTTTTAGTTGAACTGCAGAAGGCACATGAAACAAAGGAGACGTGAAAATTACGTTGGAAAACTTGAAAACACAGAAAACTGAATCACTCAAAAAAATATTCGCACGAGGAAATGCAATCACCAAAAAAACTTCGTCAGACTTCCTGGATGTATTGTCCGATGCATTTCGGCAGATCTGTCTGCCATCATCTGGGACCTCTGGTCGTCCGTTCTCTCTCTGCAGTCTACGTTGAATATGCCATGTGCTCAGTCTGGGAATCTTCAACGTAGACTGCAGAGAGAACAGACGACCAGAGGTCCCAGAAGATGGCAGACAGATCTGCCGAAATGCATCGGACTATACATCCAGGAAGTCTGACGAAGTTTTTTTGATGATTGCATTTCCTCGTGCGAATATTTTTACGAGTGATTCATTTTTCCATTTTTCAAGTTTTTCAATGTAATTTTCACATCTCCTTTGTTTTCATGTGCCTCCCGTAGTTCAACTAAAAAAGTATATCCTACTCAAGAAAACATGCGGACTAACTTAAAAAAAAGCCTACACCCAAGAACCTGATGAGAACAATCGTGCAAAGATTTGAACATCAACCACCTACAACCGAGAGGTATGTGAAAGATTTTTCCTTGAATCACATTTGATTGCCGCGATATATATTCACAGCGAATATTAATCACTTCCAACTAAGAAATTGCTTTTCACTCAAAGGAAATATAACATGTAAAAAGTTATAACAGTTAAAACCACCATTAAATGGTTCTACCTGGAAAAATAATAATTCTTGGGAATGAAAAATTATTTTTCTAAAATCTAAAGCTTGCCAAGAACCATTCGATATAAAAAATATCATCAAAGATGCGGAATGGCCTAACCTCTGCACATTGCTGACGAACAGCAAGGAAGTGAGACTGTCAAATGTGGCAGCATCTCCTGTCATAAACTGTTAAAGTTCAAGCACAGTTTGCACATTTCATGAATGGGTTTTTCAAAAATTATTTCAAAATCACGACTTCTCAGTACTTGTGTTACTATGAATGAATAGGATTTTAGCATCCTGTCTACAAAGTTCTGCGTAAACCAAAGAACTTGCAGGAGCAATAATGCAATTGGCACTACAGCATCTACATCCCAGTTTGTTGATGGATGTCTTAAGTGTCTGTTGTGATGTGTCATCCTGAAATGCAGTTCTTTCCCTTCTTTGTCTATCACTTTGCTTTTTTAAAGGACTCATGATAGTCCTTTTATGGCCATTTCAGGTAGCTGTCTACAACATATGAGGTAACTACAAAGGTCGGTCAATAAGTAACATACAATCGCCTGTAGCTCCCCAGCTTTCAAAGGTTGAATCATGAAAGTTGGTGGGTAGCAACCTTGGATCTTTGGCTTTAGAGATAAGTCACTCAATGTAGGATCCATTGGCATCACTACATTGCAGCCAACGTTGTTTCCATGACAAGAACGCACGTTGGTAAAACTCCTGAGGTTGGTCATCACTCACACCACTTCCTGACACACGCAATGAGTTCTGTGTCACTCTGAAATGCTTTCCCATGTAGATGTGCCTTCAGACGACCAAATAGATAACAATCTGATGGTGCCAAGTCTTGGCTGTACGGTGGTTGTGGCACCAGCGTTCAACCCAGTTGAATCGCTTTCTGCACTGTCATTTGTTCAGTTTGCTGTCTCACATTATCGTGATGCAGTTTGATGTCCTCGGCTTGCAAGTGTGGTCTCTTAGTTCTGATGGCACGCCTGAGCTTCTCCAAGGATGAACAATAACACTCTTTGGTAATGGTGGTCCCACTTTTCAGGAAGTCGATGCAGATGACGCCCTGATGATCCCAAAAAAATGTGGCCGTCAATTTGTTTGGTGACGTTGAAAGCCGTGGCTTCTTCCGTGGTGATCCCACATGCTTCCACTCAATTGACTGACATTTGCTCTGTGGGTCATAATGAAAGAGCCATGTTTCATCACCTATTATTACACCGTGAAACATTGTGGAAAGTCACCAGCAAAATGTTCAGGCAGATCATCACACACCTCTTTCCGAATTCTCTTCATCTCTTTTGTGAGGAGTCGTAGTACTCAATGAGCACAGATTTTCTGGTATCCTAAGTGTTCTACCACTGTTAAAACACTTCCCTTTGACATGCCAAGGTGGCCCATGAGTTGTGAAGTGGTAATGCATCTGTTATCCTCAATGAGCTTCTCAATGGCTTCCTCAGTTGCAGTGGTTGTCACAGTGGTCGGTCTGCCGCATCGTGGTTTATCCTGAATGCTAAAATCATCTCTCTGGAACCTCTGCAACCATCGCTGCACATGACTGCGATCCATTGTTGTCTCACCATACACTGGCAACAATTGTCTGTGGATCGATGTGGCTGAGCTATCCCCAGATTTGTAGAGAAACTCTATTACCGACCGTTGATGTAGTAGGGTGTCCATTTCACCATCCATTACGCTTCACCTGCAAAAAGAAGAAACAACTGTTAATGATCATTTGGAAGCTAATAGAATGAACGTTCTACCCACCAACTTTCATGATTCAACCTTTGAAAACTGGGGAGCTACAGGCAATTGTGCGTTAGTTATTGACCGACCTTTGTATATTTTACATCAGCGCACGAGTAGGTATGCACACGAGCGCAAATACGTACAGCATGTTACCAAGCCCGGCTCATAAACATACACGCATATTTAACAATGGATAAACATAAAAGTACAGTATATGCAGGTTATCACAATACAATTATATTGTAGAAAAAGTGTAGAATAATATCAATTACTGTACCTAACATAAAGCAATAACATTTTTAACTCATTAATAACAAGGAACAATACACCAACTATATCTTAAAAAGTATAGCTATACTAATGATTCAAAATGTCTTGGCATAGAATAGAAATAAAAGTTTCCAAGCTTTCGCACATCAACCAGATGGCTTTCTCAAGGAAGGTAGACAGCTGTTTTATTTCTATTCTATGCTGAGAAATTTCGGATCATTAGTATAGTTATACTTTTTAAGATTTTTAACTCATTTAGCAGTCTTTATAGCAGCATTCAGACATATACACTCAATGAACAAAATATTAGAGATACCTACCTAATAACGTGTTGGTCCTCCTCTAGCATGAATAACAGCCTGTACACGCTGAGGTATCAACTCCACCACATGCCAGACGTGATGCCAGCCGTGCCTGTTACACCATCTTCCATAACTCCACCCAAGACGTTGATCCAGGATCCATATATCTCATGATCCACTCCATGGCATCTCAGAGAACTTCCACAGGGTTTAAATCTGAGGACCTGGGATGGGGGAGGCTCTGGATGATTCTGAACTCAGATGAGCATTCCTTGAGCGATGTGTGGGTGGTTGCGGCCCAGTGGGAAGTGCATTGTCCTGCTGAAACAGACCATCAGCCACAGGATGCATGAAGACCATTAAAACATGTAGGTGATCAGCCAGCACATGCTGGTAGCTTGCAGCGGTTAAGGACCTCTCCAGACACACTAAGGGACCTAACATGTCCCATGAGAAGGCTTCCCATACCATCGCAGGGCCGACCTGACACAATGGGGCCATGGTCTCGTGTTGTCGCCGCCACACCCACACCCTCCTGTCAGCTTGGTACAGCTGAAAATGGGATTCATCTGACCACACAATGCGGCACACTCTGCAGAGGTCCAGTTTTGATGTTCCTGGCACCAGGCGAGGCGTAATTTCTGATGACGAGTAGTCGACAGTGGCACACGAGTACAACTTCAGCTCCCATATCCCAGGGTATGCAGCGTGTGCCATACTATTCCCTCCCTGGCACTGCTTGGTCCTCCAACATTTAACCTAAATGTGATTTGCGCTGCTGTTGCCAAGTTGTCAGTCTGTACGAGCCTGGATAATCTACATCAACCCCGGTCATCAGTGGCATGTAATCAGCCACCACTTTCTGTCTGGGCACTAGCATTTCTGTGAATGGTATACTCACTGTACAGGGTGTCTACTGGTCATGAAAGTCATGAAAAAGTCATGAAATTGAGTAGGTGGTCATGAAGTAATGAAAAAGTAATGAAATTGAGTTGGTAGTCATGATTTCCCCCCCCCCCCATGACATATATACACTGCCGGACAATTGCTAAGGACGGATGACAATAGCAACAATAGCAACCATAGAATGGAAGGCAGGAAAATGTGGAAATTAGCATAAGTGCGGGATACAGTAAGACGTGTTGTGCGTATGCAAATTTTGGATTGCCGAACTTGTTCGTGACGTCATAGCGCTGATAAGAGATATAAAGGATGGGATTTGACGCGTATTGACCGTTGTTGTTCAAACGCAAAGTTGAAAGGGAAAGAATCAGTTGACGAACTTGCAATTTTCAGTATGTCTTCCCGACATCACCTAGATGATTTTACGCGTGGCCGTATTATTGGCAAGATTGAAGAAGGGCGAAAAATAACAGTTGTTGCCAGGGAGTTCGACGTCAGCCACAGTGTTGTTCCAAGGCTTTGGAAATCATTTCAAACAAATGGAGAGTGTGGCAAACGTCATGGGGGAGGTTGTGTTCGCAGTACGACACCTGCAGAAGATCGGTACATAGTGCTATCAACAAAAAGACACCGGCGCAGCACAGCTAGTGAGGTAGCAAATCAGTTTATGGCTGCTACTGGCAAGCGGATCTCCCGAAAAACTGTCGCCAGGCGTTTGCACGAAGGAGGACTATACGCCCGCCGTCCTGTTGTGTGCATCCCATTGTCCAGACGTCACTGTACCGCCCGTTTGCAATGGTGCCATCAACATCGCAATTGGACTGATAACGACTGGTCTGCTGTCCTCTTCTCAGATGAGAGTAGATACAGTCTATCGTCTGATTGTCGACGACAACTGATCTGGCGTGATAGTGGTACTGCATGTTGTCCAGCAAACATACAGGAAAGGGACCGATATCCGACATGTAGTGTCATGGTATGGGCTGGCATCATGATCAATGGCCGTACGTCCCTCTATGTGCTTCCAACTCGGACTATGATTGGCCAACGATACATTAATGATGTTCTGCTACCTCATGTTCGCATGTTCCGTGGTGCTGTCGGTGATAGATTCATTTTCATGGACGACAACGCAACATGTCATCGAACAGTCGCTGTCCAGGAGTGTCTTGAGAGCGAAGATATTCAACGCCTCGTATGGCCAGCATGTTCTCCAGATCTGAATCCCATTGAAAATGTGTGGGATGCTTTGGGGAGGAGTCTTGCTGGTCACCAATGCCCTCCAATAAACAAGGACACCCTCATGCGTGCGCTGACAGAGGAATGGGAAAAATTACCCCAACAGCTGCTTGATAATGTTGTGCAAAGCATGACACGACGTGTGGAATCTTGCATCGCCCTCCATGGTGGCCATATCCTGTATTGACATCTTACGCCGGAACGCCTGCGGATGGTAATTGCATTTTTCACATTTACGTATTCTGCACAAAATGGCCTGTTTGTCCCTTGAACACGTTCCAAAGCCTTCTGGATTTCAGCGCACAATAAATTGTCTTTCTTGTAATGTCCTGGCATTCTGATATTATTTTATTTCACTTGGCATCCAACCACACTTACTTTTCTATGCGCTATATAGCCGTTTATGATCCATCCTTAGCAATTGTCCAGCAGTGTATATTAAAAAAAAACATGTGGCTTCATCAAAAGCTGATGTTGTGAAGTGGGAATATTTGCAATTTTCTGAATCTTCTAAAAAACAACTGAAACAGTTCAATCCTAAAGAGGGCAAACTTGATCACTTCTTGATGAATTTACTACCAAGTGTGAACCATGACTATCAAGTTCTTACAGAAGCTGCTATGCATGTTTCATGGTAATGCTGCAGTTGAAAGAGGCTTTTATGTTAACAAAGAACTTTTAATTTAAAACTTAGAAGCAGTTGTTGCAGAAAGAAGTGTTTACAGTGCAATACTATCATTAGGTGGTTTAGCTAATAGTGAGAAAGAACTGAATGTGGACATCACAAAATCAATGATATTAGCTGTCAAAAATGCTTCATCAAAAAGAGTAGAAGCCTTAAAGAAGAAGAAATCTGACGAAGATGAAGTGGTCAATCGTAAAAGGAGAAGCAGTCCAAGAACTCAACGATTTAAAAAAAAAAAAAAAAAAAGCTTATAGAAAAGACAAAAGAAGAAGCTGAAGTTCTAGATTCTGAGATAGCAAGTTTAGCTAAGATACTTAAACACTGAGTCTTTCACTGTGAAATTTCAGTCTCCATAAATTTTGTACATTCATAGTTTTTATATTGCCTTAATAAAAACTTGTAAGTTTTTACAGCATTGCCATGTTAAAAGAATGTGTGTATTAATAGATGTAATGATAAATATTTCTGAAAATAGCCATATCCCATCTTAGATGAGAGCTGAATGTTTTTATATCCTTAAACACATAGAATTTGGTGAATGGCATAGCGCAAGTCATACATAATTGCATTATTCATGTTAACAAACCATTTTAATGACATAAGAACTATATTCAGCTTTCATCTCAACTGGCTTTCAGGTAAGGGTTCATTACCCCCCCCCCCCATAGCCATTTTAGCAGCAATGATATTATAGACACATCAGTTTTGCCTAAACTATTGTCGCATGGAATTAATTTCAGTGTTTGTAAAAATCAAAAATAACCTGGGATTTCAAGCCAAGGGTACTAGATTATGAGTCTAGAATGGTTGTCATTGTGCCACGCATTGTTGAGAAGTCAAGAATTTAACTGAAGATGTCGTGAAAAGGTCATGAATTTGGTTCATTGGGAGTCAGTAGACACCCTGCTGTACACCTTTGATACAGTTGCCCTTAGGAACCCTAGAGTTCTTACCACTTGGGCGATAGACTGACCTATCTGTCTTGTGCCGACAATGTGTCCATGATCCAAGTCGCTCAGTTCATCTATGTCTGTCGATTGTGATATACTGTAGCCTATTTATCACCTGCGCTCGGTTTGGGTGTGTTCCACTTTGCACGGGGGATGGCCATGTCAACTGCCCATCACCCCTATCTAATGTTCTGTCTACTGAGTACATATTCGTGATGATAACAATGACCTTTAGTATATAAGATGCAGGGGGATTTTGACACCAAATTTTTTGGAAAAAAAGTGTTCTTATATTCCGTAAAATATGGTACAATACTGAAGCAATGAAATACATGAGTAAATTTCAGATGAAGAAATTAGACTATGAAATAGTCCAAAATTATTATGTCCATCACGTCTAATGATTTACAAGTACATCTTATTCAGAAATTACACAAAATCGCGAGCTGGTTAATTACATATTAAAATTGGGTGGGATCTGGTATGAAAGAAATGACAAACTGTACCTTGAATTTAAATCTGTCCATAAACAACTTCTGAAACAACAGGTATGTCCATAGGTCTGCCAGTCTGAGTTCATGTTTGAGAACAAATGTCTGTTGTTAGGTCTAAGAATGCAGAAGGTGTAAAGTTTTGAAGTTAAAAGTATAACCATTGAATGAAAAAGGGTATATAAGATAGGTATGAGAGAAATAAAATTTCATTAAAAACCTGCAAGTCCAGGTTTACACTGATTGGCACCAAATGCATTTCAACCATGCCATTCTGTGGTGGTTGGCATTCTTTTTGCTTGAAGTTTCCAAGGTACCATGCTCTATACGTAACAGTCATGTAGCATTTATACCCATGTGAACATTATCTTCACCTGCATTACAGGTGCTATCTTTAGCGCCATCTGTAGGTTACTTATCAAAAGTTTTTTTTCTTCTCAGTGCCATTAATTTGTTGTAAATACTGTGAATATCTGAATCCTGTTTTCATTGTTTTCAGGTATGCCAACTACTATAGTGACTCTATGAGGACTCTATACAAAGTGTATGGCATCAAATTTTCTATCCTAGTGCAGGGTCAGGCTGGAAAGTTTTTCATTGTTCCACTTCTACTAAATGTGGGTGCTGGCCTTGGTCTTTTGGCTGTTGTAAGTACCAACCGAATCTCTTACTCTACAGGCAAAGGCATGCCATAAAGTCTAAAAGCAAAATTATATAGAGATGAATGGATGGTCAGGCAAGATTGAGCTGAGTTGAGGGAGGTAGAATTTTTTTTAGAAAAAAATACATTACATATTTGGTTTTCAGGAAAAATGCATTGAAAATGTAAAAGAGGAGGGAAGTGCTCTTCATAGAACTTGCGTGCTTGAAATTATAGACAATCATTCATCAAGGTGGTAGCTCCACAAATGACATTAGGATGCATGGAACAGAACTTCACTTTCCTTAATAGATTTCCTGTTACTTAATTCACACAGTAAGCTGATTTTCAATTTTTCTTCTGCAAAGTAGTTCTTTAAAATGGTATCAGTAAAGTGATTCTTGAACATCTAAATTGTATGATTGAATGAAGCCTTTGGGGATAATATCATTGATGAATAATATTTTGTTCAAATGCTGAAGTTCTTTTCTTGCACTTTGTTGACCCAGTGTTTTAAAATAGAGAACAAATGTCGCAGTCAGTGTGTGTGTGTGTATTGAAATTTTTATAACACAAATCGTAAAATACCTGTACATATACACACATACATAAAACCTGTATAATGGGCTACGTCTGTAATATGTCTGGCATGTGTTTCTTCAAAAGTTTCATAGGTTTTGTGAAGATTGGTTTGCACGCCACTGCCGTTGTTGTTCTCTATTTAAGCGACATTTTCTTTCAGCTTTATCTTCTTCCATCTTGTACTACAAAGAAAAGTTCTACAGAACCAATAATTTTTTTAATTTACATCACAGTGAATCAAATCTATTCCTGCAGTTACTTTCTTACAATTTTACTTGTTCCTTTTTATGGAATAAAATAACACTGATTCCTTTCTATGAATTCCTTTTTATGAAATAAAATAACACTGATTCCTTTTTATGAATTGCTCTGCAATTTTATTCTTTTTATGAAATTACTCTGTAATGCAAAGAAAATGAAATAAAACACGACATAACACCTACGTAACAGAACAAAACGTCGCAGACAGTTGTTCGAGCACGTGCGTGTTGCCACATATGAAGTTGTTTGTCTTACTAACTTTATTTTATTTTTCAATATTTTTACTTGATTTTATGTTTCATGCAGTAGTGGTGAGCTTAGTTCCGATTTCGGTCACCGGATAAAAGCAGATGGCGCTGCAAGTACGGAATGACGTCAGAGCGTTAGAGACAGACATAGCCTATTTTATAAGTTTTATGTGTGCACACTTTTCTTACCATACAGATTCAAGACTGGTTTTTATTACTGCAAATATTCCACCTTTCTAATTTTCCAATCTCACAAATCTCCTTAATTCTCTGAGAGATTCTGCATTTTTGCTTAAAATATAACTTATCTACTAACTATTTAAGTTCCCACTTGCATCCTGAGTGCTAATATTCTGGAGACGCATTTATTATTTTCTGTTCTTTTCTTCCTTGTTGGGTGTTTTCCTGTTTTCATTTGTTATAAACCACGGTGTCAACCAACCTTCTTGCTTGGCTGTCCTCTTTTAAGGAAAAGTACTGTGGCAACCATATCAGCCTCTACGACAGAGACTTTGCCTCTATCTTTGATATCTGCCACATCTTCACATGTTCATCTTCATTTCTGTTTCCATGTCTTATGTCATTATGGTTGTTGGCATAAATTTCCAAACATAAGAGCTGTAGCATTGTGGAAATAAATGTAATTTTTATTAACTGGGGCAGGAAAAATCAACTCCAGAAGGGATGTATATAGTCATGTTAGCATCTTTCATGTATTAGATTCATACATAGTGAGTGAGGTTTTCATGGAATTCTCTTCGGGCTTTTTACTGAAGTAATGTACAGTGAAACCTCTCTTAGCGACCACCCCTCATTACAACCGTTTTTCTGTGGAACCGATTTCAAAACCCTTAAAGCTAATGCTAACCTTCCGTTTTTAAAAGACCACTCACCCTCTCTTACCGACCATCTTTGCGTAAGGACCACTGCACAAAAACTGTGTTGTCCAGATTACCATTCCCATTGAAAATGTTCTCTATACCCTGGAATCATGGAAAAATAAATTAAACAGTATGGAGGGGTCACTTTAAATGCATAGGAAGTTTCCTCCTGCATGGAAGTGAGTGGGTGGGTGCAGGGGTTCTTGGCAATGACAGGCAATTTTATTGGCTTATGTAGTGACATATCACAGAGATCCCATCCCCACACTTCCTACAAAGGCTGAGAAAGGGAGTGACAATTAAAATTCATCTTCACTTCACTCCCATTTTCAGCCAGATAGTGGACACTTAAGAGGGATGGCTGTCCTGAAGGGGGGTTAAACTATTTTGTGAGCTGAAAGAAGACTTAGAGAAAATCGTGCTGAAAGAAAGTCTGATAAACTTTGACAGAGACATTATATTTGTTTTTCAAATGAATGTTTTTAGATTTACCACTATAGGTAGCTCTCAAATGTGTAACTGTATGACAGATACTGTTGTATTTTTATTATTTATACACATACATACTCATACCTGCCAGGTTTTATGATTTACCCATAAAATTTATGGAAATGAGACTTGTTTTACAGGCAAAATGTTAATTTTAAGGATTTGTTGATTCTCCCAGATTTAATTTCTTTTCTGATGATTTTGCACTACCATTAAAACTTTTTATTTTATTTAATCCATTTAAAATGAAGCTCCGATGTAAGTTAGGAATAAACTTTTCAGGTACATGTGTTTATGTGGGAACATTTGTCCACAGTTTTCCCACATTTTAGGGTTATTGTTTTGTGTTGTTTGAAACACTAAAGCTTCGCCTCATGTAAACTGAACCACTTCAGCTGGATTTGTTTATCTCTCACAAGTGTTCCCCTTATCAGTAGGCCAGTGTAGTGTTGTCCTGCATTGGAGCATGTGTCTTTATTACTCCCAGTTTGAAATGCTATCTCAGAACGTAGTTATCGTAGAAAAAAATTCAAGCGGATTTTAAATCTGTGGAATTTTTAAGCCCTGATCGATACCCAACATGACGAAATTAAACAAAAGCTGCCAGTTTTGTGAAATTAAAAATACATTTGGGGCATGGTTTTGTAACTTCTCTTCTCTGGCAATAAATTTGACCTAACGAAAGAATGCGGTATTATAGGAAGTTAAGAAAAAAAAAAGTCCAATGTTCATTCGACCCAGTGCTTCTCCAGCAATGATTTATTTTGCTGGTCGGTTAGTCAGTAAGTTTTCTACGCTTTCCAACCGTGCTTTGTCCGTCTGCACGATGACCCATGCAAATGTCTTGGCTTGATTCGACGAAATTAATATGTTGGGGTCCACACTAATTTATCGAATCCCTATTGAAAATAGTCAAAGGTCAGGACGTAGGAGCAGGATTCATTCTTCCACCCTTTTGCTTGATGACTTATGTAAAATCAAAGCATGACTGCGATGTAGTTTCGGTACGCTGTTCAGCACCCATAGTGGACCTATCCTATTGTAAATGGTTATCAGTATTCTTGGAATTGAGGGTCAAAGGGTGGAACATCCTTCCCTTTAGATGCAAACTTCCATAAAAATAAATTTTGATATCTTTATAGATCATAATGTCAAATGATAGCATAGTAATGAGAAATTATCTTTAGATTCTATTTTAATCGATATAAGTTTGCGGATAAATTCAAACATCTGTAGTCATATCAATACAAAGTTGACACTTGATTTGGGTAACATCGTTTTTTAATTGATAATTTCAGTACATTTAATCAATATGTGCGACAAATAATTTAATCGAATGCAGTAAAACCTTGAAAATCCGGCATCCAGAAAACTGACAACTTCAGAAATTCGGCACTTTTCTGATTTTGTTTTCGTGAGAACATCCGATGTTTCACCAGTAACCATAGAAATCTCCCGATGTACCGTATCAACAGCACATCGTGAGATCATCCGATCTCAGCGTGTGAATTGCCGATAGCCGCCTATGTGTAACGTCAGGAGGTTTCTCAAATTCGTCATCTCATTGGGCTGTGCTAAAGTGACGCGGACCAATGAGGCACCGAATCGGTAAGTTTGAAATGCGTGTCGAACGTGTGACTATGATATGTTTTTGGTGGTGGCAGTATGTGGATTCGATCGTGTAATTACATCTACATTGGCATTCATGATGCATCATCGTAATCGCCTTCGCGGTGTATCATAGTTTCGTCAGTCGAAAAACCATAACATCTATGTAAAATTCACATCGGGTGTTCATGATGTATCGATATATCGCCCAGCCCTAGCGGTTGCTCTGGCTATTTTCAAGTTTTTGCCTAACCATTCGCCAAATTCAATTCTTTTTGACAGAGTTTTATAATAAATAGTACAAAAAGGTAATTGCCAATATTTGGCCGAAATGGGTCCGGGTTCGAATCCCAGCGAAGCACAGATGTTGTGTCTGTCTTACGGCACTGGCTCTCTCCCTTCCCTGGAACAAGTGACCCTAAATTAGGGACGGGCGACTGCTTATAGCCCACTGAGTTGCTCATGCTAATCGTTAAACCCCAATAAAGAAAAAAAAAAACTTTTTTTTTTTTTTTTTTTTGCAAATTGCGAAGAATGTGATCAGCAGCGTGACCCCTGAATATTTATAAGGCGTAGTTGCACAAATATACGTTAAAGTGACCTGTTACGTGTAAGTATGTGCTTTTCATAATGCCCAGGGACGCAATTTTTGGATAGCTTCAGAAATCTGGCACTCATTTGGTCCTGTCGATGCCGGATGTTCGAGGTTTAACTGTATATCGATTAAAATTTTCATCGAATATGTCGATTAATATTTTTTTTTTCGGATTCCGGTTTCTGAAAGTTAACAGGTATGCATACTGCTCTGTGAATAAACTGGAATGCATCATGTTTGGAATGTAGCAATTTAGTGTACGTAATTTATAAGCTATGCAGTAGTTTACAAAGGTTTAATCTCAAAACTGTTCGTTTAATATGCTATGAAAACTTTCCCTATTTAGCGACCTCCCCTCTGAAAACTGTTCGTTGGATATGCCATGAAAACTTTCCCCTATTTAGCGACCACCCCTCTGAACACCTGTTTTTTAGAAGAACCAGCAGTGGTTGCCTTACAGAGGTTTCGCTGTAGTTGTGAAATGTAATTTTGTCTTTAGTTGACTGTTTGGTCTCTGTATAGTACTGATGAAATTTAGGTTACATTTAGGTGAATCAGGAGAAATTTGGAAAACTTTTATGTACTATAAATGTTATCATGATAAATACCCAAATGTAAATTTTTTTTTAAACTGAATTTGCATTGATCTCAAGACAGAAGTTATGCTGAATTTGTACAAAATAGGCTGAAAGCTGTAATGAGTATAATTGGTCCTCATTGATTTTCATGAAGGCTGTAGTATAGGTAGTGTTGATGCATAAACAAGTTTATAAAATGTGGCATGTTGCAAACTGAAAGAATCTTTGATAGAAAAATTAAAAGGAACAGATAGCTTTGCTTTTATTCGCCTCACACGCAGCAGGTCAGTGAATACCAAGTTCCAAACAATTGTAATAATGTATCGAATCTGTTCTAAAATATGCGATATAGTGACAGTCATCAAGATTTTGAAAAATAACATACCTGAGCTCCAGTATCAATACTCAATACTTATATTTCAATAATATTAGTTACATTCTGATACTAATAATGAACTGTAGAATATGAAGCTAAAAATATACATAGAACAGGTGGTAGACGGTTCGCAGTTCACGACAAAAAAGCATGTTGCAATTTTCTCAATCCATCCTGTGGAATGTGACCATGTCTTATATACATAGTAAGCTGTATTTACAGTCATTTTCTATCACACCATTCCATCTTGCACTTGACCTCAGTCTCATGTCATGAGGACTCTCCTTCTACTTGACATCACAGAACAGCACTTGAGAATTCCAGTTCACAGAATAACAACTTTTTACAGTCACGGTTAGCAGCAGTTTTTCGCACTTGACTTGACTTCAGAACTTCAGAGCATTGAGCAATATGGCCAACACAAACAAATGAACAAATTGTAAGGAAGATGTTTTATGTAGGTGCCAGTGCTGGGATGTGCAGAGACCAAGCCTGAAAGCCTTAAGGCCCAGCCATGCCCGGGCTGCATAATACACTGCTGGACAATTGCTAAGGACGGATCATAAACGGCTATATAGCGCATAAAAAAGTAAGTGTGGTTGGATGCCAAGTGAAATAAAATAATGTCAGAATGCCAGGACATTACAAGAAAGACAGTTTATTGTGCTCTGAAATCCAGAAGGCTTTGGAACGTGTTCAAGGGACAAACAGGCCATTTTGTGCAGAATACGTAAACGTGAAAAAAATGCAATTACCGTTCACAGGCGTTCCGGCGTAAGATGTCAATACGAGATATGGCCACCATGGAGGGCGATGCAAGATTCCACACGTCGTGTCATGCTTTGCACAACATTATCAAGCAGCTGTTGGGGTAATTTATCCTATTCCTCTGTCACTGCACGGATGAGGGTGTCCTTGTTTATTGGAGGGCATTGGCGACCAGCAAGACTCCTCCCCAAAGCATCCCACACATTTTCAATGGGATTCAGATCTGGAGAACGTGCTGGCCATACAAGGCGTTGAATATCCTCGCTCTCAAGACACTCCTGGACAGCGACTGTTCTATGATATGTTGCGTTGTCGTCCATGAAAAGGAATCTATCACCGAGAGCACCACGGAACATGCGAACATGAGGTAGCAGAACATCATTAATGTATCGTTGGCCAGTCATAGTCCCAGTTGGAAGCATATAGAGGGACGTACGGCTATTGATCATGATGCCAGCCCATACCATGACACTACATGTCGGATATCGGTCTCGTTCCTGTATGTTTGCTGGACAATATGCAGTACCACTATCACGCCAGATCAGTTGTCGTCGACAATCAGACGATGAACTGTATCTACTCTCACCTGAGAAGAGGACAGCAGACTAGTCGATATCAGTCCAATTGCGATGTTGATGGCACCATTGCAAACAGGCGGTACGGTGACGTCTGGACAATGGGATGCACACAACAGGACGGCGGGCGTATAGTCCTCCTTTATGCAAACGTCTGGCGACAGTTTTTCGGCAGATCCGCTTGCCAGTAGCAGCCATAAACTGATTTGCTACCTCACTAGCTGTGCTGCGCCGGTGTCTTTTTGTTGATAGCACTATGTACCGATCTTCTGCAGGTGTCGTACTGCGAACACGACCTCCCCCGTGACGTTTGCTACACTCTCCATTTGTTTGAAATGATTTCCAAAGCCTTGAAACAACACTGTGGCTGACGTTGAACTCCCTGGCAACATCTGTTATTTTTCGCCCTTCTTCAATCTTGCCAATAATACGGCCACGTGTAAAATCATCTAGGTGATGTCGGGAAGACATACTGAAAATTGCAAGTTCGTCAATTGATTCTTTTCCTTTCAACTTTGCGTTTGAACAACAATGGTCAATACGCGTCAAATCCTTTATATCTCTTATCAGCGCCATGACGTCACGAACAAGTTCGGCAATCCAAAATTTGCATACGCACAACACGTCTTACTGTATCCCGCACTTATGTTAATTTCCACATTTTCCTGCCTTCCATTTTATGGTTGCTATCGTTGCTATTGTCATCCGTCCTTAGCAATTGTCCGGCAGTGTATTTACTATGGGTTTGGATTTGAGCTCTAAAATTTCTTCTTTTTTTTTTTCTAAACCCGTCGTTGGTCATGCTATAAGCATTTCTCTCGCGCTTTGCATATAAAGAGTGCCATTTATTTGGAAGTGACCCTGGGGTTACCACCATCACTCTAGGTCGACTATTAGAATCTCCACAACAACCTGTTATCAGTTCTGATATATCACATCAATTACAATCTCTTTGTCAAAAATTGATTTCATACCCCTTTCCCCCATGAAAAAGAATTACTGGCTGCACTACTGCATTTTATTGTTCTGCCACGTTTCGGTGCAACATCTCTAACCATTTTCTCGCAATGTTGGTGTTTGTAACGTAACTTTTGCACATGAGTGTAACAAATCGGTATCATTTCCTGACCTTCGGAACTAGAGTTTCTTCAGCTTTGGCGAATTTTTTTCCAACTTGTGCAGCTGATTGCCTTTTTGTTTCAGAGTTGTACGCAAAGCACCAGAATTCATCACCAATTATCAGGGCTTGAAAATTATCTGAAAAGTTACAAGTCCAGCTGGGGATGTACAGGAATTATGTACCTGCCCAGGTAGTAAAAGCTGAATGTCCAGGAAAAATTATCTTTTAAGATAATTATTTTTTTAAAGTTAAAAAATATGAACTTTTTTTACATGTTTTGCATTTCCATTTTAAGGGTCTGTATTCAAAATGTTCAAAGTTCAAAAGCATGTATCTCAAATTTTAAGATGATGCTGAAATGGTATGATGAAATTGGTATTTGAAAAATTTCGTGATTCTGCCATATTCCTTTTGTTCAAGTTTTTGCCCTGTGTCACTAAACACCAGAGGCTAGTTCCATCAGAGGCATGCATCCCATAGCTGACTATAAACCACATTTGGAGCAGAAACTACATGTGGTTCCAATTTCTGGACCTAGAGCGTAATATAATTAAAGAAGGGATATTCTTCTGCCCTTGGCGCTCCATTGGTAAAATACGCATCAGGACGGTATTTCGTCTTTCAGAGACGGAAGTAAATGAAATAAAGATTTTTTTCCGGAATCGTAATTTCTTTTTCCTGCGATGTTGCCTCTGTCCAGTATTGTTGTTATATATCATTTTATTCCATAAATATTTGTATTTCAGTTTAAAAATGGAGGAAAAATTTCCGAAAACGGAAATTCGACAGCGAAAAAATGTCGCTGTAATCTTAGGCATGAGAGTGCGACAGCTTCGAGGAATTTCTCCTTTTCCGTCATAATTTGGGTTATCCTAGAGCTCGATGCATAACTGAAGAGAAATTTTGGGGCAATTAGTAGTGGTGGAGGATGTTTTCTGCCTGAAACTTTCTAAACTTTCCAAAGAGGAAGTTTCGTCTTTCTTGAACTTTCGAAAACGGAAGTTAGACGCAGTGAAGATTTCTCCCGTAATCGTAATTTTATTTTTCACGTGATGTTTCCTCTGCCTAGTATTGTTGTTAAATATCATTTTATTTCATAAATATTTGTATTTCAACTTGAAAATGAAGGGGAAATGTCCGAAAACGGAAATCGGACGTAGCAAAGATTTTCTCCCGTAACTGTCATTTTTTTCCCAACGATGATCAGAACATGTATCTTGTGTTCTTAAATATCCCCCCCCCGAAGTTTTGCATTGCAATTCAGCTTGATAAATGGTGGGGGAGGAGGGGGGGGGTTCAAAAATGAAAGTGACGAAGCTGAAAAATTTGTAAAAATTGATGCATGGTGTTCAAAAGTATTTATATTTTCAAAGTTACACTATTCATCTTTTATCTAAAATAGTGAAAGCTGTCATGCATTTATGATGGATAAAATTGTCCTCAAAGGGCATTAAAAGAAAAAAAAAACGATAATAAAGAAATGGGACAGAGAAACAAAGATATCAGCAAATGAAAATTTTAGTTTAGTATTGAAACACCACAGGTTTGCGAGGCTGACATTGAACAAAATTAAGATTTTACTTTATGGTTTTTAAATTATTATTTTAAACACAGATAATACTAGTTTAGTTATTGTGGCATATGCAGAGATTTTTACTGCATATTTATTAATAAAATTATGTTTTGGTTTTGTGGTAAATGGTGTTCGTGCCAAAGTTTTACTGATGCACATTTTCCAAAGTTGCCAAGTATAGATACCAATTAGTTAATGGGGGAAGTGATTGACAGCTGCTAACAGCAGGGCACAGTGGGGAGTGACGCGGATGAACATAACTCTCGGCTGTCCCCAAAGGCTCAGTGAGTGTGTTGGCTCTTGTACCTTAAACTGCAGTGTCATCTTAAGGTGAACCGAAGTATAGTGCAGCATATAATGCAGTGAAATTGCAGGATGTATTTATTTGTAAATGCATCTGTAAACCTCTTGTTTGTGCACAAAGCAGATGTTTCTGTCTGCCATAGTGTTCTGAACATTAGGGGGGGGGGTTACCTGTTAAAATAATTATGTTGTCAACAAAGTGATGGTGAACAAAACTATTTCCATTAATCTTTATCCCATGTGGTACTGATTATTTCACCTTTTTTGAAAAAATGAATTAACATAGTACTTTTTTAATGGTTTAAATCGTGTTCTCTCTATAGTGAAACACATATGAAAATATATTTGCGTATCACTTACTCAAAGTAAAGTTATTTCACAAATTGTAATCCTTTCTCTCTCTCTCTCTCATTGCAGCAAGTTGTGGTGTGTGATCTTGTAGTGTTATACCTAGTCAAGAAAAGAAGTTACTACAAATCAAAGAAATATGAGGAAGTAGATTGTGATACTGAAGATAGTAGTGTAGTTGTAAGTAAAATTTTAATTTTGCATTATTTGTTATTTTTGTGTAAAACACTGTATAGAACTCCAAACAAAGCTTGAACATTAGGTAGCATTCACTTTCTCCTTAAAACGAAATCTAAAAAGAGGGTAAAACAAAACATGTTAATCACAAAGCACCAACAGTTTTTTAGCAGCATTAAAAAGAGTATTGGGTAACTTTATTTCATTATACGCTGTCATACATTTTATGACACCATCTTACAAATCAGGTAACAATCTTGTTTATACAAGGTGAACAAATATCATCTCAGCTTGTAAAACAAAGGCATTATTGTTTGCCATCACGAGTGTCCTGATTTTACGTGGGGGATACAAGTGAAAGTACAATCGTTATACAAAAGATAATGTTCAACATCACAAAGTTATCCACAGTTTCAGATTGATCTGTGTGTGTGCGAGCTTGTATAAGTTTGCAAGATTGTATTTTATGTTTTTTTAATCTGTGGACAGGAGGAATACTTACAATCTGTAAGAATGTACGGAATATTTAATTTATATCAAGTAATATCAGTTGTGATTACTTGAATAAAACAATTATAGATTCAGTACACTCTTACAGATCCATTGCAAAGATTTCTGGTGAGATAAGAAGAGTATTAGACATAATCTACAACCAGCTTACACATGCACAGGCATGCAATCAGCATACAGAAATACACCTATGAGCCATTACATTATGACCACCTACCTAATAAGCTGCAGGACCCCCTTTAGCCCGCAAAACAGCCACCACTTGGCGAGGCATCAATTCAATGAGGTGGTGATAGATATCCTGGGGCATCTGGTACCATAATGGCAACAGCAGGTCCTCCAGTTCCCGTACATTTCTGGGTGGTGGTGATTTAGCGTGAACTCGCTTTTCCAAGTTGAACCACAAATGTTCGATTGGGTTCATGTCAAGTGAATTGGAGGCCAGGGCATTAACAGGAAGTCACCAGCATGTTGGTCGAACCATTCCTTGATGATTCTGGCAGTGTGGCATGGCGCATTATCATGTTGGTGATGGTCATCACAAGCAGGGAACACAGTTGCCATGAATGGATGAACTTTGCGGCGATGTTCAGATACCTGACAGGTGTCCGGGATTGTGCTATTGAGATAATGGGGCCTAAAGTGTCCCAAAAAACATCGCCCACAGCATAACACCGCCACTGACAGCCTGTTTCCACCCAACAGTGCATCAAGGGGCCATAGCCTCCATTGGTAATCAGCGTATCCATGCTTGGCTATCTATGTAATGCACTAGAAATCTTGATTCATCAGACCAGGCCACTTTTTTCCAATCTTGATGATCTTGGGCCCATTTGATGCATTGTTGACGATGATGTGTAGTGAGCATGGGGACCTGGCTGGGTTTTTGGCTATGCATGCCCATGCGCAGAAGGCTGTGATGAACTGTATGCTGTGACACATTGCCCTGGTCACCACTATTGTAGTTGCGGGGGATTTGTCGCACTGTGGCCCTACGGTCACTGTGAACAATGCACGGCAACCTCCGCTCCCTTCTGACATCAATGAGCTGTGGAGAACACATGGCGGGATGAGGGTTCATCGTTTGACCATCTGTGCACCACTTTTGATATGTACTCACTACAGCATCATGTGAACAACCCATAAGCCATGCCGTTTCCAAGATTGTAGTTCCGAGGCACCGTGCCATCACAATTTGTCCTTTATCAAACTCCAATAAATCGGCAGCTCTTCCCATTCTGACTCCAAACACTCTACTAACCGAAAGCTGGTCCTCGGGTTGTATATATATACTGCTCTGTGAACTTCACCTGCACCACCGTTTGGTCTCCAGGTGCACTCATTTCTCTAGGCTGGGGATGGTCATAATGTAATGACTCATCGACGTACATAGGTAGTTCATGGCTGACCTAGACTCTTTGTGTGTGTGTGTGCACGAATGAAACAAATAAGAATACACTTACACTATCGGTCCTTCTCTAGGTACTCTCTCTTAACATTAACACACTTGCCCCATCTCTATGGAAGACTCTGTATTCCAGCCATGTTGAAATGAATGGGAATACACTTACCAATCTGTGGGTCTGTTTGTAGGTTTTCTCCCTTAACATTGACACACTTGTCTCATCTCTGTGGAAGACTGTATTCCAGCCTTGTAAAAATGAATGGGAATACATTTACCAAACTATGGATCCTTCTGTAGGTCTTCCCTCTTAACATTGACACACTTGCCCCATCTCCATGGATGATTGTATTCTAGTCATGTACAAAAAATTGGGTTGCACTTGTGTCTTCTGTAGAACACACTTCTGTAGTTCGTCTGTAGCAAAGTTGTTTTGTTGAGTTTTCTTAATGCTGCAGCCAATCTAATATGTTTTCAGTGCCTATTTTAGTGGTATATAGTAACATAAAACTTATGTACCATTCAGCTCCATTTGGTCTCATGAATCTGATTTGCATTGTCTTTTCTCCACAGAATCTGCAGTGTATGCTAAATGGGCAAGCAAAGCAAACACACTGTTCCACTGAATTGGTTCTTCCTGTGAGTTTGCGAGTTTGTTTGTAACACTAGTAACTCCTTTGCTGACTAATATATGTCAGGAAAGCTGGTTAATTATTTCAAGATACAAATACATGTTGTCACTGCTGCTAAAGAGGTCTGTGGCACCACAATAGTGGGTAACAATAGAGGTGACGCTTGGTGAAATAGTGAGATTGATGAGGCAGTAAAGAGAAAGAAGGAAGCCTATTTGGGGATGTTGCAAGGCAGAGTCTCTGTGGATGAATATCGCTGTAAGAAGCGTGAAGCTGCTAAGCTGGTTCGCCAAAGTAAGGCAAAAGATAGGAAGGAGAAGGTGGAAAGGCATGAAATGGCTTTTTGGAAAGATAGGAAGTCTTTCTGGAAGTACATGAGACTCAGGAAAAATAGGGGAAACAAAGTTGTAAGTTGTGTGAAGAATGAGATTGGGGAAATGATATGGGAGCCCAATGAGTTAAGTGAAAGATGGGGTGAATATTTCTGCGAGTTATTAGATCAGGAAAGCAAAGATGATTCTGAGACAGATGCAGATGATGTTACAGTGATGGATGGAAGCACAGGAGGGATCTCGAGAAAAGAAGTGTCTAAAGCTCTAAAATCTCTTCAGAATAATAAGACTCCGGGAGTTGATGGCATAACTGCCGAGAAGTTGAAATATGGTAGTGACTCTGCAATTGGCTGGTTAACTGAAATTTGTCAGTTGTGCTGGGAGTTAGGAATGGTCCCTCGGGATTGGAAGGATGCTATTATTGTTCCCTTGTGTAAGGGAAAAGGTGATCAGACTGAATGCAAGAACTATCATGGTATTGGCCTACTAAATGTGCCAGGGAAAGTGTTTGGTAAGGTTGTTATTGAAAAAGTATGGGGTCTTACATCAGAGAAAGTGTGGGATGTTCAGAGTGGTTTTATGCCTGGTAAAGGCTGCACTAACCAGATTTTTGCATTACGCACGATGATTGAAAAGTATGTCGCTGTTGGTAAGAAAGTTTTTGCTGCCTTCATAGATTTAGAGAAAGCTTACGACCGAGTAAATAGGACACTTTTGTAGAAGGTATTGAATGAATATGGTGTTACTGGGAATCTACTTAATAGTGTAAAAGCCATGTATGCTGGTAGTAGAGCTTGTGTACGAGTGAATGGTGTTTTATCAAAATGGTTTTCCATTGGTGCAGGAGTTAGACAAGGTTGTGTAATGTCACCATGGCTGTTTAATATATTTATGGACGCGTGCATGCGATGCCAAAATAGATGATAGTGGTTTATGTCATGGTGGTATCCGTGTGTGCAGATTGCTGTATGCTGATGACACTGTCCTGTTGGCAGAGAGCAAAAGTGATTTGCAGAGTATGTTGTCTCGGATGTACGAAGTTTGCATGCAATTCAAACTGAGTATAAATAAGGGAAAAACCAAAGTTATGGTGTTTGAAAGAGGAACTGGTAGCACTGAATGTAATGTAAGTATAAACGACACTGTGATTGACCAGGTGAGTGAGTTTGTGTATTTAGGAAGCATGTTTGACAGAGAGAACAAATTTGATGGTGAAATTAGTAGGCGAGTGAATTCTTCATTGAAAGTCATAGGTGCTCTGGGAGGTTTTCACAGGAATGATGGGTTCTCTAGAGAGTCCCGCATAGCTGTGTATGAAAGTGTAGTTGTTCCTACTCTGATGTATGGCAGTGAAACCTGGGTACTGCAGAAGAAACATAGGAGTCGTTTGTGTGCTGGAGAAATGCGTTACTTACGGGGGTTTGTGGCAAGACACGGTCTGATTGTGTGAGGAATGAAGATGTGTTGCAGTTGTGTGATGTGAAGCAAAATGTTGTTAGCAAGGTGGAGACCAATATGCTTCGGTGGTTTGTTTGGCCATGTTGAAAGAATGAGTGATGAGATGCTTATTAAGAAAATCTTTTTAACCCAAGTGGCAGGAAGCAAAGGCGGAGGAAGGCCAAGGAAGACATGGGTGGATCAGATTCAGGAATGTCTGCATGAGAAAAAGATTATGAGTATGAAGTATAAAAGATCTTGTGTAAGGCGTGTAATGGATATCAGTGAAGCATGAGTTGTATGTCAAGATCGCTGTAAATGGCGAAGTTTGAGACGACAACAGTAAGTAAAAATATCTGGTAGTTTGTATTTCTTTTTGGAGCTAACCTCTGAATCTCAGAGAACAGCTTAGAGATATGTGACTAGACAAGCAGCCAAGGTTAATTTCAGGACTGTACATGAAAGGATTTGGGCAAAATATAGTATTTAGGACCTTAAAAAATTTCGAAGTTTGGTACAAAAATTTATCAAAGTTTTTTTGTTGCTGTTGTCTATTTGTTTGTTTAAGAACAGCATGAAGATCCTCTATGCCGTAGCAAATATGATCCAAGTATCCCTTGGTTCCCAGGAATTTTGTCCCATAAGCTCTGAAAAATTGTCATTTTTTCTGCAACTTAATTTGTTGCATAATCATTGCATATTTTATGCCTTATTTTTGTGCAGAAAAGTAGGATGTGACTATTATGTGAAGGTTAAATTTAAAGGCAAAATAAAAGCAATTGAATTCATTAACAATCACTTATTATTCAATTGGGTTTGGTACGATTCAGTCAATACCTTATTGCACATAGAAAATTCTGTATATTCTTGCGTAAAATAAGTTGTTATTCATTTTACCAATATTCGAAAATGCGATGTATATTGGGTGAACAATTGCATTCAACCCTCCATATAGTAAGGAACGTGTAGCTAAATCCTAATAGCATAAAAATAGGAAACTTACATATATACATATCACTAAGCTGTTCTCTGAGATCAGAGGTTAGCTCCACAAAGAAATACAAACTACCAGATAAATTTTTAACTGATTATTTACTTACTGTTGCCGTATCAGACTTCTCCATTTACAGCAATCTTGACACACAACTTGAGCTTCACTGACATCACTCACACTACATACACAAGACCTTGTATACTTCATACTCATAATTTTTTTTCTCATGCAGACATTCCTGAATCTGATCTTCTTATGACTTCCTTGGCTTTCCTCTGCCTTTCCTTCCTGCCACTTGGGCTAAAAAAAATTTCTTAGTAAGAATCTCATCACTCATTCTTTCAACATGGTTAAACCACCAAAGCATATTAGTCTCCACCTTGCTAACAACCTTTTGCTTCACATTACACAACTGCAACACATCTTCATTCCTCACACAATCAGAACGTGTCTTGCCACAAACCCCCCTTAAGTAACGCATTTCTCCAGCACACAAATGACTCCTATGTTTCTTCTGTAGTAGCCAGATTTCACTGCCAAACATCAGAGAAGGAACAATTACACTTTCATACACAACCATGCAGGCCTCTCTTGAGAACCCATCATTCCTGTGAAAACCTCCCAAAGCAGCTATGACTTTCAATGAAGAATTCACTCGCCTACTAATTTCACCATCCAATTTGTTCTCTCTGTCAAACATGCTTCCTAAATACACAAACTCATTCACCTTGTCAATCACTGTGGCATTTAGACTTATATTACATTCAGTACTAACAGCTCCTCTCTTTAAAACCATAATTTTGGTTTTATTCCTTATTTATACTCAGTTTGAATTTCATGCAAACTTCATACATCCTGGACAACATACTCTGCAACTTACTTTTGCTCTCTGCCAACAGGACTGTGTGATCAGCATACCACAATCTGCACACACAGATATTACCAAGGCATAAACCAGTATTGTCCATCTTGGCATTCCGCATGCATACATCCATAAGTATATTAAACAGCCATTACACAACCTTGTCTGACTCCTACACCAATCGAAAACCATTTTGATAAAACACCATTCACTTGTACACAAGCTTTTCTGCCAGCATACATGGCTTTTACACTGTTAAGTAAGATTTCCAGTAACACCATATTTATTCAATACTTTCCACAAAAGTGTCCCTATTTACTCGGTTGTAAGCTTTCTCTAAATCTATGAAGGCAGCAAAAACTTTCTTACCTACAGCCAGATACTTTTCAGTCACTATGCATAATGCAAAAATTTGGTTAGTGCGACCTTTACCAGGCATAAAACTACTTTGAACATCCCATACTTTCTCTGATGTTAGACCTTGTACTTTTTCAATAATGACCCGTACTGAACACCTTCCTTGGCACACTCAGTAGGATAATACCACAATAGTTCTTGCAGTCAGTTTGATCACCTTTTCCCTTATACAAGGGAACAATGATAGCATCCTTCCAATCCCAAGGGACCATTCTTAACTCCCAGCACAACTGGCAAATTTCAGTTAACCAGTCAATCACGGAGTCACCACCATATTTCAACATCTCAGCAGTTATGCCATCAACTCCCAGAGCCTTGCCGTTCTGAAGAGATTTTAGAGCTTTACATACCTCTTCTCTTGAGATCCCTCCTGTGCTTCCCTCCTTCACTGTGACATCATCTGCTTCTGCCTCAAGATCACCTTTGCTTTCTTGATCTAATAAGTCACAGAAGTATTCACCCCATCTTTCACTTAACTCATTGGGCTCTCATATCATTTCCAAATCATGCTAAATTTGTTGGCCAAAATTTCTAATTCTGATGCAGTAAGTTTAGATTAAATGAAAATGTCATCTATGTAACAATAATATAAAAATGGTGGGTCATTCATTTTTCAATAATAGTAGTTTCTGTAAAGTTCATCACTGCTTCAGCAAACTAGGCTGAAAGTTGTGAGCCCATTGGTCCTGCTTGCTTCTGTTTATATAAGATATCTTCAAACAAAAAAAAATATTATCTTTAATATAATAAAGTATGCTATTTACAGGGCTCATCCTAGCTGTTTTCAGAAGGGTTTGAAGCAAAATGTTGTTAGCAAGGTGGAGACTAATATGCTTCCGTGGTTTGGCCATGCTGAAAGAATGAGTGATGAGGTGCTTACTAAGAATTTTTTTATCCCAAGCACCAGGAAGGAAGGCCAAGGAAGTCATGGGAGGATCAGATTCAGGAGTGTCTGCATGAGCAAAAGATTATGATTATGAAGCATAGAAGATCTTATGTACGTTGTGTGATGGATGTCAGTGAAACCCGAGTTGTATGTCAAGATCGCTGTAGATGGAGAAGTTTGATACGCCAACAGTAAATCATAGCTGCCAAGTGTCCCAGTTTACCTGGATTCTGTCCAGTTTTTAAATTTTTTTCCGGGAAACTGATTTTTCTATAAAAAATCCGGTTTTGTGATTTTCTTATTTTTGTTTTATTATGTATTGTTTCTGTTTTTTTCTCGTTAATGTTATCCGCCATAATTTTTATCTAGCATTAATGCTGGACAGGCGGTCGTAGTGAGCGATGGGTTTGCCTCCTGGGGCGCTCCGTGGTAACAATGGCACACACAACAGCAACTAGGGCCTCTGTGAATCTTGGAGAGGTGCAAGCTAGTTCTGTGTGACATTGGCGAAAAGACCCCAACTCACTGGGTTTTGTTCCAGAATCCTTAGGTTGAATGACCAACTGGAACCCTCAGCTGTAGGCTAATCTCCCACACTGATGTACTTACCTAATTAAAAAAACAAAAAGAAATATTAAGAATGACTCAAGTGTGAGATATGGTGGACCTACCACACTTGAGAAGGACAGTCCACCACAGAATCGACCTGAACTTTCTAAACGGCATATGAGAAAGAGATTTTGGCTGAGTGAATGTAAGATTGGTGTATGGAATACTAGAGGTATAAATGGCAAGATGAGTGAGGTGATTGAGGAGATGAATAAGTATAGACTGGATGTGCTGTGTGTAAGTGAAACCAAAAAGAAGGAAATTGGGGTAGAAGAAGTGAATGGCAAGGTGAGTGTGTGGTCTGGAGTATTGGATAATATGAGAGGACAGGCTGGTGTAGGTGTGATTTTAAGTGAAAAGATGAAGAACAACATGATTCACTATAGTTGCATAAGTGAGAGAATTCTCTGGATTGGTTTGAAAGTGAAACTTCAGAGAATTGTAATTGTTGTAGTGTATGCTCCTTGTGATAGCAGGGGATTTCAATGCTAGAGTAGGTGTGCAGAATGCAATTTCTGACAATGTTCTGGGTAAGTTTAACAATCCTTGTGTGAATGATAATGGTGAAAGATTAATTGAACTCTGCATTGAGAATGGTGTGTGTGTGTATCTAGTACATTTGTCAACCACAAGTATATCCACACATATACTTGGGAAAATCGTACTCTTGGTCAAAAGAGTGTGATATATTTTGTTGTCTACGATCAGCGTTTGAAACACTTAGTTGTTGACACCCGTGTGATGAGAGGTGCGGATGTTGGTTCTGATCATTACTTGGTAGTGTCACGAGTGAAACTTAATGTTGGTTGGAGGAAAAGGAATAGGAAGAGACCCAGGATAGAAAGAATAAAGGTTGATAGGCTCCTTGAAGATCATCAGCTGTATTCTGACTTACTCAGAGAACGACTGAAGGATCTGAAGTCTGGTGAGAGGGATGTAGAAAAGAAGTGGGAATGTTTTAAGAACTGTGTTGTCACTGCTTCTAAAGAGGTCTGTGGCACCACAATAGTGGGTAACAATAGAGGTGATGCTTGGTGGAATAGTGAGATTGAAGAGGCAGTAAAGAGAAATAAGGAAGTGAAAAGATGAAGAACAACTTGATTCATTATAGTTGCATAAGTGAGAGAATTCTCTGGATTCGTTTGAAAGTGAAACTTCAGAGAATTGTAATTGTTGTAGTGTATGCTCCTTGTGACTCGGAACCTTCTGATAAGAAAGAAGATTTCTGGAATAAGCTAAAAGCTGTTTTGAGCCAGTTTGGTGCTAAAGAAAAAGTTATAATAGCAGGGGATTTCAATGCTAGAGTAGGTGTGCAGAATGCAATATCTGACAATGTTCTGGGTAAGTTTAATGATCCTTGTGTGAATGATAATGGTGAAAGATTAATTGAACTCTGCATTGAGAATGGTTTGTGTGTATCTAATACATTTTTCAACCTCAAGTATATACACACATATACTTGGGAAAATCGTACTCTTGGTCAAAAGAGTGTAATGGATTTTGTTGTTTACGATCAGCGTTTGAAACACTTAGTTGTTGACACCCGTGTGATGAGAGGTGCGGATGTTGGTTCTGATCATTACTTGGTAGTGTCACGAGTGAAACTTAATGTTGGTTCCAGGAAAAGGAATAGGAAGAGACTATCATCAGCTGTATTCTGACTTACTCAGAGAACGACTGAAAGATCTGAAGTCTGGTGAGAGGGATGTAGAAAAGAAGTGGGAATGTTTTAAGAACTGTGTTGTCACTGCTGCTAAAGAGGTCTGTGGCACCACAATAGTGGGTAACAATAGAGGTGATGCTTGGTGGAATAGTGAGATTGATGAGGCAGTAAAGAAAAAGAAGGAAGCCTATTGGGGATGTTGCAAGGTAGAGTCTCTGTGGATGAATATCGCTGTAAGAAGCGTGAAGCTGCTAAGCTGGTTCGCCACAGTAAGGCAAAAGATAGGAAGGAGAAAGTGGAAAGGCATGAACTGGCTTTTGGAAAGATAGAAAGTCCTTCTGGAAGTACACGAGACTCAGGAAAAATAGGGGAAACAAAGTTGTAAGTTGTGTGAAGAATGATATCGGGGAAATGATATGGGAGCCCAATGAGTTAAGTGAAAGATGGGGTGAATACTTCTGTGAGTTATTAGATCAGGAGAGCAAAAATGATTCTGAGACAGATGCAGATGATGTCACAATGAGGGATGAAAGCACAGGAGGGATCTCAAGAGAAGAAGTGTGTAAAGCTCTAAAATCTCTTCAGAATGGTAAGGCTCCAGGAGTTGATGGCATAACTGCAGAGATGTTGAAGTATGGTGGTGACTCTGTAATTGACTGGTTAACTGAAATTTGCCAGTTGTGCTGGGAGTTAGGAATGGTCCCTCGGGATTGGAAGGACGCTATTATTGTTCCTTTGTATAAGGGAAAAGGTGATCAGACTGAATGCAAGAACTATCGTGGTATTAGCCTACTGAGTGTGCCAGGGGAAGTGTTTGGTAAGGCTGTTATTGAAAAAGTACGGGGTCTTACATCATTGAAAGTGTGGGATGTTCAGAGTGGTTTTATGCCTGGTAAAGGCTGCACTTACCAGATTTTTGCATTACGCATGATAATTGAAAAGTATCTGGCTGTTGGGAAGAAAGTTTTTACTGCCTTCATAGATTTAGAGAAAGCTTACGACCGAGTGAATAGGACACTTTTGTAGAAGGTATTGAATGAATATGGTGTTACTGGGAATCTACTTAATAGTGTAAAAGCCATGTATGCTGGTAGTAGAGCTTGTGTACGAGTGAATGGTGTTTTATGAAAATGGTTTTCCATTGGTGCAGGAGTTAGACAAGGTTGTGTAATGTCACCATGGCTGTTTAATGTATTTATGGACGCATGCATGCGTGAGGCCAAAATAGATAATAGTGGTTTATGTCTTGGTGATTTCCGTGTGTGCAAATTGCTGTATGCTGATGACACTGTCCTGTTGGCAGAGAGCAAAAGTGAGTTGCAGAGTATGTTGACTCGGATGCACGAAGTTTGCATGAAATTCAAACTGAGTATAAATAAGGGAAAAACCAAAGTTATGGTGTTTGAGAGAGGAATGGGTAGCACTGAATGTAATGTAAGTATAAATGGTACTGTGATTGACCAGGTGAGTGAGTTTGTGTATTTAGGAAGCATGTTTGACAGAGAGAACAAGTTGGATGGTGAAATCAGTAGGCGAGTGAATTCTTCTTTGAAAGTCATAGCTGCTCTGGGAGGTTTTCACAGGAATGATGGGTTCTCTAGAGAGTCCCGCATGGCTGTGTATGAAACAGTAATTGTTCCTACTCTGATGTATGGCAGTGAAACCTGGGTACTGCAGAAGAAGCATAGGAGTCGTTTGTGTGCTGGAGAAATGCGTTACTTACGTGGGGTTTGTGGCAAGACACGATCTGATTGTGTGAGGAATGAAGATGTATTGCAGTTGTGTGATGTAAAGCAAAATGTTGTTAGCAAGGTGGAGACCAATATGCTTCGGTGGTTTGGCCATGTTGAAAGAATGTGTGATGAAATGCTTACTAAGAAAATCTTTTCAGCCCAAGTGGCAGGAAGGAAAGGCAGAGGAAGGCCAAGGAAGACATGGGTGGATCAGATTCAGGAGTGTCTGCATGAGAAAAAGATTATGAGTATGAAGTATAAAAGATCTTGTGTAAGGCGTGTAATGGATATCAGTGAAGCACGAGTTGTATGTCAAGATCGCTGTAAATGGTGAAGTTTGATACAACAACAATAAGTAAAAGTATCTGGAAGTTTGTATTTCTTTTGGGAGCTAACCTCTGAATCTCAGAGAACAGCTTAGTGATATGTATGTATGTATGCAAGGTAGAGTCTCTGTGGATGAATATCGCTGTAAGAAGCGTGAAGCTGCTAAGCTGGTTCGCCACAGTAAGGCAAAAGATATCAAGGAGAAAGTGGAAAGGCATGAACTAGCTGTTTGTTTGCTGACACTCAAGTTGAATGCTTATTCCATACTTTGTTTGATCTTTAAAACCAAAAAAAGTTGTGTAGCAAGTTATTACTTATTATTTCAGTTCACACAGCCCCAGAATGGGGCCTAAACCTCGGGACCAAAGATTTTTGAAGAAATACTTTGAAGAATTTGACTTCGTAAAACCATCACGTAAGGGTGAATGATAGTGCACTTTGTGCAACTTTGTTTTCTCTGTTTCTCATGCTGGTCATGGAGACATCGTCGCACATGTTGTAACTAACAAGTACATAAAAAATCTTGATAGCGCAAAAAGTTTGTGCAACATGGATCGTTTTGTTTCAGTGCCGAATGATTTTCAAACGATTCATGCAGAAGTTCTGTTTACCGGATTTTTGTTGGAACACAACATACCACTAGTGGCAGCTGATCATGTTTCCCGATTGTTGTCAGCTATGTTTCCTAACTCCCCAGAAGAGAGTAAAAAGATATGCATGTGGCAGAACAAAGATTTCGCATATTGTTCAAGAAATGGCAAAATATCATTCAAAAAATATCCTCTGTGCTATTAAAAGTGGACCATTTTTGTGTCGCAATTGATGGCAGTAATGATGCTGAACTTTACCAATTGTGGTAATGTACTTTGATAATTGTTGCAAGCAAATGAGATGCACACTGCTCTCTTTGCCGTGCCTAGAAACCAGTTCAACAGGTGAAAATATTGCCAAACTTGTGTCCAAAGAATTTCAGTATCATGGAATTCCATGGATGAACTGTCTTGCTTTATCTTGTGATAACACTCAAATTAAGAAGAAGGTAGTGTAGAACACGCTAAGTTACATATAAAAAAGTTTAGGGCAAATATATTTCAGCCATTACTATGGCCTTCATCAGTGTGACTACAATTGGGGTTTCGTTGCCAGATTGGAAAGGTAAGTTTTGTAATGGTAACTCCGGGTGACGTGATGCAATGAGGGATTTCCAGATGTAAGGAATGAAAATGGGGAGCTCAGAGTTGCAATTTTTCGAAAATAAAATTTCCAAACTTTCTCTAAACCTCAGAGCATACCGATTTTGGAAGGGAGCCAACTTTTTAGTATCGGACCAAAATGGAATAGCAGAAGTGTCAGCCATGGTAAGAAGCGACAAGGAAGATGAAGGTTTTCCAAATTTCACATCAGATTTGTGTTCCTGAAGTCTTGAGAGAATTTTCTGGAATGAACTTCCTATGTACGTGGTTAATCCAATGTTAGTCATAATCGGAATTTTATACACTCCAGGCGAAGAAAGCGGAAGTCTTGGGTCTCTGTCATTACGGAGGATAACAGAAATTGAAGGGGAAGAATGAATGGCAAGTCTGTATCCTTCTCTTTTGAAGATACTGATGAGTTTGTAGGCAGAAGGTTTGTGGTAAGGGATTGAGCCAGCAAACGTTAGTTCCTTTTTTGGTGAAACAGGTTGTAGAGCAACAACTGGTTTTTCTTAGCATTTTGAATTAATTTAGAAACCAGGAGAGGGAGAAAGCCATGTTGAGTAGTGATCAAGCGGATGTTTGCTAATTCATTTTGATGTGAAATTTGGAAAACCTTCATCTTCCTTGTCTCTTCTTACCATGGCTGACACTTCTGCTATTCCACTTTGGTCCAACACTAAAAAGTTGGCTCCCTTCCAAAATCGGTATGCTCTGAGGTTTAGAGAAAGTTTGGAAATTTTATTTTCCAAAAATTGCAACTCTGAGCTCCCCATTTTTATTCCTTACATCTGGAAATCCCTCATTGCATCACGTCACCCGGAGTTACCATTACAAAACTTACCTTTCCAATCTGGCAACGAAAACCAATCGTAGTGGCACTGATGAAGGCCATAGTAATGGCTGAAATATATTTGCCCTAAACTTTTTTATATGTAACTTAGCGTGTTCAACACTACCTTCTTAATTTGTTTGTTAGTTACGTGCATTGCCTACCACTCATTTGTGATAACACTCCTGTTATGGTGGGGAGAAAAATAGTGTCTCACTCTCTAAAAATGAAACTCATTAACAAGGTTGGTTATATTTTATTACTTGAATAATATTTTTTTGTAAATATTTCTTTATTTGTATTAAGTAATTAACTGTAATAAAAAATAGAGAAACCTATAATGTATAATTTTATTATTTATATATTGTAAATACACGTGCCGTCGAACGTGCATTGCTGTCCTGGTTTTTGATTTTGAAAAGTTGGCAGCTCGGAGTAAGTAAAAATTATCTGGTAGTTTGTATTTCTTTGTGGAGCTAACTTCTGAATCTTAGAGAACAGCTTAGTGGTATGTATGTATGTATGTACTGACCTGAGTTGTATTCAAATAGAAAAAACTTAATTGTAATACAAAGGATGATTCGAAGACACAGTGATATTCAACTTGAGCTAATATGTTCACAACACGTAAATGCTCCACAATAACACAATAACGCATTTTTTACTGACGCCATGTCTGTTGTAGAAGAACAATTCAGTCTTGCCACATAATTGCATAGCTGTTGGGAAAAAACACTTAATAATAGGAAACACATCCTAAAAACAGTGCAGCATAACTGAGTCTAATTATCGGGAGCATTACATTTAATAAAGTTGCTTCCTTTATTCAGGAGCAGTTCTATTAAAACACACAATTGACATGGATTAGGAACATCAAACAGAAGTCATCGCTCTTTCCATGTTTATAAGTGAGTCACAGAAAAATTCTCATGGGCCGCCACCGGGAATCGAACCCAGAGTCTTCCAGTTACATGCCGGACGTGCTACCACTGCACCACACCAGTCTTGAATTCTCCAGACTCGCATACGACTAACTGCCAAACCACATGGCAGGTTGCTTCTTGGAGCCCCACACAATGCTGGGGATTCGCCAAAGATGGTAAGCAGCAGCTGAACAAATAACTAGGAGGTGAATGAATAATTAATACACACAATTGACGTGTATTAGGAACATCAAACAGAAGTCATTGCTCTTTCTACATTTATAAGTGAGTCACGGAAAAATTCTCATCGGCCGCCACCGGGAATCGAACCCGGGGTCTTCCATTGGCCACCACAGGGAAATCGGCCGATGAGAATTTTTCTGTGACTTGCTTATAAACCTGGAAAGAGCGATGACTTCTGTTTGAAGCAGTTCTATTAATGAACAGCACACACTGGCATAATCGAACACACGACTTTCACAACCATTGACCAGAGAGAACAAATAGAGAGTTTCCTTCACAACCGCCCTCACAGCAGAGAGTGGGAGAAAGACCCAGATGTGTGGCTTCAAGGTACATGTACAGCTGTGCCGGCCGTGCAGTGATGTTGCAATCCATCTAGAGCAGTTGCAAATCTCTGATGATCTCCTTTTTCTTTTTCTTTTTTTTAATTCTGAGAGGCTTTAATTCCAACAAATCCAATCTGCGGTGGGTAAACCATGTAACTTACCCGAGTTAAAGGATCTGATGGTAATGTGTTGGGATCAAAAACCACAAGTCACGATTAGAAATCTTGTTGCATCAATGCTTCACTGGGTAAGAGCTGTTTTGGTGGCACGTAGAGGACCAATATCACATTAGGCAGGTGGTCATAATGTTTTGGCTCTTTGGTGTATCTTAGTTTTCTTTATTCTCAACTATCATTATTGGACAGCATGTATTAATGGTTGTAGTATATGGCTGTAGATTAAGCAATCTTCATCTATGTCACATATGCAATATGCATTAAATGTATGCTTCATATTTTTTTTTTTTCCAGTCTGCGGGAGATTTGGAGTCACAATATCAAATTCCTTCTGTATTGAAGCGATCGTCGGAGGACGGATACCAAAGAATGTCATGAATTATCACCATTACTAAAGTCAGTGTGCACTGTAGATGTAATTTGCATAATCTGCTGTGATATGTACATAATTTCACAATTTATATCAAGAGCTGTGTTTTCTTTGATGAAACTGGTTTCACAAAGTGGTTTACAATTTAAGTTCACAATGTAAAATTATTTACGCAAAAGTACCTTAAATGCTTTTACAAAGTTACTACCTATATTGATGCAGTCCTTGTGTTATGTTCATGCCATGATATTTTTTCCCAATTTGTAGCTAAATTTAGCTGTTATTTGAATGTGCTTCAGGCTTTCGATACCTAGTTGTGTGTTTAAAAAAAACAGAATGTGGACACTTTTCGAAGGTTTTACACGAGCTGTAATTATATGTTCATCCTTTGTCTTCTTACAGTTGTTGAACAGAATGCTATATTTTTTATCTTATGCATAAATATTGCATATGACCAAAACCTATGGTGGACATTCCACATGTTTTTAATGTACTGTGTCAAGTGTAATAATGGTTGCTTATGTTTTTTCTAACTACCGTATCAAAAATTATTATTTCAAACTACTATCAAAATGCATGACTTTGTTGCATTGACATGACAGGCATTTATTTTTGCACAAAAAAAAAAGAACATTGTAGAGGAAGCCTAATATAATGTGTTCACTGAGGACCAGTCAGTAAGTGGCTCTGATAGCTTTTGGCAGTGGATTAGGGGTATGTAACCCATTTGCCAAATTCAGTTATTTTTCGCCAAATGTAGTCTGAAGTCACCATTTTTTTTTTTTCGCCCTCCACTGGTATTATAAAAACCATAAAAACATAGTGTTCTAATAGGTCTTACATCAGCGATTGCGTCACTCTTTTCACATAATCGCTTTCCGTCTCACACGCCAGTTTACATGTCCATCGTCAAAGCTCATCGGCAGCTAATTGATCAGCCCACATAACTTATGTTTAAATATATCCTTTAAAATGTCACTATACTGTACATGTCAGAGCAAGGTGGCAATTGTCAAGCCTCATAGCGAAGTGATCCAGGAATGTCATATGAATACCAAACATACAGCAAATTTTCAGGAAGTTTTGTTGTGTCAGTTACACAATTAACAAACTACATTACTTTGGGATTTTTTTTTTCATCAATGTGTCTTCTCCAACCCTTTTTATAGCCAATTGAGGCTATAGGTTTCCCTCGTCTCTTTCCAAATGTTCCTGTCTTGGGCTTGTCTATTCCACAGCTTTCCTACAGTTTTGTTTATATCATCCATCCATCTTACCTCTGGTCTTTCTACTCTTTCCTTTATATGGTCTCCATTCTGTTACTATTTTAGTCCATCTATTATTTTCCATTCATGCTATATGGCCAGCCCATTTCCATTATAAATTAATTATATTTTCACCTATGTCTAAAATTGTTGTTTTTGATCTTATATCTGTATTCCTTACTTTATCTTGAAGTCTTATATTTAGTAGGGATCTTTCCATTTTACATTCTGTTTTTTGCAATTTGTCAAAGATGCTTTTTATAGGCCAGGTTTCAGCACCATATGTCATAATGGGTATTATACATTGATTGAAAAGTTTTGCTCTGTTTTCCGGCTTTATTTTACTACATAGAATTTTCTTTAACTTCCCAAAAGCTGTCTATCTCATTTTTATTCTTCTGTCAATTTCTTCCATAATTTCCTGTTTCTTTGTGGTAATTAGTTTTCCTAGGTATATGTATTCTTCCACGTATTCTATTTCTTTATCATTCATTCTAATATTTTCTTGTGCTTTGCTATTATTAAGTTGGTTTTGACATTATTTTTGTTTTACCAATATTGATTCCTAATGCAATTTCTTTTGATAAATCTGTTAGTTCTATCATTTCTTTTAATTCTTTTTTATTCTCTGAAATCAGGACTGTGTCGTCTGCAAATCTTAAATTGCTTAACCTTGCTCCATTTATGTTGATTCCCTTTTCTAACCAATTTAATTTGCTCATTATGTTGCCCAGCATTAATGTAAATAGCCACCAACGTTCGTGACTGCCACGGAAAGGACCTCAGGTTTGATCCCAGGCAGGTACGAACGCTCAATTCACTAAATACCTGTCGTGCATCGGATGGGCACGTTAAGCCGTCAGACCCCGGGTACTGGCCAGCCGGTAGTAAATAAGGGCGTCTTCTACCTCGCTTCCGGGTCACTTTCCTATGGGACACTCTAGCCCAAATCTCCTAGCTTCCTATTTCTAAGGGTTGTTTAAGACCTGAGGTCAGACACTCCCTTCCTAAAATCCTGTACATAGGATCTGATCTGATCTAAATAGCCATCAATCTATGCATTCTGTCAAAACTTCTGTAAACATCTGCTGCAGTTCCTTAGATGAATTATACCTTCATTCAGTAATATTTTCTCCTAATTTATTCGATTTCTAACTAATGTATTTTTCTGTGTATAAGATGATATTTTTCTCCAAAATTTTTAGACCAAAAATTCGGGGTCGTCTTTTACACTGGGGGTAACCGGTTGAGAGAAGCCTGCAACTACCACGGCAAAACTGCCAGTACCTCTTATCCTGTCTCCCCACTACATAGGGCTTGTAGATGTTTCCATCAACAAGCCTTTCAAAGCCCTGATGAAAGAAGAATGGAATAAAGGTATGCAAAAAGCAGGTAATAACTTAACACCCACAGGGAGAGTGAAAAAAACAACCAATACTGAGGTCTGCAACTGGGTCCTAAACTCGGGGAATGGAGTCAAGCAAGAGGTGGTTGTGAAGTCCTTCGAGAAATGTGGAATCAGCAATGCCATGGATGGAACTGAAGATGATCTAATATTATATAGACAGTGACTCAGACAACAGCAATGATGCAGTTGAGGTTGAAAAAAGTGGTATGTCTGGAACTAATAGTGCTGAAGAAAGTGATGCATAATTTCATAGTTTGTATCTTAAAAATATTACCTAATTTCTAAATAATATAAATCTCCAAACTTCTTTTTTTCATATATTACCACAGACTTTGTCTGTGAAATTACATAATTTCTAAATGTACTTTAATGATATTACCTAAGTTCTAAAAAATATCAAGTGTGTCCTTTTTTGTAATAAAAATATGGATTTCTTAATTTTCGGTTCAAAAAAGTAGGGGTCGTCTTATACACAGAAAAATAGGGTATATTTACTTTTTACAAAATGCATTATACCATTTTAATTTACAAAAATACTGCTGGTGGAGTAATGAATAGTTGAAATTCTCCTTTCAAAAATATACCCTTTCTCCAGCATTCAAAGCTCATTTAATTGCATTGCTTGATAGAAAATCACTTGCTCAGATAAAATTAATTTACCTGTATCCTAGTAACATTTTTTTTTTCTGTGAAAGTAAAAGCACAACTTTCATTTCATTGGAATCAATAGTAAAGTGTGACACATTATTTCAGGCTTTCCTCTGTAACTGTGGATAATTTTGTTATGTTCTCTCAGGTACTGTCTTAAAAGTAAGTTCAGTTCTTAAGAAGAAGCCATAAAATTGTTTTCTGCAACCATGTGCAACTCATGTATTTTTTGTTGCTATAAAAAGAATAAAGGGATATGTTGCAAATTTTGGGCAAGAATTTCAGAATGGAGGACAAGCTGGTCTCCTATATTGTGATCTGGTATTGTGCCTTATCAAGTGTTTGACCGTTATGTAATGTGTAAAGTGAGTGTTCTTTTTTAATGTGATGCTAAATAATGTTTCAGTTATTTGGAACTAATTTGAAATAGGCTGTTATTGTAATTCTGTGCACTTATTTGATAGAGATTTTAAGTGGCTGATCCTCAAAGTATGAGAGGGGGCTGATAAGTACATGGCTTTTCATAGAATAGAGTCAAGGGAATGGTTTCAATACGTTACTGTACATCATTTGTCTCTGAGGTCAACACACTTCTGACACCAATGCTCCAGTTTCTTTAAGCCTTCCAAATAAAAATATGGTGATTGTGCCTGAAACCACATGTCAACAACTGATGCAGCATCAAAAATGGACTGGAATTTTCTTTCCTTTAAATGTTTCCTCCATTTAAAGAACAAGTGATAATCAAATGGTGCCAAATCTGGTGAGCAGGTAGGATATTTCAACAGTTCAAAGTAAATTTTGTGAATTTTTGCATGCTTGATGTCAGCCATGTGGGGCAAAGCATTGTCTTGCAAAAACAGAACACATTTTGAAAATTTCCCCCATTGTTTTGATTTTAGTGCCCTCATCAGTTTATCCAGAAGGAATTGCAGTGTTTTGAGTAGGACTACGTCTAACTCCACGGACAGTATGGGGCGACTTACGACCGATCGCCTGTGACAAAAATATGTGCTGCACACTAATCTCTAGGGAAACCATTGTGTTTTCAATATCCAAACTGTTCCTTGGACTCTGGATCATAGAGATGTATTCACATTTCATCTATGATTTCCAGTCAAGCCAAGGAACTGGCCCCATCCTGCTGGGAATTCAACATTGCCTTAGCTTTTTCGTAATCCAATGGCCCTTCTGATCTGCAGTCAGATATTTCACCACTCATTTGTCCAGCATGCTCGCAGAGCATTCCCCAGAATCTCTGTTATCTTTTTTTGATGGAGATTATTCAGTTTTCCAAAATCATGTTGTGCAGAGCATCCCCATTTTATGGAGCACTGACCACAACAGGCCTTCCTAGGCAGTCTTTTTATTGTCAGTGCTGAAATGTCTTGTCTTAAATTTTTAACTGTGTAATACGAAGGACTGATTACTCAATGTCTCCAACAGTTCACTATGGATTTCTTTTGCAGCCTTCCCTTTCAGCAGCTTCATTGCTGCTCTACTCTTCTGCACTGTGAACTCTTCGTGAAAGAATGTCATCTTTACTTCACACCTGAAAGTGAAATGGTTATTTGTGTTGTAATGGGATCAGAATTGGTCACAAAATATTACCAGATATACAGGGTGTTTCAGAAAATTTGATATCATTTGAGATGTAAATATCTGAGTAACTAAATAGTCTAGGCAAATGAAACTAAACAGGCTTAATGTTGAGCAAAATAGGATTTATTCATCAAAATTTGAATGAGAAATTCTAAGGTATGTGGATTTCATGAACGATTTCACAAGTTTTTAATATGCGCACCTGCGCCTGTGACACAGCACACATCAAGTCGGTAGTCCAGCTCTTGCCAAACACGATGCAGCATGTCTTGGGTGACAGTCTCCAGTGTGGCAGTGATTCTCTGCTTGAGTTCCTCTATGCTTGTAGGAAGAGGGGGGCATAAACCAGTCCCTTCACATAGCCCCCAGAGAAAAAAGTCGCAGGGGGTCAGGTCGGAAGAACGTGGCTGACATTTCAACAGCACATTGTCTTCATCACCAGCACGCCCGATCCATCTCCCTGGCAGATTGTCATTGAGATAAGCGCGCACAGTGAGGTGGAGCCCCGTCCTGTTGAAAAATGAAGTGTTCATGTTCATTTGCAATCAGCTTATCAATTAGCCAGTTCTGAAGCATTTGCAGATAAGCATCACCGGTCACATTTCCCTCAAAGAAAAACGGGCCGTGAAGATGATTCTTGGAGATGGCGCAGAACACATTCACTTTTGATGAGTCCCTCATGTGCTCAGATGTAGCATGGGGTTTTTCTTCGCCCCAAATGCGAACATTATGCTTGTTGACTTTGCCATTCGTATGAAATGTGGCCTCATCACTGAAAACAAGACGATTTTCAAACTCTTCTTCTTCAAGTTTCTCTTGCATATCGACACAGAATTGCTTGCCATCTGTCTTTAAGGCCTGAACGAGCTATAGCTTGTAGGGTGTCATTCGCAAGCGTTTCCTTGCAACCTGCCAAACTGTCGTTGGAGGAATCTGGGTTTCCAGACTTGCTCTTCTTATGGACTTCCTGGGGCTTCGCAGAAATGTTTCCCAAACCCGATCAACCATCTCTTCCGCTACTGGTGGTCATCCAGATCCTTTTGCCCTGCACAGACAGCCTTCCTCTTTGAACTTTTTGTGCCATGTCCAAATCTGCATTGCAGTTGGTGCATTTTTAGCAAATTCTCTCACAAATGCACGCTGCACAGTCTTGTTCGACTGTGTTGGAGCATACTCTAACACACACTATGCCTTTTCTTTTCCAGTGAATGGCATTTCTATACCCGAAAAGAAAAAAACACATTAAACATAGAATTTTGAGTTGTTTCTACAGGCTGTTAAAATTTGAGATCATTTGAATGAGAATTGGTCAAGTTATTAGATTACGAAATTATATCAAATTTTCTGAAACACCCTGTATACTTTCATATGGCATTTGTTAGGAAAAAGAGGAAGGTGTGAAATCCAGATAGTTATCATAATCCCCTTGTATTATGAAATATGTGACCTGGACTATGAATAGGTGGTTAATGCGTCAAGATATCAATTTTGGGTTTTTTTTGGTGATTTTTGTAGAAAAACAGTACGCTCTTTCAGTTGAAACCAATTCCAGGTCTCTAGCTCTCTTTGCTGCTTCACAATTTGTACTGAATGGTGGGCAATAAAAACTGGAGAAATGAAGAATTGTACATACTCACATTTTATTGTCAAAAAAAAAAAAAAAAAAAAGGTAGCAATACTCATATAAAATTATCAAGTTTAAGGACAAATATTACACATTCTTGCTAGACTGTCACTCCTCTTCCTCTTTTCCTTCAATTCGTTCTCCTGTTTTGGGGCCACTTCATCTGATTTGGGAAAATCTGTTACTAGGCTTCTGATGATGTTATACAAGTACCACTGGCGATCTAGTGACAGTCCTCCTGGCTTTATTACCTGTAGCTTCTTCCCATCCATTGGTTTTATTAGAAGAGTGAACTCAATTTCTTTACTATTGGCAAACTTCCTTGCCTTCACGACTTCACTAGGGCAAATCATGAAGTGATGGTATTTAGTAATTCCAGCTAACTGTTTGAAAAACTACTTCAAGTATTCATGCCAAGTTATTTGTTTGGCAGAAACAGCTTTATTAATACCACCAAGAGAGGAGGTAATTACACAATTTATGAACTCATTGTGGGTATCAACATTACTGACACCATACTTCGCTTTAAGGGTTCCAAATATCTGATCAGTACTGAACTTAGTATGGCCACTTTAATGGTTGTTTACTCAAAAACTTCTTTTTGCATGTTAACCACCATTTTGTAGTCCAGGCCACATATGATGTCCCTCTCTGGGAATTCAGTTGGAAGAAGTTTGAGTATCTGAAAAAAAAAACCTGACATGATAAATCTTCAACTACTGTGACATTCTGATTATGTGTCACTGTTAATTTAAGGAAAAGTCAAAAATTGAGTAAACGTTTCTCCTCAAATTCTGAAAAAAAAAAAAAATATTTTAAGAGTTTGGTAGGTGGTATTAGTAAACACATAAATTCAGATCAGATTTGTAGTTGAGTCTCTGATTGCTACTAATTTAGCTTTTGCATAGGTGCTGTGACTAATTTGATGTAGATTTTAATTTGATTGAAATCATGTCTTCAGAATTCTGCTTGTTTTTTTTTTTTTTTTTTTTTTTTTCAGGAATTTATTTGTTTTGTAGTTTTTGAGAGAATCACGCTCAGGTGTTGCATTTTAATTGCACAAAGTATTACTAGTTTTTGGGTGGAGGAGATTTTTTATGCTTCCTGCCTACAAGAAGATATGTTGTTATCAGTGATTTAAAACAGTCTAGAGAAGGACGATTTTATGCCATGTTCAGCACTTCTCATGTAGGTCATTTGCTTGCATAGCAATGCAAGTCTGTGGTGATATGGTGCTCAAGATTTTGTCGTAGTACTGCAAGATTGGGAAATATTCATATATTCTAGAATATGTAATGTGTTTTACTACATTTTAAACAGTTGATACTGCTTCTTTTATTTTGATGGTTACAGTGTACGCTAATAAACTGTGTAAAAGGAGCCGTCTCTGTACAGTTCAGTAAACTTTGTAATACCATGACATCCAGATGTAAAATACTGTGAAGGATATTATTTTTTATGAAGTGTATGGTTTGTGACCATATTTGCTGAAACATTTATGTGCATTTGAACAAAGTGTAGATGGTTTGTTTTCATCACATATGCAGCTGGCTAGTTCTCTCTAATTTTAAAACTGTGACCCTAAACTCTGCACAGACATTTATGAAGTATTCCAGGTGTGTGAATATGTTTCCTGTCTATAATGCAAGGTTAATTAAAAAATTAAAAACTTCTGAATTTACCATGTATTCATTCATGCTTTTAAAACATGTACAAAGGCCTATAAACTTGAATCTTTAAAGCATTGACCTTATCCTATAGATGCACACCCTTCCTTGATCTCTAATATAAGTCCCTTATATACCATACATGATGATGATGGGCAAAACATGTTACAAAAAATAACAAATAAAGGTAAGTAGCCATTCTCGAACCAAGAACCCCTAGGTCCCAAAGTTGGTTTTGTCTCTGCATTTAAAGCCTTGTACTGTAAGATGCAGAACAAACGTTATTGGGCCTAATGCATAAAACTCGGGGAGCAATCGTGCCTTAACTCATTACACGCTAACGGGCCAGACCTTATCTAACAAGCTGTTTTCATATGTCATTTCTTGCAATTGCAACGTCATTTATTTTTTTTTTTTTCGTAACTTTGAATACTTAATTTCCTATCGCAGCTACTTTTTTTGTGTGTGCGCGCCCTATGGAGAGGTGTTTTACAACCGTTGAAATCTACTTCCAGTTTTTTTTTTCCTTTGGGATTTGTAATAAAAGTAAGACCTATTTCGGCATGTTTTCAATGATCGAAAGGGTTTCTGTCATTTCATAAAGTAGAATGATTTCAGATTTGATTTGTTGTCATTTTATGTTCTATTTTGAAACGATATTTATTGAAACTTAGTGTAACATCGATGGTAGAACGGTAATACATTATCTAATATACAGTATATCGAAAGTCAATATTAGACTTATATTGCGTGAAGAACTACAAGACGATATTGGATGCATCGGCAAAACCAATATCATGCCGATATCAGATAAAGAACGGCAAGACGATATTGGATATGTCGAAAAAGCTGATATTGGCTCAATGACGGCGATATTAACAACATTCGGCCAACATAACCGTTATCGGCCCAAGAGTCTAGGACATTTGGGCACATTCCCTTTTAGAGCCATGAAATTGCGCTGCGTAAAAAATGATGGTGTTCCTATATTTCTCCCTACTTGAGCAAGTGGTGTGCACGATTTTTTTTCACCCATATCTCATAATCATTAAGAAATTAAGACATATTTACGATTTTCTGTCTGAAAGACGGGGCGGACATCTAAGCACTCGGACATTTGGGCACAAATGTTTAAGAGGCCGTATAACAATTGCCGTTTCTTGGTCCTATAATAAGAATTTGATCGAGGAAATGTTCGCCGTGTTACAATTATACTTAAATTTGGGGAAACAAAAGTACATTCGTGAATACCAAAAAAATTGCATAGCACATTTCTTCGGTTTCAACGAAACGAAGCAATTACACCAGAAGTCATACTATGTTCGGAAAAGGACGACAAGGAGGGATTTTTTTAATAACGCTCCACTTTTACTTGGGCACTAAATATTTACATAACATATCAAGTTATTAGTATTTCTCTTTTACATACTTAGGCACTAAATTACTATGCCTCACTCGTAGGCCCTTTTGACAGTCTTTTTTTCTACCGATGCCATATTCATAATGTTTATGTATCAACTCAAGTTAGTAGCATTACGCTTTTACTTTGGCACTAAATATTATTTCACAGGCCCTAGGCCTAGGTCTTTTTAACAGTTTTTGTTCTATGGATGTCACATTCATAACAATTATGTATCAACTCGAGTTAATAATATTGCGCTTTTACTTAAGCACTAAATATTATTTCACAAGCCCTAAGCCTTAACAGTTTTTGTTCTATCGATGTCACATTTCTAACAATTACGTATCAACTCAAGTTAATAATATTGCGCTTTTACTTAAGCACTAAATATTATTTCACAGGCTCTAGGCCTAGGCCTTTTTAACAGTTCTTGTTTTATCGATATCACATTCATAACAATTGTGTATCACTCAAGTTAATAATATTCAGCTTTTACTTAAGCACTAAATATCATTTCACAGGGCCTAGGCCTTTTTAATTGTTTTTACTCAAGTAATGTTATATTCACAATCTTTACATATCAACTCATTTAATAATATTCCGCTTTTACTTAAGCACTAAATATTATTTCACAGGCTCTAGGCCTAGGCCTTTTTAACAGTTCTTGTTTTTTTATCGATATCACATTAATAACAATTGTGTATCAACTCAAGTTAATAATATTCTGCTTTTACTTAAGCACTAAATATTATTTCACAGGGCCTAGGCCTTTTTAATTGTTTTTACTCAAGTAATGTTATATTCACAATCTTTACGTATCAACTCATTTAATAATATTCCGCTTTTACTTAAGCACTAAATATTAACAAAGAAAGGTAACTTGATCACGCTAGTTACGTTAACTGAAAACTTTTACAAAAAGTTTGTAAGTCAACTCAATGACTTGCAACTCTGAATCTCCTCTCTACATTCCGTTGATCTGGAGATCAATTCTAAGTTTTGGCAACAAAAATAGGAAAAATTCAAATATAGAATCTGGCAACAATCTTAGTCCTCCATTGGCGTGATGAAGACCTAAGATTAGGTTGAAAGCTTCCAACTTACGAACTTTTTGTAAAAGTTTTCAGTTAACGTAACTAGCGTGATCAAGTTACCTTTCTTTGTTAATATTGTTACGTGTTTTGCCCATAATCGTCACACTAAATATTATTTCACAGGCCCTAGGCCTAAGCCGTTTTAACAGTTTTTGTTTCTATCGATGTCATATTCATAACGTTTTCATATCAAGTCAAGTTAATAGCATTGTGTTTTTACTTAGGCATTAAATATTAATTCACAGGCCCTAGGCCTAAGCCTTTTTAGAAAATTTTAATAAGTGCAACACATTAACTTGTGCTGCTATTTAAAGTTATGCATATGACACAGAATAAAAAAAATGTTAAAAGGGTCTAGGGCCTGTGAATTAATATTTGGTGACTTAGTAAAAGTGTAATATTATTAACTTGATTTGATGTGTAAACATTGTGAATATGGTTTTGGTAGAGTAAAAACTGTTAAAAAGGACTAGGCCTAGGGACTATGAATCAATATTTTGTGCCTAAATAAAAGTGCAATGTTATTCATTTGATTTGATGTGTAAATGTCGTGAAATGACATTGCTAGAATAAAAACTGTTAGAAAGACCTAGGCCTAGGGCCTATGAATTAATATTTAGTGCCTAAGCAAAAGTGCAATACTATTAACTTGACTTAGTATGTAAACTTCATGAATATGGTACCAGTAGAATGAAAACTGTTAAAAAGGCCTAGGGCCTATGAATTAATATTTAGTGCCTAAGCAAAAGCGCAATGCTTTTAACTTGATTTCGTACGTAAACTTTAGGAATATGAAGTCGGCGGATTAAAAGCTGTTAAAAAGGCCTAGGTTTTGGGCCTATGAATTAAGTAAACGAGAAATATTACTAACTTGACATGTTATGTAAATATTTAGTGCTTAAGTAAAATCGCAACGTTATTAAAAAATCCCACCTTATCGTCCTTTTCTGAGCACAGCTGGAGTTATGCTGTAATTCCGTTGTTTCGTCGAACACTGTAGTTTTAAGAAATGTACTAAGTCATGGCAATTTATTTTTTCTACCTTTTTAGCTGTGTAAAAATACACAAAAAAATTTTATCAAGTGGGTGTGACAAATTGCTACTCAGAAATTCACACACCTATAAAAATCGCCATAGTTATTCTCGCTAAATCAGACCCCTCCCTTTAAATGAAACAACAACAACGAAAATATTAGGAGTGTAAATAGTGCAGGTACAAAAGTTAAGACAGATTTATTTGCTAAACCAATAACTGTAGAATAAATAAGAGACCCTACGATTTTCGTTAAGGACAGAAATAATTGTGATAGGTCGATAATTCTCAGTAGTCTTGGCTGCCTTTTTTGAAAACAGGAAAACTTTCGCTTTTTTCAGATCAGGAGGGAAAATACCAGTAATGAGAATTAGATTAAAAATATGAAGCAGCGGTTTAGCAAGCATCTCGCCACATCCTTTGAGAATGTATGAAGGAATTATATCAGGACCAACGGCTCTACTTCCTTTCAGTTTCTTGATAGCGTGCAGGATCTCATTCTCAGTGAAGTGGTCAATGTTAAGAATATCAAGCTGTTCGTACTGACCCTCGGCAGTTACAGGGCAAACATCCGGTTGGCGGGGGAAAGAATTCTCTCTAACGGAGACAGAACGGAAATAATCTGCAAAGACATTAGCGATGTTCTGCCCACCCTCAATCCGGATGTTATTGCGATTAACTGTATTGAGTGGTGCGCAACGCTTCTTATGTTGTGACAAGTTCAAACAAAATTTTATGAAAATTCATATGAATGAGATGAGAAATTAATTAGTGTCTCCCCCCCCCCCAACTCCCCGTTATTAGTCTTCTGCAAGTTAAACCAGTCTCTGAACAGATTTTTCCTATCAAAGATCAAATGTTTAGAAACATCCAAAAAAGAAAGAAAGCGCTATGGGGAACGTACACTTCCGGTCCCCCGATTTCTACCAAAATTTTATTGACATATTAAAGTATAATTTAACTCAAATATAAATTTTCGTACTGATAGCTACAATAGTTTATCAGCTACACAGAAAAATACTGTCGGAAAAGTGGTTAAGAGGAACCCCGATTTCTACCAAAATTTAATCAGGACAATATCTATGAAGCACCCCCCCCCCTTTAAATATACTTTTCTTTGCAATTCATCAAAATCTATCTAAAGCAATCTATTTAGAGATTACTGCAATGTTTTGACCTTCGTTGTTATAGTACCGCGATGTTATGTCGTAGACTCGTAAATATGACATGAATGGTAAGTCAAATAATACCCGAAAATTTTGAAATTTTGTCATCCAGGAGCGGAAATCGAACCCGCGTCTCTAGGATAGTGCTCGAGATGCTAACCACTATACCACCCAGAACGACAAATTTTCAGTTTCCGATTAATTTGAATATAACCATCACAGGATTCGCTAGTCGAAGCAACCGGCATTCATATATAGCAAATGTGGAGGATTAAAATTCATTCCCGTGATTACCTGGAGGCGCAGAATATCAATGAATGAAATACGGGATTACACCATTGTACAATACAAATTCGGAAGCTGTGAATCTGTGATTGACAGCTGATTCATTCCCGTGATAGTGCCTTCGGGCAATCGCCTGTTCCCCGGAGAGGCAAGAACACTATAACATTTCAAAAGTGTCTTGGTAGCAATACGTTACCAGCAGATTCTTTAACTCTTGCAAGTTACGTAGTTTTGCCGTCGCAGATGTGATTTGCTGTTTTAAAACAAACCAGAGACGTTCGATTGGATTAATGTCTGGGAAATGTGCAGGCCAGGGCAATGTCTGGAAGCGTTCCTCATGTTCTGCGAACCATTCTCGAACATTTCGGGCAGATCGGATTTGCTGTTCCAACACAAACCACAGATGCTTGATTGAATTGATGTCTGGGGAATTTGGAATACCTGGAAGTCTTCCTCATGTTCCTCGAACAATTCGGGCAGATCGGATTTGCTGTTCCAACACAAACCACAGATGCTCGATTGGATTGATGTCTGGGGAATTTGGAATACCTGGAAGTCTTCCTCATGTTCCGCGAACCATTCTCGAACAATTCGGGCAGATCGGATTTGCTGTTCCAACACAAACCACAGATGCTCGATTGGATTGATGTCTGGGGAATTTGGAATACCTGGAAGTCTTCCTCGTGTTCCGCGAACCATTCTCGAACAATTCGGGCAGATCGGATTTGCTGTTCCAACACAAACCACAAATGCTCGATTGGATTGATGTCTGAGGAATTTGGAATACCTTGAAGTCTTCCTCATGTTCCGCGAACCATTCTCGAACAACTCGGGCAGATCGGATTTGCTGTTCCAACACAAACCACAGATGCTCGATTGGATTGATGTCAGGGGAATTTGGAGTACCTGGAAGTCCTCCTCATGTTCCGCGAACCATTCTCGAACAATTCGGGCAGATCGGATTTGCTGTTCCAACACAAACCACACATGCTCGATTGGATTGATATCTGGGGAATTTGGAGTACCTGGAAGTCCTCCTCATGTTCCGCGAACCATTCTCGAACAATCCGAACCCTTTAGCATGGGACCTTATCCTTTTGAAAGGAGGCACTACTAGAGGGGAATGCCGTTGCCATGAAAGGATGTATCTGGTCTGCAATGATATTTAGATAAGTAGTAGAAGTCATTGTTTCCTGCACATGAATGACTGGACCCATGGTTTCCCAGCAGAACATAACCCAAATCATTAACTACCTCCATAAGTTTGTTTTCATCCCACTGTGCATGCTGATGTCAATACTTCCCCAAGTAAATGACACTCACGTGCCCGGCCATCCACATAGTGCAAAAGGAAGCGAAATTCATCGGACCAGACGAACTTCTTGCAATCATTCAAGGTCCAGTTTTAATGCTCGCGTGCCCATTGTAGATGCTCTCGACGGTGAACCGAGGATAGCATACGCACACGGTACGACACAGCCCCATTTTCACCACGGCTCGATGTACTATATTGTAACATACACACTCGAGTCACATTATTGTGACCACCTACTTTTAACGTCAACAGCATGTAGCCAAGGAAAGAAGGCACGTGTCGTGAGATGGCTTGGAGGGTGCACTGAAGTGCCAGAAAAACTGGTACAGACGAGCTTATGCAAAATACAAAGCAACGTCACCCATGCGCGTACTCTGTTGCGTCCGCCGGTGCGTATATAAAGCGATAGACATCCTTGCCAGCTTCAGTGCTGTTTTCGGCATGAGAATGACAAGTAATAACGATTTAAGCGATTTTCAACGCGGTGTCATAGTTGGCGCTCGTGAGATGAGCCATGGTATTTCGGAGGTAGAAACGAAGTTCGGATTTTCACGGACTACCATTGCAAGGTACTACAAGAATTCCGGCAAAAACTCCAACCTACGATACCAGTGTGGCCGTAAAAAGACATTGGGTTAACGTGACTATCGTTGGCTGTCAAGAATCGTTTCACGCGACACTCTCGCAGGTAGCATCGGAATTCAATGCTGGAGCCTCAACAAGCATCAGCGTTCGGACTGTGCAACGTACCCTGCACGATATGGACTTTGGGAGCCGACGCTCAACTCGAGTCCCCTTGATGGGTACACGACACAGAGCTATGCGCCTCGCCTGGGCATGGCAACACCGCCACTGGACACTTGATGACCGGAAACAAGTAGCCTGGTCTGACGAGTCGCGTTTCCAACTGTATCGGGCAGATGGAAGGATTCGTGTGTGGCGCAAACCCCAGAAAGACATGGATTCCGCCTGTCTACAGGGAACTGTACCGGCTGGTGGGGGGTCCGTAATGGTATGGGTGTGTTTAGCTGAACTTCACTGGGACCCCTGGTACGTCTGCATCCGCATCCTTTCGCTATGTGCGCATTCTTTCTGACGAGGTACACTCGTTCATGTCCTGCGTTCATGCTGATGGGTTGGGTCTGTTCCAACAGGACAATGCACCTCCACACAATTGTCGGCACGCCACATTATGGTTAGAGGAGCATTCATCTGAGTTTGGGGTGTTGCCATTCCCACCCAAGTCCCCAGATGTGAACGTGATAGAACACATTTGGGATGCCATGCAACGCGCTATCGCGAACACAGGAATCCGAGACCTGAGAATACACCCGAATTGTGGAACGCTCTGCAGGAAGTATGGTGTGCATTGCTTATAGCATATTTCCAGAAGCTAGTGGAGTTCATGCCCCGTCGTATTTCAGCAGTCCTGCGCTCCCGTGGGGGACCTACCAAATATTAGACTAGTGTACCAGTTTTTCTGGCACCTCAGTGTATATAGTGGTGTACCGGTAAAACTCGAGCCCCCCCCTCCCCCGCAAAAAATGTTTTCGGGGCCCTTTTGCAAAAATCCATTAGCTTTCAATTACTCATATTTTTAACTTCCATATTATTAACTAGGCCTTACGGGTGTTTTATGAAATAAAATTCTTTGGAACGTACGAGTATTTTTCGTAAAATCAAAATTCTTTCCCTTTGTTGCGTGAACACAAATGTGTACGTTATAGTTAAAATGATTGCCCTAGTTACAGATACAAATTACTACACAAAATACTTACGTCCAAGTTAATCATATCATTCAAAATTTATTACTTTAAAGAATTAAGGACTGCTTTTTGAAATGCTTCACGACTGCACACACAAAGCATGCAAATGTCGTGTGACAGTGTCTAATGACTTTTACGATTTATAGGAAATGTCACAACATAAGTAAGCAAATAACTAAGTAACGATTATGAACTGTAGCACAAAAAACGAAAAACTACTTAAATTATGTACTCTGGAATAAAAAAAAACACTTAACATAGTGTCACAATGTTTTGCACATAGTGAAAATTTTTTTTGACGCTTATAAAAAAAAATGACACAGGTCTCTGATTTTTCGCTCCCGCGAAGAACACCTTTTAATTCATTACGTTCGGAAGGGTGCATAGTTATCTGCAAACAACTGTAATACATAACTCCTTATCTTCATTGTTATAAAAATTCCGCTCGTTGAACTGATATTTTTTTCACGTTCTCTTTTTAACATACCAGCATAGAAACTATTCCAAGGGCCGTGAACTTGAAGCCCCTTGTAACAGCAAGGGCTATTGGCCTCAGGTTCCTTTGAATAGCTGCTTTCCCGTCATCCAGTTTTTATGAACAAAAGCAACGAAAATGATTTCTAAAGATTTTGCGTATTTACTGAGAAAAAATTGCTTTTCTTCTTAAAACTTTTCAAAGCTGCCTTATTCTTGGCTATTTCTTTAACCAGTTTAATATGAAGTTTCCGCAAAAAATTTTGTAAAATCTTTTTGCTCAGCCTAGAGGCCTCTTTCAACCATGAGCCCCCCCTGCACTGCGGGGGTTGCGGGGGCAATCAGTACGGTTTGGTCCCAATTGCGGACAGAACAACTTGGAAAAGAGGAAGAGTTTCAGTGAGAAATTAGGTAAACACCCCCTTTGGCGAAAAATTCAAGAACTGGGATTATAGAATGAATATAACAATTTACGAATCCAGTTCCATTAATGAAAACCTTCAGAAATTTTATGAATATTTCTTAAATAACTGGCTGGAAAATCCTGTAATAATTGTAGAAATGGGGAATTGCAACAACAAACGACACAGAACAAATAATGTCGTCTAAGGCTGGAACCATCGGTTAAATGCAGCTATCAAAAATCCTCGTACTAAAGTCGCGAAGCTTGAAAGATGAAGCGAGGCACAGCAACTTCTTGTACGTCAGAAAGTGCCTAAATCTCGAGGGCAAGAAAAGAATAAAAGCAACAATCAAATTGGATGAGCGGATCAGCAAAACTATGGCGAAGTTTTACACAACCGCGAATATCCGACGTTGTTTGAAGAATCTATCGTTCATTCAGAAGTTGAAATAATGAAGAAGAAATCAACAGCTACTTTCAGTTTTGTAATTTTATTTTGAAACTGTTATACAGTATAGTTATGTTTTTTTTTATGAGAATATTTGTGTAATCTATTTTAGTTTTTGTTTTGAATTAAAGAAGGTGAAATAAAATAAAACAGATCAATAAAAAATAATAACTTTTTCAGAAATAGGGGTTGAAAAAGTTATAATTACACTGGGAATTCATTCTCATAGATCGACTGGCCCCGGCTATATATTGTATACTTTTTTAAATAGGCTGATGAGAAGATATTCAAATAGAATGAAATAAATCGCCCATTTCTCCGTATACCAATCTTCCAATATTTGAATGACTTAAAATAAAATTCAACCCTTCTGGTGAGGGATTAGGAATGGGGTGTGTTTTCCTGTTTCCCTAATCCCTCACTAAGTCCTTTCCCCTTTTCCCAGTTGTAGACAGAACTGGGATATGTCCGCAATTGGCATTGCCCCCCCCGTCCGCAATTGGGAAGACACCATCAGTACGCCCCTGCATATATAAACGAGGTATCTAAAATTATTACGAAGTTGGGCACGTTAAGCCGTCGGACCCCAGGTACTGCCCCCCCCCATGTAGTAAATAAGGGCGTCTTCTACCTCGCTTCCGTGTCACTTTCCTATCGGGCACTCTAGCCCAAATCTCCTAGCTTCCTATTTCTGAGGGTTGTTTAAGACCTGGGGTCAGACACTCCCTTCCTAAAATCCTCTACATATGATCTGATCTGATCTGATGGGCACATTAAGCCGTCGGACCCCAGGTGCTGGCCCCCGGTAGTAAATAAGGGCGTCTTCTACCTCGCTTCCGTGTGACTTTCCTATCGGGCACTCTAGCCCAAATCTCCTAGCTTCCTATTTCTGAGGGTTATTTAAGACCTGGGGTCAGACACTCCCTTCCTAAAATCCTCTACATATGATCTGATCTGATCTGATCTGATGGGCACATTAAGCCGTCGGACCCCGGGTGCTGGCCCCCGGTAATAAATAAGGGCGCCTTCTACCTCGCTTCCGTGTGAATTTCCTATCGGGCACTCTAGCCCAAATCTCCTAGCTTCCTATTGCAGAGGGTTGTTTAAGACCTGGGGTCAGACACTCCCTTCTTAAAATCCTCTACATATGATATGATCTGATCTGATGGGCACGTTAAGCCGTCGGACCCCGGGTACTGGCCCCCCTGTAGTAAATAAGGGCGTCTTCTACCTCACCTCCATGTGACTTTCCTATCGGTCATTCTAGCCCAAATTTCCTAGCTTCCGATTTCTAAGGGTTGTTTAAGACCTGGGGTCAGACACTCCCTTCCTAAAATCCTCTACATATGATCATCATTTGATCATTTATTACGAAGATTTTTTAATGAGGGGTTTGTGTTTCTCGCTAAAAGTTTTTATGTTCTTAAAAGCTGAAAACTCACTTGTAAATGCATATCCATAGCATAAATATTAGTCTTCACAAGCAATAGCATTTCTATCCAAAAGCAGCTTCTGGTTTAGTTTACGAGCCGGAATATAATAACGAGGAGAAATTAACTTCGCGTTCGGTACACCGCTAGTGTTAGAAGTAAATTCCATGATGAAACAAACCGGTTTAAGGTGTTTTCTTTCAGTTAACTTTAATGCCTCTTCTTAATATTTCAATATAGGAATGAAATTTAAATCTGTGAACAAATTGTGTAATACACCTGGTGTTCATCAGATTCTAAACTGCGTGTGCACTAGTGCATTTAAATATTCATAATTAAGAAATATTTAACCGGATGTGTTACAAATGCTGGAAAGATGTAAATCTACCTACACTGTAAAAACTAAGTGGTGTAAATTCACGGAAAATTCCCGAAAATAATGTGCAGCAAAGTTGCTGGTAGGTGTCCGTCTTTAAACGAAATTTCCGTTTTGAAAAGTTTAAGTTTCGAACTTCAGTAATTCGACAGATTTCCCGTTGTAACAAATTCCGGTTATAATTTTTATATTTTTGTTTTAATTGGAGGTTCAACGACCACCGTGAGCAACTCAATGGGCTATAAGCAGTCGCCCGTCCCTAATTTAGGGCCACTGGTTCCAGAGAAGGGAGAAAGCCAGTGCCGTAAGACAAACACAACATCCATGCCTCATCGGGATTCAAACCCGGACCCATTTTGGACGAATGATCATAGGCCATCGCTTAGACCACTGCGCCACCGGGGCGGCCCGGTTATTTCAGGAAATCAGTTTCGGGATTTTCCGTTTTTATGCAAACATTTCCCCAAAACTGTATTAGCTTTTTAAGCAGTGTTTCTTTCCTGGAGTACGAAGTGAAATAATTCTTTCCCTTTGCCCCTGGTGGGCAACGAACTGGGGACGGACTTGAATGGTGATGATGAAATGTTTTTCGCTATCAAAGCAAATCAGTTAGACACTTTATTTTCTGTTGGAGTTTATCATTTTCTGAATACATACTAGCAACTCTATTTTTTCTGTAGGAGGACTTATTCGAAATTACGTATTTGTTTTATACTTCATTGTGATTTTTCGAAGCAACAGGATGTTTTGAAACTCGAGATCGCCTTCCCGGTGGCGCAGTGGTATAAGCGTTGACTTCTGATCATTCGTCCGAGATGGGTCCATGTTGGAATCCCGGTGAGGCATGGATGTTGTGTTTATCTTACGGCACTAGGTCTCTCCCTTCACTGGAACCAGTGACCCTAAACTAGGGACGGGAGACTACTTATAGCCCATGGAGTTGTTCACGGTGGTCTTTAAACCTCCAACCGGAAAAAAAAATCTCGAGATCTTTTTAAACTGAGAATGACTTTCAACTTTACAAAACCCCGAAATATAAAATTTAATTTTATATCTATAATACAGGGTGGCGCAAACAAAACTATGCCCATGGTAGCCCAATTTAATGATAACTTATTTGGTTACAGGTACTGACAATCTACAGTATTAACGGAACAATTTGTTACTTGTTAATTATAACTTTTTTGGTTACAGGTGCTGAAAATCTATCGATCTACATACCAGTTTACTTGTGAGGAGTCTCCCAGCAGCAGAAAAGATGGTCCTGACTTTGCAGCAAAGAATTTTCATCGTCGAGGCACATGTGAAGCATACGTCCTTTAAAATGTGTCAACAGGAGTTTCAAACAAGGTTTAAAATTCGACCACCAACGAAGGTGGCAAATAATGATTTGGTATAAAAGTGGCGTGCAACTGGTTCGGTGACAAATGTTGCCAGAAATTATGCCAAGCGCCTGCCTACTCCAGAGAACATTGAGAACATTCGCGAACGAATCTCACAGTCTCCTAAAAAATCTAAGCGTCGATTACCTCAATAAGCAGGAATTTCACGTTCTTCGTGCCAGCGAATATTGAAACTCGACATGGGTGCTAAATCGTACAAAATTTCTGCATTGCATCAGTTGCAACCTCAAGATAAACCCGCACGTATGCGATACTGCCTGTGGTTACAGGAAGAAATTGCATCTGGGATACTGGACATAAATCTCTACTTCATGAGTGATGAGGTATGGTTCCACCTAAGTGGATATGTAAATTCGCAGAACCGTCGATATTGGTGTGCAGAATATCCATATCAATTTGTGGAGACCTCTCTACATGTGCAGAAACTTGGTGTGATGTGTCAACACGTAGGATTATTACCATTTTTTCCCCACGAAACCATAAACTCAGCTCGATATATTGCAAACATTTTCAACTCATTTGTGAATCAGCTTACCAGCGAGGAGGAGACATATTGTTACTTTCAACAAGATGGAGCTACAGCTCATACTGCCCACCATTCAATGAAAGCGATTTGTGAGGTGTTTGAGGAAGACCGTGTTGTGAGTAGTGACCCTTGGCCTGCTCGATCCCCTGATCTGTCTGTGTGTGACTTTTACTTGTGGGGTGCACTAAAGGGTCAGGTGTATTCCGATAACCCGAGAACTCTTGAAGAGCTTCAAATCAACATTTCCGCTGCAATTGCTAAGATTACACCACAACAACTTCAAACTGTGTTCCAAAACATGCTGCGAAGAACCCGACCTCTGCCTTAATAATGAGGGCGCTCATTTCCAACACCTGCTGATGTAGGAACTGTCTTGAACACAATAACATTAAATAAAACTTGGTTGGTTGGTTGTTTGATTTTTATGGCGCAAGGGCCGAAATAAATAAAACTTGTGCTTATTTGATTTGTTCTTTTGGTATAGTTTTGTTTGGGCCACTATGGGTATAGTTTCGTTTGGGCCACCCTGTAGCTTTTGTCTTAAGGGGTTTACGGACTGATACGTAGATCCACACAGTAACATGTACAATAATTTAAGTGCCAGATTTCTTACAGTAACGAAATATACAATAGCTGGTGCGCCAAATCGGTGGAGGGGGAAAGGAATATCCGTTGCCGCAATAACCTAAATATCATGATCTCGCAACAGAACTTCAAAAGCAGGTCCTCCGATACATGATTGAAATTTATCAGTTAATAAGAGCTCAAGTATTGCAGCGAATCTCTCCTCTTACCAGAAATTTTGTGTCATATGGATACGGAAAAAGTGAGAATAGAATTTTCCTGTTAATATACGAAAGGAATTGAGGAATGGTTTCTGAAAATTCAGAATTTTCCTGGCTTATGAAAAATCAGTAAAATTTAGGTTATTTCTCTTTTTTTACGCTTTTCAACCGTAGGTTGAAGAAGCGTATATATGCTCCCGCTTTGTCCGTCTGTCTGTCTGTCCGTCCGCACGATAGCTCGCGTAAAAATGGTTCGATTTCGATGAAATTTTAGTATGTGGTAGGGGATCACTGGGAACGAACCCTGTTAAAAATGGACGAAATGGGGTCAAAGGTCAGGACATAGGGTCAAAGGTCAGGACATAGGAGCGGGATCCATTCCATTGCCCTTATGAGTCATAACTTGCCTAAAAACGGTTCGATTTCGATAAAATTTTAGTATCTGGTAGGGGACCACCTGGGAACGAACCCTACGGAAAATGGACGAAATGGGGTCAAATGTCAGGACATAGGAGCGGAATTCATTCCATTGTCTTTATGCATCATAACTTATGTAAAAATGCTTCGATTGCGACAAAACTTTATCATGTTATTCCGGAAGTATACTGAACCGGTTCTGTTAAACATCATCGCGATGGGGTCAAAGGTCAGGACACAAGAGCAAGATTTATTCCACAGCCATTATCCTCATAACTTGACTAAAAATGCTTTTATTGCGACAAAACTTTATCATGTTGTTCCGGAGGTATACTGAACCAATTCTGTTGAATATCATCGAAATGGGGCAAAAGTCAGGACACAGGAGCGAGATTTATTCCACAGCCATTATCCTCATCCATTATACTCTAGTAAAAATGCTTCCATTGCGACAAAACTTTAGTATGTTGTTCCAGAGGTCCATTGGTTAATCGAGACAGCATTTTATTTGGGGCACTTATTGAAGAACATCGCAAATTAGCTCGTGTTATAAAACTCGCATAATTGGAGCAGCCGGTAAATTGGGCCAAACTGTTCTATCCCCGACGTGTCCCAATTAATCGCAATCTATACTGTATTGAAAATTAAATCCCAACATTGCCAGTTAAACGAATGCATCTGCTCACAGTAATGTTAAATTATTGAAACAGATACACGCTTCGAAAACAGGATGAGTTGATTTACTGAACAAGTGACATAGTATTATCACACAGAGTAAACAATTTTCACACAAACTTTTTACCAAATTTCAGATTGCAAGGTAAAGAGAATTTAATTGCACTTTTCTTTAATGTTCATGAGCACTTTTTTCTCATCTATTGTGTTATTCGTACTCAATGAAAACTTCATTCTCAGATACATTAATTATGTATATCTTGCGTTTGAATGATAACATTTGGAAAGAAAGGCACCGCTCCTCTGGGAAAGATTTCTTTAACATGTTGCTGAAGGATAATTATTTTTCTCTACTGCAACATTGCTTTGCACAACCTAATTGTTATCTTATTGAAAATTATCAGGAGAACGCGAACTCATCCGAAACTGAAAGTAGTTAAAAATGAAATAACGAAAAGCTTCTTCAAGACTTATCAACACTAGTTATTTCCGGCACATCAAGATATTCTAGGTTAAACAAGGCTAAGAAATACTCTGCTTTCTTTTACCATATTTTTTATTTCATTCTTACTGAGTAGTTTTTGCGTGAATAAGAGAATCGACCAAATCGTAGACTGTGAAGACAGCCTATGAATAAACAAAACATGCCCGAGGCGCCAGATCCCTCAGAAGGTGCGAGTCACCGGGGCGGATGCGAGTCACAAGAGCATCCTTGTACAGTGCAAGGATGCAGAACTGGGCGAGAAAGGCCGCACTCCGGCATTCGTTGACAACAAGAAGTAGGAGACAATACTGGAGAGCGTACGATTGCAGGCATGGTGGGAAAGCCGATCACGTGGCCTGGTCCACCCGAAGGAAAGCAAACCATTTGGAAAGGCATACTTGCCAGGGAGCGTCCCGGCTGTGTATATCCGATCAACGTGGGTATACGGCCTGTCTATTGTCATCGGCGAACACTGATAAGCGAAATGTCCCTATCCTGGCGTACATGGCGTCCTCTCTCCGTGCTTGGTCCATCGCTATCTGCATTGTCCGCGGTAGCTCGGTGTACTGTCCCCTAGGCGCCTTCCACCTTCTAGGAAGCTTCTTCTAATCCCCTTGGGTCTGATCTTCTTCGCACTTTGCCATCGGCTGAGGCTGCCTCGACTGGTGTCCTTGTCCATACAAGACAACGGCCTTAACACAGGAGGAATGTACTTCGAATAAATATGAAGACATACAAAGAACTGCGACATCAGCTCTTCACTCCATACCAAAAGATGACCTCTGCAAGTCCTTCCTTTCGTTGGCTAATCGTGCGACTTCTTGTATTAACGCAGGAGGAATGCACTTCGAATAAATATGAAGACATACAAAGAACCGTGACATCAGCTCTTCACCCCAAACCAAAAGATGACCTCTGCAAGTCCTTTCTTTCGTTGGCTGATCGTGCCACTTCTTGTATTAACACAGGTGGAATGTACTTCGAATAAAATATATTCACGTAAGTTTTCCTGCTTTTCCAATTTTTTAAAATTCAGCCTCATTACTTAATTGCCGCACGGTGTATGTCCAAACAATGTTTTATTAAATTCTATATAAGTTTCATTGAAATACTTAAGTAATATCTCACTTCTTTAATGTACACTGAAGTGCCAGTAAAACTGGTACACCTGTCTAATACTTGGTAGGTCTCCCACGGGAGCGCAGGACTGCAGAAATACGACGGGGCACGGACACCAATAGCTTCTGGAAATATGCTGTAGGCAATGCACACCATACTTCCTACAGAGCGTTCCATAATTCGGGTGTATTCCAAGGTCTCGGATTCCCGTCTTCGATAGCGCGTTGCACGGCATCCCAAATGTGTTCTATCACGTTCAGATCTGGGGACTTGGGTGAAAATGGCAACACTACAAACTCAGATGAATGCTACTCTAACCATAATGTAGCTTCCCGACATTTGTGTGGAGGTGCATTGTCCTGTTGGACCAGGCCCAACCCATCAGCATGAATGCAGGACATGAACGGGTGTACCTCATCAGAAAAGATGCGCACATTTCGTTGGCCGGTCACAGACGTTTGTAGACGTACCAGGGGTCCAAGTGAAGTCCAGCTAAACATACCCCATACCATTACGGACCCCCAACCAGCCGGTATAATTCCCTGTTGACAGGCGGGATCCATGTCTTCATGGGGTTTGCGCCACACGCGAATCCTTCCATCTGCCCGATACAGTTGGAAACGCGACTCGTCAGACCAGGCTACTTGTTTCCAGTCATCAAGTGTCCAGTGGCGGTGTTGCCGTGCCCAAGTGAGGCGCATAGCTCTGTGTCGTGCACCCATCAAGTGGACTCGAGTTGGGCGTCGGCTCCCAAAGCCCATGTCGTGCAGGGTACGTTGCACAGTCCGGACACTGATGCTTGTTAGGCTCCAGCATTGAATTCCGATGTTACCTGCGAGAGTGTTGCACGCCTCTCGCGTGAAACGGTTCTTTACAGTCGACGATAGTCACGTTCACCCAATGTCTTTTTACGGCCACACTGATATCGTACGTTGGACGTTTTGCCGGAATTCTTGTAGTTACGGTACACCCTAGCAATGGTCGTCCGTGAAAATCCGAACTTCGTTTGTACCTCCGAAATACTATGGCCCATCTCACGAGCGCCAACTATGACACCGCGTTGAAAATCGCTTAAATCGTTATTACTTGTCATTCTCATGCCGAATTCAGCTCTGACAGCTGGCACGGATGTCTATCGCTTTATACACTGACGGAAAAAAATCCAAACACCAAGAAGGGGTTGTTTTAGATAAACGACAGTTGGTAGGCGGTGAGAGTACATCTGTAAGATAACGTCTATGCAAATGTCGCGCTCGGCGCATACATGTGGCGCTAATAGCGCCCCTCGGAACATGCAAAGCAGGTTTGCTGTAAATACGCGCTGTAACGTTCGTGAGTGTTAGTTATCGTTCAGATTCCACGTAGTGTGTTGATGTTAGTCAAGAATGCCTTTAAGAAGACGAAGAAGCCATTATCAACAGCTCACGGAGTTTGAACGAGGTCGTGTAGTAGGGGTACGAGAAGGTGGATTTTCGTTCCGCAATATTGCAGAACGACTTGGCAGGAATGTAGCCACTGTGCATGATTGTTGGCAGCGGTGGTCAAGGGAAGGTACTGCCTCAAGAAGACCGGGTTCCGGCCGGCCACGTGGCACTACTGAGAGGGAAGTCCGCCGTGTACGGCGTATGGCCGTGGCGCATCCTACCGCGTCTGCGGCAGCAATTCGAGCTGCAGTTGCCACCACAGTGACACAACGAACTGTTACAAATCGGTTACTTGAAGGACAGCTCCGAGCCAGACGCCCTGTAGCGTGCATTCCACTTACTCCAAACCACTGCCGTTTGCGACGTCAGTGGTGACAAGCTAGAGCTCATTGGAGGACGGAGTGGAGATCTTTTGTATTTTCTGATGAAAGCCGGTTCTGCCTGGGTGCCAGTGATGGCCATGTGTTGGTTAGAAGGAGGCCAGGTGGGCCCCTGCAACCAACCTGTCTGCGGCGGAGACACACTGGACCTACACCTGGAGTTATGGTCTGGGGAGCAATTTCCTATGACAGCAGGAGCACTCTCGGGGGTATCCCACGCACCCTGACGGCACAGTTGTACGTCGGTCTGGTGATTCAACCTGTTGTGCTGCTATTCATGAACAGCATTCCAGGGGGTGTTTTCGTTTTACGTATGGGACATCATTGGACGACAACTACAGCGTCACCCCCAACCAGCATTAACAATCCCTGTATTGACCGACCAAGTGCAACAGGCATGGAACTCAATCCCACAAACTGACATCCAGCACCTGTACGACACAATGCACGAACGTTTGCGTGCTTGCATTCAACATTCTGGCGGTTACACCGGTTATTAATGTACCAGCATTTCACATTTAAAATGGCTCTTCTCACGCTTACAATAAGCTGTGATCTTGAAACCTTAATCGATTAAATATGTTACCTATACAAATGTATTGCCGCCATTTCATTTCTCTACAACTATTTTTTCGTGGTGTTGGGATTTTTTTCCGTCAGTGTATACGCACTGCCGGGCGCAACCGAGTACGCGCATAGGTGACGTTGCTATGTATTTTGCATAAGCTCGTCTGTACCAGTTTTTCTGGCAGTTCAGTGTATGTTCACCAATGTATGGTTGTACTACAAAGAAAGTTCTTAACATGAATTTATTATGAAAAAGATCAGATCATATGTAGAGGATTTTAGGAAGGGAATGTCTGACCCCAGGTCTTAAACAATCCTTAGAAATAGGAAACTAGGAGATTTGGGCTAGAGTGCCCGATAGGAAAGTGACACGGAAGCGAAGTAGAAAGGGGGTGGAAAACGCTCCTATTTATTACCGGGGTCAGACGGCTTAACGTGCCCATCCGACGCACGGCGGATTTTTAGTGGTTCGAGCGTTCGTAACTGCCTGGGATGATCGAACCGGAGGTCTTCACCGTGGAAGCCGCGAACGTTGACCACTGGGCCACCCGCGGACCGGAAGTGGCCTAGTAAAAGCAAACTGAGACTATTATGCAAAAGCAATCTGAAACTGTAGGTGAAAAAAATCGGGTGGATCCTGACCCCTTTGGCTCTTCACTTTTTTTTTTTTTTTTTTTTTGATTGGAGGTTTAACGACCACCGTGAGCAACTCAATGGGCTATAAGCAGTCGCCCTTCCCTGAATTAGGGCCACTGGTTCCAGGGAATGAAGAGAGCCAGTGCCGTAAGACAAACACAACATCCATGCCACACCGGGATGCGAACCCGGACCCATCTCGGACGACTGATCAGCAGCCATTGCTTAGACCACTGCGCCACCGGGGCGGCGCTCTTCCCTTAAGTAGGCCCCTGTCCGGTATCAATAAAGGGCACACATCAAAATGAGAGCCTACGAATTAACGAGTTGAAGCCGTAGTGATTATGTGCAATGAAGGATATGCTTTGCTATATAAATATTTAACAGAGAAATTATTGTATTTCATAATCATTATAAATAAATCCTCATGTTGATAGAAATTTATTCTTGCTGGAATTTAATATTATTATGAAATTTAATACCAAACATTGTTTGATATCATTTTTGCAAACCCTAAATTTTCAATTTCGTTTTTCGATATGATTGAGAGAGAGAGAGATATATATTTTGAAGTCGTTTTATAAGTTGCAGATGCTTTGTAAATAAAGTAGTGATTCCTTGTTTACTGATATGGCCACTTGGTGTCGCCACTATTCAACTGATGGTACGGTTTTCATGCGATGACTCACCACGACGAAGAAAAACAACCTTACAGGGAACAAACAGGCTCTTATTTTGAAACGGGAGCGAGCGAGCGAGCGATTTTAACTTACTTCTAAGATAGCTGTTCTATTGTGCTTATTCGTTTTAAAATTTACTGAAACTGGATACTGTCTAAGAACTGATTGCTTTTTTCATCGATTGTCAGTCAATGACGGAAATAAAAGAAAGCTTAATATCGTGACCTGTGACATTTGCTGTGCGAACTATAACTCGAAAAATATGGTTGACTTTGCTTTTTGAGAAGAAATTTGGATTCGTAATCATGTAAGTACAATTAGTGTTTGAAAAATCTTATAGGGAATGAAAATAATGTTTAACACTATTTAACGGCAAAAATTATTGTTTTGGGTGAAACTCCTTTACAGAACTTTGAGATTTGCCTATTCACTCATAAAAATGGTTCGATACTTTCTGTCCTAATCTTCGCTTAAATCATTTATGACTGAAATCAGGAGTAATTTGTACCTAAGTATCGCTGGAATGATTTCTTTATAAATCGCACCGATTTTGTTCAACATGAGTATCTTTTTAGCAGACATCCAATCGAAAATATTGACTTTTTTTTCAGGTTTCAAACACAAACCCGTACATTACTCGGAACACTATGGCAACTGTTGTAAAAAATGGAAGTTTTAGCATGTTTTATCACTAATTAGTACGTACTCCGAAGAGGGTCTCGGATGTGCCAACGATGACCCAAAGTTATGCTTATCGCACACCTAATTTTAGCATTATTTAGAATGTGCTCAAAACTTTCCAACAGCGTTAGAAATTAGGTTATCTGATATGCCACATATGTGTCCTCCATGAAAGTGTTTCTTCGGTCATTTTGTCGTCCAATGGCAACAACGCTAGCGTATCGCACGGAGTACCGGTTTCAGATTTTATATATTGTGCAAGACTATTTAATGGTGTGTTGTTTCATTTCGAAGTGTTCCTACCGTGTGTACGTCCTGAAAAGTTTTCGTGTTATGCTGAACTGTGTGACGTATATTCTAATCTAACTTCATTTTTAGTTCCTTTTCCCATGCAAATTTGAGTTGTTGTTTTTTTATTTATTTTATTGTTTTTATTTTTTCGAAACGATGATTTATTGGACCTGGTGGTACAGAGACATGACAAACAGGAAGACTTGCAGATTTTTCACATCAACAAGCACATATCATACAGGGTTTACAGTAGTATACCAAATGATCAATTTACAGAGAGAGAGAGAGAGCCAGTGTTGATCAAGTAATACATTGAGAGCCAGTGCCGAAAGACAAACACAAACATCCATGCCTCACCGGGATTCGAACCCAGATCCATCTCTGACGAATGGTCAGAAGCCATCGCTTATACCAATGTGCCCCTGGGGCGGCTTTGAGTTTGTTCTCTTTTGCACTTCCCAACTTAACGTGATATCTTCTCTCTCACATGAATGAGGTTTGGCAATACCCCTGAGGTCAGTACGTAAGTGACGTATGCAAGTTGACAAGAACGAAAAGGAATATATATATATATATATATATATATTTGATTGGAGGTTTAACGACCACCTTGAGCACCTCAATCGGATATATGCAGTAATTTAGGGCCACTGACTCCAGGGAAGGGAGACAGCCAGTGCCGTAAGACAAACACAATATCCATGCCACACCGGGATTCGAACCCGGACCCCTTTTGGACCAAGGATCAGAAGCCATCGCTTAGACCACTGCGCCACCGGGGCGGCTTTATATAAATTTTGCGACGTAGTTGTTTGTGTGTGGAGATCCTGAATCTTTGCTGAGCGTATTGTTTGTGAATTTATATTATTTATTGGCGTCTGCATGTTGTAAAGGTGTGAGTAATATACTACTGATTGATTACTAGTGGTGGATTAACGACGTTGGAATATACCATGATTTCTTGAAGTTGGATGGAAATAAAAGATTAACAAGTACCAACGCTTGACATAATTTAGAGGGAACGCCTATTCCGTTATTGGTGAAGTTGACATTTAACACATGTAGTGTTTAGCTAGTTAGAAAAAATTAGGAATAGACTTACACTACAACTGTTCTTTTTGTGTGTTCAGGAAAGGATCCTATTCTATTACAGACACCGGACAAAAAATTAGTCACCTCCAGAAATTTACTTTTACTACTTAGTTACATAGCCGTGTGCTGAAATCACAGCATTAATTCTTACTGGAAGAGATTCAACAAGATTTGAATAACTTGAGTCAATGTTTGACCATTGTAAGAACAGATTCTTTCGCAATTCATTGAGTATCCTGCGTTGCTGAAGTTTGGTTTTTACTCTTCGTTCAAAGTGGTCCCATAAATTCTCGATGAGATTTAAATTTGGCGATTTAGCTGGCGAGTTCATGTGTCCCAAAGTTGTATCATGCTCTTCACACCAATCCATAATAATTTTAGCTGTATGAATCCTACAGTTCTCATCCTGGTAAATCGGATAAGTTACTTGATGAGGATTTTGCAAAAGTTGTGCACAAGGAAACACATGATTGTCTAAAAATTTTCTGTAAGTATGCTGATTCATCGTATTCTTCACCTCTACTAGTGGGCCCAATTCACAACCATTAAAACAACCCCACAGCACTACAGGCCCAACTCCTTTGAAAAAAATATTTGAACACGCTTAGAATTGAATGTTTCTTTAGACCTCCTCTTGATCCTACGCCTTGTGTCATTTGAGTATAGGCAAGAACTCTTTGAACGCACTCAGGATTGAATGTTTCTTTTTACCTGTTGACTCTACGCCTTGCGTCATTTGAGTATAGGCAAGAACTATTTGAACACACTCGGACTTGAATGTTTCTTTAGACCACCTGTTGACCCTACGCCTTCCGTCATTTGAGTATAGGCAAGAACTCTTTGAACACACTCAGGATTGAATGTTTCTTTAGACCTCCTGTTGACCTTACGCCTTGCTCATTTGACTATAGGCAAGAACTCTTTGAACACACTCAGGATTGAATGTTTCTTTGGACCTCCTGTTGGCCTTACGCGTTGCGTCATTGGAGTATAGGCAAGAACTCTTTGAACACACTCGGACTTGAATGTTTCTTTAGACCACCTGTTGACCCTACGCCTTGCGTCATTTGAGTATAGGCAAGAACTCTTTGAACACACTCAGGATTGAATGTTTCTTTAGACCTCCTGTTGACGCCTTGCTCATTTGACTATAGGCAAGAACTCTTTGAACACACTCAGGATTGAATGTTTCTTTGGGCCTCCTGTTGACCTTACGCGTTGCGTCATTGGAGTATAGGCAAAAACTCTTTGAATACACTCGGAATTGAATGTTTCTTTAGACCTCTTTAAACACACTCGGAATTGAATGTTTCTTTAGACCCTACGCCTTGCATCATTTGAGTATAGGCAAGAACTCTTTGAACACACTCAGGATTGAATGTTTCTTTAGACCTCCTGTTGACCTTACGCTTTGCGTCATTGGAGTATAGGCAAGAACTCTTTGAACACACTCGGAAATTAATGTTTCTTTAGACCTTCTGTTGACCCTACGCCTTGCGTAATTTGAGTATAGGCAATATTTGGATTCATCAGACTGTATGACAGCGTTTCACTGATCAACAGTCCGAGCCCTGTGGGCTTTCACCTAAGCTAATCGAGCTTTTTCTGAAGTCAACACGTCTTGTAACTCTACTCCAGATATCCATTCGATGATTCGCAATGTTCGATCAGTTATATACGTGTGAGGTCCATTATTAATAGACTGGAGAAGTTCCCGCCGCTTTGTTTGAAATCTGTTTTCGCTGACCAGGCAAGAAATACTGCGCCAGTCACGACTTGTCAAAATGATGTTTCGTCCACAGTTTTTCTTTTTATTTTCAGTCCAGTTTAACTTACACTAACTTTTAAAAACACCTAGAACTGTTATTTTGCTAACACCTGCAAATTCAGCAGCATCTTTGATGCAGCGTCCTTTTGACCGGCCGAAAGCTATTACACCTTTTTGTCAATCACTTACATCTGTCTTTCGGCCCATTGATTTTAATTTTTCAAAAATTTAAACTTAAAATTTTGCCTGTAGAAAGAAATAACATAAAATTCAATTTTTAAAAATATTACTCAGGGTTTAAATTAAAAAAAAATGCTTTGAAATACGTTTAGCGTTGTATGAGACTTAATTGCCGCTTCTAAAAGTCGGATCATGAAAAATTCTCTTTTCATCGGAATCTGTTATCTATACGAACATTTTTATGTGCTGTGAAAACAGGAATTTGTCTGTGACGAGATCGAATCTGAGTCTCCTCGCTCCGGAGTGAGTTACTGTAACTGACTAAGCTACACCGACAGAATATATCGGTGCAGATTTGTTGTTTTGACACGTGCTTCACCTCTGCAGTAAGTCGCATCATTTCCCTCTTAATTTTCTTTTTTTTTTTTTTTGACGTAGGGCTACGTCTAACAGCGCGGATAGTATGGAGAGACTTATGGCCGAATGCCTGTGACAAAAATAGGTCCCAACTAAAATCATTATATCGTTAAAAATACGTGCCGCACACTAATCGTGTTAGCATATTTGCAATCATCATGGAGTCCAGTTCGTGTACTGCGCAATACATCGTGCGCGCGACGCGCCCCTCGCTCCCTGTGCGCCAGGGGAGATGATGCAATATTTCTGGGTGTGCCGCCGCGTTTGACTCATTCTATCTTGGTAATCGTGAGCGCAACACGAAAAGCTTTAAAGCTCTCGACGAAATCTATTCAAATATACGAAGAACATTTCGGAGTGTTGTTTTTTTGTTTTTTTTAATTGGAGGTTTAACGACCACCGTGAGCAACTCAATGAGCTATAAGCAGTCGCCCGTCCCTAATTTAGGGTCACTGGTTACAAGGAAGGGAGACAGCCAGTGCCGTAAGACAAACACAACATCCATGCCTCACCGAGATTCGAACCCGGACCCCTTTCGGACGAATGATCAGATGCCATCGCTTAGACCATTGCGCCACCCGGGCGGCCGCAATGAACTGAACATTTTAAACATTGTTTCTGTGAACCAGCGAACACGTTTGACAATATCGCGGCTTGTCTGGACAACCGTGAGTACAAAACGACTGTACGTGGTATCGTTTTAAAGCTCTCGACGAGATTTATTCAAATATACGAAGAACATTTCGCAGTGGTTTGAACTGAACATTTCAAAAATTGTTTTCATGTGAACCGGTGAACACTTGACAATATCGCGGTTTATCTGGGCACCCGTGAGTGCAAAACGACTGTGCTGCGTGGTATCGTTTTAAAGCTCTCGACGAGATCTATTCAAATATATAAAGAACATATCGTAGTGGTTTAGACTAAAATTAAAAAAAATGTTTTCGTGTGAACCGGTTAACATTTTTGATAATTCGCAGAAAGAACGCAAGCAACCGTGGAGAAAATCATAACGAGAGGCAAGAGCAAGTGTTGAGGAATGTAAGAAGCTCAGCTCAAGAAGACAGAGCACCACGTTAGGTAATGCGTGTATCGATCTGCTTTGTGTTCGCAATGCATTATTTATGTAAGCTACTTTTCATATCATAGACCTGTGTTGGCTATAACAAATTAAATAAACGCTTTGAAACAATACTCGACTAACTCATTTCAACTCTCCGATCTGCAAGTCGTAGTCCTACTTTCCAAACTGACGGCTCAATCAGAATTGAGACTGCCTGTATTTTTTTGAAGCGAAGAAGGATATTTCATTAATTCCAGACGATGTGTTGAACGAACATCACACATTTTTCGAAGACCCCAACGGCCAGTAGATCCATTTTTACATTCAGTGGGCCAACGTGAAAACAGGAATTCGTCCCTTACAAGTATCAAAACCGCGTCTCCTCGCTCCGGAGTGAGTTGCTCTAACCGGCTAAGATATGCCGACGGAATGTGTCGCTGCAGATTTGTCGTCTCGACACGTGCTTCACTTCTGTATAGTACGCCATAGTGCATTTTGCAGTAACGATTTATTTTTCCATCTGGATTTCTGTAACCTTAACAACACTTTCTATAGCTTTTCACGTGCAAAATGTTTCCACTAGATTGTGTGAAATTTGATGTTTTAAAATAATACCGACTGCATATTTGAGAAACGCTTTAAAATGCGTTTAGAGTGGTTTGAAATTTTATTAAAAGACGTAGCTCCAGTGCATTCTGTCGCATAATGCATAGCATTATGAATGCACAGCATAAACGGTTCTGTGTGCGCGAGTGGTTTCTATTATGCCTACCTGTTTTAGAAAACATTAGAACAACACTGTTGTGAAAAATGAAATGACCTGTTTTTCATCGGGACTTTTCAGTTGCTGAATGCATCCACTGTTACATGCAGGTTTCTGGCAGACTCATGAGCACAGCTGGAACTGCTTCCAAAAATATCTGCAAAGGATCCTCGATCTTATTTTGTCTGCCATCTTCTCCGGCCAGCTGCTCAGCTCGTTCCTTCGCCTAAAGTCTGCAAACGGGCCATTGAACGAGAGGGTTCTCATTCGAGCAAACGCGAAAGTTGTGCCTGCTTGCTCAATTATCTATCCTTCACACTTGTTGGCTTCCAGGTGATATATGCGTACTAATTTGCTTCAGGAATCCCGATAAGAAGGGGCATGAATGTGCTTCAAACAGTGCATTTACTCTAGGATTGCTTTTGAAATCATTTTCTGAACGCTTCTCCGCAAAACGATGCCTAGTTCAATGTTGCAGTTAATTCCTTTTCAGGATGTTCTATCTGGAAAATCGCCACCTTGCAGGGTAAGTTCGTTCATTCAGAGTATTTTAAAATTTATATGACACAGTGAAAAAATTAAGGGGTGTGAATTCACGGAAAATTTCGCCGGTAAGTGTCCGTCTTCTAATGGAATTTCCGTTTTTAAAAGTTCCAGTTTTTTTACAGATTTTCCGTAGTCAGTAATTCCGTTTATTTCAGAAAAGTCCGTTTCAAGTTGTTTTCGTATTTAGACAGAAATTTCAAGAAGTCCAACAAACTGAATATTTCAGCCCTTACGCGAGAGAATCCTTCTGCGCTGGTGATCGAACCCACGTCGTTTGGGTTGAAGCCGCGGGTCTTAACCACTGAGCCAGAAAGTCACAGGAATCAGACTCACGTTCAAGATAAAACTAATAGGGCGATGATGAATATTTTCCCATTAATGCGGCTGATTTAGTCACTTTATTTTCTATTGGAGCTTATTATTTTTTTGAATACGTTTTTAATAATCTTGTTTTTTCTGTAGGAGGTCTTATTACAAATTGCGCTCTTTTTTTATTTTTGCATCGTGCTTTTTCGAAGCAACAGAATGATTTGAAGTTTGAGATCTTTTTCAACTGACAATAAATTTCAATTATCTTTAAGAGAAGGTGCAATTTACTGTTTCATAATATTATTATTGAGCAAAACTTCTAAATATACAATTTACTCTTGATAGCTATATAGATTTTGTCTTAAAGACTCCACAGACTGATACATAGACATCGCACAATCACCTGTACAATAAATTGCAATAAATTAAGTACCCGGTTTCTTACGGTAACTCAATATACACTATATTGACAAAAGTCACCGGACACCTAGAAGAGAAACGCAACATAGCATTTCTTGACATATATTAGTACGGTATTGGCCCACTTCTGGCCTTAATGCATGCACTGACCCTTCGAGACATGCTTTCGACAAGGTTTTGGAACACAGCGATAGGTATGCGCCTCCATTCAGTACATAATGCTGCTGCTAACTGTTGCTTAGTAGTAGGCCTTGGTTCTAAACTTCTTATGCGGCGCTCTAATTCATCCCATAGGTGCTCTATGGGATTAAGATCAGGGATCTGTGCTGCCCAGTCCACACACGATACGGAATTATCGTCAAACCACGGCGTAACAGTTTTTGCTTTATCGTTCGGTGCATTTTCCTACTGGTACCAACAAGGCTCGGTAAATATTAATGGATATATATCCCTTTGTGCTACCAGTTCAATGATTGAAATACATTTTGCAATGTGGCATTAAAGAGTTTGGGAGATATGGTGTCACCTTGTCTCACTCCCTTTCCAATTTTTATTGGTGCTGTATCCTCAAATATCCGAACCTTTACACTTGCATTTTCATAGGTGTTATTAATAATGTTAATGTACGCATCTTCAATACCGTAGGATTTCAAAGCCATTGTAACTGCTGATGGTTTCACGGAAATCGAAGGCCTTTTCATAATCAATAAAAGCCATGCTTACGGGAGTTCATATTCCCTCGTCCTTTCAGTTAGTTCTCTTAGTACATGAATGTGATCTATGGTGCTGTAGCCATTCCTGAATCCAACTTGTTCTGTTGGTTGAGACTTCCAATGTTACCTTCAAGCGATGTGAAACAACCTTAGTGAAGATTTTATAAACCACTGAAAGGAGGGTGATGGGCCTGTAGTTCCTGAGATCCTCAATATCATCTTTTCTATGTAGCAGGATCATCGTAGAACTATAACGAAGTAAATTTCTCCGTCATTTTTGGTCTACGTCGGGATTCGAACCCGAGTCCGCTTATTCCGGAACAAGTCGCTACGCAGACGTTCATTCTGATTGCTATGTGCTTTTATGTCGTGTGCGTCCTGCTGGCAGGTACGTCACATCTCCCCCCCGAAAGAGGGCCGGGGGCATGGCCCACGGGTCAGCCGTGACCATGAATCGTTGCAGGCAGCCATCCACTGTAGAACGTGCACTTGAGAACTCCCAGTCAAACTGGTGTGTGGAATGCAACGTCACACACTTTTATTTTTCGAAGCGCTGGAGAAGGGATTCTCTGATTTTTCTCTCTCGCGGTGTGGAAATAACAGCACACCATTGCGAGATTTTGAACGGTCGGGTCATCCGGATAGTTCGGGCGCCATTATAGCGAAGTAAATTTCTCCGTCATTTTTGGTCTACGCCGGGATTCGAACCCGAGTCCGCTTATTCCGGAACAAGTCGTTCTACCAACTGAGCTACGCAGACGTTTGTTGTGACTACTATCTGCCTTTATGTCGTGTGCGTCCTGCTGGCAGGTACGTCACATCCCCCCCCCGAAAGAGGGCCACGGGTCATCTGGATAGTTCGGGCGCCATTATAACGAAGTAAATTTCTCCGTCATTTTTGGTCTACGCCGGGATTCGAACCCGAGTCCGCTTATTCCGGAACAAGTCGCTCTACCAACTGAGCTACGCAGACGTTCATTCTGATTGCTATGTGCCTTTATGTCGTGTGCGTCCTGCTGGCAGGTACGTCACAGAACGCTCGATGATCCTGCTAGTACTCGCCAAGCGGGTTGGTGAGTATGGGATAGCATTTCCTCTTATCCCGGTGGTATAGTTATACGGCTATGTGTCAGTCGTCAGAGCCCCTTTAGTGGAGATTTTATAAACCACTGAAAGGACGCACCACGAGAATGCGGGGTTGTCAAGGAGAGGCTATGCTATATTACGCATCACGTGACCTTGCATCCCATATCACAAATATGCTTCGTTAATTCACGAAAGAAATCACAGAAAGTGACTGGAATTTCAGAACATTTTTTACAGTGCATGGCTCAAGACATTTATTCTTAACGAATGGCAGCACGGTTTTTGTACTGTAATAACTAGGGCTAGGATTAATATGTAATTAAATGTTCGTACACATTTTTACATATTAGACGTTTTTCCTGTTGTTATGCATATTTGCTGTTTTACTACATATATTACATATTTTCACATTACTTAAAATAGTTTTACATAAATCGCCAGGTTTTACGCAAAACGTCCCAATACTTTCTGTTGTAGCAACCTGTGAGCCGATAGATGGCAAGTTTCGAGTTTTCAAGTTTCGCAAAACGTCAAAACCGACAGATGGCAGCAGCATAACGCAACCAGACTGCTTCCTCATCTCAGATGAGAGATCAGGAAAGCAGACTGAGTCATCTGCCATTTAATGCGTAGTTTCGTATCCAGTTTCTTCCTTAATCATTCCGTTCACGTCACTGTTAAAAGTTTGTTTTTCCTGTTCAAGTTGTTAAGTAAATCGACATGCACAAATCAAAATCAAATATACCATCCAAATTAAAGTCATTTATTAACGAGTTTCCCGACGAAGGACTGAAAACTAACGGAAATATTTTGTTTTGTGGTGTGTCAGACTATGGAAATATTAGGAAAGGTACCAGGCCGCATTGGGGAAATTGTAAAACACAAGATGTAAAAAAATCCAGGTATAGAAACCATTACAATTATAAAAAACATTCTCCAGAGAGCTTCAGCTGGCAGTTGTGATGTTTAAAGTTTTCGCCAATCAACATATGGCGGGGTTAAAGTTTTCGTTAATCATCATGTTTCTTCGAGAGGTCGTTCTGCCAATTTAAAGATATTTTGAGAGAAAACAGAAGGAGCTTTGTTTTTGACAACCTGAAGCGCTATGTTGTTGCTAGTTGTAATGTCAGTAAGTTAGTTCAAAACCCTGGTTTTCACTAAAGTAATTTAAAATTTGTAACGAATTTTTTTTTAAATTTCTTATGACTGTTTAAGTAAAGAACTTATAGAAAGTTATGAAAAATATAAAAAGAAATACACCGACGAGCCATTACATTATGACCACCTACCTAATAAGCTGTAGGACCTCCTTTAGCTCGCAAAACAGCGGCCATTCGGTGAGGCATCGATTCTGTGAGGTGACGATAGGTATCCTGTGGTGTTCTTACTTTTCGCGTTCCAATTCAATTTCGGTAATTATAGGTATTTATATTTAACTTCTTACCTCTTCCGTGAGTCCGTGTACGGGCTCTCCAGCAATCCAACATCTTCTTTGGTTCTGTTTGCAGAACCAAAGAAGATGTAGGATGCACATTAACATATTCCAAGAGAGTTGCACATCAAAGGTATACTAGAAGATGTAGGATGCACATTAACATATTCCAAGAGAGTTGCACATCAAAGGTATACTAGAAGATGTAGGATGCACATTAACATATTCCAAGAGAGTTGCACATCAAAGGTATACTTGGTGAATTTAATTTATTGCAGATCATTTTATATGAATTAGATGTAAATGCACAAACACTCACACACACACACTGAATATTTCGTCGTTTGTCTTTCGTGTCATAATTCTTAACATCATCAGTTCTTACATTACGGCCTCTGCCACCTTTAACACGCGTCCTCACATGTCCGCAATCTTCTCACATCTCGCGTTCGCCTCCTCTGCTGCGCCTCCTGTCGGCGAAGTCCCAACATCCTCCGGCTCCAAAGAATTGGGTTCAATCTTTCCTAAGTCCAGCTCTAGAGGGTAAAGGTGTTGTACTGGTCTTTTGATCAATGTTCCACCCCCCCCCTTCCCCAGTGCGAGCGAGTGGGAGAATAGTCGGTCCCAAAGTTAAAGTGCCGCCCCGGTGGCGCAGTGGTCTTAGCGATGGCCTCTGATCATTCGTCCGTAAGAGGTCCGGGTTCGAATCCCGGTGAGGCATGGATGTTGTGTTTGTCTTACGGCACTGGCTCTCTCCCTTCCCTGGAACCAGTGTCCCAAAATTAGGGACGGGCGACTGCTTATAGCCCATTGAGTTGCTCACGGTGGTCGTTAAACCTCCAATAAAAAAAAAGAAAAAAAAGTTAAAGTTGAAAAGCAAATCCTCTTCCCCTCGGATGGGGTAGAAAGAGGATGGATGTGGTGGGGAGGATCCAAGGCTACAAGGTCGCACCCAGCAGCTTTTGTGCTTAGAGAACAATGGTGTGTGGGGGAGTGAGGGAATGTGAAAGTCGCGTCTTAGGAGAAACGAGAGTTAACTTCCTGGAATTTTTTCTCACATCTGGCGTTTCTTGCAATGTATATTCTTACTCTGTGCTGCGTGCGATGTTAGTTACTGTATAAACAGGAATCACATAGAAAGTTAAAAAAATGTCTAAGAGAAAAGTTTTATCCGTGAACGATAAAGTCTCCATCATGAGGGAGTTGGAAAATGGCGAAAAAAATGTTGTGATATGCAAAAAATACGAACTGTCATCTTCCACCGTTTCAACCCTTCTTAAAAATAGGGAAACATTGTTGCAGGCATTTGAATGCAATGTTACGTCTAGCAAAAGACTGAAGAAATACCAGAAAACTGACATAGATGAAGCCTTATTAAAATGGTTCACTGTTCAACGAAACACTGGCTTACCAATAAATGGCTCAATAATGAAAATTCAAGCTGAAAAATTTGCAGTTCAACTTGGTTACGAAATTTTTTCGTGTTCTAATGGGTGGCTTCAAAACGCGACACAACATTTGTTCTGGAAAAATTAGCGGGGAAGCGTCATCAGTGGATACAAAAGAAACTTCATCATGGTTGAAAACAGTGTGGCCGGAACTTCAGAAGAACTACAGTGATGATGACATTTATAATGCGGATGAAGCAGGTATGTTTTATAATCTAACTCCCAATCAAACAATGAAGTTCAAAGGTGAGAAGTGCACAGGGGGAAACTTCAAAAGAATCGCCTGACTGCGTTAGTGTGCGCTAATATGTCCGGCTAGGACAAGAGGAAATTGCTAGTGATTGGAAAATCTGCAAAACCAAGATGTTTTAAAAACGTGAAATGTCTCCCCCTTTCTTACAGGTCCAATACGAAAGCATGGATGACATCGGACATTTTTACAGCTTATCTTAGGGAGTGGGACAAAGAACTCCGAAAAAAAAAATCGTAAAATTATTCTCGTTATAGATAACTGCCCAGCACATCCTCATGTTCAAAACCTGACTAACATTCAGCTTATCTTCTTGCCTCCAAACTCCACAGCCTTGCTACAACCAATGGACTAAGGAGTTATTCGAAGCCTTAAATGCCACTACAGACGGGAATTAATCCTACTGATGTTAGAAAAGATGGGAAAAAAAGGTTAAAGTGAAAATTTCCATTCTTGATGCAATTGAATGCTGGCTGATGCTTGGGGACGAGTATCAGAATCTTGTATTCAGAACTGCTTCAGAAAATCAGGGTTGGATAACACAAGTCGCAGTGATGACGAAATGGACGATATCCCCCTTTCTGAGTGGTTAAAACTACAGAACATTACACGTTTTAATGATGTCCCTGAAATTGATGACTTTGTTACCGCTGATGATGCTGTAGCTACATCGGGCATCGTTTCTGGAGATCACATTGTAGAGGAAATTGAGGCATAAACAATTGCACAGGAAAGTGAAGAAGAAAGTACTCAACCACTGTCATATGCATCAGCCATTGATTATACGGAAAACCTCCAACGTTTCTTCTAGGCAACAGATCACTGCGATGACGAGGTGTTTACTGCACTGAGTGTTATTCGCAGAAAATTAAGGGAACAGAAGTAAACCATAAAACAAAACAAACAACTATAGACTGTTTCTTCAAAAATGTTTCCAATTAGTGGATTTGCTGCTACTGTTCCATTCACTTCAGGTTTTGTTGCTACTGTACTTTAGAATTCATGTAAGTTTCTGTTTAATTAAAAAACTTATTTTTTTATTTAATTTGTATATGCAATCGTTATGGATAGTATACAATTGTATACTGTATTTTCCTGCATATAGTCTGCCCCACGTAGAGTCCGAACAAAACCATTTGCGCCTCCGAAAAAGAAAAATTTACGAGATAGTCCGTACTTCGTTAAAAAGCCGGGGGTGGGGGTGGGGGGTAATTATTGCATTTGTACCCAAGCAGTGACTTTTTTTTTCACTGACAGAAAACCTTTATTTGTCACTGATGTCTTTAAAGATTTTTTACGGATCCGAATGCGACCTTCACCCCGTTTGTAAATCGCCTAGAAGAACGAGGTTAAAGCGTCAGTCATGTTCATTCCACAGATAAAAGTTGCACCGCGCTCATTCTCGACGGGGGGGGGATAAGAAGGGGAAGACTACCTGCAAACAGATTGAAAAAAAAGCTAACAAATAATCGGCCTCTGGAAGGTTCTAAAAGAAATGACTTCTTTAACTGTGCAGATCCCAAACTTTTTTTCGTTCACTTTAAATTCCCTAACTGCCGCACAGTTGTTTGTTTTCTCTGCAAATGGTGTCATACTTTTTCTTGTTTGTGAATCCAGCAGTATAACTACCTACTTCTTTATTACCAGCCAACTCAAATAAACAACAGTGAAGAGACAGAGCCTTGATCATAAACAAGTACGGGGAGACGCGAGGGGGTATGAAACAGGGGGTAGATGAAAGACCTCCGTCAATCAAACACTGCCCAGCCAAAGAACGACAGCTGCTTCGAAGAGGGATCCCCCCCCTCTCTCTCCCAGACTTCTGCTACTGCCGTTCTACATGTATGAAAAAAGATGCAGGCAGTGAAGTTTTAATTTTCTTCTGAGCTCGCCCTGGTAAGCTTCCGTCTACAAACGCAAAACTATTGTTTTTAAAATGCTAATTTTTAAGGTGCGGTGGGCACGAAAATTGAGGTACATACATACAGTATGTATGTTACTGTATTTGAGTGCAACAATTAAAAAAAATAAATACGGTACTATTGCCAGATTGTCCGCACCCAACAGTTTCGCAGACAAAAAAAACACAGATAGTCCGTGGACTGTACGCAAGAAAATACATACTACATGTACTATGTACCTTGTCATTATCATTTAGGCTTATTTTTCCACATTGGGTTGGTTTCGCACTGAAACGGATTTAGCGAGCATTTTCGCCAGTCCCGGGCTCCTCGTTAAAAGCGGGCACGACTGTATTTATATTTAAATTCTTATCTCTTCCGTGAGTCCGTGTACGGGCCCTCCAGCAAACCAACATCTTCTTTGGTTCTGTTTGCAGAGTAGGATGCACATTAACATATGCCAAGAGAGTTGCACATCAAATTTAATTTATTGCAGATCATTTTATATGAATTAGATGTAAATACACAAATACTCACACACACTGAATATTTCGTCGTTTGTCTTTCGCGTCATAATTCTTAACATCAGTTCTTACATTACGGCCTCTGCCGTATGATCTCTGCCGCCTTTCCCAGACGTCCTCACATGTCCGCAATCTTCTCACATCTCGCGTTCGCCTCCTCCGCTGCGCCCAGTGTCGGCGAAGTTCTAACATGGGGTATCTGGTAACATAATGTCAACAGCAGGTCCTCCAGTTACCGTACATTTCGGGATGGTGGTGATTTAGCGCGAACCCGCTTTTCCAAGACGAACCACAAATGTTCAATTGGGTTCATGTGAGTGAGATCGACGAATCGATCCCCTCTCCGGACGGACCACCGGTAGAGGGGGATCGACTCGTCGAACCCCTCTACCGGTGGTCCGTCCGCAGCCGCTCCGCCGTGTGGCAGTGCCGTCGCGTGTCCACTGCTCCCAACACAGTCGGACGGTATGGTGAGAACGATCCACATGGCAAGCTATACAGTGCGCCGAGCACCCATAGGTTTTCAGGCCGATGATCGAGAGTCCAAAGTCTGTAAGTTGTGTAAATCGACGTTTCTGGCGTCTACCCAGCATTCTTTAGTACTCTTGCTTGCGTCGATCGGTTCTTTACGCTTTCATGGGGCATCGACTACACGCCAGTTTATAAGTGCCTGTTCGTGCTTGCAGCGCCACCGCAGGGTGTGCCGTCGTGCACACTCGCACCAAACGTGGATCTTTTGCATACCAGCACGCACTCTAGCTATTTACAAAGTTTCGCGGTTGCAGCATGTTTTCTTCTTAGGTGCGCACATTTCATTGTCCGTGAGTGTATATAAAGCTGATATGTTCTATCGTGTTATCATTAACTATGAAGCGGATATGCGGCGTGGACGCGAACTTTCCGCGTTCCAGTGTGGGCTGCTCATAGGTTGTCATTTGAGTAACGTTTCCATGCTCCGCATGGAAAACACAAATTTGCCCGTGACGGGAATCGAACTTGCGCCCCTCACTGCGGAGTAAGATTTGTCGTCTTGACACTTGCTTTACCTCTATAGTACGTCACAAACATTGCAGTTAAACCAAACCAGTGGCGTATATTCGAGGCTAGCTGCGAAGCCCAGAGAATGCACAAATAAAACTGAATTAAATATACACAAATAAAAGTCAATTATCAACGGTATTAAAATATGTCGATGCTTTCGCTGCGAAAACAAACGCGTGCGGATTCGCTTCTTTGACTCAGTCTGGCGAGCGAAAACCAACGGCATAACGCAAGCAACTCTTCCAGAGTCTTCGCAGTTCTGATGCGAAAACCTTCCGTGCCACCGCCTGCTAGCGTTTCCATGACAACATGAATCAGCTGATAGATGATAGTGAGCCATTGCTTTGGGCAACGGTTCGCTCAGAAAAAAAAAAGTTGAGCTATCTCAGTCACTCGCATACTCCCGCCCATAAGAGCGTTTCGCGAGAGTTGTTTCAGTTTTTGTGAAGTGTCAATGAATTAAAATCAGTGATATCATATCTTAAATTCGTGGCTTTGTTGGATTCGAACTGTTTTGATAAATTTTGGGAAAGCTTCCCTGAACATCTACTGTCTGAACTATGCTTCAAATTTTGATACAGCTCGACTAAAAAATGAACTGAAGGTGTTTTATTCCCTTGATGCATACAAAAACAAATCAGTAAGAGATATTACGTGTTACATATAAAGTTGAATAAATTGGACATAGTGTTTAGTGAGGTGTACAAATTAGCACACCTCATATTAAGCTTTCCATCAACAACTGCCGAAAGAAGTTTTTCTGCTTTAAAAAGAATCAAGATGTATCTTAGAGTCACACAAGGACATGCACATTCGAAAAACTTGGCTGATTTGTCAGTAGAGAAAAACATTTATTTTTAATATGAAAAAGTACTCGGAAGAAACATTTTATGAAAACGTAACACTCAAGTTCACACAAAAGGAGAAGAAGAATGGAGTTCATGTACGAATAAAGTATTCAGAAGAAGAATGGAGTTCATGTAGAAATAAAATATTCAGAAGAAGAATGGAGTTCATGTACAAATAAGTGTTCAAATTATAATCCTCATAATTTTTTGGTATCATGTTAGCAATGGCATGTACCTAAAATTTAGAGAACAAAATTTACTTCTATTACTTAACAATTAAAAATTAAACTTCGCAATTAAAAAAAAAGACAGTGCTGGGGGGAGGGGGAGGGGGAGATGAGATAGCCCAGGTCTCGGAGCCAAGATACGCCACTGAACCAAACAGACCAAAATCGACTATAAATGATGTCGCGAAGAGAATGGAAGCAGTGCGGTGGAACTACAGCAAAATAATAATAATAATAATAATAATAATAATAATAATAAATAAATAAATAAAACGTTCAGGAAGGTCGCACTTACTGACGGAACGTGGCAGAAGAGTCATGTTATGAAATCCTGTTCTTCTTCTGCCGTTTCCATCGCTGATGAAGTAGGAAATGCTTGTAATGGCTCGATTAGTACCATAACTATCCGCAGAGAGGTGCACAGCGTGAGTTATTATACTAGAGCAGTGGCCACAAGCCACACATCTCTGCCGTGAATGCGAAGCGCCGTTTGGAGTGGTGTCTCGTCGCTAATTTGAATGCTGGTGACGGGAGTAATGTATCACAACACACAGTACACTGAAGAGCAATTGAATTAGAGACAGCTGGCGTTATGCAAATGTGGCGCCGTGGGCAGCCCTGAAAACGGAAACGACATGACGTATACAGCGATCCGACAATATAAGGAGTGATGCGACGGGAATCAGTAAGAGTCGGACGCAGTATGGGTAAGACGAACGATCTAAGCACATTTGATCGTGGGCAAATTGTCGGAGCCCGACGAATGGGTCACTTCATCTCGGAAGTCGTGCAGGCACTGGGATTTTCACGAGCCACTGTGTCACGGGTGCACCGTGAGTACATCGAATCCGGTAAAGCCATCCCTGCAAGGGCCAACTGCCGTGGACAACAGCGTGTGGATGTGCGGGGTCATCGTCGGCTAACTCGCATTGTAACAGTGGATAGACGGACCACAGTGCAAGAAATCACTCGGCAATTTAACGCTGGTGCACAAAAACGTGTAAGCAGCCACACCATCCAGAACCATCTCCTCGCTATGGGGTACAGAAGCCATCGTCCCACGAGGGTGACGCTGCTGACTGCACATCACAGGGTTCAAAGATTAGCATGGGTGCGGGAACATCGCCACTGGACCCTAGACATGTGGAAAAATGTTGCCTGGACTGATGAGTCGAGATTCACGTTGGTACATGCGGATGGCAGGATACGAGTACGGCGCAAACCACATGAAGCAACGGATCCTTCTTGCCAGCAGGGTACTCTTCAAGCTGGTGGGGGTGGTATTCTCGTCTGGGGACTGTTTACGTGGACTGAAATAGGTCCCCTGGTACGTGTGAGATCGTCCCTCACAGGTCAACGTTACCGGGATATCCTGGACAACCATTTGCCCCCGTTTGTGCGTCTTCAACATCCCACTGGGGACCTCATCCTGCAACAAGACAATGCAGCTCCCGAATTGTATCCGAATGGTTGGATGAACACTCCACCGACGTGACTTCGCTTCCTTGGCCAGCTAGGTCACCTGATCCTCAATCCCATCGAGCACATCTGTCATGCCATCGAGAGAGATGACCCTTCTTCATCAAATCTTCGTGAACTGTGGTAGCTTTTTCAGGGGTCGTGGATCCGTATGGCTACCCAACGCTTCCGGTGTCTTGTCGAGTCCATGTCGAGACGAATCGCCGTCGTCATCAGGGCAAAAGGTGGTGCTACACGTTACTAGACAATTATCTCTAATTCAATTGCTCTTCAGTGTACATCCAAGGGTGTTGAAAATGCGCCTGCGTAACCGCCGGCCTCTCCGAGCGCCCATGCCAACCTCGGCTCACCGTCGAAAACGCCTACAATGGGTATCTGAGCATCAAAACCGAACCTTGAATGACTGGAAAACGGTCGATTGGTCCGTCGAATCACATTTTCTGTTGCACCATATGGACGTGTGCATCGTTTATCTGGGGAAGTGTTGACACCCTGATGTACCGCGGGACGTAAACAAGACAGTGGAGGAAGTGCTCTGCTGGGAATCCCTGGTTCCAGTCATTCATGTGCAGGAAATAATTAGTAATGATTTCTTTCAATAATTTTATTAATTTTAGGAATCAAATCAAAATGTTATTATCGATAAGACAGTCTGGAATGTTTGGAATGATTTCAGCCATTTCGATTAAATGCAGAGGCGACTTTAGATCTTTTGGGGCCCTAGGCGCTAAAAGGTTTAGGGGCCCCTCCCCCTTCTTATCCCCTCAGAAATTTTCATCCGTCAGATTAACAAAAAAAAGGGGGGGGGGGGTCAAGAAAACGGTTTTTACGCTTTTTAAAATGCCATTATATCTTCCTATTATTAAAACGTTCTGTAAGAAACAGTGCTAATGTAATAATTTTGTTTGTCCGTGCACATCGAACTTTTAAAGATTTTAGAGATATTTCAAAACTTATTTTTGCGGCTAATAGAAAAATCAACGGATATAAAGTTTGGCACTTTTAATATCCCATATACTTCAAGCACTGCAGTTATCAGAAACAGAATTTTGAGGCTAATAGGAAATCAATGTATATTAAGTTTCGCACTTTAAATACCCGTATCTCATTCATACCTGCACTGCAGTTATCAGAAACAGGAGCATACGAATTAAATGCAAAAGATCCGCTTTGAAAATGGAAAAGTAGGAACTGCAGGTTTTTGAGTAAGAGTATCATTGAAACTTTTTATTGCTTTTTCAAAAGCTATATAGTCTTAAGTCAATTTAAGGAATAGAAAAGGTGAGAATACTTGATAATTATCAGAATTAAACCAGGGGAGCAGAAAGTAATGAGAAAATGTTGTTGCAATACAATTTAAATTACTTTTAATACTATTAAATAAGAAAAAGATAGTGTGATATTCTCAAATTTCCTTACTTTTCCAGCCAAAATATTAATAACTCTTTTGGTTTAGAGGGATTAGGGCCGAGAAAGAACTTGATTGTCCTAAGAAGAATTATCCTATGAAGAATATTTCTTTCTTCATTCATTATCCTACCACGGAGGAAAGAAAACAATTAACAGTACCCCCTCCCCCATCATAAGGAAAGTTTTTACAAGCACTTCTCATCGCAACTAGGGGGAAAGGTAGGAAGGTTCCAACACAGATGTGTTCCCTTGGCTGGAAGTAGCATGAAAGCAATTTATAGCACAGCAGGCCAGTTAAGAATTTGCCTAAAACAATGAAAAGTGTGGAAAGCGTGAATACCTTCTTTACTTAATACTAAAAGGGACTCAAAATTATTTTAACCGTTCCTTCCAAAATAAGTACATCGATAAGAACTCGAAAATTCGAAATATCAGTAACAGCAAGAAAACATATATTATTAATATGAGAAAGTAAAATATCAATTATCAATACAAAGTAGTCGCTTTAAGGATTGATTTGTTTCTGTCCGTGAAAACAAAAACAAAACTGAAAATCCAATTATATCTTTTCGGGGCCCCTCAAGTAATGAGGCCCTAGTGCGCCTAGCTGGAAATCCGCCCCTGATTAAATGTTCTGACAATAATTTAGCTCAAAATATCAGCAGAATTGTAAGTACTGCTGATTTTTAGTTCCGAAATAAGCCATGAAACATTTCTATGTCAACTGACGTCATCAATGTAAGGTCGCGCCATCTGTTAGCAGGTCTGATCACTACTCAAGGAAAAATGATCGGTTTTTAATATTATTATGGTTACGTTTAATCAAATATTAAGTATGTCATGCTATAATTTAAAGTTGTTTTTATCGATGTGCAAATTTTCATCTGTAGGAATACATTAATTGCGAAAAAACGTCTACAGAAGTTTTAACCATTGGAAACATGTATAAGGTAAAGGTTAAGGTGCGTTTGCATACGACAACAGACCTTAGTCGTAAAGAGCGGGCAAGTGTTTTAATTGCTTTTGGCTGGTAATTGATTAAATAACAGTAAATTCTGTAGACTTTGAAACATGATGAGCTTGGGGCGTCACCCAACCTGGTCTCGTGCCAAAACAAGGTGTTGTTTCTCTTCCGTGCATTTTTTTTTAATGTTTGGGTAGAGAACATTTCAAAGGAGAAAGCTGATCTCCTCATACCAGCATGGCGTTCAAGAATTCCGCTCCTTCGGGGCGGTATTTTCCCGTTACTCCCACGTCAGCCACAATTCATTCAGTACTTGAAGTTCCCTTCCTTCGACGCGACATTCAAAACATTTTACTCTTCCTCGAAGCTAGTAGCCCACTTTTTAACATGATGGAGCCATTTCTAATAACTCTCCCACGCAACTGTCTTTCAGACAGATCCAAGCAAGATTTTTGCAGTTGTTCCTTTGAAATAATTAAAGATATTCAACAACACAGGGAATTTACACAATAACGCCCATTACAGAGAAAATATTACTCACAGTTTATTTGGGCGACGGGTGATTTTTTCGGTATTCATTTCGTTATTGTTCACTTGGTCGACTTCATGTAGTCCACTATTCACTTTGTCCACCGTTTACTTTGTCCGCTGTTCATTTTGTCTGCCGTTCACTTTGTCCACTGTTTCTGTTTTAATGAAATTTTTGTTACTAGGCAGAAACAAGTTAATAAAATCATGCAATGATACGCTTTCCAACATACCAGAAATCATTACTCAAGTTATGAGGATAATGGCTGTGGAATAAATCTCGCTCCTGTGTCCTGACCTTTGACCCCATTTCGATGATATTCAGCAGAACTGGTTCAGTATATCTCCGGAACAACATACTAAAGTTTTGTCGCAATAGAAGAATCTTTAGTCAAGTTATGGGGATAATGGTTGTGGAATAAATCTCGCTCCTGTGTTCTGACCTTTGATCTTATTTCGATGATATTCAACAGAACCAGTTCAGTATACCTCCAGAATAACATACTCAAGTTGTGTTGCAATCGAAGGGTTTTTATAAGTTATGACGCATGAGGGCAATGGAATGCATCCCGCTTCTCTGACCTTTGACCCCACTTTGCCCATTTTCAATAGGTTTCGTCCCCAGGTGATCCCCTACCACATACTAAAATGTTATCGAAATCGCACCATTTTTACACGAGTTATCGTGACGACGGACGGACAAAACTGGAGCATATTATACGCTTCTTCAACCTACTGTTGGAAAGCATAAAAAAAAGGTCAGCGCGGGCATTGCTCACATGCGATTTTTTCCGTTTAAGTTTTCGCTTAAAATACAACGATTTTAAATGTTATTTAAAGTAAAACGAGGATATATGCAAGAATTCAGCTGTCTACCTGTGCGATAAAACACCATACCATAAGTTGCAAATTAAAATCACTTTATTTACAATTTAAAAGTAGGTTAAAAAACAGACTAGCGTTTTCGGGGATCCCCTTATCCCCATCTACGGGTCCAAAGCACCACAGGGACACGATAGAGGCAGTAGAGGCAGTCATTATATACAGATAACCCCCCCCCCCCCCCGTACACCACGTCACCAACATTTTAGTGATGCCAACATTTAAACAGAAAAAGGCGTATATGTTATTAACAGCTGATATTGCACTAAGTGTAAGAAATTACAAATGGCACTAGGCAAGAAGTGCAGATTAGCCATTGGACAAAGTCCCTGTCTGGGCAACCAATCTACGCCAAGGTCCCGGTACATATGCGGACAAGTCCAAATTACAACATCTGTCACCATAAGCAAGAATATACAGGCTTTCGGAAAGGAAAACAGTACTCTTATTGAGATTTGTTTTCAGAATTTTCACATTTTCCCAATCTGGTGAGTAACTGCCCTGTGTGACAGCTAACGTAAAGGCAGTATGACTAGTGCCAACTCGAAGCGTGTACTGGTGTTCTCTCAGGCGAGTATTTAAGCACCTGAGAGTAGAACCTATATAACAATTCTCAGTAACATTCGGGACGTACCTGCCAGAAGGACGCACACGACATAAAGGCAGATAGGAATCAGAATAAAATGTCCGCGTAGCTCAATTGGTAGAGCAACTTATTCCGGAATGAGTGGACCCGGGTTCGAATCCTGGCGCGGTAGGAAATGACGGAGAAATTTACTTCGTTATAGAGCGTTATACAATATTAATTTTGCACAGTATTGAAGCTAGGAATAATACAGAATTCGAGCTTGCAGACATAGATTCAAAAGACAGGTGATGAGAAATTAACAGAATGTGCAGCTTGCGCTACGTTAATTACAGGATTCGGTGCAACGTTTGCATGACAACAGTTAAGTGCAGTAGAAATCTGGCGAGGCAACATGAATCTCTGGTAAAACAGAGAGTAAAATCAATCCAGAATGACGAGCACTATAGAGTATAAATTTTACACAATATTGATGAAAAAAAAAAAGTTCTGACCGAAAGGTGATACATTGTGGGTGACCTGGAAAACCAGGAGGTTGCAGGTGATCAAGGAGACAAACATGAAATCTAAAGTTCGAAAGACAGATGATGAAAAATTTACAGATGAATGTGGCTCGCGGTACTACATGTTACATACAACGGTGATATGAAAAATAGTTATATACAATAATTTTCCTGAGAATACAAAAGAAAAAATAATCTCTGAAAATACAGAGAGAAGACACAACTCATCACAGTGAGTATTGGAGAACACAAATTTACACAGTTGAAAAGTAAAATTACACATATGAATCAGGAATTGAAGATAAGAATATACTGTAAAAACGACAAAGTTTACAGATGTCTGTGGTTCGTGAAACGACCTATATACATGATTCTGTATAATGAGAAGTTACAATTTATATATATTGGTTTGTCAGAGGTGGTAAAAAGAAATAGTCTCTGACATCGCAGAGAGAATACGTAATTCAGCAAGATGAGTAATGAAAAACAAAAAAATTTACACATGAGTTATACACGAAATGATACATGTGAAGAGCATGAGAACAGAGTCTTAAAAAAAGCGTGAAAAGAAATTGACAATTATAAGTAGCTCATGCTTCGAACAATTCATAGGATTCTATACAATAATTCATCTACTAAAAGTGATGAACAATAGTGAGACAAACAAAAAAATTCTGATAAAATAGAGAGTACAAATAATATAGTACAGTGAATGTTGAGGAACAAGATTACACTCAGTTGCGAAACAAGAAAAAAACAGGAAATGTGTTTAGGAAAATCGTCTCAAAATGACATATAAAAAGAAGATTTACAGGTGCTTGTAGCTGACGCAACGACCTATTCACAAAGCTCAATATAGTGGTGAGAGAATACAATTTATGTATGATAATTTGTCGGGAAAGACAAAAAATAGTCTGTGGTGAAGCAGAGATTGAAAACAAATCAGCATGGCAAAAATTGTATCTATCAGGAGGTAGGTGAAACAAAAGTTCCGACTGTAAGGTGAAGCGTTGTGGGCGACCCTGCAAACCAAGTGGTTGCTGGTGACCAAGTTGATAGGAACTGTGGTTCACTGCAGCGTGCAACTGCAGTGGTAAGTTCTAGTCGAAGGCGGGAGAGTAGACGATTACGAAAATGACAAAGTAACGCAGTACTGACTTTATTTATGTCAGTAGAAGCTTCGGGGGGACGCTGAAGATGATACACGTGAATTATATGTTTTACAAGCACGAAGATGTAGGAGCAGACTGCCGGAAGGTGAATAGGGCGAGAAGATTTCAGAAGTAGTGTTCGGTAGGCGCTGAAGGTGAGGACGGTCTCACAGGATCGTTGCGCTAGCGTGAAAGCGAGATGGAGTATTGGCAATAATACTGTGCAATACATGAAGACATGCTGGACGTCAGCCTCCTCGCCACAATACGGACAGGAGGGTGAAGATAAAATGGTCATGCGATGTAAAATCGACGGTACAGGGAGGCGGTTGTGTAAGAAAAGCCAATGTGAATTGACTTCAAGGGGTGCTGAAAGTGGGGAAAGAGCAGCGGACCACACTGCGGAGGTAGAACAGAGTGGAATGCCAGAAATGGGAAGAGGTGCGGAAGAGCCATAGAGAAAACGGTAGAGATCAGCTGTTGAGAAAGAGACAAGAGGAAGAGGTGGACCATGGGACGACAGAAAAAATGGGAGAGGGAGAGAGGCAGAGTGGACAGAAATGAGACCTGAGGGAGTAGCAAGCTCAGGGAACAGGGAGATTATAGTAGAAATAGGAGAGTTGTGAACAAAGTGAGCGTTAGCATTGAAACGGAGAGCAGAGGGTAGAGAAGAGGAGGGGAGCCAGGAAAGATCGGTGTTAACAAGATCGCTGACTGTAACGACTCCAGCTCGGAGCCATGAAGGAAAAGCAAAACATGGGAGATGGGGAGGGTGTAGCAGAGAAGAAAAAAAATAGGTTCGGAAAGTAGGTCATTTGTGGAGGCAGGGAGAGAGCAAGAAAGAGGGAGGGAACGAAGAAAGGAGATAGCCTCTTTGTAGACAGGAGGGAAAAGTGTGAGAAGGGGACAGTGGTCCATGAGTAAGAACGAAAGGAGAGTAAAGCGTGGGTTATGCGGAGAGACTATGACATCACGAGCAGCAACTGCAGAGGGAGCAGGTGCCGCAAGTGATCGTAAAAACGTAGACACACGATAAGCCTTGTAATAGGATCTGACGTCGGGTAGACTAATGCCTCCGTTGGAAGGAGACAGGCTGAGTTGAGGTGCTCCGACCCAGTGATGGCCGGGCCAGATAACCTGAGTTTGACAGCGGGTGAGTTCAAGAAGACGTAGTGCTGGTTGCTTCGAAGCCAACCAGGAATACGTGCATATTGAAAGCAGGTAAGTGTGCGTTAGACGTGCTCTTTGAAAGACGGAGGTGCAGAATTGTGCGCGCCACCAGATTGCAGCCGAGCGATGTAGGCGTGGCCGGAGAGTCGCCCAGGTGACGAGTGAAGCAGTTGCTGGTTTTCTAAGGTGGACTCCTAGGAATCGTTGAGAGGTGTTGGACCACTCTGCTCCCCAAGGAGAGTCAGTGCGTTTAGTCCACAAACCGGTCCATAAGCCTGTGCTTTTCGTTGTGTTTAGCGCTGCTCCGGAACATGAGGCGTAGGTATTGTAGAGATTGTGGAGATCGTGAAATTGTGAGTCTTGCCGAATGCAGAATGTAATATCGTCGGCGTAGGCAACATAGGTAGCAACATGATGACGTGTGCTGGCTACCACCGGTGGTAGTGAAGCAAAGAAGGATCGATGGACTGCGCGTAAAAAAGGTTCTATTGCGAGGGCGAAGAGCTGCCCGGATAAGGGGCAACCCTGACGCACGCCGCGACGAAAGGGTATGGGAGCTGTGAGAAGGTTGAGCAGCTTGACGTGGAAAACTGCGTCCAGGTAGAGGGAGATGAGAAGAGAAGCAAATTAAGGAGGAAAGCCGAAATTTAGTAATGTAGCAAGAAGGTAATCATGAGAAATATTATCGAACGCTGAGCGTTGATCGAGGGAAAGAAGAGCAAGGGGTTCTGAGCGAGAGCGGGCGAGGTGAATTAGATCATTAAGAAGCTGAATATTATGGGAGATGGAGCGGCCGGGTACAGTATAGGTTTGATTAGTGGAGAGAATATGAGGGAGTATTGGGTTAAGCCGGCGGGACAGAAATTTAGTATAGAGTTTATAATCAGTATTTAAGAGTGAGATGGGACGCCAATTCCCCAAGTCAAGCGGATCACCCTTCTTGGGGAAAAGTACAACATGTGCGAGCGTGAAACTCCTTGGAAGAGATGTAAGATGCATGGAAGTAGAAAAAGCACAGAGGAGAAATGGAAGGAGGGCAGGAAGAAAAGCCTTATAGAAAGAAACAGGGAGACCGTCCGGGCCAGGTGATGCCCGGGGGTTGAGGGACGAGAAAGTGTCAGAGAGCTCAGTTAAAGTGGGAGGATGGAGGAGGCTGGCTGAAAGATGAGAAGGGACCTGAGGCAAAGAAGAGAACAGAAGAGCAGAAGCCGTAGGGGAGGGAGGAGGAGTTTCACAAAATTTTGAAATGTAGTAATTACGTACCATAGAACAAATTGGAACTGGTTCGGATGATACTACTCCAGTTGGAAGACGAAGGTGCTGTAGAACAGAAGAGGATCGGCGAGTTGACTCAAGTGACGTAAGGAATTCTTACGAACAAGCATCAGGTTTCAGGTGTTGTAGTTTAAGGCGTTGAAGGGCTTGTTTTGCAAGCGGCACCAAAAGCGAATGTAATTCTGCCTGGTAGACTTGAAATAGGGGATCAGCAAGATTGAGCAAAGAAAGCATTTGCCTAGTATGATCAAGTCGCATCCTCCGTTGTGTCATGATCGAGTATGACAGGTTTCGTACCAGTAGTATGAGGTGGCGTTTTACTTCCAACCAAAAGTTGAGGGGGCACGGTGCAGAATGAAGCCTTGGGCGCCAATCCGCAAGAAAATCTCGCACCGATGAGCATAAGGCTGAGTCATCTAAAAGAGTGTCGTCAAAAGTCCAAGGCCGGATTGTACGTGGCTGTGTTGAAGTAGCAAAAACTGTTATGGCAATGGCGCAATGATCCGAGGAAGCTGTGGGTGTACAGCATGAATCTGATATTGCTGGTAGAAGAAGAGAAGTTGCATAAAAGCGATCCAATCTTGCTGTAGGAGGATTAATGGCTCTTGGTGCACGCCATGTATGTGTAGTCTGGGTTGGTGACAAATGACGTTGAACATCTACGAGTGAGAAGTCTGAAGTGATAGACTGTAAAAGATGTACTACTTCCGTACGGTGTTCTCTGGAAGCAGAAGAGCGATCAGTTAGGGGATGTAGAGTGCAATTGTAGTCACCTCCGATAAGTACCCGGTCGGTGATGGGAATACGTGACAGAGCCCGTCGAAGTTTTGCAAACAGCTCTGGCACGTGAGTAGGAGTGCAAGGAACATAAATGTTGAATACATGAAATTTTTCAGCTGCGACGGTGAAAGAGACCCGTTGTAATAAGTCTCGACATAAGTTTTTCACTGAGAAGGAGGAAAGAGTTGAACGAAAACGTGAGTGAACACCAACTGCCATGCCACCACGCGACAGTTGGCTGTAGGCGTGATGGAAAGTATGATCCCACTGACGCCATTGATGAAATTGAGTGGTGGAAGTACAGTTTGTTTCCTGCAGAAGTAATATATCAGCATTCAGCGGAGCAAGATCCTCTCGTACCAGCGCATTCGCAAGAGGTGTCGCAAAACCGCGACAATTAACTGACACCACCTTGAATGTCTAGGTTAGTTGTGGGATGCAGTAGGAATTGACTGGCTGTAGTGATGGAGTGGAGTCGACGGAGAAAACAAGCACTCCACGGGACCTCGTCCGCAGTGCGCCGAAGAGTGTTTTCAAGTGAGTGTGATTGAACCAGCACTTGTGGAAGAGCTACTTCATACTGCTGAATGGAAGTGCGTGCTGAGGAAGGGCTAGAGGACCCTAAAAGGCAATCCAGCACGTCCTCGTATGGCAGAGGCTCAGCAGGGAAAGCATTTTCAGCAAGAAAAGTTGTGAATTCATCTAGTGAGGGAAAGGCACCCTCACATGCTGTCTCAAAGGAAGTGTGTAGAGGCGACCTGGAGAACGGTCGTCGAGAGCTGACGGAGCGAGTGGATGAGCGGGTAAAAGAGCGAGATGATCTTCGGGACGCCAGAGTCTTTGACTTCTTCGTCTTGGGGCGAGTAGCACCACTGCGTTTTCCAGCAACCACAAAAGCTTCATGATCGTCTGGAGAGTCTGAACCCGAAGCGTTACCTGTGACTCGTGTCATGGAGCCAACGGTAAAAGCTGAGGAGTGGTCAACATGTACATCAGCAGTGGTTGTAAAAGTACTAGGGGAGTCGATTTTGGAAGCCTGGGAAAATTCTCAGGATCAGCAGGAGGTGGAGGCATCAAAGTCGTTTGTTGACCAATGGCAGTAAGCTGACTTTTGGAAGATCTTGATTCCGTGACTTTCCTCGAATAGGAAGAAGTCTGTGAAGCGTTGGTGGACAAAGTAGAAGAAGATGTAGTGTGTGGAGCTGTTTGCAGGGAGGCACGTGGGCACTGAGCCCTTATGTGACTTTCGCTCTGACAGATAGTGCAATACTGTGAAGTGATTATCTCAACTCTTCGGCGTTGCTGTCCACAGCGGATGTGCAAAACATTCGGAACCGCTTTCAGCTGAGCATCAGATGAAAAGAGGACTCGAGCAGTGCGGCGGAAACCCCGAATCGATTTGCCTTCAGGGTCTCTGGGAGCCGCAGAGAGAGTTATTATGGAGCCAACAACTCTGCCGTACCTGCTGAGCAAGGTGCAGAGTGCAGCGTCGGATACTTCTGGTGGTACGGGGTAGAAGGTCACCTGCACCGGGCGGTGCGCAACCGGTTGTGCTAACAGATGCACGTCATTGATGGTTAGACCTTCCGTAAGGACCTGGTCAGTATGCGCTTTATCCTTAAAATAGACCAAGACAGATCTGGGTTTTCGAGTTACAAAGTCTATTGCATCCTTTGGTAAGATAGTTTTGAGGGCTCGGCTATATTGCCACAGCTTAGTGTCGGGAAGCGCATCAAAATAGACGCCCCGTTCCATAGTGGAGGAAAAAAGGTGACCAGCTCGGGAATCCTCTGGTATGTCAATTGTAGCAGTAGAACCGACGACAGTGACATAGGATTCAGGAAAAGGCATAGCAGATGAAACTGGGGGTGTGAGGACCCCAGAAGTTGCAGAAGCATAGGACGCTTGGGCAGACATGGGTTGAGAATTCGATGAAGCGGCCCCTAGCAGTGAGGGCGGATCAGAAAGTTGATGAGAAGTAGAAGCTATGAGCTCAGTATTGCAGATAACGGATACGTCATCATCTGCTGAGATGCAGATAGGAGACTTGGCACCACCGCACTTGGTGGGAGTTATAGCTGGAGAAGAAGAGGTGTCCATGACGTCGCAATGACGCTCGGGAGCCACCTCATTAAGCTGAGCAGGAGCTACCGTGGTAGAAGAAGAGGAAGCTGGCTGATCTGCCAAGATAAGGATGTGGGCGTCACCCTTGTCTGCTTCCGTCATCGAAGCAATGGCGAGACTTTAACTAAAAAAGACCAGCTTGGTTGAAAAATAAAACAGTGAATAATGAAAAAATATGGCACTCACCAACCTGGGAGATACACAAACGTAAAGTGTAGAACTTCAACTTGAAGATACACGCAACCACAGAAACTAAAGCACTCAATAAACACCTTATAGCAACGAAAATCACGGAGCTCAAAACCCAACCACTTCGAGCTTCGAAGGGTCAGTGCATGCATTAAGGCCAAAGGTGGAGCGACACCGTACTAATGTAAGTCAATAAATGCTATGCTGTGTTTCTTTTCTAGGTGTCCAGTGACTTTTGTCGATATAGTGTATTTTGATAATCTTTCTAGGGAGAGGTAAACAAAGCACTTCCTATGGGAAATACGTCGGGCTACACGACGAAAAACACGACACATACTATTACTCGGCAAAGTCCAGATTATATTTTAAAGTTAAAAAGATTGAAAAGTGTCACATTGTGAATTGGGTGGGCGGCAGGGTAGGCAAGACAAAATTCCGGTTGGGTTCTATCCCACCCTCGAATCCCCTTGGCGACATCCCTGATTTTGAGACTACAAAATCGTAGCAAAATTCGACTTCCTCTCGACCCCCAAGGGAGAGGGGAGTTACATGCTATTGAGGAGAGCTTTAAAATGATGTATAATTCGATGGAATGTAGCCAGTTGGTATCCTAGACCAAAAGTTACCGGTCCTTTATGGATGGAGATGGTCGACTAACAGGTCCCTGCCGCGTCCACCATTCAGTGTTTGTGGGATGATAACCAACGGACCTAGGGCTTACCAGGAAAAACGGGTAAACCTCCTGCAGATATGGATGGAGATGGTCGACTAACAGGTCCCTGTAGCGTCCACCATTCAGTGTTTGTGGGATGATGAACCAACGGACCTAAGACTTGCCAGGAAAGACGGGTAAACCTCCTGCAGATATGGATGGAGATGGTCGAATAACGGGTCCCTGTAGCGTCCACCATTCAGTGTTTATGGGATGAAAACCAACGGACCTAGGACTTTCCAGGAAGAAGCTCCCCAGACCAGTACATCACCTCCACCGGCCTGTTGAACCCCAACTGTGCAACCAGAGGATAGGACTTCATGTTGTTTACTCCATATGTGAACCCGCCGATCAGAATGGCGCAGCAGGAAATGGGACTCACCACTCCTGCCGACCGTCTTCCATCTGTCCAAGGTCCATTGCCGACGTTCCTTGGCCCATGTGAGGCATTGTTTGCGATCACTGGGAGTCATCATGGGTACCCTCGTTGGTCTCCGGCTGTTAAATCCTAGGCGGGACAAGGTACGGCGCATGGTGAATGTGGAAATGGATATAACTACACTGCTGTTGTACTGGTGTGTGTGCTGGGTGACTGTTGCTGAGATAGCAGTCGTGACACCCGACACGCATCTCTAGGATCTCGTATTTTCGTCGGTTAACCTCAAGGCTAACCCTACGTATTTCACCCTAGGAAGTGCGCTGTTTACTTCTCCGTAGAAAGTTACCAAAATAACATCGGCAGGGCCAGAAAAATATACACTGGTGTGCAAAAATTAAGGACGAAGAGGAGAAATTAGCATATCAGCAGAACGAGCAGGCAGAACGGAACAAAAGACCACTCAGGAGATAGACTAGGGTCCGGTACGGTAGGGCATGCGCATATATGCAGCATGACGTAGGGGGAGGGGGAGTGTCGGAATGGTATAAAGCACACGGGTGGTGTACTCTCAGCAATTCGGTGAAAGCTATTACACGGTGTACATCGGTTTGAACGACGTCGAGTTGCTGCCACCGTGTGATATGGCCAACAGGCAATCCAGTAGACGACATCTGGATGACTTTACCCGAGGTCGCGTCATTGGGAAGTTGGAAGAAGGTCGAAGGTAGTGTGACCGAGGAGTTCGGGATCGCTCGCAGCATCGTTTCACGAGCTTAGACAGCATTTCAAACGATTAGGAACAGCTGTCCGAGAGTTTAGCAGTGGTCGTCAACTAGCAACCACGGCAGCGGACGACCGGTATATTGTCCTACAGGCGAGAAGAGACAGACGGCAGACAGCGGGAGAAATCGCAAGGCACATGCAACAGGCAACTGGACGTCCGTTATCGCGTTTTACCGTGGCCAGGAGGCTGCACAAAGTGGTCTATTTGCACGACGGCCAGTAGGGTGTGTGCCATTAACGCCTGCTCATCGGAGACGGCGGTTTCTGTGGTGCCAGGAACACAAGAACTAGACACATCAGCAATGGGGTTGAGTTCTCTTTACGGATGAGAGCCGATTTAGTCTGACGAGCGATTCTGGACGTATACACATCTGGAGAGAGCAGGGAACACGCAATCACACCTCCAACATCATCGAAAGGGACAGGCAGCCGCCTGTCACATGGACGTTTCTGTCTTCTGTCCAGTTGTGCTCGAAGCTACCTTTTCAATAAAGTGCCTTTGTATCCTTTGGATTCCTTGTTTGGACGGTTTTGCTCACTTGTCCCATATTCTTACATTTTGGGGATCTTATGGTATGATTTGAGTCGAGGTGGAGCACTTCTGCACGACGTTACATTCGAAAAACCGTCTCGTCCTTAATTTTTGCACGCCAGTGTACTACTAATTGCGATTATAAAGCTATTTGTCCCAAAACATAGTGGTGTCAGAATACTTTGGATAATACACAGGGTTATTCAGAAAGAATCATCCAATTTCAAAATTATATATTTCGAAAAATTAAGGTGGACGTCAAGTAATTTTGCTTCCTATACTTCCAATGGAAAAACTTTTGTACACATTTCCTTCACAATTAGTGTGTTTCCAAGGACGAAAATTTGAACATCGATTAAAATAACTTCATATTATAACTTGGAATACTTAATAGTTTCTAAAACATAACCACAATTATATTAAAATTCAATAACTTTTCCTTTGGTGGTGTTGAAACCAGAAAAAAGATGGCGCAACCTGTACTTTGATGACGTCAGTAGACAAACAAATGTTGGATTGCATAATTATGGTTATGTTTTAGAAAATATTAAGTTGTAAAATAAAGCTATTTTAATCGATGTTGAAATTTTCATCCTTGGAAACGCATTAATTGTGGAGAAAATGTGTACAGAAGTTTTTCCATTGGAAGTGTAGGAAGCAAAATTACTTGACGTCCACCTTAACAACACAGAATGTTAAGTAATTCATCAATGTAAAGGGAAAATGTCTAAGTTTTAGATTATGCACAATAGATGACGCTAGTGTGTCGTTTATGAAGCTCTTTTGGCGAAGAAGTGAAAATGGCGTCTAGTCAGCACCAGAGAAAGCTTTGTGTGCTCTCGTTTGCACGATGTCAGTCGATAATCTCCATTCAGCGTGAATTTCGTAGGAAGTACAAAATTAATCCACCGACGGGCGACGGCTCAGAGTATTCGTAGGTGGTATCATCAGTTCGAGGACACTGGATGTCTTTGTAAAGGAAAAAGTCCAGGGCAACCAGGCGTATCTGCAGAGAACGTTGAAAGAGTGAGAGAGACTTTTCTACGCAGCCCGAAGAAATCGCCCACTCGCGCTATTTGAGAACTGGGAATTCCTCAGATTACTGTTTGGCGTGTGTTGAGGAAGAAATTGTGTTACAAGCCATACAAATTGCGTAACTTGCAAGCACAGAGGTTCGTCATTTTCTTAACACGGAGCTACCCCGCAGTTGGATTGGACCAGATGACTTGGTGTTACACAGCTGGCCTCCTCGGTCACCTGATCTGACCCCATGAGACTTCTTCTTTTGAGGGTATGTAAAAGATCAGATCTCCTTTGCCCACAACTCTATGCGAATTTAACCAACGCATTTCTGCTGCTTTAGGAACAGTTACCAATGACACATTAGACCGTGTTTGGCAGGAATTTTCATATCGCGTTGACATTATACGTGTGGCTAAAGGACATCATATAGAACATTTGTAAAAATAACTTAGACATTTTTCCTTTATATTGATGTATTACATATCCTTCTGTGTTGTTAATTTTTCGAAATATAAATTTTTGAAATCGGATGATTCTTTCTGAATAACCCTGTACTGTATGTTCTTATTATATTTTTGCTTCATTTTTTGCTTATTCGTCTTACGCTGGAAATCTCAGGAACTTAACCCCGGCGTAAACCGAGTTCTACCTGTACAGTAGAGATGAGTTGGGGCTCAATTTTAGGAGCCCGGGCCCGGATTATTGGAAAATTTTGCTTATCAAGGCTTGCATTTCTGCATTATACACTGGCCAAAGCAAGGATTACTTTAAAAATCTTTAGTTTAAAAAGTTTAGTTCAGTTAATCCCCTTCACAATATTAATATGTTTTTAGAAATACCTACTACGCATAAAGCCAAATGTTCTAAAATGTGGATTTGAAAATAAATAAATAATCAACGTGCCCTTCGACCGTATCAGGGGAATCAGTAATTTTGGTAAAATCTGAAGCAAAGAAAATCGTTTAGAAACAAAAAATTCCATTCGTTATTTCTTTTTGATTTCTAAATTTAATTTTATTTTGAATAAATTGCATTATAAAACGTACAGCGCCGTATAGACAGTTGCAAGTGTTTGAAATTTTGACTCTAGAAAACTAATATTTGCAATATAATTTACATATATGCTAATTGGTAAAGGTAGTTTAGAGTGATGTAGTAGAATATAAAAAACAAGCATGTAGGGAAATTTCCAAAATTAAAAAAAAAGAACGTAAAAGCATTCCAGACCAGATTATTTTGCATTTTGTAACATTAACAAAGCTTTGCGCTTAATAGTATAATAATCACAACATTATCATATGTGTGTGCAGTTTCCAGATCAAGTTCATCATGAAAAGAGAGAGAGAGAGAATTGCATCTAATGCCTCAGCGCTTCAACTTGATCTTCTTTTCTCTAAAACTCGACCTGCTGCACTAAAAACCAACGTCCCCCCAAAAATCGCGGGAGTGAGGAAATTTAAAAAAATAAATAACAATACTTCTAACTGCACAATTTTGGAAATTATTACATCATTTTAAAGATAAGATTCTTGATTTTTAATAAAATACAAAAAATGGGAATGTTTTTTTCCCCAGTTTCTCGATACCAGGCCTCCTTAAACTAATCCTTGCTTGGGCCATAGCTTTGGACAATGCATAATGCAAGTCTTGTTAAGCAAAATTTGTTTTGCAATGGCAGCTAGCTTAGGAAATTGAAAATCCTTCCACCATGGTAACAAATCCACAATGAAATTCAACACGTGTAATTCAACCGGGCTCGGAATTACAGGTGTTGAATTAATTACAGTAATGAAATTCAAGACGTGTAATTCGGGCCCGGGTTTTTCGGTAGTTAATGAATTCTGATTCCGTCTGAGCTCATCTCTACTGTACAGTACTGGTTCTCTAATCCTGTATTACTAATAATGGTTCAGAAAAATTCATTTTAGATAAAATATTGGATAAAAACGTTATATTCATGCAAATGTTAAAATTTAAGCCAATTCGGCGGATCTGGACCCTTATTTTAGGTCACTGGCAAGTAGACAGATAAATAGGGAAATATCGTATTTTCCTATGTATTTCGTAAGGAACTCTCCAAAATGTTCATGTTTCGATAAAAGTTTGGCCGAAGAAGCGTAAATCTGGCAACGACTGTCAACAGAATTTCTCAAGGGCACACATGTTCGCGGCTTACTCCCGAGTTGCACATGTTAATTTTCAAGAACATCAGTGCGTTCCCGAAACCTAACAAATGCTTACTAAACAGAGAATCCTACTATTGCGCCATGAAGGTTTTCTAAGAAAGGCAGGTGTACGTTTATGGAGAAAGCTAAGTGGAATATTAAGAGACTTCGTTCTTCCTTCGCTCAGAATTATCGATTCCACTGACAATCAATATAGAAGAAGGCGGGGCTGCCGTCTGCGAATCTGTAAGGAAACAATAAAAGACGACTTCCACTTTTGCATTAAAGATTAATTTCGTAACACTAATCTATTTTTAAAGTCAACACTTTTTTACGCTTTCCAACCGTAGGATGAAGAAGCGTATATGCTCCAGCTTTGTCCGTCTGTCGACACGATAACTCGCGTAAAAGTGGTTCGATTTCGATGAAATTTTAGTATGTGGTAGGGGACAACCTGGGGAAGAATCCTATTGAAAATGGGCGAAATGGGATCAAATGTCAGGACATTGGAGCGGGATCCATTCCATCGCCCTTATGCGTCATAACTTACGTAAAAATGCTTCGATTGCGACGAAATACAATACGTTGTTCCGTAACGACTTTGGAAGCAGTTCCGCCAAAAATGTTTTTTGTCAGCAATTACGGGCAGTGGGCATGCGTGAGATTCGTTAGCCATTATTTTCGTACGACAACTTCCGTGAAAATTGCCCGATTTAGATGGGATTTTTAATTGTAAAACGAAATAGGTAACACGGGCACAAAGAGATTTAATTTTGATATATGTGAACCTCAAACGTTATACCATAGTTTAGTCCCCTCAAAACCAAAGCATTTTCCTATGATTTCTGGTATGTTGGAATGCGTTTCATAATCAATGCATTGCATGATTTAATAATTTTTTTTTTTTTTTTTTACCTTATTCGTGAATAACTTTTCAGAACATATTTATTTAGCTTTACCGTTTCATCAAGGGTGCGGATAACAGCAAAACGTATTTTGGTGCTATGTATGTTTTCCAACAGGGCTAAAGAAAATACCCAGTAAAAAAATCGATGTAACGATAATGGGTAACGGTGAATCATTGTAAAAGACGCTGTTGAAATCTGATTTTTGAATACTGTCTCATTAAGTGACACAGCAACAGTTAATTTTACTGTTACTCAACAGTATATATTTACCAAACAATAACCGTCTCTGGTGGCGTGGCGCAGTAGTCTAACCGATGAGTCCGGGTTCGAATCCCGTGAGGCATGAATGTCGTGTTTCTCTTACGGCGCTGGCTCTCTCCCTTCCCTGGAACAGTGATGGAAACGGAACACGGGTCTGTCATACTTTTTGTCTCTGATCACAACTTTTTGTTGTTGTATTTTTCTGTTTCTTACCATCAGATGCACTTACTTGTTTTTCTTGCTGCCACCAGTCTAGATTGGGGTAAGGTCTAGACGCCTTATGGAGATCACTTTATTCGAGACAGAGGCGTGTTTGAAGACTTCCAAGCTGGTGTAGAAATGAGCCGAAGATATTTAACAAATAGATTTATTATCCACCACTTAGGGTAGCATGAAGGTTGGTTTTACACCTTGCATACAGAAGAATTTTAGGTGACAATAGAGCTTCAGCTGAGCAAACAGAATTATGGTGCTTCCTTGTTAGCACCGTTCAATTTTTACAAGAATTCAGTGAAGTCACATTCAAGTCCTCTCTGAGTTCATAAGTTACGCATTAATAGCGTTATGCAGTACTTTGGAACCAAGATATGAGATTATCAGAAATCAGATATAATGGATCTAGACCTCGGCCTGATCCCTCGAAACAAAATATAGATAGTTACTAACCGCAGTTAGTTGACTTCTATCCCTAGCTAACTCGACTGCAGCCGAGCGCTTTTCTTACGGCAATATCATCCTACGCGATGACCTGCGGTCCCGGACGATTCGTCCAACGACGATTGGTCCAATGTCCGATTCGTCCAAAGGGACGATTGGTCCAATGCCGATTGGTCCAATGTCCGATTCTTTCAATGCCCGATTCGTCCAATGCCGATTCGTCCAATGGTACGATTGGTCCAATGCCGATTCGTCCAATGTTATCATCTTACCAACGGTAACCTTTTTTTTTTCCAGAAAGGAATAATAATTTAAATGTTTCTCTTCTTTATATCCTTTTGAAATATAATTTCCGTATATTTAATAATTGTAAACATTTTACATAAACCTGGTAAAAGGCACTCAATGGAGCATTTCTCAGCTGTTTGCAAAGCACCTAGGCCGCGGGCAGTTTTTGAAGATTTTAAGTTATAACCTAGATATTTGGTATTTGTAAATTTTATAAAACCTAATAAAAGGCACTCATCGTATCCTTTCTCAGGTCTTTACAAGGCACCTAGGCCTCGGGCCTTTTTAAAAGCTTTTAAGTCACAACCTAGATATTTGGTATTTGTAAACATTTTATAAAACATTATAAAAGGCACTCAACGAATCATTTCTGAGCTATCTACCAGGCACCTAGTTCGCGGGCCTTTTTAGAAGATTTTAAGTTACAACCTAGATAATTGGTATTTGTAAGCATTTTATAAAACTTTATAAAAGGCATTCATCATATCATTTCTGAGGTCTTTGCAAGGCACCTAGGCAGCGGGCCATTTTAGAAAATTTTAAGTTACAACTTAGATATTTGGTATTTGTAAACATTTTATAAAACTTTATAAAAGGCACTCATCGTATCATTTCTGAGGTCTTTGCTAGGCACCTAGGCCGCGGGCCTATGAATTAATATTTCGTGCTTAAGTGAAAGCGCAATATTATTAACTTGATTTAATATGTAAACGTTATGAATATGACATCGGTAGAATAAAAAGTCCTAAAAAGGCCTAGGCCTAGAACCTATGAATTAATATTTCGTGCTAAGTAAAAGCTCAATATTATTAACTTGATTTGATATGTAAACGTTATGAATCTGACATCGGTAGAATTAAAACTGTTAAAAAAGCCTAGGCCTAGGGCCTATGAATTAATATTTCGTGTTTAAGTAAAAGCGCAATATTATTAACTTGATTTAATATGTAAACGTTATGAATATGACATCGCTGGAATAAAAACTGTTTAAAAGGCCTCTGTCCAGACCCCAACCAGTTGTTTCCATTGGGCAGTTGGCGGAAAACCCCACTGCATTCTACAAACAGAAACGGAACACTAGTATTTTATATTATTTCATGCAAAAGAGAAACATTGAAGTTGATAGAACGGCTCGTACATCAGTAACTTCGTACGGCAGCAAGAACAGTATAACAAGAAAACGCGATAAAAAAGAAAAAAGAAATCTGTAACCACAATATTACGCATGAAATGTAACATTATTTTACATTCTTTGGACTACCGGTACTTTCGTATAACATCGGAGATAGAATAAGAACAGATGAGACTTTTATAGCACAATTAGTACTTCGGACAGATAGGACGGAATTGGACCAATCGTCCCATTGGACGAATCGGCATTGGACCAATCGTACCATTGGACGAATCGTACCTTTGGATCGATTGTCCATTGGACGAATCGTCCCTTTGGACGAATCGTCCCTTTGGACGAATCGGCATTGGACCAATCGTCGTTGGACGAATCGTACCAGACCCGATGACCTGACGTCCTGCTCTGGTGAAAACTAGACGAGAAGAGAGCGCCAAAAAAACTAACTTCCTGAGTTCTCCCTAAAATTTTCTGAGCCCCAGAGAGCGCTTAGCCAATCACGAAGACGCATTCGACCCCCTTAGCTGGGCATCCTTCACTCTCCGCGTCCTGCTTCCCACGGTTTACATCCGCCCGATGGCTGCTCTTTGAAGAATTCCATGCTCCAAGTTCCGAGAATTGATGGGCTCCTTATGACCTTGTGATCTGGTCCCCAAGATGGCTGTCATGCTCCCTTCCTCGCTTTTCACTTCAAAATGGCGTTCCATTGCCCATTTCTGATTTTTCCCACGTTTACTTTTTTAACATTCAGCAGTTCCTATATTTCTGTGCGATGCTGGCATTTTTTTTCAATTCTTTTTTTCCTAACGATTTTCACATCATCGCAGGGTCAGCCGGTCAACAGGTCGATAATTTTGAGAAAGTCAAACGGGTCGGGCCAAGGTATTCCTGACCTGATTTCGACCCGGCTTTATTTCCGTTTTATTTCTAAAAAGCAAAAACAAAGGTTTTTTTTTTAATAGAAAAATGTGCGCTGTAGAATTTTGTGCTCGATACTGGTGCCCGCGGACGGAAAACTGGTTTGTCATGCAATATGAAGGAAGAGTGTCCTCAGAAGGGAAAGTGTCCCTTCCTCCTGAGGGGCAATGATGAAAACAATATCCACGTTTTAGAAACTTTCAGCTCATTATAAACTTGTGAGATGTGGTGTTGCTGTGAAACATATTCTGAAGCTTGATGTGTTATGAAAACAGCAAAAACTGAAATTAAACATACAACAAGTTGCGTAATTCAAAAACTTTGACTATATCGCCATCAAAATTAGGTTGAACAGCCTTAACATTACCGCGGAGGGACTTTCTGATTCTCGCAAATGTGTTTGAAAACACATGTAAAACAGTTAGGTCATGTTTTGCAAATGAAGGACCACAGTTTCAACAATTCGTGTAAGTGAGCAAATTATACATATATATATACACTATCTACCAACAAGTAATTAGACACCCCTGCAATCGACGATATCTGCGGTCCTGATACACGTCACGGCCGCCGCCGTTAAATATCGTGCGGGAAACAACAACGCAACCAGTCGCATGCAAGATGCCACGCAGTTCGGAGCTCTCTGATTTCGAGAAAGGTGTAATCGTCGGGTATCACAGAAATGGCCAATCCATACGTGACATATCCAGCGAGTTGAAGTACCCAAAATCGACAGTGGCCTACGTGATTGGCAAGTGGAAGATGAAAGGTGACTGTCGGAATGTGCCCCGATCCGGCAGACCCACAAAACTGGGAGTTAGAGACCGACGGGTGCTGGCCAGAGAAATTCGGAAGAACCGCACCAAATCGATGGGCCACATCCGCGAGGAGTTTAAACAGGCATCCGGGAGTGTTCTTTCGATGAATACCATCCATAAGGAAGCCCATCTGCTTGGTTATCATGGACGTGCTGCCGCCCACAAGCCTTTGATCACCAAGTGCAATAGCGCTGCTCAGCTAACGTGCTGCAAAGAACGCCGAAAGTGAGCTGTTGAACAGTGGAAACAGGTTCTCTGGAGCGACGAATCAAGGTTCACCCTCTACCGTTCGGATGGCAGGGTCTGGGTTTGGCGTCTGCCTGGAGAACGCCTCCTGCCGGAATGTATTGCGCCAACTGTGAAGTTCGGCGGCGGTGGAATTATGCTATGGGGGTGTTTCTCCTGGTATGGCACGGGACCCTTGGTCGCAATTCCTGGTAAACTCAACGCCGAGACCTACTGCACCATTTTGGATGACCATGCGCTTCCTACGTTGTGGCAGTTTTACGGGGTGGACCCATGTTACTTTCAGGATGACAATGCCACCTGTAATGTTGCGAGGCACACCATGGCTTGGTATGGTGACAATGGGGTTAATCGAATGGACTGGCCTGCGCATAGCCCGGACATTACCCCTATCGAGCACCTCTGGAACGAGTTGGAGCGTCAACTTAAGGGGTGCGTCCACCGTCCGAAATCGGTGAAGGAACTGACCTGTCTTCTCCAAGCCGAGGGGAAGAAAATACCGCCAGCCGTCGTACAACGCCTGGTTGAGACTATGCCCCGGAGGGTCGCAGCTGTAATCGCCGCTCGTGGAGGCTCTGCCAACTATTGAAGGTGAAGAAACTTCGTTTTCCTTTGCTATCACAGGTGTCCAATTACTTGTTGGTAGATAGTGTATATACACTCATTGTCATAAAAATCCGCGCACCAAGAAAAAACGGTGTGATTAACGCGAAACTCGGCGAATAGATACGGGGAGGGCAGACATGCAAATGATTAAAATTCCGTGCGATTCCGCATGCCCGTACGCAGATCTACGGCGGCACCTCGGTATGTCTATCAAAGGGCAGTGGAGTAATGTTGGCCGTAAAGGATCAGCCGCGAAGTGGGATGCCCGTAATCGCAACTTGCAATTTGAACAAGTAAAACGTCGATGAGTTTATCAGGGAAAATCGAAGAATAACTCAGAGAACGATAGTAGCCAAGCTTAACAATAGTTTAGGGAACCGCGTCACCTAACGACTGAAATGAAGACATAAGGACCTGAAACATGCCAAAGGTTGCTTACTCGCTATGAAATATATGGGAGTGATTTTCTCCAAAGCATTGTGACTAGTGATAAGTGTTCGATTCACTGTTATAACCCAGAAATAAAAAAGACAATCGTTGGAATACCGACACCCATTTTCTCCTCGAACGAAAAAATTCAAAACTCAAATTTCTGCCGGTCAGTGCATACTCACTGTGTTCCGGTACTACAGAGGCATTATTCATCAGAAGTACATGGTCAAAGGTATGACTATCAACTGTGAGAGAACCTTAAAAAAGTTAAAGCAAAGAATAAACCGCGTGCGTGCGGGGGAAAGCCAATGATTGTGCAGCACAACAACACCAAACCCCACGCCAGTGCTTTGACTTCAGAGGCCATAGAGAAAAACGGGTTTGAAGTTCTCGAGCACCCTACCTACAGCCTAGATTTGGCACCGTCCGACTTTTGGTGGTTTTATGCACGACCCGTATTTGTACCCTATCCCGGCCTTCACCGTTATAACTGTCTGTAGAGATTGGAGAGCACTTGCCTCTGCACATTCAGCCATTTTGCTACCTCACCTTCCGGCCCTGCTTTCAATCTTGCCATCGCTCTCCACTATTAAGAGTCTTCTAAGCGATGGTGCGTAGCCATTCTTCCACTAACAGTCCATTACAAGCTTCAACTGCCGCAACTCGCTCAGAACGTTTATCAAGGTCGCGAACCTGCCAGCTCGATGACGTCATTTTCATATTTCCATGGCAACTAGCACAATGATGCTTTAGTATGTCGACTTAGCGTTCCCCCTTGCATATGTCTGCGTAAAATCTTTAAAATCGGTCGTCACATTTTGGACATATTCTCGAATGTGTTATAACGAAGTAAATTTCTAAATCATTTTTGTCCACGCGGGGCTCGAACCCGGGTCCCCTCATTCCGGAATAAGTCACTCTACCAATTGTGCTACGCGGACGTTCGTTCTGACTGCTTACTGCCTTTATGTGGTGTGCGTCCTGCTGGTAGGCACGTCACAGGGTATTTGTCACGTTAATTTTGGACACCAGTGTATATGGTATTTATGTGGAACAGTGGGCCCCATTGCATGCAGGGACCCAACATTACTAGCTACTCTACTGATTAAATATAAAATTTCTTGTATCTAATTATCATCTTATATGGATATTCTGGGACGTACTACAGAAGAGAAAACATGTATCAAGACGACAAATCTGCGGCGAGATATTCTGTCCACGTAGCTCAGTTGGGAGAGCGACTTACTCCGGTGGTGGGGACATGGATTCGATGGCCGTCGCAGACAAACTTGTGTTTTCACAATTCCTTCTTCCATTTATGACGCATCTCTTAGGACGGACATCTGAAATACGATGCAGTAAACTTTTAAAACCGAGAAAATTTGACACTTCCTCGGGAATATCCAGTGAAGGGATTTGCCAAAAATTCTTTGTTACCTACTTGAGAGTTGGGAGGTCAAAGCAACTAGTGAGAGTTCGAATGCGCTTGCCAAGATGACAAAGAGTTTCTCCGAAAAGAGCCTTTGCGTTGCTAGGCGACTAGCTGGCTGGCAGATGGGTTGAAGGTTCCGCTGTTAACCTCAAAGGCACACAGCCGCACTTGTACCGCTAACTTTCGCGGCTAGAAAACATCAAGCGAAAAAATAGTCTCTCGCTCCAATTGCACAAACAGCTGAAGCGTTGTGCTCTTTTAAAAGAATGTATGAGCGGTTCCATCAGATTAAATGAGAAGTGCTTATTGTCAGAAACTAACGATGACAAAACACATTTTTCAATGTGATAAACAAAACTAGATCGAGCGTAAAAACTTTTCGGATTACAGTTACTGCTCTTTTTCATGCTTTTTCTTTCTTTTTTAATAAATGCTTTCCCGTCTAAAGATGTTGTATACAAACCTTCCAAAAATTATGGAATCAATACCACATGAACATGGAGGCGCTTAGTAGAGAGTGCGTAAAAACTACACAAAGAAAGTACGCAAAACGAAAACATACACCGAAGAGCAATTGAATTAAGAGACAGCTGGCGTTATGCAAATGTGGCGCTGTGGGCGGCCCTGTAAACGGAAACGACATGACGTATGCAGCGATCGGACAATATAAGGAGCGATGCGAATGGAATCAGTAAGAGTCGGACGCAGTATGGGTAAGACGAAGGATCTAAGCGCATTTGGCCGTGGGCACATTGTCGGGGCCCGACAAATGGGTCACTCCATCTTGGAAGTCGTGCAGGCACTGGGATTTTCACGAGCCACTGTGTCATGGGTGCACCGTGAGTACATCGAATCCGGTAAAACCATCCCTGCAAGGGCCAACTGCCGTGGACAACAGCGTGTGGATGAGTGGGGTCATCGTCGGCTAGCTCGCATTGTAACAGCGGATAGACGGGCCACAGTGCAAGAAATCACTCGTAAATTTAACGCTGATGCACTAAAACGTGTAAGCAGCCACACCATCCATAACCATCTCCTCGCTATGGGGTACAGAAGCCATCGTCCCACGAGGGTACCGCTGCTGAACGCACACACAGGATGCAAAGATTAGCACGGGCGCGGAAACATCGCCACTGGAGCCTAGACATGTGGACAAATGTTGCCTGGACTGATGAGTCGAGATTCAAGTTGGTACATACGGATGGCAGGATACGAGTACGGTGCAAACCACATGAAGCGATGGATCCTCCTTGCCAGCAGGGTACTCTTCAAGCTGGTGGGGGTGGCATTCTCGTCTGGGGACTGTTTACGTGGACTGAAATGGGACCCCTGGTACGTGTGACATCGTCCCTCACATGTCAACGTTACCGGGATATCCTGGACGACCATCTGCTCCAGTTTGTGCGTCTTCAACATCCCATTGGGGACCTCGTCCTGCAACAAGACAATGCAGCTCCCGAATTGTATCCGAATGGTTGGATGAACACTCCACCGACGTGACCTCGCTTCCTTGGCCAGGTAGGTCACCTGACCTCAATCCCATCGAGCACATCTGTCATGCCATCGAGAGAGATGACCCCCCCTCCATAAAATCTTCGTGCACTGTGGGAGCTTGTTCAGGGTCGTGTATCCGTATGGCTTCCCAACGCTTCCGGTGTCTTGTCGAGTCCCTGCCGAGACGAATCGCCGCCGTCATCAGGGCGAAAGGTGGTGCTACACGTTACTCTACAAGTATCTCTAATTCAATTGCTCTTCAGTGTAGTTTAGCACGTTCGCTACGTAACGAACCTTACGCGCGGTTCGTGTATGTCACCCAGAATCCCCCTGTGCTAAAGCAATAACTTCTATGTTTTTCAGAGGGGAAAAAAGTTTTGTATACATAAATCTATAGTGGGTATCTGTCACTTTATATACAAGGGGCATGCTGAAAGTAATGCCTGCTGTCCCGATGGCGCAGTGGTCTAAGCGCTAGCTGATGACCATTCGTCCGAGATGGGTCCGGGTTAAGAACCCGGTGAGGCATGGATGTTGTGTTTGTCTTACGGCACTGGCTCTCTCCTTTCCCTGGAACCAGTGGCCCTAAATTAAGGACGAGCGACTGCTTATAGCCCATTGAGTTGCTCACGGTGGTCGTTAAACCTCCAATCAATCAATCAATGCCGCCCCGGTGGCGCAGTGGTCTAAGCGATGGCATCTGATCATTCGTCCGAAAGGGGTTCGGGTTCCAATCCCGGTGACGCATGGATGTTGTGTTTGTCTTACGGCACTGGCTCTCTCCCTTCCCTGGAATCAGTGGCCCTAAATTAGGGACGGGCAACTGCTTATAGCCCATTGAGTTGCTCACGGTGGTCGTTAAACCCCCAATAAAAAAAAAGTGCCTCCTCCTTAGAAACGTTTGAAATTTTGATGTGATTTTAATGAAACTGCACTGACATGTACTATGATATGTTACCAATGTGGGAACAATATTTTTTCAGAATCGGAAATAAAGATCATGAATGACAGAGAAAAGCAGCGAACCGTAATTGAATTCCTGGAAAAAGAGGGAAGTGAGGCTCCAGAAATCCACAGAACACTCCTACCGCTGCCACAATCGATATCAGTAATGCCCGAAGATGGATGAAGAGGTTTCGAGAGGGAGAAAGTTCAGTGTCGGACAAACTACGGAGTGGAAGACCCGCAACTGCAGTGATAGGTGCTAACAGGCAACGAGTAAAAGACCTCATCACAGCTGATCGTCGTGTCACCATCCAGGAGTTACAACAATAAACAGTGCTCACTATGTGCAGACATTGAAGGAGCTAAAGGAAGCTATCAGAAGGAAAAGACGTGACATTCCACTTCATAGTGTTGTCTTACACCATGATAACGCACGTCCCCACACCTCAATGGAGACTTTTTTTTGATTGGAGGTTTAACGACCACCGTGAGCAACTCAAATGGGCTATAAGCAGGTGCCCGTCCCTAATTTAGGGCCACTGGTTCCAGGGAAGGGAGAGAGCCAGTGCCGTAAGACAAACACAACATCCATGCCTGACGGGATTCGAACCCGGACCCCTTACGGACGAATGATCAGAGGCCAACGCCTTAGACCACTGCGCCACCGGGGCGGCCAATGGAGACTTCACATGCTATTGCCAACATGGGGTTGACGGTGATTGCCCCCTTTGAAAAACACTCTTTGTGGGGAACGTTTCGACGATGTGACAGACATTAAACTGGCTGTGAACTCATGAGTGAAACTACAGCTACAGGAGTTTTTCCCAAATGGATTTTACCAATGGATTCAAAGATGGCGGTAATATATATTAGGTGTACAAATAAGCTTTAAAGCGTTTTTTGTGTGACATATACCGCTAATTTACATATCCGACATTGCCCCGCGTTGTTGTCCTGTGACCGTAACTGGTCCAGAGTATAAAATGTGACACAGAAGTTTGCCCAACAGTCAAACGCACTTGCACAACGGTAGGTGAAATATAGCAAGCGATACTGCATTTATTCGACACTGCATTCCCAAATTTCATCAAGGAAAAAGTGCTGCAAAAGCATGTGCATCGTTCTGTTCTGTTCTGGGGGAGAATATCGTATCGAAAAGCACGTGTGAGGTTTGGTTTAGACGGTTTAAAGCTGGGTAATTTGATGTTAACGATCAAGAACGTAGAGGCACCCCGCAGAAGGTTGCATATGAGGAACTTCAAGCATTGCTGGATGAAGATTCGTCTCAAACGCAAAAAGAACTGGCTGAACAACTAGGGGTAACTCAATAAACCATTTCTAGTCATTTACGCGCAATGGGAAAGATTCAGAATGAAGGAAAATGGGTGCCACATGACCTGAGCCAGAGGAACAAGGATGAGCGTGTCATGAAGTGTTTGAATCTGTTGAATAGACAACACAGAAAGTCTTTCCTGCAGAAAATCGTTACGGGTCATGAAAAGTGGATATGGCACGACAATCCCAAATGCAAAATACACTGGGTAGACCCCGGTGAAGCAACGACTTCGACACCGAAACGCAATGTTCACTCCAAGAAAGTTCTGCTGTGCATCTGGTGGGATATGAAGGGTGTGTTCTATTATGAACTGTTGGAACAGGGTCAAACTGTTATTGCTGATATCTACAAGCAACAATTGCTGCAATTGAACCAGGAAATCTGTCGGAAACGTCCATTTACAGGCAAAGGATTGCGTCCCGTGAAATTACAGCATGACAACGTTAGGCCGCATGTCGCGAAATCGGTCAAGGAAACGTTATTGACGCTTGGCTGGGAAGTTTTGGAGCGCCCGGCGTATAGTCCCGACATAACCTCTTCAGACTATCATTTGTTCCGATCGATGCAACATGGTTTGTCTGATGTACGGTTCCGGACATGTGCAAAAATGGGTTGACGACTTCATCGCGTCACACGACGAAGTATTCTTCATATCTGGAATCCATCAGCTGCCCGACCAATGGCGGAAGGTGATAGATAATGACGGCGCATATTTTGATTCGTAAAAGTACTGTTGCTCTCTCACAAATTACATGCTGCGTTGTTTTAAAACGTTTTAAAACTTATTTGTACACCTAATAGAAAGTGATGGATAATACTTTGAATAGGCTAGCATTATCAACCATATGTCCAAGTTTTTTGCCACCAAGTTTCACATTTTTGCTGCAACAAATAAAAATCTTATGAGGGACGAGGCATTACTTTCAGGATGCCCTTTGTATATATGTATATATATTTGAACGATTAACCGGTGGGACGTCATGCCCACATTTCCAACTTACGTTGTAGGTTAGTGATAGTTTATAAAATACATGCACCGTTATGGCTGCTTTTCAGACTCCACACCTCCTATTACACTATCATTAACATAGCAATCAGATATATCTCAACTGCCTGTATTTACTGTTTCTCACGTACATCAGTCACATAAAAAAACGTGAAAATTTCATCACCATATAGCTGGAATCGAAAACGCATCTACCGATTTCAGTTCGAGCGTGCTATCCTTTACACCACCCAGAACGACACTGTTGTATTTTGTCTGACTTAGTGCCGACCCCCTCTCTCCCCATATTACACGCAAGCGTACTTTGCAGACAGCCATCTTCAGGTGTGAAGAGGTCTCATGCTGTTAACTATGACAATGTTTTTATGCGTTTAATGTAAATTAAAGTGTTTGACTAGGTCATTGGTTTTTAATTGACAACTTTTAATTCATCGTGCAGAAACATGAAATTTTGAGCACTCGCCTGTGACCAGCACGAAATATTTTATTCATACCACTAATTGTATTAAAGTGGATAAATTCCATATTCCATATGGACTGATTCCGTAATTTTTTCTTTGATTTCCGTGAGTCTATAATTATTGCCCGCAAGTGTGTTACACATCATTATATATTTAACTAAAATATTGTATGTTCCTTTATATAAGTCCTCCTGTCTGTAGCTTAGATGTGCAGCTTTCATTAAACTATGTTTTCGTTGCGCCTACTTCTTTTGAGTCGTTTCTACGCACTCTCTATTACGCGTCTCCATGATCATGTGGTAGTTATTCCATAATTTCTGCCAGGGGTAATATTTGCATCTATAAGCCATATTAAGTATGATCAAACAAGTTTTCTGTATTTTTATATTTGGCACGATATCAACACTTCTAGAGGCCTGGCTAGAAGAATTCTTTGTTTTAATATGATAGCTAGAGCTGCAGTGCTGGACAATTTAATAGTAGCTCGTTGTATTTCGGTTATTTTTCTCGATTTTTCCTCTGCAATTCGGAGTAAATTTATTTTTCTTAACCAAAATCTGTGTGCACAAAGAAGCTTTTATAATTAGCCTGTTGTTCAATTTAAAATTAGCAGCTTTTAGCGAAAAAATTTAAATATTTAGATGTGTGGTACGAATGGACAAAATACAGTACTGTTTGTATAAGTTGCAAAACCAAGAAAGAATCGCACTATTCAAATGAAGTTTATATCACAGATCCCTCATGTTACAGGAGATGACTGATTACATTTGCATAGCTATATAAGATTTTTTCGCTTCAAAACACAGTATCGTGTGAAGTCACCTCGAGTAACAGTAACAGCCTTTACACGTCGTGGTATTGAATGGAAGAGGTTTTTGATATCATCCTAGGGAATACATTGCTAAGCTGCTTCTGTACGAGACCAGTGTTCATTTTTGGCGACTGGAGAAGGCGCTTGACGGGCCAGTCCCTTAGCTACCATGTCCCAAACATTTTCGATCCGGACATATCCGGTGAACGTGCAGATCAGCGGGGGTGGGGGGGGAGCGATATCTGCCATGCATGGAAGAGGTCTTGGACATTCCGGGCCGCATGAGTCTGAGCATGGTCCTGCTGGAATATAGCGCCAGGACAGCTCTGAAGGAAGGGTATCTATCAGCACTGCCTCTAAAACATTTCTGATGTATCGCTGGCATATATTGATGTATCGCGGGTTCACTCAATTCGTATCAGGGAGATTGCGAATTGAACCCAATGGTTCTCCAAACCGTGACTCTTGGCGTGGGGCGGTATGAAGCTGTAAGAAGCCGTTCACCACGATGTCTTCCAACACGTATGCGACTATCATGGCTCATGAAGTTGAATCGTGACTCTTCAGAAAACACGATTCTTATGATTTGAAAATACAGATAGTAGCCAATTTTTACCAACCGTCTGATAAAAATTGGATGTAAACTCTGTATTCCGGATATTCTTGCCTGTTCAGGCAGTTGAACAGTTATAATATCATATGATTTTAAAAGCCAGCTTCAGAAAACGCTCTACATTCATTAGAGTTCAATAGTACAGTCTCTGTTCTGCGGCTTATAGGCTTCTTTAATTGCTTCAAGCAAAATTGCCTGGTGCGTCAACTGTTCTAATAAGCTATCCTTTCAGAGGATTTTAAAATTAAAATTACATTTTGGACTCACATTAAATTTTGGCACAGTTTATTTGTTTCTTTGCCTTTTCGTTTTCAATTTGTTTGCTTTTCGGCCATTAGGTGGCGCTCGTCATATGTGCAACGTCGATGTTGCTATTCTTCTATGCTGGCGAGCTCCATTTTGTTTAAGTTTTCAGGTGTCAGGTAACCTTGGAACTGGACAGAAACTGTGAATTCCCGAGTTTTTAGGTATGTTACCCATTTGATTAGTTATTTTTTTAATTATTATTTCTTGTTACTAGGTTTAGATATTTCTTTATAAGTTTTTTATATTTTCAGGCATTCGTTAGGCAGTTGCTCACTGCTTACTTCAGAACTTCCCAACACACGGTGCCCGCCCCTGGTCTGAGCAATGGCTTCTGGTCATTCGTCCGAGTTGGGTCCGGGTTCGGATCCCGGTGCGGCATGGGTGTTGCGTTTGTCTTACGGCACTGGTTCTCTCCCTTCCCTGGAATCATTGACTCTAAATGAAGGAAGAGCGGCCGCCCCGGTGGCGCAGTGGTCTAAGGCGCTGGCCTCTGATCATTCGTCCATAAGGGGTCCGGGTTCGAATCCCGGTCAGGCATGGATGTTGTGTTTGTCTTACGGCACTGGCTCTCTCCCTTCCCTGGAACCAGTGACCCTAAATTAGGGACGGGCGACTGCTTATAGCCCATTGAGTTGCTCACGGTGGTCGTTAAACCTCCAATCAAAAAAAAAAAAAAAAAAATCAAAAAAGAAGGAAGAGCGACTGCTTATAGCCAACTGAGTTGCTCATAGTCGTCGTTAAACCTCCAATAAAAAATACACGGTTTTGTAATTTTTATACATACTCATTTTATGTAATTTATCCGGTTATTTTCTAAAACATTCTTTAATGTTTAAACTTATTTTAGGCTTTTGTTCAATACTTAATGAGAGAGGTTCTTTTTTTTTTTTTTTTTTTTTTTTTTGATTGGAGGTTTTACGCCCACCGTGAGCAACTCAATGGGCTATAAGCAGTCGCCTGTTCCTAATTTAGGGTCACTGGTTCCAGGGAAGGGAGAGAGCCAGTGCCCTAAAACAAACACAACATCTATGCCTCAACGCGATTCGATCCCAGACCCGTTTGGACGAATGATCAGAGGGCATCGCTTAGACCACTGCGATACCGGGGCGGTCCGAGAGACGTTCCGAACATATTTATAGATGCTCAATTTGTAGTGCTAAAGGAATGTTTTTAAGTTCTTTTTTTGTCTTTTGAGGGCTCAACGACCACTTTGAGCAACTCGATGGGTTATAAACATTCGCCCGTCCCTAACTTAGGGTCACTTGCGCCAAGAAAGGGAGAGAGCCAGTGCCGTAAGACAAACACAACATCTAAGCCTCACTGGGATTCAAACTCGGACCTACCTTGGACTAATGGACAGAAGCTAGCGCATCAGAGCACTCGGTCATCAGGCAGGCATAGGTAATTTATTGAAAACTCCAGGAAATATTTGCGTTATTGTACTCCTTGGTCTTGATATGGATTTTGCGTGTCCATTTCTGTGGCAATTTCACTGTTCAAATGTCATAATAAATGCAAATAAGTGTGATTCAAACCCAAATTCTCTCTTTGACAGTAAAACATTTGCTAAAATAACACATTGCCTGCGTAATAACTTAAAAATTATAGAATTGTTGGTCAATGTTTCTTGAAATTTGACCTTTTATTTACGCTTTGCAACCGTAGGTTGAAGAAGTGTATATGCTCTAGCTTTGTCCGTCAGTCCGTATGTCTGTCTGTCCTTCCGCATGGTAATTCGCGTAAAAATGGTTCGATTTGGATGAAATTTTAGTATGTGATAAGGGACCACCTGGGGACGAACCTTGTTGAAAATGGGCGAAATGGAGTTTAAAATTCAAGACATAGGAACGGGATCCATTCCATTGCCCTTATGCGTCATAACTTACCTAAAAATGCTTTGATTGCGACAAAACTTTAACATGTTGTTTCGGAGGTATACTGAACCAATTCTGTTTAATATCATCGAAATGGTGTCAAAGATCAGGGAACAGGAGTGAGATTTATTCCACAGCCATTATCCTCACAACTTGAGTAAAAATGCTTCTATTGCGACAACACTTTAGTATGTTGTTCCAGAAGTATACTGAACCGGTTCTGTTGAATATAATCGAAATGGGGTCAAAGGTCAGGGCACAGGAACGAGATTTATTCCACAGCCATTATCATCATAACTTGAGTAATGATTTCTGGTATGTTGTAAAGCGTAGCATAATCAATGCATTGCATGATTGTACTAACTTGTTATTCTCTTTAAGGTGGACATCTAGTGATTTTTCTCCCTATACTTCCAATGGAAAGAAATTCACCCTATTTTCTCATTGAAGAAAGATTTGCCATACATCAAAATTCGCCCGCTGATGAAAAGCAACATAACTTAGATTGTACAATCGGTGTTTTTTGAAAAAAAAACCCTTTCCTGAACTATAATAAAAAGCAATAACTTTACTTCGATGTAGTTATGATACAGGGTGGCGTAAAACGTACCTACCAAGTTTGATGTTGTATTATTCCTAGACGAATAGACATACAATCTCATCCAAAGTGTATTAAAAGCTACATCTTCTACCGTTTATATTACAACATGTTCAATGTGTTTGCCTCAACCTCGACGATCTTGCGCAATCTAATCCCAAAATTGGACACTATCTTGTGGAGGACGTGTGTTGGAATCGCCAAGATTTCAGCACCTCCAAAGTCGTTGGGTTGCTCTGACACACTTTGTCTTTGAAATGTCGCCATAAAAAAATCCAAAGGATTGAAGTCTGGTAAATACGAGAGCCAGTCAAGTCCGCATCCGTAGTGCTTTGGATACAATGACATTCGCACGGAAATGTTCATTCAGAAGGCGGAAAATGGATTCTGTGCGATGGGAACGAGCACCGTCTTGCATGAAAAATTAATTTGTGAGGTCAAAACCATGGAAACCCTGAAGAACAGGAATGAAATTGTTTTCAAGTAAGCTTCGATAGCTGACTGCGGATACAGTTCCTTCAATAAAAAACAAATCCACAAATGCCAACTTTCGACAAGCCACACCACACAGTCACACGTTTTGGGTGAAGACTTGAAGCCATCGAAACATGCGGATATTCTGTTCCCCAAATTCGCCAGTTCTGCCTGTTCACGAGCCTATCAAGCCAAAAATGTGCCTCATTTGAAAACCAGATGAGACAGGGTCAATTTGTTGGTTCTCAATTACATGAGTGAAGTCCAATCTTGCTGTCATGTTCACCTTTTTGAGTAGCTGTTGGGTCCGGATTTTATAGGGAAACAAATGAAGATATTTGAGAATTCGCCGAAGATTGCTGCTTTTGACCCTAACTCCTGAGACGCTCTCCTGGTAGACTTTTTCGGGCTTCTTTCAAATGTTTTTCGAACTTTTTCAATCTGTCCTTGCTGTGGAGGGCCTACCGCCTTGAGAGTGATTGCCCAACACTGACAATGTCTTGCGAAATTTCTTGACGAGGTTTAATATTGTGTGTCCGTCCAGTCCAACTTTGACACCAAACTTTGCCTGGAACGCTTATAATGAAGTAAATTTCTCCGTCATTTTGGTCCACGCCGGGGATCGAACCCGAGTCCTCTTATTCCGGAATAAGTCGCTCTACCAACTGCGTTCGTTCTCGCTGCTATCTGCTTTTATGTCGTGTGCGTCCTGCAGGGCAGGCAAGTCACATCTCCTTGAGTGACCTTGAATGTGCTGGTCAAATAAAAGAAAAACTCTTTCTTCGAAGTTTGACCTGAAGCAGTTGGCTTGGCCAAATTTTATAAAAAAATATCGATTATTATTGACAGAACGTTGATTCCACTATTTACAGTTTATATTTGTTACGGTGTTACCCCGTGATACCAAAACTCCGTCCTTTTAATTCCAATCTGATTCATTTACTCGTGTCCTCTTACTGTTACTGAGTGCAGTGAATCTCCTCTCTTTTACGTTGTTAGCACGCCACTTGAAGCTTATCACATCCTATTGTCAGTTACTCTGTGCTGACACATGCACTTGAGATTTCCATTAACACATTTCCTTTCTTCATGAACCCATTTGTTTCACTTTATCAGCTTTCACTGGCTCAGAGTAGATAAAACATTTTCCATTTACGTGGATTTTCCCAGATTCTGTATATCGTAGAGGCGGAGGAAAGAACTACGTTGGTTTCCATAAATTAAGGAAACAAGTTAGTAAAATCATGCAATGCATTGATTATGATACGCTTTCCAACATACCAGAAATCATTACTCAAGTTATGAGGATAATGGCTGTGGAATAAATCTCGCTCCTGTGTCCTGACCTTTCACCCCATTTCGATGATATTCAACAGAACCGGTTCCGTGTACATCTGGAACAACATACTAAAGTTTTGTCGCAATGGAAGCATTTTTACGCATGTTATGACGCATAAGGGCAATGGAATGGATCCCGCTCTTATGCCCTTAACTTTGACCCCAATTCGCCCTTTTTCGATAGGGTTCGTCCCCAGGTGGTCCTCTACCACATACTAAAATTTCATCGAAATCAAACCATTTTTACGCGAGTTTTCGTGCGGACGGACAGACAGACAGACAGACGGACAGACAAAGCTGGAGCATATACCTTTCTTCAACTTACGGCTGAAAAGCGTAACAAGTTAGTAAAATCATGCAATGCACTAATAATGATACGCTTTCCAAGATATCAGAAATCATTACTCAAGTTATGAGGATAATTGCTGTGGAATAAATCTCGCTCCTGTGTCCTGACCTTTGACCCCATTTCGACGATATTAAGCAGAAGTGGTTCAGTGTACCTCCGGACACAACATACTAACGTTTTGTCGTAATTCAAGCATTTTTACGTAAGTTACGGCGCTTAAGGGCAATGGAATGGATCCCGCTCCTATGTCCTGACCATTGTCCCCATTTCTTCCATTTTCAATAGGGTTCGTCCCAAGGTGGTCCCCTACCACACACTAAAATTTCATCGAAATCAAAGCGTTTTTACGCAAGTTATTACGCATAAAGGCGATGGAATGGATCCCCCTCCTATGTCTTGACCTTTGACCCCATTTCGCCGATTTTCAATAGGGTTCGTCCCCAGTGGTCCCCTACCACATACTAAAATTTCATCGAAATCGAACCATTTTTACGCGAGTTAGCGTGCGGATGGACAGAAGGACAAAGCTGAAGCATATACGCTTCTTCAGCCTACTGTTGGAAAGCGTAAAAAAAACAGGAAAAACACTATTACTTGTAATAGTAGAGTTGGGAATGCACACGAAAACATGGGTGTATACCGGGAAATACCGTGCCGGTCGGAAAATAATGGCCGATTTGGAGAAAAATGAAATAGACGTACCTCATAGCACACAACCTTGCTTTATTCGAACTAGGCGCCTTCAGCAGCTACACACCTCTGCCAGCGAGTGACAAATGTTTCAATGCCACTCCGGAAGACATCTCGCTCTCTGGATGCAAGAAAGTACCGGAATGCAATTTCGGCCTCCTCTCGGTTTCTGAAGGTCCTGTCCTTGAGGTAATGGCTAAAATGCATGAACAGGTGGAAATCGGTAGGTGCCAAATCAAGCGAGTAGGCTGGATGTGGGAAGGTTTCGAACCTCAGTTCGGGTAGTTTCTGTTTCGTTATCTGTGGCACTAGCGTTATCATGGAGGAGGATAGGACCCTTCCTGCTCATCAAAGATGTTCGTTTGGAACGCAACTTCTGGTGTATTCTGTCAACTCCTTCACAGTGTGTGACTGAGGTAATGCTTCACCAGCATTCAAGAAACTGTAGTGTATGACATCGCGAACAGTCCACCACACTGTCAACAAAACCTTCTTTGGCGTGAACCTTGGTTCAGGATGTTGTTTCGGTGGTTCACCATGGTTCAGCCACTGTCCAAATAGCTTGCGGTTGTCGTATAGCACCCACTTTTCGTCACAGGTCACGACGCGATCAAGTAGGGGATCCTTTTCGTTGCGAAGAAGAAAGTTACCGCGCATCTCAAACCGTTGTTGCTTCTGATGTTCCGTCAGTTCGTGTGGGGCCCACGTATCGAGCTTCTTGACCTTACCAATTTAGTGGAGATTTTGGGAAATGGTTGACACCGATACATTGTACTGTTTTTGCGAGTTCTCTGACTGTGCCGCTTGGTCAAGTCACCGTATCGCCAGACAGTTGGGTTGGAGCGACGCGGCAATTGGTCGATAATGGCGCCGATGGGTCGAGGAGGGCACAACCCAGCGACACACGGGAAGTGGACGGCCGAGAGCAACGACAGAACGCGAGGATCGAGCCATTATAAGAGACGAATTCGTCGCGCTCAACCATCCGTGGCCACTCTGCGTTGTCTACAGGTGGTGTCTATCCGGACCGTTGCCATACGACTTGCGGCACGGGGACTACATCCCAGGAGGCCAGTCAGCCGCCTGCCACTGACAAGCGAGCATCGTCGGCACGGGTCGCAGTGGTGTCGGGCCCAATCAGCATAGTATCCGTGGCATCATGTTGTCTTCAGTGACGAGTCACTGTTTGCACTTGGCTTCCATGACCAGCTCACACGTGTCTGGAGACGAGCACGCAAGCGTACGGATCCTGTATTTACCGTGGAATGTCACACGACTCGCTCACCGTGAATGACGATCTGGTAACCCACTTCCTATGATAGTCGGACACCCTTGGTAGTCCTCCGTACCACCCTCACGGCTCAACGGTACGTCGACGACATTCTACAACCTGTTGTGTTACCATTCCTTTCCCATCCCCACCGAGAAATTTTTCAACAGGATAATGCCCAGTCACACAAGGCACGGCTCTCACAGGCCTGCATCCGTAATGTCGACACCCTCCCATGGCCATCGCGATCGCCAGACCTCTCACCTATTGAGCATGTTTGGGACATGATGGGACTCCACCTATGCCTATCCTGGAATGTCGGCGAAATGGCCAGCAATTTTGACACCATCTGGCATTTCATTTCATTCATTTCGTTATGGGGTTACATTTGACTATATTACATTTCAAAATTAATTCTATAACATATAGTATTAAGAAAAACAACATATATAATGTGAATACTTATGTACAGGGTAACCACAGAACAGGAAATTGAGTAAAAGGCTATATATGTATAGCCTGAGTGAATCCCAATTCCCCTAAAGTACGTAGTCAAGTCAAACGTCCTGCACATATAAAATTTACTCATATGTGGTCTGATTAATAAATTTTAGAATTTTATATTTTAATTTGTTAGCAAATATGTTTTTAGTTGCTTTCGAAAATAATTATAATTATTAATATGTGTTAATTGACAAGGTAGGTTGTTCCATAACATCAATCCCTGGTAATCAATAAATCTTTTTTGGGTTAAAGTGTTAGGCATTGGTAACAAAAATGCATGTCTATCTGTTGTTTGATAGTTGTTACCTACAGTGTTCAGTTGAATTAAATGATGATACCTATTCTCTTTTATCCTTTTGTACATGAATCCGAATAATCTAAATTGCCATAATTTCTCAATATCTAAAAACCCATAAGAATTTATCCGTACCCCCATATTCAAGTTAATTCTCCAAAAGTTATTTAAAATTCTGACCATCCTATTTTGTAATGATTGTAATTTATATAAATTAGTCTTAGTAGTTTGCCCCCATACTAATAAACAATAAGTCAAACATGGGTAAATCAGACTGAAGTACAACATGTTTAATGTTTTAATTGTTAAATTATCTGAAATTCTCGTAATTAAACCCAATACCACCGAAATTTTGTTTACAATATTTTGAATATTTATATCCCATTTTAGATTATCCTCGATTATTATTCCCAAATATTTAATATTATTTACTATTTCAAGGGTACACTTCTCCACACAAATAGATGGTGGCTCAACAATCTGTCTATCTCCCGGTTTAAAAATCATAATTTTAGTTTTTTCAATATTTAAACACAGAAAATTTGTGTCCAGCCATTCCCCCAATCTTTCAATAAATTTATTACATTTTATTTTTGCCTCATTTATATCTGCACCCGTAATCAGAACCGTGGCATCATCCGCAAATAAAATAAAATCCTCATTAGGTTCAATGTTAAAAATGTCATTTATATAAATTAAAAAAGTAATGGTCCCAGGACTGAACCCTGCGGCATTCCCATTTCGTTAAGCAACCCTTGCGATTTCATTTTATTAATCTGCACATACTGTTTCCTGTTATGTAAGTAGTCCTCTAATAAATTGTAATATTGATTTCTTATTCCATTATCATAGAGTTCACTCATGCTGTACCTCAGGACAGTATCAGTGAAATGTATGCGTCTACGTCACGCCGGGTAACCGCTTGTACACCAGACAGAAGTGGTGCTACAACGTACAGACTTCTTCCACTCATGTAACTGTTTTATCCGAATAAATGCCCCAGCTGCTCTGGTATTGCAATCATTTCCTTTCCTATGCATGTACAACGGCCGTTCCATAAAAACTAACAGTAAAATCACACAAAATGAAGAAATATAGGTACAGCAAAATATATGTTATTCTTTCTCAAAGTATCTTCCCTTGGGTGACATGTAATGGTCCCATCGTTCAGTCCACTTTTCAACGCATGTGGCGAAGGCATTTTGTGGAAGCTGCTTTACCGACCCTGTACAGCTTGAATAACGTCAGCATCTGTGTTGAATATTGCGCCAAGGAACTTTTTCATTGTTGGAAACAACTAAAAATCTCACAGGGCGAGGTCAGGACTCTAGACAGGCTGTGGCATGATTTTAATACTGGATTTCATAAAAAACTGTTGAACACGAGCAGCCACATGTGAGCGAGCGTTATCATGGTGTAGGGTCCACTTGCCTACCAGTTCCGCTCGCTTAATCGATATGTGTCGTCGCAGACGCTTCAACACTGAAATGTAATACTCAGCATTGACAGTAATTTGTGGAGGAACGGCATGCTGGTAGACTACACCTTTACGACCAAAGAAAATTATCATCATCACCCTCCCTGCTGATTTGGTTTGGCGGACTTTTTTCGGAGGAGGCGAACCTGTGTGTTTCCAGACACTCGTTGCGCTCTTCGTGAGGGGGCCGAAATAGTGGACCCATGTTTCATCGGCAGTTATTACTGTGTTTAGAAAGTTTGGATCATTTGGAATCATTTGTTTTCACGCATGAAAAACCTAAATTGTTCTCTCGTTAAGCGAGGTACCCATCTGGAACACACAAGATATACAGCAGTAATTTTTCACGTAGAATGCGGAATACCGACGTTTTTAAAATATTAGTTGACGCCGCTATGTCTTCACACGTCATTCGTCGATCTTCTTGCAGGATTGCCCAAATAGTGTTAACAATAACAAAACTTTCAGGTCGACCAGGGCTAGGAGCGAGTTCTGTCGACAAACGCCGTTTTTTGAAATCATGGGGCCATCTAAAAATCGTTGACTCACCCAAACATTTATCTTTGTAAGCTTTATCAATAAATCAACTGTTTCTGGAGCCGTTTTACCCAAACGATAGCAAAATATTTATCGCACAACGCATTTCACTTCTTAACTCTGAATCACTCACCTCCATAGCTGTATGGCGAAATGCAGACGTAACTGCGCAATAACAAAACCAGAATCGTCTGTCACAGCTAATAACTGTTGCCATAGATACTTCCTTAATTCAGTTGTCGTCTGCGTGGTTATTTTTCCCCTTCGCACTGTTGCCAACTAAAAAAATTACTCTCAGTTTTTATGGAACGGCCTTTTTGCATTGAAGATACCAATTTTAATCTCGATTGAATGATTCCTTCTGGGTGCTTCGTTTTTTTTTTTTTTGGGGGGGGGGGATTTATTTCGTTTTTTTTTTTTTAGTCTAAGAGTGTATTACTGATAATGAAGAATTAGTGGAGTTTCAAAATTATGTGAGTTAATTTCATCTGTGAGAATAAATAGTGTGTGCATTTGGCAATACATCTTTGCCATTTTGAAAATCCATCTGAAAATCTAGTTTGCAAAGTTTTGCAAATGACCAATATTTACGATTAGTTACTTCGCAAATGACCAATATTTACGATTAGTTACTTCGGAAAACTTTCATCAGTCAAATGATGATTTTTAAAAATAACTTTCATTTTGAAGATTTGTCCTTAATTAATGCGCCGAGCACATTATTTTGAGCAACAAGAATTCATTATGCAAATTAATTTGGAAACTTCGTTGCAGTAAAATGAAATTAACATTTTTTTTCTTTCCACAAATCACACTCTAGTGAAATACACTGCTGGCAACCCAAAATGCAACACCAAGAAGGACACGAGATAGCAAAGCCAGATTTACTGGACACATAACAACAGATACAAAGATGAAACGATTGAGCTTACAGGCCCATGCGACTTGCGGAACACGCAGCCATCAATAGTTCGTGTGGCCCCCATGGCTGGCAATAACGGCCGCTACACGCCGCGGCATCGAACGAAAGAGGCTTTGGATGTGGGCTTGGGGTATGTCTGTTCAGAAAATAACCACGCAGACGACTAACTGAATTAAGGAAGTATCTATGGCAACAGTTATTAGCCGTGGCAGACGATTCTGGTTTTGTTATTGCGCAGTTACGTCTGCATTTCGCCATACAGCTTGGAGGTGAGTGATTCAGAGTTAAGAAGTGAAATGCGTTGTGCGATAAAAATTTTGCTATCGTTTGAGTAAAACTGCTCCAGGAATAATTGATTTAATGATAAAAGCTCACGAAGATAAATGTTTGGGTGAGTCAACGATTTTTAGATGGAACCATGATTTCAAAAAACGTTGTTTGTCGGCAGAACTCGCTCGTAGGCCTGGTCGGCTTGAAAGTGTTGTTATTGTTAACACTGTTTGGGCAATCCTGCAAGAAGATCGACGAATGACATGTGAAGACATAGCGGCGTCAACTAATATTTCAAAAACATCGGCATTCCGCATTGTACGTGACAAGTTACTGCTGCATCGTGTGTGTTCCAGATGGGTACCTCATCACCTAACGAGAGAACAATTCAGGCATGGGTGAAAAGAAATGTTTGCAAAGGATCCAAACTTTCTAGACACTGTAATAACTGCCGATGAAACATGGGTCCACTATTTCAACCCCCTCACGAAGCGCGCAACGAGTGTCTGGAAACACACAGGCTCGCCTCCTCCGAAAAAAGTCCGCCAAACCAAATTAGCTGGGAAAGTGATGATGATAATTTTCTTTGGCCGTAAAGGTGAGTTCACCAGCCTGCCGTTCCTCCACAAATTACTGTCAATGCTGAGTATTAAATTTCAGTCTTGAAGCGTCTGCGACGACACATATCGAATAAGCGACCGGAACTGGTGAACAAGTGGACCCTACACCATGATAACGCCCGCCCACATGTGGCTGCTTGTGTTCAACAGTTTCTTACGAAATGCAATATTAAAATCATGCTACAGCCTGCCTACAGTCCTGACCTCGCCCCATGCGATTCCCGTTTGCAATGAAGGAGAAGTTTCGTGACGCAACATTCAACACAGATGCTGACGTTATTCAAGTTGTACAGGGGTCGCTAAAGAAGCTTCCACAAAATACCTTCGTCACATGCTCTGAAAAGTGGACTGAACGATGGGACCGTTGTATATCATTCGAGGGAAGATACTTTTAGAAAGAATAACATATATTTTGCTGTACCTATATTTCTTCATTTTGGGTGATTTTACTCGCAGCTTTTATAGAACGGCCGTTGTATATTCGAATTTATAGCTCAAAGCAGATTTGTCCGGGTCGGGTCCGGGTCCAACATTTTTGACTTGTTTCTAACTCTGGTCATAATTCAATGGTCACTCAGTGTATTTTCATAAGTCACTGTCAATGTGCTGGTAAAACTGAAATTGATACTATTTAACTTCATAATCTTTCTTACTTTCACTCCAAGAATGTGCTGTAACTCGCAAGGCAAATGTTTACAGCCCAGCCCTCAGCTGAAAACATTCAAAATTTTGGCTAAATCTTTTGGAAACACCCTGTATAATGCAGTTTGAAAAAAATAATAATGAGCACGTCTTAATGTTTTCAACGCAAATGATAAAATCTGTTTTGTTATTTGTCACTGTTGTATTCATACATTTGGCAAAGCGTGGATTTTTCGAAGCTCTTGAAAACCGCTGTTCATGTCTATTTGCTCTCGATAACTTCCTTGACGTCTAAAAGAGTAAAGTTCATCTTTTTTATTATGTTCAGCAGATCTTCACCTTATTTCTGTACTGATAAGAGCTTTTGCACAGCCCCATACTCTCACAGACGATAATGCTGTGGAAAATGAAATCAAAAATAGCAGCAGAAATAGAATAACTGACGCAACTCTGAAGCGGCTGTTACGTCAACCAGTGAACTCTCACCACTCGGTACAAGCTACCCCATAATCTCCTGAAAGAGTCTAAAAAATATTTCCCAACATATTTGGCACGAAAAAAAGATCTCGAATTTCGATACACGTCAGCGCTTGATGAACGAGATCGAGAAGCATAGGATTTCTACGAGTTTCCCCTAAGATGGGTCTTTTTAAGATGTAACTTTCCATATCTTGCATTTAACGCAATAATAATTAGTGCTCTGTAACGGAGAAGCTGCTGATTGCTGTAGTGTTGTAAGAAAATACTTGGCTTCAGAAATCGTTAAATGCTGCACAACTAAACACTCAAGAAAAGGCTTAAGTGCTCTCGTGGAACCAAATGTGATCTCACTGAATGTAGGTTGCGTTGTTCCTCTGTTGGTGCGACAAGTTCTGTCCGAACACTTAATTAGGACGAGGAATTTGATTTGGGAATATTAATCAGCTTCTCACTTCGAAGACAAAGTCTGTTAACAGCGTATATGTGCGAATTTCTATCAACGGCTATAAAAACCCTCCGACTGAAAATAATGTGTTTGATTCCGCAAATAAAGGTAAGAGATACAATTTTTTTTCCTGTTAAGTTCTTCTTTAGATATAATCCCAAGATGAAATTGCATCATAATTGCAGGAAGGGGGGGTAGTTGGCGTACGCAACTGCACGTACACTGTAAAAAAGAGTCTTGCTGCCCCGGTGGCGCAGTGGTCCGAAAGGGGTCCGGGTCCGAATCCCGGTGAGGCATGGATGTTGTGTTTGTCTTACAGCACTGGATCTCGCCCTTCCCTGGAGCCAGTGGCCCTAACTTAGGGACGCGCGACTGCTTATAGCCCATTGAGTTGCTCACGGTGCTCGTTAAACCTCCAATCAAAAAAGAAAGAAAGAAAAAAAGAAAGAAAGCAACTCCTGAATTTCAGAATTTTTTTTTTCATTGGAGGTTTAACGACCACCGTGAGCAACTCGATGGGCTATAAGCAGTCGCCCGTCCCTAATTTAGGGTCACTGGCTCCAGGGAAGGGAGAGATCCAGTGCCGTAAGACAAACACAACATCCATGCCCCACCGGGATTCTTTTTTTTTTTTTTTTTTTGATTGGAGGTTTAACGACCACCGTGAGCAACTCAATGGGCTATAAGCAGTCGCCCGTCCCTAATTTAGGGTCACTGGTTCCAGGGAAGGGAGAGAGCCAGTGCCGTAAGACAAACACAACATCCATGCCTCACTGGGATTCGAACCCGGACCCCTTCCGTGCGAATGATCAGAAGCCATCGCTTAGACCACTGCGCCACCGGGGCGGCCCACCGGGATTCGAGCCCGGACCCTTCTCGGACGAATGGTCATAAGCTTGCACTACTGCGCCACCCGGGGCGGCCGAGCCACTTTCCGTAATTTCTTTCGGGAATTAACGAAGCCTGATACAACCTATTCCGTGAAATCACGGAAAGAAATCTGAATTTCATGGATTTTTCGTAGGACAGGATAATTCAGAATTTTTAGAAACGTTTCCACAATTCTTTTCTTATATTGACGCTTAATTTTAGGAAGTTAACTTCAGTTTTTCATAACTTTTTATAAGTAGGACGTTACTATGAACTGATTTTGACAAAAAAAAAAGCATATTGTGTTTACAATTTCTGAAATTTAAAATTTGAAAACAAATTGAAGTTCTTTAAAAAACCTTTCTTCTTTTCTTATTTTTAATCATATTGCAATGATTTTTTTTAGATTTTTTACGAGTATATATTCTATAACTTTAGGGATTTGTTTTAAAATAAGCAAAATACATAGTTTAGCAGAAAAATAAAATAAAAACCACATACAAAAACAGGCAAAACATAAGTATATTTTACATTTAATTTTTTTTTTATTTTACTGTAAATTCCATCCTTAAATCTATTAATTGGGTTCTAGGGAAACTACCAAAAAAAATTTCAAGTGGTTTAATTAATCTATGTTCAAGTTTTAGTACTTTTAATAGAGTGACTTGTCGGGAAAATGCGAACAGAGACAAATTAATTTAAAGATTTCATTATTGCAAAAATGTAGTATAACCGCAATCAGTTTTTTTATGATTTTTTGTGCATTCATAATACACATACCTACAAGTGTACAGCTACTACAGTGAGTCTTGATCACATTACCCACCGCAATCTCAGTTTTTAGTCTACTAATTACGGCATCACATCAGCTTGCGGTGACGTGCAAAATCTGAAAAATTGAAAATAATGTCTAAAATAATTGTAAAAAATGTGTTGTCAAAAATATTTTTCTCATGCTTTTTTTGCACCATAAAAAAAATTCTGAAGGAGCACACTAATGCATAAAATAATTATAGTGTCTGCATTTAGATTGGCCTATTTCACGATTTTTGCCTCTTTATCCAAAATCAGTTGTCACCTAAATCACAGAACTAGGAGTTGTGGGGGGAAATAAACAGCTACATTTGAATTAAATAAGCCATCAGTTACGTCACGTGATTGCCGGCTGCCACTTCCGGGACACTGACGAACCACATTAGGCTAGCCATCATTTATTGCACGTACTTGCAGGGCTCTTAAGGGCATAGTGCTGGCCCAGTAAGACTGTTTTTGCGGGGGAGAGGGACTTTAAACGGAATTACTGACTACGGGAATTGCTGCACGTCATGTTTTTTTATTTTTTTTTTTATTTTTGAGGTTTAACGATCGCCGTGAACAACTCATTGGGCTATAAGCAGTCTCCTGTCCCTAATTTAGGGCCACTGACTCCAAGGAAGGGAGAAAGCCAGAGCCGTAGGACGAACACAACATTCATGCCTCATTGGGATTCGAACCCGCTAAGCCATCGCTTAGACCACTGCGCCACCTGGGCGGCGCACGTTATTTCCAAAAAATTTCCATGAATTCACACCACTTATTTTTTACTGTATGGCTAAAGGCTTGAATCGTCCAGGTGTCAGTGATAAGAGCAGAGCCGTAGCTAACGGGAGGCTAGAGGGGGCTTAGCCCCCTGCAAGGAGAGCAAGCCCACCCCCGGAAAATACACATTGTTCCAAATTCTTTGAACTTTTAGTTTCGTTGGTTTATGAAAATGACTTTCGTCATTTCTTATATCTCCGTGTTGTCGACCTTGTCACGTGCACTCTATGATGCGCCTGGGTGGGTACACTGTGATTCCGGGGGTGGTCGTATTATTCTGATACGACTGTGTATGTGGTGTGTTTGTCAAACATCACTGGCACTTTCCCTTCCCTGGAACCAGTGTCCCTAAATTAGGGACAAGCGACTGCCCATGACTCTAAGAGTTACTCATGTTCAAACCCCGAAACGCCTCCCCTGTGACGTGGTGGCCAAAATACAGGTTTCTGATCATTCGTCCGAAATAGGGCTGCGTCGTTATTCGGAATGAGGCATAGGTGGTGATATTATAATTATAACGTAAGCCTTTTTCGTGAGCAAGATTGGCGTTACGCTAAGTCTAAAGCCATTAAATAAGAATACGATGCAATAGTTTACGGCCAGACGAAACATAAACATAAGTCAACTTACGGTAACATTTTATTGGTCCAGCAATACTTCAGTAGATCCAACGTATAACACAGCAGGTAAACTTCACACTTATCTTAACGATCGAGCGTCTACACACACACACACACACATCCACTAAGCAACTGCTGTCTCGTCCTTTTTATCTGACGTTCTTATCACATTCATACGTCACTTTCTCTCTCTGACCTCAAATGTGTTGACAACCTGCTTCTTGTGAGAGAGAAGATATCACGTCAAGTTTGGAAGTATAAAGGAGAACAAACTCAAATTTACATAGGAAAAGGAACTAAACATGAAAGTTAATTTAGAATACACATTACAGTGTGTTTGCCTTACCGCACTGGATCTCTCCCTTCCCTGGAATCAGTGGCCCTAAATTAGGGACAGGCTACTGGTTTTAGTGCCTAAATTTGCTCACACGGTCGTTAAGCTCCACACCCCCCCCCTCTCTAAAAAAATTAAGAAAAGGGATAAAAAGGCTCTTAGTAGCAGGAGTGTATTTAAAGGGGAGAGGGGCAAGGGGACTTGGCTCCCCAAAAGTGTATCATTTCTTGTTAAACTGCGACTTACATTATTAAAAAGGCTTTAATTTTTTAATAGTAAAAATGCATCAACTTACATTTGAAAATGGTGCTTTAATTTTCTCTTCTATTTTTCATTAACTCTTATTTTGTCCTGATGGATTTCAAAAACTTCCATTTTTTGTCACCCCCACGAAAAAATATTCTATTGTAATATATACCCGCCTGCTTAGTAGCAATGTTTATGAAAATAACATAGTAAAACTTATTTGTAACTAGCTGCCGCATGCAATATCCGTTAACGTAAAAATGCCGTCCCAACATTTTCGAGGAAGAAATGCTAGTACCATTTTTGCCAAGTTTATGAAAGAACGAATCATAAAAATATAGAAACAAGTTAGTAAAATCATGCCATGCATTGATTATGATACGCTTTCCAACATAACAGAAATCATTACTCAAGTTCTGAGGATAATGGCTGTGGAATAAATCTCGCTCTTGTGTCCTGACCTTTGACCCCATTTCGATGATATTAAACAGAACCGGTTCAGTATACCTCAGGAAGAACATACTAAAGTTTTGTCGCGATGGAAGCATTTTTAGTCAAGTTATGAGGATAATGGCTGTAGAATAAATCTCGCTCCTGTGCCCTGACCTTTGACCCCATTTCGATTATATTAAACGGAACCGGTTCAGTACATTTTCGGAACAACATGATGAAGTTTTGTCTCAATCGAAGCATTTTTATGTAAGTTATGACGCATAAGGGCGATGGAATGGATCCCCCTCCTATGTCCTGACCTTTGACCCCATTTCGTCCATTTTCAAGAGGGTTCCTTCCCAGGTTGGCCGTTACCACATACTAAAATTTCATCGAAAGCGAACAATTTTTAGGCGAGTTATCATGCGGACGGACAGACAGACGGACAAAACTGGAGCATATACGACTTTTTAACCTACGGTTGGAAAGCGCAAAAAAATGGAAGAATGAAAAAAAAGGAATCGAATTCTAGCTTACAGACAGATAACCGCCCCCCCCCCTCCCTTTTTCTTGAAATACACCAGGGCCGGATTAATGCCTTAGCGGGCTTCTAGGCTAAGACATTTGAGTGGGCCCCAAAGAATTATGACGGGGAATCGTTATGCAGTCCGTTCAAACACGAAACTGTAGTAATATTCTTGTGATAATTAATACTTAGTGCATTCTTCAAACTAATAAATTATCTGCAGATTTTTCATAATAAGTCACTGTATTATTCATTGTTATGATAAGAAAATGAGTTAAAAGCTTAAGATTCCTAGATTTTGTCTTGGGCTTTCTAATGATTTAGCATTTGTACTTTTCTTAGTGCAGTGCATCTTTTGTGTTATGCAATGTGAAGGCACAGTGGACTTCGACTATTAACGGTTCCAAGTGCAAATTGGGACGTGTGGGTGGATGGTAGTGAAAAAGCTGAAAATCTCTCGTCGACCCAGCTGTAAACAGCGACATGAAACCTGGTGAGTGACTGCCTTGAAATCTGTTCGTCTCTCTCTCTAATTTGTCCAGACATGCCTCCTGGGCTCTTGGTGATTGTGAGCCCCAAGGCTGCCCCTATAGACCCGCCCTTAATCCGGCCCTGGTATACACTGTTAAAAATTTTCATGTATTATTATGGGTGAACGGCTGGCAACTAGGAAACCAAAACCCGCCGTTTAAATTATGACTCATCCCGCAGCCTCGTAGCAGAAATGCGTCCCAGATTTAAGGTTGGTCCTGCAAACATAAACGATATCCCCAAACTCCTATTAAATCCTCTCTCGCAGACTCCCGATCGTGGATATAAATTTTTCATCTTTCAAACATTTCCGTAAACGGAAGTTAGACGGAGTGAAGATTTCTCCTGTGATTGTAATTTTTTTCTCTCGCGATGTTCTCTCTGATCAATGTTGTTAAATATCATTTTATTGCATAAATGTTTGTGCTTCCGCTTTAAAATAGAGGCAAAAATTTCCGAAAACAGAAGTCAGACGGAGCCATGTAACCTTAAATTCTTTTTCTCGCGATGTCCCCTTTGCGCCATTTAAATATCGTTTTGTTATATAAATGTTTGTATTTAAGATTGAGAATGGAGACATTTTTTTCCGAAAACGGAAGTTGGACGAAGCGAAGATTTCTGCCGCAGTCGTAAAAAAGAGGCAAAATTTTTCCTAGAGACAGCGAAGATTTCTACTGTAATCGCCACCCCCCCGGTGCTTTTCATGCACAGTATTATTGCTTAAATATCTCTTAATTACTTAAATGTTTGTATTTAAGATCGAAAATGGAGAACAAGTTTCCGAAAAAGGAAATAGGACGGAGCGAAGATTTCTCCCGAACCGTATTTTTTTCTTTCCCTCTTGTCCTGTATTGTTGGTAATGGAACAGAGGGCAAAGTGCTTTCTTTTTTTTTGGGGGGGGGGGGGGGTTAGCGACCACCGTGAGCAACTCAATGGGCTATAAGCAGTCGCCCGTCCCTAATTTACGGCCACTGTCTCCAGGGAAGAGAGAGAGCCAGTGCGTTAAGACAAACACGAAATCCAAGCCTCTCAGGGACTGGAACGCGGACCAATCTCGGACGAATGATCAGAAGCCATCGTTTACATGGCCGTGCCACCGGGGCAGCGAAAAAGGGATTGGAGATATGTACACTGAAGTGCCAGAAAAACTGGCACACCAGTCTAATACTTGGTAGGTCCCCCATACGGGAGCGCAGGACAGAAGAAATACGACGGGGCATGGACTCCACTAGCTTCTGGAAATATGCTGTAGGCAATGCACACCATGCTTCCTGCAGAGCGTTCCACAATTCGGGTGTATTCCGAGGTCTCGGATTCCTGTGTTCGATAGCGCGTTGCATGGCATCCCAAATGTGTTCTATCACGTTCAGATCTGGGGACTTGGGTGGGAATGGCAACACCCCAAACTCAGGTGAATGCTCCTCTAACCATGATGTGGCGTCCGGACACTTGTGTGGAGGTGCATTGTCCTGTTGGAACAGGCCCAACCCATCAGCATGAATGCAGGACATGAACGGGTTTACCTTGTCAGAAAGGATGCGCACATAGCGTTGGCCGGTCGCAGACGTTTGTAGACGTACCAGGGATCCCAGTGAAGTCCAGATAAACACACCCCATACCATTACGGACCCTCCACCAGCCAGTACAGTTCTCCGTTGACAGGCGGGATCCATGACTTCATGGAGTTTGCGTCACACACGAATCCTTCTATATCTGCTCGATACAGTTGGAAACGCGACTCGTAAGACCAGGCTACTTGTTTCCAGTCATCAAGGGTCCAGTGGCGATGTTGCCGTGCCCAAGCGAGGCGCATAGCTCTGTGTCGTGCACGCATCAAGGGGACTAGAGTTGGGCGTCGGCTCCCAAAGCCCATATCGTGCAGGGTGCGTTGCACAGTCCGGACGCTGATGCTTGTTGAGGCTCCAGCATTGAATTTTGATGCTACCTGCGAGAGTGTCGCATGAAACGATTCTTGACAGCCGGCGATGGTCACGTTCACCCAATGTCTTTTTACGGCCACACTGGTATCGTAGGTAGGAGGTTTTGCCGGAATTCTTGTAGTCCCTTGCAATGGCCGTCCGTGAAAATCCGAACTTCGTTCCTAATTCCGAAATACTATGGCCCATCTAACGAGCGCCAAGTATGACACCTCGTTGAAAATCGCTTAAATCGTTATTACTTGTCATTCTCATGCCGAAAACAGATCTGACAGCTGACAAGGATATCTATCGCTTTATATACGCACTGGCGGACGCAACCGAGTACGCGCAAAGGTGACGTTGCTATGTATTTTGCATAAGCTCGTCTGTACCCGTTTTTCTGGCACTTCAGTGTATATGATTTTAAAGGTTTGACCGAACTACAGAATTTTTTTGTTTTTACTTTTGGCTGGGACTGGTTGCTCTGAATATATGCGTTAAGTGTGCTTTATGTTTGTGAATACAGTTGAGTCTCTATTTTACGAAGTCCCATCGTTCCGCTTAAAAACTTCGTTATAAAGAAAATTTGTTAAATAGAAATGAACTCAAATTGTAAAAACTTAACCAAATAAAATGAAAAACACCGTAAAATATAGTTGAATTTGTACAGTAAACTGAACTTTTCAGTAGAAACTTTTCGCAGAAGAGTTTAAATATATTTTATACAGGTATTCGCAAAAGTAGAACACATAGTCTGAATAAACAAATTAATAAAGAGAAGGAAGCGAAGACTAAAGCTTACCTCTCCTTTTCATTATTCTAATAATCTATGTACTTATTTTAAACTGCGAAAAAATCCGTCATTCTGCTCTGTAAAAAATTCCTATAAAAAAGTTTTCTGTTCATAAAACGTTTCACATTTTTGTAAAAATCGGAATGTTCCGATGTTTACAAAAATGTTTCATTTCGATGTTTAAAATATTTTCTTGGAACTGTAATCCTTGTCGAATCGTATTGAATGCTTTTAGCATTTCTTCATGTAAGGGTTTTTTGATAGCCTCTTCATCATCATCTTCATCATTTACAATAGTTTTTCACTATGTTTTATAACACTTTCCAAGACGTCATTCTCTGAAGGATAATCAGCGATCACAACGTTTTCATCAACGTAAAAATCAGAGAGCTCTGCACTTTCATTAACACTTCCTTTGTCTTTCAGTTGCTGCCATTTTAATACTTTATAGCCACAGCTTTCTTCTTTATCCTTGATCAACATCATCTAAAATTTTACTTTATCCGCAAGAGACAGGCATTTTCTTTTCGACATTTTGAGCAAACAACACAGGCGAGTCGAACACCTCGCTTGTACTTGCGGATCTTTTGTAGTTCATAGTTCTGTCGCTAGGTTGTGCTTGTATACTTTTGTTTGCAGCTGTATCGCCGCTTCTAATAACCCTATCGAAAATTTTCTTTTTTTACTGTTTGCCATTCGATACAATTAAGATAGAGGACCTTATCCTCTTTTAATAATGCACAGTTTTCCCACAGGGGGTGGGGGCGTAAAAGCCAAAACCCTTTTCTTTCTATCCATGCTCCCGGGAGACGTATTTGTAAAGTTTTTTTTTTCTTTAGCATAGCTTTTGCCACGAAAAATAATTTTTGCATATTTCCAACTTTTCAATTATGCAAAATTCTTCCGTTAGAAGACATAGAGCATGTTTCCTTCAATATTTCTTCTTTCAACTGTTCGATTTGAAACTCTGTTTGTCTCAGATCCTTCCTTGTGTTATGAGAAACTTTTTGTTCACAATTTGTTAATTTTCGTAATGTACATTTTAGCCGCTGGTGAAAAGAAGTATCTGTTTCTATTTCTGGATGTTTTAGCGATTGTAGAAATCCGGTTGACTTTTTCTTCTAACCGGTTCCACTGACAATGTATAACTTTGATGAGCTTTATTCGAGTCGGAAAAGATTCAAAAGACGTGCTTATTCCACCCGAGAATTCGGTGTTATCCTTCTTTTTTCATAAAAATACCTTGAAATACCTTTAGCGTAATAGATTTGATACTTTTGTCAAAAGACGTGCTCATTCCACCCTAGAATTCGGTGTCATCCTTCTTGTGTTTATAAAATTCCGTGAAATACCTTTAGCGTAGTAGGTTTGAGACTGTTGTCAAAAGACATACACATTCCACCCTAGAATTCAGTGTCATCCTGTTTGTTTTATAAAAATACCTTGAAATACCTTTTGCGTAGTAGGTTTGAGACTGTTGTCAAAAGACGTACTCATTCCACCCTAGAATTCGGTGTCATCCTTCTTGTTTTATAAAAATACCTTGAAATACCTTTTGCGTAGTAGGTTTGAGACTGTTGTCAAAAGACGTACTCATTCCACCCTAGAATTCAGTGTCATCCTGTTTGTTTTATAAAAATACCTTGAAATACCTTTTGCGTAGTAGTTTTGAGACAGTTGTCAAAAGACGTACTCATTCCACCCGAGAATTCGGTGTTACCCTCGTTGTTCTGTAACGTGCGCTCCGTACAACTTGGTTTTATATAACATACTACACAAAAGAAAAGAAAAAATTGTATCGTCAATCCATTCTCATATGTACATGTACGGTATGTACGTATTACTTACACTGGGTCCTTGAAACTAAAATATTCATTCAGTTTAGTAATGTACTCAGCAAGGAAAAACTCTTCATTCTAAATTAAACAAGGATTTTATTCAGAGCCTACAACTAACCTTGCTTTGACGTAACTGGGTCACCCTGTTAAGCGTTCATTAACCTGCTTGATTTCTGTAGCTAATCGGTCACAGCGTTCAGCACGAGCAATAATTACAATTAGCAAATGACAGAGTCACGGTTAATGCATCGCACAGATATTCCAAGCCTGTTGTCTGGGAGCGAAGGTCTTAGTGTACTTCTACCTGATTCCGCAAGTAGAAGAGCATTTTCCTGAAGTTGAAGTAGATGCCAATTTTTTTCTTATCGAAGCAAAGGACTTTGGATGCCAAGTGAACTCACCGGGTCGTAGAACTTCGAGTGTATTTATGCTTAGCGTAGACTGGAGAATTTACTCGTTCATGTTGATGTTGGTGAGGAACTTCAGTCCTGCTCAGTCATATCGGCGCTTTTTAATAACAATTTATAAGCTTCATTATTTGTTGTTCTTATCCACTCACAGAAAAATCTAACCCTAAGAGGAAGCGTCTATTCTTGATTCAGGACGTTCTAGGGAATGGAAAGGTGAAACAGCCTCAGCTTTGTACATAAGTACACTACTTTTTCTGAAAATTGCAAAACCATGAAGGACTGCTGGTATCAACTTGAAACATACAGGATATGTACAACGGGCTGGGACATGCAAATTATTAAAATGTCAGTGAAAATGCGGTGTCGGAGCAGCATCCTCCGAACTGTACAGTCTTGGGTGTAAAGAGCTGGCTCAAACGAGATGTTGCAATCAGTGAAGAGCCGACATTGAGTCGGAAGGGTGTTTCTTGTGTCTCACTGTGCCCCGTTGCAGAAGAAGGCCGCATTATGAACAACTGATGGACTTTGAGCGAGGAAGGATTCTTGGGTGTGTAGAGTTGGTTCAAACGAGATTTTGCAATAAGTGAAAGAGTCAAAATTGAGTCGAAAGGGTGTTTATTGTGTCTCACTATGCGCCGTCGCAGAAAAAGGTTGCATTATGAACACCTCATGGACTTTGAGTGAAGAAGGATGAATGTTGGAATGAGAGAAGCTCGATTTCCCTACCGCGAAATTGACACTCATACGGGACGAAACGCCTGTACAGTGACGCGAACGTGACGTCAGTGGACACGTGAGGCTCGGTCGCACAGGAATCCGGGAAATTGACCGCACGACTTCACGGGACGACAGACATCTCTACCGCATCGCAGTGACTGATCGCAGAGCAACACCCACGGTGTTAGCGTAGCCGTTGAGCATTGTCATAAGTCAGGCTTCGTCCTTCAGCACAGTTCGACATCGTCTGCTTAACAGAGGACTGGTCGCTAGCAGCCTATTGCTGCGCATTCCTTTGACCCCTAAGCACAGACACCTCAGGCTGCAATGGTGTCTCGAACACTGACATTGGCGCGCTCATTGGCAATAGGTCGTGTTTTCTGACGAGTCACGATTCAACTTGATGCACCATCATGTACCATGATGGCCGCATGTGTGTTCGAAGACATCGTGGGGAACGTCCCAAAGCAAAGAGTCATGGTTTGAAGCCCCCTTGAGTTCAATTCGCGATCTCACCTGACATGAACTGGAACGACAAGCTTGCAGCGTGATACTGGCCCAACGCCAAGCATCATGGTTTGGGGCACCATTGGGCTCAATTCGCGATCTCGCCTGATATGAACTGGAACGCCAAGCTTTCAGCGTCATACTGGCCCAACGCCAAGCATCATGGTTTGGGGCACCATTGGGCTCACTTCGCGATCTTGTCTGATATGAACTGGAACGCCAAGCTTGCAGGGTCATACTGGCCCAACGCCAAGGTTGCAGCGTCATACTGGCCCAACGCCAAGCATCATGGTTTGGGGCGCGATTGGGCTCAATTCGCGATCTCGTCTGATATAAACTGGAACGCCAAGCGTGATATATACACTGAAGAGCAATTGAATTAGAGATACCTGTCTAGTAACGTGTAGCACCCACCTGTCGCCCTGATGACGGCGGCGATTCGTCTCGGCATGGACTCGACAAGACACCGGAAGCGTTGGGAAGCCATACGGATCCACGACCCCTGAACAAGCTCCCACAGTTCACGAAGATTTCATGGAGGGGGGGTCATCTCTCTCGATGGCCAAGGAAGCGAGGTCACGTCGGTGGAGTGATCATACAACCATTCGGATACAATTCGGGAGCTGCATTGTCTTGTTGCAGGATGAGGTCCCCAGTGGGATGTTGAAGACCCACAAACGGGAGCAAATGGTCGTCCAGGATATTCCGGTAACGTTGACCTGTGAGGGACGATGTCACACGTACCAGGGGTCCCATTTCAGTCCACGTAAACAGTCCCCAGACGAGAATGCCACCCCCACCAGCTTGAAGAGTACCCTGCTGGCAAGAAGGATCCATCGCTTCATGTGGTTTGCGCCGTACTTGTATCCTGCCATCCGCATGTACCAACGTGAATCTCGACTCATCAGTCCAGGCAACATTTTCCCACATGTCTAGGGTCCAGTGGCGATGTTCCTGCGCCCATGCTAATCTTTGCACCCTGTGATGTGAGGTCAGCAGCGGTACCCTCGTGGGACGATGGCTTCTGTACCCCATAACGAGGAGATGGTTCTGGAGGGTGTGTCTGCTTACACGTTTTTGTGCACCAGCGTTAAATTGCCGAGTGATTTCTTGCACTGTGGCCCATCCATCCGCTGTTACAATGTGAGCTAACCGACGATGACCTCGCTCATCCACACGCTGTTGTCCACGGCAGTTGGCCCTTGCAGGGATGGTTTTACAAGATTCGATGTACTCACGGTGCACCCGTGGAATAGTGGCTCGTAAAAATTCCAGTGCCTGCACGACTTCCGAGATGGAGTGACCCATTCGTCGGGCCCCGACAATTTGCCCACGATCAAATGCGCTTAGATCCTTCGTATACTGTGTCCGACTCTTACTGATTCCCGTCGCATCACTCCTTATATTGTCGGATCGCTGCATGCGTCATGTCGTTTCCGTTTACAGGGCAGCCCACAGCGCCACATTTGCATAACGCCAGCTGTCTCTAATTCAGTTGCTCTTCAGTGTATTTCATTTAAATAGAGCGATTCTTTCTCTGCTGCTTTCACAAACAATAGTGTACTTGGTTATATTTACTTATATAATACGGGTATGCAAAATTTCCATCGTTTTAAGGAGAAAGAAGACAGGAACAATCAGGAAACCAGTACACATTTATTCAACGAAATATTGGCCGTTAGCATCAATGACCTTTTGCCATTTTTTAGGCAACAAACGAATGCCCCTATGATAGAAGGTCTCGGGTTTTGAGCTGAAGAACGCAGTGACAAAATTTTCCGCCTCTGGAACTGTGGTGAACCGCTGTTGGGCTAGGGCATGTTGCATAGAGGAAAAAAACAGATGAAAGTCTGCGGGTGCAATATCGGAGTGCGGTTAAACCTCCCAGTGTAACTGTTCAAGGGTTGATTTCGTCGTAGCACCGATATGTGGACTGGCATTATCGTGTAACAGGATGACTGGGCTGCGTCCCTTACCTGTCCATGGGCGTTTTTGCTCGATTGCGGTTTTCAGTTTCATCAACAGAGAAGTCTTGGGAAACTGGCAGGGTTCTGTATACCCTCCGCTCCGGTAGGCCATCCACAGCAGACAAGGCCGTACAGGATATCCAGCACAAGATACAGAGGAGTCCACACAAGTCCGTGAGGTGGTTATCACAACCATTCATATCCGAACTCACGGAACGGGAAATAAACGAAAGATGATTCCAGCAAGACAGGGCAACTGCTCACACCGCTGGCGCATCAATACAGCTTCTTGAGGAATTCTTTGGAAATCGCATCATCTCCCGGAGACTGTGGCCTGCCGGGTCACCTGATCTGACACAGCCTGACTTCTTCCAGAAAGGGAAGGTACACGCGCGTAATCCGCATACACTTCAAGAGCTACAGGCCGCCATAACGACCCACAAATAACAAATCACACCACATACCCTGAGAAAGGTCTTCACCAACATGCAGAAGCGTGTGCAGACATGTCAGGACGTCGGTGGGGACCATTTCCACCACCTCCTTTAGGAACCAGTGTGAAAACACAGGCTTGTCCACGTCGGGCATCTGATCCGGGTCCCCTCACTCCGGAGTAAGTCGCTCTCCCAACTGAGCTACGCGTACATGTGCTCTCACTGCTATCCGTCTTTATCTCATATGCGTCCTGCGGTGCAGGCAAGTTACATCCCCCCTTCCGAAAAAGGGCCGGGAGAATGGCCCACGGGTCAGCCGGGACCATGTGTGTTAGGCAGTCATCCGCTGAAGAACGTGCATTTGAGAAATCCCAGACAATTTAGTGTGTTGAACGTAACATCACACTGATTTATTTTTTCGAAGCACTGAAGAAGGGATTCTCATCTTTTCTGTCTCGCGGTGTCGAAAGAACATCACGCTATTGCGAGAAACTTAACAGCCGAGTCATCCTGGAAGTTCGGGCGCCAATGTGAAAACACAGGTTTGTCCACGCCTGGCATCGGATCGTCCCCTCACTCCGGAGTAAGTCGCTCTCCCAACTGAGCTACGCGGACATGTGCTCTCACTGCTATCTGCCTTTATCTCATGTGCGTCATGCGGTGCAGGCACGTCACACCAGTTCGACATCGTAAGTGCTACTTTCAGTGCACAGTTATTTTTTGGACAACCTGTGCAACCTACGTCCAGTACGTTCCAGGACTGACCGCATTAACTGACGTAACAGTAGTATAATAAAATTATCACGTACATGCCTGGAGACAGCAGTCCTTGGACAATAAGCGAACATCTGTAAACCGGGTTATACCGGTACCGACAGGCGGTAGACGGGCATTAAAGTAGTCAGAGTGAGCGTTCTCGTCCCATTTCATTTTAGCCACGAAAGAGCAGAGAGTAAACATTGTTTTTGTTGGAACTTGGTAAATCATCTACTGAAACTTACAAAATGTTAAAAGGAGCGTTTGAAGACACAGCATTATTCCGCAGCAGAGTTTTCGAGTGGTATACACGGTTTGGTGACGGAAGGGAATCTTTCGCTGATGATATAAGATCTGTGTGTCCCTCCAGTGTGCGGACAGCGGAAAAAATCGAAGACGTGCGCAATCAGTTAAAGAAAGGTCGCCGAATTACAGTGAGACTTTTGGCTGAGTCGGTGAGTATCAGTAAGTCTGTCTGTCGTGATATTCCACGCGAGGATCTGGGAAAACGAAAACTTAATGCCCTGTTGGTACCCCGCATTCCGAATGATGATAAAAAGGGGGCTATTTCATCGATCTGTTCCTATCTGCAGCTGAGGATCCTGATTTTTGCTCCAGAATTATTGCAGGAGATAAACATGGTACCTGCAGTATGATCCCCAAACCTGGGGACTGCTCCTCAGAATAAAACGGACACTAAAAGGACAGTATCATGCAGACATTACATCTATCCAAGCAGACATAGCAAAACAACTTGCCGACATCCCGGTAAGTGCCTTCTAACCATAAGCGCCGACTTGAAAAATTACTGGGGGGTTGCAGAAATTTTCAATCGAATTACCCATGCATTTTTCAAAGGATTTAAGTCTAATTTAAATTTCATTCGGTCAGATTATCTGGCACAATATGACGCCTGAAATGCTAAAATAAAGCAAATTATGGTTAATTACAGAAAAATATTTTTTTCTAGAAAGTTATGTATTTTGCTTTTGTGGGATCGACAATATTATATGCAATACACAGGTACCGTGTGAAATTCCAACTCAATTGTCTTTATACAAGTAACAAAAACATGTAACATTTATTTTTAGGACATTTTACCAATTTTAAAAATGCCAACAAATTTTTTCTTCAAATGATTTCTGAGTTAAAATAGGAGGTGAGAAAGGAGAGGACATGGCATCAGCCGCACGCCCTGTGTTTTCCGTGGGCTCCACTTCGTATCAGCTGTGTATGCCCAGTATGCCCAACTTGGGCTGCTTCTGTACTTCTCTATGGAGAAATCGTCGACTTTGAAGAGGTTTTATAGATACTTGTGCAGCATGTACGGTCAGGAAAAAACGAGACTGAAATATACATGCACATAACTAAACAATTTGCAACAAAATTACAGAAATACTGTTTAGTATTTTCTAAAAAAGAATCAAATGAAATTATGCTTCGTAGAGCGGAAGTGCATATTGCGCATCAGCCAACCACTGCTTTGTTAAAGCTGTGGTATCCTCGTTGACCTTCAGGAACTGCTGCAGAGAGTAAGAGACGGCAGCTATCAACCTGTGCTCCAGAACAGGTCTTCAGTAAGTGACGTCACGTCACTGAACCCTCCCTCCCATAGGACGCAAGAAACTAGATCAGATTTGTCTTCACCATCGGCGGCTGATGCCATCTCCTCTCTCTTCTAACCTCATTGGTCCCCGACTGTCCGAAGATAGGGTGGGTCAACTGACTGTACAACATATTTTCGCCTTTATCACTATGACCTCGAATAGGTTCTCGTGTCCGTATGCAGAGATAGACTTTAGCAATTTGCGGGAACCCAGACAAACCGAAGAATTTTCTTTTAAAAACGAGGCCGTTTTAAGTTCTCTTAAACAACGGTTCAAATTTGACGAGCGCGAACAAACACTAATTCTTTTTGAAGCACAATAAACAGTCTGAGGGGTAAATTTCTATACACTCATTCTATATACACTGCTGGCCCCCCAAAATGCAACACCAAGAAGGACACGAGATAGCAAAGCCATATTTACTGGACACACAACAACAGATACAAAGATGAAACGATTGAGCTTACAGGCCCGTGCGACTTGCTGAACACGCAGACATCAATAGTTTGTGTGGCCCCCATGGCTGGCAATAACAGCCGCTACACGCCGCGACATCGAACGAAAGAGGCTTTGGATGTGGGCTTGGGGTATGTCGGTCCAGGCTGCTTCCACACGTTGCCATAGTTCATCAGGCGTAGCCGCGGGTGGTGCTTGCCGCGCCACTCGGCTGCCGATCAGCGACCAGACGTGTTCGATGGGCGACATATCGGGAGAACAGGCGGGCCACGGCGGCAGTGACACCTGGTGGGCCGTGAAGAATTGTTGCACGATGCGTGCCACGTGCTGGCGCGCATTTTCCTGTTGAAACGTGGCCGCTGGCAGGTCCTGCAGGTAAGGGAGGAATACAGGCTCCAAAACGTCGGAGATGTAGCGGTGGCTGTTGAGTGTACCGGCGATGCATACCAGAGGGGTGCGGGTGTCATATCCAATTGCGCCCCAAACCATAACGACAGGCGACGGACCGGTATGGCGATGCATAATGCAGGCGTCATATAGTCTCTCGCCGCGGTGCCGCCACACGCGGATCCGACCATCGTGGTGTTGCAGGCAGAAGCGGGATTCGTCGGAAAAGACAATGCCGTGCCATTCCGTAGTCTAGATTTGAGTAACAAGTTTGGAATCAATGCTTAGTAGTTTACCATTTCTCGTCCAATTAATAGATCTAAGTATGAATCAATTCTTAGTAGTTTCACTGTTTCTCGTCCAATTTGTAGACCTAAGTAAGAAATTTTGAAGCAATGCTTAGTAGTTTCACTGTTTCGCGTCGAATTAATAGATTTGTGTAACAAGTTCTGAATCAATGCTTAGTAGTTTCACTATTTCCCGTCCGATTAATCTACGTATGAATCAATTCTTATTAGTTTCAGTATTTCTTGTCCAATTAGTAGATCTAAGTAAGCATTTTTGAAGCAATGCTTAGTAGTTTCACTATTTCGCGTCGAATTAATAGTTCTGTGTTAGAAGTTTCGAATTAACGGTTAATAGAGTTTCACTATTTCCCGTCCAATTAATAGATCTCAGTAAGAAATTTTGAAGCAATGCTTAGTAGTTTCACTCTTTCGCGTCGAATCAATCGATCTGTGTAAGAAGTTTTGAATCAGCGCTTAGTAGTTTCACTATTTTTCTCCCTGTTAATAAGTTTACATTTCCGCTGTGTCATCAGAAGCTGTCGTCATTAGCAATGTCCTTACGTCGAACATTGCGCGCGATTGCGAAGGGAAGTTCTCTCTCTTTTTATAATTTACTTTCCATCTTTCTTTATTTTGCTTTTGTTTTTTGTGGTTACCCCGGAGGAGGAGATGGCGTACATCTCTATTTTTGTCCCAGGGAGACAGTGAGGCGTCGGAACTGTGCATCTTCTTCAGTGGCAGATGGAGGAGGACCCAGTGGGATGACTTCCTTGGCTCCCTTTTGGATTATCTCACGCGCTTCTCCAGCCCATCATGGGAAACAAACACTCCAGAAAGGTCAGTAGAACATTACTTGATTTATATGACTATTAACTTTGAGGGGTGTTGTTGGAATTAAGTGATAATGCGGAGAGACTTGTTCAAAGCTTTCTTATTCTTTCCGGTGCTTGAAGATGAGCGTCATTTTTTAAGTCAGCTACATCAAAAGTTTATGAAAAGAGCTCTTGAAACTTTGAATTCGTGCTTGTTAGATATTTCACAATGAGAGGATACAATTGGTTGAGTAAAAGACTGACCAAAATTTTGGGAAGCAGGTCTAATCTAGCTATTGCATACAGTGAAACCCCTCTAAAGCGACCATTTTTGGTTCTTCTTAGAAACGGTCGTTCAGAGGGGTGATCGCTAAATAGGGGAAGGTTTTAATGCATATACAATGAACAGTTTTGAGGTTAAACCTTTGTAAACTACTGCATAACTTTTATAAACTACGTACTCTGAATTGCTACATTCAAAACATGATGCTTTCCAGTTTATTTATAATGCAGTATATATGTGTATAAATAATAAAAGAATACTACAGTATACACAATATATTGACAAAAGTAACCGGACACCCCTTCAAAAGCAAATGAACGGATCCTGTGTCTTGGTAAGATGCGCGGTACAGCAGCAAACGGTATAAAAACAATCCTGCAGCTGACCGCGATCATATCGCACTGTGAGGTTCAGTCAAACTGTCGCTGAACTGACTTTGAGAAAGGAAATATTGTTGGGTGTTATGTTAGAGGGTTGTCCATAAGAGAAACCGAGAGGCGTTTAAACATACCCAAGTCAACTGTTTTGAATGTACTGAATACGTGGAAGACACATGGCGTGCTTGGAGCAGCAAAACGTACCGGCAGACCAAAAAAATCTGTGATAGAGGACGTCGCAGCCTCAGGAGAGTCGTTACAGCTAATCGACGGAGTACTGCACAAGACCTCAGTGTACAGGTTGAGTAACAATGCTGGAACCACGGTATGTACACTTACTATTCGCAGAGAACTTTATTCCATGGGTTACCGTGGTAGTGCGGCTGCTCATAAACCTTTCATCTCCACTCGGAATGCTACTCGTCATTTAGCATGGTGTAAAGAACATCTATCGTAGACCGTAGATCAATGGAAACGGGTCCTATGGACTGATGAATCCAGATACACGATTTACCAGTCTGATGGCCGTGTGTGGGTATGGCAGCAGCTGGGGGAATGCTATTTACCACAGTGTACTGTTTCTACGGTCAAGTTTGGAGCTGGCAATGTACTCGTGTGGGGGTGTTTTTCGTGGTTTCGTGGTATGGTCCTGGCCATTGGTTATCGTACTGCTTTTAAGTATTATTTCACAAAACGTCCGATAATAAAATATACTCTTGATATACAAGCACCACACAATCAATGTTCCCACTAAGCTGTGCGCGCAGCTGAAATATCTTCTGCGCAGTAAGCATTTTAGTTTAAAATTCCCAAATCCCTAATTAGTTTTTATAAATAGAAAATTAATTACGAGGGTCATAACAAAACGTTCTGCACACGTTAATCTAAAACGGAAGCGGATGCTGTAATCGGGGAAATGATTGCGTCATTCAAGGTCAGACTGTTATCGACGCAGTGGTGTCAGAACGACTCGCTATGATTTGCTGTGTGGTCGTGGGGGTTTGGAAATGAAAGCGTGCAACTCCTCAGGCCGAATCACAGCATTAGATCAGCGCTCGTACGTGAAAATAGAAAGCCTGCGGGGAAAAACTCCGACACAGATCCACACTGTCTAGCAAGAAGTTTGTGGGGAAGGAATTCTTGATCGAAGCACAATTTCTCACTGAGCATCGCGCTTTCGGAAGGGCCGGAGCAGCATCGAAGATGATCACCGCTCAAGCCGACCTCAAACGGCGACAGACAAAACATCTGTCACCATTGTTGCAACACTTCTCGAATAGAATCGCCTTTTGACAGTCGAGGAGATTGCTCATCAGGAAAATTTGTCCACCATGTCTGTTCACTGGATTTTGATCGACCCACTGGGAAAAATAAAAATTACCGCGCATTGGATGCCCCATCAACTCACTCCCGAGCAGAAGGCAGCCAGAGTGAGCATCGCACAGGATCACCTCCACAGGTTCGAAAGAGAGGGCGACACCTTCCTCAACAGAATTGTAGCAATTGACGAGACTTGGACCCGTGATTCTGAGTCGGAACTGAAGTCACAATTCTCCCTTCCAAAACACGCTGTCAACAATCCCAGAGTGTTGTGGTCTCTAATCGAGTGCCCCGTTAGGACAAAATGCCAACCCACAATATTATCGTGACTTTCTGAGGACAAAGTTGAGACCGAAAATTCGTCAAAATCGCCCCAACTTGTTGGAAGCGGGAGCGATCTTGCTGCACGACAACGCATCGTGTCTTGGTGCAGCGTCGGTAAGGGGACTTTTGTCGAAATATGGCTGGGAAACTTTGTCCCACCCACCACACAGCCCTGATCTCAGTCCACCCGACTTTGATCTTTTCCCAAAGTAAAAAAATCGGCTCCGTGGTATCCTCTACGAATCGCTGGACGAACTGTTTTTGGACGTGACCCGAGTAATACGACAGCTGAAGAAAGATGGCGTACTACGGGGTATCCAGGGCCTACATCACCGCTGGCAAATTGTCATTAGCAGAGGAGGGAAGTACATTGAACGGCAATAAGATACGTTTTCTCAGTTACTTCACACTTTTCTCAAAAATGGACAGTGTGCATAACTTTTGTTAGGACCCCCATGCCTGCAAAAATAATAATAAATAAATAGAATTCGGCCTCTCAAAAGTCGAAACAACAATTTTCTTAAATGCCGTTCACCTCCTTCTAAGTTCGTCTCATTCTCAAAGGCTTCTTGGAAAGTAGCTTCGTGCGAGCAGATAGTGAACGGGTGCATGCAAGTCAGTGATTTTCCCACGCCGAGAAAGAGGTAGATATTGAGTCTTTTCTCAAAAGAACACATCAGCGCCAGCCAATCACAGCAAACCGTAACCAAGTTCATTGTACTAACTAATGCACCCATGCTAGTTGGCAGGGAAAAGGCATTCCGGTCAGTTAAATTGTAAGCCGCTAGTAAAAGGGTTTTTCACAAAACTTTGTCAGATAATGAGGCAGATTTCTTCTAACTTCAAAGACGCTTTTCTGCGCTTTCCAACCGTATGTTGAAGAAGCGTATATGCTCCAGCTTTGTCCGTCCGTCTGTCCGACTGTCTGTCGGCACGAAAACTCGCGTAAAAATGTTTCGATTTGGATGAAATTTTAGTATGTTGTAGGGGTCCACCTGGGGATGAACCCTATTGAAAATGGACGAAATGGGGTCAAAGGTCAGCACATAGGAGCGGGATCCATTCCATTGCCCTTATGCGTCATAACTTGTGTAAATATGGTTCGATTTCGATGAAATTTTAGTACATTGTAGGGGCCCACCTGGAAATGAACCCTATTGAAAATGGGTGAAGTGAGGTCAAAGGTGAGGACATAGGAGCGAGATGCATTCCATTGCCCTTATGCGTCATAACGTGCGTAAAAATTGTTCGATTTCGATGAAATTTTAGTATGTGGTAGGGGACCACCTGGGGACGAACCCTATTGAAAATGAACGAAATGGGGTCAAGGGTCAGGACATAGGATTGGGATGCATTCCATCGTCCTTATCCCATGCTATTAAAGCTGCAATTCTTGTATGTATGTAAATTTTATTTTTAAACGGCTCTAAGGATTTTGATGAAAGTCGTTAATCTACCGTTTTCTGGTACTAGAAATCGATTTAGCTTGATCTCCACTTTAGGAAAATTCGTTTAGTGCGTTAAATAACCGCCGCCCCGGTGGCGCAGTGGTCTAAGCGATGGCCTCTGATCATTCATCCGAAAGGGGTCCGGGTTCGAATCCCGGTGAGGCATGGATGTTGTGTTTGTCTTACGGCACTGGCTCTCTCCCTTCCCTGGAACCAGCGACCCTAAATTAGGGACGGGCGACTGCTTATAGCCCATTGAGTTGCTTACGGTGGTCGTTAAACCTCCAATCAAAAAAAAAAATAACCACCCCGAATTACCACGTTTTTAGTATCATGACGTCGTACCATTAATGATGCCCATGCTTAGAAATCTTATGACGTCACAATTCACAATCTCGCGATTGATATGTTGGCGCGCGGTCACGCCATCTGTTTCATTACCTCACGCGTTGTGTGTGTATCTTATTACAGTTTTATTACGTCACACTCTTTCGAGCAGATGGTCGCGATTCCCATCTGCCTCATTACGTCACGCGTTGTGTGCGTATGTCCGTCCGCACGATAACTCGCGTAAAAATCGTTTGATTTCGATGAACTTTTAGTATGTGGAAGGGGAACACCTGGGAAGGAACCCTGTTGAAAGTGAACGAAATGGGTCAAAGGTCAGGACATAGGAGCGGGATCCATTTCATCGCCATTATGCGCCATAACTTACGTAAACATTCTTCGATTTGGATGAAATGTTAGTATGTGTAGGGGCCTGCTTGAGGACGAATCCTATCGAAAATGGGCGAAATGGGGTCAAAGGTTAGGACACAAGAGCGGGATCTATTCCATAGCCCTTATGCATCATAACTTACGTAAAAATGTTTCGATTGCGACAAAACTTTATCATGTTATTTCGGAGGTACACTGAACCGGTTCTGTTGAATATCATCGAAAGGGAATCAAAGGTTAGGGCACAGGACTGAGATTTATCCACAGCCATTATCCTCACAATTAGAGTTCTGGTATGTTGGAAAGCGTATTATAATCAATACATTGCATGATTTTACTTACTTGTTTTTTCATTTAAAATCAATTGCGGAAATAACGGTGATAAAAATAGGGATATTAGAAAAAATAAGGGTTCCAATCCAAGTTCCAACTTCTACTGTATTAGTAAGAGAAGCTGAAATAATAATTTTTTTTGCCCAACAGGTTTTGATGCCTGCCGAGCTCATTGGGTTAGACGCACATTGCCCATGGTCGCTTAGAGGGAATATTGCGCACAATCACCTGTACAATAATTTAAGTACCCGGTTTCTTACGGTAACACATTATAAAATAGCTGGGACACAAAATGGTGGAGAGAGGATGGAATATCCGGTGCAACAATAACCAAAATTTCATGCGATATGCTATCCACAATATCCGATCTTGCTTCAGAACTTCAAGATCTGATCCTCCTACAGAGGATCAAAATTTAACAGTTAATCAAACCTCAAGTATTCCCGCGAATCGCTCCTTTTAACGGAAATCTTTCGTCATATGGATGCGGAAAAAGTGAGAACACAGTTTTTACGCTTTCCAACCGTAGATTGAAGAAGCGTATACGCTCCACCTTTGTCCGTCCGCACGATAACTTGCGTAAAAATGGTTCGATTTCGATGAAATTTTAGTATGTGGTAGGGGACTCCCTGGGCACGAGCCCTGTTGAAAATGGGCGAAATGGGGTCAAAAGTCAGGACATAGGAGCGGGATTCATTCCATTGCTCTTATATGTCATAAGTTACGTAAAAATGCGTCGATTGCGACAAAACTTTATCATGTTGTTCCTGGGGTATACTGAACCGGTTCTGTTGAATATCATCGAAATAGGATCAAAGGTCGGGCACATAAGCGAGATTTATTCCACAGCCATTATGATCATAACTTGAGTAATGATTACTGGTATGTTGAAAAGCGTATAATAATTAATCAATGCATTGCATGGTTTTACTAACTTGGTTTATTAACGTAAGAAAGGAATTGCGGAAAGGTTTCTGAAAATTCAGAACTTTCCTCGCTTTGGAAAAAATCCGTGAAATTCAGGTTTCTTTCCGTCATTTCACGGAAAAGGTTGTGTCAGGAATATGCATCCTTACTTAATTCACGAAAGAAATCAAGGAAAGTGGCTCTTGAATTTCAGAATTTTTTTTTACAGTGTACAAGTGGAAATTTTGGGTTTATCTGTAGTATTATGAAATCCACTGATCTTACATCAGAGTGGGAAAATTGATGCATTGGCGAGGAACTGCTTGCTCAGTGAATTCAGCGATTTTCATTGGCAATAAATTTCCAAAATAGTTTCATGTATTCTTGAGCTTGTACATAATTTCGGATTTTTTTCTTTTGCTTGTGTGAAAAATGCATCTTGTAAAATCGAAATGCTTGCGCACATTCGCAAGCAAAATCGTTCTTGAATGCTGTTGATACGAATCGAGTACCAACATTTTAAATGACTGACCGTTTTTAGTTGAGAAAAGTCATCAGCAAGACTGTTGCTGATTGTTGTTTAGCAGACCAACCACTTGAACCAGGATAAAAAAAATCCAACTGCTTTTATTTACGACATTTCATTTGCCTTTTTTTTAGGTTTAATGACCACCGTGAGCAACTCAATAGGCTATAAGCAGTCTCCCGTCCCTAATTTAGGGTATCTGATTCAAGGGAAGGGAGAGAGCCAGGGCCGTAAGACAAACACAACATCCATCCCTCACCGGGATTCGAATCCGGACCCTTTTCGGACGAATGATCAGCAGCCATCGCTTAGACCACTGAGCCACCGGGGCGGCCATTTTGCCTTTGGGCTTTAGCAACTAATAAAATATGCGTGTTTTCCGGAAAGTTTTTTTTCCCTGGAGGGTTAACGACCACCGTGAGCAACTCGGTGGGCTATAAGCAGTCGCCCGTTCCTAATTGATTCACTGACTCCAGAGAAGAAAAAGCGGCGATGCCGTAAGACAATCACAACATCCATGCCTCACCAGGACTCGAACCCGGAACCCATCTCGAGTGAACGATCAGAAGCCAACGCTTTCACCACTGCGCCGGCTTACAAAAGCTAAGTGTCGTTGCTGTTTCAAAAAGACAACGGACGCAGTTCTTCGAAACCCATCCCCGAGCAAACTGTCTTAGAAATGCGGTCGCCGCCCCGGTGACGCAGTGGTCTAAGCGATGGCCTCTGATGATTCGTCCGAAAGGGGTCCGGGTTCGAATCCCGTGAGGCATGGATGTTGTGTTTGCCTTACGGCACTGGCTCTCTTCCTTCCCTGGAACCAGTGGCCCTAAATTAGGGACGGGCGACTGCTTATAGCCCATTGAGTTGCTCACGGTGGTCGTTAAACCTCCAACCAAAAAAAAAAAATGTGGTCAATGGTACAGATTTTATTTCTGTTACCAAAACTTGATTTTGCGCTGTTTAAAATTACGAAGCTACTTTTCTGCTGACGAGTTAATATCACGATGGAGGAAACCGAATGAAGTCGGAATGATGCTGCAGCACACTCGATGCCTCGACGACACCTCGGCACCAGGGGGTGAGAGAGATGGTAGTTGCCATGGCAACGGTCATCGTCAGCCATCGCTTTCAAAGGAGCTCTTCCCAGAAATCTTAAATTCAGTTTTGTTGAAGGATTATAACATCCTATAGAGGAAGATTCCCTCAGCGTTTGGTTTTCTAAACTTCCTTTCATAATTTATTCCTCAAATAGTGTCTACAATTTCAGACCGTCGATAAGAATGTAGGGTTTTTACGCAGCAAGATTCTAGGTAAGTTGAACTAAAATATCATATTCTTTGTTTGCTTTCACCCGCTCCGGTTTGTCGTCTTTAAATTGCTTTGATACAGGAAGGTGTATATTATTGAAATTCTTTACCAATCAATGCCATTATCTCTACAAAAGTATCATTTAAGCGGTTAACGCTGCGCAAGTTGTAAGAAGCGTTCATCCTCCCGAGAAGGACCCGGGTCTGAATCTCCCGAGAGACATGGGTGGTGCGCATGTCTTACAACACTGGCTCTCTCCTATCTATGGAGCCAGTGACCCCAAATTAGGGACAGGCGACTGCTTATAGCCCATTGAGTTTTTGTTTTAGTCCCCGTCCCTAATTTAGAGCTACTGGTTTCATGGAAAGGAAAGAACCAGTGCCGTGAGACAAACACAGCATCCATGCTTCACCGGGATTCAAACCCGGACCCATCTCGGACGAACGATCAGAAGCCAGACCTTAGACCACTGCGCCACCGGGGCGACCTCATTAAGTTGTTCTCGGTGGGTTAAACCCCAAAGCCAAGCGGTTAATATACCGTATGTTTCCGTGTATAAGACGCCTCCATGTATAAGACGACCCCTACTTTTTTAAACCAAAAATTAAGAAATCAATATTTTTATCACAAAAAAGGACACATTTGATATTTTTCAGAAATTAGGTAACATCATTGAAGTACATTTACAAATTAGGTAATATCACAGACAAAGTCTGTGGTAATATATAAAAAGAAAGAAAAAGGGAAATTTATATTATTTAGAATTTAGGTAATATTTTTTAGATACAAACTATGAAATTATGCATCACTTTCTTCAGTTCTATTAGTTCCAGACATATCACCTTTTTCAACCCCAACTGCATCACTGTTGTCGTCTGAGTCACTGTCTATATATATTAGATCATCCTCAGTTCCATCCATGGCATTGCTGATTCCACATTTCTTGAAGGACTTCACAACCTTACCTCTTGCTTGACTCCATTCCATGAGTTTATGACCCAGTTGCAGACCTCAGTAATGGTTGGTTTTTTCACTCTCCCTGTCGGTGTCAAGTTATTACCGCATCCATTTATTCCATTCTTCTTTCATCGGGGCTTTGAAGGACTTGTTGATGGAAACAAGTAGAGGCTGTAGCTGTCCTGTGCAAGTCCACCAGGAATAACTACTTGTAAGTCGTAGTGGGGAGAGGGGATAGGAGGTACTGGCAGTTTCGCCGCGGTAACCGCAGGGTTCTCTCAACCGGTTACCCCCCCCCCGTGTATAAGACGAACCCCAATTTTTGGTGTAAATTCTTTTTTTTTTTTTTTTATTGGAGGTTTAACGACCACCGTGAGCAACTCAATGGGCCCCAAGCGCTCGCCCGTCCCTAATTTAGGACCACTGGTTACAGGGAAAAGAGAGAGCCAGTGCCGTAAAACAAACACAACATCCATGCCTCACCGGGATTCGAACCCGGACCTCTTTCGGACGAATGATCAGAAGCCATCGCTTAGACCACTGCGCCACCGGGGCGGCGTAAAAATTTTTGAAAAAAATATCGTCTTATACACGGAAAAATATGGTAATAATAATAATAATAATAATAATAATAATATAGGCATCAATTTGAATCTGCCGCCCCGGTGGCGCAGTGGTCTAAGCGATGGCCTCTGATCATTCGTCCGAACGGGGTCCGGGTTCGAATCCCGGTGAGGCATGGATGTTGTGTTTGTCTTACGGCACTGGCTCTTTCCCTTCCCTGGAACCAGTGACCCTAAATTAGGGACGGGCGACTGCTTATAGCCTACTGAGTTGCTCACGGTGGTCGTTAAACCTCCAATCAAAAAAAAAATAAAAAAATTTGAATCTGTAAATATCTCACCGAACCTTTCAATGAAACCTTCAGCGGTTAAACTACTTTTCTTCCCACGCGTGATTTTGGGATTCTGTGCTTGAACTGTTTTTTGTTGTCGTTGTTTTTCATTTCTGGTTATCTCTCTCGCTCATAAATCTGTGCCCCCCCTTCCCCAATAATAAGAAGGCGTTGACGGTGACGCCTATGCCTACATACACGCATTTGACGTCCGAGGGAAGGAACAATTTTCAAATAACCTACACAGCGTGTAAGGGTGTACTGATTGCTGATTTATTCACGTTGTATTGTTACCCATAAGTTATTGGTTAATTACCAACATATAGTTAACCATTAACCATTACGATTATAATGGGTAACTGCTACATGTCATTACGATTACCATGTAATTCTAATGACCAGTTCACCATTATCATGTAATGGTAACGCTAAGTTCTTGTTCCCATTACCATTACGCTGTAATGCATTACCGATTAATTCAATTACGATTTTGCCCAACTCCGCACCGTAGCGGCCAGTTCAGACTACTAGCATATCGATTGGCCCCCGAACTCTCCCGATATCAATCCCATAGAGCACTTGTTGGACACTAGGAAACGGCATACTAGGCATCTGAATACGCCCATCACCTCCATACCTGCATTGAAGGCCGTATTACACGCAGCTCGGTTGGCCATACTTCCCAACTGGTTCCCGCATCTTATTGAATTGAAGCCACGTTGGATAGCTGCTCTAATGAGGGCGAAAGGAGGACCTACGAAGTATTAGGTAGGTGGTCATAATTTAGTGATCACGCAGTGTATATTATACCGAACGAAGCTTATTTAGTAATCAGATTCTGTGTTAATATTTTGCATTATACGTACTTTTCCTGCACTTGCTCCCAACGATACAATAAACATTTTAACTCTGCCTTATGAGATGTTTACCATTTTCTTGAACGAGTGATAGATCTCTGATAGTTCCCAGATCTGTGTCAACACTAACAAGCAGCACTTGACGCTTATCTTGCGAAGCAAAGAACGACCATTACGTGGTCGTCAATTGATAAAGTAACAGATCCGGGCGACTTAACCGCCGTCACAATCTGTTACTTCCTCAAAAGTAACAGATTAAGTGCTTTTTGTTTGACGAACGCAAAACCCTTTACGCTCTTAAAAGAAAAACGTTTTTCATCGTTTTCCGCACATTGTACGAAAGGCTGGCAATTTGAATTCTCTAAAACAGTGTATCTCACCTGACGGATCGCGACTTACATCCGGATCGTAGAAGTATTGAAGTGGGGCACGCGGAAATTTATTTCAAGGCTGAAATTAATGTACAATCGTAGCCAAAAGTACTGCACCTGTAGACTGAAAGTCAAATTTTTGATGTCTGAAGTCAACTTATACAGCGTAATGGTAAAGTCAGGAATACATAGTATACATCATTTTAAAGGAAATTTTATGCTGAATTCAAACACTTTTACAGAATGTTATTACCAGTAACAGAATCGAAGTTACAAGCAAAAGAACGGCATCTAGTCATAAAAAGCAAAAAATAGTGGAATTTGTGAAATTCGTGTACAATGCATTTAACGTAAAATTACTGCATCATTGAAACTTGCAGGACACTTGAAATACACTGACGGAAAAAATCCCAACACCACGAAAAAATAGCTGTGGAGGAATGAAATGGCGGCAATACATTTGTATAGGTAACATATTTAATCGATTAAGGTTTCAAGATCACAGCTTATTGTAAGCGTGAGAAGAGCCATTTTAAATGTGAAATGCTAGTACATTAATAACCGGTGTAACCGCCAGAATGTTGAATGCAAGCACGCGAACGTTCATGCATTGTGTCGTACAGGTGCTGGATGTCAGTTTGTGGGATGGAGTTCCATGCCTGTTGCACTTGGTCGGTCAATACAGGGACGGTTAATGCTGGTTGGGGGGGTGACGCTGGAGTTGTCGTCCAATGATGTCCCATACGTGCTCGATTGGTGAAAGATCTGGTGATCTAGCAGGCCACGGCAACATGTCGACACTCTGTAGAGCATGTTGGGTTACAACAGCGGTATGCGGGCGAGCGTTATCCTGTTGGAAAACACCCCCTGGAATGCTGTTCATGAATGGCAGCACAACAGGTTGAATCACCAGACCGACGTACAAGTGTGCCGTCAGGGTGCGTAGGATACCCACGAGGGTGCTCCTGCTGTCATAGGAAATTGCTCCCCAGACCATAACTCCAGGTGTAGGTCCAGTGTGTCTCGGCCGCAGACAGGTTGGTTGCAGGCGCTCACCTGGCCTCCTTCTAACCAACACACGGCCATCACTGGCACCCAGGCAGAACCGGCTTTCATCAGAAAACACAACAGATCTCCACTCCGTCCTCCAATGAGCTCTAGCTTGACACCACTGACGTCGCAAACGGCAATGGTTTGGAGTAAGTGGAATGCACGCTACAGGGCGTCTGGCTCGGAGCTGTCCTTCAAGTAACCGATTTGTAACAGTTCGTTATGTCACTGTGGTGGCAACTGCAGCTCGAATTGCTGCCGCAGACGCGGTACGATGCGCCACGGCCATACGCCATACACGGCGGTCTTCCCTCTCAGTAGTGCCACGTGGCCGGCCGGAACCCGGTCTTCTTGAGGCAGTACCTTCCCTTGACCACCGCTGCCAACAATCATGCACAGTGGCTACATTCCTGCCAAGTCGTTCTGCAATATTGCGGAAAGAAAATCCACCTTCTCGTAGCCCTATTACACGACCTCGTTCAAACTCCGTGAGCTGTTGATAATGGCTTCTTCGTCTTCTTAAAGGCATTCTTGACTTACATCAACACCCTACGTCGAATCTCAACGATAACTAACGCTCACGAACGTTACAGCGCGTATTTACAGCAAACCTGCTTTGCATGTTCCGAGGGCGCTACTAGCGCCACACGTATGCGCCGAGCGCGAAATTTGCATAGACGTCATCTTACAAATGTACTCTCACCGCCTACCAACTGTCGTTTATCTAACACAACCCCTTCTTGGTGTTGGAATTTTTTTCCGTCAGTGTAACTGACAAACAAGAAAAATACTCTTTAATATTTAATTTGATAACCACGGTTACTTTGTAACAAAGTGTACCTTCTTGGCATGGAACTAATGAGGTTCTCTAGTTGTCCATTGGTGATAACACGGTGCCTTACGGCTCTCACAGACTCAATTTAAGACTTCAGTTAATCTGTAAGGGCCGCAAGCCACCGTGTTATCACCAGTGGAGAACTAGAGAAGCTCATTAGTTCCATGCCAAGAAGGTGCACTTTGTTACTATGAAACCGTGGTTATCTAATTAAATATTAAAGCGTATTTTGTTTGTTGTTAAGTTATTTCAAGTGTCCTGCAAGTTTCAATAAATGTACTGCACAGTAATTTTACGTTAAATGCATTGTACACAAATTTCACAAATTCCACTATTTGTTGCTTTTTATGACTAGACGCTGTACTTTTGCTTGTAACTTCCCTTCTATTACTGGTAATAATATTCTGTCAAAAATATTTGAATTCAGCATAACATTTCCTTTAAAATGATGTATGATATGTATTCCTGACTTTACCATTACACCGTATAAGTTGACTTCAAACATCAAAAATTTGACTTTCGGTCTACTGGTGTACGATCTTTCGCCACGATTGTATGTACGAGTATATAAGACACATTCGTACCATTTGCGCTTGAACAAATACGGAGGATGTCCCCACAATTTTAGAACAATTTTCCAGCAATATAATTAATGTTTAAAATAAAATTATTTCTTTCTTAAAAGTTCTTTCTCTGGACTAAGAACTTACATCTAGATTTCTATGATAACATTAATTTCTTAAAATCGATAGTGCTATTTTATTCCACTCCTCCTTTCCATAGTCCAATCATTGTTTTAAAGTGAGGAACGCTTTGACTCGACCTGTTTGACCCGCAAGAAATTGTGAACCCGTGACCCGTTTCCACCTCCGGATACAACCCGTTCCGTGACATGACGGGGGAAAAACCCTGAATATCACTGATTCTTCGTATGCCGGGAATATTCTGAATTTTCAGAATCCTTTGCTCAGTTCCTTTCGTACATTAACGGAAAAACTCTGCTCTCACTTTTTCCGTATCCATATGATGGAAAATTTTCGTTAATAGGAGAAATTCGTGGGAATTCTTGAGGACGGATTAACAGTTAAATTTCAGACGTCTGTTGAAGGAACTGGTTTTGAAGTTCTGTAGCGAAATCGGATATTGTGGATACACACTGAAGAGCGATTGAATTAGAGATACCTGTCTAGTAACGTGTAACACCACCCTTCGTCCTGATGACGGCGGAGATTCTCCTCGGCATGGACTCGACAAGACACCGGAAGCGTTGGATCCACGACCCCTGAACAAGCTCCCAGAGTTCACAAAGATTTGATGGAGTGGGGGTCATCTCTCTCGATGGCATCACAGATGTGCTCAATGGCCAAGGAAGCGAGGTCAAGTCGGTGGAGAGTTCATTAACCATTCAACTACAATTCGGGAGCTGCATTGTCTTGCAGGATGAGGTCCCCAGTGGGATGTTGAAGACGCACAAACGGGAGCAAATGGTCGTCCAGGATATCCCGGTAACGTTGACCTGTGAGGGACGATGTCACACGTACCAGGGGTCCCATTTCAGTCCAGGTAAACAGCCCCAGACGAGAATGCCACCCCCACCAGCTTGAAGAGTATCAGTACATTGCACCTTTTCTTAAAAATAATTGAAAGACATTTTCAATTTTAAAAAAATCCCAAGTTCCAAAGCTTCTGTTGCTTCGGAAAATCACGTTGAAAAAAATATATAATTTGTAATAAGCCCTCCTATTCAAAAAATTAATTAAATTCTTACGAACTTATTCAGAAAAATACTTTCAGATATCAGATATGATATTTTCGTGTTAAAAATGATCTAAGTTAAAAAACAGTGCCGTCTTATGCACGATTTAAAGATTTAATATTAAAAATTATATGTACAAGTTAAAATATATACACATTAGACCTTTCGAGTTTACAATAAACTCATCCTCAGATGTAATAGAATGCACAAACACAAACGACAAGGTGTTAGTTATATATACCATGACAGTCGTGTCACAAGTAACGTATGTCCAAAGAGGTTTAACGCATGTGCGGAAATAATTGGTCAATCTCATTTTCTGGAGACTCTGGGTGTTTTTCCCGGTCCATTAACTGTTTCCAAGGGATGGGAATAGTACAGGGAAAATCATCATCGCAGCATAAATGACTGTATTTATAAATTAGTAAACTTTCTGTGTAAAGAATAGTAGAACGAAGTCTGGGGGTATTCAGTATAATTGCTGCCTCCCAAATAGGAGTATGAGTACCCGCTAAATAGGACCTGGAGAAAGATGTAGAAGTTGAAGAGGTTTCTATGTTATATTTGTGTTCCGAAACTACATTTCAAGGAACGAGAGGTCGAACCCACATATTAGGTGTGCAACTTAATTCTCGGCCGCAGGCACGACATAACAAATTATAGCAAATCGAATACGTACCTAATCAGGGCAATAATCCCCGTCATGTTGGATACATTTGAGCCATCGGTCAGGGGGCTGCCGAATGCCACTGCGGAAAAAAAGAGGGCTGTTTCGAGTTGATAAAGTCGTCAATACTTGTGTGGACCTCCTCGACAGAAGTGAAGTGCGTATCACTTAGGTGATGTTGCAGGGAGCGAAAGAGTGGAGAATACGCCGGGTGGGACAAAATCTCCCATCCCAGGTCGGTGATAGTGTTTAAAGTCGTTTTCGCGGTGTGAGGACGCGCGTTATCCTGAAACAACAGGACCGACCTTCTGCCGTTGCCGGTGTATGGCCTTTTCGCTTCCAGTGCGTCACTCACACGAATGAGTTGCTGACAATAACGCTCAGCATTGACCGTTTCACCAGGTGTGAGCAACTCATAGTGTACCACACCGCGCTGATCCCACCGTATGCACAGCAACAACTTCCTGGCACTGGTATTCGGTTTGGTGGTACTGGTGGTAGGCTGACCTGGATAAACCCACGATTTGCGCCGCTTATGATTATCGTAGAGGATCCACTTCTCATCACAGGTCAAAATCTTGTGGAGGAAATCCTTCTTCTTGAATCTGAAGAGCAAGGACACTGCAACATCGTAGCTCCGAGACTTGTTCGCAGCTGTGATTTGGTGGGGCACCCAACGGCCCTCCTTGTGAATCCATCCAAGCGTGTGTAGGCGCTTTGCAATGGCTTGCCATGTTACTCCGAGTTCCTGGGTGAGCTCTGACAATGTGCGATAGGGATCCGCGTCCAACAGTTGTTCCAGTTCCTCATCGTCAACTTTCTGTGCCTGTCCCGGACGTTCTGCATCACGGAGATCGATATGTCCCTGCTTAAATCGCTAGAACCACTTCTTACACGTACTGAAGAGCACAGCAGCCTCACCAAAAGCAGCACAGATCATTTGCTGGGCTTCCACGGCACTTTTTTTCAGCTGAAACGCGAACAGTAGGCGGTGCCTCAAATGTTGCTTCTCGAACGACATTGCTTTCACCGTCACCTTTCATCCCTTCTGTCACTACAGCTGTGAGCGGTTACGGTTGCCTGGAAAGCTGTTTGATGGCGCTGCAATCAGCCATTATCGCACACAGCCGACGTTCTATGATCGCTTGCGGTTAGGGGCCGAGAATTAAGTTGCACACCTATACATCACGTTCTGCCCTTCCTCCAGCGAAGCCTTCAGTGGTATAGCATGAATATCATGTCGATTGTCTAGTTCTACCCTGTCTCTGTCACTTTTTATAATTACTGAGGTGTTATTAGTCTTGATCCCGAATCCGAAGTTATATTTTTTACAAATACCTTTTAAGGGGTTGGTAACTCCAGGGATAGAAGGAACGGATCCGACATATTTGATAGGTTGGCGATCTCTAGTTAAGGATGTAACGGAGTTTAAATAAATTCGTCGTAGTATTTTATCCACAGTAAAAGCTGAGTATCCATAGTCACTGGCCAACTTCTTAATATTTGTTAACTCCAAGTTGTGCAGGGCAATGTCCGATGAATGCGATATTGCTCGTCGCAGCAAAAATGTAAGGATAATAACTTTTGACAAAACGGGTGAGAAGAGTTAGCTTCATATTAAAATAAACTTACTAATTTACCAGCATTAATAACAAAACAAAACAACAACAAGATTTGATCATTGCGCGATTGGAGTTCAAATTGATACTTGACGCCGCTTCCACTGCTTTTTTGGCTGAACGGATAGAACGCGCGTATTTAGTTTAAGACAGGGCTCGTTCGACTCCCCCAGACGGAAGGATCTAAAAATTTCAAATTTGGATGATTTGTAAAATTTCTTTATAAATACGGAAAAACCCGAAGTTGACTTTCCTGAAATAAACGGAATTACTGACTACGGAAAATCTGTGAAAATACGGAAGCTAGAAGAAACGGGAACTTTTAAAAACAGAAATTCCGTTAAAAGACGGATACCTACCGGCAATTTTCCTGCACGTTTTTTTTTCAGAAACTTAACGTGAATTCACACCACTTATACTTTACAGCATAAATATAAGGGGGTGTTCAATAAGCAGTGAAACTTTCTGCCTGAAAGAGTCAAAACATGACATACCTAAAAGTAATCGTCGACAGCAGTCCCATCGTTGCACAAGTTCTTGTATTCCTGCGGCATAGAAGGAGGCAGGCTTGGCTGCTGCTGCAACCAGATATCCACAGCTTCACGCACCTGATCATCCGAAGTGACACGATTGCCTTTGAGAGATTTTTTATAGGTCCAAAGACGTGAAAATTTCAGGGCGATAGTTCAGGACTATACGCCAGATATTGAAGGACTTCCCAGAGAAAGCGCTGCAATGTCCTTTGCGTGGTAAATGTAGTTATCATGCAGAAGCACAATACCCTGAGTGAGGTTATTAGGTCTCTTGTTTTTGATGGCTTGTCGAAGCTTCATTCAAGTTTAACAATATCGTTCGGCATTGATGGTTGATCCTTTTGGTAGCCACTCAAGAAGCAATGGTCCTCGATGGTCAAAGAACAAGGTTAGCATCACCTTGCCTGCGGAAATGGTGGATCGTGATTGGCTCGGTGGTGGCGATGATGCATGTTTCCACTGCATGCTCTGGGGTTTCGACTCTGGCTCGAAATGATGACACCAGCTTAGGTCCCCAGAAATAATGCGTAGCAGGAAATCTTCACCTTCTTCATGGTAGCGGAACAGATGCTGTAACGATAGTCCCATTCGTTGACTCATCTGTTCATCGGACAGATGTTCTGGTACCTACGTGGCGCAGACCTTGCGATATTCAAGGTGCGAACGCATGATCGTATTGACAGTTTCGATGCTCACACCCGAACTGTTCGCCAGTTCTCGGATCGTGATTGTTCGGTTGGCCTTTACTGCAGCATCCACACGTACAGTTGTCGTCAATGAAACAGCACGACGTGGTGCTCCTGATCTTGGCTGGTCTGCAGTACTTGTTCGTCCACCACTAAAGAGCTGGCACCACTGCATTATACAGTATTGCGTGCAAGACAAGCAGGCCGATACACCGCTTTAATTCGTCTCGTTTTCTCCGCTTTCAAAAGCAGAAATACAGCAATTTGAGCAACTTTGGACGTATCCATCTCGTACGAGAGAGAACAATAAAATTAGTCCAGTACGGCTTCCGTAACAGACAAGCTGCAATACAGTTGCATAGTCTTTAAATCGCTTGTACATTAGCGCCACCCATTGACAAAATTAGGAAGCACAAACGCACTCCAGCCTCCCTAATTATTGAACAACACTCATAAAACTCAGCAAATCAGTTAAAACCAGCAGCATTGTAACACCTAGGTGAAGTGTAAAATGGGGTACTAAGGAGTAAGAAAGACAAAGCTGTCTTTTTTACCGCTTAGCGTCATTCTCAAAATTAGTTCTGTTCGCGTATGATTTGATAGTTACATTTTATTAAATTCTAGCGCGGATGGGTTTTCTTGAAAATCTGAAAGCAGCGTTCTTGTAAATGTGATTTATGCTTAATGAATGCAACTCAGATTTCAGTGTTGGAGACCCGCCATCTTAGATACGAAAACAGCGCCAAGTCAAGGATGCTTGTTTGACTGGGACCAAAATTTCAGGGATTATTCAGTGTCACTGTTCCCATGGATGATTTTAGGTAGGTCTCGCTGATGCTAAAAACACCTCAGGGCTTTGAAACTTCCCTTTCATTGTCTAGAAATAATGCGTAGCGAAGTAAAGTCTGGTAAACTCAAATATGACGGAATTTAGGCTCCATATATTCCTTAATGATAGGCACAACGGAAACGATAACTACAGTGAGCCCTGGAAGTTCGCCATCCCAACCCAAAAAAATGTCCGGCTTCAGGGGTTCCCTATCACTTTGTCCTTGTTCATTTCGTCCACGCTCACTTGGTCCAGTTCATTTCGTTCACCGTTCATTTTGTCTACTGTTAATTTAGTCTACGATTCACTCTGTCCGCCGTTCACTTTGTCTGTGTTCATTTCGTCCACGTTCACTTGGTCCAGTTCATTTCCTCCACGGTTCACTTTGTCCACTATTCATTTAGTCCACGGTTCACTCCGTCCACCGTTCATTTCGTCCACGTTCACTTGGTCCAGTTCATTTCTTCCACCGTTCATTTTGTCTACTGTTCATTTAGTCTACGATTCACTCTGTCCGCCGTTCACTTTGTCTGTGTTAATTTCGTCCACGTTCACTTGGTCCAGTTCATTTCCTCCACGGTTCACTTTGTCCACCGTTCACTTTGTCCACTGTTCATTTAGTCCACGGTTCACTCCGTCCACCGTTCACTTTGTCCCTGTTCATTTCGTCCGCATTCACTTGGTCCAGTTCATTTTCTCCACCGTTCATTTTGTCTACTGCTCATTCAATCCACGATTCACTCTGTCCGCCGTTCACTTTGTCCGTGTTCATTTCGTCCACGGTTCACTTTGTCCACCTTTCACTTTGTCCGTGTTCATTTCGTCCACTGTTCATTTAGTCCACGGTTCACTCTGTCCACCGTTCATTTTGTCCGTGTTCATTTCGTCCACGTTCCCTTGGTCCAGTTCATTTCGTCCACCGTTCACTTTGTCCACTGTTCATTTAGTCCACGGTTCACTCTGCCCTCCGTTCATTTTGTCCGTGTTCATTTCGTCCACGTTCACTTGGTCCAGTTCATTTTGCCCACGGTTCACTTTGTCCACCGTTCATTTTGTTCACTATTCATTTAGTCCATGGTTCACTCAGTCCACCGTTCACTTTGTCCGTGTTCATTTCGTCCACGTTCACTTGGTCCAGTTCATTTTGTCCACTGTTCATTTAGTCCACGGTTTACTTTGTCCGTCGTTCACTTTGTCCGTGCTCATTTCACCAACGTTCACTTGGTCCAGTTCATTTCGTCCACGGTTCACTTTGTCCACTGTTCATTTAGTCCACGGTTCACTCTGTCCACATTCATTTCGTCCTCAGAATGGATGGAATAGCGTGGAAATTTTCTGTTTTGATGAAATTTTTGGTACTAAACAGAAAAAAAAAAAGGTCAGTGGACATGGTTTACATGCAATTTTTATTTCCTGTTTAAGCTTTTCGATTAAAATACACAGTCGAGTCATTCTGAAAACAAAGCACGTTAAGCCGTCGGACCCCGGATACTGGCCCCCGGTAATAAATAAGGGCGTCTTCCTCCCTCTTTCTACTTCGCTTCCGTGTCACTTTCTTATCGGGCACTCTAGCTCAAATCTCCTAGCTTCCTATTTCTAAGGGTTGTTTAAGACCTGGGGTCAGATACTCCCTTCCTAAAATCCTCTACATATGATGATGATGATCTGAAAACATAACACTCGTTGCTGTCATGGATAAAAGGAGCGATTTATAAGATTTGAAAAAAGGGATGATTATCCGCTTTCGGGCCAAAAAATTCTAAAACAGCGCAGTTTGTGAACTGTTCGCAGTATTTCTGAAACAGCGCAGTTTGTGAACTGTTCGCGTGCTGCCGAGGTTAAAGTGTATCGTGATTGGAGAAATGGCACCATTGCGAATAAATGATGTGGAAACTGCGGAGCACCACGTGCTATTGATGTGAAAAGTGAACGTCGGCTGCGAAGGTGCGTGAAGGCTGTTCGAGAGGCTACAGTGGAGCAAATTACTGGCGAATGAACCAGTGGGCTACCGGAAGTGTGTCTAAAACGACAGTTCGACAAACCCTGCTGCGTATGGGGCTCCGATGCAGATGGATGGCCACTGCATCTATGCTAACGAAGGTGCATCGGCATAAAAGGCTTGCATTTGCACTGCAGTATCGGAATTAGTCCTCCACTGATTGGCAAATTATTGCCTTCTCCGAGGAGTCACGTTTTCTCTTTCATCGAACGGATGGACGTTGGCGTATAAGGTGAGAAATATCGGAGTACAAACACTCTTCAACCACTGCTGGAAGAATACAAGCTGGTGGGGGCAGCGTTATGGTCTGGGGAATGTTTTCGTGACATTCTCTGGTTCCACTCATACCTGTGGAAGGCACTATGGACCGAACTCGTTATGAATCCATCCTTGCAGATTACGTACACCCATACATGCTGATTGTCTTTCCTGGGGCGGATGGGATCTTCCAGAACGACAATGCGACGTGTCACACAGCTAGAAATATCCGAGAGTGGTTGGAAGAGCACGAGGAAGACTTCAAAGTACTTTCCTGGCCCCCTAATTCCCCAGACATAACCCCAATTAAGCATCTGTGGGATCACCTCGATCGCGTTGTTCGCTCTACGGATCCTCCACCACGCACCCTCCAGCAGCTGTCAGATGCACTGCAGTCATCATGGCTCCACATACCTGTTAACACCTTCCAGCACCTTACTGAGTCCCTCCCAGCCCGTCTAGCTGCTGGGAGGGACTCGGAACTACGATCTCAGAAACGGCCCGGTTTGTGGGTTGTTCACGTGCCACTGTAGTGAGTACGTATCAAAAGATGGTCAAAAGACGAACCGTCGTCCAGCTGTGTGTGGTCCGCAGCTCATTCATGCCAGAAAGGAGCGCTGACTGTTGCGCATTGTGCACAGCGACGCATTGATCAATCACCCCCAGCTACAAGAGCGGTGATCAGGGCAAGCGTCACAATACACAGTTCATCGCAGCCTTCTGCGCATGGGCCTGCGTAGCCGAAGACCCAGCCAGGTCCATATGCTAACTGCACGTCATCGCCAACAACGCATGAAATGAGCCCAAGATCATCGAGATTGGATCGTGGGTGATTGAAAGAAAGTGGCCTGGTCTGACGAATCAAGACTTCTGATGCATCACGTAGACGGCCGAGCGCGGATACGCCGATTATCAACGGAGGCTATGGCACCTGGATGCACTGTTGGGCGGAAACAGGTCTGCGGCGGCGGTGTTATGACATGGGCGATGTTTTCTTGGGACTCTTTAGGCTCCATTATCCCAACAGCACAATCCCTGAGAGCTGCCAGGTATCTAAACATCGTTGCGGACAAAGTTCACCCATTCATAGCAACTGTGTCCCATGCTGGTGATCGCCATTACCAACAGGATAATGCGCCATGCCACACTGCCAGAATCGTCAAGGAGTGGGTCGAGGAACATACTGGTGTCTTTTTGTTAATGCCCTAGCCTCCAAATTCACCTGACATGAACCCAATCGAACATTTGTGGTTCGACTTGGAGAAGAGGGTTGCCACTAAACCACCACCACCCTGAATGGTACGGGAACTGGAGAACCTGCTGTTGACATTATGGTACCAGATACCCCAGGATACCTATCGCCACCTCATCGGATCGATGCCTCGCCGAGTAGCCGCTGTTTTGCGGGCTAATTGGGGCCCTACAGCTTATTATGTATGACCCAGTAGCAAACCTGTTAGTGGGTATGGTAAAAATTCAATACGGCTTGCATACCTATTTTTCAGAGGTCAAGGGATATCATTTAGTTTCAGTTGGCTCTACTTTTCAAGATGCAGTAGCAACCCTTTTAGTGGGTATGGTGAGAAATTCAATACGATTTGCATTCTTATTTTTCAGCAGTCAAAGGATATCATTCGCTTTCCACTGGGTCTTGTGAACAATCAAATGGATCCCGGAATAATGAAATGTAGGGAAGGGCAAAAGCTAATATTAGTTTCCCCTTCGAATGTAATTTTTTTGATATCGCAACTACTGTATCAAAGAAGTTTGCAAAAAACTATACCAGCACAATTTTCTCAAAAAGTAAAACAGCTATTCCGAATGAAAGGGGATAGTCTTGTACTCTTCTACAAAGTACACAAACTGGGCAAGTATCGTTTTCTAGTTTTAATTAGTTAGGGAGATAATTGCGATGGTATTTATCATTTTTATCACTACATAAATACATATATGGTGATAAAATTATCGTGACATCCATAGCTAACACAGCAGCACAGAGCTAACACACTCTTTCCAAATTCAGCCCAATATAACAAGTTAGTAAAATCATGCAATGCATTGATTATGATACGCTTTCCAACGTACCAGAAATCATTACTCAAGTTATGAGGAATCTGCCTGTAGAATCAATAACGCTCCTGTGCCCTGGCCTTTGACCCCATTTCGATGATATTCAACAGGACCAGTAAAGTATACCTCCGGGATAAGATGATAAAGTTTTGTCTCAATCGAAGCATTTTTACGTAAGTTATGACGCATAAGCGTGATGAAATGGATCCTGCTCCTATGACCTTTGACCCTATTTCGCCCATTTTTAATAGGGTTCGTCCCCAGTTGGTCCCCTACCACATACTAAAATTTCGTCGAAATCGAATCATTTTTACGCAAGTTATGACGCATAAGGGCAATGGAATGCATCCAGCTCCTATGTTCTGACCTTTGACCCCACTTCCCCCATTTTCACTAGGGTTTATCCCCAGGTGGTGCCCTACCACATACTAAAATTTCATCGAAATCGAACCTCTTTACGCGAGTTATCGTGCGGACAGACGGACAAAGCTGGAGCATATACGCTTCTTCAACCTACGGTTGGAAAACGTAAAAAACGTCGCTTGGTCTCTGTACCAAACAACAGTGGTATTCGCTAGAGAGGGAGGAACTTTTGTACGAATGTGATGACCGAGCATCTGGTAACAGTTCTTTATGTCTTTCATGTACCCCTTTCCTAGATAGATCTTCTCTGCGTACAGCTTAAATTCGCCCGACTTTTATGACCTAATAATGCTCTCCAACTTTGAAACTGACAATTGTGAACTATTTATCATAATTTCCACAGTTCTATAATTCGCCGCCAGGGGCGCTGAAGTCGAGCTGTTTATACTGGCCCACTGGCACCAGTACCAGTTTCGGTTTCACGTCGTGATGAGCCTCCATTCGCCTGTGGAGCGGTTGATGAAAGATTTCGCTATACACAGTACAGTGTACGCTCAGAGGACAGAAACCACGGCATATGTATGTAATTCCTGGGCGACGCGACGCTGTCACCCCTGTGACGTACTACAGAGGTAAAGCACGTGTCAAAACGACAATTCTGCAGTGATTCATTCCGTCCGTGTAGCTTAGTTGGGAGAGCAACTTACTCCGGAGTGAGGGCACGCATACAAACTTGTGTTTTCACACTGGCGCCCGAACGTAACAAGTTAGTAAAATCATGCAACGCTTTCCAACATACCAGAAATCATTACTCAACTTGTTACTCAAGTTGTGAGTATAATGGCTGTAGAATAAATCTCGCTCCTATGTCCTGACTTTTGACCTCATTTCGCCCATTTTCAACAGGGTTCGTCCGCAGGTGGTCCCCTACCACATACTAAAATTTCATCGAAATCGAACCATTTTTACGCAAGTTATGACGCATAAGGGCAATGGAATAGATGCCGATCCTATGTCTTGGCTTTTGGCCCCTTTTCGCCCATTTTCAACAGGACTCGTTCCCAGGAGATCCCCTACCACATACTAAAATTTCATCGAAATCGAACCATTTTTACGCCAGTTATCGTGCGGACAGACAGACGGACAAAGCTGGAGCATATAAGTTTCTTCCACCTACGGTTCGAAAGCGTAAAAAGTGGATGAACTGGCCATTGGGTTCTTCGAAAAATGTGTGTTGTTTGTTCCACACATTGTCTAGAATTAATGAAAGTTCGTTCTTTGTTTCAATACAAAAAAGCAAAAAAGTTAGTGAAATCATCGCTTTCCAACATACCAGAAATCATTACTCAAGTTATGAGCATAATGGCTGTGGAATAAATCTCGGTCTTGTGCCCTGACCTTTGATCCCATTTCGATTATATTCAACAGAACCAGTACAGTATACCTCCGAAATAACATGAAAAAGTTTTGTCGCAATCGAAGCATTTTTACGTAAGTTATGATGCATAAGGGCTATGGAATAGATCCCGCTACTGTGTACTAACCTTTGACCCCATTTCGCCCATTTTCAATAGGATTCGTCCCCAGGCAACATACTAACATTTCATCCCTACAGCATACTAACATTTCATCCAAATCGAAGCATTTTTACGTAAGTTATGACGCATAATGGCAATGGAAGTGATCCCGCTCCTATGTCCTGACCTTTGACCCCATTTCGCCCATTTTCAATAGGGTTTATTACCAGTAGTCCCCTACCACATACAAAATTTAATCGAAATCGAATCTTTTTTTACGTTAGTTATGACGCATAAAAGCAGTGGAATGGACCCCGCTCCTATGTCCTGACCTTTAACCCCACTTCACCCATTTTACATAGGGTTCATTCTCAGGTGGTCCCCTACGACATACTACAATTTCATCGAAATCGCACCATATTTACGCAAGTTATGACGCATAAGAGCAATGGAATGCATCCCGCTCCTATGTCCTGACCTTTGACCCCACTTCACCCATTTTGAATAGAGTTTCTTACCAGGTGGTCCCCTGCCACATATATAAATTTCATCGACATCGAACGACATTTACACAAGTTATTACGCATAAGGGCAATGGAATGGATCCCGCTCCTATGTTGTGACCTTTGGTCCATTTTCAATAGCGTTCGTCCCCAGGTGGTCCCCTACCACATACTAAAATTTCATCGAAATCGAACCGTTTTTACGCGAGTTATCGTGCCGACAGACAGACGGACGTACAAAGTTGGAGCATATACGCTTCTTCAACCTACGGTTGGAAAGCGTATAAAAGGGGGAGATGTTGTGACGTACTACAGATTTAAAGCACGTGTCAAGACGACAAATCTGCAGCGATACATTCCGTCCGTGCCGCCCCGGTGGCGCAGTGGTCTAAGGCGCTGGCCTCTGATCATTCGTCCGTAAGGGGTCCGGGTTCGAATCCCGGTGAGGCATGGATGTTGTGTTTGTCTTACGGCACTGGCTCTCTCCCTTCCCTGGAACCAGTGACCCTAAATTAGGGACGGGCGACTGCTTATAGCCCATTGAGTTGCTCACGGTGGTCGTTAAACCTCCAATCAAAAAAAAAAAAAAAAAATTCCGTCCGTGTAGCTTGTTTGGGAAAGCAACTTACCCCGGATTGAGGGGACACGGGTTCGATCCTCGTCACGGACAAACTTGTCTTTTCACAGAAGGTAGAGAGCCAGCGCCGTAAGATAAGCACAACATCCATGTCTCATCGGGATTCGAACTCCAACCCATCTCGGACGAATGACCAGAAGCCATTGCTTAGACCACTGCGCCACCGGGCAGCCTTTTTGATTCTCCCTAGTACGTTAACTACCCGACCGTGCGAAACTATGAGCAAAGCCTCTAATTTTTGTGTAATCACCACATATTATTAAATCTCACTCTTATTCTAGCTAGATAATATCTGAAAATAGTTATCAAGAAAAGGGGAAAAACTTTTTAGATCTCCTAGAACATGCAATGACTTTTATGAAGAAACGAAGTTTAAAGATTCTTCCGATAAGTTTGCGATGACGCAAGTTTTAAAATTGGCACTATAACTGAAGCTCATCTAGGGAAGGGATGGGAACAGAGCGAACTGTCAAATATTATCCAGCACATCGCGTGTTTGATTCTGGCAGTTAGCATCACCAAGCATTGCAACGAAGTGTAACTGACGTCACAACAGCTCTAAATAGATGTCACTGTTAAAGTAAAAATACAGTGTTCTTTCTTAGAGGCTGATGCACTTGGTACGTTCCTCCTGTTTATTCTACTCTTTTTTTTTAGTGAACCTCCCCAGCTGCTGAGTAAAGCAGCCAACAGCGTTTCAAACCGAACGGGAACTTCACCATGACATGCAGAGCTTGCCCCATTTAAACAAATGCCTTCTTTCAATGTAACACTCATTAGTTAGGATTTCAAGTCTTATGTTCTTTATAACCGGTTTTGATCTGAGCAGTAATTATCGGCTTACTGGCAGATTCAGACATGGCACTTCCGTCCATCGAAATTTTAGCGTCACTTCTGTACAAATGTAATATTAATTACGCGTCGTGTTTGAGATCTCCTACAGCTCTACCCTTTTTGTGTCCGTTGCGTACCAAAAGGAATTTAACTCTCTCGTACACAGAAGATGCCTGTGGACCAGAGTTTGGCAAAATCGTAATTGAATTCATCGGTAATGCATTACAGCGTAATGGTAATGGGAACAAGAACTTAGCGTTACCATTACATGATAATGGTGAACTGGTCATTAGAATTACAGGGTAATTGTAATGACATGTAGCAGTTACCCATTACAATCGTAATGGTTAATGGTTAACTATATGTTGGTAATTAACCAATAACTTATGGGTAACAATACAACTTGAATAACCAGCAACCGTTGTGTAGGTTATTGACAAGTGTTCCTCCCCTCGGACCTCAAATGCGTGTATATAGGTATTGGAGATTGTACGAGCATGACATGCGTAGTTGCCCCGTCTTCGCCGCAAGTAAAGTGATTTGAACAAAATAATACATATGAAGTACGAATCGGATGTTTATTTCTGTTAGAGATACTCATTTCGTCCATCTCCAGTACAGTATTCTCGCCCATTACATACGTTTCACTGTCCAAAGTAATTACCCCACTATAGCCACAAGAACATATTAGCACTACACTCACAGTTCAGCAACTCAGGGTGCCCTGTCGAATATTACAGAAATTTGCGAGCTCTTCACATTTTTGCCGTACTTCACACGTGTTGTTGTCCATTACTTGTCCGGTACGAACACTGGACTAGCGAGCGACTGACTCCTTTATACACTGAGTGGCCACTTTATTATGACCGCCTGACAGTTTTAAGCAAATGAACTGTGGCTGCACGCTGTTGCCGCCAGGGGGCGAGGCTAGTATAAAAAGGGAAAGCTTAGTGCTTGCGACAGTAGTAGCAGTGATTTTTGCGCGACGAGATGGGTAAAAAATGCGATTTGACGGTCTTTCAACGTGGGATGATTGTAGGAGCTCGGAGCCATGGAGCGAGTATCACCGAAACCGCCGCATTCGTGAAATGTTCCAGAGCAGCTGTTGTTAAAGTGTTTAAAGACTGGAGTGTCAGCCAAAAAAACTGGGTCTCTACGTGCAACGTGTGGTCGTCATCGACTAGTGACTGCTCGGGCGGAACGGAGAGTGTCCAGACTGGTAACAGACAACAGAAGGGCAATAGTGCAGCAAATTACAGACCACCTTAATCAAGGATCCCCTCAAATGATCTCTGCACGCACTGTTCGCAGTACACTGCATCGGATGTATAATGAATAAAATTATCCGGCTGGGCGTGTAGTGCAGGAAAGCTTACGTTAAGTCACGTTAGGGTTATTGAAAGGTTACTTGACGTAGCTAAAGTGTGCTTAATCTTCAAAGTGCTAGAGTTTGTTTAGGTAAGACACGCATGTGCAATAAATTCCAAGAATATGGAATTTATTTTTACTCAGCGTTCCTCATTATCTTGAATATCAGTAATATAACTTCGGTTTTAGCACATTAGTACCTTGAAGGCTCCTTATTAGAGCGGTAAACACAATATATCCTGAACTTAACGTAAACACTCAATGAAATAGACTTAACGGCCAGACAGAGGTCTGACAATAAAATGAACTAAGTAAACGTACTCACTTTTAACCTTTTATTGGGGAGCTCCTGGTATTACTCAAATACACACTCCAAAATAACACAACTACGGATAGCCCGAACTTTCGTACTATCGTAATATCGTAGAAAAGTAGGTAAATCGCATATCAATAATCAGGAAGAACCTATCACATATAAAACGAAGCTCTTTGGTATACTTGAGCGCGCCTATATATACTGCATACCACCACGTCATGACTTACACTCGTTGCCACATATAATTCAACGGGAGAAATAACATCTCGTTAAGTGAGAAGATAATTTGCATAGGAAAATAAAATAACAAGAGATAGTAAAATCAAAAAGAAACTGATTCTAGAGTATACGTTACAGATGGGATATGGCAGCCGAAGGCCTGTTCGAAAACCTTTGCTCTCAGCAGTCAACAAGAGAAAACATTTCCAGTTCGCACAGGAGCACAAGGATTGGACAGTCGATAATTGGAAACAAATTATGTAGTCCGATGAATCACGTTTTCAGTTGCACCATGCCGATGGCCGAGTGAGAATTTGGCGGAAACAGCACGAAAGCATGGACCCCAAATGCATTTCTACAACCCTTCAAGCTGGTGGAGGCAACGTTATGGTTTGGGGAATGTTTTCCTGGCATGCTTTGGGCCCTTTAATTCGTGTTGATCAACGTCTGACTGGCACATCATATCTAAACATCGTTGCGGACCAAGTGCACCCTGTCATGTGGATGGTTTATCCCAATAGCGATGGCTACTTTCAACAAGAAAATGCGTCCTGCCATAGTGCTCGTATTGTACAGGATTGGTTTCAAGAACATGCCAGTGAGTTTACTTAGCTTAGGTGGCCCCCATAATCTCCAGATCTCAACCCCATTGAGAATTTGTGGGATGAAGTTGAACGAGCCATCAGACAGCTGGATCCACAACCCTGCAATCTCACACTCCTGGAAAGTGCTATTCATCAAGCATTGTCTCAGATTCCACAAACCACCTATCAACATCTCGTGGAGTCCATGCCACGAAGAATCGACGCAGTATATTAAAGGCAAAAAGTGGCCCAACAAAGTACGTCCCATCATTTTGGAACATTCTATAAACGTCTAAACCATTCTTGCCGCTTCTAGAACATTCTAAACGACACTTCGGTCTCTGTCTGCTATGTTACATGGCCCACTTTTCTAGACATAGCTTTTGGCACACATACATTTCTATAAAACTATTAGTATGTAATTATTATTTGCAAATTGTGTAATTTCATTACCAAATAATTCCATTGCATTGGAATGGCATTATTAAATAATTGAATTATATCCACTTCATTGTAATGCATTACAGATTAATTCCATTACCTTGTGCAAACCATACTTGGGATTGCCTTGTAATGCATTACCTGTTACTGCATTACCTTGTAATGCATTACACGTTAATTCTAATCTGTACTTCCATTACTTTGTAAAGCATTCCTGCCCAACTCTGCTGTGGACCCTCTTTGACATTGCTCCCTTTTTGTGAACTTAAAACATAGGCTGTATTTCAATTCGAAAATACTTACTTTCCTACGAAATAATCCGAATTATTTAAAATGCCATTAAACCCTACGGAACTTAATCAACTTTGGCTCAAACTTAGTATATTAATCAACATTGGGCGGAACTGAACTTTAGTTTCGGCTGCGTCTGGTTTGCATGTATGATCTGTAACATTCAGAACAGTCTGGTCTATTGTCTTCATTGAGCCTCTGCAGTTTTCTGTTGCTTCTTTTATTTTTTATTTTTTTTTATTGGAGGTTTAACGACCACCGCCAGCAACTCAATGGGCTATAAGCAGTCGCCCATCCCTAATTTAGGGTCACTGGTTCCAGGGAAGGGAGAGAGCCAGTGCCGTAAGACAAGCACAACATCCATGCCTCACCGGGATTCGAACCCGGACCCCTTACGGACGAATGATCAGAGGCCATCGCTTAGACCACTGCGCCACCGGGGCGGCGTTGCTTCTTTTATGCACAGTCATTTGCAAAAGTTCACGACCAGCTATCAATTTATTGAAAATTAAGATTTTTAAAGAAATAACTAATTACTAGTCAGAGATATTTGAAAAAAATGACGCCACAGATGAATACTTACATTCTTCAGAACAGAAAAAGACCAAAATCAGTACTTTGTTTTTTATAACGGACAGAACATGATGTGGCATACTTGCAATGAGGGATTTGCAGTAGTCACTTGAAATGTCTTTGCACCGCACGTACTTTATCGTGTCAATCAAAAGCTTGGGAATTTGATGGCTAATTTTCTGCTACCTTGTCTTTTATAATGGTCCACAAATTTTCGGGGTTAAGATCGGGACTATTACCGGGCCAGCCAAGCACAGTTATTGTTTTTCCTCCGCAGGTAGTCCTTTACTGTCTTTGATCTGTGGCATGGAGCACCATCATGCATAAAGATTGTGCATCTGCGCACTTGCATACGAGGTAACAGCTTCTCACGTATAACATTTCCACATAAAAAGGACCAGTCATGGTAGTACCTGTCGGCAAAAAGGATAATGAAGCAGTACCGGATGCTGACATAGCACCCCATGTAATATGACTAGGCAGATGTCTCACGGTGCTAACGGTGTATTTTTCATCAAACCTTTTGCCTTTTTGTCGTCGAACATGTACTTCACGTGATTCAAATTGACGCACAGTTGGTTCATTGGAAAAAAGAGATTGGCTCCAATTTTCAGCAGTCCACGGTTGATGACGCTTCGCAAACTGGTCTCTTCTATCAGTTATCAGTTCTAAAAATCGCAGTTCTTTTCTCTTTGATACCATTTACCACGAAAACCATTTTGCCTATAGTTTCCTCTTCAGATATTCATTTGGGGAGGGGGGTTAACGACCACCCTGAGCAACGCGTTGGGCTATAAGCACTCGCGTGTCCGTACTTTTAGTGCCACTGGTTCCGGGGAAAGGAGAGAGCCAGTGCCATAAGATAAACACAACATCCACGCCTCACCGGGATGCGACCCATCTCGGACAAATGGTCAGATACTGCGCCACAGGGATGGCCCTCGAATAATGCAACTCACCCCCTCTAGAGCGCGTAAACGTATATTGTATTTCCCCTGATATCTCTTCTTCTAAACCCCCAATTTTTGGTAAATTTTTTCTCAGTAGTTGCTACGGGTTTAGAAGCAGATATCTGCTTCTAAACCCCCAATTTTTGGTGTAATTTTTTTTTGATTGGAGGTTTAACGACCACCGTGAGCAACTCAGTGGGCTATAAACAGTCGCCCGTCCCTAACTTAGGGTCACTAGTTCCAGGGAAGAGAGAGAGAGAGACAGTGCCGTAAGACAAACACAACATCCATGCCTCATCGGGATTCGAACCTGGGACCTTTCCGGACGAATTATCAGAAGCCATCGCTTAGACCACTGCGCCACCGGGGCGGCCCCTGTAGGATTGTAGTGGCTTGGAGGCAAAGAACGTAAGTGTGTGTTCCACATCGTCCCGGTTGGTAAACCGCTGTCCGTCTAAGAAATGCTGCAACGACCACAAAAGGTGGCAGTCGCTTGGGGTAATGTCCGGGGAATAGGATGGGTGCGACAGCCGTTCCCAGCCTGGGTTCTTGATCTTGTGACAGGTCACTCGTGTTGTGTGTGGTCTCGCTCCATGCAGCTGTAGGAGGACGCCCTTGCGGTTCAGCAGTGCAGGTCGTTTCGACGTGAGCGATGTGTGCAGATCATCGAGCTGACGGTAGCACACATCGGCGTTGATAGTGGTGTTGTCTGGCAGCAACTCAAAAAACATGACACCGCGCATGTCCCACCAAACAGGCAGCAGGACCTTACGTGGGGGTAAGTTGGCCTTTTGAGGTCGGCATGGGCTTCTGTTTTGGGTTCAAGCACTGTTTCCGGGCGCTGACATTGTCATACAGGACCCATTTCTCATCACTTGTCACAATGCGGTCCAAGAACGGTTCAACTAGGCCACGTGCAAGCAGGAAAACGCATGCACTCAAGCGATTTACTTCCTGCTCAACTGTGAGCTGATGGGGTACCCAAGCTCCCCTCTTGTGCACATTTTCAAGTTGACACAGCTGCGTGATAATGCTCGTGTGAGTAGCCCCCAGCTGTTCGGCCAACTTCCGCGTGGTCACACGTGGGTGGGCCTCCAAAATGGTTTTCAGCGTGTCCATATCCACCGCTGCGGGTATTCCGGCTTTGGGACAGTCTGATTGGTCAAAATTTCCTTCTCGAAACCGTTCGAACCACCGACAGCACTGACGATGTGATATGGCATTGGGGGGCACACTGGTAGTGTTTTTTACAGCACTTGTAGGGGATGTTACCGCAACGAAACTCATACAGCATGCAATGGCGGATGTGCTCCTTGTCCACTTCGATGTTGGCTGGCGGTTACACTTTTCGCCATCAGATGGCTAACTGCCACTAACTTAAGCCACCTTCTTATTGATGTCATGGCGGTGTGCTGCGCAATTTCAGTAGCCAATGTGTGCCGTGGCCGGGGCTTTTTTTTTTTTTTTTTTGATTGGAGTTTAACGACCACCGTGAGCAACTCAATGGCCTATAAGCAGTCGCCCTTCCCTGAATTAGGGCCACTGGTTCCAGGGAAGGGAAAAAGCCAGTGCCTTAAGACAAACACAACATCCATGCCTCACCGGGATTCGAACCCGGACCCCTTTCGGCCGAATGATCAGAGGCCTTCGCTTAGACCACTGCGCCACCGGGGCTGCCCGGGGCTTCGACTTCGAGTACCTCGTCATTGGACATTACTTTCTTTCCAACCCAATAGTAAACGGAATGTAACTTAGAGAAACGTACTATTTCGCGTAGGAACTCCTCCCACAGATAAGGTTTAGACCTGATCCCATAATTCTGTAATGATTCCGGATATAATAATGTGACGTCATCACCGCAACGCCAACTGAGAAAGAAATATTTGCAACGTCACGCTTAGCTTTTCGTGTTTTCATGCAGGTGATTTCATCCACCGTAGCAACTACTGAGAAAGAAATATTTGTGAAGGCACGCTTAGTTATCGTTTTTCGTTCAGCTGTTCAGTGAATGGCAACTGCTTTCCGGATAAAATTATCTGATGACATCACCGTAGCGCCAACTGAGAAAGAAATATTTGTGACATCACGCTTGGTTATCGTGTTTTCGTGCAGGTGTTCAGCGAATGGAAACTGCTTCACGGATATAATTGTGTGACGTCATCACCGTAGCTCAAACTGAGAAAGAAATATTTGTGACGGCACGCTTAGATATCGTCTTTTCGTTCAGCTGTTCAGTGAATGGAAACTTCTTTCCGGATGTAATTGTGTGACGTCATCACCGTAGCACCAACTGAGAAAGAAATATTTGTGACGTCCCTCTCAGCTTTTCGTGTTTTCGGGCAGGTGTACCATGAATGGAAACTGCGAATTGTGTCAGTGTGTGACGTAGTATTTTTTTTATCGTTTTAATGTCCATGAAACATACTTTCAAGTTTAGACATCACAAACAAAAAGAATACCTGATTATCAAAAAATTACTATACCTATCTTATTTTTCCCTGCCATTATTGAAGGGCTTTTACGTAGTCCCTAATAACAGCGAAAAGAACAAAATTCAACTGTAAATCTTTGTGTGTGTGTGTCTCAGTGGCTGCTGGTGACTAAGTGCTACCGTACGCTAAAAATTTGAGTTGCGATTCGTAAGAAAACAATACGAATAGCAATTAAAACTTTTAGAGGAAAGTGCATACATTAATCAATGACTTGTTGCCAGCACAAAATCTTATTTTCAACCGGGCCATAGCCAAAGAAAGCTCTTGTTCGCCGATCGGTCTTGAAAACATTGTATTAAAAACTGAAGTCGCAGTGACCGGTCTTTCGCGCTACTTGTCGGTCAGCACGGCCATACAGCGTGGCTGCTTCTGCAGCTTACGCCACACCGCTTTAGGTCTTCTCGAGCAGTCCACAAGGGCTTCCAGCGTGCTCAACTTCTCTGAGCACGCTCCAGTCTCTCTCTCTCTCTCTCTCTCCTATTGGAACCGGGTGCAGTGAAAAGTTTTACCCACAATTTCTACAGGATGCGGTAGCTAACCGAAACAAAAGGACAGCTTATCTTATTGTTACCGTGCTCTCAAGAAATATGCGCGATCAATCAGTTAAATTCTTTTTGCGCGCTTCTATTTTTTGTTCTTTCTAGTGAAATTTTTGTAATCCTTTGAATGGCGACTGCAATTAATTCAGTAGATTCTTTCTTGAAAGGATAATTTTCTTCAAGCTCTTTAGAGGGAAAAATTGGAGTAAAATCCTTTGGATTCTAAGAAAAAGTAAAAATAAATCCTAAGTAAAATCCTTAGGATTCATGATCCTCGGGGAGTGCCTAAAAATGAAGCTTGACCCATGTGCAATTATTTACACTTTTTTGCATTTCATAAACTCTTTATGGTATAATATATTGAGTAATTTAGTTAATTCATGTATAATTAATTCATATTTAAGCTTCTCAGAAGTGCACTGAAAATCACAAACAATAAGGTTACAAGGTTGATTGTACATTGAACAAAGACGCCGACCTGGTGGCGCAGTGGTCTAAGCGATGGTCATTCGTCCAAAAGGGGTCTGGGTTTCAATCCCGGTGGAGCATGGATTTTGTGTTTGTCTTATGGCACTGGCTCTCTCCCTTCCCTGGAACCAGTGACCCTAAATTAGGGACGGGCGACTGCTTAAAGCCCGTCGAGTTGCTCACGGTGGTCGTTAAACCTCCAATCAAATAAAAAAAAATTAACAGAGAAACCGCAAAAATATTTCCTACTAAAACTACGGAAATAAATAAAAACGAATTTTGTTCGAGTAAATAAATATTTTTTTTAGATGATCCGCAGCTGAATATGTTTGCTCGGCAACTGAGATCGCCGCAGATGAATAAACCCGTATATTCTGCAAAATATTAGGCTTCATATCTTATCGAATATATGTTTATAAATACATTATAAATACACTGCTGGCCACCCAAAATGCAACACCAAGAAGGACACGAGATAGCAAAGCCAGATTTACTGGACACATAACAACAGATACAAAGATGAAACGATTGAGCTTACAGGCCCGTGGGACTTGCGGAACACGCAGACATCAATAGTTCGTGTGGCCCCCATGGCTGGCAATAACGGCCGCTACACGCCGCGGCATCGAACGAAAGAGGCTTTGGATGTGGGCTTGGGGTATGTCGGTCCAGGCTGCTTCCACACGTTGCCGCAGTTCATCACGCGTACCCGCGGGTGGTGCTTGCCGGGCCACTCGGTTGCCGATCAGCGACCAGACGTGTTCGATGGGCGACATATCGGCAGAACAGGCGGGCCACGGCGGCAGTGACACCTGGTGGGCCGTGAAGAATTGTTGCACGATGCGTGTCACGTGTTAGCCCGCATTGTCCTGTTGAAACGTGGCCGCTGGCCGGTCTTGCAGGTAAGGGAGGACTACAGGCTCCAAAACGTCGGAGATGGTGCGGTGGCTGTTGAGTGTACCGGCGATGCATACCAGAAGGGTGCGGGTGTCATATCCAATTGCGCCCCAAACCATAACGCCAGGCAACGGACCGGTATGGCGATGCATAATGCAGGCGTCATACAGTCTCTCGCCGCGGTGCCGCCACACGTGGATCCGACCATCGTGGTTTTGCAGGCAGAAGCGGGATTCGTCGGAGAAGACAATGTCGTGCCATTGCGTAGTCCAGGTGCGGTGTTCAACGGCCCACAGCCGCCGCATTCGCCGGTGGTGTAACGTCAATGGTAATCGGAGCAATGGGCGCTGTGCGCCAAGTCCCGGCTCCTGCAGACGACGTCGAACGGTACGTGCTGACACAGGTTGTTGCGCAACACACCCTAATTCCTGCGCTAACGTTCGTGATGTGGCGGTGCGAGCCGTCAATGCCCACCGCACAACATGCCGGTCCTCTTGTTCGGTGGTGTGCCGCGGCTGCGGAAATCGCTCATGTCGGTCCGTCCGTCCCTCCTGCACCCACCGAATCCATACTCGCCTCACTGTGGCTGGATGTCGTCCCACACGGGCGCATATGTCTCGGTACGATAAACCGCTGTCGTAATAAGCTACTATTCGTCCTTTGTCGAACTCCGAAACGTGCTGGAATGACTGACGTATTCTGCGACGAGGCGTCAGGAAGCTTCCCACGCACAGGTCCGGCAGCACAACACACCTTCACTACTTACACCCCGCCTTCTGTGCACCCTTGTTATAGTGCTTCTCGGTGGCGTGCCGGGCGCACTTGATTTGCGTATGCCCTGCAATGATAATCGTTTGCATGTCCTCTCGCTGGCGTCGCATGCTGCGAATTTCAGGCCAATCGGATGCTTCCTTCTTGGTGTTGCATTTTGGGTGGCCAGCAGTGTATATTATTATTATTATTATAAATTTAACGGATATAATATTTTATCAAATATATGTTTATAAATTTAACGGTTATATTTTATCGAATATATGGTTGTAAATTTAACCACTAACACTAAAAAGACGATTAATTTAATTGCTGATGCTAAAAAGGTGAAGAAAAAATCAAATTCATATAAATTTGTATATAATTTTGGAAAACATCTAGAGTTACTGTGACGTGCCAGCACCGCAGGACGCACATGAGATAAAGGCAGATAGCAATGAGAGCAGAAGTCCGCGTAGCTCAGTTGGGAGAGCGACTTACTCCGGAGTGAGAGGACCCGACTTCGATGTCCAGCTTGGGCAAATCTGTGTTTTCACATTACGTTTAATTTTCTTTTATTAATCTTTTTTTTTATATATACAGCGGATGGTGACCTGTTGATTCCTAATTCCAAGATTTTTGCTGGAAAAGGGAGGAGGGAGGGGGGGTACGTCGTAGCACGCACAGTTTCAGCGGCTCGAGCCCCCACTGGTGTATGTGTATGTGTGCGGGCGCGCGTGTGTATATGTGTGTATGCAACAACTCTTCACAGTAGTAAAGAATATTACATAGAGAGGGTTAACAAATAAAGGAGCGGATTTGAAGAATTCAGACTCCAGGAATTAATCCAAAATCAGCTCACCACCCTGCGCAGACATCGTTATCCAAACAAACTTGGAAATTGCAATTTTTTCTCGTTTTTTTAGTGGAGTAGACAACTGCTGAAAAAAGGAGAAAGAAAGACACGAGACTCTCTCTCTCTATGATTAACTTCTGGCACGAGAAACCTTATATCAAAATGAAGGCCAGAGGTTCAACACCAGTCATCAGTACGGCATCTCGTTGGGTACCTTGTAACATATGCTACGGTTTAAAAAGTTTTTTTTTTTTTTTTTCGTTTCTGGCGCAAAGCCAGGGTTACCTCGAAACACAGACGTTTTATACTTTCTTAAGTCTTCCTGAGATGGGGGCTGAAACGCATTGCCACGCGTTTATTTCATTTGTTTATTTATTAAGTACACTTCTCATTTACGAACTTCGTTTGCAAATCTCTCTTTCTCTTTATAAATTTTCGCTCTTTTGCAAAGATGTTTCATGACTCGCGCACGGATGAGCGAAAAATTAAACAAGAAAGATGACACCGAATTTTCGGGTGTAATAAGCACGTCTTTTGAATCCGTTCTGACGCAAATTAAATTTATCAAAGCTATTTGAAGTCAATGGAACCGGTATGCAAAACACTAGTATCTGACGGAAGAAAGAAGTTTTTCCATCGGGTTTTTAATCTCTCAGATATTGCTGTAAACGGAATCGTGAGCTTACGCCCTCTGGTTGCAGACTTGTGCGTTAAGAAAAACATGAAGTTATATGAGAAACATTTCGCACCGGAAACGCTCTCCAACACAGAAAGAATTTTTCAAATCGGACTCTTAGAAACAGAGATATCGACAAAAATAAGATGTGACTTTACGTCCCCTGGTAGGAAAACCATGCATTATTTTAGGAAGAAAGTATTCTCAAAAGGTTTTTCCATATGAGCGGTATCGGTTCAAGAAAAAAAAAATTAGTCGAATTTTCAGGAGCCCAGATTTTGCTACAAATACATCAGAAGCAGAAATTAACACATATGCCCCTCGTGGCCAAACCATTCTTTACAAAACATTAGAAATTATGTGAAAAATATTTTTCCATCAGGTCTTGTATGCGATACAGGAAGAATTTTTGAAATCGGAGTTTTATAAGCAGAAATAACGCAGAAAACGCAATTTACCTTTGTGCCCCCTAGCAGAAAATCTACGATTTACTTGAAAATTTTGAATTTATAGGAAAAACATTTTGCATCGGGAACACTATCCAACAAAGAATGAATTTTTCAAATCGGACTCCTAGAAGTAGAGATATTAACAAAAATAAGATATACATCTACGCCCCGTGGCGTAGAAACCATACATTATGTTAAGAAGAAAATGTTCCTAAAAGGTTTGTCGACATGAGTAGTATCAGTCAACAAACAACTTTCTTTGCAATCGAGATTTTAGAAGCTCGTATTTTGCTGCAAATACATCAGAAGCGGAAATTAAGACTTACGCCACCTGGTGGCCAAACCATTTTTTACAAAAATTAGAAATTACGTGCAAAAAATTTCCCATCAGGAGCTGTATCCGGTGCATAAAGAATTTTTCAAATCGGAGATTTAGAAGCAGAGATATAAGGGAAAAAGCAATTTACTTTTACGCCCCCTAGCGGAAAGTCTACAAATTACTTGAAAATTTTGAAATAATATGAAAAACATGTCCTACTTAAAACACTATCCAGCAAAGAAGGAATTTTTCAAATCGGACGCCTAGAAGTAGAGATATTGACAAAAATAAGATATACATCTACCTCCCCTGGCGGAGAAACTGTGGAATATTTTAAAAAGAAAATATTCCGAAAAGGTTTGCCGATGTGAGTGGCATCAGTCCACGAAGAATTATTTTAATCGATATTTTAGAAGCTCAGATTTTATGGCTAATACGGCAGAAGCAAAAATTAACACTTACGCTCTGTGGTGGCCAAAGTTTTCTTTACCAAAAATTAGAAGTTATATGCAAAAAATTTTCCATCAGGAGGTGTATCCGCTGAAGAAAAGTTTTTTCAAATCGGAGTTTTAGAAAGAAGAGTTATTGGAAGAAATGTAATTTACTTTTACGCCCCTTAGCGGAAAATCTAGGCGTAATTTGAAGAAAGTAACAATATCTAAAATTCTCTTCGACATAAATGGAATCGAAAGATAAAATAATTTTTTCAATCGGATGTTTAAAAACAAATATGTGGAATAAAACGTATTTTTGAATTCGACATCATCTGCATTTACGCCCTCTAGCGGCGAAATTGTACATCGTAAAAATAACGAAATGAAGGATCATCATTCGCATATTTCAAGCTTCCCAATGCAAAAATAATTTTTCAAATCGGACTAATAGTTGCAGAGATATCGTGGGTACATACTGACGGACGGACAAACCGGTAATAAGCACGATCTTTTTTTACAAAAGACGTGTTAAAAAAAATCGAGAGTACCTTGCTATTCTTTGTAGATAATTTATGCTGTGCTTCTTTCGCATGCCAAGATCTTCCTGGGTGTGAAATAAAACGAGTGATTCCTGAGTATGCACGGTGGCATCAGAATAACACGACCGCCCCCTGAATCACGGTGTACTGGCCCAGGCACTTCACAGAGTGCACGTGACAAGGTCAACCACACGGAGATATAAGCGGCCGGCCAGGACAGATGAGCCTTAGTGCGCCACGTGAGCACAATGGCCAGAGGTAGTAATTTGACGGACGTTCAAAAAGAAATGATCATCGGCTACCTCGCCACGGCTGGAAGCATCTCAGAAACAGCAGACTTCGTGGGCTGTTCGCGAGGTGCTGTAAGGCTGTACCAAAAATGAACCGCTGGCACACTGAGTACCTTCCGACGTCATAACTGTGGAGCCTCAAAAGCCATCAACCCCAGAGACACAGTAGCGCCGCTGTCATCCGGGCCAAGAGTGATTATTCCCATTATTAGGTAGGTGGTTATATTATTCTGATACTATTGTGTATACCAGTGGCAAATATTCGAGGCCTAGCTAGGCTAGCTGCGAAGCCCAGAGAATGCACAAATAAAACTGAATTAAATATACACAAATAAAAGTCAATTATCAGCGGTGTTAAAATATGTCGATGCTTTCGGTGCGAAAAAAAAAAACCGCGTGCGGATTCGCTTCTTTGACTCAGTCTGGCGAGCGAAAACCAACGGCATAACGCAAGGAGCTCTTCCAGAGGCTTCGCAGTTCTGATTCGAAAACCTTCCGTATGATCGCCTGCTAGCGTTTCCATGACAACATAAATCAGCTGGTAGAGGAGAATGGGTCATTGCTTCGGGCAACGGTTCGCTCAGAAAAAAGAAAACTCAGTCACTCTCATACTCCCGCCCATAAAGAGCGTTTCGCGAGAGTTGTTTCAGTTTTTATGAAGCGTCAATGAATTAAAATTAGAGATTATATCTTAAATTCGTGGCTTTGTTGGATTCGAACTGTTTTGATAAATTTTGTGAAAGCTTCCCTGAACATCTACTATCAGAACTTAAAGAACTCTATGCTTCAAATTTTGATACAGCTCGACTAAAAAATGAACTGAAAGTGTTTCATTCCCTTGATGAATACAAAAACAAATCAGTAAGAGATATTACGTGTTACATAAAGTTGAATAAATTAGGCATAGCGTTTAGTGAGGTGTACAAATTAGCAGACCTCATATTAAACTTTCCATCAACAACCGCAACTGCCGAAAGAAGTTTTTCAGCATTAAAAAGAATCAAGATATATCTTAAAGCCACACAAGGACATGCACATTCGAAAACCTTGGCTGTTTTGTCAACAGAGAAAAACATTCTTTTTAAATATGAAAAAGTACTCGGAAGAAAACCATTTTATGAAAACGTAACACTCAAGTTCACACAAAAGGAAAGAAGAATGGAGTTCATGTACAAATAAAGTACTCAGAAGAAGAATGGAATTCATGTACAAATAAGTGTTCAAATCCTAATCCTCGTAATTATTTGGTATTATGTTAGCAATGGCATGTATCTAAAATTTAGAAAAAAAGTTCTATTACTTAACAATTAAAAATTAAACTTCGCAATTAAAAAAAACAGTACTGGGGGAGGGGGAGGGGGAGATAGCCCAGGTCTCGGACCCAAGATACGCCACTGGTGTATACATTTATTTATTGTGCAACACATTGCATTTACTCACAACAGTACCGAGCTATAGTCCAGTATATACTAAGCGAAATTAAATCATAACAACAAACAATAAGGTTTATTTATTCCTGACATTGAACGGTACTTAGGCAGGTTGATTAATGAATGTTATTGTCATAAAACCAATGAAAGAAGATAAGTGAGTCACAAAAGTATAAATATATTACTAAACAATGGCGACGACAATAGTAAGTATAATATTTCGACTGTTTAGTTTTTCAAAAACAACATTTATTTTTATTGCAGTCAAACCTCCGAATAACCGCCGCTGCTCGGACCGGGGAAAAGAGACCGTTGTTGGGTGGTGCAGTTGTACGGAGGTCACTGTATATGCAACGGCTGTTCCATAAAAACTGAGAGTAAAATCACACGAAATGAAGAAATTTAGGTACAGAAAAATACTGTATATGTTATTCTTTCTCAAAGTATCTTCCCTCAGATGATATGCAACGCTCCCATAGTTCAGTCCACTTTTCAAAGCATATGGCGAAGGCATTTTGTAGAAGCTACTTTAGCGACCCCTATACAGCTTGAATGACGTAAGCATCTGTGTTGAATGTTGCGCCACGGAACTTCTTCGTTGTTGGAAACAATCAGAAATCGCACGGGAAGAGGTCAAGACTGTAGGCTGATTTCAATTCTGCATTTCGTAAGAAACTGTTGAACACAAGCAGCCGCATGTGGGCGGGTGTTATCATGGTATGAGGTCCACTTGCCCACCAGTTCCGGTCACTTAATCGATATGTGTCGTCGCAGACGCTTCAAGGCTGAAATGCAATACTCAGCATTGACCGTAATTTGTGGAGGAACGGCATGCTGGTAGACTACACCTTTATGATCAAAGAAAATGATCATCATCACCTTCCCAGCTGATTTGGTTCGGCGGACTTTTTCGGAGGAGACGAGCCTGTGTGTTTCCAGGCACGCGTTGCGGGCTTCGTGAGGGGTCGAAATAGTGGACCCATGTTTCATCGGCAGTTATTACTGTGTTTAGAAAGTTTGGATCCTTTTCAATCATTTGTTTCCACTCATGACACACCTGAACTCTGGCTAACAATTGTTCTCTCGTCAGGTGATGAGGTACCCATCTGGAACACACACGATGCAGCAGTAACTTATCACGTAGAATGCGGAATGCCGACGTTTTTGAAATATTAGTTGACGCCACCATGTCTTCACACGTCATTCGTCAATCTTCTTGCAGGATTGCCCAAACAGTGTTAACAATAACAACACTTTCAGGTCGACCAGGCGTAGGAGAGAATACTTCCAACAAACGCACTTTTTTGAAATCATGGTGCTATCTAAAAATCGTTGACTCACCCAAGCATTTATCTCTGTAAGCCATTTTCATTAAATCAACTGTTTCTGAAACCGTTTTACCCAAACGATAGCAAAGTTTTATCGCACAACGCATTTCACTTCTTAACTCTGAATCACTCATCTCCATAGCTGTATGGCGAAATGCAGACGTGCTTTAAACAACTGCGCAATAACAAAACCAGATTCGTCTGGCACGCCTAATAACTGTTGCCATAGATACTTCCTTAATTCAGTTAGTCTTCTTCGTGGTTATTTCCCCGCTTCGTATTGTTGCCAACTCAAAAAAAATTACTCTCAGTTTTTAAGGAAAGGCCTTTATACATGATTCAGATTTAGATGAATGTATGAAACGACCATGACACCGATAAAATGTGATGTAGCCTGGGGCACTGACTTCTCCAAATTATGGGGGAGGGGGGAGAGATCAGACGTGAAAGGGGCATGTCTGTTCCATTGTCAGGAGGGAAATTAAAAAAAATGGGGGTGGGCAAAAAGATAAACTATGAGGTGCGACGTATATTTTAAAACACAATTGTAATTACCCATCAGCAAATGAACAAGGAAACAGAAATATTATTTTGCTGAATACTTATGTTTAAAAAAATAAAATTCAGCGTGCGATTTTATAAAAAATATCCAGAGATTTTATTTTCAAAGTTTAGTAAAAAATATGAGAAATTAGCTGAGTTACTCGAACAAAGAACAAGAAGCGCAAAAAAATAAATAGTTAAATAAAGGCGCTAGAATTAATTTTTCTGTATTTTATTTATGATAAAATTGTTTTAATCATTTACCACATATCACGAGAACATGTTAAAACTGGCCTGGCAATCCAGTTTCTTACCAAATGGCCAATGTTGAGAACGGTCATATCACGAGAACATGTTAAATACTGGCCTGGCAATCCAATTTCTTATCAAATGACCAATGCTGAGAATGGGAAAAAGGTTTTAATTTATTTTGCTATTTATTAATATTTTGGAAATAAATCGCTTTGGCCTCATGAGGTGGATGCAGCTTGGTCCACCTTATGAGGCTAAAGCGATTATTTAAATAAATGGAACCCAAAATATAGGATGAGCACTCCCCCCCCAATGAAATTATTGGAGGGCAAGATTCACCTTGCCCCCTATAGTCGCAGCCTATGGATGTAGCTACGAATGTCTATTTGCGTATGCTCAAGCTAAAATCTGATCTCAAGATAGAAAGAAAAGCGGAATCGCAAGTGTGTTAGAGAAGGGAATCAGTAACTTTTGTCTACGATATCTACAGGTCACACCTATCGTGTTATACATCATTCTAAAGCTCTCGTCAATAGCAGGTACCCCTCCCCCCGGGAAGGGGGAGGTCAAAAGGAAGTCAAATTTCGCTACGACGCATCGTTTTCATAGCAGCAAAAATGCGTTTCTGTAATGGCTTATATCGCATTCAGTCTCAGGTTCTCGTAATTTACGCAGATTGCAATGAGATATTGTTTCTTTTATGTAAAAAGTAATGAAATAATGTTCGGCGGTAGTTTAGTGAAACAAATCGTTCAGTAACAATGAAAGTAACTGTCGTTGCCTTTTTTCGTGGGGGGGGGGGGGGTAACGACCACGGTAAGCAACTCAGCGGGCTATAAGCAGGCGCTGGTCCCTTATTTGTGGCCACTGATTTCAGGGAAGAGAGAGAGCCAGTGCCGTTAGACGAACGACATCCATGCCATACCGGGATTCGAACCCCGACCCATCTCTGACGAGTGGTCAGAAGCCGGTGCGTAGACAACTACACAGCCGGGCGGCACGAGACAGCTTTCAATAAGAGATTTCACCAATGGTTTTGACTGCTTCCGTTACCCATTTTCGTCACATCCAATTTTTTTATTGGAATTTCCTTTGCTGCTGTCGGGAAAGATGCATAGCATCCAATTATCGGGTATAACGGTGTAACGAGTTTTATTTTTCAACAAAAACAACATGGGATGATAAAATTTACTAAGCACTGAAAATTTATAGGCATACGTGATGTACACAGTGCGTCAAAGAATTTTTAAGACTGGCGCTAGATTTCAGCCTACGGTGGCGCCACCAGTGTAATCGCGAATGCGTTATAAACTGTCATCATCTGCTTGCTTTCTGCCAAAAGTACTGCGCAGTTGTTAAAGTAACTCAAACGAAACGGCCGTTCATTAGAGAAGTAAAATTTTGTTCATCTTGAATTATTAAGATGGAACAAAGGGCTGTTATTAAATTTAACGCAAAACTTGGTAAAAGTGCCTCGGAAACGTACCAAATGATGAAACAATTTTACGGTGAGTTTTGTTTAAGTAGATCAAACGTTTTCCTGTGGCACAAACGTTTTTTGGACGGAAGAGAGACGCTAGAAGATGATAAGCATACCACAAGACCAAGTTCATCTAGGACACCTGAGATTACTAAAAAAGTGCGTGATTTCGTGGCAAACAATCGATGTGCGTCACTAAGAATGATGGAAGAGTCTTTAAACATCAACAAAGAAACGATTCGAACCATCCTGCATGAAAATTTGGGCAAAACAAGTCTGTGCTAAATTTGTTCCACACACGTTAACCAATTAACAAAAATCAAGGAGAAGTGCACATTGCAGAGACATCATTTCAGCCGCTGAAAATGATCCAAACTTCTTAAAATCGATTGTTACAGGTGATGAAACATGGTGTTTTCAATATGATCCTAAAACAAAGTGCGGAAATGGAAGTCAAAAAACTCCCCACAAGCCAAAAAACAAGAAAAGTTCCATCGAAAATCAAAACAATGCTCATTACATTCTTCGATAGTAAGGGTATTATCCACAAAGAATTTGTTCCAAGTGAACAAACAATTACTGGCGAGTTTTATTTAAATGTTTTGAGGCGTTTGATGGGCCGAATTCGTCGCATTCGTCCAGAATATCGGGATGAAAACAGTTGGTGTTTGTTGCACGATAATGCACCCAGTCACACCTCACTTCTTGTTCGTAGATTTTTGGCGAAAAATAACGTCTGTGTGTTGAATAATCCACCGCATTCGCCTGATTTAGCACCCAGCGAATTTTCTTTGTTCCCAAAACTTAAAATGACGTTAAAAGGGTGTTATTTTGATGATATTTCGACCATACAAACAGCTTCGACGCGTGCTTTGGAGGCAATTCCGCAAAGTGAACTGGAACAGGCATTCGAATCATTATTAAATCGCTGTAACAAGTGTATTGAAGCCGGAGGGACTTATTTTGAAGAACAAACCAAAACAAATTATAATTTCTTGTTTCTATTTCATTTTACAGACCCAGTCTTAAAAATTCTTTGACGCACTGTGTATGTATCTAAATTAACCTTCCTTTTGATTTTCTATTTTGCAAATTTTGTAACTCCCCAGTAAGATTTTTCCTTCTGAACGGTTCATTACTTCTCGAGTTTTCCTGGTACGTTTGGCAACACTGACAGTGAGTCAAAAAGTAAATAAAACGATGTCGAGTCGAAAGCAAAAAAAAACAAAACAAAAAAAAAACCCCACATCGGTGTGGTGGTGTTGATGAGTGTGATAGTAGTCCAATGTATTTGACTTAGTTTATGATTTAATTTAAGGCTTGAATAAATGCGCATTTTTCAATTTTTCAGTTTGTTTTAGAACATACACCGATGAGCCATTACATTATGACCCCCCAGCCTAGGGAAATCAGCGCGTCTGGAGACCGAATGGTGGCTCAGGTGAAGTTCACAGAGCTGTATATATACAACCCGAGGACTGCCTTTCGGTTAGTAGAGTCTTCGGAGTCAGAATGGGGAAAGCTGACGATTTATCGGAGTTTAATAAAGGACAAAGTGTGATGGCACGGCCCGGAACTGCGATCACGGAAATGGCCCGGCTTTCCGAGATAGCAATTCCGAGGATTAATAGGCAAATCATCCGGCTCCGGAGCTGGATGCATTCCCATATCAGCTACGCCGGCAAGGGTTTATCACTGCTACTTGCCTTCTTGACATGTGCATCACCTCTAAGGTAGGTACATCCCAACCACAATCAAATTTGCTATATAGGATGAAATATCTCATTTGATGTAAAAGTTAAATGGAAGGAAATATGGATAAATATATGCAGTACGTATATATGTATACACACTGTTGGCCACCCAAAATGCAACACCAAGAAGGACACGAGATAACAAAGCCAGATTTACTGGACACACAACAACAGATACAAAGATGAAACGATTGAGCTTACAGGCCCGTGCGACTTGCGGAACACGCAGACATCAATAGTTCGTGTGGCCCCCATGGCTGGCAATAACGGCCGCTACACGCCGCGGCATTGAACGAAAGAGGCTTTGGATGTGGGCTTGGGGTATGTCGGTCCAGGCTGCTTCCACACGTTGACACAGTTCATCAGGCGTAGCCGCGGGCGGTGCTTGCCGGACCACTCGGTTGCCGATCAGCGACCCGACGTGTTCGATGAGCGACATATCGGGAGAACAGGTGGGCCACAGCAGCAGTGACACCTGGTGGGCCGTGAAGAATTGTTGCACGATGCGTGCCACGTGCGGGCGTGCATTGTCCTGTTGAAACGTGGCCGCTGGCAGGTCGTGCAGGTAAGGGAGGACTACAGGCTCTAAAACGTCGGAGATGTACCAGTGGCTGTTGAGTGTACCGGCGATGCGTATCAGAGGGGTGCGGGTGTCATATCCAATTGCGCCCCAAACCATAACGCCAGGCGACGGACCGATATGGCGATGCATAATGCAGACGTGATACAGTCTCTCGCCGCGGTGCCGCCACACGCGGATTCGACCATCGTGGTGTTGCAGGCAGAAGTGGGATTCGTCGGAAAAGACAATGTCGTGCCATTCCGTAGTCCAGGTGCGGCGTTCAACGGCCCACTGTCGCCGCACTCCCTGGTGGTGTAACGTTAGTGGTAATCGGAGCAATGGGCGTGCTCAGAGCATGCTGACACAGGATGTTGCGCAACACACCCTAATTTCTGCGCTAACGTTCGTGATGTCGCGGTGCGAGCCGTAAATGCCCGCCGCACAACGTGCCGGTCCTCTCGTTCGGTGGTGTACCGCGGCTGTGGCAATCACTCACGTCGGTCCGTCCGTCCCTCCTGCACCCACCGAATCCATACTCGCCTCGCTGTGGCTGGATGTCGTCCCACACGGGCGCCGATGCCTCTGTACGATAAACCGCTGTCGCGATAAGCCACTATTCGTCCTCTGTCGAACTCCAAAACGTGCTGGAATGACTACCGTATTCTGCGACGAGGCATCAGGAACCTTCCCACGCACAGGTCTGGCAGCACAACACACCTTCACTACTTACACCCCGCCTTCTGTGCACCCTTCTTATAGTGCTTCTCGGTGGCGTGCCGGACGCACATGATTTGCATATGCCGTGCAATGCTAATCGTTTGCATGTCCTCTCGCGGGCGAATTTCAGGCTAATAGGATGCTTCCTTCTTGGTGTTGCATTTTGGGTGACCAACAGTGTATATAGATCCTGTCGGGCAAAGTCAAGTGGTGTCCACTATGCCTCTCATTGACCAATGTCAACTCCCACTTCTCTTGGTACATCCTGTTCCCACTGAAGGGGCTCTGACAATGAACCAATAGCGCTATAACTATACCACCGGAATTAGAGGAAATGCTATCCCACGCTCAAAAACCAGCTTGACCAGCGCAGTGAGTTATGGCCAACCCCCAACCCTCAAAATGCGGCTAGTGCGACTGAAGGCAGAGGGTGCTAAGAATTACCGGAGGGCCAGTCAAGGTAAAAACCCTAAAATGGCAATGTGCTGGACATATTGCTAGAAGAACTGACCATTGTTGGGCAACTGAGATGCTAGACTGAATTCCAAGGGACAGAGAATGACCCTGTGGGAGATGGGTGGATGAAATTCGAAAGCATGCCGGAGTGATATGGAGGAGACTAGCTCAAGACAGAAAGTTTGGAAGAGACTTGGGGAGACCTTCATCCAACAACGGAATGATAATGGTATCGTGTTTGTGACATCTCCATTGGGGAAAGATTTTGTTTCGATGGGGGGGGGGGGGCATCGTCAGCTTTCTCTCACTGGGCGCCGAGAGTTTTAGTCAATGCACTACTAAAACAAACATTACCAAAGTACAGAGATGTATTCAGGCATCTTCTCGGGGGTGCTTAGCCCCACCCCCCACCCCCGAAATCCACGAACGCCCCCTTCCCGTAGGTTTTTTGGGCGATCTCCCCTTATATTTAGTCTAATTGTGTTCGTTTGTAGCTGAATATTTGGAGAAATTAATCTAAAAAAATTAAGAGAATGAGGGAAAATATTATAATATTAAAAAAAAATCCACATGTGGACTTCAGTCTGAAATTTCTAGCATCCTTCAACAAAACATTAAACAGTACTCGTTGAAGGAGCAATTTTTCACGCACTGACAGCTCGGACTACTTTCGCAATGAAAACCTAATTCCACACAGTAGAAATGTTTGCACTGCAATACATCATCATAATTTGGAAGCTGGCATTCAGTTTTATATCAGTCTTCTAGATACCGACTTTCCATGTATAGGGTTAAGCCTCAGTGTAGTTCACGTGACGTTAGTGCTTCCAATACAACAAAATATTTGCTCCCTAATTATTAACAATAGCAAATTATTAAAAATTGTTCCCATAATAAGGTGTTGGTTTTTTTTCTGGCGGTGGTGGTTTACACTCTGTGACGAAAAAAATATATATATATATATCGAGGCACCTCAAATTGCCGTCCAAACGGTTAGTTAGTTTTTGGGGTTTTTTACTACTATTTGCTAATCTAAATAATCTAAAGGGGCTGAAACCAAATGGTAGGGGAATGGCTTGCACCATACGTTTTCAGGTAACACTGTAATGCCTCCTTAATAATCAGAAACACGCTTGTAGTAAGGCGAGGACATTTTTTACCACTCCTAATGTCTTGGGAGAATTTTCTCCAGCACAACCTTACTATTATAGCATCCTCAATATTTTACACCACCCATGGTGAATGCTTCGATGCTTCCGTGGCTTGCCAGATCTCCTTATCTCTCGCCCATTGAGCACGTGTGGGACCAGGTGGGACGCCAGCTTTCTCCATGCCCCACTGTGCGTGATTTAGAGCGTCAGTTGCAAGAAGTGTGGGCCAATCTGTCCTAGGCTAACATTAACGGCGTCTCTTTGACTCCATGCCGGACTGTATCACCGCATGTACCTGAGCACGAGGCAGTCCGACGCGGTACTAACACTGACCGGAATGTGTACCACGGGAAATCGTCCTGCTTCTGTGATATTGTAATCACTTCTGTCCTTGGTATGTGCCATCTCACTACTAAAATCTCATTTCAATCTGACGCCTCCTTCTTGGTGCGCGGATTTTTATGACAATGAGTGTATATATCCTGTTATCTTGCCCCCGTTGTCAAAAAACAGTTCCGACGCAACTGCCTCTCAAAGCATGAATTTATACCTCTGATATGATCATTCTGGGAGGACAATCCCCCCCCCTCTCTCCCTGCAGCAGTGGACCTGCGCCTTATATTTCATCTACACAAAAACACTTTTGTACGTGACATAGAGATAATTTTCTTTTTTTTTTTAAGTACAATTTTAAACCGGCATAAGGACTTGGATCAGCAATAAAATAAATCCTACGGTCAAGGTTTTTAAGAAATATTACACATTGAGATGTTTGAGGTTGCTGATACGAGGGCGTTATTTCTTAGAATTTCTGAATGACCTTGAGTACCTCCAGACTCATTAAACAGTTGGAGCGACGCTAAGACTTTTCTCGAAACAAACGTCATGTAATAGCGCTTCGATGAACTGAAGAAGTAACTCTCTGCTCACAAATCCTTCGAAAAAGGACTTGTACGGAATGTCAACGTTTCTCCTTGAATACATGCTGGCAAGCTGACAGTTCAGATCGCGGAAATTCCAGTGCAGTCACGACTATGTTCTCTCCCCCGCCCCACCCGCTCAGCATCATCATCATCATCATCACCTGCTTGTCCTGCATCCGATTGTGACGCGCAAACACGTGACTGCCTCTTCCTAACTGCCAGGTGCTCTCATATCTGCAAGTGCTTTATTTTTTGATTTTACGTGGAACGCGAGGGAAAATAAATGTTTCAGGCTCGTATTTATTCTTGCTGAAACTCTGGGATCTCAACAAATTAAATCGTGACGAACTCACGAGCATAGCGCTCCATGTGGAAATTGTTCCTGGGATTTTTATGTGTTGCGCGTCATTGTAAGGAATATAAATGCATGAGGATTTATAACTGATGTTCGCAGAATCATGATTTTTCCGTACAAGAAACTAAAGGTAAAATTCTTCTTTAATTTTGTGGATTAGTAGTTATTTGACTAGCTGTATTAACTCAACTTGAGTAACTTATAACTAACTAGGAGCTATCGCAGTAAATGCAGCGCTGTCTAACTTCTATAAAACAGCAGACCAAGGTTTTTAAAAGAATTTTATAACGAGCCACATGTTTTACATATATATAAGATGTAAATATAAAGATGCCCCACTTAATATATTGAATCTTTAAGATCTTTTAATTACCGTATATCAAACCAGTTGGAATTTAAAATTAAAAAAAAACAACTTACATTTAATGAGAGCACTGTGGACAATTGAATTCCACTCAGAATTGTTTCATGTCCACTTCGATCCTCGTCGCAAAAGTCGATGCAGTTATTCAAGAATAAGTTATTCATGCTGTTCCTGTGTTTCGGCTTTTTGTATTTTTTGTCAGAGAATTTTTTTTTTTGATTGGAGGTTTAACGACCACCGTGAGCAACTCAATGGGCTATAAGCAGTCGCCCGTCTCTAATTTAGGGTCACTGGTTCCAAGGAAGGGAGAGAGCCAATGCCTCACGGGATTCGAACCCTGGCCCCTTTTTGGACGAAGGATCTAAGCGCATTTGATCGTGGTCAAATTGTCGGGGCCCGACGAATGGGTCACTCCATTTCAGAAGTCGTGCAGGCCCTGGGATTTTGACGAGCCACTGTGTCACGGGTGAACCGTGAGTACATCGAATCCGTTAAAACCATCCCTGCAAGGGCCAACTGCCGTGGACAACAGCGTGTGGATGAGCAGGGTCATCGTTGGCTAGCTCGCATTGTAACAGCGGATAGACGGGCCACAGTGCAAGAAATCACTCGGCAATTTAACGCTGGTGCACAAAAACGTGTAAGCAGCCACACCCTCCAGAACCATCTCCTCGCTATTAGGTACAGAAGCCATCGTCCCACGGGGGTACCGCTGCTGACCGCACATCACAAGGTGCAAAGATTAGGATGTGCGCGGGAACATCGCCACTGGAGCCTAGACATTTGGATAAATGTTGCCTGGACTGATGAGTCGAGATTCACGTTGGTACATGCGGATGGCAAGATACGAGTACGGCGCAAACCACATGAAGCGGTGGATCCTTCTTGCCAGCAGGGTACTCTGCAAGCTGGTGGGGGTGGCATTCTCGTCTGAGGATTGTTTACGTGGACTGAAATGGGACCCCTGGTACGTGTGACATCGTCCCTCACAGGTCAACGTTACCGGGATATCCTGGACGACCATTTGCTCTCGTTTGTGCGTCTTCAACATCCCACTGGGGACCTCATCCTGCAACAAGACAATGCAGCTCCCGAATTGTGTCCGAATGGTTGGATGAACACTCCACCGACGTGACCTCGCTTCCTTGGCCAGCTAGGTCACCTAACCTCAGCACATCTGTGATGCAATCGAGAGAGATGGTCCCCCTCCATGAAATCTTCGTGAACTGTGGGAGCTTGTTCAGGGGTCGTGGATCCGTATGGCTTCCCAACGCTTCCGGTGTCTTGTCGAGTCTACGCCGAGACGAATAGACGCCGTCAACAGGACAAAAAGTGGTGCTACAGGTTACTAGACAGGTATCTATAACTCAATTGCTCTTCAGTGAACTTTTAGGTAATGCTGTCTTTCATGAAAACATATTCAATCTGTTATTAAAACCTAACAAATCGAAGCATTTCCTTGGTTCTATTACCACCCCCTACTCGATGTGAGGGCGAACCATCTGCTGCGTCCTATTCGCTGCAGTGGGATTAATTATTAAGAAGGCCGTTAATTTTCGTAACTCTTTACTCTCTATTATCTTCCGCCTATGGGTGTCTACCGTGAAGTTGGGTTCCCTAATGGAGGGTCTCCAAGTTCAGGGTTGACGGGTGCATTGCGTTGTGTTTCATATGGGAGAACATGGGAAACCCATATTCCTCCATATGCCGCTTGAAATTTAATAAACTCATGTCAGATTTGGACCTTTTATTTTCCTGCGACTGGGTTTGCTAAATGTTAAAAGTTATTTTCTTCTTAAAATCTTGGAGTTGTTACTCTACCAAAACTTTACGATTGTTCTACTTAATTATTCAGGTTAAAATAAACAAAGATTCACTTATTTTGAATTTTCAAAGATTTGAGAAACTCGGGTAAATTTCATTATAAAATACAGAATTTATTTTCATTAGTGTTTCCTTAAAATCTATTACACTGATCGGTGGAGATTTCTATTAATTTAAACCAAAATATATTTTAAGTTCATTATGCTTTTTTGATATTCGCAATCATATTTTAAAAGTTCACCTTCCGCAAAATATAAGACACATTATGTTATTCAGCACTTGCAAGAGATTAAAATTATCTTTTCTACCGAGGATGTATAGGAGACAAAATCATGATCATGCTAACGAGATATTGGGAATTATGAAATTTTTCTCACCAAATTATTTTCTTTTCATCACATTCGTTGTCGTCCGGTATTACCTATAGGTATAAAGTCTATGGTTGGGACCTCATCCGATCCTGCTGGATGCACACTGCTTCTTCTCTCCTCCTGTCGTTTGGTTTTTTGTACGAGTACCTCTGTTGTCGCTAAAACTTCTATGATAGCAAGTTCTATCGTGTCTCTCTTTCGCTCAGCTATAAAATTGTATATCTTGCCCTCGCTGCCATAATCGTGAGTCCCTTTACGCCTCTTGAAAGATTGTTCTATCGTGTCAACATCCTCGAACTGCGAAAACGTCCTTCTCAGCTATGCCAGTGGACCGCATCTCTCTCTCCTCTCGATCGCCCGGAATATAGAACTGATATCTTATCCTCGATTAGACTGTCAAACCTTTTGCATGCGTTCACCCCGAATCTCCAGTCATCATTCCATTCCGTGTTCTCTCCAAATTATCTCCGCCTAAAAAAAAAACTTTTTCTCTCGTCTATGTTTAAGGGGTTCGGGGGTGTTCTGTCCTACCCAAATGGTTCTCCCCTTATTGGTTGGGCCGCTTTTCCTCGCTTCGGCATTGGTTTACATCCCTGTATGGGAATCCCTCCGATTCGTTGGCAAAGGCTTGAGAACATCGAGTTTTCTTGAAGATGAATATTCCTTTATCTTGTCAACTGCTCCGCGGATGTCCGCGCTGCCTTAGAATTTTCACCAGTTTTATATTACCCCCTACTCGATGTGAGGGCGAACCATCTGCTGCGTCCTATTCGCTGCAGTGGGATTAATTATTATTAAGAAGGCCGTTAATTTTCGTAACTCTTTACTCTCTATTATCTTCCGCCTATGGGTGTCTACCGTGAAGTTGGGTTCCCTAATGGAGGGTCTCCAAGTTCAGGGTTGACGGGTGCATTGCGTTGTGTTTCATATGGAGAACATGGGAAACCCATATTCCTCCATATGCCGCTTGAAATTTAATAAACTCATGTCAGATTTGGACCTTTTATTTTCCTGCGACTGGGTTTGCTAAATGTTAAAAGTTATTTTCTTCTTAAAATCTTGGAGTTGTTACTCTACCAAAACTTTACGATTGTTCTACTTAATTATTCAGGTTAAAATAAACAAAGATTCACTTATTTTGAATTTTCAAAGATTTGAGAAACTCGGGTAAAATTTCATTATAAAATACAGAATTTATTTTCATTTGTGTTTCCTTAAAATCTATTACACTGATCGGTGGAGATTTCTATTAATTTAAACCAAAATATATTTTAAGTTCATTATGCTTTTTGATATTCGCAATCATATTTTTAAAGTTCACCTTCCGCAAAATATAAGACACATTATGTTATTCAGCACTTGCAAGAGATTAAAATTATCTTTTCTACCGAGGATGTATAGGAGACAAAATCATGATCATGCTAACGAGATATTGGGAATTATGAAATTTTTCTCACCAAATTCTTTTCTTTTCATCTATTTCGTTGTCGTCCGGTATTACTTATAGGTATAAAGTCTATGGTTGGGACCTCATCCGGTCCTGCTGAATGCACACTGCCCGCATAAGATCACTCGATGCTTCACCCAAAATTTGCGTAAAACCTCTCAGGGAAAACATCATACTTCCCTTCACCTGGAAATCATCTTGCTCAATTTTTGAGCGTCCTCCCAGGAAAACTCCTAACTTAATTCTTTCTGCGATATTCTGCCCAGGATTCATCTAGAGTCCATCTTTCCTCTCTGCGTTCACCCAGAAATAGCAGTCATCATTCCATCCCGTGTTCTCTCCAAATCATCTCCGCCCAAAAAAAAACTTTTCTCTCGTCTATGTTTAAGGGGTTCGGGGGTGTTCCTGTAGGAGCGATACTGATTACCGCGGCGGTCGCCAGGGGAGAAGTTATTCTGCTGTCGCGGGTACGAAGGGTTGGGTGCCCTGTCCCATGAACCTCTTTGAGCTTGCTGCGATGGTTGCGTATAAACTGCTCCTTCCCGATTGTTCCGATAACAAAATCGCTTGATATGGCCAAAATCGCCGCAGTTATAGCAGATGGCCGAAGTAATGTCTACGTCGGGTAAATTTCCCCTAGATTCATAATTAGCGCTCTGGAAATTTCTAATGCGATTTACGTGCGTCCGGTGCGAATTCTCTGCTTTCCTTAGCCTTTCCCTCAAATTTTCTGCCTCACTTTTCAGAGCGTTCACCTGCATCTCATGAGTTGCTAGCTGCTTCGCCATCATAGAACACAAATCGGCTATCTGGTCCGTTGAATTGCTCTGTTGCCCTTGTGAAGTCCCTGGGATCGAACTCGATTCCTGCTGTGCATCGTAAGCGTTAACGTCCCGGTCTAATAAGAGATTGTGAGACTCTTCGGCCAGCGCTCTCTGAACTGCTGCCTGAAAATTTTCCGGGGCGAAGGATAAAACCGTGCGCCTCAATTTGGGGTTTAATCCATTCAAAAACTGCGACATTTTAGTGCTGTCTACCAGTCCTCGCACTTGCTCATTTTCTAAATCCATCGTCTCCATGTAGGAATAAGCTAAGCCGTTAAGACGAGCTACATACTCGGCCACCCGTTCTCCTGGTTTTTGTCGGCAAGTCGTAAATTTCTGCATTCTCACGGTAACCGGTTGCAATGCGTCGAATCTTTGTACTATCGCCTGCTTAAATCGTTCGTACTCGGTCTCCCTCCTAATATCGACGGCCTCCGAAAGAAAGTGACTGGCGGCTCCTTTGAATTTTGCTTTAGCTGATAAAATTTTAACGGCGTCGTTCCATCCTGACAGTTCGGCGGTGCTCTCCAACGTTTCGAAAAATTGACGTGCGGTCAGATTTTCATCCGATCCGCTGAATGTGGGGATATACGCCAACATTCCCGCCATTATTGGTACGTTCTGCGGGGCTACTACACAATTTTCTGACACGGCTTCCCCTTCTAGAGTGCCCTGAAGATCGTTCTCCTGGTTCTGTTGATCAACTATGCAATTTTCCGAAACAAAATTCTGTTCACCGTTGCTCTGTTCTCCGTTCTGCTGGTTAGCCATATATTTATTCTTTAACCTTACTAAATTAAATTCCCACGGCTTCTACTATATGCTTCGTAATCTCGTAAAGTCACATAAAATTAGAAAAATTCCGGTGAAGCTACCACGTAAAAATAAAAAAAAAATTTCACTTCTAACGTAACTCGCTGCTTCGATTGCTAACCCACTTGACTTATGATCAGAAAACAATTGTCTACGAATAAGATGATTAACGTTCCTAGCTTACTCTAAATTGCATTCGGCTTTCAACTTAACTCTACCTAACTCGCGACACACTAAACAAAATTCCCTCAAAATATGCACATATACAACCAGCACTTCACACTAAGATATGTAATAAATTTGAACGTCTTAAATATATATATAAATACACTAGAAACACTTGAGATCAAATTATGCACTTGTAACAAAATTATATACGATAACCACTTTTCCAAGAAATTAGAACCACACCTTAAATACCTATGCTGACTTCCTAAATTCATTAAATTTTAGTGTACTAGCAATAACCTCTGTCTACTTCCCTTGCTGGATGCATATAAATCACACATTTAAAGCACAATAAATCACACTTTAATAAACACTATTTTCATTTCAAAAATTTGTTCCAGCATTATCCAATTATTACTCCTACATATTCTTCTTGCACTAGTCCTTTTTATTACTCTTTCCCAAATATTACTCCACTTAACTACTCTCTGTCTACACTCCCAAGTACCTCTACACATTTAAATGCACAATAAAACACACACTTAGATATTACATTCCCTTTTAGTCTTCCAAAACAAATCAAGATTACTGCTTAACCTTCTATTAGCTCCTATATCTTGCAGAAAAAAAAAAATAATTCTTCTTATCAATAATTAACCTGCCTATTCCTTCTTAAATTATCAGTTTCTTATCAATGCATTAACACACATAATAAAATCACACTTCAATAATAATGCACTTTTGATTTTAAAATATATATCACTACAACTTCTCATCACTACTCTTCTATCAGTGCCTCACCGTTAAATTATACAATCCCCAAGTTATCAATGAACCTATTATTCCTCCTAGTTACCGATTTAAAATCACAACACTCAAATGCACAAATAAACAACACATCAAAAATAATTTCACTTTGATTTGCAAGGAATTTTCCCTTGATTTTCAACGATAAATCAAAATTATTCATGAATTACACTTGTATAAATTTATTTTCTCCGTACTATTAATTTTTCATGTATTTTCTGTAAGATTTCATCTATTCATTTGCTAAATTAGCAGTATCACTCTTATTTGTTTTTCTGCCTATTTCCTTAGAAATTTAAATTTATTTCAGCATAATCTGATTTCCTGCAACTTATTTACTTGCATTTCACCTTCACTATTTTTTTTTGAAGTTAAAATCTTGCTACAATTTCCTTAATTTTTCTATAAAACCTGCATCTTGTTACTCAGAATTGAAGGGGAGATAATAGAAACACATCGCATTATTCTGCTAATTCTGTATACTTGATTAATTATCCTGACCACCGAAAACAAATATTCTTTTTTTTTTTTAAACCACAGGATCAAAGAAATCCTGGTCCTAGCACAAATTTTATATTAATTAACCAAAGAACTGAAAAATCCTGGTCACACGGCACCAGTTTTATATTACCACCCCCTACTCGATGTGAGGGCGAACCATCTGCTGCGTCCTATTCGCTGCAGTGGGATTAATTATTAAGAAGGCCGTTAATTTTCGTAACTCTTTACTCTCTATTATCTTCCGCCTATGGGTGTCTACCGTGAAGTTGGGTTCCCTAATGGAGGGTCTCCAAGTTCAGGGTTGACGGGTGCATTGCGTTGTGTTTCATATGGGGAGAACATGGGAAACCCATATTCCTCCATATGCCGCTTGAAATTTAATAAACTCATGTCAGATTTGGACCTTTTATTTTCCTGCGACTGGGTTTGCTAAATGTTAAAAGTTATTTTCTTCTTAAAATCTTGGAGTTGTTACTCTACCAAAACTTTACGATTGTTCTACTTAATTATTCAGGTTAAAATAAACAAAGATTCACTTATTTTGAATTTTCAAAGATTTGAGAAACTCGGGTAAATTTCATTATAAAATACAGAATTTATTTTCATTAGTGTTTCCTTAAAATCTATTACACTGATCGGTGGAGATTTCTATTAATTTAAACCAAAATATATTTTTAAGTTCATTATGCTTTTTGATATTCGCAATCATATTTTAAAGTTCACCTTCCGCAAAATATAAGACACATTATGTTATTCAGCACTTGCAAGAGATTAAAATTATCTTTTCTACCGAGGATGTATAGGAGACAAAATCATGATCATGCTAACGAGATATTGGGAATTATGAAATTTTTTCTCACCAAATTATTTTCTTTTTCATCACATTCGTTGTCGTCCGGTATTACCTATAGGTATAAAGTCTATGGTTGGGACCTCATCCGATCCTGCTGGATGCACACTGCTTCTTCTCTCCTCCTGTCGTTTGGTTTTTTGTACGAGTACCTCTGTTGTCGCTAAAACTTCTATGATAGCAAGTTCTATCGTGTCTCTCTTTCGCTCAGCTATAAAATTGTATATCTTGCCCTCGCTGCCATAATCGTGAGTCCCTTTACGCCTCTTGAAAGATTGTTCTATCGTGTCAACATCCTCGAACTGCGAAAACGTCCTTCTCAGCTATGCCAGTGGACCGCATCTCTCTCTCCTCTCGATCGCCCGGAATATAGAACTGATATCTTATCCTCGATTAGACTGTCAAACCTTTTGCATGCGTTCACCCCGAATCTCCAGTCATCATTCCATTCCGTGTTCTCTCCAAATTATCTCCGCCTAAAAAAAAACTTTTTCTCTCGTCTATGTTTAAGGGGTTCGGGGGTGTTCCTGTCCTACCCAAATGGTTCTCCCTTATTGGTTGGGCCGCTTTTCCTCGCTTCGGCATTGGTTTACATCCCTGTATGGGAATCCCTCCGATTCGTTGGCAAAGGCTTGAGAACATCGAGTTTTCTTGAAGATGAATATTCCTTTATCTTGTCAACTGCTCCGCGGGATGTCCGCGCTGCCTTTAGAATTTTCACGTACGCTTCCTGTATGACTCTTTCTGTTGGTGTCAACCAGTTACGCCCACTACGAGAAATATGCCCTGTTCGTTGCCCGCTAGCGTGCGTAAAACGTGACTTCGTTAATAGCGAAAGGTCCAGTAAATTGGCCCCCACCTGTGATTGCGAGCATTTCATTCTCGTAGCGTTGCTTGCTAAAACCTCCGAGTTTTCTCTTTACTAACCTAGGGGTGTGTTTCGTGCGTATTCTTACTGGAATTTCCGGAGAGCTCGGGGAACACAAAATAAAATAAAAAAAACAATTCAAAAGAATGATGAAAAAAAAATAAGGAATTTCCTCCTCAAGAAAGAAATCTGCTCAGCCAGGTCTTAGAAAAATTATGAAATAGGTATTATAATTATCCTCTTAGAACGCCTGTCCACATTATGCTTCTCGGATTTTCTTTCCCAATTCCCGCGCTCTCTAAATGGTCTACTTGGTAACTACTCTTCCTCGTTTAACTATTTCCTCGTACTATGCGATACCGTAGGAATTATTTGGTGAATATATTGCTTTCCCACACTTACTAATTTGTAGGCCCCCTTTCCGAAATTCATACCTACGAAATCATGGTCCTCCAATGTTACACGATATTCCGGAGGACATACGGGTAACAGTTCCTGAGAGTGGGGGACGAGCGCCGCCCACGCCTTCCTTCTGGATCCGTCCCTGCTAGGTATCCGGACCTTAAGACCTATCACCACACCAATTTTCAGATCACTAGGTCATTTAGAAGTGGTAGAACAATTTGCGAAAAAATTCTAGCAAGCAGTTTTCCAAAGCCGCCATTTTGTTTTGTTTTTTTATTTTCGGACTTTTCTAGGTATAGAGACGTTAAGACCTATCAGCATACCAATTTTCAGAATTCTACGTAGGTCATTTAGAAGTGGGTGAACAGTTCGCGAAAAAATTCTAGCAAGCACTGTTCCAAAGCCGCCATTTTGAATTTCTTTGTTTTCGGATTTTTCAGGTACACGGACGTTAAGATTTATCAGAATACCAATTTTCAGATTTCCAGGTTATTTACAAGTGGTCGAACAATTTACGGATGGAAACACTCTCATTTTCCCAATTTGCTTTCTATATACAGGGTGATTGTAAACTTCTTCAACAAAACAAGAGAGGTAATACAGTAGTACACATCGAGATGAACAATATTTGCAATGGAATCTAGGGCCGCATTCCACTCCTAGTGCCAGAAAAGAGTAAAGTTACTTATCGACGTTGAGCCTTCAACAGTAAAAACAAATCGACATACCTAGTTTATGAGTTGCACAATTCCAATCGCATCAGAGAAAGACTCAAAGGAGCTGCTCAAACTGGCGTTCAAGGGCGTCGTTGCACAGCCCACACCGGCGAATGAAGGACTGTCGCACCCTCTCGTAGACTCCCGGTGTGGTGTTGATCTTCTCCGCAGTAACAGCGATTCGCGCGACGAGATCTTCCAGGGAGTTCACAGGTGTTTTCATGCACACCAATGTTTTCATGTGCCCCCAGAAGAAGAAGTCCGGTGGATTAAGATCTGGTGAGCGTGGAGGCCAAGCCACAGGTCCACCGCGTCCAATCAACTGGCCGTGATATGTCGCATTTAGGAAGTACCGGACCTCGTTGGCAAAGTGTGCTGAGGCCCCATCATGCATAAACCACATGTCCCTCAGTGTGGAAAGCGGAACATCCTGCAACAGACCGGGAAGCACTTACTCCAGGAACACACTGCGCCGGTCAGACGTATACGTCAATGATCATATGATGTTCGCACGGTAATATCGCTGAACGGGTTCGGCTGCGTTTTTAAATATTTGCTCCTCGTCGTCTACGCACGTGTTCAGCGCACCTGATTTGCATCTTGTGCTTCTCATGCACTGGTTGGAACTCCGCGTGCCTGCTGGACGTTTTTAGAACGTGCTCTTTTCTGACACTAGGAGTGGAATGCGGCCCTAGGTTCCATTGCAAATATTGTTCGTCTTGATGTGTACTATCACCCCTCTTTTTTTTGTTGAAGGAGTTTACAATGACCCTGCATATGAAGCAAAATGGGAAAATGCGAGTGCTTCAGTCTGCGAATTGTTCGACCACTTCTAAATGACCTAGAGGTCTGAAGATTTCTAGGTGTAGTTCTACGGACACGACGATTTTTTCTTTCAGGACGAAAATGCCACTTGTCATATTTCCATGGCTGAAATGGAGTGGTATGAGGAAAATCAGGTCTCGCGGATGGACTGGCCTGCACAGAGCCCGGACCTCGATCCCATTGAACACCTATGGGATGAACTTGAAGGACGGGTGAGTTCTAGATCGACACGACCATTTTCATTGACAGAGTTGGTCGATGAACTCAAGGCGGAATGGAGGAACAACCCGCTCTCCGTACTCCTTGGGCTTGTGGACAGTTTAACTCTACGAGTGGCTACTGTAATCTCTGCAAATGGAGGACCTACCCTTTACTAATGTAAATACAATACTGTCTTTTCTATTTACTTACAGTGTCCAATCACTTTTGTCCACATAGTGAATGTATGTGCAACGGCCGTTCCATAAAAACTGAGAGTAAAATCACACAAAATGAAGAAATATAGGTACAGCAAAATATGTTATTCTTTCTCAAAGTATCTTCCCTCAGATGATATCCAACGGTCCCATCGTTCAGTCCACTTTTCAAAGCATATAGCGAAGGCATTTTGTGGAAGCTACTTTAGCGACCCCTGTACAGCTTGAATGACGTCAGCATCTGTGTTGAATGTTGCGCCACTGAACTTCTTCGCTGTTGGAAACAATCAGAAATCGCACGGGAAGAGGTCAGGACTGTAGGCTGATTTCAATTCTGCATTTCGTAAGAAACTGTTGAACACAAGCAGCCGCATGTGGGCGGGTGTTATCATGGTATGAGGTCCACTTGCCCACCAGTTCCGGTCACTTAATCGATATGTGTCGTCGCAGACGCTTCAAGGCTGAAATGTAATACTCAGCATTGACCGTAATTTGTGGAGGAACGGCATGCTGGTAGACTACACCTTTATGATCAAAGAAAATGATCATCATCACCTTCCCAGCTGATTTGGTTCGGCGGACTTTTTTCGGAGGATGCAAGTCTGTGTGTTTCCAGACACTCGTTGCGCGCTTCGTGAGGAGGCCGAAATAGTGGACCCATGTTTCATCGGCAGTTATTACTGTGTTTAGAAAGCTTGGATCCTTTGAAATCATTTGTTTCCACTCATGACACACCTTAAATCTGGCTAACAATTGTTCTCTCGTCAGGTGATGAGGTACCCATCTGGAACACACACGATGCAGCAATAATTTCTCGCGTAGAATGCGTAATGTCGACGTTTTTGAAATATTAGTTGACGCCGCTATGTCTTCACATGTCATTCGTCGATCTTCTTGCAGGATTGCCCAAACAGTGTTAACAATAACAACACTTTCAAGTCAACCAGGCCTAGGAGCGAGTTCTGCCGACAAACGCCTTTTTTGAAATTATGGTGCCATCTAAAAATCGTCCAAACATTTATCTTTGTAAGCTTTTGTCATTAAATCAACTGTTTCTGGAGCCGTTTTACCCACACGATAGTAAAAGTTTATCGCACATCGCATTTCACTTCTTAACTCTGATTCATTCACCTCCATAGCTGCATGGCGAAATGCGGACGTGCCTTAAACAACTGCGCAATAACAAAACCAGAATCGTCTGCCACGGCTAATAACTGTTGCCATAGATACTTCCTTAATTCAGTTAGTCGACTGCGTGGTTATTTTTCCCCTTCGCACTGTTGCCAACTCAAAATAAAAAAACTCTCAGTTTTTATGGATCGGCGCTTGTATGTTAAAATTTAAAACAATGAACCTGCAATTCTTACCATCCTTCCGCTAGCTTTTCTAAGGTGGCATTACTCAGCTTCTTTCTTTCTCTTTCTCTCTCTCTTTCTAGCTTCCCGCTTTTTCCCCTGAAGGAAAGACCCTAACGTTAAATGGTGACATTTCTCCACCGGCAGAGAGTCTGAAGAACTGTTCGCTGATGAGTTCTGTATCTATGACGACATCTTCATTTAGTTCCAGTACAGAAAAACTAACAAAAAGCAGTACTTCCAGTTCCGTGAACGGCAAGAAGACGCAGTTAGAAACTCAGCAGAGCAGCAAGACTGTTCAAGAGAATCGTAACTTCACACGCAGCTTCAGTCTCACTAGCACGTGCAGCAACTCAGACAATTCTACACTCAAATTTTTCTCCACGGACAGGAGGTTTTCCTTGGACGATACGTTGGACGAAAAGGAAGAGGTAAGGCATCCTTCCTTGTTTCTTACCTATCCTCACACTGTGTGCGTGGAGTTTAACGCTCTTACCATCGCTAAACTGGACTAGCTTCAGAAAATGAACACACTGGCTACAAAATAAACAAGTTAGTAAAATCATGCAATGCATTGATTATGATACGTTTTTCAACATACCAGAAATCATTACTCAAGTTATGACGATAATGGCTGTAGAATAAATCTCGCACTTATGCTCTGACCTTTGACCCCATTTCGATGATATTCAACAGAACCGGTTAAGTATAGTTCCGGGACAACATGATAAAGTTTTGTCTCAATCGAAGCAATTTTACGTAAGTTATAACGCATAAGGGCGATGGAAAGGATCCCGCTCATTTTTGACCCCATTTCGCTCATTTTCAATAGGGTTCGTCTCCAGGTGGTCCCCTGCCACATACTAAAGTTTCATCGAAATCGAACCATTTTTACGCGAGTTATCGAGCTGATGGACAAAGCTGGAGCATATACGCTTCTTCAACCTACGGTTGGAAAGCGTAAAAAATCGAGAGAGTACCCTGGTACTCTTTGTACTAAGAAAAAGAGACAGAGAGTGCAGGGTTGAGTACCCTGTACTCTTCGCCTCTTTTTTTACGCTTTCCAACCGTAGGTTGAAGAAGCGTATACGCTCCAGCTTTGTCCGCCGTCTGTCCGTCCGCACGATAACTTGCGTAAAAATGGTTCGATTTCGATGAAATTTTAGTATGTGGTAAGGGACCACCTGGGGACGAACCCTATTGAAAATGGAAGTAATGGGGTCAAAAAGATCAGGACATAGGAGCGGGATCCATTCCGTTCCCCTTATGCCTCATAACTTGCGTAAAAATGGTTCGATTTCGATTAAATTTTAGTATGTGGTAGGGGACCACCTGGGAACGAAACTTACTGAAAATGGGCGAAACGGGGTCAAAGGTCAGGACATAGGAGCGGGGTCCATTCCACTGCCTGTATGCGTCACAACTCACGTAAAAATGGTTCGATTTCGATGAAATTTTAGTATGTGGTAGGGGATTACCTGGGAATGAGCCCTATTGAAAATGGGCGAAATAGGATCAAAGGTCAGGACATAGGAGCGAGATTTATTCTACAGTCATTATCCTCATAACTTGAGTAATAACTTAAGTAAAGATTTCTGGTATGTTGGAAAGCGTATCATAATCAATGCATCGCATGATTTTACTAACTTGTCTTTTGTTCTTCGTGAGAGTTGGTACTTTTTTTACAAGAGTTGTTCAAGAAGTTGTGAGACTCTTTTGGCTGGTGTGCGTTTGTCTTTCCTAATTTTGCCAATGGGTGGCGCTAGTGTACGGGCAATTTAAAGGCTATGTAACTGCATTGCAGCTTGTTTGTTACGGAAGCCGAGCTGGAGTAATTTTCTTGTTCTCTCGTAGGAGATGGTTACGTCCAAAGTTGCCGTAATTCAGTTTTGAAAGCGGAGAAAGCGCCAGCAAGCGAAATTCACAAACGAATGAAGGCAGTGTATGGGCCTGCTTGTCTTCCACGCAATACTGTTATATGGTGGTGCCAGCGCTTTAGTGGTGGACAAACAAGCACTGCATTTCGGAAATTCACGAGCCACTTTCTATTATTCCTTTCGTGAATTAGCGAAGCATATTTCTGTTACAGCCTTTTTCGTGAAATGACGGAAAGAAATCTAAATTTCACGGACTTTTTGGTGAGACAGGAAAATTCTGATTTTTCAGAAACCTCTCCGCAATTTCCTTCTTACACTGAAGAGCAATTGAATTAGAGACAGCTGGCGTTATGCAAATGTGGCGCTGTGGGCGGCCCTGTAAATGGAAACGACATGACGTATGCAGCGATCCGACAATATAAGGAGTGATGCGACGGGAATCAGTAAGAGTCGGACGCAGTATGGGTAAGACTCTAAGCGCATTTCATCGTGGGCAAATTGTCGGGGCCCGACGAATGGGTCACTCAATCTCGGAAGTCGTGCAGGCACGGGGATTTTCACGAACCACTGTGTCACAGGTGCACCGTGAGTACATCAAATCCGGTAAAACCATCCCTGCAAGGGCCAACTGCCGTGGACAACAGCGTGTGGATGAGCGGGGTCATCGTCGGCTAGCTCTCATTGTAACAGCAGATAGACGGGCCACAGTGCAAGAAATCACTCGGCAATTTAACGCTGGTGCACAAAAACGTGCAAGCAGCCACACCATCCAGAACCATCTCCTCGCTATGGGGTACAGAAGCCATCGTCCCACGGGGGTACCGCTGCTGACCGCACATCACAAGGTGCAAAGATTAGCATTGGCGCGAGAACATCGCCAGTGGACCTTGGACATGTGGAAAAATGTTGCCTGGACTAATGAGTCGAGATTCACGTTGGTACATGCGGATGGCAGGATACGAGTATGAAGCAAACCACATGAAGCGATGGATCCTTCTTGCCAGCAGGGTACTCTTCAAGCTGGTGCGGGTGGCATTCTCGCCTGGGGACTGTTTACGTGGACTGAAATGGAACCCCTGGTACGTGTGACATCGTCCCTCACAGGTCAACGTTACCGGAATATCCTGGACGACCATTTGCTCCCGTTTGTGCGTCTTCAACATCCCACAGGGGACCCCATCCTGCAACAAGACAACGCAGCTCCCGAATTGTATCCGAATGGTTGGATGAACACTCCACCGACGTGACCTCGCTTCCTCGGCCAGCTTGGTCACCTGATCGCAATCCCATCGAGCACATCTGTGATGTCATCGAGAGGGGTGACCCCCTCCATGAAATCTTCGTGAACTGTGGGAGTTTGTTCAGGGGTCGTGGATCAGTATGGCTTCCCAACGCTTCCGGTGTCTTGTCGAGTGCATGCCGAGACGAATCGAATCAGGGCGAAAGGTGGTGCTACACGTTACTAGACAGGTATCTCTAATTCAATTGCTCTTCAGTGTATATTGGAGATAAACTACCGTTTTTAAGATGTCGTAACGAAAAATTCTTAATTTTCAGAAACCTTTCCGCAATTCCTTTCGTAAACAAACAGAAAAACTTCGTTCTAACTTTTTCCGTATCCATATGACGACAACATTCTGGTAATGGAAGAGATTCGCAAAAATACTTGAGGTTTAATTAACTGTTCAACTTTAATCGTCTGTCAAAGGAATTTATTTTGAAATTCTGCAACCAGATCGAATATTGTTGATAATATATCGCATAAATTTCGGTTATGGTGGATCGGGATATTTCTTCTCCTCTTCCCCCGGTTTGTACATCAGCTCTTATATACACTGAAGTGCCTAAAGTCATGGGATACGTACCTATTATCGTTTAGGAACACTCTAGCCCGGCGAAGTGCAGCAACTCGAAGTGGCATCGATTCCACAAGTGGCTGGAAGACTTCTGGAGAGTTGTTGAGCCATGCGGTATGAACAGACGCCCACAGTTCCCTTTTATTTACGCTTTCCAACCGTAGGCTGAAGAAGCGTACATGCTCCAACTTTGTCCGTCTGTCCGTCCGTCCGCACGATAACTTGCGTAAAAATGGTTCGATTTCGATGAATGTTAAGTATGTGGTAGGGGACCACCTGGGGACGAACCCTATTGAAAAATGCGCGAAATGGGATCAAAGGTCAGGACATGGGGGGAAATCCATTCCATTGCCCTTATGCGTCATAACTTACGTAAAAATGGTTCGATTTCGATGAACTTTTCGTATGTGGTAGGGGACCACCTGGGGACGAAACCTTTTGAAAATGGGCGAAATGGGGTCAAAGGTCAGGACATAGGAGTGGGATTCATCCGTTGCCCTTATGCTTCATACCGTGCGTTAATATTGTTCGATTCCAATCAAATTTTAGTATGTGGCAGGAGACCACCTAGAGACGAAACCTATTGAAAACGGACGAAATGGGGTCAAAGGTCACGACATAGGAGCGGTATCCATTCCATTGCCCTTATGCGTCATAACGTACGTAAAAATGCTTCGATTGAGACAAAACGTTATCACGTTGTCCCAGAACTATACTTAACCAGTTCTGTTGAATATCATCGAAATGGGGTCAAAGGTCAGGGCACAGGAGCGAGATTTATTCCACAGCCATTATCCTCATAACTTGACTAAAAATGCTTCTATTGCGACAAAACTTTAGTATGTTGTTCCGGAGGTATACTGAACCGGTTCTGTTGAATATCATCGAAATGGGGTCAAAGGTCAGGACAGAGGAACGAGATTTATTCCACAGTTATTATCCTCATAACTTGCCTAAAAGTGCTTCTGTTGCGACAAAACTTTAGTATATTGTTCCGGAGGTATACTGAACCAATTCTGTTTAATATCATCGAAAAAGGGTCAAAAGTCAGGGCACAGGAGCGAGATTTATTCCACAGCCATTATCCTCATAACTTGAGTAATGATTTCTGGTATGTTGAAAAGCGTATCATAATCAATGCATTGCATGATTTTACTAACTTGTTTGTAGGTGCAAAATCTTGGCTTCGAATGGACCTTTTCACCACGTCCCATAAGTGCTCTATTGAGTTCATGTCGGGCGAACGTGGTGGCCACACCATCCGTCGTGACGGTCCAGAATGCTCCTCGAACCAATTTTGGACAACTTGGGCTCGATGACATGGTGCATTTACCTCCTGGAAAATCCCATCATTGTTGGGGTACATGAAATTGATGAAGAGCTGCAAATGGTCACCCAGCAGAGCAACAAAGAGATTACCGGTTAATAACGTCATTACGAAGACCCAAACCGTGTCACGTAAAGACACCCCACACATGTATGGAACCACCACCAGCTTGCACAGTGCCTTGTTGACAGCTTGGGTCCATGACCTCATGGGGTCTGCGCCACACCCGAACCCTACCATCAGCTCGTAGCAACTGGTAGCGTGACTCATCGGACCACACCACCTGTTGCCAGTCTTCCAGGGTCTAATTACCGTGTTCACGAGCCCAGGTGCAGCGCTGTGTCCGATGTCATGGTGTTAATAAAGGCACTCTGGTGGGTCTTCTGCTCCCATACCCCATGGACGCTAAATTACGCTACACTGACCTGATGGATATGTCTCTGGTACCTCCTGCATTGAATGTGGATGTTATTTGAGACAGTGTCGCTTGTCTGTTAGCATGGCCAATCCTAGTAAGACGCCGCTGGTCACGGTCATTCAGCACTGACCTGATGGATATGTCTCTGGTACCTCCTGCATTGAATGTGGATGTTATTTGAGTCAGTGTCGCTTGTCTGTTAGCATGGACAATCCTGGTCAGACGCCGCTGGTCACGGTCATTCAGCACTGACCTGATGGATATGTCTCTGGTACCTCCTGCATTGAATGTGGATGTTATTTGAGCCAGTGTCGCTTGTATGTTAGCATGGACAATCCTGGTCAGACGCCGCTGATCACGGTCATTCAGCACTGACCTGATGGATATATATCTGGTACCTCCTGCATTGACTGTAGATGTTATTTGAGCCAGTGTAGCTTGTCTGTTAGCATGGACAATCCTGGTCAGACGCCGCTGGTCACGGTCATTCAGCACCCTTGGTCGGCTACTGCGCTGTACACGATGGGTGCTAATGCCTTCCACGAAGTATTCTCGGTACACACTTGACACCATGGATCGAGGATTGTTGATTGTTCGCACAACTTCGGAAATTGAATGTGCCATCCGTCTGACTCCCACTACCATGCCTCGTTCGAACTCCGATAATTCACGTCGGCTTGCCATAATCCTACTGGCGGTTGTTCAACCTGACTCACGAGATTACACCTCGCAACTGATGAAAATCGCGGAGTGCGTCGAAGCCTTTATACGATGGCAGCGCCAGTTAAAAATTTGCATACTACTATCACATGACTTTTGGCACTTCAGTGTATTGTGTTACCGTAAACAACCGGGTATTTAAATTATTGTACAGTGTATTGTACGATGTCTATGTATCAGTCTCTAGGGTGCTTAAAACAAAAGCTATTGTAGCTATCAATAGTAAATTTCATATTTAGAAGTTTTGTGGAATAATACTATAAAACAGTACATTTCACCATTTCTCAAAGATACATGAAAGTTATTGTCAGTTAAAAAAAGATCTGAAGTTCCAAAGCATTCTGTTGCTTCAAAATATGACGATGAAAAACAAGTTAGGAAAATCATTCAATGCATTGATTATTATACGCATTCCAACATACCAGAAATCATTACTCAAGTTATTACTCAAGTTACGATGATAATGGATAAACCTCGCTCCTGACCCCTGACCTTTGATCCCATTTCGATGATATTCAACAGAACCGGTTCAGTATACCTCCGGAACGATATCATAAAGTTTTGTCGCAATCGAAGCATTTTTACGTAAGTTATGACGCATAAGGGCAATGGAATGGATCCCGCTCCTATGTCCTGACCTTTGACCTCAGTTCGCCCATTTTCAATAAGGTTCGTCCGCAGGTTGTCCCATACCACATACTAAAATTTCATCGAAATCGAACCATTTTTACGCGAGTTATGACGCATAAGGGCAATGGAATGCATCCCGATTCTATGTCCTGACCTTTGACCCCATTTCGTCCATTTTCAATAGGGTTCGTTCCCAGTTCCCCTACCACATACTAAAATTTCTTCGAAATCGAACAATTTTTAGGTGAGTAATCGTGCGGACAGACAGACGGACAAAGCTGGATCATATACGCTTCTTCAACCTACGGTTGGAAAGCGTAAAAAAAAACACTTAATTTGTGATAAGTCCTCGTACCGAAAAAAAAAAAATTATTGCAAATGTATTCAAAAAAATAATATGTTCCAACAGAAAACAAAATGATTAAATCACTCGCATTAATGAAAAAAAAACGGAAATATGTCATTGCGATATCAGTTTTACTTTGAACGTGAGAGCAACTCCTAACACTTTCTGGCTTATATAGTGATTAAGACTCACGGCTTGTATAGATAAAACCTAATCGCTCTGAGTTCGATCCCAGCTACCGCCGCCAAAGAATTCTCTGGAGTAAGGGCTGAAAATTTCAGCATCTTCGCTTTTGCGAAAATTCTGTCTAAATACGGAAGAACTTGTAACGGACTTTTCTGAAATAAACTGAATTGCTGACTACGGAAAATCTGTGTAGATACGGAACTTAAAAACAAGTTGGTAAAATCATGCAATGCATTGATTATGATACGCTTTCCAACATACCAGAAATCATTACCCAAGTTATAACTCAAGTTATGGGGATAATGGCTGTAGAATAAATCTAGCTCCTCTGTCATGACCTTTGACCCCATTTCGATTATATTAAACAGAATTGGTCCAGTATACCCCCGGAACAACATGATAAAATTTTGTCGCACTCGAAGCATTTTTTGTCAAGTTATGAGGATAATAGCTGTGAAATAAATCTCGCTCTTGTGTCCTGACCTTTGACCCCATTTCGATGATATTCAACAGAACCGGTTAAGTGTACCTCCGAAATAACATGATAAAGTATTCTTGCAATCGAAGCATTTCTACGTGAGTTATGACGCATAAGGACAATGGAATGGATCCCTCTCCTATGTCGTAACCTTTCACCCCGTTTCGCCAATTTTCAATAGGGTTCTTCCCCAGGTGGTCCCCTACCACATACTAAAATTTAATCGAAATCGAACTATCTTTACGCGAGTAATCGTGCGGACGGACGGACAGATAGACAGACGGACAAAGCTGGAGCATATACGCTACTTCAACCTACGGTTGGAAAGCGTAAAAAACGGGAACTTTCTAAAACGGAAATTTCGTTAAAAGACGGACATTTATCGGCAGCTTTGCTGCATGTTATTTTAAGAATTTTTCCGAGAATTCACACCACTTTCCTTTTACGGTGTACCGCAGTAGACAGAAATAGGCTATCCTTGCATGTTTTTGCTTCCTCTGCTCCTCATTATATCTCTGCGAAAACAAAGCTTAATTTAGAAGCACCTTTATTATTCCAACACATAAGACATTCAGTTTGAAGAAATTAAGTGATTCCGTTTTGAACCAAGAAACCCATTTACATGATAGAAATAATTCTTTCAATTTCCAAATGATTTGATGTGTATTAGCGTATGAAAGTCACTGTTTGAATGTGTTCTATATTCCCCGATGGAAAAGTCCTTGGGAATTTTAATGATATTTGCTACCAGGTGTTGAAGCGTGATAAAGCTTTGTTCTTTACATATCACCATTGGCTCGTAGCCACAAGAGAAAAACAAGGTCTTGTGTTTTAACTTCAGGGACAATAACAATTAATCTTCTTAGCAAGTGGCGGAACAGAATAACACAAGGAGTTCCGTAAATATTGCCTCACTTCTTGCTTCATTTAAGCTGTCGAAATTCAACGAAGTCTATTGTGCTCCCGAACTCAGAACTAGTCTGGTGTTATTAATATGTGGAAATTTTTAAATAAACGTCGATAAGCTGTTTGAAATCATGAAGGAATTCCAAATTCCACCCAAACTGATGAGATTGGTAAAAATGACACTCAGAAATACCATGTTCAGAGTGCAGATACAGGGTGAACTCACACCAGGGTTCAGTGTTACCAAAGGATTACGACAAGGAGATCAACTGTCAACAATGCTTTTTAACCTATGTCTTGAAAGAGTTATGCGAAACGTAATTATAAATGAAGGTGGAACTACATACACTGGCGTGCAAAAATTAAGGACGAGACCGTTTTTCGAATGTAACGTCGTGCAGAAGTGCTCCTCATCGACTCAAATCATAGCATAAGATCCCCAAGATGTAAGAATATGGGACAAGTGAGCAAAACCGTCCAAACAAGGAATCCAAAGGATACAAAGGCACTTTATTGAAAAGGTAGCTTCGAGTACAACTGGACAGAAGACAGAAACAGGCGGCTGCCAAGAAAAATCCAGTCTTTATAGGGGATATGATCACCCCTGACTGCGTTGCAGGATGTAACGTACCAGGAGATGTGACGTACCTGCCAGAAGGACGCACGCGACATAAAGGCAGATAGGAATCAGAATAAAACGTCCGCGTAGCTCAATCGGTAGAGCAACTTATTCCGGAATGAGGGGATCTGGGTTCGAATCCTGGCGTGGACAGAAATGACGGAGAAATTTACTTCGTTATAATGGCGCCTGAACTATCCGGATGACCCGACCGTTCAAAATCTCGCATTGGTGTGATGTTCTTTCCACACCGCGAGGTAGGAAAAATAAGAGAATCCCTTCTCCAGCACTTCGAAAAAAAAAAAAAAAAAAATAAGGGGGAGATGATGTAACGTACCAGGAGATGTGACGTACCTGCCAGAAGGACGCACGCGACATAAAGGCAGATAGGAATCAGAATAAAACGTCCGCGTTGCTCAATTGGTAGAGCAACTTATTCCGGAATGAGGGGATCCGGGTTCGAATCCTGGCGTGGACAGAAATGACGGAGAAATTTACTTCGTTATAAGGATTTACAACGTCTGTCCATGCTGAGGACGAGGTTGTCAAGGAGCTGTTGAGGCATCGCGGCCCATTCATTTTGTAGCGCCAATCGCAGCTGCGGAATCGTTGCTGGCGGCTGGTGACGTGCTGCCAAGCGTCTCCCGAGAAGGTCCCACACGTGTTCGAATGGATTTAGGTCCGGGGACCTTGCGGTCCAATCCATGCGTTGAATATCTTCACTCTCGAAAAGCTCTGCGATGTACAGCCCCTGTACAATGAGGTGTAGCGTTGTCGTCCATGAAGAGGAATTCAGGACCCACAGCACCTCGAAACAGACGCACGTGAGGCAGGAGTACCTCGGTAGAATAGCGGACATCAGTGACTGAACCTCCTTGGAAGATGTGGAGGTCAGTACGGCTACCAAGCATGATACCGCCCCAAAAACGAGAACTCCGCCACCTCCAAACCGGTCCCTTTCGATGATGTTGGAGGTGTGATTGCGTGTTCCCTGCTCTCTCCAGATTTGTATACGTCCAGAATCTCTCGTCAGACTAAATCTGCTCTCATCCGTAAAGAGAACTTGACCCCGTTGCTGATGTGTCCAGTTCTTGTGTTCCTGGCACCACAGAAACCGCAGTCTCCGATGAGCAGGCGTTAATGGCACATACCGTACTGGTCGTCGTGCAAATAGATCCCCTTTGTGCAGCCTCCTGGCCACGGTAAAACGCGATAACGGACGTCCAGTTGTCTGATGCACGTGCCTTGCGATTTCTCCCGCTGTCTACCGTCTGTCTCTTCTCGCCTGTAGGACAATATACCGGTCGTCCGCCGCCGTGGTTGCTCGTGGACGACCACTGCTAAACTCTCGGACAGCTGTTCCTGTCGTTTGAAATGCTCTCCAAGCTCGTGAAACGATTATCTGAGTGATCCCGAACTCCTCGGCCACACTAGTCACACTTCGACCTTCTTCCAACTTCCCAATGACGCGACCTCGGGTAAAGTCATCCAGATGTCGTCTACTGGATTGCCTGTCGGCCATATCACACGGTGGCAGCAACTCGACGTCGTTCAAACCGATGTACACCGTGCAATAGCTTTCACCGAATTGCTGAGCGTACACCGCCCGTGTGCTTTATACCCTTCCGACCCCCTCCTCACGTCATGCTGCATAAATGCGCATGCCCTACCGTACCGGACCCTAGTCTATCTCCTGAGTGGTCTTTCGGTGCGTTCTGCCTGCTCGTTCCGCTGTTATGCTCATTTCTCCTCTTCGTCCTTAATATTTGCACAACAGTGTATTATGAATAGAAGTCTACAACTTTCGGCCTTTGCAGATGATGTGGACTGTATACAAAGGACTGAGAAAAGACTCATAACGGATTATAGACAAATGAAGGAGAAGACAAAGAAAATGGGACAACAAACAAGCGAAACTAAAACAAAATACACTGATGAGCCATAGCATTATGACCACCCACAACCTAGAGAAACGAACGCGCCTGCAGACCGAATTCTGCCGCAGATGAAGTTCACAGAGTAGTATACAATCGTGGCCAAAAGTCCTGCCCCGGGAGACCGAAAGTCAATTTTTGATGTTTGAAGTCAACTTGTACAGCGTAATGGTAACGTTAGGAATACATATTATACATCATTTTAAAGGACATTTTATGCTGCATTCAAATACTTTTACAGAATGTTATTACCAGTAAAAGAAGTGAAGTTACAAGCAAAAGTACAGCGTCTAGTCATAAAAATAAAAAAATAGTGGAATTTGTGAAATTAGTGTACAATGCATTTAACGTAAAATTACTGAACAGTACATTATTGACACTTGCAGGACACTTGAAATAACGTACCAACAAGAAAAATACGCTTTAATATTTAATTGGATAACCGCGGTTTCTTAGTAACAAAGTGCACCTTCTTGGCATGGAACTAATGAGCTTCTCTAGCTGTCCATTGGTGATAACACGGTGCCAGAATTGCTGTTAAATGTGGATGTGATTATTCCACTGTCTTTCGCACCATTAAAAGAGTTGCAGAAACTGGATGTGTGGAAAACAGAAAAACGAACAGGTCAACCAAGGCTGTGTACTGAACGTGATGATCGCATGTTGATTCGTCGTTCCTTAAAATCAAGGTTTAAAAGAGCCACTGATTTAAGAAATGAGTGGGAGAATGAATTAGGCATTATTGCATCTGCACGTACAGTTGTCGTAGGCTACAAGAAAATGGACTGACTGCACGAAAACCTTTCCTTACTGAACAACAACGGCTCAAAAGAATTGCTTGGGCCAAGGCACACAAGAATTGGACTGTTGATGAATGGAAAAATGTTATCTTCAGTGATGAAGCAACTGTTACTATTTCCGCTAATAATGGAAATAATTATGTACATCGTCGGGCTTGTGAAAGATATAGGGCATGCTGCACCCAGCCAACAATCAAGCACCCACATTTGGTGATGTTATGGTCCTGTATTTCAACCAGTGGTGTTGGCCGTCTGCACATTGTTGATGGCACATTGAATGGATCGTAATATGTGGATATTTTGGAGTCCAAACTACTACCATCTGCTCAAGACATGGGTTTGCGGAATTTTATCTTTCAGGACGATAACGCGCCATGTCATCAGTCAAAGGTGGTTGACGAGTGGTTTAATCGAAAAGTTATAAGAAAACTTCAGTGGCCGGCACAGTCACCGGATCTTAATCCCGGAGAGAATATGTGGGTGAGATTGAAGAAAAGATCCGTTAACAGGGAGCCACATCTAAAACAGCATTACCTGAGTACGCATGGCACCGTGTTTTCACCAATGGACAACTAGAGAAGCTCATAAGTTCCATGCCAAGAAGGTGCACTTTGTTACTAAGAAACCGTGGTTATACAATTAAATATTAAAGCGTATTTTGATTGTTGGTACGTTATTTAAAGTGCCCTGCAAGTTTCAATAATGTACTGTAAAGTAATTTTACGTTAAATGCAGTGTACACTAATTTCACAAATTCTACTATTTTTTGCTTATTATGACTAGACGCTGTACTTTTGCTTGTAACTGCACTTCTATTACCGGTAATAACATTCTGTAAAAATATTTGAATTCAGCATAAAATGTCCTTTAAAATGATGTATAATATGTATTCCTGACTTTACCATTACGCTGTATACGTTGACTTCAAACATCAAAAATTGACTTTCGGTATGCTGGTGCAGGTCTTTTGGCCACGACTGACAACCCGAGGACCGGTTTTCGGTTAGTAGAGTGTTCGAAGTCAGAATGGGAAATGCTGCCAATTTATCGGAGTTTAATAAAGGACAAAGTGTGATGGCACGACACCTCGGAACTACGATCTCGGAAACGGCGCGGCTTGTGGGTTGTTCACGTGCCGCTGTAGTGAGTACGTATCAAAAGTGATGCACAGATGGCCAAACGAAGAACCGTAGTCTAATCATTTGTTTTCCGCAGCTCATCGATGCCAGAGGGGAGCGGAGATTGTCGCGCATTGTTCACAGCGACCGCAGGGCCACAGTGCGACAAATCACCCGCAGAAACTGTGGTGATCAGGGCATATGTCACAGCACACAGTTCATCGCAGCCTTCTGTGCATGAACCTGCGTAGCTGGAGACCCATCGGGTCCCCATGCTCACTGCGCGTCATTGCCAACAACGCATGGAATGGGCCCAAGATCATCGAGATTGGACCGTTGATGATTAGAAGAAAGTAGCCTGGTCTGACGAATCAAGATTCTTGGTGCATCACGTAGACGGCCGAGCACGGATACGCCGATTACCAACGGAGGCTGTGGCAACTGGATATACTACTGAGCAGAAACAGGATGGCGGCCACGGTACTATACTGTGGGCGATTTTTTTTTTTTTTTTTTTTTTTTTTGACACTTCAGGCCCCATTATCCCAATAGGGGAATCCCTGAGAGCTGTGAAGTATCTGAACATCGTTGAGGACTAAGTTCATCCATTCATGGCAGCTGTGTTCCCTGTTGGCGATGGCCATTACCAACAGGATAATGCGCCATGCCACACTGCCAGAATAGTCAAGGAGTGGTACGAGGAACATGCTGGTGGCTTTCTGTTAGTGCCCTGGCCTCCAAATTCACCTGACATGAACCCAATCTAACATTTGTGGTTCGACTTGAAAAAGCAGGTTCGCGCTAAATCACCACCACCCTGAAATGTACGGGAACTGGAGGACATGCTGTTGACATTACGGTACCAGATACCCCAGGATACCTATCGCCACCTCATCGAATCGATGCCTTGCTGAGTGGCCGCTGTTTTGCGGGCTGAGGGGAGTCCTACAGCGTGTTAGGTAGGTGGTCATAATGTGATGGCTCATCCGTGTAATTTCGGATATGCTTGCTTCCTTGATGTCAGATATACACTGGCGGAAAGTGAAAAAAGAACACCAAGAAGGAGACGTCTGATACCAACGAAATTTATACAGCATAATAACGGAATACAGGGATAACGTGATCAAAACATTATGGCAAAATACAACTGTATTTGCTGGTAAACTGAAAAATAACATTTCCATGTAACATGGTTAGTACGAGGTTGAGCCGCCATGAACTGCGTCACACTGTGCAATTCTGGCATGGAGTCTGTCGTACAGATGTTGGATGTAAGTTAGGGGTATTGAGTTCCAAGCATCCTCAACCTGGACGCGTAAATCGGGGATGGTCGTGGCTGGCCGTGGAGACCGGATAAGTCGTTGTCCCATAAAATCCCACACGTGCTCAATGGGCAGGCCATGGAAGTTGTCTCACACCCTGAAGTGCATGTTGCGTTGCACGTGCCGTGCGTTATCTTGCTGGAAAACACCTCGATGGACCGACCTTACAAATGGCACAGCAACGGGCTGAATGATGTCGTTGATGTAGGAGCTGCTGTTTAACGTACCCGGTACAAACACTAGTTGTGTACGGGAGTGATAGCTGATCGCTCCCCACACCAGCAGACCAGGTGTAGGCCATGTGTGTCGCTGGCGGATGCAAGAAGGGTGGAGACGCTCCCCTGTGCGTCTGCGAACACGCATACGGCCATCGGAGGCTCCCAAGCAGAATCTGCTTTCATCGCTGAACATGACAGATCCCCATTGCGTCCTCCACTGCAGACGTTGGCGACACCACTGCAGCCGTTGGAGTCAGAGGTACACATGCCAGAGGCACACGTGCACGTAATCCTGCATTCAGTAGACGGTTGCAGATTGTTCGCACAGTCACCTCAGGTGCAACGGCAGCTCGAATTTGCGTCGCAGTGGATGTTCTGCTTGACAGCGCCGCTCTTCTTATGCGTCGATCGGTCCGCTCATCAGTCCGTCTGTGACTCCCGGTTCCACGTTTTCTCGTGTGGGAATGTTCCTCGGACCATCTACGCCACCATCGTACCACCACCGATACTTCCCGTCCAATTCGCTCCGCATTACGACAATACGACCACCCGGCCTCGCGGAGTGCGACTAGACAACCTCGCTCAAAGTCCGATAACTGCTGAAATCGCACACGTCTTCCATGTCCAGGCATTGCAGCTTCTTCAGGGTCTTCGCACGTGTCCGTACGCCGACGACTGATTACATTCACTTCGTCGTACTCCTTAAATACCACCGACGATAATTTGCATATTATGCCGTGCTGTGGCGTAAGAGCTCACCGGTTGGTCCCGAAATTAACATCACACCTACGTAAACTCGACCCCATTAAGATATGTAAATTTCATGATCGTCCGCCAATTCCTTCTTGGTGTTCTTTTTTCACTTTCCGCCAGTGTGTTTCTATAGTTTCTTTGACCATTCGTTTCTTCCTGAAATGCTTCGGAGGGCCGGATCCGGAAAAATCGTGCGCCACAGTAATCAACGTCGTACGTTGCTCAGTTGAATTAGCTGGGAGCTGACGCGTGAAGGTAGCGGGCAAAATTTCGTTAGCGTGCCATCTACTATCTATAGTTCTTGAAGAAACTTTTCCTTCGCAGAAATCCAGTAATTCATGGCCTATGGTATCTGTTACCCAAGCTCGGAATGAATAGCCCTGCCGAGTTCCCACTCCCCATGCAGACCCAGTTGCCAATGAATTCTCTTTAACAACTTGAAAATGTAAAAATGTCTCGTGTGCTAAATCATACAAAATCACGTTAAAAAAAGGAAGAAAATTCTCTCCCGAACTCCAGTAAGTATTAGACAACCGGAGCACGCCTGAGGCCGGCTCGGGCCTGGGCTCGACTTTCAGTCTCGGACTTGGGCTCGGCCCCTCTCAGCACTGGTCGGCACTGCATCTATTTTATCAGGAGCAGCACTGACGACGCGACGGTGGCTAAATTAAGTGACTGGCGCCGTACACCGTATTTGATGTTTTAGCAGCAGTTCGAGCAGATCTTTCTATTGAGTAAGTTACCCTGTGTCCGGTGAGCAATTTGTGTGTGGTGTTGTGCGTTGGCTTATGTTTAACGTATTTAATAATGTCTGAATTGCCAAAGCGTACAAGCAGTGATATATTCAGGCATCTTCTCGGGGGTGTCCCCCCCGTCAGTTTTTGGGCGATCTCGACTTATACACTGAAGAGCAATTGAATTAGAGATACCTGTCTAGTAACGTGTAGCACCACCTTTCGCCCCGATGACGTTGGTGATTCGTCTCGGCATGGACTCGACAAGACACCGGAATCGTTGGATCCACGACTCCTGAACAAGCTCCCACAGTTCACGAAGATTTCATGGAGGGGGTCATCTCTCTCGATGGAATCACGGATGTGCCCGATGGCTAAGGAAGCGAGGTCACGTCGGTGGAGTGTTCATCCAACCATTCGGATACAATTCGGGAGCTGCATTGTCTTGTTGCAGGATGAGATCCCCAGTGGGATGTTGAAGGCGCACAAACGGGAGCAAATAGTCGTCCAGGATATCCCAGTAACGTTGATCTGCAAGGGACGATGTCACACGTACCAGGGGTCCCATTTCAGTCCACGTAAACAGTCCCCAGACGAGAATGCCACCCACACCAGCTTGAAGAGTACCCTGCTGGCAAGAAGGATCCATCGCTTCATGTGGTTTGCGCCGTACTCGTATCCTGCCATCCGCATGTACCAACGTGAATCTCGACTCATCAGTCCAGGCAACATTTTTCCTCATGTCTAGGCTCCAGTGGCGATGTTCCCGCGCCCATGCTAATCTTTGCACCCTGTGATGTGCGGTCAGCAGCGGTACCCTCGTGGGACGATGGCTTCTGTACCCCATAGCGAGAAGATGGTTCCGGATGGTGAGGCTGGTTACACGTTTTTGTGCACCAGCGTTAAATTGCCCAGTGATTTCTTGCACTATGGCCCGTCTGTCCGCTGTTACAATGCGAGCTAGTCGACGATGACCTCGCTCATCCACACGCTGTTGTCTACGGAAGTTGGCCCTTGCAGGGATGGTTTTACCGGATTCGATGTACTCACGGTGCACCCGTGACACAGTGGCTCGTGAAAATCCCAGTACTTGCACGACTTCCAAGATGGAGTGACTCATTCGTCGGGCCCCGACAATTTGCCCACGATCAAATGCGCTTAGATATTCTGCGTCCGACTCTTACTGATTCCCGTCGCATCACTCCTTATATTGTCGGATCGCTGCATACGTCATGTCGTTTCCGTTTACAGGGCCGCCCACAGCGCCACATTTGCATAACGCCAGCTGTCTCTAATTCAATTGCTCTGCAGTGTATATTAGTCTAATTGTTTTCGTTTACAGCTGAATATTTGTAGAAATTAATTAAAAAAAACTTAATGAGGGAAAATATAATAATAATAATAATAATAATACACAGATAATAATAAAAAACACCCAATCTTAAATTTCTATCATCCTTCAATAAAACCTTAAACAGTCCTCGCTGAAGGGGCAGTTTTTCAAGCACTCACAGACTACTTATGCAATAAAAACCTAATTCCACAGGGTAGAGGTGTTTGCCCTGCAATACATCAATATTTTGGAAGCTGGCACTCAGCTTTATTTCAGTCTTCTGGATGGCGACTTTCCATGAATACGGTTAAGCCTCAGTGTGGCTAACGTGATGTTAATGCTTCTAATACAACAAAATATTTGCTGCCTAATTTTTAACAACAGTAAATTATTAATTGTTTTCATAAAAAGTGTTTTTCCTTGACGGTGGGTGGTTTACAATCTGTGACAAAAAAAAAAAAATCGAGGCACCTCAAACTGGCATCCAGGCGGTTATTATTATTTTTTACTACTATGTGCTAATCGAAATAATATAAAGGGACAGAAACCAAATGGCAGGGGAAATTATACGTTTTCAGGTAACACTGTAATGATTCCTTAATAATCAGAAACAGGCTCGGAGAGTACCTTTTCTACTACTCCTAATGTTTAGGGGGGGATCTCTGGCACAGCGTTGTTTTACTAGCATCTTCAATATTTTACACAACCCCATCGTGAAATCCGTGGTGCATTACTGAATTAAAGCAAAGGTATTACATATTTACATTTTTAATCACTTATATGTGTAGATTACTTGGAATTCGCATTTGCGATATACGAGCATAAAAAAATTATATACTCTATTTAAAATGTTTATATATATTAATGTATATGTAAATAACAAAATTGTGTTTATATGTATAGGTATAATCAGTCAAGAAGTTTCAACCCCCTCAAAATTTGAAATTGCCCCCCTTCGGAAAAAACTATCTGAATGCAACACTGCGTACAGTTGCAATTAGTGCGTAATTTTTGAATGATGTGGTAGGAAAACAAAAGAAATTCAAAGCGAACGTACCGTGTACAAGTGCGGAAAATGTAAAACTAATAACCAGTTTTTTTTATGAATAAGGTAAAACTAATGACCAGTTTTTTAAGTGTTGCCGAAATTCGCAAACTGTGCTTTTAACTCCAAAATGAATGTTTCCTTCATTTGTACTGTTTAATTAAATTTGAAGCAACTAGTCTTAGGCTACTAATTAAATAAAACGCAGTGTATGTTAACTTGCCTCGGTTTTTGTTATATGAGGTCAGTACTTATTCATGGCTACTTTATGTAATTCAAAAAATGTGGCCCACCCAAGCAAAAAACGTCTGACGCCGTCACTGGGCCAGTGGCCCCAAACTAGGGTAAATCGTTATCCTACAGCCCTAAGAATTGAGAAGCTTGCAGCAAAAGGAGAGTAGCTCCCTTTTTGACATTTTGTGGGAAATAAGAAAAAACTACTTATAAAAAATATGGTTTAACTGTGGTTGGCAAAAATCTCCCCACTGTAAATATAACATTATCTCTAATAAATGCATGTATTTTCTGAATGTTTTGTCCCTAAAATAAATATAGGATAAATATAAATAAATTGGAGCTGCCCCCTTTTTGCATCAAAATGTCATAGATTTCATTAAATTTTGCAATTAGTAAAGGATAGAAAAACTAAATAATGTTAATAAAATGTATTTAATGACCACTAAACAACATTACATACGCAGTCAAGTCACATTATTGTGACCACCTTCTACTTTTGACGTCAACAGCGCGTAGCCAAATAAAGAAAAGGCACGTGTCGTGAGCTGGCTTGGAGGGTATGTAAGGTGTGTTGTAGGCATTCTGAAAACATATCACTCGTTGCTATCATGGATAAAGGAGCGATTTATCAGATTTGCAAAAAGGGATGATTATCTGCTTTCGGGCCAGGGGTGGCAGTATTTCTGAAACAGCGCAGTTTGTGAACTGTTCGCGTGCTGCTGTGATTAAAGTGTATCGTGATTGGAGAAATGGCACCGTTACGGATAAGCGACGTGGAAACCGTAGAGCAGCACGTGCCATTGATGTGAGAAGTGAACGTCGGCTTCGAAGGAGCGTGGAGGGCCGATCGACACGCTACAGTGGAGCAACTCACTGGCCGAATGAACCAGGGGGCTACCGGAAGTGTGTCTAAAACGACAGTTGAGTGAACCCTGCTGTGTATGGCGTTCCGATGCAGACGGATGGTCACTGCACCTATGCTAACGAAGATGCATCGGCAGAAAAGGCTTACATTTGCACGGCAGTATCGGAATTGGACCTCCACTGATTGTCCAAGTATTGCCTTCCCCGATGAGTCACGTGTTCTGCTTCATCGAACGGATGGAAGTTGGCGTATAAGGTGAGAAACATCGGAGTACAAACACTCTTCAACCATTGCTGGAAGAACACAAGCTGGTGGGAGCACCGTTATGGTCTGGGGAATGTTTTCGTGGCATTCTCTGGGTCCACTCATATCTGTGGAAGGCACTATGGACCGAATTCGTTATGAATCCATCCTTGTAGACCACGTACACCCATACATGCTGATTGTGTTCCCTGGGGCGGATGAGATCTTCCAGAACGACAATGCGAAGTGTCACACAGCTAGAAATGTCCAAGAGTGGTTGGAAGAGCACGATGAAGACTTCAAAGTACTTCCCTGGCCCCCTGATTCCTCAGGCCTAAACCCAATTGAGCATCTGTGGGACCACCTCGATCATGTTGTTCGCTCTATGGATCCTACACCACGCACCCTCCAGCAGCTGTTTGATGCAGTGCAGTCAGCATGGCTCCACATACCTGTGAACACCTTCCAGCACCTTACTAAGTCACTCCCAGCCCGTCTAGTTTGTGTCAGCGCAGCACACAGCGGTTACTCTGTATATTAGCTGGTGGTCACAATAATGTGATTCGACCATGTATCTCTTTGTTAATAAACAAATTAAATATTGCAATTTTATTCATCGGCCTGCATGGTACTTGCACCAAACAGTGATGGGGGCAGCTCCGAAAAAATTAATCTCTCACCCATTTATTATCGGATCTGCCTCATTCTTGCACAAGTCGATCCGGCATATTTTTCTTAGATTAGTGAACATGTTAAGTAAAAATCGGCCAAAAATGGAGTTTCCCCGCTTTTGCTGCATGCTCCTCAATTTTTTATGATAGTCGTTAAACCCTGAAACAAAAAACAGTAATTTACGTTTGATATTAAATCGTTTTATTGTGCTCTGTTGTAAAAAATATCAGTGCCTAAAGCATTTTTATTGTACTCCTTTTTAAAATGGTTCTGTATTTTATTTTGCTCAATATTTGATGTGGCTTTTGATTTTAGGATATCAAGCTTGAGAGGAATTTCTCTCTGGACAAGCTGCTGGACATAAGAAGGGAAAATCAGTCGTCAAATACCGAAGGACTTCTCCTTGAACACCAAAGCAGCGATTTTGTGGCCAGAAAAGAAGAGCAATCCACTTCAGAAGTGAAAGTATCTAGTGCATACAGCCAAGAAAAAATGACTACTGAAGAGAGACGATTATTCACCCAACGCAGAGTCCACGAGGATGTCTCATCATCATCATCTTCGCTGTCTTCATCTGCTAAGATGACTTTTTCTACCAAAGGTATTTCAAGCACTAAAACTTCCCACTCTGCACAGAATCTTCACCAAGCCGGTGCCGGAGACATGTTTCAGCAATCCTACGGCAAATCTTTTCCGCGACCTCCACTTCCTAGAACGACAGCCGTGTCACCTATCACAGATCAGCTCTCAGAGGACTTGGATCGTTTGTCTACGAATGTACAATCTTGTGAAACAGAGGCTGCAAAGTCTAGAGTTTTCAACAAGATGACTTCGTTAGTAGAAACTTTAAAAATTACTTCCTCACGGCAAGACGAGCTTTCTGTTTTACATGTGATGAACGACTTTATTCGGAAGGCTTGGGCTGTCGACACACACGGTTACGACTTAGGTTCCAACTTTTGCAATATTCTCCGCGATAAAGGAGGGCTAGATAAACTAATAAAAAACTGTTCCTCTGAGGATGACACTGTGCAGTTTCAGAGTGCAAGACTTCTTGAACAATGCCTTTCCACAGAAAACAGAGCTCATGTTGTTCAGAATGGTTTAGAAGAAGTTTCTAGAGTGGCTTATATGTGCAGTGCAGATTCCGATTTGGAACACTCGAGGACCGGCACGGGAATTTTAGAGCACCTTTTCAAACATTCTGAAAAAGCTTGCCATGAGGTTATACGTTTGGATGGACTATCTGCGATATTGCAGAATTGCAGAACCTGCGACGTAGAAACGCTAAGACATTGTGCAGCTGCCTTGGCGAATTTATCTCTGTATGGGGGTCCGGAAAACCAGGAGTCCATGATTCAATACAAAGTACCTGTGTGGTTATTTCCTTTAGCCTTCCATAACGACGACAACATTAAGTATTATGCGTGCCTTGCTATTGCATCACTAGTAGCGAACAAAGAGATTGAAGCTGCCGTACTCCGTTCGGGAACTTTGGACCTGGTTGAACCATTTGTGACAAGTCATTGTCCCGAGGAGTTTGCCAACAGCACTGTCGCACACATTCACGGCCAATCCAAGAGCTGGTTGCTGAGACTGGTTCCTGTTCTGAACAGCAAACGGGAAGAAGCACGCAGCTTAGCTGCTTTCCACTTCGCCATGGAAGCTGGAATCAAAAAGAAACAGGGAAATACAACGGTAACTATTTTTGATCAGCTACTAACTTATGTTTTACATTTCATGTAGCATATTATGTTTAGCGAGTAGCTCTTACTAGTACTCTAACGTTTTGTTCTTCAGGCCTAACTACCAATCCCGATGCTACATATCTGATTTTTGTATTAGCCTTTTTCTCGTTAAAGGAAGCCTGGCACATGCCCTCTCGTACAGAAGTTGATAGTTTTAACATGGAGCTGGATTTCATTAGTTGTGACAAGTTCGAATGTTGCGAAACTACTTCGTGTTCTGGTCTATTAGATGACCCGAATGTTGAACTTATTACCCGACATTGCAGTTATCGCTGTAGATGGATGGAGAACGCCAACCAATCCAGCGAGAGTTCTCGGTTCCCGATCCACTAGGACCAATTTCAGAAGTAAGGGGGTGGACAACAAAACTCAAACACATGGGTTTATGACACAACAATTTATTAGTACCATGTGGGGCCTCCTTTAGACGCCAATACAGCTGCAATTCGCCATGGGAAGGACCGATATAACTCCTGTACAGTGGCTATAGGGATTTGAAGCCATTCTTCTGGCAGAAAAGTGGCTAGTTCACAAGGTGATGCTGGTGGATGAAAACTTTTCCTGACTCTCTCCTCCAGAATACCTCAGAGTTGCTCAATAATGTTCAAGTCGGATGACTGTGCAGGCCATGACAGATGTTCAACCTCACTTCCGTGCTAAGTAAACCACTCTTCCACAAGTTTGGCTCTGTGTATCAATGCGTTATCATCCTGACACACGGCACCACTGTCAGGGTACAATGTTTGAACCATTTGGTGCACCTGGTCCTATAGAATTGTCCGATAGTCCTTGGCAGTTATGTTCCCTTCAAGAACAACCAGCACAAAGCTGCTTGCGTACATCGATTTAGTGTTTCCCCTTGCACATGTCTCTGAAAAATCTTTACAATCGATCGTCTCGTTTTGGAAATATTCTCGAATTTGTGCTTGTCACGTTAATTTTGGCCACCAGTTTATTTTTCAGCCCAAATTTAACACACCGGCGGCTGTAGTGGTTTCTCTTTAAGCACCAGCAAGCAAGGAAAGTGTGTGTGAAATGACCTTATGTTAACTGCTACACACTGAGATGCCATTTTATAAGGTACAGCTGCCCTCGTCACATGAATACCATCGGTACTTGCATACGTATAGCACGGTGTGCAGTAAAAACCAGGCATTCCAGCTCGCTGAGTATCAGCGTTCGATTGAGGGTAGAAATTGGCAAAACGAGTGATCTGAACCACATTGAATGTCACATGATACACTGGTGTGCAAAACTTAAGGCCGAAGTGGAAAAGGTTAAATAATGCCGTAAATAGCAGCAGCATTCAAAAGCAAATTAACGCAGGACCGTATCTCGGAACAGGAGTAACCGTACATGCGTAACAACGGAGCATGACGTGTGGTTTGCGTAACGTGAGAACAAAATGCCCTCACGCAGTCCAATGGCATCAGTTGAGCGAAAGTCACGGGACGATGTGTATAAGCGTTACAGACGTTCGATTGTGTTTGTTGTGTGCTAGAGACGACAAAATGGCCCCGTCGAGAATCTGTTGATGATTTTACTCGTGGTCGAATAACTGGGAGGCTCGAGGAGGGCCGAACTGTGATTAGTGTGACCCGAGAGTTCGATATCACTCATAGCATCGTATCGCGTGCGGTGTCGGCCTTAAGGATTACCGGTAAGGTTTTGCGGAAGACCGGTGGTACCACCCTCTCCCTGTGAAGACCGCCATCGGCTCCTATAGGCCAAGAGGGATCGACAAGAGACAGCAAGTAACCCTGCAAAACAATTGAATAAGAGCACACACAGTAAGCACAATATCGTGGTTTACAGTAGCCAGGCGAATGCACAAAGGTGAACTGTTTTCCCGATTACCAGTACGCTGCCTTCCATTAACAACTGCTCACTGGAGACACCGTTTACAATAGTGCAGAGAACATAAAGAATGGATAGAAGAACAGTGGGGTACGGTACTCTGTACTGATTAGAGTAGATTTAGTTTCTCTGGCGATTCTGAACGTCAGCTAAGCTGGCTTCAGGCAAGCACTCGGTATCGCCCCGAAAACTTCAATGAAAGGGATAGATATGGTGTCCGCAGTGTTCTCGTATGGGAGGGCATTCTGATTGATGGACGTACGGAGCTCCAGTTACTGGTTTTTGATTGATTGATTGATTGGAGGTTTAACAACCACCGTGAGCAACTCAATGGGCTATAAGCAGTCGCCCGTCCCTAATTTAGGGTCACTGGTTCCAGGGAAGGGAGAGAGCCAGTGCCGTAAGACAAACACAACATCCATGCCTCACCAGGATTCGAACCCGGACCCCGTTCGGACGAATGATCAGAGGCCATCGCTTAGACCACTGCGCCACCGGGGCGGCCCAGTTACTGGAAGGAGGTACTGTAACCGGTGCACGCAACTGTAATGAGGTAATCATTTCAAATGTTCTTCTGTTCCGAGGTGCGATTGGCCCTCAGTTCGTGTTAATGGACGATAACGCCACACCCCATCGTACGGTGGTTACTAATTAGCTGTTGGAAAGTGAAAACATTTAGCGGATGGATTGGCCTGCACGTTTCCTCCACCTAAATTCCATATGACACGTGTGGGACGCTCTGGGAAGACCCATTGCGGCACGTCAACACACACCAGAAACTGTCCAACAGCTGAAGATGGCGCTGACAGAAGAATGGGCGATGTTACCGCATGAACTAATCTACAGCCTAGTGCGAAGTATGGACCAAGAGGGCAAATCATGCATCGACGTTAGGGGTGATCATATCCTCTTCTGAGGACGTCCTCTTCTCTTCGCATCGTCTCTGGCAGTGATGCATCAGTATCATGGCACCCAGTGCAATGTAGCCAACTGTGAATAAAGTTCCACTATATCCTTTAATAACTGCTGTTGTGTCGGTGTTGTTTCCGTCAGCATTTCGTTAAGTAATGGAGTTCCTGTAGTTTGAATCTCACATATCCAGGCCGCTCCTACAGGTCAAAACCTGGCTTGTCCTTAAGAGATCAGATCATATGTAGAGGATTTTAGAAAGGGAGTGTTTGGCCCTTAGAAATAGGAAGCTAGGAGATTTGGGCTAGAGTGCCCGATAGGAAAGTGACACGGAAGCGAGGTAGAAGACGCCCTTATTTACTACAGGGGGCCAGTACCCGGGGTCCGACGGCTTAATGTACCCATCAGATCAGATCAGATCATATGTAGAGGATTTTAGGAAGGGAGTGTCTGGCCCCAGGTCTTATACAACCCTTAGAAATAGGAGGCTAGGAGATTTGGGCTAGAGTGCCCGATAGGAAAGTCACACGGAAGCGAGGTAGAAGACGCCATTATTTACTACCGGGGTGCCAGTACCTGGGGTCCGACGGCTTAATGTGCCCATCATATCAGATCAGATCATATGTAGAGGATTTTAGGAAGAGAGTGTCTGACCCCAGGTCTTAAACAACCCTTAGAAATAGGAAGCTAGGAGATTTGGTCTAGAGTGCCAGATAGGAAAGTGACACGGAAGCGAGGTAGAAGACGCCCTTATTTACTACCGGGGGCCAGTACCCGGGGTCCGACGGCTTAATGTACCCATCAGATCAGATCAGATCATATGTAGAGGATTTTAGGAAGGGAGTGTCTGGCCCCAGGTCTTATACAACCCTTAGAAATAGGAGGCTAGGAGATTTGGGCTAGAGTGCCCGATAGGAAAGTCACACGGAAGCGAGGTAGAAGACGCCATTATTTACTACCGGGGTGCCAGTACCTGGGGTCCGACGGCTTAATGTGCCCATCATATCAGATCAGATCATATGTAGAGGATTTTAGGAAGAGAGTGTCTGACCCCAGGTCTTAAACAACCCTTAGAAATAGGAAGCTAGGAGATTTGGTCTAGAGTGCCCGATAGGAAAGTGACACGGAAGCGAGGTAGAAGACGCCCTTATTTACTACCGGGGGCCAGTACCCGTGGTCCGACGGCTTAACGTGCCCATCCGACGCACGGCGGGTATTTAGTGAATCGAGCGTTCGTACCTGATGGGATCGAACCTGAGGCCCTTTCCGTGGCAGTCACGAACGTTGCCCACTAGGCTACCCGCGGCCCTTGTCCTTAAGTTCTGAGCACTACTGTATTAGATCTCCGAATTGCGATAGATTGTGGGGTTTTCCATGTTTACGTGAGGTACTGCAGTCGAATAATCAGTACGCTCTTTATAAAGGGCAAGACAAAACATCATCAGCCCACGTGATTGCTATATTTACGTATAGTGACCTTTATTGTCAGTGACTGTCTTATCGCTAGAGAACGGGATTTTAGGGAAATAAATATTTTCGCATAAAAACACATTTTCGAAAGTTTTGTATGTAAATGCATGTACACAGTATTGAAAAGAGCGGGTACACTTTACGTCCCTGTCCTCTCCACGAGGACTGGTTTCATCAGCGCTAGTGCATTGGCGAATGACGTCTTCTCTTCCTGCTCGGAGAAGCGAAACCCGGAGTTCTCCCGTACACACAAAACCTTAGGTAACACACGGATAGGTCTCAAAACCCAATACAGTGTGTATATAAGAGGTCCGATCAAAATGTTACGAGACTAGGCAGATATACAACAAAGTACTTACGTTACTTACGTCTGGCTATGATCTCCCTCAAAGTGGTCTCGTTGGGCAGCGATACACCGCTGCCAGCGTTTTTGCCACTGTTGGAACGCTACCTGGAAGTCCTGTTCGCGGATCGTGTCAAGCACCGTCTGCGATTCGCGCTGTATCTTGTCCACGGTTTCAAATCAGCAACCCTTGAGCTTCAGCTTAATCTTCAGGAACAGAAAGAAGTCGCGAGGGACTAAATCCGGCGAGTAAAGCGGGTGAGGAAGGGTAGTCATGCTGTTGCGGCTGCAAAACTGGCATGTTGCTAATGCTCTGTGAGCTGCTGCATTGTCGTGAAGGAGCAGAAAATCGCTCCTGTGCCATATTTCAGGTCGTTTGCGGCGAATGTCCTCCCTAAGACGCCGCAGAACATCGCAGTAAGAAAGGGCGGTGACGGTCTGGCCCTGAGGGACGAATTCACGGTGCACAACCCCACGAACGTCAAAGAACACGATGAGCATACTTTTGGTTGCGTTCCGGACCTGTCGGGCCTTCTTCGGTCGTGGAGATGCCGGGCTATTCCACTGCGATGGCCGTTGTTTGGTCTCCGGGTCGTAACCGTAGACCCAAGTCTCGTCCCCATTAATGACCCGCGGCAGGAACATCGGATTATTCACCACCTGCTGACGAAGATTTTGACAGAGTACGACACGAAGCGCCTTCTGTTTGGAGTTCAGAATCTTTGGCACAAACTTTGCAGCAATGCGATGCATGTTCAAAACCGACGTCAGAATTTCTTGCACTGTTCCGTATGACACATTGACGATGGTAGCAATGTCTTGAATGGTTCTCCGATTATCCTGATGCACCAGTTCCCTAATTTTGTCCACATTTTCGGGGGTTTTGCTCGTGGTCGGTCGCCCTGACCTCTCGTCGTCTTCCAGTGCCGGTCTTGATGCACGAGTGCCAATCAAAACACCTCGCACGACTCATTGCTTCATTGTCATAAGCCTGCCACAGCATTTCATGCGTCACCGTGTCGATTTGCCGAGTTTGACGCAGAATTTGATGTTCGCTCGCTGCTCTAGTTTGCAGTCCATACCGAAATCGCAGCTGTGTTCTGCCCGTGGTCACCAAATATCAAGTAGCACAGCCACCGATGTTCACAGAACGACGCTACTTGGCATAATGACTCATGAATGTCCCTGCCCACGAACGCTGCTCGCGCATCCGCGTACTGCCATCTGTTGGCGCGCTGCGTACCTAGTCTCAGAAATTTCTGATCGCACTACCTATACGACGCCCGCGTTATTGTGCTTGACGTGGTTCGATTGAATCGCTGCTGTAATCATATTCTTCTTTCTGCTCCTATATAACAGAGGCTGTCCACACATTTTCAGAAAGATTTTCCTATATAATTAATGTTAAAAGTAAAATTATTTCTTTCTTAAATGTTCTGATATCCCTTTCTCTGGACTATGAACCTACTAGTACATCTAGATTTCCAAGATAAGAGGACATTTCTTAAAATTGGTAGTGATATTTCATTCCACTTCTCTTCCGCTGCTTTCCATAGTCCAATCATTGTTTTAGGTCTAAGCGCTCTTTTTAGCAGTCCGAAGGCACAATAGTCCATTGGTGACACATCAGAGGACTTTGAAGGAATATGAGCAAATGGTATAGATTTGATACCCGTCTCTCTTTTCATCTTCCACTGCTTTCCATAGTCCAATCATTGTTTTAGGTCTGAGCGCTCTTTTTAGCAGTCTGAAGGCACAATAGTCCATTGGTGACACATCAGGGGACTTTGAAGGAATATGAGCAAATGTTATAGATTTGATTCCCGTCTCTCTTTTCATCTTCCACTGCTTTCCATAGTCCAACCATTGTTTTACGTCTGAGCGCTCTTTTTAGCAGTCCGAAAGCACAATAGTCCATTGGTGGCACATCAGGGGACTTTGAAGGAATATGAGCAAATGTTATAGATTTGATTCCCGTCTCTCTTTTCATCTTCCACTGCTTTCCATAGTCCAATCATTGTTTTACGTCTGAGCGCTCTTTTTAGCAGTCCGAAGGCACAATAGTCCATTGATGGCACATCAGGGGACTTTGAAAGAATATGAGCAAAATTTGTACCCATCTCTTTTTTTCGTTTTTTCAAGAAAAAGAGTGGTAGATTTGGATGTATGACTGCTAGGCTTATCCTGCTAAAGTTGTATTCTTTGAGGGCTCCGTGGATAAAAGAATGGTAGTTGCTCTTTAAATGTAAGAGTTATAACATTATTATGGTAATAAGTAGAATTGATTTTAACATTCTTTTCAACTTTTCTTAACTTTAATTTCCCATTGTACGAGAAACCAGCAATAATCATGAATCCTTTACTGAAACTTTATTTGGACTTTTGGAACCAAGTTTGTAAGTCTTTTTCTGCTCTTTTGCGGTAGTAAATCGACCTTTTTTTGTTACAGTCGTTTAGGTAGATCCATGTTTCATCAATAGTCACAATGAATTTCCATCTGTCTCCTTCTAAGTGATTTTCATAAAGAAGTCTACTCCGTGTTCTGCGCTCAGCCACGTGCATAGGCAAAGAGCGGTGAACGCTGTTTTTTTTGTTTTTTTTTAAGATTGAAATCTTTGTTTATTACCTTGTTTACAGTTGATACAGAGATCTTTAACGACTTAACGGTTGCTCTTTGGGTAGGTGGATTTTCTTTTAACACCAGAGACCTTACTTTTGAAACAGTCGTAAAAGTACGTAGCTTCTTTGGATATTCGTTTGGAGTTTTTTTCCTGTTGAAAGCAATGCTTGACGATTTCCCCCTCTATTACTGATAATATTGTTTCTTTTACATTTAGAAATGCTAATTCCATGATTTTAATAGCGTTTTTTAATTACAGAATATGAATATTTCGCTTCGTAAAGAGCAAAAACATAACGTTCCATCCACAGCGTGTGCGCCATTTTCTTTGCAGACGATATTGAATGCAGCAGATGTTTCTTCGTGTTCATCTAACACGCTGTTGCCAGTTTCAGTGCTTTGGACTTCTTTTATTTTTTTCATAATTTCGTAACAAAAACGTTCTAAAAATGTGTGAACATCCTCTGTACGTGCCACAGTGCGGTTGTAAAGTGCAAAGTTAATTATTTCAAGGAGCTATGCGGAATAAATTTTTATGTTTTGTTTTAACGAGTGTTCTGCCTTTTCATTGCGATTTTGTGAGTGAAAAAGGATCCTTCGAATCCGAAGCCCAACAATTTTTTGTAACAAAAATGTTGTTACATTTTTCCTATAAAAAAACCTAGGGTAGATGTGACATCATCGTCCACACGAGGGAAAAAAAGACAAGACTTAGAGAAAAACAAACGTCCACTGCATCTACAAAGAACTTTTTCATCAAATGTATAACTGGGATTTAGTTAGTTGAGTATTAACATTATCTTTTTATCACAGAAAATAACTAGTTACATTATCGTTGAAGAAAATATACTTTTATTTTTAACAAATATTTCCATTTCTAACAAATTTTCTATTTTTAACAAGTACTTTTCTGTTTTAACATTTTTTTATTTTTAACAAATATTGCTATTTTTAGCTATTATAATAGCTTTCAATTGTTAACAAATATTTTTCTATTTTAGCTGATAACTCTATTTTAACAGATATATATTTTTTTATTTTTAACAAATATTTTCAATTTTTGTCTAATATTTCTGTGTTTAGCTAATATTTTTTATTTTTACAAATATAACTATTTTAACTAATATTCTGCTTAAAAAAATATTTTTTACTTTTAGCTATTTTTTTATTTTTAGCCGATATTTTTTTAACTATTAGCCATAAAAACTGAATATTTTTGTTTGTTTAAATTTTTTCTATTTTCGACAAATAATTCTGTTTTTAACAAAAAACATTTTATTTTTAACAAACATTTTTCTATTTTAACATTTTTTTTTGTTTTTAACAAATATTTCTATTTTTAGCTGATAGCTTTCGATTTTTAACAATTTTTTTTTCTATTTTTAAGAAATATCTTCCTTTTTTAGCTAATATTTTTCTATTTTAGCTGATAATTCTATTTTGACAAATATTATTTTTATTTTTAAAAAATATTTTCTATTTTTATCTAATATTTCTATTTCAACTAATATTTTTTTATTTTTACAAATAGAGCTATTTTTAACCAATATTCTGTTTTTTAAACATATTTTTTACTTTTGGCAATTTTTTTTAATTTTTAACAGATATTTTTGAAATTATTAGCCTTAAAAAAAGCAATATTTTTGAGGTTTTAATGCCTAGAAATCCGCGTGCGCGCGCGTTCCCTGTTTATCACAAAGGTTCGTAAATTTTTCGTCAGTGTGTGTATAACTGTAGTTAAAGAAATTTCGATTGCCTCATTTTTATTTCTTTTTAATAACTGTAATTACTATTTAGCAAAATATGGGTAATAATAATTACTCGATTTGTAGATATTCAAAGACATTGGGGCTGTTGACGTTTTAAAGAAAGTTGCGAGTTGTCCAAATGCTATAGCATCAAAATACGCTGCCCAGGCATTGCAGCTTATTGGTGAAGAAGTACCTCACAAGTTGTCTCAGCAAGTTCCTCTCTGGACAGTGGAAGATGTTATCGAGTGGGTGAAGCAAGTAAGTGTGCAATTAATTAATCACAAAATTTCAGTTTTCGCTGAGTTTCAAATGAGCAAAATTTAAAATTGGCTTGTTTGATGAAAGTTGTTTGCAATATCATAACGCTGCTATGAGTGAATCGGGTGAACTAATTTGAGCGGTCGTACTCTTCTACCGTGCTCCGTGGCTTCACCGGCCATTTTGTCCCTCCTCGCTGGGAGAAATCCTCTCACAACCTTTTTCCCTCTCCACCTGGGTCCGACCCCTTTACCTTTGGCGATTCCCCCATTCGGTCTGTCCTGAGCGCTCCGTCCTTTTCACACCCCTGCTGTTACCCACTCGCGGAAGAGTAAAGTCATAAAAATCGAACTTTTGCTCGATTGGGACGGCTAAGAAGCAAAAGAGTGTTGAGCAATTCGTAAAAGCGTAGGGGTTCGCTTTTAATTGCCTTTTCTCTGTTACCTACCCCTGACCTATCACCAAATCTTCCTCCCACCGTGAAAAACTCGTGCGTAAGGTGTGAGAATTTGCGTCATTTACGCAGCTGCATGCAAATTGGCAGAGACCGTCTCGAAATTAACGCTACGGAAAAGGGCGATGATTTGAGCTCACCATATTCAAAATAGTTATATCTTAATCCTGTTTAAACTATAATGGCCTGGTTACAATGGACGATAACACCTGCCCCCGTAACCCAGCAAAAACACACAAGTGTTGGGATACTACTGGCCACCAGCTGGCAGTGATGGGTCACTGCTGGCTGAAATCTGCCGCTCACGGCCCGGTAGCGCTCCGTTGGTGGCAGTGCCATCAGTTGGCAGCCATTGATGGCCCTGCAGCGTCGCCGTGAATCGAAGGCCACCAGGCAAGTGCCATTAGTGGCCCGTAGCTAGCAACCGATGCAACCCCAACCCCAGGTGGAAGCAACGGGACTGCACATGCGCAGAAGCAAGGCGTACTGTATCTCTCGTGGTACCAGTTAGTTGAAGACGACGCTATCGCCATTGTGCTATTTTAGTGGGTGTTAAGAATAAAAAAAAACATACGCAGAGAGGCGAATTAATTTCCTATTGTGATATGCCACGTCGACGAAGATATCAGATTAAGCCATGAAATACTAGATTACAGCCATGAAATACAACCACTCCATTCCCATGATTAATAAGAAATAATTTCTGTGTAATCTTTCGTTTTAACATACACTAAACCGCTTGAAACAAAAGTCCTGGAAAAACATTCAAAAACGTTGTGTTGGGAAAAAAAGGAATTATACGCGTACAAAATTTATCAATTATTTGCAAAAAAACAAAACAAAGAAACGACGCTATGTGGATATAATGTATCCATGGGTTGAATACACAAGACTAGAGGAATGCAATTCTAAAAATAACCAGAAGTAAAATAAAATACCTTTCTTCTTTAACACAAATGTAGCTTCGTAGACAGCGGAAATGAAAGATACAACGTTAAAAATGTAACAGAATGTGACATGAATGGGTAAATATATAAATTCAACAATCGCCTTTCAAGACGACAAGGACAGCACGAAACTTTGGAAACCGCCTTTAAGTTGATACACTCGTTGAAAATGAGTGATGTTCCTTTAAGGTAAAAAAACAAAACAAAAAAACAATCGTTACGTTGAAAAAATAAATTTATGAATTATATGAAACTGACATTTATGAAAAATACCTCGCAATATTGTAAAATTAAAAAGAGAACCATTCGTTACACATTCCGCAGGGAGAGGCTCAGCTTCAAGCAGACGCTCATGCGTGGCAAATCAGTCCCGTTAGAAGAGCGCCCGCTTCCCAAGCAGATCCAAACGGGCGTTTCTCAGGACCTGTTGAGAAAATTTCTACAGTGCAGTAATGCAGAAGTTTCGTAAGGTTAAAAAAATTAGTTGTATCTTCGGGAAACTGCGGATATCCTTTATTTTTTTATGGCTACTACTGGGAAATTGGCGGACAAGATTCGGCAAGCCATCAGTTACGTCACGTGATTGCCGGCTGCCCCTACCGGAAAACTAGCGGACCACATTAGGCCAGCTATCATTTATGGCACGTGCTTTCAGGGCCACTGAAGGGCCACTTGTGGCAGCTACTGCCTGTGATAGATAACTAGGCCCTGTTATTTCATATGTCAACTGATGGGGGTGTCACTACTGGCCGGAACTGCTAGCCCGAACTGCTGGCCCGAACTGCTGGCCCATGTGGTGGCCGCCCAGACATTTTATTGATGGTTGGGCGGCGGCAACATAGTGCTGGGCCACCGTTGGCAGTGCTGGCCCAGCAAGACTGTTTTTGCTGGGAAGCGACAAATACCTGGAGAGTGAGGACATTCCCAGGACAGAATGGCCCGCTAGACCTCCGGACTTGAGCCCGATAGAGCATGTCTGGCATACCCAGGCAAGAGCAGTTATAAGGTGGCAGTCCTTTCCTAGAACCCTCCCAGGAATACTGCGCGCCTTGATGGAGGAGTGACACTGCTTGCCCCAAACTCGCGTTCACAGTCTTGTAGACTGCGTGAGTGCTTTTTGTGAGACCTGCGTCGCTATTAGGGGTAATTACACTCCCTATTAGTATTGCGACATCCGCACCACTTGCTGCATCACTTGTGGACTGCCATGCTGTCATGCGCATGCTTCCTACTCATGCGGTGATGGCATTCCTTTTCTGTTCTGTATTGCTGCATTATCGATATACAGGGGTTGGACAGAATAATCTCAACACCCTGCTCGGAGACGTTACTTTTAATGCAGCTGCCTACGTCGCAATACGCAAAGGTATTCACAACTTTTTGGTTGTAATGGCTTTGTTTAGAACCTCAAGGTCCTCTTTAATTGCATTTAAAGCATCTTGTTGCAAAATTTCTTTCAGGGTGACGACGAAATGAGCGACCTAACGGACTTCGAAAGAGGGCTAATTGTTGGTGGCCGGCTAGTTTGTGCCTCCATGACAACAGTCGCCAGGGTAGTGGGGGTATCGAGAGCTACTAGCATACCGTGTTCGTGGCAAAACCTATTCTGCGAAACACAAGAGCAGCGGGAAAGTGACCCTGACTTATAGAAACAGGAGATCATTAAAGAAGATTGTTACCCGTAATAAGAAGACCACGGCGTTGAAAATTGGTGCGGAACTCAATCTGCATCTCCAGATCCCTAGTATCAACGAAAACAGTGCCCAGGGAACTGCATAAACAAGATATTCATGGCAGAGCTGCTATTGCAAAACTTCAGGTGACCCGAATGAATGCACAGCGGCGACGGCAGTGGTGCCAGGAGCTTACAACGTGGGCTGCCGATGCATGGAAGCGTGTAATGTGGTCGAATGAATCCACATTCACACTATTCCCCACCGCAGGACGCGTTTACGTGTGGAGAACACCTTCAGAAGCATACAACCCAGACTGTCTGCTCCCAACGGTGCAGCATGGTAGTGGCTCTGTCATGCTGTGGGCGGTCACATCGTGGTTTTCAGCAGGTCTCCTGATCACCGTGAAAGGACGAATGACTGGCAGTGCGTATGAACCATTTTAGCCTACCAAGTCCATCCAATGGCTCAGGCATTGTTTCCTGCAGGGGAAACAATGCCTGAGCCATTGGATGGACTTGGACATTCCGAGCTCTGTAAATTGGGGCGTTATCATCTATCAAGATGATAACGCCACAATTTACAGAGCTCGGAATGTCCAATCATTGAGAAACATGAGGACGAACGTTCACATTTTCCTTGTCCTCTCCAATCACCAGACTTAAACATCATCGAGCCACTGTGGTCTGTGTTGGAAAACAGAGTAAGATCCCTTTATCCTCCTCCTGCATCTCAAGGACCTGGGGCAGTTTCTGCATGAAGAATGGTCTAACATCCCACTAACCACCATCCAGGATTTGTATGCGTCCATTCCAAGGGTAATTCAGGCGGTTTTGAATGCCTAAGGTGGTCTCACACCCTTTTAGGTACGTAAACTTTCTTTCCTTAGGTGTTCACATTATTCTGTCAAACTCCTGTATGTATGTCCTTAATAACTGTCATTAAACTCTGTTGTGTGAATTTTGCGTTGCTCATATTGTGTTTGTTACGTAAATTTTGGACACCAGTGTACTTCTGAATGCGGAGTCCTGTTACCTTATTTTCTAAACAATCCATGTATTTTTGTGATATTCGCACAAATTGTGCTCACGAGAAGAATACACTATATTGGAAAAAGTCACCGGACACCTAGAAGAGAAACACAACATAGCATTTATTGGCATACATTAGTACGGTGTTAATGCACGCACTGACCCTATGAGACATGCTTTGATACGGAATTATCGTCAAACCACGCTGTAACAGTCCTTGCTTTATAGCTCCGTGCATTAACCTGATGGTATCAACAAGGCTCGGTTCCATAGTATTGCCATAGAGTTGGTAGGGAATAATTGTCCAGAATATCGAGGTAGACGTGCTAGTTAACAGGTTTGTTCGCGATAATCAATAGGCCGGGATCATACCACGAAAAATACTACCACACGAGTACACTGCCCGCTCCAAACTTGACCGCAGGAACAGTACACTGTGGTAAATAGCGTTCCCCCGGCTGTCGCCATACCCTCACACGGCCATCAGACTGATGGATCGTGTATCTGGATTCATCAGTCCATAAGACCCGTTTCCATTGATCTACGATCCACGATAAATGTTCTGTAGACCATGCTAAACGACGAGTAGCGTTCCGAGTAGAGATGAAAGGCTTATGAGCAGCCGCAGAACCACGGTAACCTATGGAATGAAGTTCTCTGCGAATGGTACGTGTACATACCAAGGTTCCAGCAATTTTACTCATCTGTACACTGAGGTCTTGTGCAGTACTCCGTCGATTAGCTGTAACGAATCTCCTGAGGCTTTGACATCCTCTGTCACTGATTTCTTTGGTCTGCCGGTACGTTTTGCTGCTTCAGGCACGCCATGTGTCTTCCACTTATTCAGTACATCCAACACAGTTGACTTGGGTATGTTTAAACGCCTCTCGGTTTCTCTTATGGACAACCCACTAATATTACACCCAACAATCTTTCCTTTCTCAAAGTCAGTTCAGCGACACTTTCACTCAACCTCACAGTGCGATATGATCGCGGTCAGCTGCAGGCTTGTTTTTATACCGTTTGCAGATGTACCGCTCATCTTAACAACGCAGCGGATCCGTTCATTTGCTTTTGAAGGGGTGCCCGGTGACTTTTGTCAGTATAGTGTATATTGTTTTCTTGCCTTTATACCAACTTGCAAGGGCAACTTTTTATATGAAATGGCTTAAAATCGTTGTCAGTCAGTGAAATTTACTTTGCAATTGGGATAATGTATCAAGAAATACCTCCGAAAACTATGCCAAGCATCTGAGATCTGTTAGGAAAATTATATATGATCCCATTCTGCCGCTAGGCTATTAGATCTCGTGACATTTTCTTATTGCACCTGACTTCCCGAAATGTCACTAAAATCAGTTGCTTCATCCCTTAGCAGTTTGTTTAATGGTTGTAAAACTCGATGTATCGGTAATGTCTGGAAGGAAAGTTTGGAACATTGCCAGTTTCATTACGAGAAACCGACAACAGGATCATCAACCTCACGTGGTTGTCACGCAACGACTAAATATGGGTCACATTGAATTCCGCGGTATATAACAGATCAAAAGCAACGCCCTCTGATAGAAGTAGCTGTTCCAATTGCTTTGCGTGGATGGATGTCACAAGTTACGAAAATTAAAAGCGACTAATTAATGTAATGTTGTTTGAAAAACGATATGCACAATTTGTTACAGTGAGACCTCACGATTAATGCGTGCTAAGGCCTGGATCTAACGTTCACTGATCCACATAATGAAATACACTATATTGACAAAAGTCACCGAACACCTAGAAGAGAAACACAACATAGCATTTATTGACATACATTAGTACGGTGTCGGTCCAGCTTTGACCTCAATGCATGCACTGACCCTTCGAGACATGCTTTCGACAAGGTTTTGGAACACAGCGATAAGTATGGTCTTCCATTCAGTACATAATGCTGCCGTTAACTGTTGCTTAGTAGTAGGCCTTGTTTCCAAACTTCTTATGTGGCGCTCTAATTCATCCCAAAGGTGCTCTATGGGATTTAGATCAGGGCTCTGTGCTGGCCAGTCCACACACTATACGGAATTAACGCCGTAACAGTCCTTGCTTTATGGCTCGGTGCATTGTCCTGCTGGTACCCACAAGGGTCGGTTCCATAGTGTTGCCACAGAGTTGGCAGGGCATAATTGTCCAGAATATCGATTTAGACGTGCTGGTTAACAGGTTTGTCTACGATAAACAATGGGCCAAGATCATACCACGAAAAAGAGTTCCACACGAGTACACTGCCAACTCCAAACTTGACCGTAGAAACAGTACACTGTTGTAAATAGCGTTCCCCCGCCTGCCGCCATACCCACACACGGCCATCAGACTAATGAATCGTGTATCTGGATTCATCAGTCCATAGGACCCGTTTCCATTGATCTATGGTCCACGATAAATGTTCTTTACACCATGCTAAACGACGAGTAGCATGTTCCGAGTGCAGATGAAAGGCTTATGAGCGGCCGCACGTCCACGGTAACCCATGGAATGAAGTTCTCTGAGAATGGTACGTGTACATACCGTGGTTCCAGCATTTTTACTCACCTGTACACTAAGGTCTTGTGCAGTACTCCGTCGATTAGCTGTAACGACTGTCCTGAGGCTTCGACGTCCTCTATCACTGATTTTCTTTGGTCTGCCGGTACGTTTTGCTGCTTCAGGCACGCCATGTGTCTTCCACTTATTCAGTACATACAAAACAGTTGACATGGGTATGTTTAAACGCCTCTCAGTTTCTCTTATGGACAACCCACTAATATAACATCCAACAATCTTTCCTTTCTGAACGTCGGTTCAGCTACGATAGCGGTCATCTGAAGGCTTGTTCAGCTACGATAGCGGTCATCTGAAGGCTTTCCTTTCTGAACGTCGGTTCAGCGATATGATAGCGGTCATCTGAAGGTTTGATTTTATACCGTTTGCAGCTACGTAGCGGATCCGTTCATTTGCTTTTGAAGGGATGTCCGATGACTTTTGTCAATATAGTGTATATTTGTAATAAAAAAGATGACACCGAATTTTCGGGTGCAATGAGCACGTCTTTTGCATCCGTTCTGACGTGAATGGAATTTATCAAAGGTATTCAAAGTCAATGGAACCGGTGTGGAAAACAATAGTATCGGACCAAAGAAAAAAAAAATTTCAATCGGGTTTTTAATCCCGCAGATATTGCTGTAAACGGAATCTTGAACTTACGCCTTCTGGTTGCAGACTTGTGCGTTAAAAAAATGTGAATGTATATGAGAAACATTTTTCAACGAAAACGCTCTCCAACAAAGAATGAATTTTTCAAATCGGTCTCTTAGAAGCAAAGATACGGACAAATATAAGATATGCATCTACGCCCCTGGCGGGAAAATCATGCGTTATTTTAGGACGAAAGTATTGTCAAAAGGTTTTTCGATGTGAGTGGTATCGGTCCAGGAAAAAAAAAATTTACTCGAGTTTTCAGGAGCTCAGATTTTGCTGCAAATACGTCATGCCCCCTGGTCGCCAAACCATTCTTTACCAAATATTAGAAAGTATATGCTAAGGATTTCCCATCAGGAGCTGTAACCGATGCAGAAAGAATTTTTCAAATCGGAGTTTTAGAAGCAGAGATATTGGGGGCAAAACGATTTCCCTTTACGCCCCCTAGCGGAAAGTCTATGAATTACTTGAAAATTTTGAAATTATATGAAAAGCATTTCTTACCGAAAACTTTATCTAAAAAAAGAAGGGATTTTTCAAATCGGTTTCTCAGAAGCAGAGATATTGACAAAAATAAGATATGTATCTACGCCCTCTGGCGGAGAAACCATGCGTTATTTTAAGAAGAAAATTTTCCGAAAAGGTTTATCGACGTGAGTGGTATCGGTCCACGAAAGAATTTTTTCAATCGCGTCTTTAGAAGAAACTCGTATAGCAACTTGAAAAAGTGACTATACCTAAAATAGTCTTCGACATAAATGGAATCGAAAGGTATGAATTACTATGAATTACTTTAGTCTATGAATTAATTGAAAATTTTGAAATTATATGAAAAGCATTTCTTACCGAAAACTCTATCTAACAAAGAAGGGATTTTTCAAATCGGTCTCTTAGGAGCAGAGATATTGACAAAAATAAGATATATACATCTACGCCTCCTGGCGGAGAAACCATGCATTATTTTAAGAAGAAAATATTCCGAAAAGGTTTATCGACGTGAGTGGTATCGGTCCACGAAAAAATTTTTTCAATCGCGTCTTTAGAAGAAACTCGTATAGCAACTTGAAAAAGTGACTATACCTAAAATAACCTTCGACATAAATGGAATCGAAAGGTAAAAGAATTTTTTCTCAGTCGGGTGTTTAGATGCAAATATATGTAATAAAATGTATTTTGAATTCGACATCATCTGCATTTACGCCCTCCAGTGGCGAAATTGTGTATCGTACAAGAAAACGAAATGAAGGGTCATCATTCGCACATTTGAAGCGTTCGAATGCAAAAAGAATTTTTCAAATCGGACCAACAGTTGCAGAGATATGGTGTCCACAGACGGCCAACCCGTAACATAAGCACGATCTTTTTTACAAAAGACGTGCTAAAAACTGTATACAGGGGCAAACTGCCGTGGAATGCTAAGGTGCGATCGCACTCCGGGCCTTTACGTCCACGGTCCCTTAAACAGACGCACAGAAATTCCAGTTGTCCAAAATAATTGGCCTATTTTTGTCTCCTCCTTTGCTTGGAGCGTGAGTCCCTCTCACATCTCGTGTTCGTCCATCTATCTCCCTTGCATCTCGTCATTTCACTCGCATTTCGTGTGCGAAAAGTAACGCCTCTAAACCTCAACTAACCGTCTTTATCCTGCCTTCCTTCGGGCTTACCTCCGTATTCCCAAAGAATATAGTCCAATCTGTTCCAAAAAAGGAAATGCCCTCTGAGAAAGCATTCGTACCATTAGCTTAGAAGATCATTTAATCCCCGATGCAATAATATCAGAGAGGAATTCATAAAGTCCAAGTAAAATTAAATGATGAATATGCCAGGTACAGATGGAATGACTCACTGCGACTGTGAAAACCGCATAAGGCATAAATAATTACACCGTCAGGCGCCATAGCTCGTTAAAACTCCCATCTCAAGTTACACAGCGAGCAGACGCCGAGAATTCAGGTGAGACGTCGCCCAGTGTTCCGGTGTTCTTGTTCTGACTTGTGTTCTTCCAACATTTCAAAGGATTCGTACAGCTCTGATTAAAAAGAGAAGCATGGTATTCACGTGTATTCCTAACCTTTCGCATTTCGGCGCGCGCACACACACAGTCCGAGGCCCCTAGTAGCAAGCAGCACCCTTGGCGTTTTTGTCCCAGTCTGCCACTGACTGTATAGAATAGAAAGATTCAGGAATTCCTTCATGGTCGTAAACAGAAGTTTTTCATCCAGCAGTTCGCCGTGTGTTTGATTACTAGGTACCTTTTCTTACTTAGAGCCATGTCACCACAGAAACCATTAATGTTCTTCGAAGTCTGCCTTCCTGTCCCAAGTAATTCCTAGATCGTGAGCTTGTTTCAAGGTTTTGGATATTTATGATATACACCGAAGAAGCAAAAAATTATTACCAAGTGCGTCTTTATGCAAATCGAAGCAACTGCAGATAAAGGACGGCGCGTGTGTAGGTAATGAAACCGTATAAATAACCCCCTGACGTTCACCTCTGTTAATCAGTGTTATTCTTGTTCTTCAGATCGGAAAGGCAGTGAGTTTGACAAAGGCCAGATTGTAATGGCCAGATGACTGGGTCAGAGCTTCTCCGAGACGGTGATGCTTGTGTGGTACTGACGCTCAGCCGCGGTTAGTACTTTCAAAAAGTGGCCCGAAAACCGCGAGCCGCCGGCAAGTTGTGGGACAACCACTGCTCATCGTTGCTAGAGGTGAGAGAAGGCTATCCCGTATGGTATAAGCAACAGAAGAGCTACTGTGGCGCAACTCGCCGGTAATTTGAATTCTGGTGACGGCAGTAATGTGTCACAACACATAGTACATCGACTCCTACAGAAAAAGGGGCTACGCAGCCGCAGGTCACTCCGAGTGCCTATGCTAAACATGGTTCACTATCGAAAGCGCCTACAATAGGCACGCGGTCATCAAAACTTGACCTTAAATGATTGGAAGGTCGTCCGAATCTCGTTTCTGTACCCTGTGAACGGCCAGGTACGTGTGCGTCGTTTACCTGTGGAAGTGTTGTCACTAGGATGCACCGTGGGACGAAAACAAGCCAGTGGCGGAAATGTGATGCTTTGGGCAATGTTGGCTAGGAAACCTTTGGTTCAGTCATTCATGTGCAGGCAACTATGACGTCTACCACATATCTAAAACATAATTGCAGACCATGTACATCCTTTCATGGCAGCTACATTCTCCTCAAGCAGTACCTTCCTTCTGAAGGATAATACACCATGCCACACTGCTCATATTGTTCGAAAATGGTTCACCGAACACGTGTAAGACTTTCAGGTATTTCCCTGGCCTCCGAATTTCCCAGGCATCAATCCAATCGAGCATTTGTGGTTTGTGTTGGAACAGCAAGTCCGATCTGCCCGAATTGTTCGAGAATGGTACGCGGTACATGAGGAGGACTTCCAGGTATTCCAAATTCCCCAGACATCAATCCAATCGAGCATCTGTGGATTGTGTTGGAACAGCGAATTCGATCTGCCCGAATTGTTCGAGAATGGTTCGCGGAACATGAGAAAGACTTCCAGGTATTCCAAATTCCCCAGACATAAATCCAATCGACCATCTGTGGTTTGTGTTGGAACAGCAAATCCGATCTGCCCGAATTGTTCGAGAATGGTTAGCGGAACACGAGGAAGACTTCCAGGTATTCCAAATTCCCCAGACATCAATCCAATCGAACATCTGTCTTTTGTGTTGGAACAGCAAATCCGATCTGTCCGAATTGTTCGAGAATGGTTCGCGGAACATGAGGAAGACTTCCAGGTATTTCAAATTCCTCAGACATCAATCCAATCGAGCATCTGTGATTTGTGTTGGAACAGGAAATCCGATTTTCCTGGATTGTTCGAGAATGGTTCGCAGTACATGAGGAAGACTCCCAGGTATTCCAAACTCCCCAGAAATCAATCCAATCGAGCATCTGTGGTTTGTGTTGGTACAGCAAATCCGATCTGTGGTAGCTCAACCACGTAACTTACAAGAGTTAAAGGATCTGCTGGTAAGGTGTTGGTACCAGATACCATAAGACACCTTTAGAAATTCCTTCCCTTGAACCAGTGACCCCAAGTTACAGATGGGGACTGATTATAAGAGTTGCTCATTGTGGTCGTTAAACCACTAAGTAAACAAGCAGAAAAAAAAGGCGGAATCGAGAAAGTTCTACTTGCTGTTCTCTCAGTTTTGTCCCCATGGCAACAGATAATATGGTTTCCGATTCCGCGCTCTCCTTTGTCCGGCTGTGTTCTCGTGCAGAATTACGTAATCTTAACCAGGTGATGAAAAACAAATAGGACGCAGACAGGTTTTATGTTTTTTTTTGTTTTCCTCTTTCGGAGTTTTGTGTGTCAGAGGATTTGTGGTGCTTACAATGCTTTAATGTTGTCTTTTATTTCGACAATGTATCATAATAACTGACATCGAAAAGCTAACTAACTTTTTCCTTTTCCCTTTACAGATCGGATTTTCTCAGTATAATCAGGAGTTCTTGAACAGTCGAGTAGATGGTGACCTGCTTTTACAGATGGACGACAACACTCTCAAACAAGACATCGGGATTACGAATGGGCTACTTAGGCGAAGGTTGGTTGAGTTACAATAAACGCGTTTCTTACAAATACAGTTAAATGAAATAAAGAGCTCTCTTTTTGTAACAAACAGAACTGAAAGATCTAGAACTTAGAACGCAAGTTAAAGTTGATCTGACAACCGAATGCAGGGTATGGAAAATTATATGTGGGAATGCCAGCTTATTGGGACCATCTACCAAATAATGTGTTGGTTTCCGTTTGGCCTTCAGAACGTCAAGAATTCGCCTCGCAATTGATTCGACTAAGTTTTCACCAACGTCATCCCATAGATGCTCTATGGAATTGAGATCTGGGAACTGAGCTGGCTAATGAAGCAAGGGAAATTACTCTATCATGTTCCTGAAACCACTCCGAAACAGTTTGAGCATTGTGACATAGCTCATGAATTGTCCTGCTAGAAGTATTCACTTCAACGAGGGTAGGAAGTAACCGCAGTAGGATGAACATTATAAGCAACGATACTTATTTATACATGATCATTCAGGTTTGGATCCATTCAAATCAAGGGGAATAATGTGTTCCATGACGATATGGCCCACACCATTACAATGCCTCTACCAGCCCAGGGAATAGTAAACATGTAAGATTAATCATGATGTCCCATGTTGTTGTCTCCAAATTCTTGTCGTCCCATCGGCATGTGTGCAGTAGAAAATGGATTTGTCGGACCACACGACATTTTTGCAATCATCTGTTGGATTTCACCTCTGGTATTTCCCAGTCCACCGAAGTCGTTTTGTCCTGTTCCCTGTCGACAACAGATTTTCTGCTGTTGGGACTTAGGCGGCGCAATGTACGGCGACTCGTACGCTGGGATTCCTTTTGGCATTGCCCCTAAATCAAATCCTCAGCTGTTTGACTCCCTGTTGCGGGCCTGTTAGCCCGTTCAAGTAGGACTATCCTCTACTCACCATAGATGTCGACTTTCCGTTTCGGACCACGGGTCATGCGCTCTCCACTGGCGTCCTGATGCATCAACCGCTCTCTTCTGTTGTTGCGCTACTACATTCCATAAGTGCAGCAGTTTTCAAGATCCTCGTACCACGCTTCCGAGCACTCACTGTCATCTTGCACTCCAAGCCAATCAGATCGCATCGCTTTCCCACTAGACCTTTAATAACGCATTGCAAACTACTACTGGGAGTGGTCACTTGATTATGCAGTCGTAGTGACATGACGTATCACCCTATTTGCATAAAATGGTTTACTAGAGCTTGTTAAATGACCACTCTGTGTTCCTCTGTGAAGTACAGGGGCCGTCCAAAATAATGGTAACACCTTGAAACAATAGGTGTTACGCACCTAATATGGTGTGTGAGCCCCCTTGGCATTTAAAACTGCTTGAATCCTCCTTGGAATGAACGCCTGCCGCCCTGGTGGCGCAGTGGTCTAAGCGATGGCCTCTGATCATTCGTCCGAAAGGTGTCCGGGTTCGAATCTCGGTGAGACATGGATGTTGCGTTGTCTTAAGGCATGGCGCTCTCCCTTCCCTGGAAACAGTGACCCTAAATTAGGGACGGGTGACTGCTTACAGCCCATTGAGTTGCTCACGGTTATCGTTAAACCTCCAATAAAAAAATGGACGCATACAAGTCCTGGATGGTGGTAAGTGGTATGCTGTACCATTCTTCCTTCAGAAACTGCTCCAATTCCTTGAGAGACGCCGGAGGAGGATAACGGGATCGCACTCTTTTTTTCCAACACAGACCACACGGGCTCAATGATGTTTAAGTCCGGTGATTGTGCAGGCCAGGGAAGGTGTGCAACTTCATCCTCATATTCCTCAATCCATGATTGAACAGTTCGACTTCTGTGAATCATCATCTTGAAAGGTGCAATCCCCTGAGGGAAACAATGTCTGCGCCATTGAATGCACATGGTCGGCCAAAAGGGCGGCATAGTCACCGCTAGTGATCCGTCCGTGTAAGATGATAATAGGACCTGCTGCAAACCACGAGATCATGGCCCAAACCATTAAGGAGACGCCCCCAGGCTTCACTGTAGGAAGGAGGCAGTCTTGGTTGTGGGCTTCTGCGGGGGTTCTCCACACGTAAACCCGTCCTGTAGTGGGGAATAGTGAGGAACTTGATTCATCGGAAAACAAGAGATGTTTCCAGTTATCCGCAGTCCACGTTTTATGTGCCTGGCACCACTGTAGTCTCCGTTTCATATTCACCTGTGACACAATAGGTTTTGCAATCGCAGTTCTGCCGTAAATATTGTGCTTATGCAATTCCCTTCGCACGCTATGGGTCGACACTGGGTTTTGGAATTGTGCATTACGGTCAGTAGTCGTTTTCGTCGCCGTGGTTTTCCTCCTTGTGGTCACAATCCTCTTTAATGTCCTCCTGTGTCTCGCAGTGAGTTTGGTTTTCCTTCCACAGTTTTGTCTCGCAGTGAGTTTGGTTTTCCTTCCACGGTTGTGTCTCGCAGATGATGTTGTGTCGTAAACGTATGCTGTCATGACCTTCGGCACGGTACCTCTCCATACCCTAATACCTGTGCCACTGTGGTTACCGACGCACCAACCAGACGGGCTCCTATAAGCTGCCCTCTTTGGAGCTCCGACAGGTCACTCATTGTGCCTTCACCTGGAACGAAATTATGCAAACACCGATTTACAATGCAATCACACTTACCGTTTTGAGACTATAAGCAACATTTTTTTACAAAAACAATTGTAGCTACATGTTCGTTTTACTCAAAAAGCAGCACATACCAAAGTCACTGTTTTCAGCGAGGTGTTTCCATTATTTTGGAGAACCCCTGTATGTTGTAGTTATAAATCCATCAATCGTCAATCAATTCTATAGGCTTTGATGCTAATTGACAAACAGCTACATTGCCTGAAGAATGAAAAATGTGACGTGGGATAGAGCACGACGATTGGAAAGTTTGTGCAATGCCTCTCCGAGGGCGGAGTGGTCAGAGGGGTTGGTTTCTCTCTAGTACCACGAGTTGCGCCCTGGTTCGAGTCCTGGATGAGGCATGGGTGACGTGCTTGTCTTTCGCCACTGACTCTCTCCCTTTCCTGGAACAAGTGGCCCTAACTTAAGAACGGGCGGCTGCATATAGCTCCTTGAGATGCATTTGGCCTGGGTTCGAGTCCCGGATGAGGCACCGGTCGTGTGCTTTACTTACTGGGATGACTCTCTCCCTTGCCTGGAACCAGTGGCCCTAAATTAGGGACGGGAGACTGCTTATAATCATTTGAATTGCGTTGCGCTTGGGTTGTAGGCCCGTATGAGTCATGGGTGGCGTGTTTGTCTTAGTACGCTGACTCTCTCCCTTGACTGGAGCCAGTGGCTCTAAATTAGAGATTTGTTTTACAGATTTATGAGAAGGATTTTTTAAGGGAGACTCTCTTTCTTTCTCTCTCTCTCTCTCTCTCTCTCTCTCTCTCTCTCTCTCTCTACCCCTGACCCCAGGTCTTAAACAACCCTTAGAAATAGGAAGCTAGAAGATTTAGGATAGAGTACCCGACAGGAAAGTCACACGGAAGCGAGGTAGAAAGGGGGAGAAAGGCACCCTTATTTATAACCGGGGGTGTTACTAAATTAGGGAGCCGCCCCGGTGGCGCAGTGGTCTAAGCGATGGCTTCTGATCATTCGTCCGAGAGGGGTCTGGGTTCAAATCCCGGTGAGGCATGGATGTTGTGTTTGCCTTACGGCACGGACTCTCTCTCCCTTCCCTGGAACCAGTGGCCCTAAATTAGGGACAGGCAACTGCTTACAGCCCTTTGACTTGCCATAGACAAGGATTCAAGTCCCGATATGGCATCAGTGCTGTGCCTGTCTTACAGCACTATCGTACTCTCTTCCCTCGTGCCATTGGCCCTAAATTAGGGACGGGTTACTACGAATAGATGTTTCATTTTGTGCGTGCTATTGAAAGCACTAGGTATACTAGCTAGAAATACAGACGTTGTTACCTTACTTTCTTAACAACTTATTTTTACAGCACTTTGAGTTGCGCTGGACCCCGGTTTGAGTCCCCCCCCCCCATGAGGCATGGGAGGTTTGCTTGTCTTAGGACGCTAGTTTCTCCCTTTCAGGCAATCAGTGGCCCTAAATTAGGGACGGGCGACTGCGTATAGCCCTTTGAGTTGCTCATGGTTGTTGTTAAACGAAAAAACAAGATAAAAAGTTTGTGATATCAAAGAGGATGAAAATATGAGTGTTGTAGATTTAGATTCCTTAGACCTCTGAAAACACAGCTAAGCCCGGCCGAGGAAAAGGAAGTAAGTCAAGGGAAGGTTAGGACACAGGAAATATTTTTGGGAAGGGGTTTTGAATTAAATTAAAATGGAGGGAGGGAGGTTGGGGAGCATGCATCACAGAAAATTCCAATAGGAGAGGATTAGTTAGAGTGAGAGTAATTTTATTGGGGCTGTGGTATTCAGGAGGGTAAGTAAAATTGTGTGTGTGTGTGTGTGTGTGTGTGTGTGTGTGTGTGTGTGTGTGTGTGTGAATGGGCTTAGGGAGTTAATGAGTGAGGTATAAATGTAAGTACAGATTAGGGGGCTGAAATTACTTGCGATGCGATGAGTGAAGCCGAAGAAGACGCTGGAACTTGTCCTCTGGTGATCGCCGGACTTCCCGGATGATCGACGAGGTGTTATATCCTGTGACAACGTTTTGGCCACAAACATAATTAGAACGAGGATTTTCCACCAGAATGAGCTGGACTGGTTATAGCAAAAAACTAACGTGTTTGGCAACTTGCCAAGTTTACCATGATTATTATTTCATTTTCTCATCTACAGCAATGGCATCTGTAGCATAGTCCTCTTGTCAGTACGGACATAAAGTCAAGAAAAGACAAAGTCATTAATGATTTACAAATCGTCGTACGATGTGGCACGTATCGAGAATTACTGCTTCTTGGATTTTGGGCCTTAGGTGTCGTAGACCTAAAAGCATCAAGCTGAGTTGTAAGACTCTGAGGAATTATACCAGTTGCCAAGATAATCAATGGACGTATGTGAACTGTTTTCAGCTTCCACATCTGTTTAATCTCTGCAGTCAGTTCCATATACTTGTTGATTTTTGTTGCATAAGTATTCTGAATATTACGATTCAACGGTACCGATATATCGATAATGACTGCTTCCTTCTGCGTTTTGTCAGATAGCACTATCATCTGGACGATTGGCAGAGATGGTTACGTCTGTTTTAATCTCACGGTCCCTACTTAATTTGTGTTGTTTATTATCTAGTACCTCAGTGGGTTGATATTTATAGTATGGTACTTCTGATACTGATAGTTCTGTATCGTGCGCTAATCGCTGATGTACCATCTTAGCAAAATTATTATGTCGCTGCATATAATTAACGTTTGCTTGTGTGCTGCATCCCCCGCAGATGTGTTCAATGGCCTCACTGCATGTACCACATTTTCTACATTTGTCACTTTGCAGATCCTCCTTTAAAATGTATTTCTATAATATTTGGTTGCAATTACTTTGTCTTCAGAAGTCATCATTAACCCAATAGTCTCTTCATATAATTTCCCTTCTTTCAACCACTGATTTGAGGCTTTCTTGTTAACTTCAGGCCTGTCTAACTGGTTTGGGTGAACCCCGTGTAGTTCCTTTTACTTCCATTTTTAGAATCTGGTCTTCCATAAAAGATTCTTCTATTTCAGCATCTGGTTTACTTAACATCAGTGGAGTGCTCTCTTTGTCTGCAGCACATATGACATCAAACATATTATTTGCATTACATTTAGAGTGAAAGTATTTCCGCAGTGAGCAAATTTGCGCATCGTGAATTCGTTTTGTATCAAGAATACCTAATCCTCCTTCTTCTTGTGGCAGCGTGATGCACTCTACGGTTGCCTTTGGATGTCTCATTCGATTTTGGGTCATACTTGATCACACGGTTCTGTTAAATTCCTCACGATCTGTTTTCGACCATCTCACAATACTAAAAGAATAAGTTAGAACCGGGACCACAAAGGTATTAATTGTTTTCATATTATTATTATTATTTCTCTTGTCGTCGACTTTCTCGGCCAGAACCGGTGAGCAAAAGACGGAGATATTCATATCAAGCTTAGAAATACAATTTCCTAGTGATATGGCAGGTTTGTAGAATGGCTGCCTTTGGGATTGGGTGAAGCAGACTCTGTGGGAATCCTAATTCCTAGAGATTTTTCAGAAAGTTATTTGGTACCACTGTGGTTGCCGAAATGAAAACTTGTACGATCTGTGTTATGCTTTGTTTCCAGATCCTTTGGATTTGCATTTGCTTTTTCTCATACTGTAACGTACCAGGAGATGTGACGTACCTGCCAGAAGGACGCACACGACATAAAGGCAGATAGGAATCAGAATAAACGTCCGCGTAGCTCAATTGGTAGAGTGACTTATTCCGGAATGAGGGGATCCGGGTTCGAATCCTGGCGAGGACAGAAATGACGGAAAAATTTACTTCGTTATAATACTTCGAGATTTTCTCAGGTACTGTTCTTTGGATGTTTTCCGCAAGTGGAACCGCTACTTCTATCAGCTGTATCTCCTTCAGTTTTTTGTCTACAATTGCAATGTCAGGTCGATTGTGGTCAACGGTCTGTCAACACATGATGTAACTCTGATTTTCTGGCATAGGCTCTGGTTGGTACTTGTAACAAGGCGGAGTTATAGCCTTGGAAATGACCATATTTAACTCCATGCTCTTGATGTAAGATCATGGCTACCTGGTCGTGTCTGTTAGGGTATTGCTTTGAAGCAATAAGAAAGCAGCCGGCTAAAATGTGTTCTATGGTTTCATTGGCTTATTTAACGCCAAGCTCTTGATGTAGGATCTTGCTACCTTGTTGTGTCTGTTAGGGTAATTTTTTTTTTGAAGCAAGAAGAGAGCAGCCGGCTAAAACATGTTTTATGGTTTCATTGGCTCATTATTATTATTATTGTTTTAGATTCCACCTCATCTTGAGGATTTTCTTCTCTTCCTTCTGGGACGGGTACGACGTACCAAGTCTGGGAAGTGGTATTTCTTTCTCTCAGTTGTCCAGAAACTTCCTTACTATCCTACAAGTCTTCGGGATAGCTGCCTTCTGTAGTTCCATGTAGGTGTTAGGTTGAAGGTCTAATGTCTTTATAGAGCTGTGAATGATCTTAGGTACAACTCCTGTGGACGATATTACTATGGTGTTGACGTTCTCTATATGCCACCTTTCCTTGTTTTCGTATCGTAGGTCGTTATACTTTGACAGCTTCTCTCCTTGCGTCACTTGGATGTTGCATGTGTTGGGCACAGCTATGTCAATGACGTATGTTGACTTCTTTCTTGCTGTCGACCAGGACGATGTCAGGCCGATTGTGGGGGATGGTCTGAACTGTTCTGATCGATCTGTCGCAGTACATCTTGTGGGAGTTGTTCTCTAGAAGCGTTGTTGGCTCATACTTGTAATAGGGGACAGGCTCAGTTGTAATGAGGCCAATTTTTGATGGACAATCTTGGCGACTTGATTGTGCCTGTTCGTGTACTCTGTTTGTGTGAGGACTCTACACCCTGCTGTGATATGTTGGATGGTCTCTGGCACTTGGTGGCATTGCCGACATGTGTCATTTTCCACTGACGTATCCTTCAGGATATGCTTCCGGTAGTTTCTGATGTTTACAACTTGATCTTGTATAGCTATCAGGAACCCTTCGGTCTCGGGGAAGAGTGATCCGTTTGTTAGCCATGCATTGGAGGCAGTCTTATCCACATGGTCGGATTTTAGATCGTTTTAGAGCCTTCCGTGTAGGACTTTCTTGCCCCAAGCTTCTTCTTTTGGCACCCTCGTTCCAATCTCGATGTTCTGAGTAGAAAGGTCTGGGGCTGTGTACTTCTTGTCACTCTGGTTTATCGCTTGGTGAAGGGGTCCCTTGCTCTGATGGAAGTATTTTCTGAGGCTGCTGATTTCTTTGTCTCGGTGTTCCAGGATATCAATCGTTCCCCATCCTCCTTCTGCCAGTCCAATGGTCAGCCTTTCTATTGCTGAATACGGGTGGTGCTGGCGATGTTTAGTGAGGGTTGTCCTGGTATTGCGCATTATTTTCTCAAACTCTATTTTGGTCCACTTGATGATTCCGAAGGAATACGTGAGGACTGGAACTGCGTGTGTGTTGATAGCCCGAGTTATGTTGCGAGCGTTGAGCTTGGTCTTCATTAGTCTCCTCAGCCTTTGGTTGTATTTGGCAGCTAGATTGTTTTGGATTTCTTTGTGTTCTAGGCGTTGTGCTTGAAGCATAGCAAGGTACTTATAGACTTCTCCTTCCTCCATAGCTGCGATCTGTTCCCCGGTCTTCAATTGTCAGCTACGTGGATCATGCTTTCCTTGGTTCATACCTTGTGTCTTGCATTTCTGTAGGCCGAATTCCATCCCGATGTCATTGCTGAAGCCGTCGGTGGTCCGGATTAGTTGCTGGAGTTGGTTCTGCGAAGATGCGTACAGCTTGATGTCACCCATGTACATGAGATGGGAGAGCTTGTACTTGTTGGTTTTGTTGCACTTGATGGTAAACCCATACTTGCTTTCGTTGAGCATGGTTGACAGCGGGTTGATGGCTAGACAGAACCATAGCGGACTAAGCGAATCTCCCATATTGTTATTATTATTTTCTTTATTCGAAATATACGAATCACAGCCTACGACAAACAAAATAAACAACAAATTATCATTGACTGATATTGTTGAACTGATACGAGTTTCCACCGGAGACCTAGGTATCAGTCAAGAATCGGCGTAAAATATATGATGTCCCACGTAAAGCTGTCTTCTGCAGTTCTGTAAGTGGCATATCAGAAAGCTGCAATTTTTCAAAATGATTCATAAAATTTTTTTTTTTTGACATTGTTCCAAGTGCCCCGATGATAATGGGGACTACCGTTGTGTGTTTAGTCCATAACCGGGTAACTTCTATGGCCAGGTTGTAACGTATACTCTAGATTCACTTCCCTTTTGATTTTTACTATCTCTGGTTATTTTATTTTCCTATGTAAATTATCTTCTTACTGAACGAGATGTTATTTCTCCCGCTGAATGAGATCTGGCAATGAGTGTAAGTCATGACGTGGTGGTAGCCAGTATAAATAGGCGCGTTCAACGATACCAGGGAGAGCTTTTGTGTTACGAGAGAGAGCTTTTGTTTGTGTTACGTGAGAGAGCTTTTTGTTGATGTGCGTAGGGAGAGCTTTGGTTATATGCGTAAGGAGAGCTTCGTTTATGTGAGTAGAGCTTCGTTTTATTGAGTAGCTGTGTGCCCGGTGAAGTGTATGTTGGATCATATCAAGAGTTTCTCTAATAAAAAGTTGTTCTAGTAAGTACGTTTTTCTCAGTTCATAGTTTTGTCAGATCTCTGTCTGGCTGTTAGGTTTATTTCATTAGTTGTTATTATTAACAACCAGCATTAAGACTTTATTCATCTTAATTACTACTACAACATTACTAGCAGTTAAAAGCTTGTTCATTATTATTACTACACTACTAGCAGGAAAGTTTATTCATGATATAATAACACAACAACCATTAGAAGAAGCATTATTAGAAGAAAGCATATTCATTATAAGGTCTTTATCTTTAGTCATTTTTTCCAGTTCTTTTTCATCGATTCTGGCATCTCCAGGGATCGCTATATTATTATTATTATTATTATTATTATTATTATTATTATTATTAATAAAAGAAAAGTAAGACTCCAAAGAACTACCCTCCTTATAAACACCTAGAAAAGAGGGACAGAAGCAAACCACAAAGAAGACAGAAAGACCAATGCAGCCGGAAAAAGCATCTTGCCTAAACTTTGTGGATGATGATCATTTTTCTCGCTCGCCGTCCGTTTTTATCTGCTTCAGTATATTCTATGAAGAGAACTGTTTTAATGACCATGTTTTTGTATATGTACACTTTCCAAACGAAAACTATTTCTTTATCTTTGGCAGGTTCTTAAGGGAATTGAAATTGTTGAAGTGCCTAGCTGATTATTCGTCCTGTGATACAACAGCTATTGGTAATCTGCTTCAGTCTCTCGGACCAGAATTTTGCCAGTACACATACCAGATGTTGCAGAGCGGAGTTAGCAGGGATAATCTCCGTTTCTTGACTGAAGAACAACTAATACAAGAATGCGGTCTCGCTAACAGCATACACAGACTAGAGATTCTGCAAGTCATTAGAGGTATAAAATCCCGGCTAGCTTCTTTTCTATTGATTTCTAACAGAATATATAAATATATCTTAAGTAAAATATTTTTGTCCGGTGAGGTAAAATGTTAACAGGAAACTGCGCATACTAAGGGATTTCCAACATTTACTATGAATGTTTTTAACTTCAGTAATTTCAACGAAAAGCAATTTGCACCGTAGCGTTGCAAATTACGGAGGATGAGTCGAATGTTTTGCAATATTTGCATAAACGCATGTTCTGCGGCGGGTATGTCACGTGTTTAAACTAGTTCAAATCGTGCTCTGCACTCAGTCGAAAAGGATATAAAGTGGTAGTCGTTGCTGTGAACAGTATTGTATGTCGTCGTTCTGTCTGCTGTTGGAACGCCTAAAACATCAACAGCCACAACCGGCTCATTAGGGAACTTTTGTTTTACGAGTTTGAACTCGGCTATAAAGCTGCTCAAGCAACACGAAACATTTGTCATGAGAAAGAGGAAGGTTCCGTGAACCACAACCAGATGGTTCAAGAAATTTCACTCTGGTGACAGAAACCTCGACGATCGGCGAAGGTCAGGTAGGCCGCGAACCGAGGATTCGGAGGCAGTACGCCAAGCCGTAGAGACAAATCCGACAACCAGCACTCTGAGATTATCAGGCGAGCTGAGCATATCACAGACCACCCTGGTTCGTTGCTTTCAGAACCTCGGTACGGTCAACAGGAGCTGTCGCATTGTTCCTCACGAACTGACGCCAGCTGAATCAAACCGCCGAGTGGAAGTGTGCACGAAACTCCTAGAAAACCCACGCGATGTACGTTTCATCAAGAGAATTGTTACGTGCGATGAAAAGTGGGTCTGTTTCCGTAATCCTAACACACAACGGAAGTGGTTGGGCCCGGGCCAGCTTCCAGAACCTGTTGCCAAGCGTGGGCGCTTCGAGCACAAGGTAATGCTCTGCGTCTGGTGGAATTTCAAGGGGATAATCCATCACGAATTTGTTCCTGACGGTCGGACCATCAACGCCAACCTCTACTCTGAACAGCTGGAGCGGATGTATGCCGTTTTGGAGGAGAAATACCCGGCATTGAGGAACAGAAAGCGCTCTCTCCTACAGCAGAACAACACTCGGCCTCATACCACGCGAACGACCCGGGTAAAACTCCAGGAACTTGAGGGCATCGAACCGTACCCAGCATATAGTCCGGGCCTTTGCCCCGTCGGATTATTACATGTTCCGGTCCATGGCCCACTTCCTTCGCGGGCGGCACTTAAACAACCAGGAGGAAGTGGCAGCAGGAGTGAAGGAGTTCTACGCCTTGAAGGACAAGAACTGATACCTCCGTACCTCCGCGTAATCGAAGAACTGGCTGACAGATGGTTAAAGACGGTGCAACACGAATGTCTATACTTTGAATACTAGTCAGCTTTCGCAGGGTTCCCACTCAAAAGTAATAAAAAAATTCCCTGGCTTTTCCAGGTTCTCCAGGTGGTTTTTAAAGTTTTCCAGAGTGGCATGTTGCAAAGAATTGTTACATTTCATTCCATTCCATTCATTTTTCTCACCAAAGCACACACTTGTAAATTCTTTACGTAATTTGTCTTTATAAAATTACCTGCTTTTCATTAATAACAACTAACTGTGTACGTTATTTTCTGTACCAAAGTTCCGTGAACTTTTGTGAATACTACCCACACGGAATTTGTAAATACATTCCCATAGAAACAGGTCATATGCAAGAAAAATTCTGTCAGTTGAATAGTTTCAGTTTTTCTATAACAAAATGCAGCTAAGCTTAATGATGGAATGGCTCTGTTCAAAGAAACATTGTTTTAAGAGAACCAACAGACAAAGGACTTTGATCCATCATTTGGTTGATTCTCTTATGAAGTGTTTCTTCAAGCAGGAGGCATTGTGCCTAATTGTTCCATGTTATAACTGCCTGCCTGCAAAAATTGAACAAAAGCTTAATAACTGGCAATTTTAAAAATTCAATTTTGCATCTTTTTTTAGAGAATAAAGGAAATACTTAATATAACTGAAAGTAAGATCTACCAAATTCTAGGCAGGCAGTAATTGCAAGCAAAAGTTTGAAATCTTGAAAAAATAAGTTTTTTTGGCAAAATAAAGTATCCATTGATTTTTCCAAAAAAAAAAAAAAGGGGGAAATTTTCCCTGAGTTTTCCCTGATTTTTGGAACCATTTTCAAATTCCCTGAGAATTCCAGGTTTTCCCTGTTTTCCAGGTTGAGTGGGAACCCTGTTTCGTCGTAAAGGTACGTATGAAGACATAAAGTGATCCAAATAGTGCAAAACTTTCGACTCACCCTCTGTAGTTACATTTATTCTGATTGACTGGGTATTAACCCCTGACTGGACAACACTTATGCTACACAGTGGCCTATACGGCACAGAAGAAGCCTCAAGGGGAGTGGAATGTATCTATTTATAACAAGGTGTCTCGGTACCTGGACTAACACCGTGACTAACAAATAGATCACCCGCGGTCCCCAATTATTCCTAAGTAAAACTGGAAATCTTGAAAATGTAGGGCTATATACGGAATAAATGCTACTTCCAAAATTGTCAATTATAGAAAAGCTAATACGTCGTAGAATGCTGTTTTTTCTGGGTTATTTCACATGAAAGGGGTCCAAAGCCGTAGAGGTGGGTTCACATTTTGCAATGGGATTCCTAGTTTTGAAAGTATCCCAGGACGCATGTCCAGAACCATCGCCGCCCCGGTGTCAGGGGGCGGCAGATGGCTCCTGTGCCCGAATCCTGGTTGAAGCATAGGTTGTATTAGATGAATTATCTGGGACTGGTCCCACATGAGGAATGGGGGATATGTTTCAAACAGCCTTGGTTTTCTCCCAGGGATGGTAAACTTCTTATAAACCTTAGGGATTAGCTGGTGCTCTAGTTGATTGTCAGTTGTCATTCTCACGGCCTGCTATATATTGTATACACCGTCGTATCAGAATAATATGACCACCTATCTAATAATGAAAATAACTACACTCAGCCCGGATAAGAGCAGCGAGACAGCGTGGCATGAACGCAATGAGGCCCTGGAAGGTTGCCCAAGGCATACGTGCCCATTCGGACTGCAGCAAAGCACGGAGGTCCTGGAGATGACTTGGTTGTGGGTTGGCGCGCCGAATTTGTCGATCCAAATAGTCCCACAAGTGCTCTATGGGATTGGGGTCGGGCGATTTCGCCGGCAAAGGGAGAACGGAGACATCGCTGTCGTATTCCTAGAACCAGTCACGCACCCCTCTAGCGACGTGGCACGGCACATTGTCCTGTTGGTAGACACCATCACCACCAGGGTCAACGTCCAACATGAAGGGATGCATGTGGTCAGCGAGGATGGACAGGCAGCCATTGGCGTTCAGGGAACCATCCAGTGGTACCAGCGGTCCCAGGTGATACCAGGGAAACATCCCCCATACATGCACACTACCACCGCAAGCCTGTACTTGAATGACAAGCGCATCCGGGTGTTGGTTCTCATGCGTCAGACGCCGTATGCGTCACCGCCAGTCACCTCTGTGGAGTAAAAACCTGGATTCGTCGGAGAAGGCAACCTTTTCTCTCTCTTCCATTGTCCAATGACGGTAGTCCCATGCGAACTGCAGGCGTCGTTGCCGATGGAGCTAGGTTAACATGAGCGCCTTGACGCAGCGTCGACTCCGGAGACCCATGGTTTGCTCTACTGTTATCGGGGACACGTACTTGGGTGTCCCAGCGTTCATTAGCGTGGTCAATTGCTGTACTGTTGCGCGTCGGTTACCCTTTACCAGCCGGCGAAGACGACGCTCTCCTCTGGGGTCTATAGCCTTTCGGGGCTCCACAGTTGTGACGTCAGGTGGTAAGGGTGTACCAAAAATGGACCGCTGGCACACAGCGGTCCATTTTTGGTACACCCTTACTACAGCACCTCGTGAACAGCCCACGAAGTCTGCTGTTTCTGAGATGCTTTCACCCTTGGCGCGAAAGCCGATGATCATTCCTCTTTGAACGTCCGTCAAATCACAATCTCTGCCCATTGTGCTCCCGTAACGCACTATGGCTCATCTGTCCTTGCCGGTAGCTTATATCTCCGTGTGGTCGACCTTGTCACGTGCTCTTTGTGACACGCCTGGGCGGGTACACTGTGATTCCGGGGATGATCATATTATTCTAATACGACTGTGTATAGATATATATCGGCTACTAAATTACAAAACTTTTATTTAGTACCAGGTTGGACCACCTTTAGTCCGAATTACAGCACATATGCAGTTTGGCATAGATGTTGGACTGCATCTACGTCTACAGCAAACCAGGCGTTCACCAGGCAGTCCTTTAATTGGCTCACATTGGACGGAAGAAGACTTTTCTCCCGAATCTGCTTTTCTAACACGTCCCATACATTCTCAGTGGGGTTCAGTTCCGGTAATTGTGATAACCAGGGAAGATGATGGAAGTCTCTGTCATGCTCGCTGAACCACTGCTGAACGTATCTTGCGCGATGAGTAATAACATTGTCGCCCCCATGAAACAGTCATCTCTACTGGATAAAAAGTCAACGTTGTTCAAGTACGCCCGACCATCTATTAATACCAAGCGATCTGTTCCGTGCCAACAGAACGTGTCCCACACCATGATACCACCTCCAGAACCTTGGGTTGTGTTCGGCACACGAGTAGAACTTCGGCTCCCGTAGCTCAGAGTATACAGTGTGCACCGCATCGTTCGCTCGTCATCGACGATGCTGCCTGGGCCTCGGACATTAACCTGGATGTGATTTGCGCCGCCGTGGTCAAGCGGTCAGTCTGTACAAAACTGGATAGTCTACGTCGACTTCAGTCATCAATGGCGTGTGGTCTGCAACCGTTTGCTCTTCTGGGGGCTGGTACGTCCGTCGATGATATACTCACGGTACACCCTTGATATGGTTGCCCGGGAACCCTAGGATTCTTACCACTTGGGCCATAGAATGCCCTCCCTGTCTTGCGCCGACAATGCATCCACGATCAAAAACCCTCATTGAACCACGTTTACCCATGTTCGTCGATTGCGATACAATGTTGGGAAGCCCTGCTGTCCGCCAATTTATCGCCTGCGCTCGGTTTGGGTCTGTTCCACTTTGCGTGGGGGTTGCCCATGTCAACTGCCCATCATCCCTATCTCTAATGTTTTGTCTACTGAATGTATTTGCACTTAGCTTGGCAGTATGATCGATATTTTAGACGCAGAAGCCTGAAAAATCCTTGGCTTCTGACCGTTCCTCCAAGTGGGTCCGGGTTCGAGTCCCTCAAGAGGCACGAGTAATGTGTTTGTCTTATGGCACTGGCTCTGCACGCTCCCTGACACCAGTGGCTCTTCATTAGGGATGGGAGACTGCTTGTGACTCTTAGAGTTACTCACTGTGGTAGTTAAACCCCGAACGAGGAAAAAAGCTGAAATGTTTAATATACACTGTATTGGCAAAAGTCACCAGACACCTTGGAGAGAAACACAACATAGCATTTATTGACATACATTAGTACGGTGTCGCTCCACCTTTGGCCTTGATGCACGCACTGACCCTTCGAGGCAAGCTTTCGACAAGGTTTTGGAACATAGCGATAGGTATGCGCTTCCATTCAGTACAAACTGTTGCTTAGTAGTAGGCCTTGGTTCGAAACTTCTTGTGCGGCACTCTAATTCACCCCATAGGTGCTCTATGGGATTAAGATCAGGGCTCTGTGCTGGCCAGTCCACATACTATAAGGAATTATCGTCAAACCACGCAACAGTCCTGGCTTTATGACTCGGTACATTATCCTGCTGGCACCAACAAGGCTCGGTTCCATAGTATTGCCACAGAGTTGGTAGGGCATAATTGTCCAGAATATCGAGGTAGACGTGCTGGTTAACAGGTTTGTCCACGATAACCAATGGGCCGGGACCATACCACGAAAAACACTTCCACACGAGTACACAGCCAGCTCCAAACTTGACCGTAGGAATAGTACACTGGTAGATAGCATTCCCCCGTCTGCCTCCATACCCACACACGGCCATCATACTGATGGATCGTGTATCTGGATTCATCAGTCCATAGGACCCGTTTCCATTGATCTGCGATCCACGATAAATGTTCTTTGCACCATGCTAAACGACGTGTAGCATTCCGAGTGGAGATGAAAGGCTTATGAGCAGCCGCACGACCACGGTAACCCGTGGAATGAAGTTCTCTGCGAATGGTACGTGTACATACCGAGGTTCCAGCATTTTTACTCACCTGTACACTGAGGTCTTGTGCAGTACTCCGTCGATTAGCTGTAACGACTGTCCTGAGGCTTCGACGTCCTCTATCACTGATTTTCTTTGGTCTGCCGGTATGTTTTGCTGCTTCAGGCACGCCATGTGTCTTCATTTTATTCAGTACATCTAAGACAGTTGGCTTGGGTATGTTTAAACGCCTCTCGGATTTTCTTATGGACAACCCACTAATGTAATAACCAACAATCTTTCCTTTCTCAAAGTCAGTTCAGAGACATTTTAACTCAACCTCACAATGCGATATGATCGCGGTCAGCTGCAAGCTTGTTTTTACACCGTTTACAGCTGTACCGCGCATCTTAACAACGCAGCAGTTCCGTTCATTTGCTTTTTAAGGGTGTCCGGTGAGTTTTGTCAATATAGTGTGTGACCTGCTCAAGAGATAGTTTTTCAATTAACTTTAGATTTCCCAACGAACCGTGAATAACGTGGATACTAAATTTCAGAAAAATTTCGATTGGTGGCCTACAGAACTGGTATGATGTTGACATCACCTTGGGCTTCGGAAAAGAAAAAATAACTCAGTAAAACAGTTCGTACTTTTTAGTAAATCTTTTGTGAAAAACGTGTGTTCAATAAGTTCCAAGCCTAACTCTAGGACAATCTTTTTTCTAAAACGCGACTTTGCTTTTCACATAGTCTCCCCTCAGTTGTACAGATCATAAAGCTGGGGAATCCCCGCTGCGAAAAAGTTTATCTTTCTCCTCAAACCAACACTTCATTGCCTCCTTCAATTCCGAATCATCCACAAAACGCCTACTTTGCAGATCTATTTTTCAGATTTTTTGAAGAGGATGAAGTCAGTAGGGGCGAGTTCAGGCGAGTACGGCGGGTTAGAAAGCAGTTGGAAGCCATATTATGTCCTAGCTTGCATGGAAACACCGGCTGTGTGGATTGGAGCATTGTCCTGGAGAAGCGGAACACCCCGTTGCAATTTTCCCCGCCGTTTGCTCTTGATGACTTCACGCAATTGTTGCAATAGCGTGGCATAATAGGCAGCATTTATAGTCATTTTATGAGGCAAGTAATCAATTAAAAGCAGCCCTTCCGAGTCCCCAAAAATGGTGGTCATAATCTTTCCTGTAGATGGTTGTGTTTTGAACTTTTGTAGTGGGGGTTATTCATGATGTTTCCACTGCGTGCTGTCTTGTTTAGTATCGAGGTCCAAATGGTGAAGCCACGTCTCATCACCAGTCACAATGTAGGAATGGAAGTCATCTGGATCGCTGTTAATGTGGTCAAATTGAACCCAACTGGTTCCAAAACGATCATTCTCCATCTCGGGTGTCAACATTCAAGGAACCCATCTGGCACAGACATTTGATGTCCATAACCTCTCATGCAAAATAGTCCAAACACTACGGGTGCTTAAGTTCAGTTCCTCAGCAATCTGTAAGACACGTATTTGCCGGTGTGACATCACCAGGTCCTCTGTGGTCAACTCCACTGAGCGTTCCTCGCGAGGATCGTCTTCCAATGAGTCTCTTCCTTGTTTAAAGTCAGCAGCCCATCTTTTGACTATGGCATATGAATGTGCGCCATCGACGTCATATTCAGTATTCATGCACAGACCATCCGTTCATGAATACTGTGTGGCGTCTCACCTTCCTTCGTCAAAAATTCAATCACCGCTCTGTTCCACAATTTCATCTGTCACCTTATAGACTTCAATTCACTGTGGCGCCGTCTCAAATGCTGATACTGTGAAGTAGCGTGGCTGCTATATAACTGAAGGATGATGCAATACTTTGCAATACTTTGCAATACTTGCATCAGCCGCCAACCACAACTTCGAACGTCAGGCTTATAAATTCCACAATTTCATCTGTCGCTCATCCATTGTCACCTTATAGACTTCAATGCACCGTGGCGCCGTGTCAAATGATGATACTGCGACGTGACGTGGCTCTTATATAACTGAAGGATGATGCAATACTTTATAATACACTGGTGTGAAAAAATTAAGGACGAAGAGGAGAAATTAGCATAACAGCGGAACGAGCAGGCAGAACGAACCGAAAGACCACTCAGGATATAGACTAGGATCCGGTGCGGTAGGGCATGCGCATATATGCAGCATGACGTGAGGGGGGAGGGGAGTGTCGGAAGGGTACAAAGCACACGGGCGATGTACGCTCAGCAATTCGGTGGAAGCTATTGCACGGTGTACATCGATTTGAACGACGTCGAGTTACTGCCACCGTGTGATATGGCCAACAGGCAATCCAGTAGACGACATCTGGATGACTTTACCCGAGGTCACGTCATTGGGAAGTTGGAAGAACGTCGAAGTGTGACTAGTGTGGTCGAGTAGTTCGGGATCGCTCACAGCATCGTTTCACGAGCTTGGAGAGCATTTCAAACGACAGGAACAGCTGTCCGAGAGTTTAGCAGTGGTCGTCAACTAGCAACCACGGCGGCGGACGACCGGTATATTGTCCTACAGGCGAGAAGAGACAGATGGCAGACAGCGGGAGAAATCGTCAGGCACAAGCAACAGACAACTGAACGTCCGTTATCGCGTTTTACCGTGGCCAGGAGGCTGCACAAAGGTGGTCTATGTGCACGACGACCAGTACGGTGTGTGCCATTAACGCCTGCTCATCGGAGACGGCGGTTTCTGTGGTGCCAGGAACACAAGAACTGGACACATCAGCAATGGGGTCCAGTTCTCTTTACGGATGAGAGCCGATTTAGTCTGACGAGCGATTCTGGACGTATACACATCTGGAGAGAGCAGGGAACACGCAGTCACACCTCCAACATCATCGAAAGGGACCATTTTGGAGGTGACGGAGTTCTCGTTTGGGGCGGCATCATGCTTAGTAGCCGTACTGACCTCCACATCTTCCAAGGAGGTTCAGTCACTGGTGTCCGCTATTGTACCGAGGTTCTCCTGCCTCACGTGCGTCTGTTTAGAGGTGCTGTGGGTCCTGAGTTCTTCTTCATGGACGACAACGTTACACCTCGTCGTACAGTGGCTGTCACAAAGCTGTTGGAGAGTGAAGATATTCAACGCATGGATTGGCCCGCAAGGTCCCCGGACCTAAATCCAATCGAACACGTGTGGGACCTTCTCGGGAGACACTTGGCAGCACGTCACCAGCCGCCAGCAAGGATTCCGCAGCTGCGATTGGCGCTACAAGAAGAATGGGCCGCGATGCCTCAACAGCTCCTTGACAACCTCGTCCTCAGCATGGACAGACATAAATCCTGGAATGCAGTCAGGGGTGAACATATCCCCTACTAAAGACTGGATTTTTCTTGGCAGCCGCCTGTCACATAGACGTTTCTGTCTTCTGTCCAGTTGTGCTCGAAGCTACCTTTTCAATAAAGTGCCTTTGTATCCTTTGGATTCCTTGTTTGGACGGTTTTGCTCACTTGTCCCATATTCTTACATCTTGTGGATCTTATGGTATGATTTGAGTCGATGTGGAGCACTTCTGCACGACGTTACATTCGAAAAACCGTCTCGTCCTTAATTTTTGCACGCCAGTGTACCTTATCTAGGTACATCAGGTACAAAAGTACCATTTTTGATTAACTTAAATAAAAAAAAACAAGAAACATTTTGTAAAATAAAAATACATTTATAATCGTTGCTTACCAATGGAAAATCAAAATAGTTGTAGTCGTCGGTTTTTTGACCATAAAATTTTCTCAAAAGTAAGTCCATGTCAAGAGTTTCTATGCGGTTTTATTCGAATGCAAGAAGAGTCAAATTTGACATTCGTTGGTGGCACATCAAAAGCCGCTGTGCGCAGTTTATTCTCGCTAAAACAGAAAAGGTGGATTTGCCAATAAATTATAAGTATCTCTGAAGACTACTCGCTGCTTAAAAATTTTATCAAAAATGACTGAATTTGGGTTTTCTTTCTTCTGTTGACTACTGCAATTTCTTCTGGAGATGGAAGTTTCATACCTAAAGTTTGCAAATATTTGACTTTGTCTAAATCAATATTTTCGTCTTCAGTAATGGAAACTGCAATTAGGAGGTTTTTCATTTTCTACGAATCATTTGCAGGACAGGCGCAAAATTTTTCAGGGCAGGCGCACCCCTGGCTACAGCCCTGGTCACCGGCTTCTTTCCCATGGATGTTTGCTAATTTCGACTCTTGAAGCGGGCCTTTGTTAAACGTCGATAGCTATATGTTGAGGGATTATGATAATTTTGTAAAGAAGATGGGGACAGATTGGATATGGCAGTCCTTCGCAGACGCTTAGAACAGTAAATGATACACCCTAGTGCAATTATTGTTCAACAAGTACACCAGATCGAGCATCGTCGGTGGCAGATTAAAGATTTGTGGTACTCTACGGTCGTCTGTAAACAGCACTCGGTAACGCAATCAACCCATTTAAAAATTACAGTACTCTATTAAAAAAATACTCGTATTTAGTTCAGTTCCTTATATTCAGAAAATGGCCAAAACTGACAAACCTTCACACCTTAAGCCGGTGTTGAATGTTGTGTATCTGCATCAGCAACTTTAATTTTTATATATTTGCTTTCGCTTTTCTCAGTATTCTCTTTCATGTCTGACTTCCACAGGGTTGAAGCAGCAAACTGAAGCTGGAGGTGAAGAAGAGTTGAACCCCAAGTGTTTGGATGTTTTTATCAGTTACAGGCGATCCAATGGATCACAACTTGCTAGGTGAGCATGCTTTTTTTCGGTGGGGAGGGGAAGTATGAAATGTCGAAAAGCGTGCTGTGAATATGCAAGTCATCATCATCATCAAAACAAGCATTCTCAATCCACTGCTGGATAATGGTCTCGCCAAGTCTGTTCTCTTTGTCTTGACAATTCTCTTCCATGTCATTCCGGCATCCTTTCGAACTTCAATGATATATCTCCCACATGTTTTTCTCAGCCTTTTCATGTCTTTTGGTATCATCATCATCATTGTCAACCATTATCAATCCACTGCTGGACGAAGGTCTCTCCAAGCCTCTTACACAACGGTCTGTCTTGTGCCAGTCTCCTCCATGTTACTCCCGCATACTTTCGAATTTCATCCGCCCATCTTACATGTGGTCTTTTGCATCTTTTCTTGTCCCTTGGAATACAATCTAAAATTTCGACTGTCCATCGATGGTCTTCTTCTGGTAATATGTCCAGCCCATTGCCATTTTAGGAATTTTACTCTGATCGCGATGTCTTCCACTCTTGTCATTTTCCTGATCCACGAGTTCCTCTTCTTATCTCTCCTGGTTACACCAAGCATGCACCTCTCCATGCTGCTTTGAGTTGTCTGCAGCCTTTGTATGTCTCTTTGAGTTAAGGTCCACGTCTCTGCACCATACGTAAGCACTGGAAGGATGCATTGATCAAACACTTTTCTTTTAAGACAAAATGGCATATTGCTCTTGAAAATTATGCTGTTTCTTCCAAAAGATCTGCAGGCAAGTTTTATACCCCGATTAATTTCTTCATCAATGTGACCCTCAGTTGATATCTGCTGTCCAAGATAAATGTACGTATCTGTTATCTCCAGCTTTTCTCCATCAATCTATAAATCTTCATTTCTTGTGAAAGCATTGAACATCACTTTTGTCTTCTGAAAGTTCATTTTTAATCCCACTTCTAGCAAGTTCCTGGATCATAGTCTGCAGCTCTGATGGGGTAGTTGCAAAAATGACTACGTCATCAGCAAAACGAAGGTGAGTTAGATAATCTCCATTAATCTTTATCCCTTTGTTTTCCCAGTTCAGTGATTGAAAGACATTTTCCAATGTGGCATTAAAGAGTTTGGGAGATATGGTGTCACCTTGTCTCACTCCCTTTCCAATTTTCATGTGTGCTGTATTCTCAAACAGCCGAATCTTTGCACTAGCATGTTCATAGATGTTATTAATAATGCATGTATATATCATTCGCAACCTTGACACGTGACGCTAATTGGCTGCACTAGCGCTTATTTGCATAACTCAGAGGGTTTTTTAATGTTTTGGTTGATCGGTGTCTATGGTGTCACCCTGTCTCACTGTCTTTACAATTTTTATGTGTTTTGTGTTCTCGAACAATGGAACCTTTGGACTTGCATTTTCATCGGTTTTGTTTAAAATATTAATATATGTATCTTCAATACCATAGGATTTGGAAGACATAACTGCTGTTGGTTTCGCCGAATCAAAAACCTTTTCCTAACCAATAAAAGCCAAACATACTGTAGTTGGAGTTCATATTTATTCGCACTTTCAAGTACCCTGGTGTCCAACATTAACGTAGCCGACCCAGAGGCGTATTGATCTAAGCGCTGGCTTCTGACCATTCGTCCCGGTGAGGCATGGATGCTGTGTTTGTCTTAAAGCACTGGCGCTCTCCTTTACCTGGTACCAGTGGCCCTAAATTAGGGACAGGCAACAGCTTATAGCTCATTGTGTTTCTCACGGTGGTCGTTAAACCCCAAAACAAAATAAAAATTTTAAGTGACAAACACAAAATCATGAATAGTGCAAAATCCATATGACAGGGTTTAATGGCACTTTGTACGAACCTACATACACTGCCTGACAGAGAAAATGTCACACTATGAAGGAATGCTCGAAAACAGACCAAGCTGCACACACACAGATAGCCAAGTAGGTACTGAACAAATTGTCACATACATACTAGGCTCCTGTGGCCGAATATACATCATGATCGATAAGGAGTGTGGCCCCCATTTTGGGCGATACAGCGTTAAATCCGACGTGGCATCGGGGCAATGAGGGACCGAATAGATTTTTGGGGTATCGTGGACCATGTGGTTTTGATCCGAGTCCGCAGTTCATCTTCATTTTGCGGGAGTGGGAGGGTACTCAACCGACGTCCAATCGTGTCACACAGATGCTCGATGATCGAGAGGTCGTTCGTGCTGGACACGGAAGCATCCGCACACCGTGTAAAGCATTCAGGCTAATCCGAGTGGTATGCGAGACGGCCTTTATCCTGTTGGAAAACGGCGTCTGGAATTCCCTGGAGATACGGCAGTGCCAAGGGCCGCAGCACCTCTTCAACATATCCGAGTGCCGTCAATGTGCCCGTAATGCGTACCAGCAGTGAGCGGCTGTTGGCGCTGATAGCACCCCACACCATGATTCCACGTTTCCGGGCCGTGTGATGCTCCACAATGGCGGAGGAATCCGCCCGTTGGCCACGTCGCCTCCAGACTCACACACGGCGATCATCCGTGGTGAGACAGAACCGCGATTCGTCGCTGAACACCACGCTGTTGCATTCGTCACCCCACGCAGCTCTGGAGCGACACCACGTCAATCGGTGACGACGATGGCTCGCTGTTAAGGGTAGCCTTCACAACGGATGGCTGGACAGCAAACCAGACGCACCCAATCGGCGCAACACTGTCCGGGTCGATCTCGGAGCATCCAAGCCTCCTTACGGCATGACGTCGGATGCGACGATAGGTGCGCTCGGACGTCCGTCTCCGTGCTCCGGTCTCCCTACGCTGTTGCACAGATCCTTCCTCAGATCACTGTCTCCAAATGCAACTGACGATTGTGGCATCACGTTGCGTTTCTTCCGCAATACGACGCATCCGGCGGTACGAAGGCCTAAGTGAACTCATCTGTTTACGAAATCCTGTACAGCGGCGTCTTAACGGCATTGGCACCCCTTGTTATTTCTCCAGACACTGTTACATCAGAACCACTCGCTTCTCACGGCCGTGACGACGTCTCGGCTGATGGCCTCACGGTTTGGTTGTCCTCTTATATCTCGCGCCGTTCGTGCGATTGGCCTGCAAATGCAATCATTTGCATAACTTCTACATGTGCACCCACCCTGCAATTTGCACGGTACTGCGCGTACGTCTTTGTGGTGTAGCATTTTCTCTGACAAGCAGTGTTTATCGATAAAGCAGCAATACCCAACACTATAAAAATTTCATCGCCTCATGAGGAGGAAGCACGCACATGACAGCATGACAGACCAAACGTGATGCAGCAAGGATCACGGATTTCAAAGAACTAATAGGAAGTGTGGTTACCCCGAACAGCAACACAGCTCGCACAACGAGCCCTCGTGTCGTTTACAAGGTTTTGAATGAGAACTGAGGCAATAAGTGCCTCTTTTCCACCAAGGCGCGTCGGAGACCAAGAAGAGATATTTAAGGGGTCTGCCGGCTTGCAACTGATCTTCTCATGGCCTCCCAGACATGCTAAAAAATCCCAGACATGCTAAAATCACGGGGGCTACTCCATCCTGTGAATATTTTCACTCTTCGGGGGCTGGTCAATTAGCCGAGCCCTATAAGGATGGGAGTTATCGTCCATATAAAGGAACTCGGGAGCGAACAACTCCCCTGAAAAGCCGCACATAGGGATTTAGGATGTCTTCCTCCAGCGTGCACCGTAATACGCCCATCCCACATGGTCAAAACACCTTTAAAACGATAGAGACACTAAAAAAATCATTACTTCATCTCTAAACGATGTTTGGCAGTGTCGTGACACTTCTTAGGATACGCATTTGTGTGGAACCCCTCGATTTGAGGGATTCTGGACCAAAAGACTTTTTCCGTCTGAAGTTTTAAACGAGCACTGCCAAATTGCTCTTCAAAATTTCTACCGTTTCTTCCAAATGCTTTCCATCAAACTTTATACGCTTATTTACACCGATGAGCAACTACATTATGACTACCCTAGCCTAGAGAAATGAGCGCACCTGAAGACAGAACGGTGGAGCAGGTGAAGTACACAAAGCAGTATATATACAACCCGAGGACCGGCTTTCGGTTAGTAGAGTGTTCGGAGTCAGAATGGGAAAAGCTGCCGATTTATCGTAGTTTGATAAAGGACAAATTGTGAGGGCAGGGCGCCTCGGAACTACGATCTCGGAAATGGCGTGGCTTGTGGGTTGTTCACGTGCGACTGTATTGAGTACGTATCAAAAGTGGTGCACAGATTGCCAAACAACGAACCGTTGTCCAGCCATGTGTCGTCCACAGCTCAATGATGCCAGAGGGGAGCGGAGACTGTCGCGCATTGTTCACAGCGACCGCAGGGTTACAGTGCGACAAATCACCCGTAGCTACAACTGTGGTGATCAGGGCAATGTGTCACAGCACACAGTTCATCGCAGCCTTCTGCGCATGTGCCTGCGCAGCCGAAGACCGAGTCGGGTCCCCATGCTCACTGCACGTCATCGCCAACAACGCGTGAAATGGGCCCAAGATCATCGAGATTGGACCGCGGATTATTGGAAAAAGTGGCCTGGTCTGACGAATCAAGATTCCTGCTGCATCGCGTATACGGCCGAGCGCAGATACACCGATTACCAATGGAGGCTATGGCACCTAGATGCACTGTTGGGCAAAGACAGGCCGGCGGCGGCGGTGTTATGCTGTGGGGGATGTTTTCTTGGGACACTTTAGGCCACATTATCCCAATAGCACAATCCCTGACAGCTGTCAGGTATCTGAACATCGTTGCGGACCAAGTTCACCCATTCATGGCAACTGTGATCCCTGCTGGCGATGGCCATTTCTAACAGGATAATGCGCCATGCCATACTGCCAGAATCGTCAAGGAGTGGTTCGAGGAACATGCTGGTGACTTTTTGTTAATGCCCTGGCTTCCAAATTCACCTGACATGAACCCAATCGAACATTCGTGGTTCGACTTGGAGCAGAGGGTTCGCACTAAACCATCACCACCCCGAATTGTACGGGAACTGGAGGACCTGCTGTTGACATTATGGTACCAGATACCCCAGGATACCTATCGCCACCTCATCGAATCGATGCCTCACCGAATGGCCGCTGTTTTGCGGGCTGAAGGCGGTCCTACAGCTTATTAGGTAGGTGGTCATAATGTAATGGCTCGTCGGTGTATTTCTTCTTCGATGCGGCCTTCGCTTGATATCTGTTGTCCAAAGTAGACACATGCATTAGTTAATTTTAAATTCGTAAGATCTATCGATGGGCAACCTGTAGCCACTTCTAGACAAGTGTCAACCCGGCATTCTCGTGTTGTGTCTCACTGATGGAGCTGTGACGACCAACCACTACCGGTGTAGTTACACCACTGGGATGAGAGCAGATGGTGTCTCACAATAATCAGCAACATAGGTGAGTTATAGCCAACCCCTCTCGCCTCCAAACGACTTCATATCACACAAATATTAATTACCAGTATTAATTAACAAATGTATGTGTGGAATACCAACATGATATCGTAGAACATTTAACAGATGGTACTGTTTCTGTAGAATAGGAGTTGATTCTGTAAAAATATACACTACTGTTTGTGAAAGTTGCAATACCAAGAAAGAGTCGCGCTATTCAAATGAAATTTATGTCACAGATTCTTCATGTTACAGGACATAGCAGATTACATTTGTAGAGCTATACAAGATTTTTTTCGCTTCAAAACTCAGTACCGTGTGAAGCCACCTCGAACAACAATGATAGTCTCTTTCTGCACGGCGTCGCATTGGGTGGAAGAGGTTTTTGATATCGTCCTGGGGAATAGCCTGCCAGGCTGCTTCTATGCCAGACCAGAGTTCATTTGTGGTGACTGGCACTTGACGGACCAGTCGCTTCTATGCCAGACCAGAATTCATTTGTGGTGACTGGCACTTGACGGGCCAGTCGCTTCTATGCCAGATCAGAATTCATTTGTGGTGACTGGCACTTGACGGGCCAGTCGCTTCTATGCCAGCCCAGAGTTCATTTGTGGTGACCGGCACTTGACGGGCCAGTCGCTTCTATGCCAGACCAGAATACATTTGTGGTGACTGGCACTTGACGGGCCAGTCGAATAGCACCGTGTCCCAGACATGCACGATATGGGACATATCGACATGTAGGCCAGGAAAGAAGCGGTATCTGCCGTGCATGAAAAAGGTCTTGGACATTCCGGGCCACATGTGGCTGAGCCTCGTCCTGCTGGAATATAGAGCCAGGGCAACTCCGAAGGATGGGTATCACCTCAACCTCTAAAACATCCCTAATATATCGCTGGCTGTTGATGGTTCCTTTAGTTTGTATCATGCGAGATCGCGAATGGAACCCCATGACGCTTGACGTTGGGCCGGTATGACGTTGCAAGGTGCAGTTCACCCCGGTATCTTCGAACACGTATGCAACATTCATGGTGCATCGAGTTGAATCGTGACTCGTCAGAAAACACGATATGTTGTCATTCAGCGCGCCAATGTTTGTGTTCGAGACACCTTTGCAGCCTGAGGCTTCTCTGGTTGAGGGTCAAAGGAATGCGCAGTAATGGGCTGCTAGCGGCCAGTCCTCTGTTAAGAAGATGACGTCGAACTGCGCGAAGTCTGACGTGTGACAGTGCTCCACTGATGACATAGATGACGTTGAGCTGGACAAAGTCTGACTTGTGGCAGTGCTCCATTGACGACATAGATGACGTTGAACTGGACAAAGTCTGGCTTGTGACAGTGCTCCACTGATGACATAGATGACTTTGAACTGGACAACGTCTGACTTGTGACGGTGCTCCACTTATGGCATAGATGACGTTGAACTGGACAAAGTCTGACTTGTGACAGTGCTCCACTGATGACATAGATGACGTTGAACTGGACAAAGTCTGACTCGTGGCAGTGCTCCACTGATGACGTTGAACTGGACAAAGTCTGAATTGTGATGGTGCTCCACTTATGGCATAGATGACGTGGAACTGGACAAAGTCTGACTTGTGACAGTGCTCCACTGATGACATAGATGACGTTGAACTAGACAAAGTCTGACTTGTGGCAGTGCTCCACTGATGACATAGACGACGTTGAACTGGACAAAGTCTGACTTGTGACAGTGCTCCACTGCTGCGATAACACCGTGGATATCGCTGTACGATCGGACACTGCCATGCGGTTAAGGTGTCTGTCATCGCTTGCAATCGTGCGATTTTGCAGTCCATTTCCCGGATTTCTGTGCGTCCGAGCCCCATCCGTCCTCTGACGTCACGTTCGCATCACTGTATTGGCGTTTCATCCCATACGAGTGGCAATTTCGCGGTAGGAAAATCCAACTTCTCTCATCCCCACAATCCTTTCTCGCTCAAAGTTCGTCAGGTGTTCATAATGCGACCTTCTTCGGCGACGGGGCACAGTGAGACACAAGAACCACCCTTCCAACTCAATGTCGGGTCTTTTCTGACTGCAACATCTCGTTTAAGCCCCCAAGACCGGACAATTCAGAGGGCGCTGCTCTGAAACCGTTTTCACTGACATTTTAATCATTTGCATTTCCCAGTCTATAGTACTAGGGGTGTTCAAATGAAAAGGTACGAAACGACACTGTGGGTATAAATGAAAGACTTTATTCAAAGTATACACCATAGGCCGTAGCACAACGATCCCATTGATTAACGAGCTGAAGGATTCCTTGTTCCCAGAATTCCTGTGGCCGTGACGAGACCCAGTCCTGCACAGCGTCCTTGAGTTCGTCGTCCGAGTGGAAGCGCTTCCCTTTCAGATGTTTTTTCAGGGGACCAAACACATGGAAATCGCAGGGCGACATGTCCGGGCTGTAGGGCGGATGGTCAAGCTGCTCCCACTGGAACTTGGCCAGTTCCGCGTGTGTGACCCTGGAGACGTGTGGACGCGCGTTATCATGGAGCAGAACCACACCCTCCGTGAGCAGCCCCGGTCTTTTGTTCTTGATGGACTTGCGTAGGCTTCGGAGTGTCTCACAGTACACATCGGAGTTAATGGTTCGTCTGTGCTGGAGGAATTCAACAAGTAGTCAATTGGACGGCGCTCTTTATAAGAGCCTCTGCTCTCTCCTGCGCATGCGGGCGCCCGCGCATGCTCCGATCCACGCCGGCGACTCCAGTCGCATCCCTAGATGTGTCGCTACGTTCTCCCATAGCGGCATAGGCAAATATGTTAACGGTTACGTTCTTATGACGTTTCGTACCTTTTCATTTGAACACCCCTAGTACATATGCTTTAAGTTTCAAGCTGATATCAGCAGTCCTTCATAGTGTTGCAATTTTCATAAACAGTAGTGTAATTATTGAATGCTATTCTAGCATATTTTTTCTTTAATCCGTGTACGAAACATATTACAGCAGTGGAATATATTTTTCTTGAATCCAAACGGTATAAAGCAAGAATTGTATTAAACTTGACATAATGAATCGTTGACCATGTACACTATATTGACAAAAGTCACCGGACACCCCTTCAAAAGTAAATGAACGGATCCGCTGCGTTGTTAAGATGCATGGTACAGCTGAAAACGGTATAAAAACAAGCCTGCAGCTGACCGTGATCATATCGCACTGTGAGGTTGAGTGAAAATGTTGCGGCGTTAGAGAACTGACTTTGAGAAAGGAAAGATTGTTGGGTGTTATATTAGTGGGTTGTCTATAAGAGAAATCCAGAGGCGTTTAAACATACCCAAGTCAACTGTTTTGGATGTACTGAATAAATAGAAGACACATGGCGCGCCTGAAGCAACAAAACATACCGGCAGACCAAAGAAAATCAGTGATAGAGGACGTCGAAACCTCAGGAGAGTCGTTACAGCTAATCGACGGAGTACTGCACAGGACCTCAGTGTAAAGGAGAGTGAAAATGCTGGAATCTTGGTATGTACACGTACCATTCGCAGAGAACTTCATTCCATGGGTTAGCGTGGTCGTGCGGCTTCTCATAAGCCTTTCATCTCTACTCGAAATGCTACTCGTCGTTCAGCATGGTGTAAAGAACATTTGTCGTGGATCGCAGATCAATGGAAACGGGTCCTATGGACTGATGAATCCAGGTACACGATCCATCAGTCTGATGGCCGTGTGTGGGTATGGCGGCAGCCGGAAGAACGCTATTCACCACACTGTACTGTTCCTACGGTCAAATTTGGAGCTGGAAGTGTACTCATGTGGGGGTGTTTTTCGTGGTATGGTCCTTGCCCATTGGTTATCGTGGACAAACCTGTTAACCAGCACGTCTACCGCGATATTCTGGACAATTATGCCTTACCAACTCTGTGGCAATACTATGGAACCGAGCCTTGTTGGTACCATCAGGATAATGCACCGAGCCGTAAAGCAAGGACTGTTACGGCGTGGGTTGACGATAATTCCGTATCGTGTGTGGAATGGCCAGCACTCCTGATCTTAATCCCATAGAGCACCTATGGGATGAATTAGAGCGCCGCATAAGGAGTTTGGAACCAAGGCCTACTACTAAGCAACAGTTAGCGGCAGCATTATGTACTGAATGGAAGCGCACACCTATCGCTCTGTTCCAAAACCTTGCCGAAAGCATGTCTCAAAGGGTGAGTACATGCATTGAGGCCAAAGGTGGACCGACGCCGTACTAATGTACGTCAATAAATGCTATGTTTTGTTTCTCTTCTAGGTGTCCGGTGACTTTTGTCAATTTAGTTTAGGTGTTTCCTTAAGACCGCTGTGGATAAAGAACGAATGCAGAAGAGTTTAGGTGTTTTATGACGTACTACATGTCAAGCACGTGTGACAACGACAAATCTGCAACGGTATATTTCGTCCGTGTTGCTTAGTTGGGAGAGCAACTTACTCCAGAATGAGAGGGGCCCTGGTTCAATCCCCGTCACGGACAAATTTGTGTTTTCACGTTGGCGTCCGAGCGTACAAATCGATCTATTGGCCGCTGGGTTCTTCGAAAAATATGTGTTTGTCCCACACATCGTGTGAAATTAATGAAAATTCGTTCTTCGCTTCAAAAAGAAAAGGAAAAAAATTAAGACAGGGATGGTGTGACGTACTACAGAGGTAAAGCACGTGTCACGACGATAAATGTGCAGCGGTATATTCCGTCCGTGTAGCTTAGTTGGGAGAGCAGCTTACTCCGAAGTGAGGCTGCATCGGATTCGATCTTCGTTACGGACAAATTTGTGATTTTCAAGTTTCTGATGGACATTTGTTGAATTTTCGATATTATTTTAACTTGTAAAACAGCGAACCATAAAAAAACAAGTCCCAGTCTTCAACTGAAATTTTCCTTCTTCATGTTCGGTCATTTAACCAAGGAGGTTAGAAGAAGAGGAGATGAAGGGGACCCGTTTTGAGTGAAGACAAAACAGATCAGCTGTTTCTGTCCTCTCTCTGAGGTGGTGGGAGTCTGCGCTGTGAGAGTTCGAAAACGTGACGTCACTTCCTGTGGCTTAAGAAGTTTTGCTTAGCACATGCAAACCAAGGATGGAAAGAAGGAATATTTCGGACTTCTTGTTTCTTAATATTAGGCTTTTGGTTATATTTTAAACATGGTTACTTGCACATGGGCAGTATGCAAGTAACCATGCGCACTATGCACTTCCGCTCAAAAAATCATTATTTTGTTCAATTTTTTAAAGAAATACCAACACATATTTTCCTGTTTTTTCTGGAATTTTTTTATTATGGGAATGAATACTTCAGCCTCAATTGTTTTCATGCCTGTATGGGTAGAGTAAGGTTCCGAAAAACCCGTTCAAAATCGCGATTTCTCCATAGAGATATACAGGAGATTCTTAGGTTGGGAGCATTGGCGTAGTCAGCTGATAAAAAGTGACGTCACGCCAGGAGTACAGGGAGAGGGCTGCTGCCAGCTTCTCTTTCTTCTAACCTCCTTGCATTTAACTTACTGAGACAGCTTCACATCTTTTCAGTGCTTCTCTTTTTAACATACAGGTTTCCATTCATTCTAATATTAATTGTTTTAACATTTTGTTTCTTTTCTTTCTTAAAGCCTGCTCAAAGTACACCTTCAACTGAAAGGCTTTTCAGTGTTCATCGACGTCGAAAGACTAGAAGCGGGGAAATTTGACAATCATTTGGTAAATAGCGTTCGACAAGCCAGACATTTTTTGCTTGTGCTGACAGCTAATGCTCTCGACAGGTGTATTGACGACACTGATTGCAAAGACTGGGTGCATAAGGTAAGGATACTATCTCATCTTTTATTCTTGCCTATGTTAACTGCCTGAAAAACGATATAATCTGTTGTTCGGTGGGTGAGGTGTTAGAATGCCAGGATGATGCCCACACCATCCACTGACTTAGAAACTTTTATAGATGTACGCAAACGTCAGTCAAATGCAAAATGTGTGGTCACGTGCGTAACCGCGTGATCCAGGCAGCCATTTAAGACTGCTGCTTGTCAGTAATATTGATCAAAATCTTTCGGAGTTCGATAATTCCTCATGTTGCCCTGTGACGTACCACAGAGGTAAAGCACGTGTTTAGACGTCAAATCTGCAGCGATACATTCCGTTCTTGTAGCTTAGTTGAGAGAGCAACTTACTCCGGAATGAGGAAAACTGTTTGGGTGGAGCGAGGATTTTGAAAACTGACTGGTTTCTCAAAAGGTGAGATACAACCCACATTGCTTGTCAAAGTGGCGTAACTCTGTCGCGACGACAATCTGTCAGGAACGAGATCTCCGTCGTCTCAGAAGGCTTGTACGGAGAAAAAGGACTTCCTGAATGCAGCAATTGACCGAAGCATTCCATGAAGGCTGTTCCCGGCCCATATCTCAACGAACTATGCGCAAGGAATTGGGAATCGCATGCCTATACAGAAACCAGTGATTTCTGCGAAGAACCGGAAAGTTCTGCACAGTGTTGTCACAAACATCGTTACTGGACCCTAGAAGACTGGTAAAAAGGCATGTGGTCAGACAAGTCGCGGTGCACCTTGTCCTGTACCGGCGGTAGGCAGAGAGTTCGGTGGGATCCACATGAAGAAATGGGCCCAGCTTTCTTTGTAAACACAACTCGGGATTCTGGAGATGGTGTCATGGTGCGGGGCACGTTCTATTGATACGGAACGGGTCCCCTAATATTACTGGAATGCCGGGTGTCCTCCAAGGAATATTTGAACATTGTTGCCAATTAAGTCCATCCTGCAATGTTGACTTTTTATCCAGCAGGTGACGGCTGTCTTATGGACGACAATGCTACTGTCCATAGCGCAAGATATTTTCAGCAATGGTTCAGCGAGCGTGGCAACGACACTCGCCATCTCTTTCCTTTGGCCAAGAAAATGTCGAATCTGAGCCCCATTGAGAATGTATGGGATATGTTAGAAAAACAGATCCAGGAACTAAGTATTGAGACGCACTTGCATGAAGTATGATATTCATTTTGGCATTAGATCCAGAAAGCTATTCTCACTTGTTAAGAAATACCGAGAACAACCTGATATTTTGTATAAATGGGGCGTATACACTGAGTGGCACTTTATTATGACCACCCCCTCAGTACTTCGTTGGACCACCTTTTGCCTTTAATACGGCGTCGATTCTTCGTGGCATGGACTCCACGAGATGTTGATAGCTGGTTTGTGGAATCTGAGACCATGCTTGATGAATAGCACTTTCCAGGAGTATGAGATTGCAGGGTTGTGGATTCAGCTGTCTGATGGCTCGTTCAACTTCATCCCACAAATTCTCAATGGGGATTACGGGGGCCACCTAAGCAAAGTAAACTCACCGGCATGTTCCTGAAACCAACCCTGTACAATGCGAGCACTATGGCAAGACGCATTATCTTCTTGAAAGTCACTGGGATAAACCATCCACATGACAGGATGCACTTGGTCCGCAAAGATATTTAGATATGATGTGCCAGTCAGAAGTTGATTAACACGAATTAAAGGGCCCAAAGCATGCGAGGAAAACATTCCCCAAACCATAGCGTTGCCTCCGCCAACTTGAAGGGTTGTGGCAATGCATTTGGGGTCCATGCTTTCGTGCTGTTTCCGCCAAATTCTCACTTGGCCATCGGCATGGTGCAACTAAAAACGTGATTCATCGGACCACATAATTTGTTTCCAATTATCGACTGTCCAATCCCTGTGCTCCTGTGCGAACTGGAGACTTTTTCTCTTGTTAACTGCAGACAGCAAAGGTGTTCGAACAGGGCCTTCGGCTGCCATATCCCATTCGATGCAGTGTACGGCGAACAGTGCGTGCAGAGATCATTTGAGAGGATCCTTGATTAAGATGGTCTGTAATTTGCTGCACTGTTGCCCTTCTGTTGTCTGTTACCAGTCTGGACACTCTCCGTTCCGCCCGAGCAGTCACTAGTCGATGACGACCACACGTTGCACGTAAAGACCCAGTTTTTTGGCTGACAGTCCAGTCTTTAAACACTTTAACAACAGCTGCTCTAGAACATTTCACGAATGCGGCGGTTTCGGTGATACTCGCACCATGGCTCCGAGCTCCTACAATCATCCCATGTTGAAAGTCCGTCAAATCGCATTTTTTTACCCATCTCGTCACCCAAAAATCACTTCTACTACTGTCGCAAGCACTAAGCTTTCCCTTTTTATACTAGCCTCGCCCTCTGGTGGCAACAGCGTGCAGCCATAGCTCATTTGCTTACAACTATCAGGTGGACATAATAAAGTGGCCACTCAGTGTATAATATACCTTTAATAGATGTTTCCAATGGTGAACACGCAAGTAACTACTTGGACTCTACAAGACGTAGCCTTGAGACTCGAGTGAAGGAACATAAATACGACATCCGTGCTAACCACAGTAATACAGCCCTCGCCAGAAATGTAACACAAGGAACTGTTCAACCAGACTGGAACAACATTAAATTGTTACATACCCCCGCATCAATATACTCGTTGCATATAACTGAAAGCTTATACATCGAAGCTTTCGGAGACTGCTGCTGTAACAACTCCTCAGTTGACTTACCTTGGATTTGGAAATGACTTATTACAGCTATGAACTTGCGAAATAATATTTCTTGTTAACCATGTGAACTATGACAAATATATATATTCTGTATACTTTTGCACCCTGTTTACCATAATCCCACATGGATCTGGTCTGATTTGTGATTTAGCCATGATGTGGTGGCAACACTACGATACCCTTACGACGCTGCTCCATACTTGGCACGTCATCACACCCAGACGTATATATGGGAGCACACTGTCAGCAATTGCTCTCCGAGCCGCTGATGGCTTAGTGGTTAGCGATTCAGACTATCTATGCAAGGTCCTCAGGTTCGAGCCTGGGCTGATCTTTCAGAGATGGTGTGATTTACTAACAATCGCTGAATATCTGCAGTGCATCGGACCAGAACGTTAAGTGACAGCCCCCAGACTGGACCCACTGGTTAAATGGGTATCCTTTCCTATGCCCCACCTGAAATTCTTTCACCCCTCTATGTGCAATATCGTACTTGTACGGTGGCGCCATCTACTGTTCTCTAATCTCACTACAAACTGTTCTGTCAAAGTCGCTAGACTTGTTCTCATTCCTTCCGTTTCTGTGTCCTGCCCAAAAGGCGATCTCGCTGTAGGTGGCTGGGACCTAAACTCTACTCACTGTGGACGGAAGTCCTACAAGAAAATGACAAAAATACTGCAATTGCTCTCCTCCATCTGAAGACGGGTGCGACTGTCGGCCCAAAAGAGCTTATGGGTTTTTAATCTTTTTAACTATGTAAATATCTATCATCTTTTAAAATTAAATTATCGTGCAAAGACGGTGTATGTTTTTAATGTATTGCATATGGCATGAAAATTTCACTAGTACCAGGAACTAAGTCCTCTTTCATCAAATTTGAGCCAGTTAGAGGGTTATCTAGTGAACGCCCTTTATCCTGTAGACGTAGATGCAGTCCAACGCCTTGTAGAATCTATGCCAAATCACATACGTGCTATAACTGGGGCTAAGGGAGGTGCAATGTTCGTGAAGATATGGCTCTCTGAACGCTACATAAATCAGTACTCAAAAACGTCACCTACAATGAAAACAGTAGTTTTCCAAGAAAACGTCAAGAAAAGGTTACTTAGACATCGATTCCTTGATTCTGTCAACAGATGTAGGACAGTAACATTCCAACAGAACAGAACCCCTTAACTCGAACGTTAAACGTATCAGATTAGTTGTAAGCTTCGGAACTAAATAACATTAATTGGTAGCACTCTTAACGTTAAATCATCGTCATTGTCAACCATTATCAATCCACTGCTGGAAGGTCTCCCCAAGTTTCTTCCACAACATCTGTCTTGTGCCAGTCTTCTCCACGTTACTCCCGCATACTTTCGAATTTCATCCGCCCATCTCCCATGTGGTCTTCTTCTGGGTCTTTTCCTGTCCCTCGGAATCCAACCTGAAATTTCGGCTGTCCATCGATGGTTTGTCCTTCTGGCAATATGTCCAGCCCATTGCCATTTCATAGATTTAACTCTCATTATGATGTCTTCCACTCTTGTCATTTTTCTGATCCACGAGTTCCTCTTCTTATCTCTCCTGATTACACCAAGCATGCACCTCTCCATGCTTTTTTGAGTTGTCTGCAGCCTTTGTATGTGTCTTGTAGTTAGGGTCCACCTCTCTGCACCATATGTAAGCACTGGAAGGATGCATTGATCAAACACTTTTCTTTTAAGACAAAATGGCATATTGCTCTTGAAAATTATGCTGTTTCTTCCAAAAGCTCTCCAGGCAAGTTTTGTACGCCGATTAATTTCTTCATCAATGTGACCCTCACTTGATATCTGCTGTCCAAGATAAACGTACGTATCTGTTATCTCCAGCTTTTCTCCATCAATCGATAAATCTTCATTTCTTGTAAAAAGCATTGAACATCACTTTTGTTTTCTGAAAGTTCATTTTTAATCCCACTTCTTTACTCTTGTCAGCAAGTTCCTGGATCATACTCTGCAGCTCTGATGGGGTAGTTGCAAAAATGACTACGTCATCAGCAAAACGAAGGTGAGTTAGATAATCTCCATTAATTTTTATTCCTTTGTTTTCCCAGTTCAGTGATTGAAAGATGTATTCCAAAGTGGCATTAAAAGAGTTTGGGAGATATAGTGTCCTTTTGTCTCTCTCCCTTTCCAATTTTTATGGGTGCTGCATTCTCAAATAGCCGAATCTTTGCACATGCATTTTCATAGATGTTATTAATAATATTAATGTATGCATCTTCAATACCGCAGGATTTCAAAGCCATTGTAACTGCGGATGGTTTCACCTAATCGAAGGCCTTTTCATAACCGATAAAAGCCATGCATAATGGAAGTTCATATTCCCTCGCTCTTTCAATTAGTTCTCTCAGTACGTGGATATGATCTATAGTGCTGTTGCCACTCCTGAATCCTGCTTGTTCTCTTGGTTGAGCCATGTCCATTGTTACCTTCAAGCAGTGTGAAAGAACTTTAGTGACGATTTTATAAACAACTGATAGGAGGTTGATAAGTCTGTAGTTCCTGAGGTCCTCAATGTCACCTTTTTTATGTAGCAGGATCATTGTAGCACTGTTCCAATCCTCGGGAATCTTCCCTTCATTAAGGCATCGAGTGAAAACTTGGTCGAGTACTGTTTCAATTTCTCCACTTGCTTCTTGTATGATGTCTACAGTAACTCCATCTTCTCCTGGAGCTTTTCCCAGTTTCATGTTCTTGATTGCATGTGCAACTTCTGCTGGGAGGACTGGAAGAACTCTGGCGCCTTTTGTAATGTCTGGAGTACATGTATCATCCCTTTCATACAGTGCTGAGTAGAAATCTTTCACTCTTGTCAAAATTTCACCTCTATTTCTTGTTACAGATCCATCTTCTTTTCTCAGTGCCATAATCTGTTTCCTTCCCTTACTGAGATGTCCCTTTGCTATCTTTAGGCTTTGGTTGTTTTCAATTGCTTTCCTCACTAGTTCACAGTTGAATTTCCTTACGTCTTCAGTGATACTTTTTCGTACCGTCTTGCATAGCTTTATATATTCCACTTTGGAAGTCACATCTCCTTTAGCTGTCCTCATGTCTCTTCTTTTTTTTTTTTTTGCATCAGAATCTTGGTTTTTCCTGATAATTTGTTCGTATTTTCTGATCCCTATGTTTCCACATCTGGAATACCACAAGGCTCTAATTTAGGACCACTCCTGTTTTCCATATACATTAATGACCTTCCTTTTTGCATTGATTGCCTCTCTCTCTCTTGTTTGCTGATGATCTCAAGCTATATCGCATTGTACAGACCCCTGATGACTGTCTTGCTCTTCAAACTGATGTCAATAGCCTGCTTCAGTGGTGTACACTAAACCACCTCCACCTCAACATCTCCAAGTGTCATGTCGTTTCCTTTTCGTGGAAAAGAAACCTAATTCTTTTTACTACAAAGCTGGCGACTATACTCTTAGCCGGACAAACGAAGTCCGGGACTTGGGAGAAACGTTTGAGTCGAACTTGGACTTTAAAAGTCATATCAAAAGAATTGTACGTACAGCGCACAGAAATCTTGGATTTATCATGCGACATTCCAAGTATGTATTTCTCGAATACTCAGACACTTATTCGCATTTTTGAGACTAGGATTAGATCCTCACTGGAGTATGCGGCGATCATTTGGAGCCCTAGCCTTGTAACTCTAGTAAATGAAATCGAGAAAGTTAAAAAAAAAATTCTTAGACAGCTTTTTTACAAAACGACTGGTGTTTATATAACGAACATCCGGACGGCTGACCTTCTGACATTTTTCAAGATGACCTCTCTGCAATCGAAAAGGAAGGCTCTCCAACTCAAGTTCCTGTACGGCATCATCAATGGAGAGATTGATGATACTCAAATTGTAAACCAATTAAGTTTCCGTGTCCCACGTTTACCGAGGACAAAATGTGAACTATTTGCAGGGCCATTTTGCAGAACTGATGCTGGAAAAATTTATCCGTTATGTAAAATGTATATAACTCACTTGAAGAATGTCTGGATATTTTTAATGTAAGTAATAATTTTTTCATAAAGCATGTTTTGCAAGACTGTAAATATCACTTTGTAATTATCACTGTAAGTATAACTAGAGCAATTCCTGTAACTATATATACCATCTGTAGGGATGTGTTTACAAATAAAATAAATAAATAAACCTTGTTACGCGTGGGTCTCCGGGGTCGACGCTGCGTCAAGGCGCCCATGTTAACACAGATCCATCGGTAACGTAGGATGGGACTACCGTCATTGGACAGTGGAAGAGCGGGAAAAGGTTGCCTTCTCCGACGAATCCAGGTTTCTACTCTACAGAAGTGACGGGTGGTGGCGGATACGGCGTCAGATACACGAGAACCAATACCCGCAGACGCTTGTCGGTCAAGTACAGGCTGGCGGTAGCAGTGTGCATGTCTAGGGGATGTTTTCCTGGTATGACCTGGGACCGCTGGTACCACTGGATGGGCCCCTGAACGTCAATGGCTACCTGTCCATCCTCGCTGACCCCATGCATCCCTTCATGTTGGATATTTACCCTGATGGTGATGGTGTCCACCAACAGGACAATGCACCGTGCCACGTCGCTAACGGGGTAGCTCACTGGTTCCAGAAACACGACAGCGATGTCTCCGTTCTCCCTTGACCGGCGAAATCGCCCGACCTCAGTCCCATAGAGCACTTGTGGGACTGCTTGGATTGATGTGCGACCCACAATCAAAGAATATCTATCGAGAAGAAGTTAAGGCTCAGCGAGACGTAAGTAGCGCAGCTATATCTTCAAGGAAAACATGCAGTGCACAGAAGTCAACATGCAGGCTGGTCGGCTGATGCCGGAGCAGACTGCGCATGCGTATCTTCAATTCTTTGGGTAAAGAACAGTCAGCCGTCAGCCGAGCTACTCAGACTCACAGCACGTGATTGTAACCTTCTCGGTAGCATAATCACTTCGTAAATCGGATATGTTAATTTTGTTACGCTAATCGGGTTAGTTAAGGCCTTTGTTTGTTCTTCAGTTTTTCAGAAATATTTCCAGTAACGCCAAATACACTGCTGGCCACCCAAAATGCAACACCAAGAAGGAAGCATCCGATTGGCCTGAAAATCCCAGCATGAGTCGCCCGCGAGAGGACATGGAAACGATTAGCATTGCATGGCATATGAAAGTCATGTGCGCCCGGCACGCCACCGAGAAGCACTATAAGAAGGGTGCACAGAAGGCGGGGTGTAAGTAGTGGAAGCGTGTTGTGCTGCCGAACCTGTGCGTGTGAAGCTTCCTGATGCCTCGTCGCAGAATACGGCAGTCATTCCAGCACGTTTCGGAGTTCGACAGAGGACGAATAGTGGCTTATCGCGATAGCGGTTTATCGTACACAGACATCGGTGCCCGTGTGGGACGACATCCAGCCACAGTGAGGCGAGTACGTTTTCGGTAGGTGCAGGAGGAACGGACGGACCGACGTGAGCAATTGCCGCAGCCGCGGCACACCACCGAACAAGAGGACCGCCATGTTGTGCGGCGGGCATTGACGGCTCGCACCGCCACATCACGAACGTTAGAGCAGGAATTAGGGTGTGTTGCGCAACAACCTGTGTCAGCACGTACCGTTCGACGTCGTCTGCAGGAGCTGGGACTTGTCGCACGGCATCCATTGCTCCGATTACCATTGACGCTACACCACCGGCAAGTGCGGCGGCAATGGGCCGTTGAACGCCGCACCTGGACTACGAAATGGCACGATATTGTCTTCTCCGACGAATTCCGTTTCTGCCTGCAATACCACGATGGTCGGATGCGCGTATGACGCCACCGCGGCGAGAAACTGTATGACGCCTGCATTATGCATTGCCATACCGGTCCGTCGCCTGGAGTTATGCTTTGGGGCGCAATTGGATATGACACCCGCACCCCTCTGGTACGCATCGCCGGTACACTCAACAGCCACCGCACCATCTCCGACGTTTTGGAGCCGGTAGTCCCCCCTTACCTGCAGGACCTGCCAGCGGCCACGTTTCAACAGGACAATGCGCGCTCGCACGTGGCACGCATCGTGCAACAATTCTTCACGGCCCACCAGGTGTCACTGCTGCCGTGGTCCTCCTGTTCTCCCTATATGTCGCGCATCGAACACGTCTGGTCGCTGATCGGCAATCGAGTGGCCCGGTGAGCACCACCAGCGGCTACGCCTGATGAACTGTGGCAACGTGTGGAAGCAGCCTGGACCGACATACCCCAAGCCCACATCCAAAGCCTCTTTCGTTCGATGCCACAGCGTGTAGCGGTCGTTATTGCCAGCCATGGGGGGCACACGAACTATTGATGTCTGTGTGTTCCGCAAGTCGCACGGGCCTGTAAGCTCAATCGTTTTATCTTTGTATCTGTTGTTATGTGTCCAGTAAATCTGGCTTTGTTATCTCGTGTCCTTCTTGGTGTTGCATTTTGGGTGGCCAGCAGTGTACTAGGGAATGTCTGCATTTTGTACGGATCCATGGGCCTAACTGTAATATTTGCTGAAATTTAATTTAAATAGTAATACTAAATTTAATTTGATAGTAATACAAGAACAACAAAAAACTGCTCTAAGCAAATAGTCATCAGATCGAAGGAAACCATCATGGATCAAAGAAAAGCTTCACTGCCGTAGTTCCCTTTAACGTGTTTTGCTCCTGAATGTTAACTTTCCTGCAGAGCATATTATCTCTTAAGATGTGGTGGCGCTGTTGCCGCCTGTTTTACGTTATCTCTATGAGATATTCTTTGCCACAATCACGTCATTGCCCGGACCCCCTTGCTCTGCTGCAGTCCGAATAGGCACGTGTGCCTCGGGCAACCTTCCAGGGCCTCATTGCGTCCATGCCACGCCGTCTCGCCGCTGTCATCCGGGTCAAGAGTGGTTATTTCCATTATTAGGTAGGTGGTCATATTATTCTGATACGACTGTGGGTATAGATAGATAGATAGATACGCAAAAAATGCCGATGTAACGAAAATTGGTAACGGTGCGTCATTGCCAAAACCATTGCTGAAATCTGATCGTATCGCATTCTGTCCTATGAAGTGACGCAATAATAGTTACTTTCACTGTTACACAATAACATATTTTACTAAACTATCGCCGAACATTATTTCATCACGTTTTACATAAACGTAACAATATCTCATGGCAATCTGCATAAATTACGAGAGCCTGATGCTATATGTGATAAAAACCATTACAAAAATGCATTTTGATGCTATGCATCTTTCGTGACAATAGCTAAGTATCCTGCGTAGCGCAATTTGGCTGCCTCTCGACTCCTCCGAAAAAGGTATTACCCGCTACTGATGAGAGCTTTAAAATGATGTATAACACGATGGTGTGTAACCTGTAGATATCTTAGACCAAAACTTACCAATCCCTCTCACTAATGATTCAGTTTTTCTTTCTATCTTGAGGTTAGACTTTAGCTTGATGGACTTTCGTACCTACATCACATTTTATCGGTGTCAGGGTTGTTTCTTACGTTCGTGTAAATCTGAATAATATACACGGTCATTATTGTAACAACTGCAGTGCATTTGACAGCTGCTGGAGGGTGCGTGGTGGGGGATCCATAGAGCGAACAACACGATCGAGGTGGTCCGAGAGATGCTCAATTGCGTTTAGGTCTGGGGAATTTGGGGGCCAGGGAAGTACTTTGAAGTCTTCATCGTGCTCTTCCAACAATTATCGGGCATTTCTAGCTGTGTGACACGTCCCATTGCCGTACTGGAAGATCTCATTAGCTCCAGGGAAGACAATCAGCATGTATGGGTGTACGTGGTTTGCAAGGATGGATTCATAACGAATTCGGTCTATAGTACCTTCCACAAGTATGAGTGGACCCAGGGAATGCCACGAAAACATTCCCCAGACCATAACGCTGTCCCCACCAGCTTGTGTTCTTCCAGTATGGTTGAACAATGTTTGTTATCCGATGTTTCTCGTCTTATACGCCAACGTCCGTCCGTTCGATGAAGCAGAAAACGTGACTCATCGGAGAAGGCAATCCTTTGCCAGTCAGCGGAAATCTAATTCCGATACTGCCGTGCAAATGCAAGCCTTTTCTGATGATGAACCTTCGTTAGCATAGGTGCAGCGGCCATCCGTCTGCATCGGAGCCCCATACGCAGCAAGGTTCGCTGAACTGTCGATTTAGACACACTCCCGGTAGCCCCCTAGTTCATTCGGCCAGTGAGTTGCTCCATTGTGTCGATCGACCCTCACGCACCTTCGAAGCCGACGTTCATCTCTCATATCAATGGCACGTGGTTCCTCCGCAGTTTACACGTCACTTATTCGCAATGGTGCCATTTCTCCAATCAAGATGCACTTTAGCTGCAGCAGCACGCGAACTGTTTGCAAACTGCGCTGTTTCAGAAATACTACCACCCTTGGCCCGAAAGCCGATAATCATGCCTTTTTGCAAATCTGATAAATAGCTGCTTTTATCCATGACAGCAACGAGTGATATGTTTTCAGATCAAATGATCAAATGATTATATGTAGAGGATTTTAGGAAGGGAGTGTCTGACCCCAGGTCTTAAACAACCCTTAGAAATAGGAAGCTAGGAGATTTGGGCTACAGTGCCCGATAGGAAAGTGACACGGAACCGAGGTAGAAGACGCCCTTATTTACTACCGGGGTCCGACGGCTTAATGTGTCCATCAGATCAGATCAGATCATATGTAGAGGATTTTAGGAAGGGAGTGTCTGACCTCAGGTCTTAAACAACCCTTAGAAATAGGAAGCTAGGAGATTTGGGCTACAGTGCCCGATGGGAAAGTGACACGGAACCGAGGTGGAAGACGCCCTTATTTACTACCGGGGTCCGACGGCTTAATGTGCCCATCAGATCAGATCAGATCATATGTAGAGGATTTTAGGAAGGGAGTGTCTGACCCCAGGTCTTAAACAACCCTTAGAAATAGGAAGCTAGGAGATTTGGGCTAGAGTGCCCGATAGGAAAGTCACACGGAAGCGAGGTAGAAGACGCCCTTATTTACTACCGGGGGCAAGTACCCGGGGTCCGACGGCTTAACGTGCCCATCAGATCATATGTAGAGGATTTTAGGAAGGGAGTGTCTGACCCCAGGCCTTAAACAACCCTTAGAAATAGGAAGCTAGGAGATTTGGGCAAGAGTGCCCGATAGGAAAGTCACGCGGAAGCGAGGTAGAAGACGCCCTTATTTACTACCGGGGGCCAGTACCCGGGGTCCGACGGCTTAATGTGCCCATCAGATCAGATCAGATCCTATGTAGAGGATTTTAGGAAGGGAGTGTCTGACCCCAGGTCTTAAACAACCCTTAGAAATAGGAAGCTAGGAGATTTGGGCTAGAGTGCCCGATAGGAAAGTCACACGGAAGCGAGGTAGAAGACACCCTTATTTACTACCGGGGGGCAAGTACCCGGGGTCCGACGGCTTAACGTGCCCATCAGATCAGATCAGATCCTATGTAGAGGATTTTAGGAAGGGAGTGTCTGACCCCAGGTCTTAAACAACCCTTAGAAATAGGAAGCTAGGAGATTTGGGCTAGAGTGCCCTATAGGAAAGTCACACGGAAGCGAATTAGAGGACGCCCTTATTTACTACCGGGGGCCAGTACCCGGGGTCCGACGGCTTAATGTGCCCATCAGATCATATCAGATCATATGTAGAGGATTTTAGGAAGGGAGTGTCTGACCCCAAGCCTTAAACAACCCTTAGAAATAGGATAGGAAATTCACACGGAAGCGAGGTAGAAGACGCCCTTATTTACTACCGGAGGGCCAGTACCCGGGGTCCGACGGCTTAATGTGCCCATCAGATCAGATCAGATCCTATGTAGATGATTTTATGAAGGGAGTGTCTGACCCCAGGTCTTAAACAACCCTTAGAAATAGGAAGCTAGGAGATTTGGGCTAGAGTGCCCGATAGGAAAGTCACACGGAAGCGAATTAGAGACGCCCTTATTTACTACCCGGGGGCCAGTACCCGGGGTCCGACGGTTTAACGTGCCCATTCGATGCACCACGGGATATTTAGTGAATCAAGCGTTCGTACCTGCCTGGGATCGAACCTGAGGTCCTTTCCGTGGCAGTCACGAACGTTGCCCACTAGGCTACCCGCGGCCCTAATATGTTTTCAGAATGCCTACAGCACACCTTATATACCCTCCAAGCCAGCTCACAACACGTGCCTTTTTTCATTGGCTACGCGGCGCTGTTGATGTCAAAAGTAGGAGGTGGTCAGAATAATGTGACTCGACTGTGTATAATAATAATAATAAATATTGTTTTTGAAAAACTAAACAGTCGAAATGCTTACTATTGCCGCCGCCATAGTTTAGTAAATATTTGATTTTATGACTCACATATCTTCTTTCATTGGTTTTACGACAATAACATTCGTTAATCCACCTACCGCTCAACGTCAGGAATTAATAAACCTTATTGTTTTGATTTAATTCCACTTAGCTTGTACCAGACTGTGGCTCGTGAAGCAAATAAATGCAATGTGTTGTATGTAAATAAATGTTTACTCTGGAATCACTCGTTTTATTTCACACCCACAAAGATCTTGGCATGCGAAAGATGCATAGCATAAGTTATCGACAAACAGGGTACTCTATCGATTCCTTTTTTAGCACGTCTTTTGTAAAAAAAGATCGTGCTTATGTTATCGGCTTGTCCGCCTGTAGACACGACGATATCTCTGCAACTATTAAGTACGATTTGAAAAATTCTTTTTGCATTGGGAAGCTTGAAATATGCGAATGATGATCTTTCATTTTGTTTTGTTTTTTGCGATGTACAATTTCGCCGCTAGAGGGCGTAAATGCAGATGATGTCGAATTCAAAAATACGTTTTATTCCATATATTTGCTTCTATACATCCGATTGAAAAACTTCTTTTATCTTTCGATTCCATTTATGTCGAAGACTATTTTAGATATAGTTACTTTTTCAAATTACACATAGATTTTCCGCTAGGGGGCGTAAAAGTAAATTACATTTTCCCCGATAACACTTCTTCTAAAACTCCGATTTGAAAAATTATTTTTTCAGCTGATACAGCTCCTGATGGAAAATCTTTTGCACATAATTTCTAATTTTTGGTAAATAATACTTTGGCCACCAGTAGGCGTAAGTGTTAATTTTTGCTTCTGATATATTTTGCCATAAAATCTGAGCTTCTAAAATATCGATTGAAAAACTTCTTTCGTGGACTGATGCCAATCACGTCGATAAACGTTTTCGGAATATTTTCTTGTTAAAATATTCCATGGTTTCTCCGCCAGGGGCGTAGATGTATATCTTATTTTTGTCAATATCTCTACTTCTAGGAATCCGATTTGAAAAATTCCTTCTTTGTTGGATAGTGTCTTCAGTGTGACATGTTTTTCATATAATTTTAAAATTTTCAAGTAATTCATAGATTTTTCCGCTAGGGGGCGTAAAGGTACATTGCGTTTCACCTTATATCTCTGCTTCTAAATCTCCGATTTGAAAATTTCTTTCCGCACCGGATACAGCTCCTGATGGGAAATCGTTTGCACATAATTTCTAATTTTTGTAAAAAAATGGTTTGACCGCCAGGGGGCGTAAGTCTTAATTTCCGCTTCTGATGTATTTGCAGCAAAATATGAGCTTCTAAATTCTCGATTGAAAATAAAGTCGTTTGTAGACCGATACTACTCATGCGGACAAACCTTTTAGGAACATTTTCTTCTTAAAATAATGCATGGTTTCTACGCCAGGGGGCGTATATGTATATCTTATTTTTGTCAATATCTCTAATTCTAGGAGGTCCGATTTGAAAAATTCCTTCTTTGTCGGATAGTGTTTGTGATGCGAAATATTTTTCCCATAATTCAAAATTTTCAAATAAATCATAGACTTTCCGCTAGGGGGCACAAAGGTAAATAGCGTTTTCTGCGTTATTTCTGCTTCTAAAACTCCGATTTGAAAAATTCTTCCTATATCGCATACAACACCTGATGGAAAATATTTTTCATATAATTTCTAATGTTTGGTAAAGACTGGTTTGGCCACCAGGGGACATAAGTGTTGATTTTTGCTTCTGATGTATTTGTAGCAAAATCTGGGCTCCTGAAAATTCGACTAATATTTTTTTTCTTGGACCGATACTTTTCATATGGAAAAACCTTTTGAGAAAACTTTCGTCCTAAAATAATGCATGGTTTTCCCACAAGGGGACGTAAAGTCACATCTTATTTTTGTCGATATCTCTGTTTCTAAGAGTCCGATTTGAAAAATTCTTTGTGTTGGAGAGCTTTTCCGGTGCGAAATGTTTCTCATATAAATTCATGTTTTTCTTAAAGCATAAGTCTGCAACCAGAGGGCGTAAGCTCACGATTCCGTTTACAGCAATATCTGAGGGATTAAAAACCCGATTGAAAAACTTCTTTCTTCCGTCAGATATTATTGTTTTCCATACCGGTTCCATTGACTTTGAATAGCTTTGATAAATTTAATTTGCGTCAGAACGGATTCAAAAGACGTGCTTATTACACCCGAAAATGTCATCTTTCTTGTTTTTTAAATCACCAGCATATGAATCCACTCCTACATCTTCAAGAGTTCCACCCACTTTGCTTCCTGCTCATTAAGTCAACAATGCTAAGCTTCTACATTTATAGACCAGAAGGCTGTCGTATTAAGGTACGAGGGCCATATATCAACCTGTTTTATCATAAAGCCCTAAATAGAATTATCATTCATAAACCACTGCGTTTCCGTTTTCGTGTTCTGCATTAGGACGGGGTGTTTACGCGTTGTTCAAGTATGTAGGACTGCGTTGTTAAAAATTTCAATGCAAGATTCAGTCCTTCTGATTCCACTCACGTTCTAGCCTATGAACTCTGACCAACCAGCCCACAGATAATTACAGCTCTTTGGCAGACATTGCGTGCAGTTGTAAATTGGTGTTAATCTGTTTGCGTTTACACAGGTGATCTTTGTGTTTCCAATTTGCGTTTCCTTAATTAAACTGAAAAACAAACACGTTGTGAAACCAGCAAATGTCGGACTGAATTTTTTTTTTTAATTGGAGGTTTAACGACCACCGTGAGCAACTCAATGGGCTATAAGCAGTCGCCCGTCCCTAATTTAGGGTCACTGGTTCCAGGGAAGGGAGAGAGCCAGTGCCTTAAGACAAACACAACATCCATGCCTCACCGGGATTCGAACCCGGACCCCTTTCGGACGAATGATCAGAGGCCATCGCTTAGACCACTGCGCCACCGGGGCGGCCGGACTGAAATTAATGAATGCATTTAGTGGAAACCTGCACATAGGATTAAGTATATTTGATATATTTAATATTTGTTCGGTGCAGCCTGGCGAGATTTGATATATTGAATATTTAATATTGTGCACTTACATACGAGGATTGTACCGAAAGTAATGCAAAAGTAGCCATTACTTTTTTGTTAACACATAGAGGTCGTTCAATTGCACATGTTGGTAGAGTAACTCTTCTTCCACACTGAAGAGCAATTGAATTAAAGACAGCTGGCGTTGTGCAAAAGTGGCGCTGTGGGCGGCCCTGTAAACGGAAACGACAGGACGTATGCAGCGATCCAACAATATAAGAAGTGATGCGACCGGAATCAGTAAGAGTCGGACGCAGTATGGGTAAGACGAAGGATCTAAGCGCATTTGATAGTGGGCAAATTGTCGGGGCCCGACGAATAGATCCCTTCATCTCGGAAGTCGTGCAGGCACTGGGATTTTCACGAGCCACTGTGTCACGGGTGCACCGTGAGTACATCGAATCCGGTAAAACCATCCCTGCAAGGGCCAACCGCCGTGGACAACAGCGTGTGGATGAGCGGGGTCATCGTCGACTAGCTCGCATTGTAACAGCGGATAGACGGGCCACAGTGCAAGAAATCACTCGCCAATTTAACGCTGGTGCACAAAAACTTGTAAGCAGCCACATCATCCAGAACAATCTCCTCGCTATGGGGTACAGAAGCCATCGTCCCACGAGGGTACCGCTGCTGACCGCATACCGCAGGGTGTGAAGATTAGCATGGGTGCGGGAACATCGCCACTGGACCCTAGACATGTGGGAAAATGTTGCCTGGACTGGTGAGTCGAGATTCACGTTGGTACATGCGGATGGCAGGATACGAGTACGGCGCAAACCACATGAAGCGATGGATCCTTCTTGCCAGCAGGGTACTCTTCAAGCTGGTGGGGGTGGCATTCTCGTCTGGGGACTGTTTACGTGGACTGAAATGGAACCCCTGGTACGTGTGACATCGTTCCTCAGAGGTCAACGTTACCGGGATATCCTGGACGACCATTTGCTCCCGTTTGTGCGTCTTCAACATTCCACTGGGGACCTCATCCTACAGCAAGACAATGGAGCTCCCGAATTGTATCCGAATGGTTGGATGAACACTCCACCGACGTGGCCTCATTCCCATCGAGCACATCTGGGATGCCATCGAGAGATATGTTCGAGGCTCTGATCCCCCTCCATTAAATCTTCGTGAACTGTGGGAGCTTGTTCAGGGATCGTGGATCCGTATGGCTTCCCAACGCTTCCAGTGTCTTGTCGAGTCCACGCCGAGACGAATCGCCGCCGTCATCAGGGCGACAGGTGGTGCTACACGTTACTAGACAGGCATCTCTAATTCAATTGCTCTTCAGTGTACATATCAACTGTTACCAAGAGATGTCTGTATTTTGATTACTCCTGCAGAAATCAGAGCATGCCTATATTTCTATGGAGGGGAGGGGCACATGCTTAAGCAACTGAGCATGCCCGTAGTGTGCGCCTGGGTTTGCTACTCTTCATGAAAACTTATGGAAATCAGTGATAAAATAAAGGATTATTTATGAGTATTATCAAAATAAAATGTGTTATTGCTTAAAAAAATTAACAAAGGTAAGTAAATAAAGGAAGAGGAATGCTTGCAGTCAGTTATATTTGTCACTTGGCCAAGGATGTAACTAAGGTAGGTCGAATAATAACTTCTTTGTTGCTCTAATGATAGATCTACTTGTCACAGTTCGGCATCGCAGAAATCAAGTGAGGTACCTTTTCTTTCTTTCTAATTAGACAATGTCACAAAACGTATAATTTAAACAACATTAGCATAGTTTTGCATTTGTTTTAGGTTCTTGGCTCTCTCCTATTCCTTTGGCCAGTTACCTAATTATTAGCCTTAAGCAAGTGCGATTGATTTCCCGGGTATGTTTATTTCAGACTTCTTCCATCTCGCGAAACTGGAAGTGCTTTCCCGGATAGATTTATTTCAGATTTCCTCCATCTCGCGAAACTGGAAGTGTTTCCCCGGGTAGGTTTATTTCAGACTTCCTCCATCTCAAAACTGGAAGTCCTTTCTCGTGTAGGTTCATTTCGGACTTTCTCCATCTCAAAATTGGAAGTGCTTTCCCGGGTAGCTTTATTTCAGACTTCCTCCATCTCGAGAAACTGGAAAATGCTAAAAGCAAAGTAAAGAAGAGTTTAAAATTTAAAGGAGTATATACATGGACTTCCGACATAACGTAACTTCCGAACCACGTCTTGCATCAAACGTTCCTGTCCGTTCTACTGCGACTGATTCAACGGGTAGCTTTCATTCCGACTTTTGCCTTCACATGGAAATTTTTGTGCGGGGGTGGGGGGAATGGAATATTGACATTCCCGCACCCTAATAGAAAAATTAGAAGTTCTACAAACGTTCCTGTCCGTTCTACTGCGACTGATTCAACGGGTAGCTTTCATTCCGAGTTTTGCCTTCACATGGAAATTAGGGGGGTGGAATATTGACATTCCCGCACCCTGATAGAAAAATTGGAATTTCTACAAACGTTCCTGTCCGTTCTACTGCGACTGATTCAACGGGTAGCTTTCATTCCGACTTTTGCCTTCACATGGAAATTTTTTTGGGGGGGGGGGGATGGAATATTGACATTCCCGCACCCTGATAGAAAAAATTGGAAGAAGCGCAATTAAGAATTTAAAGGTTCAAGGATCTTTGTTTATAATGAGGAGCCTCTACACTTGGACCAACGGCTTAACATGACTTCTGAACCACGACGGTGTTTTGCTGCAGTGCGACAGGAATCAGGGGAAACTCCACCCGAAAGTAGTGTGTCCTAACCAAATACAAAAATAACCGCCTTATCTATTGGCTTACCGTAAGTTTATAGCGGAAGATTGTTTTACGGAAACTTACTTGGCCGAAAGGTTCATTTCACCGAAGGTTCATTTCACCGAAAGGTTCGTTTCACTGAAAGGTTTGCTTCACAGAAGGGTTGCTTCAGAGAAAGGCCTGTTCATCGAAGAAACCACTTCGCTGAAAGACCATTTTATCGAAATGATCATTTTGCATGAACGTCATTTTAGCGAATAGTTTTTTCAGCAAAAAAAATCTATGTATCGTTTGTCTAATTCAAGTGGACGTCTAGTGGTTTTGGTCCCTATACTTCCAATGGAAAAAATTTGGACCCTATTTCCTCATTTAAGAAAGATTTCCCATACATCAAAATTGGCACACTGATAAAAAAACATCCTATCTTAGATTGTACAATCAGTGTGTTTTGCAAAAGCTTTTTGAATTATGTATTAAAAATCAATACCTTTACTTCGATGTAGTGATAAGGAAGAGTGGCAGCACATGTAAGCAAGTATCAGAGTTGGGCAGGAATGCATTACAAAGTAATGGAAGTACAGACTAGAATTAACGTGTAATGCATTACAAGGTAATCCCAAGTATGGTTTGCACAAGGTAATGGAATTAATCTGTAACGCATTACAATGAAGAGGATATAATTCAATTATTTAATAATGCCATTCCAATGCAATGGAATTATTTGGTAATGAAATTACACAATTTGGAAATAATAATTACATACTAATAGTTTATAGAAATGTACGAGTGCCAAAAGCTATGTCTAGAAAAGTCGGCCATTCAACATAGCAGACAGAGACCGAAGTGTCGTGTAGAATGTTCTAGAAGCGGTAAGAATGGGTTAGACGTTTGTAGAATGTTCCAGAATGATGGGAGATTGGAGAGCTTTATGTAAATCAAGAATATTCCAGAAGGTTCGTGAAGCTCGTCTGTACCTTCACGACAGGTTCAGGTCCTGTCGTGAAGCTCGTCTGTACCAGTTTTTCTGGCACTGAAGTGCCAGAAAAACTGGTACAGACGAGCTTATGCAAATTACATAGCAACACCCCCTGTGCGCGTACTCGTTTGCGTCCACCAGAGCGTATATAAAACGATAGATATCCTTGCCAGCTGTCAGAGCTGTTTTCGGCATGAGAATGACAAATAATAACGATTCAAGCTATTTTCAACGCGGTGTCATAGTTGGCGCTCGTGAGATGGGCCACAGTATTTCGGAGGTAGAAAAGAAATTCGGATTTTCACGGACAACCATTGCAAGGGACTACAAGAATTCCGGCAAAACCTCCAACCTACGATACCAGTGTGGCCGTAAAAAGACATTGGGTGAACGTGACCATCGTCAGATGTCAAGAATAGTTTCACGCGACTCTCGCAGGTAGCATCGGAATTCAATGCTGGAGCCTCAACAAGCATCAACGTCCGGACTGTGCAACGTACCCTGCACAATATGGGCTTTGGGAGCCGACGCCCAACTAGAGTCCCCTTGATGGGTGCACAACACAGAGCTATGCGCCTCACTTGGGCACGGCAACACCGCCACTGGACACTTGATGACTGGAAACAAGTAGCCTGGTCTGACGAGTCGCGTTTCCAACTGTAACGGGCAGATGGAAGGATTCGTGTGTGGCGCAAGCCTCATGAAGCCATGGATCCCGCCTGTCAACAGGGAACTGCACTGGCTGGTGGGGGGTCCGTACTGATATGGCATGTGTTTAGTTGGACTTTACTGGGACCCCAGGGTACGTCTACAAACGTCTGTGATCGGCCAACTCTATGTGCGCATCCTTTCCGACGAGGTATACCCGTTCATGTCCTGCATTCATGCTGATGGGTTGGGCCTGTTCCAACAGGACAATGCAAGTGTCGGGGCGCCACATTATGGTCAGAGGAGCATTCATCTGGGTTTGGGGTATTGCCATCCCACCCAAGTCCCCAGATCTGAACGTGATAGAACACATTTGGGCTGCAATGCAACGCGCTATCGAACACAGGAATCCGTTGCGCGTGCTTTCCATTCTGACTCGTGCTGTTGTGTTGGTTGCATGCTATTCAAGTGAAGTATGCCTCGGAGAAAAGTTCGAAAGCAATTCGAGCAGTTGGAGGAGTTCGAGAGTGGCATCATCGTGGGGCTCCGGGAAGCCGGATAGTCTAATCTCCGTATTGCGCGCCATACCGGTCGTGCGGATATTACCATAGCACGCTGTTGCCGGCAGTGGATAGAACAAGGCACGCAGCAGCGACAGGAAGGGTCTGGGGAATCTAGACGAACCACGGAGAGAGAGGACCGACGGGTTGTCCGACATGCGCGGAGTGACCTAACAGCCACGACTGCGGATATTCATCGAGCAGTGGTGTCTTCCATGCATCGTCCGATTAGGGCCAGTACCATTGGCAGACGGCTGCACTACGTAGGACTACACGCACGTAGACCGTTACGACAGCCCTTAACACTAGGGCATCGTCGCCGAAGACTGCAATGGTGTCGTGCCAGACTGTCATGGAGCCACTCAGAATGGCAGGTGGTGATCTTCAGTGACGAGTTCCGCTTTTGTTTTGTACGAGACGACCAAACGAATCCGTGTTGGGAGGCACTGTGGTCAGCGCCCAGATGAACGGTTCGTTGTCGAGCACCAGACGCCCAGAAGGCCTGGTGTCATGGTGTGGGGTGCAATTGTCTACGATGCCAGATCACCTCTGGTGTTCATTACAGGCACTTTGGCAGCCCAACTTTACGTTAATGAGGTCCTGCAACCAGTGGCCCTACCTTTTCTGAACGCTCCCTCCGCTGCGATTTTCCAACAGGACAACGCTCATCCACATACTGCTGCTGTCTCGAGAGCTTGCCTTCAAGGCATTGGCACTCTGCCAAGATTAGCCACATCATCAACCTATCGCCGATTGAAAATGTGTGGGATGCTATTTGACGCTCTATCCACACTCCATCCACAGTCCTACCGCACAATCTGCAGGAACTGCGTGAGAAGATTCAAGCTGCATGGGATGGCTTATCGCAGGACACCATTAGGAACCTGTACAACTCCATTACGAGACGTCTGGCATGCTGTGTGATGAAACATGGCGGCCCGACGCTATACTGAGAGACACTACTTATTGACGTGTAACTCAATAAATATTGCCCATATCAATCTCAACGTTTGATCATTAATTGTCCCTGGTAACCTTTACGTTAGGAGTGTGGATGGAGTGTGGATCCCGAATAGCATTGCAATCCGACACGTCCTTCTGGGCGCAACTATTATTTTGACGATGAGTTTATTTCGTCTAATCATAACAACCATCCTTGCTTCCCCAACCTTTTAATGAAATGGTCGTCGGGAAAATTAACCACACCTATTTTTAGCTAGATCCATAACTCCATCCCATTGCAACACAACTCCATCCCATTGCAACGCAACTCCATCCCATTGCAACACAACTCCATCCCATTGCAACACAACTCTATCCCATTGCAACACGTGAAGTGAAGTCCTTGTGATTGCTTTATTCGTGCTTTCTATAGAAGAACAAGCGCTGAATTCTCCTTTTAAAGCTAAACGCGTAAACAAAACTGAAACAGCGTGGTTTCAGATCTAACGTTCTGAAAGATTGTTGGCTACTTCATTATAACCGTTGTTTTCATTCTTCTGCCCTCAATTATTTGGTTCCAAAGCAATTTAATATTTACATACTGCTGTTTGGCCTTTTTTAAAGAGTGGTCACTGTCGAAAAGCCAAATCGCAAGAAAAAAACAATTAGAAATCTGAAAAGCAAGTGCGCAACTTGAAACTAGTTGTACTGTTCAGTTGTTTTTAGCAGGTCCTTTGTGAAAAAAAAAAAGTACGAGCTTTTAGCGCCACTCTGTCCGTTCGTTCGTCTGTAGCCAAGATTTCTCTGCATCTATAAATTGAATTCGAAAAATTCTTCCTGGCTCGAATAGCGGTTACCATTGTGATGCTAATTCATGAAGTTTTGAATTTTTGTGACGCGCAATCTTTTCGAAAGGTGAAGTAAAAGTAGCTTTGTGTTTTGCGGAATTCCTTCCTACGCTGCTGAAAGTCGGACTGGAAAAATCCGTTTTCATGCGATGGAAACTCGTTTTTCATGCATAGTTTCATCGGTAGGTGGCGCACACGTATATTTCTGCTAGGTTACTTAAATGTACATTGCGTTCGGTAATGTATCTCCGCTTCTAATCGTCATTTTTGAAAAATTCTTTTTGTTTGAGATATAGCTACAGTTTCCAGGAAAACATTTAATGCATTTCTGATCCTGCTCTTTTAAACAAGATTTTCCTTTAAACGTAGATTCTTATTGAAACGATATCTCCGTTTCCAAAAGTTGGATCGGAAAAAATCTTTCAACGTCTGTCAACGTAGTCTATGGGAAACATAATGCACATAAGGTCGGATTTTTTCAGATATACTATTTTCTCACTAGAGAGCGTTACGATACATTGTCATTTAGAATTAAATTTTAATATGAGCATCATTTTCCATACGTTTTCCAAACATTATAACGTATATTTTTTAACTATGACGTAAACTTCAAGGGTTTTTTTTTCTTGTTTTTCTTTTTGTTTTTATATACTTTAAGCTTTTTTCAGCAGGATTGAATAAACCCCTTTAACACTGGCTAGTTCCGAATTACATCAATATTATTCACACGAATTTTGATTTTCTAGATAAAAAATTTTCTTTCTGGGGGACGAAACAATATGTTTCCATTTGCCACTATATCTGTGCTTCTGAAAAGTTTTGATGTAGCCGCGACTCAGATTTTTCGTGCATTTGCCATACTTATAATGCGAAATTTTATTCTTAGGCAGCCAAAAAGGTGCCTCGATATTGGAATAGAAAATTTGAAACTGTTTTCAGAAGACGAGCTCATTACACCCCAGAATTCGGTGTCACCTTTCTTGTTTTATAAAAAATACCTTGAAATACCTTTAGCGTAGTAGGTTGGAGACTTTTGTTAAAATACGTGCTCATTACGCCAGAGAATTCGTTGTCATTCTTCTGGTTTTATAAAAATACCTTGAAATACCTTTGGCGTAGTAGGTTTGAGACTTTTGTCTAAAAAGACGTGCTCATTCCACCCGAGAATTCGGTGTCATCCTTCTTGTTTTACAAAACTACTTTGAAATGCCTTTAGAGTAGTAGGTTTGAGACTTCTAGTCAAAAGACGTGCTCATTCCATCAGGGAATTCGGTGTCATCCTTCTTGTTTTATAAAACTACTTTGAAATACCTTTAGCGTAGTAGGTTTGAGACTTTTGTCAAAAGACATTCAGATTACACCCGAGAATTCGGTGTCACCCTTCTTTTTTTTATAAAAATGCCTTGAAATACCTTTAGGGAAGTAGGTTTGAGACTTTTGTCAAAAAACGTTTTTACTCCACCCGAGAATTCGGTGTCATCCTTCTTGGTTTATACAAATACCTTGAATTATTTTTTTTTTTTTGATTGGAGGTTTAACGACCACCGTGAGCAACTCAATAGGCTATAAGCACTCGCCCGTTCCTAATTTAGGGTCACTGGTTCCAGAGAAGGGAGAGAGCCAGTGCCGTAAGACAAACACAACATCCTATGCCGCACCGCCGCCCCGGTGGCGCAGTGGTCTAAGGCGCTGGCCTCTGATCATTCGTCCGTAAGGGGTCCGGGTTCGAATCCCGTCAGGCATGGATGTTGTGTTTGTCTTACGGTACTGGCTCTCTCCCTTCCCTGGAACCAGTGACCCTAAATTAGGGACGGGTGACTGCTTATAGCCCATTGAGTTGCTCACGGTGGTCGTTAAACCTCCAATAAAAAATGACGCACCGGGATTCGAACCCGGGCCCCTTTCGGACGAATGATCAGAGGCTATCGCTTAGACCACTGCGCCACCGGTGCGTCACAAATACCTTGAAATACCTTTAGTGTAGAAGGTTTGAGACCTTTATCAAAACACGTGCACAGTACACACGGGAATTCGGTGTCATCCATCTTCTTTTATTAAAAAAAATACCTTGACATACCTTTGGCGTACTGGGTATGAAGCTTTTCTCAAAAGTAGGGTTCATTACACCTCAGAATTTGATGTCATCCTTGTTTAGATGTGGGCATTGATTTTCCAAGATTTATATGCCGGTGCTACGATCGGCTCGTGACACATGCTATGTATTAAAATGTTGCTATTTGTTACTCTTATATTCGATGGTGAGTATGTTTCGAGTAGGGAAATACGTAATTTAATCATAAATGCTGTTAATCCGTTGTAGAAGATTTAGATAGGTAATGGATTGTACGTTTTATGTTTCCAGGAGATAGTGGAAGCCCTTCGGAGTCAGTGCAACATCATTCCTATTCTAGATAATTTCCAGTGGCCCATTCCTGAATCCCTACCAGAAGACATGCGGGCCGTCTGTTATTTCAATGGAGTCAGGTGAGTTCCGTAATCGATATCTTTTTCCCCTCTGTTCTGTGAATACAGTTTTTATATCGATAGACTTGCCAATTCTGCGAAAATTCAAGATTTGGAAACAGTATCTATGATGGTAAGTACGTGAATGTCTACAGAGCTGCAGTTTAGTATTACTCGACGTGCTTTACCCATTTCATGCATCTGCGGATCTTAGGTACTTCGCACCTGCTAAACACTAGCCAATAAAGTACACTGTTAAAAATTTGTGGTAGGATGCACCAAAAAGTGGTGCTACACCAGCTGCACCACTTTCTAAGAAAATAAACACCACTGTGTGGAGCAAACAAAACCCATCAACATGGTGCAAATTTGCACCATAATGTGGTGCAACCTTGTATCATTACGTGGACAAAGTTGCACCTTGTTGTTGGGTTTTGTTTGCACCAGATAGTGGTGTATCTTTTCTCAGAAAGTGGTGCAGTTGGTGTCGCACCACTTTTTGGTGCAATCTACCACAAAATTTTTAACAGTGTACAATACCAGGGTGATTCAAACGACATTGCCTTTTTTTTTTTTTTTCTGGTACACTTGAAATTCGACTTCTGAAAATGCTTGGAAGGTGCTGTTACTTCCATTCATAAATAAAAAAGGCGCGGTTCTGTTGTCGGTCCAACTAATGCAGAACCACGGTCTTTGTCGACAACAATGGATCCCGCGGTTTTTCTTTAGTTAGAGGGATAAGGATATCATTTTGCCACCCCGGTGGCGCAGTGGTCTAAGCGATGGCCTCTGATCATTCGTCCGAAAGGGGTCCGGGTTCGAATCCCGGTGAGGCACGGATGTTGTGTTTGTCTTATGGCACTGGCTCTCTCCCTTCCCTGGAACCAGTGACCCTAAATTAGGGACGTGCGACTGCTTATAGCCCATTGAGTTGCTCACGGTGGTCGTTAATAAACCTCCAATCAAAAAAAAAAAAAAAAAAAGGATATCATTTTAACTTTAGTAGGATGGATAAGATAAACATGTTCACATTGTTGAAGGTTCTCTGGGGGTATTTCGGCAACAACTGTGGCTGCGAGCCATGCCTGCCAGTTACATTTGGTCCATTTGATGCCGTGCGGTACCAAGGGTCCAAAGCAGTTGCGTAAAGCTGTATACCGCCTCGGTGGCTCAGTGGTCTAAGCGATGGCTTCTGATCATTCGTCTGAGATGAGTCTGGGTTTGAATCCCGGTCAAGCATGAATGGTGTGTTTGTCTTACGGCACTGGCACACATCCTTCCCAGGAACCAGTGACCCTAAATTAGGGCAACAATTCGGCAACAACTGTGGCTGCGAGCCATGCCTGCCAGTTACATTCGGTCCATTTGATGCGGTGCGGTACCAAGGATCCAAAGCAGTTGCGTAAAGCTGTATACCGCCTCGGTGGCTCAGTGGTCTAAGCGATGGCTTCTGATCATTCGTCTGAGATGAGTCCGGGTTCGAATCGTGATCAAGCATGAATGGTGTGTTTATCTTACGGCACTGGCTCTCTCTCCCTTCCCAGGAACCAGTGACTCTAAATTAGGGCAACAATTCGGCAACAACTTTGGCTGCGAGCCATGCCTGCCAGTTACATTCGGTCCATTTGATGCGGTGCGGTACCAAGGGTCCAAAGCAGTTGCGTAAAGCTGTATACCGCCTCGGTGGCTCAGTGGTCTAAGCGATGGCTTCTGATCATTCGTCTGAGATGAGTCTGGGTTTGAATTCCGGTCAAGCATGAATGGTGTGTTTGTCTTACGGCACTGGCACACATCCTTCCCAGGAACCAGTGACCCTAAATTAGGGCAACAATTCGGCAACAACTGTGGCTGCGAGCCATGCCTGCCAGTTACATTCGGTCCATTTGATGCGGTGCGGTACCAAGGATCCAAAGCAGTTGCGTAAAGCTGTGTACCGCCTCGGTGGCTCAGTGGTCTAAGCGATGGCTTCTGATCATTCGTCTGAGATGAGTCTGGGTTTGAATCCCGGTCAAGCATGAATGGTGGGTTTGTCTTACGGCACTGGCACACATCCTTCCCAGGAACCACTGACCCTAAATTAGGGCAACAATTCGGCAACAACTGTGGCTGCGAGCCATGCCTGCCAGTTACATTCGGTCCATTTGATGCGGTGCGGTACCAAGGGTCCAAAGCAGTTGCGTAAAGCTGTATACCGCCTCGGTGACTCAGTGGTCTAAGCGATGGCTTCTGATCATTCGTCTGAGATGAGTCTGGGTTTGAATCCCGGTCAAGCATGAATGGTGGGTTTGTCTTACGGCACTGGCACACATCCTTCCCAGGAACCAGTGACCCTAAATTAGGGCACCATTTCGGCCACAACTGTGGCTGCGAGCCATGCCTGTTACATTCGGTCCATTTTTTTTTTTTTTTTTTTTTTGGATTGGAGGTTTAACGACCACCGTGAGCAACTCAACGGGCTATAAGCAGTCGCCCGTTCCTAATTTAGGGTCACCGGTTCCAGGGAAGGGGAAGAGCCAGTGCCGTAAGACAAACACAACATCCATGCCTGACCAGGATTCGAACCCGGACCCCTTACGGACGAATGATCAGAGGCCATCGCTTAGACCACTGCGCCACCGGGGCGGCCGGTCCATTTGATGCGGTGCGGTACCAAGGGTCCGAAGCAGTTGCGTAAAGCTGTATACCGCCTCGGTGGCTCAGTGGTCTAAGCGATGGCTTCTTATCATTCGTCTGAGATGAGTCCGGGTTCGAATCGTGATCAAGCATGAATGGTGTGTTTATCTTACGGCACTGGCTCTCTCTCCCTTCCCAGGAACCAGTGACCCTAAATTAGGGAAGGGAGACTGCTTATAGCCCATTGAGTTGCTCAAGGCGGTCGTTAAACCTCTAAACAAAAAAAAAAGCTGTACAAACAGTCACAATTTGATTGTGCTTCCTTAATAGAAAAAAAAACACTGGGTATGACATTAATTTTTCTTTCTCTAGCATTGTATACTTTTGTGTGTGTGTGTGTGTGTGTGTGTGTGTGTTTGGCCTGAGGATGGGGTCACAGTGAACCTTGAAAGATCTTGCCACCGGTTGTTTTAACTTAACTGTGTTTTTAGCGTGTAAATAAATGTCAGCTTTTATTCCGCAACACTTTTAAATTTTTCAATCATGCTTAGGCAGTGTGGTTTGTGTATGTAGTGGTACATTTAGTACGAATTTTCATCTCATATTTAGTGTATTTAGTATATATTTGTATTACTAATTTAATTAACGGTTATATATATATATATATATAACTATTACGTTCAATCAGTACTATATACGCGACTATAAAAACGATAATGCATACAGCGTAATTCATAATTATTGTGGGGGTTTCCGTGGCCTGGCATGGTCAATCAGTAACCGACCAAATAAAACTGCCTACAGCATAAACAAGTTCACCGCGGAATGTTCTACGTGGTAACACGGTACCCGCTGAATTGACGTCATCCTTCAAAATGGCGACTGTTCAAGAAAAAGCGATGTGCGTACTCTGGTTCTTCGAAACAAAGTCAGTTATCACAACTCAGCGTCGTTACATAACGCAGTATGGCAGAGCTCCACCTTCCGATAATTCTATTGGACGTTGGTTAAAGCAGTTTCAAAAGACTGGTAGTGGGCAGCATCAAAAAGGAGCGGGAAGGCCGAGCACTTCGCAGGACGATGTTGATCGCGTCCAGGAAGCCTTTTCTCGAAGCCCTCAGAAGTCAACGAGATTATCAACGTTGCAGTTAGGTATGCCACAAACGACTGTTTGGAGGATTCTGCATAACCACCTACAACTCCGTGCGTACAAACTGCAGATTGTACAGGCTTTACAGCGGGACGATAAACCACGCCGTTTCCAATTTGCCCAAGACATTTTGTCTAAAGTCGAAGCTGATGAATATTACCTGCGGACATGGATATTTAGTGATGAAGCAACGTTTTCCGTCTCAGAGAGGGTACATCGGCATAACTGCAGAATATGGGGCTCCGAAAACCCTCACGTCATTCGAGAAGTCGAACGAGATAATCAAGAGGTGAACGTCTGGCGCGCTTTTTGTCATGTTCGGGCCTTTTTCTTTGTGGAGAAAACAGTGACAGCGGTGACCTATCTGGACATGCTACAGCTGTATCTGTTGCCCCATATGGGAGATCGGCAGCCCAATGTGGTGTTCTAGTACGATGGCGCACCTCCGCATTAGGCTGTTATTGTCCGAGAATTTCTTGATCTGCGTTTTGCTGGGCGCTGAGTTGGGCTTGATGGACCCATTCCATGGCCTCCGCGCTCACCCGATATTACGCCACTGGATTTCTTCTTGTGGGGATACGTGAAAAACATCGTTTACCAGACCCCTGTGACATCTATAGATGACCTGAAGACCAGAATTGGTGCTGCGATAGCAACAGTAACGCCAGAAATGCTGGCGAACACTTGATGGGAAACTGAATATCACATGGATTTTTTACGTGCCTTGAAAGGAGCGCATGTCGAAGTGGTTTAGCAATCTGATGTATCAATTCTACAGGTAATAAAACTTTTAGTTGTCATCTGTCATATTCTGTTTGCGGTTTTAATTTGTTGTTTCCCGTTTTCCGATTATATGCCACTAAAACCCCAACAATAATTATAAATCTCCCTGTACACTGAAAAGCAATTGAATTAGAGACAGCTGGCGTTATGCAAATGTGGCGCTGTGGGCGGCCCTGTAAACGGAAACGACATGACGTATGCAGCGATCCGACAATATAAGGAGTGATGCGACGGGAATCAGTAAGAGTCGGACACAGTATGGGTAAGACGAAGGATCCAAGCGCATTTGATCGTGGGCAAATTGTCGGGGCCCGACGAATGGGTCACTCCATCTCGGAAGTCGTGCAAGCACTGGAATTTTTACGAGCCACTATTCCACGGGTGCACCGTGAGTACATCGAATCTTGTAAAACCATCCCTGCAAGGGCCAACTGCCGTGGACAACAGCGTGTGGATGAGCGGGGTCATCGTCAGCTAGCTCGCATTGTAACAGCGGATAGACGAGCCACAGTGCAAGAAATCACTCGGCAATTTAACGCTGGTACACAAAAACGTGTAAGCAGCCACACCATCCAAAATCATCTCCTCGCTATGGGGTACAGAAGCCATCGTCCCACGAGGGTACCGCTGCTGACCGCACATCACAGGGTGCAAAGATTAGCATGGTCCAGTGGCGATGGCGCGGGAACATCGCCACTGGACCCTGGACATGTGGGAAAATGTTGCCTGGACTGATGAGTCGAGAATCACGTTGGTACATGCGGATGGCAGGATACGAGTAAGGCGCAAACCACATGAAGCAATGGATCCTTCTTGCCAGCAGGGTACTCTTCAAGCTGGTGGGGGTGGCATTCTCGTCTGGGGACTGTTTACGTGAACTGAAATGGGACCCCTGGTACGTGTGACATCGTCCCTCGCAGATCAACGTTACCGGGATATCCTGGACGACCATTTGCTCCCGTTTGTGCGTCTTCAACATCCCACAGGGGACCTCATCCTGCAACAAGACAATGCAGCTCCCGAATTGTATCCGAATGGTTGGATGAACACTCCACCGAAGTGACCTCGCTTCCTTGGCATCGAGCACATCTGTGATGCCATCGAGAGAGATGACCCCCCTCCATCAAATCTTCGTGAACTGTGGGAGCTTGTTCAGGGGTCGTGGATCCAACGCTTCCGGTGTCTTGTCGAGTCCATGCCGAGACGAATCGCCGCCGTCATCAGGACGAAAGTTGGTGCTCAACGTTACTAGACAGGTATCTCTAATTCAATTGCTCTTCAGTGTATGTATACACCCTATATATTCAAAAGTATTCGGACACTACTAAATATTTGGTTGAGTGCAAAGGACGGTTGCGCAGAAAGGTGCGCCGTGAGTGGGGGTGGTACGTATATAAAGCTCAGATGTTCTGTCGTGTTGTCAGCAACTTTGAAACGGATACGCCGTATGGAAGTGAACTTTCCGAGTTCCAGCGTGGGCTGGTCATAGGATGTCATTTGAATAACGTTTCCATACGGAGCATTGCAGCTAACCTAAACATACCAAAATCAACCGTAAGTGATGTCGTGAAGAGATGGAAGCAGGACCGTGCAGCTGCAGCAAAAGCAGCATTCAGGAAAACTGCGCAAACTGACGGAACGTGACAGAAGATCCATCGTAAGAAATGTTAAGACATTCCTTTCTTCCTTTGCCGTTTCCATCTCTGCTGAAGTAGGAAATGCTGTAATGGCTCGGTTAGTACCATAACTATCCACAAAGAGTTACACACTTTGGGTTATTATGGTAGAACAGCAGCACACAAGCCACACATCACTACCGTGAATGCGAAGGGCCTTTTGGAGTGGTGTGTCTCCCGTCGTTCCTGGACTGTGGGTGACTGGAAAGCTGCTCTCTAGAGTGATGAGTCAAGCTTTTCACTCTTCCAATCTGACGGGCGTGTTTGGATTTGGCGACAGCCCGGCGAACGATTTTCGTCGGACTGTGTTCTTCCAACTGTTAAGTTCGGCAGAGGCTCCATCATGGAATGTAATTGTTTTTCGTGGATGGGAGTCAGCCCGTTGGTTATTATACCACAAATCATGAACTCTGAAGTGTACCTCGACGTTCTGGATAATTCTGCCCTACCAACAATGTGGCAGTATTACGGAAATGACCGTTCTCTCTTCCAACACGATCGAGCTTCCTGCCACACTGCACAGCTCGTGTGTATGACTGGTTTCTTGAAAATGAGTTGAGTTGTTAGACTAACCTGCTGAGAGTCCTGATCTTAATTAGATAGAACGCCTCTGGGATGAACTGGAGCGAAGGATATGAAATCGACCACAACGACTGTCGGGCCCCGTTGAGTTCAATCCGCCCGTAGGCTTTACTGATTCCGAATCTCTCAAACGGGCCTGACGTAGGTTCTTTTGAGTACCGTCGAGTTGAACTCGATCGCTGAAACACTGGAACATGTAGTCGGCAATTACTTAATATCTAAGACAACGAGTAACTCCAATAACAAGTCTTTTGTTAGACGTAACAAAATTTAATAGATGAGAAAATAAACTCCATTCGATTAGCTATCTCCACGAGCCAACAGGTTTCCAGATGGCCTCGGAAGACCCTCCACCACGTTTAACTTGAGTCTTTCCGTCCAAATCCCGGTCGATCTCTGATCGCCGAAAAACCCTGACCATTGCGTCAGCCAAAACGTAAATCCCCGAGAGGTCTAACCGACACTCTCTGCTCGAACACGCCGTCCGACCACGTCGAAGGCGAAACACTAAAAGTCTCTTGAGCGAACGCGTCACTCCCTTTTATAGCCTTATCCTTCCTCCCCCCCCCCTCGAGCTTCTGGGATCCTATTGGCGTGGAGTTCGCCTCTCTTTGGGATGTGGTGACCTTTGATACATCAGACCCAGTCGTCAAGGTCAACGGATGCCGCTAGGCACATGCCTAGCTCAGCACTCCTTAATACGGCGTACAAAAGAAACCCGCCACGTGTCCCTCACGTGCTTTGGAATTTGCATTACCGTACACTTGAAATAATAAATTGATACAGAAAAGGTTGCTAAATGAAAATAATTATTGGGAGCTAGACTCCGTCACCTTACAACGACCGTCTTCGCTCTCCACTCTGGCAGCAGCTCTGCAGGAGATAGGCCAGCCATTCCTGTCCAGACCTATCGGAAATTCGAGGATAGTATGCCTCGACGTGTTGCCGCTTTTATACAAGCAAAAGGTGGACCGACGAACAACTAATTGCGATAGTAATGACATTTGTCCCAAAACATTGTGGTGTCCTAGAACTTTTTATAATATAGTGTATATGAGGTAGAAAAGCACACGGGGCGCAATATTTGGGGTCTGTCCCGGTCGTAGAAAGAAATGGCTAGTTACGCCTCTAAATCTGAGCAAAGGTATCTCGGGAAAGTTATCTCTGTCCGTACCATTTCTGTATTATTCCACTAATTACAATAAACACTTATGTGCCAGTTTAAGATACAGTATAAAACGTTTCAAGGTTAACAGCATTGGGTTGTTTCTAAATTAGACTCCAGCGCGTAAAGTGACGAGTTTTCCAGAGTTACAAAGGAATAGACGGCTTGAATTCCAGAGCTTATTATGCAAGAAAATTACAATGGCCGTTCCGTATAAACTGAGAGTAAAATCACACAAAATGAAGAAATAAAAGCACAGCAAAATATATGTTATTCTTTCTCAAAGTGTCTTCCTTCGGATGATATGCAACGGTCCCATCGTTCAGTCCACTTTTCAAAGCATGTGGCGAAGGCATTTTGTGGAAGCTGCTTTAGCGACCCCTGTACAACTTGAATAACGTCAGCATTTGTGTTGAATGTTGCTCCACGGAATTTCTCCCTCATTACAACCAGAAATAGCACGGGGCGAAGTCAGGACTGTAGGCAGGCTGTGGCATGATTTCAATACTGCATTTCGTAAGAAACTGTTGAACACAAGCAGCCACATGTGGGCGGGCGTTATCATGGTGTAGGGTCCACTTGTCCACCAGTTCTGGTCGCTTAATCGATACGTGACGTCGCAGAAGCTTCAAGATTGAAATGTGATACTCAGAATTGACAGTAGTTTGTGGAGAAATGGCATGCTGGTAGACTACACCTTTATGACCAAAGAAAGTTATCATTATCACCTTCCCAGCTGATCTGGTGTAGCGGACTTTTTTCGAAGGAGGCGAGCCTGTGTGTTTCTGGACACACGTTGCGTGCTTCGTGAGAGGGTCGAAATAGTGGACCCATGTTTCATCGACAGTTATTACTGTGTTGAGAAAGTTTGGATATTTTGTAATCATTTGTTTACAGTCATGACACATCTGAACTCTGGCTAACAATTGTTCTCTCGTCAGGTGATGAGGTACCCAGCTGGAACACATACGATGCTGCAGTCATTTGTCACGTAGAATGCGGAATGCCGACGTTTTTGAAGTATTAGTTGACCCCGCTATGTATTCACACGTCATTCGTCAATCTTCTTGTAAGATTGCCTGAACAGTGTTCACAATACGTTCCGTAACAACACTTTCAGGTCGGCCAGGCCTAGGGAGAAGTTCTGCCGACAAACGCCCTTTTTGAAATCATGGTGCCATCTAGAAATCGTTGACTCACCGAAACATCGCACAACGCATTTCACTTCTTAACTCTGAATCACTCACCTCCATAGCTGCCTCCATAGCTGTATGGCGAAATGTAAACGTGCCTTAAGCAACTGCGCAATACAAAACCAGAATCGTTTGCCACGGCTAATAACTGTTGCCATAGACACTTCCTTAATTTTTTTTTTTTTTGATTGGAGGTTTAACGACCACCGTGAGCAACTCAATGGGCTATAAGCAGTCGCCCGTCCCTAATTTAGGGTCACTGGTTCCAGGGAAGGGATAGAGCCAGTGCCGTAAGACAAACACAACATCCATGCCTCACCGGGATTCGAACCCGGACCCCTTTCGGACGAATGATCAGAGGCCGTCGCTTAGACCACTGCGCCACCGGGGCGGCCTTCCTTAATTCAGTTAGTCGTCTACGTGGTTATTTTTCCCCTTCTCACTGTTGCCAACTTAAAACAATTACTCTCAGTTTTTATGGAACGGCCTTTGTATGTACAATATAAAAAGATATTCTGGGCTGGCGCTACCATGCTTGATCGCTGGATCCGCCACTTATTAAGCACATCTGGGACGTCATAAAACATAGAGGAAGAGAACTGATTTTGTCTGCTCTTATAGCTATCAAGATTAACAGGTAATTGTTACTAGCTTCACATGCACTTTTGTTGACATTGTTTTGCATTTTTAGTAATGTCTTGGTTGCTTCTTGTTTCAGATGGATTCATGATTATCAAGATGCTTGTGTTGACAAACTGGAACGTTTTATGCGTGGTGAGATGAATGTTCGCAGCGACGGGCCCCTGGGACGATACCTTGGAATGGGACCGGGCACACCGGGTACCCCAGGATCGATTCAACGCCCGCCCGCGCTCTACCAGAGGAGTACAAGCTTCGACAGCAATAAAGGAAGCGAAAAAGATGCAGGAAATGGTCATAATTTGTAGAAAAGCTTCAATAAAATACGCTCTACTGCCATTAAGAGCTGAACCTCACCACACTCCAAAGCACTAAGGCCCGGAAGATGTATGTTACTTTCTTCGGGCATGTACCAAGTTGTAGAACGAACGGCATCATTGTACAAGCGCCGTACAACCTTCCAGTCCTAACTTAGGACCAGTTTCTGAGCAGTGACTTAAAGACTACGATCATCACGTGAGTAGATAGTCTTGATGTATATGAAATTCATCTTAACTCATCGCTACTGAATTCGTCAGACATTTCATCTAGGGCTGGTCCCAAGAATATGCTTGAGACTTACCGTCTGATTATATGCAATTAATGTGGTACAGTGAAAAAGATTGTCTTCTGCAGAGATGTACCACGTCGAAACAAGCTTTGGCATCTGAAAACACTTTACGATTTGACATTTGAAAGATGCAAGGTACCCATGCCTGTTGGTCTCAGTTTGCAAATCATGCTTTAATTGCAACGATTTAGAAATAGTAATTCTGTAGAACGCTGTGAACTTTTTTGCATCCTTTGTTTCTCAATTTTTCGAAATAGGAAAAATTCGATGGCACGTAGTTTGTATTCAATGGTACATATATCATAATTTATTTTTGTAATGCTTGTTTTTCCCACTAGAAGGCTGTTGGTATAATCGGTTTCAAGCACAAAATTTTGGTTTTGAAACTAGGAGAAGAGAAAAGAAGCTGTGTGGTTTTCATAACACATTCTGTGTGAAAAAATTGGCTCATAGTAAAATCCGTATTTTGAAAATTTAGAAAGGAATCAATGCGTTCGTGATTTGCTTTCATTTATAGGCGCCGAAACTGGTCAGAAATCGGTAAACAAACGCCGTCCACTTGATTACAGGTGGCACACCCAATCGGTTACTTATACAGAAGATGTTTATACATTTTTAGAACGATTCTCCAGCAATACACTGAGTGGCCACTTTATTAGACCACCCCCTCAGTACTTCGTTGGGCCACCTTTTGCCTTTAATACTGCGTCGATTCTTCGTGGCATGGACTCCACGAGATGTTGATAGGTGGTTTGTGGAATCTGAGACCATGCTTGATGAATAGCACTTTCCAGGAGTGTGAGATTGCAGGGTTGTGGATCCAGCTGTCTGATGGCTCGTTCAACTTCATCCCACAAATTCTCAATGGGGATTATGGGGGCCACCTAAGCAAAGTAAACTCACCGGCATGTTCCTGAAACCAACCCTGTACAATACGAACACTATGGCAGGACGCATTATCTTGTTGAAAGTCATTGGGATAAACCATCCACATGACAGGATGTACTTGGTCCGCAAAGATATTTAGATATGATGTGCCAGTCAGAAGTTGATTAACACGAATTAAAGGGCCCAAAGCATGCGAGGAAAACATTCCCCAAACCATAACGTTGCCTCCACCAGCTAGAAGGGTTGTAGCAATGCATTTGGGGTCCATGCTTTCGTGCTGTTTCCGCCAAATTCTTACTCGGCCATCGGCATGGTGCAACTGAAAACGTGATTCATCGGGCCACATAATTTGTTTCCAATTATCGACTGTACAATCCTTGTGCTCCTGTGCGAACTGGAGACGTTTTCTCTTGTTAACTGCAGACAGCAAAGGTGTTCGAACAGGCCTTCGGCTGCCATATCCCATCCGATGCAGTGTACGGCGAACAGTGCGTGCAGAGATCATTTGAGGGTATCCTTGATTAAGATGGTCTGTAATTTGCTGCACTGTTGCCCTTCTGTTGTCTGTTACCAGTCTGGACACTCTCCGTTCCGCCCGAGCAGTCACTAGTCGATGACGACCACACGTTGCACGTAGAGACCCAGTTTTTTTGGCTGACAGTCCAGTCTTTAAACACTTTAACAACAGTTGCTCTGGAACATTTCACGAATGTGGCGGTTTCGGTGATACTCGCTCCATGGCTCCGAGCTCCTACAGTCATCAGACGTTGAAAGTCCGTCAAATCGCATTTTTTACCGATCTCGTCACCCAAAAATCACTTTACTACTGTCGCAAGCAGTAAGCTTTTCCTTTTACACTAGCCTCGCCCTCTGGCGGCAACAGCGAGCAGCCGTAGCTCATTTGCTTTAAACTGTCAGGTGGTCATGATAAAGTGGCCACTCAGTGTATAATTAGTGTTTCAAATAAAATTATTTATTTCTTAAATGTTCTATCTGGTAGCCCTTTCTGTGGACTATGAACCTAGTAGTCCAATCATTGTTTTAGGTCTGAGCGCTCTTTTTAGCAGTCCGAAGGCACAATAGTCAATTGGTGACACATCAGGGTACTTTGAAGAAATATGAGCAAAATTAATACCCATCTCTTTTTCATTTTTTCAAGAAATAGAGTGGTAGATTTGGATTTAGGACTGCCAGCCTTATTCTAATGGAGTTCTTCTCTTTGAAGGCTCTGTGCATAAAGGAATGGTGTTTCCTCTTTAAATATAGGAGTTAAAACATTATTTTGGTAATATACAGAATTGATTTTAATATTCTTTTCAACTTTTCTTAACTTTAATTTCCCATTGTACGAAAAACCAGCAATAACCAAGAATCCTTTACTGAAACTTTCTTTAGATTTTTGGAACCAAGTTTGAAAGTCTTTTTCTGTTCTTTTGCGATAGTAAATCGACCTTTTTTACGCTTTCCAACCGTAGGTTGAAGAAGCGTATATGCTCCAGCTTTGTCCTTCTGTCTGTTCGCACGATAACTCGCGTAAAAATGGTTCGATTTCGATGAAATTTTAGTATGTGGTAGGGGACCACCTGGGGACGAACCCTATCAAAAATGGAGGAAATGGGGTCAAAGGTCAGGACATAGGAGTGAGATCCATTCCATTGCCCTTATGCGTCATAACTTACGTAAATATGCTTCGATTGCGACAAAATTTTATCATGTTGTTCCGGAAGTATACTGAACCGGTTCTGTTGAATATAATTGAAATGGGGTCAAAGGTCAGGGCATAGGAGCCAGATTTATTCCACAGCTATTATCCTCATAAATTGACTAAAAGTGCTTCTATTGCGACAAAACTTCAGTATGTTGTTCCGGAAGTATACTGAACCAATTCTGTTTAACACCATCGAAATGGGGTCAAAGGTCAAGGCACAGAAGTGAGATTTATTCCACAGCCATTATCCTCATAACTTGACTAAAAAGGCTTCTATTACGACAAAACTTTAGTATGTTGTTCCGGAGGTATACTGAACCAGTTCTGTTTAATACCATCGAAATGGGGTCAAAGGTCAAGGCACAGGAGCGAGATTTATTTCACAGCCATTATCCTCATAACTTGAGTAATGATTTCTGGTATGTTGGAAAGTGTATCATAATCAATGCATTGCATGATTTTACAAACTTGTTTTGTTACAGTCGTTTAGGTAGATCCATGCTTCATCAATAGTCACAATAAAGTACCATCTCTCTCCGGCTAAGCGATGTTCATGAAGAAGTTTACACTGTGTTCTGCGCTCAACCACGTGGCTTGGCAAAAGGCTGTGAACAGTATGTTTTTTTTTTTTTTTTTCATATTCAAATCTTTGTTTATTACCTTGTTTACAGCTGATAGAGATTTTTAACGACTTAGCGATTGCTCTTTGGGTCGGTGGATTTTTTTAAGACCAGAGACTTTACTTTTGAAATAGTTACTTTTTCTTTGGATATTCGTTTGGTGTTCTTTTTCCTATTAAAAGCAATGCTTAACGATTTTTCCCTCTATTTCTTATTCTTATAATTTTGCTTATTTCACATTTAGAAATGCTGATTCCATGATTTTCACAGTTTTTTAATTACAGAATATGAATATTTCTCTTCGTAAAGAGCAAAAACATAACCTTCCATCCACAGCTTGCGCGCCATTTTCTTTTCAGACGATATTTAACTGCAGCAGATCTTCGTATTCATCTAACACGCTGTTGCCAATTTCAATGCTTTGGACTTCTTTTATTTTTCTGTAATTTCTTATCAAACACGTTCCAAAAATGTATGAACATCTTCTGTATAAGCACGTATAGGATTGTTAACAGACGTCTTGCATAAGAAAATCTGTAGTGTTCACTATTCCAGAATAATGAAGCTTATTAGTGCCTTATTACATAGATTTTTAATTCCGTGACTTCACTATTTAACCTGATGAAGTATGTCAAAAATTTCACCGTTGCCCAATTTTTAGTTCCAAATGGATTTAGCTTCTCTTAAAAAACTTTTTATAAAATATTTGGCCAATTTTAGCATTTCTGTTGAGGAATTTAGGAATGAACTCAATTGGCTTGTGATGTACCTATAATTATTGTGAATTACTGAATCAAAATTATTGAGAATATGTTGTGAGAGAACTTAGACATGCGTTTAAGTCAATGGAATTTTAGAAAAACATTGTTTTTATAACAAAAATAAATACTGAATGAAGTACACTGGTGTTCAAAATCAAAGTGTAATTTTTAAATTCATACATAATTCGTAGAATTTATGGAGAAGTTGTGACGTACCTACCTCTGAGATAACACATATGTCAAGACGGCAAAGTTGCAGTGACAAACTTCATCGGTGTGACTTAACTGGGAGAGCATGCGATTCTGGAGCCGAAGAATGCTAGTTCTATTGCCGCCACAAGCAAAAATATGTTGCCATATTGGCGCCCAAACATAAACTGAACCTCCTGGCCGTTAAGTTCTTCGGAAAATGTGTCATGTTCGTCCCAAACACTGTCTGGAATTAGAATACCTTCTTTTACAGTGAGCTCCCCTTCAAGCGTGGTTTTCCAGGTGACCCGGAACTTACGATTCCGTCCCAGCCTTTTCTCAAAGGAGGATATATGTGACGCACTTACCTCCGAGGTGACGCACATGTCAAGACGGTAAATTTTCAGCGACAAACTTCGTCGGTGCAGCTTACTTGGGAAAGCATTCAGCTCCGAAGAAAAAGAGTATGGATTCGAACCCCACCCCTGGCAAATGAATTTTACGCTATAAAGGTTAATGAAATTTGGTAAAGATGTTTATTATTACATTATGTGTAACTCAAGCAGAAGAACATCATAATCTTATAATTTGCGTGTGTTAATATAATAATCTTGTAATTAACATGAAAAGAGCAGTCCATGGAATAATATTTAAAGTCTTTTGCTTGAAAAAACTTTAAATATTATTCCATGGACGTGACAGGGTTGCCATTTTGGATTTTTTGGCGCTAATTTCCCGAAATTTGGCTTTTTTCAGTTTGGTTGGCATCAGAGAATTGATTTGGCTTTTCACATTAGTTTCATGAAATTTACATACTATCCACTTTTAAAATGATTTTCCTTTAAAAAAGTTATTTATTATTCCAAAATAGGAACACCTTAATGACACACTGGCCAGAAATCGGAATTTACGCAGTTTAAACTTTGATTGACAGTTGATTCAAAGTTCCAAGTTATGTTTAATATTTTGATGAATTGAGAAGAGCTAAAGGCTTATTTCAGTTGCGCTGAATTAGCCCAATTAAAGTTTTACTGAAAATTCAAAGCAAATCTGTTAAAAGGAAATGATGTTAGCTACAAAAATTACTTGTTCTTTGTGTTTGTGACACCTGCTGTACAGGAATTTGAAAGATTGGGCAGTCTTTTTCGGCAAACGAAAGCTGATCCTCATTGATTGTACCAAGAATTATTCTTACACCAGAAAAGTCTTCAGAGCAGACTGCATTGATTTCAATAGGCAGAAGAAAAAATATTCAAGTTGATTTTAGTATCAAATTTTTAACAAAATCTAGTACGTTGCTACAGAACAACAGTACTGAAGTTCATGTAAAAATAAAAAATGTCAAACAAAGATGTAACGTATGCTAGAAGAAGTTCTCAGTCAAGTTACATGTAGAATTCCCTCGGCGAGAGATATATTTCAAAATCTATCAAAATTGAGCCCTAAAGTCATTTTAAATCTTGTTTCGAGGACTGTGTTCTCAGAGTTACCCTTATACATTTCGCAGAAGCACTATTGAAGTACAATACAGAAAAGGGATTTTCGTCGATTGGAAAGAAGAAGTTTCATTTAAGAAAGATGTACTCCATACGGTCAGTGAACAGTTTGGTACTGGCATGCTTCAACACCAGGCATTTAAAGAGCTCGTCAGTTTTTTGCTCTTACTCATATAATAACCGTAGTTAGTAAAGCCGTAGTTGAGAAGGTATTCTCTCTTGTAACCCCAGTTAAAACAAAGGCAAGGAACAAAATGCAACTGAATTTTCTTGGTGCTATTGTGAGAATCAAAGCAGAACTATTGCTTTCAAACAAATGTTGTGAGTACCATCTGTAAAAATGCTAAAAGATTTTACATCTCGCACGGTTTATGCTGTAAGTTCTATTTGTTCCTGTGAGGATGACAGTAATAAACTGGATCTAGAGCTTTTATGTGATGTGGGCATGTAAAATATGTTTTAATTGTGTTTGGCTTTTTTCTAGTATTGTTTGGCTTTAAATCAAAATTTTTATCTGGCAACCCTGCATCGTGACGTGATCAGCTCAACGTGCCACACATGTGGAAGCAAGAGTTGGCTAGAACAACAAGAAGCGAGTAGACTCGTGTGTCTTTATAACACAATCCTAATTTGCACATTCCGACGTACCCGCGGCAAAAGTAAATGCGGGGTAGTCTTCCCCGTAACGAAATTTGCATGTTACCCAATTTTAGTTCATTATTTTACATACATCTGCAGCCATATACGTTTTTGTTGATAATCCTTAAATTTTGATCACCAGTGTAGATCTCAGTCCATAGTGGGTAAGAGTCTGCTCTTCTCATTTATCAGAGCAGACAACAGCCGCATTTCAGTTTTACAAAAATAAAACATTGTGGATCATTGGGAGCAAATTTTCATAGCTTTTGCAAGTCGCAGTCTGATTTATATTGAGCGCTGACAGAACTGATAACGTTACAGTAGTTTAAGCTAGATAGAGTCATGGCTTTCTAGAATGTTTTACAAACTAGAACTCATTTCTAGTCCAACTTGAACGCGCGTCGTGCCGTAGTAACTGCATGTGTTTTCACATAACAAGGGTCTAACTTGCAATATAAATGCTTTTCGAAATATTTCATGTGTAGATATTCAACTACAGTACGTTTAGCAAATAGAAAATGCGCGTTGCTAAGACTTATACGCAAGTACAAAAGTAGAACTTTCGAGCGCTCTAGATCTATTGCATGCAAGAAAAAGATCCTGTCCTTACTTCCACTGTTTATAGAAACGTGCTCTTGACAGTAAGCACAACATGTATCAAACACATTTAATATATACAATATAGATTAGATTATGCACTGAGTGAATTTTGAAGAACGTGAAAATAGGAAGCCAAACTGTGTAATGTTAGGTCTATACATGTGTTTCCAGCAGCGCCGGAAACCAGAGCCCATATAAGACGGGGGGTAGAGGGGCTGCAGCCCCGGGCCCCGCATTTTCAAGGGGCCCCAGAATTATGCAAGATGCTTGAAGATTTGACAAAGTTCTACAGGGGTTTTTTTTTTGTCTTTTTTCAGATAGCATAGCAAAAACTATAAGAAACTGCCTTGCGAAAAAAAAATCTATTTCTTTTCCGCCATTTTAGGAGGACTCCGCAAAAAATATAGTCACCCCCAATCCATCCTCAAATCTTTCGAATGCATTACAGAAGTTTTTTGTACACATCTGTAATTGGGGAAAGTTTTCATACGTTAAGAATTCGTTTGAATCATGAATCATATTATTTTGCCCACTACTTCGATATCATTTCAACAAGCTGAACCCAACTCTAGGGGAGGATTAAAGCAGAAGTGAACTGCTATCCACTTTTTACATTTCTTGCTACCACTGATTCATCCATGAATCATGGGACACACACTTCAATACAGCGTGTTTTATGGCTTTCTCATCATATTTTGGAAATATTATCTCCTGGGTATTTTTAGTAATCCACCCATAGTGAAATCCTAGATGTGCTTCTAATACTGGGGCCCCAAAATACTGTCCAGCCCCCGGGCCCCCTGTCTCTTTAAATGTGCTCTTGTGGAAACTTATGTATAGACCTAACATTGTAGAAGCGAAACAGTTGAATTTTTGCCAGAATTTCATGCTGTGGGGGTAATATGGCAATAGTACTTCCAACGACACGTGTTGGCAGATATCTTACACGTGCGTCTAGGACATTGCGACCTAGGCGCATATTCTTCGTTGTTAATTGTTCTTGCTTAATCTCTGAAGAACTACTACAGAAGCATGAGAATTAATTTTTTCTGCATACGGTGAGAAAATTTTAGATACAAGTGCGTGTCGTGAGTGATTTGTGAAATTCAGAAGTGCGTATTGCAGCGTGAAGGACAAGCAGCGTAGCCGACAGTCGAAAGAGATGCACAGCGCAGATTTTCAAACTCTTCTGGACGAAGATGCTACCCAGTTGATAAAAAAACTGGAAATAAAGTTAGATGTGAATCAGTCAAACGTGGGTAAACATGCCGTGAAAAAGATCCAAAAAGTGGATCCCACGCGAACAAACGCTGGAAACTTATGCACTGGCATTTGTAAGACAGTCTGAAGTCATTGGATGGTTGTAGAATATCCATGATGTCATTGAAAACAATGTTTATGTTCCTAGTAAGTTAAAATACTCTCCGTTCTTATATGTCTCCGTGTCTTTTATCATATCTTTTCTGGATATTTATGCAGTGAGTTCTTCCTTTCAACTGCGCATAGAGATCCATAAAGGCCCAGTTGTGCGCAGTATTAAGAAAAACACTTCTGTACGAAATCTGTTCCACGCCTTCATTTTCACAGATATTTTTGCATACTGTTGGAGATTCTCGAAAAAATATTTCCCTAAAAATCCCTGAAATACAATTCAACCCTCACTATGTGAAACGTCTGAACGAGAAAACCTAAAGATTATTCCTTTATTACTATAAACAACTAAGGAACTAAATGTACATCAGTGCTGTGACGAGCCAAGCTAGAGCCCAAAAGCCTCAAGGCGACACCTGACCAGAATCATTCTTTGTTACTATAAACAACAAAGAAACTATGTGTCCAGCAGTTCTGAGATGGGTTGATCCCGAGCCCGAGCCTGAATGCCCGAAGCAGACCCCTGGCCAGAATCATTCCTTTGTTACTATAACCAACAAAGAACCTATGTGTACATCAGTGCTGAGACGAGCCAAGCCAGAGCCCAAAAGCCTGAAGCGGACCACTGTCCAAACTCATTCCTTTGTTACTATAAATAACAAAGAAACTAGGTGTACAGAAGTGCTGAGATGAGCCGATCCCGAGCCCAAGCCCGAAGCGGACTCCTGGCCAGAATCATTCCTTTGTTACTATAAACAACAAAGAAACTATGTGTACAGCTGTGCTGAGACGAGCCAAACCAGAGCCCAAAAGCCTGAAGCGGACCCCTGGCCAGACTCATTCCTTTGTTACTATAAAAAACAACGGAACTAGGTGTACAGAAGTGCTGAGATGGGTCGATCCCGAGCCCAAGAGCCCGAATGCCCGAAGCGGACTTCTGGCCAGAATCATTCCTTTGTTACTATAAACAACAAAGAAACTAGGTGTACAAGTATGCTGAGACGGGCCGAGCCCGAATGCCCGAAGCGGAGCCCTGGCCGGAATCATTCCTTTATTACTATGAACAACAAAAAAACTAGGTGTGCATCAGCTCTGAGACGGAACGAGCCCGAAGCGGAACCCAGGCCCGTGCCGGGTTCGGATTGCATAATATTTACAACGGTTTGGGCTCTAAGACAGAGAAGGAATCTTCTTTCTTTCTTTTTTTAATGTAATTTTGTATGTTTTACGATACGAGACTTTTCTTACACTTTCTTGTTGATAAAGAGAATTCTTTGGCAACTGGGTCTGCGCTGGGAGTGGGGACTCGGGAGGGCAATTTATTCCTGGCGTTGGTAGACAATAGCATTAGCCACATGTTAGTAGGTTTCTGCGGAGAAGGAAAAGCTTCTTCAAGAACTATAGATACTAGATAGGAAATAGCACATCGACGAAAATTTTCCCTCTGAACCCACGCAGCTTATATATTTCTTATTCTATTGAGCAAATTACCTGCTTTTCAGCCCCTCCCGATTTTTCCGGATGCTCAGACGCCCGAAACATTTCAGGAAGAAACGAGTGGTAAAACATCGCGCAGCTATACTGTAGAAACAGATAGAGGTCACTTCTCCACTCCTCAGTTGAGAAAGGTATCGGTTAATTGCAGGCGGAAGAGAGTGGAAATCTGGAAGAGATAATTTTTTATTAATGTCTGGTTAGTCATAGATTTCGGAGGCGTTCGGACCCGAACTCTATCTTACAATATAAAATACGGGTTCGAGTGGGCTCGAGATGAACATACTTCGGGGCTTGGGCGGGCTCGGATAGGCTCTTAAAATTGAGCGCGAATTCAGCACTGGTGTACAAGGAGTTGAAAAATAAGTGGAAACGCGTGCAAGAACAGCTACAGGTATACATTAATTAGGAGTTAGGCCAACCTTTGCTTTTATAAAAGCTTGTCTTCGACGTGGAATAGATTCACATAAATCGTGAACAGTCTCCAGAGTAATATTGAACCATTCCTCACGGAGGAAAGTCTCAAACTCCTTAAGTGACGATGCTGGAAGAAATCTGCTTCTCACACTCCTCTCCAGTTCTTCTCACAGAGGATCAATAATGTTCAAGTCTGGTGATTGCGCAGGCTATGTTTAACTTTAGTTTTACGCTCTTCAAGCTAAGATTGGACACGTCTGGCTGCGTGTAGTTCAGCATTATCGTCTTGAGAGATAGCGTCGTTTGTGGGAAACTGTGCTTGCACCATGGGATGAACCTGGTCATCCAAATTATCAAGGCATACAGTAGTTGTAACTACTCCGTTCAAATTATTGATAGGACTTAAAGAATACCAAAAAAATCTTAGTCCAAATCATTATTAATATCAACACCATGTTTTACAGTTAGTGCAAGACAGTGAGGGAAAATGCGCTTCTTTAGTTAATCGCCAAACCTAAACTCGGCTCGAAGTTGGAAAGTATGAACGATTTACTCAATGAGCGTAGTGACAACCTGTAAATTAAATGGTCATTCGTTTGAATGACCATTCGTGAATGGCTACTTTGCGTGAATAACGAATGAAATCCCAAGAAGGATTGATTTATGGCACCACTGCTACATACGAAATGGTCTAATATAATATTAAGATTCACAATTCTGTTTGGCTAGTATTTAATGAAAAACGTACATATTATCTCTTTATTCCACAGTACCCGTAACTGCGTTTATTGTTCGCAGCATTCATGGATAACAAAGGCGTAGTGTTCGTTAAGTTTATGACTTTGCTCAATCACAAGAGAGTAAGATTTCGGCAGGTGTTTTACTCCATTAAGATGCTAAGGGATTTCTTAACGCCATATTTGGGTCAGCAAAGCTCAGTTACAAAGAGAGAATTTTTGTCTAGTCATTCGTCATAGCTGCTCATTCTAAGTCAAGACATTTGCCTTTTACATCGTTTCCCTTTGAATTTGCAATAACTTACTCGTACATGACTTTCTGCAGAAAAGTAATAATATTGCTATTACCACCATTTGTTAAAATTTTAATAATATTTTGTTGTATTGTTTCTACTTGATCTACATGCATTTATGAAAATGCTTCTGCTTTCTGTATTTTTAAAGACGAAACATGTACTTTACATTTGGAAAAATGCGAAGTAATTTATTAGACTGTACAAAATGTTATTTAATAAATTTCTTTACTTGTTGGACATCGTGTTTTTGGCGTGTATTATTCTGCTGGTTCGTCGCACAGACACTTCTCTACTCTTAATATCCCGACACTTATTCATACAAATAATCTTGACTTACAGAAAATAAAATAATCGTTTACGGAAACCTATGTCTCTTATGACTGCCTCCAGTGTTTGTGGAATACACCGATCAGCCAAAACATTAACACCGCTTCTGCGCTATGCAAATAAGCACTCTTGCAGCCAATCAGCGTCACGTGCCAAAGTCGCGAAAGTTACATATAATACCTGTGTCGGAGCTCTCTCCAGGATATGCCCTGAGCTCTCTCAGTCAGTATTTCGTTTCGTCTCAACATGGGAAAAGCAAAGGATGTATCTGATTTCGACAAAGGCCAGATCGTTGTGGCAAGAAGCCTTGGTTAGAGCATCTCCGAAACAGCAACGCTGGTAGTCTGCTCACGCTATGCAGTAGTTAGTACCTATCAAAGATGGTCCGAAACAGGTGACACTTCGAGCCGTCGACGTCGTTAACGCTTGCAGTGGGTACGCAGTCATAGACATCGGACCATGAAAGACTGGAAGAGGGTCTCATGATCAGACGAATCCCGTTTACTGTTACACCATGTCGACGGACGAGCTCGTGTGAGACCTTTACCCACGGAAGCCTTCTCTCCTGGACGCACTGTAAGACTGACCCATGAGGCTGTAGAGAGCATAATCGTCTGGGCAATATTTTCTTGGGAAACACATGGACTCATTATCCCTGTAGAGCGAACTCTGACAGCTGTCACGTACCTGAACATCGTGGCTGACCAAGTACACCCCTTTATGACGACTGTATTCCCTGGAGGAGATGGCGTCTTTCAACAAGACAATGCCCCACGCCATACTGCGAAGAAGGTTCCCAGGGAACCACAACTTGCCATATGGTTGTGACTTTTGATAATATAGTGTATATACAGTATATAGCTCCGAATTCGTGGCCACCGTTCCACTCCAAGTTTGGAACTCCTAGACCAAAGACGAATATTTACAGTGGTATCATTTTTCAGTTATTGTTTTCTTTTAGCATCCTAATAAGTGGAATTATTCTTGCTCATTCTTTACTGCATTGTTTCTTTTTTCTTTCAATTTCCAGAACCTAGGTTTTCAAGTCTCAGTTCTCAATTTCATTGACGTGCATTTTGTCATTGTTTCCTTTAGTAATATTTTTCATTTTTACATAAAGCTGTTACTTGTGCGTCTTCACTTTTAATTCTCATTTGTATTTTTTGGTAACTGTTTCGATATCTGCGCTATCTTTTACAATAGCTTCTTGTTCTTTTCTTTTTGTACTGAGCTTTTATGTGTTATTGCCTTTCTCTTCCTAATTGGCAGATATCAGGGGAGGATTGGGTCGACCAAATAAGGCCGGGAATTTTAGTCTCGTTGTCCACTACAAAAACACCCGTACACCTCAAAAATTGCCTCATGAAAGAAAACATTCTCTTAGACCCTGGATGAAAATGAGCTGTTAAAGAATACATTTTAAAAACGAATTCAGTCTTGAACAAATTTGCCATCATAGGCGGTCTGCTTCAAGATTTCGAAAGAAGCTTAGTGGCTGCTAACGACTACTCCAAGTCTAACTTCCTACGTTTTACTGTAGTTACCTTTAACTTAATTATTTTATAAACAGTGATGTATTGCTAATTGAAACAGCACAGAAACGCGAGTTGCCTTTATGACTTCAACATCTTTCCCTTCTCCCCTTCCCATTTCGCCCCCCCTCATTTAACTTTCTCATATTTATAGTATAAGTAAGTATAGTGGTCGGTCGAAATCAGACTTCCAGATTTACTAAGAGGGTTGGAATAAGATATCTGGAAACGCCCTTGTTAATGGAGCAGTACCATTTTGCGTGAAGCCTATAACCGAGAGCGACGGCCGTTCAAGTGTGGGAAAGCTTGTGGTTTCCAAGGCTATTGCAGTGCATTTTGTGTTGGCCTAATCGCCTCCTTTCGTCGCAAATGTTTCCAATTTCACATCGTAACTTGCTATCGATGTGCGAGAAAATGCTGGATTTGTATACAGTAGGGGTTGATTTACGTACATCTACATTTCTTTTTGTTCCCACAATTCTTTGCCTAAAGTGTGCAGATCCATTTATTTATGCAATTCAAAGAAATGGAGGCTCTGCAAATTACTAAAATGGCCTCTGGCGCTTCAACAAGTACTTTCCTGTGTGCTACGTGTTCTGAGCTGTCATCTAAGTACTGTTGTTACATTATAAAAAAATTAAGTTCAGGAGTATCTTTATTTTCACTGGTTGCCTCAGTTTTACCGGCTGTCAAGGTAATAACATCTAATAACTTTTTTGGTTTGAGCTCAGGGTCCATTCTGAAATTGTATTCCAGATAGCACTAGTTCTAAGCTTTAAAGCAAACGGTATTAGATTTCTGTATCTCCCATAGTTCAGGAGATAGCCCTTGGTGTCAGCTCATTTGCATAGACTGACACCATGTTTTTTCCATTTGTCCCTCACTCGTTTTCGTGCTGCACAACTCCTTGGAGCAAGTTGCTTTAGTCTGCAACATGCATGCATTTCGTATAATGACGCAAAGGAACAGTTGGTCACTTAGGTCAACACTTACACTTAAATGGACTGTGGGAATTTATTATAATTACACTGATGAGACATTGATGGTGGTTGAAAACTCTGGTCTCCATGAGATACACATAGCACGCACACTGAACCTTAGATATCTCAACACACACTTGCTACAAAATTAACGCTCGCAGCGCCCCCTTGAGGGTCGGTTCAAACTCCACAGTAGGGCTTTAACACATTTGATGGTACCGAGGAGGTTAGAATAAGATATCTGGAGATGCCTTTGTTAATGGAGCAGTACAAGTTTTCGTGAAGCCTATAACCGCGAGCGACAGCCGTCAAAGTGTGGGAAAGCTGCTGGTTTTCAAGGCTATTGCAATGCATTTTGTGTTGGCCGAATCGCCTTCTTTCGTCGCAAATATTTCCAATTTTTCATCGTAACTTGCTGCCGATGTGTGAGAAAATGCTGAATTCATAAAATTCTTAATTGTTTTAAGGTTCCTTTCCATTTTTATTTTAAATTCTAAACAAAAAGATAAAGTTAAAATTGAAAACTTCACTCGTGTAAGAAGTATAATTCATTCTGGTTTGATATTAACAAGATTTTTGTAAGCAAAAACCACACAATTCCAAAAATACACATAGTTGAAATTACATAGGTATCATGTAAACAACGTCATATTCCCACACCTTGCGGCTTCACGGTTAAGAGACCCAGGGTATCTCCAGAAGTATTATTATAACTTCCTTGGATGGTACATGATGCCTCTGGTATTACTATATTATACCTATTCGTACTATCTTCAAAACATAAAAATGGATCCAATCCTGGCTATGTTTCCTAGGACACTATTATAAACGCAATTTGCAGACGGGCCCGTTACAGGTCCAAAAGTTGACGGTCGTCAGCGAAGAAAGCAACCCTGCGATCTACGTCGCGAGACTTTGCTGCATCTCCCGGTGGATTTTAAAGTTTTCGGTATTACGACATTACCCCGAAATAATTAATTATATTATTCGTTCGTTACAGAAAAAAAAAGAAAGAAAACACAGACAAAAGGAATACAAAAAGGTGGGCCATTTACCGAGTGGTCCACCTTCGCCACTGGAAAATATATTTGTGAAAACTTGTCTTCCGTCTTTATTTCGTAATTTTGCTGTTATTTCCGAAGCACTTTCCTCCTAGCTTTTCTCTTTAGCCTACTAACTGGAAACCTTTCCGCTATACCTGGCCTATTCTTTTTCGCACTGTTCTCAGTTAAATACGCTCATCTCAAAGCGATTACATGTTTGTTTACAGTGGCGCCCATATGAGTATTTTTATGGGGACTAAGAAAATTCCTTACCTCCTTCAAGGCTATCAAACATTTTAGTAAATGTACAAGATGCTAAAATACAACAAAAATAATTGATACAATCAATCATTAATATCTTTTTTCTTTAAAAATGCTTTAAAAAAAGGTTTCGTCTATTTTAGTGTTTTAAATTTATCAAAAATTTGGCTATACCAACGGCTAGGGAGAGGCTTGATTCCCCCCCCCCCCCCGGCGTCCTTGGTTTGTTATGTGGTTCAATCGCTGGGTTGCCGAAGCAACCAAGGCCGACGTCACGAGCACGTTACGTTTAGCTTTGATGGCCGACTGATCTGGGCGCTACGTTCTATGGGAGGAGTTTCGATGGGCTTCTGTGGTTATTTTCCCTCTGTATCTTCCTTACTTTATGATCGAGCTGTGTGAAGGCCGAATTCGGAAGGAATGATCGCGAGGGAGACACAATTAACATGCGACCACTGCTACTCCAAATCGATCACGGCAATTTCAATGATGTTTCTGTTAAACGGAAATATCTGTTTCAGCAGCTTTAAACAAGTTCTTAATGAACGGAATGTTACATTTCGTACAGGTTCGAAATAGTTGATTATGAACGTAATACTGAGTTTCGGGTGCTCAGGTCACGACCTATTTTAAAGCGAAATATATACACTGAAGTGCCATAAAAACTGGTACACCAGTCTAATACTTGGTAGGTCCCCCACGGGAGCGCAAGACTGCAGAAATACGAAGGGCATGGACTCCACTAGCTTCTGGAAATATGCTGTAGGCAATGCACACCATACTTCCTGCAGGGCGTTCCACAATTCGGGTGTTTTCCGAGGTCTCGGATTCCTGTGTTCGATAGCGCGTTGAATGGCATCCCGAATGTGTTCTATCACGTTCAGATCTGGGGACTTGGGTGGGAATGGAAACATTTCAAACTCAGACGAATGCTCCTCTAACCATAATGTGGAGTCCCGACACTTGCGTGGAGGCGCATTGTCCTGTTGGAACAGGCCCAACCCATCAGCATGAATGCAGGACATGAACGGGTGTACCTCGTCAGAAAGGATGCGCACATAGCGTTGGCCGGTCACAGACGCTTGTAGACGTACCAGGAGTCCCAGTGAAGTCCAGCTAAACACACCCCATACCATTACGGACCCCCCACCAGCCAGTACAGTTCCCTGTTGACAGGCGGGATCCATGGCTTCATGGGGTTTACGCCACACACGAATCCTTCCATCTGCCCGATACAGTTGGAAACGCGACTCGTCAGACCAGGCTACTTGTTTCTGGTCATCAAGTGTCCAGTGGCAGTGTTGCCGTGCCCAAGCGAGGCACATAGCTCTGTGTTGTGCACCCATCAAGGGGACTCTAGTTGGGCGTCGGCTCCCAAAGCCCATATCGTGCAGGGCACGTTGCACAGTCCGGACGCTGATGCTTGTTGAGGCTCCAGCATTGAATTTCGATGATACCTGCGAGAGTGATGCACGCCTGTCGCGTGAAACGATTCTTGACAGCCAACGATAGTCACGTTCACTCAATGTCTTTTTACGGCCACACTGGTATCGTAGGTTGGAGGTTTTGTCGGAATTCTTGTAGTCCCTTGCAATGGTCGTCTGTGAAAATCCGAACTTCGTTTCTACCTCCGTAATACTGTGGCCCATCTCACGAGCGCCAACTATGACACCGCATTGAAAATCGCTTAAGTCATTATTACTTGTCATTCTCATGCCGAAAACAGCTCTGACAGCTGGCAATCTTGTCTATCGCTTTATATACGCACTGGCGGACGCAACGGAGTACGCGCATAAGTGACGTTTGCTATGTATTTTGCATAAACTCGTCTGTACCAGGTTTTCTGGCACTTCAGTGTATTCTCTCTCTCTCTCTCATTGAGAAATTTCAATGAGTAATTAATAACTAAGTAGATGCGGCGTATAAGTGGAGGACCGGACTTTTGAAGAAAAATATATCGTCTTATATACCGAAAAATATGGTAATCTTTCGATAACAATCAAAATCATAGAGAAGAAAGAAAATGATGGGGATACTGTGATAATATCTACCAAATTGTCTCATTTGTGAAGCACATACGCTTGTATGCATCCGGTTTACCAATTTGCTGTAAACCAAAAACAAATCTCTCAACGAAGTTCTGACAACTGTATATAGAGAGTGGGAAATAGAAGAATTAAAAACGTTCATTTTGTAAAAGGAATTCAACGATTTTTAAGCACTAACTTTTAAATTTCAAGGCCTTTCAAGACTGTTTAAAAAAATCGCATTTTTTTTATTCGGGGTCAGGTGATACAACTCGCCGTAGAGTTACCAGTTATAAAAATGGATCGTTAATGTCATAGATCGCCAGAGGGCGCGCAGGAGTTGTGGGCCGATTGTTTACCCTAATTGTCATAGGAATACATGCGTTTATGATTTCACCAGTGCTAAATCTGTGTTTATCACAAGTACTTTTTATCAATTACATTGTATAGTTGTGTGGTATTGAAGTTCCAGAAACGCTGAAATTTCTCCACAGCAGCTCAAGTACGTCAACTCTTTTTAATTTAGAAGGAAACTAAAATTTATAGCGTAGCTGTGTGTTGGACTAAGGATCTGTTCAATTCTTATGTTTCTGATATGGGGCGAAAGCGCTTGTGTATCGAACAGATTGTTCCCTAAGTAAAGAACGTGTATCAACTTTTAAAGCCCCAACAGATGAAAAAAATCATAGTTTTTTTTTTTTTGATTGGAGGTTTAACGACCACCGTGAGCAACTCAATGGTCTACAAGCAGTCGCCCGTCCCTAATTTAGGGTCACTGGTTCCAGGGAAGAGAAAGAGCCAGTGCCGTAAGACAAACACAACATCCATGCCTCACCGGGATTCGAACCCGGACCCCTTACGGACGAATGATCAGAGGCCATCGCTTAGACCACTGCGCCACCGAGGCGGCAAAAACAATAATTAATTTATCCTTTGACGTCAACAGAATTCTGGCAATGTAAGTTGTTTACGTAATACATGCGCGCCGCCATTTTTATATGTATAAATCAGGGGCCTATGCAGAAATTTTTTTCGGGGGGGCGAAAAATTGGAAGTTTCTGAAATCCACCAGGATAAAATGAAACTTAATAAAAAAAGAAAAAAAAACATGTTAACAATAAAAAAAATATTTTTTATTTTTTTAGGTATGTAACATACATATATATACCATACAAGAAGCAAGTGGAGAAATCGAAACAGTACTCGCCCAAATTTTCACTCGATGCCTTAATGAAGGGAAGATTCCCGAGGATTGGAACAACGCTACAATGATCCTGCTACATAAAAAAGGTGACATTGATGATCTCAGGAACTACAGACTTATCAGCCTCCTATGAGTGGTTTATAAAATCTTCACTAAAGTTCTTTCACACCGTTTGAAGGTAACACTGGACATGGCTCAACCGAGAGAACAAGCTGGATTCAGGGGTGGCTACAGCAAAATAGATCATATCCACGTACTGAGAGAACTAATTGAAAGAGAGAGGGAATATGAACTTCCATTGTGCATGGCTTTTATCGATTATGAAAAAGTCTTTGATTCGGTGAAACCATCAGCAGTTACAATGGCTCTGAAATCCTGCGGTATTGAAGATGCATACATTAATATTATTAATAACATCTATGAAAATGCAAGTGCAAAGATTCGGCTGTTTGAAAATACAACACACATAAAAATTGGAAAGGGAGTGAGACAAGGTGACACCATATCTCCCAAGCTCTTTAATGCTACATTGGAAAATGTCCTTCAATCACTGAACTGGGAAAACAAAGGGATAAAGATTAATGGAGATTATCTAACCCACCTTCGTTTTGCTGATGACGTAGTCATTTTTGCAACTACCCTATCAGAGCTGCAGAGTATGATCCAGGAACTTGCTTTTAGAAGACAAAAGTGTTGTTCAATGCTTTTACAAGAAATGAAGTTTTATCGATTGATGGAGAAAATCTGGAGATAACAGACACGTACGTTTATCTTGGACAGCAGATATCAAGTGAGGGTCACATTGATGAAGAAATTAATCGGCGTACAAAACTTGCCTGGAGAGCTTTTGGAAGAAACAGCATAATTTTCAAGAGCAATATGCCATTATGTCTTAAAAGAAAAGTGTTTGATCAATGCATCCTTCCAGTGCTTACGTATGGTGCACAGACGTGGACCTTATATAAAAGAGACATACAACGGCTGCAGACAACTCAAAAAAGCATGGAGAGGTGCATGCTTGGTGTAACCAGGAGAGATAAGAAGAGGAACTCGTGGATCCGAAAAATCACAAGAGTGGAAGACATCATGATCAGAGTTAAATCCCTGAAATGGCAATGGGCTGGACATACTGTGTAACGTACCAGGAGATGTGACGTACCTGCCAGAAGGACGCACACGACATAAAGGCAGATAGGAATCAGAACAAATGTCCGCGTAGCTTAATTGGTAGAGCAACTTGTTCCGGAATAAGCGGCCTAGGGTTCGAATCCCGGCGTAGACCGAAAATGACGGAGAAATTCACTTCGTTATAATGGCGCCCGAACTATCCGGATGACCCGACCGTTCAAAATCTCGCATTGGTGTGATGTTATTTCCACACCGCGAGATAGGAAAAATATGAGCAGCACTTCAAAAGAAAAATAAGGGGGAGATGATGTAACGTACCAGGAGATGTGACGTACCTGCCAGAAGGACGCACACGACATAAAGGCAGATAGCAATTAGAATTAATGTCCGCGTAGCTTAATTGGTAGAGCAACTTATTCCGGAATGAGTGGACCCGGGTTCGAACCCCGGCGCGGATAAAAATGACGGAGAAATTCACTTCGTTATAACTGCCAGAAGGACAGATCATCGATGGACAGCCGAAATTTTAGGTTGGATTCCAAGGGACAGGAAAAGACCCAGAAGAAGACCACGTGGGAGATGGGTGGATGAAATTCGAAAGTTTGCGGGAGTGACATGGAGGAGACTGGCACAAGACAGACCGTTGTGAAGGAAACTTGGGGAGACCTTCGTCCAGCAGTGGATTGATAATGGTTGACAATGATGATGATATACCTAAATTAAGCTGATGAGTACATATTAAAGAAAAAAAGAATGACAGAAATAAATTTCTCTTTGAGAAAATAATGAAATTGATTGGGCTCACCTAATTCTTAAAAACTGAGATTTCTTCTTCTGGGCACATTTCCGAATTTGTCAATGACTTCTTCATCTTCAACTTGAATGTTTCTATGAATAGATAATAAAGCTAGCCCATTCAGTCTTGATTCTGATGTACTGTTTCTCAAATAACATTTCAATCGACAAAGACTGGAAAAGCTTCTCTCCACTGATGCTGTGGCTACAGGAATAATTGCCAAGATGTGAAGCAAAATATAAATGTTGGGAAATAAGTTCTTATTGCATGATGCCAAACTTTCAACTGCGTTTTTGCACGGCGCCAGGCAGAGAGGAGGCTGACCACGGATATGAGCCACCCTTCTTTCTCTGATCTCTGTCTCCTTCGCGCAATGATCTTTCACTGAATCCATACGTAGCAGTTGGATTTTTCCAGCAGTAAATATTAATGATTCAGAAACTTTTCTCATAACACAAATTTTGATTTAACATACATATATGAAAATTATATTGGAAAGCACAGTTTGATTATTTAACCTTATTTTGACAAATAACATAAAAAATGAAACACATTTTTATGTTATCTGTCAAATAATATTCTCCTGCCTCACGTGCGTCTGTTTAGAGGTGCTGTGGGTCCTGAGTTCCTCTTCATGGACGACAACGCTACACCTCACTGTAGAGTGGCTGTCGCAGAGCTGTTGGAGAGTGAAGATATTCAACGCATGGATCGGCCCGCAAGGTCCCCGGACCTAAATCCAATCGAACACGTGTGATACCTTCTCGGGAGACGCTTGGCAGCACGTCACCAGCCGCCAGCAACGATTCCGCAGCTGCGATTGGCGCTACAAGAGGAATGGGCCGCGTTACCTCAAGAGCTCCTTGACAACCTCGTCCTCAGCATGGACAGACATAAATCCTGGAATGCAGTCAGGGGTGATCATATCCCCTACTAAAGACTGGATTTTTCTTGGCAGCCGCCTGTCACATAGACGTTTCTGTCTTCTGTCCAGTTGTGCTCGAAGCTACCTTTTCAATAAAGTGCCTTTGTATCCTTTGGATTTCTTGTTTGGACGGTTTTGCTCATTTTTCCCATATTCTTACATCTTGGAGATCTTATGGTATGATTTGAGTCGATGTGGAGCACTTCTGCACGAAGTTACATTCGAAAAACCGTCTCGTCCTTAATTTTTGCACGCCAGTGTACTTTTTCATTTGCGGAGAAGGGAAACATGCAAGGCTTATTCGGCGTGACGATAACCTCAGGCGTGGCAAGGATAAGCTGACCAGATGTCCCCAATTCTTAAGGACAGTCCTCGAATTTGGTTTACTGTCCCCAGTAACGTCTGATGCCTTTGGGGACGGAAACTGTCCTCAAATTTTGATGTTTGTCCTCAAATGTCCTCGAATCTACACTTCCTCATTAGTTCGTTAGATTTCCAATGAAAAATGTTTTTAAAAATAATTTTCGTTTGTACTAATTTTCCAACATGCTTTTTGTGAAAACAAATTTTGACTGCATTTATTCTTTTAGAGTTTAACGACCACCGCGAGCAACTCTAACGAGTATAAGCAGTCACCTATCTCCAATTTGGAGACATTCGTTCTAGGCAAGGTTGAAAGTGCTGTAAGACAAAGACACCACTCAAATTTCGACTGTACCAACTTCTCATAAAACCTTGGCAAATGAAAAATTCGCCATGCAATAACTTTGGTGTGCAGCTTGATTTTAATTCGGCACATATACCTAAGGTAAAGCATTTCACTTTTGCTAATATGTTCTCGCCATCATAGTTCTACTTTGTCAATACAAATTACCAACATTCTACAAGATATATCCTTTTAAGACACAAATTTTCATAAGTAATATCAATTATTGAAGCAATGCAGTTTTTTGACAAAAAGATTTGCATATTTATTTCCAGTACATATGTGTTCATTTGGGGACGCCATGCCCTTTTGTCCTCAAATCAGTGTTTCAATATCTGGTCACCTTAGGCAAGGAGGATATCTCAACAGCGGGACTTCCCGGAATCCTGACTTTTCAGATATTTTCTAAGCCAAAGTGAAAACCCATTGTCAGCACAGGACAGGAGTCTGTGGATTGCTCACCCTTATGGGTGGGGTGTCGCGTGGGGTGATATAAAAGTGTAATAAGGGGATTAAATTGCTGATCTGATTCTCTCAATCCGTAACATTTCCCTCTTCTCCCTAGTCCCTCCTTAAATGGGCCCAGCTTAATCTGCCTCTTGTTCAGTCTGCTGACTGAAAAAGGCAAGGAATTTTACCTTTGTTTGACGTGCTGTTATTGGGTTGTCGGAAAAGTCATGACGTATTTTAGCCATGTTTTGCAAAGGGCATTTATTGATAGAAAGAACAAAGATCAATCAATGATATAATGCCCGTTTTGTTCGATAACTTTTTGTCATCTTTCAGTGAGCTGCAGAATGCCTCGTTCATAGAAGGACATGTCTTTCGTGGCGTAAAACTGTACAAGGTGCTGATTTACAGCCTCACCTGAATTGAATGTTATACCACGCAAGGACTGTTGAAGAGAGTGAAACAAGTGCAAGTCTGGCGGCGCAAGGTCAGGCGAGTATGCTGGGTGTGGCAACACATCCCACCCAAGCTCCAATAATTTTTGGCGGCTGATCAAACTTGTGTGTGGTCTCGCGTTGCCGTGATGGAACACGCCAGCTTTACGATGAACGAGCTCTGGACGTTTCCGGATTCCTTCAAACTGTCCAATTGCCGACAGTACACATTCGAATTGATTGTTTGGTTCCGTTGTAGGAGCTCGAAAAGCACGACACCTTTAAAATCCCACCACACTGAGACCAGAACCTGCCGCTGATGAATGTCTGCTTTGGATGTCGTTTGAGGCGAAGCAGCACGTCGGGGCCAAGACCGTTTGCGCAGCACATTATTGTACACAATTCACTTTTCGTCACCAGTTATGTCGCTTCAAAAAAGGATCGTTTTCCTCACGTTTAATGAGCATATCGCAGATATTTATACGCGCCGTCAATTGAGCTTCTTTGAGTTCACGAGGAACCCACACATCGAGCTTGCTTACGTATCCCAGCTTCTTCAGGTGATCGTGAACGCTTGAATGATGGATGTGCAATGTGTCTTCAATCTCTCGTGTCGTGTAACGTAGCTTTGACTCGATCAATGCCTTGATTTGGTCGTCATCATCTTCGGTGGGCCTCCCGGACCGAGGAGCAACGTTGAGGTCAAAATCACCAGCACGGAATTTTGCGAACCACCGCTGGTACTGACGTTCTTGTATAGCATTATCACCGTACACTTTAAGCAACTTTTCACAAGCTTGACGCGCGTTCTTCCCTTTACGGAAGTAAAACAGTAAAATAAGGCGAAAATGCACAGTTTGGTCTTCCATCTTCAACTTGATGTCAAATCTCCGTAAATCAACCAAATTGCTCACTATTCCTTTTAGACTGCAGCTAGAACTGGCACCTGTCGAATGCCATAGCGACAACAGAGCTGCGCATGTCTCTAGTACTTCCAAAACCGCCCAACCGTCATCGGGTACCAAAATACCTCATGACTTTTCCGACAACCCAATAGATTAGTTGCAGGATTCAAATCTGATAATCATCCTTTGCATGTGCGCATATCTATCATTTCAGTTTAAGTGTAGCAGCAGAGCACTTAACATACTGAAGCAGAATGGCTTTCAATTTAAACTCTTGGTTAAAGAATGGGAAGTTGAAAAAAGATCGTAAAGATGCTGAAAAGGTGCTTTCTGTTTTTGTTTTTTTTTTGTTTTTTTTAAAAAAAGGTAAAAATATGTTCAGAATTTCAAAATTTAATTTATTGATTTATTTGGGCAGTGGTCCAATAATCCAGAAACTTCAATATAATTAATGTTGGAAATTAAGCTGAATCTGAAAGAGACCATAAACCCTTCAATGAAGGTTTTTTTTTTTTTAAACTATTATATTATTTTTTTTATATTATATATATATATATATATACATTATATACCAAAAAAAAAAACAATTATGTGAAATGATATGTATTTCTTTTGAACCCTCCTATTGATACTATGTGGATCTATGGTCGACACCATACCGGCATTAGCTCTGTGCCACTTCGACCACTGGATCACATCCAATACTACATTACACTTGTGAGGTGGTACATATTTCAAGCAAAAAAGTCTGATCTACTGTTTTCTACTGACTTTTCAAGCTCTGGTCTACTGATTTCAGGTAAAAGTGTCTAACAATACTGTTATAGATCCAAGGCACTTTTAACATAAGAGAAGCTGACTATATAGTTATCTTTGGCATATTCTTGATTTCTGTTTTGTATTCATAAATAATTTCATCTAAAACCATACATTCATATCCTTTTACTAGTTTTTGTACTTTATTTCTGTTTGTATACATGCTGTGCTACTACTGTATGTGAAGACTCCTTTTATATGTTCTTACTGATGCTGTTTTATCATGCCAAAGATAGTCCAAATTTTTAGGCATTAGTACGATTTTACTCTGGTTTTCTACAGAAATACTGATCTAGTTTTTCCCCAGGTATTATTACTTTCAGATTTAAAAGTGGAAATTATGAATTTTGTTTCCTGATGTATTGAATTTAAATGTTTTGGGAAGTTCTCTTCCCACATTATCAAGACTTCATCTGCATCAACATTGTCAACCATTATCAATCCACTGCTGGATGAGGGTCTCCCCAAGTTTCCTCCACAACGGTCTGTCTTGTGCCAGTCTCCTCCATGTCACTCCTGCATACTTTCGAATTTCATCCACCCATCTCCCATGTGGTCTTCTTCTGGGTCTTTTCCTGTCCCTTGGAATCAAATCTAAAATTTCGGCTGTCCATCGATGATCTGTCCTTCTGGCAGTATGTCCAGACCATTGCCATTTCAGGGATTTAACTCTGATCATGATGTCTTCCACTCTTGTCATTTTTCGGATCCACGAGTTCCTTTTCTTATCTCTCCTGGTTACACCAAGCATGCACCTCTCCATGCTTTTTTGAGTTGTCTGCAGCCTTTGTATGTCTCTTTTATATAAGGTCCAAGTCTCTGCACCATACGTAAGCACTGGAAGGATGCATTGATCAAACACTTTTCTTTTAAGACATAATGGTATATTGCTCTTGAAAATTATGCTGTTTCTTCCAAAAGCTCTCCAGGCAAGTTTTGTACGCCGATTAATTTCTTCATCAATGTGACCCTCACTTGATATCTGCTGTCCAAGATAAACGTACGTGTCTGTTATCTCCAGATTTTCTCCATCAATCGATAAATCTTCATTTCTTGTAAAAGCATTGAACATCACTTTTGTCTTCTGAAAGTTCATTTCTAATCCCACTTCTTTACTCTTGTCAGCAAGTTCCTGGATCATACTCTGCAGCTCTGATAGGGTAGTTGCAAAAATGACTACGTTATCAGCAAAACGAAGGTGGGTAAGATAATCTCCATTAATCTTTATCCCCTTGTTTTCCCAGCTCAGCGACTGAAAGACACACTCCAATGTGGCATTAAAGAGCTTCGGAGATATGGTGTCACCTTGTCTGATCATATCTGATCATATGTAGAGAATTTTAGGAAGGGAGTGTCAGACCCCAGGTCTTAAACAACCCTTAGAAATAGGAAGCTTGGAGATTTTGGCTAGAGTGCCCGATAGGAAAGTGACACGGAAGCGAAGTAGAAAGGGGGAGGAAGACGCCCTTATTTATTACCGGGAGGCCAGTACCCGGGGTCCGACGGCTTAACGTGCCCATCCGACGCACGGCGGATATTTAGTGGATCAAGCGTTCGTACCTGCTGGGATCGAACCTGAGGTCCTTTCCGTGGCAGTCACGAACGTTGGCCACTTGTGTCACCTTGTCTCACTCCCTTTCCAATTTTTATATGTGTTGCATTTTCAAACAGCCGAATCTTTGCACTTGCATTTTCATAGATGTTTTTAATGATATTAATGTATGCATCTTCAATACCGCAGGATTTCAGAGCCATTGTAACTGCCGATGGCTTCACCGAATCAAAGGCTTTTTCATAATCGATAAAAGCCATGCACAATGGAAGTTCATATTCCCTCTCTCTTTCAATTAGTTCTCTCAGTACGTGGATATGATCTATTCTGCTGTAGCCACTCCTGAATCCAACTTATTCTCTCGGTTGAGCCATGTCCAGTGTTACCTTCTAGCGGTGTGAAAGAACTTTAGTGAAGATTTTATAAACCACTGATAGGAGGCTGATAGGTCTGTAGTTCCTGAGATCCTCAATGTCACTTTTTAATGTAGCAGGATCATTGTAGCGGTGTTCCAATCCTCAGGAATCTTCCCTTCATTAAGGCATCGAGTGAAAATTTGGGCGAGTACTGTTTCGATTTCTCCACTTGCTTCTTGTATGATGTCTACAGTAATTCCATCTTCTCCTGGAGCTTTCCCCGCTTCATGTTCTTGATTGCATGTGCAACTTCTGCCGGGAGGACTGGAAGAACTCTGGTACTGGTACCGTTCATGATGTCTGGAATACATATATCATCCCTTTTATATAATTTGGAGTAGAAATCTATCACTCTTGTCAAAATTTCGCCTCTATTTCTTGTTACAGAACCATCTTCTTCTCTCAGTGCCATAATCAGTTTTCTTCCCTTACTGAGATGTCCCTTTGCTATCTTTAGGCTTTGGTTGTTTTCAATTGCTTTCCTCACTAGTTCACAGTTGAATTTTCTTACATCTTCAGTGATACTTTTTCGTACTGTCTTGCATAGCTCTATATATTCCACTTTGGAAGTCACATCTTCTTTAGTTGTCCTCATCTAAACATGCAACTTGTTCTTAGACCCAGCTAATTTCGTTGCTGTTCCCATAAGAGCTTTGGTTACTTTTCTGTTAATTTCAGAAATATCCACTTCTTCCGATGTTAGGTTTTCTAAAGCAGTGAATCTGTTCTTCAGTTCCAACTTGAAGGTATTATGGTGTTTTTTAAGGTTGGTTATGTCAATACATTTTGTTTGTCTTATGAGCTTGCCACGTTCAAGTTTAGTGTTTTGGTGCATCTTACATCTCACCAATCTATGGTCACTACCCGTGTTGAACTTGTTTAGCACACTGCAGTCTTCTATGACGAATTTTTTGTTACACATAATAAAATCAATTTCACTTGTCGTCCCATTTGGATGTCTCCATGTCCATTTCCTGTGTGGCTTTTTCTTGAAAAAGGAGTTCAAGATGAAAAAGTCTTCTGCCTCTGCAAACTCAACGAGAGTATTTCCACGCTGGTGTCTGTTGCCGTGACCGAATTTACTACTGAAGTTTCATTCTGTTGCCGTTGCCCTATTTTTGCATTGAAATCTCCCATAATTATCTTCAAGTGCTGCTTACCTTTAATATTTAGATGGCAAATTTCCTCATAAAATTCTTCAATTTCTTCTTCAGCATGACTTGTGGTGGGTGCATCAGTTTGAATAATCGGAGCTTGGTATCTTCTCGAGAGTTGTATAACGAGTCGTGCAGCTCTGTCAGAGGAACTTTCAACTTCTACAACTTTATCCTTCAGTTTCTTGTTTATTATAAATCCAACACCACTAGTTCTGCCAGTATCTGTCCCACGATAGTAGAAGAGATGTCCACTTTTCAGTTCAATGAGATCTTCTCTTTTTCTCCTTACCTCACTTAGCCCGACGATGTCCCACTTGATCCTTTGTAGTTCCTCTTCCAATTCAAGAAGCCTTGAATCAGAAGATAGGGAGCGTCCATTATACGTAGCCAAGGTCAGCATCAGATGGCAGCCTAGTCCGGTCCTCCGAGGATTCTTAGAACCCTCTGCCTTCATGTCGCACTGGCCGCTGCCTTGGCCAGGTACATTCCAGCTGCCGGAGACTGAGGGCCAAGATTTAAGTTGTGGAGTCATTTTGGAGGGGTTTGGCCATAACTCACCACGCTGGCCAAGCGGGTTGGTGAGTGTGGATAGCATTTCCTCTAATCCCGATGGTATAGTTATATCTGCATACCTTGATTAACTTTTTTTCTGGTGGATAAACATATTCAAAATATTTGCTCAGTGGGTCTTCACCTAAATAATTGTGCAAATTGAACAGAAATTCCACTTATAAACATATTGGATATTACTATGGGGTTTTATTAGGAATTATTAAAATAGATTTGCAGATTTTCAGAGAAAACTTTCCTTCTTCAGGCAGTTGTTTATTTTTATTCTGTTTTTCTCTGCAACTATCACAGCAACTTTTTCTAATATCTTGCAGTGATAGTGACAAGTTCATGCAGTCATCGATAATAGAATTCTTTTTCTTCTCAATTTAAAGTACTAATTTTATTTTTAAGTTGTTTTGAAAGCTGAATACCTTCAGGGAATCTCAGTTCATGCTGTGAACAGTTTTTCTAATGTACACATCCAAACCTGTTTCATTGGAGCAACTTTTTATTGCTACTTTAAACTCCGCTATTCAATTCCCTATCTTTGACCTGTCTATGTCTTAGGGAGGGAAATTACATTAACTTGGAGTTAGTAATGGGGTTTTACTAGGAATTATTAGAAAGTTGTATCCTGCTTCTGAAGCAGGATACGACTTTTGACCAAGAGGCTCTCAATAAATTACTGATGTGGGACTGAACGCGCATTTTCATAAGTAACATTTTTAGGACTTTTAACTGAATTGTATCTTAATTGAATAATTTAATGCACCACCGCAGACTGTGTCTACTTTATATAACGTGTAAAACAGAAAACTTACAGACGTCAAAGCGTCTTTATGAAGCGCCTTGTAGTCACGTAATGGTATGTGAACTTTATGATAGACTCACATGAGATATATTGAAGTTGCAGTAGGTGTTGCCATTGATGTGATAAATTCCAACCTTTCAAATCATTTAATGTTGTACCTCTTCTTCTTTCCATTTCCCGTCCTAACAATTTTCTTTTAAAAAAAATGCTTTTGATGAGTCAAAGCATTTTTCAAAAGAAAATGCTTGACACATCAGAATCTCTCTATTTGTAGTCCTTCTGACAATTTTCTTTTGAAAAAATGCTGTTGACGTGTCAAAGCAGTTCTTAAGAGAAAATGTTTGACACATCAGAAGTGGTACAACATTTGTCGGAAGAGTACAGCTCCCGAAGAGAAAAAATATATAAAATCCGAGCAGCTGTCAAAACTGTTTCTGATAGAGGGCGCTGTCGCTCCGTGGGAAGTGAGAGGTGAGAAAAAATCGTGTGATTTGAACTCGGAAGGGAGAACTCGTGTGTTTTGAACACGATGGAACTAAACAGAAAAAATACCGCCGGCGTTTTTATGTTACTTGTCTTTTTTAGTATGTGTGCGTTCGGTCATATGTGTAGTGTAAAATATGCATGTGTATGTTTGATGTTTATCGTCTCGAGTGAATCATTGTATCAACTTCAGAGGAATGTGGATTAATGTGCTATTGTCAACAGATTGTATATCGACCTCAACACACGGCACCCAAGAACCGTCCTTCAAAAATTGAATGTAAGGTAAGAAGTCTTTTTTATTCAATACTGTGCATTCCTGATTGATTTGAACGGCGACACGTTAATATATGGCATCCCTGCCGGGATTTTGAGTTGAGGTATTTTGAACATATAGCACATAATTCGTAACCGATAGAATTATTCCGTTTGTTCACATTCTGATATGTTTCGAACGAAAAGATGGCCGAAGAAATTATAGCTAGATTGAGACAGAAACGCGGCGTGATGAGAACTTCCGTTACCAAAATTATTAAGCGATTGGAAGCGGAACTTAAACTAACTGATGTGGATATAGATAATCTTGAAGAACTTTTAGAACATCTTAATGAAAAATCAACAGAACTAAAATTAATTGATTCCGAGCTGGAAAATGTTTTAGACCCAGGGGACTTGCAGTCTGAATTAGAAAGTGCTGAAGAATATCGTGAGAAAATAACTACATGGAGATATATAGCGTCCAAACGAGTTCATATATTTAGGCAAAATGTTGTGAATAACGGCGTGTCTCTTGGTCAGAGCCCCGAGCTACATGAATCGAAAGAAGAACGAGTGAGGGAGTCTGTGACTATAAAATTGCCGAAGCTATCTATTTCCAAGTTTTACGGGGATGTGAGTCAATGGCTTACATTTTGGAATTCTTTTGAATCTGCAATTCATAAGAATGATTCTTTGAACAAAGTAGATAAATTTAATTATCTTAAAGCTCACTTAGGAGGTACAGCTATAAACGCTGTGCAAGGATTTGCTATCACACCGGAAAATTACGACATTGCTGTAAACATGTTAGAAGAGCGATTTGGGAGAAAGGATTTGTTAATAAATGCACATATGAGTAACTTGCTTGATCTTTCCCCTCTCAAGAATTCCAGTGATATCGGAACATTTCGAAAGTTGTTTGATAATGTTCAAACGCAAATAAGAAGTTTAGAGTTGCTGGGAGTTTTGTCAGACACGTATGGAAATCTTATTTGTCCGATGCTGTTGAAAGTGCTCCCCGCTGATCTGATCTTAGAATTCAATAAACAAAGTACCAACGCCAGTTATGACATCAAAGATTTGATTGAATTTTTGAGGAAAGAACTGTCTTCTAGGGAGCGTACTTCTGCTACTGTTTCGGTCACCAGAGACTGGCACAACAGTTTTCCAGCCACCTTTGCTCCTCGGGCAGGTGACTGTGGTCGGAAGTTCTCACGTGACTCGAGAGAAAAAGGAAAGACACCGACAGCAGCTGAGCTATTCAGCACTGAACTGAAAGAAAAGAAAAAACTGGTTTGTGTTTTTTGTGATAAGCCTCACGCCAACTCTGAGTGCAAAGAAACTCGAAATCTGTCTCTGGAAGAAAGAAAATCTATTCTGTTAAAAAGGGGATGTTGTTTTAGGTGTCTTAAACCAGGACACGTTTCACGTTCTTGTAAGGTAAAAATTACCGGCTCACACTGTGGTAATAGACATCTATCTATTATGTGTTTTCATAAATACGAAGAGAAAGATAATAAACCAGAAAATAATAAAGAAAATGATAGAGCTCTGGAAGCCAGTGTTTTGACTAACAATTCCTGTTCCAAGGAGGTGTATTTACAGACTTTAGTAGTTTGTATTAAGGAGAATGATATCAGTCGTTACGTACGAGGGATTATTGATACAGGTAGCTCGAGATCATATGTAAGTGAATTTGTCGCTAAAGCACTAAAAGGGGAAGAAGAAGTCGTTCATGGACTTTTTGGAGGAATAGAAAAAAGTGAAAAGCACAAAAGATATTCGATTCAATTAAGCAGTCTTGACGGCGGTTGTGTTTGCGAATTAGAGGCGATGGATCAAAAAAGAATCTGTGCTTTCATACCGAAGTTAGAGGACTCTAAATGCATAAAGGAACTGACAAATCGTGGAGTTTTCATTAGCAATATTTCCATAAATGAACATGACTGCCTGTATGAGAAAGATCCGAAGGAAATTCATTTTCTGATAGGAGCTGAATTCGCAGGGAAGTTATTTACAGGTGAAATTGAGCACCTTTCCAATGGATTGGTGGCAGTAAACACACGTCTGGGATGGACGTTTATGGGAGAAACAGAAGAAAAAGAAGCCAGTAAATCTAATGTCCTTATCTCTCTTCATGTTGGCGAACTAAACCTTTCGGATTTGTGGAGACTTGATACTTTGGGGATTCTCAATCCAGGTGAAAAGATCGCGAGAAAGGAGCTAGAAGACGCTGCGAAAGATCATTTTATTCGTAATGTTTGAAGAGACGAGGAAGGAATATATATGGTTTGTTTGCCATGGATTCAAGATCGCCCTCCTCTGTCGGACTGCAGGGAGATAGCAGTTAAAAGATTGAAGAGCTGTGTTAAATCCTTAGAACGGACTGAGAAGTTAGATGCCTATGAAGATGTTTTCCGGGAGTGGCTGAAGAAGGGCATTATAGAAGAAGTTAAATCTCCTGAGGAGAATGTGAAAACTTAGCATTTTTTACCACATCATCCTGTTTTCAAGGAGAACTCAACGACCAAAGTGAGACCTGTCTTTGATGGCTCGGCGAGAGGGAAGAATTCTCCTTCCATTAACGATTGTCTGGAAAAGGGACCGAATGTTGTAGAACTTATACCCTCAATTATAAACAGATATCGGATGGGAAAAATTGGGGTAACTGCCGACATAAAGAAAGCTTTCTTACAGATTGGACTTCAGGAGCATGATAGACCATTTTTGAGGTTCCTGTAGTGGGAGAACGATAAGGAAGAAAATCTTAAAACCTTCCAGCACCGAAGAGTTGTTTTCGGAATTTCTTCGAGCTCTTTCCTGCTAGGAGCAACAATGGAATTTCACCTGAAGAACGCGCCGGATCATCTGCAGGAAACGGCGAAAAAGCTCCTGAGGTCGTTTTATGTTGACAATTGTGTTTCTAGTGTGAATAACCGAGAGGAGCTTGAAAAGTTCATTTTTTAGTCACGAAGTATCCTCAGTGCAGCCAAGTTCGATTTGCGAGGGTGGGAGCATGCTCCTGCGTCGACAGAAGTGGAGGATGAAGATGGAGATGAAAGGAAGGTCCCAGTGCTGCGATTAAGTTGGACACTGAGTTCAGATGAGCTGTCTATTGACATGAAGGGGCTCTCTAGCGATGAAAAGTTCCCATTGACAAAACGAGAGATCCTCTCAGTCGTCCATCGACTATTCAACCCCATTGGATTCACGTGCCCGGTCACACTGGGGCCAAAGGTTTTGCTGCAAGAATGTTGGAAGAACGGGATCACTTGGGACTCTAAGCTGCCTCCGACTATATCTAGAAAATTTGAGCGTTGGAAGACGCAATTGGAAGGCTTGAGTGATGTGCTGATTCCACGATGCATACTACAGGATGCTTCAGCCAATTCGGAGGTATCTCTACATGTGTTCTGTGATGCAAGCAAGATAGCATTTGCTACTTGTATTTTTATCCGATGTCAAAATGATCGGTCCACGACGTGACAGCTAATACAAGCACGTTGTAGAGTCGCCCCTTTGAAATTACCTTCCATACCCAGGATGGAACTCTTGGCCTGCACTATTGGAGCTAGGTTAGCAGAAACAACGAAATCAGACTTTGGGCTGGAGAACGTGCCTATGTACTGTTGGTCTGATTCTGTGAATGTGTTATACTGGATAAAAAGAAATGAAAATTGGGCAACCTTAGTTTACAATCGTGTTCAGGAAATTCGGCGGCTAACAGACCCAGAAGACTGGAAGCGCATTGCCGGGTCTGTGAATCCTGCGGATCTCCCTTCGAGAGGATGTACAGTGAAAGAGTTGAAAAATTCTCGTTGGTGGGAAAATCCGGAGTGGCTAAAATTACCGTGTGATGAACGGCCAGCCTCAGAAGCGCTTCCAAATTTGGAGGTTGTGAATTCAGAAAGGCGAAAAACTATTGTGTCTGCTACTAACACAGAAATTGAGAAGGTTTTTGGATATTCTACGAAGATCTCCTCGTATAGCAGAATAATCAGAGTCATGGCGTGGATTTTTCGTTTTTACAGGAATGCAAAGGCCAAACGAACTGAAAGATGTTTCGGTGAGTTAAGTGTAGAGCAAGTCGAAAAGGCCGAAATGGTAATGTTGAAAGAAGTCCAAAGACAGAGTTTTAGCGAAAATAGAGAAACTTCTCTGAAAACCTTTATCGACGTAGAAGGGCTGCTTCGAGTCAATACGAGAATCACCATGAGAAAGGACTCGGTGGCATTTCGTCATCCAGTAGTACTGCCTTCTAAACATCACATAGTGAAAAAATTAATTTGGGAAAAACATGCTGAACTAGGCCATGCTGGTCTGCAGGTCCTAATCTCGACTCTGCGTGAACGTTATTGGATAATAAAGTGCAGAAAAACGATACGGCAAGTTATTAAAGAATGTGTCAGATGCAAAAGGTATAGGGACTGCTCTTTCTTTGGAACCACTTAGTGCGCTTCTTCCTGAAGGTAGAGTTAGAGATGCCCTTGTCTTCGAAATGGTTGGCATCGACTTATGTGGACCGTTGTTTTTGAAAAATAATGAAAAGAGTTGGATAGTACTGTTCACCTGTGCAGTTTACCGAGCGGTTCTTCTAGAGCTGGTAACTTCTCTGTCGACCGACAGATTTCTTCTGGCACTTAGGAGATTTATTGCACGCAGACGACGTCCAGCAACAATTTATTCCGACAATGGAACAAACCTAGTGGGAGCATCTAAGAACTTGAAATCCATTCATTGGGACAGAGTACAAAGGATTGCTACGGCGGAAAAAATTCAATGGAAGTTCAATCCACCTTCTGCCCCTTGGTGGGGAGGATTCTGGGAAAGGATGATAGGCATGGTGAAGACTGCGCTCAGAAAGGTACTGGGTAAAGCCAGTCTACAGTACGAAGAACTGTACACGATTCTCTGCGATGCGGAAGGTGTGATTAATTCGAGACCGCTAACATACCTTTCTGAGGACAGTGATGACCTCGTTGCCCTCACACCGGCTATGGTTTTGCAAGAGATCAAAGAGATAGGAGTCCCCGATCTGGATTTGATTGACACTGAAAGACTAAACAAGCGATTTAGCTTTAGGCAGAGGATTCAGCAGGATCTCAGAAAACGCTTCAGAGTCGAATATCTGGGGCATCTCAGAGAATTTTCAAAGGCTCAAAGGAGATCCAACATTGCGGTAGGGGACGTGGTCTTAGTGGGTGACGACAAGACTAAGAGACTGAATTGGCTTTTGGCTAAGGTGCAAAAACCTATTCCGGGCAAGGACGGTGAAGTCCGTGTTGCGGAAGTTAAGACAAAAACAGGATCTTTATTGTGACCAGTGAAGAGACTTTATCCTCTTGAGACTCGAGAGAGCGAGCGTTCGTCCTTTCAAGTCCCTGAGCCTCCTGCAGTATCGAGATACGTCGAAAGGGGACCTACTTCCAGAGACATTTTACATGGCTCAGTGTTGTCAGAAAAGCAAGAAGAAGCGACGGGGGTGGAGACGTGCGATCCCGCTATGGACGGATCTTAAAGCCATTGCGGCGAATGAACTTATAACGAATTATGTGTTTGAGTTTCGTGACTTGATCCCAAACCCGAAGCTCAAAGGTGGGAGGATGTCGGAAGAGTAACAGCTCCCGAAGAGAAAAAATATATAAAATCCGAGCAGCTGTCAAAACTGTTTCTGATAGACGGCGCTGTCGCTCCGTGGGAAGCGAGAGGTGATAAAAAATCGTGTGATTTGAACTCGGTAGGGAGAACTCGTGTGTTTATAACACGGTGGAGAGAACTCGTGTGTTTTGAACACGGTGGAACTAAATAGAAGAAATACCGCCGGCGTTTTTATGTTACTTGTCTTTTTTAGTATGTGGGCGTTCGGTCATCTGTGTAGTGTAAAATATACATGTGTATGTTTGATGTTTATCGTCTCGAGTGAATCATTGTATCAACTTCAGAGGAATGTGGATTAATGTGCTATTGTCAACAGATTGTATATGGACCTCAACACATGGCACCCAAGAACCGTCCTTCAAAAATTTAATGTAAGGTAAGAAGTCTTTTTTATTCAATACTGTGCATTCCTGATTTATTTGAACGGTGACACGTTAATAACATTAAATTATGTGAAAGGTTGGAATTTATTGTAGGAATGACAACACCTACTATAACTATAGTCCTAAGCAAGAGTAGGGGTACTACCTGAAAATTCTAGGTATTATTAACTTTTATTCCTTAGAAAAAAAAAACAACCATAATTTGGAGATATTTGTAAATTTTTATGCACTCTCACAAATCCAGCACTCCTCTATGCAAGGGATGGCCAGATTAGCTAGACTCTATCTAGTGTATATATGTTAACAAGAAATTACAGAAAATCATTTATCTTCAGCCACTTTTTCAAGCACAGATTTAAAGAGTTGTAAGTGAAAAACCCAAAATTTGCTAGTTCATTCTGTGTAGGATTACCTATTACTTCAACATAAGCACTAATGACTCACTGCAGAGCAGCTTAAAAATGATAAGGAAATTTTCATTTAGGATCTGTAATATTCTTATTATCTGAAGCCTACTATATACTCTCTCATCAAAACAATATGTTTCATGAAATATAGAATTCACATTTTTTAAAATGATACCAGAATGACAAATTCTTTTGCATCTAAAATCAATTTATTGAATTACAGGGATAACTCAAAATAAAACAAACTAGAACTGCTGACTAATCATCGATAAAGATATAACACAAATAGACATGTCAGCTATAAAAGCTCACAAGGGATGAGTACGACACTGATCATTCTTTTCCTTTGGAATGAGTCAGTAAATGTTTCGTGAGGTGATGCTTTTGTGAAAATTGCCGTTTATTGCACTGAAATGGTTTTTCACCAGAATGAATTGTGAAGTGTTTTTTCACATGGCTGGAGTACTTTGATGAATAGGGATAGTCGATGCAAGTTTAGATCCCAGTTTCAGCATTCCAAATGTATGAAAATTCAGAATATCTCCATCCATCAGCTTCTTGAATTCCATGACTGGCCCTTAAACGACCTGAAAAAATAAATCAGAATAAATTTTTAAATATGCATTTAGTGATGCTTTTATCAAAACTTTGTTTCTTTTTTATAAAAAAAAATGTGACATATTATTGTTAAGTGTTATACAAAATGAAATACACTTCTTAAAAAAGTACTATGCAAATGATGAAACAATCCCATGCTTCCTTGAAATGTCAATGACCATTTCAAATTCAGGAATGGATATATAGGTCATAAACCTCAGATACATAGAAACTAAGAGAATATTCCTCATTAATACATGGGAAATTCACTAGATTATTCACAGCAATCATATTGTGATACTGAATTGCTTGAAGTTTACTGGTCACTACACTAGACACTTGCTAATCCTGCCATTGCTTGCACAGAGGGATGCCAGATTAGTGACAGTGCCGGATTATTGAGAGTGCATAAAAATTTAATTTAATTCTTCACTAAATTTAATGTTACAAGTAAAAGATGAAAGTAATGGTGAAAGAAATTCAGTACGTACTATACTGTGTCATTTACAACAATGAAATAATCTTTTCACATCAGTACAGTAAAGTACGTGTCTGTACAATACACAGTAAAATAAACGTACAATTGTAATGTAGCACAGATGAAATGCGTGAAATGAAGGCACAACACTACAGGTGGGCTTCAGCCCACACAGCTTTTTTTTTTTTTTTTTTTTGAGCTCCCAATTATTTAAGCTGGTAGAACACATGGCAGGTGCAGCCATTTAAGATCTTATGCGAATTTTTGGAATTCTCACAAATTTTGTTATATAAAACGAATTTTCTGTTAAATTTAGTGTTTTAGTATTTACAGAATGGAGGGAGTTCTCTGAGCAAATGTCGGAGAGAGTAGTAGAAAGACACCATTTTTGTAGTTATACTTTTAAAAGATCAGAGAGAGAGAAAGATACATGTGTATATTCTTTATCAGGTTACAAACTGAAAATTGCCGCCCCGGTGGCGCAGTGGTCTAAGCGATGGCCTCTGATCATTCGTCCGAAAGGGGTCCGGGTTTGAATCCGGACCCCTTTCGGACGAATGAATCGGGTTTGAAGGCATGGATGTTGTGTTTGTCTTACGGCACTGGCTCTCTCCCTTCCCTGGAACCAGTGACCCAAAATTAGGGACGGGCAACTGCTTATAGCCCATTGAGTTGCTCACGGTGGTCGTTAAACCTCCAACCTTAAAAAAAAAAAAAAAAAAAAAAAAAACTAAAATTCATAAACAACATTGTGACAACAAATATTTAAATAACAAAAACAAACAAAAAACAACTAAGTAAGCTAAAATAGCAACTTGTGAAATTCATATCCATGGCTATGGAGATTCATACCCATGGTTCCTTTTGCTAAGTAGAGTACATTGAATAACTACTATGTACAATATGTGCCAGAAAACTTATTTTTTCTGGGGATAACATCATGAGCATCGGGTAAAATCTAAATAAACAGAATTTTTTTTTGCCAAAATTTCTGTGAAGCACTTCAAGAATTGTGCCCCACCTGTGTGATGCTTAGCTCTCCCAGTTCTGAGCTGCTGGCATCGCCACTGATGAAATGTGGCCTGGGTAGCAACAAATGGTCTGAAAATAACCCATACTAATGACTTCATATGGACGCGTAACCCAGCCTCTTTAACATCGTGGTCACAGGCCAGATTAGCAAGAGTCTACTGTATACAGGGTGGGAAATTAGCGGTCGCCAGGAGCAAAATGCCACCACAATTTTACGTTTTGCGACCAGTATTTTAAACCTGGGAGCCAATTCGCGACTGCATAAATTTTTTACTTTTCTTTTTTAACATGCGTACGTAGTAATTTTCAAATGCGGCATTTATGTTTCTTTTTTAAAAAGTTCCCAGTGGTGTGTGTGGTTAAAAGTATATTGGGGTAGGGAGAAATAAGTTTAACCTCGCTGCTAGCATGTGCTGAACTATGGGGAGTGTACGTAAAAGTCCCGTGAGGAATGCAGGTGCGTGCTACTGTGACCTTCGATGGCACTACTGGGGGTGGGGAAGGGGAGCAAGCCTTAAGAAAGGGATGGGGGGAAATCAGCTTCAGAGGTAGAGCGTGGGGGGAGAAGAGGGGGACAAGAAGAGCAGCCGTTAAGGGGGAGTATCAGCATGGGAGATGAGGTGTTTGGCATTTTATGCCATTCTAACTAAACAACCTGTCAAAAAAAAAAAAATATATATATATATATATGTGAATTTTCCACGTAACTGGTAGAATTTTTTACAAACACCATAAATCATTGACACGAAAGGCCCTCCAAACTGCTCCTAAATTGGTTAAATACTTTATAAACTAGGCATGGAAATTTATATTAAGAATTTGTTGTGCATAAAAGTGCCGTATTTTCTGGCACATACTTCGCGGATTATCTCTTCCTAAAAGTTTAAATTCTAGACACTGCCGATTATACGACGGTGCGGATAATACAGAGCTCCCCCCACCCTCCGCCTCCTCCCGTAAACTTCAAAATGAAGCTGTAAGAATGCCGCCACGTGTTCGACGATAATATGCAGTGTCACTCCATCGACATATCTCCGCTTGCCCCTTGGCTTTGGCGAAAATGTCTGTGTGTATGTGTGTAGACATTTCCTCTCTGGGAAGGGATTGCTGCTTTGTAAAAGTTAAGAGGAGGAAACATTGCCTTCAGCAAAGCACGTTGACCTTGAATAGCGGAGTGCGGTTTCCATTCCATAAAACATTGAGACGTGCCGCTCTGACCCGTGATGTCACCCCCCCACACACACACACACACACTCACACACACACTCTCTTCCCGAATTTCCAACCCCACTTGTTTATTTTCCTTTCAGCTCCAAGACTGGAGAACTTCGACACCATTACAAATTATTTACGATCTGAAAACCAGTGTTTCAGTTGTTGTTGTAATTTTAAACATTACTCAGTTACAGCGCGATTGCCACAGAAATTGAAAATACATATCACAACCGTTTGAAAGTTGCAGGGTATCGTAACTAACTTTTTTAGATTTTCAAAAAATTTCACGATTTTATGTTTTTTAAACTCATTAAATGGAAAGAAAGCATATTTATACAGTAAAACCTCGAAAATCTGGCATCGACGGGACCAGACGAGTGCCAGATTTATGCGGTGGTCGTTAAACCTTCAATTAAAAAAAAATTTGTGCGCCTACGCCTTATAAATATGGATGGGTCGCGCTGCCGATCGCATTCTTTTGCAATTTGCGAAAAAGAAATCGTTTTGGCGATGGAGAAAAAAGTGTTGGTGAAAATATTGGCAATTACTTTTTTGTACTATATATTGTAAAACTCTGTTGTGGATTACATATCTGTTTTTTTTTTTAACTTTTACTATGAATTTTGTCTGCGGATTATACGCCGACGTTTTTTCTATCACGCTGAATTTTGCCGTCTGCAGATTATATGCTGAAAAATACGGTACTTAATAAAAATTTTCGTGGGTAATTAAGAAAGTATTTTACCGATTCACATGAAATTTTCAGGGTGGGCTTCTATTATCTACTTATCCTGTGTATAAAAATTTCAGCCAGTTTTATTGAGAATTCATGAAGATAGCTTTCCGATTTTTTTTTTTATCTGGTTCCATAGTTCAACAAGGTGGGGAATGTGCTACCACCGGAGCCGGTTCCTTGCTGGGCTCTTCCAGCCAGCTCCTTGCTGGGCTGGCTGGAAGAGCCCAGCAAGGAACGGCTCCTAGAATTTCAGCTATAGGAGCCATTTTGCTCCTAGGATATTTTTCTAATTTCCCACCCTGACTGTATATACAATTAAAAAGGCTATTAGCACTATGAGGAAGCACAGAATTGTTTCCACTGGTTGAAATCTGAAGTTACTCAAATTCCTAAGCTAAAATTGCTTAGTTTCAGTTGCTTGAGACTTCATTGTCCTGGGTAGTGTGATGAACAGCATGCTTGAACGGAAATTGGGAGATGAGTGTTCGATTCTCACTCTAGAGTGATGTGATGTTACACAGTGACCAGTAAACAAGCAATTTAGTATCACAATCAGATTGTTGTGAATAATCTAGTTATTTCAGTAACTATCCTTGAAACTTACTTCCATCCTGGAAAGTTCAGGTATATATTCTATTCCGACGATTAGCAAGGAGGAAGTACAAATGAAATCATATATAGACAACACCAAAAGATGATTGCAATGCAGGTTGAGTGAACATATTTCAAATTGGTGCAAAGGGGAGATGCTATGAATTTGGAGCCAATTCTTCACGTAACGCCTTCTTCCTATCAAGATACTGCGTGCACAACCAACACAATTCCTCATGTCTTTAAATGAACATTACACATGTCTTTAAATGAACATTACACATGTCTTTAAATGAACATTACATCGTATCTATTTATTGTCAAGTCACTACATTCAAATTGTTAAAGCATTATATTATTCAGATTGCAGTTTTTGTTTATCTTCCTTGAAAAAGCAATCTGGTTGATGTGTGAAAGCTTGGAAATGCTTATTTATATATTTCTATGTCAATAAAATCGGATTACTAGTATAGTTTTACTATTTGCTACATAATTGGTGTATAGTTCCTCATTATTAATATGAACAAGGATGTTATTGTTTTGGACGAGGTACTTATTGACTGTGTTGTGTACTGTCATATGGATTAGTGCATATGTCTGGTTTTTGTTGCACAGGTTCTTTCTGGTTTGGAATATTATTTTTGATTACAGATGTCATGAAAAATAATATATCAAAATAAGACAGTTATGTTTTTAAGATTTTAGGAGCTAATAACATAGGCTATGATAAATATGAAATGAAACTCACAATGCCTAAAGGAACAGCAGTAAGTTTACTATAATGTACTCTTCAGAAGATAGTTTTACCAGGTGGTTACTGGACTTAATCAGTAAAAACTTCTGCCTACAACACTTCATATTTTAAGGTGAACAACAGTGGATTTTTTTAAGTCAGTTCTCTTTTAACCCTTAGAATCCTGAAAATGTTAAGTTTTAGTCTTTCACAACATAAATAATAATCTTTTAAACATGATATATGTTTGAATGCAGCTGTATTTTGCCACTTTTCTTATCCATGACCTAAATTATTCGGATTGAAGTTTTGTGATTCAGAATGCATCTGCATATTCTGATATTCTAAAGAAACTATTAACATATTATAAAAAAGCAAAGAAAAAACTCAAATGGATAGAAATGTCAGCTCAACTACTTATTTTTTTACAGCAGCATACCTCACAGAGCTGCATGATTAATTGTGCAAAATGACGAATTGGCATTCCTTGCAACAAATGACACATTCTACTGTTTTCTAATGGACCACACACTTAGTAATGAGATTCCGCATATTTTTTTATGTATGTTTATATCAAGTTACATTGTTTACATTTAGCATTAACAACAAATCAGAAGTACCCATAATTTCTTAAGTTTAGGCTATCCTAGGTTTTGGACGGCAATGGTAAGGTACAATGGGAGACTGTTTCTTATTTTATTAGGAGCAACTCTTCTAAAGTTGCTCACCATGCACTTTGGTGGAAATAAATTGAAAAAAATATCCATGTGCTTTACTTAAAATCTTTCATTTTCCAGGTTAATCTAATTAAGATAGAAAAAAATATCATTGTAAATGCTGTCACACATTTCATTCAAATTAACTTTTTTGCCATTTTATACACTATCGAAGAGAACACTGGTTTAATCACTATCTCTGCAACATGAAAAAATACCATTCCAGTAATGATTATTTTTTAATTATTATGTAGGAAGCACTTTTTTTTTCCAACACACTATTATGTAGGAAAGATAGGCCATGTGGGTATATTGTAACATGTTGATATGAAACAACACACAAAATAATAACCAAAGTGCATGATAACATGAAAACTTACAGTGACAGTTGAGTGTACCAGCAAAATAGCAGAGTCGGTAATGATTGAAAAAAATAGGGCAAAAGTTTGCAACCATAATGACCCTAATATTTTGAGAAACAGCTGAAGAAATTTAATTAAAATTGAGCAAAAAAATGAAAAAGTTCGAAAAATGAGATCAGTGACCAACAAGAGATGGCGCCACAACGCCCAAGAAGAAGCGGTAGCCGATAACAGAAGCAGCCTGCAAGAACCACCGAAATGCCCAGCTGACACGGTCCGTGCTAGTCGGAGCAAAACGTCCCCTAGATGACGGTAATGGATTATTACCGAAAGTACTCTGGTTATGAAAAATTATTGAAGTAAATGAGGAAGCAGCAAAAGAAAAAAACTCATTTAGTGACGAGCCAGACAAATACCAACGAAGAAAATGAAGTGGACCCACAACTAAATGAAAAACCCCCATGCCGCATCCACATAATGGAAATAAGAATTGAAAGCCAAGCCCACGTGCGGTTAGTGTTAATAGAACTTTACCAACAAAAAGGGAAGTTCAAAAATGCACATACAGAACAGTATATTCTTTTTTTGACACAATGCAATTTGAAGAAATTTCAAAGCTCCCTAAAAATGTAGGCACATGGCTTGAGCCCTGTGGGCGAGGGATGTTGTCAAAGGGGTGCACGGGTGGGCTATAGCCCACCTTGAAATAGTTCTTCTTGCATACCCTGTAGATATGCCGGTTTCAATAAGATATAAATAAATAAATAAATACATCGCTGTTTCCACGTTCCAAACACACAGCATCCGAAAAATTGTTTTTCAGCCGCCGCTGTGACAGCGGCGGCTGGAAAGAGAATATCGTTTTGTTGCTATTTTTGTGTTCAAGTCAGGTTACAATTCTCTCTCGATCATCGACGTATTAGAGAAAAAAATTGGTACCCATGCGCAACAAGTGCTACGCAAGCGCACACGTGATATCCCTAAAGTTTTGTTCCCTCTTTTGTCGCAAGCATGGTGCTATCTGGCTCAACTCCTGTTGAGTGGTAAATAGCTGCCGTTTAAATGTCCATCATCGCGCAGCAAATAGAACCGTATTTATAAAGGGAATATATTTTCTTCACTTTTTCTACTCCAGATGGTATTTTATTAAAATTTATCAGAAGTAATATTCTGCATGATAGTATTTTATTGCTATTTTATACTTATTTCACGTGAAAATCATTCAGATTCATCGTATGTTTTCCCACGAAACTGGACAATTATGGTACAGTTCATCACATTCTTTGCTAATCTTAGACTTTACTATAATGTGTCAGACCTTGTCCTCAATAATGCCCTCATTTTGAAACGAAATTGTCCTTAATTTCGTTAAAATTGAGAACATGTCATTTTGTCCTCAATTTTGTTCTCAAAAATCTGGTCATCTTAGCTATAAGTAGTTGCCCAACTCAATTTGGGGTCACTGTTTCCAGTGAAGGGAGAGAACCAGTGTCATCAGACAAATAGACCACCTGCATGGGCCTCAGACCACTCAGCAAACAAGGCAGCTTGGTAGCCAAGAATGGCATGTAGAGAAAACTATCCTGGTGGGGCTGGGAATAACTTAACATCTGAACATCAAAATATACATCTTTTATAGGTAGTTTTACATATTTTAACTCTTAGAAATCTGCAGCTTTGGAATTAATATATTGAAATATGTTACATATGATGATCAGAGACAAGAGGTTATTTGTGCAGTTTGCCTCAGTATGTAGCTCTCAATGACATACGTAATGATGTGTACATGAATATCATCCTCAGAATCTATACCCTTAACTTAACCTAAAGGTAAAAACAGTAACAAAGTCACTCTGCAGTAAACTATTTTTCAAGAATGTAGTTGTAGCTAGCTACTTTTAAAAAGTAGCTTTCCAATCACTGTATGTGTATATTCAAGGAGGGATTGCACAAATTCCTTTGTAGCTGGTAGTAAAAAGTGTTAAAAATTCTTTCTGCATTTCATAAATATAGTTGCTATCAAACTCTTGCCCCAACAAAAATAATACTAGCCCACCCATCGCCCACCAAGATTTCGAAGTATGCTATCGGTCCATTCATAAATCAGACACTGTCTACAGCTGAAACTAAACTTAAAAAGAAAAAAAAAATAGTTTATGACAAAATGTGCAATTCTTCAGGAACTGCAATTAAATTCTATTAGTAAATGGTACCTGTTGGTCACACTTATCTTCCAAAACCATCATTTATGCTGCAACTCATGAGAAACAACTGCTATCAATTTGACATATCACCCGAGTGGCTTATACAGCTTTTTCGCCAGCTCCTATTATTTACAAAACACACAAATCAGATGAATTTTGACGATCAACTTTGTTTTCTTCTGTCACTGTGTATTTCTAGTAGTACAGAGAAAAAAAGAGATTCACTAGAAATTCTGTTAAGTTTATTCCTAGTTCATTTTTTTTCTCTAATCACATCTGCAGTGTGTCCACCTGCAAAGATTTTAATTTCATCGAACTTTGGGAATGTCCGGTTTTCCATGCAGAATTGCACTAAAGCAGTTTTGGCTTCTTTTTTTTTGCTAGTTAGATACAAAAAAACAGAGGAAAAAATGCTAGAAAAATCAGGAACCTACGAAATTCCAATTGCACACATACCCCCAATATCGTACATTGGAAGTACGAAAAACAGATAAAAAAAAGACTGAAACAACACATACCTAACTGGCAAAAAAAGAAGCCAAAACTGCTTTAGTGCAATTCTGCATGGAAAACCGGACATTCCCAAAGTTCGATGAAATTAAAATGCTAAAAAAGAATAAAAAATCGGAAAGACAAATGAGGAGGGAAGAAGCAATATTAATCTACAAAAATAAAGCAAGGGTATGTAACCAGAACGACCCTAGCACATTATCGGGCCTGTGGAAAGAACTAAGAAGACAAGAAAAACAACAACAAAAGAAAAACCGGCAAAAAAAGACAAGAAAACCAGGATAGGAGAAGAAAAAAAAAAAAAGTGTTTTTAACGAAACATAGATGGCGCCAGCCAGGCTTGATAACGAAATATATCCAGGAAAGTATTTCTGACGAATGGCAACAAGGAGTATCGGACTCCATTAGCGCGAAGTTAACCACGAACATCGGTGGTAAAGTCGCCACGCTCCTGAAGATGCCCAGAGTATGGGCGAAAATTTCGAGTATAAAGAACGGTAAAAATTGATATGTTTGAATCCTAAGGCAAAGATCCAATGAGTATACCCAGCGAAAAGTGTGAGAAGTAAAGCCAGTCATCGCATACAACGGACTTAAGGACAATAACATCAACAAAGACCGGAAAACACGTGCGTGAAATGTTCCCGTCGCTAGAAAGGAATGCCAAGGTAAGCATTATCCGCTAGATTTTTGTACAATTTACCCTCAAATAAAATTCAAATAATTTTTATTTAAAAAATTTTTTACAATGCACACGTACTCAATATACTTATCATAACATAAAATGATTTTAAAATTAAACATACCCATAATATGGGAAGCAAATGACACATATATATATAACTGAATCAGAATTCTGAAGATATACTACAACTTAAAAAAAGACACCAACAAACATCTTTAAAAAAGCACACCAAAAAACTTTTTAGATTTAGCAGTAAAAAATGTTAAAAAAACATCTTTAAAAAAGTATACCAAAAAAACTGATTCTATAAAAAAAAGTTTTGTCTTAAATATAAATGCAATCTGGCATTTAAAAATCTCTTATACACTATTCCCAGCTCAAGTCAACACACCATATGTCACTAACACAGCTAGCTTTCATAAACCCCTCAAATAAAATTCAAATAATTTTTATTTAAAACATTTTTTACAATGCACACATACTCAATATACTTATCATAACATAATAAAATGATTTTAAAATTAAACATACCCATAATATGGGAAGCAAATGATGCATATATAAAACTGAATCAGAATTCTGAAGATATACTACAACTTAAAAAAAGACACCAACAAACATCTTTAAAAAAGTACACCAATAAACTTTTTAGATTCAGCACTAAAAAATGTTAAAAAAACATCTTTAAAAAAGTATACCAAAAAAACTGATTCTATAAAAAAAGTTGTCTTAAATATAAATGCAATCTTGCATTAAAAAAATCTCTTATACACTATTGCAATATAAAAATATAACAAATTTTATCACTGAGCCATTAGGCCTTATCATCTATGTTTTCAATAGAAATCAGAACCTGTGTAACGAAGTGTATCTGCATGTGAGTATCCATAGTATCTTTACAATGAGATTTGAAAGAGCAATAAAAGCATAAAAACATATTATCTATGGAATTCCATCTGTAATGTTTGCTATAAACAACATGGGCACTAGGCCAGAAGCTAAACTCCTGTAGAATGAATCCTATAGAGAAAAAAAGAGAACGGAAAGAAAATTAAACAGGAAAAAAAAAGCACAAACATTTTTAAATTATTGCACTACTCTATATCACAATAAAAAAGAATAGAAAGCACAAATGTAATGCAGACAAAAAAAAATGTGCACAAGTTTAATTTAAAATTACTGCAAAAAAAAAAAAATCTGTTTTTTTTTTTTTTTTATTGGAGGTTTAATGACCACCGTGAGCAACTCAGTGGGTTATAAGCAGTCACCCGTCCCTAATTTAAGGTCACTGGTTCCAGGGAAGGGAGAGAGCCAGTGCTGTAAGACAAACGCAACATCCATGCCTTACCAGGATTCGAACCCGGACCCCTTTCGGACGAATGATCAGAGACCATTGCTTAGACCACTGTGCCACTGGGGCGGCACATCTTAGTTTGATGAAGTTTTCCTGGTATAATCTACACCTCGTGTCATTTCTTAACTGTAAATTTTCGGACAATTTCTCACACTTAGGAACCAGTGATTGGAAGTAGCACTGCTACTGTAGCATGCTACATTTACAGTAGCATGGCATGTAGCATCACTACCAATAGAAAAATGTGGTTATAGCAGTAGAATACTACAAAATAGAATAGTTTGTAGCAGGAAATTATACCACAAATTGAGCTACTTTTTAGAAAAAAAGAGTAAAAAACAATTCTTCAAATCACATGACTTTTTTAGATATCTTGTAGTATTATTTGCTAGAATAGGGAGACTAAGTGTGCCCTTCCTAGAATCATGTACCTGACTTACACTGTGAAAGTTTACGAATTTGTTAACCATAAAGTATTATCTTCCTTAATTTATATGCAATTTAACAGGGAAGTCTTCTCAGTCAACCTGTGAAGACGGTGCGTATGAGATGTTCACAAAAGGGGTTTTGTTGAGGATAATTAATAGCAAGATTCGATTCTCTTTGTCAAATGAAATTCTTCTAGTGAAAAACATTTCTTTCTAGTGAATTTGTTTTATAATTTAAAAATATTCATTTACTTATTAGATCACTTTTCCATTATTTTCTTTTTCTTTTGTTAAGAGACTATTGCTGGAAGTTTTAATTGTTGTTTCTGTTAATAAAATCAACCTATAAAATTAGAACAGCAATTGCACTTTAAATAAAAACAACAACAGTTTTCAGCATTTATTACCAAAAAAGGTGACAGATTTCCCCCAAACAGGACAATTGATGAGGTTATCCTGATCATTTACTGCAGAAATGAAGATTTTAAAAAATGCATAAATAAAAAAATAAGAAACTGATCTAATAAGTGAATAGAAAATATTTTTAAATATCATAATTACAGATCTCATGAGAAATAATGTTTCCAAATAAGACATGTTTTTAAGATTTAGGAGCTAGTTACAAAGGATATGATAACAAATATGAAATGAAACTCCCAAATATTTAAAGTTTATGGGTTTAGTTACTGAGGAATAAAAGAGGTTTTTAAAGTCAAATTCACATCTCATAAAGGAACAACAGCAAGCATACAATGATGTTGAATTTCTGAGACTTAAAAGGGATAGTTTCACCAATAAGTGATCTGACTGATTTAGTAAAACCTCTTGCCTACAACCTCTTTAGGTCAGCAATATCTGCAACAAGGGTGCTGCTGTAAACCACACCTTTGATGAATCTCCATAAAAAAAGTCACAGGGTGTTTTAAGTCCAGTGAACATGGGGCCATGCAATGGGACCACCATGCTCAATCCATCGATTGGGAAATTTGGTATTCAGACACCTCCTCACAATCAAAGCCCAATGAGATGGTGCCCCATCTTGTTGGAAAATGACCAGAGTTACAAGTTCATCCAACTGGGATATACAAATGGCTCAATCATGCCCAGGTAATTATCAGATCTCATGGTTGCTTTCTGAAAGAAAAAGGGTCCAATAACATGGTTGACCATTATGCCACACCAAACATTCACTTTTGGGCTAACATGTTCATATTCCATTGTGCAATGCGGGTGTTTAGTTTCCCAAATTCTCACATTCTGTTTATTAACTTTTCCAGAAACATGGAAAGTGCACTAATCTGAGAAACAGATCTGACCCAGGAAAGATTCAGCACTTGCAATGTTGTCCAACATCTTTTTAGCAAACTGTTTACATTTCACATGATCATCTAGGGATATGTTATGGGTTATCTGCAGTTTATATAGGTGCATTTCCAATCTCTGATGTAACACTAGGTGCACCAACAACTTGGGGATGGCCAGCTGTCGTGCTGCTTGTCTGATTGACTTTTAAGGGCTACAAATGAATGTTTGTCTCACAACCTCCTCCCTTTCTAGAACCAGCAATGGTCGTCTAGGGCTTTTCTTTGTAAGGACACTACCAGTTTCCTTGAATGACTTGTACCACTTTCTGATGCTGTTACGTGGTTTGCTCCCATATTTTGTTCTAAAATTCCGTTGAACCTGTGTTTTGGATTGGGTTTTAATAAACCACTCTACAATCTGTGCTTTCGTCGCAGGTTCCATTGGGTACACTTCTACAAAATTTGAGGGTATTCCTTACATCCTGCAACAAACAGAATGCTGATATTAGTTTCATATCCAAAGTTATCATCATTTGAAATTAGTTACACCTTTTTGGGATATCCTGTATTTTTATATTCTAAAAAAAAAACTGTTAACATGTTACAAAAAAAACCCACCTCAAAGTAGGAAAAATATTAGCTTAACTGCTTCATTTCTTGCAACAGCATGATACTGAACAGAACTGAAGAATTAACTGTGCAGAAAGATAAATTTGCATTTCCTGCAACAAATAAATCATGTTGCTGTTTTCTAATTGATCACACAGTTTGTAGTGAGATTCCATGTATTTTATATATATATGCTTACATCAATTCAAATTGTTAATATTTAGTATTCACAACAAATTGAATTACCCCCAATTCCCCTAAGTTTAGGCTATCCTGGGTTTTGAATGTCAATGGAAAGGTATAGTGGCAGAACTTCCTTTGTTACTTTATTAGGAGCAACACACACACATACTCTCTCTCTCTCTCTCTCTCTCTCTCTCTCTCTCTCTCTCTCTCTCTCTCTCTCTCTCTCTCTCTTTCTTCTAAAGTTACTCACCCTTGGCTTTGAGAGAAATACATTAAAAATCCCATGTTTGTTACTTACACGCTTTAATTTCTCAATTTTTAAGGGTAATCTAATTAAGAGAGAGGTGAATATCTTTAGAATGCTCTCATACATTTTGTACAAATTTACTTTTTTGCCATTTTATACACAACCAAAAAGAAAACTGGTTTAATCACTATCCTCTGCAACATGAAAAAATACTATTCCACCTATACTTTTTTATTATTATTTAAAATGCCCTTATTTTTTACAACACACTTATGTAAGAAAGATACCACACATTGAAATAAAAACACATACAAACTAATATCCAAAGAGCATGAGGGTGGAGAAAACTTACAAATTTCATTCATAATGTAAATCAATGGAAATACAACAATGAAAACAAGTGTTTTTAAATGCTAAAATTCTAAAAAAATATGTAAATATAATAAATGCCACATTTTAAAAACTTTGTTATCTATAAATAGTGCACACAAACAAATTTAAACTAAGCAACGATTTAAGATAGTGAGATCAGCAGAGGCATTAAGATGGCACAGTAATTTGTCTGAGAAAAAATGATGCAATGTTGAGCATTTTTAACTAAAACACAGTAAAAATAATAAGCAGAAAGTTGTGTAACATTAAACAAAAATAGAAAAGCATGTTAGTAGCATACATATAATTATGTAACACATGTTTAATTTAATGAGAATAATTATAATAAACAACAAAGGAAATGATACATTATTTAAAAAGTTGCAGTTCGTACTATTTTCTCAGTGATATCTAGGAATTTTTTTAAACATGAAATCAGTACCTTCAGTGGCACCTCTAAATATCCTATCTTACATTGAATTTACAGGTTTTATAGAGATAATTTGTCGTATTTTTAACAGCCCAAATTTTGAACTAGATGTTGCTCATAATCATGACATTATCACTGGAATAACTGTTGCCAATCAGTAGAGAGTACCCAACCACAATTATCCTTTAGCACGGCACTTCTCAACTATTTCTTCCCTTCTTCAGGCTTCCTCTTTATTATGTGATTAGCGGGTGATTATTTTTACAGAGTCCCAATTTATGGAATGTCCAATTGTCTGTAATGTCTGTCTAACCCAGCCTTGTTTGCAATGTTTTTAACAGCTCCTTTATATTTTTCCATACAGATTGTTATACTTCTTCCCATTTCACCTACATAACTTAGTCTGCACATACAGTCAATGCTATAGACTACCCCTCCTTGTAACTTGATGTCTTCTTCCTGTTGTTTTAGGGATGAAAGAAATGTATTTTGTTATTCAGATCTGGAGCAAGCTGATTTAGATTTTTCACTAATTTCTTCTAATTTTCTGAAAAGTGCTTTGTGGCATGTAATATTGTTGGTGAATTTGAAGTTTCAAAAATTATTTACCACAAAGGGCTTTTCAAAAAATAAAGAGACTGAATTAGCATATTATTTCTCTTCCTTATTTCTGTTGTACATTTTTTGTAATTCTCAATCTTTTTTACATATATTTTTGATTAACAGATGGCGCCAGATGCACACCACACAGCAGACTCTCTGTGCATGACGTAACAGCGTCACTCTTGGATTAGCCTCCGTAGTGAGAGGTTGTGGTAAAATGTGTAGTGAAGAGCTCATCATGTCTTCATGTTATGTCATTAATAAATTGTTGTGTTTTCTAATGTGATTGCAATAAGTATTCAAGGTGGAGTAGTGCTTTGGTTATATCACTGCAAAATAAGAAATAATACAATTTAATCAACCGGACCATACCTCCAACATACCACTGTGCAACCAAACAACCATCAACTTCTTCACTTTAAGATCTAATTGTGAATGTCAAGTGTATACTGTGTGGGGTAACATTAACCCTTTGATCTCCCAGCACTAATTTTTCACAGTAACTTTCCAAGCTTCCATTAAGTTGATTTTAAACTATAAACCTGAAACATTTACATGTTCTGTTTTCCACTGATTAGTTTACTGTGATCAGCAACATCAAAACCAAATTCTTGTACTTCTGTAGTGCATTTTAAGATTAAATTATTTTTCTTTAAAACCACATACTTCCTACAACTTTCTTCTGTTTCTTGATGATTTTTTACTTTGAAGGCAACTAAACTCTGAAATTGCTGTTCTTGATTATATAATTTAATGACAACATTGAAAATAAACCAAAAAAATATAACAATAAAAAATCAATTTAAAACATAATGGCATTGTCAGATTTATATCACGAGAGATCATTATATATCAGCTGCAATATGTGGCAATGCTTTTATAAAACACTGGCTTGGAGTACCTTTCACATTCAGAACACTTGTATCTTATTTACATATATCACCAGCCTCCCAAATTTCTTGCATCTAGCAACCGCATTTGAAGAATGATATCCTGCCACTATTTAAATAAATTACACTTCCTTTAAATTTATCACAGCAGTTTTAAGGAAGACATTTTACTCCTGTGCAGATGATTGAGTAGTTCTGGAGATGTGTGTTTTGCAAGAAATTTCCACAGACACTAAGAGCACTGAACAGGCTTTTTGTCAACACATGCATTAGGTTTTGCTTGATAAACCATTAATTAGGTTTCACCTAAAACATGATTTACATTCACAAAAACTACCTTATTATTTGAATTTATTATCTCATTAATGTCCAGACCCTGTTTTAATAAACATTTAAATTGAAACACCGTCAACCATTTTCAATCCACACAGTTGGATGAAGGTGAAACATTCTCTTGTATGGAGGTGAGACAGTTGGATGAAGGTGAGACATTATCCTGTATGACTGTCACATGCTATCAGTTTTGACCCATGTATCTCCACTTCGCCTTCTGGGTGTTTTCCTTTTCCTTGGAACACAGTCCAGTATTTCAGTTGTACAACGGTGGCCACTTCTTCTAACAATATGTCCAGCCCAATGCCATTTCAGGGTTTTTACAATGTCATGATGTCATCAACTCTTGTCATTTTCTTAATTCATGAGTTCCTCTTCCTACCATTCCTGGTTACACCAAGCATACACTTCTCCACGCTTCTTTCAGTGGTCAGCAGCCTCTGAATGTTTTTTTTTTAGTTAAGGTCTATGCCTCTAATCCATAAATAAGAACTGGAAGGACGTAATGATTAAACACTTTCCTTTTAAGATGTGAATGACTAGGGATCCCAGATACATTGGGAAAAAAATACGGGACACTTACGACTGAGGGTGAAAGTTTAGTATGCGCATCCATCACATATGCCAGTCTTACAAAACGATTTTAACTATTCTTATTAATCAATCAGTCTTGCTCACGCTTGCAATACTTTTCTGAAGAATGGATTTCACTTAACAATTGTTTGTTTTTAAGAATCATGTCATGAAAAGCTACACAATCCTCATTGAAAACTGATTTTACAATAGGTATTGATTTTACAGTTTTTACAGACAATTTGTTTTTCTCATCAGTCCACAGTGCATTCATGTGAGAAAATAATCTTTTGACACATGCATTTGTTCCAGGGATACATGTAGCGAACTCCACTACTTTCTTTAAATTTGATAATTCTCCTTCAACCTTTTTAAGAGATCCACCCAGACTTCATCTAAATGTTTGGATTTCAGAGCTGTATTCACTAGCATTACTTCATCAAACAAATCTGATTCAGCAATGTTTGATATGGCAGCGGTCTGATTAATAGTTTGGACTGTTTGAAGAACATTTTTACAAGGTAATGCTGTTTTCAGTCTTGAACTCTAAAATACAGGACATAAAGCTGTCCCGAAGAGTTTTCTCGGGACAACGGGACGCATTAGCCAAAAACGGGACGTCTGGGATCCCTATGAATGACTCATAAAAATTGTACTGTTTTCTCCAAATGCTCTTCAACCAATTTTTATACACTAATTAATCTCTTCTTTTGATGTGATCCTCACATGATATCTGTTGCCCAAGATAAGTACATGCATGTTACTTCTAGATCTGCCCCCTTAACTTCCAAATCTTCATTTCTTGAAAAAGCATTCTACACCAATTTTGTTTTCTGTAAGTTCAATTTTAAGCCCACTTCTTTATGCATGTCAGCAAGTTCCTGGAACACACCCTACAGCTCTGATGGGGTATTTGCAGAAATGACCATGTCATTAGCAAAATGAAGCAGGGTAAATTCAGTGAAAACATACAAGAAGGGTCTTGGATGGAAGTGAAAAATTCTCGTGCAGATATTATGTCTATGCACTTTCCGATGGTTGCAGTTATTTGTAATGAAGCATCCCTGAAAGAAAAAGAAAAATATGAGGACTAAACCACTGCAGAAAAAACTTTTTCAGAGGTACAATAGGTAAACATTTAAAATACAAATCTGGGAGAGTAACTATTAAATAAGATAATGTAAATATAACACAATAACAATATGCAAAAAATAACAGCTTTTTATTTTTATGTATGCCTTTATTTAATTTTCAAGTTTCCCCTGAGTGTTTTTTTTTTTTTCACAGTGCGCAACTCCGAAGAGTCCATACTTGTTTTTTTTACAATGTAACCACACGAAATTCATAGGGGCAATGTTTATAATTACACTGAACTTTCTTCAGAGATTAACACTACTCTTCCTTGTTTTTCTTACTTTTGAGAGATGTGTGGATGGTGAACATACTGGATTCATACCATATATAGATAACATATCCCAAACACACAAGGTTATATGTTTAAACAACAGTCTGAACTTTGGAGAAAGGTAATAATATAGAACACATCAGAACCAGTGCTCATATGGAAAATCGACAATTCTATCAAAATCTGGTGTATATTTATATTACTAGAACATACAAATTAATTTACCTGGTCTATCTTTGTACCATTTTGACTGATCTTGCATTTAGAGAGGTTCTGTTAGTACTAAATGCAAAATCAGTCTTAATAGTATAGAAATAGACCAGGTGAATTGATTTTTATATTTCGGAATCATGTTTGACATAGAAAACTGATTAAATGATGAAATTATTACCCAAGTAGATTCATCTTTGAAAGTTATAGTGGCCTTAGGAGGGTTTTGCAGGCCTGATGGGTTCTCTAAAAGGTCTAGAATGGCTGTGTATAAAAGTGTCATTGTTCCTTTGCTGATGTATGGCAGTGAAACCTAGGCACTGCAGAAGACACACAAGAGTAGCTTGTGTGCTGGAAATTTGTTACTTACAGGATGGGTAGTGGCAAGACACATTCTGATATGTGAAAAACAAATATGTGTATTGAGTTCCAAGCACATGAAGCAAAATGTTGTTAGTGCAGTGAAGACAACTATTATGAGGTGGTTTGCCCATGACAAAAGAATGATTGGTGAGATGTTAACTGAGGAAATTTCTACAACCCAAGTGGAAGGAAATCATGGGAGGACCAGATTTAGGAATGCCTGCATGATAAAAAAGACAATGAATATATATATATATACATTGGTGGAAAGTGAAAAAGAACACCAAGAAGGAGACTTCTGATACCAACGAAATTTATACAGCATAATAACGGAATACAGAGGATAACGTGATCAAAACATTATGGCAAAATACAGCTGTATTTGCTGGTAAACTGAAAAATAACATTTCCATGTAACATGGTTAGTACGAGGTTGAACCGCCATGAACTGCGTCACACTGTGCAATTCTGGCATGGAGTCTGTCATACAGATGTTGGATGTAAGTTTGGGATATTGAGTTCCAAGCATCCTCAACCTGGACGTGTAAATCAGGGATAGTTGTGGCTGGCCGTGGAGACCGGATAAGTCGTCCCATAAAATCCCACACGTACTAAATGGGGGACAAATCCGGTGAACGTGCAGGCCATGGAAGTTGTCTCACACCCTGAAGTGCATGTTGCGTTGCACGTGCCGTGTGTGGGCATGCATTATCTTGCTGAAAAACACCACGATGGACCGACCTTACAAATGGCACAAAAACGGGCTGAATCATGTTGTTGATGTAGGAGGTGCTGTTTAACGTACCCGGTACAAACACTAGCTGTGTATGGGAGTGATAGCTGATCGCTCCCCACACCAGGAGACCAGGTGTAGGCCCTGTGTGTCGCTGGCGGATGCAAGAAGGGTGGAGACACTCCCCTGTGCGTCTGCGAACACGCATACGGCCATCGGAGGCTCCCAAGCAGAATCTGCTTTCATCGCTGAACACGACAGATCGCCATTGCGTTCTCCAGTGCAGACGTTGGCGACACCACTGCAGCCGTTCCTGATGGTGGGCTGGTGTCAGAGGTACACATGCCAGAGGCACACGTGCACGTAGTCCTGCATGCACTAGACGGTTGCGGATTGTTCGCACAGTCACCTCAGGTGCAACGGTAGCTCGAATTTGCGTCACAGTGGGTGTTCTGCTTGACAACGCCGCTCTTCTTATGCATCGATCGGTCCGCTCATCAGTCCGTCTGTGACTCCCGGTTCCACGTCTTCTCGTGTGGGAATGTTCCTCGGACCATCTATGCCACCATCGTACCACCGCTGATACTTCCCGTCCAATTCGCTCCGCAATACGACGATACGACCACCTGGCCTCGTGGAGCCCGACTAGATGACCTCGCTCAAAGTCCGATAACTGCTGAAATCGTACACATCTTCCATGTCCAGGCATTGCAGCTTCTTCAGTGTCTTCGCACGTGTCCGTACGCCAACGACTGATTACATTCACTTCGCCGTACTCCTTAAATACCACAGACGATAATTTGCACATATTATGCCGTGCTGTGGCGTAAGCGCTTACCGGTTGGTCCCGAAATTAACGTCCCACCTACGTAAACTCGACCCATTAACATATGTAAATTTCATGATCGTCCGCCAATTCCTTCTTGGTGTTCTTTTTCACTTTCCGCCAGTGTATCATCATCATCATTGTCAACCATTATCAATCCACTGCTGGACGAAGGTCTCCCCAAGTTTCCTCCACAACGGTCTGTCTTGTGCCAGTCTCCTCCATGTCACTCCCGCATATTTACGAAATACGCCAGTGTATATATATATATATATATATATATGAAGTACTCATTGTAACATGCTTCATTGTGTGAGACATGAGGATGTCAATGAAGCCATGTTGTGGGCCAAGATTTTTGTAAATGGAGACATTTTATATACTCAGGGGACAAAACATTAGAGATACCTTCCTGATAGAACATTGGTCCTCTTCTAGTGTAAATAACAGCCTGTACACCTAAGGCATCGGCTTCACCAGGTGCAGGAGGGTTTCTGAAGGCAGTGCCAGCCATGCTTGTTGCAGCATTGTCCATAAATCTGCCTGAGACATCAACGTCATCTCAGAGAGCTCCCCCAGGGTTTAAATCCAAGACCCTGGGAGCCATTGGATGGTTCCAAACTCAGATGAGTGTTCCTCGAGCCATACATAGGTGGTTGTAGCCCAGTGAGGGGGCACATTGTCCTGCTGGAACAGATCATTGGCTTCAGGAAGTGCAAAGACAATGCAAGCATGTAGGTGATCAGCCAGCACGTGCTGGTAGCGCACAGCAATTGAAGACCTCTCCAGACACACAAAAAGACCTAATATGTCCCACGAGAAAGCTTTCTAAACTATCACAGAGACACCATCTCCTTGAACGGAGCCAACCTTGCATGACGGGGCCATGACATCGTGCTATTGACGCCACACCCACACCCTCCCGTCAGCTCGGTACAGCTAAAAACAGGATTCACCTGATCGCACGACGTGGGTCACTCTGCAAAAAATGGTCCAGTTTTGATGTTCCCGACACCAGGCAAGGTGTAATGTCCAATGACAAGCAGTCAACAGTGGCACACGAGCAGTGTGTCAGCTCCTGTAGCCCAGAGTATGCAGTGTGGCTATACCCTTTGCTCACTGATGCTGCTTGGGCCATCAACATTTAACCTAGATGTGATTTGTGCCACTGTTGCAAATCAGTCTGTATCTACAAGCCTGGATAATCCAAGTCACCAATGGCATGTGGTCACCTATCGCTTGCTCTCTGGGCACTGGTATCTATCTGTCAATGATATACTCGCAGTACCCCTTGATACGGTTGCTCTTGGGAACCCTAGGGTTCTTACCACTTGGGCAGTAGAGTGACCCACCTGTCTTGTGCCAACAATGCATGCATGATCAAAAAGTTGCTCAGATTTACCCAAGTTCGTCAACTGCAATACACTATTGGGAAGCCCTGCTGTCTGCCTATTTAACATCTGCATTCAGTTTGGGTCTGTTTTGCTCTGCACGGAGGATGCCTATGCCAATGCCTATCACCTCTACCTCTATTTTGTCTATTGAGAGTACATCAACACAGTAAGTTATATCTAACACCATCAATCTTAAACTTTTATTTGGAAGATGAACTTCCTTTAAGGAGTAATGTTTTAATTTCAGAGAACACACTGATGATGCATATGTATGTACAAATGTTTTTGGAAAAAGATAGCAAAATTACAATATATATTCATGTATATATCTGTTCACCTATAAGCTGATCACCCAGTTCATCAGCTAAAAACTGGTAAAAATCAAGAGCTGACTATAAGTTGATCTTACATTTCAAAGGTTTATAAAACATGATAGTTATTGAGAAAAAATTATACAAATTCTTATAGTTAATTTCTTTGAAAACCCCTTCACAGCTAAACACTCAATATTAGAGCTTCCAAATAGTTAGTCCATTTCCAGTAAATTGTGTCACCAATATACAGGGTGCATAGGAAAGTCCCTTTAGCCTGGAATAACTTGCGAACGGAGAGAGATACAGTTATGCAAGTGAGGCAACGGTATAGTAAAGCGACTATTTTCGATCGAATGCAACCAATAGCAGCGCCCCTAGTGGCGGAATGCGGAAGTTAGATATTGCAAATCGAAAACGAAAAGAGATGAAGCAAAATTTCAAATTACACAGTTGTAGAGCATCAATTAATTAGTACAAAACAACATTTGTTTCACACGGATAAGATAAATTGTCGCCTGAATACCCTAAAATGTCCGAAATCGATGAGCGACCTTTTGTGTGAACGTTTGAAGGGAACAGTCATAGGTATGAGCAAATACACACAATTTATTGCATAAATGCGTACTTATATCAATACAGTTTGATGACGTCAGACAAAACAAAAACAAAAAAGGCAAACTGGCGCATAGTGATAAAAAGTTAATGTTGAGTATGTTCGAAGAGTTCGCCATTGCCCGTGATACATATTTGTATTCGTGAAAGTAACTCTGCATGCACATTCCTCAGCATGGAAGGTGTCACACTATTGCAAGCATCTGTTACATGACGACGTAGATCCAGCAGACTTGTAGGCACTGTTGCATACACCTGATATTTTATGTAACCCCAGAAATCCAAGCTCGCCATTCTCACACAGCATACGTAGACCTAAACTTTTGATCAGGGTACATCCTGCTACTGGTTTTTATATCCTAGGTACGGTACAACGTCACAATCTGCATTTGCATACGGCTACATTTGTGAAATGTGAATATGCTGATTCGAATCGTCGGGCATCGATTTCAGACATTGTAGGGTATTCAGGCAACAATTTATCTTATCCGTGTGAAACAAATGTCACTTTGTACTAATTAATTGATGCTCTATAACTTTGTAATTGGAAATTTTGCTCTATCTCTTTTTGTTTTCGATTTGCAATGGCTAACTTCCGCATTTCGCCCCTAAGGGCGCTGCTATTGGTTACATTCGATCGGGTGTAGTCACTTTACTATACCGTTATCTCACTTGCATAACTGTACCTCTCTCCATTCGCAAATTATTCCAAGCTAAAGGGACTTTCTTATGCACCCTGTATACACCCACCATGGTGGCTTTCTCCTCCATCTGAATCATAAAACAAATAATCTTTTGTACCATCCATGGCATTCATTGTGCAGCATTTTTTGAGAAGAATATGACTTAGTTAACTTTTTTATGGGATTTTTCTAGGTAAAGTTGCAAAGTTTCTGAAAATTTTCGGGAAAACTCTTCTTCGTCAGGCAGTCTTTCAATCTAATCTCCGTCACTGTCTTTGATTATGGTGATTCTGCAAAATATCTTGCCAGATGTTAGACAGCATTAATCCCTTGCAATCATTTATGATGGAGTTCTTGTATTTTTCGATTTCAAGTTCCGCTTTTAATTTATGTTTCAGGAATATACGTTCCAACTTCCTGAAACGTAAATTAAAAGAGCGACTTGAAATTGAAAAATACCAGAACTCCATCATGAATTATTGCAGGGGATTAACGCTGCCTAACATCTGGCAAGATACTTTGCAGAATCACCATAACCGAAGACAGTGACAGAGATAGATTACATTGAAAGACTGCCTGATGAAGGAGAAGAGTTTTCTCCAAAAATTTGCAGAAAATTTTTAACTACCTAGAAAAATCCCATAAAAAAGTTAATTAAGTTTAAACTATCTTATTCCTAGAAATGTTTTTTTAAACTATGAATTTGAAATATGCAAGAAAATATATTTAAGAGAGAATTACATGAATACTAAACAACAGAAGGAAACAGTAGTATATGCAGCACATGCAAGGCTTCACATTCTTATTAGAAAGAGAACTTAGATAACCATACTGAAGATGATCTTGAATTGTGAGGTTGAAATATGTTCACATAACTTTCTACTCTTACTAATTTAAGGTAATGGGAGACTGGCATTTTGTGTCCTGTGTAAAAAGGTATATTTAATTAAGATAAGATCTGAGAGGCTGATTTTCAACATCTAAAATGCACCAAGATATCCGGTAACAGAGTGCAGCTTGCAACAGCATAGCAGGAAGAAGGGAGGAAAAAAACAAGAAAGTAACAATACTTAAAATAGCTTTTATCAGCCCAACCACACATCCTTCAAAGGTAAGAAAAACGAAAAATAGTAGCCCTCAGCTCTGAAGTAAGTTCAAGATAGACATAAACATTTCCATGATGAATTTTGTGTGACAGTGTTATACAAGGAGTTGAATAGAAAATCTGTATGGACTCCTTGGAATTATGAACTATATCAGAAAACATTCAGAAGAAACCTAAAAATAGAATAAATATTGGGTTGGAAAAAAAGTAATATCCGATGATGAGGTACCAAAAGTCGAAGCCCTGGCCACGGCACACGTTGGCCTCTAGATTAGCAGGTAGATGGCTTAAGTCAGTGGCAGTTAGCCATCAAAAGGTAAAGAGTGTAAGTGCCAGCCATGGACAAGGAGCACATCTGCCATTGCATGCTGTAGGAGTTCCGTCGCAGTAGCACCTGCACAAGTGCTGTAACAGGGTTCCCACTCAACCTGGAAAACAGGGAAAACCTGGAATTCTCAGGGAATTTGAAAATAATTCCAAAAATCAGGGGAAACTCAGGGAAAATTACCCTTTTTTGTAAAAATCAGGAAAAACTCGGAAAATTAACCATTTTTTTTTTTTTTGTAAAAATCAATGAATACTTTATTTTGCCAAAAAAAAAAAAAAAGCCCTTATTTTTTCAAGATTTCAAACTTTTGCTTGCAATTACTGCCTTCCTAGAATTTAGTAGATCTTACTTTCAGTTATACACTACCGGACAATTGCTAAGGACGGATGACAATAGCAACGATAGCAACCATAAAATGGAAGGCAGGAAAATGTGGAAATTAGCATAAGTGCGGGATACAGTAAGACGTGTTGTGCGTATGCAAATTTTGGATTGCCGAACTTGTTCGTGACGTCATAGCGCTGATAAGAGATATAAAGGATTTGACGCGTATTGACCGTTGTTGTTCAAACGCAAAGTTGAAAGGGAAAGAATCAATTGACGAACTTGCAATTTTCAGTATGTCTTCCTGACATCACCTAGATGATTTTACGCGTGGACGTATTATTGGCAAGATTGAAGAAGGGCGAAAAATAACAGATGTTGCCAGGGAATTCGACGTCAGCCACAGTGTTGTTTCAAGGCTTTGGAAATCATTTCAAACAAATGGAGAGTGTAGCAAACGTCACGGGGGAGGTCGTGTTCGCAGTCGACACCTGCAGAAGATCGGTACATAGCGCTATCAACAAAAAGACACCGGCGCAGCACAGCTAGTGAGGTAGCAAATCAGTTTATGGCTGCTACTGGCAAGCGGATCTCCCGAAAAACTGTCGCCAGACGTTTGCATGAAGGAGGACTGTACGCCCGCCGTCTTGTTGTGTGCATCCCATTGTCCAGACGTCACCGTACTGCCCGTTTGCAATGGTGCCATCAACATCGCTTGGACTGATAACGACTGGTCTGCTGTCCTCTTCTCAGATGAGAGTAGATACAGTCTACCGTCTGATTGTCGACGGCAACTGATCTGGCATGATAGTGGTACTGCATATTGTCCAGCAAACATGCAGGAAAGGGACCGATATCAGACATGTAGTGTCATGGTATGGGCTGGCATCATGATCAATGGCCGTACGTCCCTCTATGTGCTTCCAACTGGGACTATGACTGGCCAACGATACATTAATGATGTTCTGCTACCTCATGTTCGCATGTTCCGTGGTGCTGTCGGTGATAGATTCATTTTCATGGACGACAACGCAACATGTCATCGAACAGTCGGTGTTCAGGAGTGCCTTGAGAGCCAGGATATTCAACGCCTCGTATGGCCAGCACAATCTCCAGATCTGAATCCCATTGAAAATGTGTGGCATGCTTTGGGGAGGAATCTTGCTGGTCGCCAATGCCCTCCAATAAACAAGGACACTCTCATCCGTGCACTGACAGAGGAATGGGATAAATTACCCCAACAGCTGCTTGATAATGTTGTGCAAAGCATGACACGACGTGTGGAATCTTGCATCGCCCTCCACGGTGGCCATATCCTGTATTGACATCTTACGCCGGAACGCCTGCGGACGGTAATTGCATTTTTGTCACGTTTACGCATTCTGCACAAAATGGCCTGTTTGTCCCTTGAACACGTTCCAAAGCCTTCTGGATTTCAGAGCACAATAAATTGTCTTTCTTGTAATGTCCTGGCATTCTGACATTATTTTATTTCACTTGGCATCCAACCACACTTACTTTTTTATGCGCTATATAGCCGTTTATGATCCGTCCTTAGCAATTGTCCAGCAGTGTATTAAGTATTTCCTTTATTCTCTAAAAAAGATGCAAACTTGAATTTTTAAAATTGCCAGTTATTAAGCTTTTGTTCAATTTCTGCAGGCAGTTGTTATAACATGGAACAATTAGGCACAATGGCTCCTGCTTGAAGAAACACTTCACAAGAGAACCAACCAAATGATGGATCAAAGTCCTTTGTCTGTTGGTTCTCTAGAAACATGTTTCTTTGAACAGAGCCATTCCATCATTAAGCTTAGCTGCATTGTGTTATAGAAAAACTGAAACTATTCAACTGACAGATTTTTTCTTACATATGACCTGTTTCTATGGGAATGTATTTACAAATTCTGTATGGGTAATATTCACAAAAGTTCACAGAACTTTGGTACAGAAAATAATGTGCACAGTTAGTTGTTATTAATGAAAGGCAGGTAATTTTATAAAGACAAATTACGTAAAGAATTTACAAGTGTGTGCTTTGGTGAGAAAAATGAATGGAATGGAATGAAATGTAACAATTCTTTGCAACATGCCACTCTGGAAACCTTTAAAAACCACCTGGAAAAGTCAGGGATTTGTTTTATTACTTTTGAGTGGGAACCTTGTGTAAAGAACATTACCAGAGTGTACCCCAATGCCATATCACATCTTTAGTGCTGTCGCTGGCTTGAATAGTTTCAAGAGGGAAATTTTGACCTGTTACTGTCCCAAAGCCAGAAGTGGATATGGACATGCTGAACATCTTAATCAAGACCGACCCATGTGTGACCTTGCGGGAGTTGGTCGAACAGCTGGGGACTATCACATGAGCATTATCACACACCTGTGTCAACTTGGAAAGATGCACAAGAGGGGAGTTTGGGTACTCCATCAACTCACAGTTGAGCAGAAAACAAATTGCATGAGTGCATGCATTTTCCTGCTTGCATGTGACAAAGTTGAACTGTTCTTGGACATCATTGTGACAAGGGATGAGAAATGGGTCCTGTATGACAATGTCAGTGCCCAGAAACAGTGGTTGGACCCAAACCAGAAGCCCATGCTGACTTCCAAAGCCGACTTACACCCACTAAGGTCCTGCTGTCTGTTTGGTGGGATATGCAAGGTGTCATGTTTTTTTGAGCTGCTGCTGGACAACAACACTATCACCACCAATGTGTACTGCTGTCAGCTCATTAATCCGCACTCGTCACTCGCGTCGAAACAACCAGTACTGCTGAACCTCAAGGGTATCCTCCTACAGCAGGATGGAACGAGACCTCACACTGCATGGATGACCTATCACAAGATCAGAAACCTGGGCTGGGAGCTGTTGGCACACCCAGCCTATTCCCTGGACATTGCCTTAAGTGACTACCAGTTTCCAGTAATTGCAGTACTTCCTGGATGGACAGCAGTTCACCAACCGGAACGATGTCGAACATGCACTTACTCACTTCTTTGTGTCCAAGATGCCATAATTCTTCATGGACAGTATTCAACAGATGCTCAGACGATGGGAGCAGGTTGTGGCAAACGATGGCGACTATATTTTGGACTGATTTGTACTGTATATATGGTAATTAGCACTTATCTTTTGCCTTGCATTTGCAGACAGACATTACTTTCTTTCCAACCCAATATATATGCACAGAACAGAAAGCTGATATATTTTATATATTCTTATTGAGTCCTACGTGAACATTTTGTAACAGTAAACAAATTATAAATGCCACAGCAAAGCTACAGGCAGTTTAATAACCTTTTGGCCTTTTTAACTTTGAATATTTGAGAATAGATTATTGTAACAAGAAAGCAGAAATTAAAAGGAATCAGTTTTTTAAAATAAAATAAAGCAAGCAATACTGAATAATCCATGAGAATTTTTTAATACAAATTCCTGTTCAATTGACACAAAAAGAATTCTTATATATAACAAAACACACAGAACTTCATTGAAAACATTCAAAACTGCAGCATTGTAAAATGGAATCATTTGTCTTGTTTTTCTTTAATTTCAACTAAAAATCAAATTAGATACAGTTTTATACTGAATGGACAAATTATTATATATGTACTGTTAATATGCAAAGCAAAAGTATCACATCTAGTCATGTGGGACACGAAAACTGGCGATGCCTATAAATAAAACAAGTCATGGAAAAAGTGATCATGGGTGAAGGTAGTGACGAGTTTCTGCTGTGAGAAAAGTCAGTTGTTCAATCACTGCAACTGCTGAACCAATGGGATTTCCATGTCGGACTGTCGCATATGCATACTAATACTATGTGAAATATAGCAAAACTTGTGGGGAAATGTGGCTGTAAACTTGCAATTGGCTCTTGAATTCAGCACAGACTGTCTAGCATTGTTAGAAGGAATCATACATCTGCCGCAGAGCAGATAATGAAGGATCCACAAGCTTACGCACGAAGACTATCTGTTGTTCCATGAAGAAACTACACCACAGCAGTCAACATCCACATCACATCCCCTTGCTGACTTCAAGGCACTGACGCATTAGCCTGCAGTTTGCAAAGGCCTATTGCAAGTAGAGTGTGGAAGACTGAAAACACATCTAGTCTAATGAATCACTGTTTTAACTCACTGATGGGAGGATGCATATGTGGCATAAACCACATAGTGCGGTGATCCCAGCTTGCTAAGATGGGGTCATACAAGCAGGTGGAGACAGTGTAACAGATTGTGGGGCATTAACATGAGCTTCTTTGAGACCTTTGTTACTTGCACAAGATATGTGAATATCCATTTGTAACAATTCTCTTTCAAAATCATGATGCCACCTTTCAACAGTAAAATGCCACTTCCTGGGTGGCAACCAGTTGGCTCCAGTTCTAGTGAGTTTGACACACTCAAATATCCCCTTTGATAGCTAGATCTCAACCCCACTGAGCACTTGTGAGATGAACTGAAAAGATCTGTTTGAGTCTGCCAACACCCACTAGTCTCCTCATATCCCCACAATGACATTTTAGCTCCCCCTGGTCCTGGTACCTAATATGGCCCTACTCCTCACCAAACCAGAGGCAGACTTGCCTGGGATGCTAGGATGCGATAGCACCCTGGGCCTTAACGTCCGCGGGCCCTAGAAAAAAACATCCCCAAAAATGCCCCTAAAATACATATGCCGTAAGTTTATGAAATTTTTTAAAACGCACAGCAACTTAAATTGGTCAAAATAATTGGCCTATTTTTTGTCTCTTTCCCTGCTAGGTGAATATGTACTATGTATGAGTTCATCTCACTTGCATCTTGTGTCTGTCCATCTATCTGCCTTGCATCTCATCATCTCACTGGCATCTCATGTGTGAAATGCAACTCCTCTCAACCTTGACTACCCTTCTTTTCCCTTGCTTTCTCCACCCTTACCTCTGTATTACCAAATAATATAGTCCAATCTGTTCCAAAAATGAGAAAGCCCACTGAATAAACATTCCTACCATAGCTTAACTTAGAAGATCATTTAATCCCTGATGCAACATCAGAGAGGAATTCTTAAAGTCCGAGTAAAATTAAATGACGAATATGCCAGGAAAAGATGGAATGACTCTCTACAACTGCGAAAGCTAAATAAGACATAAATAGTAACACTGCCAGGTGCCGGCCGTCAGCTCATTAAAACTTCCATCTCAAGTTACACCACGAGCAGATGCTGAGGATCCTGGTGAGATGTCACCCTGTATCCTAGTGTTCTTGTTCTGACTTCTGTTCTGCCAACATTTCAAGGGTCTGAGGAGAGAAGGATATATATGATGCCGACTTCAAAAGGAACCCCCGTATTCACTTATATTCCTAACCTTTCACATTTTGGCAAATACACATACGTAAGCAGCACCCCGGGCCTATTTGTCCTAGTCTGCCACTGCACCAGACATGTGGCAACAGTTTATTTTGGTGTAATATTCTCTAAGTACCCATAGTCATCAAGCTTGAGAATTTCATTAACTGGCCTTGACACCACAAACTCCTGTCTTTTATTATGACTCGGGCATCTGGTAGAAGAAAAACTTTCATATTAGCATTACAGACAACCTCTATCCTGTGGGTCACACATTCAAATGCCACATATCTTGGACTACATATTCTATATTCATCGTGGTTTATAGAAGCAAGTGCAATGTGGCAATTACTTCTTACACATGGCCTGTTTTTCGAGTGGCCCACTCTAGATCCGTCGTGTTTTGCGAGACCAGGGTCACCTCGAGGAGGATGTGGGTTTTCACCACAAACACACGAACGGTCTTGGGTATGCAGAGGCTAAATGTGCAGTGCACTGTATTCGCATTTCATACCCCTGGGGATAGATCCCCTTGACCCCACATTATCACACACACAGAGTAGCAAAAATATGAAATCTTTTTGCATTTATTTAAGATTGTTTTCCAATACAAAAGAACTTTCATGTAATTTCTCAATGCCATTTTAAAGAAGTGAGGGCAAATAAAAAAAAATGTCATTATTTCTGCTTTTAATGTATTGTGCATTTATAAATACTATACGAAAGCAGAATTTTTGAAAAATTGGGGATGGCAATACTAAACTTTTTATTAAGACACTTCAAACACCACATCTGTGACATGTCTTGACTACAGGAATGGAGTGTTGAAGTTTGTCTATAATGAATGATATTAAACATTTAAATAATAAGTTAAACATGTGGGATAACAAGTGCTGCTTTGAGTGAGAACAACAAGGACAGCAATATTTCTGTGAGTGTATTTATATGTTTGATGGTATTTAAAATAAGCCAAGTGAAAATCTGGAACATTAATGTTAAATTACAATACATATTTTATCAATATATTCTAAAATTTTCATAAGAGAAAATGCCAAGGAGATCACTGAAATGCAACAAAGGAAGAGAGTATGTAATACTGAGAGAGACCTAAGATGCACCTGAAATTTTGACATTACTTTTTCAATTACTAATCAAAAACTTCTATTATGGGAATTTTTACTAGAAATTTTTTTTTTTAATTGCAAATTTTCGGGAAAGCTCTTCTCCTTTTTCAGGCTGTCTTTTGTTGTCACTTATTCCCATCACTATCGTTGTTACGGTTATTTTTCATCAAATCCTGTCAGATGTTAGGCAGAGAAAATCCTCTGCAGTCATTGATGATGGAATTTGGATTTTTCTCAATCTCTATTCCTTCCTTTAGCTTTCTTTTTTGAAAATTGCCTTGAAAACTCATGACTTTAAGGGAATTCCAATCCATGCTGTGACTAGTTTCTCTAACCTATCTAAACCAGTCTTGTTGGAGCAATTTTTTATAGCAGCTTTATGCTCTGCTATACAAGTTTTTAGTCTGTGACCTGTCTCCCCTATGTAAAATAGTCCACAACTACATTTTACTTCACAGATTACACCTTGCATTTTTAAAATATCTTCTTCTCTGTGAACTATTTTAGGGAAAAATTTCTTAACCTTGTTCTCTAAACTTGGAGCTAGCCTAATATTGTACTTCTTACTAATTCTCTTTAAGGACTCAAATAAACCTTTGTGATAAGAATTTTTTTAGTGAATTTTACTTGTTGCTTTTGCGGGTTCTTCGTACCATTAAAATTCAGAAGCTTCTCAATTTCTTCTTTAGGATAGATATTTTCTGCAAGTATGACTTTTTACGTTCTTCTTTATGGGCTTCTTTCTTATCTAGATACTATTTTATTAATTTTGTTTCTAAAAACTGACTTGCCACATTCTTCTTAATAGAAACTGGATGATATGAATTGAAATCCAATAGTTTATTGATATTCATTGTTTTTTTATACCAACTAGTGAGGAATTTTCCATCTTCATAATAGATAGTAATATCTAAGAAGTTAATTCTTTCTCTTTGAAATTAAATAGTAAACTTAAGGGAATCATCTAATTCATTGAATGAGTCTAGGATTCTTTCTGGAACAATTTCTGAGAGTTTTCCCACATAATAGTTAGCTAAGAGTAGGGAGAGTGGGGAGCCCTGGTGAGTCCAGATTTTTGAATGAATTTTTTTCTCAAATTGAAAGTAGTTATTCTGCAAAGAGAAGGTAAGCATTTCAAAAATTCCAACTAATATGTTTCTATCTTTGTTGTGAAAAACTATTGGGTTATCAGAAAAGTCATGATGTATTTTGGCACCCGATGACGGTTGGGCGGTTTTGGAAGTACTAGAGGCATGTGGCTGTTATTACTATGGCATTCGACAGGTGCCAGTTCTAGCTGCAGTCTAAAAGGAATAGTGAGCGATTTGGTTGATTTGCGGAGATTTGACATCAAGTTGAAGATGGAAGACCAAACTGTGCATTTTTGCCATGTTTTACTGTTTTACCTCTGTAAAGGGAAGAACGGGCGTCAAGCTTGTGAAAAGTTGCATAAAGTGTACGGTGATAATGCTCTACAAGAACGTCAGTGCCAGCAGTGGTTCGCAAAATTCCGTGCAAGTGATTTTGACCTCAACGATGCTCCTCGGTCCGGGAGGCCCACCGAGGTTGATGACTACCAAATCAAGGCATTGATCAAGTCAAACCCATGTTACCCGACACGAGATTGCAGACACATTGCACATCCATCATTCAAGCATTCATGACCACCTGAAGAAGCTGGGATACGTAAGAAAGCTCGATATGTGGGTTCTTCATGAACTCAAAGAAGCTCAATTGACGGCGTGTACAAACATCTGCGATATGCTCATTAAACGTGAGGAAAACGATCCTTTTTTGAAGCGACTGATAACTGATGACAAAAAGTGGATTGTCTACAACAATGTGCTGCACAAATGGTCTTGGTCCCGACATGCTGCTTCGTCTCAAACGACATCCAAAGCAGACATTCATCAGCGGAAGGTTCTAGTCTCAGTGCGGTAGGATTTTAATGGTGACATGTTTTTCGAGCTCCTACCACGAAACCAAACAATTAATTCGAATGTGTACTGTCAGCACTGGACAGTTTGAACGAATCCATCATCCAGAAACGTCCAGAGCTTGTTCATCGTAAAGGTGCTGTGTTCCATCACGACAACACGAGACCACACACAAGTTTGATCACCCACCAAAAATTATTGGAGCTTGGGTGGGATGTGTGGCCACACCCAGCATACTCGCATTACCTTGCGCCATCAGACTTCCACTTGTTTCGCTTTCTTCAACAGTCCTTGCGTGGTATAACGTTCAATTCAGATGAGGCTGTAAATCAGCACCTTGTACAGGTTTTCGCCACTAAAGACAGGTCCTTCTATGAACGAGGCATTCTGCAGCTCACTGAAAGACAGCAAAAGATTATCGAACAAAATGGGCATTATATCGTTAATTGATCTTTGTTCTTTCTATCAATAAATGACCTTTGCAAAACATGGCTAAAATACGTCATGACTTTTCCGACAACCCAATATTAGGTCTGCTAAGTTTTCCGCTATAAAGTCTACAAGTTGATCTACACTGAAGAGCAATTGAATTAGAGGCAGCTGGCATTATGCAAATGTGGCGCTGTGGGCGGCCCTGTAAACGGAAAGGACATGATGTATGCAGCGATCCAACAATATAAGGAGTGATACGACGGGAATCTGTACAAGTCGAACGCAGTATGGTAAGATGAAGGATCTAAGCGCATTTGATTGTGGGAAAATTGTTAGGGCCCGATGAATGGGTCACTCCATCTTGGAAGTTGTGTAGGCACTAGGATTTTCATGAATCAATGTGTCACGGGTGCACCGTGAGTACATCGAATCCGGTAAAACCATCCCTGCAAGGGTCAACTGCCGTGGACAACAGCGTTTGGATGAGCGGGGTCACCGTCGGCTAGCTCGCATTGTAACAGCGGATAGATGGGCCACAGTGCAAGAAATCACTCGGCAATTTAACGCTGGTGAACAAAAATGTGTAAGCAGCCACAACATCCAGAACCATCTCCTCGCTATGGGGTACAGAAGCCATCGTTCCACAAGGGTACCGCTGCTGACCGCACATCACAGGGTGCAAAGTTTAGCATGGGCGTGGGAACATCGCCACTGGACCCTGGACATGTGGGAAAATGTTGCCTGGACTGATGAGTCGAGATTCAAGTTGGTACATGCGGATGGCAGGATACGAGTACGGCACAAACCACATGAAGCAATGGATCCTTCTTGCCAGCAGAGTACTCTTGAAGCTGGTGGGGGTGGCATTCTCGTCTGGGGACTGTTTGCGTGGATTAAAATGGGACCCCTGGACGACCATTTGCTCCCATTTGTGCATCTTCAATACCCACTGGGACCTCATCCTGCGACAAGACAATGCACTGTGCCATCGCTCCCGAATTGTATCCAAATGGTTGGATGAACACTCCACCAACGTGACCTCGCTTCCTTGGCCAGCTAGGTCACCTGACCTCAATCCCATCAAGCACATCTGGGATGGCATCAAGAGAGATGTTCGAGGCTCTGAACCCCCTCCATCAAACCTTCGTGAACTGTGGGAGCTTGTTCAGAGGTCGTGGATCCGTATGTCTTCCCAACGCTTCCGGTGTCTTGTCAAGTCCATGCCGAGACGAATTGCCGCCATCATCAGGGTGAAAGGTGGTGCTACACGTTACTAGACAGGTATCTCTAATTCAATTGCTCTTCAGTGTATATTGATGTGAGTATACATAGACACTATGTCTAAACTATCTATGTAAAGCCTGTTTGTACACAATACTTGACAATCCGAAAAATCTCTGTGGTAACTGTTTTTTTTTATCTTCACTAACTAACTCATACAAGTAGAGTTTACAATATAAAAAACATTGTTGCATACTTTTGTATGGTGTGAACAGCCATGTGTAATTTCAGATAACCTTTCTATGAAAATGTTTCACATCAATCACAAATTGAACTTTCAGTATGCCAACAAGTGTAATGGCAGGTTTGCCTTTTGTGAATATTTTGTATTTGCAAAATGTACAGTGAAAGTCTGTTGACAGTACATATTCTCTGATGAACTCTATACGGTCATTTATACACAACAAAGGTACTTGAAGGCTTTGTATGCAGACTTAAGTTTTTCATGGAGGAAACTCTTAGAACAGCATACTTTTCATTGAAATTAAATTTAGGTAATTCACTTAGAAGTGAATACTTAGCAAGTGAAATAAAACAAGCTAAAAACAAAAACTAACTGAATCTAAACAACATAAAAATTTAGATATTTGAAAAGTCACTCTAAGTATCCAAGTGCATTGATACAAGTAAATATTGACAAATAAATATAACTGCAAACAGGGAAAAATGTAACACACACATTATCAATAACAATTCATATTTGACAAAGTTATAAATAAACTGTTGTTGATAATAAGAATCTCCTAATTAGAGAATAGCAAATGCAAATCGACAGCTTCCTTTTTGAAACAAAATAGAACAATTTTATTATGAAATGCAAAGAAACAAACAAATATGATGATAAGCACTGTTAAAAAATAACTTATGAGCCATGACTATTAATGAATAACAATAAAACGTAAACTTGTATCCATCATACATTGTTCCAGCAGACATGAAGTAAGAAATGAATACGATTTACCTGCACTTACACCAGAAACACTTCCTAGAACACCTCACATGAAGGCATTTCATCTAGCATACAGTCTAATTATCTTACATCCAAAATACTTCATTCACCCAAACATGGAATCATTAGAGCAAAGCATCAGGGAAAAAAAGAACGCTTACTCTTGGAGCACAAGAAAGACACACGCTCACCTCTTAGGCAATGTACAAAGACAACCAACAAAATAAATTTTTTCTCTTAGCTTTAAAGGTTGCTAAGATAATGCACAGTTTAAGTTTATCCATAAACTGATCAAAACTGACACAAATAAAAATTGGCAGCTAAGATTATATTTCATAAGAGAAACAAATGTCACTTTCCAGCAAGTGAGCTGATTTGTGATTAGTCTCCCCAACTCACAGATTGAAGTAGGTTTGTAGAGCACCAAACACACACACAATAAGACAGAGAAACACTATGTAGATAGTCATATGTTAAAACAATTGTGATCCCCATCAGGGCCAGACTAAAGATTTTATGGCCCTGGGGCAGGTAGAATGTGGAGACCCTTAAAAATAATTGACAACTGGATCACAAAATTAAGTCTCACATATAAAGTGATATTTTATTATTATTCACAACCACACACACAGAATTCAGAAGTCAAGATTCCCTTTGGTACCTTACAAAATTATTAGTCAGTCATTTGTAGAGGCCCTGGGGCTGTAGCCCCTGTTGCCACCCCTATAATCTGGCCTTGATCTCCATATAAGGGGTAAAACTCTGTTATGCCAGAAAATAAATTGATGGTGGTAGCCATTTAGGAACCTGTCAACTAAAACCAAAGATGCAGAAAATTCTGTTCACCAACTCCAGGAAACAATTGTCAAGGATGGCTTGAACCAGAGCAACAAGTATGCAAATAATGAAGACACCACCAATAGTGTTTAAATTTCTCATGAAACTATCTGCAACTTTATTCATAGCTACTTCATTACATGTAAAAGGTGGCAATACAAAATATGTCAAAAAGCTTCACCAATGACTAAATTGGCTATAAGTGCTACATTCAGCAATTTTTAATCATTCAATCAAAATGGAAGTAAAATATTTAAAGTAAAATATAACAAGATTTGGATAAGCAGACCACTGTATTGTGAAAACTAGTCAAACCAGATCCTAAATGTCACAAGCCCATCAACATAAAAATAACAACTAATACATTACACACAACAAAGGGAATGTTTTTAGTTGATTTTTGCCTGTGTGCTGCAATATCAATATCAAGTCATTTCAAGGCAAGCTGTAGACGCCTGTAGTATTTTTATCCTGCCACCTGAAGAAAATTTCTCGTTTGCTTATCTTACATTCTCCTTGATATCCAGCATACAGCAGCATTGATATCTGCTGGAGGTTTTTTTTTACAAGTTTTAATTTCATTTTGGTCTTTATACTATACTACAAGCTTTAATTTCAGTAATAATTGATTACATGAATATTCCTAGACTTAATGCATCACAACTATATCAGAACTATGGGCTTTTTTACTAAGGAATAAAGGAGATTTTTTGTTGGCGTAAGACCACCGCTTATGCTCTGACAGATGTCCAAAAGGAAAGAAAAACTTAAATATAAACATTATTTCTTTTGTAAGTCAAGAGAGGGCACTCCGATGCAACTAGCTCTCTCATGCTCAGATAGAAACAGCAACTCTCTCTCTCCATGAAAGAAGCTATGCAGATGTGAGTGAAGTTCCTGTCCTGAAAAGTCGTATGATTATGCATCTCACTAGAAGTATTTGTATTTATTCCGTTTCTTCCAAAAAGACGATGGAACTTGTATTTACAGAGGTTATGTTCCTTGTCTTCAATATTCTTTTCCTTCTTCAAGAAGAAACTGTTTCTTGGTGATTCTTTTAAATGACTAAGAGTGAAGGTTGTACATTTGCTTCTCACCCAAAGAACCAAATGGTTTAAGGAATGCACCTTTTGTTCACAAAGTGAACTATTATTATTATTATTATCTTCAGTTATTAATCATATTTATTAAAAGGAAGTCATCTTTAACTCTAAAGGTACATTTGTTCTTTTTAGCACTATTCAATTTATTTGAATCAAGGCATCAGCTATCTAAACAACATGAATACAATATTGATTATGAAAGACAACATTTTTAAGTCAAGTTTTTGGGTAGTATCCCTACCCTTTCTCAGAACTGCAGCTATAGTAAGTGTTGCCATTCATGAGGAAAATTCCAACCTTTCAAATCATTTAATGTTGTATCTCTTCTTCTCTCTATTTCCAGTCCTTCTGATAATTTTCTTTTGAAAAAGTGCTATTGATGTATAAGAACTTCTACAGTGTCCCAAAGCATTTTATGTCCAGTATTTGGAACATGTCTGACCAAACCTTTTAGTCATATTTTTAATTGCAGCTTTATGTTCTCTGTCAATCTGGTTTTAAGCTGTCTGCCTGTTTCTCCCACATAGCTGAGACCACACTCACACTTCATGTTGTAGATTCTTCCTGTAAAAGGATGCTTTCTTTTTGCTTTACTTTTGGAAGATGGTTACCAATTTTATTTTGTAATCAGTCTGACTGGAAACTTCTTACTGATCCTCTGAAGTTTTCCAAACAGTCCTTTATGGTAAGTAATTAACTAGAAAAAATTCTTACCCTAAAGGACTGTTTGAAAAACTTCAGAGGATTAGTAAGAAGTTTCTAGTCAGACTGGTTACAGAATTACAAAATAAAATTAGTAACCACCTTCCAAAAGTAAAGCGAAAAAAAATATATATCCTCTTATAGGAAGGTGTTGTCTACAACAATAAAGTATGAGTGTGGTCTCAACTATATGGAAGAAACAGGAATATAGCTTAAAACCAAACTGGCCGAACATACAGTTGCAATTAAAAATATGACAAACAAAACAGGTTTGGAAAGACATGTTCAAAATACAGGACATAAACTGCTTTGGGACACTGTAGAAGCTCTTATACATCAATAGCACTTTTTCAAAAGAAAATTATCAGAAGGACAGGAAATAGAGAGAAGTACAACATCAAATGATTTCAGAGGTTGGAATTTACTAAATGAATAGCAACACCTACTATAGCTGCAATCCTGCGCAAGGGTAGAAGCACTACCTGAAAATTTGACTTAAAAATCTCCCTTATTCCTTACTAAAAGACCTGCAATTTTCAACTATTTTTAATTTCAGTTTTGCCATCACATCTTAGTGTTATTTTAAATTTTAAGGTAAATGCCTATTTTATAATTAACCAATTAAACATACACGGTCGAGTCACATTATTGTGACCACCAGCTAACATCCAGAGTTACTGCCGTGTGCAGTGCAGACAGCAGCCAGACGGGCTGGGGGTGACTCAGTAAGATGCTGGAAGGTGTTCACAGGTATGTGGAGCCATGCTGACTGCAGTGCATCTGACAGCTGCTGGAGGGTGCATGATGGAGGATCCATAGGGCAAACAACACGATCGAGGTAGTCCTATAGATGCTCAATTAGGTTTAAGTCTGGGGAATTAGGAGGCCAAGGAAGTACTTTGAAGTCTTCATCATGCTCTTCCAACCACTCTCGGACATTTCTAGCTGTGTGACACGTCACATTGTTATGCTGGAAGATCCCCCTCCCAGGGATTATAATTGCCGTGTATGGGAGTACGTGGTCTGCAAGGATGGATTCATAATGAATTCAGTCCATAGTGCCTTCCACAGGTATGAGTGGACCTAGGGAATGCTACAAAAACATTCCCCAGACCATAACGCTACCTCCACCAACTCATGTTCTCCCAGCAATGGTTGAAGAGTGTTTGTTCTCCGATGTTTCTTGCCTTATACACCAACATCCATCCGTTTGATGCGGCAGAAAATGTGACTCATTGGAGAAGGCAATCCTTTGCCATTCAGCGGAGGTCCAATTCTGATACTGCCGTGCAAATGTAAGCCTTTTCTGCTGATGCACCTTTGTTAGCATCGGAGCGCCATATGCAGCAGGGTTTGCTGAACTGTCATTTTAGACACACTTCCGGTAGCCCCTAGTTCATTCAGCCAATAAGTTGCTCCACTATAGCATATTGATCAGCCCTCGCGCACCTTCGAAGTCAACGTTCACCTCTCACATTAATGGCACGTGGTGCTCTGCAGTTTCCACATCGTATATTCACAATGGTGCCATTTCTCCAATCACAATACACTTTAACCACAGCAGCATGCGAACAGTTCACAAACTGCGCTATTTCAGAAATACTGTAACCCTTGGCCCGAAAACTGACAATTATCCCTTTTTGCAAATATGATAAATCACTCCTTTTATCCATGAGAGCAATGAGTGATATGCTTTCAGAATGCCTACAGCACACCTTATATACCCTCGAAGCCAGCTCACGACAGGTACCTTCTTTCATTGGCTACGCCCTGTTGACGTCAAAAGTAGTAGGTGGTCACAATAATATGACTCGACAGTGTATATGTATCTTAAAATTTTAATTAACACTAGAATTCATATGTAAATATTGACACAAAAGTGTCATATTTCCACTACTTCCAATGTAGCCACCTGTTCGAAAAACTTGAAAATTACATCACCCTGGAGCAGGAATCGAACTGCGTCTTCTCATTTCTGTTAGAGCATACCCTACTGCTGTTACACCACCCAGGACAACAAAGTTCCAAGCAATTTGTGAAGAGCTATTTCTTCAAGGAGATTCATTCCCATTGATATCCAAGATGTATACTAAGATCCACTGACAAAGACAAAATGTGCAGTACATTAAAAATACCCAGCAGATATTAATCAATGCTGCTCTAACTTTGATATCAATAAAAATGACATAGGATAAACTAACCTAAACCTGATAAGGTACTTCAAACAAATTCTCCTGTTGCAAGATAATGCCCAGCTACCCAATACAGCCAATATAGTTCAAACAATTTTATCTATAAAGGTAGGTCATTCACCATTCTCTTCAAAACCCTGCCATGCTGCCTAGTGACTTCGGCTCATCCCACCAAAGAAAGAATTTGCAGGAAAATAGATTAAAAGTAACAATACAGTAAATTAGACATATGTCAATGGCCTCACACACAATCCGCATATTCTAATAAAAAAATAATACAGTAACACAACAAATGTCTTAGCAAGTTTTTACATTGAGTTGAAAAACAATTTAACGGTTGATCATAATAGATGGCACGGCTATTCCTAGACTTAATGCATTACTACTGTGTATTTCAAAATTATGGATTTTTTACTAAGGAATAAAGGAGATTTTTTCAGTCAAATTTTTGGGTATACCTCTATCCTTTCTCAGGTTGCAGCTGTAGTAGGTGTTGCCATTCATGAGGTAAATTTCAGCCTTTCAAATCATTTAATGTTGTATCTCTTCTTCTCTCTATCATTAGTATTGTGTACCTCTTGTTCTGCCAAAATTATTAGCATCCCAAAGTACTTTATGTCCTGTATTTTGAACATGCCTGTATACAGGACACAAAATGCTTTGGGACACTATAGAAGTTCTCACATATCAACAACACTTTTTCAAAGAAAATTGTCAGAAGGACTGGAAATAGAGAGACGAGGTACATCATTAAATGATTTGAAAGGTTGGACTTTACTGCATGAATGGCAACACCTACTACAGCTGCAGCCCTGAGGAAGGGTGGGGGTACCTGAAAATTTGACTTAAAAACCCATAATTTTGAAACAGTTGTTATGAATTTAAGAGTTACACTACAATTTATAGAGGTGGGCTTAACTGTGATTTTTATGTCACAGTGATTGCTCCTCAGAAGTAACAGTGACAAAATCATTATTTGTGACAGAGCTGTTGGCAACTCAAATTGGGGAGTCACTTATGGTCAACAAAATCACTTGTGATGAATACAATATGCAGCAAGAATGGAACAGGCAATCACTGTGGCACTTACTGCTCTTATTTGTTGCATACACCTTTTTCGAGGCATATTGCTGAATGGGGAGGGGTTTTTTGTTTATGAATAACAAAAATGTTAGTATAAAGAAGTTTTTCTCTAGAAAAGTAAGTTTTCCTCAGAGACTTGCTGGAGTTTTTGTTATTTTAATTGCCCTCATGAGCATCTGATGTGCTAATAATAGTAATGCATTCTTAATACATTACTTGGTTTTTGACAAATTATTTGTTTTATATCATGGAAGGTCCATTTTTGACCAAAGACCACCTAGAATGGTACGATATAAGAACAAGTATTAGGTTTTAGATTACTTATTAGCTTAGAATGAACTATACATTTTTCATAAATGATAAAAAATATTCAACAGTTACCTGCTTGAGTAAAAAATTTGACTTACCTGTTTGAAGAAATTGTTGTCAGTAAACCTACAAAGTCAGTTAAATGGCATGAGGTCATAGGAGTGGCATCATAATTGTGGAGTTCAGCAAATGTCTTGACAAAAAAATTAACAATGCATCATAATATAATTTCAGTTAAATCATTTCTCATGGAAAGCCAAACGCTTTCATGCTCTCTTTTGCGTACAGAACAAAGAAGTCCATCACTACCTCCACAAAAATAAGCATCATAGAAGTTTTAAAGTCATGTTACACCAGTTTGGTTGGCTAGCTTAAAGCTGGGAAGGGATATGGCACTGAAGTGCATCCAGGGCTGATTTCACGTGGAACCATTCATGTATTTGCATCTCCCAAGCCTAGAGAGTCTGAAAAAAAAAAAAACCTGGAAAAACCACAGACTAGATGGCTGGCAGACCAGGTTTTGAATCCCTGTCAGAAATGACTGTTCTCCTACACTGAACTGCAGCCAACTGCATTATGCTGATTATCACTAATAGACATACATTGCTTATTTACAAGAAATACATGAAAGAAAGAAAAAAACATTAGAAAGTACCAATCACTCACCATAAAGATCATGGTAACCTCCAATGACAACACACTTCCAACACGTCAATCATCGTGATGTAACTGGGCTTCCAAGGTTTACAGACTTCTTGCTTACTCTTCTTACTTCCGGGTGTGAAACATCATAATTTTTTTTTTCTTTTTTCCTTAGCCTTATGAGATGTTACTATAAAGCTTGTCAATTCCATAAAAAATCACACATACAACTCATTCATACAATTCAAGTAAAAACTATGTACATAACCTTACATTCATAGGTGATTAAACCTTGGTCAACTGTAATTATCAAACTGCTCCTTCTGTTTCACAACCCCTGCTACTCCCACTGCAAGTGTCACACCCATTCAGCCCCTCACATCCAATCCTCTAGTACTTTCAACAGGCCTCTGTCATCTTCAGGAGGCAGGTGTGTCTCACCCGCCCACCACAGCTCAAGTGAGCAGAGCCATCGAGGCATGGGCCCCAGTCGCTATCTCTGAATCGTTGTGTCTCTGGCGCCATCTATTGTCCCTGCTGCTCTTTTTCCCTCTTTCTTTTTACGCTGCTGTTCAATTTTTATTAGGGCTTTCCATTGTTCGTTTAGGTTACTTGGCTCATTAATGTTGCATAATCTTGATCTGTTTTTTTCAATTAACACTGATTCTGCAATTCTTAACTGCTTTTCGTTTTTACAGCTCTTAATAATTTTAATATCTTCAAACCTTGGACATTGTTGATTTTCCATACAGTATTGGGTCAATGCTGTCTTAGCTTCTTTTTTATTCCAATTACTAATATGCTGGTTCAATCTATACTTTAATTTATTCTTGGTGCTGCCTATATATGACACAGGTGGTTGCTGGTTTATTGGGATTTCATAAATTCCTGCTCTATCTAATTGGCTAATTTTTTCATTTTTAATCACTAAATTTTTTACAGTAAGTACCTGATTTCCTACCTGTATGTCATACTTGCCACAAACTTTATTAATTTCTGCTGAAACATTTTCTATATATGGTATTGCTCCTACATATTTTACAAGTTTTTTTATCAGTCTTGACCTTATTGTAACCTTGAGTTACTTCATAAATCCATTTTTTAATACTTGTTTAGGGTATCCAAAATCATATGCAATTTTTTCAATATATTCAATTTCTTCTTTTCTATACTGTTCAATTGATGAGTGTGTTAAACTTCTTTTAATTAGTGTTTTAACACTATTTCTTTTATGTGTTAATGGATGCGATGACTGAAATGGTATAAGTACTGGGATATATGAAGATTTTCTATACTTTCTAATGGTTTTTTCATTTATGAATTGCACGTAAACTATGCGCACTTTGCAAGAGGTTAATACCTTAAAAGTGCAAATATAATAATGAAAGAAAGAGCTTTAAGAAATACCTGGACATTGTTCTTAAAGCTCTTTCTTTCAAAAACGCGTACCTGGTACTGTTATAAATACATTTAGCTAACTACGGTTAAGCGTAGGTCATTGGACTTGGATTCAAAGGGACATTGGTGAGCCCTACCCACTTTTTGTAATCTTGAAGGAGGCACCAGAAACAATTTTGATGATCTATCATTCACACACACCTTTAACTACGTACAGACATGGAGCACAATGTGATTCTTCCACAGAGATGTTTTCAAATCCGTTTCCCACTGCCCTGGTGGCGCAGTGGGTTAAGTGATGGCTTCTGATCATTCGTCCGAGATGGGCCCGGGTTTGAATCCTGGCGAGGTTGTGTTTGTCTTACGGTACAGGCTCTCTCCCTTCCCTGGAACCAATGGCCCTAAATTAGGGACTGCTTCTAGTCCACTGAGTTGCTCATGGTGGTTGTTCATCAATCAAAAAATAAAAATCCGTTTTCCACCCATATTTAGCTTAAATGAAACAACAATTTACCGGTACTGGTGAATTGTAAAAACTTAGATGCACGCTGATACCAATGATCTTGTGTATAAAAAATCTGTTGCACATTTGATACCAATGATCTTGTGTCTAACTGTAATTAGCTTTACCGCAATTTATAACAGCTTGCTTGGCATCGTAGCACTCTTCTCACAAAAGCTCAGAGAATTTTGCTGTTTTTACAGTGCAAACACCCACCAAATAGATAGAAGGGTACATTTTTTTTAGTAAATAACTTTTGAAATAGAAATAAAACTCAAATGAAATCAACAATTATGATTCATAAGTACCAATATAATTATTAGTTTGTTCCAAAAAATACAGGCAGAGAATATGAGAAAGTAGTCTACCAGAAAATGTCCCACTGGGCCAATCCACCTGTTTATAATTTTAATACATATGGATTTGGTAAATTTATGTACAACTTATCATCAGACCATATGTGTAAAGAAAATTTATCTTCAGCTTACTTGCCTCAGGGTTTCCACTTACCTCAGGCACCAACAAATAGGAGCATGTCAGATCTGCATAAGGTGCTACCTTCAGTCAGTTCATCTCTCCTTCACTCTTTTGGACTGTCTCCAAATAAGAACCTTTTCTTTTGTAGACTTCCAGGGAAGTCTTGTCCGATGATTTATAGTAACACATCAAAAAGTGTCCTGATGAGAGGTCAGTTCTGTGTAAAAACTTAATCCATGGAACAAACAGTAATAAGGAATACAGGCCACTGACCCCATTCATTTTATACAGAGCAGTTTTGGAAAAAATGGAAATAACATTAGCACTAATCAATATTAGACACAAGATAAAAGTCACCCCTAGCATGCATTAATACAGTGCAATTTGTAAAACACAGAAAACAGCAGTAATAATCAGGAACAATGCATGTCCTTGGCAAGCATTTATACAGAACAAGTTGAGAAATGATATAAAATTTACTCCTTTCCATGGCTTGATATGGAGCACAGTTTGGGAAATATCAACATTACTACTAGTAATAAATAAATAAGCCACAAACAATAATATTGAAGAATATAAAGTCCCTCCACATGATCATGCAAAAATTAGGTGAAAATAATTTGGCTCAAGAATCTTTTTCCGTACACTTTAGAAGCGAACACCATAGACTGCAAGTTCTTGCTCTTCAAGCAGATCAGGTATCATGCCATCAATCAGAGCTAATATATTCGAAATTTTCCGGATTTGCACGATCTATGCGCAAGATGAAGGCACTAAGTGATCTTAAATGAGATGTTTATCTCATAAAAATGATAGGTTAAAAACATATTTACAATTAAAACCATTAGATCTTCCAAATTTACGTTAAGGTCATCTTGAGATGGAGGCACCATTGAAGGATATATACAAGGAACTTCGTTATAAATACTGTCTAGATAAGAGTTTAAGCGACGTAAGTACAAGTGTAAGGCATAGATAATTCTGTGCAGAATACATCAATCAGAATTTGAAGTACATGGAAACTCAACTCACAGGGGATCATACAGGTTAGCTGAAATCTTATACATCAGGAATTTTTTTATATATCATGTAATCTTTTTTCGATGTAATCACCTTACTCATCTAAGAAAATGCACAAATTTTCATTTCCCAATGTTCAGAAGATGACACTGAAACTCCCATTGACCATATGTGAATATTCCTGCTACATACGAAAATGTAAAAGTAGCCTCTTACCTGAAATTTCTTCTGTACCTTTCGTAAAACTCATAAGCACAAAACACATTTTAAAAATAATTCACAACTTCTTCACGACAATAAACGACCTATAACCACGAGCAGCAGTCAAAGTGTGGGGAAGCTGATAGGTTTCAATGCTATTGCAATGCATTTTGTGTTGGCAGAATCTTCTTTCGCCGCAAATGTTTCCAATTTCGCATCATAAATTGCTGCCGATGCGTGAGAAAATGCTGAATTTATAAAATTCTTAATTGTTTTGAGACTCCTTCCCATTTTTGTTTTAAATTGAAATACACGAATGTTAGTGCGAATTCTAAACAAAACATAACGTTAAAATTAAAAACTGCACTCGTATAAGAAGTATAATTCATTCCGGTTTGATATTAACATTGTTTCTGCAACCAAACGCCACGCTATTCCAAAACACACACAGTTGAAATTACAAACAAAGGCGTCACGTAAACAAAGAATATAAACGCTTCACGTGAAGAAGCTCAACTCTCGTAGAGATAATGTAAAACAGGCGACAGCAGCGCCACCATGTACTGCGGCCGTAGATGCTCTGCGGGAAAGTTAACATTCAGGCGGAAAAAGCGTAGGAGACACGGGACGGGAAGCCTATTTCACGGAAAGGAAGCGAAGCTTTGATCTGCGAATGTTTCCTTCGGTCTCATTGGGTTTACTAAAGCATTTTGTTTGTTGTTCTTTTCTGAGTATCCCTTCTTTTGGTGAAACAAATATATACATTAGCAATTAATATTATTTTAAGGAAATTTTAGCAGTTTTATTCTCACTTTAAGCACCGTAGTAATACCAGGTTGCTTGGCATGAATTTCATATTTACAATATACCTTAAATGTCAAAAATGCTGAGGCTGGTTTTGAATTTCCATGGGATTCGTAGTACTTCGTATTAAAAATTGTTTGCATGGAATTTTCAGTAGCAAAACAAAGGAATGGGTTCCCACAAAACGTAAACATTAGGTACCCAGCAAAAACAATCTTGCTGGGCCAGCACTGTCCGCCAATTTCCCAGTAGTAGCCATAATAATAAAAAAGAAAAAAAAAGCAAAGACAACCGCAGTTTCCCAAAGCTACAATTTTTTTCTACCCTTCCGAAGTTTGTAAATTAAACTCACTGCGCTGGAGAAATTTTCTCAACAGATCGGAAAAACATCCGTTCGTATCTGAGTAGGTTTGAACCTGGGCTGTTGGCGTGATAACTGAGCTCTCTACCAACCGAACTAATTCGTCACGTTCGAGTGTATGCTTAAAGCTGTCTGTTTGGTATGCAATGTGTAATCGAATGCTTCCCTCTTTCATTTTACAATATTACGAGGTATTTTTCAAAAAAGTCAGTTTCATATAATTGATAAATTAATTTTTTCAACGTAACGATAGTTTTTTTTAACCTTAAGGGAACTTCACTCATTTTCAAGGCGTGTACGTACTTAGAGTCGCTTTCTAAAGTTTTGTACTGTCTTGCCGTCTTGAAAAGAGATTGTTGAATAAATATATATTTACACGGGTTCATGTCACATTCTGTTACATTTTTAACGTTGTGTCTTTCCTTTCCGTTGTCCGAAGCTACATTTGTTTTAAAGAGTAAAAGATATTTTATTTTACTTCTCGTTATTTTTAGAAGCGAATTCCTCCCAGTCTTGTGTATTCAACCCATGGATGAGTACACCACATAGCGTTGCTCTTTTTTTTTTTTTTTCTAATAATTAATGAATTTTGTACGCGTATAATTCTTTTTTTTTTTTTCAGCAAACGTTGTTTTAAAGGTTTTCCAGGATATTTGTTTCAAGCGGTTTCAAATTTGTTCTTGTTATTCATCCACTCCATTCCATGAATTGTTATTCATCGGAATGGAGTGGGTGTATTTCATGGCTGTAATATAAACGCAGATCTAGATGAGGCCGCCCCAGTGGCGCAGTGGTCTAAGGCGTTGGCCTCTGATCATTCGTCCGAAGGGGTCCGGGTTCGAATCCCGGTGAGGCATGGATGTTGTGTTTGTCTTACGGCACTGGCTCTCTCCCTTCCCTGGAACCAGTGACCCTAAATTAGGGACGGGCGACTGCTTATAGCCCATTGAGTTGCTCACGGTGGTCGTTAAACCTCCAATCAAAAAAAAAAAAAAAAAAAAAAAAAAAAAATCTAGATGAGAACAACAAAACCTTTGAACAAAACACCAACACAAACAAGCGTTTATATTCTTTGAACACAAACACGCATGCTCAGTCTGCTGCGGCATCAGCCTGTAATGCTGGCTTCTGTGTAGTAATTTTTTGCCGCATAATATAGTGGCGCTAGTTACGTCTCGCTGAGCCTTACCTTCTTATCAGTTAGATATTCTTTATCTAACTGATAGTTCTGGAGATGCCCTGAGTCTCTTAACCGTGAAGTTTGCCACTTCACGGTTAAGAGACTCAGGGCATCTCCAGAAGTATTATTCTAACCTCCTTGGCCCGCACCGAGACTTACGTAACAGACATGACCAGATCGGCTTGTCCGCTATCCAACGTGGAACTGACACAAGGTAGCGATGGCCTCTGATCATTCGTCCGTAAGTGGTCCGGGTTCGAATCCCGGTTAGGCATGGATGTTGTGTTTGTCTTACGGCACTGGCTCTCTCCTTCCCTGGAACCAGTGACCCTAAATTAGGGACGGGCGACTGCTTATAGCCCATAGAGTTGCTCACGGTGGTCGTTAAACCTCCAATAAAAAAAAAAAAGCGCCGGGCATAGGAAATAGGAATACCATTAGGAAAACATTGTGTGTCGACGTATAGTCTTTTCCTTGCAGTGGCTGTTTGCGTTTTCCACTTAAATTTTTTCACCAGTTGTTTTTTAAGAAAATAAAGAAATGACTCGCTGTATTCCATTACGCAAGTTTTACAACAAGCTCGTTGTGTCGTAACATATATTTAGTGCAACGACCAGAGTCCTCCAAAAAAGAAAATGTAAAATAATAAATATAATGTCACGTGTCTGTAACTCTGGCGTGTCATACCACAATTTACCTTACAAAATTATTAAGGTCGTAGAAAACTTACCAAAAATCCAAGTTTTGTGTTTCCGTTGTAGGCGTTGCTAGATGTTTACATCAATAACTTCAATGATCACTAAAATTAAGGTGACCAGATATTGGAACACTGATTTGAGGACAAAGGGGCGTGGCGTCCCTTAATCGGTAGTTCATTTGTGGACATATACGTACTCAAAATAAATATGCAAATCTTTTTGTCACAAAACTGCATTGCTTCAATAAGTGTGATATTACATATGAAAATTTATGTCTTAAAAGGATATATCTTGTAGAATGTTAGTAATTTGTACTGACATAGTAGAATTATGATGGCCAGAACATATTAGCAAAAGTGAAAAGCTTTACCTTGTATATGTGCCGAATTCAAATCAAGCTTCACACCAAACCACACAGTGCACCAAACTAATTGCATGGCGAATTTTTCATTTTGCCAAAGGTTTTGGTGAAACTTAGATCAAGTACAGTCGAAATTTGACCGCGCCAGTAGTTCGACCAGTGTCCTAGTGCTGACCACTGAACATTCGTACAAGTGGGTACGGGTTCGAGTCTCGACTGAGACATGGATGGTGTGTTTGTCTTACAGCACTTGCACTCTCCCTTCCCTAGAACGAATGTCTCCAAATTAGAGACAGGTGACTGTTTATAGTCCTTAGCACGGTGTATGATAAGTCCGTGGTCCTTAGAGTTGTTCGCGGTGGTCGTTAAACTCGGAAAGAAGAAAAAAAAAGTCAAAATTTCTTTTCACAAGAAGCATGTCGGAAAATTAGTACAACGAAAACTACTTTTTGGAAAATTTTTCATTAGAAATCTAACGAGCTAATGAGGAAGTGTAAATTCGAGCACATTTGAGGACAATTTGCCAAAGGCATCAGACGTTTTTGGGGACAGTAAATTAAATTCGAGGACTGTCCTCAAGAAGTGGGGACTTCTGGTCAGCTTAACCTACGCCCCTGGCGGAAGAAAAATGCATTATTTTAGGAATAAAGTACTCTGAAAAGATTTTTCGAGGTGAGCGGTATCGGTCCACGAAAGAATTTTTTCAATCGAGTTTCCGGAAGCTCAGATTTTACTGCAAATACATCAGAAGCAGAAATAAGCACTTATTTCCCCTGTTGGCCAAACCATTCCTTACCAAAAAGTAGAAAATATATAATAACAAACATTTCCCATTAGAAGCTTTATCCGACGCAGGAAGAATTTTTCAAATCGGAATTTTGGAAGCGAGATATCGGGGAAAACGCAACTCACCTTTACGCCGCTAGCGGAAAATCTATGAATTACTTGAAAATTTGGAACTGTATGAGAAATATTTCGCACCGGAAACGCTCTCCAACAAAGAAATAATTCTTCAAATCGGACTCTTAGAAGCAGAGATATTTGACAAAAATAAGATGTACATCTACACCCTCTGCGGCAAAACTATACGCTATTTTAAGCAGGAAGTATTCTCAAACGTTTTCCGTGGTGAGCGGTATTGGCCCACCAAAGAATTTTTCAATCAAGTTTTCGGAAGCTTAGATTTTGCTGCAAATACACCAGAAGCAGAAATAGACACTTACGCCCCCTGGCGGTAAAACCATTCCTTACCAAAAATTAGAAATTGTATGCAGAACATTTCCCATCAGAGCTGTATTCCATGCGGGAAGAATTTTTCAAATCGGATATTTATAAGCAGATATATCGGGGAAATCGCAATTTACCTTTACGTCCCCTAACGGAAAATATATGCATTTCCTGAAAAAGGAACTAGGCCCAAAATAGTCATCGTTATAAATGGCATCGAAGGGTAAAAATAATTTTTCAATCGGATTTTTAAAAGCAAATATATGCAATAAAATATATTTTGAATTCGATATAGTCTGTATTTACGCCCTCTAGCGGCAAAGTTTTGCATCAAAAAAAGACAAGAACTTTTTTTTTATTGGAGGTTTAACGACCACTGTGAGCAACTCAATGGGCTATAAAGCAGTCGCCCGTCCCTAACTTAGGGTCACTGGTTCCAGGAAAGGGAGATAGCCAGTGCCGTAAAACAAACACAACATCCATGCCTCACCGTGATTCGAACCCGTGCTCATCTCGGACGAATGATCAGAGGCCATCGCTTAGAACACTGCGCCACTGGGGCGGCAACAGAACTCAATGATCATAATTCGTACATTTCAAGCTTTCCAATGCAAGAACAATTTTTCAAATTGGACTAATAGTTCCAGAGACATGGTGACCACAGATGGACAAACCAATAACATAAGCATAATCTTTTTTTACAAAAGACGTGCTAAAAATAGGGTGAGAAGATGCACGGTGAAACAGGCGTGGATGTGGAGGGGTAGACCTTGTTATTTTTATATATATTTTAATTTTGTGCCAAGACAACTGTTCTAAACAAAGAACAATATGACATCGAATTTTCGGGTGTAATAAGCACGTCTTTTGAATCTGTTCTGAGACAAATTAAATTTATCAAATCTATTCAAAGTCAATGGAACCGGTATGGAAAACAATAGTATCTGACGGAAGAAAGAAGATTTTCAATCGGGTTTTTAATCCTTCAAATATTGCTGTAAACGGAATCGTGAGCTTACGAACTCTCAAAAACAGAAATATCGACAAAAATAAGATGTGACTTTACGTCCCCTGGTGGGAAAACCATGCATTATTTTAGGAAGAAAGTATTCTCAAAAGGTTTATCCATATAAGCGGTATCGGTCCAAGAAAAAAAAATTTAGTCGAGTTTTCAGGAGCCCAGATTTTTGCATCAAATACATCAGAAGCAGAAATTAACACTTATGACCCATGGTGGCCAAACCATTCTTTACCAAACATTAGAAATGATATGAAAAATATTTCCCATCAGGTCTTGTATGCGATACAGGAAGAGTGTTTCAAATCAGAGTTTTAGGAGCAGAAATAACGCAGAAAACGCAATTTACCTTTGTGTCCCCTAGCGGAAAATCTATGATTTCCTTGTAAATTGTGAAACACATCTGAAACACTGTCCAACAAAGATGGAATTTTTCAAATCGGACTATTAGAAGTAGAGATATTGACAAAAATAAGATATACATCTACGCCTCCTGGCGTAGATGTATATCTTATTTTCATCTTGAAATAATGCATGGTTTCTACGCCTCCTGGAGTAGAAACCATGCATTATTTCAAGAAGAAAATTTTCCTAAAAGGTTTGTCGACATGAGTAGAATTGGTCAACTACTTTTTTTTCAATCGAGATTTCAGAAGCTCATATTTTGCTGCAAATACATCAGAAGCAGAAATTAAGGCTTACGCCACCTGGTGGCCAAACCATGTTTATCCGAAAATTATAAATTATGTGCAAACGATTTCCCATCAGGAGCTGTATCCGGTGCAGAAAGAATTTTTCAAATCGGAGATTTAGAAGCAGAGATATAGGGGTAAACGCAATTTACCTCTACGCCCCCTAGCGGAAAGTCTATGAATTATTTGAAATCATGTGAAAAACATGTCACACGGAAAACACTATCCAACAAAGAAGGAATTTTTCAAATCGGACTCCTAGAAGTAGAGATATTGACAAAACTAAGATATACATCTATGCCCCCTGGCAGAGAAACTGTGGAATATTTTCGGAAGAAAATATTCCAAAAAGGTTTATCGATGTGAGTGGCATCAGTCCACGAAAGAATTTTTTCAATCGATATTTTAGAAACTCAGATTTTATGGCAAATACATCAGAGGCAAAAATTAACACTTATGCCCCCTGGTGGCCAAAGAATTATTTACCAAAAATTAAAAATTATATGCAAAAGATTTTCCATCAGGAGATGTATCTGCTGAAGAAAAAAAATTCAAATCGCAGTTTTAGAAGAAGAGTTATCGTGAAAAATGTAATTTACTTTTACGCCCCCTAGCAGAAAATCTATGCGTAATTTTAAAAAGTAACTATATCTTAAATACTCTTCAACATAAATGGAATCAAAAGATAAAAGAATTTTTTCAATCGGATGTTTAGAAGCAAATATGTGGAATAAAACGTATTTTTGAATTCGACATCATCTGCATTTTCGCCCTCTAGCGGCGAAATTGTACATCGTAAAAAAAAAACGAAATGAAGGATCATCATTCGCATATTTCAAGCTTCCCAATGCAAAAAGAATTTTTCAAATCGGATTAATAGTTGCAGAGATATCGTGGGTACAGACGGACGGACAAACCGATAACATAAGCACGATCTTTTTTTACAAAATACGTGCTAAAAATGTCATTCTCATATAAAATTTTGAAAAAGTTGAATGTTTTTTTGGTTACAGTTTTTTTTTTTGATTGGAGGTTTAACGACCACCGTGAGCAACTCAATGGGCTATAAGAAGTCGCCCGTCCCTAATTTAGGGTCACTGGTTCCAGGGAAGGGAGAGAACCAATGCCGTAAGACAAACACAACATCCATGCCTCACCGGGATTCGAATTGATCCCTTACGGACGAATGATCAGAGGCCAGCGCCTTAGACCACTGCGCCACCGGGGCGGCAGGTTACAGTTTATGTAATATTTATTCAATAATGAAGTTTGGTCTGTACTATGCCCTCTATATCCCAGTATCTCAAAGGTTGTACAGATATGTACAGATATAACAAACACCCAGGAAAGGTTTTTGCAAGGTGGACGTCTAAGTCATTTTGCTCCCTATATATACTTCGAGTGGAAAAAAAATCGACCTTATCTCCACAGCAAAGAAAGATTTCCCATACATGAAAATTGGCCCACTGATAAAGAAACATCCTAACTTAGATTGTACAATCGGTGTTTTTTGCAAAAAACTTTCCTGAACTATATTAAAAATCAATAACTTTACTCTGATGTAGTTATGATACTTGCTTGCAGGTGGCGCCACACTTCTTTACTGCCACCCTGGTCTGGCTTATGACCGCTCGACCAAGTGGATCTGGGTTCAAATCCCAGTGAGGCATGGGTGTTATGTTAGCCTTACGGCACTGGCTTTCTCTCTTCCCCGGAGCCAGTAGCCCTAAATCAGGGAGGGGCGACTGCTTATAACCCATTAAGTTGCTCATGGTGGTCGTTAAACCCTCAATAAAAAAATCTTCCTTACCACTACATCAAAGTAATGTTATTGATTTTTAATATACACTCACGGACAATCGCCCACCGCAGGATCCGCCACTGAGTTGGACTTGAACCCAGAACTTTAAGGTCCCGAGCCGAGAAGGCAGTCCTCTTCCAATAGGGACTTTCATCAGGGGGCGCCAAGGGTATTTGCCGCACCTCGTATGCGAATATTTTTCATTTTTTATTCATTTTTGCATGAAATAAATATCTTCAGCAACTTCATTTTTTATTTCCGTAAAGTAAGCGTTTTCATAATATATACAGTATATACAAGCACACAGGGGCGCCGACTGTGTGGGTGCTCCGGGGCCTGCGCACCCATTGAAAGTTTTGCTCATTGAAAAGTTTTGCGTCTTTTACAAGAATTTTTTATTGACATTATTTTTATAAATTTGAACTGCCCTGGGATAGAAAAACGAAAATAATTATTCAGATAAAAATAAATAATAAAATAAAAAAAAATTGATCTTCATGTTCAGGTGTTTTGAAAAACCCATGGTTTTCCAAAATTCAGGGGAAAAAAAAGAAAAGAAACAAAATAACCGCCAAAAATGTTATGGTCATCTGGTCTTCGACAACAGGTTGACGCATTTTGTATCTGTCTAACAGCCTCAAAATCTAGGTTAAATAGAAACTTTTTGAAAAAAATGAGTCTGCATTGTATTTCCATACCTTCGTCTTCTCTCTGCTCGTACTCTATGTCACTGTTACGGGCTTGAGCACCCATTGGATTTCTGGAAAGTTGGCGCCTATGCAAGCACATAACATTAAACATGATGGCCGTCTGTTTAACTATTCTAACCAACTAACTAAAAAATCTCTCATGTAGGTAGTAGGTACATATACAAATAAGTTGTTTAAAACTAAAAATAGAATTCGAAATAACTGGTTTTCGTATTTAAATATCCTTTTTGCATATAAAAATAAGTGGTATAAAACTAAAAACAGAATTCGAAATAACTGGGTTTTTACCCCCCCCCCCCACCCCACCCCATCCCACACAAACCTCAACCTCGATACCCTTACTGCATCGATTTCCCACCTTGTTTCAGAGCACTGTCTTACAGTCATCGCTGGAAGCTTTTTCTTTAAAATTTCCCAAAGGTAAGGTGATTCAGAAAAAAGCATATATTTCTTGAATAATGCCGGAAATTTTTAGATAAATTTTTACGTCGTTATGTATGACCAGGTTTAAAGAATCAGCCGCTCAAAGTGCATAAAATGCATCAGGGTTTTAGATCGAAAAATTATGTTTCTTGAAGTCCACTGTGTTTTTCCTTCATATTATAAGCCCCATTTTCATAGCGCTGGCCACGCATATCAGGATCCATGGGCGGCGGAAGGCAGGGGACCCGGGGATCCGGACTCCTGTGGAATTTCATGGTGCCCCTCACTGAGGGGGTCCACCCAGGAAACGACATAAAGTTATGTGGTTCACATATGATTTATAGTTTGTTTTTGTTTTTTCTACGATTTCCTGGATACCCTCACCATGCTCCGCATTTTGAAAATTGATTTCGCACAAATATACTGAAAAGTTAAAATTCAACGCTCTGTTTTTCTCCTTAAAAAAGATCGTTAAAGAATTCTTTAAATTTCTTTAAAGCAATAACCACGGCGGAGAAGGGGTCTCTCTCCTTCCTTCTGTGCGTTCTTTTTTTTTTTATTTAATTCCAAGTTCGAATCCGTCTTACTCGAGATCAGAAAACCCATTAAATACATCTGAGAAATAAATAACTGAACAAAAGAACTCGAACTCAAATTAAGCGGTGAGTATACTATTTGTTGTGCACAGAGCATTTTTGGTGTTTCCTCACATAGAAGATAAACGATCCTAGACGAATGTGCGTACTTTTGCTGCGAGAACAACTATTTCGAACTATAAGAGTAACAAAATCGCTTTCCTCTCACAGTCTGTGTCGTTCTGGATGGTGTTTTTGCCGAGAGTAGAAACAATCTATCGGCGTTTCCTTGATGTTTGTGTTTTCACCCGTCTTCTTCATACAAAATGCTTGTGTGTGGTAGAGAAAACTCAAGAGATTTGTTTAGGCACTGGGCTTGATGTGAATTTCAAAGCGCCCGAGTGAGAACTGGCTCCTGCCATTTCAATAACAGACTTACCCGTTTAATCCAAGAGATATGTAATTGCAATGCTAAATGGTTGTAGCCATCCCAGGTACAATTAGGCGTTCATATACTGTGTAACTATATAGCTTACCCGATCCTGACGTTTGTTAGCTGCAGTAAACATCCGAAAAATTCAGACACCCTTTTTAATTCATTTATGACAGTAGGATGATAAAGGATTTCGGCGTGCTTTACACGTTTCGTATTTCACAGGATGGAAGGGGGATTTCCCAATCGCCGCAACCCTTTAAGCCTTTAGATTCCAATTGAGTCCGGCGCCTGTAATTTAGCAGGCAGATGCTGCAAGGAAACAAGCTGGCTATGGAATACACTCCCTTCTGGATATCAGTTGACAGGTGATAACATATTTTCAGTTGCGCCCAACATTTTCTAATATTTGTTTTTAGTCTAACTGTTCAGGTTGGATACAAATTTTTGTTAGAAAATAAAAGATCTGCTCACTGGCGCAACAGGATTTTTTTTATGGGGTGGTCCAAAATGTTGAAGATGCAAATAAAATAATTTAGGGAAAATGTCACCGAAAGCATTGGGGAGCGATAAACGAAATATCTCCGCTATTTCAAAATGAGTTTCCAATGATTAGTAAAATATGTATTTAAAAATATATACAAATATACTTAAACATAAGTAGCGAATTACAAACAACTAAGCACGAAAGACCAAGCTACACTTTAAGGGGAGCCCACACACACACACACTAAATGCGTCACTGGGTCTACTGGTAATTTGAAAAATTTCCGAGAAAGGTCCATAAACCTGGAACTGATGGAACGGACGCTGGCTCTGCAAAATAGGTAATGTTTGTCGATGTTAACTAATTCTCTATTTACTAGTCTACTCTCATATTTGTGCATTTCCGCTTACGAGAAATCTGTTACTACATGTGTCTTAAACCTGTGCTACAAAATTAAATACACAAATAAACGGAAAGAAGTATTGAGAGTTTTATGAAATAAATAATGTGAAGTGATTTTGAGATTCGTTGATGGACAAATCCTTTCTGTGGAATTTCGTTAAATGTCGGAAAATATAACTGAAGCCTGTAATCAGTGATATAGGTCTAAAAAGTACATGAGCGGTGAAGGGATTAGGTAAAAACACCCTAGGAAGAGTTCCTTTTCTACAGCGAGCTACTCCAGGTTTGGGGCGGATTCTAAACCTGCAATTTCGTGCCCCCGCCCTTCTTACGGGGTAGGGGGAGATACACAGTATATGACGTACCACTGAGGTGACGCAAGAGTCGGAACGGCAAGTTACAGCGATAAGCCAAGGTCGGTGTAGTTTAGTTGAGAGAATAACTGGCTTCGAAGTGGGAAATTTGTGGATTTGAACTCCACCACTGGCAAAAATTGTTTATTTTTACAACCTTCTGTATTTATCAGTAATGAACAGCAATGTATTATCTACACCGATGCTAACATATGCGCCGCAGATAAAATTTTTAACCTTTAATTTAATTTTACTATTACACGTAAATAACTAGCGCAGTATGACTTCATTTTGTCTTATCTAGCAGTGCCATGTAGATTTTGACTATCAAAAATTTTTTAAGAGCTCCGTAGACGGACAAGTCGATAGCAGAAGCACGATCTTATTTTACAAAAGAAGTGCTAAAAAACTGCGTAATCGAGCTGGTAAGGTCGCAAGATTGTGGTCGAAGCACCTTAGTGGCCTGTGTTATAATCTACGAGAAAGAAAAGTTATTTTTCAAGGGACTGGAGAAAGAATGTCATAAAAAAATCCCATCGTGTCAGAAGTGGGATTCGAACCCACGCCCACATTCGTGGACCAGAAATCTCAACTTTTTCCATTTCAAAATAGACTTTATTTACAGAAGAGAATAGAAATACAGTGTGCAAACATTGCTCCGGGGCTCATGCCGGATTGTAACACCCGAGCATGGGTGGAGAGATGAATAATATGAGAGAGTATTTACAATATGATGATGATGTTATTTACAGTTGAAGTGATGCTTGCCGGTGCTTATACAGAGATTTTTTTTTTCAGACAGTGAGTGATCTTATTTACAATGTTTGTAGAGTTCGTTTGACCTGGTCAGTTCATATATTGAGTCCATTTGTGGGAGGTGAGGTAGGTGCACAGTTCATGGTGCTTGCAGCTTAGGTGGCTGCGTTCGAATAAGGCGCGGAGGTTGAAGAGTGAGTCCTTGCGTAGAGCGTGGGGTTGATTGCACTGAAGCCAGTTGAGTTTGGAGAGTGAGGGTGCAGAGCGTGCGGTCCGCTGTAGTGCTGGAGAGTGCCTAGTTGAGACGGACCTGATCATCGCTGGTGATGATGAACCAGCTGATGTATGGGTTCCACCGCTTCCAGAACTCGCTGAGGGTCGCCGTCCTGTGTGCTTCTGTGAAGTCTGCCTGGAGGCGGGCGACGACCCTGTTCTTGAAGTGGTGGAGCAGGCTGGTGCTTGCTGGTGGGTCTGTGAGTGGTGTGTTGTTGGTGTGTTGTAAGTAGAGTTGGTAACTGACATACTTCGCCAGGACGAAGAAGTATGAGCATGTGTTCGAAGTGTGTGGTGTGGTGGGTGCAGTGTTGAGGAATTGGTATTGTTCCGTCTTGTGTGTGATAGGGCAGACTTTGGAGGCGAGGGAGAACATCAGATGGAACATCGGGAGGAGGGCTGGGCAGTGGATGTAGGTGTGTTGTATGGAGCCAGGCACTGCGCAGAAGGGGCAGAGGGGGAAGAGAGAATCTTCATCTGGTGTAGAGTGTTTGGGACTGGCAGACGCGAGTAGAAGAATTGCCACTGAATGTTGATTTCGTGTGGGTGGTTGGTGAGTGTGGACCAGACTGGGGTGGATTGAGAGGGGGTGAGCGAATGAGTAGGGCAAGGTGTGAATGTAGAGTTCTTGAGGAAGTGGTAAAGTTGTTTAGCACTGATGGAGTGTATGTGAAGAGCATCAGAGGAGGTGTTGAGAGTGAAGGGGAGGGGATTGGCGCTGCCTGGACAGTGCGGATCCCATTGGGGGAGGGGAAGAGGATGCGGAGAGCTTCTTTAATGAGGGTGAACTTGTGATTGTTCGAGGTGGAGCCTGGGAGGGTGGGAGAGAGCTCAAAGACATGTTTCCAGGCGAGGTTGGTGTGTACGAGCTGGCGTACAGTGACCACCCCTGCCCGGAGCCATGTGGGAAAGTGAAAGAAAGGAAGGTGAGGGGGTGAAGGATAGAGGAGAAGAAAAGAGGTTCAGAGAGAAGTTCGAGGGTAGAAGTTGGAGAGATCCGAGAGGTGGGAAGACAGCGAAAGAGGGAGATAGCCTCATGGTAGGTGGGAGAGAGGCGAGTAGGAACTCGGGGGTAGTGGTCCATGAGGAAGAAAGTGTGGAAGGTGAGAGAAGGGTTTCGCGGAGAAGAGATTACGTTGAGAAGGGTGGAGGTGGCAGGGTTGGAAGAGGTCAGGGCAGAGAAGAAAGAGACAAGTCTAAAAGCCTTGTATCTTATGAGGACGTCGAAAAGAGCGAGTCCTCCATGGGAGATGGGCCTAGTGAGGGTTTCAGCAGTGGTCCAATGGTGCTTGGACCAAATAAAGTTGGTGAGGACTCTGGAGACGTCGAGGTGGATGTGGGAGGGGACGGGAGTGTTTGTCCAGGAGTAGTACACCTGGGACATGAACAGGCTATTAGCAATGACTGCGCGACTGTGGAAGGAGGTGCAGAATTTGGCTTGAGCCCACCAGCCTGCCGTCTGCTTGAGTTTTCGAATAAGAGGGGGCCAGGTGGCAGCATCAGTGACGAGTCGCTTTCCGATGTGGACACCAAGGAGGTGCTGACTGTCGGAGGACCACTGGGCGGCGCAGGGAGTGTCTGTCCGGGAAGCCCAGGATCCGCACCACAATCCAGTGCTTTTGCTGAGGTTGAGGGAAGCACCGGAGAGGTTGGCGTACTCTTCGAAAAGGGAGAGGAGGAGGGGGAATTGGTTGTTTTGCCTGATGATGAAGGTTGCATCATCGGCATAAGCAGAGATATAGATGGCATGGTGCCGATCTCAGTGGGGTGGGAGAAGGTGAAGGCTGTGTGAACAGAGCGGAGAAAAAGTTCAAAGCAGAGAGCGAAGAGTTGGTCAGAGAGGGGGCATCCTTGGCGGATACCTTTTTGGAAAGGGGATGGGGCAGTGAGGAAGGCTCGCGTCCTGACGTGAACGACTGCGTTGCTATAAAGAGTGAGGATGATGGAGGAGAAGGGGGCAGGGAATCTGAAGTTGTGGAGGACTTCGGTGAGGTAGCGATGGGACACGTTGTCAAATGCCTTCCTCTGGTCAAGATTTAGGAGGGCGAGGGGTTCGTCGTGGATGTGGGCAAGGTGGGTGATATCTCGGAGAATGTGAATATTCTCGTGGATGGACCTGGACGGGATGGTGTAGGACTGGTCGGGGTGAATCAAGGATGGAAGTACGAGGTTAAGCCTCGTGGAGAGAGTTTTGGTGAGAATTTTGTAGTCCAGGTTCAGGAGACTGATAGGGCGCCAGTTGTTCAGGTCAAGAAGCGAGCCTTTCTTGGGGAGTAGAATGATGTGGGCGGTGGTGAATTCCGCCGGGATGGAGGTGGAGGAGAAGATAGAGTTGAAGCACGTCAGGAGGAGAGGTAAAATGAGGGAGGAAAATTTCCTGTAGAAGATCGAGGTTAGACCATCAGGCCCTGGGGAGCCTGACTGGTTAAGGTTGAAAAGTGAAGAGAGAATCTCCTGGTGGTTGAAAGAGGTTGAAAGCGAAGGGTGAAGGTGGTGAGGGACTTGAGGTAAGGAGTGAAGGATGTTATCAAGAGTGTGAGGGGGAGCAGAGTAAGGAGTGAAGAGGTCGGTGAAGTGCTGGTGAACGTGGGTGCAGATGTCGTGGGGATCATCTGTGGTGTTGCCGTTAGGGAGAGTGATAGAGTGGAGATAGGAGGATGTTCGGTGAGTTTTTTCAATGTTAAGGAAGTGTTCCTGCGGATGTTCGACTGTGCTGAGGTGGAGGAGTTTCATCTGCAGGATAGCTTGGCGGGCGAGGGGTTCAAGTGCTTTCTGAAGGGCGAGTTGGTGCGTAAGGAAGGACGGGGAGGTGATGTCGGTGATGTTGAGAAGGGCTCTGAGGTTGTCTGTGTGCATGCGGAGGGTTCTGTTGGTGAAGGAAGTTTGTTTGGAGAGGAGGCGAATGTTGGTTTTCGTGTCGAGCCAGTGTTGTATGGGGCAGCCTGTTGAGGGAAGGGCGGCGATGGCATCTTGGAGAATGTTGGTGACGGTAGTGCAGTATGTTGTGTCATCACCGTAGTCAACAATGCCACCCTTCACGACGCCTACAGAGAGCTCTTCCCCTCTCTCCGCTCATACACCTGGAGGTCCCCGTCAGCAGCATCTTCTGCCGCTGCTCCACTCGACAGATTTTACATCTCTGGAGACCTCCTCCCCACCCTTGCTGCAGTAGACCCCCCCCACTGCCTCTTCTGACCACTGCTCTGTCCTCATCACCCTCTGCCTTTCTTCCACCCCCACCCGCAGCATTAGACACTGGACCTATGATCCAGAACTCAGTTAGATGGTCAACCGTGGAGGTGTTGCGGTCAGTCTCGGAGGAGCGATCAATTGCGGCGTTGAGCACGCAATTGAAATCTCCTCCCAGAATGATAGTGGAATTGGAAGGTAGAGTGTTAATGGCAGTGTGGAGGTGTTGAAAGAGTGGTCCGACTAGGTTAGTCTGGTGGGGGACGTAGATGTTGAAAATGTGGAATGTGGAGTGTTGGATGGTGAGAACGAGGTGCTGCAGTAGATCTCTGTAGAGATTGGTGACAGAAATAGAGGTGAGGTGTGCTTGGAGGTGGTGGTGGAGGGCGATGGTGATGCCTCCGTGTTGGGTGAGACTGTGTGCGTGGTGAAAAGTGTATGGCCAAGGCCGCCACTGGGTGTATCTGGTGTTGGATGTGCAGTTGGTTTCTTGTAATAGGAGGACGTCGGCGTTTAGGTTGTGAAGGTCCTCATATGCGAAGGAGTTGGCTAACGGGTTGGCCATTCCCCTGCAGATGAGGGTGGCAATTTTAATAGTGTCGGTCTTGAACGGGGTGGATGTCTATCTCGGAGCTCAGTTTGGTGAGGTAGTGTAAGGAATACCTTGAGTCTGGCGCCTTAGACCACTCGGCCATCCTGGCACACGGGGATTGTGATAAAATATGATTCTAAAATCTATAGGTATCTCTTGCTGCTTAGTGCGTTGGGGTGTCACGCACTCATTTTCTCTTTCTCTCTCTCTCTCTCATTGCGATCGTTTAGTTCTCTACTGATAAAAAAAACTATATTTAACTTTACGACTGAAATCTTCAAGATTTAAAATTAAAAAAAAATGTTAGTCCTTTTGCCAGCGGTATTCGGGTATCCGTTACTGAACAAAACAATAAAAATTATTCTCTGATTTCAAATCGTTTTCTATTGAATTATAGAATGAATATTTTTACTAGGAAAATAAACGTGCCAAGTAGCATTACGATTTCTCACAGTAAAACGTTTTTTTTACTTCTTCCAGGTCACTAACATTAATTTGTCATCTCTAATTGAGGCGTCCTGTCCCCCCCCGAAGCTGGCGCCCGTGTGCTTAGCACCAATTGAACCCCCGCTTGGCGCGTCCCTGACTTTTATGAAGTAGAAAGTTGGGCAATTAAAATCTCTGAAATCAGAATTAATACTCAGTCTTAAGTTAATAGCAATCTCACTGCCGTCCAAATACGTACGCTACTCCCATACCCTTTACGGTTCCCACATAACTATTTCTCAAGGGCACGAGGCACATGAGGTTTCTACATTTAAGAATGCACGCTAGAAAGTCAGGAACAAAAACAATTCATTCCTGCAGTTCCCATGACTAAAATTACTGCCAGTATGTAAATTCTGGGTAGAAAAAGTGCCAGCATGAAATCCTAGGAAAAAAGAAGTGCTGGTATGCCATACTGGTTAAAATTGCGAAGAAATAGTAACTTGCCATAGAGATTCGTATCTATGGTTGCCATACTACAACATCGAATAAATACTACGCACAATATTCACTTGAAAAGTTTTTCTTTTGTACTAGAGTTGACATTATCAGTCACAGGTAAAATGCACATGAACGGAATTTTTTGCCAAAATTTCTGCCAGACACTTCAAAATTTGTGACACCCCCCCCTCCCGAGCATGTTAAGCAAGGATGTTAGAATAAGCCATCTGGTTAATGGAACAGCACCACTTTGCGTGAAGCCCAAAATCGCGAGAGACGGCTGTCAAAGTGTGGGAAAGCTGATGGTTTTTAAGGCTATTGCAACGCATTTCGTGTTGGCGAAATCGCCTTCTTTCGTCGCAAATGTTTACAATTTCGGATCGTAACTTGCTACCGATGTGTGAGAAAATGCTGAATTTATAAAATTCTTAATTATTTTGAGGCTCTTTTCTATTTTTATTTTGAATTGAAATACATGAACCTTAGTGCGAATTCTAAACAAAATATCACGTTACAATTGAAAACTTCACTCCTATAAGAAGTAAACTATATTGACAAAGTCACCGGACACCACTTAAAAAGCAAATGAACGGATCCGCTGCATTGTTAAGATGCGCGGTACAGCTGCAAACGGTATAAAAACATAGCCTGCAGTTGACCGCGATCATATCGCACTGTGAGGTTGAGTGAAAATGTCGCAGCGGGAGAGAACTGACTTTGAGAAAGAAAAGATTGTTGTGTGTTATATTAGTCGGTTGTCCACAAGATAAACGCCGCCCCGGTGGCGCAGTGGTCTAAGCGATGGCCTCTGATCATTCGTCCGAGATGGGTCCGGGTTCGAATCCCGGTGAGGCATGGATGTTGTGTTTGTCTTACGGCACTGGCTCTTTCCCTTCCCTGGAACCAGTGACCCTAAATTAGGGACGGGCGACTGCTTGTAGCCCATTGAGTTGCTCACGGTGGTCGTTAAACCTCCAATAAAAAAAAAAAAAAAAAAGATAAACCGAGAGGCGTTTAAATATACCCAAGTCAACTGTTTTAGATGTACTGAATAAGTGGAAGACACATGGCGTGCCTGAAGCAGCAAAACGTACCGGCAGACTAAAGGAAATCAGTGACAGAGAATGTCGAAGACTCGGGAGAGTCGTTACAGCTAATCGACGAAGTACTGTACAAGACCTCAGTGTACAGATGAGTAAAAATACTGGAACCTCGGTATGTACACGTACCATCCGCAAAGAACTTTATTCCATGGGTTATTGTGGTCGTGCGGCTGCTCATAAGCTTTTCATCTCCTCTCGGAATGCTACTCGGCGTAAAAAAACATTTATCGTGGACCGTAGATCAATGGAAACGGGTCCTATGGACTGATGAATCCAGATACACGATCCATCAGTCAGATGGCCGTGTATGGGTATGGCAGCGGCCGGGGGAACGCTATTTACCACAGTGTACTCGTGTGGGGGTGTTTTTCGTGGTATGGTCCCAGCTCAATGATTATCGTGGACAAACCTGCAACCAGCACATCTACCTCGATATTCTGGACAATTATGCCCTACGAACTCTGTGGCGGCCGCCCCGGTGGCGCAGTGGTCTAAGGCGTTGGCCTCTGATCATTCGTCCGAAGGGGTCCGGGTTCGAATCCCGGTGAGGCATGGATGTTGTGTTTGTCTTACGGCACTGGCTCTCTCCCTTCCCTGGAACCAGTGACCCTAAATTAGGGACGGGCGACTGCTTATAGCCCATTGAGTTGCTCACGGTGGTCGTTAAACCTCCAATCAAAAAAAAAAAAAAAAAAAACTCTGTGGCAATACTATGGAAACGAGCCTTGTTAGTACCAGCAGGATAATGCACCGAGCCATGAAGCAAGGACTGTTACGGCGTGGTTCGAGGATAATTCTGTATCGTGTGTGGACTGGCCAGCACAGAGCCCTGATCTTAATCCCATAGAGCACCTATGGGATGAATTAGAGCGCCATATAAGAAGTCCGTAATCAAGGCCTACTACTACGCAACAGTTAGCGGCAGCATTATGTACTGAATGGAAAGTGCATATACTTATCGCTGTGTTTCAAAACCTTGTCAAAAGCATGTCTCGAAGGGTCAGTGCATGCATTAAGGCTAAAGGTGGACCGACACTCTACTAATGTATGTCAATAAATGCTATGTTGTGTTTCTCTTCTAGGTGTCTGGTGACTTTTGTCAATACAGTGTATAATTCATTCCGGTTTGATATTAACACGGTTTCTGCAAACCAAAAACCATGCTATTCAAAAATACACACGGTTGAAATTGCATATGTTAATGTAAACTGAGAATTTGATGTAAACAGCATCAAATTCCCAGTTTGCGGCTTCACGGTTAAGAGACGATGGCATCTCCAGAAGTATTATTCTAACCTCCTTGTGCTTAGCCTCCCTAATAGCCACCTAGTACTGAATGGCTGGCATCACCACTGCTTTTCAATAGTTAATGAAAATTACTTTTGTATTTCATTATAAGTATAAAATACTTCTCCCAATTTATTTGTGAACTGCATTAAAAAAAAAAAAGCAAATGGGAAATGATACAAAATGAACAATAACTCAAAAGAAATTACTTCTCGGGAGCAATCAGTAGGAACAACTGCGCTAATACTCCTCTAACATATGGACACAGGTCTTGTTGGTGTTGTGGTTCAGAGAAGAGAGAAAGGCTTTGTTTTTCTTCAAGAAACTTAAAATTTGAAAGAACTTTACCCCCTCCCCCTCATACAAAATAGAGGAAGGGAGGGTGCCATATCACACAGATCAGCACTTTCTAAATGACTATGAAATGTTAAGCTGCCGTTACAAAAACTTCCAGGTATTTAATTGTATAAATCATGGGGGCATTTTAGCAAAATGTAACACCCTCTAGGCATTGGAAAATAATGTTAAAGGAAAATCCATGTGTGAGATGCAGATCAAGCTTTCAACTTCTTCCTGTTCATCACTTTGCTTTCAGTAGGAATAGTTTTACAATGCTTGTGTAGGAGAGAAGGGCTTTGTTGGCAGGAATATGAGGTATCTAGGTTTGGGATTGGGGAACAGAAGGTGTTTGGCTGTTGACCATGGTAAGAAGAGGGTACCTTCGAGAACCAGTGAAGGAAAATGCACGATTAAAGATAGAGAAAACAGTGCAACTGAAGAAATGATTAGTAGAAAGAGTCGAAATATGACACACACACACAATAGCATGCCATTGTGTGGTTCCACAGAAAAGGACGAGAATAGTAAACTAAAAAAACAAACAGTTCACTAGTTGGGAGCGATTTTGCCTCCAGCGACAAGAAACTTACAGCCAGAGCCCATTTAATGGGGGGGGGGCGCTAGCCCCTGGCCCCGCATTTTCAAGGGGCCCCAGAATTATGCAGGATGCTTGAAGAATTGACAGAGTTCTACATTTCTTTTTTCAGATAGCACAGCAAAAATTATGAGAAACTGCCATGTGAATTTTTTTCGATTTCTTGCCACTTTTTTTAGGAGTCCGCAAAAAGTACAGTCCTCCCCAGTCCATCCTCAAATCTCTCGAAAGCATTACAGATGTTCTTTTGTACACATCTGGAATTGGGGGAAATTTTCATACATTAAGAATTTGTTTGAATCGTGATATTTGGATCATATTATTTTGTCCACTACTTAAATATAATTTCAACAAGCTATACCCGGGAGGAGGGGGTTTATAAAGCAGAACTGAACTGTTACCTATTTTTCAACCAATCATTATTACAATTTCTTGCTAGCTTTCCATGAATTATGGGATACACACTTCAATATGGCAGGGTATTTTTATTGCTTCTTCATCATATTTTGGGAATGTTTTCTCCTAGGTATTTTTATTCTGCCAACCATAGTGAAATCTTAGATGTGCCACTATACTGGGGCCCCAAAATACTGTCCAGCCCCCGGGCCCCCCTGTTTAATTAAATGGGCTCTGCTTACAGCTCAACAACCATCAAACAAATTTAGACAATGTTCTTTGCATTTCAAGAGAGTTGAGTTTTCTTTCTCCTCCTTTTTTTCACATTTTTATTTTATTTAATTTTTGGCATGCAGAAATTATATTCGCTAGTGAAGAAAATTAACAAAAAGAAGCAACCCCCCCCCAAAAAAAAACTACATCAGTATTTGTAGAAAAATATAATTTGTAGTGGAATATAGAGCCCCCCAGATGATCCTTCAGTCCCCTCCCCAAGTCCCGGGACCTTGCTACCGACCAAAAGACACCTTATCAGTCAGAGAGGTAAAATAGAGAGGTTGTGTTTCAAAATCTATAAAGAGAAGTCTGTCCAGATGAATTTCAGTTCCCACCCCTAGTCCTGAGACCTTGCTACAGCCCTGAAGACACCTTATCAGTCAAGAGCAAAGAGGCAAAACAGGGAGAAGGCTGTGTTTTCAAAATCAATAAAGATGATTCTGTATAGACATCCCAGGGCGCATTTAACAACTGCAAGATGAATGTTTTCTTTCACTCTTATCAAAATTTAAGGAATAAGACATACTTTTTCTTTTGTGTGATAATAACCATTTGATTAGAAAATGAAAGAAAAGGGAAAATTTTATTTTGATCAATTTCAGTCTTGTTGTTCTTTCTTGTTTGCGTTGTTTTATCTGTTTGTATTCTAACACATATTTAAACCAAAAAAATTTTGCTAAACATAACAGCAGCAGCTAGGCCTGCTTGTATAACTGTTTTCAGCATTGTGTAATTTTGCATTTGTTATTTGAAAATATATCTGTATAACCTTTGAAATATACAGGGTATTACAAAAGTCCCCGAACTGTGAATTCAAATATTTCTACCATGAATATAGTGATGTATAACTATTTTTACATACTGTTATATTGACACTTATACTTACAGGTACTGAAAACCACTTTACAATAGATGCTGGAATTGTCCACCATTCTGTTGAAGACACAAATTCACCCGACGACACATGTTGGCGGACACTCTTTTCAGCGTGTTGGCTGCAATGTCCCTCACGGCTGTAATGATGTTGTTATGTAAGTCCTGTACCGTCTTAGGGTTGTTGTGGTAAACTGTGTCTTTCAGATAGGCCCACAAATAAAAGTCTGGTGAGCGAGGCGGCTAAAGTTTTTTCCGAGATTAATCGATCGTGGAAGAACTCACGGGGCATCTCCATTGTGTCGTTTGATGTGTGGCACGTTGCTCCATCTTGTTGAAACCAACAGTAACGTTCGTGTTCTTCCAGCATCGCTACAAATTGATGGATGATGTCTGCATACACAGCGGAATTTACAGTTGTGTCGAAAAAATGGCCCTACAATTTGCCTTCTAGACATGGCGCACCACACTCCAACTTTCTGACAGTGAAGTCCAACCTCATGCAATGCGTGTGGATTCTCCACAGCCCATATGCGAGTGTTTTGGCCATTGACATATCCATTCAAATGAAACCATGCTTCGTCACTGAAAAAAGTGTTGTTAAGCTGGTTAGTCACATTGTTGCGCGTGAAACTCTTAAACCATTGGCAGTAGGCAATATGCTTTTCCCAGTCCAAAGGACATAGCTCTTGCACTACTCGAATTCTGTACAGCCATAGCTTTAGATGTTTAGTAGCCCTCTGGCAAACTGAATACGATGCCCCTAACTCTTGAGACAGCAGCCAAAGTGACTTCCGGGGAGAGCGCTGCAGGGAAACGTGAATTTTCTCCAGAAATGTGGTCGTCACCACAGATGGACGACCGCTTTTAGGATTATCCTGAACACTGCCTGTCTCATGAAACTGGTTCACGAGGTCATACACAGTTGTTTTCCCTGGTATAGGAGCATCAGGAAACGTCCTTTGAAAGAGCTGGATGCAATGTTGGTAAGATTTTTCCGCAAAATAAACTTCTAACAAAGCGATTCTCTGTTCTTGCGCGAGACTCATGGCTGCTTGCCCGCGAGAACATTACTGCTTGCCCGCGTAAGCGTAGTGTCACATGGGGCTATCACGTGGCGCAGCTCGTTCCCCAAAGTCACACACAACAGCCACAAGCAGCAATACTTGGATATCTTTTATGGTTTTACAGCAAATGCGTTTTAAAGTATAGAGTTCGGGGACTTTTGAATCACCCTGTATCTGTATAACCTTTGACTAGAGGACATAACACAGATTAAACTTTGTAACCAAATAAATATTACATACATATATAGTAGAAAGCAAAAGCAATCAAGTCTGTTCCGATGGATGGTGGGGCCACCACGTTCGCCCGACATGAACCCACGTCCCATAAGAGCACTTATGGGACGTGGTGGAAAAATCCATTCACATCCAAGATCATGTGCTTACAAATACCTGGGAACCATGGGGGCTGTTCAGATGGCATGGCTCAACATCTCTCCAGAAGTCTTCCGGCCACTTGTGGAATTGATGGCACATTGAGTCGCAGCAGTTTGCCGGGTTAGAGGAGTTCGTACACGATACTAGGTATGTATCTCATGACCTTTGGCACTTCAGTGTATATGGTGTTTTCCAGAACAAATTTGGCTTTAGTTTTGTATGTAGATGGCTAGTGTCAGATGATCTGATACCAGTGGGTTATTTTTAGTGGAGAATAGCAGTTGTTCATTGTTTTTCTTTAGTGACAAATCTACCAATCCATAAGCCCTTACCTATAAGTACTGATAGATTATCTCCTCACAAAGGATGGTGTTCTCCGCTCCACAGTTGAATGGCACTGCACCACTTCACTCATGCAGCAGATATATCAAAGGAGATTCTTTGATATATCTGCTGCATGATTTTTTTAATATTTTCCAGATTGCTCTGCATAATTGTAAGGTGAAGCAGGGGATGCATGTCCTTTAATATCGCAAGTGGTTCTGGCTTATTTATTACTACTAGTTCCTATTTTTCAAATTGCTCCAAACAAATGAATGGCAGGGGGTGACCACTAAGTATTATAATTAGTTATGGATTCATCAGTAATTATAAGTGTAATATTGTCTCCTCTATTTTAGATTGCTCCATGTAAATGCAGACAGGAGGGTTACCTTTGTTCTCTATTATTAGTATTTGTGGATTAATTGTTAGTACCAAGATTTAATTTCAATAAGTACTCGTGGTCATGATTATTCCACGAGACAAAAAACAACACTAATAATCCCTATGTTTCTACTAACAGAACGATTTAGATCATCTGTTAATTATACTGGTCCGGCATTATGGAATACATTTCCTACTGATATTGTATCACTTAATAATATTAATATATTTAAACGAAAACTCAGGTATTTCTAACTGACCAAAAGCTCATAATGTATTATTACCTTTATTAATTTATAGTACCACCCTAGCTGTGTTTGATATTGTGTAGACTTGACTTGTTTATGTTTTTTTTTTAATTTTTTTTTATTTTCATGAAAATTGTGATGCTTTAAGAGAAGAAGGCACGTCAGGCCTTTTCCCTCCTCATTCCCTGTTGTTACAAAAATATAATGTGTGCTATATATTTATGATTGTGTAATACCATGTTTGTAACAACTAAAATGCAATAAATGAAACAATAAATGAAATTGATATTATTTTCTGTATTTCTCAAATTACTCTGTACAAATATATGGAGGTATAGTGGCCTGTATCCCTTACTATTATTATGATTTATCTTTTTAGATGGAAGTGTCTTTTTTTTTTTTTTTTTAACTGTTACACTGATGGATTATTACACATCATTTGGCCACCCTTTCGTGAATTCTTTGGGTGTGCAGCCCTGTCACTAGAACACTATTGGTTGTAGGAATGAGTAGCATTCTGCTGAGGTGGCTGCCTCTTGAGATTGTTGCTAGAGGTAAGTGGAAACTGTGAGGTAAGAGAGCTAAGGGCAAGCTTGGCCTAAACAATTTAACAGCAATACTATAAACTCGGCACATTATGATAGCAATCACCAACAGTGAACCCATTTTAACTGGGAACAGTGCCTACATAAATGAAGAGTCATTATCAATCAGAAGGATCTAATGCAGCAGAACAGATATTTTCAAGATTTGACTGACTGATAATATTATTGATTTCATGTACATATTCACTTTCCTGATTTTAAGTACAGACTTAATCATAAGGGTAATAAAATTTTTAAGACAACAGACAAATATTTATACATTTTATATATAGAAGGTCTCATCTGCAAATGTCACCAAGTTGAGATGTAAGAACGCACCCTAAAAATGTCTTAATAAGGAATGGTATCACCTTGTAGGGACAGACAACTCTCGCAACGACAATACATACTTCTCACCAGGTTGTTGCTCAACAATGGAACCAAAGAATTCCATTCCTTGATGAGGGAAGTGCATATCTTGGGAAAGGTTCTGGGAGAGAGCTGACGAGCTGCTATGGGTCATCCGAGGCATGCTATATAGGGTTCAGATCCAGAGACCTGGCTGGCCAGTCCATACACCAAATGTCATGACTGCACAAAATCGCCAACAAGCTGAGCCTTGTGTGGGGAGTGCTATCATTCATTAACTGTATCTGAAGGTCAACAGCACTCTCAGAAAAAGTCAGACACAGGGCCCTAGGATCTCATCCCTACAGCGCTCAGCATTCATATTGGTTCCTGTGAAAATGTGAAGTGGTGTGCAGCCACTGAATATGCCATCCCACACGAGCAGACTACTGGAGTTTCACTCAAGAAAGTTTACAGGAACATTACAAGTTCTCTGTTCTTTTCAGTTAAAATGCTGACGAGAATCTGTTTGTAGACTGAATCCCGACTCGTCTGCAAAAAAGAACAACCCACTTGTCTGGGCTCCAGGAATGATGTTGTTTGCACCAGTTCAAGGGTGCTCTCCTGTGAGATGTGGCTAGTGGGACACAAACCATGGGTCTCCTGGCATTAATGCTAATTGCATTAAACCTTTCCATGTATCATTTGCATTGATACCATAGTCCTAGTAGCAGTGGAGAGCTCCAAAGATAATTGCAGGGCTGTATAGGGCCTATGACATCATGCGGTTAAAGTGACATAATGGTCCTCACAAGATGTCGTATACCTTGGCTAGGCTTTCGTGACATCACTTCAACAGTGTTAAATTGCTGCGATAACCATGAAACCACTCTAGGGTGATCATACACATAAAAGAGAAACTAATCTCCCAGAAGAAATAATTCTTCCCAAACATGATTGGCAAATTCTTCTCTAATTATAGCCCTCCAATGACCGAGTCATCGAGGCCCACAATGTCACTCTAACCATTATTATTTTCTTTAACTGAAATTAAATTTTAGAGCAAAGGGATCTTGTCTTTTGCATTACTTAAACCTTCTAACCAGCTGGAATGAATTAACTTGGGATTAGCAAAATGGATTGAAATCAGCTCAAACGCATACATTTGCTATCTAAGAAATGGGCCGAATGTGGTTAGAATGAGTGAACCTGTGCATCAGAAAGTGTTGCTTTCCCCTTAGCTTTGTTATTCAGAATGGTCATTTAGGGGGATGTTGACACTAATTCTTTTTGAATGTTTACCAGCTGAAAGGGCTAGCAACGCAGCGAACTTAATAATGGACATGGATGCTCGAGTCACTTGTTTCTACCCAGTGGCATGATGTCAGTGTCAGGAAGACAAGCCATTCTCCATCATGCATTGAGAGTAGAAAATAAAGGACTAGAAGTGAGCGCTTATCACCAGTGACAGGTGCTGCTGAGGTGAGGGAGGAAATGCGACTGTTCTGCTGAAGTTTTTTAAAAAAACCTGGCTGCTAAGTGAACATTTCCATTTTGGGAGCATAGGAAATTTTGGACACCATTTGGTTCACACACATCAAATGCTTAAAGGGTCACTAATGATATCATTTTCCCTTGCATCATGTGTGTAGAAATACGAGAGTTGGATATAAATAGTGGCAACACTGTCTCCATGTTGCTGATGCACACGAGGTGGTTAAAGCATTGCTATCAAACAGGATCGCCCTAAAGAGATGTTTCTCAAGTTAGAACAATGTGCAAGGATCAGAATCAAGGTGGTGAATGGAAGGAATACTACGGAATGTTTTCAAGGTCTTCAGGGAAGCATGTGGTAACCAAGCATTAAATGACAAACGATGGCACGATGGATGACAATGTTTCGTTGAGGTCATGATAGAGTGAAGGATGTGGCACATTCAGATCAACCTGGCATCCATCACTTGAAGTTGATGCCATTATTGATGGTGGCGGATCGATGAAGGACAGCAAAACAGTTAGCTGTAAAGGTAGGAATATGCCACAAAACAGTTGTGCACATGCTGAAGGATGTGCTTGGTTACTGCAAAACTGCAGCACAATGGGTGCCTCATCACCTTATGGAAGTTCAGAAATGGTACCATTATGGCCTTGCCAGTGAGCATTTGGAACATTACACCTGAGAAGTTGGTGCATGACTGGAGAGGATCATCACTGTGAATGAAACATGGGTGAGGTCATACGAACCAGAAATGAAACAACAGTCCAATGAATGGAGGCATCCTTCGTCTCCCCGGCCAAAGAAAAGTTCGCCACGAACCCGGGATTCTCAAAGTGATGCTTTTAGTAGCGCACGATTTCCAGTGTGTGATATTCCATCATGAAGTTCCACAGCACCAGACTGTTAATGTTCCATACTACTAACATTTTCTGGAACATCATCTTCACCCTGTTCTTCAGCGAAAGTGGTAAATTTCCGATCCGAACAAGTGCGCCCTTCGTCTTGCACGACAACGTGCGATGTCACACGTCTGCACCTGTAAGGAATTTGTTAGCACGGTAGCAGTGGAAGTTTCTCAAACACCTGCCATATTCTGCAAGGAAAGTGTTTTTACACAACAGCAGAAATCCTCTGAGCTCGTGTGCTGCCATCAAGAAAAACGGCTCTGCTGACGGTATCCAGCACCTTCCAGATGTGTGGTAGGTCAACAATATAGATTATATTGAAGGGATGTAAACTTATTTGGATCTGTGAATAATATTTTGGGACACACAAGTACGTTGTCACTATTTTATATTCAATCCTCATAATAGATATCTTAAGCTTCGCAAATCAGAGCACATATCATCAATAATACTGAGCCTGTGTGGAGGACATTTCCATTTAATATTATATGCTGTCCCTCATGTGTGCTTAGATCACAGTTTAAGGACTGCTGTGCAAAGACATTACAATGTCTTTTGTCAAATATGAAATCACTAGTTTTCTAAATCCAAAGATTTCCACAACAAGTGAACCAACTTGATCACGCTCCTTGGTGCGAAAAGTATATTTTAGTCCTCATTGTAGTAGTTAGTACATTGCTGCAATTTAAAATGCACATGTGCACCTATGAGTGGAAAAATTTTAATCGTGAAATCAAGCACTCCGTAGATGATGGAGAATCACAGGAATTATTTCTGAGGGTACAACTCTACCCAATTAAATAATAATTTTTCTAATCCATTTTCTACAAGGAAATATCATACTGAATTATGCATTTGTGTCAGCTACCATAAATTTTTTAAATGAACAGCTAGAAAATGCATAGATGACTTTGTGAGAGTGGCAAACAGCAAACTATATTTTTTGAAATGAGATGAGAATTTTAGAAGCACAGATGTAGTACTAAATGCATACACTGCTCCCCCCTCCCCAGAATCTTTATTTAGTATTAAGTATGGCCACCTTTGTTGTGAATGACAGCAAGTATATAATATGGCATGGAATTTATGAGGTGCTCAAACCCATTTTGGTGCAAAGACAGCCATTCCTGCAGCTAAATATCGTGCAACTCTGTAAGTGTTAAAGGAAGAGGTCAACACCAAACAGCTATATCCAACATGTCCCATATATTTTCAAAAGGATTGAGATCAGGGGATTGTGCAGGCCAGGGGAGATGATGGAAGTCCTCCTCATTCACAACAAATCATTCTTACACAACTCTGGCATGACGTAAAATTTCAGGGTGCACTTGGTCTGCTACAGGATTCAGGCATTCTCTGGATGTCATCTTACCTTCCACTGATATCAGTGGATCTAAACCCATAGAAACAGAACAACCCCATAGCATGATTCTTCAACCTTTGGATGCTTAAGTTGTGTTCAAAAGGCATGTTGGATCCATTGCTTCATGAGATTCTCACCATGTTATCTTCCAATCATCAGTGCAAAACAACATACACACACCAGCCACTGAATTAGAAACATCTATGCAGATTACATAAATACAATCGTGGCCAAAAGTCCTGCACCAGTAGACCGAAAGTCAATTTTTGATGTTTGAAGTCAACTTATACAGCATAATGGTAAAGTCAGGAATACATATTATACATCATTTTAAAGGAAACTTTATGCTGAATTAAAATATATTTACAGAATGTTATTACCAGTAATAGAAGTGAAGTTATGAGCAAAAGTACAGCATCTAGTCATAAAAAGCAAAAAATAGCGAAATTTGTGAAATTAGTATGCAATGCATTTAACGTAAAATTACTACACAGTACATTATTTAAACTTGAAGGACACTTGAAATAACGTACCAACAAGCAAAATACGATTTAATATTTAATTGGATAATCACGGTTTCTTAGTAACAAAGTGCACCTTCTTGGCATGGAACTAATGAGCTTCTCTACTTGTCCATTGGTGATAACATGGTGCCATATGGCCCTTACATACTCAATTAATGCTGTTTTAGATGTGGGTCTTTGTTGATGGATCTTTTGCTTCAATCTCACCCACAGATTCTCTAGGGATTAAGATCCAGTGACTGTGCCGGCCACTGAAGTTTTTTTTTATAACTTTTCGATTAAACACAGGTTGGGACAAAAACGAAGGTTTTCCGGAAGCTCCCTTATTCTTCCACGTTTATCATGATATTTTGTTTCTTGAGTGTCTACATTTTAAACAATGTCTCAACAGCATGAATTACTGATATCAACGGAGTGGAGAGCTATTAGTGGAGACCTATTAGTCAACCAACTTTGACTGATGACATGGCGCGTTATCGTCCTGAAAGATAAAATTCTGCAAACCCATGTCTTGTGCAGATGGTAGTAGTTTGGACTCCAAAATATCCACATATTTCGATCCATTCAATGTGCAGACAACCAATACCACTGGCTGAAATACAGGACCATAACATCACCGAATTTGGGTGCTTGATTGTTGGCTGGGTGCAGCATGCCTTATACCTTTCACCAGCCCGAAAGATATAATATGATATAAGTACATAATTACTTCCATTATTAGCGGAAATAGTAACAGTTGTTTCATCACTGAAAATAACATTTTTCCATTCATCAACAGTTGAATTCTTGTGTGCCTTGGCAATTCTTTTGAGCCGTTTGTTCAGTAAGGAAAGGTTTTCGTGCAGTCAGTCCATTTTGTTGTAGCATACGATGAACTGTACGTGCAAATGCAATAATGCCTACTTCATTCTTCCACTCATTTCTTAAATCAGTGGCTCTTTTAAACCTTGATTTTAAGAAATGACGAATCAACATGCAACCATCACGTTCAGTACACAGCTTTGATCGACCTGTTCTTTTTCTGTTTCCCACACATCCAGCTTCTCTTTTAATGGTGGGCAAGACAGTGGAATAATCACAGCCACATTTAACAGCAATTTCGGCACCATGTTATCACCAATGGACGACTTGAGAAGCTCATTAGTTCTATGCCAAGAAGGTGCACTTTGTTACTAAGAAACCATAGTTATCCAATTAAATATTAAAGCATATTTTACTTGTTGGTAAGTTATTTCAAGTGTCCTGCAAGTTTCAATAAGGTGCTGTACAGTAATTTTACGTTAAATGCATTGTACACTAATTTCACAAATTCCACTATTTTTTTTGCTTTCTATGACTAGGCGCTGTACTCTTGCTTGTAACTTCACTTCTATTACTGGTAATAACATTCTGTAAAAATATTTGAATTCAGCATAAAATTTCCTTTAAAATGATATATAATATGTATTCCTGACTTTACCATTACGCTGTACACTAAGTGGCCACTTTATTATGACCACCTGACAGTTTTAAGCAAATGAGCTATGGCTGCACGCTGTTGCCGCCAGAGGGTGGGGCTAGTATAAAAAGGGAAAGCTTAGTGCTTGCGACAGTAGTAGAAGGGAGTTTTGGGTGACGAGATGGGTAAAAAATGCGATTTGACGGACTTTCAACGTGGGATGATTGTAGGAGCTCGGAGCCATGGAGCGAGTATCACCGAAACCGCCGCATTCGTGAAATGTTCCAGAGCAGCTTTTGTTAAAGTGTTTAAAGACTGAACTGTCAGCCAAAGAACTGTGTCTCTACGTGCAACATGTGGTCATCATCGACTAGTGACTGCTCGGGCAGAACGGAGAATGTCCAGACTGGTAACAGACAACAGAAGGGCAACAGTGCAGCAAATTACAGACCATCTTAATCAAGGGTCCCCTCAAATGATCTCTACACGCACTGTTCGCCGTACACTGCATCGGATGGGATATGGCAGCCGAAGGCCTGTTCTAACACCTTTGCTCTCTGCAGTTAACAAGAGAAAACGTCTCCAGTTCGCACAGGAGCACAAGGATTGGACAGTCAATATTCGGAAACAAATTATGTGGTCCGATGAATCATGTTTTCAGTTGCATCGTGCCGATGGCCGAGTAAGAATTTGGCAGAAACAGCACGAAAGCATGGATCCCAAATGCATTGCTACAACCCTTCAAGCTGGTGGAGGCAACGTTATGGTTTGGGGAATGTTTTCCTGGTATGCTTTGTGCCCTTTAATTCGTGTCTGACTGGCACATCATATCTAAATATCGTTGCAGATTAAGTGCATCCTGTCATGTGGATGGTTTATCCCAATGGAGATGGCTACTTTCAACAACATAATGCGTCCTGCCATAGTGCTTGTATTGTACAGGATTGGTTTCAGGAACATGCCGGTGAGTTTAATTTGCTTAGGTGGCACCCACAATCTCCAGATCTCAACCCCATTGAGAATTTGTGGGATGAAGTTGAACGAGCCATCAGACAGCTGGATCCACAATCCTGCAATCTCACAATCCTGGAAAGTGCTATTCATCAAGCAAGGTCTCAGATTCCACAAACCACCTATCAACATCTCGTGGAGTCCATGCCACGAAGAATCGACGCAGTATTAAAGGCTAAAGGTGGCCCAACGAAGTACTGAGGGGTGGTCATAATAAAGTGGCTACTCAGTGTATAAGTTGACTTCAAACATCAAAAATTGACTTTCGGTCTACTGGTGCAGGATTTTTGGCCACGACTGTATCACTTATGAAGCATATATGCAAAATACAGGGTTACATGATTTAGGCTACTATTTAAGACTGTTTGTACTTGTCAGTAGTGTTGATCACAATGGGAAAAAGACAAAGCAACCTTTGGAGTTCGGTAAAGAATTCACGGTGGGTGCCTGCTGTAGCTGAACTGCCATTTTTAAAACAGCAGAGTTGTCTAGTTTCTCAAAAGGCGAGATATCCCGCGGCTTTAATCAGTGGTAAAATAACCCACACAGCTTGTCTAAGAGGGGTGACTGTGATGCAACGACAACTTGTCAGGAACAAGATCACCACGTCTAAGAAGATTTGTGCAAAGAAACAGGACTTCTGTGTGCAGCAATTGACCGAAGCATTCAATGATGGCTGCCAGCGACCCATATCTCAGCAAACTATGTGCAGAGAATTGAAGAGGATCAGTATTGGTAGTTGCATGCCCATACGGAAACCACTGATTACCGCAAAGAACCAGAAAGTTTGTCTACAATGGTGTCAGCTACATAGTGACTGGACACTGGAAAAAAGTCATGTGATCCAACGAGTTGTGGTACACCTTGTTTTTCACGAATGGTAGGCAGTGAGTTTGGTGGGAGCCCCATGAAACAATGGACCTAGCTTGCCTTGTAAACACAACTCGAGGTCCTGGAGGTGGAGTCATGGTGAGGGGCACATTCTGTTAGTACAGAACAAATCCCCTGAAACTGCTGGAAGATTGGGTGTCCTCTAAGGATTATCTGAACATTGTTGCTGATCAAGTCCATTGCACAAGATATGTTCACCAGTGGTTTAGAGAGCATGACAGGAACTTCCACTAACTTACCTGGCCACCACAAAGCCCAGATCTAAACCCCATTGAAAATGTATGGGAAGTGATAAGAAAAACAGATACAGGAGCAAAGTCCTGTTCCGTCAAATCTGAGCCAGTTAAAGGACTGTCTGGTGAACTCTTGTTATGCTGTAGGCATAGATGCACCTCTGGTGGAATCTATGCCAAACTGCACACATGCAGTAATTTGGGCTAAAGGAGATGCAACCTGGCATTGCATAAAAGTTTCTAATGTAGTGGTTGGTATGTGTATACCATGATGCATCTGACCACATCACTTTCTTCCATTGCTGTACTGTCCATTTGTAGGTTCTCAGCACCAATGTAAGTGGATTTTTTAAATTTTCAGACAGCTTTTGAAAACTACGTAATTTCTTTAACTCTCTATGCATGGTTTGGGTTGAAATGGACTGCTTCTGGCATTGGTTGAATTCAACAGCCAGATATTGCACACTTGACCTATTCTTCTGAGCTATCCTTCTCACAGCAGGATGGTCATGTCCAGTTTTCCAACTTATATGAAAGACCTGCTTGTCTTCTAGCCACTAAATACCTTGGAAATTCGTCTTTAGTTAATATCCATTTAATGTAATGGTTCAACTACTGCAACTTTTTACATGTTACCTTACTTTTGTGTCAAATGCATTTCTCGATTGGAAATGATTATAATTACTGCAAGAAATTAGATAGGCGAAGTTCGTTACGTACCTTTTTGGTTGTAATAGTTGTTGGTCTAGTCGTCATTGTGTTATTCTTCACTCGATTCTTGAGTCTAAACATTCTAAAAACAGTTGTTACATTCTTCGCGGAGGCGCACGTACTCCTTAGTCACACAGTTAAAAAAGGGAGATTATGCTATGGAGGAGCTTTCTTCCAGACTATTTTGGACCAGAATACTTTTAAGTCTGGAAATGTCGACAGAGGTGAGAGGGTTCGGAAATCTGGGTCTGGTACGATTCGTCCAATGGGACGATTGGTCCAATTCCGTCCTATGTGTCCGAAGTGCTGCTCGTGCTATAAAAGTCTGATCTGTTCTGATTCTATCTCCGACGTTATACGAAAGTACTGGTAGACCAAAGAATGTAAAATAATGTTGCATTTCATACGTAATATTGTGGTTACAGATTTTTTTTTTTTTTTTTTTTTTGGAATCGCGTTTTTTTGTTATACTGTCCTTGCTGCCGTATGAAGTTACTGATGTACGAGCCGTTCAATCAACTTCAATGTTTCTCTTTTGCATGAAATAATAAAAAATACTAGTTTTCCGTTTCTGTTTGTAGAATGCAGCGGGGTTCCGCCAACTGCCCAACGGAAACAACTGGTCGGGGTTTGGACAGAGACCTTTTCAACAGTTTTTATTCCAGCGATGTCATATTCATAACATTTACATATCAAATCAAGTTAATAATATTGCGCTTTTACTTAAACACGAAATACTAATTCATATGCCATAGGCCTAGGCCTTTTTAACAGTTTACATTCTACCGATGTCATATTCGTAACATTTACATATTAAATCAAGTTAATAATATTGCGCTTTTACTTAAGCACGAAATATTAATTCATAGGCCCTAGGCCAAAGCCTTTTCAACAGTTTTTATTCCAGTGATGTCATATTCATAACGTTTACATATTAAATCAAGTTAATAATATTGCGCTTTCACTTACACACGAAATATTAATTCATAGGCCTGCGGCCTAGGTGCCTTGCAAAGACCTCAGAAATGATACGATGAGTGCCTTTTATAAAGCTTTATAAAATGTTTACAAATACCAAATATCTAGGTTGTAACTTAAAATCTTCTAGAAAGGCCCGCAGCCTAGGTGCCTTGTAAAGACCTGGGAAATGATTCGATGAGTGCCTTTTATAAGGTTTTATAGAATGTTTACAAATGCCAAATATCTAGGCTGTAAATTGAAATCTTCTAAAAAGGCCCGGGGCCCAGGTGCCTCGTAAAGACCTGAGAAATGATAGGATGAGTGCCTTTTATTAGGTTTTATAACATATTTACAAATACCAAATATCTAGGCTGTAAATTGAAATCTTCTAAAAATGCCTGCGGCCTAGGTGCTTTGCAAACAGCTGAGAAATGCTCCATTGAGTGTCTTTTACCAGGTTTATGTAAAATGTTTACAATTACCAAATATACGGAAATTATCTTTCGAAAGGATATAAAGAGGAGAATAATTTAAATTATTATTCCTTTCTGGAAAATAAAAAAGTTTACCGTTGGTAAGATGATACCATTGGACGAATTGGCATTGGACCAATCATACCATTGGACGAATCGGCATTGGACAAATCGGACATTGGACCAATCGTCCCTTTGGACGAATCGGCATTGGACGAATTGTCTGGGACCGCGGAAATCCACTAGACCAACATAAAAAAATATCTGTTTAAAAATGCAATTCCTCCAAGAAGGGTAGTCATGACAAAATGAAACACAAAGGACTTAAATTAAGTATGAAACGTTAAAATACCTTAAGGCAGGATGTACAAGCACGAGTCATTCGAAAATTTCCGCACAAGAAAACTCAAATCACCAAAAACATCGTTGGACCTCTTGGCTGTATTGTCCAATGTATTTCGGCAAACTTGGTTGCCATCTTCTGGGACTTTGAGTCGCCCGTTCCTTCCGCAGTCCACACTGACTATGCCATGTAAAAAGTTGCAGCAGTTAAACCATCACATTAAACGGATATTAACTAAAGACGAATATGTTTTAAACATGTTTTTTCAGGTCTTATACAAATTATTTCTTTTGTTGGATGGATTGGGAAACGATTTTCCAGAAGAAATATTATGCATGGTAGGGATTTAAATCTTTAATATTTTCACTGTACACCATGTAGCCCTTCCGTTCAGAAAACTTGAAAATTTCCATCGTCCGGGAGCGGGAATCAAACCCGCACCTCCTGATTTCTGGTCGAGCATGCTAGACACTACCCAGGACAAGGAAATTCCAAGCAACTGAACATAAATATCTGAGAAACTTCAGATTTGCGCTAGTTGAAGCGATTCTGCCCCATCGTAGCGACTCAAGACCCTTTCTCACATCTTAAGGATGTAAGTCGGAAATTGCAGTGATGGAAATAAGTCATATACAAATTATTTCTTCTGTCGGATGGATTGGGAAACGATTTTTCTGAAGAAATATTGTACATGGTAGGGATTTAAATCTTTAATATTATTTCCAGCCAGCTTAACAACACTTTTTTCAGCGACGAGGCATGATTTCATTTGAATGGATATGTCAATAGCCAAATCACTCTCATATGGGCTGCGGAGAATCCAAACGCATCGCATGAGGTTGGACTTCACTGTCAGAAAGTTGGAGTTTGGTGCGCCATGTCTCGACGGCGAATTGTAGGGCCATTTTTTTTTTTTTTTTTTTTGACACAACTGTAAATTCCGCTGTGTATGCAGGCATCGTCCATCAATTTGTAGCGATGCTGGAAGAACACGAGCATTACTGTTGGTTTCAACAAGATGGAGCAATGTGCCACACATCAAACGACACAATGGAGATGCTCAGTCAGTTCTTCCACGGTCGATTGGACTCAAAAACTTTGACGGCCTCCCTCACCTGACACGAGTCCTCCAGACTTTTATTTGTGGGACTATCTGAAAGACACAGTTTACCACAACCCTAAGACGGTACAGGACCTACGGAACATCATTACAGCAGTGTGAGACATACCAGCCAACATGCTGAAAAGAGTGTTCGCCAACATGTGCTGTCGGGTGAATTTGTGTCTTCAACAGAATGGTGGACAATTCCAGCATCTAGTGTAAAGTGGTTTTCATTACCTGTAAGTATGAGTGTCAATATAACAGTATGTAAAAACAGTTATACATCACTATATTCGAGGTAGAAATATTTGAATTCAGAGTTCGGGGACTTTTGAATCACCCTGTATATGTTCTGTATATATAAGATCAGGGCCCCCGAAAAATATGACAACACAGGGCACCCAAAAGTGTTAAGACCGCACTGGTGATTCTGTTGTCTTCCCATTTAAGAATCTCTCTTTCTTTCTCTCTCACTCACTAACACACACACAAGTAACTTAGTTTATCATTTTGTTGTTCCAAAGTGAATTTCATGAATTCATTTGAAGGTTAAAATCTTTGATAATAAATTAGTGGAATTGTTGTGCACAATGAATAGGATGTCATTTATACATGTAGAAAATGAGAAAATGGAAGGTTTAATTAGAAAGTTGGCTTCTATTTTGCTTACATAGTATTAGTGAACAGCCCATTGCCAGTCAACTCTTTTGCTAATAAAAGTCATTTTTGAAATGCTTTTTTTTTTTCATTTAACACTTTTCTTTAATGACCCAGAAGACAAATGATGACTTCATTTGAAAATTTGAGGTAAAAACACCAATATAATTTCCCTTAATACCCATAAAGATTCAATTTGATTTAATAGTTTCAAACCATGTTGTTAATTACATTTTTTTTTTCAAATTAAACTTTTGGAAGTGCAAACATATGGACAAATGCAAACATGTTGAGATTTATCTTAGCAGGAAAATAAGACACCAAGAAAATTGAAAAGTGTGTATGGATTACTCTGATTCTTTTCAATATCTGTTAGCTTTTACCATAACAGCTAGCACATGTTGAAAATAACTTTTCTGACAGGACCAGTAGCAGTTGAAATTTCCTGGAACTGAAAATTCAAGTTTATAACTACTGAATAAGAAGCTCTTACATTTCAAAATGTATGAAAAGTTAATCATAATCACACAGCTACAGGGGGAAAAAAAATCAAATAGGACTTTTTTTCACCAAAACTGAATGTTAGGTACAGTGATATCACATCAAATGCAGATGCACATTATCAACACCTTAAAGAAACATATATTTATGCCTCCTCAGAGTAAAACTGTGCAAAGCAGAAAATGTGAAAAATTTTGCCAAAAGAAAAAAAAAAAAAGACACTTTCCATTCGTAAGTCTGATATTTTGCAAACTGTAAAATTATGTTTGTCACTCAGTGGGAAATTTGAACGTGCATGAACCACTGTCTTTATTTCTAGTATTATCTGGCTCATAAAAAAATTCAAATCCATACACTGATTTGTGGACATTATGTATACATACAGACAGACATACTTCCTTTCTTACCTACCCCCTCCCTCCCAAACTGAGAAATGACTAAGAGAGAGAGAGAGAATTGGCATTTGACAGTACAGAAGTGAATGCACAACTACACTACACAGAGACGAGTCATTGGACACTTCTCCAGAATCACAAAACGTAAGATACGCAAATTATTGCAGGATGGTACAAATGAAGTTATTGCTCTCCCAGAACATGTATTTATTTGATGGAAGGATGTCAGGATATGATGAATGCATAGAGTTTGACAGAGGTATTTCAAGGTTTGTACTCTTAGAAGCAAAATAAATTCAAGCACTTTTTAAAACAAAATTATCATATGTGTGTACTGTTGGTCATTCAATAAGCAGGTATTTTAGCGAGTTCAAACCATTACACTTAGCTGGAACGGACACACCTTCAATGACCTGCCTGTTACCCCCTGCAGCCCTGTTGGTTTATTTCATTAACTTTGAATTGCCCCTCTGTTGTGGTGTTTTTCAAAATAATTTTATTTTGTGGAATATTTTGAAAGGGTACATCCTTTTTGTATTCACCCTCCAGCAAGAAAACGTTTCTAACCCCAGTCAACAGAAGCCCATCATGATTCGCAAATACATTATTCCACTTATTTTACTCCCATGGCTACTCCATAGTGATGTCATAGCCAAGGTACCAGGTGTCCATGAGCTTCCCTGAGTTGAATGCAAGTTCTATGCTATTTTATCAACTTGGTGTTTTTACTATACAGAAATCACCTAAATGACTTTTTAGCACAAACAATTATTTTACACACACTCTTTCAAATCATGACTTAAAAACAAAACAAAATTTGGTAATAACTGATGACAGGGTGTTTCATAAAGAATGTCCCACTTTGAAAAGTGGATATCTCGGCAAACACGAACCACAGATGAATGCGACTCGTATCGTGTCTACGGGCATGGCGCAGAGTTTGTTATGACTTCCGCAAGATGGCAGCACGAGCATCCAAACAGCCGCTACACTTAGTGAGTGAGGAGATGGCGTTGAGGCAACAGAAGGCATTTTGTGTGCTCGAATTTAGCAAGACCAAGTCCGTGATTATGGTGCAGTGTGCGTTTAAATGGCGTTACGGCAGTGCTCCACCAGTGGGCAAAAATATTCATCATTGGCATCAACAATTTGAAGAAACAGGGTGTTTATGTAAGGGAAAGAGTCCTGGATGACCAACCACCTCAGCAACGAAGGAGCAACGAATTCACGAGGCGTTTCAGCAAAGCCCACGGAAGTCTACTCATCGGGCGAGCCGCGAACTTGCCATCCCTCATGTGACTGTTTGGCGTGTTTTATGACAACATTTGCTGCTGAAGCCGTACAGATTGCAACTAGTGCAAGCTCTTCGTGGAGGTGACAAAACACAATGAAAAGATTTTTGTGCAACTCTGTTAAGAGGACATGGAGGACGACACCGTCGTACAAAGGTTGACTTTTAGCGATGAAGCAACCTTTCATGTAAGTAGGAAAGTTTCGCGCCACAATGTCCACATATGGGGACTGGAGAATCCATATGAAACTCTCCAACATGAACGTGATTCACCAAAACTGAATGTTTTTTGCGCGGTTTCTGTTAGAAAGGTTTATGGCCCTTTCTTTTATGCGGACAACACGGTTACGGGCAACTCCTATCTTGCAATGCTGAAGGACTGGCTACTTCCACAGCTGCAGGATGACTCTGAAGATTACATTTTGCAGGTGGATGACTCTGAAGATTATATTTTGCAGCAGGATGATTCTGAAGATTACATTTTGCAGCAGGACGGCACACCGCCACATTGGAACCTCCAAGTTTGTCAGTTTCTAAACGACACATTGTCTCAGCGCTGGATTGGACACAGGGGACCCCATGACTTGGCACTACACGCTTGGCCTCCGAGATCTCCAGACATTACACCATGTGACTTTTTTTTTATGGGGATACGTAAAAGACCGTGTTTATATTCCCCCTTTACCCGCCAACTTGGATGAGCTCCAAACGAGAATCATGGCCATGGTAAATTCTGTGACTGAAGACACTCTCCGACGTGTTTGGGATGAATTCAGCTATTGGCTTGATGTTGTCCGTGAAGCAAGTGGAGGGCACATTGAGCATTTGTAATTGTGGTTGGTTGGTTGGTTAATTGATGTTAATGGCGCAAGGGCCAAGGTTGGCCAAAGAGCGCCAAACAAAAGACATCAAAACAAAACTAAATCAATAAAAAACGTACACAAGGTTAAAAACAGGCTGATGTGGTAAAAATGAAAAATGATAGTGAACAAGTTAAAATCTAGATAAGTTTTAAAAAAGTCAATATCTTGTAAAAACGAAAACACTGCATTAACGTCGCAGGCTTCGCCAATAATGGTTTGCAGCGTAGCTGCTCCTTCGTCCAACAGATGAGAGTGAAAATGACGAAAACGATGAGCACAAAACCGAACACAAGTACACAAAACATGAAGGACAGTGAGACGACAGTCGCATGCCTCACACACCGGGACACTCTCGCCACACAGCAAAAAGCGGTGAGTAAAACGACAGTGCCCAATGCGGAGACGTGCAAGAACAACTTCCTCACGCCGGTTCGTCCGCAAACTAGACTTCCATAGTCCGATCTGTGGTTTGATGGCATAGAGTTTATTGCTGCCCTGCTGAGACCACAGGGACTGCCACTCATCCAGAACAAATTCCCGGATCAAAGGCCGATAATCTCGGAAAGACAGTGACAGCCGAGCTGGCGACATGGAGGAAACAGACCTGGCAGATAGATCTGCCAGCTCGTTACCCCGGATCCCAACATGGCCAGGAACCCAACAGAATCGGACCAGGAATCCAGCACCTTCCAAAGTTCCAAGAAGACGACGGACATTACGGATGACAGGAGAGTCCGTGTCCTCCGGAGAAGATAAAACTTGGATGACGGACTGGGAATCGGAGCAAATCAAAGCGCGACGATGAGATCTAGACTGTATGTGACACAAAGCGAGGTGTACCGCACGCATCTCTGCCGAAAAGACGGTGGATTCAGGCGGAAGCCTCTCAGCATGGGAGGCATCGCCACACACGAATGCGGATCCAACAACCTCACCGGATTTCGACCCGTCAGTAAATACAGGCACAAAATCCGGGAAGAGAGACAGTATCTCGGCAAAGAGCTGCTGGTACACCAGAGCAGGAGTGGAAGACTTTGGCCACACACAAAGGGAAAGGTCAGCCGTTGCTTGAACCGGCTGCCAAGGCGGTTCAGTGTAGAACCGGGTCAAACCAATCCTTGACAAGTCTAGACCAGCATCGCGCACCAAGGTCGACAACCGAATCCCAAACGTCGGAACACAGGAAGGCCGGTGTGAGAATAGGCGGACACATTGTGGTTGGAAAATGGAGCCATGCAGTGGATGATCAGGAAGAGACTTCAACTTGGTGAAGAATTGAAGAGACAGCTGCTTACGTCGGATGCACAACGGCGGTTCATAGGCCTCGACATACAGGCTATGCACGGGAGAGGTACGGAAAGCACCAGTGCATAGCCGCAGAGCCTGGTGATGGACAGGATCCAGAGGCCGCAACACGGAAGGACGTGCCGAACCGTACGTTATGCAACCGAAGTCTAACTTTGACCGAATCAGAGAATGGAAAATGCGAAGCATTGAGCACCTGTCGGCCCCCCAAGATGTTCGAGAGAGGACCTTCAGGATACTCAAGGACTTCGTGCACTTCACCTTTAAAGACTGGATGTGAGGTCGGAAGGTGAGTGCTCGGTCAAATGTTAGCCCAAGGAACATGACTTCTGACACCACAGGGATGGTTGAACACCCCAGACGGAGGTTAGGGTCTGGGTGAAGACCCCGTTTGCGGCAAAAATGCACGCAAACGGTCTTCTGGAAGTCGAGAAGCCAAATCCATTGTGGGAGGCCCAGGTAGAGATCTTATTAATGGCCGACTGCAGCTGCCGCTCAATGGTGCGCATGTTGACAGATGCGCAAGAGATCTGCAGATCATCCACGTACATGGAGCCACGAACCGACGGAGGAAGTAGAGTGAAAATATGATTTACACGAAGGATGAACAATGTCACAGAAAGAATGGAGCCTTGAGGGACACCCTGCTCTTGTGGGTATAACGCAGAGAGGGTCGATCCGACGCGCACACGGAACATCCGGTTCTGGAGAAATCCGGCAATGAAGGTCGGCAAATTTCCCCGCAATCCGCAGTCACGCAGATCACGGAGAATGCCGTATCTCCAGGTTCGATCGTAAGCTTTTTCCATGTCGAAGAACACGGAGACCATGTGCTGACGCTTCGGACAAACGCCTCCCGGACAGATGTCTCAAGGCGAAGATGATGATCGGAGGTGGAACGGAATTTCCGAAAACCACTCTGATGAGGCGAAAGAAGGTGACGTGATTCCAAATAAAAAACGAAACGAAAATTGATGATGCGCTCTAGAACTTTGCAGAGGCAGCTCGTCATAGCAATTGGTCGGTAGTTCAACGGGTTAGCGGGATCTTTACCAGGTTTGAGAACAGGAACGACAATGGCAGTGCGCCAAGATTCGGGAAAGTCACGCTCGTGCCAGATCCTGTTAAACGGGACCAGCAGACAGTCAAGAGAGGACGGAGAAAGGTGCTTCAGCATGTCATAATGGATGTTGTCCGGTCCGACAGATGTTCGGCCGGACCGATTCAGGGCAATCTTCAGTTCGACGGCAGTCAGCGGGCTGTTATAATCGGCAGCGGAAAACGGGCCAAAGGAAACCTTGGACCGTTCAAGCCGCGGCTGTACCTGCCGGAACGAAGCAGCGTAATTGCGGCTGCTGGACACCGAAGAAAATGCGGCGCCCAGACAGTCAGCAATACCCTGAGCGTCAGCAACCGTTCCTCCACCACTCTCAAGAATGGAGATTTCCCCAGAAGGGTACCTACCCCGAATCTTGCGGATCCTGTCCCAAACGATCTTAGAGCTGGTAGTGGTGTTAATCCCGGATACGTATCGTATCCAAGATTCCCGTTGGCTACGACGACGGACCAAACGCGCGTAAGATTTGGCTCTCTTGAAAGCAAGTAGGTTCGCGTCGGTGGGGTACCGACGAAACCTACCCCAAGCCCGATGTTGGGCCTGACGAGCTGCCTTGCAAGTGGAATTCCACCAAGGTCGCGGACAACGTGGAAGTGTAGTCGAAGACTTAGGGATGGTAAAGTCTGCCGCGAGCACAATACAATCCGTAACCGCCGCAACAGCTTCATCGATCGTACCCGAGGTCACCATGTCTGGAGTAATGGTCGCTGAAGCCGTGAATGAGTCCCACTTGGCGCGATCGATAGCCCATCTAGCAGGGCGAGTAGGATGACGGTACCCCGTCACCTGCTAGACGGAGAAAGATGGGAAAATGATCACTGCCAAGGGGATCATCAGACACGCTCCAGGACCAGTCAGGATATAACGATGGCGAACTCAAGGACAGATCAATGGCTGAGTACGAGCGGGTGGGTTCATGAAAATAAGTGACTGCCCCGGTGTTGTGGAGACAGAGGGACGTGTTGGAGAGAAGGGACTCAACAACACGGCCCCTGGAGTCACGAGTGGTAGAGCCCCACAACGGATTGTGTGCATTGAAATCTCCGAAGATGAAGAAAGGAGGCGGCAGCTGGTCGACTAAATCTTCCAGATCCGAAAGGCTCACTGCTGCATTCGGTGGCATGTAAATGGAACACACTGTGAACAGTGTGTTCACAGACAGTCTCACTGCCACTGCCTGCAAAGATGTCCGAAGGACAACTGCAGTGACAGGAATACCATGAGGAACAACAACGGCCACTCCTCCGCAGGCGATGACACCTTCCTCATGATCTTTGCGGAGAAAATGGAATATCTGCGCAGCGGAAAAGTGTCCGTTGTTCGAAGCTTAGTTTCCTGGAGGCAAACGCACACAGGTGTGTGCGAAGACAGTAAACCTTTCAGATCATCAATTCTAGGTCGCAGACCTCGGCAATTCCACTGAACGAGCGTAGCCATAATGAAAAATAAAAGGAAAGGATGAAAACGAAAATGACAGACGACTAGAATGTCTCCGAGTCGTCCATCAGCTCCTGACCATCTGCAATGTCCGGAGGCAACACAGGGCTGTGCTTACTCACACAGGGCCGCGCTACCGGGGGTCTTTGTGGTGTTACCGCTCTGTTTCGAGGGGGACGATCCTGGTTTTACCTTTGCCGGCTTCTTCCTAGATGCGCCCTGGGACTGTGTCCCAGTGCTGGCAGAGGATGTTGTCTGCACAGAGGATGTTTTAGGCGTCGATGTTGATGGCGCCTTGGATTCAATGCGGCGAGACTTCAGAGCCTCCATTCCGGCAGCAACGATGTCCCCAAAATCATAAGGACACCGCGCTGGGAGGGACACATCAGTCTGCACCGCAACAGTAGCCTTCTGGACCACAACCGATGCATAGGAGCGCCGGCCTGTTGGTAGAGGAGCTATCCGCCGTCTGGCTTCAGGATAAGACAGATGTTCTGTCGTCTTCAGGTGTTGGATAGCCTGCTCCTCGATCCACTTTGGGCACTGCTTAGAAGAAGCCGGGTGAGAACCCTCGCAATTGACACAATGATCCGCCTCAGCGGAGCAGTCCGCCAAAGAGTGTTCAGGCGACCCACAGCGTCCACACTTCGCTACATTACGGCAAGACTGCTGGGAGTGACCGTAATGCTGGCACTGAAACATCTCAAGGGGTTCGGAATGTACGGGCGAACATCGAGCCGCAAATACCCCGCCTTGATGGAAGTCGGCAGGGTAGGGGAGTCAAAAGTGAGCACGATGTTCCGGGAGGGAATAGACTTCCCATCCCGCCGGAAAAGAATGCGGCGAACCCCAGTGACATGTTGTTCCCAAGTTCTTCCAGCAATTCCTCATCGCTGCATTCCAGCAGGTCGCGAGAGTTGATAACACCGCGAGAGGAATTGAGGTAACCATGGGGAGATATTTGGACTGGAACGTCCAGCAGAACGGTCGTCTCCAGCAAGGTGGCACTGTGACGAGGATTGGAAGTCTCCACAAGAAGATCCCCTGACGGGAGCTTCTTGACACTCTTAGGTGAGCCCGCAACGGCCTGAAGAGCCTTATTAATCCAGAAAGGACTCTTCGAACCGAGGGATTGTGCTGGATCAACAGAATGAATAAGAAGAAACAGAGCGTTGCAGTTGGAACTGAGTAGTTTCTTAGTGGAGGAGGGCGACCCATCCTCCACACGGCGCTTCAAAGGAACAGCATGGGAAACACTTTTGTTTGCCATTAAGAAGAAGAAAAGATTCATCCGCCGACCTCCCCACCCACTACCGAGCCCAACGAGGGAGAGCCGGAGGTCCGCAAGCCCAAGAGGACGCAGGACACGGCTCTAGGGATAGTCAGCGGATATAGCAAGTTGGTAGGGCAGACACACGCTCAGCGTGCACCCAGACTTTCCCGTGCCCGGAGAACACCCCTTTGGCATGCCCACCCTACCCCCCAACTCACCCAGCCGAACAGAACGACAAGCCGCTAGAATTCTGGACGCAACCCGGCCACAGACTTCCTGACCAGGAGTGGGTTAGCTCCCAGCCTCCCGTTTAGGGTGAAGCAGAGGGCAAAGAGGAGTGTTGGCCTCTGGAGACACTACAACCCGGCCCCCAAACACCTCAGCCTCCAGCATCCTCATTTCCACCTGTACGGGTCACCGCACACGGCAAACATGCAGGTAGGTCTAAACTAACCAGCTCCGGAAAAACAGAAAATATAACAGAAAAGAGAAAAGACAGGGAAGTGAACGAGGAACAAAAACCCGGAGCTGGCGCCTCATCACAACCTCAGCAGCCTACAACTGAGGCGGGTACATGTCATTATATGAACTTAAGACGAAAAAAGCAAAACAATAAGAGAAAATCGGCTCGGGCCGTGGGGACGCCATCCCCATCAGCTGGATGAACAGCTGTCCCTTCGGTGATGGTATCGTTCAAGAGTAAACGAAAAGTACTCCGTCACAAGGTGAGCTCGGGCCGTGGGGCGCCGCTCCCCAAATAACTGGAAAACCAGTTATCCCCGTGCGGGGTTGTAATTGTGGTGAGTGAAACTTTAGACCTTCCTTCATACTTAGCTCTTTGTTTTGTAACTATCCCACATTTGCCTTATTAAATATACTACTTTGAAATCGGGTCATTCTTTTTGAAACACCCTGTACTGTAAATTTCACAAAATTATGGGATTTACTCAGGAATAAAAGGATATTTACAGCCGAATTTTCAGATAGCACCCCACCTTCCTTGGGACTACAACTATAGTAGGTGTTGCCATTCGTGAGCTAAATTCCAACCTTTCAAATAATTTAACATTGTACCCGAAAATTCGACTCTAAGTAATATCCTTTTATTCCTTAGTAAATTCCATAATTTTATGACATTTATAAAACAATTGTTTTCAATTACATAGTCTTGAACTTTTTCAAGTACTTTTAAAGACTTGAAAAAGTTCTTTTACTCTTTTTCAAGGACTTTTCAAGGTTTTTAAGAAGTGTATGAACCATGTATTATTGTAGGGTGACACACCAGTGACCTTATGAGGAGAGAGAAAATCAGTTAAGCATTCTTAAGCCATCTGTGTTGGATGTAGTGCATTGCTGGCAGAGTAAAGGTGTCCCATAACCACCGAAACATACTAGGCAGACCACAAAATTTGATTGAATGACAAACCATCAGAGATTAAAGAGACATGTGAAAAGCTCTTAGAGTGTGTATGGCTGAAGACATGTTTTTAGGTATCACAAGGGCTTCTGGTATCCCTGTTTGAACACCTGTGGGACGATTTGGAGTTTTGTAGCAGGACTTCAGAAAATTATCCTACTTCACCTCAAGAGCTGGCATAGGCATTAGAAGAGGAACGAAAATGCATTCCACCAGATACTTTCCAACATTTAGTGGAACGCGTGGATGGAGGCATAACACATATATTCAGGCCAAAGGTGGACGAACTCGGTACTAAAAATTCTTCAAATAAAAGATCTTCTTTGTTTATGATACAGGTGACATTTTTCTATATAGTGTACATATGAATCATTACATTGTTTAATTTAAATCAAAGTTCAAAACCTGAGGAAAATGAGTGAAAGTGTGAGTCAATAGATCAACAATGCATCTTTAACAATTTTTAAAGAAAAAAACTAGTACAAGAACATTTGCCATAGTAGGCTGTTCTTACTGCCTTCGACAGTTCTCAGGTCTTACAAAGTCATTGATAGGAATCAGCTAAGAGTAGGTTGAACACATTAAGTGCAATGCAATGGGTAATGCTGCAATGTCTTTAAAAGAATTAACAAATGTTTCTATACATGGCTGATGAGTATTTAGGTCAGAGGTTTACTCTAGGCATTTTTCACACAGCTGTCATGCACCCTGCCTCCTTTATATTTGAAAATCCTGCTCTGCCTTGCCCACTCTGAAACTGTATTACATGTGTGCATATTACGATGTGCAACTCTATTCTAGTATGCTAGGGAAAGTGTTTGGAAAGGTCATTATTGATAAGGTAAGAGGTCTTACATCAGATAAAGTTTGGGATGTTCAGAGTGGTTTTATGCCTGTTAAGGGCTGCACTAATTAAATTTTTGCTTTATACATGATGATCGAAAAGTATCTGTGTATTGGTAAGAAAGGTTTTGCTGCCTTCATTGATTTAGAGAAAGCTTATGACCAAGTAAATAAGATACTTCTGTGGAAGGTACTGAATAAATATGGTATTACTGGGAATCTAGTGTGAAAGCCATGTATACTGACAGTAGAGTTTGTGTATGAGTGAGTGGTGTTGTACCAAAATGGTTTTCTATTGGTAGAGTCAGACAAGGTTGTGTAATGTCACCATGGCTGTTTAATATAATATATTTATAGATGTGTGCATGCATGGATGCCAAAATGGACAATACTTTTACATTATCTACCCAAATCAGCACAAAGCCATATGCTGAATCGAGCATATTTTTATGTGGCTTCTTTGGACATACTCATCAACATTGCAGGTAGAGCACTTTCTTTTTATATATGTAATTCGGAGTGTGCTGTTTGGTATATTGATATAAATAACTTTTATGTGTCAATGTGAATAACTTTTACAGTCCATACAATGTTCAATGTATGTCGATATGAATAACTGTTAAGACGCATTATATGTTGGAGGTCATGTCGGAGGGGTATGTTTGCACCAAGAACAACGTGATGAACAGTAAACGTTTATATGTTAATATAGTAATGGACAATACTGGTTTATGGCTTTGTAATATCCATGGGTGCAGATTGCTGATGACACAGTCCTGTAAGGCCAAAAGTGAGTTGCAGATTATGTTGTCCCGGATGTACAAAGTTTGTATGAAATTCAAACTGACTATAAATAAGGTTATGGTTTTTGAGTGAGGAACTGTTAGTACTGAATGAATGACAAGTCTAAATGGCACAGTGATTGAGTTTGTGTATTTAGGCAGTATGTTTGACAGAGAGAACAAACTAGATGGTGAAATTAGTAGGAGAGTGAATTCTTCATTAAAAGTCATAGCAGCCTTAGGAGGATTTCACAATAATGATGGTTTCTCAAGAGAATCCCCAAATGGCTGTGTATGAAAGTGTAATTGCTCCTACTCTGATGTATGGCAGTGAAACCTGGATACTGCAGAAGAAACATAGGAGTCGTTTATGTGCTGGAGAGATGCGTTACTCACATGTAGTTTGTGACAAGACACTCTCTGATCATGTGAAGAATGAAGATGTGTTGCAGATGTGTAATGTGAGGAAAAATATTGTCAGTAAGGTGGAGACTAATATTCTTAGTTTGTTTGGCCATGTTGAAAGAACGAGTGATGAGATGCTTAGTAAGAAAACTTTTTCAGCCCAAGTGGCAGGAAAGATGGTAGAGGATGGCCAAGGAAATCATGGGAGTACCAGATTCAGGAGTGTCTGCATGAGAAAAAAGATTAGGAGCATGAAGTACAAAAGGTCTTGTGTACGTTATGCGATGAATGCCAGTGAAGCTCTGTGTGCCAAGATTGCTGTAAATAGAGATGCTTAATACAGCAACAGTAAGTAAATACTCAGTTAAACATTTATCTGGTGGACTTTCTTTCTTTGTAGAGCTAACCTCTGAATCTCAGAGAATAGCTTAATGTGATAGATTGATTGATGAACTTTATTCCATTTATACCAGTCAATCAATAAATAAAGAACTACAGCTTCTTAGATATATAAAATGCTTTTTTCTTTTTCTTCAAAGTCTGTGCTTAGCCCTTTTAAATTCTTGAATTAATCCTTGGGTTATGTGTACAAGATGAAAAAAAGTTACAAATGGAATATGACCAGAAGTAACAAAATATTTGCATACCAAGTCAATCTGATTATTTCAAACCTTTTTGGTACCCCTTTGGTTCCTTAATTTCCATAGCTAAATACTGTCATTCAAATAACCTAATTTAAAACTATAAGATTTTGTGCTGTACTTTTATTCAGTCTTTCTTGAATGGACGTTTATTCAAGAATCTTTCCTACGTGACATACCTGAGGGTTGTGTGACATATATACCATGAAAACAAATACATAAAAATGCACAGCATACTGCTTATATTTCTTTATTTCAAACTTTAGCGTAGCATAAACTGTTTAAAGAATGAATAAAAGAATGTTGACAGTGCTTCAGTTTCAGGCCAAGGAAATGCTGGGCAAAGGTTCAGGAATGTCTAAAGTTAAAGAGCATAGTATCAGACATTTTGTGTTTTATTAGATGCACACCATGCCATGATCATGTGAAAGATACATCAGCTGTAAGCATCATGTCATTTTATTTTCATTCTCTTACTTCTTCCAAGTTAACCCCTAGGTCTGTGATTAACTTAATTAATGGGTATGTACAAATGAATAAGATGATATGTACTAAAATAGTTACATCTTCAGAAATGTAAATTGTTCATATGTAATGTGTAACTAAATTTCATTTTCAGTTAAATGCACAGTTACAAGGTTCTTACTTATTTTATATAAACCCCAATCACAGGACCAACAACTTTCCTAAAAATCAATTAGATACTTCCCTTTCCCCAAAACAAAACATAAAATATAATTCTGAACACAACTTGAAGGCTTTGTGTGACTATAAATTTTGAAAAAAATCTGGAAAAAATTTCACACACCTGTTTCTGAATACATGACATTTAAATAATTCTAGTCATCAATGTGATGCAACGAACCTATATTTATAAAAAAAAAAAAAAAAAAGGAATAGAAATTGAGAAAAATCAAAATTCCATCATCAATGACTACAGAGGTTTGTCCCTGCCTAACATCTGGCAAGATTTAGTGAAAAATAACCATTAAACAACAAAAGACTGCTTTGAAGAAGTCTCCAAAAATGTGAGTTTTTAATTTAAATATTTCCTAGAAGGAAAAACCCATATTAGATGTTTGATTAAGTGTTTAAATTCATCAGTTTAACCTTTTTTTTTTTTTTTTTTGACATTACAACGTATGGTTTTGTATGGATGTGAGACATGGAACAATAAACACAAGATCTACAACAATTCAAAAATCTTTGAAAGAAGAATTTTGAAAATTTATGGTCCTATTTTTGACACTGAAGCAAGATGAGTAGGGAGGAAGGCATAATGAAAAAGTATATGAAAAAAAGAGCATAACTGAAGTAATGAAGGCCAGACAACTGCAGTGGAGTTAGCATGTGGCTAGAATGCCATAAGTTCCATAGATTTGAGCTGGACTATAGACCTATGAGTGTGAGACCTACAGGAAAATGAAGGATTAGGTGGGAAGATTGTGCGACAGGAGATGTGACAGAAACAGCAAAAAGAGCTGACTGGAGAATACTGGTGGGATATTAAGAAGTCTTTAAGAAAATATTGAAAGTAAAGGGTGGTGACTTGGGACCAACAGCGTCATATCTTACCGCTCCAATCTGAGCTGACAAAGTGGCAATGGAATCACACGGAAACAAAAAATGTCCAGCGCAAAACTTGTGAACTGCAAAGCCAGTGTCAAATACATTAAAGTAAACACATGGGCAGAAGTGAAAATAATTCACAGTAGTAGTGCAGCAACAATGCTAATTAAGTTCATTAATTACAGTAATACCAAAACTTATCAGTGTTTCTTTTACATACAACCTCTGCCATTTAAAGAGATGTTTGAAATCTAAAACATTTATAATTATTTTTTTAATCACACAAGAAACAATAACTTTTTATTTTACTAGTAGTAGTAGTAAGAACAGAGCACATTTAAGGAGGCAGGCCTGGGGGCTGGACAGTATTTTGGGGGCCCAGTATTAGTGGCACATCTAGGATTTCGCTATGGGTAGATGAATAAAAATACCCAGGAGAAAACATTCCCAAAATATGATAAGGAAGCCACAAAAATATCCCCTCCGTATTGAAGTGTGTATCCCATGATTCATGGACAAATCAGTGGTAGCAAGAAAATGTAAAAATGCATGGTTCAAATTGTTGAAACTATATCGAAGTAGTGGGCAAAATAATATGATCCAAATATCATGATTCAAGCTAATTGTTAATATATGAAAATTTACCCCAATTACAGATGTGTACGAAACAACTTCTTTCGAAAGATTTGAGGATGGACTGGGGACGACTATACTTTTTGGGGACTCCTCCAAAAAAGCAGAAAGAAATAGAATTTTTTTTCACAAGGCAGTTTCTTATACGAGGGCTGTACGGAAAGTAATGCAAAAGTGGTCATAACTTTTTTATTAACTGACAAAGGTAGTTTAAAATTGCACATGTTGGTAGAGTAACTCTTCCTCTACAGTAACCATTCTTCTTCATTGCAGATCTGAAGGAGAGAAGGGTGGAAGTCTGCTCTGATCTGCTGGAAGCATTTGAAGCCAACGAAGACACAATTTTTCCCAATCTGGTGACAGGGGATGAAACTTGGGCGTATCTTTACGATCCGGAAGTGAAGAATCAATTCATGGAATGTTGTCACACCTCTTCACCAAGGCAAGTTCAAGAGCCAGCGGTCAGCACAGAAAGTCATGGTCACTGTTTTTTGGGATGACAGGGGTGTCATTCTTCTTGACTTTCTGGAACGTGGCCGCAATGTGACCAGCGAGCGGTACATTGAGACACTCAAGAAGCTTAGAGAAGCCATAACGAGGAAAAGACCGAACAAGAATCTGAAAAGGATCCACATTCACTGTGACAATGTGAGACCACACACATCTTTAGCAACAAATTAGGCTGGTCAGTGGTCCCCATCCACCGTGCAGCCCAGATCTGGCACCCTCTGACTTTTACCTGTTCGGTCCAATGAAGGACAGTCTCCGGGGACAATGATTTGATGACACCAACGAGGAGAAAATGGCTGTGAAGAAGTGCGCACAACAGTCCACATCCAATTTTTTTCAAAGAGGAATCGAGAGTTGGGTTTAACGATGGCACAAATGCATTATAGAGAAAGAGTTACTTTACCAACATGTGCAATTTGAATGACCTCTGTCAGTTAATACAAAAGTTATGCCTACTTTTGCATTACTTTCGGTAAAACCCTAGTAGTTTTTGCTGTGCTATCTGAAAAAACAAAAACAAAAAAACTGTAGAACTCTGTCGATTCTTCAAGCATCCTGCATAATTTTGGGGTCCCTTGAAAATGTGGGGCATAGGGCTGCAGCCCCCCCTCTTAAATGGACTCTGAGTAAGAACCTTGTTGACTGAGCAAAAACAGACTGTGCTGCAGTATTTTAATCAAGAACAATTTGAGTAGGAGCTTATGAAGTTATAATTGACAAAGTCCAGACAAAAATCCTTTTTGTTCCTAAGTGCAATGAAACATCACAGAGGCATTACCTTGTTTGGGTCAGACTTTAAACAAATGTTATATGACTACCCTGATTGCTTGAGAGACAGACACAGAAAGTAAGTTGTAGAGTTGTGTACAATTCATCATGTAACTTCTATAAATGTAATAAATAGGCTCAAATATATATTTTTTGCATAGCTTTAATGGTTGTTCCACCATTATGGTAAAATTCAAAATTTACACCCAATGCTTTAATAAATGTACAAACTTTATGTTGCAAAAGGAAATGGAATAGTAAATGGGAAAAAAAAATTTGAATTTTTTTTTTTTTTTTGAGGATATCCAATATCTGTTTTATTTTCATAAAATTTGGGGCATGTTACTAAAAAATAATAAGAACAAATTATTTTAACTGTCTGTTTTGCTTTGTATACAATTTTACATAATAAGATATTGCCATTTTTCCATCACTTTATTCACATTTTTCAACATCATTTCAATGTCCTTGGTTTTAAATATTTTCTCTGTGTTTCACCGCAGAGACAAAAACACTACTATGAATCACCATATGTTCCTTTAACAATAAAGTGATGTAAATACGAAAGCCCTTTTTTGTCTTTTTTCAGTACAAACATGCAACAGTCTGATTTCTGGTCAGCGGTATATCACATAACAAACGCAACACCAAAATATAAATTATGTCTAATAAATTCTCTGAACAAGTGTTTCAAGACATTCTATTATTATTATTATTATTATTCAGTGCATACTTTACATACAGGAAGAGAATATATACACAACCTTTATGTACCATCTACTACCACATTAAACATCTGTCATAACCGTAAGTGTGCATCTAAGTCCGAGGGATGACCGTTGACCTCTCGCCTGTCCTTAGCAAAATATTGTTCATGCAAATTTAACACATTAGAAGCAGACACAGCTGCAAGCTTGTGTGCCATTGGAGAGGAAGTTCTATTGGCAGGGAATCCTGTGTGATTTTGCACAGGAAAGGTGCATGGTATGAGAGGAGGGGGATCCCATTTAACACTGGGGGAGCCCCTGCCTTGGTCCTACTAGAAGAACTACACAAGCTGTTGAGGTATGGACTGACTGGGGGAGAAAAGAAACTAGATGCAGAAGCTGGAGGAAGCGCTGGAGGAGTCATATATGGAGATTCGTTAGCCCTCAAAGGCGGAGGAAGAAGTTTCGAGCGGTCGTAAGCGGCGGCGGCTGCTGCTGCCACCTGCTCCAACTCCATGGCTGTTGAAATCTGTCTGGAGAGTTCAGTGTTACTGCACCGATCACGAGGAGACATCACAGATGCAAGTGGATCAAACCTCCTATCAGGTTCTGGCACAGGAGCTCGACCTTGTAACATCTCTCTGGTCCTGAAGTGATCCACGCTTGTACCAGCCAGAGTCGTCACAGTAGGAGAAGGTGTTAAGGGCCCCCATAGGGGAGAAGTCTGAGAGTGAGATAGAGGGTCCTTTGCAGGAGACGGCACAAGGCCATGTGGTCCCATTACACGGGCATGCTCCAAGGAATTCAAACCCAATGCCACAGAGCCATGAGGAACAGTTCTTGACATGTGAGCAGCCATTGCCTCAGCTTCACCCTGGGGGATGCTACTTGGCCTCTTGCGTACCCTGTCGTCCATTGTTCCTGGAAGACCTGACACAGAAGTCCTAATGCTTCTGACGGGTGGTTCATCATCCTTTCTCTCTTGTTTCACCTTCACTTCAAGTCTAGAGTTATAGACATGCCTTTCTAAGGCACTGTCATATTTCACTGGGTTGGTGGCAACTTGAACAGGAGAACGCACAATGTCCCTGGCTCTTTCCCATTCTCTAGCATGATGAGGATGAGGATGAGGGTGATGATGATGATGGTGATGATGATCCCTGATATCACCATTAAGAACTATTGCTGACTTTGTGAGTTGGTGTTGAAGTCGAATTTCCCTGTCCCTGAAAAACATACAACATGTATTAGTACAACAGCCAGAATACTTTACACATTTAAAGCACATATATGTATAATAAGTACACACTATATTTGGGGAGCATTATATAGCACTTTTGTTGATTAAAACAATATTTTCCATATTTTGCATGCACATAGAGACAGTGTTCTAAAAATCCATGTGCATACAGTAACAAAATAAAGTACTCTCAGTTCAAAAGAATCCTGTAAATTCATTTATCAATGATTTTAAGGCTTTACATTGTTCTAATGGTTTCATTGAAATACAGTAACTGAAATGGATCACTAGCCCTAAGACAACCTTATTCCAATTAAACTTCTATAAAATGAAACATTGAACCAGATCAAGACCAGATCACTAAATCCCATCAAAACATTATTAATAAAAAAAAAAATAATATATATATATATACCATCATCATCATCATCATTGTCAACCATTATCAATCCACTGCTGGACGAAGGTCTCCCCAAGTTTCCTCCACAACCGTCTGTCTTGTGCCAGTCTCCTCCATGTCACTCCTGCATACTTTCGAATTCCATCCACCCATCTCCCATGTGGTCTTCTTCTGGGTCTTTTCCTGTCCCTTGGAATCCAATCTAAAAATCTAAAATTTCAGCTGTCCATCGATGGTCTGTCCTTCTGGCAGTAGTTATGTCCAGCCCATTGCCATTTCAGGGATTTAACTCTGATCATGATGTCTTCCATTCTTGTCATTTTTCGAATCCACGAGTTCCTCTTCTTATCTCTCCTGGTTACACCAAGCATGCACCTCTCCATGCTTCTTTGAGTTGTCTGCAGCCTTTGTATGCCTCTTTTAGTTAAGGTCCACGTCTCTGCACCATACGTAAGCACTGGAAGGATGCATTGACCAAACACTTTTCTTTTAAGACATAATGGCATATTGCTCTTGAAAATTATGCTGATTCTTCCAAAAGCTCTCCAGGCAAGTTTTGTACTCCGATTAATTTCTTCATCAATGTGACCTTCACTTGATATCTGCTGTCCAAGATAAACGGACGTGTCTGTTATCTCCAGCTTTTCTCCATCAATCGATAAATCTTCATTTCTTGTAAAAGCATTGAACACCACTTTTGTCTTCTGAAAGTTCATTTTTAATCCCACTTCTTTACTCTTGTCAGCAAGTTCCTGGATCATACTCTGCAGCTCTGATGGGGTAGTTGCAAAAATGACATCATCAGCAAAACGAAGGTAAGTTAGATAATCTCCATTAATCTTTATCCCTTTGTTTTCCCAGTTCAGTGATTGAAAGACATTTTCCAATGTGGCATTAAAGAGCTTCGGAGATATGGTGTCACCTTGTCTCACTCCCTTTCCAATTTTTATGTGTGTTGTATTTTCAAACAGCCGAATCTTTGCATTTTCATAGATGTTATTAATAATATTAATGTATGCATCTTCAATACCGCAGGATTTCAGAGCCATTGTAACTGCTGATGGTTTCACTGAATCAAAGGCTTTTTCATAATCGATAAACGCTATGCACAATGGAAGTTCATATTCCCTCGCTCTTTCAATTAGTTCTCTCAGTACGTGGATATGATCTATAGTGCTGTAGCCACTCCTGAATCCAGCTTGTTCTCTCGGTTGAGCCATGTCCAGTGTTACCTTCTAGCGGTGTGAAAAAGTGAAAAAACTTTAGTGAAGATTTTATAAACCACTGATAGGAGGCTAATAGGTTTGTAGTTCCTGAGATCCTCAATGTCACCTTTTTTATGTAGCAGGATCATTGTAGCGTTGTTCCAATCCTCAGGAATCTTCCCTTCATTAAGGCATTGAGTGAAAATTTGGGCGAGTACTGTTTCGATTTCTCCACTTGCTTCTTGTATGATGTCTACAATAATTCCATCTTCTCCTGGAGCTTTTCCCCGCTTCATGTTCTTGATTGCATGTGCAACTTCTGCTGGGAGAACAGGAAGAACTTTCATGATGTCTGGAGTACATGTATCATCCCTTTCATATAATTTGGAGTAGAAATCTTTCACTCTTGTCAAAATTTTGCCTCTATTTCTTGTTACAGAACCATCTTCTTTTCTCAGTGCCATAATCTGTTTTCTTCCTTTACTGAGATGTCCCTTTGCTATCTTTAGGCTTTGGTTGTTTTCAATTGCTTTCCTCACTAGTTCACAGTTGAATTTCTTTACATCTTCAGTGATACTTTTTCGTACTGTCTTACATAGCTCTATATATTCCACTTTGGAAATCACATCTTCTTTAGTTGTCCTCATCTCTCTTCTTTTTTGCATCAACATTTTGTTTTTTCCTGATAATTTGTTCACATGCAACTTGTTCTTAGACCCAGCTAATTTTGTTGCTGTTTCCATAAGAGCTTTGGTTACTTTTATGTTAACTTCAGAAATATCCACTTTTTCTGATGTTAGGCCCTGTAAAGCAGAGAATCTGTTCTTCAGTTCCAACTTGAAGGTATTATGGTGTTTTTTAAGGTTGGTTATGTCAATACATTTTGTTTGTCTTATGAGCTTGCCACGTCCGAGTTTAGTGTTGAGGTGCATCTTACATCTCACCAATCTACGGTCACTACCTGTGTTAAACTTGTTTATTTATTTATAGAAGACTGCAGCACACTGCAGTCTTCTATGACGAATTTTTTGTGACACATAATAAAATCAATTTCACTTGTTGTCCCATTTGGATGTCTCCATGTCCATTTCCTGTGTGGCTTTTTCTTGAAAAAGGAGTTCATGATGAAAAACCCTTCTGCCTCTGCAAACTCAACGAGAGTATTTCCATGTTGGTTTCTGTTGCCGTGACCGAATTTACCTACTGAAGTTTCATTCTGTTGCCGTTGCCCTATTTTTGCATTGAAATCTCCCATAATTATCTTCAAGTGCTGCTTACCTTTATTATTTAGACGGCAAATTTCCTCATAAAATTCTTCAATTTCTTCTTTAGGATGACTTGTGGTGGGTGCACAAGTTTGAATAATCTGAGCCTGGTATCTTCTCGAGAGTTGTATAACGAGTCGTGCAGCTCTGTCAGAGGAACTTTCAACTTCTACAACTTTATCCTTCAGTTTCTTGTTTATTATAAATCCAACACCACTAGTTCTGCCAGTATCTGTCCCACGATAGTAGAAGAGATGTCCACTTTTCAGTTCAATGAGATCTTCTCCTTTTCTCTTTACCTCACTTAGCCCGACGATGTCCCACTTGATCCTTTGTAGTTCCTCTTCCAATTCAAGAAGCCTTGAATCAGAAGATAGGGAGCGTCCATTATACGTAGCCAAGGTCAGCATCAGATGGCAGCTTAGTCCGGTCCTCCGGGGATTCTTAACACCCTCTGCCTTCATGTTGCTGCCTTGGCCAGGTACATTCTAATTCCAGCTGCCGGAGACTGAGGGCCAAGATTTAAGTTGTGGAGTCATTTTGGAGGGGTTTGGCCATAACTCACCACGCTGGCCATGCGGGTTGGTGAGTGTGGGATAGCATTTCCTCTAATCCCGATGGTATAGTTATACTGCTATTGGCGGTCGTCAGAGCCCCTTTAGTGGGAACAGGATGCAACACGAGAAGGCGGGGTTGACATTTGTCAAGGAGAGGCTGTGATGTTACGCATCACCTGACCTTACATCCCTATATATATATATATATATATATATATATATAGCAGCTACACATTGCATGTTACACCACACAATAAAAATTTAAACAGGTACACTTATCATTATACCATTACATTTACTTTCAAAAGGAACAATTCAGATTATGTTACTGTGCTTGTTATGTTTTGTCAAACACAGCAGATAACAGCAACTGTGAATAGCCAAGTGAACGCTTAACTATAGTATTTATGCTACACTGTGAGATATTGGGTTGGAAAGAAAGCAATGTCCAATGATGAGGTACACGAAGTTGAAGCTCTGGCCAGGGTGCATATTGGCCAATGAGATTGTGCAGTACACCGGCATGACATCAGCAGGTAGGTGGTATAAGTTAGTTACAGTTAGTCACCAGAAGGTGAAGAGAGTAAGCACCAGCCAACATGAAAGTGGATAAAGAGCACATCCGCCATTGCACGCTGTATGAGTTTCGTCGTAGTAGCACCCCCTGCAAGTGCTGAAAGGAATATTACCTGTGTGTACCCCAGTGTGATATCACATCGTCAATGCTGCTGTTGATTCAAACAGTTTTGAGATGGAAATTTTAACCAGTCAGACCGTCCCAAAGCTGGAAGACCCGCAACAGTGGATATGGATGTGCTGAAAACCTTAGTGGAGACCGACCCACGTGTGGGTCCATCTCCTCTGGTCAGTTGGCCAAACAGCTGAAGACTACCCACATGAGTATTATCATGCACCTGTGTCGATTTGGGAAGGTGCACAAGAGGGGAGGTTGGGTATCCCATCAACTCACAGTTGAGCAGAAAGCAAATTGCATGAGTGCATGCATATTTCCTCGTTAGCATGTGACCAAGCTGAACTGTTCTTGGACCGCATTGTGACAGGTGACAGGTCCCTGTATGACAAGGTCAGCACCTGGATACAGTGGCTGGATCCAAAACAGAAGCCCATGTTGGCCCACAAAGCAGGCTTCAACCCACATAATGCCCTGCTGTTTGTTTGGTGGGATATGCGGAGGGTCGCATTTTTTGAGCTGCTGCAGGGCAACACCAGTATCACCACCAATGTGTACTGCCATCACCTCTACGATCTGCATGCATTACTCATGTCACAATGACCAGAACTGCCGAACCACAAGAGAATACTCCTGCAGTAGGATGGAGCAAGACCTCACACAGCACGGAACCTGTCACAAGATCAGGGACCTGGTGGGAGCTGCATTTTGGACTGATCTGTACTTGTATTGTATACTGTAATTAGCACTTTTCTGTTGCCTTGCATTTGCAGACATTACTTTCCGATGTTTTGGGATCAATCACAAAGCCAATAGTTGCACCAGTCGCTATGGCATAATTGCTGCCACTGCCTTACAAATGTTGTTCTTCAATATATGTGGCAAATCTAAGGAAGATCTGACCACCCCCTGCTCTCAAGTACTATAATTCTTTAGCTTATAAAGTTGGGTTTTGTACATCTTCCTTCAAATCTGGTGTAACATTTATGCTACTTCTAATACAAAATCTGCATACTATAAGACACCATGCTTTTTTTGAGGGGGTGGCACTATTCTGAATCATTTGCGACCCTCGACATATAATACAGGGTGTCCTACTTGCTACTTTACCCAAGTTTTTATTAATACCATCGTGAATAATTACAGTAATTCAGCGTTTGAATTACCCAGTGGTCTGCTAGCCATTGGCCAGTAAAACTTCTGCCGGACCACTGAACTATTGATTTTACTGGCCCACATGGCCAGCAAGTTTTTTTTCCTTTTCTAATTTGTCACAAGTTAAAAAATGAATTTATATTCCTTTTTCCTTGCTTTACGGTTTTCTTTTTAGGCTGCCAACTAATGATATGTTTAAAAACAAATATTGGAGACAAATAAAAACAAATATTCCATTGAAATGATACGTTATATTTTACATATATTGTAAATGTCTAATTTTTTTTTACGGACCAGTGGGCATTTTGTTGGACCAGTGGTTTGCTGGGCCAGTAAAAGATTTATTTCTAATTCTAACACTGGTAATTGAATGATATTTGGTAAGAACATACCTTCATCCATGGAAAACAGAACCATATCATAAGAGATGTTGAAAGTATTTGCCCTGTGCATCGAGACAGACTTGAACACGAGACTCCATATTTCGGAAAGTTTGCACCAGTTGCTACGACATAATCACTGTCACTGCCTTACAGATGCTGTTCTTCAATACCTGTTGGCATGCTCGTTGTGACGTCATGCACACCAGGCTCGCAATTCCCCAGGGTTAGTTCAGTTGTTTATTTGTCGCGAGGCTGATTGTATGAGTTAACAATGCCTTCCCAGTTAACCATAGCTGAACATGTGTTTCTTGTCTGTATTTATGTGGAGAGCAAGTCGATAAAGAAGTGTCAGGGTGAATTTCGTAAGAAATATAGATGTCGGACAGCACCAAGTAAACCGTGTATTCTGCAAATGGTTAAGAAGCTAGAGACCCATGGAATATTACATGATTTGCATGGCTGAAATCAAGCCGTTCTTTGGAGATAGTGTGATTTTTAGATGAATGTGGCCACCTCAATCTCCTGACCTAACACTCCTGTTCTCTGGGGGTATCTCAAATCAGTGGTGTTTCAAAACAAGCTGACAACCCTTGAGGCATTGAAGAACATCTGCGAGGCAGTGGCAGCGATTATACCGGAGCAACTGGCGTGAACTTTACGAAATATGGAATCTCGTGTTTAAGCCTGTCTCGATGCACAGGGCAGACACTTTCAACATCTTTTATGATATGGTTCTGTTTTCCACAGATGAAGGTATGTTCTTACCAAATATCATTCAATTACTGTAATTTTTTACATTGTTATTAGTAAAAACTTGGGTAAAGTAGTGAATGGGACACCCTGTATCTTATAACCTGGCATAAACTAAACCTAGAAAGAGCTAGTGATATTACAAAAAGAAAGTCAAGAGGTGAAAAAGTTTTTCATTATCTAAGTACATGAAGAAATATCTGCATTTATTAAAATATGTATATATCAAAGAATGTGTAATTGATTACACTGGAAAATCCCTGGTGGACAAAATTAAGGTAAACTTTGTGCTATCCCAATGGGTATGATAAGAGCTTACTAAAATATTTCAACTTTTTTCAGTTTAGCTTCACAAACAACACTGAGCCAAAGTGAAAACAAGTTGGCCTTGCAAAATCTGTCAAAACACCATAATTTGAAATAATTTGCATATTAACTTACAAAAAATAGGAAGTAAAAAATATGACATAATTCTGTAGATTACAAGTCAAGCGTGCAGATCTGGAATGAAATCAAGATAACACTTAATTGCTCAAGTTCAATGTGCACAATTTTTTTTCTTTCAATTCAATTGTCTGTAGTCTGAAAAGAAAAACTCTTCTGCTGAAGAAAATATTCACACATGTTTTCAACTGCTCCAGCATTATGTTGATTTGATGATTGCCTAGTACTTAAAATTGGGTTCTTCATCCACAATATGTCACGAACAATTAGACTTGAACATAATGCTTTCAGGAACTGTTTAAAATTATTAGGTTTTACGTTTACTTTACAAAAAAAGGCATGATATGAAATGTTCTAATTTTTTTTACTGAGTTGTCCGAAATATGCATGCTTGATTATTTTAATCATAAAAAAGTCAAATGGTAAGAACTCAATTTCTCCTACAAAAGAGAAAAAAAAAAGTTCTCTTGAACAAAACATAATTAATTGCAAAATTTCTTAATATGCCATGTAGTCTGTTTTACTAATCACTTCAGCTTCTAGTGACTTTTACACACAACCACTGCAGAGTTCTTAACATCTTTGAGTGCTGCTTGACTAAGGTCAACACTGACTACATGAAAAACAGGATTTCTTCATGGAAAATTAGGATATAATTCCTAACATCTGCATCACTGACCATTTTTGTCAGATGACTGATCTTTTTTCACTTTAAAACCAGAATACTGTGATAAGCTTAATCTATCATGAATAATGCAGTCTTTAACAATGTATTAAACTCCTGAACAAACTGCTTGCTGTGCACTGAATGTTACCCAGTGTGATCAAATTATTATTTATTTATTCAAATTTCTTGGCACAACAGACAGCCATAGTTGTCTACAGAACACTAAAACATGACACACGCACGAAAGGCCAGCTCAGGAAATCACACGACTAGTTTACTTTTCCTAACAAGGATATGATGTACTTACTGTGTATGTATTGTACCAGGTATTAAAATCTAGATGAAGAGAATTTTTCTATATTGTACACTGAAAGGGGGTGGGGGTGAGCAATTGTAGTGTGAACTTCACCTTTTTAAACAAAGGTGAAGTTCACACTACAATTGCTTTGTCTTTTGACTGACAGATTTTCCAATACACAAATGAAGCATCTGATTACAGTTGGGTACAACAGACCTGCCAACCTCTCAGAACCAAAAAACGTAACACTCAGATAGAAAAATCATAACACGACGCATGCTGATAATTTTGAAGCCTATTTCAGTTATATAAATTCTTGATGATGAGAATGTAGGGATTTTTTCCCTACATCAAAATTTTATTGAGAAACTAATTAAACCTAATCAGCAAACACTTTTATGCTGTTAACTATTAGAAAAAAATTGAGATTACGGGAGAAATCCTCACTCCGCCTAACTTCCGTTTTCGGAAATTTTGAGAGGCGGAAAACTTGCATCTTAGGAGGTCTGCAAGATGGTTTAATCGGGTTCTGGGGATGTCGTTTTTGCCTGCAAGACCAAAATAAATCTGCGATGTGCATCGGCCGTCGCCGCGATTCTGCTACGAGGATTAGTAGAAAATGAATCTGCGATGTACATCGGCCATCGCCGCGATTCTGCTACGGGGATGAGTACAAAATAAACCTACGGTGTATGTCGCCCGTCGCCGCAATTCTGCTACGGGGATGAGTACAAAATAAACCTATGGTGTCCGTCGCCGCAATTCTGCTACGGGGATGAGTACAAAATAAACCTGCGATGTACGTCACCACAATTCTTCTACGGGGATGAGTACAAAATAAATCTGCAATGTACGTCGTCCGTCGTTGAAATTTTTCTATGGGGATGAGTACAAAATAAACCTGTGATGTACGTCGCCGTGATTCTGCTACGGGGACGAGTACAAAATAATTTTGCGACATACATTGTCCTTCGTGAGAAAAAAAAATTACGATTATGGAAGAAATCCTCACTATGCCTAACTTCCGTTTTCGGAAATTTTGAAAGGCAGAAAACTTGCATCTCTGGTAGGGAGTCTGCAAGGTGGTTTAATAGTGTTCTGAGGAAGTCGTTTTTGTCTGCAGGACCAAAATAGATCTGCAACATACGTCGCCCGTAGCCGCGATTCTACTACAAGGCTTCTGTCTGAAAAGGGAAAAAATGGGGGAAAACATGACTATTAATAAGAAAAAATCATATTTTTGGCTGCAAAATTGTATTAGTGTACTGCAGCATGATCTATCGTACTAAATACGATAAAATCGTAACAGTTGGCAGGCCTGGTACTACAAAAAAGGAAACTTGTATTAGTCAAATGGCAAATGTCTGCTGAAATAAAACATTCATTCATCATATCACACCTATCTCTACTCAAAGGCATTCAGGCTGGTGTGTGTGTGAGGAACAACGTAAGAACACAAACTATGAAAATACAAAACTGAAATAAGAATTACAAAACACCACCACAAATAAAAAAAATTTTGGTATCATACTCATCTGTATTACTACGAAATACACAAAATCAAGTCATGCTTTACAAAACATGATGTATTATACAAAAATAAAACCTGCAGAATGAAATAAATCTGTTAAAATCCTGAAGTGCAACAGAAAATATATTCCCCTATATGGCAAATTAATTCAAAAGAAATATATATTGTTTTAATGCAGCAAGAGCAGGAGAAACAAGCATGAATAAAATATTTGGAAAGAAAAATGGCTTTGTAAGCCAGAACATTTTTCTTACACAAGTCCATAAATTTCTGAAAAGATTTTAATTAAAAAAAAAAAGTGGAAGATGTGGTTGAACAAATAGCAAACGCATTTTGTAATAATATGTTGTATAAAATGCAAGGCACCATTTTACAAATCGCAATTGGCACGATAGAAGTATTACTTTAAATAATTATCCCATTAACCATAAATAGTCAGGAGTGTACTGTATTCCAATGATAAATATAATGCTACCGTCTCATGTGAGTGCTTTAACAGGGTGTCTACTGATTTCCAATGAACCAAACTGATTACTTTTCCATGACATCTTCAGTTAAATTCATGACTTCTCGACAATGCGTGGCACAATGACAACCATTCTAGACTCACAATCTAGTACCCTTGGCTTGAGATCCCAGGTTATTTTTTACTTTTACAAACACTGAAATTAATTCCATTGGACAATAGTTTAGGCAAAACTGATGTGTCTAATGTGTCTATAATATCATTGCTGCTAAAATGGCTATACAGGGGAGGTGCTTTTTTATGAACCCTTACCTGAAAGCCAGTAGAAATGAAAGCTGAATGCAATTCTTATGTCACTAAAATTGTTTAACATGAATAATGTAATTATGTATGACTTGCACTATGCCATCTACCAAATTCTATGCGTTTAAAGAAATAAAAACATTCAACTCTCATCTAGGATGGGGTATGGCTATTTTCAGAAATATTTATCATTACATATAAATACACAAATTCTTTTAACATGGTAATGCTGTAAAAACTTACAAGTTTTTATTAAGGCAATATAAAAACTATGAATGTACAAAATTTATGGAGACTGAAATTTCACAGTGAAAGACTCAGTGTTTAAGTATCTTAGCTAAACTTGTTATCTCAGAATCTAGAACTTCAGCTTCTTCTTTTGCCTTTTCTATAAGCTTTCTTTTTTTTATCTTTGAGTTCTTTTAGTTCTTGGACTGCTCTCCTTTTACGATTGACCACTTCATCTTCGTCAGATTTCTTCTTCTTTAAGGCTTCTACTCTTTTTGATGAAGCATTTTTGACAGCTGATTTTGGGATGTCCGCATTCAGTTCTTTTTCACTATTAGCTAAACCACCTAATGACTTTATTGCACTGTAAACACTTCTTTCTGCAACAACTGCATCTTCTTTTAAGTTTTCAATTAAAAGTTCCTTGTTAACAGAAAAGCCTCTTTCAACTGCAGCATTGCCATGAAACATGCATAGCAGCTTCTGTAAGAACTTGAAAAAGGCATGGTTCACACTTTGTAGTAAATTCATCAGGAATTGATCAAGTTTGTCCTCCTTAGGATTGAACTGTTTCAGTTGTTTTTTTGAAGATTCACAAAATTGCAAATATTCCCTCTTAACAAACATCAGCTTTTGATGAAGCCATATTGTTTTTTTATATATATGCCATGGGGCATCGACTACACACCGGTTTATAAGAGTGCCAGTTCGTGTTTTCTTGTAGGTGCGCAAACTTGTCTTCATTCCGGTGCTGATGATAAATATATATAAAAATCATGACCACCCACTCAATTTCTTTACTTTTTCATTACTTCATGAATACCTGCTCAATTTCATTACTTTTTCATGACTTTTATGACCAGTAGACACCCTGTTTAAATCGATCCTCACCACTTTTTCACAATTTGGAAAAAGTCGAAGGACTGGTGAAAATTCTGTTTTAAAGGTAATCTGGAATGTGACAGCATTTCATATGGAATGGTGCATTAATTTTGAAAGTTTGTGAATATAAAAGTAGCAATAAATGATGTTAAATACTTTTCATCATCTACAGCTTCTCCATAAGAACAACGTTTAGAGTTCACCAGAGAATTGCCCTTGTGTTTGAGGTGCCAAGAGAATAGGCTGCTGCTACTACTACTAGTAACTTTTATCTCTTGAGCTTGGGTTTAAATTGCAGGTTAGATATGAATGGCATGTTTGTACTGTCCTTCCAAACAACATGTGTTCCTTGGCTTAAAGCTGTAAAACTTGCATCACACGTCAGCTTTTGTTCTTCTGCCCATATGTGTGTAGCATTCCTAACCAACCACGTGTACATCTAAGACTATGAGAAACTTCCTATACTGCATTAGGGTACAAATATGTAAAGAAAATAGGACCACAAACCACAGATAATTGCCTCATGTGATACTCAGACTCAAACCTGGGCTCTAGAAGAAGTGTGCCATCAGATATCTTGTCCACTCAGTCACAGTGCTGTTGATTTGATACAAAACATGGATAAGACATGCTTGTTGGTTATAAAATTATGTTAATTCACATGGATGTCACTTCCCATATAATAAGCAAATCAGATGTTCTGTAAAAGAAAAAAAGAAAAGAAAAAAAGTGAACTAGCATAGGTATCTGAAGACAGATGACCAAGGATAGTCACGCTGAGCTGAAAATATCTGAAGGCAATCGCTTATAAATGAAACTTATGTCATGAGGTTAATTCAGATTTCTCCAACAACTACAATGAAGAGATGTTCCCCAAACTTTTCCTGACAAACACCAAAGAGCATTCTTTTTTTTTTTTTTTGAAGGTAATAAATAAAACAGATTTACTTGGCTTCCAATCCCAATGTGTAAATTCAAATCTATGGACACAATTCCAATAATGAGCCCAAGCAAAATGTGATATGTAAACTCATCAAAATGGAATATGTAAACTCATACAGGTTTATATAACAATGTGCAGCTGCTCTCTAAAAAATAAAGAACATTACTGGTTATCCAACGTTTTCCCGTTAACGACATAAGATAACCATGAATAATAACTTTGATGCTAATGATGGATTTAGGTAACATGTGGGCAATTATCTTGTCAATCTCTCTCTCTCTCTCTCTCTCTCTCTCTCTCACACACACACACACACAAATTTTTGACATGGCAGCAATATGCGCAAAATTGACTGCATCTGGGGGTTTAATTTTTAATTTTCATGCAATCAAAATGGGTGAATATTATAATTCTTATATGTTATAGGAAATTTAATTTTTGTTATGATTTCCTCTGCTTTTTCAATTCTGCTATGCTTGGTGCTACAATCACACCCAGCCTTTCTTTGCACTATTAAACCCTAAATTCACTTACTTTTGCTACCCACAGCCTGAGAAAGCATTTGCTAACTTGAACACAAATAAAGCAGCTAGTGGCACAGTTTCATGTTATATTCATATTCATCAGTATTCAAAAATTCTTTTTTAAGTCTTCAATATCAAAATGGTAAACATATACACAAATAAGTCATTACATTATGACCACCCCCAGACTAGAGAAATGAGTGCACCTGGAAACCAAACAGTGGCGCAGGTGAAGTTCACAGAGCAGTATATATACAACCCGAGGACTGGCTTTCGGTTAATAGAGTGTTCGGAGTCAGAACAGAAAAAGCTGCCAATTTATCGTAGTTTGATAAAGGACAAATTGTGATGGCACGGTGCCTCAGAACTACAATTTCGGAAACGGCGTGACTTGTGGGTTGTTCACGTGCTGCTGTAGTGAGTATGTATCAAAAGTGGTGCACAGATGGCCCGTCGTCCACAGCTCATTGATGACAGAGGGGAGCGGAGACTGTCACACATTGGTCACAGCAACCACAGGGCTACAGTGCGACAAATCACCCACAGCTACAACAGTAGGGATCAGGGCAATGTGTCACAGCACACAGTTCATCACAGCCTTCTGTGCATGGGCCTGTGTAGCCGAAGATCCAGCCAGGTCCCCATGCTCACTGCACGTCATTGCCAACAACGCATGAAACGAGCCCAAGATTCCTTATGCATCATGTAGACGGCCGAGCGCGGATACACCGATTACCAACGGAGGCTATGGCACCTGGATGCACTGTTGGGTGGAAACAGGCCTGCGGCAGCGGCAATTGTATGATGTGGGCGATGTTCTCTTGGGACACTTTAGGCCCCATTATCCCAATAGCACAATCCCCGATAGCTGTCAGGTACCTGAACATCATTGCGGACCAAGTTCACCCTTTCATGGCAACTGCGTTTCCTGCTAGTGATGGTCATTACCAACAGGATAATGTGCCATGCCACACTGCCAGAATCGCCAAGGAGTAGTTCGAGGAACATGCTGGTGACTTTCTGTTAATGCCCTGGTCTCCAAATTTACCTGACATGAACCCAATCGAACATTTGTGGTTCGACTTGGAAAAGCGGGTTCACGTTAATCACCCCCTCCCCCTGAAGTATACGCGAAGTGGAGGACCTGCAGTTGACATTATGGTACCAAATACCCCAGAATACCTATCAGCACCATATCGAATTGATGCCTCGCCGAGTGGCTGCTGTTTTGCGGGCTAAAGGAGGTCCTACAGCTTATTAGGTAGGTGGTCATAATGTAATGGCTCATCAGCGTATACAGTAACTTTTTTATAGGTGAATATTTCTTGAATGCTTTGAGCATTGAGTTGAAACATTAAGAACATGAAACATAAAGAACACTACTGAAAAGGGAAAGCATACCATTAAAAATATATCCAATTTTTATGAAATTTGGAAATTATGTGAAGAGGATTATAGGATAAGTGCTTAAGTCTCCATTATTCAAATGCATATCTGTTTGTGAACAAATCCTACACTTAAAATTACCACTTTTGAATGTTGTTTTCACTGATTCGGAGTTTCACAGGATTGTGTTTATAAAGACTTATGTTTTTGAGAAAACTGCCATTAAGAAAGCTACACAACAGTAATGATTCTAAGCACATTCGATGTGAAATAAAACAAAGGTGTATCTACATAAACAAATAACTCAATTTCTATTCCTCCTTTTGAATTTCTTTCTTGAAAGTTGCTCTGGAAACTGATGACTTTAAGTGAATTCCAGTCCTTAAAAAAATTGCTCCAACAAGACAAGATTAGATAGGCATGTTACAGAAACTGGTCACTGTTGTGATTTTTAGAGAGGCGGAAATATTAAATTAAATAGAACACCAACTCCCCAATTGCTCAGTATGCAGTAGAAAAAAATACTCTGCTATTCTTCATTCGTGGTAAAGAAATGTATGCTTAACAGTAAAAATAGAACAGATGACTTCATGCAAGCAATAATAAACTTTTATACAGACCTGAGTTGTGGGAGTAAAAAATTATATTTAATGATAATATGAAAGGATGACAAGAAGATTATTCATTTGATGAAAGTACATCAGCAAGTTGATGCGCTATTATAGTGGAACTGAAGATCAATCAAACACACGCCATGTTTGCTGGCCATAAAAACACTTCAGTTCATCACGCACAAAACTCTTTGTAAGTAGACAGAATCTATGCAGAAACAGCATAAAGCATTCTATAATTTACAGATATAAAACATCTTGCAAAATAGTTCTCGTTCCAATAAAAAAGGAGTAGTTCTATTTTACAGAACATAGACGGAACATCACAGACACCCTTTCTCATGCAAGCAAAGAAGGCAACAACAACAACACTGTTTTTAGAAGAAGGCTCAAGTCTCGACTTCACCTACGTCACAGATCACGTGAGAGTAAGATGCACGCGTCGTGATGTTTCAAGGTTGGCTACGTGTAGTTACGTCACAGAGTTGCGTCTGGCAGGTGGCAATTCATTTTGGAGCGTTTTTAAGATTCCCGTCTGACGATCTGCGTTTTTTTTTTTTGTTTTTTTTTATTATTGCTGAGAGGCTGTGATTCCAACACTCTCACTCGATCCAATGGATTGGCATGTCAGCTGAAGACTGTCTCTCAATTTTTCAAGTTTGGCTCTAGGCAATGGTTTAGTGAAGAGATCAGCTAACATCTCACTAGTATGACAATATTTTAATGTCATGGTAGATGATTGGAGGTTTTTGATGAAATTATATTTAACATCAATGTGCTTGGTTCTAGCACTCGTTCCTTCATTGATCACCAATTTGATGCACGACATGTTGTCCTCGAACATGGTGGTTGGACTTTCTTGCTAGTAATGCAGGTCTTCCAGCAGTTGTCTTAACCAAATTAGTTCTTGCGATGCTTGAGCAAGAGCGATGTATTCGACTTCTGTTGAAGACAATGCGATACAATTTTGCTTCTTACCTGCCCATGGGATGCAACTATTCCCTAGTTTATATATATGCCCACTTGTTGATTTTCTATCTTTTGTGTCACTTGCCCAATCTGCATCTGCATAGCCTGTCAAAATTATCTCTTCCTTAGCACTAAGCAATAGCTTCATGTTAGATGTGGCTTTAAGATATTGCAGTACTTTTTGTAGGGCTTTCCAGTCGTTAACTGTTGGGCTTTCTACTCTTCTGCCTAAAATTCCAACGGATGTAGCTATGTCAGGTCTAGTAACTGTAGATATATACAGCAGAGCTCCCACTGCTTCCCTATACTTCCTATTGTCAGCAAATTCATCTCCTTCTTTATTATTATTACGATAGAAGTCTGTACTCATAGGTATGTAACTCTTTTTCTGTTCAGATTCATCAAATCTTTTGATGATTTCTTCAATCTTGGCTGATTGATTTATTAAATAACTTCCATCCTTTTTTCTATCTATTTGTATTCCTAGGTAATGAATGACATGTCCTAAGTCTTTTATGTCAAAGATCTTAGCAAACATTTCTATATTTTTCTCCATGTCTTCTTTAATATCACATGCAACTAGAATGTCATCCACATAAACAATTATGTAGGAAATGCTGTCTTCATGCTTGCTAATAAAACAGCATGGATCAGCTTTAATTTGACTATATCCATTATTCTGTAATACTTCTGAGATTGTTTTGTTCTATATTCTAGCCGATTGTTTAAGACCATAGAGACTTTTATTTAATTTGCAAACTTTGTTTCTATGCTTAGGATCCTCATATCCTTCGGGCTGAATCATTTAAATTTCTTTATCTAACTTGCCATAAAAATAGGCAGTTTTGATATCAATATGATTGACATACATCTTTTGATGAGCAGCAACTGTTAGAAGGGTACGAATGGTACTATGCTTCAGCACTGGAGAATACGTTGCTTCATAGTCTTGACCAGGTTTCTGATTGTAACCTTTTGCTACTAAACGGGCTTTATATCTGTTTATAGTACCATTTGCATGATACTTTATCTTAAAAATCCATCTGGATCCTATGGCTTTCTTTGTTTTTGGAAGGTCCACTAGTTCCCAAGTGTTATTTTGATGAAGTGATTTCATTTCTTCATCCGTTGCCTTGATCGAATGTTGTTTTTCTACATCTGGAAGTTTTTGCATTTCTTTCCAGGTTTTGGGTTCAGTTTTAAACTCAGTCTTGGCTATGTATGCCAGTCTAGTTGGTGGTTTCCCTTTGGTTGATCTCGTGGATCTTCTTGGCTGTGTGACAACGTTTTCACTTTCTTCTATTTCACCAGACGAGTCTGATTGTTGAGGCGGGTTTTCCAGCTTTAGAAGAACATTATTATTTGGTTCTTTCTCTCTATCGTTATCAAATCCAGTGATTTGTTGTTCACAGAATTTTACACTTCTTGTGGAGATTACTCTTTTTGTTCCAGTTAGAAGGACTCTGTATCCTTTTATTCTTTCAGAATAGCCTAATAAAATTCCACTCTGTGAATGATCATCTAACTTTCTTCTAAGTTGTTTGGGTACATAGCAGTACACTTTACATCCAAACACTTTAATGTGCCCAATATATGGCTCACGACCATTCCATAATGCAAATGGAGTTTTCGCTGTTGCTCTGGTTGGCAATCTGTTTTGAAGATATACAGCTGTGCATAGGGCTTCTCCCCAATAACTGTTATTCAGTCCCGCATCTAAGAGCATGGCTTTGCACATCTCCTGCAGATAGCGATTTTTGCGTTCTGCAACTCCGTTTTGGGGTGCTGAATATGGAACGCTTGTTTGGTGATCGATGCCTTCCTTGGCTAGAAATTCTTCGAATTCTAAGCTGGTATATTCACCTCCATTATCTGTGCGAATAGTTGTAGGCTTTTTCTCAAATTTGTTGCTTACAGAAGAAATGTATTCTTTAAATTTAGCTAGAGCTTCATTTTTGTGGGACAGCAAATAAACATATGTAAAACGCGAAAAATCATCGATAAAAGTAACGAAATAGCGTTTTCCTCCTGGTGTGGTTGATGTCATAGGACCACATGTCTGAGTGTACCAGTTTCAATACTTCAGTAGATCTATGTTCACTCATTTTTGGATATGGTTTCTCTACTTGTTTGCTCTTAATACATTCTTCACAACTATCAATAGCTTTACAACCAGATAGTTTTATACCTTTCACCAGACCAAGCTTTTCCATTTGTTTTATGCTATTTGTATTACTATGACCTAAACGTATGTGCCATAAATTAATACAGTTTTTATTTCTGCATTCTGTAGCTGTCTTAGCCACTTTATTTACAGTTATTGTCTGCAACTTATACAAACCATTTTTCTCTAGTATGCCTGTAGCAATGATTTGGTCATTATTCTGTATAATGCATTTGTTACCTTTAAAAATAACCTCATGACCCTTACTACAGGTGCTCTTTACTGAAAGTAAATTACTCTCAAGTTGTGGCACATACAAGACATCTCTAAGCTCTAAATCATGCATCTTCCCTGTTTCAATTTTATAGTGAAGAAAACCAGTTCCTGTACATTTAGATCTAATTTCTGAACCATTTGCAGTAGTTATAACATCTACTTTACTAGTGTCTAACAATGCGAAAAAATTTTGGTCGTTGGTCATGTGGCTTGTGGCTCCAGAATCAATAGATCATACATCATAGGTGTCGGTTTTATTTATTTCAGTTTTTAACAGGAATTTCTTATTTTTTGTGCATTAGAGATATTTTTATTTTTCTTGTTACCAGGTATTTCATGTTTGGCTTGTTTAATTACTATATCACTCTTGTGGGACTTAGCATTTTTGTGGTCTTTATTTTTATTCTTATTCCAATGCCAGCACTCATTTTTCAAATGATTAGGTTTCTTGCAAAAACTGTAAAATTTGTGCTCTTTATTTTTATATTTGTTGGCTTGGTTTTTGACTTTAAGGACTTTGCTTGATGATGCGTTGTTGTCATTCGACCTTTCCATTCTTGAATTATACTCATCAATTAATTTATTCTTAATAAGCTCAAGGGTTAATTCATTTTCTGGTCTTGCTTCAATTCAAGGGTTAATTCATTTTCTGGTCTTTTACCAACGTATCATAGCTACTGGGTAAACTACACAATATAATAGCAGTAATGTGCGAATCTTTTATTTCTTCCCCTATGGCCCTGAGTTTATTATTGATTTCTAGTACTTTGTTTATGTGTTGCTGGATTGTTTCATGTCCGTCGTACCTTACGCTGTAGAGCTTTCTCAGCAGATACAATTTACTTGTTAAATTTGCACGCTCATGAACACTTTTCAAAGCATTCCACATATCAACAGCTGATGCTTCATTTCTAATATGAATAATTTGATCATCTTGTACCGATAAAAAAATTATAGCCTGTGCCTGAGTGTCTTGTTTAAGCCATGCATCAGTTCTTTCTTCGTTAGTAACTTCACGAGAAATTAAGTGCCCTAAATCTTCCTTAATAAAATACATCTGCATTTTATATATCCACAGGTCATAATTTGTATCACTCAGTTTTTCAATTGACAAAAACGAATTCGTTTGAGAATTCATTATTTACAATGTTCTTATTTTTTGTTAGCAAATCCAAATTTATTTTTCCTTATTCTACCATGAATGAGATTTCAGTCTTCTAATCTTGTTATCAGTCTCATAATCTGTTGTGATTTTTAGAGAGGTGGAAATATTAAATTAGATAGAACACCAACTCCCCAATTGCTCAGTACGCAGCAGAAAAAATACTTCTCTGCTATTCTTCATTCGTGGTAAAGAAATGTATGCTTAACAGTAAAAATAGAACAGATTACTTCATGCAAGCAATAATAAACTTTTATACAGACCTGAGTTGTGGCAGTAAAAAATTATATTTAATGATAATATGAAAGGATGACAAGAAGATTATTCATTTGATGAAAGTACATCAGCAAGTTGATGCGCTATTAGTGGAACTGAAGATCAATCAAACACACGCCATGTTTGCTGGCCATAAAAATTTAACAACTCTTTCATTTTTGGTTACTCTATTTTTAAATCCCAAAAGCATGATCATCAGTTTTTAACGGACAGAATCTCTTCTCTGGCTCATCATATTTTCAGCCCACACAGAAAGTCACCTCTCTAGCATTAAGAGGAGAAAGTCACTTTGTTACATCATTAAATGGACAGTACTTTTCTTCAGCTCTTCTTTGCAAAAGCCAGCCTGAGGTTCTGGTTTTTTTTTTTTAATATTACATTTCTACCATAGGAATAGTTGCCCAATAAATTTAAAGAAAGAAAGAGCATGTTTATGAATTACATTACATAATTTAGAAAGAAAACTATGGTTAAGGACCTTCAAGACAGGAAAGACAAAGCATTTTAAAAAAAATAAAAACAGGTGTTTAAAAAAATCTCAAAATAAGAATACCACACTTATAATAAAATGTTTAGTAGTCATAAATTGCACTGTTAAATGATGCCACATTTATTTTGTACCTTTCTTTTTGTCTTTCTTGCTCCCTACGTTCCTGCTCCCTTCTTTCCTGTTCTCTTCTTTCCATCTCACGTCTCTCCATTTCCCTTCTTTCTTGTTCTCTCCTTTCTTTTTCTTTCCTCTCCTGCTCTTTTCTTTCTTGTTCCCTCCTTTCCATTTCTCGCCTTTCTTGTTCTCTCCTTTCTTGCTCCCTTCTCTCCCTACAGAAGATGCAAAATAAATGTTAAATTATAAATAGTAAAAAAAAAAAAAAAAATTGTCTACATACCTCACGAAATGCAAATTCTGTTTAACAACTTTTTCTAGTTGATGGTTTCTCAAAAGAGTTCCGAATGGCTGTGTATGAAAATGTAATTTTCCTACTCTGCTGTAGGGCAGTGAAACCTGGGTACTGCAGAAGAGACATAGTAGTTGTTTGTGTGCTGGAGAGAGAGAGATGTGTTACTTACAGGAAGTTTGTGGCAAGACACTCTCTGATCATGTGAAGAAAAATGTGTAATGTTGTCAGTAAGGTGGAGACTAATATCCTTAGGTGGTTTGGCCATGTTGAAAGAATGAGTGATTAGATGCTCACTAAGAAACTTTATTCAGCACAAGTGGCAGGAAAGAAAGGTAGAAGAAGACCAAGGAAATCATGGGAGGACCATATTCAGGAATGTCTGCTTGAGAAAAGATTATGAGTATGCAGTACGAAAGGTCTTGTGTGCAGCATGTGATGGATGTCAACGAAGGTTGAGCTGTGTGCCGAGATTGTTGTAAATGGAGACATTTGATACACCAACGGTAAGTAAATTCTAGTTCTATCAGTTAAATGTGTACTTGGCACATGGTCTTTTTTTCAGGAGCTAACCTCTGAATCTCAGAGAACAGCTTAAAGTGATTGACTGATTGGAATAAACTATACAGAAAAAAAAATACCAGTAATAAGTTTTTACATGAAATGTAATGGTCTAGAAGTGTAACAAGCAGTGAAAGTTAATTTTAAAAATGTGACAATGCATTAGATTAGTTTATCAGAAGGAAATCAACATGGGTTGTGCAGCAGCCACTCTCAAAAAGGAAGGGGCAGGAGTGTCAAGTGCCCATTATGAAAGACATGCAAAAAAAAAAAAAAAAAAAAAAAAAAAAATGGGTTCATTTAAATATCAGAGCTATTAATTATGGATCTACTATTTAGCCTACCATACTTTCCTCCTCAACTGCACAAAATCTACTAACTGAAAGCAGCTATAAAAATCATTTCAATGGTTCCTCTGCTAGGTTACTGAGAATACACTGACAATGTCCAGCAATGATCCACTGAGTGGGAGAGCCTCAGGGACCTGGGCCCTTCCCATGAGGTATCACTTGGTCCCTTCTTTCTTTGATGAGCTGAGTATTTTTAAATCCAGTTGTACATGTTTTTAAATATACTGGGGTCCTAACAAAAGTTCTGCACACTATCCATTTTTGAGAAAAGTGTGAAGTAATGGAGAAAACTTACCCTATTGCCATGCAAAGTACTCCCCTCTGCTGCTAATGACAGCTTGCCAGCGGTGAGGTAAGTCCTGGATGCCCCGCAGTACGCCATCTTTGTTCAGCTGTCGTATTACTCGGGTCACGTCCAATGACAGTTCATCCAGCGATTTGTAGAGGATGCCACAGAACTGATTTTTTAACTTTGGGAAAAGATCAAAGTTGGGTGCACTGAGATCAGGGGTGTATAGTGGGTGGAATAAAATTTCCCAGCCATATTTCGACAAAAGTCTCCGTACCGAAGCTGCGCCATGACACGATGTGTTGTCGTTCGGCAAGATCGCTCCCGCTTCCAACAAGTTGGGGTGATTTTGACGAATTTTTGGTTTCAACTTTGTCCTCAGAAACTCACGATAATATTATACATTCACATTTTGCCCTACTGGCACTTGATCAGAGACCACAACACCCTATGCATCGTACGCAAAAATCATCATTTTCTTCACTTTGAATTGTTCCCGACGGCACTTTGAGGGGAGTGGGGAACTTGGATGCCTCCATTCCACTGATTTTGACTTCAGTTCTGGCTTGAAATGACAATTCTGTTCAGGAAGGTGTCGGCCTACCTTTCGAATCTGTAGAGGTGATCCTGTGCGATGCTCACTCTGGCTGCCTTCTGCTCAGGGGCGAGTTGATGGGGCACCCAGCGATTTTTCTTTTTTCCAGTGAGTCGGTTAAAATCCGGTGAACACATATGGTGGACAAATTTGCCCGATGAGCAATTTCTTGAACTGTCAAACAGTGATTCTCTTCAAGAAGCATTTCAACAATGGTGACAGCTGTTTTTTCTGTCACCATTTGAGGTCAGCCTGAGTGGTGATCATCTTCAATGCTGCTTCGGCCCTCTTGAAAGCGCGATGCCCAGTGAGAAATTGTGCTTTGATCAAGAGTTCCTTCCCTACAAACTTCTTGCTAGGCAGTGTGGATCTGTGTCAGAATTTTTCCCCGCAGAGTTTCTATTTCCATGTACGAGCACTGGTCTAACTCTCTGACTTGACCTGAGAAGCTACATGCTTCCATTTCCAAACCTTCCCACGTCAGCGTGTCGTTCTGACACCACTGCGTTGCTGAGAGTCTGACCTAGATATGATGCAATCATTTTCCCAATTGCATCATCCACTTCCGTTTTAGATTAACATGTGCAGAACTTTTGTTACGACTCTCGTATATTTTATGAATAATTGGAAACACACTTTAATATAAATCAATAGCACTACTACTATTTCAATAACTGTTTCACACGTTATAACATTTCTCGTGCTGAGTGCCCATTCGTAGCTTAATCTCCGCCTCTGTATAATATTATCGAATTCAGTAATTTATCAGTCAATAAAACAAAATTTTCAGATATTGTAATGTGCACTTACCCTAAAAGATAAACTTTCAGAAGTATATATGTATGTAGGTCCAACTGCTTATTATATTCCATTTATGTTGTTTAGCTGAATGTTGAGCCGACCAAGTTCATTGAGCTGTTATTTAAAAACACTTGAGGTATTCAAAACCAGTTCAAATGAATGTGACAAAGGAAGTCAGCAAGAGTCTGAATTAAAAACATCGAGAGATTAAATTCTGAAGTGGGGACTTTAATTATTTAAAAGAATTAAAGTCCCCACTTCAGAATTTTTAGAATTTCTTAGACATTCGTTTAAATTCTCACGATGTGGACTTTAATACTTTTGCTGATGAGGGTTAATCTCTTGAAGTTTTTAATTCAGACTCTTGCTGACTTCCTTTGCCACATTCATTTGAACTGGTTTTGAATACCTCAAGTGTTTTTAAATAATGGCTCAACGAACTTGGTCTGTGCAACATTCAGCTAAACAACATAAATGGAATATAATAAGCAGTTGGACCTACATGTATACTTCTGAAAGTTTATTTTTTAGGGTGAGTGCATATTACAATATCTGAAAATTTTGTTTTATTGACTGATATATTACCGAATTCGATAATATTATACAGAGGCAGAGATTAAGCGATGAATGGGCATTCAGCACGACAAATGACAAATGTTATAACGTGTGAAACAGTTATTGAAATAGTAGTAGTGCTATTGATTTATTTAGATAGCCACGTAAACTAAAGGGCTAGTAGATACTAACCTTTGTATTTAACACTTTAATATGGCAGAGATATTTTTATCGCTTCCCAATATTTGGGAAATGTTTTCTCTGGAGTATTTTTGTTTGCATCAATTATTTGGGTTTGGCCACCCCCATAGAAAAATCCTGAGTGCACCACTGGAGGCCAGTGTAGTCATGAATGTATATCTTCCTCACACATGTCATCATCATCATCATTGTCAACCATTATCAATCCACTGCTGGACGAAGGTCTCCCCAAGTTTCCTCCACAACGGTCTGTCTTGTGCCAGTCTCCTCCAAGTCACCCCTGCATACTTTCGAATTTCATCCACCCATCTCCCATGTGGTCTTCTTCTGGGTCTTTTCCTGTCCCTTGGAATCCAATCTAAAATTTCGGCTGTCCATCGATGATCTGTCCTTCTGGCAGTATGTCCAGCCCATTGCCATTTCAGGGATTTAACTCTGATCATGATGTCTTCCACTCTTGTCATTTTTCGGATCCACGAGTTCCTCTTCTTATCTCTCCTGGTTACACCAAGTATGCACCTCTCCATGCTTCTTTGAGTTGTCTGCAGCTTTTGTATGTCTCTTTTAGTTAAGGTCCACGTCTCTGCACCATACGTAAGCACTGGAAGGATGCATTGATCAAACACTTTTCTTTTAAGACATAATGGCATATTGCTCTTGAAAATTATGCTGTTTCTTCCAAAAGCTCTCCAGGTAAGTTTTGTACGCCGATTAATTTCTTCATCAATGTGACCCTCACTTGATATCTGCTGTCCAAGATAAACGTACGTGTCTGTTATCTCCAGCTTTTCTCCATCAATCGATAAATCTTCATTTCTTGTAAAAGCATTGAACATCACTTTTGTCTTCTGAAAGTTCATTTTTAATCCCACTTCTTTACTCTTGTCAGCAAGTTCCTGGATCATACTCTGCAGCTCTGATGGGCTAGTTGCAAAAATGACTATGTCATCAGCAAAACGAAGGTGGGTTAGATAATCTCCATTAATCTTTATCCCCTTGTTTTCCCAGCTCAGTGACTGAAAAACACCCTCCAATGTGGCATTAAAGAGCTTCGGAGATATGGTGTCACCTTGTCTCACTCCCTTTCCAATTTTTATGTGTGTTGTATTTTCAAACAGCCTAATCTTTGCACTTGCATTTTCATAGATGTTATTAATAATATTAATGTATGCATCTTCAATACCGCAGGTTTTCAGAGCCATTGTAACTGCTGATGGTTTCACCGAATCAAAGGCTTTTTCATAATCGATAAAAGCCATGCACAATGGAAGTTCATATTCCCTCGCTCTTTCAATTAGTTCTCTCAGCACATGGATATGATCTATTGTGCTGTAGCCACTCCTGAATCCAGCTTGTTCTCTCGGTTGAGCCATGTCCAGTGTTACCTTCAAGCGGTGTGAAAGAACTTTAGTGAAGATTTTATAAACTACTGATAGGAGGCTGATAGGTCTGTAGTTTCCGAGATCCTCAATGTCACCTTTCTTATGTAGCAGGATCATTGTAGCGGTGTTCCAATCCTCAGGAATCTTTCCTTCATTAAGGCATCGAGTGAAAATTTGGCGAGTACTGTTTCGATTTCTCCACTTGCTTCTTGTATGATGTCTACAGTAATTCCATCTTCTCCTGGAGCTTTTCCCCGCTTCATGTTCTTGATTGCATGTGCAACTTCTGCTGGAAGGACTGGAGGAACTCTGGTACTGGTATCTTTCATGATGTCTGGAGTGCATGTATCATCACTTTCATATAATTTGGAGTAGAAATCTTTCACTCTTGTCAAAATTTCGCCTCTATTTCTTGTTACAGAACCATCTTCTTTTCTCAGTGCCATAATCTGTTTTCTTCCCTTACTGAGATGTCCCTTTGCTATCTTTAGGCTTTGGTTGTTTTCAATTGCTTTCCTCACTAGTTCACAGTTGAATTTTCTTACGTCTTCAGTGATACTTTTTCGTACTGTCTTGCATAGCTCTATATATTCCACTTTGGAAGTCACATCTTCTTTAGTTCTCCTCATCTCTCTTCTTTTTTGCATCAACATTTTCGTTTTTCCTGATAATTTATTTACATGCAACTTGTTCTTAGACCCAGCTAATTTTGTTGCTGTTTCCATAAGAGCTTTGGTTACTTTTCTGTTAACTTCAGAGATGTCCACTTCTTCCGATGTTAGGCCTTCTAAAGCAGAGAACCTGTTCTTCAGTTCCAACTTGAAGGTATTATGGTGTTTTTAAGGTTGGTTATGTCAATAGATTTTGTTTGTCTTATGAGCTTGCCACGTTCAAGTTTAGTGTTGAGGTGCATCTTACATCTCACCAATCTATGGTCACTACCTGTGTTGAACTTGTTTAGCACACTGCAGTCTTCTATGACGAATTTTTTGTTACACATAATAAAATCAATTTCATTTGTCGTCCCATTTGGATGTCTCCATGTCCATTTCCTGTGTGGCTTTTTCTTGAAGAAGGAGTTCAAGATGAAAAACCCTTCTGCCTCTGCAAACTCAACGAGAGTATTTCCACGCTGGTTTCTGTTGCCGTGACCGAATTTACCTACTGAAGTTTCATTCTGTTGCCGTTGCCCTATTTTTGCATTGAAATCTCCCATAATTATTTTCAAGTGCTGCTTACCTTTATTATTTAGATGATAAATTTCCTCATAAAATTCTTCAATTTCTTCTTCAGGATGACTTGTGGTGGGTGCATAAGTTTGAATAATCTGAGCCTGGTATCTTTTCGAGAGTTGGATAACGAGTCGTGCAGCTCTGTCAGAGGAACTTTCAACTTCTACAACTTTATCCTTCAGTTTCTTGTTTATTATAAATCCAACACCACTAGTTCTGCCAGTATCTGTCCCACGATAGTAGAAGAGATGTCCACTTTTCAGTTCGATGAGATCTTCTCCTTTTCTCCTTACCTCACTTAGCCCCACGATGTCCCACTTGATCCTTTGTAGTTCCTCTTCCAATTCAAGAAGCCTTGAATCAGAAGATAAGGAGCGTCCATTGTACGTTGCCAAGGTCAGCATCAGATGGCAGCCTAGTCCGGTCCTCCGGGGATTCTTAGCACCCTCTGCCTTCATGTCGCACTGGCCGCTGCCTTGGCCAGGTACATTCCAGCTGCCGGAGAGACTGAGGGCCAAGATTTAAGTTGTGGAATCATTTTGGAGGGGTTTGGCCATAACTCACCACGCTGGCCAAGCGGGTTGGTGAGTGTGGGATAGAATTTCCGCTAATCCCGATGGTACAGTTATACCGCTATTGGCGGTCGTCAGAGCCCCTTTAGTAGGAACAGGATGCACCACGAGAAGGCGGGGTTGACATTTGTCAAGGAGAGGCTGTGATGTTACGCATCACCTGACCTTACAAAGAACGGACACATGTATACACATGTATTACTAGGGAACTAAATAAAACTTTATTCTTACACCATGATTAAGAGCAAAAATGCAGACGCATCATTATGTTGGGTTACGATGTCTTCCCATCTTATCAAACTGTGGGATAATACCCAGGATCAGGCAATTTATATTCTTAATATGTTATTCTTTTTTCTGTTACAACCATTTAATGGTGGTTTTAACTGTTGTAACTTTTTACATGTTATATTTCCTTTGAGTGAAAAGTAATTTCTCAGTTGGAAGTTATTAATATTCACTGCGAATATATATCTCGGTAATCGAATGTGATTCAAGGAAAAATCTTTCACGTACTTCTCGGTTGTAGGTGGTCGATGTTCAAATCTTTGCACGGTTGTTCTCATCAGGTTCTTGAGTGTAGGCTTTTTAGAGGTTAGTCCGCACATTTTCTTGACTAATATATACTTTTAGTTGAACTACGGGAGGCACATGAAGACAAAGGAGATGTAAAATTACGTTGGAAAACTTCAAAAAACGGAAAAATGAATCACTCAAAAAATATTCGCATGAGAAAATGCAATCATCAAAAATAAAACTTTGTCAGACTTCCTGGATGTATTGTCCGATGCATTTCGGCAGATCTGTCTGCCATCTTCTTGGACTTTTGGTCGTCCGTTCTTTCTGCAGTCTACGTTGAATATGCCACGTGCTCAGTCTGGGAATCTTCAACGTAGACTGCAGAGAGAACGGCCAACCAAAAGTCCCAGAAGATGGCAGACAGATCTGCCGAAATGCATCGGACAATACATCCAGGAAGTCTGACGAAGTTTTTTTTGATGATTGCATTTTCTCATGCGAATATTTTTTTCGAGCGATTCATTTTCCGTTTTTTTCAAGTTTTCCAACGTAATTTTCACATCTCCTTTGTCTTCATGTGCCTCTCGTAGTTCAACTAAAAAAGTATATTCTAGTCAAGAAAATGTGCGGACTATCGACCACCTACAACCGAGAAGTATGTGAAAGATTTTTCCTTGAATCACATTCGATTACCGAGATATATATTCGCAGTGAATATTAATAACTTCCAACTGAGAAATTGCTTTTCACTCAAAGGAAATATAACATGTAAAAAGTTACAACAGTTAAAATCACCATAAATGGTTCTAACTGAAAAAGAATAACGTATGAAAAACATGTTTTTAAATCTCAATACATCAAGAAATACATGCATATTCTTAATACAGAGAAAACTTAATGCTGCAGATTCTATAATACAATACACTATGGTTGATTATACTCATATTTCTGTTACCATTAAGACCAGTAATCATAAAAGTGAAACCAAAAGAACCAGTGATGCTCACCTTTCTAATTCCTTTTCTCTTCTTTCTTGTTCTGCTCTTTTTAACCTTTCTTCTTCCCTCTTGCGCTCCTGTTGTAACCTTTCATGCTCTACTTCTTCCTTCAGACCACCCCAGGGTGCACCACCTGCAAAGGTTAAACTTGTTCGCTGGGTCCAAGGATCTTGAGTAAGGCACCCTCCTCGCAGTTCAGTCCCAAGCATAGCAGGGCCTGGTATACCTGATGGGAAAGAATGTAATTCATAAACAAACTACATTAAAAAGCATACAGAAAAAACAAAACAAAAAAACCTCACTTCACTCCTATGTTTGCAAAATATCAACACAAAAACAATGATCATGTTGTGTATGCTCACATCATAGGAACAATATAAACAAACATGAAGTAGATCGTTTTAGAATCAAAGATTATACTTATTAAAATGCCAGTAAAGGAAACTATAATGGGACCATGGTTTCAGCCAAACTAAATGTCTTCAAGATATCTTTAATAATAACCTTACAAGCAATTTCTTTGCTCCATATTTGTTAGGCCAAGTGAAATCACATAAACAAGGCTATCCTATGAGAGGAATTGTTAGCAAGAAAAACTGTGCCACTGCTGGCTTGGAAAAATCTCTAAACGATTTAATTTTTTTTTTTTTTTTTTTTAACCTCCATCCTCCTTTACAATCAATTCTACGTTTCAAGCTATTAGGAGCCTAAATATGAAAGAATATTTCTTTATGTGCAGCTTTTATATAGACTCTCTATATCCATCTTTTGATACTCAAGAAGCCATTTAAAAATATTCTCCAAACTCTCACAAAATAATATCAAACGAAATAACAGATGGTATCCACACAGTGTTAAACCTTGTTACAAAATGTAACTATTTCCTTTTTAATGGTAAATTTTACAGTCAATCCAAAGGTGCACCCATGGGATCTTCACTGTCAGGAACTCTTGCTGAAGTCTTTATTAGACCCCTGGAAAATAAATTTATTAACACCCTACATGTGAAACCAATTTTGTGGATTTAATATGTTGATGATATACTTGTTCTTTTGGCCTTCTCAAGATAACCTTAGCATGCTTGAATTACATCAGATGTTGAACAAATTACACAAAAATCTAAAATACAGTATGGATATAGAGAATGACCAAACCTTAGCTTATTTGGATATACTAAGCAATAATGTGCCAGGAACTCTTGCTGAAGTCTTCATTAGACCCCTGGAAAATAAATTTATTAACACCCTACATGTGAAACCAATTTTGTGGATTTAATATGTTGATGATATACTTGTTCTTTTGGCCTTCTCAAGATAACCTTAGCATGCTTGAATTACATCAGATGTTGAACAAATTACACAAAAATCTAAAATATAGTATGGAAATAGAGAATGACCAAACCTTAGCTTATTTGGATATACTAACTACTAGGAACAATCAAGAAATCAACACTACAGTAATTAGAAAACACAACTGGTTCCCTAATATTATTCCAGCAAAATCGTACGCACCTTGGTCTTACAAAGCAGCATCTTTCCGATCTTATGTAAACCGAGCTAATATCATAATATTAGCTCGGTTTACATAAGATCTAATGTAAACCGAGCTAATATCATAAGCAACTCAAATCTGAAACAGCTTGAAATTCAAAAATTAAAAGAAATTGCTTTATGCAATGGTTACAACCCCAACATTATTGCTAAACTCTCAAAATGCTCCTGGTCCTGTTCTGCCATTATGAAAAATAAATATACAGGTAGAACAACTATACTAGTTATCTGAATTTATTGGTGTAGATAAAATCAAGGTTTCCAAGCTTTCGCACATCAACCAGATGGCCTTTTCAAGGAAGGTAGACAGCAAACTGCAAACTGGATAACAGATCGTTTCAACAACTTGAACACGGTGACTCGACAATAAACGGAAAGATGCGAACGTAATTATTCAATAAAAACATGAGGCATCATGTTCATTTTGCACGCGGAATCCTTGGAGGAAAACAAAAGGCATTCATTATTTGAAGAATTGGTTCCAAATTCATGGTAACTCTAACAAGACGCCATCATTGCAGGCCTCATTGTTGGTAATGATCTCCAATGTTTCCCGAATGGCAGTGGATTTAGGAGTAGAGTAGGGAGCTAATTTCTTTATGTCATCCCACACAGGATCGGTGGACTTGAACTGGACTTCTCTGGATAGGGCCGTGGTTAATTTGCCGTTCTTTATGTCCCTCTTATGCTCGTTGACTCTAATTCTAAATGAACGTTTGGCCATCCCAATGTAGTATCGCACGGAGCCATCCGGTTATTGTAGAGGGATGGCATAAACACCTGCTTCATTGGAAAGTGAGAGCTCGTCAGTATTTCGCTTAAGCATAGCATATAAAGATGTCTGAGATCTTATGCCGACACCCAGGTTCATCTTTCTGAGTGTATCCTTCAGTTTATAGGAAACATTTAGAGGAAACATTTGGTACATAAGGAATATAGCCCAGATAGCATAGCTGTGGCATAGAAAGATTGGCATGCCTGTTTTGTTTCTTTCGATATATCGATGTACCATGTTCGGATCATATCTTGCATCAGTGGCCAATTCAATAACACTTTTTAATTTGCTTAGTCTAGAAGGAACATCAGAGGAGATGTCGAATGCTTTTCTGATTCGAAACCAGAAAAAAAGCTGTCTTGTAATCAGTAGGGCAGAATGAGCTACGCAGCATCAGGTTGGGAACGGAAGTGGGTTTATAATAGACTTGCGTACGGAAGCGATTTTCAGTCAATTTACTCAGTAAAACATCCAGATAAGGCAATGCATTATTGTGTTCTAACTCCATCGTGAAATTGATCATGGGGTGTATATCATTGATTTTATCCAGGAAAAGTGGGAAAGTCTCCTTTCCACGAGGCCACATGAAAAATACCTCGTCAGCATATCGGAGCCAAGTGGTGGGTGTTGGGGTAATGCTGGTGAATATGTGCTGCTTGATTGGGCGAAGGATTGCTTCCGCGAGAATTGCTGAAAGTGAAGATTCCATCAGAGCTTCATTTGTTTGTTTATAGATTTTCCCTCGGAAACTATAGTAGCTAGAATTGGAGACTAAGTCCATTAATCTGAAGATGCTGCGGGAAGATTCTTGCGAATACAGTGATGAATTATAAATGGCCTCTTTTAACATTCTGATGGCTTCCGAAATGGGGACCGAAGGATAAAGAGAAACCACGTCGAAACTACCGATAATGTCACGCTGTTGGACAGAGATTTGCTTGATTTTCGTGATAAAATCTTGAGAGGAAGGTATTATAAAGTCCGATTCAGGGAGGTGATTGGCCAGAAATTTGCAGAGTGCCTTCTCTAAATGGTATGTCAGTGCGGATCTCCTTGATAGGATGGGTAGCAATGGATTATCGGGCTTGGGCAGCTTAAGTCTTTCGAAGAGCTTCGGGATCTGGGGGCCTGGTGGTAATTTGGTGGCTTTCTTGAGGTCTTCCGGGATAGCGGCCAACCTGGAAGCTCTTTGTACCTGTGCAATCCAACAATTTAGAGGGTTTCTTCGAAGTACTATAGATCCAGAAGTGGAGAATAAGTCCTTTAGTTTCTGATTGTAGTCTGCAGCATCCATAATTGCTATTTGACCGGATTTGTCCGTTAGCGTTAATATTATAGAATGGTCATTTCTAGGGTTCAAAATCAGCCTCGGGATTTTAAATCCATTAGACGATTATTTTGGATTGTACAGCGATTGAAGCCTAGAGCAACAGTGTTGCCATAGTTCGTCTTTGGTGTTTTCCGGAACTTGCGATATTATGCTCTCCAACTCCGAAATGACGGTTTTTGGATTCGGTGCTCATAGTACACCACACCTTTCTGATCCCACCAGATACACAGCATAATCTTACTGCCATGAATATTCTGCTTTGGCATTGATGGACCTATCAATGAGACCAAGTTTCAGTCCCAAATGTTACCCAGGTTGCAGCTCCAACAACTCTTTACTGACTGGAAAAAGAGTTGCATGGTCTGATGAGTCAAGGTTCCACAGCTGCAATAACTTTTTAGTGACTGGAAAACAGTTGCCTGGCACAGTGAGCCCAAGTTCCAGCCCCAATAACTCTTTACTGACTGGAAAAGAGTTACCTGGCCCAATGAGTCCAGGATCTAGTTCCAACAGTGCAGGTGACCAATTACAAACGGACTGCACAGTTGGATGGAAATTGGCCGGCAGCGGTTGTATCATGGCATGGGGCTGTTCTCACAGACATCACTGGGTGTTCTCATCCCTTCTGAACACACTCGCACTGCCAGATCCTATGTAAGCATTGTTTTGGAATAAGTGCTGTCCTGTAGGGTGAATGTGTATCCAGATGGCACTGGAGTCTTTCAGCAAGACAATGCCACAGTGTTCTAAGGCCTGCATCATGCAGAAGTGGTTCAAGAATAATGTCCAGCATTTCATGTGCTCCCCCTGGCCAAGAACTTCTCCCAACTAGAAACCCCTCTGGTATTTGTGGAATGCAGGGGAACACAGCAATTACAAGGTCTATGCCAGTACTTTGCTGTTACCAAACTGGGATGTCCTTCTGTCCAGCTGGCACATTCCACAGTTTAGTGGAGTCGATGCCACACTGGGTACCTGTGGTTATAGTGACAAAATGTGGCCTAACATGCTATTAGGTAAGTGGACGCACAGGTCATAAGTGTATTTGCAAAATAAGTTTTTTTTTCCCAGCTAAACCCCTAAATATAGTGACTGGTGATAATCAGCTCCATACCTTCAAAACTGAAGTGACCTAATTATACATACCTAGTGGACCAAGTCCAGTGAAGCCGGGACCAGGAGCACCAAAACCGGGATAACTAGGACGAGCAAAAGTGGCAACCCCTAAACAGAGAAAGCAAAATAAAATTAAGTAAGCATAAATATTACCATGTCTTCAGAGTGTCAATAACACTTATACATTTTCATGCCAACAAAACTTTTGCTTTTCACTTCACAAATAATCACATCATAAAAAAACAACTTAAAATTGGTACTTAAATTTTTTTAAACAACATGTGAGCAGGATAAATTGTCAGAAATGCATAAAAACAAAGTACTGTGATTTTCTTTGTATTATCCACACCGGGGTATAATCCGCAGACCGCGAAATTCACATAAAAAAAATATTTTTCTTCATATAATCTGCAGACTGTGACATTTAGAGAAAAAAATCGCCGTATAATCCGCACATCGTCGATGTTGAACCAGAAGTGGAATTTCTGACAGAAAAGTCGGTCACATAATGACCCATGAGTCTGAAGAAGTAAGAGAAAAAAAACGATTTCATTAAATGAAGAAATTCATTTTTAAAGGTTACTGTTTTATAATTTGATCTCCAGACAGATAAAGGGTTTGGCATCCATAGATCACGCCGCTGCAGCTCCAGAGTATTGCATATTACACCTTGCCAATGACGAAAGGCTGATACAGAACAAGTCATAGAAATACCGTATGTACTTGTGTAAGCGTAAAAGTCGAAAGTTTTTGGAGGAATTCCTGCTTTAAGAGTTGGGGGAACGGCTTATACGTGGGCCAATAAAAACTTCTGTGAATTCTCCCGTGGAATTTACCAATGGATTTGTTTATGTTTTAGACCGTGGCACAGAGGTTTTCCGTATGTTACTGCACGATTGTGTTCTGACCTCAAAACTATCACACAGTGACACGATCATATCCTCCATTTTGTCCACCACTTTAAGTTTAAATTCGGCAGTGTAACTGAAACGTTTCCTTTTCAAAGACATCATGAATAGCAATGAAGGAAAATAGCAGCAATGACGTTGGTCAAAACGGCGAAAGATGAACTAAACACAAGGAAGCACACGAGATCCGAAAGGAGGAACGCATAGGTTCGTGCAGCAAGCGCTGAGCATACTTCTTTGGATTTTTGCCAAAAACAGAGACGTCACAACAGTCGGAGCTGTCCTCAATGATAACAAAATGACACCCTGCCATCCCTCCCACAACTTCCCTGATCTTTTGTTATGACATTCCTCCCTCCTTCCCGACCTCCCCGCTCTGTACAAACTCCTGAACTGAGGAAAATTCTTCTGAGGGAGTTCCTTTTCCAATTATACCCCCTTACCCTGCACAATTACGCTGCAGATTTTTTTTTAAATTGGAGGGTCGTATTTTTTTTTTTTTTTTAAATCAGCGTATAATCCGCAGAACCTATATTTAAAACTTTTTTAGCAGATAATCCGTAGATTATATGACAAAAATTACGGTAAGTGGAATAGGAATATAAAATATGTATAAATAGAAGGATTTTAATCTGTAGAGTAGGTGTTCAGAATGGGATTTCTGATAATGTTCTGGGTAAGTTTAATGATCCTGGTGTGAATGATAATGGTGAAAGGTTAGTTGAGCTCTGCATTGAAAATGGATTGTGGGTATCCAATACATTTTTCAACCACAAGTATATCCACACATACACTTTGGGAAAATCGTACTCTGGGACAAAAGAGTGTAATAGATTTTGTTGTCTACGATCAACGTCTGAAACACTTAGTTGTTGACACTCGTGTGATGAGAGGTGCAGATGTTGGCTCTGATCATTACTTGTTAGTGTCACGAATGAAACTGAATGTTGGCTGGAGAAAGAGGAATAGGAAGAGACCTGTGATGAAAAGAATAAAGGTTGAAAGTTTCATGAAGAACATCAGCGTTACTCTGAATTACTCAGAAAACGGCTGAATGAGTTGAAGTCTTGTGAGAGGGATGTAGAAAAAAAGTGGACATGTTTTAAGAAGTGTGTTGTCACTGCTGCTGAAGAGATCTGTGTTACTGCAATGGTAGGTAACAGAGGTGATGCCTGGTGGAACAGTGAGATTAAGGAATTTTTTAAGGGAAAGAAGGAAGCATATTTGGGTATGTTGCAAGGTAGAGTTTCTGAGGATGAATATTGCTGTAAGAAGCATGAAGCAGCTAAGCTGGTTTGCCAGAGTAAGGCAAAAGATAGGAAGGAAAAGGTGGAAAGGCATGAATCGGCTTTTTGGAAAGATAGAAAATCTTTCTGGAAGTTCAAAAGACATAGGAAAAATAAAATTCTAAGTTGTGTGAAGAATAGGATCGGAGAAATGATATGGAAGCCCAATGAGTTCACTGAAAAATGGGGTGAATACTGTGAGTTATTAGAGCATGAAAGCAAAGGTGATTCGGAGGCAGAAGCAGATGATGTCACAGTAAGAGATGGAAGTACAGGAGGGATCTCAAGAGAAGAGATATGTAAAGCTCGAAATTATTTTCAGAATGGTAAGGCTCTGGGAGTGGATGGCATAATTGCTGAGATGCTCTGTAATGGTGGTGACAGAGCATCATGGTGGTGACTCTGTAATTGAAATTTGCCAGTTGTGTTGGGAGTAAGGAATGGTCCCTCAGGATTGGAGGGATGCTATCACTGTTCCCTTGTATATAGGAAAAGGTGATCAGACTGAATGCAAGAACTTTTGTGGTATCAGTTTGCTGAGTGTTCCAGGGAAAGTATTTGGAAAGTTTGTTATTGATAAGGTATGGGGTCATACATCAGAGAAAGTGTGGGATGTGCAGAGTGGCTTTATGCCTGGTAAGGGCTGCACTAACCAATTTTTTTCATTACGCATGATGATTGAAAAGTATCTGGCTGTTGGTAAGAAAGTTTTTGCTGCATTCATAGATTTAGAGAAAGCTTACGGACTGAGTACATAGGACACTTTTGTGGAAGGTATTGAATAAATATGGTATTACGGGGAATCTACTTAATAGTGTAAAAGCCACATATGTTGGTAGTAGAGCTTGTGTATGAGTGAATGGTGTTCTATTGGTGCAGGAGTCAGACAAGGTTGTGTAATGTTTTTTTTTTTTTTTTTTTTTTTTTTTTTAAATTTTGATTGGAGGTTTAACGACCACCGTGAGCAACTCAATGGGCTATAAGCAGTTGCCCGTCCCTAATTTAGGGTCACTGGTTCCAGGGAAGGGAGAGAGCCAGTGCCATAAGACAAACGCAACATCCATCCATGCCTCACCGGGATTCGAACCCGGACCTCGTTCGGACGAATGATCAGAGGCCATTGCTTAGACCACTGCGCCACCAGGGCGGCCGTTGTGTAATGTCACCCTGGCTGTTTAATATATTTATGAATGTGTGCATACGTGACCCCAAAGTAGACAATATTGGTTTATGTCTTGGTAATGTCTGTGTGTGTAGATGGCTATATATATGCTGATGACACAGTCCTGTTAGCAGAGAGAGAAAGCGAGTTGCAGATTATGCTGGCCCGGATGTACGAAGTTCGTACAAATTTCAAACTGAGTATAAATAAGGGAAAAACCAAAGTTATGGTTTTTGAGCAAGGAACTGTTAGTACTGAATGCAGGATAAGTTGAAATGGCACTGTTATTGATCAGGTAAATGAGTTTGTATATTTGGGAAGCATGTTTGACAGAGAGAACAAATTAGATGGTGAAATTAGTAGGTAAGTGAACTCTTCATAAAAAGTCATAGCTGCTTTAAGAGGATTTCACAGGAATGATGGGTTCTCAAGAAAGTCTCGAATGGCTGTATATGAAAGTGTAATTGTTCCTTCCTACTCTGCTGTATGGCAGTGAAACCTGGGTTCTGCAGAAAAGACATAAGAGTTGTTTGTGTGCTGGGGGAGATGTATTACTTACGGAGGTGGTAAGACACGCTCTGATCATGTGAGGAATGCAGATGTGTTGCAGATGTGTAATGTGAGGCAAAATGTTATTAGTAAGGTGAAGACTAATATTCTTAGGTGGTTTGGCCATGTTGAAAGAATGAGTGATGAGATGCTTCCTACGAGAATTTATTCAGCCCAAGTGGCAGGAAAGAAAGGTAGAGGAAGGCCAAGGAAATCATGGGAGGACCAGATTCAGGAATGTCTGCATGAGAAAAACATAATGAGTATGAAGTACAAAAGGTCTTGTGTGTGGTGTTTGATGGATGTCAATGAAGCTCCAGCTGTGTGCCAAGATCGCTGTAATTGGAGACGCCTCATACAGCAACAGTGAGTTCTTTCTGTGAGGAGCTAACATCTGAACATCAGAAAACAGCTTAGTGATATGTATGTATGTATGTAATCTTGTTTGTGGATAACAAAAGCAAAAAACAAAACCCCACTATAAACTGTACATGAAGTAGCAATACAGGCACTGACTGAATGACCAGTAAGAATAAATGATCAATAGAATCTGAATTATTTTATTACAGGATCTGACAATGCTGTAAAAGAAGCATTCTTTGACAAAGTGCTCATACCTCAGAGGTTACTTGAGAAGATTGGTGAATTTGACAATACAGGAATATATAGCAGATAGATTAAATTAATGTTTTAAAGGGCAGACAGGAAATTACAGCTAACCACTAACATTGCACTTGTCTCCAGTGCTGTCATGCCAAGCTACACTGGGAACTTTCAGCAATAACAAGGCATAATCGGTCACAAATCTAGATACAATCTAGGCTGCCATGGCAGCAGACTTTTTTTTTTTTTTTTTTTTTCTTAATTTGCACAAAGGTCAAACAAAGTAGCACCTAACTGATAACATGGCCAAAGAGCAGGTGCAGATGTTAAGGATAATTTTTCTCATATTAAATGAGAGGATTTATGCATGGCGATTTGGGGAAACAAACCATTTCATACTCAGGGGTGACTGTGAAGTGAAACAAAAAAACCCCTGAAACTCTGACCTTTACACACACATGCACACAATGCATATTCATTTATACATTATATATATGCAACATATAATACATATTGTTTACCTATTATCGTTGTGCACTGTGTGGGAGGCAGACGTTTCTGATGGGTGTTCGAATCCCAGCCCTGCTGGCCATTTAGTCTGTGGTTTTTCTGCTGACTCCCCATGTTTGGGGATGTGAATGTGAGGATGGTTTCCTCTCAAGTAAGCGCCAGATGCACTTTGTCCTTGGACCCCTTTCCCTAGGCTGCCTGGGTTTGCTAGATGAGTGTCAATGTGCTGGTAGTGAAACAATAACAGACGATTGTAATCTGATGCCTCATGGCACCAGACACCTATGGGTATCTTCTCATGGTTGTTGTTGATGATGATGATTTACATATTACACACATATACCATCGAGTCACATTATTGTGACAACATCCTACTTTTGACGTCAACAGTGCCTAGCCAATGAAAGAAGGCACATGTCATGAGCTGGCTTGGAGGGTATATAAGGTGTGCTGTAGGCAATCTGAATATCACTCGTTGCTGTCATGGATAAAAGGAGCGATTTATCAGATTTGCAAAACGGGATGATTATCGGCTTTTGGGCCAAGGGTGGTAGTGTTTCTGAAACAGTGCAGTTTGTGAACTGTTCGCGTGCTGCTGTGGTTAAAGTGTATCGTGATTGGAGAAATGGCCCCATTGCGAATAAGCCATGTGGAAACTGCGGAGCACCACATGCCATTGATGTGAGAGGGGAACATCAGCTGCGAAGGTGCTTGAGGGCCGATCGACACGCTACAGTGGAGCAACTCACTGGATGAATGAACCAGGGGGCTACCATAAGTGTGTCTAAAATGATAGTTCAGTGAACCCTGCTGTGTATGGGGTTCTGATGCAGACGGATGGTCACTGCACCTATGCTAATGAATGTGCATCGGCAGAAAAGGCTTACATTTGCACGGCAGTATCGGAATTGGACCTCCGCTGATTGGCAAAGGATTGCCTTCTCCAATGAGCCACATTTTCTCCTTCATCGAACAGATGGACGTTGGCATATAAGGCGAGAAACATCGGAGAACAAACACTCTTCAACCGATTTCGCGATATGAACCATTAAACATCTTCTATTGAGTATACTGTATGGGTATTTTTTTTAAATATTTTTTTAATATATTTTATATCGACAGTACCAAAACCAGATTGAGGCAGAGATTGAATCAACACAGATAAAAAATTGGAACCAAAAAGAAGAAAAAACAGCAATGATTCAATACTGTATTAAAAATTAAAAAAATCCAATATTTGATAAAAAAAATTGATTTTGACTCATAAATCTGAAGCAGAATTAAGATTTTCTGAGTCTATATCTATTGAGGAACTAAAAGACAAAGTTTATATCATTGAAGACACAACAAACCTTCCTAAGTTTGAAGAAAGATAATTAAAAGAGAGAAAAACTTCTCAAAACCAAAAACAAAAAGAAAATTCTTTCCTAAAAATGAACAATAAAAATAAATAAATAAAATAATAAAAAAAAATAAAAAATAGAAAAATAATAATAAAATATATAAAAACAAAACAAAAAAATAAGCACAGGATAAAAAGCAATAATAATTGAATATACACTATGCTGTTCTATGAGATTCAGAGGTTAGCTCCACAAAGAAATACAAACTACCAGATAAATTTTTAACTGATTATTTAACTTAGTGTTGCCATATCAAACTTCTCCATTTACAGCAATCTTGACACACAACTCGGGCTTCAATGACATCCATTACGATATACACAAGACCTTCTATACATACTTCATATTCATAATCTTTTTCTCATGCAGGCACTACTGAACCTGATCCTCCTGTGACTTCCTCTGCCCTTCCTTCCTGCCACTTGGGCTACAAAATTTTTTCGTAGTAAGCATCTCGTCACTCATTCTTTCAACATGTCCAAACCACATAAGAATGTTAGTCTCTACCCTGCTAACAACATTTTGCCTCACATTACGCAACTGCAACACATCTTCATTTCTCACATGATCAGAACGTGTCTTGCAACAAACCCCACATAATTAACACATTTCACCAGCACACAAATGACTCCTATGTTTTTTCTGTAGTACCCAGGTTTCACTGCCCTACAGCAGAGTTGTTTTAATCCCCCACACTGGTGTACTTCCTTGATTAAAAAGACACAAAAAATACAATGCTCTGGATTCTAGTGCTGGATATGGTGGACCTACCACACTTGAGAAGGATGGTCCACTGCAGAAACAATTTGGAAACAGAAAACAGAGAATGAGAAAGAGATCTCGGCTGAGTGAGTGTAAGATTGGTGTATGGAATATTCGAAGTTTAAATGGCAAGATAAATGAGGTGATTGAAGAGAAGAATAAGTATAGATTGGATGTGCTGTGTGTAAGTGAAACCAAAAAGAAGGAAACTGGGACAGAAGAAGTGAATGGAACGGTGAGTGTGTGGTCCGGAGTATTGGATAATGTGAGAGGACAGGCTGGTGTAGGTTTGATTTTAAGTGAAAAGATGAAGAACAACTTGATTCATTACAGCTGCATAATTGTGAGAATTTTTTGGATTCGTTTGAAAGTGAAACTTCAGAGAATAGTAATTGTTGTAGTGTATGTGACATGGAACCTTCCGATAGGAAGGAAGATTTCTGGAATGAGCTAAAAGCTGTTTTGAGCCAGTTTGGTACTGAAGAGAAAGTTATAATAGCAGGGGATTTCAATGCTAGAGAAGGTGTGCATGTTAAAAAAAATGTGAGGAACAGAAGAATGGTGAGATTTTATGATTTCTTGTCACAATTCATTCAGTGCAGAATGCGATTTCTGACAATGTTCTGGGTAAGTTTAATGATCCTTGTGTGAATGATAATGGTGAAAAATTAATTGAACTCTGCATTGAGAATCATTTGTGTGCATCTAATACGTTTTTCAACCACAAGTATATCCACACTTATACTTGGGAAAATCATGCTCTTGGTCAAAAGAGTGCGACAGATTTTGTTGTTTACAATCAGCGTTACAACTGCGAGCCAACATCCGCACCTGTGGTGAGACGTGCAGATATTGTCTCTGATCATTACTTGGTGGTGTCACAAGTGAAACTGAATGTTGGTTGGAGGAAAAGGAATAGGAAGAGGCCTAGGATAGAAAGAATAAAGGTTGAAAAGCTGCCTGAAGATCATCAGCATTATTCTAACTTACTCAGAGAACAACTGAAGGAGCTGAAGTCATGTGAGAGGGATGTAGAAAAGAAGTGGGAATGTTTTAAGAACTGTGTTGTCACTGCTGCTTAAGAGGTTGGTGGCACCACCATAGTGGGTAACAATAAAGGTGACGCTTGGTGGAATAGTGAGATTGAAGAGGCAGTAAAGAGAATGAAGGAAGCCTATTTGGGGATGTTGCAACAGAGTTTCTGGGGATGAATATCGCTGTAAGAAGCAGATAAGCTGGTTCACCAAAGTAAGGCAAATGATAGGAAGGAGAAGATGGAAAGGCATGAATTGGTTTTTTGGAAAGATAGAAATACTTTCTGGAAGTACATGAGACTCAAATTTACTGTGTACCTCATATACCTGTATTTTCAGTTAAAATTTAGTAAAAAGCAATTTAAAAAGTATGTATGTGTAAAAAACGTCTTTGAGCATCAATAATACAACTAACCAAGTAAGTATTCTCAAACCACGTGGTTTTAAGGTAAGTCAAATTTAAATCTATCAATAGTAACAGTATTTTCCCTTAAACCAAATGTCATTTTGATTACAGTATAATAAATTATTAATATTCAATCTTCCTGAATATATATATTAATATCAAACAAAGACGAGATACACATGGTTCATATTGCGAATCAGCAAAAAACCCATTAAATTTGTCGAAATATAAGAGTCATCTGTATAATGACCTTTCGTCACCTTTAAACTTTTTGCATGTTGTCTTCTTAATAAGTTCTGTTTGAACACGTCATGGAAGGATCATAGACTTCTTGATAATGATTTCTTTGACTATTATAAGGTTTAAAAATATATATAATTAAATTGTTATCAAAATACTGTAAGTTCCTTTATCAAAATTTTTTCTTATATTTTACATACCTTTCATATGGGAAGTAAGAAGTTATGTTGTCCTCTTTCCTGTGCTACATATCATAAGGCGTTACAAACGAGGTTCGTATTCTGAAGAAATCTTGAAGAGAGTATCCTTGTGTCCAGTAAAAGTTGCATTTGTAACTTTCAAGAATTTTTGAAATAAATCTAAAAAAAAACACCCGGAATATATATACATGGCTAGAAATGGAATGCCTGGAAGAGCACAGAAGCAATGTCTTGACAAAACCAAGTAAACTAATACCTCTTTAAGAAACGTAAAGACCTAATCTCAATGACTGAAGTGAAAAAGGAAGTAAGTTATCCACTCTACAAACGTGTCCATTTGCCACTAATGAAGGAAATGCTGACCTTCGAAAACATCCTATGCATTTTGGTAATGTGTGCGTTACCATCCTCGAGGAGAAGAATGGCGGCTGTGCTCCGTTGTGGTCATGTGGGATCTGCCATGTACATCAAACTGGTAATCTCTTCGCTGTTGAAAATCATGATGTCATTCTCTCAAGGTGTTGCCACTTGTTTTTCAGCGTGTAAAATTCCTTGAGTTGATGTTATTCTATCAACTGTCATATTAGGTACCATTGTTTCCGACCTTCCCCTTCTGTTTGTCCTAGTGTTTTTGTTCATCCTGAGATAGTATTTTCCAGGGTATTAGTAGGTCTATTCTGGAATTTGCATTGCAGTTGTTATTTTTTGTTTTTTCTTTAACTATAGCTTAAGCAAAACGAACCATTTTTCAGTGGGTTGTCGGCAAATTACATTTATTTCTTCGAAAATGGGTGTACTTTTTCAAGCAATATTGTATTAGTGCTGTCTTTTCTTTCCCATTATTCCAGTTAGTTAGTTGATTGAGTCATTTTTTTAATGCATTTTTGGTACTTCCTAAGTACAATATTTTTTTATTTTTATTATTGCTGTTTCTGTTATTATTGATGGGGATGCTATATACTCCTGCTTTGTCTAGTACATTTATTTTATCTCTATTTTTCAAAATCATGGTTTTGTGATCTGTTATTGTTATTCCAATGTCTTGATGATGTTTGTGACACTCTTTTTTGACTAGTTTTGTAAACTGGTTAATATGTGGCAGTTTTCCACAAAACCTTGTCTTCTTGATATTTTTCTTCTGTCTTGAATGTTTGTACTGGTATATTAATTTCTTAATTAATTTAGGGCTATAACCAAATTGTTTAGTTGTTTCAATGATCCATTTAATCTCAGTTTCTCTAAAAAAACGTTATTACTAGAATGAGTAAATGCCCTTTGAAGTAGTGTTCGGATTGCTGATATTTTATAGTTCCATGGGTGGTTAGAATCTGCTGGGATGAAAATCGGAACATAGGTCATAGGTAGGTTTTCTATATACATAATACAGTAGATGCTGATTGTTATTTTCTATTGTGATATCTAAAAAATGAAGTTTATTTTCAGACTCAAGCTCCATTGTGAAGTTTATGGTGGGATATGTTTCACCTACTTTTTCTTTCAGATCTAATCCAGGACGAACAAAAAAAACTAGGACAAACAAAAGAGGAAGGTCGGAAACAACAGTACCGAATATGACAGTTGATAGAATAACATCGACGCAAGGAATTTTACACGCTGAAAAACAAGTGGCAACACCTCAAGAGAATGACGTCATGATTTTCAACAGCAAAGAGATTACCAGTTTGATGTACATGGCAGATCCTACATGACCACAACAGAACACAGCCACCATTTTTCTATCTGAGGATGGTAACGCACACGTTACCAAAATGCATAGGATGTTTTCGAAGGTCAGCATTTCCTTCATTAGTGGTAAATAGACATGTTTGTGGAGTGGATTACTTACTTCCTTTTTCACTTCAGTCATTGAGATTAGGTCTTTATGTTTTTTAAAGAGGTATTAGTTTACTTGGTTTTGTCAAGACATTGCTTCTGTGTTCTTCCAGGCATTCCATTTTTAGCCATGTATATATATTCCGGTTGTTTTTTTAGATTTATTTCAAAAATTCTCGAAAGTTACAAATGCAACTCTTACTGAACACAAGGATACTCTCTTCAAGATTTCTTCAGAATACGAACCTCGTTTGTAACGCCTTATGATATGTAGCACGGAAAAGAGGACAACATAACTTCTTACTTCCCATATGAAATGTATGTAAAATATAAGGATTTTTTGATAAAGGAACTTACAGTATTTTAATAACAATTTAATTATATATATTTTTAAACCTTATAATAGTCAAAGAAATCATTAACGAGAAGTCTGCGATCCTTCCACGATGTGTTCAAACAGAGCTTATTAAGAAGACAACATGAAAAAAGTTTAAATCTAACGAAAGGTCATTATACAATGACTCTTATACTTCGACAAATTTAACAGTCTAAGCTTGTACAGAAAACTAGCGGATAATGCTTACCTTGGCATTCCTTTCTAGCGACGGGGACATTTCACGCACGTGTTTTCCGGTCTTTGTTGAGGTTATTGTCCTAAAGTCCGTTGTATGCGATGACTGGCTTTACTTCTCACACTTTTCGCTGGAAGTAGAAGCCAGTCATCGCATACAACGGACTTTAGGACAATAACCTCAACAAAGACCGGAAAACACGTGCGTGAAATGTCCCCGTCGCTAGAAAGGAATGCCAAGGTAAGCATTATCCGCTAGTTTTCTGTACAAGTTACTTTGAAATATCGCACGTAAAAGAGAATAGTACAATAATTAGAGCTATATAATAGTCAGAATTAGCACTACTAAGTGGAATTGAGTCTAAGCTTGTTTCTATAACTCAAATATTTCTTTGAGTAACACTGAATTTAAAAAAAAACATGTTATAAAAATAATGTTAGTCCTACAGTGAATGCAGGGTGAGTATATGTTTATTGCACACATAAATTTACTTGCAAAGTTAAAAACATATATTAATTAGGTACACAATAATTATTCACTGCTGCCTGTGCAGTTTAACTTTGCACCTTTTTCTGTACCAAATTTTGTTTTCAGTATGTTAGAAATTCTTTAAAAAAGAAAATTTTTAAAGTTTTTTTTAAGTATGCCATGTATTAACACTAACTACACTATAATAGCCCACTATGCCTTTGTCCAACCCTAGGGTTTCACTTCATGAAACTTTTGTTTGATCTTCCTATCCAATTCAAGGGGGGGGGGGGGATCATGCGTAACTTCTAAAGTTTTCAATGGATTTGGATATTCAAAACATTATTTTATATATCTTCACCACTAAAAATTTCTTATCAGTTATTTTAAAAATGGGTAAAATTGTTTTTCATAATTTTAATCCAGTCTGGGAAGGAAGACGCTGAAACGAGATAGCAGATGAGCTAGTAAAACCGGGTGAGTTGTTGACTGACAGCTGGCCTGCCTCGACACATTGTGCAATACATGGTTCAGCTGGAGACCAGGAATTTCGAGTAGCCCCAATTAAAATTTTAATGGCAACTTTAAGGAGTATATGACTGATTTACGTGAAACTTTTGGGTTCAGTTGCTCTTAGCTAATTATAGTTTAATACAAATTTCAGCCAATTTTGTGAAAAAATCGCCAAAGATTAGATTTGTATTTTTTATTCATGGTTCTCCAGGAAATGCCCTTTATTTCAATAATGGCAGCATCCCTGTGTTCGACCACTAACAGTGAGTACTTGGGCACTGGGTGAATCCCTTACACAAAGTGGATTTGAAATTCTATATACTGTAGAGATAAACACTGACTCGCAAATTTTTCTGTTCTCTAAGAAGAAAGGAAATGTAGCTAAATTCCTCATTTTAAGTGTGCACACTTGGTTATTTTCCCAATTGGATCCACCCCTGAACTCACATGAAAAAAATGAATTGTATGTTATTGTTTTACTGTCACATGCCTCACTGTTGACTTAAAAAGCAGATCAAAGTTCTCTTCAAGCACTAAAAATTGACACTGAACTATTGCTCCCCCTACAAACTCTCTACCAATCTGCCAGCATTACACACTCCTCCTTTTCTGTCACATCAATCTCTGCACTTCATTCCTACCCAGCCATGCCATTGCATAAGGGCTTCTGTTTGCCCTTCTAACATTTGCGCTGCCAACCCTTGCAAACAATGTTTACTGAAATGCACTTTCAATTAATTACTATTTTGTAGCATTTTCAAAAATGACACAAATGAGGATTCCCAAATTCTTGCAAAACTTAAAAACATGGGCTTCCGGTTTTATAATGTGCCAAAAACACGGACTTCTGGGCTACAACCAGAGTACAATCACCCCTGCATACTATAATGGTGGGCCACTGAAGCTTTTTTTTTAAAAATTGTGTTTCATTTTTTAGAGCTTCAAACTTGGGAGAAATTTATTTCTTCTGTATAGTCCATAATTTTTTTTTTTTTCTAATTTCTTCTTACTTTTGTGTACAAACATTTTATTTAGGGGAACACTATTTCTCTTATTAATTTCTTAAGGGAACACTGTATCATTGCTTGTAAATGCTGTGACAGCAGCATAAAAAGTGCAGTGACCAATTAAAATTGTGGAAAACAGCAGACCTGATTGCCTGTGAATGTGGTATTGATTGAGCTCAGTTGCTGGGGTTTTCCTATTGATGGTCAAGTGATTGCATTCAAATTAAGGGCCACAGCTCCTCAAGTGTATTCCACATGCCACTGAACACAAACAATATTTTCAAAGTAGGGAAAATGTCCTCATAAGTAACTAATGCAGAATACAGGGATCATAGCATACTTCTGGAAAATTTTAGGTTGGAATTTTAGGAATTTTAGGAATTTTTAGAAAAATTTTAGGAAAATTTTAGGATTGTATTTCAATAAAAACTAGATGTATATTTGTATACATCTAGTAAAACAACTTTGTATACATTGTAAAGAGTTTGCTTCACACCCTTCAACCATATATACTGATAGACTGCGCATGACATCAAAATTTCTGGCTCCAACATAAAATCACATGACAACAGTAAAAAAGATGGGTTACACCTGCTGTGCTTATGGTTGCTCTGAGCGATATAGTAAAGAAAGTTCTATGATTTTTCATGGGTAAGAAACGAATTAAATACCTAAGTCAATAAAGTTCAATTACTTAACCAGAAACTTGCAGCTATTGATATAAAAATACAGTAACTTAAGAAAAAAAATGGAATGCATGTTCCAAATTCTTCGCAAATATTCATCACATTATAAATCACAAAATGTAAACAACCCGTTCATGCATGTATATAGCTCATAAGTAAACTTACCTGAAGAGTTTTCATTATATATGAGGCGCATTCACATAATACACCGAAAACACTGAAGTTCTGCAATGTAAATTAGTAATCATAACAGCATTTTTACACGAAATTTGGAGTCTGATGATGACGTGCCCAATGTTTGAGCCATGGCGGCTTTGATGCAGCTATTGCCAATGCGCAGTCCATTAGTATATATGGTCGAAGTTCACACCCAAATTTTTTGCATAACGTCTAATGTCTAAAGTTTAAGTATGATTTACTTCTAATGTTCAGTTCTTATCTTTTCACGTGTTATTATCATATTCAAGTATATTTACCACATTCAAGTTTCACTTTGAACATTAATATGCTGTTTAACCAGAAGCAATTCACGATTTTCACAGAAAGTTTTCAGGTTTCACATTAAATTATAATATCCTAAAAAGGTAATTGAAAACCAAGAACTATGTACAATTGTTCACTGAATTACTTTTTTCATATTATTGTTTTAACCTTTTCCTGATACGCCTATCTTTTTCTGCTTCCACCACAACTAATTTACTTTGTTTTCTTTATTTCAGCTGAACCTTGTATGATCAAGTTAGAGGCAACTGCTATTTCAACAGTATTTTGTTTTTCTACAGCTTTTCGCATTCTTTCTGTTCCCTCTTGAATTACTGCTAGGGAGGCTTCTTTATCTTTTTTAAGCCTATTTATTTCTGCATCATTTTCTTTTATTTTGTCATCAAACTCAGCTTTTCTTTTTTTCTCTAGCTGCTTTTCCTTATTTTCCCTCTCTTTCTGCTTCCTTTCTTTTACCTTTTTTGATTGTTCTTCCTTCAGCTTATCAACATACTCTTTATAAAATTTATGTGAATCACGAACACTATTTAACAAATTTATTGTTATGGGAATTTCTTGTTATGGGAACTTTTTTTTCCTTTATGATGCGCTTTTACTTGTGAAAAGCCACTATTAGAAATATTGAAAATTTCTGAACACAATATACACTTAGCAGAAAATATTGTTTCAGTTGCAGAACACCATTCTTTCAACTTCACTCCGTCCAATTCTTTGGCGAGCCACGCATCTTGAAATTTCGTTTTGGATTTAGGCATCTTAAACACTTGTATTACTAACCAGAAAATGAAAGGGAAGTACAAAAACACGTTCCAATATTGCAAAACCAGACAACTTCCCGAAATTTGGCTGCGAGGATGTCAGAAGATATGAAAAAAAAAAAAAAAAAGCAGGTCACCACTAGAGAACTGAACCTGCACAGAGAACACCATAAAAGACGTAAAACCAGAAACTATCATACGCATCTCACGCAAGTTCAGTCAAAGCGAGTCGGAGCCGAGATATATTGCGCATCGAAGGTCTGTCGCCGACGCATGATCGAAGGTCAATGATCACGTGCTCTACTGCCTGCCAAGATAACTCAGCTACCATCCCATCGTCATTACCGGAGGTTACGGAAAAAGACCACATGTTTCCTCTTTGCTTCCACCCACCTGCGGTTTACAATAACAAAACATCAGCAGAAAGAGGAGGTTCCACAAGGCATGTACAAAAATAAAGTACGATCTTCTGCGTGCCACGGAGTTCGTCTGCAAAGCGCAAACCAGGGGTGAAAATGACCCCTCCCCTTTTCCCTTAGATCTCTTGTTACTCTCGAAAACTGGTCGAAGGCAAAAAAATGGAACGCCCGCCCCGAAGCAAGTGCATCTCGATGGCGTCATTTTTCCCTCCCTTCAGCAGCACAGCATATAGGCTGTGTTTCTACAATAACAGGTCTTTTTACCTTACCGTAATGGTAAATTTATTGGCGTTAATAACGGTTGTTTTTAATAAAAATAAGCTTACGAAAATTTTAGGATGAATAGCAAATTTTAGGTCTAATTTTAGGAATTTAAGGAGGGTCACAAAATATTAGGAATTTTAGGAATTTTAGGACGAATGCGATCCCTGAGAATAGGAATATGCACACATTGGCCAGCTTCACCAGGCTGATCACATTTCCATCCACTACAATTCAGCAGCCAGTGGAAATGCGTTCTAGACATTCCAGTGCATCCATATTAGCAAGAACCCTATTCAATTTCAGAACCAGGAAATGACCCAAAAGCTTCTTGTCCATGACTAACTCATAGACGACAACCTTCGAGCCCCGTGACCAACTCATAGACAATAACCTCCGAGCCTCATGACCAACTCCAGTAGCACAAAGAAGAGGAAAAATTTAGAAATTGGAGATAAGCCTAGTGCATTTATGCATTGAAGCATAATACGCTCACTATAGGTGAACCTTTCTATTTTTTCTATTTTGAACGTTTCATCATATCCGTAAACGAAATTTTGACTTCGTTATAAATAAATGGTCTATCATGCAGTTTTCTTCCTAAATCAAGGGGAACGGCAGTTTCTTTGCTATAACTGTAAATTTGCAATAAACGACTTTGCTACAAACAGGTGTGATTCTACCCCAGTAGTCAGACATAGAAGTTGGGAAGGGCTGATTGCTGATTGAGATTGGGCAAAAGATATAAAAAGAGGTCAGGCACTGGACTGTAGTGCGAGTAGCTAGGTCAGACAAAAAGAAACGCAGGTCGGGCACAGCCCGGCCTGGCCCTCCCCTGGTGTGATTGTGCCTGTATATATACATGCAAATGTATATGCAAATGATATGTGAAAATTAATGAACTTACCCATGTGAGCTGGTGATGGATTTAAGAAAGTTGAGTGGTGAGATGAGGCTTCAAATGGAGCTCGTGGATGAGCAGATGCTGAAAGTAAACATGAATACATTTTTAGCAATTTTAGGTCAAACACTAATTAGAGAGATAACACAAATAAACAAGAATTACTGCAATAATACATGTAAGCAATAATTTAAAAAAATACACTGCTTTAATCAGAGAAATGCACGTGTTCAGAACAAGCACTGCAAGAAATTTTACATGCTGGTTCTCTCTACTGAGGAAATAAAATGCTTTCTTGAACTATAAAGATATTATGTCGATTCATAAGGGCTATGATTCCACATGCTCTACTGCAATTATTCCAATACTTTAAAACTTTTTGAGTTTTGCATATTAAAATCAAATTTGCACACTAAAGGGGGGGGGGTGCACTACAATATACAGGGTCCATACACATTTAGAGAAAATTCCGAGTTTTTTCAAGGAGGTCACCCAAAATTTCCTGGAGCCTAAATTTTTGCTAAAATCATAGTACTTTGCTTTATATTTTGAAAATTTGGGTGAAATTTTCTATGCATTTAGAATTCTTAGGAAGTTTGATGGACACCGCTGTTGCAGTGTTCTTCAATGTGTGTTACAACTTTGATGAAGAGGAAAAATTTCCCCTTACAAAAATTGCTCTGTGTATAACTTACACAGAGCGATCTGGAACTTAGCACAATGATAATAAAACTAAACAATTTTGCCGTGATACTGAAGACGAAATAAATGTGCAAGTGTACACAATAACAAGGACACCTACGACTTTGAAAGAGCTCCGAGACATGTTTCATACATGCAAGTAAATTGTTTTTTTTTTTTCCCCTACCCAGTGCCACTAACTGTATTGGTTACTGTCTGTCAATAATTTATACAATCACTGTACAATCATGCATCTGATATGCTTGAACTGTTTGAATCCCAGATAAGATGCAGCTGTGTTCATGCTTAAGGTACTGGCTTTCTTTTGCTTTCTGTGGAATTTTTGGCTCTAAATGAGAGAGACACGTAACTCCTTCTAGCCAAAGATATTAACAAGGATTCGAAAAGAAAAAAAAAAAAAACAGGGAAAAAAAACACACACACATAGGATTGTACATAGTAACCACCAGCATCATGAAATTTTTGCTGGTAGTATCCTAATTTTTTGAGTGCTCAGACTGCAAACTTACATCTGAATAAAACAATGACTGGCTCAAATTGTGCATGCACCCTTACGTAAAGGAATAATTTACACATTTGTGCAAAGCCATAGTGAGAGTTTTTACCAACCTAAAATTGAAAAAAATTGCTTACCACAGTGATGATGGTTCAGCAGCATAGCTATATTAAATCAAGCGAGAACTCAACTAAGGAAATAAATCTAACTACTCAATGTAGCAGGTACTTGATCCCAAGTATTAATAAAGTGTTGTATCTTTAAAAAAAATGTACATTGTAGAAGAAATGTCATGCATTTCTGGTATAATAACACAGCTTTACAAAAAAAAAAATATGTCTAGCCCACATGTTGATTTTAAGGTAAGCAAAGAAGCTAGCTTCAAGGCAAATAATCCACTTCATTTTATGTGTCATATTTCTACTTGGATTAATTGTGATATTTTATATGTCACTAGATGAAAGCCCGTCAATAATGACAGGGAAAATAAAATTTATGATACAGAAGTTTTTGAGTTAAAATTTATGATATTGAGTTTTTGAGATCCACGTCAATAGATGGCGACGTTGGCCAACAGCTTTCTGAAAATTTCTCGAACAGTCGGTTATGGAATTTGATACGACGGGCTGTCTGTTTGTTATGTGTTTTGTAAAACCTTTAGTCCCTATTTCATCAACACTTCCTTGTACACAACATTTTTCGTATACACTGACAGTGAACCATGTATCAATTTACCCTGTTCTTTTCCGTGAATTATTTTTATCTTGAAGTCGTCAGAGCGTCATACTTTTGACGTTGCCACATACAGATGGCTAAACATGGTTCAGGTAGTGAACCAAAATTCCTGATGTAAAGTTTTCTTATCTCTAAAGAGTTGACCGCGTGACGTAACGCATCTCTGACGTCATGTGAGAATGATTTGGATTAGATTATGTCACACTAGCAGCTGTGTTCTTTGTTGCTATGACAACAGAACAAAGTGATATACGTGTGGACTGTGCGCGTGCAGGTGATGACATCACTTACACGAAAACCTAAGCGGGACGTCACAAACATTTGTTTCTCGGTTGTTGCTATGACTTAAAAAGTGGCATGAAGGAGGAGGAGGGCTCTTGCAAATTATATATTAGGATATTTCTACATTCTGATTGTGTGAGGAAGGAAGATGTGTTGCAGTTGTGTAATGTGAAGCAAAATGTTGTTAGCAAGGTAGAGACTAATATACTTTGGTGGTTTGGCCATGTTGAAAGAATGAGTGACGAGATGCTTACTAAGAAAATTTTTTTAACCCAAGTGGTAGGAAGGAAAGGCAGAGGAAGACCAAGGAAGTCATGGAAGGATCAGTTTCAGGAATGTCTGCATGAGAAAAAGATTATGAGTATGAAGTATAGAAGATCTTGTGTACGACGTGTGATGGATGTCAGTGAAGCACGAGTTGCATGTCAAGATCGCTGTAAATGGAGAAATTTGATACAGCCACAGTAAGTAAAAAATATCTGGTAGTTTGTATTTCTTTGTGGAGCCAACCACTGAATCTCAGAGAACAGTTTAGTTATATGTAATGTATGTATTTCTACTTGGAGAAATATGCCTCACTTTGTATATATTGATAGTTATTTGGAGCTTCAAACTGATACAAGCAAAAAATTAAATACATACTACATGCATAAGAGCTGTGCAAAAGATAAAAGTTATAAAACTAACTACAAGATTTGATAAAAATCATGCACAACTACAACATCTTACATCAAAGGCATATTTCTTGATTTTTGAAGCACAAAGTTTTCAACAAAGGGAGAGAAAAAAAAACAACAAAGGGGGTAAAAAGGTGTAACTAAATAAGAATGCCAAGGAAAGGACAAGATTTGCAAACTTGATTTTTTTTAAATTATTATATCCTTAGAACAAAAAGCTACTGAAAATACTAGAGCACATTTTCAACAACTGTAGACACATACCAGCCGCAGACATCAATGAGCTCGAAAAGGGTGATAAATCATGTTGCCTTGGAATAGTTGAAAACAGGTGATTTGCTGGATGAAGGGGATCTGCAGAAGGTTTTACTGAAGCAAGAGAAATTCCAGCTCCAGCTTTGTGGGCTTCAGCTCGCTTTTGTTTTTGTTGGTGGTTATAAATTTCCCATGCTATACGTACATGCATTGCACACCATTTACCGGGCTTCTAGAACAAAAACAAAAAGAATAAGAACTCATAACTGAAGAGCATTCTCGTTATTACACTTGTGTGATTTTCAACAGTTATACAGTTGTCAACTTTTCAGATACAGATTTTATCACAGAAGCATTTTTCTTATCTCTAGATTGCTTTAATTAAAATAATACATAGACACATTGTCAAATACTTAGTACATAACTTTTTATTACAAGAAAGTTAAAAAAAGTAATCAAACTCTGTATGGTTATCCTGATGAACCCTAGAGATTCTACCAAGATATTTTCCCCATTCCCACTGGCATACACCATAAAAGGATTTGGATGCCTACTGTAGTTTCCAAAAATGCTTTTATTTCAAAATCTTAGAACATAAAAGGGCCACAACCACCCTTCTGGGCACACTGTTTACAAAATTCTGGCAAGTTTTGAATGGGATATTTTCCCACTCTTCCTGCTAAGCTTCTGACACATCTGATTTTTAAGAAGGTCACTCTGCCAAGATCTGATTCAGCATTCCAATGTGTCTCAGAGGTGTTCTACTGTGTTGAGGTCCAGACATGGAACTGGAAATCCAATATTTCAACATTCTTCTCCACAAACCAGTCTTGTACACATTGTGAAGTGCGGCATGGAGCACAACTGTGCTCAGATGGACAATGGCCCAAACCAAAGTGCAGCGAGTCCACAATTATCCAGAATATTGAGGTAAAGGTTGGATTTCATGGTTCCTGGTACAACAACCAATGAACCAAGTCCCATCTAGAGGAAATGGTCCCAAACCATTACAGAGCCACCACCAAACTTGACAATTGGAACAATACAGCCTTGAGAGAACCAGATGAGTGGCAAATGCCAGATTCAAATGCATCTGTTGGAGTGAAACAGTGTGAAATGTTATTCAATATACCACAGAATTCTTTTCCAGTGCTTTATGGTCCAGAATCAGCAGACAGCACACCAGTCAAAGTGTTGTTGAGCATTCACAAGACTCATGTTAGGCTTGCCCATAGCTGTTAAAACATGTAAACCTAAGATGCAATGCTCTGTGGATAGTCCTGGCACACATAGATTCTGTTTCTACAGGATTTTCCAGCTTGGCAGAGGTGTCTCCTGCAAACAATGTGCATACTCTCAGATTCTCCTCAAAAGGGTTCTTCAGGCTTAGTCTTGTGCATATTCCCAGTTTTCCCCCTCTGTTTTCTCCCTGTAGTAGCACCATTGGTCTTCCATTTTTGAATTACATCAGCTTTTGATATATTCAGAAGGATTGCAGTATTGGCATGCAAGCACCATCTCATGTTGAAAGTCTGTGAATTCCATTGTACGTGGTATGTTGACTTTCACTGAACTGATACTTCTGCAGCAAATCCACATTTAATGCAGAACTCCCACATACATAATGCAAGTGCATGCCGACATGTGAATTCAGAATTTGCATGAACAAATGGTTCCATTCAGCAGTCAGGTTGGCTAAATCTAATAGGCTCATTTTGGCCATTGCAGTGGCCCATTCCTTATATAATGACACCTGCATATTCCCCACTTAGCACACATTGCTCATGGGCATTGCATACAAGTTTGTTATTCTAACATGCTCCTTTCCATACCTATGTTTCATACAGCTTCCTTGCAAAAAAATTAAGAACTTTCAAAGGCTTATTATAAACTAATTGCATACAAAATATAAGAAATACTTTATATACAGTGTAACTTGGATAATTCAAACCTGAAGGGACCACAAAAATAATTCAAATTATCAACAAATTTGAATTAGGCAAGTTTGAATAAGGGCATATTCAAGTACTGTAAAAAACAACATATTTATTCATAACATACACAAAAAGTACAGTAAATTTACAATTTTTTTGTAAAAAAAAAAAAAAAAAAAAAAAAAGTGAAATTTTGGCCTGCTTCTTAGAATTTTTATGTTATGGGTAAGTGTAAATTCCTCAAGTTTATTGAGTGAATGAAATAGAGAGTCACTTATATTCTGCTGTCCCTCAACAAACTTCCTTAACTGTTGGAGGTGAACCTCTACTGAATTTGGAAGGCACTCTTCAGGAAATTCTGGCCGTTCCAGTTTTTCATCTGAAGATACACAGTAGGTCTCTTTATTCATAATATCAGCCAATATCTCATCATTTGTGAGCTCACCATGAACAGCTAAATTGTCATCAACTCTCACAAAAGCCTCATACGGTACATCACTGCCTACGTCTTTCCAGTACTCCACAATGGGTATGATCTCCTCGCCACCAATACCTCAATGTAGTTGAGACTCATCATCGGGGTGCTGGAAGCCTGCTTTTCCGAAGCAGTTGGCTATAGTTTCAGGTTTAACTTGTTGCTTCACCCAAAACTCGGAACTTCATCCAGAACAGTACGTACCCATTTTAAAAGGCAATTGTTGAAAATACGATAATACGAAAATGGGGCTTTCTTTGAATTAAACAAAAAAAAGTTTGAATTAAAGGGGTTTTTTAACATTATTTGTATAGAAAAATCAAGGGACCAAATGAAAAATTTGAATTAACCAAGAATCCAAATTAAAAACGTTTAAATTAGACAAGATACACTGTATAAATAAAGTGCCAGATGTATTAACATTTCTGGAAATACTTTCTGTGCAAAGCTTTTCGTAGGTGTACATGAACATAAAATTCAATGCTAATATTTCATATATAAGCAGATGATACATGCAATCATAATTTTATAAGTAGAATAAAAAAATATGAATCTCAAATTCTGAAATAAACTGAAAGCCATCTTTCCTACTTCAAGAGAAAAAATGTGGAGAAAATTTAAAATTTATACATGCATTAAAACAATTACTAAAGTGAAATGTTTTAATGACAATTTTCCATCAGATTTTTGGTCAATAATTACTTGCTTCCTCCTCTGATTTTTTTCACAAAGTCTTTGAAAAATCTTGAGAACTTTCAGCATTTTCTTGTCAGACTGTCAACAAGAGGGAGATTTCCTCATTAACTTTTAAATAATTTAAGAAATTAAAAACCAGAAAATAAAAAAAATGTAATCAAAACCAAAGTACATTGTCCTGGTTTTATGTGCTGGGAAGATGCGCTACTTACAGGGCATTTGTGGCAAGACACGCTCTGATCATGTGAGGAATAAAGATGTGTTGCAGATGTGCAATGTGGGGCAAAATGTTGTTAGTAAAGTGAAGACTAATATTCTTAGGTGGTTTGGCCATGTTGAAAAAATGAGTGATAAGGTGATGACTAAGGGAATTTTTTCAGGTGAAGTGGCAGGAAAGAAAGGTAGAGGAAGGCCAAAGAAATCGTGGAGGACCAGATTCAGGAATGTCTGCTTGAAAAAGATTATGAGCACGAAGTACAGAAGTGCATGTTGTGTGATGGATGTCAGTGAAGCTCGAACTATGTGCCAAGATTGCTGTAAATGGGGATGTTTGATACGGCAACAGTAAGTAAATACTCAGTTAAACATTTACCTGGCGGACTTTCTTTCTTTGTGAAGCTAACCTCTGAATCTTGGAGAACAGCTAACAGCTTAGTGTGATTGATTGATAGTGTGATAAAAAAGACAACCAAAATGGAGGGGGGGGGTTAAATACACAGAGTTTCCCAAGCACAGCATAAGACACGCTAAAGAAACTAAAGAAATAAAACTAAGATGCAATAATGCAGAAAGTAATTTCAGAAAATTTTTATTAACTAAAAAGGGACCTAATATGTTAACAAAAAACAACAACAACAACCAAAATCACAATCCTGAAAAGCCAGGTGTACATGATAATTTGATTGAAGGAACATCAAGACCAACACCTCAAATAGGAAGCACAGAAAAGAGATTGAAGAAAAGAGTGAACCAACATACAACAAACTGGAACAAAAAAAAAAGAACAAAAAACTTTATATCCTTTTTTCTCCACTAAAACAACAATGTAAACTTATATATTACACTGCACAGAATTTTGATTTCCACTTTCCTTCAGGAGACTTCATTTTCATTAGTGGTGTAACATAACCAAGAATTACTGGGAACATGGGTTGTTGTGGCAACGAGGTTTGTATGTTAATGGAGGTGTTTATTAGAAGTGAAGGAGGATCGCTGTGTTGAAATTAAAGTTAATGTTCGAGATGAGACTTTGTAATTACTTAAAGTAAGTTCATTATATAATATTAAAGCTTAATATTTTGACACGGTGTCAGAATCGTAATGGATAGGTTTCATACTCCAGAAGAATTAAGATTTATGGGCAATGTTGCTGAGAATTGGAGGAAGTGGAAACAGAAGTTAGAAAATTTTCTCCTAGCTGCAGAAAAAATCAACAAATCGGATAAAACAAAGGTTGCCATTTTACTAAATCTTATTGGTGATGATGGAGTGGACATATTTAATACATTCGACTTAGACCCAGAGGCGGCTGATTATTTTACCAAAGTCGTAGATAAGTTCGAATCATATTGTTTGCCATGGAAAAAATGTAGTTTTGAATGATTTAAATTCTTCAAGTGTATGCAACAGGAAGGACAACTTTTCGATGAATACCTTACACAACTCAAAACCTTAGCTAAAACTTGTGAGTTTGGAACTCAACAAGAAGGGTTAATACGTGACCATGTAGTCGTAGGTTTGATTGACACAAGAGTTCAAGAAAGGCTTCTCCGTGAACTGGATCTTACCCTTCAAAAAGCTGTGGAACACAGGTAAAGGCTGCTGAGGTGAGTAAAGAAATGATTAAAAATATGAAAGAACAAACTGAAGTTGTGAACATAATTAAAAATAAAACAGCTGGGAAAACGTTCATGAAAAGAAGTATTAAGCAAAATGTAGTTTCTAAAAGTAGCAGTGTAATGGAGCCATATCTTTGTAAAAAGTGTGGTAGAAAGCACAAGGTAGGAGAGTGTTTTGCATTTGGAAAAGTGTGTAATAAATGCAAAGGGTTAAATCATTTTGCTGTAGGGTGCAAAGTTAAAGTAAAATCTGGAAGAAGGGTTTATGAAATACAGAAAGAAATTAAGGAAGAACCTATTTCATATGTGGATACTATACAGAACCCATGAGTAGATAAAGTTGAAGCTATTGGTAAAATTTGTGAGAAGTCGTGGAATAAAAACATATGGGTTAAAAATTGTGAAGTAGAGTTTAAATTAGATACAGGAGCTGAAACCAATATTCTGCCTCTAGAAATGTTTGAGGAAATATGTTCTCAGGTTAAGTCTCAAAGACCAGAATTCCAGCATACTTCTACAATTTTAATTACGTATGGAAATTTTAAGATAAAGACAAAAGGGAAAGTAGTTCTTAGATGCTCCACTGAGAAGGTTAAACAACAGATAATACTGTTTAACGTGGTGCAACAAGATTATAAGTCAATATTATGATTAAAAGCTTGCTTACAGCTTAATCTAATAAAGAGAGTTGATCACATTAAATCTACTTTAAGTAAAGAAACTATTATTGAGAATTATGCAGATGTTTTTAAGGGTCTAGGGAAGATGCCAGGTGATCCATATCACATAGAAGTGAACCCGGATACTGTGCCAGTGATAAATCCTCCAAGAAGAGTGCCTCAAGTACTACATAATAAATTGAGACAGTTACTCCAACAGTTGGAAGAAAAAAACATTATCTCTAAAGTAGACAAACCCACTAACTGGGTACAAAATTTGGTTATAGTAGAGAAGCTAGATGGAAATCTTACGTTTTGTTTGGATCCAAGAGATTTAAATCAGGTAATAAAGAGAAAACATTATGCCATACCATCCATAGAAGATATAATAAGCAGGCTAAATGGAAAAAAAGTTTTTTCAGTATTAGATTTGAAGGAAGGGTTTTGGCAAGTTCCTTTAGATGAAGATAGAGCAAATTTGTGTACTTTTAACTCTCCCTTTGGTAGATTCCGTTTTAACAGAATGCCATATGAAATCAATTCGGCACCAGAGGTCTTTCAGAAAAGAAATCTAAAAATCTTTGGGGATATACCAGGGGTAGAAATTTATATAGATTATATTATCATCTCAGGCACTGATGAATAAGAACATGATAAACTTTTGACTGAAGTGCTAAAAAGGGATAGAAAATACAATGTGAAGTTGAATAGTGCAAAATTTCAGTACAGAATAAATGAAGTTAAATATGTAGGACAAATCATATCTAAAGATGGTATCAAAATAGATCCACAACATGTAAAGGCCATTGAAGAAATGCCAATTCCAAAGGATAAAACAGATGTCAGAAGACTACTAGGAATAATGAATTATGTGTCTAAGTTTATACCTAATTTGTCCAGAATCACATTCCCATTGAGAGCTTTGACTAAGAAAAGCCAAGAATTCAAATGGGACTGGAAACATGAGAAGGCCTTAAAAGAGTTAAAACATTGTTTGAGCTCAACACTAGTTTTAAAAGTGTTTGATAGTTCAAAGAACATCATAATACAATGTGATAGCTCTAGAGATGGAATGGGTGCATGTCTCATGCAAGAGGGACATCCAGTTTTGTTTGTATCAAGGGCATTGACTGAAAATGAGCAAAACTTTGCACAAATTGAAAAGGAGTTATTAGCCATAGCTTTTGCCTTCGAAAAATTCCATTATTTTGTTTATGGCAGGAAAGTAACAGTGCATTCAAATCATAAACCATTGGAGTCCATTGTGAAAAAACTGCTGCTTAAAGTCACAGCAAGACTGCAACGTATGATGCTAAAACTGATGAAACACTTTTGCTGTGCAATATGTACCAGGCTGTAAGATGTACATAGTGGATACACTATCTAGGGCATTTCTAAGTGGTGAAAAGACCCAGAGCAATCCAGAGTTGCAGAATGTGATACACAGTGTATCCAAGTACCTGCCAATGAGTGATGAAAGAAGGGCACAATTTAAACTAGCCACCAAAGTGGATAAAGAACTAAAAGTAGTCATGGAATATTGTACAAAAGGGTGGCCTAAGTACTTTAAAGCTGAGAACGGGGATTTAAAGCAGTATTACAAATTATGAAATGACTTATACCTTGAGGATGGTCTGATATTCTTTGGTGACAAATTGGTGTTACCCAGGGATTTAAGGAAAGATATATTACTGCTAATACATGAGTCACACCTTCAAATGGAAAAGTGCAAACTAAGAGCAAGAGAAATTATGTACTGGCCCAGAATGAATTTCGAGATTGATCAAGTTGTATCTAAGTGTGAAGTGTGTGAGAGATTCCAATCTAGCAACACCAAAGAACCTTTACTTCCTCATGCAGTTCCTCAAAGACCATTTCAGAAAGTTGCTGTTGACCTTATGGAGTTTCAAAATGTCACTTATTTGGTCCTAACAGATTACTATTCAAAGTGGATAGAGGTCTGCAGTCTGAAAACAAAGACAACTCAAGAAGTGATAAGCAAATTAAAAGCTGTCTTTTCTAGGTTTGGAGTTCCAGAAATTTTTGTTTCTGATAATAACCCTTTTAACAGTTGGGAGTTCAAGGCATTTGCTAAATCTTGGGATATTGAGTGCATATATTCAAGTACAAGATATCCTAGAAGTAATGGCATGGCAGAGAAGGGAGTGCATATCGTGAAACAAATTTTCAAAAAGGTCTATGCGGACAACAGGGATGGTCTGATGGAGTACCGAAATACACCAATAGCAGGAATCATGCTCTCTCCTGCTCAGCTGGTTTTGGTCACCGACTCAGAACCAAATTGCCGATAAAGGCAAACTATTAAATGCACAACTATTTGAAGACGTTGAAGAAAGATTAAGACTAAGACAACAAAAACAGAAGCATTACTATGATAAGCATTCTAAACCTCTTCCTCCATTTAAGGAAGGAGACAGTGTGCTTATAAGGAACTTAAATAATGCTTCATGGGAGCCATCAACAGTTGTTGGAGTGGATTATAGTTCTAGGTCTTATACAGTTAAAAAGGCCAGTGGTGCTGTTGTGCGCAGAAACAAAATCCACTTAAGAAAGTCTTACAATCCAGTTCGGAATCTGCTATCTAACGACTTTGAGACAGAAGAGCCCAGTGGTGAAACAAATGACAGCTCTACAGACCGGAGACAAGAGGAGAGTCAAACAGAGGCGTTGCCGGGTGGGTGGGTGGAAGCTGTACAACCTAAATGTTCAACGGGTGACAGTCTTCCTGTGTCATTAGAAGAGACTGGTGTGAACAGGTCAAGTCTTCCTGTGTCCTTAAAAGAGACTGGCATGCTCAGACCAAAACAACAAACAAATCCACCAACTTATTTAAGACATTATGTGTTAAACTAGTTGTATATGTGAGTATTCTTGATTGTTTAGAAACGAAAGGAGATTTAACATAATCAACGAGGTTTGTATGTTAATGGAGGTGTTTATTAGAAGTGAAGGAGGGTTGTGTTGAAATTAAAGTTTATGTTCGAGATGGGACTTCGTAATTACTTAAAGTAAGTTCATTATATAATATTAAGGCTTAATATTTTGACAAGTAGTGCTGATAAATTATCCACATACCTACTCAAATAGTTCATACTGGGTTAAGGCCTTGCTTGAGAAACATTTCACTGGCTTGGACAGAATTACATATGGGACTTGGTTAGTTTGCAGAATATTATTTGCTTTCACTTGTGCCACTTTTTGAGTTTGTATCATCTTCACCTCATAATCTCAGAATGATTTTGGCCTGTTCACACTTTTATTTAGTGCATCATGGGTAAAATACATGATGTGACACCACAGGTTTGTGAAACTACAGAAGTGCAGATACTATTAACATTAGTTCAAAAACTATGTATAATAGCATGCTAAAAAAACGATGAAAAATTAAAGTACACCAGCACTTCAACAACCATACCTTCTCCAAATACGAAGCCAACTTATTTGCAAAGTATACAAACGGAAGTTGAAAAAAATGCATGTTGATGAAGTGAAGAAACAGGAATTAACAACAAGACAAGACTGTGGAATATGATAATGGATCAGCTAAAGACTATTTACGGTTCTCTTTTTTTCTATGGGTGCTAAGTGGAGCCATTCAAGATTCATAATGTTTACAATTTGCGGGTCACAACAAAGGTACGTGTACAGTACCATCTCTAAAAAAATATTACAATACCATAAATATGATGGAATATTATCACTACTGTAATAAAACAGTATCACATTCATTGTGACAATTAATTACAGGAAATAAGTTTTTATATCACAGTAATTTCAATTAAAAAATGCTTTAATATTCACTAAGTTATTTTTCTCTCAAGAAACTGGGCTTATATAGGAAGAAATGTGTGCTTATATATATATCTTTTAAGAACTAATTTATTTTTACTGCATTAGATGAAATAAATCACTTACCATAGATTTGGTTTTTGGAACTGAGTTAATCTGCAAGGAGAAAAAGAAAGCAAAGGATTATGTACAAGTACAAAGATGTGTCATGCAAAAACTTTGGTCGAAACAAATAAAACAAAAAAAAACATACAGCTGGTTTATGGAACCAAATAACAATTGTCTTAGTTGCGATACAAAAAGGTTGCAACACATAGATTATAAGGGAAAATTAAAAATCACTTTACTTGGAATACAAAATGACAAAACAGTATTTCCATATTACACAAATGTGACCTGCATTATTCTGATAGTACTTCAGCATAATAACGACATATTTAAAACTGGTAATGCATAGATTTAATTAATTCTTCACGAACAGTAAGTATAACACTTATTCAGGCTCACAAAAAGTCAGTTCTGAATACCTGTAAAAAACAGCACAACTTTTCTATAAGCACGGTTTCAATCTGGGAAACTCTGTAATGCTGAAATAAACTTACAATAGAGCTAAATTAAGTGTACTTTCTAAGAATAAGAAACTTATCTTTTTAAAACTCAACAACTACAGTCAACAGCTATCACTGCACAATTATCGGTAGGAAGGCCATTTCATGTAATACACTGCCGGACAATTGCTAAGGACGGATGACAATAGCAACGATAGCAACCATAAAATGGAAGGCAGGAAAATGTGGAAATTAGCATAAGTGCGGGACACAGTAAGACGTGTTGTGCGTATGCAAATTTTGGATTGCCGAACTTGTTCGTGACGTCATAGCGCTGATAAGAGATATAAAGGATTTGACGCGCATTGACCGTTGTTGTTCAAACGCAAAGTTGAAAGGGAAAGAATCAATTGACGAACTTGCAAATTTCAGTATGTCTTCCCGACATCACCTAGATGATTTTACGCGTGGCAGTATTATTGGCAAGATTGAAGAAGGGCGAAAAATAACAGATGTTGCCAGGGAGTTCGACGTCAGCCACAGTGTTGTTTCAAGGCTTTGGAAATCATTTCAAACAAATGGAGAGTGTAGCAAACGTCACGGGGAGGTCGTGTTCGCAGTACGACACCTGCAGAAGATCGGTACAGAGTGCTATCAACAAAAAGACACCGGCGCAGCACAGCTAGTGAGGTAGCAAATCAGTTTATGGCTGCTATTGGCAAGCGGATCTCCCGAAAAACTGTCGCCAGACGTTTGCATGAAGGAGGACTATACACCCGCCGTCCTGTTGTGTGCATCCCATTGTCCAGACGTCACCGTACCGCCCGTTTGCAATGGTGCCATCAACATCGCAATTGGACTGATAACGACTAGTCTGCTGTCCTCTTCTCAGATGAGAGTAGATACAGTCTATCGTCTGATTGTCAACGACAACTGATCTGGCGTGATAGTGGTACTGCATATTGTCCAGCAAACATACAGGAAAGGGACCGATATCCGACATGTAGTGTCATGGTATGGGCTGGCATCATGATCAATGGCCGTACGTCCCTCTATGTGCTTCCAACTGGGACTACGACTGGCCAACGATACATTAATGATGTTCTGCTACCTCATGTTCGCATGTTCCGTGGTGCTGTCGGTGATAGATTCATTTTCATGGACGACAACGCAACATGTCATCGAACAGTCGCTGTCCAGGAGTGTCTTGAGAGCAAGGATATTCAACGCCTCGTATGGCCAGCACGTTCTCCAGATCTGAATTCCATTAAAAATGTGTGGGATGCTTTGGGGAAGAGTCTTGCTGGTCGCCAATGCCCTCCAATAAACAAGGACACCCTCATCCGTGCACTGACAGAGGAATGGGATAAATTACCCCAACAGCTGCTTGATAATGTTGTGCAAAGCATGACACGACGTGTGGAATCTTGCATCGCCCTCCATGGTGGCCATATCCCGTATTGACATCTTACGCCGGAACGCCTGCGGACGGTAATTGCATTGTTTTCACGTTTACGTATTCTGCACGAAATGGCCTGTTTGTCCCTTTAACACGTTCCAAAGCCTTCTGGATTTCAGAGCACAATAAATTGTCTTTTTTGTAATGTCCTGGCATTCTGACATTATTTTATTTCACTTGGCATCCAACCACACTTACTTTTTTATGCGCTATATAGCCGTTTATGATCCGTCCTTAGCAATTGTCCAGCAGTGTATGATGAAACCAATAATGTAGAAAATTTCACGCATGTTTTATTACGTATTAAACTACAAAATTATTATTACATATTACATGTTTTATTATGTATTAAACTACATAATTATTTTCCCCACCCACTATAATCACTACTGATGGATAATTTTTACTTCAGCTTTGTTCAATATATACACTATCTACCAACAAGTAATTGGACACCTGTGATAGCAAAGGAAAATGAAGTTTATTCACCTTCAATAGTTGGTGGAGCCTCCACGAGCGGCGATTACAGCTACGACCGTCCGGGGCATACTCTCAATCAGGCGTTGTACGACGGCTAGTGGTATTTTCTTCCACTCGGCTTGGGGAAGACAGGTCAGTTCCTTCACCGATTTCGGACGGTGGGGGCACCCCTTAAGTCGACGCTCCAACTCGTCCCAGAGGTGCTCGATAGGGTTAAGGTCCGGGCTCTGCACAGGCCAGTACATTCGATTAACCCCATTATCACCATACCAAGCCATGGTGGACCTCGCAACATGACAGGTAGCATTGTCATCCTGAAAATAACATGGGTCCACCCCGTAAAACTGCCACAAGGTAGGAAGCACATGGTCATCTAAAATGATGCAGTAGGACTCAGCGTTGAGTCTACCAGGAATTGCGACCAAGCGTCCCGTGCCATACCAGGAGAAACACCCCCATAGCATAATTCCACCACCGCCAAACTTCACAGTTGGCACAATACATTCCGGCAGGAGGCGTTCTTCAGGCAGATGCCAAACCCAGATCCTGCTATCCGAACGGTAGAGGGCGAACCTTGATTCGTCGCTCCAGAGAACCTGTTTCCACTGTTCAACAGTTCACTGTCAACGTTCTTTGCACCACGTTAGCCGAGCAGCACTATTGGACTTGGTGATCAAAGGTTTGTGGGCGGCAGCACGTCCATGATAACCGAGCAGATGGGCTACCTTACGGATGGTATTCATCGAAAGAACACTCCCGGATGCCTGTTGAAACTCCTCGCGGATGTGCCCCATTGATTTGATGTGGTTCTTCCGAATTTCTCTGGCCAGCACCCGTCGGTCTCTAACTCCCAGTTTTGTGGGTCTGCCGAGTCAGGGCACATTTTGACAGTCACCTCTCATCTTCCACTTGCCAATCAGGTAGGCCACTGTCGATTTTGAGTATTTCAACTCGCTGGACATGTCACGTATGAATCGGCCATTTCTGTGATACCCGACGATTACACCTTTCTCAAAATCAGAGAGCTCCGAACTGTGTGGCATCTTGCATGCGACTGGTTGCGTTGTTGTTTCCCACATGATATTTAACGGCGGCGGCCGTGACGTGTATCAAGACCGCAGATATCGTCGATTGTAGGGGTGTCCAATTACTTGTTGGTAGATAGTGTATGTACTTTGTCCACATTGAATATAATTGACCCTTTGATATTTCTTACACTTCATCCGAGGGCAATATTGACTTCTTGCATAATTATTTCTCTTCATTTTTTATTTACATGGAATTGTACGGCAAGAACAAAATTCATTTTCTGATTGGAAAAACTTTTATCTTGTGTTCATTCAATTTTTACAACTGTTTTTATCATTTCCTACAGAAAGGTGTTTTTAGAATTTGATTAATGCACATAGGCTCTACTGAAAAAGGCCCAGAAAGCCTGTTAAGTTATATTCATTTGAGTAGCTTGAGTTAGCAGGCATGACAATGAGTATATGCATTTCTTTCTCTCATACACCCTTGCAGTAGATATTTCTTTGGTTTCTTGTTGCTAAGGAATTAAAATATGCTAATTTACCATCTCTTTTGATTTCACTTTATTAGCTGTTATGATGCAATACACTGTCACAAATTGGCTTCTGTAAATCCATACAGCCCCCCCCTCCCAAGTTTTGCTAGAACACATACCACTTCCATAAACTTATATCATGTCTATAAAAAAACAAAAACATTCATAGATAGTGAAATTATTAAAGATAGCAGCTGTAAACAAGTAAATTCAATAAGTAGATCACAAGGTCCAATAAATCACATTGTAGGTAAAGTATTTCCCTTCAACAGCAACATGCCTACAGGTACGGCCACCTCTCTATGGTTGGCTGTTTGCCATTTGATTTGGAGATTCTTCATTGGAACATAGTGCAAAGATAAAGAATGCAGCGAAGCACTACTGATAGAAATCATCTTGGCATGATGTTCGAGAAGAAACACGCAGGAGGTGGCAGTGTGCTCGTGTAGGATACGCTTTCCTGGGAATCATTGGGAGCAATCATCCCTCCCCTCGATCGTACAATGAATGCTTCAGGCTATCTATCCATTGTGGCAGATTAGGTGCTCCAATTCTTGAAGACTGTCTAACCCAATTGCATGGGTTGCTTCCAGCAAGATAATATTCCTTGCTAAGCATGTGCGAGAATGGTTTAAGAGGAGCATTCTAATGACTTTGGCTTACTATCCTGGCCACCATACTCACCAGACATCCATTGAACACTTGTGGATGTTCAATCCTACTGAACATCTGTGGGACTATCTTGATCAACAGGTTCGATGTATGGATCCACCACTGTTGACTCTTGATGATCTGCGAGAAGCTCTGGTGTCTGAATGGTATAACATCCCTACAGAAACGTTCAGAGGCCTCATTGAATCAATGCCATGCCGTATATCTTGACTGACAGGTTCAACGTATGGATCCACCACCAATGACCCTTGGTGATCTGTGAGAAGCTCTGGTGTCTGCATGGTATAGCATCCCTACAGAAACATTCAGAGCTCTCATTGAATCAATGGCACGCCATATATCTTGACCAAGAGGTCCGGCGTATGGATCCACCACCGATGACTCTTGGTGATCTGTGAGAAGCTCTGGTGTCTGCATGGTATAGCATCTCTACAGAAACATTCAGAAGCCTCATCGAATCAATGCCATGCCATATATCTTGACCAAGAAGTTTGACGTATGGATCCACCACGACGACTCTTGATGATCTGAGAGAAGCTCTGGTGTCTGCATAGTATAGCCTTCCTACAGAAGCGTTCAGAGGTCTCACTGAATCAATGTCATGCTGTATATCTGCAGAATTGGTGGCACAAGGAGGTCATTACCTCATACTGACAGGTGGTCATAATTTTTTGACTGGACTGGGTGTTACTGCTTTAAATAGGATATGTGAATTTCAACATGTCTTCGGTATATCGCTCCTGCAAAACTATCATTTCAAATGCTTTAGTGATTATGAGTGCTCCTTTGTGGGACATAATTGTGAGGGTACATCTAGTAAAGTGGTCACTCAGTGTATATAAATACAGAGCTGATAATTTCATTTCATACATACATACATATCACTAAGCTGTTCTCTGAGATTCAGAGGTTAGCTCCACAAAGAAATACAAACTACCAAACAAATTTTTAACTGATTACTTACTTCCTGTTGCCATATCAAACTTCTCCATTTACAGCGATCTTGATACACCACTCGGGCTTCACTGACATCCATCACACGACGTACACAAGACCTTCTATATATACTTCATATTCATAATCTTTTTCTCATGCAGACACTCCTGAATCTGATCTTCCCATGACTTCCTTGGCCTTTCTCTACCTTTCCTTCCTACCACTTGGGCTAAAATAATTTTCTTAGTAAGCATCTCGTCGCTTATTCTTTCAACATGGCCAAACCACTACAGCATATTAGTCTCCACCGTGCTAACATTTTGCTTCACATTACGCAACTGCAACACATCTTCATTCTTCACACGATCTGAACATATCTTGCCACCCCACCCCCCGTAAGTAATGAATTTCTCCAGCACACAAACAACTCCTATGTTTCTTCTGTTAGTACCCAGGTTTCACTGCCATACATCAGAGTAGGAACAATTACACTTTCATACACAACCATGCGGGACTCTCTTGAGAACCCATTATTCCTGCGAAAACCTCCCAAAGCAGATATGACTTTCAATGAAGAATTCACTCACCTACTAATTTCATCATCCAATTTGTTCTCTCTGCCAAACATGCTTCCTAAATACACAAACTCATTCACCTGGTTAATCACTGTGCCACTGTGACTTATATTACATTCAGTGCTAACAGTTCCTCGCTCAAAAACCATAACTAAGTAGATTCCCAGCAACACCATATTTATTCAATACCTTCCACAAAAGTGTCCTATTTACTCGGTCGTAAGCTTTCTCTAATTTTCATCTCATGGGAGTAAAAAATCTGGTTTTCTAGTAGAATAAACAAATCCTGAAGAGAGCAGATGCTCCACGTTTTCAACTGCAGATTTATTACTTGAAGAGAATTTTTGTTTCGTTTTGGGATTTTTGACGACGCTCATGAACATTTATAGATATAAAGAGTTGCCCATCTGTGACTCAGAGCCACTCATTCCATGCAAAGGAGAGCATCAGTGCCAGCAGAACATAAATGCATCCATGTGTTGGGACTACGCTGACAGAGGGCGCAGCGGAGGAGGCCAATGGCAGATGTGAGGAAAGTGTGGACATGTGAAGACGCGTGGGAACTAATGGCAGAGGCCGCAGAGTGAAAACTGATGTTAAGAGTTATGATGAAAGACAAAATAATGAATAATCCGTTTGTGTATGTGTGTGTGTATTTTTATCTAATTCATATAAAATGATCTGCAATAAATTATGTTTATCAAATAACTCGGATATATGACCCTTATTAGAATATGTGAATGTTAATGTGTATCTGACTCTGTGAACAGGAAGCAAAGAAGATGTTGGAGTGCTAGAGAGTCCTTGCACGAACTCACAGAAGAGGTAAGAAGTCAAATTTTAATACCTCTAAGTACCTAAATTGAATTGAAATGCGAAAAGTAAGAACACCGTGCTTTGCCTTGGGATTTGAACCCACTGCACCCAGTGAAAATAATGTTTGTTATCGACACTGCTCAGCAGTTGTTTGTTTTTTATTTCATTATCAGATACCATACCTGTGATAAACTCTTCTACAAATATTTTTCATGGAGTATTCTGCTGTGATGAGACAGTCCAAATTTGCTTTCAACTTTGTGGTTTTTAATCCTTTCGTTTTCTTTACAAAACAGCTGAGACAGTACTAACAATGACAGCAATTAAAATATACAGTCTTGAAAACATCAACTTTCTACTTAAAATGAGCCCCTAGCAGTGATGTTTCATTTGAACTTTCACTGATGTTTTCAATGAATGTTTCATTTTGAACTTTCACTTAATCCAAATGAAAAGGTGCCAGAAACCTATTGGGCATAAACCACAAGTAAAGAAGATCTCAATATTTTCAAAACCAATGTGAAATTTAATTTTTTGTTTTCATTTAGTATTTTTATTAAAATTTTATTGGTAATTGCTTTACCAATTTTTATTAAAAGTGCTTAATTTGGGCAATTTTAAATAAAAGAATGTTACGAGGGAGTCACTTGCTAAGAATATAAAGTTCTTAAAATATCACTCTGTCATTCCCAAGGAGGTTAGAATAAGATATCTGGAGATGCCCTCATCAATTCAGCAGTACCACTTTGTGTGAAACTTATAACCACGAGTGGTAGCCATTAAAGTGTGGGAAAGCTGGTGGTTTTCATGGCTATTGAAATGCATTTTGTGTTGGCCGAATCGCGTCCTTTTTTCGTAAATGTTTTTATTTTTGCATCATAGTTTCTTGCCGATGTGGAAGAAAATGCTGAGTTAATTAAATTCTTAATTATTTTGAGGCTCTTTCATATTTCTATTTTAAAATCAAATACATGAAACATCAGTGAAAGTTCAAAATGAAACATACATTGAAATTAAAAACTTCACTTGTCTGTAGAGCATAGCTCCCTCCAGTTCGGCATTAACATGATTTCAGCAAAATCATGTTAATACTAAACTGTTTTGCATGGTTTTTGCAAACAAAAACCAGGCAATTCAAAAAATACTTTACACTTTACAAAAAAAATTAAATGACTTTAACTACTCTTTGCAATATCTGTAATGTAAATAACTTTCTTTACACAACACACTGCCATAATTCCATCACTTCATTCCTAGAATCTACAATCGGCCGCCCCGGTGGCGCAGTGGTCTAAGGCGCTGGCCTCTGATCATTCGTCCGTAAGGGGTCCGGGTTCGAATCCCAGTCAGGCATGGATGTTGTGTTTGTCTTATGGCACTGGTTCTCTCCCTTCCCTGGAACCAGTGACTCTAAATTAGGGACGGGCGACTGCTTATAGCCCATTGAGTTGCTCACGGTGGTCGTTAAACCTCCAAAAAAAAAAAAAAAAAAGAATCTACAATCCTGGTTGATGTACAGTACTGATCCCCATATTCCCTTTCACTTTAGCTATATCTTGCCCACTGTCAGTGTAATTTGATAATTTGAATTCAGTCTTTTTCATATTTAGCATTACTATCATGCACCTCGTGTAATTTATTTTTAAGTTAAGTTCATGACAAAAGATTCTGCTATAAAATATTCACAGGCATGTTTGCTATAAAAAGTTTAATCCCATTACTGCACAGTCAATGTTTTTTTTTTTTTGTAATCTACTCTTCGGATACACAAATAATTTTAATATCTGTGGTAATATTATTCCTAAAGCATTTCATGATTATATTTTTAAGGGTATTTTCACTGCACTAGAACTCTATTTTGTATAACACAACTGCAGGAAATTTTGATATTAATGGGATAGAAAGCAAATTAGGATCTTCGCACAATTAACATACCTGCCAACATTGGCAAGAGCCTTGTCAGTAGTAACTAGTATTATACATAGATGCAGGAGAGTGGGGAACATCGCGGGAAGGGGCGATTACGGAAGAAATCTTTGCTTCGTCCGACTTCTGGTTTTGGAGTTTCCCCCTATTTTCAAGCTGAAATACAAATACTCATGCAGTAAAATATTATTTAACAATAATATTGGACAGAGGTAACATCGCGATATAAAAGAAATTACGATTATAGAAAAACTCTGAACTCCGTCAATCTTTCGTCTTCGAACATTTCGTAAAGATGGAATTCCGTCCTCCAACCCCTCTCCAAATTTCTGTTCACTTGGGCGTCGATCGCGTAAACGACCAAAATAATAATGAAAACGGCGGAATTCCTCGAATTCGCGGAAGAATCTTATGCCTGAAGATTACCGGGAAATTTGCACGGCGTCTAACTTCCGTTTCCGCAAATTGTTGCCTACAGTTTCAAGCTGAAATACAAACATTTATACAATAAAATTATATTTAACAAGAATACTAGACATAAAGGCTACATCTGGAGAAAAAAATATGATTAGGGCAAAAATTTTTACTCTGTTTATAACAATCGTTTTCAAAAGTTTTGAAACACGAAATATCGTCCTCACACGAGAAACGGACCCCCTCCCCCACCGCACCTCAAATTCTCTTCAGTTTTGCATCGCTCTTGAGAATGATTTAAACAAAAAAAACAAAAAACAGAATTCCGCAAATCAGCTTAAGAAGCTCATGTATATCATAAAAAAATAGCAAAATAAAAAAAAAACGAAAATTCATAGAATCCGTAGTTATGACAGTGAGTTTCGTAGTTCTGTATTCAGAAAACTAAATCCGTAAAAACTACGGATATTCCGTAGTATTTGGCAGGTATGTATTAACATCTAACTAACAATTCATATTAGCAGTTCATATTCCGACTTAGAAATCGATCAGAAAAGGCTACTATTTATTTTTACGTGCATTATTTAAAAAACTTGAAAATATTCTGCGTGTTTCGCAAGTCGCACGGGGTTCCACAAGTCCATCAAGAACATCTAGCACTTGGTTATACTGAAGAAATCCTTGCAGCTCATTTTAAAGCAAAAAAAAAAGGGGGGGGTAGAATTAGTGAAGCATAGATGGCGCCAGCTAGGTTTGATTAAGAAAAGTATCTAATACAGCGTATCCGACGAATGGCAACGTGGGGTATCATACTCCATTGACGAGAAATAAACCACGAACATCGGTGGAAAAGTCGTCAAGCTCCTGAGGATGTCCAAAGACTGGGCGAAAAATTTAGAGCATTAATAACGATAAAGAATTGATGTTGTTGAATCCTAAAGTGAAGATCCTACTGAATATACCCAAAGTAAGCAGTGTGTTGGATGTGAATGGTAGCTGCACATACAACGGACAATAGGACAATAGCTTCAACAAAGACCCGAAAAGTGCGAGAAAAGTAAATCATTGCTAGAAACGGAATGCCTAGGTAAGCATTATCCAACTAGAATATTTCCAAATCTTACTAACAGATGTGCCAGCAAAACCATCAAGAACATCTAGCACTTGGTTATACTGAAGAAATCCTTGCAGCTCATTTTAAAGCAAGCATTTCATTCTTTTGCATGTTTGAGAGAGAAATTTCTTCTCTAACTTTTCACTTCACATTGTAAATACTTTTTATAAATACCTGTGAATAGAAGGTCAAGTGAACTTTTTGCACTTCTACTCCCTTAGGATCGACAAAGAAACATGATATAATACTAAACTGATCTGTTTTGGTACAGTCCATAAAAAAGGGAGGAAAGAAGCATGAGAAAGATACAGGTAACATGAAAAAGATACAAGGAAATTCATTTAAAACTGACAAAGGAAAAAAAATCACCTTGGGCTGCAATGCTGATATATGAGCCGGTGGTGCAAATGGAGTAGAAGCACCGCCACCACCAGGCGCAAAAAGTGACGAGACTGTGGGAAAACCTGATAGCCCAATCTATAATAATAATAAAAAAAAAAGTTTCTTTTTTAAAAGACATTGTTATAACAGCAATTTGTATTCTGTAAAGAGTTCATAACTTTGCCTACACAAAAAAAAAAAAACTATTATCATTATTTTATAAACTGCTGGCCATCCAAAATGCAACACCAAGAAGGACACGAGATAGCAAAGCCAGATTTACTGGACACATAACAACAAATACAAAGATGAAACGATTGAGCTTACAGGCCCATGTGACTTGTGGAACACGCAGACATCAATAGTTCGTATGGCCCCCATGGCTGGCAACACGCCGTGGCATCGAACGATAGAGGCTTTGGATGTGGGGGCTTGGGGTATGTCGGTCCAGGCTGCTTCCACACGTTGCCACAGTTCATCAGGCGCAGCCGCGGGTGGTGCTTGCCAGGCCACTCGGCTGCCGATCAGCGACCAGACATGTTCGATGGATGACATGTCGGGAGAACAGGGGGGCCACAGCAGCAGTGACACCTGATGGGCCGTGAAGAATTGTTGCATGATGAGTGCCACATGCGGGCGCGCATTGTCCTGTTAAAACGTGGCCGCTGGCAGGTCCTGCAGGTAAGGGAGGACTACAGGCTCCAAAACATCGGAGATGTAGCGGTGGCTGTTGAGTGTACTGGTGATACGTACCAGAGGGGTGCGGGTGTCATATCCAATTGCGCCCCAAACCATAACGCCAGGCGACAGACCGATATGGCGATGCATAATGCAGGCGTCATACAGTTTCTCGCCGCAGTGCCACCACGGGCGGATCCAACCATCGTGGTGTTGCAGGCAGAAGCGGGATTCGTCGGAGAAGACAATGTCGTGCCATTTTGTAGTCCAGGTGCGCCGTTCAACGGCTCACTGCTGCTGCATTTGCCGGTGGTGTAACATTAATGGAAATCGGAGCAATGGCCACCGTGCGACAAGTCCCCGCTCCTGCAGACGACGGCGAACAGTACGTGCTGACACAGGTTGTTGCGCAACACACCATAATTCCTGCGCTAACGTTCATGATGTGGCGGTGCGAGCAGTCAATGCTCGCCGCACAACATGCCGGTACTCTTGTTCGGTGGTGTGCCGCGGCTGCAGCAATCACTCACGTCGGTCCGTCTGTCCCTCCTGCACCCACCGAATCCATACTCACCTCACTGTGGCTGGATGTCGTCCCACATGGGCGGCGATGTCTCAGTATGATAAACCGCTGTCACGATAAGCCACTATTCGTCCTCTGTCGAACTCTGAAACGTGCTGGAATGACTGCTGTATTTTGCAACGAGGCATCAGGAAGCTTCCCACGCACAGGTAGGTCTGGCAGCACAACACACTTCCACTACTTACACCACGCCTTCTGTGCACACTTCTTATAGTGCTTCTCAGTGGCATGCAGGGCGCACATGATTTGCATATGCCTTGCAATGCTAATTGTTTGCATGTCCTCTCGCGGGTGACGCATGCTGCGAATTTCAGGCCAATCGGATGGTTCCTTCTTGGTGTTGCATTTTGGGTGGCCAGCAGTGTATTTGAATAAATTCCACACAATATTGAACTTAAACAAAGGCATCAACAACTTTCAAGTGTTTATAAAAATAGAAAGGAAAACCTGCAGACACACTCCTCATGCATGTAGCCCATATACAGTAGGCACCGCTTAATGTGATCATGGTTAATGTTATCAACTGCTTAATGTTATCGAATCGCAAAAACCCAAATGAACATATTTACAACAGTGTTAAAAATCACTGGTTATTGTTATCAAAGCCCAGATTAATGTTATCAGAAATTTTGACTCTTAAAATCACCGGTTATTGTTATCAAAGCACTGCTTAATGTTATCTGAAATTTTGACTCGTATGTTTATCTCATACGAATGTCGTGTTCCTTACAGGCTTTGTTTGTGAAACAAGAATGCTTTTCCCTAGGGCACTCAACGGACAGGATGTTTATAGAAAAGCAACTCTGATATGCGTGAAGACCCCCCCCCACACACACACACACACAGTGCTTCAGGCATTTTGGGAACAAAAGGGTTCAAAGCGTGTGCAAGTGATTCCCGGAATTCCCCTCCTCTGACCTTCCCCGGTCATCACAGTGAGATGGGTTGGCCATCCGAGGGGGTGGGGTGGGGTAGGTTCAGAGAGTGCAGCAGTGTCCTGTCTGCATTCACCTGTGTTCACTCTGCTCTGTTTGCTGCGATAAAATACGCTGGCACTTAAATTGTTAAGGCCCAATTTTTTCGACTTCAAAAGGCACATTTATTTTTTCTTCTTTTTCGTTTTGATGTCTTCGACACGAAAAGTTTGACAATAAGTCAAAAGAAAGAAATTTTGCAGAAGTTTGATGCTATGGGAAGATGCCCCCAACGAACTGCTCCAGCTAAACTCGGAATTTCCCAGCCGTTGTTGGGTAAAATTCTGAAGTCAAGGGAGGAAATTGAATCGGCTGAGATAGAGAATAAGCAATTGCAGAGAAAACAGAAGCGTGGCAAAAGTGAAAATGTGGAAGAAGCACTTTTGCATTGTTTTAAACAAGCCAGACTGCAAAATACGGCAATTAGTCGAGGTCTTTTGAAAGAGAAAGCGATGAATTTCTTCGAGAAATTAGAGGAGACAGATTTTACATTTTCAGAAGGTTGGCTGATGCGATGGCAACATAGGAACAACATCATCTTTAAGAAACTTTATGGCGAAAAGCAAGGTGATGATAAGCCTACTGCAGACATCTGGTTAGCATCAACCTTTCCTGAGCTTCTCAAGGAATTTTTACAAGAGGAAATCTACAATACAGATGAAACGGGGCTGTATTACAGAGCACTTCCAGACCATATCTTGGATTTTACAAATTCTTCAAAGTCGGCAGGAAAGAAGCAGAAGGAGAGATTAACTGTTCTGTTAACCTGTGACATGGCAGGTATGAACAAGCGGAAACCACTTGTTATTGGCACGAACCAGAGATGTTTTTGAGGAGTTAAACATTTACTAGTAGACTATGAAGCGAATTCCAATGCATGAATGACTTCGGCAATATTCTTTAAGTTCATCAGAGAGTGGGGTGTGGAATTAGAAATGAAAAAGAAAAAGATTGCATTGATTCTCGATAATCGCACAGTGCATCCTAGCAATCTTCAGCCAAGGAACATTAAAATGGTTTTCTCGCCCTCAAACATGACATCTCTCATTCAGCCTCTAGATCAAGGCGTACTTAAAACAGTGAAAACCCTATACAGGCGAGAAATGAAGAAGAAAATCACTGAAGTGATTGATTCCAGCAATCAAGCTACGGTGGCGGAAATTGCAAAAAAAAAATATCCGTACTAGATGTGCTGCATATGTTGGCAAGCAACTGGAAATGTGTGACCGCGAACACTATAGTCAACTGTTTTGCTAAAGCAGGATTGCAAGACGAACGAGAAAATGAAATCATGGGAAAAAGTGGTGATGAAGAGGATAGTGAGTAATTTCAGCAATGGATAAACATTGATGACAATTTATCCACATCTGCACCCTTTACTGATGATGATATTGTTCATGAAATCATGAATGATCTGGTGGAAGATGAGGAAGAAAGTGAAGATGTTGAGATGCAGCCTGATACAACACCCCCCAAACGACAAATGAAACTGGTGAGGCCCTTAGAGTTATACGTTAGTGTTTAGAACATAAATGGTGCAACAACTGAAAATTATGAAGATTTTTATCGTCTGCAAAACTTTAACGGGAAAAAACTAGCGCCAGTAAAGCAAACAACAATTAACATGTCTTTTGGAAAAGTGTAAGATATCACAAAGGTATGTAAAAATAATTTTTTTTATGATTCATTTATGTACAGTATATCCTTCCTATTACGTATGATCCTTATTTTGGGCAAAAACAAAATGTATGATAAAATTCCAATAATATAATTACGAATTCAAAAAATATTTAAAGAAAGGTCAATTGCAATACAGTGTATATTAGAGTACCTATAAATAAGGCAAACATTTTCAATGACGCTTAATGTTATCAAATTACCAACACACTGACGTGATCACATTAAGCGGTGCCCACTGTATATGTTAGATTTGTCAGTCACACAAAGGTTATTACCTGTCATGCATTTTTCAATGTGGGTAAAAAAACAACAACAACAAGTTCATGAGATATCTCCCCCCCCCCCCCAAATGCTTTTCCAAATACATTATGAGATCGATCCAAGCAGGAACTGTTAGAAACTGCATACAAAATAAGCGACCATGGTTAAACAGAGTCTACATTGCCAACATCTTGTAGGAAGTACAGGACAATATAGTCATTTTTTGCATTTTCCCAAGTGTCTGCTTGTACAGGAAGTAATTTCTGAAGGTAACTATTACCAGTCTCTTACCTGTCATTTACAATGCACTTAAAAACAAATACACTCATTACCTCATTACTTTAAAATTCTCATTATTTCAAACAAAATGGAATTTCCCAGCTTAAAGTACACAATTTCTTGTTTCAAACTGATTAATTGAAAATATTCAGATTACCTTACATATTGGACACCTGTCCAACACCCAAAGTTTAAGTTAATGTGCAAAACTGTAATAACAGATTTAGGGCAACTTACCATTCTCTGGTTTTTGCTCCATATTTCACATTTCCAGCACGTGAGACAGCCGTGGTCATAGTGTCGCATGTTTCGTAGAGGTAGCATGGGGGACTCTATAACTTTTTCTGCTGAAGTCATTCACTTTTGTTACTTTCTATTCTTGGTCATTCTGGAGGTTTCATGTAGTAATCCGCATATTTTTCTTCATTTATAACAAAAAGGTGATCACGTCATATATATCTACACAACATAGTTGCGGTCCTATTGTACATATCAACATTCATAAAACTAGTGGGTTGTTTATCTCCCTTGTCATACATACATACCTTACATTCACACATTTCTTTATATATTATATACAACCAGCAAATACTCAAATAACTCACTATATACATGACCCTTTAACCTCAGTTAACTACACCCATGTTTTATCAAAACAGCCTTCTGCCTGCTCATATCTCCTATTCTTTGTGAAAAGGCTTTGCAAAGGAGCTCCCCCATGCTGCTCTCCACCCTCAGCAAACACCTCAACCCACGTACTTTCTGTAGCTTTTCCGCTACCATCCTCAGGGGGACGGAAACCCTGACCAATACTCACGGTATCAGCAGAGTAAGTAAGTGACTCCTCCGGGGCAACATCAACCTTCGAAGCTTCATTCTCTTGGCTACTGTGGCGCTATCTCTTGTTGGCTTTAGATTTCGATTTTCTAATCTTTTTATTTTTCTGTTCAACTCTTATCAAATTCTTCCAGTTATTTTGTATTACATTTGGATCATTATGGTTGCATGCAGTATTTCTATTTTCTTCAATCAACACAAATTCTGCAATCCTGAAATCATATGTTCTGCAATCCGAAAGAAATCATATGTTCCAGTATTGATTCCTTTCAATTCAGCACACCCTAGTACTCAAAAATGTAATAGCTTAAAGACTTTGATGAAGAGAGCATATACACACACTGCAAATGAACAGTTTGTAAATGAAGAAATTGAATTCATAAAAAAAAATTGCTGACAGTTTTGGTTATCCCAGACAATTAATAAAAAAATGAAATATTGAAGTGCAAAATAAAATAAATTATAAAATTTCTGAAACTAAAAAACAAGCCAAATTTATTAATGGTTTCCCATATGTTAAAGGTGTGACAACAGAAATCAATAAGATATGTAAAAAATATGATGTTCAAATTGGAAGCAAAGTGAGAGTTACCATCAAAGAATATAATGTCAAAAAATGACAATATCAGCAAATTAGAGAAAGCAGGTGTGTACTCAATTCCTATTACAGAAAATCCTTCAATGTCATATATAGGAAGTACCAAAAATAAATTAAAACACAGGTTGAAACAACATATAAAAAATTGGCAGAAAAAGGAAGAAAAAACAGCACTCATTCAGTACTATCTGGCCAACCAACAATTTCCAAAATTTGACAATATTGAAATAATAAAGAGTTGTAAATCTGAAAAACACATCAGGATTGCAGAATCTGTGTTGATTGAAAAAAAATAAAAATACTGTATGCAACCATAATGATCCAAATATAATACGAAATAACTGGAAGAATTTAACAAGAGTTGAACAGAAAAATAAAAAGATCAGAAAATCGAAATCTAAAGCCAAAAAGAGACGGCGCTACAGTAACCAAGAGAATGAAGCTTCGAAGGTTGATGTTGCCCCGGAGGAGTCACTTACTTACTCTGCTGATACCGTGAGTATTGGTCAGGGTTTCCGTCCCCCATGAGGATGGTAGCGGAAAGCTACCAGAAAGTACTTGGGTTGAGGTGTTTGCTGAGGGTGGAGAGTGGCATGAGAGAGCTCCTTTGCGAAGCCTTTCACAAAGAATAGGAGATATGAGCAGGCGGAAGGCTGTTTTGATAAAACATGGATGTAGTTAACTGAGGTTAAAGGGTCATATGTATATATGTATATAGTGAGTTATTTGAGTAATTGCAGGTTGTATATAATGTATAAAGAAATGTGTGAATGTAAGGTATGTATGACAAGGGAGATAAACAACCTGCTAGTTTTATGAATGTTGATATGTACAATAAGACCGCAACTATGTTGTGTAGATATATATGACGTGACCACCATTTTGTTATAAATGAAGAAAAATATGCGGATTACTACATGAAACCTCCAGAATGACCAAGAATAGAAAGTAACAAAAGTGAATGACTTCAGCTGAAAAAGTTAAAGAGGCTCCCATGCTACCTCTACGGACCATGCGACACCATGTCCACGGCTGTCTCACGTGCTGGAAATGTGAAATATGGAGCAAAAACCAGAGAAGGGCAAGTTGCCTTAAATCTGTTAATTCAAAATATGATTAATATTTTATTTGAAGCTGTGTTGCCAAAGAACACTAGCATGAGGGGCTATGCAATGAACATTAATACTATTCCAATCCATCCTATAGTGAAGTGGTCATCCAAGAATGTGCAGACATCATTGGCAAAGTGTGGGAGAGCCCCATCTTGTTGGAAAAATTTTCCTTCAGGCAGCTGAGTGAGGTACAGAGTGTTCCTATAACATGCCCAGGAATGTTAGTCCAGTTACCGTAGACTCCAAAAAAAAATAAAGGGACTGATGACTTTGTCCTTCACAATCTCACACCAAACATTGCATTTTTTGGAGAATTCCGTTTATGTTCATGAACGTCTGGATTTTTGACCCCCAGATGCGGCAGTTATATCTGTTTACTTTTCAAGACATGTGGAATGTTGACTTGTCTGAAAAACATACCCAGTCAAGGGATGTATTATCGCCATCAATTTTGGCCAACATTGTCTCCACAATTTTTTTTCGTGCCGTCCTGTCATGCAGCTAAACTTAATGATACGGTTGAATCTTGTACTCATGTAAAGACCACCTTTTACGGAGCACCCACTGCACTGTTGCTGGTGGGATGTCTACTAGCACTCTAGCTTCTCGGATGGATTTCCTTGGGCTTCTCTGATATGACTTTTGAATCAGTTCAATGTTTTCCTCAGACACCATATGCTTAGCATGTTTACCAGCCATCGGTAATGAACTTCTCATTTCTCTGAGTTGCTTGCCCCATTTCATAATGGACACATAAGTTGGGACGTCTGCCGTTGCTACAAGGTTGCACTTGCGGTGAAAATGGGGCTGCACAAGTGTCACGGACTTCGATTCCACAAGTGATAACACACAAAACACCTTCTACTGTGGAGTTCACATGGAGACTGATGCAGTAGATAGCTCCTGCATATGCGCTTCATGCCCAAATTAGCCTGGTTAATAAATTTCACAGCTACTCTTTACAATGGCACCCACCTTCTGTAGTTCAAACTAGTACTTTGCATGTTATGAATATTTCTTTTATTACATGTTTAAGTGGAACACCCAGTATATTTAACTTGTTGGACCCATGAGACTGATTGCATTTTAACTACACAACACACATGAAACAAAAGCAGCACTGATCCTCCCAAAACAATGCTCACTTGGAGGTTGAAAGGGGCAATAGATACAATTCCAGGAATTGTTATCTTCTGTTTTCCCTTATGCAACACCTTCATTCCATTACTCTTTTATCCGTCTCTTCAATCTTCATCCAGAAATCTACTTACATGTGTGTGAACCCCACCCATCCTGTTTTTGACTAGGAGTAGGTTGCCAGTTTTCAACTCTGCTGATGTGATACACCCAATGCATGGCACTTTAGAGTGGGTGGTGGAAAAGAGTCTCTTGCACAACTCACTTGTTGAACATTTGATGTACCCCTTCCCCATTGCTTTTCTATCAATGTTCTTCCACTAGCACATAAGGGATTCCTCTGTGCTGTTGCAATCTCATCCTGCTGTATGTCACCATTTCTATTCCTAAATTCCAGGACAGTGCATAGAAGATATTCTCTGCCTCGTTAAATATGGGCTTCCATTAACTTTTGTTACTTTGCTTGTTAAAAGTGATCATCTTAGCTTTTCTCTCCCTCGTTAAATTCAAGAACTTCATTGCATTTTTTTCATTAAAAACAGTCAAATTAGCTTTTAATTAACATTATACCAAACAAAAGTTCTTGTTTTGCTTGTTAATTCATGAAAAATATGGGCTCATTACATGCAGGTTCTACTGTACAGGATATTTAAGGTGGGAAACAGAATAGACATTACCTTGCTTACTGTTCTACATATAACTTAACATCAGAAAATTTGAAAATTCCATTACCCTGGAGCGGAAATCAAACCAGCATCTTTCGATTTCCACTCAAGCATGCCATCCATTACTGGGTGGTACCGGGTGCACCATATAAAAGAGGCCTCGTGGCGAGACATTGTTAGGCAGGTTTCCAGTTAAAACTGCTTTGTTTTACTTCTAACTGGTTTCTGCGTGTACAGCTGCAAAGGAATTCTCCGGAGTGGTTAGTCACAGCCAGAGCAGTGTAGGTACACCGTCATAAGTGTAAGTGAAGAGAAAACAAAGGCAACGGAAACGGTTTTAAGTACGGAACAGCAGATTTTTTTTTTGTGGAACAGTATTTCAATAAAAACTCATACAAGGTTTTAAACGAATTCTTTACAGAAAAATTTCCCCATTGTGCAGCACCGGCGAGATCAATGGTACAGAAGTTAGTGCGTAAATTTTGTGAAACCGGCACAGTGTGCAACATGAAAAGAAACCAACTCAAGACAATTCATACTGAAGACAATATCAAGGATGGGTGCACAATGATGTTACAAAGTCCTCGGAAGTTGATTCGCCGGTTATCGTCTGCAACTGGAATATCTGCCATACCATGCTGACACATACTTAAGGTGGATTTGCATTTTCAGCCGTACAAAGTTATGGCACTCCAAGAACTTAAACCTCCTGATTATGCAAAACAGATGCATGGTTTCAGGAGACCATTGTCAGTGGTGAAATGGACCCAACACTTTATTACATGATAGATGAAGCATGGTTTCTCTCTGCCCGGGTATGTCAATGCGGAAAACAGCAAGATTTGGACTGACACAAATCCCAGACGGACAATGAAGACTCTTCTGTGTGACCAAAAGATAGGCGCTTGGTGTGCTGTGTCTGCGAAGAGGATAGTCGGCCCATTCGTTTTCACTGACACCATTAACTCAGAGCGCTATGTTCAGCAACTGTTCAACCCATTTGTTGCCGCACTTACAGAAGAAGAGCGAACATATGCTTTCTTTCAGCAGGATGGTGCAACTGCGCATACTACACGGAACAGTCTATGTGCTGTGCATGAAGTGTTTGGTTTGGGGAGGACAGAACTGTAATCGAAGGGACTATGGCCACCCAGATCACCCAATCTCTCCACCTGTGACTTTTATCTGTGGGGAGCATTGAAAGGGAAAGTGTACGCAACTAATCCGCACACCCTTGATGAATTAAAAGTGAATATTATGGTGGCTATAGCCCAGATTACTGCCGACAAGTTGTGGCGTGTTACGAACAACATGTTCCGTCGTGTGCAGCTGTGTCTTGATGTCGGAGGATAGCACTTTCAGCAATTGTTATAAACACAGGTTAATTACTCCTGTTTTCTGTCATTTCAACTATTCTTTACCATGTATAGTTAGTAACATTGCCTAACTGTTGTCATTCATTATACTTGGGCCTCTTTCATATGGCACACCCTGTATAATGGATAGCATGCTTGAATGGAAATCGGGAGATACAGGTTTGATTCCCGCTCCAGGGCAATGCAATTTTTCAAGTTTTCTGATGCTAAGTTACATGTAGTACAGTAAGCAAGGTAATGGCTATTATGTTTTCCACCTTAAAAAATCTATTTGTTTCCCATCATAAGGAATAAATTACATGGTTTAAAAAATCCTGCAATCATTCCATGTATTTGTGAAGAATATTTCTTCCACAATCTCCATGGTTCTACTATAGTTCATAAGTTTAACTGTCCATCCAGTTAAATCCTCACAGAAAATTGGCAAAATCTGAAGTTTTATTGTGTTGGTTTATGAATGTTCCATATGTTTTCTGCGACTATATCTGGCTCTTGCAATATTTGTGTTACATACTGAAGAGAAACAGAAATTGGGCTCTCACTAAAAAGCAGAGTTGGGCAAAATTGTAATTGAATTAATTGGTAAAGCATTACAGCGTAATGGTAATGGAAACAAGAACTTAGCATTACCATTACAAGGTAATGGTGAACTGGTCATTAGAATTACATGGTAATCGTAATGACATGTAGCAGTTACCCATTGTAATGGTTAATGGTTAACTATATGTTGGTAATTACCCAATAACTTATGGGTAACAATACAACGTGAATAAACCAGCAGCCAGTACACCCTTACACGTTGTGTAGGTTATTTGACAATTGTTCCTCCCCTCGGACCTCAAATGCGTGTACATAGGTATTGGAGATTGTACGAGCATGACATAAGCAGTTGGTCCGTCTTCGCCGCAAGTAAAGTGATTTGAACAAAATAATACATATGAAGTATGAATGGGATGTTTATTTCTGTTAGAGATACTCATTTCGTCCATCTCCAGTACAGTATTTTCGCCCATTACATACGTTTCACTGACCAAAAATAATTACCCCACTATAGCCACAAGAACATATTAGCACTACACTCACAGTTCAGCAACTCAGGGTACACTGCTGAAAATTTCATGAATTTGCGAACTCTTGACATTTTTGCCGTACTTCTCAAGTGTTGTTGTCTATTACTTGTCCGATACGAACACTGGACTAGTGAGTGACTGACTCCTTTATATACACTTCAAGACAGGACCTGAATCTTCTGGAATATTCTTGATTTACATAAAGCTCTCCAACTTCCCATCATTCTGGAACATTCTACAAACGTATAACCCATTCTTGCCTCTTCTAGAACATTCTACACAACACTTTGGTCTCTGTCTGCTATGTTACATGGCCGACTTTTCTAGACATAGCTTTTGGCACATGTACATTTCTACAAACTATTAGTATGTAATTATTATTTCCAAATTGAGTAATTTAATTACCAAATAATTCCATTGCATTTGAATGGCATTATTAAATAATTGAATTATATCCTCTCCATTTTGATGTATTATAGATTAATTCCATTACCTTGTGCAAACCATACTTGGGATTACCTTGTAATGCATTACCAGTTACTGCATTACACGTTAATTGTAATCTGTACTTCAATTACTTTGTAATGCATTCCTGCCCAACTCTGCTAAAAAGGGCTGTCAGAAAAACTCTAGGCAACTGCACAAAGTGAGACTTGCTCCAGGCATATAATGGTAAATTTTTCTTTAACACTTGTCTTACTTTAAAGATGTTATTTACAGCACAAAGCATTCACGAAGTCTTTCATGTGTTGACAGAATGGCTGCTGAAAACCCATGTTGCAAATTACAAATATGTAGTTAAAAATGTTGCTAATAAAATGTGGCTATACAGATATGCACAAAAGTCTGAGCACTGGGACTTGAAAAATTGCTGCTCATCAGCAAACCTCTGCTAAATGAAAACTGTAGGAGAGAATGGACATTAAAAAGAAATAGGAAGCTAGAATAAATCATCATGAGGGGTTGGAGTGGTATTAAGCACAGCTTTGGAACAAACTATGAGTAAAGGACAGGTGGTAGCATGAGAAAAAAAATCCTACTCCTCTACAACTGGCACCAGAGGTGAACAAAACATTGCACCCGGGGCAAACAACAAAATGTTGCACCCCTATCTGCCATTTTTGTTTTGTTTCTGAAATTCAACAACCACCACGAGCAACTCCAAGGGATATAAGCAGTCACTTGCCCCTTATTTAGAGAGCCGTAGTTTCAGGAAAGAGGAAGAGCCAGTGTTGTAAGACAAACACACTACCCATGCCTCGTATGGGAATCAAACATGCATCCACTCGCATGAAAACCTACAAAACAAAATTAACACCATACCCCAATGACACCTTTATGTGGAAGGCACAACCAAACTGTGCCATTCCGGTGGCCGAGTGCTACGGGGATCTGACTTCTAACCATGCACCCTTGGTGAAGCATGGATGGTGTGTTTTTGCCCTACGGCACTGGCTCTTTCCCTCCACTGGAGCTAGTCACCCTAAATTAGGGACAGGCTTATAGCTCAACGAGTTTCTCACAGTGGTCATTATATCCCTAAACAAACAAACAAAAACAACCAAATTATGACTGTTTGTGCAGCTTTTCCCAACTGGTCAGGCAGGACCTTCGATTCCACATCAAACGAGCCGAATGCAGCTGGTAGTCGTAATGGTTAACTACTAATAGGACAGATACGGCTCACAGCCGTAGTTATAGTAGAATAGCCCCCAGAGAATCTTCAACAATGTGAATGACATCTTTATTTTGAAACGTAAGCACAATCACTCCTTCATTTTTAAACGTGAGCAGCTAACATTCCCCTGAATATTTTGACAAAGAAATGGGAATTCTAAGCTGTGAAGGCTACTGAAACATTGTTATATGCAAATTTTATAAATGCACAAATGACAAAGTATGGCCCGAAAAATATGTATCAGGAACTGGTGCAAAAGCTTCAATTCCAATTTTTAACAGATTGTAAAAAGTGAGTTTTGCGCCCTCTCTTGAGCTGGGGCCCAGCGCAGCCACACCATCTACCCCGCCCTAGTCACGCCTCTGAGCGGCACTTTTAAAAAGTGCTAAATATCACTAATGTATGCTTCATTGCATTGACGTGATTTGTTTTCAAAATAGGTAGGTGTCAGCAGTGCTTAAACTATTATTATTTTTTAACTAAAAATTACGACATGGATTAGTACAGTGCTTCTCAAACAATCTGATGTGATGGATTGCTAATTTATGCTGGAGGTGTGCCACATTATAATTCAAAGAATAACAATACAAAGATTCATGAAGTATTCCTAATGTAATATTGAACTCTATGCTTTTTAAGTTTTGTAAAATACAAATTATCCAATGAAACATTTCGGCAGCAACTTCTGTTTTTGTTAGCTGTGGAATGAACACAACATGAGATGGTAACACATGTTGATTCATATGTTGCAGATTTCGGAATGGATACTTCTGCTGTACTTATCTGGGAAAACACAAAACATCTTGCCCTTTTCATTACCTGGTAATCTATTAGGTATCGCAGAAGTAATGAAATTTACCTTGCACTGGACCACATAAGTATGGTTGTTAAAGAACTTTTCCTAACTGACTGATGTCAATGGCATTAATAAAACTTGACAATATTTGTGTTACATACTACTTTTGCTTAAACATTAGCTTTGCCTGCAAGTCTTGAACTATAGGATCATTCTCTCACATGCAGACTCACTCTTTCCTCAACAAAGTCACTATTTATGACTTCAGTGTGGAAATTTGTATACCTTAAACTTCACTGAAATAGGAGTCTCTTACATAATTATACTGAAATTGGTCATCACCAGCATACAAACACAACAGCACTATAAATATCTCAAAATTATGGGTTTTTACTAAGAAACAAAATAATATTTATAAGTCAAGTTTTTGGGCAGTACCCCTACCCTTCCTCAAGACTACAGCTATAGCAGGTATTGCCATTCATGAGGTAAATTCAAACCTTTCAAATCATTTCATATTGTACCTCTTCTTAAGAACTTAAGTTGGAAAATGCAACGATTTTGTTTAACCTAACTTCTTTCTACTTGTTTAACAGCTTGACATGTTTCTGACCCATATGTAGTCTTAAACTTGGTAATAATTGGTGACATGGCTATTCCTAGACTTAGTGCACTATAAGTATCTCAAAATTATGGGTTTTTATGAAGGAATAAAAGGATATTTATATGTACTACCCAAAAATTTGACTTATAAATATCCTTTTATTTCTTAGTAAAAACCCATAATGTTGGCATATTTGCAGTGCATTAAGTCTAGGAATAGTCATGCCATCAATTATTACCAACACAACTGCTCCAAATTTGTAAATACTTTCATTCAAGTGTCTTCCAAAATGGCTGCAATTCCTTGGCACATGGCTTCTTTGAGGTCTTCAAATGTGCGATGTGTGCCTGTGTACACATTCCCTGTATCAGTCATCATAAAAAGTAGGCTGGGGGATTGAAATCTGGGGATTCTGCTGGCCAGAGATTTTTTGAAATTACTAGGTTTCCAAAAGAACTTTCAGTTTTCCTCATGCCTGCACTGTCTTCTTTAAAATATCCAGTGGTTAGTTCTTAATCTGTCAACTGATTTATAGATTCACTGAAATTTTAAGGTAAACTTATGTGGTTACAGTGCACTCCAAAGAAATAGGACAGATAATTCATCTACTCAAAACAGCATTTCACACATCAATTTTATCTGCAAGCAATGGGTTTCACATGCAAATTTTTTTGTGTCCATATACATGTTCTTCAAGTTCATATAGCCATTTAACTGATGCCATGCTTCATCTGTAAACTAAGTGATGTACAAAATGCAAAGATTTTCTGCCACTGATTATTGAAACCACACACAAAAACTAAAGAATCTTTTGAAATCAATCAGAAGCCATTCTTGAACTGCTGACTGCATGATAAGGACACAGTTTTGTTTTTTAGACAGTATGCTGATATACACTATATTGATAAACGTCACCGGACACCCCTCCAAAAGCATATGAACGGATCCGCAGCATTGTTCAGATGTGCAGTACGGCTGCAAACGGTATAAAAACAAGCCTGCAGCTGACCGCGATCATATTGCGCTGTGAGGTTGAGTGAAAATATTGCAGCGGGAGAGAACTGACTTTGAGAAAAGGAAAGATTGTTGGGTGTTATATTAGTGGGTTCTCCATAAGAGAAACCGAGCAGTGTTTAAACATATCCAAGGCAACTGTTTTGGATGTACTGAATAAGTGGAAGACACATGGCATAGCTGAAGGATCAAAACATACTGGCAGACCAAAGAAAATCAGTGATAGGGAACGTCGAAGCCTCAGGAGAGTCGTTACAGCTAATCGACGGAGTACTGCACAAGACATCAGTGTACAGGTGAGTAAAAATGCTGGAACCTCAGTATGTACACATACCATTTGCAGAGAACTTCATTCCATGGGTTACTGTGGTCATGTGGCTGCTCATAAGCTTTTCATCTCCCCTCGGAATGCTACTCGTCTTTTAGCATGGTGTAAAGAACATTTATCATGGGCCGTAGAACAATGGAAACGGGTCCTATGGACTGATGAATTCAGATACACAATCCATCAGTCTGATGGCCGTGTGTGAGTATGGAAGTAACCGAGGGAATGCTATTTACCACAGTGTACTGTTCCTACAGTCAAGTTTGGAGCTGCCAGTGTACTCGTGTGGGGGCGTTTTTTGTGGTATGGTCCTGGCCCGATAGGTTATAATGGACAAACCTGTTAACCAGCACGTCCACCTTGATATACTGGACAATTATGCCCTACCAACTCTGTGGCAATACTATGGAACCGAGCCTTGTTGGTACCAGCAAGATAATGCACCGAACGATAAAGCAAAAACTGTTACGCCGTGGGTTGACGATAATTCCGTATCGTGTGTAGACTGGCCATCACAGAGCCCAAATCTGAATCCCATAGAGCACCTATGGGATGAATTAGAGCGCCACATAAGAAGTTTGGAACCAAGGCCTACTACTAAGCAACAGTTAGCGGTAGCATTATGTACTGAATGGAAGCGCATACCTATTCACTGTGTTCCAAAACCTTGTCGAAAGCATGTCTTGAAGGGTCAGTGCATGCATTAAGGCCAAAGGTGGACCGACACCATACTAATATATGTTAATAAATGCTATGTTGTGTTTCTCTTTTAGGTGTCTGGTGACTTTGTCAATAAAGTATATATATATATAGCCTCCTGCATGTTGAATGATGAGACTTAGTATTGTTTCCAACTTTGTTACCCATTTCTGGATACAGCTTTTCAATGGTATGCTTCTTCCATGAAACATATTTCAAACTGACTTTTGAGTGTCTATAAATGATCCTGTTAGCCAATAATTTTTGCTGGCCAAGGATACATACTAATTAGCTGTGTACAACTTTATGGAACAATAATCAAGCATAAAACTCTCTTGCACATATGTGCAAAAGAAAAGCATTTCAAAGTCGCTTGGAAGAGTCCATTCAATTTTTAACATATGCGTGCCACTTCTGATGATTGATATTTTCCTTATGAAATATGCATGAGACAAATCCCTAAGGGTTGTCTCATGTTAAATCGTGCTTTAGATTAAACAAATATAATATCAAATGTATTGTTTACCTGATATTGAAAAGTATTTCGCACGTTGTCACTCCGTGAGGCACGTGCTCCTTCCCCACATGCCTCATGGAGCGACGTCAAAAATACTTTTAAATATTATGTAAACAATACTTTTGATATTATATTTGTTTGATATTTTCATATTTCAAAGTCACACCATGTTTCAGTACATGTGCTTAATGCTTGATATAAAGTTTTAAAAGAGCTTGACAATAAATGTCGACAGTTAAGTATGTGGGTGACAGTTTCACAAGGACAAAAGTGTTTAAGTAAAATACCTCGACACAATTAGGGCAAAAAACAGGGAACTCACAGGTGAAAATTCAAGGCCTCCGAGTGAGACAATTACCCTGTATAAAATAGGTAATGGAACATGGTGTGATTGCTTTTCTATTCTGCCAATTGGTATCTCTTACAGATAATACTTCTGTATCACTGTTCAAGGAAAACGATTCTAAATCATTTTGTGCCACTTTTTGTAACTTGTTCTTGGCACAAATTAAGAAAATGTAATCACTAACCATACTGTTTAAATCAAACATTTATGCTTCCAAAAAATCTCACAACCAAACCACTGAGAACTTCATTTCTTACAAATACAATTAAGGCAATTTCCTTGTTTCCTACATTCAACGTCACATTCAAAACAAAGTAAAGAACATAGATTTAATTTTCAAACAACAAAATTTTACAAATCACACAAATACAGAGACAGACTTACGAAAGTTCTTCCATATAAAGATGAGTCTAGTTTTGGGTATCTTTCATACTGAGGGGGAAAAAAAAAACAAATAAACAACATGGTTTTCCTCAATTGGAAGCAATTCTTGAATTACTGACACATAACGGCACAGTTCTGCATTTTAGGCAGTATGTTGACATGTGGAGAATACAGTATGTTAATCTCTTGGAAGAGTCTGTGTTATGATTTGGATGGTGAAACCAGCAGCCAGTTCTTAACACCCTGGATTATCTGTCCATAGAGCCTCCAGCATGTTGACTGATGAGGCTTCGCGTGTCTCCCACTTTGTTAAGAATTTCTAAATATAGTTATCTGATGGTACTCTTTAATGGTACACTTCTTCCATGAAACATGTCTCAAACTGACTTTTGAGGGGTCTTAAATGACCATGTTCAGGTAATTTTATCCGAAATAACTTTTATGCTCAATCACTAATAACTTTTCCAGTAACTTTTGTGGACCAGGAATAAATGCTAATTAATTGAGTACATCTTTATCACACAAAAATCAAGCTAAAACTCTCCTACACATGTGAACAAAAGAGTAACGCATTTCAAGTCACTTGGAAGAGTCCATTCAAGTTTTAACATGTGTCCTTTCTGATAATTGATATTTCTGTGTTTCAAAGACATACCATGTTTTAATATGTGTACTTTATTCCTTGATATGAAGAATTTAAGAGTTTGGCAACAAATATCCCCAATTAACTGTGTGGGTGACAGTTTCACAAGGACATAAGTGTGAAAAAAAAATAACTCAACACACAATTAGGGCAAATATAGGAATTTTATAGGTAAAATTTCAAAGCCTCCAGTGAGATGTGTATAATTAGGTGACAGTGGATGATGTGACTGCTTTTCTGTTGTTCTTATTGCTATTCTTTTCAGATAATACTTCACGGAGAACAATTCTGAATTATTTCATGTTATTTTTCTGCACTTGTTCTTGGCACAGATTAATGTAATTTTATCACTCATCATACTCTTTAAATCAAACATTTCTGCTTCCAAAAAATCAACCAAACCAACTGAGAACTTCACTTCTTTCAATAACACAATTAAAGCAGTTTGCTTGCACCCTTCAATTAATGCCACATTCAGAAAAAAGTAAAGAGCACAGAGTTAATTTTCAAACAGAAAAAATTTACAAATCACACAAATACAGAAGCAAACTTACGGAAGGTCTTCCATATAAAGCTGAGTCTAGTTTTGGGTATTTTTCATACTGGGGGGGAAAAATAAATAACATGATTTTCCTAAATATGTCACAGACTTAATGCATTACATTTTACTAAAATAAGCTAAAAATTTCACATTACAATGCCTATAATATTAAAAAAGCTATTTAGAAAAAAAGGGGGTATTAAAAACCAAATTATCCAATTTACAGCATCATATTAACCATATATTCATATTGAATGAAAATCAGGAGATGTGAGTCTGATTCCTACTCTAGGGAGAATGAAGGGATGGTTACACAGTAAACAGCATAAAATACATCACCTATGAGCCAAATAATGGAAATTGCTTGCACCTTCAAGTGTAATTATAAAGAAAATTTTGCTTCAAGGGGAGTTATTTCCCACTGATATCTTTAATGCTGAAGTTATTTTTAGACTGTATCAGGAGGTTACAAATTCTACAAAAACAAGCACACTGAAACTGTAAAAAATGTATGCAGAAAAATGGTGTGGTGAGCTCAGTAGGTGCAATAAAAATAAGGCAGATCATTAAAAAAAAAGGCAGAATTAAATCTTAGATTTAATTCTGCCTTTTTTAAAAAGAAAAAGAAAAGCACCATCTCACAGCAACCTTTTCCTTATGTTCAGCAGAATTTCTTTGCCATAAAAGAAGTTGCCAAAATTCACAAACTTTATGCATTTTGTTCAGCTGACAAACAGAATCCTTTTGACTTTCACTGATCACAAGTGTCTCACAAGCTCCACCAGAAATATTCATACATACACAGATATTGTGAGATAATGGCTCAAAGCATATACATCAAAAGCCAGTCCTATCTTTTGTTTGCCAGAAAAAAAAGGAACACAATTTCGACAAGTATGCATTTTCAGTTACTGCAACAATTTCCATGCAAAGGCGTAAGAATGAAAAAAAAAAACTTAACTGACAAATGCAGAGCAGATTAGCTTGCTCATTCAAGGTTAAATTATTCAACTTTCAATTTGTCACCCCAAAATTTACATCATGAACTCTACTGATGTTTCAGTTTCATTGCAAAATTCCTAAGCAGAAGTATTATCATACGAGTCATCACATTAACTAATTTATTGTATATGAGGTCCGATCAAAAAGTTTCGAGATTAGGCCGATATACAACAAACTACTTACGATACTTAAGTCTGGCTATGATCTCCCTCAAAGTAGTCTCCTTGGGCAGCGATACACTGCTACCAGCGTTTTTGCCACTGTTGGAACGCTCCCTGGAAGTCCTGTTCACGAATCGTGTCAAGCACCGTCTGTGATTCGTGCTGGATCTCGTCCACGGTTTCAAATACGACGACCCTTGAGCTTCAGCTTTGGGAACAGAAAGAAGTCGCAGGGGGCCAAATCCGGGGAGTAAGGCGGGTGAGGAAGGATAGTCATGCTGTTGCGGTTGCAAAACTGGCGTGTTGCTAACGCTCTGTGAGCTGCTGCATTGTCGTGATGGAGCAGGAAATTGCCCCTGCACCACATTTCAGGTCATTTGTGGCAAATGTCCTCCTAAGACACCGCAGAACATTGCTGTAGAAAAGGGAGGGCAGAGACGGTCTGGCATTGGGGGACGAATTCACGGTGCACAACCCCACGAATGTCGAATAACACGATGAGCATGCTTTTGGTTGCGCTCCGAACCTGTGGGGCCTTGTTCGGTCGAGGAAATGCCGGGCTCTTCCACTGCGATGACTGCTGTTTGGTCTCCCGGTCATAACCGTAGACCCAAGTCTCGTCCCCAGTGATGACCCGCGACAGGAATGTTGGTTCATTCACCACCTGCTGACGAAGATCTTGACAGAGTTTGACACGGAGCGCCTTCTGTTCGGGGTTCAGAATCTTTGGCACAAACTTTGCAGCAAGCATGTTCAAAACCGATGTCAGAATTTCTTGCACTGTTCCGTATGACACATTGACAATGGTAGCAATGTCTTGAATGGTTCTCCGATGATCCTCATGCACCAGTTTCCTAATTTTGTCCACATTTTTTGGGGTTTTACTCGTGGATGGTCGCCCTGACCTCTCGTCGTCTTCCAGTGCCATTCTGCTGCTCTTGATGTGTGAGTGTTCTGCACATGGTCACCAAATATCGTGTAACACAGCTCCCGATGTTCACAGAACGATGCCACTTGGCACAAAGACTCATGAATGTCTCTGCCCTCAACTGCTGTGCACGTTCACGTACTGTCATCTGTTGGCATGCTACATACCTAGTCTCGGAACTTTTTGATCGCACTACGTATATATATTGGGTGTATGAAATTCGAAAGCATGGCAAAGTAACATGGAGGAGACTGGCTCAAGACAGACAGTTGTGGAAGAAACTTGAGGAGACCTTCATCCAGCAGTGGATTGATAACGGTTGACAACAATGATGATACTACATACAAAGACTGCAGACAACTCAAAGAAGCATGGAGAGATGCATGCTTGGTGTAACCAGAAGAGATAAGATGAACAACTCATAGACTCATCAATAAAGAAATGACAAGAGTGGAAGACAACATGATCAGAGTAAAATCTCTGAAATGGCAATGGGCTGGACATGTTGCCAGAAGAACGGACCACCGATGGACAAACAAAATTCTAGACTGGATTCCAAGGGACAGGAATCACATGGTAGATGGGTGGATGAAATTTGAAAGCACATGGGAGTGACATGGAAGAGACTGGTGCAAGACCAATTGTTGAGGAAGAAGCTTGGGGAGATCTTCATCCAGCAGTGGATTGATAGTGGTTGAAAATTATGATGATATTCTAGATAAATAAGATCATTTTTAATACAATAGAAGCAAAGAAGCATATAAATCCATCCCCACTAACTAAACACTTTTGATAGATTTTTAATTCATAAGAATTCACAAATATTAGGTTTGAATAAATGTATCTATTTTTTCATGATTAATGCAACATGTTCAATATCAATTCCGGAAAAACAAAATCAAGGAGAGGAATGAAAAAAAAAGTACTTTAAATTTTCAAATGGTCATATAAACACAGTTTTGGGCACATCTTTCGACGACCCCCCCCCCTGCTCAACACTATATGACACCCTAATATATAAGCAGAACAGTTTAAATATCTGAATGCAGCCTTTCTAAATGAAGACAGCTGTAAGAAGATGGTGAGAGAATGAGAGCAGGCTGGAATAAATGCAAAGTGACACTGGGGCTGATCTGTGACAAACATGCCCCAATGAAAGTGAAATAAAAAGGTACAGAAGAGACAAGCTATCTCCATTTCTTTGGGATTTTTTCCAAGGTTATGTTTTAGGTATGACTTCCTACGTTTGACATGGACTTTTGTGTGTCAGATATTACAGCAGAAGCAATGGAAAAGTGCAGTAGAGCATACTGACAAGAAAGCTGAGAGACAGGTGGATCAAGCAAGTAGGGGTCCTTTACTCCAGAGCAATTGGCTTACTGCACTCAAGGTGAGTGTGTATTCAGAGCTCACCACAGCAGCATTGAGTTTTGACAGGGTTCGTACACTTTTACAGAAAATAAATTCCAGGAGTCCACAAAAAAATTCCAGGAGCCCAAACTTTCGCTAGCATCACAGTGCTTTGTTGCCTATATCGTAAATTGCGGTGAAGTTTACTACTACTAATTTGTGTGTGTGCGTGTGTGTGTGTGTGTTTAAGGTTTATAGACTACCATGTGCGTGCAACTCTGGGTGCTATAAGCAGTCACACATCTCTAATTTAAGGCCACTTGTTGCAAAGAAGGGACAGAGCCAGTGCCATCAAACAAATACACCATCCATACCTCATATGGGACTCGAAATCTGGCCCACCTTGGGCGAATGATCAGAGGAAATGCAGTAGACCATTTGGCCACTGGAGCAGCACTACACATTTAGAATACATCAACTGAAAAAATGAAAAGTATCTTATGTTAAAAAATAAAATTTCAGTCAAAAATCGAAGGAACTTGAAATATTCTTAAATATCAGAATATTTAATATTAGTGCTAAACATGCCAAGCAGCCCCTAGAAGAAACACAAGGCAATTTTCTTTAATGACACACACAATTCTTTTTTCCTCCACTCCCTAAAGTGTTCAAGGTAAATGTCATCCAGTGTTGAAAGAATTTTTTAAATTGCACATGTAGAAGCAGAGAAAAAAACAGATTAAGTATTTGTGCCCCCTAGCGGCGAAATTGTGCATTATTTTGGGAAGAAAATATGCACACAGAGTTTGCATAGTTAGTAGTATCTGACCTAAGAAAAAGGTTTTTCAGTCGTGTTTTTAGTCTTGCAGATATTGCTGTAAACTTAAACATGAACTTACGCCCTCTGGTGGCAGACTTCTGCATTAAGAAAAAATTGAAATTATATGAGAAACATTTTGCAGCAGAAATGCTCTCCAACAAAGAAATTTTTTTTTTAATTAGACACTTAGAGAAGCAGAGATTTTGATAAAAATAAGATGTGCATCTACAACCCCTGCTGGAAAAGCCATGCATTATTTTAAGAAGAAAGTATTCTCAAAACATTTTTCGATGTGAGCGGTATCGTTTCATGTAAGAATTCTTTCAATCGAGTTTTCAGGAGCTCAGATTTTGCTGCAAATACGTATATTAGAAGCAGAAATAAACCCTTATGCCCCTGATGGCCAAACCATTCTTTACCAAATATTAAAAATTATATGCAAAGCATTTTCCATCAGAAGCTGCATCCGGTGCAGAAAGAATTTTTTAAATTGGAGTTTTAAAAGCAGAGATATCAGGGGAAACGCAATTTACCTTTACGCCTCCTAGCGGAAAGTCTATGAAATACTTGAAAATTTTGAAATTATATGAAAAACATTTCGCAGTGGAAACTATCCAACAAAGAAAGATTTTTTCAAATCGGTCTCTTAGAAGCAGAGATATCAACAAAAACAAGATATACATCTACGCCCCCTGGCAGAAAAACAATTCATTATTTTAAGAAGAAAATATTCAGAAAAGGTTTACCGACATGAGTGGTATCCGTCCACGAACGAATTTTTTCCATCAAGATTTTTGAAGCTCGGATTTTGCTGCAAATGCAACAGAAGTAGAAATTAACACTTCCGTCCCCTGGTGGCCAAACCGTTTTTTACTAAAAATTAGAAATTATATGCAAAAGATTTCCCATCAGGAGCTGTAACTGCTGGAGAAATAATATTTCAAATTGGAGTTTTAAAAGCAGAGATATTGGGGAAACGCAGTTTACTTTTATGTCCCCTAGCAGAAAATCTATGAGTAACTTGAAAAAGTGACTATACCTAAAATAGTCTTTGATAAAAATGGAATCGAAAGGTAAAAGAATTTTTTTAATGGGATGTTTAAAAGCACATATATGGAATAAAATGCATTTTAATTCAATATCACTTGCATTTACGTCTTCTAGCGGCAAACTTGTACATCGTGAAAAAAAAAAAAATGAGATAAAGGATCATTTCATTCGCACATTTCAAGCTTCCCAATGAAAAAAAGAATTTTTCAAATCGGACTATCAGTTGCGGAGATAAGGTGTCCACAAACCAAAGGACCAACAAATAACATAAGCACAATCTTTTGATGTGCTTTAAAAAGTGTGGAAAAATTTATTTTCTGAATTTTCAATTAAAAGATCAATTTTTCACAGATGTCATATAAGATTAGCCTGCAAATTTCACTACAATCAAATGAAAACTTTTTAAATTGTGTATATTTTTTTTTATTGTGAAGTACTGCCACTGCCAGCAATTGCAAACGTGATTAAAAATTTCAGTGGCTAGTTTTCAACATTTGTATCCGATTCAAACGAAATTTGGTGGGTTCATTCCTTTTAGCAATTTATTAAGTGCATTAAATTTTCAGCCACTTTTGTTGAAATTCTGCGAAGATAGAAAATATTTTTTTATCCCAGTAGCATGCAGGAGATGCTTATCAGTCAACAGCTGTGCTGGCCTTGCCTACCCATTTAGGCAAGAAAGTTTCTGCAACCCCCCCCCACACACACACACTCTCTCACTCCAGTTCACAGCTGGAGAAGAGATGTTCCTGTTGCAACACTGACTTACAGTCAACTCCCTCAAAGAAATATGAAAACCATTCGAAAATCGAATGCCTCCTTCCTCATCAGAAAGAAGACCTGAAATTTTGTGGTTCTGTTCCTTACCATCCTTCCTATGCTTATAAGTTACAGATTCTTTTTAGAAGTTTTGGTTACCATCTTGCCATTAAATCTACCCCAAACATCTTGAAACTTCTAGAAAGGGATAGGGACAAAGTTGAAAGCCTGAACATCCCAGGAGTTTACTGCATTCCTATCTCTTCTTCTACTGGGGATAACTTATACATTGGAAGCACATACAGGAGCATTAGCCATAGAATTTTAGAACATAAAAAAGATGTTTCGAAAGCCAATCCTAATACTGCCTTGCCTATTTTGACAATGGAAGACACATCTGCAGTTCCCCACTGGAACGAAGCAAAATGAATTGCTTCTTTTGACAATTGTTTTGCCCTCCGTTACCGTGTAAGCCTGGAAATTATTTTCAACTCAATGACTTGCAATTCCGAATCTCCTCTCTACATTCCGATGATCTGGAGATCAATTCTAAGTTTTGGCAACAAAAATAGGAAAAATTCAAATGTAGAATCTGGCAACAATCTTAGTCCTCCATTGGCGTGATGAAGACCTAAGATAAGGTCGAAAGCTTCCAACTTACGAACTTTTTGTAAAAGTTTTCATTTAACGTAACTAGCGTGATCAAGTTACCTTTATTTGTTAATAGTGGAACATGTAAGGGAAGTCAAAATGAAAACAAAGAGTGCATGAGGCAAAAGACTGCTTGAAAACTTTAGTGCAGCAGACCTTATAACTAGGCTAGTAATTGTTTCGCAGAGTGAATTTCTGCAATTATTTTAATGAATTTTTCTGTGATTTTACGAATGTCAAATGAATCCGCAAATTTCAGATTTTTTCCAATTTTTGCAGAATTTCTATTATGATTTTTAGATTATTTTTCATATTTAAATAATTTTATTACTGCCTTCATCATTAGAATTTACACTGAAAATATACCGCAAAGTAATCCTACTCCAAACCAGAACTTTAAACCTTCAATTACCCTTCAAGATTGTTCGATACGAAGAGATTCTTATCGAACAAGCTTGACGAGTAATTCCAGGTCACATGCATTCTGCTGAAGAATGCACATGTGGTCTTTCATGATTTTTACCACCCACTACTGTTGAATGACCTTGGCAACTTGCTGCACTAGTAAATCGGATGTCGTCAATTGTATTAGTAGTTTTAGATGGGGAAAGCAGCTCACTGAAAAGAAGGTGTGAGTTTTGCGACGCTTATAGCTTAGAAAAATTTTGTGCTTTCGTGTGAGTATTTAGATTATAAAGTTTCTAATTATTGTTTTTTACTTTTGAGAATGAGCCACGTGAGTAAATTGAGTGCATCTGAAAGATGCAAGCAGTAAAGCAAGGGAATGCTTCATGTGAACAAAAGTCTATTGTTCTGTCTATGATGCAACATACCAGTGGATTTTTCAAGAAATGACCATTGTGTAAAGCATTTAGCAAGCAAGCTGCATAAAAAAATGTGTGTCAGAACAGTCAACTGAGAATAATGCAGAAATGTGTTGATGAATTAATTGAGAAAAGAACTAAACAAGGGCAGCATCACTCAACTGAACTTTCAAAATTAACTGGTGCCTTTTAAGCAGTTAACATCCCACTTCCCAAACTGGATAACCCAATATTAAAAAATTACTTGGAAAATTCATTGAGAGATATTGGTGTCATTCTAAATGCAAATTGGATGCCAAAAATACAAGTATGATATTCACAAACAAGTGAAAGATTTTTAAAAATCAGTATCCGGTGTAAGCATCATAGCAGACAAAACAACCGATTCAAAAGAATTAGGTACATTTGAATATTCTTGCTGTTCCGTCAGTCTGAAAAAAATGTTGAAAGCTGTAGTGCTGAAACCTCTTTGAACATAATCTTCCTCGAGTGCATCACTTTGGAAACTGTAATTTTAAAGCAGTCAGCTTCAGTGCGTTAATAAGAATGAAATATTTTGCAAATATAACTGCTTTTGTGACAGACAGCACACTTTACAGAGTGCGGAAAGAGCCTGGAAACTGAATTTTTGAGGAAACAGTATTTTGTGAAATTTCAGGGTAAATCCTGAAATTTTGCGATTTACCCCACAACCGCCCAGTGATTTTACTTTTTTTCCTGCGATAAAATTACTACCCTACCCATGACCATTGGGGGGACTAAAACTGTCAAAAAGAAGACATCAGTTTTTGACACACAATGTGGGTTCTTCAGATGCATGTTCAGTACTACTCATATTTCACAAACTGCAAATCAAAATATTTTATGAAGTAAGTTAAACAGTATGATTCTTGTGTTTGAATGCAGAGTTCAAAAATTTACCAGCATAGTGAAAGCAGCATTATTTTACATTATAATATATAAATCACAAATACTGTAGAATAACCATAATGCACTAATTGAACATGAAAATTTTGCAATCAATCAATATATGCAACTGGAATATATACATTTCTGGAATATATGTAACTGCAAACATTCCAACTTCCTTTGAGTCTTGAAAACCATTATTATGTGTAATGTCACTGTTTCTGTTCATTATATTTGCAGATATGTACATGTATATAATTTGAGGAAGGAATATTTCCTCAGAAATACATGGGTACATATTCAAAGCAATTAACACTGCCTGACAGAGAAAATGCCACACCATGAAGAAATACTCGAAAACAAACCAAACTGCACACACAGATAGCCAAGTTGGTCCTGAACAAATTACTTAATTGTCACTTACAGACTAGGCTCCAGTGGCTGAATATACAGGATGTTCAATAAGGAGTGTGGCCCCCCATTTTGGGCGATATCGTGTGGAATCCGACGTGGCAATGAGAGTCTGAATAGAGTCCTGGGGTATCGTGAACCATGTGGTGTTGATCTGAGTCCCCAGTTCATCTTCATTTTGCAGGGGTGGGAGGGTACTCAACTGACGTTTAATCGTATCCCACAGATGCTCGATGGGCGAGAGGTCAAGGGATCGTGCTGGCTATGGAAGCATCCGCACACTGGTTAAAGCATTCAGGCTGATCCGAGCGGTATGCGGGCAGGTGCTGTCCTGTTGAAAAAACGGTGTTTGGGATGCCCTGCAGATATGGTAGTGCTACGGGCCACAGCACCTCGTCAACATAGTGGTGTGCCATCAATGTGCCCTTAATGCGTACCAGCGGTGAGTGGATGTTGGCGCTGATAGCACCCCACACCATGATTCCATGTTGCCGGGCCATGTGACACTCCACAATGGCGGAGGAATCCGCCCGTTGGCCACGTCGCTTCCAGACTCTCGCATGGTGATCATCCATGGTGAGACAGAACCGTGATTCATTGCTGAACACCACACTGTTCCATTCAGCACCCCACGCAGCTCTGGAGCGACACCGCTCAAGCTGTGACGACAATGGCTTGCTGTTAAGGGTAGCCTTTGCAACGGATGGCTGAACAGCAAACCAGACGCAGCCAATCGGACTGTCCGCGTCTATATCGGAGCATCCAAACCTCCCCATCACTCCTCAAAATATCGCCTGTTGTGGCCTGTAGGTCAGCTATGGCATGACATCGGATGCGACGATTGGTGCACTTGGATGTCAGTCTCCGTGCTTTGGTCCCCCTACAACATTGCACAGATCCTTCCAGGGACCACTGTCTCAAAATGCGACCGATGGTTGTGGCATCACATTGCGTTTCTTCCGCAACACGATGCAAGGACCATCCGGCAGTACAAAGGCCTACGATGACACCTCTTGTGAACTCGTATGTTCCATGAAATCACATACGATGCCATCTTAATGGCATTGGCATCCTTTGTTTATTATCCAGACATGCTACAGCAGAACCACACACTTCTCACGGCTGTGCCGATGTCTCGACTGATGGCCTCACAGGCTGGTCGTCCGCTTATATCCTGTGCACCGTTCGTGCGACTGGCCTGCAAATGCAATCATTTGCATAGCTTGTATGTGTGCACCCAACCTGCAATTTGCATGGTGCTGTGTTCACGTCTTTATGGTGTGTCATTTTCTCTGTCAGGTAGTGTATGTTCAAGCAGCACATAAATTCAAATCAATCAGAATTATGCACCGAATTGCTTGTGGTTTACTGGTCTTCCATGTAACATCTCCTCAGAAAACTTGAAAATTACATCACCCGGAACGGGAATCGAGCCCAAGTCTCCCGATTTCGGTTCGAGTATGCTTTGAATTTATGTGCTGCTTGAACATAATTGCTTTGATTCTGTACCCATGTATTTCTGAGGAAATATTTCTTCCTTAAGTTATATATCTGAAATACAGGTGAATCAGACCTACATCCAACCCTGGATATGTGATAGTCAAATGAAGCTATGATGAGGCTGACCGCTTCGACTAGCGAAAAACTTGAGGTTTCAAGATTCCTATGGCCATAGTTGCTTGGAACTTTATTGTCCTGGGTGGTGTAACTGTTAGCATACTCAAATGGAAATCCGGAGATGCAGGTTCAATTCCCGCTCCAGGGCGATGTAATTTTCAAGTTTTCCGAGGAGATGTTAAACAAAAGACCAGTAAACCACAATCAATTCAGTGCGTAATTCTGATTGATTTGAATTTATGTGCTGCCTGAACATAATTGCTTTGAATGTGTACATGCAAAGAAGTAAGAAAAAAAAAAAGATTTTATTAAATGAAGAAATTCATTTTTAAAGGTTACTTTTCCATATTTTTATCTCCGAACAGGTAGCTCAGTGGTGTGGCATCCATAGATCATGCCGATGCAGCTCCAGAGCATTGCATTACACCTTACCAAGGACGAAACACAGGTACAGAACTCATACAAATGCCGTATGTACTTGCATGTAAGTCGAAAGTTTTTGGAGGAAATCCAGATTTCTACGCAAGGGGATCAGCTTTTACACTATCTACCAACAAGTAATTGAACACCCCTGCAATCAACGATATCTGCAGTCCTGATACACGTCACGGCCACCGTCGTTAAATATTGTGTGGGAAACAACAACACAACCAGTCGCATGCAAGGTGCCACGCAGTTCGGAGCTTTCTGATTTCGAGAAAGGTGTAATCGTCGGGTATCACAGAAATGGCCAATCCATACGTGACATATACAGCGAGTTGAAGTACCCAAAATCGACGGTGGCCTACGTGATTGGCAAGTGGAAGATGAGAGATGACTGTCGGAATGTGCCCCAAACCGGCAGACCCACAAAACTGGGAGTTAGAGACAGACGGGTGCTGGCCAGAGAAATTCGGAAGAACCGCACCAAATCGATAGGCCACATCCGCAAGCAGTTTCAACAGGCATCTGGGAGTGTTCTTTCGATGAATACCATCTGTAAGAAAGTCCATCTGCTCGGTTATCATGGACGTGCTGCCGCCCACAAGCCTTTGATCACCAAGTCCAATAGCGCTGCTCGGCTAACGTGGTGCAAAGAACGTCGACAGTGGACCATTGAACAGTGGAAACAGGTTCTCTGGAGCGACGAATCAAGGTTCACCCTCTACTGTTTGGATGGCAGCGTCTGGGTTTGGTGTCTGCCTGGAGAGAACGCCTCCTGCCGGATTGTATTGTGCCAACTGTGAAGTTTGGCGGCGGTGGAATTATGCTATGGGGGTGTTTCTCCTGGTATGGCACGGGACCCTTTGTTGCAATTCCTGGTAGACTCAACGCCGAGACCTACTGCACCATTTTGGATGACCATGCGCTTCCTACGTTGTGGCAGTTTTACGGGGTGGACTCATGTTACTTTCAGGATGACAATGCCACCTGTCATGTTGCAAGGTCCACCATGGCTTGGTATGGTGATAATGGGGTTAATCGAATGGACTGGCCTACGCAGAGCCCGGACCTTAACCCTATCGAGCACCTCTGGGACGAGTTGGAGCGTCGACTTAAGGGGTGCCCCCACCGTCCGAAATCGGTGAAGGAACTGACCTGTCTTCCCCAAGCCGAGTGGAAGAAAATACCACTAGCCGTCGTACAACGCCTGATTGAGAGTATGCCCCGGACGGTCGCAGCTGTAATCGCCGCTCGTGGAAGCTCCACCAACTATTGAAGGTGAATAAACTTCGTTTTCCTTTGCTATCACAGGTGTCCAATTACTTGTTGGTAAATAGTGTATGTGGGCCCATAAAAAATACGGCTAGACTTCCGTGAATTCTCCAGCGGAATTTTTCCAGCAGATTTGTTTACGTTTTAGACCACGGCACAGCGGCTTTCCGCGTGTCATTGCGTGATTGCTTTCTGACCTTCTCAAAACCATCGCCCAGTGACATGATCATATCCTCAACTGTGCCCACAACTTTAAGTTTAAATTCTGCAGCGTAACTGAAACATTTCCTTTTCAAAGACATCATGAACAGCAATGAAGGAAAATATCAGCAGCAAAGATGTTGGTTCAAAACGGCAAAGAGCGAAATAAACACAAGGCACAGTGCACAGGAGATCCAAAAGGACGAATGTACAGGAGATCCAAAAGGACGAATGTACAGGTTCGTGCAGCAAGCGCTGTGCGCACGTTTTCATTGACTGGTTGACAAAAACAGAGACGGCACAACAGTCACAGTTGTCCTTCTCAACAACACAAAATGACCCCTCCGTCCCTCCCCACATCTTTCCCGATCTGATATTACAAACTACCCCTCCCCTATGCTCCATACAAACTTCTGAATTGAGGAAAAATTTTCCAAGGGAGTTTCTTTTCTAATTATACCCTGTCTCCTGCATAATTACCCTGAGGATTTTTTTAAAAATCAAAGGGCCGCAATTTTTTTTTTTAAATTGGCATATTATCTGTATTGGTGTATGATCCACAGAACCTATATTTTTAATATTTCAGCAGATCATCCGCAGATTATACGACAAAAATTACGGTACCAGTTTATGTCTTGGGAATTCACAGGTGTGCCAGTTGTAGTATGTTGATGACACAGTCCTGTTGTCTGAGACCAAAAGGGAAATTGCACAATATGCTGTCCAGGATTAACAAAGTATGCATGAAATTCAAACTGAGCACAAATAAGGGAAAACCAAAGTTGGTTTTTGAGCAAGGAACTTTTAGGACTGAACACCAGATCAGTCAAAATGGTACAGAGTAAGACCAGGTGAGTAACTATGTACCTCTAAGGAAGCATGTTTGAGAGAGAAAACGAATTAGATGGGGAAGTTAGTAGGTAAGTGAAGTGAACTCTGAAAATCATACCTGCTTTAGGACAATTTTACAGGACTGATGAGTTGTGAAAAAAAACCTGAATGGCTGTGTATGAAAGTGTTATTATTCATGATCTGATGTATGGCAGTGAAACCTGGGTACTGCAGAAAAGACAGGAGTAATTTGTGTGCTGGAGAGATGTGCTATTTACAGAGGATTTGTGGCAAGTCTTATTCTTTTTTTTATGTTTTTAGTTGGAGGTTTAGTGACCACCGTGAGCAACTCCATGGGCTATGAGCAGTCACCTGTCCTTAATTTAGGGTCACTGGTTCTAGGGAAGGGAGAAAGCCAGTGCTGCAAGACAAACACAACATCCATGCCTCACCAGGATTTAAACCCGGACCCATCTCGGACCAATGGTCAAAAGCAAGCACTTAGACCACTGCGCCACCGAAACGACAAGTGTTGCTCTGATCATGAAGATGTGTTGCAGATGCACAAAACTTATCAGTAGAAGGAGACAAATATTCTGAGGTGGTTTGGCCATGTTGAAAAAATGAGTGATGAGGTACTAACTGAGTGAATTTATTAAGCCCAATTGGGCAGGGGGAAAAACAGTTAAAGGAAGGTCAAAGAAATCATGCAATGACCAAATTCAGGAATGCCTGCAAGAGAAAAAAACAAACAATGCATATGAAATGTGAAAGGTTTTGTGAAAAGTGTCGTGGGTGTCAGTGAAGCTCGAGTTGTGTGCCGAGATTGCTGTAAATGGATATGTTTGATACATTAACCTTCCAGGTGGCAGGAACTTTGGAAGAGGAAATGCTAAATTTTTTTCAGATGTATAACAGAAGACCCCTTTCTGTAGTTTTTGTTGTCATTAAGATGCACAAATATGCGTTCTCGCCACTATTAGTCTGAAATTTTTTTTGATGCAACATTGCATTCTCAAAGCATTTGAGCAGGTTTTCAATGAACATATCATTGCGTCATTGCTGCTTTCGGCACCGAAACCTCTGAATGTACATATGCATGCTTGCCACCCGGAGTGTTAAACAGTAAGTAAAATATAACACTATCAGTGATTTGGGGGATGTTTTGCTTTAAGGAGCTACTCTTGAAATTTAGGGAACAACTTAGTTATGTGTATGTATGTAAGTATAACAACTCCATAAACAATTCATTAACAAACACATACCAAATGAGGTGTTGGCTGTGAGACCATAGGAGCGGCTAGAGGTGGAGGTGGCATAAAAGGAGGTTGCTGGTGTATATGGCCATGCTGAACTTCTGTTTGCATATATGGAGGAGGAGGGATAGGAATGGAATGATCTTGCGAAGCTAAGAACCTGGTATCAAGTTCCCTTCGCAACAAGTCGGGATCTGCAATTCAAAGAGAAAACAAGCATTCAGAAAATGAAAACAAAACACATTCAACAAAATACTTGCAACCTAAAAGGGAAAAGCAAATTCACATAGAATAACATCACACTATAACAAATTATCTCTACTACACTCAGGCATGTATCCAAGTTTCTGTTGGGGAGGGGGGGGGAGATTGCAAATGTGGTTGTGTGTGTGCAATATACTGTTTTTCTAATTCAATGAACAAATACAGAGAAAAAGAGCTATTTCTTCACACTTTTTAAAAGTTGTTTAAAATTTTACAAAACAACTTCTTGCTTTTAATGATAACCACCATTACGTATAAATGTTAATAATTTTGTACAAGACTATTTATTTTAAACAACTTTTCATCTGTAATCCACTAAACTACTTTTCATCTTCCACCCCGGCTCATTATGCTGCTTAACTTTTTTGTACTCGAACCCAGCCCAATCAATGCACACAGACTTCCACATCAAACCATGAATACGTATGTACATCAATTTAATAATTTGTAAAAGCTCAACATGCACTGGTTTTGCCATAATTCAACAGTAATGTTTGTACTACTGAAAAAACTATCTACAAGATTAATATTTAAACATTTGGGGGGGGGGGTGTCCAGATCCCTCCCCTGGATATGTGCCTGACTACACTTAACCCTTTCCACTCGAATAACATTTCACCCATACTCTCCCAGCACTTGCATTTTTTTTTCTGCCGTAGAGGTCACAACTTAGCATTGAAAGTTCAGCTTTGGCTTGCCAACCCCAACATACCGGCTATAGATGCTTCGCAGGTGACACCAAATATGTGAGCTATTAAGTGGAAAAAAAAATAATCTCGGGAGCCCCGACATACGAACTATAGAGGTGTCATCGGCGTGGCAGGTGACCCCCGACCTATTTGGCGAAAAAGAAATTTCTCACCAGCCCCAACATACCAGCTATAGAGGAGTCATCAATGTGGAGGGTGACACCCGACACGCGAGGTATTCGGCAATTTTGTAAAGTCAGGTGTCACCCAAGAGTTGAACAGAAACGGTTAATGTTGGGGGAGAGGTTTACAAACTATGACCCTGTACTGTTGACAGCCCCAGAGGGCAGTGTTAGTATTTTTTTAAGAATTAAACCATGGTAAATAAATGATTGTGAATTGAGCAATGTGAAAATCACATGATTAATATCTTCGTGCTGAATCAGAAAACTACATCAAACTTCCTAGCTATCTCCTAAGTGAAGTCCTATGTCAAATAAAATTTTATTAACTGTAAAAGAAGTACACTGAAGAGCAATTGAATTAGAGATAGCTGTCTAGTAACGTGTAGCACCACCTTTCGCCCTGATGACGGCAGCGATTCGTCTCGGTATGGACTCGACAAGACACCGGAAGCGTTGGGAAGCCATACGGATCCACGACCACTGAACAACCTCCCACAGTTCTCGAAGATTTGATGGAGGGAGGTCAGAGCCTCGAACATCTTTCTCGGTGGCATTCCAGATGTGCTCGATGGGATTGAGGTCAGGTGACCTAGCTGGCCAAGGAAGCGAGGTCACGTCGGTGGAGTGTTCATTCAACCATTCGGATGCAATTCGGGAGCAATGGCCCGGTGCATTGTCTTGTTGCAGGATGAGGTCCCCAGTGGGATGTTGAAGACGCACAAACAGGAGCAAATAGACATCCAAGATATCCCGGTAACGTTAACCTGTGAGGGACGATGTCACACGTACCAAGGGTTCCATTTCAGTCCACATAAACAGTCCCCAGACGAGAATGCCACCCCCACCAGCTTGAAGAGTACCCTGTTGGCAAGAAGGATTCATCGCTTCATGTGGTTTGTGCCGTACTCGTATCCTGCCATCCACATGTACCAACGTGAATCTTGACTCATCAGTCCAGGCAACATTTTTCCACGTCTAGGGTCTAGTGGCGATGTTCCCGCACCCATGCTAATATTTGTACCCTGTGGTGTGCGGTCAGCAGCAGTACCCTCGTGGAACGATAAATTCTGTACCCCATAGCAAGGAGATGGTTCTGGATGGTGTGGCTGCTTACAGGTTTTTGTGCACCAGCGTTAAATTGCCGAGTGATTTCTTGCACTGTGGCCCATCCATCCGCTGTTACAATGTGAGCTAACCGACGATGACCCCGCTCATCCACACGCTGTTGTCCACGGCAGTTGGCCCTTGCAGGGATGGTTTTACCGGATTCGATGTACTCACGGTGCACCCGTGACACAGTGGCTTGTGAAAATCCCAGTGCCTGCACGACTTTCGAGATGGAGAGACCCATTCGTCGGGCCCCGACAATTTGCCCATGATCAAATGTGCTTAGATCCTTCGTCTTACCCATACTGTGTCCGACTCTTACCGATTCCCATCGCATCACTCCTTATATTGTTGGATCGCTGCATACATCATGTCGTTTCCGTTTACAGGGCCGCCCACAGTGCCACATTTGCATAACGCCAGCTGTCTCTAATTCAATTGCTCTTCAGTGTATATAGCTTCATTTTTAATTTTCTTTTCTTTTTTCGATTGGGGGTTAACGGCCACTGTGAACAACTCTATGAGATATTAGCAGTCATCCGTCCCTAATTTAGGGACACTAGCTCCAACGAAGGGAGAGAGCCAATGCTGTAAGACAAGCACAACATCCATGCTTCACCAAAATTCAAACCCGTACCCATCTCAGACAAATGGTCAGAAGCCAGCACTTAGACCACTGCGCCACCGGGGTGGCATTTTAATTTTCACTTAATCTCAATTTCGTTACCCCACAAGCATCAGAAATCTAGACTGGATTAAATGTGATACATCAACAACTATTCCATAAATACTGTTTCTAATCAAAAAAAGATTACCATGTCAAAAGTATACCTGCAAGAGCTGTGTGGCTCACTCAGTGGGAGTACATAACGGCTGCTGCTAAATAGGCAAATTGTAATACTTTTCTTTTACTGCTTTTATTTGGCATTTATTTGAAACATTTTCCCACTGACTATATTAAAACCAAATGGAGTTACCATAGACAGCTGTTTAGTACAGAAACAAATCCATTATGAAGTACGCTGAGGTGCCAAAAAAACTGGGTAGGGCGCTAACATTGCCATTACATGCCACCACACTCCTGTGGTAAATGGTATCGTCAACAAACGACATATACAGGGTGTCCGAGAATTATTGGACACATTACAAAATTATATAAAACAAAACATTAAACAGATAGAAAGAAACTGACTGTACTAACTTACAATGTAACTACACAAGTTAATAAATTTCGATGTGAGATCCCTTGGTTGCTCATAGTACGTCCAAGTGATACTCGATTTCATGCCATGTATTGGCAAGCATCTGAGGAGTTATGGAATTAATAGCAGCTGTGATACGCTGCTTCAGTTCCTGCAAATCAGTACAATTAGACACGATCCTTCACATAACCCCATATGAAATAATCCAATGAAGTTAGATCTGGAAAGCGAGGAGGCCACGGAATGGGACCACCACGCCCAATCCATCTGTTGGGGAAATGCTCATTTAGGCACTTACGTACACATGTTGACCAATGCAGAGGCGCGCCGTCTTGTTGGAAAACAACGTTGTCATATCTTTTGATCTGGGGTATAGTGAAATTTTTTAGCATATCCAAGTAAATTTCACATATTCACAATGGTGCCATTTCTCCAATCACGATACACTTTAACCACAGCAGCAAGCGAACAGTTCACAAACTGCGCTGTTTGAGAAATACTGCCACCCTTGGCTCGAAAGCTGATAATCATCCCTTTTTGCAAATCTGATAAATCGCTCCTTTTATCCATGACAGCAACGAGTGATATGTTTTCAGATTGCCTACAGCACACCTTATATACCCTCCAAGCCAGCTCACGACACATGCCTTCTTTAATTGGCTACACGCTGTTGACATCAAAAGTAGGAGGTGGTCACAATAATGTGACCCGACTGTGTATATTACTTGAACAATCTATGGAGATCAGTACTACTGGAAGCCTATGGTGGTTTCCATTCTATTTCTATACATAGTTAGTTCACTGGATTAAATGAATTTAATATAACCAAATCATTTGATAGAGATGAAACTTCCAAAATGATGAAAAAAAGCCTTCCTTCCGGCATGCTGTTTGTTATCTTGAGAACATGTTTGATTGTCTACAGATCGTCCACATTCATCATTCTCACGGAAATGTGGTGTTTCCAATCAAACACTGCAATTCCCAAAGAAAATGGAACTTGAAAGGAACTTTAGAAATAAAATGACTGAGGAATATGAAATTCTAGTAAAACTTAAAACCCTGGATTTCCGGGTTTAGAATGCGACAAAACCCCAGAATTCTGGGCTACACCCGGATTAGAAACAGGTCTGCAGTAAACAAGGCAATGGCTATTATGCTGCGTTTGCCTACTTAAAAATCCTGGCATCACTTATTTTTACAGTAAGTCACCATCTAAAGACGAATGAGATCTAGCACTGTCACAGCATGTGAACTGCTCCTGTATTTACATCTACGCCTGATAAAATCCTAGGAAAAAACAAATGATGATAGCAACATCATTAAATCTTGTAAATCCCCAATCGACCTGCTAACACAAAGTGACAGGTTATGTAGATGTTAACCTATACTTATTGCCTACACACAATTTTCATACTTACTTGGTTGTGGGAAAAGAGAATCAGCCCTATAAGGAGAAGGCCCCGAAGGTGTCTCTATGGGTAGAGTGGGAGTCAATGAACCTGGTGGGATGGGTGAGGCAAACATTGCATGATGAGATGCCACTGGAAGAAGAGGTGGAGGTGGTGGTCCAGGGTGAGAGCCAAATGGAGATGTATGATGTGATGATGGCAGTGTTGGGGGCAACGGTACGCTGCTGCTCACAGATGGTGATGATCGAGGAGGAAAGGATGAGCTATGTGATGCAGCAGTTGATTGTGTGCTGCCACTGGAATTGCTGAAAGAAAAAGTACATTTCTAGAACAAAACTGAAAACACAGCAAGAACTTGCATACATAACCAAACAAGCATATTGAAATGTGATTAAATAAATATTTATGACAAACATGCAAAAGTAACTTTATTCAGATTGCTATCACATATTTTAAAGCAGAAATCATTTTGCATTTCTCTTCAAGGAAGAGGACAGTCCTCTTTGCTGATCAGTATACTGGGTTAGAGCCCTGCAGAGGCAATATTTTTAGGCCAAAGCCCACCTAATTAATGCCAGGCTTGACCAGGCCTGGCCTGTTCCCACCCAGTTAATGTCAGGCCTGGCCCAGTGGGTTTTTTCAGGTCCCAGCCTGGCCATTCAGGTCCGGCATAGGTTTTATTTGTGTAACTGTCACTTGCTTTAACATAGACAGTATTTGTACTGTAACTTTTTGGAATAACTTGATACTCGTGTAAAAACAGGGCATAAGCAAGTTAACTAACCCACCAGTAACCAAAAATATGGCAATTGCAATAAATAGTATTCAGTTAAGTTAAGTAAATTATCATCATTTCATAATCAAACCCTTCGTAGGGTCAGATCACTGTTTAAACAAGTCAAGTACTGTTGTTTTTTTACACTTTTGCCCAGAACATAATGTAAACTGATGCTCAGCTACACACACTAACATGCTTAATGGTCAACAGTTAATACAACAAACTTTCGTACGCAGAATATGATTTTGTTCTGTTGGCTCGATGTCTAATAGCACAAAGAGGGAGAGAAGAATGATTGCGAGAAACAAGAAATATGATTATTGAAAAGGAAAGACATAAGACTCCAAAAACAGAATGGCCAAAATTTATCAACCTGACTACACGGTACACATGCAAGTGCAGGCCTGGCACATAAGTTTTAAACTACTGAGCTGGCCGAGCAGGGCTCTATACTTGGTTATTACAAATGAAATAGACAGTTTCAAAATTTTATAAAACCAACACTTTTTAAAATACTGACACTCACATTACACCATTTTGTAGGGAAACTCTCGAACGAAGTTTGTTACAGCAACTTACAGATGTTTGACGTGCGCAACCTTACAATAATGACATATTTCAACATGGTAGTCGAATTCTGGCCAAACATGCATTAACATATCTTTATCAACTCCAGCAATAGCTGTGGTGAAAAGTTGTTTCAGATTAGTTAAATTAACAGGAAGGGAGGGTCGAAGATTTTGCATAGCCCCATAAAAAAGTCACAGGCTGTTAGATCCAGACTTCATGGAGGCCAACATGTGAGTGACATGTTGTTGGCTGTTGCATGGACAATCCAGTGCTGTGGAAGATTTTCATTGAGATAATTTCTAACTTCCTGATGGCAGGGGAGTGGTGCTCCATCCTGTTGGAAAATGAAGTTGTCACTGTCTTCGTGCAGTTGAGGCATCAACCCAAAAATAATGAGCATATTTAGATAAGAACTTCGCATTACGGTGTTTTCTTGGAAAACGAAGGGGCCATACACTTTTTTTACGAGATATAGCACAGAACATATCAACCTTTGGGGAATCTGGCAGATGCAACACGGTTGCTCTAGGATTTTCAGCACCCCATATGCAAATGTTATGCTTGTCAACTTTCCCATTTATGTGGAATGTTGATTCATCACTGAAAACTAGATGCTCACTAAAACCATCTTTTACAAAATGCTCTTGCATTTCTGTACAGAAAATATGACATGTGGTTCTGTCATTGTCACTTAGATTTTGCAATAACTGCAGTTTCTGGGGAGTCATTTTCTGCCACTTCCTCAAAATTTTCCAAACAGTCGGTTGTGGAATTTGTAACTCCCAACCTACCATCGTTGTGGATTTCCTTGGGCTGCATTGGTAAATGGCATGAACACACTCCACTTGTTTATCAGATACACATGGTCTCCCAGGGCTTTTAGCTTTACACAAACATTCTGTTGTTTCAAATTTCTAGTGCCAGTCGTAGATGGATTGTCTATTACGCGGTGACTTCTTGAAACATGTTCCAAAACACCATTGCACAACAGTAACAGAATTTGTTCTGCTTTATTCAAGCACACAGAATGCCTTCACATTATTTGCGGCCATCTTGCCTGACTGGTCATGTGATGGTGAAATTGTACAATCTTTTAGTGTCACCATCTATATAATAAAATCGTTACTATTGGTGATAGAACGGCACATTGTGAGTGTCAATATCTCACACAGTTTTGGTTTTACAAAATGTTGAAACTGTCCATTTCATTTGCAATACTGTATTATTCCCAAAAATCAGTGAAGAATAAGATCTCCATATTACAAAGTAAGCAAACAAGGCATACAGTGTACCAAAAGTTCTCTGTCCAACTATAAAAGAATAATTATAGGTTCTTGATTCTTTGAACATAGTAGTACAAGTCTTTACACGCTTAGAGACCAGTTTTTGGCTTAATTTTGTTTTTCAGTTCCTAGAAGGCGACTAGATGAACCAAGGAAGGAAAAATTAAGAGCTCAGAGCTGCGATAAAGCACCTACATAAATAAAAGATTGGAGGCAAAGGACATTCACGAAGATATAGTTGCAGCATTAGGGGAGTATGTCCCTTCATACAGTGCTGTAAAAAAGTGGGCAGCAGAGTTCAAGCAGGGGGAAACCAGAGTGGAAGGTGACACAATCTCTCAGCCAAACCCTCCGAGGCCATAACTCAAGAAACTGTGGACAAGGTACATGAAATAATATCGCAACATAGACGTTTGTCAGCAAGATTAGTGAGACATTGTGCATGTCAAGAACAACAGCTGATATATTCCTGTAGAACATCTGGCAATGAAAACGGTACTACCCATTGGGTCCCAAAACTCCTGACCTGAGCAAATGCTCACAAAACGGAACATGTCATGAGACAGTCTTGCACTGCGTGAAGCCAATACAAAAGAATTTCTGCAATGATTTGTAACAGTGGATGGAATGTGGGCACACCACTATATTCCAGAGACAAAACAATGGAGGCATGGTGACTTACCCACTGCAAAGAAGGCAAAGTCTGTCTCTTCTGCTGGGAAGGTGATGGCAACAATTTTCTGAGATACAGAGAGGGTGGTGATAATGGATTACCTTGCAAAGAGCCAAACCATTATCAATGCATACTATGTTAACTAACTGAGGAAACTTCAACAGCGTTTGAAGGATAAACATCGAGAAATGCTACCTAAAAAGAGGTGCTGTTTTATCAGGACAACACTCCAATCGGAGAATGTGGGTTTGAACTCCTACCACACCCTCTCTCTCACCTGACCTTGCCCCCTCAGACTACCATCTCTTCCCAAAACTCAAAAGAAATTATCTGGTGTGCATTTTGAGTCAGATGAACATGTCATTGATACTGTGGAAGCCAATTTTGTCAGCCTTGATAAATTTATTTATTTGGTGGGCATGATATTACCATCTGGCAATGGAGAACTGCTGGAAAAAGTGTGTGGACCTTCAGGGAGACTATATACAAAAAATAGGCCTACCATATTTTTTCATGACCATTCCTTCATCCTCAGCCAAAAACTTTTGGGAAACAACTTGTATAATTATTTTTTGGTACAGAAATGCTGTTATTCACTTAACATTCATGCTGCCGAATCTCTCAAAACTTTAAAACTGTATGGATGAACAGTGAACTATATTTCTATGCCAAATATAAAGAGTTAATATCAAGCAGAAATCAAATGTACCTGCTAAAACCAGATAATGTGCACAAGATGATCGGGGTGAGATTTTGCCTAGTCTAGCCCCTTTTAGCAATCCACAGAGAATTCATCCACACACATCATTATGGAAAAAATCATTATAAATCTGCACAGGCCCAGAAGTATTACATGGCACACTTATGATTGTACTCATAATTAGCTCTGTAAAGTGGCATTGTACACAGCAAGAGCTCCATAAAAAACATTCACATGTTAGAGCTCGGACTAATTACATGATGCTACAATAAATAAAAATATTAGAACAATGTACATGTACTCAGCACAGATATACAAACTGCACCTGCTCATGCCCTTGGCAGCCTCTTCTCCACGAGAGTGTAGATCAACCATAGATATGAAGCTAAAACAAAGAGCTGTTATTCATTTCCTGACAAAGGAGGACTGCAGCACTTTCTAGAGTCAATCCAGGCTAACCAAGGTGAACAGACAATTGACATCAGCATTTTGCAAAAACATGGGTGGAATTCAATAAAGGAGAAACAACCATCAAGAGCAAAACTGCAAACATAAAGGGCATCCACTTATCACAACCAGCAATGGGCAAATGACTTGATTCTTGCAGATAAGCACATTACCACCTGGAAACTGCATTGCAGTCACAATGCTGAGGAAACACCCACTGAAAACTGAGACTATTGCAACATGTGTGCTAAGTGGGTTTCTTATCAACTGACACATGATTTAAAAACCAAGAAGGTGGAGGTGTGTGGTGAGCTGTTGGCAGTGGTAGAAAACTGATAATACAACTTAATTTTTAATGTTGGGATAGTTGACAACATGGATACATTTGCATGATCGAGAGACTAAAGTAAGAATTTGTCAATGCTGTGGAGACACAACACTTCAATCATGCCTAAGGTCAGAACTTAACAATCAGCATTGAAGATTATAATAACTGTCTCACGGGATGACAAGGATGTCTTCATTATTGATTTCCTGGAAGCATGGCACAATGGTAAACACCACCTGTTAAACAGGAGTCCTCAAAAAGTTATCAGAATAAAGACGCTGAAAAAAAAAAAAAAAAAAAAAAAGATCTTAAACTGACTCAGCTACAGTATGACAGCACTTGTCTTAACACATCTTTTGCTGCAAATCAAGCAATTACACAGATAAGCTGGTCTGTAATGCCCCATCTCTCCTCCTGACAGCTAGGATTTGACACCATCAGACTTTCATCTACTTTTGACCCGAGGACAAACAATATCTACAATGAAGAACTGCTGATGTGGAGGCCATCAGAAGAACCTTTAAGACATGGGTCAGACAGTCTGGTGCATTGGGGATGCAAATTTGTTATGTGTGCCAGAGATTACTACAAAGGGTAGTTTTGTGTAGTACATTAATCATGGTATTTGCATCTGTAACTGGAACATTCTGCTCATTATAACATAAATGCTATTACTTAATAGGGATCACTGTTGGTACACCCTCCGTATGAATGGGCACTTCACAATTAAAAAATAATGAATGACAAAATATAATAAAACAAAATCCTGATTTACCTCACAGAACAAACTGCAGTTTGGTTTTTGAATATCACTTGAAGTCACGAAGGAGCTACATACTTAAAATTGCATTGTCTATTTATTTATATGGTTTGACCACTTTGATGAGAAACAACACATTTTTACATCAGGCTAACAACACTTACATTTTTTGACTTCATTTGATAAATTTATCCACTAAAAGGAACATAAATACCATGAAACTTACACAAGGCAATCTTTTAACAACACAAATATGCATTGATCCTAAACACACATTTGCAGAAATGGTACCTGGTACAGAAATATGAATAAACATAAACACCATGATAAAAATTTTATTTAACATAAAATACATGCTTACTTTTTCTCCAAGAGTTTTTAACAACACAGCCGAAGTGCAGTTTATCACAAAAAATTGCATAATTACTGCCCCTTAAATTCTAAGTTTCATGAACAATATTTGAATTTTTTGTATCAAGTAATTCTTATGTGCTGGAAAACTATAAATTTCATGGAAACTTTCCGAAGTATTACTGCCTGTTGATCATATCTACGAATATAAATTACATTATCATGAAATGGCATAACTCATATTTTTGAAGTACAAGAGTAAAAACTCAGATATTTAATATAAAATACATGAAAAAAAAAACAGGGTTTACTATCCACACATTTATTAACTTATTTGCTCTATTAAGTGATTAATTAACTTGTCAGAGATGTCATTACTGTATAACATCCTCCAGAACCTTCAGATATGAAAATTACAGTTTTCCACAACACAATACATACTGCTGTTAATCCATAGGAAGATGATAGAATATATTTTATAAACCATTTTGGAAGTGTATCAACAACATGCAAGTACATTTCATGTGATCATCCTGGTAAGCTTGAAAGACAAAAAATAATGTTTAAGGCAGAAGGAAACTGGACAGATTTTAAAATGCAGTATAATGACTTCACTGAGACAAACATGTCAAAAGTGTGACAAATGCTCACACTTTAAATCAAACCACCAAAGAAAAAACGACAATGCTAATGCTGTGCTGGTAGATCCACAGCAAGTTGAAAACAGCTATTTACTTCATCCCATATTCTTCTCATCAATATGAAATAATGATCTTTTATCATTTAAAAGATTTATTTGAGCTGAAAACAAATCAGTTTTGCTTTATCACCAGTCAGATACAACTAATAAAATGTAGTGCTTCATTTTTCTTTCTTTTCTGAAATGATGAGGCCTTTAAAATAACCATTTTTCAGGTGTCACATATTTATTACAATATTGCAAAAATTAGTGTGGAAAGTGGTCAGGAACATCATGAAACAACATTCACTTAAGAAATAGGTAAGAAGAACAATGCTCCCTTAAATGGCATAATTATGAACAAAAGCATGTAGAAATGAAAAAAAAAAAAATCTTTTTGATGTACGTAGTAGTATATGTTATACAGGATGGACCACAATTAGCTGCCATTTAAAATAAATCATAACTTAGGAATGAAGGCAGAAATTTGCATTAAACAAATGATATTGTAGAGGTACAAACCTGAATTTAATTACAGGTCACAATTTTACAAATGTTCTACGTGACCAGGGCCTGATCACTGCGCTGGCCTGCAGGCCCAGGTTCTCCCTGTTTAAGAGGGGTGTCCATTTTAAAAACTTTTTCCAGAAATGACAATCATTATTGAACTTATTGTTATTGTTATTATTGTAGCAATTCTTAACATTAGAAAGTGACCTTACATGCAAACTTGATTTTTAGGATGTTATTACCAGTTTCGGAGCTAAAGATAGTGAGAAAGAAGCCAATGTAATATTCCTATTTCTTAATCAGGGTTTAGGATAGGGGAGCAAAAGGGTCTTGCTCTAAAAGTGTTTCTTTTTTTTTATGTTTTTTGTTAACATGCGACCCACATCAGAAAAAAATGCTTTAATTTTTGCTTCTTTTTTTCCTTAACTTTTATCCTAGTTGTAAATGAATTTATGGCACCTCTATTCATAGTGTACTGTGGAATTAACTTTTTTACGGGTCTTATAGGGGTTATTATTCAAAAAGTTGGTGGTCAAATTTTCGAACTAAAGCCTAGTTCGTCATCAGGACTACATCACGGGAGTAGTTGCTGCCACTCAGTTGGAAGAGTCCAACCGCAATTATCATTAATTGTGGTACTTCATCTACTTGCTATTTCGATCCCTTCTTCTAGTTTCCTCTTTACTAAGTTTGACTGGTGGGTGATTATTCTTACCGAGTCCCAATTTATGGAGTGTCCACTTGCTTGTATATGTCTGTCTAGCCCTGTTTTGTTACTAATGTTCCTAATAGCTGCTTGGTGTTCTTTCATTTGGACTTTAATACTTCTCCCTGTTTTTCCTATATAGCTGAGTCCACAATTACAGTTGATGCAATATATTACTCCTTCTTGCAATTGGATGTCCACTTCTTTCTGCTTTAAAGCTGGCAGGAATTTCTTTAATTTGTTATTAAATCTAAATAAATTAAAGAAATTCCTGCCAGCTTTAAAGCAGAAAGAAGTGGACATCCAATTGCAAGGAGTAATATATTGCATTGACTGTAACTGCGGACTCAGCTATATAGGAGAAACAGGGAGAAGTGTTAAAGTCCGAATGAAAGAACACCAAGCAGCTATTAGGAACATTAGTAACAAAACAGGGTTAGACAGACATATTACAAGTAAGTGGACACTCCATAAATTGGGACTCAGTAAGAATAATCACCCACCAGTCAAACTTAGTAAAGAGGAAACTAGAAGAAGGGATTGAAATAGCAAGCAGAAGAAGAACCACAATTAACGATAATTGCGGTTGGACTCTTCCAACTGAGTGGCAGCAACTACTCCAGTGATGCAGTCCTGATGACGAACTAGGCTTTAGTTAGAAAATTTGACCACCAACTTTTTTGAATAATAACCTCTATAAGATCTGTAAAATAGGTAATTCCACAGTTAACTTTTATGTTGCCGTGGTGAATTTCAAACACTTTTATTTTTTGTCACCTCTGGAAAAAAAAAAAAAATTCTATATACACCCCCGATTCAGGTTTGCCTGCCTTGCTGCCAACCAGAGGTGAGACGGGCTCAGCCCAGAGACTGAAAGCTGAGCACGGGCCCGAACCAGGCTCAGGCTGCATAATATTTTACTGCCGTTTGGGCTGACTCTGAGAGAGGAAGATAATTTTCTTCCCCTTTTTAATTTTTTTTAATGTTATTTTATATGATTTAGCACATTAACCTTCCTTACACTTTCTAGTTGGTAAAGGGAATCCTTCGGCAACTGGGTTTGAGTGGGGACTCGGGAGGGTTATTTATTCTGGGCTTGGGTGGCAAATGCCATACATAGTCCACGCATTAGTGGGTTTCTACAGAGAAGGGAAAGCTCCTTCAAAAACTATAAATACTAGATAAGAACTACAAATACTAGATAGTAGATAGCACACTGACAAAATCTTTTCCCCTACCTCCAAGCAGCAGCTCCCTGTTAATTTTATTGAGCAATGTACGTAGATTGCTTTGCCACCCGATCTATTTGGATGCTCACCCTCCCGAAGCATTTCAGGATGAAAGCAATGGTCAAAGAAAATCGTGCGCTTGTACTATAGAAATAGACAGAGGTGTCTTTTCCACTCCATGGTTGAGAAAGACATCGGTTAATTGCAGGGGAAGGAGAGAGTTGAAAGTCTGGAAGAGGATATTATATTTTTTTAATGCCAAAACAGGTTAGTCACAGTTTTCGGGCTCGTTTGGACCCGGGCTCTATCTTGCAATATAAAATTCGAGCTTGGGCTCTTAAAATTGAGCCCAAACTCAGCACAGCTGCCAACCCAAAAACACATGGAAGTGTTCCTTTAAAAAAAAAATAACCTTATAAAATCCATGTTAAAGTGGTTCTTTTTGTTTTTCAAATATGAGGGGATGCTGAAAAGTTCTTAGCCTAACCCACTTCCTGTAATTGTAGCATTATTTTGTCACTGCAGCTCGAAAGAGTGTTCTTTTGTATTGTAAAGTGCCAATTTTCAAACTGATAGCTCTTTCTTTTGCAGATTTTTTTTTTAACATCCTGAGCTGAATCATGCCAATGCAAAGTGATGAATTTTCGAATGTGGAACTCTGGGCAGTCATAAAATTTCTGTTCCTGTAGAAGAAAATTGCAAACGAAATCTATGAGTGTATGATACAAACATTAAGTGACAAGTGCCCTTCATATTCCACTGTGAAGAAATGGTGTGTCAACTTTCAGCATGGATACTTTGAGACTGAAGATGCAGCAAGATCTGGGAGGCCTTCAACAGTGACAACACCCGAAATTGTTGATCGTGTTCATGACTTGATTTTGTCAGATCGGCGAATCTCGACTAAAACAATAGTTGAGACAATGGAGATATCCAGGGAACGTGTTGGGTTCATAATTCATGAATGAGCACTTGGATATGCAGAAGATGTCAGCGAAGTAGGTGCCCAAATGTTTAAACACCAATGAGAAACGAAAATGAGTGGACACTTCCAAACCGGTTTTGCAGCATTTTGAGTAATCTGGTGCTAATTTTTTTCAGCGACTTGTCACTGTTGATGAAACGTGGTTACATCACAACGATCCAGAGACAAAACAACAGTTCCTATGGTGGCGGCACTAGGGTTCTCCACGGCCAAGGAAATTTAAGATTCAAAGGTCTGCAGGAAAGGTCATGGCAACATTTTTTTGGGATTCAAAAGGTGTTTTACTGACTATCTCCTGAAGCGCCAAACAATAAATGCTGAATACTATTCCAACTTGCTGTGCCGATTAAAGGAGGCATTGAAATCTGTGGAAAGGTGTTCTCTTTTTGCAGGACAATGCGCAGGCTCACAAGGCAGGCAAGACAACGGACGTTTTGAGGGATCTGGGGTTTAAGTGCATAGACCATACACCCTACTCACCAGACTTTGCTCCATCAGACTATTTCCTGTTCTCAAACCTTAAGAAAAAGTTTGAAAAGGAAGCATTTTTCGAATCATTTGGAGGTGATATCAGCAGCAGAGCAGCATTTGAGTGATCAGACTTCAGATGTTTTTTTTTTTTTTTTTTTTTGGAAGGTTTAAGAAACTCTAGAAACGCTGTGCAAAGTGTGTTGAATTTCGGAATGAATTTGTGGAATAGTCTGTAAGTTTCATCGCCCTAGCCCATTTCCTCCTTGGTGAGGCTGAGAACTTATCAGCATCCCCTCATATTATGTACTTAAGTGATTATGTTGCTCTTTTTTTTTTTTTTTTTTACTATCTTCACCATTTTAGAAAAACCACTCAATCTCCAATGTTCTCATTAAGAGTACAGGTTTCTCCTGCTATCCGAAAGTAGAGCTTTCCAATGAAACCTTTCAACCTTAATTTCCATTCTCGCCTTCTTTGTTATCATCATGTCATCATTAATTAGAGTAGCATTTTATACAATCCTAGAACGGAAAATTCTAGGATACATCCAAATCCACAAAGGTCCAAACAAGGTGGGTCTCTTAGGAATCCTTCAACCTTTTAGAGACGCCATCAAACTATTTTCTAAGGCCTTAGTAAAGCCTAAGCAATAAACATTAATTTATATGGGAACATTTTTTGAGCATTCCCCCAAACCCAAGCATGGTGTTCCGTTAAGTATAACATAACTTAAAGGAACATCATGCTTTGTACACCTATTAATCCAATCAAGCAATTGATTTTCCATTTTATCCATCACAGGATGCCAATTAAAGGAGATGACTTTGCTACTAGCAGAACCAATAGTAACTTCAGCAGCTTTCAAAAGTCCTTCTCTCTGCATGTAAATAGTATGAATGGCGGAAGGGGCAAGTTCAAGCACAATTTCTTTATTTCGTTCACCACGATCAAAATGCTTAATTACGCCCAGTTTTATGCTAAGCCTAACACCCTTACGAGCTCTCTTAGGCTTTTCTGATATGTTAGGACACATCAGGCTAACGGATGAACAAAATAAATCGAGATAGAGCATAGATGCCCCCAGACACAGTTCAAAGATATGGCGGCTTGATGCTGAGTGTACTTCCCAGAAAAGGAGCTCGCCGATGCCACTCTCGCTACTTCGGGTGCATGCTGTCTCTATAAACAGCTTGCTGAAAAACAAACACTGTTTTCGCTTTTCCCCTTTTTTTGTACAAGCAAAAATCTTATTTAGATTTCTTTTGGTTAGTGGAAACAAGAAGAGGAGACAGAAGTTAGAAAATTTTCTCCTAGCTGCAGAAAAAATCAACAAACCTGATAAAACGAAAGTCGCCATTTTATTAAATCTTATCGGTGATGGTGGAGTGGAAATATTTAATACATTCGACTTAGACCCAGAGGCGGCTGATTATTTTACCAAAGTTGTCGATAAGTTTGAATCATATTGTTTAAAACGGGAAAATGTTGTTTTCGAACTATTTAAATTCTTTTAAGTGTATACAACAGGAAGGGCAACCGTTCGATCAATACCTTACACAACTCAAAACCTTAGCTAAAACTTGTGAGTTTGAAACTCAACAAGAAGGGTTAATATGTGACAGTGTAGTCCTGGGTTTGATTGATACAACACTTCAAGAAAGGCTTCTTCGTGAACCGGATCTTACACTTCAAAAAGAGGTGGAACAGGTAAGGGCTGCTGAGGTGAGTAAAGAACAGATTAAAAATATGAAAGAACAAAATGGAGCAGTGAACATAATTAAAAATAAAACAGCTGGGAAAACATTCATCAAAAAGAAGTATTAAGCCAAATGTAGTTTTTAAAAGTAGCAGTGTAATGGAGCCATATTTTTGTAATAAGTGTGGTAGAAAGCACAAGATAGGAGAGTGTTTTGCATTTGGAAAAATTTGTAATAAATGCAAAGGGTTAAATCATTTTGCTGTAAGGTGCAAAGTTAAAGTAAAATCTGGAAGCAGGGTTTATGAAGTACAGAAGAAAATTAAGGAAGAACCTATTTTATATGTGGATACTATACAGAACCCATGTGTAGATAAAGTTGAAGCTGACAGTAAAATTTGTGAGAAGTCATGGAATAAAAACATACGAATTGAAAACTGTGAAGCAGAGTTTAAATTAGATACAGGAGCTGAAACAAATATTCTGCCTCTAGAAATGCTTGAGGAAATTTGTTCTTAGGTTAAATCTCAAAGCCCAGAACTCCAGCATACTTCTACAATGTTAACCACACATGGAAATTTTAAGATAAAACCAAAAGGGAAAGTAGTTCTTAAATGCTCCACTGAGAAGGTTAAACAACAGAGAATACTGTTTAACGTGGTACAACAAGATTCTAAGCCAATATTAGGATTAAAAGTTGCTTACAGCTTAATCTGATAAAGAGAGTTGATCACATTAAATCTTCTTAAAGTAAAGAAGCTATTATTGAGAATTATGCAGATGTTTTTAAGGGTCTAGGGAAGATGTCAGGTGATCCATATCACATAGAAGTGAACCCGGGTACTGTGCCAGTGATAAATCAGAAGTGAACCCGGGTACTGTGCCAGTGATAAATCCTCCAAGAAGAGTGCCTCAAGTACTACATAATAAATTGAGACAGTTACTCCAACAGTTAGAAGAAAAAAACATTATCTCTAAAGTAGACAAACCCACTAACTGGGTACAAAATTTGGTTATAGTGGAGAAGCCAGATGGAAATCTTAGATTGTGTCTGGACCCAAGAGATTTAAATCAGGTAATAAAGAGAGAACATTATGCCATACCATCCATAGAAGATATAATAAGCAGGCTAAATGGAAATAAAGTTTTTTCAGTATTAGATTTGACGGAAGGGATTTGGCAAGCTCCTTTAGATGAAGATAGGGCAAATTTGTGTACTTTTAACTCTCCCTTTGGTAGATTCCGTTTTAACAGAATGCCATATGGAATCAATTCGGCACCAGAAGTCTTTCAGAAAAGAAATCTAAAAATCTTTGGGGATATACCAGGGGTAGAAATTTATATAGATGATATTATCATCTCAGGCACTGATGAAGAACATGATAAACTTTTGACAGAAGTGCTAAAAAGGGCTAGAAAATACAATGTGAAGTTGAATAGTGCAAAATTTCAGTACAGAATAAATGAAGTTAAATATGTAGGACAAATCATATCTAAAGATGGTATCAAAATACATCCACAATATGTAAAGGCCATTGAAGAAATGCCAATTCCAAATGATAAAACAGATGTCAGAAGACTACTAGGAATGATGAATTATGTGCCTAAGTTTATACCTAATTTGTCCAGAATCGCTTTCCCATTGAGAACTTTGACTAAGAAAAGCCAGGAATTCAAATTAGACTGGGAACATGAGAAGGCCTTAAGGTGGACGTCAAGTAATTTTGCTTCCTGTTCTTCCAATGGAAAAACTTCTGTACACATTTTCTTCACAATTAATGCGTTTCCAAGGATGAAATTTTGAACATCGATTAAAATAGCTTCATTTTATGACTTGGAATACTTAATATTTTCTAAAACATAACCGTAATTATGCAATCCAACATTTGTTTGTCTACTGATGTCATCAAAGTACAGGTCGCGCCATCTTTTTTCTGGTTTCAACACCACCAAAGGAAAAGTTATTGATTTTTAATATAATTATGGTTATGTTTTAGAAAATATTAAGTATTCCAAGTTATAAAATGAAGCTATTTTAATCGATGTTTAAATTTTCATCCTTGGGAACACATTAATTGTGAAGAAAATGAGTACAGAAGTTTTTCCATTGGAAGTATAGGATGCAAAATTACTTGACGTCCACCTTAAAAGAATTAAAACATCATTTGAGCTCAACACCAGCTTTAAAAGTGTTTGATAGTTCAAAGAACATCATAATACAATGTGATAGCTCTAGAGATGGAATGGGTGCATGTCTCATGCAAGAGGGACATCCAGTTTTGTTTGTGTCAAGAGCATTGACTGAAAATGAGCAAAACTTTGCACAAATTGAAAAGGAGTTATTAGCCATAGCTTTTGCCTTCGAAAAATTCCATTATTTTGTTTATGGCAGGAAAGTAACAGTGCATTCAAATCATAAACCGTTGGAGTCCATTGTGAAAAAACTGCTGCTTAAAGTCACAGCAAGACTGCAACGTATGATGCTAAAATTGATGAAACACTTTTGCTGTGCAATATGTACCAGGCTGTAAGATGTACATAGCCGATACACTATCTAGGGCATTTCTAAGTGGTGAAAAGACCCAGAGCAATCCAGAGTTGCAGAATGTGATACACAGTGTGTCCAAGTGCCCGCCAATGAGTGATGAAAGGAGGACACAATTTAGACGAGCCACCAAATAGGATAAAGTACTAAAAGTAGTCATGGAATATTGTACAAAAGGATGGCTTAAGTACTCTAAAGCTGAGAACGGGGGTTTAAAGCAGTATTACAAATTACGAAATGACTTATACCTTGAGGATGATCTGATGTTCTTTGGTGACAAATTGGTGGTACCCAGGGATTTAAGGAAAGATATGTTACTGCTAATACATGAGTCACACTTTGGAATGGAAAAGTTCAAACTAAGAGCAAGAGAAATTATGTACTGGCCCAGAATGAATATTGAGATTGATCAAGTTGTATCTAAGTGGGAAGTGTGTGAGAGATTCCAATCTAGCAATACCAAAGAACCTTTAATTCATCATGCAGTTCCTCAAATACCATTTCAGAAAGTTGCTGTTGACCTTATGGAGTTTAAAAATGTCACTTATTTGTCCTAACAGATTACACTATTCAAAGTGGATAGAGGTCTGCAGTCTGAAAACAAAGACAACTAAAGAAGTGATAAGCAAATTAAAAGCTGTCTTTTCTAGGTTTTGAGTTCCAGAAATTTTTGTTTCTGATAATAACCCTTTTAACAGTTGAGAGTTTAAGGCGTTTGCTAAATCATGGGTTATTGAGTGCATATATTCAAGTACAAGATATCCTAAAAGTAATGGCATGGCAGAGAAGGGAGTGCATATTGTGAAACAAATTTTAAAAAAGGCCAAGGCAGACAACAGGGACTATTAAATATGTTGGGCTGATGGAGTACCGAAATACACCAATAGCAGGAATCATGCTCTCTCCTGCTCAGCTGGTCTTTGGTCGCCGACTCAGAACCAAATTGCCGATAAAGGCAAAACTATTAAATGCACAACTATTTGAAGACATTGAAGAAAGATTAAGACAAAAAAAAAAAAAAAAAACAGAAGCATTACTATGATAAGTGCTCTAAACCTCTTCCTCCATTAAAGGAAGGAGACAGTGTGCTTATAAGGAACTTAAATAATGCTTCATGGGAGCCATCAACAGTTGTTGGAGTGGATTCTAGTCCTAGGTCTTATACAGTTAAGAAGGCCAATGGTGCTGTTGCGCACAGAAACATAATCTACTTAAGGAAATCTTACAATCCAGCCCGGAATCTGCTATTAAGGGACTTCGAGACAGAAGAGCCCAGTGGTGAAACAAATGACAGCTCTACAGACCCGAGACAAGAGGAGAGTCAGACAGAGGAGTTGCCGGGGATGAAAGCTGTACAACCTAAAAGTTCAATGGGTGACAGTCTTCCTGTGTCCTTAAAAGAGACTGGCGTGCACAGACCAAAACGACAAAAAAGACCACCAACATATTTAAGACATTATGTGTTAAACTAGTTGTATATGTGAGTATTCTTGATTGTTTAGAAAGGAAAGGAGATGTAACATAATCAAGAATTACTAGGAATGTGGGTTGTTGTGGTAACCAGGTTTGTATGGTTGATAAGAAGTGTTGATAAGAAGTGAACGAGGATCGTTGTTATGAAATTAAAGTTTATGTTGTAAATTGGAGTTTGTAATTACTTAAAGTAAGTTCATTGTATTTTATTAAGGCTTAATATTTGACAGAAACTTAGCTAAACACTATATATAGTACTATCGATTGTTATTTTTTGACTATATCGATAGTTCTCCAACCTTTAGCTAGCAGTACATCAAGGACATTTTGGAAGCTGAAGATGTACTGTATCTGCAGACCCCTGGCTCCACCTTCAAACAAAACAATGCCTATATAGATGTGGCACAGAATGTGTTAGATCTCCAGGATGACAGCATGTGCCATTTCTTCCTTGATCTGCATGCTCACCAGATTCGTTGTCCACTGAACAGGTCTGGGATATAGTTGCTCAGTGACTGGTCCCATCAGGCCATGTTGGCATCTACCAAGCATGACCTCTGGATCTGAATAGAGGTGGCATGGTAGGATATCCCACAAGCAAACATTCAGCACCTCTCCAGTTCAATGCTGCACTGTGTACATACTATTATTCCCACTTGTGGCAGGTACACTGAATATGATATATTGTGTCTTCCTCTGCACCAACAGCACTGTATTTCTGATCATTCATGTCTTGTACCTTAAAGTAATCTGCCATATATATTCCACTATGTTATCTTGTGTCTATCTTGGTGTTGCAATTTCTATAAACAGCAATGTATTCTCACTGGCTCTTTCAGCCCCCTCCACTTTTTCTAAGATCTCAGGCTCATTTATTTGGAAGGCTGAAAAGCTTCATATTAGCACATTCAACAATCCAATACATTTTTCATGACAATTTTTACATGACAAAAAATAATTGGCTTAAAAACATTGTTATATAATTTAAATAACTATGTAAATCACATGTAGAACTACACACAATGTTCCATCCAAAGTACTTAATTGAATTTACTTGATTGCAGTTTTTCTTTTTTTTTTTTTCACTGTGGTCTAGTACTGAACTAAGTGACATCAAAATTAAATATGCCAAAACGGCTACTTTGAATAATACGGCTATTAGCCTGTTAACTGGCTGATAGAAAAACATAGATATAGGTTACTTACAGGTCATTTTGCATAAGCTTACCATCTTTCATGAACAAAAGTTCTCTGAACATTGCAAAATAACCACGCAATGGAAAAAACAAGATACCACATAAATCATAGAAAAACTAATAGCAGGATGATAGTAGTAAATGTACATTAACCTTAGGAAAACATTAATTGGATCTTGAAAAACATGATCACTAAAAGAAATGAAAATTTTTGGTGGCTATGAAAGTATTGGCACGTTGTACTGAAACAAAAGAAAATTTTACTTTTAAGTATATGCAATACCAATCTTAGTACTACCGTAATTTTTGTCATATAATCCGCAAATTATCTGCTAAAAAAGTTTAAAATTGTGGCTCTGCGGATTATACATCAATATGAATAATGTGCTGATTAAAAAAACGGTTTTGCAGCCCTTTGATTTTTAAAAAAATCAGCAAAGTAATTGTGCAGGAGAGTGGGTATAATTGGAAAAGGAACTGTCTTGCAAAAAATTTTCTCACTTCAGGAGTTTATATGGAGAAGAGAGAAGGGGAAGGGGTGTCATCATGACACCCCTTGGGGAAGTTGTGGGGGTCATTTTGTTTTGTTTAAGACAACGCTGACTGCTAGTGCCCTCACTGCTTTTGTCAACCTACCAATGAAAACGTATGCACAGCACTTGCTGTATGAACCTATTCATGCCTCCTTTCAAAGTTCCTTGATCTGGATCTCGTGTGCGCTGTGCCTTGTGTTTAGTTCATTCTTCGCCGTTTTGACCGTCTTTGCTGATGATACACTGGCGGAAAGTGAAAAAAGAACACCAAGAAGGAATTGGCGGACAATCATGAAATTTACATATGTTAATGGGGTCGAGTTTACGTAGGTGTGATGTTAATTTCTGGACCAACCGGTGAGCGCTTACGCCACGGCACAGAAAAATATGCAAATTATCGTCGGTGGTATTTAAGGAGTATGGCAAAGTGAATGTAATCACTCGTCGGCGTACGGACACGTGCGAAGACCCTGAAGAAGCTGCAATGCCTGGACATGGAAGACGTGTACGATTTCAGCAGTTATCGGACTTTGAGCGAGGTCGTCTAGTCGGACTCCGCGAGGTCGGGTGGTCGTATCGTCGTATTACGGAGCGAATTGGACGGGAAGTATCGGTGGTGGTACGATGGTGGCGTAGATGGTCCGAAGAACATTCCCACACGAGAAGACGTGGAGCCGGGAGTCACAGACGGACTGATGAGCGGACCGATCGATGCATAAGAAGAGCGGCATTGTCAAGCAGAACATCCACTGCGACGCAAATCCGAGCTGCCGTTGCACCTGAGGTGACTGTGCGAACAATCCGCAACCGTCTACTGAATGCAGGACTACGTGCACAAGTGCCTCTGACTCCAGCCCACCGTCAGGAACGGCTGCAGTGGTGTCGCCAACGGCTGCACTGGAGAACGCAATGGCGATCTGCCGTGTTCAGTGATGAAAGCAGATTCTGCTTGGGAGCCTCCGATGGCCGTATGCGTGTTCGCAGACGCACAGGGGAGCATCTCCACCCTTCTTGCATCCGCCAGCGGCACACAGGGCCTACACCTGGTCTCCTGGTGTGGGGAGCAATCAGCTATCGCTCCCGTACACAACTATTGTTTGTACCGGGTACGTTAAACAGCACCTCCTACATCAACAACAACATTCAGCCCTTTGTTGTGCCATTTGTAAGGTCGGTCCATCGTGGTGTTTTCCGGCAAGATAACGCACGCCCACACACGGCACGTGCAACGCAACATGCACTTCAGGGTGTGAGACAACTTCCATGACCTGCACATTCACCGGATTTGTCCCCCATTGAGCATGAGTGGGATTTTATGGGACGACGACTTATCTGGTCTCCACGGCCAGCCACGACCATCCCCGATTTACGTGTCCAGGTTGAGGATGCTTGGAATTCAATACCCCAAACTTACATCCAACATCTGTACGACAGACTCCATGCCAAAATTGCACAATGTGACGCAGTTCATGGCAGTTGAACCTCGTACTAACCATGTTACATGGAAATGTTATTTTTCAGTTTACCAGCAAATACAGCTGTATTTTGCCATAATGTTTTGATCACGTTATCCTCTGTCTTCCGTTATTATGCTGTATAAATTTCGTTGGTATCAGACGTCTCCTTCTTGGTGTTCTTTTTTCACTTTCCGCCAGTGCATTTTCCTTCATTGCTATTATGATGTCTTCGAAAGGAGACATTTCAGTTACACTGAAATTTAAACTTAAAGTAGGGGCACAGCTAAGTATATGATCGTATCACTGCGCAATAGTTTTCAGAAGGTCAGGAAACTATCACTCAGTGACACACATTCTAAAATATAAACAAATCTGTTAGTAAATTCCATGGGAGAATTCACAGAAGTCCAGCCCTATTTTTTACTGCCCTGCATATAAGCCGACTCCCCCCCAACTTTAAAAGCAGGATTTCTCCCAAAAACTTTCGACTTATACGCCAGTATATACGGTATTTCTATGACTTGTTCTGCATCAGCATTTCGTCACTGACAAGGTGTAATTGCAATGCTCTGGAACTGCATCAGAGTGATTAAATTTTGTGCTCTATGGATGCCGCACCACTGTGCTTTATTTGTCCAGAGATAAAAACATAAAAAAAGTAATCTTTACAATTGAATTCCTTTATTTAATAAGATCGTTTTTTTTTCTTACTTCTTCGGACTCCTGGGTCATCATGTGACCAACTTTTCTGACGGAAATTCCGTTTCCAGATCAACATTTGTGATGTGTGGATTATACGCTGACCCCCCCCGAATTTCATGGTTTGCGGATAATATGACTAAAATTACGGTACAAGTGTTATTGAGCATGCCACAGCAAACTGAAAGCAAAAGTAACAGCAACCATTTATATTTTACAGCTTGGAAAATATGCAAACCATCAAAATGATAATATTTATTGAAAAATATCTTTCAGAAATAAAAGGGGAAGAAATCACACACAGAACTATAGCATAAAACCAGAAAATATTCTTTATGGCTATTTGTTTGATCTTATTGATCTGAAATTCTGAATTAGATGCTTACCATTTTCATTGCAAAATAAACAAAAATTTGCTACTAGAGACATCACATAATGAAAACAGAACAAGGAAATAGGTATTACTTGCTAATATTTTTAAGTACCCTTAGTTCAGCAAATAGCTCCTATGGTTTTACATTTCCTTTTGGTGCATTTATCAAACAAAAAACTATTCAAGTGAAAAGAGTAATAAAAAATGTGTACCTTCCCCATGTTTGAGGTTTTGAAAAGACTAAACTGGCAAGACTGCTAGTGGCTGCATATGCAGAGGTATTTGTTAAGGCCCCAGTCACAGAAGGAGTATTGTTGCTGGAGTTGCTGTGGCTGCGGCTGGCAGTCCCTTCTCTTTCCTTTTGAATGGGCATGCTAAGCTGACTAAGACTTGAGAGACTACTGTTGCTGTGAGAGCTGTGAGTGTCTCTGGCAGGAACTGGTGTTGGTGTATTAGGGTGAGAGGTCGTCACTACTGGACTACAGCTGAGTCGAACAACAGGGTGAGATATTGCAGATGTTGTCGTTGTTGGTGCTACAGTGATGGAAGCTCTTGCGCTGACAGGCGTGGTAGTGACTGCACTAACTGATGATGTAGACATTGACGACGGTAACGATGGAGCAGACGGGGACAACAACACAGGAGTAGACAATGGAGTTACAAGCGGAGAAGAAGTCTTATGATGAGATTGTGAGGTAGAGTATGGAATGGCATATGATGATGACCTCGAATGCCCAGGTGATATAAGTGGTCGATGTTCACTGCCCGCAGTAGTGATAATAGTAGGAAGAGGTTCTGTTTTGCACAATGATACATTTGTTTTGATGGCAGTTTCTAAAATACCTTTATGACTGTTCTGGCTAGGGATGTTAGTTAGCATGGGCGCAGGAGACGAAACACAACGATTTACACTTACACTGTGACCATTGCTCACACCTATCTTCTCTGGCACACTGTCTTTGCTCATTGCAGGAAGTGGTGCAGGTCCTTTATGATGAAACTTTGACTGGGACAAAAAGATGACACCGTCAGGCGAAGAAGGGGCTGAATGATCAGATACAAAGTCATATACATTAATTGCTGGCTTGGCAGCCACAGTTTCCCTGCATGACGGGACAGGTGGTGCTCGCTTATGGAGGAATTTACTGGGAGAGAGAAGTTTGGCTCCTCCAAGAGGAGAAGGTGGAGATGAGTCAGACACAAATTCATACCCATTACTTATTAGTTTACTACTAGAAGCTTCTTTGCTTGTCACTGTGGTTGGAGGAGTTCCTTTGTGAAGATATGGAGGTGGAGATGCTGGGACAACCCCAGCAGGAGGAGATGCAGGTGATGAGCAAGAGATGGGAACCACAGCTGGGCTACCAATTTGAGGCTCTCTAGGGCTGGCAGCACTGATGACCAGGGCTGAGACTGTGTTGGCAGGGCTAACGCTGGCTGTGACTGCAGCCACTGCAGTCGAAGGCTCAGGGTGGTGAGTACCATTTTGGACAGGATGAATGGGTGGTAACACAGGAGGAGATCGACAGTTCTGAGGATTTTTCTTTGAAATAAAATTGCCTGCAAAAAAAAAAAAAGAAAAGCCATGAATTAGTCTAGCATTGAAAGGGAACTAAATTTGCTGACTGCCAAATACTTAAAGCAATTACTACTGAAAAGTTTAAGCTAAGCTCACAAAGATAGTTAAAACACTTGCATCAGAATGATTGCTTCTAATACATGAACAGCAGCAAAGCATATGTGTTTAAATAAAAACAGTAAAAAATGTTTTAAAAATACCAGCAAAAGGGGAAAGAGACAGATGTTTTATTCATACCTTGAACAATAGATGCACTCACTTTTCCACACAGTCCCCTCCTACTGCAATGCACAATCGCCATTGCAAACCAAACACATGGATTCTGGCCAAAGAACAAACTATTTTTTTGTTTGCTGAATAAAGCTCATGTTGAAAACTGGCTTCCTTGCTTCTTAAATTATATATTTAATTAAACTTCTAATATGGGTTTTTTTTTCTAGGAAATATTAATTTTAATTCCCAAATTTTCGGAGAAAACTCTTCTCCTTCATCAGACTGCCTTTTGTTATCATTCTTTCTCTGTCACTATCGTGGTTACAGTTACAGGTTAACTGCAACCGCGATAGTGATGGAGAAAGAGCGACAACAAAAGACAATCTGATGAAGGGGAAGAGTTTTCTCTGAAAATTTGTGAATTAAAAAAAGAAGAAAAAACCCATATAAGAAGTTTAATTAAGTATATACTTTTTTTGTTGCAACTCTTGCACAGTTTGTTGGACTTTAAAGTAACAACAAAAGTGTTACCTCATAATGTCCCTCTGAGAGGGCAAGTAAGTTGCATGAAGCCAAGTGCAAGAAGTGAAGAGAATCAGGTAGCACTTCAAAATATGGTTCTTGAAGAGTTGCAAGCACATCATAGAAGCTGCTCTTCATTTCCACTTTCATGCAACACTTAATCACACACAATGCCATAATTGTTCTGACTCATTCCACCATGACTGAGCTAAACGTGTTACCAGATTTGGTTTCCAAGTTCTTGATCACAGTTGTTGCCAAATGACAGGAGTGATTTCCAAATGATGGGGACAAAATGGGTGTTGTAATTTGAAGAAGTGGATGGATATTTTAATGCTCTCATGAACACATCAAGCACTTTTACTGATGAATGCAGCAATTATCTCAGTATTCTCCCAGAGAGGCACTCTTAAAGTATCAGTGAGAGTGAGTAAAGCCAAGGAAGAATTAGGTCTACCCTGGATAACATCCTTTTCGTGCACAGATAAACGTTAAGTAATGCTGCAAAATGTGCTGTTGATGTCAACTGTGGTACCTCTTCAAATTTCAATACAGATAGACCTTTTGTTCCCATCATTTGGCAACAACCATGATCAAGAACCTGAAAACCAAATTTGGCAAGCAGTCTAGCTCCATACATTTACAGGTGATCAAGACTCAAGCTGGGGCAAAAGCTTCTGTGTTCTATTACAACCTATGTTTTTGTGGCACTTTGAGTCTGCTTCATCATAGTCAGCGTGCAACACTTGGTACAAACCATGACTATGACGAAGTAGGGTGTGAATGCGGATGGGCATGGCAATGATGATAGATAAGCCATGTTTTATTTAAGTTCTGACAAAAAGTAGTTAACAATCCTTCGAGGCCGTCTGCCTGATGATGGCACATGATTAGTACTGAAATGCATAGTGAACTTCAACTTACTGTTTTTAATAGGTTTTAAGTTAAGAAGATTTGTGTCGTGCACTGTGTTTCATTTAAATTCATTTTTGTGTTGGTGTGCTTTGACTTAAGGATACACATTCAACATTTTTTGATACAGTAGAACATCAAAAATCCGAACAAGCTCCCCTCCTTTTTTTTTTTTTTTTTTTTTTTTTTTTTGTGCTGATGGAAAGTTGAAGTATTAAGTATAATCTGTTCATTTAAACTTGGCGCTTGATGATAATGGAATCGCCTAATTTTGGGGGTGCAAGCATTTTGTGGGAAACGTGGCGAAGGTGGAAGTGACTTCTGATACTCGGAGACAAAAGGTGAAAACTTCCCCAGTCACTTGTTTCCATGGTACTAAGATTTTACGACCCATTACCACAGCAGCACCACCCTTTGTTTCATACCTCAACCCCACTGTTCACTGTGAGCCCAGAGGAAAGTTATTCTCCCTGCACTCAGCATAAAGTACACCCCTTGGAAATCAGAACCAGCTTGTAATGATTGGTAAGTTTTGGAATGAGTACTTTGTTTAAAAATTTTAAGTAAAAACAGCAAACTTGTTTCGTATTGCACAATAACGAAAATAAAATCTTTGTCACATACAGTCTTTTTGTTGTATACAGTTGCTTATTTTTGGTACATGTATTTTGATAATATAATGCTGAAATGTTAGTGTATTTGTATTTTTTTACATATTCGATAATCTGAACATGTCAAAAGTTCAAACTACCAGTGGTCCCAATTAGTTCGTATTTTCGATGCTCTATTGTATTTAAATTTTTCAAACTGATGTGTACTGCCAGAGCTCGACAGCTACAGCTGTTACTTAGCAAAAAAACGTGTAGTTTTAATGATCTAAAGCAACTATCAAATTATTTTTTTATTGGCAAGATCTTATACAGTAGGAAAGCAGGTTTGAGAAGAACAATAGAAAAAAGAGGGAGGGGGTTAAAAATAAAAGAAATAAACAGCAGCTGAATTTGGAAATTTGGGATACTTATTCCCGTTGATGGCACCACCACTGTACTATTGGATGGTCTGTTGTTGATTTCATGCTTACCAGTCTAGCTGACACTCAGTTGCTGTTGACCAACATGTTCGACATTCTTTCTGAAGATGCTCACAGTAGATGGGTGAAAACGTTAAGTCTTCATGGTTGGTTGGGACGTTGCAGTTTTTATTGGTTTTTAAGTTGATAGTTTTGTTTTTAATGTGTATGTAGTTCCTAATTTATTATTTTAATGCTTTGTATTTATAAATTAGCTTGGGTTAACTAATGTAACATAGTTTTCAATGTATTGTAAGACATTCTAGAAAGGAGGGTTAAGTTATTCTTTTTGTCAAACATTAAGCTGATATCTTTTTGGAAAAAATAAGGGGTATTTTTCATTATATAAAATTTGTTAACCTTCTACTGTAGTGTCTATAATCAAGATTTGCTGTGCCAAACTATACGTGCTGGAAATGTTTTTTAATAGATGAGCTACAACATTTACATAAGTAGCCTTATAAGTTTTATTGTTTGATTTTATATACCCTGATTAATAAAGAAGTATACAGTTTCCAGATGCTGTAAAACAGTAACAGTCAAAGACACGGACAACAACTGCGAACCGTTAGGTAAATGTACTCATAAAGTTTGTGTCCCGCTACTGAGGGAAGTGACGTAGGCGATATCGCGTGTCATGTGACTAGTCAGTCAAAATGAGAGCATTTGCAGTGGAGAAGGCATTTTGTGTTCTTGAATTGAGCAAAATGGAATCTGTAACCATTGGGCAACGGCATTTTCGATCACAATTCAGAAAAGAACCTCCAACCAGAAAATCTACCTATGATTGGCATAAAAAATTTGAAACTACGGGCTGTTTGTGCAAACTTGAAAGTCCTGGATGACTGCATGTATCGGAAGAAGTCATCAAGTGTTTGCACTGCCATTCAATGAAGCCCAGGGAAATCAACGCGGAGGGGTGAGTTGTGAAGTGCAGATTTCACAGCCCACTGTCTGGAGAATTTTGAGAAAGAAGCTGAAAATGATTCCATACAAAGTGCAGATGTTGCAAAATCTCACTGACCTTGACGAGACAAACCGCTTTGAATTTTGTGCCGAAATGCAGCACCATTTTGAAAATGACGATTTTGCCGATCACATAGTTTTCACTGATGAAGCTATATTTCACGTGAGTGGTCAGGTAAACAAGCAAAATGTTTGCTTTTGGGGAAAGGAGAATCCTAGATTTACAGTGCAACACATGCGAGATTCTCCTAAGGTAAATGTGTTCTGTGCTGTGTCCAAAAAGAAAGTGCACGGCCCCTTCTTTTTTCATGAGAAAACTGTCACAGAAGGCTCTTTTCTGGATATGTTAAGTGTTTGGTTGATGCCATAGTTGCAGGACGACAGTGACAACTTTATTCTCCAATTGGATGGTGCACCACCGCACTGGTTAGGCGACGTGCAAGATTATCTCGATGAACATCTTTCTCACTGATGGATTGGATGAGTCGTGGACTACAACATGCCACTGACCCAATGGCCACCCAGAACTCCTGACTTAACACCTTGTGACTTTTTCCTGTGGGGGTACGTAAAGGACAAGGTATTCGCCCCTCCCCTTCCTGTTGATCTAGAGAAGCTGAAACAGCATATCACAGCCATTATCACTGCACTTGATTCAGATATCTTACCTCGCATTTGGGCAGAAATGGATTACCGGCTTGATGTGTGTCATGTAACTAAGGGTGCACGCATAGAACATCTGTGACTGTCTCTAAAAAAATTGAAACATACCCCTACAATTCTGTTACAGGTAACATAAAATATCTTACATTGTTCTTGTTTTATAGTGCGTTGAAACTGTATACTTCTTTATGAATCATCCTGTATTTTAATTTATCATAGTGTAATTAGAGGGAAGTCTAGTTACAACTTCGAAACTCTGTGGTGTGGTCCTGAGGACTTGCATTTTAACACCTCAGTTTGTGGTTCCTCTTTAAACATCAGAAAGGTGCTTTTGTGAAGAATTGTTTGTTTGATATAACCTTAACTTCTCCAACAGAGTTTGTGAGAATTAACTTTTATGAAGATTTTTACTTTGAAGTTCGAGAACTGTTTACAGTGCTTTGGTACATAAATTCTTCTATATTAATGTGTAGAGAGTTCAATAAATGGAAAGCTTTTTCCAAAGAAATATAGCTTCTGAATTTACATGTAAAATATCTGACTGAAAAAAAGAAACAGAGGAAGGTACCTAGGTAGAATGAATTTAAATTAAAAAAGTAGACACACAACTTATATTTTAATATAAAAATAGCATATAGCAGATGGGATATTCAAAATCACGAACAAGATTTCTAACAGAAGAAATGTTAGGGTGGTGTTTAAACAACCCTTTCAGGTGCCTTCAAATTCAAAGGTTTGCATTATGGTTTACAGAATAACTGGATGTGTGAAGTCTACTATAATTAAAGATGATGCTTCTATTAAATTTTCACTTCTGCAAAAGTCATGCAAAGGAGCGGAGAGTGCATCCTATTAGAGCACTTAAAAGCTGGAAGTTCAAAATGTCTGAAAATTTGATGTGTTCAGCGCTTGGTGATGTATGAGATGGTTTTATGGTGTGCAAAACCACATCATAATTTTATCTTCAATAGCATTTTGCCTCTTCAAAAGAAAGACAAGGCAGTGAACTAGTGGTACACATAAGAATCATTTAATTTCTTGATTCTGAACATGAAATAGCTTGATGGGATAAAGGGTACTATTACTGTTGTTTCTCATGAACCTTTACACCCTGGACTAACTTTATAAGACTATGTTTTCAAAACAGAAGAACTCAGATGTTCAGATATCCCATCAATAACAGAACCAGTTCAAACTTGGAAGCTTATCTTTAATGAGAGAGAGAGAGGAACAACACTTGTTATCAAGTATAATTTTATTTTCAAATGATTTATTACAACCCCTACTTTCTGAATAACTGGGAAAATGTTATCTCTCTTGAAATGGTACATTATATCCCACGGGTACTCTGATGAAAAAGGTTTAAACTTAGGTATTTAGAAGAAAACAAAATGAAGAAAATTATTAAAAACCTTCTATCACAAGACTTACCTGACCCATTGATAAAACATATTCCATATGTGGAATTCAATTTCCTGAAGCCAGCCTCTTAATTCTTTAATTTTTACTTTTAAAACTTATTGCTTAACTATTAACATATGCAACCATGCTGTAAGTCTTTGATAAAAGATGTTACCTTGAATGAAGTTTTTGATACATAGTTCATATGGTAACCTTGATGTTGAATTACTTTTAACATAATTTTAAACTTTTTAATGTTGAACAAAAGTTTAATAATATTAGAATAAAAAAATTGAAGCTCACTGTCATTAACTTTGCTGTTGAATAGATCACAATCCGCTTCAGATCCCTGAAAAGAAAGAATCAAGCTTTGATTACTAAGGTTTACTTGCATTTATAATAAAAAGTAAGCACAAATACTCAGTGCACATAATGCAATGTTCTTGTAATAACACATGCAACACATAATCTCTGAAGCTAAAAACAACAGCACTAAGACAAGAGACAGATTAATTTCATTTTTGTTACTCTTAAAAAAATCAAAGAATTTAAAAGTCTTAAATGCCACAATTAGTATTCATACTAAAAATGTTAAGTCATTATTATTTGAATGAATTGTAGGCATCTGTGTAGCTAAAATTTTTAAAGCACATTCTCTTTAGTAGGAAACAATATTTTCCAATTCTGATACTACATGTACTGTATGTACGGGGGTGGGGGTGGGGGGGGTGGGGTTGGAAAGTAATGCCTCCATGCATGTATATCTCACGCAAGAGGTGCAACCTTGAAATGAAGCCTTTCTCATTTTGTTTGTTGTTCCATCAGATTCAGTTTGCAGTGAGATAAGCAGTGCATAAGCTGTTGCTCCCATTTTCTTCAAATTGTGATAAAGACTGTCATTTTGCAACAAAAAGTTCCCACTGAATTGCCAAAAAACAAATGTATCCCGTCATTTTTTCTTTCGCCATCCTGCCCACCCCTGCGTGTTTTTTCTTTTCTTTTTATCCATGTCATTTCCTTGTTCCGTCATCGCTGCTTTTCCCTGCTGATTTGGTATCTTTCCCTGTTATTTTTTCTTTCTGTCATCGTGCTCACACGCTGCTTTGCCCTGTTGTTAGTTTTTCCATCCTTGTTGTCTTTTTTCTTATTGCAGAAAAGCACCAGTGAGAAAAGCACCAGTGAGCCTTGAGCCTTTTGCAAGGGCTTTACTGCAATGGGGTAAGAAAAGAGGTATTTCATTTGTTTCTTTGGTGGTTCGCCACCCCAACAGCAACCGCGGGAGCAGCATGTGCCATTCTGGTTTGGGTCGGTCAGTCGGTGTGTCGTCGGTTGTGGCTTTCCTCAGTCTTGGTCTTTGTATATATTTTCACAAACTGCAGGCATCAGCAAATGTAAGTATTTTTATTAAAATTAAAAGTGTAAAAGCCCATTTGCTTTTACCCTTGAATTCTATTTAAAGTACAAAATTTTATTTAGCCAGTGCATTGCGCTTATATTTTCATACGTAAATATAGCAAAAAGCAGAACCATAAATTTGGCTAATCTGCATAACATTTTGCTATGACTTTTGTTGACAAAATAGCCAAATTGCTACAAGAGAAAAAATTTCAGCTTAAACACTGGAGATAGGTGTTGATAAAAATAATGGTTTTCATTGTATTTGGGTTAAAATAAATGTTTCATTTTCAACTGTGTCTAAGCACACAAAACAGCAGGCAGCTATTGGGTTTTTGACAGCTGAAAATGAAGCTCCCATCCAAACTCACCAACAACACTTTGCTTCTTATGGTGAAGATACTGTGGACATAAGAACTGTACATTGTTGGGTGAGAAAAATTGCAGCAGAAATCAACAACACACAATTTTTTGCTCTGATGTTAAGAAATGTGGAGCAAACTTTATACACACTTTCCTAAATTGCCATGCAAAATTGTTCAGACAGTACCAAATGCAAATGTTCAACTCTGCACTCAACATTCTTAATGAGATGTGATGGTCCTGTACAACCAACTACCAAACTTTTTCAATTGCGTTGTCATTTCAACTGGTTGATGGGCATCAGCTCCATTGTCACCTTGAAAGGATTCTGGATATCCAAAATATTTTGAACAACTAAAATATTGTTGAAGGTGAAAAGCATGCATTGCTCTGTATGCTTTTTGTAACACTTCAAAAGTATTTCTGTAGCACTTTTACCCAATAAAAAACAAAATTTTATTGCATCTCTTTGTAAGATTATGATGATGGGCAAAACACGTAACAAGAAATAACAAATAAAGGTAAGTAGATCATACTAGTTTCTTAGTCCTCCATTGGCGTGATGAAGACCTAAGACGAAGTTGAAAGCTCCCAACTTACAAACTTTCTTTGTAAATGTTCTAATTTCTTAACGTAACTAGCGTGATCTACTTGCCTTTATTTGCATCTTTTTGCTTCATCATGGAATTCTGACACACCACTCCTATACAGTAAACCAGTTCGTGCAGAAAGTGTATAACAGGAATGAAGCCAAGAACTTTTAGGTAAGTGTTTGGCTTTTCTGATTGTTAAGTCATTAATGATTTGCACGTAAATAGTGCACTTCATTGGTGCTTATTACCTGTGAAGATGCAAATAATATCCACAGAGAGTTGCACAGTGCGAGTTATTATGGTAGAACACCGGCACACAAGCCATATATAACTACCGGGTGAATGCAAAGAGCCGTTTAGAGTGGTGTGTCTCCCTCGTTCCTGGACTGTGAGCAACTGAAAAGCTGTTCTTTGGACTGACGAGTCATGCTTTTCACTCTTCCAATCTGATGGGTGTGTTCGGTTTTGGCGACATCCCAGCAAACGATTTTAGTCAGACTGTGTCTTTCCAACTGTTAAGTTCAGCAGAGGCTCCATCATGGTATGGAGTTGTTTTTCATGGATGGGACTTGGTCTGTTGGTTGTTATACCACAAACCATGAACTCTGAAGTGTACCTCAATGTTCTGCATAATTCTGCCCAACCAACAATGTGGCAGTATCATGGAAATGACTGTTGTCTCTTCAGCATGATCGAGTTCCCTACCACACTGCACGGCGTGTGCAGGACTGGTTTCTTGAAAATGAGGTGGAATTGTTAAACTGGCCTGCTCAGAGTCCTGATCTTAATCCCCTCGAACACCTTTGGGATGAACTGGAGCGACGATATGAAATTGGCCACAATGACAGTCTTTGCTCTCCACTCAGGCAGCAGCTTTGCAGGACAAATGGTGAGCCATTCCTGTCAAGACCTACTGGAAATTGGTTGATAGTATGCATCGACGTGTTGCCACTGTCATACAAGCAAAAGGTGGAGTGATTAACTACTAATTGCGACAATAAAGCCGTTTGTCCCAAAACATTGTGGCGTGAGAATACTTTTGTTAATATACTGTATCTCCCTAGTAGGCCATTAAAAAGCTAATGTTGGGGTGATGAGAGGAAGAATATCTGGGGAAAACAGACACACTTAATGGGAAGACAGTATTTGAAAGCAGTTCAATTAACATTTTTACTATTTGTAGATCACTGATGAAAAAAACACTTTGCAGTATTGTGGTCAAATGCCCTATGTCTTATTGGAAGACTCCATTCACAGGGTTGACATTCAGTAGAAGTCAACCCTGTTGCCAGGGTTGCCATGAAGAAATGTCGAATAGGAGGAATAATCATGAAACCGCCAAGAAATCAATAATCAATAGTACACAAATCTACACTCTAATCAGTTTCCCAATGGCACCAGTAAACATATGGGTGAGCCATGTATGTGCATGCCAGAGCCACCTCTTGCGAATGTACAGCCAAGATCGGAGGATAGTTTGACACAAATACGTCGGCCGATCAGAAAAAAAGGTTACACATGCTATAGAGTAAATGTGGGATGTCGTACGAGTGGCATAGATGCCATGTACGTTCAAAAGATGTCGCTAGTGCTCCGGACACCTTTGTGAACTCCTGTCAGTGTGAGATGTGCAGTGACATTCCAAAATGGTGACGTGATTTCAGGTCAAAGTGCGAGTAGTGATAAGATTTTTATGGGCCAAGAACGTTCCTGCAGCTCAAATTTATCGGCAGCTCATCAAAGTTTATGGTGACAATGTGATGTCTCAACAACATGTGGTAAAATGGTGCCTCTCATTTCAATCTGGCATGGATGATGTAGGGAACAGACATTGCACAAACAGTGGACGTCCAAGTTTATCAACGACAGAGATCAATAACACACACAGTGTTAGAATTAGAAATAAATATTTTACTGGCCCAGCGGACCACTAGAATTTACAAACCACTGGTCCCCCAAAATACCCACTGGTCCGTAAAAAAACTAAAAAAAAAACTTAGACACGCACATATATATATTTTGGTTGGGAGATTAACGACCACCGTGAGCAGCTCAATGGGCTATAAGCAGTTGCCCATCCCTAATTTAGGGCCACTGATTCCAGGAAAGGGAGAGAGCCAGTGCCGAAAGACAAACACAACATCCATGCCTCACCGGGATTCGAACCTGGACCAATCTCGCAAGAATTATCAGCAGCCATCGCTTAGACACTTACAATATATGCAGAAAATAACATATTACTTCAACGGAATTACCTCTTATTTTTTTAACATCTAATTTGAAAGTGCAACTCACAGGACAAAGAACGTTTCCACAATAAGATTCCGATGGATTGGTGATATAGCAGAGTAAGAGTGCATTCCCAATCTGTTTTTAAGTAAGAAGGGAACGAGGAGACTCCATGGGTACAAAAATTCACATACATTAGTAGACTTTTTTTATATGTTTTACTGTTTAGGAGTTTGCTTCTGTTTGCTTATTTTAGTCTTATTGCTCATGCCTCCTACTTTTCCATGAAGTTAGTTTCAGTCCCCCATTGAACACAATTTCATGTGAGTTGCTCTTTTGCAAAAATTACCTTCACACATCCAATCGTAATCCTCCGCTAATGTTTTCTTGGGGCAGAAACAAAAGTCGGGTTGTGTCTGGTGTCAGTATCTGCTGCATTCACTAAGGTGAGCAAATCCAAGGAAGGTCAGGACATTTATTTTGCTTATTTCTGCTCATTACAAATGATGTAGACGAAAGTAACAAAAAACGGCTGTTGCCATTACAAGACAAGGACTGGGGAACTTTTTTCTGTATTTGTTGTTTCTTCCGCTCCTTACAAATCGTGAAGGATAAAAAAAAAAAAAAACTTATCCAATAGCATTTCACGAACTAGTTTGCAGCCTAAAAAATAAAACCGTAGAACAAAATAAAAGAAACAGAAATTAATTTTTTAACTTGTGACAAATTAGAAAAAAAAAAATTTACTGGCCATCTGGGCCAGTAAACTCAATAGTTCTGTGGTCCGGCATAAGTTTTACTGGCCAATGGCCACCGGACCACTGGGTAATTCGAATGCTGACACATGTGGACGAAATGATTCAAGATGTCCCAAGGGTAACTTTGTGCCATATTGCATTCAAGCTGGGATTGAGCTATAGTGTTGTTCGACATCTTGTGGTGGATGTTTTGCAGTACTCCAAGATTTGTGCCAGATGGCTGCCACACTCATTATCCGTCGATCACAAATGATGGTATGTTCGACATTCCTGCATTACACTGAAGACAGAAAGATCTTTCTTGACCGTATTGTAACTGGAGAAAAGACGTGGCTCCACCACTTCGCTTTCAACAGCAAGAGAGCTTCCGTGCAATGGAAACAAGATGCTTCACTGCTGAAGAGGAAGTTTAAACTCACACTGTCTACTGGAAAAATCATGGCATCTGTTTCTGGGGATGTTTTGGGTGTACTTTTTGGTGGACTTCTTACACCATGGGCACACCATAAATGCCGATTGGTACTGTGCCACGCTGAAAAAATTGCACGAGAGCATCCGATGAAGACGACCAGGTCTGCTGAGTGATGGTGTCATTCTCCTTCATGACAAGGTGAGGTCTCACACTGCCAACACCATGCAGCACTTGCTCCACAAATTCAGGTGAGAGATGTGGAAACACATGGCCTACAGCCCGGACTTGGCTCCTAGCAATTTTCACCTCTTTCCTGCCCTAAAACAGAAACTGTCTGGTACTCACTTCATGTGTGATGATGACATAAAAACAGCTACAACAAACTGGCTACATCAGCACGGACATGAATTTTTTAGTCCGGGTGGACAAGCTGGCAGTGTGGTCTGATAAATGTTTGAATCGTTATGGTGATTTCATCCAGAAGTAGGGCTTCATATCCTTTGTCACATCACACAAACACTTCCTGGTTGGTGAGTTTTCCATTCTCCTACTTGAATGTTTAACCTTTTTTTTCTGATTGACCCTCATACATACAGCTGAAGAGAGATGATTCATTTGCTACAGGGAGAGGGAATTAAAAAAATAATATATATCCATGTACAGTTCAAATCCAGATGTTAGTACTCAAAGTCAGTACTCAGCCTGATGGTAGGAAAACCATGACATTAAAAAAAAATGCACTAAAATGGAAATATGTCAAGCTAAAATACCAGTAGGTTTAGCAAATAGTTTCTCTAGAATATAACATTATGACAAAGAAAAATAGTAAAAACATTCTAAAATATGAGGCAGAAAAAAAAAAGCAATAACACTTGATATTGTAAAATAAATACTTGAGACAAACGTTTTCTGTGCCATAACTTTGTAAGATTTTAATCAATTTTTTAAGCACCTTAAATTTTTTATCATTATAACTGTCCTTATGAAACTTACCCTTTCATCTCCACTTTCACTATCACACTGAAAAGAAAAATATGTATATACATAAATGAGAAGAGCATGATGAACTTAAAAAATAGCGCATATAAACTGTATCAAAAAACATCTTAAAAACTGAAGTTGTAATAGCATTGTGTAACTTAAAATGATTAGCATGGTTTCTCCCATGCTAATCATTTTAAGAAAGGTGGGACCAGTGCATTCAGGCAGAGGTAGAACTTTGAAAGTATGTAAGTGTAAGTATGTTTACTGCATTATAATACTTCTGATCCATGTAAAATCAGTCTTGTTACTTTTTGAATGACCCTTGTGTAAACTACTAAGAACTTAAGAAACCATACATAAATTAACTTCAAGTCATAAGTTCCTGCAGTCAGTCATTCTTCCACTTTTCCTCCATCTGGATGTTAGGAATTCAAGCCAATAAGTTCATGTGCAACCACATTTAGCGTGATGACTTTTTAAATGCTCATTCAGTTCAATTCAATTCATTTATTTTGCTGAGCTAAAAAACCAGTGTTACAAAAATATCAATTGAAACAATGCACAGCAAGGAAGCAGGGGGCAAAGGCCAGCCAGGTCTGACAAGTTCCCATGCTCCCTAGGCTAATTTTACACTGAGGTCAGTAGTTGTAGTTACAAACAAAGCAGTGTTTCATAGCAACAAAAAAAAAAAAAGAAAGAAAAAAAAGTAATGATATATGTGAAGATAATAAACATTACAGATAAAGCCATTGAAAAAGCAATTTACATTGCGATATACAAGTCATAGTATTAGTCATAGTTCCCCCTACTGTAATCATTAATTTGAGGGTCTGCGATTCAATGTGAAGTTTAATTTTTTTTAAAAAGGTTAAAATTACTTAAAGAAGTCAGTTCTGTCGGTAATGAGTTCCAGTAGTGTGGGCCAATGTAATTTATACTTTGCTTCGTGGTCTCCGTCTTCGGATGAATAGGCCGAATATATGATTTAGTGCGTGCATCATGTGGGTGTATCCAAGGTATAATTTGTATTATGTCAGTGTCTAAATTATTCTTAATGCGTCTGAACATAATTTTCCCGATATTGAAGTAATATAGTTGGTTAATTGTAAGAATGTCGTATTTGTTTGGGAAAACTCTTGTGTTATTATATAGTGTTGGTTGTGTATTTCTATCAAATTTTAGGTCAATTAATCTTATATATTTCTTTTGAAGAATTTGAAGTTTTTTGAAATGATATTTAGTCGTCTGTCCTCACGATAAGATAGCATAATTAATATGAGTCTGAAACATGGTATAGTATAAATGAATTAGTGTTTTATAGGTATTCTTCATGCAATACTACATGATATAATGGAAATCCATTAATCTGCACTGAGATAACTTAAAGCAATTTTGCAGCAACTTTGAAAATAATATAGGTGTAATTGGGAAGAATATAACTGAATTAAAAGGCTAATACTACAGGTTTTTAAAATTAATAGTACTAACAGGTTACTAGAATTTATCGATTGCAACATAATTACAGGTTATTAGAATTTATCCATTTTAAAGATACTTCACATATTCACTTACTAGCATGCTTTCCATTTTTGAATACCTTGCTTAGATATGACCGATAGATACATTAGAGTATTTCTAATGAAACAAGTTACGTAAAAAGAAGTTCTGAAATTGGAATGTTTCAATAGGATTTCTTATTAATTTATGTTTTTCCAATCAAGAACTGAAGAAATATCATTGAAAGTTAATAATGAAGGAGAAGATAGGATACCTTTCTTAACATTGGAAATATGTTCTGCCAGATGCTAATTGATACAATGCTAAGTACTTTCAATGTAGTAGGTAACACCTGCTGAGGTACTGACCACAATAGAATAAACACCAGTAAGCCAAACGGTCTGTCTTTAAGAATAAAATTAATAAGTTATGGAGAAGGCTTAACTGAAACATTGTAACCATAGGATTTGAAGACTGGGCAAAGATTAAATGGAAAGGATAGATTGAAAGGAATAGAGCCAACAAAGTGATGGGTGGTTGAAAAGTTCTGGTCAAGTGACCTTTTTTTCGTGACTCGAATTTCTTAATCAAACTTTCTGTCCATCGTTATTGTATTGCATGATTTCTGCCATTCCTTTTCATTATGCCTTTTTGGACATTTTTTCTCTTCAATATCATTAGAATGTTTTTAAAATTTTGCAGAATGACTTTGACAATATCATTCTCCTTTTCCCTACTGAATGTACTTCGAATTCATGCTCCTGGAAAAAGTTGGTTACTAGGAGAGCCAAATTTAGAAAATGGAGTGTGTCTCTTGCAAAAACAACAATATTTAAAGCTTGAAAAGGCACACTGAGTTTACATGCTGTCATGATGTTGAGATCAACACTTGTTATCTATGTTTCTAGCCATTTCACACACATACACTGACGGGAAAAAAATCCCAACACCAAGAAGAGGTTGTGTTAGATAAACGACAGTTGGTAGGCGGTGAGAGTACATCTGTAAGATGACGTCTATGCAAATTTCCCGCTCGGCGCATACGTGTGGCGCTAGTAGCGCCCCTTGGAACATGCAAAGCAGGTTTGCTGTAAATACGCGCTGTAACGTTCGTGAGCGTTAGTTATCATTGAGATTCGATGTAGGGTGTTGATGTTAGTCAAGAATGCCTTTAAGAAGACGAAGAAGCCATTATCAACAGCTCACGGAGTTTGAACGAGGTCATGTAATAGGGCTACGAGAAGGTGGATTTTCTTTCAGCAATATTGCAGAACGACTTGGCAGGAATGTAGCCACTGTGCATGATTGTTGGCAGCGGTGGTCAAGGGAAGGTACTGCCTCAAGAAGACCGGGTTCCGGCCAGTCACGTGGCACTACTGAGAGGGAAAACCGCCGTGTACGGCGTATGGCCGTGGCGCATCGTACAGCGTCTGCGGCAGCAATTAGAGCTACAGTTGCCACCACAGTGACACAACGAACTGTTACAAATCGGTTACTTGAAGGACAGCTCTGAGCCAGACGCCCTGTAGCGTGCATTCCACTTACTCCAAACCACTGCCGTTTGCGATGTCAGTGGTGTCAAGCTTGAGCTCATTGGAGGACGGAGTGGAGATCTGTTGTGTTTTCTGATGAAAGCCGGTTCTGCCTGGGTGCCAGTGATGGCCGTGTATTGGTTAGGAGGCCAGGTGAGCACCTGCAACCAACCTGTCTGCGGCCGAGACACACTGGACCTACACCTGGAGTTATGGTCTGGGGAGCAATTTCCTATGACTGCAGGAGCACTCTCGTGGTTATCCCACGCACCCTGACGGCACACTTGTACGTCGGTCTGGTGATTCAACCTGTTGTGCTGCCATTCATGAACAGCATTCCAGGGGGTGTTTACCAACAGGATAACGCTCGCCCGCATACCGCTGTTGTAACCCAACATGCTCTACAGAGTGTCGACATGTTGCCGTGGCCTGCTAGATCACCAGATCTTTCACCAATCGAGCACGTATGGGACATCATTGGACGACAACTCCAGCGTCACCCCCAACCAGCATTAACCGTCCCTGTATTGACCGACCAAGTGCAACAAGCATGGAACTCCATCCCACAAACTGACATCCAGCACCTGTACGACACAATGCATGAACGTTTGCGTGCTTGCATTCAACATTCTGGTGGTTACACTGGTTATTAATGTACCAGCATTTCACATTTAAAATGGCTCTTCTCGCGCTTACAATAAGCTGTGATCTTGAAACCTTAATCGATTAAATATGTTACCTATACAAATGTATTGCCGCCATTTCATTCCTCTACAACTATTTTTTCGTGGTGTTAGGATTTTTTTTTTCGTCAGTGTATTTTGCTATTGTCATTTCAAAACACCTTTCTAGAATTCTTGATTGATCATCTGATTTCATGGAGTTCACGTTCAATGATACTACAGGAAAAAGCGAATATTAATGCAATCTTCACATCTGAACGACTCACGGTTCATACTCTTCCAAGCAAAATAAATTCAAGCACTTTTTAAAACCAAATTATCATATGTGTGTGCTGTCGGTTGGTCAGTAGGTAGGTATTTTAGCAAGTTCAAACTTAGCTGGTATGGGCACACCTTCAATGACCTGCCTGTTATCCCCTGCTCCCTGTTGGTTTATTTTATCAACTTTGAATTGCCCCTTTGTTTTGGTGTTTTTCGAAATCATTTTATTTTGTAGAATACTTTGGAAGGGCACATTATTTTGGTATTCACCCTCCAGCGTGAATGCGTCCCTAATCTCAGTAAACAGAAGCCTACCACAACTTGTGAATACATCATTCCAGTTATTTTACTCACATCGCCGATGCTTTATTCTGTAGTGATATCATAGCCAAGGCACCAGCTGTCCACACACTTCCTCGGGGTTGAACACAAGTTTTGCGCTATTTGATCAGCTTGGTGTTTCTATTGGAACTACACAGAAATGTCCTATGCAACTTTTTAGACAAACAATTATTTTACACAAGCTGTCTCATATCCTTACTCAAAAAACAAAACAAAAAATGCTTTCAAGTACTATTTACAGAGTCAAACTTTCTCAAGTACTTGAAAGTAAACTTCATTTTTTCAAGGACTTTTCAAGGTTTTCAAGGAGCGTATGAACCACATGACTTCTCTTTTTCCCAGTAAAGGCTAACTCTTGCTCTTCCACTGAAAAGGTTAAAAGGTCTTAGTTTTAGAATCAGACCACTAGACTTGTGTGACTCACTCATAACACAATCTACAAAATTCAGATCATTTTCTGTGTATTCCAAAACTTCTACAAATACATGAAGTACAGTTGTTTATGCTTGAAAGCCAAAAAATTTCAGACACATTTCGCTTACAAAAGTCACACCTTTAATTATTCTCTTAAAATTGTTAGAACTGAGCAAAACATTAAATTTACCTCACTAGCCATTGCCCTGATTGTTGATTGACAAATGTTGATGCCGCACACTACTCAACATAGAAAATTCCTCACCATGAAGAAATGCATGAAATGAAAACTTAACACACATATAGACATATATATGGGAAAGAAGAGATTTAATTTCTGAGGTATTACATGAATTCAATAGGCACGTAGACAATATAATGTGGCCTGAGTCAGCACGTCATATAACAACCATGCTGGGCTATACATTCAGCAACACGGTGTGGCATTAAATGGAAAAGTCCCAGGATGGTGTTTTGAGGTAGCGCTGACCATGTGTCATTGATCTGTGTCCATAATTCATCAACATTGTAGGGGGGGCATGCAGAGGCGATAAGTCATCTACCAATGATGTCTCGCTTGCTCTCTATTGGGAAGAAGTCTGAGGATCAAAGCCAGGTCAGCACCTGGACACCTTGTAAGCAGTGTCTGCTGCTGTTGGCAGTGTGAGGGAGGGCATTATCTTGTTGAAACTGGGCATCAGGTATACCACAGAGATACTGCAACAAAATGGGCTGCAACACCGCATTGATGTGTGTGTATCGTCATGCTGTCATTATATCCACTATGTATACGAGTGGTGAACCTGTTGAAACTCATAGTGCCATGCGCCATGCTGAGGAGCTCTACAATGCTTGCAGATGGCAGCAAAATCAGTCCAAAGACCACAACATTTCCAGATGCACAATAGATGATCATTGTCACCGAGATAAAAGTGAAACTTGTTGCTGAATATGACATGGCTCCATGGGTCCTACCACGCATGTCTGGTATGGCACCACTGCAACCTTGTGCAATGATATGCTAGGGCGAGTGGAAGTCATTGCATTAGCTGGCGAGAGCATAAACCTGTCTCGCCCAGTCTACGATTCACAGTCTGTGTCAACACACAGATTTCCACAGCTGTTTGTGCACTTAATTGAAAGTCATCTCCCGTGGACTGTGTGGGGCTGCTATTACTTCTTGCCATTGAATGTGACGATTGAAGCACACAGACATCTGCCTATGTGCACAAGTTCAACTACAGTGGAGAACATTACCTTCCTCCAACCACTGTCGCCACATTTGGCCAACAGTTGTTGCATCTCAAGACGTTTTCAATGCAATGCAGTGACTAACCAGCTATACGTAGCTCTATGATAAAGCTTCTGGTAAGTGTCTGTGCCCAGGCATTCTCGCTGCTTACACATGCTTTTGCCACCAAGATCTCTTACATGCAGTGGTCCACTCACCCAGGTGCAGACAATCAAACTTAGCTACACTGAGCTGTTTTGTGCTTTTACTGACCTCACCTATGACATGATTGTTCACAATTGCAATCATCTCCATCTGTTGATACATACCTACCAATGTGCATGGTACTTCAACAAACACTTCCTGGTTAGGCATTTTCTATGTCAAGTAGTGTAATTAATTATGAAGCTTCATGATCAACCAGAACAAGAATAATCTTTAATAAATGTTTCACAATCTTTGAATCTAGCATACTGTTTGAAAACTGACCCACAACTAGAGATTTGTCTTGGAGAGTCACTACCAAAAGTTTAATCATCTTCACAACTGGTTTATTCTTCTCGAGACAAATGTCACTCCCCCTTCATTAAAATTTGGATAAGTGATTGACCATACATGCACTCACTCTTTGGCAGGAAAAGCAGTGCCAAGAGCAATAGAAGTTTTTCTCGCTGCACAACCTAGCTTGTGTATATTCATCCGGTTCGATCTATACACAAAGGCATGATAATCTGTGATGGAAAAGACACAAACACCAAAAAATTAAATTTTCAGAAAGTATCATTTTAGCTTACCATATAACCTCGTTCCAAGCTTGCATGACTACTGGCCTGTAAAAGAATAATACATACTGGTTTTAATTCTATGTTCATGAACTGGAAGCATTGATTTTTCTAAAAAAAAGTAAAAATGAATTCAATTTTCAGAATGGAGATATGCTATGTCTCTGAACAAAGTGTTATATGCTAGACAGCTTATACGGCAAGACGAAAATGCCAAATGCCAGCCATTATGTGAAAAATATTAAACAATTAAATACAACTAGTCTAAACCCGTTGGAATCGACGCTTAGTTTTTATAGTTTTTTGGATTTGGAACAATAAACTCATATCAAGCAACATGTGTAAACTTAATTTGATTAACAAAGAAATGTTACAAATTGATTCAAACACTTCACTGAAGACAATATTTTGAGTCCATCCATTTGCGACAGGTAATCCAGGTGCACCTTCGTGAGTGATCTTTACTGTGACAGAATCCTATAATCTTGCTCGAGACAGGGCAACGTAGAGAATACCATGTGAGAAGACTGGTTCTGGCAGGTATATTCCGATTTTAGCAAGTGTCTGTCCTTGACACTTACTGTCATTGCAAAGAACAATATGATCGGAAATTGAATCCATTTGATCATAAAAAAGAAAGTGCTGTCGCTTGGAATCAACGGAATGCGTGGCAAGGTGTGCAACAACCCCTTGTGTTCTCTGCAAAAAAATTCCATAGAAATTGTATTTTGGAAGAGCAACTTTACGATCAAAAGTGTGCCATCGACTGAACATTTTCTTGCATCCAGGTACGTGATTTTTTTTTTTTTTTATTTGACTGAAGGTTTAACGACCACCGTGAGCAACTCAATGGGCTATAAGCAGTGTTCCGTCCCTAATTTAGGGTCACTGGTTCCAGGGAAGGGAGAAAGCTAGTGCCGTAAGACAAACACAACATCCATGCCTCACCGGGATTTGAACCCGGACCCTTCACAAATGAATGATCATAAGCCAGAGCTTAGACCACTGCGCCACCGGGGCGGCCAGGTTCGTGATGAGAATCACGACTGCACCCTTTTTCAGTCGTAGATGTGAGGCAGAAGTCCACTCATCTCAATCGTGAGCAAAAATTCAACTGGATAGTGCACTCTTTCACTCTCATCTTCAGTCACAACTGTGTTTGTGAATGTTGTTGGAATGAGATTCGCGTTTCGAACACTCTTCATTCTCTTGTCTGAGACATATAGTTGCAACCCATTGATCACTCATGCCTACCAGTAAGGCTCTTGCATTTTCTTTTTTTTTCTGCGAGAGAGACATTCTGTTAAGGGTAAGTGTACAATAAAGTATTTACTTACTTTAGGACTGATAATATCACACCATGCACACACCAAGTCTGACACTGAACTTAGCACCTGATGTAGATAAGGGCCGCACGCTTCTCCCATAGACTTTACATGGGAACTTTGCCGCTCTGCCACACCTGAACCGTTGCCCCAATCTCAGTTTTCTTTTCGACTGGCACATCTACATGGTAAGACCTTTATTTTGATACCTCAACCATATTTTTATGATCAGCCGTTCTCTCAAAATAGGTCTCACAGTAAAAAACCTTATAGAATGAAGAAATAGATGGCGCAACTCAATATGTACATTCTAAATATTTTCACCAACAGTGGTCAACAGAATGTTTATTTACATCTTTACATAATGGGAAACGTCTTACCTACGTGAATAAACTGGCTCGAATGAATATTAAATTGTATATATATACATCACACAGTCGAACGGCATAACACAATCAAGTCTTCGCTGTTCTGATGGGAAGAATTTCAATACGATCGCCTGCTAGCATTTCCATGACAACATGAATCAGCGTATGGAGGTGAACGGACCATTGCTTTGCGCAACGGTTCGCTCAGAAAAGAGAAGACTGGACTATCTCAGTCCCTCCATGCTTCCACCTTTAACAGTGCGTGTTTCGTGAGAGTTGTTTCAGTCAACCGCACGCTTCTCCCACAGACTTTACATGGGAACTTTGCCGCCCCACAATGTTCGAACCGTCGCCTGAATCTCATTTTTCTCTTCGACTGGCACATCTACGTGGTAAGACCTTTATTTTGATACCTTGACCATATTTTTATGTTCAGCTGTTCTCTCAAAATAGGTCTTACAGTAAAAAAAACTTATAGAATTAATATATAGAAGAGATTTCTGTGTTCACGCACTGAATATTTGCAAAACTTGCCTATTTGTGATTAAGGATTTGTAATCATTTTTAGCATCTTGAGGCTGAAATATCAATGGATGCACCCAAAAAATGCCCTTGGGATTATGACATTTACTCTAATTTAACTTTCATTTTTAGCTGCTTTCCCTATGTAAATTTGAGTTCATTCTCTTTCAGCATTTTTGAACTTAACAACAATCTTGAGGTCTGAGAGCATGACGTATGCATGTGGACAGATAAGAACAGGAGATATAATGTTGAAGCAAGCAGCCAAAAAGTGTGGTGTTTTAGTAGTAGCTGTGGAAGCTGTACAAATCTGTAAGCTGTATTATTTCATGCAGATATTGTCTGTTGATTTGTGAAGCATATACACTATATTGACAAAAATCACCAGACACCCCTTCAAAAGCAAATGAACAGATCCGCTGTGTTGTTAAGATGCGCGACACAGCTGCAAACGGTATAAAAACAAGCCTACAGCTGACCACAATCATATCGCACTGTGAGGTTGAGTGAAAATGTCGCAGCGGGAGAGAACTGACTTTGAGAAAGGAAAGATTGTTGGGAGTTATATCACTGGGTTGCCCATATGAGAAACCGAGAGGCGTTTAAACATACCCAAGTCAACTGCTTTGGATGTACTGAATAAAAGGAAGACACAGGGTGTGCCTGAAGCAGCAAACTGTACTGGCAGACCAAAGAAAATCAGTGATAGAGGACGTCGAAGCCCCATAAGAGTCATTACAGCTAATCGACGAAGTACTACACAAGACCTCAGTGTACAGGTGAGTAAAAATGCTGGAACCTCAGCATGTACACGTACCATTTGCAGAGAACTTCGTTCCATGGGTTACTGTGGTCCATGCGGCTGCTCATAAGCCTTTCACCTCCACTCGGAATGCTACTCTTCGTTTAGCATGGTGTAAAAAATATTTTTCGTGGACCGTAGATCAATGGAAACGGGTCCTATGGACTGATGAATCCAGATACACGATCTATCAGTCTGATGGACGTGTATGGGTATGGCGGCAGCCGGTGGGACGCTATTTACCACAGTGTACTGTTCCTACCGTCAAGTTTGGAGCTGGCAGTGTACTCATGTGGGGGCGTTTTTCGTGGTATGGTCCCGGCCCATTGGTTATCGTGGACAAACCTGCAACCAGCACATCGACCTCGATATTCTGGACAATTATGCCTTACCAACTCTGTGGCAATACTATGGAATCGAGCCTTGTTGGTACCAGCAGGATAATGCACCGAGCCATAAAGCAAAGACTGTTACGACATGGTTTGATGATAATTCTGTATTGTGTGTGGACTGGCCAGCACAGAGCCCTGATATTAATCCCATAGAGCACCTATGGGATGAATTAGAGCGCCGCATAAGAAGTTTGGAACCAAGGCCAACTACTAAGCAACAGTTAGTGGCAGTATTATGTACTGAATGGAAGCGCATGCCTATCGCTGTGCTCCAAAACCTTGTCGAAAACATGTCTTCAAGGGTCAGTGCATGCATAAAAGGGCATAGGTGGACCGACACCATACTAATGTATGTCAATAAATGCTTTGTTGTGTTTCTCTTCTAGGTGTGCGGTGACTTTTGTCAATATATTGTATATTTCATGTTAGTCTTTTCAAGCTTTTACTGTGTTTACTACTTTAAATTAATTCGACTAAGTGCTTATTTTGTTATTGGAGCTATGCTTGAGTGAAGTGCGGCTAAAATAAAGGCGGACTGTAAGTAAATCATTCTTGAATTTTATTTGAGTAACTTTGTTTCACTTAAGGTGAGTGAACAAGAAGAGGAAATTTTATGTAGTGTTGTCAAAGCTAAAGAACACACACTTTACATAGTAAAGAACACTACGGGATCTCCTACAAGAAACGAACTTATAATTGGTATGTCTCTTGGTAAATTCAGTTTACAGTTTGCTGGGCTTTAGGAAGCAATTTAAACACACACATGCAACTAAACTGACTTTTAAACTACAGAATGAGACTATTTTTAAAATACCCGTACTAAGCACAATGACAGTTCTCCTGAGAAATTTTCAAATGATCTAAGAATGTCATAATTTAAAAAGAGAAACCTGCAGTACTGGAATGCCTTATGAAGATGAGTCAGTAGTTCCAATTTTTATGGACTTGTTTCACAACAGCTTTTCTTCCACACCTTGGAGATATATTCGAAGAATCAGTGTCTTTTCCACAGAAAAACATTTTCTTCTCTATATGCAATTTTTTGTACCATAAAAAATAATTAAAAACTTTATTTATGCTCTAGTCTGAGAGTATGTAAAATCCCATTTCCTACATACACTTCTCACCCTTATTCATGACACTTTTGTGAAACATAATGTTTGTGAACATAGACATTCTACAGTTTAATCAATATAAAATTGAGTTCAGTACAGATCCTATCATTTGATATTTACAAATAACAATCAAAGAATAGCAACTCAGTTCATTTTGACCAAAATCCATCAGCTGGGTTTTAATTTTTTGTAAAATAACAAAGAAAAATTTAATATAATAGAAAACTGTTATAGCAGTTTATGCGTAACATCTAGCTATAGGTTGTTTAGCAGTAACCTATGAATAAGAAAGAGCTCTACTTATAGTTCAGAAAAATCACACACACACATTTATACACAATTGAATCAAAAATGAAATCTGTCAAGGAAGCATGAGATACATTAAATTTAAAAGTCATGCACCAAAAATTGAAAACTATACCCTGAATGCACCTTGCTGAGCAGTGACACACTCAGTGGGGTGTGGCCCAGGCCCTCCCCATGATGTATCACTTGGTCCCAAGTTTGTTGTTGGCTGGTTATTTTTAAATATATTTGTATATGTTTTTAAATATATATTTTACAAATAATTGGAAACTCACTTTAACATGGTAGAGATACATACTTTAATGCTTCCCAATATTTTGGGAGATGTTTTCTCTGTGGAATTTTTATTTGCAGCTTTAATATTTTGGGCCATAAAGAAATTCTGGGTGTGCCACTGTTGCCAAGTGATATCTTGTTTAAAAATGAGATCAATCAAGCAGCCTTCATGTGCAGCGATTCCTAAATGTGATGCATTTAAAACTCCTAAACTAATACATAAGATTTGCTGCTAAAGACTGTGGATCTGGTACAATATACACAAAATATACTCAATGCTTTTTGATACACAGTTCACTGAATTGACACTGTTACATAGGATAATATTATCTGAGCTTAAACTACATGGTGCAAATGCTATGATTGCAACTCATTCTGGTTTTCTACTTTATTGTTTTCATATGTAAGCATTCCTAAAAGGTTATTCCTGCATTACTTTTGACTGCATACACACGAAAATATTCTTGAAGCTCTAAAAATCAAACACTAATGAGGCACACTTATTGTATTAACTTTTTACAAAATGAAAACTACACTATAAATTCTGTTGGCCTCTATGACTGAAACCACCACTTACGATAAGAAAGTAATGTTTTCATGTATATACAACCAATACAGAAATACACACTAAAAAAAAAAAAGTACATACATCACTCATTTGGTCCCTTGATGCACTCCTAGGAGGATCTCTCACTTCTTCACCGGGGCGGGAATTCTCGTCGTTGGTTGAACAAGCATCTTTAAGGCTGTTGTGCACCTACAGAAAACAACAAACCAATATCATTTTACAAACACCTCCAATGCCTTTAAACAAAAACATAAGCATGAATTTAAAGTAAGTATTTAAAATCTACAATGACTCTCTTCACAAGTATTGATATCCTTTTATTGTCAGTAGCTTTTAACACTTTCACTGCCACATGACGGCGAACGACGTCATACAATACCTACTCCAGGTGCCAACAACGTCATAATTGTGGCTTCATGTTTCCCTTCCTAAAACCTTTGGCACTTGAAGAGAGGTACGCATTTTGTTACTAGAACTGAGAATGAGTATCCAACTGTCCAAAAATGACCGCGGTTTTGAGATAGCGGATTTTTTTCCACATGGTTTAGGGAAAGGAAAGTAAGCTGACTCCCCATAGACTTACACAGTGTGCGCTTTTCGCTGCAATGTTTATTTTCCTTTGAACATCACTGGTTTTGCGGTGAAGGGAACTATCAATAAATAAATGCTTGAGTGGCAATAAAAAGCATTTGCTGCTTAGAGTTCATACATAAGAGGGCAGTCTATTGAGGACGCAGTTCAAGGAAACCCACATTGACTTGAATACTAATTTTGGGGAAACAACGGATATTTTCAGACAGGCTATCCCCGGTCCCTCTTAACCAAAAGTTCATTGGCGGGCACATCCTGCAGTGGAAATAGGTGATCCCGATAATTTGACATCATATGCAGAGACATATTCCTTTAGTAGCTGTAGTACGACTAGCAGTGAAAGTGAAAATGAAGAATGCGATGTTCTCTCTCATACTCCGCCTCAACAGATTTTAGCTACACATCAGTATGGTGTTTCCGACGGCAGGAAAATAATTCTGTTCACTAGTGTACTAGGACTGAAAATTAATGACAGGTATTGAACCAATCAAATTTTTCAATCTTTTTGCGACTAAAGAATTTTACAATTTATTAGTTACTGTTTACAGGATATGCACGTCTATAGCATATACATTGCAACGCAATGCATATGTTGTAGACATGTTTATATCCCTGAAGTTACTGAAGGTTATAATCACTAATATCAATTATGGATAAATTTTCTCGTATTTTAGAATATTGGAGTCGTGCAAAGCTATGAGATTCGAACACAGCTAAGTTGATCCAAATGCATAGAAGCTCATCCGTGGTGCTGCGCGACGCCTTGGAAGATTTGCTCGGTTTTCTTACAGGCACCGAGTGCTTGCCGTTGAAACAGCACAGCGGCAGCGAATGTGTTAACCTACTAGTTCCCATGTGAGAAGAATATTATTATTTTCCCATCCAATTCAGTATATATAAATACAACGCCCATGGAATGATCAAACTGAATGCTTCAAAACACTTCAAAAAAAAAAAAAAAAGATAAATATTCATTACAGATTATAATTTCTTCTTAGTAGAGTCAAACTTGAACGTATATAATTCGAATTAATGGCTAATTCGAACTTTTTCCCTTGAATTTTCTATTAAAACAGTGTAAAATAACCACCTGTAAATAAAACTTTTGTTGGATGATTGGAAGTAAAAATGCTGCGCAGACCACAAAAAACAGCCTGCAGTATCATGTAAGCAACATGTTATACGGCTAGACAAGCAGCAATTGATACCATCATGGGGCACTCACGTGTAGCGGCAGTGTCTGCCATTGTTCTAAGCCACTTGTTGCTTTCAGTTCAGTATGCTTGCATTCATGGAAGCAGTACGCTGCCTCAGTCTTTTTACCGTAGTGTCACAGTTGTCTTTATTTTGTTATTTCTCTGATGCAGTGTATTGTGTTGTGGTTTTATTGTCATATCTTTTTCAAAACCAAAACGTGTGCAGTACAAAACATCAACATTTGCTGAAAAGGTGGCAGTTATTCGGGAAGTGGAAAAACGATTAAAAAGGAAGTCCGACATAGCAAAAGACTTTGGAATTCCATCGAATACATTGTCAACTCTTCTAAAAACTAAAAGACAAGTGACACAAAAAACTATCACCAACTGCTTTCAAAAAGAAGTTTTCTACCACATCAAAGGTGAAGAGCAAAATGAAGCTGCCGAGGAGATTGTACATACTGTGGACAACTGTTGGACATGACGCAGGTGTTACTTATGTGGATTTTGTGAACTTGGACGAGAATTTAGCAGGTTGCAGAGAACAGACAGATGCAGAAATTTTGGTAGATGTTATGGACAGTAGAATTGACAGTGCATCTTCTGATGAAGAAGGGAAACAGCCGGAACTTCCAGAAAAGCCAATCCCAACATCTTCACAGGCCATGGACCACATCCAATAGTTGAAGCAGTTTGTTGAGGGACAGCAGAACATAAGCGACTATTTTTCAGGCGCTCAATAAACTAGAAGAGTTTCCTACAACTCAGAGTATTACATCCAAAAAACAATAACAAATTTCTAGCTTTTTTAAAGAACTGCAAATATGTTGCATTGTACATGTTGCCATGAAAAATCTTTGAATAAAATGATACTGTAGTTTACTTCACGGAATTGATGTCTGAAGTTATTTTTCTTGCCCATATAAAAAACTTCTTTAATTAGAATTTTCGAATAATTCGAATCCTTGTAGTGGTTCCTTCAGCTTCGAATTAGACAAGTTTGACTGTATACGGTACATACCAATAGGCTAACCTTTTTCAAATCGATTGTAAAATTAATAAAAACAAAAAAATAAAATAACATAATCTAAATTGATCAAGTATATATTTATTGCTTCATGCATAAAAGCCTGTCCCGCCCCAATGACATAAAAATGAACAAACAGTCGGAGGTAGTAATGTGCTATAAATGTAGGAAACTGAATAGAACAAGAGGAAGGTGAATTATGCTCATATTCCTGGGAGATTATTTGTGTAATTAATTGCTGAAAATAATGTACTTGTGAACTTCCCATGTGCTTGTGAAATGCATTTCTTCCTTAATCTCCAAAATGAAATTATTTGCTTACAACAATTTCTTAAGACTATGAACATGCTTTAAAGAGCAAATTCTGAGTTTTTCTGTCTGAAAAATGCTAAAGGACACTACAGTACTAAAAGTAAAACTGCCTGGAATCTAAAATATAGATTCTAGTTCACACATGAAAAAAGCAAATGAACCGATAGAGTTCATGATTTGATAAGTATGAATCACTTAAATACTGCAGATAAAAATCAGGTTACTCTGATATAATGCTGATATTCAACATAGAAGTTGTATCTTGACTACTGTAGAAGAGAAAATGAAGAAAACTTCATGGAGGAAATTTCAGTAGATATGATGAAGACACTATTGTGCTCATTGATACCCAAATAAGGAAGATAACTGCCTAAGCACAGACACTTTAGATCAAACCAATTGCAACACTCAGATGAAGCTAAGACGTATCACCGGTATCAAAAGTATACACAGTTAAAAATTATGATGACACGAATAACTCATTCCATTGAGGTTTAAAAGGTTTAATGTTAAAAACTTGCGAGATCTTTTGAATCCACAACCTATAGGTTCATCATCAGGCACCAAAACTCGCAAAGTGCACATGAAACGCAGTGGTTATATACACGTGTGGTTATGGGCAGAGACCGTGCATGCGTACAAGTCGGAACAGGACGAGGTCATAAAATACATACATTTGAAATAACATGTAAGGTAAAAACACAATGGTTGTCATAAATATAAAAAAATATAAAATGGTCAAAGTTCTTTCACCTGAGTTTTATATATGTACAATAAAATCAATTGTTGTCTAACCTTGTTTCTTGGTTTTTCAATAGATATCTCCAAGGTGCTGGTATATTGGATAAAGCTTCATCATTACAACATTGTTCATTCAAATGATAAATATACAAGCTCTCGAGAAACAACAGGCCACTTTTGGTTTTGGTCGTCGATAACAGTTTTACATTGTCCCAGTCAGGATAGTGCTCTCCTTTTAGTACCTCTCGTGCTAAAGAAGTTGTTGAGGCATGTGTATGAACACTGTATTTGTGTTCTGTAATTCTTGTCTTTAATGATCTACAAGTGGACCCCACGTAAGAAGTAGACTGTGAGGTAGTTGAAATAGAGTTCAGTGGTACGGAGTAAACACCGTATTTATCTAGGGGTTGATGTCCAGTCTCGGTCTGATTTGGTCAAATTGAACAAACGTTCCGAGACCGGACATCAACCCTAGATAAATACGGTGTTTACTCCATACCACTGAATTCTATTTCAACTACCTCACAGTCTACTTCTTACGTGGGGTCCACTTGTAGATCATTAAAGACAAGAATTACAGAACACAAATACAGTGTTCGTACACATGCCTCAACAACTTCTTTAGCACGAGGGGTACTAAAAAGAGAGCACTATCCTGACTGGGACAATGTAAAACTGTTATCGACGACCAAAACCAAAAGTGGCCTGTTGTTTCTCGAGAGCTTGTATATTTATCATTTGAATGAACAATGTTGTAATGATGAAGCTTTATCCAATATACCAGCACCTTGGAGATATCTATTGAAAAACCAAGAAACAAGGTTAGACAACAATTGATTTTATTGTACATATATAAAACTCAGGTGAAAGAACTTTGACCATTTTATATTTTTTAATATTTATGACAACCATTGTGTTTTTACCTTACATGTTATTTCAAATGTATGTATTTTATGACCTCGTCCTGTTCCGACTTGTACGCATGCACGGTCTCTGCCCATAACCACACGTGTATATAACCACTGCGTTTCATGTGCACTTTGCGAGTTTTGGTGCCTGATGATGAACCTATAGGTTGTGGGTTCGAAAGATCTCGCAAGTTTTTAACATTAAACCTTTTAAACCTCAATGGAATGAGTTATTCGTGTCATCATAATTTTTAACTGTGTATACTTTTGATACCGGTGATATGTCTTAGCTTCATCTGAGTGTTGCAATTGGTTTGATCTAAAGTGTTCATGCTTAAACAGCTATCTTCCTTATTTGTGTGAAATTTCAGTATGTGAAAAAGTATTTTGTTACATTTAATAATGGCTGGATTTTACAGTTCTCAAAATTTAGTGATTAAAATATGACCAAATTAAATGGGTAATTTAAATTTTCAGGTCCCTCAAAATGATCCAATTTTTTTAGATCATTTAATGAACTTTTATTTGAAGTTTTTAATTAAGTTTAACTGTGGAATGTTGCTGAGATATGTACACTAAAATGTCTTTGCAATATACCAGTAATATAATAACAGTGCAGTTTAAATTTTTACATAAAAGAAAAAACAGTAAAACCTCTCAGTAATGGTCACTGCTCAGACCAAAAAAACTTACCATTGTTGGAAGGTGCCTGTTGTTTAAAGGCTAGGCCTAAATCTATATTGTTTGTCAGTTGGGTTTGGGCTGACAAAATCCTACAGATCAATGTGGAATTGGAGGCATGTGGTCACAGACTGGAGCAACGTGGAGATCACAATGCTGACTGCATAATATGTTAGCCTACAGAAAACTCGGCTAAGTTTGAGAGCAAATATGTCCATATTTAGAACACTAAACATAACTAATTGTTTACAGCTGAAATTTTGAACCAGCAAAATGAATGTAGTTTAAATGCAAGAGTTGATCTTGTTATCTCCACTAATTAGTCACTGGAACTGGATGACATACAACTAAACTTTAACATGTCGTACAGGACTTAGGAAAGGCAGTGTCCGATCTCTGGCCTTAAACAGCCCTCAGAAATAATAGCAAGCTACGTTTGCATTAGAGTACATTATAGGGGGGAAAGCACAACAATTTTAGAAACAAGTGCACAATTAGGCAGTTGCACACCCAAAAGCAGGAACAGAATCCACAGCAATCAAACCAAGAGATCTACTGGGTGTACAGAAATCAGGTGAACAGTAAACTAGAGAAATTCAGAACCATACTCTGATTGATGTGTGAAAAATTATACACTACTGCTTGTGAAAATTGCAACACCATGAAGGACTGCTGTTATTAGCTTGAAACTTACAGGATATGTACAACAGGTTGGGACATGCAAATGATTAAAATGTCAGTGAAAATGGTTTTGGAGCAGCACCCTTTGAACTGTCCGGTCTTGGCTATAAAGAGTTGGCTCAAACAAGATGTTGCAATCAGTGAAGAGCTGACACTGAGTCAAAAGGGTGTTTCACTATGCCCTGTTGCCGAAGAAGGTCGCGTTATGAACACCTGATGGACTTTGAGCGAGGAAGGATGAATGTTGGGATGCGAGAAGCTGGATTTTCCTACTACAAAATTGCCACTCGTACGGGATGAAATGCTAGTATAGTGATGCAAATGTCACATCAGTGGACAGATGAGGCTCGGGCGCACAGAAATCCCGGAAATGGACTGCAAAATCGCATGGCCACACGGGATGACAGACACCTCTACCGCATAAAAGTGACCAATTGCACAGCAACATTCGCGATGTTAGCATAGCAGTGGAGCACTGTCACCGGTCAGGCTTTGTCCTCCAGCACAGTTCAATGTCATCTGCTTAATAGAGAACTAGTCGCTAGCAGCCCATTGCTGCACATTTCTTTGACCCTCAACCACAGATGCCTCAGGCTGCAATGTGGTCTCAAACACAGACATTGGTGCGCTGATTGGCAACAGGTCAAGTTTTTTGACAAGTCATAATTCAATCTGATGCACTACGATGGTCGCATGCATGTTTGAAGACACTGTGGAGAACAGCACCTTGCAGAGTCATACCAGCCTGATGCCAAGCATCATGGTTTAGAGTGTCTTGGGCTCAATCCGTGATCTCCCCTAATGCAAATTGAAGGAATCCTCAACAGCCAGTGATACATCAAGGATGTTTTAGAGGCAGAGGTGATACCTTTCCTTCAGAGTTGTCCTGGCACTATATTCCAGCAGGACTATGCCTGGCCACATGTGGCCCGGAATGTCCAAGACCTCTTCCATGCATGGCAGATACCGCTTCTTCCCTGACCAGCACATTCGCGAGATATGACCCGATGGAAAATGTCTGAGGCATGGCAACTAAGTGACTGGCCCATTGAGCACCTCTGCCAGACACCACAAATGAACTCTGGTCTCGCATAGTAGTAGTCTGGCAGGCTATTTCCCCAGGACGGTATCAAAAACACCATCCATTCAATGCCATGTCATGTAGAGGCTCTTATTGTTGCTCAAGGTGGTTTCACATGATACTGAGTTTTGAAGCAAAAAAAAATATATATATATATTGCATAGCTCTACAAATGTAATTACTTATCTCCCGTAACAGGAGGAATTTGTGATTACAAATTTCATTTGAATAGTGAGATTCTTTCTTGGTGTAAACAGTAATCAGTGGTGAAAGTACATGATCTGTTTCGAGGGAACGTAGTGTTTAGTTAAGAGTTTGCTATAAGTACAATGCACTTGCATATACTGTTTCACACATTGTATTTATTTATATATCACCCGGTCAACCCTCTATTGTATCCAGCCAAAACTTACCAACTATCATGATAAAAAATATAAAAATTGTCAACATAAACCTAATAACAGGTGAAAATTAAAATCATAACTTACATTACTGGTGCAGATTGTTGAAGAAACGCATTGCTGAACATATAATATCATTATGTTGAATTGTCATTTCATAGTCTGTTGTAATGCAAGGTTGTCACGAGTTTTACAGTGCAACATAACCCTTATGTGGGGAAATAAAGTAATAATGAAGCTGTACTTTAGGAAAATTGTAGACCTTATTAATCCCCTAATCAATATTACTGTCAGCAGGATATGTTTTTTAGGTCAAGAAGAAAACGAAATGCAATGTTCAACATCGAAGGAACACCCGAAAAAAATGTTAAAACATGAAAAAACCAGTATCTGAATGCACCAAAATCAAAGCAGGACGAGCACGACAATAAAGTTCACCAAAGTAGGCTAAAATATGCTGAAAAACATCCACTGAAGATTACACAAACACATAAGCACACACATTTTATGATATATATATATATATATATATATATTATATACTGTGGTTTATTTATTATACATATCATCATTGTCAACCATTATCATCAATCCACTGCTGGATGAAAGTCTGCCCAAGTTTCTTGCACAACAGTCTGTCTTGAGCCACTCTCCTCCACGCCACTATGGCACTCCCACAATATTATATATATATATATATATATATATATATATATATATATATATATATATATATATATATGTATTGAAAAATAAAAATTTATCAGGAGTAAAAAATAAACCCTAATAAATTTGAAATTCACCTAAAAACTTCTATATCACTAGCGCACATCACGTGTCAGCTGAAGGATTTTCATTTTTCTTAATTGCGTACGTAACTGAAAAGCAGTGAAAACATTCAGACTCGCTAACAGTTTTCCTACCTAAATGTGTAACATAGTAAGTATTCAGTTTATCGATGTTTTGTGACACAAAACGACAAGAACTTCACACCCCTGTAACTTAAGCTTACAAGGGAAACACCTCAGAGAGTATTACGTTCTGAGTTTAAGTTACCAAAGAAACCATTGCTGTTAGACACTACTTTAAACAATCAGAGGATGTTGTTGTCTTCATTGGATGCCAGCGAGGCCATATTCAGCTGTTATGTACTGAATTGTCAAAAGGAATCAATTTGATTACAGTATTCTAAAGGTAGCCTGCAGCACTGTACTAGTTCAAGATTCTGCCCTGCAGGATAATGTACGGGATGACATGACAACAAAACAGTCGAATGCGAGCGAGTCCCCTGCGAGTCTTCAGCTAAGAGTCCAACGAACAAAATTTACTGTTTTGGTTCAAAAGCTCCAAAAATTGCAAAATCAGAGCAAGAAAATTTTCAAACATAAAAATCTTGCACAAATTATGGATAGAGTTCACAGATATAAATAAAGAGCAAGCCTGAATTTCCTCAGTATAGTTCAGTAGCATGTTTATTTATTTATTTACTTCTGAAATTTCTATGTACTTTTGTTCACAACTACTTTATTTAGGGGAACGATGTTCCCCTAACCAATTTCTTAAGGGAACACCGTTCTCCGTCGCCATCACCCACTTTCACTACTGACAGTAATGCATTATAATGTTATGTTTCCAATACAAACATGTTCATTTCCTAATGTAGCTTAGATAATGTTTTGCAGGAAAAGGCCAAATTTAGAATATACAGCAGACTCTTGATAAGTCAAATCCGACGTGGGTATGAAAAAAATTCACAAAAGCATCATGCACACAGGACACATACAGGGACCCCCCCCCCCCCCCCAAGTTATCAAGAATTTCATTTTATCAAAGCTCGAGGGTCGGCCGTAAATAGAAAGATAACAACAGAAGCATTAATGTAGTGATCGCAATACACATATAATAACAGATTTCCCCACTTTTTTTTTTGTCAATACAACAACTTCTGACAAAAGAAACTACAGCCTGTTCTGCACAAAAAATTAAAATTGACTGGCTGAGGCTAGGTGAATAGTGCACAAATTAATAAGTCAGTCAAATTCTCTTACTCACTTTTGCATGCTACATTAGGAAATGAGCATGCCCTACCCACACTCAATTAATTCCCGCATGGTTTTCCTGCTGCAAATACTTTGGAAAGTGAAGTCTGATGTGATGTATGTTAATAATATGCAGTCTCTTCACTATTTGAGAGATCAAAAATCATTGCTGTTGGCTCTGAACACTCGCTGTCATTTTTATCTGATCATCATTTTCAGTAGATTCTGTGAGTAAGATAAGAAGAAAAAGGATATTGTCACATGTCTCTTCTGTAGGCCTCAAAAAAATTTCAAAAAAAAAAAAAAACTTTCTATTTATAAAAATATTTTTTATAAATTATATACACAATTGAGTGTGTGTATTCACACATAAATACACACGTGAAAAAAAACCCCATTAACAACTAAATTAACATGTCACAATGATAGTTACTTTTGCCGTTCTATGCTTTATTATAAAGGGGAAAAACAAAAGCAAATGCGCATGAGTGGTAGCTAAAAGACCTTAGCTCCTTTCAAAAACATTGCGTGTGTGTGTGTGTTCCCAATACGCAATTAGAACTCTGAGAAACGAGACCCCCCCACCTCGCACACAAAAATTGTAGATAGATCACCCTTCACAAAAAACATTCATTGATAAAATCTGCTTGCCTTATTTCGCTGGTAAGAAAATATTTTAAAGATGACTTAAAAATATTAACACATGTATCTGTATCTTACATTAGCTTACAATTTTCCTAACAGATACTTTCCGGATATATCAAACTGTTCGGAAACGATGCTCAAACACATAGTTCTGAAATAAGAAACGTTTTGTGCAGCGGCCAGCGCGTAACTTCAACAGATGGCGCTAGTAACTCGCGTTACACAACACCACAGAGGAATCGAGGCGCAAGACGACAGCGATGCCCTGTCTGCTTTCAAAAGCATGGATGGGTCTTTTGAGTTAAGTCGTTAATCACAAGGTCGCTTCGTCGTGTGCCTATCGAGGCGATGGTTCGTCGACTGTTATGCGCTTCCTCTCGGGCGGCGATCGAAGACACCGAACGCTAACGCACGGCGCACATACATACTCCGTCAGCGACAGAATTAATTTCAATGAATACGACGGGAATTTAATATTCCGGTATGTTTGAATACCATTATCCTCGTTTATTTTTATTCAATGATTGCAGGCATTATTCAGTGGGTGTACATGGAATACCGAATACAACGGAATCGTAAAAGTCACACGTACAATCTTCATTTTGTTGCCTGTTCATATTACAATCGCTTTGCACGAAAAGGTGAGATTTATCACTTTTCAATAAATATATGTGCGATGCTTATAATTATGCATTTATTTCGCCAGCGCGCAATTAATTGTGTGTGTCTTAATTATAACTATCATTAAGTTACTGCTGACTTAATAAGGTAAGCAAAAGCTGTATTCTTACATTTTATGCAGTGTTCAAGGAGTTATTTTTGAAGTAATAATTGATTTGCGTTCGAATACCGTGTTTTTAACGCTAACTTTAAACGTGCGAAACAATTATATAATAGTTATTGCAAAATAGTTATATAACTAATAACGAGAAATTTTTGTGTGGGGAGAGCTTTGAACTTCCTCATGTTCATTGTCCTGCCATCAGCAAGAGTAGTTTTGCAATGCATGAGTGAGAGAATCTGAGGGGCTTTTGGTATCTGAGTGGGAAAGGGAGGTTTGGAGGTTGACCACGGTAGGACGAGGCCATCTCCAAGCACTAGCAAAGGAGAATGCGCGATTACAGATAGAGGAGAAAGAGCTAAAATTTGGTATCGATAACTCCTCAATGCTATTGCGTGAATTCACAGAAAAGAACTAGAATAGTAAACTAAAATATGGATATTTTTTTCATGCTAATTGGTAGTTATCTTTCCTCCAGCAATAATGACCCTGCAACTCGGTCACCGTTAAGCAAACTCTGATAATGCAATTTTAGCGGTTGCTCTGGCTTTTTTTAAAGTTTTTGCCAACTTACTCGCCAAATTAATGTTTTTTTGTTGTTGTTGTTTTTTGCGCCAAAGTGTTATAACAGTACAAAAAGGTAATCGCACGATTTTTTTTTTCGCAAATTGTTAAAATTGCGATCAGCAGTGCGACCCCTGCAACACCAAACAGAAACCATCGCTCTTCCCACGTTAATAACCGAGTCTCGGAAAAATTCTCATCGGCAGCCACCGGGAATCGAACCCAGGGTCTTCCAGTTACGCGCCAGACATGCTACCACTGCGGCCTCGAATTCTCCAATTAATTAATTCAAGGCAGTTCAGTTTTCTTTCTACTCCCCCTTCATATTTTAAATTTTAGTTTTTACATTTCGGCATGGAGAAATTGTTCGTTGGTGAAGTAAGTTTACAAAAGGGACAAAAATACAAAACAGGTTGAAAATGACATTTTATTTTGGCACTCAGTGGCTGACATAGCTAATTAAACATTGCATGGATTTAGAACCACACACTGGTACAAGTTGTGTATGTAATAACAGAATAGTAGGCAATGTGGGAAAGAGAATTAAAACAAAAAACAAAACAAACTTGTGGTATCATTAAAAACAATGTAAATGAGTTTCTACTTTTTCCTTTCAACTGGGAAAAAAATGAAACTAAGAAGCAGCAGATAAAATTTTTTCTTGCTTTTGAGGTACTTATAAACGAGCTTGATGGAGGCAACAAATAAAATGTGCTTTTGCTGAGCAGTCATTTTACCTCAGTTTTACTTCTTTCAAGAGCCAAAGAGGATGAAAAAGCAGTGAATGAGGAGAGTGTTTTTACGTAGTACCAGAAAACGGTAGGTTAACGACTTTCATCAAAATCCTTAGAGCCGTTTTCAAAACAAAATTTACATACATGCAAGAATTGCTCCTTTAATAGTATGGGATAAGGGCGATGGAATGGATCCCGATCCTATGTCGTGACCTTTGACCCTATTTCGTCCATTTTCAATAGGGTTCGTCCCCAGGTGGTCCCCTACCACATACTATAATTGCGTCGAAATCGAACCATTTTTACGCGAGTTATCGTGTCGACAGACGGACAAAGCTTGAGCATATACGCTTCTTCAACCTACGGTTGGAAAGCGTAAAAAAAAAGGAAGGGGGGGGGTCAAAAAATGTGCTCAGGTCTGCAATAAAAGGCCAATACTGCTTTATTCTGAAAACTGTTTTCACTTTGAAGACCACTCAATATAATTAAAATGTGAAAAAAAAAACCGAAAGATAAAGTCTGATAGGTGCTATTCCCAACTGGTGCAGCGAAGGCCCTCTTGAAGACAAACGTCTTGAAATATAGAACGAAACGCCCTATCTTCCATCAGGCCAATGTCTGATCTCGTATTTTTTGGTCACCAGGAAAAAATGGCTGGAACTCAGCTGAAATTTTCTGTTTTATCTGGCCTTATGACTTGAGATTCCCATTTATTCCGGTCTCTGCAGAACTAGCTCAATAAATAGAACTTTGCTTTTTTGGAAGCCTGAAAAAATCACCTCGACTAGTTCTTTTCTTCACATTTTACATGAAATCTTTATAGCAGTCAAGCTGGCCTTTGCTGCAGTTCTAGGTACTTTTTAAGTGGTCATAACTTCCCAAATATGAATATCAATAAAATTCCATAAAATCATGAAGTAACTGCACCACAGAAGGTAGGGGGCATAAGGGGTCCGAACTCCCCTTGAAATTTCATTTTCCCCTGACTGGGAGTCTTTCTACGAAAGAGAAAGATTTCTAGTTCACATATAAGTTACCATTTTTTTAGGAAGATTTCCTGGAGACCACCGGCACGCTATGTGGTTTTCTGGAAAATGCTTCAAGTACAATTTAAAAAATTGATTTTGCACAAATAAGTTGAATAGTTAACTCAGCGTTGTGTTTAAGTTGTTCTCTTTAAAAAATATCATTAAAGAATTCTTTAATTACATTTAAAAGCAATAACCAGGATGAGTTTTTTTCTGCCTTTCTCCCTCCTTGTGTTTTCTCCCCCCTAGTCGGATTGTATTCTACTCAAGATCAGAAAGACCAATGTGCTGCATCTGCCAAATGAATAACTGAAAAAAAAAAAAAAAACTCGAACACGATTTAAGCAATACTGTTTGTTTTATGCAGGTCTTTCTTCTCCTTTCTTGGAGTTTTGTAACATAGAAGATAAACATGCCTGGACAACTGTATGTGTGCTTCTACTGTGAGAACAGCATTTCTTGAAAGAAGAAAGAGAGTTCATGGATCAGGAGAATGACGAGAGTTGATGATATCATGATTAAAGTGAAAACCCTGAAATGGCAATGGGCTGGACATACTGCTATATAGCATTATGCATGCTTTTTATAATTGGGTTCAACTGTATATCTCAAAGGAGAAACAGTATTTTGACTTTACATCATCAGATGGAATGATGAAAACATGCCACACATAAGGATTGTGATCTGATGAACATACTCTTCCATAATAAGTGTTTTAATGGAGGGCATCAGCTGAAAAACAAAAACACCCATTAGCTAGAAATACATGCTTAAAAAGGCTTTATAAAATGGCCCATCATATTTTGTAAACTTCAGTAACCACATACTGCCAATTATGGTGGATTCACATGAAAATTTAGCAGCCATACCAAATGTGCACTTCCATGACAACAGCAGATTGCTGTACACACACACACACACTCTCTCTCTCTCTCTCTCTCTCTCTCTCTCTCTCTCTCTCTCTCTCTCTCTCTCTCTCTCTCTCTCTCTTTCTCTCTCTCACTTCAGCAAACCTTTACACAATTCCTTTAAAATTACTGCCCTTGCATTGTAAAGTAAAGCTAAAAACAAAAATTGTTCTGCATAAACATCCATTTAATGACTATTTCACTCCATACTGAATTTGTTTTGCAGACAGATGGGTAATGTACTTAAATAAAAGCCATGCAACATAATAAGCACCTTTTTATTTCTCATATAATTTCATGTCATTTATATTACTTCTTCTTAGCTCCTCTTATGTTTGTTCCTGCAATTCATATTCACAGAAACCTGACAGATTCATAACTATGAGTAAAACTTACCTTGTTTAGGAAATTTTTCTTTTTGACTTTGTTGACTACATTATTCTTTTTATTCTTAGGCTTGGTCTGCACCTTCTCCAGTTGTGGCAGTGTGGTGTCAATAACCCGTGACTCCTGCTGATCTTCAGGGAAAGCTTCAGACTTATCACATTTGTTGACTGTTTTCTGATAAGTGAAGAAAGGAAAAAATGTTATAGGTAGCTGACCAAGAAGAACAACTTATATTAATTTATATTAGACTGAAGATAATATATTCCAAACATTCATCACATGATGTATGGATATCATATAGAATATGCATCTTAACTTATATTTTTTATTTTCTCTTCTTCTTTCAGGCTCTTCCAAATAGGATTCACAGGGATATAATTATATGTATCCTGGAGACAAAATAACTAGCCAAAGACTTGTGCAAATGCTATATGATGAATACAAATACTCACTGGTGCAGCCCTGAAAAAAAAGTGGCCTGGCGCTCTGAAGATCAGCCCAGGCGTTATCAATTCCAGCAGGTATGGGTGGGGGGGGGGCAACAAACTTTTGAAATCAAATATATACTCTCTCTCTCTCTCTCTCTCTCTCTCTCTCTCTCTCTCTCTATATATATATATATATATATATATATATACACTGGCGGAAAGTGAAAAATGAACACCAAGAAGGGATTGGCGGACGATCATGAAATTTACATATGTTAATGGGGTCGAGTTTACGCAGGTGTGATGTTAATTTCGGGACCAACCGGTGAGCGCTTACGCCACAGCACGGCATAACATGCAAATTATCGTCGGTGGTATTTAAGGAGTACGGCGAAGTGAATGTAATCAGTCGTCGGCGTACGGACACGTGCGAAGACCCTGAAGAAGCTGCAATGCCTGGACATGACATGGAAGACATGCACGATTTCAGCAGTTATCGGACTTTGAGCGAGGTCGTCTAGTCGGACTCCGCGAGGCCGGGTGGTCGTATCGTCGTATTGTGGAGCGAATTGGACGGGAAGTATCGGTGGTGGTACGATGGTGGCGTAGATGGTCCGAGGAACATTCCAACACGAGAAGACGTGGAACCGGGAGTCACAGACGGACTGATGAGCAGACCGATCGACGCATAAGAAGAGCTGCGTTGTCAAGCAGAACATCCACTGCGACGCAAATCCGAGCTGCCGTTGCAGTCCGATAACTGCTGAAATCGTACACGTCTTCCATGTCCAGGCATTGCAGCTTCTTCAGGGTCTTCGCACGTGTCCGTACGCCGACGACTGATTACATTCACTTCGCCGTACTCCTTAAATACCACCGACGATAATTTGCATATTATGCCGTGCTGTGGCGAAAGCGCTCACCGGTTGGTCCCGAAATTAACATCACACCTACGTAAACTCGACCCCATTAACATATGTAAATTTCATGATCGTCCGCCAATTCCTTCTTGGTGTTCTTTTTTCACTTTCCGCCAGTGTATATATATTGACAACCATTGCCAAATTATGGGGAAGATTTGAGTTAGTTGCAGCAACGGGTCAAGTGCAATTTGAAATTTCAAAAACTTTGCAATACTCTATTGACAGAAACACAATACATGACTTTGATCAATGGCAATTCCTTGTCTTTGTCATTGATTACTTTCTTTGTACGGACTGTTTGGTACTCTTCACTGGCTATTCCTGAGGGTTTTTTTTTTTTTTTTTTTTTTTTTTTTTTATTGAGGGTTCAACGACCACCGTAAGCAACTCAATGGACTGTAAGCAGTTGCCCGCCCCTGATTTAGGGCCACTGGTTCCAGGAAAGGGAGGCAACCAGTGTCATAAGACAAACACAACATCCATGCCCCACTAAGATTTAAACCCAGACCCATCTTGGACGAAAGGTCAGAAGCCAGCGCTTAGACCACTGCGCTCTATTTCTAAGGTGGTTTCAGTAAACAAAATGCCTATGAATTTGTGCATAGCCAATGGGGGGGGGCAAAGAGGGGGAGGAAGTAAATAAAGAAAGAAAAAAAACTAGTTTAAGATTATTTGTGTTAAAAAAATGTTTATTCCGATAGACAATGATTAATTCTCCAGATTTGTCACCGTGTGACTACTTTCTATTCCTTAAATTAAAATTGCCTTTAAAATAAAGTTTCTCAAAAAATTCAAGACGTACAAGGAACTGTGGCATCAGCTCTTCACTCCATACAAAAAGATGACCTCGGCAAGTCCTTCCTTTCGTTGGTTAATCGTGCCGCTTCTTGTATTAACACAGGAGGAATGTACTTCGAACAAATATGAAGACATATAAAGAACTGTGACATCAGCTCTTCACTCCATACCAAAAGATGACCTCGGCAAGTCCTTCCTTTCGTTCGCTAATCGTGCCACTTCTTGTGTTAACACAGGAGGAATGTACTTCGAATAAATATGAAGACATACAAAGAACTGTGACATCAGCTCTTCACTCCATACCTAAAGATGACCTCTGCAAGCCCTTCCTTTCGTTGGCTGATCGTGCCACTTTTTGTTATTAACGCAGGAGGAAAGTACTTCGAATAAATATGAAGACATACAAAGAACTGTGACATCAGCTCTTCACTCCATACCAAAAGATGACCTCTGCAAGTCCTTCCTTTCGTTGGCTGATCGTGCCACTTTTTGTTATTAACGCAGGAGGAAAGTACTTCGAATAAATATGAAGACATACAAAGAACTGTGACATCAGCTCTTCACTCCATACCTAAAGATGACCTCTGCAAGCCCTTCCTTTCGTTGGCTGATCGTGCCACTTTTTGTTATTAACGCAGGAGGAAAGTACTTCGAATAAATATGAAGACATACAAAGAACTGTGACATCAGCTCTTCACTCCATACCTAAAAGATGACCTCTGCAAGTCCTTCCTTTCGTTAGCTGATCGTGCCACTTCTTGTGTCAACACAGGAGGAATGTACTTTGAATAAATATGAAGACATACAAAGAACTGTGACATCAGCTCTTCACTCCATACCAAAAGATGACCTCTGCAAGTCCTTCCTTTCGTTGGCTGATCGTGCCACTTCTTGTTATTAACGCAGGAGGAAAGTACTTCGAATAAAATACATTCACAAAGTTTTCATGCTTTTCTATTTAAAAAAAAAAATTCAGGCTCAATATTTAATTGCCGCCCTGTATATTTAGTGGTTATTGCAGTGCAGTACGTAATCCTTACGGATTTGAATTGTTCCCGTGCACTTAATTATTAGCTCTTTCTCAAAATAAAATTGCTGTCTAAGTTTCTGCATTTCCACGAACATGGAATTTAATAAATAATTTGTCAAATCTGAGAGGTCAAGACGCGCTGCTCCTACGAGACAAAAACTAGTTGATAAAGGCTTCATTAATCAATTCGGATATCTTGACATGACAGAGCAGACAAGTCAATTTACGGGCAAGGCGAAGGGATTGGACAAAGACTCCAAGGATTACAGCGAACTGTTTTAACCATGATGAAGTGCCGAAAATAAGAACCGATAAATAACTTTGTCGTTGTCAAGAGACTTCACTCCAAAAAGAAAGTAATCTCGCAACTATCGGCGAGAGAGTCTCGCACATTTTTTTTTTTTTTTTTTTTTTTTTTGCTAGGATTACCATTAGTTCGTATCCTTTGAAAGAAAATAACTCCTTGCAGGAGGAAAGGCAGGGAAACGTAGTTTATTAACAAACAAAAAGCACAGTTCTACAATTCTCACAAAAGGATCTCGCGAGAAAATGGTTTGCCCACCTCCCAAACAAAGGTTCGAAATAAATAAAATTACGCTGAGCATTTAGTTTATTGTTCCTTCAACGTAATCGAGTCTGATTTAAGTGCTCTACAAGATTCGATTGTGGACGACATTAAAACAACATTGAAGCTGCGATCTAGCCCGGTGGCGCAGTGGTCTAAGCGATGGCCTCTGATCATTCGTCCGAAAGGGGTCTGGGTTCGAATCCCGGTGAGGCATGGATGTTGTGTTTGTCTTACGTCACTGGGTTTCTCCCTTCCCTGAAACCAGTGGCCCTAAATTAGGGACGGGCGACTGCTTATAGCTTACTGAGTTGCTCACGGGTGGTTAAATCTCCATTTAAAAAAAAAAAAAAAAAAAGAAGCTGTGATCTAAATTTTCGCCGAAACGAGATCGAAAGTAAAGTTATTGAAAGAAACAGGCTGCTTACAAATTAAAGCTATATTTTAAACATTAAAGGAAACTAAGACTAATAGAAACGATTTCTGAACATGCCAACACTAAAGCAATTTATTGGGGCGGTTTTTTCTTCTTGCCTGGATCGTGTCTGCAACCCTCAAAACTAGGGAAGTATACAAAATGACGTATGTAATACTCAGGACCGTAGCAAGCTTTTCTTATCCACAACGATGTTTAGATATGATGTGCCAGTCAGACGTTGATCAACACGAATTAAAGGGCCCAAAGCATGCCAGGAAAACATTCCCCAAACCATAACGTTGCCTCCACCAGCTTAAAGGGTTGTAGCAATGCATTTAGGGTCCATGCTTTTGTGCCGTTTCCGCCAAATTCTCACTCGACGATCGGCATGGTTCAACTGAAAACGTGATTCATCGGACCACATAATTTGTTTCCAATTATCGACTGTCCAATCCTTGTGCTCCTGTGCGAACTGGAGACGTTTTCTCTTGTTAACTGTAGACAGCAAAGGTGTTCGAACAGGCCTTCGGCTGCCACATCCCATCCGATGCAGTGTACGGCGAACAGTGCGTGCAGAAATCATTTGAGAGGATCCTTGATTAAGATGGTCTGTAATTTGCTGCACTGTTGCCTTTCTGTTGTCTGTTACCAGTCTGGACACTCCGTTCCGCCAGAGCAGTCACTAGTCGATGACAACCACACTTTGCACGTAGAGACCCAGTTTTTTGGCTGACAGTCCAGTCTTTAAACACTTTAACAACAGCTGTTCTGGAACATTTCACGAATGCGGCGGTTTCAGTGACACTCGCTCCATGGCTCCGAGCTCCTACAATCATCCCACGTTGAAAGTCCGTCAAATCGCATTTTTTACCCATCTCGTCACCCAAAAAATCACTTTACTACTGTCGCAAGCACTAAGCTTTCCCTTTTTATACTAGCCTCGCCCTCTGACGGCAACAGCGTGCAGCCATAGCTCGTTTGTTTAAAACTGTCAGGTGGTCATAATAAAGTGGCCACTCAGTGTATAAGGAACAGGTAAAGTTGTCTTTAAAAAGCAATTATATAAATATGCTTAACTAAAGGCGCTAGATTAATATTGATGGGTGGGCAGTGGCGGATTTAGAGTTATCGGGGTCGTAAGGACAGCATCGGTTTGCTACCCTAGCCTGTTCCCTATCCTCGAAAAATAACATTTTTATTGACGCATACTCTTCTGCCCACCTTTTTACTTTCTCATATTAATGTAAGAAAAAGTATTTACTGTCCGTTATCTTAGAAAAATAACCTTTTATTGCCGCTTATTCCTCTGCCTACATTTCTATTCTCTCTTATTAGTGTGAGAGGAAGTATTGTAACAACAGAATACATGACCTCGAGATTTCAACAGAAATGCCCATTTTGGGTTCTCCCTAACATGATTTTCACGTCGGTGTCAATCTGTCGGTGTGTGTGGTTTGTTACCGCTATAACTCAGAAACTGTTACATCTATCAAGACGAAATTTATTATTTTGTGGTTACCCTGATGGAGAAGAAATAGCGGAATTACAAGTGGGATAGCCTTTGTTAAGGAAGAAAAGTCGAAACTTGTACACTATATTGACAAAAGTCACCGGACACCCCTTCAAAAGCAAATGAACGGATCCGCTGCGTTGTTAAGATGCGCGGTACAGCTGCAAACGGTATAAAAACAAACCTGCAGCTGACCGCGATCCTATCGCACTGTGAGGTTGAGTGAAAATGTCACGGCGGGAGAGAACTGACTTTGAGAAAGGAAAGATTGTTGGGTGTTATATTAGTGGGTTGTCCATAAGAAAAACCGAAAGGCGTTTAAACATACCTTAGTCAACTGTTTTGGATGTACTGAATAAGTAGAAGACAGATGGCGTGCCTGAAGCGGCAAAACGTACAGGCAGACCAAAGAAAATCAGTGATAGAGGACGTCGAAGCCTCAGGAGAGTCGTTACAGCTAATTGACGGAGTACTACTGCACAAGACAGGTGAGTAAAAATGTTGGAACCTCGGTATGTATACGTACCATTTGCAGAACTTCATTCCATGGGTTACTGTGGTCATGCGGCTGCTCATAAGCCTTTCATCTCCACTCGGAATGCTACTCGTCGTTTAGCATGTTGTAAAGAACACTTATCGTGGACCGTAGACCAATGGAAACGGGTCCTGTGGACTGATGAATCCAGATACACGATCCATCAGTCTGACGGCCGTGTGTGGGTATGGCGGCAGCCGAGTGAACGCTATTTACCACAGTGTACTGTTCCTACAGTCAAGTTTCGAGATGGCAGTGTACTCGTGTGGGGGCGTTTTTCGTGGTATGATCCCGACTAATTGGTTATCATGGACAAACCTGTTAACCAGCACGTCTACCTCGATATTTTGGACAATTATGCCCTACCAACTCTGTGGCAATACTATGGAACCGAGCTTTGTTGGTACCAGCAGGATAATGCACCGAGCCATAAAGCAAGGACTGTTACGGCGTATAATTCCGTATCGTGTGTGGACTGGCCAGCACAGATACCTGATCTTAATCCCATAGAGTACCTTTGGGATGAATTAGAGCGCCGCACAAGAAGTTTGGGACCAAGGCTTACTTCTAAGCAACAGTCAGCGGCAGCATTATGTACTGAATGGAAGCGCATACCTATCGCTGTGTTCCAAAACCTTGTCGAAAGCATGTCTCGAAGGGTCAGTCCATGCATTAAGGCCAAAGGTGGACCGACACCGTGCTAATGTATGTCAATAAATGCCATGTTGTGTTTCTCTTCTAGCTGTCCGGTGACTTTTGTCAATATAGTGTATAAGGATGGTCGCTGAAGCACAGTACTACTAGCATTTATCATGTTACATACGGTTATTTATGGCGCCGCTTTAATTAACACTTAAACTACATGCAGTGTCGGATCTGCTATCGCATATCATGAGATTCAACCCCACTTGCCCCCTAAAGAGCATAAACATGGAAGAAATCGATTCGAGTTCTTGTAAAAACAGCTTCTCCAATGCTTCTTTACTCGTGTGCAAAGATGGAAACGGGTCACGGTTCAACAATTTCTTGCGGGTCAAGGTGTTCCTGACCCGATTTCGACCCAGTTTAATTTCCGTTTTATTTCTGAATAGTGAAAAAAATGCGTACTATGGAATTTTGTGCTCGATACTGGTGCCAGCGGGGTGAAAAATGATTTGCCATACAAAAATTTGCTGTCTCTTTCTTAAAGCAACGAAGATCTACACCGACCAACAATATGACGCCGACGCTAGACTTAGCGATACCATATCGCAAAACGATACTTCCTTTGCGTTTTGCGTTTGTTTTCAATGCGATTGTCGGGACCAAGGTACAGGCAAAGGCCTGTCGCCTGCTTCTCTGGTGATTCACTTTCTCACACCCCGCGTGTCACATTGTAAGACTGAGAGTTACTTTTCACATCGCATCTTTTGCAGCATTAGTTTTCGTTTGACGTGCTAACATCCCATTCCATAGCATGTCGTGTCGGAATTAATGCCTTATTTGTTAATATGGATGAATTTAATAGTAAGGAGACTGGAAGAGGCGTCGAGGCCAACAAATACGTGTTTTAAAACAAAATGGGGAAGAGTGAATACTGGAAGTTGTTTCGTCTCATTAAGAAACCAGAATATGTTTCACAGCAACATCAATTTTCACAAGCTTGTGATGAGTTGAAAGTTTCCAAAATGTGGATGCTGGTTTCATGACTGCTCCCTCCTCCTGAGGGGCAATGATAGCATCTGAGGTAACTCCCTCCATAGCTACCCTATGAACTACAATGCATTGCTCTGGTTTGCCTTGTGGTTTGCCGCGTTTGTTTCATTTCATAGTCCGTTTGCACTTAATACGTTCTATCGTCTCGTTTTTTGTCAACTATGCTAAACTTTGTACACTGGTGTAGAATGACTATAACTGGGCCACAGAAATAGAGCAAGACCCAGACACGGGTGCTTAGATGAAATAAAAATAATTTCGGAATGAGAATGGAAATCAAAATCCGAAGACAGACAAATGGAAAGAAATGTGCAAGTGCTACAGGGCTGTTCACCGAGTTTGTTTCAGTGCCCTGTCTCAAGTGTTCGTTAGACGTTCCCTAGTAAAGGATTCAGAAAATCTGTGGTTTTACCTGTATTTTTACCCGTTGGTGAAAACAAATAAATAAAACATCAGCTAAAATTAAGATTCTTTTGTAGTGAAGAATATGTTTATTCCGTGAAGTTATGGGGAAGATCTTTCAGCTTCGTCCTGATTTCTTTGTGCACTGCCTGGCCAAATTACAAGTCGTGCATGTTAATCCTTCGTGGGACCACCTTTAGTACGAATTACAGCACGCATTCGGCGTAGCATGGTGTCTATGAGTTTATGCACTGTCTCCCCACTGATTTGTGGCCAGCTTTACAGTAACATTTCGCCAAAGTCCTTGGTTGATGACGGAAGAGTGGAATTACTTCTTAGATTCTTCTCCAGTATATCCCACAGACCCACAATGGGGTTAAGGTCAGGACTTTGCGGTGGCCAATTCAAGTGTGCGAATGATGCGCTTCGTACTCCTCGAACCAATCTTTCACAATTCTAGCGCGATGAATCGTGGCATTGTCATCCTGGAATAGGCCATTGATTGCCTTGAGGGAAGAAAAAATCCATTGATGGAATAAGGTGGTCATTCAGTATGCTGAGATACTCGGGTGACTTCATTTTATTGCTGTATAGTATTGCTGTGCCTAGACCAGCCGAACAGAAGCAACCCCAGATCATAACACTTCCTCCTAGGCCCGTACAGTGGGTACAGTACAGGATGGGTCCAATATTTCATGCGGATCCCTTCGAACCCTAATTCGTCCATCATGTTGGAACAGAGTATACCTCGACGCATCAGACCACATGACTCTCCTCCATTGCTCAGCAGTCCAATCTTTATGTCCGTGGCGAATTGGAGTCTCCCGATTACTCTCACTAACCAGTGGTTTCCTTTTTGCAAGTTAAATCCCAGTCCTTTAAGTTCCCGTCTCATCGGGCGAGTGGAAATGGTCTCGCTTCCACTATTGAACATGGTTGTGAGTTCTAGTGTCGTTTTTTTTTTTTTTTTTGTTGTTTTTTGTGATGCGATTTCACTAAGCGTTTTATTTATCTTCGGTCACGATTATTCAAGACTGTTTTCCGACCACACATTTTCCGCGAAGTTGATGTTTCACAGCCACGGTTTAATAATGCGTTGGACAGTTCGTAATCCGGTGCCAGTGATTTCAGAAATCTCCATGCAGGTCTTCTGCCCTTGCCACGGGGGCCAATAATTTGGCCCTTTGTGCACTCTGTCACATCTTTTCCGCGACCGCATATAACCGTCTTCCGCCATGGTCGCTTAGAACTGATGAGCTGCACGCTCATCCCATTCCATTTAAAGGTTGTATTGGCAGCAGCATTATGCAAATATTCGAAATGCTTCAGCAGTCATGTCCTCCTTAGTATTTGCATGTTTCCATTCACACAGGGACTTTTTTTTTTTTTTTTTTTTTGTGGTCAGGCAGTGTATTATTGATGATCCGTTTTCTGCCTATTGCTCTATTGGGCTGCTTTCTCAGTTATCTCGCTGCAAAAGTTACTTTCTCCCATTTCGTTTTTCATTCTGTATAGAAGATAGCAGACATTCCCGTCTCCTGCCATCTTCACGACCCGGAGGAAAATGTTACCAACCCGCCCTCTTCCAGAGCCAAGATTAGAAGTCCCTTGCTTTTGTTCATTCTCATCTCGGCCACTCCGTGACTCCCACCTTTACACCTTTAATTACACCTCTATCTTAACAACTTACTCCCTCTGCACTCCCTGACCTACCAACTGTTCTTCGGTCCACAGTGAAAATTGCAGCTGTGAGAATTTCTTGACACCCTCCTACCAAGATTACCCCCCCCCCCCCTTGTAACCTAGCAGAGTAACAGTAATAAAATCGAACCTGGCCATTTCCTCGTATCGGACAGTTGAGAAACGAAAGTGTCTTGCATCATAAACGCAGCTGCACGGAATTGGGTAGAAAAAGATCGTCTCCAAATAAGCGCTAAAAGAAAAAAGGGAGATAGATGATTTCAACTCGCAATATTCGAAAAGGTGATTAAAGTTTACCGTTGTTAAAATCTATTATACCTGGGTACAGAAAACAGTGGACCCAAACAGGCTGACAAGAAGTGCGTGACACCAAAGAACAGTAAGGTCCAGACAAAGATCGTTGGATGAAATTAAATGAATTAGAAGGAAAGAAGAGATATCAAGAGCCGATGACAGACATAACTAGTAGAGGCATACGGGGGAAGGCCTTTGTCTCGCAGTGGACAGAACCAGGTTGACAAGAACTGAAGGTCACAGGAAAAAAGGAGACTGACAGAGATGGTTGGATGAGATAAAGAAAAATTTCAAAAACAAGGGGTGGATGGTGATCCAGAGAAAAACCAACTGGAAAGGAACGGGGGAGGCCTTCGTTCAGTAGTGGAACGAACTAAGCTGACAGAAAGTTACTGACACATATACATATAAGTCAGCGGTTGAAAACAAATTGTTGGAACCTTTCGATTTTAGTAGCACATTTTGGTGACATGCATTTTTGCTCCCTATAAAAAATCAAATACACAGCGATTTTTGTTTCTTCGCTCCCTACTGTAGCATTTACATTCTAGCTCAGTCCGATCAAAAATTTAGATGGCACAACAATGATCGCACCAGGAAGTGTCTCACTCGTGAGGTTACGCGAATTTTATTTTTGCATTATGTAGTACTTCATCTGCGTGCTAAATCAAGGATTTTGTCACTGCGTTGTTCATTGCTTTGTAGATCTGTTCGCAGTAACTAAGGAGTGCTTAAAAGCTGCACTCGAAAGATCGATGACCTGACACCAGACTTTGGAAACGACACATGCTGGAGCGATTCCAATCAAAACCTATGCTACGTATACAAGTGGCCAAGGAAAACGATCAAAACAACAGGCAATTTAGCTGGCACGCTGTGTATTAAAACAGCTCCCGACGAACAAAGATTTAGTGCAAAGACAGAACGGGAGAGGGGGGACGCAGCGACAGCTGGAGAAGATGCAGATAGGTACAAAAAATACGAATTCCAATTTTACGAAGTACGTGTAAGCACACCAGAAATTTTATTTTACTGAAAATGTGATGCGATGAATGAAGTGAATGTGCTGTAAAAGTGACTTTCTTTTTAACTTGGTTATTGGGCTTAAATTTCTAAACACACTTTCTTTCGTGCGTGGGGGGGGGGGGAGAGAACAGAAAAAAAAACTTAAAATCGCCTGGCCTCAACATTATAAAATTATTTTTCTAGTATTTGCACGCAGACACGAAGGCAAGAGACATAAATAAATACACAAATTAGAAGCGATTGTATTTGAAACATGTGCTATATAAAATGTACAGGGGGTTGACAACGAAACTGAAACACATGCACTGTAAAAAATTCACTGTAGATTTTACGGTTTTAAACCGTTTTCCAGGGTGTCAACCAAAACCGTAAAATCTACAGTTTTATGCAGTGTTAGAGCAAAGCTATAGCTTTGCTCCTGGAAAACGGTTTAAAACCGCAAAATCTACAGTCAATTTTTTACAGTGTGGGTTTAGGACACAACAATTTACTAGTACGGTATAGGGCCTCCTTTGGAGGCCAATACAGCTGTAATTCGTCGTGAGAAGTACCGATACACGAGTCCTGTACAGTGGCCAAAGGGATTTGAAGCCATCCCTCTTGCAGAAAAGTGGCTAGTTCCAGACGGGATGCTGGTGGATGAAAAACGTTTATCGACTAGCTCCTCTAGAACACCCTAGAGTGGCTCAATAATGTTCAAGTCGGGTGACTGCGCAGACCATGATTGACAGATGTTCAACATAACTTTCATGCACAGTAAACCACTCTTCCACTAGTTTGTCTCTGTGCGTTATCTTCCTGATAGACGACACCACCGTCAGGGTACAATATTTGAACTGTTGGGTGCACTTGGTCCTCCAGAATTGTCCGAATAGTCCTTGGCAATGATGTGCCCCCTCAAGAACAATCAGCGGGACGACAGACTGCAATGACATTGCGGCCCAAACCATCACCAATCCACCTCAGTGCAGCACTGTAGGCAATAAACAGTCCACGTGGTAAGCCTGTGAGGGATGTCCTCACACGTAAACTCTCCCGGTTGTGGGAAAGACAGTGAAGGGCGATTCAACGGAGAACAATACACTTTTCATCTTGTCCAACGTCCACGATTTGCGCTGCATTGCAACCGACGTTTGGCATTCACACTGGTGATCCAGGGTTCGGCGATAGCAACAAGACCGTGAATGTTGAACCCAGTGAAGCTCCCGACGAACAGTTTTGATGGAAACAGGTGAGTCGCGGTGCTTATTCAACTCTGCGGTGAGATTGGCAGCTGTGGTTTTATGGCTACCATCCGTGTTAGCACCCGGACGTCCCTGTCAGACAGCTTTCTCTTACCTCGACAGTTACTCTGCTGGTATGCCGACATGACCCTGGATACTGTGGCTCACGATACACCACAAAGACTTGCTGTCTTGGACACAGATGCACCAGCGAGACGCGAGCCAACAATCTGTCCTCTTTGAAACTCGAATATGTCTCACATTATGTAGTGTGTGGATCGCACTTTTTGACATCCAGCTGTGCTACTGCTCTGCTAACGCAACCTTCACACACCGCTCTCGTTGATCGACTGCGAAATAGATGCCGGCTGGCCACCAGGTAGCGCGTACAGCGGCGTGACACGTGGGTGCTATTTGCGCAGGTGTTTCAGTTGCGTAGTCCACCCCCTGTAGATTCCTTATCTACTAAACACGAACAAATTGCCCGGGAAAAACTGCAAGACACAAGATTCTTTTTCCAGAATACTAAAATGAAAAACAAATCTGCGTTTATTGCAAAATTGAGGTATTTTCTAAAAAAAAAAAAAAAAAAGAAAAACGGATTTAAAAAAAATCAAGTGGAACGACTGATTATTTCTGGTGTCGCACGTAATAAATCTGAATGTTTAACTTCACATTACTTCTGTAAACGGAAACTTTTCTATAGCAAAATCATATTTCGGGTAATTTTAATGGTCATAACATTCGGAAAGCGTTTGGATAAAAAACAATATATTTAACCCGAGGAGGGATTTCTGAACAAAATTTAAAAAACAAGGAATGGTTTCATTCACATACTGCTACTTTTTCATAACTGCATTTTCTTGAATTTCAAATATAACTCATTTGAAAAAATCAGTACCCAGATTTTTAAGACAATAGTTCTCCTTAATGTAACAACAACAAAACACAACTGGAAAATTGTTTTAAAAAAGATGGGGAAATAACTTTTGTGATTGTGAAAATAGGCGAAGTATTTTTACATACATGAGACTGATGAAGGAAAAAAAAAGCTGAACTTTTTTTAACCGAACGGGTAAAAAATAAGAACGTGCTGCGAAACAGTGTGAATATAACGCAGCCTGAGCAAGACAAAATTGTTCACTGAAATTTATTATGTAAATATTAGGCTGGAGCACGTCACTGTATTAATATATATCTTTATAGTATATATATATATATATATATATATATATATATATATATATATATTTCATTTAACAGCAACACAGGATAAATGTAACATCGCGGAGAAAAAAATGACAACTACCGGCGAAATCTACGCTCTGTCCAACTTCCATTTTAGGAAAGTTTTCCTCCAGTTTGAAGCTACAGAACAAATATTCACGGAATAAAATTATATTTAACAACATTACTGGGTAGAAGAAACATTGTGAGAAAAAGGATTACGATTACAGGAGAAACCTTCACTCCGTCTAACTTCCGTTTCCAAAAGTTTTTAAAGTCGGAATTCTGCCCATCGACAGAAAACGACCCCCCCCCCAATTTTCTGTTCAGTTCTGCATCGATCTCGAGAACCATAGAAATGATGATGGAAATGGAATTCTTCGAATCCACCGAAGAATCGCATGCCTGAAGATCACAGGGAAATTTTCGTGCCAACTTATGTTTTCGGAATTTTTCTTGTTTTCAAGCTGAAATGCAAATATTATGGAATAAAATTATATTTAACAATAATACTGTGCAGAAGAAACACCGTGAGAAAAAGAAATCATGATTACGGGAAATTTTTTCCCTCCGTTTAACTTTCGTTTTCGAAAGTTTTAAAAAACGAAATACCATCTCCAGATCAAAAAACGACCCCCGCCCCCCAACAAATCCTCCAAAATGTCTCTTCAGTTTTGCATCGATCTCGAGAATATAACCCAAATGATGACAAAAAAATATAAAAAAAATAAATAAATAAATATATAAATAAAAAATAAAAAACGAAATTCCGCGAATTCGCGGAAGAATCTCATATATGATTTTTAGTAGTGCAAAGCACAATTAACAAAAACCGGGTGCAAAGTAAGGTATTTTCCGTACAAAAAATGGGTTTTCAGTAAACAAGAGTAAACAAGACACCTTCTCAGGATAAATGTATGCAGAAAATCTTGACACAAAAGCATTGAGAACGTCATAATTTAAGCGGATAAGCGCGCTTTTTTGTCATTCTTCACGATATCGGTTTTACAATGTATTTAACATCCTGTAGAATGGTAATTATCGGAATAGAATGATAATTACAGGAGTTTTAGAACTTACGAGACTAACATAAAACCACAGAAAGAAGTTTTGGTCACTGGTTAAGTATTTTTAGTTCAACACAACGAGTGACGCGAATCAATTTTTATTGGACGCGCGTTTTGTTTGCCCAATTTTTAGATTTGCATAACAAAAACTACACGTCCTTGCATAATTTCTTACACAATACTGAACCACTCTCTGTCCTTCCCTCTCAGAGTGTATATATCATCATCATTATCTATCTACTGTAGGTTGAAGGACTTCCCAAGCTTCTTCCACAGCTTTCTATCTTGAGCCAGTCTCCTCCATGTCACCCCGACATGCTTTCGAATTTCATCCGTTCTGGTTCTACAAAAAATCGTAGGAAGAGGCAAAACCAAATGCGGAGTTCAATTACAAATCATTTTTGAGCGACGACTTTACTTACCCAAGCTCGAAAGCATTTCGTTTGTGCCAAACATCCACGCCTCAGCGGGATTCGAATCTGGACCCATCTCGGACGAATGGTCAGAAGCCAGCGCTTAGACCACTGCGCCGCCTGGGGCGGCCACAATAAATTAATAAATCTTGTTTTCTATCAGTTAATCTTTAAGGGAAAAAGAAAATAATTGGCACTGAATAATGATTTGTTTACCCTGAAAGCCATAGCTTCCCCAAAATAGAAAACAAGATTATTAATTTATTGATAATGAGCTACTACTAATCAGATAATTTTCATGCTGCTGTCTTTTCTGCTAGGCGGAAAATATTTTGACATAAAAATTCTTCTCGGGCGAACATAGCGAAAAAAAAAAAAAAAAAAAAAAAACATCAGTCAATTTTTTATTGTTATTATTTTTTATTTTTATTTTTGCGACAGCCTTGGCCAACACACTGACTTCCTTAGCACTGACACTGCATGTCTTATTCAACGATTCGAATCCAGGCTTAGCAGCACATGAACTCGGAAATCCGCACGCTAGGCCACTCAAATTACTGATGATTCTGTTCCGAAACAGCCATCTCATCACCTTTGTTTGTTTGTACTGAGGTTTAACGACCACCAAGAGCAACTCTTAGAACTGTAAGCAGTCGCCTGCCCCTAATTTGAGGCCATTGATTCCAGGGAAGGGAGATAGCCAGCGTCGTAGAACAAACACACCACCCATTCCTGATCCGGGAATCGAACTCGCGGACCAGCTCGAACGCAACTCACCGTTACGAGTCATTTAAATTCACAGCGTTAAGTATTCTGGTAAGGAATAAATCCTGGTAAAATAAATAAATAAATAAAACCATACAAGACAGAGTCAAAAAAATTACCAGCTTCTATCTCAGACAGCGATGCTCAATTAATGCCTGAATCTCCTTTCGGTGGAAAAGCGACGTATACCAAACACGAAAAACTGTATTATCAGTTAGTCGCACTTGTATTATCGGTTTTATATATCTACACCATCAGCGTTCGAATTACCTAGTGGTCTGCTGGCCACTGGCCAGTAAAACTTCTGACGGACCCCTGAATTATTCTTTATCTCAAAGACTACAGTCTTGTGACACTTATATATACACTGCTGGACAATTGCTAAGGACGGATCATAAACGGCTATATAGCGCAAAAAAAGTAAGTGTGGTTGGATGCAAAGTGAAATAAAATAATGTCCGAATGCCAGGACATTACAAGAAAGACAATTTATTGTGCTCTGAAATCCAGAAGGCTTTGGAACGTGTTCAAGGGACAAACAGGCCATTTTGTGCAGAATACGTAAACGTGGAAAAAATGCAATTACCGTCCGCAGGCGTTCCGGCGTAAGATGTCAATACGGGATATGGTCACCATGGAGGGCGACGCAAGATTCCACACGTCGTGTCATGCTTTGCACAACATTATCAAGCAGCTGTTGGGGTAATTTATCCCATTCCTCTGTCAGTGCACGGATGAGGGTGTCCTTGTTTATTGGAGGGCATTGGCGACCAGCAAGACTCCTCCCCAAAGCATCCCACACATTTTCAATGGGATTCAGATCTGGAGAACGTGCTGGCCATACGAGGCGCTAAATATCCTTGCTCTCAAGACACTCCTGGACAGCGACTGTTCGATGACATGTTGCGTTGTCGTCCATGAAAATGAATCTATCACCGACAGCACCACGGAACATACGAACATGAGGTAGCAGAACATCATTAATGTATCGTTGGCCAGTCATAGTCCCAGTTGGATGCACATAGAGGGACGTACGGCCATTGATCATGATGCCAGCCCATATACCATGACACTACATGTCGGATATCGGTCTATTTCCTGTATGTTTGCTGGACAATATGCAGCACCACTATCACGCCAGATCAGTTGTCGTCGACAATCAGACGATAGACTGTATCTACTCTCATCTGAGAAGAGGACAGCAGATCAGTCGTTATCAGTCCAATTGCGATGTTGATGGCACCATTGCAAACGGGTGATTTTTTTACGTCTGGACAATGGGATGCACACAACAGGACGGCGGGCGTATAGTCCTCCTTCATGCAAACGTCGGGCGACAGTTTTTCGGGAGATGCGCTTGCCAGTAGCAGCCATAAACTGATTTGCTACCTCACTAGCTGTGTTGCGCCGGTGTCTTTTTGTTGATAGCACTATGTAGCGATCTTCTGCAGGTGTCGTGCTGCGAACACGACCTCCCCCGTGACGTATGCTACACTCTCCATTTGTTTGAAATGATTTCCAAAGCCTTGAAACAACACTGTGGCTGACGTCGAACTCCCTGGCAACATCTGTTATTTTTCGCCCTTCTTCAATCTTGTCAATAATACGGCCACGCGTAAAATCATCTAGGTGATGTCGGGAAGATATACTGAAAATTGCAAGTTCGTCAATTGATTCTTTCCCTTTCAACTTTGCGTTTGAACAACAACGGTCAATACGCGTCAAATCCTTTAAATCTCTTATCAGCGCTATGACGTGACGAACAAGTTCGGCAATCCAAAATTTGCATACGCACAACACGTCTTACTGTATCCCGCACTTATGCTAATTTCCACATTTTCCTGCCTTCCATTTTATGGTTGCTATCGTTGCTATTGTCATCCGTCCTTAGCAATTGTCCGGCAGTGTATATATATTAAGGTAATATATAACGAAGTAAATTTCTCCGTCATTTTTATCCGGGCCAGGATTCGAACCCGGGTCCACTCATTCCGGAATAAGTTGCTCTACCAATTGAGCTACGCGGACATTTTATTCTGATTCCTATCTGCCTTTATGTCGTGTGCGTCCTTCTGGCAGGTACGTCACATCGTCTGGTACGTTACATCATCTCCCCCTTATTTTTTTATTTTTTTTTTTTCGAAGTGCTGCTCTTATTTTTCCTATCTCGCGGTGTGAAAATAACATCACACCATTGCGAGATTGTGAACGGTCGGGTCATCCGGATAGTTCGGGCGCCATTATAACGAAGTAAATTTCTCCGTCATTTTTATCCGCGCCAGGATTCGAACCCGGGTCCACTCATTCCGGAATAAGTTGCTCTACCAATTGAGCTACGCGGACATTTTATTCTGATTCCTATCTGCCTTTATGTCGTGTGCGTCCTTCTGGCAGGTACGTCACATCTCCTGGTACGTTACAAATACAACGTAGTTTGTCACAATTATTTATTTTTCAAGCCGACCATGGTTTCCCTGGGTATTGATCTAGCTTCATCTGGACGAATGGCACGTAAATATTCAAATTGTATATGACATCATAAATGGTGTTTACAGTCACGTGTTTTGGTTAGATGCTTCCACGCGCTTGATAGAAATGGCGTGGATGTCATGTAATTAACAAGTTGCGAAGACTTCTGATATATATGGAAAGCTTCCAAAATATCAAGTTTGGTGGTTGAATCTGGCTTGTCAATTAGTTTTGCTTCTTCAAAGAGAATTTTGTGGTCCTTTTCGTAACAGTGTTTAGCCATCGATGACTTATTTAGGTCACAATTCCGAATGTAGGTCTTGTGCTCCTTCAATCGAAAACGCAAGGCCTGGGTCTGTCCTATATACGAAGCGCCACATTCACATGTAATTTGATAAATTCCCCAAGAGTTTTTGTCTTCAACATAGTCCTTTGATCCTAAAAATCTCATTTTGTTTATGGGTTTAAAAATCACCTTACAATTTAGGGTTTTGAGAAATTTTGTAATTTTGAAGGCAATGGCACGGCAAAATGGAATATAATGGCAAAATTCTCACGCAATGGGCGCATCACAGGAATTAACGTGGATATAGGCTTCGGTTTCCCAAATTTTGTTGGAGCCTTGTCTATAATGGAAGGGTTGTATCCTCGCTCTACTGCAACACGTTTGAGGAAATAAAGTTCTTTTTCCAAACTGTCTTTATCTGAACATATATGTATCGCGCGATATACGCAAGTGAAAAAAGACGCTGAGTTTTTGTTGATAAGGGTGATTGGACTTGGCATGTGGAGGTGAAAAAATAGCAGAAGGCTTCCGATAAATTGTGGTTGCGAGAGATCCATTTAAGCGAGTTACCAGGACGTCAAGGAATGGTAGGAATCCGTTATTTTCAGTTTCGTAGCTGAATTGAATGTGAGGATCAATGGAATTTATAAGATTGATTAATTCCGGAATTTCAGAATGTTTTCCCTTCCATAGAACGAAAGTATCGTCTACATATCGTATCCACAAGTCAAATTTCACAAGTTTGAAAAGTTTTTCTTCAAATCGACGCATGTAGATTTCACATAATATAGGTGACAGTGGGCTGCCCATGGCTAGACTTTCCGTCTGTTCATAAAACGTTCCACGGAAAGTAAATCTGTTCTGTTTTATGCAAATGTCCACTAGTCTTGTTATTTCCTCAACTTCAGGTTGGCTGTAATGATGCCCTACAAGACTTGATTTTAGGGATTCCAGAGCTCCTTTTACTGGAACATTGGTGAACATAGACACCACATCAAAGTATAGCATTAGTTGATCAAAGTAGGGGTGTAGTTTGAGTCGATTGGTAAACTCAATGGAATTTTCCACAGATGTTTCGTTTGGAGAGGCCAATGTAGATTAATTTTGAAGATAAGAACTTCGATAACTTATAAGCTGCTGTGCCGATATTACTTACTATAAGGCCGGAAAGGAATTCAAGATTTAAGTATTTTAGGGAGAGCATAGAATCTCGCACAATGGGCGTATGAAGGTTTAAGTTTGTTTTTTATGTTTTGGTTCAGAGTTCCTGATCAATTTCTGTATTTCTTTCAATTGTTTATCTGAAGGACCATTCTTTATTTCTTTGTAAGGTCCATCCGAAATAAGATTTTTGACTTTGTTATCATAATGGTTTTTGTCTAACACAACCACCTGACCTCCTTTGTCAGCTCTAGTGATGATATCTGGATACACCATTCCGTTATTATTACTATGGGTATAAGTCTGCTTATTCTTATTATCAGCAATCAATTTTTGGAATTTTTTTGCAAGGGAAATTCTGTGATTCGTTATATACACTGAATTATTGATTTTACTGGCCCAGGTGACTAGTAAGCTTTTTCTAATTTGTTACAAGTTAAAAAATAAATTTCTATTTCTTTTACCTCGCAGTACGGTTTTCTTTTCAGGCTGTAAACCTAGTGATAATTTTTTTTTTTTTTTTTTTTTTAATTGGAGGTTTAACGACCACCGTGAGCAACTCAATGGGCTATAAGCAGTCGCCCGTCCCTAATTTAGGGTCACTGGTTCCAGGGAAGGGAGAGAGCCAGTGCCGTAAGACAAACACAACATCCATGCCTCACCGGGATTCGAACCCGGACCCCTTACGGACGAATGATCAGAGGCCAGCGCCTTAGACCACTGCGCCACCGGGGCGGCAGTGATAATTTTATGAAATGCTATTGGACAACAGCTATTTTTTTAACCCTCATGATTTGTAAAGAGTGGAAGAAACAGCTAATACAGAAAGGCAGTTTCCCAGTCTTTGTCTTGTAATGGCTACAGCCGTTTTTTATTACCTTCACCTACCCTAGTGAATGTAGCAGGTACTGAAACCAGACACAAGCGAGCTTTTGTTACTGGCCCAAGAAAAACACACTAGCACAGAAGGTCAATTGGATGAGTGAAGGTAATTTTTGTAAAAGAGCAATTCACATGAAACAGTTTTAAATGGGGAACTAAAATTAACTTCATGCGAAAGTAGCAGGGATGAGCAATAAGACTAAAAATAAGGAAAGGAAGCTAAATCCTAAACAATAAAACATATAAAAAAGGCTACTAACGTATCGTATAAGAATTTTTTGTACCCTTGGAGTCTCCTTGTTCCTTCTTACTTAAAAACAGATCAAAAATGCACTCTTAATCTGTTATATCACCAATCCATCGGGATCTTATCCTGGAAAATTCTTAGTCTTGTCAGTTGCACTTTCAAATTAGATGTTTTAAAAACAAATAATGGCGATAATTCCATTAAATGACACATTATTTTCTACATATATTGCAAATGCCTTTTTTTTTTTTTTTTTTTTTTTACGGGCCAGTGGGCGTTCTAGTGGTCTGCTGGGCCAGTAGAAGATTTATTTGTATAGTTCTAACACTGCACATAAATCAATCTTGTAAAACACAACAGATTAAAAACGGATAAAATTTTTCCCGACAACGACATTCTTCGCCTCGCGTTCTCGAACAAGAAAGTGAAATCCGCAATCCACCGATTCCAACAGACAATGAAGCGGCAGTTTTGATATGAAAGATGAAGCCTATTATTTCCAGTACTCTCTGAAGCGGTGGGGAGGAAAGGAGGGGAATTCAAGTAGCTTGCAGTTCAGTACGACAAGAGTTGCTGACAGACATATAAAACCCCTTGAGAGGAAGTAAATCCTTCTTCCAACAACGCTTAGAACCCATCGTAGGGTCATCGTGGCAACGTCTGCCGCAGCTGTTATGAGACCTGGTGCGAACTCTTTAAAAGCAACTCAAAGGCAAGCAGGCAATTGACGATACTGACTGCGAGAAGAGTTATCGCAGCCTCGAGAGAAAGACAATTTTTTTTAAAACTAAAATTAACCTATTTCGCTGCGATCAAACAACGAGCAAATTTAGCAAAGTGATACAGGGAGCCATGAAAAAGGTTCAATGAAATATATTTATTTTCTTCGTACGACCCAGCGTTTCATTTTCCACACTTAATCGTTTTTAAATATTTACAGACTTACCCGCATAAAACAAAAAATAAATGCTGCTATTAAAAGAACATGACTGTTGACTACCAAAAGCGCATAAATTAAATAGCATTTTTTTTTTTTTTTACACACATAAAATTTTGCATATTCAGTCAACCATTGATGTACCAATACGGTTTGTTACATTGCACTGCGGCGTTAAATAAGCTGGAAGAACAACGTGTAAACGTTAAAGCGTAATACAGAACTAATACAGAAATCAGGAGAAGCAAACGCGTGACTTTCCCCATATATAGCATTAAATAAAGAGAAATATAGCAGATTAGTGAGTTTTCATTTAGCTGGAAATTCAATCAGTTCATAATGAAAAGAAAATATAGCTACAAGCCCAAAACGTTTAATTGCATTACAAGACAAGGCCTGGCGAACCGGCAATATCATTTTTAAGTAACCCAAATATTGTAAATTAGGGTTCATCGAAAAGCATTATTGGCATTAAATTAAAAACAAGTTAGTTACAAAAAGACTGCAGTTATACAACGATGAGCCATTACATTATGACCACCTACCTAATAAGCTGTAGGACCCACTTTAGCCAGCAAAACAGCAGTCACTCGGCGAGGCATCGATTCGATGAGGTAGCGATAGGTATCCTGGGGTATCTGGTACCATAACGTCAACAGTAGGCCTCCAGTTCCCGTACATTTATGGGTGGCGGTGATTTAGCGCGAATCCGCTTTTCCAAGTCGAACCACAAATATTCGATTGGGCTCATGTCAGGTGAATTTGGAGGCCAGGACATCAGAAAGTCACCAGCATGATCCTCCAACCACTACTTCACGATTCTGGCAGTGTAGCATGGTGCATTATCCTGTTGGTAACAGCCATCAACTGCAGGGAACACGGTTGCCATGAATGGGTGAACTTGGTTCGCAACGATGTTCAGATACCTGACAGCTGTCAGGGATTGTACTATTGGGATAATGGGGCCTAAAGTGTCCCAAGAAAACATCGCCCACAGCATAACACCTCCGCCGCGAGTCTGTTTCCGCCAACAGAGCATCTAGGTGCAATAGCCTGTGTTGGTAATCGGCACATCCGCGCTCGGCCGTCTACGTAATGCACCATGAATCTTGATTCGTCAGATCAGGCCACTTTCTTCCAATCATCTACGGTCCAATCTCGATGATCTTGGGTCCATTTTATGCGTTGTTGGCGATGACGTGCAGTGAGCATGGAGACCAGCTAGGTCTTCGGCTATGCAGGCCCATGCGCAGAAGGCTGCGACGAACTGTGTGCTGTGACACATTGCCCTGATCACCACTGTTGTAGCGGCGGGTGGTTTGTCCTACTGTGGCCCTGCGATCGCTGTGAACAATGCGCGACAGTCACCGCTCCCCTCTGGCATCAATGAGCTGCGGACGAGGGTTCGTCGTTTGGGCATATGTGCACCACTTTTGATACGTACTCACTACAGCGGCAAGCGAACAGCCCACAAGCCGCGCCGTTTCCTAGAACGTAGTTCCGAGGCGCCTAGTCATCACAATTTGTCCTTTATCAAACTCAGATAAATCGGCAGCTTTTCCCATTCTGCCTCCTAACACCACTAACCAAAAGCCGGTCCTCGGGTTGTACATATACTGCTCAGTGAACTTCACCTGCGCCAGCGTTCGATCTCCAGGCGCGCTTAGTACTCTGGGCTGGGGGTGGTCATAATGGAATGGGCTCATCGATGAACATTTTGTACTTGGTGCGTACTGTAGTTCGAAGTTTCCGTTTCCATCTCGGAAACGTTTGACATGCGTTAAATGCTGAAATTTATTTTGCATAATAGGAAAACAAAATTAACATTTAAATTACAAATAAATAAATAAAAAATCATGTTACGTTACTAAAACTATATCAAGTGAAAATTAATAGCATTACCTATAATCTTTTTGCATGCCTTAGTTTCATTTAAACACTCGTCTATTTTCATTTGTGTCTTAGACTTCAATTACTTTCAGAGCATAATCGAATTTAACAAGTGCGTTCGAAATATCGCCATTCTGCGAGTTTCCTTCAAAGAATCTTCATAATGTTAAAAGACACTGATTCACATCTTTGAATCAGTGTCTTTAACACTAAGGTTCGCCACAAATGAATCATGATAAAAAAAAACGCGAAAGGAATTATTCTCACACAGCTTACAAGTGGCGGTACATAAGTATTTTTTGTGTTGGGAAAGGCAGGTTGGTGTAGTATAAGTATTGGCGGTATATTAACAGATGTTTAATACAGAGCACGTCTGTTCAGACTCAATGGGGGGCGCTATGCAAGGGTGGCGGTAAATCGAGGGTTGACTGTTTATCTAAATGTAGAGTTTTCATGTTCTACGCCTCCAAGGACTTTTATCACATCTGTCGATTTAAGAGAAACGCGAAAGAGAAAAGGAGATATGAACCATTTTTGTTTTCGTTTTTTTTTTTTTTATTGGTAGCTTTTTTATTAAAACTTTAAAGATTATACATGTTTTCAAAATTAGCAAAACTTACTTAGGCATAATATATTATATAAGAAATGAAAATATAAACGTGTAACACTAGCTTACATTAGCTTATACATGCACTCAATTTCCGTATGTTTTGGATTCCGACAGGGGTCGCCACAGGGTTCTGGTGGTTCTGGTGGTTCAATTTGAATATTATCAGTGTTCCCCTTTGGGATTCAACATGCCATTTTTTCAGTTTACTTAGGCTTCTTCTTGGATTTGCTGTGTTCCGGGGTTTTCGAGGACGTTGGGATTTTATTTTTACTTTAAGGTTGTAAAGGTGCTGGTGGTTTCTTTTATTCAAGATAAGTCTATATGTTATTCTTAGTGTCCTTAGTCCAGGCAGGAAAGACCAGGTGTTTAGTCCTAAATTTTAGCAAAATTTCTAACCCTTAGTTTTGGGAACTTTTCAAGTTAATTTGACACCTGCATGAAACCTGAACAGGAACGGGTGTCGGGGGGTGACTTTTCCTGATGAATGATTCTCGGCCCCCGTCTTTTATTTTCATTATTTTTTATTATTATTGCTGTTCTTAAATGTATATTCGTGATTGTATGTGTTTCAGTTCGCATCGGTTTTCTCATGGGAGTTTTGGTGCTTGGTCGCCCGATGGTTTGACGGTTTCTGTGGGGAGTTCTTTGTTGGTTGTGAGTGAATTATTGCTTATACACTGAATGGCAACTTTATTATGACCACCTGACAGTTTTAAACAAACGAGCTATGGCTGCACGCTGTTGCCGTCAGAGGGCGAGGCTAGTATAAAAAAGGAAAGCTTAGTGCTTGCGACAGTAGTAGAAGCGATTTTTTGGGTGACGAGATGGGTAAAAAATGCGATTTGACGGACGTTCACCGTGGGATGACTGTAGGAGCTCGGAGCCATGGAGCGAGTGTCACTGAAACCGCCGCATTCGTGAAATGTTCCAGAGCAGCTGTTGTTAAAGTGTTTAAACACTGGACTGTCAGCCAAAAAACTGGGTCTCTACGTGCAACGTGTGGTTGTCATCGACTAGTGACTGCTGTTACAGTGGACCCCCCCCCCTCCTAAAACCTGAAGAAAACTTTAAAATTTGTCCGCCATGTCGCGTATTGTATGAGGCAGCTAGGAATCACAGTTCGGCAGGCTCACATGTTCTTTTACAGTTCAGTTTTTTATTTATTTCTCATTTACGTTGTTTTTTCTTTCGGATGTTCTCTAAATTAATTAACAAAATTGCGGGATAATTGGGAAGTCGCTCCAATGCTCTTGAAGGCAAGAAACGCAATATTTTTGCCATTTTGAATTGTTTCTATCTGTGGGAAAAGTTAGCACTCAATGGTTACTCTGGAAATTGATAAGAGCAAAGCGATAGGCCCAGAAGAGGACTTCTAGATTTCTTGAGGAGGGGCCGATGTTACGACCCACCCCCGCCATTAATTTAGTAATTAATGGGCGTGGTTGATGTGTGAAATTAATTAAGTATTAATTGTTCGAGGCTTGATTGGAGTTTAAAAGTGTAAACAGCAGATAAAGTTTTATCTGGGGGTTTGGAAAAGAAAAGAGGCGAAGAATTCTCTCTCTGGCTGGGTGGTCTCAGAATAGCTCTGTTAGGTCATAAATATCAGGGCGCAGCTGACGGGCAGCCTATGCAACACGGAAAGGGAAAGAGGAATACGTATCGAATGAGCCACTTGAGTAGGAATGAATGAAGATAGGGGACGAAAGGTTTAGCGAATAATCGTAAATTCGTCGATTGTTTGGGGCATTTTCGAGAACAATTGCTCTCTGTGTGGTCCGTGCAGAAAAATAAGAGTTCGCACTTGGCATGAAAATAAGGAAGAAAGTTTAGTTGTCTGTGCGCTCTCCGATGTGAAAGGCTGGATGCCTTGGATCTGCAAAAAATGAATTGGGAAAAATGAAGCAGCAAACCTCCCCGCATTTGGTAAGAAATGGAGACAACTCGAGGCAGCTGGAGATGCCAGTTTGCCATAAAGACAGCAGAATGCCTAAATCCGCAGGATAAAGCAGAAATTTCTAGGCTGGAGCGTAATGGAACTCAGCGACTGTTTGGCCTAATGAAAGCCAAGTTACAGGGGAATTAAGAAGTCTGCGAGTGGACAGTGGTCATTCCAATGAGAAGCGAAGCCAAGCAAAAGTCGGGTTCGGATGCCAACCACTGCAGTGTGGAATCGTCACCCCCATTCATCCCCTACTGTGGAGGAAGTGAAGAGATGCGCTTGTCTTACGGGGCGAAGCGAGGCCCCATGTGTGCGTGTGTGTGGTCGCGTAAGCAGCGAAGCCACTACGTGTAAGTGCGACGGGATAAAAACATGTCGAAAGAAAAATATGAGCGTAAGAGCGGTGGCTTCGATACCTAACAAATATACAGGTGAAATGTTGAGTTGCCGATATACGCTTAAGGTAAAAGCACGTCTGATTTCGCTCGGCCGAGAAAATTAATCTCAGGGCTGGCGGTCGCAACACGAAAACAAAATGGAAACGAAACCTGCGAGTGGCATATTTGAACTGCGTACTCAGGCAGGGTAGTTTTTTTTTTTTTTGCGAACGGAAAGGAACTGACTGAATTGGGAATGAACGGTCAAAAAGGACGGAAGGTAGCGACGGACGGAATCAACTATAGCAGCAGCGGAATTGAATGTGTCCCACTCTCCCAGCAGTCGACGTTCACAATTATTTCTTCACGACAACAAAAATCATTTCCCAGGAACACAGAAAATCAATCTTGGAAACCGCAACTGCAGATGTGAGAGGGCCTATTTTGCTTAACGGCCACCTTCAAATCGTCACGAGAATAGATCAGTGTGCACTCTAATCATTGCAACAAAGTGCGGCGTGATATTACCATTTTTAATTGTGTGCTTCATTTACATCAAGCGTCAAAGTGAAGTGTTGAATCATCGGTGCTGCCACATGGTGCAAGTGTCTGTGTGCGTGTTTTTTTGTCGAGTGATATTATGTGATGCACAACGGATTTGCACAGCAAAGTCACGAAACTGTAAGTAGATGAATATTTCCTTTTTCTTTCTTCGCACATCTGCGAACTTGTGCCATTCCGACACCCGAAGCTGCATGGACATAGATGCAGTAATGCTGAGTGACTGAACCTCAGAGGAAATACCTGCACAGACAGATTTCAATTTCTTACAGGGCCCATTTCCTGATTACTTTTTTTACATGAATAAGGGAGAAGGTGTGGCCACAAATTCCGCTGGGCGGGACAGTTTCTTTTAACTTTGGTTCAGGGCCAAAGCGAGCCGAGCAGGGTTCTGCATGTGCATGCTTATTAGATTTAGTTAATTAACTTTGGCAGTATTTCGCACCTATAATCTTATACCGCAAATTAACGTGCTTGTGTATTTTGTGTCGCGAGTATTTTTAATGTGATCGTTTGCATATAATTTTTTTTTCATTCTCTAAGCAATTGTATATGAATATCACCTGCAGCTCTATTTAGTGTGTAAACGAGTAGTATCTCTTGTTCAGATAGTCCGGTGGAGACTCAGTCGGCTGCGTTATCCGACAGTAAAGTGTGACACCGTATGCTGCCCACATATGAGGGGCAATTGTCTATGCGCCTAGAGAGCGCCGGATCTGTTTAAATCTCGCAGAACGTTATTAAATGTTGTGTTGTGTATTTGAGAATCATGTGTTATTTGCGAAAGTGAGTGTTGTACTGGCTGGTTGGGGATTGAATGTACCGGAGTAAGATCCGGACCACTACACTCAGTCACGAATTGGTGATTGCGGGTGAACCTCATCACAACTCTGATCCCAAAGTATCATTTTTTTTAGATTATTTTATTTTTTATTTGTTGTTGTTATTTTGTTCACAAGGTGGATTCACCCAAGCCTGTTATGCTTCGGGTCATTCTTCAACTTTTCATTTTTTATGTTCTGGTGTGAATCTTTGAGTGCAGCAGTGCACCTGAGATTCTCACCTGGTGCCGCGGCCAACTAAATTGTACTTCAGGTCTCAAGCACCGTTACCGGCAGACTCGGCAGGAACACTGCTAGTGCCGTGTAACATTAATGGTGCCGTTGTCCCAGGATCGATACCTATATTTTGCAGCTAGCGGAACAACACTCATGTTCGTAAAATAAGTGCGAATTGACTGCCATTACTATTTTTATTTAGTTTTGTTCGGTGCGAATTTTGTATAATTTAGCATTAAGTAAGCCTTAAGCTGTTTTCTAAGAACTGCCATAATTTTAGTGGGTAAGAAAAACAAAATGGCTAACACGAAAAAATCGTCATCTGCGAGTCACATGGATTCAGATGATTCTGGTGGTCACTCTGACGGAGAACATGTGAGCACTGGGGCTGCAATTGTTCCGGAAGAGAGTACACCTGTTACAAGTACAGCGGGTACATCACAGCTGAGACAAACAGCTTTAGCCGCACCTATGGTTTACGGTGAGCAAATAGCGGGATGCATAAACATGTTGAGGCTATTTACAGGCACTGATCCGCTGTATCGTGCTAAACACTTTTTTCAGGATGTCGAAAGTGTAGCGATGGTGGGTAGATGGTGTGAGCAAACTAAACTCGCGATTGCAAAATCTAAATTTCGGGAGAGAGCAGCTGAATTTCTATCTGATAGCGATGAGCTGAGGGCTGAAACCGAATATGTAAATTTTAAACGGCTTGTCATTGATCGCTTCCAAGCCGAAGAGCCATTGGTAACGCGAATGAAGCAGTTTATGAATTGTGTGCAATTGCCAGGACAAGATGTTCGGCAGTACGCAACACGTCTTAAGAGCGCAGCTACGAAATATCATGGTCATAAGTCGGATATGTCCGAAGAGACAAGGAAGCACAGGGATCAAGAAGCGATGTGCCAATTTATTTCAGGGTTATCTGAATCGATTAGGCGTTGGGTACTAACAAAATGCCCGGAAACTTTGGATGCTGCAGTTCTCATCGCAATTCAAGAGGAGGAGAATTTAGCACTCATGGGTAGAAAAACTTTGGTGAATACGGTGGAAGGAGGCAGAGGGGACGAGGAGTCGGTAATGCTGGCCCGCACTTTGCAACAGATGTTGTCGCGTTTGGAAGCCATGGAGAATACGGTAGGGCAGTTAGTCGGGAATTCTCAGGGAAGAGAAGACAGGAAATCGGAAGGGAATGAGAGAAATAGAGAGACATTTCAGCGATCTAACCCCCAGCTCTTCGGGGCGGAACGAGCTAGATGGAAGGAAACAAGGCCAGATGATCGCCGGGGTTTCGGTAATCGAAATGATTCACTCGAGGAGAATTGTGGATCGCAACAAACACGGCGCAGCAAAAGTAGAATTTTGTGCTTTGGGTGTGGATTAGAAGGCCACGTGATCCGGTTGTGCCCTAATTTGGATGGGTCAAATAGGACGGAGACAATACCCAAACAGGTATATAGCAGAGGAAGTGGAAGAGATTCTCATTACGAGGTATCAGGAAAATTTGGTACACAGAAACCAGATTCCAAGAATAAGTCTTTAAACTAAATAAGGGTCGATTTGTAAGAGGTATCTCGGCCCAGTCAGAGTTTAAATCCTCTCAGGTGCGTTATGTTTCTATTCAAAGTGGGGACAATTTGCCGATTATTAACGCAGATCTCGAAGGTGACAAAATTAAGTTATTAGTCGACACGGGATCCTCGGTAACTCTTTTGGCGAAAGATGCTTATTTAAGATTGAAAGGTCGCAGGAAATTGACTCCCATCAATTCAGATTTAAGGATAAAAAGCATCACAGGGGAAATCATTCCAACCTTAGGATGTTACAACGTTAACCTGCGAATCAAAGGAAGAAATATCTTGGTCAAAGCCCATGTGTCAAAATACCCGCTGAGTGAAAATTACTCAGCATTGTTAGGAATTGATGCGATGCGAACACATCACCTAACCTTCTCTGCCCATTCGAATCAGCTGTTGTTTCCCGACCCCCCACCCACGCAGTGCTCTCCGCAGAAAGAGAGGGACGCGGACGATATGCTTGAGGAGGGGGTGACTGTTGCCTCCCTGGCGCAGAAAACTTGTGTCCCTCCCAACGCAGAAATGTTCCTTCAAGTGAAGTTGGGAACACCGCCTCGTATGAGAGTACAGACTGTCTTGTTTGAACCGCATCCACGTGCACGCAAAGATGGATTACTTTTGGCACGGTCTGTTAATAATGTCGCATCAAGTGGTTTATATGATGTAAAAGTAGCAAACACTAGTAGTTCCCCTATTTGGTTAAACAAACATACTAAGCTATTTCAAGTAGAACCTGTGGAAATCACTCAGAATTCACGGGAAATAGGTGTAACGCAGCGCGGTACTTTGCCTGTGTCTGCCGGTGATTTTAAATTGGAGCATTTGAATTATTTTGAACGTGAGAAGGTTTTGGAATTACTGATGACATATTCCGATGTTTTTGCACGGGATCCCATAGATTTGCAGGGCACTGACCTCGCTGAACATGAAATTCATCTAACAGATGACAAACCCTTTAAGCTTCGCCCATACAATGTTCCGCATGCTCTTAGACCTGAATTAAAAGATCAAGTGAATGAATTACTGGATGCTGGAATTATTTCTAAGTCGGATAGTCCATATAGCTCCCCAATTGTCCTCATTCGAAAACGGGACAATTCATATCGTTTCTGTTGTGACTTTAGAAAATTGAATCAGATAACCAGAAAAGACAGTTACCCAGTCCCCAGAATACAACAGACCCTATCTCTTTTGCATGGATGCCGAATTTTTTCGAAAATAGACCTTTTGGCAGGGTATCATCAAATCAAAATCAGGGAACAAGACAAGCACAAAACTGCTTTTTCCTGCGAATTTGGCCATTTCGAGTGGAACCGTCTCCCGTTTGGATTGTGCAACAGTCCTGCAACCTTTGAAAGAGCTCTAGACTCATTGTTTTTGGACAAGCGTGATGATGGCATTCTAGTGTACGTGGACGATATTTTGTGTGCATCTAAGACCTTAAATGAACACTTGGAGAAATTGGAGTTAATTTTCCAACGTTTAAGAAGGCACAAGCTTAAAATTAAGCCAAGTAAATGTGAGTTTGCGACCAAGGAGGTTACATATCTTGGGCACCTTCTGGATGGTCAAGGAGTAAGGCCAAACCCTGAAAACGTGGAGGCCGTACGGGATTTTCCAGCCCCACGCACTGTTAAGCACGTCCGAGCCTTTTTGGGAATGGCGGGCTACTACAGGCGCCATATCAAAAATTTTGCATCCATTGCCCAACCTTTGACAAATCTCACCAGGAGAAATGTAAAATTTATCTGGGAGGAGCAGTGTGAGGAGTCCTTCCAGCAATTGAGGAGGGCGCTCATAAGTGAGCCGCTGTTGGCTTACCCAGATTTCTCGAAAAGATTCTTCGTGACCACAGATGCATCCAAATTGGCTATTGCGGGTATACTCGAGCAGGAGGACGAAGAGGGCGTCAGACATCCTATTGCATTCTTCAGCAGAAAACTTAATCCCGCAGAACAAAATTACAGCGCAACTGAGCAAGAGGCTTTGGCAATAGTTGCATCCATCACGCATTGGCGGGAATATTTAGTGGGTAGGCAGTTTACAGTTATAACTGATCACAGACCCTTAAAGTGGCTGATGACGCTAAAGACTCCCAACTCTAGGCTTGTTAGGTGGAATCTCAGTCTATCCGAATATGATTTTGAAGTAATGTATCGCCCAGGGAAGAAGAATACAAACGCGGATGTGTTGTCGAGGCATATTGCAGCAGTGGTAGCAAGTGATGCGGCTCCAGGCCCTACATTTGATGCTGAGGCCATAAAGGCTGCACAACGGGCAGACCCGAATTTGGTCGAAGTAATCGATTGCATCGAGGGGCGTGACTACTCTGCTGTTGATAAAATCACAGATACCTACTTCATGCGTGACGACCTGCTATATCATTTTTCCTTGCCAGCTAAAAACAGTCCACGCAGACTTGTTACTGAACAGTTGGTGGTGCCTGACTCTCTAAAGTCTGAGGTAATGAGAGCTGAGCATGATGGTATAAGCGCAGGGCACTTAGGGTTTGAGAAGACATTGGGGCGAATTAGACTCAAATATTTTTGGCTCAATATGTTTGCTGATGTAAAAAATTACACTGCTAGTTGTGAGGAGTGTTTAAAACGCCGGGGCTACAAGAGAAACCAAAAGGCGGGTTTAATTACCCCGGAAATAGTGCCAGTTCCGTGGTCCAAAATTTCCATGGACATCGCAGGACCTCTTCCCACGACAGAGAACGGGAACAAGTACCTATTGGTAGTCACCGACTCTTTTACCAAGTATATTGAGCTAATCCCCTTAAAATCTCAAACAGCCAAAGAAGTAGCTGAAAAATTCTCGACGCACGTTATAGCTAGACATGGTGTACCTCATACTTTGTTGACTGACAGAGGAACGAACTTTTTGTCAGAATTAATGTCCGAACTCTACAGAAAATTAGGCATTAAGAAACTGAATACGAGCCCGAGGCATCCGGAGACTGACGGACAAGCGGAACGAAGTATCCGTACAGTGATGCACTCCTTAGCGCTTTACTGTTCTCCGACTGGGAAAGATTGGGATAAGTTTACAGATTTTGTAGCTATGGCGTACAGAGCGGCCACTCACAGCGCTACTAGGGAAACTCCCAATTTCCTCATGTTTGGAAGGGACTTGAATATGCCTGGGCATTTGCTGAGCGAGGAAATCCCTTGGAGCTACTCTGAGCACCCGAATGATGCAGAGAGCTTGGTTATGCGAATGCAGGAAGCATTCAGAATTGTTCGCGATAACCTTGAAGAGGCAGCTCAGAACTCAAGGGACTATCGGGCACGGACGGCAGTAGATAAGCAAATCAAGGTGGGTGATCTTGTTTATCAACACGACCCTTCGGCGTCCAAGGCAAGATCGCGCAAGCTGATGAAACCGTCCATAGGACCCTTTAGAGTGGTGGAAAAGACTTCACCAGTTAACTTCAAAATTGTGCCGGTGAACGATATGAGGCGTCCTCGCCTAACCCATGTTGATAGGATCTTTAAAGCCCCACAGAGAAGGGTATTCGACACGTGGCATTTCCAGGAAACAGTTCGGGATGCGGGAGATGAACCCGAGTCACAGCACCTCGCACGAACCACATGGGAGTCCGAAGATGCAGAATTGTATGAAGATGATGAATGGGAGAGCCCAATGTGGATGCTACAGGCGGGCGACCCAACGCCCTCCGCAGCAATTCCGCTTCCCTCAGAAACCGAACCCTTTGCAGCGCGAACCCGCATGATTGTGGATCCCTTACGAGTGCAGGGAAGCCAGGTCAAAAGTCCTCCAATCATTTCGCGGGCGTCGCTGAGACCAAGGGATGATTACGGGCGGGTGTTAAGGGCGAGTAACACCATACCACACACTGACAGACGGGGAGCAGTCGAGATTATAGTGGATCCCCAGGAAGACGGTGACACCACGATTATCTACGATGTTGAGAAGGAACTCGAAGACAGTGGAACGCAAGAATTTGGCATCGAGCGCAGATAAAAGCGGGCGTAGGAGCATCGAACGTGAGAGATCTGTGGAACTCGTGGATTCTCGAAGCTATGCCTCATATTTAAATTTTCTTTCCGCCTATCTCGACGGGTAGCAATGAACGTGTGATGAAATCCTTAAACTTTCCTTCCGCTCTCAGGGCGCTTAAGTCCGGAATTAGGTGCCTTGCGACGGTGGGAAAGGGTTGAGTGTTTACAGTTAAAAAAAAAAAAATAGAATGATTGGATGAATAAACTTCATCCAGTCATCCCTTTTTTTTTCTTTCATGGGGGGATGGAATGTTACAGTGGACCCCCCCTCCTAAAACCTGAAGAAAACTTTAAAATTTGTCCGCCATGTCGCGTATTGTATGAGGCAGCTAGGAATCACAGTTCGGCAGGCTCACATGTTCTTTTACAGTTCAGTTTTTTTTATTTATTTCTCATTTACGTTGTTTTTCTTTCGGATGTTCTCTAAATTAATTAACAAAATTGCGGGATAATTGGGAAGTCGCTCCAATGCTCTTGAAGGCAAGAAACGCAATATTTTTGCCATTTTGAATTGTTTCTATCTGTGGGAAAAGTTAGCACTCAATGGTTACTCTGGAAATTGATAAGAGCAAAGCGATAGGCCCAGAAGAGGACTTCTAGATTTCTTGAGGAGGGGCCGATGTTACGACCCACCCCCGCCATTAATTTAGTAATTAATGGGCGTGGTTGATGTGTGAAATTAATTAAGTATTAATTGTTCGAGGCTTGATTGGAGTTTAAAAGTGTAAACAGCAGATAAAGTTTTATCTGGGGGTTTGGAAAGAAAAGAGGCGAAGAATTCTCTCTCTGGCTGGGTGGTCTCAGAATAGCTCTGTTAGGTCATAAATATCAGGGCGCAGCTGACGGGCAGCCTATGCAACACGGAAAGGGAAAGAGGAATACGTATCGAATGAGCCACTTGAGTAGGAATGAATGAAGATAGGGGACGAAAGGTTTAGCGAATAATCGTAAATTCGTCGATTGTTTGGGGCATTTTCGAGAACAATTGCTCTCTGTGTGGTCCGTGCAGAAAAATAAGAGTTCGCACTTGGCATGAAAATAAGGAAGAAAGTTTAGTTGTCTGTGCGCTCTCCGATGTGAAAGGCTGGATGCCTTGGATCTGCAAAAAATGAATTGGGAAAAATGAAGCAGCAAACCTCCCCGCATTTGGTAAGAAATGGAGACAACTCGAGGCAGCTGGAGATGCCAGTTTGCCATAAAGACAGCAGAATGCCTAAATCCGCAGGATAAAGCAGAAATTTCTAGGCTGGAGCGTAATGGAACTCAGCGACTGTTTGGCCTAATGAAAGCCAAGTTACAGGGGAATTAAGAAGTCTGCGAGTGGACAGTGGTCATTCCAATGAGAAGCGAAGCCAAGCAAAAGTCGGGTTCGGATGCCAACCACTGCAGTGTGGAATCGTCACCCCCATTCATCCCCTACTGTGGAGGAAGTGAAGAGATGCGCTTGTCTTACGGGGCGAAGCGAGGCCCCATGTGTGCGTGTGTGTGGTCGCGTAAGCAGCGAAGCCACTACGTGTAAGTGCGACGGGATAAAAACATGTCGAAAGAAAAATATGAGCGTAAGAGCGGTGGCTTCGATACCTAACAAATATACAGGTGAAATGTTGAGTTGCCGATATACGCTTAAGGTAAAAGCACGTCTGATTTCGCTCGGCCGAGAAAATTAATCTCAGGGCTGGCGGTCGCAACACGAAAAAAAAATGGAAACGAAACCTGCGAGTGGCATATTTGAACTGCGTACTCAGGCAGGGTAGTTTTTTTTTTTTTTGCGAACGGAAAGGAACTGACTGAATTGGGAATGAACGGTCAAAAAGGACGGAAGGTAGCGACGGACGGAATCAACTATAGCAGCAGCGGAATTGAATGTGTCCCACTCTCCCAGCAGTCGACGTTCACAATTATTTCTTCACGACAACAAAAATCATTTCCCAGGAACACAGAAAATCAATCTTGGAAACCGCAACTGCAGATGTGAGAGGGCCTATTTTGCTTAACGGCCACCTTCAAATCGTCACGAGAATAGATCAGTGTGCACTCTAATCATTGCAACAAAGTGCGGCGTGATATTACCATTTTTAATTGTGTGCTTCATTTACATCAAGCGTCAAAGTGAAGTGTTGAATCATCGGTGCTGCCACATGGTGCAAGTGTCTGTGTGCGTGTTTTTTTGTCGAGTGATATTATGTGATGCACAACGGATTTGCACAGCAAAGTCACGAAACTGTAAGTAGATGAATATTTCCTTTTTCTTTCTTCGCACATCTGCGAACTTGTGCCATTCCGACACCCGAAGCTGCATGGACATAGATGCAGTAATGCTGAGTGACTGAACCTCAGAGGAAATACCTGCACAGACAGATTTCAATTTCTTACAGGGCCCATTTCCTGATTACTTTTTTTACATGAATAAGGGAGAAGGTGTGGCCACAAATTCCGCTGGGCGGGACAGTTTCTTTTAACTTTGGTTCAGGGCCAAAGCGAGCGGAGCAGGGTTCTGCATGTGCATGCTTATTAGATTTAGTTAATTAACTTTGGCAGTATTTCGCACCTATAATCTTATACCGCAAATTAACGTGCTTGTGTATTTTGTGTCGCGAGTATTTTTAATGTGATCGTTTGCATATAATTTTTTTTTCATTCTCTAAGCAATTGTATATGAATATCACCTGCAGCTCTATTTAGTGTGTAAACGAGTAGTATCTCTTGTTCAGATAGTCCGGTGGAGACTCAGTCGGCTGCGTTATCCGACAGTAAAGTGTGACACCGTATGCTGCCCACATATGAGGGGCAATTGTCTATGCGCCTAGAGAGCGCCGGATCTGTTTAAATCTCGCAGAACGTTATTAAATGTTGTGTTGTGTATTTGAGAATCATGTGTTATTTGCGAAAGTGAGTGTTGTACTGGCTGGTTGGGGATTGAATGTACCGGAGTAAGATCCGGACCACTACACTCAGTCACGAATTGGTGATTGCGGGTGAACCTCATCACAACTCTGATCCCAAAGTATCATTTTTTTTAGATTATTTTATTTTTTATTTGTTGTTGTTATTTTGTTCACAAGGTGGATTCACCCAAGCCTGTTATGCTTCGGGTCATTCTTCAACTTTTCATTTTTTATGTTCTGGTGTGAATCTTTGAGTGCAGCAGTGCACCTGAGATTCTCACCTGGTGCCGCGGCCAACTAAATTGTACTTCAGGTCTCAAGCACCGTTACCGGCAGACTCGGCAGGAACACTGCTAGTGCCGTGTAACATTAATGGTGCCGTTGTCCCAGGATCGATACCTATATTTTGCAGCTAGCGGAACAACACTCATGTTCGTAAAATAAGTGCGAATTGACTGCCATTACTATTTTTATTTAGTTTTGTTCGGTGCGAATTTTGTATAATTTAGCATTAAGTAAGCCTTAAGCTGTTTTCTAAGAACTGCCATAATTTTAGTGGGTAAGAAAAACAAAATGGCTAACACGAAAAAATCGTCATCTGCGAGTCACATGGATTCAGATGATTCTGGTGGTCACTCTGACGGAGAACATGTGAGCACTGGGGCTGCAATTGTTCCGGAAGAGAGTACACCTGTTACAAGTACAGCGGGTACATCACAGCTGAGACAAACAGCTTTAGCCGCACCTATGGTTTACGGTGAGCAAATAGCGGGATGCATAAACATGTTGAGGCTATTTACAGTCACTGATCCGCTGTATCGTGCTAAACACTTTTTTCAGGATGTCGAAAGTGTAGCGATGGTGGGTAGATGGTGTGAGCAAACTAAACTCGCGATTGCAAAATCTAAATTTCGGGAGAGAGCAGCTGAATTTCTATCTGATAGCGATGAGCTGAGGGCTGAAACCGAATATGTAAATTTTAAACGGCTTGTCATTGATCGCTTCCAAGCCGAAGAGCCATTGGTAACGCGAATGAAGCAGTTTATGAATTGTGTGCAATTGCCAGGACAAGATGTTCGGCAGTACGCAACACGTCTTAAGAGCGCAGCTACGAAATATCATGGTCATAAGTCGGATATGTCCGAAGAGACAAGGAAGCACAGGGATCAAGAAGCGATGTGCCAATTTATTTCAGGGTTATCTGAATCGATTAGGCGTTGGGTACTAACAAAATGCCCGGAAACTTTGGATGCTGCAGTTCTCATCGCAATTCAAGAGGAGGAGAATTTAGCACTCATGGGTAGAAAAACTTTGGTGAATACGGTGGAAGGAGGCAGAGGGGACGAGGAGTCGGTAATGCTGGCCCGCACTTTGCAACAGATGTTGTCGCGTTTGGAAGCCATGGAGAATACGGTAGGGCAGTTAGTCGGGAATTCTCAGGGAAGAGAAGACAGGAAATCGGAAGGGAATGAGAGAAATAGAGAGACATTTCAGCGATCTAACCCCCAGCTCTTCGGGGCGGAACGAGCTAGATGGAAGGAAACAAGGCCAGATGATCGCCGGGGTTTCGGTAATCGAAATGATTCACTCGAGGAGAATTGTGGATCGCAATAAACACGGCGCAGCAAAAGTAGAATTTTGTGCTTTGGGTGTGGATTAGAAGGCCACGTGATCCGGTTGTGCCCTAATTTGGATGGGTCAAATAGGACGGAGACAATACCCAAACAGGTATATAGCAGAGGAAGTGGAAGAGATTCTCATTACGAGGTATCAGGAAAATTTGGTACACAGAAACCAGATTCCAAGAATAAGTCTTTAAACTAAATAAGGGTCGATTTGTAAGAGGTATCTCGGCCCAGTCAGAGTTTAAATCCTCTCAGGTGCGTTATGTTTCTATTCAAAGTGGGGACAATTTGCCGATTATTAACGCAGATCTCGAAGGTGACAAAATTAAGTTATTAGTCGACACGGGATCCTCGGTAACTCTTTTGGCGAAAGATGCTTATTTAAGATTGAAAGGTCGCAGGAAATTGACTCCCATCAATTCAGATTTAAGGATAAAAAGCATCACAGGGGAAATCATTCCAACCTTAGGATGTTACAACGTTAACCTGCGAATCAAAGGAAGAAATATCTTGGTCAAAGCCCATGTGTCAAAATACCCGCTGAGTGAAAATTACTCAGCATTGTTAGGAATTGATGCGATGCGAACACATCACCTAACCTTCTCTGCCCATTCGAATCAGCTGTTGTTTCCCGACCCCCACCCACGCAGTGCTCTCCGCAGAAAGAGAGGGACGCGGACGATATGCTTGAGGAGGGGGTGACTGTTGCCTCCCTGGCGCAGAAAACTTGTGTCCCTCCCAACGCAGAAATGTTCCTTCAAGTGAAGTTGGGAACACCGCCTCGTATGAGAGTACAGACTGTCTTGTTTGAACCGCATCCACGTGCACGCAAAGATGGATTACTTTTGGCACGGTCTGTTAATAATGTCGCATCAAGTGGTTTATATGATGTAAAAGTAGCAAACACTAGTAGTTCCCCTATTTGGTTAAACAAACATACTAAGCTATTTCAAGTAGAACCTGTGGAAATCACTCAGAATTCACGGGAAATAGGTGTAACGCAGCGCGGTACTTTGCCTGTGTCTGCCGGTGATTTTAAATTGGAGCATTTGAATTATTTTGAACGTGAGAAGGTTTTGGAATTACTGATGACATATTCCGATGTTTTTGCACGGGATCCCATAGATTTGCAGGGCACTGACCTCGCTGAACATGAAATTCATCTAACAGATGACAAACCCTTTAAGCTTCGCCCATACAATGTTCCGCATGCTCTTAGACCTGAATTAAAAGATCAAGTGAATGAATTACTGGATGCTGGAATTATTTCTAAGTCGGATAGTCCATATAGCTCCCCAATTGTCCTCATTCGAAAACGGGACAATTCATATCGTTTCTGTTGTGACTTTAGAAAATTGAATCAGATAACCAGAAAAGACAGTTACCCAGTCCCCAGAATACAACAGACCCTATCTCTTTTGCATGGATGCCGAATTTTTTCGAAAATAGACCTTTTGGCAGGGTATCATCAAATCAAAATCAGGGAACAAGACAAGCACAAAACTGCTTTTTCCTGCGAATTTGGCCATTTCGAGTGGAACCGTCTCCCGTTTGGATTGTGCAACAGTCCTGCAACCTTTGAAAGAGCTCTAGACTCATTGTTTTTGGACAAGCGTGATGATGGCATTGTTACACGGCACTAGCAGTGTTCCTGCCGAGTCGGCCGGTAACGGTGCTTGAGACCTGAAGTACAATTTAGTTGGCCACGGCACCAGGTGAGAATCTCAGGTGCACTGCTGCACTCAAAGATTCACACCAGAACATAAAAAATGAAAAGTTGAAGAATGACCCGAAGCATAAGGCTTGGGTGAATCCACCTTGTGAACAAAATAACAACAACAAATAAACAATAAAATAATCTAAAAAAATGATACTTTGGGATCAGAGTTGTGATGAGGTTCACCCGCAATCACCAATTCGTGACTGAGTGTAGTGGTCCGGATCTTACTCCGGTACATTCAATCCCCAACCAGCCAGTACAACACTCACTTTCGCAAATAACACATGATTCTCAAATACACAACACAACATTTAATAACGTTCTGCGAGATTTAAACAGATCCGGCGCTCTCTAGGCGCATAGACAATTGCCCCTCATATGTGGGCAGCATACGGTGTCACACTTTACTGTCGGATAACGCAGCCGACTGAGTCTCCACCGGACTATCTGAACAAGAGATACTACTCGTTTACACACTAAATAGAGCTGCAGGTGATATTCATATACAATTGCTTAGAGAATGAAAAAAAAAATTATATGCAAACGATCACATTAAAAATACTCGCGACACAAAATACACAAGCTCGTTAATTTGCGGTATAAGATTATAGGTGCGAAATACTGCCAAAGTTAATTAACTAAATCTAATAAGCATGCACATGCAGAACCCTTCTCCGCTCGCTTTGGCCCTGAACCAAAGTTAAAAGAAACTGTCCCGCCCAGCGGAATTTGTGGCCACACCTTCTCCCTTATTCATGTAAAAAAAATAATCAGGAAATGGGCCCTGTAAGAAATTGAAATCTGTATGTGCAGGTATTTCCTCTGAGGTTCAGTCACTCAGCATTACTGCATCTATGTCCATGCAGCTTCGGATGTCGGAATGGCACAAGTTCGCAGATGTGCGAAGAAAGAAAAAGGAAATATTCATCTACTTACAGTTTCATGACTTTGCTGTGCAAATCCGTTGTGCATCACATAATATCACACGACAAAAAAAAAACACACACACACACAGACACTTGCACCATGTGGCAGCACCGATGATTCAACACTTCACTTTGACGCTTGATGTAAATGAAGCACACAATTAAAAATGGTAATATCACGCCGCACTTTGTTGCAATGATTAGAGTGCACACTGATCTATTCTCGTGACGATTTGAAGGTGGGCGTTAAGCAAAATAGGCCCTCTCACATCTGATGTTGCGGTTTCCAAGATTAATTTTCTCGGCCGAGCGAAATCAGACGTGCTTTTACCTTAAGCGTATATCGGCAACTCAACATTTCACCTGTATATTTGTTAGGTATCGAAGCCACCGCTCTTACGCTCATATTTTTCTTTCGACATGTTTTTATCCCGTCGCACTTACACGTAGTGGCTTCGCTGCTTACGCGACCACACACACGCACACATGGGGCCTCGCTTCACCCCGTAAGACAAGCGCATCTCTTCACTTCCTCCACAGTAGGGGATGAATGGGGGTGACGATTCCACACTGCAGTGGTTGGCATCCGAACCCGACTTTTGCTTGGCTTCGCTTCTCATTGGAATGACCACTGTCCACTCGCAGACTTCTTAATTCCCCTGTAACTTGGCTTTCATTAGGCCAAACAGTCGCTGAGTTCCATTACGCTCCAGCCTAGAAATTTCTGCTTTATCCTGCGGATTTAGGCATTCTGCTGTCTTTATGGCAAACTGGCATCTCCAGCTGCCTCGAGTTGTCTCCATTTCTTACCAAATGCGGGGAGGTTTGCTGCTTCATTTTTCCCAATTCATTTTTTGCAGATCCAAGGCATCCAGCCTTTCACATCGGAGAGCGCACAGACAACTTAACTTTCTTCCTTATTTTCATGCCAAGTGCGAACTCTTATTTTTCTGCACGGACCACACAGAGAGCAATTGTTCTCGAAAATGCCCCAAACAATCGACGAATTTACGATTATTCGCTAAACCTTTCGTCCCCTATCTTCATTCATTCCTACTCAAGTGGCTCATTCGATACGTATTCCTCTTTCCCTTTCCGTGTTGCATAGGCTGCCCGTCAGCTGCGCCCTGATATTTATGACCTAACAGAGCTATTCTGAGACCACCCAGCCAGAGAGAGAATTCTTCGCCTCTTTTCTTTCCAAACCCCCAGATAAAACTTTATCTGCTGTTTACTCTTTTAAACTCCAATCAAGCCTCGAACAATTAATACTTAATTAATTTCACACATCAACCACGCCCATTAATTACTAAATTAATGGCGGGGTGGGTCGTAACATCGGCCCCTCCTCAAGAAATCTAGAAGTCCTCTTCTGGGCCTATCGCTTTGCTCTTATCAATTTCCAGAGCAACCATTGAGTGCTACATTTTCCCACAGGTAGAAACAATTTAAAATGGCAAAAATATTGCGTTTCATGCCTTCAAGAGCATTGGAGCGACTTCCCAATTATCCCGCAATTTTGTTAATTAATTTAGAGAACATCCGAAAGAAAAACAACGTAAATGAGAAATAAATAAAAAAAACTGAACTGTAAAAGAACATGTGAGCCTGCCGAACTGTGATTCCTAGCTGCCTCATACAATACGCGACATGGCGGACAAATTTTTAAAAAAGTTTTCTTCAGGTTTTAGGATGGGGGTGTCCACTGTAACATTCCATCCCCATGAAAGAAAGGGATGACTGGATGAAGTTTATTCATCCAATCATTCCATTTTTTTTTTTTTTTTAACTGTAAACACTCAACCCTTTCCCACCGTCGCAAGGCACCTAATTCCGGACTTAAGTGCCCTGAGAGCGGAAGGAAAGTTTAAGGATTTCATCACACGTTCATTGCTACCCGTCGAGATAGGCGGAAAGAAAATTTAAATATGAGGCATAGCTTCGAGAATCCACGAGTTCCACAGATCTCTCACGTTCGATGCTCCTACGCCCGCTTTTATCTACGCTCGATGCCAAATTCTTGCGTTCCACTGTCTTCGAGTTCCTTCTCAACATCGTAGATAATCGTGGTGTCACAGTCTTCCTGGGGATCCACTATAATGTCGACTGCTCCCCGTAAACCGTAGGTGCGGCTAAAGCTGTTTGTCTCAGCCGTGATGTACCCGCTGTACTTGTAACAGGTGTACTCTCTTCCGGAACAATTGCAGCCTCAGTGCTCACATGTTCTCCGTCAGAGTGACCATCAGAAACATCTGAAACCACGTGCCTCGCAGATGACAATTTCTTCGTGTTAGCCATTTTGTTTTTCTTACCCACTAAAATTATGGCAGTTCTTAGAAAACAGCTTAAGGCTTACTTAATGCTAAATTATACAAAATTCGCACCGAACAAAACTAAATAAAAATAGTAATGGCAGTCAATTCGCACTTATTTTACGAACATGAGTGTTGTTCCGCTAGCTGCAAAATATAGGTATCGATCCTGGGACAACGGCATCATTAATGTTACACGGCACTAGCAGTGTTCCTGCCGAGTCGGCCGGTAACGGTGCTTGAGACCTGAAGTACAATTTAGTTGGCCACGGCACCAGGTGAGAATCTCAGGTGCACTGCTGCACTCAAAGATTCACACCAGAACATAAAAAATGAAAAGTTGAAGAATGACCCGAAGCATAAGGCTTGGGTGAATCCACCTTGTGAACAAAATAACAACAACAAATAAACAATAAAATAATCTAAAAAAATGATACTTTGGGATCAGAGTTGTGATGAGGTTCACCCGCAATCACCAATTCGTGACTGAGTGTAGTGGTCCGGATCTTACTCCGGTACATTCAATCCCCAACCAGCCAGTACAACACTCACTTTCGCAAATAACACATGATTCTCAAATACACAACACACAACATTTAATAACGTTCTGCGAGATTTAAACAGATCCGGCGCTCTCTAGGCGCATAGACAATTGCCCCTCATATGTGGGCAGCATACGGTGTCACACTTTACTGTCGGATAACGCAGCCGACTGAGTCTCCACCGGACTATCTGAACAAGAGATACTACTCGTTTACACACTAAATAGAGCTGCAGGTGATATTCATATACAATTGCTTAGAGAATGAAAAAAATTATATGCAAACGATCACATTAAAAATACTCGCGACACAAAATACACAAGCTCGTTAATTTGCGGTATAAGATTATAGGTGCGAAATACTGCCAAAGTTAATTAACTAAATCTAATAAGCATGCACATGCAGAACCCTTTCTCCGCTCGCTTTGGCCCTGAACCAAAGTTAAAAGAAACTGTCCCGCCCAGCGGAATTTGTGGCCACACCTTCTCCCTTATTCATGTAAAAAAAATAATCAGGAAATGGGCCCTGTAAGAAATTGAAATCTGTATGTGCAGGTATTTCCTCTGAGGTTCAGTCACTCAGCATTACTGCATCTATGTCCATGCAGCTTCGGATGTCGGAATGGCACAAGTTCGCAGATGTGCGAAGAAAGAAAAAGGAAATATTCATCTACTTACAGTTTCATGACTTTGCTGTGCAAATCCGTTGTGCATCACATAATATCACACGACAAAAAAAAAAAACACACACACACACAGACACTTGCACCATGTGGCAGCACCGATGATTCAACACTTCACTTTGACGCTTGATGTAAATGAAGCACACAATTAAAAATGGTAATATCACGCCGCACTTTGTTGCAATGATTAGAGTGCACACTGATCTATTCTCGTGACGATTTGAAGGTGGGCGTTAAGCAAAATAGGCCCTCTCACATCTGATGTTGCGGTTTCCAAGATTAATTTTCTCGGCCGAGCGAAATCAGACGTGCTTTTACCTTAAGCGTATATCGGCAACTCAACATTTCACCTGTATATTTGTTAGGTATCGAAGCCACCGCTCTTACGCTCATATTTTTCTTTCGACATGTTTTTATCCCGTCGCACTTACACGTAGTGGCTTCGCTGCTTACGCGACCACACACACGCACACATGGGGCCTCGCTTCACCCCGTAAGACAAGCGCATCTCTTCACTTCCTCCACAGTAGGGGATGAATGGGGGTGACGATTCCACACTGCAGTGGTTGGCATCCGAACCCGACTTTTGCTTGGCTTCGCTTCTCATTGGAATGACCACTGTCCACTCGCAGACTTCTTAATTCCCCTGTAACTTGGCTTTCATTAGGCCAAACAGTCGCTGAGTTCCATTACGCTCCAGCCTAGAAATTTCTGCTTTATCCTGCGGATTTAGGCATTCTGCTGTCTTTATGGCAAACTGGCATCTCCAGCTGCCTCGAGTTGTCTCCATTTCTTACCAAATGCGGGGAGGTTTGCTGCTTCATTTTTCCCAATTCATTTTTTGCAGATCCAAGGCATCCAGCCTTTCACATCGGAGAGCGCACAGACAACTTAACTTTCTTCCTTATTTTCATGCCAAGTGCGAACTCTTATTTTTCTGCACGGACCACACAGAGAGCAATTGTTCTCGAAAATGCCCCAAACAATCGACGAATTTACGATTATTCGCTAAACCTTTCGTCCCCTATCTTCATTCATTCCTACTCAAGTGGCTCATTCGATACGTATTCCTCTTTCCCTTTCCGTGTTGCATAGGCTGCCCGTCAGCTGCGCCCTGATATTTATGACCTAACAGAGCTATTCTGAGACCACCCAGCCAGAGAGAGAATTCTTCGCCTCTTTTCTTTCCAAACCCCCAGATAAAACTTTATCTGCTGTTTACTCTTTTAAACTCCAATCAAGCCTCGAACAATTAATACTTAATTAATTTCACACATCAACCACGCCCATTAATTACTAAATTAATGGCGGGGGTGGGTCGTAACATCGGCCCCTCCTCAAGAAATCTAGAAGTCCTCTTCTGGGCCTATCGCTTTGCTCTTATCAATTTCCAGAGCAACCATTGAGTGCTACATTTTCCCACAGGTAGAAACAATTTAAAATGGCAAAAATATTGCGTTTCATGCCTTCAAGAGCATTGGAGCGACTTCCCAATTATCCCGCAATTTTGTTAATTAATTTAGAGAACATCCGAAAGAAAAAACAACGTAAATGAGAAATAAATAAAAAAAACTGAACTGTAAAAGAACATGTGAGCCTGCCGAACTGTGATTCCTAGCTGCCTCATACAATACGCGACATGGCGGACAAATTTTAAAGTTTTCTTCAGGTTTTAGGATGGGGGGGGGGTGTCCACTGTAACAGCATTCTAGTGTACGTGGACGATATTTTGTGTGCATCTAAGACCTTAAATGAACACTTGGAGAAATTGGAGTTAATTTTCCAACGTTTAAGAAGGCACAAGCTTAAAATTAAGCCAAGTAAATGTGAGTTTGCGACCAAGGAGGTTACATATCTTGGGCACCTTCTGGATGGTCAAGGAGTAAGGCCAAACCCTGAAAACGTGGAGGCCGTACGGGATTTTCCAGCCCCACGCACTGTTAAGCACGTCCGAGCCTTTTTGGGAATGGCGGGCTACTACAGGCGCCATATCAAAAATTTTGCATCCATTGCCCAACCTTTGACAAATCTCACCAGGAGAAATGTAAAATTTATCTGGGAGGAGCAGTGTGAGGAGTCCTTCCAGCAATTGAGGAGGGCGCTCATAAGTGAGCCGCTGTTGGCTTACCCAGATTTCTCGAAAAGATTCTTCGTGACCACAGATGCATCCAAATTGGCTATTGCGGGTATACTCGAGCAGGAGGACGAAGAGGGCGTCAGACATCCTATTGCATTCTTCAGCAGAAAACTTAATCCCGCAGAACAAAATTACAGCGCAACTGAGCAAGAGGCTTTGGCAATAGTTGCATCCATCACGCATTGGCGGGAATATTTAGTGGGTAGGCAGTTTACAGTTATAACTGATCACAGACCCTTAAAGTGGCTGATGACGCTAAAGACTCCCAACTCTAGGCTTGTTAGGTGGAATCTCAGTCTATCCGAATATGATTTTGAAGTAATGTATCGCCCAGGGAAGAAGAATACAAACGCGGATGTGTTGTCGAGGCATATTGCAGCAGTGGTAGCAAGTGATGCGGCTCCAGGCCCTACATTTGATGCTGAGGCCATAAAGGCTGCACAACGGGCAGACCCGAATTTGGTCGAAGTAATCGATTGCATCGAGGGGCGTGACTACTCTGCTGTTGATAAAATCACAGATACCTACTTCATGCGTGACGACCTGCTATATCATTTTTCCTTGCCAGCTAAAAACAGTCCACGCAGACTTGTTACTGAACAGTTGGTGGTGCCTGACTCTCTAAAGTCTGAGGTAATGAGAGCTGAGCATGATGGTATAAGCGCAGGGCACTTAGGGTTTGAGAAGACATTGGGGCGAATTAGACTCAAATATTTTTGGCTCAATATGTTTGCTGATGTAAAAAATTACACTGCTAGTTGTGAGGAGTGTTTAAAACGCCGGGGCTACAAGAGAAACCAAAAGGCGGGTTTAATTACCCCGGAAATAGTGCCAGTTCCGTGGTCCAAAATTTCCATGGACATCGCAGGACCTCTTCCCACGACAGAGAACGGGAACAAGTACCTATTGGTAGTCACCGACTCTTTTACCAAGTATATTGAGCTAATCCCCTTAAAATCTCAAACACCCAAAGAAGTAGCTGAAAAATTCTCGACGCACGTTATAGCTAGACATGGTGTACCTCATACTTTGTTGACTGACAGAGGAACGAACTTTTTGTCAGAATTAATGTCCGAACTCTACAGAAAATTAGGCATTAAGAAACTGAATACGAGCCCGAGGCATCCGGAGACTGACGGACAAGCGGAACGAAGTATCCGTACAGTGATGCACTCCTTAGCGCTTTACTGTTCTCCGACTGGGAAAGATTGGGATAAGTTTACAGATTTTGTAGCTATGGCGTACAGAGCGGCCACTCACAGCGCTACTAGGGAAACTCCCAATTTCCTCATGTTTGGAAGGGACTTGAATATGCCTGGGCATTTGCTGAGCGAGGAAATCCCTTGGAGCTACTCTGAGCACCCGAATGATGCAGAGAGCTTGGTTATGCGAATGCAGGAAGCATTCAGAATTGTTCGCGATAACCTTGAAGAGGCAGCTCAGAACTCAAGGGACTATCGGGCACGGACGGCAGTAGATAAGCAAATCAAGGTGGGTGATCTTGTTTATCAACACGACCCTTCGGCGTCCAAGGCAAGATCGCGCAAGCTGATGAAACCGTCCATAGGACCCTTTAGAGTGGTGGAAAAGACTTCACCAGTTAACTTCAAAATTGTGCCGGTGAACGATATGAGGCGTCCTCGCCTAACCCATGTTGATAGGATCTTTAAAGCCCCACAGAGAAGGGTATTCGACACGTGGCATTTCCAGGAAACAGTTCGGGATGCGGGAGATGAACCTGAGTCACAGCACCTCGCACGAACCACATGGGAGTCCGAAGATGCAGAATTGTATGAAGATGATGAATGGGAGAGCCCAATGTGGATGCTACAGGCGGGCGACCCAACGCCCTCCGCAGCAATTCCGCTTCCTCAGAAACCGAACTTTGCAGCGCGAACCCGCATGATTGTGGATCCCTTACGAGTGCAGGGAAGCCAGGTCAAAAGTCCTCCAATCATTTCGCGGGCGTCGCTGAGACCAAGGGATGATTACGGGCGGGTGTTAAGGGCGAGTAACACCATACCACACACTGACAGACGGGGAGCAGTCGAGATTATAGTGGATCCCCAGGAAGACGGTGACACCACGATTATCTACGATGTTGAGAAGGAACTCGAAGACAGTGGAACGCAAGAATTTGGCATCGAGCGCAGATAAAAGCGGGCGTAGGAGCATCGAACGTGAGAGATCTGTGGAACTCGTGGATTCTCGAAGCTATGCCTCATATTTAAATTTTCTTTCCGCCTATCTCGACGGGTAGCAATGAACGTGTGATGAAATCCTTAAACTTTCCTTCCGCTCTCAGGGCGCTTAAGTCCGGAATTAGGTGCCTTGCGACGGTGGGAAAGGGTTGAGTGTTTACAGTTAAAAAAAAAAAATAGAATGATTGGATGAATAAACTTCATCCAGTCATCCCTTTTTTTTTCTTTCATGGGGGGATGGAATGTTACAGTGGACCCCCCCTCCTAAAACCTGAAGAAAACTTTAAAATTTGTCCGCCATGTCGCGTATTGTATGAGGCAGCTAGGAATCACAGTTCGGCAGGCTCACATGTTCTTTTACAGTTCAGTTTTTTTATTTATTTCTCATTTACGTTGTTTTTTCTTTCGGATGTTCTCTAAATTAATTAACAAAATTGCGGGATAATTGGGAAGTCGCTCCAATGCTCTTGAAGGCAAGAAACGCAATATTTTTGCCATTTTGAATTGTTTCTATCTGTGGGAAAAGTTAGCACTCAATGGTTACTCTGGAAATTGATAAGAGCAAAGCGATAGGCCCAGAAGAGGACTTCTAGATTTCTTGAGGAGGGGCCGATGTTACGACTCCACCCCCGCCATTAATTTAGTAATTAATGGGCGTGGTTGATGTGTGAAATTAATTAAGTATTAATTGTTCGAGGCTTGATTGGAGTTTAAAAGTGTAAACAGCAGATAAAGTTTTATCTGGGGGTTTGGAAAGAAAAGAGGCGAAGAATTCTCTCTCTGGCTGGGTGGTCTCAGAATAGCTCTGTTAGGTCATAAATATCAGGGCGCAGCTGACGGGCAGCCTATGCAACACGGAAAGGGAAAGAGGAATACGTATCGAATGAGCCACTTGAGTAGGAATGAATGAAGATAGGGGACGAAAGGTTTAGCGAATAATCGTAAATTCGTCGATTGTTTGGGGCATTTTCGAGAACAATTGCTCTCTGTGTGGTCCGTGCAGAAAAATAAGAGTTCGCACTTGGCATGAAAATAAGGAAGAAAGTTTAGTTGTCTGTGCGCTCTCCGATGTGAAAGGCTGGATGCCTTGGATCTGCAAAAAATGAATTGGGAAAAATGAAGCAGCAAACCTCCCCGCATTTGGTAAGAAATGGAGACAACTCGAGGCAGCTGGAGATGCCAGTTTGCCATAAAGACAGCAGAATGCCTAAATCCGCAGGATAAAGCAGAAATTTCTAGGCTGGAGCGTAATGGAACTCAGCGACTGTTTGGCCTAATGAAAGCCAAGTTACAGGGGAATTAAGAAGTCTGCGAGTGGACAGTGGTCATTCCAATGAGAAGCGAAGCCAAGCAAAAGTCGGGTTCGGATGCCAACCACTGCAGTGTGGAATCGTCACCCCCATTCATCCCCTACTGTGGAGGAAGTGAAGAGATGCGCTTGTCTTACGGGGCGAAGCGAGGCCCCATGTGTGCGTGTGTGTGGTCGCGTAAGCAGCGAAGCCACTACGTGTAAGTGCGACGGGATAAAAACATGTCGAAAGAAAAATATGAGCGTAAGAGCGGTGGCTTCGATACCTAACAAATATACAGGTGAAATGTTGAGTTGCCGATATACGCTTAAGGTAAAAGCACGTCTGATTTCGCTCGGCCGAGAAAATTAATCTCAGGGCTGGCGGTCGCAACACGAAAAAAAAATGGAAACGAAACCTGCGAGTGGCATATTTGAACTGCGTACTCAGGCAGGGTAGTTTTTTTTTGCGAACGGAAAGGAACTGACTGAATTGGGAATGAACGGTCAAAAAGGACGGAAGGTAGCGACGGACGGAATCAACTATAGCAGCAGCGGAATTGAATGTGTCCCACTCTCCCAGCAGTCGACGTTCACAATTATTTCTTCACGACAACAAAAATCATTTCCCAGGAACACAGAAAATCAATCTTGGAAACCGCAACTGCAGATGTGAGAGGGCCTATTTTGCTTAACGGCCACCTTCAAATCGTCACGAGAATAGATCAGTGTGCACTCTAATCATTGCAACAAAGTGCGGCGTGATATTACCATTTTTAATTGTGTGCTTCATTTACATCAAGCGTCAAAGTGAAGTGTTGAATCATCGGTGCTGCCACATGGTGCAAGTGTCTGTGTGCGTGTTTTTTTGTCGAGTGATATTATGTGATGCACAACGGATTTGCACAGCAAAGTCACGAAACTGTAAGTAGATGAATATTTCCTTTTTCTTTCTTCGCACATCTGCGAACTTGTGCCATTCCGACACCCGAAGCTGCATGGACATAGATGCAGTAATGCTGAGTGACTGAACCTCAGAGGAAATACCTGCACAGACAGATTTCAATTTCTTACAGGGCCCATTTCCTGATTACTTTTTTTACATGAATAAGGGAGAAGGTGTGGCCACAAATTCCGCTGGGCGGGACAGTTTCTTTTAACTTTGGTTCAGGGCCAAAGCGAGCGGAGCAGGGTTCTGCATGTGCATGCTTATTAGATTTAGTTAATTAACTTTGGCAGTATTTCGCACCTATAATCTTATACCGCAAATTAACGTGCTTGTGTATTTTGTGTCGCGAGTATTTTTAATGTGATCGTTTGCATATAATTTTTTTCATTCTCTAAGCAATTGTATATGAATATCACCTGCAGCTCTATTTAGTGTGTAAACGAGTAGTATCTCTTGTTCAGATAGTCCGGTGGAGACTCAGTCGGCTGCGTTATCCGACAGTAAAGTGTGACACCGTATGCTGCCCACATATGAGGGGCAATTGTCTATGCGCCTAGAGAGCGCCGGATCTGTTTAAATCTCGCAGAACGTTATTAAATGTTGTGTTGTGTATTTGAGAATCATGTGTTATTTGCGAAAGTGAGTGTTGTACTGGCTGGTTGGGGATTGAATGTACCGGAGTAAGATCCGGACCACTACACTCAGTCACGAATTGGTGATTGCGGGTGAACCTCATCACAACTCTGATCCCAAAGTATCATTTTTTTAGATTATTTTATTTTTTATTTGTTGTTGTTATTTTGTTCACAAGGTGGATTCACCCAAGCCTGTTATGCTTCGGGTCATTCTTCAACTTTTCATTTTTTATGTTCTGGTGTGAATCTTTGAGTGCAGCAGTGCACCTGAGATTCTCACCTGGTGCCGCGGCCAACTAAATTGTACTTCAGGTCTCAAGCACCGTTACCGGCAGACTCGGCAGGAACACTGCTAGTGCCGTGTAACACTGCTCTGGCGGAACGGAGAGTGTCCAGACTGGTAACAGACAACAGAAAGGCAACAGAGCAGCAAATTACAGACCATCTTAATCAAGGATCGCCTCAAATGATTTCTGCGCGCACTGTTCGCCGTACACTGCATCGGATGGGATATGGCAGCCGAAGGCCTGTTCGAACACCTTTGCTGTCTGCAGTTAACAAGAGAAAACGTCTCCAGTTCGCACAGGAGCACAAGGATTGGACAGTCGATAATTGGAAACAAATTATGTGGTCCGATGAATCACGTTTCCAGTTGAACCATACCGATCGTCGAGTGAAAATTTGGCGGAAACAGCACGAAAGCGTGGACCCCTAATGCATTGCTACAAGCCTTCAAGCTGGTGGAGGCAACGTTATGGTTCGGGGAATGTTTTCCTGGCATTCTTTGGGCCCTTATATTCGTGTTGATCAACGTCTGACTGGCACATCATATCTAAATATCGTTGCGGGCCAAGTGCATCCTGTCATGTGGATGGTTTATCCAAATGGTGATGGCTACTTTCAACAAGATAATGCGTCCTGCCATAGTGCTCGTATTGTACAGGATTGGTTTCAGGAACATGCCGGTGAGTTTACTTTGCTTAGGTGTCCCCCCACAATCTCCAGATCTCAACCCCATTGAGAATTTATGGGATGAAGTTGAACGAGCCATCAGACAGCTGGATCTACAACCCTGCAATCTCACACTCCTGGAAAGTGCTTTTCATCAAGCATGGCCTCAGATTCCACAAGCCACCTATCAACATCTCGTGGAGTCCATGCCACGAAGAATCGACGCAGTATTAAAGGCAAAAGGTGGCCCAACGAAGTACTGAGGGGGTGGTCATAATAAAGTGGCCACTCAGTGTATAAAAGTAAAACTATTTAATACCCCCCCCCCCCCGCCTTTATCTATTTATTTATCTATCAACGCAGGCATGCCACCTGGGCCCTTGATAATGGTGGGCCCCAAGACTGTATATATAGCCTTTTAACCCCCCCCCCCCTCCAATCTGGCCCTGCTGACATAGACAGGTTTACGTAATGAAGTGGCATCTCAGTGTGTGTGACAGTATACCTGATGAATTATAAACATACATACTAAATTCACATAAACAAAAACCATGTAAAATAGTTGTAAAGCTCCGCATTTCTTCCAAGAACTTTTTATCAAAACCTCTGAAGACAATTTGCCATGCTATACATCATAACCTTTTGGGACATACGCACTTGCCTGCTAAGGTAAAAAAATCTGTAACTTAGCATTTGTTAAACAGCACAATGTTTGCACGAACATAATTTATTTTATTACAGACGTTGTTTCTGTAGACTACAAAAGCACTGCTGTTTTATCGGGATGCAAAGCAGGAATGTCTAAGTATACAATTTATCATCTCTTTTCCCCATTTGGGAAACAAAAAAAGTAGCTGCTCCGATGCTCTCGATCCTACAAAAAGCCAATTTTTCCCTTTTATGATATAACAGTGCTTAATGTTAACTATTCTTCCAGAAGAAAGCAATCGAGTGATTTCTTCTCCTTAGAAATACTGTGTATACCACATAACGTAAGGTTAGGCACAATTACCGATACATGTATTATTCTTTACCACTATTAAAACAAGACGCTAGTTGTATAAATCATCAACAACCCTAAAATAAGCTACGTAACTTGGAAGAAAAACACCCCATAATAAATGAAGAAATTTTGGAATAAAAAAAAAAGCTAGTTCTTTAGTGGAAAAATAGTAACGTCCTCCCACGACAATTTTTAAGAAGTTGGGAAGCGTTTCCTTGGAAATTTTTCTCTTTAATATCCCTTCTCCACTAATCGAAAGCAAGCTCCGTCGTTGGCACCAAGTGAAAAATGAAACGGCACTGTACCAAGGAACATTTTCATTTGCGATCGTCACTGCGAATAGCAGCACCAAGCCTAGTATCTCCCAACGGATCTACAGAATCGATTTTTCCATCTGAAGACGGCGAAGCTACCATCAGAGCAGTTGGCGCTTCGCTTCAAGTTAAAAAGCGAAAGGAGTCAGGGTAAAAAAAAATCCCGAAGTAATTTCACACCAAGGAAAACATTATTTTCGCTAACGCATAAACTATTTGATCATAAATGACATCTGTAGAATGTTCTTTGTCGTTATAATCGGAGAAGTAATCTTTTTCTAGCCATGTCATATATTTATTTATCCGGCCGCAATACGTTGCTTAGAAACTGGATCGTGAAAAACATGGTTAAAGCAGACATAATACAGCATTATTCTCATAAATAAAGACGGCATTAAACAAAACGTCCGTAAATTACATGCCAATCACAAGAAACGGTGAGAATTTCTGCATGAAAAAATTCGTAATTACTGAAAAAATCGACGTAAAAACTACATGAATTGAAAAGCTAATGGGTCTGATACACCTAAGCAGAAAAGCAATTATCGCCTGTCAAATGAATTGGTAAATCATGGCAATAAATAAATGTGATTTTTACATACACTATAAAAAAAGTGGTGTGAATTCACGGAAAATTTATGAAAATACCGTGCAACAAAGTTGCCGGGAGGTGCCAGTCTTTTCACGAAATTTCCGTTCTTAAAAGTGCCCGTTTATTTTAACTTCCGTATTTTCACAAATTTTCCGTAGTCAGAAATTCCGTCAATTTCTTAAAAAGTCCATTTCAGGTTTTTCCGTATTTAAACTGAAATTTGGAAAAATCGAAGACCCTGCATTTTCCAGCCCTTGCACCAGATAATATTTCCGTAGCAGTCAGGATCGAACCCCGTCGTTGGGCTTGGTACAACGCATGACGCGCGCACCTTAAACCACTGAGCCACAAACACTCGGGAATTAGACTCACGTTCCTCGTAAAACACATTGCGCGACGATGAAATTTTTTTTTTTTTTTTGTCATGGATGCGAGTGGTTTAGTTATTTTACTTTCTGTTGGAGCTTATGTTTTTCTGAATAGGTTTGGTATTTTTTTTTTTTTTTTCTGTAGGACTTTCACAAATTAAGCATTTTTCATCGTGATTTTTCGAAACAACAAAATACTTTCCAACTTGTTCTTCTTAAACTGACAATGACTTTCAATTATCTTTAAAAAAAGGGGAGGGGGGGGACTACGTTTTTATAGCATTGTATTACTTCACAAAATTCCTAAATATAAAATTTACTCCTGACGGCTTTTATCTTAAGGAATCCTCAGACTGATACATAGACATCGTAAAATCGCCTGTACAATAAGTACCCACTGTCTTAGAGTAAGTAAACACAATAATATAATAAATAGCTGGTGCACAAAATGGGGGAGAGGCGAAGAAATATCCTGTGCCACAATACACAAAATTCATGGGATATGCTATCCACATTATCCGATCTCGCTACGGGTGCGTCCTTGGTTCTAAGAACACGAAAGCGATGTCTCCATTCTCCCTTGGCGGGCGAAATCGCTCGGCCTCAGTCCCATAGAGCACCTGTGGGACAATTTGGATCGACAGGTTCGACGTGCCGGCACACGACCACGTCATCTGCTGGACCTCCGTGCTATGCTGCAGTCCGAATGGGCAGATGTACCGCAAGCAACCTTTCAGTGCCTCATTGCGTGCATGCCACGCCGTCTCGCCGCTGTCATCCGGGCCAAGGGTGGTTATTTCCATTATTAGGTAGGTGGTCATATTATTCTGATACGACTATGTATATACTTTTTTCTCATAGGAGGGCTATTGACATTTCCAAAGGGGAGCGCACTTATGTACTTGTATTGGAATCCGTAAATTGATGGTCGGACATTGTGTATCAACGAAAGGTTAACCTTCTGTTCATTGGTAGTTATTATTGCTGCTTTGCATTCAAGTGGTCAACATGTTCTCCACATCGTCGTTCACTTTTTCCACCGACTGAAAAAACCCGAGGTGTTTCTATGCATGATTAAAAGTCGTAACGGTGAATTCGAAATCATCGAATAGGTGCAATATTAATTTTTTTTTTTTTTTTTTGGTGAAGGGGCCCTAAACAATTTTTCGCGGGGGGGGGGGGATCTCACAGTTCTGTGCTATGCCGGTAATGCCATTGTTGAGATTTCGAATTAATACGTAAACCTACACACATTATAACAAAATGATAGTATTCGATTAAACTTTTAACAGTCAACTCATCCTGTTCTTTCGGTTTGGGGATTTGACATGCACCTCCTACAAGAAGCAACCTACGGTACGCACAATACATCGCCTACTATACGGCGATGGGCATTGTAATAGTACCATATTAAAGTCCAGTAGTCGTGCAGATGCAGAGATCACGATGTCATCACTACTACTCGCATCACTAGTTGGCCTGACCTGTTTACAACCACGGCGTGTAATCCGAATTGAGGAAATACTAAGACATAAAAAAAAAAAATGCCGTCCATTTTTTTCTTTGAACGATATACCCTACTTACTGCACAATTTTTTTTTACCGGGATACGAACCGAAATGGATAGTATATCTGAGCTGGTAGCAGCTGTCGCATACAGAGTGATTACAAATATTTATTACGGGAAAAGTATAGGCCTGATCAATATGAAGCAAACACTAACAGAAAGAGCAACTCTAAAGACTTTTTTTGCATCCTAAACGAGTTCAGCATGTGCAACTTTTCGTAGCGCGGCAGACATCAAAACAGTATTCGATCTCATTCTAAATATTCTTCAGCAGGTCTAAATAAATTATGGCTATGGGCGGCGGAAGGTAGGGAGACACGGGGGGTCCGGAATTTCATGGTCTCCTTACTGCGGGAGTCTTCCTACGAAAAGGCTTAAAAAAATTTGTTTCATATACGATTTAACGTTTTTTTTTTTGTTTTTTTTAAATGAAGGTTTCTTGGAAAACGCTTTAAGTACAATTTTGAAAATTCATTTTGCAGAAGTAAGTTGAAAATTTTACTCAACGTAGTGTTCTTCACTTTAGAAAAGATCGTTAAAGAATTCTAAAGTGGCAATGGGCTGGATATATTGTTAGAACTGAACACCGATGGACAACTGAAATATAAAAATGGATACCAAGGGGCAAGAGAAGACCACCTGATTTGAAAACACTCCGGAGAGTCTTGCATGAGATATACTCAAGACAGAAAATTGTGGAAGGGAATTGGGGAGGCCTCCATCCAGCAGTGAATTAATAACGGATGATGATGATCATCATCACCATCATCATTGTCAACCATTAGCAATCCATTGCTGGACGAAGGTCTCTCCAAGCCTCTTCCACAATGGTCTGTCTTGTGCCAGTCCCCTCCATGTTTTCCCGCATACTTTCGAATTTCATCCACCCATCTCCCGTGTGGTCTTCTTCTGGGTCTTTTCCTGTCTCTTGGAATCCAGTCTAAAATTTCAGCTGTCCATCTATGGTCTGTCCTTCTGGCAATATGTCAAGCCCATTGCCATTTCAGGGATTTAACTCTGATCATGATGTCTTCCACTCTTGTCATTTTTCTGATCCACGAGTTCCTCTTCTTATCTCTCCTGGTTACACCAAGCATGCATCTCTCCTAGTTACCCCAAGCATGCATCTCTCCTAGTTACACCAAGCATGCATATCTCTCCTAGTTACACCAAGCATGCATATCTCTCCATGCTTCTTTGAGTTGTCTTCAGTCTTTGTAGGTCTCTTGTAGTTAAAGTCCACGTCTCTGCACCATATGTAAGCACTGGAAGGATGCACTGATCAAACACTTTTCTTTTAAGACATAATGGCATATTGTTAATGTACGAGTATATACATACAGAGTGAGTCAAAAGTCGCAGGACACCTTTGCATTTCAAAACGGAAGGGAAAATGAAATATCTGAAATACCCCAGCAAAGAATCGGTGAGGGGGCCTATTTTTTAGGCTATTTCCGGAAAATAACCGCCATCTTGAAATCCGCCATATTCGATCAAGGTCAAATTTTTCAAATGGTAAGGGGGTCATGTTGTTTATCAAACAAAGCCCGAATTTTCTCAGAAATTGATTGCCGTAATCACATTTGACATGTGTGCTGTGACTCATAAGTTATCAACACAGAAAGTTGAAATAACCATTGTTTGTTACAGGTAACAGAAGATAGCATTGACGAAAGAGGATAGGATTAAGGTGATCCTAATGTCTGGGGAACACAGCTGCCGTATCATAGCAGCTGATTTCAACACCCGACACCCAGAAAGACCACCAATTTCACACAGAAAGACCACACTACGGAGCAAATGTTCGTCAATCGCTAGATGTTCAATTCCCTGGTCGTCGGATTGGCCGGTGTGGTCCTGTAGAATGGCCACCCAGATCTCCCGATCTCACACCACTCAACTTTTATGTGTGGGGTCATCTGAAACACCTGGTGTATGCTGAGAAAACCGCGACAAACACCACCTTCAGCAACGCATTGTGGAGGCCTGTAACCGCATTTCTCCCGATTCTCGTGCGGGTGCATAAAGACTGGATCAAGCGCCTTCAGCAAACGGGGACAACACACTGAACACATCAAATAGCTGCGCATCACAGGGTGCTTTAGAGGTTGTAATTTCAACTTTCTGTGTTGATAACTTGTGAACCAAAACACATATGTCAAATCTGATTACGGCAATCCCTTTCTGAGAAAATTCTGGTTTTATTTTATATGTAACATGACCCCTTTACCATTTGAAAAAGTTGACCTTAATCCAATATGGCGGATTTCAAGATGGCGGCATGTTTCGGAAATAAGCTAAAAGATAGGCCTCCTCTCACAGATTTTTTGCTGCGGTATTCAGATATTTCATTTTCCCTTCCGTTTTGAAATGCAAAGGTGTCCTGCGACTTTTGACTCACTCTGTATGTATATACTCGTACATATCATCATCAAACGTTATCAATTCACTGCTGGATGGAGGCCTCCCCAATTCTCTTCCACAACTTTCTGTCTAGAGCATATCTCGTCCAAGACACTCCGGAGTGCTTTCAAATCAGGTGGTCATCTCTTGCCCCTTGGTATACATTCTTATATTTCAATTGTCGATCGGTGTCCAGTTCTAGCAATATATCCAGCCCATTGCCACTTTAATTCTTTAGCGATCTTTTCTAAAGTGAAGAACACTACGTTGAGTTAATTTCTCAACTTATTTTTACAAAATCAATTCTCAAAATTGTACTTAGTTTTTCAGAAAACTGCGAAACGTAGTGGTGACACGGTCTCCAGGAAACCTCCATTAAAAAAAAAACAAAAAAAAACCTTAAATCGTATGTGAACCACAAATTTTTAAGCCTTTTAGGAAGACTCCTGAGAAAATTCAGGTCTTGTTTGATATGCAACATGACTCCTTTACCATTTGAAAAATTTGACCTTGATCCAATATGGCGGATTTCAAGATGGCGGTCATGTTCCGGAAATAGCCTAAAAAATAGGCCCCCCTCATCGATTCTTTGCTGGGGTATTCAGATATTTCATTTTCCCTTCCGTTTTGGAAATGCACGGGTGTCCTGCGACTTTTAACTGTTTATATCTTACGGATTTTTTTTTCTTGCTCTCCTTTTTAGTTATTATTTTAACTCTCGGAAAAATTGGACCCCTCCCGCCACCCATGATTATGGCCCTGTTTTTTTTTATGAGACCCTTCAAGTCGTCATTGGTTTGTAGGCAATATATGGTGGGGCATAAATTTTCTTTAATTAAGCCTCACTACAAGAATTATTTCTGCACAGTTACCACTGATTGACACGAACGGAAGTTTAGCACATACAACGAACATTCCCGCTGACTCGCCATTTCCTTTCTGTGCTGCTACCTAGCGCTACCTGCCGAGATCTACGTGATTACAACAGCTCTGGGGAAGAAAAAAAAACACACTTTTAGTTGCTTTTTCACATAACATAGGCAACTTGGGTCAGCACCTAATTGCCTCATCACAATAACTTTTTGTCATTGTATCTTTTGTAATCACCCTGGTATATATGAAGGTTATTCAAAACAAAGATTCTTAAATGAATCATTAAGGAGATTCTTTAAAGCAAACTAGAAGGATGGCGATATTTCAAACGCACTTGTTTTATAAGATTGTGCCCTGAAAATAATTGGATTGAAATCCAAAACACAAATTAAAATAGAAGAGGTTTTTAAAAGAAATTAAGGTATGCAAAATGATTGTGCGAAATGGTAATAATTTTCACTTATATAATCAATGAAGGAAGAAATGTTCCTCATAATACAAGGGAAATCGATAGAATATTTAAAGTCATCGCTCTTCCCACGTTTATAAGTGAGTCACGGAAAAATTATCATCGGCCGACACCAGGAATCGAACCCAGGGTCATCCAGTTACGCGCCGGACATGCTTCCACTGCACCACAGCGGCGTCGAAATTCTCTAGACTCACATACGACAAACTGCCAAACCACCTGGCAGGTTGCTTTCTTTGGAGCCCCGCACAAAGTTGGGGATTTACCAAAGATGAACAGTAGCAACTGAACAAATAACTAGAAGGCGAATGAATAATAAATACACAGTTGACGTTGAAAGGATAGAAATGAAGCTACCCATAGCCCAGAGCTGCTGTTGTATTGTTATTAAGCTGGGTTCTAGGGGCCCACAGATTAACGACAGCCATTTGGGATGTTCTTGAGAACTCATCATTCCTGTGAGATCCTCCTAAAGCAGCAATGACTTTCAATGAAGAATTCACTCGCCTATTAATTTTGCCATCTAATTTGTTCTCTCTGTCAAACCTACTCCTAAATAAACAAACTCATTCACCTGGTCAATCTCTGTGCCATTAAGACTTATCTTGCATTCAATACGAACAGTCCCTCGCTCAAAAACCATAATGATCATGAATGATCATATGTAGAAGATTTTAGGAAGGGAGTGTCTGACTCCAGGTCTTAAACAACCCTTAGAAATAGGAAATTTGGGTAGAGTGCCCGATAAGAAAGTGACTCGGAAGCGAGTAGAAAGGGGGAGGAAGACGCCCTTATTTATTACGGGGGGGGGGGACAGTACCCGGGGTCCGACGGCTTAACGTGCCCATCTGACGCACGGCAGATTTTTAATGGATCGAGCGTTCGTACCTGCCCGGGATCGAACCTGAGGCCCTTTCCGTGGCAGTCACGAACGTTGCCCACTAGGCCACCAGCGGCCCTCAAAAACCATAACTATGGGTTTTCCCTTATTTATATTCAGTTTGAATTTCATGCAAACTTCGTACACCCGGGACAAACATACTCTGCAGCTCACTTTTGCTCTCTGCCAACAGGATTGTGTCATCAGCATACAGCAATCTGCACACACGGATATTACCAAGACATAAACCAGTATTATCCATTTTGGCATCACGCATGCAAGCATCCATAAATATATTAAACAACCAAGGTGACATTACATAACTTTGTCTGACTCCTGCACCAATAGAAAACCACTTCGATAAAACACCATTCTCTCGTACACACGCCCTACTGCCAGCGTACATGGCTTTCACACTATTAAGGAGATTCCCAGTAATACCATATTTATTCAGTACGTTCCACAGAAGAGACATATTTATTTTGTCATAAGCTTTCTCTAAATCTATGAAGGCCAAAAACATATTTTTTACCAACAGAAAGATACTTTTCAATCAACATGCGTAAATCAAAAATTTGATTATCGTGAGTTTTTTTTTTTTTTGCTAGCTAAATAGGTTTTACAACGTTTATTCATTTAGTTTTCACTTAAATTGTCATAAAAGACTCATCTATCAATTTTTTTTCATTCTTTATTCTTTTAAGAGATAATATATTTCCCTTTATGCAGTGAGACCGAGTCTGTATTTGTCATTTATCTAGAATGGCTTAGACAAGTCTAGCGCGTTGGAACTCTGCCCCCCCCCGAAGGTCAAAGCAAAATTCCAAAGCACAAGACCTCTCAAAGTTCCAGGTGGGGAGATTTTTTGTTTGTTTTGAAAACCTCCCCGCCTGGAAATAATTCTGCGGGCGCCCATGCACTTCACATAATGGTTTTAAGAAAAATACTTTCCGTAGGAAGTTTCCCGGATCGGTAAAAATTTCTTTAACGGACCGACATCTGAGAAACTGTGAAACGACACTATCACGATAATTGCAATCATTTACGAAACTTTTACCGCACTACTTTTACGGCTTTCTGTTATTCAAAGTCTTAATTTGCTGAACAATACACTTAATGAGTAGTCTGCGGTCTTTGCTGCACGCACGGAAGTATTCAATTTCTGGAGGAAATGACTAACGCAATTACGTACCTAATCTGTAAGGTGCTGTGCACTCCTAACCCCCACCCACTCTGTTTGATCGGGCGAAAGAACAAAAAGTCTGCGGTTTACTGGCCTGCTGAGTACGTTAAAAGATCGCAAGTACTACAAGGCGAGACTCCTCACTGAACTGATTAAATCATCGGATCTCAAGCACAAAAGACGGAATTGTCTGCTGATCAGCTTATATGTTCACACCTGCGCATTTTCTTACCTAATGGGATTCACTGTTTACAACAGACTGAGAAGAGGAGACGTGGTGAGCGTGCAGTTTAGCTGTATGTCGCAACAATGCTTTTGGGGTGTTACACATTTATTCTTAAATCAGATTTACCAGTGCTCGAAATGGGAATTTTGAAGTACCGGTAGGTATGCTCATATTCAGCTAAAAAAAATCATCCGGAAAAAACACCTTCGCCAGAAAATCTCCAAAACTGAAGAAAAAAAAAAAAAAATCCCTGGAAAGAAAACTCCTTTGTTTGAAAACATAATTGACAGTTCCGTGGAATACTATTTCACCATTAGTCAAAAATGATGGCAGTCGATTTCAGTTGGTTCATTTGTGGTTCCAACGGGCACTACTTAAGCTACACCGAGGACTGGGCTAGACATGTTTATAAGGAGGAGTCTTCTGTGAAAAATCTCGACCCCTCCCCTGCCCCCAATGTTTTCGAGGTCCTTTTGCGAAAATCCATTAGCTTTCAATTACTCAAAATTTTAACTCCCATATTATTAACTAGGCTTCACGGGGGTTTTAATAAATCATATTCTTTGGAACCTACGAGTATTTTTCGTAAAATCAAAATGATTTCACTTTATTGTGTGAAACACAAATGTGAAAGTTATAATTAAAATCATAGCCCTGGTTTCCCATTCAAATTACAACAAAATACTTACGTTAAAGTTAATCATATCATGCAAAATTAATTATTTTAAAGAACTAAAGCCCTGCTTTTTGAAATGATGTCTCACGATTGCACACATAAAACATGCACCTGCCGTGTAACAGTGTCTAATATCTTTTCCGATTTATATGAAATGTCACACCATAAGTAAGCAAATAACTAAGTAACGATTACCTACTGGAGCATAAAAAAACAAACAAACGTAAAACTGCTTAAATTATTTACTCTGGAATATAAAAAACACACTTAACATAATGCCACAATGTTTTGCACATAGTAAAAAAAAAGTCCGAAATGAAAAAGTATATACTCTTTGCTGCAAACTTGAAATTTGTGTTTAATCTATTACTCCCAATTCTTCATTCTAAGAAGCTCTTCAAACTGAATACATCAACAAATAGAAGTCATCGCTCTTTCCACGTTTATAAGTGAGCCACGGAAAAATTCTCATCGGCCGCCACCGGGAATCGACTCACTTAAAAGCGTGGAAAAGAGCGATGACTTCTATTTGATGTTCCTAATCCACGTCAACTGTGTATTTATTGAATACATCAAATTAATGATATAATAAAAATTACAGACATCTTTAGTGGGATGATCTGGGGCTTGGGCAAGATGTAATCATACGCTATCAATCAACGCGGCCACTGACGCGCCGTAGTGCGTCAGTGGCAACGAATTACCCCAAAACGAAAAAAGCGTGTCAGTGCCAGGAAATTACCCAAAAAACGGGGGGGGGGGAGAAAGAGATCCATAATTACAAATTCTACGCGTCCTTTGGGACCCACATTTTATTTCGGATTTTTTAACATGACATTTGGCAAAAGTCAAATTCCTGAGGATTAGGGATAGAACGAAAGCAGCCAGCAATGCATCGTGCCACAAGATTATGTAAATATACAATATAAGATAATTTACGCCAAAAATCGGATTGTAATCTTCAAAATTCGTATTATATGGCGTAATCCCGTATTTCTTTCATGATTTATCTGCTTTTCCCGGCAATCGACTCATCAGTCCAGGCAACATTTTTCCACATGTCTAGGGTCCAGTGGCGATGTTCCAGCGCCCACGCTAATCTTTGCACCCTGTGATGTCCGGTCAGCAGCGGTACCCTCGTGGGACGATGGCTTCTGTACCCCATAGTGAGGAGATGGTTCTGGATGGTGTGGTTGCTTACACGTTTTTGTGCACCAGCGTTAAATTGCAGAGTGATTTCTTGCACTGTGGCCCGTCTATCCGCTGTTACAATGCGAGCTAGCCGACGATGACCCCGCTCATCCACACGCTGTTGTCCACGGCAGTTGGCTCTTGCAGGGATGGTTTTACCGGATTCGATGTACTCACGGTGCACCTGTAAGCAGTGGCTCGTGAAAATTCCAGTGCCTGCACGACTTCCGAGATGGAGTGACCCATTCGTCGGGCCCCGACAATTTGCCCACGATCAAGTGCACCAAGTCTTACTCATACTGCGTCCGACTCTTACTGATTCTCGTCGCATCACTCCTTATATTGTCGGATCGCTGCATACGTCATGTCGTTTCCGTTTACATGGCCGCCCACAGCGCCACATTTGCATAACGCCAGCTGTCTCTAATTCAACTGCTCTTCAGTGTAGAGCACACCTTTCATATCCCACCAGATGCACAGCAGAACTTTCTTGGAGTAAATATTGCGTGTCGGTGTCCAAGGCGTTGCTTCACCGGGGTCTACCCAGTGTTTTTTGCGTTTGGGATTGTCGTACCATATCGACTTTTCATCAACAGTAACGATTTTTCACAGGAAATACTCTCTGTGTTGTTTATTCAACAGATTCAAACACTTCATGACACGCTCATCCTTGTTCCTCTGGCTCAGGTCATGTGGCACCCATTTTCTTTCCTTCTGAATCTTTCCCACTGCGCATTAAACAATTGGAAATGCTCCAGTTGTTCAGCTAATTCTTTTTGCGTTTGATATGAATCTTCATCCAGCAATGCTTGCAATTCGTCATGAGTAATCTTCTGCGGGGGCGCCGTTACGTTCTCGATCGCTAACATCAAAATCACCTGCTTTAAACCGTGTAAACCAAAACTCACACGTGCTTTTCGATACAATATTCTCCCCAGAACAGAACAGATCGATGATGCTCATGCTTTTGCAGCATTTTTTCCTTGATGAAATTCGTAAAGAATGCAGTATCGCTTGTCATCTTTCACCTACCGATGTGCAAGTGCGTTTGACTGTTGGGCAAACTTCTGTGTCACATTTTATACTCTGGACGAGTTATGGTCACATGACAACAATGCGGGGGAATGTCGGATATGTAAATTAGCGGTATAAGTCACACAAGAAACGCTTTAAAACATATTTGTACACCTAACACATCGAGATATATATTATCATCAACAACAACCACCATTATCAATCCACTGCTGGATGAAAGTCACCTCCACAACTTTATGTCTTGAGCCAGCCTCTTTGAAGTCAATTCAGTGTACTTTCCAATTTCATCCACCGAACTCCTGCATGGTCGTCTGAGTCTTTTTCTGTCCCCTGGTACCCAGTCTAGCATTTCAGTTGTTCAATGGTGGCAAGTTCTCCTAGAAAGATGCCCAGTCCATTGCTACTTGAGAGTCTTTATTTTGATTGTGATGTCTTCAACTCTTGTCATTCTTCTAATACATGTGTTCCTCTTCCTATCTTTCTTGGTTACACCACGCATGCATCTTTCCATGCTTCTTTCAGTTGTTTACAGCCTCTATGTTTGTAGTTAAGAGGTCCATGTCCCTGATTCATAAGGACTGGACAAATGCATTCTTTTAAGACACAATGACAAATTGCCTTATATAAAAGCACGAATACACGAAAAATACTTCGAACACTGTTTGCTTAATGGTATTAAAAAGTAGGTGTGAGTAGCAAAACTTTTCAAACCAAGTGAATAGCCATGGAAACAAAGTTGCTTTCGAATATAGCAACAGCTACATCCACTTCCAGACACTGGCGCCAACTACGGGGGTGCTCAGGGGCTTGAGCATCCCTTGAAATCATTTGTGGGGGAGGGGGCTCCGAATTTTTGTTATATGTACTGGATTCATACTTAAATATTTAGTTCCACTTTACATAAAATTAAATAAGATAATCGGAATATAGCGCAAATATTTGGTTTCTATGAAAAAATCAATATCTTCAAAAAATCGTGTTTTAACTAACGATACCGAATAAGCACTTAAGAAATAAGACAGTCAAGCAAGCGAGAAATCGGGGGTGTAGAATGTGGTTTGTACCCTACCTTCCGTATTGTTTAAAGCTACCGATTTTTTTATTTTTTTCTTCGCAATCATGTTCCTTGAACATCAGTAAATTGTCAGCAACTCACCATGCACGCAGTGAGCTTTGGTAGGATCATAAAGCCATAAATATCAGAGCGGAAGTAACGACTGACCGTCCGAGAGCAGAAGACACACAGCGAGACTGCGAATTATCTTTTCTCGCTCAAAGGATAATTTTGAAGTTTTTTTGTTGTTGTTGTTGTTTGCTAATGTTGTTGCAGTTATTGTTTGTTTGACATAATTCTGTTGAGGATTTTTTCTCCCTAGCTTTATAAAACATATAAGCAGTCACCAATAGTAACACCAATCAATCAAAGCAGAGGTGATATGCCAAATCGATAACAACCAGTTCACATGGACTGCAAGATGAATGACGGCGGGGTGGGGGTGCAGATTTCCAAGTTACACTTGTTGATCAAAGCAAAAATTTCACTGTGATATATGCAGCGTTATACGCTAAATGCTATCAATAACAAGTAAGAAAAAAATACAGTGCAATGATTATGAAGAACGTCCCATTCCAACACTGAACACGTCAGTTTGTTTGCTACTGCAAGAGCGAGCTCCTCAAAGGTGTCGCTACTTGCCTACTGTATGTTTTGACTAATTATACACTGGCGTGCAAAAATTAAGGACGATACGGTTTTTCGAATGTAACGTCGTGCAGTCACATCGACTCAAATCATACCATAAGGTCCTCAAGATGTAAGAATATGGGACAAGTGAGCAAAAACGTCCAAACAAGAAATCCAAAGATACTAAGGCACTTTATTGAAAAGGTAGCTTCGAGCACAATTGGACAGAAGACAAAAACATCCATGTGACAGGGGCTGCCAAGAAAAATCAGTCTTTAGTAGGGGATATAATCACCCCTGACTGCGTTGCAGGATTTACAACGTCTGTCCATGCTGAGGACGAGGTTGTCAAAGAGCTGTTGAGGCATCGCGGCCCATTCTTCTTGTAGCGTCAATCGCAGCTGCGGAATCGTTGCTGGCGGCTGGCGACGTGCTGCCAAGCGTCTCCCGAGAAGGTCCCACACGTGTTCGATTGGATTTAGGTCCGTGGACCTTGCGGGCTAATCCATGCGTTGAATATCTTTACTCTCCAACAGCTCTGCGACAGCCACTGTACGATGAGGTGTAGCGTTGTCGTCCATGAAGAGGAACTCAGGACCCACAGCACCTCTAAACAGATGCACGTGAGGCAGGAGAACCTCGGTACAATAGAGGACACCAGTGATTGAACCTCCTTGGAAGATGTGGAGGTCAGTACGGCTAACAAGCATGATACCGCCCCAAACGAGAACTCCACCACCTCCAAACCGGTCTCTTTCGATGATGTTGGAGGTGTGATTGCATGTTCCCTGCTCTATCCAGATATGTATATGTCCAGAATCGCTCGTCAGACTAAATCGGCTCTCACCCGTAAAGAGAACTCGACCCTATAGCTGATGTGTCCAGTTCTTGTGTTCCTGGCACCACAGAAACCGCCGTCTCAGAGGAGCAGGCGTTAATGGCACACACCGTACTGGTCGTCGTGCAAATAGACCACCTTTGTGCAGCCTCCTATCCACGGTAAAACGTGATAACGGATGTCCAGCTGTCTGTTGCATGTGCCTTGCGATTTCTCCCGCTGTCTGCCGTCTGTCTCTTCTCGCCTGGAGGACAATATACCGGTCGTCCGCAGCCGTGGTTGCTCGTGGACGACCACTGCTAAACTTTCGGACAGCTGTTCCTGTCGTTTGAAATCCTCTCCAAGCTCGTGAAACGATGCTGTGAGCGATCCCGAACTCCTCGGCCACACTAGTCACACTTCGACCTTCTTCCAACTTCCCAATGACGTGACCTCGGGTAAAGTCATCCAGATGTCGTCTACTGGATTGCCTGTTGGCCATATCACACGGTAGCAGCAACTCGACGCAGTGTTTCTTTCAGGACTTTTTGGCGGGGGGGACAAATGGAACCTTAGAGGGGACAAGTTTTCCATTTGCTCTCTCTCTCTCTCTCTCTCTCTCTCTCTCTCTCTCTCTCTCTATATATATATATATATATATATATATCACCCTTCGTTTTAAATTCTAAAATTTTTTCCTTAGTCTTCAGTTTTGCTCTTAAGTATATATATATATATATATATATACTTAAGAGCAAAACTGAAGACTAAGGAAAAACTTTAGAATTTAGAACGAAGGTTGCAAAATAACCTGAAGATCAAAACGCGCAACGCAGCAGTTTTTGAAAATTCAGAATTCACATTCTATAAAGAAGATACCTAAGCAAAAAATACATATAAAATTTTGACTCACACCTAGTACAACATAGAAAAGGTTATGTATCTACCTGTGTGAGTAAAAGGAGAAAAAGATAAAAAAATAAAATAAAACTACTGAATGTAGAAGGTGTCGAGAATACTGAGCCTTGGCTTTATCAAGGACCAGCAAAAACTCTGCATTTTCTCACTTCCACAAAGACCTAGTTGGAAATGGGTTTCTGCAAGGCCATAGATGCAAGTAACATTCCCACCTAAAATAGTTTAAAATATATATATATGTCATGTCCTCCGTAGAGTTGCATGACCTAGCACTAGTTAACAATTTCGCTTGCATCCATTAACCTTCCTGGCCCGACTCCATGCTCTTCATCTGTTACTATTAAACAGAGAGAAGAAGATTAAAGAGAACTCAAGCTGTGAGAGTGACATAATAATTAGAAATGATTTTCAGCCATAACGAAATGCCAAGTTCGTTTGAGAGAGAATTTAAACCTGAAAATCAATGCAAAAGAAATCCAAATTTTTTACATTGCAATTAAAAAAGGAAATATTAATTTTTAACGAACAGATTTTTGAAAGAAAACTTGAGTCTAAAACCCCCTACTCTACAACTTATGACAGCACGAAAACGAGAATAAGTTAAAGATAATAATTAACTAAAGAAAACTTTGTGAAAGTTATATACCTTAAACAGTTAGTTGCAATATGTACAAAGTATTTCGGCAGTGCTTTAAGTGCATAATTAATTAGTTATTAAGAACTTAACTACTTTGAAAAAACAGCGCATAGAAAAGGAACAAGCTTAGCCATCTTCTGTTCCTAGGTACCCCAAAAGACGCTCAGAGTTACAAAGAAAAGAAAGAGTTAAAACCCGCAAAAATGTTAACAGACAAACCAATGCCTAAAAGCTGAAAAGCTAAAAAACGACAGAGAAAAAGTACATGAAGTACAAACATTGAACTTATAAAACCTAGAACCCAAAAACAAGGAAGAGAGCTTACCTCTTGTGTGACAAAAACTTTTCTCCTCACAAGAGAAGAACATGGCTGACCTCTTCCGCCACTCCCTAGTTGCTGGGGGCAGTGAGGGTGGGGCTGATGGCCTCCTCATACAGCAAGAAACCAACGCGCGGATATTTTAACCAGAGAAAAAAATATATATATAAACTTAAGACTGTGGATCTGAATGATCAGAAAGAGCAGAATTAACTCTCCAGAATACATGAGAAATATTATAAAATACACGAGCAGTGTATTTAATAATCTTTGCATGTATTAAATCACCTTAGTGAGCTTCTATAGATTAATCAGAATCTTATTAATTTTAATGTTGGTTTTACTATTTTTAGTATAGCTATCCTAGTGATGAATAACTAGTTTTCTTTTTTATTTGTTTTTATTTTCTTTTATAAACAGATTTTTAAGCTTTTTTTGTGATTTTGTTTATATTATTTAATTTTTTGTTTTAATAGGACCGTCATATCCATAGCACTAAGGTTCCTTTAGGTAGTTAATAGGCATCCTCTAGCCAACTTCCTTACGGCTTTGATTGGTCAGAATCATATTATTAACTGTGTAGAAAATTAAAGCAGATCTGCCAACCTTACTCTATTATTCAGAATAATTTTTCTTAAAGTTCTTTTGATGAAAGAAGAAGGAATTTCGTTCTCTAGAAAACTTTCTAATAGTATATTAATGTGGTAATTGAAGTCCAAATTGTTGCTGCAAATTCTTGAAATTCTTAGGACCTGAGAAATTAGTACATTCTCAATTACTTTGGTTGAAATGTTATTATTCCAGTGTAGATATTTAATTACTTTGAAAGGAAAATTAACTCTTTTATCAAAGAGGCTAATAGATGGGTTACCTCTGTTGAGCTTAATGCTTAAGTCTAGGAACTCAAGTTCCTGATTACTGTGGTTGGTTTTACATAAGTTAAGAGAGCTAGGATAGATATTATCAAAATCACTCTCTATAACCTCTGAATTATTGATACACAGCAGATCATCAATATATCTAAAAGTGTAAAGGTAGTTATCTGAGCAGGTGGGGTGATTTTTAATGAATTTATATTCCTTAAAGAACAGGAATAGATTAGCGATATTCGTGGACGTTGATGTTCCCATGGGAATACCGTTCACTTGCTTATAGAGAGTATTATTATATAAGATATGGTTATTTTCTATGCAGCAATTGAGATAAGAGTTCCAAGTTCCTACATTAACAAATTGGTTAAGTTTAAATTCTGCATACAGCTCTTTAAAGGTAGTGATTATATCTGATAGAGGCAGATTAGTATATAGGTTTTCAAAATCATAACTATTAATATCTAGGGGACAAACTTTGAGTATAGTAGAAATTACTTCTGCATTATTATTAATTATCCAAAAATCTCTGTACATCAAGTTAGAACAGTTTCTAATGTGTTTCAAAACCTTCTTTAAGACATCTTCAAAAGCAAGATCTATTTTCTTTTTATGACTCCTTACTCCACTAGCTATGAACCTGAACTTCACAGGATCCTTATGAAACTTAACCGTTGCAAAAAGAAATGGAAATTCAGGCTCATATCTTCTAGTTTGTGGAATTTTAAGTTTCTTGAAGAATGCCTTAAACCGATTTTCTAACTGCTTGGTAGAATAACTTACGGGCTCGTATGTTACTCTATTATTGAGTTCCATAGTTAACAATTCAAAATAGAACTTCTTACAGATAATTGCAAAATTATTGCTAGCTTTATCCGTAGTGGTAAAAATAAATTGGTCTTGTAGTTTGGAGAGTGACCTTTTAGCTTCTCCAGAGAAAAAGAGATTTCTGTCGAAACAAAAGTCCAGACCTGCCAACTCACCGGTGAAGCTATTGATTATATTATATTTCCATTCTGCGAAGGCCTCAATAGGCTGATTGTATCAATCCACTGCTGGACGAAGGTCTCCCCAAGTTTCCTCCACAACGGTCTGTCTTGTGCCAGTCTCCTCCATGTCACTCCCGCATACTTTCGAATTTCATCCACCCATCTTCCATGTGGTCTTCTTCTGGGTCTTTTCCTGTCCCTTGGAATCCAATCTAAAATTTCGGCTGTCCATCGATGGTCTGTTCTTCTGGCAGTATGTCCAGCCCATTGCCATTTCAGGGATTTAACTCTGATCATGATGTCTTCCACTCTTGTCATTTTTCGGATCCACATGTTCCTCTTCTTATCTCTCCTGGTTACACCAAGCATGCACCTCTCCATGCTCCTTTGAGTTGTCTGCAGCCTTTGTATGTCTCTTTTAGCTAAGGTCCACGTCTCTGCACCATACGTAAGCACTGGAAGGATGCATTGATCAAACACTTTTCTTTTAAGACATAATGGCATATTGCTCTTGAAAATTATGCTGTTTCTTCCAAAAGCTCTCCAGGCAAGTTTTGTACGCCGATTAATTTCTTCACCAATGTGACCCTCACTAGATATCTGCTGTCCAAGATAAATGTACGTGTCTGTTATCTCCAGCTTTTCTCCATCAATCGATAAATCTTCATTTCTTGTAAAAGCATTGTACATCACTTTTGTCTTCTGAAAGTTCATTTTTAATCCCACTTCTTTACTCTTGTCAGCAAGTTCCTGGATCATACTCTGTAGCTCTGATGGGGTAGTTGCAAAAATGACTATGTCATCAGCAAAACGAAGGTGGGTTAGATAATCTCCATTAATCTTTATCCCTTTGTTTTCCCAGTTCAGTGATTGAAAGACATTTTCCAATGTCGCATTAAAGAGCTTCGGAGATATGGTGTCACCTTGTCTCACTCCTTTTCCAATTTTTATGTGTGTTGTATTTTCAAACAGCCGAATCTTTGCACTTGCATTTTCATAGATGTTATTAATAATATTAATGTATGCATCTTCAATACCGCAGGATTTCAGAGCCATTGCAACTGCTGATGGTTTCACCGAATCAAAGGCTTTTTCATAATCGATAAAAGCCATGCACAATGGAAGCTCATATTCCCTCGCTCTTTCAATTAGTTCTCTCAGTACGTGGATATGATCTATTGTGCTGTAGCCACTCCTGAATCCAGCTTGTTCTCTCGGTTGAGCCATGTCCAGTGTCACCTTCAAGCGGTGTGAAAGAACTTTAGTGAAGATTTTATAAACCACTGATAGGAGGCTGATAGGTCTGTAGTTCCTGAGATCCTCAATGTCACCTTTTTTATGTAGCAAGATCATTGTAGCGTTGTTCCAATCCTCAGGAATTTTCCCTTCATTAAGGCATCGAGTGAAAATTTGGTGCCTTAATGAAGGGAAAATTCCTGAGGATTGGAACAACGCTACAATGATCTTGCTACATAAAAAAGGTGACATTGAGGATCTCAGGAACTACAGACCTATCAGCCTCCTATCAGTGGTTTATAAAATCTTCACTAAAGTTTATAATTTTAACTACTATATTTATATATATAGAAGTAATTATTATATATCTAGCACAGGGGCGCATTTAGAGGGGCCTTCCCCCCGGAAAATGCTTCATTTTATTGTTTTTGGTTAAAATACGACTTACATTAGAAAAAAAGACCTTAATTTAATAAAAATGCATCAACTTACATTAGAAAAAAAATGCTTTAATTTTTCTTCAATTTTTCATTAACTTTAATTTTGTTCCAGATGGTGGATTTCAAAAACTTCTTTTTTTCGTCACTACCCCCCCCCAGAAAAATTCTATATACATACCTGATATAGTAATGACTTCTTCAAAGATTTCAGGAATAACAAACTGTTTTCAGCTAAAGAAGGGAAGGGGAAGGTTCCGCAGGCTTGAAATTTTTATCTGTTAAAATGCATTCAACGCACTCTTCCTGAATCACGATTCCCAGACAATTAGGTAGGATTAATCTACTTATTATATGTTTAAGAATACCATGCGTCGTAATGCACTTTTTAATAAAATAAACTATAACTAGTACCGTTAAAAAAAAATTAAAGAAATATTTGTATCATAAAAAGAAACGAAACTTCCTTTTTCATCATAGCCTGAATTTATTAAAATTTGGCTCGGTAACCTAAAATGTCTCCGGGGGGGGGCGAATGGTCGTTTCCGGGAGGGCTTCGCCCCCTGGATGTATGCCTGAAGACTCGACGTCGTTCAAACCGATGTACACCGTGCAATAGCTTTCACCGAATTACTGAGCGTACACCGTCCGTGTGCTTTATAATACCCTTCCGACACCCCCCTCCCACGTCATGCTGCATATATGCGCATGCCCTATCGTACCGGACCCTAGTCTATCTCCTGAGTGGTCTTTCGGTCCGTTCTGCCTGCTCGTTGCGGTGTTATGCTAATTTCTCCTCTTCGTCCTTAATTTTTGCACACCAGTGTATATACTGCCAGTCTCAGCCTTTTTCAACAGGTTTTCTGGTAGTAGTCCCCAACAAAATGCTCAAATTTTGTCCAAAAGAAAAAAATTATAGGAGATCTTGTGCGCACATTACAGAAAATTAAATCGGAAACATTAAAACGGGGTTCAAGAATTTGGTTGCTATAAAAAAAATGTAATATCTTTATCATGAAATCGTGTATCGGTTCGTTTGCGTTTACACTAAAGACAAGGTCCATTTAAACATCTAAAATTTCAACTCTGGAAACTGTACCAGCCTTTTGAATTTCAGCACTCCTCAAAATTTTCAGAATTCGGCGCCTATGCTTCCAGATATGCTATAAAATCTAGACGCACAATCCACTGTCACTTCCTTTCCTCGAAAGGTCGAGAAAGCCCACAAAACGATTAAGCGTTTATTTAAAAACGCCTCCTAACAGAGAAGAGGGAAGGCGCAAAATAACAGCTGCTCTCATTTCCTGCCTAGGAGAGAGAAACGAACTGCAGAAAACCTGTTTCTGCGGTTCTAGAACGCCTGCGCCAACCGTTTAGGCAGCAGAACTCTGGGATTATGAGATAAGAAATCGCTTTCAGACGTAGGAGCAACTTTACGTACGAATTGTGGGAGAGGCGACATGACATGGCAAAGAGCATGGACCGCTGAGGTGCTGTGCGCGAACCCGCAGTACTGTTTGTCACTATGTGCATAATATCATTGAAGCATCCGCGAGGGGTGGAACCTCAACAACCGCAGTGTGTAGAATTCTCGTCGACTTTGACTGGGAATTCAAGTGAAGGTACTGGCGATTGAACAAAATAAGGTGGCATTACTCTTTTTTTTTTTTTTTTTAATGGCGGTTTAACGACGACTATGAGCAATTCAATGGGCTATAAACATAAGATGACCAGAAGTCCCAAATTCTTAAGGACAGTCCTTGAATTTTGTTTACTGTCCCCAAAAACGCCTGATGCCCTTGGGGACGCATATTGTCCCCAAATTTTGATGCTTGTTCTCAAATGTCCTCAAATTTACGCGGGTACGGAGAAGTGGCCACACGGAGAACTGGACACATTGGAATTTCAGTGCCATAAAATTGTTCTGCATAAACAAATTTCGTGTGGTATATTCCCCACTACTTGAGCAACTATTGTTCATATATATATATATTTTTTTAATATTTCATTTTCAGTAAGGAATTTAGGCATTTCCATGATTTTCGGGCAAAAGACAAAGCGGAGAACTGGCCACAAAAATTTTAAGGGGCCGTATAAAAATTGCGTTCTGGACTGCTCCGTGGCTACGTCTCCCGAGATTGGTTATCTGACATACATAAAATTTCCGTAATTTCGTATTTTCTTATTTACGATGTTTTTCAAGGTCTGTAAACTACAGCTAAACAAATGCTCTGCTGGTATGTTCAAACCCAGGAAACTTGTCATTGGGGGTGCGTGCTTAAAAAACCTAAAATATGAAATATAAAGAATTTCTGGCCCGATCGGGAGATTTTCAGCGTTTACAACTAGCAACTCAACAAATTATCCGAGTGCATGTGCCTACCCAGGAAACTTGTCGGGGGAGATACCAAAAGTGTAAAATATAGAGAATTTCTCGTCCGATTGGGAGATTTTCAGCATTTACAACCTGAAATACTACTTTATGTTTTATATTTTAGCCCCCCCCCCCTCGACAGGTTTCCTGAGTCAGCGCATGCCCTCAGATAGTTTGTTGAGATGTAGGTTGCTGAAAATCTCCCGATCGTACCAGAAATTCTTTATATTTTATACTTTTGGTGTTACCCCCCCCCCCGCACAGGTTTCCTGAGGGGCAGCACATGCCCTCCGATCATTTATTGACTGGTAGGTTCTAAATGCTGAAAATATCCCGATTGGACCAGAAATTCTTTATATTTTACACTTTTGATATCCTTCATAATTACCCTTTTTAAAATCAGCTGTTTCAAAAAATGAAATTTGGAAGTTTTAAAGCACTCAAATATTTTTTACAGAAGCTTGCTTGAGACACAGCAACGCAGTTCGCAGATCAGTTTGTCGCTCTGACTTCCATGATAAACTGTTGCAATCGTACACCGTATGGCCGCCCATTTCCCCGTAATCATGATGATAATTAATTTTTGAAATGCTTTGCACTCGGTGAGGTCCGTCACAAAAGTGTAGGGAAAATAATGAAAAGCAAGTGATACACTTCAAACTGTGTCACACTACGTAATGGGAAACCAATAAATGCAATAGGTTTAATTATACATAATTATGGTTTGAAAGGAGGAGAATCTATATTTTCTGGAAAGTTCAGAAGCAACAGAAATGTATGTATTTTCACACACCTTGTAAAAACACGTTTCTCTAAGGAACAAATTAAAGTATGTACAATTACCGGTTGACACAATTTTAAATTAAATTAACTGTTCTTCGTATACAAATTAATCAGTATGTTGTCTTCAGTCTTCCTTGAACGATTTTTCCTTTGGAGTTACTTCTCAAAAACATTTCGTCTGAATTTTGGTTTTTAAAATTGCCTAGCTAAGGGAAAACAAACAACGGCATCGCATTAAAAAAGGATACATCTGTCCAATTTCAACCAAATCGACTATAAACATTATTTTTAAACAACGCTTAGAAATATCAAATTTCGTCTTGATCGGTTAAACAGTTTTTGAGTCATTAAATTCTAAAAAAAAAAAAAAAGTTAAATAAATAAAAACAACAACATTTCGAGGGTACCTCTTTGAACAAATTTTGAAGTGTTTGGTAGAAATTTTGGCAAAAAACCCGAGATGATCTTTCAGCTAAAAACAAAGCACCTGTCTGTCTCCACTACATGTGCACCAGTCCTCAGTTTGCGATAAGGAAGTGGCAGCAAATACTACGTTTTAGGCAACGGCTGCAAAAGCGACGATTGCCGCCCCGGTGGCGCAGTGGTCTAAGCGATGGCCTCTGATCATTCGTCCGTAAGAGGTCCGGGTTCGAATCCCGGTGAGGCATGGATGTTGTGTTTGTCTTACGGCACTGGCTCTCACCCTTCCCTGGAACCAGTGACCCTAAATTAGGGACGGGCGACTGCTCATAGCCCATTGAGTTGCTCACGGTGGTCGTTAAACCTTCAATAAAAAAAAAGCGATGACACCGTTTGCTGCGGTTGCCCCTGCAATTTGTACTCTGGGTGCGGCAGCCATATGGTGCATTCATTCTCGGCTGAGAACCCTAATGGAGGCCGGGGCTCCATTTAGAGGCAAGGAATGTTTACTATCTGTACATGGCATGTGAAGAAGAATCATACTTTTGAGTCCACTGAACACCTACGATAATCTTAAAAACAATATTCTTGGTAAATGAAACAAACAAACCTTAACATCCGGACAAGTTGCGTTGCTTATACCGAAATTCTAATTTGCAGTTCACACCCGAACACAGAGATAAGAAAAAACTACATTTACACAAACCAAACTGACGCACAGAGTATTTGGAGAAAAAGTAAAACCAAGGTTTCATCTTTCGTGAAATCAGAAAAACCTAAACAAGATAACTCGTCTGAACGATCATTGTCAGACGGGAAAGACGTGACGCCGTAGGTCCAACCACCGCTGAAAAGAGGAATGAACAGGTGTTCGATAGGAAAGATTATATTGCAAAGAGGTTTAACAATAGAATGGTAGAGCGTATACATTGCCTTTGGCTAAATGCTAAGTAATGAAAGAAGCTATGTCTCACATTGCTGGAATCAGGGATCGCGCTGCCGATCGCCATCTTCGCAATTTGCAAAAAAAAAAAAAAAAAAAAAATCGTTTTGACGATGGAAAAAGAGCTTTGGCGATTACCTTTTTGTACTGTTACACCACTTTGGCGATAAAAAATTGAATTTGGCGAAAACTTTAAAAGAACCAGCGCGACCCCTGGCTGGAACATTAGGCTATTTTAATTAATTAATTTAATTTAATGTCTGGCGGGAATTTAAATTTGAGTAAGGCGGAAGGGTTATCTGCTTATGTTTCGATATTTAACAGGCGGAGGGCTTAAGTTTAATTTTGATGTTCATCACAGGGTATCAAGTTTATATTAGTACAGTGTATTGTAGTGTCTTGCTCTCATATTACTATCAACTGGTTTTATTTAATAATATTTTATTCCAGTCTTATCTGGTGCTGTGAAGTACTTATGTGTCCATAGGATAAGTTAATAATGCATTGGTAAATTATGCTTATTTTAAGGGCCAAGCGTGAATTAATTATATTTTCTTTTACTTACTTTTATTACATACTGCTAATAGCATTTCTTGCTTAAAACTGTTTTGGAGTGTAACTGCGTTAGAAGTCAGATTTACCTTTCTTCATATTTCTTTACACATCTGAATTTACTTGCTTACATAAAACCTTCATTGGATCATAATTTTTACTTGCAAAATATCTTTTTACTTGCTAGCTTTTTTTAATCTGTAACTTTAACTTAGTACAATCACAGTGATTGAATACTGTGATCTTTCTGTAAATACAGAGGAAGTACGCTGGAAAGTTACAGCGATGCACCTTCGTTAGCATAGGCGCAGTGACCATCCGTCTGCATCGAAGCCCCATACGCAGCAGGGTTCGCTCAACTGTCGTTTTAGACACACTTCCGGTATATAGCCCCTGGTTCATTCGGCCAGTGAGTTGCTCACTCACTGGGCGTGCGGATCGGCCTTCACGCACCTTCGAAGCCGCCGGTCACCTCTCACATCAGTGGCACGTGGTGCTCTGCAGTTTCCACGTCGCTTATTCGCAATGGTGCCATTTCTCCAATCACGATACACTTTAACCACAGCAGCACGCGAACAGTTCACAAACTACGCTGTTTCAGAAATACTGCCAACCTTGGTTCGAAAGCCGATATTCATCCCTTCTTGCAAATTTGATGAATCGCTCTTTTTATCCATGACAGCAACGGGTGATATGTTTTCAGATCAGATCATATGTAGAGGATTTTAGGAAGGGAGTGTCTGACCCCAGGTCTTAAACAACCCTTAGAAATAGGAAGCTAGGAGATTTGGGCTAGAGTGCCCGATAGGAAAGTGACACGGAAGCGAAGTAGAAAGGGGGAGGAAGACGCCCTTATTTATTACCGGGGAGCCAGTACCCGAGGTCCGACGGCTTAACGTGCCCATCCGACGCACGGCGGGTATTTAGTGGTTGAACGTTCGTACCTGCCTGGGATCGAACCTGAGGTCATCCCTATGGCAGTAACGAACGCTGACCACTAGGCCACCTGCGGCGTATGTTTTCAGAATGTCTACAGCACGCCTTATATACCCTCCAAGCCAGCTCACGACACGTGCCTTCTTTTCATTGGCTACGTGCTGTTGACGTCAAAAGCAGAAGGTCGTCACAATTTTTCGATTTCATAGGAAGTGTCAGAAGAAAGGTTTGTAAAATATTTTTACTGAGGCTAGAGGTCTTAGGCATAGAGGCCTCAACGCAATGTGGGGATTATCAGTACGCCACTGATTGTATACACACCCACACGTTCACCATTTTTTTTTTTTTTCTTTTACACGTTCAATGTTATGTTCCTGATCATTGCTCTTTTTATGTGTTCCATCTTCTGGAAAGTGACGCTGGACAAAGTCAATTTACTGCATCACGTTGAGCCTTATTTTGAAAATGTGTGGTTCGTACATTCTAAGGTCAGAATATCTTATGTGGTGAGAGAAATAAACAGGCACCGGGAAAATTTTAATAGCGCCTATACTACAGCTCTTATTGCTTGTGAATAGGAATTCTATTCAAGTATTCGGATGCTATAGCTCCCAGTAGGTCAAATAAACGGTTCTTTTCGATGATGGAGAGGGTTAAATCCGTTTTAAGGAACAGAACTGGGTAGCAATGACTGAGTGGTCTGACTCTTCTTTCAGTGCAGACGAAATCTTAGATGCAGCGATGCAATTCTAAATAAAAAAAGTGCCTTAGCAGTGACTGACTGGGAAAAAAAAGCCGAGAAAAATACTTCCAAATTTTTTAAAACCTGATGCATTGCTTTTATTACTTAGTATTTTTTTAATTTTCTTTACTTATTACATTTATCAATTTATATTAAAACTGCGTAATCTGAGCAAATTTATTAAAAGGAAGAATCTAACGTGAGAGATATATGCTAAGAACATAAAATTATTTAATTATGACTGTGTTATACTGTAATGCGTCGCATAAATATAGAGAAAGAACAAATTCTCGAATAAAAAAGAAACAACAACGAGCTGAAATGTACACCTCATATTTATAGCAAAAATAAGCATAGCTGCACAATAGTTTGACGGAAACATAACAATTCCACCGCGAAGTACAAGAAAAAAAAAACAGAAATACGCTGTCTCAAAAATATAATGACTTACTAGTTATGAGCACCTCCCGTACGAATAGTGGAGCCGTTGTTCCGAATAACACTGAAAACCCGATTGGGCATGCTGTCCACCAAGGGATGTAAGTGTTCTGGACGGAGTGCGTACCAGCTTCGTAAAATCTGCTCTTTCAATGCCATCACACTTGAGAACTGCCGTCCATTCGCATACACGTCCCGAGCTAGGATACCCCAGAGGTTCTCGATAGGGTTCAGATCTGGACTGAGTGCTGGCCAATCCATTACCGGTCACATGATGAGTGTTAAACCAGCTTTTCGTTGATGCAGACCGATGGATGTCTTCCTGGAACAGATAATCAACACCCGCTGGAGTTTCGGCAAACGGCAGAAGGTGGCTGCTGAGTATGTCCTGATACGTTGCGGAGTTTTGCCTGCCCTGCAGAAATGCGATATCCGTTGTCCCATTGAACGCAAAAGCTCCCCAGACCATCACAGATCCCCCTCCTTTATACTGAGAGAACTAATTGAAAGAGCGAGGGAATATGAACTTCCATTGTGCATGGCTTTTGTCGATTATGAAAAAGCCTTGGATTCGGTGAAACCATCAGCAGTTACAATGGCTCTGAAATCCTGCGGTATTGAAGATGCATACATTAATATTATTAATAACATCTATGAACATGCAAGTACAAAGATTCGGCTGTTTGAAAATACAACACACATAAAAATTGGAAAGGGAGTGAGACAAGGTGACACCATATCTCCGAAGCTCTTTAATGCCACATTGGAAAATGTTTTTCAATCACTGAACTGGGAAAACAAAGGGATAAAGATTAATGGAGATTATCTAACCCACCTTCGTTTTGCTGATGACGTAGTCATTTTTGCAACTACCCCATCAGAGCTGCAGAGTATGATCCAGGAACTTGCTGACAAGAGTAAAGAAGTGGGATTAAAAATGAACTTTCAGAAGACAAAAGTGGTGTTCAATGCTTTTACAAGAAATGAAGATTTATCGATTGATGGAAAAAGCTGGAGATAACAGACAAGTACGTTTATCTTGGACAGCAGATATCAAGTGAGGATCACATTGATGAAGAAATTAATCGGCGTACAAAACTTGCCTGGAGAGCTTTAGGAAGAAACAGCATAATTTTCAAGAGCAATATGCCATTATGTTTTAAAAGAAAAGTGTTTGATCAATGCATCCTTCCAGTGCTTACGTATGGTGCAGAGACTGCAGACAACTCAAAGAAGGATGGAGAGGTGCATGCTTGGTGTAACCAGGAGAGATAAGAAGAGGAACTCGTGGATCCGAAAAATGACAAGAGTGGAAGACATCATGATCAGAGTTAAATCCCTGAAATGGCAATGGGCTGGATATACTACCAGAAGGACAGACCATCGATGGACAGCCAAAATTTCAGATTGGATTCCAAGGGACAGGAAAAGACCCAGGAGAAGACCACATGGGAGATGGGTGGATGAAATTCGAAAGTATGCGGGAGTGACATGGAGGAGACTGGCACAAGACAGACCGTTGTGGAGGAAGCTTGGGGAGACCTTCGTCCAGCAATGGATTGATAATGGTTGACAATGATGATGATATATACATTATACAGTCGTCCCTCGGTATCCGCGGGACACTGGTTCCAGGACCCCGCGGATACATAAATTCGCGGATGCTCAAGTCCCCTATATAAAATGGGGTAGTATTTGCATATAACCAACGTACATCCTCCCGTATACTTTATATCATCTCTAGATTACTTATGATACCTAATACAATATAAATAGTTGTTATAATACTGTATTGTTTAGGGAGTGACGAGAAAAAAGTCTGTACATGTACAGTACACAGGCAACCATCGTAGGCCTAACTACATAGTACACGTCAGCAATAACGTAACAGTTCCTTTCATTCAACACTTACATATTGCTTTCGTTTAATGACCTGAACGCGAAATACATAGAATAAACATAGAATATTTAAAATACAAGTACGTGCAAAACAAATACTGTAATTATAAATTGAGATCTCTCTTGATAACCCTCGTATGATGATGACGATGATGATTTTTGTATGTTGCCTACGTTGCCAATGTGGTGAAGCGACGAGATGTGCGGCTCTGTAGGTGAGCGGTAAGACATCAGGCTAACTTAAACTTTCTGGCATGACGTCAGAAAAAAAAGAAGATTCAGATTGCAGGCGTCGACGCTTTGGAGGAGGCTCACTAATAGTAATGTCAGAGATCTGTAGAGTTCAGGGCTGAGGATCTTCAAGCGTTGAAGGTGGAGGCTTCACAGTTGTGGATGTTTTTTAGTTAGAAACGTTGTTATAGGAAGCTGTTTCTTCTTTTTCTTTGCATCATCAAACAAATATCACAGTGGTTGTAGGCATGTTGTTATCACTCGGGTGACACGGAGGCTTCGTTCTTGTGTGTGTGTGTGTGTGTGTGTGTGTGTGTGTGTGTGTGTGTGTACAGTAGGCTATAAAATGGCACCAAGTATGCAGGTACTTCATCTCATTCGGAAACTTAACATATCAAGCCCGACGAATCACATTAGGCATTGTTTGTTTTATGAGTTCGACAAAGGTAACAATGCAACTGTAGCCTGCCGCAACATTTGTGAGGTGTATGGCGAGGATGCTGTAGACAAAAGCACATGCCGCAGTTGGTTCCGGAGATTCCTTGAAGGAGACAGAAGCTACAGAGATCAGCCACGGTCTGGACGTCCATCAGAGGTTTCTGAAGAGGATTTCAACCAAGCCATATCAAACGACCAACACCTAACCGTTGAAGAATTATCAGGAAGGTTTTCTGTACACAGAACAAAGTAGGAAGAAGGATGCATGCGTTTGGGTTTATCATAAAGTTCAACCAATGGGTACCACACGGCGTATCCGCAAGAAATCGATCCGACAAAATGACAACCTGTCTTTCTTTGCTTGTGTATCACGGAAATGAACCTTTCTTGGAACGATTAGTTACGGGTAATGAAAACTGGGTCCTTTACAGAAATATAAAGCGTCAAAAAACTGTATGCAGTGCCTGTTCCATCGACTTCACTTCTTGTTAAGTAAGTATGTGATTGTGACGTCAAGGAGGTAATCCACGGGAAGCTGCTTGCACCTAACTAAGCGATAAATGCGGACCTGTACTGCCAACAGGTGAGAAGGCAGAAACTAAAATTAAAATCTAAACGCCCAGCTCTGATTAATCGCAAATGCTGCAACATGACAACGCAAGAACCTATATAGCTTTAGCCACTCAGAGAAAATTACTGAACACTGGATAGCAAGTGTTACCCCCCCCCCCCCGGTATTTTCCAGACCTTGCACCTACGGACTACCACATTTTTCAATCTCGTCAGAACAACTTCTCTGGAAAAACCTTTGATGAAGTTGAAGATGTCAACTGCATTACAAGAGACTCCAAAACGGAGGAGTTCTACGGAAGGGGAATTCAGTTACTACGAGCAAGATGCTAAGAGGTCATAGATAATAATGGTAATTATGTTGAAAACATAAGTACGTCTCACAGCAGTCGCCGAACATTGTTCCCACGTGCGGAGAGAAAAACTTGTTTATTATTTCTAACAGTTCTGCGGTTACGATTAAGTACTAAAAGTGTCACGTGATCACTTCACAGAAAAATACCTGCGTGAGAAATTCAACTAGCTTCTGTTTACAAGCTTTTACACGCTTTATGTCGGCTCTTCTGTTATGATGGTCGTTCTTTCTGCTGCGATATTTTCTTGCAAGCAGTTAAGGCGAGTTGTGCTCTGATACTCCACGTTTATTTATTTCTTAAGCGTTAGAAACACTCCATTTATTTTGTATTCCTTGTGCGTGCGCATAAAAAAACCCGGTAGTCTGTATGTTTCCTATGAACTCCTAAACCTTTTGATCGATCTAGACCAAATTTCACATAGTTGCTCTCTAGAACCCTGCGGAAAATATTGGCTACTCTCCCCTGATTTAATCCCCTTCATACTTTGCTGCCTACACCCCTCGATCGATCTGGACCGAATTTTGCATAGTTACTCACTAGGACCCTGCGAAAAATATAAGCTACCACGAAACCTGGACAACTAACTTCCTCCCTCTTTTTATCCCCTTGACACTTTGTGATAATTTATGTTTAGTACATACAGTTACTTTTAAAATATATTTTAATATAATTGCTGCAGTAATGGAACAAATGGGATTTGTATAAAAACCGAATGAATCTTACTTAATTATTATAAACTTCCAACGCTTTTGCAAAGTGAAAATACTCCAAATACGTGGCGCGTCAGTGAATAAACAAATACATCGCTCTTTCCACGTTTTAGCAACACACAGCAACCGAAAAATTGTTATTCGGCCACAGTTGGGGAATCGAATCCCAGATCTCTCGATATCTAGAAGAGCGCGTTAGCCATATACCACGGTGGCCAACAATTGACGGCGCTATGTGTGTTTTTCTGTCAGCTTCTGACATCATAAATCCGTAAGATGGGCTCAGCTTCTGAGACGTCTCCATCTGGTAGGCATTAACGGCACTGGCTATATATTAATTATAGCATTTAAATCTAAAGTGCGAGATCCAAAGTGAAAATCCTCCAAATACATGGCTCAGTTGAATAAACAAATACGCTCTTTCCACGTTCCAGAAACACAGCAACCGAAAAATTGTTATTCGGCCACTGCTGGAGAATCGAAGACCAGATCTCTCGATATCTAGCCGAGCGCGTAAGCTTTACACCACACCAAGGTGGCCAACAATTTTACTAAGGCGTTCGGCTAGATATCGAGAGATCTGGGATTCGATTCCCCAGCAGTGGCCGAATAACAATTTTTCGGTTGCTATGTGTTGCTAAAACGTGGAACGAGCGATGTCTTTGTTTACTCAACGCTTTTTATGTAATTTTAACTTAAAACGAAAATCTGGACAAATCAATCCAAAATCCAAGAAAGTGAAATTATTAAGAGAAGCTGAGCCCCTCAACAGCGTGAATTCCAGAATGCCCCCGAAAATGCGAAAATCTATTGGACAAATCAATCCACCATCCAAGAAAAATATTCGGAAACCGCTGGCATAGAAGCTGATTCATGTACTTTTTTTGTTAAACCCGGGTTACGTCGGGTACCTCTACTAGTAAGTCAATACCACGGCGGAGATTAAAGCCGAACATATGATAAATTTTTGCTCTGCTTTTCCAATTTCAAATGTTGGCAAGAACTCTACATTAAAAAAAGAAAAAAACATTGCCTTCTTGGCCAGCGAATGGAGATCTAACTTCACATTACAGATCTCTCCATTTAAAAGTCCATTCATCATTACAGGCCAACAAACATACGCGTTGCAATGACTTCCACATCAATAAAAAAGTAGCACGCTTTTATTTACCACAGCTACAGAGAATATACTATAAGATACTAAGAGATCAAAGCACTTTACATCAACGCCTTTAATGAAACTAATTTGCTCTGCCTGAAAAATTAAACCTTGTTCCCCACACATCGTTTGATACGTAAGTGAACGTGCACCGCAAAATGTTACGTCGCGGAGCGGTAAAAAATAAATCGGAGTTGGTCTACAAACAAGCGCAAAAGCGGAAGTTGGCGTCATGCCAGACTTCAGTTGTCACGTGTTGTCTCAGCTGAAATCAATTGATTATGCAGCAGAACCATCTGTTCTTCAAAAAGAGGGTTATGAGACAGAGCGCGCGATCATTTTCCCGAAGAGACATGCGGTGGCGATAAGACAACATAGTTCCTAGAATGCTTTTGGAAGGAATGAAATCTGTGTAGTAATTCAGCGAAACACCTGGGGAAAAAAATAATAATAAAAGAAGTAAAATGCAGCTGAGATGTCTCGTTCGCCGCAGTTTATGAAAGCGAATCAAGCATTTAAAAATTATTATGCGTTGCCTTTTCGTCTTTCAACTTGGCCGCAGAAGTTTTGGTACAATCGACGAGGCAGCAGAGACCATAACATCATTCGTACCAGTCTGGACCAACAAATCTTCAATGATAGTAAAAATGCAAAAAATCAGGTTTTAAATCAGTGCATCAAAGTGCAACATCTGTCGCTTGTCTTTAAAAGCGATCAAACTTGAATTCTGCACTCTTCGCGTTTACGAGAAATTTTAAATTTTAAAATGGAAATTGTCATGAATCTCTGGATCTTTTTTGTTCTTCAATCTTCTTCTGAAAATTGAACGACGTATATTGATTACTAACAATACAAATGAGGCGTCTGCGCCACACACCACCATACACGTGAATTTTGAATTACGAATCACCAAAATTTTGGGCGTCAACGATTAAATATCGAGAAATTATCAGGAGTATATCGAGAATTATCTTGATATAATGTCACAACATCCCCCCCCCCCCCTGTGGCATCAGGTTTTAAATCTATTACCCTCAAGTAAGTCAGAAGCCCCGGATAATTTTCTGATATTTAATCATTGACACCCAAAGTTTTAGTTTTACAACTTGGTGAAGTTTGACTTTTAAAGCTACTATTTTTATTCGGGTAATAAAAAAAAAAAAAGTTTTTTTTTTATTTTTTATCGGAGTGTTAACGATCACCGTGAGCAACTCAAGCAACTCAATAGGCTTATATAAGCAGTCGCCCATCACTAATTTAAGGCCACTGGCCAGGGAAGGGAGAGAGCCAGCACCGTAATACAAACACCCATGCCTCATCGGGATTCGAACCCGGACCCATCTCGGACGAATGATCAGAAGCCACTGCTTAGACAATGCGCCACCGGGGCGGGGCGGCAGAAAAAAAAAAAAGTTATTTCCTTCGAAAACTCGTAAAACGATAACACAGTAGAAAATCATCGCCACATTCTTATACACTGAGTGGCCACTTTATTTTGACCACCTGACAGTTTTAAGCAAATGAGCTATGGCTGCACGCTGTTGCCGCCAGAGGGCAAGGCTAGTATAAAAAGAGAAAGCTTAGTGCTTGCGACAGTAGTAGAAGGGATTTTTTGGGTGACGAGATGGGTAAAAAATGCGATTTGGCGGACTTTCAACGTGGGATGATTGTAGGAGCTCGGAGCCATGGAGCGAGTATCACCGAAAACGCCGCATTCGTGAAATGTTCCAGAGCAGCTGTTGATAAAGTATTTAAACACTGGACTGTCAGCCAAAAAACTGGGTCTCTACGTGCAACGTGTGGTCGTCACGACTAGTGACTGCTCGGGCGGAACGGAGAGTGTCCAGACTGGTAACAGACAACAGAAGGGCAACAGTGCAGCAATACAGATCATCTTAATCAAGGATACCCTCAAATGATCTCTGCACGCACTGTTCGCCGTACACTGCATCGGATGGGATATGGCAGCCGAAGGCCTGTTCGAACACCTTTGCTGTTTGCAGTTAACAAGAGAAAACGTTTTCAGTTCGCACAGGAGCACAAGGATTGGGCAGTCGATAATTGGAAACAAATTATGTGGTCCGATGAATCACGTTTTCAGTTACACCATGCCGATGGGCGAGTGAAAATTTGGCGGAAACCGCGCACGAAACCATGGACCCCAAATGTATTACTACAAGCCTTCAAGCTGGTGGAGGCAACGTTATGGTTTGGGGAATGTTTTCCTGGCATGCTTTGGGCCCTTTAATTCGTGTTGAACAACGTCTGACTGGCACATCATATCTAAACATCGTTGCGGACCAAGTGTATCCTGTCATGTGGATGGTTTATCCCAATGGCGATGGCTACTTTCAACAAGATAATGCGTCCTGCCATAGTGCTCGTATTGTACAGGATTGGTTTCAGGAACATGCCGGTGAGTTTTCTTTGCTTAGGTGGCCCCCACAATCTCCTGATCTCAACCCCATTGAGAATTTATGGGATGAAGTTGAACGAGCCATCAGACAGCTGGATCCACACAACCCTGCAATCTCACACTCCTGGAAAGTGCTATTCATCAAGCATGGTCTCAGATTCCACAAACCACCTATCAACATCTCGTGGAGTTAATGCCACTAAGAATCGATGCAGTATTAAAGGCAAAAGGTGGCCCAACGAAGTACTGAGGGGGTGGTCATAATAAAGTGGCCACTCAATGTATAAGATCAAAACAATGGCCTGAATTAACAATTGCATATCATCCGTTAAAAGTGCTTCTCTTCAGAAGAATTGCCTTTTATTCCCTTTCTTGGTTGCTTTTAGATCAAATCGAATGCGTCGTACTCAGTTAAGAGGTAAATCGATACAATACAAATGACACTAAGTATTTTTTTATGTTAAAATAAACTTTTTCGTAAGTAACGGGCAGAAGAGTGCCATGGGGATCCTTGTTAGAGTTCGACGGTCCCTCTCGTTCAGTCTCGGTTTTCGGTCCACTGTTGTTCTCCGCCGATGAAGTCCATGCTTTGCGTTTATATTGTAAAAAATAGGTGGTGAGAACTCACAGAAATTTTCTGAAAAAAAAAAAAAAAACAGTGAAACAAAATTTCCTGTAGATGTTCGTCTTTCAATGAAATTTCCGTTTCTTCTAACTTCAGCAATTTGACGGAATTTCCCTAGTCAGTAATTCCGTTTATTTCAGAACAATCCATTTCGGGTCTTTCCGTACATACAGTTGTTACTGAAACTTCTGAAATCCTTCAATTCTTACTTTCCCGGTGTACTAAGTTAACGAGCCCTTCCTTAATTGTTCCTATTGGGATTTAAACCAGCGACCTACTGAATGGTAAGCGCGTTTCTTACTGCTGTGAGCTAGAAATTCTCGTTAACACCTCTCGCAAGGTAGAACTGTAATTGCTCGACGATGAAGTTTCCTTTTTTTTTTTTTATCAGTCATTTTATTATCTATCTTATTTTCTGTTGGAGCTTATTATTTTTCTGAATACGTTTGTAATAATTTTACTTTTTCTGTAGGAGGACTTATTTACAATTTACATATTTTTTTTTACCGTGATTTTTCGAAGTAACAGTATGCTTTGAAACTCGGGGTTTTTTTAAACTGACAACGGCTTTCAATTATCTTTAAGAAAAGGTCAATACTGTATTGCTTCACAAATCTCTAAATATAAAATTTATTCTCGATAGCTATTATAGCTTTTGTCTTAAGGGGTCTATTGACTGAGATACATAGACATCATACAATCAATGTAACAGTTAATCAAACCTTAGGTATTCCCGCGAATCGTTTCTATTACCGGAAGTTTCCTATGGATACGGAAGAGTGAGAACAGAATTTTCGGTTAATATACGAAAGGAATTGGAAAAAAGTTTCTGAAAATTCAGAATTTTCCGTTAACACCTCTTGGAAACGGCAATTTACCGTAATTACAGTAATGGCCAAAATTGTGGAAACCTTTTGGAAATAGTGTATTTTTGAGGTTTGATGGCTCGTAACACCATTTTTTTCTTTTTTGGAGTAATATCATAAAATTATACATCAATGGAAAGATAATTTTATCAAGAATGTAATGCAATAACTTTTATGAAATATTTTGTATTAGAACAGAAGTTATAAAGACGAAAAGTGAAACACATAGAGAAAATGAGATATACAAAAATTCTCACCATGTCAGTTAATAATTATTTAGTTGGGTAACCTTTAGCGTTAATTACGGCCTTACAACGTTTTCCCATGGAGTGAACCAAGTTTTTTAGTTCTTCAGCTGTTAAAATGTGAAACCAAGATTGAATTATTGCTTCCATTAATTTAGTTTTATTGCTGGGTTGCTTCTGACTAACAAGTTTCTTTAGTTGGCTACATGACATGGAGCTGAGCATGACATGGATTTGAATCCTGTTAAAATATAAATGCTTCATTATCTTGGAAAAGATCACGTGCGGAAGGCTTCAGTTCTGGCTTAAGTATTTCATTAATGTATTTTTGGCCATTTATATTCCCGTTAATCACACAAATTCTGCCCACACCTCTTGATGTCATACAACCCCAGATCATAACACTGACTGGGGTGTTTCACGGTACATGTAATGCAATTAGATGCAAATCTTCTCCGATTCTTCTCCTTACGTATTTAATGCCATCACTACCAAACAGGGAGATTTTGGTCTCACACTCCAAATAACACTGTCCCATTGTTCCGCTGTCCAATTAACATGGGTTTTAGCCGAGTTAAATTTTTTCAACCTTTAAGAGATAAAAATGGCCTTTTCCGTGGAATTCTGGCTTTTAGACCAAATTTCTGCAGTCTGCGTCGAACAGTCCTTGCACTCAACTTCACATTGCATTGCGCCATTTCATCTTGTATACACCCAGATGATTTTCTTCTGTCACCTAGGCACAGCCTCTTAATTCTTCTATCATCACTTGCTGTTGTGCACATTTTCCTGCCTTTACCAGTCTGCAGTGACAGTCTCCTTATACCTCTTCAAAAATTTAGAAATGCCACCTTTGGTTAAGTTTCCACAAATTTTTCTTCTAATTTCTTCATAACTGAAGCCGTGTTCATTTAATAGAATTTTTTTACGTCGCTTTCTGGGTGACCAGTCAACTCTTTGCGCCATTTCTTTAATTTTATTACGTTTTACAAGCTCACTAAATGAAAGAACACACACACACACACACACACACACACACACACACACAAAACAAAAAAACAACAACTTGATAGCAATCACATAACACGTATCCTACTGTGACCTGATTGGCTCATTGACAAAACAAGATGACACCTTGATTGGCTCTCTAAACACTCATGCTCACTGGCTACATTCAAATGAAGGAAAGCTACTTCATATCAACTTAAGCAAAGTTGTGCTTACTTTTTCTGGTTTGGCTATAACTTTTCATAGAATACAGATAATTGAACAAACTTTGTTGCATTACATTCTTGATGAAATTATCTTTCCATTGATATATATATATAATTTTATGGTATTACCTCAAAAATACACTTTTTCAAAAGGTTTCCACAATTTTGGCCACTACTGTATATAAGAAAGAAATTGCGGAAAGGTTTCTGAAAATTTAGAGTTGTTCTGGCGCACGAAAATTCATTGAAATTCAGGGTTTTCCACCTCATTTAACGGGAAAGGTTGTACCAGAAATATGCTTCGTTAATTTACGAAAGGAATCACGGAAAACGGCACATGAATTTCAAAATTTTCTTACAGTGTGCAGTCATAACCATGGTGACTGTTGCTCTTGAAACACCAAGCAATTTGGCTGTTAAGGTTACAGATGCACCTGCTAAATGGGCTCCCACAATTTGTTCTCTTCGGAAGTCTGACAGGTCACCAATTTCACCATCCAATTTTACGAACCGCTGCTGAATACAACTTGTACTACACTTATATTTGAGAAACGAATTTCTCCGAAGAAAGTATTCTTCATTTATACATGGTAGCCATTAATGCTGGTTTTATGCCTTCGCATACATCCACAATCACCAAATCATGGCAAGAGGAATATTCCACGGGGATTATTGGCATATTTTCACTGTATTCCACGTATTTACCTCATTCACAAAACTAGAAAAATTCAGTTGCTTGAGATTTCCTTGTCCTGGGGTAGTGTAATGATTAGCATGCTCGACCGAAATCGGGAGGTGTGGGTTCGATTCCCAATCCAGAAAGCGAAAATGTTCAAGTTTTCTGAATGAAGTAAATACATGGAATACAGTGAAAATATGCCAATAATCCGTGGAATATTTCTCTAGCCACAATGTAAAAAAAATTCTGAAATTCATGGGTAACGTTTAGTCAGTTCTTTCGTGAATTAACGAAGCATATTTCTGATACAACCTTTCGTGAAATGACGGAAAGAAACCTGAATTTCACGGATTTTTCGTACCACGGAAAAATTCTGAATTTTCAGAAACCTTCCCGCAATTCCTTTCGTATCTTAACGGAAAATCTCCGTTCTCACTTTTTCCGTATCCATATGACAGAAATTACCGGTAATAGAAGCGATTGGTGAGAATACTTGAGCTTTGATTAACTTTTAAATTTCAATCGTCTGTCGAATTTTGAAGTTTCGTAGCAAGAGCGGATATTGTGGATAGCATATCGCATGGATTTTGTTTATTGTGGCACAAGATATTTTCTCCTTTCCTTTATTTGGTGTACAAGCTACTTATTATATATTGTGCTACCGTAAGAAACCTGGTACTTATTGTACAGATGATTGATTATACGATGTCTGTGTATCAGTCTTTGGACAAATTAAGACAAAAGCTATTATAGCTACCAAGAGTAAATTTGTGTGTGTGTGTGTGTGTGTGTGTGTGTGTGTGTGTGTGTGTGTGTGTGTGTGTGTGTGTTTAAAATAACACAATGAAAAAGTACATTTCACCTTTTGCAAAGGTAACTGAAAGTCAATGCCAGTTTAATAAAAAATAAGTTGCAAAGCATTTTGTTGCTTCGAAAAATCAGGATGAAAAATGCTTAATTTGTGAAAAGTCCTACTACAGAAAAAAAAAAAAAATTACAAACCTATTCAGAAAAATAATCAACTCCAACAGAAAATAAAATGACAAAATCACTCGCATTAATGACAAAAAAAAAAAAATAATCGTCGTGGAGTTCGTTTCACAATGTACGTGATGCGGGTTGCCGAGCATTTGTGTTTCAGTGGTTAAAGGCACCACAAGTTAAGCCAGCTCAAACGACAGGGGTTCGATCCTGCCTGCAGTGGAATGATAATCTGGGGTAAGGGCTGCAAAGTATAGATAGGGGCTTCGGTTTTGCGGAATTTCAGTTTAAATACGGAAAAACCTGAAATGGATTTTTTTTCAAATAAACGGAATTTCTGTCTACGGAAAATCTGTGAAAACACCTAAGTTAAACGGGTACTTTTAAAAACGGAAATTTCGTTAAAAGACGGATACCTACCGGGCAACTTTGCTGCAAGTTATTTTTAGAAATTTTCCGTGAATTCACACCACTTGTTTTTTACAGTGCATGAATATGGTGATTGCGGATGTGTGCGGAGGCATACAACCAGCATGGTACTACACTGGCATACAACCTAGAGAATATATCCAAAGAAAAGATACACACAAAAGATAATCACAACGTTAGTTTTTTCAGTGTAGCCTTCACGAACAACATTAACCCCTATAGTCATGGTGCTCACATCATTTTGTCCAACCCCTGTACATAAGATATTTAATCAACCTCCATACGAGGTAAAGTACCACAAAATATACAGGTTACATAGTAGTCAACAAAAAACAATCAAAAGAAAAGAGTACAATTCAGATGTCCTGTTTAAGTAAGTTGAGCTCGAAGCGCAAAGGACGCCTAAAAAAGCATTAAATAATATATATTTCCCCTTCCCTTAAGGAATCTAAGTTAATCGAACAGTGAGCATTTATAAAGCTGTAATCTATACGGAAAATATTCGGGCGAAACTGAAGCAACGTGAGCTAGAAATAGAAACATTCTTCCATGCTTTATCTGGAGACAGGTCATTACTCGAAGAATTCCGCAAAATTTAATTTAGAAGCAATTCGCAATACTAATACGATCTATATTACCAAATGAGTCCATGAATTCGCGTGTCTGTGCCACACGCAGCTCTGTTTCATTTTGCTGACAGACCCGCTAACACATTGTTTACAGCAAAGGTAGACTATAATCATCGGCCCTGATGATAAATTTGTATGAATAACTTCATAATGAAACAAATAAGTGATTCTCGTGATCAGCCGGGCACAAAAATAAATATTCAAAACTCTGCTAGAGTTTTGAATAGAGTCCGAAAAACAAATTAGGAACATTTATCGTAAATCTACGAATATAAAATGCAAGAACAATTTTTCTCACACAAGTTTTAGTTCTTAAATACAAAATTATCAAGCCCAGTACTGCAAATAAAAGTGATGGTGTGCACTGTTGCAGAATACAGACGTATCCCGTACGCGAATAGTTTCCAAATTACCCACTAGCTTTTGTCCGCGACTTCGTTCACGTGGAAATCGGAACATATTATCTCAGAATATATTATCATATGTAGTTGCAATGCTTCTGCATACACCACACTTTTAGTTTGGTTGCAATTTATTACCTAAGCATACGAACGCAAAAATAATAATAGACATGGGCCGCGCTGCCGATCGCATTCTTAGCAATTTGCGAAAAAAAAATCATTTTAGCGATGGAAAAAAAAAAGTGTTGGCGATTACTTTTATTATTTGGATGGAAAAAAAGTCTTAGCGAATAAGTTGGAGAAAGCTTTAAAAAAGCCAGAGCAGCCCCTGATATAGGTACCTTACTCAAAATTCACTTAAAATTGAGACCTTAGCAATCAAGGAAGCAATATCAGTGCGTACGTCTGTACTACGTGCCGGTTAGCTTGGCTGTGCCGGCGCGACATGGTATTTACACAGTGTGGCAAATAATTTTTAAGACTGGGTCTGTAAAATGAAATAGAAACAAGAAATTATAATTTGTTTTGGTTTGTTATTCAAAATAAATCCCTCCGGCTTCAATACACTTGTTACATCGATTTAATAATGATTCGAATGCCTGTTCCAGTTCACTTTGCGGAATTGCCTCCAAAGCACGCGTCGAAGCTGTTTGTATGGTCGAAATATCATCAAAATAACACCCTTTTAACGTCATTTTAAGTTTTGGGAACAAAGAAAAGTCGCTGGGTGCTAAATCAGGCGAATACGGTGGATGATTCAACACACAGACGTTATTTTTCGCCAAAACTCTACGAACAAGAAGTGAGGTATGACTGGGTGCATTATCGTGCAACAAACACCAACTGTTTTCATCTCGATATTCTGGACGAATGCGACGAATTCTGGACGAATGCGACGAATTCTGCCCATCAAATGCCTCAAAACATTTAAATAAAACTCACCAGTAATTGTTTGTCCACTTGAAACAAATTCTTTGTGGAAGAATACTATCGAAGAATGTAATGAGCATTGTTTGGATTTTCGATGGAACTTTTCTTGTTTTTTTGGCTTGTGGTGAGTTTTTTGACTTTCATTCCGCACTTTGTCGCTTTGTTTTAGGATCATATTGAAAACAACATGTTTCATCACCTGTAACAATCGATTTTACGAAGTTTGGATCATTTTCAGCGGCTGAAATGATGTCTCTGCAATGTGCACTTCTCCTTGATTTTTGTGCATTGGTTAACGTGTGTGGAACAAATTTAGCAGACTTTTGTTTTGCTTAAATCTTCATGCAGGATGGTTCGAATCGTTTCTTTGTTGATGTTTAAAGACACTTCCATCATTCTTAGTGACGCACATCGATTGTTTGCCACGAAATCACACACTTTTTCAATAATCTCAGATGTGCTAGATGAACTTGGTCTTCCGGTATGCTTATCATCTTCTCTTCGTACTTGTGAAACATGTCGTTTTTCTTTATCATCAATCTCTCCGCTCTCCTGCTACCACACCTAGTATCCTCTCTGCTGGCGCGGCCTTACGGTCGATTTTTAGGAATCGCATCGTGTCTCGACTACGCCTGGAGAACTTCGCTGCTTCCACCCCTCAATCTCAAGCCTCTTTCCGTTCTACCTGGGCGCAGGGGACCGGTTGGTTCGAAATCACTGGATCTTCCATTCATCTTTCTTTCTGATTTTTGGTTTTTTCCAGCTTCGAAGATCTGAATGCATCAGTCGAGATTTTGTGTTCTCTCTTCCTGGTGCTTCGTCACAGCGTCTACTAAGTGTTTGTCATGTAACTGCTTATGATTTGTATTGTAGGGGTTTTCTGCAATTTTTGTGTAATTCGTGTGCATGTACCGTGTTGTATTTGTTTCTTCGTTGCACCTGTCCTTAATACTTATTCTTCACTCATGTGTCTGCTTTTGCTGCCTGTACCTTCATTGAGTTGCGCACCGTGTATTTGTTCTCTAGGAGCAATACGAGAGGTATTGCCCTGCGATACTTTGTTCTTTCTGTTTTTTTCTTGCTGCATTGTGTTGTATCTTTTAATTTATACCTTATTTCTGTCTTGCATTTTCACATTCTTTGACGTCATGTATTTTTGCTCGTCCCATGTCATTGTTTTTTGGACCGATGCAATACTGCACGGCTTGCTGTTTGTATTTTGTGTATCCTTGTGTTTCACTTGGGGAGTTTGCCCCAAGTGAGACACAAGTTTCCACTATGTTCTGTAATACTTATCGTGTTTTTGTCACATATCGTGTGGTTTCCTCGATTGTGGGAACTTCTGTACCTTTATCGTAGTATATGCTTTTGTTGTGTTTTACATGTTCCCTTCTTTTTGTGCACTGCGTTGTACAGCCATGTTCTTGTAATTATATTTACCTGTTGTTTTGTGCTTTGCTTTCACTCTGCACGTGATCACATGCTTTATTAATTAATCATTACTTTTGCTTGTGCGTCATCTTTCTCAAGCATATGTTGTTCCTTATTAATGATTTTAACGTTTTGTCATCCTTAGTTGACTGCCGTATCACATTCACCTGTAACATTTCATCAGTATCGCTCATTGTTTTGTTGTTTATTTTGCCATATGTGGTACGCCTGTATTCCCTATGTTTTTTCCAATAAAGTATATTTTGAAATAGTGTATCTCTTCCGTCCAAAAAAAACGTTTGTGCCACAGGAAAACATTTGATCTACTTAAACAAAACTCACCGTAAACTTGTTTCATCATTTGGTACGTTTCCGAGGCACTTTTACCAAATTTTGCGTTAAATTTAATAACAGCCCTTTGTTCCATCTTAATAATTCAACATGAAAAAGTTTTACTTCTCTAATGAACGGCTGTTTCGTTTGAGTTACTTTAACAACTGCGCAGTACTTTTGGCAGAAAGCAAGTAGATGGTCACGGTTTATAACGCATTCGCGATTACACTGGTGGCGCCACCGTAAGCTGAAATCTAGCGCCAGTCTTAAAAATTCTTTGACGCACTGTATATTCCACTGATATCGAAGCGTCTCTTTCCCCACTCCTTTTACCGCGCATGGGACCAGTGCGAGAAGCGGCGTTTTTTTTTTTTTTGGATTGGAGGTTTAACGACCACCGTGAGCAACTCAATGGGCTATGAGCAGTCGACCGTCCCTAATTTAGGGACACTGGTTCCAGGGAAGGGAGAGATCCAGTGCCCTAAGACAAACACAACATCCATGCCTCACCGGGATTCGAACCCCTTTCGGACGAATGATCAGATGCCATCGCTTAGACCAGTGCGCCACCGGGGCGGCAAAGACACATGTTTACGAGCCAAAATGCGGCAACCCAAATTAAATACAATTTAACCACGGTTACGGCCAAAAACGGAGTGCTCTGAGAGAAAGAGCTATCAGGAAACGAAACAAGTTCCAGGGGTCGCGCTGTCGATCGCATTCTTCGCAATTTGCGAAAGAAAAAAAAAAAAAACATTTTGGCGAAAATATTAGCGATTACCTTTTTTTAATAAAGTCCGAGTAAAAACATTTTGCTCATGTCAAATTTTGCTTCGGCAATGGCAAGGATATTTTAAAAATCAATACAGAATTTTTTAATGCTATCAGATTTTTGGATTTCTTATCTTTTGATGTGAACCATAAATCAATATCGCACGATTTAGATCAAATTTCTGTACGTATAATTTTTCAACAACATCTCTATCCCCCCCTCCCTCTGACACTTTTAGAACAACACCACAGAATAAATGTAATACCCAATATTTCGATTTGAAATTTATCCTGTTAATAATTCTTTGTTTAGAAATTTTATAGGTAGTAGTAAATTCAACATTGAAGGATTCGGGATCTATAACATAATATTCTGCTGCTTAAGGTGGTTCCACCTAAAATCTCTGCCTTATGTTTCCAATGGTAAAATTTCTTGACATTTTTTCTTCGCAATTAATTATTTCCCAAGGATGAACATTTGCACATCGAAAAAACTAACTTTAAGTTATAGCATGGGATACTTAATACTTGCTAAAACATAACCATAATTAAGCAATCCAACATTTGTTTGCCTACTGACGTCATCAGTGTACAGGTTGCGCCATCTATTAACAGGTCTGAACATTACTCAAAGAAAACTTATTGATTTTAAATATAATTATGGTTATGTTTAGCAAGTATTAAGTACCCCATGCTCTAACTTAAAGTTAGTTTTATCGATGTGCAAATTTTCACCCTTGGAATAAATGAATTGCGAAGAAAATGTAAAGAAGCTTTACCATTGGAAACATAAGGCAGAGATTTTAGGTGGAACCACCTTAATTGTAAAGAATCTATAACCCATTGTTTTTGTACTATTATAACACTTTACGTTTCCATGATTTCTATATCTCCAATGGAGAGAAAAAAAAATGCGTCTTCAAATTACATTTGGCGAAAAACAAAACTGAAATTGGTAAAAAACTTTTAAGTCAGAGAAACCGCTGAGTTCTATTTCATTTCTACCACCTACTATATATCTGCTGTCACTTATTATATGACTGCTTCTCGATACGTTATAGAAAACGCAATATACCAATAGCTCCCGCATTGCGGGGAGGAGGGGGGGGGTTCACGGCTAAATGGGCATCTAGCCTCAGCGAAAAGATTTTACAAAATTTTTTGCGGTAACTTCATACGGAGCTGGCTAAAGAAATTGCAAGGAATTTTTGACGACAGCTTTAAATGTTGCATTAAAAAGAAAAGCATTTTTTTTTATAAATAATGTTACAGTGGACACCCCCCCCCCTCCTAAAACCTGAAGAAAACTTTAAAATTTGTCCGCCATGTCGCGTATGGTATGAGGCAGCTAGGAATCACAGTTCGGCAGGCTCACATGTTCTTTTACAGTTCAGTTTTTTTTATTTATTTCTCATTTACGTTGTTTTTTCTTTCGGATGTTCTCTAAATTAGTTAACAAAATTGCGGGATAATTAGGAAGTCGCTCCAATGCTCTTGAAGGCAAGAAACGCAATATTTTTGCCATTTTGAATTGTTTCTATCTGTGGGAAAAGTTAGCACTCAATGGTTACTCTGGAAATTGATAAGAGCAAAGCGATAGGCACAGAAGAGGACTTCTGGATTTCATGAGGAGGGGCCGATGTTACGACCTACCCCCGCCATTAATTTAGTAATTAATGGGCGTGGTTGATGTGTGAAATTAATTAAGTATTAATTATGTTCGAGGCTTGATTGGAGTTTAAAAGTGTAAACAGCAGATAAAGTTTTATCTGGGGGTTTGGAAAGAAAAGAGGCGAAGAATTCTCTCTCTGGCTGGGTGGTCTCAGAATAGCTCTGTTAGGTCATAAATATCAGAGCGCAGCTGACAGGAAACTAAGCAACACGAAGTGGTACCTTTCGAAGAGGGGTCCACTTGAGTAAATGAATGAAGATGGGGACAAAAGGTTTAGCGAATAATCGTAAATTCGTCGATTGTTTGGGGCATTTTCGAGAACAATTGCTCTCTGTGTGGTCCGTGCAGAAAAATAAGAGTTCGCACTTAGCGTGAAAATAAGGAAGAAAGTTTAGTTGTCTGTATGCTCTCCGATGTGAAAGGCTGGATGCCTTGGATCTGCAGCAAAATGAATTGGGGAAAATGAAGCAGCAAACCTCCCCGCATTTGGTAAGAAATGGAGACAACTCGAGGCAGCTGGAGATGCCAGTTTGCCATAAAGACAGCAGAATGCCTAAATCCGCGGGATAAAGCAGAAATTTCTAGGCTGGAGCGTAATGGAACTCAGCGACTGTTTGGCCTAATGAAAGCCAAGTTACAGGGGAATTAAGAATTCTGCGAGTGGACAGTGGTCATTCCAATGAGAAGCGAAGCCAAGCAAAGTCGGGTTCGGATGCCAACCACTGCAGTGTGGAATCGTCACCCCCATTCGTCCCCTACTGTGGAGGAAGTGAAGAGATGCGCTTGTCTTACGGGGGCGAAGCGAGGCCCCATGTGTGCGTGTGTGTGGTCACGTAAGCAGCGAAGCCACTACGTGTAAGTGCGACGGAATAAAAACATGGCGAAAGAAAATATGAGCGTAAGAGCGGTGGCTTCGATACCTAACAAATATACAGGTGAAATGTTGAGTTGCCGATATACGCTTAAGGTAAAAGCACGTCTGATTTCGCTCGGCCGAGAAAATTAATCTCAGGGCTGGCGGTCGCAACTCGATAAAAAAATGGAAACGAAACCTGCGAGTGGCATATTTGAACTGCGTACTCAGGCAGGGTAGATAGATAGATGGTTTGCGAACGGAAAGGAACTGACTGAATTGGGAATGAACGGTCAAAAAGGACGGAAGGTAGCGACGGACGGAATCAACTATAGCAGCAGCGGAATTGAATGTGTCCCACTCTCCCAGCAGTCGACGTTCACAATTATTTCTTCACGACAACAAAAATCATTTCCCAGGAACACAGAAATTCAATCTTGGAAACCGCAACTGCAGATGTGAGAGGGCCTATTTTGCTTAACGGCCACCTTCAAATCGTCACGAGAATAGATCAGTGTGCACTCTAATCATTGCAACAAAGGGCGGCGTGATATTACCATTTTTAATTGTGTGCTTCATTTACATCAAGCGTCAAAGTGAAGTGTTGAATCATCGGTGCTGCCACATGGTGCAAGTGTCTGTGTGTGTGTGTTTTTTTTTTGTCGTGTGATATTATGTGATGCACAACGGATTTGCACAGCAAAGTCACGTAACTGTAAGTAGATGAATATTTCCTTTTTCTTTCTTCGCACATCTGCGAACTTGTGCCATCCCGACACCCAAAGCTGCATGGACATAGATGCAGTAATGCTGAGTGACTGAACCTCAGAGGAAATACCTGCACATACAGATTTCAATTTCTTACCGGGCCCATTTCCTGATTATTTTTTTTACATGAATAAGGGAGAAGGTGTGGCCACAAATTCCGCTGGGCGGGACAGTTTCTTTTAACTTTGGTTCAGGGCCAAAGCGAGCGGGGAAGGGATCTGCATGTGCATGCTTATTAGATTTAGTTAATTAACTTTGGCAGTATTTCGCACCTATAATCTTATACCGCAAATTAACGTGCTTGTGTATTTTGTGTCGCGAGTATTTTTAATGTGATCGTTTGCATATAATTTTTTTCATTCTCTAAGCAATTGTATATGAATATCACCTGCAGCTCTATTTAGTGTGTAAACGAGTAGTATCTCTTGTTCAGATAGTCCGGTGGAGACTCAGTCGGCTGCGTTATCCGACAGTAAAGTGTGACACCGTATGCTGCCCACATATGAGGGGCAATTGTCTATGCGCCTAGAGACCGCCGTATCTGTTTAAATCTCGCAGAACGTTATTAAATGTTGTGTTGTGTATTTGAGAATCATGTGTTATTTGCGAAAGTGAGTGTTGTACTGGCTGGTTGGGGATTGAATGTACCGGAGTAAGATCCGGACCACTACACTCAGTCACGAATTGGTGATTGCGGGTGAACCTCATCACAACTCTGATCCCAAAGTATCATTTTTTTTTAGATTATTTTATTTTTTATTTGTTGTTGTTATTTTGTTCACAAGGTGGATTCACCCAAGCCTTATGCTTCGGGTCATTCTTCAACTTTTCATTTTTTATGTTCTGGTGTGAATCTTTGAGTGCAGCAGTGCACCTGAGATTCTCACCTGGTGCCGTGGCCAACTAAATTGTACTTCAGGTCTCAAGCACCGTTACCGGCAGACTCGGCAGGAACACTGCTAGTGCCGTGTAACATTAATGGTGCCGTTGTCCCAGGATCGATACCTATATTTTGCAGCTAGCGGAACAACACTCATGTTCGTAAAATAAGTGCGAATTGACTGCCATTACTATTTTTATTTACTTTTGTTCGGTGCGAATTTTGTATAATCTAGCATTAAGTAAGCCTTAAGCTGTTTTCTAAGAACTGCCATAATTTTAGTGGGTAAGAAAAACAAAATGGCTAACACGAAGACAATGGAACGCAAGAATTTGGCATCGAGCGTAGATAAAAGCGGGTGTAGGAGCATCGAACGTGAGAGATCTGTGGAACTCGTGGATTCTCGAAGCTATGCCTCATATTTAAATTTTCTTTCCGCCTATCTCGACGGGTAGCAATGAACGTGTGATGAAATCCTTAAACTTTCCTTCCGCTCTCCGGGCACCTAAGTTCGGAATTAGGTGCCTTGCGACGGTGGGAAAGAGTTGAGTGTTTACAGTTAAAAAAAAAAATAGAATGATTGGATGAATAAACTTCATCCAGTCATCCTTTTTTTTTCTTTCATGAGGGGATGGAATGTTACAGTGGACACCCCCCCCCTCCTAAAACCTGAAGAAAACTTTAAAATTTGTCCGCCATGTCGCGTATGGTATGAGGCAGCTAGGAATCACAGTTCGGCAGGCTCACATGTTCTTTTACAGTTCAGTTTTTTTTTATTTATTTCTCATTTACGTTGTTTTTTCTTTCGGATGTTCTCTAAATTAATTAACAAAATTGCGGGATAATTAGGAAGTCGCTCCAATGCTCTTGAAGGCAAGAAACGCAATATTTTTGCCATTTTGAATTGTTTCTATCTGTGGGAAAAGTTAGCACTCAATGGTTACTCTGGAAATTGATAAGAGCAAAGCGATAGGCACAGAAGAGGACTTCTGGATTTCATGAGGAGGGGCCGATGTTACGACCCACCCCCGCCATTAATTTAGTAATTAATGGGCGTGGTTGATGTGTGAAATTAATTAAGTATTAATTATGTTCGAGGCTTGATTGGAGTTTAAAAGTGTAAACAGCAGATAAAGTTTTATCTGGGGGTTTGGAAAGAAAAGAGGCGAAGAATTCTCTCTCTGGCTGGGTGGTCTCAGAATAGCTCTGTTAGGTCATAAATATCAGAGCGCAGCTGACGGGAAACTAAGCAACACGAAGTGGTACCTTTCGAAGAGGGGTCCACTTGAGTAAATGAATGAAGATGGGGACAAAAGGTTTAGCGAATAATCGTAAATTCGTCGATTGTTTGGGGCATTTTCGAGAACAATTGCTCTCTGTGTGGTCCGTGCAGAAAAATAAGAGTTCGCACTTAGCGTGAAAATAAGGAAGAAAGTTTAGTTGTCTGTATGCTCTCCGATGTGAAAGGCTGGATGCCTTGGATCTGCAGCAAAATGAATTGGGGAAAATGAAGCAGCAAACCTCCCCGCATTTGGTAAGAAATGGAGACAACTCGAGGCAGCTGGAGATGCCAGTTTGCCATAAAGACAGCAGAATGCCTAAATCCGCGGGATAAAGCAGAAATTTCTAGGCTGGAGCGTAATGGAACTCAGCGACTGTTTGGCCTAATGAAAGCCAAGTTACAGGGGAATTAAGAAGTCTGCGAGTGGACAGTGGTCATTCCAATGAGAAGCGAAGCCAAGCAAAGTCGGGTTCGGATGCCAACCACTGCAGTGTGGAATCGTCACCCCCATTCGTCCCCTACTGTGGAGGAAGTGAAGAGATGCGCTTGTCTTACGGGGCGAAGCGAGGCCCCATGTGTGCGTGTGTGTGGTCACGTAAGCAGCGAAGCCACTACGTGTAAGTGCGACGGAATAAAAACATGGCGAAAGAAAAATATGAGCGTAAGAGCGGTGGCTTCGATACCTAACAAATATACAGGTGAAATGTTGAGTTGCCGATATACGCTTAAAGGTAAAAGCACGTCTGATTTCGCTCGGCCGAGAAAATTAATCTCAGGGCTGGCGGTCGCAACTCGATAAAAAATGGAAACGAAACCTGCGAGTGGCATATTTGAACTGCGTACTCAGGCAGGGTAGATAGATAGATGGTTTGCGAACGGAAAGGAACTGACTGAATTGGGAATGAACGGTCAAAAAGGACGGAAGGTAGCGACGGACGGAATCAACTATAGCAGCAGCGGAATTGAATGTGTCCCACTCTCCCAGCAGTCGACGTTCACAATTATTTCTTCACGACAACAAAAATCATTTCCCAGGAACACAGAAAATCAATCTTGGAAACCGCAACTGCAGATGTGAGAGGGCCTATTTTGCTTAACGGCCACCTTCAAATCGTCACGAGAATAGATCAGTGTGCACTCTAATCATTGCAACAAAGGGCGGCGTGATATTACCATTTTTAATTGTGTGCTTCATTTACATCAAGCGTCAAAGTGAAGTGTTGAATCATCGGTGCTGCCACGCATGGTGCAAGTGTCTGTGTGTGTGTGTTTTTTTTTTGTCGTGTGATATTATGTGATGCACAACGGATTTGCACAGCAAAGTCACGTAACTGTAAGTAGATGAATATTTCCTTTTTCTTTCTTCGCACATCTGCGAACTTGTGCCATCCCGACACCCAAAGCTGCATGGACATAGATGCAGTAATGCTGAGTGACTGAACCTCAGAGGAAATACCTGCACATACAGATTTCAATTTCTTACCGGGCCCATTTCCTGATTATTTTTTTTACATGAATAAGGGAGAAGGTGTGGCCACAAATTCCGCTGGGCGGGACAGTTTCTTTTAACTTTGGTTCAGGGCCAAAGCGAGCGGGGAAGGGATCTGCATGTGCATGCTTATTAGATTTAGTTAATTAACTTTGGCAGTATTTCGCACCTATAATCTTATACCGCAAATTAACGTGCTTGTGTATTTTGTGTCGCGAGTATTTTTAATGTGATCGTTTGCATATAATTTTTTTTTCATTCTCTAAGCAATTGTATATGAATATCACCTGCAGCTCTATTTAGTGTGTAAACGAGTAGTATCTCTTGTTCAGATAGTCCGGTGGAGACTCAGTCGGCTGCGTTATCCGACAGTAAAGTGTGACACCGTATGCTGCCCACATATGAGGGGCAATTGTCTATGCGCCTAGAGACCGCCGTATCTGTTTAAATCTCGCAGAACGTTATTAAATGTTGTGTTGTGTATTTGAGAATCATGTGTTATTTGCGAAAGTGAGTGTTGTACTGGCTGGTTGGGGATTGAATGTACCGGAGTAAGATCCGGACCACTACACTCAGTCACGAATTGGTGATTGCGGGTGAACCTCATCACAACTCTGATCCCAAAGTATCATTTTTTTTAGATTATTTTATTTTTTATTTGTTGTTGTTATTTTGTTCCACAAGGTGGATTCACCCAAGCCTTATGCTTCGGGTCATTCTTCAACTTTTCATTTTTTATGTTCTGGTGTGAATCTTTGAGTGCAGCAGTGCACCTGAGATTCTCACCTGGTGCCGTGGCCAACTAAATTGTACTTCAGGTCTCAAGCACCGTTACCGGCCGACTCGGCAGGAACACTGCTAGTGCCGTGTAACAATAAGTAAAATGTTAAAGAAATTTTTGCGGATTTAGTTTATTAAAAGTGGATGACGGTAAAGCAGCTACTCCAGGGCATTTGAGGCCCCTTTTCGCAGCAATAACAGCAGTTCCTATACATGTATATTAATAAAAAAATGTGAAAGAAACATCAATTCAATGCATGAAATTTTTATAACAATGAGAATACGGTGTTACGTATTGGAGTTGTTTGCATATAACTACGCATCCTTCAGAATATAATGAAGTAAAAGGTGTTCTTCGCAGGGACAGAAACCTGTGCCAGTTTTAATAACAGTCTACAGAAAAAAATGTAATTATTGGCGAAACATTGTGGCATTACGTTGTGTTTCTTACACTGGCGGAAAGTGAAAAAAGAACACCAAGAAGGAATTGGCGGACGATCATGAAACTGACATATGTTAATGGGGTCGAGTTTACGTAGGTGTGATGTTAATTTCAGGACCAACCGGTGAGCGCTTACGCCACAGCACGGCATGATATGCAAATTATCGTCGGTGGTATTTAAGGAGTAGGGCGAAGTGAATGTAATCAGTCGTCGGCGTACGGACACGTGCGAAGACCCTGAAGAAGCTGCAATGCCTGGACATGGAAGACGTGTACGATTTCAGCAGTTATCGGACTTTGAGCGAGGTCGTCTAGTCGTATCGTCGTATTACGGAGCGAATTGGACGGGAAGTATCGGTGGTGGTACGATGGTGGCGTAGATGGTCCGAGGAACATTCCCACACGAGAAGACGTGGAACCGGGAGTCACAGACGGACTGATGAGCGGACCGATCGACGCATAAGAAGAGCGGCGTTGTCAAGCAGAACATCCACTGCGACGCAAATCCGAGCTGCCGTTGCACCTGAGGTGACTGTGCGAACAATCCGCAACCGTCTACTGGATGCAGGACTACGTGCATGTGTACCTCTGACTCCAGCCCACCGTCAGGAACGGCTGCAGTGGTGTTGCCAACGTTTGCACTGGAGAACGCAATGGCGATCTGTCGTGCTCAGCGATGAAAGCAGATTCTGCTTGGGAGCCTCCGATGGCCGTATGCGTGTTCGCAGACACACAGGGGAGCGTCTCCACCCTTCTTGCATCCGCCAGCGACACGCAGGGCCTACACCTGGTCTCCTGGTGTGGGGAGCGATCAGCTATCACTCCCGTACACAACTAGTGTTGCACCGGGTACGTTAAACAGCACCTCCTACATCAACAAAATCATTCAGCCCGTTGTTGTGCCATTTGTAAGGTCGGTCCATCGTGGTGTTTTCCAGCAAGATAACGCAAAGATAACGCACGCCCACACACGGCACGTGCAACGCAACATGCACTTCAGGGTGTGAGACAACTTCCATGGCCTGAACGTTCACCGGATTTGTCCCCCATTGAGCACGTGTGGGATTTTATGGGACAACGACTTATCCGGTCTCCACGGCCAGCCACGACCATCCCCGATTTACGCGTCCAGGTTGAGGATGCTTCGAACTCAATACCCCAAACTTACATCCAACATCTGTACGACAGACTCCATGCCAGAATTGAACAGTGTGTCGCAGTTCATGGCGGTTCAACCTCGTACTAACCATGTTACATGGAAATGTTATTTTTCAGTTTACCAGCAAATACAGCTGTATTTTGCCATAATGTTTTGATCACGTTATCCTCTGTATTCCGTTATCATGCTGTATAAATTTCGTTGGTATCAGACGTCTCCTTCTTGGTGTTCTTTTTTCACTTTCCGCCAGTGTATATTCAAGAGTAAATAATTTAAGTAGTTTTACTTTTTGCATGCCACAATTCTTAATTATTTCGTATTTATGCTCTGTATTTTTGTTTAAATCGGAAAAGGTCATTATACACTGTCATACGGCAGTTATGTGTTAAGTGTGCGTGATCATGAGACATTTAAAAGAAGTTGGCCTTAGTTCTTTAAAAGAATACATATATATATATATATATATATATATATTTTATTGAAGTTTTAAATTACCACCGTGAACAACTCAATGGGCTGTACGCAGTCGCCCGTCCTAATTTAGAGCCACTGGTTCCAGGGAAGAGAGGGAGCCAGTGCCGTAAGACAAACACAACATCCATACCTCACCGGATTTCGAACCCGGACGAATGGTCAAAAACCAACGCTTAGACCACTGCGCCACCGGGGCGGCAAAAATAAAATGTTCATGATACGATTAACTTTGGTTTAAGTGTTTTTTAGTATTTTGCATTGGTATAAAACTAGGGCAATCATTTTAATTACAACGTGGACATCCGTGTTACATGCCACAAAGTGCAATAATTTTAGTTTTAAGAAAAATACTTGTAATACTTGCAGGTTTTAAAGAATTTGAAGTATTAAAATTTCCATATAACCTAGTTAATAATATATAATTTAAAAAGCTCAGTAACTGAAAGCTAATATATTTTCACAAAAGGGTGTCAAAGACATTTGTGTGTGTGTGTGTGGGGGGGGGAGTTTTCCGGTGTGCCACGGAGGAAACGCAAAAACTGCAGCAAGAAATTACTCTAGCAACTAAAAACGCAGCTACACAAGCGATAAACGATACAGTGGTCACAACTGAAGTTATCTGATATTTCCAGAGCAATGAGGCAACCAAAGAACAACACAAAGGAAGAGCATACTAACCCAACCTCCTTCCATCCTCAAAGAAAAAAAGATGGGGGAGGGGGAGGGGCAGGCACGCAAATAGCAATCAGGTTTTCCACTGTTGTTATCGCTTGACTTGTTTCACAGCTGCATCAAGGTCGGTTAAGATATGAGCGCAATATCCACTTATCCTTCATTTAGAACAAACGCACGGAGAAGGGAAAGAAAAGAGACAGGGTTGTCAACCTGTCTAGTCATTAAGATCGCAGGAAGGCTGTTTCTTTGCTTCTTTTTCTTCACATAATCTGAACGGAGAAGTTAAATGACCAAAGAAAGAAAAAGTAATGATAATTCGCTGATCATTCGCCAGCCTACCGTAAATACCGATGATCTTCGATAATTTTATTTGTACTTCTTACTCATCATCAACCCATCTATCTACAATTCAAAACGCTTGCGTGGAGAGAGAGAGCAAAATCCACTGTTCCTTGTAAAATATGGCATCATACATCATTCGATTAGTACCACTTCCACGTCTCCTCCGACAGGAAACAGTGGCAAATTATTCCAAAATAGTCGAACGAAAGATGTGTGCAACTAAAGTCACAGCACGTGTCTGAGTTAAAGCATGTACAGACTAACCAATGCCGCAGTTGATGTTTCATCTCTCTTCCTACGTTTCGAAGTTTAACGACACTTTTAAGCATCAACAGGTTAATTTTAAACTTCAGTCACAACTTATATTATAATTGTAACACACAAAACACACTGAAATTGCTTTTTTTTTTTTTTTTTTTTTTTTTTGTTATTTTACGTATGTTTAATACGCTCTTCCCTTGGTAACACGGCGTATATCCCATCGATAACCTACACTGCTCAAAACAATTAGGGGATATCGTGGTTCTGACATGAACTACTGACATCAATTGTTTGTATGCTATAAGAGAAATTGAAGGAAAGTGATTAGAATGAAACTTTTGCACACTTACAAACACCTGAGTATGCAAAAAATTTTGTGTGACGTCAAAAATGGCGTGTTTCCGTCAGCGAATGAAAAGTGACATGCATCGTACGATCGTTTAGTCCAGGATAAAAACGACTCACATGCTTTGAATGTTGGATGTCCGAACAACGTGATTTACCCGAATCTGTAGCCTGGAGGGCTATCCGGTCGCTTAGAAGCGGGTCAAACCCAATCGCAAGTAGCGGAAGCCAGTGGAGTGTCTCAAAGAGTGATTTCCAGACTTTGGAATCGGTTTTCAGATACCGGAAATGTAAGGCGAAGACCAGGGCAAGGTCGTAGTAGAGCAACATCAAGAAATGAGGATCGGTTTTTAACACTGACAGCCAGGAGAAACCGGAGTATGAACGCCACTATTCTGCAACGCGAACTGCGTGCGACTACTGGCACAAATGTTTCAACTCAAACTGTTCGGAACCGACTCCACAGAGTTGGTCTGTATGCTCGACGATCTATGATATGTGTTTCTTTAACTGCCCGCCATCGTGCTGCCCGCAGACTGGGCACAGGACCAAGCCGATTGGAGAAGAAATGAATAGAGCTGTGTTCTCTTCACAGACAAGTCGCGCTTTTTTTTTTTTTTTTTTTTTGATTGGAGGTTTAACGACCACCGTGAGCAACTTAATGGGCTATAAGCAGTCGTCCGTCCCTAATTTAGGGTCACTGGCTCCAGGGAAGGGAGAGAGCTAGTGGTGTAAGACAAACACAACATCCATGCCTCACCGGGATTCGAACCCGGACCCCTTTCGGACGAATGATCAGAGGCCATCGCTTAGACCACTGCGCCACCGGGGCGGCCAAGTCGCGCTTTACTGTACATCCTGACAATAGGCAACTCATCATTTGGAGGGAACGAGGTACTCGTAACAACCCGTTATTTGTGCAAGGAATTGTTCGATTTGGAGGAGGCGGAGTGATGGTGTGGGCCGGTATCTCTATCAGTGGTCGAACCGACCTGTACATCATCAGAAATGGAACACTTACTGCTCAGCGGTATAGAGATGAGATTCTCAGACCCTTAGTCGTCCCTTATGCTGCAGCAATCGTCGTGTTTGACGAAGGAATCATCCGAAGGGACTGGCCAGCATGTTCCCCAGACATGAACCCCACCAAGCATGTCTGGGACGTTCTGGGGAGAAGGGTTGCTGCTCGATTAACCCCTCTACGAACGGTTAAGAAATTGGAGCGTGCTCTTCTGCAGGAATAGGATGGAATTCCCCAATCCCTCATACATACTCTGATTGACTCCATGCCTCACAGGTGTGCAACATTGCTTTCTATTAGGGGGAACTATACCCCCTATTAAATCCAATTTTCTGGCAAAAACTTTACCTTTATTTTCATTTTTATGATATGCTAATAAATATGCATTTTTACGTTCGTCTCCTCAAAATTTATTAAATTTAAATTACTAATTGTTTTGGCCATATTTTTGTTCTCACATAGCGTACTATGTCTGTAGTTCCAACCTCCAAAGTTTACGGTCACTCACGGTTTTCATACAAAACTAGGATATCCTCTAATTGTTTTGAGCAGTGTATTTCCTGCTCAGCACTGCCTCGTCCACTTTCAACATGGCTCTCAAATGGAGTTTTCAGTTTCAACTCAGTAGCGATGTTAGCCATCGGAGGCTCATACACAATATCCTTAACACAGTCCCATTAAGCGAAATATCCGGTGACCTTGAAAACTTTCTGGTACTCTTTCAACAAACGCCGTTGATATGTAAATCTACTACCTTTGCCTTGTCCAGAACAAAAGAAACCTCTCTCATTTATAATACACACTCACGCAGTTTTTCTTGCGGCTGGTTACTTGTCGAATTTTCCGAGATATCTGTGATAACTCCAGTCGCCAACTTTGTTTCGTTAAAACAACACGGATTGTGCCTTCTCCGCCCCAACTGAAATCAGCCATTTTGCTGACTTGCTCAGTGTTGCCGAACGAAACTGTCGCATTCAAATAAACTTGAGGATATTGAACACACATTAATGCCTCTTTCACAGCATAAGGTACAGCTGGATGCGGTGTAAAAAAATGTCGAATTTGCCACTAACGTTTGTAACAAGGGCAGTTGCACAGGGGGTCCCAGGGGCCCGTGCCCCCCCCTTCAGGAAGGGACGAAAATTTTAATTTTCAGTATTTATTTTTACACCTTGCTAAAAATGCACATCTATCTATTTTTTATATTGTTAAAAGCTTGTAAAATAATCCCAGTAGTTCTTAAAACACTTGATGTCGCCTTTTTCAGAAAGAAATTCATCATCTCTAAAGCTTCAAGCCAACGTGAAGCAGGAGGAAAAGTGGATTGTTTTCCAGAATCTGCCATAGAATGCATTACAGCAATTCAGACCAATGAAGATCTGATTTGCTTGAACAACATCAAATGTCTACTAACTGTTATTCCCGTTACAACAGTAAAACCAGAGAGATCCTCCTCAGCTATAAAAATGCTGAAAACATATCTAAAAATCACAATGGGCCAGCAGCGTCTTACAGGACTAGGGTTAATGAATATTCACCAAAATATTTATGAGATTTTGGAGAGATTTGTTCGAATGCACCCAAGGAGACTTACTTTTGTGTAACACACATTCCATTCTATATATTAACAAGTTACTAAAATCATGCAATGCATTGATTATGATACGCTTTCCAGCATACCAGAAATCATTACTCAAGTTATGAGGCTGTAGAATAAATCTCGCTCCTTTGACCTGACCTTTGACCCCCATTTCGATGCTATATTCAACAGAACCGGTAAAGTATACTTTTGGAACAACATGATAAAGTTTTGTCTCAATCGAAGCATTTTTACGTAAGTTATAGCGCATAAGGGCAATAGAATGGATCCCGATCCTATGTCCTGACCTTTGACCCTATTTCACCTATTTTCAATTGGGTTCGTCCCCAGTGGTCCCCTACCACATACTAAAATTTCATCGAAATCGAACAATTTTCACGCCAGTTATCGTACGGACAGACGGACAAAGCTGGAGCATATACGCTTCTTCAACCTACGGTTGGAAAACGCAAAAAAGGGTTATTCAATAAATTCGTGCACTTAAAATGACTCTTGGATAGACATAATCAAAATACTCATAAAATCACGCAACTCGCTGTCCGAAAAAAAAAATGTAAAATCGATAATACATATCGAAGCATGTATTCATGGGCTAAAAAGAACGCGCCTTTGAACACTCGAGCATTGCTGTGGCTGTTGCTCTATGGTTAAGAAATGTAAGAGTATCTATCTCGCCAGGAGAAGAGTGGTAAACGGCGCGTACTTCTGATTTCTTTTACTGTTTGGTCTACGTTCCAATCCCAGGGAAAGACAAGGGTGTTGTATTAGCTGGTTCCAAATTTAAGATGGATCATTCCTATAGCCTTAGATGATCACAGGGGTCGTCAAACCCAGAAACAAATTGCATAAGTTCTCGGAGTTGTGTATAATTTAGCCATGCAATTTTAATTCTTTTGCTGAGAATTCCTGTTGCAAACACAATTTCGTTCAATAATGCGCGGTAAATACCAGATTATGGTTCATACGCTCCTTGAAAAAAAAAGTTAATTTTCAAGTCCTTGAAAAAGTTTTGACTCCGTACATATTACTTGATTGTTACTTGTTTTGTTTTTCAAATGATATGAGAGAGCATGTGTAAAATAATTGTTTGTGTTAAAAAGTTGTGTATATAGGAGTTTTTTGTGTAGTTCCGATAAACACACCGAGCTGATCAAATAGCGCAGAACTTGCGTTCAACTCATAGGAGCACGTGGCAGGGGCGCGCCAAGGATATTTGCCGCCAGGGTGCAAGCCCAGATTTCACGCCCCCTTGTACGAAAATATTTTTCAATTTTTATTCATGTTTACCTAAAATAATTATCTTTAGCAACATTATTTTCTATTTCCTGTAAAGTAAGGGGTTTCATAATTGTATATATATATATATATATGAGTATATATAACTATATATATATACTCATATATATATATATATACAATTATTATCATCGGGATGTAAGGTCAGGTGATGCGTAACATCACAGCCTCTCCTTGACAAATGTCAACCCCGCCTTCTCGTGGTGCATCCTGTTCCCACTAAAGGGGCTCTGACGACCGCCCATAGCGGTATAACTATACCATCGGGATTAGAGGAAATTCTATCCCACACTCACCAACCCGCTTGGCCAGCGTGGTGAGTTATGGCCAAACCCCTCCAAAATGACTCCACAACTTAAATCTTGGCCCTCAGTCTCCGGCAGCTGGAATGTACCTGGCCAAGGCAGCGGCCAGTGCGACATGAAGGCAGAGGGTGCTAAGAATCCCCGGAGGACCGGACTAGGCTGCCATCTGATGCTGACCTTGGCAACGTACAATGGACGCTCCCTATCTTCTGATTCAAGGCTTCTTGAATTGGAAGAGGAACTACAAAGGATCAAGTGGGACATCGTGGGGCTAAGTGAGGTAAGGAGAAAAGGAGAAGATCTCATCGAACTGAAAAGTGGACATCTCTTCTACTATCGTGGGACAGATACTGGCAGAACTAGTGGTGTTGGATTTATAATAAACAAGAAACTGAAGGATAAAGTGGTAGAAGTTGAAAGTTCCTCTGACAGAGCTGCACGACTCGTTATCCAACTCTCGAGAAGATACCAGGCTCAGATTATTCAAACTTATGCACCCACCACAAGTCATCCTGAAGAAGAAATTGAAGAATTTTATGAGGAAATTTGTCATCTAAATAATAAAGGTAAGCAGCACTTGAAATTAATTATGGGAGATTTCAATGCAAAAATAGGGCAACGGCAACAGAATGAAACTTCAGTAGGTAAATTCGGTCACGGCAACAGAAACCAGCGTGGAAATACTCTCGTTGAGTTTGCAGAGGCAGAAGGGTTTTTCATCTTGAACTCCTTCTTCAAGAAAAAGCCACACAGGAAATGGACATGGAGACATCCAAATGGGACGACAAGTGAAATTGATTTTATTATGTGTAACAAAAAATGCGTCATAGAAGACTGCAGTGTGCTAAACAAGTTCAACACAGGTAGTGACCATAGATTGGTGAGATGTAAGATGCACCTCAACACTAGACTTGAACGTGGCAAGCTCATAAGACAAACAAAATCTATTGACATAACCAACCTTAAAAACACCATAATACCTTCAAGTTGGAACTGAAGAACAGGTTCTCTGCTTTAGAAGGCCTAACATCGGAAGAAGTGGACATCTCTGAAGTTAACAGAAAAGTAACCAAAGCTCTTATGGAAACAGCAACAAAATTAGCTGGGTCTAAGAACAAGTTGCATGTAAATAAATTATCAGGAAAAACGAAAATGTTGATGCAAAAAAGAAGAGAGATGAGGACAACTAAAGAAGATGTGACTTCCAAAGTGGAATATATAGAGCTATGCAAGACAGTACGAAAAAGTATCACTGAAGACGTAAGAAAATTCAACTGTGAACTAGTGAGGAAAGCAATTGAAAACAACCAAAGCCTAAAGATAGCAAAGGGACATCTCAGTAAGGGAAGAAAACAGATTATGGCACTCAGAAAAGAAGATGGTTCTGTAACAAGAAATAGAGGCGAAATTTTGACAAGAGTGAAAGATTTCTACTCCAAATTATATGAAAGGGATGATACATGTACTCCAGACACCATGAAAGATACCAGTACCAGAGTTCCTCCAGTCCTTCCAGCAGAAGTTGCACATGCAATCAAGAACATGAAGCGGGGAAAAGCTCCAGGAGAAGATGGAATTACTGTAGACATCATGCAAGAAGCAAGTGGAGAAATCGAAACAGTACTCGCCCAAATTTTCACTCGATGCCTTAATGAAGGAAAGATTCCTGAGGATTGGAACACCGCTACAATGATCCTGCTACATAAGAAAGGTGACATTGAGGATCTCGGAAACTACAGACCTATCAGCCTCCTATCAGTAGTTTATAAAATCTTCACTAAAGTTCTTTCACACCGCTTGAAGGTGACACTGGACATGGCTCAACCGAGAGAACAAGCTGGATTCAGGAGTGGCTACAGCACAATAGATCATATCCACGTACTGAGAGAACTAATTGAAAGAGCGAGGGAATACGAACTTCCATTGTGCATGGCTTTTATCGATTATGAAAAAGCCTTTGATTCGGTGAAACCATCAGCAGTTACAATGGCTCTGAAAACCTGCGGTATTGAAGATTCATACATTAATATTATTAATAACATCTATGAAAATGCAAGTGCAAAGATTAGGCTGTTTGAAAATACAACACACATAAAAATTGGAAAAGGAGTGAGACAAGGTGACACCATATCTCCGAAGCTCTTTAATGCCACATTGGAGGGTGTTTTTCAGTCACTGAGCTGGGAAACCAAGGGGATAAAGATTAATGGAGATTATCTAACCCACCTTCGTTTTGCTGATGACGTAGTCATTTTTGCAACTACCCCATCAGAGCTACAGAGTATGATCCAGGAACTTGCTGACAAGAGTAAAGAAGTGGGATTAAAAATGAACTTTCAGAAGACAAAAGTGATGTTCAATGCTTTTACAAGAAATGAAGATTTATCGATTGATGGAGAAAAGCTGGAGATAACAGACACGTACGTTTATCTTGGACAGCAGATATCAAGTGAGGGTCACATTGGTGAAGAAATTAATCGGCGTACAAAACTTGCCTGGAGAGCTTTTGGAAGAAACAGCATAATTTTCAAGAGCAATATGCCATTATGTCTTAAAAGAAAAGTGTTTGATCAATGCATCCTTCCAGTGCTTACGTATGGTGCAGAGACGTGGACCTTAGCTAAAAGAGACATACAAAGGCTGCAGACAACTCAAAGAAGCATGGAGAGGTGCATGCTTGGTGTAACCAGGATAGATAAGAAAAGAGGAACACGTGGATCCGAAAAATGACAAGAGTGGAAGACATCATGATCAGAGTTAAATCCCTGAAATGGCAATGGGCTGGACATACTGCCAGAAGGACAGACCATCGATGGACAGCCGAAATTTTAGATTGGATTCCAAGGGACAGGAAAAGACCCAGAAGAAGACCACATGGGAGATGGGTGGATGAAATTCGAAAGTATGCGGGAGTGACATGGAGGAGACTGGCACAAGACAGACCGTTGTGGAGGAAACTTGGGGAGACCTTCGTCCAGCAGTGGATTGATAATGGTTGACAATGATGATGATGATGATGATATATAAACAAAAATGTTGATGCAAAAAAGAAGAGAGATGAGCACAACTAAAGAAGATGTGACTTCCAAAGTGGAATATATAGAGCTATGCAAGACAGTAAGAAAAAGTATCACTGAAGACGTAAGAAAATTCAACTGTGAACTAGTGAGGAAAGCAATTGAAAACAACCAAAGCCTAAAGATAGCAAAGGGACATCTCAGTAAGGGAAGAATACAGATTATGGCACTGAGAAAAGAAGATGGTTCTGTAACAAGAAATAGAGGCGAAATTTTGACAAGAGTGAAATATTTCTACTCCAAATTATATGAAAGGGATGATACATGCACTCCAGACATCATGAAAGATACCAGTACCAGAGTTCCTCCAGTCCTTCCAGCAGAAGTTGCACATGCAATCAAGAACTTGAAGCGGGGAAAAGCTCCAGGAGGAGATGGAATTACTGTAGACATCATACAAGAAGCAAGTGGAGAAATCGAAACAGTACTCGCCCAAATTTTCACTCGATGCCTTAATGAAGGAAAGATTCCTGAGGATTGGAACACCGCTACAATGATCCTGCTACATAAGAAAGGTGACATTGAGGATCTCGGAAACTACAGACCTATCAGCCTCCTATCAGTAGTTTATAAAATCTTCACTAAAGTTCTTTCACACCGCTTGAAGGTAACACTGGACATGGCTCAACCGAGAGAACAAGCTGGATTCAGGAGTGGCTACAGCACAATAGATCATATCCACGTGCTGAGAGAACTAATTGAAAGAGCGAGGGAATATGAACTTCCATTGTGCATGGCTTTTATCGATTATGAAAAAAGCCTTTGATTCGGTGAAACCATCAGCAGTTACAATGGCTCTGAAAACCTGCGGTATTGAAGATGCATACATTAATATTATTAATAACATCTATGAAAATGCAAGTGCAAAGATTAGGCTGTTTGAAAATACAACACACGTAAAAATTGGAAAGGGAGTGAGACAAGGTGACACCATATCTCCGAAGCTCTTTAATGCCACATTGGAGGGTGTTTTTCAGTCGCTGAGCTGGGAAAACAAGGGGATAAAGATTAATGGAGATTATCTAACCCACCTTCATTTTGCTGATGATGTAGTCATTTTTGCAACTACCCCATCAGAGCTGCAGAGTATGATCCAGGAACTTGCTGACAAGAGTAAAGAAGTGGGATTAAAAATGAACTTTCAGAAGACAAAAGTGATGTTCAATGCTTTTACAAGAAATGAAGATTTATCGATTGATGGAGAAAAGCTGGAGATAACAGACACGTACGTTTATCTTGGACAGCAGATATCAAGTGAGGGTCACATTGATGAAGAAATTAATCGGCGTACAAAACTTGCCTGGAGAGCTTTTGGAAGAAACAGCATAATTTTCAAGAGCAATATGCCATTATGTCTTAAAAGAAAAGTGTTTGATCAATGCATCCTTCCAGTGCTTACGTATGGTGCAGAGACGTGGACCTTAACTAAAAGAGACATACAAAGGCTGCAGACAACTCAAAGAAGCATGGAGAGGTGCATACTTGGTGTAACCAGGAGAGATAAGAAGAGGAACTCGTGGATCCGAAAAATGACAAGAGTGGAAGACATCATGATCAGAGTTAAATCCCTGAAATGGCAATGGGCTGGACATACTGCCAGAAGGACAGATCATCGATGGACAGCCGAAATTTTTAGATTGGATTCCAAGGGACAGGAAAAGACCCAGAAGAAGACCACATGGGAGATGGGTGGATGAAATTCGAAAGTATGCAGGGGTGACATGGAGGAGACTGGCACAAGACAGACCGTTGTGGAGGAAACTTGGGGAGACCTTCGTCCAGCAGTGGATTGATAATGGTTGACAATGATGATGATGATGATGATATAACTATCCATCAGACCTGCAGAGTATGATCCAGGAACTTGCTGACAAGAGTAAAGAAGTGGGATTAAAAATGAACGTTCAGAAGACAAAAGTGATGTTCAATGCTTTTACAAGAAATGAAGATTTCTCGATTGATGGAGAAAATCTGGAGATAACAGATACGTACGTTTATCTTGGACAGCAGATATCAAGTTAGAGTCACATTGATGAAGAAATTAATCGGCGTATAAAACTAGCCTGGAGAGCTTTTGGAAGAAACAGCCTAATTTTCAAGAGCAATATGCCATTGCGTCTTAAAAGAAAAGTGTTTCATCAATGCATCCTTCCAGTGCTTACGTATGGTGCAGAGACGTGGACCTTAACTAAAAGAGGCATACAAAGACTGCAGACAACTCAAAGTAGCATGGAGAGGTGCATGCTTGGTGTAACCAGGAGAGATAAGAGGAGGAACTCGTGGATCAGAAAAATGACAAGAGTGGAAGACATCATGATCAGAGTTAAGTCCCTGAAATGGCAATGGGCTGGACATACTGTCAGAAGGACAGACCATCGATGGACAGCCGAAATTTTAGATTGGATTCCAAGGGACATGAAAAGACCCAGAAGAAGACCACATGGGAGATGGGTGGATGAAATTCGAAAGTATGCGGGAGTAACATGGAGGAGACTGGCACAAGGCAGACCATTGTGGAAGAGGCTTGGAGAGGCCTTCGTCCAGCAATGGATTGATAATGGTTGACAATGATGATGATATAAAATTGAACATGACGGGCGTCTGTGGAACTATTCTAAACAACCAACCAACCAAAAATCTCTCATATAGGCACATATCATCATCATCATCATCAACCATTATCAATCTACTGCTGGACGAAAGTTTCCCCAAGGTTCTCCCACAACGGTCTGTGAAATACAAGTACGTAAGTTGTTTAAAACAAAATACAGAATTCGAAATAACTGGTTTTCATATTTAAAAAAATATTTTTACATATAAAAATAAGTTGTGTAAAACTAAAAACAGAATTCGAAATAACTGGTTTTCATGTTAAAAATATTTTTTTTTCCCTACAAACCTGGATACCATTATTGCATCGATTTCTCACCTTGTTTCAGGCACGGTTTTACCGTCAACGTTGGAAGCTCTTTGTTTAAAATTTGCCAAAGGTAAGGTAATTCAGAAAAGAAAGCATATATTTCTTGAATAATGCTGAAAATTTCTAGAGAATTTTTTCGTCATTATTTACGACCAGATTTAAAGTACGAGCCGCTCAAAGTACATAAAATGCATCAAGATCGAAAAATTATATGTTTTTTGAAGTCCAATGTGTTTTTCCTTCATATTGGCCCTATTGTCACAGTGCTGGCCCACGCATATCATGATACTAAACATCTTCAAGATTTAAAAAAAAATTAGAAAAAAATTGTTAGTCCTTTGCCCGCGGTATGCGTTACTGAACAAAACAATATAAATCATTCTCTGATTTCAAGTCGTTTTCTATTGAATTATAAAACGAATATTTTTACTAGAAAAATAAACGTGCCACGTAACATTACGATTTCTCACAGTAAAACGTTTTCTTAACTTCTTCCACGTCACTGACATTAATTTGTGAACCGTAAAATTTGATTGAGGCATCCTGCCGAGTGCCGCCCCCAGAAGCTGGCTTCACACCCTTTGAACTCCCGCTTGCCGCGTCCCTGGCGCGTGGACTACTAGTACCTTGGGTATGACATCACAGCGGAGTTCAGTAAGTGGAATGACGTATTCGCGAATCGTAATTGGCTTCTGTTGACTGGGGTTAGGAACGCGTTCTTGCCGGAGGGTGAATACGAAAATAATATACCCTTTCAAAATATGCCAAAAAAATAAAATGATTTCGAAAAACACCAAAACAGAGGGACAATTTAAAGTTAATAAAATAAACCAACAGGGGATAACTGGTAGGTCACTGAAGGTGTGCCCGTCTAGGCTAAATTTACTGGTTTGAACTTACTAAAATACCCACCTACTGATATAGGGATCCCAGATATATTGGAAAAAAATACGGGACACTTGCGACTGAGGGTGAAAGTTTAGTATGCGCATCCATCACATATGCCAGTCTTACAAAATGATTCTAACTATTCTTATTAATCAATCAGTCTTGCTCACTCTTGCAATATTTTTCTGAAGAATGAATATCACTTAACAATTGTTTGTTTTTAAGAATCATGTCATGAAAAGCTACACACTCCTCATTGAAAAATGATTTTACAATAAGCATTGATTTTACAGACAATTTGTTTTTCTCATCAGTCCACAATGCGTTCATGCGACAAAATAATCTTTCGACGCGCGTATTTGTTCCAGGGATGCACATAACGAACTCCACTACTTTCTTTAAATTTGACAGTTCTCCTTCAACATTTTTTAAGAGATCCACCCAGACTTGTATACGTTTGGATTTCAACATGTCCTTCACTTCACTATCTTCTTTGGACTTCAGAGCTGCATCCACCAGGTGTTGAGGTCACGTGCCCTCCCCACCCCGATATCAATCTGCCACGGCTGTGCTTGCCTACGTAATGAGAGCATTGACCACAGAGTTAGACGCGGAAGATAGCGTCACGTGACATAAGTCAGCTTGGGGGAAGCTTGGCGTGCAGGTTAAAAAATGTTTGTAAAAGAATAGAAATTGTAACTCCTCGATTTTGTTTTTCAGTCTTGAACTCTAAAATACAGGACAAAAAGCTGTCCCGAAAAGTTTTCTCGGGATAACGGAACGCATTAGCCAAAAACGAGACGACTGGGATCCCTAGACTGATAGCACACACATATGATAATTTGGTTTTAAAAAGTGGTTGAATTTATTTTGCTTGGAAGAGTACGAACATTGCCGATAGTTTTCTGTGCCTAGCGAAGAATCAAATGTGACCGGAACAGTTGGGGGGATGGGGAAGGGGGACAATGACTGCTGGATCCGTCACAGACTACGTCTGTGTCGTTCGTCGCGTCGCTAGTGAACCGAGAGGCTCTTTCCTACAATATCCGGAACGCCCAACAGCTGCTGACGGCCCTGAAGGCTTCACTTCTGTGTGTTTCAGCATAATCGATCATGCCAGTAGCTAGGGTGAAACGGTCAGCACGCCCATGGAGCTATTATTTAACACTGACTTAAGCACTGCTTCGCCTTAAACGATTTTAAAATAATTTTATTGAAGTAATGCAACAGTCAATTTGTGTGATATTCTGTATTTGAGTACTCACTATACAATCTTCAAAGTTGCGAATTTTTAAAATGATTACGCCTCTGTGTCCTTTCTTTAATGTCTTCCCCATCAGGATTAACACTATACTGCATTCCTCATAAAAATGCTCTTATACAGATTAATTGCTTATCATTATTTAGTTATCTGGCGATATGATTATTATCCTCAAAGAATTTGATGAGATTCACTGTGAAATATATTTAATGATTTTTCGGGGTATTGATTAGCTGCACTATTTATTCTTAACCGCTTCTGCATTTTATATTCTGTTTCGATAAGACGCTGTTATCTATAGTGTCTCGCTTTGTTACGGGAATTACATACACACACTGGCCAAACAATTACGAATCTTTATGAACCGTCACAAACAAGGCCTAGCGTAAAGATTATCGGCTTCAGTAACACATGCAAACATAGGAAAAAAACAGGACCTGTCGGATTTGAAAAAGGTTTAATCGTACGCGCACGTATGGCGGGAGCCATGACAGTCCGCAGTTTTAGTGGCGAGTACCAGGTGCCAGTAAGAAACCAGTGCAAACCTCCCATGACGCCATTAGACGTTATGCGGCTCAACGAATGAGCTTTTTTACGCTTTCTAACCGTAGGTTGAAGAAGCGTATATGCTCCAGCGTTGTCCGTCTATCTGTCCGTCCGTCCGTCCGAACGATAACTCGCGTAAAAATGGCTCGATTTCGAAGAAATTTTAGTATGTGGTAGGGGGACCACCTGGGGACGAAACCTATTAAAAATGGGCGAACAGTCATTCCTTGGCAAATTTCAGATTATATTTTCAAGTTAACAAAAATTAAAATATGACACATCTTGAACTGGGTGGGCAAGACAATTTTCAGGGTGGGCTAGATAGAGCCGTAACATAGAAAAGGCTTTAAATGAAGGATTTTGGAGTGGGTTAGATAAAGCCCACTCTCGCACCTCCTTGGCGACGTCCCTCAGAGGAATCAGCCAAAAGAGACAGAGCTCAAACTTGAAAGTTGAGAAGTGGGGAAGGTTTATCAAAAACAGTGTTTGGCTCAACAGAACAGTTGTAACATTTCTTTTTAAGCCGTCAAAGAGTGGTAAACAAACTTTGCCATTTTAGCATAACTTGGTTTCCTTCTACAGAAACAGTGAAGTAAAAGTGTATATGCACTTTTTGGGGGGGGGGGGGGTACCATAAGGCCAACCGGCACAGAATATGGCGGCCTACCGGGAACACCCCAGTATCCCGGCGACCCCGTCCGCGCCTGCGCGCAGACACAACACCTGTGTCCACTCCTTAGTTCCCTTTCTTCAAGTCTCAGCGACCTTGCTTTGCACTCCACACCTCCAAAAAAGTCGTCAGCCAAGTCCTGTTCTCTCACTGCCCCAGTACGGGCTTAAGAGCTCCGGCATAGCTTTATACTTCCCTTTCTGTGTTGAAATTCCGTACTTAGTAGAACAGACAGCACAGCAATCAGTAATGACCCTTCTCCGTGAATTCCTATCCACCCTCCTCACTCGCCCCTTGGCCATACTAACATGGAAAAAGGCTTAAATGAAGGATTTCGGAGAACAATTACATTTCCATGGCACTGAGGATGCTATTTGGATAACCTTTCTACGGGGAAGTAAACAATGCACATCCCAGGAAAAAATACGTTGGGCCAACCGACGGAAAACACAAGACTCATTATTATTATTTGACGAAGTCCAGTTTATATTTTAAAGTTAATAAAAAATTAAAAATGGCATATCTTGAACTGGATGAGCTAGAAGAATTCCAGGGTTGGCAGGCACCCCCTTGGCCAAGAGCAGTCCATTTTGCCGGTATATACCATGCATGAGTTGGGAATTAAAGAAATTGGGTCTTAGAAATTCTGCCCATTCAGGAACCCACTTGTCTCAGCAAAAAACAGACAAATACACTTCCAGTGGTACCGAGAACGCCTCGCATGCCTTGTGAACATGTCTCATGTCATTTTTATATTTTAAATTTAATCATTCATATAAGGTTTTTTTTTTTTTTTTTTTTTTTTTTCTGAACCTCACCATCAAACAGATTACATCAGGACCGGATGGAACTTTTGCGGGGCCAAGGGCGAAATATCATAACGGGGCCTTGAGCAAAAATTCATTGTGGGCCATAGAAAATACATCTCATATTTTAATAAAATCGGTGCATGAAATATGTCGTTTGTAAAAAAACACACACAACTATCATAAAGAAAATGTGATTATCTCAAAGAAGTGTTAGCTTAAAGCTTAAGAAAAAGACCTTAATATGGATTGAAAGTTCAGAGAGAAGGAGACGGTTGGTTGATTGATTAGCGTTGACTGGAGCAAGGGCCACAGACAGTCCCTACCTCTCCGTTAGGTGAATTTCGGTATTTAACCGAACACACACGCCACGCGTTTCACTTCTGTCAGATGCAATAAATCCCGGAAGAGTCTGTCATTGATTTCGGCAGCTGACCGCACTTCGCTAAACGCATCATTCTTTTTTTAGAGGAGTGACGGTGGTTGTTATATTACCCATTCCGCAAAACTTCTTTGAGGAGGACTCATCTATCACGGCTTTTTTTTTCTTTGATTGAGGGTTAAACGACAACAGTGAGCAACTCAATGGGATATAAGCAGTCGCCCGCCCCTAGTTTAGGGCCACTGGTTCCAGGGAAGGGACAAAGCCAGTGCAGTACAAACACAGCAACCATGCCTTACCGGAACTCCAACTCCTGCGAATAATCAGAAGCCTGCGCTTAGACCACTTCGCAACCGGGGCGGCCTATCATACTATCGGAGCACACTTAAAAACATAAAGTGTATGATTCGTAGCGTCCGCTGTGATTATTCTGAGAGGCGGTTCAACGGGGTATTTTCCAATGGGAAACACCAAAATGTCGCTAGAAAGTCTTGGCGGATGGCGGTTTGAATGGGGAAATTTCCATTAATAAAACAGGATGAGATTTTTTTTTATTGGAGGTTTAACGACCACCATGAGGGCTATAAGTAGTCGCCCGTCCCTAATTTAGGGTCACTGGTTCCAGGGAAGGGAGAGAGCCAGTGCCGTTGGACAAACACAACATCCATGCCTCACGGGATTCGAATAGTATAGCCACGCACGTTTCTGTGACCATTCGTTTCTTCCTGAAAGAGCCCGGACACCAGGAAACCACAGTATTTGTCATTTTCTTGTAGGACTTCCGTCCACAGTGAGTAGAGTTTAGGTCCCAGCCACCTACAGCGAGATCGCCTTTTGGGCAGGACACAGAAACGGAAGGAATGAGAGCAGGTCTAGCGACTTTGACAGAACAGTTTGTAGTGATATTAGAGTACAGTAGATGGCGCCACCGTACAAGTACGATTTTGCTCACAGAGGGGTGAGAGAATTTTAGGGGGGGGCATAGGAAAGGATACCCATTTAACCAGTGGGTCCAACCTGGGGGCCGTCACTTAACGTGTTCGTCCGATGCACGGCGGATATTCAGCGATTGTTAGTAAATCACACCATCTCTGAAAGATCAGCCCAGGTTCGAACCTGAGGACCTTGCATCGATAGTCTGACTCGCTAACCACTAAGCCATCAGCGGCTGACACCAGGAAAGATCGGGCGTTGAAGTTACATACGTCTTATGTTGCTCAACAGAATTAGCAGGGAACTACCGCGTGTAGGTATGGCGGAACATTTCGTTGGCGTGCTATCTACTATCTACAGCTTTTGAAGAAGCTTTTTCTTCTCCGAAGAAACCCACTAATTCATGGTCTACTGCATTTGTTACCCAAGCCCTGAATAAACAGCCCTCTTGAATTCCCACTCCCCATCTAGACCCAGTAACCCAAGAATTCTCTTTACCAACTAGAAAGTGTAAGAAAAGTCTCGTATGCTAAAACATAAAAACTTTCGACGGCATGGTATCTACAGTTCTTGAAGATTTTCATTCTCAGCAGAAATCCGCTAATTCATGGCCTACGGCATTTGTTACCCAAGCCCTGAATAAATAAATAGCTCTCTCGAATTCCCACTCCCCGTCTAGACCCATTAGCCGAAGAATTCTCTTTCCCAACAAGAAAGTGTAAGAAGAGACACGTATACCAAATCATAAAAAAAATTGCGTTTTTTTTTTAAAAAGGAAGAAAATTCACCCCCTCTCTTAGAACCCGAACCTGAATCGCACTTAGCATTATGTAGTCCGCGCCCGGGCCCTCTCAGCATTGGTGTGCGAGTATTGCAAAACTGACTGCACAATGAAGAAAAGCAGGCAGTCAAGAATAACACATAAATAAATACAGAAAACTCAAGCTGATGGTTCACGGACAGGAAACACACATGACGTCACTTCCCACACGACACAACAAAAGGTTCTTATCAAATCGATGTATCCTCAATTTCAACCTGTTAACTACGCATTTTCCGCTTAACCCGTGACCTCGTATTACACAAAGATCAACTTACGATAAAGAACTGCCTTCTACGATCAGTACACGGCTACCTGAGAAAGAGGTTCGTAAGCCATGTTTTGCTGGACCAGACGAACATCGACGACGGCAGTTGGTCGTCGTTGAGATTCCTGAGAGCCATGCATATTACCATAAGGGTGGCATAACCCCGAGATTGATTACTGTAATCAGCAGGGTCGACGTGACAGCCATAATGATGAATGAAAGCTTCACAGGGAAAGCTCACTCACCCTCACCACCACTCCCACTATCCCACCCTCCCCACGTTTCCTACAGCCACGCCAACCACAGTCTTCGTGCACTCTCCATTCCTACTTCGATCTATCCCACCCGTCTATTCTCCGCCCCTAAAACAGCACTCCGTTCTCAAAATTCCTTCTTTTGTCGACATCACTGGCGCGGAAGCCAGCATACATTAACTTTCATAAGCATCACGACTGCCACTTCGCCACGGAGTTATTAGCCGCATAAGATTATTTTCCTGTGAACCCTCATAATCGGACAATTTCGGTCATGATGAGAAGTTAATTACTCGGGTCTAACACGAACAAAGAGGAGTTAACTTCCCGAAATCATTTTAGCAGATAAGTAAATATACACAACACAGCACCATATCGGAAACCGAAAATACGCGAAACTCAAGGACGAGTGAAAAATGACGAACGAGGAAACTTTTCTTTATTAGGGGGTTTAACGACCACCGTGAGCAACGCATGGGATGTCGCCCGTCCATAATTTAGGGACACAGGTTCCAGGTAAAGGAGGGAGCCAGACAAACACAACATTCATACCTCACCGGATTTCGAACCCGGATGCAACTCAGATGAATAGTCAGCGCTTAGACTACTGCGCCACCGGGGCGGCGAGGAAACTTTCCAGGATGTTGAATAGGGTGCACTCAACAAACTCTGAAAGAGTCAGTTGCACTTAATCTACCCCGGATCATGGGCTAATTACACTCAAGAAACACCCCATCCCCAGAGCTTTTCCCGGTGAGTGATTACTAGACTATCTGTCTTTTCCGCTGTTAGAAAATTGTAGTTACAAAACTGCAAGTGCGTGTGTGTGTGGATATACAACATTAATTTCTCTTTTATATATATCTATTTATTTTTACCATGTTACAACACAGTCAAACATATCGTTAAAATGATTCATATACCAGAAATAATTAATTAAAGGGAAATCACACTACATGCAAATACGAAACATATTAACACCTATAGTGTAACATAGCAGGGAGCCAGGAGAAAAGGCTAATGCAAGCCTGACTCGCACCTGATCCCCAAAAGAAAGAAAAATGTCAAGAATTTACATATTTATCAACTTTTATATATGATCAAAATACAATATAAGTGAACTGAATGTAAATTAATTATAAACGTAGCATTCCTTAAGTGCTCTTTTAAATGATGAAGAACTTACAATCCATTTAATATTTCTCGGCAACACGTTCTAAAGCCGGGGGCAATGGGCATTAATATTGAAGTACTGCGCATTTGTACGAAGTTTTAGGAATAAGTTTTTTTTTAGCATACTCACAGTTTGAATAACTGTGTGAAGGATAACATAAATTTATTAAACTTAGATGCTTATTGGCATAAACGCGTTTATGCATTAACAGAAGTCGGAAACTATACACTTTCCCGAATACATCAACAATTCTTCCGATGGATTCAACAAACGAACAAATTTTTCTTTTTGTGTGATGAAAATATTCTATTAATATTACCTTTGGTTGTTCTTCCGCAAGCAAGAAAACAATAAGACAAATGGGGATAGGTAAAACAGTAATAAAAAATTAATTTTATCTTTACCGGTACGAAATTCTACATAGAACTCCTACTTGCGATAGCAACGTTACGGAAACAGTTTGAACATGAGCGTTTATATGTTACTTGACTTTACCACGTAGAAATACATGTGAGCTTGTATTTCTATGCGGTTAAGTCAATATCCTCGTTTACACGTGGACAATAGGACCATAAAATGCCTACTAATACTGAATCCATTAACAGCAAAGACCAAATTTCCACAAGGGTTAATGCATCTACGGTTTAACTTGGACAGTGACACAGGAAACGACACCCTTAGCAATGGATTTATTGAGTTTTAAAATGAACGACTTTTGGCGTAACCTACACTTCCTTTGCTTACATTATTAATGTTCATTTTAACATCCAATACCCAGAGCCTGATTTACGCAAGGGCACACGGGGCCCGTGCCCAGGAGCCCCAATTTGAGCACTAACATTTAATTTTTATCATTATGGGCAGCAAAAATGGCGACGGCGGCGTGCAGCAGTTAATTTTCACCGAGCATAATTATGCAACAATATGTTGCTTCAAAAAATCGATTATTAATATCCATTTGAAATATGGAGATAAAATGTTTACTTTTAATTTACAATTTTTGAACATTTATTGTTTCTTGCATTTATTAAAGTAGATAGTACTTGTGTATTAAGGCAGCACTTCTTGTACTTTATGCGCAATTATAGAATAATTACGCGAAGCACCAGGGGTGCTGACTTAATACGCAAGTACCATTGTTAATTTATAAACGATTCATGCCCGGGAATGCCCCCCCAAAGTTGTTTGTGCCCAGTGGCCCACTTGTCTTAAGTCGGTCTCTGCCAATACCTAGCTAGTACGCATTCTTTTTAAGCGCAGAAGTTGCCCTATTAATTATTTTAAGATCTGTAGACATGCGTGCAAAAATAAAGCATACGTAAAATATGAAATGAAACGTTGTAAGATCAGAGCGAAACCTCGAAGTAACTCAGGGCTTCCACTTTCAGGGAAAATTTCATCAAAATCGAGTCTCCTCGTGGAAAAAAAAAGGGGGGGGGGGGAGATTTTTGTTCAAGAGATGTAAAAACTTGAACTGAATTTAAAGTCGCTGAAACAAATTATAACCGTAACTTCAATTAAGCAGCTTTTGTAGTTTCTTAAGCCCAATGTTTCTTTCCTGCATGAGTTGAATCCTTTTATATCAAATGTTTCGCCTGAGGACGCGGAGTTCGAGAGCGGCATCTTGGTACATGGGTTTGTGTTAATGTGTTGTTTGTTCTTGATGACGGTCCGGGAGTGGAAGGGCAATGTTACACGGCACTAGCAGTGTTCCTGCCGAGTCTGCCGGTAACGGTGCTTGAGACCTGAAGTACAATTTAGTTGGCCACGGCACCAGGTGAGAATCTCAGGTGCACTGCTGCACTCAAAGATTCACACCAGAACATAAAAATGAAAAGTTGAAGAATGACCCGAAGCATAAGGCTTGGGTGAATCCACCTTGTGAACAAAATAACAACAACAAATAAAAAATAAAATAATCTAAAAAAAAATGATACTTTGGGATCAGAGTTGTGATGAGGTTCACCCGCAATCACCAATTCGTGACTGAGTGTAGTGGTCCGGATCTTACTCCGGTACATTCAATCCCCAACCAGCCAGTACAACACTCACTTTCGCAAATAACACATGATTCTCAAATACACAACACAACATTTAATAACGTTCTGCGAGATTTAAACAGATCCGGCGCTCTCTAGGCGCATAGACAATTGCCCCTCATATGTGGGCAGCATACGGTGTCACACTTTACTGTCGGATAACGCAGCCGACTGAGTCTCCACCGGACTATCTGAACAAGAGATACTACTCGTTCACACACTAAATAGAGCTGCAGGTGATATTCATATACAATTGCTTAGAGAATGAAAAAAAAATTATATGCAAACGATCACATTAAAAATACTCGCGACACAAAATACACAAGCACGTTAATTTGCGGTATAAGATTATAGGTGCAAAATACTGCCAAAGTTAATTAACTAAATCTAATAAGCATGCACATGCAGATCCTTCCCCGCTCGCTTTGGCCCTGAACCAAAGTTAAAAGAAACTGTCCCGCCCAGCGGAATTTGGCAGCCACACCTTCTCCTTTATTCATGTAAAAAAAAAGTAATCAGGAAATGGGCCCTGTAAGAAATTGAAATCTGTATGTGCAGGTATTTCCTCTGAGGTTCAGTCACTCAGCATTACTGCATCTATGTCCATGCAGCTTTGGGTGTCGGGATGGCACAAGTTCGCAGATGTGCGAAGAAAGAAAAAAAAAGGAAATATTCATCTACTTACAGTTTCGTGACTTTGCTGTGCAAATCCGTTGTGCATCACATAATATCACACGACAAAAAAAAAAAAAACACACACACACAGACACTTGCACCATGTGGCAGCACCGATGATTCAACACTTCACTTTGACGCTTGATGTAAATGAAGCACACAATTAAAAATGGTAATATCACGCCGCACTTTGTTGCGCTGATTAGAGTGCACACTGATCTATTCTCGTGACGATTTGAAGGTGGCCGTTAAGCAAAATAGGCCCTCTCACATCTGCTGTTGCGGTTTCCAAGATTGATTTTCTGTGTTCCTGGGAAATGATTTTTGTTGTCGTGAAGAAATAATTGTGAACGTCGACTGCTGGGAGAGTGGGACACATTCAATTCCGCTGCTGCTATAGTTGATTCCGTCCGTCGCTACCTTCCGTCCTTTTTGACCGTTCATTCCCAATTCAGTCAGTTCCTTTCCGTTAGCAAACCATCCACCTATCTACCCTGCCTGAGTACGCAGTTCAAATATGCCACTCGCAGGTTTCGTTTCCATTTTTTTTATCGAGTTGCGACCGCCAGCCCTGAGATTAATTTTCTCGGCCGAGCGAAATCAGACGTGCTTTTACCTTAAGCGTATATCGGCAACTCAACATTTCGCCTGTATATTTGTTAGGGTATCAAAGCCACCGCTCTTACGCTCATATTTTTCTTTCGCCATGTTTTCATCCCGTCGCACTTACACGTAGTGGCTTCGCTGCTTACGTGACCACACACACGCACACATGGGGCCTCGCTTCGCCCCGTAAGACAAGCGCATCTCTTCACTTCCTCCACAGTAGGGGATGAATGGGGTGACGATTCCACACTGCAGTGGTTGGCATCCGAACCCGACCTTGTAGCTTCGCTTCTCATTGGAATGACCACTGTCCACTCGCAGACTTCTTAATTTGCCTGTAACTTGGCTTTCATTAGTCCAAACAGTCGCTGATTTCCATTACGCTCCAGCCTAGAAATTTCTGCGTTATCACGCGGATTTAGGCATTCTGCTGTCTTTATGGCAAACTGGCATCTCCAGCTGCCGCCTCGAGTTGTCTCCATTTCTTACCAAATGCGGGGAGGTTTGCTGCTTCATTTTTCCCAATTCATTTTTTGCAGATCCAAGGCATCCAGCCTTTCACATCGGAGAGCGCACAGACAACTGAACTTTCTTCCTTAAGTTCATACCAAGTGCGAACTCTTATTTTTCTGCACGGACCACACAGAGAGCAATTGTTCTCGAAAATGCCCCAAACAATCGACGAATTTACGATTATTCGCTAAACCTTTTGTCCCCATCTTCATTCATTTACTCAAGTGGACCCCTCTTCGAAAGGTACCATTCCGTGTTGCTTCGTTTCCCGTCAGCTGCGCCCTGATATTTATGACCTAACAGAGCTATTCTGAGACCACCCAGCCAGAGAGAGAATTCTTCGCCTCTTTTCTTTCCCAAACCCCAGATAAAACTTTATCTGCTGTTTACACTTTTAAACTCCAATCAAGCCTCGAACATAATTAATACTTAATTAATTTAGAGACCATCCGAAAGAAAAAACAACGTAAATGAGAAATAAATAAAAAAAACTGAACTGTAAAAGAACATGTGAGCCTGCCGAACTGTGATTCCTAGCTGCCTCATACAATACGCGACATGGCGGACAAATTTTAAAGTTTTCTACAGGTTTTAGGATGGGGGGGGGGGGTGTCCACTGTAACAGCAAGCTGGTGAGGGAACATCGGCCATTGGGAAGGTTGGGATAATTCAAGCATAGCCAAAGGTAAGAACAGAACGGGGGACACCATTTAGGGCTCGCACTCATTACCTTTGAAACTGCTATAAGTAAATTGAAAGTACACAGTAGACAATGTACAGCGTCAGTCCCGTACCGCCCATATGGTAGCGTTGTATTTTGGGGAACTAGGAATCGGAAATAAAGGTTAAAAAAACACCGGAAGCATACAGATGTGAGAAAAGGAATTGCGGACGTGGTAAGCAATCCTCCTCACTTTTATAGTGTTAATTGTATGCACCAATATTTATTATTATTATTTGAAGTTTAACGACCACCGTGAGCAACTCAATGGGCTATAAGCAGTCGACCGTCCCAATCTAGGGTCACTGGCTCCAGGGAAGGGTGCCTTTCTCGTTTGGAAAACTCGCAACATACAGGATAAGATTGAAATAAACAGCAGGATAAGATTGAAATATTTCCGCTGATGCAAAAAATAGAAGTTTTACGACATCCTCCCCTCCTACAAAACAATTGGAGTGAGTCAGCTCCCTTAGTTTTTCAATGTGAATGTGGTCCCTTCTCTCTCTAACTTCCACCATCCTCTCGTGCTTTAAGGTAGGCTATTAACTGCAGCATTTTTATACCTAGCCACCCGCTCACAGACGATCTTTTTTATTGTTCTGGTCGGCGGCACTTTGTTCTCTAGATGTGTGAAAAGCTTTTGGGTTGTCTTAAATGACACAGGAGAAATGGGCTGGGAGAAACTTACTTTTGTGTATAAATCTGTGCCGTATTTCCCCATTTGTACTATCAAGCAGCCGTTTTCAAAACTTCTGTGACACTGATTAGCTGGGCAGTCTGTCGTTGTTTTCCCTTAGCATATGCTCAGTTCAGTGTTGCTGATAAATACTCTTCCATACTTATTATGGAGTTTAAGAAAGCGAAAGATTTTGGCGAAAAAATCGCTTCCGCAGAATATGTGCTTGTAGACAATGTAAAGGGGGAAAGCGATATTTGGAAAAAATTTAAATTACTCTCCCGTTCTGAAACTAGTCAGTCGGTAAACGTCCTGCAGTGCACTAAATGCAAAAACTTTTTGAGTTACGATAGCACAAAATCTGGAACATTGCATCTTATGCAGCACAAATGTGCCCCCCCCCCCACACACGAAAGACATATCGGGTTTGAGCGATATGACATGCCAGTAGAGATAGGTGCAGTTTATAAAGCCATAAAATCTTCTCCCAGTAGAACGATCGGACTCATAATTCTGGATATTTCGTACTTTTCGAATTACCCCCCCCTCCTTATCCCCAAGGATATTTCCGGGTCCGGCGGTAGGGAATGATAATTTGAAAACCCAGTGAAATTTGAAAGGCATGGAAATTGTCCTTTTCATGCAACATATTTGAGTATTATAGAAGCCTTCCCCCTCCTCGGACGTCACGTAACTTATATAGAGTCTCAGAAATATTCTGAATTAACGTTTATTGTAATAGAATACGTGTAACAATTAAGAAAACGAAAACTCTTCAGGAGTCGAATGACCGAGTGCACCAGGTGTCAAATTCGTGTTTTGGTAATTGTTAAAATTTTACGGCCCTCCCGGGCCTTGGAAACAGGAAAAATATACGGCCCTCCCGGGCCTTGGAAACAGGAAAAATATACGGGCCCTCCCGGGCCTTGGAAACAGGAAAAATATACGGGCCGGGCTTTAACTAAAAAATTTGAAACGGGTCGGGCTTTCCAAATTAAGGCCCGTGCAGACCTCTAGCACCTGGTACCGAACGTTACATCGTTCCACCAAATCACCGCACTTACCTCCGAATCAGACCACGTTTTCAGGTGGGTCGTCATTTTCATTTCAATTTGTTTCACATCACGTTGCCTTTTTATTAAAACTCCTACGTTAAACAACGCCCTCTAATCAGGAGAAAGTAATGACGCGGAGAAACCAATTCACATATCCCTAATCCCCCGTTGAAGTCATCAAATGTTATTTGCATTGTAAAACAAATTCCGAAATTCACGAGCCACTTTCTGTGATTCCTTTCGTGAATGAACGAAGCGTATTTCTGATAAAACCTTTTCCGTGAAATGACGGAAAGAAAACTGAATTTCACCGATTTTTCGTACGCCAGGAAAATTCTGAATTTTTGGAAACCTTCCTTTCTACAATTCGTTTCTTATATTGACGGTATATTTTCGTTTTAAAGATGTGTTAATAGAAAATTCTGAATTTTTAGAAACCTTTCCGCAATTCCTTTTGCATATTAACGGGAAAACTCCGTTCCCACTTTTTCTCTATCCATATGCCCAAAAAAAAAAAAAAAAAAAAAGGAGCGATTTGCAGAAATAACTGAGGTTTCATTACCTGTTAAATTTCAGATGTCTGTCGAAGGATCTGATTTTGAAGTTCAGTAGCGAAATCGGATATTGTGGATAGCATATCGCATGAATTTTGGTTATTGTGGCACAGGATATTTCTTCCAGGTTTTGCGCCCCAGTATTGTGTTACCGTAAGAAACCGGGTACTTAAATTATTGTACAAGTGATTATACGATGTCTATGTATCAGTCTGAGTCCTTAAGACAAAAGCTATTATAATAGCTATCGAGAATAAATTTTATACTTAGGAGTTTTGTGAAATAATACTATAAAACAGTACATTTTACCTTTTGTTAAACATAATTGTAAGTCATTGCCAGTTTAAGAAAGATCTCAAGTTCCAAAGCGTTCTGTTGTTTCGAAAAATCACGATGAACAAAATATTTAATTTGTGATATGTCCTCCTATAGAAAAAATAAAATTAGAACAAACCTGTTAAAAAAAATTCCAACAGCAATAAAAACCCACATTAAAATAAAAGTAAAAAACATTTCATCATCGCGTGATTAGTTACACGTTACGTGTCGTTGTATGGTTACCGCGAAGAAGACCCCCTGGTTCGAAACCCACCAAGATCAAAGGGAAAGGATTCGTAAAAGAGCTGAGGAAAAAGTCAAAATCGAGGATTTTGGGAAATTTCCGTATAAATACGGAAAAGCCAGAAATGGACTTTTCTGAAATAAATGGAATTACAGACTACGGAAATCCTGTTAAAATACTGGTTAAAAGAAGTGAAACTTTTAAAAACGTAAATTTTGTTAAAAGACGGACACTTACCAGGAACCTTGCTGCACATCATTTTTAGAAAATTTTCCGTGAATTCACACCACTTATATTTTTACATAGTGGAATAAGTAAGGAAATGCAAATGGATACAAATGCAGTCTATTGATACTAATAATGAAATAAAAAAACACGATGGGCTGCAGGAACATTTGCGTTTGCCTTTCTTTTCTTGACGGCAAAGTACATAGCTTTTAAAGAACGGAAATCCATAATTGCAGTTTCTCTTCGTTACGAAGAGTAAGTGCAACTGCGAAAGCCATACGTCCCTCAGTAATGCCTATTCAATTAGCTTTCTGCATTCCAGTTGTCATTTTCATATCGTCGCCACGATTTACAAACTCCGATATATCGCATCAATAGGTACCTGTTGTTATCGCATTTGAGAATTGCGTAAAACCTCTGCAACTGCCCATTCTAGTGAGTGAAAAGCGCGATGGCCGCCCCGGTGGAGCAGTGGTCTCAGGCGCTGGCCTCTGATCATTCGTCCGTAAGGGGTCCGGGTTCGAATCCCGGTGAGGCATGGATGTTGTGTTTGTCTTACGGCACTGGCTCTCTCCCTTCCCTGGAACCAGTGACCCTAAATTAGGGACGGGCGACTGCTTATAGCCCATTGAGTTGCTCACGGCGGTCGTTAAACCTCCAATCAAAAAAAAAAAAGAACAGCGCGATGTTAGAACTTCTTAGCGCGATCGCAAATGTGCAATATACTCGAAGCACCCAGAGAAAGTCGTCCGATCCTGATGAAACTCCGCATGCAAGTACCTCAGGGACGAATATGCAAATAATTAAAAACTAACGACCAATGGCTAAACAGTGGCCCACCACAGCGCATGGGAACCGCGCATCGATGAGGGAATATAAAGAGCTAAGCTCGCGCGCAGGTCCTTTCCCCCTGTACTCTTCTGTGGCACAGGTGTACCGGGCATTTTTCTGCGGAGAGAAATATCACTTGAAATGGCTTGTTGTTACAGGTAAGTATGTAGGGCAGCTTACAACTTCACTTCTTAACGGGCAACCGTCTACTCCCTCTCCTCTAATATTTCCATACTTTTCTTTCGTACTATTCTATCAGGGAAATCTGTTCCCAAATATCTAATATTCCTCTTTTTCACCTGACAAAAGGCGCAGAGCGCTGTGGGTTCGGGTCTCTCAACCTCAGATAGGAAATCTCTCTCTCGCAGGGACAATTGTGACAGCTGATTGCGGTTGATTTAATCTCCGCTGACTGTGAGCTGTGAGGACGCCTCTACGTCGTATCCATGCACAGTACGAGCAGGTTTGAGAGAGGACGCATAATTGGGCTGAGCGAGACCGGTTGATCAAGTCACCAGGCATTTGGGTCGGAGCGACAAGGCAATCGGACAATGTTAGCGCCAATGTGTCGAGGAGGGCAAAACCCAGCGGCACGCGGGTAGTGGACAGCCGAGTGCAACGACTGAACGTTAGGATCGAACGATTGTGAGAGCCGCACGAACAGAATCGCTTTCGTCACTCTCAACCATCTGTGGCCATATTGCATCGTCTACAGGCACGGAAGTGGCCATTCGAACCGTTGCCAAATGACTTGCGGAACAGATACTACATTGGAGGAGGCCACTCCGCTGCCTTCCGCTAACCAATGAGCATCTCCATCTCCGGCACAGGTTGCAGTGGTGTCGGCCCGATCAACGTGGGAAAGTAGTGCCCAGTGGCGTCGTGTTGTCTTCAGTGATGAGTCACGGTTTGCAGGTGCCGATGACCTGCGCATACGTGTCTAGAGATGAACCAGCCAGCGCACGAATCCTGTCTTTAGCGTGGAACGGCACACAAAGCGGGAGTGACTGTCTGGGGAGCCATTTTCTGCGATAGCCGGACACTCTTGGTAGTCCTCCGTACCACCATCACGGCTCAACGGTACCTCGATGACATTGTACGACCTGTTGTAATGCCATTCCTGTCGCACCACGGAGCATTTTTTTCAACAAGATAATGCCCAGCCACACACGGCACGGCTCTCAGGCTTGCCTCCATAATGTTGACACCGTTCTACGGTCAGCCTGATCGCCGACCTCTTACCGATGGAACATGCCGGACGCCACCTACGCCCATCCCAGAATGTCGGCAAACTGGCCCGCAATTTGGACACCACCTGGCAAGCTATACCGCAGGACAGTATCCGTGAACAACTGTGTACGTCTATACCACGCCGGGTAACTGCTTGCATCCGAGCCAGAGGTGGCGCTAGAATGTACTAACTTGTTTTACTCTTGTGGCTATTTTATACGAATACATTACCCAACTGCTCTGGAATTGCAATTATTTCCTGTCCTCTATACATTGTACATACCAATTTTCATTTCGAGTGTATAATTCCTTCTGGGTGCATCGTTTTTTGTTTTTTTTTTTTTTTGGGGGGGGGGGGGCTCAGAGTGTATATGTAACCTACGCATATGCCATCGCTCGTAATTTATTCTCGAAAAGGTATTCATCACGTCGGATAAAACTGAATTCTACCGTACGAGGAACGTGAATTGGTCCCAACCAGAGCCCACCGGGCCTAGCATTTTCAAGGGGCCCCAGAATTATGCAGGATGCTTGATGAATTGACAAGAGTACTTCAGTTTTTTTTTTTTAGAAAGCACAGCAAAAATTATAGGAAACTGCTTTGAGAAAAAAAAAAATCTTTCCGCCTTTTTAGGAGGATTTCCGCAAAAAAATATGGTCTCCCCCAGTACATCGTCAAATCTTTCGAAAGCATTACAGGTTTTTTTGTACCATCCGTAATTGGGCGATATTTTCATACATTAAGAATTCGTTTGAATCATGATATTTGGAACATATTATTTTACCCACAACTTCGATATAATTTCAACAAGCTGAACCCAACCCAAAGGGGCAGGGGATTAAAGCAGAACTGAACTGGTATCCATTTTTCAACAATGCATTTTTACATTTTCCTGCTACCGACGATTCGCCCATGGATCATGGGATACACACTTCAATATGGCTGGGATATTTTTATGGCTTCCTCATCATACACTCGCGGACAATGAAATTTGCACCAAGAAAGAAGCATCGGATTGAACTGAAATTTTATGGACGTAATGATAAAGATGAATGATACACATGATGGCAAAAACAGAGCTGCAGGATAATTACAGAGGGATCTGTGGCACGCAGTCCGGTCATCTTCAATAGCGCGTCGCACCGCCTCGTGCGGCGATACATGCTGCAGTACGGTCCGGCATGGAAGAGAACAGACGCCTGATGTTCTGCGACAGACAGGCCCACACGTGTTGGACGGCGTGCTCCAAATCCCGGATAGTGCGGCACGGCGGCAGCTGGCGTTTCAACTGATCCCACACATGCTCGATAGGGGGCATGTCCGGGGAGCGGGCAGGCCATGGAAGTGTCTGGACATGATGTAGGCAGTCCTGGACAACCCGAGCCGTGTGCGGGCGGGCACTATCCTGCTGGTACAGCACACCTGGAATCCCGGCCAGGAATGGGAGCACATGGGTCTGTAGGATCTCATCCACATACCACTGGACCGTCAATGATCCACGTACCACTACTAGAGCTGATCGACTATCGTAGGCTATGGCTGCCCAGACCATAATGCCTGCAGTGGGGGAGGTGTGACGCTCGATAGCAAAGTTGGGAATGTGCTGTTAACCCGGGGACCTCCACACCCGGACACGATGGTCATCTGTCCCCAAAACGAAGCCGCACTCATCGCTAAATACCACACGACGCCAGTCTCTGGCGTTCCACTCGCTCTGGCCTGGCACCATGCACACGGAGCCGGCGATGTTCCGGTGTTAATGACAGCACACGTAAGGGGCACTGGGATCGCAGATTCGCTTCAGCGAGGCGTCGGGAAATGGTTAGTGGACATATAGGAACCGCTACATCTGCCTGTATAATAGTAGACCGGGATCCCGTCGGATCCGTTCGTGCCTGGTGCACGATCCTCTCTACCGGTGGTCCTCCAGATTCGTTCGGAGCCGCTCCGCCGTGTAGCAGTGCCGTCATGTGTCCACTGCTCCCAACACAGCCGAGCGGTATGGTCAGAATGATCCACGTGGCGGGCTACACCCTGCGGTTTTCAGCCCGATGGTTCAGGCCTCTCTCAAAGTCCGAAAGTTGCGTAAATCGACGTCTCTGGCGTCTACCCGGCATTCTTGTCACTCTTGCTTGCGTCGGCCGGTGCTTTTCGCTTTCATGGGGCATCGAGTACACGCTTGTTTATAAGGCTGCCGGTTCGTGGATGCAGCGTCACCACAGTGTGCGCGGTCATGCGCAATCGCACCAAACGTGGATCATTTGCATACCAGCACACACTATAGCTATAGCAAACTCAGTTGTAGCATGTTTTATTCTAGGTGCGCAAATTTAATTGTCCGCGAGTGTATTTCGGGAATGGTTTCTCCCGTGTATTTTTATTCGTCCACGCATAGTGAAATACTAGATGTGCCACTAATAGAAGGTCCCAAAATACTGTCCAGCCCCCGGTCTCCTTAAATGTGTTCTGTTCCCAACCAACTATTCACGATGCCCCTATAAATATCCACTCTCTTAAAAGAATACCTGCACAGTACGGGATTAATTATAAACTTCAAAAAATCCTGCCTTACCGAAAACATTGCGAAACACAATTGCAAAAGCATTTACAGTGTTGACGACCATTTGGACCAAAACAAAAAGAAAGAAAAGAAACATGAGCAGTTTCTGACCCTGTTCTTCAAAGGCAGGTGTTATCAAGCCTGATAAAGAGAAAAACAACCTGCTTAGATTCAATTGCACTCTGCGATTATCACTTGCCTACGGCATTACTTAACTCGGAACGACTGCACATCGTTTCGGACCAATGCAATGTTCGCAATGAGGCGAATGACTGAATGTTCTTTGAAAACTGGAACTCGCTCACTGCTAAATATTCAGCCACTTAATTTCAAGGATCAGTAACGATAAGTTTGATTCTGTAAATACATCGAGGGTTGTCCGACACTGCTTTGATTGTCGTGAGGCACAAAATTTTTTGCCACACCGAGCACTTTATGAAATCTGCCCGCCGAAAAACGCAAAAATGAGGTAAAAGATGCGATTCACACAACTATCTACTTTTCTTCTTTTTTTACTTTGGGATGCTTCACTTGTTTTATGCAATGGCTGAGCACGATATACGAGGGGTGTTGATAAGAGTTCTTGGTTTTTCATACCAAGAATGGTGTCTGGCGGGAATGGTTCTAATAAATTACACTGTAAAAAATAAGCGCTGCGAATTCACGTTAAACTTCTGAAAATAACGTGCAGGAAAGTTGCTGGTAGGTGTCCGACTTTTAACGAATTTTCCGTTTTTAAAAGTTTCCACTTCTTTTAACTTGTGTAATTTGACATATTTTTCGTAGTTAGTAATTTTGTTCATTTTAGAAAAGTCCGCTTCGGGTTTTTCTGCATTTATACAGAAATTCGCAAAATCGACTGAATTTTTAGCCATTGCACCAGATATTAGTTTCTTTTTTCCCCTGGAGCCGTTTGGGTTGGCTCTGAAGAAGCCGCACGTCTTATCGCGGTGCCAGACACACAAAACGCAGTAACGTTCAAGGTAGCACTCTAATTGAGCGATAATGAAATGTTTTTGTTTTTTGTCGTTTTTTTTTCCACTAATGCGGGTGTATTAGTAATTTTATACTTTCTCTTGGAGCTTATTTTTTTCGATAGGCTTCAGCGCTCCGTAACGCGTAAATTACCAAAAAAAAAAAAAAAAAATCTACGAGTCCTTTGGGACCTACATTTTATTTCGTATTTTTTTAACATGCCGTTTGGCAAAAGTCTAATTCGTGAGGATTAGGGAAAGAACGAAAACAGCCTGCAATGTACCATCCATCAAGATTATGTAAGTATACAATTGGAACAGTTGAAATTAAAACAAAAAGAAAACCAAATTTACATTTAACGAGAACACTGTGAATGATTATACTTTACTAAAAGTTGTACGTCCAGTTCAATGATTGTTCGTTAAAAGTCAGAAGAACTGTTCAAGAGCAGTCATCACACAGTTCCTGTGTTTTGAAAAATAAAAGTCGCTCTGGTGTTCTGAGAGCTGACTTAAAATACATTGTCGTGAGTAGTTCCATTATAGAATTTCATTTAAAATGACAACATTTAATTCTGTCAGTACTTGATTTTTTTTAAGATTGCTTTCAAGAGCAAAAATTAAAAGTGTCAAACAATGTACATTATTTTTCATTTGCGTATAAATATTCATTACATCTTGACTCTTTTGATTTTTCAAAGGACCTAGCATATCCCATAAAGTACCCACTTTTTAAAAACCTGTGGGTCCCTAGGACCCAGCTTGATAACAATGCAAAGGCAGCTCTGGGTTTGTAATAATCTTATTTTTTCTCTAGTAGGACTTATCACAAATTATGTATTTTTTCATTGTGATTTTTCGAAGCAACAGAATGCTTTGGAACTTTAAATGTTTTTAAACTGATAGTGACTTCCAATTATCTTTAAGAAAAGGTATTATTTCACAGAACTCCTAAATGTAAAATTTACTCTTGATAACTATGGTATATTTTGTCTAAGGCCTCCACAGACTGACACATATAGACACCATACAATCATCTGTACAACAATTTAAGTACCCGGTTTCTTACGGTAACACAATAAATAATAGCTGGTGTACAAAATGGTGGAGAGGGGAAGGAATATCCGGTACCACAATAACTAAAATTTCATGCGATATGCTATCCACAATATCCGACCTCGCTTCAGAACTTCAAAATCAGATCCTCCGACAAACTACTGAAACTTAACAGTTAATCAAACCTCAAGTATATTACCCCAAATCGCTTGTATTGCCGGATATCTTCCATCATATGAAGGAAATGGTGAGAACAGAGTTTTTAATATACGAAAGGAATTGCGGAAAGGTTTCTGAAGCTGCAAAATTTCCCAGGGTACGAATTCCGGAGTTTTCGTACACCAGAAAAATTCTGAATTTTCAGAAACCTTTTCGCAATTCCTTTCTTTTATAGTGACGGTAAATTACCGTTTTCAAGATGTGTAAACCGAAAATCCTGAATTTTCTGAAAACTTTCCTCAATCCCTTTCTTACATTGACGGTAAATTACCGTTTTTCAAGATGTATTCTGGATTTTCAGAAACCCTTCTTCAATTCCTAACATTGACGGTAAATTACAGTTTTCAAGATGTGTTAACGGAAAATTGAATATTCTTTCTTACATTGACGGTAAATTAGCGTTTTCAAGATGTGTTAACCGAAAATTCTGAATATTCAGAAACCTTTCCACATTTCCTTTCTTACATTGTCGGTAAATTACCGTTTTCAAGATGTGTTAACGGAAAATTCTGAAACCTTTCCACATTTCCTTTCTTACATTGTTGCTAAATTACCGTTTTCAAGATGTGTTAACGGAAAATTCTGAATTTTCAGAAACCTTGCCACAATTCCTTTCGTATATTAACGGGAAAACTCCGTTCTCACTTTTTCCCTACCATATGACGAAACCACTCCGATAATAGGGGAGATTTGCGAAAATGCATGAGGTTTGATTAATTGTTTAAGTTTCAATCGTCTGTCGAAGGAACTCGTTTTGAAATTCTGTAGCGAGATCGCATTAAATTTGGTTATTGTAGCATAAGATATTTCTTCTCTCACGCCTTTTTGTCCACCAGCTACATATATTGTATTACCGTACGAAACCAGGTATTTAAATTATTGTACAGGTGATTGCACGATGTCTATATGTATCAGTCTCTGGAAACTTTAAAACAAAAGCTATCAAGAGTAAATTTCATATTTAGAAGTTTTGTGAAATAATACTATAAAGCTATACATTTAAATTTTTCTTAAAGATAACTGAAAGTTATTGTCAGTTAAATAAAACAAGTTAGTAAAATCATGCAATGCATTGATTATGATACGCTTTCCAACATACCAGAAATCATTACTCAAGTTATGAGGACAATGTCTGGGAAATAAATATCGTTCCTGTGCTCTTACCTTTGACCTCATTTTGATGATATTCAACAGAACCGGTTCAGTATACCTCCGGAACAATATGATAAAGTTTTGTCACAATCGAAGCATCTTACGTAAGTTATGACGCATAAGAGCGATGGAATAGATCCCGCTCCTATATCCTGACCTTTGACCCCATTTCCAATAGGGTTCGTCCCCACGTTGTCCCCTACCGCATACTAAAATTTCATCGAAATCAAACCATTTTTACGCGAGTTATCGTGCGGACAGACAGACGGACAAAGTTGGAGCACATACGCTTCTTCAACCTACGGTTGGAAAGCGTAAAAAAGATCTCAGGTTCCAAAGCATTATGTTGCTTCGAAAAATCAGGATGAAAAACGGATTCTTAATTTGTGATAAGTTCTACTACAGAAAAAATAAAATTATTATAAACGTATTAAAAAAAATAATAAGCTCCAACAGAAAATAAAATGACTAAATCACTCGCATTTATGAAGAAAAAAAAATCATGGTCGTGCAATAAGTTTTTACCCTGAGCGCGATTTCGAAAACATTTTGGCTCTGTGGTTAAGGCGCGCGACTTGTGTAGACCCAGCCCAATTGATTTCGGTTCGATCCTACCAACCGGCACGGCACGGAAGTCTGGAGTAAAAGCTGAAAAATTCATGTTTTTTTTTTTTTTTTTTTTCGATTTTGTAAAATTTCTGTGTTATAAATACGGAAAAACTTTGAAACGGACTTAACTGAAATAAACGGAATTACTGACTGACTACGGAAAATCTAAAAAAAACAGGGCACTTTTAAAAACGGAAATTTCGTTAAAAATCGGACACTTACAGGCAACTTTGCTGCACGTTATTTTCAGAAATTTTCCGTGAATTCATAGCACTTATTTTTTACAGTGTACAAATTTCTTTTTTCACGTAGACATACTCCTCTGTGAGGCTACAACTTTAATAAAGACGTTCATCTCACATATGTTAAAGGGTCACATCTACCAGTGTGTCCTTATCTATCTCCATACATTCCGTGTAGCAATTAATTATCAGTTTCCTGCACTCTCAACTACAAAAAAAAAAAAAAAATGACAGAGGGCAGCTTCCCGCGCCCTACGGAAACAGTAAACTTTTCTCAGTGCGTGGAGACATTCTTCCTGTGTCACGCTGTTACATCAAGACCAAAAAATGCCGGAAAGTCACGAAATGATTCCATCTTCCAAAACATCGTTAACTGTTTAACATACACCGCGGAAAAAAGAATGCCTGTCGTGTGGTGCCTTTTTTGTTTCTCCTTCCTTTTGAGGGGGGAAAAAAGGTTCCGAAGTTCGAGCATTTGCAGAGGGAACACGGCATATTGGGATGATCTCACCCACTTGGTGATTTTGCGGTTCTAACTCTAAACGTATTTCACCCAGGCGTGTGTGTGTATACGGGATGCAAGGTCAGGGGATGCACAAACATATAGCCTCTCCTTGACAAAGGCCAACCCCGCCTTCTCGCGGTGCGTCCTGTTCCAACTAAAGGGGCTCTCACGACCGACAAATAGCGGTATAACTATACTTTCGGGATTAGAGGAAATGCTATCCCACACTCACCAATCTGCTGGGCCAGAGTGGTAAGTTATAGCCAGCCCTCCCCAAAGACGATTTCACAACTTAAATCTTGGCCCTGTCTCCGGCAGCTGGAATACACCTGGCCAAGGCAGCGGCCAGTGCGACATAAAGGTAAAGGGTGTTAAGAATCACCGGAACACCGAACTAGACTACCATCCGATGCTGAGCTTGGTTACATTTAACGCACGATCTCTATTTCCTGATTCAAGGCTCCTTGAATTGAAGAAGGAATTCCAAAGGACCAAGTGGGACATCGTCGGCCTAAGTGAGGTAAGAAGAAAAGGAGATTATCTCATTGAACTGAAAAACGGACATCTCTTCTATCGTGGGACAGATACTGGTAGAACTAGTGGTGTTGCATTTATAATAAACAAGGAACTGAAGAATCAAGTTCTAGAAATTGAAAGTTCCTCGGACAGGAGCTGGGAGACTCGTTATCCATCTTACAAAAAGATACCAGACTCAGATTATTCAAGCTTACGCACTCACCCACAAGTCATCCTAAGGAAGAAATTGAAGAATTTTACGAGGAAATTCGGCATCTAAATAACAAGGGCAAGCTGCGAAGATCATTATGGTAGATTTCAATGCGAAAACAGGGCAACAGCATCAGAATGAAACTTCGGTAGGTAAATCCGGTAATGACAAAAGAAACCAACGCGGAAATACTGTCGTGGAGTTTGCAGAGGCAGAAAGGTTTTTCACCATGAACTCCATTTTCAAGAAAAAGCCACATACGAAATGGCCATGGAGACATTCCAATGGGACGACAAGTGAAAATGATTTTATTAGGTGTAACAAGAAATTCGTTCTCGAAGACTGCAGTGTTTCTAAACAAGTTCAAGACAGGTAGTGACCATAGAACGGTGAGCTGTAAGATGCACCTCAACAATAAACTCGAACGTGGCAAGCTCATAAAACAAACAAAATGTATTGACATGACCAACCTTATTATGGAAACAGCGCCAAAAACAGGTGGTAGTAAGAACAAGTTGCATATGAAAAAATTATCAAGAAAAACAACACTCCTCATGCAAAAGAGAAGGGAGATGAGGACAAATAAAGATGTCACTTCCAGAGTGGAATATATAGAGTTATGCAAGACAGTGCGAAAAAGTATCACTGAAGACGTAAGAAAATTCAACGGTGAACTAGTGAGAGAAGCAATTGAAAACAATTAAAGCCTGAAAAGAGCAAATGAGCATCTCAGTAAAGGAAGAAAACAGATTATGGCGCCGAGAAAAGAAGATGGCACTGTAACAAGAAATAGAGGCGAAATTTTGATAACAGTGAAAGATTTCTCCTCAAAACTATATGAAAGAGATACGCCCACTCTAGACATTACGAAAGGTAAACAGTACCAAAGTCTCTCCAGTCCTCCCGGCAGAAGTTACACATGCAATTAAGAACATAAAACGGGGAAAAGCTCCAAGAGATGAAATTACTCTGGACATTATACAAGAAGCAAATGGAGAAACTGAAACTAGACTTGCCCAAGTTTTCACAAGATGTCTCAATGAAAGGAAGATTCTTGAAGATTGGAACAATGCTACAATGATTCTACTACATAAGAAAAGTGATTTTGAGGATCTTAGGAACTACAGACCTATCAGCCTCCTATCAGTGATTAATAAAATATTCACTAAAGTTCTTTCACATCCTTGAAGGTGGCTCAACCGAGTGAACAAGCTGGATTCAGGAGTGGTTACAGCACTATAAATCATATCCATGTGCTGAGAGAACTAACTGAAAGAACGAGAGAATATGAACTCCCATTATGTATGGCTTTTTTCAATTATGAAAAGGCTTTTGATTCCGTGAAATCATCAGCAGTTGCAATGGCTTTGAAATTCTGCGGTATTGAAGATGCATACATTAATATTATTAGTAACATCTATGAAAATGCAAAGGTTCGGGTATTTGAAGATACAGCACCAATAAAAATTGGTAAGGGAGTGAGACAAGGTGCCACCATATCCCCCAAACTTTTTAATGTCACACTGCGAAATGTCTTTCAATCATTGAAATCGAAAAACAAAAGGATAAAGTTATTGGAGATTTTTAACTCACGTCCGTTTTGCTGATGATAGTCATTTTTGAAACTGCCCTTTCAGAGTATGATCCAGAAACTTGCTAACAAGAGTAAAAAAAGTGGGATTAAAAACGAACTTTCAGAAAACAAAACTGATGTATTATACAATGCTTTTACAAGAAATGAAGATTTATCGATTGATGGGAAAAAGCTGGAGATAACCGATTCCTACATTTACCTTGAACAGTATCAAGGGAGGGTCACATTGATGAAGAAATTAATCGCCGTATAAAACTTGGATGGAGAGCTTTTGGAAGAAACAGTACAATTTTTAAGAGCAATATGCCATTACGTCTTAAAAGAAAAGTGTTTCATCAATGCATCCTTCCAGTGCTTACATACGGAGCAGAGACGTGGACCTTAACTAAAAAAAAACGTACAAAGACTGCAGAAAACTGAAAGCAGCCTGTATAGATTCGTGCTTGGTGTAACCAGGAGAGATAAGAAGAGGAACTCGTGGATAAGGAAAATGACAAGAGTGGAAGACATCATGATCAAAGTAAAATCCCTGAAATGGCAATGGGCTGGCATGTTGCCAGAAAAACGGACCACCGATGGGCAACCGAAATTCTACGCTGGATTCCAAGGGACAGGAAAAGACCAAGACCACATGAGACAATGGGTGAAATTCACGGGGGAGTGGCATGGAGGAGACTGGTGCAAGGTAGACTGTTGTGGAAGAAACTTGGGGAGACCTTCATCGAGCAGTGGATTGATAATGGTTGATGATATATATATATTTACTGTATATATACCTTGGTGAAATTTCAATTAAAACCGCTTTAATAGCATAAACACTTTTTTGTGTAGCTGCAATATCCTCTGTCTTAAGAGTTCGTAAAATACTAGTATTTATAAATAAAAAATACAATGAAAAGCTTTGTATAATTCAGGTAAAATACCTTCATTTTTTATTGAGAGGTAAGTAGCACATGAATTAAAACAATTACAGTTTTACTTGATAAAACAGTGCAATTTTCGATATATACTAATTTGAGGAGCATGTGACTTTAGCCGAATCATGCACATCCTTATGCAAATTAGCGTTTGTGACGTCAAGATGCATAAATCTCATATTGGGATAAAAACGAAATTCCGTGAGCTCCCTTATTCTGTTATGTTTATTGTGACATTTTGTTTCTTGAAGCATTCAGTTCGAACGATTTCTCAATAGCATGATGTGCCTGATTCAACGATGTGGAGAGCTGAGAGCTATTGGCATGCTGGAAGCAGGTCAGACACAACTAGTAGTAGCAGAAGCCTTTGGAGTGTCATTCCCCTGAGTGTGGACACGAATCCAGGATATCGAAAGTGTTCGAAGACAAGGTCAAGGTCGTCTACAAGCAACTGCAGCAAGGAATAACCGTTATAAATTGTTAACAGCCCGTCGGAACTGGAGGCAAAACGCTACTCAGCTCCAGCTTCTTGTGTCAACAGGACTCAGGTTGTCAATTCAAATGATCGGCAATCACTTTCACCAAGGTGTCCTTTATGCACCTTGGCCAATGGTGTGTGTCCCTTTAACCGCACGACTCGTAGAAACTGAGTTGAAGAACATCGTGGTTGGGGAAACTACCGAGTGAAATGAAGTTGTCTTCTGTGACGAGTCGAAATTTAGTCTGGAGTCTCACAACCGACGAGTTTCTTATCTGGAGGGAACTCGGCACACGAAATAACCTAGCTTTTGTGCAGGAAACATCACATTACGGCGGACATTAATTGATGGTCTGGATAGGCATAAGTATCGGTGGACGTTCGGACCTGTAAACGGCGCTTTGACGGTCCACTGATATAAAGACTAGATTCTCAGATCTGTTGTCATGCCGTAGGTGATTCGTTCCTTTCATTGAGCTCCGCTAGTGGACAACATGCTTCAAGAGCTCTCCTGACTTAAATCCAATTGAGCATGCCTCGGACGCACTTGGCAGACGTTTTGCAGCTCGGACGACAGGTCCCTTAACTTTTTGAACTGCAGATTTACCCTCACTGAGGAGTGGTGAAGATAACCCCAAAACCTCCTCGATTCCATGCCACACAAGTGCGCAGAGGTCTTAGCCGTTCGAGGGGACCACACCCCTACTAGAGATCAGTTACCACCTTCAGTCATTTTTTCTTGTTGTATCGCATTACGTGGATTAAATGATATTACATAATCGCTAATGTACCTTTTCTTACCCACATTACTGATATTCTACTGTATCTTACATAAAAATAATATTTTACGTTCAACGACGTCAGTCGCACATGATTTTCCTTACAGTATCTCTTGTTCCCCCAATTCTTTTGAGCAGTGTGTGTATATATGCACTGCCGGAAAGTGAAAAAAGAACACCAAGAAGGAATTGGCGGACGATCATGAAATTTACATATGTTAATGGGGTCGAGTTTACCTAAGAGTGATGTTAATTTCGGGACCAATCGGGGAGCGCTTACGCCACAGCACGGCATAATTTGCAAATTATCGTCGGTGGTATTTAAGGAGTACGGCGAAGTGAATGTAATCAGTCTTCGGCGTACGGACACGTGCGAACGCCCCGTGGAAGACGGTGTACTTACGTATTTTCGGTCTCGTGCTGTAGTGAAGAGCAAAGTACGTGGGAGAAATCCTTCTTATAATTTAGCTGCATGGAGTTGAGTTGCTTCATCACTAAGTAATTCTTATATAGTTTGTGGTCGTCAAGGATTTGACTGTGAGTTATTTTTATTTCTTGTTCTTTAAACTTCAAGTTAGAAGCTTTATTTTTGTTTTCCAGTTCCAGGCCAACCGGGGCTCTGTGCCTCCGGAATGGCGAACTTTTTGAACCGACCTGAAACCATTCAGGTTACTCATAATGGGAAGTACCCCAATGTCAATATTCTTAAGGAATTAGTCGACAAACTTGACTATCCGGAACATTTGCACACAGTCCAGCGACTTAACAATGGACTTTTCACAGTGCGTTTCCAAACTGCTGCACAAGCACTGCACTACCTTGAGCACCCCTTGACAGCCTACAAGGACGTTGCGGTGAACATTTTGCCAGTAGATGACGGCATTCGTACCGTCTATGCCAAACTCGTGCCCATTGACATCCCTAATGAGAAGAACTCTGCGGCACTTACTGGATATGGGGAGATTGTCACCCCCATTCAGAATGAGCGGTACACACTCAAAGGTTTGGAACATGTTTATACAGGCACAAGAATTGTTCGCCTGCGTATGACAAAGCCAGTACCCAATTTCCTTCCAGTGGGCCGTTGGAAGGCCATGGTCACATATGCTGGCATGATACGCACATGCCGTAGATGCGGTAATGCTGGCCACATTGCTCCTCAGTGCCCGTCCCGAGCTTGCCCCCAACTGTAGTACGGTGGGGCACTTAGAGATCTCGTGCGAGCAAGCCTGCTCCAAGTGCGGTGCGGATTCTCACACCAAATCCAGATGCACCCAGTCATCCTTCGCAGATGTTGTAGCTAGGCCTTCAACAGCTCCCCTTGTTTTCAATGAGGAGTTTCCAGAGCTACCATCCACCAGTACTATTGTTGTTCCCGGGGACTCTGGTGTTCCTGATGCAGTTGTTACCATGGACCCGGAACATGTTGCTTCTTTGAAATCCGCCTTCCGAGAATGTCGTGACTTCTGTTAATCAAGTGACCTTGGTTGTTGACGGCCGCGTCGATCTTGGAGCTTCTCCTGCTGTTTCACCAGTGCAAGATCTAGAGGTTCTTGAAATACCATCTACAGATGTCACCTCACTGCCTCTTGCCGTTGAATCGGCTGTTGTTATTAAGTCTGAGCCTCCCATGGACGCCGACGTATGTACCGAGGTCCCTGTGCCTCATTCACCTGATTCTCCTGAAGCCCAAGTCGAACTTGTTACCACTGTTGCATTTACAGAGGTTATTTCGGATGATGACAACATTTACATAGATTCCGTTGATGATGTTGCTTTAACCTCTCCTGTCGGAACTGTCTCCCTCCCTTCCACCTCCGGGGACAAGGTTGTACCCGTCATCCATTCCAGCGGGCCGCCGGGACGTGTTCCTGCTACCATCCACAATGTTACTCCTACCAGACTCTCGTCCTGCTGACCATTCCTTCCGTCAACAACTATAGTCCTCTCCATCATCGGAGGGTAATACTCACGGCAGCCGTTCGGCAAGTGTTCATCCTGGCAGTCGGGAAAGATCTCCCGGTCAACTGGAGGAAGGGGAACTTCACCCAAGTAGCCGCCGACGGAACCGTCGCCGGAATCACAACCGTTCCACCTCTGGAGATTGGCATTGTAAGTTATAAGTGCCGGTCCACGTTTCTAAAACGGGTGGGCTAATTTGAATCTACCCTCCTTACTGACCTTTGTTTTGTGTATTTTTGTATTTCACTTATCTGCTTAACCTTTAACCTTAAAGTTTCAACATTAAATATTCAGGGACTTCGGTCCCGGTCAGTAAGGCGTTGGCTCATCGGCTGGATTATGACCCAGGATATTGATATCCTGTGTGTCCAGGAAACATTTTTTCAGAGTTTTAGGCATGTCTCGGATTTTCGTCATTACACTAATGCCCCGTGCTGGTTTAGTCTTTCTCCGACTAGTCACAGGGGCGTCGGAATTATTGTCAACCCTAACTTCAAGGGTCGACAACTGAAATTTCAATATGATGACGAGGGTCGAGTGGCTGTTTCCAGCCTAGCAACTCACGACTCTCCCAACGGACTCTTCACTCCCACGCCTCGAGTGACCTCTGACCTTCACACGTGTCGACCAAGCTCTCCCTTTTGACCCTGAGGTTCTAAAAATAGATTTCGTTGCTGAATTTCCTACCCCAAAAGACGAAAAGATGTTACTTTTGTGCGACTTTGGAAACAGGAACGCAAAAAAAAAAATGGCGAATTCTTGCTTTGCAGAAAATCACTAGTTTTAATTTTCTTTTTCTCTCGTTCCGTGATGTTAAACCAAAATTAATTTTGATTCTCTGAGCTGCACACCTACTCGCCTTTTCCTATCGCGATAAAAGAACAGATAAAATAATTATTTTCAAAACCCCAAAGTCAGTTAAATCAAATATTCTTTTTTTTTTTCCAACATGAAATTTTGTTTTCCTGGTAGTGATTAAGACAAGCGAATTTTGCGCATGAATTCCCTGCCTTTCAACCAGGAATTTTCTTCTAACGTATGTCATGGAAGAAAATTTTTGCATTAATTAATCTCCGATAAACCAACAGAAAGATTGATCAGGTCTCTCTGAAATTCACCAGAGGTTAAAATTTTCGCCATGACAAGTGGCTGCTGTCAGCTTCGCCCTAGCTGAGTTTAAAATTCGCGTTATTTCAGTCTATGCGCCACTGGAACCCGCCCAACGGGGTAGATTCCTCAGGAGCCTTCCTTTATTTTTTGGGGGTGGTGAAGACTTCCTCATTTGGGGGGGGGGGTGACTATAATCTTGTAACGGAGCCTCTTGATAAACAGGGGTGTACCTGGCAGAGGGACTCGTCCCGGGCTGTCTTCTCCGGGTTCATGTCGGGGGCGGGGCTGGTGGACGCCTGCGTTCTACTCACCCTGGGGTCTTCGACTGGACTTTGACGGATAGCTCGGTTCGGGCCCGCCTGGACAGGATTCTTGTGGGGGCCCTGGGGATTGTGACCTTGTGTCTTTTGTTCATTGCGATGTTAATTCTGTGTTTCTCCGTGTTAGTGACCATCGTGCCGTTTCTGGTGAGATCGTTCTAACAGGGGCCCGAGAAGGATGAATCTGAATCTTCTCGAAGATGACGACATCCTTCAGGGCCTTGAGAGGTTGCTTCGGGGTGAAATTCAGTCTGAGACTCATCACACTGGTGAGTGGTGGGAGGGGGTTAAACTTAAAGTGAAGTCTTATTTACAACTTCAGGGGAAACTTTCGGCTCGTCAGCGGCTTTTAGAGCGAACTCGCCTTGTCTGTATGTTGCGTGCATGGAAAGCCGGGCAGCAAATGGGAGCGCAGAATGCTGGTATGATTGCTGAACTTCAAGCTCAGTTGACAGATTTATATTGTAAAACCGGCCAAAGATGCACACAGGACTCTATTTCACAAAATTTAGAAAACGAGATTTCACTTGCAAGTTTTTTTGCGAAATCTCGCAGAAACAAAATTATTTCCCAGGTAATTCCTGGCTTACAGCATGAGTCACGCTTCGTGACCTCTCAACCAGAAATTTACAATTTGGTTTTCTCGCAATTCAGAGACCTGTTTGCATCTGATGAAGTGCAGCAGTCGTCCGTCGACTCTTGGGTCGCTGACGTGACCCAACTCGACGCCGCGGCTTCTTGCTTACATCGGGCCCTGTCCGTATTTCTGAGGTGAGGCAAGCCATTGCCGGCTTGCGTAATGATCGCAGTCCGGGTACTGATGGCATCCGTGTCGAATTTTATAAACGTTTTGTTGATTTGCTTGCTGAACATCTATGTGATGTTTTTAATCATGTTCTGTCAACTGGGCAGTTAACCACGACGATGCGGCTTGGTCAGATCGTTTTGGTTAACAAGCGGCCTGATGGTCCTGGTCGTCATTTGGGAGAGTGGAGACCCATCACTCTTCTCAATTACGATTACAAGATTTTGGCTAAAGTCCTTGCTAACCGACTGATTAGGGTTATTTCTGGCCTAGTAGGCGTGTGCCAGGTTTCTGGAATCCCGGGGAGGAGAATTTTTCAAAATTTTGTCCTCGTGCGGGACGGTATTCACTACCTCGACCGCAAGAGGTTGAAGTGCTGTATCCTTTCTTTGGATCAGAGCAAAGCCTTTGACAGGGTCTCTCACAAGTTCCTTGTGACCCTGCTGGAGGCTTGTAACTTTAGAAAAGATTTTGTACACATGGTGAAGGTCTTGTATACTGATATCTTTAGTTTTATCCGAGTCAACGGTCAGCCAACGGACTGCTTTTCCATCCGGAGAGGGGTCCGCCAAGGCTGCCCGTTGTCTGCTGCACTGTTCCGTACTGAGCATTGAAACTCTCCTTAAGAAGATTCAATCTGCACCGAATATCTCTGGCATCCCAGTTCCGGGTTCGAGCTTTACAACAGCTGAGCTCAAATACCTTGCGTATGCAGATGACGTTGTTCTCTTCCTTCGGGATGAGATTTCCTTGAGAAATTTGTTTCATGTTTATGATGTTTATGCGGACAGTGCAGGCGCTGCATTGAATGTGGATAAAACTAAAACCTTGTGTTTTGGGGATTGGTCACCTGACGTTTTGCAGTTTGTAGGCTCCATCGATGATCCCATAAGGATCCTCGGTGTTTACTTTGATAAAAAGGGGTTCACCGCAAGACGTGGCGCTCTGTTCAACAGAAGCTCACGTCGGAATGTGCTTGGTGGGAGGGCTGCCAAATTTCTTTTTTTAATAGGGCTAAATTGGCTAACAGTCTCTTGGTTTCCAAAATTGCTTTTTGCGGTACCCTACAACCCCCGACGTACAGGGTCCTTTTGGCTCTAAATTCTCTAATTTTTCGATTTGTTTGGGGAACTAGAGCTGTCCTTTCTCGGGATTGCCTGGTTCAACCAGTCAATCGGGGGGGGGGGGGGCTGGGTGTTCGGCACATTCTTGCGTGGTGTCGCGCGTTGATGGTTCCTAATGTGGCCTACATCCTGAAAAGCTATTCTCGTCTTAGTTTTAACTTCGCGTGTTATTTCATTTCCAATCTTAGGTTATTTTCTTTCGCTTGTAACTAAATTGGGCCTAGAGCTCCGAGGCCCGGTGGACCACATGGCACTACCATTTGTGAGGCTAGATTGTTAACTAGCCAGAACATCAGGTGTTCCTCTTGGCATGAACCCGATGCCCTTTATAATGTATTCTTGCCATCCTTTGCTCCACACATTCAGCGCAGGTTTCCCGCCTTGGGGATGAACTAGAGGGTCGCATGGGCCACTGTTGCGTTTGCGGAAGGTCGTGTGCGTGACCTGCAGTGGCGCTTGGCCCATGGGGTGATTTTCACCCGTAATTCCCTTTTTCGTTGGGGAGTCGCCGACTCCCGGACTGTTCCCACTGCGGACAGCCGGAGTCTTTATTCCACCGATTTGTGGAATGTAATTTTGTTTGAAAAGTTTGGCAACTTTTGTCTAGATGGATTTCTTTTTTTTTTTTTATTGGAGGTTGAACGACCACCTTGAGCAACTCAATGGGCTATAAGCAGTCGCCCGTCCCTAATTTACGGTCACTGGTTCCAGGGAAGGGAGAGAGCCAGTGCCGTAACACAAACACAACATCCATGCCTGACGGGATTCAAACCCGGACCCCTTACGGACGAATGATCAGAGGCCAGCGCCTTAGACCACTGCACCACCCGGCTAGATGGATTTCTGTTAATATGTGTAATTTAAAAATTATTGTATTTAAGCACCCGCTACCTGTTTCCGGTCAGCGTGCTTATGGTTTAAATGTGATCCTTGCTACTGCTTGTACTGTGTTACATGATACTGCTCTGTCTGACCACGTTAGGCTTTATTCGAATAGGCCTGATGTGGTCGCTCTCTTTGTTGGTCTCGGCTGGTTTCCCTTCGCAATAATGTGCTCTGTTTACGGTTCTGAATGTGTTTTCTGTTTGAGCATGTCGCATGCCTGACGACCGCTGCTCTTTTTACTAAGTTTCCTGTTTGCTTGTCTAGATCCTGTGTTTGCATCATGAATTGTATTTACATGCTTTTCTACTGTGTATATATTGTCTTTGTCTGCATTTGACTATGCTTGGCCCACGCTTTTGTTCTGTCTGTTGTCTGTGGCAGGTGTTGTGCCTCTCGGGCGGGAGGGGTGTGACAAATGACTTTTCATGCTTTTGTTTTGGTTGGAGGTGCTTAGATGTGGGTCCACTTTTTCTCTAAGCACATCCACCCTGTTTTCAGAGATACTTCTTCCCTGGAAGTGTTATTGCTTGTGTTTCGTCTTCCGTGTTTGGTAAGTAAGGTAAGTAGTATTTCTTTTCCTTTTAGTGCGTGTATGTGTGTTTCACTTCGATGATGATAGTGCCTTGGCTGACCCATAATATGGGTTTCAGCAGAACAGTGTACAGCCTTGTGCTGTACCACAGTTCACTAACTGAGAAGGAAGCTGCAATGCCTGGACATGGAAGATGTGTACGATTTCAGCAGTTATCGGACTTTGAGAGAGGTCGTCCAGTCGGACTCCGCGAAGCAGAGTGATCGTATCGTCGTATTGCGGAGCGTATTGGACGGGAAGTATCGGTGGTGGTACGGTGGTGGCGTAGATGGTCCGAGGAACATTCCCACACGAGAAGACGTGGAACCGGGAGTCACAGACGGACTGATGAGCGGACCGATCGACGCATAAGAAGAGCGGCGTTGTCAAGCAGAACATCCACTGCGACGCAAATCCGAGCTGCCGTTGCACCTGAGGTGACTGTGCGAACAATCCGCAACCGTCTACTGGATGCAGGACTACGTTCACGTGTGCCTCTGGCATGTGTACCTCTGACTCCAGCCCACCGTCAGGAACGGCTGCAGTGGTGTCGCCAACGTCTGCACTGGAGAACGTAATGGCGATCTGTCGTGTTCAGCGATGAAAGCAGATTCTGCTTGCGAGCCTCCGATGGCCGTATGCCTGTTCGCAGACGCACAGGGGAGCGTCTCCACCCTTCTTGCATCCGCCAGCGACACATAGGGCCTACACCTGGTCTCCTGGTGTGGGGAGCGATCAGCTATCACTCCCGTACACAACTAGTGTTTGTACCGGGTACGTTAAACAGCACCTCCTACATCAACAAAATCATTCAGCCCGTTGTTGTGACATTTGTAAGGTCGGTCCATCGTGGTGTTTTCCAGCAAGATAACGCACGCCCACACACGGCACGTGCAACGCAACATGCACTTCAGGGTGTGAGACAACTTCCATGGCCTGCACGTTCACCGGATTTGTCCCCCATTGAGCACGTGTGGGATTTTATGGGACAACGACTTATCCGGTCTCCACGGCCAGCCACGACCATCACCGATTTACGTGTCCAGATTAAGGATGCTTGGAACTCAATACCCCAAACTTACATCCAACATCTGTACGACAGACTCCATGCCAGAATTGCACAGTGTGACGCAGTTCATGGCGGTTCAACCTCGTACTAACCATGTTACATGGAAATGTTATTTTTCAGTTTACCAGCAAATACAGCTGTATTTTGCCATAATGTTTTGATCACGTTATCTTCTGTATTCCGTTATCATGCTGTATAAATTTCGTTGGTATCAGACGTCTCCTTCTTGGTGTTCTTTTTTCACTTTCCGCCAGTGTATATACATATACAGGGGGCGCGCTGGCTCTTTTAAAGTTTTCACTAATTTATTCGCCAAATTCAATTTTTTTTGGCCAAAGTGCTATAACAGAACAAAAAACAAAAAACCGCCAAAGCTCTTTTTCCATCGCCAAAACGATTTTTTTTTTCGCAAATTGCGAAGTTGGCGATCGACAGCGCGACCCTGTATATATATATATACATATATACTTAAGAGCAGAGCCGAAAACATAAGAAAAACTTAAGAATTTAAAACAAAAGTTGCAAAATAACCTGAAGATCAAAACGCGCAACGCAGCAGTCCCTATTTATTTTTACCACTACGGATAAAGCTAGCAATAATTTTGCAATTATCTGTAAGAAATTCTATTTTGAATTGTTAACTATGGAACCCAATAACAGAGTAACCTACGAGCCCGTAAGTTATTCTACCAAGCAGTTAGAATATCGTTTTAAGGCATTCTTCAAGAAACTTAAAATTCCACAAATGAGAAGTATGAGCCTGAATTTCCCTTTCTTTTTGCAACTGTTAAGTTTCATAAAGATCCAGTGAAGTTCAGATTCATAGCTAGTGGAGTCAGGAGTCATAAAAAGAAAATTGATCTAGCTTTTGAAGATATCTTGAAGAAGGTCTTGAAACACATTAGTAACTGTACTAATTTGAAGTACAGAGATTTTTGGATAATTAATAATAATGCAGAAGTAATTTCCACTATACTCGAAGTAAATCCCTTAGATATTAATAGTTATGATTTTTAGAACCTATATACTAATCTGCCTCTATCAGATATAATCACTACCTTTAAAGAGCTGTATGCAGAATTTAAACTTAACCAATTTGTTAATGTAGGAGCCTGGAACTCTTATCTCAATTTCTGCATAAAAAATAACCATATCTTGCATAATAATACTCTCTATAAGCAAGTAAACGGTATCCCAATGGGAATGTCAACATCCACAAGTATTGCAAATCTATTCCTGTTCTTTAAGGAATATAAATTCATTAAAAATCACTCCACTTGCTCCGATAACTACCTTTACACATTTAGATATATTGACGATCTGCTGTGAATAAATAATTCAGAAGTTATAGAGAGTGATTTTGATAATATCTATCCTAGCACTCTTAACTTATGTAAAACCAACCACAGTAATCAGGAACTAGAGTTCCTAGACTTAAGCATTAAACTTAACAGAGGTAGCCCATCTATTAGCCTCTTTGATAAAAGAGTTAATTTTCCTTTCAAAGTAATTAAATATCTACACTGGAATAATAACATATCAACCAAAGTAATTGAGAATGTACTAATTTCTCAGGTGCTTAGAATTTCAAGAATTTGCAGCAACAATTTGGACTTCAATTACCACATTAATATACTATTAGACAGTTTTCTAGAGAATAAAATTCCTACTTCTTTCATCAAAAGAACTTTAAGAAAAATTATTCTGAATAATAGAGTAAGGTTGGCAGATCTGCTTTAATTTTCTACACAGTTAATAATATGATTCTGACCAATGAAAGCCTTTTGGAAGTTGGTCTAGCGGATGCATATTAACTACAAAAAGGAACCTTAGTGCTATGGATAAGATGGTCCTATTAAAAATAAAAAAATAAATAATATAGACAAAATCACAAAAAAAAACTTTAAAGTTCTGTTTATAAAATAAAATAAAAATAATAATAAAAGAAAACTAGTTATTCACTCACTAGAATAGCTATACTAAAAATAGTAAAACTAACATTAAAATTAATAGGATTCTGAATAATCTACAGAAGCTCACCAAGGTGATTAAATACATGCAAAGATTATTAAATACACTACTTGTGTATTTCATGATATTTCTCATGTATTCTGGAGAGTTAATTCTGCTCTTTCTGATCAAACAGGTCCACAATCTTAAATATATGTTTCTCTAGTTAAAATCTCCGCGAGTAGGATTTTTTTTCAGTGTGTGGAGGCCTTCAGCCCCACCCACACTGCCCCCAGCGACTAGGGAGTGGCAGGGGTGATTGGAAGTTTGGGGTAAAAGGTTGGCCATGTTTTCCTCAAGAGTGGAAGAAGTTAAGTTTCATAAGAGGTAAGCTCTCTTCATTGTCTTTAGGTTTTCCAAGTTCAATGTTTGAACTTCTTGAACATTTTTTTCTATTTTTTGCTTTAAGCATTTAGGCACTAGCAAGTCTATTAACTTTTTTGCGGATTTTAACTCTTTCTTTTCCTGGTTACTTTGCGTGTTTTTTAGGGCACTAAGGCTAAGCAGCCGGCCGTTCCATTGTTCTTGTAGTTTACGATGTGTTTTCATTGTAGTTAAGGTCTTAATAACTACTTAATTATGCACTTAAAGCACTTCTGAAATACTTTGTACATATTGCAACTAATTGTTTATGTCATATAACCTTCACAAAGCATTTCTTTAGTTTATTATTGTCTTTATTTTATTCTCGTTTTTGTGTTGTCAGAAGTTGTGGAGTAGGAGGGGTTTTTTATAATCCAGTTTTCTTTCAAGAATCTGTGCTTCAGAAAAAATTAATATTTCCTTTTTTATTGCAATGTTTAAGAATTTGTAGTACTTTAGCATTGCTATAGCTGCTGCAACCTGATGACGACCCTTCTGATCAGCAAGCAGGCATTTCAGCACCCATTATAGGTTAAAAGCTGCTTCTTCAGCTCTTAGCCTAATGGGCACTGAAATTAGGATTCTGGAGATGTCTCGTGAATGTGTTGGATTCATCATCCATGATGAATCCAACACATTTACGAGACATCTCCAGAATGTATCCTAATTTTGTAGAATGGTGACCCAGAACAGTCTTCATCCTCAGTGATGAAAATGTCTTTGTCTTAAATTTGGCAAACAAGTTTATTAACTGTGAAGCAGGCAGGACAGTGATCACATAATGTGTTCAAGATTTCACTGTGCATTTCTTCTGTTTTCCCTTTCAGAAACAGGAACTTAATTACGGCTTCTTTCCTTTGCTGTAAACTTTACTTGAGAGGACGCCATCTTTATTTCAGACCTGAAAATGAAATGGTTATTTAAGTTATAACGGGATCAAAATTGGACACAAAGCATGACAAGATATCATGTAACATATGTTTTCATTTGTCAGGAAAAAGGGGAAGTTGTGACAGCCAAAGACTAAGTATCATCTATGTGTGCGCGTTTGTTCAACGCTGCGTTGGAATATCTTTCGAAACAGGCTCGACATAAATATTCTTTGGACTTATTGTAGCAAATGAGTGCTTAATGTTGTTTTTCTTTCTTGCTTTAGTTTATTTTTTTCTTCTTCAGTATTTAGGGAAACGATCAACGAAACTTGAAGGTGAAAATAATGCCAGAAACCTAAGTAAACCAGTTAAACCTAATCTAAACAATTAGCCATTTGGACTAAAATTATTTGGTTTCCGCGTAGTTACATCACAGCTATAAGGTTCAATGCTTTTTTTATTTTTTTGCGAGGTTCAGAAAAATCATATTTTCATGAACTACTAACACTATTTTGTTCCGTATAACTAGTCCGTAAATGGAACGGTGCCACCGTTTTACTTTTCTTTCTTTGTAGAATGAGCAATGTGTTGAACAGACCTATCTTTCCTAGGTGGAAAAATTAAAAATTACACCTCTAAATTTCAGTTCTTGCTCTCATTAAAACAAAAGTGTTGTGATTCGTGTTGCACGCCTACCTTAACAGAAACTAATTTTTAGATCAACAAATTAATAAAATCATGCAATGCATTGATTATGATACGCTTTCCAACATACCAGAAATAATTACTCAAGTTATTAGGATAATGGCTGCGGAATAAATCTCGCTCCTGTGTCCCGACCTTTGACCCCATTTCGATGATATTAAACAGAACTAGTTCAGTGTACCTCCGGAACAACATACTAATGTTTTGTCGCAATCGAAGCATTTTTAGTCAAGATATGAGGATAATGGCTGTGGAATAAATCTCGCTCCTGTGTTCTGACCTTTGACCCCATTTCGATGATATTAAACAGAATTGGTTTAGTATACCTCCGGAACAACAGGATAAAGTTCTGTCGCACTCGAAGCATTTTTAGGTAAGTTATGACGCATAAGGGCAATGGAATGGATCCCGCTCATATCTACTGACCTTTGACCCCATTTCGTCCATTTTCAACAGGGTTCGTCCCCAGGTGGTTCCCTACCAGATACTAAAATTTCATCGAAATCGAACCATGTTTACACAAGTTACGACGCATAAGAGCAATGGAATGGATCCCGCTCCTCCTGAACTTTGACCCCATTTCGCCCATTTTCAATAGGGTTCCTTCCCAGGTGGTCCCCTACCACATACTAAAAATTTCATCGAAATCGAACATTTTTACGCGAGTTATCGTGCGGACAGACAGACGGACAAAGCTGGAGCATATACGCTTCTTCAACCTACGGTTGGAAAGCGTAAAAAAACGGGGTTGATCCCGTGTTTGTTTCGATATTTATATTTGTGTATTGCGGCAAATTTGATTTTGCAATACTTTAATTTTTTCTTCCCAGCATTCTGACACGAGTAAGTAACACGACTTAAATCGATTGTTGATGGCGTACGAAAAAGTTCTCAAAATCGGTTTTGCCAAGCGGCTTTGGCACGTGGTACTCAGTGTTACAGTGGACACCCCCCCCCCCCCCCATGCTAAAACCTGAAGAAAACTCTAAAATTTGTCCGCCATGGCGCGTATGGTATGAGGCAGCTAGGAATCACAGTTCGGCAGGCTCACATATTCTTTTACAGTTCAGTTTTTTTTATTTATTTCTCATTTACGTTGTTTTTTCTTTCGGATGTTCTCTAAAATTACTTAACAAAATTGCGGGATAATTGGGAAGTCGCTCCAATGCTCTTGAAGGCAAGAAACGCAATATTTTTGCCATTTTGAATTGTTTCTACCTGTGGGAAAATGTAGCACTCAATGGTTGCTCTGGAAATTGATAAGAGCAAAGCGATAGGCCCAGAAGAGGACTTCTGGATTTCTTGAGGAGGGGCCGATGTTACGATTCACCCCCGCCATTAATTTAGTAATTAATGGGCGTGGTTGATGTATGAAATTAATTTAGTATTAATTATGTTCGAGGCTTGATTGGAGTTTAAAAGTGTAAACAGCAGATAAAGTTTTATCTGGGGTTTGGAAAGAAAAGAAGGCGAAGAATTCTCTCTCTGGCTGGGTGGTCTCAGAATAGCTCTGTTAGGTCATAAATATCAGGGCGCAGCTGACGGGAAGCTAAGCAACACAGGCAGGGTGAAAGTGGTGCCTTTCGAAGAGGGGTCCACTTGAGTAAATGAATGAAGATGGGGACAAAAGGTTTAGCGAATAATCGTAAATTCGTCGATTGTTTGGGGCATTTTCGAGAACAATTGCTCTCTGTGTGTGGTCCGTGCAGAAAAATAAGAGTTCGCACTTAGCGTGAAAATAAGGAAGAAAGTTTAGTTGTCTGTATGCTCTCCGATGTGAAAGGCTGGATGCCTTGGATCTGCAGCAAAATGAATTGGGCAAAATGAAGCAGCAAACCTCCCCGCATTTGGTAAGAAATGGAGACAACTCGAGGCAGCTGGAGATGCCAGTTTGCCATAAAGACAGCAGAATGCCTAAATCCGCGGGATAAAGCAGAAATTTCTAGGCTGGAGCGTAATGGAACTCAGCGACTGTTTGGCCTAATGAAAGCCAAGTTACAGGGGAATTAAGAAGTCTGCGAGTGGACAGTGGTCATTCCAATGAGAAGCGAAGCCAAGCAAAGTCGGGTTCGGATGCCAACCACTGCAGTGTGGAATCGTCACCCCCATTCATCCCCTACTGTGGAGGAAGTGAAGAGATGCGCTTGTCTTACGGGGCGAAGCGAGGCCCCATGTGTGCGTGTGTGTGGTCACGTAAGCAGCGAAGCCACTACGTGTAAGTGCGACGGGATAAAACATGAGCGTAAGAGCGGTGGCTTCGATACCTAACAAATATACAGGTGAAATGTTGAGTTGCCGATATACGCTTAAGGTAAAAGCACGTCTGATTTCGCTCGGCCGAGAAAATTAATCTCAGGGCTGGCGGTCGCAACTCGATAAAAAAATGGAAACGAAACCTGCGAGTGGCATATTTGAACTGCGTACTCAGGCAGGGTAGATAGATAGATGGTTTGCGAACGGAAAGGAACTGACTGAATTGGGAATGAACGGTCTAAAAGGACGGAAGGTAGCGACGGACGGAATCAACTATAGCAGCAGCGGAATTGAATGTGTCCCACTCTCCCAGCAGTCGACGTTCACAATTATTTCTTCACGACAACAAAAATCATTTCCCAGGAACACAGAAAATCAATCTTGGAAACCGCAACATCAGATGTGAGAGGCCTATTTTGCTTAACGGCCACCTTCAAATCGTCACGAGAATAGATCAGTGTGCACTCTAATCATTGCAACAAAGGGCGGCGTGATATTACCATTTTTAATTGTGTGCTTCATTTACATCAAGCGTCAAAGTGAAGTGTTGAATCATCGGTGCTGCCACATGGTGCAAGTGTCTGTGTGTGTTTTTTTTTTTTTTTTGTCGTGTGATATTATGTGATGCACAACGGATTTGCACAGCAAAGTCACGTAACTGTAAGTAGATGAATATTTCCTTTTTCTTTCTTCGCACATCTGCGAACTTGTGCCATCCCGACACCCAAAGCTGCATGGACATAGATGCAGTAATGCTGAGTGACTGAACCTCAGAGGAAATACCTGCACATACAGATTTCAATTTCTTACAGGGCCCATTTCCTGATTACTTTTTTTACATGAATAAAGGAGAAGGTGTGGCCACAAATTCCGCTGGGCGGGACAGTTTCTTTTAACTTTGGTTCAGGGCCAAAGCGAGCGGGGAAGGGATCTGCATGTGCATGCTTATTAGATTTAGTTAATTAACTTTGGCAGTATTTCGCACCTATAATCTTATACCGCAAATTAACGTGCTTGTGTATTTTGTGTCGCGAGTATTTTTAATGTGATCGTTTGCATATAATTTTTTTTTCATTCTCTAAGCAATTGTATATGAATATCACCTGCAGCTCTATTTAGTGTGTAAACGAGTAGTATCTCTTGTTCAGATAGTCCGGTGGAGACTCAGTCGGCTGCGTTATCCGACAGTAAAGTGTGACACCGTATGCTGCCCACATATGAGGGGCAATTGTCTATGCGCCTAGAGAGCGCCGTATCTGTTTAAATCTCGCAGAACGTTATTAAATGTTGTGTTGTGTATTTGAGAATCATGTGTTATTTGCGAAAGTGAGTGTTGTACTGGCTGGTTGGGGATTGAATGTACCGGAGTAAGATCCGGACCACTACACTCAGTCACGAATTGGTGATTGCGGGTGAACCTCATCACAACTCTGATCCCAGCCTGTGCTGTAAGACAAACACAATATCCATACCTCACTGGGATACAAACCCGGACCCATCGCGGACGGAAAGTCACTAGGCTTAGACCACTGCGCCACCGGGGCGGCAAAACGATCAAGAAGCAAATACCTTTGCGGAGACATTTGGGAGATAACAGTACACTAACAATAATTTTCAATGACCAACACATATGTTCATTCTTGTAAATTCGTAGGTTTTTTATTCTTCTTACAGTCATCGCTGTTTCGAAATAAGACAGCTGTAGATTTTTTTATTCTTCTTACAGTCATCGCTGTTTCGAAATAAGACAGTTAAGGCTCGCGAAACACATTTCACAAAAACTCAGAGATGCTTTTAAGAAGTTTTCCGGATAATGCACTGTTTCTGAGAAGGAGCTGGCCCAAAGATTAAAAGCAACGGGATAAAACAAAAAGCCAAACAGTAATGCTCTTGCACGGTTTATCTGTGGTTCCTAAAACAGGTGATAGTTCGAACTCGACGTAATGAAGACTCGCACACACCTCTTTCCATCTGCGGTTGGCAAAGTAGAAGTCGTTACTCCAGTTCTTGAACACAAAAATCCATTAAGTCTGCGGGAAGAAAACACTTTCGACATATAACTATTAGGTGCTGGCTCTCAGCATAAGTGAAAGCGATTCGCCCACCAAGCTCTACCGCCAATTTACAGCGTTCATCTAAAAACAATTATCTTCAATCTGAAGTCTCGTTACGCACTTTTCTGCGCCTGACTTCGCAGGAACATTTGTTTACACGCGGGTGCGAAAGCGCAGGCAGACAGAACGCACAGGACTTATCCAGATCGTTGACTGGGAGGCACGCCAAGAGGTACTCCCCGTCACGTGTTCGGCGCGTCCAACATACACAGACAAACCCCTTGGAGTGCAGCCAAGCAGGAGGTGGCGTTTCAAGCGCAGCGGCTCACGGAATACACAGCTTTTGAAAGTCCCGCTATCCAGGACGTCGGTTGCAAATTCAACAGCCACCAACTAATAATACCGGCACATCAATTTCAGTGGCGACGAACAACGCACATGACTCCTGCCAACCTTAAAGCCGCCTTCTTTTATTTATTGGCCGCCTTTCATTCTCCAGCAGTGAGTTGCCTTTCATTCTCTAGCAGAGAGTTACGACCAGTCTTTACGGAGCAATTGTTACGCGTCGAGAGATAACGACGCGGCCATTTTCAGCTGTTCAGTAACTCAGTCTTTCTTTTATTTATTATTATTATTATTTTAATTTTAACTTCCTTTTATGCGTAACATAAATACCTACGACAGCAACTGCTTAGAACATACTTAAAAGCAATACAGAAAAGAAAAAGCTATAGCAAAAATATTTTACACCAGATAATAACTCTAAAATAATTATAAATGCATTGAAATAAGCCAAATACCTTCAAAATTCGAGAAGATACCACCAAATTCTGATATAAAAAATATGTAAAAAAATAAAATAAATAAAGAATGGGTGCAAGAGATGCCGAAATTTTAAAATTCATATTTTCTTTAAAAAATGGTTATACTGTATAGCATTGAGAATCCGTACGCAGTGAGATAGCTGCAAACAACGAGATAGCCCTAAAGTGAACGTTTGGTGCGGCTTCAGTGTGCATGAAATTATCGGCCCATTTTTTTCATTGAAAGGACTGTTGCGGCAGTTGTTTACTTGCATATGCTGAAAATTTATGCTATACCGCTGATACCAGACGGATTCTTTTCCCAACAAGATGGAGCCCCCTCATTACGCAACGCATGTCAGGGCTCATCTGGACGAAAGTTTTGCTGGACATTGGATCGGACCCGTGCTATGGCCTTCCAGATCCCCGGAACTTACCCCTTTTGATTTCTTTCTCGGGGGACATATCAAAGACACTGTCGACCAAATTCCAGTAAACGATTTTGTGGATTTGCGTCGGGGGTGGGGGGTGGGGTTTCATCGTTGCTTGTGAAAGTGTCGCTTCGCAGGCGCTAGAAAACACACATGGCGAGAGGTCGAATTGCGTCTGATGTCTGTCGCGCCACAAAGGATGCGCATGTGGAGATTTATTTATGTCCAACTAAACTTGGTAAAGTTCCTCCTCCTGCTACGGTAAACAGCATTTTTGTAATGTTTTGCACTGATTTACAATGATTTCTTATTGGTAGTTTTCATCCCGGACCCCCGGTATGTCAGTCCTTCATCCCTTTTTGTGAATGACACTCACTCATTGATTTAAGCGAAGCAGGTATAATTCCTGTATGTAGAATACCGTAAAAAATATGAATAAGTGGAATTAATAATTCAGAAGACACAAATTTCACTGCCCTAGAGTGAACATCGTCAGGTCTAGCACAATTAGAAGGATCAAGTTCATTCATCACCAACAATAAATATACCATCAGCTGTAAGTTTCAAAAAGAAAAGAAAAAACTACGAAGAAGGAGATGATGACAAATAATTACTATAACCTTTAGAACTAGTTGGAATGTCAGATATTAAGTTACCCAGTACTTCTATAAAATAACCATTAAAAAAATCAAACGCTGCAGAATCCGACAAGCGAATCCCATTATGCTCAATTAGAACAGGATAATCATCACTTTTGAAATTTGTTAGAAGCTCATTAACAGTGCGCCATATCCTCTTACTGTCAGCAGTTGATGCAAAGTGATTATAGTAAAAAATTCTTTTAGTATGCCTCGCCTTAGAATTTAACTATAGTTACGATACCTACGAAAGTTGGAGAGGTCAACTGGATCTCTAGTACGAAGAAATAATTTAAAGAGCTTATTTACAGAGGCGTGGCTAGGAATGTCAGCGCCCGGAGCTAACCCATTATATATGGTGTGTGTGTGTGTGTGTGTCCCCTCTCTCTCCGATATAAACTGAAGTGCCAGAAAAACTGGTACACCAGTCTAATACTTGGTAGGTCCCCCACGGGAGCGCAGGACTGCAGAAATACGACGGGGCATGGACTCCACTAGCTTCTGGAAATATGCTGTAGGCAATGCACACCATACTTCCTGCTGAGCGTTCCACAATTCGGGTGTATTCCGAGGTCTCGGATTCCTGTGTTCGATAACGCATTCCCAAATGTGTTCTATCACGTTCAGATCTGGGAACTTGGGTGGGAATGGCAACACCCCAAACTCAGATGAATGTTCCTCTAACCATAATGTGGCGTCCCGACACTTGTGTTGCCCTGTTGGAACAGGCCCAACCCATCAGCATTAATGCAGGACATGGACGGGTGTATCCCGTCAGAAAGGATGCGCACAAGCGTTGGCCGGTCGCAGACGTTTGTAGACGTACCAGGGGTCCCAGTGAAGTACAGCTAAACACACCCCATACCATTACGGACCCCCACCAGCCGGTATAGTTCCATGGGGTTTGAGCCACACACGAATCCTTCTATCTGCCCGATACAGTTGGAAACGCGACTCGTAAGACCAGGCTACTTGTTTCCAGTCATCAAGTGTCCAGTGGCGGTGTTACCGTGCCCAAGCGAGGCGCATAGTTATCTGTGTCGTGCACCCATCAATGGAACTCTACTTGGGCGTCGGCTCCCAAATCCCATATTGTGAAGGGTACGTTGCACAGTCTGGACGCTGATGCGTGCTGAGGCTCCAGCATTGAATTCCGATGATACCTGCGAGAGGGTTGCACGCCTATCGCGTGAAACGATGGTCACGTTCACCCAATGTCTTTTTACGGTCACACAGGTATCGTAGATTGGAGGTTTTGCCGGAATTCTTGTAGTCCCTTGCAATGGTCGTCCGTGAAAATCCGAACTTCGTTTCTATCTCCGAAATACCATGGCCCATCTCACGAGCGCCAAGTATGACACCGCGTTGAAAATCGCTTAAATCGTTATTACTTGTCATTCTCATGCCGAAAACAGCTCTGACAGCTGGCAAGGATGTCTATCGCTTTATATATGCACTGGCGGAAGCAACCGAGAACGCGATTAGGTGACGTTGCTATGTATTTTGCATAAGCTCGTCTGTACCAGATGTTCTGGCACTTCAGTGTATATTTCGGACTTTCTGTACTACATCAAATGGGCCGAATTTTGTTGGTAGTAGTGACTTGTAACCACAGAAATGATCGAATAGCCCTCAAAGAATCGTCCACAATGTGAACAACATCCTTACCAATGAAAGAAAAACCGCGGGCCCCATTGTCGTCAAAGGCCGTAGTTCTTCAGCTCGACGGACCATATAATCGTTCCTTTAGTCTTGAATGTGAACAACTAGAATGCTCTGAACATTTTGAAGAAGAAATTCGAATTTTATGTGTACTAGAAACTGGTGTAAAACTTACAATTCTAATTTTAATCAGACTGCATGCGGTGGTTTTTGCGCACTCTCTTGAGCTGCACCCGGGGCGGTCTCTGCCCCGCTCTAGTGACGCCTCTGCTTATTTACATACCTTAAACGGTTAGTAGTGAACCATGGTTTTCTACAACGCGCACTACGAGAGAAATAGTTCGTAGAGGAAAATATCTCTCACAGAAATCCGAAAAAATCCTCCAAAAGACAAAATTCTACAGTATCATTTACTGCCCGAACAAATGTCCAATCAATAGTAGACAAAGCATCTTTAAAAGCCAGAAGATCACTATAACTAAAATTAAGTGAAAACCCGTTAATAATGACGGGGAAAAAATAAGATATGTAGACTCATTTTTTTTATTAACCAAATATTCTTTTTGGCTGTGATGTCCAAATGTGAAAGTACGTTTCTTGAACATTACAACAACAAAAAAAGCATATCCTCTGGTGTACATTCACCGATGATTTCCCTTCCAGTTTTCAACAAAACCTCTAAGGCCCTGAAATGTATCTTTAATAGAAATAAATTACTAATTGGTGATGGTAAATAATACCCGGCCACAACGATAACACCGGTATTTCGGTCTTTATTCCACGGAATACCTATATCTCTGATACAATACAGAGTTCATTATGCAGATATTATTTATAGAAAAGTATTGTCAAGGGTCAATAAAAAAACTTCAAATGAACTTGATCTTGCGTTTGGAACCCACTTGGGTCTCATCCCAGACGTTTCTTCAAAATAAGTTTTCAAGTATTTTGCAGGTACTTTTCGCCCATGATACGCAACAACATATTTTTATCGGCAACGTCCCACGAGTGGAACCGGGCGAAAATCGTCACACGAGTGGAACTGAGGAAACTTACAGTTACAAGAGACGACATCGAACAAATAATGTCGATGAAGGATGGCATAGAAAGTTGACCACTGTCTAAGACAATAAAAGTCACCTGAATATCTTAGAGCTGATCAAGCACTTTAAAACGGAGGCAAAAAACGGTGACTTCGTATACCGAGGAACTTTGCTGAATTAAGAAACTAAGAAGAGAAAAAAGCAACTGTCAATTTGGACGAAAGAATTAATAGATGTTTCAATGAGCCACTGAAGATATTAGAAAGTGTTTACACACGCTTTCTTACGTTCATAAATTAGAGTAACAGGACTGAATTCCCTACACATGTTCTTGTTCCATACATAAATTACTGTACATAAATACTGTTTAGAGCAAAATATAAAAAAAAAACTACATGAATTACTATTTACAACAAAATATAAAATACATAAATCTGATGCTTCAAAAGCCACATATGTTATTTAAAATTTATATATTTGCACTGAGATAGATCTGTGAAGAGCTACCTTTTTCGTGTAACTCTAGGAAGCCACCGCTTCCGACAGGTTTTTTAGTTCCACACATGGGACCCCTCCCCTTGTTCTACTGGTGGGAATTCCATTCGTGGCACTAACTCATTTTTATCGGTACTGGGTACATCTTAATCCCGTTACTCTTTCATACATTGTATGTAATTGCATAAGCGGCGAATACAATGTTCCAACCTCAAACTGGGCTCAGCGGTGTTTAACAGAGGGTCACTGGATCATAGGTGAAAAACGACTTTTAACATAAAAAATCAAAACTAAAAACACAATCGCTTCAAAATACAAAATTCGTCTGACGGCGCCAGCAAAACGGCCTGTCATTTTTAAACGGTAAAATACTGCCGAACTAATTTATAACGAGTATGGTTATAACAAGATTAAGGCGATTGCGAGCAAACAGAGAAGAGTTGGTTGAAAATGTATATACTTTATGAGCAACACTTCACAGCTAAAGCGAGCACGGCAGTTGAAAGCTTTACGGCTATATCAACTTTTTCTATAACAACTTTAAGCCATTGTAAGGAGTAGTATTTCAACAGCCGCACGAGAGACATAAATCTATTACTGCTTTGCCCATTTGTGACAATCTCGTGCTTATCTCTTTCCACACTCGTGCCGATAGCAATTCCTTTTGTCGATCTCAGAATCTCAATCTCATGGCGTATCGGAAATGTCCGCAGACGCAGCATGGAGGTAGTCGCCAAAAGCCAACGGGGGGTTCTTAGGTATCAGAGCAAATGACCTAGAATGGTTATCCGTGGCGAGGAGAAAGATAAGCAAAATGATTACGCTACACTGCTGTTTTGTTTGAACAAAGCATGTCTGCAGGTGCACGTGCATATTGAACTTTTGGTTTTTTTCCCCAATCTCCTAATCCTTCTTCTACTCTTCCCAAATAGTTATGGATTCTCGGAAGGCCTACACTCAGGGAAAAGCTAACCTGACTATGGAGTTAAAGTTACGGAGTGGGTATTTTCACTCCATAATATACACTAAAGAGCAATTGAATTATGCAAATGTGGCGCTGTGGGCGGCCCTGTAAACAGAAACGACATGACGTATACAGTAATCCGAAAATATAAGGAGTAATGCGACGGGAATCCGTAAGAGTCGGACGAAGTATGGGTGGGACGAAGGATCTAAGCGCATTTGATCGTGAGCAAATTGTCGGGGCCCGACGAATGGGTCACTCCATCTCGGAAGTCGTGCAGGCAATGGGATTTTCACGAGCCACTGTGTCACGGGTGCACCGTGAGTACATCGAATTCGGTAAAAACCATCCCTGCAAGGGCCAACTGCCGTGGACAACAGTGTGTGGATGAGCGGGGTCATCGTCGGCTAGCTCGCATTGTAACAGCGGATAGACGGACCACAGTGCAAGAAATCACTCGGCAATTTAACGCTGGTGCACAAAAACGTGTAAGCAGCCACACCATCCAGAACCATCTCCTCGCTATGGGGTACAGAAGCCATCGTCTCACGAGGGTACCGCTGCTGACCGCACATTACAGGGTGCAAAGATTAGCATGGGCGCGGGAACATCGCCATTGGAGCTTAAACATGTGGAAAAATGTTGCCTGGACTGATGAGTCGAGATTCACATTGGTACATGCGGATGGCAGGACCACATGAAGCGATGGATCTTTCTTGGCAGCAGGGTACTCTTCAAGCTGGTGGGGGTGGCATTCTCGTCTGGGGACTGTTTACGTGGACTGAAATGGGACCCCTGGTACGTGTGACATCGTCCCTCACAGGTCAACGTTACCGGGATATCTTGGACGACCATTTGCTCCCGTTTGTGCGTCTTCAACATCCCACTGGGGACCTTATCCTGCAACAAGACAATGCAGCTCCCGAATTGTATCCGAATGGTTGGATGAACACTCCACCGACGTGACCTCGCTTCCTTGGCCAGCTAGGTCACCTGACCTCAGTACATCTGGGATGGCATCGAGAGAGATCACCCCCTCCATCAAATCTTCGTGAACTGTGGGAGCTTGTTCAGGTGGTCGTGGATCCATGTGGCTTCCCAACACTTCCGGTGTCTTGTCGAGTCCATGCCGAGATGAATCGCTGCCGTCATCAGGGCGAAAGGTGGTGCTACACGTTACTAGACAGGTATCTCTAATTCAATTGCTCTTCAGTGTAGTTCCAGTTGAAAAGCCAGTGTTCCAGTTTGAACTCAGACCTAAAACGGACATGGATATACAGATGTTCTAAATGTACGTACGTTCATTATAAAAATAAAAGATCCCAGTTTTGATCACGTTTCTAAAAAATACAAATATTCGTATTTTGGCAACGTCATTGCCACTTGTGTTTTGCTTCAGAGAGGCTGTGCAGTATACACGGAGGATATTTACTGGGAGGAGAATTGTGTTAGCCTGAGGGTAAGTGGGAAGAAGATATTTTCCCGTGCATACTGTTTTAAAATACTCATTTAGAAATCGTTTATCTGGTGGTCAGCATGGTCGAAAAGGTGTGGGGGTTGAGGGGTGACATCGTGATGGAACGCAGGAAGTTTCTTTTGTCTTGCTTTAAGTCACCCATAGAGGAATAGGACCGCGACACATGGCACTCCATTAGTGCGCGGGGAAATATTGATACACAAGAGATATTTTGTCGGTGAATCGGTTTCACAGCGTTTACAGTGTAATCAGGTTAGCTTTGCCCCGAGTATAGATAGAGACTACCCAGAAAACTAACCAACGAAATTTTTCTGTATCAGTATGAAACGTGCAGCTTTTAAATTCGGTTGAAATGAAGAATTCAATGCAATTTCAAATAGTTGAGAGTGATCTTTTTTTTTTTTTTTTTTTTTTTTTTTTTTTTTGATTGGAGGTTTAACGACCACCGTGAGCAACTCAATGGGCTATAAGCAGTCGCCCGTACCTAATTTAGGGTCACTGGTTCCAAGGAAGGGAGAGAGCCAGTGCCGTAAGACAAACACAACATCCATGCCTCACCGGGATTCGAACCCGGACCCCGTTCGGACGAATGATCAGAGGCCATCGCTTAGACCACTACGCCACCGGGGCGGCACATATCTTTTGGAAACACTAGCTATTTTTACAAACAATTTTGCTTCTGTGGTTCATGTTTTTTTTTGTTGTTGTTGTTGTTGTGTGTGTGTGTGCGCGCGCTAAATTTTCTTTCTTGCACCTTGAAATGGAAAAAGAAAAATTTCGCCAATCAGCGATCAAGTGGAAATTATTGGTGATTAGAGAGTGGAAAAAGCAACGCAACGGCCCATTTGCAGAAAATTAAGACTGAACTCAAAATGGTAAGTAACAGAAAAGATAGCATACAGCTACAACAACTGATATACACTGAAAAAAAAAATCTGACATTCACGAGCCATTTACCGCGACTCCTTTCGTGAATTAACGAAGCATATTTTTGATACAACCTTTTTGCGAAATGACGGAAACAAACCTGGATTTCCAGGATTTTTCGCACACCACGAAAATTCTGAATTTTCAGAAACCTTTTCGCAATTTCTTTCATATATTAACAGAAAAACTCCGTTCTCACTTTTTCCGTATCCACATGACAGAACCATTCCGGTAATAGGAGCGATTCGCGGGAATACTTGAGGTTTTCGGATATGCGCATGAAATTTTGGTTATTGTGGCACTTCCCCTCTCCACCATTTTGTGGACCAGCTATTGTGTTACCGTAAGAAACCGGGTATTTAAATTACTGTACAGGTGATTGTACGATGTCTATATATCAGTCCCCCATGCGTACTATCACAGGACCTCAGCCAAGGAAAACTTCCGGGCTCGAGATTTATTTCTGAAGGTCCAGAGAAAAAAACAGAACAAAAACCAACTCACAACAATGCGCTCAGGAGGATGAGCTTCGGTGTCGGCATAAAGTCTCCGGCATCTTTAGATACGGTACGTACGAGAAATATTGACCAGCCTCTCTTCTCAATGAGGCAGGTGTTTAAGCCATCAATCACAATATCCGGACGGCTCCAGGCGATAATACATCGGAATGACAAAACGTTCGTTTGGAATTAGAATCAACGAACATAAAAGGGATACAAAAGACGGTAAAATAACCACTGCCTTATCAAGAGAGGTCAAGTTCAAGTCCGCTGATCCTATGTGGAATGATATAAAGAAATTAGCTTCATACTCCACACCCAAATCTACTGCCATTCGCGAAACCTTGGAAATCTTGACCTGCTGCGAAGCTTGCAATGACAGCGCTTCTCTCGAGTTGCCACGCATTTGAAATCAATACTTCAAATAATGCTATGTTTTTTAACACGGTACCGCGTGCCAACCGACGTGACCTCGTTTCTTCGAATTATCACGTTTGCGCCATTCATTTATTCTCTAGTCAAATCACCGCGTTTAAATTGTTGAAGTGTTCTATTACCCAATTTGCAGTTAGCTGTCTACCTTCCTTGAAAAAGCCATCTGGTTGATGTGCGAAAGCTTGGAAACTTCAATTTATATTCCACGCCAAGAAATTCGGATTATTAGTAGTATTTAAAAACACGAAAGATGACACCGAATTTTCGGGTGTAATAAGCACGTCTTTTGAATCCGTTCCGACGCAAATTAAATTTATCAAAGCTATTTAAAGTCATTGGAGCCGGTATGGAAAACAATAGTATCTGACGGAAGAAAGAAGATTTTCAATCAGGTTTTTAATCCCTCAGATATTGCTGTTAACGGAATCGTGAGCTTACGCCCTCTGGTTGCAGACTTGTGCATTAAGAACAATATGAATTTATATGAGAAACATTTCGCACCGGAAACGCTCTCCAACACAGAAAGAATTTTTCGAATCGGACTCTTAGAAACAGAGATATCGACAAAAACAAAATGTGAATCTACGCTCCCTGGCGGGAAAAACATGCATTACTTTAAGAAGAACGTATTCTCCAAAGGTTTTTCGATTTGAGAAGTATAGCTCTACGAAAGAATGTTTTCAGTCAAGTTTTCAGAAGCTCAGATTTTGCTGCAAATGCATAAGCAAAAATTAACACTTATGCCCCCTGGTGGCGAAACCATTTTTTATTAAATATTAGAAATTATATCAAAAGATTTTCCATCAGGTGTTGCATGCGATACAGAAAGAAGTTTTCAAATCGGAGTTTTAGAAGCAGAAATAATGCAGAAAACGCAATTTACCTTTGCGCCCCTAGCGGAAAGTCTATGATTTACTTGAAAATTTTGAATTTATATGAAAAACATTTCGCATCGGAAACACTATCCAACAAAGAATGAATTTTTCAAATCGGACGCCTAGAAGTAGAGATATTGACAAAAATAAGATATACATCTACGTCCCCTGGCGTAGAAACAATGCCTTATTTTAAGAAGAAAATGTTCCTAAAAGGTTTATCGACGTGAGTACTATCGATCCACAAACATTTTTTCCAATCGGGAATTTAGAAGCTCGTATTTTGCTGCAAATACATCAGAAGCGGAAATCAAGACTTACGCCCCCTGGAGGCCAAACCATTGTTTACAAAAATTAGAAATTGTGTGGAAAGGATTTCCTATCAGGAGCTGTATCCGCTGCAGAAGGAATTTTTCAAATCCGAGATTTAGAAGCAGAGATATATGGGGAAACACAATTTACCTTTACGTCCCCTAGCGGAAAGTCTACGAATTACTTGAAAATTTTGAAATTATACTAAAAACATGTCACACTGAAAACACTATCCAACAAAGAAGGAATTTTTGAAATCGGACTCCCAGAAGTAGAGATATTGACAAAAATAAGATATACAAGTACGCTCCCTGGCGGAGAAACCATGCAATATTTTAAAAGAAAATAGTCCGAAAAGGTTTATTGACGGGAGTGGCATCGGTCTAAGAAAGAATTTTTTCAATCGAGATATTAGAAGCTTAAATTTTATGGCAAATACATCAGAAGCAAAAAATAACACTTACGCCTCCTGGTGGCTAAAGTATTCTTTACTAAAAATTATATGCAAAAGATTTTCCATCAGGAGCTGTATCCGCTAAAAAAACATTTTTCAAATCGGAGTTTTAGAAGAAGAGTTATCGGGAAAAACGTAATTTACTTTTACGCCCCCTAGCGGAAATCTATGTATAATTAGAAAAAGTAACAATACCTAAAATACTCTTCGACATAAATGAAATCGAAAGATAAAATAATTTTTTCAATCGGATGTTTAGAAGCAAATATGTGGAATAAAACGTATTTTTAAATTCGACATCATCTGCATTTACGCCCTCTAGCGGCGAAATTGTACATCGTAAAAAAAAAAAAAAAACAACGAAATGAAGGATCATCATTTGCATATTTCAAGCTTCCCAATGCAAAAAGAATTTTTCAAATCGGACTAATAGTTGCAGCAGAGATATCGTGTCTACAGACGGAAGGACGGACTAACCGATAACATAAGCACGATCTTTTTTTACAAAACACGTGCTAAAAACAACAACTACACTCTGAATTTTAGAAGCGTCCCGAAAGATGATTAAAAGGATGGTGTGGCAGCCTGAGGCCGATGTCTCAGAAGATGGTGAAAAGGATGGTGTGCCAGCTTTCTTGGCCGATGTTCATTCATCGGCCATGAAAGCTGCGGCGAATTTTGGGAATCCCCCTCTTCATCACCGCTCCTAGTGCAGGGGAAGGGAAGGATGTTTACCTCCTCTCTGCATGACCGTGCTGTGGTAGCCCCTGGTGGACCGTGGAACATCGTAAAAGTTCACACCTAAGTGCTGGAGGACCCGAAACTCACCACCCGAATTAAAGACCCGGCTACTTCTTACCATGACAAGAAGTACATCTGGAAATAATAATAAAATAAAAGGGTAAAAGATAACCGCTACAGCATGAGCCATCGAGAATGAAGCGGTAAGCTGTTTGTTTTAAATTCCCTCTCCACCTCAGAACATCTCTATACTGTAGCCAGCATATGTTGCCTTTCTCACTGCTATTTCCTTACTAGGGAACTTTTCTCACCCCCACCTCTCCTCTATCTCACAAGTTATCAATAACAACAACAACGAAAAAAAGTGTGTAATACGTCGTAAATTTAGAAACCCCCTGGGCCAGTTGCTAAAAACAACACACACACACACACAAAGAACCTAAATATCATTATTTTTTGTTTTATTTGCAATATCTTCCAAAGTGTGAAAAACAAAATTACCAGAATGCATTTTGATACTACGAGTTAAGGTTTCATAAACACAGCAGCTGTGAATAAAATAAAAATTTACATTACAAACTTGTTTTAGGTCTACCTTCGGCTTGTTTCCAGTGGGTATCTATACAAGAAAATTACTGCTAGAAAATATATTTTGTTTTACTATTAATATTAAACAAGGAGTGGTAGACAGTTCTCCTCTTGAAATGGGTTTATGAAGTTGTTTGTGTGTCATAAATGAAAATTCTGGTTTAAAAAAAATTGTGAAAGTTTCTTTCCTTCCGTTGAGGTTTTGTAAAAAGCAAAGCTGTGTCAAAGGCCATAAATAACGGCTTGCAAATTTTAGTTGTAAGTCAACAATTTTGTCTAAATATATTTTTATATTGTTGTGGCAATTCTTGCCAACCATAATTCTCACTTCAGTGTCTGAAGAAAAAGAAAGAAAGGCACTCATCATTTAAGTTACACTAAATGCAGACAAACTGGTCTTTTCAAAATTGCATTCTTGAGTGTTATAATGTGTTGTCTGTTTAATATATGTTGGTCAATGGCATGTATCCACAATAGTCAACACTAGTGGGTGGATCTACTTTGGTTGTTTTGATTGCCTCTCCACCTCAGAACATCTTTACACTGTAGCCAGCATATGAAAATTGACTCTTGATAGCTGTAATAGCTTTTGTTGTGGGGGAAAAGAATAATAATTTAAAATCAAATTCATTTATTTTGCACGTCACAAACCGCAATAGTCGTTTAGTAACAAAATTGATTTTTTTCGGCCAAAAGAAAAATGAATAATCATCTTGTATCTCAACAACAATTTTCCTCTCTCTCTCTCTCTCTCTCTCTCTCTCTCTCTCTCTCTCTCTCTCTTTTTGAAAATTTTATCACAGTTGTGGGAATAAATTAAATTTCTTTTTTATTCGTTTCTAATAGCCACATTCTGGGAGAAATTGTTTAAATTTAAAATTAATTTTCTTCAGTAAAATTTGATTTTAAATTATTCTCTGCCCCCCCCCCCCAAACAAAAGCTAATATAGCTATCAAAAGTAAATTTTATATTTAGGAGTTTTGTGGAATAATACTATAAAGCAGTACATTTCACCTTTTTTTACTCGCATTAATGACAAAAAAAAAAAGTTAATTGTTATACTTTGAACGTAACTCCTGAGTTACAGGAAGGATTTAAGAAGCGCGCTTTCTGTTGAGCCTACACAAATGACATCGGAACAAATCTCGCCGGTGCGAAAAAAATTGGCGAAAAAGTATTAAAAGGTCTGAAAAATTCACGGTCTTCAGTTTTGCGAAATTTCTGTATAAATACGGAAAAACTCGAAATAGACTTATCTGAAATAAACGGTTACCGACTATGGAAAATCTGCGAAAATACGCAAGTTAAACAAACAAACAAACAAACAAAAAACGAGAACTTCTTTTAAAAACAGAAATTTCGTTAAAAGACAGACACCTATCGGCAACTTTGCTGCACGTTATTTTCATGAATTTTCGGAGAATTCACACCACTTATTTTGAGTAGCGGTTATTAACGAGCAATATTTTTCGATCCCTTGGATCTCGTTATCACCGAGTTTCACTGTATTTGCTGTCATCCAAGCAAGAATTCGCCAGCAATGAATAATAAGTCAACAATGCTTGAATAAATAAGTTTTCTCAAGTTGGATAAAATGCCTCCCAAGGCAATCTGAAAGAAATTTCCGAGGTCGGGGTTTAATTATTGTTCCCTTTTGAAGTTAAAGTTCGATACGGAACATTTGGTGCTACCCACGGCGTCTGCAAAGTGAACCGTCCGCACAAAAGGAGGTTGATGCACTGTAAACGGTCTGAATACTCGTCTAGACAGGATGAGTTCCATTTAATGCCAAACAACAGTCCCCACAATGGCAGGTAGCAGATTTTGTTTCTCACAGTAGACGACTAATAATGCAAAAGCTCAAGGGAATATTAAACTACAGAAGTTCGAAAGATTTTTCGCCAACTTTGTGCTCTTTTCTCATGTAAACGTGTTAAAAGTCAAAAGAAAGCGTTTTCCGTTCGTATTTCCTTAGCGTTTTTACGAAATTCAATTCACACAGATAAAACTTCTCAGAATTATCTCCAGACACCATATGACAACAAAACAACTGATTTAATTAGAGTAACGCAAAGTCCGACACACACACGCTGAACAACAAAATGCAATTAGAAAAGTGCTTCTGGTTAAAAACACAGACCGACCCGTTGAAATGTTCGGGCAATATATTATTGAGCAAGAGATATAATTACAAATAGATAAATGACAAATACACAAACACTACAGGTCATATAGCATACACACTCATTGTCATAAAAATCCACGCACCAAGAAGGAGGCGTCGGACTGAAATGAGATTTTAGTAGTGAGATAGTACATCAAGGACAGAAGTGATTACAATATCACAGCAGCAGGACGATTTCCCGCGGACATACGGTACACATTCCGGTCAGCGTTAGTACAGTGTCGGACCGCCTCGTGCTCGGATACATGCGGTGATACGGTCCGGCATGGGGTCAAAGAGACGCCGTATGTTATCCTTGGACAGATTGGCACACACTTCTTACAACTGACGCTCTAAATCACGAACACTGGGACATGGAAAAAACTGGCGTTAAATCTTCTCCCACACATGCTCCATAGGCGAGAGATCAGGCGATCTGGCAGGCTGTAGAAGCGTCGAAGCATGACGTAGACAGTCCTGGGAAACCCGGGCAAGACCCCGCCAGAAAAGGCAGCACATGGGGCCGCAGGATCTCCTGTACGCTGGGCTGTCAACGTCCTTCGGATCACTGCGAGGGAAGTACGGCTGTCATACGCGATGGCTTCCCAGACCATCACGCCTGCAGTTCGGGACGCATGCCGCTGTACAGTGAGGTTGAGATTGTAGCGCTCACCTGCGGTCCTCCACACTCTGACACGGTGGTCGTCCGTTCCCATACAGAAGTGAAATTCGTCGCTGAACACTATACGTCGCCAGTCCGTAGCATTCTACGTTGCTCGCTGCTGACACCACTGCAATCGACGCCGACGATGGTCAGGTGCTAATTGCAGAAAACGTAAGGGCCCCCGAGAGAGCAGATTCGCCTTTGCCACGCGTCTGGAAATAGTTCTGGCGGCCACAGGAGTCCCTTGAACAGCCGCCACTGGATATTGGACAAGGATGGCATTGAATCTGTGCGTGCCGCTCTCACGATCCCAAGGTCCTCCTGCTGGTGGTGTGTCTGGGTCATCCAGAGCCAGTCCTCTGTGTCTGGGTGCCTTACCGTGCGTCCATTGCTCCCAACACCATCGCACCGTACTGTCTGGCCGGCCCAAATGGCGGTTGATTTGGCGCGCCGGCCAGCCTGCCTCTCTCATCCCGATGATACAGCCTCGTTCAAACTCCGTCAGTTGCACGTGCGCACATCAAAGGCGGCTCCTCTGTATGTCTATCGCTCAGGGATCTTACCTGGGTCTTACCGTAAACTTCGGCACGAATGTGGAGTTCCCCTGCGCGGCGCCTTATAAGCCCCAAAGATTGCGATTGCAGCGCTGGTCTTGAATGCGCGGGCACGCGGAATCGCACGAAATTTAAATCATTTGCATTCGCCGAGTTTCGCGTTAATCGCACGGTTTTTTATTGGTGCGTGGATTTTTATGACAATGAGTATGATATATCATCATCGTTGTCAACCATTATGAATCCACTGCCGAATGAGTCTCTCTAAGTTTCTTCCACAACTGTCTGTCTTGAGCCAGTTTCCTTAGTGTTACTCTGACATACTCTCTAATTTCATCCACCCATCTCTTACGCGGTCTTCTTTTGGGTCTTTTCCTGTTCCTTGGTATGAAAACAAAAATTTCGGCTGTCAATCGGTGGTCGTCTTCTGGCAACATGTCAAGCCCATTGCCATGTCAGAGATTTTACTCTAATCATGATGTCTTACACTCTTTTCATTTTCCTTATCCACGAGTTCTTCTTATCTTAACTGGTTACACCAAGCATGCATCTCTCCACGCTTCTTTCCGTTGTCAGCAGCCTTTGTATGTCTATTTTAGTTAAGGTCCATGTCTCTGCTCCACATGTAAGAACTGGCAGGATGCACTGATTACACACTTTTCTTTTAAGACATAATGCCATATTGCTTTGAAATTTGTACTGTTTCTTCCAAAAGCTATCCAACTAAGTTTTATACGTCCATTAATTTCTTCATCAATGTGACCCTCGCTTGATATCACATGATCTATAGTGGCCACGGGCGCGAGGGGGCATTTGCCCTCCTTTCCTGGATTTTGAACCATGCTCTTTCTGTTCTAGGAAGGTGCTACAGAAATGTTCGCGATAATATTAATTATAATATTGCAAATATTTCTGTAGAACTTCTGGATGCGTGTGTATGCAGTAAAAATAGGGAAAACGTTAGGAATTTACAGTTGGAGGTAATAATGAAATTTCACATTGCATGTAGGAGGATACATACCGTATGGGAAAGTATGAGAGAGAGAGAGAGAGAGAGAGAGAGAGAGAGAGAGAGAGAGAGAGCAGCTATTCGAAAGATCTCTTGAAATTTTTCTCAGAAATTTATCTTGAGGGTATTTCTCCATTTTTTGATGACCATTTGTGTGATATCTGGGTTTCGTGCCGCATACGACACAAGTAGCCAAGTGGATCAAAAGAACGACAAAGAAATTTCCTTATTGCCCTAACATGCTGTCTAATTTCATTTATTCATCTTCCAAAAATTTTTCCCAGAAATTCTCAACACATAAATTCAATTTCCAATTAAATTTATGGAGAGTGTCATATAAAAGCGATTAGATAACAAGAAGACACAATGTAAATTTGCATATGGTGTTCGTAAATGTTATTCGTATTAAAATTTCTTTTTCCCCTCCTAGAAACAGAGCTATGGGTGCCCATGACAGTAGCACATGTCCACGTACTGAAAGAACTGAGAGTGCGACACTCTCACTACGCATGGCTTTTATTGTTCATGAAAAAGCTATTGATTCCGTGAAACTATCAGAAGTTATGTCTTTGAAATTTTGCGGTACTGAAGATGCATATAATAATATTGTTAATAACATTTACGAAAATGCAAGCGCACAGATTCGACTATCCGAGGATACCAATAAAAAATGGAAAAGGAGTAAGACAAGGTGACACCATGTCTGCCAAACTCTTCAATGCCACATCGCAGAATGTCTCTCAAAGATTAACAGGGCTTATTTAACCCTTTAACGACCATAACGCCCGTACATACAAACGGCCATAGCCGCCCGAAACGCCTGTCTAAAGTGAGTCAGATTTCCTACCTTTACCTCTTCTTCAAATTTTCTCGATCTATGAAGGATCAGCAGGAATCATCACCCTCAGTCACTATAGTTGTTATTAAACAAAAAAGTGAACCAACACACCGTTTCGGGCGTTATGATATTTGCAGTGATACAAGATTTTTGGGTCATGGTCGTTAAAGGGTTAACCCACCTTCGTTTGGCTGACAACCAGGCCCATAGATAGCTCAGAAACAGCGGGTGCATTAGAATCATCCACGAATACAGATACAAGTTTTGCTTTGAACTTTCGTAATCCCTTTGGTAATTTACTTCACTAGCACTGCAAAAATATAAGTGGTGTGAATTCAACGAAAAATTTCTGGAAATATGTTGTAGCAAAGTTGCAGATAGGCTTTTTAACGAAATTTCCGTTTCTAGAAATGCCCCCCCCCCCTTTTTTTCTTTTTTTAATTTCTGTATTTTCACAGATTTTCCGTTGTCCGTTTATTTCAGAAAAGTATGTTTCAGGTTTTTCCGTATGTATACAGAAATTTCGCAAAATCGAAGACGATGAATTTTTTAGCTCTTACACCGATAATCCTTTATCAGCGGTGGGGATTGAACTAACGTCGTTTGGATCAGTTCAACAGACCTCCACTCAACTTCTCATTCAACCATCTTCACCACAGAATACAGTCGCCATAAAAGGGGTGTACTAGTTAGCCACGATGTTGAGGTAAATGCCAGCTGTCAGAGTTCGTTCTACACGGATAATGGGTCCAAATGTTCCCCGAGAAAATATTGCCCATACCATTAAACTCACTTCTGCCGTCGTCCCATAGTGCATCCAGGTGAGAAGGCTTCCTCGGGTAAACGCGCACACGAGCTCGTCCGTCGACATGGTGTAACAGAAAACGGGATTCGTTTGACCATGAGACCCTCTTCTAGTCTTCTACGGTCCATTGTCGATGATTACGTGCCTATTTTGCAAGCGTTGACGACGGTGAACGGTTGTGAGCATAGGCACACGAATGAGTCTGCGGCTGAGACCCATTCCAAAAGCGTACGATGAATTGTGTGTTCAGACACATTGGGCCCTTCACCACAACTGAAATTATTGGTAATGTCAGCCACAGTAGCCCTCCTGCTGCTGCTGACAAGACGAGATAGCCTGCGCTGACTTCTAGCATTAATGAAGTGTGGTCTGTTCACGTCTTGTCGACGTTACGAGGTCTCACTTGTTTCGGACCATCTTTGATAGGTACTACTAACAACCGTAGAGTGAGCAGCCTACGAGCATTGCTGTTTTGGAGATGCTCTTACGGCGTCTTGCCATAACGATTTGGCCTTTGTCAGAATCAGATAAATCCTTTGCTTTTTCCATGTTGCAACGAAACGAAATACTGACTGAGAGAGCTTAGACCCAGGTATTATATTATACAGGGTGTTTCCCAAAGTCGCGGCTCACTTCAATAACTCGAGAACGAATTGGAACAGAAAAACAGGCTCAACGGGTATTAATAAGTAATGATATGATCTGTTTAAGGGATATGTGAATGACCTCCCAGGCCCCCCTGATCAGGGGGCTCGGGGGGGGCTATCTCGTAAACAAAGCAAGTTAGGAAAACATTTCCAATTACAAAGGTATACAGCGTTTTTACCTTAGTGTAAATCCGCAGAAAATTTTCTAATACCTCTCCAGGTTCGGACTGTGCCCTCTTGAGCTATTGCACATCTACAAGGAAAAGTTGTTTTACCCGCAAATCTTGAAATGTTTCTGCCTTTTCCTGAGCTTCGTAAGAAAAGGCATCCGAGGGGATGATTTTTTCGTTGGCGAAACTAAGGGTTCGAAAGGTTTAATTTAGGAACTATTTCATCTTATGGTTATGTTTTTAAAATAACGTAGAAGTACGAAAAGACTTCTACGTCATACTAGGAAATCTGTAGAATGCCGAAAATGGGACGTCAAAGTATAAAAAGCTTAACATTTCACACATTTCCTGGGCATTCTATGCAATGCCAAAAGGCAAATCGGCAAAATGTAAAATACTCCCGCCGGTGACTTTTTTTCTTTTTTCACGTGGCGAGGCACATGACGTTCAACGCTCGGTTCAAGTTCCTCCTGAATCTTTGGGGGACACTTTCCGAGTTCCTATTCCTGACGTCGATAAGGTACAGGGTGACTCGCGGAATCTGTTGGCAATTATTATGAGTGTGACAGAAGACGGTTTTTACCGACTTGGAACTACTCGATGAATTTTGAACCAACTCTATGCCAGGTCACAATTCACTTTATGCCAAAGGACTTAACCAGAGTTGAAGACAAATAAATATCCACTAATGGATCTAAATACTATTACGTACCCCATAATCCATAGTCGATACGAAGCCCATTATTGGTAGTATTTTAGATCCATTAGTGGATATTTATTTGTTACTATAGAATTTTCGGTGTGAATAAGCAATGCATAACCCGGAAACACAAATTCTTGGGTTCCTGTAAGATATTTACAAGAGTTGAAGACGTTCCAGACCACGAAATGACTAGGATTTATATAAAATGCCTAAGAAAAGTATATACCATATTAAAATAACAAATATTTCATGCTTTGCCTAAAGAAGTCACGCATTCTGTACAATGCCTGTTTTTCAAACATTGCCTGTAACATATTTATCATTCGCGACCTTGGCGACGGACATGGAACTAAAACGCCGAACCGTAACCGTCTGCCTTTTTTTTTTTTTCTTCCAAGAGTTTACAACTAGGATCAGATCAGATAATATGTGGAGGATTTTAGAAAGGAGTGTCGGACCCCAGGTCTTAAACAACCCTTAGAAGTAAAAGATTTGGGCTAGAGTGCCCAACAGGAAAGTCACACGGAAGCGAGGTAGAAAGGTGGAGGAAGGACATATATTTAATTTTTGTATTTTTTTCGGAAATTAACCATTCAGGGGGTGCAACTATCATAGCTGAATGGTCCTCTATTTGCTGCGTATTTTTCATTTTTCAATTTACTGTTACGACCAACCGTTACTTTCTATTCCTCTCGGACACTCTTCGTGAAACACCCTACATACAAGAGTAAAAAAAAAAAAAAAAAAAAAAATTGCATGCTGAGTGGGAAGTGTATAAGCAACGTAACTTCCTTCATTACAGTTAATGTAATTCAACCAATTCCAAACGATCATTTATTTCCGAGTGGCAGAACCTGTTTTTACAATCCGAAGATAACGTATTTCTCATTCACAGAAGTAAAAATAAATGATTCACGCTTTTCCACCCATTCAAGTTTCTTTTCTTTCTCGTTTTTTTTTATTTTAGTAATTCGAAATTAACACTTTGTAACGGAATTCTTTTTTGATACGTAAGAACGAACAGAACCAGACTGCGGGGACTATTTCAGAAGCAGGGGAAAGCGTAGGGGTATACAAATAAAGCGACGTCCTTCACGGACACGGGGATTTAACAAGGACCTACTCTTTCCCCTTTATCTCCTCTAATCCCCCCTTCCCGAAAAGCCACGCTTCCGTGGTTCCCGCATTTGACGCTTAGCTGGTTCTGTTGTCGGATCCGGAGAGCATCCGACTATGACCGGTCAAGTTGAATGGACTCAGGGTCCCGTCAAAAACGCCAGCTAACAACTATAAGACGTGTGCCGTTTTGGCACGTGTTTCACAAGTCATTACCATACACAAAAGCTATTACCCACGTCTGTCTTGATCAGGAGAGCTGGCTCGTACCTTTAACAGAAAGAAACGTAGCTCATTAATTCATAAGAGGAGAAAATGGGGAGCAGAGGGGAAAAAAACCGAACGAGACTTAGAGTCACACATTACAATCTGAACTCTTTCGCTGATTCACACTCAGAAACTACTGAATCAAAGGCTTAGTGGGTTCAGCAGGAGTTCCCACTAAAAGAGGCCCACGCAGCTTTCACCAAATTTTCAATTCACCGGCTCGGCCAACTGCGCATTACGCGCGTTCTGTACAGAAGAGTATAGACTTCTTCTTTCGCTGCATGGTAAAGAAGCAAATATCTTAGATCAGCTTCTTCAAACCACTGCGCAGCAAATATTTTGATGCTTACCATACCAAAGGGTAGTAGCAGTAAAGAGGACGTCAGCCCCCATCTCCTCCTACGAGGTTAGTACCAGTCCTATGGAAAAAGGAACTTTCAGTTTTCGTAGTTCAAAAAATGGGTATTTCATAATACAGCCGCGCCCGTGTATAACGAAGTCCAAAGGAAATGATAAAAACTTCGTCACAAAAAAAACTATTGATTAAACGCAGTAGTAGGACGTAATATGAATATAACAAAAGTACATACATATGTACGTAGTTCACATAGACAGGGAAAGAGCGAGTACGGTGAGACAAACAAAGGTTACCCATGCCTAATAGGGGACTAAAACACCGGTCCAATCGGGCGAACGGTCTGAAGTCAGCGCATAGAACACAAGTGCGGTGGGAGGGGGTTAAAAGAACAAACAAATTCGGTAAACTGATGATCTAACGAGGACATTACATGTGTTAACGTCCTGCTTTTTCTTGCCTTATTTTTCAGACACACACACATTCATTCCTCTTTCCCTTCTATAGGTTTCCGTTTCATATACAGGGTTACAAGGAAAGTCCGTGATCAGGCCAATATCTCACGAACAATGGCAGTTAGCGATTTACTTCTTGTGCAGTTGTATAGGAAACCCCCTATGGCGCACACAATAACACCACGAAGGACCCCCCCCCCTTGCAGATAGGGCCATACAGTCAGTTACAAACTTATTCAGCGAGGCAAAAATAGTACAAAAATGTTTTTGTCCCATAACAAATGATGGAAGGGGATTCTCCAAATGCGAAAAAAGCGGAAAGCTACCTGAGTCGCTGTGTCTGAAGCATATTTGCATGGATTTCAAATGTGCTTTCTGCTCCGTCGTCAGAATACCAAAACGATATGCGTGGTCGGTATGCCAACATTTCGTGAACCTGTGCCGGAAAGTCGAAAGCTTTGCCACGTACGCAAGTCAATTAGATGTGCATACAGTTTTCCTATTGGACGAGTGTTTTGCCACTTTATGCTATTTCTCCTTGTCTCAGTGTATTTTTTACTGTATTGGACATCAAAGTCTGATTTGAATATGTCAAGGAACTGCGTTTTATTTTAGAACAGGAACTGTTGATAAGGTTTGTAGGAAAATTTTTCCTTTGTTCTTTCATTTACTTAGAAGTTTAGATAAGTAATAAGTTTTTGTCTAAATACTCTGTCGTTGCTTCCAGATGTTGTGATTTTTTTGGGGCCACATTCTCGGTCCCCTTCCATCTTTTGTTATGGGACAAAAACATTTATGTACTATTTTTGCCTCGCTGAACAAGTTTTAAATTGACTTTTTTGCCCTATCTACAAAAGGGGCGCGATAGTCCCCTCCCCCAAGGGGATGAGGGGATCAGTCGTGGTGTTATTGTGTGCGCTATAGGGGGTTTCCTATATAACTGCACAAGAAGTAAATCGCTAACTACCATAGTTCGTGAGATATTGGCCTGATCAAAGACTTTCCTTGTAACCCTGTATATCAGGTAACCACAAAAGTATTTGCCGTTTCTCCAGGGAGCAAAGGAAATACCTTGTAATGATTGAATTTGCTGAGAGATGGCGTTCCGCCAGCGGTATATCGTCTGCTGAAATCCCAAGATGCCCTACGCATATGAATTAGATGAGAAAGCAGTCAGGTAGTGGATAGACGTGCGATTACAATAGTGGTATCTATGGAGATTATTCGTGGGTGTTTGTCATACGAATTTAAACTCGGTTCATCTGCTGCAGAAACACCTCGTCGCATTTGCTTAGCATTCGGGGCAGATGCTGTGAAGGAACGCACAACTCAGAATTGCTTTCGAAAGTTCAGAAATGGAGATGAATCCCTTCAAGAAAAGTCACGGAGTGGTCGTCCTATCAGACTTGACACAGAAGCCCTGAAAGTTGCTACTGAGAAGGACAGAAGCCAAACATGCCAGGAACTAGCCCAGTCATTTGGTGTTAGTGGTGAAACCGTCCGAAGACATCTGCATGCAATAGATAAGACGTAAAAATTGTCTAAGTGGGTACCCGCGAATTTTCTGCAGTAAACAAACAGCAACGTGTCTTATCTTGTCTTGCATTGCTGTCTCGCTATGACAAGGAACCAATTTCAGATACGGTGATGAGAAGTGGGTCCAGTACAGCATCCAAAAACGTTCCAGACATTGGTTGCCACCAGTGACTGAATTTCTCATAAATCGTAGCCAGCCAGCACTGCACCCATGCAAAATTATGCCGTGTGTATGGTGGACAGCACGTGGTGTTGTTCATTATGAACTCTTACAACGCGGACAAACGATCACCGCTGCAGGGTACTGTGAACAACTGGAAAGTGTGCACGAGGACCTGAAAAAGAAGGAAGCAGAACTGGTCCACAGAAAGGGAGTTCTGCTCCTTCAAGATAACGCTCGTGCCCACCCCGCTTCATTGACCAGAAACACTATCAAAGAACTTGGGTAGGAGCTTACCACCAGATATCACTACATCAGACTATTACTTGTTTCTTTCACTCGACAATCATTTACGTGGACACGACTTTTACAACTTTGATGAGTTGCACGCTGCCCTCCAAAATTTTTTCTCTTCCTGTGACCCGGCACTTTATCGTAGGGACAATATATAAGTTGTCAAAACGTTGTTGATGCCCATGGTATTATTTTGATGAATAAATTACTTTTCTACTATGTGCTATACTTTGTCTCAGTCTCCGAAAACGGCAAATACTTTTGTGGTTACCTCCCTGATAGTTTCTCCCAAAATAAGGAAATATAAAGGCTTTTACACAGCATTTTGCCTAGCAACAAAAATCATTGCAAAATATTCTATAGGGAACATCAGTGATCAACTGGTATTTGTTTGCATTAACTATAAATTCGTAGCATTCAACTTCACAATTTCCACAGTAATTGAACCACTGAACACAACCCCCATGAAATTACTTATGGTCCTTTCCCCACAAGAAAAATTTATTTTCCAAACTTTCAGCCACATTGAATATAGATCGTGACAACTTTTAAGCACACACAGGCAAAGCATGTTAGTATATTACATTATGTATACAATACAATTCTTATTATTACACACAAAAAAAAAATCTAAGTTTAGGGAAATGTCCTGCTGACAAAAGAGGGAGAGAGCGATTCCGGAAAAGGAATTTCGCTAGTCTGCAACTCAGTGCATCCATCAATTCTGGAAAATTGACAGAAGATCCTTACTCCTACGAAACTCAGAATCAATCAATAAGTAGAAAAAAGTAAATCCTGGCCACCTTGTTATGTACAATGAAAATATAAAATGGAAATTAGATATGGAGCCGGCTTTAAGTAAATGTGACCTCCCCCCCTCCCCAGAATATAACCACATTTCATGCAATGATAGAAGTAAGCACTTCTTTAAAACTGCAACAAATATTAAGAAAAAAATATTGTGCATGAGGATCCCTGTCCATTGGGCTCTTCCTTGCATGGCAGGCCAGAGGATGCCGATGCAGCATCACTGCTTCTGGTAGATAATAAAAAAAAATTCACATAAATTCAATTGTTGCTATATACAAGGTTCATACACATTCAAAGAAAAAAAAAATTCCAGGGGCTTTTCCAGTTTATCAGAAAATTCCATGAACTTAAATGTTTGCTAGTAGTGTCAACCGCCAAGTAATAGAAAATCCTCCAATTCCTTCATCCTATCCTACGCGAAGGGGCTCGAAGAACTAGGGGTACGGGGTCATGACCTAGTGGATTACAACAGCTAGGAGCAGGTGACAAATATCCCAGGGACACAGCCCTGACCCCGGTTTGAAGGTTTCACAAGGACGAGTTTATCCCACTTTTTGTCTCATTGGAATATGTGGGCAGTGAAAAACATCGATAAATGAGTTGTTTGGACTCTAGGGTCAAGTTACAGATAGAAAGAAAGTCTGACAACATGGGAAGCAGAACGTTTACAATTTTGTCCTCTCCGTGGAGAGGAAAATTGAATCAAACTGAGACAGAGACATAGGAAGGTGCATTTCACCAGCCCCCACCACGGAATTTTTTAATTTTTCAGACACCATTCGTTTGTACCACGTATGAACCGGAATGAACTCGGTTTTTTTCGTTTGAACCGCAAAAGTTTTGGAGATATTTAAAAAACAAAGTGGGGGGCTGGTGAAACGATAGCCCCCACCATGGAATTTTTAAATTTTTTTTGCACCATTCGTTTGTACCACGTATGAACCGGAATGAACTCAATTTTTTTTTCGTTTGAACCGCAATAGTTTTTGAGTTATTTAAAAAACAAAGTGGGGGGGCTGGTGAAATGGTACCCCCAAAAAATAGATATTTCAAATTTCAGCATAGCCATTCGTTAATAAATCGTATGAACCGGAATGAACTCCATTTTCATCGTTTGAACCACAATAGTTTTTGAGATATTTAACAAATAATATTGAGAATTTGCATATAAATATAGGAGGCAGACCATTTCACCAGCCCCCACCATAGAAATTCAAAATTTCGAAATAGCCATTCGTTAGTAAATCGTATGAACCGGAATGAACTCCATTTCTATCGTTTGAACCACAATAGTTTTTGAGATATTTAACAAATAATATTCAGAATTTGCATATATACAGAAAGACCGACCATTTCACCAGCCCCCCACCATGGAAATTCAAAATTTCAAAATAGGCATTCGTTAGCAAATCGTGTGAACTGAAAAGAACTAAATTTTCATCGTTTGAACCGCAATAGTTTTTGAGATATTTAAAAAATAATGTTACAGGCCTATCATTTCACCCCCTCATCATGGAAATTCAAAATTCCGAAATAGCCATTCGTTAGTAAATCGTACGAACAGGAACGAACTCCATTTTTATCGTTTGAACCGCAATAGTTTTTGAAATATTTAATAAATAATAGAATTTACATATACGCACAGAGACCGACCATTTCACCAGCACCCCACCCCCATGGAAATTCAAAATTTCAAAATGGCCATTCGTTAGCAAATCGTATGAACCGAAAAGAACTCCATTTTCATCGTTTGAACCGCAATAGTTTTTGAGATATTTAAAAAAGAATGTCACAGGCCTACACCATTTACCCCCCTTCATCATGGAAATTCCAAATTCCGAAATAGCCATTCTCTAGTAAATCGTATGAACAGGAATGAACTCCATTTTTATCGTTTGAACCGCAATAGTTTTTGAGATATTTAAAAAATAATAGAATTTACATATACGCACAGAGACCGACCATTTCACCAGCCCCCCACCCCCATGGAAATTCAAAATTTCAAAATAGCCATTCGTTAGCAAATCGTATGAACCGAAAAGAACTCCATTTTCATCGTTTGAACCGCAATAGTTTTTGAGATATTTAAAAAAGAATGTCACAGGCCTACGCCATTTACCCCCCCCCCTTCATCATGGAAATTCAAAATTCCGAAATAGCCATTCGTTAGTAAATCGTATGAACAGTAATGAACTCCATTTTTATCGTTTGAACCGCAATAGTTTTTGAGATATTTAAAAAATAATATTGAGTTTTTGCATATATACAGAGAGACCGACCATTTCACCAGCCCCCACCATGGAAATTCAAAATTTCAAAATAGCCATTCGTTAGCAAATCGTATGAACCGAAAAGAACTCCATTTTCATCGTTTGAACCGCAATAGTTTTTGAGATATTTAAAAAAGTATGTCACAGGCCTACACCATTTACCCCCCCCCCCTTCATCATGGAAATTCAAAATTTCAAAATAGCCATTCGTTAGCAAACCGTATGAACCGAAAAGAACTCTATTTTCATCGTTTGAACCGCAATAATTTTTGAGATATTTAAAAAAGAGTGTTACAGGCCATTTCATCCCGCCTCCCCCCCCCCTCATCATGGAAATTTAAATTCCGAAATAGCCATTTCTTAGTAAATCGTATGAACTGAAAAGAACTCCATTTTCATCGTTTAAACCGCAATAATTTTTGAGATATTTAAAAAAGAATGTTACAGGCCATTTCATTCCCCCTCCCCCCTCATCATGGAAATTCAAAATTCCGAAATAGCCATTCGTTAGCAAATCGTATGAACTGAAAAAGAACTCCATTTTCATCGTTTGAACCGCAGTAATTTTTGAGATATTTAAAAAAGAATGTTACAGATCATTTCATCCCCCTCCCCCCTTATCATGGAAATTTAAAATTCCGAAATAGCCATTCGTTAGTAAATCGTATGAACAGGAATGAGCTCCATTTTTATCGTTTGAACCGCCATAGTTTTTGAGATATTTAAAAAATCATATTGAGAATTTGCACATATACAGAGAGACCGACCATTTCACCAGCCCTCCACCCCCATGGAAATTCAAAATTTCAAAATAGCCATTCGTTAGCAAATCGTATGAACCGAAAAGAACTCCATTTTCATCGTTTGAACCGCAATAGTTTTTGAGATATTTAAAAAAGAATGTCACAGGCCAACACCATTTACCCCCCCCCCCCTTCATCATGGAAATTCAAAATTCCGAAATAGCCATTCGTTAGTAAATCGTATGAACAGGAATGAACTCCATTTTTATCGTTTGAACCGCAATAGTTTTTGAGATATTTAACAAATAATGTTACAGGCCTACCATTTCACCCCCTCCCCCCTCATCATGGAAATTCAAAATTCCGAAATAGCCATTCGTTAGTAAATCGTATGAACAGGAATGAACTCCATTTTTATCGTTTGAACCGCAATAGTTTTTGAGATATTTAAAAAAGAATGTCACAGGCCAACACCATTTACCCCCTCTTCATCATGGAAATTCAAAATTCCGAAATAGCCATTCGTTAGTAAATCGTATGAACAGGAATGAACTCCATTTTTATCGTTTGAACCGCAATAGTTTTTGAGATATTTAACAAATAATGTTACAGGCCTACCATTTCACCCCCTCCCCCCCTCATCATGGAAATTCAAAATTCCGAAATAGCCATTCGTTAGTAAATCGTATGAACAGGAATGAACTCCATTTTTATCGTTTGAACCGCAATAGTTTTTGAGATATTTAACAAATAATGTTACAGGCCTACCATTTCACCCCCCCCCCCCCTCATCATGGAAATTCAAAATTCCGAAATAGCCATTCGTTAGTAAATCGTATGAACAGGAATGAACTCCATTTTTATCGTTTGAACCGCAATAGTTTTTGAGATATTTAAAAAATAATATTGAGTTTTTGCATATATACAGAGAGACCGACCATTTCACCAGCCCCCCACCATGGAAATTCAAAATTTCAAAATAGCCATTCGTTAGCAAATCGTAGGAATCGAAAAGAACTCCATTTTCATCGTTTGAACAGCAAAAATTTTTGAGATATTTAAAAAAGAATGTTACAGGCCATTTCATCCCCCCCCTTCATCATGGAAATTCAAAATTCCGAAATAGCCATTCGTTAGTAAATCGTATGAACAGGAATGAACTCCATTTTTATCGTTTGAACCGCAATAGTTTTTGAGATATTTAACAAATAATGTTACAGGCCTACCATTTCACCCCCCTCATCATGGAAATTCAAAATTCCGAAATAGCCATTCGTTAGTAAATCGTATGAACAGGAATGAACTCCATTTTTATCGTTTGAACCGCAATAGTTTTTGAGATATTTAAAAAATAATATTGAGTTTTTGCATATATACAGAGAGACCGACCATTTCACCAGCCCCCCACCATGGAAATTCAAAATTTCAAAATAGCCATTCGGTAGCAAATCGTATGAACCGAAAAACTCCATTTTCATCGTTTGAACCGCAATAGTTTTTGAGATATTTAAAAAAGTATGTCACAGGCCTACACCATTTACCCCCCCCCTTCATCATGAAAATTCAAAATTTCAAAATAGCCATTGCTTAGCAAATCGTATGAACCGGAAAGAACTCTATTTTTGTCGTTTGAACCGCAATAATTTTTGAGATATTTAAAAAAGAATGTTACAGGCCATTTCATCCCCCTCTCCCCCTCATCATGGAAATTAAAAATTCCGAAATAGCCATTCGTTAGCAAATCGTATGAACTGAAAAGAACTCCATTTTCATCGTTTGAACCGCAATAATTTTTGAGATATTTAAAAAAGAATGTTACAGGCCTACACCATTTCCCCCCCCCCTCCCTTCATCATGGAAATTCAAAATTTCAAAATAGCCATTCGTTAGCAAATCGTATGAACCGAAAAGAACTCCATTTTCATCGTTTGAACCGCAATAGTTTTTGAGATATTTAAAAAAGTATGTCACAGGCCTACACCATTTACCCCCCCCCCCCTTCATCATGGAAATTCAAAATTTCAAAATAGCCATTCCTTAGCAAATCGTATGAACCGAAAAGAACTCTATTTTTGTCGTTTGAACCGCAATAATTTTTGAGATATTTAAAAAAGAGTGTTACAGGCCATTTCATCCCCCTCTCCCCCTCATCATGGAAATTAAAAATTCCGAAATAGCCATTCGTTAGCGAATCGTATGAACTGAAAAGAACTCCATTTTCATCGTTTGAACCGCAATAATTTTTGAGATATTAAAAAAGAATGTTATAGGCCATTTCATACCCCTCCCCCCTCATCATGGAAATTTAAAATTCCGAAATAGCCATTCGTTAGCAAATCGTATGAACTGAAAAGAACTCCATTTTCATCGTTTGAACCGCAATAATTTTTGAGATATTAAAAAAGAATGTTATAGGCCATTTCATCCCCCTCCCCCCTCATCATGGAAATGTAAAATTCCGAAATAGCCATTCGTTAGCGAATCGTATGAACTGAAAAGAACTCCATTTTCATCGTTTGAACCGCAATAATTTTTGAGATATTAAAAAAGAATGTTATAGGCCATTTCATCCCCCTCCCCCCTCATCATGGAAATTTAAAATTCCGAAATAGCCATTCGTTAGCAAATCGTATGAACTGAAAAGAACTCCATTTTCATCGCTTGAACCGCAATAATTTTTGAGATATTAAAAAAGAATGTTATAGGCCATTTCACCCCCCCCCCTCATCATGGAAATTCAAAATTCCGAAATAACCATTCGTTAGTAAATCGTATGAACAGGAATGGACTCCAGTTTTATCGTTTGAACCGCAATTGTTTTTGAAATATTTAATAAATAATATTGAGAATTTGCATATATACAGAGCCCGACCATTTCACCCCCCCCCTCATGGAAATTCAAAATTTCAAAATAGCCATTCGTTAGCAAATCGTGTGAACCGAAAAGAACTCCATTTTCTTCGTTTAAACCGCAATAGTTTTTGAGGTATTGAAAAAAGGATGTTACAAGCCTACACCATTAACCCCCCCCCCTCACCATGGAATTCGAAATTTCATAGCCATTCGTTAGTAAATCGTATGGCCGCCCCGGTGGCTCAGTGGTCTAAGGCGTTGGCCTCTGATCATTCGTCCGTAAGGGGTCCGGGTTCGAATCCCGGTCAGGCATGGATGTTGTGATTGTCTTACGGCACTGGATCTCTCCCTTCCCTGGAACCAGTGACCCTAAATTGGGAACGGGCGACTGCTTATAGCCCATTGAGTTGCTCACGGTGGTCATTAAACCTCCAATCAAAAAAAAAATCGTATGAACCGAAAATAACTCCATTATTATCGTTTGAACCGCAATAGAGTTTGACATACCTACAAAAAAAAGGATTCAGAAAATATGGAGCCGACAATTCCCCCCATGTAATTTCAAAATTTCAAAATGACCATTCGTTAGTAAATCGTATGAACCGGGAAAACTCTGTAAGAGCGAACGTGTCGTCACGTGACTTAGCGCCGCCTCCTACTTAAGTATCCGAGGAGCACGCGCAGCGGGCTCACAACAAGCAGAGAGTTCGTTTACTCTTCCCGGAAGTACACACTCTCTCTCTCTCTCACTCTGTTCGAGCGAACAAACGAAACCTCCCCCACTTTACTATATATATATCTGTGAATCGGGGAGGCAGAGCGACAACAGCTGGTTATACCGAAGTTTATCCACTTTCAGACATAATTTGAAAAGAACGCTTGGTTAACACATATACGAAACACTTATTCTTCATCAACTAGAATTTTGATGGCGGCGGATTACTCGCTCTTGAAAGTGACCTCGTTATGACTGGACCTGGCAAAGATCGTGGAACGCGCAAGATAAGGTGATCGAATTCTGTAGAAATCTCACCCTGCGTTGGCGTCCTAACTTAGGGTCTCCTTGACACTAGATATACCTCTATCTTATCGATGCTTCAGGACTAGTCTTCTAGCTATCCTTCTCTAATCGATGCTTCAGTGGACTGTACTAAGTCAGTAATTCAGTAGTATATCATCAGCTACTCTACCGGTATCCCTGACTCGGGTAGATTCCTTCTGTAGCGGCGACCTACTTCATCTAGGTCGGTGCCCGCTCTTTCCCCGTGGACTGCGAGAGCCCACCACACCATCCACGCAAACGCGTTCCTTTCTATCGGAGGACTATCACCTTCGCTCTCCGAAGACAGACTGCTCCAACAGGTCCACTCGGAGCGACCTCTTCGCTCCCCCCTTCACGCTGCTCCTTCTTCAAGGGCGACGGCGCTGACCTTCAACATGCTGCTCTCCTCTCGCGCCACGTGTCACCTCTCGCGCCCTTCACCTGCCCCATCCCTAGTCGTTTTCCGGGAATCGGGCTCCTAGACCTTTAAATCTACCTTGCGCATTCCTCGCTTATCCTCAGGCTATACATTATTGAGTGCCTCCTTCCGAGAAAGCAATCCTATCGTCGTAGTACATCCGTAGCAATACAATACACATTGTTATACCTATACAAAAGAGTATGTCTGCATTTCAGACTTGTATGCGCCTAGTGAAAATGAACAATGTATCTGTGAAAGTCACAGCGTCCTTGGCGATACTTTCAGTTCGTAGAACAAGTCCTCGCCCTTTCTAAGGCGTGAGAACCTGAAGTCTTTTGTCATACATCTCGCCTCCCCCCCAAGGATTAAACATATTTACGAATTCTCTGTCGCCATTTTGGGAACTTGCGATGTTTTCTTTGGTCAAAAAAAAACCACATAATGTTTATCATTGAAATGAATTAACATCGTTAATGTGTCCGTTCTTACAAACTCCATGTTTATTTTTTCAACCCCGATAGTTTTTGAGATGTTTAAAAATGTTCCACGATTTCAGCTGCCCCCACCCCCACCCCCGGACATTTCCTGTTTCAGAATAGCTATTCGTTAGCATCGTGTGAACCGGAAGGAGCTACATCTTTATCATTCGAATCTGGATAGTTTCTGAGATATTTGTATAAAGGGTAATGGATAATGATGAAGAAGTAATTTATTTTCAAAAAGTCTTGTATTCGTTCCTGTCATTATCTTAAAGATCTCTCCGTTTCTAGCTTTGAACCGCAGCAGTTGAAAAGACATTCCAAAAAGAACGTGACGGTTTCAACATTTCTTCAATGTGTCTCAAGGACCAGAACACAAGAGAACGGGAAAACGCATGGCATAGTAAAACAGCCAAAATCTCGGAGCTGAAACAAACGACGCAATCCAGTCTGTAGTAAACATACAGTACAAGGCATCACAGAAAGAAAGGGAGCATGGCAGAGGCACAAAGCAGTCCGTTACATTACAATCGTGCGCTGTAGTCGGTGGCAGATACAACACGAGGCAAAGCACACAGGGAACAGTCACTGAGCAGAGAAACGGCTGAGCCAGCAAATAGAGAAAGCACCATACCTGGAACCAGGGAGCAACATGATGAGTAGAAAACCCAGGAACTATTCCTTCTTCCTTTTAAGGAAAAAACGAAATTATTGGTGCGAAATTATTGCTGTCCATCTGTGGTTATTGGGCGCCATCCTCCGACAAAAAGAGAAATAATGGTACTAATGCCACATTGAAAAGAAAAACATTAAGGAAAAACTATTACTTTCTTTAAAATTGGCATTTTCTGTCTAACAGTGGCATAGCAGTTAGACATACTATACAAAACATAGCAGGGTAGGAAGCAACACATGGCACTCCGGGAAAATCGGGCAGGGGGCATGCTTGAACCACAGAAAAAGAGAAGCAGAACGAACGGTGCGAAGCAGTTGGTGATGGTCATGTAAAGCGGATGCAGGCAGGACATCGTAAGACAAAACACACAGAAAAAGGTCACAAAGCAGAATGATGAGGGGAAAAAAACGAGGCACGAGAGAAAACACTTCACAAAGAGGAGAACGAAACAACAAGGGCTCAAAGAGACAGGGAGAAACATAGCTAAGAAAACACAACAGAAATCAATCATCAAACAAAACCACACAGGAGCTAATCAGGTGGACACCGAAGAAGGAGACGATGTTGAGCATGACAAATGAAGTGGTCAAGACAACCATAGTAACATTCAACTTCCGGGTAAGAGCCCGAAAGGTGAAAAAATGCAAAGTAAAAAGCGCTAAGATTGTCAACCAGAGATGAGTAAACTTCCGGATCGTTGGAAGCAATAAAGTGATTAAGGGTAGCATCGTGAGAAGAGTCAAAGAACAATGGGAAAGCGGCATCTAGAGAAAGAGTCTGCGTAAACTCGGGAACAACTTGAAGGCGAGCAACAAGATCAGGCACAACAGAGGGACTGTCAAGAACGCGAGCAAAAGTGACGGCAGCAGGATCAGGAGCGGAGCCTTGCGAAGAACGATGAGGAGGAGACATAACCACAGCAGCACGCTTAGCGCGAATCTTGCGATTAGACCGATGACGACGCTTCTTATTAGGAGCAATACCAGTAGGGAAATGTTGACGAAGAGGACGAAGAGGACGAGACGACGTAGAAGGAACAACAGGCGGCGTCTCGGGAATCTGGCGAGGTGAATAGGGTACAAAGTCGGATGACACATGTAAGGTGGTAGCTGCAGGAACAACAGAAGCCGGAGAGGGTGGGGTTTCAAACGAGACTAGAAGAGGAGCTGTGCGAAAGAGCGGGGACAGACCATGGCGACCAGAAGGTGAAACAAAGACAACGGCACTAGAAGCATCAGAAGAGCCCCGAGAAGGTGAAAAGGGCGGACAGCACACCGGAGTACTGGAACCAGTGGAGGAAAGATGAGCGTCTGAGGGTGGCGTAGCCGACGTACGCAGCTGCGATGGTGGAGCAGAAAATTCCGGGATCGAGATAGACGAGGTGACTTGCGAAAACAAAGAAGGCAGCACCTGAACAGGCGGAGAAGGTGCAGCAACAGGATGTGACAAAGCGCAAACATCAGACGATGAAAAAGAAAGAAATACAGACGAAGGCACCGAAACAGGAGCAGTAGATCCAGATGTACCCACAACAGACGATGCTGGCGAGGAAGGAAAAAGACCAACGGAGGCAGATGATGGAGATGGAGACTAAGAAGGTTTGAACTGATCAGGCGAAAGCGTGGTAACTGGAAGCGAAGAAAGAGGTTCTGTGACGGGAACTTGAGCAGCCGTTGAAGAAGACTAGGAAGAAATGAGGGGGCATTGCGAGAAATGGTGACCAGGCTGTTTACATGAGATGCAATGATAGGCAGTGAATACGTTGAATGCGACGTTGTGATGACAACAAATCACCAGAAAAGTTGTGGGGCAGTAAGAAACAGTCTGTGTCAGGGAAAAAAACTAAGTCTTGGCGGCGGAAGCCAAAATAAGGACGATCACCTTGATCAACATGGGCGGCGGGTATCTTGCGGATATCACCAAGAACGCGGCCACACCGAGAAGGAAAAGCATGTAAAAACTCATCGGAAACGTCCGGAGGTACAGGTTACAAATTAAGAAAAACGGGAGAATGTGCAAGGAGGATAGGGACCAAGCTATGATCTCCAACGGAAAGGCTAGTCGATAGGACTTGAGGAACAAACTCAGGTGAAAAAATATATACAAGAATGGACTTAGGCTTGCTGGCGAAATGTGTAATTGCACCGGAAGGGAGAAACGACAATGCAGACATACACTGTATAGACGTGCAACTTGACATTGGGTAAGGCGTCGAACTTGACACTTAAACTAAGAGTTGAAAGCATTGTACGTGTGCAATAAGCGTGGAACCTTGACATGAAATATAAGAGTCCAAGGCTGTCGCGAGGAAAGTCGGATACGTTGAACACGGATCTGTAGCAGGATGAGGAGAAGAGCAGTCCTGGGACGCATCCAACACACTTGGAGGACAAGTCATCGAAGCAGCACATAGTGACGTGAGAGGGAAATAGAATTTAGAAACAGAAGCACAGGCCATGGACAATGTGTAGAAATGCACGGCGAAGGGCACACAGATCCACTATAACAAGGTGGGGCACCAGGAAGGCGATCAGCATACCGAAGAAGGCAGCGCAGAGAACCACTGTCAATGGGTGGAACACAAGGAAGGTAATCCACACACCGGTGAAGGCAGCGCAGAGAACCATTAACGATTATTGGAGCGCAAACACGGAAGGCAAACGTAGACACAGCAGCAGGAAGGCTACTACATGCAGCAGACAGTTTTAGAGCAAAAAGTCAAGGCGAGTCACGATGGGCAGATTGTAAACAGGCCCAACGAGATGAATTGTAAACAGGCCCAACGAAATGAATTGTAAACAGGCCCAACGAAATGAATTGTAAACAGGCCCAACGAGATGAATTATAAAGGAATATCGGCAAAATATGCATGTACCAACTCGAAAGAATGACTAGGAAGAGAGCGCAGACATTCCTGCACGAGAGAAACACAAATTAATTCGGCGGTGGGCGCTAGATACAGGCGGAGCACAAAATGCAGAGCTCGAAAGGGCGTGGCCAGCAGAGCAACGTGACGGGATGCTGTGTGAGTCAAATATCGTACAAAGACAATTGTTTGGATGGGACCATTTCAAGAATGTTTGTTTTAAATTTAAGGGTGCATCTGCTTTGCACTTCCTTTCGACCGAAGCGTGTTAAAGTGGAAAAGTTTCCTGCACGTTCTTTGAAAACTAAAGGATGTACTTATACCTTCACTATATACATGTATCTGTCTGTATACGTTTATCTGTGTACCTCTAAGTCTGATTTCATATCAGCCTCTTTTTGCTTTGGGAAGCTAGAACAGTGAGAACGATGATCCTAGCATTTTAATCTTTATCTGATCCATAATTTCGCCGCCAAGAGCGAAATGCAAATTCCACCGATTTCAAAATATATTTTGCTTCATATCGTTGCTCAAAAATCAGATTGAAACACTTTCGACGCCTATTGAATGTACCATTTTTACGTACAACTTATTGTATCTTAATATTACCGAATTTTTCTGTTACGACGAGCAAATGCGTACATTACTGTTTGTGAAAATTGCAACGCCAAAAAAGAATCGCACTATTCAAAAGAAATTTATATCACAGATTCCTCATGTTGCAGGAGATAACTGATTTTATTTTTAGATCTATAGAAGATTTTGTCAATTCAAATCTCAGTACTATTTGTTCAGTTGCTGCCTACCAAAGATGTTAGGCAGCAACTGAACAAATAACTAGTATACGAATGAATAATTAATACACACAATTGACGTAGATTTGGGACATCAAACAGATGGCATGGCTCTTTCCACGGTTTTAAGTGAGTCACGGGAAAAGTATCATCGGCCGCCAACGGAAATCGAACCAAGGGTCTTCCAGTTACTCGCTGGACATGCTACCACTGCACCAATTGCTTCTTACCATCTTTGGGGAATTCCCACCATTGTGCGGGTCTCCAAGAAGCAACCAGTCATGTGGTTTGGCAATTAATCACATGTGAGTCTTTAGAATTCGAGGCCGCTGCGGTGCAGTGGTAGCATGTCCAGCGCGTAACTGGAAGACCCTGAATTCAATTCCCGGTGGCGGCCGATGATAGTTTTTCCGTGACTCACTTAAAAACGTGGAAAGAGAAATGACTTCTGTTTGATGTTCCTAATCCACGTCGATTGTGTGTATTAATGCATTACAATTACAGAGGCATCTGTGGCACGTAGTCCGGTCATCTTCAATAGCGCGTCGCACCGCTTCGTGCGGTGATACATGTTGCAATATGGTCCAGCATAGAGGCGAACAGACGCCTGATGTCCTGCTGAAGAGGGCCCACATTTGTTGGACGGTGTGCTCCAAATCCCGGATAGTGCGGCACAGAGTCAACCGGCGTTTCAACTGGTCCCACGCATGCTCGATAGAGGACATGTTCGGTGAGCGGGCATGCCATGGAACTGTATGGACATGACGTAGGCAGTCCTAGAAAACCCGAGCAGTGTGCGGGATGGCACTATCCTGCTGGTAAAGCGCACCTAGAATTCCGCCCAGGAGTGGGAGCACATGGGGCCATATGATCTCATCCACATACCGCTGGCCCGACAATGATCCACGTACCACTACTAGAGCTGATCGGCTATCGTAGGCAATAAACCATAAAGGCTCCCTAGACCGTAATGCCTGCAGTGGGGTAGGTGGGACGCTCGATAGCAAGGTTGGAATTGTGCCGTTGACCCCGGGACCTCCACACCCGGACACGATGATCATCTGTCCCCAAAACGAACCGACACCAATCTCTGAACACCACACGTCGCCAGTCTGTGGCGTTCCACGTTGCTCTCGCCTGGCACCATTGCAAACAGAGCCGGCGATGATCCGGTGTTAATGGCAGAACACGTAAGAGGCGCTGGGATCGCAGATTCGCTTCCGCGAGACTTCAGGAAATGGCTCGTTGGCACACAAGAGCCGCTACATTTGCCTGGGGAGAGGACAGGGTTCTCGTGGGATCCATTCGTGCCTGCCGTACGAACTGTCGATCCTCTCTACGGATGGTCCTCCGGGTTCGTTCGGAGACACCCGCCGTGCGGCAGTGCCGTCACGTGTCCACTGCTCCCAACACAGTCGGACGGTATGGTCAGAACGATCCACGTGGTGGGTTATACGGCGCGCCGACCGACCTGCTGTTTTCAGCCCGATGATCAGGCCTCTCTCAAAGCCCGTAAGTTGCGTACATCGACGTCTCTGGTGTCTACCCGGCATTCTTGTCACTCTATACTCTTGCTTGCGCCGGCCGGTGCTTTTCTCTTTCATGGGGCATTGACTACACGCCGGTTTATAAGGCTGCTGGTTCGTGCTAGCAGCGCCGCCACAAGGTGTGCGGTTATGCGCACTCGCACCAAACGCACCCTAGCTATTTGCAAAGTTTCGCGGTTGTAGCATGTTTTCTTCTAGGTGTGCAAATTTTTTGTCCACGAGTGTACAAGAAGCAAGTGGAAGAATTGAAACTTCACTCGCCCAAGCTTTCACCAGCTGTCTCACCGAAGGTAAGATTCCTGAGTATTGGGATAATGGTACAATGATCCTGCTACATAAAAAAGGTGACGTTGAGGATCTCAGGACCTACAGGCTCATCAGCCTCCTATCAGTTATTTATAAAATTTTCAATTAGGTTCTTTTACATCGCATAAAGGTAAAACTGGACATGGCTCAAGCAAGAGAAGAAGCTGAATTCAGGAGTGGCTACAGCACTGAAGATCATGTCCATGTACTTAGAGAACTAACTGAAAAAACAAGAGAGTATGAACTCCCATTATGCAAGGCTTCTATTGATTATAAAAAGGCCTTCGATTCCGTAAAACCATCAGCAGTTACAACTGCTTTGAAAACCTGCGGTATTGCAGATGCATACATTAGCATTATTAATAGTATCTCTGAAAATGCATTTGCAAAAGTTTGGATATTTGAGGAAGCAGCACTAATAAAAATTGGAAAGCTAGTGTGACAAAGTAAAATCATATCTCCCAAACTCTTTAATCCCACATAGCAAAATATTTTTTAATTACTGAACTGGGACAAAGAAAAAAAATTTATGCAGATAATTCAAATCACGTTCGTTTTGCTGATGACGTTGTCATTTTTGCAACTACGACTTCTGAACCGCAGAATACGATCCAGGAACTTGCTGACAAGAGTAAAGAAGTGGAATTAAAAATGAACTTTCAGAAGGCAAAAGTGACGTATATTGCTTTTACAAGAAACGAAGATTTATTTATTGGTGGTGAAAAGCTTGAGACAACCGATACCTACATTTATCTTGGGCAGCAGATATGAAGTAAGGATCACATTGATGATGAAATTAATCGGCGTGTAAAACTTGGATGGATAGTTTTTGGAAGAAGTAAAATTTTTACGAAAAGTATGCCATTGTGTCTTAAAAGATAAGGGTTTAATCAGTTCATCCTGCCAGTGCTTACGTATGGAGCAGAGACATGGACCTTCACTAAACAAGTTAGTAAAATAATGCAATGCATTGAATATGATACGCTTTCCAACATACCAGAAATAATTACTCAAGATATGAGAATAATGGCTGTGGAATAAATCTCGGTCCTGTGCCCTGACCTTTGATCCCATTTCGATGATATTCAACAGAACCGGTTCGGTATACCTCCGAAATAACATGATAACGTTTTGTCGCAATCGAAGCATTTTTACGTAAGTTATGATGCATAAGGACTATGGAATAGATCCCGCTCCTGTGTCCTAACCTTTGACCCTATTTTGTCCATTTTCTATAGGGTTTGTCCCCAGGTGGTTCCCTACCACATATTAAAATTTCACCGAAATCGAACCATTTTTACGTGAGTTATCATGCCGACAGACGGACTGACAGACGGACGGAAAACGCTGAAGCATATACGCTTCTTCAACCTACTGTTGGAAAGCGTAAAAAAGACAAACAAAGACTGCAGACAACGCAAAAAGCCCTGGAGAGAATCATGCTTGGTGTAAACAGGAAAGATAAGCAGACGGACTCATGGATAAGGAAAACGACAAGAGTTGACGACATCATGACCACAATGAAGTCACTGAAATGGTGAGGGCATGACATGTTGCTAGAAGAACGACCACCAACGGAAAACCGAAATTTTAGAATGAATTTCGAGGGACAGGAAAAGACCCAGAAGAAGACCCTATGATAGAATGATGCATGAAATTCGAAAGCATAGAGGTGTGTCGTCGAGGAGACACGCTCAAGACAGACAATTGTGGGAGAAACTTGGGGAGACCTTCATCCAGTAGTGGATTCAAAGATGATGATATATATATATCATTGTAAACCATTATCAATCCACTGCTGGACGAAAGTCTCCCCAAATTTTCTCCACAACGGTCTGTCTTGTGCCAGTCTCCTCCATGTCACTCCCGCATACTTTCGAATTTCATCCACCCATCTCCATGTGGTCTTCTTCTGGGTCTTTCCTGTCCCTTGGAATCCAATACAAAATTTCGGCTGTCCATCGATGGTCTGTCCTTCTGGCAGTATGTCCAGCCCATTGTCATTTCAGGGATTTTCTCTGATCATGGTGTCTTCCACTCTCGTCATTTTTCGGATTCACGAGTTCCTCTTCTTATCTCTCCTGGTTACACCAAGCATGCACGTGTCCATGCTGCTTTGAGTTGTCTGCAGCCTTTGTATGTCTCTTTTAGTTAAGGTCCACGTCTCTGCACCATACGTAAGCACTGGAAGGATGCATTGATCAAACACTTTTCTTTTAAGACATAATGGCATATTGCTCTTAAAAATTATGATGTTTCTTCAAAAAGCTCTCCAGGCAAGTTTTGTACGCCGATTAATTTCTTCATCAATGTGACCCTCACTTGATATCTGCTGTCCAAGATAAACGTACGTGCCTGTTATCTCCAGCTTATCTCCATCAATCGATAAATCTTCATTTCTTGTAAAAGCATTGAACATCACTTTTCTCTTCTGGAAGTTCATTTTTAATCCCACTTCTTTACTCTTGTCAGCAAGTTCCTGGATCATACTCTGCAGCTCTGATGGGGTAGTTGCAAAAATAACTACGTTATCAGCAAAACGAAGGTGGGTTAGATAATCTCCATTAATCTTTATCCCTTTGTTTTCCCAGTTCAGTATTGAAAGACCTTTTCCAATGTGGCAATAAAGAGCTTCGGAGATATGGTGTCACCTTGTCTCACTCCCTTTCCAATTTTTATGTGTGTTGTATTTTCAAACAGCCGAAAATTTGCACTTGCATTTTCATAGATGTTATTAATAATATTAATGTATGCATCTTCAATACCGCAGGATTTCAGAGCCATTGTAACTGCTGATGGTTTCACCGAATCAAAGGCTTTTTCATAATCGATAAAAGCCATGCACAATGGAAGTTCATATTCTTTCGCTCTTTCAATTAGTTCTCTCAGTACGTGCATATGATCTATTGTGCTGTAGCCACTCCTGAATCCAGCTTGTTCTCTCGGTTGAGCCATGTTCAGTGTTACCTTTAAGCGGTGTGAAAGAACTTTAGTGAAGATTTTATAAACCACTGATAGGAGGCTGATAGGTCTGTAGTTCCTGAGATCCTCAATGTCACCTTTTTTATGTAGCAGGATCATTGTAGCGTTGTTCCAATCCTCAGGAATCTTCCCTTCATTAAGGCATCGAGTGAAAATTTGGGCGAGTACTGTTTCAATTTCTCCACTTGCTTCTTGTATGGTGTCTACAGTAATTCCATCTTCTCCTGGAGCTTTCCCCCGCTTCATGTTCTTGATTGCATGCGCATCTTATGCTGGGAGGACTGGAAGAACTCTGGTACTGGTACCTTTCATGATGTCTGGAGAACATGTATCATCCCTTTTATATAATTTGGAGTAGAAATCTTTCACTCTTGTCAAAATTTCGCCTCTATTTCTTGTTACAGAACCATCTTCTTTTCTCAGTGCCATAATCTGTTTTCTTCCCTTACTGAGGGGTCGCTTTGCTATCTTTAGGCTTTGGTTGTTTTCAATTGCTTTCCTCACTAGTTCGCAGTTGAATTTCCTTACGTCTTTAGTGATAATTTTTTGTACTGTCTTGCATAGCTCTATATATTCCACTTTGGAAGTCACATCTTCTTTAGTTGTCCTCATCTCTCTTCTTTTTTGCATCAACATTTTGGTTTTTCCTGATAATTTGTTCACATGCAACTTGTTCTTAGACCCAGCTCATTTTGTTGGTGTTTCCATAAGAGTTTTGGTTACTTTTCTGTTAACTTCAGAAATATCCACTTCTTCCGATGTTAGGCGTTCTAAAGCAGAGAATCTGTTCTTCAGTTCCAACTTAAAGGTATTATGGTGCTTTTTAAGGTTGGTTATGTCAATACATTATGTTTGTCTTATGAGCTTGCCACGTTCGAGTTTAGAGTTGAGGTGGATCTTACATCTCACCAATCTATGGTCACTACCTGTGTTGAACTTGTTCAGCACACTGCAGTCTTCGTTGACGAATTTTTTGTTACACATAATAAAATCAATTTCACTTGTTATCCCATTTGGATGTCTCCATGTCCATTTCCCGTGTGGCTTTTTCTTGAAAAATGAGTTCAAGATGAGAAACCCTTCTGCCTCTGCAAACTCAACGAGAGTATTTTCACGCTGGTTTCTGTTGCCGTGAGCGAATTTACCTCCTGAAGTTTCATTCTGTTGCCATTGCCCTATTTTTGCATTGAAATCTCCCATAATTATCTTCAAGTGGTGCTTACCTTTATTATTTAGATGACAAATTTCCTCATAAAATTCTTCAATTTCTTCTTCAGGATGACTTGTGGTGGGTGCATAAGTTTGAATAATCTGAGCCTTGTATCTTCTCAAGAGTTGGATAACGAGTCGCGCAGTTCTGTCAGAGGCACTTTCAACTTCTACAACTTTATCCTTCAGTTTCTTGTTTATTATAAATCCAACACCACTAGTTCTGCCAGTATGTGTCCCACGATAGTAGAGGAGATGTCCATTTTTCCGTTCAATGAGATCTTCTCCTTTTCTCCTTACCTCACTTAGCCCGACGATGTCCCACTTGATCCTTTGTAGTTCCTCTTCCAATTCAAGAAGCCTTGAATCAGGAGATAGGGAGCATCCATTGTAAGTAGCCAAGGTCAGCATCAGATGGCAGCCTAGTCCGGTCCTCCAAGGATTCTTAGCACCCTCTGCCTTCATGTCGCACTGGCCGCTGCCTTGGCCAGGTACATTCGAGCTGCCGGAGACTGAGGGCCAAGATTTAAGTTGTAGAGTCATTTTGGAGGGGTTTGGCCATAACTCACCACGCTGGCCAAGCGGGTTGGTGAGTGTGGGATAGCATTTTCTCTAATCCCGATGGTATAGTTATACCGCTATTGGCGGTCGTCAGAGCCCCTTTAGTGGGAACAGGATGCACCACGAGAAGGCGGGGTTGACATTTGTCAAGGAGAGGCTGTGATGTTACGCATCACCGGACCTTACATTCCACACACACACACATATATATATATATATATATATATATATATATATGACACCATATCTCCGAAGCTCTTTAATGCCACATTGGAAAATGTCTTTCAATCACTGAACTGGGAAAACAAAGGGATAAAGATTAATGGAGATTATCTAACCCACCTTCGTTTTGCTGATGACGTAGTCATTTTTGCAACTACCCCATCAGAGCTGCAGAGTATGATCCAGGAACTTGCTGACAAGAGTAAAGAAGTGGGATTAAAAATGAACTTTCAGAAGACAAAAGTGATGTTCAATGCTTTTACAAGAAATGAAGATTTATCGATTGATGGAGAAAAACTGGAGATAACAGATACATATGTTTATCTTGGACAGCAGATATCAAGTGAGGGTCACATTGATGAAGAAATTAATCGGCGTACAAAACTTGCCTGGAGAGCTTTTGGAAGAAACAGCATAATTTTCAAGAGCAATATGCCATTATGTCTTAAAAGAAAAGTGTTTGATCAATGCATCCTTCCAGTGCTTACGTATGGTGCAGAGACGTGGACCTTAACTAAAAGAGACATACAAAGGCTGCAGACAACTCAAAGTAGCCTGGAGAGGTGCATGCTTGGTATAACCAGGAGAGATAAGAAGAGGAACTCGTGGATCCGAAAAATGACGAGAGTGGAAGACATCATGATCAGAGTTAAATCCCTGAAATGGCAATGGGCTGGACATACTGCCAGAAGGACAGACCATAGATGGACAGCCGAAATTTTAGATTGGATTCCAAGGGACAGGAAAAGACCCAGAAAAAGACCACATGGGAGATGGGTGGATGAAATTCGTAAATATGCGGGAGTGACATGGAGGAGACTGGCACAAGACAGACCGTTGTGGAGGAAACTTGGGGAGACCTTCGTCCAGCAGTGGATTGATAATGGTTGACAATGATGATGATGATGATGATATATATATATATATAAACGAACGAAAAGTTACATCCGCAGGTGTGGCAGAATTAACACGCATCCCATTGCTTGGGAAGACGACGCATCCCATCGCTGGGAAAGACGACGCATACCGTCTGGAAAAAGGAACTTTAGTTTCTCCTTGAATCATTTGGATATGTCAACATGAAAGTCACATGTTGACAGATCCGGGCTATAGGCTGGGTGGTGCAGAACCTCTCACCCTTTCCGTGCTAACGCATCCTGCATAATGTGTGCAACAGAATCACACCACGCGAAAGCATGCCAGGTCACCCATTCTTGATTGCTTTATGCAGCTTGTCCACTGTGTCGATGTAGTGGTTGGCATTGCTGTTCACGTGAGGCTCTTTAAAGTCCACCAACAAAAGCCCTTCAGCATAACCTCCCCGACGGAGTCCTGTGACTTGAATTTTATGTGTTTTGGTGATCCGGGATGTTTCCATTGCATGCTCGCTGGTTTGCTGGATGGCTCAAAGCCGTGGCACCGCGATTCGTCACCTGCCACTATGCGCGATATAAATGCATCACCCTCTGCTTTGTAACGCAGCAAGTGGTTCAAACTCCAACCCATACATTCTTCCTTATGGTGGTCAGTCAGCATCCGCGGGATTAATTGTAAACATACTTTCCGATATTGCAGTATCTTCGTAACCACAGTTTGAACTGTAACAAATGTCATAGCAAAGTCCTCCGTTTGCGAACGTCAGCCCCGACGACGGTTTTACATGCATTTCTTTCTCGGTGTGGGCGCATTGTTTGTGTTATTCGCACGCTCCCCGCCGATCAAGGTGATCGTCCTTATTTAGGCTTCCGACGCCAAGCCTTAATTCTCTTCCCTGATATGGACTCCATTACTTCCTGCCCCACTGTTTTCCAGGTGCTCTGTGTTCATCACAACGTCGTTATAAACGTGTTCACTGCGTATCATTGCTTCTCATGTAAAACGCCTGGTCATCATCGCTTGCAGTGTCCGCTCACCTCTTCTTGTTCTTCCTCAACGGCTGCTCAAGTGCCCATCACAGAACCCCCTTCTTCACTTCCGGTCACCACGCCTGCGCTTGTTTCGCTTCCACCTTCTTAGTCTCCATCTCGATTGTCGTTGCCTTCCTCTGCAGGTCTTTTTCCTTCTCCACTAGCGTTGCCTCTTGTGGATACATATGGATCTACTGCTCCTGCTTCGGTGCCTTCGTCTGTCTTGCTTTCTTCTTCGTCGTCTGTTGTCTGTGCTTTGTCACATCCCGTTGCCAACCTTTCTCCGCCTGTTCAGGTGCTGCCTTCTTTGTTTTCGCACGTCACCTCGTCAATCCCAACCCCGGGATTCTCTGCTCCATCATCTTCGCTGTGTACGTCAGCTTCGCCACCCTCAGACGCTCATCCTTTCTTCAGCCGTTCCAGTACTCCGGTGTGCTCTCCGCCCGTTTCACCTTCTCCGAGCTCTTCTGATGCCTCTAGTATTGTTGCCTTCCTTTCGATTTCTGGTCCCGTGATCGGTCCCCGCTTTCCAGCACAGCTACTCTTCTGGATTTGTGTGAAGCCTTACCTTCACCAGCTCCTGTTGCCCCATCAGTTGCCTCTTTGCTTGCGTTATGCGCACATGATCCAGATCTTCCTTGTCAGACTTCTCACTTGCTGTCGGTTACTCCTTCACCACGTCCCTGTTGGTATTGCTTCTAATAAGAAGTGCCGTCGTCGCTCTAATCGAGAGACTCGTACTAAGCGAACCGCGGTCGCTCAGCCTTCTCTTCATCGTTCTTCAGGTTCCGCTCCTAATTCTACTGTTGCTGCTTACGCCGACCTTATTGGTACTCCCTCCGTTTCCACTGCAATTGTCGCTCGCCTCCAAGCTGTCCCTGGGTATTCGAAGATTCTCTTCCCAGATGCTGCCAACCCTTGTTCTTTGCCTCTTCTTGTGACGCTGGTTTGGATCCCCTTCTTGACTCCCATGATCCAGCTGATTACTCGAATATGGTCGGGGATATTCGCTGCTTCCTCCAAGTTTTCGTTGACCTCACGAGATCTTACCCCTGAGATATTTCGTTATTAAAGTTTTCTTAATTGCTACCTTGGTGATACTCAAAATCGCCTCATTGATCTGGTTCTGACCGATTAGTTTCTGTCTGCACTTGCATGATGTTTCGCTTCCTGCCGTCTTTGCCTTGCTGCTGTTCCGTCTTACTCCTTTGCATGTTTCTGGTATGCGTTGTACCCAACCTTTTTCTTTCCGTTGTATCCTATGTACCGCCATGTTTTCTCCACATCTCGGTTCTTTCAAACATCCGCCCGGTGCCTACTTCCGTGAACCCGTCACATTGTTTTGTTCACAGAGCTTCTTCCTGTGTGCATTGTTATGCGCGATTCTTCTCTTATACCTTTCGTCACTGTCCTGGATTGCCCTATGTTGCTGTTCGCACCCAGTTAGTTTTTTCAGGTGTTTTTCCTGTCTCGTCGAGTATTTGTCTTATGTCATGCCATGTGCCTCAGCATACCTTCTACTGTTGTGCTACGTTACTTGCTCATCCAGTGTGACTCATCTCGTCAGATACTTACCGTTATTGCTTTGCCTCATGCTAATTGATTGTCCCATACTGTTACCTACACCATGCAATCTTTGCAAGTGTTATCTGTTGCACCTCGTTTTCTGCTTTTCATGCTGCGCCCGGAGCATGAAAAGCAGCCTCCAGTTCGATGTATTCTCCATCTCCATGTCCGTCGTTCCTTCTGCTCAGTGACTGTTCCAGTGTGCTTCGCTTATCACAGATTGCCTTGTGCTGCTCGTTCAGCTTCGTTTATCTTTGTATGTCCTGATTGGCTTTTACAGACTGCTTTATGCTGCTCGTCCAGTACCGTTATTCTTATTGTTTTATCATGCTATTTATTTTCCGTTCTCCTGTGTACTAGTCTTCGATACCTAATAAAGCAACGTCACGTTGTTTTTGGAATGTCTTTTCAACTGCTGGGGTTCAAAGCTAGAAACGGGGATTTCTTTCAGCTAATGTCAGGAACGAATGAAAGACTTTGTGCAAAACAAATTACTTCTTCATTATTCTCCATTACTCTTATTACAAATATCTCAAAAACTATCAAGATTCGAACGATGAAGAAGGAGGTCTTTCTGATTCACACCATGCTAACGAATAGCTATCCTGTAATGGGAAATGTCCAGGTTGGGGTGGGCGGGGGGAAGAGGCAGGTGAAATCGTGGGCTACTAACATTCTTTTTTAAACATCTCCAAAACTATTGCTATTCAAACTATGAAAATGGCGTTTATTCCGGTTCACACCATTTACTAAAGAATGACTATCTTGAAATATTTAATGAATTTACATGGTGAGAGGGGGGGGGGGTGATGGTCGGTCTGGAATATATATATACATAAGTTCTCAATATTGTTATTTTTTTCTCAAAAACTGTTGCAGTTCAAACGATGAAAATGGATTTCCCCTCGGTTCATACGATTTGCTAACGAATGGCTATTTCGAAATTTTGAATTTCCATGGTGGGGGGGGGGGGGCTGGTAAAATGGTCGGTCTCTCTGTATATATGCAAATTCTCAATATTATTTTTTAAATATTTCAAAAACTATTGCGGTTCAAACGATAAAAATGGAGTTCATTCCTGTTCATACGAGTTACTAACGAATGGCTATGTCGGAATTCTGAATTTCCATGATGAGGGGGGGGGGGGCTGGTAAAATGGTCGGTCTCTCTGTATATATGCAAATTCTCAATATTATTTTTTAAATATTTCAAAAACTATTGCGGTTCAAACGATAAAAATGGAGTTCATTCCTGTTCATACGAGTTACTAACGAATGGCTATGTCGGAATTCTGAATTTCCATGATGAGGGGGGGTGTGAAATGGTAGGCCTGTAACATTCTTTTTTAAATATCTCAAAAACTATTGCGGTTCAAACGATGAAAATGGAGTTCTTTTCAGTTCATAGGATTTGCTAACGAATGCCTATTTTGAAATTTTGGATTTCCATGGGGGGGGGGGGGGGGGCTGGTGAAATGGTCGGTCTTTCTGTATATATGCAAATTCTCAATATTATTTTTTAAATATTTCAAAAACTATTGCGGTTCAAACGATAAAAATGGAGTTCATTCCTGTTCATACGATTTACTAACGAATGGCTATTTCCGAATTTTGAATTTCCATGATGAAGGGGGGGGGGGTTAATGGTGTAGGCCTGTGACATTCTTTTTTAAATATCTCAAAAACTATTGCGGTTCAAACGATGACAATGGAGTTCTTTTCGGTTCATACGATTTGCTAACGAATGGCTATTTTGAAATTTTGAATTTCCATGGTGGGGGGGCTGGTGAAATGGTCGGTCTCTCTGTATATATGCAAATTCGCAATATTATTTTTTAAATATCTCAAAAACTATTGCGGTTCAAACGATAAAAATGGAGTTCATTCCTGTTCATACGATTTACTAACGAATGGCTATTTCGGAATTTCAAATTTCCATGATGAGGGGGGAGGGGGAAGAAATGGCCTGTGACATACTTTTTTAAATATCTCAAAAACTATTGCGGTTCAAACGATGAAAATGGAGTTCTTTTCGGTTCATACGATTTGCTAACGAATGGCTATTTTGAAATTTTGAATTTTCATGGTGGGGGGGGGGGGGGGGGGCTGGTGAAAAGGTCGGTCTCTCTGTATATATGCAAATTCTCAATATTATTTTTTAAATATTTCAAAACTATTGCGGTTCAAACGATAAAAATGGAGTTCATTCCTGTTCATACGAGTTACTAACGAATGGCTATGTCGGAATTCTGAATTTCCATGATGAGGGGGGGGGGTGTGAAATGGTAGGCCTGTAACATTCTTTTTTAAATATCTCAAAAACTATTGCGGTTCAAACGATGAAAATGGAGTTATTTTCAGTTCATAGGATTTGCTAACGAATGCCTATTTTGAAATTTTGGATTTCCATGGGGGGGGGGGGGGGGGGCTGGTGAAATGGTCGGTCTTTCTGTATATATGCAAATTCTCAATATTATTTTTTAAATATTTCAAAAACTATTGCGGTTCAAACGATAAAAATGGAGTTCATTCCTGTTCATACGATTTACTAACGAATGGCTATTTCCGAATTTTGAATTTCCATGATGAAGGGGGGGGGGTTAACGGTGTAGGCCTGTGACATTCTTTTTAAATATCTCAAAAACTATTGCGGTTCAAACGATGAAAATGGAGTTCTTTTCGGTTCATACGATTTGCTAACGAATGGCTATTTCGGAATTTCAAATTTCCATGATGAGGGGGGAGGGGGATGAAATGGCCTGTAACATTCTTTTTTAAATATCTCAAAAATTATTGCGGTTCAAACCATGAAAATGGAGTTCTTTTCAGTTCATACGATTTACTAACGAATGGCTATTTCGGAATTTTAAATTTCCATGATGAGGGGGAGGGGGATGAAATGGCCTGTAACATTCTTTTTTAAATATCTCAAAAATTATTGCGGTTCAAACGATAAAAATGGAGTTCTTTTCGGTTCATACGATTTGCTAACGAATGGCTATTTTGAAATTTTGAATTTTCATGGTGGGGGGAGGGGCTGGTGAAAAGGTCGGTCTCTCTGTATATATGCAAATTCGCAATATTATATTTTAAATATCTCAAAAACTATTGTGGTTCAAACGATAAAAATGGAGTTCATTTCTGTTCATACGATTTACTAACGAATGGCTATTTCGGAATTTCAAATTTTTATGATGAGGGGGAGGGGGATGAAATGGCCTGTAACATTCTTTTTTAAATATCTCAAAAATTATTGCGGTTCAAACGATGAAAATGGAGTTCTTTTCGGTTCATACGATTTGCTAACGAATGGCTATTTTGAAATTTTGAATTTCCATGGTGGGGGCTGGTGAAATGGTCGGTCTCTCTGTATATATGCAAATTCGCAATATTATTTTTTAAATATCTCAAAAACTATTGCGGTTCAAACGATAAAAATTGAGTTCATTCCTGTTCATACGATTTACTAACGAATGGCTATTTCGGAATTTTGAATTTCCATGATGAGGGGGTGAAATGATAGGCCTGTAACATTATTTTTTAAATATCTCAAAAACTATTGCGGTTCAAACGATGAAAATGGAGTTCTTTTCGGTTCATACGATTTGCTAACGAATGGCTATTTTGAAATTTTGAATTTCCATGGGGGTGGGGGGCTGGTGAAATGGTCGGTCTCTGTGCGTATATGTAAATTCTATTATTTATTAAATATTTCAAAAACTATTGCGGTTCAAACGATAAAACTGGAGTTCATTCCTGTTCATACGATTTACTAACGAATGGCTATTTCGGAATTTTGAATTTCCATGATGAGGGGGGGGGTGAAATGATAGGCCTGTAACATTATTTTTTAAATATCTCAAAAACTATTGCGGTTCAAACGATGAAAATGGAGTTCTTTTCAGTTCACACGATTTGCTAACGAATGCCTATTTTGAAATTTTGAATTTCCATGGTGGGGGGCTGGTGAAATGGTCGGTCTTTCTGTATATATGCAAATTCTGAATATTATTTGTTAAATATCTCAAAAACTATTGCGGTTCAAACGATAGAAATGGAGTTCATTCCGGTTCATACGATTTACTAACGAATGGCTATTTCGAAATTTTGAATTTCCATGGTGGGGGGCTGGTGAAATGGTCGGCCTCCTATAATTATATGCAAATTCTCAATATTATTTGTTAAATATCTCAAAAACTATTGTGGTTCAAACGATGAAAATGGAGTTCATTCCGGTTCATACGATTTATTAACGAATGGCTATGCTGAAATTTGAAATATCTATTTTTTGGGGGTACCATTTCACCAGCCCCCACTTTGTTTTTTAAATAACTCAAAAACTATTGCGGTTCAAACGAAAAAAATTGAGTTCATTCCGGTTCATACGTGGTACAAACGAATGGTGCAAAAAAAATTTAAAAATTCCATGGTGGGGGGGCTATCGTTTCACCAGCCCCCCACTTTGTTTTTTAAATATCTCCAAAACTTTTGCGGTTCAAACGAAAAAAACCGAGTTCATTCCGGTTCATACGTGGTACAAACGAATGGTGTCTGAAAAATTAAAAAATTCCGTGGTGGGGGGCTGGTGAAATGCATCTGACATAGGAGATAACAAAACAGCACTCCTACTGAGTGAGAATCTTTCAACAAGAAAAATGACACCGAATTTTCGAGTGTAATGAGCACGTCTTTTGAATCCGTTCTGATGCGAATTAAACTTATCAAAACTATTCAAAGTCAATAGAACCGGTATGGAAAAAAAGTAATATCTGACGGAAGAAAGAAGTTTTTCAATTGGGTTTTTAATCATGCAGACATTGCCGTAAACAAAATCGTGAACTTACGCCCTCTTGTTGCAGACTTGTGCGTTAAGAAAAATATAAAATTATATGAGAAATACTTCGCACCGGAAACACTCTATAACAAAAAACTAATTTTTCAAATCGGACTCTTAGAAGCAGAGATATCGACAGATATAATACATGCATTATTATTTAAAGAAGAAAGTATTATCAAAAGGTTTTTCGATGTGAACGGTATCGGTCCAGGAAAGAATTTTTTCAGTCTAGTTTTCAGAAGCTCAGATTTTGCTGCAAATACATCAGAAGCAGAAATGAAGACTTACCCTTACCCTCCCTGGTGGCCATGCCATTTCTTGCCAAAAATTATAAATTATATGCAAAAGATTTATCAGCAGCTGTATCCGGTGCAGAAAGAATTTTTCAAATCGGAGTTTTAGAAGCAGAGATATCGGGGAAAACGCAATTTACTTTTACGCCCCTAGCGGAATATCTACGACTACCTTGAAAAACTGACTAAATCTAAAATACTCTTCGACATAAATGGAATGGAAAGGCGAAATATTGTTTTTCAATCGGATGTTTAGAAGCAAATATATAGAATAAAATGCATTTTGAATTAGATGTCATCTGTATTTACGCCCTCTAGCAGCGAAATTGTGCATCGTGAAAAAAGAAATAAGGAATCACCATTCGCATATTTCAAGCTTCCCAATACAAAATGAATTTTTCAAATCGGACTAATAGTTGCAGAAATATGATGTCCACAGACGGACGGGACAAACCGATAACATGAGCACGATCTTTTTTTACAAAAGGCGTGCTAAAAACGAACGGGCTCTGGAGGATGTTTTAACCCTTAAAATTCTATCCTGGTTGCACCCCTGGGGATACTGCAGCAGTTTGTCCATAGAAATCAACACATCACAATTTGAAAAATAAAATCTCTCGCCAAGCGATTTTCACCCATTTCCACTGTTGAAAGGCCATCTGAAAGGATGCTGTTTCACTGCAGATGTAGTGAAAACTGCTGTGCTCAAATAATAAGGACGATAATTTTTGTTATGTTGGGAAAAAGGGAAGAGGCTATCATAACATGTGGCAACAAGTGCCTTCATGTTTTTACTGGTTATGTTAAAAAATGTGTCATAATGGATGCTTTATTATTAACACAGCAATCAGACATCTCTCGGAAGTGCCCGATTTCTTTTTTTTTTTTTTGATTGGAGGTTTAACGACTACCGTGAGCAACTCAATGGGCTATAAGCAGTCGCCCGTCCCTAATTTTGGGTCACTGGTTCCAGGGAAGGGAGAGAGCCAGTGCCGTAAGACAAACACAACATCCATGCCTCACCGGGATTCGAACCCGGACCCCGTTCGGACGAATGATCAGAGGCCATCGCTTAGACCACTGCGCCACCGGGGCGGCGTGCCTGATTTCACTGTTCATCACGCAACATAAGAAAACTTAAGAATTATAAAGCCATGGAGCGTGAATCGAACCCGCATCTCCCGATTTCTAGGGTGGTGTAACGGATAGCATGCTCCAATGGAAATCGGGAGATGCGGGTTCGATTCCCGCTCCATGGCGATATAATTCTTAAGTTTTCTGATGTTACGTCATGAACAGTGCGTCTGTGACCTAATACGATGGGGCATATTATGTCCCAGACACACATTTCTACGAAAGTGTCTTATTAATAACCGCATCATCCTTTCATGATAAAACCAGCCTAAAAAATTCCTCATAACTAAATAAAGGAAAATAGCAGGAAACTTTTTAAACAATACTTGATGGCAACAGCACTTACACAGCGCTAACACATTCTTCTTGCTAACCATTATTACATCACTCAGCATCATGGGTTTCCTTCATGGCATTTCTCAGGGCACAGGTCAACAACTGAGAAAGGGAAACTGGCTGTTTGATATGGCCTCGAGTTCATCCCATTACTTTCACATTCCTCTATGATACAATTTTACTTTGCTCAAGGATTAAAAAAAAAAAAAAAAAAAAAATCACAGAACTCTCACAAATTCAGGAAGCATAAGCGGGGGTAGGAGCTCAATCAACCTAAAATTAAAGACAAGTACATGCATTTTACTACAAATGAACCTGACTCACAGAGTATCAAACATATTGACTCCAATCTCTCCACAACTCCTTTCCCAAAAGATAATTCTGTACATGTCATTTAAAGCTTTTATCATCCAGCACTAGCATTCCATGAACTCACATTTATGGAAACATATCGGTAATACATTATAAGGATCAAATATTATCCATAAGGTCACACCCCCTTTTTTTTTTTTTTTTGGTTATATGGACAGCAAAATCAAAATATACGCTCTTTGCCAAAAAACAAACAAGTTAGTTAAATCATGCAATGCATTGATTATGATACGCTTTCCAACATACCAGAAATCATTACTCAAGTTATAAGGATAATGGCTGTGGAATAAATCTTGCTCCTGTTCCCTGACCTTTGACCCCATTTCGATGATAGTCAACAGAATTGGTTCAGTATACCTCCGGAATAACACATTAAAGTTTTGTCGCAATAGAAGCATTTTTAGTCATGCTATGAGGATAATGGCTGTGAAATAAATCTCGCTCCTGTGCCCCGACCTTTGACCCCATTTCGATGATATTCAACAAACCGGTTCAGTATACCTCCGGAACAACATGAAATTTTTTTGTCGCAATCGAAGCATTTTTAAGCAAGTTATGACTCATAAGGGCGATGGAATGGATCCCCCTGCTCCTATGCCCTAACCTTTGACCCCATTTCGCCCATTTTCAATAGGGTTCGCCCCCAGTTTGTCCCTAGCACAACCTTTGCCCACAGACGGACGGGACAAACCGATAACATAAGCACGATCTTTTTTTACAAAAGGCGTGCTAAAAACAAACTCTGGGCTCTGGGGGATGTTTTAACACTTAAAATTCTATCCTGGTTGCACCCCTGGGGATACTGCAGCAGTTTGTCCACAGAAATCAACACATCACAATTTGAAAAATGAAATCTCTCGCCAAGCGATTTTCACCCATTTCCACTGTTGAAAGGCCATCTGAAAGGATGCTGTTTCACTGCAGATGTAGTGAAAACTGCTGTGCTCAAATAATAAGGACGAGAATTACCACAAACTAAAATTTCATCTAAATCGAACCATTTTTACGCGAGTTATCGTGCGGACGGACAGACAGACGTACAAAGTTGGAGCATATACGCTTCTTCAACCTACGGTTGGAAAGCGTAAAATACGAAGCACCCTTAGAAGGAATCGTCCAATCGAGATGAAAATTGGTATGTGCAATGAATGTACACGTATGGAAATGGAAATCATTGCAATTCAAGAGCAGTTGGGCCATTTGTTCGAGTAAAACAGCTACACGAGAGAAACAATTCAGTACGTTGTAGCGCCACCTCTGGCTCGGTTACCCGACGTGGCATAGACACACAGAGTTCACGGCATCCCATTATGTCTCAAACATGTTCGATCGGGCTGGCCACGGGAAGGTGTCGACATTACGGAGGCAAGTGTGGGAGAGCCGTGCAGTGAGTGGACGGGCATTATCCTGAAGAAAAATTGCTCTGTGATGCTGCGACAGGAATGGCAGCATAACAGGTCGTAGAATGTCATCGACGTACCGTTGCGCCGTGAGGGTGATACGGAAGACTACCAAGGTTTTCAGGCTAGAAAATGGCTCCCCAGTCATTCCACGGTAAAGGCAGGATCCGTGCGCTGGCTGGTTCGTCTCCAGACACGTATGCGCTGCTCATCGGTGCCTCATCACTGAAGACAACACGCCGCCACTGGACACTATCCCACGTTGATCAGGCCCGACACCACTGCAACCGGTGCCGCAGATGCTCGCTGGTCAGTGGTAGACGGCGACGTGGCCTCCTCAAATGCAGTCCCCGTGCCGCAAGTCGTCTAGCAATGGTCCGTATGGCCACTTCCATACCTGTAGACGATGCAACACGGCTACGGATGGTTGAGAGCGACGAAAGCGGTTCTGTTCGTGCGGCTTTCACAATTGTTCGATCCTTACGTTCTGTTGCTGCCCTCAGCTGTCGACTGCCCACGTGCCCCTGGATTGTGCCCTCTTCGACTCATTGGCGCCAAAATCGTCCGACAGCAGCCTCGCTCTGACCCAAATCCCAGGCGATTCGGTGACTTGACCAAAACAGCCCAATTATGTGTAGTCTTTCAAACTCACTCAACTGCACGTAGTGTGCACGGATCCGACGTTGAGGCATCCTCACAATATGTAGATTTTAATGCAACCGCAATCCGCTGTCACAATTGTCCCTGCGTGGAAGCGTTGTTCTTGAAGAGCAATTGAATTAGAGATATCTGTCTAGTAACGTGTAGCACCACCTTTCGTCCTGATGACGGCGGCGATTCGTCTCGGCATGGACTCGACAAGACACCGGAGGCGTTCGGAAGCCATACGGATCCACGACCCCTCAACAAGCTCCCACAGTTCACGAAGATTTCATGGAGAAGGGGGAGGCACATCTCTCTTGATGGCATCCCAGATGTGCTTGATGGACAAGGAAGCGAGGTCACGTCAGTAGAGTCTTCATCCAACCATTCGGATACAATTCGGGAGCTGCATTGTCTTGTTGCAGGATGAAGTCCCCAGTGGGATGTTGAAGACGCACAAACGGGAGCAAATGGTCGTCCAGGATATCCCAGTAACGTTGACCTGTGACGGACGATGTCACACGTACCAGGGGTCCCATTTCAGTCCACGTAAACAGTCCCCAGACGAGAATGCCACCTCTACCAGCTTGAAGAGTACCCTGCTGGCAAGAAGGATCCATCGCTTCATGTGGTCCTGCCATCCGCATGTACCAACGTGAATCTCGACCCATCAGTCCAGGCAACATTTTTCCATACGTCTAGGATCCAGTGGCGATGTTCCCGCGCCCATGCTAATCTTTGCACCCTGTGATGTGCAGTCAGCAGCGGTACCCTCGTGGAACGATGGCTTCTGTACCCCATAGCGAGGAGATGGTTCTGGATGGTGTGGCTGCTTACACGTTTTTGTGCACCAGCGTTAAATTGCCGAATGATTTCTAGCACTGTGGCCCGTCTATCCGCTGTTACAATGCGAGCTGGCCGACGATGACCCCGCTCATCCACACGCTGTTGTCCACGGCAGTTGGCCCTTGCAGGGATGGTTTTACCGGATTCGATGTACTCACGGTGCACCCGTGACACAGTGGCTCGTGAAAATCCCAGTGCCTGCACGACTTCCGAGATTGAGTGACCCATTCGTCGGGCCCCGACAATTTGCCCACGATCAAATGCGCTTAGATCAAATACTGCGTCCGACTCTTACTGATTCTCGTCGCATTACTCCTTATATTGTCGGATCGCTGCATACGTCCTGTCGTTTCCGTTTACAGTGCCGCCCACAGCGCCACATTTGCATAACGCCAGCTGTCTCTAATTCAATTGCTCTTCAGTGTACCTTCTTCGATGTGCAGTTCCCATTCACTGTGGCGAGCCACTATTTAGTCATTGGTCGTTAGTTTATAAATCATTTGCATATTCGGCCCTAAGGTACTTGCATGCGAAGTTTCATCAGGATCGAACTACTTTCTCGGGGTGCTTATATATATACAGTATACACACCCACAGCCTTCTATCAGTTGTTTACAAAATCTTCACTAAGATATTGTCACATCACTTGAAGGAAACGCTGGTTTTAGCTTAACCAAGAAACCAAGCTGGATTCAGGAGCGGCTACAGAACTTATAGATAATACTGTTACAGGGCTTGGTGCTGAGTTCTATTACAGCGCCCTGTGTGGAGGGTTCGTTTGATGGACCGTTAGTTTTAAGCCTAATGCTCTACCGACTGAGCTATCCGGGCTTTTAACCTAACGGTCCAGGGTTCGAGTCCCTGTTCGAGCGCCATTTAAATGTCACAGGGCTTGGTGCTGAGTTCTATTACAGCGCCCTGTGTGAAGGGTTCGTTTGAAGTTTGCTCTGCAGTAAGTTCTGCATCGGGGGTTTAACCCGTAATTCTCCCGACTGGAGCAGATAAATAAAACACAAGGTATCAAAAAGCGACTCTAGTTTAAACCTTTTCGTGCAGTGAGGAAGACTTTTATTCAGATATTGCGGGGAAATGTCACCAAGTGTTTGTCCGTCATTTTCGTGCTTTCATTATTTTATTTGTCCCTCGGTGTCCTACTCGCCGAATTCTGCTTATCTTTTCCCGGCCATTCAAACTTCTTCCTTCATCCGTTCCGACCAAACCCGAGAGGTTTTCAGAGCCTCCTAAAAATATTCTGCTCCTCTCTCGACTTTTCGCCACCGAGTCCCTTCCCTTGCCCGGAGAGAGCAAGGGAAGGGACTCGATGTCCTTAATTGCTTCGCTACCCCCTCTGCTGCGACGCGTGGGAAAGGAAATACATTGCCCGATCGCTGGCCTTCCCACCCAAATGGCGGGAATTGAAGGAAAGTGATTCCAATTATTTATCTTGCAAAACGGCTGCTGAAATTCACTTCCGATAAATAAGGAAGCCCCGGTTACAATACCCATGTACCGAGAGAACTAACTGAAAGAAGGAATGAATACGAACTGCCATTATATTATGTAAGGCTTTTATTGATTATGAAAACGTTTTTGATTCTGTGAAAGCATAAGAGGTTTTAATGTCTTCGAAATTCAGCAGTATTAAGATACATATATCATATCTTAGAAATATAACTTAGTGTTACGGAGATTACTAGGACGTGACTTATTTATCATTGTAAATTTTCGGGTTGCAACCCGACCCGTTGTCGGGACTAACTCACGAGAGCAGGTGTAGCCACTTGCAAGGTGATAACCAGCCTTTCTGTTCGTTTACTTTCTTCTCACAAAGTGCTGTCCAGGTGAAAAAATTTTTTATGGAGTACCAGTTAGTTGAATTTCTGGTGCTTTGGATGTATCTGTCAAGTCCTGTTCCGTTGGTAATAATTCTTCTAGCAGCTTTATGTTCTGTTCTATATGAGGTTTGAAGTTGTCTCCCAGTTTCTCTTACATAAGTATTCTCACAATTGTATTCTACACTGTAGACTTTCCACCTTTCAAAAAGAGAACAATGTCCTTGTAGCAGGAGGTTGTTCTCTTTTTTAAAAAGGTGAAAAGGAAGATGGAAAGTCTACGAATTGAAAGAAGAAGGGGTGCCACAATTAAAGGACAGAAAGTTGGATATTACCGCACGCGTGGCAACAACTTACTCTCTTGAATCAATCCTGACGCCGAGTTGGTGTGCAACCCAAAAATTCAACAACAATGGTAAACAAGTAACATCCCAGTAATCCTTGTAATACTAAGTTATATTTCTAACAAATTACCACTAGGATTTACCATGGCTTCATTACATCAATATTATTAATACCATCTGTAAAAATACAAGTGCAAAAGTTCGACTGTATCAGAACAAACACTCCATTTATAAAAATGGGAAAGGAGAGAGACAAGGTGACACCACATCTCCAAAACTCTTAAGTGCCACATTACAAAATGTCTTCCAATAATTGAACTGGGAAGACAAAGGTATAAAAAGACTAATGGAGATTATCTAATTCACCTTCGTTTTGATGATGACAAAGCACCTCCCCATGTAAACGATGCACACGTACCCGGCCGTCCACATGGAGCAACAAGAAACAAGATTCATCAAACCAGAAGACCTGCTTCCCATCATTCAAGGTCCAGTTTTGATGCTTGCGCGCATATTGTAGGCGCTTCGACGGCGAACCAAGGTTAGCGTGGGCATTCGCGAGAGGCTTGCAACTACGCAGCGCAATTTCCAACAGGGTTCGATGTACTCTGTGTTATGACACATTACTCCGCCCACCAGCATTCAAATTACGGACGAGCGCCACATTATCGCTTCTGTTGGCTCGTACCATACGCGACAGCCTTTGCTGACCTTTAGCATTGATGAGCAGTATTCGGGGCCCTCTTTTCTGGCAGTTTGTGGTTTTTCCTTCCTCGTACTACTTTTTGAAGGTACTAACCATGGCTGACCGTGAGCACCCCACAAGCCTTGCCGTCTCAGATACTCGGACCATTTCTTGAAGGTACTAACCACAGCTGACCGTGAGAACCCCAGCCTTGCCGTCTCAGATACTCGGATCATTTCTTGAAGGTACTAACCACGGCTGACCGTGAGAACCCCACAAGCCTAGCCGTCTCAGATACTCGGATCATTTCTTGAAGGTACTAACCATGGCTGACCGTGAGCACCCACAAGCTTTACCGTCGCACAAATGATCTGACCCAGTCGTCTGCCCATTACAATTTGGCTTTTATCAAACTCTCTGCCTTTCCGATCTGAAGTACAAAAATAAAAATGATTAACAGAGCTCAGTATCAAGTGTTATTTTATACCATTCCATGATGGTATAAAAATTTATGCGCCGTCGTTTGCCTGCAGTTGCTTCGATTTGTACAAAGATGCACTGGAATGTTTTGGCTCTTCAGTGGATATAATGCTACTGTAACATTACTATCTGCATACCTATGCAGTCTGCTAAGAATCGGACTCTTCTCAAATAAGTAGTAGCAAAAACATCATTCTCTTCGGAAAGGAGCAATGACATTCAGTAAGTCTTTTTGTTAAATAATACAGCACTACATGAATGCTATGTTGGCCAAAGACACAGAACTGAAGTACCCTGACTCATACCCACGGATCATTGCTCACAATTTATGAAATCACTAATTAAAAACAATAAACCACTTTAGCTGACATATAACAGAAATGTACAAAATATGTTATTTTTACCCACAGTAATCTAAATCAAAACAATTTCCTTTGTCTGAACCTTTGTCCCACTTTGGTGGCACAATGGAAAGAGCACTTGCCTGTTTGTGCTCACTACTAGGTGTATGCAACATAGTACCGGCTCGCCTTCGGACAACCGATCGATGACGTAGCTTGCGTCCAGTCGCCCATCCGGGTGCGCGTGCCGGCGAGGGATGAGGTTGAGGTCTCTGCGAAGCGCTCGTGCCAACCGTAAGGGACTTCTGCTGACATCCGGCGTTGCGCCATTTTGGGATTTTCTACCAAGTCATCCTTCCAACCAAGATGGCGGCTGTTTCGATTTTGAAGTGCATCTGGAGAGCTATCTTTTGGATTTCTTCGTGGTTTTATTTTGTTTTGTTTTTCATCTATCTATCTAAATAGTGTATATATGCTTATGACACTTCACATCACGGTAAGATTCTCGATGATGAACGACCGTACATGAAAAATGATGTGATCAAAGAAGCACTCAAAGAAATGATTTGAAAAATTACTCTACATCTTATTTTTTCCCCCGTCATTATTGACGGGCTATCACCTATGCAGTATGTATAATAATATACTTGATAAAAATGCACAATAATTCAAAGATACTCACAAAAAGAAACAGTACATGCCAACATTGATTTGTGCTGGGTGCCATATCCTTTTCATATCAATACCACCAAGCTTTCTAATCAACTCTGCAGGTGAAATTCCAGGAAATCAAAATACACTTACCTATAAAGAACAAATAGTAAGACATGAGTTTATTTATTTATCAATACTCCGTACGAAGCATATGCAATTTAATAATTATAACCTATATGCGAAAGAAATTTCATAATTCACAGCTCTATAAATATTGTATGTTGCTTTCACAATCCCGTGTTCAAAGCATGGATTGCATAATACTACAAATGATTCTTCCCCCTTGTCAAGCAGCACATATCGATTTTTCTTCGTTGTCACAAAGAAGGAAAATGAGTTCAAGTAACACTGCTCATTATAAATTTTCACGCTTTCCTGAAGTTTATGTTACCCAGCCAAATGTTAATAAACTCAGGCTATAATGAAAAAGAAAGTTTCGTTTCTTTAGATGCTACAAATATTTATCCAAGTACAATTTTTTTAAACATTTCTCCAAGTATTATAATTTATTTTGCCTAAACAGTGTGTTAAGACACATGCTGTTCTTTAAATAAGATAAGTTGACCAGTCAATTCGTCTTATATGACAGAAAATGCAAAGAACTGTGTTGGGTGATGTGAATAGTGTTTACTAATAAAATTACAGTCAGTGTAACGGACGTGAACAACAACAACAACAGTGTAACTGAGTGAAAGTGATTAAATGAACTGTGCGTTATGAACATCATGGATTATTTCCTCTGCTGCATGGCTGTATTTTTTTATGTAAGTACTACACCATTTATAAACTACTCATTCCCAAATGGGGTTTTCATTCTACAGTTTTAATTTCCAAGTGCATTTTAAATTGTAATTATTAGATCATATGAAAACAGTTATTTTATAGTGCTGCTCTATTCTGAAAGTTCTGTTGGTGAAAACAAAATAATTTTATAGAAAATTTACAAGTTTAAACTTCACATTTTAAACCTAGTTTTTACTTATGTGGCAGCATTTAGAGGATTCTACGTTTTTATTTCGCGATTAAGATTTTTCAGAATGAGATTTTGTGGCTGTAGTCCAATTTATTATATTCTGAGAAGCTCCCATAGCTTAGCTGGAGAAAGTTTGTTCTTGAAATGTTTGAAGAAATTGCTATATATATATATATATATATATATATACACACACTATCTACCAACGAGTAATTGGGCACCCCTGCAATCGACGTTATCTGCGGCCCTGATACACGTCACGGCCGCCGCCGTTAAATATCGTGTGGGAAACAACAACGCAACCAATCGCATGCAAGATGCCACGCAGTTCGGAGCTCTCTGATTTCGAGAAAGGTGTAATCATCGGGTATCACAGAAATGGCCGATCCATACGTGACATATCCAGCGAGTTGAAGTACCCAAAATCGACAGTGGCCTACGTGATTGGCAAGTGGAAGATGAGAGGTGACTGTCGGAATGTGCCCCGACCCGGCAGACCCACAAAACTGGGAGTTAGAGACCGACGGGTGCTGGCCAGAGAAATTCGGAAGAACCGCACCAAATCGATGGGCCACATCCGCGAAGAGTTTCAACAGGCATCCGGGAGTGTTCTTTCGATGAATACCATCCGTAAGGAAGCCCATCTACTCGGTTATCATGAACGTGCTGCCGCCCACAAGCCTTTGATCACCAAATCCAATAGCGCTGCTCGGCTAACGTGGTGCAAAGAACGTCGACAGTGGGCCGTTGAACAGTGGTAACACGTTCTCTGGAGCGACGAATCAAGGTTCACCCTCTACCGTTCGGATGGCAGGGTCTGGGTTTGGCGTCTGCCTGGAGAACGCCTCCTGATGGAATGTACTGTGCCAACTGTGAAGTTCGGCGGCAGTGAAATTATGCTATGGGGGTGTTTCTCTTGGTATGGCACGGGACCCTTCGCCTCAATTCCTGGTAGACTCAACGCCGAGACCTAACCTACTACACCATTTTGGATGACCATGCGCTTCCTACGTTGTGGCAGTTTTATGGGGTGGACCCATGTTACTTTCAGGATGACAATGCCACCTGTCATGTTGCGAGGTCCACCATGGCTTGGTATGGTGACAATGGGGTTAATCGAATGGACTGGCCTGCGCAGAGCCCGGACCTAACCCCTATCGAGCACCTCTGGGAAAAGTTGGGGCGTCGACTTAAGGGCCCGAAATTGGTGAAGGAACTGACCTGTCTTCTCCAAGCCGAGTGGAAGAAAATACCGCTAGCCGTCGTACAACACCTGGTTGAGAGTATGCCCCGGAGGGTCGCAGCTGTAATCGCCGCTCGTGGAGCCTCCACCAACTATTGAAGGTGAATAATGACTTCCTGCACATGGTCTTGAAGAGTGGCCACTGTATGCAACGGTTAGAGTGAGCCTGTAGATGAGATCCAACAATATACCGCACATATTTCATTTAAAACAAATCCGGAAACCAGGGGTGGGCCTAGGCAGCAAGTCGTCACTATGTAGACATTCTCCTGAGATGTTTCTGGTACGTGGACGAATGTTGTCTTGCAAAAACACGGTCCTAAACACACTAATGTTTGGAACCTACGGGCTTCCAGGATGCCTGAGACATACCGCTTACCTGCCTGTGATACACGTCGGAGAAGTCCAGCTGTTGTATTGGGTTATAGGAAAAGTCATTACGTATTATGGCACCCGATGGCGGTTGGGCGGTTTTGGAAGTACTAAAGGCATGCGCAGCTCTGTTATCGCTATGGCATTCGACAGGTGCCAGTTCTAGCTGCAGTCTAAAAGGAATAGTGAGCGAGTTGGTTGATTTGACATCAAGTTGAAGATGGAAGACCAAACTGTGCATTTTCGCCATATTTTACTCTTTTACTTCCGTAAAGGGAAGAACGCTAATCAAGATTGCGAAAAGTTGCGTAAGGTGATAATGCTCTACAAGAACGTCAGCGCCAGCGGTGGTTCGCAAAATTCCGCGCTGGTGATTTTGACCTCAACGATGCTCCTCGGTCCGGGAGGCCAACCGAGGTTGATGACGACCAAATCAAGGCATTGATCGAGTCAAACCCAATATACACCACACGAGAGATTGCAGGCACATTGCACATCCATCATTCAAGCATTCACGACCACCTGAAGAAGCTGGGATACATAAGCAAGCTCGATGTGTGGGTTTCTCATGAACTCAAAGAAGCTCATTTGACGGCGCGTATAAAGATCTGCCATAAAGCTCATTAAACGTGAGGAAAACGATCCTTTTTTTAAGCGACTGGTGACGAAAAGTGGATTGTGTACAACAATGTGCTGCGCAAACGGTCTTGGTCCCGACGTGCTGCTTCGCCTCAAACGACATCCAAAGCAGACATTCATCAGCGGAAGGTTCTGGTCTCAGTGTGGTGGGATTTTAAAGGTGTCGTGTTTTTCGAGCTCCTACCACGGAACCAAACAATCAATTCGAATGTGTACTGTGGGCAATTGGACAGTTTGAACGAATCCATCATCCAGAAACGTCCGGAGCTCGTTCATCGTAAAAGTGTTGTGTTTCATCATGACAACGCGAGACCACACACAAGCTTGATCACCCGCCAACAATTATTGGAGCTTGGGTGGGATGTGTTGCCACACCCAGCAAACTCGCCTGACCTTGCGCCGTCAGACTTCCACTTGTTTCGCTCTCTTCAAGAGTCCTTGCGTGGTATAACGTTCAATTCAGATGAGGCTGTAAATCAGCACCTTGTACAGTTTCTCGGCACGAAGACAGGTCCTTCTATGGAAGAGGCTTTCTGCAGCGAAGCTCATTGATTGATCTTTGTTCTTTCTATCAATAAATGACCTTTGCAAAACTTGGCTAAAATACGTCATGACTTTTCCGGCAACCCAATAGTTGATTGCTCGGCAGACCACGATGCCTACAAATCGTGCTGTATGCCATTCAACGGTGGCTCCTGGAATGATGTGTTGACTGATTCTCTTCTACACATATACACTGTTGAGCCATTACATTATGACCACCTACCTAATAAGCTGTAGGATCCTCTTTAGCTCCCAAAACAGCGGCCACTCGGAGAGGCATCGATTCGATGAGGTCGTGATAAATATCCTGGGGTATCTGGTACCATATGTCAACAGCAGGTCTTCCAGCTCCCTAACATTTCGGGGTGGTGGCGATTTAGCGCATACCCGCTTTTTCAAGTCGAACTCCTCCTTGATGATTCTGGCAGTGTGGCATGGCGCATAATCCTTCTGGCAATGGACATCACCAGCAGGGAACACAGTTGCCATGAATGGATGAACTTGGTCTGCAATGAAGTTCAGATTCCTGACAGCTGTCAGGGATTGTGCTATTGGGATAATGAGGCCTAAAGTGTCACAAGAAAACATCGCCCAGAGCATAACACCGCCGCCGTCGGCCCGTTTCCGCTCAACAGTGCATCCAGGTGCCATAGCCTCCGTTGGTAATTGGCGTATCCGCGCTCTGCGTGATGCACCAGGAATCTTGATTCGTCAGACCAGGCCACTTTCTTTCAATCATCCACGGCCCAATCTCGATGATCTTGGGCCCATTTCATGCGTTGTTGGCGTTGACGTGCAGTGAGCATGGGGACCCGGCTGGGTCTTCGACTACGCAGGTCCATACACAGAAGGCTGCGATGAACTGTATGCGATGTGACACATTGCTCTGATCACCACTGTTGTAGCTGCGGGTGATTTGTCGCACTGTGGCCCTGCTGTAGCTGTGAACAAAGCGCGACAGTCTTCGCTGCTCTTTGGCATCAGTGAGCTGCGGACGACACACGGCTGGACGACGGTTCGTCGTATGTCCATCTGTGCATTGGACATATGTACTCACTACAGCGCCACGGGAACAACCCACAAGCCTCGCCGATTCCGAGATCGTAGTTCCGAGTCGCCGTGCCATCACAATTTGTCCTTTATCAAACTCCGATAAATCGGCAGCTTTTCCCATTCTGACTCCGAACACTCTGCTAACAGAAAGCCGGTCTTGGGTTGTATATTCACCTGCGCCACCGTTCGATCTCCAAGCGCGCTCGTTTTTGTAAGCTGGGAGGGATGGGGGTCATAATGGAATCGTCCAGCGGTGTATTCGCCGATCATCAAGTCCTATGCAAAAGCATGACACATCGTTACGTGCTGCACCTCACACGATGGTCATAGACAGGTGATCTAGCCTCTGTCAGTAAGTATGAAATGGTTTGCTGTGTTACGGAGTGATTACTGAACGGTGTCATTTCTCTGCTGATGGAAACAAGCATGACTGCAGGTGCGTTGTAAACCTGTCACTGAATCACACGGCGGATCATTTGTGGCGTAGTTGTCCCAATAATTTTCAGAAACCCTGCATTTTCGGTAAATACGAAACAATCAAATTATAAAACTACATCCCAATTCTTAATGAAAGGCCTCCTTGTCACTGAAAGCTTGACAATTTGCTTATGATGTCATCATCATACACGGGCCACATTTTAGTTTCCCGAGTTCGTTCCTCTATCGACGAGAATAGGCAGAGCCTAAACAGACGGAAAAGCAGATGTTGACATATAGTCAACGTTGTTTACGGTATTTTGCATCGCAAAACTAACTGGGTTAGCGATAAAAAACATAATTGTTTTTACTAGTGACATAACTCCGCGCTCGCTACAGTTGGGCTATAACACTAATCCAATCTATTTTGCTAACACAAATAGTACAAACAACGACTACATTTGAACATCTGACGTTCTACCTGTTCCGACTAACTACATCTGTAAACTTGTGTTTTCTTTGGCTGCTGAGCACTGAAACAAACATCCGGACTACTTACGACGACGTAATAAGTGAGTTGTTAGGCTTTCAGTTTCAGGTGGCATTGGTGTTCTTAAAGATGATAAAACACCACAGCTCGAGATAAATTAACCACGCAATTTAATATTAGTCCATGCGTAAATTGAATGTGGCTTACTAAAGTTGAAAAGAAATATTACAGCAGGACCTCGTTCGTATCAATGCACATATTAGTAAGATTTTAATAAAATCTATTTCCGGTGCACAATATTACTTCTAGGGGAGCGTACACTCACATGGCTATTTAATCTAATATTCATTTTTATTCCACACCACTCTGCTTCTGAAATCCCAATTTAAAAAAATCATTTTTCGGTGCATAACTTCAACTAAGATGAAAATTTTACGTACCTTACCTACTTCAAATTCAATGAAGATTTAAATACAAACAAGAATATGATTCGAAAAAAAATATTTACAACAAAATAAAAAAATAATCCATCCTACTTTCAACGTGGCCCCCCATTAAGTGCAATGCACCTGTTGCAACGTTCTGGAAGCGCATTTTGTTTCCCAAAATTACCTCCGCTTCTATAGGTCCAGTGTATTTTTCCATAAATACACAGTTCTGCTGGTTGGAAGCGTAATAATGATTTCCATCTGAAGGGCCATATCTCCTCTTCCAAAGTGACGATTGAAAACATTTTCGTAGAATCGGGTTCTTTTATGACGAATATTTTGCGATCATTTTTTTTTTTTTTTTTTATTTCCAATGATTTGGTTTTTCTGCTAGGAGGTAGAATTGTTCATTTTTATTTGCGATCATATCCTGTTTTTACATGACACTGCAAAAATTCTTTTGCACCGGATTTCGTGCACATTTTCTAGTTGAAATCATTTCTCCAGTCTTGTGCTGTAATGATCACCACGTTTCCCACAGAATTTCCAGATCTTTCATAAGCTACATTTTCCTACGAGGTTATGTGAGAAGTTCGACGTATTATTTAAAATATTACTGACAGTGCAGCTTAAAATGATAAAAAGAAAAATTCTTGAAAAGCATTTGGATTAGCAGGATTGAGACCTTTGTCATGATGTGCTCATTAAAACAAGAACGATGCAAAGTAATATAAGAGAACTTGTCTTACTTTACTATATCATCATCATCATCATCATCATTGTCAACCATTATCAATCCACTGCTGGACGAAGGTCTCCCCAAGTTTCCTCCACAACGGTCTGTCTTGTGCCAGTCTCCTCCATGTCACTCCCGCATACTTTCGAATTTCATCCACCCATCTTCCATGTGGTCTTCTTCTGGGTCTTTTCCTGTCCCTTGGAATCCAATCTAAAATTTCGGCTGTCCATCGATGGTCTGTTCTTCTGGCAGTATGTCCAGCCCATTGCCATTTCAGGGATTTAACTCTGATCATGATGTCTTCCACTCTTGTCATTTTTCGGATCCACGTGTTCCTCTTCTTATCTCTCCTGGTTACACCAAGCATGCACCTCTCCATGCTGCTTTGAGTTGTCTGCAGCCTTTGTATGTCTCTTTTAGCTAAGGTCCATGTCTCTGCACCATACGTAAGCACTGAAAGGATGCATTGATCAAACACTTTTCTTTTAAGACATAATGGCATATTGCTCTTGAAAATTATGCTGTTTCTTCCAAAAGCTCTCCAGGCAAGTTTTGTACGCCGATTAATTTCTTCACCAATGTGACCCTCACTTGATATCTGCTGTCCAAGATAAACGTACGTGTCTGTTATCTCCAGCTTTTCTCCATCAATCGATAAATCTTCATTTCTTGTAAAAGCATTGTACATCACTTTTGTCTTCTGAAAGTTCATTTTTAATCCCACTTCTTTACTCTTGTCAGCAAGTTCCTGGATCATACTCTGTAGCTCTGATGGGGTAGTTGCAAAAATGACTATGTCATCAGCAAAACGTAGGTGGGTTAGACAATCTCCATTAATCTTTATCCCTTTGTTTTCCCAGTTCAGTGATTGAAAGACATTTTCCAATGTGGCATTAAAGAGCTTCGGAGATATGGTGTCACCATGTCTCACTCCTTTTACAATTTTTATGTGTGTTGTATTTTCAAACAGCCGAATCTTTGCACTTGCATTTTCATAGATGTTATTAATAATATTAATGTATGCATCTTCAATACCGCAGGATTTCAGAGCCATTGCAACTGCTGATGGTTTCACCGAATCAAAGGCTTTTTCATAATCGATAAAAGCCATGCACAATGGAAGCTCATATTCCCTCGCTCTTTCAATTAGTTCTCTCAGTACGTGGATATGATCTATTGTGCTGTAGCCACTCCTGAATCCAGCTTGTTCTCTCGGTTGAGCCATGTCCAGTGTCACCTTCAAGCGGTGTGAAAGAACTTTAGTGAAGATTTTATAAACCACTGATAGGAGGCTGATAGGTCTGTAGTTCCTGAGATCCTCAATGTCACCTTTTTTATGTAGCAAGATCATTGTAGCGTTGTTCCAATCCTCAGGAATTTTCCCTTCATTAAGGCATCGAGTGAAAATTTGGGCGAGTACTGTTTCGATTTCTCCACTTGCTTCTTGTATGATGTCTACAGTAATTCCATCTTCTCCTGGAGCTTTTCCCCGCTTCATGTTCTTGATTGCATGTGCAACTTCTGCTGGAAGGACTGGAAGAACTCTGGTACTGGTACCTTTCATGATGTCTGGAGTACATGTATCATCCCTTTCATATAATTTGGAGTAGAAATCTTTCACTCTTGTCAAAATTTCGCCTCTATTTCTTGTTACAGAACCATCTTCTTTTCTCAGTGCCATAATCTGTTTTTTCCCCTTACTGAGATGTCCCTTTGCTATCTTAAGGCTTTGGTTGTTTTCAATTGCTTTCCTTACTAGTTCACAGTTGAATTTCCTTACGTCTTCAGTGATACTTTTTCGTATACACACGTGTAAATTGCGTCACTAAGATTACATTTGCTTTACAATGAACTTGTGATTATCAATAAATGAACCGGATGTACATCAGCTTATTACAACTAAGTTAATTTTATTTTCGAGAGATACCAGGCACTTAGCGTGTTAGGTACAGTAATGTTACACTGCAAAAAAATTACTAAAATTCACGAGCGATTTTTCGGCATTTCTTTCGTGAACAATGAGGCATATTTCTGATACAACCTTTTCCATGAAATGACAGAAATAAACCTGAATTTCACGAATTTTTCTAACAGGGGAAAATTCTGGATTTTCAGAAACCTTTCCGCAGTTTCTTTCTTAACATTGACAGCAAAATTACCGTTTTAGAGATGCATCAACGGAAAATTCTGAATTTTCAGAAACCTTTCCGCGGTTTCTTTGTATATTAACAGATAAACTCCGTTCTCACTTTTTCCGTATCCGTACGACGAGAAATTACCGGTAATAGAAGCGATTGGTGAGAATACCTGAGGTTTGATTCAACTTTTAAATTTCAATCGTCTACCGGATTTTGAAGTTCCTTACTGAGATGGGATATTGTGGATCGCATGAATTTTGTTTACTGCAGCACAGGATATTTCTTCCCCTCTCCCCTATTTTGCGCACTAGCTATTTGTTATACGTTGTATTACTGTCAGTAACCGTGTGCTTAACTTATTGCACAGATGATTATACGATGTCTATGTATCAGTCTTTGGACAACTTAAAAAGCTATTATATCTATCAAGAGCAAATTTTATATTTAGGAGGGTTCTTTTTCGTGAAATTATATCATAAAAAAGTACATTTCACCTTTTCTTAAAGACAACTGAAAGTCATAGTCAGTTGCAAAAAAATGAAGTTGCAAAGAATTTTGTTTCATCGAAAAATCACGATTAAAAATGCTTAATTTATAAAAAGTCCTCCTACAGAAAAAAATATTACAAACATATTCATAAATATAATAAGCTCCAAAAGAAAAGAAAATGACTAAATCACTCGCATTAATGACAAAATAATAATAATATATATATCGTCGCGCAATTTGTTTTACGATGCACGTGATCATATGTAGAGGATTTTAGGGAGGGAGTGTCTGACCCCAGGTCTTAAACAACCCTTAGAAATAGGAAACTAGGAGATTTGGACTAGAGCGCCGGATAGGAAAGTGACATGGAAGCGAAGTAGAAATGGGGAGGAAGACGCCCTTATTTATCACCGGAAGGCCAGTACCCGGGGTCCGACAACTTAACGTGCCCATCTGACGCACGGTGGATATTTAGTGGATTGAGCGTTCGTACCTGCCTGGGATAGAACTTGAGGCCCTTTCCGTGGCAGTAACGAACGTTGCCCACTAGGCCACCCGCGGCACACGATGCACTGAATCGGACTTCTGAGCATTTATTTGTAGCTCGGTGCTTAAAAGGCCTGAGTTACCTGTTGAACCAACCGGAAAGGGCAGCGGGTGGCCTAGTGGTCAACGTTCGTGCCTGCCACGGAGAAGACATCGGGTTCGATCCCAGGTAGGTACGAACGTTCGATCCACTAAATATCCGCCGTGCGTCGGATGGGCACGTTAAGCCGTCGGACCCCGGGTACTGGCCCCCCGGTAATAAATACGGGCGTCTTCCTCCCCCTTTCTACTTCGCTTCCGTGTCACTTTCCTATAGGGCAATCTAGCCCAAATCTCCTAGCTTCCTATTTCTAAGGGTTGTTTAAGACCTGGGGTCAGACACTCCCTTCCTAAAATCCTCTACATATGATATGATATGATATGAACCAACCGGAACGACGGGGATTAGATTCTGAGGGGAGCGGAAGGATTACCTGGGGTAAGGGATGAAAAATGCAAGGTCCTCGATTTTGCGGAATTTCAGTTTAAATACCGAAAAACCTGAAATGGACTTTTGTGAAATAAACGGGATTGCTGACTGCGGAAAATCTGTGAAAATACGATAGTTAAAATAAAGAGGCACTTTAAGAAACGGAAATTTCTGAAAAAAAAAAAAAAAAAAAACCACTGACACCTACCGGCAACTGTGCTGCAAGTTATTTTCCGTGAATTCACACCACTTATTTTTTACCGTGTACGATGAAATGCAGCCCTTATAAGGCTGACGACACAAACCTCTACAACTTGCTCTGTAAGTACTAAATATTTCCCAGAATTTCAACTGTCCTCTCAGCATTCTTTTACGACTTCAGTTATGGAACTCCAAAACAGTTCCATCTTATGTTGGGTCTTGATAAGTTAGTTTCTTGCTCTAATCTTCTGAGGCTCTCCCACCAGTATACTGTTACAGTGGACACCCCCCCCCCCCTCCTAAAACCTGAAGAAAACTTTAAAATTTGCCCGCCATGTCGCGTATTGTATGAGGCAGCTAGGAATCACAGTTCGGCAGGCTCACATGTTCTTTTACAGTTCAGTTTTTTTTATTTATTTCTCATTTACGTTGTTTTTTTTCTTTCGGCTGTTCTCTAAATTAATTAACAAAATTGCGGGATAATTGGGAAGTCGCTCCAATGCTTTTGAAGGCAAGAAACGCAATATTTTTGCCATTTTGAATTGCTAGACCTCACACATAGCCCTGAAGTGAAACATAAAAATTCCTATCTCAAGTGTCTTAGAGGGGCTGCAAAACGAACGAGGGAAATGTGCTTTCGAATGCGGATGGAAGCAGCAATGTTCGAAGTGGTTTTTCACTTTTCTTTCTTTTCTTCTTTCCGCTTGTAGCTTAACGCTGTGGTCCGTATGTTTACTTCAGTGGGTGGGCCAAGAGACCCTCAGCAGACACATAACTCTGTCAGCGAGAAAGATACTTTGACTGACGTATGCGAGGGACAATGGGCAATTAAGAGTTTAGAATCGCTGAAAAGAATAGGGGGTGGATTCGAGCGTTGTTTTCGGTCAGCAGTTGCCGATATACGCTTAAGGTAAAAGCACGTCTGATTTCGCTCGGCCGAGAAAATTAATCTCAGGGCTGGCGGTCGCAACTCGATAAAAAAATGGAAACAAAACCTGCGAGTGGCATATTTGAACTGCGTACTCAGGCAGGGTAGATGGTTTGCTAACGGAAAGGAACTGACTGAATTGGGAATGAACGGTCAAAAAGGACGGAAGGTAGCGACGGACGGAATCAACTATAGCAGCAGCGGAATTGAATGTGTCCCACTCTCCCAGCAGTCGACGTTCACAATTATTTCTTCACGACAACAAAAATCATTTCCCAGGAACACAGAAAATCAATCTTGGAAACCGCAACATCAGATGTGAGAGGGCCTATTTTGCTTAACGGCCACCTTCAAATCGTCACGAGAATAGATCAGTGTGCACTCTAATCATTGCAACAAAGTGCGGCGTGATATTACCATTTTAATTGTGTGCTTCATTTACATCAAGCGTCAAAGTGAAGTGTTGAATCATCGGTGCTGCCACATGGTGCAAGTGTCTGTATGTGTGTGCGCGTTTTTTTTTTTGTCGTGTGATATTATGTGATGCACAACGGATTAGCACAGCAAAGTCACGAAACTGTAAGTAGATGAATATTTCCTTTTTCTTTCTTCGCACATCTGCGAACTTGTGCCATCCCGACACCCAAAGCTGCATGGACATAGATGCAGTAATGCTGAGTGACTGAACCTCAGAGGAAATACCTGCACATACAGATTTCAATTTCTTACAGGGCCCATTTCCTGATTACTTTTTTTACATGAATAAGGGAGAAGGTGTGGCCACAAATTCCGCTGGGCGGGACAGTTTCTTTTAACTTTGGTTCAGGGCCAAAGCGAGCGGGGAAGGGATCTGCATGTGCATGCTTATTAGATTTAGTTAATTAACTTTGGCAGTATTTCGCACCTATAATCTTATACCGCAAATTAACGTGCTTGTGTATTTTGTGTCGCGAGTATTTTTAATGTGATCGTTTGCATATAATTTTTTTTTCATTCTCTAAGCAATTGTATATGAATATCACCTGCAGCTCTATTTAGTGTGTAAACGAGTAGTATCTCTTGTTCAGATAGTCCGGTGGAGACTCAGTCGGCTGCGTTATCCGACAGTAAAGTGTGACACCGTATGCTGCCCACATATGAGGGGCAATTGTCTATGCGCCTAGAGAGCGCCGGATCTGTTTAAATCTCGCAGAACGTTATTAAATGTTGTGTTGTGTATTTGAGAATCATGTGTTATTTGCGAAAGTGAGTGTTGTACTGGCTGGTTGGGGATTGAATGTACCGGAGTAAGATCCGGACCACTACACTCAGTCACGAATTGGTGATTGCGGGTGAACCTCATCACAACTCTGATCCCAAAGTATCATTTTTTTTTAGATTATTTTATTTTTTATTTGTTGTTGTTATTTTGTTCACAAGGTGGATTCACCCAAGCCTTATGCTTCGGGTCATTCTTCAACTTTTCATTTTTTATGTTCTGGTGTGAAACTTTGAGTGCAGCAGTGCACCTGAGATTCTCACCTGGTGCCGTGGCCAACTAAATTGTACTTCAGGTCTCAAGCACCGTTACCGGCCGACTCGGCAGGAACACTGCTAGTGCCGTGTAACAATACGAAAAATTTACAACTAGCTTTCTTTCAAACAAGGTGAAATACGTCATCAACAATCTTTTAAGGAAAACTAATACAATATCGAAAATTATGTTTATGCGTTTTTAACATATTTCACCACGATACTTTCTTCTAGTACTTATTTACACAATTTCCATGCGGTTAACACAGTTCTTCGGTCAGATAAACACTGAAAATCTAAAAACATTCCACTAGTAACATTTGTAATTCATCTAACTCTGTCAGCAGGCGGACGGAATATTCTAATCATTTGTCTAACTAAGTCGGAGATAACCTCGCAGTCATGCAAAGCTGTGGCGGCGAAGTGCTTTTCCATAAAATATCCATTTACACACAAGCATATGTCTGCAGCGTTACCGAATACGGATGAACAAGTTTCTGCGTAATCCAAAATGATGCTCGATGTTTTTAGGGAACATATCCTCAGACGAATAGGTAATTGTGAACTCTCAGGTTTGCGAGCAGACTAGACTTTTATTGAGGAAATATTCATTGGAAAAGCTTCAAAATAACAATAATCTTCCAATAACCGGAGATGTTAAGGAATTCATCATCTGGCTTAAACACCAGCAGACAGCATTGCATCTGCGTTTTTGTTTCGTCATCACGGAGCCGCCCTTGAACGTGACCTACATGCAATAATGGGCAAGACCTTGGGGTCGCCCTGAAATGGGGCCTCTTGAAAGCACCGAGAGAGCTGCAAATGCTTCCAAGGGACGACAAAAACACCAAACCCAACAATGGTCCATGCCAAATAAAGGAATCCGATCTCACTATAAACAAAGTGTTATCGGCAAGTTACGGTCGGCAAAAGCATGAAACGTTTCTTTTAATCTGATTCTCCGGAACGCATTTTTTAACAGTGCTGAACGAAATTATTTTAAAACAAATCATAATTTAACCGTGGGACTTCTGAGTTCCGCTAAATTGAAAACGCATACAGAAAAGCGCACACGGAAAATGTAAATTCATTCTCACTAAACTTTCGTATTTTCATCAAATCATAAATTTTTGCTCCAGACAGCATTTTTAGTGTCATTACATACATAAATACATACCAAATAATACGTGCCGTAAAAAATCGGCGAAGAGAGTTACTACGTTCAACACAATAAAAAAAGTTTGCATTTTGGAACGAAACACACACATGATGAATGCAAAAAAGAGGACACACTCCTACGTAGGCTGATTTCTACAACCTAGCGAGACCCTTTTTCCCGCTATACTCAAGGACCACAAGAACAGGATAATGTTACAACTTTGTACTGAGAACACGAAAAAGTCTTACTGTAACACTCAGTAAAAAACAACACAGAGTAATTTATGATCTGCAAACCCGCTACCACGAACTTCTACACAGCTATTAAGTCTATGCAAAGTTTTCCAGCGTTTTATGGTCGAATAGATGTACATTGTAAAAAAATAAGTGGTGTGAATGCACGGAAATTCTCGAAAATAACGTGCAGCAAAGTTGTAGGTAGGTGTACGACTTAACAAAATTTCGGTTTTGAAAAGTTCCCGTGAAAACTTTAGTATTTTGGACAATTCTCCTTCGTCGATAACTTGTTTTTTTTTTGTTTTTTTTTTAATTGTTGTAATAATGATTTGCCCTGTATTGTTCCATTAGACTGGAGGTTGCTCGTCCAACGACCGACCAGCGGGGTATCGGCTAATAGACTTACTTTTTTTCTTTTTTCTTTTTTATCGTTTATAAAAAAAAAAAAAAGATTCTATGTGTTTCCTATTTCGGCGCCTCGACATACAGCAATGTCTACCAATCATACTTCGTCGGGCTTCGGGGGGGTGTCACCCCTCCTAAGAGCATGTAACTAATATAAAAGAATTTCCGTCGCAAATGTAGGGCTACAAGTTCCAAGGGAAAGAGATACACCCACGTCGAAAGACAACCCCATCCCCCATGTTTTATCCGGCCTCGAACTTAGTCTTAACTCCGACGATTAGCCAGAACCCCGCGCTTCTGACAACTTAGACCGGGGAAGTTACCTTCGGTAGCAAGAAGCCAATGACCCCCTTTGACAGTCTTAAAATCCAGAAAGTCTCAAATTCTTTCCCAATTTCAAGACTTACCGTGCAGTCATTCAGCTTTTCTTAACAAAACACACGTTATTACCGCACAAGACCTTGGATTCTTTTTCATAAACTCACCAGCAAGCCCCAAGAGTATAAAGCAGATGATAAGCTTCAACAAGGCTCTTCCCATTCATTCTCTTCAACACAGAAAGTTAAAGGAATCCCATCACTTGACGTTCAGTCGGTATCATGCTTTGGCATACTGGGTGAAGACATTCAGCAGGAGATGCGTAATGATCTTAGTCTCACGATTCGATAGTATCACAATACAGCAACTCTTCTGCTAGTATTGATGATTCACGCTTTTTCCAGCACGTCTTTTATAAAAAAAGATCGTGCTTATGTTACCAGTTTGTCCGTCCGTCTGTAACCACGATATATCTGCAACTATTAGTCCGATTTGAAAAATTCTTTTTGCACTGGGAAGTTTGAAATATGCGAATGATCATCTTTTATTTCGTTTTTTTTTTTACGATGTACAATTTCGCCGCTAGAAGGCGTAAATGCAGATGATGTCGAATTCAAAAATACGTTTTATTCCACATATTTGCTTCTAAACATCCGATTGAAAAAATTATTTTATCTTTCGATTCCATTTATGTCGAAGAGTATTTTAGATATAGTTATTTTTTCAAATTACGCTAGATTTTCAGCTAGGGGGCGTAAAAGTAAATTACATTTTTCCCGATAACTCTTCTTCTAAAACTCCGATTTGAAAATTTTTTTCTTCAGCGGATACACCTTCTGATGGAAAACTTTTGCATATAATTTCAAATTTTTGGTAAAGAATACTTTGGCCACCAGGGGGCGTAAGTGTTAATTTTTGTTCTGACGTATTTGCCATAAAATCTGAGCTTCTAAAATATCGATTGAAAAAATTCTTTCGTGGACTGATGCCACTCGCATCGATAAACCTTTTCGGAATATTATCTTAAACTATTCCACAGTTTCTCTCCGCCAAGGGGCGTAGATGTATATGTTATTTTTGTCAATATCTCTACTTCTAGGAGTCCGATTTGAAAAATTCCTTCTTTGTTGGATAGTGTTTCCAGTGTGACATGCTTTTCATATAATTTCAAAATTTTCAAGTAGTTCGTAGACTTTCCGCTATAGCGAGCGTAAAGGTAAATTGCTTTCCCCTATATCTCTGCTTCTAAATCTCCGATTTGAAGAATTCTTTCTGCACCGGATACAGCTCCTGATGGGAAATAATTTGCACGTAATTTCTATTTTTTGCAAAAAATGGTTTGGCCATCAGGTGGCGTAAGTCTTAATTTCCGCTTCTGATGTATTTGCAGCAAAATATAAGCTTGTAAAATCTCGATTGCAAAAAAAGTCGTTTGTTGACCGATACTACTCATGTCGACCAACCTTTTAGGAACATTTTCTTCTTGAAATAACGCATGGTTTCTACGCCAGGGGGCGTAGATGTATATCTTATTTTTGTCAATATCTCTACTTCTAGGAGGCCAATTTGAAAAATTCCTTCTTTGTTGGATAGTGTTTCCAGTGTGACATGTTTTTCCTATAAATTCAAAATATTCAAGTAAATCATAGACTTTCAGCTAGGGGGCACAAAGGTAAATTGCGTTTTCTGCGTTATTTCTGCTTCTAAAACTCCGATTTGAAAATTTAACGCACAAGTCTACAACCAGAGAACGTAAGCTCACGATTCCGTTAACAGCAATATCTGAGGGATTAAAAACCCGATTGGTGATATACTATTGTGTACTATACTCCAAGACAACTTAAGAGTGTACTGTTGTGGAAAATACGGTACAGTTACCCTCGCTACGAAAAGTAGTTAGTCCCCAGCGTTTAGAGCTCAACAGAATTATTGCTCAGAATCATTTTTATTTGCTCAACAGTTGATCAATAGTCAAAAAACAAATGTTTCAAAATGGCGGAGCGTTTTAAAAACAGATTTCACATGAAAATAGTTACTCAATCAAGAGCTTCGCACTTTCGGCCTCTGATTGTTCAGCTGGAAAATGTTATTTGGAGGGGGAGGAGACAGCGTGGATGGGATACAAGGCATCTCCCATTAAATGGCAATCGGGGAGATGCGGGGAATGTGCACTTAAGCAGCCGTAGAGGAAACATTTCTCTACGGTTGCTTAAGTACATTGCGCAAATGGGGCGGGAGTCGTTTTTCTTTTTATTTTGATTGAAGGTTTAACGACCACCGTGAGCAACTCAACGGGCTATAAGCAGTGGTGTACACCACTCATACCTAAGGCACTAATAAAAAACAAAACAAAAAAACAACATATTTTTGTGTATGCTTGTATACGGAACAGAGGTTCTCTATTTTTGCTAGCATGATCATCTCAACAAATTCCTTTACCCTGCTTTTCTGTCAAGCTAACCACCAAAAGTGCCTTAGCGCCGCTAAGTTCCTTCTTCATCACTTCCTAATACGCAGTCCAATATCGCTAGAAGTTACTTATTCGTCAGCCAACGTACATTTCTGAGTCAGTGGCGACGCCATTAGGAGGGAAGGGGGCATTTAGAAATGCTTGGCAGAAATTTTGGTTAAAAATTCAGTTCGTGTAGATTTTACTGGCCGCTGATGATGCACCCCCCCCACCACCACCGGAAAAAAAAGGCTTTCAGTTACATATTTATTCATTGTATGTTGTACTGGGAGCTATGGATACAAATCTCTATGGCTTTCACAAGTTATTATTTCTTCGCAATTTTAAGCTGCTTACGTAGTTTTTTTTTCTTTTTTTTAGTTTGTTCGTTTTTTTTTTGTTTTTATATTTCTAATATTTGCTGACATATGGCTGCTCATGAATTTTATAGTTTGTAACATTACAAGGAATCTCTCTCTCTCTCTCTCTCTCTCTCATCATTTAAAAACTATAATTACAAAAAATTACAAAAATGGTTGCTTTTCTTGTATTAGACATTTGCTCAGAAAAATTTAGTGTTTGTACTTATGGGCTCAGAAATTTGCCCATAAGTACAAACACTAAATTCAGCAAAAAATTCATTTTATGTAACAAAATTTCTTTGAATTCGAAAGATTCACGTACGTTTATCCAAATTCCCCCAAATCTTAGTTGCACTCGCCGTGTATTCTAAATGCTCAAATATTTTAGAGGGGGGAGGGGGCTAAACGCTGGTCTCAAAGAAAAGTTGGGTGGCCCACCCGTAGCGTCTGGCCTGTTCTGCGTACTACTTAAATGGAAGACTTTTTTATCTGCCAAGGAATGTAGGCAACTACAGGCATAACCTTCACTTGTTCGTATGATATGTTAATACTAAATAAAACACTGTTGAACAAACAGAAATCGGTTGTTGATTTACTTCGAGTACATTGCGTTCAAATGACAAATCCTAGAATTCCGTTATGGTCAGCTTGAAAGCTTCGCTTGACGGAGTTTCACGAAACGAGTAGTGATTCAATTCGACTGATCGGTGGAGTTAATAAAAGCGGTTTCGTTTGCTCTTACGGGTAAAAATTTTCTTTTCATGTCATGTTTATTACCGCTTTTACTACTCTTGAGACCAGGCCGTGGGAAGTCATTGAACGACCCGCACAGGGGCAGCGGTGTTCGTCGATAATCGAGAAGACAACACGTAGAAAAGCAATGATCTATGAAAGCAGCGGTGAACGTATCGCACAATGTTCATTTACATTCACATATAAAGTTACAGCTAACCTCATTTATGTTACGAACTAGAAGAGAAAGGTTATTGTAAAACGGTTACTGTGAAAAAAGTTCGTAAAATGATTTAACTATGCAAAAACAATCTGAAACTACCAATGAAAAAAAAAAAACGATGGTCCGAACTCCGTGGTCTCTTTGCTTAATTATGCCTCTGGTAGACGCGCAAACAAACCAAGCGGTTTCAAAATAACAATGAACAGTCGAGACAAAGGAAACTGCCGAAGGCGGTTTAGCTTTGTCATAATTGCCACTCCCACGCGTTGAAAAATGGGCTCGTTTTATGGATTATCGAAGGTGTTGCCGCATCGTGTGTTTTGCGTTAGGGGATTGATTCCTACAAGGTACTTTTTCGGAACGGCTTTGAGCACTGGAAATATCTTTCTAACAACAACAAAAGAACATCAACAACAACAAAGAAACATGTGGATTATAGAACTATCAAAATAGCTTGACGGTGTCAACCCATTTCTTTTCATGCTTAGACAACCTGAATTTATTATGTTCTGGTGCTTCCTCTCCCCCCCCCTCCCGTTTCTCCTATTGTTAATCCTTGCTTTTGTTAGTTGTTTTTTTTACCAGTTTTTGCGAATGCCAAGGGGGTGGGGAAACGATTGGGGTTCACCACACTAGCCTACTAAGTATCTTTTTTGTATTTTGTTGAACTATATACCCCCCCCCCCCGGCTGCGGGGAGAGGGGTACTGTATAAAAGAAGCAGTTGTCGCGTACAAGGGAAGTCATTTTATATTTTTATTTTTCTTGTAGGAATTAGTGAATTTGCACTAAGCTTAATTTTAATATTTTCTTGTGTATCTTGGGCTTAAAAATTGCTTCACTGGTGCTTGCTTTCATGCCCTTTTGGTATTAAAATATATATATATATATATTTTATTTTGCTGAATAATTTATTTTTTAGGTTTTTGCTGTGGGTATTGGGCATTTTCCTTGCAATCATGTGACATGCAACTTAGTTATTTTGATTCACTCTCGGGAATTGCAACTGTAAATTGCTCCTTAGGCAAATTTTGGCTCTTTTTCCCTAAATTTGTTGATTGCTTCCTTATCAATTTTGTATTGTTGCTTTTTCTGGTATTTATTAATTTTTTTGTTTATTATTTCAAAATTTTTTTGGTGTTTCCTGTTTATTTTTTGGCTGGCAGGAGTTAAGGTTTCACTTTTTATGTGACAAGTTTTAAGTATCCCCTTTGAACCATTTATTGGTTGGGTTTTTTATAACTTGGTTTTGTGTTACTGGGGTGCTTGGCTCTCTTTTTTTTTTTTTGTGTGTGTGTGTGTGTGTGTGTGTGTGTGTGTGTGTGTGTGCGATTATCTTTGCTGTTGTGCGGTCGCGCAAACGTGTTTTAGTTTGCTGGGTTTGGGTTTTTATTAGAAATCCCTTTTAATTGACATTTCCCACCCCCTAATAAAATTTAATCGGTCCCTATAGCAAACTAAAATAGCAGAAACCCACAATTTTCTGGTCTCAGTAGATTAATGAGTAATTTTCTTCTTGCTTGCCCTTGACGAAGCCGTCAAGGAGCCAGTCATTAATATGCTTCCCTGCATTTTTCTGTTCGTTAAATTTTCATCGCTTGAAGCTCGCCTGCATCGGGTGGGTGGAAAATTGTGATTGTTGTTCTTTTTCTCGTTTCCCCCTCCCTTTTTTTTTTTTTTTTCTCTAAGTTCAAAATTTGCTTTTATGTTTCGCATTTTTATGTTATTTGATCTTTCTTCTATGCAGCCTCTGGCGCCTTGGAATTTCAAATTTGTTCATGTTTTTTCACTGTATATGCTTTTGCTATATATATATATATATATATAGCCCCCTCCAACAAGAATTCATGGGTGCGCCACTGCTTAGAAAACTACTCTAAGTAAATAGTCATCAGATCGAAGGAAACTATCGTGGATCAAAGAAAAGCTTCACTGCCATAGCGGTACGGCTGTAGCCTAGCGGCTTTTGCTCCTGAATGTTTATTTTCCGGCAGAGAATATAATCTCTTAGCTTGTGGTGGCACTGTTGTCGCATGTTTTACGTTATCTCAACGAGAATTGACGTTCTTCACGCGAAGATTTATATTCTTTGGCAGTGTCAGTGTGCTTATACACCAAGTCAACTTAAGAATGTGGTATTGCGGAAGAAGAGGCAGCCAGTTCACAGCGTCTCTGACGGAACGCGAGAACATTATCAGTTCAGGTAGCACCGCATTCCTGTTGTGTCCTTGCTGTTGAGCATGATTCTCCACTGTGCTGTTTTCTTGATAACATATCAAGCTTCTGAATATGTTTCACACCATAATACCAATTTTCACAAGTTTATGGTGCGTTGAAAGTTTCCAAAATGTGGATCCATCATTGCACCTTAGAAAGAAGGGACACTTTTTCTTCTGAGGACAGTCTTTCTTCGTATCGCATGACAAATTATTTTTCAGTCCGCGGGTACCAGTACCGAGCACAAAATTCCACAGTACGCATTTTCCTTTGAAAAATAAAAATATTTTTTCGCTTTTCAAAAATAAAACGGAAATAAAACCGGGTCGAAATAGGGTAGGACCCGGCCCGTTTGACCCGCTAGAAACTGTTGACCCGCTTCCATCTCTGCCCACGAAGCGATGGTATCGCCATCTGTGCTATGGTAGAAGGTTCCGCGACACATGCTGAATATGCACTTCATTTTTCTTAATCCCCTGCCGACCAGTGGGCGACCAAGTTTTATACGTCGATTAATTTCTTCCCCAATGTGACCTTTGCTTGATAGCTGCTGTCAAAGGTAAAGGTAGGTATCCGTTATCTCCAGTATACCCCCCATCAATCGATAAACCTTCACTTCTTGTAAAAGCATTGTACTTTTGTCTTCTGAAAGTTCATTTTTAATCACATTTCTTTACCCTTCTTAGAAAGTTCCTGGATCATACTCTGCAGCTCTGAAGTATTTATTTCAAATACCTCTAAAGGGTTCTTTGAAATATTTTTTTCTTTTCAAAAATAAAACGGAAATCAAATCGGGTCAGGAACACGTTGACCCGACCCGTGTGACCCGGAAGAAATTGTCGACCCGTTGGATCTCCGCAATGTACACCAGAAGAGTTGATTGCCCATTTAATAAACAACTATTTCATAAAACGTACTGTAAATCAATGCTTCACCGTGCAATACATTTTCTTTTTTAAAATCATTGCAAAAAATAATTAAATAAATAAAAAATAAATAGCGCAGACACTTATTTAACAATTCTCTATAACTGGAGTTTGATGAAGCGCGCGTGCTTCGGATTTCAATACTTCTATGCATTTACTCCTGTTTTGTCTATCAGAACGGTAAGACCTTAAAAGAAGATAATCTTTAAAGCATAACAAGAGATAAATCCTGACTTGATCTGCCGTAGGTGTTTTTCCGAAATTTTTAAAGAATAGCAAAGAAACAGAAGCCCGGAGCGGCACATGCCTTATTCAGTGTAAGAAGCAATTAATTCATCCAGCCTAGCCCGCTCTTCAAATCTTAGTGAAAAAAAAAAAAAAAATCCGCGCCCAGGTGAGACACGGGTAGATCTGTACTACAACTTCAACAGGTATTCGAGGGGAAATTATGAACTGCTGCAGAAATGTTGACGCGCTACACGAAAACAAAAATTCGACTACACAGAAAATTTGTCATGTGCCTCAGCTGAAAAAGAAAAAAAAATCCCATTCTTGATTTAATACAGATAAGCGCAATTTTTGCATTTATACATACGCAACACCTCGACATGAATTGTGCGGGGTAATAAATATGTTAAACACTTCTTTGTAGTGCTGCCCAACCGTGCGCTGATGACACTAACAAGCTCTAAATCTTTAAATGCCTGGGGCATAAAAGGCTTCAACCGCTTTCACGCTGGCTGGACTTGTGTGACTGCGCAATTTCGGAGAAATTTAAATACGTTGCAGTAACCAATCAGAATTTTCGATTAAATGGCATTAATAAGGATGCGAAACAAAATCACTACATACATGTCACGAGATTATGGTAATTTGCCCGTTTCCTTTACGTTATAGATAAAGGTTGGTTCACACAAAAACTTTAAAGGGAAATAAGTACTTCACTGTCATAAACTCAGCAGCAGCTAACACTGCACCGTGACATCATTAATACTATAATGGATTTCGAAGATCGCGGAACGGTCTGATATATGAAAAATAATTCCTAACGATACGATGCAAAGAAAAATTGTTCATGAAGAAGTGCAGCTTTTTATCGATATATACGGAAACATCTGTACTTCACAACTGATGCAACTAGCTCGAACTTACGAAACATGCTACACTGTTAAAAAATTGGTGGTAGGTTGCACCAAAATGTGTTGCTACACCACATTTTGTGATTAGAGTTTTGGTGCATGGTGCACGAAACACACAAATACATGGTGCAATGAGTGCAACTACTACGCACCAGTCAAGTTGCATTCCATCACATGTTGCATAATTAATTGCATCATATGTTTGTGTATTTCATGCATTACACAGTACACAATGGTTTACATTAGGCCCGAAAGATGGTGCAGCCGCCACTTTTTGGAGCACCAAACCACAAATTTTTAACAGCGTACGAAAAGACCCGTTTAAGCCCAGTATTTTCACGAGAAAAGAAAATGAACGTTGAAGTCAACAAAATCTACTGGTTTTTGTGGAATACAAATTTTACATTATCAGAAAATAATACCTTTTTTTTTTTTTTTTGCTGTTGTTATTTCGGGATTTAAAGACCTTCATTGGTAATTCTAAGGGATATACAAGCAGCCGCCCGTCTATAATTTGAGAACAACTGATTCCAGGGAATAAAGAGACACAACCGATGTCTCACTGGGGTTCAACTCGAACGACTAGACAGAAACCTACGTTCGCCCCTGACCACTAGGGCGACATAATCGACATTTAACTACAGTTCTGTTGTCATCTGATAGATTACGCTGCGAAGCCTTCCTTTGTTTACTGGATTATTATTATTATTATTATCCCATATTTGTTTATTATTATTTCTATAAAGGCACTGAAAACACACTGAGTTAGCTTTGCATTAGGTTCACCGACCTAATAACGCGTTGGTCCACCTTTCTGTGCAATCACGGCTCACAGACGCCTAGGAACAGATTCTACAAGGTGTCGAACATTATCCACGCGCAACTTGACCCATGTATGCACTGAGTTAGCTTTGCATTAGGTTCACCGATCTAATAACGCGTTGGTCCACCTTTCTGTGCAATCACGGCTCACAGACGCCTAGGAACAGATTCTACAAGGTGTCGAACATCCTCCATGCGCAACTTGACCCATGTCTACACTGAGTTAGCTTTGCATTAGGAACACCAATCTAATAACGCGTTGGTCCACCTTTCTGTGCATATCCATATCCGGCTCGCAGACGCCTAGTAACTAATTCCACAAGGTGCCGAACATTCTCCATGGGGAACTTGACCCATACCCCGCTGCAGTAGTTCTCTACACCCCGTTCTAGCATATCCCACAAATGTTCACTTCTGTTACAGTAAGGGGAGTTAGGGGGCCAAGGCAATGTGGCGAATTCGTTGTGGCGTTCCTCCAAGCACTCAGTAGTTATGACACGATGTGTTATCCTGTTAAAAAATGGCACTGTGGTTCGGGAAAACCTCCTGCAGATATGGATGGAGATGGTCGGCAAACAGGTCCCTGTAGCGTCCACCATTCCGTATTTGTGAGATGATAACGGACCTAGGCAAGCGTCTAGGGACAGAAGGATGCCTAATGCTTTCGGACTTTGAAAAAATTGAAGCATGTGCAACTTGAAGTGGCATAACTAGTCGATTGGCATCTCAGCAGTCCGCTCTCCCTCTAGAGGCCAAAATTAGTGAGATCGTTGCTTAGGTTTGGTTGACTTGTTTTGTTTTGTTTTGTTTTTGTAACATTTATTCTGGAATCAGAGGGTAGTGAGTATAAACATTTTGTGCTCTAAAATTTCGTACTTTAACATGCTGTGGGAAACAAGTAATTGGCCTTATGCACATACATTTAAACTCGATTAAGGCGCCAGATTTTCAATCCTCTGTCGACAGTCACCAATTCAACAGAATGTACAAATTTGAATTTGTTATTGTTAACAGAGCATTGAAAATGGTTCCTGGGAATTAAGTGAACCGAAATGCCAGCTTTTAATAAAGAACATTTAAAAGTCTTATCACAAATGAAACACTTATTTTCCATATTTTTAAGTTCCTAAATTATAAAGCACAGCACAAACTACTAAACGTTCATTCACAAACACAACACGGTCATGGACATAGCGTGGGGTAAAAAATATTATCGAGTACTTACGCCAACTAAACTTGAGCATGCGTACGACGGTCAAAGGGAGCACCAAATTTTTTCAAGTCCAAAAGCATCAGGCATTCTTCTGTCGCTAGACGATTGCCAGGAAAAAGCTCCCCACGCAAGAACACCTTTCTCCACCGGCCTGTTGAACTACTACTGTGCAACCACAGGATAGAGCTTCATATTGGTTTCGCCACGTGCGAACCCGGCATCAGCATGTGGCACATGCGAGGCGTTGTTCGGGATGACTAGGTGTCATCATGGGTACTCTCGTTGGTCTCCGGCTCTGTGGAACCCCAAGTGAAGCAAGGTACGGCGCATGGTGCATGTGGAAACAAGTCGAACTGCACCGCTGTTGTACTGGTGGGTGAGTTGGGTGACTGTGGCACGTCGTTGCCGTGATACCAGTCGTGACACCCTATGCTCACCTTTAAAATCAACCGCTCGTGACTGACCAATGGGAACCCTTCTGCTGGATGTCTGTGCATGGTCAATCCAGTTCTAGTACACCACTGATACCAACAAGGCGGTTGTTGGACTCAAGGGAAATACAGGAGCAGCCAACAAGTGCAGTTGTTTCGAAATACTGGCACCTGCCCTCTTCCACCCCAACACTATCTGGCCGCGGTCAAATTGGCTTACGTCGCCACGTTTCCCCATTAATGGCAAACGTTTACTGATTACGTACAGATCGGATCAGATCATATGTAGAGGGTTTTTAGGAAGGGAGTGGAGTGTCTAACCCCCAGGTCTTAAACAACCCTTAGAAATAGGAAGCTAGAAGTTTGGGCTAGAGTGCCCAATAGGAAAGCGACACGGAAGCCAGGTAGAAAGCGGCAGGGAGACTCCCTTATTTATGACGGGGGGGGGGTCAGTACCCAGGGTCCGACGGCTTAACGTGCCCATCCGACGCACGGCGGATAGTGGCTCGAGCGTTCGTACCTGCCCGGGATCGAACCTGAGGTTCCTCCGTGGCAGTTATGAACGTTGACCACTAGGTCATCCACGGCCCGATTACGTGCAGAGGATAGGTGCGCACAATTTATAGTAGCCGCACGTGATGTTGATATCACGTGGCACTTCGTTATCGCTCCGCATATAGAACGGGGGGGGGGTTCCTAACGCAAAGCTAACTCGATGTATATTTCAATGAACCAATGTGAAGTTTAGATAGAATGTACTGGATATTCACAAGTCATCCGTGCAGTTTTTCTAGACAAAACATTACTTCTTCTAGCTGAGCTCTAATTGCGTTGTTCTACTAACGGGAAATTTAAATTTCGAAAATTGATCGGCTTCAATAGGGATTCTAGGTTCAATACAACAAGAACTACAATTTTTTGGAAGTGTAAAAACAATATATATTTTTTAAACTGTTCTCACTGAACAATTTCAGTTTCTTTTCCTTGGGATTCTGTAGTTGAAATTCAATTCAAGTCACCGCCGACATTCCATGAGAAATTCTGTATGCAATTTTTACATTCCATTCACTGTTTACCATTAAAATTGTTACTAGCGCCTCCTTCAAGATTACGAATGGACGGCAGGGCCTACCAATGACCCTTTGGCTCCGAGTCCAACGACCTACGCTTAACCGTACTTAGCTTAATTTATTTGCAACAGCGTGGTTGGGAGACAAATTTTTCCCTGCGGTAGAGAGAACTTTGCTTTGTCATTTTAGAGCAAACGCCCAACATATACATATACACTGAGTGGCAACTTTATTATGACCAACCCTCAGTACTTCGTTGGGCCACCTTTTGTCTTTAATACTGCGTCGATTCTTCGTGGCATGGACTCCACGAGATGGAATCTGAGACCATGCTTCATAAATAGCACTTTCCAGGAGTGTGAGATTGAAGGGTTGTGGATCCAGCTGTCTGATGGCTTGTTCAACTTCATCCCACAAATTCTCAATGAGGATTACAGGGGCCACCTAAGCAAAGTAAACTCACCGGCATATTCCTGAAACCAATCCTGTACAATACGAGCACTATGGCAGGACGCATTATCTTGTTGAAAGTAGCCATCGCCATTGGGATAAACCATCCACATGACAGGATGCACTTGGTCCGCAACGATATTTAGATATGATGTGCCAGTCAGACGTTGTTCAACACGAATTAAAGGGCCCAAAGCATGCCAGGAAAACATTCCCCAAACCATAACGTTGCCTCCACCAGCTTGAAGGGTTGTTGCAATGCATTTGGGGTCCATGCTTTCGTGCTGTTTCCGCCAAATTCTCAATCACCCATCGGCATGGTGCAACTGAAACCTGATTCATCGGACCACATAATTTGTTTCCAATTATCGACTGTCTGATCCTTGAGCTCCTGTGCGAACTGGAGACGTTTTCTCTTGTTAACTGCAGATAGCAAAGGTGTTCGAACAGGCCTTCGGCTACCATATCCCATGCGATGCAGTGTACGGCGAACAGTGCGTGCAGAGATCATTTGAGGGGATCCTTGATTAAGATGGTCTGTAATTTGCTGCACTGTTGCCCTTCTGTTGTCTGTTACCAGTCTGGACACTCTCCGTTCTGCCCGAGCAGTCACTAGTCGATGCCGACACGTTGCACGTAGAGACCCAGTTCTTTGGCTGACAGTCCACTCTTTAAACACTTTAACAACAGCTGCTCTGGAACATTTTACGAATGCGGCGGTTTCGGTGATACTCGCTCCATGGCTCCTACAATCATCCCACGTTGAAAGTCCGTCAAATCGCATTTTTTACCCATCTCGTCACCCAAAAATCATTTCTACTACTGTCGCAAGCACTAAGCTTTCCCTTTTTATACTAGCCTCGCCCTCTGGCGGCAACAGCGTGCAGCCATAGCTCGTTTGCTTAAAACTGTCAGGTGGTCATAATAAAGTGACCACTCAGTGTATATAGATAGAAGGAAACGCCAATTTTTTTCCAGACAATAATGTTTTAGACAGATAATATTAAACTTCAAATGAAGTTAACGATTCTTACTCATAAACACCAAAATAATTATTCGTTTCTTCAAACTATCCAGACAAAGACGATACGAGAAAGTGGGCCATTTATCGAGTGGTCCACCGGGAAATGTCCCGGCGTTCCGGTGGGCCAATCAATCCGCCCCTGTGACGGGCGATTGAAATTTAACAGCTAATCAAACCTTCAAGTATTCCCGCGAATCTCTCCTATTGTCAAAATGTTTTCGTCATGTGGATACGGAAAAAGTGAGAACGGAGATTTTCCGTTAATATACGAAAATCATTGCGCAAAGATTTCTGAAAATTCAGAACTTTCCATTAAACACATCTTGAAAACGGTAATTTACCGCCAATATAAAAAATGAATAGCGGAAAGGTTTCTGAAATTTCAGAGTTTTCTTGGCTTACGAAAAAATCCGTGAAATTCAGGTTTCTTTCCGTCATTTCACGGAAAAGGTTTTTCAAATATATGCTTCGTTAATTCACGAAAGGAATCACGGAAAGTGGATCTTGAATTGAAGATTTTTTTTACAGTGCCCCTATTTACTGCGTACGTGGTAACCATAAAAAGAGTCGCAAGATTCACTGAACTTAACAATCGCATCCAACAAATTCCTATATCGCAGCTACTAAAAACTTAAAGCTTTCTACTGTGCCGTAAACCCGCAATGAATTCAACATAATATGGACAGGAAAGAGAGAAAGGAGCTGTGAAACACCGTCTCTCAGTGGAAGAAAAGCTTCTGAAATGATTTATGCACGGCGCGTTTTGTATTATTTGTTTTCAGAAGTACCGCGAAATTCATCGTTACCTAGCGAAAATCTTTAAAGACACAAAGTGGAATATATATATATATATATATAAGTTTCCCGTTACCATGGCAAAGATTGCTCATGAATTCGCAAGCAGAAAACCCTCCGCATAAAACTTCAATGCATATCTCTGAAGCGCCACAAATTTGTTATTGACCGATCTTTCAATAGTAACGGCTGCGCGCTTTGATAGACGATTCGTTGACAAGAGCGAGCTATTTTTTTTTTTTCAATATAAAACACTCTTACTTAAAATAAAGTAAAAATTTCCTGATAAAAAATATGACAAACCAAAACCCATGCTCAAACTATGATAAACTGAATACAGAGGAACACCTCGGTTATATATAGGTTTCTCAGTTATGCGTTTTCCAGTTTTATACGTAATTCTACGTTAGTCCCGATATTTTAGTGCAATTTCTATCACTAACTCGGTTATACGTAACTCATTTTTATACGCTTTTTTATTTAAGATTATCAAAAGTACACAGTTTTTTTATTCTTTTAAAGCGGAATCAGGTATGTTGCAACTTCGAGAGAATTCAGAGAGCGTTGTGGCATTTTTTCCCTGGTGTAGCCAAAGTTGAACTTTGATCTAATCAGAGAAGGGTATGTATGTTGTTTACCTTCGGTTTGGAAAAAAAATTGGTTTCTCATTTCACGACATGCACATATATGCGCTATTTAAAAATTGATAAATCTCTGGAACGTGGCCTTATGGCTTCTCTATTTCGTGGCATAGTACACTGTAAAAAATAAGTGGTGTGAATTGACGGAACATTTCTGAAAATAACGAGCAGCAAAGTTGCCGGCAGGTGTCCGTGTTTTTCAGAAATTTTCGCTTTTAAAAAGTGCCCGTTTTTTGTTTTGGTTTTAACTTCTGTATTTTCACATATTTTCCGTAATCAGAAATTCCGTCTAATTCAGGAAAGCCCATTACAGGTTTTTCCGTATTTAAATTGAAATTCCGCAAAATCGACGACCCTGCATTTTTCAGCCAGATAATCCTTCCACTGCAGTCAGGATCGAACCCCCGTCGTTTGGGTTGGTTCTAACAGGTAACGTACGCCTTAAACCACTGAGTCACAAACGCTGGGAAATCTAAATATACATCGTAAAACAAATGGCGCGACGATTTTTTTTTCTTTTTTTTTTCTTGTCATTAATGTGAGTGATTTAGTCATTCAATTTTCTGTTGGAGCTTATTAATTTTCTGAACAGGTTTTTAATAATTCTGTAGGAAGACTTCTCACAAATTAAGCGTTTTTCATCGTGATGTTTCGAAGCAACAAAATGCTTTGCAACTTGGTTTGTTTAAACTGACAATGACTTTCAGTTATCTTTGAAAAAGGTAAAATGTACTTTTTCATAGTATTATTTCACAAAAAAAAACCCTCCTAAATATAAAATTTACTCTTGGTAGCTATAATAGCTTTTGTCTTAAGTTGTCCAAAGACTGATAAATAGACATCGTATAATCATACCTGGTTTCTTACAGTAGTAACACAATATACACTGTTAAAAATTTCACAGTTAGATTACGGGCAACGGCCGGCAACTGGGGGCCCGGCCGTTGCCCATAAAACTATGGCTTGGCCCGTTTTTGTGAAAGCCCATGAAATTACGGTCTGAACCCTAAATACTAAGCCCATAATCTGAAGAGCAACGCCCATAAAAAAATAAGTTTGACCGTACTGAGCAACCCCATAATTTGAAGGGCATTGCCCATAAAAAAATAAGTTTGACCGTACTGAGCAACGCCATAATTTGAAGGGCATTGCCCATAAAAAAATAAGTTTGACCGTATTGAGCAACGCCATAATTTGAAGGGCATTGCCCATAAAAAAATAAGTTTGACCGTATTAACTTAAGCTGTAATTTGAAAGGCAATCCCTGTAAATATGAAGTTTGACCATATTCAGTTAAGCCTCACGGCAAGTAGTCACCGACTTTTACATAAATGCATTTTTTGTGGAAGAGTGTGCAAGTAAATGCATGTTTTTTGTGGAACAGTGTGTGAGTGTGAAATTGTTACTTACATTATAACTGAATCAATTCAGTTCTAAATGTGAGTAATGATATTTTCATATCTTAAAATCAGGTTTATTACAATATGATAAATAATGACATCAGTTACACACAGATTTGTTTAACATTAGGCTTTACGAACTCTGTACACACAGTTGGTTGAACAATACTTACGTTTCTTTTAGACATGTTTTAATTGGAGAATTATTTCTAAAGCACAGTTGGTTGAACAATACTTAGTTTCTTTTAGACATTTTAATTTGCACATACGTACTTATGTAGTATTTGTATGAATGAATACAAAGGGCAGTTATGTAGTAAAGATATGTACAGGCATATTTTTGTATTTATATGTTATATCAATGACAAACAGAACTACAAACTGGCATCCGAGTACATTGCGTCTATAAGGGTATTCAATCCACAATGGTGTCAAAGTTGGTTTTTCATGTAGGTTTTGGCTAGTATTACATTTGACATAGGGTTGAATCATGCTTTTTTTGTTTTCACATTCACTGCCTTGTGTGCTGGTTTATTTTACATTCTACTGAGCACTGTGTTGTCAGTGTTCCCAGAACTTTTACTGTCTTGTTTCCTTTCTCTAATTTTTGGATATTTACCTACTTTTCACATGTTTAGTAAAATTATGTCAAAAACTGGAAGTACTGCTTTTGAAAGATCACATTTCTTCCCCATAATTAAGGTATCAGAAAGAAAAGAAAAAAAAATACTTGAATGGAAATGAGAGCTTTTGAACTTGATAGGGCATAATTTCAAATCTCAGACCCCCACCCAAAGAAGAAACACTTGTTTAGACCCTGATTCTAACTGAGTCATTGTAGAACATTAATGCATATCAATATTTCTAAAATATTAAATTTTCCTGTTTGGAATGTTTTAGAAATGACTTCAGTGATTAAACCTGTTCTTTCATTGTTGTGTTGCCACAAGGAAACCATTTGAGGGCACAAATTTTTTTTTTTGGAAAGCTATTAAATAGTTGTATTTATAATATCTTGGCAATACCTGAAGATACTGAAACAATTTTTATTGATGTACAAATCAGGTGTTTAGTGACAAAGGAAAAGAACACGGCAGAATCTTTAAATTTCTCAAAAAACAATTTCATCGTATCATTTTGTACCAATTTCAGCACTATCATCTTAAAACATGAAATACATGCTTTGCATATTGAACATCTTGAATAGACCTTTAAAATAGGAATTACAAAATGTGTAAAAAAAATTTCGTATTTTTTAACTTGAAAAAAAAAGTGGCTTCTGATTTATCTTAAAATATAAATTTTCCTTGGCATCCAGGTTTTACTACCTGGGTAGGTAAATAATTTATGTATATACCCAGCTGCGCATGTAACATTTCAGATATTTTCCAAGCTCTGCTTAAGTGACACAGGTGAAAGATTTCACTCGCAGAAATTTAGAATGAAATCAATTTTTTTTTACATTTAACTTTAATTACTACATTTGCAAAGCAAAGAAACTGTTCATGATATATTTTCACTGTCATTTTCTTGGCCAGCACTTACCAGATTCAGTAAAAAAAAAAGAATAACAGTCGAAACTCGTTATAATGAAATTCAAGGGGGACAAAAAAAAAAATTTGTAGCAACGTTTTTGTTCTTAAAACATTACAAATTTTTCATTAAAAAGTTAGTATGTACTACAGAAATTTTCATTACGCATAAGATTGCAATGCTGTAAAAGTGAAATAGTGCCCACAGAGACAAGCAAAGGTAATTTTTTTTTTGTAATGGGAAGTTTTTGCTAAAGTAGTAATAATGAAATATATAAGCTTTAATTAATATGTATGTATGAAATTATGTACTGTATATATTTTTACTTATACATATCAGGGTTTGAAAAATACCATGCCTGGGTTGTGTGAATCATTGACCTGGGCAGGCAAATAAATAATCTAGTTGCCCTAGGTGCCAGACTGGGCAATTAAATCTAAAAATGAAGTTCAGAATATAATTTTCTACTACAAGAAAAAAAAGACAGTCATCGCATGTCATGTTGCTTTTCACTGCTAATCACTGGAAGTTGTATTATTGTTACGCAGTGCCAAGGACAGAAGAATATCACTTCTTTAATTATATTATGCTTTAGGTCCATAAATTGGAAGCATATGTAATTTTGCTCCAAATGTTTAAAGTCAGCGACTGAATGCATGCCTCTGATGGAACTAGCCTCCTGTGTTTATTGACAAAGGGTTAAAACTTCATATTTTAATGTATTTCACATTTTTTCAGATATTTCATATTTTAAACGTGTTTTAAAGATTTTTATTGTAATATGGACCTGTGAGTCTGACACTGTGAAGAGAAGCTGCGATAGGAATAATGCATCGCTCCAGTGAAGATGTGAAGCTTTGATCCGTTAAAAGGAAGGTTTGTTGCTGTGTGGAAATGACGGGTACAAGAGAAAGAGGACTTACGTTATTGGCAGAAGAGCAATAAATGTTGTAGTGATACGCTACAGAAAATAGGTCCATAGCAGCTACCCTTTATTTTGTTGTATCCTGTACGTTGTTGGCAGGAAAAACCGGATAAAACCTCTTCGATTTGCAAAAGATACATATGAGTAAGATAGAAACTCGCGTGCGAAACAAGCTATTAACAGAAGAACCAAAAGTGCAGAGACACAGCAAATGTGTTCAAACCAAAACCGAAATTTATAGTTCCCCAGTTTTCTGTACAACATAGAAAAGCATATTAGTACTTTCAGTAAATGTGTACTTCAGCGTCCTAAACTATTTCGTTGGAAAAATTTAACTGTGGGTGAAAAGTTCGATGCACACAATTTTTAAGCATGCAAAATAATAGGGAAAGGTGAAAAATTATATTATTTTTAGATAAAAAGGAAATAATTTTTCCGAAGTATTAACCTGCGAGTACGATGGTTTGTAGCAGGTGGTGCGGGAGGCTGAAGCGATGCTAACGGCCACCACGTGAAGGTGCTGTGCGACGGAGCGGAGTACGAGTTGGTAGCAAATGCGTGGAAGAATACGACAGCAGTAGGGTATATTTTTCGGAAGAGTGTCGTGTAATCGTGCGCAGAAGTAGTTCAAACCTGTTTTATTCATTTTTGAGAAAGATATGTGCAGAATGTCGTTATTAGTGGTTTCACAGTGTCTCCGAATGGAAAGAAATTAAGGAATGTAAAATAATTTATGTACGACAGAAGTTTTGAGAAGACGTTTTGGTTCCAGTTGAACCCAAAGTTTTAGTTTTGGTTTGGAAGATGTGCACAGGTAGGTGATTTCTTCAAGCACTTCATTTGCAGTTCTGCTGTTATTCAGTACATCGTAGCTCACATTTTTTTCCTCGTGACATGGATATTTTTCAAAATAAGCAATTTTCTTCAATTCATATATTGCACTATGGCAGGGAGACAGCTTCTTGTATTGTGGCGAATAATGAAATTTTAAGCCCTGACGAAATCCGAAATGACTGACGATTTTGTACTTCCGCTTTCTCAAAAATTACCCTTCAAAAAAACAAAAACTTACAATGCTGCGCAAATTCAACCTCTTTCTTTCTGCGTATGCCTACAAGACTTTTCGATGACTACGTACTGCTAAACCGCTTCCTTCTTAATTCTTCCGCCCGTTACATGCCCTTCTCAACGAAGCTTCCATTCACCGGACTTCACCTTGATGCCGTTGCCGCTCTCTCGTCCTATGCCTACCGCATGTACTCTTCCAAACCATCGCACTCTCAGGTAAATACTTCGGAAAACTTTCCTTTTATCTAAAAATACTATATTCTTGCACCTTTTCCCATTATTTTGCATGCTTAAAATATTGTATGTCACACTTTTCCCACACAGTTACATTTTTCCGACGAAATAATTTAGACGCTAAAGTACACATTTACCAAACTTTCTATTTCGGATCAGGGAATCATATGCGAAAGAATGAAAATTTTCACGTCTGCTTTAAAAACAATTACAAAACATGAACAAACTATATTGTGTAGCATATGAGTATAAAATGGTTCGCTCTCTTGGCAAGAAGGTACTTGCTTGGACTTGTAGTCATCCGCACGTGAATTGCACGGCGAAGCGAATCTTCCTTTCAACAAAGCAAATCTTCACATCGTTGCCGTAGTGATGTGTTAGGCCTACCACAGCGTCGCACTCACAAGTCAATATTACAAGTTTCCGACAAAATAATTTAGGACGCTAATCTGCCAATGATGAAGATTGGAGTGCCATTTCAGGTGGATTCAGTAGTTTTAAAGAGTTTGTAGAAATCAATGAAAATGCATTATCGGGGAATTGAGGGATATTCAAGAAATAGCCAATGAAATTCAGGATGATGATGAAGAGACATAACGAAGAATTAACAAAAGATCCCCAGACTGTCACGAAAGCAGTGTAGAAGCTTTGGAAACACTGTCACTACATACAACTCACCGATACATCTAATTGCCACACATTCCTGTTTAAACAAACTTGTAAAAGCTGTTTTCAATGAGAGGCAACAGCAGAAACAGTCTTCAGTTTTACATAACTTTAAAAAGCCATAAATATAAACAAGGTATGTAATTAAAATTTTGAGATCAAGTAATTTACATTTTTGAGTAATCTAAGCTTTTAAGGTGTTAAATTTAACTAAGTAAATTCAATCATTGATATTTTTCTTATTTTGCATGTTATTCTCATGTTAATTACATTTTAAACTTAATTTTGGCTGGAATTACACTAATTTTTACTTATGCTGCGCTCTTATTTATGCGTGCTTTGGTTTGCGCTGACATATATGTGAAATATTACTGTATACATGTGATAATGAGGTGATTATAGATATAATTAAAAAATATATATATTTTGGCTCTTCTGGTTTCCAATTAAATTTATGTAATTTATGTGTTGAGTGGTAAAAAGCTGTTTTCAATTAGAGGCATATGGGGTTTGTATATATGCAGATTTCCATTGTTTGCTTCTTCCTGCTGAAAACTAAGCTAGGGGTGCCTATGAGTTAACTGAATATACCATAGTCACAAAATGATTGATAATTATATACTAAGGAATGTGAGTGAAATGGTATTCCTAAAAGCAATCAAAACCATGTAGCAGTCAGGGAGAATCACAAATGTGTTTCCTGAACGAAAATGTGACATTTCATCACATGAAACTTTTTTTCCACCTCTAAATTGAGGCCATTGGTTCTAGGGAAGGAGAAAGCCAAAGCTGTTATGTTATGTAAAAAACAAATTTCTTTTTTAAAGGTTTTAACGGCTAATGTGAGGAACTAAATGGGATATAAGCAGTCCCCGTCCCTAATTTAAAAGTCACTGGTTCCAGGGAAGAGAGAACGCCAGTGCTGTAAGACAAACACAACATCCATGCCATACCGGGATTCAAACCCGGACCCACTTGGACAAACAATCATAAGATGGTGCTTAGACCACTACACCACCAGGGTGGCAAAACTAATGCCTCATATGGGACTCAAACCATATGTTAAATTGTGACTGCTTGCCAAAAACCTTGATGTACTACCAACTCTGATACCAGTAAGTCTTGAACATCCTCTAGACCAATAGTTCTCAAAGTGGGTTACACTAAAATAATAGGGGGGGGGGGGCATATGCGGATTTGTCACATAGTGAACCAATTTTCAAAAACAAAATTAATCTGAATTTATGGCTAGTGATGGTAGGATGTGTGGTGAAGTTTAGCATATTTAGCTGAAATTTCTGAAAAATGAACTAGTGGAACTTCTCATTACAGGGCGAAAACAATCTGTTCTATGTTGAAAAAACAAAACACAAGCAATGACCAAAAACTTTATGAGAAAACCAAATTACAGGGAACAGCTCTGACCAATTTTCATAACTGAATTCATTATCATTAGAAAATGAGCAAACAATTGGAAACTTGATGTTAAACAGCTAATAATCGTCCATCTCTGCACTCTCCAAACATTTACAAGGCAGTATTTCCCATTCCCACTGAATGAACTAGTTACTCATTCACATACAATGCAGAAATGTGTAATCTTCTATTGCCAAATAAAAAACTTATGAGACATCTTTTAACTCTGGTTGGTTTGAAAAGCATTTGTTCTTTGAAATCACTGACTAGTTTTTGGATTCCAATGGAAAAAGAATTTCCAACATTGTCGAGCACTGCCTTAATTAAGTATTTGTTGCCTTTTACAACTACATATTTATGTGAAACTAGTGTTTTATCCTTAACCACCAAGAAAACTAAATATTGAAATAAGCTGGATGTTGAAGATAACTTGTTTGTACATAAGCAAGAAAACTCAAAATATTGATGAACTTTGCAAGAGTAAATGAGCTCATACATCTTACTGATACTAAACAAATGACTTGACCAGTTTTATTTGATTTTTTTTTAGCCATTTGTGCAATTTCTGTGACATCAGTGTATGTAATTTTAGCAAATATAAGTGTGTATTTGTATTTTTTATATATTTTATACCCACATAAACACACTGGAATAAATTTTTCATTAAAGAATATGCCTGTACATATCTGTACTCCATAGCTAATCTTTGTATTTATTGGTGCAAATATAATACTTCACAAGTTCTTAAGTACATGAGAAAATGAAAAGGAGTCTTAAAAAAAAAAAAACCAAAGTATTGTTCAGCCAGTTTGTGCTTTAGAAATAATTCTGTCTAACTTCAGGAGTTGAACACTACGCCGTAAAAAAAAAAAAAAAAAAAGCACAAAACGGTAAGACAATATTTATGCGTGTTATATTGCAAAATGGCATTCATTTCAGACTACAAACATACGAAAACAATGCTGCCCTACGTAATTCCCAAATCAGCATGTACAGATCGAATTTATTCGACATCCTAGACAACGCTAGGTATATACCTGACGATAAAGACTTGCACAGATAGTAAAACATATATGGATGTGAGATTTATGCCCCTACCCCAGTCAAATGAAATCTTAGCTACTACATAGATTTTCCTGTGTGACAATGCTTCAGCCACCCTCGTTTGGTGGTGAAACTTTTAAAATTATATATATATATGTACACAGTTCGTGAGCTTACTATCAAACAAAAATGTGTGTAATTGATTTCGTTACTTTTACATATCATAATAAACTTAATTTTAAAAGTGTCTACTCACATGTTTTGTTTCTTCAACATGCTGGGTTGCTGGCGTCTTTCCAGTACATGTTCGTGACTTCGTGTTCGTCATCGTCAGTTAGGGATGGGCGATATTTATCAATATCTCGAAATATCGATATTTTTGTCCGATATTTCGATATATAGTATTGATATCCAAGTTACGATATATCAGAAAATCACTATATCGGTGCGATATTCAATATATCAGCTTATGGCTGATGTGATTTAACTTGTGGAATGAAATCTGTGTTCTTTCCTCTGGCATGTCACGAAAATTATGTTGCTTGAGGACTATCAAACTGCGATCTCATTATCGAGATTCACATGATATTATGTCACCTTCCGATTTCTAGAACTTTACAAGGAAAAATATCTGCTGTGTTGAAAATTTTAACTATTAGTTGACAGTATAGGCACCCAGAAAACAAATTTAAGGAACGGTTGATAGCAGATTGTTCTTTTGCCTATGAGCATTATGTTTGAAGTAAACTGGCACTTTAACCAAAATTAAATACATACCAATGACACACAATTTGAAGTTAAGCATTTTTTTTTTTTTTTGTTAGTGATAAATTATGTAGATCTTAACAGCTGGGTAAGGAAATGCAAAACAGCTTTTCGAGAGTTTTCTTGATGTCTTACAAGTTATGTAGTATAAAGTTTGTTGTAATTCAGGCTATGTATATATCAGACGTAATTTTTTTGTCATCCTTTGATAATTATCTTGTAAATACATAGTGAAACTTCCTGAAGTAATTATATAATCTGGTAAAAATATGAGCATAACAACTTTCGTCTTGATCTGCTGATTTTTCCACACTTACAGCAGGTAATTTCCTCTGATTGTCCATTCGTTTTTTTGTTATCTAGGAGAGACAGGCTTTCATACATTAATTAGTAAATATATACTTGATGAATTTGGATTATGATATTTTTTTATGTTTTCATACATTAATTAGTATGGCTTTCATTAATTAATTAGTAAATATATATACTTGATTAATTTGGATTACGATATTTTTTATGTTTTTATTTTTATAATCATATTTTAATGGAGGACTAATAATCATTAGCATTTTTTAAAATATCTTTCTGGAAAAATAATTGCTTTCTATGAAAAGGCCATCACAAATTATTCGTACTCTAATTACTGTTTTTAACAAAAATGTCACTTGTAAACATATTATAAGCACTTTAATTTTTTGCTTATGCCATGGGAACTATTTTTGCTTACACCATAGAAGTAATTATATCTGTATACTCCATTAACATTGTGTTCTGTCTTAAACGATAAAAAAAATAGCAAACATTGTTCACACCTTCTGAAAAATACAAATGTATACAAAATGCTCTAAAAATTACAATAACAAAGTTTTTTAAAGATTTTTTTCCATAACATTTCCTTGCAAGCTGATATAATGTTGTTAACTTTGACATTTGCATCCCAATAAAAATAGTTATTCTTTCTATAATTCAGTTATTCCCAAGTTAATTGATGGTTAAGATTCCAGTCTGCTGGGATTAATAAGTACTTTTGTTTTTTTGTCATTTATGCCATACTGAAGCTTCAACTTACCTTTCCTCGAAATGTTGGAAATACATATTTCTCATAATCTCACATTGATGAAAAACTCATGAAAACATTCCTTTGCAACTGGGATTTTTGGAAACTTCTTGGCAGAAACCATATCCCTGCTCGTCGAGCAATGCCCACACATGAAACAAGAAAATCACCTTTTGGGTTTTGGAAAGTATATTCAGCATTTCTGCAAATTACAAGCTCACTTCTGTTGCATGATTTTTTTATTTATTTTTGCATCAAAACTTTCTTCTATATATTTTTTTTTATTTTAGGATCTGAAAAACAATATTTTATGTGTTTTTCATATCACTAAAAATACAGCTTGAGAGCTGCAATCTTGCATAAAGATAGTTTTAAGCTATAAAATGTAATAATAAAGGACAAATAAAATTGCTCCCTTTTAGCAGGAGAAAGCAGCTCTTGAAAAAAAAAAAAAATTCAGCTGATGTTTCTAAGAAATTATCTGAGACAACTGGTAGGATATTTATTCCCCACATTCACTGCCAAGCTTGTGTATTATAATTAGTTATTACTTATTACCAAAACAATTTTTTAAGGTAAAGAATATTTTTATGTCTTAAGAGACACATATGGTTGAGTCGTCATTAGACTATGTAAATGCTATCTGTGGAGAGTAGTTACTCAATTATGTTTGCTCATGCTGATGAAACAATCCTGTTGGCAGAGAGCAAAAGTGAGTTGCAGCGTATGTTGTCCCACATGTATGAAGTTTGTATGAATTTCAAACTTAGTATATGAAAGGAAAAACCCAAAGTTATGTTTTTGACAGATGAATTGTTAGTATTAAATCAAACAGATCAGTCTAAATGGCAAAGAGATTGACCAGGTAAATCAATTTACATATTTAGGAAGCATGTTTGACAGAGAAAACAAATTAGGTGGTGAAATTAGTAGGCTAGTAAATTAATCTTTGAAAGTCACAGCTGCTTCAGGAGGATTTTGAATAAATGATGAATGATAGGTTCTCAAAAAGGTTCCTAATAGTTGTGTGTGAAAAAGTACAGTAATTGTTCCTACTCTGATGTGCAGCAGTGAAGGTGGAGTACTGCAGACGAAACATAGGAGTGATTTGCGAGCTGTAGAGATGTGTTACTTATGGGGGTGGGGGCAAGATATGTTTTGATCATGTGAGGAATGAAGAGGTTTTGTAGATGAGTAGTGTGAAGCAAAATATTGTTTGTAAGGTGGGGACAAATATTCTTGGGTGGTTTGGAGAATGAGTGGTGAGATGATTACTAGGATAATTTATTCTGCACAAGTGACAGAAAGAAAATGTAGAAGATCAAGGGAGGACCAGATTCAGGAATTCCTGCATGAGAAAAAGAGAATAAATGTGAAGTACAAATGGTCTTGTGTGTGATGGATGTCAGTGAAGCTCAAGTTGTGAGCTGAGATCACTGTAAATGCAGATGTTTGATACATCAAGAGTAAATAAAATGTATTTCCATCAGTTTTAAACTTTAATCCAGCAGATAAGCTCTCATCAAGAAACTAACCTATGATCTTAGAGAACAGCTTAGTGATATATATGCATGTAAAGAGAAAATCCCTCATCTACAGCAAGTTAAATATAACTAAAGGTGAGGAATCAGTACTAATTTTTGTGTTGTTTTGGTGTTAATAAGTGAAACATTAAATGCTATATCCCATTTGAGTTCAAAACTGTAAATTTCTTTTTTTAAATCTGCTGACTTCCTTAATTTTAAGGATAGACTCCACCAATGAGCATTTAAAATGTAAAAAAAAAAAAAAAAATGATATGATATCGAAGATAGCTCCTCAGGTGTTTTAGACTTGATAAAGAATACTTCAGATATTTATTGTGTACAAGTTTTTAATGGAGATGAGAAATCCAAAGAAATGGACTGAGAACTGGAAAAAAATGCTTGAAGTGAAGTGGTGTGTGTGTTGATCTCCATGAGCATCTAAAGTTGTTCCCGAATGTGTAGAAGCTTGATTCACCATAAGCAGACACATGTCCCTAATTTAGGGCGAGTGGTTCCAGGAAAGACAAGACAGGAACAACTTCTTTATGTATTTTACCACTTGGTAGGCACATTTTCCATGATTATTTAGATACTGAATAGTTTCCATGACATTTAATGAACATTTCATGACTGAATAGATTTTATTCATGACATTTAATAAATAGATTTCTTGACTGAATAGATTTCATGACATTTAATTGCTAAAACCTGGAAAGAGCGACATCTTTGTTTATTCACTGACGCCACATATTTGGAGGATTTTCACATTTAATGAACAGTGCTTCTTATTTTGAAAATTTGACTGTTTTCTAGCAGTTTCTGAGGAAGAAGTAATCTTTTTGTATGAGAATTTTCCTGATATTGATGCTGAATCAGTTGTAGCAGGTATAAAATCACATACAATTTTTGCAAACTTGATCAAATGTAAAACCGATGGGCGCAATGCAAGGTATTCATATAATCCGAGCATTGTTTCAGCTAATATATTAATATAGTCTTTAATGGTAGTCTAAGAACTCCCTTCCTACAGCTAGTGTCAAACATTTGGCACAATGTATTGCCTTTTAATCAAACCAAGAACCCATATTTATGAGTACAAATGCAATTTTTACATTGCACATTTATTAGATTTTAGCAGGAAAAGAATTTTGAAAAAAGTAACCTTGTATACTGTAAAGAAACACTAGAGAAATCAAATGAGGAAGAGCACTGCACGTTAAAACTTTTCTGGACAACAGAATTTTGTTAATGCCATTCCGTTTAAGAATAACAGTTTTCACAAAAAAAAAAAAAAAATATGTTCACAGTTTTTATCAAGAGAGAAAGAGACATAATGACAAAATGGATAACACTGGGCAAATTAGGCGAAACCTGTTAACAAGGTTTGTTGTATTTTCAGTTGTTTTTTTTTGTTATTTTTTTACAAAAAAAAAATAAATTATATATGTATCTACAGTGTATATGCACACTAACTTTGAAATAATATATTTTCATGTATGTGTGCAAACTTCTTCAAAATTGCATTAAAAAGCTCTAGCCATTTACTTCTCAACAATATTATGACTTTGCAGAACATTCTGCATTAGAAATTGCAATAATATGCTGTGATTACAGGCTAAGGGGGTAATGTTTCAGACAGAAGTAACCCAGTGATTTTGTTTTAGGCATTTTACTCCACTTTTGTACTTAAATAAACATTTCGAATAATGGAAAAACCTTAACATGTGTAGAATAATCAAATCAATGAGACTTATTTACCCAATTGCCTGTGGTTTACTGGTCTTCTATGTAGCAAAATATTTCTGCCACAAATTCCATTTCAAGTGTGTTTTTTTATTCATATATATTCTTTAAAAAGATGTTGAGTGTGCTTAACAGGAAAGTTGACATCTAATTTGTTTACTTTTAAATGATAACCAAAACCTTCAAATATTGTTGGTGACAGTTGATACTATCCACAACCACAGCCCCCCATTAGTGGAAGGGGAGTGCAGATGTTATATAAACACAAAAGTGCACAACACTTTTATGATTGCTTTTTTGACTAATTTTGTCTCGCTGTATCAACAATCTTGCATAGGTAGCAATGTTAAGTACAGAGAATCATGATAACATGTTTTGTTAAAAAAAACAGTTTCTGCATTTATGTTCTGTAAATTTATGTGACAACTTCCTGCCCTTTGGCCACTTTCATCCCATCTGTGCTCTGCCCCTTCATTAAGAAATACAACAAGGGGCATATATAGATTTTTTCTGAGGGCGTGCCAATGAAATGAAAAAAAATTAAATCCACCAGGACAAAATAAAACAATGAGAATAGAAAAAAATAAAAAAAAAATTGTAATGTAAATTAATGAATTTTTTTATTAAATTAAGCATTTTTGTTTCCAATGTAAGGCACATTTTAACAATAAATAAAACACATTTAAACACTTTCGGGGGGGGGGGGGCATAAATATATGCCACCTTTCATTACATAAATGTATAAAATATATAATATAAATATGCCCTTACATTACCTTGGCTACGATGTAAACAACCCTGATGTTGGCTTTCCAGCTCAGCATACAAGATATATTTTTAGCGAATTTTTATGAATTATAAAAACGTAAAATGTTAATTCCGCTGTCGAAAATATTTATTTACGTAACAAAACAACGTAAAAGGGCAAAATAAAAGCACTAACCCATGGCGTCGGTCTTGTAAAAAAACGTTAAATATCAATTCCGCTATCGGAAATAATTATTTACACAACAAAACGACTGAAATGGCAAAATAAACGCACTACGTTTATTTCCAAGTACAGCGACTGTCTTGTAAAAGGTACGAAGTTAGTAATATACAGTACTTTTCTGAGATATCACTATTTTAATGGTATTAACAAAACTTGATTGCAGCTATATTTTCAAGCTGCAGGGTAATTTAGTAATGGCTGAGATTTGTGCGAACAAGCCAACAGCCAATTAGTCCCAAGTTCCCAATAGCCAATACTTAGCACAACATTGGATCGGATTCAGTGATAACCCTGATGCAGTACGCAGTGAATAAACCGAAATATCAGTCTTATTGAGATCAGAAGTATTGAAAAATATCGAAAAATCAATCTGATATATTGATCTTTAAATACAGATATTTTCGATTCAATATATCGGTCTCAGAAATATTAAAAGATATCATCATACTTTTGAAAATATCGCCCATCCCTTCGTCTTGGTAAAAAAACGAGCAATCCCCGTAAAATCACGTGACGACTCGCTGACCAATAGCAGAAAGCGACGCATGCCGCATTCCTTTTCTGTCATTATCGTTCATTGGCTAACCCGTGCCTCTTAGCAACGCCCATAAAATTACGGATAGGAACCGTTTTCCTACATATCCATGCCCGTTAAAATACGGGCATCGCTTTAAACTGCAGAAACGAGCCTTGATCGTAAAAATACACAGGCAACAAGACTTTTTTTACGGGAATTTTTAACAGTGTACATTATAATAAATAGCTGGTACACAAAATAGGAAAGAGGAGAAGAAATATCCAGTGCACACAATAAACAAAATTCATGTGATATTTATTCTATCCACAATTTCCGATCTCACTACAGAACTTCAAAATTCGACAGAAGATTGAAATTTAAAAGTTAAACAAATCTCAAGTATTCTCACCAATCGCTCCCATATTACCGGTAATTTCTTGTCATACGAATACGGAAAAAGTGAGAGCGGAGTTTTCCCGTTAATATACAAAAGAAATTGCGGAAAGGTTTTTGAAAATTCAGAATTTTCCGTTAACACATTTCTAAAACAGTAAATTACCGTCAATAGACGAAAGAAACTGCAGAAAGGTTTCTGAAAATTTAGAATTTTCCAGTGATACGAAAAATCCGTGGAATTCAGGTTTTTTTTTTTCGTCATTTCACGGAAAAGGTTGCACTAGAAACATGCTTCGTTAACTCACGAAAGAAATGACGGAAAGTGCCTCGTGAATTTCAGAAAAAAAATTTCAGAGTAGATTAGAATCCTAAATGTATGATCAGTCATTGTGGTTTCAAATTGATGCTCTTAGGATCCGCATAAAAAAACCAAAAAGACCGGTAATTCGTAAGTTTCATACTGAAGCACTTGTCTCAGATTCTTAGTTAAGTGCGTATTTCACTTAATCTAGAATCAGGTTTTTTGTTGACAGATAGTCGTCAAAAGAGAAGTATGATTTTCATATGCTTTATGATCTTTTTTTTACATTGCGATAAAATATAAAATATATTATAATTTGTGTAACACTTTTTTTCTTTCGCCGCCAATTCAACTTTAAATAAACCTTTATTAAGAAACATCTTATAGTCCTCTAAAGCATAAATTTCACAATAGCATTTAACATTTTTAAAATTTCGTTTATACGTTTTTTTTTCCCCACTGTATTTGAACTAAAAACGACTTGACACAGAAAACCACAGAAGAAAAAAAAAAAAAAAGCGAATAAGGGCGCATTGATACATCAATGACGAAAGATTTCTGTATCCACAGTTCTTATCTGACTGCTCTGTTACTTCCGTTTACTTATCAGTCTTATCAACATGAACATGCCTCCCTTACCCTCGATAAAAGTTATCGAGTTAATGTTATCTACACAGATTTCGTCAGTCTCTTGACAACGCTCTTAATGGCCCTATTAAGCCATGGCAAATTAATCTGAATGGGTCTCTGCCGTGCTTGGTTTCGCGGCTCTGTGCGTGTATCTATATTTGCGCGGAAAGCTTTCGCCTGACTGCCGAACCCTCAGCGGCAACAATTAGCTTTGTATGTCCGTAAATCAGTTTGGAAATGATTGAACCAAATAGGCCAAGAATTTCTACAAATTTTCCGTATTTATTATACTTTTAACGGAGTTGAGAAAAACCGTTTTGGATGGAATACGTGAAAGCATGACCACGATTTTTTTAATTTTTAACCCCTCAGAATTCTCGACTGGACATAAAGAATTGCCGTATACGCAGTTAGTAAAAAAAACAAATCATCTATATGGGCACATATCACCGCTGCTCTAATTTCCTTCCAGAATGCTCTACGAAATTCTGGAATATTGTGCATTATTATAAACTGGGCAGGTTTTGTAAAAAAAAAAAAAAAAAAGTCCCATGACTTCGGTGCTACCATTTTTTTTTAGCATTTACCATCGACTTTGGGAAGCAGCCCTCACCAAATTATTTGAAGAGGGGGAAAGTTTAAACAGACTGAGATGAAAGAGAGGTATCACTTGTGTCCAGCAAGAAAATAAAATGTGAAAAAGGTGAAGCACGACATTCGTCGTATGTTTTAATAATTGAAAACGCAGTTACAATCGTTCATAAGCAAAAAGCAAATACTTCTACTAAATATTATTTCTAACAAAAATTCATAAAATACCCAAAGATTTTATTTCCATGAGTTTGCAGAAAATATGGGGCATCGGCGATCTTGCTGAAACAAACGCATAAAAATTACGGACAGATTAAGTGCGAATTTTGAAATTTAATTTCGCACTAAAAAAAGGGAAAGAGGGAGAAATGCTTAAACTGCTGATGGGGTTTGAAAAAGATATTGTTAGAAATGGGAAAACATTCATTTTATTAGAAAAAATTGGAGAGGTCCTTAACCTCGTCGCGCAACCAGCATGTGCTCGCTGACCACTTACACGCTTTTATGCACTGTTAAAAAAAATCTACTTAAAAATGAGAACCTGAACCTACCCGGGTTTTTTTAAAGTACAATCGTATCGTAAACGAGTACATGGCATGCTCAAATGTAAGTACCATACGTACTTACAAAACTTCGTCAATAAATATAATCTCGTATTACTTCATTTTAGATATAATAGATTTCAAGAGAAATTGTTTAATAAATGTGTAAAGTGATACATACATAAATAATTATTTAGTACAACAAAGTCACTGATAACAAGTAATTTAATTATGCATAAAGTATCTTTGTGTACGTTTTCACATTAACTATATTTGTGCCATCTCATAAATAACATATTGTAGCTTCATCACTATATTTGTCATAAAATTGTGCGGTCCATTTGCCCAGCATGTGACAACGAGTATATCTATTATCTCAGAGGTGCCACCGAATAATATACTTCTTTTTTTTTTTCATTGGATTTTTAACGACCACCGTGAGCAACTCAATGGGCTATAAGCAGTCGCCCGTCCCTAATTTAGGGTCACTGGTTCCAGGGAAGGGAGAGAGCCAGTGCCGTAAGACAACCGCAACATCCACGCCTCACCGGGATTCGAACCCGAACCCCGTTCGGACGAATGATCAGAGGCCATCGCTTAGACCACTGCGCCACCGGGGCGGCGAATAATATACTTCCTTGATTCTATGAATAAATGAGTATGTATGGAGTACACTTATTCCAAATTTGAAATCGAGTCCCGGGTGGCATAGTGGTTAGAAATTCAGGCCGCTGATGGAGGGACCCCAGGTTCAAATCTAGCCTGGTAGTGTGAATTTCTAACAATCGTTGAATATCCGCCGTGCATCGGAAGAGCACGCACGGTAAGTGACGGCCCCCGGGTAGGAATCCCCCTGTTAAAGTTCCTAAGCACCCCCCCCCCCCCCTAATTTCTCTCAGCCTTCTATGGGCAAAATCGTACGGTGGCGCCATCTAGTGTGCTCACTTACAAACTATCCTGTCAGAACCGCTAGATTCGCTCTAACTTCCTTCAGTTTCTGGGACCTGCCCGAAAGGGCACAGAATCTGCATGAAGATATAGCACATATATTTGAAATATATGTACTCAAAAATGAGTACATATACAGTATTTCAAATTAGAAATACCAGATATACTCACAATTGATTCCCTGTATGTACTCAAAAATGAGTACGTGTATTTTTCAAAAATGAGACACAAGTACTCGGAGCTATTATAAGCCCAGAATGTACTCAAAAACCAGTACATTTTGCTTATTTCTAAGTACCAACTTTTAACAGTGTGGCCTTCGCGCGTCCAGCAGCCGATGGTCTGTTCCAGCAGGACAATGCGATGCCCCATCGGGCCGTAACGACCCAAGTATGACTCGAGGAGCACTCATCTGAGTTTGGAACCACCCAGTGGCCCCAAGGTTCCCGGATTTAAACCTCGTGGGAACTCTCTGGAAAACCGTGGAGCAGAACATCAGATCCATGGATCCTGGACAGACGTAACGGGCGGAGGTGTGGACCATTAACTCCGGAAACCCTCTGGCATCTGGGGGAATCGATGCTTCGGCGTGTACAGGCTGTTAATCGCCCTAGAGGAGGACCAACATACTAGTAGGTAGGTATTTTTTTAATATTTCTTATTGGAGGTTTAACGACCACCATGAGCAACTCAACGGGCTATAAGCAGTCGCTCGTCCGTAATTTAGGGCCACTGGTTCCAAGGAAGTGAGACAGCCAGTGCAGTAAGACAAACACAACATACATGCCTCACCGGGATTCGAACCCGGACCCCTTTCGAACGAATGATCAGAAGCCAGCGCTTAAATAACTGCGCCACCTGGGCGGCATTAATAAGGTAAGAAAATTATCTGACATCTGGTAGAGTCAGTGCCTCGGCGTGTACAAAGTGTTATTCGCGCTAAGGAAGGACAAACATGCAATAGGTAGGTGCATATCTTAATGTTTTGTCCATTGAGTGTGTAACCCGTCATTCTGTCTGTGCCAGAGTTGGAAACGGGTCGAAAATTTCGGACCCGGACAAGACTCGGACCCGCAACTGACCCGGAAAAATCTGCTTTGAACTATAAATTCGAAACTCAATTTATATATATATACATATCTACATACAAACGTAATATATATATTCATCCCAATAACTGCTTGATATTTAATAACTGAAATCCTTTTTTAATAATAAAATTCGGTTACTTGCTAAATTTTAGTGCCACTATTTTGCGTAATCCAGAAGTATGGCTGACTATGACAGTGACCATGGAGTAATATTACAAATGGGAATCAATATTTACGACTGAACAAATGTATTTAGATTGTTCACACCTTCCACGCTTTGATGGAGGTGCGCATTCTTTCATATGGTCCGTTAAATTTGTGGTTCCATAATCTTTTATTACACCGACGACATCTTTCTTCGTAATTATACACTTTCCACATTTTGAACAACAAGCAAGACCAAACAACACAGAATTATTCACCGATTCTTTAATGAGACGAAACAATTTCCAGCATTCACTCTTCCCTTAGTGGTTTTCAACAAGCACGTATCTGTTGGCACCGACGTCTTTTTCAACCTCCTTAATATTAAATCCATCCATATTAACAAATAAGGAGTTAATTTCGACATGACATGTCATGGGAACGGGATGTTAGCAGATCAATCGAAAACCTCTGAATGCTCAATGTAAAAGATGCTATGTGAAAAGTAACTCTTAATCATACAGTGAACTTCGCACGCAGAGAATGAATCAGCTGAGAAGCAGGCGAATGGCGTCTGCCTGTACCTTGCCCTCCACAATCGCACGAAAAAGAACGCAAAGGAAGTATCTTTTTACGATATGGTGTCGGTGTGTCTGACGTTGGCTGAGCTCTTAACTTTTCTTCAGTAAATTAATTTCTTCTTTTGTTTTGTATAATAAGGGGTGTTTGTCCTCGTTCTATAGTGTTGTTTGCTAAAATTCTCTTGGACTGGTTATTTTGTGAGTGTGTGAGTTGGGCAATGCGCCTTTTCTCCACGCCTGCCCTTCTACATTTTAAGTGAAGATGAACTGAAAGTACTAAATTTTGAAGCTGCTGTTGCAAACGTTATAGTTGCTCTGGTAAAACACCCTTTTGGTAGCTCGATTAAAATGAACAAGAAATTTACCACGTTTCATCAAATATGTGTCGCTGTTTGCATTTGTTTCTCTGGCTTTTCGACGAATTGAAATTTCTGAAGCGTGGTGACAGGTTTATTATATTCATAGACAGGCGCGACGTTACAGATCGAGTTAAAAAAAAAAAAAAGTGCTTAATTTGTGATAAGTCTTCCTAGAGAAAACATAAAATTATTACAAACGTATTTAAAAAAAATAATAAGCTCCAACAGAAAATAAAATTACTAAATCACTCGCATTAACGAAGAGAAAAGAAAAAACAAATTCACATCGGCGGAATTAGTTTTACCTTGAACGTTTGTGCGACTTCTAAGACTTTCTGGGTCAGTAATAAAGACGCTCGGTTTGTGTAGATCCAACCAGAGTTGGAAACGGGTCAAAGATTTCGGACCCTGACCCGACCCGACCCGGACGTCTCGTAACTGACACGGACAAATCTGCTTTGAACTATAAATTCGAAACTCAATTTATATATATTAATATATATATTCATCCCAATAACTGCTTGATATTTAATAACTGAAATCCTTTTTTAATAATAAAATTTGGTTACTAGCTAAATTTTAGTGCCACTATTTTGCGTAATCCAGAAGTAATGGCTGACTATGACCATGACTATGGTGTACAGCGTTCGAATTAACCGGTGGTCCGCTGGCCATGGGCCCGTAAAACTTCCGTCGGACCACTGAACTTTTGATTTTACTGGCCCGGATGTTCAGTAAGTTTTTTTTTTCTTTTTCCTTCTAATTTGTAACAAGTTAAAAAATAAATTTCTGTTTTTTTTTACCTTGCTGTATGGTATTCTTTTTAGGCTGCAAACTAATGATAGGTTTTTTAAAAACAAATATTGGAGATAATTTCATTGAAATTATACATTATTTTCTACATATATTGCAAATGTCTTAATTTTTTTTTTTTTTTAACGGACTAGTGGTTTGCAAATTCTAGTGGTCCGCTGGGCCAGTAGAAGATGAATTTCTAGTTCTAACACTGGTGTATATTACAAATGGGAATCATTATTTACGATTGCACAAATGTATTTTTAAAAATGTATTTAGATTGTTCACTCTTTCCACGCTTTGATGGAGGTGCGCATACTTTCATATGGTCCGTTAGACTTTTGGTTCCATAATCTTTTATTACACCGTCGACATATTTCTTTGTAATTATACACTTTCCACATTTTGAACAACAAGCAAGACCAAACAACACAGAATTATTCACAGTTTCCTTAATGAGACGACACAATTTCCAGCATTCACTCTTCCCCTTGTGGTTTTCAACAAGCACGTATTTGCTGGCCTCGACGCCTTTCTCAACCTCCTTAATATTAAATCCATCCATATTAACAAATATGGAGTTAATTTCGACATGGCATGTCATGGGAACGGGATGTTAGCACAGTAATCAAATACCTCTGAATGCTCAATGTAAAAGATGCGATGTGAAAAGTAACTCTTAGTCATACAGTGAACTTCGCACGGAGAGAGTGAATCAGCTGAGAAGCAGGCGAATGGCGTTTGCCTGTACCTTGCCCTGGACAATCGCACTGTAAAAGAACGCAAAGGAAGTATCTTTTTACGATATGGTGTTGGTTGTCTGACGTAGGTCGGCGGAAATCTTCGTTGCTTTAAGACAGAGACGACAATATTTTTGCATGGCAAATCATTATTCACACCGTGAGCACCAGTATCGACTACAGAATTCCACAACGCGCATTTTTCTTTGGAATACAGTTTTCTCTTTTCAAAAATGAAACGGGAATAAAACCGGGTCAGGAACACCTTGACCCGACCCGTTGGACCCGCAAGAAATTGTCGACCCGTTGACCCATTTCCATCTCTGGTCTGTGCTGCAGTGATTAGGCGAACACAGTAATCCAGTCACACAGAAACGCTTAAAATTCGATTTCTACCGTATTTTCCTCTTATAGAGTCCTTCCCGTTTTTATGACCAAAGAACATTGAAAACTTTCTGCATACTTATAAAATTGCAAACGGTGCATCATTAAAGAAAATTATTAGTCACTAAGTTTTGTTCTTCCACGCAATTTCAGGTTTCTTAGTATTTTTCAATTTTTTCAACCCATTTCACCACAGAGGTGTGGAGCTAATTCAGTTTCGTGCAAGATTTATCGCTTACACGGCTTTTCTTCTTTATAAAAAAAAAAAAAAAAAGAAGAAGAAGAAGTTAACCTGCCACTTTCCACATAATTTGGAACGTTTCCTGAACGCGTGGAACAAAAATTCAGTAATTCACGCAGCTGAATTGCAATTGTTTAAATTTACCTATAAATTAATAAACCTTGCCTTAAACTACTTTGTGGTCCTGTCTTTTGCTTTTCTACCAAGAAGCATTTCTTTACTTACGAAATCCTCCGCGAAATGGCGTACTCGTTAGAACTGCATCTTGTGGAGAAAAAAAAAACAACTTTTATTAGAGAACTGCAAAGTAGAAAAGTCGCAAAGTAGGCACTCTAAATTAATCATCATCAACCATTATCAATCCACTGCTGGATAAAGGCCTCCCAAAGTCTCCACATTGTCTGTCATGAGCCAGTCTCCCCCATGTCACTCCATCACGCTGCCGAATTTCATTACAGATCTTTTACGAGGTGTACTTCCGGGTCGTTTTCTGTACCTTGGTATCCAGTCCAATGTTAACTACCGTAGAATTCCGAGTACAAGACCTAAAGGGGACTAACAGAACTTCGGATAAACCTTGTACAAAGGTCGTTCCATAGAAACTGATAGTTTTTTTGTTTTTTTAGTGTTGGCAACAGTGCGAAGGGGTAAAATAAGCACGCAGACGACTAACTGAATTAAGGAAGTATCTATGGCAACAGTTATTAGCCGTGGCAGACGATTCTGGTTTTGTTATTGCGCACTTATTTAAGGTACGTCTGCATTTCACCATACTTCTATGGAGATGAGTTATTCGGAGTTAAGAAGTGAAACGCGCTGTGCGATAAAATTTTGCTAACGTTTGGGTAAAATGGCTCCAGGAACAGTTGATTTAATGAAAAAGCTTACAAAGATAAATGTTTGGGTGAGTCAACGATTTTTAGATGGCACCTTGAGTTCAAAAAAGGGCGTTTGCCGGCAGGCAGAATATGCTCCTAGGCCTGGTCGACCTGAAAGTGTTGTTACGGAGAGTTTTGTTAACACTGTTTGGGCAATCCTGCAAGAAGATCGACGAATGACGTGTGAAGACATAGCGGCGTCAACTAATATTTCAAAAACGTTGACTTTCCGCATTCTAAGCGACAAATTACTGCTGAATCGTGTGTATTTCAGATGGATACCTTATCACCTGACGAGAGAACAATTGTTGGCCAGAGTTCAGGTGTGTCATGAGTGGAAACAAATGATTGCAAAGGATCCATACTTTCTAAACGCAGTAATAACTGCCGATGAAACATGGGCCCACTATTTCGACTCCCTCACGAAGCGCACAACGGGTGTCTGGAAACAGACAGGCTCGCCTCCTCCGAAAAATGTCCGCCAAACCAAATAAGCTGGGAAGGTGATGATGATGATAATTTTCTCAAACAAATTACTGTTAATGCTGAGTATTACATTCCAATCTTGAAACGTCTGCGACGACACGTATCGATTAAGCGACCGGAACTGGTGAGCAAGTGGACCCTACACCATGATAATGCCCGCCCACACGTGGCTGCTTGTGTTCAACAGTTTCTTACGAAATGCAGTATTGAAATCATGCCACAGACTGCTACAGTCCTAATCTCGCCCCATGCGATTTCTGGTTGTTTCCAACAATGAGGGAGAAGTTCTGTGGCGCAACATTCAACACAGATGCTGACGTTATTGAAGCTGTACAGGGGTCGCTAAAGCAGCTTCCACAAAATGCCTTCGCCACATGCTTTGAAAAGTGGACTGAACGATGGGACTGTTGCACATCATCCGAGGGAAGATACTTTGAGAACGAATAACATATTTTGCTGTACCTATATTTCTTCATTTTGTGTGATTTTACTCTGTTTTTATGAAACAGCTGTTGTACATACCGTGGTAACTCCAGATAACTCGGAGTTACCACTGAGGTGGAACTTTGGATAACCCTTGTACATATCGTGGTAACTCCAAAACTACTCTTTTAAAAAAAAAATTAACACAGAAAACGATTGTGATGAAAACGTTTAACTAAATTCATCGTTGGAATTCATCACAAAACTACCTTGCGCCACCAGCACCAAAATAGAATCTAGTGCAGAGTCCACACATTTGTCGAGATCCACTTTTTTTTTTTTAATGATCCGAGATGTTTACTGAGCTTCGCGTGGTTCGTGATAAAAATATTCAAACCGAATACATGTGTGAAAAGGCAAATAAAAGCGGGAATCCATATTTCGAAATTCAACTGATAAAATGAAAAAAGAAAAAAAAAAGTCAACAAAATTTTAACTCAGTACTAAGAGATCAGTGGCGTATCTTGGGTCCGAGACCTGGGCTATCTCACCCCCCCCTAGACAACACTGTTTTTCTTTTTTAATTGCGAAGTTTAATTTTTAATTGTTAAGTAATAGAAGTAACTTTTTTTCTAAATTTCAGGTATATGCCACTGCTAACATGATACCAAATAATTATGAGGATTAGGATTTGAACACTTATTTGTACATGAACTCCATTCTTCTTCTGAATACTTTATTTGTACATGAACTCCATTTTTCTTCTCCTTTTGTGTGAACTTGAGTGCTACGTTTTCATAAAAAGTTTCTTCCGAGTACTTTTTTATATTTAAAAATAAAGTTTTTCTCTATTGACAAAACAGCCAAATTTTTCGAATGTGCATGTCCTTGTGTGGTTCTAAGATATATCTTGATTCTCTTCAATGCTGAAAAAATTCTTTCGGCGCTTACAGTTGTTGATGGAAATTCTTTCGGCAGTTACAGTTGTTGATGGAATTTGTACACCTCACTAAACACTATGTCTAATTTATTCAACTTTATGTAACACGTAATGTCTCTTACTGATTTTTTTTTTGTATTCATCTAGGGAATAAAACACCTTCAGTTCATTTTTTAGTCGAGCTGTATCAAAATGTGAAGCATAGAGTTCTTTAAGTTCTGACAGTAGATGTTCAGGGAAGCTTTCACAAAATTTATCAAAACAGTTAGAATCCAACAAAGCCACGAATTTAAGATATAACATCTCTGATTTTAATTCATTGACACTTCACAAAAACTGAAACAACTCTCGCTAAACACTTATGGGCGGGAGTATGCGAGTGACTGAGATAGTCTTAACTCTTCTTTTTTCTGAGCGAACAGTTTCCCAAAGCAATGGCCCATTCCCCTCTACCAGCTGATTCATGTTGTCATGGAAACGCTAGCAGGCGTTTGAACGGAAGGTTTTCGCATCAGAACTGCGAAGACTCTGGAAGAGCTGCTTGCCTTATGCCGTTGGTTTTCTCTCGCCAGACTGAGTTAAAGAAGCGAAACCGCAAGCGTTTTTTTTTGTTTTTTTCCCCCCGCAGCGAAAGCATCGACATATATTAATACCGTTGATAATTGATTTTTATTTGTGAATCCTCTGGGCTAGCTGCGAATATACGCCACTGTATGAGATGAGGAAAAGCAGAGGAAACCACGTCGGCGGCTTTCATATTTTCTCACTCAAACCAGGTAACTCAGGCGTAGTATCCCGCATTCCTTAACTAGAAGCTTTCCTCAAAATTTAATTTAAAGCTTTTTTTTTATTGCATTTTATATATAATAAATGCAGAAACAAACTAATAACCAAAGAAACGCGATTATTAACCTCGGGAGAAGTACTACCATCAACTTGTAACATTTCCCACATCAAGACAAACCATCGCCTTACAAGAAGAGCGCCTGTTTACAACAAAACAAAACATCATACAAGCGAAACCAATCGGATCCGCGATTGAACGAGCTTCTCCGCTTCAAGGTCACTCACATCGGACTTTGTAGTGGCAAACGAGATTCTGAAGGCCCGCAGCTTTTTTGTGACGTCACAGCACCGTCCTTCGTTACACAGAGCAGTGCGACTTTTCGGAAGATTACTACTTGTCTGCGCTAACAGTTTGGCTTACGTATCAACAAGAAAACAAATGTAAACATAGAATCTTTAACTCAACAGATGACGCTGATAATGTCTCTAAAGCTGTATATTTTTCCTGCAAGGTTTACATGATTACTTTTGTGTTCGAAATTCAAAGAATCTCGCGTAAAAACTCTCGCTACAACCAAACACGAAAACTAAAGTGATACACACAATTCTAAGCACATAATTACGTTAAAATTAAAAAAATGTGTACTTAATTAATTAAAGTAGCAGAATACTTTTTATCAAAATGGGTAGTAATTAAACTACTGCTGTTTAAAATAATTTTTTTCGGAAGTTTAATAGGTTTCTGAAAAGTTGAATGACCTACGTTTTGATCGAAACATGCAAACTTCCTGGAGTTCAAAATACTCTGACCTTAGTTCCAAATAGGCATAGTGGAAATCGGGCGCATATTTGAAGAAGAGCCCTAAAGTGCCTTGCCTCTCTTCCCCGAAAATGTCTTTATTTTTCTTATAAAACATTTTAGTTACTTGTAGAATTATGGAATGCTGAGCATTGGATTTAAAAAATAAATCTTCATACTTTTTGGATACAGGTTTCCGGAAAAATTCTACATACGCCAATGTATGCTACTAAAATGGCATTAACGACATATTTTAAGCCGCGTCGGTTAAGCAAGTTAAAATACTCAATCATTTATTAAATGTTTCCTTACATCATCACAAGTTCTCTGGAAAAACAAGAAATAATGAACTTCCGAGACTTCAAGCACTTTGAAGAATGCGCAGGAGGTAAGGAGACAGCCCTCAGAAGGGAAGGCGGTCGTGACGTAGCAGTCTCCCCACCCCAGCTGCCCAGGCCTTTACCCAGTTGAATGCCAATAAATAAGATAAACAGAGAAACCCCCACCGCTCCTCCGTACTCAATGAACACAGCGTGGAATAGTGGAACAATTCGACACTCTCCCTGTACCGCCAGTGAATATTTGGCTTCAGTCAATTGCAAAGGTGTGGCAATATTATTTTCCCCTGAGAAAATAAAAATGATCTTTACATTCGTGTACGAGTGATCGCGTGCACTGGTGGTAGTGAAGGGTACACGACTGGGTGAATAATACGTAGTTTCCAGGATTACCTCGCTATTTTGGAAGGCGATATGGAGAAACCTTTCCTACCGATAACCCTTTTTTTTTTCCGTAGAAATACTGGAGGGTAATGCTCCCCAGCATTTTTTAATGAGGAGCATGACGTTCTAAACTTCGATCTAGTGGCTGAGAGGTCAAACACATATTCTGGTTAATCGTCTAAGTTGACAATGGTGGTTGGTGGGTTTCACCTGCGGGGCTGGTTCTGTTCCTTTCCTAGACCCAGTAGCCCTAAATGTGGGTCGGGCGCCTCCATGTAGCCACATACATTACTGGTCATTAAAAGTGCAACACCACGAAAGACGAGAGATATCAAAGCAATATTTCTTGTACAGAAAGCAGATGATACAAGAGTGGACCGATTACAAATACAGCATGGTGAGACGAGGGGAACACATAACAATCAGTATCTGGTGTAGCCATCATGGGCGGCAATTACACGGCCCGGCATCGAAAGTAAGAGACGCTGGTTGTGTGTTTGGGGAATGTCTGTCCACGCAGTTTCGATACGATGCCACAGTTCCTCCGTTGTGGTCGTTGGCGTGCCAGTCGTTCGGTGATCATGGACCACACGTGTTCAATAGGCGACATATCCAAGGACTGAGCGGGCCAAGAAAGACGTGGAACATGGTGGTGATCCAGGAAGTCTTGGACGATGCATCCAATATGCGGTCGCGCATTATCCTGTTGGTAAATGGCACCAGATAGTCCCTTGAGATTTGGTACAACGGGTTTCAACACCTCAGTGACGTAACGCTGGCTGTTCAGCGTACCGGTAATGCGAACGGGGTGTGCGGAAGTGGAATCCAATGGCACCTGATATCATAACGCCCGGTGCCCGGCCGGCACGGCGCAGCATAATGCAGGACTTACTCATCCGGTCGCCGCGGTAACGCCAGACACGGATTCGTCAATCATGGTGCTGCAAACTAAAGCGGGATTCGTCGGAAAACACGATGCCTTGCCATTCGCTCCCCCATGAGTGACATTCTTGACACCATTGCAGTCGCAAACGCGGATGCTGTGCAGTCAAAGGTACCCAAAGCAATGGGCGCCGCGCAAAAATTCCCCGCTTCTGCAGACGAAGTCGGAACCGTCCGTCCGGAGACTGGGTGGTGTGCCACGCATTCGAAATGTTGAGCTACGGTGGTCGATGTGGCTGTGAGATCCGTCAGAGCCATGTTCACCAGATTTCGGTCCTTTCGTTCGCTGGTATGACGGGGTCATTGGGATCCCGCACGTTGGTATGTTTGTTCCTCCACGACCCACTGACGCCATATTCTCTTCACCGTGGTCGCATGCCGTCCCAGACGAGCACCGATTCTGGGAATCATAATCCGCAATCCCGATATGCCACAATTCTCCCACGATCTAAGTCGGAAACCTGCTGGTAGGGCTGCCGTTGTCTTCGACGGTGCATGCTGCAACTGTCCGTGGCCAGGAACGGCGAGCAAACACACTTTGAGTGCTTAACATCTGCTCTTTGTTCACCCCTCTTATACGACTTCCAGGGGCGTTACTGTCCCACATGGTTTCCATATGTGCTGCCCGGTTAATCATTTACATGTGTGCACCCGTGTTCTGCCCTTCTGCCAAGTTTCGAGCCCCATGGGATGCAATTTTTCTGGTGTTGCACTTTTAATGGCCAGAACTGTATGTTCAAGGAGGTCGTTAAATACAGCACGAAGTAAAAAAAAAAATATCCATGTCCCCGATCCAATTTACATATTAGCAAAGGGCTCGGCTTTAACTGAAAACACATACGTAATTCAGCATATGGGTCAGCGTCGACTGGGTTTTCTTACAGCTATTAATAGAATATTTTGTTACCTGAAACTGTAGTGTACTCCAATGTACAAGAAATAAATATTAAACTGCAGGCTTTTCCAGTTACAATTGCCTGACACCAAGGGCAGCTTCATTACTGAGTTTTTGTTTGTTTTTTAAACCTAAGTTTTTTCAGTCTTCCCTGATTTCCGGTGTATACAAAAAATATGAAAAAGTTATGTACACACAGTATTACTGCACCAAGGCTACGACATTCTTAGCAATAGATATGTGGTGATTGACTATTATTTTAAAAACTGACGCACACATGTCTTAAAATACAACTTAAAAACAAAACAAAAGTAACTTCTTTCTTTACGAATTAAGCATGCTTTCAAAGAGAATGAAATTGCTTTTATCGACCGATACTTGTTCTAGTTGTGTTAGTTCTTCCGTGTTCCTACGGAGATTAATCCAAAATAAATTAACACTAGTCCGTAATCCGTGCCATGCACGGTTGAAAAAGCTGTGACTGATTTTTTTTTTGTCATATAATACGAATCGTAATAAAATGTATAACTATAATAAACGGTTGAAATATTAATGGGCAGTCTATAAGGTGTCGCCAACAACAAAATTTTTGTAATATTCCCATTAATTTTTCCAACTACTCGTATACGAATTTAACGATGACGTTCCACATTATTGTATAAACATGTGCTCGCTGACGGGCTGGCATTGGAGTATTGAGGCATTCTTTCAGTGACCCGAAATGATATCGTGTCTACATAACTACACAATGGGGTTAAAAATGTGTTTTATTTTGCCAGTTTGGTTTTATCATTTTTTTTTTTTTTTTGTATCATCACATAATCTATACTAAATATATAAAGAAGAAACTTTGTGTGTTTGAGGTAATCTCGAAAACTACTAAACCGATTTGGATAATTCTTTCACCGTTGAGAAGCTCATTTCTTCCCGGTGGACATTGGCTATTTCATTTATTTTTTATTATTTTTGGCTGTACTACCGAATCAAATCGCTTTGAAGTAGTTCCTGATTTCCCGTGTATCGTCCCGCTTTGTTTACATACAACCTGATCACACCCAACGTGAAAGAAAGTAGTTCACGATATACACGGATTTTTTTTTACTAATCTGGAAAACTATATACTGAACAGATTCGGATAATTCTTTCACCGTTGGGAAGCTTACTTCTTTCCGGTGGACATAGGCTATTATTTTTGGCTGTACTACCGAATTAGATCGCTTTTAAGTAGTTCCCGATTCCCGTGTATCGTTCCGCTTTGTTTACATACAACCTGATCACATCCAACGTGAAAAAAAGTAGTTCACGATAATACACGGATTTTTTTTTACTAATCTCGAAAGCTACTGAACCGATTTGGATAATTCTTTCACCGTTGGGAAGCTTACTTCTTTCCCGTGGACCAGGGGCGTAAAGATAGCCCCCGCACCCCCCCTCCGCGTAGCGGGGAGCCCGTTAATTTTAGGGGGCCCAGATCTATGTATGTATGTATTTATTTATTTATTTATTTATTTAGCAATTTAATTTTAGACAAGTGGTTTTCTACTTGCTCTAAAAAATTTTTGTCTTAAATTTTCTGTCTTTTTGGATACGAAAGTTTTTGAACTAAAGGGCCCCATTGACACAGTCTTTTATCTGCGCGCCGATTAGAGATCAGATCAGATCATATTGTTACAGTGGACACCCCCCCCCCCCATCCTAAAACCTGAAGAAAACTCTAAAATTTGTCCGCCATGTCGCGTATGGTATGAGGTAGCTAGGAATCACAGTTCGACAGGCTCACATGTTCTTTTACAGTTCAGTTTTTTTATTTATTTCTCATTTACGTTGTTTTTTCTTTCGGATGTTCTCTAAAATTAATTAACAAAATTGCGGGATAATTGGGAAGTCGCTCCAATGCTTGTGAAGGCAAGAAACGCAATATTTTTGCCATTTTGAATTGTTTCTATCTGTGGGAAAAGTTAGCACTCAATGGTTACTCTGGAAATTGATAAGAGCAAAGCGATAGGCCCAGAAGAGGACTTCTAGATTTCTTGAGGAGGGGCCGATGTTACGACCCACCCCCGCCATTAATTTAGTAATTAATGGGCGTGGTTGATGTGTGAAATTAATTAAGTATTAATTGTTCGAGGCTTGATTGGAGTTTAAAAGTGTAAACAGCAGATAAAGTTTTATCTGGGGGTTTGGAAAGAAAAGAGGCGAAGAATTCTCTCTGGCTGGGTGGTCTCAGAATAGCTCTGTTAGGTCATAAATATCAGGGCGCAGCTGACGGGAAACTAAGCAACACGGAATGGTACCTTTCGAAGAGGGGTCCACTTGAGTAAATGAATGAAGATGGGGACAAAAGGTTTAGCGAATAATCGTAAATTCGTCGATTGTTTGGGGCATTTTCGAGAACAATTGCTCTCTGTGTGGTCCGTGCAGAAAAATAAGAGTTCGCACTTGGCATGAAAATAAGGAAGAAAGTTTAGTTGTCTGTGCGCTCTCCGATGTGAAAGGCTGGATGCCTTGGATCTGCAAAAAAATGAATTGGGAAAAATGAAGCAGCAAACCTCCCCGCATTTGGTAAGAAATGGAGACAACTCGAGGCAGCTGGAGATGCCAGTTTGCCATAAAGACAGCAGAATGCCTAAATCCGCGGGATAAAGCAGAAATTTCTAGGCTGGAGCGTAATGGAACTCAGCGACTGTTTGGCCTAATGAAAGCCAAGTTACAGGGGAATTAAGAAGTCTGCGAGTGGACAGTGGTCATTCCTATGAGAAGCGAAGCCAAGCAAAGTCGGGTTCGGATGCCAACCACTGCAGTGTGGAATCGTCACCCCCATTCATCCCCTACTGTGGAGGAAGTGAAGAGATGCGCTTGTCTTACGGGGTGAAGCGAGGCCCCATGTGTGCGTGTGTGTGGTCGCGTAAGCAGCGAAGCCACTACGTGTAAGTGCGACGGGATAAAAACATGTCGAAAGAAAAATATGAGCGTAAGAGCGGTGGCTTCGATACCTAACAAATATACAGGTGAAATGTTGAGTTGCCGATATACGCTTAAGGTAAAAGCACGTCTGATTTCGCTCGGCCGAGAAAATTAATCTTGGAAACCGCAACATCAGATGTGAGAGGGCCTATTTTGCTTAACGCCCACCTTCAAATCGTCACGAGAATAGATCAGTGTGCACTCTAATCATTGCAACAAAGTGCGGCGTGATATTACCCTTTTTAATTGTGTGCTTCATTTACATCAAGCGTCAAAGTGAAGTGTTGAATCATCGGTGCTGCCACATGGTGCAAGTGTCTGTGTGTGTGTGTGTTTTTTTTTGTCGTGTGATATTATGTGATGCACAACGGATTTGCACAGCAAAGTCATGAAACTGTAAGTAGATGAATATTTCCTTTTTCTTTCTTCGCACATCTGCGAACTTGTGCCATTCCGACATCCGAAGCTGCATGGACATAGATGCAGTAATGCTGAGTGACTGAACCTCAGAGGAAATACCTGCACATACAGATTTCAATTTCTTACAGGGCCCATTTCCTGATTACTTTTTTTACATGAATAAGGGAGAAGGTGTGGCCACAAATTCCGCTGGGCGGGACAGTTTCTTTTAACTTTGGTTCAGGGCCAAAGCGAGCGGAGAAGGGTTCTGCATGTGCATGCTTATTAGATTTAGTTAATTAACTTTGGCAGTATTTCGCACCTATAATCTTATACCGCAAATTAACGTGCTTGTGTATTTTGTGTCGCGAATATTTTTAATGTGATCGTTTGCATATAATTTTTTTTTCATTCCCTAAGCAATTGTATATGAATATCACCTGCAGCTCTATTTAGTGTGTAAACGAGTAGTATCTCTTGTTCAGATAGTCCGGTGGAGACTCAGTCGGCTGCGTTATCCGACAGTAAAGTGTGACACCGTATGCTGCCCACATATGAGGGGCAATTGTCTATGCGCCTAGAGAGCGCCGGATCTGTTTAAATCTCGCAGAACGTTATTAAATGTTGTGTTGTGTATTTGAGAATCATGTGTTATTTGCGAAAGTGAGTGTTGTACTGGCTGGTTGGGGATTGAATGTACCGGAGTAAGATCCGGACCACTACACTCAGTCACGAATTGGTGATTGCGGGTGAACCTCATCACAACTCTGATCCCAAAGTATCATTTTTTTAGATTATTTTATTGTTTATTTGTTGTTGTTATTTTGTTCACAAGGTGGATTCACCCAAGCCTTATGCTTCGGGTCATTCTTCAACTTTTCATTTTTTATGTTCTGGTGTGAATCTTTGAGTGCAGCAGTGCACCTGAGATTCTCACCTGGTGCCGTGGCCAACTAAATTGTACTTCAGGTCTCAAGCACCGTTACCGGCAGACTCGGCAGGAACACTGCTAGTGCCGTGTAACATTAATGATGCCGTTGTCCCAGGATCGATACCTATATTTTGCAGCTAGCGGAACAACACTCATGTTCGTAAAATAAGTGCGAATTGACTGCCATTGCTATTTTTATTTAGTTTTGTTCGGTGCGAATTTTGTATAATTTAGCATTAAGTAAGCCTTAAGCTGTTTTCTAAGAACTGCCATAATTTTAGTGGGTAAGAAAAACAAAAATGGCTAACACGAAAAAATCGTCATCTGCGAGTCACATGGATTCAGATGATTCTGGTGGTCACTCTGACGGAGAACATGTGAGCACTGGGGCTGCAATTGTTCCGGAAGAGAGTACACCTGTTACAAGTACAGCGGGTACATCACAGCTGAGACAAACAGCTTTAGCCGCACCTATGGTTTACGGTGAGCAAATAGCGGGATGCATAAACATGTTGAGGCTATTTACAGGCACTGATCCGCTGTATCGTGCTAAACACTTTTTTCAGGATGTCGAAAGTGTAGCGATGGTGGGTAGATGGAGTGAGCAAACTAAACTCGCGATTGCAAAATCTAAATTTCGGGAGAGAGCTGCTGAATTTCTATCTGATAGCGATGAGCTGAGGGCAGAAACCGAACCCTTTACAGCGCGAACCCGCATGATTGTGGATCCCTTACGAGTGCAGGGAAGCCAGGTCAAAAGTCCTCCAATCATTTCGCGGACGTAGGAGCATCGAACGTGAGAGATCTGTGGAACTCGTGGATTCTCGAAGCTATGCCTCATATTTAAATTTTCTTTCCGCCTATCTCGACGGGTAGCAATGAACGTGTGATGAAATCCTTAAACTTTCCTTCCACTCCGGGCACTTAAATCCGGAATTAGGTGCCTTGCGACGGTGGGAAAGGGTTGAGTGTTTACAGTTAAAAAAAAAAAAATGGAATGATTGGATGAATAAACTTCATCCAGTCATCCCTTTTTTTTTTTCTTTCATGGGGGATGGAATGTTACAGTGGACACCCCCATCCTAAAACCTGAAGAAAACTCTAAAATTTGTCCGCCATGTCGCGTATGGTATGAGGTAGCTAGGAATCACAGTTCGGCAGGCTCACATGTTCTTTTACAGTTCAGTTTTTTTATTTATTTCTCATTTACGTTGTTTTTTCTTTCGGATGTTCTCTAAAATTAATTAACAAAATTGCGGGATAATTGGGAAGTCGCTCCAATGCTTGTGAAGGCAAGAAACGCAATATTTTTGCCATTTTGAATTGTTTCTATCTGTGGGAAAAGTTAGCACTCAATGGTTACTCTGGAAATTGATAAGAGCAAAGCGATAGGCCCAGAAGAGGACTTCTAGATTTCTTGAGGAGGGGCCGATGTTACGACCCACCCCGCCATTAATTTAGTAATTAATGGGCGTGGTTGATGTGTGAAATTAATTAAGTATTAATTGTTCGAGGCTTGATTGGAGTTTAAAAGTGTAAACAGCAGATAAAGTTTTATCTGGGGGTTTGGAAAGAAAAGAGGCGAAGAATTCTCTCTCTGGCTGGGTGGTCTCAGAATAGCTCTGTTAGGTCATAAATATCAGGGCGCAGCTGACGGGAAACTAAGCAACACGGAATGGTACCTTTCGAAGAGGGGTCCACTTGAGTAAATGAATGAAGATGGGGACAAAAGGTTTAGCGAATAATCGTAAATTCGTCGATTGTTTGGGGCATTTTCGAGAACAATTGCTCTCTGTGTGGTCCGTGCAGAAAAATAAGAGTTCGCACTTGGCATGAAAATAAGGAAGAAAGTTTAGTTGTCTGTGCGCTCTCCGATGTGAAAGGCTGGATGCCTTGGATCTGCAAAAAAATGAATTGGGAAAAATGAAGCAGCAAACCTCCCCGCATTTGGTAAGAAATGGAGACAACTCGAGGCAGCTGGAGATGCCAGTTTGCCATAAAGACAGCAGAATGCCTAAATCCGCGGGATAAAGCAGAAATTTCTAGGCTGGAGCGTAATGGAACTCAGCGACTGTTTGGCCTAATGAAAGCCAAGTTACAGGGGAATTAAGAAGTCTGCGAGTGGACAGTGGTCATTCCTATGAGAAGCGAAGCCAAGCAAAGTCGGGTTCGGATGCCAACCACTGCAGTGTGGAATCGTCACCCCCATTCATCCCCTACTGTGGAGGAAGTGAAGAGATGCGCTTGTCTTACGGGGTGAAGCGAGGCCCCATGTGTGCGTGTGTGTGGTCGCGTAAGCAGCAGAAGCCACTACGTGTAAGTGCGACGGGATAAAAACATGTCGAAAGAAAAATATGAGCGTAAGAGCGGTGGCTTCGATACCTAACAAATATACAGGTGAAATGTTGAGTTGCCGATATACGCTTAAGGTAAAAGCACGTCTGATTTCGCTCGGCCGAGAAAATTAATCTTGGAAACCGCAACATCAGATGTGAGAGGGCCTATTTTGCTTAACGCCCACCTTCAAATCGTCACGAGAATAGATCAGTGTGCACTCTAATCATTGCAACAAAGTGCGGCGTGATATTACCCTTTTTAATTGTGTGCTTCATTTACATCAAGCGTCAAAGTGAAGTGTTGAATCATCGGTGCTGCCACATGGTGCAAGTGTCTGTGTGTGTGTGTGTTTTTTTTTTTTGTCGTGTGATATTATGTGATGCACAACGGATTTGCACAGCAAAGTCATGAAACTGTAAGTAGATGAATATTTCCTTTTTCTTTCTTCGCACATCTGCGAACTTGTGCCATTCCGACATCCGAAGCTGCATGGACATAGATGCAGTAATGCTGAGTGACTGAACCTCAGAGGAAATACCTGCACATACAGATTTCAATTTCTTACAGGGCCCATTTCCTGATTACTTTTTTTACATGAATAAGGGAGAAGGTGTGGCCACAAATTCCGCTGGGCGGGACAGTTTCTTTTAACTTTGGTTCAGGGCCAAAGCGAGCGGAGAAGGGTTCTGCATGTGCATGCTTATTAGATTTAGTTAATTAACTTTGGCAGTATTTCGCACCTATAATCTTATACCGCAAATTAACGTGCTTGTGTATTTTGTGTCGCGAATATTTTTAATGTGATCGTTTGCATATAATTTTTTTTTCATTCCCTAAGCAATTGTATATGAATATCACCTGCAGCTCTATTTAGTGTGTAAACGAGTAGTATCTCTTGTTCAGATAGTCCGGTGGAGACTCAGTCGGCTGCGTTATCCGACAGTAAAGTGTGACACCGTATGCTGCCCACATATGAGGGGCAATTGTCTATGCGCCTAGAGAGCGCCGGATCTGTTTAAATCTCGCAGAACGTTATTAAATGTTGTGTTGTGTATTTGAGAATCATGTGTTATTTGCGAAAGTGAGTGTTGTACTGGCTGGTTGGGGATTGAATGTACCGGAGTAAGATCCGGACCACTACACTCAGTCACGAATTGGTGATTGCGGGTGAACCTCATCACAACTCTGATCCCAAAGTATCATTTTTTTTAGATTATTTTATTGTTTATTTGTTGTTGTTATTTTGTTCACAAGGTGGATTCACCCAAGCCTTATGCTTCGGGTCATTCTTCAACTTTTCATTTTTTATGTTCTGGTGTGAATCTTTGAGTGCAGCAGTGCACCTGAGATTCTCACCTGGTGCCGTGGCCAACTAAATTGTACTTCAGGTCTCAAGCACCGTTACCGGCAGACTAGGCAGGAACACTGCTAGTGCCGTGTAACAATATGTAGAGGATTTTAGGAAGGGAGTGTCTGACCTCATGTCTTAAACAACCCTTAGAAATAGGAAACTAGAAGATTTGGGCCAGAATGGCCGATAGGAAAGTGACACGGAAGCGAGGTAAAAAGGGGGAGGAAAACGACCTTATTTATTACCGGGGGCCAGCACCCGGGGTCCGACGGCTTAACGGGCCCAGCCGACGCACAGCGGATAGTTAGTGGTTCGAGCGTTCGTACCTGCCTGGGATCGAACCTGAGGTTTCTACCTTCGGTCATCGCACACTCAAAGTAGGCTTGATGGACTTGCGATGATAAGCATTGAAAATGACCGAGCCATAAAACTGATTGAAATATTCGCTGAGAAGAACGTTAGAAGGGAATCCAGATTTTAGTAACGTAAGTTTTCTTTATTTTGTAAAGTATGCTTGCTTCTTGAATGTAAAAGACACGATACTAAAAAGAAACAATATCGCTGAAGAATTTGAAACTAGAAAAATGTAAACACACTTGTTTTTCCTCTTTCTCAAAAAGTTATTGTATTAAGGAATTAAAGAGCTTTAAAGGAAGTTCGAAACCAGACACTAGAAGATCAGTATTTGTTTTTATTTGATTTGATATCGTCACCATTTGTCATTTGAACATTTTGCACTTTTTCCCCTGAGTACTAAATTTATCGAGGATACTTACCGGAATAAGTGCTCACATAATTAAAAGCAGTACATAAGTGATCATAGAATCAATATCTGGAAAATATATTTTTACTACGGCGAAGTTAAATATTTACCCTCAATTTTTGCATTAATATTTACTATGTTGGGGGTCTGTTAAGAAAATTTCGCGGGGGGGGGGGGGCAGAGTTTTGCGTTACGCTACTGCCGTGGACATAGGCTATTTCGTTTATTTTTTATTGTTTTTGGCTGTACTACCGCATCAGAACGCTTTCAAGTAGTTCCCGATTTCCAGTGTATCGTTCCACTTACGGTGAATTGTACAAAAAAAAATGTCATGGTAGCATAAAAAAAATAAATACTTATGACAATAAAAATTAGCGATGACGAACTATGGGTCACTAGCTTTCATTTAAAAAAATCATGAAAATCGCTCCAGTAGGTGGCGCTGGCGGATTGTAGAAAGAAACGGCCTTGCGTTTTAAATATATAGATTTTAGAAATTTGAATTAAAAACATAGGCTCCGAGGTGCGCGCGCGCACACACACACAGACGCGAACATTTCACAGGCCGTTATATTGTTATATACTATTGTATTGAAAGCGGCCTGAACTGTCAGTAGAACGGCTAAAATTTTCATACGTTTTTCTCCTGAAACCAGCACATTTACTTCAATTTCTTCAGCACTGACGTAATATTACTGCAAAACTTCCTACATTTTTTTTTTAAAAAGGGAATAAAGCTTGAAAAAGCTAGACGGCAATCGGATTCTGGTTGAATCAGCTTCCACTTTAATTTTTCGAACACCAAGTCGCAAACTACGGGGTGTGTGCGACTAAGAATAAGATTTGAGCACCTGATCTTCGCAAGCATACACTCATACGTTATTTATTACTTCGGTATTCCTACTTTTACACCTGCGGAAAGATTTAAAAGAACTCTGGGATTCGAAATCAGATATTAGTACTTGCGGTAGCTGGCAGGTGAACGCAACCCACCTTTCCCCCTTCTCCGCTCTCCTTTCCTCCCTCCCTCATGCTCCGGTGATTCTAACAGCTGGAGACTGGGTCTTGGCAAAGCCGTCATTCAAACGAACATCGCGGGAGGTCGTTCTGCTCAAGGAGTTAATAGGTTGTTACTATGCTAGTTCCTCTCCCATGAGGAACAAATGCTCTTAATTTCTGAAAGGTTTTCTTCCGTGTAACACTTTTTTGTTTTAATTTCCCCTGCTTCATTTCACCTAAAAAACATAAAATGCACATCTTAAAGAAAAAAATAACTTCTTTCGGATTACGTTGCCTATTTATTTATTTATTTATTTATTTATTTATTTCTCGTCTTTTGCCACTAATTATCGTACACTAACGATGCAGTTAACATTTTTACAGAATGCATTCCGCTACTTCGATAACTATGAGTGCGCGAACTTAAATTCTCCTATGATTTAGCATGTAGTTTATTGTTAAAATGCGTAGCATTCTTGGAAATGTTCCCATTGGAACGTAACTTAGAACATAATTTTAAAATATTACGCGCACAGAAAACTTTCTCGCCTAACACATACCTATTATCAGAGGCATAACCATATATGAGACTGCCGAAGGGGAAAAAAATTTAACCGCACGGATGAAAAATAAGAACGTAGTGTGAAACAGCGTGAATATAACGAGGCGTGAGCAAGATCAAATTGTGCACTGAAATTTATTATGTAAATATTAAGCTGGAGCACATCACTGTATTCAAAATATATAATTTTCTTTTTTTTTTCCATTTAACAGAAACACAAGATAAATGTAATATCGCGGAAAAAAAAATTACGATTACCAGCGAAATCTACGCTCTGTCCAACTTCCATTTTAGGAAAGTTTTCCTCCATTTTGAAGCTGCAAAACAAGTATTTATGGAATAAAATTATATTTAACAACACTACTGGGTAGAAGAAGCATCGCCATGAAAAGAGGATTACGATTATGGGAGAAACCTTTACTCCGTCTAACTTCAGTTTCCGAAAGCTTTGAAAGTCGGAATTCCGCCCACCAACGGAAAACCACCCCACCACCATCACTACCTCCACCAATCTCTCCGAAATTTCTGTTCAGTTCTGCATCGATCTCGAGAACACCGAAATGACGATGGAAAAGGCGGAATTTTCGAATCCACTGAAGGAATCTCGTGCCTGAAGATGATAGAGAAATTTTCGTGCCAACTTCCGTTTTCGGAATTTTTCTTCCATTTTCAAGCTGAAATGCAAATATTTATGGAATAAAATTATATTTAACAATAATACTGCGCAGAAGAAATCTCGCGAGAAAAAGAAATCAAGATTACGGGGGAAATGTTCACTCCTTTAACTTCAGTTTTCGAAAGTTTTGAAAAACAAAATACAATCTCCACACACACACACAAAAAAGCCCCCCCCTCTACCATTCCAAAATTTCTCTTCAGTTTTGCATCGATCACGAGAATAACCTAAACGATGACCAAAAAAAAAAAAAAAAAAAAAAGAGGAATTCCGCGAATGAATCTCATGTATGCATAACTAGGGCGGGGCAGGCCCTGCCTCGGGCGCTGCTCAAGAGAGAGCGCAATAATCACGGCGCGCAATCTGATTAAAATCGGAATCGAAACTTCTGCCCAAGTTTCTGGTGCACCATTTATCACCATACTTTGTAGTTTGTCTATTTACAGAATTTGCTTATAACATCTTTTGCCAGTTTTGGTAGCTTTGCAGCCTAAAACTCTTAAATTGTTTTGTCAAAATGTGCATAGGATGCGTTTACACTGAGAAATAAAGCGCGGATGATCGTACGTTGCAAGATAAGGATGTCGTTCATGTTGCTGAAGATTCTCAGGGGGCAATTCGATCATTACTACTCTACAATAAGCTGCATTTAATGTGATATCAAAGGTCCGAACTCCAAAGCAGTTGGGAATCTCATCACTTCTTTCACCTTTTGTATTTTGCAGCCCATTTAGGGCTGCAAAATACAAAAGGTGAAAGAAGGAAAGAGAAATGTACGAAACCCTTCTGCTGAGTTCTGCCACCTATTTCCTATATCAAAGAGGGTAAAATGCCGTTCCCGTCTGTGATAAGAAATGACACCTAGTTCGATAATATTTTATTTACTGTATCATACCACAATAACAGTATTCAAGTGTTAGGTTGTTGAACTACAATGAAAATGGCAATGCGGGCTGTGGTAACTTCGCCAAATTCTTCTTCTGGTGCGCCGAAAAACTATCCTATTCTTAAGATCTATTGCACAACAGTTAATGATTATTAGTTATCAATTAACTACAAGAGAAAGTGATAAAAAAAAAAAAGATAGCATAAATTTCAGTACGAAGCGAAACGTCAAAAGCTACTCCCGGTGGTTGGTATTAGTTATTTTGAAAAATTGTAATCACGTACGCGTCTGGATACTAAATAACGTAAATATGTGCGTAATCAACACACAAGACCAGTGTTACTGTCCTAAAAATTCATGCAACAAGCATGGTTATAATATTTCAAGCGCTAAAGCTTTTTCTTTTGTCTTAACGACTTCGGTGAGGGGGCGCAATATTTGTAGCTTGCCCCGGGCGCAGAAATACCTAGTTACACCTCTGCCTATTAAAATACATGCAATTACATCATATGCACACGCATCCAAAGCTCTTTAGCACTCCATTGAGGAATGCCTTTCAGTCACTAAATTAGAAAAACAAGGATGTAAAACTCAATAGGGCTTATTTACCCCACCTTCGTTTCGCTTACGACATAGTTATATTTATTAATAAGCGGTCCGTAGAGCTGCAGCGAATGTGGACCCAGGAACTCATATAAAAATAGTAACAGTATACGAAATTTAGCTATATTGTAGGCCAAATTGGGAACTAATTCGGACCAAAACGATTTTTGGTACAAATGTTCTACTAGAGGCCCTGATTAACATGCAAAAAGTCCAAGGTCATCTGAGTTGCGCTTTGACCGTCATCTTGGAAAAATAGCGGACAGTAAACGCTTTTCCGCCTTTTCCTCCGAAACCGTTTGTTCGCTCTAAGTACTTGATGCGATGGACTTCATTTGTAGAGCATAACATTACGCGTAAAATGACACCAAGAACGTTACAATTGGGTTTATCAGTAGCACGAGGAGCGCAGGTTTTTATAAAAACAGGGTAAACGAAAAATCGATACCTCTCACATGTTTTTATACTTTACCCCGCTCCCGTTGCTCCTACACAATTTTTTTTCACTTAATCTTTTCAAACACAATGAATATAACAGAAATTCCACGTAAAATGAGACAAAGAACATTAAGAATGGTTTATTAGTAACATGACGAGCGCACGTTTTTTTTTTTTTTTTAAATATTGTAGGATAAACGAAAAATCGATACTTTTCACATATTTGTGTGTGTGTGTGTGTGTGTGTGTGTGTGTGTGTGTTTTACTTGGCTGCCGCTGCGTCTACGCCAATTTTGCACACGATCTTTTCAATTACCATGAATGTAGCAGAAATTCCATGTAAAATGAGACTAATAACGTCGAGATTGGTGCAACGGTAAAGTACTTCGGATCATGGAAAAGTAAAAAATGTGACATCGTGCATGAGGCCTAAACTCCCCAGGATAACCATGCAAAAAAAGCACCATGAACTGTGTACCTTTTTTTTGTGTTTTTTAATAAAACACATTATAAAATTTATTATATTTTTTAAATAAAATACAATATAAAATTATCACATTTTTTAATAAAATAAAATATAAAATTATTATATTTTCAATAAAATATAAAATTATATTTTTAATATAATATAAAATTATCATATTTTTAATAAAATATAAAATTATCATATTTTTTAATAAAATCCAAAAATAACACTCAGTGTTTTACTTGTCAAATGCTGTAAACAATGCAAATGAATCTTGTTCTGGTACATGCTGTTCATTATGCGGTTCTTCATAAAATCACCGCTTCTTACGTTATCTTTGCACCAATCTCGAACATATTTGGTCTCATCTTGCGTGGAATTTTTGCAATATTCGTTATCTTTCAAAAGATCCTATGCAAAATCTGTGTAGGAGCAACGGGAGACCCGTAAAATAAAATAAAAATATGTGAAAAATATCGATTTTCCGCGTTTATCCTGTTTTCTAGAAAACCGACGCTCCTCGTGCTACGTCCTTGGAGTCATTTTATGTACACAAAAACAGCCTGGTGCATCCATCATATGCGTAGAACGAACGGTTTTGGAGAAAAATTCAAAAACCGAGCAAAAGCGTGGCCCATCCGTCATTTTTCCAAGATGGAAGCCGTAGCACATCTCGGATCACCACGGATTTCTTGTATGTATGTTGTTAATCAGGACCTCAAAGAGATCATTTGTACCAAAAATCGTTTTGGTCGTTCCTGACTGAAGATTAATTTTCCTATACTATAAAAGAAGAGGGATTAAAGATGAGCTTACAGAAAACAAAATGGATGTACAATGATTCTACAAACACTGAAGCTTTGGAAGTAGATTCGGCAAATCTATGAGTACCTGTTGCTTAAATTTGCCTTGGACAACATATCAAGCAAGGATCAATCACATCGAAGAAATTAACAGGCGCATAAATCTTGGCTGGGGAGCATTTGGAAGGAACAGTACAAGTTTCAAGAGCAATTTAGCATTAGGTCAAAGAAAACTGTTCAATCAATGCATACTTCCAATTATTCTTGACAGATCAGAGACACGAACCTTAACTAAAAGCCCCGACGACGACCACGTGAGTAACTAGCAGATGAAATTTGAAGCACGCCGGAGTGACAGGAACGAGAATGACTCAAGACAGAGTTGTCGAAGATACTTCGGAAGACCATTCAGAAGCTTATTGAGTATGGTTGATAATAACGATATTAGAATTTTATGCGAAATTACACATCTGCACATTTTTGGCGTGTTGGTCTTTGTCATAAGAACACAAGAAGAAATTGTTCTGTAGTTAGCAGTGGCTGTGCGATTAACTAAACACGAAGTACGACAGACCTGCTTCTCCACACTACTGCGCTTGTCAACTAAGAAATAACACATCTTGTGTGCTAAAAACGCGAGATGTGATATCGTAACATCAACGTCTTCTGTTTTTAATCGTAGTGCTTAAGAACGGTTATGCTGGTTTTTCACGTATAATCTGTCCCAACTAAAGAAATGAATCACACTGGCATCGACGGGGCCCCATGGTTCTTTAGTTGGATGGACTATACGCAAGCGCGTGCACACCACACACATTTATACACACAGACGTAACACCCCAAATCACCTCAGACAGACTTTCCCCAAAAAATCTCAAAATCCCTCCATTTGGAGGTGTGTACATACTTCTTTATTTTTGCACTAGTCTTTTATATTATCATACAGCACTGTTGCTAACAGACCCTGAAGTATCTTTAACCATAATGCAAAGTATTTTTTCTTTAATTTGAAGCCTATATATAGCAAGCTAGTGTGTCTTTTCCAGTTTTTCTTGTTTACATGACGTTTGAAGTCAGTCACTGCAACCTTAAAACATACGTACATGTACGAAGCATGATCAAAAAAGTATCCAGACTGGTTGCATAAGTTTGGAATAGCGCGACACAGCAGGAAGCCGTTTGGCACTGGTTCACCTTGGAACCTACTACGCATGTGCCGTGAATCACGTCACCCCTGCTCGTAAGTTTTTTTTTTTTTTTTTTTTTTACGCTTTCCAACCGTAGGTTGAAGAAGCGTATATGCTCCAGCTTTGTCCGCCCGCATGATAACTCGCGCAAAAATGGTTCGATTTCGATGAAATTTTAGTATGTGGTAGGGGACCACCTGGGGACGAACCTATTGAAAATGGACGAAATGGGGTCAAAGGTCACGACATAGGAGCGGGATCCATTCCATAGCCCTTACGCGTTATAACTTACGTAAAAATGGTTCGGTATCGATGAAATTTTAGTATGTGGTAGGGGACCACTTGGGGACGAAACCTATTGGAAACGGTAGATATACGGTCAACGGTCACGACATAGGAGCGGGATCCATTCCATCGCCCTTATGCGTCATAACTTACGTAAAAATGCTTCTATTACGACAAAACTTTAGTATGCTGTTCCGGAGGAATACTGAACCGGTTCTGTTGAATATAATCGAAATGGGGTCAAAGGTGCGAGATTTATTCCACAACCATTATCCTCAAGAATTGAGCAATGATTTCCGGTATGTTGGAAAGCGTATCATAATGAACGCATTGCATGATTTTACTAACTTGTTTTGTTTTGTTTTTTGTTACAGAAAGTCTATGATGAGCCATGCGCAAGTTTACCAGTGTTACAAACGTTTTAACGATGGTCGTGACAGTGTTCAGAGTGATGAAAGATCTAGGAGGCCAACAACCAGCAAAAGTGAGAACAATGTCGAACTTGTGAGCACAGCTGGGCGGAAAAATCGCCGAATCACTATTCGTGAGTTATCTGAAGACTTCATTAGTTTCGGTTCAGTTCAACCGACTCTTATTGGGTATTAGACGCGTCTCAACCAAATTTGCGCCAAAATTGCTCTCAGTTGAGCAAAAACAGGCCCGTGTTTCAGCTGTGACCTGCTTGAGTGCGTCGAAATCGGCAAAAGCTTTTTAAAACTGTCATAACTAGTGATCAACCGTGGGTTTATGCAGTGCAAAAAGTAAATGGTATGAGTTCACGGGAAAATTCTGAAAATAACGTGCAGCAAAGCTGCCGGTAGGTGCCCGTCTTTTAACGAAATTTCCGTTTTTAAAAGTGCCAATTTGGTTTGTTTTTTTAACTTCCGTATTTTCACAGATTTCCGGTAGTCAGTAATTCCGTTTATTTCAGAAAAGTCCGTTTTAAGTTTTTCCGTATTTATACAGAAATTTCGCAAAATCGAAAACACTGAATTTTTCAGCCCTTACGCCAGAAAATCTTTCCGCACTGGTAGCGGGGATCGAGCTGAGGTCGATTGGGTTGGATCCAGAGATCGAAACGGGTCACGGGTCGACGATTTCTTGCGGGTCCAACGGGTCGGGTCAAGGTGTCCTGAACCGGTTTCATTCCCGTTTTATTTTTGAAAAGAGAAAAATATATTCCAAAGAAAAATGCGCGTTGTGGAATTCTGTAGTCGATACTGGTGCTCACGGTGTGAATAATGATTTGCCATGCAAAAATACTGTCGTCTCTTTCTTAAAGCAGCCAAGATTTCTACCGACCAACGTCAGACACACGACACCATATCGTAAAAAGATACTTCCTTTGCGTTCTTTTACAGTGCGATTGTCCAGGGCAAGGTACAGGCAAACGCCATTCGCCTGCTTCTCAGCTGATTCACTCTCTCCGTGCGAAGTTCAGTGTATGACTAAGAGTTACTTTTCACATCGCATCTTTTACATTGAGCATTCAGAGGTTTTTGATTACTGTGCTAACATCCCGTTCCCATGACATGCCATGTCGAAATTAACTCCATATTTGTTAATATGGATGGATTTAATATTAAGGAGGTTGAGAAAGGCGTCGAGGCCAGCAAATACGTGCTTGTTGAAAACCACAAGGGGAAGAGTGAATGCTGGAAATTGTGTAGTCTCATTAAGGAAACTGTGAATAATTCTATGTTGTTTGGTCTTGCTTGTTGTTCAAAATGTGGAAAGTGTATAATTACAAAGAAATATGTCGACGGTGTAATAAAAGATTATGGAACCAAAAGTCTATCGGACCATATGAAAGTATGCGCACCTCCATCAAAGCGTGGAAAAAGTGAACAATCTAAATACATTTTTAAAAATACATTTGTGCAATCGTAAATAATGATTCCCATTTGTAATATACACCAGTGTTAGAACTAGAAATTCATCTTCTACTGGCCCAGCGGACCACTAGAATTTGCAAACCACTAGTCCGCAAAAAAAAAAAAATAAAAAAAAATTAAGACATTTACAATATATGTAGAAAATAATGTATAATTTCAATGAAATTATCTCCAATATTTGTTTTTAAAAAACCTATCATTAGTTTGCAGCCTAAAAAGAATACCATACAGCAAGGTAAAAAAAAAACAGAAATTTATTTTTTAACTTGTGACAAATTAGAAGGAAAAAGAAAAAAAAACTTACTGGACATCCGGGCCAGTAAAATCAAAAGTTCAGTGGTCCGACGGAAGTTTTACGGGCCCATGGCCAGCGGACTACAGGTTAATTCGAACGCTGTACACCATAGTCATGGTCATAGTCAGCCATTACTTCTGGATTACGCAAAATAGTGGCACTAAAATTTAGCAAGTAACCAAATTTTATTATTAAAAAAGGATTTCAGTTATTAAATATCAAGCAGTTATTGGGACAGAGATTTTTGGATAATTAATAATAATGCAGAAGTAATTTCTACTATACTCAAAGTGTGTCCCCTAGATATTAATAGTTATGATTTTGAAAACCTATATACTAATCTGCCTCTATCAGATATAATCACTACCTTTAAAGAGCTGTATGCAGAATTTAAACTTAACCAATTTGTTGATGTAGGAACTTGGAACTCTTATCTCAATTGCTGCATAAAAAATAACCATATCTTATATAATAATACTCTCTATAAGCAAGTGAACGGTATTCCAATGGGAACATCAACGTCCACGAATATCGCTAATCTATTCCTGTTCTTTAAGGAATATAAATTCATTAAAAATCACCCCACCTGCTCAGATAACTACCTTTACACTTTTAGATATATTGATGATCTGCTGTGTATCAATAATTCAGAAGTTATAGAGAGTGATTTTGATAATATCTATCCTAGCTCTCTTAACTTATGTAAAACCAACCACAGTAATCAGGAACTTGAGTTCCTAGACTTAAGCATTAAGCTCAACAGAGGTAACCCATCTATTAGCCTCTTTGATAAAAGAGTTAATTTTCCTTTCAAAGTAATTAAATATCTACACTGGAATAATAACATTTCAACCAAAGTAATTGAGAATGTACTAATTTCTCAGGTCCTAAGAATTTCAAGAATTTGCAGCAACAATTTGGACTTCAATTACCACATTAATATACTATTAGAAAGTTTTCTAGAGAACGAAATTCCTTCTTCTTTCATCAAAAGAACTTTAAGAAAAATTATTCTGAATAATAGAGTAAGGTTGGCAGATCTGCTTTAATTTTCTACACAGTTAATAATATGATTCTGACCAATCAAAGCCGTAAGGAAGTTGGCTAGAGGATGCCTATTAACTACCTAAAGGAACCTTAGTGCTATGGATATGACGGTCCTATTAAAACAAAAAATTAAATAATATAAACAAAATCACAAAAAAAGCTTAAAAATCTGTTTATAAAAGAAAATAAAAACAAATAAAAAAGAAAACCAGTTATTCATCACTAGGATAGCTATACTAAAAATAGTAAAACCAACATTAAAATTAATAAGATTCTGATTAATCTATAGAAGCTCACTAAGGTGATTTAATACATGCAAAGATTATTAAATAAACTGCTCGTGTATTTTATAATATTTCTCATGTATTCTGGAGAGTTAATTCTGCTCATTCTGATCATACAGATCCACAGTCTTAAGTTTATATATTTTTTTCTCTGGTTAAAATCTCCGCGCGTTGGTTTCTTGCTGTATGAGGAGGCCATCAGCCCCACCCTCACTGCCCCCCAGCGTCTAGGGAGTGGCGGAAGAGGTCAGCCATGTTCTCCTCTTGTGAGGAGAAAAGTTTTTGTAACTCAAGAGGTAAGCTCTCTTCCTTGTTTTTGGGTTCTAGGTTTTATAAGTTCAATGTTTGTACTTCATGTACCTTTCTCTGTCGTTTTTTAGCTTTTCAGCTTTTAAGCATTGGTTTGTCTGTTAACATTTATGCGGGTTTTAACTCTTACTTTTCTTTGTAACTTTGAGCGTCTTTTGTGGTACCTAGGAACAGAAGATGGCTAAGCTTGTTCCTTTTCTATGCGCTGTCTATGCGCTGTTTTTTCAAGGTAGTTAAGTTCTTAATAACTAATTAATTATGCACTTAAAGCACTGCTGAAATACTTTGTACATATTGCAACTAACCGTTTAAGGTATATAACTTTCACAAAGTTTTCTTTAGTTAATTATTATCTTTAACTTATTCTCGTTTTCGTGCTGTCATAAGTTGTAGAGTAGGGGGTTTTAGACTCAAGTTTTCTTTCAAAAATCTGTTCGTTATAAATTAACATTTCCTTTTTTAATTGCAATGTAAAATTTGTTTTTCAGGTTTAAATTCTCTCTCAAACGAACTTGGAATTTCGTTATAGCTGAAAATCATTTCTATTTATTATGTCACTCTCACAGCTTGAGTTCTCTTTAATCTTCTTCTCTCTGTTTAATAGTAACAGATGAAGAGCATGGGTCGGGCCATGAAGGTTAATGGATGCAAGCGAAATTGTTAACTAGTGCTAGGTCATGCTACTCTACGGAGGACATGACTTATATATATATTTTTTAAACTATTTTAGGTGGGAATGTTACTTGCATCTATGGCCTTGCAGAAACCCATTTCCAACTAGGTCTTTGTGGAAGTGAGAAAATGCAGAGTTTTTGCTGGTCCTTGATAAAGCCAAGGCTCAGTATTCTCGACACCTTCTACATTCAGTTGTTTTATTTTCTTTTTTCTTTTCTCCTTTTACTCACGCAGGTAGATACATAACCTTTTCTATGTTGTACTAGGTGTGAGTCAAAATTATATATGTATTTTTTTGCTTAGGTATCTTTATAGTATGTGAATTCTGAATTTTCAAAACTGCTGCGTTGCGCGTTTTGATTTTCAGGTTATTTTGCACCCTTCGTTTTAAATTCTAAAATTTTTTCCTTAGTCTTCAGTTTTGCTCTTGAGTTTCGAATTTATAGTTCAAAGCAGATTTGTCCGGGTCAGTTACGGGACGTCCGGGTCGGGTCGGGTCGGGTCAGGGTCCGAAATCTTTGACCCGTTTCCAACTCTGGTTGGATCTACACAAACCGAGCGTCTTTATTACTGACCCAGAAAGTCTTAGAAGTCGCACAAACGTTCAAGGTAAAACTAATTGCGCCGATGTGAATTTGTTTTTCTTTTCTCTTCGTTAATGCGAGGGATTTAGTAATTTTATTTTCTGTTGGAGCTTATTATTTTTTTAAATACGTTTGTAATTGTTGGATCTTACCTTTACAGGCTGATGTGGCCGCGGCACCAGGTGAAGTATCGCCTGCAGTGAAGCACCCGATATCTCCACCGAAAAAAAAATAAATATCTAAATAAAAATAAAAAAACTAAAGAAAATTTTGTCAAAAATTTTGCTCTCCTCCTCTGCTGCTAGGGGCTAGCAAGGAGTTTTCCTACTTGCGTTGACAACCGAAAATTCTGCAACAACAAATTAATTATCTGATTCCAATAATTAATAATGACCTCCCATAATTAATTATAACAAATTAATTATTAACTTCCCGCAAAACCCGTACCGCGATTGGGCGTGGATGCCTGGATTTAACTCCAGCACGTCCCAATCTACCGAAAATCACAGCAACGCACACACACACTCGAAAAGATACCCAACGCTCATTTCACGTACGCTTGACATTTAATATCCAACGTTATATTATATACACTGCCACCTTTATCCATGATGTGGCACAAAAATCTGCTGAGATGAATGTATGGTGGGCTGCTCTATCGGCAGCTTAATTATGCACAATGATTTAAACACTTTATCACTGATTAAACGATAACACTGATTTAACTAACTCTGATTTAACAATTAACACTTATTCAAACACTGTTCACTGATGAAATTCTAGTATGCACAATAAACAAATAGAGCGAAGGAAACATATGTGAGAGATTTCTCAAAACATTTAAATACACACCTTAGAAAACTATAATTGAGTACGAGCGTGGGTACCAGCAATTAAAATGATACCGTAATTATCATGACTGCCGCAGTTTAATTATAAGCTACGTATATATCTATACTATTACACACACCTGCATAGGCTTGATGCCAAATTAGCAGGGAAGAGCTCTTAAAACTTATGGCCATAACACAAATAAAAATCACGAATAAAATGTGTTGGAGGCCTCCGCTGTCGTGCGTATTCATTTTTTCAGGGGACAGAGTTCTATATGCTGTTCACTGTCCGACGGCACTTGTACGTCGTGAGCAAAAGTTCGTATAAAGATCACATACCTTGGCAACCGTTGTCTGAGGTCCTCAGCGCAGAGAAGTGGCAAGAAATGTCCTGCCTTTTTGTCTATGTAGACCGCCTAGGCAAAAGTGCACTAATGTCGACCTAGTATCGGTCGAGAAGTCCAAAGGACTGAGATGTCCTCGTTTAAGAGGGGATCATTCATAGCCCTCCTTACGTGCTTCTCTGCTTCTTTTTCCGAGCTCTCCCAGCGGTCAGCTCTCAGGCCTAGGTTCCATGCAGCTCGCTGGTGCTGTTCTCGTGCGTGTGTCTGGCTTTGCCACCGTCCTGAGAATGCCCCGCCGCTTGTTTTTCTCTTCTGCTCGTTTCTCTCCTCTTTGTCCTGTCACAGGGCTTCTCTTAGCCACTTGAAAAGGGATTTATCACCTTGTTTTCAACTGTGGGTGATAGTCAGTTCCCCCTTATCCCGTTCACTTCGGAGAAAAACTGCAACCACCGAATGTCTCTTGGCTTGCAGAGGGACTTTTGGGGGTGAGTTTTGCAGTCTTTCGTTAGTTGAAAATGCACACGACTGTTGCTATGAGTCCGAAATAGAGATGGTCTGTTGCCATGTGGCCTTTCACAATTCTCGTTTGCCAGAAGGCTACAAATTATGCACTTATCAAATACTGAACAAATTTTAACAATGGCAGTGATGAACAAATTAGAGGATCAATTACCGTAATTAATTATAACTATGAGTGCTGCCTTGCAGTTACATCGAAACACAAATTTACCGCATAAATGAAATATAAAAATTTTCCACAAGTTAGGCTGCACCCTATAACAATCCTTCTACCTTCCAAAGAAAAAAAATATGAATGTATTTTTTTCTCATTGAAGAATGGAAAATTTTGAATATGGATATCTCCCTCTTTCCTATATTCCATGACATGTCTAATTCCGGATTTTAGACACATCAAGGGTAATGGGAAAGTATCGATAACATCTCTGATCCATTCATCATTGCCCATAACAAGAAAAGAATATAAACATAAGTTACACAGGTGAGAGCCAATGTGCGTCCGACCAAAACCCTTTTTGACTCAACGTGCCTTTCCTCTTATCTAAGTCTGCACTTCTGCGCGGTCCTGAGTTTGGCTCGCGAAATCTTCTTCCTCCTCACAACTGTATATTTCTGTGCTATCACTATCCTCCTCGTCTGCAACCATTTCTTCGCTGGATTTTTCCTCTTCAGCCTGATGTCCAAAGCTGAGAGGTTTCCCCACTCTCCCGTGCTCATCTCGGGGTCTCAACGACGCTCTCGTTATGATGGGGGACTTTTTTCTTTGCTCCCCTCTGCGTTTCCTCCGTGAGCTACCGCGTCCTTCAACATGGGAGCAGGCTGGGCCGCCGTCCCGGTCTCTTCCAACCCCTGACGTGTTTCAGATTCATGCGGCTGAAAACAGCGCATATCCCTTGTGATCACCGGCCAAACGGGCGTCACCCAGTCCTCATCCTGCTCTGAGAACTCTTCTTCATGATGCCTTTCGTCTGCGGTTGGCATACCTATGCTCAACGAAATTTCTTCATCCCCCTTTTCATCTTGAAATTGCCCTGTGTCAAACACCCTTCTCTGTGGTGGTTTGAAAATCCTGTCTACGTGTGTGAGTCGAGTTCGTCTCATATCATTTACTGGGGCGATTTTAAAGTTCACTGGGGATGTTTTCTCAATTACTCTGAAAGGTCCTATAGAAGGTTTTGCCAACTTTCGCGACCTTGTTTTGGATGCTGATGGGTCGTGCTGGTACACTATGTCCCCAATCTTGATCTGTTTGTCTACAGCCGACTTTGCTCGATATTCCCTGGAAGTTTGGGCTGCCTCTTCCAGATTATCCTTGACAATTTTATACGCTTCTTGCATCCTCGTGACTAAGCTCTCGGCGTAGCTCTGGGATTCAGCGTAGTTAAAAGGGATTTCCTCATTCAACAACTGTCCTGGCATGTTCAGATCTCTTCCGAACATGAGAAAGTTGGGTGTTTCTTTAGTCGCACTGTGTGTCGCGCTTCTGTAGGACATGGCCACAAATTCTGTATACTTGTCCCAATCCTTTCCCTTAGGGGAACAATAAATTGCTAAAGAGTGCATTATTGTCTGAATTTGTCTTTCGGCTTGTCCGTCTGTCTGTGCATGGTGTGGAGATGTATTCAGTTTTTTGATGCCAAACTTACGGTACAACTCGGTCATTAAATCGGACAAAAAATTTGTTCCTCTGTCCGTGAGTAACAGATGTGGGACACCGTGACGCGCTATCACGTTAGAAGCAAATTTTTCGGCAATTTCTGCAGATCGCATAGTCTTTAATGGAATCAGCTCGATGTATTTAGTGAATGAGTCGGTGACAACCAATAAATATTTATTTCCATCCTCTGTCAGTGGAAGAGGTCCAGCGATATCCATCGAAATTTTGGACCATGGGACAGATACAATTTCCGGGGTAATTAGACCCGCTTTTTGCTTCTTTTTGAAACCACGACGTTTCAGGCATTGTTCGCAACTCGCCGTGTAGTTCTTGATGTCTGAGAACATGTTAATCCAAAAGTATTTCTGTTTAATTCTCCCAAGGGTCTTTTCAAAACCGAAGTGACCGGCGCATAGTCCGTCATGTTCTGATTTCATCACTTCTGATTTTAACTTATCAGGTATCACTAACTGTTCTGCGATCAATTTACGTGGGCTGTTTTTTGCTGGTAAGGCAAAATGAAATAAAAGGTCGTCCCTCATAAAATAGGTGTCAGTAATTTTGTCGACTGCTGAATAATCACGCCCTTCAAGACAATCAATTACTTCAGCTAATTTAGGATCTGTTCTTTGTGCTGATTTCAGAGTTTTGTTATTAAGTGGTACAACTGCTACTGTATCATTGGCTTCCACTGCTGCAATGTGCCTAGATAACACGTCGGCGTTTGTGTTTTTCTTTCCTGGTCGATATTGCACATCGAAGTTATACTCCGACAGACTAAGATTCCATCTGACCAGTCTAGAATTAGGAGTTTTCAAATTCATAAGCCACTTTAGAGGTCTATGGTCGGTAATAACCGTAAACTGCTGACCTACCAAATATTCGCGCCAATGGGTGATGGATGATACTATTGCCAGTGCTTCCTGTTCTGTCGTGCTGTAATTTTTCTCAGCTGGATTAAGTTTCCTGCTAAAGTAAGCGATGGGATGTCTGTGTCCTTCGTCATCCTCCTGCTCGAGAATACCGGCAATCGCTACTTTGGAGGCGTCTGTGGTGACGAAAAATTTCTTGCTGAAATCAGGAAATATTAATAATGGCTCATTCACTAATGCGTGTTTCAGCTCTTGAAAAGATTTCTCGCAGTGTTCGTCCCAAATGAATTTCACGTTTCTCCTAGTAAGGTTTGTTAGCGGTAAGGCAATGGACGAAAAATCTTTGATGTGACGCCTATAATATCCTGCCATTCCAATGAATGCTCGAACATGTTTCACTTTCCGTGGAGTAGGAAATTCCCGAACAGCTTCCACGTTCTGTGGGTTAGGTCTAATGCCCTGACGATCTAAAAGGTGCCCTAGGTATGTCACTTCTTCCGCCAAAAATTCACACTTACTGGGCTTAATTTTTAGATGGTGCTTCCTTAATCTCTGAAAAATTAATTCCAATTTCTCAAGGTGTTCAGATAATGTCCTGGAGGCACACAAGATGTCATCCACGTATACCAAAATGCCATCATCTCTTTTGTCCATAAATAGAGAATCAAGTGCTCTTTCAAATGTTGCCGGACTGTTGCAAAGTCCAAAAGGCAAGCGATTCCACTGGAAATGTCCGAATTCGCATGAGAAAGCAGTTTTATGCCTATCCTGTTCTCTAACTTTAATTTGGTGATAACCAGCCAAAAGGTCAATTTTTGAAAAATACTTGCATCCATGCAGTAAGGATAAAGTTTGCTGGATTCGGGGAACAGGGTAGCTATCCTTTCGGGTAATTTCATTTAATTTTCGAAAATCTATACAGAAACGATAAGAGTTTCCGCGTCTCACGAGAACAATAGGAAAGCTGTAGGGACTATCTGATTTTGATATGATTCCTGCGTCAAGTAATTCGTTTACCTGAGCTTTTACTTCGGGTCTTAGGGCATGTGGTACAGTATACTGACGCAACTTAATAGGTTTATCATCCGTGAGATGAATTTCATGCTCTGTAAGATCCGTACCTTCTAAGTCTAAAGAATTCCGTGCAAAAACATCAGAATATTTCTGCAATAAATTTAGCATTTTCTTTCGTTCGCTAAATTCCAGGTGGTCTAATTTAAAATCTTCCACAGAGATTGGTTGAGATTTTCGGGATGTTCCTCGCGAACAACGCTTAATTTCCACTGGTTCTACCTGAAAGAGTTTCGTATGTTTATTTAGCCAAATTGGTGAATCACTGTGGTTAGCTGCTCTTACATCATACAGTCCGCTTGCCGAAACATTATTAACTGACCGTGCTAAGAGTAACCTATTTCTGCGTGCTCTCAGTAATGGCTCGAACAAAATACTTCCTTCTGTTTTCCCCACTGAGGGTTTACTAAGCGCCACTTGGAGAAAAGTTTCGCTGTTGGGGGAATGCAAGTTTTACGAGTCAGTGCTGCTATCCTGGGGTGTCTGTTGGAAACATCATTACCTCTCCGCTCCTGTGGGGTGGGTGGCTGAGATGGGGGGTCAGGGAAGTGAAGCTGGTTTGTATCTGCTTCGAACGTAAGACGGTGGTTTCGTAAAGCATCTATTCCCAACAAAGCTGAGTAATTTTGACTCAGGGGATTTTTTGTCACAAATGCCTTGACCCATATGTCTCTTCCCTTAATTCGCAGATTTACCTCGTAGCAACCCAGCGTTTGAATCACTTCTCCTGTGATGCTTTTGATTTTTACATTTAAATCAACAGATTTTAACTTTCTGCGAAATTTTAATCTACGATAAGCATCGTTAGCTAATAAAGTGACTGATGACCCTGTGTCAATTAGCACTTTAATTTTATCCCCACCCAGATCCGCATTAATGATTGGTAAATCATTCCCATTTTTCATAGACACGTACCGCACTTTAGAGGGTTTTAAATATTTCTGAGCCGCACTACCTCTCACAGTTCGACTCCGATTCAGTTTAACTGTTTGTTCTTACGCTCGGGTCCTTGAGCACTAAACTTTCCTGTTGATTGATAATGAGTATCTCTGTCGTTGTTATTCCTAAACCTCTGTTTCGGTGTTGTTTCTGCCCTATCCCTATTTCGACCGTTATTCGGGCATAGCCTGATCACATGACCTTCCTGTCTGCATCCGTAGCACATAATCCTGTTGCTCCTGTACTGCGCTTGCTGGTTCTCAGCGCGCGAGCGATTTCGAGTACCCGATCCTCTGCGTTCATTATTATTTGCCCCATACTGTCGAACAAGTTCGAGTCCAGATGACTGAAACCTGGGTAACTGCAAACTTTCTTCCTCTCTGAAGTTTCTTTCTCGTCTCCGATTTTCGTTTTCCTGAAAATTTACGGCTAACTGACCCACTGATCTTTCCGTCGCTTCCATTCGTGCCATCATCTCTTCCAAAGTACGCGCTAATAAATCAGATCCTGGGTTTGTTTCCGATCTCTCTACTGCATTTACTGATGCTTTCTTACTCATGAGCGCCAAATTATCTTCTTCCTGAATTGCTGTGAGAATAGCAGCGTCTAGAGTTTCTGGGCACTTCGTTAAAACCCAGCGCCTGATAGATTCGGATAAACCAGATACAAACTGACACATCACTGTCTGATCCCTATGCTGCCTGATGTCTTCTGACATATCAGTTGTATGACCAAAATATTTTGCCGCTGCACTTTTGAGTCGCGTTGCATACTGTCTTACATCTTGTCCCGGCATTTGAACACAACTCATGAATTGTTTCATACGGGTAATAAGAGGTTCTTCCGCTTGGAAACGATCGATCACTAGACGTTTAAAATTTTCATAATTTCCTTCTAATCTCAGCTCATCACTATCTGACAAAAATTCTGCAGCCCTTTCCCTGAATTTCGACTTTACTACTGCCAATTTTGTTTGTTCGCTCCATCTCCCTACTGTAGCTACGTTTTCTACATCTTGAAAATGTTTGGCACGATATAGAGGATCTGTGCCTGTAAAATATCTGAGCATATTAATGCATCCTGCTATCTGTTCACCGCCGTACATTAACATACCTGGAGCTGTCATTCTAGTCTCTGACACTCCTGCGATACTTGTTACTGAATTACTAGTTACCAGATCGGTTGATTCTCCTGTGGGAATGCTATGTTCCTCCCCATCATGATGATCAGAATCATCTGAGTCAGTAGGTTTGGTGTTCTGCTTCTCTCCTTTATTTGCCATATTTAAATACACTTAACCTAAGGCAGTCTTTTACACAAAAATGCTTAAGGCTTACAATACTTATGATATGCTAAAATATGCTCGTACTGAAATAAATTTGATATGGCAGTCAATTCGCAATATTTCGAGCGTTTGTGTGTGTTGCTCTGGTTTGGAGGTACAAACAAGTAAGAATCCTGGTCATCGGAACCAATTGTTGGATCTTACCTTTACAGGCTGATGTGGCCGCGGCACCAGGTGAAGTATCGCCTGCAGTGAAGCACCCGATATCTCCACCGAAAAAAAAATAAATATCTAAATAAAAATAAAAAAACTAAAGAAAATTTTGTCAAAAATTTTGCTCTCCTCCTCTGCTGCTAGGGGCTAGCAAGGAGTTTTCCTACTTGCGTTGACAACCGAAAATTCTGCAACAACAAATTAATTATCTGATTCCAATAATTAATAATGACCTCCCATAATTAATTATAACAAATTAATTATTAACTTCCCGCAAAACCCGTACCGCGATTGGGCGTGGATGCCTGGATTTAACTCCAGCACGTCCCAATCTACCGAAAATCACAGCAACGCACACACACACTCGAAAAGATACCCAACGCTCATTTCACGTACGCTTGACATTTAATATCCAACGTTATATTATATACACTGCCACCTTTATCCATGATGTGGCACAAAAATCTGCTGAGATGAATGTATGGTGGGCTGCTCTATCGGCAGCTTAATTATGCACAATGATTTAAACACTTTATCACTGATTAAACGATAACACTGATTTAACTAACTCTGATTTAACAATTAACACTTATTCAAACACTGTTCACTGATGAAATTCTAGTATGCACAATAAACAAATAGAGCGAAGGAAACATATGTGAGAGATTTCTCAAAACATTTAAATACACACCTTAGAAAACTATAATTGAGTACGAGCGTGGGTACCAGCAATTAAAATGATACCGTAATTATCATGACTGCCGCAGTTTAATTATAAGCTACGTATATATCTATACTATTACACACACCTGCATAGGCTTGATGCCAAATTAGCAGGGAAGAGCTCTTAAAACTTATGGCCATAACACAAATAAAAATCACGAATAAAATGTGTTGGAGGCCTCCGCTGTCGTGCGTATTCATTTTTTCAGGGGACAGAGTTCTATATGCTGTTCACTGTCCGACGGCACTTGTACGTCGTGAGCAAAAGTTCGTATAAAGATCACATACCTTGGCAACCGTTGTCTGAGGTCCTCAGCGCAGAGAAGTGGCAAGAAATGTCCTGCCTTTTTGTCTATGTAGACCGCCTAGGCAAAAGTGCACTAATGTCGACCTAGTATCGGTCGAGAAGTCCAAAGGACTGAGATGTCCTCGTTTAAGAGGGGATCATTCATAGCCCTCCTTACGTGCTTCTCTGCTTCTTTTTCCGAGCTCTCCCAGCGGTCAGCTCTCAGGCCTAGGTTCCATGCAGCTCGCTGGTGCTGTTCTCGTGCGTGTGTCTGGCTTTGCCACCGTCCTGAGAATGCCCCGCCGCTTGTTTTTCTCTTCTGCTCGTTTCTCTCCTCTTTGTCCTGTCACAGGGCTTCTCTTAGCCACTTGAAAAGGGATTTATCACCTTGTTTTCAACTGTGGGTGATAGTCGGTTCCCCCTTATCCCGTTCACTTCGGAGAAAAACTGCAACCACCGAATGTCTCTTGGCTTGCAGAGGGACTTTTGGGGGTGAGTTTTGCAGTCTTTCGTTAGTTGAAAATGCACACGACTGTTGCTATGAGTCCGAAATAGAGATGGTCTGTTGCCATGTGGCCTTTCACAATTCTCGTTTGCCAGAAGGCTACAAATTATGCACTTATCAAATACTGAACAAATTTTAACAATGGCAGTGATGAACAAATTAGAGGATCAATTACCGTAATTAATTATAACTATGAGTGCTGCCTTGCAGTTACATCGAAACACAAATTTACCGCATAAATGAAATATAAAAATTTTCCACAAGTTAGGCTGCACCCTATAACATAATAATTTTGTTTTCTCTAGGAAGACTTATCACAAATTAAGCACTTTTTTTTTTAACTCGATCTGTAACGTCGCGCCTGTCTATGAATATAATAAACCTGTCACCACGCTTCAGAAATTTCAATTCGTCGAAAAGCCAGAGAAACAAATGCAAACAGCGACACATATTTGATGAAACGTGGTAAATTTCTTGTTCATTTTAATCGAGCTACCAAAAGGGTGTTTTACCAGAGCAACTATAACGTTTGCAACAGCAGCTTCAAAATTTAGTACTTTCAGTTCATCTTCACTTAAAATGTAGAAGGGCAGGCGTGGAGAAAAGGCGCTTCTAGGAACATTTTTAAATGTATTAGACTCCCAACTTTATTAAAATGTTAAAAAGAATGAAAAATGTCAATGTTGTCAAGAGATAACGCCAACCACTCTTATTTGGGAACCGGGACTCTGGTCGCAGTTTTCCATAACGGGGAAAAAAAAAAAACAGAACACACACACACACACCCAACGGATATTTGCGGCGAAAGTGCAATCCGGTCTGTGAACGCAATCGACTATGCGTACATATCTTTCACTTCCTGCCCCTTCAAGCGTAACTTCCACGATGCATGCACGCGCTTCGTGCTTTTTTTTGTGTGTGATTTTTTAATTGAGTTTTCTACTTTTTCGTGCAGACTATTACTGTTTCCTGGAATAGATTTGAATCAGCTAACTTCAGCTGCACAAGAGAACTGGTTGGCTGCCTATTTGCACTTCTGACTAGCTTTCTGCACACTACCTGTTATATTTTTAATTAAAAAAAAATTAAATAAATCACTCTTGTACTCTCCCTCCCATGTCTTGTGTTTCTGCACGTCACTACTACAAGAGCAATGAGTAACCTATTGTATTATTTCTTTTGCGGAACATGATTACGAATATATTTGAAAGATGTAACGCATATTTTATTTATTTTATTCTTCAGTAAGTTCCTTTCTGACCTTAGTTTACACCACGATTAAAGATGAAGTACATTTCAAATTCTACAGAAAACTTTTACAGTGCACATTTGAATGTGCTAATAGCTTAGGGCATGTGTTTTTAAAGAAATATTTTACCAGTTATATAATGTTTACTTTTTACCCAGTGTACATGCGCATTAAAATATTTCCATTATGATGAGATGTATGATGTTCACTTCAAAATATGTGCTACAAGGAGAGCCTAATCAAAAAAAATTTAAAGCATACGTACATATATGCATTAAAGATTTATTTTCTAATTAGATTGAGAAGACTCACCACATGCGTTACACAGAATCTGTGTGTGTGTGTGTGTGTGTGTGTGTGTGTGTGTGTGTGTGCGCGCGTGCTTCGCATCTTTCCCGACAGCAGTAAGTAAATCCCATATAAAAAATTTCGATGTAACGAAAATTGGTAACAGAAATAGTCAAAATCATTGTTGAAATGTGATCGTGATGCAACAATAGTTAATTCCATTGTTACTTAACATATTTTACTAAACTATCGCCGAACATTATTTCATCACCTTTCGCATAAACGTAACACAGTATCTCAAAATTACGAGAACCTCATACTAAACGTGCATAAAAGCCATTAGAAAAACGCATTTTTGATTACATGAAAATTGTGCGTCGTAGCAAAATTTGGCTTCCTCTCGAACCCTCCACTTCTAGAAGGGGGTTCCTTACCTGCTGTTGACGAGATCTTTATACGTATGTATGGCACGATAGAGTGTAACCTGCAGATATCCTAGACCAAAAGTTACACATCCCTTCGCTAAGACACCTGCGATTCAGTTTGAGGTCAGATTTTAGCTTGCGCATGAGCAAATGGACTTTCGTAGCTACATCACATTTGGTCGGTGTTAGGCTCGTTTCTTACATTAGCCTAAATATGAATAATATATACCAATAATAATAACACATATTTTTGAAAAACTGCACAGTCGAAATACTTACTATTGCCGCCGCCATAGGAGTAAATATTTACTTTTATGACTCACATATTCAGTTTCATTGGTTTTACGTTAATAACTTTCATTAATGCACATACCTACGTACCGATCAATGTCAGGAATTAGTAAACCTTATTGTTTGTTCTTATGATTTAAAGCCACTTTTTTTTTTTTTTTTTTTGATTGAAGGTTTAACGACCACTGTGAGCAACTCAATGGGCTATAAGCAGTCACCCATCCCTAAGTTAGGGTCACTGGTTTCAGGGAAGGGAGAGAACCAGTGCCATAAGAAAGAGAGAACATCCATGCCTCACGGGATTCGAACCCGGACCCTTCTCGGACGAATGGTCATAAGCCAGCGCTTAGACCACTGCGTCACCGGGGTTAAATAACAAAGTCTGAGGCGAAAACGAGTGATGCGCAGGTTCACTCATTCCAGCAGAGTTCTGCCCACTTCTTAGGCTTAAAACCACTTAGTATGTACCGGACTGTGAATCGGTGTGGTATTGTGTGAGTGATGCAGTGGGGCCAGAACGCCCAAGAACGGGTTTCCGGTAAACCCATACGGCATAATCGTTTTCTTTTTAAAATGCGAATGCGCTACAATTCTTTTCCAATAATAATAATAATAAAAAGTCAACAGAAAAACAGCACAGTTAATGGAATTAGCTCCCATGTTTGTTTGAAGGTAGTTTTTTTTTTTTTTTATTGGAGGTTTAACGACCACCGTGAGCAACTCAATGGGCTATAAGCAGTCGCCCGTCCCTAATTTAGGGTCACTGGATTCAGGGAAGGGAGAGATCCAGGGAAGGGAGAGAACCAGTGCCGTAAGACAAACACAACACCCATGCCTCACCGGGATTCGAACCCGGACCCCGTTCGGACGAATGATCAGAGGCCATCACTTAGACCACTGCGCCACCGGGGCGGCGTTTGAAGGTAGTTGAGTCTGTAAATCGATTCTCACTTGGCAGTCCCAAATGGTGAAATCTTTTTTCTTGAATGCCAAAATGTGTAAATCCCGAAGTCTAATTTCGACCGAACACTATATTTTCCCATATTATAAATATAAGAAAGTAAAAAGGGGAGAAGCGGAATAAGGGGGGGTACTGAAGACATAAAAAGACACCCCTCGTTCCTGTACTTTTTCATTTAGTACTATACAGCTGGTTACTCTCGAATCGCTCGTTTTATTACACAACCACAAAGATCTTCGCATAAATTATCTACAAGGAGTAGCAGGGTACTCCCTCGATTTAAAAAAATATATATATTTTGTGGTTTAACGACGCCCCTAAGGGCTGCTATAAAGTAATCACCTGTCTCTAACTTAGGGCAACTGGTACTAGGAAACGTGCAGAGCTGGCGCCATCTGGAAAGCATGACTTACCCAGAACTCAAAACCGGGTACACCACGGACGAACGGTCAGACCACTCGGTACCGGGGTGGCCAAAACGCAACTTCTTCAGAACGACAGATGAGATTTCTGAATCATACAATTGTTCTGAAAATCATGAACAAAACTGTTGAAAAACTTCTGGAAGCTGCAATAAACCTCATTTAACAAAATTACATTTCAAGCTGTATACACGAACGGAGCCGATCTACATTCAGTGGCCAAGTAGTCTGAGATGCTAGTTTCTGACGGATATACGGCCAGAAGCCAGCGCCTCAGACCACCTGGCCCCACTAAAGGCATCAAATGAAAGAATGCATATGTGCGTGTTTAACAAAATTTTATGAACTCAATGAACGAAACCAATTCAGCAAAGCCAGCGCGGGCGATTTTTTGGGGGAAGTGTTACGATATTTAAAGATATGCATGCATGCTACACACTATAACTGTACATACGATCATGGGCCAGATCATTATGACCAGCCCTATCTATCTCCACGAGTGGAAGCGTCCCATAGCTCGAAGCAATGACGTCACGGATCGACGCGGAACAAATATGGACGGCACGGAAAGAAAATGCTAGCACTAAGTACCTGGGGCTGCAAATAGATTGTCGACTTTCGTGGGTAGCGAACACCAACTACCACACGAATAATGCTAAACAATGCCTTGGTCAGCTAGCTACATTACTCCACCGGAGAAGCTTCTTCACAACACGGTACAAAGTAATGCTCTATAAGACGGTTGTCAGGCTACCGCACACCTACGCTACCCCTCTGGATAGGTGCTAGTAGGAGTCAGCAAAAGAGAATCGAGAGAGTGCAGAGCTGAGCACTCCGTATGATCATTAGGGTTGCTATCTGGACCCCACTTCGGAACAGACTTGGAGTTGAGAAGGTACATGAGTTCTCCACCAGACTCGAAAAAAGTTCTTCAGGAAAGCGGCAAGTCATCCTAACGAACTATAGTTAAGAGTGCGGTTGACTACAGTCCCAGCGAATTACTTAAATATCCCAGAACTAAGGCGGCGATCGTTGTCCCCTCCTGACTGGGACATGGAGAAAGGCAGCACAGTTGAGTACTGTTCCTAGTGCTGAAGGTGTTGGATCAGATGGAGGATTGGATCGGACGGAGAGTAAGTGTGTGAACATTTGGTGGGTGGTAGAAAAACTACCACCACTCTTTCTTTTTCAGGTTGGCGTGAGACTATGAGTACTGATTGCTGCTCCGGCCTCCGGATATGGTTTTCGTGAGTTTCTCTCCTCCCCGGTGGTGGCGGCAGTTGACTGGTTGTGGTATGCTGTGGGTGGTCCACCTGTGGCGGTTCTCTCCTTCCGTTCCCTTTTCTTTCTTCCTACGGCCTGGTGCGGCAATTTGCTTCGAGATAAGCTCTCTCTCCCTTTGTCTCTAAATACTTCTGTTTCTCTTTCCTATTGAGTTCACTTACTCAAATCTCCCAGCTTCCAATTTCTAAGAGCAGTTTTAGACATAGGGTCAGACAATCCTTTCCTAAAACTACTTCAACCAAGTGCAAGAAAATACCAGTTCGTCCAATGGGGAAATAAACGGAAAGACTTGTCGGAGTCAGAACGGGAATGATCTCAGCAACCACAAAAATTGTTGGCTGTTCGAGGGCCGCTAGTATTGTGGGAAAGGTCCGAAAAAGAGACACATATACGCAAGGTTCAGGAAAGGGGGTGGGGCACTGGTCAACAGTCATCGTGGCAACGTGCTGTCCGGGATAACACAGAGCTCATGATATCTCAATCAACCGTACACTACAACAAGGGTGCACAGAGAAACGTTTCCCAGCAAAAGCTCTTGAGGATGGGCAAACGAACCGGCGGCAAGTTTATGCGGTCCTGTAGGACCGTCATCGACACTGCAGCAGGAACAGGAGCACCGTGACTGGACATTGGAAAAGTCACCTTGACCGATGATTTCAGGTTCCAGTTTCAATATGCCGATAGACGGGTCCGTGCTCATCGCCGCGCGGCTACAACCAGACTGCAAGGTTGGACTTATACATGCAGGTGGCGGGGAATCGTGGTATTGAGTTTGTTCTTACGGACTTCACTGAGTCTCCTCGATCCCGTTAAACACACCCACACCGCTAGATCCTACCTATACTCCGAGTAAAGTTAAAAGTGTACCACTATGTAAGGTACGGAATAGCTACCCCCGCTACGAAAAATAGTCTTCGGCGTTTAGAGCGAAAAGCAAGCAGAATTATTGCTCAGAATCCTTTTTTGTTTGTTTAGCAGTTTATCGGACAAAATTGCTATCTAAAACAAATTTTCCAAAAGTCAGAGCATTTTTAGAAATAAATTTGACATGGAAAGTTACTCAATCAAGAGCTTCACACTTTCGGCTGCTTCTGTCCAACTGGGAAACAACTTGGAGAGGGGGGGGGGGGGCTATTCCCCAACATTTACAACACAGAGACAAAATTGGCAATCAGGGAAACTCGGGGGAAAGGTTACTTAAACAGGCAGTAGGGGAAGAAGTTCGGACTCCACCACACCCTCATTCACAATCCCTACTGCTTGTGTAATGTGTGGCGGTCAGTGCGAGAGTAACTGTTTGACAGAAAGGAAAGGGCATGAGTGAACTGTAACGCGGATTGATACCGCTCTTTGGTTTCATGGAAACGTCGTGATAAAGCTAGACAACAGTACAAGGGCCGCGGATGAACTAGTTGTCAAAGTTTGTGACGTACCTGCCAGCAGGACGCACATGACATAAAGGCAGATAGAAATCAGAATACATGTCTGCGTAGCTCAGTTGGTAGAGCTGCTTGTTCCGGAATAAGCGTACTCGGGTTCGAATCCCGGCGTAGACCAAAAATGACGGAGAAATTTACTTCGTTATAATGGCGCCCGAACTACCCGGATGACCCGACCGTTCAAAATCTCGCATTGGTGTGATGTTATTTCCACACCGCGAGATACGAAAAATCAGAGAATCCCTTCTCCAGTGCTTCGAAAAATAAATGTGTGTGACGTTGCATTCCACACACCAGATTGACTGGGAGTTCTCAAGTGCACGTTCTACAGTGGTTGTCTGCCTGCAGCGATTCATGGTCACGGCTGATCCGTGGGCCATGCCCCCGGCCCTCTTTCGGGGGGAGAGATGTGACGTACCTGCCAGCAGGACGCACATGACATAAAGGCAGATAGGAATCAGAATACATGTCTGCGTAGCTCAGTTGGTAGAGCTGCTTGTTCCGGAATAAGCGTACTCGGGTTCGAATCCCGGCGTAGACCAAAAATGACGGAGAAATTTACTTCGTTATAAGTTCTTGACTGCCACGAAGAAGTCTCAGAATCGATCGCCAGTAGGTACGAAACGCTCGAACTATACATATCCGCGTATAGTTCGTTTCTGGGCGCGTTAAGCCGTCGGACTCGGGTACTGGAACCCCCGGTTATAAATATGGGAGTCTTCCTGCCCCTTTCTACACTGTTTCCGTGTAACTTTATCGGGCAGTCTAGCTCAAATCTCCCAGTTCCCTACTTCTAAGACTTGTTTAAGACCTGGGGTCAAAAATACTCTTCTTTGAAATTCTCTACATAAATCTCAAACAAGAGTATTTTTGTTCACAGTAGTCACCGTAAGAGTATTTTTTTTTTTTTAATACTCTTACGGTAACTTGGAGTCGGTGCTACCAGAGATTTTTGCCCGAAACCAGTACAGACCAGAACTTAAAAAATCAGTAGAAATCAGATCAGATTTTTTGCTTGAAATATGCACCACCTTACAAATCTAATGTAGTATTGGACATAATCTCAATACGAAGGAACACTTAAATCTACTTGTATTTCAAATAATACCAGTACTTTACAAACTTCTTTTATTAAACACCGGGATAAAACTGAAACCAACACAATCCCGAGTCGCTTTTTTTTTATATATATAAGAGATTACTGATGATAAACTTTTTAAAATAAATTTCATCATTAAAAATTAATGTTGGTTTAAATAATCATGGTATTTGCTTCTTAATGTAGACACAGTTGACTTGATACCCTTTGTTGAGTTCCTAAAAACAAATCGTTATATACCTACTTTATACTAAACGACACCCAGATGTTCCCAAAGTACGTGAAATGAGTAAGTGCTATACTATAAAAAAAAAAAAAAAAAGGGTATCATTAAACCAAATTTCACGCACAGACGTTTTGTTAATATTCTGCGTTTTAACAAAACTAAAGGAAATATTTGCGTAACAGCATAATTAGTTAAAAGAATAAAAAAATATTACATGACAACGCGTATGAACTAAAAAAATAGGAAGCAGGTGTTGAATAATTTTAGCCTTCGTCAGAATTTTCTCTTTAGACCAGTTCTGAGGTGAGTCTCGTCGATTGGATCAGTTTAGAAGGTGAGTACTAAAAGAATGCAGACATCCTTAGACAGCTTGTCCCCGAGTTTGTAGGTAGTCTAAAAACGGGGGAAAAAAAAATCAGTCGATTACGAAAATCCATCACTAGACTGGGGTCAAAATTAGTAGATTGGCAACACTGCTTGGAGTATAGGAATTGATTAGAACCAATGGTTGCCCTATATGGCGAGACTCTCTGAGAAAGCCAACGCCCCGGGTAACATGGCCTGTATTGTGAAGGAATGATTCAAGAATGACGTTCAAGCATTCCGTGACAACCAAATTTTCCCGACTTAAATCGCGTAGAACATTTGTCGGATTCAATGGAAGGCAGTCTGCGCCGGTCAACGTCAATACCTTGCTCCTGGAGGTCATTCCATCCAGTTCAGTAAACCTTTATTGGTACTAAGGTGATAGTCAAAAAAATACAGCAGAACAGGGTACATACAGTAGATGCATGAGATGCTAACAAAACAGAATGTAGCATACAAAATATTAATGGAAAGACAAATGGGCGGTACAGAAAACCTGAGGGAACCTTCCGTGGTTTAATGGAGTCGATGACATGTCGGGTGTAAGCTGTTATCACGGGGGGGGGGGGGGGGGCTGCCCAACACAGTATCAGGAAGGTGGTCATAATGTTGTGGCTAATGAGTGTAAGCACAAAATAAAATTTAATAAATTTGCTATTAAACTGAAAACGTCAAGGCCAGAGAAGGAAACCATGCTTTCTTTAAGACACTTTGAATTCCCACAGACGGCTTTCCTACCTAATCCTGATTAGTGATCATAGTAATAAACTTCTTCGTGTTATGTTGTGCATTCTCAGTCTAGCCAGCAATACAGTTGACAGCTCAGGATTCCGTCAAACACCAAAACGTAGGGGATGATACGAAAGCCAAACAGTGGGCACTGATAATCCCCGCAACAACCGCGTTGCGAGGGCTGTCAATGGCTCATGGCTAAGAGGGCTGGGCTCTTATTAGAAATTCTTATAAGAACTATGACTGTCGGAGTTTCACGACATTTGAACTAGCGGCCTCAGCGCATGTTTAACCGAATTGCAGGTGGCGCTGCGCTCACTGTTTATATTTTTTGTTTGCTGTAGCGAGCGTTGCCTGGATACCGTTCTGCTGACGTCAGTAAGTTATCACGCGGTTAGTTTCTTGACGGAAAAGAATTATGTCGGCGATGTACAGTGTGCGCGTTAATATAATAAGATATTTATATGTGTGTGGAAATGTAGTTTAATAGATATTCAAGTGTTTATTTTTATTCAAGTTTTTTGAATGAATAAATAGTTAATTTCAGTTTGATGAATGGTACTGGTAAGTGGCTTACTGCGTTACATAAAAGGCAACCTTCAATTACATATAGATTTTATTTATTTAGAAATAACCAACACCTCTAACTCAGAAAAAAGTTTTTACAATTTTTTTTGCGGAAACTCGATATGAAGCTGGTTGTTACTCAGAAATTTTGTATGGCAGCTTTGAATGAAGAATTAAGAAGAAAAGCAATTTTTTTTTTCAATAAACAAGTAAAATATTTGAAAATAATTTTCGTGGTTTTAGTTCATAAAAACTGGATAATGGAATGCAGCTATTCCAGACGACTTGAGGCCCCTTTTCACAGCCATAGGAATAGTTCCTATACATATGTATATATCAACAGAATGGGAAAGAAATATCAGTTCAATAAATGAAATTTTTACATCAATGAGGATAAGGTGTTAAGTATTAGAGTTGTTTGCACATAAGAACGGATCCTTCAGAATATAATGAACTGAAGAAGGTGTTCCTCGCGGGGACGAAGAAACAGAGACTTGTGTCATTTTTTTTATAACAGAATCAAGAGAAAAAAAAATTACTGCGTGCAAAACGTTAAGGATTACGTTAAATGTGTTTTGTATACATGCAAATGTAAATAATTCAAGTAGCTTTACTTTTTTGTGAGCAATAATTCTAAATTGTTACTTATGTTTTGTATTTTCGTATAAATCGGAAAAGTTCATTAGACACTGTCACACGGCAGTTATGTGCCTTGTGTGACTGATTGTGAGGCATTTTAAAGAGGCTGGATTTCGTTGACGTACGTTTTTCGTAGTATTCAGTACTTCGTAATGGTATAAAACCAGGACAATTATTTTAACTACAACGTGCACATTTGTGTTACAACCAATACAGTGCAATAATTTTCGTTTTACGAAAAATACCTGTAAGGTTCCAAAAAATCTGAATTATTAAAACGCTCATAAACATAGTTAATAACATGAAATTTACTGCTTTCAGTACTTTAAAGTTAACGATTTCACAAAAGTGCTTCGAGGATATTTCTCGCGCGGGGGGGGGGGGGCTTTTTTTTGGTACGCCACTGAACATAAGAATACGTTACCGGCCTTAAAAGGCAAATTTTATTGCTTAAGTGAAATACTTTGGAAACTACAAAAACAGACAAAAACAGAGAGGCGATTTTTTTTTATTTCCTCTGTAAATTCCTGCAACACTTTTTCTTAATCTCTGTGTATTTCTGCTCACAGCTATTTTGTTTTGTTTTTTTGTTTAGAAAAATGTTGTTTCCCACCTACACTCTGAGAAACTGAATGCAGAACTCATGCTAATCTAATCTACCGTTAGTCATCGAGAAACTAACCCGAACGATATGCCTCTTGTATCTCACTAATAAACATAAACATTGCCGAATCGACGCATACCTACAGCTTGATTCTCAGAACAAAAGCTGTGCCTGAAGGTTACGCAAATTTCAGACATGAAGGGTAACATCCCACGAACTGAACTTACAATCACGGAAATGGCATTATTTCATTTACCCTCAATTCCACAATCTCGAGCACATCATCAAAATGATGATGTGCTCGAGATTGGGAGAGATCATGCTTCTATTATGGGAAAGACTCAAGGAAATTATTTTTAGCAGTTTGGTCAAAACTGTACAAAGGATAGAAACATCATTTTCGCATTTTTATGGGTCACTTAGTTGCCATCAGCTAGCTTCTCACAATGTTACTTAGTGAAAAAAAAAATAAAGAAAACCACTGGTAAACTGGCCAGCCCTTGGAATGTCTGTTACTCTTCGAAAAGGAGCATAAAAAATCTATGGGATTTAGTGTACAATATAAAAGTGCAACAAAAACACGTCAGTCTCTAGTGTATTACTTTAAACATAAAAAGAACATTTCTAAACGATTCTAATCACATGTCGAAAGCGGAAAGGACTATTTGATTAACGATCAGCATTTCATTTCATAATGGGAAATATCTGAGACAGAGAGGGGGGGGGGGCAAAAACAGCAGGTAAATGTTCTTTTTCTTTTAATTTATCCCAATGTAGATGGTAACTTAAGATTTTATGCGCAAAATGGGGTTATGCGATCCCAATGTCAACGGCGTGGGTTGCATTCCTGAAAAGCCTCGCCATGCGCTAACTTAAGATCTTACGCGCAAAAAAGGAGTTATGCGAGCTGAAGTCAGTCGTAACTAAAATTACCTGCTTTTTTGTTTCATCTATAATAAAGTACATTATGATGATAAAGAAAAACGCAACGTAAGTGGAAATTATTAGCCCACGGAGAATTTTTAAAGAAGTTTCGGTAAATATTCATGCCTTTGGCGTTGATCAGTTCTGCATGCAATGTACGTGTATTACAATCTATACAGGATTTAGGTTATAAGCTTAATAATACAAACGAAAGATTTTTTTTATCCAGGTTTAACGGCTGTAAAGCATCCGTCCGTCCCTGATTTAAGGACAGTGGTTCCAGGGAAGGGAGAGAGCCAGTCCCGTAAGCTAAGCACAACATCCATGCCACACCGGGATTCGAACCCGGACGAACGATCAGAAGCCATCGCTTAGACCAGTGTTCCGCAACCTTTTTCTACTCGCGGCACACCAAAAATTATCTATGACTCAACACGGCACACCATATTGTTAATCCCCTCAAAAGCGTATGATATGACACTATTAATATAAATACGTAATGTAATCAACCTCATATTATTATTATTATATTATTCAATTATATTATTATTATTAAACCGAAATCGACTCGTATATTTATTAATAATTTATAACTTTAATTTACGGTAGAAAATACACTTTTCTATTAGTATTAAAGTAAATAATTCTACTCATACTTTCAATGTGATACTTGCGTCTGCTTAGCTGCACACAGGCGGCTGATCCGAGGCGGAATCGTTGATAATGCAAGTCTCATTTCTTCATCAACGGATTTGAGTCTCTCCCTCTTTGATGTTTTAATTTCTGTCAACGTCAAGAAGCCCAGTTCACACAAATATGTTGTTGAAAATGGCAATAACACATCAACTGCCACCTCGCAAGGCAGCCGGGTATTCACTTTTTATGGTCAACCAAAATGTGTCCAAATGTACTTGGAGAAGTTTTAATTTCAATGTTCTGTCTGCTTTTAAATCTGCGAGTTCCTCTTGTATATTAATCGGAAGAGGTTTTGAATTCGCAACGAATGGATCACGAACCCATGTCGAAATCTTGAAAACACACTCCAAAATACTTCTTGAACTTCTGCTGCAAGATCTCTAAATGTTCTTTAATTAAGTCAAAGGGAAGGAGAGACACATAAACCGACTTATTTAAAATAAAGTCTAACAATGGGTGGGTGCATCGGTTCAGAAAAAAGTAATAAAGTTGAAAAAGCACTAACATACAGGGACAAATACCAAAACAACGTAATAAAATAATAAAAGACAGGGAAAGTTTTGCTAATCCCGCACGTTTAGGGAAAAGCGTACACAGAACATGCGGCAAGTGTAACAAAGAAGCCGCATAGCACAGCGGCAGAGGTGAGAAATACAAATATATCAATAAGCAAAACTACGATATAACAACTGTGAGTAAATAATTTACATTTAATTTTTTGAATACATAAAAATTCGCGGCATGTAATAGAGAATAAAATACAAGCATATGAAACACAGTAACTCGGATAAAATTAAAAAATAAAACTTGACAATTTCTTACAATGGGATAAATAGGTAAAAGTTCACGTCACACCTTTCACCTTGTGGGGGCACACCGGTTGCGGAACACTGGCTTAGACCACTGCACCAAGGCTGTCTCTGTATGTGGGTGGAGAAGAGCGTGGGAACGATGGGTACTAAGGTCTCCGTCAAAACTAAACAAGTTAGTAAAGTCATGCAGCAATGCATTGATTATATGATACGCTTTCCAACATACCAGGAATCATTATTCAACTTATTACTCAAGTTATGAGGATAACGGCTGTGGAATAAATCTCACTCCTGTGCCCGACCTTTGCCCCCATTTTGATGATATTCAACAGAACCGGTTCAGTATACCTCCAGGAACAACATAGTAAAGTTTTGTCGCAATCGAAGCATTTTAACGTAAGTTATGACGCATAAGGGCGATGGAATTGATTCCGCTTATATGTCCTGACCTTTGACCCAATTTTGCCCGGTTTCAATAGCGTTCGTCCTCAGGTTGTCCTCTACCACATACTAAAATTTCATCGAAATCGAACCATTTTTACGCGAGTTATCGTGCGGACAGACAGACAGGCGGACAAAGCTGGAGCATATACGCTTCTTCAACCTACGGTTGGAAAGCGTAAAAAAGGATGGCACAGCCTACACTGTAAAAAAAATTCTGACATTCACGAGCTATTTTCCGTGATTTTTTTTTTTTTTTTTTTTTGTAAATTAAAGAAGCAAATTCTTGATACAACCTTTTCCGTGAAATGAAGAGGAAAACCTTGAATTTCACGGATCTTTCGTACGCCTGGAAAATTCGTTGACTCTGGGCCGTTTAATAATATTCTGTACTTAAGAGTGTTTAGTTAATAAGATCTGCAAGTGCATAGTTAAGTTTGAGACCTTAGAAGTCTGCAACTAGTACGAGCATCGAGTTAAACTAAACAAGCATCTCAAATCTGTAGATTTCAACAGCAATAACCAAAACAACATATGTTTACATATGCTATGAAGTTTAACATAACTTGGTAAACAACTTTTGACAGGCTGTATATTACGAGGTGGGAGAATGTTGGAAATTTCCTTGTAGATGGCCATTGCACCTATAAACGAATCAGGAGATAACAGTTATATATTGTTCTCGGTCCGACCTCTTAAAGCGATTCGTCGTTGTGCGGAAATAGGAGTCTCCTGCTTTCTCTTCGCTTCGTAATCTGATAAACGTTTTAGCGAAAATCATACTTCGCAATTTTCGGAGCACCGGCTGAATACCATTAAACGTTTGAAAGGTACCAAGCCCGAATAACACCACTTTAACACTTAAAATAGTGTAGCTCTGGAAATAAATTATATAAAAACAGGAAAGTAATGACTAAGACACTTTAAACTCTTCTGTAGATAGTAGCATAACGATATGAATGATAAGTATTTCAGGGGGTAAAAATAAAACTGAGTTACGGAAAGCTTGCATGATGGCGTTATTAGGAACAGGTGGCCCAATTAACGCCATCTATTATTTAACATAACATTAGGAAATATTTCCCCTTAAAACTAACATTATTTAACCAAAAGTAACAACATCAATTCATTTTTTGTTAAAAAAATTCGAACAAAATGATAAATATTCACTGTTAAAAAAAATCTACTTAACAATAAGAACTTGAGCCTACTCGTTTTTTTTAAAGTACAATCGTATCGTAAACAAGTACATGACATGCTCAAATATAAGTAACCATATACGTACTTACAAATAACAGCGTCAATATATATATATATATATAAATAATCTCGTATTACTTAATTTAGATATTATAAATTTCAAGAGAAATTGTTTAATAAATGTGTAAAGTGACACACATAAATAATTAGTACAACAAAGTCACTGATCACAAGTAATTTAATTATGTATAAAGTATCTTTCTGTACGTTTTTACATTAACAATATTTGTGCCAATCTCAAAAATAATATATTGTCGCTTCATCACTATATTTGTCATAAATTGTGCGGTCCGTTTGCCAAGCATGTGACAACGAGTATATCTATTATCCCAGATGTGCCACCGAATAATATACTTCCTTGATTCTATGAATAAATGAGTATGTATGGAGTACACTTATTCCAAATTTGAAATCGAGTCGCGGGTGGTATAGTGGTTAGAAATTCAGGCTGCTGATGGAGGGACCCCAGGTTCAAACCTAGCCTGGTAGTGTGAATTTCTAACAATCGCTATTCATCCGCCGTGATATTCATCCGCCGTGCATCGGATGAGCACAGTAAGTGAATGAATATCCGATTGATATGGCGGATGAATATCAATCGGATATTCATCCGCCGTGCATCGGATGAGCACAGTAAGTGACGGCCCCCGGGTAGGAATCCTCCTGTTAAATTTCCTAAGTACCCCCCCCCCCCCTTTCCTAATTTATCTCTGCCTTCTATGTGCAAATTCGTACTACGGTGGCGCCATCGAGTGTGCTCTCTTCCTCACTTACAAACTATCCAGTCAGAATCGCTAGATTCGCTCTAACTTCCTTCAGTTTCTGGGCCCTGCCCGAAAGGGCACAGAATCTGCATGAAGATGCAGCACATATATTTGAAATATATGGATTTTTTAATGCATATATTTGAAATATATGTACTCAAATATGAGTACATATACAGTATTTCAAATTAGAAATACCAGATATACTCACAATTGATTCCCTGTATGTACTCAAAAATGAGTACGCGTCTTTTTCAAAAATGAGACACAAGTACTCGGAGCTATTATAAGCCCAGAATGTACTCAAAAACCAGTACATTTTGCTTATTTCTAAGTACCAATATTTAACAGTGTGGCCTTCGCGCATCCAGTGACCGATGGTCTGTTCCAGCAGGACAATGCGATGCCCCATCGGGCCGTAACGACCCAGGCATGGCTTGAGGAGCACTCATCTGAGTTTGGAACTATCCAGTGGCCTCCACGGTTCCCGGATTTAAACCTTATGGGAACTCTCTGGAAACCCGTGGAGCAGAACATCAGATTCATGGATCCTGGACAGACGTAACGGGCGAAGGTGTGGACCATTAACTCCGGAAACCCTCTGGCATCTGGGGGAATCGATGCTTCTTTTTTTTTTTTTTTTTTTTTTTGATTGGAGGTTTAACGACCACCGTGAGCAACTCAATGGGCTATAAGCAGTCGCCCGTCCCTAATTTAGGGTCACTGGTTCCAGGGAAGGGAGAGAGCCAGTGCCGTAAGACAAACACAACATCCATGCCTCACCGGGATTCGAACCCGGACCCCTTACGGACGAACAATCAGAGGCCAGCGCCTTAGACCACTGCGCCACCGGGGCGGCGAATCGATGCTTCGGCGTGTACAGGCTGTTAATCGCCCTAGAGGAGGACCAACATACTAGTAGGTAGGTATTTTTTTTATTTTTTATTGGAGGTTTAACGACCACCATGAGCAACTCAACGGGCTATAAGCATTCTGTAGTCCGTTATTTAGGGTTACTGGCAGGGCACAGAAACTGAAGGAAGTTAGAGCACATATATTTGAAATATATGGACTTTTTTGAGTACATATATTTGAAATATATGTGCTAAAAATTAGTACATATATTTCAAACTAGAAATACCAGATATACTCACAATTGTTTTTCTGTATGTACTCAAAAATGAGTACGTGTTTTTACCAAAACTGAGACACAAATACTCGGAGCTATTATAAGCCCAGAATGTACTCAAAAACCAGTACATTTCGCTTATTTCTAAATACCAATTTTTAACAGTGTTCACTCATTATTACGTTTTCTTGGTCTGCAGCTGCAACAACGGCTGTTAATAAGCAAAAATATGTCACAAACTTACTGGGTTATTCAAAATAATGATATGGGATGCAAAAACGCAGTCTTTCACTCTATACGAACAATGTGTTAGAAAAGTTTGAAAATGCATAGGGGAAAGCCATCACTCTGCACATTCTGGACATCTGTAAAGTTCAAAGATTTGTGTTCCTTCTGATGCCTTAACACTTATGTAAATACCTCACACAAAATTTACAGAAGGACATGTACTCTACATCACAAATAAAACACATTCTGCCTTTGGTGGTGATTCAACCTCTTGACTTCTAGTTGGGAATTGGTTTATATCTTTTCCCTGTTTTTTTTTTTTTTTTTTTTGCCGTATTTTTAGTCAGTGACTTCGCATCTTTAAACAGGAAAGCCTTGATTACGCTTGTCCTGTAGTTCAATGATTTACGTGTGATCCTCTGACAAAATGGAAATGAGTTTAACATGACGAGAATTTACGTATAGGTGTCGTGAATAACCTAAAAATCTTATTTGTACAACGTTAACGCCACCATGGCGTTACAGGGCTACCGAGTATTTGACGGAATTCTACATCCGTTTCTGTTACATTTCGAAATTTTATATACTATAAATCAACTAACTTCTCTCTATAGACGAAGCTTTAAACATCAAGAACATGTTTAGTTTTAGAAAGTTACTCTTTACGGCAGTGGTCGTCAACCTGGTCCCTACCGCCCACTAGTGGGCGATTCAAGCTTTCATGGTGGGCGGTGGGGGATTTTGTCCGTTGTTACACGTTGTGGGGTTTTTTCGTCCATTGTTGTATCTCGTTTTGTAGCATAATACAATACAATTATTTATTGCACACATTTAAAACTTACAGTTATATGAAAATGCAATACACCAGGAGGAATCTGAACACATTTGAAAATAATAATGAGGCTGGTCTCTATTAACGATTTAAAACAGTTAAGAATAATGCCTTTTATTTGGCAGATATTTTCAAGAGATTTAATGAAATTAATTTGCTGCTTTAAGGAGCCAAATAACTCTAGTCAGTTGCAAAAATATTGTGTCATTATTTATCGAAAAACTTGATCTTCTCCGTCATAATCTTTTGACGAGAGAATTTCATCAGTTTCCCAAATTATCTTCTATAAAAGATGACGTAACTCCAGAGGAGAATGAAAGGTTTAGTAGCCACCTCAACGAACTTAAATTGGATAAGAAAAAACGATTTAAAGATAGTTTGAACTTGAAGGTGTACGACTGGATGATAAATCCTTTTACTGCAAATTTTGCTGAGGTTGATATAACTTGCCAAGACGAAGTATTAGAACTTAAATGTGATGAAGAGAGCAAATATAATTTCGACAGTGGTGGTGCCAAAAACTCTGGCAAAATGAAAAAAAATGCCTGAATTATATCCAAATATGTGGAAAATTATATTTAATTTATTGATACCTTTCCTTACCTCATATCTTGTAGATTCAGGCTGTTAATCAAATTGTTAATCAAATTGTGCTGTTAATCAGGCTGTTAATCAAATTGTGCTGTTAATCAAATTGTCACCAAACATAGAAACCGTCCGAATATCACTGAAAGAGGAGACCTTCGCTTGTTCCTTACAAAAAATGAACCAGATATCAAATATTTAGTCTCGTAGCATCAGCCTCAAGGACCTCATTAATCATTAATTAAAAGTAATTTCAATAAATTTTATAGTTTTCACATTTAACTTTCATTTTCTTTCATTTAAGCAGCTGCCGCACTAAGCACTAGTAGGCGCTGCATCGATGGAGATGCAGAAATTCATTAAATTGAAATTATCTATGTATAAACATACACAAAGTATAAATAAAAAGATAAATTTAAGTACATATTTTTTACAAACGTTCTCTTCTAAAAATTACTCTTCGCACTTGAGCAAAATTTAGTTACTGCGGCACCGGTGGGCGGTAAGGAAATTTTACCATTAACAAAGATACAAAAGTGGGCGGTAAGTATTAAAAGGTTGACGACCCCTGCTTTACAAAATCAGTTCTTTTCGCTTACCTTGGCATAGTAGTAGACTTTCAGTTCCGTGACTCAAGAGCATATGGCGGATATACTGCTTCGTTCGTAAATGATGGCGGACTTCTACTAACAATTTTTCTCGCTACAGGGCCTATGAATGCCGAGCCGTACGGTAAACTACCGCTATCTGGTATCGTTACAAGGAATTCGTTTGGTGGCGATAAAGGCGTTATTTCGCTTAAGTACCTTATATGAGTTTGGTGTTGGAAGGCAACGTAAAAAAAATACACGGCATTTAAAAATAGCACCTGTGCAAGCACACACACTAACTACTTCAAATAAAAACACGAAGAGTGCAAGATGTTACGCACTCCTCCGAATAATTTTCAGCGGTTGTTCTGGCTTTCTTAAAGTTTCCGCCAAATGTAATCTGAAGTCACCAATTTTTTTTCACCCTCCATTGGAATTATAAAAACAACAAAAATATAAAGTGTTACATTAAGTCTTACATCAGCGATTGCGTCACTATTTTCACGTAATCGCTTTCCGTCTCACACGTTGGGATTTTATTTTTACTTTAAGGTTGTAAAGGTGTTGGTGGTTTCTTTTATTCAAGGTAAGTCTATATGTTATTCTTAGTGTCCTTGGTTCAGGCAGGAAAGACCAGGTGTTTAGTCCTAAATTTTAGCAAAATTTCTAACCCTTAGTTTTGGGAACTTTTCAAGTTAATTTGACATCTGCATGAAACCTGAACAGGAACGGGTGTCGGGGGTGACTTTTCCTGATGAATGATTCTCGGCCCCAGTCTTTTATTTTCATTATTTTTTATTATTATTGCTGTTCTTAAATGTATATTCGTGATTGTATGTGTTTCAGTTCGCATCGGTTTTTTCATGGGAGTTTTGGTGCTTGGTCGCCCGATGGTTTGACGGTTTCTGTGGGGAGTTCTTTGTTGGTTGTGAGTGAATTATTGCTTATACACTGAATGGCAACTTTATTATGACCACCTGACAGTTTTAAACAAACGAGCTATGGCTGCACGCTGTTGCCGTCAGAGGGCGAGGCTAGTATAAAAGGGAAAGCTCAGTTCTTGCGACAGTAGTAGAAGTGATTTTTTTTTTTTTTTTGATTGGAGGTTTAACGACCACCGTGAGCAACTCAATGGGCTATAAGCAGCCGCCCGTCCCTAATTTAGGATCACTGGTTCCAGGGAAGGGGAGAGCCAGTGCCGTAAGACAAACACAACATCCATGCCTCACCAGGATTCGAACCCGGGTCCCGTTCGGACGAATAATCAGAGGCCATCGCTTAGACCACTGCGCCACCGGGGCGGCCAAATATCAAATCGAAAAAAAAAATTAAAGATTGTACGAACATAAATCAATTGTTCTTCCATGTAACGGGAATCGAATCCGCGTCTCCCGATTTGCGCTCGAGTATGATAGTCGAAACAAACGTGTCCCATCGTAGCGTTAAGTAATATATCACTAGCAAATGAGTAAATATCAATTTTAAAACATATGGAATAATTAATACGGTCATAAATCATGCTGTTCTTCCATGTAACTTAAGCACAGAAATTTCGAGAGCAAATCGGGAGTTGCGGATTCGATTCCCGTTCCAAGACGATAAAACTTTCAAATTTCTGCGGTTACGTATCATGGATGAACAACTTGATTCATGTCCGTATTAATTATTCCATGTGTTTTCAACTTGATATTAAGGATTCTTTTTCTCGGACGTCATTAAAAGAGGTAATCGCTAGTGTTTTCACCAAAACGATTTTTTTTTTTTTAATTTTTCGCAAATTGCGATCGTCAGCGCGACCCCTGATTTTGATAGGGGCTTGAAATCCCAAGCTGCCGGGATCTATACATCTGATCTTGACCTGCACTTACCCAATTGCACCAGTGAACTTCCCGTCCAACATATTTTTTACCATTTGTTGTTAGTACACGGACTGCTAAACCTAAATTGTGATACCACCGTTACATATCAAATTCACAGTAACAGAATGTTTTGCAGTACAGAACAGATTATTCACTTGTGTGTGTGTGTGTGTGTGTGTGTGTGTGTGTGTGTGTGTGGTTTAACGCCGCTAGAAATTTATGCACAGACCCAACACAACTGCATTTGAAAACTGATACACATAAAACCACCTTCTACGAACAGACCCCAACTTCGGTGGCGAACTCCAAGTAGCCAAAATAGACAAAATAGTAAGGAAAAAAAAACTATAATGCAACGTGTTATTATTTCAACCGTCAAAAAGGTTAATTATTTCTTTTTTTTTTTTTTTTTGCTCTCTTATCTGAACTGAAAAAAAGATACATTCTGTAAAAATAACGGATTCCTACGCCAAAACAATGTTTCCGTTTTATCTGACTGATCGTTGCCCTTTTGATATTTATCAGCAGAGAATTATCACCTGTGTTTCTAAACAAATGCACGGTTTCGCCGGAAAGCAAAGTAAAAAAGGAGAAAGGGCGATATTCTGTTTCACAGTAGCACTATTTTTCCACCTATTAATTAGTCTGTTCCGGTTCTCCAATGCGACGAAAGTGCAGCAGCCATTGCGAAAGTGCAGCAGCCATTATGAGTAGTGTTTCAACGGTTCAAGGTTAATTTCAAAAGGCGTGGAGGAACATGACGATATACATAGTTTATGCTGCTATTTAATGGCTGCTTCTGTCGCGACAGCTGAACAGTGGTTAAAAATCTTCGCTGTCACTATGCACCTGCTTTAGAAGAATCGAAATAAGATGACAGATGTTTCGAGAGCCACTAAACAGCTGTAGCGAAACGCGCAGGTTGACGATCTATGTAACCTTCGCAAAACTATTTTTTGACCTCAGATTGCTGTTCATAACAAAGAAAAAAATAGTAGCAAAAAAAACTGTCTTACACTAATAAGCCAAGGCTTCATCGCAACAATTACTAGCCTGGTGACAATTCAAACAGCTGCACATTACTAACTTCTGCTTGCTTTCAAAAACACGCAATTACGACTGATAATTTATAAAAAATCTACACAAACATTTTAAAAACATCTTCCCTAGTGGCATTATGCTGCTTTCCAATAAGCTCAGGGACATATTTCATTTCTGAAGTAATAAGTGCAACTTGACCAAATAATAACTGAAGTAAAAATTTCAGAAAAATAAGGTCACCATTATTCTTAGCAAGTGGATAGACCTCCACTTAAAAATCCTTCTCAGTCTTGTTCAAAATCAGTCAAGTACTGACAGAATTAAATTTTATCATAATGGAACTACACACAGACAATGCATTTTAAGTCAGCTCAGAACACCAGAGAGGTTTTTATTTTTCAAAACATAGGAACTGTGTGATGACTACTACTCTTGAACAGTTTTTTTTTGTTTTTTAAGAACGATCATTGAAGCAGACGTACAACTTTTAGAGTATAATCGTTCACAGTGCTCTCATTAAATACAAGTTCGTTTGTTTTACAAATTTTAAATTTCAACTGTTCCAATATATTGATTAAAAGAGCTGAAAGGTTTAATAAATTAATCAGGACATTTGTATATTTACATAATCTTATATTGTATATTTATATAATCTTGAGGGACAGTGAACTGTTGGCTGTTCCGTTCTTTCCCTAATCTTCACAAATTTGACTTTTGCTAAATGGCATGTTTAAAAAATCCGAAATAAAATGTGGGTCCCAAAGGACATATAGAATATGCAATTATGGGTCCTTTTTTTTTTTTTTTTTTTTTCCCCGTAGAGTTCGAGGGTGGGCCCACCCTGAAAATTGTCTCCCCGCCCCCCAGTTTAAGATCTGCAATATTTTAATTTTTTCTAACTTTAAAATATAATCTGGACTTTGTCAAGAAATGCTGACGACTCCCGTGTTGTTCGCTGTATAATAGACCTATGTTATTCCCCCTAGGAAGTGCGTTTTTCCTTCTCTGTAGAAAGGTTATAAAAATAGCATCAGCAAGACCATGAAAAATCAACTGTTCTCCAATCTTCCAAATCTTCAATTTAAGCCTTCTTTCAAGTTAGTATGATAAGGGGCGAATGAAGAGGGTGAACAGGAATTCACTGAGGTCATTAGTAATTGCTCTGCCGTTTGTTTATGCTGCTAAGTAGAGGATTCCAAGACCGAAAGTGGAGACTAAAGCTAAACCAGCGCTATTCAGCCTGCCATAGGGCAGTGAGGGAGTAAGTAAGACGTGGCTGACGACTGCTTTGGAAAAGATGTGTGCAAGACAGGGCTGCTGGCTTGAAGGAAAGGAGTTAAGGAGGGAAAAGGTATTGTCTGCGTTTCTTTATTTCCCTTCAACTCTAATTCACGAAAACATTTGCTTTAAGACCTTTCTCCTAGGCATGAAATTTTATTTTAATCACACGGCATGTTAATGGTGCTAGTGGAAGTGTATTATTTATTATACGAGTATGTAACTCCTAAGGCTTTACTAATTTTATAAAAACTGAGGACGGAACATTAGCAAAAAAAGGCTCCAAACAATGGATTCTTTTGTATTCCAAAATGTGCAAAAACTTCAAGACAGTTCCAAAATGAATTAGTATGTATCCGGGAGAAGGGGATTGCACGAATACCTTCCCAACCTGCTGCAGTTTTTAAAAAGCACTGCAAATTCATTCTTTCCTATGAAACCTAGCCCGACCTCTTTTACATCCTTTGTCCAACCCAACTGGGCTATATGGATGGCCTAACGGCCAACGTTCGTGACTGCCACGGAAATGTCTCAAGAGTGATCACAGGCAGGTAAAACGTTCGAACCACTGAATATTTGCCGTGCGTTGGATGCGCACGTTAAGCTGACGGACCCGGGTACTGGACCCCGGCTATAAATAAGGGCGTCTTCCTCCCACTTTCTACCTCGCTTCCCTGTGACTTTCCTATCGGGCACTCTAACCCAAATCTCCTAACTTCCTACTTCTAAGGGTGGTTTAAGACCTGAGGTCAGACACTCCCTTCCTAAAATCCTCTACATAAATCTAACAAGAAAGATGACACCGAATTATCGGGTGTAATAAGCACGTCTTTTGAATCCGTTCTGATGCAAATTAAATTTATCAAAGCTATTCAAAGTCAATGGAACCGGTATGGAAAACAATAGTATCTGACGGAAGGAAGTTTTTCAATCAGGTTTTTAATCCCTCAGATATTGCTGTCAACGGAATCGTGAGCTTACGAACTCTTAGAAACAGAGTTATCGACAAAAATAAGATGTGACTTTACGTCCCCTGGTGGGAAAACCATGCATTATTTTAGGAAGAAAGTATTCTCAAAAGGTTTATCCATATGAGCGGTATCGGTCCAAGAAAAAAATGCTAGTCGAGTTTTCAGGAGCCCAGATTTTGCTACAAATACATCAGAAGCAGAAATTAACACTTATGACCCCTGGTGGCCAAACCATACTTTACCAAACATTAGAAATAATGTGAAAAATATTTTCCATCAGGTCTTGTATGCGATACAGGAAGAATTTTTCAAATCGGAGTTTTAGGAGCAGAAAACGCAATTTACCTTTGTGCGCCCAAGCGGAAAGTCTATGATTTACTTGACAATTTTGAATTTATAGGGAAAACATTTCGCATCGGAAACACTATCCAACAAAGAAGGAATTTTTCAAATCGGACTTTTAGAAGTAGAGATATTGACAAAAATAAGATATATATCTACGCCCCTGGCGTAGAAACCATGCATTATTTCAAGAAGAAAATGTTCCTAAAAGGTTTGTCGACATGCGTAGTATCGGTCAACAAACGACTTTTTTTTCAATCGAGATTTTAGAAGCTCATATTTTGCTGCAAATACATCAGAAGCGGAAATTACGACTTACGCCACCTGGTGGCCAAACAATTTTTTACAAAAATTAGAAATTACGTGCAGACGATTTTCCATCAGGAGCTGTATCCGGTGCAGAAAGAATATTTCAAATCGGAGATTTAGATGCAGAGATATAGGGGGAAACGCAATTTACCTTTACGCCCCCTAGCGGAAAGTCTATGAATTACTTGAAAATTTTGAAATTATATGAAGAACATGTCACACGTAAAACACTATCCAACAAAGAAGGATTTTTTCAAATCGGACTCCTAGAAGTATAGATATTGACAAAAATAAGATATACATCTACGCCCCCTGGCGGAGAAACTGTGGAATATTTTAGGAAGAAAATATTCCAAAAAGGTTTATCGATGTGAGTGGCATCAGTCCACGAAAGAATTTTTTCAATCGATATTTTAGAAGCTCAGATTTTATGGCAAATACATCAGAAGCGAAAATTAACGCTTACGCCCCCTGGTGGCCAAAGTATTCTTTACCGAAAATTCGAAATTATATGCAAAAGATTTTCCATCAGAAGATGCATCCACTGAAAAAAAAAAAAAAAAAAAAAAATCAGATCGGAGTTTTAGAAGAAGAGTTATCGGGAAAAATGTAATTTACTTTTACGCCCCCTAGCGGAAAATCTATGCGTAATTTGAAAAATAAACTATATCTAAAATACTCTTCGACATAAATGGAATCGAAAGATGAAATATTTTTTTCAATCGGTTGCTTTAGAAGCAAATATGTGGAATAAAACGTAATTTTGAATTCAACATCTGCATTTACGCCCTCTAGCGGCGAAATTGTACATCGTATAAAAAAAAAACGAAATGAAGGATCATTATTCGCATATTTCAGGCTTCCGAATGCAAAAATAATTTTTCAAATCGGACTAATGGTTGCAGAGATACTGTGGGTACAGACGGACGAACAAACCGATAACATAAGCACGATCTTTTTTTACAAAAGACGTGCTAAAAAGTTAAAATCAAACATCAGCCACTTCTCTGTCTGTATGCGCTACGATACATCGTAAACCACGATACATAATGGTATGAACTAAATATCCTATAAAAACAAAATAGATCTTAGGCGCATTAAATATTGAATTATCGCAGGAATCAAAAGAGAGCTTACGCCACAATACTTTATATGTCGTGGATTTCGCATTTCGTTGGCATTTACAGGAGTTACAACAGATATCATGGCACATTCAAACACGTATTAAATTAAATGTATACGTTCAGTGGCATTTCGACGTCAATGCGAGAATAGAATTAGATTACTTCAAGAAGACACACTACACAACACTGTCAGTCCAAGTAGGCTGTGTTATTATATTTCAACGGCGATCTTCAAGTAAACGCGACAACTCGTCGTTGTCAAATCTTTTGAAATAATTAATACATCACTTAACCAGACTTGCAACACACAAAACTGATAAACTAATACTATATGCGATGTCAGAAATACCGAAGTTACTTTCTACATTTGAAAATGAATGGGAATATAATTATTCCTTTTATACTTTAAACTGAAACAGTCTGCCCAAAGTTAGGAAATCCTACACCGTGAAGAGCTTCATCACCTATCTGCACTTGTGAGCGTGTGAGGAGAAGGGATAAAAGATACATATGACAATGCCATCCAGGTTGGGTGAGGAGAGATATCCATGAGAATGAATAAAGCATATCGCACCCTTCACTAGGAACTAATCCTTGACAATCAGTTTACGCCGACAACAATGCGTTCCTTCCCGCTTGACTAAGACCACCGGAGGGTCCAGCTGGATGGATTTCGATCCCCTCTATTCCCCCTAGGGGATGATGCTGCATCGAGAATGACAGTGCTTCGGAAAAGGAATATTTATCTATTAAACTGCCAGCCGACTACACCACGGGATGTGCAGCGGGAGGAAGGGCCAATACCTTTCCAAGCTCTCTTTCGATTTTCTCCCCTCTACTTTTTCCTCGCGGATTATTCGCACTTTCAAAAACACCAATTAATTCATTTTGCAGTCAAATTACCTATCGGCGCCTTTTATTAGAGTTGGCAGTACAATCGGAATAACATGTTACAGCTGGATAATCATCAGAGCAGTGGCGTAAAATTGAAAACAACTTCATAGTAAACTTCTTGGGATAATACCAGAAGCATGCGCTATACAGCAAAACACACACACACATATATATATATAACTTAATAAATTTCTGTTATAGCGTTATTTCTAAACCAATAACTTAAAAATCGATTTCGATAACGAAACGTAGATATTTAATTCTGCACAACAATGCTCGAAGTATCTAACTGCAATAGCCCTTGAATGCTTACAGAAACTTTGCTACAAACTATCTACACAGTATCATTACCAACAGATCGTACATCGAGTGATCACATAATTATGACCACCCTTATCAAAAGTGGATGCGGCCCGTTGATCTCGTGATTTAGGAGAGGGCACGATCAGTCGACCGACGTAGCATATATAAGGTGAGTGCAGAACTAGGTAGTAAAATTCGGAGCGTAATGGGTCAATGGAAGGATTTACCGGACTTTGAGAAAGGTCAGATTGTGGGCTCGGAGAGCGCTGCCTCGATTACCCAAACGGCTGAACTGGTGGGTTGTTCCGAGAGCCGCCGTAGTTAAAGTGTATCAGGACTGGCGTAAAAATAGTCAAACAGCGACCTGGACTCAAACCAGCACAAGACAGCGAAAGGTTGATCTGAGACCAGAGCGCCCGGTCCGGCGACTTGTACAGGACAACGGAAGCAGCACATTTCAACAGAGTTCAACCCGGAACAGTATCTGTCATGACCATGTGTCGTCCTCTCGCACGTATGGGCTATAACAGCAGACGACCCCGACGACATCCTCTCCTAACCACGGTTCTTCGGTGCAAAAACTCGCCTGGTGCAAAGATCATGCAAGTTGGATGTCGGATGACTGGAAAGAATTGTGCTGGTCTGAAGAGTCACGAGTTTACTCCACGGACACATATTTGGAGCAAACAACATGAGGCACTCGATCCATCCTGCATGGTCTCCACATTGCAAGCCGGTGGAGGTGGTTGTATGGTGTGGGGCATGTTTACTTGGCAGGAACTTAAGACTCCCTGGTTCATGTAGAACAGCGTATGACTGGTGCTCTCTATCGTTAATTGCTTGCTGACTCTGTACACTCAGCAATGTTGCCCTTTTTCCCGAATGGCGACGGTGTAATCCAAGATGGCAATACGCCGAACCACAGGTCCAATGTTGTGCAGGAATGGTTTGAGGAACACAGTCATACTTCCAGCATATCGACTGCTCACCGAACTCCCCCGAAATCAATCTCATAAAGCACTTGTGGGACACTATGGAACGGCATATGAGGCATCTGGATACACCCGTCACCTCCATACCTGAACTGAAGGACACATTACACACGGCGTGGTTTGCCGTACCTCCCAACTGCTTCCGGTATCTTATTGAATTGATGCCACGTAGGATAGCTGCTGTACTGAGGGCGAAAGCAGGACCTACGAAGTATTAGGTAGGTGGCCAGAATTCAGTGGTGACCCAGTGTAAGTTGCGTTCATCTTTACTTGGATGTTGTATTGTACCTGGAAATCAAGTGTTTCAGGACTGTATTACGATGAAAGAGGGTTGTGTTTTACTGCAGTTTCCCTAAAAATCTCCCCATAAGGTCTTAAATTTATCAACAGTGAGGCTTTTCAAGAACGGAACCTTCGTGGGTTACCGCAATGATATTACGCTGGGCGTTCAAAAAGTTCTTGACATGCACCTGCCAAACAAAATACATTGCAATCACCTCAGTGAAACTTTTATTGTCCTTCATAATACTTCCCTTAAGCACCTATGCTTCAAGACGTGTTCGCCAACCCTGGAATGTCTAGTGGCAGTCGTGTTGTGGGAACACTCCATAACTATGTATGACCGCATTTTGTAAGGTCTTGCACCATCGAAAAAGGCTGCCCAGCTAGTTCCTTCTCAGTTGTGGAAACAACCAACAACGCATGGTGCAAGTTCGGGTGAAAATCCAGGATGGGGCAGCTGTTTGATTTTGTTTCCAGATCCAGACAGGCCGTTACTTGCCAGGTTTTGGGAGCACTTGCATTGACATCAAAAATCTCGAAGAATACTTCGACACGTCTGTTGTTGGACTCTGTCCCTTCCTATCCTTAACCATGTTGAGCAAAACAACATTTTTAGAGATTCATGCAGAGGATTTTAGGAAGGGAGTGTCTGCCCTCAGGTCTTAAACAACCTGTAGGAGTAGGAAGCTAGGAGATTTGAGCTAGAGATCCCGACACGAAAATCACACGGAAGAAAAGTAAAAGGGTGAGGGGGAGACGTCCTTATTTATAACCGGGGGCCCAAGTACCCGAAGTCAGATAGATTAACTAACGTGTTCACTCGCCCCACGGCGAATATTTAGTGGTTCGAGCGTTTGTTTCTGCTTGGGATCGATCCTGAGACTTTTTCGTGGCATTCACGAACGCTGATCACTACGCCATCCATGGCCCGCAAAACAATGCTGGTGTAGTATTGGAACATTTGTAGCTATTTTTTTTTTTTTCTGTTAAAGTGTCCACAGTTTCCACTCCTTGGAAACTGAAAAAAATAAAATGCGAACGTCCTTCTCTAACCCTGGTTCAGAAATAACCTTTGTAAATATGGATTAATATGTTCGTTCCTAAGTGGAATTCCTCCGTTCGCGCCATTTTGGCGGAGTCGTCAACATAAGCATGCTTTGTGCCTGCTGGCGTTCAACAACGAGAGATCAGCCGCATTAGATTCGGCTGAAAATATGTGTAAAGTAGTGTACTTGGGTTATGGCAAGGGATTATCGCTTTAGGATGTGTGAATGAGAGATGCTCACTTAAGGGAAATTTACATGCACCCAGGCAATTGAGGATTAACTCCTGAACACAATTAGTAAGGATAAGATTAAAAAAAAAATGTTCCAGGGACAAGAAAAGTGTAGAATTTCTCTGGCTTAGGAGAAACACGTGGTTGTTTAGTGCAGACGATCTTAAGTGTTAGGTGAGAGCGGGAGGTTATGTAAAGGCCTCAGGTTTGTTTTATTTCTCCTCGCAGAGATTGATCTGTGAGGGAGATTACGAGAGCTACGGTGGAAGACGAGCTAAAGTACGATAAGGTTATACGGGAATCTTCCACTCACCGTCAATACGATAATTCCGAAGCCACGGCGTAAATTGAATTAAACTAATTATTTTGTTCCTGTTACAAAACAAAAAAGGTCTGGACTCGTATATTTTCGTGTGTGATTCTGTGTACTAAACCACGTCAGTTTCTTCAGAGACGTTAACAAAATAAAGAAGATCCGACAGAATGTTGTCTGAGGTTGATCGAACCAAAATAAAATAAAATGTGATGGCTCTCGCTGGATCGCAGTATAATTATATAAAGAGGCGGGAAGGTGCGAGGGTCGATACACATCCCCTTCCTTGAGCGAAAGTCTTCTCGGAGGATTTGCGGACGCACAGTTCATCTTCATCAACCCAATCACAGTTGCCGCTCTTCCTGGGAGATTATAGCATTAGGGGCATCCAAAAGTTTTCGCCGCCCACGCTAGCAGGCGGTGTTAGGGGTCTAACCGGATGGTGACCCGTCCTGTCAGTTCGTACATGAAGCCAAGCGCTGCGGTGGATAAAGTTCATTTGCGGCACTGTTATTCATGTTTAATTTAGGGAAAAGTGCGAGTGAAGCATACGGTTCAATATGTCAGGCGTATGGCGAAACGGTTATGGGTGAGCGGACGCGTCGAGAATGGTTTGCCAGGTTTAAGAAAGGTGTTATAAGCTTGGAAGACCAGCCACGTGCAGGTAGACCGCAGGAACTCGCAGAGAAGGAGTTGGAATCGCTGTTGCAAGAGGATGCCACACAATCGACCACGCAACTGGCGAAACGTTGAAAGTAGCTCAATCAACGTGGTACGGCGCCTACAGGCCTTGGGGAAGATCTAGAAGATTGGTAAGTGGGTTCCGCATACTTTAGCGGGGTGCAATATTGGTCAATGATTGGGCATCGGCATGTCGTTGCTGAAGAGATTTCAAGAAAAGAATTTTTTGTGAAAGGGTGTCACCGGGGATGAAAAATGGGTCTATTGCGACAACACCGTACGCAAGCGATCCTGAGTCGACCCAGGCCAGCCATCAACATCCACTGCAAAACAGGATATCCACGGGGAAAAGGTGCTGTTGTGTGTGTGTGTGGTGGGATATGCATGGAGTGGTGTACTTCGAACTGTTGAAACCGGGCGAAGCAATCACTGCACGAAGATATAGAGATCAGTTGATGAAACTGAACGCCGCAATCGAGCAAAAACGCCCATGGACAGGTAAAGGACGCCGCCCAGTCATCTTGTTACACGATAATGCCAGACCACATGTCGGTGTCACCACGAAATCAACCCTTGAACAGTTACACTGGAAAGTTTTACCGCACACGGCTTACACCCCGGACATTGCACCCTCAGACTTTCATCTGTTTCACTCTATGCAACATGCCCTAGCCCAACAGCAGTTCACCATAATTCCAGAGGTGGAAAATTTGGTCACTGCGTTATTCAGTTCAAAACCCGAGTCCTTCTATATCACAGGGGCATTCATTTGTTGCCTGAAAAATGGCAAAAGGTCACTGATGCTAACGGCCAATATTTCGTTGAATAAATGTGTACTGGTTTCCTGATTGTTCCTGTCTCCTTAAACCGGCGGAAACTATTGCATACCCCTAATAATAAAAGGATGTCTGGAGTTGTATAGTAATAAACCAATCTTTCTGGAAGTTGTATAGTAATAAAACCTGTGACAATGTTCGGTAACCGTTTGGAGACACTTGGCTCAAACACTGCCAAAATCTCCTTGCACGAATCAATTCTAGCCTTTCCCACTGATACCGTTACTGTAATGTGGTTATGTGGGAACGATTTTTTTTTTTTTTTTTTTTTTGAAGGAGGGTGGGGACTACCCGGAGCAACTCCAGAAGCTACAACACATCTTTAATTTCGGGGCCAATGGTTCCTGGAAACGGCAAAAGCCATCACCGTAAGATTAACACATCACTCACGCTCTTTCGGGATTCCAACGCAGGCCCATCTCAGACGAGTATCCAGAAACCGGCGCCTCTGACGACTCAGCCACCGAGCACGAGGAAATACATAAAAACACTTCAGGTCCGCAATGAACTTTTAAAACACCATTAGTGAGGAGCACAACAAATTATTATCGCACTGCATTCGTGATTCAAAGCAAGTTGTTCTTATCGGGAATGCGCCCTCGCGCAGTTCTCCATTCTTTTGTTACGCTTTCCAACCGTAGGTTGAAGAAGCGTATATGCTCCAGCTTTGTCCGTCTGTCCGCACAACTCGCGTAAAAATGGTTCGATTTCGATGAAATTTTAGTATGTGGTAGGGGACCACCTGGGGACGAACCCTATTGAAAATGGGTGAAGTGGGGTCAAAAGTCAGGACATAGGAGCGAGATTCATTCCATTGCCATTATGCGTCATAACTTGCGTAAATATGGTTCGATTTCGATGAAATTGTAGTATGTCGCAGGGGACCACCTGTGGATGAACCCTATTGTAAATGGGTGAAGTGGGGTCAAAAGTCAGGACATAGGAGCGGGATGCATTCCATTGCCCTTATGCGTCCTAACGTGCGTAAAAATGGTTCGATTTCGATGAAATTGTAGTATGTGGTAGGGGACCACCTGGGGAAGAACCCTATTGAAAATGGGCGCAAAGGGGTCGAAGGTCATGACATAGGATCGGGATCCATTCCATCGCCCTTATCCTATACTACTAAAGAAGCAATTCTTGTATGTATGTAAATTTTATTTTGAAAACGGCTCTAAAGATTTTGATGAAAGTCGTTAACCTACCGTTTCTTGGTACTAGAAATCGATTTAGCTTGATCTCGACTTTGGGAAAATTCGTTTAGTGGGTTAAATAACCACCCCGAATTACCACGTTTTTAGTGTCATGGCGTCGTCCCATTAATGTTACCCATGCTTAGAAATCTTATGACGTCACACTCTCACGATTGAGATGTTGGCGCGCGGTCACGCCATCTGTCTTATTACGTCACGCGTTGTGTGTGAATTACGCATTACTTCTATTTTCTTCTAGAACAAAAAGTGAGTTAGTTGTGCCAACTGCTTGGAGTTGATGCGTAGTACAATATAAGTAGCGGAACGCTGATGTGTTTCTCCCTTCAAAGGGTAAACTGTTAATACAGCATTTTTTTTTTTTTTTTTTTGCTAAAATATGCTGTGCTAAAATATGATTAGTTCACTTTTTATTAATTAATTAATTATTAACAATGTCACGTGGATGGTAAAACAATGTAAAAAAGACTGGTCGACCACCTACGAAACGTGGACGTTTCAACTTTAATAAGAAGAATAAGTAGAATGCGGCATTGTTGGAACAAGAACAAGCAGAAGAAGTAAATATGGAACAGCTTGGACATTCAAGAGTCGATGGTTTCCGATCACATTCCAGTCTCGAAACATATGACCTTCCATTGGAAGAAGATCAGCCTACAAAAAGACAATTCCGAGCAGCTACGGCGAGGAGCATGGAAATAATGTCCGACGTTATTATATAACTTGAGTAATGATTTCTGGTATGTTGGAAAGCGTATCATTATCAATGCATTGCATGATTTTACTAACTTGTTACTTTAATAAAATTCGTCCGCTGCGTATCGTTGCACTTAATTCAGTTTTACCATCCTCGCCTGTAGTAATCACCATGGATGACGCGTTCCTGTTTGTAAAATACACAATTGGCTTTAAAAAACCAGCAGGATGTAAGGCAAGGAATGGCAACAAGTGAAAGCAATGATCATGGTAGCACCAGTAAACAGTACTCGGAGTCCGCAAACATAAAATGGGCTGAAGGCTTATTATTTATTTATTTATTTATTTTTTACACATCCGGAATTTTCAGGTTAGATGTAGCGCAGATCTGAGAATGCAGAAACAAAAATTGGGGTCGTATGAATTTGTTTCAGGATTTAACGACCACCATGAGCATCGAAGGCTTCCAGCGGTCGCCAGTCCCTAATTTACAGCCACTCGCTCCGAAGAAGCGAGAGAGCTCGCTCTTATGCCTCATCGGGGAGTGGACCCAAGGCCAAGATCGGACGACTTGGCAGAAACCTACACTGTAAAAAATAAGTGGTGTGTATTGACGAAAAATTTCTGAAAATAACGTGCAGCAAAGTGGCTGGTAGGTGCCCGTATTTTAACGAAATTTCCGTTTTCAAAAACGTCCTTTTTTTTTTCTTTTAAACTTCCGTATTTTCACAGATTTTCCGTTGTCAGAATTTCCGTTTACGGGTTTCTTATATTTATACAGAAATTTTGCAAAATCGGAAATGCTGAATTTTTAGCCCTTACACCAGGTAATTAATTCCTTTCGGAGTGGTGGGGACCGAACCGCAGTCTCTTGGGTGGGTGGGTTCAACAGGTAACGCGCCTCTTAAAAACAGAGCCAAAAAGATTCGGGTATCTGAATCACGTTCATGGTAAAACTAATTGCGCGATGATGAACTTTCTTTTCTTTGCCATTAATGCCACTGATTTAATTATTTTATTTTCTGTTGAGCTAATTATTTTTTTTAAACTGGTTTGTACTTTTTTTTTTGGAGGACTAATTGAGTATTTTTTGTTTTTTTCATCGCCAGTTTTCGAAGCAACAGAATGCTTTGAAACTTGAGAACTTTTTTAAACTGACAATGAATTTTAATTATCTTCAACAAAAGGTGAAATGTACTGTTTTATAGCATTATTTCACTTAAAATTTACTCTTGATAGCTTTGTAATAGCTTTTGGCTTAAGGGGTTCAAAGACTGATACGCAGACATCGTACAACCACCTGTACAATAATTTAAGTACCCTATTTCCTACGATAACACGATATTCAATAGCTGGTCCACAAATGCGGAAGGAATATCGGGTGCCACAATAACCAAAATTCATGCGATATACTCTCCACAATATCCAATCTCGCTGCAGAACTTCAAAATCAGATCCTCCGACAGACCATTGAAATTTAACAGTTAATTAAACCTCAAGTACTCCCGCGAATGACTCCTATTACCGGAAAATTTTCGTCATATGGATGTTATCGTTAAAGTATGAAATCCGTTATTTCAATTTCATAGAATACCTAGTTATTTCATGAAATAACTGATCAAGTCAGTTCAAGCGTAAAACTCACTTGCATTCTATGGTTTAACTAGTTATTTCATAGAATAACGATCTATACCCCGTTAAAATGTAAAATAACCGAGTAAATAAATCCAAATTCAAAAAGGCTGTAAAGTGAGAACCACTGGTCAGAAATATCACACCATTTTCAACCCACTATAAAGTGTTATATAATAATAATAATAATAATAATAATAATGATATTAACTTTGATGTTTCGTTTAACTTTTAGGTTTCATTTTGTTATTTATAAATTTTTCGGAAATAAGTTGTACAGAAGATCTGCAAATTGTGTTTTAATGAACTAAATGTTCAGAGGGAAAGAGAAAACTCTAAAGAATGTTTGGAAATTCAAGCTAAGAAGATGAAATTAATGTCAGATAAATCTCATTCTGAAGCCTCTGTGGGGCTTACACAGTCCGTATCCCAGTACCTGAAGTTGACAGAGGAAGGGGTGACGCCAGATCTATTTTAGCTGTTTTCATGAAAATAACCGAAGGATTTTTTCAATTGGGAACAAGAAACGGCCGCATAAAACGGCTATATTCCCGATCCCAGTTCAGCGTCTGTGAACAAAAACTAATTCAGATCGAAGAAATGCCGGATATAGAGAAATCGCTCCGGTCAGTTGCTACAGCTTAAAGTTTAGGCACCGGTCGGGGATTTAAAAAATGTTCATGTAAAACGCAGTGTGTCAACAAAAAATGTATTTGTTTTAGAAATAATGTTCCAAATGCCATTTTAGTAATCCCTGTTGTAACAAATGATTTTATTGTGTCTTTATATAAATAACATTTTGTATGCTGTATAATTCAGTCAAATTGTTTATTTTACACTTTAACTGTCTATCATTAGTTAATTTATAGAATACCTAGTTATTTCATAGAATAACTAGTTAAAGTGTGGAATTATTAATTTATTACACGCTTTAACTAACTTGATCAGTTATTTCATGAAATAACTAGGTATTCTATGAAATAACTGAATTATACACTTTAACGGTAAGATGGATACGGAAAAAGTGAGAACGGGTTTTTCCGTTAGTATACGAAAGGAATTGCGGAACGGTTTCTGAAAATTCAGAATTTTCCGTTAACCCCTGTTAGAAACGGAAATTTACCGCCAATGTAAGAAAGGAATTGCGGAAAGGGTTCTGAAAATCAAAAACTTCCCTGGAGTACAAAAAATCTGTGAAATTTAGGTTTCTTTCCCGTTCTTTGTCAAACGGTAAGGTGACATGTAAGCAAGAGGAAATTGGGTTATGATATAGCTGGATAATAACAAAGTTGTGTTAACCTGAAAAACAATGGTGCCTTAACATCACAGTTCAAGGAGAACGCAAAAAAAGTGTGGCTCGATGTTTATCAGAACTATGTCAACAAACTGTGGCGTAAGATGGACGTGAAGTGCTATTATCAGCAAAATTGTGGATTGGATTGGTTTTCACCAGTGGCAGGTTAGTGATACACGAAAGGAAAATGGTAAGTAATAGAATCACTGTCTCAGCTACACCTGCATTACCCCATTAAGCGGCCGATGTAAATGAACCAAATGGTGCCCAAAATTTTCTCTGCTCACCAAATAGAAATGTTCACATAGTTTCAGCGAAACAATTCCTTTCACCTATGCAGAACCAATTGAAAACCTGTCACACATGATAAGAGAGCTCTCTTCTAGTTCTTTATGCTTTCCTCCATGATACAAGGCATGATGGGGATGGGCTAGTCCCACTGACACGAACATCATGCCACTAGACAGCAACAAGTGACTCATAGATCCCTCGCCTTTCTTAGGTTCGTCGACATTGTTAATGCTTTTCTAGCAGGCAATTATTCAGAATGGTAGATAATCCTCAGAGCGAACAATTTCAAGAACGAAGCTAAAGGGAAAGCAACGTTTTCTGATGCGCAAGTTCACTCATTCCAACAAAGTTCGGCTCACTTCTTTGACAGTAATTAATAAACTGAGTAATCACTGAATTACGACCACCTACCTAATACTTCGTAGGTAATTCTTTCGCCCTTAGTACAGCAGCTATCCGACACGGCATCGATTCAATAAGATGCCGGTGGCAGTTGGGAGGTACGCCCAACCATGCTGCGTGTAATGCGACCTTCAATACATGTATGGGGATGATTGGTGTATCCACAAGACTGATAAGCCGTTCCATATTATTCCATAAGCGCTCTATGGGATTGACGTCGGAGGAGTTCGGATGCCAATCGATATGCTGGAAATCTGAACTGTGTTCCTCAAACCATTCCTGCACAACACTGGACCTCGACGAATTGTCATCTCGGAAGAGACATCGTTGCCATTCGAGAAAAAGTGCAACATTGCTCGCTGTACAGTCAGCAAGCAATTCACGACAGCGGGCACCAGTCATACGTCGTTCCACATGCACCAGGGGTCCAAGTTCTTGCCAGGTAAACATCCCCACACCATACAACCGCATCGCATCGGCTGGTTTGCACCGTGGAGATCATGCAGAACGGATCGAGTGCATCACGTAGTTTTGCGCCAAATACGTACGCCACCATCCACGGAGTTAAGTAAGAAACGCAACTCGTCACCCCAACACAATTTCTTCCAGTCATCCGAAGTCCAACTTGCATGATCTTCGTACCAGAAGAGTCTTTTGCGCCAATGAACCATGGTTAAGGGAGAGGATGCTGTCGGGGTCGTCTGCTGTTATAGCACATACGTGCGACGCATGGTCATGATAGACACTGCTCCTGGTTGACCTCTGTTGTATTGGGTAGTCAACTGTTGAGCAGTGCTGCGTCTCTTGACCTGTACCAGTCGTCGGACTCTGCGCTCACCTCTCACATCAACCTTTCGCTGTCCTGTGCAGTTTTGCCGCTGGGTCGTTGTTTGACCATTTTCCACGTCAGTCCTGAAACACTAAGTACGGCGGCTCACGAAAAACCCACCAGTTAAGCCGTTTGGAAAATTGAAGCACCCGCTCTCCGAGTTCCCACAATCTACATTGCTGTTCACCCAAAATGCAACACCAAGAACGAAGCATCCGATTGGCCTGAAATTCGCAACATGCGTCGTCCACGAGAGGACATGCAAACGATTAGCATTGCAGGGCATATGCAAATCATGTGCGCCCGGCACGCCACCGAGAAGCACTATAAGAAGGGTGCACAGAAGAAGGCGGGGTGTAAGTAGTGGAAGTGTGTTGTGCTGGCGGACCTAAGCGTGCGAAGCTTCCTGATGCCTCGTCGCAGAATACGGCAGTCATTCCAGCACGTTTCGGAGTTCGACAGAGGACGAATAGTGGCTTATCGTGACAGCGGTTTATCGTACCAAGACATCGGCGCCCGTATGGGACGACATCCAGCCACAGCGAGGCGAGTATGGATTCGGAGGGTGCAAGAGGGACTGACGGACCGACGTGAGCGATTGCCGCAGCCGCGGCACACCATCGAACTACAGGACCGGCATGTCGTGCGGCGGGCATTGACGGCTCGCACCGCCACATCACGAACGTTAGCGCAGGAATTAGGGTGTGCTGCGCAACAACCGTGTCACCACGTACCGTTCGACGTCGTCTGCAGGAGCGGGGACTTCTCACACGGCGCCCATTGCTCCGATTACCATTGACGTTGCACCACCCGCGAGTGTGGCGGCGTTGGGCCGTTGAACGCCGCACCTGGACTACGGAATGGCACGACATTGTCTTCTCCGACGAATTCCCGCTTCTGCCTGCAACACCACGATGGTCGGGTCCGCGTGTGGCGGCACCGCGGCGAGAGACTGTATGACGCCTGCATTATGCACAGCTATACCAGTCCGTTACCTGGCGTTATAGTTTGGGGCGCAATTGGATATGACAGCCGCACCCCTCTAGTACGCATCACCGGTACACTCAACAGCCACCGCTACATCTCCAACGTTTTGGAACCTGTAGTCCTCCCTTACCTACAGGATCTGCCAACGGCCACGTTTCAACAGGACAATGCGCGCTCACACGTGGCACGCATCGTGCAACAATTCTTCACGGCCCTCCTGTTCCCCCGATATGTCGCCCATCGAACACGTCTGGTTGCTGATCGGCAACCGAGTGGCCCGGCAAGCACCACCCGCGGCTACGCCTGATGAACTGTGGCAACGTGTGGAAGCAGCCTGGACCGACATACCCCAAGCCCACATCCAAAGCCTCTTTCGTTCGATGCCGCGGCGTGTACCGGCCGTTATTGCCAGCCATGGGGGCCACACGAACTATTGATGGCTGCGTGTTCCGCAAGTCGCATGGGCCTGTAAGCTCAATCGTTTCATCTTTGTATCTGTTGTTATGTGTCCAGTAAATCTGGCTTTGCTATCTCGTGTCCTTCTTGGTGTTGCATTTTGGGTGGCCAGCAGTGTATCTTATCTCGAAGTCCGATAAATCTTTCCGTTTACCCATCGTACTCCCAATTTTTCTACCAACTGCTTCACTCACACCTTACATATGCTACGTCGGTCGAGTAATTGCGCCCTCTGGGAAATTCCGTGGTCAAAGGGCCGCATCCACTTTTGATAAGGGCGGTCATAATTCAGTGATCACTCGGTGTATATTCGTTCGAGCTATTTTCAGCCCATTTTGCAAACCCCGAGTTAATTCGTTCTGGCCGATTAAACGGTTAAGGAAAAATGCTCCAAAACATGAGCGCCAGTGACAGGATGCAGAATAAAAACATCAAAATCGGACTTTATTTGGAACAGACTTCAACAAAAGACTAGCATTTATATTCAACAATCAAATTACAATGAACACCAACGCATCACAGAAAGAGAATATGGCAATAAATACTCTTCCTCCCTTAGTCCTCGCGATGACCGTTAGGGCAGTCATAATTTCCAGTCACCAGAAAGAGAGAGGGGCCATTCCCTTTCCCATCTAATCGATAGGTCTCTAAAGATGACTCCAGTCCATCGAGTAATGTTAACCACACCATTTGTCCTTGGTCTTTCAGAAGCAAGTTCTCCGAGTATTTGTTTGGTTATGCCTTCCGCTCTCTCTAAATGACAGAATCATCTCTACTGTCTTCTGATGATTGTCATTTATATCTTTTTCCACCAATTTGTTCAATTCCTCTTCTAACTTCGACATTTGTTATGTGATCTGCACATATGAAATCAAATGGAATCGCCGGTAACATCTCACCACAAATGCCAGGAGTCTTTTTTCATACATATTCAGTATTACTTACTGTCCAGGTCTCAGTGCCACGAAGCAGAGGAGAGTAGATCAAAATCTTTATTAATTAACCTTAGACGACTCTTGACTGATATTCTGTCATCGCTCCACGAAGGTTTTAGTTTTTGTAGTGCTACTTCTTCCTTTTGCTATTCTAGCTTCTAGGCACTACGGACTTAAAAAACACATGCATTCTGATTACACACACTCTTTTAAAAATTACAAAATGAGTGGCTTGCTTATAATAATCAGACTCCATGATTCGATGATGTGCGTTTCTAAATTCCTTGTTTAAATATATTTCAGTAAGTTTCCAGTGCATTTATATTAAATTCGTTCTAACGCAATTCGATGTGGGTTCTATGCATATGAAATGAATAAATTTAACCTACATTGAACAACGCACGATTTGTCGGGCGACGAACGACAGTAAACGAGATGTGATTTTATCACAGCATACGGTGTTATTTAACTAAAAATTCAACATCGTGAAGCATGGTTGGTACAAAACACAAAAAGCACGATGCATGCGTGCTCTTCGGCAAAAAAGCACGTTAGCAGTCAACAAGTATTAAGGCACTTGTTACGCGTTTATTACAAAATTAAACCAAAGTGATTACGGAGTTCGTAAACCAATGTGCAGATAAACACAATTTCCTCTCTCCGACCTTAAAAAGGTGCGTTCTCTTTCGCAATATCAGCTTGGTTACATTGTTGGCGTGGTTAGTGTTAAGTACGAAGCGGACGCCAATTTATCAGAAGAATCATTGTTTACAGGTTCCTGTCATTGGAGCAGAGAAAGCAAATAAATAAATAGTTCAACAAATAGAACCTAACAACAGATGATTATGCTCGCACGTTTGAATTTATTTTTCTGAATGTGGGTAAAGGGAAAATATCAGTTAGTCAAGATAAATAGCATATACATCCAGCAGATGATGGATATTTTCAGGTGGCTTTCTCTATATTTCCCGCCAAAATTTGTTCTCATTTATGCTAGTGTAAAGACGGGAGGAATTCCTGCCTACTGCTTGAGCATAATCCTTTCTGTCTGAAACCTCGTAGAGACTCCTCGTTTATGACCACTCAGTAATATTTTCCTTTCACCCTCTGCCGCTCGAAGGAAGATGCTCCTGACGTAAGAAGTTGACTGTTGTTAATAGCTAAGCTCGAACCGTCAATCGCGGGCACTCTCTGAACGAGTGTGTCCTCCAACGACGGGGGGACGAAGGAAGGGTGGGGTCTTTTTTCTTGGGTGGTCCCACGGTCAGTGAAAGTATGGCTATCCCTAGAGATCTATTAAGCGCCTTTATAACTGAAGACGAATTTCTAGCTGCTGTTCGGGAACAAAATAACCGAAGCCACTATTTAATTGCATTTTAAATATTTCTATATAACATTCGAACAAGAATGATGCATACGCTTGCGGCGCAGGATAAATTTGGGGAGGGAAGGGGGAATTCCTCCGCTGGAAGTTTAAGGGGATGATTACATGATATTTTAGAGGAGGGGTTTTACCAGCATGCTGAGGTATAACATATGATGGGGCTTCAAGCATGCAAGCTTGGAATGCATATTTCGCGGCAAGAATGAGTTTACTGGAATTTTTCATATTACACGGTCGAGTCACATTATTGTGACCACCAGCTAATATCCAGAGTAACCGCCGTGTGCAGCGCGGACAACAGCTAGACGGGCTGGGAGTGACCCAATGAGGTGCTGAAAGGTGTTCACAAGTATGTGGAGCCATGCTGACTGCAGTGCATCCGACAGCTGCTGGAGAGTGCGTAGTGGAGGGTCCATAGAGCGAACAACACGATCAAGGTGGTCCCACATATGCTGAATTGGGTTTAAGTCTTGAAGCAGAAAACGTGACTCATCGGAGAAGGCAATCCTTTGCCAACCAGCGGAAGTCCAATCCGATACTGCCGTGCAAATGTAAGGCTTTTCTGCCGACGCACCTTCGTTAGCATAGGTGCAGTGACCATACGTCTGCATCGGAGCCCCATACGCAGCAGGGTTCGCTGAACTGTCGTTTTAGACACACTTCCGGTAGCACCCTGGTTCATTCGGCCAGTGAGTTACTCCATTGTAGCGTGCCGATCGGCCCTCACGCACCTTCGAAGCCGACGGTCACCTCTCACATCAATGGCACGTGGTGCTTCGCAGTTTCCACCTCGCTTATTCGCAATAGTGCGATTTCTCCAATCATGATACACTTTAACCACAGCAGCGCGCGAACAGTTCACAAACTGCGCTGTTTCAGAAATACTGTCACCCTTGGCCCGAAAGTTGATAATCATCCCTTTTTGCAAATCTGATAAATCGCTCTTTTTATCCACGACAGCAACAAGTGTTGTGTTTTTAGAATGCCTACAACACACTTTATATACCCTCCTAGCAAGCTCACAATACATGCCTTCTTTCATTGGCTACGCGCTGTTGACGTCAAAAGCAGAAGGTGGTCACAATAATGTGACTAGCTTGTGTACAACATGAAGCGACATTTGGTTCTGCAGATTAAAATGCAACATATTGTGGAATTATGTAAAATTTTAAGCTAGGTTCTATAATAGAGTATAACACACACATCGCATGTTACCATATTAAGAGTGCAGGCGGATGCCTGCTCTTTGCTGCAGAATTAACTTTTCTTTTTTTTTTTTGACACCTACAACATTTGCGTTTCCCGTCTCTCTCTCATTTCTTTAGCCCGTCCTCTCCGCTCCGCCAGTCTTATTATCCTTTCTAACCTCCCCAGCTACATACATACTAGCTGACCAAGTTAATCTGCAAAGGATTCCGAAATTTCTCTGGCTTCCCTTCTACCAAATATCATAGTACCCTCCTAGCCCTTTGCTCTAATCCCTATTGACACGTTCGCTGCTTAAATATCTATCCTACTCATAGCGATGAAGTACCTTTCACCTCGAAAGCGTGCCCATCTTAAGCTCCCTTAATCCTAATTGGCTTATCTATGATTTGCTCTCAGCATTTTCCTTAACTGCACACCTTAAATTTGTTCATCTATGACGCTTGCTCCTTTTTATCGGCACTCACTCTCGAGCGCTGAGAAAGCAATTGGCTTTGGGCATGAAATTAAATCCCTAGATAAACAGGTATTTCAAAATGATTCATCCAATTTCAAATGACTGTATTTTATGTGTTTCTAAATATACAGACAGCGATTAAATGTACATAGAATAAAGACAAAATTGTCCAAATTTTGTTTTCATACCTTATAAATGTTATATGTGATTTCCGGTGGTCATAAGAACTACGTCGAGGCATTAATCAAATTCCTGCCATACGTGATCAAGCCTGTCAGATCATATGTAGAGGATTTTAGGAAGGGAGTGTGTTATAAACAGTTATTTGAATGTTATAATCATATGTTATAAACAAATATTTAACCAATTCACCATATTTATTTTCAACAAGTGTCTGACCCCAGGTCTTAAACAACCCTTAGAAATAGGAAGCTAGGAGATTTGGGCTAGAGTGCCCGATAGGAAAATGACACGGAAGCGAAGTAGAAAGAGGGAGGAAGCCGCCCTTATTTATTACCGGGGGATGGGGGCAGTACCCGGGGTCCGACGGCTTAACGTGCCCATCCGACGCACGGCGGATATTTAGTGGATCGAGCATTCGTACCTGACTGGGATCGAACCTGAGGCCCTTTCCGTGGCAGTCACGAACGTTGCCCACTAGGCCACCCGCGGCCCAAACTGTCTGTTGTCAACGACTGCAGAGCACTATATAGGAGACTTTGAGTTTATCTAGCGTCGTGGGCAATGGTGGCACATTATTCTTAACATACCCCCCATTAGAAAAAAAAATCGCAAGGGGTCAGATCCGGAGACCAGGCGGGTCACTTTAAAGTTCCTTGTCGTGTCCACGGGACACAAAACGCTTTCTGTTCTGCAGTCGCCATTTTTTACAATGACAGTCTTTCGCCCAGGTGCAGATACACGGGTTACATTGAGCCATCTAGCGGTTACACTCGTAAACTCGGTGCGTTTCTCTTCATTTTAATGTGTGGTACGCTATTATTACCTTGACTTTTACGGAGCTATGATCTAATGAAATTGGATGAATCATTTTGAATTACCCTGTATTTCTTTGCCGAATACCATGTACACACACACACACACACACACACACACACACACACACACACACACACACACACACACACACACACCTGTTAGCCAGAGTTCAGGTGTGTGTCATGAGTGGAAACAAATTATTGCAAAGGATCCAAACTTTCTAAACACGTTTCAACTGCCGATGAAACATGTGCCCACTATTTCGATCATATCGCGAAGCGCACAACGAGTGTCTGGAAACATACAGGCTCGCCTCCTCTGAAATAAGTACGTCAAACCAAATCAGCTGGGAAGGTGGTGATGATAATTTTCTTTGATCATAAAGGCGTAGTCTACCAGCATACCGATCCTCCACAAATTACGGTCAATGCTGAGTATTAAATTTCAGTCTTGAAGCCTCTGCGATGACACATATCGATTAAGCTACTGGAACTGGTGGGCAAGTGGGCCTACACCACGATAACGCCCGTCCACATGTAGCTGTTTGTGTCCAACAGTTTCTTGCGAAATGCAGTATTAAAATCATGCCACAGTCTGCCTACAGTCCTGACCTCGCCCCGTGGTTGTTGCAACAACAATGGTTTCTTCTGGTTGTTTCCAACAATGAAGGAGAAGTTCAGTGGCGCAACATTCAACACAGATGCTGGCGTAATTCAAGCTGTACAGGGGTCGCTAAAGCAGCTTCCACAAAATGTCTTCGCCACATACTTTGAAAAGTGGACTGAACGATGGGATCGTTGCATATCATCCGAGGGAAGATACTTTGAGAAAGAATAACATATATTTTGCTGTACCTATATTTCTTCATTTTGTGTGATTTTACTCTCAGTTTTTACGGAACGGCTGTTGTATTTGTGATATCGGCACATATTAAATAAGAAGCATTTAATGTTATTATTATTTCTTGACTTTCATTTCCAATTTAGAAATACCATACATATATAGTAATCTTCTTTTATACACTCATAAATTTAACAGAAGTTGAGCTCCAGCCAAAACAAAACAAAACCCCGCCCATTTTGCTTATCGCGTTTATTCTCAAGAAGGCCAAGCCTGTTTGCGAGGACACCAACATATAAATAAGCGTATCAATTTTATGTACTTAATTATGGTTAAAAGACAATAGCATGGGATCTTTCCCTACCTTGGCAAATACTTTTTTTATCGAGCCATTCTTAAACTTTGTTAGCGGATGTAAAAAACAGACTTTATTAATGTGTAATAGATTTTTATGTGTAGCTCTCGGAGATTACTGCGGCTGAAAAGCGAAAACAGATTACTAGCTTCTGGATAAAAACGACATATATTTTCATCTATGTCACTTTAAATGCAAGCGAAATGACACAGTGATTTGCGCCAAAAAAAAGTTGCGATGTCACCAGATGAGTTCTCAAGCTACGGGCATCACTCCAAGTCTCTCAAAACGCCCTGAACGTCACAGTATGGGCAATCTTCCAAACTTACATGAATCCAAGGACATGTTTCATGTAAACACCACAAGCATGCAAGCTTAGATGATTACTTATGCACTCCAAATATTTCATAGCACAGTTCCACAGAAACTGCTCTAGAGAAAAGTTGAACTCCGCAAAATGCGTCAAAGTAAGCTACGCAAATTTATACACTATTTAAACAATACAGAGACTCATGAATCTGCTGTTACAAAAGAGTCGCTCAACAATGCGAACATGACACTAAAAATTTAGAGTGGTTCGGAGATCTTTATTCTTCACGTAAAAACTTATTAAAAAAAAAAAATGCTTACCACTGATGAACCAAGTCGGTGGAGTTGACTATTACATCGTTTCAGTATCCCATAAGCTAAGCAATCTTTTTTTTACAAACAAAGTGTGAATTTTTTTCATCTTCACAGCCAAATTATAATTAAAACTGCACAACAATTCACGATTTCTCTTTCTAACGCTCCCAGCTGTAACATAACGAGAAAACACATTATTATTTTTATTTTATTTTTTCTCTTTTTGTAGGATTCAAGTCCAAATTCACAAGTTTTATGAGCCACATAAAAAATTTCGCAAAATATTATTCATTTTACATAAATAAATTTTACATTATCGCAAAATACCATTTCACATTATCGTAAAATATTAGTCATTTTGCACAAATTAAATGAAATCTTTCAGCACAATGGGTCAAACTTATAAACTTATTTTGCGATAACACATACAAAAAAAAAAAAACCCGGTTTTTATTTTCCCTTCCTCCTTAATTATTTTTACTACGGCCCAGATTATGATGAACTAATAATTCCTTAAAAATTGAAAAAGAAACTCATCCTATAACAGTTTTTACCTTAATTTTTGTCAACAAATACCTTAGACTATCTATTGCAAATTGATAGACTATATTAACCTAAGTCTTTGAAAAACATATCAAGTAATGCTGACGAAACTTCAGAAGAAAAAGAAACTGTAGATATCTGCCTCAGGTGAATATTTTTTGCTTGATTACTAAAAATCCCTTTTCTTACACTGAGTGTAATTATTAAGTGCATCTTAATGCTTTCGAACATCTATTGTCTGGAAGTAAGTGTTTATACCGCGGGAAGCATCTCTCGATATTATGAATGTGATCAAGAGCACACTTGAAAATAAAACAGATTCGTTTACGGATATTAATTCTCCTAATTTCGAAAGTGCCTGCTGCTTCAAGTCAAGATACTCAGATTTTCCTTCAAATATGAAACCCGATGTTTTCAACCTCATTATTATATAAAACCCGATTTATCAGACAACTATAGTGTGTAAAATCTTGTTGCGTTTGGCGACTTTTAGAACCTGGCTTGCTTTGTCAACATATGCGACCGCATCAACGAGTTCTAAGAGGGTTCTCTGTTTCCCCAAGCGGACACATGTATACGCAATAACTGTCAAAAACAGCAGTCAGTGATCTTATTTCATAACAAGAAACATGACATCGAATTTTTGGTTGTAATGGAAACGTCTTTTGAATCATTTCTACCGCGAATTATTAAAATTACTCAAAGTCAAATGCAACCCGGTTAGCGAAAAAAAAAGAAAAAAAAAAAAAAAAAAGAAACAGCTACTTACTTCCACCAGCGCCTAAAAAATATGTTACGAAGATTAACAAATGGCGTACAAAAAGTTTCCCATAGCAGAAGAAAGGTAACAGAGAAAAACAGATTTTCAAATCGAATAGTTAAAAGACGAAATATAGATGGAAACAAGATACAACTCTACGCCTTCTGGCAGAAGAATTTTGCTTAATGGCATTGTTGAAAATAGGAGAAAAATATTCTTTATACAAAAAGCTATGCTAAGGAAAAAGAACTTTTCAAAAACATCTCCGTGAAGCGGAGACAGCGAATAAAAAAGGTATTGACTTTTACGCTTCCTAGCGAGAAATCTGTGCATTATTTAAAGAGGATAATTCTTTATTGTAGCGAATGCCATACAGTAAAAAAAAAAAAAATTCTCAACAGTACATTTAGAAACGGAGATACAGCTGCAGAAAGAAGAACAAAAACAGCACCTGGCGACACAACTGTGAATTATGGAACTCTTCAAATACTAACCTACAGTGTTTCACAGGGTAAATGGTATGCAGTTTTCAACGATTTTTTTAAATCGCCCATTTAGAAGCAGAGATATTAAGAAAAACAAATTAAACATTGGCGTCCCCGAGCGCCAAAACTGTGCATTCTCTGAGACTCCAACCGTGATTGGAACAATTCATAGTTTTTAGCTTTTTTCAGTAGTGAAAACTACAAAAATCCGTAGTTTTCTGAGTTTTGCTGTATTACCCACTCTGTAAAAAACAAATTGCCAGTGTAAATTCACAAAAAGGCCAATTTTTACTTTAAAAATCATCCATAAGTTGTAGACATTTTGTGGGAAACAGTAAGTAACTCCAATACTTTTTTTTTCCCTTTTTTTTTTTCCTAGTTTACCTAAAAAATCAATGTACAGGGTGAGCCAAATGTCACTGTACCTGGCACAGTTGCCGCGTTTATATAAGATCCACTCGAAGAATATGTGACCAATTACGCGTCTTCGAGATATCGCATACCACACACCAACTTTCTGATCATGTAATGGCATTTCGTGTATCTGATGCGGATTATTGGAAGACCACATGCGACTGTTTTTTGTCTGTTCACATATCCCGATAAGAGGAACAGCGCCTCATCGGAGAAAAACGTGATGTCCAGAATATCCTCTCCGTTGTCATTAATCAAGTTCTTGAACCATATGCAATATTCCACACGATTATCGTAGTCTGAGTTTCACCACGTGCACTGTTCTGATTTTGTACGGGTAGAGCTGCAGTCGCGTCTTCAGTGCCCTTACGGGTGCTGCTGTACGACACACCTGCTTGTGCAAAATTTCGAACCGATTTCTTTGGACGTGTAGTAATGCGAACGGAAATATCCTCCATCTCTACTTCTGTTAACACTCGCGGCCTACTGCTTCTCGGAGCATCTCTCACTGATCCGGTTTCACGAAACTTTTCATTTAACCGCCTCACTGCATTGCGATGGGGTGCTTCAGTATCGGGAAATATTTCTCTGTACTTAACGTTTCACTTCGTTCAATCAGAAACACTCTACCCTCAAGCGACACCACCATGTTCAATCGGCCACTGTGACGCCTCACTGTGGCGCAATATTCCACATGCTTATCGTAGTTTGTGTGTTTCAGTTCGAGAACTGTTCTGATTTTGTACGGGTAAAGCTGCAGTCACGTCTTCAGTGCCCTACACTGTAAAAAATTGACTGTAGATTTTACGGTTTTAAACCGTTTTCCAGGGTGCCAGCACAAAACCGTAAAATCTACAGTTTTATGCAGTGCTAGAGCAAAAAACTGTTGATTCTACGGTTTGAACACAGCATAAAACTGTAGATTTTACGGTTTTGTGCTGGCACCCTGGAAAACCGTTTAAAACCGTAAAATCTACAGTCAATTTTTTCACGAAACGTTTCATTTAACCGCCTCACTGCATTGCGATGGGTTGCTTCAGTATCGGGAAATATTTATCTGTACTTAACGTTTCACTTTGCTCAGTGAGAAACACTCTACCCTCAAGCGACACCACCATGTTCAACCGGCCACTGTGACGCCTCACTGTGGCGCAATATTCCACATGCTTATCGTAGTTTAACTGGCCACCGTGACGCAATATTCCACATGCTTATCGTAGTTTGTGTGTTTCTGTTCGAGCACTGTTCTGATTTTGTACGGGTAAAGCTGCAGTCACGTCTTCAGTGCCCTACGGGTGCTGCTGTACGACACACCTGCTTCTTGTGCCAATTTTTGAACCGATTTCTTTGGACTTTTAGTGATGCGAACGGAAATATCCTCCACCTCTTCTTCTGTTAACACTAGCGGCCTACCGCTTCTCGGAGCATGTCACACTGATCCGGTTTTACAAAACTTTTCAATTAACCGTCTAACTGCATTGCTGTATTGTGCTTCAGTATCGGGAAATTGTTCTCCGTAATTAAGTTTCATTTCGTTCGTATATTATTATCATCATTTTTTTTTTTTTTTGATTGGAGGTTTAACGACCGTCGTGAGCAACTCAATGGGCTATAAGCAATCGCCCGTCCCTAATTTAGGGTCACTGGTTCCAGGGAAGGGAGACAGCCAGTGCCGTAAGACAAACACGGCATCCATGCCTCACGGGATTCGAAATAGGACCCTTTTGGACGAATGTTAAGAGGCCATCGCTTAGATCACTGCGCCACCGGGGCGGCGTTTTTCGTATATTCACTCCACTACGGAACACATGTTCATTAAGAAACACTCGACCCTCAAGCGACAACACCATGTTCAACCGGCCACTGTGACGCCTCACTGCTGACTGATTCAATCACGGCCAGACGCCGGAAATACCGGCTGCGTCGTTCAAGGTCAGACGACAGGATGCGCGTAACCCCGCCCCTAACACACGAACATTTTCCTTTCACAATATTGCATGTACGTGCGCGGTAATTACACTTTATAGATTTATTATTTATTATTTATTATTTCTTATCACTGGACATCAGTTGCACAGGGACTTTTGGCTCACTCTGTATGTTCCTTACAATAAACATAGTATGTGCCTATACAGATTGGAAGTTGTTCATGGTAGACTTCCAACACCAATTTTTTTTTTTTTTTTTTTTTTTCCCCAGCAATGAGCAAAAACAAATTTTCATCGCGATAAAGAATTCTTGTATTACTCTAGGACTTTCGCAAAAATACAAAATGAAATTAAAAATTTTGCAGGATCTGGAAACGGAACTAAAATTTCAGGACGTTTCCGGGATTCCATGGGCTGTGGAAACTCTGCATGAGACCACAGACACTTAGACATACAAAGCAAATTGAAAAATCATAGAAGGAATGCAACGATATTGAAAACATTCAAGAAACATTCTCCAAAATGTTTAATGAATGTTAGAATATTGAAAACACGAAAAGAAACTTGAAGCACAAAATTAAAAAGGTCATTTTACAGAGATTTTCGAGTTTTGCAGTACAGGGTGGGGTGTCCATAGCCTTTTCCCACATTACAAAAATTAATATAACAAATCTATCAAAGTTTTTTTTTTCTTTCTTTCTTCTGTTTTTTAAGTAAGCGCTACTGCTGAATGAGAGGAGCATTTCATCGATAATGGCTTTCATGCAAGAAAATGCGGCGTGCGTGTTGTGGTTCCACGAGACGAAATCGGCGGGTACTGTCCAGCGGCATTTCAGAAAACAGTACAGACGATGATCACCACCGTACCAAAAAGCATTAAAAGCTTGGTATGAAAGGTTTAAAGCGACGGGTAGTGTCGGCGATCTCCCCCGAGCGGGCTGACCACCGGTTACACACGAGACACTTGCAGCTGTTCAAGAGCCATTTCTGCAAATGTCTCCTGAATAGCTGCAGCTCGTCGTGCTTCACTGGAAACTGGGATTCCCCGTGCCACGTTTCACACAATTTTACACAAACGACTTCATCTGTATGCTCAGCCTGATGACCGGCCTCGCTGTGCTGCATTTGCGACGGAGATGTTGCAGCGCATAGCTCATGATAGTGATTTTATTGATTATTTTCTCAGATGAAGCCACATTCCACGTCTCTGGTACAGTAAATAGACACAATGTGCGGATCTGGGGATCAGAAAATCCCCATTATGTCATCGAACAACAGAGGGCTAGCCCGAAAATGAACCTATGGTGCGGCCTGATGAATGAAAGAATCATCGGACATATCTTTTTTTACAGAGCCCATGGTAACATGTAACGTTTACCTGAACATGCTGGAACTTTTTGTAGCACTTCAGTTGCATGCACTCCAACATTCGGTTATTTTCCAACAATACGGTGCCCCACCACGTGGGTCAATAATGGTTCGTGAGTTCCTGAATGCCACATTTCAGGACGGATGGATTAGCAGCGACGGTCCCATGACATGGCCACCTCGATCGCCCTACATCCTTCAGACTTTTTCTTGTGGGGTTATGTGAAAAGACCAAGTTTACTCTAGCAGTGTTCCGGATGTCGAGACGTTGAAGAGTAGAATAACGGACGTTATTGGTTCGGGCTCTGCTGAGATGTTAAACAAAACATGGCGTGAAATCGAATATTGCTTAGATGTCCTCCGGCCCACAAATGGCGCCCTTGTGCACCATCATTGTCGCGCAATCCCTTTCTTATAACTGTAATACATTTTTTATATTAATTTCTGTAATGTGGAAAAGACTATTGGCACTCTGTCGCTTTCCGTAATCCGTAGAGGGCCGCCGATTTCCGTAGTGACTACGGAAAATCCGTAGTAGTTGGAGTCAATACATTATTTTGGGAAGAAAATACACGCAAAGAGTTTTCATAGTTAGTAGTATCTTAACAGTAAAATATTTTTTTATATCGGGGTTTTAGTCCCACAGATATCGCAGTACCCGGAAACGTGATTTTACGCTCTCTAGTGGCAAACTTGTGCATTAAGGAAAATACAAAATTATATGAGAAAAAATTTTCAGCGGAAACGCTCTCCAACAAAGAAAGAATTTTTCAAATCGTACTCTTAAAAGCAGAGATATCGACAAAATATATACCTCTACGCCCTTGAGAGAAATCTATGCAGTATTTCAAGAAGAAAGTATGCTGAAAAGATTTTCCCAGGTGGGCGGTATCGGTTCTCAAAAGAATTTTTTTAATCGAGTTTTCGGAAGCTTAGATTTTGCTGCAAAAACATCAGAAGCAGAAATAAATACTTACGCCTCTGGTGGCCAAACCATTCTTCACCAAAAATTAGAAATTATATGTAAAAAAAAAAAATTCCGATCAGGAGCTGTATCCGACGCAGGAAGAATTTTTCAAATTGGAGTTTTGGAAGCAGAGGTATCGGGGGAAACGCAATTTTCCTTTACGGGCCCCCTAGTAGAAAAGCTATGCATTGTTTGATAAAGAAACTGTGCCTAATATAGTCACCGTTATACATTGGCATCGAAAGGAAGAATTTTTTCAGTCAGATATTTAGAAGCAAAATATGCAATTGTATCTTCAATTCTAGAGCATCTGCATTTACGCCCTCTTGCGGCGAAGTTGGGCATCGGAGAAAAAAACGGAATGCAAGGATCATTCTCACATTTCAAGCTTCCCAATGCAAAAATAATTTTTCAAATCGGACTAACAACAGTTGCACAGATGTGGTGCCCACAGACGGACAAACCGATAACATAAGCACGATCTTTTTTTACAAAAGACCTTCCGCAAATGCAAAAGACATCAGCCTGGGACTTACAACGATAATAATTCGGATTAACTCACTACAGTTTACAAATTCTAAGAAAGTCAATGAATCTGTTTTCTCGTTTCGCTGCTTAAATAAACAATTCCGATAACGGAAATCACATTTTATAGGCCTACGTTTCTTTGTTTAGTTGTATAATTCATACATTATAAAAACTAAACAAAAACCTAACAAGCGAAAAGTCACAAAACTGTTCGATTGACTAATTATCAAACCGTACCGATTAAACGCATAAAACATATCGAGTAAAAGCTGATTTATTGTGCAAATGATTTGCCCATTTTAATCGATTTCATGTGGTACAATTAAAATATTTGGCACTATCTCACGCTTCCAGTGACTAAATTGCAATCGATGCATAATTATCTCATTAGCACGAAATCGTTAGGCTATAGCATCCCATAAAGATTTCATTTTCAACTATGAACTTGCGATATATTGAAGTAACTTCTTACTTTAATTTAACAGAGACTTTGACCTTAATTTCTTCTACCAACATGTTCTAATACCAATGAATAAAATACGGGATTACACCATTGTGCAATACAAATTTTGAAGTTATGAATCCGTTTATTAGTGTAAATATGACCATGTCGTATTTACACCAATAAACGGATTCACAACTTCAAAATTTGTATGACCATTCATGTCGTATTTACATCAATAAACGGATTCACAACTTCAAAATTTGTATTGTACAGTGGTGTAATCATGTAGTTCGTTCATTGATATTCTGCTCCTCCGGTCAATCACGGGAATGAATTCTAATCCTCTAGATTCGCTGTAATTGAATGTCGGTTCCTTCGACTAGCGAATCATGTGATGGTTATATTCAAATTAATCGGAAACTTCAAACTTGGTCGTTCTGGGTGGTGTAGCGGTTAGCATACTCGGGTGGTGTAGCGGTTAGCATACTCGGGTGGTGTAGCGGTTAGCATACTCGGGCGCTAGCCGGGAGACGCGGGTTCGATTCGAGTTCCAGGACGACGAAATTATCAAGTTTTTGGATATTATCTGGCTTACCATTCATGTCATATTTACACCAACAAACGGATTCACAACTTCAAAATTTATATGTCATAATACCTTTTATAAACGCAATTTTGAGCCCTATGTGGGACTATTTTTCATTTCTCTCGCTCTTTTTTTTAGCCAATCCTAATATCACAGCGTTTTTATCCAGTCTGTCCTGCTAGGTTGCAAGCTGACAGGATTCAGAAGTGGGAGTGAATGTGATCAGGGAAATCAGAATATACCAGCACAGTAGTGGTCTTTGCAGATACTTATTCTCTCCTTGAAATTGCACTAACCTGGGGGAGGGAACAACCGTAATACAAGTAGAATTTTCGTAAATTTTAAGGGTAAACCTTAAAACTTGGCAGGTATGGTTTTATAATTTGCATAGCACAGCCCAGGAACTGCCTACTTGTTCTACAAAAAGGCATTATCATGACTACCAAAGGGTAGCAATGCGATAAGTGATGTAATAAGTCATATTTAGTCAAAACGCAAATTATAAGATACTTTTACGACCTTTTGCCGCTTACATCCCTAGCTATGCCCACCCTCCTCCCGTTTGGAGGGCGCAGCAGCTATGGATATACACAATATTATCAAAAGTATTCGGACACCACAATGTTTTGGGACAAATGGATGTATTTGCTTGTATGACACCGGCAACACGTCGAGGCATTTTTTTTTTTTTTATCAGAGGTTTAACGACTACAGTGAGTAACTCAGTTGGCTATAAGCAGTAGCCCGTCCCTAATTTAGAGCCACTGGCTCGAGAGAAGGGAAAGAGCCAGCGCCGTAAGACAAACACAACATCCATGCCTCACCGGGATCCGAACCAGGACCCATATCAGACGAATGATCAGAAGCTATTGCTTAGACCACTGCGCCACCGGGACGGCCTTTTTTAGTTTGATTCGAGATTTAACGATCATCGCGAGCAACTTCAGTGGGCTATAAGCAGTCGCCACATGGAGGCATGCTATCAACCTGTTTCCGGTCGGTCTCGACATGAATGGCTAGCCATTCGTCCAGTTAAGTTGCTGAGTAAAGAGCGAAGACAGTCGTTGTGGTTGATTTCGTATCCGTCGCTCTAGTTCATCCCACAGGTGTTCTATGGGATTAAGATCAGGATTCTGAACAGGCCAGTCTAACAATTCCACCTCAATTTCAAGAAACCAGTTCTGCACACGAGAAAAATAAAACTGGAAGAATTGAAGAAAATACTGAGAGCAGTCATTTGCGTCAAATGGCTGCTCTCAATATTTTATATTACATACTATTAACTATACTGAAAATTATTTGCAGTCTTTGAGCGCTTAACAATTTTCGTGATCTAGGGGTCATTTTTTGGAGGCTGTTTCTAGCTAGTTCTGTTATAAATATACATATTGCTCTTTTTGTCGGTCTTCCAAATGAGAGTGCAGGTGAAACCTGAAATCATTTGCGTTAGCAGGGCTATCCTACCGATCTATTATTCATACTGCTTTTGAATGAGACGTCGGTTTTCCACAAATGGGCACTGAATGCACACAGATGCTCAACGGTATTTATACTTGGGGTGTAGTTCATATCGCTGAGTAAGATCTTCTGACATTACACATTTTTCGCCTGGCAATTATCCGCGCGAGGACTTTCTTTTCCAAACTCCTTCAGTTACGCCTGCCTCACTGAGGTACCTGCGTTTCTGTCCCGTCTACTGTGATGCCAACCTACATTAATTTATTTTTAGTCTTGTCCAAAAAATCGATAAGAAGTCATAACCACAATGCAGGTTGGACTGATGCTAGATGAGCTGATCAGTCTGATTTATACCGGACACCGAGTTCACGTCGTACGTGTTGGAGTGAGTCATTTTGTGACGAGGGCAGATGTATCGAATGAACTGGAATCTCGGTGTATATACACCGATGACCCATTATATTATGACCACCTACCTAATAAGCTGCAGGACCCCATTTAGCCCGCAAAAACAGAGGCCACTCCGGCGAAGCATCGATTCGATGCGGTGGTGATTGGCATCCTGGGGTATCTGGTACCATAATGTCAACAGCAGGTCCTCCAGCTCCCGTACATTTCGGGGTGGTGGTGATTTAGCGCGAACCCGCTTTTTCAAGTCGAACCACAAATGTTAGAGATTGGGTTCACGTCAGTTGAATTTGGAGGCCAGGGCATTAACAGAAAGTCACCAGCATGTCCCCCGAAGCACTCCTTGACGATTCTGGCAGTGTGGCATGGCGCATTATCCTGTTGGTGATGGCCATCACCAGCAGGGAACACAGTTGCCATGAATGGGTGAATTTGGTCCGCAACGATGTTCAGATACCTGACAACCGCCAGGGATTATGCTATTGAAGTAATGGGGCCTAAAGTGTACCAAGAGAACATCGCCCACAGCATAACACCGCAGCCGCCGGCTAGTTTCCGCCCAACAGTGCATCCAGGTGCCATAGCCTCCGTTGGTAATCGGCGTATCAGCGCTCCGCCGTTTACGTGATGCACCAAGAATCTTGATTCGTCAGACCAGGCCACTTTCTTCCAATCATCCGCGGTCCAATCTCGATTACCTTGGGCCCACTTCATGCGTTGTTGGCGATGACATGTAGTGAGCCTGGGGACCCGGCTGGGTCTTCGGCTACGCAAACCCATGCGCAGAAGGCTGCGATGAACTGTGAGCTGGGACACATTGCCCTCACCACCACTGTAATAGCTACGGGTAATGAAAAATGCGCGACTCTCTCCGCTCCCCTCTGGCATCAATGATCTGCAGACAACACACGGCTGAACGACGGTTCGTCGTTTGGCCATCTGTGCACCACATCTGATATGTACTCACTACAGCGGCACGTGAACAACCTACAAGCTGCTCCGTTTCCGAGATCGTAGTTCCGAGGCGCCGTGCTATCACAATTTGTTAACTTTATCAAACTCCGATAAATCGGCAGCTTTACCCATTCTAACTCCGAACACTACTAACCGGAAGCCGGTCCTCGGGTTGTATATAAACTGCTCGGTGAACTTCACCTGCGCCATCGTTCGGTCTCCAGGCGCGCTCATTTCTCTAGGCTGGAGGTGGTCATAATTGTTACACGGCACTAGCAGTGTTCCTGCCGAGTCGGCCGGTAACGGTGCTTGAGACCTGAAGTACAATTTAGTTGGCCACGGCACCAGGTGAGAATCTCAGGTGCACTGCTGCACTCAAAGATTCACACCAGAACATAAAAAATGAAAAGTTGAAGAATGACCCGAAGCATAAGGCTTGGGTGAATATACCTTGTGAACAAAATAACAACAACAAATAAAAAATAAAATAAACTAAAAAAAAAATGATACTTTGGGATCAGAGTTGTGATGAGGTTCACCCGCAATCACCAATTCGTGACTGAGTGTAGTGGTCCGGTTCTTACTCCGGTACATTCAATCCCCAACCAGCCAGTACAACACTCACTTTCGCAAATAACACATGATTCTCAAATACACAACACAACATTTAATAACGTTCTGCGAGATTTAAACAGATACGGCGCTCTCTAGGCGCATAGACAATTGCCCCTCATATGTGGGCAGCATACGGTGTCACACATTACTGTCGGAAGACACAAGCCGACTGAGTCTCCACCGGACTATCTGAACAAGAGATACTACTCGTTTACACACTAAATAGAGCTGCAGGTGATATTCATATACAATTGCTTAGAGAATGAAAAAAAAAATTATATGCAAACGATCACATTAAAAATACTCGCGACACAAAATACACAAGCACGTTAATTTGCGGTATAAGATTATAGGTGCGAAATACTGCCAAAGTTAATTAACTAAATCTAATAAGCATGCACATGCAAATCCCTTCCCCGCTCGCTTTGGCCCTGAACCAAAGTTAAAAGAAACTATCCCGCCCAGCGGAATTTGTGGCCACACCTTCTCCCTTATTCATGTAAAAAAAAATAATCAGGAAATGGGCCCGGTAAGAAATTGAAATCTGTATGTGCCGGTATTTCCTCTGAGGTTCAGTCACTCAGCATTACTGCATCTATGTCCATGCAGCTTTGGGTGTCGGGATGGCACAAGTTCGCAGATGTGCGAAGAAAGAAAAAGGAAATATTCATCTACTTACAGTTACGTGACTTTGCTGTGCAAATCCGTTGTGCATCACATAATATCACACGACAAAAAAAACACACACACAGACACTTGCACCATGTGGCAGCACCGATGATTTAACACTTCACTTTGACGCTTGATGTAAATGAAGCACACAATTAAAAATGGTAATATCACGCTGCACTTTGTTGCAATGATTAGAGTGCACACTGATCTATTCTCGTGACGATTTGAAGGTGGCCGTTAAACAAAATAGGCCCTCTCACATCTGATGTTGCGGTTTCCAAGATTGATTTTCTGTGTTCCTGGGAAATGATTTTTGTTGTCGTGAAGAAATAATTGTGAACGTCAACTGCTTGGAGAGTGGCACGCCCTCACTTCCGCTGCTGCTATAGTAGAGTCCGTCCGTCGCTACCTTCCGTCCTTTTTTGACCGTTCATTCCCAATTCAGTCAGTTCCTTTCCGTTAGCAAACCATCTACCCTGCCTGAGTACGCAGTTCAAATATGCCACTCGCAGGTTTTGTTTCCATTTTTTTATCGAGTTGCGACCGCCAGCCCTGAGATTAATTTTCTCGGCCGAGCGAAATCAGACGTGCTTTTACCTTAAGCGTATATCGGCAACTGCTGACCGAAAACAACGCTCGAATCCACCCCCTATTCTTTTCAGCGATTCTAAACTCTTAATTGCCCATTGTCCCTCGCATACGTCAGTCAAAGTATCTTTCTCGCTGACAGAGTTATGTGTCTGCTGAGGGTCTCTTGGTCCACCCACTGAAGTAAACATACGGACCACAGCGTTAAGCTACAAGCGGAAAGAAGAAAAAGAAAGAAAAGTGAAAAACCACTTCGAACATTGCTGCTTCCATCCGCATTCGAAAGCACATTTCCCTCGTTCGTTTTGCAGCCCCTCTAAGACACTTGAGATAGGAATTTTTATGTTTCACTTCAGGGCTATGTGTGACGTCTAGCAATTCAAAATGGCAAAAATATTGCGTTTCTTGCCTTCAAAAGCATTGGAACGACTTCCCAATTATCCCGCAATTTTGTTAATTAATTTAGAGAACAGCCGAAAGAAAAAACAACGTAAATGAGAAATAAATAAAAAAAACTGAACTGTAAAAGAACATGTGAGCCTGCCGAACTGTGATTCCTAGCTGCCTCATACAATACGCGACATGGCGGACAAATTTTAAAGTTTTCTTCAGGTTTTAGGATGGGGGGGGGGGTGTCCACTGTAACATAATGTAATGGCTCATCAGTGTACACACGTTCACAAAAATAACTCATGAAGCTAAAGGGGTAATAAAAATAACGCAGCTGATCTATAAAAGCTAGGTGTGTAAGAATTGCGTCAGTACGCACCACATTCTGTTTTAACTGAAATCGCACGGGAAACAGAACTTATTGCACTCGTGAAATTCAAGGAAATTCTGTGTGAAAAATGGGGGCACTTAAATGGAGGGAAATAATTAAGTAGAAAGTGCCTGCTAAATCGGGTGACAACGCTTGAAAAACTAAATTCCCATTTTATTATCTTTGTGTTCCCACAACAAACGCATTCTCCTTATGTACTCAAAAAATTGCCAAGCGTGATTAATGCGCCGAAAGCTACGATATTCGAGCCTGCGTTTAGTTATACCACGTGGGCGGCGGATTGAGACTACTATTTCACTAGCTGATATCTTAAAATCGATTTCATCGTGTTGAAACCAGGTCATAAAAAAACAAAAAAACTTTGCGACCTTCACAGATTTCGTTTGCTTCTATAGTTTCCCCTCCAACGCATTGTCATTTGGCTGTTCGCCAATGACAAAAAAAGGAAAGAAAGCTTTTAAAAGTCATACTCGTCATTGTGTTTTTGTCTCTATCTTTCGCAGCCCTTTACACTGATACCTTACACCAGTGCTACTATGCTTATGTTAATCGACTGGCCATGTAGTACCGCTGATGCATGGCTCTAATTTTACAATAATTCGATACAACATCTTTTCTATATTTTTGAAATTCAACACTATGGCAAACTGCTGTTCTTACTGGAAAAGTGGTGACCAGAAACGGAACGCAACAGAAGCTTGTGCACGATAAGCAGTCAAACTAGGATAGCGACGTGATACGTAAAATGTTTTGCTCAGGCGTACGTATGATCACGTATTTTTCTTGTTTTCAAAGGCTTTTTTTTATCATATTCTGAACTGTGGATCAGCGTATTTTACTATATTTGAAATTTGGGGCAACTGGAAACTGTTACGGACTCCATACTTTGCGATAAAAAATAAACGACAAAAGATAGAAGACCTAAAATTCCTCAGAGCATCAACATAAGAAAAATATAGGTCAATCCGATATAAACCGACTGACCTATACATGCGTTAAAACAGTGTGTGCACTTATAATAAATAATACGACGAAAATTCAAAATACGATTTGATCTGTTGTGTAGGCTTGAACAGTTCCATGTTGGCTGACGCTGTTCATGTTGCTAAAGATTGTGGATCATTGTCTTCAACTGAAATATAACTGTTACACACAGAAGCAAGCAGTAAAAACAAAAGCTGAGAGCTAACGGAGTTTCTCGTTGTTTTAAGAGAGCACTAGATGCTGAGTACAATCTGCTGACGTGGATCATGTGAGAAGTTTCTCCTCTCCTCATATAAGTTCAACACTCCCTGACTCATTAAAAGAACATGCCGGATGCTCACTGAAACGTGTGAACAAGTACTCCAAGTGAACTTGAAAGAGTATCATTGTGGAATGTAGGGTAGCCTACTAACAGCGTCTCCGGAGGAACGCCAAATGGGTGGCTTCGGATACAAGATCAGTATCGAAGTGGACTGTACCCAGAAGGCTTCGCGAAATTGGGCTCCACGACAGGAAACCTAAGGTCTACATGAACCAGTGTTGCCATTATACTGGTTTATCAGTAGATCTGCTGATTTTAACTTCTGTCTAGTGATCTATCTTCAAGGAAGGAATCTACTGATTTTTATTTTTTTTTTTTTTATGTTTTAAGGGAACCTTCTCAATTTTCTACTGTTATGCTTAAGTTTTTGGCTTGCGGTGTAATACTTTAGCAGATGCTTTTTCCTATAACTAAAAATATCTGTGTGATACTAATGCACCTCTGACACTGATGTTATATAAATCTTCAAGAAGTTTATCATGGTTAGGCTTTATGGGAATGCTTTAGAGAAATTAAAAAAATCAGAGTTAGTTCAATGGATTCTTATTTCTTTGTGTACGGGGGGGGGGGTAAATGCGAATGATGGACGAATGCTGTTGGAGATTATTTTACCGTCTACTGATTCGATTAAAAATAAATACAGAAATCAGAACTTGTCTCAGGAGAAGCAAACGGTGCTTAATATATATATATATTTTTTTTTATTTAGAATATTTTAAGAAGGGAGTGTCTGACCCAAGGTCTTAAACAACCCTTTGAAATAGGAAGCTAGGATATTTGGGCTAGAGTGTTCGATAGGAAAGTCACACGGAAGCGAGGCAGAAAGGGGGAGGAAGACGCCCTTATTTGTTACCAGGGGGCCAGTACCCGGGTCCGACGGCTTAACGTGCCCATCTGACGCACGGCGGGTATTTAGTGGTTCGAGCGTTCGTACCTGCCCGGGATCGAACCTGAGGTTACATCCATGGCAGTCACGAACGCTGACCACTTGGACACCCGCGGCCCTGCTTAAAATACTACTTGCAAACTAAATTGATTTATTTTAAAGTTTATACTGGTTACCATGTTTGTTTGGTTTTTAAATCTAAATGGTTAATTAGTCTTTTATACAAAGATTCTCACCAGTATTTTGCTGAAACCCTAAACATTACGAAAACGTCTACAGTTAGAAATTTTAAATATTGATACTTTCTTGAGTATGGCAGTTGTTTTTTTATCTATTATGAGAACATCTGGCTGTTCATTAAAAAATGTTAAGTACACACACATATATTTTTATAATTTAACAAAAAAAAAAAAAAAAAAAAACCTGCCTCCCGAGAATCAAACGAAATAACCAACCTACAAACTTAAAATAAAATGGATAAAAACCACAGAAAAAGCCGTAATCATCAGGGGAGTGTTGACTTTGTTGGCTTTTAATAATCGTAAACAGGAGGTAATAACCTAAACCTGACGATACGCTCCCTAAGCCAACCCATGAACATAAATGAGAAATAATAAACAAACTAACCGAAAACACGTACATGAAATTACAACACCAAAAAGAAATCCACGCACCTCGATCACCAAACTAACCACTTGAACATATACACAAGACGACCACACCGAAAAGACCACCAAGCATGAGCTGAAGCAAAGAAACAAAATAACCTATTGATGACAAAACAAATGTTTAAAGGAGAATGCCACCGGCAACCTACTAAACTTCGGACCCTCAAGTAATTTACGTAACATACTAATAACAAATCTCCTTGGATATCAGTTTGTCTGAAGCTGTATCAGAAATTCACTGATAACAGCAATAAGATCATGCCTGTTGTTACAAATTGAGACCAAAAAACCCAAAAAAACCTGTGAAATAATGAAATTTCTATCAACCCTAACCGATATATTAGAAGTCCAACTAATAAAACGAAGAGTGGGAAACGTAAATGAGTTGCGTTTGTCATACGCCTTAGTAGTCAAACTTGATTACACAAAGAAATATTGATGTCTCGATAATTGACTTCGGCATCACTAACACCTGTTTTATTGAGGATCAAACCATCTGGATAAAAGTTATATATATAAATCTACTGATTTTTTAAACCACATCTAGATCTACTTATTATTTTAAACCAGATCTACTGATTTTTTTTTTAGCTCTGGTCGGTTGATTTCAGGCAAGAATCTCTGGCAACACTTACACGATCCTTAGCCGTGGCCACAAATGAGTTCGATCATTGTGAAGTAGGCAGCATCGCAATTGAAGACCTGAGCATTGGGGACATGTACTTCATACATGGCCAAGATTTTCTCTAGCAAGTGATTCTCGACGCCAATACACCTGGAGAGAATTAGACACCAGAAATTATCCCTCCAATACAATGGTGAGGCGGTGTTTTGGAGGTGAAGTGGTAATTGTTGAGAAGGTATCATGATTGACGGTCATACCTCTCTTATATGTCTTCGGTAGAGAAATTTTGGCTACAGGTATAAAAAAGATATCCTAGAACCTTACGTACTAATTTTTAAGTGTCGTTGGCCCAGAGGTTGTCTTCATGGATAATAATGCTCGTTTTCATGGGACGAGGATGGCGGATGAATACCTGGAAAGTGAAGACATAAAAAGGATTTATTGGAGAACCAGGTTCCTAGTCTGAGCAAGCCTGGAATGCTTTAGGATGGCAAATCGTACCCACCCCCTTCCCCCCAAGAACGACCGGTGAGGTGAAAATTGCCCTGATTGAGAAATATGAACGTCTCTCTACCGAGCTGCTCAACAACCGTGTTGGAAGCAAGATGGATTGTTCTGAGGCTTGTGTAGCAGTTCGAGGTTACCTAACACTTCATTGACATCAAGCGGGCTCCGAAACACTAACGCCTAAGATTGGACATTTACATGCTTGCAACATGTTTCATGATCAAAATGCGTATTATTTTGTATTTTACAGAATTTTGGCAAATTATGTCAAAATATATGGAAGCACAAAGTTTTATTAAATTCTACATTTCATTAAAATATTTAAATTCCTGTTTTACTTACTTAATTTTGCACACCAGTGTACTTAGAACCATGAGCGAAAAACACATATGATCATTGACGACGGAGTTATCTTTTTAAGTTTATTTTTAAATAAATCCCAGCAAATTTCGCGATCAGTTTCTTCTATTTGTTTAGATAATACGGCTCTATTGGACGTGCTTTTTATTGCTGATTCATGCTTTGCCACACGATTTGGCAGCCGATGATCTGTTTTTCCAAAATAATGTATGTCCACAGTTACACTTTATGTTGTAAATATATTTAGGAAGTTTCACCCAAAATCAGAGAGAGAGATAGGATTTTGATACCTTGGGGAAATTGTTCACAAACGTTTCTGAGCACACATTCTTGAAATTTAGTAAATAACCGACGCCACTTGTGGGTGGGTGTTTAAGTTACTGTTAAGATCGTCTTGTCTTCAGTGATTTTTCTAAAAACTGTTTAAAATGCGAGTTCTTTTCCATTTGGCTTAGCTACTCAAGATATATTTACTCGAAGAACATAAAACCCGTGTTTCTTCTAACACAGAATCAAATCACTGTCCTTTTTGAAATCAGAGCACAAAATCTCATATAAGGAACTCATACTTTCAGTAAACAACAACAACAAAAAAAACTTTCACTTTTTTTAGTGCAATTACAGCGAGAGAGAAAACGTTCCAGGGCCCATACAAAACAATGTTGTTACTACACGGCTTACACTAAAAACATCGTTCAAACCAGATTTTAAATAACAGCTTTGAGTTTGAAATTTTTAAAATCAATTCAGAAATTTTATGCCCCCCGAAAAGACGAACACGAGTGCAGAACATGGAAATTTCCAAGCTGGATAAGCAAGCAACACACAATACATATTTTCGAGTTCACACACATACACGTAAAAGAACGGCAGACGAGGAAAGTCTTCGTCTGTTAGCTTTTGTAGGTCAAAGTAAGCAATGACTCCATGGAAAAGCTGTCCCCCTCCCAACTCCTCAAAAAAAAAAAAAACCGAAATACAAAAGCACGAATGCCCCCCTGCTTCATTCTCCCTCCTGGAGAGGGAGAGAGCTGGGGGAGCAAGTTAACTACCTGTGACGAATTGAAACCATCAATTACTGTTCCTGCCATCCCTTCCCCAAACCCACGCCGATCTATTGAAACGGAACATCAAAAACAGTCCGCGACGGCACAGATAACTCCGTTCGCAAACTTTATAGAATAAATTAAAGAACATGACAACTGGACTCCTGAAACACAACACATGAGAAATATATCTCTACTTATTGAACGGTAACAACAAGGTAGTTTTCAACACGAACGTAGCGTCAAGAACTCATAAACGACGGGTTTAAAAGGTGCTCCAACATATGTATAGCAGGACTAAATAAATATCTCACCAACTACGCTTCATTTGTTCCACAGTGCAAAAACCTCAGGAAAGCACAGATCAAAATCCTGTGCAAAGAACTTCACGAGGCTGCGCATTTTTTGAAATAAAATTGATGCAAACTATGCTGAAATGTTTCATTATGTGCTTGAAAATCATTATATCCAAGCAATTTAGCCAAATCTAATGCTTTTTCCCATTTTACTGGTCTGCTAATAGGAATATACCTTGCATGAAATTCATAATTAACGTAGGAATAAGTTGAATTAAACTTGAATGTGTGTGTGTGTGTGTGTGTGTGTGCGCGCGCGCGGATCACCATCATCGTTGATTGCGTATCTCCATAACGTTTTGTTACACTCTGAATGACCAAATCTGAGTGAGCACCAAACGTAATCCGTGTATAACGCCAAAAACTCGCATTTCACATTTTATCACAATGTGGGCACACTATTTTGGCAAAACAGCTTTTTCACAACGAAGGCAGAGTGCATGTGAGATCAGGGCCGGGTTAAGGAGGGGTCTTAAGAGGCTACTTACTGCCTAGGGGCCCACATTACCAAGCAACCAGGAGGCATGCAGCTACACTACAAATAATACACAGCTTATATACATGTGTGTGTGTGTGTGTATTTCCATTTGCTCACAAACAGGCTGGAAGACAAACATATTTCAAGGCAGGACTCAGTAAATATTTCATGACATTGTGTACAGCGGGGCAGTCAGGATAGTATGAACTTTTTCTCTCACTATCATCCTTTCACACTTCCCTACTTGCACTTAGAACCGTAAATGGTCGAAGTCTCCTGTGGCTTCATATTGTATAACGAAAAAGGTGCACCAAGAAAAGTATACAATGGTAAACCATTAAAAAATCCAAGACAAAACCCAGAAATCTTAAGCTTTAAACTCATGTTCTTGTGCGAACAATGGAAAATACAGTGACTTGTTATGAAAACTGCAGTTAATTTATTAGTTTGAAGAATGCACTACGTATTAATTATCACAAGCATAATGCTACAGTTTCGTGTTTTAACAAACTCACAACGATTCTCCGTCATCTCATAAGTTCTTTGGGGACCCCCACTCAGATTTTCTAGCCACTCAAATGTCTTAGTCTAGAGGCCCACAAGGCCTTAATCCGGCCCTGGAGGAGATCTATATCAGTAACAGAAAAATCATACGAATATAAAAATTCCGCAGGTTAAAATCACGGAAGAAAAAAAAATCGATGAATAAAAAGAATGAGCAACGGGATCTGAAAATTATGAATTTCACAAAAAAATGTAGTTGTACTGACTGCTACGAAAATACTACATTGGAAATTCTACATGGTCAAACCAAGCCGTAAGAAGCAATTTCCTAACGCAACAGAAAAACCAGCCCTTTAAAAACAGTTTGTTCAGAGATTTCTTGCCAACCAAGGTGAATGAAATGCACTACCGTTAACAAAGTGTTTGGGCGGCAAAGTTTCCAGATGCGTCAATGGCATCAAGCAGTATTTTTTTGGAAGCTGAAAGCGTATAAGCGATGATACTTGGCTATTAAATGCGAGTATTAACATTATTCCTATGGGAGCCGTACCGGTTCCAGAGATTACTATGCATTAAGCGAGTTATCCGGTTACCACATTAATAGGGCAACCTGTATATGCTTTGCATATTCATGTTGTGTCTGCGCAGCGGACGAGATTCGGTGTCCATCAGTGGCGACGCAAGCTGCTCAGAATTAGGAAGGGGGCAGCCTGTCGGAAATTTGAAGAGACTCGCAGAAATTTTGTAGAAGTGCATGTAGATTTTACCCGATGATGATGTTATCCCCAGCAAAACAAAAGTTTTCACCAACATGCTGTACGTAGTATTTATTCAATGTACGTAGGGTTACGAGTAGTCTAACTGATGTTATTTTTGAATCAGTTAGGCAACCCATATATGAGTAGGACTGCATATGAATCAACACGGCCTTTAAAAATTATTTGTTCGCAATTTTAGCTAGCTTCCGTCATTTTTAATGTGTATTTTTAATATTTGATATCATAAGGTTATTTATGAATTTCAGTTTGTAAAATGACAAGGAATATCTTTCTCTCATCTTTTGAACTTATAATTACGAAAATGGTGTCTTTCTACTACTTTCTGTGAATTCGAAAAATGCAAATACATTTAAACAAGTTCCCTAAAATCTTAGATGGTACACTTGCCATGTGCTCTAAATGCTTAAATATTTCGAGACGGGGGGGGGGGCTAGGGTAGCGTCGCGTTTTATTTAGGTGTTACATGCTTTTCGATAGTCTGCCTATCGAAAAGCATGTAACACCTGAATAAAACTTATTTGTACTGCAAAAAAAATTTTTTTTTTGGAGGTTTAACGACCACCGTGAGCAACTCAATGGGCTATAAAGCAGTCGCCCGTCCCTAATTTAGGGTCACTGGTTCCAGGGAAGGGAGAGAGCCAGTGCCGTAAGACAAACACAACATCCATGCCTCACCGGGATTCGAACCCAGACCCCTTTCGCACGAATGATCAGAGGCCATCGCTTAGACCACTGCGCCACCGGGGCGGCGCAGAACTTTGAACAGGGTTTTGATGGAACTTGTATCATTAGAAGTCTGTACATTTTAGTCTGTGGTACCATGGTGCTACACCGAACAACAAATAAAGTAATACGAGGTCCGATTTTTATGCAGCTTCGTGCATAACTTATACAACGCACATTTTAACTAACATCGGGAATCGGAAAACGGCGAAAAAAAAAAAAAATACCAGGGCAGTGGAATAAAATGAGTCTGGTTGGATCTGACTGTTGCAGAACAGGGTGTGTGCTATTAGGGAGCTAAGTGACGTACGGGGAGTGCACAAATTTCGAAGCGCTTGGCAGATATTTTGCCCAAACATTCCGCACATGTAGATTTAACAAGACGTTGATGACGTTTTCCCCAGTATAAAATAAGTTTTCAAGTGCATACTCTACCTATTTATTCGTGTATGTAGTACTGGGAACATCCACGAATCTCCATGGCCTTTCACAAGTTACTATTTCTTCACAATTTTAGCTAACTTTCATCATTTTTTAAATATTTTTAATATTTGCTGTCGTAAAGCGGTTTGTGATTTTTACTTTGTAATCTGACAAGGAATATCTCATCTTTTTAAACTATAATTCTAAAAATAGTTGTTGTCTTTCTACTACTCTCTTAGACATGTACTCAGGAAATTCCTCCCATTTCACAAAACAGTACACCATTAAATTTAACAAGAAATTAATTTTATACTAAACGAAACCAATCGGAATCGACGGTAAAGTTTTTTTTTTTTTTTTTTTTAAAACAATAAACTCATATGAAACAACGAATGTAAACTTTATTTGATTGACAAATTCATTCAACCACTTCAGTTAAGACTATAAATAGTCCATGCTCGTGATTTTTTTTTTTTTTGTGTGTGTGACTGAAGATTTAACGACCACCGTAAGCAACTCAACGGGCTATAAGCAGTCGCCCGTCCGTAATTTAGGGTCACTGGTTCCAGGGAAGGGAGAGAGCCAGTGCCGTAAGAACAAACACAACATCCATGCCTCACCGGGATTCGAACCCGGACACCGTTCGGACGAATGATCAGAGGCCATCGCTTAAGACCACTGCGCCACCTCTACCGGGATTGGAATCCGATAGACGAAACCTGTCGGAATCGACATTTTTTTTTTTTTTTTTTTTTGAAAAGAATAAACTCATATGAAAAGTTTCTTTACATAATGGGAAAAGTCTTACCTACGTGAATAAACTGGATCGAATGAATGTTAAATTGTATATATATCACACAGTCCAATAACACAACGCAATCAGGTCTTCGAGTGTTTGCTGTTCCGATAAGAACTTTCAAACAAATTCCTGCTAGCGTTGTTTTGCACAACGGTTCGCTGAGAAGAGAGACTTTGGACCATCTGAGTCCCTCCATACTTTCGCCTTCAACAGCGCGTGAGTCAACCGCAGGCGATCGGATGTCAACTGCACGCTTCCCCCATAGACTTTACATGGGAACTTTGCCGCCCTACAACGCCTGAACCGTTCTCCCAATCTCATCTTTATCTTCGACTGGCACATCTACATGGTAAGACCTTTATTTTGATACCTCAACCATATGTTTACGTTCAGCCGTTCTCTCACAACTAGTCTTACAGTAAAAAACCTTAAATTTAATATATAGATAACAAAATTTCTGTGAATTCGAAAAATTCACATACTTTTATCTAAGTTTCCTAAAATCTTACATGGCTGAGCTCGCCATGTGTTTTAACTGCTTAAATATTTTGTGGGGACTAAAGGATGGGCTAAAGCCCAACCTAGCCCACCCGTAGCGTCGCACCTGGGATCAGATACAGCTCAATCGGTCAAAAGAGGTGGAGTACGGTACTCCTAGTTTGTACATTTTATATTGTTCAGGTTAGTATACCTACAAAACGTATTGAATGAGCAATTTTTTTTATGACCTGCTTACAGCCAGTGCTCGAAATGGGCTGGTATGGCATACCGGCGCTCCTTTTTACCCGGAATTTACGTACCGGTACTAATTTTAGTCATGAGAACTGCAGAAATATATATATATATATTTTTTTTGTTTACTAATTATTTTTCTTGTCCATGACTTAAGAGCGCGCATTCTTAAACATAACCTTATGCGCCTCGTGTCCTTGAGAAATAGCTGTGTGTGAACCGTAAAGGTTAGGGCAATGGTGTACACATGATCTATAAGTTCAATCCTTCAAAGGATTGAAATGAAGCTGTCCAAGCCTCAGATCATCCAACTAAAGAAATCTGTAATTTTATTATATCATTAATTTAATATATTCAATTTGAAGAGCTTCTTCATAGAATTGGAAGCAATAGATTAAACACAAATTTTCCATTGTTCTTTAGTTATGCAGCAGTGAGTATAAACTTTTTCCACTTCGGACTTCTGTTTTCTTTCTGGAGGACGGCGAGATTGCTATTAATTTCAGACTGAATGTTCATTCTGATTGCGGAGGTTCTATTGCCCGACTTTCTACTTCGTGAAAGTCCCTATTGAAAGAGGGGCTGCCTTCTCGGCACCTTGAAGTTATGGGTTCCAGTCCAGCTGGCAAACCCGGTGGCGCAGTGGTCTAAGCGTGGGTTTATACCCATTCATCCGAGAAAGGTCCGGGTTCGAATCCCGGTGAGGCATGGATGTTATGTTGTCTTTTTTGAGGCATACACGTTTGTCTTTGCGCTAGCTCTGTCCCTTCCCTTCCCGCTAAATTTGGGACGAGCGACTGCTTATAGTCCGCCAGGTTGCTCACGGTGGTCGTTAAACTTTCATTTAAAAATAAAATACCTGAATCACTTATATTTAGCCGAGGTTCTGAAGTCTAGTCGATCCGTTGGTCCCGGGGTAAAGACTCCTCGTTATAAACAAGTCTAACCTAAGTCGTTGGTGTAGCACGCGTAATGCCCGCTTGATCCACGAACCAACCAACTGAAATCGACTGCCATCGTTTCTGACTTATGGTACAATAGTATTCCACGGAATTGTCAATTACATTTTCAAACAAAGGAGTTCTTCTTCCAGGGATTTTTTTTTACACTTACAGTTTTGGAGATTTTCTGGCGAAGATATTTTTTTTTCGGGTGATTTTCAGCCAAATATGAACCGGCACTTCAAAATTTCCATTTCGAGCACTGATGATCATCATTGTCAACCATGAGCCCTTTTCTTCTATTACTCTACGCAAGGAGTTAGTAGAGTTAGAATTAGAAATAAATTTTCTACAGGCCCAGCGGACTACTGGAATTTGCAAATCACTGGTCCGCCAAAATGCCTACTGGCCCGTGAAAGAAAAAACTTACACATTTACAGTATATGCAAAAAATAACCTATAATTTCATTGGAGCTGTATATCACAAACTCAGAGCAACAATATCTGTACATGTTTGCATGTAAATAATACACAAATAAAAATACAAAGCACGTTAAGTAGTCGTAGAAATTTGAAATAATCACCCACAAAAAAACTTGACTTTTCAGCAGAGCCAGTTTATACCAAAATGTGGTGGTCCACTCATTGTTACTCACCCAGAAATGGTACAAATACTAATATATTTAGTATGCACATGGTTTTAATATCAAGGGCGGTACACTGAGGCGTAATATATAGTTGATTTTTCATATTAAAGTTTATTGTTCAAATATTACAAAATATTTTGATTGTCATTCACAAAAGCAAAAGTGACCTGCGTAGCTGGTTTTTAAACTGACACTTCCCAGTCTGCCACTGCAGCAACACACTGCTCTTCCCGTGATTCCTTACGCCATTTAGCCCCACATGGAATGCTAATGCTGAATGCAAAATGTTTCACAAAAATGACCTGCACACATCCATTTGAATGCCTTGCATCAGTGTGAAAGGCAGCAGGTTCTCCCATGTGGAAAGAATGACAGATGGGTAAAGCCATAGCATAAATGGTTCTTCAACCTCCAGTTGGAAAGCATTATAAAAGACCCATACTCTGGGGTCACAACTTGGACAAAAAGGAGTGCTGTCTTAATCTAAAAATTTTGATTTAGACCTCGGTTTGCTATAATCTAAAATTTTCATAAAATTGAAGTATGGTTTGCAATTCCGATACTCAGTTTTTGAGTAGTAAATATGTGAATTTCAAAAAATCCGAAAACTGCCATAGCTAAACCTGGATATTTTGAAATCTGGTTCAGTTATTTATAAACTTGTAAATTAAAAAAAAAAGGATGGGGGGGTAAAAATTACTGACCACCTGGGCCAGTAACAAATATTTCACTGGCAAGATGAAATTTTTACTGGCTAATGGCCAGCAGACCACCGGGTAATTCGAACGTTGGTTAGGGTGGGGTCAGTCGACGGTAACTTTAAATTCACATGCTCTTTTGTTCGAAGAAATACTGCTTGATCAACATACACATTTACATTTTTTTTTCCTTTGCGATGTTAAAATAACTTCAAATCATCGGTTGAAATAAATCTTTTCATAATCTTTTCCGCCTACGTTTTTTTTTTTTTTTTTCTTTTGGTTACCAAATATCTTTTGCTTTGCAAACTATGCTTGGTGTAATAGACTGGATAATATCCAGGACATCTGCATGACAGAGGCCAGTTCACGTCAAGACTGCAACAACAGCAGATGATCGTCAAGTACCACCTTTGTTTTTGAACTATTGTTTTAGTTAATTTGTGATATAGCTAATCTAATGTGAGCGTTCTTGCAAAACCAGGTTCGCAAATATCCTATAACCCCAATTAATACTACGGCAGAGAATGGGGTACGGTTCAACATATGAAATGACTTTTTGCCTTACAATGATATGCGTTAATTTAGTTTCTTGACTTTCGTAAGGGCATACCACCAGTGAGAGAGATTTTGGTTTTTAGGCAAGGTGCGTAAAATATAATGCAAGAATCTTTCCAGGCGTACACAGATTACCAATTGTTTCTTACTTATTATGTCAATCTCTGCTTAGTGTAAGAACCTGTCTATTCAAATATTCGAACTACAACTGTTGCAGATAGCATTCATCATGAATTTAATAAATACGGTTGTTTTTAAAGCATTTTGCTCATAAGTATTCCAATTGTTGTTTAATAAGCTTACTGCAAATGTTTAGCAACACACATTAAAAACAACACGAAACAAACGTGGTAATAATAACATTAACTCTTACAATCAAATCTCCATAATATACACATAAAATAATTACAAGCGCATAACTTCCACAAACAGTAAAAAATAAATTTCGAAAAGTGGGGAGTTTTCTGAAGTGGGAAATGCAAGTCCAATCTAGAAAAAGCAATAATCCCAACAAAGGTTCAAAAAAAAAAAAAAACAAAAAAATAAAATAAAACGAAAAGCAGTTCAAAAAACAAGCACATTTCTTGCTGACCACAAACGAAAGAACACCGGAAATTCCACAGATGAGGCATTGAGGCGCCTCTCGATGCGGTTATTTACAGCCAAAGGTCGCCAGGTGATTGCCCTTCTTAAAAATCATCGACTGGCTAAAACTCCCCAAAGATGAACAATGATAAACGCTAGCTTGAGATATATTTAGTCTATATAGTCTAAGATATATTTCACTATTCTCGCGTGTTTCGTAGTAATACAGTTTCACAACACTTGGGAAGAACCTCATTCACTTACTTTACGTAAGAATATCATCGCAACATTCTGTAGTGCGAAAAATCCGCGTTTGTCACATCGGTAAATGGCACATGTTAGAAAAGGCGGTTGCCGATGTCAGATATCGTTGCTCAGTACTTACGTTTGAGATAATTATTCAACATTAGCATATACAGTGTATGTATATGTATGCTTGGAAGAGACTTTGGAAGACTATCTAGAAGTGTGGTTGACGATTATATATATGCTGCTGTTGTTTTTTCTTTGGGTATAACGACCACCAGGCACAACTCCTAAGGCTACAAAAGATGTCGCCCATCCATAGTTTACGGTCACTGCTTCCAGGAAAGGGAGACAGCCAGTGTCGAACATAATCACAACCCATTAATCATACGAGACACGAACCCGGGCGCAGCTAGAACAACTAGGCAGAAACCAGCACCTCTGACCACTCGGCCAGCAGGGAGGAAGGTTATTTTTAAGCCCAACCGAACGTTGGCACTCTGCTTTCGACACACGAAACCCTGAAGTAACACTCCGGTTTCAAAGCCGGGGTTTATATTATATTAATTTTTAAACAATATACGGGGTGATTGATAAAGAAGTATACAGTTTCCAGATGCTGTAAAACAGTAACAGTTGAAGACACGGACCACAACTGCGAACCGTTAGGTAGATGTACTCATAAAGGTTGCGTCCCGCTACTGAGGGAAGTGACGTAGGCGAAAGCGAGCGTGTTACGTCACTAGTCAGTCAAAATGGCAGCGTCTGCAGTGGAGAAGGCATTTTGTGTTCTTGAATTGGGCAAAACGGAATCTGTAACTGTTGTGCAACGGCATTTTCGATCACGATTCGGAAAATAACCTCCAACCAGAAAATCTATCTACAATTGGCATAAAAAAATTTTAAACTACGGGCTGTTTGTGCAAACTTAAAAGTCCTGGACGACCGCGTGTAACGGAAGAAGTTGTCAATAGTGTTTGCACTGCCATTCAACGAAGCCCGGGAAAATCAATGCGGAGGGTGAGTCGTGAAGTGCAGATTTCACAGCCCACTGTCTGGAGAATTTTGAGAAAGAAGCTGAAAATGATTCCATACAAAGTGCAGATGTTGCAAAATCTCACTGACCTTGACAAGACAAACCGCTTTGAATTTTGTGCCGAAATGCAGCACCATTTTGAAAATGACGATTTTGCCGATCACTCAGTTTTAACCGATGAAGCTACATTTCACGTGAGTGGTCAGGTAAACAAGCACAATGTTCGCTTTTGGGGAACGGATAATCCAAGATTCACAGTGCAACACGTGCGAGATTCCCGTAAGGTAAATGTGTTCTGTGCTGTGTCCAAAAAGAAAGTGTACGGCCCCTTCTTTTTCACGGGAAAACTGTCACGGGAGGCTCTTTTCTTGATATGTTAAGTCTTTGGTTGATGCCACAGTTGCAGGACGACAGCGACAACTTTATTCTCCAATTGGATGGTGCACCACTCCACTGGTCAGGCGACGTGCGAGATTATCTCGATGAACATTTTCCTCACCGATGGACTGGACGAGCCGTGGACTACAACATGCCACGATGCCACAGTTGCAGGACGACAGCGACAACTTTATTCTCCAATTGGATGGTGCACCACTCCACTGGTCAGGCGACGTGCGAGATTATCTCGATGAACATTTTCCTCACCGATGGACTGGACGAGCCGTGGACTACAACATGCCACTGACCCAATGCCACCCAGAAGTCCTAACTTAATACCTTGTGACTTTTTCCTGTGGGGGTACGTAAAGGACAAGGTATTCGCCCCTCCTCTTCCTGTTGATCTAGCGGAGCTGAAACAGCGCATCACAGCCACTATCACTGCACTTGATTCAGATATCGTACCTCACGTTTAGGCGGTAATGGATTACCGGCTCAATGTGTGTCGTGTGACAAAGGGTGCACACATAGAACATCTGTGACTGTCTCTAAAAAACCTGAAACATTCCCCTACAATTCTGTTACAGGTAACATAAAATATCTTACATTGTTCTTGTTTTATAGTGCGTTGAAACTGTATACTTCTTTATGAATCACCCTGTATATTAATTCAATTTTTAAACATCTGAGAGTTTAACTGAAAGACTAATTACGCAAGAAATCTGACTCCCCAAAACAAGGTACATACAATACTTATTTGCAAAGTGACTGCACTGCCAAATAATTAGATCAATGAAGGAAAACCCATGGAAGGAATTAAAACAGGAGAATGCTCCCAAAATATTCGGCAACCAACGATTTAACTAGCGAACGTTGAAGTTCCAGCGCCAGTATAATATTCAAACCTGATGCAAGGGTCGCCCTGTAAAGGAGGGGACAAAACGATAGTAAAGACAATCAGCAACAGTGGCGGATTTCCGACTAGGCACGCGCCTAGGGCCCCAGAACTTGAGGGCCCCCGAAAACGTATAATTAAATTAGATTGGCAATATTGTTTTGGGTTTCAAAGACCTAAACAAATAAAATCCTTAAAGCGACCACTTTATTTGTATTGTCAATTGATATTTTACTTTCTCATATTAGTAACATATACACTGCTGGACAATAGCTAAGGGCGGATCATAAACGGCTATATAGCGCATAAAAAAGTAAGTGTGGTTGGATGCCAAGTGAAATAAAATAATGTCAGAATGCCAGGACATTACAAGAAAGACAATTTATTGTGCTCTGAAATCCAGAAGGCTTTGGAACGTGTTCAAGGGACAAACAGGCCATTTTGTGCAGAATACGTATACGTGAAAAAAAAGCAATTACCGTCCGCAGGCGTTCCGGCGTAAGATGTCAATACGGGATATGGCCACCATGGAGGGCGATGCAAGATTCCACACGTCGTGTCATGCTTTGCACAACATTATCAAGCAGCTGTTGGGGTAATTTATCTCATTCCTCTGTCAGAGCACGGATGAGGGTGCCCTTGTTTATTGGAGGGCATTGGCGACCAGCAAGACTCCTCCCCAAAGCATCCCACACATTATCAATGGGATTCAGATCTGGAGAACGTGCTGGCCATACGAGACGTTGAATATCCTCGCTCTCAAGACACTCCTGGACAGCGACTGTTCGATGACATGTTGCGTTGTCGTCCATGAAAATAAATCTATCACCGACAGCACAACGGAACATGCAAACATGAGGTAGCAGAACATCATTAATGAATCGTTGGCCAGTCATAGTCCCAGTTGGAAGCACATAGTGGGACGTACGGCCATTGATCATGATGCCAGCCCATACCATGACACTACATGTCGGATATCGGTCCCTATCCTGTATGTTTGCTGGACAATATGCAGTACCACTATCACGCCAGATCAGTTGTCATCGACAATCAGACGGTAGACTGTATCTACTCTCATCTGAGAAGAGGACAGCAGACCAGTCGTTATCAGTCCAATTGCGATGTTGATGGCACCATTGCAAACGGGCGGTACGGTGACGTCTGGACAATGGGATGCACACAACAGGACGGCGGGCGTATAGTCCTCCTTCATGCAAACGTCTGGCGACAGATTTTCGGGAGATGCGCTTGCCAGTAGCAGCCATAAACTGATTTGCTACCTCACTAGCTGTGCTGCGCCGGTGTCTTTTTGTTGATAGCACTATGTACCGATCTTCTGCAGGTGTCGTACTGCGAACACGACCTCCCCCGTGACGTTTGCTACACTCTCCATTTGTTTGAAATGATTTCCAAAGAATTGAAACAACACTGGGGCTGACGTCGAACTCCCTGGCAACATCTGTTATTTTTCGCCCTTCTTCAATCTTGCCAATAATACGGCCACACGTAAAATCATCTAGGTGATGTCGGGAAGACATACTGAAAATTGCAAGTTCGTCAATTGATTCTTTCCCTTTCAACTTTGCGTTTGAACAACAACGGTCAATACGCGTCAAATCCTTTATATCTCTTATCAGCGCTATAACGTCACGAACAAGTTCGGCAATCCAAAATTTGCATGCGCACAACACGTCTTCCTGTATCCCGCACTTATGCTAATTTCCACATTTTCCTGCCTTCCATTTTATGGTTACTATTGTTGCTATTGTCATCCGTCCTTAGCAATTGTCCGGCAGTGTATTTTCTCCTGCTGTTGTTGATATTGTTACAGTGGACACCCCCCCCCCCCCCCATCCTAAAACCTGAAAACCTGAAGAAAACTTTAAAATTTGTCCGCCATGTCGCGTATTGTATGAGGCAGCTAGGAATCACAGTTCGGCAGGCTCACATGTTCTTTTACAGTTCAGTTTTTTTTATTTATTTCTCATTTACGTTGTTTTTTCTTTCGGCTGTTCTCTAAATTAATTAACAAAATTGCGGGATAATTGGGAAGTCGCTCCAATGCTTTTGAAGGCAAGAAACGCAATATTTTTGCCATTTTGAATTGCTAGACCTCACACATAGCCCTGAAGTGAAACATAAAAATTCCTATCTCAAGTGTCTTAGAGGGGCTGCAAAACGAACGAGGGAAATGTGCTTTCGAATGCGGATGGAAGCAGCAATGTTCGAAGTGGTTTTTCACTTTTCTTTCTTTTCTTCTTTCCGCTTGTAGCTTAACGCTGTGGTCCGTATGTTTACTTCAGTGGGTGGGCCAAGAGACCCTCAGCAGACACATAACTCTGTCAGCGAGAAAGATACTTTGACTGACGTATGCGAGGGACAATGGGCAATTAAGAGTTTAGAATCGCTGAAAAGAATAGGGGGTGGATTCGAGCGTTGTTTTCGGTCAGCAGTTGCTGATATACGCTCAAGGTAAAAGCACGTCTGATTTCGCTCGGCCGAGAAAATTAATCTCAGGGCTGGCGGTCGCAACTCGATAAAAAAAAATGGAAACAAAACCTGCGAGTGGCATATTTGAACTGCGTACTCAGGCAGGGTAGATGGTTTGCTAACGGAAAGGAACTGACTGAATTGGGAATGAACGGTCAAAAAGGACGGAAGGTAGCGACGGACGGAATCAACTATAGCAGCAGCGGAATTGAATGTGTCCCACTCTCCAAATAGTTGATGGTCAAATTTCTTTCTTCACGACAACAGAAATCATTTCCCAGGAACACAGAAAATCAATCTTGGAAACCGCAACAGCAGATGTGAGAGGGCCTATATTGCTTAACGGCCACCTTCAAATCGTCACGAGAATAGATCAGTGTGCACTCTAATCATTGCAACAAAGTGCGGCGTGATATTACCATTTTTAATTGTGTGCTTCATTTACATCAAGCGTCAAAGTGAAGTGTTAAATCATCGGTGCTGCCACATGGTGCAAGTGTCTGTGTGTGTGTGCGTGTTTTTTTGTCGTGTGATATTATGTGATGCACAACGGATTTGCACAGCAAAGTCACGAAACTGTAAGTAAATGAATATTTCCTTTTTCTTTCTTCGCACATCTGCGAACTTGTGCCATCCCGACACCCAAAGCTGCATGGACATAGATGCAGTAATGCTGAGTGACTGAACCTCAGAGGAAATACCTGCACATACAGATTTCAATTTCTTACAGGGCCCATTCCTGATTATTTTTTTTTTTATGAATAAGGGAGAGGATGTGGCCACAAATTCCGCTGGGCGGGACAGTTTCTTTTAACTTTGGTTCAGGGCCAAAGCGAGCGGGGAAGGGATCTGCATGTGCATGCTTATTAGATTTAGTTAATTAACTTTGGCAGTATTTCGCACCTATAATCTTATACCGCAAATTAACGTGCTTGTGTATTTTGTGTCGCGAGTATTTTTAATGTGATCGTTTGCATATAATTTTTTTTTTCATTCTCTAAGCAATTGTATATGATTATCACCTGCAGCTCTATTTAGTGTGTAAACGAGTAGTATCTCTTGTTCAGATAGTCCGGTGGAGACTCAGTCGGCTGCGTCTTCCGACAGTAAAGTGTGACACCGTATGCTGCCCACATATGAGGGGCAATTGTCTATGCGCCTAGAGAGCGCCGTATCTGTTTAAATCTCGCAGAACGTTATTAAATGTTGTGTTGTGTATTTGAGAATCATGTGTTATTTGCGAAAGTGAGTGTTGTACTGGCTGGTTGGGGATTGAATGTACCGGAGTAAGATCCGGACCACTACACTCAGTCACGAATTGGTGATTGCGGGTGAACCTCATCACAACTCTGATCCCAAAGTATCATTTTTTTTTAGATTATTTTATTTTTTATTTGTTGTTGTTATTTTGTTCACAAGGTGGATTCGCCCAAGCCTTATGCTTCGGGTCATTCTTCAACTTTTCATTTTTTATGTTCTGGTGTGAATCTTTGAGTGCAGCAGTGCACCTGAGATTCTCACCTGGTGCCGCGGCCAACTAAATTGTACTTCAGGTCTCAAGCACCGTTACCGGCAGACTCGGCAGGAACACTGCTAGTGCCGTGTAACAATATTCCAAAATTCGAGTTCTCGTTGGTTTTGAAAGGAACAGTTAAAATAATTTAATCTTCCATTTAGTGGAAGGTGAAGGAAAACTTCACGCTTCCTACACTTTTCATTGCATAAGGCGAATACTTAACTGGTCTGTTGTTAAATAAATTACTTTCATACGGCTTCCAGGCAAAGGAAAACATCTGTGTTGGAACTCCTTCCCCACTGAGTAAGTTGCGATGAGGAGGAACTGTCTTGATGATTGAGGGATGTTTGGTGTTTATTACCTTTTCCCTTTGGGGTAGGGTAAGCAAGTTCTCCTTCCTCAGCCCTAATCCCCTAAAGCAGCCTAAACAAAAGAGCCAATATTTAGGCTGCAAAAATAAAGAAATTCGAGATTGCCACACTATTTATCTTTTTCTTATTTGATAGTGTTAAAAGAAATTTCTATTGTATTGCAACATTTTCTTATTACTTTCTCCTCCCCCGATTTAATATTTATTTTTATGTCCTATCATTTCCTAAAAATAATTTTTGAAAAATCTACGAGAACCCTATTTTTTGGCCTTCAGCACCTCTAGCAGGAAACTAACGAAATAATTGGAAAATTTAAATATTTCAGGAGGAACAATTAAGCCTAACCTGAGAGGCACAAAAATAATTTTACCTTTAAGTTGAATAGCTTCTTCACAACTTAAAACTTTTTTTTAGTTTTCGACTCTGACAGCCCTTAGCTGCAAATTCATGAAAGTATATAGGATATTTAAAGTAACAAGCTTAATATACTTTGATTTCCTACTAGCCACAAAAATAATTTCTGAAATACCACTAAAAACAAAAAGTTCGGTGTGCACAGACAGACATAGTGAGCACATTAGCTCTGTTTATTACAAAACGTTCTAATAATAGAAATATAGAATGGTATTTTAAAAAGCGTAAAAACTTTGTTCTTGACTTTTACTTTTTATTTTAATCTGACGGATGAAAATTACTGCGACGATAAGAAGACGAAGGAGGGCCTTGAGTCTTTTAGCGCCTAGGGCCCCAAAAGATCTGAAGTCGCCTCTGATCAGTAAGCATTGGACCCACTGCCCTTGTATTCCTGCTAACCACCAAACATAAAACAAAGTTCCACAGGACGTGCGAGATCTCTGACAAGAGAAGTATCTTCGAGTCCCAGCACAGTTGGATTTAATTGGGTCATTCTTTTTTTTTCAAGGTGAAGCACCTAATTTATAAGACAAATAATGTTCTAATACCTAATTCAAATGATGCTTCGTGAATTAATGAGTAGCTATAGCTTGAGCTAAATAGTTCAGTAATCAAACAGTAGCGACGTCAGATTAAAAAATGTTGCTATAAAAAATTAGAAATGGCAAAAAGGTTTCAGAACAAGAAGTGAGGTGGCACTTCTCTTGTTCCGAAATTCCGTAAACCAGAATTAACACTTGTTTTATATCATCTGCTTTAACTGCCTTTTTACACAGAACATAACAAAATTTGGGAACCTGCTTTTATGTTCAACTAACTCCATGAGATTAATTTTACCCTAAAACTATAGCTGTGGGCCAAATTTATGAGAAAGTTATGAATGGGAAGCTTATATACTTACCCGAAGCCATCCTAAATCATTAACGACCGTCAGTAACAATTTCGTCCAAATCGATCCACAACTGATACTTCAATCTAGCTCAGGTGCTCCGAAAATTAAGGTGGCAAACTCCCAAACTAATTAACTGCTAAAATCATTGACAGCATGCGTGTAGAAAATGTAAACAATTCCGACACAAACACGCGCCCCGAGTAGTCGCAGCTGAACGATCAGTAATTTAAGACAGTGATGAATACCTTTTTTTTTTTTTTTTTTTTAAACCAGTTTCTTTCATAGCCGCTTCATGGCATCAGCAGTAGCGCATCCAGATATTTCCCAAGGAGGGGGGGGGGGGCGTAGGCTGTGACACAGAATTTTCACGAGGTGGGGGTGCCCCCCCTAAATTTACGGGGTAAATAGTCAGGTGCTATAACAATTAAAAAGGAGATTGACTTTTGAACATTTATTCTTATCCAGCTGCTAGTAATGTTGCAGTACAAGAAAGTTAAATGATTTAGAAGAAGCAGTAGATGAAATTCTTTTCCTGGTTAGATTTTTCCAAATTTATTTAACAGAACTACTCCCTTACAATTATTGTATGTTATAATTATACGGTACATAATAAATAAGTATGTAGATCGCGTACCATGACTTTTTGTTTCAAACTTCGACGTAATAATTTCCCGCTGTCAACCCACGGGGAGGGGGCATCCCCCCCGTGCGCCACTGGGCATCAGCACCACTTAATGTATACCGTATACCAGTTAACAATAACGAAACAATGACCTGCTTTCACTTTTGCATTTACATCTTCACGCGCGTTTTCATAAAAAAAAAAAAATAACGGCTTCGAAAAAGGATTAAAACACAATGAATATCATTGTTTTTTATATGGGAAAAGAAGTTAATCTAATTTTGTTATTCATTAGCATTTTGGAAATAAATCTCAGTGGCCTCATAACGTGGAGCTTGGTTCGTCTTACATCAGATAATGAATTTCGATACAGGAAAGAAATGCATTATGTGCAATAAGAAGGGGGCAAGTTGTACTGGATGCATTAATACGAGGGTCATAACAAAAGTCCTGCACAGGTTAATCGAAAACTGAAGCGGATGATGCAATCGGGAAAATGATTGCGTCATGTCAAGGTCAGCCTCTCAGAAGCGCAGTGGTGTCCGAACGACGCGCTATTATTTTCTATGTGGACATGGGAGGGTTTGGAAATGGAAGCGTGGAGTTCCTCAGGTCGAGTCACGGCGTTAGACCAGCGCTCGTACGTGAAAATAGAAACTCTGCGGGGAAAACGCAGACACAGATCCACACTCCCTTGCAAGAAGTTTGTGGGGAAGGAACTCTTGATCGAAGCACAATTTCTCGCTGGGCATCACGCTTTAGGGAGGGCCGAAGCAGCATCGAAGTTATCACCGCTCAAGCCGACCTCAAACGGCGATAGACAGAACATCTGTCACCATTGTTGCAACGCTTCTTGAAGAGAATTGCCGTTTGACAGTCGAGGAGATTGCTCATCAGGCAAATTTGTCCACCAGATTTTGACTGACTCACTGGGAAAAAAGAAAAATCGCCGCGCGCTGGGTGCCCCATCAACTCACCCCCGAGCAGAAGGCAGCCAGAGTGAGCATTACACAGGATCACCTCCACCGGTTCGAAAGGGAGGGCGACACCTTCCTGAACAAAACTGTCGCAATTGATGAGACTTGCTCCCATGATTTTGAGCCAGAACTGAAGTCACAATCAGTGGAATGGATGCATCCAAGTTCCCCACGCACCTCAAAGTGTAGTCGGCAACAATCAAAAGTGAAGCAAATGATGATTTTTACGTACGATGCATAGGGTGTTGTGGTCTCTGATCGAGTGCCGGTAGGGCAAAATGTCAACGCACTACATTATCGTGAATTTTTGAGGACAAAGTTGGGACTGAAAATTCGTCAAAATCGCTCCAAACTTGTAGGAAGCGGGAGCGATTTTTGCCGCATGACAACGCATCGTGTTATGGTGCAGTGTCGGTACGGAGACTTTGGCGAAATATGGCTGGGAAACTATCCCACTCACCATACAGCCCTGATCTCAGTCCACCCAACTTTGATCTTTTCCCAAAGATCAAAGTCGGGTAGGGGTTACCTAATTATAGAGTCACTTTCTTTGTCTGTCCATCCCTTTGTAGCATGGTATCTCCGTATGAATACGTTAGTTTCGAAAACTTCCTGAACAGAACTGCGCATGTTCACCATGAGGGCAAAGATTTATGTACTTGTGGCTTTTCTATGATGCACAGCTCAGTAGGGTTAATGTTTGCTACAGTATCTACTCTTCTAAAAAGTCGACACACACACACATTTACACCGGATATCCACGTTGCTAAAAGTCGTATTTGAAAAACTACTTCTGCAATTTAAACGCGTATTTGAATTCGGTGCTATAAAGCAGTGCTTTTAAAAAATCTGATTTTGCAGTTTTAAACATCTAGTGATCAGCAATGACAAAATAAATATTCACTGTATTTCCACTAATTTGTGAGATGCTAAATTCCAACAACTAGCCGACAATCACTGAATTCTCAAAAACACTTAGAGAACAAAGCTTTGCGTTTCGTTATCTAAGTGAATTTAGACTTTTAACAGCAGTGTAAAACATTTACACTAATCTCAAGTGCAATGACATCACTAGTTTCAATCAGTATCCGCATCACGAAATGCTTCAATCAATGACGATAGTATCTCGGCTGCCATTAGTGAAGCGACATCTTTAGTTATTAGTCATGTGACAAATTTCTCAGAACTGGTACGATTAGAGAGCTATTTGTTCTACAGCCAGAAGAGAGTTTTCGTCTCTCTAATAAAACCAATATAACTACGTTTGCATCACCTGCAATCAGTTTGCTACGATGAAAAAACAAACAGCAAATATACATCTGCAAACTGAGACAACAGTGAATGACAAGTGAGGCAGCGTAAAAAAAGGAACCAGCAACTTAACATTTTTTTTTTTTTTTTTTTTTTTTTGAGACCTCGTTTTTTTTTTTTTTTTTTGAAAATTTGTTAAATCATTACATGAAATGAAAAAATTGGATTGTGTTCGCACCCTCACCTGAATGAAATAAACAGAATTCCCTCCCAATGTCGTCGAACGTCACACACACATTTGGTAAGTGGTCAATAAACAAATAATCATACAATTTTTCTCAAGGAATTGAACTTTTGGATTGCCGTATTACCGTGGCTTTCTCCTAAAACGACTAATGCAATTACTAAATAAGGACTTTCACGCATTCCCCCCCCCCCATCTTTTAAGGTCCTTACCAACTGCATACTCAACAATGTCATGTGCACATATATACTTTTACACACAACTTAACCATTCAAATTAAAATATGCTGATGAAGTTCGCAAATTTTTTTCATATAATTTAAGTTTGTGGATGTAATAAGTTAGAATTTATGCTGCTGATCAAATCAGTTTTCCTATCTGAGAGAATAACCACACATGCAATAAAGAGTACGTAAATTGTAAAACTCTAGTTAAAGTTATGAATTCAAGATTTGAATTTTGCATATAATCATCTCATGGTTTAAATTGCAAAACCAAAGCCAAAATTTTGTGATCAAGTTTTGAAATTAATTTTCTCATGGTATAACTGAATAATTGTTACTTGCATATGCAAAAAGGGGAAATACAAAGTAAAATATCAGTACCAAGAGATGGTGAAGGAGCTCCAAACAGAAGTCATCGCTCTTTCCACGCTAATAAGTGAGTCACGGAAAAATTCTCATCGGCCGCCACGGGAATCGAACCCAGGGTCTTCCGGTTACGCGCCGGACATGCTACCACTGCACCACAAGCGGCCTCGAATTCTCCAGACTCACAAGTGATTAACTGCCAAACCACATGGCATGTTGCTTCATGGATCCCCGCACAGTGCTGGGGATTCACCAAAGGAGCTTATTGGATGGAATCTGCTGGATGTGTTTAATTTAGCTCATGGGCCTCCCCTTTTAAAGCAAATTACTTATCTTACACTACCCATGATTTCGCATGGGCTTTCGGCTGACGTTGTAAAAACAAGAATTTGTCGATAACGGAGATCGAACCCGCGTGTCCTAGCTCCGGAGTGAGTTGCTCTAGCCGACTACACTATACCTACGGAATCTATCGCTGCAGATTTGTCGTCTTGACATGTGCTTCACCTCTGGAGTCGGCAAGCGAAGGAACCTTTCATTAATTCCAGACAGTGTGTGGAACGAACATCACACATTTTTCGAAGAACCCAACAGCCAGTAGATCCATTTTTTCGTTCGGGCGCCAATGTAAAAACAGGAATTTGCCGCTGACGAAGATCGAATCCGGGTCTCCTCGCTACGGAGTATGTTGCACTAACCGACTAAGCTACACCGAAGGAATGTATTGCTGCAGATGTCGTCTTGACACGTGCTTCACCCAGTGGCGTACCGGAAAAACTCGACCCCCACCCCCACCCCCGCAAAAAACGGTTTCGAAGCCCTTTTGCGAAAATCCATTAGCTTTCAATTTCTCAAAATTTTAACTTCCATATTATTAACTACGCTTTACGGGTGTTTTAGTAAATCAAATTCTTTGGAACCTACGAGTACTTTTCGTAATTTTTTTTTTTTTTTTTTTTTTTTCCATTTTATAGGGTGAAACACAAATGTGTACGTTATAATTAAAATGATTGCCCTAGTTACCGATACAAATTACTACACAAAATACTTACGTCCAAGTTAATCATATCATTCAAAATTTATTATTTTAAAGAATTAAGGACTGCTTTTTGAAATGCTTCACGACTGCACACACAAAGCATGCAAATGCCGTGTGACAGTGTCTAATGACTTTTACGATTTATAGGAAATGTCACAACATAAGTAGCAAATAACTAAGTAACGATTAAGAACTGTAGCACAAAAAACGTAAAACTACTTAAATTATGTACTCTGGAATAAAAAAAACACTTAACATAGTGTCACAATGTTTTGCACATAGTGAAAAAATTTTTTTTGACTCTTATAAAATGACACAGGTCTCTGATTTTTCGCTCCCGCGAAGAACACCTTTTAATTCATTACGTTCAGAAGGGTGCATAGTTATCTGCAAACAACTGTAATACATAACTCCTTATCCTCATTGTTATAAAAATTCCGCTCGCTGAACTGATTTTTTTTTTCACGTTCTCTTTTTAACTACCAGCATAGAAACTATTCCAAGGGCCGTGAACTTGAGGCCCCTTGTAACAGCAAGGGCTATTACTAGGGGGCCTCAGGTTCCTTTGAATAGCTGCTTTCCCGTCATCCAGTTTTTATGAACAAAAGCAACGAAAATGATTTCTAAAGATTTTGCGTATTTACTGAGAAAACAATACTTCTCTTCTTAATACTTCATTCAAAGCTGCCTTTTAACTCTTGGCTATTTTTTAACTAAGTTTCACACGAAGTTTTCTGCAAAAAAAATTTTAAAAATCTTTTTGCTCAAGCTAGAGGCCCTTTCAACCATGAGGCCCCCCACCCCGCACTGCGGGGGCTATCAGTACGCCCCTGGCTTCACCTCTGTAATACATTACAACGTCAACGTTTGGATTTTGCGTAGCCAGTTAGAAATTTCCATTTCTGCAAAAAAAAAAAAAAAAAAAAGGAAAGACAAGCACTTTAAATAAAAGTAAGGACTTTTAAGAATTTATAAAGACCATGGGAATCCTGTTCTAAGGAGATACTACGTTTTCTTTGCGATATGCAAACTAACGCAGATCTAATTTTCTCCTTATTTCTACATCTCCATGACCTCCCCCATAAAGGCTTCATAAAGTTTCAGTGGCGGTACATAACGGAACTTTTTACAGTTGCGTATTTAAATTCGGGATGTAAGGTCAGGTGATGCGTAACATCACAGCCTCTCCTTGACAAATGTCAACCCCGCCTTCTCGTGGTGCATCCTGTTCCCACTAAAGGGGCTCTGACGACCGCCAATAGCGGTATAACTATACCATCGGGATCAGAGGAAATGCTATCCCACACTCACCAACCCGCTTGGCTAGCGTGGTGAGTTATGGCCAAACACCTCCAAAATGACTCTACAACTTAAATCTTGGCCCTCAGTCTCCGGCAGCTGGAATGTACCTGGCCAAGGCAGCGGCCAGTGCGACATGAAGGCAGAGGGTGCTAAGAATCCCCGGAGGACCGGACTAGGCTGCCATTTGATGCTGACCTTGGCTACCTATAACGGACGCTCCCTATCTTCTGATTCAAGGCTTCTTGAATTGGAAGAGGAACTACAAAGGATCAAGTGGGACATCGTCGGGCTAAGTGAGGTAAGGAGAAAAGGAGAAGATCTGATTGAACTGAAAAGTGGACATCTCTTTTATTATCGTGGGACAGATACTGGCAGAACTAGTGGTGTTGGATTTATAATAAACAAGAAACTGAAGGATAAAGTGGTAGAAGTTGAAAGTTCCTCTGACAGAGCTGCACGACTCGTTATCCAACTATCGAGAAGATACCAGGCTCAGATTATTCAAACTTATGCACCCACCACAAGTCATCCTGAAGAAGAAATTGAAGAATTTTATGAGGAAATTCGTCATCTAAATAATAAAGGTAAGCAGCACTTGAAGATAATTATGGGAGATTTCAATGCAAAAATAGGGCAACGGCAACAGAATGAAACTTCAGTAGGTAAATTCGGTCACGGCAACAGAAACCAGCGTGGAAATACTCTCGTTGAGTTTGCAGAGGCAGAAGGATTTTTCATCTTGAACTCCTTTTTCAAGAAAAAGCCACACAGGAAATGGACATGGAGACATCCAATTGGGACGACAAGTGAAATTGATTTTATTATGTGTAACAAAAAATTCGTCATCGAAGACTGCAGTGTGCTGAACAAGTTCAACACAGGTAGTGACCATAGATTGGTGAGATGTAAGATGCACCTCAACACTAAACTGGAACGTGGCAAGCTCATAAGACAAACAAAATGTATTGACATAACCAACCTTAAAAAACACCATAATACTTTCAAGTTGGAACTGAAGAACAGATTCTCTGCTTTAGAAGGCCTAACATCGGAAGAAGTGGATATTTCGGAAGTTAACAGAAAAGTAACCAAAGCTCTAATGGAAACAGCAACAAAATTAGCTGGGTCTAAGAACAAGTTGCATGTGAACAAATTATCAGGAAAAACCAAAATGTTGATGCAAAAAAGAAGAGAAATGAGGACAACTAAAGAAGATGTGACTTCCAAAGTGGAATATATAGAGCTATGCAAGACAACACGAAAAAGTATCACTGAAGACGTAAGGAAATTCAACTGTGAGCTAGTGAGGAAAGCAATTGAAAACAACCAAAGCCTTAAGATAGCAAAGGGACATCTCAGTAAGGGAAGAAAACAGATTATGGCTCTGAGAAAAGAAGATGGTTCTATAACAAGAAATAGAGGCGAAATTTTGACAAGAGTGAAAGATTTCTACTCCAAATTATATGAAAGGGATGATACATGTACTCCAGACATCATGAAAGGTACCAGAGTTCTTCCAGTCCTCCCAGCAGAAGTTGCTCATGCAATCAAGAACATGAAGCGGGGGAAAGCTCCAGGAGAAGATGGAATTACTATAGACATCATACAAGAAGCAAGTGGAGAAATTGAAACAGTACTCGCCCAAATTTTCACTCGATGCCTTAATGAAGGGAAGATTCCTGAGGATTGGAACAATGCTACAATGATCCTGCTTCATAAAAAAGGTGACATTGAGGATCTCAGGAACTACAGACCTATCAGCCTCCTATCAGTGGTTTATAAAATCTTCACTAAAGTTCTTTCACACCGCTTGAAGGTAACACTGGACATGGCTCAACCGAGAGAACAAGCTGGATTCAGGAGTGGCTACAGCACAATAGATCATATCCACGTACTGAGAGAACTAATTGAAAGAGCGAGGGAATATGAACTTCCATTGTGCATGGCTTTTATCGATTATGAAAAAGCCTTTGATTCGGTGAAACCATCAGCAGTTACCACGGCTCTGAAATCCTGCGGTATTGAAGATGCATACATTAATATTATTAATAACATCTATGAAAATGCAAGTGCAAAGATTCGGCTGTTTGAAAATACAACACACATAAAAATTGGAAAGGGAGTGAGACAAGGTGACACCATATCTCCGAAGCTCTTTAATGCCACATTGGAAAATGTCTTTCAATCACTGAACTGGGAAAACAAAGGGATAAAGATTAATGGAGATTATCTAACCCACCTTCGTTTTGCTGATGACGTAGTCATTTTTGCAACTAGCCCATCAGAGCTGCAGAGTATGATCCAGGAACTTGCTGACAAGAGTAAAGAAGTGGGATTAAAAATGAACTTTCAGAAGACAAAAGTGATGTTCAATGCTTTTACAAGAAATGAAGATTTATCGATTGATGGAGAAAAACTGGAGATAACAGATACGTATGTTTATCTTGGACAGCAGATATCAAGTGAGGGTCACATTGATGAAGAAATTAATCGGCGTACAAAACTTGCCTGGAGAGCTTTTGGAAGAAACAGCATAATTTTCAAGAGCAATATGCCATTATGTCTTAAAAGAAAAGTGTTTGATCAATGCATCCTTCCAGTGCTTACGTATGGTGCAGAGACGTGGACCTTAACTAAAAGAGACATACAAAGGCTGCAGACAACTCAAAGAAGCATGGAGAGGTGCATGCTTGGTATAACCAGGAGAGATAAGAAGAGGAACTCGTGGATCCGAAAAATGACGAGAGTGGAAGACATCATGATCAGAGTTAAATCCCTGAAATGGCAATGGGCTGGACATACTGCCAGAAGGACAGACCATAGATGGACAGCTGAAATTTTAGATTGGATTCCAAGGGACAGGAAAAGACCCAGAAAAAGACCACATGGGAGATGGGTGGATGAAATTCGTAAATATGCGGGAGTGACATGGAGGAGACTGGCACAAGACAGACCGTTGTGGAGGAAACTTGGGGAGACCTTCGTCCAGCAGTGGATTGATAATGGTTGACAATGATGATGATGATGATGATTTAAATTCAAACGAAATTCATACAGCGTTTATTTTTTTTTACACACTACAAAAAAATAAAAAAAATAAAAAGAGCGCACATTTATTACATCATGTTACAGCAAAATGTGCACAATTAAGATACTAAAAGAGATGATGCGATTATCTGGTGATTTTCATAATCCGGAGCCACCACCCGAGGCGCCGGAGAATCTACGTTCTGTAAATATAAACCTCATTAAATACATTTTACACAATGGAAGTGCCTTATATTATAAGGTTAATGTGTAATGAGCTTACGGTTTTGTGAACGGATTACATCCCTGGTGTAAACTCACGGCAGCGCATGAGATGCTTAACAACGTTCAATAACACAACGTTCCGCTCAGCGCTCCATCGATCGTTTCTTGTTGGCCTCCGCCCAGTAACTATTTGCTCAATGACAAATGCATTGCAGTTTAAACGAAATTATTGAAACACAAGCCTGGCTGCCCGCCCTACAGTTTACTACAACGTTTTGCAAACTTATGGTACGCCACACTTCTAAAATTCAATCAGTCGTAATCGTAACTAATCGTGCATACGCTAACAAGCGTGATGGAAGCATGTATACACCTACACCCATAGATGCCAACGTCTAAAAGTAGTTTTCAGTAACCAACATGTTCATTTTTCAGTAATTTTCAGTAACAATTTTTTTTCAGTAATTTTCAGTAATCCAAGTCTACAGCGGCTAATTTGGGTATTTAACACTGCAACAAATTTTAATCTGTCAGAACTTTTAACAAAATAATAATAATAATAATACAATAAAAAATAATTTGCTAGTGGAAAAATTTAAAATACTGTCTACCAGAAAAATATAATAAATTACCTCCAGACATGAAGAAAAATTATTCCTTGGAATGTTGGCCAAATTCTTATGATAAACTGGCTGTAGTAGCCATTTTTTGGCATTCCTTAGTTCAATTTGCGAAAACTTCTGATAGCAAAGTTCACTGTGTGCAATGCTGTTTATTTTTTTCTACTAATAAAGAAGACAGCACATGAGTACTTATATTAGGTCTGAATTCATTCATGGTTTTTTTCACAATACTGAAAATTCTTTCTGTACTTGCATTGCTATGAGGGACTATTAAAATCATTTTCATAATTTTGCTTAATGATTCATACTTCAACTGGCCACTTTCATTTTTCATTAAAGAAATTATGTGCCACACTTCATCCATTCTCCCAGAAGTAACAGCACAGTTAAAATTTTCAAACTGGTAGTGAGCAAATTCAGATTCCACCTTGTCAGATTCTTCTGGTTTCAAAACTGGAAACAGGAAACACATATATTGGACTGATGCAAAAGAAACACTTTGCCTTAATGCTACATCTGCAATTTGAGCATGACTCAGAAATTCATCATTAAGAAACAACACTTTTTACTTGACCTATCATAGTGTGAGCACTGTCACAGGAAAATAACACACAGTTGCTCCATAAGAAATTTTTTTTAACAAACTCATTGTTCAAAACGTTGAATTTTTCCCTATTTTTTCGTCAAAATATGTTATTGTAATGGGATACAGTTTATTTGCTTGAGCATCATTACTTCTATCCGTAGATAGAGAAAAAGGATTTTTTTAACTTCAGATACGATGTTACTTGTAGAAACACTGGCCATGTGCTGAATTAGTGCAGTAGCCTTGGTTCTTACACACGAATATTTTTTTGCGATCGCTGAATCGGGAAACATGGTTTGAAATAAAGGTTTTTCAAGCCTTCAGTTTTCGGAAATTTATCCAACATTTTCAAGCTGAAATACAAATGTGAAACACAATAAAAATAAAAAGTGAACTCCGTTTATTAGGCGTAGAAAATAAGGGAAACAAAAGATGCTAGCTTTCACTACCTCCGGGTAGCTTCATCAGGCATTTAGTAGTTAAAGATCGCAGAAGCAACTGGAACAAATGTATTTCTGAGAATATTTTCACTACCTCCGGGTAGCTTCATCAGGCATTTAGTAGTTAAAGATCGCAGAAGCAACTGGAACAAATGTATTTCTGAGAATATAATATTCTCAGTGAAAGCTAGCATCGCAGAAGCAACTGGAACAAATGTATTTCTGAGAATATAATATTCTCAGTGAAAGCTAGCATCTTTTGTTTCCCTTATTTTCTACGCCTAATAAACGGAGTTCACTTTTTATTTTTATTGTGTTTCACATTAATTGGGCGTACAGAAACCCGTTTTCTTCATCGATCGTATATATATTTGAAATACAAATATTTATGGAATAAAATTATATCTAACAATACTGGGTAGAGGAAACATCGCGAGAAAAAAAAATTACGATTACCAGAGAAATCTTACCTCCGTCTACTTTCAGTTTTCGAAGGATGAAATTCTTTCCTTCGACGGAGAAAACACCCGCCCCCACCACCACCACCACCAATCCACCCAAAATTTAAGTTCAGTTATGCATCGATTTCGTACATGGTCCAAATGATAACGTTTCGGAAATCGTTGCCTACAATTTCAAGCTGAAATTATGCAATGAAATTATATTTAACAATACTGAACAGAAGCAACATCGCGAGAGAAAAAAAATACGATTACGGGGAAAAGTCTGCACTTCGTTTAACTTCCGTTTCCGAACGTTTAAAAAGACAAAACAACGTCCCCAGACGGAATACGACCCCCTCCCCCAACTAATATCCCGAAAATTTCTTCACTTTTGCATAGATCTCGAAAATGACAAAAAACAACAACAACAAAAAAAACCGGAGGGGAATCTGCGGAAGAATCTCACGTACGAATTAACCGCTGAATCGATTTCGAATGTCGTAAGATAACGCTAAAATATCGATGAGCGGTAAATTTTAACTTTTGGCGCAGATTTCGTCGAAATGGCGATTTTTTAAGCAGAATGGCGCAAGAACAACGTTTTGGCGCGGGCTGGCAGCCCTGAATGTAGCATTTAATTTTTTTCCCCCAGAAAAAACTTGAAGAACCAATAAAAATTTTAAGTTGATGAAAATGTGCTTTCTATCTCAGAAAATTAAATCAAATGGCGATTTTCCGTAATTTCAGCGGTGTTTCCGTACTTCCGTAACAGCAACCAAAATTCCGTAAAATTACGGAAAATCCGTACTAGTTGGCATCTATGCATAACACCAGCCGTTGCTCTGGCCTTTTTAAATTTTCGCCAAACCATTCGCCAAATATATATTTTTTTTTCGCCAAATGCAATCTGAAGTCGCCTCTTTTTTTTTTTTTTTTTTTTTCACTTTCCATTGGAAATACAGAAACCATAAACATTTATAATAGTATAAAAACAATAGGTTATTAATTCTTTACAATTAAGCAGCAAAATACACTGTTGAGCAATTACATTACGACCACCCCCAGCCTAGTGAACTGAGTGCGCCTAGAGACCAAACGGTGGCGCAGGTGAAGTTCATAGAGGAATACATATACAACCCGAGGACCAGCTTTCGGTTAGTACAGTATTCGGAGTCAGAATGGGAAAAACTGCCGATTTATAAGAGTTTGAAAAAGAACACATTGTGATGGCACGGCGCCTCAGAACTACAATTTCGGAAACGTCGCGGCTTGTGGGTTGGTTGTTCACGTGCCGCTGCAGTGAGCACGTATCAAAAGTGGTGCACAGATGGCCAAACGACGAACCGCCGTCCGCAGCTCATTGAAGCCGGAGGGGAGCGGAGACTCGCGCATTGTTCACAGCGACCGCAGGGCCACAGTGCGATAAATTACCCACAGCTACAACATGGTGGTTATCAGGGAAATGTGTCACAGGACACAGTTCATTGCAGCTTTCTGCGCATGGGTCTGCCTAGCCGAAGACACAGCCGGGTCTCCATGCTCACAGCACGTCATCGCCAACAACGCATGAAATGGGACCAAGATCATCGAGATTGGAAGAAAGTGGCCTGATCTGCCGAACCAAGATTCCTTCTGCATCACGTAGATGGCCGAGTGGGGATACGCCGATTACCGACGGAGGTTATGGCACCTGGATGCACTGTTGGGCGGAAACAGGCAGGCGGCGACGGTGTTATGCTGTGGGCGATGCTTTCTTGGGACACTTTAAGCCCCATTATCCCAACAGCACAATACTGACAGCTGTCAGGTATCAGAACATCGTTGCGGACCAAGTTCATTCATTCATAGCAACTATGGAAATCTCCTGATGTACCGTCTCAAGGACACATCGCGAGATCATCTGCTCTCAACGTGCCGATAGCGACTAACCTGTAACATCGGGAGTTACTCAAATTCGTCATCTCACTGGGCCGCGCTGAAGTGACGCCGGCCAATGAGGTGAAGAATCGGCGTGTACCTTTGAAATGCGTGTTGAACGTGTGCTGTTTATCTGTGCTTGGTGGTGGCAGTGTGTGAATCGCCGATATGGATGCGATCGTGTAATGACATCTACATCGACCTTCATGATGCATCGTAGTTTCGTCGGTATTGCGTGTACCGTTGTTTAATCATAGGTTGAAGAAGCGTACATTTTTTTTTTTTTTTTTTTTTTTTTTTGATTGGAGGTTTAACGACCACCGTGAGCAACTCAATGGGCTATAAGCAGTCGCCCGTCCCTAATTTAGGGTCACTGGTTCCAGGGAAGGGAGAGAGCCAGTGCCGTAAGACAAACACAACATCCATGCCTCACCGGGATTCGAACCCGGACCCCTTACGGACGAATGATCAGAGGCCAGCGCCTTAGACCACTGCGCCACCGGGGCGGCGAAGCGTACATGCTCCAGCTCTATCCGTCTGTCTGTCCGTCCACACGATAACTCGCGTAAAAATGGTTGAAACCCTATTGAAAATGGGGTCAAAGGTCAAGTCATAGGACCCGGATCCATTCCACTTATAGTTCATAACTTGCGTAAAAATGGTTCAATTTTGATGAAATTTTAGTATGTGGCAGGGGACCACCTAGGGTCAAATTTTATTGAAAATGGACGAAATGGGGCCAAAGATCAGGGCATAAGAATGGGATCCATTCCATTACCCTTATGCATCATAACTTACGTAAAAATGCTTTGATTGCGACAAAACTTTATCATGTTGTTCCAAAGGTACACTGAACCGGATCTGTTGAATATAATCGAAATGGGGTCGAAGGTCAGGACACAGGAGTGAGATTTAGTCCACAGCCATTATCCTCATAACTTGAGTAATGATTTCCGGCATGTTGGAAAGCGTATCATAATTAATGCATTGCATGATTTTACTAACTTGTTTCATTTCCTATTCGTCAAGTTCATTCTTTTTCGCCAAAATGTTATAATAAATACATGGTCGAGTCACATTATTGTGACCACCAGCTAATATTCAGAATAACCGCCATGTGCAGCGCGGACAGCAGCTCGACGGGCTGGGAATGACTCAATAAGGTGATGGAAGGTGTTCACAGGTATGTGGAGCCATGCTGACTGCAGTGCATCTGAAAACTGCTGGAGAGTGCGTGGTGGAGGATCCATAGAGCGAACAAACACGATCGACGTGGTCCCACAGCAGAGCTGAGTTCGGGCTCAATTTTAAGAGCCCGAGCACGAATTTTATATTGCAAGATAGAGCCCGGACCCGAAAACTATGATTAACCTGTTTAGGCATTAAAAAAATATCCTCTTTCAGACTTCCACTCCCCGCGCAATTAACCGATGTGTTTCTCAGCTGCCCAGTGGGGAAGGAATGTCTATCTGTTTCTATAGTATTTTGATCATTCATTTCTTCGTGAAATGCTTCGGGGGACCGGGCATCAGGAAAAATTGGGAGGCACAACAATCTATGTCGTTGTTGCTCAATAGGATTAGCAGGGAGCTGCCCAGTTGAGGTAGGCAGCAAAATTTTGGCAGCTTGCTTTTTACTATTTATAGTTCTTACAGAAACTTTTCCTTCCCAGAAATTCAGTAATTCATGGCCTATGGTACCTTTTACTCAAGACCGGAATGAATAGCCTTGCCGAGTTCCCATTCCCTATCTAGACCTAGTTGCCAAATAATTCTATTTAACAACTAGAAAGTGTGAAAAAAAATCTCTGAAGCTAAATCTTACAAAATCACACTAAAAAAGAAGAAAATTTTCTCCCTCTCTCAGAGCCTGAGCCGGAACTCCAGTAAGTATTATACAGCTCGAGCCCGACTTCGGGCTCGGGCATCTCAGCACTGCCCCACAGATGCTCAATTGGGCTTAATTCTGGAGAATTAAGGGGGCTAGGGAAGTACTTTGATGCCTCCATCGTGCTCTTCCAACCAATCTCGGACATTTCGAGCTATGTGACACGTCGCATTGTCGTTCTGGAAGACCCCATTCGCCCGAGGGAACACAATCACCATGTATAACTGTACGTCTGCAAGGATGGATTAATAACGAATTCAGTCCATAGTGCCTTCCACAGGTATGAGTGGACCCAGAGAATGCCACGAAAACATTCCCCAGACCACAACACTGCTCCCATCAGCTTGCGTTCTGCCAGCAATGGTTGAAGAGTGTTTGTTCTTCGATGTTTCTCGCCTTATACGCCAACGTTTATCCGTTCGATGAAGCAGAAAACGTGACTAATCGGAGAAGGCAATCCTTTGCCAATCAATCAGCGGAGGTCCAATTCTGATACTGCCGTGCAAATGTAAGCCCTTTCTGCCGATGCACCTTCGTTAGCATAGGTGCACTGACCATCCTTGGTCGACTTGAAAAAACAAATATTTGTGACAAACTACGTTGCATTATCTTAATATGCACTCTGTACCTTGTTTAGCTGCGCAGAATACCGTATGCCGCTAACTAAAGTCTTAAAAAATACTGAAGTGCATACCATTCTTATTCAGCTAGAATTTTCAGTGAATTTATTCACACGTTGGGCATTTCTGTTTTTAGTCACATAGAGCATGAATTTACGCCTCTGGTATGATCACTGTGGGAGGGCAATCGGCCTTCCAGCACCTATGGCCATGTACAAACCTAATCCACCCATAGTCTGATTTTTCTCTCTCTTACACACACACACACACACACACACACACACACACACAATTTGAAGATTTTGCTCAAACATCACAGTTCTTCCATCATTTTCGGCGCGCGACGTTTCTTTTGAGCATTTTGCTCACTATAAGAATAAGAAATCCGAAATTCACGAGCTATTTCTCGGATTCTTTTAAGTGAAGTAACGAAGCATATTCCTGATTCAACCTTTTCCGTGCGATAACGGAAAAAAACCCTAAATTTCACGGATTTTTTTCTACGGAAGGTTAGCAGAATTTTTAGAAACATTTTCTCAATTCCTTTCGTATATTAACGGGAAAATTCTGTTTCCACTTTTTCTGCATTCATATGTCGGTAATTTTTTAGTAACAGTAGCGATTTGTGGGAATACTTGAGGTTTGATTAATTATTAAATTGAAGTTCTGTAGTGAGATTGGATATTGTGGATAGCATTTCGCATGATGTTTAGGTTATTGTGGCAACGGATATTCCTTTCCCCTTCCCACAGTTGGTGCACCAGTTATTGTGTATTGTGTTACTGTAAGAAACCTGTTACTTAAATTATCGTACGGGTGATTGTATGATGTCTATGTATTAGTCTGTGGATCTCTTTAGAAGCTATTATTTATATCAAGAGTAAATTTTATATTTAGGGGATTTGTGAAATAATACTGTAAAGCAGTGAGTGTATGGCTTGTCGGTTTAAAAAGATTTCAAGTTCCAAAGCATTCTGTTGGTAGAAAATTCACGATAAAAAAAATACGTAATCTATAATAAGTCTTCCTACAGAAAATAAAATGACTAATTAACCCGCATTAATAGCGAAAATCATTTCATCATCGTGCGATTCATCTTAATTTCTACCTTATACGTGACCACGTGTTAAGAGGGTCTTTTCCAGGTCTCTCAGTAACGCGCTCCGCTGTCGCTAAATATGTACCACCTGGTTCGAATCTGTCCAAGGGCAGAGGGAAAGGATTGTTCACTACATAAGTCCAGAATATCTGGAGTGAAAGGGCTGAAAAAGCCCAGAATATCTGGAGTGAAAGGGCTGAAAAAGCCCAAATCGTAGTTCTTGCGAAAATTCCGTACAGAAACGAAAAAAAAAAAAAAAAAACAGAAACTTAATTTTTCTGGAATAAATGGAATTAGTGACAACGGAAAATCTGTCAGAATACAGTCGATTCCGATTAACTGGGCCATTGGTTAATCGGGGCAATTCTTGAAGAACATCTCAAATTAGCTATTTGGGATAAAGCTTTGCATAATTGGGCCAAAGTGTTCTAGCCTAGATGTGTCCCAATTAACCGGAATCTACTGTACTGAAACAAACTGTTAAAAAGGGTAAGCCCGTTAAAAGACTAAGACCTACCGGCAAATTTGCTGCACGTTGTTTCCAGGAATTTTCTGTTAACTCACACGACCTATTTCTTACAGTGTTTTTATTAAAATGTTGGCAGTCTTCTTCCCCCGCTCTGTGTTAGATTTATTTGTAAATCTTTACTCGACAAAAGGGTATGATGCGCAGAACCAATGGAGATGCTTATAATTTTCTATTATACTCATTTATCAGTTAAAAGTTTATTTAAGGAGATCAGGGGTTGTCCCGTTATCTCAGTTGAGAACTAATTTACAATTATTTTGTTCTCTTACTCATCACCCTTTCGTAAAACCCCTCACTTCCCGTGCTTAATATTATCCGCCCGCGTCCGCGGAAAAAATACTGCCCTCCTTCTGCCAACTCAGGATGCCATCACTTTGATTTCCCGTGCTTTCGTAATGTTGCGTGTTTTCTCGTTTTCTGTTGTGACATTCCCCAAGCGGTTTTCAGCTCTATTGTCGCCGTTGAGGTAGGAAAATCATTACATGGATCTTTCGCTTTACTAGGCTGCCTTAGCTAGAGGCAAATGATTGTTCATACAAGGAGTTCTTCAGAACTCTTATAACGACAATGTTCGATGTTCTCAGGATCTCTTTTAAACGGCCACAACGATTATTAAACATGGTTACCGATGTGCCCTTAATGGCGTTGTAAACTTCTCGTTTAGCTATGAGATGGTGACAAACGAAACGAAACTACTATTGTACACTGAAACCTCCGTTAACGGACACCTCCGAGCAACGGCAAGTTTTGGTTGGTACAGAACAACAACAGCAGGATTAAAATTAACGATAACCTCTGAACAACGAAATCTCTTAAGAGCGGTCAACGGACACCCCAATTAGTCCCGAAGGAGATTTAATGGGCATCTTGTCCCTCAGGATTTTACGTAGCTCTTTGGGTAATTTCGGCGAAAAGGATACGATAGGAATGAAGAATATTGCTAAAGGAACTGTGTCTCGGACAGAGTGGGTTGGATTACGGAGTGTACAACGGTGTGCTTAAGTGAAAAGAAAGGAGCTAAAGTTCAGTTTTACGTGATGCAAACTCTAGCTCCCGTGTATGTTTTAGTTGCCCCTGAGGGATTCCTGGATGGTTGCTGTTGCATGAAATGTTGACCGTCAGCGGCGGTATCTCTTGGTTTGGTCACTGTTTTCCCGCGCGGTGCCAGCTAACTGTGCACTTTCACTTCACTGCCTCACATTTTTTTCCCTTTTCTACAACGAACCCTAACCTCCTAGCTTGCAAAATTTGTGGGGTTGCTTGACACCAGACGTCAGACACTGCTATCCTAAAATAATCTACCCAATGATTTAGTTATTTGGTTATTATATTGACTTTTATTCCATTAATCAGCATTTGGAGAAAGCACCAAGCTCCCTTGTGCTTACACTTATTCTGCTTTTGTACAAACGTAACAGAGTAGCAATGTTTACTTAGGCCTAATTGTCCGAATAACGGCCACCTCCCAACAACGGAAACTTTTTCTGGTCCGGGTATTTTTCAGACATTTTGCTGTATTGTATTCCTGGAAACAAATATTTCTCAGTAACAACGTAACAAACGTCTCTCGCATCGTTAAATGGGTCTTTCGATTGAGACAGACTTGGAAGATGGCGCTGTTCCAGTCGACATGCCGTTGCCGACAGTGGCGCCACTGTACACTGATAAATAAGAGCAGTGCGACACGGCAGGTGGTCAGTTGTCGAAACACAGCCGGAAAGTGGTGCAACAGGCTGCTACTTATACGCTCGCAACGATATTAATGCGTCCAATCAACAGCAACGTGCCATGATTCAGTTTCTTATCAAGAAAGGAAGTAGACCAGCCCCAAAACGTTTCAGCGCATGCAGACAGTTGAAGGAGGAGCCTGCTCAGCACGCAGTACAATGTTTAAATGGTGGAGGGAATTTCGTGGACGTCAAAGGACACCTGACCTAACAACGAGCTGGGCAACGTCACGGCACCATCACGCAGGAAACCATTACAGTGGTGGACAATGCGGTGACAGAACACAGCAGAGGGGCATTTCGATAACTAGCGCAGGGCCTGTACATTAGCATAGGAAGGCAGCGGATGGCCTAGTGATCAACGTTCGTGACTGCCACGGAGAAACCACAGGTTCGATCCCGGGCGAGTACAAACGCTCGAACCACTAAATATCCGCCGTGCGTCGGATGGGCACGTTAAGCCGTCGGACCCCGGGTACTTGCGCCCCCCGGTAATAAATAAGGGCGTCTTTCTCTCCCTTTCTACCTAGCATCCGTGTCACTTTCCTATCAGGCACTCTAGCCCAAATCTCCTACCTTCCCATTTCTAACGGGTTGTTTAAGACCTGGGGTCAGACACTCCCTTCCTAAAATCCTCTACATATGATCTGATCATTAGCATAGGATCCCTCAGCAGTACCATCCACGTTGATCTCAGGTATCGCAAGGTGCATGCACGGAATGAAGAACGTATGGTTGTCGCGTTGTTACACGCTACCTGGAAAGGGGAAAAGGGTTTATATTCTGGATTGATAAAGCCAAGGCTCAGTATTCTCGACACTTTCTACATTCAGTTGTTTTATTTTATTTTTTATCTTTTCTCCTTTTACTCACACCGGTAGATACATAACCTTTTCTATGTTGTACTTGGTATGAGTCAAAAATATATATTTTTTTTTGCTTAGGTCTCTTCTTAATAGAATGTGAATTCTGAATTTTCATAACTGCTGCGTTGCGCGTTTTGATCTTCAGGTTATTTTGCAACTTTCGTTTTAAATTCAGAAGTTTTTCCTTAGTTTTCAGCTTTGCTCTTCAGTATATATATATATATATATATATATATATATATATATATATATATATATATATATATATATATATATATATATATGAATATATATTAAAAAGGTGGAAAACAATTTTGACACTCTTGCTGTTATTCTGCACTAAGAAACCTGATCGCTTATTTTAAACGAATAAAAAATTAGATATAATTTACATATATCAACTATTTGGTAGTACTAATTTCTTCTACTACTGTAATTCTCATATATATATATTTCTTTTTCATTTTGTCCATGCAAGATTTGTTTTTCTCATTTGTATAACATCTACTTCTGAAGAAATCAGCTGTACCTCCTTTGGTTGTTTGCGGAACCAAAAGGATGCACACCACTGCTAAGGCAAGAGCTTCATCAAGCTCACTCGACGCTCCCACACTTTCGTATAATCCAACACACATGATGGGAAAGGGAGGATTCTCCTTACGTATTCTGTACAGTCAGTGGCACATGAATGGTTTTGCACCCCCGTCCCCCAACTCGTTTTTAGTTTTTCACAAATTCGTTTTAACTACAATAAAAATTAATACGATCAAAATACTTGGAACATTTACAATATTACAAGTATATCAAATGCATACTTTTAATTTTATGTACAGGAAAAAAAACATTATGCAAAAATGCCGCAATTACGTGACTGCTTACGCAATTACAGATTTAGGTTTGTACACAGCACAAGCCGTTAAATTTTTAACCATTACATCTGTTGCAAAGAGTCCCTAAAAGCCTTGTGGATACGAAAAACTACATACATTTCATTCTGATGGCCAAAATTACCGAAGTTTAAAAATTATATATACCGGCACTTACTGGTTCTACATTACCTAATTATTAATACGAGAAAAATAAATGAAGATTACATGATACAGGACGACTTATTATTTAAATCAAAGACAGTTTCCAGTTTTAAAAGAAACGATTCCATAATACTGACTTAAGAACCATGTTTTCAAATACCTGAGATCTCCTCCAGAATATAATTTTTCATTTGCAAGACACGTAACATTTAAAATTAATAAAGAATGAAATTCTATACATTTACAGAACATACAATAACGAACTAATTTATATGTGGTTAACTATGGTCAGAAGATATGAGTTAGACTAAGCGCAGAAAGGTAACTGCTTCTGTTTTTTATATTACTCACAGACTCCAAACCTGATTGGAAATCTTAAGTAGTGAACACTACAAAAATCCGTAGTTTTCAGCGGTTTTCAGTTGTAATGAATAAAATTGTATTACACACACTCGGTAAAAAACAAATTGCCAGAGCAGCAAAATGACATAGTAAATTCATAAAAAAGAGAATTTTTGCTTTAAAAATTCTCTATAAATTGAAGCCATTTTGTGAGAAACAGTAAATGGCTCGAATGTTGTTTCTCTTTTTTTACGCTTTCCAACCGTAGGTTGAAGAAACGTATATGCTCCAGCTTTGTCCGTCCGTCCGCACGATAACTCTCGTGAAAATGGTTCGATTTCGACGAAATTTTAGTTGTGGTAGGGGACTACCTGGGGACGAACCCTATTGTAAATAGGCAAAGCAGGGTCAAAGGTCACAACATAGAACATAGGAGCGGAATCCATTCCATTGCTCTTATGCGTCATAACTTCCGTAAAAATTGTTCGATTTCGATGAAATTTTAGTATGTGGTAGGGAACCACCTGGGGACGATCCCTATTGAAAATGGGTGAAATTGGGTCAAAGGTCAGGACATAGGAGCTGGGTCCATTCCATTGCCTCTATGCGTCATAACTTGCGTAAAAATGGTTCTATTTCGCTGAAATTCTAGTATGTGATAGGGAACCACTGGGGACAAACCCTATTGAAAATGGGTGAAATAGGGTCAAATGTCAGGCAGGGCATAAGAGCGGGATATATTCCATTGCCCTTATGCTTCATAACTTGCGTAAAAATGGTTCGATTTTGATCAAATTTTAGTATGTGGTAAGGAACCACCTCGTGACGAACCCTATTGAAAATGGACGAAGTGGGGTCAAAGGTCAGGACATAAAAGCGGGATCCATTCCATTGCCTTTATGCGTCATAACATGCGTAAATATGGTTCGATTTCGATGAAATTTCAGTATGTGGTAGGGAACCACCTGGTCACGAACCCTATTGAAAATGGGCGAAATGGGGTCAAAGGTCAGGCAGGGCATAAGAGCGGGATTTTTTCCATTGCCCTTATGCGCCATAACTTGCGTAAAAATGGTTCGATTTCGATGAAATTTTAGTATGTGGTAAGGAACCACATGGGGACGAACCCTATTGAAAATGGGCGAAATGGGGTCAAAGGTCAGGACACTGGAGTGGGATCCATTCCATTGCCCTTGTGCATCATAACTTACCTAAAATGCTTGGATTCCGGCAAAACTTTATCGTGTTGTTCCGGGGGTATAGTGAACCGGTTCTGTTGAATATCAACGAAATGGGGTCAAAGGTCATTGCACAAAAGCCAGATTTATTCCACAACCATTATTCTCATAACTTGCGTAAAACTGCTTCTATTGCGACAAACCTTTAGTATTTTCCTGAGGTACAGTGAACCGGTTCTGTTGAATATCATCGAAATGGGGTCAAAGGTCAGGACACAGGAGCGAGATTTATTCCACAGCCATTATCCGCATAACTTAAATAATAATTTCTGGTATGTTGGAAAGCGTATCATAATCAATGCATTGCATGATTTTACTAACTTGTTTTTTTTTTTTATTTATCTCTCTCTCTCTCTCTCTCTCTCTCTCACACACACACACTGTATGTTCCAATGAGAAACTTATAGTAAATAAAGTTAAGTGCCTACAAATACCGGAAGTTTTTCATGGTCGTCTTCAAACACCAAAAAGAATGGGGGGGGGAGATGTTTATTCCTGCAATGAACATTTTTTTTTTCATTGCTGGAAAGAATTTTAGTACAAATTTAGGACTTTACGCAAAAATGCAAAAAAAAAAAAAATAATAAAAAAAAAAATGGACTTTCCGAGCTCTAGAAAGGGAACTAAAATTTCAGGACCTTTTCGGGATTCCATGGGCCTTGATAACTCTGCACGCGGCGAGAGGCGCTTAGACATCCAAAACATATTGAAAAATCACGAAATGAAACGATATTGAAAACATTCAAGAAACCCTCACCAAAATGTTTACTGAATGTTAAAACCCAGAAAACATGAAAATAAATTTTAAGCACATCACAAATTTTGAAGATGACAGTCCGTTTTTTGGTGTAAATATGACAAGGATGGTAAGTCAGATAATATCCGAAAACTTGAAAATTGCGTCGTCCTGGAGCGGGAATCGAACCCGCGTCTCCCAGATAGCGCCCGGGTATGCTAACCACTACACCACCCAGAACGACCAAGTCTCATGTTTCCGATTGAGACTTGGTCGTTCTGGGTGGTGTAGTGGTTAGCATACCCGGGCGCTATCTGGGAGACGCGGGTTCGATTCCCGCTCCAGGACGACGCAATTTTAAAGTTTTCGGATATTATCTGACTTACCATCCTTGTCATATTTACACCAAAAAACGGACTGTCATCTTCAAAATTTGTATTGTATGGTGTAATCCCGTATTTCATTCATGATTTACGCACATTCGTTAAAAAGGTCATTTCACGGAGATTTTCGATTTCCGTAGTACATCCGATGCTTTCCGTAATCCGTAGCGGACCGACAATTTCCGACCTGACTACGGATAATTTGTAGTAATTGGAGTCTCTGCATTACCATGTAGTGAGACACTGCTACAGAGCACTAAGTCTAATGAATGGTCACCAACAACAAAATTTGTGAAAAGTTATTTTTATTTGTTTACTTGTTTACATATTTATAAAACTGCAAAACAGTGGAAAAGTCCATTATCAAGAAATTATGTCACATTTAAAGAACTATTGAGATTTTTTTTAATCTTCAGAGAACGTGCACTATAAAAATACTGTTCTTACTATTGTGAATTTTTTTTTTTTTTACTCACTGTACAATAATTCCAGGATAGTCTGAAAATAAAATAAAATGGAGACTGCAGACACATTTAAAAATTGGAAGTATGTTTCAATGAATGTTCAGTAGTACACTACCCTAGCATATTAGTGGTAGATGATGAAGTTTAGAATATATACAGATGCCACAGAATATCACTCACTACTCTCGTATCTCTAGAATATGAACTAAAATTGTCCTCCAGCACCGGTAAAGTTCTGATCATGACAAAATCATATTCACAATTTTAAGTCAAGATTTCCAAATGACTTTAATGTCCACCACTGTCTATTGGAATTCATGTAATGGTTAAAAAAAATACAATCTGTCAAAGATCCAAATTCAAGTCTTATGCTGAAACAAAGCCACGTATTTTGCTGCACAACATTTTGCACAGTTGTGGAGAACAACTACAAGAATGCACATGTGGTTTCATCACAGTATACAACACATGAATGAATGACACCTTTTACACAAGGCAGTTATTTTAGGCGTGTCCAGAGACTTACAGGTAATTACATACAACATATAAACAATTTACGATCTTTTTAACTGATAGTGCACTGCAACGTATTTCCTTTGAAAACTGTATCTTTTTCATGGGATACCAGAACAACTGAGATCACAAATGCACATTTTACAAACTGAACAAGTTCAGATACGTTTGAGAAATGTCTGCTTCAGGAATTTTAAATACACAATGAGGGAAACACTGACATCCATACAACTACATTAAAATTCACAAAGCTAAAATGTAGGGCTTTTCTGTGTATGACACAGGAAACTCACTAAGAATGGAGATGAAATAGTTTAACCTTGCTTCACTTACCTAATTTGTTCTAAATTATGTCTTTAAAAATGTACTAAAACCTGAATAAATAAATTAGAATACTAATATATAAAACTTTTTTTAAGTCCAAATAGTTATTTTTAACATGCACGATTTAAATTATTTACAAGTCTTTTTTTAAGTTTACTCATCTCTGAAAGACTATTTTGTTGACACATACATATATCCACGGATTTATACAGAAACCCCTAACACACCTCTAGGTGCAGACTAGGCCAATGGGATACCAAGAGAATTTTTAGTAGGCCGCCACATTTTGTGGGCCTGTAGGCCTTATGCTAACTCAAGAGAAAAAAAAAAAAAAAAAAACATAATTGCACTTCAATATTCTTGTAAAAGAAAAGCAAGCAATGCTAAAATGACAAAGTTTGTCTACCAGTTTGACGGCTTTGAAAAAAAAAAAATTAGGTAGCAAATGTTCTGTTGAGTCAAATGCTCTCTCGAATTCCTAATTTAAGCCCCGTCCCTTTGGGCTGATATCCTCTAACTCAGTCTGCTTTTGCATAATCAATACAACCTAATCAATATGCTATCCAAATGACTAGTCTGGGATAGAAACTCTGAATTCATTGTGTACGTTAATGCATTAATGTTCACCTAGGGCAAAATTTTTGGGTTGCTGCTTTTTACGTATGTATACGATTTTTCTTTTTTATAATGTAAGGTCAGGTGATGCGTAACATCACAGCCTCTCCTTGACAAATGTCAACCCAGCCTTCTCGTGGTGCATCCTGTTCCCACAAAAGGGGCTCTGACGACCGCCAATAGCGGTATAACTATATCATCGGGATCAGAGGAAATGCTATCCCACACTCACCAACCCGCTTGGCCAGCGTGGTGAGTTATGGCCAAACACCTCCAAAATGACTCTACAATTTAAATCTTGGCCCTCCCGGCAGCTGGAATGTACCTGGCCAAGGCAGCGGCCAGTGCGACATGAAGGCAGAGGGTGCTAAGAATCCCCGGAGGACCGGACTAGGCTGCCATCTGATGCTGACCTTGGCTACGTATAATGGACGCTCCCTATCTTCTGATTCAAAGCTTCTTGAATTGGAAGAGGAACTACAAAGGATCAAGTGGGACATCGTCGGGCTAAGTGAGGTAAGGAGAAAAGGAGAAGATCTCATTGAACTGAAAAGTGAACATCTCTTCTACTACCGTGGGACAGATACTGGCAGAACTAGTGGTGTTGGATTAATAATAAACAAGAAACTGAAGGATAAAGTGGTAGAAGTTGAAAGTTCCTCTGACAGAGCAGCACGACTCGTTATCCAACTCTCGAGAAGATACCAGGCACAGATTATTCAAACTTATGCACCCACCACAAGTCATCATGAAGAAGAAATTGAAGAATTTTATGAAGAAATTCGTCATCTAAATAATAAAGGTCAGCAGCATTTGAAGATAATTATGGGAGATTTCAATGCAAAAATAGGGCAACGGCAACAGAATGAAACTTCAGTAGGTAAATTCGGTCACGGCAACAGAAACCAGCGTGGAAATACTCTTGTTGAGTTTGCAGAGGCAGGAGGATTTTTCATCTTGAACTCCTTTTTCAAGAAAAAGCCACACAGGAAATGGACATGGAGACATCCAAATGGGACGACAAGTGAAATTGATTTTATTATGTGTAACAAAAAATTCGTCATCCAAGACTGCAGTGTGCTGAACAAGTTCAACACAGGTAGTGACCATAGATTGGTGAGATGTAAGATGCACCTCAACACTAAACTTGAACGTGGCAAGCTCATAAGACAAACAAAATGTATTGACATAACCAACCTTAAAAAACACCATAATACTTTCAAGTTGGAACTGAAGAACAGATTCTCTGCTTTAGGCCTAACATCGGAAGAAGTGGATATTTCGGAAGTTAACAGAAAAGTAACCAAAGCCCTTGTATGGAAACAGCAACAAAATTAGCTGGGTCTAAGAACAAGTTGCATGTGAACAAATTATCAGGAAAAACCAAAATGTTGATGCAAAAAAGAAGAGAGATGAGGACAACTAAAGAAGATCTGACTTCCAAAGTGGAATATATAGAGCTATGCAAGACAGTACGAAAAAGTATCACTGAAGATATAAGGAAATTCAACTGTGAGCTAGTGAGGAAAGCAATTGAAAACAACCAAAGCCTAAAATAAAGATAACAAAGGGACATCTCAGTAAGGGAAGAAAACAGATTATGGCACTGAGAAAAGAAGATGGTTCTGTAACAAGAAATAGAGGCGAAATTTTGACAAGAGTGAAAGATTTCTACTCCAGATTATATGAAAGGGATGATACATGTACTCCAGACATCATGAAAGGTACCAGTACCAGAGTTCTTCCAGTCCTTCCAGCAGAAGTTGCACATGCAATCAAGAACATGAAGCGTGGGAAAGCTCCAGGAGAAGATGGAATTCTGTAGACATCATACAAGAAGCAAGTGGAGAAATCGAAACAGTACTCGCCCAAATTTTCACTCTATACCTTAATGAAGGGAAGATTCCTGAGGATTGGAACAACGCTACAATGATCCTGCTACATAAAAAAGGTGACATTGAGGATCTCAGGAACTACAGACCTATCAGCCTCCTCTCAGTGGTTTATAAAATCTTCACTAAAGTTCTTTCACAACGCTTGAAGGTAACACTGGACATGGCTCAACCGAGAGAACAAGCTGGATTCAGCAGTGGCTACAGCACAATAGATCATATCCAAGTACTGAGAGAACTAACTGAAAGAGCGAGGGAATATGAACTTCCATTGTGCATGGCTTTTATCGATTATGAAAAAGCCTTTGATTCGGTGAAACCATCAGCAGTTACAATGGCTCTGAAATCCTGCGGTATTGAAGATGCATACATTAATATTATTAATAACATCTATGAAAATGCAAAGATTCGGCTGTTTAAAAATACAACACACATAAAAATTGGAAAGGGAGTGAGACAAGGTGACACCATATCTCCGAAGCTCTTTAATGCCACAATGGAAAATGTCTTTCAATCACTGAACTGGGAAAACAAAGGGATAAAGATTAATGGAGATTATCGAACCCACCTTCGTTTTGCTGATGACGTAATCATTTTTCCAACTACCCCACCAGAGCTGCAGAGTATGATCCAGGAACTTGCTGACAAGAGTAAAGAAGTGGGATTAAAAATGAACGTTCAGAAGACAAAAGTGATGTTCAACGCTTTTACAAGAAATGAAGATTTATCGATTGATGGAGAAAAGCTGGGGATAACTGACACGTACGTTTATCTTGGACAGCAGATATCAAGTGAGGGTCACAGTGATGAAGAAATTAATCGGCGTACAAAACTTGCCTGGAGAGCTTTTGGAAGAAACAGCATAATTTTCAAAAGCAATATGCTATTATGTCTTAAAAGAAAAGTGTTTGATCAATGCATCCTTCCAGTGCTTACGTATGGCGCACAGACGTGGACCTTAACTAAAAGAGACATACAAAGGCTGCAAACAACTCAAAGCAGCATGGAGAGGTGCATGCTTGGTATAACCAGGAGAGATAAGAAGAGGAACTCATGGATCCGAAAAATGATGAGAGTGGAAGACATCATGATCAGAGTTAAATCCCTGAAATGGCAATGGGCTGGACATACTGCCAGAAGGACAGACCATCGATGGACAGCCGAAATTTTAGATTGGATTCCGAGGGACAGGAAAAGACCCAGAAGAAGACCACATGGGAGATGGGTGGATGAAATTCGAAAATATGCAGGAGTGAGATGGAGGAGACTGGCACAAGACAGACCGTTGTGGAGGAAACTTGGGGAGACCTTCATCCAGCAGTGGATTGATAATGGTTGACAATGATGATGATGATGATGATACGATTTTTCTTTTTTATGTACGAGATCTGCATCTGTGATTCACTACATTTTGGGCATTCCGGTTACACGAATTCTTGAACTGCAGTTCTAGGAAGTGTGTTTCAGCTACAGAAAGACTTTTTCCAGTTGAAAGAAATAAAACTTAATTTTCACATTTTTTAATTTATTTTAACTTTATCAATTTGCACTAAAATTAAGAACATTTTCAATTTTCTCAAGTTTTTTTTTTTTTGTAATCATTTTATTAATGATAGGTAAGTATTGAAAAAGAAATTAATTGTTGGCCCATTTGGATTTCCGGTTTCAGTAAAAGCAAAACTACTACTACAAATTCTGAATTCAGTTATTGCAATAAAATTCATAAAAATGGAATTAAGTCTTCTACAGAATCTCTCAGAGAACGTCTGTTGCTTTTCAGCAACGGAAGTTATTTTTTTCTTCAACTAAATTTTACTAGAGAGCTGCAGTGTGTCCAGGAAAGTGGGTAAAATGTTGTTAAATGTTACTGTCTCAACACAATAAAAAAAAAAAACTCAATGATTCGTAGACTTGTATTGAAAAGATGTTTCAATGGCAAATGGAGATGCTGACATAACATTTTTTTTTAGTATGGGGTATGTTGATAATTTTTTCCCAAAAAGGGCCGCTCAAAATCAACTTTCAGGGCAAGTTATGGATTACCAGTCCACCACTGAGTGCCCCCATAAAAATCTCAACACCCCTCCATTTGGAGGGGTGCAACAGACACATGGACAGAGGTGTATATATATACTTTTTATTTAATTTTTTTAGTATTAGCCCTTTTTATTATCATATAGCACAGTTGCTGATAGCTGTTAGCATGCACAATAATTCCTCAGCTTTACCTTGAAATATTTTTTACCATAGTGTAATAATTTCTCTCTCTTTTTTTTATTTGAAGTTCATTTATGTAGCAGTCTAATGTGCCTTTTTTAGTTTTTCTCATTTCATCATATGCTTAAAAAGTCAGTCTTAGCAACCATAAAATGTATATGTGTGCGTATTTGTTTTAATCTGTTACAGATATTGCAGATATACTTCTGAATTATTTCAGATTTGTGAAAAGATAAAGATCTACTGTTTCAGCAAACTCATGTTAATACTTCTTTGCTCTAGTCTTGTCCTGGAAAAGCATTTAGACATGAGAGATTGATTAAAAAAAAAAAAAAAAAAAACAGCATAAAAATAACATAACCACCTGTAAGTTTTTGGAAAAAAGATTTCCGGATGCAACCATTCTTAACTACAAAAAATTCACCAGTTCTCCATTTTTAAGCCTAAGTTTAAAGCTTAAATATTTCACTATAAAATTTTTCAGCCTTCAATTCTTTTTTCTTTTATTTAACGTTCTCCTGAAGTTTTACTGATGACTTGGTCCCATTTTAGGCACCCACACTTCAAGTACTCAATTTTAGGAGATTTTTTTTTATGTTACATTAATTTTTAAACTATATGCATTTGAGTATAATATTTATACATTGAATAGATAAGACTATATTAAAACATTATCTACAATGGCCGGGAATCTCACAGGTAAATCTTAATATTTGGTTTTGGCCTTCCATTCTAGCTTAGAACGTACTCATAGCCGACCTCAGCTCTTGTGTAAGGTCACATAATGGAAACTGAACTGTATACAGTACCTATGAATTGAAGTTGTGTGATTTGTCTTGGGCAGTTTAGTTTCCTGGCTGCAACCATAATACAAAAGTGCAATTGGCTTCAATCATACCAACTTGTTTCAGTACAGAGATTATGTTATCTTAAACAAGAGCTGAGGTCAGCTATGAGTATATCCTAAGGTAGAATGAAAAGCCTGAGCCACATATAATGGCCCTACAGTGCCACTCACACCAACAGACTCCAGCAGCACCCAGACAGTGGTTGGAATGCAGCCATGTATTACGTTTCTGCTTTCAGACTACATATTTTTGTGCACAAAGCCATGTTGAAATGGAAACTGCACTGTTGCAGCGGAAGAAACATCTGGCAAACTTGCAAAATAAGGATGTGTGTCCCTAGCTTGTATTTATTATGCATGTGTTTTGCACAACCTTGTGAGTCCTGCACTCAAAACTTTTTATTTTCTACCGCTGGATCTGATCACATTACACCTGGATAAACCCTTTTTGGGGAATGCCTTTTCCGATAGGTGATGATCAGTGAAGGGAGATTGAGACAAATGTCGTGAGGAGATGCACAACTGCATCACACCACGACTTCAGTTTTTAATACAAATTAAGGTTCACAGACTAGAGTCTGGGCCACGAGGATGTGTGTTCTTAGCGTTCATACTTTCAATTCATACATTTTTCTTTTGTAGATAATGTTAAAGTTTAAATCTAGTTTGTATTAATTTAATGTATGAATATGTATAATGCAAATGTATACAGTTGAAAATAAGTAACATATATTTAAAAAAATCTAAAATCTGGTATTTCAAGTGCACTGGCCTAGAATGAGACCAAGTCGGGGTTTTTTTGTTTGTTTTTTGATTATTTGGGGATTTAACGACCACACTGAGCAACTCAATGGGCTATAAGCAGTCGCCCATCCCTAATTTAGGGCCACCGGTTCCAGGGAAGGGAGAGAGCCAGTGATGTAAGACAAACACAACATTCATGCTTCACCGGGTTTCAAACCTGGACCCATCTCGGATGAATGGTTATTAGCCAACAGGGTGGCACCAAGTCATTAGGTGAGTTAAGTCTAAATAAGTTTGAACAATTAGAGATTTAATATCAGTTGTGTGATTTTATACTTGTAAAGCACTTTAATTCTGAAAAAGAAATATGAATACATTTCTTCACGGGTGGGAAGATTAATGGAGGTTATATGTGTGTGAAAAATGTCATCAACAAAATAGTCGTTCAGAGGTGCGTATTGTTACTTAACTTAAAAAAGTTGTAAATAAAATTAATAAATTAACAAAACCACAAACTATGTTAATGATTTTCTTCTGGTTTTTCTTCTAATTTTCACTCATTTTCTTTTGGGTTTTTTTTTTTTTTTTTTTACTGTGTTTAGCCTGAAATGGTGAAAAGCTTTTTCTTAAGATTCTAAAACCTGATTTGATACAGAAAATAATATTAAGGTGGCTAGAAAGTACTTTTAATGTTTTCAATCCCCATTTCTCATCTTATCCCATACATTCCCAGCAGCACTAACTTTTACAGCAATTATAAAAATGCAAAATGAAAAAGCTACTCTCTCAATGACATTTCAGTTAGCATCCAAAATTGTGGGATAAAAGTTATGCTGGGAGTAATATTTAACCAGTAATTTCTACCCAAGGGCAGTTGCACAGAGAACCCCCCCCCTTCTAACACACCACAAATTGATGGACAATGGCATTTTCAAGAACTGAAGATTTAGCAGTTGAAGGGGCAAGTCTAGCAGCAACTGATGCCTACATTTACCTTGAGCAACAGATATCAAGCTAGTGCCTTATGGACAAAGAATTTAGTAGACATTAAGAAACTTAGCTTGAGTACATTTGCAAGAAACAGTATAATTTTCAAGAGCAATTTACCATTATGTCTCAAAAGTGTTTGATCAATGCATCCTTCCAGTTCTTACTAATGGATCAGAGACATGGATTTTAACTAAAAAAAACAACAACCATAGACGCTGCAGACAACTGGAAGAAGCATGGAGAGATGCAAGCTTGGTGTAACCAGGAAAGATAATATGGGGAACTCGTGGATCAGGAAAACAACAAGAGTGGATGACATCATGATCAAAGCAAAATCCCTGAAATGGCAATGGGCTGGGCATATTGCTTGCAGAACGAACCACTGATGGACAACTGAACTATTAGACTGGATGCCAAGGGACAGAAAAATACCCAGAAGAAGACAATGTGGAAGATGGGTGAATGAACTTTGAAAGCATGCTGTAAGTGACATGGAGGAGACTGACTCAGGCAGACACAGTTGTGGAAGAAACTTGGGAGACCTTCATCCAGCAGTGGATTGATAATGGCTGACAAATGATGAAAGGCATTTATATATATATATATTGTGCAAGAAGCCGCATTACTCCTATCTACAAACAGTAGGAAAGTCAATTTAAAGTAATAATGCATGGATGAATTTTGCAAACCACCTATGCAAACCACTGTATGTAGGGTAACATACTAGATGTATATCCTCACTGAATAAAATTCACTCCTCTGAATGTTATTCAGAGTGAATATAGATAAGGGGTGAGCATGGGTGGACATAAATAGGGATGTGAGAGAATTGGGGGGTAGGGTGGGGTGGAATGCTCATTCCAAACGTGAAAATATTATATACAATATGATGTTGCAGAGTCACTGCTGCTGTTATGAGTTATTTTTAAATAATGCAGATCAATTTCCCCTGCCTTATCCTGTATTCCAGTAGCTTTACAGGCTTCTTTTCAAGTGGATAAAAATATAGAATGAACAGAAATACCAATGGTTTATCTGCTTGTTACTGGCAAAAAGGCCATGTTTGCCAAAGCAAACTGTAGTGTATTACAATCATAATGTGAGTTGGCATGGTATCTGAAAGGATTATGAGTTAATTTTTCTTTTTCTTTTCAATTTAATATGCATAATGCAACATAAGAACCTATATAGACACAACTATTTCCTTGATCTAATGGGTTTAGATTTCCTGATATTCTTTTAACCCTTACTTACATGTGACACTAATAAAAGCCTACCCTGAAAAAATGAGTTTAAGCTTTGCTGATTTCTTTCATTTTCATTTCAGCACACTTTTATAGAGTTCACTTTTTTGTACTTATTCTACTGAGAATACTGCACACATGCAGTTAAAATAAATTAACTGAAAACTTTTCTTCAAATGATGAAAATTTTCCTAATCCTTAATTTAATATTCTATCAAATCTTTTATTGCTTGGTACAATATTAATCATGACCAATGGACTGACTTGAAGAGTTTTGTGGACTTACTTACCAACATATTATGGACTAACACAAGGACCTCTTACTTACCTACCTATTTACCAAGCATATTACAACTTACTTACTTTTACTAATCTTACTATAACTTACTTTCATTTACTTACTACTACTTGCTTTTATTAACTTACTATTCCTTACATTAACATAGAATTACTTACTTTTACATAGTCTTGCAAACTTCTGCTTGCTTATTTTCTATTTGAAATAGTTTGCCTACTTGCTAATAACTACTTACTTAAACAAATATTTCTTCCTACAGTGTTCCTTTTTCCTAGTCCTCCTGACTTTTACTATTAAAGAAAGCTTCAATGTGCAAACTGAGGTGCAAAACAAGTTAATGTTAAAAGGCATGGGCCACTACAAAATGCATTTTGAAGTGTCTACTGTATTTCATTCAACTCTTTAACTGATGAATGAACTCTGGCTACAGAATTTAAACTTCCTTGCTGTAGAATTAATTCATCAGGGAATCAGCAATGGCAAGAAATTCTTAACATTTGCTTCTTGCTTCAGTCTGGTTGGATGCTGCTTTGCAGATAGACTGATCGATTAGCCCATAAACAACAACAACAAAAAGAAAAATGTTATGCTTGAACTGAATGAAACTACTAGAGAGAGAGAGAGAGAGAGAGAGAGAGAGAGAGAGAGAGAGAGAGATCTGGGTGTTGAGGGCAATAAAGCATCGTTTTGTATGAAACTAATTAATGAAACTCTGCTAGGTTTCTCGTTCCCTCACCTGCAAAAAACGAATGGTAAACACAGAAGTGTGTAAATGACAATGCACTGTACCAGAAGTTAAGGAAGCTGAGCATCTTCCAGTGAATTATTGAAAGCGCACAAATTACTTCCATTTATTGTACCACACTATTAAAGCAACCTGACAATGGGAAAATGCAATATGAGAGCTGAAATAAATAATAAACTGGTAATAAAAAGGCTACACAGGTTAAAATCCGCAGAGCTGTAAAACATATTCCAAAAATTTCAGACAAGGGGGAAAAAAAAAAAAAAAAAGGAAAGGCTAACATTTCAAGGAATGCAGGACAAAGTCAGATATTAAAGGGAAATTTTGTTTCATTAATTTAACATTTTTAAAGCAAAACTGCATGGAAGCGAGTAATTTGGAAGGTGTGTACAGAAATTACCTTTAATTAAAAATAAATGCACGTTTCATTAACACTATGACACCATCAAAGCTACTCTGAATTTTAATCACCCGGCTTTTAGAACCTAAAACTAACAAAGTGACATAAATTGTTTTATATATCCTCACTGAAGTAGTTTGGAGATCATTAAAAAAGTTAAATAACTCCTTCCAGCAAAACCTCAAACCATACGCTTTAACCTCAAATAGAAAGATAGAGGACTTGAAATAATTTACAGTTTACCAACAGGCCAAATTTCAGTACTTATTCACAATTACTTGGTTGCTGTACTATAATGAAATTTCAACCACAACCGGTGCTAACTGAATGCCGTCACTCAGTTTCAATCATACTTTAGTTAATATATCTATATATCTAGCCTTTACATTTTTATAAATAAACTAAAATAAATGCTATTGACATACATAATTTCTAGAAATGTGATAGCTATAATCTTATCCAAAATTTTAAGAATCTTCATCTTGCTATGTAAACAATGGCAACTCATTTGTCATATTTTACACCAAAATTTTATATTATGATACTAATTGATTACTATACTAAAAGGTTAATTTCGAGCTCTAAACAGATAAAATTACTTTTATAAAATAGTAATCAAATATCATAAACCGCATGTGTGTGTCACATGACTTCATAATTACTGATTCCTCATATTAGTAGAGATGTTCGTAAATTTCATTTACATTTTGAACACTAGCAATTTTGGTGTTTACAATTTTCATAAAATGGGGCCAGTTAACCTGGATGAGAAGCATAATAAAGGGTATAAATTTCAATTTATTCCGGTGTTTAAAACTCTGATGAAAACCACATGTATATTCATTGTTCATACTTAACCTGCATAGACACGAATGAAACAGGAGGGGAAGGGAGATTCACAGCTCAGAAACATACAGAAACTTGAAGATGTCAGCTGTTGTTTCCACTTAATCCAAAGCTATTAAATTAATAATAATAATAATGTTACATTAGTGCCACATGCCACAGAACCCCTCCTCCGTCATTAATGTACTGTCCCAAAAGAAAATGAATCCAGCAGTCAGTGCCTGATGAAAATGGTCTTGATGTCACTGAAATCTACAGTGTTATTGGAGGTGGAATTTAGTACACATACACACGCACGCATGCACACACACACACACACACACACACACACACACACACACACACACACACACACACACACACACAAAACCCCAACAAGACAATAGTAGTTAGATTGTAATGTAGCACCACAAAAAGGGATATTTCTAACATTTGTGCTCCACACAATTTCAGTCTACAGTAGGCATCAAGTTCTTTCAAATGGCCTCTTTTATAAAATGCACTGAGATAAACTTAACCCCTTCACTGCTACAAAAACATATTGCCAAAGAGTTGCACCAGGTTCTGCCAAAAATAAACCAAACGAAACTTTGCAGTACACAAGACAGTCTTTAAAGGAAAAGCTCTGTCATAAGCTGCATTCAGCCACAGAATAATTTCCATAGTTTTTGGATGCCACAGTGAAAGGGTTAAAGCAGTATGCCATTTAATTATGATAATATACTATAATTATTAATTTTTTTCTTTTGGCATAGTATGTCCACTCTAATGAGAACACTGACATTAGTATACAGTGAAATAAATTATTCAAAGTCATATTTGCTTTGCTAGAGTAATATAAACACGCACAGAATTTCTGAAAGAAAAATTGCATGTGTGCTAAAGTGTCTACCACGAATTCAAAAACTCAGTATTTATCAGCCAAGATAACTTTCACCTATGATGCTATTCACATGAGGTAAATTCATGTTTTCATTAGTATTTACAACTTCCTAAAAATTGTTAAACAAAAACTATTTAAATAAAAAAAAAACTTGAGACTTCTTCATCAGATGCTCTCACTGGTCCTGCCTGAAATACATTACTTCCAAAACTTCGTTAAAAATTAAAAATAATTTTCTCTATATTATGAATGCAGCCTAACTCATAATTCTTCCTTTATGACACGAGCACTACCAGAAACTAAGACATGTGCCATTTTCTACTTTAATTTCTTGAATTAGCTGTTAAAATACACTGGAAGCACTTAACAATCACAATAAAAGAAATTATTATGTCATTGGGTTATAGCTACAATAAATATGCTTACTTTTTCCTTGTGCACCTAGTATGCAACATCAATAAAAAAATTTGGATATGATTAAGAATATTTTCCTTCTGCAATTTAGGAGACTTCAACACATTAACATTCTCTGTGTGTTAAATAGCATTACATAATTTAGTTTCTAGGTAATCAAATTAAATATATGCTACTTCAATGGCACTATGGGAGGAGGGAGGGGGAGGTAACCACCACTAGGAGCAACTCTGAGAACTACAAGCAGTCGCAAGTCACTCTATTGAAGGACAGTCCCAAACTACGTTCACTCAATCTGATCCTGCCACAATCCCAACACAGAAAAAACAATTCATTTATGGAAATAATTATTTACTAATAACTGGCAAAATACAGGGTGAATACACTATGTGTAATGCACAGTTAATGACCAAATGTCACTGCAAACCATGCCCACTTGTGTCACTTCTACATAAAGGAAACAGTTTTTCTCTATACATGATTGTCTATCAAATAAATCAAACAAGCTTCAAGGCATGACATTTTCTCAAGTAGACTTGTCATACAGGTTAGTAACTTAATGAAAAATTAATATCATGAAGCAAAAGAAATGACCAGATAGATTTTTATTTTAAAGCACCATTTCAATTTTGCAATTCATGATTTTACACATGCAGGTACCAACTTACATTATTCCTCCCCACCACACACGACGCAAAAAAAAAAAAAAAAAAAAAAAGAATAATCCATGACTGACAAGAAGGTTAAGGCCAATAATAAGAAAAAAAAAAAAAAAAAACCTGTTAGAACATGGGTTTGCTTCAAACTATAAAATAAATGGCACAATTTGTATAAAAAAAAAGCAATGAATGCAATATAATATTTTGATTTGATGATCTGTGCAGGTTTATGGATGCAAATCAACTATGGGACAAAATGCACAATTAAAAAAAATGAAAATTGGAATTAAACCTATTTGACTAACAGTCTGAAATATAAAGCATCATAATTCTCATAGCCTGACAAGTCATGAAAGTCTAGAATGGAAAAGACACACATTCCTCAGTTTCTCTGCAATTACAAAACATGTGCCATTCAGTTAATTAAATGTCGAATGTTTTCCTTCCTTGCTATAACCAGTAAATATTACAGCAATGAATAATAAAGCCTTAGAAAACACCTTTTAAACGGGTGTTTATCTTGCATCAACTTTAATAAAAACGATAGCAAACGCTGCTTACAGAAGTCCATTTGCAAGCATTCACCCTGCTACTGCACTTATACAATTAACATCCTGAAGCTCCCCAAACAGCTCTTTTATAAAAAAAAACAACAAAAAACAAAACAGGCAGCTAACACTGCGAACAGAAGTATATTTGCAAGCATTCACCCTGCCACTGCACCTACTCAATTAACATTCTGAAGCTCTCCAAACAGATATTTTCAAACAGCTGCATGTAAGTGATCTGAAAAGCTCAAAATTTCCCTTTTCTGCATATGGTTCCACACGAAACTAGGTCAACAGTTTTGGTCATCTATGCAATCAAATACAAACAACAGCCAACATTTCTTTCCCATGCATGTATTTTTTAAAACAGCCAAATATCTAAGTAAATTAATAACAAGTAGTTGGAGAGTTTCACATGTATATACTGAAGTGAAGAAAAATTAATACAGGGTAGTGGAGGGGGCAGAGATGATCTACAAAGATGGAAAAATTCAACACTCAAAAAATATTAGCAGTGAAACAAAAACAGCACACCAGCCTTCCATAATATTAAACTAAAGGGGATTTTTAACAAAGTGCTCAGTTGAAATCTTCCATTCTCATGAGCATAATGCTCGAACCGTTATATCCTGAAAGGATTTGTGGCTGTTTCTATGCAGTTGATCAGTAAATTTATTTAAAAAAACTGCACTAGGGAGAGCATACAACAGTTTTAACCCTGCCACTTAAGGGGCTAAACTTTGTCTTAGCTGTTAATACATTTACACTCAGCCACATACTTGTAAAAATAAATACAATAGCTGTGAATCAGAAATGGTCTCAAAATATATGAAACTGAAAACAGTTCTCATGTTTCCTATAAAAATTGTAGTTTACAAAATTCTGAAATGTTTTGTATGCAAACATTAAAGTGCTCAAAAACAGTGCAAAAATGGTTTTAAACTGACACTCTTGACTTCCGGGGAGGAAAACAGTTCCATAATGCAGCATGAAATTACAATAATAAATACTTGGCACTGCCTATTATTGTAAGGTTAACTGGTGGGATGTGTGGTAGACGGATAAATTTTATCTCACACAGGAGAATCAGTTGGCCTGTAAATAGTGCTTCGCACAGGTTAATAAATTACAGAACATCTAGTTTTCAGACATGCATTTCTGCAATTTCAAACAATTACATAATCAACGAGGACAGCTGTTGTCAGTTTCACTAAAAAAATGCTCAACATCAAAATCTGAGTGAAATATGCTTATGATACAGAGTACATCACATGAAACCTGCTAAATCCAGTGATTTTAACATGTTGCAATGGGCTAATGATCAGCTAAATGGAAAAGCAGTAATGTGCATTTACAGAAAAACAAGTTAATGGTAAAATTGCAAAATTAACATGAAAATTTATTTGCGGAGGATATTACTAATTAGTGGTGACTCAGAAATTTCAGAGAAACAACATACTTGATCAATAATCACAAGATGATAAACACTATCCTATGAAATTACCACACAAATACACTGAAAATGAAAGTACAACAAAGCATGAACTAAAGTTTACATACAAAGCACTAATGCTAAATTAAACAAAATATGTAATATTTTGTATGTCTGTAATACTGCAACAGACAACAACAATTCAGATGTAGAAGTTAAGCTTTTTAAAGGGCTCTGAACAGAATTCCCTGAACTGTAATGCAAAACATTCAAAATTCCTCCGACTGAATTTTGCCAGCAACATTTTAAAGTAGGCTATAAAGTACAAGCATGCTTTAGTTATGTAAAGAAAATTAGAAAAACAGTAGCACTTCTAACCAGAAATTACGCTACGGTCACTATTTTCACAAAATGCGACGACTTAATCCAAAATGTGAGAGAAAAATGAGTGTCCTTAGCAAAATGGCACCAGCTGTTTAAATATCAACCCATAAAGCAGATTCTGTTCTGGCTTTTCTATTTCTGTGAAAACTAGTTTCCAAAATTCTGGCCACAATTCGCACTCCACTAATGTCATTTTCTGAATCTTTAAGGTATGTTCCAACAGCACCTGTTGGCTCCACACAATCCCCCACCCCCTCATACACTCTATAAAAACAATAGAGCACTCCTTAAAGGGTGGGGTAAGAGATTATAGAGGCTAGAGGGATTAGACCCCTTTCCCCACTCAAAGTTCAAGTTTAAACCTGAGTCAACTCAGAAATCCACAGCATCTACGGCATCCCCCCCGGCTATAAACATTAGTTTTCCACTGATGTCCAAAGTGTTGTTGGTGTGAACGATTCACTTGATGCAACGATTTTCTGAGCGACAAAAGCGGCTAACTTTTTAGCCCCCCCCATTTCAGCATTTTTTGAGCCAGCTTAAACTCTGCTTTCAACTGCCACTGCTGGGGTCTTGATCACCTGTAGACAAATGGAATGAGATTGGTTACCAGATTTTCATTTCCAAGTTCTTCATTTTGGTTGTTGCCAGTTGCAAGCAATAGGAGTGACTTCCAAATAATGGGGGTAAAATACAGATTGTCAGTATTGCAATTTGAAGAGGTATAACATTTTGATGCTCTCAAGAAAACCTAAAGCTTTTTTTGTTGATGAAAGGAGCAATTTTCTCAGTCTAGACAGGCACTGCTTAAGTATCCGAGAGAGTCAGTAAAGACAAGGAGGAACTGGGTATACCTGGGGAACATCCTTTTGTGCTCATCCAAGCATGTTTTGATACTGCGAAAGGTATTACCGATGTAAACTGTGGTGCCAGCTGAAGCAGAAATGCGCATTTTGTACACACCAGGAACATTGAGGCTAATAATGTCCCTGGTGTGTACAAAATTCCTATTTCTACTTCTGCTACTAGTACAGTGAAACCTCCGAATAATGATCACTGCTCGGACCAGGAGAAAGTGACCATTGTTCGGAGGTTAGGCCTAAGTTAAAATTGCTTGGTCGTTACGTTTGTGCAAAAGCAGAATAAATATATGAAGCTTATGCACAATAACGAAAATGTTGCAATGCTTTTTCCAAATGCTGACTGCTGAATATAACAAATAAATAATTCATGGTGTAGAGAATTTTAAGAAGGCAGTGTCTGAAGTCCTGTGTTAAACAGTCCTTAGAACTAGCAATCGAGAGATTAGGGTTAGGGTATGCTATAGGAAAGAAAAGGAGAAAAAAATGTTAGATAGTAAAACGTAATTGCGCAGTTAGCTGCCTGCATGCCGTAAAGCAAGAACAGAGCCCACAGAGACCAAACCAAGACCCATTGCCTAGAACGGGCAAAATTCTAGGTCCCATCAACCGGCCCCTGTGGGTAATTGAAACATATATGGAACCTGCAGCTCGTCCGATGTCGAACTAAATTTTTAACTCCTCTCTTTTCATTTAAGCATACCACTGTACCACCCATAATCCAACCCAGGGGCTATGCTACTGACTGCATTCTTCACAATTTGGGAGGGGGGGGTGACGATATAAAATATAAAATACGGTTTGGTGAAAATATTGATTACCTTTTCGTACTGTTATCACGTTTTGTTGGAGGGGGGGGGGTTGAATTTGGTGAATGAGTTGACAAAAACAAAAAAAAAAAAAAAAAAAAAAAAAACCCAGAGCAACTGCTGCAACCCATTATGCCTTTAGCAATAAATAATCTTTGTCTTTATCTTATCCTCTTGCTGAAGTACTGAAGGAACTATGTAAAATCCAAGGGACAGTATGTTGGTTAGCTCTACTTTCGGGCCGACTGGGATGTCCATTACCGCTCTTAAGAGCTTTCATTGTTCAGAGGTTATCACTAATGTTAATCCTATGGAAGCTGTTCGGTACCAACCAAAACTTAATGTTCTTTGGAGGTTGCATTGTTTGGAGGTGTCTGTTAATGGAGGTTTCACTATATTATAGTTTACATGGGCAGCACTTTTTGCAGAATTCCTAAACACTTGGCTGAGTACAAAAATGATGTCACAAAGGTAGACCTAATCCTTCCTTGGCTTTACTAACTTTCTCAGATACTTCAGCAGTGCCCCTCTGGACTAATAGTAAGAAAATTCCTCCTTAATTCAACAATAGGGCTTCACGTTTTTGCGAGACCATTGAAATATGTACCTCTTCAAACTGCAATGTCGGCAGTCCGCATTTTATCCCCATTATTTGGAAATCACCCCTATCACTAGGCAACAACTGAAATGAAGAACTTGGAAATGAAAATCTGGCAACCAGTCTTACCTCATTTACTTACAAGTGATCAAGACCCCTGAAGGGTTAAAAGCTCTACCGTTTTTCTAATTTTCTTTACGTAACTAAAGAGTGTTTGTACTTATAACGTGCATTTGTTTGTTATGTGTGAACTGCCTTCGTATTAACATTTTTCAGAAATTGACCATTGCAAATTTTACTAAAATAAGCAGAAAATGTTACACCAGGAAGAAACTACAAGTTGATCATATTTTGCCGATCTGCAAAGTGTGCATCATCCAATATTCAACAGTATGCAACCAAACAGATGTAGATACCTAATAATGCATACAAAAAAGGTCTATCTTGTTAAAGAAAGCTGCACTGGGAAATCAAGGGGCCTTGAGGAATAAGATTATACTGTCTTTCTGGTTCAAAACTTATTATTTATACTGCTGATTCACGATTACTATCAAACTGGCAATGATAGAAGTAAAATCTCATATCAAAACTGCCTCTTCTGCTGTTGAAGGGTAACTCTAGCACAGCAGCTTGTTTACTGCATATCAATGAACAAACATGTCAAAAAGATTTGGAAGATCTTATCTGTACACTGATGTTGTCTAAAAAATCAGAAATCTGATAAATGGAAATGTTTCTTTTTAAAAAAAATTATATATATATATATATATATATATATATATATATATATATATATATATATTCAGGGTTTTATTTTCACCATGAGCAACTTATCTGGATATAAGCAGTCACCTGTCCCTAATTTAAGTCCACTGGTTGAACAGAAGGGACAGAGCAAGTACCACAAGACAAGACAGATCACCCATATACTTCATTTGAGACTAATTCCACCAAACACAGACAAATGATCAGAAGCCAGAACCTCAGACTACTCTGTCACCGAGATGCCAAAGTTAACATCCCAAAGTTTATTACTTAAAAGAGTAGAAATTACTGTCACCAACAATGTTGCTGCATGATTCACAACAATAGAATCATTTAAAGACCCAGACAAACTCCTCATATTGAGTTTGAAAGCACAACTACAAAAACACTATAAGTTACTTCTCAATTTATCATCTGTGCAGGTTCTACAGCTTAACATCTGAATCTCCATGACACAAATTTAATGTTTTGGACATATGCACTTCCAAATGCAACCTGGTTTCTCTCATTCTCTATGTTCACAGTTTGACTTTTTTCTGACTTGGGTAAAAAATTTTTAGACGAACTTATCTATCACAAAAGAGAAAATATTTTACTTCACTGGCTTTAAACTACATGATTAACAATTATCTCTCACAAATCAGAAACAAACAGAAACCTCAGAATTATTCCACTTCTCTGGACTAAAAGATGACAATTTGAGCATCCCACTTAAATTTTAATCATCAGCATTTAAAAGACAATACTGTTTTAACACCTCAGAAGCACAGGAAGTTCTATTTTGCTTACCTTTGTACCAAAACACTGCATAATGCTGCTATCATCACAGCAATAGCGCATCTTTTTTCTAGAACAAGCAAGGAAACTTACCTAAAGGGGAAAAAAAAAGTTTGGTAAAATATCCTTAATAGTTTGGTAAACACCTATTTATATACAGTAAAATATTAAAATGAAAAACCAATATTATAGAAACTACACAATTGCAATGAGAAATGAAATGGATATACAAAGGAGCATTACTTCAATAATAATACATCACTGAATCCTTTCCCTTATGTTTAATTTTTTTTCATGAATTCAGTAAATGCAACCTATATACTGTGTGTGTGTGTGTGTGTGTGTGTGTGTGTGTCAGCGTGCGTGGCAATAATATTAAACTTTCCAACAAAATACATACAATAGAATGGACCTTATCCTTAAACTGAAACTTATAAAGGACCGTACAAGGGTTGTCTCAAAACAACACAGAATGTTTTTGTAAAAAAAATATGTGTATTTTTAATTATCAGGGAAGTAGTCACCTTTTTGAAATACTGCCCATTGCATCAAATACAGGTGTCCTAACATACCCCCCTCACTTTTTTAATGTCTTCTGGAATTCTTCTGAAATGCTGTTGTAGCACCCCTGCCCACTGAGTTGTTGATCAGTCTCAAATTGTCGTCCCCGTAATGTCTTTTTTAAATGGGGAACAACCAGAAGTCACATAGTGATAAGTCTGGACTATATGCCGGTTGGGGCATCAACTTAATATTCATTTTCTGCAAATAAGAAACGACAGAATTCGCCATGTGCAACCTAGCATTGTGCCGCATATACACTATCTACCAACAAGTAATTGGACACCCCTGCAATCGACGATATCTGCGGTACTGATACACGTCACGGCCGGCTCCATTAAATATCGTGTGACAACCAGTCGCATGCAAGATGCCACTCAGTTCGGAGCTCTCTGATTTCGAGAAAGGTGTAATCGTCGGGTATCACAGAAATGGCCGATCCATACGTGGCATATCCAGCGAGTTGAAGTACCCAAAATCGACAGTGGCCTACGTGATTGGCAAGTGGAAGATGAGAGGTGACTGTCGGAATGTGCCCCGACCCTGCAGACCCACAAAACTAGGAGTTAGAGACCGACGGGTGCTGGCCAGAGAAATTCGGAAGAACCGCACCAAATCGATGGGCCACATCCGCGAGGAGTTTCAACAGGCATCCGGGAATGTTCTTTCGATGAATATCATCCGTAAGGAAGCCCATCTGCTCGGTTATCATGGACGTGCTGCCGCCCACAAGCCTTTGATCACCAAGTCCAATAGCGCTGTTCAGCTAACGTGGTGCAAAGAACGTCGAAAGTGAATAGTTGAACAGTGGAAACAGGTTCTCTGGAGCGACGAATCAAGGTTCACCCTCTACCGTTCGGATGGCAGGGTCTGGGTTTGGCGTCTGCCTGGAGAACGCCTCCTGCCGGAATGTATTGTGCCAACTGTGAAGTTCGGCGGCGGTGGAATTATGCTATGGGGGTGTTTCTCCTGGTATGGCACGGGTCCCTTGGTCGCAATTCCTGGTAGACTCAACGCCGAGACCTACTGCACCATTTTGGATGACCATGCGCTTTTTATGTTGTGGCAGTTTTACGGGGTGGACCCCTGTTACTTTCAGGATGACAATGCCACCTGTCATGTTGCGAGGTCCACCATGGCTTGGTATGGTGACAATGGGGTTAAATCGAATGGACTGGCCTGCGCAGAGCCCGGACCTTAACCCTATAGAACACCTCTGGGACGAGTTGGAGCGTCGACTTAAGGGGTGCCCCCACCGTCCGAAATCGGTGAAGGAACTGACCTGTCTTCTCCAAGCCGTGTGGAAGAAAATACCGCTAGCCGTCGTACAGCGCCTGGTTGAGAGTATGCCCCGGAGGGTCGCAGCTGTAATCGCCGCTCGTGGAGGCTCCACCAACTATTGAAGGTGAATAAGCTTCGTTTTCCTTTGCTATCACAGGTGTCCAATTACTTGTTGGTAGATAGTGTATAAAGAATTGGGGAACGTCAAGTTGAACAAACTCGTTTCATGCCTAAATGCTCGGTTAAAATCTTGTGAATTGATGTTTTTGAAATATGAACCATATCCTCGATATCTCTAATTGATAGGTGTCTGTCTTCCCATGTAATAACACCTATTGTATTGATTACCTCTGTAACACTCATTGAAGGTCTTCCTCCATGCGTGATTAAAGCCGCCGACTCACGACCATCCAAACATTCTTTATGCCATCTGTCAATTGTTGATTTTCCTAGACATTCATCTTTATAAGCCTCTTGCATAAGATGGAAAGTCTCTCTGACAGATTTCTTAAGTCTACAGCAAAATTTAATGGCGCATCTTTGTTTTTCTTTCACATCCATTTTTTCGAAAACTGCGCGAAAACACCTGTTAGGGGTTCACGAAACAACGCTTATTAAACTGCACATTACCGATGGCGCGTGCGTGATAAACAGGTGTGGCCAGTTGCTATAGTTACTCGAATGACTAACGTTTTTTTTTTTTTTTGAGACTCGTGTGCCAAGGTCAAATGGAGCATTGCACATTTTTTACAAAACCATTCTCTGTTCGTTTGGAACAAGCTATGTAATTACTGCACAAACAATTTGTTCTGTACATACATTTTACCCACCATCACCATAACTCTTGATTTGGTTTTTGAAATAAAGCAGCCACCAGTCAATTCAAAATTATTACTAAATGACAATTTTAGCAACCCCAAAACACAAATTTTACAATAAATAACATTGTCCATGACATGATACGCATTAAGAGATAAACTGACGAAATAAAAGTAATAATGAGTACCTCAGAACAAAGATACCTTACATTTCACATGGAAAAAAAAAAAAATGTGTATCACATTAAAGTCGATAATCCATATCTCTCACCCGCCGCCCGTTTAGTCATTCTCAGCACAAGTCAGACGCTTCAGAATTGATAAATATTTCAATATTTCAACGTTGGTGGTACAACAGCCCTTGAAAATGCAAACACAATAATTCACTTCCTCCCCCCCCCTTCCCGCCCGTGCAACATCGACCAATTTTCTGATACATACCATTATACAACATCCCCAACCAAAACAGAACACACAGCGAAATTGGTACATTTGTACTAAGAAAACATGATATGGTAGGCAACCTAACAAAATGCCCAGAGAACCAAATGAGGGAATAATGAAATATTTACTTAGATAACTTGAAAATTACTTCACTCCGGAGCGGAAATTCGAGGTCAATGTAATTTACAAGTTTGCTGAATCTACGTCGCAAGAAACAGAATTACACTGAAATTTTCGTTCTGTCTAACTTCCGTTTTCGAAAATTGCTTCATACACAGTTACAAGCTGAAATACAAACATGAGTGCAATAAAATGATATTTAACAACAATACTTGTAAGAGTGATTATCGCATGGGGGAAAAAAAAAAAAAAACGATTACGGGAGAACTTTTTACTTCGTCTAATTTCCGTTTTCGAAAGTTTTGCAACACAAAATACCGTCCTCAGACGATCTACCCCCTCCCCCTTCTATCTTTAGTTTTGCATCGATCTCTAGAAAGACCAAAACGATGACGAGAAAGGCGGAATTCCACGAATCCGCAGAAGAATCTCATGTTTTTTACAAACACACACACACTTTTATTACCTTAAAGCACAGTATTTCTAACTGATTATTTACTTACTGTTGCCGTAACAAACTTCTCCATTTACTGCGATCTTGACACACAACTCGGGCTTAACTGGGGTTTTTTGGGGTTTTTTTTTTTACCATCATAATGCAAATACTGAATTTTTTTTTTATTTTTTTTTGTAATTCTTGTTTAAAGCATGTGTTTAAGAGTAAGTCACTGCAATCACAAAACTTATGTACGTAGTATCCTTTCACAAAGGCAGTCGGATATGCACCCTGGTTACGTCAAGAAAAACTGGAAAAAGACTCCGAATGTTTACAAGTGATCAAGACTCAAGCTAACTTGACAGTTTTCTGGGTATTTTTTTCTTTCTTTAAGTTTTCTTAACGTAACTAGCGTACATATCAAACTACTTTCATTTATTTGTTACGTTTGCGTCACAAACTTCTTGTTTGTAACTCTTCATTTTAGTGTGCTACAAATTTTGCAGATATATTCCTGAACCATTTCAGCATGCAAAAGATTTGTGAAAATATCAAAATCTACAGTTTCAGCAACTCATGTTAATACTTCTTTGTGTTAGATTTGAACTGTGGTTGTGATGTTGCGAGGCTTAGGGAAGCACTTAGACATGAGAGACAAAATAAAAACAGCACAAAAACAAAATAACCATGTGTAGTTTTGGAAAAAACATTCCCACTTTTAACCATTGTCACCTATTAAAAATTCAACAGTTCGCCATTTTTATTCCTGGGTTTAAAGCCTAAATATTCACTACAAAAATTTACAGCCTACGAAAAATTTGCTTTCACCCTACACTCCCGAACTTCAGCTACACCTCACTCAATTTTAAATTCCTGGATGAACCCTCACATGCGTTGACTGTGACGTCACACAAGGTCCATGGATTACTTATTCTCTCACCGAACATTTTTCTACAGCATCACATCTTCACATCAGAAATAAAGCGATTCCCACGGAACAATAAGATTTCACGAACATGCTGCTAAATATTTCACGGCAGCGGTAGTACTTTTCTACTTTATTCAGGCCATATTTAAGTCTCACGAAATATAATGTAAACTTGAAGAGCAGCAAAGCATTTGTTTTCTTCTAAGATCTCTTAAGACCCACTTTATTCTCGCAGTATGAATTTAAATTCACAATGCCCGATTTTTTTTTTTTTTTTTTTTGCCCGTTGTTTTTGTAACGTGCATAAAAAAATAACACAAATCCTCTTCAAGGAACTTCTAAAAGATCAAAACCTGCGGCGCAGAGTGTCAGAACATTTTAAGAAAATTTTGTTCCTTCACGTTATGTAAAATGCGCATTTGTGCGGTCAAAAAAGAAAAAGAATATATTCACTTTGTTCAGAACTTGTGTTTTATATTCACATTTATCTTACTCATCAAGAATGATGACTAAGAAAAATGTGAATGTAAAAATCTTTTCCTTCCCTGGAACCAGTAGGCCTAAACCCCCCCCCCCCCCCCAAAACAGTGCCTAGCATTCCAGCGCGTTAGCATTGTTCACGATGACGTCACCGCCGACTAACTTTAAAATAATAGTATATTTAATTAATAAATAAATATATTTTATACATATATTTTGATGACATCCAGGCTTTAAATTATATGAAAAAATTACAGAAAAACATTGTTTGTTTGGAGGTTTAACGACTACCGTGCGCGACTAGATTAGCTATAAAAGCAGTCGTCCGTCCCTAATTTAGGGTTACTGGTTTCAGGAAAGAGAAAGAGCTAGTGCCTTAAGACAAGCACAACATCCATGCCTCAATGGGATTCAAACCCGGAAGAATGGCCAGAAGTAGCACTTCGACCACTGCACCACCGGGACGGCAAAAACAACAAAACAACGAAAAAAAAACAAAAAACATTGCACTCTTCATTAGCATACTTTACTTGCTTTTGTAGAAGACATACGACAATGTTGGGCACAACTGTTACGGTCTTTAAAGTAATTCAGGGGGTGATCAAAAGAGGAGTGGAAACCCTGCAAACGGTAAAAAAAAAAAAAAAAATGAACTTTTAAACTTTCAAGAATTCAATTTTGAATAAAAATGTCCAGAAAATCACGTTGAAATTTTATCTTAACATAATGTCGCCTCCTCCCATGAGTGTTCAATAAGCCCATCTAGAACGGAGGAGAGTTAGCAATACAGAGATGAGTTCCTTCCTTTTGTGACTTCACCATTAGGTTACGTTACCTGGTACATAGCTGTCGTGTTTGACGTCACACACAACAGCGTCGGAAACCAATCAGGATCCTTGGTTTTCGCGTGACGTCACTAAAGGAGGGAACTCATCACTCTAATGCATTGCATCCTTACTTTCTGGACTGCCTTGGTTTCATGCAATGTAGATACGCGATTAGTTTTGGAATGGCAGACATGGGCGTAAAGTAGCCGCCCAGCGTCATGTACAAGTCACGTAGCAAACGGAAGTCAAGTCAGAAGAATTAATCACATTGTCAACTTGGCCCTGATATGAAGTAACTATTAAAAAGGCTATCTCACGCTTTGCCTCGATGCTATGTAATTATGGCTGTCCATCATGTTAGCACAGTACGCAGGGGGTAAATAAATACCTATGCACCGGAGACACGTATTTGCTTTCAACAGCAGACACTGTGAACAAACTTCTGACCTACTTTGTTACTACATTTGGTGATATGTCTACAAGTAAATGTTCAGTTAAACAGTTTTTTTTTTTTTTTTTTTCAGTATGTATAATTTAACTACGGTCAACACCTAAATTCATAAAATCGTCAAGAACTTGTGTCCAACTTGCACAATAGCTGCTGTTCAAGTAAAAAAAAAAGAAAAAAGAATGAACTCTACTCTTGAGGTACTGGAATAAGAAAGTTAGTGGTAGTGTTCTTTCCGGGTTAATGACCCCCCCCTACACACAATCCATGGGTATATAACAGGTGGAACAAACACACCACCCATGTCTCTAATTCAGGCCTCGAACAGGGTCCCTGCTCGAGCCAGAAACTCGGGTCTCTGACCACTCTCAACCGGGTGGCAATATGGCATTTCACAGAGAAGGCTCGTTGCTTGTTAACTGAAAACTCACTTGGTGTAACATAAATCAGCAACTAAAAACGTATCTTCAAAATTACTTTGTATTTCATGAACATCGAAACCGAAAGGTCTCAGGAGTCAACGATCAAATGAGGTGAACAATAGTGGAAGAATGGTTTCGTGTTTCTTCTGGTTTAACCACGGCCGTCCAGAAATTTGCTATTACGTAAGTAGCTAGAAGAGTCCCCTCATTCAGAGACGTCACGGGAAATCCAAAACTTTCAGTTAGTTTTCAGCACTGGCGTGTATGACTTTTAACAAGACACCAAAGTACCAGTCCATGTAATCTGACCCTGACATCCATCACGAAAGAAGGGAACTCATCTCTGTTGCCATGGCCTGCTTTCTTCTAGACTAGAGGCCTTGATTTAGCGATCACCATGAACAACTGAAAGGGCTATATAAGCAGCTGCCCGTCCCCAATTTGGGGCCACTGACTCCAGGGAAAGGAGAAAGCCAGCTCGGTAGGACACAACACACTACAATGCCTTATCCGGGACTCGAACTCAGACGACTAGCTAGAAACCAGCCGATTCCGACCACTTGGTCAGAGAGGTAGCTATGTAATCATTCTAGCGACATGAACCGGACCTACTTCAGCAGTTGGGGGCCATCCTCATCTTATGTTATGTGCATGTATAATTCAAAGAAGGTACCCGCGTCAAGCTCACAAATCAGGCAATAAAAAAGTTTTCATATTTTTCCAGTAGTTAAGAGTGATGTTTTAAATCGATTTATTTCAAAAGCTTGGATGCGGCGTGTTTATCACGCGATTTCCGAGGAGCGCGATTAGTCGACCGACAAATCCTCTTGCAAGCAAGTTCCAGAACCATATTTGTCTTTTGTTGACTCTGCAGCTGCATATCATCTATTGCTTAATTTTTCTCCTTTGTGCTAATAACCCCTCTTTTTTTTTTTTTTTTTGCTTGCACCTTTAAGCAATCCCCCCCCCCCCCGAGCGTTGGTGCTTATTGCCGTGATGCCTTTTTTACGTAGGCAAAGTAAGAATAAAAGAAAAAGAAAGCTGTAAAATCTAGCTGCTATTCTAAAAGCAGAAGTGAATGAATCTCTATTTGCAGGGTAACAAGTTGATAAGCGCCTACAGGATTCAATTACCGCTGAATATACCACATTGGTTGTCTTTCGTGGGGTGTTTCAGTTTACATTAGCAGATGAACAATGGGGTCCAGAGCATTTCATTGTTTTACAATCACCATACGTGTGTAAACAAATCAAAAGCTTATGGCAACTGTGGAAGTTTTGGTTATTTCATTCATATGGCCTACTCAGTAGCCACACTGGGAGCACACACAGCATCAGTATAAGGTTGGTGTCAATTATTCTTCCTTCGATTCTCGTGCTACTTTCGAAAACAAACTTCTTTTTGGTACCAATTATTTTCATTTGCAGTGCATTCTCCGAAACAATGAAAACCTCAACTGAAATTACACAATGCTTTCCGCAAGAAAAATATCTTAGTGTACACGTTACGTTCTCCGTGATTTTTGAGATACAAGTGAAAAAACGTGAAAAATAAATGGGGAGGGGGATTTACTGTTATCATTTATCAACCATTATCAGTCCACTGCTGGGTGAAGGCCCCCCCCCAAGTTTCTTCCACAACTGTCTGTCTAGAGCCTGGTCTCCATGTTACTTTGGCATGCTTTCGAATTTCATCCATTAATCTCCCATGTGGTCTTCTGTCCCTTGGAATCTAGTCTAAAATTTCGCTTGTCCATCGGTGGTCCGTCCTTCTGGCAACATGTACAGCCCGTTGCCATTTCAAGGATTTAACTCTGATCATGATGTCTTCCACTCTTGTCATTTTCCTTATCTACGAGTTCCTCTTCTTATCTCTCCTGGTTACACCAAGCATGCACCTCTCCATGCTGCTTTGAGTTGTCTGCAGCCTTTGTATGTCTTTTTTAGTTAAGGTCCATGTCTCTGCTCCATATGTAAGCCCTGGAAGGATGCATTGATCAAACACTTTTCCTTTAAGGCATAACGCTCTTAAAAATGGTACTGTTTCTTCCAAAAGCTCTCCAGCCAAGTTTTATACGCCGATTCATTTCTTCATCAATGTGACACTTGTTTGATATCTGTAGTCCAATGTAAATGTACGTATCGGTTATCGCCAGCTTTTCTCCATCAATCGATAAATCTTCATTTCTTGAAAACGCATCGTACATCAGTTTTGTCTTCTGAAAGTTCATTTTTAATCTCACTTCTTTACTTTTGTCAGCAAGTTCCTGGATCATACTCTGCAGGGTAGTTGCAAAAGTGACTACATCATCAGTAAAACGAAAGTGAGTTAAATAATCTCTATTAATCTTTATCGTCTTGTTTTTACAGTTCAATGATTGAAAGACACCTTCCAATGTGGCATTGAATTAACGAGTTTGGGAGATATGGTGTCACCTTGTCTCACTCCCTTTCCAATTTTTATTGGTGCTGTATCCTCAAATAGCCGAAACTTTGCACTTATATTTTCGTAGATGTTATTAAATAATGCTCATGTAAGCATCTTCAATACCACAGGATTTCAAAGCTGTTGTAACTGCTGATGGTTTAACGGAATCAAAGACCTATTCATAATCAATAAAAGCCATGCATAATGGGGGATCATATTTAATGTTAGTATATCTAAAATGAAATACAAAACATTTCAAGATCTTTGAGACCTTAATCTTCGCTTCAAATTTCAGTCAAATTTTCTCTTAATAATAGCAATAAAGTGCTATTGTGTTATGTTCTCTGCCTCGATTGTAAAATAACATCCCGTCTGACATATTACACTGGGGAAAAAAAGTCTGTTTGAAACAACAAAATAGTTTTGTTGAGCTGTTTTGTTGATTTATTTTGTTGCTTTAGCCAAACTGTACCGGAATTGTTTTGTTGGCAACACAAAATTATTTCGTTGGCTATATTTTGTTAATTCAACTATACGCCAAAGCGCACGTGAGTACTAGTTACTCCATACGTGCACTACAGACTACCACTGACCAGAAGATCCGTTTTGCGCTTAAGATTTCGTTTTGAATTATGGCTGACGGCGAATTTTTATTTGCGATCGGTTCCTGATAGCAAATAAAAATGTGCACATGAGGTAATGATAAGAGTTGTAATTTATGCATAGTGCTTGACTTCATGTATAGGCTATATACACAGGGTGTTTCAAAATTCGTGCGGCAACCAAAGATTGCATGGTGACAGTACCCTGGAACATATATAGAACGTTAAGAAAAATATTACGTTTTTTTTTGTTTGTTTTTTTTGTCTAACCGAAAATGTCAATAATTTGTTTCATCAAAAAGCTAAGGAAAACATTTAAAAACAAATCACATTTATAAACATGTTACACACGCACCAAAATAGAGTCAATACATCGTTATGTCAAGTATAAATCGTCCGTGAACATGCCAGATGGTAATAAACCGATCTTCAAATGCTGAATTCGCAGATAAGAATTTACTCGTAAGAACCGGTTTAGCCAAGTGGTTAGCACGCCCAGCTCCTAAACTGAAGGTCTCAGATCGATAAAATATATCAGTAGAACCACAAAAGTTTTGTTTCGGGTCCTCGTTGATAACTGAAGGTCTCAGGTTCGAATCGGCTCGGTGAGTTTTTCGCTGGCTCTGAAAAAATTTCCTCGTGACGTAACACCGTCCGAATTCATTTAAACACCACTAGAAAATAAATACGGCGGGGGGGGGGGAGGGGGATTGACGGACACCCAGGGTCGGAGAGCACCGACATAGTGTTGCCATCGGAAAAAAGTTTAGGGAAAGTGGCCCAGCTACATATCTCTAAATTTTGTTGGAGCAAGAAGTAACTGTGCCACGATAACAATATGTTTGGTTGTAGCAACAAAACGTTTTATCACGACAACAATACATATTGTTGGATCAAACAAATTCCCAAAAATCGACCTAGGCATTTTGTTAAATGAACAAAACGTTTTATCATGATAACAATACATTTTGTAGAATCAACAATAATTTTCAGCAAAATACATTTGTAAATTCAACAAACATTTTTGTTGACTGCATTCATATTGACAAACGTTTTTGGTTGATTCAACAATTTTTTTTCTGAGTTAACAAAACGTTTTTCTCAGTGTAGCCTTCCGCTCACGAAGGGTACTTACTGGCTGCGCCCATGATCTTCCTCTTCCAATATTAATTACGCGATGCCAAACTCTACGAAAGCATGACGCAAAATATCGAATAACAAATCTATACCATCTCAACCAACCACGCATAATGACTTATTATAATAATTAATCGAAGTAGTTTCGTCAACGGTAAATCATCACATGAAAATCCTACGGCGCCGAATCTGATGGAAAATATTGGTCAGTGTGATTGTAGGAGGATTAAAGTATTCACTCCTATTAACGCTAACTTCGCGCAGCAGTTGCGATCGATAGATGCACTCTTCTTTTCAATCCCGCAGAGCTATGCATCCCCCGCAGAGAAAGCGTAAAAAGAACAGGAACTGGCGGCGGGGGGGGGGGATGCCAAAGTAGTGGAGGTTCACAGCTCCAAGGTATGCATGTAGCCAGGCGGAAGAACATTACGACAAGTCGTTAACATTCCCTCTAAGTGGTCAAACCTTCTCTTCCCTACACCCAAATCTTGATGAGTCGCTAGTTGTACTTCTCTAGTCATCGAGCAGACTGAAAAACGAGGAACAACTACGCAATACAAAGCATAATAATTACGCATAAAATAAAAACCACTTACAAAAAATTGCACGCAGTACATTTCAATTTTCCTTAGACTAACCTCGTACCGGCTGCACAACAACAAAATATACAGAACGGTGCAGAAATCACCATAGTGTCACAAATAATTATAATGTGTTTCCCCATTTAATTTATTTATTAAACGCGATACGTGGTTTACCTTCATAAATTGGTTTCACCCACGTAGAAAATTTACGATATTACAGTTACAAACGTGTGCCTAATTAATTCATGGCACGTAGTATATTTATACATTTCGCGAAGTTAATCATTTTTACGACATAATTTACCAGAACACATTAACTAGACTCTTCCTCTCACACAATTACATCTATCCATATTAAGCAGTAAAATTTCAGAAATCATTCCGAAACAGGTTCGAGGAAAATCGTTCTGCAAGCCAGGCTTTTTATTAAACAAGCTTTGAATAACAGAAGCGTATTTATTACTGCATATTTCAGATAGCAAAGCTGGTGGGTATTTTTTTTTTTTAGACTGGAAATTGTTCATGGTAGTCTTCGAACTCCAAAGAGAATGAAAAAAAATCATTTTTTTTTTTTTTTGCGGTGAACGAAAAAAAAATTGTTCTTATTACATATTTTAGATATTACCAACGCTGGTGGGTATTATTATTATAGATGATTCCACACAACGTACCAAGTCTGCGAAGAGGCATTTCTTTCTCTCAGTTGTCCAGGAACTTCCTTACTATCCTACTGGAAATTGTTCATGGTAGTCTTCGAACTCCAAAGAGAATGAAAAAAAAAATCTTTTTTTTTTTTTTTTTTTTCGGTGAACGAAAAAAAAATTGTTCTTATTACATATTTTAGATATTAGCAACGCTGGTGGGTATTATTATTATAGATGATTCCACCTCTTCCTGAGGTTTATCTCTTCCTTTCGGGACGGGTACGACGTACCAAGTCTGCGAAGAGGCATTTCTTTCTGTAGGTGTACGGTTGAAGGTCTAGTGTCTGTACAGAGATGTGAATGGTCTTAGGTACAACTGTGGCTGATATTACTATGGGAACGGTGGTGACGTTCTCCATATGCCACATTTCTTTGACTTTGTATCGTAGGACGTTAAATACTTTGACAGCTTTTCTCCGTGCGTCTTCTGGATGCTGCACGTGTTGGGCACGGGTAATGAGGTATGTTGACTTCTCCTTGTCGACCGGGACAATGTCGGGCCGATCGTGGGGGATGATCTTATCTGTTTTGATCGATCTGTCCCAGTACATCTTGCGGGTGTTGTTCTGTAGGAGTGTTTTTGGTTCATACTTGTAGTAGGGGACAGGCTCAGTTGTAATGAGGTGGTACTTTCTTACCAATTTCTGATGGACAATCTTGGCGACTTGATTGTGCCTCGAGTACTCTGTTTGTTGAGGACTCTGCACCCTGCTGTGATATTCTGGATGGTTTTTAGCGCTCGATGGCATTACCGACATGTGTCGCTTTCCACTGACGCGTCCTTCAGGATATGCTTCCGGTAGTTTCATCCGTTTGTTAACCACATGGTCCAATTGCAGACCGTTGTAGTGCCATCGTAGGACTTTCTTGCCCCAAGCTTCTTCTTTTGGCTCCCTCGTTCCAATCTCGATCTTCTGAGTAGAGAGATTATTATTATTCTGTACGTTTCGCAAAACACACACACACACACACACACACACACACGATGACAGGTCCTCAGTCCATTATTCTACAGACGAGAGATGATTTCTGATAACAGCAACTGGCATTGAATGTTTTTAAATAAAATCAAGGCAATTTCAGGGATTTTTACACTGAGATACCAATTTATTGGGTGCACCTCTCACTTCGTCAAATACGCGGTTAATGGCTCGGTCAAACACAAAGGACGTCACGAGAACGTGGTGTGCGTATACTAAAAATCGGGCAAACTAGCTCGTCGAGTATCGATTACCTTTCAGCTGAGAGTCGAGATGGCAAAACAAGTGATCAAAGAAACTTTGGATGTGTCATATAGTTGGCTTTAGGAGTGTTGGCTCGAGTATCTCCCAAAACTAACTTGCGTTATATTTGGTCCTACGTTTATAAAATTGAATCAACACTTCAGAATTATCCATACGATCTCTATTCCTAGGTAAAAATCCCATGGCACAACAATACAGATACATCCTCGTTCATTGCTTTCGATAACGAACACACGTGGTCTTCAGTTGCAGTAAAAAACGGGGCATGGTTGCACCACTTTCGCTGAACCCCCCCCCCCCCTTTTTTTTTTCATTGGAGTTTTAACGACCATCGTGAGCAACTCAGTGGGCTATAAGCAATCGCCCGTCCCTAATTTAGGGTCACAGGTTCCAGGGAAGGGAGAGAGCCAGTGCCTTAAAACAAACACAACATCCATGCCTCACTCATCGGGATTCGAACCCGGACCCATCACGGACGAATGATCAGAAGCAATCGCTTAGACCACTGCGCCACCGAGGCGGCCATTTTGTACTTTGTACGAAAAAATGGTGCAAGTCAGATTTATTTCAAACACCACATTACAATAAATGCAAATACCAAAATCGCATCCCATCAAAGTAGCAGAATATACACGGACGCGCGTACGCTGTATACTGATAATTTCCAAATTATCAGATTTTGCAGATAGTTTTTGCTTGTAGATTAAAAAATAAATAAAAAAATGCTATTTACAGCAATTAAAACACTTACTCAAGGCTTTACTCAGATTAATATACTTAATTCTATTTTAACTTGAAGAATGATCAATTATTTTTCACATCTTTTGAGTTCTTTCGTTTTTACAGACAATTCTGGCCTCAAAATTTTATCAAGACCCGTTTGTTCTCAATGTATAGGAGCTATATCAAAATTTTCATTGACACAGAATTTAAATTTTGTTAGGTTCCTTTTGCAGTTGCCAGTTATTAACTTTTAAAAATCTTTTCCATATGTATTTTTAGTAAATATCTTATATGAACCAAAAATTTGTGTTTCCGGGTCATACATGGTGGAACAGTGGTGATCTTGAGTATGGCGTGATTTTACCCTTTTTATTGAATTTTAATGGTGAAATGTTTTTAAACTTCAAATTTAACTGGTTGTGCAACAAGTGCAAGTGAACATCGATGGAATAAGAAAATTTTAATCGGCATGTACATAGTGATTTTAACATTTAGAGTGTTGGAACCAAAGTGCAATAATGTGTGTGCAATAATGTACATGAATGAGAGAATAAAGCCAGATGTTTCACCTACCAATGGAGTTGTAGTTGAAAGAATCGCAACATGGTTGGGACTCGTCAGTGTGTCGTCCACAAAGAAAGTGAATCGACACACCAACAATGTGCTTCGTATCAGCTATGTATTATAAGGTATGTAATGGCATTTAGATCCATAAGTAGATATTTATTTGCAACTTATGTATTTTGTAAGTCTAGTATTTTTGAATTAAGTTGTTGAAAACGCTATTTATAATTTTTGAAGACTCATTAATGGAACTGCTTTTCTGGATATAAAAACTTTCTCTACTTAGTATCTTGTTTTTATGAGTTTCATAGTCCAATATTTTAACGATTTGCTACAAAGGTTCATTTCACACACATTGCTGCACATTCAATTGTAATGTACTTATTTCGTCCTCATTGGAATCCGTAATGTTTCAATAATTATTTATTGTTATATTAATTTTTGCTTTTTTTTTGATTGGAGGTTTAACGACCACCGTGAGCAACTCAATGGGCTATAAGCAGTCGCCCGTCCCTAATTTAGGGTCACTGGTTCCAGGGAAGGGAGAGAACCAATGCCTTAAGACAAACACAACATCCATGCCTCACCGGGATTCGAACCCGGACTCCTTTCGGGCGAATGATCAGAAGCTATCGTTTAGACCACTGCGCCACCGGTGCGGCATTTTTGCTTTAAATTATCTTTACTCTATTGTTATCGTGGCTAGCACTGTGCGGGTTTGCAGCAAGTTTTCTGCTTCAATGGTTGCGTACGGAAATACATTTTATTTTTATACAACTCTGCATCACATCATGGTGTAAGCATCTGAAATTGCATCATAATGTGGGGCAACGTTGAAACAAAAATGTTTTAACAGTGTAACTTCATGAAAGTATCTTCCTTAATGTTTAATTGTTTATTTTAAATGTTTTGGATCTAAATACGTTAGAACCTGTTATTTACCTCCCTAACTCGTTGAAACGCACTCAACGTAAGACTTTTTGTTTTATTTAAGACTCGTCTGAACAGATGCCTAGCCCACCTTCCTTTAATTTTTTTTTTTTTTTGTAAAACGAGGTTGTCTCACTTCATATAAGGATAGTAGAGACATAATCGTCACTGTATATTTCGTACCCATCTTTGTAATTTGTTTGTACATTATTTTGTACCTTTAAGGTGGTTCCACTTAAATTGCCTTATGTCTCCAATGGTAAAACTTCTTTACAAATTTTCTTTGCAATTAATGTATTCCCAAGGATGGAAATTTGCACATCGATAAAACTAACTTTAACTTATAGCATGGGATACTTAAATACTTGTTAAAACATAACCCTAATTATATTAAATATCAATCATTTTTCTTTGAGTAATGTTCAAACCTGTTAATAGATGACGCGACCTGTTCATTGATGACGTCAGTACCCAAACAAATGTTGTATTGTTTAATTAGGGCTATATCCCATGCTATAAATTAAAGTTACTTTTATCGATGTGCACATTTTCATCCTTGGGAATATATTAATTGCGAAGAAAATATGTAAAGAAGTTTTACCACTGGAGACATAAGGCAGCGATTTTAGGTGGAACCACCTTAATAAAGCTCCTTCTCGCTGAAGAGATGGTTCACCAACGCGGTCCTTGCCGACGGCAAAAACAGTGAGTATAGTAGAACTTAGAAGCGAAATAATAAGCTTAAGGCAGAGATGAGATGTATATCACTTCAAACGTCGCAGTACCTTCACGAATCGATTAAAAACACAGGTGATAGCTCATGAATCTATCACATCCGAAAACGTCATAAATATGTATATGTCAAACGTACGGACATCTTAACTGCTTGACGGCGGCACGGCGTGGCGAAACCTGACACACAAGTTTTCCCAAGCCACATGCATTACGTAATATCGTCATAGGCACGCAGTCTGTGTATATCACTCCATCCTTATCCCAACGTCACTTGTCAACGCCTCCCCACTGACCGGTTACTAAGTGTCCTTCCTGCCCTTACGAACTAATCAAAGGCGGTAAAAAAAAAAAAAATCTTCCTCAGGCTGAAAGAACACATTTAAACACGACGCGAAAATCGTGAATAAATCTACAGCGACGACAAATAGAGGTGATGCGATGAACACAATCAATCAATTTTGAGCGCAGCCTTCTGAAAATAAGTAAACTCACATTTTGACGTTAACTATACTGTACCACCCGGCCACTTATGCGCTATCGTCATATTTTCATGTCACAGAACCGACAGCTATAATATTTCGGCATCTGTCCTCAGCAAAAAGTACAACGTTTTCTTGACTTCACTCCATATTTAACATGAACCAAATTGCTGGGGTTTTTTTTTTGTTTTGTTTTGTTTTTGTTTGTTTGGACGGTTTAACGACCACTGTGAAATGTGAATGAAGTATAAGCAATCGCCAGGAATGGGTGAACCAGTGCCGTAAGACAAACACAATTAAATCGAATCCACGCCTCATCGGGACCCATATCCGACGAAAAATTCGAACCCGGACCCATCTTGGACGAATAGTCAAAAGCTACGCCACTAGGGTGTGCACCACATTTTATCAGCTGCACTATCGAATTTCGTGCCTGCCATGTTGGGCAAAGGAACAACGGGCCGTAATTTTTGAAACGCTGAACACTAACGGAATATTTGCATTACAACTACGGCGTTATTATTTACACATATATATGTTACTGTAAAACCCCGAAAATTGGTAAATCCTGGCATTTACTGTAAATATTAAGGTGGTAAAGTCCGAAAAATACTTGTAAACGCTTTCACTTCGGGCTTTTACCAAACCATTGCGGTAAATGCACCATTTACCAACACCAATTGGTGGAAGTCCGAAATAAGCGACGAGTCTGTCAAAGCCTGTCATTTACAAGTATTTTTCGGACTGTTACCACTTTAGCATGGTAAATGCCAGGATTCACCGGTCAAACCTTATGTTTGAAATTTAAATTGACAAAGGCAAATTATTATAATGTATTAGTTTAATAGTGAAAAATATAGAATTATATCTCATAATATAAGGCTATTTTAATTTCCTATTCCAATTACACACTTTTAAATAAACAATGATAATTAAAAATATGGGCCCAGTACAACAGATATCATATAAAAAAAATTATGCAACATACATTACTGTTTCAATATTTTAAAACTTACAAACAAAACGCACGTTTACCAATTGGTGTTGGGGCTTTTACCAAACCATTTACCGAAATGGTTTGGTAAAAGCTCGAAATCAAAGCATTTACAAGTATTTTTTGGAATGTTACCACTTTAGTATGGTAAATGCCAGGATTTTCCAATGTTCAGGCTTTTACAGTAAAATATTTACTACTGGGGAAAACCGAACAGAATGAAAACCTTTTTTTCTTCCAAGGGGATAAATAAATACGTGCACAGACTTCCGTTAATTCATTCTTTTTTAAAAGGTACTAAAGGGGGAGGGGGCACATTAACGTTTTCGGTGAGTTCCTTTTCAAGGATAATTGAAAGAGAAAACTAAAAGTAAACTATTGTTCTTTTCATTGCAAACTGCAAAGTGAAAAAAAAAGGGAGGGAGGGAGGGAGGGGGGGCAACCTCCCATTATTTACACGAATCATTTGGCACAACAATCGCGAAATGAGCTTTTCGGCCGAGAGACCACACACAAGCGGTGATCCGACGGAACAACAGGCGTCATCTGACCTCACCTTCCTGGCGTCACTGTCTCTGTCAAGACTTTTCAATGGAGGTTGGTTTGGTCAGCACACTAGCGTTTTAGCATTCCTGTTTTCAAGTTAATGCAAGCTCACAAAAAAAAAAACCTTACAAAAATATGGCCATATTAGTTAAAAGGAACACCGAACTCATGCCTAAAAACCCATAATTTTCCTCTTTAAAAAAAAGAAATGGGTAGGGGGTCACTCAAAGAATCGTTTTACTACTGAGCTTTGATTACCGATTGCTTTCACATAAGTATCAATCTTTTCAGCAAATATTACAGGCATACACTCACGGACAATGAAATTTGCGCACCTAGAAGAAAACATGCTACAACCGCGAAACTTTGCAAATAGCTAGAGTACACGTGCTGGTATGCAAACGATCCACGTTTGCTGCCATTGCGAATGGCCGCACACCCTGTGGTGGCGCTGCAATCACGAACCGGAAGCCTTATAAACCGGCCTGTAGTCGATGCCCCACGAAAGCGAAAAGCACCGGCCGACGAAAGCAAGAGTACAGAGTGACAAGAATGACGGGTAGACGCAAAGACGTCGATCATCGGGCTGAAAACCTCAGGGTGGTCGGCGCGCCGTATAGCCCGCTACGTGGATCGTTCTGACCATGCCGTCAGACTGTGTTGGGAGCAGTGGACACGGGACGGCACTGCCACACGGCGGAGCGGCTCCGGACGGACCAGGAAGACCACCGGTAGAGAGGATCGACGGATCATGCGCCAGGCACGAACGGATCCCAAGGGGACCCGGGGGACCCGGTCCACTATACAGGCAGATGTAGCGGCTCCCGTGTGCCCACGAACCATTTCCCAACGCCTCGCGGAAGTGAATCTGAGATTTCAGCGTCCCTTACGTGTGCTGCCATTAACACCGGAACATCGCCGGCTCCGTTTGCAGTGGTGCCAGGCCAGAGCGACGTGGAACGCCAGAGACTGGCGACGTGTAGTGTTTAGCGATGAGTGCCGCCTCATTTTGGGGACAGATGATCATCGTGTCCGGGTGTGGAGGTTCCCTGGTCAACAGCACAATTCCGACCTCGCTATCGAGCGCCACACCTACCCCACTGCAGGCATTATGGTCTGGGGATGCATTGCCTACGACAGATCAGCTCTAGTAATGGTACGTGGATCATTGACGGGCCAGCGGTGTGTGGATGAGATCCCACGGCCCCATGTGCTCCCATTCTAGGCCGTGATTCCAAGTGCGCTATACCAGCAGGATAATGCCCGTCCACACACGGCTCGGATTACCCAGGACTGCTACGTCATGTCTAGACACTTCCATGACCTGCCCGCTCCCCGGACATGTCCCCTATCAAGCATGTGTGGAACCAGTTGAAACGCCGGCTGCCGCCGTGCCGTACTATCAGGGATTTGGAGCACACTGTCCACACCTCCTCACAGTTTAACCCAGATTATGAAGAAATGCTGGAAGCTCAATCACAGTTTCACTCATCTTACACCCCATCATGTATATCTTCTGAATGAAACAATTCAGTAGGAATGTATGATTGTTTTGCATTCCTAATCTATTTCAACTTATTCATGTCAGCATGCGTTTATCATTTTTTAATGAATTTTGAAGGAAAATTAAAAACAGTCTGTGGCCCGCCATGTATTTATTTTTTCATTTGGTCCTCCTATAAGTAAGTTTGCCCAATCCTGGGTTAAAGCTTTCCTTTAATTCTAAGCTGGAATAATGAACACAGCTTTGGTCCATCGCAGTGTTGCATTCAGATAGTTTTTTCCGGGGGGGGGCAATTCCAAATTTTTATGGGGCTGAAACTTGTTGACTGATTATACCTATAATCACAATTTTGTTATTTACATATTCATTAATATATATAAAACATTTAAATAGAGTATATAATTTTTCTTATGCTCGTATATCGCAAATGCAAATTCCAAGTAATCTACACATATAAGTGATTAAAAATGTAAATATGTTATACCTTTGCTTTAATTCAGTAATGCACCACGGATTTCACGATGGGGTTGTGTAAAATATTGAAGATGCTAGTAAGATAACGCTGTGCTGGAGAAAATCACCCCCCTAAACATTAGGAGTGGTAAAAATGTACTCCCCTAGTAAGGAGACACCCCATCATGCATATCTTCTGAATAGAAACTTGTAGTAACAAGCCTGTTTCTGATTATTAAGGAATCATTACAGTGTTACCTGAAAACGTATGATTTCCTCTGCCATTTGGTTTCTGTCCCTTTATATTATTTCGATTAGCACATAGTAGTAAAAAAAAAAAAAAAACTAACACCGTTTGGATGCCAGTTTAAGGTGCCTCGATTTTTTTTTTTTTTTTTTTTTTTTTGGTCACAGATTGTAAACCACCTACCATCAGGGAAAAAAACTTTTATGGGAACAATTTCTAATAATTTACTGTTGTTAAAAATTAGGCAGCACATATTTTGTTATATTAGAAGCATTAACGTCACTGACGTTAGCTACAGTGACTCTTAACAGCATACATGAAAAGTCGGCATCCAGAAGACTGAAATATACAAAATATGGTGGTGATTGCAGTGCAAACATCGATACTCTGCGAAATTAGGTTTTTACTGCGGAATCTTTTTCCAAATGTCTCTAGGTCTTGGACTTGTCTATTCCTCAGCTTTCCTGCAGTTTTGTTTACATCACTCATCCATCTTCCCACTCTTCTCTTTCCTTTGTATAGTCTCCATTCTGTTACTATTTTATATTTTAGTCCATCTATTATTTTCCATTTTTGCTATATGGCCAGCCTATTTCCATTTCAAATTGAGTATCTTTTCATCTATGTCTAGAAATTTCGTTCTCGGTCTGTATTCCTTATTTTATCTTGAAGTCTTATATTTAGTAAAGATCTTTCCATTTTACGTTGTGTTTTTTTGCAATTTGTCTATGATGTTTTTCTTTATAGGCCAGGTTTTAGCGCCATGTCATAACCGGTATTATACACTGACTGAAAAGTTTTGCTCTGTTTTCCGGCTTTATTTTACTACATAGAATCTTCCTTAACTTCCCAAAAGCTCTCCACCCCATTTTTATTCTTCTGTCAATTTCTTCCAAAATTCCATGTCTCTTTGTGGTAATTAGTTTTCCTAGGAATATGTATTCTTCCACACATTCAATTTCTTTATCATTTATTTTAATATTTTCTTGTGCTTCGCTATTATTAAGTTGGTTTAACATTATTTTTGTTTTATCAATATTGATTTCTAACCCAATTTCTTTTGATAAATCTATTAGTTCTATCGTTTGTTTTAGTTATTTTTTTATTTTCTGAAATAAGGACTATGTCGTCTGTAAATCTTAAAGTGTACATATTAAATCATCATAATTAAAATATACTGCTGTCGAAGCTAATCGATTTTGAAAATCGAATTTGTATGTAAAGAAAGACATAATCCGAAGCTGCCGCATTTATGTATTAATATTTACACAAAATTTGAAGGTTTCGTTAAAGGCATGCACTAACATCGTGTAAAAACAATGAACCTTAACTTGAAAGTACGCATTAAAGCGCAGGTGATCGATCAAATGGAAGCGGCTTAACTTCGCGGTCGTAAATGTTGGTCGTCGTTTGTTTTGATTAAAGGGAAAGCAGTTAGGCGCTCATGCTCTTTTTCTTCACAGTCCCTCCTCCTCGATCTGTCTAAAAAAGGTCACGTGCAAATACTTCAAAAACATAAGATGGATCTTGCGTGACCTTTTACGAGAACTCAATCCTGTATGACACTGGCAGAATCGCATCTTTATACCAACGATATCACACTTTATTCATGCCTTAGATTGCGTCCCATTCTTCGGACTAAAAAACACAGCCCTTGGTGACGATGACATAATAAACTCTCATTGTACTTGTTTACTGGAATTTACATTTACTTTACGTTAGCTCTTTGAGTTCTAGAGTTCTCATAAATGAACGGCATATTTTCCAACCAGCAGATTACACAAAGTTTCAACTGCTATAAAGCATGGTATTTTCGATTTTTTCAAGAGACACTGTGTTCGTGTTCGGTACATTACTTAATATTTTAAGTGACATCAATTTACAATAAATGAAGCACTAGAACGTTGTCAAACCAGAAGAAAAACTATGGAACTTTCACTTATGGAAATATCAGATAATTTTACCGTATAACGTATTTTAGTAGCTTTTAAGAAATCGGCAGATTTTTTTTCACCCTTTTTTAAATAAATACACTGTTCGACATTGAAACTGCTCAGACCACCGGGGTATTTATTCGGGGGACCCTACTATGATCAGCTGCCTACACAAAACAATACGATAAAAAGGTACCGTATTTTGCGGCGTATAACACGAAACCTTTTTCTTCAGAAGTCCGTGCCTCACCCTCACCGACTTATCTATCGGTTGGTCATCGAAATTTCTGAAGTAAAAAAATATTGTTTTAAATTCGGTCGTGATCTGAGCACCAGATTTAATCAGAAACCATTCCTAAAACGTACAAAATGTAATATTCTGTTCACTAAAAATTTATTTAAAAGCTACTGAAAGAGAGATTTCCGTTTGACAGATACATCATTAAAATTGCCGTGACCGAATTTCAGTGGCAGCTGCCGTACGTTAACTGCATCCCCCTTGCGATCCCTACAAGAGCCCATTTGTGGTATTCATCCCTGGTTTTGCAAAAGGCGCCAGAAATACAATGGGTGCACAGCATTTATCTTGCGATACCCTGAAACACTTCGCTGGCATGCAGTTGATCAGCTAAAGAAAATTGTGTCGACATCCGGCGGCGCATGCGCTTTAAGAGCAGTAATGACCAACGGCTAGCGAAGGCAGTATTTTTCGCTCTGTCAATCACCCAACTGAATTAAAATCAACTACACTGTAAAAAAAATTCTGAAATTCACGAGCCACTTTAAGTGATTTCTTTCGTGAATAAACGAAGCATATTTCTGATTTTTTAACCTTTTCCGTGAAATGACGGAAAGAAATCTGAATTTAACGGATTTTTCGTACGATGGGAAAATTCTGAATTTTCAGAAAACTTTTCACAGTTTCTTTCTTATATTGACGGTAAATTACTGTTTTAGATATGTGTTAACGGAAAATTATGAATTTTCGGAAACCATTCCGCAATTCCTTTCGTATGTTAACGGGAAAACTCCCACTTTTTCCGAATGACGAGAATTTTCCGGTAATAGGAGCGATTAGTGAGAATACCTGAGGTTTGATTAACTTTTAAATTTCAATCGTCTGTCAAAGGAGCTGATTTTAAAGTTCCGTAGGGAGATCGGATATTGTGAATAGCATATCGCATGAATTTTGTTTATTGTGGCACAGGATATTTCTTGTCTTTGGACAACTTAAGACAAAAGCTATTATAACTATCAAGACTAAATTTAATATTTAGGAGGGGTTTTTTTGTAAAATGATACTACAAAAAGGTACATTTCACCTTTTTTAAAGATAACTGAAAGACATTTTCAGTTTAAAAAAATCAAGTTGCAAAGCATTTTGTTGCTTCGAAAACCCACGTAGAAAAATGCCTAATTTGTGAAAAGTCCTACTACAGAAAATATATATATATATATATATATATATTACAAACCTATTCAGAAAAACAAGCTCCAACAGAAAATAAAATGATTTAATCACTGGCATTAGTAGAAAAGAAAAACATAGTTGCGCAATGTTTTACGATGTACGTGATTCGAGTTTCCGAATGTCTGTGGCTCCGTGGTTAAAGGCGTGCGTTACCTGTTCAACCAATAAAAGCGGTGCTGGTTCAATCCTGACTGGAGCGGAAATTATTATCTGGGAGAAGGGCTGAAAAACGCAGGGTCGTCGGTTTTGCGGAATTTCAATTTTAAACACGGAAAAACCTGAAATGGATTTTTCTGAAATAAACGGAATTTCTGTTAACGGAAAATCTGTGAAAATACGGAAGTTAAAATAAACGGGCACTTTTAAAAACGGAAATTTCTGAAAAACACGGACACCTACCGGCAACTTAGCTGCACATTATTTCCAGAAATGTTCCGTGAATTCACACCACTTATTTCTTACACAGTATTGGTTCCATTTGTTATGCTTTACTTATTTTATGTTTCAGACTGAAATCAAAAGCTCTTTTGGTTTTTGAGTTCAATCGGACTCTGCGAAATATTTACAACGAAACATTAAAAATATAGTTACAGAAATTTTTTTTCTTCACCTTTGTGTGGCAGCTTCACCGGTTGGTCGGTGGTCTGAGGGGGAAAAATACAGTTGCAGCAGACAGATCGTAAGAAAAAATAAAGCTTACGAAACTCAACGTTATGCAGAAAAGAAAAATGCGGAAATTACCTCATTTTTAACTTCCTTTTTAATAAATACTGTATCATTCAAAATATAGCTACATGATTTCGAAGCGCCTTTATTTTTCTAGCCTCGTCTTATACTCAGGATCGATTTATTTATGAATGGAAATAAGAGAAATTCAACCCATTCGACTTATACTCCATACTGACTTATAAGCAGATATACTAACTTTTCATATCGTAAAAACCATACAAACGCATTTCTCTGAAGTGATAAAACACCTACGTGAGAATAACATTCATTTTTCCGTGCCAAGCTCCCAGCACTAAAAAAAAAAAAAAAAAAACTGTCGCGAGCAAAACACGACGAATCAAAGAGAAGGTACTCCATTAGTTTTCCAAGAACCGACTGCGGGAGATTGGGGTTGGGGAATGGACCCCGTAGGGAGAAAGGGGCTGAGGCGCGGTAAGGTGGAAAGAACAGGAGAGCAAAGTGAACAGCTGTCCACGGAGGACCATGAAGACTGATGGAATAGGGTGTTTACGCCTGTGACACAGTTTGCTCCGCATCCTGTTGTCGAGTTAACTTCACGTATGATGCGTACAGAAGCTCCTTTCACTGAAAGACAGCTTCTTTTAACACGCCATGGAAGGCCTAAATGTCTTCCGAACTGTGAGGCCTTCGATTTGAGCTGCCCTCTTCTCAAGGAAATTATTATTAAGAAAACGAAGGCGTTTTGTTTTTAAATGCAGTCTTTAATAGCAAACTGATTAGACAGTGCTCGCTGGAGATTGGCATACATTTCGCCGATAATATAATTAGCATATACAACGTTCAATCTGAATAAAGCAACTTCACGGATCCAAGAAAATAGCCACAACGGTAAACTCCTACACCTTCTCATACAACAGTGAAATTTCTAAATAACAGTCAGGGGCGAACTGGATCTACGAAACCAGGCCGGAAATTTTAGTCTTGTGGTCCACTACAGAAACACACGTATCCACAGGGGGAACCAACTCATATAAATTCCCACATAAAAAAAAATCTGTTAATTCTTGGATGAAAGGGAACTGTTGAAATATGCCTTGTAAAACAAATTCAGTCATGAGCAAATTTTAAGAGCAATTTAAGGGTGAAAGAATTCTTAAAAAAAACACTTAATGACTGAATGCAACATATCAAACCACACTCAAACCGGGGTGTTGTACCATATAAATTATATTTATTTGATCACTGATCGTCTACTGCGCAACAGTATTCATACCACCTCCTTGAATAGACCCCTTTTTTAAAATCACCCACTATTTTTTATTAATGAACTATCATTTTGATCCATGAACCATGCAGTAAATCGATGTTTCCTTCTAGATGTGGGTGGTACACGGATTTCGGAAAATCTCTGCCGGAGAATCACTTCGTGCTCATGTCCGTACATGGATAATAGTGTGGAGATGATGGACCATCTAAATTGTTACTAGTGCCTCCTTCAAGATTAAAACAAGTTAGTAAAATCATGCAATGCATTGATTATGATACGCTTTCCAACATACCAGAAATCATTACTCAAGTTATGAGGATAATGAATGAGGAATAAATCTCGATCCTGTGTCCTGCCCTTTGAACCCATTTCGATGATATTAAACAGAATTGGTTCAGTATGCCTCCGGAACAACATACTAAAGTTTTGTCGCAATCGAAGCATTTTTACGTAAGTTATGACGCATAAGGGCGATGGAATGGATCCCGCTCCTATGTCCTGACCTTTGACCCCATTTCGCCCATTTTCAATAGGGTTTGTCCCCAGGTTGTCCCCTACCACATACTAAAATTTCATCGAAATCGAACCATTTTTACGCGAGTTATCGTGCTGACAGACAGACAAAGCTGGAGCATATACGCTTCTTCAGCCTACGGTTGGAAAGCGTAAATAATGAGGCTAGAGCCTACCAATGTCCCTTTGGCTCCAAGCTTAGTTTTTTTTATAACAGTTAGCTTAATTTATTTATTACAGCGCGCTTGGTCCGGCGGCAAATTTTTCAGTGAAGTAGAGATCATTTTATTTTCTCATTTTAGAGCAAACGCCCCACACGTATATATACACTGACGGAAAAAATATCCCAACACCAAGAAGGGGTTGTGTTAGATAAACGACAGTTGGTAGGCGGCGAGAGTACATCTGTAAGATGACGTCTATGCAAATTTCGCGCTCGGCGCATACGTGTGGCGCTAGTAGCGCCCCTCGAAACATGCAAAGCAGGTTTGCTGTAAATACGCGCTGTAACGTTCGTGAGCGTTAGTTATCGTTGAGATTCGACGTAGTGTGTTGATGTTAGTCAAGAATGCCTTTAAGAAGACGAAGAAGCCATTATCAACAGCTCATGGAGTTTGAACGAGGTCGTGTAATAGGGCTACGAGAAGGTGGATTTTCTTTCCGCAATATTGCAGAACGACTTGGCAGGAATGTAGCCACTGTGCATGATTGTTGGCAGCGGTGGTCAAGGGAAGGTACTGCCTCATAAAGACCGGATTCCGGCCGGCCACGTGGCACTACTGAGAGGGAAGACAGCCGTGTACGACGTATGGCTGTGGCGCATCGTACCGCGTCTGCGGCAGTAATTCGAGCTGCATGTATCCACACGTATGCGCCGAGCGCGAAACACAACGAACTGTTACAAATCGGTTACTTGAAGGACAGCTCCGAGCCAGACGCCCTGTAGCGTGCATTCCACTTACTCCAAACCACTGCCGTTTGCGACGTCAGTGGTGTCAAGCTAGAGCTCATTGGAGGACGGAGTGGAGATCTGTTGTGTTTTCTGATGAAAGCAGGTTCTGCCTGGGTGCCAGTGATGGCCGTGTGTTGGTTAGAAGGAGGCCAGGTGAGCGCCTGTAACCAACCTGTCTGCGGCCGAGACACACTGCACCTACACCTGGAGTTATGGTCTGGGGAGCAATTTCCTATGACAGCAGGAGCACTCTCGTGGTTATCCCACGCACCCTGACGGCACAGTTGTACGTCGGTCTGGTGATTCAACCTGTTGTGCTGCCATTCAAGGGGGTGTTTTCCAACAGGATAACGCTCGCCCGCATACCGCTGTTGTAACCCAACATGCTCTACAGAGTGTCGACATGTTGCCGTGGCCTGCTAGATCACCAGATCTTTCACCAATCGAGCACATATGGGACATCATTGGACGACAACTCCAGCGTCACCCCCAACCAGCATTAACCGTCCCTGTATTGACCGACCAAGTGCAACAGGCATGGAACTCCATCCCACAAACTGACATCCAGCACTGTACGACACAATGCATGAACGTTTGCGTGCTTGCATTCAACATTCTGGTGGTTACACCGGTTATTAATGTACCAGCATTTCACATTTAAAATGGCTCTTCTCGCGCTTACAATAAGCTGTAATCTTGAAACCTTAATCGATTAAATATGTTACCTATACAAATGTATTGCCGCCATTTCATTCCTCTACAACTATTTTTTCGTGGTGTTGGGATTTTTTTATTTTTTTCCGTCAGTGTATATAGATAGAAGGAAAAGCCAAATTTGTTTTTGTTTTTTTAAGACAACGTTTTAGGCAGACAACAAAAAGCTCAAATGAACTCAATTATTCATAAGTACAAAAATAATGATTCGTTCTTTCCAAGCAAATCAGAGATTATCCCGATGGGCCAATCCGCCCCTGATGACAGTCACCGCTCGGACCGGAAAAAAGTGACCGTTGCTCGGAGATTAGGTTAATACTGTTTGTCAGTTGCTTTTATATAAAAGTTAATACTGTTTGTCAGTTGCTTAAGTTAATACTGTTTGTCAGTTGCTTTTATATAAAAGCTGAGGAAGTGTATGAAACTGAAGCATACAGAAAACGGCTGCAGTTCTTTTTCGAAATGCTGAATAAAATAATGAGCATATTATATTAGAATTATTGTGATGTGTAAAATATATGTAACTAGTTAATATATGAAATTATTTATTACATTGGGAATTATCTTTAGGAAAGTATTTATTTGAAGAAATTTGTTATCATTGACTGTTTTGATTTCACAACAGATACAATCACCTCTCACAATTTGGAACATAAATCATTGGCATTCTGTTTTAGGGGGAAAGCCTTCTGCAGAATTTCTTCGTAGGCTTTTCACTTTTTCAGTTTCTATCTCGTTAACTTCATCTTCCCTTTGATCCCGTGAAACCTTTGCACTAATCATTTCTTCTTCAGTAAATCACACTGATTTGCGTCCTAGCGCGACCATGGCGTTCTGCTAAGCGGCGAACACTTATTCCTTTTTCACTCCTTAGAACAACAGCTCTCACCTTTTCTTCTAATGTCAAAAACTTTCGCCTTCGTTTTTCACTCATTTTTATAAAAGTGCAAGAACTCACGAAAAATAGGCTTTTTGCGAAGCTCTAAAAAACGTCCTGAATACTGCAAATCTTTCGCTTACGTTACGTGCATGTGAAACCAACTTGCTGTTTTTTGTTTTTGATTGGAGGTTTTAACGACCACCGTGAGCAACTCAATGGGCTATAAGCAGTCGCCCGTCCCTAATTTAGGGTCACTGGTTCCAGGGAAGGGAGAGAGCCAGTGCCGTAAGACAAACACAACATCCATGCCTCACCGGGATTCGAACCCGGACCCCTTACGGACGAATGATCAGAGGCCATCGCTTAGACCACTGCGCCACCGGGGCGGCCCAACTTGCTGTAACACAGTCCATAGAAAGACAATTTCTGTAACCCAAAAAAATTCATCAATTAGTTGGATTGAGCAAATCCTGAAAATCAATACGGAATTAAGAGACACGAGTGCTCCGCGCCTCTAGCCACGCGGGCTCAGAATGCAAATGTAAGTGTTAGAACAAAAAAAAAAAAAAAAAAAAAAAACTGAACTTAGATCAAGAACGACAGTCTAGATTTTTTTTTTTTTTTTTTGATTGGAGGTTTAACGACCACCGTGAGCAGCTCAATGGGCTATAAGCAGTCGCCCGTCCCTAATTTAGGGTCACTGGTTTCAGGGAAGGGAGAGAACCAGTGCCACAAGACAAACACAACATCCATGCCTCACTGGGATTCGAACCAGGACCATGTTCGGACGAACAATCAGAAGCCATCGCTTATAACACCGCGCCACCGGGGGCGGCCAGTCTAGATTCAAAACAGTACAACAACTGATTGTTTACAGCTGATTTTTTTAAGCAGGAAAAGGAATAACGAGGTGGGCTTACAGTTTAAATACACGATCGTTTCTCGTTACTTTCCGATATTGCTCACTATACATACTCGGGGCAAAGCTAACCTGACTACACTGCTAATGCTGTGAAACCGATTTACCGAAAAGATATCTCTTGTGTTTCAGCATTTCTCCGGGCACTAATGGGGTGCCATGCAGGGGTTGCGCTGGCTTTTCTAAAGTTTTCGCCAATTTAGTCGCCAAATTCAATTTGTTTTCGCCAAAGTCTTATGACACTATGAAAAGGTAATCAATCGCCAAAGCTTTTTTCCATCGCCAAAACAATTTATTTTTCGCAAACTTGCGAAGATGGCGATAGGCAGCGCGACCCCCGGTGCCATGTATCGAGGACCCTTCTCCCAAAGGGTGACTTAAGGCAACATAAAAGAAATTTTCCGCGTTCCATCACGATGGCACCCTTCAAACCCTGCACTTTCTCGTCCTTGCCAACCACCAGACAAACGATTTCTAAATGAGTATTTTAAAATGGTAATCACGAAAAAAGGGGTAAGCTTAGTGACCGCTAAGCCATTATCTCCCCCTTACCCTCAGGCTAACACAATTCTCTTCTCCCGCTCGCAGTAAATATCTCCCATGTATACAGTATTTTTTTCTTTAATTGAAGGTTTAACGACCTTCAATTGAGCAACTCAATAGGCTATATAAGCAGTCGCCCGTCCCTAATTTAGGGCCACTGGTTTCAGGGAAGGGAGAGGACCAGTGCCGTAAGACCATTTCCATCTCAATTCAGGCAGTCAGTTGACCACCTCCAATTTTTTTGAAAAAATTATGGTAGCTACTCCTAATAGAGATATAAAGTACTGCAAAATGATTTTTCATAAAAAAAATTTTGGTCGAGCTACAGCATTTTGAAAATAGGCAAAAAATACACTCGTGACGAAAATCATGTGAAACGCCAAATTTTTAAGTGCACACTGCTCCTGAACTATAACAGGTAGAGACTCGAATTTTTTTTTTATTTTGAAGCTATTGAATTGACCTTTCTTCAAATTCACAGAAATTGGTCAAACGAATGTTACCAGATGGCAAAAAAAAAATATATATATATATATATATATATATATATTTTGATGTTAAATGCTTTTACAAGAAATGAAGATTTATTGATTGATGGAGAAAAGCTGGAGATAACAGACACGTACGTTTATCTTGGACAGCAGATATCAAGTGAGGGTCACATTGATGAAGAAATTAATCGGCGTACAAAACTTGCCTGGAGAGCTTTTGGAAGAAACAGCATAATTTTCAAGAGCAATATGCCATTATGTCTTAAAAGAAAAGTGTTTGATCAATGCATCCTTCCAGTGCTTACGTATGGTGCAGAGACGTGGACCTTAACTAAAAGAGATATACAAAGACTGCAGACAACTCAAAGCAGCATGGAGAGGTGCATGCATGCTTCGTGTAACCAGGAGAGATAAGAAGAGGAACTCGTGGATCCGAAAAATGACAAGAGTGGAAGACATCATGATCAGAGTTAAATCCCTGAAATGGCAATGGGCTGGACATACTGCCAGAAGGACAGATCATCGATGGACAGCCGAAATTTTAGATTGGATTCCAAGGGACAGGAAAAGACCCAGAAGAAGACCACATGGGAGATGGGTGGATGAAATTCGAAAGTATGCAGGGGTGACATGGAGGAGACTGGCACAAGACAGACCGTTGTGGAGGAAACTTGGGGAGACCTTCGTCCAGCAGTGGATTGATAATGGTTGACAATGATGATGATGATGATATATATATTTATTACAAAAAATTTTAATTTTCCACAAATTTAGGATTTTTTTTTTTTTTTTAAGAAAAATACTTATCCAGGTGGGTAAGTGTGCCAACCTGCACCCCCCTACTAGGGTTGTCTTAGCAGTAATTTTATTTTTATCCTGTGATGCTTGTAACTCATAAAATTAATTTTTAAAATATACAAATTTCAAAAAATCAACATTTTTGAATTGCAATATCTCAAAAACCCATTTTTTTTAATTCTGCAATTTTGTCCAAACAATGTCCTAATGGTAGGTAGTTTACTGGGGGAGTCAGTTTACTGGATTTTTGCCTTGCAAATTTCTTACATATTTTTGAAAATGACACTTTTTTTCCAATTTTTGAAAAATGGCACTTTTTTTTTAATGTTTGAATTAAGTAAAAAAATGAGAACTGTAAACATTATTTAGTAAATTTTTAACAGCAGGAGAACACAATTCCCAACAGGGCTCGGATTTGTAGTTATGATGGTAAGTTCGTAAATTTTTTTTTTAGGCTTTTTTTCTTGTGTAAATAGAAATTGAATCTTAACTGCAACTGAGATAAAGTATTGTATGTGTAAAGACTATGGATTAAAAAAAAAAAATTAAACATGTACATAAGGTGAAAATTATTGAAAATCATAAAAATGACTTTAAAATAGAGATTGACACTGCAGTTTGGAATATATACACAGGTAAACTTTTCAGAAATATCTTTCGAAGTTTTTTTTTTTTTTTAATAATAACCCAACCGTGAGGTTTGAGCAGGAGAGAAGTGCATTTTCAAAAATTTGTAGGAAAATTTCAAGGCAAAAATCCAGTAACCTGATTCCCCCAGTTAACTGCCTACCATTAGGACATTGTTTGGACAAAATTTCAGAATTAAAAAAAATGGGGTTTTTGAGATATTGCAATTCCAAAAATATGGATTTTTTGAAATTTTGTATATTTAAAAAATTTATTTTATGAATTGCATGCATCACGGGATAAAAATAAAGTTACTGTTAAGACAACTCTAGTAGGAGTGCAGGTTGGCACACTTACCCACCAGATGCCTTTTTCTTAAAAAAAAAAATCCTAAATTTGTGGAAAATTAAAAATTTTTGTAATAAATATAACTTTTTTTTTTTTTTTTTTTTGCCATCTGGTAACATTCGTTTGACCAATTTCTGTGAAATTGAAGAAAGGTCAATTCAATAGCTTCAAAAAATAAAAAACATAAAAAAAATCGAGTCTCTACCTGTTATACGTAGTTCAGGAGCAGTGTGCACTTAAAAATTTGGCGTTTCACATGATTTTCGTCACGAGTGTATTTTTTGCCAGTTTTCAAAATGCTGTAGCTCGACCCAAAATTATTTTTATGAAAAATCCTTTTGCAGTACTTTATATCTCTATTAGGAGTAGCTACCATATTTTTTTCAAAAAAATTGGAGGTGGTCAATGACACCCCCTGCCTGAATTGAGATGGAAAGGGTAGTAAGACAAACACAGCATCCATGCTTCACCGGGATTCGAACCTGGACACCTTTCGGGCGAATGATCAGAAGCTACCGCTGTATACAGTATAGCCCCTCTGAAGCAAAACAGATGTGACAATGACATCGCCAAAATGAGAATATTTGTATTTTTTAGAAACGTGACCGAAACTGGGATCTTCATTTTTTTTTTTTTTTTTTTTTTTACGTACGCTGTTATGACAATTAGAACATCTCTATATCCATGTGCTTTTAAAGGTCTCAGTTCAAGCTTGAAGAGGAGTTTTTAAACTGGAACTATATTTATGCTGTGGAAGTACACATTCCGTAGCTTTATTGCACAGTTAGGTTAGTTTTGCCCCGAGTATAAAATAGGATGGCTCTAGCAAAGCTTTTACAATCAATCAATCCTGTTATACTCTAACACAAAAATGTTACAATGAAGTGGAACTGAAGAGTTAGTCAGCTGCAAGCGGAAAGCAGGGACCATAGGGACAAAACCACTCGGGGGTGGAGGGACTGAAACATACACGGGATATGAAGCTCGCCGTAAATAATTACCGCCGAATATCGAATTAAACTTCAACTAATTTATTTTGCTTAAGCTTCCCACTGTATCCGCCGTAATGCGTGTATAGCAACATTCTTTGTCCTCCCTCTTATTCTCTAGCCGAAGTACCGAAGGAACTGCGTAAAATCCTTACGGGCAAATTGTCCGTTCGATCTCCTTAAAGGGTGTCCGCTGACCGTTGTTAACAGGTCCTTGTTAATAATGTTAATCCTACCGCACCTGTTCTGTGCCGACCGACTCTTATCGTTATTTCGAGGTTGCTGTTGTTCGGAGGTGTCCGTTAACGGAGGCTTTACTGTATAAGAGAATGCATACAAATTGCGTTTCGTTCGAAGATCTTGTCAAAATGTGGGAATTTTCTCAGTAGACCAGAACCAAATATACGAGTTCTTTTAGTGGTATAAATGCGTACGTGAGATCATAATAACACAAAGTTTTTAACTTAAGGCTCTACGAGACCCGCCATCTTGTATTGCTGCCTTCTCTTGTTAACCAACAGGCAAGCGTATTTCACAAAATGCTCGGGCAATTTTGCGCATTTTGGAACACCGTTTGTGGCTAACGCAAGATATATGATAAATAAGGAGTTCCCTGGTTTCAGAATTTTTATTGACCTTTCCCTTCATTTTTACCTGCAGCGAAAGTCGTACTAAGGTGTCTTCCATAGTTTTATTAATCAATAAAAAATACTTAAAGAGTCCAAAATGAAAATCTGAAACCAGGGAACTCTTTATTTATCATATATCTTACGTTAGATACAAACGGTGTTACAAAATGTGCAAAATTGCCCGAGCAATTTGTGAAATACGCTTGCCCATTGGTTAACAAGAGAAGGCACAATACAAGATGGCGGGTCTCGTAGAGCTTTAAGATCGTCAAAAAAGGCCCGCGGCCTAGGTGTCTTGTAAACAGCTGAGAAATGATCTGTTGAGTGACTTTTATTAGCGCTAATAAAATGTTTATAAATATAAAATATTTCTGTCATAACTTAAGATCTTCCAAAAAGGCCCGCAGCCTAGGCGCTCGTCAGCACTCGAAGACCGATTCGTTGAGTCTCCTTTGATTAGTTTTTATTACATGTTATCACATGCCAAATATTAAAATCACAACTCAAGATATAGTGAGTCGGAAAGTGTTACATAAAGCTTGTGTCATTATGATCTTACGTACGCAATTATATCACTAGGTAAACTCGTACATTTTGGTTTGTTCCACTAGGAAAACTCCCACACTTTGACAAGACCTCCGAACGAGCTCAATTTGCGTACATCTCCTGTACGGGAAAGACTACAAATCTGCAGCGATACATTTCTTCCGTATAGCTTAGTCAGTTAGAGCAACTCACTCCAGAGCGAGGATTCGATCCCGTCACCAAAAAATTCCTGTTTTTACACCCTTTATATGAGAAGGTGTGGAAGTTTACCGCCACCCCAACTTAACGCCCTGGAAGCGAATTCGACCAAAAGTGATAGGCAAATTGCTATAAATTTGCTGATGGAAAAAACGACACTATGTTAATGCATTTTTCAAGGGCGTAACTTCATTTGTATTTACGCATTTTTTTTTTTCTTGTTTATTTTGTTCAGGAAATATTATTCTTCGTTGTTACAATAATAAGATTCGACCAGACACATTACTCTCACTGTGTTGTGACCTACCAAAATCATTCAAAATTTTTTATTCATACTATAGTAAAAAGCCTTTTCAGTCTTTCTTTCACTTTTCCTAACTATTGGTTCCATTTACTAAGCTTATCTCAATTTATTTTCATGTTCCCGATAGAAATCAAAAGCTCTTTGGTTTCCGAGTTCAATGATACTCTGCCAGAAAGTAGTGAACGATAGATAGCTCATGCTGCGAGCACCGCTCTAATCTGGAACACTTGCGTGACCTTGTTTGTTTTTACCCCTCCCTCCAGGCCCTTGCGCGGTGGCTTCTACGACTGGTTGATCGGAGGAAGGAATGCGTAGCGTCAGTTCGTAAGAAAATAATAAGCTAACGAAACTAAACTTTTTGCCGAAAAGAAAATTGCAGTAGTTACGTCACTTTCGCTTCCTTCTAATGTTTACTTAAATATCAAAAATATAGTTAACACAATTTCAGAACACTAACTGTATTTGTTTTAGCCTCGTCCAGAGTAGCAGAATGTAGACGTACGCAGATAGTTTCTAAATTATTAGAGGATTTTGCAGATAGTTTTTGCTTGTACGCAGATTAAAAAATAAGTTTATTTACAGCAATTAAAACACTCACTCAAGGCTTTACTCAGATTAATATCCTTAATTCTATTTTAATGTGAACTTTCACTTATTTTTCGCATCTTCTGAGTTCTTTTGTTTTTAAACAGACGTTTCTGACCTCTGGATTTTATCAAGGCCTGTCCTCAATGCATAGAAAGTGTATTAAAAGTTACGTTTACAGAGAAAGAATTTAAATTTTATTGCCAGATTCCTCTTGAAGTTGCCAGTTATTAAATTAAAATATTTTCCTTCAGTATGTCGCAACTCTACTATTTTTGAATTAAGTTGTTGAAAAATGCTATTTATAAATTTTGAAGTTTCACTGATGGAACTGTTCTTCTGGATATAAAAAAAATCTTTGATTAGTCTCTTGTTTCTATGACGTTCGTAGTCCAATAATTTAATATTTTTCCATAAAGGTCCATTTCAGACACATTGCTGCACATTCAATTGTAATGTACTTATTTTGTCCTCACTGGAATCTGTAATGTTGGCGAATAGTTCATTGCTTTATTCATTTTTCTTTAAATTATCTAATTCTATTGTTATATCGTGGTCCTTCGCGGGTTTGCAGCAAGTTTTCTGTTTCAATGGTTCTGTACGCAGATACATTTTGTTTTTATACAACTCTGGGCATGAGACCATGAAGGCTTGATTTCATATCACTCTGATAGAAAATTAACATATCGCATTTTCTGCTAACCAATTAGAACAACAACAAAGATGGAGTATTTTTAAGAAAGAAAAACATCTGTTAAATGCTTGAAGTTCCTCCAAATTTTCTTTTACACGATTTACCATTTGAGTTTAGTGTAGTTGCTTTAATTTTTTCTTTTTTTTTTTCAAAAACACTGAAACACATGGGTAGTCTTTATCAGTTCTTTCACATCTAGCGCAGGAACTGAAAATTCAGAAATTTTATCTCGAGCCAGATTTTACAGCAGTGATTTTATGTTTCCCTATGGAGCAGGCAGTCGTTCTCTACAAATAAAAACCGCGTAATTTATAACATGCAATGAAATAAAGTATTATTAGTTCACACGGATATGTCGGTCCATCTCGGTCAAGTAGCTCAAAATATTTTTTACACTTCGGAATCACCAAATCTAGAATTATCTCTTTATCTGATGTTCATTTTTTATGGCACAAGTGGCAGTTCAACTTTTCTTTTTATCTGAATACGGCATATCCGTGACAAATCTGAATAGATAATAAAACTGGATAATATGTTAATAGGCAGCGCTACACGGGTAATTTTATGACAAGTTAGTAAAATCATGCAATGCATTGATTATGATACGCTTTCCAACATACCAGAAATTATTACTCAAGTTATGAGGATAATGGCTGCGGAATAAATCTCGCTCCTTCGTGTGCCCTGACCTTTGACCCCATTTTGATGATATTCAACAGAACCCGTTCAGTATACCTCCCGAACAACACGATAAAGTTTTGTCGCAATCGAAGCATTTTTGGGTAAGTTATGACGCATAAAAGCAATCGAATGGATCCCGCTCTTATGTTCTGACCTTTGACCCCATTTCCAATAGGGTTTGTCCCCAGTGGTCCCCTATCACATACCAAAATTTCATCGAAATCGAACCATTTTTACACAAGTTAGGACGCATAAGGGCAATGGAATAGATTCCGCTCTCATGTCCTGACCTTTGACCCCATTTCCAATAGGGTTCGTCCCCAGGTGGTCCCCTACCACATACTAAAATTTTATTGAAATCGAACCATTTTTACGCTAGTTATCGTGAGGACGGACAGACAGGCAGACGGACAAAGCTGGAGCATATACGCTTCTTCAACCTACGGTTGGAAAGCGTAAAAAATGATGGTAGTCCGCTTCGGCCAAACTATACCAGCATTTTTTTAATAATTTAGATGTTTATTTCAACGCATCTACAGTCCGCATCGGATTTTTACCCAGAATTGCATCATTTTCTTTCGAGTAAGTAAGATACAGGGGTACCGCATTTTTGCTGAACGAGGAATAACGGCAATTGAGCCATCGTCTTGAGTGACACAGTCTTCTGTTATAACATCATCGTGTCTAAAATGCTGGATGCAAATTACGCTTCTCTTTCAGAGAAACCAGTTTTTCGTGGGAATTTCCTTCAACCATCGTTGAAACCTGTTTTCTTCATTGGGGAATTTAAACACTTAAATATTTCTTTTAGTAGGACCGTAATTTCATGTACTTTACGACCTACATCACGGGACACAACAGCCGGAAGGCATTTTATTGGTTTCAAAATAAATGCGCTCACAAAACATTCTTGATGGTGAGAAAAAAGAGCCTACATTACACAAAAGTGTTTTTTGTAAAATCCCAAATGGTTTACAAATGAATGAAAGCAGAAAAACTGATTCTGCGAAGAGAAAACAACTCAGAATGAAGCAACACAACGACTGCGACAACAATAAGAAGCTAACTCAGCATCACAATTTCCAGGCTTCCTTCCTTTGTGTGACGTCACAGGAGTCGCAAATTTTCAGCGTCGAGGCCCCGACCAAGGAAGGGAAGTTGGTCCCGGTTCAGCCATCACCCCCTAATAGCTTAACAGGCCCGCGCACCGATTTGTGACGTCACTAGAGTAGCCCGTAGTCGCGGAGAGGAGCATTACGGCGATGTGCAAACGAACGCGTCTTTACGTACACCAACTAACCAGGTCGTGCGTTCTTTTAGAGTTTCACTGCATTTAAATAAGAACTTGTGTGTTAGTTTTCAAATAACTGCAGAGTTAACAAGTTTGTTTAATAACTTTTAAAATACAGAAGAAAAAGAAATTACAGCGTAAAATTTAGCGTAGCAATAATTTCGACTTGAAAGGGTAGGCAACACAGATTCGTCAACTTAATGAAAGCATCCCTGTCATTTCACTGGAAGTGATAATCCATTCCTATAATCGAAATTATAAACTGTTGTCGTAGTTTCACTTAAAGTTATAGTGTCTTTATAGTTAGCCGAACGATTCCTGTACTTGTGAACAAATCGTTCTTGTACTTGAAAGATTAGTTTGAGGGTCCATTACGAAGTATCGCCGTCGTTTCAAAAGATGTCGATTGACATATTTAAGGAATCAGATTTTTCATTCATTGCAAACTTATGACTATGAAAATTTTAGTAATGAAATAATTCCTTTAGTGAAAATGTATTTTATACGCAATCCGTGATCTAAAATATAAAAAAAGGTCAAGAAAAACTGAATTTTTTTCTGTTTTTTTTAGTATTACCAAAGGCTCAATAAAACACGTTTTAACATACATACAGTGAATTGCTGCTTGATCCACTGATTGCATCAAACAAATTAAGATTTCAAGAAAATTATGCAATTGCTACATTATTAAACGTACAATAATGACATAACAAGTTTTCCTAATTTTAGTACCATCTAGTTACGTGTTTGGACAACTTCATTTTGATAAGCAAATATAAAGTTTATAATTTTTGTCTTCCAGAGCACTATTTCAAAAACGTTACCTTGTCAAAGTTCAACACATCTGTATTAAGTATATTAGTAGCATTAAGCAAAACTATTTGGGTCCACAATATAAGCATTTCTTTTTATCTGGAAAAATACAAGTAACTTATTGGCAGAAATTTCCTGAAATTTGATTTTCAAGAAGTATTCAGGAAAACTGCCAATGTACATATAATTATGGTTGTGTAGTTCTTTGTGTATCACAAGCACAATTTGATTATGTGTCCGTTAGCTGTTCCTTGAAGAATTTCAAAGACACGTTCCTAAGAAAATCTGAAATGTGTTCCAATAATTTCTTAAAGTATTTTTTCAGATAATTATTATATTTTTTGAGAACCTGACAAATGCACATGCAGTTATTGTACTGAATAAATCTAAGCGATTGTTTTGGTACTATAGGATGTATTTTAAAAGATGTACATGTTTCATTATAAATTGACTAACTTGATGTACCATTTTCTCAGAAACTATAAAAAGCAATGGTATAAAATTTTGCACAAATGTTTTGTCATTGCTAAAGCTATTGAAAAAGATTGTTTTTTTCCTTTTTTTATGATTTTGGTTTCAAAATAAATTCTATGAAGGATTGAAGAAGTTTTTCCCCATACAAAAATTGACACCCACCCTCACGTTTGGAAGCACACTTTCCAGTAGTTATCGGATAATATGAGATATATTAGTTTCAGATAATATGAGATATATTAGGGGGTGATGGTTCAGCTCGGAAGACTAGCCGGAAACATACACGCCTCTGATCACTTGAGCACCGAAGACGCTACCTATCTCACGATTGATACTGTATTTACTGTTTTGAAATAATGCAATTTTAAGAAGTCCAAAAAAAAAATACTCCGAAAAAAACAATCCTGAACTTTTTCAAAATGGAAAATTTCACGCCCCATATATTCAAATGACCAATTTCATCTTCGTAAATTTAATACAGAACAAGATCTTGTACTAGCGAAAACACCATGACAAAGAAGAAAACGAAGGTAAAAATTTTTAACCGGTTAAAAAATTAGAACGCGAGGCAAGAAAGTGCAAGTACACTGTAAAAAATAAGTGGTGTGAATTCACGGAAAATTTCTGAAAATAGTTGCCGGTAGGTATCAGTCTTTTTCAGAAATTTCATTTCAACTTCCGTATTTTCACAGATTTTCCGTTGACAAAAATTCCGTTTATTTGTGAAAAGTCCATTTCACGTTTTTCCATATTTAAACTGAAATTCCGCAATAATCGACGACCCTGTACTTTCCAGCCCTTACTCCAGATAATATTGCCGCTGAGATCAGGATCGAACCCACAACGTGGAGCTGGCTGAACAGGTAACCCACGCCTTTTTTTTTTTTTTTTTTTTTTTTGAGGTTTAACGACCACCGTGAGCAACTCAATGGGCTATAAAGCAGTCGCCCGTCCCTAATTTAGGGTCACTGGTTCCAGAGAAGAGAGAGCGAGCCAGTGCCGTAAGACAAACACAACACCCATGCCTCACCGGGATTCGAACCCGGACCCCGTTTGGACGAATGTTCAGAGGCCATCGCTTAGACCGCTGCGCCACCGGGCCGGCTTAACCCACGCCTTTAACAACTGATCCACGAACGCTCAGTAGTCCGACTCACGTACATCGTAAAACGAATTCCACAACGATGAAATTTTGTTTTTTGTCATTAATGCGAGTGATTTCGTCATTTTATTTTCTGTTGGAGCTTATTATTTTTCTGAATAGGTTGGTAATATATTTTTTTTTTTTTCTTCTTCTGTAATTGGGCTTTTCACAAATTAAGCATTTTTCATCGTGGTTTTTCGAAGCAACAAAATGCTTTGCAGCATTATTTTTTAAAACTGACAATGGCTTTCAGTTATCTTTAAAAAAGGTGAAATGTACTTTTTTATAGTATTATTTCACACACACACACACACACACACACACACACACACACACACACAACTAAACATAAAATTTAGTCTTGATAGCTATAATAGCTTTTGTCTTAAGTTATTCAAAGACTGATATGCATAGACATCGTATAAACATCTATATAAGTTTAAGTACCCAGTTTCTTACGGTTACACAATATATAATAAATAGCACCGTGCGCAAAATTGGGGAGAGGAGAAGAAATATCCTGTGCCACAATAAACAAAATTCATGAGATATGCTATCCACAGTGTCCGATCTCGCTCCGGAACTTCAAAATTCAACACACGATTGAAATTTAAAAGTTTAATCAAACTTCGAGTATGCTCACCAATCGCTCCTATTACCAGTAATTTCTCATTATACGGATACGGAAAACGTGAGAACGGAGATTTTCCGTTAATATACGAAAGGAATTGCGGAAAGGTTTCTGAAAATCCAGAATTTTCCGGAGGTACGAAAAATCCGAGAAATTCAGGTTTCTTTCCGTCATTTCATGGAAAAGGTTGTGTCAGAAATGTGCTTCGTTAATTCACGAAAGAAATGACTGAAAGTTGCCCGTGAATTTCAGAATTTTTTTACACTGAACGCAGCGTTAGCAAGATGGAAGTGTTCACTGTCATTTATTCATGTAAACATAAAACTGGAGCACATCACTGTATTCACAACATAAAATTACTGAATCCAGAACAAAATAAAATTATTTTAAAAAAACATTGCTTGAAACATTTTTTTTTTTTTTGTTGTTGTTCTTTTTGCTAGAACATCAACTCATGTTTCTTCTTGATTTCTTCCACGCAGGTTACACGGTCATAATTGTATTTTGCTGATTCTGCAGTTGCACAAAATCCATTGCTTATTTTTTTCTTTCTGCTGATATCTTTCCCTTTCCATCCTTTCATTGTCACTTTTTTTATGTCCTTAAAATGACAATTTTATCTGTCATGCTGAAAGTTGAAGACTATAAACGCATGATATCAAAGTTTTCACTATTTTAGATAAAGGGTTCACCTTCGAGAATATGAATACTCTTTTGAACACCATGTATCAATTTTGACAAATTTTCCAATTTCATCACTTCCGTTTCACGAAATATTCCCATCCCCTTATGTTTGTTTGTCTGGGCGATTAACACGACCACCGTCACAAACTCGATGGGCTATTAAGCAGTCGCCTGTCCCTAATTTAGGGCCACTGATTCCAGGAAAGGGATATAGAGCCAGTGCCGTAAGACAAACACATCTATGCCTCACCGGGATTCGAATCCGGGCCCATTTCGGACGAATGGTCATAAGCCAGCTCTTAGACCACTGCGCCACGGGAGCAGTCTTCCCCTCATTCTCTTATCAAGCTTAAATGCAAACATTCATTGGGGTTTGGGGAGTCACATTTAACAACACAGAATATAGTGGGAATATCGTGGGGAGCAAAATTACGATTACAGGAGAAATCTTTTTTCTGTTCGATTCCCATTTTCGACCCCCCCATTTTTACGTTGAAATCCTAATAATTATAGAATAAAAGGGAATTTAAAAATACCGGACAGAAGAAATGTCGCTAGAAAAAAAAACGATTACGGGAGAAATCTTCATGCAGTCAAACTTCCGTTTTGGAAAGTTTCTAAAGACGGAATTCCATCCTCAAACAGACCCCCCCCCCCCAAACAATCCTTAAAAAAAATCTGGTCAGTTGTGTATAGATCTCGAAAATGCCTCAAATAGTAACAGAAAAGGCGGAATTCCTCGAATCCACGGAAGAATCTCATGCCTGAATATTACACGGATTTATTTTTTTATTAATATTGGGGGCTTAACGACTACCGTGAGCAACTCAATGGGCTATAAGCAGTCGCCCGTCCCTAATTTAGAGCCACTGGTTCCAGGGAAGGGAGAGAGCCGGTGCCGTAAGACAAACAGAACATCCATGCCTCACCGGAATTCGAACCCGGACCCCTTTCGGATGAATGATCAGAGGCCATCGCTTAGACCACTGCGCCACCGGGGGCGGCCTTCCGTTTTCGAAAATTCTTACTTATAGTTTCATGCTGAAATACAAACACTTGTTACGGAGATTTTAGTAATAATTCATTTCTGGGAAAAGAATGGGGGAATATTCAGCAATAGATCTCTTTTTTAGTCAGCTTAGGAAGCGGCGTGGGCTACTGAACCTTGAACAGCTACTTTAATTGAACGTTCTTTGTTTTACCGCTCTGCGCAGCGATTAATACATTGTGATCCGAGGCAATATGCCGACGGCTAAATGATTGTATTGCCTTTGGAGGCGAGGAATGCTTTTTCCTGCACGCTAGGGGTCGAGACAGAATAGGTTTGAGAGAGGGTCGGACGATACAGAGGGTTCAGAAGAGAAGTTTGGGGAGAGGTCGCGAGACAGTGATATAAAAGAAGGAACACCTCTTTTCGGGTCTCAGAGAAGGCCATCGTGAAAGAATGAAAAGTTCCGTAGAACTAGACTAGGTACGAAAGAGCGAATAACTAGGAAACAGAGTAAGTAACGAGAGCGCTGAAAACTTTAGGATTAAGGAACTAAGAGAAATTCCAGGACTAACCAGGAACGAGAATTAGATAGTTATGAAGAATAGCTATAATGCCGCAACTGTTTTTTAATACCTGCTTCGTACTATGCTTTCTTCTTAATATTCACAACGAGCTGCAATTAGGCTTAAATATCGACCTCGAACGGGACTTTTTTAACAGCACGACCACAAAGTCCAATTTCACATTTATGCAATAAACTGATATTTAACAACAGAACTGGACAGAGGCACATCGTGATCAAATATAATTAAGAGAAAAATCTTCACTGCGTTTTTTAAAGTTTTGAAAGACAAAATACCGTCCCCAGACGGAACACGATATTCCCCACGAAACTCCCAAAAATTTCTCCAGTTTTGCATCGATCGGAAGTATGACCCAAATGATGACCGTACACACAGCGGAATTCCGCGAATGTTTCACATGTATGAAACCTCCTCATCAAGCAAAAACAGATAAATGAAAACATATATTCATCAAGTAAAACGCCTGTTTTTCACAGAGATCTCACACTAAGTTCCAGAAATGCGATCAGAAACTGAACATTCTTATGCGTGGTTCGCCAAAACTGGACATGCTTTTCTCTACAGCAAGTGTGGTAGGAAACAAATGCATAATACCAATTTTCGTTTAGATAATAACTGTGACCACAGCGACCTGCTGATAATGAAAACTGATATTAGATCTTAGTAGTTCTTGAACAACTATACTGAGACTTAGCTATAAGAGGAGTACTTCAACAAACAAATAAAAACAATACTAATCCAACACTAAATATTGTCTGATGACATTTCTCCTTCAGACTTTTGAACCTGCCGAAATAAAAGGAAAGCCCATTAAGAAACGGGGAAGGGAGGGAAAGCAATGAAAAGAAGATAGGTGGAAAGTGGGGCATGTTGCTTCGTCTGCGCCGCGGCAGATACTCCATTAGCGAGCAGCCATTTATCAAAACTTTATGCTGTTCTTGTAACAACCTAGTTGCTGCAGCAACAGAAGATGAAGGCAGCTGCAGCAAATTTATTGATTATTTAGCTTCAGCGGGAGCAAGCTATGAGCCAAAAATATATATATATAAATAAATAAATAAAAATCCACCTAGGGATAAAATATCGAATTCCTTATCAAGAGTGATAAAATCAAATGGATGGTGCTGTGGAAAACTTTTAAGCAAAGCTGGGCGCGCACACACGCTAAGGTGTTACACTTCATTTTCTTAGCTCCGAAGAGACTGACAGCAGTAATTGGGGGAAATTACATGTTTCTCAGGCCGAGGATGAACTCGGTGGTAAAAAATGAGATCCTATGTTTCGGAAATGGGCAAAATGGTGCGCGACTTGAGACGCCAAGAGGAAATAAAAGCCTGTTCTGACCATGCTAACAATAGTTCAGGAGCAGTGCATGCGCCGCAGAGCCTCACTCTCCGGCACTTGAACAAACTGATGCAAGACAATCGAATGAGCATCAAAATAACTCCTTTCCGGCGCAGAGCTACGAGAGGTTCAACGGAAATGACTTTATTCTCGTTCGCTTTTAAACAAAAAATCTGCAACAAATAGGAGATGGGGAAAGGGAGAGGAAATGACATAAGAACAACACGTTTCCCATTTTTCCCTCGCAAATTACATAGGAAAATGCAACTTCACACATTACAACCAGCTAATCACCTGAATCGGAGGAGGGGTAGAGCAATAATAAATACAGGGTTCGCACACGCATTTACGAAAAACGAATTCCAGGTATTTTTCAGGAATTTATCAAAAAAATTTCCGGAGCTTAAATGTATGCTAGAATCATAGTGCTTTTTATGCACTGAGGTGCCAAAAAAACTGGAAATGACGGAATGATTTTCATTACATGCCACCACACCAATGCGATAAATGGTATCGTCCGCAAACGACGTATATACAGGTGTTGGCCAAAATAATGGAAACACCTCGCTGAAAACAGTGACTTTGGTATGTGCTGCTTTCTGAGTAAAACGAACATGTAGCTACAATTTATTTTGTAAAAAAGTGTTGCTTATAAGGCTCAAGGGTCTGTGTGATTGCATTGTAAATCGGTGTTTGCATAATTTCGTTCCAGGCGAAGCTGTCGGAGTTCCAAAGAGGGCAGATTGTAGGAGCCCGACTGATTGGTGCGTCGGTAACCACACTGGCACAGGTATTGGAGATATCGAGAGGTACCGTGTCGAAGGTCATGACAGCATACAAAGTTCACGGCACAACATCATCTGCGAGACACAACTGTGGAAGGCAAACCAAACTCACTGCGAGAGACAGGATGACATTAAAGAGGATTGTGACTGCAAGGAGCAAAACCACGGCGACCAAAGATGCACACTTCCAAAACCCAGAGTCGACCCATACCGTGCGAAGGGAATTGCATAAGCACAATATTTACGGCAGAGCTGCGATTGCAAAACCCCTGGTGTCACAGGTGAATATGAAACGGAGACTACAGTGGTGCCAGGAACATAAAACGTGGACTGCGGATCAATGGAAACACGTCTTGTTTTCCGATGAATCAAGTTTCTCACTATTCCCCACCACAGGACGGGTTCACGCAGAAGCCTACAACCCAGACTGTCTCCTTCCTACAGTGAAGCATGGGGACGGTTCTGTAATAGTTTGGGCCACGATCTCGTGGTTTGCGGCAGGTCCCATTATCACCTTACACGGACGGATCACTGGCGGTGACTATGTCACCCTTTTGGCCGACCATGTGCATTCAATCGCGCAGACATTGTTTCCGTTAGGGGATTAATTACACCTTTCAAGATGATAATGCCCCGATTCACAGAAGTCGAACTGTTCAGTCATGGTTTGAGGAACATGAGGATGAAGTTTCACACCTTCCCCGGCCTGCACAATCACCGGATTTATACATCATTGAGCCCCCGTGGAATGTGTTGGAAAACAGAGTGCGATCCCGTTATCCTCCTCCGGCGTCTCTCAAGGAATTGGAGTAGTTTCTGTAGGAAGAATGGTACAACATACCACTTACCATCATCCAGGACTTGTATGCGTCCATTTCAAGCAGTTTCCCACACCATATTAGGTGCGAACACCTATTGCTTCAAGGTGTTTCCATTATTTTGGACAATCTCTGTATAGAAGCCGATATCTTCGCAAGCTCGTGTAATAGCATTTGCAGCTCAGATGGCAGTCTATCAGGATTTAAGCTATTTCGACCGCGGTATGATAGTCGGCGCCCGGGAGATGGGTCACACCATCTCGGAAATTTCCACGAAATCTGGATTTACACGGCCAACAATTCCAAGGGTGTACCTGAACAACACAAACTCTGGTGTGGCAGTAGAAAAAAAGCCCTGGACGATCGTGGCAGCTGCGTCTGGCACATAGCGTAACAGCCGCTCAGCGTGCAACATTGTGGCAAATCACAGCGCAATTCAATGCTGGGGCCAGTGGTAGCATCGGCGTTTGGACAGTGCAACGTTCTCTTTGTTCTATGGAAAAGTTACGCCCACCCGGGTGCCATGGACGCAAGACGACTGGAAATCTGTAGCCTGGTCCGACGAATCGCGGTACCAACTGTTTCGGACAAATGACCGATTTCAGGTATGGCGAAAACCCCACGAGGCAATGGATCTCGCATGCCTACAAGGGGCAGTTCAGGCCGGCGGTGGCTCTGTTATGGTGTGGGGTGTTTCCACCTCGTACACATTAGGACCTCTCATATGTCTGCAGACCGCTATGACCGATGGAGATGACGTAACCATCCCTGGGGATCATTTGCACCCGTTTATGTCATGCAGCCACTCCGACGAGTGGGACCTCTTACAACACGACAATACGCCACCGCACACGTCCACAGTCGCCCGATTATGGCTGCAGGGACATTCCACGGAGTCTGGCATCCTGAATTGGCTCCCCCTCGGTCGCCGGATTTAAACGCAATCGAACACATTTGGGATGCTGTTCAACAACGACAGGAATCCTCCACCGGCGAATATTAGGGAATTGTGGGACGCAATTCAGGAAGCATGGTGTGCACTGCCGATCACGGGGAGGACCTACGCGGTATCAGAAGGGTACCCCTGTTTTTTGGCACTTCAGTGTATTTTGCAAATTGTGGTGAAATTTACAATTCTTATAAAATCCTATGGGTTCCGCCGTTACGAAGTGTTGTCCTTAAGTGTCTTACATTTTTTTTTTTTAATTGGAGGTTTAACGACCACCGTGAGCAACTCAATGGGCTATAAGCAGTCGCCCGTCCCTAATTTAGGGTCACTGGTTCCAGGGAAGGGAGAGAGCCAGTGCCGTAAGACAAACACAACATCCATGCCTCACCGGGATTCGAACCCGGACCCCTTTCGGACGAATGATCAGAGGCCATCGCCTTAGACCACTGCGCCACCGGGGGCGGCATCTTACATTTTCAATGAAGTGTTACTACCCCAAAATTGTCTGCCCGTGCGCAATAAGGCAACGTTACCGAAGATTTTCATGAATTCTTTTTTTTACCTTCAGATGACAATAACTTCACGCGTCATGCTAAAAGAGCTTTCAACTTGTGGACAGTGAATGCTGATATCAAAGCTTTTACTGTTTCAGATCAATAGTGTGTATCTTATAGAATATGAATACTTTTGAACATTTTGAACACCATGCATCAATTCTTACAAATTTTTCAACTTCGTCAATTCCATTTTAGGAAATTTACTCCTCCCTTATCACGCTTACATTCACTATTTAGGGGAGGGGCAGAGTAGCAGAATGTAGGCGCACGCTGTACGCGGATAGTTTCCAAATCATTAGCAGGTTTTGCAGATAGCTTTTGCTTGTAAATTAAACAAAATGAAAATGTTATTTACAGCAATTAAACCCCTTAAAGGCTTTATTCAGATTAATGTACTTAATTCTTTTGAGTTATTTTGTCTTTACAGACATTTCTGGCCTTTAAATTCTATCAAGACCTGTTCTTCTTGTGTAGGAACTATATATAAAGTTTCGTTTGCTTACACAGATAGAATTTAATTTCATTGCCAGGCTCCTCTTGCAGTTGCCAATTATTAAACTAAAATATTTCCTTTTGTATTTTGTAAATCTAGTATTTTTCAATTAACTTGGTGAAAATGCTAGTTATAATTTTTGAAGGTTCCTGATGGAACCGTTTTTCTGTATATAAGAACTTTCTTTAATTAGTCTCTTGTTTTTATGAGGTTCATAAGTCCAATATTTTGCCACAAAAGTCCATTTCACGCACATTCAATTGTAATGTACTTATTTTGTCCTGACTAGAATCTGTAATGTTCTAATAATTTCTTATTGTTTTATAAATTTTTCTTTAAATTATATTATTCTATTATTACCGAGGTTCGCGCTTCGCGGGTTTGCAGTAAGTTTTCTGTTTCAATGGTTGTGTGCGCAGATACATTTTATTTTTATACAACTCTTGAAAAAAAAAAAAAGGGGGGGGGGGGTACATTTAACAACGCATAAGAGTTGGAACATTGCTGGAAAAAAAGATAACAATTACGGGAGGAATATTCGTTCCGTCCGACTTCGGTTTTCGGAAAATTTTCCGACATTTTCAAGCTATATTTACGCAATAAAATGATATTTAACAACAATACTGGCCAAGGGCAACATTGCGAGAAATAAAATATGAACACGGGAAAATTATTTACTCCGTACTCGTATTACCTACGGTTTTAGCAAGTTTTAAAAGACGAAATACCGTCCCCAAACGGCAAACGACACCTCCCACCACAAATTCTCGTCAGCTTTGCATCGATCTGCAGATCTGACAAAAAAGCGGAATTTCGCGAATCCGCGGAAGAATTATCATGTATGACGTTCTAAAACGCGAGTGATACAAAAAAAACCTTAAGAGGAAAACGACGCGGGATATACATACATGAGGCTGACGAAGGAGAAAAAAGCTGAACTTTTTAATTTTTAATCGCACGGGTGAAAAATAAGAACGTACTGCAAAACAGCGTGAATATAACGCGGCGAGAGCTAGACAAAATTGTTCACTGAAATTTATTACGTAAATATTAACATCACTGTATTCATAAATATATATACATATTTTACGTTTAACAGCAACACAGGATAAATGTAACATCGCGGAGAGAAAAATTATGATTATCAGCAAAATATATGCTCTGTCCGATTTCCGTTTTAAGAAAGTTTTCCTCCATTTTGAAGCTGCAAAACAAATATTTATGGAATTAAATTATATTTAACAACACTACTAGGTAGGAAAAACATCGCAAGAAAAAAAAAAGATTATGATTACGGGAGAAACCTTTACGTCGTCTAACTTCTGTTTCCGAAAGTTTTGAAAGTTGGAATTCCGCCCATCGACGGAAAACGGCCCCACCACCATTCAATACCACCACTAATCTCTCCCGAATTTCTGTTCAGTTCTGCATCGATCTCGAAAACCATCGAAACGACGATGGAAAAGGCGAAATGCTTTGAATCCACCGAAGAATCTCGTGCCTTAAGATCACAGGGAAATTTTTGCGCCAACCTTCCGTTTCCGGAATTTTTCTTCCATTTTCAAGCTGAAATGCAAATATTTATAGAATAAAATTATATTTAACTATACTACTGCGCCGACGAAACATCGATAGAAAAAAAAAGAAATCACGATTACGGGACATTTTTTCACTCCATTTAACTTCAGTTTTCGAAAGTTTTGAAAAACGAAATACCATCCCCAGACCAAAAAACGACCCCCCCAACTAATCCTCCAAAATTTCTCTTTAGTTTTGCATCGATCTCGAGAATAACCCAAATGATTAGAACACAAGCGGAATTCCGCGAATCCGCGGAAGAACCTCATGTATGGATATACTGAGCAGTGGCTTATAGGTGGATATTCTTCAGTAACAGACCCACGCCTTTCCTGGAACCAGCCACTCTGTATTAGTCATGCACGACTTCTCCTTGCTCTTGATTCACACGGATGAGGGTCATTAAAAAAAAAAAAAAGCCTGACGCGCAATTATTTTCCTCCATGCAATACTTATGAGCATTTATTGTAAATAATTGCAATGCACTTCCGTCATGGGGCTTACAACAACTGACCGATTTCGTTAACTGTCGAAACGTAATAAACCCTGCGTGATACAAATAAATAAACTGAGCGTGTAGAGAATCGAAGCTCAATAGTGGGAGTGTTGTACCAAACACTCTTGCATATCAACTGGCCAAGTATGGGCATTGCACCAATATAATTTAAAAACAACACTGCTTGTAAATGTGCGGAAAACAGGTGACGCATCAAAATGATGAACTTGAAAGCTCTCAATGTTCACTTCAAGTGGACCTCTACCTAAAAGGCTGCTGATTCTGAACTCAGAGACAAAGCCAATACAAAATTCTTGCTAAATGGTACTACTGCCTCTCACCTGAAAAAAAAAAAAAAAACTCTGCTCTCTCTGTAACCTCAACAACATAGAATTATGGAAACGCGTCTCTTTGACTTGCCCCAGGTATTCTCTGTCTAACCTTCAAAACAAATACATCCTGTTCATACATAAATTAAAAATTAGGTCTAAAAATGTGTTCATTAGGTCTAAAAATGTTCTACTGTACGCAATCAACAACCTCAGGACTTTCCTTATCGGAACCTGCCACATCTTAAAAACAGCATCACCGCCACCCCCCTTTTTTTTTTGGTTTCTCAATCGCTGCTACACATTCAGTCAGGAAAACATATCTGTACCACTCTCTGTTGCACATCTTGAACTCGAAAAAGAAATCACGCAAGTCTCTAGGATCTCCATTAACTATTTATCATCATTGTCAACCATTATCAACCCACTGCTGGACGAAGGTCTCCCCAAGTTTCCTCCACAACGGTCTGCCTTGTGCCAGTCTCCTCCATGTCACTCCCGCATACTTACGAATTTCATCTACCTATCTCCCATGTGGTCTTCTTCTGGGTCTTTTCCTGTCCCTTGGAATCCAATCTAAAATTTCGGCTGTCCATCGATGGTCTGTCCTTCTGGCAGTATGCCCAGCCTATTGCCATTTCAGGGATTTAACTCTGATCATGATGTCTTCCACTCTTGTCAATTTTCGGATCCACGAGTTTCTCTTCTTATCTCTCCTGGTTACAAAAAGCACGCACCTCTCCATGCTTATATATATATAGTTAATGGATATCAACTGCCTGAAACGATTAAAACTAATGAAATCTCAATGCTCATATAAAATTTTAGATGGCGTTTTCATAAGGCAGCAATACCTTTTCGTTTCTGTGTGTATCTCTACGAGTTTACCCTCACGTGTGAGAGTGATTTGTTAACTTTTCGTTTCAACGAAGGGTAAAAAAGTTAAGCCACCTCAGCTCCCCAGGATGTCTAGGTCAAAATAAAGAAAACACCAGGGAATCTAGGCCATAAGCCCTGTATGAAAGGTACATAACGCAACATTAATGCATTGCACCGAAAACATTATAACCAGCGCGTCTTTCTGAAAATCGAAGCAACCGCAGGTAAAGGACGGCGCGTTTGGAGGACATTAAAGGATATAAACAACACCTGATACAGAGCTCTGTTAATGGGTGTTATTCTTGCTCTTCAGATGGGAAAGGCAGCCGGGGTTAGTGGAGAGTTTACAGTCAAATAAATTGTTTTATTTCTTAGATTTATTCTATGTTGATTATTTGAGTTAAGAAAGACAGTATGTTCGTAAAAAGTCCCACATCCCTGCAAACAACGGAACGCATCATCTGGTACACGAATTGAAATTGCAATCCACGTCGAATAGTCTCAAACGCCATAGAAACATCTAAGTGGTCAATAAACTCTCCACTAACCCCAGTGATAAAATACGAAAATTAAAGGAAATTTGCTAATCTTTTCCCTTCGTACAGTACCAGAAACACAAAACAATGAGATCTCTGGGACAAAAAAGTCGAAGTTCGATTTAGGGTACACACGAAACCCTTTTAAATCCTTTCTTTGGTGAGCCCTTTCTTCTAGTCCCCGTTCCGGCTGGCTTCGCCAGCCCCACTTGTTGTTTGACAACTCCCTGTGCACACACACACACACACGCGCGCGCGGAGGGTGCTTTTTTTTTTTTTTTTGTTATTTTCCCCCCGGTACACTGCGAAAAAAGGGCAGGAGCTCTAACTAGCTCCTCGAGTGCTTGTCATCAGCCAGTGCAAATTCTTCCCTCCCACAATGATTTCAACAATTTTGGCGTGGGAACAAGAATCTGTTGGGAATCAGGAACCTGTGATTTTCATAAACGGAGAAATTTGCTGAAGCTGTAATCCGACTGCTCATTCTGTGTGCGACGTTTTAAGGTATATATTTGCTCACGTTAGAATAAATTAGAAATAAAAATCAGTTATAAAGTACCGACTATAAAACGGTTTTCTGAAGACTGAACTTTTACTTAAGAGTATTTTTCTTTTTTAATCTTCTCCATGCTCGTGCTTGGCCTTTTAACTTGATTGATTTTTGTTGTTCACCCAAAAATTTACATACTCTAATTCAAAATTCAAAGATCGTGAGTTTTCTTCATTCTTGTTATGTGTTTGATCAGCGAGACCACGTTAACAAAAGGAAAAAAAAAAAAAAAAGGCGTAGACGATACTCGATACTTTCCTCAACAAAAGGACAACAGACAGGAGAGTTCAACGAATCCCTCCTCAACTCAAACTCAACACAAAGCCACTCGCAGTTTGGTTTTGTGCCACATATCATCAGAAGGATTCTATTCAGCTACTTCGCCAGAAATTACTTCTCAGTCAACAATTCTTTTTTATGTGAATATTTTCCACATACCGAATCACATAAAAATATTTTCAAGTTTTGTACATATAAGTTTTAATTATTTTTCAATAAAATTGACGAAACACACCTCAGTTTATACATATCAAACTAAAAACTCGGGAAGATAACATCTACGACAAAATAAATCAAGCGCATACATTTAAAAGACGCGATCTTTCATATTTATGACAACAACCAATCTTGTATGCATATAAACATTGTGGGAGAAGCTCAGGGACATGCGGCATTGTGATTGTTCCGTGCACCCCGCAGCTATTTGACTTACTGCTCATTCTTTCGTCATGCATTCAAGCGCCAACTATTACATGCGTTTATAAATGTTAAGTGCAACCGTACAAAAAAAAAAAAAATCATCAGAAGGCTGTCGCATTGAAATTGCTTCCCCAAATCTACCCGATTCGTGAGCGGATAAAGTTATGAGTTAATCAAATGTTGAAGCAGTTATTCGAAGCAACTCTCTGAAGGGATGTAAATAGTTGGCTTTCATATCTTCTTCATTTTCCCAACAAATGAAGGCATGTCTTCAATGAAAGTATACAACCTCTGGCAAAAATTATGTAATCACCACCACATGAACATGGAGGCGCATAGTAAGGAGCATGTAGAAACGACCCAAAAGATGTAGGCGAAACGAAAACATAGTTTAATGAAAGCTGCACATCTGCGCCAATGCTGGGACAGGCTCGGGCTGCATAATATTTTCTGCGGTTCGGGCTCTGAGAGAGACTTTTATTTATTTAAAATGTGATTTTGTAAGATTTATAATACGAGACTTTCCCTAATACGGACTTTCCCTACACTTTCTAGTTGGTCAAAAGAATTCATTGCAATCGAATGCATGGCCATTATGCATTAATGCAAATCCACTAATGTATGCATGCCATAATCCATGCATTAGTGGATTTCTGAGGTGAAGCGAAAGCTTCTTCAAGAATTATACACTCACGGACACCAAAATTTGCGCACCTAGAAGAAAATATGCTACAACTGCGAAACTTTGCAAATAGCTACAGTGCGTGCTGGTATGCAAATGATCCACGTTTGGTGCGAGTGCGCATGACCGCACACCCTAGTGGATGCCCCATGAAAGTGAAAAGCACCGGCCGACGCAAGCAAGAGTCACAGGAATACCAGGTAGACGCCAAAGACGTCGATTTACGCAACTTACGGACTTCGAGAGAGGCCTGTTCATCGGGCTGAAAACCGCAGGGTGGTCGGCGCGATGTATAGCCCACCTTGGGGATTGTTCTGACCATATCGTCTTACTGTGTTGGGAGCAGCCACACGGCGGAGCGGCTCCGGACAGAGAGGATCGATGGATCGTGCGCCAGGCACGAACGGATTCCATGGGGACCCGGTCCACTATACAGGCAGAGATGTACCGTCAACTGTGTGCCCACGAACCATTTCCCGACGGCTCGCGGAAGCGGATATACGACCCCAGCGCCCCTTACCTGTGCTGCCATATAAACACCGGAACATCGCCGGCTCCGTGTGCAGTGGTGTCAGGCCAGAGCTGCGTGTAACGCCACATACTGGCGACATATGGTGTTCAGCAATGAGTGCCACTTAGTTTTGGGGACAGATGATCATCGTGTCCTGACGTGGAGGTCTCCGGGTCAACGGCACAATCTCAACCTCGCTATCGAGCGCCACACCTGCCCCACTGCAGGCATTATGGTCTGGGGAGCCATTGCCTACGATAGCCGATCAGCTTTAGTAGCGGTACGTGGATCATTGACGGGCCAGCGGGATGTGGACGAGATCCTGCGGTCTCATGTGCTCCCATTCTTGGCCGGGATACCAGGTGCGCTATACCAGCAGGATGATGCCCGCCCGCACACGGCTCGGGTTTCCCAGGACTGCCTACGTCATGTCCAGACACTTCCATGGCCTGCCCGCTCCCCAGACATGTCCCCTATCGAGCATGTGTGGGACCAGTTGAAACGCCGGCTGCCGCCGTGTCGCACTAACGGGGATTTGGAGCACACCGTCCAAGACGTGTGGGCCAGTCTGCCGCAGGACAACATCAGACGTCTGTTCGCCTCCATGCCGGACCGTATTGCAGCATGTATCACCGCACGAGGCGGTGCGACGCGCTATGGAAGATGACCAGACTGCATGTCACAGATCCCTCTGTAATTATCCTGCAGCTATATTTTTGCCATCATGTGTATTATTTATCTGTATCATTACGTCCATAAAATTTTAGTTCAATCCGATGCTTCCTTCTCGGTGCGCAAATTTCATTGTCCGTGAGTGTAGATAGTAGTTCGCACGTCGCCTCACGCGACAGATCCATGCTAATTCCATTGAGCAATGCACGCAGACTGTATCGGTGCCCGATCTTTACGGACGCCCGACCGAAACGCTTCAAGAAACGAATGGTAAAAAAAAATCTTGCGGCTATACCGTAGAATGATAGAAAGCTTCCTTTCCCACTCCGCAGTTGAAAAAGACAGACTGCAGAGGTCGAGTCTGGAAGAGTAATTTTTTTATATATAAATGCCTAAACAGGTTAATAATAGTTTCCGGGCTCGTTCGGGCGCAGGCTCTATCTTGCATATAAAATTCGGGCTCTTACAACTGAGCACGAACCCAGAACTGATCCGAACTACAGACAGCAAGACTCACATAAATGAACGTACAATATATCTTACTGAAATATATAATGACTTGTGACAACATGTGTGGGGAAATAATTGTAGTCACCGACATTGTAGGAAAAAATTATGGGATCAGTCCATATGGGATAAGTTATGTAGCCACTTTAATATTTCGTAACTCCTCGATGAGCTTTCACGACCGCCTGGATCTTTTGAGGCATAGATGTCACTAATGAAAACAGTCACTATCAAGCCCTTTCCAACATTTCCCAATAGCAACCACCAAATCAGCTTTGCAGCACGGAGCTTTCGCCTGAACTAATTTCTTCAATTTGCAACACATATTCTCAATCGGATCTCGCTCCCTGCGACTTTCTCCTATTCCCGAAAAATCAAATACCACTTGAAAGGAAAAATATACAACAGAAAGCGACGAAGCAGCTGTTCGCTATTTCAGATGACTTCAAAAAAAAAAAGCTTCGAGTATAGTGGAAACAGCTCTGGGCTAAGAGTGTGGCTTCGGAAGGGACAACTTCGAAGGCGATTAAGTTTCAAATCTGTAAGTCGTGTACTTTGTTTTAATAAATACAGTCCGCATACTTTTTGATCACATCTTGTATACGACGATACCCGTATTTACTTTTCAAAGGTCCTCTGCAATTATCAGTTTCTTTTATGCATAACCAACTAATGCCGTCTTGCTTGTTTTTCCCATGCTGCTGCTGGTATTAATAACTTTCGTATATGGCAGGAGTTTAGCTTTTCGCCATCTGTATGATTTCCATTTAAAATATAAAACGCAAAAAATCGCATATGCAATTAAACATCTGCGACGAATGGTGAAGGCCGTAAAGATTGCATTAATGGACAGCCTGTTTACTATTCAGTCATTACTGCTGTTTGCATTTAGCAGGCGCCTATTAGCTGACGAAAATAATGAATGGTGCTCTCTTCGACGTCGGAGGAACTTGGAAAGGGGATCATTTACTTTCTCTCCTTAGCATTCCCCACATCTGATACCAAGCGATACCACTGTATGGAAATGACACTAGCTGGTCAGGCTATGATACGGAAATGGGACAAAATTTCTTTCGTGATGTGGGAGACAACTTTCTGGAGATGGCTCGTGAATGTGTTGGATTCACCATCTACGAGCAAGCTCTCGGCCAAATGGGTGCCGAAATGCCTGGTTGCGGATCAGAAGAGTCAACACGTTGCAACAGCTATGGCAATAGTGCAGCGTTTTCAGCTGAATGCGGACAGTTTCTTGGTTCGATTGGCAACCATGGATGAAACGTATATACATCTGTATGATCCCCAGCCTAAGGAACAATCCGAAAAATGGTGACACGTTAGTCTCCCCTCTCCCAAAATCGTTTCGGGTACGGAAGTTTGCATCAAAGATGATGGCGTATGTGTTCTGAGACAAGAACGGAGACTTACCAGTGGACTACCTGGAAAAGGGTGCCACGATCAAAGCAAAAAAGCAAAGTATTATACATTTCTTCAGGGCAAACTGAAGCAGGAACTTGTAGGGAAAACATCAAAAGGGGTTCTGCTTTTTGCAGGACAATGCTTCGACTCACAAGGGCCTGGCATCATGCAGCGAAGGTTTCGTGAAACTCACTTCGAACTGTTGAAATGCCCTGCTTATTCATCGGATTTGGACCCGTCTGACTACCATTCTCCAAATTTAAGAAACATTTGAAGGGAGAACAAAATTCCAGTTCAATGATATTTTTATTTGAAAGGCTCAAAAGAAGCTGGAGCATAGAAGCCAGAAGTGTGCTGACCTAGAACAATATGTAGAGATATGTATTAAAATCATTGTCCTGATTCCATTTTCTCTGTGAAACGAACACTGGATCTTGAGTTTCTCACAGGTCCAGTCATACTTACTGCCCGTTCCATAGCAACCTTATGGCCACTGGTTCCACGGAGGGGATAGAGCCACTGCAGTAATACAAGCGCAGCATTCACGCATCACCCGGGATCCAAACCCAACCCCACCACGGACCGCTCGGCCACCAGGGCGGCTAAAACAATTTTATCCTTACTAGGTTATACGTATAATATGTTCACACAATTGATAGCTACCACAATATGCAAGCATTATGCATCAAAACTGCTTATTTGGCTTTAAAAAATACAAGTTCTGAGAACACCGATGAACCATTACATTATGACAAACCTCAGCCTAGAGAAATGAGCGCGCCTGGAGACCAAACAGTATCGCAGGTGAAGTTCACCGAGCAATATATATATATATATATATATATGTATATATACAACCCGAAGACAGGCTTTCGGTTAGTAGTGTTCGGAGTCACAATGGGAAAAGCTGCCGAGTTTTCGGAGTTTCATAAAGGGCAAATTGTGATAGCACGGCACCTCGGAACTAAGATCTCTGATGCTTGTTCACGTGCCGCTGTAGGGAGTACGTATCAAAAGTGGCGCACAGATGGCCAAACGACCAACCGTCGTCAATCCGTGTGTCGTCCGCGGCTCATTGATACCAGAGGGGACAGCTACAACAGTGGTGATCAGGGCAATGTGTCACAGGACACAGTTCATCGCAGCCTTCTGCGCATGGGTCTGCGTAGCCGAAGACCCAGCCAGGTCCCCATGCTAACTGCACGTCATCGCCAACAACGCATGAAATGGGCACAAGATCATCGGAATTGGACCGTGGATGAATGGAAGAAAGTGGCCTGGTCTGACTAATCAAGATTCCTGGTGCATCACGCAGACGGCCGAGCGCGGATTACTAACGGAGGTTATGGCACCTGGATGCACTGTTGGGCAGAAATAAGGCGGCGGCGGTGTTATGCCGTGGGGGATGTTTTCTTGGGATACTTCAGGCCCCATTATCTCAATAGCACTATCCCTGACAGCTGCCAGGTATCTGAGCATCGTTGCGGACCAAGTTCGCCCATTCATGCCAACTGTGTTGCCTGCTGGTAAAGGAGTGCTTCGAAGAACATGCTGGTGTCTTTTTGTTAATGCTCTGGCCTCCAAATTCACCAGACATGAACCCAATCGAACATTTACGATTCGACTTGGAAAACGGGTTCACCACCACCTCGAAATGTACGGGAACTGGAGGACCTGCTGTTGACACTAGGGTACGAATACCCCAGGATACCTATCGCCACCTCAGCGAATCGATGTCTCGCCGAGTGGCCGCTGTTTTGCGGGCAAATTGAGGGTCCTACAGCTTATTAGGTAGGTGGTCATAATGTAATGGCTCGTCGGTGTATAAAGTACAGGAACCAAATTTATTAAATGATCATTAACTAAACAAGGAACTCTAATTAAAACCCTTAAATGGTTTAATTAGATACTGAGGTTAATTAATAGTATTAATTAAATTAATAGTATTAATTAAATAAAAGCTTAATCATCACTTAAACACTGCATTGCTTACAAATGCTTTACGAATTGAATTAAAATGAAATAAGACTGCAAACGGAACCTTAAGCTGTTGTAAATTTCAACATATTATATCCGAAAATTTACTGAATTCATTCCGCAATTCTTTAGACGTTCCACCACATTTACAGTAAACTGTAACAAACAATAAAAAACAGTCCTCTTAAATAAGAAATATACATTCCATCATTTTAAAAATATTAAAACACTATTTTATATAAAGTTACACATAAAGGTACAGCGCTGAGATGTCTTGGCAGATATGTTTTGTCACTCAAAAGAGAAGTTGCCTTCGTGGAAAACGCTTTATGTAGTTCATACGAAATGAACACGACGAATAAAACGCACCCCCACCCACCCCCCACCCCGGCTATACGATAAAAGTTCCGCCGTTTCCGTTTACAAAAAGCCAGCATGGGCTCAAAACCGCCGATGCGGTGGTATTCAGTGAGTACTACAACCGCGGGCCTGCAGTAACCAATCACATAGCAGCATTTCCCTCAAGCTCTCCCACAATGTACACAATGCTTATATGCTTCATGAATTTTGAAGCAAATACGATGACAAAGCCGGGAACTACCCTTCAGGAGCTTCGAGTAGTCGCCCAGACAGTACGTAAAACTTCACAAATGCGGTTTGATAGATGTAGACGAGGAAGAAGTACGAACTGCCTGTAGAACATAATCATGGAATTCTCAAGTTGCAGTTCATAAAAAAACACCCCAATTTATTCATAACCCACAATAAAGTCTAATGAAATGGTATTTGGACACAAATACTTTTTACCAGCTGTTGACACTTAATGAAACGCGCGATTGAAACCGTTTGTGTACCATGAATATGAAAAGAGAGAAACACATTTTCCAAATAAAACTGTCTACACCGTGAATTCAAATCGGTTGAACACGACGACAACGAATTTAATAATACGAAAAAAAAAACTCTGAATAATAATGATACATAGTATAAGGGGGAAACAAATCTCCCTCTGAAGAAATAGTTCTTCACAAATACATGGAAAGCTAAATGCAATTGTTGGCACACAAATGCGCCGTATTTTCAGTTTCCATGTAGCAACTCCTTCAGAGAACTTGAAAAAAATACCGATTCCCGCTGCAAGGCAATGCAATTTTCAAGTTTTCTGAAGAAGTTGCTACATGGAAACTGAAAATACGGCACATTTGTATGTCGACTATCACAGTGGGTAAAAAAAGTATTTGCACAACTTGTTTTTCAGAAATAATTTCACACAAATAATAATAATAATAATAATAATAATAGGGGAAAAATATTTATTTAGCACCAAATGGGCTAATGAAACAAATAAATATTCTGTTGAGAATTTTGAAAAAATACGGGACGAGACATATGCGAAAAAGGCATTTTCTGAATGGCAAAAAAGTATTTGCACACGAGTGATACCATCACTATGTCATAAATAAAGTCCACAATAATTGTCTAATATTCAGTATGCATACCTTTTGCGTTAATAATGGCTTGAAGCCTTCTTGGCATTGATTCTACTAATTTTTTTGTCGTTTCTTGTGAAATATTCTGCCATTCTTAAGTTACTGCTTGTTTTAGATCATTTTTCCCCTAAATTTTGCTCTTCCTAAAAGATAAATCCAATAAATACCACAAATTCTCGATAGGGTTAATGTCTGAAGACTGTGGAGGGGTATCAAGCCTTTAGCGAACATTATACAGTAACCACTCTTTTCTGATACGTGCAGTGTGTTTTGGATCGTTATCCTGTTGAAAGAGATAGGCAATCACTTATGCCGAATTTCGCTGCGCAACACATCAATATATTTCTTTGCATTCATTATACCCTCAATAAACGCAATTTTACCCACTCCATTGTAACTCATGCAACCCCATATCATTATATGACCTCCACCATGCTTCATAGTTGCTTTGAGATTTTATTGCTGGAGTTCAGTGTTTGGTCTGCGCCACACAATTTTTTTACCGTCAGAGCCAAACAGATCGATCTCTGTGTAGTCAGAAAATATAGCATTCTTCCAGAATTCGATTGGTTTACTGACGTGAGTTTCAGCGAAATCCTAACATTTCTGTTTATTTCTTTCACTAATAAAAGATTTTTTCCTTGCCGTCCTGCCGTGCAACTGTGCACGATGCAGCACATTTCTTATTGTTTGAGCACAAACAGTCTTACCTGATAGTGTCGCAAGTTGTAGAGCTAGAGTTCGAGTACTAGTAAATGGTTTTTCCTTCACTTCTTTCATAAACATGGCGTTGCTCCCTGGTAGTAAGAATCTTTGGGCGACCGGTTCTCCTCTTATTATATGTGCTACCAGTTTCTTCGTGCTTTTTCACCACATATCTGGCTATTGAAAAGTTCAAATTCAAAATTTCACCAATTTTTCGATAACATTTTCGTTCTGTACTTAAAAAGCAAATTCTTTCCCGTATATGTTTGGCTAACTAGGACTTCTTACGTGTCATGTTGAACTACAACTCGAGCTGAGTACTGTCACTAGTCTGAAATTCACACATACAACTGTAGCAGCCACTTTGACGTTTGCAGTACTTATAATACCGCCGCAGATCGGCTTATGAAAATTTCAGAGGTGACGTAGTGATTGTCGCTGCAGTGTGCAAATACTTTTTTTGGTAGCGATTTTTTAGGAATTGCTCAGTACACTTTTTCTAACAAATTCAACAGAAACATTTTTACGTAAATAACTGACATTCATATTTGCAATGAAACAGTTTTTAGCTCTGTTTATCTTGTTATCAATGACATCATTGCGAAAACACTTGGTGTGCAAATACTTTTTTCACCCATTTACTATACATCTGAATAATGTGTCGAAGATTATTAACACGTGCAAATTTAATCAGCAATCAGCGGCAGGCTGACTGGCACAATCATGTAGTAAAATCATTAGTACTTTTCAATTGACTTTTCGAAAATCCTTCGGCACTGGCGTTTCGTAACATCGGCCTCCATTTCGCTCGGGAGGGGGACGGGGGGTATTTTAAGAATTCTGCGCGATACTTCGCAAATTCAGTAAGGCTATCGAAACAGCTTTCTACCCTTGCGTAACTTATATTTTTCTGCTAGACGTTCCTGTTCACCTACAGATTTTCCTCCTTGAATTGTTTCTTCTGCCAGTTTTTGAACAGAGTTCCAATTGCTTTCCTTATCTCTCTTTACTGTCATTACATTTAAAATCCTCGAGCTTTTTCCTCCCCAAAACTTTCCTAGCCTCATTCCCATGTCGTTACATTGCCAAAGAGCTAACCCGTTAACTGAATGACAGTCAGAGGCATGGGCTTTTGGCTAATCAGACTTTAGTTCGAGTTCCGCAAGAGGCGTAGGTGGTACGTTTGTGCCAGGGCGCTGAGTCTGTCTATTCTGTGTAACCCAAGGCGATAAATTAAAATCGAACTCCTCCTTTAAATTACTCATCGTGGTTGTTAAACTCCGAAACAACAAACCGCCACCACGGGCACAGTACATACGACGGATTAGGGATATGTAAATTGGTGTCTCCAAACGTCATTACATTACTACAGGGCGTCGTTTAGCACAAGAGTTTGAATAAAAAGGCAACAAGCTGGAGAACAGATTTCACCAATTCTGACCCTCAATCGAAAGCTAGCTGATGCTCGACGAGTTGGCCTGCCAGATTTATAGCACACAACGCGCTCACGTGAGGGCTTACGAATTGGGATGAGTCATTCACACTGCTTGACTTAGAAAATGGGCTGTCCAGAAAGTTCGTGCCGAAAAACAGCATGCAAAAGAAGTATGGTAAAAGAAAACAAAAAAAATATATTTAATCAATGATATCAGTCATGCAGGCTGATAATTCCATCCTCCCAGAATTTTCCCAGGTGGTTTCAGAGAGAACAAAACAAAAAAAACAACAACTGCTCTAGGTGATTTTTGAGCTGGTTCAAAGAATCGAACCTCGTGCCATTAAGGTAATTCTGAAGCGATGTGAAAAGGTGGTAGTCAAAGAGAGCAATGTCCGGAGAACATGCCAGGGTGAGATAGGACCCACCACCACCAAAAAAAAACTCCAGCAACTTCTGTCGTGTCCTCAAAAAGGCATGAGGTCTTGTACTGTTTTCCTGGAAGACAACCGCCCGTCCTATTCGCTGAAACAGGGCGCTTTTTCTTGATTTCTGCCTGCAGAACGTCCAGCCGTGAGCAGCACTTATCGCTATTTATCGTCTCGTTGTTCGGTAGATCATAGATCAGTACACCTTTACAATCCCACCAAACACTGAGAAAAATCTTCTTTGGGTGTATGTAATCCCGCTTTAGGGGTCGCTAAGAGTGTATCATCAATCACGCTGCAACCACGAACTTTTTCTCATACTGTAGTAAACGATCCATTTTTCATCATCAGTCACCAATCTTCTCAAAAAACGGATCGTTTTTGTTGCGTTTCACAGATGGAAACTCGATCAAGCAAGTTTCTCTCAGACAAATTGTGTGGCACCCCATACATCATACCAGCTGACGTAGCCAAGCTTCGGAGGTGTTCATGGATGGTGGATTTCGATAGGTTCAGTACATCTATTAAATCCCGTGTTGTTTGACTGGGGTTGGCCCACAGCTGTGCACGGAGCTGGTCTTCATCTGTGGCACAAGGCCCGCCCGGACCCTCTTCCAGGTTAAAAGTTTCCATCACGAAATCTGCCAAACCACTTGCGAACAGTTCTGTCTGCTACAGCACCGTCCCTGTGCTCATCCCATGTCTCTTATGCAGTTTAAGTTGCGTTTAGACCCTTATGGTAGAGGTAAAACATGCCGCAAATGCAAGGGATTGTCGTTCGTCGTCCAACGACTTTACAGTCACTTCCCTGTCTTTCTTTCAGCAGCTTCCAGCACAAACTGGTACACAGACGTTTTACAAAACTTTTTATGTAGTTGCCTCATCTACAAATAGTGGCACGTGGCAACCAATCATCAACAAGCTATGCAAATTCGGCACGGATAACCAACATTTGTCAGAGCGCCACGCATATTACAGGAACTCCAGCCCCAATTGGAAATTTTCAGTAGTAGAAACTAAAAAAATCCGCAGTTTTTAGCTTTTTTCAGTAGTGAAAACTACAAAAATCCGTAGTTTTCAGCGGTTTTCAGTAGTGGTGAACTAAAAAGTGTATTTACCCACTCGGTAAAAAAAAAAAAATATTGCTAGTAGCAGCAAAGTGACAGTATAAATTCATAAAAAAGACGAATTTTTGCTTACAAAATTGTGTACAAATTGAAGAATTTTGTGAGACACTAAATAGCTCCAATATATATATATATATTATCGATTATGAAAAAGCCTTTGATTCGGTGAAACCATCAGCAGTTGCAATGGCTCTGAAATCCTGCGGTATTGAAGATGCATACATTAATATTATTAATAACATCTATGAAAATGCAAGTGCAAAGATTCGGCTGTTTGAAAATACAACACACATAAAAATTGGAAAAGGAGTGAGACAAGGTGACACCATATCTCCGAAACTCTTTAATGCCACATTGGAAAATGTCTTTCAATCACTGAACTGGGAAAACAAAGGGATAAAGATTAATGGAGATTATCTAACCCACCTTCGTTTTGCTGATGACAGTCATTTTTACAACTACCCCATCAGAGCTACAGAGTATGATCCAGGAACTTGCTGACAAGAGTAAAGAAGTGGGATTAAAAATGAACTTTCAGAAGACAAAAGTGATGTACAATGCTTTTACAAGAAATGAAGATTTATCGATTGATGGAGAAAAGCTGGTGACAACAGATACGTACGTTTATCTTGGACAGCAGATATCAAGTGAGGGTCACATTGATGAAGAAATTAATCGGCGTACAAAACTTGCCTGGATAGCGTTTGGAAGAAACAGCATAATTTTCAAGAGCAATATGCCATTATGTCTTAAAAGAAAAGTGTTTGATCAATGCATCCTTCCAGTGCTTACGTATGGTGCAGAGACGTGGGCCTTAGCTAAAAGAGACATACAAAGGCTGCAGACAACTCAAAGCAGCATGGAGAGGTGCATGCTTGGTGTAACCAGGAGAGATAAGAAGAGGAACACGTGGATCCGAAAAATGACAAGAGTGGAAGACATCATGATCAGAGTTAAATCCCTGAAATGGCAATGGGCTGGACATACTGCCAGAAGGACAGACCATCGATGGACAGCCGAAATTTTAGATTGGATTCCAAGGGAAAGGAAAAGACCCAGAAGAAGACCACATGGAAGATGGGTGGATGAAATTCGAAAGTATGCGGGAGTGACATGGAGGAGACTGGCACAAGACAGACCGTTGTGGAGGAAACTTGGGGAGACCTTCGTCCAGCAGTGGATTGATAATGGTTGACAATGATGATGATGATGTATATTAGTTTACCTCAAAAATCGATGTATGCTTGAATGATAACCTTATAAGTAAACAAAGTAAGTGCCTACACAGACTGGAAGTTGCTCATGGTCGTCTTCCAACCCCAAAAAGAATGAAATTTGTCTTTTTTCTAAAATGTAAAAAAAAAATTTTCATTGCAGGAAAGAATTCAAATACTACTTCAGGACTTTACACAAAAATGCGAAAAATTAAAGACTTTTCGAGCTCTGGAAAGGGAACTGAAGTTTCAGAACGTTCCCGGGAATTCCATGTGCCGTGATATCTCTGCACGTGGCTAGGGACTCTTAGACATGAAAACATATTACAACAAACGCACGGAAGAAATGCAACGATACTGAAAACATTCAAGAAACTCTTTCCAAAATGTATAATGAATGTTAGAATCTAGAAAACATGAAAATAAGCTAAACGCAAACATCGTTAAAAAGGTCATTTCACAGAGATTTTCGATTTCCGTAGTATATCTGATGCTTTCCGTAATCCGTAGCGGACTGACAATTTTCCTAGTGACTACGAAGAATCCGTCGTAGTTGGAGTCTGATATCAGTAGGTATGTGTCGGGAGCAGGCGAATTCACCGAAAACGAATTTGCCGAACGAACAATTTACCAAAAGACGACTTCATCGAAAAATGTGAAACGAATTCATCGAAAACAAATTTATCGAACCAGCAATTTACCGAAAGGCAACTTTTTCGAAAAAAAAAAAAATAATAATAAAAAAAAAAAAAAAAATTAAACGAATTCATTGAAATGGAGTTTTTTAAGACAACTGGCCACTACTAAACAGTTGGCCAAACGGACAAGTCCAGACATTAAATATTAATACCTTGGCCTAGGCCTTTTACAAACAGTTTTTATAATACCGTGTTCATATTCATAAGGTTTAGACACCAAGTCAAGTTAGTATTATTGTGCTTTTACTTAGGCATTAAATATGAATACCTTGGCATAGGCTTAGTCCTCTTTGACAGTTTTATTCCGTCGTGCTCATATTTATATTTATACTTGCATCAATCAAGTCAAGTTAATATTATTGCACTTTTACTAAAAAATAAATGTTTCATACACTTGAACGAAATCTGTCAGAAAGGCCTGGTCTAAAGGCCTATTTGATTAATATTTAGTGTCAAAGTAAAAGTGCAATAATACTAACATGACTTGGTATCCAAACCTTATGATACCAGCACAACGGAATAAAAACTGTTAAAAAGGCCTAAGGCCTATTTATTAATACTTACTGCCTAAGTAAAAGCACAATATTATTTTAATGAATTGGTGTCTAAACTTTATGAATACGAACACGACGGAGTTAAAAAGGCCTAGGCCAAGGTATTAATATTTAATGCCTAAGTAAACGTGCAATAATACTAACTTGATTGAGACTTGGTGTCTAAACCTTATGAATATGAGAACGATAGAAGAAAAACTGTAAAAAAGACCTAGGCCTATCTTTACAGGCGGTCTATGGAGAAAGTAGACACAATAAAATCAAAAGTCTGATTCTTGTTAGACTCCCTAACGGTTTTGTGGTCATCCTACATGAAAAGTGTAACCTAAGAAATAAAAAATGCAATTTTTCTACGTTCCCCAAAAGCTTTTGTGACCACTTAGGCATATTCCAATTATAGTCAAAGTTGTCGACAAAAGCTTACCGTACGATATTGTTTCTTTCGGTGATTTCGCTTTTGCTGAACTCACCTGAAGCCCTAATTTTCGAAGAATTTGATTTTTGATGAATTCTCCGTTCGACGAATCCGTTTTTGACGAATTCGTTTTCGAAGAATTCACCTGGAACCTATGTGTCGGCAATTGGGTTACGTAAATTATTTCAGTTGCGAACCAACGATAGGTGAAGAAGATAAAACGGCTCAGCGTGGCTAAGTTTTGTAGTTTTTCCTATCACTGCATCGGAGTGATGGCGGGGGGGGGGGGGCACAAGAAAGGTGTGAGAACGCCTGGGCGACGTCATCGGGAATCCTACAATCACACGGATACCTTCTTTACCACAGACTTAATCAACCAGCCAAAGACTAGGGCTATATACGGTTGGTTGGTCCCTAAGTCGCACTGCGGCGAAACCACATCGGAACGAAACAACTGTGGCCGAATATGGTGACAGCGGTGGGAGGAAGGCAACGTGTGTCGCCGTAGTTAGACTGGTGCACGTAGGCGGATGTCAGAACGCCGCATCTAACTGGAAGTCGTAACAGCCCCACAATCCACAGCGGATTACATTCGACGAGGTGTACACGCAGCTACGGACATCCCCGAACAACACACGGACTGTGTGTGCATTGCAGATTGCCTGAGGCAGGGTTGCGCTCTCCCCAGCCACTACCGCTCACCGCAGCACATCGTCGCGCAAGGTTGCAGTGTGCCGTACCTGACATTAGTCGCAAGACGAATGGAACCATGAATTCCACGCAGTTTCATGCTACGATCTCAGCGCCGACGATGGTCGATTTAGAGAATGGATACAACATGGCCATGCAGCACAGAATCTATGAGGCAAGTGAAGTTTACGAGACCCCGAATATTAAAAACAGAAAAAAAAAAAATCTGAAAGAACGGATGATGGTTGAAAATCAACATGGAACTTAGGCGACGAATGGCACCTTTTTTTTACGCTTTCCAACCGTAGGTTAAAGAAACGTATATGCTCCAGCTTTTTCCGTCCGTCTGTCTGTCGGCACGATAACTAACGTAAAAATGGTTCGATTTCGATGAAATTTTAGTATGTGGTAGGGAACCACCTGGGGACGAACCCTATTGAAAATGGGCGGAATGGGGTCAAAGGTCAAGACATGGTAGCGGGATCCATTCCATTGTCCTTATGCGTCATAACTTACGTAAAAATGCTTCGATTGCGACAAAACTTTATCATGTTCCGGAGGTATACTGACTGAACCGGTTCTGTCGAATATCTTCGAAATGGGGTCAAAGGTCAGGACACAGGAGCGAGATTTATTCCACGGCCATTATCCTCATAACTTGAGTAATCATTTCTGGTATGTTGGAAAGCGTATCATAATCAGTGCATTGCATAATTTTACTAACTTGTTTTTTATAATTAATGGTTTAACGACCAACAACTCAACGGGCTAACAGCAATCACCCGTCCCTAATTTGGAGCCACTGGGTCCAGATAAGGGATAGAACCAGTGCCGTGAGGCAAACACAACATCCATGCCTCACCGGGATTCGCCCCGCACGGGGATAACTGGTTTTCCAGTTATTTGGGGAGCGGCGCCCCCACGGCCCGAGCTGACCTTGTGACTGGTCACCATCTGATGTCACGCTACCGCTTGTTTTTTATTTTGGTGTTTGCAGGGACAGCTGTTCATCCAGCTTGTTGGGGAGTCGCGGCCCCACGTTCCCGAGCTGGTCTTGTGTCTCGCTTTTTCGTTTTTATTTATTTTCTCCACTGGCTAGTTGCCCGTGTTGTATACTTTACCTAATCGCTACCACGTTATGCACTAACACCCCGGTCTTGTGGTTTTGTTACCCTCCACCACTAACTGATTTATATTAACCGCTCAGTTCGTAGGTTGCTGAGATTCCGTTTAGGTTCCCTGACAGGATTTGTCTTCTTTGGATTTCTTTTTTCCTTTTCGCTGGTTTGGGTGCTAGACCTACCTGCATGTTTGCCGCGTGCGGAGACCCGTGAGGCGGAAATGGGATGTCTGGCGGCTGAGGTCGCAGGAGACCGGATAAGTGCCTCCTGTGTACCAACACTCCTCTTCGACCCCGGCTTCGCTGTAAACGGGAGGCTAGAGACTAACCCACCTCTAGTCAGAAGTCTTGTACCAAGTTGTGTACACGGCTTTAGCGGCTTTTTTGTCGTATAGCACGGCAGGGTGAGCCCGGGGGCTTGTGGGATCATGCCAAAGGCGTTGGCATGACGGTACCCGGAGGCCGAAGTGTCCGCCGAGTGCGTGTGATCACAGCCAACGGACTATATCTGCAACGTATAAGCTCCAGAACTGTGTCCAGCGTCATTTTCTTGGCTTGCAGACCTCCAGTTCTCCCTTGTAGGGCTCGGTGGTGGGTGGAGTAGTCTGCAGACGAATCTTCCTTCTTTTTTCCATGGGTAAACCCAAACATAAACACTCCAAATTTAAGTCACCTGAAAAATGATAGTTGCAACGGACTCTCCGTCTTCTCAACCTACCAAGTCTCATACCCTTAAACGGTCTTTAGACCTTGACCAAGAATGTGGAACCTCTTCTTCGGCTGCTGTACCAGTCGCTCCGAAGCGTCGTCTCCCCTCGATTGCTGTGACTACGCATGCTACACACTTACTTGTAGAATCCATCGATCCGAATGAGAGACTGTCCACCAGATCTCCATTTTTTATTTCTAAAGCTTTGGACGCTGCGGTTGGCCCCTTGCAGTCTGTGAGGAAGCTTCGCTCTGGGGACCTGCTTGTTCAAACTTGCAGTGTTTCTCAGAGTAACACTCTTTGCTCCTTACTAGTCTTCAAGGCATTCCTGTCAAAGTGGCTCCTCACCCGTTTCTTAACACCTCTCGGGGTGTTATTTCGGAATTTGATCTCTTACCATGCAGTGAAGAAGAATTGGTGTCTGAACTTGCAGATCAGGGTGTTCTTGCTGCACGTCGTATGATGTTCCGGCGCGATGGTTCTTTGATTAAGTCTAAAAATGTGATCTTGACTTTTAACTCCCCGAAAGTTCCGACCGAAATAAAGGCTGGCTACTTGGTCTGTGGAGTTCGCCCGTACATTCCCAGTCCTCTGCGCTGTTTCAGGTGCCAGAGGTACGGGCATTCCCAACGTTTCTGTAAGAGTTCCGCTCGTTGCGCTAATTGTGGCTCCAGTGAACATGACGGGGAAGGTTGCACTTCTGCGGCCTCCTGTGTTAACTGTGGTGAGGCCCATGCAGCTTACTCCCGCAACTGTATGAAATGGAAGGAAGAGATGGCGATCCAGCGCCTCAAGACCCTGGAAGGCCTCTCGTACCCTGCTGCCAAAGCCAAGTTGGGTATTCCCAACACCCGACAGCGTAGTTTTGCCGCAGTTGTTAAGTCTCTGCCACAACCCGTGCAGACCTTTGTTCCGCGCCCTGTAGCTCTCGCCGCACTTGCCAAGCGATCTACAGTTGAACAAGCGACACAGGTGGATTTCACCGAGCTCCAGCTTATTCGACCAGCTGAGTCTGCGCCTTCTCTTTGAAGACGCCCGCCTCTTCCGGTTCCCAGCAGACAGCCTGCACGTGCGGAAGACCCGGCCCTCAATCCGCAAAGGTGTGCGGTGTCCATCAAACTGTCTCGGCCTCAGCGAGGTCCCCACCCTCACCCAACATTATAGCAGAACACGGGGGGGAGGAGAGTGACAGTTCGTCCCCAGCCTCTACCAGCATTGCAGAGGAACATGGGGGAGGAGAGTGACAGTTCGTCCCCGCCCTCTGCCAGCATTGCAGAGGAGTGTGGGGGGGAGGAGAGTGACGGTTCGTCCTTTTCCATTAGTAAATATGTTACTTTTAATAAACTTCATTAACTACCTTTTCTTCACTGCTTTCTTCATACTCTTTTTCAACTTTTACCAAGCCTGTCTGATCTTAATCATTTTCCACGTTTTTAAAAATCTGTGGCTGATCGTTCTTTGTCTGGCGCTCTTTGGCCAAACCTGGCCCTTGCGCCAATAAAATCCAACAACCAACCAACCATCACCGGGATTCGAATCCGGACCCTTCTCGGACGAATAATCATAAACCAGCGCTTAGACCACTGCGCCACCGGGGCGGTCCACGTTTGCTCCTTAATGATGTTAATGATTGAACAAAGCCATCACAGTAAAGTCTCCATAAAAGATTAAAAACATTTTCCGAGACTTTTTTACAGCAAAGTTACCGATTATACCTTCTAAACATAATCTACAAAATTTTCCATTTACGATCCACATGACTGTGCTGACCTTCACATTCCTTGCGTGTCATACGCGCGAAATTTTTGTCAAGAACACTTTGGAACCACAACACCCCAAAATATTCGCAATATTATTTCTACATTAAGGAAAACCCACTGATCTTCGCGTTTGATTAGCTTTTAGCAAAAGTCACAATGATTTAAGTGTCCATAGGGCGTACGTAACTGTATCCAATAGACGCATGCTAGTCACGAAAAATTATTGCCACCATATCAGCATATGCTAGCGGCAAGATCATGTTTTCAAATCGGTACGCGTGCGGATCAGTCCACTCTAAGTGCAGGGGGTTTCTGGTAGCAGAAGGAACAACACATCACGCGTGGTGCTCTCCGTTGAGAGAGGTGCTAACAGTGGCTGGTTCAGAGGTACGAAAAATACACGTGCCCTATTAAAAATCAATGACGTACGCACGAGATAATTTCAAGAACGATAATGCGCGGGCAGGCACAGATCATGTTTCTGTTGTCGTTGCCGCTGTGCGCCACAGTTTTACGCTACTGCCTACGCGGAACGTAGAGAGCAGCGCTCTAGGATAAACACATCGTTTGTGACTCCCGTTGACTCGAACCCCGGCTCAATTCTGGCGACCAGCCAGAAACTCTCGCTTCTGACAGCCCTGCCAACTAGTAAAGACAATTCTCTCAAAAAGAAGTTGCTGAATACATGGAGCGGCCTGGAATATTATTCTATTTCGCTCAATATACATGAGATGAAACAGCGAGGTCTTAATATTCTTTGCTTGATGATTCGGCAACCTTGGAAAAACGATTTGGGCAACCTTCGAAACACGGGTTCGAACCAAAGCCGTAGCTTGAGGTAGCCTCCCCCTCAAAAGTTTTTAGTCTCCTCCACGAAAGATTCATCAAACGTAATAATACTTAGCACATGACATATTTGGAAAAAAATGTAGTGGAAAATATTGCGATTGCTAGTGAACCGAAAGCCCGTAAAACTGCGAATTCAAGATCATATCGATCGATCGATCAATATGAAAACTGGAAGTTTTAAATCAGTGAAACCTGTTCTCACAGGAGATTCGCAGATCAATTTGTCGCTTTTGACTTCCATGACAAAGTGTTGCAATCGTACACCGTCTATTCCTCCATTTCCCCATACATATTACGAGTACTCATTTTTTGAAATGCTTTTGCATTCAGTGAAGTTCGTTGCAAATGTTTGGGTAGAACAAAACTTTTAAATCGACTATGAAATGGAAAAATACAAAGGAAAGGAATACAAACACTGAAAAGTTAGTGAAACACTTCAAACTGTGACACCCTATGCAATGGAAAACCAATACATGCAGTAGATATGCATAGCCATATATAGTTAAGGCGTGAAAGGAGGAGTACGAACATAACTGGAAAAGTTTAGACACAACAGAAACGTAATGCAAAAGATACCATGTCATGTATGGCATTTGCAGACACCTGTATCAATTTAAAAACACGTTCCTTTATATATATATGAAATATATACACTATATTGACAAAAGTCACCGGACACCCCTTCAAAAGCAAACGAACGCATCCGCTGCGTTGTTAAGATGCACGGTGCAGCTGCAAACGGTATAAAGGAAAGATTGTTGCTGCAACTTTGAGAAAGGAAAGATTGTTGGGTGTTATATTAGTGGGTTGTCCTCAAGAGAAACCAAGGGGCGTTTAAACATACCCAAGTCAACTGCTTTGAATGAAATATTGAATAAGTGGAAGACACGTGGCGTACCTGAAGCAGCAAAACGCATCGGCAGACCAAAGAAAAACAGTGATAGAGGACGTCTGAGCCTCAGGGGAGTCGTTACAGCTATCGACGGAGTACTTACTGCACAAGACCTCAGTGTACATGTGAGTAAAAATGCTGGAACCTCGGTATGTTCACGTACCATTCGCAGAGAACTTCATTCCATGGGTTATCGTGGTCGTGCGGCTGCTCATAAGCCTTTCATCTCCACCCGGAATGCTACTCGTCGTTTAGCATAGTGTAAAGGACATTTATCGTGGACCGTAGATCAATGGAAACAGGTCCTACAGACTGATGAATCCAGATACACGATCCATCAGTCTGATGGCCGTGTGTGGGTATGGCGGCAGCTGGGGGAACGCTATTTACCACAGTGTCTGTTCCTACTGTTAAGTTTAAACTCGGCAGTGTACTCGCGGGGGGGGCGGTATGGTCCCGGCCCATTGGTTATCGTGGACAAACCTGTTAACCAGCACGTCTACCGCGATATTCTGGACAATTATGCCTTACCAACTCTGTGGCAATACTATGGAACCGAGCCTTGTTGGTGCCAGCAGGGTAATGCACCGAGCCATAAAACAAGGACTGTTACGGAGTGTGATTCCGTGTCGTGTGTGGACTGGCCAGCACAGTGCCATGATCTTACTCCCATAGAGCACCTATGGGATGAAAAGAAGTTTGGACCAAAGGCCTACCACTTAGCAACAGTTAGTGGCAACATTATGTACTGAATGGAAGCGCATACCTATGGCTGTGTTCCAAAACGTTGTCGAAAGCATGTCTGGAAAGATCAGTGCATGCATTAAGGCCAAAGGTGGATCGACACCGTACTAATGTATGTTAATAAAGGATATGCTGTGTTTATTTTCTAGAGGTCCGGTGACTTTTGTCAATATAGTGTGTGTGTGTGTGTGTGTGTGTGTGTGTGTGTGTGTGTGTGTGTGTGTCCTTAAAACAGTATTGCTGTGTATACCACTGAATACTGCTTACATTGGGTTGAAATTAATTTACCGAAGTAATAAAAATTTTTCTATCCTCCCCTAGAATTTACCCCTAACTATGGCTCGAACTCTAGCACTGCAGTAGAATAAGCCAAAGAGCCCTTGAATAACCACTTCACCACAGGGTGAGCTTCCTTCCCTTGCTTCACAACTACACTCATAAACAAACTTCGTAGCCACAAAATAAATGTACATAAACACGTACTTTTAAAATCAACCTTTTTTTCGCGGAAAGGGCGAACGACCACCTCGAGCAACTCAATGGGATCTGGGACGAATCATTAAAAGCCAACGCTTCCTGCTACTCGGCCGCAGCTATTTTTCTGTTTACAGCTTTGTAACATTTGCGCTCACTCTATTTCTCTAACAGAAACCCGATCAGCGGTCTACAGTTACGCAAATCGTTTAATTTTTTTTTTTAGCAGAAAAAAACAAAGTTTCTTGTAAATTGTCATGTTTTTTGGACAAGCATGAGTGGAATCTCCTTACAGTGTTCATACTTTTATTATTTATTTGCTTGTACGCACCAATTCAATTTACCCAGTACAGATGATCAAAACAAATCTGCGTGTTATCGTAATTACAACTCCTCGTAACACAAGGAAATATGCACTCTTGTTTACAAAGGATTAAAGTAAAAGCTCACGAAACACTTCTGTTATCTGCTTGATGATACGGGTATCGAAGGGATGGATGTAAGAACACAAACTATTTGCTCAAAAGATGAGAAAAAAAATCTTCAGCACCAACGTTGTGTGGGTTAAACAAACTGAGGTCAGACGAAGGTCAAACTCAGTATACAAGCATCTGATCATTTATCGGCGTAAACTATGACGCCAGCAGCAGTCGCATTCCCAGACCTCCGCCCACTGTATAGTTACGTCACTTGGAAGAAAAGAGGCAGAGCTATTTTTGGAACGCACGTGAAGACTTAGGCGCAGAAAGTAAATCACGTGCCGCCGACGGAGAAGAATTTCAAAACAAGAGGAGCAGCAACCTCATAGAACATAACACGACTCGTCGACGAAACATCGCACTACCCGATGCTTATTTCTTTAATACACAGATTGTCTCTAGAATGACATGGGTATCTAGGCAACGAAGATATATTATGATCACTTGACAGATAATAAATTACACTGTGTGGCTTATATACAGTGCTGGCCACCCAAAACGCAACACCAAGAAGGAAGCATCCGATTGGCCTATAATTTGCAGCATGCGTCGCCCGCGAGAGGACATGCAAACGATTAGCATTGCAGGGCATATGCAAATCATGTGCGCCCGGCACGCCACCGAGAAGCACTATAAGAAGGGTGAACAGAAGGCGGGGTGTAAGTAGTGGAAGTGTGTTGTGCTGCCGGACCTGTGCGTGGGAAGCTTCCTGATGCCTCGTCGCAGAATACGGCAGTCATTCCAGCACGTTTCGGAGTTCGACAGAGGATGAATAGTGGCTTATCAAGCAGCGGTTTATCGTACCGAGACATCGCGCCCGTGTGGGACGACATCCAGCCACAGTGAGGCGAGCATGGATTCGGTGGGTGCAGGAGGGACGGACGGACGGACCGACGTGAGCGATTGCCGCAGCCTCGTCACACCACCGAACGAGAGGACCGGCATGTTGTGCGGCGGGCATTGACGGCTCGCACCGCCACATCACGAACGTTAGCGCAGGAAATAGGGTGTGTTGCGCAACAACTTGTGTCAGCACGTACCGTTCAACGTCGTTTGCAGGAGCGGGGACTTGTCGCACGGCGCACCTGGACTACGGAATGGCACGACATTGTCTTCTCCCACGAATCCCGCTTCTGCCTGCAACACCACGATGGTCGGATCAGCGTGTGGCGGCACCGCGGCGAGAGATTGCATGACCCCTGCATTATGCAACGCCATACCGGTCCGTCGCCTGTTGGTATGGTTTGGGGCGCAACTGGATATGACACCCGCACCCCTCTGGTACGCATCGCCGGTACACTCAACAGCCACAGCACCATCTCCGATGTTTTGGAGCCTGTAGTCCTCTCTTACCTGCAGGACCTGCCAGCGGCCACGTTTCAACAGGACAACGCGCGTCCGCACGTGGCACGCATCGTGCAACAATTCTTTACGGCCCTCCTGTTCTCCCGATATGTCGCCCATCGAACACGTCTGGTCGCTGATCGGCAACCAAGTGGCCCGGCAAGCACCACCCGCGGCTACGCCTGATGAACTGTGGCAACGTGTGGAAGCAGCCTAGACCGACATACATACCCCAAGCCCACATCCAAAGCCTCTCTCCGATGCCGCGGCGTGTAGCGGCCGTTATTGCCAGCCATGGGGGCCACACGAACTATTGATGTCTGCGTGTTCCGCAAGTCGCACGGGCCTGTAAGCTCAATCATTTCATCTTTGTATCTGTTGTTATGTGTCCAGTAAATCTGGCTTTGCTATCTCGTGTCCTTCTTGGTGTTGCATTTTGGGTGGCCAGCAGTGTACATTACGTCTTCTAAACACAAAATAGTGCACCTGAAGAGCTGTGAATGCAAACTTAAATTGAATTCAAAAAATTATTCGATCCCGATCTCTGAGAGCACGATTTCTTAACCGATGGTTTACGGCAGTTGGGCGGACTGGGACTGCCAAGGTGACCCGGATATTTTCAAATTTTACCGGCTCTGATATTTTCATTTCATACTACATATAGCAGTGATATCCAACTTCTACAGCACCACGGGCAAAGGTTTTTAAAATAATTGAACAGCGGGCCAATTTTTAAATATATATACAAGGTGTTCGAAAAATAACTGCGCACTAAAAGTAACACTTATCATGTCGTGCTGGTTCCTACAGATGTTAGAAATGGGCTCCACCGACGTGCAGACACGTGTGCACATGCTTCTGCATGTTGATGAAGACCTTTATCAGGATATGTGGTGTAATTTGTTGGATGTGGGTCATTATTGCATCCTGTAGCTATCTAAGTGTATGCGGATTACCTGCGAACACCGTCCCCTTCAGTGCTCCCCACAGAAAACGCCAGACCCGGTGACCGGGCAGGCCACAGTCAGCGGGAGATGATGTGATTTCCGAAGAATTCTTCCAGAAGCTGTATTGATGCGCCGGCGGTGTGAGCAGTTATACTGTCCTGCTGGAATCATCCTTCGTTGATTTCCTGTTCCGTGAGTTCGGATATGAGTGGTTGTGACAGCAACCTCACGAACTTGTGAGGACTCCTCTGTATCCTGTAAGGCAGTGGTTCCCAAACTTTTTCGGTTTTCGGCGCCCTTGCTGAATAAAGGTTTTCTCAAGGCGCCCTATGTCAAATTCTAACAAGTACACTTAGTTACGTAAAAATACACGGGCGGAAAGTGAAAAAGAACGCCAAGAAAGAATTGCCGGACGATCATGAAATTTACATATGTTAATGGGGTCGAGTTTACGTAGGTGTGATGTTAATTTCAGGACCAACCGTTGAGCGCTTACGCCACAGCACGGCATAACATGCAAACTATCGTCGGTGGTATTTAAGGAGTACGGCGAAGTGAATGTAATCAGTCGTCGGCGTACGGACACTTGCGAAGACCCTGAAGAAGCTGCAATGCCTGGACATGGAAGACGTGTACGATTTCAGCAGTTATCGGACTTTGAGCGAGGTCGTCTAGTCGGACTCCGCGAGGCCGGGTGGTCGTATCGTCGTATTGCGGAGCGAATTGGACGGGAAGTATCGGTGGTGGTACGATGGTGGCGTAGAAGTTCCGAGGAACATTCCCACACGAGAAGACGTGGAACCGGGAGTCACAGACGGACTGATGAGCGGACCGATCGACGCATAAGAAGAGCGGCGTTGTCAAGCAGAACATCCACTGCGACGCATATCCGAGCTGCCGTTGCACCTGAGGTGACTGTGCGAACAATCCGCAACCGTCTACTGGATGCAGGACTACGTGTGCCTCTGGCATGTGTACCTCTGACTCCAGCCCACAGTCAGGAACGGCTGCAGTGGTGTCGCCAACGTCTGCACTGGAGAACGCAATGGCGATGTGTCGTGTTCAGCGATGAAAGCAGATTCTGCTTGGGAGCCTGCGATGGCCGTATGCGTGTTCGCAGACGCACAGGGGAGCGTCTCCACCTTTCTAGCATCCGCCAGCGACACACAGGGCCTACACCTGGTCTCCTGGTGTGGGGAGCGATCAGCTATCACTCCCGTACACAACTAGTGTTTGTACCGGGTACGTTAAACAGCACCTCCTACATCAACAACATCATTCAGCCCGTTGTTGTGACATTTGTAAGGTCGGTCCATCGTGGTGTTTTCCAGCAAGATAACGCACGCCCACACACGGCACGTGCAACGCAACATGCACTTTAGGGGGTAGACAACTTCCATGGCCTGCACGTTCACCGGATTTGTCCTCCATTGAGCACGTGTGGGATTTTATGGTACAACGACTTATCCGGTCTCCACGGCCAGCCACGACCATCCCCGATTTACGCGTCCAGGTTGAGGATGCTTGGAACTTAATACCCCAAACTTACATCCAACATCTGTATGACAGACTCCATGTCAGAATTGCACAGTGTGACGTAGTTCAGGGCGGTTCAACCTCGTACTAACCATGTTACATGGAAATGTTATTTTTCAGTTTACCAGCAAATACAGCTGTATTTTGCCATAATGTTTTGATCACGTTATCCTCTGTATTCCGTTATTATGCTGTATAAATTTCGTTGGTATCAGAAGTCTCCTTCTTGGTGTTCTTTTTCACTTTCCGCCAGTACATTTTCCTTCATCGCGAGAGAAAAAAATTGCGATTATCTGAAAAATATTCACTCCGTTTTCGAAAGATGAAGTACTGTCCCCAGACGGAAAAAGACCCCCCCCCCAAAAAAAAAGCAGCTTCTCTTTAGTTTTGCATCGATCTCAAGATTGACCCAAATGATGACAGAAAAAACGGAATTCCGCGAATCCGCGGAAGAATCTCATGTTTGAATATTTAGTGCATTTAATTGTTGCAAGATATCAGTTAAAAAAAGATTGAGCTCAGAAAAGCAACATCCCTGAGACTTTTAGTTAAATCAGTATCACATTTTACTTCTTCCAATGAAAAGAGATAAAGCTTTTCTGACGCTAGAAAAATCTGGTTAAGCATTTTCCAGCATTGAACCAACGGATTCAGTTGTGCAGAAGCCATATTCGGCATCAAGTTCACTAATTTTATTCCCCGTCCCCCGAATTTTCTATGCGAAAGAGGCGCGGTTTCCGCCACTAATCAAAGTTCGTTATTTTCACTCCTCTTGGTGCATTATATTTAATGGTCCCACCGAAGATCCACGTAATGCTCGTTGATGTTCAACGCAATGTAATATTATTTCAGATTTGATGCGATCTCTTTTCAGTCAGAAATGAGATTTGGTTTATTCTTCCTCTGCGGGCCGCAAAATTTCGTTCGGTGGGTCGCGAATTGGACAGCACTGTGGTAGAAGATATTCAAGGTAAAGCTGAGGAATTCATGTAAATGCTAACCGCTGTTCACAACGGAGCTACACATAATAAAAAGGCACAATATTTAAAAACTGCATATGTGTGTTGTTACTTTGAAAATAGAGGGGTGTTGAGATTTTTTTTTTTTATTAAGGGGTGTTGGAGGAGTATGAGAGAAAATACCTTCCACTTAATTATCGATCCTAGCATCGTAAGGCAAAAATTTACTAGTAACTCTATTTCGCTGTGCGTGATTTCTCTACTGTGGTAGAATCACATGATGTCTGTTTGAATTGGTCAGAAACGTTTTCATGACTAAAAAAATTCGAGGCAGTCGTGGTCTTGAACAGCATTAGTTGGGAGACTAGGATTGAGTCGCGTAAAACCCATAAAAACCACAGGTTGGAAAGGAACTTATACCAAAACGAGGGAGGAAACGAGTTGGTGAAAGTAGCGCAGGCAAACCGGAAAAAACGTGACAAACGCAATTCCCTAGACTGACATCAACACAATTGTGACATTAACACCGCCTTCCGTACTGCTGTTGCCAGCAGTAAGACAATTTTCGACTCTCTCTCTCCTCCACATTACAATTAATCCTGACTGATCCCTTTCTTTTCTCTCCCTTCCAACTGAAAACGTGGGAAGTGAGTCTTTTTGGGTATTCATTCTGTGGTCCTGAGTGTTCGCTTCGAAAAATTTAAGGCTCTTATTTACACCAACTTCAAATATTTCCGAATAAAACCCACAACAGCATGCATGCTTTTTGCGAAACTTGGTCATCTTAAACAAGAGAAACAGCTAGAAGGAGACACCGGCTCAGTGCACGAGCGCCTTCCGTTGCACAGCATTCGGCTTGCTAATTCCATAATGCAATGAAATAGACTGCTCTTGGGTTAAGGTTGGAGTGGTTTCGAAAGGAAATGAGTACCACCCCCTCAGTTCCACTTTGACGTGTAACAATGCGCTTACGGCTACATGACCTTCAAGCTATTTCTTCAGCTGCTTCATCGATATGTAAGTAATGGATGATTTAGTCTAAGAAATCCTTGCAAGCTACGAATTACGTTCATCACTTGCTTCAGAGCTGACTGAAAGTGGGTGTGTTTTTTCTTAATCCTGTGGGGCAAGTGTATTGTTCCTTAAGCAACTCGACAATTGTGCAATATACAGCCAGTCACCATTCTTATCTTAACATCCTTATCCATCACAACTATCCTTTACCTTAATAAAGAAAGATGTTCACATATGCCGTACACAGTACACAAAAAAAAAAAAAGTACAACTGCTCTTCAAACCTCTCCCTCTCAGATTATGACAGACTTTCATGTGGGGAAATTCTGGGAACCATTAAGGTTTCATTCTAAACCGAAAAACAAAATTACCGGTGGTGGGATTCGAACCGATATCGGATGACTGAAAAAAAAACAAGTGTGTTGGTCTGACGTGTCGCGTTTTTCACTCCATTCCGTGTACGTACTTGGCGCAAACAACATGATGCCCTCGACCCATCCTACATGGACTCCACATTACAAGCTTGTGCAGGTGGTTGTATGGTGTGGGGCATGTATACCTGGCAGGAACTTGGACCCCTGGTGCATTTGGAACAACATGTGACTGGTACCCATTACCGCGAATTGCTTGCTGACTCTGTACACCCAGCAATGTTGTACTTTTTCCCGAATGGCGACGGTATCTTCCAATATGATATAATGCGTCAAGCACAGGTCCAATGTTGTGCAAGAACGGTTTGAAGAACACAGTTCACACTTCCAGAATATCTACACTGCTGGCCACCCAAAATGCAACACCAAGGACACGAGATAGCAAAGCCAGATTTACTGGACACATAACACAACAGATACAAAGATGAAACGATTGAACTTACAGGCTCGTACGACTTGCGGAACACGCAGACATCAATAGTTCGTGTGGCGCCCATGGCTGGCAATAACGGCCGCTACTCACCGCGGCATCGAACGAAAGAGGCTTTGGATGTGGGCTTGGGGTACCGTATGTCGGTCCAGGCTGCTTCCACACGTTGACACAGTTCATCAGGCGTAGCCGCGAGTTGTGCTTGCCGGGCCACTCGGTTGCCGATCAGCGACCAGACGTGTGCGATGGGAGACATATCGGGAGAACAGGCGGGCCACGACACCAGTGACACCAATAATTGTTGCACGATGCGTGCCACGTGCGGGCGCGTATTGTCCTGTTGAAACGTGGCCGCTGGCAGGTTTTGCAGGTAAGGGAGGACTATATGCTCCAAAACGTCGGAGATGTAGCGGTGGCTGTTGAGTGTTCCGGCGATGCGTACCAGAGGGGTACGGGTGTCATATCCAATTGCGCCCCAAACCATAACGCCAGGCGACGGACCGGTATGGCGATGCATATTGCAGGCGTCATACAGTCTCTCGCCGCGGTGCCGCCACACGCGGATCCAACCATCGTGGTGTTGCAGGCAGAAGCGGGATTCGTCGGAGAAGACAATGTCGTGCCATTCCGTAGTCCAGGTGCGGCGATCAACGGCCCACTGCCGCCGCACTCGCCGGTGGTGTAACGTCAATGGTAATCGGAGCAATGGGCGCCGTGCGACAAGTCCCCGCTCCTGCAGACGACGTCGAACGGTACGTGCTGACACAGGTTGTTGCGCAACACACCCTAATTCCTGCGCTAACGTTCGTGATGTGGCGGTGCGAGCCGTCAATGCCAGCCGCACAACATGCCGGTCCTCTTGTTCGGTGGTGTGCCGCGGCTGCGGCAATCACTCACGTCGGTCCGTCCGTCCGTCCCTCCTGCACCCACCGAATCCATACTCGCCACACTGTGGCTGAATGTCGTCCCACACGGGCGCCGATGTCTCGGTACGATAAACCGCTGTCGCGATAAGCCACTATTCGCCCTCTGTCGAACTCCGAAACGTGCTGGAATGACTGCTTTAATTTACGTTTCTTATTTAATTACTCATTTAATTTCATCAACTCTAAATCTTAGCGTTTGCCGCCCTGGTGGCACAGTGGTCTAAGCGATGGCCTCTGATCATTCGTCCGAAAGGGGTCCAGGTTCGAATCCCGTGAGGCATGGATGTTGTGTTTGTCTTACAGCCCTGGCTTTCTCTCTTCCCTGGAACCAGTGACCTTAAATTAGGGACGGGCGACTGCTTATAGCCCATTGAGTTGCTCACGGTAGTCGTTAAACCTCCAATCTAAAAAAAAAAAAAAATCTTACTCTCCTCAAATTTTGGCGCCCTAGATTTTTTTTTTGAGGTTTAACGACCACCGTGAGCAACTCAATGGGCTATAAGCAGTCGCCCGTCCCTAATTTAAGAATTTAGGGTCACTGGTTCCAGGAAAGGGAGAGAGCCAGTGCCGTAAGACAAACACAACATCCATGCCTCACCGGGATTCGAACCCGGACCCCTCACGGACGATTGATCAGAGGCCAGCGCCTTAGACCACTGCGCCACCGGGGCGGCATTTGGCGCCCTAGACAGCTGCCTAGTTCGCCTAGTGGTTGAACCGGCTCTGGCCGTAATTGGGAGAGGTCAGCAAATGAGGGGTGTCCGTTAAGGGAAGTTCTATTGTATTTCTTTCGTTAAAATGTGAACACTGTTGACTCTTTGTACTACTCGTTTTTAAACTCCGTCGTGCAAACGGGAATTAGGGTTTTGGCAAGCGAATTTAAACGTGCACAAAACAATAAATTTCCAATTTTTTCCTTTCGCCTGGAAAGATTTATGTAAAGTTGCCTAAGGACTGAAAGAGCATTGGATGAATTGGATTTCACAGCGACGAAAAAGAAGGAAAAAGAAATAAGACAAGAAAACCTTTACGATCGATATCTGCCGGAGGAAAAACGCAGGCAAAGAATGCTGCTTTCAACCTTGCGGAAAATCAATACTTGGGATCTTCCTCCTGCAGACAAAGGGTACTTCACTATATCAACTATTCTATCAGCACTGAGCTCTTAGGGAGGGAGCCTTTCGTCTCTTTTTCCTTCCGGAAGGAGCAAATGCATTTTTGCTGACCTATGTAACAAAACAAGCATGCTGAATGTTATCACATAAAAACACAGCAAAAGGGGCACTTCCTTTTGAAGAAATGCCGCATACGAATTTTTTACGCAGCAACTATGCGAAGAAAAAGTTATTTGAAATACATTTTCGATAACGTTACACGAGGTCTCCGTCAAAACAGTACCGCAGGTCTACAATTATGATCTTGTGACAAAGACGAGATCAGCAAACATAACATTTCCCTACAGTCCTCACAAAGCATGAATTATAATATTCGCAATTTTCAAGAGTTAATTGTCCCCGAAATAGCGCGGACATTTTTACACTACGCTGTACTCAGTATGTACTTTTACAGACATTTTCTCTTTCTAAAGAAACTTTTTTTTTTTTTTTTTGAATGGAGGTTTAACGACCACCGTGAGCAACTCAATGGGCTATAAGCAGTCGCCCGTCCCTAATTTAGGGTCACTGGTTCCAGGGAAGGGAGAGAGCCAGTGCCGTGAGACAAACACAACATCCATGCCTGACCGGGATTCGAACTCGGACCCCTTTCGGACGAATGATCAGAGGCCATCGCTTAGACCACTGCGTCACCGGGGCGGCAAAACTTTTTATTCACAAGTTATATAAAATTGTCAACCGATGACTTTGATTATTCTAGGCACGGCCGCAGCCAAAGGAGGACTGGAATCCGGAAATTTTCAACGGCAGTATATTTCTGAAAAATAATTATGTACAATTTGTGCATTGTCTTTCCTTGTCGTAGTTGAACGAATAATGAGGTTACCTGTAGTTCTACAACTGAATTTGAACGTACATTATTGTTCAAATTCAGTTGTAAAATCTACAAAATGTTTTTTTCTTATCATTACATTTTTTTTAGATGTGTTGCCTTCTACTTTTTGTCCCTCTCTACACGTGCGAGAACATATCGGTATCTGTACGCTTGAGCGTGTAAAATATCATCAGGCAAAAGTTAATATACTTCATTACTTAGAACCTTATATTGAACATTTGTGGGACCATAACACTGTAAAATCAGAATATCTTTTGTGGTGTGAAAAATGAGAACGGACTCCGGAAAAATTAATAATACCCGTCGACGTTACTACAGCCCTTGTTACTTCCGACCAGGAATTCTACCCTACTATTCGGAGGCCATTAAAAGTTCTGGGTTACCTCACAACCTCAACGGCAAATACTGAACGACCTTATCCGACGGTGAAGAGGGTTCAATTAAGGTGACCAGACGCCCTCATTTTCTGGGGACAGTCCTCAGTTTCAATGCTTTTCAGTGATTCGTTCTCAGTTTTGTAAAAACTGAATGAGGACGTCAGATGTCCTCAGTTTTAGAGAATTGACAAAATTTTTTTAATTGATTTATTTTTTAACTAAAATTTGAATTTTTGTGGATGTTTACCCCAAGTCGCATGATATCATCATCAGCAGCAGCAGCAGCAGTGCCATGACTTGCAGTTTACGGTTTACTGTAACCGTGTGCGACTCTCATGTTTGAGTTTGCTCAATCTCGTTTTTGAAGAGATTGTACCTGCGCTTTGAACTTTACATTTTCCTACTCTAAGTTGTGTTTTTGTTAAGATATGTCATTGTATAATAGCAAACTGCCGAAATTTTTTTTCGTCTACGAGTGTAAGTTGCAATTTTCAGAAGTTATTAATGTCGGGCAAACGGAAATGTAAATTTAATGATGCTTTGTCCAGGGACTTTCCCTTCATTAAAAAACAAAGAATGGTGCTGGTAATGATGTGTTTTCTGCTATGCTACATTTTCCAAAGCAACTGGTAGAAAATCACATATTGCAGCACATATTCAAACAGTAAAGCATAAAAAGGCCGTGCTTCTGCCTCTAACACAATTATAAAATGTTTTCGTGGTGTTCTGGCATAAGTAAAAACAAGCTGAATTAGCAGCTGCTGAAAGTGCGTTTGCGTTTCACACTGTAAAGCATAGTTTTAGTTTGCGGTCAATGGACTGCATATTCATATCAAAAGTCGTGAAAAGCATTCATGATCCCCAGTTTTCATGTGGTCGAACTAAAACGCAAGCAATAATTGAGTGTTTTCGCTCGTTTTGCAGAAAATGAACTCCGTCAGGAACTTGATCAGGCAAGCTATATGTCGTTCTGTACAGTAGCATCAAATCATAAAGATGTCAAGTTATTTCCAATACTAGTGTGATTTTTCAATCCTGAAACTGCGCGGTTCTGTCCTCATTTTGATCAGAAACTGTCTTCCGATTTGCTTTGAAAATGAAGGCAGGGCATCGTTTTGTCCTCAGTTTCATTCAAAAAAATCTGGTCACCTTAGGTTAAATTCCTTTTAAAGAACAAAAGTGGACAGCAACGACTGAACGGCAATCTTCACTGTACAAAAATTTCTGATATTCACGAGCTACTTTCCGTGATTCTTTTTGTGAATTAACGAAGCATAGTTCTGATACAACCTCGTCCGTGAAATGACGGAAAGAATCCTGAGTTTCACGGATTTGACGCCAAGAAAATTCTGAATTTTCAGAAAGCTTTCCGCAATTGCTTTCGTATATTAACGGAAAAACTACGTTCTCACATTTTTCGTATCCATATGACGAAAAATTTCCGGTAATAGGAGCGATTCGTTAGGAAAACTTGGTTTGATTAACTGTTAAATTTCAATCGCCAGTCGAAGGATCTGGTTTTGAAGTTCTGTAGCGAGATCAGGTATTGTGGCTACCAGAGTTGGGCAAAATCGTAATTGAATTGCATTACAGCGTAAGGGTAATGGGAACAAGAACTTAGCGTTACCATTACATGGTAACGCTAAGTTATGGGTAACAATACAATGTGAATAAACCAGCAACCAGTACACCCTTACACGCTGTGTAGGTTATTTGACAATTGTTCCACCCCTCGGACCTCAAAATGTGTGTATGTAGGCATAGGCGTCACCGCCTTCTGATTGGGGGGGGGCACAGATATATCATCCCTTACCTTTCCAACTCTCGTTCTTCTCACTATAAAACAATGTATTATATTTACTTGAGAGCTCCTCTTTCCCCCCACCCTGTCAATTTATCCACCTTTAGATGCTTCATGATGAAATAACCAGAATTTACGTCAGCTGTATTTATTGTACGAGTAATTAGGGGTAAAATCATTACATTGAACTCTTTCAAAGGTGAGTGTCAACAATGTATTTATTCAGTTAAAGTAAATTTTTTTACCTATACTTTAATGACATTTCTTGTTTTTATTACTGTTTTATACAGTAATAAAAGTGAAAAATAAGTGAAAAATAAGAATGATATTATAGGTAAAAAAATTTAAAGTAAAAGTGAAAAATAAGAATGATGGGAGCGCTAAAATCTAGATAAGTTTAAAAAAGTCAATTTGTTTTAAAAAATGAAAAGTAAAAATGAAAAATAAAAGTGAAAAATAAGAATGATGGGAGCGCTAAAATCTAGATACGTTTAAAAAAGTCAATTTGTTTTAAAAAATGAAAAGACAGCGACTGTATCGCAGTGGTCATCTAGGAGCCTCTGCCGCGTAGCAGCGTCCTCGGTCAACAAATGACAATGAAAAAAGTGAAAACGCGCACAACTACACAGAAGATGAGTGACAATGAGTCGACAATTGCACGTCTCACACATCGGCGCAGTGTCGCCACAGAGCAAAAAGCGGTGAGTGAAACGACAATGCCCAATGCGGAGACGCGCAAGCACAACTTCCTCCCTACGGCTCCGACCATATGAGAATTTCGATATATTCCAAGAATAGGTTTAATACGATGCAATTTATTTTTCACCTGTTGGTCCCACAGACCCTGCCACGTTCGCTTGATATGATCGTGAACAGGAAAGCGGAAATCCCGGGGAAACAGTGGCAAGGGTGTGACGACCAAAAAGGAAGCAGATCTAGCAGCCGCATCAGCACACTCGTTACCCGAGATTCCAACATGCCCAGGAATCCAGCAAAAATTGAACCTAAAAACCGGCCTCGAGCAAACTACGAAGCAACAGTCTCACATCCAGGAGAAAAGGATGGTCACGGCAATCCGCAGATGACAAAGACTGCAAGACACTTAAGGAATCCGTATAGAACATAGCACGATGATGAGAACTAGACTAAACATGGAGAAGGGCGAGATACACAGCATGCATCTCCGCCGAAAACACCGTGGCCTCAGCTGGGATCCGCGCAACAGAAACATCATCTACGCAGACGGCGGCGGATCCGACAACATCACCCATTTTAGATCCGTCGGTGAAAACTGGAACATAATCAGAATTGAGGGAACGGTGCTCAGCAAAGAGCTGCTGGTACACGGAAGCAGGGGTTGAGGACTTATCAAGAGAAGTAAAGCTGAGATCAGTGACTACCTCAAAAGGCTGCCACGGCGGGTCCTCAACGACCCTGGTCTCTCCAAAAAGTGGCAAGTCGAGCCCTGCATCACTAGCTACGGCTGCCATACGAAGACCGAAGGTTGTAATGCACGAGGGCCGGTCCTCAAATAAACGAGCATGATGGGGATGGAAAACTGCATCGTACAAAGGATGGTCTGGAAGAAATCGAAGTTTCAAGTAAAATTGAAGAGACTGCAGAAGGAGTAATTCAAGCGATGGTTCGTTCGCGTCAGCATGAAGGCTGGGAATCGGAGATGTTCGAAATGCTCCCGAACAAAGACGCAGCCCTTGATGGTGAATAGTATCCAAAGGCCGGAGAACGAAAAGACGCGCAGAGCCATACACGATACAACCATAATCCAGTTTCGACCGTATAAAAAAATCGTAAATGCGAAACAAAGACATCCCTGTCTGCACCCCACGAGACTCTCGAAAGGATCTTAAGAATAGACAGAGCCTTCAGACAGGAAATCTTGAGCCGCACAACGTACGCACGGAACGTAAGCGCACGATCTACGGTCAGTCCAAGGAACTTGGTCTCCGGCAAAACTGGTATGGCTGTTCGTTCCTAATGTCCATTAGCTTGTGCAAACCATACTTGGGATTACCTTGTAATGCATTTACCTGTTACTACATTACACGTTAATTGTAATCTGTACTTCCATTACTTTGTAATGCATTTCTGCCCAACTCTGGTGGCTACCATATCGCATGAATTTTGGTTATTGTGGCATAGAAATTTCTTCCACTCTCCCCCATTTTGACACCGTTGCAGACCTGCCTGCCAAACTCTCAGAACCAAAAAACGTAACACTCAGAAAAATCGTAACACGACGCATGCTGATAATTTTTGAAGCCTATTTCAGCTATATAAATTCTTGATCATGAGAATGTAGAGATTTTTTTCTACATCAAAATTTTATTGAGAAACTAATTAAATCTAATTAGCAAACACTTTATGTTGTTAATTATTAGAAAAAAAATTACGATTACGGGAGAAATCCTCACTCCGCCTAACTTCCGTTTTCGGAAATTTTAAGAGGCGGAAAACTTGCATCTTAGGTGGTCTGCAAGATGGTTTAATTGGGTTCTGGGGATGTCGTTTTTGTCTGCGGGACCAAAATAGATCTGCGATGTGCTTCGGCCGTCGCCGCGATTCTTCTACTGGGGTGGGTACAAAATAAATCTGCGATGTACGTCGGCCATTGCCGCGATTCTGCTACGGGGATGAGTACAAAAAAACCTGCGATGTATGTCGCCGCGATTCTGCTACGGGGATGAGTACAAAAAAAAAACCTGCGATGTACGTCGCCGCGATTCTGCTACGGGGATGAGTACAAAATAATCTGCGATGTACGTCGGACGTCGACGCGATTCTGCTACCTGGGATGGTACAAAATAATTCTGCGACGCACATCTTCCTTCGCGAGAAAAAAAAGAAATTACGAATACGGAAGAAATCCTTACTACGCCTAACTTCCGTTTTCGGAAATTTTGAAAGGCGGAAAACTTACATCTATGATAGGGAGTCTGCAAGATGGTTTAATAGGGTTCTAGGGATGTCGTTTTTGTCTGCAGGACGAAAATAAATCTGCGACGTTCGTCGTTCGTCGCCGCGATTCTGCTGCAAGGCTTCTGCCTGAAAAGGGAAAAAATTGGGGAAACATGACTATTTAAAAAAAAAATCGCATTTTTTGTTGAAAAATCGTATTAGCGTACTGCAGCATGATTTACCGTACTAAATATGATAAAATCATAACAGTTGGCAGGTCTGCCGTTGTAATGGATTTTACCGCCGCGGTGGCCGAGTGGTACGAAGCGTTGGCTTCTAATCATTTGAGTGAGACGGATCCGGGTTGGAATCGCAGGTGAAGCATAGATGGTGTGTTTGTCTTACGGCGTTGGTTCTCTCCCTTCTTTGGAGCCAGTGGTCCCAAATTCAGGACGAGCGCTAACTTATAGGCCACTGAGTTGTTCACGGAGGTCGTTAACCCCCACCCCCCACACATACACAGGAATATGATTTATCTAACAAATAAATTTATTTAATGGAGTATATCTGTTTTATTAACACTAACTAAAAAATTCCCGGGATTGTATGTAATGCCTAGGCATTGTAGGCATTTCCTAGACACAGTACGAAACGCATGAGTGAAATTCATTGTTTCATACTTTACCTAAACCATCGAAGTATACAGAACGCATAGGAACTATGTACAATGTCTGTATTAAAGGGCGTACCTAGAAAACTTTCAGGGGAGAGGCCTTAAAAATGAAATTATAACGTGGTGAAGTTACGAATGCACAGCGTTTGAATGAAAATAAATTTTACAGATAATGAGTCTGTTCATACATAGCCCACAACAAAACTGAAGAAAACTATCAAAATTAAAATCATTCAAGAAGTTTAATATAGACTGCAGTGAGTACGGTATATTACGATTTAATTCAAAAATCAAGAGAGGCCACATCCGTGCCTGCCTGGGTTGCATATAAATTGCCGGAAACGTGTAAAAATTAACCTGAGTTGTGATGCAATCGGTCTCGCGAAATTAACCTTCCTTTTTGAGTTTCTGTTCTTATGCAAATTACATTACTTCGTTATATTTCTTTCTGAATAGCATGTCAAATCCTCCGAATTTCCTAACAGCATCTGGCAACGGTTGACAGTGAGTCACAGATAAATAAAAGGCCACGCCCTGTGTAAAGAAGGGTGCGTGCACGTGTAACAATATACTGATTTTTTTTTTTATTGAAGGTTAAACGACCACCGTGAGCAACTCAATGCACAATAAGCAGTCGTCCGTCCCTAATTTAGGGCCACTGGTTCGAATGAAGGGAGAGAGCCAGTGACATAAGACAAACACAACATCCATGCCCTCACTGGGATTCAAACCCGGACCCTTCACGGACGAATGGCAGCGCTTAGACCGCTGCGCCCTTCCTTCGTACTCATGGTTCGGTTTTACTTGGTCAGCCAGATTTTGCGATTTATGCCCCGTTTTTTAATTTTGTCTGTTTGTCTTGTGTCTGGCGCTCTTTGGCCAACCATGGCCCTTGCGCCAATAAAATCTAATAACCAACCAACCAACCAACCGCTGCGCCACCAGGGCAGCTAATATACTGATTGAAGTAGGACCGCATGTTATCATTATGACCGTACGCCCAATACGCTTTATCTAATGTTAAATGGATTTAGTCTCTGAAGCTGTTTTAGTTGTTCAAAGACAAATTATGTCTATAAATAAACTACGTTGCGATTGAACAAAGCGGAGTTGTATGTAGACAACCAGAAAGCAAATAAGCCAGTTTCTTTGGATGTTACGTAAGTTCCATTTCTTGCAATGCAAATACCCTGTGACCGTTAGTTGTGATTTTAGGGGTAAGTATTAAGTGAGTGTTTAGCTTCAACAAATAATCTACAAAATCTGAAACCTTAAAAACAACGAAAAGGTTACCTGTCACTTATTTCATAAATACGGCATTAAGAGCAGCCAGAAAATTCCGAAAACGAAGAAATTGAAAAATAGGTTTTCTAAACAATAATAGCCCCAGTGGTTTCAATCTGCAAATTCTACAACAAAATATACTGCGTGAAAGGCGCTGCGTTATGTAAACATTTTGAAACATGAATTAAGCCTGCCTAGGAATGAAATATTTCTGTAAGAATGTCTGTCAAATCTTACAAACGAGTTAAAAACAACCTACGACACTCTGAGAAAAAAAAAAAAAAATTCGCCACTGCTTCCACGTTACAGATCAGTGCGAGATGCCAGGACTGTGGGAACAGTTTTACAGAGGTGGGTAACCTTGCCGCGGGTTGGAGCGTCGACCCCCTTCAAGGTCTTTTCCCCAGCCACTTCTACCATCGGCTGCCAAGACATACCCAAGGGAAAAAAAAAAAAAAACCTCTCTTTATGACATAACCAGCAGAAAGCGAGTGAGAAAGAAAGAACAAAACGGAACTAAAGTGTTACCATTCAAGTTGAGTGGCGCAGTCTTTACAAATCACACGATGTATAACTGATTTTTCTTTCTCCGAACAACCAATAAAAGACGGCAAATTACACAACACAAAATTTACAAAGGTCTTTATGAAATTCTTTTCCACTGTGGTTCGTTACAAAAAAGTTAAAAAACAATCACGTGCAAAATACATACTGTCATGCCGTAGCTTGCACTCAAAACGGTACAGTGGCAGCAAGAGGATAACTTCAAAACTTTTCCTACACAGCGCGTCGGGGTTTGCAATTGTAACTTACCAAGCTTGTATATACACTCCCGGACACTGAAATTTGCGCACCAAGAAGGAAACGTCGTATTGAACTGAAATTTTATGGACGTATGATACAGATGAACGCTACACATGATGGCAAAAACAGAGCTGCGGGACAATTACAGAGGGATCGGCGGTACGCAGTCCAGTCTTCTTTAATAGCGCGTCGCACCGCCTCGTGCGGCGATACGCACATGCTGCAATACGGTCCCGGCATAGAGGCGAACAGACGCCTGATGTTGTCCTGCGGCAGACTGGCCCATACGTGTTGGACGGTGTGCTTCAAATCCCGGATAGTGCGGCACGGCGGCAGCCGGCGTTTGCTCTGGTCCCACACATGCTCGATAGGGGGACATGTCCGGGGAGCGGGAAGGGCATGGAAGTGTCTAGACATGACGTAGGCAATCTTGGACAACCCGAACCGTGTGCAGGCGGGCATTATCCTGCTGGTATAGCGCAGCTGGAATCCCGGTCAGGAATGGGAACACATGGGGCCGTAGGATCTCATCCACATACCGCTGGCCCGTCAATGATCCACGTACCACTACTGGAGCTAATCGGCTATCGTAGGCAAAGGCTCCTCAAACCATAAAGCCTGCAGTGGGGGAGGTGTGGCGCTCGATAGCGAGGTCGGGATTGTGCCGTTGACCCAGGGACCTCCACACCCGGACACGATGATCATCTGTCCCCAAAACGATGTGGCACTCATCGCTAAACACTACACGTCGCCAGTCTGTGGCGTTCCACGTCGCTCTGGCCTGGCATCACTGCACACGGAGCCGGCGATGTTCCGGTGTTAATGTAGCCCACGTAAGGGGCGCTGGGTTCGCAGATACGCTTCCGCAAGGCGTCGGGAAATGGTTCGTGGACACACAGGAGCCGCTACATCTGCCTGTAGAGTGGTCCGAGTCCCCGTGGGATCCGTTCGTGCCTGGTGCACGATCCGTCGATCCTGTCTACCGGTGGTCCTCCAGGTCCGTCAGGAGCCGGTCCGCCGTGCGGCAGTGCCGTCACGTGTTCACTGCTCCCAACACAGTTGGACGGTATGGTCAGAACGATCCACGTGGAGGGCTATACGGCGCACCGACCACCCTGAGGTTTTTAGCCTGATGATCCGGCCTCTATCAAAGTCCGTAAGTTGCTAATCGACGTCTCTGGCGTCCACCAGGCGTTCTTGTCACTCTGTAACTTTCGCTTTTGTCGGCCGGTGTTTTTCGCTTTCATGGGGCATCGACTACACGCCGGTTTATAAGGCTACCGGTTCGTGCTTGCAGTGCCACCACAGGGTGTGTGGTCATACGCACTCGCATGACCAATGGTCCCTTAAAAGTGGACCATTTGCATACCAGCCCGCACTCTAGATATTTGCAAAGTTTCGCGGTTGCAGCATGTTTTCTTCTAGGTGCGCAAATTTCAATGTTCGTGAGTGTATATTGAAGTCGTCATTTTTGCAACTACCCCTTTAAGAGCTGCGGGGTATTATCCAAACTTGTTGAAAAGAGTAAAGAATAATAGGGATTAAAAATAAACTTCCAGAAGACAAAACTGATGTACAATGCTATTACAAGAAATGAAGATTTATCAATTGATAGCGAAACGCTGGAAATAACCGATTTCTACATTTACCTTAGGTAGCAGATATCAAGCGAGGGTCATATTGATGAAGAAACTACAATCGGCGTATAAAACTTGGTTGGAGAGCTTTTGGAAGAAACAGTACAATTTTTAAGAGCAATATGCCATTATGTCTTTAAAGAAAAGTATTTAACAATGCACACCCTTCCAGCGCTTACGTATGGAGCAGAGACGTGGACCTTAACTAAGAAAAAGACATACAAAGACTGCAGACAACTGAAAGAGCATGGAGAGATGCATGCTTGGTGTAACCAAGAAAGATAAGAGAAACTCGTGGATAAGGAAAATGACATTAAAATTTTATGACCGCGCACAGCAGCACTACCAAATACTATTATGTATAAATACCTACTGCTAAGAAACCATCCAACTAATTGCCTAATTATGAAATAATTTCCTGTCTCCAAGAAGGTGCACACCACACAGCAAACTAGTCCTTTGCAAATCATATGCTTCCGACGTAGGCATTTATGAGCTGGCAAAACGATAGAAGCTATGGATCTTTCCATTTGTTTTGAAAACAATGTGTTCGAACTAGACACACACTCTATGCCGCCCCGGTGGAGCAGTGGTCTAAGCTCTGGCTTCTGACTGATCAGTCGCATTTTTTCGAGCTCCTGCCAGTATTAGAAGTTTCGTGTGAAGTTTGTGGTTTTTTTTTGCGTTTGTTCTTTGCCAGTTCGTGTGTTATTACCTGAGTTCCTTCCTCGCAAGTAGTGAGGCGTACAAGCTGTACGTGCTTATTTTTTCGTTTTTTGCCTGTTCTTGAGTGTTGCAAGCTGCAACGCTCGAGCCGCGAGGGTTAGTAGCCGGGCTGGCTACTACCTCCACCAGCATGAGTGCCATATACCCGTCTATATCTCCTTCCTCTGCGCTTTCTTCGTCGTCTGTATCTTCCGTGACCACCATGAATGGTGTTCAGTCAAATAGTGTTGTGGTTTCGTCGCCAACTGTACCGCTGGTTACAAATTTGCCAGAGGCTGGGTCAGAGGTACCCAGCTCTTCTATTCCTGTGTCTCGTTCGTTCGCCGCGGCTGTGAGTGCGACTTCTACTTTACATAGTGCTTCTGTGTCTTCGCGACCAGAGTTTACACGTGTTGCTTCCGCTTTAAGGATAACATTACCACTCGACTCTCCTCAAGGTAAGGAACTTTCGTCTGCCTTACTTTTAAGTGTATTTGTTCCTGCTCTGCGCGACACCCCCCTCCCCCAATATTTAAATGCTATTTCTAAAGTTGTACCCGGAGAAAGCATTGTGTCTATTATCCGCTTGGGAGGGGTGTTGTCGTGCACTTCACTCATCAACAGGCAGTGGACAAAATCCTTGCTTTTGGCTTGGACATTGGTTCCGTACATCTCCAACCAGTTGCAGCAGCTCAAAGACCAGTGACTGTCACCTTGTCTCCAGTACCCACAGCTGTGCCTGACTCGGTATTAATTGATGCCCTTAACACCATGGGGCGAGTGGTTGGTACCACAAAGTACCTCCCAGCTGCTGCTCGCGACTCCCCTCTGAAACATGTTCAGGGCGGTCGTCGTCAATACAGAGTCATCTTTCCAACCCCACAAGCAATAGTTAACCGGCCAACCACCCTGGAACTCATAACTGAAACCCGGACCTACATTTTCAATCTGTTTGCTGGCGTTCAGTGCTTCCGATGCAAGGGTGAAGGTCACCTTGCATCGGCATGCCCACATTCCACAGCTGCTACTGTTCCAACTCAATCACTTGATGCTGCTGTTCCAGCGGGGACTCTGCCCACCGCTCCGGATTCTTCCCCCACCCTCCCCACTCAATCTGTTCCAGCTGCCGATCCTGGTTCCACCTCTGTCGTATCACCTCCAGTGGTCCGTGTTGCTTCGGCATCCACTGACCTGCAGGAATTTCCCCCGTTGCCAGCGTCTGAAGGGGCCTCCACCCCCAAGGTTCAGCGGACCAAGAGGCAAAACTCCCCTGGCTCAGCGAACCGTCGTGCGAGTTCCTCGGACCGCCAGAAATCCAGGAAGACGGCTACATCCTCGTCACCTTCACCTGGACCGGCTCCTGTTACTTCTTCAGTTTCCATCTACAACCGTTTTACCTGTTTGCCGAACGATGATTCCATGGACGTTACCGATCCCGATTCTGAAGAAACTTTATTTGCTGAATCTGATGACGACTCTCCTGCCCCCTCTCTGGTTGACATCACCTCTATGTTTGCTGACATTGAGGTGCCCTTAACTCCCCTCTCATTCACAGATCTGTATGCCTTGATTGCTCGCCCCAGACGGGCGAAATTGATTACTCTCCCTTGTATAGCAAGTAAACTCTCTCACCTTCCGGAGATGCTAACCCAACTGACGTTCCTGCATGAGTTCTTATTAAATGTTGATCTGCCATCCGGGACAGAGCAGTACGCTCGCCGGTTGGCGTATTTACTTAAAGTTTTGAAGGCAGAACTGGAAGGTTGGATGCAGCCGCCCCAGTGATGCCTTCCCTAAATGTGCTCTGCTTTAACTGTAGAGGCCTTGCGTCTTCAGCCGCGAATGCTTTGGTCTTCGAGGACGTTCGTTTCCTGAGGACAGATATCCTCCTCTTCCAGGAGACGAACTGTTCCTTGGGGACCGGGTATTCCTGCTGGAGACGCTGGCCCTTCGCTTTTTATCACAACTACCGGACGCACATTGGGTCCGGTACAGCGATTGCATTCCGTACTCGGTTTCATTCTCTTCTTTCAGATATCGTTGAGTCACAGAGTCTGCTGGGCTCCTTTCAAGGTATCTCCTTTAGTTATCTTTCCCGTCGTTTTCATGTTTTCAATTTGCATATGCCACAATCATCGGTTGATGCTGATGCTCTTCTTTCGCATTTGATTTCCCTTCTTTCCCAAATTCCTCCTTCTGAAATCGTTCTTATTGGTGGTGACTTCAACTGCACTCTCCAACCGGGTCTTGACCGTGATGGTTCCGGGGAGAGTCGCCTTAACCTTTCCTCCCAACTGTCTCAACTAGTTAGTAATTTTTGTCTCATTGACGCATTTCGTACCATCCACCCTCTGTCCCGTGAATTCACATGGTTTCCTCCGGCCGCCTTAGCGCATGCTGCGGCTCGTCTCGACCGGTTTTATGTTTCTAGTTTCCTCCACTCCTCCCTTGTTGAAGTAACCCATCATCCTTCTGTTTCCTCCGACCATCGTCCTGTTCTTCTGGAAATATTTTTGTCCTCTTTCTCTGTCCCCCCTCCCCGGTTTGGTCTCTCGATGATTTTCTCCTTTCCGATCCCACGTTTCAGGCCGAAGTTCGTTCGATTATTTCTTCATCCATTTCTGAACTTCCTCTCACGGTTGACCCAGCAGCTCTGTGGCTTTCCACCAAACTTTCTATCCTATCGTTTGCACGTCAGTTCTCTTTTTCGTCCCGTTTTCACCGCTTTCATGATTTAACTATTCTTCACCGTAAACTACAGTTCCTTTCTCCTTCAGATCCATCGTTTGCAGCTCTTCAATCACAACTTCATAGCATTCTATCTTCCTTTGCTTCTTCGTCTCTTACCCGGTTAAAGTTTTCCAAGTTACATTTTCATGATGACCCGTTTCAACACCTTCGACATCTTGAATCCCACCGTGCTCTGAGTTCCAACATTTCTTTTCTCTCGCTTCCAGATGGCTCAACTGTTTCTGATCCAGTGCAGATCTGTGATCGAACTTTTCAGTACTTCACTGATCGGTTTCGATTGCGGGTCCTGCCGCCTGCAGAGAATTCTCCATTATTATCACATCTTCCTCAGGTCCCGTCTTTTTTTCCCCCTCCTTGGTTTCACCGATCTCTCCCTCGGAGGTTCGTTTTGCCATTTCTAGTCTGAATGACCGCTCCGCCCCTGGGGCTGACGGTCTTCCACTTTCTTTTTATAAAACCTTTCTTCCTGCTCTGCTTCCTCTTCTCGTTGCTTGTTTCAACTCGATCTTTTCTTCTTCGACTTTCGTTTCTTCTGACTTTGCTTTTGCTCTTCTCCGCCTAATTCCTAAAACTGGTAATCTTGGTCTTCTATCTAACTGGCGCCCCATCTCGATTCTTAACACCGACTACAAGATCTTTGCAAAAATTCTGGCTCTTCGCCTTAACCCTGTTCTACAATTTATTATTCATCCTGACCAAACTTATACGATCCCTTCCCGTTCGATTGCAACTAACATCACTACCATCCGTGATTTACACTCTCTTGCTTCCCGTCTTTCTGAACCTCTTGCTATTTTTAACCTAGATCAGAAACAAGCATTCGATTCTGTCCATCATTCTTATCTTTTCTCTGTTCTTCGTCACTTTGGCTTTCCTTCCCTTTTCTGTCAGGCACTTTCCAATCTATATTCCCATTCTTACTTTCGTGTTCGGACCTCTTCTTTTATGACGGCTGCTATTCCTTTTGCAAGCGGTATCCGGCAGGGTTGTCCCCTGTCGGGTCAACTGTTTGCCCTCACGTTTGAACCACTTCTTATTTCCCTTCGATCTCGTTTGCTGGCAGGCATTCCGCGTGGTGTGGCCTCCACACGGCACCATCGCGTGGTTTTGTCGGCCTATGCGGACGACCTTACTCTTTTTTTACGTTCCCAACAGGCTTTTGGTGTTGTTTTATCTACCTATACTGAGTATGCTTCAATTTCAGGTGCGGCCCTTAATACCTCTAAATCTGTTGGCTTGTGGGCTGGCTCGTGGTCGTCCCGCGGCGACCGCCCTTGGGGTGCCCGGTGGTCGACCACGGTCATCAAACTTCTTGGAGTGTTCATCGGGAACCCGGTGGCGGTTGCTGCCGCCACTTGGTCCCCTTTGGTGCAGGACATGAATCGACGCCTTGCCCCTTTTCGCCGTTTGAAACCGTTTCTTTCTTTTTTTAACAGGTCGCATCTTCTTTCCGCTTTTCTTCTTCCGGCCCTTTCTCATACTTGGTTTGCTCATTTCCCTCCTCCCCTCTTTCTTCGTCACGTTCAATGTCTTTTTACAAATTTTTTTGGGATGTCGTACATTGGGTTCATCGATCCACGCTTGTCCTTCCGGTTTCTTTTGGTGGTCTTGCCCTTCCGGATTTGTCCCTTAAATCGAACGCTTTCCATCTCCAACATTTTTTGAGGATTTTTCCCTTCCTTGCGGTTCTTCGATTACTATAATTGACACTTTGCTCTTTCCACGAAGTCCTTTTCTTTCTCTAGCTACTTTTATCCGCATGGACCTCTTTCCACTCATTCCCAATCACTTTCCCGCTACTTACCGTACCGTTTTCTCCCTCTGGCACTCCTTATGTCCAGTCCGCCTCCCCCCAGCTTCGACTAACGATCTCCTTGCGGAACCACTTTTCTTCAACTCTGCCCTTCGTTCTCCAAATTCTCAGTACCTGAACTTCTCCACTTGGTTTGCAAGTGGCGTCGTTCAGGTTTCTCAACTTTTTTGATTCTTCTCTTCACTGGAAATCTTTTGATCGCCTTTCCCCTCTGTTACTTGATACCCCTCAGCATCGTGCACAGTTCTGTCTTATTCAATCCTGTCTTATTCGTCTTTATCCTTTACTTGTCAATTCTATTGGCCTCATTCAGTCTTCCGCCCCGTCGCTCAGTCTTCTCCTTTCTTCTCTACTTAAACGATTCTCCATTTTTACCCCATCAAGTTACAGCCAAGCTTCTTTATTCGCATTTTCTTACCAATTTCACAGCTCCATTAGCAATTCCTTCTGTTTCAGCTACAGATCTTCCAGGTACATGGAGTGATCCATCGACTTCCCTGGCTTCCCCGAAAGCCCGGGACATTCATTGGCTGCACCTACACCGTCGGTTGCTCACTCCGCGTACCCTTCATCGTTTTCGTCATTTGGCTTCCCCGCTTTGCTTCTTTTGTTCTACACTTGGTGATGTGTCACATTCCTATGATTCTTGTCTGGTGTTGCAGCCCTTGTTTTCGATTATGTTTTCCCTTCTTTCCAAAGTTTGCCCTTGTCCTCATACAATGTTCCATTTTTATTTCCTCCGACGCCATTCTCCCCCTGTAGATGTCCACAGTTCTGTTTGTGCATTCATCATTCTCCAAGCGAAGTTGACGATTTATTTGTTTTACCACTCAAGCGTGGATCGAGCTTCTCTCCGGCGTTATCATCCGGCCCGGGTGTTTTTGTGCAGGAGGTACCGATCATCCATCAGATCGGTCCTCCAACTTGAGTATGACATGGCGCGGGTTCGGCAGGATGTGCCTGCCTTTTTCTCTCTCTGGTCTCCATATTTGTCATGGTTTCATGTTTCTGCAGGCATTATTGCTCTCCTCCCATAGCCAGAGTTTATTATATTTATATTTATTTTTTTTTTATTGGTGTTTTTGTTTAGTGCATAATTTTTTGTACATACCGTAGATCTGTGTCAGTGGGTTAGTGTCTCCTTTAGTTTATCTTCTTGTTGCTTTCCGTGCACACACATTCCCGTTAATTTGTTGTCGGTAGCGTTTACTGACTTTTTCTTTTCTTTTATTTTATTTTCCGTCGGCCTCAAGCCGTTGGTCGACAAACGTTTTTGTGTGCCGGCTAAGCGTTTTGGTATTTTCTGTTTATTGTTTACTGTTACCAAGGTGTTTTATGTTGTTTTGTTGATGTTGATTGCATTTTTGCTGTGGCATGCACATTGTCTGATGTGTTTTTGTTTTGTTTTTTGTTGCTCAAGTGTCGGCTTTTTTTTTCTAGTTTGCTTTTGGTGTCGTTCACCTATTTTATATTTATTATTCGTCGGTTTCACACAGTTTACTGTCGCACGGTTTTGTGTTTAATGTTGTGGTTGTTTTTATTTTTTTTGTTTTAATTTTTTTTTTCTTGCTGAACGGGTACTGCTGGCGCGTGGTACCGAGGGTTTTTTGTGTGTTGGTTCTGAACCTTACCGACGTGTTTCTTGATTTTGTTTGTGTAATCGGTGTTTATTTTTGTGGTTAGTGCTGTGCATACAGTGCGAATTCACTGTTTCGACCCGAGTTTATTTGGTGGTGATGCTTGTCTGCAAGTTTAACTCCTGTGTTCTTTTTCACAAAGTTTTTCATGGTGTTATTTGTGTATTGTGCATTCTTTATTGTGTTCATGGTGCTATTTGTATATTGTGCATTGTGTGTTAATTTCTTGGTGTTATTTGAATATTGTGCTTTGTGTGTTGTGTTAATGGTACGGGGTGTTAGTTTCTAGTGGTTGTTTTTTTCTCTGTGTTGCTGTCGGTCTTACTGACCGAGATACGCTTTAAATGTAAATTTTTGTTGTTCGTCGGCTTACAGCCATTTGTCAACGCATTTCTCCGAACTACCAGGTTTTGTTTTTTTTCGGCTGCAGCTTGTTGTCGGACCGTGTGTGTGTTTGTTTTTTTTCCCTTGACAGTTTTGACAAACTCGGCTGACTTTTCTTTACCGCCTTGCTTCATTAGTGGTCTGTCCTGTATGTATTGTTTGTTGTGCAACTGTTTTCTTTTTATCTTGCCGTGTGTTATTCTTCAACTTGCTCTGATGTCGTCTGTTTCTTCCTGTAGAGTACTCTGTTTATTGCGATATTGATTGTGTGTTGTTATTGTCGTTGCCGGTGAGTTATTGTGCAATTTTTTTTCCCGGTGAAAATTTGTGTTTGTATGTTGTCTTTTTTTGTAAATAAATGCTCTTTTGAAGTTCTGATCATTCGTCCGAAAGGGGTCCGGGTTCGAATCCCGTTGAGGCATGCATGTTGTGTCTTACGACACCGGCTCTCTCCCTTCCCTGGAACCAGTGACCCCAAATTAGGGACGGGCGACTTGCTTATAAGCCCATTTAGTTGCTCACGGTGGTCGTTAAACCTCTCCCCCCCCCCCACACTCTATACCAAATCTGAAGGATTTAAATCTAGTTTCATTTACAAAGTAATTCTTCAAAAAGTTATAGTCATTCTCAAAGCTAACGTGAAGTAGATACATAGGCTGAAACTACTATTATTATTATCATCTGTACAACCGATGGTTCTTCAAGTAACCAGTAACTGTGCTTACAGAATTGATGTCAAAAAAATCGCCAGTAGAAATCTAGGGTGTTTGCAGATGAACAGATTAATTTCGAATTTGCATTAAATTCTGAAACGTTTAAAGCTGTCGAAAACAAATAAAAGTCGTAATATTTTTTTACTATTATAACTATAGTAACATAACAGTACCTTTTAATTCTGGTAAATACCCATCGGAATTTTAAGAGCTCACTGGCTTGAAAATCATGTACAAGAAGATAAAAAAAAAAACGCAGCAGCAAAATAAAAATAATAATAATAATAATAATAATAATAAGCCATGAAATAAAGAGATGAATTAAACGCGACCCCTTTAAAGCAAATAATTACAGTTTCAATGCACTTGTTTCCAGTTATTTCTGGGGTATTTTTATTTAACTCTAAGGGACCAAGCAAGTCAGCTGCTGCATCATCCACTCCGATATCGAAGAAATGTATTTCTGCACCTCAACGGGATTCCGTCTAGCACAGCATACACTCGGTAATCATTTTTTTATTCTTCCCTATTAGAGCACGCTAGCTTAAATATTTTTTATTTTTTTCAAACGTAGCTCCCTTTCCTAAAAATTTTTCAGATAAAATAAGAAAAGTAACAATTCGCTTCCTGAGTGAAACAGAATACAAGATTTGTGAAAAAGCTCTTAGCCAATCAGAGAAATTCTGGGGTATTTTGATTACGTCTACGTAATCAATGACGAAATTTCGTTTCTGAAAAAAGCTCAGGACAAAGAGCGGATAAAAAGAAAATGAGCTATTGCTTTCCTCTAAGGAATAATAGAATGAAGTTCTGTTTTCATTCCCCGGGTTTGCATTAAAAACAAACAAAAATCGCACTCCCGGTTTTTAACATAATTTAATAAACATGTGAAAACAAGGTAAACACACAAGAGCCAATGATTGTAAATATTACGTTAAACGTAAAAGTCGTGTGAAAGCCGGCAACACGACACTCCAAGGAAATACAAAATGAAAAACGAACCAGCACAGAACGAATGAGTATCAATCAGACAGTAAACGTGACAATAGTAAGGTGCTTTTGGAATAGGGACTGGAAAAATTTCATTCAAGGTTATATAAAAATACTCAGTGGGACTTTCGGAGACAGAGCACAAGCGATTAATTAACTCTTCAACCCCACTGAGTATTCGTTAAGTCACAGAGGTGTTTTTGTTGTTCATGGGTTTAACGACCACAGTAAGCAACTCGATGGATTATAAGCAATCGCCCGTCCCTGATTTAGGGCCACTGACTCCAGGAAAGGGAGAGAGCCAGTGCTATAAAACAAACACAACATCCATGCCTCACCGGGATTCAAACCCAGACCCCTCTTGGACGAATGGTCACGAGCCAGCGCTCAGACCACTGTGCCGGCAAGATGACTGAGGTACGGCATATCCTTACATTGTTCTATATGCCTGTCCTCTCTTTGTTTTAGTTAATTCCTTTCATGCATATGATAGGTCCACACTTCGCAGAGTAGGTTACTCTGATCCCGGGTTGGCTGCGCAGAACACTATATGCGGCTAAGTACACTGAAGTGCACAAAAGTCATGGACAGCAGTATGCAACTTTTTAAATGGCGCTGCCATCGTATAAAGGATTCGACGCACGCCACAATTTTTATCAGTTGAGAGGTGTAATATGGTTACCACATTGAACAACCGCCAGTAGGATTTTGACAAGCCGATGTGAATTATCGGAGTTCGAACGAGGCATGGTAGTGGGAGCCAGACAAATGGCACATTCAATTTCCGAAGTTGTGCGAACAATCAACATTCCTCGATTTACGGTGTCACGTGTGTACCGAGAATACCTCATGGAAGGCATTACCACCCACAGTGGACAGCGCAGTGGCAGACCACGTGTGCTGAATGACCGTGACCAGCGGCGTCTGACCAGGATTGTCCATGCTAACAGACAAGCGACACTGGCTCAAATAACATCCACATTCAATGCAAGAGGTACCAGACATATCCATCAGGTCAGTGCAGCGTAATTTAGCGTCCATAGGGTATGGGAGCAGAAGACCCACGAGAGTGCCTTTGTTAACACCACGACATTGGACACAGCGCCTAACCTGGGCTCGTGAACTCGGTAATTAGACTATGGAAGACTGGCAACATGTGGCGTGGTCCGATAAGTCACGCTACCAGTTGTTACGACCTGATGGTAGGGTTCGGGTGTGGCGCAGAATCCTATGAGGCCACAGTCCCAAGCTGTCAAGAAGGCACTGTGCAAGCTGTCAAGAAGGCACTGTGCAAGCTGCTGATGGTTCCATACATGTGGAACCATCACCAGCTTACGTGGCACGGGTTGGGTCCTCTGGTCCTCGTAAACACGTCATTAATCGGTAATCGCGTTGTTGCTCTGCTGGGTGACCATTTGCAGCCCTTCATGAACTTCATGTACCCCAAAAGCGATAGGACTTTCCAGGCGGACAATGCAGCATGTCATCGGGCCCAAGTTGTCCAAAATTAGTTCTAGGAGCATTCTGGACAGTTCATGGATGGTGTGGCCACAACGTTCGCCCGACATGAACCCAACAGAGCACTTATGGGACGTGGTGGAAGGTCCATTCGTACCAAAGATCCTGCACCTACCGCCCACAGGGAACAGCCGCCCACAGGGAACTGTGGGCGGCTGTTCTGAGGGGATGTTGAGCCATGCCGTCTGAAGTCTTCCGGCCACTTGTGGAATCGATGCAATGTCGAGTTGCTGCACTTCGCCAGGCTAGAGGAAGTGACTTTTGGCAGTTCAGTGTAAATCCTTTAAAAAACAAAATACCGCAGTTTGTCAATAAAAAATTTTGGTAGTTTTTTTCCCGCATTGAACAATTGTATTCTTTACGCCCCTGGTAAGACCATTCTGGGAGGGTACCCCCCCCTTCTTCCCAGTAGCTACGCCCCTGTTAACAATGAAATAATGTGATTTCTTGAAATTTTATTTAATTATTTTATTTTTAGCTTTGACACCCTTAATAATACTACTGCCTGAACAGCCTTACACGAACGAGTCTTTCAGGAACCGCAATAGCAAGGTGCGCGCGCGGCGTTGCTGCCACCCTGGCACAGAATGACTGAACCAAGTTAAAAAAGACTACTAGCTTTGCTCACACGGGAGTACGGGATGAGCTTTCCTGCAGAGCATTCTCTCTGACGTCACCTGTCTTACAAAAAAAAAAAAAAAAGGACCCAGCGAACACGAGAGTTGACTGCTGTTTTCATTGACATACAGCAGTTTAGAAGCAATGCGTTCGCGTATTCACTTCGTAAATTTAGTTCTGTAATAAACGAATTTCTAATTATTTGTCGCCGAATTTGATTATCACTAAGTGTTAAAAAGTAAAAAGGTCACAGAAAAAAATCAAAAGATTTCTTATTCAGAATACTGTAAATAAATAAACAAATGTACTGGCGCACTCAGTTGGGGTGGCCCAGGGGCCATGGCCCTCCCCATGAGGTCTCACTTGGTCTTTCGTTCTTTGTTTTTGGCTACGTATTTTTAAATACATTTGTATGTAATTTCAAATATGTATTTTATGAATCACTGAAAAAACTTTAGTATGGCAGACATACTTTTATCGCTTCCCATTATTCTGGAAGATGTTTTCCCCGGTGTATTTTTATTTGCATCTTCAGTATTTTGGGCCACGCACAAAAAAAAAAAAAAAAAAAAATCCTCGGAGCGCCATCGAACAACTATGAAAAGTAACATGCTTGAAAAAATTTCATTCTTCATGTAGTTATCTTCAGAAACTAGCGTTCTCTCTCTCTCTCTCTCTCTCTCTCTCTCTCTCAGCTGCGAGTTGATATTCCTCATTCAAATCATAGTACGTGTTTTGGTGAAGAGTTTAATGCCTCAGCTGAATTTTAGGGAAACCTTTTTTCTATTGCCTCTGATGCGTTTCTCGTAATATTTTTCATTTTTTAAATTTCATGTTCGCCATGGATTTGGAGGAACATCCGCTCAATGTTTTTTCTGCGGCAACCCCAGTAGTTCACTTTGCGGATGGCGACAATGAAAAGGATATGCAAAGTGTTTGGTACAAATAGCATTATGGTTGGGGAGGGGGGGCATAAAAAAAGCGTCACCTCGTTTACATCTTAATTTCCATAAATTTCAGAGCTCCGTCACTTTCGGAAATCTATGGTATGTAATCGGCTATCCTTTTGGCAATTCTTTAGTTATTTTTGCTATCTGCAACAGAGCAGGAACTTGGTGGCATCTCGGAAGAATAAATTATTTGCAAACAAACTTAGCTCTAGTTCTACTTAGTACATAATATATACTAAAATTATTCAAGAAGCAGAAGAAAACAGCGCTTTGAACAATAGTCAAATAACATTTGCGACTGCTTTGACCTCTGGTGCACCAAACCATTTAGTTAGTAAGACAGCTGACGTCATCAGACCACCTACTCTGCGCTCCCGCGAAGGGGAAGCTTTACAAGGGTCTTACGGGCACAACCTTGTGTACTAAAGAACCTTGGACTGAAACATCAGCATGTGGTAAGTCATTGTACGTCAGTATTAAAATGAGTTAAAAGTATTACGTTAACAGCTATAAGACGATTCCCATGCTCTCCTGAAAAATTATGGAACCTTATTTAAGCATACAAACAATACCTCTCACTTATTTCGAACTCTGCTTACTTACTGTCTGATAAAATGAGGTAAAGTCCATCGGCGGATGCCACCTAGTTCCGCATCAATGACATTGCTTCCGACAAACAGCCCTTCACCCCCCCCGTCCCCTCTCAGGTTCTGGGGAGGTTACACGGTTAGTGAGCACGGAATCACGTCGGGTCAGTTGTACAATTAAAGGGGAACAGCAAACACGGAGAGTGTGTTTCACGGTTACCGATACAGGGAAGAAATGCTAGGAACAACACAGCTGCTTCTAGACATCTTGGAAACGCACAAGGCCGTTGAGGAGAATTCGGCCGGTAAACTAAATCATTCATTAATATTTAAACTTATGTTAAAAATATCATTTGTCTTTTACTCCTCTTAGTATGATAACTTTGAAGACCCAATCTAACATGCGAGCAAAAATGACACGAGGCAGAAAAGAAAACAGTAGTGATAAAAAATAAAACCGTAACCGACTCCAGGCCACACGGAATATCATTTCGGATGACCCACTGCTACATAATTCAAGCACCGGGTACACATATGGGGAGAAGCTCATTAACTCTGTTAAAACATCTGCACAAAGAATCTGCCACATACACGGCAATCAAATCAAAAGACGTAACTTACATTCTGACGCTAATCTCACAGCTGCGATAAATTTAGTAGTTTTTCAAGGTCATGAGGTGACATTAAACTCCATCAATAATAAATGCTCCACCTAAGCTACGGGGGGGGAGGAACCTCTGCCAGAATTCAAAACCAGTATAAGCAAGCGCTTTCATTAAAAAACAATTTTATACATTTTTTAAAAGTTTTTTCAACATCACGATGAAACTAGAGAAAAGAATTTCAACGAGCTTTGAAATTCAAAATTACAGAAAAGCATGCATAAAAGGAAAGCGATGGCGCTTTATTAAAAAAAAAAAAATACAGCGGTTGATCCGGCTTTTTTTTTTTTCGCCAACACATTCGCCTTTAGTGATCTGAAATCGCCAATTTTTGTCACTTTCCACTGGAAATATGAAAACCATAAAAAAAAGTGATGTAATATAACAAAAACAATACGTTACAAATTCTTTAGAATTAGGCAGCAAAATATCATATTATAGATTCTGAATCCTATTAGAAAGAAATATATCTATTTATTTTCAATTTTGAAATTATTACTACCTGTGAAATTCCTAAAGAAAGAAATTCTTGACAGGATAAATTTCAAATTAATTGAAAAATTGGGTATTACATTTACTCTGTGGCTAGGTTCTAAAAGGGGCAGAGAAAAAACCCCACAAATGTTGAAACATTGCGCTTTATTACTTATAAAACTTTCACCTGGTAACTAACTATTTTCACACAAGTCGCGCAATATTGGTTGATGGATCACTTCAAAACAAAAGAAATACACAAATATGATCGAATTTGAAAGAATAAAAATTTAATAAAGCCAATATTTTCACCAAATTTTTTTTTTCCTGCAGGTTGCGAAGAATACGATCGGCAGCGCGACCCCTGAAATATTTGCCTTTCCCTACCATTGATTTTATTACTACATGTACCTCTGTTAGGACTTCGTTTAACGCTGGGCTGCGAGAAATCCATCACGTACATTACTCCTGGAGATCACTACTCTACTTTTTTTTTTTTTTTTTTTTTAATTTCAGTTTTCACTACAACATTTTAAAGATATCATACTTGATATATATATATACAAGACTTTAAACATTCGCACCTTAAACAACAGCCAACGAAACAAAAGAAACCAGCTGGATAGTGAATTACACTGCGTGGCTAACGTTCGAACATCGTGCCTTTGAAAACATTCGCCCTCTCTCATTTTTTTCTGAGTTCATCATCTGATAACAGCAATGCTGAAATCATTGAATTCTCACAGTTCTACGTTTCTGAACAGCTGAAAAAAAAAAAATGAATAGGAATACCCGAGTGACATGCACGAACAATTCTGAAACTTTACAAACTCGGACAAAAAAAAAAAAAAGCTATAGGAAAAAAAGAGAAGCAGTAGTTAAGCATTTATTTAGTAGTTCGTACACGAACTGTAAACAAAACCACAAAACGGGCGCAAAAAGTTTCTCTTGAAGAGTTTGGGCAAAACAAAAAAAAAAAAAAATCTTCACACATAACTTGTGGAAACGTAAAATGGGTAAAGTACTAGAAAATGTATTCAAACATACAGGGGTTGGACAGAATAATGTAAGCACCACGCGCTGCGACGTGACTTTTAATGTAGCTGCGTACGTCGCATACCGCAAAAGTATCCACCACTTTTTGGTTGTAACAGCTTTGTTTAGAAACGCAAGGTCCTGTTTTAAGTACATTTAAAGTGTCTTACAAAATTTCTTTCAGGGTGACGACGAAATGAGTGACCTAACGGACTTCGAAAGAGGGATAATTGTTGGTGGTCGGCTAGTTGGTGTCTCCGTGACAACAGTCGCCAGGATAGTGGGGATATTGAGAGCTACTGTGCCTAGTATCATGACAGCATACCGTGTTCGTGGCAAAACTTCGTCTGCGAAACACAAGAGCGGCCGGAAAACGACCTTGACTGATAGAGACAGGAGAGCATTAAAGAGGATCGTTACCTGTAATAAGTAAACCACGGCGCAAAAAATTAATGCGGAGCTGAATCTACATCTTCAGACCTAGTATCAACGAAAACAGTGCGTAGGGAACTTCATAAACAAGATATTCATGGCAGAGCTGCTGCAAAACCTCTGGTGACCCGGGTGAATGCACAACGGCGACGGCAGTGATACCAGGAGCATACAGCGTGGACTGCCGATGCATGGAAGCGTGTAATATAGTCGGATGAGTCAACATTCACACTATTCCCCACCGCAGGACGTGTTTACGTGTGGAGAACATCGTCAGAAGCGTACAACCGAGACTGTCTGCTCCCAACATTGCAGCATGGTGGTGGTTTTGTCATGCCCAGGGCGATCATATCGTGGTTTTCAGCAGGTCCCCTAAATCACCTTGAAAGGACAGATGACTGGCAGAACGTATGAAGCCATTTTGGCCGACCATGTCCATCCAATGGCTCAGGCATTGTTTCCTGCAGGGGATGCCATCAAGATGATAATGCCCCAATTAAAAGAGCTCGGAGTGTCCAATCATGGTTTGAGGAACATGAAGACGAACTTTCACACCTTCCTTGGCTTCCCCAATCACCAGACTTAAACATCGTCAAGCCACTGTGTTCTGTCTGTGTTGGAGGACAGAGTAAGATCCAGTTATCCTCCTCTTGTATCTCTCAAGGATGTGGAGCAGTTTTTGCATGAAGAATGGTGTAACATCCCACTAACCACCATCCAGGATTTGTATGCGTCCATTCCAAGGAGTATTCAGGCAGTTTTGAATGCCAAAGGTGGTCCTACACCCTATTATAGGTACGTAAAACCTTCTTTCCTTAGGTGTTCGCATCATTCAGTCCAACCCCTGTATCCCTTGGAACACAACGTACCACACATAAATATGATTTCGGGAAGGAAAAAAACGTGTCTGGCCAGTTAATGTGGGAATTCTAGGTGATTGAATGTCTGATGACAAAAAACTGGAAAAGATCACAAAATACTTGGATTTAAAAAGTCAAACTGGCAGACTCTGATTCCATTATGACTGGACAAAAGGGTGATAATCCTAGGGCACCTGAAAATATGACGCCCTTAACGCAACACCATTTCACTTGCTAAGGGGCTTCTGGGTTTATGGGGGGGGGGTGATTAATGGCCACAAATGAGCGTATGTAAGATAGAGACACTGGTTCTAAGGAACGGTCATCGCCACCCAACAAAGGCATCAATCACAACTCATCCAGAACTCAAACCTGGATCCATCTTGGATGATTGAGGTCAGGAAGGAGCCCGCGTCTCAGACCACTCGGCTACCGGGGTTGTTGAGGGCTACGTGAAACCACATACATATTAAGAAGGCATTCGGTAGATTCTGAGATAAGACGTGAAAAACTGCTAGTCGATTTTTTTTTTTTTTTTTTTTTTTTTTGCTAGTACCAGGTCTGCTTAACTTTTTCATCCGGGTAAAAAATCAGAACGCACGGTGAAACAGTGTGAATAAAATGCAGCACGACCAAGACAGAATTCTTCACGTTAATTTATATCACACGGACTAACGCAACTTAAGGGGTTTTTTTCCTACATTGGCGACTGGTTGGAATCGAAGTACTGGATCGGATACCCATTTTGACCCCCTAACAAATAGATGAATACTATGTTAATATTCCGACCAGTTAAATTTAGATTTGGAGATTTAATTCAGGGGAGGCCTGCATTCCCCGGTTCGGGATTGGAGATGGCATAAGTTTGGGGTTTAGTGTGTGGATGCCGGGAAAGTGGTCGAAAATTTGGAGAAGAGAATCACTTGTTGTTTCACTTGGAATACTTGTTACTTGACCTTGTCAAAAAAGTCTCTCGTTGCTAGCTACCGCCATGTGAGCACGTGTTACATGACTTTGGGGCCCTTTCATAAAAACTTGGCACTTCGCCTGCATTTTCCGTTATTTTTTTTATTTATTTATTTATTTTTTTTTTTTTTTTTGCGTGGCACAAAACTTTGTCACTGCCGTCGACGGCACAGAGTACTGGGAACTTAGTCGCTGCAATATGAGGAGGCAGGACTGAAGCCATTGAAACTGCGTACAGTTTCCCGTGACTTGGATGGAAGACAACCACCGAGATTTCCAAGGGAAGGGACCCTGCTAAGGGCGATGAGGACCCACACAAATTGTTGCCGCTGCGGGAAGGAAGAGTGACGGACCGCGACGCCTAGTTGAGGCAACCACCAGACGTGCAAACTAGGACCTTCCGAAGGATGGGTCTTTACCTAAGACGCGACTACCTATGTGCCATAACCAATATCACTGAAAGAACTTCAATTGTGTAATCGCAAGGACTCCATACCCCGGATGAGGCCACAGCCGCAGTGGGATCTCCAGGCCAGATTTGGATGTTAAGGTAGGAATTCCACCCTATTCTTTCTTTTTGGTGTCCCCTCAAAATATCAGTGTATTAGCGATCAGTGCATACTGAAGTTTTCCGCTAAAATTAATAAGGTTTAGTAAGCGAGTAGTCAATGAGCACGTGGTGGTTCCTGTCAGAAAAGTCGGTACCCTTATTGCTATTATCGTACGCTTTTTTTTTTAGCGAAGTGTTTATATATATATATATAGGTGACTTCAAGTTAATATATTATATGACAACTTACATTCTCACATTTTTAAGGTTATGAGCAAAAGGGTCCTAATCTACTATGTGTGTTTACCCTTATTACTTGCCAAAACCAATAAATTGTTTTACATGTTAATTTGTCCAATATATTATCATGAGTGTTTCTTTGGTTGCAAATTGTGTGCTCAACCCTGGATACATGGAAATAATATTTTCTACGACAGGGACTCAGCAATTCTTTAACATGTTTTAAATTCTAGACGGTCTAAAAACATTTACGGCACACCATTTGATTCCCAAAGGAAAATCTGCTGTATGAATCACAGCAGATTTTCCTTGATTTAGGGCTGACGCAGTTTCAGAATCAGTGGATCCTGAAACTGCGTCAGCCCAAAATCAGGGAATCGTAGAATCAGAATACACTCGACCCCCCCCCCCCCCAGTTACAAATATTACCTCGGGTGAACCCATATAGGAACTCGCGCTATAATAACTACTAGCCAGAAATCTACGCTTCTGACCACTTTGCCACCTAGGAGGCGACCTCTTTCTCAAAAGATTGCGGAAAATTACTTTAAGATCTTTGAATCATATTTTAAAACCCTGTGTTCTATTCGTACGTGTGTCAGTGTATACCTGCTATTTTCACTTTATGTTAGGGATCTGTGCGTGCGTGACCACTGTCGCCTCTAGAAACATATTTTGCTTTCCCCCTCTCTTTTTTCCTGCCTGCAAATATCGATCAATGGTAATCTCAAAGCCTTTCAGTTTTTAACTTCGTTTGCTTTCACTAACGGAAAAGACTAGATCAATCAGAGTTTCCACTTGAACGAGTCAATCAGCGCTCTTTCATACGCTAACTCGGAATCGTGATGCAGTTTAATAGGGAGTGGAGAAAGAGAAATGTATTCACGAGGCTATGATTAAACATGTCAGGGAACAATCGATTGGGCTGATTCAACACATAACATTACGTATGAATACCGATAACATATGGAAGACTGGTTCTCCAACAATCCAACGAGAAATGACGTAATTACGTAACTTGCCCTCGGTAGCTTGCCAACTGACACACACAATTAATGACGTTGATCCCAATAAGCGCGTGCTTATTTATTTAGTTACTTTTTTTTCTTCTTTCACCCTTTTAGCAAAAATGTTTACTGCAAATGCTGCTGTAATAGTAATCAAATCCCAAAAAATATATGCATTTAATAACAATCATAAATTGTTTACGATATAAAAAAAAAACCCCGAATGAAAGCAGAAAAATAACGTTAGTATTTCCGTATTTAATGTTAATAAAACACGGAAGAACCCCCCCCCCTTAAAAAGAAAAAAGACAAAAAACGACACGTCTAAAATGTAAAGAATCAACCCATACAAGTGAGTCTCGATTATCACAGAAAGTTTATCTCTGCCATCGGTGTCCTTAACAATCAGAATAAAAGTTCTTCGGGAATACTAACTAACATTACGAAATTATAATGACTCCTAGAGCCATTGGTTGAATAAGAAATGTGTTTGATGAAAATAATATCACCAATGTTCTAAATTTACATCAGCGAATGCCGAATGCTCGGGGAGTGTGTCCCAGTGCATTACCCTCGAGGAGAAGAATTTTAAAGGCCAGATTTCTCCTCTCACAGTAAATCTTCATTTCACGGCTGTGTTTCACTGGGAAAGTAGGTCGTGCAACTACGCAGTCTTGAGTTTGATTTTCTTTTCTTTTTTTTTTTTTTTCTTTCTGAAATCGCGTCATAGCAGAAACGCGTAAAGCGAGGAATACCTGCAATTGAAATTCTTACATTTTGCATCACAAAGGCAGCATCAGACAACGACGAAAAAGAAAATTCAAATGCAATAGAATTTCGGCAAACTTATTTAAAACGTAACGACATCACACGAAATCGAAAAACGCGTTTCACCCGTTTTCAGGACTCAAATTCAGACTTAACCACAAACAAATATTATTTTATCGACCTTTGATGTTAATGTATCAAGAAATAAACGTGATTCTACCAGATTTTGTCGCAGCTTAACAAAGCGACTTGAAATTTCAGTAATTTTATTTTTGTGACAAGCACATTATTTTCATCATCCATTTGTGCTCGCCGATATGCCAATACCTTTGTCCTTACTAAAGCAGAATACAGAGTCCAGTCAAAAGGTTATGACCACCTGCTAGTATGAGGTATGCCCAATTTCGCAGCTATACGATGTGGCATTGATTCACGGAGGGCTCTGAATGTTTCTGTAGGAATGCTATACCATGCGGACACATGGGTGGATCCATACGTCAAACCTGTTGGTCAAGCTAGTCCCACAAATGTTGAATAGGACTGATGACCGGCGAGTACGGTGGCCAGGATAGTAAGCTAAAGTCACAGGAATTTCCCTTGAACCATTCTCGCACACGCATAGCAACATGATAAGAAGCATTTATCTTGCCGAAAGCAACCCATGCAATCAGGGTAGACAGTCATCATGAATGGTAGTACCTGATCCGCCACAATGTTTAGGTAGTCTGAAGCGCTCATCGTGCGATCGGGCGGATGATTTCTCATAATGATTCCCAGGAAAACATGTCCCACAGAAGCACACCGCCACATCCTGCCTGTTTTTTCTCGAGCATCGTGTCGAGATGATTTCTGTCAGCAGTGCTTCGCCGTACTCTCCATCGACCACACGATAAAGCAGAAAACGTTATACTTCTCAAAAGGCGACTTTCTTTCTCTCTTCCATGGCGCAATCAATCTCCTCTCAGACGCAAATTCACGCGGTAATCGTCGATGTCTGGCTGTCAACATGGGTACCTTGAGTGGTCGGCGGCTCCGGAGAATTACAGAGAGCAGAGTTCGTTGGACTGTGGTTCTGCGATACGCTCCTTGATGTGCCCGCATTAAATACTCTGGCCAGTTGTTCCACTGTGGCCCGTCTGCTGGTCGTACTAGTCGGGATAGCCGTCAATGTTTCGTGGGCGTCCAATATTACTCCGATTACTGCAGGTCTTGCCGGTTTCATTCCATTCCTGTAACACTTTTTCTGTTGTTGTTTTTTTTTGTTGGGCGTTTGACGACCACCGTGAGCAACTCAATGGGCTAGTCGCCTATCCCTAGTTTGGGGCCACAGGTTCCCAGGAAGGGAGAGAGCCAGTGCCGTAAGACAAACACACAACATTCATGCCTCATCGGGATTCGAACCCGGACCCATCTCGGACGAATGGTCAGAAGCTAGCGCTTAGATCACTGCGCCACTGGGGCGGACTGGAACATTTTAACTGCACCACGTGCACAGCCTACAATATCGGCCGTTTCTGTAATGCTACCACCCTTCAGTCGGTAGCCAACAATCATTCTTTAACTCCGTTAGATCACGTTCTTTTCCCCATTTTCACGCGAAACAGCACACCGCCTGCAAGTTCGTGTCCTTTTAAATGCCTTACATGATTTGCATATGTTACTACATACACCATCTGGCTGCGGGTTACGGTTCCTTTTTACATCAGAGGTGGTCATAATGTTTTGACTGGACTGTGTTATATTCCCTGACGGTTGTAGTGCCAAAATCTGGTACTGCCTTTTACCATTCACATGCAGACCTGCCAACCTCTCAGAACCGAAAACGGTAACACTCAGATAGAAAAATCGTAACATGACGCAGGCTGATAATTTTTTAAGCCTATTTCAGCTATATAAATTCTTGATGATGAGAATGTAGGGATTTTTTCCCTACATCAAAATTTTATTGAGAAACTAATTAAATCTAACCAGCAAACACTCTATGTTGTTAATTATTAGAAAAAAAATTTACGATTCCCGGAGAAATCCTCACTACGCCTAACTTCCGTTTTCGGAAATTTTGGGAGGCGGAAAACTTGCATCTTGAGGTCTGCAAGATGTTATAATCGGGTTCTGGAGATGTCGTTTATGTCTACAGGACCAAAATAAATCTGCGATGTGCATCGGGCGTCGCCGCGATTCTGCTACGAGGATTAGTAGAAAATGAATCTGCGATGTACGTCGGCCGTCGCCGCGATTCTTCTACGGGGGTGGGCGCAAAATAAATCTGTGATGTACGTCGGCCATCGCCGCGATTCTGCTACAGGGATGAGTACAAAATAAACCTGCAATGTACGTCACCTCGATTCTTCTACGGGGATGAGTACAAAATAAAACTGCGATGTACGTCGGCCGTCGACGCGATTCTGCTACGGGGATGAGTACAAAATAATTCTGCGACGTACATCGTTCTTCGCGAGAAAATAAATTACGATTACGGAAGAAACCCTCACTACGCCTAACTTTCGTTTTCGGAAATTTTGAAACGCGGAGAACTTACATCTATGATAGGGAGTCTGCAAGATGCTTTAATTGGGTTCTGGGGATATATCGTTTTTGTCTGCAGGACCAAAATAAATCTGCGATGTTCGTCGCCCGTCGCCGCGATTCTACTACAAGGTTTCTGTCTAAAAATGGGGAAAAACATGACTATTTAAAAAAATATATATATATATAATATTTTTGGCTGCAAAATCGTATTAGCGTGCTGCAGCGTGATTTATCGTACTAAATACGATAAAATCGTAACAGTTGGCAGGTCTGCACATGTATCCTTTGTTTGTATGGGGCTGAACGACCAATACCAATCAGTGGAACCAGTAGCCCGTTCCTAATTTAGGGCCAAGTCTTACAGAAATCGTTTAGCAACTATCTCCCGCAACTGCCGAACGGACCTGTCCTGTGCACTCTGTGTTCGGCAGCGTACTTTAAACAAATCGGTTGCAAACCACTTGTTCGGGAAATATGCGGGGAAAAAAAAAAAGTGATACCTAAGTCCCTGTGCGCGCTACTCTAGTCAGCAAAAAATATTTGGCCATCTTCGGTGAAAAACGGCCCGTTGCCGACGGGCAATTTCTAGAACCTGACTCACTGGTATTAATTAGCATACATACATACGCCCCTCTTACTATACACACGTCGTAAAGAGCTATGCATAAGAGACTCGTACACCTGGGGATCTTTGTAAAGACCTATTTGTGTTGGGAAAGGTTTCGCAATTGCATTTTACTACACTGCTGGCCACCGAAAATGCAACACCAAGAAGGAAGCATTCGATTGGCCTAAAATTCGCAGCATGTGTCGCCCGCGAGAGGACATGCAAACGATTAGCATTGTAGGGCATATGCCAATCATGTGCGTCCGGTACGCCACCGAGAAGCACTATAAGAAGGGTGCACAGAAGGCGGGGTGTAAGTAGTGAAAGTGTGTTGTGCTGCCGGAGCTGTGCGTGGGAAGCTTCCTGATGCCTCGTCGCAGAATACGGCAGTCATTCCAGCACGTTTCGGAGTTCGACAGAGGACGAATAGTGGCTTATCGCGACAGCGGTTTATCGTACCGAGACATCGGCCGCCCGTGTGGGACGACATCCAGCCACAGTGAGGCGAGTATGGATTCGGTGGGTGCAGGAGGGACGGACGGAACGACGTGAGCGATTGCCGCAGCCGCGGCACACCGCCGATCGAGAGGACCGGCATGTTGTGAGGCGGGCATTGACGGCTCGCACCGCCACATCACGAAGGTTAGCGCAGGAAATAGGGTGTGTTGCGCAACAACCTGTGTCAGTACGTACCGTTCAACGTCGTCTGCAGCAGCGGGGACTTGTCGCACGGCGCCCATTGCTCCTATTACCACTGACGTTACACCACCGGCGAGTGCGGCGGCAGTGGGACCTTGAATGCCGCACCTGGACTACGGAATGGCACGACATTGTCTTCCCCGACGAATCCCGCTTCTGCCTGCAATACCACGATGGTCGGATCTGCGTGTGGCGGCACCGCGGCGGGAGACTGTATGACGCCTGCATTATGCATCGCCATACCGGTCCGTCGTCTGGTGTTATGGTTTGGGGCGCAATTGGATATGACATCCGCACCTCTCTGGTACGCATCGCCGGTACACTCAACAGCCATTGCTACATCTCCGACGTTTTGGAGCCTGTAGTCCTCCCTTACTTGCAGGACCTGCCAGCGGCCACGTTTCAACAGGACAATGCGCGCCCGCACGTGGCACGCATCGTGCAACAATTCTTCACGGCCCACCAGGTGTCACTGCTGTCGTGACCCGCCTGTTCTGATAGGTCGCCCATCGAACACGTCTGATCGCTGATCGGCAACCGAGTGGCCCGGCAAGCACCACCCGCGGCTACGCCTGATGAACTGTGGCAACGTGTGGAAGCAGCCTGGACCGACATACCCCAAGCCCACATCCAAAGCCTCTTTCGTTTGATGCCACGGAGTGTAGCGGCAGTTATTGCCAGCCATGGGGGCCACACGAACTTTTGATGTCTCAAGTCGCACGGGCCTGTAAGCTCAATCGTTTCATCTTTGTATCTGTTGTTATGTGTCCAGTAAATCTGGCTTTGCTATCTCGTGTCCTTCTTGGTGTTGCATTTTGGGTGGCCAGCAGTGTATTACGTAAATTAATTACTAGGCACATTTCCTGCACATCTTTCAATAAAATTTTCCTGAAAGTTGACTGTTCTCGAGGAAGAACTACAACTGTGCATTTTATTTGTAATCATTCACTGTAGTTTTCGCGAAATTTTGCTTAACGCTTTGGTTACTTTTTTTGACTTAGTTATTTTTGACGCAGGCCGTAGTGGAGCTGCGAAAAAGTTTAAAACGAACAAAATCAGAATTCGCAGTATGTTTTGCTGAGTCAAAAGCTGCAGCAGCCACACAGGCAAGTGTTGCATATTTTGCGTGTTGTTCTCACATTGTGATGCACAGCTTGAATTCCACATGAATCAGTTCCACAAACTTTTTTTTTTTTTGATTGGAGGTTTAACGACCACCGTGAGCAACTCAATGATCTATAAGCAGTCACCCCTCCCTAATTTAGGGTCACTGGTTCCAGGGAAGGGGGAGAGCCAGTGCCGTAAGGCAAACACAACATCCATGCCTCACCGGGATTCGAACCCGGACCCCTTACGGACGAATGATCAGAGGCCAGCGCCTTAGACCACTCGAAACCGGGGCGGCCCGCAAACTATGCAGGCCAAGCTTAAAAACCGTGAGAAATACGCAGCAGCTGTTTTGTTTGTTGGTTTAACAGCCACTGTTGGCAACTCGTAGGGCTATATGCAGTTGCCCGTTACTAATTTAGAGTCACAGGTTTCGGGAAAGTGCCAGCGCTATTCGACAAGCACGCAACCCATGTCTCATCCGGGAATCGAACCCGGGTCCATCTCGGAAGAATAATCCCAAATCATGCGGGGGAAAAAATCACAAACCACACGTACAAAAAAAGATAACAGAATATTTAGAAGAGAAAAATAATACAATGTTATATCTATTGATAAGTTTTCGGTACGGTAACGACAAAATTAATTAAAGCACTTTTATGCCGCGCGCTCACAGAAAGTCGCGTTCAATGACTTCACGAACAGAGAAACTGAATTTGACAAAAACTTATCTACGGCCTCGAATCCGACGTCATTTGTTCGGTATATCACAGTAGTGTGGGCGCATGAATTACATCCTAATCGGTTATACACTCTAAAAGCTGATTCCTTAAAACTTACATTTAAGTGAAAATCATCTTATAATACGTGGCGTCAGTTGAATAAATAAATTCATCACTCTTTCCACGTTAAGCAACGCACAGCAACCGAAAAATTTCCCCGGCGGCGGCCGAATAACATCTTTTCGGTTGCTGTGCGTTGCTTAACGTGGAAAGAGCGATGGATTTATTTATTCTTACATTGAAGTATTTATCAGTTCTATACACGAGCTCGCGCTCGAATTACTCCTTCAACTTCATTATAGCTTTTCGATAGTTTTATTTTTCTTTTCTATGAAGACCCGGCGGATGATAAGTAGATATGGATGTAACATGATGGCGTTTCTGTCACAGAGCACGAAGTTTATTCATCTTTCAGACGAATAAAGTCCACTTTTACCGGCATAACAGTCGAATTCCAGCTCAGATTCAGAAACGTTTTTAAAAATAAATTAAAGGAATTTACATTTTTCCCCCGTTACAGCAAACGGGTACATACATAAAAAACATATTCAAAAATAGGAAGCTGTTTTCAAAAATCTCCGCACTTAGCCGAAGACAAATGACACTTGTACAAGCAGTTATGATGGGCAACGTGGGATTAATTTAAAGAAGTGTGTGGACAAACACGTTTGCCGAGTAAGTTTCCACAAAACCTATAGATTAAAGGTTACGTGATTAACTGGATGATGACACGATTTACGACGACTTAAGTAAGCAATAATTCAAAGCTGTCACATTATGAGCTAACAGGTAATTTCATTCATCTCGCTCCTACCAAAAGAGACAGCCCCCCCACCCCCAGATCACCAGCTGCTGGTATGAAGCCCAGTGCGATACATATCTCGATTTCAGTTTCTAACGGCGCGTAATTAGAACTCGAAACAGAACTATCCTTTCGTTCGTGGGCCCGAGCTTTCCTGAAACACGTTCACCAGTTGTGAGGATATACACCGAGTGATCACTGAATTATTGCCCACCCCCATCAAAAGTGGCTGCGGCCCGTTGACCGCGTAATTTCCGACAGGGCGCCATTAGTCGACCGACGTATCATATGTAAGGTGAGAGTGGAGCAGTAGATAGTAAATTTCGTAGCGTGATAGGCAAACAGAAGGATTAATCGGACTTTGAGAAAGGACATATTGTTACAGTGGACACCCCCCCCCCCATCCTAAAACCTGAAGAAAACTTTAAAATTTGTCCGCCATGTCGCGTATTGTATGAGGCAGCTAGGAATCACAGTTCGGCAGGCTCACATGTTCTTTTACAGTTCAGTTTTTTTATTTATTTCTCATTTACGTTGTTTTTTCTTTCGGATGGTCTCTAAATTAATTAAGTATTAATTATGTTCGAGGCTTGATTGGAGTTTAAAAGTGTAAACAGCAGATAAAGTTTTATCTGGGGGTTTGGAAAGAAAAGAGGCGAAGAATTCTCTCTCTGGCTGGGTGGTCTCAGAATAGCTCTGTTAGGTCATAAATATCAGGGCGCAGCTGACGGGAAACTAAGCAACACGGAATGGTACCTTTCGAAGAGGGGTCCACTTGAGTAAATGAATGAAGATGGGGACAAAAGGTTTAGCGAATAATCGTAAATTCGTCGATTGTTTGGGGCATTTTCGAGAACAATTGCTCTCTGTGTGGTCCGTGCAGAAAAATAAGAGTTCGCACTTAGCGTGAAAATAAGGAAGAAAGTTGAGTTGTCTGTATGCTCTCCGATGTGAAAGGCTGGATGCCTTGGATCTGCAAAAAAATGAATTGGGAAAAATGAAGCAGCAAACCTCCCCTCATTTGGTAAGAAATGGAGACAACTCGAGGCAGCTGGAGATGCCAGTTTGCCATAAAGACAGCAGAATGCCTAAATCCGCGGGATAAAGCAGAAATTTCTAGGCTGGAGCGTAATGGAACTCAGCGACTGTTTGGCCTAATGAAAGCCAAGTTACAGGGGAATTAAGAAGTCTGCGAGTGGACAGTGGTCATTCCTATGAGAAGCGAAGCCAAGCAAAGTCGGGTTCGGATGCCAACCACTGCAGTGTGGAATCGTCACCCCCATTCATCCCCTACTGTGGAGGAAGTGAAGAGATGCGCTTGTCTTACGGGGTGAAGCGAGGCCCCATGTGTGCGTGTGTGTGGTCGCGTAAGCAGCGAAGCCACTACGTGTAAGTGCGACGGGATAAAAACATGTCGAAAGAAAAATATGAGCGTAAGAGCGGTGGCTTCGATACCTAACAAATATACAGGTGAAATGTTGAGTTGCCGATATACGCTTAAGGTAAAAGCACGTCTGATTTCGCTCGGCAAAATTAATCTTGGAAACCGCAACATCAGATGTGAGAGGGCCTATTTTGCTTAACGCCCACCTTCAAATCGTCACGAGAATAGATCAGTGTGCACTCTAATCATTGCAACAAAGTGCGGCGTGATATTACCATTTTTAATTGTGTGCTTCATTTACATCAAGCGTCAAAGTGAAGTGTTGAATCATCGGTGCTGCCACATGGTGCAAGTGTCTGTGTGCGTGTTTTTTTTTGTCGAGTGATATTATGTGATGCACAACGGATTTGCACAGCAAAGTCACGAAACTGTAAGTAGATGAATATTTCCTTTTTCTTTCTTCGCACATCTGCGAACTTGTGCCATCCCGACACCCAAAGCTGCATGGACATAGATGCAGTAATGCTGAGTGACTGAACCTCAGAGGAAATACCTGCACATACAGATTTCAATTTCTTACAGGGCCCATTTCCTGATTACTTTTTTTACATGAATAAGGGAGAAGGTGTGGCTACAAATTCCGCTGGGCGGACAGTTTCTTTTAACTTTGGTTCAGGACCAACGTCAGCGGGGCAGGGTTCTGCATGTGCATGCTTATTAGATTTAGTTAATTAACTTTGGCAGTATTTCGCACCTATAATCTTATACCGCAAATTAACGTGCTTGTGTATTTTGTGTCGCGAGTATTTTTAATGTGATCGTTTGCATATAATTTTTTTTTCATTCTCTAAGCAATTGTATATGAATATCACCTGCAGCTCTATTTAGTGTGTAAACGAGTAGTATCTCTTGTTCAGATAGTCCGGTGGAGACTCAGTCGGCTGCGTTATCCGACAGTAAAGTGTGACACCGTATGCTGCCCACATATGAGGGGCAATTGTCTATGCGCCTAGAGAGCGCCGGATCTGTTTAAATCTCGCAGAACGTTATTAAATGTTGTGTTGTGTATTTGAGAATCATGTGTTATTTGCGAAAGTGAGTGTTGTACTGACTGGTTGGGGATTGAATGTACCGGAGTAAGATCCGGACCACTACACTCAGTCACGAATTGGTGATTGCGGGTGAACCTCATCACAACTCTGATCCCAAAGTATCATTTTTTTTAGATTATTTTATTGTTTATTTGTTGTTGTTATTTTGTTCACAAGGTGGATTCACCCAAGCCTTATGCTTCGGGTCATTCTTCAACTTTTTCATTTTTTATGTTCTGGTGTGAATCTTTGAGTGCAGCAGTGCACCTGAGATTCTCACCTGGTGCCGTGGCCAACTAAATTGTACTTCAGGTCTCAAGCACCGTTACCGGCAGACTAGGCAGGAACACTGCTAGTGCCGTGTAACAATATTGTGGGTTCCTCTATTTCCCAAACAGCTGGACTGGTGCGTTGTTTCCGAGCCGCCGTATAAGGTGCATCAGGACTAAAATGGTCAACGACCCGGAGGCAAAACTGCCCTGGACAGCGAAAGGTTGCTGTGAGAGGTGAGTGCTGTGTCCGACGACTCTACAGGTCAACAGTCGACTACTTATATCAATACACGAGGTCAACCCTGAACAGCATCTGTCATGACCGCATGCATCGCACGCTCGCAAGTATGGGCAACATAACAGCAGACTACCCCGACGATATCCTCTCCTAACCACAGGTACAGTCAGGGCCGTTTCAACCATTAGGCGAACTAGGCTTTTGACGCCAAAATTTGAGGGGCGCTAAGATTTAGAGTTGATATAAGTTGCGAATTCTTACTCATTGCGAAACGGAGACCTGTTCTTATGGAATGGGTAAGTCAGCTTGCGGTAAATCCCCCTTCCCCTTTCACCACGCCACGAAAGCACGCATCTGGGAAGTCAGTCGGCGCCTGAGGGCGGCCCAAAAAATTTTTCTTTAAAAAAAACAGATTCTGTATCATCCGGCTATCAATGGAAATACCTGGACCGTCCACTTCTTTTATCACAAATAGTAGCAATGCTCAACGTCTAAAGTTCTTTGGGAGCGGGGAGCAACTCGATGGCTATAAGCAGTCGCTCGTCCCTAATTTTGGGCTACTTGTTCCAAGTAAAAGGAAGAGCCAGTGCGCTAAGACAAACACAACATACACGCCTCGTCGGGTTCAAACCCGGACCCATCTCGGACAAATTGTCGAAAGCCAGCGCTTAGACCGCTGCGTTAACGGAGCGGCTAACCTAAAGGTTAGTAACTGTCTCACTCAGACTATTTTCTAGTAATAACAGGGGTAAGAGAGGCTCTGCTACTACTGTGTATTCATTCCGCTAGAATTATTTTTTCTTATCTCCTTCGGGGGATGAAGGAAGAAAGAACCTTGTGTTATATGCATTACCGATCGAATAAAAAATTGCCCGTGACATAGATTTGAAGACACTTGTTGGTAATTTTGACAAAAATAGAGCACGCAAAAGGAAATTTTAATTTCATTTTCATTGGACCAGTAAGTAAATAAATGTAGTTTCCATTAGTTTTTTTTTTTTTTCTATTCAGTTTACATTGTATTTTTGCATCTTGAAATAATTCTTGAATAAATGCAATATGTTTGGCCACACAAAGAATAACAATTTTTTGGAGGCGCAAGGCTGATGGACTGCCTAGAGTGCCAAACACCCTATCACAGGCCTTGGGTACAGTGCCGTGTGGTACAATACGAATACGGGATGTAACTTCACGATAAAAATGACTTTGATATAATACATTCTAATACACGTCAAAAACCAAGAATGAGAGAAAAAAAAAAAAACCAGCTCGCATTAATAACTTTCATCCTTAAACAACGTTTACACCACTACTCGGCTACGCTTTGTGATAAGAAGTGGAATATACAAATTAAAATTTGCTACGCAGTAATGTCATTTTGTTTTAGTAATATGAGGAACGGCAAAAGCACAGGCGGTAGAACCCAATACTTTCAGGGGAGGGGTCCAACTTCTCCCAGAGTTAAAATAATAATAAAAAAAGAGAGATATTAAAAAAACAAAAAAAAAACCGTACGCGGTATATACACTGGTGTGCAAAAATTAAGCACGATGAGGAGAAATTAGCATAACAGCGGAACGAGCAGGCAGAACGGACTGAAAGACCACTCAGGAGATGGACTTATGGTACGGTACGGTAGGGCATGCGCATATATGCAGCATGACGTAGGGGGGGGTGTCGGAAGGGTATAAAGCACACGGGCGGTGTACGCTCAGCAATTCGGTGAAAGCTATTGCACGGTGTACCTCGGTTTGAACGACGTCGAGTTGCTGCCACCGTGTGATATGGCCAACAGGCAATCCAGTAGACGACATCTGGATGACTTTACCCGAGGTCGCATCATTGGAAAGTTTGAAGAACGTCGAAGTATGACTAGTGTAGCCGAGGAGTTCGGGATCGCTCACGGCATCGTTTCACGAGCTTGGAGAGCATTTCAAACGACAGGACAGCTGGCCGAGAGTTTAGCAGTGGTCGTCCACGAGCAACCACGGCGGCGGACGACCGGTATATCGTCCTACAGGCGAGAAGAGATAGACGACAGACAGCGGGAGAAATCGCAAGGCACATGCAACAGACAACTGGACGTCCGTTATCGCGTTTTACCGTGGCCAGGAGGCTGCACAAAGGTGGCCTATTTGCACGACGACCAGTACGATGTGTGCCATTAACGCCTGCTCATCGGAGACGGCGGTTTCTGTGGTGCCAGGAACACAAGAACTGGACGCATCAGCAATGGGGTCGAGTTCTCTTTACGGATGAGAGCCGATTTAGTCTGACGAGCGATTCTGGACGTATACACATCTGGAGAGAGCAGGGAACACGCAATCATACCTCCAACATCATCGAAAGGGACCGGTTTGGAGGTGGCGGAGTTCTCGTTTGGGGCGGTATCATGCTTGGTAGCCGTACTGACCTCTACATCTTCCAAGGAGGTTCAGCCACTGGTGTCCGCTATTGTACCGAGGTTCTCCTGCCTCACGTGCGTCTGTTTAGAGGTGCTGTAGGTCCTGAGTTCTTCTTCATGGACGACAACGCTACACCTCATCGTACAGTGGCTGTCGCAGAGCTGTTGGAGAGTGAAGATATTCAACGCATGGATTGGCCCGCAAGGTCCCCGGACCTAAATCCAATCGAACACGTGTGGTACCTTCTCGGGAGATGCTTGGCAGCACGCCACCAGCAACGATTCCGCAGCTGCGATTGGCGCTACAAGAGGAATGGGCCGCGATGCCTCAACAGCTCCTTGAGAACCTCGTCCTCAGCATGGACAGACGTTGCAAATCCTGCAACGCAGTCAGGGGTGATCATATCCCCTACTAAAGACTGGATTTTTCTTGGCAGCCGCCTGTCACATGGACGTTTCTGTCTTCTGTCCAGTTGTGTTCGAAGCTACCTTTTCAATAAAGTGCCTTTGTATCCTTTGGATTCCTTGTCCCATATTCTTACATCTTGGGGATCTTGTGGTATGATTTGAGTCGATGTGAAGCACGTCTGCACGACGTTACATTCAAAAAACCGTCTCGTCCTTAATTTTTGCACGCCAGTGTATATACTCGTACATATCATCATCAACTCTTATCATTCCACTGCTGGATGAAGGCCACCCCTAAGTCTCTTTCACAACTTTGTTTTGCGCGTATCTCTTCCAATTCACTTAAGCATGCTTTCGAATTTCATCCATCAATCTCCCAGGTTTTCTTTTGGGTCTGCTCCTGCCCCTTGGTATCCAATCTAATACTTCAGTTGCTCAACGGTGGTCAGTTCTTCTAGCAATATATTAATCAAATTGCCATTTGAGAATTCTTTAAAGACCTTTTTTAAAATGAACACAACGATAACTTTTCAGCGTATTTTGTGCAAAATCAGTTTTCTAAATTGTACTTGAAGAGTTTTTCGGAAAACTGCGAAACGTGTTAATGCTCTCCAGCAATCTCCTGCAAGATGTCTCCAGCAAAACACCTTAAATCAAACGTTAACCACAAATTTTTAAGGCGTTTCGTAGGAAAGTCTCCTCCCTTCAGTGGGGGGACTTGAAATTCAGAAGTCTGGCCTCCTCGTGTCTCCTACCTTCCACCGCCTGCGGGCACAAGAGAAAGCAAAAACGTAATTAAAACGTAAGAGAAACAGCTTTGATACACATGTTTGTCTTGAAAGACAGCACAGGTATCGGGGAAGGTGGGAAAATAATTTCAGTTCTTGAAATGAAAACTTTTTTTTTTTTTTTTTTTTGGTTGGAGGTTTAACGACCACCGTGAGCAACTCAATGGGCTATAAGCAGTCGCCCGTTCCTAATTTAGGGCCACTGGTTCCAGGGAAGGGAAAGAGCCAGTGCCGTAAGACAAACACAACATCCATGCTTCACGGGATTCGAACCCTGGCCCCTTTCGGACAAATGGTCAAAAGCCATCGCTTAGACCACTGTGACACCGGGGCGTCGAAATCATCTTTCCTGAAAACTTTCCTTACATTAATCGGCATATAAAACTTGGCTGGGATGCATTAACTGAGAATCGGAAAAATAAGCGCCAGAACGAGCATCTGAACGAAGAAATGATGATACTGGAAACTTAAAAATTATAATCATTTATAAAAGGCTACAAAACTTTTTGTTTAAATTTATACCAGATTCCAATTTAAAAAAAAAAAAAAACACTACTTACAAGTTTCACAGCGTTTGGACCTCTTGGTGCTCTTTTAAATACGAGCTTTTTTTTTCTTTTTTTTTTGCCGGTGCTGCTATTAAAAATTATACAACTTCATAGGGAATAAAATGCACGCATAATTACCAACTCACGCCGATGCGCATGGAAATAAGAGTTACGTACAAATAAATTTAGAAAATTCGTTACAACTAATTTATATTATACTACATTAAATTAGTTTTTCTTCACACATACATCTCATATTTCACAATTTCGACACCTCATAGATCAAAACCTAGCAGTTATTTCTATACTTATTATTAATTCTGACTGCCAATCAAATAATATTTGTTTTGTCTTAAAATAACAGTCATGTTTACCGAGGCATGATTGGTGTGTTTGTTTTGCGGAACTAGCTCTCTCCCTTCCCTAAAAGTAGTGGCCCTAAATTAGGGACAGGGCACTGCTTATGTGTTACAACACATGGCGATCGTTAGATGCCCCCTCCCCTAAAAATTTAAACCGTAGCAGGTTTCGAAATTCGAAATAAAAATTCCAAGCATAAATCCAGAATAACCTAACGGTTCACTAATCCTTTTCGCTGAGTCTTAGCAGAATAACACTGCACACTGACTTTTAAAAACAATAAGTAATTATGAGAGCATTTGTTTTACCTTCGCAACAATTACTGAGACAAATATGTAGCTACGTGCTAAGCCATTCAAGTATAGTAAGCTCAATCCGTCATTACATCAGCTCCCTAAGCGCTTTCAAAAAATGGTTAGAACTGAAGTCTACACGAGTAAATTCCACGGCTTGTAGTAATCTTGGGCTCCAAAAAGATTACTCCGACAAGCAATGGAATATGAAGCAGTTTAATTGCCTGTTATATCGTAAGTGACACATCGCCGTATCCTTAGGGAAACATGTCAACAGCGGCAGAGCGATAAACGTTATCATGTATCTCTCGTGCGACGAACATTTGGCGGATCGCCAAACACTCCCGGTAATTCATACCAAAGGCCAGCTCAATGCTAAATTAAATGAGTCTTTTAACAGACAGCTAGTGGCACTTCGTTAAACAAGTTTTTTCCGATGAAAACAAGCCAAAGGGTCAGGAACTGCTTAATAGGTACTACACAGACAATGAGCTTCTTTTCAGGCATTCTTTGCAAAATGACATTCTTCAATCGGAAATGCACCGATCGTGTATGAAAAACCTTTACACGGATGTTTTCTTCCAATTGCGATAGGAATTAGCCAACGACGCCCATGGCTCGCGACGTTCCTGAATTTTTACGTCCTCTGGCACCTAGCAACCATCTTCATGTTAAGATGTTCCCAAAGCAATTAGACAAGCGAGAAAATCCAACGCAAGCTTTCGACTCCGCTCCCAGGGCTACGGAGGAAACGATTGTTGCTGAACTACACGAGCGCCAATAACTCAGATTTAAAAATGGGAATCAGAGGCTCTATCCTACGAAAACTTAACTAACAAACATTGCGATATATACATATTCATGGCTGCAAGCTCCTCTGCGCATCGCCCATTTACTTCAACATATAAGGTACACCACGTGGTGCTGTTTGGTTTTAAAAATATAAATAAATACGAAAAGTCGGTTTACCAAAAACACCAACATTACGTGAAGCTTGATTAACTATCCGACCTGGTTCGTTATAGCCAAGGAGGTTATAATAAGATATCTGGAGATGCCTTGTTAATGGAGCAGAACCACTTTGCGTGAAGAATACGACTGCGAGCGACAGCCGTCAAAGTATGGGAAAGCTGATGGTTTTCAACGCTATTGCAATGCATTTTTGTGTTGGCCGAATCGCCTTCTTTCGTCACAAATGTTTCCAATTTCACATCGTGACCTGCTGCTGATTTGTGAGAAAATGCTGGATTAATAAAATTCTTAATTATATTGAGGTACGTTCCTATTTCTATCTTTAATTGAAATATACGAACGTTGGCGAGAACTCTAAACAAAACATAACGTTAAAATTGAAAATTTCACTCGTGTAAGAAGTACACTGCTGGACAATTGCTAAGGACGGATCATAAACGGCTATATAGCGCATAAAAAAGTAAGTGTGGTTGGATGCCAAGTGAAATAAAATAATGTCAGAATGCCAGGACATTACAAGAAAGACAATTTATTGTGCTCTGAAATCCAGAAGGCTTTGGAACGTGTTCAAGGGACAAACAGGCCATTTTGTGCAGAATACGTAAATGTGAAAGAAATGCAATTACCGTCCGCAGGCGTTCCGGCGTAAGATGTCAATACGGGATACGGCCACCATGGAGGGCGATGCAAGATTCCACACGTCGTGTCATGCTTTGCACAACATTATCAAGCAGCTGTTGGGGTAATTTATCCCATTCCTCTGTCAGTGCACGGATGAGGGTGTCCTTGTTTATTGGAGGGCATTAGCGACCAGCAAGACTCCTCCCCAAAGCATCCCACACAATTTCAATGGGATTCAGATCTGGAGAACGTGCTGGCCATACGAGGCGTTGAATATCCTCGCTCTCAAGACACTCCTGGACAGCGACTGTTCGATGACATGTTGCGTTGTCGTCCATGAAAATGAATCTATCACCGACAGCACAACGGAACATGCAAACATGAGGTAGCAGAACATCATTAATGTATCGTTGGCCAGTCATAGTCCCAGTTGGAAGCACATAGAGGGGCGTACGGCCATTGATCGTGACGTCAGCCCATGCCATGACACTACATGTCGGTTATCGGTCCCTTTCCTGTATGTTTGCTGGACAATATGCAGTACCACTATCACGCCAAATCAGTTGTCGTCGACAATCAGACGATAGACTGTATCTACTCTCATCTGAGAAGAGGACAGCAGACCAGTCGTTATCAGTCCAATTGCGATGTTGATGGCACCATTGCAAACGGGCGGTACGGTGACGTCTGGACAATGGGATGCACACAACAGGACGGCGGGCGTATAGTCCTCCTTCATGCAAACGTCTGGCGACAGTTTTACGGGAGATCCGCTTGCCAGTAGCAGCCATAAACTGATTTGCTACCTCACTAGCTGTGCTGCACCGGTGTCTTTTTGTTGATAGCACTATGTACCGATCTTCTGCAGGTGTCGTACTGCGAACACGACCTCTCCCGTGACGTTTGCTACACTCTCCATTTGTTTGAAATGATTTCCAAAGCCTTAAAACAACACTGTGGCTGACGTCGAACTCCCTGGCAACATCTGTTATTGTTCGCCCTTCTTCAATCTTGCCAATAATACGGCCACGCGTAAAATCATCTAGGTGATGTCGGGAAGACATACTGAAACTTGCAAGTTCGCCAATTGATTCTTTCCCTTTCAACTTTGCGTTTGAACAACAACGGTCAATACATGTCAAATCCTTTATATCTCTTATCAGCGCTATGACGTCACGAACAAGTTCGGCAATCCAAAATTTGCATACGCACAACACGTCTTACTGTATCCCGCACTTAAGCTAATTTCCACATTTTCCTGCCTTCCATTTTATGGTTGCTATTGTCATCCTTCCTTAGCAATTGTCCGGCAGTGTATATTCATTCCAGTTTGATATTAGCACGATTTCTGCAATCCAAAAACACGTAATTCCAAAATACACACAGTTGAAATTACATAGGTATCATGTAAACAGCGTCAAATTCCCACATCTTTCGGCTTCACGGTTAAGAGACTCAGGACATCTCCAGAAGTAATAATATTCTAACCTCCTTGGATATAACAGAAACTCTGGACAGCTTAACGTTTAATGCCCTTAAACACAGAAATCTTCAAGAGATGTACTTACACAGTCTCAACCTTATATTCAGGTCAGCTGAGACAATGGTCACTTTAGCAAAAATGAAGCAAAGCTTTTAATCAAGCTCGAATATCATCAATCTCTAAGCATATGACATCGACTATCACACAATAAATCTCTTTTTAAATCAATTACAGGCGCTGGACGAATATCAACAACAACGTGAATTTCAACAAACGTAAGTCTGTACATCTAATTAAACACAGCAGTATAACTCTAACGAAAGACAGCATCAACACACATAGTAAAACTCGTTCTGATCTTTGTTTTTCACATACGTCACTCAACCTTCGACCTAAATGCAGTTGCCGCAAAACATTTCTTCGAAAGTGAAAATGCAAAGGTTAAGTTTGGAAAATGCTTAAGGAGAACGAACTAAAATTATATAAATTATATATAATATATACTATATTGACAAAAGTCACCAGACACCTAGAAGAGAAACACAACATCGCATTTATTGACATACATTAAGACGGTGTCGGTCCACCTTTGGCCTAATGCATGCACTGACCCTTTAAGACATGCTTTCGACAAGGTTTTGGAACACAGCGATAGGTATGCGCCTCCATTCAGTACATAATGCTGCTGCTAACTGTTGTTTAGTAGTAGGCCTTGGTTCTAAACTTCTTATGCGGCGCTCTAATTCATCCCATAGGTGCTCTATGGGATTAAGATCAGGGATCTGTGCTGCCCAGTCCACACACGATACGGAATTATCGTCAAACCAACAGTTCTTGCTTTATGTCTCGGTGCATTTTCCTACTGGTACCAACAAGGCTCGGTTCCATAGTATTGCCGCAGAGTTGGTAGGGCATAATTGTCCAGAATATCGAGGTAGAGGTGCTGGTTAACAGGTTTGTCCATGATAACCAATGGGCCGGGACCATACCACGAAAAACGCCTCCACAAGAGTACACTACCAGCTCTTAACTTGACCGTAGGAACAGTACACTGTGGTAAACAGCGTTCCCCAGGATGCCGCCATACCCACACACGGCCATCAGACTGATGGATCGTGTATCTGGATTCATCAGTCCATAGGACACGTTTCCATTGATCTACGGTCCACGATAATGTTCTTTACACCATGCTAAACGACGAGTAGCATTCCGAGTAGGGATGAAAGGCTTATGTCAATATGAGCAGCCGCACGACCACGGTAACCCCTGGAATGAAGTTCACTGCGAATGGTACGTATGCATACCGAGGTTCCAGCATTTTTACTCACCTGTACACTGAGGTCTTGTGCAGTACTCCGTCGATTAGCTGTGACGACTCTCCTGAGGCTCCGACGTCCTCTATCACTGATTTTCTTTGGTCTGCCGTTACGTTTTGCTGCTTCAGGCACGCCATGTGTCTTCCACTTATTCAGTACATCCAAAACAGTTGACTTGGGTATGTTTAAACGCCTCTCGGTTTCTCTTGTGGACAACCCACTAATATAACACCCAACAATCTTTCCTTTCTCAAAGTCAGTTGTTTGCCGCCACAACATTTTCACTCAACCTCACAGTGCGTTATGATCGCGATCAGCTGCAGGCTTCTTTTTATACCGTTTGCAGCTGTACCACGTATCTTTAACAACGCAGCGGATCCATTCATTTGCTTTTGAAGGGTTGTCCCGTGATTTTTGTCAATATATAGTGTAATAATATGCGTTACCACACTTCCCAAACTCTTTAATGCCCCATTGCAGAATGTCTTTCAATCATTGAACTGGGAAAACAAAAGATAAATATTAACGGAGATTATTTCACCTATACCTTGTTTTGCTCAAGATATGGTTATTTTTACAAGTACTCCCTCCAAGCTGCAGAATATCAGGCTCAAAGGTCGCGCTAAGGATTGCAATCTTTGTAATTTACGAAAAAAAAAATCGTTTTGGCAATGGATAAAAATTTTTGGCGATTTTTTTTAACGACGTCCGAGCAAAAATAATCTTTAAAAAAGATTGTTTTAGCTCGGACATCATGTCAAATTTTGTTAAGGCAATGCCAAGGATATATTTTAAATTAATATAGAATATTTTAAATGCAATCATATTTGTGAATTTCTTATCTTTTGATGTGAACCATCAACCAATATTGCAGGACTTATATGAAAATAGTTAATAGATGAACGTTCTATAAGTAATGAAGTGCACTTTCTCACCATCTACATATTTTTTTATACTGGCTGTTTCAGAACCAAGCCACAGAACAAATGTAATACCCAATTTTTTAATTTTTTTTTAAATTTATCCTATCAATAATTCTTTGTTTAGAAATTTCATAGGTAGTAATAAATTCAAAATTGAAAATAAGTGTCTGTATTACTCTCTCTATTAGGATTCGGGATTTATAACATTTTGCTTTTTAATTGTCAAGAATCTATAGCCTAACTGGTTTTTGTACTATTATAAAATTTTATGTTTTTGTATTTCCAATAGAGTGATAAAATTTCAAATTACATTTGGCGAAAAAAATAAATTAATTTGGCAAATGGGTTGGCGAAAACTTTGCAACAGCCAGAGCAACCGCTGAAATATAATCTAGGAACTTGCTGATAAGAATACGGAAGTGGGTTAAATGACGAGCTTACAGAAAAACTGATGAACAATACTTTTACAACAGCTGAAGATTTAAAGAGGGACAAATTAGAAGTAACCCATACTATTATACATCTACTGTACCTTTGACATCATATATCAATCAAGCAAGGGCCACATGGAAGAAGAAACAGTACAATTTTCATCACCAATTTATCATTATGTCTCAAAGAAAAAGCATTTAATCAATATATCCCTCCAGTTGCGACTTATTATGGACCAGAGGCATGTATTTTTAACTAAAAAAAGGCATGCAGTGTCAGAGAACAACTCAAAGTAGCATGGACACCTGCTTCCTTGGTACGAAGACCGTTCAAAAAAGACGTGCGGAAATTTATAAACACGTACGTACGAACCTGAACTACATACGGCTGTGTTCCTCTTCAAAGTAATATCCTCTGGAGGCAATACACCTGTCCAAATGTCGCCGCCACTCCTCAAAGAGTGCTGAAAGCCATCCTTCTGCATCCGTTTGACAGCCGCCTCTGAAGCTTTGACTACCTCTTCTGTTAATGTATAAATGCGTCCTCACAAGTTCTTTTCGAGAGTAGTGAAAAGAAAAAATCACAGTTACCATTACGACAGAGTTTTCCTTACAGAGCTCTGCTGTTCAACCTCTGGATCGTGGTGATAGTTCCATCGCCTGTAATCACTGCCTTCAGGTAGTCCTCGTTTGAAGCAATTTCTTACTTCAAATATCCATACACCTCGACACGCACTTGTTTTCGTTAAGGCGTTAGTAACCGAGGAATCCATCTTGCACTGAGTCGCGTCATGTGTAGTTTCTCACTGAGTTTACTGTGGGCACTTCCAGCTGAAACCTGTAAATGTTCTGACATTTGTCTCACTGTGAGCCGACGATCCTCACGAATAATCGCGGCTGCAGTGCCTTCCATCTTATCGGTAATGGCTGTTGGAGATACCTCAGGTCCACCTTGTTTCTGAAACCATTCGCGGCCTTCGCGAAATTCTTTCAACCACCACTGTGCTGTGTACGATATGGCATCACACTCTCACCATATGCCTGCAATAACATTTCGTACGCTTCTGAATTCGTTTTCCCTAAACGAACACAGAACTTCAAAGCTGCACTCTGTTCCACTGTGATATCCATGACTCGACTGAGAGGTAGTGGTGGGTCGGTACTTCCGTATTCGTTACAATGTAGCGAGAAGATCGGTAGTTTCATATTTCGGTCGTTACTCATTACTTTTCCTTTCTCGGGACAAGTACCGATTTCGTTCCTTGGACTTGGTTACTAGTGATGAGTCGTTACAATGTAAGGAGTACAGAACATCGATACTTTCGTATTTCAATCGTTACTCGTTACTTCCTTGGACCTGGTTACAGAAGTCGTTACAGTTTCTTTCTCGGGACAAATACCGATTCACAGTAGCTATTCCTCGCATCTGAATACATTAAGTCATTTATTTTGATTTTTTGGGAACAAGAACTGGTTTACAGTAGTAGTTGAGAAAATAAAAAGCTGAGTCTCTGAAAACCATGATGAAATATATACCTGATTTATCTCATTTGTTTAATTTTATTTTTATTATTGCTTTTTTAGCAAAGAGGATGTAAATTTTTAAAATACATTTTTTGGGCAGAAAGAGAGCAGCTGAAACGATACGTTAAGTAACAGACGGTCATGAAACTTAAACACTGTTTTTCGTTTAATTTAGAGCTACTGGTTCCAGGGAAGAGAAACAACTAGTACCGTAAAACAAACAATATCCATGTCTCACCGGGATTCGAACCCGGCCCGGACCCATCTAGGACGGATGGTCAGAAGCCAGCGCTTAGACTATTGTGCCACCGGGGCGACTAACTTAAACATTTCCACGCTGCCCACGTGGCGCAGTGGTCTGATCGTTTGTCCGAGATGGGTCCAGTCCGGATCCCGCTGAGGCATGGATGTTGTGTTTGTCTTAAGGCACTGGCTCTTCACAATCCCTGGAACCAGTGGCCCTAAATTAGGAACGGGCGACTGCTTATAACCCAACGAGTTGCTCACTGTGGTCGTTAAACGCCCAATCAAAAAAAAAAAAAATTATACACACACACACACACATATATATACATATATCATCATCATCATCATCATTGTCAACCATTATCAATCCACTGCTGGACGAAGGTCTCCCCAAGTTTCCTCCACAACGGTCTGTCTATGTATATATATATACATATACATATATATACACACACTATCTACCAACAAGTAATTGGACACGTGCGATAGCAAAGGAAAACGAAGTTTATTCACCTTCAATAGTTGGTGGAGCCTCCACGAGCGGCGATTACAGCTGCGACCCTCCGGGGCATACTCTCAACCAGGCGTTGTACGACGGCTAGCGGTATTTTCTTCCACTCGGCTTGGAGAAGACAGGTCAGTTCCTTCACCGATTTCGGACGGTGGGGGCACCCCTTAAATCGACGCTGCAACTCGTCCCAGAGGTGCTCGATAGGGTTAAGGTCAGGGCTCTGCGCAGGCCAGTCCATTCGATTAACCCCATTGTCACCATACCAAGCCATGGTGGACCTCGCAACATGACAGGTGGCATTGTCATCCTGAAAGTAACATGGGTCCACCCCGTAAAACTGCCACAACGTAGGAAGCGCATGGTCATCCAAAACGGTGCAGTAGGTCTCGGCATTGAGTCTACCAGGAATTGCGACCAAAGGTCCCGTGCCATACCAGGAGAAAAAAAACCCATAGCATAATTCCATCGCCGCCGAACTTCACAGTTGGCACAATACATTCCGGCAGGAGGCGTTCTCCAGGCAGACGCCAAACCCAAACCCTGCCATCCGAACGGTAGAGGGTGAACCTTGATTCGTCGCACCAGAGAACCTGTTTCCACTATTCAACGGTCCACTGTCGACGTTCTTTGCACCACGTTAGCCGAGCAGCGCTATTGGACTTTGTGATGAAAGGCTTGTGGGCAGCATCACGTCCATGATAACTGAGCAGATGGGCTTCCTTACGGATGGTATTCATCGAAAGAACACTCCAGGATGCCTGTTGAAACTCCTCGCGGATGTGGCCCATCGATTTGGTGCGGTTCTTTCGAATTTCTCTGGCCAGCACCCGTCGGTCTCTAACTCCCAGTTTTGTGGGTCTGCAGGGTCGGGGCACATTCCGACAGTCACCTCTCATCTTCCACTTGCCAATCACGTAGGCCACTGTCAATTTTGGGTACTTCAACTCGCTGGATATGTCACGTATGAATCGGCCATTTCTGTGATACCCGACGATTACACCTTTCTCGAAATCAGAGAGCTCCGAACTGCGGGGCATCTTGCATGCGACTGGTTGCGTTGTTGTTTCTCACACGATATTTAACGGCGGCGGCCGTGACGTGTATCAGGACCGCAGATATCGTCGATTGCAGGGGTGTCCAATTACTTGTAGGTAGATAGTGTATATATATAAATACACACAAACAATATATATACTGTATATATAAAAACGTACCGGTACTTGAACTCGTTACAAAGAAGTACCGATACAGAAAGTAATGAGTTCCAAAAAGTACCGATTTTGCCCATCCCTGCTGAGAGGCAGACGGAAGACGTTTCTTCACAGCGTTCTCTACTCAAGGTCACGTGCAACGGATTGGAATGGTTCATTCACACGTACGGGAGCCGAGTGTATGCTGTGTTCCTGTGCTACCTATAATCAGGAAAGATGGCAAAAAAAAAAAAAAACTCATGCAGCAGGAAAATGTCAAGAATAGACGATACATGATCAAAGACTCTTAACGTGGCAATGGGCTGGATATACTGCTAGAAAAGCTGACCACCGTTGGACAGCTGAAATACTCGACTGGATAGAAAGGGGTAGGAAAAGTCCCAGAAGACCACGTGGGAGACGGGTGGATGAAATTCGAAAGCATGCCGGAGTGACTTGAAGGAGACTGTCTCAAGATAAAAAAATTATCACTCTGATCAAATTGGTTACTTTACTAAAACGAAAGTATCTACCGTAGATCTCCCTGCATACTAATCAAATCACTCTCATCGGACGGTAGTATTTGGCTGCTTCTTTCTAAGGAATCACCTACAAGGCCGAGCCAGTATGTTCAGTCGAAATTGCTTCACTTGACAGTTTTCTTCTACGCTAGCCTTAATTAAGAAACCTGCAGCTGCATTCACTTCAGTTTTCTAAAACCACGTCTTACAGAAGTGATAGCTTACAAGCGTGAGATGTAGCACATCTCACACTTTTGTAAGTGGTTTTCCTCTTTCCTACATCTTCCATAAAGAATCATGTTTCTGATCGGTTTTTTCTGCTCCGAGGGGTAAAGGCACTTCTATGAGCTTTAATACGTAAGTGGTATTAAATTACTATTTGTTGTCATACCATTTCCACCAGAGTCCAGTAGCCGAGGCTTCTGCCTATCAATATACCTTTTTTTAACACCACCCTCCACTAAAAACGTTTACTGAAACGAGAAGTACTGGGATAAAAGAATATATGGTGAATCAAGACATCCACTGTCTGCGCTTTGTTCTAACGCCCAATTAATCCTCTAACTTTCTTTATTACTTAATTGTTAAGGAATTCCCCTATCAGTGGAGGGAACCATTGCCAACACACAACACCCCTTTCACCCCCCTTCCAAACCCAGAGGTGAAGTCCAGCTGTCCGAACCGCTGCTATTAAGTAGTCTTCTGTCCTCCCCCTTCCGGAAGTTGGGAACGCACATGGGTATTTGTGGGACTAGACGTACCTCTAGTGACCCGAAGAAAGCCCAGGATAACTAACCCTGGGTGGCAGATATCTTCCAGCAAATTGGAGGAGGGCAAACACAACGTCCGTGTTTCATTAAGGATTCAAAAGTCGGCCCAACATCACAGAACCCGCACCCTAAACCAACTTCGTGACAAGCACTTATACGTGAGACTTAAAAATACACGGTAATTGTCGCGGTTCACCGAACAATAAAAAAATAACTGGAAAGGTAGGAATCGAAATAACATACCACATCTCTGTCTTCATACTCTAACAGTAATACTGTCTTAATTCCTCCAAAGGTCACTCCCAACATTTCAAACACAAAAAATTGCCACAGGATGAATTACAACAGTTAAAAATTTAAAACGCACCTCCAACGATCTTAACTATACAGATTAAGATAAGACAACGTAGTTGTCACAAATCTTTATTTTTCCAAGCCGACCATGGTTTCGCTGGGTACCGCTTCATCAGGACAAATGGCATGTAAATATTCAAACTGTATATGACATCATAATTATGATGTCATATACAATTTGAATAATTACGTGCCATTCGTCCTAATGAAACTAGGTCAATACCCAGCGAAACCATGGTCGGCTTGAAAAATAAACATTTGTGACAACTACGTTGTATTATCTTAATCTATATATAATCGTCACAAGACTGTAGTCTTTGAGATAAAGAAACCTAACTAGTATTCTGTTGCATTACACCGTTCTCATATTTTTAAGATGTTTCGGAATCTTTAAAATCACAAAGTCACTGTAGTTAGCTTGGAACGCATACCTTTTATCGATCTGTGCGTTGACGCCATTTTTTGGAATAGGACTGGAACAAAATACCACTACCAATTTTAAGAAATGTCTTGTTATCTTGGAAATCTAGATGTAGGTTCATAGCCCAGAGAAAGTGCTATCAGATTAAAACATTTACGAAAGAATTTTTTTTTATTTTAAACATTAATTGTACTGCTGGAAAATAGTTTTAAAAACGTGTGAACATCTTCTGCACACAGTATAAGCGACACACACACCATATAAAATGCCTACACTTTAAAAAAAATGCAGAGGAAAAAAAACGAAAATGTATTACAGAAGAATGCAAGTTTATCACGCGTATATAATAAGCCTCAACTAATTTTTTTTAACTAATTCACATCACCATAAACTTTTAACGACAGCCAGTTATCCATGTTAAGAGCATTTTCATAAGGGATGTTAACAGTAATTAATTCAGAAGCGTACATAACTTAATGGCTGGAGCTCGCACACCGGGCAAAACAATAAAATAAAAGACCCAGAAAGAGAGAGAGAGAGAGTCTACTTGACATATATATATATAATGGCGGATAATATATATGTCAGTAGATTCACTATCCGCTATATGTCATGTCATATGTCAGTACAGAGAATCAACTGACATATACGGATAGCGTAAACTATACCACATACACGGAAATTTTATTCTCCATTGAGCATGGGGGAAGGGAGACAAGGGAATATAGCATAAGTGATAATGGAGAAATTTTTGTCATACCATGTACTTTTTCGACGAAAATGTGCCACATTCAATTTATTACACAATGCCACGTTTTTTTGTTTTTTGTTTTTTTACCCCCACGAAAGACTTTTTTGCTCAAACAGTATCATTCGAATGCAAGTTAAGCAAAGCACAAGAGGGAAAGGGAGAAAAAACGTTGGGAGGAAGGCATATGCTATTTTGTTGTTCTTTTCTTTACGCTGAATTTGCAGCAGCGGATTACTTAAAAATTCCATATTCCCGGAGAAATTAAGTTATTTTTTTTATTAAATTTTGAAAATTAAAAGAATGTAAAGTACGATCTTGGCTAATCCTTTAGGGGTAAATTCAGCGATGAGTGGGGGTTGATCGCTCCCGGCGCCTCCCGCTGAATCCTCTGCTGGGTTGCAGCATGGTTTTCATCTTGAATAGAAATACTACTGGGGATTGTAGCAAAACACCCAAATGCAGGCAAGTGGTTCACATTAACAAAAAAAAAAAAAATTGACCGTTGCATTACTTCAATAAAATTATTTTAAATTTGTTTAAAGAGCAGCAACGCTGGAGGCAATGCTAAATAACAGCTCCGCAGGCCTGCTGGCCGTTTCACCCTAGCTACTGGCATGATCGATTATGCTGAAATACACAGAAGTGGAACCTTCAGAGCTGCCGACAGCTGTTGGGTGTTCCGGATATTGTGGGAAACAGCCTCTCTGTTCACGAACGACACGACCTCGAACGACACCGACGCAGGCAGCATCCTGCAGCGTCAATGTTTGTTTTTCCCCAAACTGTTCGTATCACATTTTATTCTTCGATGGCATTCTAGACATCACATAAAAATATCTGGTATTCACCACGCTATTTACTGAATCAAATCGGCGTTTACAAAAGGAATTCAGCGAAAGAATTAAAACGCTGTGGCTATATTTATTACCCAAATGACCATCAATCACTCTCATCGGATGGTAGCATTCGGCTGATTCTTGATCATCAAAGACTATAATTTCTTTTTTTGATTGGGGGTTTAATACCCACCGTGAGCAACTCGATGGGCTATAAGCAGTCGTTCGTCCCTAATTTAGGATCATTGGTTCCAGGGAAGGGAGAGAGCCAGTGCCGTAAGACAAACATAACATCCATTCCTCACCGGGATTCGAAACCAGACCCTTCTCGGACGAATGGTCATAAGCCACCGGGAAAGTACACACTTGTACTTTCAAATCCATAATCACAGTGGAAGTACACAGTTGGTACCTTCAACTCCATAATCAGGTTAGCTTTGCAGCTAGTACAGACTGAATACATAAAGGCAAAGAAAGGCACAAAAGAAGACCACGAAGTAGATGAGTGGTTTAAATTCGAAATCATGAAGCGACATGGAAGGAAAAGACTTTGGGAGACCATCCAGCAGTGGACTGATAATGATGAACAGCCTAACGCACTAAAAATGCACAGCTGAATGAAATATTTATACCTACTGTTCTGTCCCATATGTGGTATACTAAAAACAGATACCGTTTATCTCATTTCCTGAAATTAAATGATCAATAACTATATTCTCTAATTGGCTTGGCTTTAATCCCTATCCTCTTTAAAGGAGCAATTCTGTACTGTTTACTACGACATAGGAGGATAACCAAGCGACATTTTTAACTTGTTCGAAATGAAGAATGCACTGTTGCTATTTAATAGTTCGTCTACCAAACGATGACTGTGCAGAATGGGCTATACGTTTACTTATGTGACATGTCACTGGTCTGTCAGTGTCACGTATCTATCATGTTCCATTTCGCATGCGGCCACAATGGACCTTATTCATGTGACATCAGAAGTGGATTTCTGCGGACCAACATGGCTGCTGACTCAATGTTTTCGCTATTTGATTACCCCTTACTGTTGACCAATTTTTACAATATTAACGTCATGGGTGTGTGCCAACGAATTAGTAGAGTTACAGGGCAAAGAAGAAGAAATTAATTTCTTAGAACAAATCAAGGTTGCAAAAATATACCAAGACATTTTTTTTGTGTCCGGTGTTTATTTCGCATGATGCAGGACAACATCGCCATTAGTCGTCATGAAGTTTTCAATGAAGCATTTCTAACACACGGTATATTAAATTTTCGTGTTCATATTACCAGATATTGGGGAAGCATAAACTTGGGAATCTTTTTTTGCAAAACAAAACATTTAGAAGCCCAGACAAATGCGTAGATTCTACTATGAGAACAAACTAGGGTTAAAAAAACAACTAAAAACTTTCCAGTATCGCATACTAAGCAATCTGCTTAAAAACTAAGTTAATGTGTATGTAACATTAAATAAAAAAAGTTGTAGATAAGTTTGTTTTGTTCTTTGGGGAAAGAACGTAGAACTTAATTCGTAGCTTACCTATATAAATATGTAATCAGTTTTCTCCTCCGACTTTTTTTCTTTTTTTTCGCTTTCCAACCATAAGTTGAAGAAGCGTATATGCTCCAGCTTTGTCCGTATGATAACTCGCGTAAAAATGGTTTGATTCCGATGAAATTTAGTATGTGGTAGGGGACAACTGGGCACGAACCCTATTGAAAATGGACGTACGGACAAAGGAGCGAGATCCATTCAATCGCTCTTACGCGTCATAACTTACGTAAAAATGCTTCGATTGCAACAAAACTTTACCATGTTGTTCGGAGGTATACTGAACCGGTTCTGTTGAATATCATCGAAATGGGGTCAGAGGTCAGGGCACAGGAGCGAGATTTATTCCACAGCCATTATCCTCATAACTTGACTAAAAATACTGCGACGAAATACAATACGTAACTTCGGAAGCAGTTCCGCCAAAAATGTTTGTTGTCAGCAATTGCGGGCAGTGCGCATGCGTGAGATTCGTTAGCCATTACTTTCGCAGGATAACTTTCGTGAAAATTGCCCGATTTAGATGGGATTTTTAATTATAAAACGGCTTATGTGAAATAGGTAACACGGGCACAAAGAGATTTAATTTTGATATATGTGAACCCCAAACGTTTTACCATAGTTTAGTCCCCTCAAAACCAAGGCATTTTTCTATGATTTCTGGTATGTTGGAAAGCCTACCATAATCAATGCATTGCATGATTTTACGAACTTGTTTAAATTGAAATTCGAAGTAACACTACGAGGCTTTAACTGCCTTCGATTCGTAGTGTCATAATATACAAAATCTTTCTCGTTAAAGTGGGCAGAACATATTCGAGAATGCACATTGGGATGGAAATCATCGCCTTTCATTTTACACAGCCGCACTTCGTTTAACAATTTCGGCCTTTTCAGAGGAAAATCATGGAAAGTTATTCCTTCATCTACAGTCTATACATTTTAGGGGGTAGGATTTATTGGCACAACCATACGATGAGCAAACGTTAGGCATGTCGTTAATAAATTTACAAAAATCGCGATTTTCCTGAACCCCTGCAACGTAATGCCTTGTTAAGCAATGGGAAAACGCATGTAAACAAACTATTGCTTGTCCGCAAACACGAACATATTTCCCATGATGCAATACCAGGTTAAGGTCCATCGACACACGATACACTTTCTTACACAAAACACACGAAGAAACAGCTGTGAATTTCAAGGTACCACTGTTGTTACAAACACTATGAATGAAAAATTTAGTCTGGCACACACGTATTGAGCCCCCCTTCTTTAAATATATTTAAATGGGCACAAATCGAGAAGTGAAAAAACCTCATTCGTGACATTACTTTCATTCACACTAAGAATGGTATTAACATCCCAAGGATCATTTTTCCACGGCAGCTTCCAATCGTAACAATTTACGCTGGAAATACGTGATTTTCTGGAAGGAATTTAGGATTTGTCAGTCCTTCAACTCTTCATTAATATCTTTATATAAAACGCAATAAAACGATATACTTTTTCTAAATAACGAATTTGTGATTCATGAAAAACGTTAATAAATAGTCATTGTACCCCCGCCACTTAGCCTGGGTTTTAACGCATTCGGACACACACTGCGGTAGTATGCTTACGTTTTAATATATTTGTGCATAATGCACAGGAATACAAGCCGCAAATTAGGAAATAATATTCATTAAAAGTCGCGACCAAATGTTTTTTGCAAGCAGCATATAACGTCTGGCACCAGTAAGCAAAGGAAGGAGGATTATAACAAGTTTAATATTTTTAGTCCAGAATTTGCACTCAAAGAGCGGTCAACTGGCAGTAAAAATGCACTAATATGCATTTTAATTGAAAACGACTCGCAATTAGCGAACGTTTCAAACGCACTTACACCAGAAACGAATGACAAAGCAATTATGTTTGGTGAATAAAGCAAAATAACTATAACCGGTAAACGACTGACATACTTCCCAAACAGCATCACACACTGCAAAAAAAAAATCTGCCGCTAATCTGCCAGCACATGCATATTTCTGGCCATAACCGTATCTCTCCTAGGAAACTAACTGGTAAAAACAAAAATTCTTTCCGCGTCGGATTGGCTTTATTAATAAAGATTTCGTTATTATAAACCCTCAATTATGAGAATTACATAGCCAATGAATGTTTGATGATTACTGCATTTTGCCGCCCAGGTGGCGCAGTGGTCTAAGCGATGGCCGCTGATTATTCGTCCGTAAGGGGTCCGGGTTCGAATCCCGGTGAGGCATGGATGTTGTGTTTGTCTTACGACACTGGCTCTCTCCCTTCCCTGGAACCAGTGACCCTAAATTAGGGGCGGGCGACTGCTTATAGCCCATTGAGTTGCTCACGGTGGTCGTTAAACCTCCAATAAAAAAAAAATTACTGTATTTTACATCGTCACGCTTTATTTTGGATTAAAAAAAAGTACTCGTTAAACCCGAAAATTGTTTCCCCGGTGGCCGAATGGTCAGAAGCGCTGGTTCCTGGTTCGTCTTTGCCCGAGCTGATTCCAGGTTAGAGTTATGGATGAGGAATAGGCGGTGCTGAGTTTGTCTTATAGCGCTGACCCTCTTCCTTTTCTGGAACAACTGCACTTTCTTTTTTCATTATTTCGGGGTTTAACGATCACCGTGAACAACGCAATGCGCTATAAGCAGCCGCCGGTCCCTAATTTAGGGTCACTGTTTCCAGGCAAGGGAGAGAGCTAGTGCCGTAAGACAAACACATCATCCATGCCTTACCGGGATTCGAACCCGGACCCAAAGCCAGCTCTTAAACCACTGCGTCATCAGGGAGGCGGCCCTAAAACAGGGACGGGCTACTCCTTATAGTTCTTTGAATTGCTAAAGGTGGCCGTTAACCCCCCCCCCCCCAACAAACAAACAAAACAAACCAAAAATCGTGTGCTATGGCATCCTCTTTGCTTACCTTTCTTCTTCCAAAGCAGTTTTACACAACATTAAGTTAACTTTGATAGAAAGTAAAGGCATGGACTGCCTACGAACAACATGCTAAACTATCTCTCTCGCACGCACACACACATACAAAATCCCCAAATGATCGATCTCTCATTTCCACTCTCTTTCAGAAATGTACGACGAAGTGCATCTGACGCTATGAAACTCATACTACAACAGATCATTTTGCTATTCTCAACAAATAAATGAAACCTGAAGAAACCCGTCGGAAACGACGGTTATTTTTTTTTTTTTTTTTTTTTAAAGAATAAACTCACATGAAACGACAAATGTAAACTTTATTTGATTGACAAATTCATTCAACCATTTTAGTAAAGACAATAGTCCAGGTTCGTGATTTTTTTTACTGAAGGTTTAACCGACCACCGTGAGCAACTCAATGGGCAATAAGCAGTCGCCCGTAATATTTTCACTAACAATGGTCACCGGAATGTTTATTTACATCTTTACATAATGGGAAACGTCTTACCTACGTGAATAAACTGGCTCGAATGAATATTAAATTGTATATATACATCACACAGTCCAACGGCATAACGCAATCAGGTCTTCGAGAGTGTTCGCTGATCCGATGAGAACTTTAATACGAATGGCTGCTAGCGTTGCTTTGCGTAACGGTTCGCTCAGAAAAGAGACTTCGGACTATCTCAGTCCCTCCGTGCTTCCGCTTTCAACAGCGCGTGAGCCAACCGCACGCTTCTCCCAGACTTTACATGAGAACTTTACCGCCCTACCACGCCCGAACCGTTGCCGCAATCTCATTTTTTTCTTCGACTGGCACATCTACATTGTAAGACCTTTATTTTGATACCTCAACCATATCTTTACGTTCCGTTCTCTCAAAATAGGACTCACAGTAAAAAAAAACTTATAGAATTAATATATATAGTAGATCTGCCAATACTATTTTTGCCGGACTTCTTGATGTATTCCATCCTGTGCGTGTAACTCGGTTAACTCGTTTACTCTTTGGAACTTTTCTACCAGTCTATGAGAATTTCGTTTCGTTTTAAATGATACCACACCCAAAAATACTGACCCCTCATTAAAACATGTGACGAATTTTGGGTAGACGAAACCACCGGAAGCGGAAAAAGCCGCAGCGAAGATAAACGGGCTTCTATCTGCTGTGACCTGATAAAACAATGAACGGAGCAGCGCGCTACTGTCTCTATATATAATGTGAAGATATAGAAGAATATCAGGCTGGAGCCATTTCACGCTTCATTGTGATTTGTAAGTACGGGATGAGAACAATTTGCTTCTAGTCCAATGGACTGAAATGCAGAGAGAACTGTCTCGAAACACAAGACTTCATTCTCATTTATATGTGCTGCTGAGTTGAAAGTGCGGTAAATGTTTGGGTTGCTCATAAGGGATCACGTTCCTGGCTAAATCGCCCACATCATTCATTCGTGACACACACACACTTCATTTTGGCCCTTACATTCTCGAACTTCTACAAGTCGAAGCTTTGCTTCAGAAATTCCCCTCTCCACTGTGATAAATACTTCACAAAAATGCGATCCGCACTTCATTAAATTCGGTGATAATGTGAAAAGTGATTGAGTAGATGAATAAATGATCAAGTTTTCAAATGAAGTTTTCATTTGAAATATCAAAGAAAAACATTAGAATTTTTGACTATTAACATCTCATGTGACCCCGACTTGCTTAAATAAAAGTTTTGACTGGCGTGCATTAGGCCGAACAGGTATTGGGGTTTCTCCTGTTGATTTGCTATTCCACACCTGAGTTCTCAACTACGAGATGGGGGAAGGGGGGCCCTATGAACATATCAGTGAGCTGTAAGCAGTCGCCCGTCCTTAATTTGGGGCCAATGTTTCTAGGAAAGGGAGACATCCAGGGCCTTAAGAAAAAAACACCATCCATGCATCACATGGGATTCGAACCCGGACCCATCTCCGACGAATGATTAGAAGCCAACTAGCTCTCACATTTAGTCTTTTGACAGTCTTATTTTAATATTTATCTTTAATTTTTATTATAGATGGGGCGTTAAAAAATGGAAGTGGCCCAGGCCTCTTTCGAGAGTGCCTACGTACAACGTTTATATGATCGTATACTTAATACAACGAAGGCGTTAAGCAACTATAAAAATGCAATATATAAAAACTTGACTAAACGCAACAATCGACTGCCTACACATCCGATGTCACGTGACAAATAACTCTCACTCGACACACAAAATATGCATAAACGGAAGACCAGAATTCATTACTTTCACTTAAATCACAGAATGAACGTGGCACCAAAAAAAAAATCGCTTATTACCAAACATGTTCATGCCACTCCGCATCAGTCACTGCATCACAGGACATAAAAAGCGCTTTTCCAGCTCTGTCGAAGCTCAGATTTATAGCTATGTCATTCGCACGGGATCAAACATTTGGCCTCCTTCGTTCCTTCAAAACCGGAGGAACGTCTTCCACACGGGCTTCGCTGATCATTATCGAGAGTTTTACAGCAGTGTCTCGTCAAAAATGGGGTCACTGGGTCAGCTGCCATAACATCTCTAAACAGCAACTTGCCAACAATACGAAAGCGGCAATGGAAATTGTGCGCGCGCGGGCCAACACACAGTATATGCAGAGTGGATTCTAAATAAATCCACATCGCTCACAAAAAATACTGGCACTGTAAAGAAACAACGGGTCCACTACACGAAATCTCTTTTTTGCGCATTTTAATTTCATTTATTTCGTTATGGGGTTACATTTAACCAAGTTACATTTCAAAATTAATTTTATAACATATAATATTAAGAAAAACAACATATATACTGCCGGACAATTGCTAAGGACGGATGACAATAGCAACGATAGCAACCATAAAATGGAAGGCAGGAAAATGTGGAAATTAGCATAAGTGCGGGATACAGTAAGACGTGTTGTGCGTATGCAAATTTTGGATTGCCGAACTTGTTCATGACGTCATAGCGCTGATAAGAGATATAAAGGATTTGACACGTATTGACCGTTGTGGTTCAAACGCAAAGTTAAAGGGAAAGAATCAATTGACAAACTTGCAAGTTTCAGTATGTCTTCCCGACATCACCTAGATGATTTTACGCGTGGCCGTATTATTGGCAAGATTGAAGAAGGGCGAAAAATAACAGATGTTGCCAGGGAGTTCGAAGTCAGCCACAGTGTTGTTTCAAGGATTTGGAAATCATTTCAAACAAATGGAGAGTGTAGCAAACGTCACGGGGGAGGTCGTGTTCGCAGTACGACACCTGCAGAAGATCGGTACATAGTGCTATCAACAAAAAGACACCGGCGCAGCACAGCTAGTGAGGTAGCAAATCAGTTTATGGCTGCTACTGGCAAGCGGATCTCCCGAAAAACTGTTGCCAGACGTTTGCATGAAGCAGGACTATACGCCCGCCGTCCTGTTGTGTGCATCCCATTGTCCAGACCTCACCGTACCGCCCGTTTGCAATGGTGCCATCAACATCGCAATTGGACTGATAACGACTGGTATGCTGTTCTCTTCTCAGAGGAGAGTAGATACAGTCTATCGTCTGATTGTCGACGACAACTGATCTGGCGTGATAGTGGTACTGCATATTGTCCAGCAAACATACAGGAAAGGGACCGATATCCGACATGTAGTGTCATGGTATGGGCTGGCATCATGATCAATGGCCGTACGTCCCTCTATGTGCTTCCATCTGGGACTATGACTGGCCAACGATACATTAATGATGTTCTGCTACCTCATGTCCGCATGTTCCGTGGTGCTGTCGGTGATAGATTCATTTTCATGGACGACAACGCAACATGTCATCGAACAGTCGCTGTCCAGGAGTGTCTTGAGAGCGAGGATATTCAACGCCTCGTATGGCCAGCACGTTCTCCAGATCTGAATCCCATTGAAAATGTGTGGGATGCTTTGGGGAGGAGTCTTGCTGGTCGCCAATGCCCTCCAATAAACAAGGACACCCTCATCCGTGCACTGACAGAGGAATGGGATAAATTACCCCAACAGCTGCTTGATAATGTTGTGCAAAGAATGACACGACTTGTGGAATCTTGCATCGCCCTCCATGGTGGCCATATCCCGTATTGATATCTTACGCCGGAACGCATGCGGACGGTAATTGCATTTTTTTCACGTTTACGTATTCTGCACAAAATGGCCTGTTTGTCCCTTGAACACGTTCCAAAGCCTTCTGGATTTCAGAGCACAATAAATTGTCTTTCTTGTATGACATTATTTTATTTCACTTGGCATCCAACCACACTTACTTTTTTATGCGCTATATAGCCGTTTATGACCCGTCCTTAGCAATTGTCCAGCAGTGCATAATGTGAATACTTATGTACAGGGTAACCACAGAACAGGAAATTGAGTAAAAGGCTATATATACATATGTATATAGCCTGAGTGAATCCCAATTCCCCTAAAGTACGTAGTCAAGTCAAACGTCCTGCACATATAAAATTTACTCATATGTGGTCTGATTAATAAATTTTACCATAGAATTTTATATTTTAATTTGTTAACAAATATGTTTTCAGTTGCTTTCGAAAATAATTATAATTATTAAGATCTGTTAATTGACAAGGCAGGTTATTCCATAACATTAATCCCTGGTAACCAATAAATCTTTTTTGGGTTAAAGTGTTAGGCATTGGTACCAAAAATACATTTCTGTCTCTTGTTTGATAGTCGTGACCCACATTGTTCAGCTGAATTAAATGTTACCTATTCTCTTTTATACATGAATCCTAATAATCTAAATTGCCATAATTTCTCAATATCTAAAAATCCATAAAAATTTATCCGTACCCCCATATTCAAGTTAATTCCCCTAAAATTATTTAAAATTTTGACCATCCTATTTTGTAATGATTGTAATTTATATAAATTAGTCTTACTAGTTTGCCTCCATACTAATAAACAATAAGTCAAACATGGATAAATCAGAATGTAATACAGCATTTTTAATGTTTTAATTGTTAAATTATTTGAAATTCTCGTAATTAAACCCAATACCACCGAAATTGTGTTTACAATATTTTGAATATTTATATTCCATTTTAGATTACCCTCAATTTTTACGGGAATTCCTTGACACACAGCGCGATTTCTTTTCAAATGATATATTTGCCTAAATCAGATTTAGTATCTGCATGTGTACCATGCACCTGAAGTGCTCGAAGTTATTTCAAACCCATTATTTATATGAAGGTAGCTGTTCCAACTAATAACACGTTCGACATCGACTTTATTTCTTCATGGAATGGGGTAGCATGATAATCATTATGCCCGATACTTTTATTAAAACCCTTAAACAGAAGGTGCGCTTTGTCAGTACCCTCCACTTCTTACTCGGTAGCTAGCGAGCACATACATACACGATACTGCTGGTAATCTGTGAAGAAATGTTAACGAAAAATGTAACTTACATTGGGTTTAAAATGCACTTCGCAATCACTTCTTGGACGAAATGGTATTTCTCAATGTAAGGCCATATTTATGAACACAAATCAGTTTCTAAAAATATGCACGAAACCTAAAAGAATAATTTGTGTATATAAAACGTTAAGGCTGTCAGACATAACTGGTAACTGTCCAGTCTAGTATGACGTCACAATAAGAGATCTGCCATTAAACTCTAGTAGAAATAGTAAGCCAAAAGGCGAACATTCAGTGCTAAGTGCCCAAAGTACGATGCGCCAAAGTCGAGAAGCATAATACAGGTAATACAAAATGGTGAATGTACACTTTGCTGAACAAAATTTTGAAACATTAAATCAACACAATAAATATAAATACATGTTGTCACAACGGAAAAGTTTGCCAGAAACCTTTAACAGAATCTCCCAAATATTGAAAAACTTACTGATTTTTTCCGACTGAAAGTTACATCAGATGCATGAAATTATCAAGACCATATCGAATATTGCAAGCCTTCTACCTTTTTCATCACTGGAAGCTCAAGACATTTCCTGAACATGAACCTAACTGGTTTAGAACACATGATCAAGTTTACTGAAAAATTTACCCATAAACAAAGATATGGACAACTGTTGCGCTCCCAAGTCAGATTAGAATGGCATAAGAGTAGTGTCCGATTACAAACTGGCAACTGCTTATCCAAGTCTTTTATTAATAAATCTCAATTCTAAAGATGAATGTGACACTGTTTAGTTAAGAAACTTTCCATACTACTGAATCGGTACATGGTACACCGGGTAAAGCAGATATTTTATAAAGGTCTCAAAAGGCAATACAAATTTTGAAGATGTGAATCCGTTTAATGGTGTAGATATGACCAAGATATCCGAAGATTTTCAAGTCTTCGGATATTATCTGACTTAACATCCATGTCATATCTACACCATTAAACGGATTAACATCTTCCAAATCTGTATTGCACAATGGTGTAATCCCGTATTTCATTCATTGATGTCACAAGACAACTTCCCTAGTCTAGATGCTGGCACTAAAAGCATTACTTTCAAACGTGATACCGCAGGACCACAAAAGTTCTTATCTTTAGATTCGGATGCGAAATTAATGTGAGCGCTTCGTACATCTATCTCTCTCCTTTCCAAACTCGGTGATGAGGAGTCAACATTTTCCTCTACCTAACGCAAGATTCTGCGGGACAACGCTGGATCAACAGCATGCAATTTAACCTGACAATCACGTGGAGGTAATGGGAAATATGCCAATCACTTCCACCTGTGTATCTTGTGTCTAATATTAATTTGACATTCCGGGAACAAATTTATCTCATGCGCTCCATTAGTACTCACAGTGATCAAATCAGAGAATGAAACAGCTGTTACATTTTTAACAAAAGTTTATTCAAAGAAAAGTTTTTTTGGTATTAATCCACGAAAGAACCTAATTACCATTAACGCAACAGAGTAAACAACCAAATTCAACATTTTCAATTACTTACACACAAATCTTCCTCCGCTTCACATAATAAAATTCTCGAAGAACAGAAGATTTTGGATCTGAACCTAAAGAGATGATTTCCGTTTAAAAAGTTAGGAAGATGATTTCTTCATGCGCACAACAAGGTTATTCATAACAACCATGCATAAAGAACAACTGGCTTAATTTTTTTCATATGAAACAGCTGACTATTTGTATCACATGCTCTAAAAAGCAATTTTACACGGAAATACAAATACAATCAAACACTAAATCACCTATCTCATCATCACCTGACAGTCAATGCATCAAAGGCACACTACCACATAATGAATGTAGTGGCGATCACAAAAACTCTCTATGATTGAAACAAATACTTAATTCTCAAGATATGTTAAGAAGTGCGAAACTACACCAACTACACGGACGTGAAAAAAATACAAGAAACATTACTATGGAGTTAGCCAATAAACCAAGTACCGTAAAGAAACGAAAGCAAATATCTGATCAAGATTAAAGGAACTATTTTCAGCTCGCTGAGCAGTAGGAAATTTTATGAGTTCATGGTATAAATGAAAACAGGAAAAATTGACGCAGAATATCAAAATGAAATTCACACACACACAAAACAGTAATTTTTATAGCTCACTGTTGAAACTGGTACATAAAATTAGAGTAAAAATATAGGGAACTGGACATCAGCCACGTGATACACCAATTTCTATTCCTCTACTAAAAGGCCTTCTACCAAAGAAACTCAATTCGACCATGATGTCTGAAGTCAAAGAAATTTTAAAATTCAAACTAAACAAAACACCTGAGAGACCAGAACACGAAATGCCCACAGAACAATCTGAATTCCACAAAAGACAATGAAATGCGTTCATATATGAGTTTTATTCAAAGAATAATTTCTGTAATTGTTGACAGATTATGCCAAAGCATTTTTGACTGTGTAGAAAAATAAGCTAAAAAAAAAAAAAAGGATTGGAAAATATGGGATTCCTGTGTATATAACTAAGTTACTCTTGACATCCGTATGCAAATTGAAGATAACTGCATAATCCTATACGGAGAAAAAATACCATACAAAAAAAGATACTGGTCAGAAATGCTGGATTTTATCACTGCGCCCTTATTTGTGTGCAATACATCAAAAATAGACTTTTGAAAGATACAGTAGTGTCAAAACCGTTGGGTGAAAAACTGTTTACAGCGGCTACAAACTTTTGGCAAAAAGTTATTTCAGCATCTCCTATTTCCATGGAGACACTAAAGAAATGAAGTCGGGAGGGTCGTATTAATATGCAATTTAATTAATTACAAAAACTTCGTAATAATTGCTGAGATTTTAGTTTGCTAAGTAAGTATTACAACAAATGCACTAAAAACTGGAACTGAAAAATGTGCCTATAGATGATCAAGAATAAATAAAAGTGATATTTGACGTGGCACGAAGATATGACACTGGTAAAAATTCTCGCTGCTTAATTAACAGAAAGATACATCTGAAACGTACGAAAATTCAAAAGAAAAGTTCATACATTTGAATCGTAACGCTACTGAAAAAAAGATCTGTGAACGTCTTATACCACAAAGAAAAAAAAAAAAGTAGGCACTGGGAAAAACTGGATCACCTGAACTTGTTTTGTGGGCGTCAACAGATGATAATAATAATAATAATAATAATAATAATAATAATAATAATAATAATAATAATATGGGGTACGAAGTACACAGCCCCTAGCTAGACCTCTTTATCCAGAACATCGAGTTTAGAACGAGGGAGCCAAAAGAAGCTTGGGGCACAAGGAAATTCTACACGAAGGCACTACAACGATCTGTAATCCGACCATGTGGATAAGACTGCCTCCAATGTATGGCTAACAAACGGATCACTCTTCCCCGAGACCGAAGGTTTCCTGACATACAAAATCAAGTTGTAAACATCAGAAACTATCGGAAGCATACCTGAAGGTGTCGTCAGTAGGCAGCGACACATGTCAGCAATGCCATCAAGCGCCAAAGACCATCCAATGTATCACAGTAGGATGCAGAGTCCTCATATAAACAGAGTACACGAACAGGCACAATCAAATGCCAAGACCCTTCAATATAAATTGACAAGAGGTGGTGACCATTCGTCCGACATGGGTCCAGGTTCGAATCCCGGTGTGGCATGGATGTTGTGTTTGTCTTACGGCACTGGCTCTCTCCCTTTCCTGGAGACTGTCCCTAAATTAGGGACGGGCGACTGTTTATAGCTCATTGAGTTGCCACGGTGGTCGTTAAACCTCCAATAAAAAAACAAAACAAAAAAACACCTCATTTCAACTGAGCCTGACCCCTACTACAAGTGTGAGCCTACAACGCTTCTATAGAGAACAACGCCCACATGATGTACTGGGACAGATCGATCAGAACAGATAAGACCATCACTACAATCGGCCCGACATCGTCCTGATCGACGAGAAAAAGTCAAAATACCTCATCGACATAGACGTGCCCATCACATGCAACATCCAGAAGACGTACGGGGAGAAGCTGTTCAAAGCATATGATCTATGATACGAAGTCAAGGAAATGTGGCATATGTAAAACGTCACCACCGTCCCTATAGTAATACCAGCCATAAGAGTTGTACCTAAGACCATTCACAGCTCTATATAGACTAGACTAGCCCTTCAACCTAACACCCTACATGGAACAAAAGGCAGCTATCCTGAACACTTGTAGGATAGTAAGGAAGTTCCTGCACAACTACGAAAGAAATAAAACTTCCCAGACTTGGTACGTCGTACCCGTCACGGAAGGAAGAGAAAAACATCTCCGCCGGAAGGGATGTAATCATCTTTTTTTTTTAATAATGAAACTCTGGATACGCTCACAAAAAAAAAAAAAAAAAAAAAGCAACATGAAAAGCAATCAGGCAGAAATATGGAATCCCTAACACCTTGAACACAGATGCAAGTTTCTGATGTCTCATACTACGCACGAACCTACACAGCCGAGGGGGTTTCACACATAGAGGCAGAAAAGATGACAGTCCGCGACGGACTATCGGTGGTGTGTGTGTGTGTGTTTTCTCGTACATTTTTTCTGGTGTATTTTAATTTTATAGTTATCGTTACTGAAGATCATCGTGGGAAAATTTTGGTCAAAGATTATTTTTCTCTCTGGAGCTATAGGACCTCGTTTCACACAGGCGGAAAAATCCGTCAAAGCAATAAATCTCCAGGCTTTTCTACCGGTCGTTTTCAAGCGGACCATAGAATTGTCCATGCTGTACCCAAACTGCCCCTACCCAACTATCTGGAGAACTAACACTCTCAGTAATAAATGGTTTTCACCATTGCAAGCTAAATTAGTTTCCGCTTCCGACATCTTACTCGATAATATGGGGCTGATTTTAGTTTTTGCACCTCAAAACGGTCCCCATTCGGGCCCCAATAGTTCAGTGTTTTCTTACCGAAATGGCGAAATCTTGCTCTTTGAATGCTAAGACGTGTAAATCCGGAAGTCTGATTTCGACTGATCACTATACTTTTCTTATACTATAAATATCAGAAAGTAAAAAGGGGAAAGGCGGAATGGTAGGGGTAACAAGGGAAAGGTACTGAAGACGTAAACGCACCGCGTAGTTTTTCAATTAGCACTACACCACTGGTTACGAGGAATTAAAATTTAACACATAAGCCGTTTTATCTTAAGTGGGGAATGGGGTGGAAAAGCTGTAAGGGCTCCCAGAATTTTTCTATCAACCGGCCTTAGTCCTCTCGAGAACAGGAAAATCGTACACTTCCGTCCAATCTTAATTTTTCCGCTGGTTCACTACACTATATATACACATTTATAATTTATAATTTATAAATACACATTTATAATTTATATATACACATTATTTACACATTTATACACATTTATAATTTATGCTGCTGTTCAAATCAGCATCCTACTATGTTCAACGAATCAATGAAGGCATTGTTATTCAATGAAGCACGTTTTATTTGCGGGGACTCGATCAGATTTATTAGCTGCCCGGCTGCGAAATCTTGCAGCAAAAGCCGCTTCGGGTTCGATCCGCGCACAATGCCTAACCTAAAGAGATCAATTCTAACATAACCCAAGCTGCGCTGTGCGACCGGTTCTGCTGGTAATATTTGTAAATAAACTAGAAGAGATAATGGCGACTCGGTTCAGTGGAGAAGCAGAATCCACTACGTTCTTTAACTTGGCTCAAAACATATTTATACTCCAGGGTCAGCGACCTCCGAACTGCAGTCGCCGCCGTCTTTCCAGCGACGATGGTCGCGACGCCTGGAAAGATACGACATCCATAATAAGATTCCCTCGGTTTCCGTGTACCAACCTACCTTAAAACAGGGGGTGAATAATACCGCGGACGTTAGCTCTCGATTGAGTTTCTGTGTCACTCATGCGGTAAATGTATTCATAACAAAAGACCGTGTCTCTTCAAAAACATGTACGTAGACATTTCGCTAACGTTGTTTTGAACCCTTGCATTTATTTTTTTGTTCATGAGACATCTCACGTTCTTGTTTCGCCGCTTAATAAACACATGATTTTGCTACATAAAGAAAAGAAACTTTAAGGCAGTCAAACAAATAATCAACTACAGCTTTATGTGAACTCTTCTTTTCTGAAACTTTCTAACTAGTTAACATTAAAACAAACGTTTCACGGAGTGCTAACACATGACGCGCACTGTATTCTCTCCTATGAGGGCGCACGATGGGAAAAGGAATGGCACGTAAAATAATCTACAGCTACCACATTTGGCATCAGAATCACAGGAATATCAAATTACTTAACTTCGGCTTTACCCAGCGAAAAGACTGAGAAAAAAATTCTTCCTCCAGAATTGGAATAAAAAAAGAACGAATTTAAAAGTGCCAGTATAATTTAACCCTATCGTGCTACTCATAGTGAATATTCACCCACACTTCTTCTAATAGAGTTAAAATTAATTATGGATTTAAAATAACTGCTACCTTTTATATGAACAAAGATTGTTATTTAATTTGTCATTATTTTAACTAAATATGAAGCACTTGATTCATCCTAAGGCATGGGTGAATTTTCACCCACAGTCGCAAAATAGGGTTTAGCTACTGTGGGTAAGATGGCTAATGGAGGCAAGGGAAAAGAACCGAAAGAAATAATGCAAAAATAATCGGTATTTATAAAATCCTATTTAGGTGCAAATAACATTATTCTGGACAGGCACGTATGCGTCGGGATAGACCTGGGGGTCCGGACTTCCCCGTGTTTAAATATGTATCTTATTAAAATATTTGTTTAAATAACTATCTTATATATATATATATAGAGAGAGAGTTTTTTGCAGTAGCATTGCACATTGCTCTTGAATAATCATAAAACTAATGCATTCAAAACACGAGCTTTCGCAAATTATTAAATTCGTGTCAATATTTATGGTTTGACGTGAAGGTCTGCAACTGATCTGGTTTGGTTGGATACGAAAAAAGCGAGGCATAATGAACGGGAAGGAAGATGAAAAGCAGTTTAATGCGTGCAAGCTTTTTTTAACTGTGTTATAATAAAAATCGTGCCTTAACAGTCATTTTTCAAACTTTCACTGTAGTTCTGTGTTTTTGCTTTTTTTACCAATGTCCAGGTACATTTTCAGTAACCCTACCCACGTGATAAGTGATAACGGAGACGTGTTAGTTATTTGTGTGAGCACTTTTGGTTACTGGTTCTACTTATATTATGCATATCATCATCATCATCATCATTGTCAACCATTATCAATCCACTGCTGGACGAAGGTCTCCCCAAGTTTCCTCCACAACGGTCTGTCTTGTGCCAGTCTCCTCCATGTCACCCCTGCATACTTTCGAATTTCATCCACCCATCTCCCATGTGGTCTTCTTCTGGGTCTTTTCCTGTCCCTTGGAATCCAATCTAAAATTTCGGCTGTCCATCGATGATCTGTCCTTCTGGCAGTATGTCCAGCCCATTGCCATTTCAGGGATTTAACTCTGATCATGATGTCTTCCACTCTAGTCATTTTTCGGATCCACGAGTTCCTCTTCTTATCTCTCCTGGTTACACCAAGCATGCACCTCTCCATGCTTCTTTGAGTTGTCTGCAGCCTTTGTATGTCTCTTTTAGTTAAGGTCCACGTCTCTGCACCATACGTAAGCACTGGAAGGATGCATTGATCAAACACTTTTCTTTTAAGACATAATGGCATATTGCTCTTGAAAATTATGCTGTTTTCTTCCAAAAGCTCTCCAGGCAAGTTTTGTACGCCGATTAATTTCTTCATCAATGTGACCCTCACTTGATATCTGCTGTCCAAGATAAACGTACGTGTCTGTTATCTCCAGCTTTTCTCCATCAATCGATAAATCTTCATTTCTTGTAAAAGCATTGAACATCACTTTTGTCTTCTGAAAGTTCATTTTTAATCCCACTTCTTTACTCTTGTCAGCAAGTTCCTGGATCATACTCTGCAGCTCTGATGGGGTAGTTGCAAAAATGACTACGTCATCAGCAAAACGAAGGTGGGTTAGATAATCTCCATTAATCTTTATCCCCTTGTTTTCCCAGCTCAGCGACTGAAAAACACCCTCCAATGTGGCATTAAAGAGCTTCGGAGATATGTTGTCACCTTGTCTCACTCCCTTTCCAATTTTTACGTGTGTTGTATTTTCAAACAGCCTAATCTTTGCACTTGCATTTTCATAGATGTTATTAATAATATTAATGTATGCATCTTCAATACCGCAGGTTTTCAGAGCCATTGTAACTGCTGATGGTTTCACCGAATCAAAGGCTTTTTCATAATCGATAAAAGCCATGCACAATGGAAGTTCATATTCCCTCGCTCTTTCAATTAGTTCTCTCAGCACGTGGATATGATCTATTGTGCTGTAGCCACTCCTGAATCCAGCTTGTTCTCTCGGTTGAGCCGTGTCCAGTGTTACCTTCAAGCGGTGTGAAAGAACTTTAGTGAAGATTTTATAAACTACTGATAGGAGGCTGATAGGTCTGTAGTTTCCGAGATCCTCAATGTCACCTTTCTTATGTAGCAGGATCATTGTAGCGGTGTTCCAATCCTCAGGAATCTTTCCTTCATTAAGGCATCGAGTGAAAATTTGGGCGAGTACTGTTTCGATTTCTCCACTTGCTTCTTGTATGATGTCTACAGTAATTCCATCTTCTCCTGGAGCTTTTCCTCGCTTCATGTTCTTGATTGCATGTGCAACTTCTGCTGGAAGGACTGGAGGAACTCTGGTACTGGTATCTTTCATGATGTCTGGAGTGCATATATCATCCCTTTCATATAATTTGGAGTAGAAATCTTTCACTCTTGTCAAAATTTCGCCTCTATTTCTTGTTACAGAACCATCTTCTTTTCTCAGTGCCATAATCTGTTTTCTTCCCTTACTGAGATGTCCCTTTGCTATCTTTAGGCTTTGGTTGTTTTCAATTGCTTTCCTCACTAGTTCACAGTTGAATTTCCTTACGTCTTCAGTGATACTTTTTCTTACTGTCTTGCATAGCTCTATATATTCCACTTTGGAAGTGACATCTTCTTTAGTTGTCCTCATCTCTCTTCTTTTTTGCATCAACATTTTGGTTTTTCCTGATAATTTGTTCACATGCAACTTGTTCTTAGACCCAGCTAATTTTGTTGCTGTTTCCATAAGAGCTTTGGTTACTTTTCTGTTAACTTCAGAGATGTCCACTTCTTCCGATGTTAGGCCTTCTAAAGCAGAGAACCTGTTCTTCAGTTCTAACTTGAAGGTATTATGGTGTTTTTTGAGGTTGGTTATGTCAATAGACTATATATATATATGTCGTCCTAAAGACCAAAAAGGAAAAACCAACGAAGAGAAAGGAAGAAACATTGGAAGCGCCATTCGTTGTGTGTGTGTGTGTGTGTGTGTGTGTGTGTGTGTGTGTGCACGCGCATTTTCTGGACTGCCCCTTTTCCTGGAAATCCCAGATACATGCCTCGCACTGGACAATAAAACACGAACATTAAAATCAAGAATTAAGGAGTAGGCTTACTCTGCAGCAATTGAAAGCGGAGATCAGGGAAGAAACATATCGAATTGCAAACATTTCCCAAACAAATGACTCGAAGGCTCTGGGGGCACCTGTTTTCCGAGTTCAACACTCAATGGGGATAGTTCTGAATGCTTAGTTTGAGGATCTACATGCGCTTTTTCTAGTTTTTCTCAACATTTTCCAATTCGTTTTTTGAAGCAATGAAAACGCCTTAATAAACATCCAGAAACGTCTGCTTTCTAAATAAAACAGATCAGGGTGAATGAGCTCTTAAATCAACTTTTAGAACCATTTAGCTTTTTTTTTTTTTTTTTTTTTCCGATTGGAATTTAAGGAGTACAATATATTATTTCTTCTGAGTTTGAACAAGACATGCACGCACGCCTGAACACTAAAGTGAATCTACATAGACAATAGCCATGTTGTTTCTAACCCATTTATTCCAGATCCAGCTCACGCATAACACAGAAAAATAAACTGCGAGCGGAGTTTACATCTTTATGATCCGATATTTATTCTTGCGCTACGATGAAAACTGATAATAAATTTGGGTGATGTAAACAGGTTTTGTCCAAGTTTAACTTGCTTTCTGTGTGTCTGTTCACGAGATTCTAAGATGCTCGCACAACACGATATGTTAACATATTTTATCTGTCAGTGTAAATACAGAAAGAATAAAAGAAAATACGAAACTAACTTCTACTAAATAGTTCTTACAAACCATTCGTGTTTAGAAGGCAATATTAAAAGCGCAGAGAAACGTAAAAACACTAGAAATCACAACTTTATTTTCCAAACATAAAAAAAAAAAAAAAAATCATTGAAGGCAAATCATCTTCCAAACAGAAGTGCTAGACGAAATTGCTTTCAGAAAGGAAAACCGTGCAGCGTTTTCATGAAAAACAAGAAATACAAGTAGACACAACCGTCTAGCAATATTTGAAAAACATTTTTGCCCCGGGAGTAGCTGTTTAAAATAGTAGTCACGGATAAGATATTTTTATCGCTGAAATTGTCGGTCAAGAAAATAAAACACGTGTACAGCAGCACATTCAAAAAGACGTGCGGTCAAATTCTGGAGTTCATACTCAAGAAACACTTTAAGCGTAGTAAATCCGTTTATTTTCGTAGCATGGTTCATACGCTTTTTCAATCACAAAATTTCAGGACTTTCCCAGGACTTTTCGATTTTTTTCCAGGACATACAATCAAACTTTCTTACTTAAAATATAGCGAAACCACAGGTTTGTTCAACCTGCAAGCTACAACAAACAACTTCCTACATGCTTGGGCAAACTTAATGCAGAATGTTAAAAATGATGTCCGCTGCAGCTAATCAAAAACTTGGGGTTTTAGTCTCGCAGATATTGCTGTAAACGGAAAAGTAAACTTATGCCCTATAGTGGCGCACTTGTACGTTAAGAAATATTTGAAATTATATGAAAAACATTTTGCACTGAAAATGTTCTACAACAAAGAAAGAATTTTTCAAATCGGACTCCTATAAACAGAGATATGGACAAAAATAAGATATACGTGTACGCCCCCTGGTGGAAAAATGACGCACCATTTTAAGCAGGAGGTATTCTAAAAAAGTTTTCCGAGGTGAGCGGTATCAGTTCACGAAGGGATTTTTTCAATGAGTTTCCAGCTCAGATTTTGTTGCAAATACATCAGAAGCAAAATTCAACATTTACGCCCCCTGGTGGCCAAACCATTCTTTACCAAAAATGAGAAATTATATGCAAAACATCCCCCCCCCCCAAAAAAAAGAGCTGTATCCGACGAAGGAAGGATTTTTTAAATTTGCTGTTTAGAAGCGGAGATAGTGAGAAAATCGCCTTTTACCGTTACGCCCCCTAGCGGAAAATTTATGCATTATTTGAAGAAGGGACTGTAACTAAAATAGTCTTCGATATAAATGTCATCGAAAGAAAAAAGAATTTTTTCAATTGAATATTTAGAAGCAAATATATGAAATAAAATGCATTTTAAATTCGATACGATCACCATTTGCGCCCTCTAGCGGCGAAGTCGTGCATCGAAAAAAAAAAACCGGAACACAGGGATCATCATTTTCACATTTTAAGCTTCCCAATACAAAAAAATTATTTTACAAATCGAACTAATAATTGCAGAGATATGGTCTCCCCGGCCGGATAAAGTTATAACATAAGTACGGTGCAAAAGATGCTACTAACGCAGCTTCAGTCCTAACAGATAAGAAAACCAACAGCCCCCAGAAAACCAACAGCCCCCCCCCTTGCATTTTGCAGGGGGTGGGGAGGTAAATTTGTCAGACATAAGTTATGTCAGTACAAAATTCCTCAACTACAAAACATCGCGCAGGGACAAACAGGCAGGAATGGATAAAATTCCAGGACATGTAACAGAATTTTAGGACATTTCTAAGACTTTTCCAGGACAAAATGGAATTCCATGATTTTTCCAGGATTTCCAGGACGCGTACGAACCATGTCGTAGTGTAATATGTATAAACATTCGCAAGCTTTCACTCTCCACTAGGAGGCTTTTTCAAGGCAATGGTAGACATAAAATTTCTAACGTTCTGGAGTTCATGCTGCCGCTAAAATGCAAAATTCAAACATTTGTAAAAAATAATAAAAAAAAATGCAAAATATACACTTCGTCCTCACGCTGCTGTTTCAAACCTCAAAGATACATACACTGGCGTGCAAAAATTAAGGACGAGACGGTTTTTCGAATGTAACGTCGTGCAGAAGTGCTCCACATCGACTCAAATCATACCATAAGATCCCCAAGATGTAAGAATATGGGACAAGTGAGCAAAACCGTCCAAACAAGGAATCCAAAGGATACACAGGCACTTTATTGAAAAGGTAGCTTCGAGCACAACTGGACAAAAGACAGAAACGTCCATGTGACAGGCGGCTGCCAAGAAAAATCCAGTCTTTAGTAGGGGATATGATCACCCCTGACTGCGTTGCAGGATTTACAACGTCTGTCCATGCTGAGGACGTGGTTGTCAAAGAGCTGTTGAAGCATCGCAGCCCATTCCTCTTGTAGCGCCAATCGCAGCTGCGGAATCGTTGCTGGCGGCTAGTGACGTGCTGCCAAGCGTCTCCCGAGAAGGTCCCACACGTGTTCGATTGGATTTAGGTCCGGGGACCTTGCGAGCCAATCCATGCGTTGAATATCTTCACTGTCCAACAGCTCTGCGACAGCCACTGTACGATGAGGTGTAGCGTTGTCATCCATGAAGAGGAACTCATGACCCACAGCACCTCTAAACAGACGCACGTGAGGCAGGAAAACCTCGGTACAATAGCGGACACCAGTGACTGAACCTCCTTGGAAGATGTGGAGGTCATTACGGCTACCAAGCATGATACCGCCCCAAACGAGAACTCCGCCACCTCCAAACCGGTCCCTTTCGATGATGTTGGAGGAGTGATTGCGTGTTCCCTGCTCTCTCCAGATGTGCATACGTCCAGAATCGCTCGTCAGACTAAATCGGCTCTCATCCGTAAAGAGAACTCGACCCCATTGCTGATGTGTCCAGTTCTTGTGTTCCTGGCACCACAGAAACCGCCGTCTCCGATGAGCAGGCGTTAATGGCACACACCGTACTGGTCGTCGTGCAAATAGACCACCTTTGTGCAGCCTCTTAACCGCCGTCTCCGATGAGCAGGCGTTAATGGCACACACCGTACTGGTCGTCGTGCAAATAGACCACCTTTGTGCAGCCTCTTGGCCACGGATAAAACGCGATAACGGACGTCCAGTTGTCTGTTGCATGTGCCTTGCGATTTCTTCCGCTGTCTGCCGTCTGTATCTTCTCGCCTGTAGGACAATATACCGGTCGTCCGCCGCCGTGGTTGCTCGTGGACGACCACTGCTAAACTCTCGGACAGCTGTTCCTGTCGTTTGAAATGCTCTCCAAGCTCGTGAAACACGATGCTGTGAGCGATCCCGAACTGCTCGACCACACTAAGTCACACTTCGACCTTCTTCCAACTTCCCAAAGACGCGACCTCGGGTAAAGTCATCCATATGTCGTCTACTGGATTGCCTGTTGGCCATATCACACGGTGGCCGCAATTCGACGTCGTTCAAACCGATGTACACCGTGCAATAGCTTTCACCGAATTGCTGAGCGTACACCGCCCGTGTGCTTTGTACCCTTCCGACATTCCCCCTCCCCACCTGTACGTCATGCTGCATATATGCGCATGCCCTACTGTACCGAACCCTAGTCTATCTCCTGAGTGGTCTTTCGGTCCGTTCTGCCTGCTCGTTCCGCTGTTATGCTAATTTTTTCTCTTCGTCCTTAATTTTTGCACACCAGTGTACTTAACCATCAGAAACCCTGTACGGTGTCTTCGTTTCATTGGCGGCACCTACGGTGGGAGCCACACTGGCCCCCTAGTTACAGCCCTGATTCAGTGGCGTACCGGGAAAACGTGCGTCTCCCCCTGAGAAAAATATCTTCGAGGCATTTTTTCGAAGGATTATTAGCTAGCAATTACTGAAATTTTTAAATTCCATGTTAATAACTAAGTTTTACGGGCGTTTTAATAATCCAGATTATTTGGATCCTACAGGTATTTTTCGTGAAACCAAAATTGTAGCACTTTATTACGTGCAATACAAATGTGCAGCACATTGTAATTAAAATGATCGTCCTAGTTTAATACCATACAAAGTCTTACAAAGCACTTCCGCCAAAGTTAATCATATCATGCACATTTTATTCTTTTAGAGAATTATGGCCGGCTTCTTGGAAATGCCTCACGATCACACACACAAAACATATAAGTGCTATGTGACAGGTTTAGTGACATTTTTCGGTTTACACAAAAATAGAGAACATAGGTTAGTTAGCAAATAAAAAAGTAACAGTTAAGAATTGTGGCATAAAAAACGCGAAACTACTTAAATTATTTACTCCTGAACATAAACAACACACTTATCATAATGCCATGTGCATAATGTCTTGCACGTATTGAGAATTTTTGATATTGACTCTTTTATATAAAGGAAATGACACAGGTCTCCGTTTCTTCGTCCCTGCGAAGAACACCTTTCAGTTTATTATATTCTGAAGCATGCGAAACGATGTGCAAACTGTAATACATAACACCTTATCCTTATTGGTATAAAAGTTTCATTCATTGAAGTGATATTTCTGCCACATTCTCTTGTTAACATATATATTTGATACGTACATGTATAGGCACTATTGCTGTGGCCAGGGGGGCATACAGAATTTTTTTCGGAGGGGGGGGGACGACCGAAAATGGAAGTTTTTGAAATCCAACAGCACAAAAAGATTAATGAAAAAGAGAAGAAAAAATTAAAGCATTATTTTCTATTGAAAGTTGATGCATTTTTATTAAATTAAACCATTTGTTAAATGTAAGTAGCATTTTATCAAAGAAATGAAACACTTTCGAGAGCGCCTTTGCCCCCCCCCCCCCTCTAGATACGCACCTGGCTGTGGTTATGAAACGGAGCCTCGAATTGCCTAGTGGGCAACATTCGTGACTGCCACGGAGAAGACCTCAGGTTCGATCCCAGCAGGTACGAGCGCTCGATCCACTAAATATCCGCCGTGCGTCGGATGGGCACGTTAAGCCGTCGAACCCCGGGTACTGGCCTCCCGGTAGTAAATAACGGCATCTTCTACCTCACTTCCGTGTGACTTTCCTATCGGGCGATCTAGCCCAAGTCTCCTAGCTTCCTATTTCTATAAGGGTTGTTTAAGACCTGGGGTCAGACACTCCCTTCCTATAAAATCCTCTACATATGATCATTTGTCTCGAACAGCTGTCATCATGTCATCTAGTTTTTATACACTAAAACCGCGAAAATGATTTCCAAATATTTTACTCACTTACTGGGAAAATACCAGAAATTCCTTATACTTTTAATGCTTCATTTCAAGGTGCCGTAAAAAATTCCTGTGTGGCTGCTTCTTTAACCATTTCATGTTGAGTTACCGCAAAAAAAATTGTAAAATCTTTTTTCTGGGGTTAGAACCTTCTTTGGCCGAGGGACCCCCCCCCCTCCCCTCTCCTTGCGGGGACTATTAGCCGCACGCCTCTGCACTGATTGTTCAGTTACTAAAAACTAAATATTCTCCAAAAATCGCCGTTACTCCAAAATTAGGCTCCATGCCAACCTACAATGTGAAATGTTCCCACTGCTAACTGTAGTTCAAACCAGTTCGAATAAGAGCTCAAACACGAATTAGGAACGAAGAGTTGCCATTCTGCGCCTAGCAACTGTCTCTTCCCCTGAAGCGATCAGAACCTCCCCCTGGAAGAGAAATGGCATCATTCCATTCATCCACCCCGGTGTTACGACCGGAGCGTGCGAAGCGAGTTTGGTCACGAGCCGCAGCTCCTTTCTCACACGCACACAGCTGTGTGTGTATGTGTGTGTGTGTGTGTGTGTGGAGAGAGCGAGTACGGAGCAAAAGCTGAAAAGATAGACCCCCTCTTCTTTTCCCCCAGTCCACGACCGCTGCTAATACATTCTCCTCAATGCGTAACGATCGAAAAAACGTGCAGCACTCCTAGTGAGATTTGATCCTTTCTCCCATATTTCAATACAATTAATACGGGAAAATGCTTTAAGTTCATAATCGAACATTATTTATGACACCTCAAGCTAACTCGAGGAAAACATGCAGCGCTTGCGACACGAAACAACCATTGCTTCAGAGCTTACTTAAGGAAACAATCACTGGGAAGCGCAAAACAAAACGGCAAAACTTGTCAATCAGCAAAAATCACGAAAGCACAGTTTTAAACAATATACTCCTAAATGCAGAAAGTTCTCTCTTCTGAAAATAATGCACTGACAATATTTTCATTAAATCTGCACCAAAAAGTCAGCAGCTTACTTTGGCTGTCGGCACAGTACGTATAAATTACCAACATGAATGTACTGCTTTTTTGTTTGTTTGGGAGCTTAATGGCTCCAAGTGAATTCATCAAAAAGGAATTCGTCGAAAACGATTTTATAGAAAACGAATTCATCGAAAAGGAAATTCTTTGAAAATTAGGGCTTCGCATGAATTCATCGAAAGCGAAATCACCGAACCATGCAATATCGCAGGGTAGGCTTTTCTCGAAAACTTTGACTACAAGTGGAATATGACCAAGTGGCCACAAAACGCTCAAGCACAAAAAATATTAATACAGCCTAGGCATTTTTAAAAGTTTTTATACCACCGTGCATTCATAAGGTTTAGACACCAACCAAGTCAAGTTAGTATTATTGCGTTTTTACTTAGGCATTAAATTTAATAAATAGGCCTTTCTCAGATTTTGTTCAAGTGTATGAACTATTTATTTCTATAAGTAAAAGCGCAATATTACTAACATGGCTTGGTGTGCACATTTTATAAACATGAGCGCGGCGGAATAAAAACTAATAAAGAGGCTTAGGCAGAGATCCTATTTATTAATATTTGATGCTTAGGTAAAAGTGAATCATTACTAGCTTGACTTATTATGTAAACGTTATGAATGCATTCCGTCGAGCTCATATTCCTAAGGTTTAGACACCAATACAAGTTAGTATTATTGCGCTTTTACTTAGGCATTAAATATTAATCCATAGGACTTTGCGCACGTCTGAAACTAAAAAACTGCAATTTTTATACGACCCCAAAAATGCATGTCGGCACTTGTCCGTGTAGCCAGTAGTTTAAAATTCCATTTCGATGAATTCGTTTAATTTTTTTCGAAAAAGTCATTTTTCGATAAATTTGTATTCGATGAATTCGCATTCGACAAATTCGTTTCATTTTTTTCGAAAAAATAGTCTTTCGGTTAAATTGTTCGTTCGATAAATTCGCTTGCACCCGGCTGAATGACCACCACGAGTCCCTCTATGGGATATAAGCCGTTGCCAGCCCCTAATTTAGGGCCACTGGCTCCAGGGAAAGAGCAGAGCCAGCGCCGTAAGAAAAGCATTCGACGAACCCATGCCCATCTCGAAAGAATGAACCAAAGCGAAAGTTTCAGACAACTCGGCCACCGAGAAGGTCGTTTTTTTTTTGTTTTTTTGTTTTGTTAACAGCTCATGTTTGTGCACGCCTAGGTGAATTATGGCAAAGATAATGTAAATTGATGAAAAGCTGACGGCAAGCAATATGAAAATCAGCAGCAAAAATAATCACAGAATGACCTTTTTATCATACTATTGCCACACATGTTTCCTGAGATGGGGGAAAGTCGAGAAAGCTGTAGTGGAGCCAGCTGTTCCTTCCACCTCTTCTCTCCACGGTCACGCAAATTTGGGTCATAGGTCGCTGGTTTTACAAAAACTTGTAAATTTGCTAGGACTGTAAGAGTATAAAAAGTTAGTCAAGCTGACTGCGTAGGTTGGCAAAGCCAGTTATACAGGCAAGCGTTGTTAAGGATTTACTGCAGTAGTATTAAGTACGTAGTCGAGAAAATGAATTTTAAACGAATAAAAACTGCTTTTTAATATTTCATACGAACGTCAGTTCACTTGCTGAACAAAGACATAACCATTTTTTTAACGCAGAATTGGTTTAGAAAAACTGAATATTTACTCTCTTCTGAACCAACTCAATGATATATATCCATTGCTAATAACCCAAGTTTAAAAAACTTAAGAACAGATTCACATAATTAGTATTCTTAAAGGAATGCTACCAAATCAAGAACTTCAGATCTATCATCATTATAGTTCTTGACCTTTAGACTTTGAAATTACATTGCTCTGATTATTCCATAAGATATTTTCACAGGAAAACAAAACTCATTTAAATCACTCCAGTAAGACTCAATCTTTCGCGTCAAACGCATAATGTTTGACGTCTAAAACAGCGCACCGTCGAACTGACCTTTGGTCGCAGAGAGAGAGAGAGAGAGAGGTGTGTGTGTGGGGGAAGGGGGGTTCATAGCAGCTGTAAAAGAGAGTGGAACAGACATACCGACCTTGTCCTACCGCAAATTAAAATGAAGTTTTCTCCGACAAACTGCAGGTGCAAAGAAGTAGAACGATGTGTGAGTATATTTATCACATTGCAGCAGGGACGTATTTCGAGAAGGACCGAAGCCCCCCCCCCCCCCAATGTTTTACTTTATTTCACGTTTTTTTGTGTTGTTTTTTTAAATGCGACTTACATCAGAAAAAATGCTTTAATTTAATAAAAATGCATCAACATTAACATGAGAAAAGAAGTGTTTTAATTTTTTCTTCTACTTTTGTTTTGTTCCGGTGGATTTAAAAAAGTTCCTTTTTCCGTCCCCCCCCCCCCCACCCCCGGAAAAAAATTCTATATATGCCTCTACATTGCAGAATGTCTTTCAATCATTGAACTGGGGAGACACGGGGGTAAAGATTAATGGAGATTGTTTAACCAAGGCCGTCCAGAAAGTACACGGCCATGACATTAGAAAGACGACTTCTCTTTTTTCAGGGCCGGATTAAGGCCTTAGTGAGCCCCTAAGCTAACACCTCCGAGTGGGCTACCAAAGCTAAGACCTCTGAGTGGGCCCCCAAAGAACTTATGACGGAGAATTATTGAAGTCCGTTAAAATACGAAACTGTAGCAATATGATTGTGATATTAATATGTGTAATGCATTCTTCAAACTAATAAATTACTTGCACAGTTTTCATAAAAAGTCACTGTATTTTCCACTGTTCTCACACGAACGCGAGTTAAAAGTTTAAAATTCCAAGATTTTGTGTTGGAATTTTCAATTATTTAGCATTGTGTACTTTTTCTTGGTGCAACTTTTTTGTCATGCAATGAGAAGTCACAGTGGATTTCACCCATTCACAGTTCCAAGTGCAAACAGGGAGCTTGTGAGTGGATGGTAGTGATAAAGCTGAAACTGTCTCCCCAACCCTGCTGCCTACAGAGACATGAGTTGTTGCCTTAATCTGTTCGTCTTCGAATCACTGTTTGTGATCGTGTGGAAATTATAAGAGACCAAGCTAAACTTACTTTACTTCTCTCTACATATAACTATACATACACTATCTATCAACAAGTAATTGGACACCTGTGATAGCAAAGGAAAACGAAGTTTATTCACCTTCAATAGTTGGTGGAGCCTCCACGAGCGGCGATTACAGCTGCGACCCTCCGGGGCATACTCTCAACCAGGCGTTGTACGACGGCTAGCGGTATTTTCTTCCACTCGGCTTGGAGAAGACAGGTCAGTTCCTTCACCGATTTCGGACGGTGGGGGCATCCCTTAGGTCGATGCTTCAACTCGTCCCAGAGGTGCTCGATAGGGTTAAGGTCCGGGCTCTGCGGAGGCCAATCCATTCGATTAACCCCATTGTCACCATACCAAACCATGGTGAACCTCGTAACATGACAGGTGGCATTGTCATCCTGAAAGTAACATGGGCCCACCCCGTAAAACTGCCACAACGTAGGAAGCGCATGGTCATCCAAAATGGTGCAGTAGGTCTCGACGTTGAGCCTACCAGGAATTGCGACCAAGGGTCTCGTGCCATACCAGGAGAAACACCCCCATAGCATAATTCCACCGCCGCCGAACTTCACAGTTGGCACAATACATTCCGGCAGGAGGCGTTCTCCAGGCAGACGCCAAACCCCAGACCCTGCCATCCGAACGGTAGAGGGTGAACCTTGATTCGTCGCTCCAGAGAACCTGTTTCCACTGTTCAACGGTCCACTGTCGACGTTCTTTGCACCACGTTAGCCGAGCAGCGCTATTGGACTTGGTGATCAAAGGCTTGTGGACGACAGCACGTCCATGATAACCGAGCAGATGGGCTTCCTCACGGATGGTATGCATCGAAAGAACACTCCAGGATGCCTGTTGAAAATCCTCGCGGATGTGCAGTTTTGTGGGTCTGCAGGGTCGGGGCACATTCCGACAGTCACCTCTCATCTTCCACTTGCCAATCACGTAGGCCACTGTCGATTTTGGGTACTTCAACTCGCTGGATATGTCACGTATAAATCGGCCATTTCTGTGATACCCGACGATGACACCTTTCTCGAGATCAGAGAGCTCCAAACTGCGTGGCATCTTGCATGCGACTGGTTGCGTTGTTGTTTCCCACACGATATTTAACGGCGGCAGCCGTGACGTGTATCAGGACAGCAGATATCGTCGATTGCAGGGGTGTCCAATTACTTGTTGGTAGATAGTGTATAAGCAGTGTATTATTTGCGGTGTAGCGGAATGCCTCCGGGGCCCTTGGCAATGGTGGGTCCATAAGCTATAGGCCGTCGCCCCGTCGTCTAAGCGATGGCCTCTGATCATTCGCCCGAAAGGGGTTCGGATTCGAATCCCGGTGAGGCATGGATGTTGTGTTTGTCTTATGGCACTGGCTCACTCCCTTCCCTGGAACCAGTGACCCTAAATTAGGGTCGGGCGACTGCTTACAGCTCATTGAGTTGCTCACGGTGGGCGTTAAACCTCAAAAAAAAAAAAAAACTATATTCCCGTTAGACCCCCCCCCCCTGCTGAATCCAGTCCCGCCTTTTTTTAGTGACACCACAAGAAAACAAAGGCTTCCAATTAGTTTCCAACGCAGTCATGCATGACGTCACACACGACACCGGCGTATCAGGCCATGTAACATAAGAATGTGACGATACCAAAGGAGGAAGTTCATCTCACTAATGCTATCCATACCTGCCAACTTCTCAGAACAAAAATTAGGAAGATTTTCAACAAAAATTAGGATTTTTTCTTAAATGAATACCGACAAAAGAGAGACGATTTATGGTTACAATGCAACACTATAGTTTTAATATATGTTATAATTTACACATTATTTCGCATGTCAATTTACAAATGCATATTATAACTTTTACCGTAATTATTTGATAAATTTAAATCGGTAAAATAGATTAAACAAAATTCTCAGTAAATTATAGACAAACTTTTTTGTGAACTTGTACGAAGTATAACACTGATTTGCAATTTTTTTAGAAATTGACTGCAGATACAGATACGAATTTCGTAAAAATATGAAGCAGTTTTTTTTTTTTTTTTTGTTTTTTTTAATACACTCATCAAATCTGAAAGAGTCATATTGCTTAGTCCTGCAAGCAGTCTACTGATTTTTCACATAGGAAGTAGAAGTTTTTGCTCTGGGGAGAAAGTTGTTGTCAAACGTTGTTTCAAAGCAGTGCCTTGCCTGCCGTGACTTTACAATGAGTATGTTTTCCAACATGTCCTGACAGTAAAGTCCTGAATTCTGTTCTTGTTTCTCTAACAAAACTAAAAAACTGTCTCGCATTGCTGCGCGGAATACAGAGAAATAGAAACGTCGCTTCCTTCCTTAAATCTCCAAACTTTAGTAGTATAAATTAGTGTCCTTCTACAAGAATACAAGTATATACATACTTTTTGTATGCAAGTATACACTGAGGAGCAATTGAATTAGAGATACCTGTCTAGTAACGTGTAGCACCACCTTTCGCCCTGATGACAGCTGCGATTCGTCTCGGCATGGACTCGACAAGACACCGGAAGCGTTGGGAAGCCATACGGATCCACGACCCCTGAACAAGCTCCCACTGTTCACGAAGATTTGATGGAGGGGAGGGAGGGGAGTCAGAGCCTCGAACATATCTCTCGATGGCATCCCAGATGTGCTCGATGGGATTGAGGCCAGGTGACCTAGCTGGCCAAGGAAGCGAGGTCAAGTCGGTGGAGTGTTCATCCAACTATTCGGATACAATTCGGGAGCGATGACGGTGCATTGTCTTGTTGCAGGATGAGGTCCCTAGTGGAATGTTGAAGACGCACAAACAGGAGCAAATGGTCGTCCAGGATATCCCGGTAACATTGACCTGTGAGGGACGATGTCACACGTACCAGGGGTCCCATTTCAGTCCACGTAAACAGTCCCCAGACGAGAATGCCACCCCCACCAGCTTGAAGAATACCCTGCTGGCAAGAAGGATTCATAGCTTCATGTGGTTTGCGCCGCACTCGTATCCTGCCATCCGCATGTACCAACGTGAATATCGACTCATCAGTCCAGGCAACATTTCCCCCACATGTCTAGGGTCCAGTGGCGATGTTCCCGCGCCCATGCTAATCTTTGCACCCTGTGATGTGCGGTCAGCAGCGGTACCCTCGTGGGACGATGGCCTCTGTACCCCATAGCGAGGAGATGGTTCTAGATGGTGTGGCTGCTTACACGTTTTTGTGCACCAGCGTTAAATTTCCGAGTGATTTCTTGCACTGTGGCCCGTCTATCCGCTGTTACAATGCGAGCTAGCCGACGATGACCCCCCCCGCTCATCCACACGCTGTTGTCCACGGCAGCTGGCCCTTGCAGGGATGGTTTCACCGGATTCGATGTACTCACGGTGCACCAGTGACACAGTGGCTCGTGAAAATCCCAGTGCCTGCACGACTTCCGAGATGGAGTGACCCATTCGTCGGGCCCCGACGATTTGCCCACGATCAAATGCGCTTAGATCCTCCGTCTTACCCATACTGCGTCCGACTCTTACTGATTCCCGTCGCATCACTCCTTATATTGTCGGATCGCTGCATACGTCATGTCGTTTCCGTTTACAGGGCCGCCCGCCCACAGCGCCACATTTGCATAACGCCAGATGTCTCTAATTCAATTGCTCTTCAGTGTATGTCATCAACAGTGCATTATTATTTGCAATGGTAGACTCGTCCAACTGTATGCAAAACGTCCAACTGTCGCCATCGTTATGCGCACTAAATGTTGGAAAAATGTCGATATATGGCGGAAGAACAAAATTTGTAACAACGGACACCATGAAAGCTTGAATCGCCCTCTAATGGTCGGTAGGGAGCAGGTTGACGACCACTGTCCACTGGTCTAAGTAAACGATACCCACGTGTACTTTCCACAATACTTATCAAGCGAGGGTCACCTCGAGGAAAAAATATGTAGGTGTATACAGCATTGCTGGAGTGCATAAGGAAGAAACTACAGTTTTCACGAGCAAGTTACCATTCTTTTAAATGAACTAAAGATTTAGAGGTTATGTGGTAAATTTACAAGTAAATGATGCTCACGTGTATTTTGGACAATAGTTATCAAGCGAGGTCACCTCAAAGGAGAAATAAGTGGCCGTACACAACTTTTCTGAAGAAACTAGTATTAAAAGAAACGTTAAATCAGTGCATCCTTCCAGTTCTTATTTAAATGCCACCGTGAACAGCTCTATGGGCCATAAGCAGTCGCCCGTCCTCATGTTATGGTCACTCGTACCAGGGAAGGGAGAGAGCCAGTGCCGTAAGACAAACACAACATCATGCCTCACCAGGATTCGAACCCGGGCCCATCTCAGATAAATCGTCAAAAGCTAACACATAGATTACAGCGCCACCGGGTTGGCGTGGGTAAACTGTGAACCAGACTTATCACAAAGAGTTTTCCAAAAGACCAAGGAAAAAAATTCGCCACAAACAGACACGACAATGGAAGTCTTAATCCACGCTGTTGCATCATGATAACGCACCTACATATTCAGCACTGTCGAAACACCAAAACTCAGTGGTACCACACTCGCTTTATCTGACTCCCTACAACTTTTTTAGCTTACTACATACTACATTCACGGACAATGAAATTTGCGCACCAAGAAGGAATCATCAGATTGAACTGAGATTTTATGGACGTAATGATACAGATGAATGATACACGTAATGGTAAAAACAGAGCTGCAGGACAATTACAGAAGGATCTGTGGCACGCAGTCCGGTCATCTTTGCAACAGCGCTTCGCACCGCATTGTGCGGCGATACATGCTGCAATACGGTCCGGCATGGAGGCGAACAGAAAGCTGATGTTATCCTGCGGCAGACTGGCCCACACGTGTTGGACGGTGTGCTCCAAATCCCGGATAGTGTGGTACATCGGCAGCTGGCGTTTCAACTGGTCTCACACGTGCTCGATAGGGAACATTTCCGGGGAGCGGGCAGGCCATGGAAGTGTCTGGACATGACGTAGGCAATCTTGGGCAAGCGGGCATTATCCTGCTGGTATAGCGCACCTGGAATCCCGGCCAGGAATGGGAGCACATGAAGCAGTAGGATCTCATCCACATACAGCTGGCCTGTCAATGAGCCACTTACCACTACTAGAGCTGATCGGCTATTGTAGGCTATGGCTCCCCAGACCATACTGCCTGCAGTGGGCGAGGTGTGGTGCTCGATAGTGAGGTTGGGATTGCGCCGTTGACCCGGGGATCTCCACACCTGGACAAGATGATTATCTGTCTCCAAAGCGAAGCGGCACTGATCACTAAACACCACACGTCGCCAGTCTGTGGCGTTCCACGTCGCTCTGGCCTGGCACTACTGCACACGGAGCCGGCGATGTTCCGGTGATAATGGCAGCACACGTAAGGGTTGCTGGGATCGCAGATTCGCTTCCGCGAGGCGTCGGGAAATGGTTCGTGGGCACACAAGAGCCGCTACATCTACCTATATAGTGTGACTGGGTCCCCGTGTTTCACCGGTAGAGAGGATCCGTCGATCCTTCAGCCCGATGATCAGGCCTCTCTCAAAGTCGTAAGTTGCGTAAATCGACGTCTCTGGCGTCTACCCGGCATTCTTGTCACTCTGCACTCTTGCTTGCGTCGGCCGGTGCTTTTCGCTTTTATGGGGCATCGACTACACGGCAGTTTATAAGGCTGCAGGTTCGTGTTTGCAGCGCTATCACAGGGTGTGCGGTCATGCGCACTCACACAAAACGTGGATCATTTGCACACAAGCACGCACTCTAGCTATTTGCAAAGTTTCGCGGTTGTAGCATGTTTTCTTCTAGGTGCGCAAATTTCATTGTCCGTGAGTGTAAATTGAAAAAAAAATCTTTCGAGACGTAGAATTTAGAACATCACTGAAACTGCGACATACGAGCAGAACATAGTTCCGAAAGACTTCCAACCGCGTAGTGATGGCATAAATCATTCTTCCCTGAGAGTTCATTCATCGTTCACGCAAGAGGCATTCAAGAATTATCATTCAAGCGAACGGGCAGGCACCAGGTTCATTGAGTAAATCAGTCGTTGTACTGATATCGTATTTACGAACAAAGAGCTTTCAAGGCCACAAGCTCTCTTTTCAGCAAATAGCCCTTAAGTGCGGGAGCTTTCTACCATTCAACTTTTACGATCAATGCCACGAGCTGGGCGATTCGGGCACACCAAATGTATGGCATTCACGTATCATTACCATTCTTAAGTTTCGCCATATTCCTAGCAGACCTTATCGCTCACTCACTCAACGATTGACAATTATAAATTCTCGACATTACTTTTCTCATTCGGAATTTGTTTCTGAACGCATGCGTGGCGGAAGTAATTTAATGTGCTAGAGCACTTCAGTGAGTATTACCAAGGCCGTCTAGAAAACAAAAGGCCATAACATTAGAAAGATGAGTTCCGTCTTTAAGTGACGTCAAGCGAAAACCAAAGCTTCTGATTTGTTTCAAAAGCTGTCTTTGTGTGACGTCAAACACGACTCGAATGACGTCACAAACGGAGGGAACTCATTTCTCTAAAGCCATGGCCTTGGTATCGCAGTACTGGCGGATTGAATGATCAGGCAAAGCTATGTTTGGCAAACTGCCCAAAAGGGTAAGAGCTCTCCACTAGTACTGAGATGGGCCAAGCCCGAGCCCGAAAGCGAGCCCGGGCCTTAACCGGGCTCGGGCTCTGAGAGAGAGAGAGAATTTTCTTCCTCTTTTTTAATGTGATTTTGTATGATTTAGCTCCTGTGATTTTTTTCACTTTTTAGTTGTTAAATATAATTCTTCGGCAACTGGGTCTAGAAATGGAGTGGGAACTCGGAAAGCCTACTCATTCCGGAATTGGGTAACAAATACCATACATATAAGGCCATGAATTACTGAATTTCTGCGAAGGGAAAGTTTCTTTAAAAATTATAGATAGCAGAAAGCAAGCTTCCAAAATTTTGCTCCCTACCTCAACGGGGCAGCTCCTAGCTAATTCTATTGAGCAACGCACGACGTAGATTGTTGTGCCTCCCGATTTTTCCTGATGCCCGGTCCCCCTAAACATTTCAGGAAGAAATGAATGGTAAAAGAAAATATAGAAACAGACAGACCTTCCTTCCCCACTCGGCAGCTGAAAAGGACATCGGTTAATTGCGCGGGGAGGAAAGAGTGGAAGTCTGAAAGAGGAGATTTTTTTTTAATGCCTAAACAGATTACTGTAATCATCGTTTTCGGGCTCGTTCGGGGCCCTGGCTCTATCTTGCAATATAAAATTCGGGCTCGGGCTCGTTCGGGGCCTAGGCTCTATCTTGAAATATAAAATTCGGGCTCGGGCTCTTAAAATTGAGCCCGAACTCAGCTCTGCTCTCCACCATACGCCGTTCACGATGAATGATTTTCGTGGCGAACGATTCGGGCACATCCAGAATGGCAGTCGCATTCTTCAGTTTCATCATATTCCTAGCAGACTGCTTACTCACATAACAACTGACACATTTTAATTCTCGACGTTACCTTTCTTAATGGGAATAGCATGTGTGTCGTAGTAACGGCGGACTTGATCATTCACAGCGAACCACTCACCGTTAAGAGTCATTCGTTGTGAACGAATCGTTCATGAATGGTCCATCACTACAAACGCGCTTTACAGAAAAGCAGGAACACGGGGACCGTTGCATCAGCTCAGAAGGAGAGTATTTAAAAGCAGATACATTAATTTGATTGTATGTGTCCTGTATTTTTTATCATAAATATAGTTATGGTACTTTTTAAACACATCTCGTATATGTTATGAACACGCTTTGTTCTGATCTCTATCTTCCCCTGTTTTCCTCTCGTGTCCCTCACATTTACATCAGATTCTTGCCACCCCCCCCCCCCACACACACACACATCCTCGTGAATATTTGGATTTCATGAAGCAAATCGCGGCCACAAAGGCAACACGCGCAAGATAGCAGCGGAAACAGATGTACATTATCCAATAAAATAATAAGTAGCTAATGCCTAAGCATATGTTACTTTGCACATTTATTAAGTGTTTAAATTGCACACACATAATTCGTCAGACATAAAGGTTGCACTCTTGTTACTTTAGATTAAGCCACGTATTCATTTGAAGTTCTGCCACGAAGCAAAAAAGCTAGCCACATCCATCATGCAATATAAATAAAAGATAGGCGAATACCGCAGTGGAAGGAATCCGTAAAGAAATAAGAGCACTTTAATATGCCAAGCATTCAGCTTAGAAATTTGTCGACAATTTATGATCTCTAAGAATTTGTTAATCAAGTGCAATCCTGATATTTGCATCTAAACTAAGCTTCCTCAGTCGCTAAGGCAGACGCAGCGATGCTCTCCGAAGCAAGCGGCGCGCGCGCACGCACACACACACACACACACACCGGCAGCAGATCAATACCATTGCTTTCGCATTGAATTTGCATATAAATCGCGTTTTTCATCTCAACAGAATATCGTTAGAAGTCTTTACACTTAACGTCACGAGGGATGTGGAGGCATGCGGTGGCAAACTGATTTATGAAAACAAGAGATATTTTACTAGGAAAGCGTAGCTTTCGGGAAATGATGGGCATCTAAGAAACTATCCTCACGCCAAACAGCAGTGGCTGGTTGATTAATAATTAGTGACCGGCATGCAACGAGGAAACGAAAACACAAGGCTTCCTAAATCTTCAGAGACCCTTACATTTAGATTTTACTACAGTTACATTCTCCCAGAACCTCGGTTACACGTTTCTCAGTTATGCGGTTTTCGCTTTTATACAGTGGGTAAAAAAAAGTATTTGCACACCAGTGTTTTCGCAATGATGTCATGATAACAAGATAAACAGAGCTAAAAACTGTTTCATTGCAAAGATGAATATGAATGTCAATTATTTACGTAAAAATATTTTTGTTGAATTCGTTAGAAAAAAGTGTACTGAGCAATTCCTAAAAAATCGCTACCAAAAAAAGTATTTGCACACTGCAGCGACATCACCTCTTAAATTTGCATAAACCGATCTGCAGCGGTACTATAAGTACTGTAAACGTCAAGTGGTTGCTACAGTTGTAGGTGTGAATTTCAGACTAGAGGCAGTGCTCAGCTTGAGTTCAACATGAAACGTAAGAAGTCCGAATTACCCAAACATATAGAGAAATGAAATGAATGAAACTTCAGTAGGTAAATTCGGTCACGGCAACAGAAACCAGCGTGGAAATACTCTCGTACAGTTTGCAGAGGCAGAAGGGTTTTTCATCTTGAACTCCTTTTTCAAGAAAAAGCCACACAGGAAATGGACATGGAGACATCCAAATGGGACAAGTGAAATTGATTTTATTATGTGTAACAAAAAATTCGTCATAGAAGACTGCAGTGTGCTAAACAAGTTCAACACAGGCAGTGACCATAGATTGGTGAGATGTAAGATGCACCTCAACACTAAACTCGAACGTAGCAAGCTCATAAGACAAACAAAATGTATTGACATAACCAACCTTAAAAAACACCATAATACCTTCAAATTGGAACTGAAGAACAGGTTCTCTGCTTTAGAAGGCCTAACATCGGAAGAAGTGGATATTTCTGAAGTTAACAGAAAAGTATCCAAAGCTCTTATGGAAACAGCAACAAAATTAGCTGGGTCTAAGAACAAATTGCATGTGAACAAATTATCAGGAAAAACCAAAATGTTGATGCAAAAAAGAAGAGTGATGAGGACAACTAAAGAAGATGTGACTTCCAAAGTGGAATATAAGAGCTATGCAAAACAGTACGAAAAAGTATCACTGAAGACGTAAGGAAATTCAACTGTGAACTAGCAAGGAAAGCAATTGAAAACAACCAAAGCCTAAAGATAGCAAAGGGACATCTCAGTAAGGGAAAAAAACAGATTATGGCACTGAGAAAAGAAGATGGTTCTGTAACAAGAAATAGAGGCGAAATTTTGACAAGAGTGAAAGATTTCTACTCCAAATTATATGAAAGGGATGATACATGTACTCCAGACATCATGAAAGGTACCAGTACCAGAGTTCTTCCAGTCCTTCCAGCAGAAGTTGCACATGCAATCAAGAACATGAAGCAGGGAAAAGCTTCAGGAGAAGATGGAATTACTGTAGACATCATACAAGAAGCAAGTGGAGAAATCGAAACAGTACTCGCCCAAATTTTCACTCGATGCGATGCCTTAATGAAGGGAAAATTCCTGAGGATTGGAACAACGCTACAATGATCTTGCTACATAAAAAAGGTGACATTGAGGATCTCAGGAACTACAGACCTATCAGCCTCCTATCAGTGGTTTATAAAATCTTCACTAAAGTTCTTTCACACCGCTTGAAGGTGACACTGGACATGGCTCAACCAAGAGAACATGCTGGATTCAGGAGTGGCTACAGCACAATAGATCATATCCACGTACTGAGAGAACTAATGGAAAGAGCGGGGGAATATGAACTTCCGTTGTGCATGGCTTTTATCGATTATGAAAAAGCCTTTGATTCGGTGAAACTATCAGCAGTTGCAATGGCTCTGAAATCCTGCGGTATTGAAGATGCATACATTAATATTATTAATAACATCTATGAAAATGCAAGTGCAAAGATTCGGCTGTTTGAAAATACAACACACATAAAAATTGGAAAAGGAGTGAGACATGGTGACACCATATCTCCGAAGCTCTTTAATGCCACATTGGAAAATGTCTTTCAATCACTGAACTGGGAAAACAAAGGGATAAAGATTAATGGAGATTATCTAACCCACCTTCGTTTTGCTGATGACATAGTCATTTTTGCAACTACCCCATCAGAGCTACAGAGTATGATCCAGGAACTTGCTGACAAGAGTAAAGAAGTGGGATTAAAAATGAACTTTCAGAAGACAAAAGTGATGTACAATGCTTTTACAAGAAATGAAGATTTATCGATTGATGGAGAAAAGCTGGAGATAACAGACACGTACGTTTATCTTGGACAGCAGATATCAAGTGAGGGTCACATTGATGAAGAAATTAATCGGCGTACAAAACTTGCCTGGAGAGCTTTTGGAAGAAACAGCATAATTTTCAAGAGCAATATGCCATTATGTCTTAAAAGAAAAGTGTTTGATCAATGCATCCTTCCAGTGCTTACGTATGGTGCAGAGACGTGGACCTTAGCTAAAAGAGACATACAAAGGCTGCAGACAACTCAAAGCAGCATGGAGAGGTGCATGCTTGGTGTAAGCAGGAGAGATAAGAAGAGGAACACGTGGATCCGAAAAATGACAAGAGTGGAAGACATCATGATCAGAGTTAAATCCCTGAAATGGCAATGGGCTGGACATACTGCCAGAAGGACAGACCATCGATGGACAGCCGAAATTTTAGATTGGATTCCAAGGGACAGGAAAAGACCCAGAAGAAGACCACATGGAAGATGGGTGGATGAAATTCGAAAGTATGCGGGAGTGACATGGAGGAGACTGGCACAAGACAGACCGTTGTGGAGGAAACTTGGGGAGACCTTCGTCCAGCAGTGGATTGATAATGGTTGACAATGATGATGATAGAGATTTTTTTTTTTTTTTTTTGCGTACAGAGGGAAAAGTTATCGAAAAATTGGTGAAATTTTGAATTTGAACTTTTCAACAGCCAGAGAAGTGGTGAAAAAGCACGACGAAACTGGTAGCACAGATAACAAGAGGACAACCGCACGCCCAAAGATTATAACTACCGGGTAGCACCGCCATGTTGTGAAATAAGTGAGGAAAAAACCATTTACTAGTGCTCCAACTCTAGCTGTACAACTTGCGACACTATCAGGTAAAACTGTCTGTGCTCAAACAATAAGAAATGCCCTGCACCGTGCACAGTTACACGGCAGAACGGCAAGGAAAAATACATTTTATTAGTGAAAGAAATAAACAGAAACGTTTGGATTTCGCTAAAGCTCACGTCAGTAAGAATGTTATATTTTCTGAAGAAACAAAGATCAATTTGTTTGGCTCCGATGGTAAAAAATGTGTGTGGCGCAGACCAAACACTGAACTCCAGCAACAAAATCTCAAAGCAACTATGAAGCATGGTGGAGGAGGTCATATAATGATATGGGGCTGCATGGGTTACAATGGAGTGGGTAAAATTGCGTTTATTGAGGGTATAATGAATGCAAAGAAATATATTGATGTGTTGCGCAGCAATTTAGCAGACAGTGCAGCGAAATAATGTATAAGTGATTGTTATCTCTTTCAACAGGATAACGATCCAAAACACACTGCACGTATCAGAAAAGAGTGGTTACTGTATTCGCGACAGGCTTGATACTCCTCCACAGTCTCTAGACATTAACCTTATCGATAATTTGTGGATTTATGGGATTTATCTTTAAGGAAAAGAAAAATTTCGGGGGAAAAATGATCTAAAACAAGCAGTAACTGAAGAATGGCAAAATATTGCACAAGAAACGACTAAAAAATTAGTTGTCTATGCCAAGAAGGCTTCAAGCCATTATTAATGCAAAAGGTATGCACACTAAATATTAGACAATTATTTTGAACTTTATTTATGACATAGTGATGGTATCACTCGTGTGCAAATACTTTTTTCCCATTCAGAAAATGCCTTTTTCGCCTATGTCTCGTCCAATATTTTTTCAAAATTCTCAACAGAGTATATTTTTGTTTCATTAACCCATTTGCTGCTAAATATACTTTCCCCCTATTATTATTATTATTATTATTACTATTATTGTTATTATTTGTGTGTAATTATTGCTGAAAAACAAGTTGTGCAAATACTTTTTTTACCCACTGTACGTGATTCTGCGTTAGAAACTAGAATAAGATATCGGGACTATCACTTTTTTTAACTTGGTTATACGTAACTCATTTATACGCTTTTTGCGATTAAACCTTAAAATTTGAATTTCGGATTATCAGAAATAGTTTTTCACAACTTCGAGAGAATTAAGACAGCGTTGTTGTGTTCCTTCTTGGTGCACAGCCAAAGTCGAACCTTGATCCCGTCGGAGAAAGGCATGTTCTTTACTTGGTCAGTTCAGGTGAAAAATTGGTTTCGCATTTCATGGCACACACACATATGGGCTGTTTAAAAACTGATAAATCTCTGGGGCGTAACTTTGTGGCTCCACTATTTCGTGGCGTAGTTGAATAGAATCTAAAATGTGCGATCAAATATTCAACGTTCTGTTTCAAATGGATGCACTCAATAACCGCAGAAAAAAGGATGTTAATTCATGAGTTGCATACTGAAGCACTGGTGTCAGATTCTTAGTTGTAAAGATTTCACTTAAAAAACCTTTTTCTCATTCGTTTCTTTTGCGTTTTTATTCCACGGCTACAATTTCTTTTTACATCATATCAAAAATTCATGTCTTCTAGTGATAAAACACCAGTGTTGCCATTCTACCGCTTTAAGTAAAAAAAATAAATCCGGAGTTAGCTCAATGGATATTTTTTTGAGTAAGTTGTTTAACAATGCAAGATTTAATTAATGCTGTCAGAGTTTCAGGATGCGAGTGTCTAACTTCAGGTAATAAACCGCCCATGAAAGTAGGAAGCACGGGAACTTGTGCTAGGGTGTCTGATAGGAAATACACATGGAAGTCAGGCAAAGAAAACTGAATGTCTTTCAGTTATTTCCGTCTTTCACCTAGAAGCCAAGGGAGAAAGTGATGGTTACGAGTCGCTAGCTGACCGGGGAAGAAAATTCTGAAAAAAGCAGATCACTGTTTGTGAGTTTTATCCACAGATATCGTATAAGGGACTAGATTGGCTGTCTGCTCTGTTGAGCATGGGCTAGCGCTGTGAGAAGCATGGAGCCACATTGAGCTTGTCAAGTTGGCGGCGGAGCATGGCACGTTACGCAGGATAGTTTGGACTTGGTTATTGTATAAATCATGGTGAAAGCTTCCTCAGATAAAAATCTTACGCAGAGAGACAAAATATAATTGCTGTTACTTATTTGCCTCTTGCCCAATGCTGAAAACAATATATATTAAAATGTAAAGCTGGTATTGTATGCAAGTATAGAAAATTATTGGAAAACATTTTAAGAAAGTAATGCGGCAACGATTTAAAATAATGTAAACGCAAATAATAATTTATTTAAAATCAATAAGTAGCTATTAAATCCAGCAAACTATTGATTTGAACCCGAAAAAAAAAAAAGGCTTCCACATGCTTTACATAGAAAAGCTGAAATAATGTGAATCTTTTTCCTTGTTGCTATTACCTCTGTCATTCTGATTTATTTATTATGTTTGCTCAAAAAGTTTTGAATTTCACCAAAAATTTTGATATTTCGTCTTGCTATGCACTAAGGAAATTTCAGTTTTTAACATTTCACATTTATTTGGGCAATATAGCAACGAAATGGCGTATTAAATGTAAGCATTCATTAACAAGGAACGTCAAAATCATATCTCTCAGCAAATTAAAACCATCGTGATATTTTTTTATATCGCAGATTCCGGAATGTCTTCTCTGGAATTTAAGACCTGGCCGAATCTGAAATAATTCAATATTTTGCAAGACCCTTGGCATTCTAGTTAGCACTAAGGAATATTACTGTTTTTTACTTAAATTTTATAACTTCCGCTGCTAAATGGGTACTAACTGCTTTGAATCTCAATATAAATAGAAAATCACAGCACCAAACTCGTATTTCTTTGACTTAATGCAAAGTAGCCTTGCTTAAATGGATCGTGATGACCCGCTGAAAATGGCGCCTACCTTCTCACGCCTCATGGGCTGGGTGTCCAATCTAGCTTCTTGTATATGATATCTGTGGTTTTATCTAGCAATACTCAATGGTATGTTGCCTTGAGGAATTTGTTTACCTCCTTTCTGTGCTCACTATCTTCTGATTCAGTTGGTATTAATCAAATTAGCACTTGTCCAAGGAAAAAAAGGTAACAGTGTCTTAAATTTTTACAATACCTGCTACCTAAATTAGTTTATTTCCAAATACATTGTAGATATTTTTAAAATCTAGGTAGGTTATTAGTCTGTTATACAAAGGATTCTATCCAGTATATTGTTAAAACCCTAAATATTACAGAAATGCTAGTTAGATATTTATGTTAATACTTTCTTGAGTACGGCAGTTGTTTCCCAATTTTGAGAACATCTGGGTCAGCGGCGTACAGAAAAAATCGCCCCCCTACCCTTCGGCAAAAAATATCGCGGCCCTTTGGCGAAAATCTATTATTTTTCGATTACTGGATTTTTTTATTCCATAGCATTAAATAGGATTTACGGATGTCTTAATAAATAATTCAAATTCTTTGGAACCTACGGGTAATTTTCGTAAAGCCGATATTGTTACACTTTATTCCGTGTAACCGCAAATTGTGCATGTTGTAATTAAAACGATTGCCCTAGTTTTACTACCAATACAAAGTATTACAAAACAATTACACCAAAGTTAATGACATCATGCAAATTTTATTCTTTTAAAGAACTAAGGTCAACCTCTTAAATGCCTTACTATCACAAACAATAAAAACACGTAACAGCCATGTGCCAGTGTGTAATGACGTTTTCCGATTTATACGAAAATACAGAATACAAGTAAATAAATAAGCAGCAATTCAGAATTATGGCACAAAAATAGTAAAATGTCTTAAATTATTTACTTTTTAATATTAAAAACACATAATGCACAATGTTTTGCACATAGTAAAAATATCTTCGTTTGACTGTTAAAAAAAGAACAACAAGAACAGGTCTTCGTTTTTTCATTTCTATCTGCCACCCCCCCCCCGAAGAACAACGAACAGCTTTTACCTCACTATATTCTAATGGATGCGTAGTTATGTGCAAACAACTGTAATACATAACGCCTTATCCTCACTGTTATAAAAATTCAATTCATTCAAATGATACGTCTTTCACATTCTCTTGTTAATATACATGCATAGGAACTGTAGAAAAAGGGCCCAAGTCCTCTGGAAGAGCTGCTTTCCCGTCGTCCAGTTTTTATAAACTAAAGCGAAAATAATTTCTTGAATATTTCACTTATTTACTGAAAAAAACGTCGCTTTTCTTTTTATTAATTCATTCAAAGCTGCCGTCAAAAATTCCCAGCTATTTCTTTGACCAGTTTAACATGAACTTTCCGCCCAAAATTTTGTAAAATCCTTTTGCAGAGGCAAGAGGCAAAACATTACGGCATTATGTTAAGTGGTTTTATAAATTCACGAAAAAAATAATTCAAGTAGTTTTCCATTTTTGTGTCACAATCATTGTTACTAATTTATTTGCTTACTTAACGTTCTGTATTTTCGTGTAAATTGTAAAAGGCCATTACACATTATCACACGGTACCTATATGTTTTTTGTGTGCGGTCGTGAAGCCTAGTTCTTTAAAAGATAAAAATTTGTATGATATAATTAACATTGGCGTTAAGTGTTTTGTAGTACTTTGTACTAGGACAAAATTAGGGCGATAATTTTAATTACACGGAACAAAGTCTAACAATTTTGGTTTTACGAAAAATACCTGTAGTTAGTAAATAACCTGAATTATTAAAACGCCCGTAAAACATAGCGCCGCGCAAGTGCTTAATAACGTAATAATTAAAACAGTATAAAAATATACCGTTAATCTTTTGTCCGGTGTTGAATATCAAGTCGAAATTAACTGACTACAGCCTATATGCACTACATGCAGTAGTGAGTTGCAGTAATTTTTTTGTCATCACAAGGATGATTTTTTTTTTTTTTTTTTTCGAGAAGGACGGTTTTTCGGTCCAAGTCCGCTGATTTGGAACGGATAGCGTTCATAGCAATGTAATTTCACTTAGAACCCATTAAGTACCGAAATATAAAGGCCACAACATACAGAAAAATATACCACCGAAAAAAAAACTGATGGTCGAACACGGAAAATTACTGCTTGAACTACATGAAATGATGTAATTTTTTCGCCACCGGAACATCCTTCCTTTTTTTCTTTACAGAATGAAGAGATTGTGAGCTATTTAATAACGCAAAAATAATGGCGGGATCCCTCCGACGCCGGAATTTATGAACTCAGTTTTTAAAATTTTCATCTTAGAAAGTTCAATATAATACAACACTGCAACTTTCCAAATTAAATAGCAGCGTGGTTTTCTTTCGGCCGACATGAATAGTTTTGTTGGAGAAAATGAAATGATTCTAAATAACTCACATACAATAGCAGCAATTTAAAACATCAGGGTGCGGGTTCCTACCACGAAATGACGTATGAAGTGATATCGAAGAAAACGAATTTCATTGATTTCGGCATTACACCATCCATCCCAAAACATGCAAAATATCCATCCTAAAACATGCAAAATAAGTTAACGACAAAATTACGGAAACCACGAATTGTTTACGCGTTCAATGAAGTTTTGTTAATATCATGAGCTAGCAAACACTCAGCATTTTCAAGATTCTTTAAAGAAAAGAAAACATCCGCAAGAATTTCAAAATTATGGGAGCAAATCGCAAAATCAAGTTCTGGCAGCTGAGCTAATTTCCGAAACATTTTTTTTTCTTCTTCAAAAAACCCAACTAAAGGTGGGAAAACTCGCAAATAAATCAGATACAATGGGACCTCTATTTATATACATGAGAACGCCAAAGAAAAAAGAAGCTGAACTTCTTAACTGGGTGAAAAAATGTGAGTATAATGCGGACTACCTTACGTTTGTTTTTAGTTGCCTCTGCAGCTGCACAGCATCCATTGCTTAATATTTCTTTCTACGGATATAATTCTTTTCCTATTTCTTCATTGTCGCTTTTCTTTCTTTTATGCCCTCAAAAAGCTTTCAGCCTGAGGACTATAAAATCAAAGCTTTTGACTATTTTAGATAAATGTTGTAAATTCTGAGAACATTTGAACACCATACGTAAATTATTACAAATTTTCCAACTACGTCACTTCCGTTTTCCCTTCCTTATCAAGTTTAAATGTAAACATTTCTCATCAGGGGAAAAAACATTTAACAACAACACACGAGGGTGGGACATCGCGGGAAGGAGATTACGATTGTGGGAGAAGTCTTTGCTCCATTTGACTACCGATTTGGGAGCCCCCCCCCGATTTTCAAGCTCAAATACAAATATTTATGAAATAAAATGATATTTAACAACAATACCGGACAGAAGGAACATCATGAGAAAAAAGAAAATTACGTCAATTACGGGAGATATCTTTACTTCCTATAGCTTCCGTTTTTAAAACCTCCAAAGGATGGAATTCCGTCTTTCGACGGAAAAAGCCCGTCACCACCAATCCCCAAAAATGTATGTTCAGTTGCGCATCGATCTCGAGAATGACTCAAAATGATGGCTGAATTACTTGAATCCGCGGAAGAATCTCATGTCTGAAAACGACAGGGAAATTTTCGAACCATCTAACTTTGTTTTCGCAATTGTTGCTTACAGTTACAAGCGAAAATACAAACAACAATTCTGTAATAAAACGATATTTAGCAACAATACTGGACGAAGGCACCACCGCGAGAAAAAAAATTACAATTACGGAAGAAATTTTCCTAATCGTCAAAAATTTCGGCTCAGTTTTGCATCGATCTACTGAATGACCCAAATGACGACAAAGAAAAGCGGAATTCTGCGAATCCGCGGAAGAATCACATGTTATCTCCGAAGAAGAATCTGACGAATTTTTGTTTAGCAAATTTTTCTATTTAACGAATTTTATGAGGGAACGTTGAAACTTTAGCTAAAATGAATTCAAAAACACCTCAATTTAGCAAACTGTTTATCTACTTAACAGTCCTTCACGGAAGTTTCTTTCATTTTGTAAGCGCCTGTTGTAATCGGAAATTGGTAAGGATGTTGCTATCGCTTTGATCATGTTAGTGACAAGTATATTCCACAGACTGTTCTAAAAAGTTTTGAGACTGTTAATGACTCTGAAGATGAAGACTGTCAGTGAATCAAAACCAGCAAAAGAACATATGATCATTAAGCATGACGATTCGAAATGGGCTCCAAATCATTGATAATGTGCCTGATGTTTTACGCTGCCTACATAGATGGCACTTACTATGAAGAAACATCTTGCATATAGTTCAGAAAAAAAAAAATACTGATTTCTTTGAAGGATCCATAAAATTCATTTACTGTTGTTTAATTTTGTAAAAATTAGGTTAAAGGTCTTACACGTGTACTGCACGCACATTTTATAACAATACTATTCTTTAAATTCAGAATGAAGTCAAATCAATACAGAGCCTATAGCAATTGTAATACTGTAGTAATAAAGACTTCAACAAATGTCAATAAAGCTAACGTTTTCACTCTAAAAGTTAAAACCTTTAATGAGTACTAACTTTAACAAGTTCATACGATGGTATAATAACCAGCAGTTTAGCTATTATGTTCAACGATCGTTCTGCAGTGATGTTAAGAAAGACATATTCCATTTAGCGAATTTTATACAGTACGTTATAACGAAGTTCAAAGGGGGACAGTAAAAAATTCGCAACAACGTATTTTCGTTAAAAAGTTAGTATGCACTACAGAAATTTTCATTACGCATAAGATTGCAATGCGGTAATTACGAAATAGTGCCAATAGAAACAAGCAGAAGTAATTTATTTGTAACGGGAAATTTGTCTTAAAGTAGTAATTAAATATATATGCTTTAATTTATATGTATGAAATTACGTCCTGTATATATTTTTACCTATATGTATGTACGTACATTCTGTATTTTCCCGGAAACTCTTATAAATAATTTGTCTTTTATACATCTTAATAAAATACTGTTACATGCTTCAAAAAATAACGTACGTACATATTAGCATTACATATCTTTAATTTTAAAGTAGTGTAATGAAAGCACTTTATTTAGTTCCATTTTGATGCAAAGCATGTAAACTGTAACAGTTCAAACATACCTATTTGGGTTTTGACAAAGTACGATGTAAGTAGAGTCTGTCATCGTTTTTCCATGACATCTTCAGTTATAACTGTATTCATAACATTTAGATAGCTGCTAATTTTTTCAGTATAAAGTCCTCGGTTCCGCAAATTGTATCCCACTTTCTCTAAACATTCAGTTGCATTTACTGGAGAAACATCAGAATAACAGTTTAGATTTATCGTCTTCATTAGGTGAATCCTCATTTTCTTCAGACGAAGTTTTTTGCGAAACGTGTAGTAACTTTTGTTGGCGTTCCATGACAGCTAAATCGTTTAGAATTTTAAAGAGACAGAGAAATTCGCTAGGTATAAAATTTTGTTTGAGCATTTTTTCAAAGAATTTTAGTTTGTAATGAGATGTTTTTCGTTGTAAAGTATTACGTTATAACATTTTATACTTCTTATGTAAATACAATAAACCAAACAAGTTCACGATTTCTTTATTTGTTGTAACGTGCTTTTTGTTATATCGTATTTCATTATAACGTTTAATATTTCTTATATAAATACAGTAAACCAAACAAGTTCACGATTTTTTTTTTTCGTTGTAAGTGCTTTTTGTTATATGGTATTTCGTTAAAACGAGTTTTGACTGTATAACGAATATTTCGGCGGTCACCATGCAACTTCGGTTAAACATATAAAAGTTCCACTGTACTTTGTATATATCATACTTTCATATTCCAAATAACAGTAGAAATGTCAAGAAACCGTATTTTAGTGCAAACAAAGTGACAAAAAAGCAGTTTTTTTAAAGGTAACCAAACACAAAACAGGTCTGGTCTTCCTTTGTAAACCACACCCCAGATGAATAAAAGCTTCGTTTCTCACAGGGCCTACTTCCCCACCCCTTTTTTGTATTACTTTTTTCCACTGAAGCACCAACAAGCTTAACAACTCCCGATTATTTTCTCCTCTGCTGTTAAGAAAATACGCACGATTCCCCCATCCTTCCCCCGTACGAAGTTCAACTCGTTTACTGGGAAGTAGTGCATAGCTGGGGTGTGTGTCAACGGACTGCGACCGCTGGCCCTCATGCCCAGCCACGCGAGGCGTCGTCTGGCCATCACCCTAACATATCGACCACCAACCGCCGATCTTCAGAACGCCATAACAACGCACTTGAATAACAGCAGGCGTCTTTCCGCCTCAACACCATAATCAGCCATAGGACTCAGACGTTTTGATCTAAATGATCCGCCCGAAGAAAAAAGATGCACGGATGCATCAAGTTAATTTGAAACCCACTCTATTTGACGAAAGGATAACCCAGAAATGGGTTTATCTTGACCGCCCTTAGAAAACACGTACTTCCTCTTCTTAGAGCTTAATTACATACTGTATGTTCTGAAGCACAAAGAGCCGTGAGACAGAAATATTTTAAAATACCCTTACACAGCAGCGTTCCCCAATTTAACTTGATGGAACCCTTTGAAACACCATAAAATATAGCTAACGGTATTCTTACCCAGGAATCTGAAAACTAAGCCATACATATATAGGGACGCGAGTGCTAGGAAAGGTCACGAGATAGCACACTGTTAAAAAAATCTACTTAAAAATGAGAACCTGAACCTACTCGTCTTTTTGTTTAAGTACAATCGTAATGTAAACGAGTACATGACATGCTCAAATACAAGTACACTGACGGAAAAAAATCCCAACACCACGAAAAAATAGTTGTAGAGGAATGAAATGGCGGCAATACATTTGTATAGGTAACATTTAATCGATTAAGGTTTCAAGATCACAGCTTCATGTAAGCGCGAGAAGAGCCATTTTAAATGTGAAATGCTGGTACATTAATAACCGGTGTAACCGCCAGAATGTTGAATGCAAGCACGCAAACGTTCATGCATTGTGTCGTACAGGTGCTGGATGTCAGTTTGTGGGATGGAGTTCCATGCCTGTTGCACTTGGTCGGTCAATACAGGGACGGTTAATGCTGGTTGGGGGTGACGCTGGAGTTGTCGTCCAATGATGTCCCATACGTGCTCGATTGGTGAAAGATCTGGTGATCTAGCAGGCCACGACAACATGTTGACACTCTGTAGAGCATGTTGGGTTACAACAGCGGTATGCGGGCGAGCGTTATCCTGTTGGAAAACACCCCCTGGAATACTGTTCATGAATGGCAGCACAACAGGTTGAATCACCAGACCAACGTACAACTGTGCCGTCAGGGTGCATGGGATAACCACGAGAGTGCTCCTGCAGTCATAGGAAATTGCTCCCCAGACCATAACTCCAGGTGTAGGTCCAGTGTGTCTTGGCCGCAGACAGGTTGGTTGCAGGCGCTCACCTGGCCTCCTCCTAACCAACACACGGCCATCACTGGCACCCAGGCAGAATCGGCTTTCATCAGAAAACACAACCGATCTCCACTCCGCCCTCCAATGAGCTCTAGCTTGACACCACTGACGTCGCAAACGGCAGTGGTTTGGAGTAAGTGGAATGCACGTACAGGGCGTCTGGCTCGGAGCTGTCCTTCAAGTAACCGATTTGTAACAGTTCGTTATGTCACTGTGGTGGCAACTGCAGCTTGAATTGCTGCCGCAGACGCGGTACGATGCGCCACGGCCATACGCCGTACACGGCGGTCTTCCCTCTCAGTAGTGTCACGTGGCCGGCCGGGACCCGGTCTTCTTGAGGCAGTACCTTCCCTTGACCACCGCTGCCAACAATCATGCACATTGGCTACAATCCTGCCAAGTCGTTCTGCAATATTGCGGAAAGAAAATCCACCTTCTCGTAGCCCTATTACACGACCTCGTTCAAACTCCGTGAGCTGTTGATAATGGCTTCTTCGTCTTCTTAAAGGCATTCTAGACTAACATCAACACACTACATCGAATCTCAACGATAACTAACGCTCACGAGCTTTACAGCGCGTATTTACAGCAAACCTGCTTTGCATGTTCCGAGGGGCGCTACTAGCGCCACACGTATGCGCCGAGCGCGAAATTTGCATAGACGTCATCTTACAGATGTACTCTCACCGCCTACCAACTGTCGTTTATCTAACACAACCCCTTCTTGGTGTTGGGATTTTTTTTTCCGTCAGTGTATAAAGAAGCATATACGTACTTACAAATAACTGCGTCAATAAATATAAATATACTTCATTTTAGATATTATAGATTTCAAGAGAAATTGTTTAATAAATGTGTAAAGTGACACACATAAATAATTAGTACAACAAAGTCACTGATCACAAGTAATTTAATTATGCATAAAGTATCTTTGTGTACGTTTTTACATTAACTACATTTGTGTCAATCTCAAGAAGACTAGGCGAACCAATGAAGGAAAAAGAGAAAGCCCAGAAAGAACTGTGATAAAGTATCTGCATAAAAAAGGGTCCAAGAACGTTCAGGAAGATACGGTAGCAACAACAGCAGGGGAGTTGCACCTTCATACAGTATTGTAAAGAAGTGAGCAGAGGAATTCATGTGTGGAAGAGAAAGTGTAGAAGATGACACCTGCTCAGGGTCTTCTTCCAGAAAATATTAACGAAGTACACGAAACAATACTGCGTGATAGACGTTTAATGGGCAGGCAGATTAGTGAGACACTGCGCATAAAAACGACAGTTGATAGCATTCTGACAAAACATCTTACATGACAAAGGCTGCTGCCCGTGAGGTCCCAAAACTCCTAACACCTGAGCAAAAGCTTATCAGTTGGAACACGTAACGAGACAATCTTGCACTGTTTGACGTCAATCCTGAAGAGTTTCTACGATTTGTAACAATGCATGAAACACGGATACACCGTTTTATTCTGGAAGCGAAACACTGGAAGCATGGTGGGTTCACCCATTCCAAAAAAAAAAAAAAAGGGCGAAGTCTGTCACTTCTTTGGAAAGGTGATACAGTTTTCTGGGATGCGAAGGGGGTAAGGGAAGGGGTAGACAATGGCGCCTAATTTTCTAAATTCTATTCGTTTTATTTTTTTCAAAATTTGGATTTCCATTAGACAGCTTCTATATTTTTAGTAAAGCAACGAGTACAGTATACGGATTTTTTTCTGTTTGCGTCTTTCTTGTTGCCTACAGGGTGTATACCAAATTTGAGAAATACACTTTCATGACCAATAAGAAATTTTCAAGACCACTTTTAAAAGACTGTGTGTGTGTGTGTTTGCACACACAAATATATATTAAAGAGAGAGAACACTATACTTCTCTTGTTTTTTCTACAGAAAAGGTGCCCCCTGCTGTTCTGCTAGTAACAAGAATCAATTTTGGCGTTTTTGTTTAAGAATTTGTAAAACTGAAGGCATAAAATGTCAAATTAGTTTGATTTGTAGATACAGTCAAAACTCGTTAGAAAGAAATACGATATAACAAAAAGCACGTTACAACGAAAAAAAAATCGTGAACTTGTTTGGTTTATTGTATGTATTTATGTAAGAAATATAAAACGTTCTACGAAATACTTTACAACGAAACACACCTTATTACAAAGTAAAATTCTTCGGGAAAATGATCAAGCAAAACTTTATACGTGGCGAATTTCTCCCTCTCTTTCAATTCTAAAAGATTTCGCTGCCACGGGACGCCAACAAAAGAACAAAAGTGACTATACGTTTCGCCAAAAAAAACTTTTGAAGAAAATCAGGATTCACCCAATGAAGATGAAACGGAAAATCTAAACTGTCATTGTGATGTGTTCTCCAGTAAATGTAATTGAATGAGTAGAGAAAGTTGGATACTATTTACAGAACCGAGGACTTTATACTGAAGAAATTAAAAGATATCTAAATGTTATTTATACAGTTACAACTAAAGACGCCATGAAAAAAGAAAATAGACTGTACTTACAGCGTACTTCAAAAACCCAACAGGTATGTTTGAAAACTGTCTTACAGTTTGCCGTATGTAAACACGCTTTGTATCAAAATGGAACTAAATAAATTGCCTTAATTACACTACTTTAAAATTAAAGATATGTAATCCCAATTTGTACATAACATTCTTTTTGAAGTATATGACAGTATGTTATTAAGATGTATAAAAGAGAAATTCTTAATATGGGGGAATAAAAAAATACAGTACGTACGTACATACATAAATTAATTACGGCTTATATGTATATTTCATTACTACTTTAGCAAAAACTTCCCATTACAAATAAATTACCTTTGCTTGTTTCTATGGACACTATTTCGCCGCCCCGGTGGCGCAGTGGTCTAAGCGATGGCCTCTGATCATTCGTCCGAACGGGGTCCCGGTTCGAATCCCGGTGAGGCATGGATGTTGTGTTTGTCTTACGGCACTGGCTCTCTCCCTTCCCTGGAACCAGTGACCCTAAATTAGGGACGGGCGACTGCTTATAGCCCATTGAGTTGCTCACGGTGGTCGTTAAACCTCCAATCAAAAAAAAAATGGACATTATTTCGCAATTACAGCGCTACAATCTTATTATGAGTAATGAAAATTTCTGCAGTATGTACTAACTTTTTAACAAAAATACATTGTTACGATTTTCTCTGCCCCCCCCCCCTTGAATTTCGTAACAACGAGTTTTGACTGTATTTATTCTGCTGATGTATACTGAAACAATAACAAAGCATTACTTATACCTTTATTGTTTATAACAAAAATTGTGATTATATTTTTTGGGATGAACTATATTATTTTTCATACTTGAACTTTTGATATTATTTAATGGTAAAAGCGTTTTACATTAATAATTTTTTGATTAATTCGCGTTTTTTATGTATGGCCATTGGTGCCCAAAATCCTAGCTACGGCACTGAACATAGATATCATGTTAACCGCATAGTTCGTTTTTCCGAACGTTAAGTTTTAGTATTCGAAACTTCTCTGAAATAATCAGTATTCATAATAAACACATACATTTTTACACTTTCATGGGGTACGTGAATCCTATTCCATTTCGTCACGTTGTCCGAGATTTAGAAAAGTTCAGAGATTCCCTCGTGCTAGAGAAATAAAGGCATTATACTGAATTGAACTAGTAATAAACGTGTAACGTAGAAGAAACCGTACCATTTCTCGCAGGAATTCCTCCCACAAACGAGGTTTTTAGATCTGACTACGTAATTCTGTTACAAATGTAAAGGCTTTTTCTCTTCTACGCGTAAATATAACCAGGTAGCACTCGATATGGGTGTGAAAGCTGGACCTTAAAAAAAGCTGACCAAAGGAGGATTGATGCATTTGAGCTTTAGTGCTGGAGAAGATTGTTAAGGATACCATGGAAACAGCAAGGGTTACCAACAAAGAGGTTCTAGAGGGCATCAAACCAGAAATGTCACTTCAGGTAAATATTGCCAGATTACAGCTCATTTACTTTGGTTATGTGATGCGATCGGACTCATTACACCGTAAAAAGTTTTCTGAAATTCGGCCACTTTCCGTCATTCCTTTCGCTAATTAACGAAGCATATTTCTGATACAACCTTTTCCGTGAAATGACGGAAAGAAACCTGAATTTCACGTTTTTTGTTTGGTACAACGGGAAAATTCTGAATTTTCAGAAACCTTTCCGCAATTTCTTTCTTATATTGACGGTAAATTACCGTTTTAAAAATGTGTTAACCGAAAATTCTGAATTTTCAGAAACCTTTCCGCAATTCCTTTCTTATACTGACCGAAAGACTCCGTTCACTTTTTCTGTACCAGCATGACGAGAAATTACCGGTAATACGACCGATTGGTGAAAATACATGAGGTTTGATTAACTTTTAAATTTCAATCGTCTGTCAAAGGTACTGATTTTAAAGTTCCGTAGCGAGATCGCATATCGCATGAATTTTGTTTATTGTGCACAGGATATTTCTTTTCCTCTCCCAATTTTGTGCACCAGCTATTTATTATACTGTATATTGTGTTACGGTAAGAAACCGGGTACTTAACTTATTGTACAGATGTTTATACGATGTCTATGTATCAGTCTTTCGACAACTTAAGACAAAAGCTATTATAGCTATCAAAAGTACATTTTATATTTGGAAGTTTTGTGAAATAATACGAAAAATCACGATGAAAAATGCTTAATTTGTGAAAAGTCCTCCTACAGGAAAGAAAAATTATTACAAACAAACCTATTCAGAAAAATAATAAGCTCCAACAGAAAATAAAATAACTAAATCACTCGCATTAATGACTAAAAAAAAATTTCATCGTCGTGCAATTTGTTTTATGGTAAACGTGAGTCTAATTTCCAAGTGTTTCTGGCTCAGTGGTTAAAGGCGCGCGCTATCTGTTGAACTAACCCAAACCGCAGGGGTTCGCGGTCCTGACTGCTGCGAAAGGATAATCTGGTGTAAAGGCTGAAAAATCCAGGGTCTACGATTTTCCGAAATTTCTGTTTAGATACGGAAAAACCTGAAACGGACTTTTCTGAAATAAACGGGCACTTTTAAAAGCGGTAATTTCTAAAATAGACAGACACCTACCGGCAACTTTGCTGCACGTTATTTTCAGAAATTTTCCGTCAATTCACACCACTTGTTTTTGACAGTGTATAGAAAGTTATGATGCTTGGAAAGGTGGAGAGAACAAGACGAGAACGACAAAACGCACGTTGGCTGGACACAATAAAAAAAAATAATGCTGGGCTGGACATGGTACAGCTGAGGGAAAGAGTCCAAAATCGGAGGCACAGAGGGCCACAGTCGCCAACAGTCGGACCCGACTGAATGGATAACATCATCAGCACTCGATTCCCAAATATGTAAACAAATACTTCGAACGTCCTCACCTCCGTTGTAGCAACGAAACGTTCGTCTGATTTTGGTTACGTCAAGCTGAAAATTCTGTTTATGTAAACATTTCTCGGAAAAGAAAATGAGACATTTGTTTCAGTCGCTAAAGTCAAATACGTGGAAAAGGAATTTGATTTCAGCCTTTACAGAAATATACCGTCCCATTACAGGTTCTCATCTTACAGCTAAAGCTTGTCGGTTTGAGCTGTAATGAATCAATACATCCAGTGGCTGATGGGGTCTTTCGTTTCCCTCAGTGAACATCGCTGTCTGATAATTTCACAAGGCAGTCTTCGTTTTATGAGATGAAAAGTTGTTGTTTTTTCCTTAATCCAGAAGAGCTTCCAGCACAAGTCGGGCCCCGCCCGAACCCATAGTTTTTCACTAAATGAAAAAAAGAAGGAAAAAAAAAAAAAGCCCGGGCCGAGGGCTGAGTGGGGTTCGGGCTTTCCGGGCCTGGCCAGGCACACGCAGACCTCTACTAAATGATCTCCCTTGTACGGACGTGGGACGACACGCCACGAATTTGGGTTTGAACTGCTACCACACCTTCCCTAATCACCTGACCATCCCCTCAGACTACCATCTGTTGCCGAATCTCAAACAGAATTTGTCTGGTGTACATTTTGGGTGAGACGAAGGAGTTATTGATGCTGTGGAAGCCTATTTTGACAGCCATGACAAATCAATTTATCTGGAGGGCATAACAGCCTTGGAAGCACCGGTGAAAAAGAGTGCGTGGGCCTTCAAGGGGATTATGCAGAAAAATTGGCTTAACCATATTTTCCCCACCAGCATTCCTTCGTGGTCAGGTCGAGTACTTTTGAAAAATACCTCGTATGTTTTGTTGAAACTTCATACAGCAGTTGTGAACAAAATGTACCGGGACTACAGCTGTAGCTATTTGTACGGCGTTGGAGTTCTATTTAAAGTTATGATGGTGGCGGGGTTGCTCAAGGTCATCATGCACAGTTTCACATCTGCACCAGCTTTCATTCTCACGTATTAATATTACCCTGTTGCCGTGTTTGAGTGGTTTCACAGACTTTCCAATGGGCAATGTGAACGAGCAGCGAATATGCATCAAGCTTTGTCGAAAACATTGGGAAATCTACCTCAAAAACATGTGAAATGCTGCAAACAGCTTTTGAATAAGAATCTCTAAGGGGCTCAAAAACTTTTGAATGGTTTTAAAGATGGTTGAACATCGATTGAAGATGACCTTCGCTCTGGACGCCCATCAACTTTAACAACAGACGATTCCATCACCGGTGTGAATGAAATCCTCAAAAGTGAAAGTCAACTGATTGTTAGGGAAGGTGTCTACCAAACTGGCATCTTAACTGGGTCATGTCATGCGATTTTGACACAGGATTCTTGGGATAAGAGCAGTGATAGCACAGTTGGCGCCTACGCTTCTCACACACTATCAAACGGAGCACTGCGTTCCAGACTGACAGGATCACACAGCAATAGAAATCACCGGTGACGAATTCTGGGACAGTGAAACAAAATTTCTCTCATCGAATGGAAGACAAAGGCCTCTTTTCGACCCAGAAACGCCCAAGTGAAATCAAATGCGAAGGTGATGTTGAATGTTTTCTTTCATGTTACAACAGGTGTGGTTCATTTTGAATAATCTGAGGTTCGGCATCGTGTGAACCAGACTCATAACAAAGAAGTTTTAAAAAGACTACGGGCGAAAATTCGTCGCAAAAGGACACGAAATGGAAATCTCTGTCCTGGCCGTTGCATCATGGTAATGCACCTCCACACTTAGAACTGTCGATCCGCGTGTTTCTAACTAAACACAACATCTCAGTGGTTTCACATCCGCCTTATTCACCTCATTTGTCCCCCATACACCTTTTGTTCCCCAAACGGAAAGAAATCTCTTAAGGAACTAAGATTTGAGCGCAGTAGCATGCATCGTCGCGAATCCGATACAGGATCTGACATCGTCTGAAAAGACGACTTCTAAACGTGCTTTATGAAGTGGCAGAAAGCATGGGACTACCGTATTAGCTCAGAAGGTGAGCATTTTGAAAGAAATACGTTCGGAATTAGCTTCCGAGTGTTTTGTATTCTAAATATAGTCCCGGTACTTTTTGAACATACCTTGTATATTCAAAGTGAATTACTTTAAAACTGTAGTCCCGATATAGGTATGTTTTGCTATGTCATGTATAATCAAACCAATTATATTAGGACTGCACTCCAGACCCAGCACATGCTTTGTAATTTAATGTATATTTAAATAAATTAAGTTAGACCTGCAATCCAGTTTGAAACCAAAATGTCAATCCAGTTCGAAACCTACTTATGAAACGCCCAACTCTTTTAGAACTTAAGTACGCATCACTGAGTATACGGAGAGTTTTTACCAAACTTTATTACTCAAAAATTGTAACTTTCACTTTTCATCAATAAGTATTTACCAGTATGCCAGTTTATTCACGACAAAAGCATTTCCCTCATCATGAGCGCTACAGAGGAAAATTTAGATTCCTAAAACCAAACCAAAACAAGCAGCGCAATAACCTCTAAAAGTACCAATTTTAATTATGACGACGCCGTTAAATACATCTAACTAAAGCGGAATTTAAGATATTACATCTCCGTAATATGACAACATACGTATTCCGAAACTATACTAGCGACCATGTATTCACATAAAAAGCTCGTCTCTTGTATGCCTATGAGCAGAAGGGTCTATTTTTCATCGTCGCTTGCTAAAATAAAAGGGCACAGTAGCACTAGGAGGAGAAAAGGCGGATATATAAATAACACACAATTTGCAACTGCCCTGCCAAGCAGGCTTGAAGCATCATAGAAAGTTTGATGATTAAACGATACACCGTCTATATAGGGACGAATAAATGAAAAGGTAATGGCGAGCAATAAGCTATAAAAGGAAAGCTGTTAGCAGAAATGATGTATTCGCATAGTTTCCGTTCCTCATCTGTCTGGCACGCTGGAATGAATACGAATGCATCTTCCGCTGCCTGGAAGGCTGCCAAACATTCCGTTACTTAAACTACGAACAACAGAAAATTTGCAAAAGGGAAAGAAGCATAAAAGACAGCAAGAAAGCTAAGAGGCTTACGACGCCGATGTTTATAAGCCACGCACGGATTAAACTTACAGATGATCGAAAATGCCAGGAAGAGCACTTTTTTACGCTACTTTTTGTTTCCGCCGGCAGTCTTTTCTTCCTAGCTTTTCGGGAAAATATAACTTTTAAAGGATCTTCCATGTACGGACAGAATATTTCTGGTTTAGGCGTGAGATCAAACGCCATACAGCCGGTAACATTTTTACAGCTCATGCGTTTTACAGCACTGATAAGTGACTTATAAATATATGAAGCTTCACAGTTCTTTTTTCAAACGTAAAAATTATCGACATGCCACAAATTCATTCATACTTGAAAAGAATTTAACGATTACTTAGCACCCAATTATAAATACGTATAATAGAGAATATTTTATATCACGTTAACGCCGAAGTCAGATGGAAATATGAGCGTTATGTGTATGCTGTGGTACTAGGAATTTTGTGCAGTCAAATACCAATTCACAGAAATACATCACAGCGGGTGAAAAGAAAGATCGGTGTGTGTTTGAGACTTGGAAGTCTCAAAACCTGACTTTCAATTTCAAGTGAACGGCGAGTCCCGGAAACGGCATGGGTTGTGCAGTTGCCTTATACAACACTGGCTCTCTTAAGTTCCCTGAAACCAATGGCCCTTAACTGGGGATGGGCGACTGCTTATAGCCTTAAATTTCTTCACGGTGATCGTTAAACACCGGGAAAAAAAAAACCCTCCCGGAAGTGGATAGAAATGTGGGACCGGTGCATTCGGGTAGAGGGAGAGAATACTTCGAAAGTATGTAAATGTGTTTACTGCATTACACTTCTGCCGCATGCAAAATCAGTCTCACTACTTTTTGAACGACCTTGTACAAATCTTTTGTGGCATCCTTCACACTCATATTCCTTTTCACCTGCATGCACGAGTACATGTTTTGAAAGATGACCTCTCTGTGCACATTTCTTGCAGCACAGTTTACATTCTTCGAAAGATGTGGAACTCGTATAGTCTCCTTGCATAACGACATACAGTATATTGACAAAAGTCACCGGACTTTTTCAAAAGCAAATGAACGAATCCGCTGCGTTAAGATGCGCGGTACAGCTGCAAACGGTATAAAAACAAGCCTGCAGCTGACCGCGATCATATCGCACTGTGAGGTTGAGTGAAAATGTCGCTGAACAGACTTTGAGAAAGGAAAGATTGTTGGGTGTTATATTCGTGGGTTTTCCATAAGAGAAACCGAGAGGCGTTTAAACATACCCAAGTCAACTGTTTTGGATGTACTGAATAAGTGGAAGACACATGGCGTGCCTGAAGCAGTAAAACGTTCCGGCAGACCAAAGAAAATCAGTGATATAGGACGTCGAAGCCTCAGGAGAGTCGTTACAGCTAATCCACGGGGTACTTCTGCACAAGACCTCAGGGTGCAGGTGAGTAAAAATGCTGACACCTGGGTATGTACACGTACCATTCGCAGAGAACTTCATTCCATGGGTTACTGTGGTCGTCCGCGGCTGCTCATAAGCCATACACCATGTAAAAAACATTTATCGTGGACTGTAGATCAATGGAAACGGGTCCTATGGACTGATGAATCCAGATGCACGATCCTTCAGTCTGATGGCCGTGTGTGGGTATGGCGGCAGCCGGAGAAACGCTATTTACCACAGTGTACTGTTTCTACAGTCAAGTTTGGAGCTGGCAGTGCACTCGTGTGGGGGTGTTTTTGTGGTATGGTCCCGGCTCATTGGTTAACGTGGACAAACCTGTTAACAAGCACGTCTACCTCGATATTCTGGACAATTATGCCCTACCAACTTTGTGGCAATACTATGGAACCGAGCCTTGACGACAATTCCGTATCGTGTGTGGACTGGCCAGCACAGAGCCCTGATCCTAATCCCATAGAGCACCTATGGGATGAATTAGAGCGCCGCATAAGAAGTTTGGAACCAAGGCTAACTGCTGCCGCTAGAAACAGTTAGCGGCAGCATTATGTACTGAATGAAATGCATACCTATCGCTGTGTTCCAAAACCTTGTCGAAAGCATGTCTTCGAAGGGTCAGTGCATGCATTAAGGCCAAAGGTGGACCGACACCGTACTAATGTATGTCAATAAATGCTATGTTGTGTTTCTTCTAGGTGTCCGATGACTTTTGTAAATATAGTGTATAAGCTCACGGTCTTCTACAAAATCCTCGTTCCTGTAGTTGCTGCAAGCTCTAAAGATATTTGCCTTACGGACATACATATCCCCGTTCCGTTTGACAGTCAGATTTGTATAATATTCATCTGCAGCAATTGTGGCTTTGGGACCGACAATATATCCTGATTATTGACACGGCATTTTGTCGAACACCCAATGCTCTGGAAACTTTCATCTACACTGATCTACACTGATGCTGCCATTCAAAAATCGCTCTCCACCGCTGCTAAAATCATTCATGTGATGTAACCGTAACATTGAGGGTATACATCAACTGAGATAAATGTGGAAGTATCGGAGAGAGAATACGAGTTAACAGTGGCGTAGCCAGAAATTTCTTAAGGAAAGGGGGTCTATGGATTTGGTTAATCGGTGAAAGCTTGCCGGAAAAAAAAAAAAACTCCAAGTGGGAATAAGCCAAAATTGGTAAAGGTCAAAAAATAAATAAACATTCCTGAGAATGTGTTTTTTTTTTTTTTCTGGTATATACATCCATAGATATTCGCTTTAAATTAGTTCTCAATCTCCCTCAACGGAGGGGTTCTGACCCGAACCCCCCCCCTCAACTATGCAAGGGAACGAAAAAAAGATTTGCTGTGTGAGTCAACGAAATAGTATAAGTAATTTAAGCTGTTTTTATAATTTAGTTAACTTTCAAACAAGGTTACTACAGGTTACGTGCCACCGGGGTGCCGATGCCTGCACTGAATGCCTCGCCGTACGCCCGGCTATCAGTCTGAACCACCCAGTCATTTGAACGTTCACGCCAATGCGTATTCGAAACATCAAATTACAGATGGGATGAAAAATTAAAAAAATGTGAAAAAAAAAAAAAAAAAAAGCTATCTAAAATAGATAAACAGATGTTAGCTTAGTTACCAAATCAACTACTGCTCCACTACCCCCCCTCCCCCTCTCGAAAAGCGTGCAGGAGAATGCAATGTGATCTGGAATCAAATTTATTCAGACCTTCGATTTTCCTAGCGAAAACATCGAGCAAAAAATCTGGATAAACCGTTCTAAGGGGGTGGGAGTGGGCGGACAATGGCTTTACCAGACCATGTTAAACTCTCATTCACTCAGAATCATACAGTACAATAAAGGAGACACGGAGCTTCAACGATTCATAAAACTCGCGTTTGTTGCAACTGTTGAAGAATTATAATTATGACAAAAGGCTTGATTACCATTTCAACAAGGAAATATATTTTCTTTTTCTTATTTAACAGAATCACGAACTAAGCTTGCATTTAATATACATATTAAAACAGGCTAACAGAGCTCTCGCACTCATACCAAAAACGCTTGTGCGCTGAAGTGGTTTAAACGGCTTATGCGCCGCAATGAGGGTCAAATAACTGCGTTCCATCAGGCAAAAAACAGCCATTATGTATACATAGAAAATAAGTGATTAAATCTTTTACGCACGTCACACGTTCTTTACTGCATGTTTGCTCCTGGGTATTAAAACGCGCAGTGAAAAACGAGGTGCTAAATTTACAGGCATCTGTTACCTAATTCACACTTTAGAACACAAGATAAACACAATTTCAATGCACTGTGGTGTGGCAAAAGGAACACTTGTGACAGACTTCCTTCTAATTACTGAACTCCGCTGAAGACAACACAAAATAATGCGACCAACAACAACAAAACGAAATGGGTCACTAAATCGCTTAGTCGACATTTCGTGCCGAAATCTGCATCACCCAGCTGAATCACGCGACGGAATATTGGAAAAATATCAGCAGTCGAAAGCTTTTTCTTTTTTTCCCCCAAAAAAAACAAAAACAAAAAAACATCAATACGTGAGAAGCATGATTCCCCACTAACCTTCTCGGAAACACTGGGAGCGTACCTTTTTGTTTTGTTTTTTTTACACCTGATATAAGTAACAAAGTAAACACAGTAGCACTGCACAGTAGAGATGAGTTCGCGCTCAATTTTAGGAGCCCGGATTCTTGGAAAATGTTGCTTACTCTCTGATTGGAGGTTTAACGACCACCGTGAGTAACTCAATGGGCTATAAGCAGTCGCCCGTCCCTAATTTAGGGTCACTGGTTCCAGGGAAGGGAGAGAGCCAATGCCGTATGACAAACACAACATCCATGCCTCACCGGGATTCGAACCCGGACCCCGTTCGGACGAATGATCAGAGGCCATCGCTTAGACCACTGCGCCACCGGGGCGGCAAAATGTTGCTTATCAAGGCTTGCATTTATGCATTATACACTGGCCAAAGATTATGGCCCAAGCAAGGATTAGTTTAAAAAGTTTAGTTCAGTTAATATTATTATGTTTTTACAAATACTGCGCATAAAGCCGAACGTTCTAAAAATGTGGATTTGAAAATAAATAATCAACGTGCCCTTCGACCGTATCAGGGGAATCAGTAATTTTGGTAAAAGCTGAAGAAAAGAAAATCGTTTAGAAACAAAAAATTCCATTCCTTATTTTTTTTTATTTCTAAATTTACTTTTATTTTGAATAAATTGCATTATAAAACGTACAACGCCGTACAGACAGTTGTAAGTGTTTGAAATTTTGACTCTAGAAAACTAATCTTTGCAATATAATTTTCATATATATGCTAATTGGTAAAGTAGTTTAGAGTGATGTAGTGGAATATAAAAAAAAAAAGCATGTAGGGAAATTTCCAAAATAAAAAAAAATAAAATAAAAAAGTACGTTAAAGCATTCCAGACCAGATTATTCTGCATTTTGTAACATAGCTTTGCGCTTAATAGTACGTATAATAATCACAATATTATCATATATGTGTGTGCAGTTTCCAGATCAAGTTCATCACGAAAATAGAGAGAGAGAATTAATTGCATCTAATGCCTCAGCGCTTCAACTTGATCTTTTTTCTAAACTCGACCTGCTGCACTAAAATCCAACGTCACCCAAAAAATCGCGGGAGTGAGGAAATTAAAAAAATAATAATAACAATACTTCTAACTGCACAATTTTGTAAATTAATACATCATTTTAAAGATAAGATTCTTGAGTTTTAATAAAATACAAAAAATGGGAATGTGATTTTTTCCCAGTTTTTCGATACCAGGTCTCCTTAAACTAATCCTTGCTTGGGCCTAGCTTTGGACAATGCATAATGCAAGTCTTGCTAAGCAAAATTTGTCTTGCAATGGCAGCTAGCTCAGGAAATTGAAAATCCTTCCACCATGGTAACAAATCCACAATGAAATTCAACACGTGTAATTCAACCGGGCTCGGAATTTCACGTGTTGAATTAATTACAGTAATGAAATTCAAGACATGTAATTCCGAGCCCGGGCCCGGGTTTTTCGGTAGTTAATGAATTCTGAGCCCGTCCGAGCCCGAGCTCATCTCTACTGCACAGCACTGCTGAGAAGCTTGTAATACGACTCAACAGTTATTTAGTACGAATGAACATAAATAATGCTGGATTCACCTAAAAGTAAACTACGTCTACTTGCATCCTTTAACGGCCCCTTCGATACGACACCACAGGCCGAATTACAAAATTACACTGTAAAAAATAAATGGTGTGAATTCACGGAAAATTTCTGGAAAAAAAAACAAAAACGTGCGGCATAAGTTGCCGATAGGTGCCCGTGTTTTAACAAAATTTCAGTTTCAGAAGTTTTAATTTCTTTAACTTCGATATTTTGAGAGAATTTCCGTACTTAGTAATTCCGTTTATTTCAGAAAAATCCGTTTCACGTTTTTCCGTATTTATACAGAAATTTCGCAAATTCGAGGACACCAGGGAAATTTTTTCCTTCTGATGGGATTCGATCCGTGGTCATGTGGGCTTGCTCAACGGAAACCGCGCTTCTTTCACCACTGAGCCAGAAAGAAAAAACCCGTTTACGTTCAAGTTTTTTTTTGTTTTTTTTATTAATGCGACTGATATAGTCATTTTATTTTCAGTTGGAGTACTTAATACAAATTACTTTTTCATCGTGATTTATCGCAGCAACACAATGTTTTGGAACTTGAGATCTTATCAAACCGTGAATAACTTTCAATTATCATCAAGAAAAGGTGCAATGTACTGACTGCTTTATAGTTTTATTTCACAAAACTTCTAAATATATAATTTACTCTTGATAGCTATAATAGCTTTCGTCTTAGGGGGTTCCACACAGTGGCGAACCCACGGGGAGCGCCGATTCCCCCCCCCCCTTCCTGGACTGGACTGACAGAGCGGAAAATTATTACGTCGAAGTTTGAAACAAAAAGTCCCTATACGCGATCTACATATACTTCTTAATCATGTACCGTATAATTATAACATACAATAATTATAAGGGAGTAGTTCTGTTAAATAAATTTAGAAAAATCTAACCCGAAAAAGAATTTCATCTGCTGCTTCTTCTAATCATTTAACTTTCTTGTATTGTAACATTACTAGTAACTGGATAAGAATAAATCCACAAAAGTCAACCTCCTTTTTAATTGTTATGGCACCTGACTATTTTTCCCGGCAAATTTAGGGGGAGTCACCCCCATCTTGGGAAAATTCTGTGAGCCCACCCCCATCTTGAGAAATTTCTAAGTGCGCTACTGGTTTCACAGACTGATACCATAGACATCGTACAATCACCTGTACAATAATTTAAGTACACGGTGTCTTACGCTAACTCAATATACAAGGTGTTACAAAGTAAAGTGCTTTCATCAGGTCACTGAGCTACACTGAAGATCAATTGAATTAGAGATACCTGTCTAGTAACGTGTGGCACCACCTTTCGCCCTATTGACGGCGGCGATTCGTTTCATCATGGACTCGACAAGACACCGGAAGCGTTGGGAACCCATACGGATCCACGACCCCTGAACAAGCTCCCACAGTTCACGAAGATTTCATGGAGGGGGTCAGAGCCTCGAACATCTCTCTCGATAGCATCCCAGATGTGCTCGATGGGATTGAGGTCAGGTGACCTAGCTGGCCAAGGAAGCGAGGTCACGTCGGTGGAGTGTTCATCCAACCATTCGGATACAATTCGGGAGCTGCATTGTCTTGTTGCAGGATGGGATGTTGAAAACGCACTAACGGGAGCAAATGGTCGTCCAGGATATCCCGGTAACGTTGACCTGTGAGGGACGATGTCACGCGTACCAGGGGTCCCATTTCAGTCAACGTAAACAGTCCCCAGACGAGAATACCACCCCCACCAGCTTGAAGAGTACATTGCTGACAAGAAGGATCCATCGCTTCATGTGGTCCTGCCATCCGCATGTACCAACGTGAATCTCGACTCATCAGTCCAAAGGCAACATTTTTCCACAAGACTAGGGTCCAGTAGCGATGTTTCCGTACCCATGCTAATCTTTGCACCCTGTGATGTGCGGTCAGCAGCGGTACCGTCGTGGGACGATGGCTTCTGTACCGGTACCATAGCGAGGAAATGGTTCTGGATGGTGTGGCTGCTTACACGTTTTGGGGCACCAGCGTTAAATTGCCGAGTCATTTCTTGCACTGTGGCCCGTCTATCCGCTGCTACAATGCGAGCTAGCCGACGATGACCCCGCTCATCCACACGCTGTTGTCCACGGCAGTTGGCCCTTGCAGGGATGGTTTTACAGGATTCGATGTACTCACGGTGTACCTGTGACACAGTGGCTCGTGAAAATCCCAGTGCCTGCACGACTTCCGAGATGGAGTAACCCATTCGTCAATTTGCCCACGACTAAATGCGCTTAGATCAAATACTGCGTCCGACTCTTACTGATTCCCGTCGCATCACTCCTTATATTGTCGGATCGCTGCATATGTCATGTCGTTTCCGTTTACAGGGCCGCCCACAGCGCCACATTTGCATAACGCCAGCTGTCGCTAATTCAATTGCTCTTCACTGTATAATTGCGGTATGTTCTTTTCACTGGACAGTATAGAGATTGAAATTTGAAAACGCCTCACCATTTCCGGAAAACGCCTTTTCAAAATGGAGTCGCTCAGCATGGAGCGACTCCATTTTGCAAAAATATTACGGTTTTGGAGACACTGGGGCAGTGAAAACCCACACATCCACCTGGTGGCACTTTTGCATTCACAACGTGTGACGTGGAATGAACGCAAAACGCATAATCGGACCTAACTTCATCAAAGGAACTGTTAATGGTGCAAGTTACATGCAGCTACTGGCCCCGGAGTTCGGACCCCGAGCAAGACGTCATCGGATGGTCGACACCTACTGGTTCATGCAGGATGGTGGTGCAAGTCCACATAGAGCTGCTGATGTGTTTTCCTGGCTACATGACACCTTTCAGGACCGTATCATCGCTTTGGACACTGCGAGGTTCATTGGACAGAGCATTGAATGGCCACCCTACAGCTCTGGCCTGAACCCATGTGATTTTTTCCTGTGGGGTTATTTAAAGGACCGATTCTTCAGGACTGGCCCCCAAGACACTGGAGGATCTCAAAAAAGCCATTGCAGACGAAATCCAGGCCATAAAAAAAAAGACGTGTTGCAGCATGTTATCGGCAATTTCCAGTCCCGTCTCTATACGATGGTTTGTGGAGACCGTGGCCATTTTGAAAATCTATTCTATTAATTTCACTTATTGCTTGAGTTTTTTTCTGAAAATTTCAGTAAATTTGATCCAGTAATATTGAAGTTGTGTCATTTTACTTTTTAACAACTTTTCTTGGCCATCCGGTACAATAGCTAGGCACAAAATGGAGGAGAGGGGGAAGGAATATCCGATGCCACCATTACCAAAATTTTATGCGATGTGCTATCCACAATATCCAATCTCGCTAGAGAACTTCAAAATCTGATCCTTCGACAGACGACTGAAATTTAAGTTAATCAAACCTCAAGTATCCCCGTGAATCTCTTCTATTACCGGAAAATTTTGTCATACAGATACGGAAAAATTGATAACAGTTTTTCCGTTAGCATACGAAAAGGAATTGCGTAAAGGTTTCTGAAAATTCAGTATTTTCCTCGAGTACGAAAACTCCGTGAAATTCAGGTTTATTTCCGTCATTTCACGGAAAAGGTTGGGTCAGAAATGTGCTTCATTAATTCACGAAACATATCGCCTACTGGCATTTTCCTGAATGGGGATCCTGTTACATTCGGGTCTTCAGTGAAATTTCTGGGTGTTATACTACACGAGACTTTGCGTTGGGATGTCCATATAAGTTATTTAGCAAATATTCTTAAGTCTCGTATTGGTGCTATTTCTAGGATTTCTAGTTTTTTGACAATCAGACTCAGATGAATACTATATAATTCCTTTATGTATCCCATGTTGTCTTATTGTATTTTGGCCTGGGGTCAGACAACGCATGGTAACGTTAACAGAATTCTTGTTCTTCAGAGAAAATACATTAGACTTCTAAATTCATTTTTAAATACTGGTAGTATTTATTGTCTTTATAACATACTTCCCTTCGATAAAATATTCATTTTCAGGTTATTATTACTTATGCATGACAGTCTATACGAATAGGTATCTCGAACTATTGCAATTACAGCGTTTCTCCCATTTACATGATACTCGAGGTCATGCAAGTTTTGCGGTTCCTAGGGTGCGCACCAGATTACTGCATTACAGTATTATTGCAGCTGGACCCCGCGAGTGGAACAGACTGCCATTATACATCAGGGAAATAGTGGACTCTGGGAGTATTTAAAAAACTGCTACGAGTTTTTGTTGTTTGATTGAGTTCCTGTATTCTTTCTTTCACTGTACGCTCAACACCGGTCGTATTTCTAATGTTGCTATTTTTATCGTTTTGACCTGACACATCTACCTTTGGAGAACAGGGGCTCGTCAGGCTTAAATTTAAGCCTTTTTCCCTGGCTCCATGCTACAGTTCCATAGTACATTACACTATCTTTTTTTTTTTTTTTTTTTTTTTGATGAATTACTTTGTATTGATTTTTTGGTCAATTGTAAACGAGTTTTAGTGCTTGTATGTTTATGATTATTATACTAGATATCTGAGGTGGTTTGAGCTCTTGTCTACTCTTGGAATATACTAGATATCTGAGGTGGTTTGAGCTCTTGTTCACTCTTGGAATAAATAGTTAGTACTAAATGTTATTAATTTATATTGAACTTTGTGATATTACTGTGATTCCATGTTTTCATTCCATTGTGCTAACATTGTGTTTAATATTTAATTTAAGCTTAGTACATATGAAAATTTTGATGTTTGTGTTTTGTTAAAATTGATGTATTGTGTTGTGTGGCAGAATTTTCATTAAATTCAAATTCAAATTTTAGTACTCTTGCCCTGAAAAAGGCGCCAAACTTAACCCGGATACAAGGAACACATCGACGAAATTATTTTTCAACATTTATTCCGTTTAGATAACAGAACCGAGAGATTCGATATTTAACAGATGCCTTCGTCAGTAAAAACAGGTTGCCACATAATTTTCATAAATGAGACTAATCAAGTAAAAAACAGCTTAACTTTTTAATCGGGTAAAGAAAATCAGAACATGCAACAAGAAAGTGTGAATATAAAGCAGCACGAGCAAGATGGAATAATTGTTCACTGTATTCACAATATAAAATTACTGAATTCAAAACAAAATAAAGTGATTTTCAAAGACATTGCTTCAAACACTTTTTTTTTTTTGTACTCGCTAGAACATCAGCTCAATTTTTCTCTTGTGTTGCTTTCTTCTCAGCAAGTTCCATGGCCATATTTGTCTTTTTTTGACTCTGCAGCTGCACAGCAATCTTTGCTTAGTTTTTCTTTCTGTTGATTATCATCCCCTTCCTATTTCCTCACCATTTTCTTTCCTCCTCCCCTTTTATTCCCTCAGATGACAATAATTTATCCATCACGCTGAAAAAACTTTCAGCCTGAAGACCATGAATGCGTGATATCACAGCTTTTACTACTTTAGATAAATGGTGTGGCTTTCAGAATATGAATACTTTTGAACACCATGCATCAATTCTAACAAATTTTTAAGCTGTCACGGAACTTCCGTTTTTGGAAAATTTCCCCTCCCTTATCAAGCTTAAGTGCAGATATTTATGGGGGAAAAGTAACACTTAACAGCAACATAGTATAGTGAGAATGTCGCGGGAAGAAAAAAAAATGCGATTTCGGGAGAAATCTTCGCTCCGACCGACTTTCGTTTTCGGAAACTTCTTCCTCCATTTTTAGGTTGAAATGCAGTATTTGTGGAATAAAAGGATATTTAAGAACAATACCGGGCAGAAGGTACATCGCGAGAAAGAAAATAAGATTACGAAAGAAATCTGTGCTGCATCTAACTTCCGTTTTCGAAAGACGGAATCCCCCTCCCTCCCATCCCCCCCAAATTTATGCAATAATTTCTTGTGCATTGATCTCGAGTATGCCCAAAATGATAACGGAAATGGCGGAATTCTTCGAATTCACGGAAGAATCTCATCCTTGAAGACTAGAAGACTACAGGGAAATCTTCGCGTCGTCTTAACTTCTGTTTTTGGAAATCGTTGCCCACAGTTTCATGCTGATTTTCAAACATTTATGCAATAAAATGATATTTAATAACAATACCGGACACAGGCAACATCGTGAGAAAAAAGAAATTGCTATTAACTTCAGTTTTCGAAATTTTTGAAAATTTTGAAACACGTTTAACTTCACTTCTCGAAATTTTTGAAACACGAAATACCATCCCCAGACAGAAAACGACCCCCACCCCCATTTCTCTTCAGCTCTGCATCGATCTCGAGAATAACCCAAATGATGAAAAAAAACTGAATTCCGCGAATCCATGGAAAAATGATTTTTTTTTTTTTCATTGGGCTCATTTTTCATTCATAAGCTAATAGGACATTTAACGTGTCAAGCAAGCCCCATCACGGTTTAAGTGTAAAAAAGCAAAAAAAAAAAGCACCTTAATAAGCCAGTCGAAAACTACAACAACAACAACGAAAAAAAAAATTGTGTCCCTCTTTCCTAAGAAAAATCTGCGGGACATGAATGAAGTCTCAGCAAAACCGACAAATTTTCAGCACTGTCTGCAAGGATTTCACATGGCACTAAAGATGAAAAGACAAGAAAAAACTGATGTGAAAGAAAGTTTAAAATAACTCACACGGACGCAGGGCGTGATTCTGCAAGCAGATTCTTCGGTGGCAGTTATCCGTGGAGTAGTTATCCGTGGAGCATGTTTCCGGGGAGTAGTTATCCGGGGAGCAAGTATCCCAAGACGATTCCACGGTTACCCCCTGGTAAAAAATCGTTAGTAATTTAGCTATAATGCATTAGACTAGAGGTCTAAAAGCCAAACCAAAAAAATAAAAAATAAAATTAAAAAAAAATATAAAAAAAGAAAAGAAAAAAAAACAAAGAAAGAAAAAAATTATTACACAATTTTTAATTCATATAAAGTTTTGTATGTGATTTCATTTATTTTCCAATAAATGTATTGGAGGAAAGATCGTTTATTTTTTATACTGCGGAAAAGGTTTTCCATATTTATTTGAATGTTAGACGTCCCCACCTACATTGTCAAGAAGCTCCTACAAGAAATAAGCGACAAAACGCTGCGATTCAACACCACACTCTGCTGTGGTTTCTGGGTCAGAGGATTTCTCAGAACGTCTTTTCAGCGCTCTCGGCTTTTTCCGACGTGCTTGAGGTATCATCGATATTATTAATAAAAAAAAAAAAAAAAAAAAGACCTGCTCACATCCTGTCACTAGTACCTCGGAATACCAGGAAAGGACACGCACGCACGGGGAGCAATCAGAAAATTCCTTCTTTATCCACACCATCAAGAAACAATGAAGTGAGGGTTAACTGCAGCTTACTGCCAAAGAATCTGCTCCAACGACTGATACAGAGCAACAACACAAAATGGAAAAGCTGAAAAATGTGGAATATAAATTGACGATAAGTAAATAGTTCCAGCAACGATAAAGAAATAAATTATTAAAAATCAGGGTGCAATGTGTGCGTGAGGGGGTTAGGTGCTGACGAGGGTGCATGAAAAACAAAAATTAAAAATAAATGCTGGGGCCTCGCTACAGAATATGGATAGCAAATTTAACCGGAAATCAGCTGGTTTAAATTTAAGGAATCGAACTACCTGCCAAATGGCAGAAGCGCGCTGATCAGAGACAACGCAACCTCTGTTACACGTTTTTCGCTTAATACGTAATTTCGCAATATTTTTTCTAACTCGGTTATACGTTATGCATTTACATGCTTTTTGCGATTGTACGTTCAGATCTGAATTTCAGATTATCAAAAATGCGCAGTTCTTTGATACGTAACCCCGTATGTTACAACTTTGAGAAAATTGACACAGCGTTGTTGTGCTCCTTCTTGATGCAGCCAAAGTCGAGCCTTGATATCATCGGAGAAGGGCGTGTTCTTTACTTGGTCAGTTCAGGTGAAAAATTGGTTTCGCATTTCATGACACACGCACATACCATGGGCTGTTTAAAAACTGATACATCTCTGGGGCGTAACTTTGTGGCTCCACTATTTCGTGGCGTAGTTGAATAGAATCTAAAATGTGTGATCAATATTCAACGTTCCGTTTCAAATGGATGCACTAAGACAGGGCCGTAGCTATCGGTAGGGCGTTTGCCCTCCCAGAAGGGTCATTCCAGGGGCGTAAATTTATACTCTGGGGGATGTAAAAAATAGAAATTGTAACTAAAAAGAAAGTTACACCCTCGTCTTTTCTTTTTAAAGACTTTAGTTAGTCTCATACAGTATTCCACGCAGTTAACTAGGGTACAGAGTAGACACTATGCAGTGTTATAATTAGAAATAAATATTTTAACTGGCCCAGCGGACCACTAGAATTTGCAAACCACTGGCCCACCAAAATGTCTATTAGTCCGTAAAAAAACCCCAAAAAAACTTAGACATTTACAATATATGCAGAAAATAATGTATCATTTCAATGAAATTATCTCCAGTATTTGTTTTTAAAACATCTAATTTGAAAGTGCAACTCACAGAACAAAAAATGTTTTTTTTTTTCTCCATTGGAGGTTTAAAGACCACCGTGAGCAACTTAATGGCCTATAAGCAGTCGCCCGTCCCTATTGTAGGGTCACTGGTTCCAGGGAAGGGGAGAGTCAGTGCCGTAAGACAAAAATACAACATCCATGCCTCACCGGAATTGGAACCCGGACCCATCGCTTAGACCACTGCGCCACTGGGGCAGCACAAAAAATGTTTCCAGAATAAGATTCCGATAGATTATTGATATAGTAGGGTAAGAGTGCATTCTCAATCTGCTTTTAAGTAAGAAGGGAACGAGAAGACTTTAAATGTAAAAAAAATCACAACCTTCCTGTTTTATCGTTTAGAGCTTCTTTTTCCTTATTTTATTAGTCTTATTGCCTATCGCTCCTACTTTCCCAAGAAGTTAGTTTCAGTCCCCCATTGAACACTGTCTCATGTGAATTGCTCTTTTACAAAAAAAAAATACCTTCACGCATCCAATTGACGTTTTCCGTTATTGTGTTTTCTTGGGCAGAAACAAAGTCTGGTGTCAGTACCTGCTGCATTAACTAGGGTGGGCAAATCCAAGGAAGAGCAGGTTATTTATTGTGCTTACTTCTTCTGCTCATTATGAATAGTGTGGGACGGAGATAAAAAAAAAAAAAAAAAGCGGCTGTTGCCGTTAAAAGACAAGGATTGGGAAACTGCCTTTCTGTATTTGTTGTTTTTCCACTCCAGAGATTAAAAAAAAAAGCTGTTATCCAATAGCATTTCATGAACCTTTCATTAGTTTGCCACATAAAAAGAAAATCTTACAGCAAGGTAAAAGAAACAGAAATTCATTTTTTAACGTGTGACTACTTAGGAGAAAACAAACAAACTTCTGGCCATCCGGGCCAGTAAAATCAATAGTTCAGTGGTCCGGCGAAAGTTTTACTGACCAATGGCCAGCGGACCACCGGGTAATTCGAACGCTGCTATGAGGTGTGAACATCTCATATCCATGAAGGGAATTTTCCACAACAGTGAATGGAGCCATAGAAAACCAATATACTGATATGCCTAACCTCTATGAACTTTCCGAACATGTCGTTGGGATGAAGAGCTAATTTTCTGCTATGCGCAGAAAGTTCCCTGAGCGTTTAACCTTGAACGGAATTTTTCCAAGCCCTACTCCGGAAACATCTTCCTATTGTGACGTTCGCTATTCGATACTCATTCGTTTTGCGCTGGTTTGTTTTTCATTCTGCATTTCGGTGGGGTGTTGTGTTGTCGGCGTTAACATAACGTTTGCTCTTTACTTGGTATTTTACAAAATGTGGTTCTTGGGTATTTTACCTAGGTTTTGCATTTTTAATAAAATTTTGTCAAAAACCCTGAAGTGCGCTTTTTGAACGAGCATAATACTTTCCTATTACGGCGGTGTATGAGAAAGTAAAAACCACGTAATATTTGAGTGCAACTCGAAGGGGCGTAATTTCAAATCCTCGCCCTCCCAGATAAGAAAAGTTTGATACGGTCCTGACTAAGGATTCGCGGAAGAGAAAGCTGTTGATTCATGAGTTCCATACTGAAGCACTGGTCTGAGATTCTTAGTTGTGATGATTTCACTAAATCTAGAATCAGGATTTTCAGAGACAGAATCGTCAAAAGAAAAGTTTGATTTTCACAGGCTTTATGATTTTTGCAGGGAGATAAAATATATAAAAATTTGTGACGCTGCTTTTTTTCTTTCGCCGCCATTTTGGCTTTAAATACATTAAAGTCATAAATATTAATACACCGCCAGAGTGTCGGTGAAATCTTCACCTTCGCAGATTCCCCAAGCCTATAAATCGAGATATGTGTTGAGTTACAGATAGCTATACCTCACACGTAAGAAAAGCAATCTTTTATGTGTATTAATTCTTTTTGTAGGTTTTTCAAAGGTTGTTGAAATGGAGAAACAAAATCGCCTGATTCGTGAATTTTCTGTTGTACGAGTTCCAACTGGGCCACAACGCAGAGAAGGCTACCCGAAAAATCTGTCGTGCAAAAGGGAAGCATGCAGTGAGTCACGTAACCGCAAGAAGATGGTTCACCAAATTCAAATCTGATAACCTGCAATTGGAAAATCAAACTCACCCAGGGAGATCAACTGTCGTGTATTCTGATGCCCTACGTGAAGCAGGGATGGCCAATCCTACAACAAACACACACAGCTTGTACGGACACAATTTGGTACTTCACAATCCAGCATCGTTCACCATTTTTACAAGTTTGGGAAGACCAACAGAAGCTGCCGAGTGGTCCCGAACGAACTGACACCTGCACAAGCTCACAGAATAGCGGTGATCTGTCGTCAATTGCTTGGAAACCCTACCGATGAGCGTTTCATCAGACGTATCGTGACGTCTGATGAAAAATTGATATTTTACCGCAATGCAGAACCAATGGCCAGATACCACAACCGGTCGCCAAACGTGGAAAGTTCGAGCACAAGGTGATGCTGCGTGTATAGTGGAACTGTGATGGCGTCGTGCACCATGAATTTGTCCCAAATGATCGTGGTGTCACTGCTGATCTTTACTCAGCCCAATTAGACAACAACCTCGAACTGGTCAACCACAGGAGGGTTCTTCTGCAGATGGATAAGGAACCTCCACATGTGGCACGTTTAACCAAAGCAAAAATTCAGGAGCTTAAAGGTATTGAGCTGATGCTCCACTCAACCTGTATCCTAGACCTTGCACCAAGTAACTACCCATCTGTTTCGCACCATGGCTCACTTCCTGCGAGGCAGGCACTTCCATAACCAAGCTGAAGTTGGAGTCGAGGAATTCTTTACCTCAAAAGACAAAGCATAGTATCATGCCGGAATCACAAGTTTGGCACAACGTTGGCTACAGATCATCGAATATAATGGCCTTTATTTCGAGGAATGTTACTCACTGCATTTCGGGTTGGCAATGATCCAAATACATGTATCCTAAGTGTATCAATATTTATGACTCACCCTCTGTAAATCATTATTAAAGAATATCTTATCCTCCTTTAAAGCATATCTTTTATTTAACATTTTGAAATTTCGTCTATACGCTTTTTAAGGCCAGCCCCTAGAAAAACGTACAAGCGAGGTTTCACCGTATATCTTTCTACAAAGAGCTATTAGCTATAAACAAGGGTAGACAAAACCCCAAAATTTCTAGGCGCCAGCTCGTTTTCAGGAGTCAGTACACTTTGTCAAGAGATACGTGGAGAAAACCATGATGGATCTACACAAAAACCACACGACCAGAACTAAGACCAACACTCAAAATTCGTGTATTATCTCTTAAATACTGATCAATGATTCAGTTCAATATACACAACTAAAACTAGCAAACACACACTGGTGTGCAAAAATTAAGGACGAAGAGGAGAAATTAGCATAACAGCGGAACGAGCAGGCAGAACGGACCGAAAGACCACTCAGGAGATCGAAAGGGACCGGTTTGGAGGTGGCGGAGTTATCGTTTGGGGCGGTATCATGCTTGGTAGCCGTACTGACCTCCACATCTTCCAAGGAGGTTCAGTCACTGGTGTCCGCTATTGTACTGAGGTTTTCCTGCCTCACGTGCGTCTGTTTAGAGGTGGTGTGGGTCCCGAGTTCCTCTTCATGGACGACAACGCTTCACCTCATCGTACAGTGGCTGCCGCAGAGCTGTTGGAGAGTGAAAATATTCAACGCATCGATTGGCCCGCAAAGTCCCCGGACCTAAATCCAATCGAACACGTGTGGGATCTTCTCGGGAGACGCTTGGCAGCACGTCACCAGCCGCCAGCAACGATTCCGCAGCTGCGATTGGCGCTACAAGAGGAATGGGCCGCAATGCCTCAACAGCTCCTTGACAACCTCGTCCTCAGCATGGACAGACGTTGTAAATCCTGCAACGCAGTCAGGGGTGATCATATCCCCTACTAAAGACTGGATTTTTCTTGGCAGCCGCCTGTCACATGGACGTTTGTTTCTGTCCTCTGTCCAGTTGTGCTCGAAGCTACCTTTTCAATAAAGTGCCTTTGTATCCTTTTGATTCCTTGTTTGGACGGTTTTGCTCACTTGTCCCATATTCTTACATTTTAGGGATCTTATGGTATGGTTTGAGTCGATGTGGAGCACTTCTGCACGACGTTACATTCGAAAAACCGTCTCGTCCGTAATTTTTGCACGCCAGTGTATCAGGATGTAAAGAAAGTTTCCGGAAAAACTAGGTATATGGCGTGTGTAATGCAAGATACTGCAGGCTTGCGGTCACGTAAACATTCCGAAGTCCTGTGCGCGAAAGAATAGATTCTAATGACAGAACGTACGCTGTTGTGGTGAAGATTAGTTGCACGTGGCGACGATAAGATAGATGGTGATATCGAAGGAAGGCGTGCTTGCAATATTGCTCTATGAATATCTGAATGACGTGAAAGCACTTGGAAAATTGCGAAACGCGCTTGGTGACATCATTGGACAGAGTACTTGCAATGACTGGTACGGGAAATTCGAAAGTGGTGTACGGGATCTGTCTGATGCGCCCAGAAGTGGCAGACCCAGTAAGGTTGAAGATGATAATCTTTAACACAAGCTACCGACCAAGCCTGATGCAACACTATGGGAACTGGCAGAGGAACTAAAGACTTCCCATGCGACCATCAACACCAGACTTCGGAAGTTGGGATATTTGTGTAAACTGTGCAAATGGGTACTTAATGCTTTGTGTGACCAGAATAGGATGCAACGCTACTCCATTACTGTTGATCTGCGTGAAAGAGAAAAATGGGAGGGCTTTTCGCATCGGTTGGTCACGGGTGACCAAAAATGGGTCACATACGTGAATGTTATGCGACAAAGAGCGTGGACCAAGCAAGAACAACCCCCACAGAAGGTCGCTAAGCCAGCCCTTCATAAGCTGAAGGCGAGGCTGAGTTGCTGGTGGGTCGCGGTGTTATTCACTATGAACTCTTACCGCGGAAAAATACAATCACAGCGGATGCTTACATCCAACGATTGGACAGTCTTCATGCTACATACACTGCAAGAAAAGTGCCCAGCGTTCATTAACCGCCATAGAGTTGTTTTTCACCAGATAACGCTCCTCCACATGCCGCTTTACGGATCCAGTAAAAATTGCACGAGCTGCAATGTGAAATATTGTCGCAACCCCCGTATTCCCTGGACCTTGCCCCGTTCGACTTTCATGTCTTGTCGAATTTTTTCGCTGAGAAAAACTTTGAAGGGATGACTTCAACTCCCTCTCGACAGACTTCTATTGCAATGGGGTATTTCAACTCCCAGACAGGTGGAACAAGGTCATCAATTCCAATGGAGACTACCTGGACGATTAGGTTAAGTGTTTTATACGATTTTTTAACCTTGAAATACATGCTTCTCCATTTTCCGGATACTTTCTTCACAACCTGATATTATGCACTTGTATTTATAGTTACAATTCAAAATAGGTTTTCATTTCAAAGTTCAGTTTCGTTTTCTGGTGTATAACATTCAATGAAACTACTAATAACGCGAAATCAATGCCATGGCGACGGACATCTTTGATGCTTACTCTACGTACCTGTCTTGGCTGCACCGCGGAACATTACCTTGAATCACTACTACTACTACTGCCGATATTGCTGCAGAATTCACAACTCCGCTGGCGAGAGTGCCAAAAATTGATACAGGTTTCCCCGATATCCGAAAGTAGAGCGTTCATATGAAACCTTTCGTAAGTCGAAATGGCGTAAAGCGAAGGAGCAATTACCATTAAATGTATATAGGAAAAACTTTCGAGCGTTCCCATACCCAAAAAATAACCTACCAAATAACACATAAAACCTAAAATAACACTAACATATAGCAGAAGTAGGAATGAATGACAAGTACACAACCTACATAAAGTTTAAATTCCACTTTCATCACCATCGTCCAGTGCTTTCTGTTGTAGCTTATTAAAACGACTGACTGATTTCTCCTTTAAGTAAAAGATAACTTAACGGAAAACCACGCTTTGTACACCCATCAATCCGCTCAAGCAATCAGCTTTCCATTTTATCCATTATGGATGCCGACTAAAAGAGACCACTTTGCTACTAGAAGAACCAATGGCAATTTCGGCAGCTTTGAAGATTTTTCTCTCTGCGTGTAAATAGTATGAATGCCGGAAAGTTCAACTCACGCTGTGACGTACCTGCCAGCAGGACGCACACGACATAAAGGCAGAACGAACGTCCGCGTAGCTCAATTGGTAGAGTGACTTATTCCGGAATGAGAGGATCCGGGTTCGAGCCCCGGCGTGGACAAATATGACGGAGAAATTTACTTCGTTATAATGGCGCTCGAACTTTCCGGATGACCCGGCCGTTCAAAATCTCGCAATGGTGTGATGTTCTTTCCACACCGCGAGATAGGAAAAATAAGAGAAGAGAATCCCTTCTCCAGCGCTTCGAAAAAAAAAATGTTTGATGTTGCATTCCACACACCAAATTGACTGAGAGTTCTCAAGTGCACGTTCTACGGCGGATGGCTACCTGCAACGATCCATAGTCACGACTGACCCGTGGGCCATGCCCCCGGCCCTCTTTCGGAGGGGGTGACGTACCTGCCAGCAGGACGCACACGACATAAAGGCAAATAGCAGTCAGAACGAACGTCCGCGTAGCTCAATTGGTAGAGTAACTTAGTCCGAAATGAAGGGACCCGGGTTCGAGCCCCGGCGTGGACAAATATGACGGAGAAATTTACTTCGTTATAACGCATAATGCGTTTATTTCGTTCACCACGATAGAAACGCTTAATTATGTCCAGTTTTACGCTAAGCGTAACACTCTTATGAGCTTATCTTAGGCTTTTCTGATACCTTAGGACACATGTTGCTAACGGACGCACAAAATAAATTGAGATAAAGCACAGACACAGTTCAAAGCTATGGTGGATTGATGCGGAGTGTAGTTCCCGATAAAGGAGCTTGGCGGCGCCACTCTCGCTGATACTTTGTGTTTTTTTAAGTAAAATATTTCTGGTATGATTCTAAATTTTTTTTAAGTTACATTTGTATGCAATCTAAGTAACTATTTTCACACAACAAATGAATGCACGCTGTCTAACTATTTTATATACATTAAAATAATTACATATTTTTACATCCTATGCTTGCGATCGATTATAGGAGAATCTTAATGGCAAGCAGTTAAAAGGTGAAAAGCAAATCCAAGAGAAGAGGTTAGTGCTTCTTGTGAACAATCCAAGAGACGAGAACGTTAGTGCTTCTTATGAACCTGGAAATGAAAAAGGAAACCGATAGGCTGAGGAAAAGGGATCGTAAAGCGGAAGCTAAAATCGAAGGGTGGAGACTGAACGAAGAAAAATGTAGGGCAGCTTTCAAGTACAGACCTTCCCTAGAGATAAGAACGAAGGAGCTGGAAAGATACTGAGAAATGGTGGGTGCAGAATGGTCAAGATGTAAGGCTGAAGAAGTAAGTTGATTCTGAAAATCGCTGAGAAAAACAAAGAAATCTAATGGCGGGGCGGAGTACAGCAGAACGGGAAGAAAAAAGGAAGAATACGAACCAAAAAAACTAAGGTCTGCAAAAATCCTGGAAAGCAGCTAGAAAGTTCTGCAGAACAGAGCACTACTAGTTTTTAAAACGGTAATGAGACATGCAATGCCACACAGCGCTCAGACTGCGTCAGTGAATGAGGAAAATACGCTAAAAGGTGCAGAAATGAGATGCTCAAACGAATGTGTGAGGTGTCACCAGGAAGTGAAGTTATGCAATAGCAGAATTTTTGTTTCTTTTTTTTTTTTGATTGGAAGTTTAACGACCACTGTGAGCAACTCAATGGGCTATAAGCGGTCGCCCGTCCCTAATTTAGGGCCATTGGTTCCAGGGAAGGGAGAGAGCCAGTGCCGTAAGACAAACACAACATCCATGCCTCACCGGGATTCGAACCCGGACCCCTTACGGACGAATGATCAGAGGCCATCGCTTACCGAAATTTAGATGGCCTGAGATACAACGATGTTTTCGTATGAACACGTTTAACGAAGAGTTTTGAATAAGGAACCCACCTGGAAAGCGAAGCAGCGAGAAACCTAAGATAAGATAATGACCGGCTTTTGAGACAACGAATGATATGAAGGAAGAGAATTGAGATTATGTATCTCGTTTTCGGTCATTACACAGTGATAAAAGAAAAGATGTCTTTCCCCCACCTCCATTCCCTATGCAACAGAATGAGACTCCTGAACTGCATGCTGTCGTCTCTACAATGGTCATCCGACAAAATCTAATGGAAATCGTAATCATTCACGACGTCCAATGCATGGGTTGCCTCTGACAGCTCGCCACCGCCAAGTACATGTACTGTTGCGAGAGCCTTGTTAAAAGAACGACATCAAGTCCTCATCTCTGATGAGTCAAGCTTCTGTTAGAATGCTGATTACCGTATAACGGCATGGTGTCGCCAGAGTCAGAGGGGGGATCCAACGTACGTTCAGGTACCACGCTGTCCGTATCATCGGAGGTACAATATGGAGTGCCGTAAGTGTAGTACGACACACGATCGCCTTCGGCGTTCTGCACAGAAACGCTCTCAGCAAAGCGATACGTAGATGACATTCTGAAACTCCACTGCCTGCTCTTCCTTTGCTGCATCTTTAACGCCTTTTTCAAAATGGGCGTCGCCCTGTAGTGACTACATGGTGTCAACAGGGGTTGCGCTGCCGATCGCCATCTTCGCAATTTGCGAAAACGAAATCGTTTTGGCGATAGAAAAAATGCATTGGCGATTAATTTTTCATAGTGTTAAAAAACTTTGTGAAAACAAATTGAATTCGGCGAAAACTTTAGAAAAGCCAGCGCAACCCCTGGTTGTCAACACCCTACCTTTTCTAGCATATTTCCCCCTATTGAGCTCATCTGCGATATCTTGGGACGTGGTATCTGGCGGTTTCTACATTCAGCCCAGACACGTACGTGTCCAATTGGAAGAAAAATTAAATGTGCCACAAGAGATTGTTTCGAACGGCATCCGTATACATCGATATCACAACGCCTTGCTGCGTGTATCGCCAGTAATAAGGGGCATATCCCTTAAACAGAAAGTCAGGAGGCAGCATCCATGTCACGGTGCGTCATTCAGATATATACCATATTCCTGTGCCAAATCCATGAGCATAATTTCATTTATCCATCTACCATTATTTTCTGCATGTAGAGTAAAATATTTCTGTTGTTCAACTCTTTTTTGTGTTTGCTGCGGGGTTTTAACACGACTACTATGAGCAACTCTTTGGGCTATATGCAGTCGTCCGCCCCTAATTCGGGACCACTGGATCCAGGGAGAGAACAGAACCAGTGCCATGAGATAAAGAACACCACCTTTTCCTCATTTCGAACAAACGGTCAAAAGCCACCGTTTAGACTAGGGGGTGCGCAACCTTTTTTTTTTTTTTTTTTTTTTTTTTGATTGGAGGTTTAACGACCACCGTGAGCAACTTAAATGGGCTATAAGCAGTCGCCCGTCCCTAATTTAGGGTCAGTGGTTCCAGGGAAGGGAGAGAACCAGTGCCGTAAGACAAACACAACATCCATGCCTCACCGGGATTCGAACCCGGACCCCGTTCGGACGAATGATCAGAGGCCATCGCTTAGACCACTGCGCCACCGGGGCGGCGCGCAACCTTTGGGTCGGGACCCTTTTCGGGGTCGCGTGGGCTTGTTAAGGGGTCACCACATTTTTTTATCTTATTATTATTATTTTTTTATGGAAAATGGAGTGGATACCAAAAGAATACGATTGGAATTAGATAATATGCAATCTTTGTAATCCTGAACTATCATTAACAACGAACAGTGCTCTAAATGTGTCATTTGCTCAGAAATACTAGCTAATGAGACATGAAGCCTACTAAACTTAACCCTTTCTGCCCTGATGGTACTGAAGAGTATCACGTTGGTCTTTTTGCCTTTACGGACTGAAAATATCATCACTGCCGGACGGAACGGCCAAGTACCGATATAAGGAAGTTTGCACTTAGGTTACCAAATGGTTCGGCACGCAAACTTGCCTCGTTCACGTGCGAAACCGTTTGTAATGGATGCGTGCATGTGGCGACGGAAATACTGGAATCTGAGTAGTGCCCGCAAGTTTGTTTTTCTGTATGTTGCGGTTTCCTGGTCTAGGAATTTAGGGTTTTTTTCTTTTTTTTTTTTTTTTTTTTTATTGAAGGTTTAACGACCGCCGTGAGCAACTCAATGGGCTATAAGCAGTCGCCCGTCCCTAATTTAGGGTCACTAGTTCCAGGGAAGGGAGAGAGCCAGTGCCGTAAGACAAACACAACATCATGCCTCACCGGGATTCAAACCCGGACCCCGTTCGGACGAATGATCAGAGGCCATCGCTTAGACCACTGCGCCACCGGGGCGGCGAATTTAGGGTTTGATTGTATACACTTTCGTAAGTCATCTGAATGATACGTATTGGTCTGTTATTTTATAATACGCTTTGTGACACTAATAAAACTCTGCGGTGCTCAGAAGTAGCGCCACGACGTAGGCATACATACCGACGAATTATATATGATTGCAAATACATGCATATATATATATATATATATATATATATTCTATAAAGAAGATACCTAAGCAAAAAAATACATATATAATTTTGACTCACACCTAGTACAACATAGAAAAGGTTATGTATCTACCTGTGTGATCAAAAGGAAAAAAGGTAAAAAATAAAATAAAACAACTGAATGTAGAAGGTGTCGAGAATACTGAGCCTTGGCTTTATCAAGGACCAGCAAAAACTCTGCATTTTCTCACTTCCACAAAGACCTAGTTGGAAATGGGTTTCTGCAAGGCCATAGATGCAAGTAACATTCCCACCTAAAATAGTTTAAAAAATATATATATAAGTCATGTCCTCCTTAGAGTTGCATGACCTAGCACTAGTTAACATTTTCGCTTGCATCCATTAACCTTCCTGGCCCGACCCATACTCTTCATCTGTTACTATTAAACAGAGAGAAGAAGATTAAAGAGAACTCAAGCTGTGAGAGTGACATAATAATTAGAAATGATTTTCAGCCATAACGAAATTCCAAGTTCGTTTGAGAGAGAATTTAAACCTGAAAAACAATGCAAAAGAAATCCAAATTTTACATTGCAATTAAAAAAGGAAATGTTAATTTATAACGAACAGATTTTTGAAAGAAAACTTGAGTCTAAAACCCCCTACTCTACAACTTATGACAACACAAAAACGAGAATAAGTTAAAGATAATAATTAACTAAAGAAAACTTTGTGAAAGTTATATACCTTAAACAGTTAGTTGCAATATGTACAAAGTATTTCAGCAGTGCTTTAAGTGCATAATTAATTAGTATTAAGAACTTAACTACTTTGAAAAAACAGCGCATAGACAGCGCATAGAATAGTTAAAAACTACAAACTTAACTCTTCGAGCTACATTCCTGTAATTACTACTTGTTCTTGTGATGAACATAAAGAAACAGTTCACTATGATAAGAATTACAACCATATTATCACCGGAAACTTGAGTTTTGTAGAAAATGAAAAGCTTAGGAATTTATTAGAGTATGGCTCTAAATTCAGACCTTCCTTCACAATTTCCAAAGAAAGGATTCTTGAGAGCTTCACTCAAGATGTAAATAAATACATCATAAAAACCAGTTTAACGTACAATCAGCCTATTGAGGCCTTCGCAGAATGGAAATATAATATTATCAATAGCTTCACCGGTGAGTTGGCAGGTCTGGACTTTTGTTTCGACAGAAATCTCTTTTTCTCTGGAGAAGCTAAAAGGTCACTCTCCAAACTGCAAGACCAATTTATTTTTACCACTACGGATAAAGCTAGCAATAATTTTGCAATTATCTGTAAGAAGTTCTATTTTGAATTGTTAACTATGGAACTCAATAATAGAGTAACATACGAGCCCGTAAGTTATTCTACCAAGCAGTTAGAAAATCGGTTTAAGGCATTCTTCAAGAAACTTAAAATTCCACAAACTAGAAGATATGAGCCTGAATTTCCATTTCTTTTTGCAACGGTTAAGTTTCATAAGGATCCTGTGAAGTTCAGGTTCATAGCTAGTGGAGTAAGGAGTCATAAAAAGAAAATAGATCTTGCTTTTGAAGATGTCTTAAAGAAGGTTTTGAAACACATTAGAAACTGTTCTAACTTGATGTACAGAGATTTTTGGATAATTAATAATAATGCAGAAGTAATTTCTACTATACTCAAAGTTTGTCCCCTAGATATTAATAGTTATGATTTTGAAAACCTGTATACTAATCTGCCTCTATCAGATATAATCACTACCTTTAAAGAGCTGTATGCAGAATTTAAACTTAACCAATTTGTTGATGTAGGAACTTGGAACTCTTATCTCAATTGCTGCATAATAAATAACCATATCTTATATAATAATACTCTCTATAAGCAAGTGAACGGTATTCCAATGGGAACATCAACGTCCACGCATATCGCTAATCTATTCCTGTTCTTTAAGGAATATAAATTCATTAAAAATCACCCCACCTGCTCAGATAACTACCTTTACACTTTTAGATATATTGATGATCTGCTGTGTATCAATAATTCAGAAGTTATAGAGAGTGATTTTGATAATATCTATCCTAGCTCTCTTAACTTATGTAAAACCAACCACAGTAATCAGGAACTTGAGTTCCTAGACTTAAGCATTAAGCTCAACAGAGGTAACCCATCTATTAGCCTCTATGATAAAAGAGTTCATTTTCCTTTCAAAGTAATTAAATATCTACACTGGAATAATAACATTTCAACCAAAGTAATTGAGAATGTACTAATTTCTCAGGTCCTAAGAATTTCAAGAATATGCAGCAACAATTTGGACTTCAATTACAACATTAATATACTATTAGAATGTTTTCTAGAGAACGAAATTCCTTCTTCTTTCATCAAAAGAACTTTAAGAAAAATTATTCTGAATAATAGAGTAAGGTTGGCAGATCTGCTTTAATTTTCTACACAGTTAATAATATGATTCTGACCAATCAAAGCCGTAAGGAAGTTGGCTAGAGGATGCCTATTAACTACCTAAAGGAACCTTAGTGCTATGGATATGACGGTCCTATTAAAACAAAAAATTAAATAATATAAACAAAATCACAAAAAAAAGCCTAAAAATCCGTTTATAAAAGAAAATAAAAACAAATAAAAAAGAAAACTAGTTATTCATCACTAGGATAGCTATACTAAAAATAGTAAAACCAACATTAAAATTAATAAGATTCTGATTAATCTATAGAAGCTCACTAAGGTGATTTAATACATGCAAAGATTATTAAATAAACTGCTCGTGTATTTTATAATATTTCTCATGTATTCTGGAGAGTTAATTCTGCTCTTTCTGATCATACAGATCCACAGTCTTATGTTTATATATTTTTTTTTCTCTGGTTAAAATCTCCGCGCGTTGTTTTCTTGCTGTATGAGGAGGCCATCAGCCCCACCCTCACTGCCCCCAGCGTCTAGGGAGTGGCAGAAGAGGTCAGCCGTGTTCTTCTCTTGTGAGGAGAAAAGTTTTTGTAACACAAGAGGTAAGCTCTCTTCCTTGTTTTTGGGTCTAGGTTTTATAAGTTCAATGTTTGTACTTCATGTACCTTTTCTCTGTCGTTTTTTAGCTTTTCAACTTTTAGGCATTGATTTGTCTGTTAACATTTTTGCGGGTTTTAACTCTTTCTTTTCTTTGTAACTTTGAGCGTCTTTTGGGGTACCTAGGAACAGAAGATGGCTTAGCTTGTTCCTTTTCTATGCGCTGTCTATGCGCTGTTTTTTCAAAGTAGTTAAGTTCTTAATACTAATTAATTATGCACTTAAAGCACTGCTGAAATACTTTGTACATATTGCAACTAACTGTTTAAGGTATATAACTTTCACAAAGTTTTCTTTAGTTAATTATTATCTTTAACTTATTCTCGTTTTTGTGTTGTCATAAGTTGTAGAGTAGGGGGTTTTAGACTCAAGTTTTCTTTCAAAAATCTGTTCGTTATAAATTAACATTTCCTTTTTTAATTGCAATGTAAAATTTGGATTTCTTTTGCATTGTTTTTCAGGTTTAAATTCTCTCTCAAACGAACTTGGAATTTCGTTATGGCTGAAAATCATTTCTAATTATTATGTCACTCTCACAGCTTGAGTTCTCTTTAATCTTCTTCTCTCTGTTTAATAGTAACAGATGAAGAGTATGGGTCGGGCCAGGAAGGTTAATGGATGCAAGCGAAAATGTTAACTAGTGCTAGGTCATGCAACTCTAAGGAGGACATGACTTATATATATATTTTTTAAACTATTTTAGGTGGGAATGTTACTTGCATCTATGGCCTTGCAGAAACCCATTTCCAACTAGGTCTTTGTGGAAGTGAGAAAATGCAGAGTTTTTGCTGGTCCTTGATAAAGCCAAGGCTCAGTATTCTCGACACCTTCTACATTCAGTTGTTTTATTTTATTTTTTACCTTTTTTCCTTTTGATCACACAGGTAGATACATAACCTTTTCTATGTTGTACTAGGTGTGAGTCAAAATTATATATGTATTTTTTTGCTTAGGTATCTTCTTTATAGAATGTGAATTCTGAATTTTCAAAACTGCTGCGTTGCGCGTTTTGATTTTCAGGTTATTTTGCACCCTTCGTTTTAAATTCTAAAATTTTTTCCTTAGTCTTCAGTTTTGCTCTTTAGTATATATATATATATATATATATATATATATATATATATATATATATATATATATATATATATATATAGTATATGATGTGAATGTGGATTTTTTCCGTTACTCTCTGTGCCAAAAGATGTTCGTCTGCAGAACCTTGGATTGCATTGGCCCGAATTTGTTTCTAACAGGGGAAGATGCGAAATGTGTTCACTGAAGAAAATACAATCTAAACCTCATTCCAAGTGTGTTTGCTGCAAAGTCTTTCTTTGTTGTAATGAGAAAAAGAATTGTTTTGTAGAATTCCACTCAAAGCAAAATAAATAATAAGATATCATTTCTGATTTTCTTTTCCCTACCTACGGTCCTAGTGGTACTTCTGCGTACCATTAGTCAAAACACTATGACATATTATATAATTCACTCTATGAAAGCAAAAGCCGTTATACAGCTCCAAAGCAATGTACCAAACCATAAGTTTCCAAAAATTCATAGCCTCAATTAATTCAGGATAAAGGCACACATTAGTGCCACAGCCTCAATTAATTCAGGACAAAGGCACCTGCAGACGAAACACCCTCAATGTGTAAATAGGGATGTTAACTTTTTTAGGAGACAAGAAAAAGCCATGGGTATTCATTCAACCATCCATTATTAGTGTAAAGAGAGCACTGCAATATTTACTTCCTTTTGCGTCGACATACTTATGCGAAACTGCCTCACCACGATCAAGACCAAACACCGATGTAAAATAGAAGTTGAAGATTATCTCAGAGTGGCGATCTCAAGTATAAAACCAAGAATGGTGAGCACAATTCCCAAGATTCAAGCTCAAATTTCTCATTAGGATTGTCAAACAAAACAAAGGTTGTGTAGTTTTTTCCTCCCACAAACTGTTTTTATTTTTTGTTTCAATATTTCCTACATATTATTTCTAGTTAGATGAAATAGCTTGAAATTTTTAATTAATAAATGTAACTAATATTAGTGAATATAAAATAAAACTCTTTCAAAAATGCATATATAATTATAATGTTTAACCCCTTGTTTTATTTACATGGTGGCATGGCGTCTTCATAATAAAATAATTCTTTAGTGGGGTCGCACCCATAATTAAAAGGTTGCGCACAGCTGGCTTAGCCCATTGGGCCGTCGGTGCGGCTTGTAACTACTGCATTTCCTCTGAGAAACATGTCCTTCCTGGTAAGACGAATCCTGCACCTCTCTATGCTTCTTTGAGTAGACTATAGAAGTGCAACTTTCGAATGAGCAGACAATGAGAAATGGTAAAACACCCTAATTAAACACCTTCCTTTTTAGGATACGGAGATTAAACCTGCGCGTGCGGGTAGGAGCGGCAATTACATCGCAGATCGATGGCACTGACAAACAAACTGTTTTGAGCTGAAGAAAGTAAGGTTATAACTTGGCTTTCTGTCAAGGGTATCCCCTTTTTAATAATCCAACAATTTTTCATCTGTTGAGTTTCAGGGAGTATTGGGCATAACTTTCAAACAACGGAACCTAGCAGTTTCGTTGGAGTACTTGCATGCTAAAAATGCAACAATTATTTCCCGTTCTTGCGCAGCGTAGAATGTCGGCAAACGCTATCAAAAACGGTAACATTTTCACCGGCACTCTGGGAGGAAGCAACCCTTCGAAGCGAGAAGTCAAGATCGACAACCCCATCGCATGTAAAACCGGTTTTTAACGGGCGTGAAGAGACGGTGCTTGGGTTGTGTACGTCACACAGAAGAAAGCGAGCAACACACCAGAACACACAACAGCTTTGGCTGCTCACCTGCTGTCTTTAAAACTTCCGCTGACAAAGTGCGTAAATACAGTATATCGAATAGGAAATTACTAACCAGTCGAATATAATTGTTTAATTCAAGTGCGCCACATGAACGGTTGGAACAAGATATATATTTGCATTAGGAAAATGACAGAGTTTCGTAGTAGCATTTGTTTGATAACCGAATGTTTTTGCGAAGATTCAGTAACTTATACATATACGTACATACATAACAGTGAACTGTTTAGGATGTGTGTGTATATATATATATATCCTAAACAGTTCACCGTTATCTGCTACACAGAATAACATACAATAACGCACTCAAAAAATAACTGCGCAATGTGATTTTTTGATTTTGTTTTTTCTACATTATAATAGAAATGCTGATGAATTGTTAAGTTTGTTTCGGGGTTTAACGACTAACGTCGGCAAATAAGAGTTGAATAGGGTTAACCGTCCCTAATTTTGAGGCCATTTGGTTGCAGAAAGGGGAAAAGACAGCGCCATTGAACAATCGCACCACACTACCCATGCCTCATCAGGCACTCGAAGCCAGCAGTAGAGAAGCCCAACCCAACTCTTATTTGCTGCACGCGGGTTGGGCTTTTTTAAGTTTAGAGAACAAAGCAACGGGCCGGGCCAAGTCGACCCATTCTTTTTATCGCAATGGTAAAGAAAGAAAAATGTCGTATTCCCCGATTTCCTAGTCTGTTTAACTGTTTTGCTGGCTTTACTTACCTCCATGACACAGCCCAGGACGTAATCACAAAAGCAAGGAGAGACACTGACAGTGTTTTTACCATCTGTAGGTATTAAAGATCGTAACACCACTTTGGGGATTGTTGACAACAAAAAGATTCCAGAGTGTGTTGTGCAGAGTGGGGGACGGGGGTGTCTGCAGTGATGCAGGGTGTGCTTGTGTGTGTTGGTATGAGAGAGTGGGACGACATCGATTGTTTTTTCTGATCCCTAATCTGTATAGGGACTGAATTTTGTAGTGTTATCACTTGCTAGTACAGAGAAAAGGAGATTTTGAACGTGCTTATTCTTTTTTGTCTCTAGGTTATATTCTTCGATAATTGTTAAAGTTTGGTTAATATTTTTAGGCTTATACTGAATTAAATATTTTCAATGATATTTCATTTTTTCGTTATCACAATTTAATAAAATATAACAGAAAGACAAAAAAAAAAAAAACTCCAAATGGCACATCACGGGCCGGGCCTAAATAAGAGCTGCAACTGACGGGCCCGGGCTGGACCGAGAACACAAAATATGACCCGTGCATACAAGACCTCTAGCCAGCAGTGCTAAGACGGGCTGAGTTCTAACCCAAAGATGAGCCCAGGCTAAAAATGGGCTTGGGCAAGGACTCTGAATTGATTCCTTTTTTTTTTTTTTTTAAACAAATTTTAATGTGATCTAGCACTTAATTACACTTTCGAGTAAGTAAATGGAATTCTTCTACAACTGGGTCTGGGAGTAGAGCAGAGACTAAGGAGAACTATTTATTTTGGGATTGGTGAGTAAATGCCATAGCGCATTCGTGGATTTCTGCGGCGAAGGAAAAGATTCTTCAAAAACTGTAAATACTAGATACCAGCCTTCAAAATTTAATCCGTTCCTCCACGCAGCAGTCCCGAGCTAATTGTATTGAGCAAATTATTCAGATTGCACCAAACCCGATTTTATCCGACCCCCGGCCTCCGAAAATATTTCAGGTGGAAACGAATGGTCAAAGAAACTCCTGAGACTGTATTATAGAACCAGATGTCCCTTGATTTATTAAAAGGGGAGGAGAGAATGGAAGTCTGTAAGAAGATTTTTTTTTTTATATTGATGCCTAAACAGGTTAATCTTAGTTCCCGGGCTCTATCTTGCAATGTAAAATTCGGGCTCGGGCTGGAACTCAACACTGGAAGCCTGGTCCAACGCGGACGATTAGTCAGAAACCTACACATCTGACCACACGGCAACCGGAGGGTGACAATAAACAATTGACTGTTACTTTCTCTTCTGCACGTTATGACGCACATTTACGAACACACTGGCAAACTGAAAATAAGTTTCTCTTATTAATCACTCTCCAATCCCCGTATTCTTCAGATTAAATGCAACTACGCCACAATTGTCTTACGTTTTAATCACGAGTTGTCCAATAACATATAAGTGAGGGGGGATACGTACAACACTAACAAACTGAACTCAAGTTGTCGCAGTATCAAAATATACGGTTGCTTTCTCACCAAATCAGATGAGAAGTGATGACTTAGAAAAAGAGTAGAGGTTTACACAGTTCACTTTGCCTAATGAACTATTGGCAAAGCATTCCACTATGGCGATTCCACTTATTTGCACTTCGTATTATTCGCTTTGTATCATCCCGTGATTGTGACCTCCTAGTTCAAAATCTGGAAGAACACAGAATTCCCAATTCAGCGGTTTCCGCTGAGACGCAAAACTTTCGAGAATTTCGTTCAATCTATATTTAAAAAAAATAATGAATAATTCACAGATGGGGGGAAACTGCAATTAAGGTAAGATTACTGAAACGCAGATTGTTTCGCTCTTTTATAAATAATGTAGTGAATACCAAATGTTCCGAGAAAAAAAAAAAAAAAAAAAGCATATAGTCTCAACGATCTGTTTAACATCAAATCTACGTTTGTATTTCTCCATAACATTAAAAACTTGCATTTGATCATTTAACCGTCAGTGATAAGGAAGTTTTAAAGTCCTGGTTAACTGCTTAAGTGGCTGAAATTCATGAAATGGCTGTTTTTGCATGAAATTCGAGAGGTACTGGGGAAAAGAGGCGTGGTGTGTATTTGTGTTCATTATATTGGAGAGAGGACAGGGAAGGGGGAGGCAGCTTTGAGTTAGCCAAATTATTACAGGACAACCTGGAACAAAAGTAGCACTGCCCATTAACCAGGACAGGGTTTTGGAGCCAGTGGTCAAAAATGGGAGTCACGCCTTCTTCCAAAACCGACATGCACGACAGTAGAGCTTTCAACAGGATTCCGCACCTGCCCAAGTCAACCCAGGACTGACTTCAGGCGAATTTTCCAGACTTCATTTCTCCAGCTGATTGGCCTTCAAGCAGCCCAGACCTCAAACCATTGTACTACAAGTTGTGGTCCACACTGGAGGACATGGCCTGCAGAAAGAGATAACAGTATTGACAGTCTCAAACGCTCTTTGGTGCGGGCAGTAGCAGCTTTCCATGTGGAGACCCTGCGTAAAGCTATTGATGAGTGGCCACACAGACTAAAGAACTGTGTGAAGAAGGGGCAAAAGGATGCATTTTGAAAAGTGATTGGTGCCATGTAATAACAAGTGTACTACGTCATATCACAGGTATATTAAAATATCTCTAACTTTCTTTTGTTATTGTATTGAATACTTTGTAACAGTATTTATGATAAGACTAGGTATACCTTCGCCGCAAGGTGGCCGATGCTACTGAATTTAAAATAAATATTATTCCGTATCGTTGTTTTTAAAAATCCTATTGAAAAAACCTTTTTAATTGTTCGATACAATCTACCACGAAGGACACTTTGTGTACAGTTCTTTCAGAAATCAAATTAAAAAAATAATTTTTAAAACTTATTTCCACTCGCAATGTTGAGTGTTTTAATCTTTTAACCAGCTGGAACGAATTAACTCTGAGTCAGCAAACCTGGCTGCTGAAACGAGTGAACCTATGCATCAAAAAGCGCTCCTTTCCCCTTTATCTTTGCTTTTTAAAGTGGTCAATTAGGGAGATGACTGACTCTACTCCATTCCGACTGATTACCTGCTAAGCGGACTAAAATAATGGACAAGAACTAACGAGAGAGATGTTTCAGACACTCGTTTCTTCCCAGAGGCACGATGCCCGTGTCAAGGGCGCGACGAACCTAAGAAACGGGATATAAAATGTTTGAGTTACTTGTTTCTACCCAGTAGCATGACGTCTGTGTCAATGGGTCTACCGCTTCACCATCATGCCTTAGGTCGTGGAGTAGAGATGAGCACGGGCAGCCTTTTTAAAGGCCCGGGCCCGGACATTTAAAGACCTGATCCGGGCCGGGTTTAAACATTTGTCCAAATATTCCCTATGTGAATGCGGAAAAACTGACGCATATACTCCCATTTATATTTTTATCATCAGATAAGAAAGTCAGTGTTTTCCGTTAATGTCCACCCTGCACAGAGAGAGAGAGAGAGAGAGAGAGAGAGAGAGAGAGAGAGAGAGAGAGAGCGCGAGAGTATTATTATTATTATTATTATGTGCGTGATATTCAAGTAACAAAATGTCCTTCATTTTGTTTCCCAAGTGTAGTTAATTTGTTTACCTCGGCTACCCTTCATGTTTTCACCAAATGACCGAAAATGCCCATTTTTCAATTTTTCATACAGTAGCTTGCAGAACTTGAAATTTTTGTCGCCGGAAAACTTCATACTATCAGTTTTCATCGTATCCAGGAAAAAATACAAAGTTGTTACTTAAAACACTCACAGACGTTCCTGAGTAACGAAATGCACGCGATAAACAATAGTTAAGAATTTTAGGCGAAAAGCAAAAGACAAAAAACTGTAGCCTAACATCGTGTGCGTTTCCCATTGCGTTAGTTATAATTCGGTTAGCAGTGTTAAATGAAATTAATTAAAAAAAGTGAACGGGAAAATTAACGTGAGCCAGGGTTTTAGTCAAAGATTTGATATAACAGTCCGCCCGGGCCTGGATCCGTTTCCGGGCTTTTTATCATAGCCCCGGCCCGTGCTAAACTGTCAATGCTGACAATACGATGTAGAAATACATAACCCTCATTGTGCGGTACCGTTCAAGACGGTGGTTTGTATAGGCATATCTGTGCCACTGTTGCATTTCCATGAGATGATGCGCTGAACTCTGCGCCGACTAAGGATGTCTTACATGATGTTACAGAGAAGTGAAAGCAATCATTCCAACTTCCTTAAATAACTGGAGTTTAGCTCAGTCTGTTCATTTCCGGCAGTGACTGGGTTGCCGCACCGGTGGCCCAGTGGTCTAAGCGATGGCTTATGACCTATTCGTCCGAGATGGATCCGGGTTCGAATTCTGGTGAGGAATGGATGTTGTGTTTATCTTACGGCACTGGATCTCTCCCTTCCCTGGAACCAGTGGCCCTAAATTAGGAATGGGTGACTGCTTATAGCTCACTGAGTTGCTCACGGTGGTCGTTAAGCCCTTAATAATAATAATTATATAATAATAATAAAAAGACTGGGTTGTACTGAGCGGTGTTTGTTTTAGGAAATATACAGACTTTAAAAAAAGACTTGCACACTGGGGTAAAGTATCGTCACCGATGGCGCATATTCTGGGCTAGCTGCGAAGCACAGGGTATTTAAATACTTAAAAAAATATCATATAAAACAAGCAAATTCAACTATCAGGTGGGGAACCTTTTCATGTTGGAAGGCCGCATTAAGTTTGCTGTAATCTAACAAAGCCGCATTCAAGAAACTGCAATTAGATGTACTTCGAAATGTACATTATTTTTTAGAAATCTTGCTATGTACTAACTTCAAAATATTAAAAAAATGTTAATTCTAAAGTTAACAAGTCTTTCAATGACTTTGTTGTGACTGCTTTTTGTTGGAAAGCATTTGAATATTTGGTTGCAACATGGAGGTCCGACCTCTTAGCTGATCCTCTAGATAGGTTTCCGCCATTTGTGACTTTAATTTGTGTCTTGATTTGGATTAAGTAGGAGAATGTAGATTCGCAGCAATAAGTGGTTGAAAAGCAAGAAAGCATTTTTCGTGCATGTTGCCGAAGGCGTGGGTATTCTATTGCATTTTTCTGTATTTCAACTGGATCTTTCTTAGCGACAAATAAGGACTTCAAAATGTCATCTTCCGAGAGCTCAATCAATTCCATCTGTAGTTCTTTAGGAGCCATAGAACGAAATCATGAGCGTACCAGGTGTCAAAATAGCCCTTATGACTTACTTAATGTTTTAATTGTGGCCGTCAGTCGGGAAGCCTTACGTCGTTGAATCGTCTTTTACTCTTTGGTATTTTAAATACGGTCATTTTAAGATTAAAACAAAAGGATTTATTCTGCAAAATTTGGATTCATTCAAAAGGCAGCACTTAATTGCCTAGAAGCGCGCAAGTGGCCTTAAGGCCGCGGTTCCTCATCCCTGACCTGGACTATGAGCATTGTCTCTCAAACAACGGCAGCCAACCTAACCGGCAAGCATGTTTCTAAGTATGCTGGCGGATGTCGCAACCCTGCCAGCCAAACACACCACAGCGTTTCCATGACAACGAGGTAGGTCAGGATGAAGGAATACTTACTGTATGTATGCATTATCAAGTCTTCACTGAGTAAAGCGATACTCTCTCGTGTGTCCCGCTACCTCTCATGAAATCACTTGTTCTGAGCAATCAGTTTTATTTGTGTGTAATTCGTACGTGTTAATAAATTAAGACAAAGTGATATCATTAATGAACTTTTGAAGATGACCCGGAACATAAAAATGATAATTACAAAAAATACTTGTGGTTCACTCGTCTGAATGATTCAAACTGTATTTACTGTTGGCAAGTGTTAGTTTGCCCCCCCCCCAATAAAGCAGGCTCTTGGGATACAACCGATATGTAAAATATTTTTATTACCTTCGGAAACAATATTGTCAATACGTCAAGTAATTATTTCTCTTATTTTTCTCTCAGAGTTCAACGACCACTCGTGAGCATCTAAAGAAAAAGGAGTCGCCTGTTTCTGAATAATTTTTGTTTTGAGAGTTTAACGGCCACCATGAGTGCAACCAGAAGTTGCTCATCTCTAATTTATGGCCACTGGTTCCAGGGATGGGACAGAGCAATTCAACAAGCACCCACACCTCGTCCGGGACCACCTCGGACGAAGGCCAGAAGCCAGCGCCTTGAATCATTCGGCCACCTGAGCGACGTCTAAAATTTCGGGCAACTGCTTCCAGAAAAGAGCAGAACCAGAGCTGGGAAGGACAAACACACTGACCATGCCTCACTCGGGCCAAACTCCGACAATTAGCCAGAAAGCCCGTGCTTCTTTCTGCACTCCGCAAACACGTTACTTTTTCGCCATCGATAAGTTTGTAAGTTAAAACTGCCAGAAAAGATTTGTGATGAATCCTTTAAACGCTGTGTTCCGTAAATGTGACGGAACAGTTTCAATAGCTCTCTTTCAAATAATCGCATAAGAGATCTTTATCTTGAAGGAAGAGACAGAGAGCTGAAAACCATATATAAGGGCAACATTTTTTAAGGTAAAAAAAACAATTATTTTATACATGTTAGCAAATCAGTATGATTCAGCTATTGCATCAAATGCTTGAATATAGATTTTTAAAAGTGCTTCAACTATTCGAAGGTAATTCAAAAGTCATTTCCGTTTTTAAGAGTCGTCCTGTGTCAGGCAATTACTCGGTGAGCATGCGTTATTCAGATAAGAACAACGCATGACCGGAAAACCGGTATCATCTAGTTGGCATAAATAGGAGCACACGCTCTGCCATGACTTATTGGAAAATTTTCTCCTGTAAAAAGCTATGGACGATAAATACAGGATCCGAGTGCTGTTACGGTTTTTCATTAAAAACTGCTGCAGCGAGGAAAATTTGTGCTGTGGAAGGTAAAGGAGCAGTGTCTGAAAGAACGATAAGATTTTGGGTTCAGCGATTTGAAAATGCGATTTGAAAATGGGCACTGCAGCATTAAACACAAAGCATGTTGTCGTAGACCTTCGACGGCGAATTCTGAAGCTGTACGTCAAGTCAAATCCGTGCACAATCACTAGACATATGTCAAATGAGCTGGGAATACCACAGCCCACACTTGTTCGCGAACTGCACAAGCTCGGCAGGACGCACATAGGCTGTTTACAAGTACCCCATGAACTGAGTGCTGCTCAAGCTCAGCGACGTGTGCATGTGTGTCGCCCATTGCTGGAAAATCCCCTGGACGACCGTTTTTCTTTAGGGGAATTGTGATATGCGATGAAAAGTGGATATTTTTGCGGAATCTTGACATGAGAAAACAGTGGTTAGATCTAAAAGCCACCAGAACCGGTCCCAAAAAGGGGACGATTTGAGCACAAAGTTATGCTATGCGTATGGTGAAACTTGGTTTCAGATGGCCGAGGCATTAATGCGCAGCTGTACTTTGGCCAGTTCGAGCGGATGTATGCTGCTTTAAAGACGAAAGTACCCTGCTCCTTGCTCATCGTAACCGGTCAACTAAGAGAAAAAATACGGGAACTGGAGAATTTTGAGCTGATGTCCCCGCCATGGTTATAGTCTGAATCTTGTGCCTTCGGACTACCACTTATTCTGGTCCATGGCAATATTTTCTACGTGGAAAACACTTCCAAAAACATCCACGATGTTGAACCAAGACTTTTTCGCTTCGAAACCAAAAGAATTTTTTCGCAGGGGGATTCAAGAAATCCAATGGTATAGGATCACCGAGTACCATGTACTCTATTTCGAAGATTAAACTTTTACGTTTTTGCACTTATACACGTTTCCATCAACCATCAGAAAACGGCAACGGCTTTTGAATCACTCTGGTAAAAAGGAAATTTTGTTAATAGCGTAAACTTAACGCATTACAATTTATGTTCCTGGAAAATAAAACATTACTTTCTTTTTATTTTGTTTCGACACCCCCTCACTCATGTAAAAGGCTGGGACCACGTATGCCACTACAGGTTGAAGCACATTACACTTAACTCGAGCAGTAAGGACGCAACTACGCGCTCGCCTTCAGCGCTACTTAACGAAAGTACGAATATTATTGCTATCCGTGCTTAAAATTATTTTGTTAAATCCAAAAATGTCCACAAAGACAAAAAAATAAAGAACTACACTGACCTCCTAGTTTTAGCATGAAAACACTAAAACCGTGTATGAACTCATAAATCGTCCTGCCCCCCCCCCCCCTTTAAAAAAGTAATTCCGAAGCGCGGAATACGGTCTGTGAGATGCAACAATAAAATTACGATCGCCCTCCAAAAGAAGTATCACTTGATTAATGAAACCTGCACTGGCTGGTTTGCAACTACTTCGTGCGAATTCTACTTCATTACTTAAACGTAAGGTGGGTAATCTGGGCCCACGTGTTTAACTGTGTCACTAACAGCATTTTATGAACTACCTTCGCCATTGTTTCGCGACTAAAATATTCCTTCACTAACGACGCGCCGTCAGAAATCACGAAATAACAGAAATCTGAAATAGAAATTCGAGCATTTTTTCTCCTGATCATCAAAGCGAATGAAAAACCTTTTTGAAAGAATTTTAAGGGGTTTTTGTTTTTGCTTTGTTTATTTCATGTCTTGGTACCATTTTTGTAAATTCGTTTTTACCCAAAAAACAGAAATAAAATGATTAATAAACCAAAAAAAAAAAACATTTTTTTTTCCAATAATTTTAACTCAAAACTGCATTACATTTATTCACTTTTTTAATTTTAGTGTTCAGAAGAACTCTGGTAATAAGTGGCGCTACATTACTGAATCCGGTTATTCAGCGTCATTACTTACGAGCGGGCGGACGGTCCGATCATGATCATATATATACAGAGGGTTTTAGGAAGGGATGATGATGATCATATGTAGAGGATTTTAGGAAGGGAGTGTCTGACCCCAGGTCTTAAACAACCCTTAGAAATAAAAAGCTAGGAGATTTGAGCTAGAGTGACCGATAGGAAAGTCACACGGAAGCGAGGTAGAAGACGCCCTTATTTACTACCGGGGGCCAGTACCCGGGGGCCGACGGCTTAATGTGCCCATCAGATCAGATCAGATCATATGTAGAGGATTTTAGGAAGGGAGTGTCTGACCCCAGGTCTTAAACAACCCTTAGAAATAGGAAGCTAGGAGATTGGGCTTGAGTGCCCGATAGGAAAGTACTCGGGGGCCGACGGCTTAATGTGCCCATCAGATCATATGTAGAGGATTTTAGGAAGGGAGTGTCTGACCCCAGGTCTTAAACAACCCTTAGAAATAAGAAGCTAGGAGATTTGGGCTAGAGTGCCCGATAGGAAAGTGACACGGAAGCGAGGCAGAAGACGCCCTTATTTACCACCGGGGGGCCAGTACTTGGGCGGGCGGTCCGACGAACGGACCTACCTTTTTATAGTTATCGGGATATTTCCCCCCAAAAAAAGTTACACTAACTTTCATGAAAACTTCTTTGTTTGGGGTTTAACGACCACCGTGAGGAACTGAATGGGCTACAAGCAGTCGTCCGTCCCTAATTTAGGGCCACTGGTTCCAGGGAAGGGAGAGAGCCAGTGCCGTAAGACAAACACATACATCCATGCCTCACCGGGATTCAAACCCAGACCCATCTCAGACAAGAAGCCAACGCTTAGACTACACCACCGGGGAGCTATGAAAACTTCGGTGCGTAACGTTGACAAATTAACAACAATAATAAAAAAAATGCTGATATAATGCGAACTTTTCAGGCTTGCTCTACCATGCTACATTAAAACCTGCAACTACGCGTTACAATAACACCTTTTTTTCTTTACAATCTTCTATTTCACATACCAGATAAAAAACTTATGAATTAACATTAAAAAAATTTTATCACCCATTTTTAGCCTTCTTTTTTCTACATGGTCACAGCACGATTTTGAATAATTTTATTTTGCCTCCCAGATGACACTTCAAAGTGCCAGCAGCTTAAAACCGACAGGTATAATCATGAAAATAAATATTTTTTGGGGGGTGGGGGGAGGGGGAGACAACGTTGAAATTCTGACTCTTAATGTACACTTACGCGCAGATCAGCAAATAAAAAATAAAAATAAAAGAAATTGAGCAACTAAGCCAAACGTCCAGTCAAGTTAGCCATAACCTAATCCAAGTTTAAGCAGCATTGTAATGATGTAGCTGATGCCCCGAAAATTTCACAGACTTAATTACGACAGCAAGGCTTCTAACAATAAATAAGAACGCCGGGTCTTAACGTGTGAAATGTTCAAGAAAAGTATTATTACTCCTTTTGGTAATCGCAGAACGATCAACAGAGAACTAATTCCTGTGATGTTGCTGATTGCTTTACCTTTTCGTAAAAAGAACGTGTACATATAAACACAGACATATATATACATATATAACAAAACAGGGCACGTACCTTTGTCGAAGCTGCCACACAGCACTTGAGAATAGTGATGACTCCTTACTTACCGGAAGCAGCAGTGATGCATTCCATGGCATCTGTCGTTCTTGCTCTGCTTACAAAAAAAAAAGAATACCTGGAGAATTTTTTTCTTCCTTTTTGCTGCCATTACCATACTGAACGTGATGTCGTATATTTCGAATGATGTTTTTACTTTTTTAACGCTTTATACTAAATATAATAATTTCAATAAATAGTGGCAGCACCTTTTTCTCTTTTTACGTTCAAAGGGAATTCTGCTTTATGGTAACAAACCATATCCGATTACTTGGCATTAACTAAAAAAATATATGATCAAAATACAGATCATGATTAATAAAAACTATGCACCTACCTGTAACCATGCCCATCAGATTTCTGAATAATGACTGCTTCTAGCTGAGTCACAGAAGAAATACTGGTAAGAACAGCTTGTGTTTCAATCATTTAAATATTCACTTCTTTAGAAAAGTTCTTCACACAAAACTTTCTGAAAACATTTTCTGACATAAACTACATCAAAGCTTTTCATCGTTAGACCACACACTATAGAATTCTAATCGAGTTACGTGTTATTTCTGTTCGTTACCTTTCTAATTACTCCTTCGACAGCAGTTTCAGGTCATTCTAAACAGGACTGTTTTCTAACTTTTTCTCACCAGAACAATGTTTGTAAAAATCATCTTTTGCTTTACTACTGTATTTTTTTATTCGATGAACTCCCGAATTTTTAGAACCTCATGAACTCAAGTTTCGTTTAAAAACTGAACTCTCGTATAATTTTCAAATTTGGAACTTTTCGATTTCTACACGTCAATAGGCGTTTAGTTGTATTTTGTTTATTGTTGTTATATTATTTCTTTATTTGTTTTGCGCATGTATTGTTTCTTGGCTAATAAAGTAATGTTTGAACTCCTTCCGACAGCAGCTTCTTCAGCGGCAACGAACACACGACTTCACTAAAAATGGCTCTCTTATTGTTTGTATTTTTTTCTGTAACAGTTAATGAGTAAATACAAATAGAACACGTAAATGCCTAAAAGGAGTCTTTCACGCAGGAAAAAGAAATGAATTTACTTCTGTTTTTATTTATGGGCATCAACGCACACGAAACAAAAACAAAAAAAAGATTTTTGAATGTATACAATGTAATGTTCGAAAAGGCCAAAAACTAAACAAAAGATAGGAAAGGTTTTCTTCAAAGAAATGAAAAAATCTACCTAAATGATGAATACGAAATTGAAGAAACTACATGTGAACTGTTCGTACATTCCATCAAATAAAAACAACTGAAAATAAGTTGTTTCTTTCAGCTCTCACTTACGTGTTACCATTGAAACTACAGCTGCGAAGTTCAAAAAATTTCTGGCGCATTTTGAAGTTACAAAACAGCAGATGCTGGACAAAATAATGGAAACACCTGCTACAAAAGTGCTGCTTTTGTAATGGCTCATTTACTTATGAAAATGCAATTGATTGTGTGCGTGTGTGTTCTTGCAAGTAGTACAGTTAAATACCAAGAATGTAAGCACTAGTATCTTTAGAGTTGATAAAAAAATCTTGCATGACACGGATCCGTCTGAATTCCAAAGAGAGCGAATTGTTGGAGCCCTTTAAGCCGGGGGTATTGTGTCAAACCGTGGATCTGTTGAATGTATTCAGGGCCACTGTATCGAAAGTTATGACTGCATTCACCATGTCCGTAAAAACACCCGATAGGACGAACTGTGGCAGAAAATCGAAGCTGACAGAGAGAGATCGCAGGGCAATGAAACATTGTATTCCATGAACACGCAAAAATATCTGCACAAATTAATGCGAGTCTCAGCAATCTAGTAGTATCTAGCAAAACAGTTCGCACGGGACTTCATAAAGCTAAAATTTATGGTAGGGTTGCTATTATCAAGCCACTTCCTTACTGTTACTAATAATACATTAAAGGAGGATGTCACGAGCACAAAACCTGGACACTGGACGATTGAAACCATAAGATATGGTCAACGAATCATCATTCACACTTTTCCCAACTTCGGAGAGAGTTCGCGCATGGCGATTGCCGACAGAAACGCTTAATCTCGACGGTCTGGTGCCAACTGTCAAACGTGGTGGAGGATCAGTATTGGTTTGAGCAACGATTTCTTGATATCCTTTAGGTCCTTTTATCACCTTAAACGGACGAGTTACAGTAACTGTATACTGTGATGTGTTCTGGGTGACCCGATTTATCCCATGGTACGTACAATTAGTTTGCCGTGAACGAAGCCATCTTTCAAGACAAAAAACCAGATGTGTCCATTCTTGGTTTGTGGAGTATCAAAATGAAGTTAAACACCTCACACGGCCTGCACACTCATCAAACTTAAGTAATACGCAGTCCCTGAGGGTAGAATTGGAGAGAAGAAGAAATCATCTACCATCGTCATTCAAAAGAAGCTTGAGACTTTCCTCCATGAGGAATGGTCTAATGTGGTCTCTGAAGACTCTTCACGACTTATTTGAATCTATTCCATGTAAAAAAACAAGCAAAAGGTGGTCCAACGCTCTATTAAAGGATGCCAGTAGCTCTTCTCACAGGTGCTTGTAAGAGAAAGAATCGATGCTTGCTATATACTAAACTGAATGTTCAGGATGTTTACCAAAAGTCGCGACTCACTTCGATAACTCAAAAATGAATTGGAGTAGAAAAACAAGAGTCGGCGGGTATTGATATGAGACAAAATGATCTATTTAAGGGATATGTGAATGACCCAAGACTCCTTAATTGGGGGGAGGGGGCGGAGAGCTACCAAGTAAACAAAGCCAGTTAGGAAAAAATCCAATTAAGAATTTGTACAGCGTACTCACCGTAGTGACTTTTTAATCGACTTGTTTGCGTGCTGAAGACATGCGTTACTTACGGGGTGTGTTTGTGGCAAGACACGCTCTGATCTCGTGAGGACCGAAAATGTGTTGCACATGTGTAATGTGATGCAAAATGTTGTTAGTAAGGTGGAGACTAACATTCTTAGGAGGTTTGGCCATGTTGAAAGAACTTGAGTGATGAGATGCTTACTAGAAGAATTTTGTCAGCCCAAGAGGCAGAAAGAAAGGTAGAGGAAGGCTAAGGAAATCATGGGAGGTCCAGATTCAGGAATGTGTGCATCAGAAAAAGATAATGAGTGTGAAGTACATAAGGTCTTGTGTGCGACGTGTGATGGATGTCAGTGAAGCTCGAGTTGTATGCGAAGATGTCTGATACAGCAACAGTACGTAAATTCTAGTTCTTTTTTTTTTTTTTTTTTAATTGAAGGTTTAACGACCACCGTGAGCAACTCAATGGGCTATAAGCAGTCGCCCGTCCCTAATTTAGGGTCACTGGTTCCAGGGAAGGGAGAGAGCCAGTGCCGTAAGACAAACACAACATCCATGCCTCGCCGGGATCCGAACCCGGACCCCTTTCGGACGAATGATCAGAGGCCATTGCCTTAGACCACTGCGCCACCGGGGCGGCAAATTCTAGTTCCATCAGTTACACATTTACCTAAATGATATATGTATCATCTTAGCGTATATCCGCAAAAAAAAATTTCAACAGCTTTCAAAGTTTGTGCTGTGCTCTCTTCAGCTATGCACACCTATAAGGAAAAGTTTCTCCGCTCCGCAACTCTTGAAACGTTTCTGCTTCTTTCTGAGGTTCGGAAGTGTGTGTGTGGGGGGGGAGTGTTGATCTACGGGTATGATTTTTGAGGGCGAAGTTTAGGGTTCCATAAACGCACTTCTCACTCAGAAAAGCCCCCCCCCCCCAAATTTCTCTAGTATTCGCCAAGAAGCCGAAACAACATCTAAAGCTTAGCGTAAAATCCCGCTATGCAGTAAAATTAGGGGTTCACTTCGTGTATTCAGAGCTTCAGAAGGAAATCTAGGAAATGAATTACGTGAAGAAGTGAAATTATGGCCTTAAGCCTCCGCGAAATAAACCACTGCACTTGATTACCCTCTTCTGGATCTCAACAAATACATTAATCAACAGATAAAAAACGTGTTTGTATCAGCTACCTTTTGTTTTACGTAAGTCACCCGAAGTCGGTTCTCTTCGGCACATCGTTCCCCTGCATTCCTTGTCCTCCTGACTTCAGAAAAAATGGGTGCTTCAATTCGAAAGCTATAGAATTAACATGGTTACGTAAATAAAACGACGCTTTTTTTTTTTTTTTTTTTTTTTTATGCCTATTTAAATTACCGAGCAAAATATGTGCATCGTGGCCCTACTTCGGTGAGGGGTGCTTTTAGGGCATTGAACTTCGACCTTGAAAATAATCTCAGACCACTCCTTTCTGAGAACAGGAAAGCGCCGACATCCCAAGAGCTGTAAGTACGTTAAGGCCAGTTCTTTCAAGAAAGACTTGCGCGGAAATTTATAAACATGTATGTACGAACTTCAACTACATACGGCTGTGGTCCTTTTCACATTAATCTCCTCCAGAGACAATGCATTTGTCCAAACGTCGCTGCCACTCCTCAAAGACGTGCTGGAAGCCATCTTCCTGCATCCCTTTCAGAACCGCCTCCGAAAATTTGACTACCTCTTCTATTAACGTAAATCTACGTCCTCGCAACTTCTTTTTGACAGTAGGGAAAAGAAAGAAACGTCGCTGCCACTCCTCAAAGACGTGCTGGAAGCCATCCTTCTGCATCCGTTTCAAAGCCGCCTCCGAAGCTTTGACTACCTCTTCTGTTAATGTAAACCTACGTCCTCGCAAGTTCTTTTTGAGAGTAGTGAAAAAAAAAAATCACAGGGTGCTAAATCTGAATTGTATGGAACCGTTCCAATATTTTTTTCAGCCAAAAAGGTAGTAGTGACTTTCTGCGCCATGTGAGGACGAGCGTTATCACGATGGAGTTACCAACCATTATGGTGAATGTGTGGACACTTCTAACAGATATGTGCTATCAGCTTTGTCAAAACTCGTAATAATTCGCATTAACTGTGGTATTCGGCCGCAAGACGTCTGGTACACCATTCCTTGGTATTCAAAGAAAGCGATTACCATTAAAGGACGACAATTACCATTACGACGGAGTTTTCCTTACAGAGTTCTGTTGTTCAACCTCTGGATCGTGGTGATAGTTTCATCGCCAGTAATCACTGCCTTCGGGTAGTCCTCGTTTGAAGCAATTTCTTGCTTCAAAAATTCATAGACCTCGACACGCACTTGTTTTCGTTCAGGCGTTAGTAACCGAGGAATCCATCTTGCACTTACTCGCGTGATGTGTACTTTCTCACAGAATTCAAAAGAAGCACTTCTAGCTGAGATATGTAAATGTTCTGCCCTTTGTCTCACTGTGAGTCAACGATCCTGGTGAATAATCACGGCTGCAGTGCCTACCATCTGATCGGTAATGGCTGTTGGCGACACCTCAGGTCCACCTTGTTTCTGAAACCATTCGCGGCTTTCACGAAATTCTTTCAACCACCACTGTGCTGTGTACGGTGTGGCATCACACTCTCACCATATGCCTGCACTAACATTTCGAAAGCTTCCGAATTCGTTTTCCCTAAACGAACACAGAACTTCAAAAGCTGCACGCTATTCCACTGTGATATCCATGACTCGACTGACAGCGTTCTACTCAAGTTCACGTGCAAAGCAACGGCTCGAAAAGGTTCGTTCACATGGAGGGAAGGGAAGTACACTGTATAAAATTTTCTGAAATTTACGACCCACTTTCGTCATTTTTTTCATGAATTAACGGAGCATATTTCTGATACAACTCTTTCCGTGAAATGTCGGAAAGAAATCTGAATTTCTCGGATTTTTCGTACCACGGGAAAGTTCTGAATTTTCAGAAACCTTTCCGCAGTTTCTTTCTTATATTGACCGTAAATTACCGTTTTAGAGGTGTGTTAACGGAAAATTCTGAATTTTCAGAAACCTTTCTGCAATTCCTTTCGTATATTATCGGAAAAACTCCATTTTCACTTTTTCCGTGACGAAAAATTACCGGTAATAGAAGCGATTCGTGAGAATACTTGAGGTTTCATTAACTTTTAAATTTCAATCGTCTATCGAATTTTGAAGTTTCGTAGCGAGATCGGGTATTGTGGATAGCATATGGCATAATTTTTGTTTATTGTGGCACAAGGTATTTTTTCTCTTCTCCCCTATTTTGTGCACCAGCTATTTAATATTTATATTGTATTACTGTAAGAAACCGGGTACTAAACTTATTGTACAGATGGTTATACAGCGTCTATGAATCAGTCTTTAGGCAACTGAAGACAAAAGCTATTATAGCTATCAAGAGTAAATTTTATATTTAGGAGCTTTTTTTTTTTTTTTTTTTTTTTTTTTTTTGGCGAAAGAATACTATAAAAAAAAGTACATTACACTTTTTTTTAAAGGTAACTGAAAGTCATTGTCAGTTTAAAAAATTAAGTTGCAAAGCATTTTGTTGCTTGGAAAATTCATGATGACAAATGCTTAATTTGTGAAAAGTCTTACAGAAAAAATATTACAAACCTATTCAGAAAAAAAAAAAGGTTCCCACAGAAAATAAAATGACTAAATCATTCGTATTAATGACAAAAAAAAAATTCATAGTCGCGCAATTTGTTTTACGATGTACGTGACGCGAGTTTCCGAGTGTCTGTGGTTCAGTTGTTAAAGGCGAGCGTTACCTGTTCAAACGGCAGGGTTCAATTCTGACTGGAGCAGAAGTGATTCTCTGGGGAAAGGGCTGAAAAATGCAGGTTCGTCAGTTTTGCGGAATTTCAGTTTAAATACCAAAAACCTGAAATGGACTTTTCTGAAATAAATGGAACTTCTGACTACATTAAAAATCTGCAAAAATACGGAAGTTAAAATAAACGGGCACTTTTAAAAACGAAAATTTCGGAAAAACACGTATACCGACCGGCAACTTTGCTGCACGTTATTTTCAAAAATTTTACGTGAATTCGCACCACTTATTTTTCATAGTGTAGGGTGTATGCTGTAATGAAGTTTTGGTTCCTATATGTAGCTATACTGATAAAAAAAAGAATTAAAAAAAAAGAAAAAAAACGCGCAAGTATTTTCTTGAACAGGACTCGTATGTTGTAGTTTAACAGGACACAGCCCGTGAGAGTTGTTGGAAAACTTTCAGCGGATTTTCACCAAGGGTGAGTATGCTGTACGAATAATTGGATTTTTGCGATGATGTGAAACGTTGCATGGATGGCTTCCAACTCTCGCTCGCCAGACTTCTATCGCAATGGGATATTTCAACTCGTAGATCGGTGGAACAAGGTCATCAGTTCCAATGGGGACTACCTGGACGATTAGGTTAAGTGTTTTGTACGATTTTTTAATCTGCATGCTTCTCTATTTTCCGGATACTTTCTTCACAACCTGATATATTCTCATTAACAATAAAGGTTCTTACATTCTAGTTTGGTATCGTCGCATGATTATCTCACACGGTCGTCCAAATCAGAAAAATATATAACGAAAGCAAGACAATCTTAATTGTGGATAATTAAAATGTTGATAAAATGTTGCGCTTGCATTTCTAATTATGTTGGCATGTTGTCAGAGCGCGGTTTTAAGGCAACAACGGTGACATGCACTTTTGTGCCTGACCATGTGTGTGTCATATATGTAAACAACAAACCAGCTGCTATCTCGGATAATCATTCAGTCTGCATTAACATTACAAGTAAAAGACGATTAGATAACCTCAAATAAGAAAGTTCACGTAACTTACATATAAAGCAGCGAACTACAAGTTGTTCGAGGAAAATGTTAAAAATAACCAGGTTGAAACAAATTATGTAAACGATGCTGAGAAAATGCATTCACGCACAGTAAAGTATGATTAAACGAGAAATCGCAAAACGTTTGATCGATACTGGGCAGGCATAATAAACAAAAAAGAAAGGTCAAAGCTGAATATTCGTTGAATAAATAAAGCAAGCAGGTTTATGATTAATGCTAAGGTTAATAAAAGACACCGCAAGTGCTCTCTTAACAGGATATTGGAGAATGACTAAATATGTGCTTAAAATTGGTAATTCAGAATATTAATCAAAAATACTTTTAGAAAATTGCAGTAATAACCCTAGACAGCAAAAGAAAATTATGAACGGTATTAATAAAAAATGCATACTGGTATTTCTTTTCGATAATCTAGGTTAGTTTTGCTAATGCATATATTTCTACAAAACACGAATTATCCCCCCACCCCGAAAAAAGCTAAAGAAGAAAAAAATTTACCCAAGGTTTTGGGCACCTTGCAGCATTATAAGTTTTAAACCATAGATATTTCCGAACATACAAAAGAGTACCAAAAAGCTTTTTAACAAATTCTATCCAAGCAAACGAAAATACTGAACTGTTTTTGTCACACTCTCATAAAAGCTATAAGCAATGCAAATTCTCTATAATCATTACTCATATGATGGTTGCTTAGTGTAGCATGCACTGTCATCCTGGAAAATCTGTACAGTTCCTTGGTTACTCATACATTTATAAAATCCAGGCTCATTTCATTTTTACTTAATCTTTTCATCTGTGTGAAATGTAGACGGAAAATGCAAAGCATTATGCACTAGGCATTGCTTTTTATTTTATTTCTGTACCGCTATACTGTATTAAACAATATATTCAACAATACTGTCAACAACCACATGCACTGAAAGTATCAGAAACAAGGTACTTACCTGCGACGCGCGAAAATCCACCAGGTCGGGTAATAGTGAGGGCGTCTGTCTCTCCTCTCACAAATGTCTTCGATTTGACTGAACTGACTGGCAGGAACTGCTTAGTACTTACGCTGCAGCTGCTGTTCTTTCACAGATCGCTGTACATTTAATATAATGGTATTTCCATACTCTGCTTATCGATATTAATTGAAACTTAGACTGCTTCAATATTACAGTTTGACGAAAAAGACCATTTTTGTACAATTAAAAACATCATCACTGACCTCATGAATAAACTTCACAAACACAGCACTCAACCTGAACATCTTCAATTTTAGCGAAAACTGGTGAATGGTACTTCTAAGCAGAAAAAGCAAAAAGACAATTTCTTACAATTACCCTCTGGATTGTCAAACAAAAATTGAATTTCCCTGCATGTTTCAAGATTTGAAACAACTTTTTAAATATTTGGATCTAAGCAAAATCTTGGTGTCAACAGAAACTCTACAAAATAAGTTTAGTATGATATACGCATACCAGTCAATTTTTTTCTAAAATTAAACAAAACAAAAAAGTGATGTTATTTTTTTAAAAAATGCTTGTTGAACTTCATGATTTTTCTTGGCACATGATAAAAATTTGGGCATTCTAAAACCGTCAGAAGTTAAAAAAAAATTTTAATTTAAAATTTTTTAAACAAGTTTTTTCGGAATGTATCACCACTAAAGTAGGTGAGTTATTACTAATTTCGTGCGATCTGTACAAATGCTCTTACTACTCTAGAAGAACTTCTGCAGTTCTTTCGATGTATGCCTAAACTATTTCTTCGAACTTTTGAAGTTGAAATTGATCTTATTGTAACAAAAAATGAATTGTCGCATCTTTTTCGACTTAAAAGGACATGTGCAAAATAAAAAATTACGGCAAGTTAAGCAGTGGATGGTACAATAAATGCGTTCACTTTCAGATGAAATGAGAAACGTGTTAAAGTTGTCCAGGCAATTTGTAAGAAATGCCAGATCCAAAACCACGAAGTAAAAAATAATAATAAGATAGCGATGAGTTCTGCTGATACAGCAATGCACTTGCAGAAAACGTGAAAACCGATAAAAACATAATGCTGGAAGAAAATACACTGTGTGTGCGTGCGAGTGAGAGAATAGGCTATGCAGTAAATTCTTGCTAATACCACAGGAAGAAATGACTGACTCAATCTGAAATGTCTCAGTTAAAGGACATTTAAATCAACCAAATAAAAGATGTGAAAAATCCAGATTTTTAAACATCCTTCCAGATAGCTGGAGCATTAAATAAATTCGAAGAGTTCAACGCATCTAATCGTATCAAAAGAATTTAATTAGTCCAAGAAAAAGCCATCTTAACACCATCAAACTTGGCAGACACTGCAACGAAAGTGCTCCTAGCACAATAAATGAGTTTTATTATAACGAAATCGCTGCATGCCAGGTAAAATAAAGAACTTTGTTTCCGTAACGATTGAAGGAAGCACACTGATCTACAGAAAAGTAATTTAAAGCCATTTGCAGCGGACTCGTTTTCGCACACGTAAGATGAAATATTCAAATATCAAAATCCGATTTTTCAAGTGTTTTTTTTTATTAAAGCCTAAAATACTGGGTTCTTGTAGGTGCGAGTGGCATTCGCACCTGTCTAGGTGTACTATTCATAAAACTGTTAAATTAATTCTAATTGAAGGCAAAATACACAAGTTATTTCAGCGGAGTTGTGCGGAACTACAATTTCAAACAAATAAAGACGGCGCAGCAATACAACTTTCTTAAAAAGTGAACGTGAAAAATGCCCAGGTACCAAAAAATCAGAGAAATATTTTAATTATTTGTTTGACTCAAAAATGTACTTAAAATAGTATAACTATACTAGTAATCCGAATTTAGTGGCGTAGAATAAAAATCAAAGTTTTTGATTCTTTCGCACATCAACCAGATAGTTTACTAGTATAGCAGAAGGTAGGTAGACAGCTACTAGTATGGATTCCTCGGTTACTAACGATGGTACGGCATATAGGCAGTGGATAACAGACATACGAAACTTATGCTCTGCGTGGTTGTGACATTTATTTAGACAAGTATTTCATACGCATTTTCAGTATTTCACAGTACGCAGAATAATGTCAGGAACTGCACAAACAAAATACCTCCATGTAGTGCATTCAGGGCATATTCTGATGTTAATTTTATGTGAAACGAATTTTCTTTGGTTGCAATTGTAACATCATACAAATCAAGAAGGTAAATATTTACGAGTTTTCAAATTAGATATCATTGCAAAGTTCAGCGGCATTATGTCAACTTTAACATTTAATAATTATGCTCAATACTATTTCGAAGCCAAACTGCTGAAACGTCGTCCTTTATTATGATGCAAATTGATTACATTTTACATTCTGCTTCTCTGAGATCAGAGGAACATTATATTATCAAACAGAAATCATCGGATACGCTAATAAGTAAGTCTCGGAAAGATTCTCATCGGCCGCCACTGGGAATCGAACCCAGGGTCTTTCAGTTACACCCCGGACATGCTACCACTGCACCACAGCGACGTCGAATTCGCCAGACTCACGAGACTCACTTATTAACGTGGATAGAGCGATGATCTGTTTGTTCCTGATCCACGCCCAGTGTTTGAATTAATTAGTTGAACATTATATCTGTTATAATAGGTTGACCCAGTACTTAATTTCTTAGATTCCTTGCAGCTTCTGACGCGTTTCAATTACCACCTCCAAGTCCGCATCATATTATCACTGTCATGTAATCACATTTTTTTAAAACAAAACGCCACTTTTGAGAAATTCAAGGTCAAATTTAAATCTGCCTGACCAATTAGAATCTCTTAAAAAATGTATTAACAGATAATTTTAAGCCAGTAGAAAGACAGTTACGAAAACTTAACTTTATCACTTTGTAATAAAGAAAAAAAAAACACTTGAATTAATAGATACTTTTGTGCTGTGTAAAATGGTGAAAATTTGGTAGATTTTCTAGATTTCGTGACCTCGTAACTCTAAAAATTTAACAACTATGGATCTAAAACCTGACACTCATTTCTGCCAACAACAAAACACCCTCTGAAGCTTCATGAAAATCTACGCGAGTCAGGTTACAAATAATGCATTTTCTGCGCGTCGATTTGACATGGAATAACCCAGTAACCAACCAGGTCAAAAAACGAAGCTGGTTTACCGAAACGTCACAAGCGCATTTAATTAACATTGAGGTTCACATATCTGAGTAATTACACGAACTTTAACAGTTGTTCTACTTTCAGCATCATGCAATATGTATTACTAGTAATGTTTTTATAATACAATTTACAGGGTGAATTTTTAAACACTTACAGCTCAATCTTAGCATACAAGAATACAGAAAGTTTTCTAAAATTACGACTTGCACATAAGGCCCTTACGGGATTATTACTGTAATTTACACGCTTCTACGTTAGCAGCTTTACATCATATGTATCCTGACAATGTTTTTCAGATCTGCATAAACGATACTGAATTTTTTAGCTGTAACGGACACCTTTCACGAAAACAGCTCGAAAAAGAATTTTGAAATCTGATTACTTATTTGAAACTAATATTTCACATTCAATTATGTTTTGACTTATTCGTAAACACGCTTGTCGAGCTAGACAGAAAGAAGTAATTATCACTAGCATTGAGCTTTTAACTTCCCCCTCTTACTGGCGTTGAATTTACATACTGGCTTCTCCAAAACTTCGTATAGTTTCACAAGAGGATCTCAAGAATTTAAACGACACTTAATTCTATGAATCACGAGTTGGAACATTCACGAATTCTTTCCCTTTGTCTCTTGTGAGGAACCAGGGACCTTTACTACGAGAACCGCGCAAGTTACCTTTGAGCCAGAAAGACCCGAAACGTACAGTCACGTATAAAGTATAAGGCTAATCTCGCACTGATGAAAAGTGTTTTGTTATTAATTTGGGTGAAGTAGTCATTTTATTTTCGTTGGAGCTTATTGTTTTTCAGGACAGGTTTTAAATAAAAATTTAATTTTTTCCGTCGGAGGACTGATCACAAATTACATGTTTTTGTCATTAGAACTTGAGATCTTTTTAAATTGACAATGACTTTCAATTATACTTAAGAAAAGATGAAATGTACTGCTTTATACATTGAGTGGTCACTTTATTATGACCACCCCCTCAGTACTTCGTTGGGCCACCTTTCGCCTTTAAACACTGCGTCGATTCTTCGTAGCATGGACTCCATGAGATGTTGATAGGAGGTTTGTGGAATCTGAGACCATGCTTGATGAATAGCACTTTTCAGGAGTGTGAGATTGCAGGGTTGTGGATCCAGCTGTATGATGGCTCGTTCAACTTCATCCCACAAATTCTCAATGGGGTTGAGATCTGGAGATTGTGGGGGACACCTAAGCAAAGTAAACTCACCGGCATGTTCCTGAAACCAATCCTGTACAATACGAGCACTATGGCAGGACGCATTATCTTGTTGAAAGTCATTGGGATAAACCATCCACATGACAAGATGCAGTTGGTCCGCACCGATGTTTAGATATGATGTGCCAGTCAGACACGAATTAAAGGGCCCAAAGCATGCCAGGAAAACATTCCCCAAACCATAACGTTGCCTCCACCAGTTTGAAGGGTTGTAGCAATGCATTTGGGGTCTATGCTGTCGTGCTGTTTCCCCCAAATTCTCACTCGGCCATCGGCATGGTGCAACTGAAAACGTGATTCATCGGACCATATAATTTGTTTCCAATTATCGACTGTCCAATCCTTGTGCTCCTGTGCGAACTGGCGACGTTTTCTCTTGCTAACTGCAGACAGACAGCAAAGGTGTTCGAACAGGCCTTCGGCTGCCATATCTCATCCGATACAGTGTACGGCGAACAGTGCTTGCAGAGATCATTGATTAAGATGGTCTGTAATTTGCTGCACTGTTGCCCTTCTGTTGTATGTTACCAGTCTGGACACTCTCCGTTTCGCCCGAGCAGTCACTAGTCAATGACGACCACACGTTGTACGTAGAGACCCAGTTTTTTGTCTGACAGTCCAGTCTTTAAACACTTTAACAACAGCTGCCCTGGAACATTTCACGAAAGCGGCGGTTTCTGTGATACTCTCGCTCCATGGCTCCGAGCTCCTACAATCATCCCACGTTGAAAGCCCGTCAAGTCGCATTTTTAACCCATCTCGTCACCCAAATATCGCTTCTACTACTGTCGCAAGCAGCAAGCTTTCCCTTTTTATACTAGCCTCGCCCTCTGGTGGCAACAGCGTGCAGCCATAGCTCATTTGCTTAAAACTGTCAGGCGGTCATAATAAAGTGGCCACTCAGTGTATTATTATTTCACAAAACTCCTAAACATAAGATTTACCGTTAATAGCAAGAATAGCCTTTGTCTTAAGGGGTCCACAAACTGATACATAGACATCATACAATCATTGTGCAATAAAATTTAAGTACCCGGTTTCTTACGCTAACACAATATACAATAGCCGGTGCGCAAAATGGGGGAGAGGGTAGGAGATGTATTGTGCCACAATAACCAAAATTTTCAAGCGACACGCTACCCACAATATCCAATCTCGCTTAAGAACTTCAAAATCAGGTCTTCTCACAGACGACTGAAATTTAATAGTTAATTAAACCCTCAAGTATATTCCCGCGAATCCCTATTATTACCGGAATTCTCCGTCATTTGGATACGGTAAGAGTGAGAACAGAATGTTCCCGTTAATGTACGAAAGGAATTGCAGAAAAGTTTCTGAAAATTCAGAATATTCCATTAACACCTCTCAAGAAGCAATTTACCGTCAATATACGCAAGGAATGGCGGAAAGGTTTAGAATTTTTCTGGCGTACGAAAAATCAGCGAAATTAAGGTTTTCTTCAGTCACTTCACGGAAAAGGTATCAGGAATATGCTTCGTTAATTTACAAAAGGAATCACGGAAAATGGCTCGCGAATTTCAGATTTTTTTTTTTTTTCTACGGTGCAGAGCAAACGTCAATATACAAACATTTCACCACCTAACGCGTATACCTCCGCCCCTCAATATCACAACCATAAGTCTGACTACTTGTGGTTGGGTGGGGTTGTAGTCACTCACCGTCATCCCTAGCCTTTTACATTACAGCCAGCTCATATTACTAATCTTGGCCTGACACTATGATCACTACATTTTTCCAACTGACAAGATATTCGTTATAAATACCAAGAGCTGCACAAAAAAAATAAGATGCAAAAGCGCATGCGCGGACAGGGCCAGCGGGATACCGGGAAAATTCCAGATGAGCAGCCATACATATTTTGGGCCCGTAGGCCTTATGCTAACCAGGGCCGTAGCCAAACTATACTTAGGGCAGGCTCAATAAAAATTTAGGGCATGATCAAAAAAGCTATACACTTCTTACCTTTTTTTGAGCATTACTGAAATTTTACAAATTTCAACCCAGACTAAGTACCTTACCTAGGTACATCAGGTACAAAAGTACCAGTTTTGATTAACATAATTAAAAAAAAGACAAGAAACATTTTGCAAAATAAAAATACATTTATAATCGTTGCTTACCAATAGAAAATCAAAATAGTTGTAGTGGTCGGTTCTTTTGACCATTACATTTGCTCAAAAGTAAGACCACGTCGGAAGCTTTTGTGCGGTTTTGTTCGAATGCAAGATGAGTCAAATTCGACATTCGTTGGTGGCACATCAAAAGTCGCCGTGGGCAGTTAATTCTCGTTAAAACAGAAAAGGTGGATTCACAAGTAGCCGTACACAGCCGAAAGTCCTGACTGTAGCCAATAAATTATAAGTATCTCTGAATACTACTCGCTGCTTAAAAATTTCATCAAAAATGACTGAATTTGGGTTTTCTTTCTTCTGAGTTTGTATGAATCTGTTGACTACTGCAATTTCTTCTGGAGATGAAAGTTTGATACCTAAAGTTTGCAAATAAACTGCTGGCCACCCAAAATGCAACACCAAGAAGGAAGCATCCGATTGGCCTGAAATTCGCAGCATGCGTCGCCCGCGAGAGGACATGCAAACGATTAGCATCGCAGGGCATATGTAAATCATGTGCGCCAGGCACGCCACCGAGATGCACTATAAGTAGGGTGCACAGAAAGCGGGGTGTAAGTAGTGGAAGTGTGTTGTACTGCCGGACCTGTGCGTGGGAAGCTTCCTGATGCCTCGTCGCAGAATACGGCAGTCATTCCAGCACGTTTCGGAGTTCGACAGAGGACGAATAGTGGCTTATCGAGACAGCGGTTTATCGTACCGAGACATCGGCACCACTGTGGGACGACATCCAGCCACAGTGAGGAGAGTATGGATTCGGTGGGTGCAGGAGGGACGGACGGACCGACGTGAGCGATTGCCGCAGCCGCGGCACACCACCGAACGAGAGGACCGAAATGCTGTGCGGCGGGCATTGACGGCTCGCACCGCCACGTCACGAACGTTACTGCAGGAATTAGGGTGTGTTGCGCAACAACCTGTGTCAGCACGTACCATTCGACGTCATCTGCAGGAGCGGACCCTTGTCGCACGGCGCCCATTGTTCCGATTACCATTGACGTTACACCACCGGCGAGTGCGGCGGCAGTGGGCCGTTGAACGCCGCACCTGAACTGCGGAACGGCACGACATTGTCTTCTCCGACGAATCCCGCTTCTACCTGCAACACCACGATGGTCGGATCCGCGTGTGGTGGCACTGCGGCGAGAGACTGTATGACGCCTGCATTATGCATCGCCATACCGGTCCGTCGCCTGGCGTTATGGTTTGGGGCGCAATTGGATATCACACCAGCACCCCTCTGGTACCCATCGCCGGTACACTCAACAGCCACCGCTACATCTCCGACGTTTTGGAACCTGTAGTCCTCCCTTACCTGCAGGACCTGCCATAGGCCACGTTTCAACAGGACAATGCGCGCGCTCACGTGACACGCATCGTGCAACAATTCTTCACGGCCCACCAGGTGTCACTGCTGCCGTGGCCCGCGTCCGGGTATGTCGCCCATCGAACAAGTCTGGTCGCTGATCGGCAACCGAGTGGCCCGGCAAGCACCACCCGCGGCTACGCCTGATGAACTGTGTCAACGTGTGGAAGCAGCCTGGACCGACATACCCCAAGCCCACATCCAAAGCCTCTCTCGTTCGATGCCGGGCCGTATAGCGGCCGTTATTGCCAGCCATGGGGGCCACATGAACTATTGATGTCTGCGTGTTCCGCAAGTCGCACGGGCCTGTAAGCTCAATCGTTTCATCTTTGTATCTGCTGTTATGTGTCCAGTAAATCTGGATTTGCTATCTCGTGTCCTTCTTGGTGTTGCATTTCGGGTGGCCAGCAGTGTATTTTGACTTTGTCTAAATCAATATTTTCGTCTTCAGCACTGGAAATTGCAATTAGGAGTTTTTAATTTTCTACGAATCATGGGCAGGACAGGCGCAAAATTTCTCGGGGCAGGCAGCGCCTGCCCTGGCGTCCCCTGACTACGGCCCTGATGCGAACTCAAGTAAAAAAAAGTATACTAGTACTCTTACATTATTGTAGAAGGAGACAAAGTTATACTGGGACAGCAAGGTTTGTTTACCACTTTGAAGGTTTCGGAAGAAAAAAAACAAAAAAAACTACGTAGCAAATGTTCCGTTGAGCCAAAAATTGTTTTTTATACACCGCTTCCTTCCCCTTTCTCCAATTCAAGCCCCGTCCGTTTGGGTGATATTCCCTTCCTCTGTTCGCTTTTGCCAACTGCAGCTGAATAATCAATACAATAATAATGAAAAAGTTTGTAACTGAAACTCGAAATTTATTGTGTACATTAATGCATTAAGGTAAAATTTTTGGGTTGCTTCTTTGTGCGTGTGTGTGTGTTTATTTATTTGAACAAGATTTGATTTACTACTCTTCGATCCTTACAGTTACACAAATTTTTGAACTAGAGTTCTGGAACGACTGTTTCAGTTAGAGCATGAAGTTTTTTTTTCACTTGAAACTAATTAAATAAAGATTCGTTTCCACATGCTTTAATTTCTCTCATTCAATAAATTTGCACTGGAATTCTTGCAATTCTGAACATTTTCAATTTTCTCAAGATACGTTTTCGTAGTTATTTCATTAATGAAAGGGTAAGTCATTGAAAAAGAATATAATTTTTGGCACATTTGGATTTTCGTTCTCACTAAAAGCGAAGAAACTATTACAAATTCTGAATTCAATTATCGTAAAAAAATTCATAAGAATCGAATAAAGTCTTCGACAGTTTAACGTAACTCATCTTTTGCTTCTCAGCAACGGAAATATTTTTTTCTTACACTAAATTTTACTAAAGAGCTGCGGTCTAGGAAAATGGATAAAATGTTGTTAAATGCTATTGCCTCAATAAAAAAAAAAAAAAACTGCAATGATTTTAAGACTTTTGTTTCAGAAGATATTTAAACAGCAAACGGTGATGATGCTGGCTGGCATACTATCAGCTTCCAGGACTGTTTATGAATCGCAAATCCGTCACTGCAAAACCGTGAAACAAGTGGTATTAATGGAAAGTTGTTGTTTTTCTTCACTGATATTTTATCCGGAGATAACTGAACTATACTTTTAGATTCCGGAAGTCTTATAAGATACAGACTATACAGCCACAATCCAACTGATACGATTAAACAAACAAAGAAAGTATACGCGGCAAACTGCATTGCTTAAAATTAAAATAATAAAATGTGTGCAATAATATCACGTTTCCGGTGAAGCTCAAGCTTTTCGATATCTTGAATCCGAACTACAATTCTTCTTAAACCACTTCAAATACATAATTACCGAATTAAAGGCATGAGAAAATATTTTCACGCTCGGCGTAAAATCACTGACGATTTTATTCTAAGGAAATGTAACCCCTAGTTTCCATTTTCACTTGAAAGAATTTCCGAAATGCTACGAAACATCTGGAATTAGTTTCAACGAGACTTACGCTGTGCTGAAACACTGGCGAAGCAATCACGAATAACCCCTTCTGCAGAAGTACTATCGATCGAAGGGTTGGCCAGAAACCATTCCGAAGCAAGAGGGGAAAGAAGGGATTAAAGGAGAATGCTGTGAGGAAGATGGGATTGTTTTCCTCAAACGATTTTTTTTTTCTTACAAGTCATAAAAAAATGCCTCTGGAAGCTATAAACAAACACAATAGGCTGGAAAACAATCAAACGCCCCTTCACTGGTGGTTAACGCCAGCTTTCCCACGGCTATAACCAGCGCTTCATTTTCAGACATCCGATACCATTAAAAAATTGCTTCAGAGTAGCAAACATGCCTTGCGCGCTGGTTTCCTCTTCAATAACGTAAAACATGATCACTACCATACATACAGTGCTACACCTGGAGTTAGAACAATTAAAGTAAAAATGCGTCAAATGTGTGAATACTCACTGCAAATGAAGGAAAACAAAAACGCTGCTGCCGTTATATTCTTAATTATAACGTTCAGTACCTTAATGATGTACCGAAAAAGAAATACGAATACGCAGTCCTGTTTTCTGGCGCCTTGCTTTATTTCAACGAATAATATATAAAAAAAAAAACATTCTACTCAATTTACAAGTTTAGATAGTTTTCGGGAAAATTCATCTGATAATGAATAAATACATTACGCAGGCGCGTGCGTGTACTTCCTCGAAAGCACAGTTTTCGGGAAAATTCATCTGATAATGTAATAAATATACATTACGCAGGCTCGTGCGTGTACTTCCTCGAAAGCACAAGAGAAACGAAACACAATAACAAAAAAGAAAGCTTAAAAACTCATGCTATATTTATGCCGGAAGAGAAAGAAATCCAACACAAGCTTCCTCCAAATGTTTTTTTTTTACCGAGATATTCTCGACGCCACATACTTTTTATTTAAGTGGTAAATAAAAGAAAATGCACACGCACGCTATTATATGTAATTCGCTTGACCTCAAATAACTTCCACCTACGTAAGCAGTTATAAAAGTTTTAAGCACTAAACATATACAAGTAAATGCTATGTGTATAAGAGTACATCAATAAAAGCGTTTAGCACTGATACGGTTCATACAAATGGGAATTTAAGAAGTGTTTTAAAAAAATAAGGGCAACTAAACGTGCAATTAATTACAGCTGATAGCTTCACAGCTTGGATTATGGGTCACCTAACAGACAGACAAAACGAAAATAAATAAATAATGCGGTGGAACAGTGGCGTAAGAACGCTCGCTTGCTATACGCAGCACAGCAGCTACTCTGACCCATTTTCCCACTTAGCTTGGCCGCGTCAGCAAAGACAAGCAAGGTGCAAAGGTCAGCTTCATACTCAGAGAACTTCCAAGTGACAATGTTCGGTGCAGTTCGAGGTCACTCAATAACAAACACCGACTGAGAAAAAGTCCAGGTATGGAATGTTGATGGCATCATATATCATAATTATCCACTTCTTCCCCGTCTGCCTTTCTTGTTCACGCTGCATCAACGGATCACTAAAAGGAATTCCCCCCCCTCATCATCTTCTAAACTCAGGGTCTTAAGAAAATTTTCTGAATCTCTACAAACGTTAACTTTTTTTCACCTTTAAATCCCCCATATAAACCCGCACCTGGAGATTCTAAGGACGAAATACCCAACCAACCAACACATTTTTGGGTGATTTTTCCATTTAAAATTCCCGATACAGCATTCTTGAGTTTCTAGATTTTGAAAAGATTATCTTAACAAGTCGTAAGTCTAAATTATTAGATATACGATTTCTAAGATAATTATGTCTAATTATTATTATTAGAAGTTTTATGCGTAAATTTAATCTCTCTTATTTATCAGATTTCGAAAACAGCGGTACAGAACATTCTCTCAATAAATCCGTTCAATAAACACTAAGCGTGAATAAAAATTAAGCGCAGATAATAAATTCGATTAGGCGGTCCTGTTTTTTTTTTCTCCTCAGACAGGTGGGGGGAAGGGGGACCTCCATTCTTGCAATATGATTGCACTGAATTCGGACACACACACAATAGGATTCATTCGTTTCTTCCTCCACTGATGTTTGAACCATAACATGATAATCAGTATGTTACATTTTCGCAGATAACACGAATTATCATCACACTGCTGCTCTCAGCAGAACAACGCGAACTTCAGTTGACGATAAGTAACGTTTAAGAATGTTTACGCAACAGGAATTGCGAATGGTTCGAAATTCCCATCCTCTGAAGCTAATTCAAACTGAGGGAATCCTAAATTTATTAAAGGATTGTAATCATAATTCAACAGGCGGCCGTAACATTTTATTAGAGGATACGTTGAAGACCTCGTATAACACTACTTTTTCCACAGGAATAAATGTAAAGTAGGGAGGGGGGGCGGTATTCTCGGAGCGACAAAAAAAACAAAAAAAAACTAGGATCGTTTTTGTGCGTTTCTGCTAACAAGCACATAAACACTCTCAGACACTGTTTTCCAGTACAGCCCAGTCTCATCTAAATTACTTTTTTTTTTTTTTTTCGTTTCGGGGTTTACGAACCACCATGAGCAATTCTGAGGGGCAAGCAGTGGTCCGTCCCTAATTTAGGACCACTGATTCCAAGGAGAGAACGCAGTGTCATCAGACAAACACCACCCATGCCTCAATCCCGATCACAGCTCAAAAGAATACTCAGCAACCAGTGCCGCAGCCACTAGCTACCGGGCCGCCTACGCACTTACAATGATAGCTTCTTCTACATCCCTCCGTTCTTCGAGAATTTAAAAAAAATTTCACCGGTGTCAAAATTCGACCAATTGCCAACAGTTGGCCAACAGCTAGCCACCAGCCTCGTGTCCGTGTGGACAGCGTCTGTTCGGATTTATATCCCGTGCTGTCTGCTTTCCCAGTCAGCAGTTTTAAGCACGTCTTTTGTAAAAAAAGATAGTGCTTATGTTACCAGTTTGTCCGTCCGTCTGTACTCACGATATCTCCGCAACTATTAGTCCGATTTGAAAAATTCTTTTTGCATTGGGAAGCCTGAAATATGCGGATCCTTTACTTCGTTTTCTTTTTTTTTTTTTTTTTTACGATGTACAATTTCGCTGCTATAGGGCGTAAATACAGATGATGTCGAATTCAAAAATACGTTTAATTCCACATATTTGCTTCTAAACATCCGATTGAAAAAATTATTTTATCTTTCGATTCCATTTATGTCGAAGAGTATTTTAGATATAGTTACTTTTTTCAAATTACGCATAGATTTTCCGCTCGGGGGCGTAAAAGTAAATTACATTTTCCCCGATAACTCTTCTTCTAAAACTCCGATTTGAAAACTTTTTTCTTCAGCGATTACACCTCCTGATGGAAAATCTTTTGCATGTAATTTCAAAATTTTGGCAAAGAATACTTTGGCCACCAGGGGGCGTACGTGTTAATTTTTGCCATAAAATTTGAGCTTCTAAAATATCGGTTGAAAAACTTCTTTCGTAGACTAATGCCACTCACATCGATAAAACTTTTCGAAATATTTTCTTCTTAAAATATTCCACAGTTTCTCCGCCAGGGGACGTAGATATATACCTTATTTTTGTCAATATCTCTAATTCTAGGAGTCCGATTTGAAAAATTCCTTCTTTGGTGGATAATGTTTCCAGTGTGACGTGTTTTTCACATTATTTCAAAAATGTTCAAGTAATTCGTCGACTTTCCGCTAAGGGGCGTAAAGGTAAATTGCTTTTCCCCCTATATCTCTGCTTCTAAATCTCCGATTTGAAAAATTCTTTCTGCACAGGATACAGCTCCTGATGGGAAATCCTTTGCACATAATTTCTATTTTTGTAAAAAATGGTTTGGCCACCAGGTGGCATAAGTCTTAATTTCCGCTTCTGATGTATTTGCAGCAAAATATTAGCTTCTAAAATCTCGATTGCAAAAAAAGTGGTTTGTTGAATGATACTACTCATGTCGACAAACCGTTTAGGAACATTTTCTTCTTGAAATAATGCATGGTTTCTACGCCAGGGGGCGTAGATGTATATCTTATTTTTGTCAATATCTCTACTTCTAGTAGTCCGACTTGAAAAATGTTGGATAGTGTTTCCGACGCGAAATGTTTTTCCTATAAATTCAAAATTTTCAAGTAAATCATAGACTTTCCGTAGGGGGGCACAAAGGTAAATTGCGTTTCTGCGTTATTTCTGCTTCTAAAACTCCGATTTGAAAAATTATTCCTGTATCGCATACAAGACCTGATGGAAAATATTTTTCACATAATTTCTAATGTTTGGTAAAGAATGGTTTAGCCACCAGGAGACATAAGTGTTAATTTCTGCTTCTGATGTATTTGCAGCAAAATCTGGGCTGCTGAAAACTCGACTAATTTTTTTTTCTTGGACCAATACTGTTCATATGGAAAAACCTTTTGAGAATACTTTTTTCCTAAAATAATGCATGGTTTTCCTACCAGGGGACGTAAAGTCACATCTTATTTTTGTCGATATCTGTTTCTAAGAATCCGGTTTGAAAAATTATTTCGGTGTTGGAGAGCGTTTCCGATGCGAAATGTTTCTCATATAAATTCATGTTTTTCTTAACGCACAAGTCTGCAACTACAGGGCGTAAGCTCACGATTCCGTTCACAGCAATATCTGAGGGATTAAAAACCCTATTGAAAAACTTCTTTTTTCCGTCAGATACTATTGTTTTCCATATCGGTTCCATTGACTTTGAATAGCTTTGATAAATCTAATCTGCGTCAGAACAGATTCAAAAGACGTGCTTATTACACCCGAAAATTCGGTGCCATCTTTCTTGTTTCAGGTTCCATTGACAGCTTTGATAAATTTAATTTGTGTCCGAACGGATTCAAAAGACGTGCTTATTACACCCGAAAATTCGGTGCCATCTTTCTTGTTTCAGGTTCTCTAAAATCGGCCCCGGACGTATCGAGCCATATAGGTTGCCCTCCTCTAATAACTCATCGTAAACCCCTTTCTCCAGGAAATTCGTCATCATGACTGTACCCAGTTCATGGTGATAATCGCCAAGTCCCTAACTAGACATTGCAACTGATGAAAAAATGAAATCCGCAATATAGTAGCTTTCCACTCATTTTTACATTTTTGAAAACCACGACGGGCTTTAAAATTGGAAAGACAGCAATGCATTGCAGTAGAAGCTTTTGTATTACTGCCATCTTCCTTAAATCATCAGAAATATTTCGTGCCTTACTGAATAGAACGATTGTTTTAGTGGAACACTCTGTAGGGGTTGATCTCGCAGATAACGTCCGCCAGCATTTTTTTCCCATCCTCCTTGCCCTAATACGACAATTTTTGCGAACATAAACGTCTTTAATGGTGCTTTTTTACGCTTTCCAACCGTAGGTTGAAGAAGCGTATATATATGCTCCAGCTTTGTCCGTCGGCACGATAACTAGCGTAAAAATGGCTCGATTTCGATAAAATTTTAGTATGTGGTAGGGGATAACCCTTTTTGAAAATGGACGAAATGGGGTCAAAGGTCAGGACTAGGAGCGGGATTCATTCCATCGCCCTTATGCGTCATAACTTACGTTAAAATGCTTCGATTGCGACAAAACGTTATCCTGTTGTTCCGGAGGTATACTGAACCGGTTCTGTTGAATATCATTATAATGGGGTCATATGTCAGGGCACAGGAGCGAGATTTATTCCACAGCCATTATCCTCATAACTTGAGTAATTACTTGAGTAAAAATGCTTCTATTGCCGTGAAACTTTATAGTATGTTGTTCCGGAGGTATACTGAACGAATCGATAGTCAGGGTAGAGAGGAGGGTTTGTCTGCGCGCGATTTCTGGTATGTTGGAAACCGCATCATATTCAATGCATTGCATGATTTTACTAACTTGTTACCTCGTGCAGCTGGGTCGTCGCCTTCGCTTGAATGTCGGAAACCTCTTCACTTACAGCGTTAATTTCAGTCGTAGAAACAAAAATAGCCCACCGGGCGGGTCAACGGCTGAATTAGAAGCACAATTTTATATTGGTTCTTCGCCCCATTTCTACACGCTACACGTGCACCTAGATCAGCTGTCGTGACGCGCTTTCTCACAGCTCCGTGACGATTACAGAGACTCCAACCCAAATTGGAAATTTTCAATTTAGTAAACACTAAAAAAATCCGTAGTTTTTAGCTATTTTCAGTAGTGAAGACCACAAAAATCCTCAGTTTTCATCGTTTTTCAGTAGTAATGAATAAAATTGCATTACGCATTCGATAAAAAACAAATTGCCAGAGCAGGAAAGTGACAGTGTAAATTCGTAAAAAAGCGAATCTTTACTTTAAAAATTGCCCATAAATTGAAGACATTTTGTGAGAAACCCAAAATGACTCCAATATTTTTTTTTTTTTTTTTTTTTATTAGTTTACCTCCAAAATCACACACAATGTATGTCCCAATGCGAACCTTATACGTAATCGAAGTAAGTGCCTACAGAGACTGGAAGTTGTTTATGGAGTCGTCTTCAAACCCCAAAAAGAATGTAAAAAATGTAGTTTTTTTTTCCTGCAATGAACAAAAAGAATTGTTCATTGCAGGGAATTCTACTACTAAGCAAAAAAGTGCTTAAACAAAAAAAAAAAGAACGACAAATTAAGGACTTTCCAAGCTCTGAAAAGGTAACTAAAATTTCAGGACGTTTTCCATAGACCGTGATAACTTTTTGCACGTGGCCAGAGAAACTTGGACATCAAAACATATTGAAGAAATTCAACGATACCGAAAACATTCAAGAAACAGTCTCCAAATTTTTTAACGAATGTTACAATCTAGGAAACTTGAAAATAAACTTTACGCACATCGTTAAAAAAAGGTCACTTCACTGAGATTTCCGATTTCCGTAGTAAATACGATGCTTTCCGTAATGCGTAGCGGACCGACGATTTCCTTAGTGATTACGGAGAATCCGTAGTAGCTGGAGCCTCTGCGGTTACGAACACGTTCGATCAAGTAAGTTACCAGACCCTTTCTTTTTTGATTGGAGGTTTAACGACCACCGATAGCAACTCTGTGCTATAAAGCAGTAGCCCGTCTCTAATTTAGGGCCACTGGTTCCAGGAAAGGGAGAGAGTCAGCGCCGTAAGACAAACACAACATCCATGCCTCACTGGGATTCGAACCCAGACCCATCTCGAACGAATGATCAGAAGCCATCGCTTAGCCCACTGCGCCACCGGAACGCCTTTCACAACCTTCCCTTTTACGCGTTACGACAGTATTCACCGAACTTTGACTGACTTTGTATTATTACACGGAAAATTACAAAAGTACAGACCGCACTAGAAATTAATTTTGCATGCTGTATGGTATTTAAAATGTTTTGTTTCTCTTATTTTTAAGTGCCATAAAATCCACTAACATGTAAGGGCTACTGTAGCAAACCCACTACATCCGCTCTCACTGGAGATATCAAGCCAAATGACGTGCCATCTCCGCTACGAGAATGTAAAACTTTTTTTTTTTTTTTTTTTTTTTTTGGTTGGTGGGTTTAACAACCTTTATGAGCAACTCGATGAGCTATAAGCAGTCACCCGTCCCTTATTTAGACACGCTGGTTCCACGGAAGGGAGGGAGGGAGGGAGGGAGGGGGAGAGAGAGAGAGAGCATGTATCGTAAGACAAACACAACATCCATGCCTCACCGGGATTCGAACCAAGATCCATCTCGGATGATTGGTCAGAAGCCAGCGCAGCACCACTGGGACGGCGGACGTAAATCCATTCCCCGTCACAATTATGACGACCTTACTGCAAATTTCGATTACGCACACCTAATTGGTCGTAATACGAAATAAAATTACGTTAATGCTGTACATAAACTGTAATCTAAACTGAAAGTGCTTCCATACTCAAAGTTCCCCACGACAAAGCCAAAATCGCCAAGGAAAAAAATCAGGGGAATTTAAGGTGAAACTTGTCGGTAGGCATCAGGACATTATGCACACAATGCGGCAATTAAGTAATGAGACCATTATATAAGTCATTTATCGGCTATGCGATGGGAACAGCACTAGCGTGAGAATTGCGCAGATGATTATTTACGCTGTGCATGACGTCATTCGGTGGAAGAACATTGTCACAGCCCTGTCATGGAGCACAGAGCAAATATCCGGTTCGTCTGAAAATCAGTAAAACTGCATCTGAGACAACTGAATTTTTTTTTTTTTTTTTTTTTTTGATTGGAGATTTAACGACCACCGTGAGCAACTCAATGGGCTATAAGCAGTCGCCCGTCCTTAATTTAGGGTCACTGGTTCCAGGGAAGGGAAAGAACCAGTGCCATAAGACAAACACAACATCCATGCCTCACCGGGATTCGAACCCGGACCCCGTTCGGACGAATGATCAGAGGCCATCGCTTAGACCACTGCGCCACCGGGGCGGCGACAACTGAATTGTTGCGTGATGTTTATGTGGTTAATTGCCCATCTCGTGCACAAATAATCCGATGGTATGCACATTTTAAGGATGGGCGGGAAAACTTGGAAAATGACGAAAGGCCCGGACACCTGATTTCAATGCGCACGTCGGCACTCTTTGAGAAAGTTCGCGAAAAGATATAAAGTGATCGTTGTGTGACCTTGAGGATGCTGGAATGCAAGCTCGGTGTTAATAAGGAGACGATTCGTTAAATTTTAGTGCAAGATTTCGGGGGAGGGCAGTTTGTGCTCGTTTTGTTCGGCATGCTTTGTCCGACGACCAGAAATATGTACGAGTGGATTACGCAAAAGATATCTTCGAGACTGCATAAACAATGAAATTTTTTCTCCAAAGCACTGTGGCAGGTGACGAGACATTATGTTTTAGTTATGATCCCGAAACGAAGCGTCAGAGTGTTCAGTGGAAGTCGCCACAGTCACCTAAAGGAAAGATGTGGTTACAGAAGTCCAAAATCAAGACAATTTTTGTGTGTTTTTACGACAGCAAGGGTATTCTGCATCATGAGTTCATTCCTGAAAGTACAACTGTCACTAGCAATGCTTCATATCCATTTTGAAACGACTGTGGAACAGGATTGTTAATGTCAGTCCTGAGTACAAAAATGGATAATGGTTTCTTCTTCAGATAACGCACTCGCACACATAGCAGTCAGTGTACAGTACTTTCTGGCACGAAAACAAGTGTGTGTACTCAACCACCCCCTATTCTTCAGGTTTGTCACTGTGTGACTACCTTCCTGTTCCCTAAATCAAAGTCGCCTTTAAAAGGCAAAGTTTTTCAAGATATTGATGACATACAAAGAACTGTGACATCAACTCTTCACTCCATACCAAAAGATGACCTCTACAAGTCCTTCCTTTCGTTGACTGATCGTGCCACTTCTTGTATTAACGCAGGAGAATTGTACTTCGAATACAATATATCTATGTAAGCTTTCCTGTTTTCCCATTTTTTTTTTTTAAATTCAGCCTCATTACTTAATTGCTGCATTGTGTATTCCCCTTTTTCTATTACCTACAGAAAGCAAGAAACTTTCCTACTGCTGCACATACCTAGCACGATGATTCCGAAGTAGTTACAACAAAACAGGTAATATTGTAGTAATGTCTGCAACAGGTTTTAGTAACAAACTGTATCTCAAAATTCTCACACGAACAACCTCGAAAAATTGTTGCACACCAAAGACTTGTGAGCAAAAGTACGCAAAACCGCGTACAATAACTTTGCAAAAGCAATTAAAACATTTTGAAATGCCGTTTGCACAGCACATTAACATTAAAACACGAGGGAAATGCATCTTATCCGTTAGAACGCAAGAAAGTAACGACAGGAATGGCCTCCACGGGATCATTTTACAAAATCATTCATGGGGCTTAAAAGGAAAAGAAAATCTAAAAATCACGTTTTCCATGTTACATTTTGGCAAGCATTATCCCGATATAAATGGATACTCAGACCTACCAACTTTCAAAAACTGAAATCCGTAAAAAAATTTCAGTGAACCATTAATCGATATATTCGACGGCTGATGTATCGAACGTATTGATTAAACGTATCAAAAGTATCAATTAGAAGCTGATTTATTATGCACATGATTTGTCGAATTTAATCGATTTCATAAGCTATAATTAAGATATTTGGTACTATTTGACGCTTACAGATATTAGAAAATGCAATCGGAATGCATAATTATCTCATTATCATTAGGCCACACACACAAAAATTTCATTTATAACTTCGAAATTACTGGGATATATTGCAGTAACTTTTTACTTTAACTTAACAAAAAATTTTGTGCCAACATGTTAGAATACCTTTCAAAAACGAAATTTTAAATCTTATACACGAGTTTGATACTTTTAATCTCTTGCTCTCTCTTTTTTAGCAGTTACAGCAAATCCTAATCCTACAGCATTTTTACCCAGTCTTTTCCACTCGGCTACGTAAGCAGAGAGGGTTGGGGACGCAGAAATAAGAGTTAAAGTGAATGGGTAAATCAGAATGCACAGAAACAGTGGTCCTTGAGACACATAACAAGTAGAAATTCCGTAAATTTTAAGGGTAAATCGTAAAACTTAGCAGGTATGCATAGGACAACAAACGTCAAGTCGTGAAAGACGTCTTTGGAATCGTGAGAACAAAATACCTTTCTGCACTTAAAAAATATCTCGTACATACGTGACTTCGCTCTAGTAGTCCTCACTAGTCCTCGGATTCTGACAGGTTATTTTCTGTTTTCAAGCAGCAAAATTTTGTAGCATTACGCATGTTTGAGCAAAATGAGAAACCCAATATGAGAGGTTTTACGTTCAATTTAAAACGGCAATTCACTAAATCATCATTTACTCCACAACATGAGGTTTCAATGAATCAGAGAGGGGGGAGAGAATACCCAAGGGTTGACAGCTTGGCAAAGCGCTGTAATGTCTGTAGCTTTGTGTTAAGACGATCATAATGGTTCTGTATTCATAGTAATTCGTATATCTGTACTATATCAAAGGGGCTCTTTAAATAGTAACTGCACAAATCAATCGCATGCTCTAAAACAACCGAAGGCATCAAATTCCGTGAAGAACGTTTGCAAATTAAAAATCTTCCAACTTGCAAGTAATTTAAATTTACCAACAGATACATCGTGGATGCGTTTCACGGAGATGTAACAGTACCGCACCTGTGGCGCAGTGGTCTAAACGCTGGCTTCTGACTATACGTCCATGATGGATCCGGGTTCGAATCCCAGTAGGCATGGATGATGTGTTTGTATTGCGGCATTGGCTCTCTTCCTTCCCTGGAACCAGTGGCCTTAAATTAGGGACGGGTGACTGCTTATAGCCCATTAAGTTGCTCACGGTGGTCGTCAAACCTCCAAATAAAAACATAACAGCTTTTTGCCCCATTCCAGAAAACTTAAAATTATTATCTTTAGCTTTACCAACTGAAACAAAAAAAAACAACAACAACGCGTGAACAAAATGCTGTGCGTGAGCTCAGTATTTAAAATCAGACTTTCTTCTTGAACGTATTGCAATAAAATGTAACTTCTTTCTTTTTTTCAAATTTGGTTTTTATACTCAACTGCAAAAAAATAAATAATAAAGATCAAAACCGAATACATGCATTTTCTTCACCTTTTTTTCTTACTTAAACAGAAAAAATCACATGATCACAAAATTGTAACCGTACATTTCTCAAATTCAAACTTTTATTTTTTCTAACGATGAAATTCTAGAGTTAAAGCAAAACACCCCATTAACTTTTTTTTTTAAAATTCGAACGAGCTTTGTTCTTATTATCACAAGTTATACAGATTTCAATTAATGCCGCTTTAGAAACCCTTTCGAACTGCCCAGGATCCAGGTAAATTCCTACACCTTCTCATACTATAAGGGGATGCGATGCATACAAATTGCGTTTCGGTCGAAGAGCTGAAGTGCGAGAGTTTTCCTAGTTGACCAAAGAGAAATGTACGAGTTCTTGTAGTGATGCAAATGCATGTATAAAAATGACACACGGTTTTTAACTTAAGATCTTCTAAAAAGGCCCGCGGCCTAGGTGCCTTGTAAACAGCTGAGAAACGATCCGTTGAGTGACTTTTATTAGGGTTAATAAAATGTTTATAAATATAATATATTTCGGTTGTAACTTAAGATCTCCCAAAAAGGCCCGCAGCCTAGGTGATTTGTTAGCACCACAGAAGACCGACTCGTTGAGTCTCTTTTGATCAGCTTTCACCGCATGTTTTCACATGCCAAATATTAAAATCACAACTCAAGATTTAGTGAGTCGAAAAGCTTCTACATATACCTTGTGTCATTATGATCTTACGTACGCATTCATATTACAAGGAAAACTCGCATATTTCGCTTTTTCCACTAGGAAAACTATCCCTCTCATCTCAGCACTCGCCGCCCCGGTGGCGCAGTGGTCTAAGCGATGGCCTCTGATCATTCGTCCGAATGGGGTCCGGGTTCGAATCCCAGTGAGACATGGATGTTGTGTTTGTCTTACGGCACTGGCTCTCTCCCTTCCCTGGAACCAGTGACCCTAAATTAGGGACGGGCGACTGCTTATAGCCCATTGAGTTGCTCACGGTGGTCGTTAAACCTCCACTCAAAAAAAAAAAAAAAAAAAAATCTCAGCACTCCGAACGAAACGAAATGTGTGTGCGTCCCCTTATATCAGAATGTGTAGGAGTCTACCGGTGTGGAAGCTTTCCACCGTGCTGCAGTTTTCTTAGCAGCAGGAGAAAGTGTGGGAGTTTACCGCACCCCGCCGTTGCTGCACCTCAACGAACACAACCATAAGGGGGTGATGACAACAGAGTAAAAGTCCGAAAAACACATTCTAACGCGTTCACGTCACGTACTACGCAAAAAATTCATCTTGTGCTTTCGTTTCACACAGACTAATAAAACACAAATTTTCGTATTGTTTCCCTGCTTCGCGCACAAACAACTCACTACTGGAATTTTTAAAGAAACCCATAAATTAATTTTTAATGAAAATAGCTTTTCTTTGTTTATACGGCATTATGCTCCTTAAAACCCTTACAGGTGTAAGTGAATTGGTTAATTGTTACGCTCACAGACAAACGATATTGGTAAAATAGCTTTCCGTGGAGAACGATCAACAACTCAGTCTTCTGTCAACGGGATCCAAATCTATCTCCGAAACAAACGGAACAGAAAGCTGTAGAACTTGATTGATCTGCCTATCAACCGCGTTGCCAGACCCCTGATACAAATGTTCCACATTTGAATAACGATGGACGTTAAGACTGGCAAGGCAATCCCAGAGGAATGACAGCGACCAAGTATCAGGCTCACAATGAAATGACCATAATAACATCACCGTCTACCGAGCTCAGATTCAACCTCGTTTCTCAGAGGCAGAACGATGCAAGTCGTCAATATTTTTGCTCGCAGGTGTCCCTGTAAATTTCATGCATCAGGTGGTCCGCATTCGGATGATCTCGGGTTAAATTAGAATAATTCCAATTTTCGGTGCTTAATCTCCAGTCGCGCATTTTTTGCCTTGAATGATCTGAAGCTTGTGCTATAATTTTTCTTTTTCGAAAATAATTACCGTGTTCTTTATTTTTTCAAAAGTAATCGAGGTAGTTGCCTTCAATGAACGATCTTAATAACAAGAGTCACTCACAATACAAATTTAAATTCGTTGGCTGAATTTAAAGATTTTATTGTATATGTAAGTATTAGAACTTTCAGCTTTCCCTAGAACCCATAGGGAAACCTGAAAGTTCTAATACTTGTATATACAATAAAATCTTTATATTCAGCCAACGAATTTAAATTTGTATTGTGAGTGACTCTTGTTATTAAGATCGTGCATTGAAGGCAACTATTGCTGCACGAATTTGAATTCTCCTAATCTTCATGGTTTAATAGAGCATTTCAGTGCTTCTGGATATGGGCCGAAACGACATTGACCTCACTGTTGCCAGTAACGACGATTTAACTGTGTTTTTAACAACGTGACAAACTCCATCGTACATCTGAAATCCAGAAAAGGTGAGAACGAAGTCTTAATTAAAAGACGCATTTAGCTCTAAAGAAATCTCCCTTTTGGCAAAATCGCCCTGACCGCTTAAAACACCACGTCTACATGTATATATGCAGAAATCTCGGTGTCGTGAGACATCCTGACATGGCACTTCCGTACAATGAAAATTTTGTGTCAGATCCGTACAAGCAAACATTCCTCAACTGCGTCCCCCCCAAATTCTTTCACAAGGGGAGAAGAAGGCAGACTAATCGTGTGTTACTTCCGTACAAAGGGTGAGGGTCAATATTTTGCTAGTTTGTTCTTTTAAAATTCTGTCGCACAGTACTCTTGTTGCATCTGGAGATTTTATTTAAACAAAAATGAACCTTATAGTATTGTCTGCAACTTCAAAACGCAAGCCTTGTGCTTTCTTCAATGATTTTCGATACCGCCAACATCGAAAAAACACCAATACGAAAGTGGTGAGTTGGATATACATAAAAGAAATACCCAAAAACTGCAGAGGCTCAATGAAGACAATCGATCAGACTATTCTGAATGTTACAGATCATACAAGCAAAACAGATGTAGCTGAAACCGCAGTTCAGTTACGCCTAATGTTGATACATATATACCACGTTTGAGCCAAAATTGATTAGTCTTGTAAGGGGTAATGATATTTTAAATAATTGGGGTTATTTCGTAGAAAACAAGTATTTTTGAATTGAAATGGAGCCTAAGTTAAATAAGTTCACATAAAGGGAGCAAGGTCAACGAGGGTCCCAAGGCATTTTCTGTGTACGAGAGAGTTAAATTCCTTTTTGAACGAAAGCTGACACAAAAAAGGTAGGGCAACAGGAGACCTCAAATACGATGGGTAATTTACATTTATACGGAAGTGATGCTAAAATTTAGATGTACGGAAGTGCCATGTCCGGATCTGCCAGTAAACCAGAAAACCCAACTGCACGTGGGGCCATCAACAAGCCTGTTATATTAACGGGCAATATCTCAAGCTAGTGCTAATTTGCGGATCGTTAAGGTGCTATATTGTGACGTCATGATAAAAATGACGCCCCTACCATCAAGGAAGAAGGGAGAGTAGCTATGACACGGACAACGCGAATTACAATAATAGTAATTACCCGACTTTAAATAAAATAGAGAAAATAACTGTCCCCTCCCCCTAAAAGTAAATCCTCAAAAACACCCCCATGAATGATTAATACAGAATAAATTTAATTTAAGTCGGCTCTAGTGGAAACGCTCTCCGCACCAGAAAAGCGAAAAATTACAAGGTGAGCTCAGACGTCTACAAAAAATACGTTAGAAATCCTAAGAAAATAAACAAACTTACTAGAAGCCTACCTAACAATTTTTACTTAACCAATTTTGCTGGAAATAAGGAAACTACAAAAAAAGAATAAAAAATCCAAGACCCCCATTCCCATAAAATTGAAAGAAAAAATTTCTTGTTTCAATGGGGCATTTCCTCAGCTTTACACAAAATGTTACCTTGCACCATATCTTCTGCAGAGCACACAACTGACAAAACACATTTAAGAAAAAAAAAGTTATTTCAAATGGTTACAACTGGCAGGACTTCTAAAGCCATTCTTGAATGCATCCGGAGACCTCCTATGGAACAACATTTGCACACGTACTGTAATATTTTTCCTGTTCAGGCACTCAACTACCATGAGCAAAGAAAGGGTAGCGCCCATCTCTAATTCACCCAGTGAAGGAAGAGGACCACCATCAGAAGGATTTTGGATTATGAACCTCAAAATGAACAGAAGATTTGTAAGAGGAATTTAACATGAAATCTTTTAATCTGGCAACAATATTTAAATTGCATTTTATGCCAACAACAAAGGTGGAGTGAAGCATTGATAAGAGTCCTTGATAGTCACCTAAAAGGCCAGTGATGTCTGCAAGAAAGTAAACCACTCAGAGCAGAAAGTGACAGAGAAGTAAGTCAATCCTTAAATTAAACTTAAAAATATCTCTGAGTCAAGCCAAAATTTAACTTTCTAATCAGAAGGACCAACACAACACTCATCTTTTGTCCTGGGATTAAATACTTCGACCAGTCAACTGTGGAGCAACTATTTCTATTAAGTTTTTTTTTTTTTTTCTGCACTGCATACATCTGCATAAATTACCACGTATGCTTCCTCTTATGTTGTGAATTTTATTGTCATCAATTTACTATTGCATTAGAAGTTATCAGCCCAAAATAGAAAATCAAAGACTTTCTGGATAATAATTAAATTCCCAACTGAAGGTTGGCCTTGGAATAACAGACCAACACAACAGCAATGGTAATTCAACAGAACGGTTAACTGATCACTGACTCCCTGAATTCAATACATGCTAGCTAGCCTCAAGACATGACAGTCAACATCTAATTCCATTTTTAAGCATCTCACAAAATTTCCCATATGGAGACAACACAGCATAACATTTCTTTAGTAGAATAAAGATATTGAAGAAAGAAATGTCAGTTAAGTAGTGGAACATAATTCCCCATAAATATCCTTGACTGACAAAAAGAAAGAGCATGAACTCAAAAATAACCAAGACTGAGAGGGAAGGGTGAAATCACACTTTGAATAATGAATTAACTTGATGAGCTCTGCTATACATAGCTGAATGCTATCTATGTGAAAACCAGCACTCCCAAGTTGTGAATGCTCATTTGTTAACATAAGGGAATCAATCAGCCAACTATCTTACATAATACATTAAGAAATCAATCTGAACAGTAATAATGCACAGGATTAGTGCGCAGAAACATGATTACAGCACAAAATTGGAATCATTCATTCCGTCAACACACAATTATAAGGGGAAAGGCTTACATCCAGTACCCAAACATACATAACAAATTGAAATCTCAAGGTTTAATAAGTACATATGTTAAGAAAATTACCCAATTTTGATTAGTAACAAAGCTAAAAAGGCTAAGTAATGAATTGCCTATTTTGCCTGGCATGACTGATTAAGCCAGCTACAAAGAAGAACTTCAGCAAGTGATTATACCCAAAATCTTGAGTAATTGAAGAAACTCACTTCTCAATTCCAGTTTCGCACATTTCAAGGTGTTCTGCAATAATCAGACTAACAACACACTCGATACTCTGCCCTGTTCATCCATCAATTTACAAAAATATTCTTAAACAGTAGCACTAACATAAGATTTTTCATAATTCAAAAACTGATAACATATGATATGGTGTGCGTGGTGGACTGTAAAAATAGTGGAAGTTCATCTTCAGAACAGTGAATTGCAAACATGATGGCACCACGTTACACTACAGAATTATTACTGTGCATAGGATAGTACAATGTGACAGTTACTATACTGCAATAGTTTTAAATAATGTACAACAAATGGAAATAGTACTGATTACATAACAAGAAAAAAATTGTTTACTCCCCAAAACTAAGTGTTCATATTTGAAAGGCAAACGTGATGGTTAGAGACATAGTTCAAAACACTGACCTTGGCTTTCACTGGAATTCAACCACAACAGGATGCTCAACAACCTTCAACTGCATTACATAAAATAATATGACTTTCACAAAATACCTTTCTGATCAGCTATGTAACTTGACAAACTTTCTTAGCCTGAAGGTTTTTGGGAGGAAAGAAATACAACTATTGCCTCTAGCAAACAGCAAGGGATTAAAGACTTCAGAAACAGGCTTCTGAGTTGTTTTCCTGTGCTGCAGCAAACTGTGAATCTGAGATACTACTACTTTTTTTTTTTTTAATCAGTTGTTAGCCACAAATATCAAATGGCTAGTCACCCACAAACAATTTTTTTCAAGCTAATTGGTTCCACAATTCAGGAGCAAACACAATATCTATGTTAAAACAGGGAATAAAACCAAGGTCCATGGGAAAAGAAGCTAGTTCCTCTGCCATCAGATTCAGACAGTATGAAGTCCAACTAAACAGGCAAGATTGCAGAAATACTATGAGAAAAATAATCCTACACGTAAAATAAGGCATGAGAGGTCTACTGCACTTTGCTTTTCATGCAGAAATCTAAACTTATGGACAAAAAAACCACCCACAGGCAGAAAAGTCAGAAACTCATTCATAAGTTCATTTGCATATCAGTAGCACATTTGCACAGACAGCAAAGGGCACTGTTAGGCTGTATTTTCTCCCAATGCTTCTGCTTTTCCTAAATATAAAGGCAGGAGCTGATGCATTGAACAACACACATGAGAAGAGTTCTTCAGCAAATGTTTGTTTTTCAAAGTTGATTTCAGCAAAACTCTTATTAACTGATGTAAATCATACAGAGGATGGGTGAAATATGGGAAACACCTGTTAGAAAAAGTACCACTTTTTGTAAAGGATCACTTATTTATGAACATGCAGTGATACATTTTTGTTTGTTTCTAGCCAGTACTACTGTTAAATACAAAGCACACAAAAAGTAGTTTCTTTCAAGGTGCCAAGACAAAATGACTGACCTGTCTGAATCCTAAAGAGCACAAATTGTTGGAGCCTATTTAAAGTCAAGGCATCAGTGACTGGAACTGTAAATCTGTTGAATGTATTCAGAGCAAATGTATCAAAAGTTATTACTTCGATTTGGGGCAGAAAATAGAAAGTTATGACTATGATTAACTGTGGCAAAAAATTGAAGCTGAGTAAAAGAGATCACCAAGCAATGATACGGGGTAATTGCCCAAATGCATAAAAAATACTGCAGCAAAAATTGCTTCAGAAATTAATGTGAGCCTCAGCAATCTAGTATCTAGCAAAACAGTTCTCCTGGAATTTCATAAAGCTCAATTTCCAAGCAACTTGTTACTGATACTAATAAAAACAAGAGGGGCTATAAGATTTGGTCTGACAAATCATTATTTGCATTTTCTTTTCAGCTTAGGGGGAGGTGACATTTTGTAAATGTCAAAGGAAGCACATATTCCTAACTGTCGAACACAGTGAACATTTAGTAATGGTTTGGGCAGTGACATCTTGGTGTTCTTAAGGTTCTATCACCATCCTGAATGGGCAAGCTATTACAAATTGCATACCTTCATATTCTGGGTGACTAGGTTCATCCCCTGGCGCAAACAATGACATCTTTCAAGATAATGCTCCAATGGACACGGCTAGATGTGCTCAATCTTGGTCTGAGGAGCATGAAAATGAAGTTAAACATCTCCCATGGCTTGCACAATCACTAGACTTTAACATTGCTGAGCTCCAGTGGGTAGAATTGGAGAGGAGAGTGAGAAGCAGATTTCCTACATCATCATCACCCTAGGCGGTTAAGACTTCCCTCTCTATCAGAAACAGTCCAACATTCCTCTAAACACTGTTCATAATTTATTTGAATATACTCCATGTTAAATGCAAGCTGCTGTAAAAGCAGAGGATGGCCTAATAAAACATATGTGAGCAACTCTATGTGCTATAAGCAAACGCCTGTCCCTAATTTAGAGCCACTGGTTACAGGTATGGGAGAGAGCCAGTGTCATAAGACATACACAACATTCATGCCTCACCAGAATTCAAACCCAGACCCATCTCGGACAAAAGGTCAGAAGCCAGCACTTAGACCACTGGAGCAGCCTCTTCTTATAGGTGCTTCCATTATTTTGTTCATCACCTGTACATTATCGTGTACTACATAGTTTTTTTTGTTTGTAGTCACTTCAACTGGAGAATGTTTCACATTTTGCAAAATAGAGTTCAATGGTGCTACAATAAAAGCACCAATCCATGAAGTCAACAAGTTGGATTTACACAAATTTACTCAATAAATTAAGTCACTACTTGTTCATACATTTTTCTGTGATCACAATCTGAAGCTCTGAATGAGTTTCACTATTTTGAACTTCAATACTTCAAAGAACTGGCAACAACTGATGTGCAAAGTCAAAAGCCAAATCTATCAAGATTAAATCTCTTGGCAGAATGCCAACCACATTTATCTACAATGGCGATAGTACTGGAGTGAAAATCTATAAACAATCAAAAGGAAGCCAACATAAGTCCAAAGTTTTTCAGTTCTTTATGACCTTTTCCAGGCAACAGACTAACTGCAATATCCCTTTAATGTTTGGGAACTTTCCCTTCACTGACACATCAACAAACATACTAGAAAATATAAGTTTGTTATTGTTCACTATTTTTTTTAGTATGCCTGATATAATTCTATTCTCTCTCTCTTGCCATATGCTTTTCACATCTCACAATCTTAAATTTCACACTGAACTTCATCCAAAGAGTTGGAGCACTTTAGTAAATTATGTCTGTAACTAATACCTTCTCTTCCAGTTTTGTACACTATTTTTTTTTTTTTTTATCCTGAAGGATTTTCAGTTAAAGTACCACCTTTTTTTTATGTGTACAGTATGATCTGTTTCCATCAATTACTTATGTGGAAATGAAACTTTTGTCTTCACATTTCTTGCAAAATCACTGTAAAGCAGTAGTGATTTCTACCCTTCCTTTAACAGTAAATTGAAAAGATCTTGTTAGTCAGAGACATTGAACTTTTCTGTTGCTCCATGATGAAAAGGATGAACTAAGATTTAAAGGTATTGAATCTTTCTGGTTTTCTCCTTCACCTAACCATTGTGTGGTAGCTCAAAATGCTCACCCTGTGTTGTACACTAGTTTTGACTAGCGAACATTTCTTGTTAGATACAGTATAATTATGTATCATTTTGTTGCCAATACAGTGGCTCCACACAAATTTTCCATTCAGCTTTGTATACAAAAAATTATGCTGAAGAGCTCTTTTCTTCACAAATTTGAACACTGAGTTTATCTCCAGCTGAAATTTAATTCTCTTTGATTTTTTTTTTTTCACAGAAATCAGCCACAATTAGATGTTGCCTTACATTTATATTCTCCTGGATATAGCATTCCTTCATAAAACTCTTCAATGTCTACATTGTAATTATTTGGTAGCATAAACATAAATTATTCACACCAATATCTTTGCAAGTTTTATAAGCTAAGTCATGCAACTCTGGTTACAGCACTCTTCTCTAAATACTGGGTTATATATAAAACACCACTAGTTCTAACACTATCCATAGTTCTTTAGCACAACACACAGCTATTTTTAAGTTAACCCATTTCCTTTCACACTTAGCCTGGTAACATCCTTGTGAATATTTTCCAGTTCCAAACAGCCAAGACGTTATGAATCACTCTGAAATATTTACCAGTCAGGGTGAGTACTGTATGACAAATTAGTATGCACCTCAGGCAACTCTTGCAACTGATTTCCTTTGTGTAGCATCAGCTGCAACATTGGGAGAATGCAGGCCATCTTTAGAGCAGGTAAGTTAGAAAATTGTGGAACCCTTGTGCCTCAATGAGAACATTTCCTACACACAAATTATGTCACCAAAAGCTAAAAGATACCATTACTCATTTTAAAAATGGCTATTGATAATCTTATAACAACATGTGAGTCTACTTCTGCCATCAATACAAGCTGCATTCCTTCGAAGCACACTGATAAAGTATAGAGAACCTATTGCAAGGCATATACCACCACCACATGCATTGTGGAAGGGGTGAACTGTTTTTACTAAGATTTGATGCTCCAATTTCTCACCTTGACATCTGACTGATTAAAAACAAGATTGTAGAACAACCAATTCATTTACCAACTTTGATGTGCTCTGCCTATATGGATGAAAGTAGTGTTTAACACGGCATATTGCTATTATGTAAGAAACTGCACATGCTATTCCCATAATGCTGCCATAGCATTGGCAAGGTACAGTTTTATCCATGCCACTCCCCATACTTACACACGTTGACTCGTTATTCCACAAAACAAATTCACATTTTTCCAGATCATAGAAAAACACACTTTGAACCACTCCAAGCAATAAATAACACTGTGGTTCGATGTGAAACATACATGCAAAACCAACTGCTCTCCAGTGATAAAACAAGTAAATGAACTTGATAAACAGCAAAATTCACTGATAAGTACATCTACAGTTATTCATATAACCACTTGAAGTTCGTACACAAATGACTGGATTTCCAGTGACATATTTATTTTTCCAATAGTGTCACAGTTGCATGATTTTCATTACCTACATAAATATAACAGTTACATTACAATTTACCAATAACACAGCTGAAACACTTGCCTCTTCATATTTCTTCCCACTATAAAACTGGCAAACTACCAAATGAAACAGACAATGATTAAATGACCTTCACCAGTGCTTTACAACCTTCTTCACACCACACTGCAAATTATCATTACTTCTTTATCGTTATATTTCTGAATTCTACACTATGGTTGGAAAGAATCAGATCGGTCTTTTAGACAATGTGTATAGTAATTTCACTCAAATATACACGCACACACATTTCTCACCTTTTATAGCACAAATACCTTCTTGCATACCTCTTAAAGACTGTATTTTCACAGCTTTAATTTTATTTTTTGCCACTGGTAAACGTACTTCCAGGAAATACAGTTTCACTTGTTCTAAACATTCATCATTCATGCAGTGTTATTATCTCCTGTTTGCTTTAATGTCACTATATTTTAATGGGGTATTTAAGTTCTGCTTCAGTGAATATGGGCTTCACTACTTTTTTTTTTTTTAATAAAGGCTTGGTGTTTATTGCTTCTCTGCTACTAAATGCACAAAGTTTGCAGCTATGGTCAAATGAAAAACCACAATATAGAGAGAGTACCTCCCTCCTCATATGATTAATACACATTATGTACCTGACAACAATTTTTTCTGGCACCACACAAATAACATAAGAAGAAATTTACTTCCATCAAAATTTTGCAGCAAGCTTGTTGGAAAGCACTGACTCAAAGAACAATCTGCAAATTTTTATACACTTACTGAAGCTTCCACATGCTCATCTCCCATCATCAGTAGCACCAGTGTTTTGCCGAGAATTCAGCAAAAAAAAAAAAAAAAAAAGCAGCAAAACTCACCACTGTTTCTATGAAACCAAATGTAAAGATCTCAATATGGGATCAATGAACTGCAAGTTCTCTACTGACAATCAGTCATTTGGTAAATGCACAATCAAAAGCCATGAGCTGTTGATCACTACCACAGGTTCATAACATAAAATATCCATTTGACTAGAAACTGTGCCTCCTTAATTGCATCTTTTACATATCAGACAATACAGCATTCTAAATAGTGCAATGTGCAATGTCTTCAGACAATACAGCATTTTAAAAAGTGCACTGTCTTTAACTAGGAAGAATATTGCAAGTATTCTGGAACAACACTTTCACTTGTTCAAAATTCATGATGGCATGACAATGTGAGGTAAAACAGCAAAGCAAAGTCACACATCCCTCTTCCCCCACAATAAAATAATGTTTTAACAGTTTAGGCACATCCACCTATTTTTTGGAAATATGTCATGTGTGTGGATGCAAAGTCACATGTAAGATAGTAGAGAAAAAATGGGAGAAAGGGTGAATTTAGAAGACAGCTAAGGAGAATATAGTTCCTACACTGTGAGAGATTCTCAACTTTTGACCTGCTTATTACTTTCCCTTACAGAGAATAAACCTCACATTCTCTGCATAGCAAGATGATGCATTTGTATTCTGTAGGCTATATGGTTATGTTTGTACATAGTTGTTGTTCTAACCAAACATTCATCTGATTTTTTGGATTAATAATATTTACAAGTTCTGGAATTTTATTCTAAAACCAGTTTCTTTGTTTTAGCTGTCCACACACTACTACTTATTGTAATATTTTCACTGTTTATCCATATGTCACATAAGTTTAATACATTACATATATATGCAGCAAACAGCTGATGTTTTTAAGTCAACAGAAAAGTTAATTACTTTTGGAACATGATAATCTATTATCATCCCAATATATTCGAATTTTGATGCGATTACATGCTTTCAATTTATCTATCTTGCTGTATAGAAACTAATTGTTTTTCAAGACACTAGTTTCTTAAAACCATGTCAGTTTTACACAGCTTTTCAAGGCAATAGTTTCTTAAAACCATGTCAAATTCATGTTCACACCCATCATGTATCCAATTTTCAATTAAATTCAGTATTCAGAACTTTCACGGCTGGAATTCCCACATGGAATATTGATAAAAGGGACATGTTTACATACCTACTAAACAGATTAGGGACAAGAATGGATCAGGCTGTTAGCCATGACCACAAAGTGCCACAACCAAACTGAACTACAGGAAGTGTCCCTTAGCCATTGTTACTGTAGTACAGTGTCACTGCAGAGGATGACACTATATTACAATAATAACTGAACTGCTGCATGGCACCACACAAATAACAAGCATTTGTCCAACATTCTATCTGAAGTAAAAGCTGCTAAATAGGGAACAAACTACGAACTGCTAAAGCAGCGATTTAAGCACTATCTAAAATGATGTAAGTGTTTCTGGCAGCTTGTAGCAAAAATGCTCTCTAACAGATATCAAACTTCAACCTGCTGGTGGCTGAAATGAATGAATGATGGGTAAAGCAACAGATAAGGTGTTTAAAGCAATTCCTAATTCAACAAGTGGTCTTCTTACAGTTCAATTACACTTTTACAACTGCAAAACTGAAGTACAGAAGAGAACAAGTTAAGTCAATCTAATAAAAAAAAGATTATATGCTGCATACACTGCACTACTACAGAGCCATAACACTGGTGCCTGCCAGACTGCTGCAGTTCAATAGCTATAAATTAAAGGCCGAACTGTATTTGAGTGCTTGGAAGAACAAAGTCATGCTGGCATACAGACATATTGAACAACAATTACAGATCCAACCCTACAGAAGGCAGATTAATGTAACTTACCCACGAAAATGATAGAAGGAAACAATGATGACACACCCAAAACCAGTGGTCAGTCATAAAATTAGCTAGTGCCAAGGAATAATCAAAGCTTCCTCACACAAGTGATATACAATATACAACACATTTTCAATGCAAAAAACTTCAAACTGTTCAGTCAAACAACAAAAACACTATAACTGGAAAAAAAAATTACAAATGGAATTCAAATAGTCTGTACTGTCTGTAGTTATTGCTACTTCTTTGAAAAAACAGATCCAGAGTTCAGAAATGTCCAGTTTCCAAAACATGCAGAAATGACTTTACTGTTATATGGCTACTACCCATATACTGGCTGCATATTAAGCTTTACATTCTTCATTTATGTGTAACTGTGTTGTCCAGGATGGCACATTAGGCAACATATTTGGAGTAAAGAAATTTGACTTTGATTTCCACTACAGAACAGAGTAATCTTCATATTTTCTGAGGAGTTTGTGACACAGAACACAGCTGATATGGCACTCCTGAACCAAAAATCCATATAACATTTTACTGATTAAGTTAGATTTTATGGCACAGAACTAGATGTAGCTATACAACACCAACAACATGACCGAAAAGGGGTTAGGGGGCAGGAAAAACATCTTCAGTAACAAAACTGTGCTATCTTTTTGGTAGTGATTTACCTCTAATGAAAAACTAGCAAAAACCTTTTGCAGTGCAATGCTGATACAATATGGGTGCGTGCACACACATGTACACAGAAAAAAAAAGGAGAGAGAAACCATAAATATCCACTTCACTAAATTAGTCTCCACAATGAGTGAACACAATTTAGATCATTCCCTGAGATATTAAAGTATTACAAACTGAGCACATCAGAACATAGCATATGAATCAAATAATTTACCTATTCACATACCAGTTTTCCTACTGTTGGAACATTCAGACAAACAATTCCAAAATATGCAAATAGTGCAAAAAATAGACATAATCCTGTAATGTGAATGCTATCTTCTGCAAATCAAAACTAGCCATTGCATTCTTTTAATTTCACAGTGAAACATAGCTGATAAATTAATTGGGGTAACTAAAATAAGTAAAAGAAGTTCAAAATGTATACTTGCTATAGCTTGGTAGCAGCCCTCATGATTCAAGACTGCAGTACAGAATCCACCAGTTTTCCTACAGTTTTACAATAGATATATCATTCATTCCTATACAAGTTCTGTTCTGGATAATGGAAAACAGCAGTCAACACATTCTAGTCATCGTCAGAGAAGTCCAGTGTTTTATTAGGTTCACATCTGACTACTGAGGGGGCAGGAACATAATAACACAAGTTCATTAAGAGTGTCAGTAACTACTGTCCTGTAAACATGCTGCATTTGGTAGAATTTGGTGTGTATTTGGGCAAAATGTACTGGTACAGACACAAACAGAAGACATCAACAATAAACAGAACACAAAAAGACTACCCCAATACTATAGTTACAGCTGTTTTCACAATCTACGAGACTTGAACGTTCTTGAAACTGACATGTTGCAACCAAAAACTCTAGACTAAAAAAATCTGGTAGAAAATTTCATCTAAACCAGTCACTTTTCAACATTTTCACTAAAGCTGATGAATAATTTCCCTCAAACCTTAGCAACAGTTAGTTCAACTGAAAGTTTTGTAGTGAAAGCATTCCTCTGAACTATCGTTTTATCTTACATGCCCTTGCACAATACTCCAGTAATTCCAAGAATAATAAAGTAACAATATTCCCTATATCAATCAGTTCATGAGCAAACACCATCTAATTATGAACAGTTCAACTTCCACATATTTGCAAAAGCAACTTTACCAACCTTTGATGTGGGCTATCTTGATAATATTTCATTCACTTTTGTTCTACTACTTGTACTAAAGCTTTTAATCACCCTTCAAGAAATAGTAATTGCAGTTACAATGTTTGCATCATGGGGTCCAAATACAGAATAGTCACTATGTTGGGTAATACAAATCAGTTCAAATGTTTGTCCCTTGACAAACTGATTCAGCATGTCAAGAATTCTGAATTCTACTCCTGTAAAGGTAAGCAGGAAAAGCTAAAATGCTTTAACTATTTAAAGCACAAAAACTAACTTATTCCAACAGTTACACAATTTGTTAATGACTGACAATGGCAAAAGCACTTTCACTTCCAAGATCTTGGTAACAGTTTTGCAAATATTTTCAAACTTATGTTTCAAAAAAAATTGCAGATCACAGACAGAGAGAGAGCCTGCATTAATGCTTAATAGGTTATATGCACTAACAAAAAACTGAAAAAAGGTCATAATGGTTGCTGTAACATTCTCAAGCAATAGACATCATACACCAACATATGCTGAATATAATTAACGATTTGCCATAATTTCTTGATATTAAATGACCTCTAAACCAATTAGTACTCATGAAACCACCACAGAACAACAAAATAAGAAGAGTACAAGAGTGAAAACTGTTCCTGTTTTTATGTGCATATTATACCTAAAGTTATACGGAAAATTCCAACCACATGTATTGGGCTGATGCAGAAGTAATGGTGGAAAGAAAAAAATTAACCATTTGTCATTGTCGGGAAATATGCAGCAGTTTTGTGAAAAGCATAAAAAGATGTATATGTACAGCTTCAATATTTAATGATGTTCTGTACCTACGTCTAAGTCTGCATGAGTAGCAAACAAACATTTCACATTGATGACATTCATTCCATCATGCTGTACAAATTCAGAAATAGTGTTGGCGTCCAAGAGTATTTGCATCAACTGTGCCAAAACTTAAGGGGACAAATTCATCTCTAAAAGTACCTGTTACTGATGGTATGGAAAATTCAAGTCAAGTGACTTTTAGTACAAAAACGAACATCAAAGCAGCTGGCCAGTGGAATTAAACGTGGATGGTTAAAAGGCACTGCTAAATGAAAAACCATGTCAGACATCCAGGTAACTTGCACAGCTACTGAACACCAATCAGCCCTCTGTCATTCAAAATCTGCAAAAGCTAGGTTATATGTGACAAAACTGGAAACCTACATCAGCTGTCACACAGCAGAACATTGGGGGCCTGCTGTACTACATTTGCTTTACTCACTCAGCAAAAGGCCAACATGGTTTTCTTGACAGAATGATTATTACAGGGGATGAAAAGTGTCATTTACGATAATATTGTCAGTAAAAGATCGTGACATCAAGCAGGAGTATCAACCCAGGCTACAGCAAAACTGGAGCTGTGTTCTTGTAACGTGATAATCTATTGTTGGTAGGATTTCAAGAGTATCATTCACTATGAGCTTTTAAACCAGTCCCAAACCATCAACTTGGATATCTACGATGAACAGTTGCACTTCTGAAGTGTACCAACTAAGGCAAAATGCCCAGCGTTGGTCAACAGAAAAGGAGTTGTGTTCCACCAGAACATTGTAAGGCCCACATGTTTCACAGCAGAAGCTGCAGCAATTGGGCTGGAAAATAATGAAGCTTCCCCTATATTTACCAGACTGGTGTGCTCAGATTTCCGTCTGTTTTGATCTCTGAACAATTTCACTTCTGACTGGGAAGTTTCAGAGTGATGACAAGGTAAAAGGGTGGTTATCCAACTTCACTGCTATGAAGGGAAAGCTTCTACACGAATACAATCTATGAAATATTCTGATTGCTGGTACACTGTTATATCTGCTAATGGTAATTAAGTTCCTGATTAAATAGCACATTAGTTAATCCTGAGAATTATTCTTGTATGCCTTATGTTTTGCCACTACTTTTGCATCAATGCAATACAACACACCATAGTCAGAGTATCTTTTGGCTGTCAGTTCTCAGAGAGAGTCTTCCTTTTTTAAAGCAGCTTACTTTTCTCTAACTGAATACCAGAAACACTTGACTGCATATTATAAACCATTGTTCCAGAGCAGGGGAGAATCAAGTTTACACATATATGGTTGTCATCCTTATACTCAAATGCCCACAAAAATGTTGCCACTAAAGACAACTTTATTAAAAGTAAACCATTCCATTGTTACTTTAAGAACTCCTTTGGGCCCACTGTATTTTCATGCACCCTGAAATGTGGTCCTTACTCCTGCCACTATATTTAGTGTATCTGCTAACAAAAGCAAGGGCAGCCACCACTGGATATTCTTATACGTGAAACAGGCAGAATTGTGCCTGTTTCATGATTTTTACACCAATTACGGCATCGAAGAAAGATACTTTTACACCAAAATTACCATCTACATATAACAAAGAATATGCCATTTTCACTAAATTTTTACACATGTACTCCAACAGAAGAAACACTGAAAAATGAATTTAAATTTCATGGCTAAAAATTTCGAACTCCACGCTTTTCTCTCTCTCTCTCTCTCTCTTAATGTATGGAACAGTTACTTGTCCTAATTTTTTTTTTTTATTGCAGACCAATTTTTTTATTATAACTGCTTGCTTTGTAGGCCACAATGTTTTCTTCTTTTAGCAATAAATTGGGCATCCCTGTGATTAGAAGACATGACGTCCCAGGTTTCTGGGGTCTAAAACCAATACAGTCATCACACACTGCTGCTACTTTCTGGTCTTGACTGATTCACAGGCATTCTTACATTTTACTTACTTCCATACATTAATGCCCACAGAAAACCCACAAAAATTATACACACGAAAACCAGGAAGAGCTCCGAAATCCACAATAGCCACTGATTAAAAGCTAGCAATATATAACATGTTTCACCAATAGCCCATACCAACAGAAAGAGTACTATTAAGAAATGATAATGAATTTATTTTTATGCTGAAGACAACACAGAATATGCCCCTTACAACCGATTTCAGTATCAATAACTCCTTTGAATTCGACACGTGCACACACACTGCAGTGGCCACCACCTCTAAATGATCCCGATAAGCCATGATTAATTCTCTGTAGTTCCTTATCCACTGGAGTATTCCATAAATATGACCTTAACAAAGAGAGCAGGTCATAACAAACTACAATTCTTCCAGCTGAGCACTACTATAAAGGTCAACATATCATTACATTTGCCACACAAACTGCAAAAGTACATCAATATTAATCTGTAACAAATTAATACTTCCAGCACATCTAAACATCCAAAAAACCCATATTCCACCCACTCAAGCAAAATTTTGCCTCACATGCTGCTTTCAAAACTCCACCAGTTATCCTTCTTGCTTAACAAGGCCAGTCGTAACAAAGAAGTCGTGTAGATAACACTGGGCTTGGTAACAAAAATTTGCAACAGAATGATCCTGTAGTCCCTTCTTTAACACATCTGATGTGAAAGCATTCATCTACACAAGGATAATTTTCCATTAAAAATAATGGATAAAGAAAGCTGCATTTTCACACCTTAAAAACTTTGCATTGCTGCTATTTGCATGGTTCCCATTTAAAAATATATCACATGTTCATTATTGTATATTGATATACTATTACATTATTATACTGTACTGCCAAAATGCAATGTTCCTCGTATGTGCATTTGCATGCCTTTATGTTTTGTTTTGTTTTTAATGGTCAATGGTGAATGAATAAAATTATGGAATTTTTTTTACTATTAATCTTGACTCAGTGCTGTGTCTGTAGTGATAAGACTAAAGACAGTGGTGACAACGTTAATTTTGTGTTGGTGCTATGTTGTCCAAGTCAGCATTAGAACTTGGTAAACAGACAAAGCTCTGTTGTCAGCTGATTTTCTTTTCTTTCTTATATTGGGCATAAAATTAACTGTTTGCAAAGGGCTTCTTTATTACTTAATGTTTCTTGCTGCACAATTCTTTTCCACAAGTTATATTATTAAGGCTTTTGCTATGTTTGTACTCCATTCACAGCCAGGAACATTTCCATCAAAAGTAACTAATTGTGAATGAAGTGCAAAAGTCACCACATCACCATTTATACATTAACAATACAGTTTGATCACAGTTTTCACTGATTATGTTAACACAACTGACTAAGCACATTGTCTACTTATTTAGCAGTCATTTCTCATCCAGCGGTTTTAACAGATCTCCCACAAGAATCACACTACAATTCTTTCACATCAATAACATCCACTTCCTCTTAATCCCACTTTACAAGCTAATGTTATCAACATTTTAGGCTAATATATTTCAGTATCACTTAATTCAAACCCTCTGAACCCAAAAAACACATGCATTTTTTTTTTTTTTTATTGGAGGTTTAACGACCACTGTGAGCAACTCAATGGGCTATAAGCAGTCGCCCGTCCCTAATTTAGGGTCACTGGTTCCAGGGAAGGGAGAGAGCCAGTGCCGTAAGACAAACACAACATCCATGCCTCACCGGGATTCGAACCCGGACCCCTTACGGACGAATGATCACAGGCCAGCAAACACATGCATTGCCTACTTATTATTAGTCATGGGCATGGAGTGTATGCACATAAAACTATGCATATTCCTATATTCCAATGAGCAGGATAATCAAATTGTACTTATTTTTCACCATTAGCTTAATCACTTTAATCTGATAATACAACTAAAACTTTTAGTTCTATGTTGAGCACATACAGCGTGCATTTCTCAATTCTGAACATCTACTACTGAAGTATGCATGCATGTCTTACAACATCACCAGCACATTTTAGGGCATTCACAATAATGTTTGAAGAAAGGTACAGTTAGTTAACAGGGTAAATATTAGAACAATGAAGTGAGAAATGGGAGCACCAACTCCAAAGCACCCAGCCTGACAGTATAATTTGAAATCACTAAATTTTACATAAATGAGAAAGTATATGAATTCATTTAAATGTTAGGCACATGTTCAGGAAGAATGTTAATCATATAATCCTACTCATATGCATAGCTCTGCATCAGCATACTAGCTAAGAAAGCGTACATTCCCAATACACAGAACTTTAATAGCCTAACTGTAGTATTCATGTAACTATTTCTTCTATGTTAGACACTTGATCTAATAAACACTGTATATTTTTTTTCCAGTAAATCCTTTTTCCTTAACTATAATATTATGGTTTTCAAAATTTTCACATATTTCATGTATCCAGACTGAAAGTGTGTTGCATGTGTGTACCTATGTTACCCCTTGTCTCATATTTATTAAACTAAATTTTGGAATGATTATCTAAAATTTTGGTACTTATCAATTTTCTGAGTGTAATTTCCTGGGGAGAAAAAAATGGTATTTTCAAAATGTTAACGTATCAAAATAAATAAATAAATAAAGCTTTCATTGAGAGGCCACTGAAATTCTTTCTAATACTGTCTGCATTTTATTTTTAGCATCAACACATAAAGTACTATGCAGGCATATTGAATGTTCATGAAACTCACAGAATACACAAGAGAGAGAATGTGCTCTTTCAATCCTTTGTCTGTCTTGAAATGTAAAAGAAAGTTGTATCTATAACTATACTCCAATTCACCCTAAAAAGTGTACTACTGGGAAAGGCGGGAGAGCCTTATCACATCTCGTCGTGGAATGCAAGAACGGTATTCATCCGTGTTAAAGTGCTCTTTTACTGTTTCCTTTCTGATCCCCACCCACCCACACATCTCACAAGCAGTGGGTATTATGAGTGGGGGTCTGGTGGAGGCCGAACTGCTTCCCCTACTGCCTGTTTAAGTAACGCACTCTCCGAGTTTCCCCGATTGTCAATTTATTGTCTCTGTGTTGTTAATGTTGGGAGAGGTCTTCCACCCCTCCCCCTGTCCGAGTTGTATCCCAAGTGGGCAGAAATGGCCGAAACTCTTGATTCAGCAACTTCTCAGAACAAATTTATTTCAAAAAGCACTCTAACTTCTAGAAAAAAATTTTAAATAGCAATTTTGTCTGATAAACTGCTGAGCTTGTCTGATAAACTGCTGAGCAAACAAAAATGGATTCTAAGCAATAATTATGATGCTTTTCGCTCTAAACGCTAGGGACTATTTTTCGTACCCTTCATAGTGGTTCACTCTTATGTGGACTTGGAGTAAAGTAGGCCATATGAAAGGGGAGGGCCAAAATTAATAGCAATGGGTTCAAATACCAGATATTCTTTGGGGAGGTTTCACATAGCCCTTAAGGCAAAATATGAAATATGCAGACACCTGCATAAGATTTGCCTATGTCTCAATATGATACTGATTCAACTGAACTACACCCAGACTTTATTCTCATGGGAGTGGGGTCATGTAGATGGCCAAACCATTTACCACCAAAACATATGCCAACAAGTATGTCATTTGTTTCATAACATCTTCTACAATGTGTTCAGAATACACAGGTGTGTCAATATGAAACTCAAAAAAGGAACATACCCAGTAAAACAAAAAATAATGTTGGTTTAGAAGAAATTACCTCCTCCTCGTGCAGTTCATTGCAAAATCTCCCTCTTAAGGATTACTACCTGCATCATTTATACCCTATTTCACACCATCCACCTACTGGCCGCCTTCAATGGGTACTACTTTTGAATGTGGCACCTGTTGGAAGCCTTACAACTGAACAGTACACACCTAGCCAAATCACCTCAATATACATTTAAAGTGAAAAGCAAAATTAAAGAGTCAAGAAAAGGCAAAAGAATATGCACACTAAAGCATGCATGGAAACACTTAAACCAGTGCACAAGGTTATTTTGGATTAAAAGCCTGAACGAAAGCAAAAGTTTGAGGAATATTTATCACACTGTTATGTACTCTTTATACAAAATGATTACTTGCATTGTGAATTAGTGTATTTTGGTACCTTTGATATTCACCAATAAAAAGAAGGAACAGACAAACATGGCAGTTTACCAGTGGCAATTTTTTTCACTAGACAACATTCCTGACATAGAATAGAACCCTCTTCACTGCTACTCCCAGAAAATTTACAGAATTTATTTATAAGCTCAATGCAGTAAACAGGTCCATACTTATTTACACTATAGACCCGGTGATTTGCCTTCTTGCCTAATTTGGTATATTCTGGAGCAATTTCTTGGTGATTTAAGTGCCAAATGTTGAAAAAGTAAATTCTGTATCAATAAAGGGGTTAGTTTTTCTGCAAGCAAGCATAAAACATTATGTGGCAACTCTAATAAATGTGATTTACAGCTTTATGTCCAAAACACTGTTGGGGTGTTTATTCCATTTTTTTTTTTTTTATTTTGCGTGCTTTTTATCACCCAGCTCACAGACAACAAATACTTTATACTATTATTTCATGCCCTTTGGTATTCAACAATGGTAAAGCAACTATTTTACTTTCCTGCTGCCCTATTACTGATTACAACAAAGCAACTATGGCAAGTAAGCTATCAACTCAATGTTGAACTACACCAAAAAAATTACAAATGTCTTGTAAGAAAAGTACTTAATTGCTCAGCAAATAATTCAACAATTTCATTTGTGATGCACACAGTACTTTCTTCTTTCAATAAACCTGTCACTAAAACACAAAACTGTGCATAATTCCCTGATCAATTTTTCCTACCATTTTTTTATTATTAACTTATTTAAAAAGAAGCATGGTTTACAGTGATTTAACAAGCTGAAAATTATGTTTACATTAATTAACATTACTGGGTAAGAAATTGCACTGCTCCTTCATGTGACAGAAATGACAAAGTTGGCAAAGGAATTTCTTCTAGGACAGTGAAACATAGCACACAGCAGAAGGTGTGCAACACTGCCTAAAACAGTATCACTGCTTGAAACAAAGAGCATTCTCAAACTAGACGGAAGAAAATTTTAGCAGTGGTTATTTAGTCGTATGAACCACTCTTTTTCTGAAACAAAGAAGTTTCAATATTGATCCGGGTGTACTATGTCATACATGGAACACTATCCACAGTTGGGCAAAATTTGCATTTACAGTAGAGTCATTTATATGTAAAATGCTGCCAATACGTTGTTTTCACTTGGTCCCTTAAAAACCATATTAATAGAGGTTCTACTGGTGTAATCATTCAAAAGAAAGATGCCCACACTGTAGTGTAACCATTCAAAGGAAAGATGTCCACACTGAAAATTTTGGAAGGAATTAAGACTACAATTTCCCATTCTAGGATGACTGCAGCTAGGACACAGCTACTGGTTTTACAGATATCAACCTCAAATGATGTGGTGTATGCTTTATAATTAAGCACTAACATTATTACAAGTAACCATACAAAAACTTTATTATTTCATGCAAGATTGAAACCATTCAATGAAATGTTTTATTGAAAGCATTAAAAAATAGTGTACTTACGCTGAGTACAGTTGTGGAAATTGGGTAGTGCAAAAGAGAGACCAGAATTGTGTGGTGCAGAATTCTGGTCTCTCTTTGCACTACCCAATTTCCACAACTGTGTGGACCAGAATTGTGTGGTGATTTATTGCTTAAGAAAGGTTTCTAGCAAGACACATTCTGATCATGTGAAGAAAGCTGTGTTGCAGATGTGTAATGTGAAGCAATATGTTATTAGTGGGGTGAACATAACCATTTTGAGGTGGTCAGACCATGTGGAGAGAATGAGTGACAAGGTGCTACCTAAGAGAAATTATTCAGCCAAAGTAAAAGGAAAGAAAGGTAGAAAAAGGCCAATGAAACATTGGAGGGCCAAATTCAGGAATGTCTGTAAAAGAAAAAGACAATGAGTATAAAGTACAAAAGGTCTTGTGTGAGATGTGTGATGGATGTCAGTGAAGCTCGAGTTACGTGCCAAGATCCTGTAAATGGATACTTTTGATACATCAACAGTAAATAACATATAACATTTTCAGTAGCTTTGATTTGGCAGCCGATCTTTGGGGAGCGAACCTCAATCTCAGAGAACAGTTTAATAATATGATGGTTAAAAAGTACTGGACAACTCTTTTGAACATATCTAGAAATCAACAGAATTTCACACAATTCAGCAAAAATAAGTTTAGGTATCTGACAGTGTGAAACATCACTTACTGGTAGAAAACTTAAGCCATTTCATAGACACTTCTGCTTATATTATGTCTTAAATGTCACACAAACACATTCACACTATCATCAATAATAAATGTATGTATGATTAAACTTCCTACTCAGCTTCTTCCTCAACATGAGAATAAAAATACATTTATAATAACATTGTCTTTTTTTCCCCCTTTATAACATTTAAAATGTGACCCACATCTTTTAGTACCTTTGCACAAATCCAAATGGAATACAACAATGAGAAGCACAAAATAAACAACATGCAACATTATTTTGAAGCCCTGTTCTATATTGCACATTTTCTCTAGGATAAGACAGCTCAAAATAATTTTTTTATTATGATCATGCTATTCTACATATCACAAAATGTGCTATATTCCTCTTTATTTTCCAAGGAAGAACCATTTGCCTAACACATTTTAACATTTTATGCACCATTAACTCCATATTTCACATGACATGGAAAGAAAAAATTATGAAGGTACGCTTATAGCAGCAGCAACACGTAATGACATGATATTTTTTTAATCATACAGCTTCACTCTTGTTTTGGGATGCTTAAAGTAGAGGATGCAAAATGATAAATCACAAAATTTGGTATACCACTAATAGAGTACTTATTTTAATTAAAGAGTGATGAAATTATATATATTTTAGTAAGTGACAATAACAGATTAAATTTTTCACATTTCCCTCTACTGTACCTAAACTAACAAACACACAAGTCCCAAAGAAAGCTCCATTTCCACATGCTGCCAACTGCTGCAGCTTGTCCAACACAGAGAATTACAGCATATCTGTTAAAAATAATAGATTACATATACATAACTTGTCCCAAAACAACTAAGAATGTTTTTATAAAAATTGTGCAATGCTGCATTCGACACCTTGGCACGAGTTTCCATAAAAAGGTAGTTGTAGTAACCATAGCAACTGCCACTCCTGTTTATCAAGCATGCATAGTCTGCAGTGGGCAGTTTAATAAGTGTTGTTTTGTGAACCCCTAAGAAGTGTTTTCATGCTGTGATTTTTCAAAAAAATGGATGAGAAAGAGGAACAAAGATGCATCACTATATTTTGCTGTCGACTTAAGAAGTCTGTTGAACAGACTTTTCATCTTATGCAAGAGGCTTATAAAGATGAATGTCTACGAAAACCGACAATTTACAGATGGCAAAGAATTTATGGATGGCCGTGAGCCGGCAGCTTTAATCGCGCACAGAGGAAAACCTTCAACGAGTGTTATAGAGGTAAACATCAATACAATAGGTGTTGTTATACGGGAAGACAGGCACTATCAATTACAAATATCAAAGATATGGTTCACATTTCAAAATCATCAATTCACAATTTTAACCGAGCATTTGGGCATGAAACGAGTTTGTTCAACTTGGGTTCTCCATTTCTTTTCACGTGCGGCCCAATGCAAAACCGCACATGGCCAGTTCTGTTGTTTCTTATTTGGAGAAAATGAATATTAAGTTGACACCTCAACCTGATAATGTCCAGACTTGTCACCACACGACTTCTGGTTGTTCCCCATTTTAAAAAAGATGTTACGGGATGACAATTTGAGATTGGGTGCTTCAACAGCATTTCAGAAGAATAATTCCAGAAGACATTGAAAAAGTGGGAGTAATGTTGGGACACCTGTATTTGATGCAATGGACAGTATTTAAAAAAAATGACCACTTCCTTGTTAATTAAGGTACACCTATTTTTTTATATATATAAAAACATTCTCAGTTGTTTTGGGACAACCATTGCATAAACCATGCCAGGTGGCTTTTTTGCCACCTTGTCCCCAATTCTAGCCAGATGTCATGGTTATCCAATATTCACAAATGCTGAAGTTTGAGTTGCATGCTGAATCTCCATCACACAGATCATGAGCTACACGACTCGCAGAATTCCCCCAAACTGAAATTACGTAAGTTTTGCTTTAAGGTTCTATTCAAACCATCTTATACAAAAATCCCTGCATCTTGAATGATTGCATTACCCTCTTTAAGTATGTTTTTACTCCTAGGTCTTCAAAGAAAGAATGCATAAAACTTTTGTGAAGTTTTACTATTTGTTTCAGCACAAAGGAAATGAAATACACAGCTAAACTTTGTGTCATAATATTATGACACAGAATAAATCCCTGCTATTATACATATGGACACCAGTCAACTAAATCCTTATTCATTAAGCTGCAATTTTTTTCAACACCCAGTCATGGGCGCCCACAGCTTAGTTTTCAGGAGGGGGCAAACAGAAATTGTAACTAAGAATTACATTTACAAACACCATATGCAGATTCCCACGTGCCTTCTTGTTTATCTAAGCGTTTTTGCACTTTCAACACATAAATTTAATTGGAAGCAAGAAGACCCAAAAACTGCATAATAGAAAATGGATAAATGAAATTAGACAGCATGTTAGGACAATAAGGAAATTTCTTTTTTGTTCTTTTGATCCCTTTGGCCTCTTGGGTGACATGAGTCACAAAACCCCAGCGATTACTTTAACTAGTCATCAAGAATGAAAAAACATTCTCAAGACAAATTTCTGAGCAGTTGATCTCTGCTGGCTTTGTCCAGCAGAGATCAACTGCAGCAGAAGATGATACATTTTTCATTTCTTCATGGCTTGTATATTGTATGTACGCTGTTTTCTAACATGAAGCTGTTTTCTAACATGAAGTGGAAAAATTCATTACTATCTATTACAAATTTACACATCATCTAAGATTTCCTACGTGTTTGCTATTTTTATGGCATACATACGCATTCAGAAGTTTCACAGAAAAATTAGCAATCAGAATTAGGGTTATCTCGAAAAATCTCGTAGCACCTTTCAAGAACAGAAAGAGCATGAGCAGATTTCCCCGGAGAGGGCAAATGCCCCTCTCCCTCCTTATGTGGACACCCATGTACTTAGTGCAATGTGTTGATTTCCACTCACAATCACCATGTTCGCAAGCCTACTTTTTGGAAATTTAATGTAATTACTTTTTGGTCTGCTAGCAGTAGCTTTCCACCCTTAATTCCAGTTGGTTTCATGAAAGTGTGAGAACCAGAAACAAAACAAATGTATAACACAAGGCAGTGTTTGAACAGATGAAAAACAAAACCATCATGGAAAAAAATAAGTTTCCCAAAGACAACAATCCATACAACTTGTCTAACAAATTTTCTACACGGATATATAAGCAAACTTATTTTTTCAGGCTGTTACTCCCACTTTGTGTGCAAAACAGTAATATTCAATAATACTGTTCGGTGTGACATTTAAAAAAATTATTCACATAACTATGTTTTTTAAAAAGCAAATTCCATACATAAAAATGCACTTATACATTTTGGGTTGAGCAAGGCAAAAAATGCAGTTACAGGGAAATTTAAATAGTTAATCAGCTGTTTAAAAACATACAATAAAGTTTAGTTACGAATTTACGACTTTTTCAGAATACATGCTTAACCCTCAACATGCATATGCGCTCCAACAACACCTTTTGATTCACTTTGTTTTTCTATTTTTGGTAGGAGCTTCCACATATTTCATAAGTGGAATATGAGATAATTTGATCTTTAAAATTAGCTTTCAGTCAGAAAATATGCTAGGGACTTTCCTTTATACTGATCAAATGTTACTGGCCAGTAAATTACCTATCAACCCTTGGTCCAAGTTGTAACCATATGGCAAAAATTCGGGTTGCATCAAAAAACTACTCATACACAAATTTTCCTCTCATATTTGTAATTGGACCCACAGAAAACCATAATGAAACTGCAGATGGGATGGGACAATCGAGAATGAGAGATATTTCTTCACTCGTATTCTCTGCCCACACAATGATATAATACTGCGATTCCTTTCCAGCTCATTCAGGAATGGTGGTTCAACTGACCTTTCCTAAAATGTGTCAGAACAAACTATGGATGCCTCCAAACATCAATTTTGGAGGCATCCACAGTTTGCTCAGTTTCATGTCTAATTTAAAAGCACATCACACACGAGTGGAATGGGATTTTTTTTTTTTATCTTAAATAAGCAACATAACACTTGTCAGTGAGCAACATCCAAGTTAAATTAAGAAGCTTTTAAATCATTTTATTTCCAGGACTTTTAATACTTGTCTGCAAATAAAGGACTGTGATTAAACAGTTAACAGAAATCATTACAGAAGCAGAACTGCTAGCCTTGCAACTCTCCATTTTTAATTTAATTTTTATTTTGGTTGGGGGTTTAAAGACAATCATGAGCAACTAACCCTATGGGCTAAAGCAGTCACCTCTTCCTAATTTTGGGCCACCGGTCCCAGGCCAGCATCATATGATAAATGCACCACTAATGGCTCATTCGGGAGTTGAAAACAGGGCCCATCTCAGACAAACAATCAGAAGCCAGCACCTCCAACCACTCAGCCACTGAGGCAACACTCTCCACGAAAAAACACTGAACAAATAATCAAAGATGGCAAGTGTATGAACTGGAAAATAGGACCAGAACAACCCACAGCAGGTACTACTTCTACAGACATAAATACTTTTGTACTAGCATACAGAATACAAACAGTCACCAGGGTAAATCTTACCAGCCTGTGGGCATATTTTCCCACAAGGTTTTGTCTGCTTGTTTCACTCAGTCGCACATAACATGTTACAGAAGTGTAAATATCCAATGAAGGAATCAGTGAGCTGATCAGTATATAATGGAATAGCTCTTCAGAAATTTCTAGCATTCATTTTTGAAAAGTTGCATTCAAGTGCAAAAATTCAGCTGCACACAAGTTTTTAAAATATTTTTTAAATGCACAGAACTGAAAAGTCAGCTATGTATGTGCTTTTAGGTGGTGAATATCTAAATCAGCAGAAAAACTGCTTTGATGCTTCAAAACATGACAACTTTCAATGCAAAAGACAATCTAATCTAAGTGTTGCTAGATACAATGCAGATTGCTTAATCATGAACTACAAATTGAAGATAGCCATTATATTTTTAAATGACACACAAACTCTGCTTTTATGATTCATTCAAGCAGTGTACATTTAGCAGAATGAATGCTGGACTAGTTTTAAACTGATTTAAGTAGATGGCAGAGAGTGACATGAATGGTGGTCTGTACACACTAGAAGCAAATTCAAGAAAGATGACCAGTACACAACTGCCCAGGAGTCACATCTCTAACTAACCAGCATCTGGCAGAAACTGCTAGCCATCACAAAGCACTACCACTGACCATTCCCTACTGCGTTCAACAGCTTCATCCAATAGAACATCCAGGCAGATCATTCCTAAGTCCTCAGACGAAGAGCTTCAATGCAAAACAACCAACAGCAGTGACATGCAACTCCCTTACCCTATCTCATATGATGTAGCCTGTCCGACAGCTCAGCTACATACCCACAATACCAGAAACAGTAGAGACTGTTTATGTTTTACAGGTGATTCAAAACTCAGCTTACCTCACACAACAATTCAGCATTAACAACTACTTAAAAGAATGTGGAACATAGTTATTATTCTAACACCAAAGATAGTGACATAAACACATAGAAATTCACCAGCTTCCTACAGTATCCTTGACTATCCAGAAGTAAAACCAGGATCCACAAACCTCATTACTCATCCTATCAGCACACTGAATAATTAAATATTCCTCTTGCACATTTAAAAAATGTACAAATTACAAACATGCAGGAAGGTTCTGCACTTTGATGAACTTACATATACACTTAAAAAGCATTATCACAGAATTCACACATCATTTTTAAACACAGTTTGCGAATTTCTTGCAGCACATCAGAGAAAATACCAACTCTGTGTCACATTGCTTTATTTGCCTGAACCATTTCGTGAGCGCGTGTATTCCTAAAATTCCGTCCCCATCATAATTCTCCTGTCTACAAAAGAGAGAGAACCAGAATTGCAAGACAAGTATACAATGCGAACACCTTTTCTATGATATACACAGATGCTTGCTTACCAAGTCCATAGAATAATAGTTCTTATAGGAGATGAGGTCCAGAAAAACAGTTCTGGTATTGTTTTCAATGCCAGCTGAGACCATCACCCTGAACTCTAATCCCAGCTTGTGCTGAAGGCAGGAGTTGAGTGAAAGAAAAAAAAGTCTTAAGATGTCAAGCAGAATTTGTTTGGCTTGTAATTTATGTAATATGGTTGAATGCCTTACAAATAAATAACAAATGCATGAACCTAAAAGAGCAGCAAAAAGTCATACAAAATTCTTCAAGAATGTAACAATGAGAAGATGCTCCGAATGGATAGCTAAGTGTAATTTTTCTTATAAAAAGGAGAGGGAGAAACTCACTGACATCTCTCTCTCTCTCTCAAGCAAATACAAGACAACTGGTACTGAAACCATAATTTACAATTGCCTGATATCCACAAAATGGCAATTGCATGCAGACTACTTATGTTTAGTTCACTATGTATTTCTGAAACTCTCGAAATTATCAGTGTCAACCAGTCAATACAAAAGAGGACAACTGAATAGTATGTAAAGTTCAAGCAATTTTTTGTTAACCAGCCACAGGAAATTTCAATTCAATTCAACTTCAGCACATACAGCAATTGTATTTAAGTTTATTATTTGTTATATACACTTAACTTCATTCTGTACAGTGAACACCAAGTGGAAGAATGGGAACTGTATAATCACAACTTGGTATTGGGTAATGAAGGAATTCTGTGCTATGAAAACAGAGTTCTGCGGAAAACCGGACTATATCAGTACAACATCATTTGTTTGCTGTGGCAACTACTTGTTTAGTTCCACTGACAAATGTTATGAAAAGGCAGCCAAATGAACATACTGGGAACCAGCTTTTTACAATCACTAAACCAACCTGTATTCTTCAGGTTTTGTAAGTGATTATTTTAACTATAGTTCTTTGATGTAGCTCACCCAAACACTCGCACAAAAAGATATGCCTAAGACAGAGCCAATAATGTTGTAAATGCAGCCCAAAGCAATGATACACTGTTTTCACTGGCCACCTGTTTTTTTTTTGGTGTAGTCTCCTTCTGAAAGGATGCTAGAACACCACTTCCCCAACCTCAAAACAAGATATAGGTCCAATGGTGGCAGCATGTTGGCGTAAGGAGGAGAATCATAAAGAAGAGTTTCATCTTGCAAAAATATGATATCTATTATTTTAAAATTAAACTTTTTAGTGTTCAGAGACATCAATACAATAACTGTACAAACTCAGCAAGTTTTCCAGTTGACTAGGGGTTGACATCCTCATGGTCTCAAATCTTCATAAACGCAGGCTTAAATCATGGTTTTTACATGATAAAAGTCAAATGAACATTATAAATCCCAGAATTCTGTGTGTAGTTATTGAAAACTACCATAACTTCAATATTCCAGTAAAACAAGTGCATGTTTAATTCAGCTTAGTTTCCAAATGATTAACTTTAACAGTTGATATTGAAGGATGGCAAAGTTAGAAGTACCCACTAAAATCCAAGAACATTTTGTGTGTGTGTGTGGTGTGTTTGGGGTTCAACAACCTCTCCCTTCCCATCCACACACACATCTAAAGCTGTTGGGAGCAGCCCATCACTAACATAGGACTACTGGTTCATAGTAAAGAACAGAATCTTCGCTGTAGGATAAACACATCAACACAGGCCCCATCTAAAATTTAAACAATTAAGCCAGCGTGCATGCCTCAGACCACATGGCCACTGGGACAACAAAAACTGATTTGGAACATTTTACTCCCAGTCCACTCTTTCACATATTAATTAAGTCTTCACCTACTAGCTTCATTTAAATGCTGGCTCTTTGTGTCTTGTGTAATACTGTTCAGGCATCGCTGACCTTCTTGTAGGTACAACATGTTTCTGGTATGAATGCCTACTTTACAGTAACCATTGATCATTATTATTCACATATCTTAATTTTCATCATGTTCACATAATGTCTTGCATTCCACACCTGCCTCTCAACTTCTTAACCCACTACATTATATGGAAAACATTTAAAATTTTCAAAACTATATTACTTGTAGATACATCTAAAGACTCCTGTAACTTGTAAAACAACCTAAAAATTTTAAAAGCAATGTTCTGATGAACCTAGTAAAATTGGCACCCTATCCCCACTGTGGCACTTGAACCAGTAAATTCAACAAACCAAACTTACAATCACTTTCAAATTTAGTCAATCATTTAAACACGATACAGACTACTCGTTGCTGTTCAAAAAACTGTCACAGTAATTTTGATCAGCTATCACAGAAAAAAGTTATGTTTTTATCTTGGTTCAAGAACAAACTTTTTACTGGTTATGCCATTCACATCAATCTCAAGCAGTTTCATGGATGTTTAAATTAAGACTTAAAACTCAACTGTCAGAAAAATGAGCGAGGTAAATTACATAAACAGTTCCCGTTCTGTCATTAGTATTCTTAACCCAATAACAGACAGAACATATTTCCGAAAAGACATTTATGCAGAGCGCATCTACATCTTAATCCCTACCTTCAAAACTTCATACATGTAATAACATTAGCAGTTGAATCTGTACACCTAAGTGAGTGCTAGGCATTTAATTTAAGGATTACGAAACTGATAAACCCTAGCTTGTAACACCCATAAGAGTCACTGAATAAGGAGTGCCAACACATGAGTACATGTGACGTGACATTAATTACAAAGACAGGCCTACCCTCCAGTACATGTGAACCATAGATATGTTGGCAACTTGGGTCATATAAAGATACATCATGACATACTGAAGAAATACAAGCATGCTACTGTATTTCTTCAGCCACCTCTAAGTTCATTTCTGCCAACTCACATCAGAAGAGTACAGAGCTTATCTCAATTTCAATCCCTGAAAAGATCTTTCAGCTGGTAAAACAAGACATACAAAGTAATAGTACAGTGGCTGGGCTATCTCTTGCCTGTTGTATTAAGAGGAGCACTGTTAAGGAGATCTTCGTCCAACCCACAAATTCAGTTAAGTTAAGACAGTTGATATTTATGACTGGCCCTTGAATAATGCATCACTGTTTTTGGCACAGAAATAATATCAACTGTAATAAATCAGGTGAACTCAGAAAACTGCCTTATCCTGGGACAGGAATAAAATCTGCATCTTCCAATTTTTGCCACAGTTTGCCCCCATTTCAAAATCCTGGATAGTATATTAAGTACAGTGAAACTTTCATTAATAGACACCTCCGAACAATGGTAAGTTTTGGTTCGTAAGGAACAGCTTCCATTGGATTAACATTAACGATAACCTCCAAACAGCAGACAATGGTCACCCCAGTAAGTCCTAAAGGAGATCTAATGGACATCCCATTCCTTGGATTTTTCGTAGTTCTTTCAGTATTTTGGCAAAAGGAATAAGAGGGATTTATTGCTAAAAGCATGGTGGGTTGGATTACGGCTGGTACATTGGTATGCTTAAGTGAAAAGGAGTTAAAAGCTTAGTTCTATGTGAGACGAGTGGCTGCTTCCACATGTTTCTATCGTCCCTGGGGGCTGTGGGAGTGGTTGATGGAGGCTGAAATTTTGCCCATTCTGGGCAATGTCTTTTGGTTTTATCCCTGTGGGCTCTGTTCTTGCTTTATGGCGTGCGGGCAGCTAACTGTGCAGTTGCACTTTACTAACACATTTTTATTTTTCCCTCTCCTATAGCATGCCCTAACCCTAATCTCCTAGCTTGCTTTTTCTATGGGCTGTTTAACATCAGATGCCAGACACTGCCTTCTTAAAATCCTCTACACCATGAATTATTTATTTAATTATTATATTCAGCTTTATCCAGCAGCCAGCATTTGGAAAAAGCACTACAATTTTTTCTTTAACATGCATAAGCTTCATATATTTATTCTGCTTTTGCTCAAATGCAAAGGCTTAGCAATGTTAACTTAGGCCTAATCTCCAAACAACAATCACATTCTCTGTGTTTGAGAAGTGACTGTTATTCAGAGGTTTCACTGTATAATATTCAAATCCTCCCACAGCCATCAAATATTTTATAAAGAACATGATATCAAATTACAAAATTTGTAAGTTAGCCCATGAACTCACTTTTCTCCTGGATAGAAGGCGAACATTTACAATGCACATAGTTTTTCTCCGACACCCTCGAGGCCACACAATTCAATTCATATTCTTTGAATAAAGCTCATGTTGAGAATTGGCTTCCTAGTTTCTCAATTCAATTACTAATCAAAAACAACTATTATGGGAATTTTACTAGGAAATTTTTTTATTTAAATTGCAAATTTTCGGAGAAAACTATGAAGATGAAAAATTCCTCACTAGTTTGTATAAAAAAAACAATGAATACTAATAGAATATTGGATTTCAATTCCTATCATCCAGTTTCTATTAAGAAAAATGTAGCAAATCAGTTTTTAGAAAAAAGTATCAAATAGTTTTTACAGCAGATAAGAAAGAAGCCCATAAAGAAGAACTTAGTCATACTTGCAGAAAATAACTATTCTAAAGAAGAAATTGAGAAGCTTCTGAATTATAAGGGTACAAAGAACCCACAAAAGCAACAAGTAAAATTCACTAAAAAAATTTCTTATCACAAAGGTTTATTTGAGTCTTTAAAGAGAATTAGTAAGAAATACAATATTAGGCTAGTTCCAAGTTTAAAGAACAAGGTTAAAAAAATTTTCCCTAAAATAGTTCAAAGAGAAGATGATAATATTACAGCGTTTGAATTATCCAGTGGTCCGCTGGCCGTTGGCCAGTAAAACTTCCATCGGCCCATTGAACTGTAAATTTTACTGGCCCAGATGGCCACTAAATTTATTTTTTTTCCTAATTTGTCACAAGTCAAAAAATAATTTTCTATTTCTTTTACCTTGCTGTATAGTTTTCTTTTTATGCTGCAAACTAGTGATAGGTTCATGAAATGCTATTGGATAACAGCTATTTTTGTTTATCCCTCATGATCTGCAGAGCAGAAGAAACAACAAATACAGAAAGGCAGTTTCCCAGTCCATTTTTTGTTACCACCATCCCTGCCATTTATAATGAGTAGAAGTAAGCAAAATAAACGTCCTGCTCTTCCTTGGATTTGCTCACCCTACTGAATGCAGCAGATACTGACACCAGACACAAGCCAGTTTTTGTTTCTGGCCCGAGAAAACACTAGTGCTGGAGGTTGATTGGATGCGTGAAGGTAATTTTTGCAAAAGGGCAATTAACATGAAAGTGATCAATGGGGAAAAAAACTAACTTCACAAGAAAGTACGAAGGATGAGCATTAAAACTAAAATAACAAAAAGGAAGCTAAACCCTAAACAATAAAACTTACAAAAAACAAAGGCTGCTACCGTACGTGAATTTTTGTACCCTTGGAGTTTCCTAATTTCCTTCTTACTTAAAAACAGATTGGGAATGCACTTTTACTCTGCTACATCACCAAACCATCGGATCTTATTCTGGAAACATTCTTTGTCCTATGAGTTGCACTTTCAAATTAGATCTTTTAAAAACAAATATTGGAGATTATTCCATTGAAATGATACATTATTTCCCACATATATTATAGATGTCTAGTTTTTTTACAGACCAGTGAGCATTTTGATAGACCAGTGGCTTGCGAATTCTAGTGGTCCACTGGGCCAGTAAAAGATTTATTTTTAATTCTAACACTGCAATAAGGTACTTTTCAAATTTCTATTATTCGTGTTTTCTGTTCAGTAAAAAATTCCCAAGTTTTCTGAAGTGTGACCACCTGGAAACAATGAATTATTGCATTTCTGTACTAAAACTAATAATTTGTCCATCACATAATTTGGTGGTTTATTGAAACAGTTTGTACGACATAATTAACGATTCCCTAGTTGTAAACAAAGCTGCCTACATTGAACTTAATCGTTTTTGTGTGATAAGTTCAAAAGTTCTTCCCTTGTTTTATGAGACCTAAGCTGAATGCTGCTGTTGACCAAAATTATGTCTTATTTTTGAGAATTCTACATGGCTTTACATGATGATCTATGCTTTCCTGAAGTGTTGAAGGTAGAATATACTTTTCATTTAATTTTGCGTGCTTATGCTTCAAAAATGGACTTAAACTGATGAAGAATGAGAAACTGAATTTACGGTTTACATTTTACAAAATGCGAAACAGCTGTGAGCAGTCCACAATTCCTTCATCCCGATATCTCCGTACTCAATGCAGTACATTGCTTTGTTTTAAACATTCAAATTATGAGTGAAAATTTTACACCTGATGATAACCAAGTTTTATTGCCTTATTTGTTTTAACAAACATTTTGTGCATGTATTGAGAGTTTTATGAACTAAATGCCCTTTTTTTGTCAAGGGTATAGAGTTCATAAAACTCCATTATACCACTCAATTATACCATATTTCCTTGAAAAAAAAATTTTATTCTACACTTTAAGACAAAATCTGAAAAAACAAATAGCAAAAATATAAATTAAAGGGACTTAACTTTTGTAGACTCACAGTATGATGAACATGTAATGCTAAGGTCAAAAAAGTGTTATATTTGTTTTAAAAAAGGGGTTTAGTAACTTTTGTGTAATAGCAGCGTCATGTTTTCAAGTTGAAAGGGCCTTTTTTCGAGCAGTTTGCATTACACATATGTTCATCATTATGCAAGTCAAGAGTTAAGCCCATTTAAATTCAGTTTTATGAATAACTTTGTTTGCACTAAAACCTGCATTCAGAGTGATAATTTTAATTTTTAATGTGGATATGTCAAACCCAACTTGAACAGTTGATATTATTTTTCTCCCACCTATTGAAGGATCGAATCTGTCCCTACTAATCATATTGCAGTATACGTATCAACTTGAATTATCCCAGTTCCTGGGGCTTGAGAGTATAACTGCCACAATCTGCTGGACTTAACCATTTCAGTTCCACTTCTAACAATACACACCAGTTTTGTTTTCTTTAGCATCTAACTTCATTGACTACATTAGGCCTCTTTTTTAATGCAAGTTTAACTGTGCTGTTTCCTCAGTTTGTCATAGTGATAGTGAACAGAGTACACTTAGCATATTAACATTTACCAGTGTTACGTCCCAATATGCCTACTAATCACTATCAGTTCTTATATGTGACAATTTCTTTTAGAGGGAAGGGAAATTTTATTACTACCACAATGGCATCCAAGTCTAAGAGAGCCGTTGATCCCAAACTCAGGGTTACTGCCAGCACATAGATAAGACCTAGAAAATATTAACACCATATTCAAGTCTCACCCACAGTGAAAGACATGAAAAGCCAGTGCTATTTCGCTAGACAAGATTCAACATTATATCCAAGCCTGTGCATGATGATTTTATCATATTCTCCTAACTGCAGTTCACACATGACAGAAAACTTGGCCTTGCTGAAATCTATTCTAGAAACCAGTTGTAACACAAGGACTGCAATGCTTTTCTACATCAGCTGAGCATAAAGGACAGTTTGAATTGTGAGCAGTACACCAATGACAAGAGGCTTACCCTTCTATATTTAATAAATATGATGCTTGACTACGAAAAGTGCTACGGAACTTAATTTTAAATTTTCCGATAACAGAAGACTGAGCAGAACATATTTTTGCTCAAAATGTTTTCAATGTGGTTGAATAATAGTTACAAGCTTTCAGACTATCTTCTCCTCTTTCACTAGTGTCAAAGGATTTGTGGAAATGTATCACTGCTCCTTGGAGTGGTTACATTCTTACGGTCTCTTCATACACAATTATGTTCTTTTCACATCTACACACCATTCCTTTCTGAACGGCTTTTCTCCTCAACATCAAAACCGACTTACTGCATAGTACTTTTTTCACAGCTTAAACAGTACCTTGAGAAAGTAATGTACAAAAAGCAATTTAATCAATGTCAATCTTAATTATGGTAACTGATGGCTCACTATTAGACCATAATATGCTTCAGCAACAAATCAACACAAATTTCTAAAAAAAAAATTATTCTATGTGCTATTCCATATATTTACACTGTTATTACATTTAAGCTAAAACAGCTGTAAACAAAATATTTTTAACTGTTCAATTAAATGTATCAAATTACATGAACAACAAAATACATCCCATTGGTTTCCACTTGAAAAAAAAAAAATTCACCCCAGAATGCAGTTTATCCATAGAAAGGAAAGTATAGAATAACTACCTAAATAACTCTTAATATGATTTAAAAATGTTAACTGACTTTACTCAGGTTAATATAGCGAAAGCTCCATTAACGGACATCTCCTAACAACAGCAACCTAAAATGACAAGTTTTGGTTGGTACCGAAGAGCTCCCATAGGATTAACATTAACGATAACCTATGACCAACGAAACCTCTTAACAGCAGTCAAGACACTCCAGTCAGCTGTGAAAGAGGATCTAACGGATACCCTGTCCCTTGGATTTTACGTAGTTCCTTCGGTACTTCGGCAACAGGGATAAGATAGGGACAAAGAATATTTATTGCTACAGTCATAATGGATTGGATTATGGTTGGTACAGAGCTATGCATAAGTAAAAACAAAAGAGCTGAAAGTTTAGTACTACGTGAGACGAGCTACAGCTTCCATGTATGTTTCAGTCGCCCCTGGGGCTACAGGAGTGGTTGAAGGGGCATAGAATGTTGCCCACTGGGAGTGATGTTTTTTGGTTTGGTCCTTGTTCCTGCTTTACGGCACAGAACAGACAACTGTGCAGTTACGCTTTACTGTCAAACATTTTTCTCTTTTCTTTCCCATAGCATACCCTAACCGTAATCTCCTAGTTTGCTATTTCTAAGGGCTGTTTAAAACCAGACGTCAGACACTGTTTCCTTAAAATCCTCCACCCCATGAATTACTTAATTATTATATTCAGTTTTATTCAGCAGTCAGCATTTGGAAAAAGCACTGCAATATTTTCTTTATTGTGCACAAGCTTCATATATTTATTATGCTTTTGCAAAAATTAAATGGCCTAGCAATGTTAACTTAGGCCTAGCTTCCAAACAACAGTTAGTTTTAACCGGGCCGAGCAGTGACCATTATTCAGAGGTTTCACTGTACAAAAAATAGTCAATTAAATAAATTCTAAAAAAAAAAAAAAAATTAAATTCTATTTTAATTTGATAAGTTTTCAAATAGTGTATAGTGTATCTTCTGAGTTCTTTCGTATTTTCAGGTGTTTCTGGCCTCCAGATCTTTATCATTTTCAAAAATAATGAACTTACAAAATGTTTAAGATTTTAAGAATTGGCTACAAAATGAGGAACAAGGCAACAAAATTTAAATTCTTTGTGTAAACAGCCTTTGATACAGTTTCTACTCAATGTTTGTTTGGCGGTTTAACAACCACCATGAGCAATTCGGTGGGATGTAAGCAGCCATCCCTAATTTAGGGTCACTGGCCCAGGGAAGGGAGAGATCCAGTGTTGTACAAAAAATACAACATCCATGCTTCACCGGGATTCAAACCCAGACCCATCTTAAATGAATGATCAGAAGCTAGCACTGCACTTTCTTTCTACACCTTTTCAGTCATTGAGAACAGGCCTTGATAAAAATCTAGAAGCCAGAAACATCTGATAATAATAAATAACTCGGAAGGTACGAACAAGAAAAATATTTGAAAGCTTTTCATGTTAAAATAGAATTTAAATAATTCTACTCAGTCAAAATCGTCCTTGCATACAAATTCAATCAAAATCATATCCCTAGTAAAAGCAGACATATATTCCGTTTTTTTTTTTTTTTTGGTAAATTCCAGAACATTAGGATGTCCTGCAATTCCAATTTTTTTCACAAATGTGCTGCACCTAACGCAATTTTATTATTTATTTTTCCTCCCAGAGTACATTTTTTAAGGAAAATATCAAAAACCTAAAAACAGTAATGTTAAATTTCAGGCCACGCTGCACTGGAATTTTAAGAAGTTGCATAAATTCCTATTCCTTAAATTCATCATGCCTTAAAATTTTCACCATTCATGAGGAAATTAATTTTTCAAACTTCCCCTCCTGATCCTGTACACAAATATAATATGCAACTTTCAGCTCTGTGTTTCACGAAAACAAGTGCTTACACAGTAATCATGCCAGTCTGAAAAATCCATTTCATTTTTTCTAAGTGCTCATCTTATTTTAATGCCTTTTTTTTATTTTTTGCATATTCTAACTTTTATTTTGAAAATAACATGAGTTATATTTACATCATGTATTGCTGACAGTAAATAAAGGCTAAGCATTATTTAAAACGGTCAAAACACTAAATTATCCTGTCAGTTTGGGTTAGGTAAATTCTGAATTTTTTTTCCAGCTGCCTTAAATTATTTAAAAATGTTCGTTTTTCTTTTGCTATTCAGCATTATACACAATTTTCTTTCAGTTATATTTGAAATTGCATTCGTTCTCCTGTTTAATCTTCTAGCTGAATAAAAAAAACAGGAACACCGTGTTTGTGTGTGCAAACGATAAGCAATACAAATTACTTAACTGATAAGAAATGCTTAAACGCCAGCCTGGCCATGTACCGCGGTTTTATTTCCCACATAAATGCATTCACAAGTAAGAATAAGCAATAACAGACATATAGGGTAGGGTAGGGGAGGGGAGGGAGAGGAGCGACCGCTAAGGAAAGCATTATTTAAAGCAGCGCTTCTTAATCTTACAGCGATACACACGGCGCAGGGATACATCAGAACAATGTCGCACAGAACTTTGGCCTTTCTCTGACTTTAAATATAGTACTGTATTAATTATGCTCCGATTCTTTCCTAAAAGTTCCGATTTGAAGTAACAGTGCCGTTTCACCGTTGGTAGTATGTACCTTCCATTTTTCCGTGCTTTCTGTCGCTAAACATATCCTGACCAATTACTCTCTTCATTTTTATCACGCCGTTTCACCTGAAAAGCATTCCCCATCGACCGGCATTACATAGCGGGTACCAAACATCATCAGCCACATCTTTAACAAAGAATCGAGGCAAAATCATAGATAAAAGCAGTGAAAACATGTAAACATTATTAAAAAAATACATCTACTAATTTTATTCTCTGAATTACTGAATTCTGTCTCAGTTAAGTCAACAGGTAAACGTTTTCAAGTTCAGAAATAAAAAAATTTCCTCAGTCCGATGCTACTAAAAACACTCACTGCTCTTAATGGATACGCATGCAGTGGTCATGAAATGAAACAATTTAGGATTCTGAAGCAAGCAAAAAATTTATCTCAAAATATTCAAGTACGAAAACCTACAAAGAACTAAAGAAATCCGCAGAGGCAGTTTATTTTCTTTTTTTCATTAACAACTATCCACGCAAAAAAGAAATTTTCATTTATTAGCGCTCATTAAAAGCAGAACGCAAAAATTTTATAGACGCTAAAAATCATTAGTCACTCATACTGTACACACGGGGAAAAAAATCCGAAAATAGTGACGTAATAAAGAACACCAGTGAAACGAAACAAGAAAAAAATCTACCCTATATAATGCACGAAAAAAAAGGCATTTTTGTTGCAATGTACATTACACAGAAACTACAAGATAATAAACGTCAAAAGGAAAACTTAGTCGACTAACGTAAAACTAGTGAATAAATGCCACCGAAAAGCAAGTGAGAGATATATAATAACCAACAAAGCAGAAACTACAACAAATATATATATATATATAAGAACACTAATAAGAAAGCTAAAGCACTTCAATACAAATCATAAAAAAGCCCGAAACCCCCTGATGCGCAAAACAGCAATCCGGGCGGAAAGGCTATATAGACAAATAATAATTAAAACGGACCAAAGAAACCCACGAACACCCAAACGAAACACACAATACATACCCCCAAAGGAACAAACAATTCCCACACACTTGGAAAAAGCCCTGAACACATTACACTACTAACGTACCGAATGGAACCCAAAATACAAACAAGAAACAAACACAGAACAGCACCACAGCCGCCTCACTTTAAAAGGTGAAACACAAAACAAACAAAGCACCAAGACAACACTAAAATCAAATTAAAACGGTCGTCATCAGGGAAGCACCCGTTTTTAAGTATGTGGGTTTTTTTGGTCTGTTTTAATTATTATTATTTGCCTATATACATGTGTATATATATATATATATATGCGGAAGTAACATGGAGGAGACTGGCACAAGACAGACCATTGTGGAAGAAACTTGGGGAGACCTTCGTCCAGCAGTGGATTGACAATGGTTCACGATGATATGAAAAGCAAGTGATATATATTTTTTTATTCCCCTGTCACAGTAAAATAGCAGTTTAATTACAACTGGCATTAATACAAAAGGGTTAAAAACATATAACATCCAAAAGGTAACAAAAACATCAGTTATACATATTTTTTACCTATCAAAAAATTATATATATAACATTAAAAAGAAAAAAACCTGCGCAGGAAAGTATTAAACAAAACTAGTAAGTGAATTAATGTGTCAGAAAAAATGTTCATTTTTTTCCTCACTAATGACCATGCAAAATAAATAAAAAGCATCTGTTCTCAATGCTTCTACAGCTCACTACCTAGTCCTTGATATTATAAACTGAAGGTTTACATGATTACTTAGTTTGATGAACTAGAACTGACCGAAACAAAGCCTTAAAAAGAGAACACCTAACAACAAAAAATACTTAAAGACAGCAGCAATTTCCTTAAACTCACCCTGACTGGTAGCTGAGTTATACACACTGTGAACTTTCCACAACAAGGGGAATAGTACTGAATTCCTCTGACTGTGGTTCACATTCATCCCTGATCCCCTAAATTAAAATGGTACATCTCTATTTACAGCATCATGCTCGCTAAACTGCTTTATTTTCCATGGAGCAGGGAGCACTGAGAGAAATTTAGGAAAGGATTGCAATGAAAAGCTGCTCAATTTTACACACTTCTCCCCATCAGTCAGCAAAAATCTGGATTAATTCGCCATTCCCCAAAAAGCCCAGTTTTAAAGAATGTGCACTTTATCACTTGTAAAATTATGGAATAAAAAATAACTATAAACAAGCAAAAGAATTCCCACACTGAACAAAAAGTTCCACACACTTGCAAATAATTTTTCCTAGGAACGGGCTGTACATTTAGCGAATAATATTAAACTTGATCACCAATGAATAAACATTTGAACTCTTCACACAAAGGATATAATACGGAAAAATCTTTTGATGAGCCAGGAATATTTCAACTGTAAACACACACAATTTCATTTTATCTTGTTCCTTCTTCAATGATTTTTTTTACTTCCCTATATTTCTTCACCTTTAGTAATATCTAATTTCATATGCCATCTTTCATTCCAGTGCTTATTTATCTATATCACCATCATCATTGTTAACCATTATTAATCCACTGCTGGATGAAGGTCTCCCCAAGTTTCTTCCACAATTGTCTGTCTTGAACCTGTCTCCTCCATGTCACTCCGGCATGCTTTCAAATTTCATCCATCCATCTCACATGGGGTCTTCTTCTGTCCCTTAGAATCCAGTCTAAAATTTCAGTTGTCCATCGGTGGTTTGTTCTTCTGGCAACATATCCATCTCATTGCCATTTCAGTAATTTTGCTTTGGTCATGATGTTGTCCACTCTTGTCATTTTCCTTATCAACAAGTTCCTCCTCTTATCTTTCCTGGTTACATCAAGCATGCATCTCTCCATGCTTTTTGAGTTGTCTGCAGTCTTTGTATATCTATCTACACAGTGCGTCAAAGAATTTTTAAGACTGGCACTAGATTTCAGCCTACGGTGGCGCCACCAGTGTAATCGCGCTTGCGTTATAAACCGTGACCATCTGCCAAAAGTACTGCGCAGTTGTTAAAGTAACTCAAACGAAACGGCCATTCATTAGAGAAGTAAAATTTTTTTCATGTTGAATTACTAAGATGGAACAAAGGGCTGTTATTAAATTTAACGCAAAACTTGGTAAAAGTGCCTCGGAAACGTACCAAATGATGAAACAAGTTTACGGTGTAAGTAGATCAAATGTTTTCCTGTGGCACAAACGTTTTTTGGACGGAAGAGATACGCTAGAAGATGATAAGCATACCACAAGACCAAGTTCATCTAGGACACCTGAGATTATTGAAAAAGTGCGTGATTTCGTGGCAAACAATCGATGTGCGTCACTAAAAATGATGGAAGAGTCTTTAAATATCAACAAAGAAATGATTCGAACCACCCTGCATGAAGATTTGGGCAAAACAAAAGTCTGTGCTAAATTTGTTCCACACACGTTAACCAATGAGCAAAAATCAAGGAGAAGTGCACATTGCAGAGACATCATTTCAGCCGCTGAAAATGATCCAAACTTCTTAAAATCGATTGTTACAGGTGATGAAACATGGTGTTTTCAATATGATCCTAAAACAAAGCGACAAAGTGCGGAATGGAAGTCAAAAAACTCACCATAAGCCAAAAAACCAAGAAAAGTTCCATCGGAAATCAAAACAATGCTCATTACATTCTTCCATAGTAAGGGTTTTTATTAAGTGGACAAACAATTACTGGTGAGTTTTATTTAAATGTTTTGAGGAGTTTGATGGGCAGAATTCGTCGCATTCATCCAGAATATCGAGATGAAAACAGTTGGTGTTTGTTGCACGATAATGCACCCAGTCACACCTCACTTCTTGTTTGTAGATTTTTGGCGAAAAATAACGTCTGTGTGTTGAATCATCCACCGTATTCGCCTGATTTAGCACCTTGCGACTTTTCTTTGTTCCCAAAACTTAAAGTGACGTTAAAAAGGTGTTATTTTGATGATATTTCGACCATACAAACAGCTTCGACGCATGCTTTGGAGGCAATTAGCCTGTCTCCTCCATGTCACTACAGCATGCTTTCGAATTTCATCCATCCATCTCCCGTGGGTTTTTTTTTTCTGTCCCTTGGAATCCAATCTAAAATTTCAGTTGCCCATCGGTGGTCTGTTCTGGCAACATGTCCATCCCATTGCCATTTCCCTCTGGTCATGATGTTGACGACATCATGTCATATATAATTCGATGTTGTGGAAGAAACTTGGGGAGACCTTCATCCAGCAGTGGACACAATGGTTGATAATGATGGCAATGAATAATATAACTCTATAATAAAATAAATCAATAAAATTGGAAATACATATAACTTGCTTCAGCTCTGAAATATATAGGCCTTATAGGGGAAATAGAGAAAATACTACTGAACTATGATGTAAACATATACTACTGAACTATATATAATAGATAGATAGATACACACACCAAAAATGGGCATTCTCCTATTTTTAAATTTGTACATTTTTTTAATGCGTAGAGTAACTAATAAAATACCCCTCTTTCCTAAACTAATTATGACTTCCATCTTTGCCCATTTTGATCAGCTTACTTCTTATTGCTATTTATGTTACCTTAAAATGCAAATATAACTTGATAAAAAAACAAACAAACAGCAAGCTTAATACTTTCTACTTCAGGCATTTAAGAAATACAGTGTTCCTTTTTTAACAACTGTTTTAACATTCTTAACTCTTTTCCAATATTCCCTTTCATGTCCAGTACCTTTTCAGCATGAGCATATAATATTGTAGTTGTTTCTTTGTACCTTCAAACTAATTTGTTTTTGTTAACTAATTAGTAGGACTTCAAATTATTACATTATGGTTAACATCACAAATTACCATTGATCGCAATATTTCACACTTTTTTTTTTCAGGATGGTTGATTTATAGAGTTGAGTAAAATTTCTCTGATTCCTCACAGAATTGCATAATTTTTAAGCATTACAGAATCACACTACACCTGGGAGCAAGGCTATAAGTAATAAATTAGTGCTAGCCTTTCAAATATTTGACTCCCACTTAGTCATAAGTTTTGTGCAGCATCCTAATTACAGTGCAGAATTCACAAAAAACTGATGATTACAATTTTTTTATTTATTTGGGGGTTTTACCACCACTGTGAGCAACTACGTATAAGCAGTCGCATGTCCCTAATTTAGAGATGCTGGTTCTAGGGAAGGGAGAGAGTCAGTGTCGTAAGACAAACACACTATCCATGACTCACTGGATTCGAACCCAGACCCATATCAGACAAAAGCCAGGGCTTAGATCATTACATCACTGAGTGGCTGATAACAAATTCAGACAATATTGAGTGCAATGTTTTGTTTAAGCTTTAGCACCCTTCACTCACTAGTTCCGTAAAATTACCTGAACAGACTCAATTTCCGCATTCCATTCTTTCAGCAGAATTAAGTAGTGTTATGTTTGACTATTCCTAAAAATGGGCAAGATTTTTGGGGGGAAGCTGTTTATGACAGGCAAAATCATTGTATGAGCTAAAACATTTGTTTTCCTATTTTAAAAGAAATTTATTTGCCTCCCTTCAGAATACTTAACTATATTCATTTGCATTTTTAATTTAAAGAACCTATGAAGTTACTGCAACATTTGCAGTGTTAGAATTAGAAATAAATCTTCTACTGGCTCAGCGGACCACTAGAATTTGTAAACCACTGGTCCACCAAAATGCCCACTGGTCCGTAAAAAAAACAAAAAAAAATTAAAAGACATTTACAACATATGTAGAAAATAACATATCATTTCAATGGAATTATCTTCAATATTTGTTTTTAAACCTATCATTAGTTTGCAGCCTAAAAAGAAAACCATATGTACAAGCAAGGTAAAAGAAACAGAATTTTATTTTTTATCTTGTGACAAATTAAAAAAAAAAAAAATTACTAGCCATCCAAGCTAGCAAAATCAATAAGTTCAGTGGTACGACAGAAGTTTTACTGGCCAATGGCCAGCAGAACACTGGGTAATTTGAACACTGATTTGTTTAGTCTTTTGCCTTTTTTATAACAACTCATTGATTCTTCCAACCAAGTACATTTGTCTAAGGTTCACACATTTGCAATCCATCTTTCCATTTACTCAAGACATATACTGTAAAATAGCCATACAAATAAAAAATTAAATTCAAAGAAGTAATTCCATTACCCATAGTAGATAATTCTGTTGTCATTTTATTTAATATTAAGCTAATTATATTTTTTAAAGAGAAAGCTCAGCTTTTTATACAAGACTGGAACATTACAAATATGTCTACTGTAGTTAATGGTCAAGGTACGTGCATATTTTCGCATGCAAATTTCTTTAACCAGATGTCACTGTTTATCTTGTCCACTGGAGATCCATTACAAACATTCAAATGTTGCCAGATTAAAAATGTTATTTTTTTACCCAAAATCAGTTGACTCTCTGAGATATGCTAATTATAATCTTAAAAAAATATTATGTCATATCCATTTTATACAGAAAATAAAAACTACTAAACTTCAATTTCCTTCACAAATGAACCACTCACTAATTTACACTTTTAAGCAATTTTTAACCCATTTTATTTGACATTTTGAAAAAATTAAACTGCATTTTATTTCATTAAGTATAAAAAAAATTGCTCTAAAATATACACAGGCAGTCAGTCTAAAACCATAACATTTTTAATCTGGCAACATTTAAATGTTTAAAATGTACATTTGATTGTTCCAATTTTCTCTGTTAACTAGCAGTTTAATTCACCTCATCTTAAACTAATTTTAGAGTACTAAGTTAATAACCATATGGATTTCATTACTACCCTACGATAGTAGGAAATTTACTATAGGTATACTAATGAAGTTCTAAAGCGAGTGAGTGCATTTCACTTCGAAACACCACTAACTCGCCAATTAAACAACACAGTAGTAAAAACCATCTTCCTTTAAATAAATATAAAAGAGTGCATGCAGCATAGATATATAATGATCTGTTAATTACTATTTTTCACCACATACTCCAGAAATTTGCAGATATTGGAAATTGTCACATAAATTAGCATGTCCATCTCCCGAACACAAAAAAACTTACATACACAACCACCTTGCTATTCTCTTCCAAGTATGCATTCCTGTTCTCTGGTAACTGACTGTGCCCATAAATTAACAATAAAAATTTCTGCTCACATTAATACTTGGTAGTAGTACCTACTAGTTTTTCAGCTTCCACTATTTTAAAATTGCATCCCAAATTTATTTATAAATTTCTTCTTGAACAAGGTATGTCCCAGGAAGCATAATATATTTCAGTATGCTGAAATATACCCCATATTTTTACTTAACATTTGGGCAAACTGTTCAATGATATCCAAAAATCAACCAAATATTTCAGCAAAGAACTAAACATGTATAGCAGCTCAGTGAACATTAATTGGCAAAAAAATTCAGTATAATAATGGATCAGGGGAGATAATACACTTAATTATAGTTTAAACTACAAAACAATGCCTGTTGACTCAAACTGTAAATACAGAATGATGCCAAATTAATTAAAATCAAGTGTAGTTAATAGTTGCGCCAATTAAACAACTAATTGGACTGATTATTAATATAGTCAAACAATACAGAAAGGGCCATTAATTTACATGGAGAGTGATAAAACAAAAATTTAACACAAAAAGAAAACCTTAGACATGGTAAATATATATATATATTTTTTTTTTTTTTGGTATGAAACTTTTTCCTATGAAATTACATTCAACACTAAAAATGTTCTAAGGAACTTTACAAACAGGTCAGTAATATGTAGAATTGACAGTAAATGTCACCAAATTCCATTTATTATGGCTTATTATTCAATAAGACAAAAAAAAACCCTATGAGGAAAAAACTTCCTTTTTACACATTGCTTTTTTTTTTTCATTTCATACCAAGTGAACAACATAAAAACAGGTAAGTCCACTAAATGAAAAGAATTCACTACAAGGAAATACTTTCCACTTCTTAATCCCATTTTTATTACATCAAACAGCAGGAAAACAAATCAAGTAATTAGGTTTAAACTTTAAACATCAATAGCACAAACTGATTTATTAATGAATGTCAATCACCTACAGCTAAGTTATTTTAAAAAATCACAAATTTGAGTGAGAAGCCCCACTGAAACTTTCATTAATTCCAACTGAAACTCTTGTTTGAAAGTAGCACAGTTAAAAATACCTTTTTTTTTCTTTTAAAGAATAGCATAATTAATGTACAAAAGCCTGGGTCAATAATGACACCTGAAAACATGATCACACAGATGAAAGCAAGCAAGCATAAACCTAACTTAAATAACCAGACATTAATTTTGCCATGTTATGAAAAGCTCATATTATTTCTAGCTAATATCTCTCAACTATGATCAGCATAGTTTAAAAGATGACGCTGACTAAAAATAAAATAAATAATTTGGGACTAACTTTCTCTCCTACGATAACAAAATCGGTATACACCTTAAACATGTGATCCCAATCTCCGCCCCCCCCCCAGAAAAAATTCACTAAATATATAATCATGTTATACAATGAACTAACGTTTACGTTCGCTAATATAACTTTTGAATGCACTCAGTAAAATTATTTCCCATAGTTCTTGCACCACAAACTAAAGCAAAGTAATTTTAATTGGTCCACGATTAACATACATCGCGCCCTAAAAATTCAAAGCATCAATAACCTACAATAATATTACTGTATTACACGCAAAGCTAAAACATTAATGCGTGAGAGCATGCCCTAATTATACTAACGTCTGTCAATCCAACACTTAGTCTGATGAGTTAAATGAATAAATTTGTCATTGACACGTTCATTACACGTTACCATATAACTCCACAATTAACTAATATTTAAATACACGTTGGGTGTAACACAACATAAGTGTATTCTTATCAAAATAACGATTAAAAACATTGTGTACGTTAAAAGGGCTGTATGTTTACATTGACACTGTTGTGTATTCGTACGAGCGTTGCAATGACAACAATGCGTAGCGTCCGATTTCATTGTTTATGACAATATAAACAATGATTTCGGTTTTCATTCTGACCAGTACCGCGAATCCGCTGACCACCATACTTTTGTCCCTAGTACTGTTGTTGTAAGCTATAGCAATGTACAGGCAGCATTTACTTACCTCCAAATCCTCATAGGTCTTGAAACAGAGGAAAGCAAATCCGTCAACAATATCCTCTTGGAAAATGGGTTCTTTATTTTTTTCTTTCGAGAGGGTGGTCGCTTTTCGCGAACAGGAGATTCCTCTCCTTCCTCCCCACTTACATCGCCTTGATTTCGACTCTGGGCCGCCTGTTTTTGCTTCAGCATTCTGGCAGCCCTGTCGCGGCGTTTGGTCTTTTGGCTGTGATTTCGTTGCCTAGGCTCTCCTTCCATGGCGATCACTGGTTTGTGGTCGCACTAATCCACAGCACACTATCCATATGGCATTCTTCAGAAAGTAGGCATTAATCCTCGATTGCTAATAAGCAGAAAAACACGAATGAAATCACCCAAATCCAATCGCCAAAGATGCACACTTAGCCACACTGTCAAACCCGATTGTTCCCTTGCAATGGCGGATAATACAGAGAGCCGCTTTACGCAGGCACTGACCCGGATGCACTTGCGCGAAGTACACTGTCCAAAGAAGTAGTTCCTGACTAACAAAGCAAAATATCGAGCGGAAAGTGCTACGATGGGTTGGAGAATTTTTTCTGGCAGTACTCACAAGATTAGTATTCAATTTCCTGGCAAATGGAAAGAAATAATTTACTCTTAAATTTTGCTACAGAGTTTGATGATATGATTATCAGATCAATACACTTAACACCTGCTGAAGAAGAAATAGTAACAACCTAATAAATATTTTCTCCTTTGAGGACAACGTTTGGTTCAACCAAGTTATAAAACTTTCGTTTCCGAGATTACCATGCTCATTAAATGACACAAATAAATTATTGTTCTGTTCTTTGGAAACGGGGAAGATTCGGGAATATGAGATCCGAAGAAATTTTGAAAGGAATGAGCTTTAAAAAACAGGAAAATAAAATTGCCGTTCAACTTACAAAAACTTTTTTTATTTATTTATTTCGGGACTTTAACAGCACCGTTAGCATCTGAAGCGTTGGTCGTCCCAAATTTGGGGCCACTAGTGCCAGTGAGGTCGCACTTTCTTGAACCGTAAGACCACCCCATTTCTTGAACCCGGGCTGAACTCGGGACGATTAACAGATGTCCCAGCCACCGAACATTTTGTGACAGAGCATCCAAAAATATTATCATCAACGGACTCCATTTGATTCATAATTCAATAAACGTTTTAATGTTTTCTTAATTTAAATTACAAATTGTATTCTAACATACATAACATTTTCTCAGTTCTGGATAAATTGTCCTTACTTAAGATAGTTGAATTTCTATAGGGGTAAAAATGGAAACAACCAAATCAGAGGAAATTTCACCTATTAATGCGTGTCTAAAGGTGAGGAAATGTATTTTAACATATCTGTCTGGTCGCCCACTTCCGTTGGCCTACAAACGAAGTGAGATAAATTAAAGGTTATCCACAGGAGCGTACTGATAGCCCCGCAACCCCCGCATTGCGGGGGGGCTCACGATTAAAAGGGGCCTCTAGCCTCACCAAAAAGATTTTACAACTTTTGCGGAAACTTCATATGAAACTGGTTAAAGAAATAGCCAGGAATTAAGGTATTTTGAATGAAGTATTAAAAAAAGCAATTTTTGCTTTTTTTCTTCAGTAAAATCTTTAAAATTAATTTTCTTTGCCTTAGTTTTTAAAAATTGGATGACGAGATAGCAGCTATTCCAGAGGATTTGAGGCCCCTTTTCGCGGTCATAACAATAGTTCCTATGTATGTATGTTAACAAGAGAATGTGAAAGAAATGTCAGTTCAATGAATAGAATTTTCGTACCGAGGATGGGTGTTACGTATTGCAGTTGTTTCCACATAACTGCGCATCATTCAGAATAAACGAATAAACTAAAAGGTGTTCGCGAGAACGAAGAAACAGAGATCTGTGTCATTTTTTTTATAACAGAGTTAAGAGAAAAAAACTTTTACTACGTGCAAAAGATTGTGGCATTATGTTAAGTGTGTTTTCTATATTCAAGAGTAAATAATTTAAGTAGTTTTAAGTTTCTTGTGCTACAATACTTAATTGTTACTTAGTTATTTGCTTACTTATGTTCTGACATTTTATATAAATCGGAAAAGGTCATTATACACTGTCACATAGCAGTTGCATCTTTTACGTGAGTGTGATCGTCAGGCATTCCAAAGAGTCTGGCCTTAGTTCTCTAAAAGAATACATTTTGCAGGATATGATTAACTCTGACATAAGTCTTTAGTAGTATTTTGTATCGGTATAAAACTAGAGCAAGGATTTTAATTACAATGTGCACATTTGTGTTTCACGCAATAAAGTGTAACAATTTTGGTTTTACGAAAAATACTCGTAGGTTCCAAAGAACTTGATTCATTAAGACGCCCGTAAAGCCTAGTTAAAAAAAAATGGAAGTTAATTTTTTTAATAATAAAAACCAAATAGATTTTCTGAAAAGGGTCTCGAAAATATTTCTTGTGGAGGGCCCCGAGTTTTTCCGGTACACCACTGGTTATCCCAACTCCTTCTTTATGCATGAAGATTGCACTGGAACCGGTAAATAATAGCTACTATTAGTTTTGCAACCTATTTATAAGAAAAATTAGATTTTTGTTAATTTGCTTTCTGTTCACCAGATATGTTTTCATATCTTAATTTACAGTTGGAAGGGGAGTCAATAGCGGTAAGGTATGCTTTTCTAGCAACCATGGAAATTTAAACAGAAATTAGGTAAAATATTACTTATGCTTTACACACATTATTTTTGTTTCCTGTTCATGAATCACTGCATTAAAATTCATAACTAATTAATTTTAAAAGCTACGTGACATCTTGATACGCATAAGTCATTCACAGCATTGCCTCTCAATTAAAACATTTGCTCGAAACGATTGAAAACTGAGGTAATGAAAAATCTTTTTTTTTTTTTCTTCAAAATATAGGGCAATTGGGTAAAATGTATGGTGTTTCTCCATAGAGCGCCAGCTGGCTACTTAGATTTTGAGAAATGACATCACATTTCCCAGCTCACCTTATGACGTATCACGGATGCCCAGCTGACCATACGACTTATCACTGACGCCCAGCTCACCATTAGACCTATCACTGATCCCAGCGGACCATATGACTTACCAGTGATGCCCAGCTGATCATATGACTTATCACTGATGCCCAGTTGACCATATGACTTATTACTGATGCCCAGCTGACCACATGACTTTCCACTGATGCCCAGCTGATCACATGACTTATCATTGATGCCCAGTTGACCACATGACTGACACTTGTCGAGATTTGCCCACAAGTTCGCTTTTTTGGCAGACTTGGGATATAAAATTTGGAGGACAAAGCTTTGATACTGCGATGAGTGAAAATTTCTCTGCTGCCGTAAAATGAAGGTTCCTTCCTGATTCTCTGAATTCATTAGAAACAATTTTGATTTTTCATTGTTGACATGAATAGAATAAGAATTTTCTTCATAAGGGCCCCTAATCTTTTGGAATCATTTGTCTATGGGAATATTTATATTAGTTTTCAAAGTGAATTTATTCGTTCATTACGAAAACAAATGTTTGGTTTAACACGAAGTGTGTTGAGTCCCTAACCACATCTGACCCTAGTTTTTCCATTGAAATACAAAGAGAAATACTAGCTAGGAGTAACAATATCTGGTCAGTCTGTTTAAAGATTATGTCTGACTTTAGGGTTTCGCATGCCGCCCAGATGGCTGAGTTGCCTAAGTCACTGGCCACTCATTGTTCGTGTCGAATGGGACTGGGTTCAAATCCCGGTAAGGGCATTGGCGGTGAGCTTGTCCGATGTCACCTCTCTGGGACCAGTGGTCCCTAAATTCGGAATGGGCTACGGCTAATAGTCATCACAATTACTCGTTGTGGTCGATAAACGCAAAAAAAGAAGAAAAAACTTCATCCCATCATTCATCCATTTTATGTTAGGTAAATGAACTCCACCCTAGTAGGAGACGCGAGTTTTTGTTTGTTTTTTGGGGGGATTTTTTTTTTTTTTTTTGATTGGGGGTTTAATGACCACCGTGAACAACTCAATGGGCTATGAGCAATCGCCCGTCCCTAATTTAGGGCCACTGGTTCAGGGAACGGCAAGAGTCAGTGCGTTAAGACAAACACATCACCCATGCCTAATCGGGATTCGAACCCGGACTCATCGCGGACGAATGGTCATAAGCCAGTGCACCGGGGCGGCGACCCCAGTTTTGAAGGCATGTTAGTTAGTGACATGGGAAGAAAAATGTCAAGAGCACATAAAGTGGCAAAAAACGTATTTTCACACCTACATTACTTTGCATAAATAAACGTGGAAATTAATTGTGACGAAATATTTTTTTTATAACCACTGGATTACTTTTGCAATAAACACGTCACACATATTTCTTTTTTTTTTTTTTACTAATCAGAAGAAATATATACAATACATAAAAAATGAAAATCTTATTTTTTCATATAAAGTATCTGCACGTTAATAGAGATAAGCAAAAACAAATATGCACGTTAATAGAGATAAACGAAAAAGTATCTGCACGTTAATAGAGATAAACAAAAAAGTATCTGCACGTTAACAGAGATAAACAAAACTAAGAAACTTTCGAAACTAAAAACTGCTACTAGTACTTAGTATGCATGCCTTTTGCTTCAATTACAGATTGTAATCCCCTGGGCGTTGATTCTACTTATTTTCTAGTTTTTTCTACGCGTATTTTCAGCAATTCTTCGCTGAATGCTTGCCTAAGTTCTATTTTGTTGGAAATTTTCACTTTCCTCATTTGCAAATCCAACAAAATTCTCAATAGGGTTGAGAACTGACGATTTCGGAGGTGTTTTCAGTTGGTTTTTCAGTTCATAAAGCAACCACGACTTTATTACGTTGGCTGTACGTTTCAGATCGTTGTCCTATTGAAAATAGAATCTGCAATTCCCAATTTCGATGCTCTGGCCAATAAATTACCTTGCAATATATCAATATATTGCCTAGCATTCATATTATCTTCAATAAAGGCCATATTGCCATCTCCATTAAAACCATGCATCCCCCAAATCATTACATGACCAACGCCATGTTTTAAAGTCGGTCTTAAATTTCTTTGGTTCAAGGTAAGTATTTGGCTTTCGCCACACGTATTTCTTTCCATCTGAACTCAAGTTATTAAACTTGCTTTCGTCGGGAAATATCACATTTTGCCAAAACTCGGTTGGTTTGCTGACATAAGCTTTGGCAAACTGTCTTTTCTGCCTGTTTGTTTCACTGATGTAAGCTTTTTTCTGGGTGTTCTGCCTCGAATATGTGCATCGTGAAAACATTGCGAATAGTTTGAGAACTCACAATGGTCCCCATTGCTGAAGTAGCATCAGTAGCTAATTCTCGAGTACTTACAGAGGGGTTTTCCGATACTTTCATAATGGTCCCTCCACTGTCTTGCATTTAGCTTCTTCGGACGCCCAGATCTCAATTTATTCTCTGTACTAGATGAGAAAGCCCGTCAATAATGACGGGGAAAAATAAAATTTATGATACAGAAGTTTTTGAGTTAAACTTTATGATATTGAGTTTTTGACTTTCCACGTCAATAGATGGCGACGTTGGCTCACAGCTTTCTGAAAATTTCCCGAGCTGTCGGTTATGGAATTGATTCGACGGGCTGTCTGTTTGTTATGTGTTTTGTAAAACCTTGAGTCCCTATTTCGTCGACACTTCCTTGTACACCACATTTTTCGTATACACTGACTGTGAACCCTATATCAATTTCCCTGTTCTTTTCCGTGAACTATTTTTATCTTGACGTTGCCACATACAGATGGCTAAACACCTGATGGCTAACAGATGGTAGTGAACCAAAATTCCTGATGTGAAGATTTTGTATCTCTAAAGAGTTGACCGTGTGACGTAACGCATCTCTGACGTCATATGAAATGATTTGGATTAGGTAACGTCACACCAGCAGCTGTGTTCCTTGCTGCTATGACAACAGAACAAAGTGATATATGCGTGGACTGTGCGCGTGTAGGTGATGACGTCACCTACACGAAAAGCTAAGGGTGTAGCGTCACAAACATTTGTTTCTCGGTTGTTGCTACGACGACTTAAAAAGTGGCACGGAGGAGGAGGATGACTCTAGCAAATTATATATTAAGATTACACCTCTCTTTTTTCTTTTTTATTACGTACCGAATACTAGAAAAGTTCAACTTTAACTTCTTTTTAATTTCGCGATAACTTCAACCACAGTCATGAAGAGTTATAATCCTCTCCTGCATTGCAATGCAAAAATTCCACTCTTTCGGGGCCATGACAGCTGAAACTAACTAAATTGCCGCTCCAAAGATTTTATAGGTGGCGCAGTGGTCTAAGCGATGGCCTCTGATCATTCGTCCGAAAGGGGTCCGGGTTCGAATCCCAGTGAGGCATGGATGTTGTGTTTGTCGTGCGGCACTGGCTCTCTCCCTTCCCTGGAACCAGTGACACTAAATTAGGGACGGGCGACTGCTTATAGCCCATTGAGTTGCTCACGGTGGTCGTTAAACCTCCAATCAAAAAAAAAAATCCAAAAGATTTTATAACGTATTTTTTAAACCGTGTGAGACTCATTTGTAGTCAACTTGCATAATGTGATGTGTAAATGCTTTAAAACAGAGTGCAGATACTTTTTTGGCATGAAAAATTAAAATTTTCATTTGTTATATATTATACTGTCACTCACGGACAATGAAATTTGCGCACCGAGAAGGAAGCATCGGATTGAACTGAAATTTTACGGACGTAATGATACAGATGAATGATACACATGATGGCAAAAACAGAGGTGCAGGACAATTACAGAGGGATCTTTGGTACGCAGTCCGGTCACCCTCAATAGCGCGTCGCATCGCCTCATGCGGCGAGAAATGCTGCAATACGGTCCGGCATGGAAGCAAACAGACGCCTGATGTTGTCCTGCGGCGTACTGGACCACACGTGTTGGACGGTGTGCTCCAAATCCCGGATAGTGCGGTACGGCAGCAGCTGGCGTTTTAACTGGTCCCACACATGCTCGATAGGGGACATGTCCGGGGAGCAGGCAGGCCATGGACGTGTCTGGACATGACGTAGGCAGTCCTTTGAAACCCGAGCAGTGTGCGTATCTGTCCTGCTGCTATACGCACATGGAATCCTGGCCAGGAATGGGAGCACATGGGGTCGTAGGATCTCATACACATACCGCTGGCCCGTCAATGATCCACGTACCACTACTAGAGCTGATCGGCTATCGTAGGCAATGGCTCCCCAGATCATAATGCCTGCAGTGGGGGAGGTGTGGCGCTCGATAGCGAGGTTGGGATTATGCCGTTGACCCGAGGACTTCCACACTCGGACACGATGATCATCCGACCTCAAAACGAAGCGGCACTCATCGCTAAACACCACACGTCGCTTTGGCCTGGGACCATTGCAAACGGAGCCGGCGATGTTCCGGTGTTAATGGCAGCACGCGTAAGGGGCGGTGGGATCGCAAATTCGCTTCCGCGAGGCGTCAGAAAATGGTTCGTGGGCAGCCAGGAGCCGCTACATCTGCCTGTATAGTGGACCTGGTCCCCGTGAGATCCGTTCGTGCCTGGCTGCAAATCCGTCTATCCTCTCTACCGGTGGCCCTCCTGGTCCGTCCGGAGCCGCTCCGTCGTGTGGCAGTGCCGTCACGTGTAAAATGCTCTCAACACAGTCGGACGGTATGGTCTGGTCAGAATGATCCACGTGTCGGGCTATACGGTGCACCGACCACACTGCGGTTTTAAGCCCGGTGATCAGGCCACTCACAAAGTCTGTAAGTTGTGGAAATCGACGTCTCTGACGTCTACCGGCGTTCTTATCACTCTCTATTCTTGCTTTCGTCGGCCGATGCTTTTCGCTTTCATGGGGCATCGACTACACGCCGGTTTTTAAGGCTGCCGGCTCGTGCTTGCAGCGTCCCCACAGGGTGTGTGGTCATGTGCCAGCGCACCAAACGTGGATCATTTGAATACCAGCATACACTGTAACTATTTACAAAGTTTCGCGATTGTAGCATGTTTTCTTCTAGGTGCGCAAATTTTATTGTCCGTGAGTGTATATACACTATATTGACAAAAGTCACCGGACACCTAGAAAAGAAAAACACAACATAGCATTTATTAACATACATTAGTACGGTGTCGGTCCACCTTTGTCCTTAATGCATGCACTGACCCTTCGAGACATGCTTTCGACAAGGTTTTGGAACACAGCGATAGGTATGCGCTTCCATTCAGTACATAATGCTGCCGCTAACTGTTGCTTAGTAGTAGGCCTTAGTTCCAAACTTCTTATCCGGCGCTCTAATTCATCACATAAGTTCTCTATGGGATTAAGATCAGGGTTCTGTGCTGGCCGTCAAACCACGCCTTAACAGTACTTGCTTTATGGCTCGGTGCATTATCCTGCTGGCACCAACAAGTCCCGGCTCCATAGTATTGCCACAGAGTTCGTATGGCATAATTGTCCAGAATATCGAGGAAGACGTGCTGGCTAACAGGTTTGTCCACGATAACCAATGGGCACGGACCATACCACGAAAAACACCCCCACACGAGTACACTGCCAGTTCCGAACTCGACCGTAGGAACAGTACACTGTGTCAAATAGAGTTCCCACAGCTGCCGCCATAACCACACACGGCCATCAGACTGATGGATCGTGTATCTAGATTCATCAGTCCATAGGACCCGTTTCCATTGATCTACGGTCCACGATAAATGTTCTTTACACCATGCTAAACGACGAGTAGCATTCCGAGTGGAGATGAAAGGCTTATGAGCAGCCGCACGACCTCGGTAACCCATGAAATGAAGTTCTCTGAGAATGGTACGTGTACATACCGAAATTCCAGCATATTTACTCACCTGTACACTGAGGTCCTGTGCAGTACTCCGTCGATTAGCTGTAACGACTCTCCTGAGGCTTCGACGTCCTCTATCACTGATTTTCTCTGGTCTGCCAGTACGTTTTGCTGTTTCAGGCACGCCATGTGTCTTCCACTTATTCTATACATCCAAAACAGTTGCCTTGGGTATGTTTGAACGCCTCTCGGTTTCTCTTATGGACAACCTACAAATATAACACCCAACAATCTTTCCTTTCTCAAAGTCAGTTCTCTCCCGCCGCGAGATGTTCACTCAACCTCACAGTGTCATATGATCGCTGTCAGCTGTAGGCTTGTTTTTATTCCGTTTGCAGCTTGAACATGAGGAAATTTGGAATACGTGCACTCCATATACTCATTTATGCATAGAATCAACTGGAAGAATCTTATTCGATGGCACATCTGGGATAATAGATGTATTCGTTGTCACATGCTGGGCAAATGGACCGAACAATTTTATGACAAATATAGTGATGAAGCGACAATATATTATTTATGAGATTGGCACAAATATAGTTAATGTAAAAACGCACACAAAAATACTTTATGCGTAATTAAATTACTTGTGATCAGTGACTTTGTTGTACTAATTAATTATTTATGTGTGTGTCACTTTACACATTTATTAAAGAATTTCACTTGAAATCTATTATATCTAAAATGAAGTAATACGAGATTATATTTATTGACGAAGTTATTTGTAAGTACGTACGGTTACTTATATTTGAGCATGTTATGTACTCGTTTACGAAACGATTGTACTTTAAAAAAAACGAGTAGGTTCAGGTTCTCATTTTTAAATATATTTTTTAACAGTGTTCTGCAACCCAAAACTATGCAATTGCAAAATACACACAGCTGAATTTAATTTACATAGGTATCATGTAAACAAAGTATTATTATAACCTCCTTGGTTTGGCTCAAAACATTCGCTACGTAAGATTTCATTTTTTCTTTTTTCTTTTTTAATTTTCTGGAGCTGTCAAACTGGTAAAAAAACTTTGCCTTTTTAGTATAAATTAGTGTTCTTCTACAAGAATACAAGTATATATATACTTTTTGTATACAAGTATATACATACTAACTCAAGAAAAAAAAAGTATGTATGTACAAGTATATACATACTTTTTAAGGTCTACCGGCCCAAAATATAGCAGCCCACCGGGAATTTTCCCGGTATACCGGTGGCCCATTCCGCGCCTGGCTAAGGCTCTTCTACGGTTACGTGCTTTTTCCGGACGTGTCAGTTGCGGGCAAACCGAAATTGAATAGATTGGAATGGTTCGTCGTGTCAGATGCGGACAATTCACACTGGCGGTTTAAAAATTGCAGGAGAATAATTCCTTATGTCATTTTAATGTTATAAATTTCGAATTATGTTACAAAACTCAAAAAATCTTACAAAACTAAAAAAAAAAAAAATTCAAATTTAGTCAAAATTTGTTACAAAAACTTAAGGCTTTTAAGCACCTTTTTAAGTCCTTGTTTTTTTTTTTTTTTTTTTTTTCAAATGCTGGAATAATATTTTCAATTCTTTCATCCATTTTCCTTGGGGTTTTTTTTCAAAAGCTGAAATAATATTTTCAATTCTTTTATCAATTTTTACATACATTTTCCTCCGTTTTGTTACCGGTTCTCCTAATTCTTTCATTTTTAAAAATGCCATTATGAATTGCTCCTTCCGCATCTAGCACTGTCCGCAAGTGGCACGTAAGCAAAAAGCACGACACCTTTTCTATACCACTGGTGTCCATCACGGTACTCAGCGCGTGCGTGGCGAAAGCTGATCAGTGAAATCAGCCTTTAAAAAGCGAAGCAATTACGGCCCTGCTCAGTTGAATGTTTAGCAATACGGGTGCTCTTTGGGAGAAACAGGTGTTAGTGATTTACATCAACAATCCGAAGACATAATTAACAAAATAACTTGTTGGAAATGTTAGGTTTCAAAAATAAGAATGCCGTCCGGCTGTTGACTGGTTGACTGGGGGCGGGGGGGCGGAATCGCTGTCTTAAGAGCACAAACTGTTATGAATATTACAGATATTGTCCGAGCTATCAATTCAGGAGCCCAAAAGTCGTCCGAAATTACCTGAAAGATCAGGTAATTTAACTTTCGATGGCCTGCCGGTGCTCTTTCTTTTTGGGTACGGTAAAAGCACCGGCAGACCATCGAAAGTTACGAATCGAGAACTTCGTCTTCTGAGGCGCAAAACATCAAACAAAATTGTAACAGCTCGAGAACTGCGCGACGATTTAAATTTGCAGTTACTGTTCGACGAACACAACAGTTGCTGAATCAATCAGGACTTCGTTCGAGAAAACTCCAGGGGAAACCAATGCTGTCTTCGGTACACAAAGCCAATCGAAAAGAATTCGCTTGCAGCCAAGTGAGTTGGAGCTCTGAGTGGCAAAAAGTTATTTTATCCGACGAGAAAAAAGTTATTAGAAGGATGACAAACAAGAACCGCCAGTATTTTCCACACGACATCAGGGAGGTAGTTCGGTCATGATATGGGGTTCAGTTGGCTGGAAAAAGAAAAACGATATTGCATTCGTGGAGGTGGAAATGAAGAGTTCTGGTTACCACCAAATGTTAAGCAAACAATTTTCTCGAAATGGACTAAAAATTGCCTGTAGAAACTGGTTGCTTCCGTAGGACAATTGCAAAATCCATGTGTCGAAAGCGTCCCAGATTTAGTTTAAGTCGAAAAAAATAAAATTACTCCAACCTTGGCCGGCAAAATCACCTGATTGAAATACAATAGAAACTGTGTGGTATATTCTGGCCGGAAGGTGTATATAAATGGCCGTCACTTCCTGAATGACAGTTTGAAAACAGCTATTCTTAAATCACGGGATTCTATCGATATGAAGTATATTCTGGACTTGATGATAGCTTACCCCGTCGAATTGAAGCTTGCTTCAATGCTAAAGATAGGTGGACAAAATATTAAAAATCTCCAGCTTCTAAAAGTGACACATATGGATTGAAAGCCCAGAGGGCCATAATTATTTCGCACTTTCTTTATCACTTGAATGTGTATAAAGCCTGTACAAATATGTTTTTGTGCATCAGAACTGTTTATCTTTCTTGTACGTAATTTAGAGTACAATTTGTTCAATGTCATCTGTTTTCTTTATATTCTAATGATGTTTCTGACGTAGAACTACACTGAAGAGCAATTGAATTAGAGACAGCTGGCGTTACGGAAATGTGGCGCTGTGGGCGGCCCTGTAAACGGAAACGACATGACGTATGCAGCGATCCGACAATATAAGGAGTGATGCGACGGGAATCAGTAAGAGTCGGACGCAGTATATGAAGGATTTAAGCGCATTTGATCGTGGGCAAATTATCGGGGCCCGACGAATGGGTCACTCCATCTCGGAAGTCGTGCGGGCACTGGGATTTTCACGAGCCACAGTGTCACGGGTGCACCGTGAGTACATCGAATCCGGAAAAACCATCCCTGCAAGGGCCAACTGCCGTGGACAACAGGTGTGGATGAGCGGGGTCATCGTCAGCTAGCTCGCATTGTAACAGCGGATAGATGGGCCACAGTGCAAGAAATCACTCGGCAATTACACGCTGATGCACAAAAACGTGTAAGCAGCCACACCATCCAGAACCATCTCCTTGCTATGGGGTACAGAAGCCATCGTCCCACGAGGGTACCGCCGCTGACCGCACTTCACAGGGTGCAAAGTTAGCATGGGCGCGGGAACATCGCCACTGGACCCTAGACATGTGGAAAAATGTTGTCTGGACTGATGAGTCGAGATTCACGTTGGTACATGCGGATGGCAGGATACGAGTACGGCGCAACCCACATGAAGCGATGGATCCTTCTTGCCAGTAGGGTACTCTTCAAGCTGGTGGGGGTGGCATTCTCGTCTGAGGACTGTTTACATGGACTGAAATGGGACCCCTGGTACGTGTGACATCGTCCCTCACAGGTCAACGTTACCGGGATATCCTGGACGACCATTTGCTCCCGTTTGTGCGTCTTCAACATCCCACTGGGGGATCTCATCCTGCACCAAACAATGCACCGTGCTATCGCTCCCGAATTGTATCCGAATGGTTGGATGAACACTCTACCGACGTGACAGCGCTTCCTTGGCCAGCTAGGTCACCTGACCTCAATCCCATCGAGCACATCTGGGATGCCATCGAGAGAGATGTTCGAGGCTCTGACCCCCCCCCCTCCATCAAATCTTCGTGAACTATGGGAGCTTGTTCAGGGGTCATCAGGCTGAAAGGTGGTGCTACACGTTACTAGACAGGTATCTCTAATTCAATTGCTCTTCAGTGTATGTCATAGTATTAGTGTCTTGGAGTAACTGTGCCACAAAACTATTCCTTGGCCGTCCTCTTCCTCTCTTGGCTTGAATTTTCCCTTCCAAAACTTTCAGAATCGGGCCTCCATGGCGCAATGTGTGTCCTAACCATGACATTCTTCTTCTCTTTAACAAGTTGATCAGATTCCTGGGTTCTCCCATTCTCTCCAGGACCTCCTCATCAGTCTTTCTATTGAGCCGACTTATTCTCTCCATTCTTCTATAGCTCCACATCTCAAATGCCTCCATCCAGCCTTTTCACTTCCCTCTTGGTCAATGTCCATGTCTCAGAAACGTAGACAGCTACTGGACAAACATATGCCTTTAAAATTCTTTTCCTCAGTTTCAGATCTATATTTTTGGCTGTCAGTAGTTTTTGATTCTTTCTAAAAGCCGATTTTGCCATCCCCAGTCTCATTCTAATTTCCATTTCACATCTCGCATCTTCAGTAATAATTTGACCCAAGAAGCGAAATGATTTAACTTGTTCGATGTTTTGTCCTTCAATTTTAAGGAAAGGCTGTTTTGGAACCTTCCCCATTACCATTAGTTTTGTCTTATTTTTATTTATCTTCATTCCATAGATATCTGCATTTTTGTGTATTTTTGACAACATATACTGTAATGATTTGGCTGATCCTGAAACTATTGCCTGGTCGTCAGCAAACTTAATGGCCTTAATTCTCTTTCCGTTAACCCAAACTCCTTCACTGGCTCTCCTCAAAGCCTGACAATCACAACTTCGGCGTAAATACCAAAAAGGCCAGGTGACAATAAGCATCCCTGCCTTACACCCTTATTTATTGGGACTCGATCAGTCATTCCCTCTTGAATGCCAAATGTTTTAACAGTACAAAAAGGTAATCGCCGAAACGATTTTTTTTTCCATCGGCAGCGCGACACCTGTAACAGATTTATAAAAAAAAAAAGTACTCAGTAAAAATTTTTAACATGAGGAAATTTGTGCTCTTAAAATGCAGCTTATCAGATTAGAAAAATGTGGTTGTTTAAAGGATGAGAAATCTGTTCTACATCGCAGGGATTATACACGCAACTTTGTTTGGAACGCGATAAAAGCAGTCATGAGTTCGATCTATGTTCATGCGTGCGTGAATGGCTATTGGGAAGGAGGCGCGGGGTAGACTTTTTTAATTCGTGCGGCGTCAGAAAGAAAAACCAGCTGAAGAAATAATTGCAAAGGTTTGACTACCACATTTTTTTTCATTTGATAATAATAAAAAAGGGGGGCGAATTAAAAATGAATCTACGTACCTACACGCATTATTTAAATTTGTTTGCCGTAGGGTTGTTGTCCCTGATTAGTATCTACCTTCCCGTACAGTACAAATGCCGATGTCAGGCAAAGTAATGCGCACCAAAGATGACTAAAATATATATATATATATATATATATATATATATATATTTTTTTTTTTTTTGCATGTGTGAAGTCCGGCATCGCATTTAGAGTGAAAATTAAACCTTTGCCATTCTACTTATGCAGAAGGAAAACTAAAGCGTTTATTATTATAGCGTAATTATTATTCATCGTGTTCACAGCCTTTTTTTTTTTTTTTTTTGAGGCTTAACGACCACCGTGAGCAACTCGATAGGCTATAAGCAGTCGTCCGTCCCTAATTTACGGCCACTGGTTCCAGGGAGGGAGAGAACCAGTGCCGTAAGGCAAAAACAATATCCACGTCTCCGGAATCCTTTTTAGCACGTCTTTTGTCTTTTGTAAAAAAGATCGTGTTTATGTTACCGGTTTGTCCGTCCGTCCGCTCGTCTGTGGACACCATATCTCCGCAACTATTAGTCTGATTTAAAAAAAAAAATTGCACTGGGAAGCTTGAAAAGTGCGAAAGATTATCCTTGCATTCCGGTTTTATTTACGATGCACAATTTCACCGCTAGAGGGCGTAAATGCAGATATCGAATTTGCTTCTAATTAACCGATTGGAAAAATTCCTTTACCTTTCGATTCCATTTACATGAAGACTATTTTAAGTATAGTCACCTTTTCAAATTGCGAATGGATTTTCCGCTAGGGGGCGTAAAAGTAAATTGCGTTTTCCCCAATATCTCTGCTTCTAAAACTCCGATTTGAAAAATCCGTCCTGTATTGCATACCGCTCCTGATTGGAAATGTTTTGCATACAATTTCTAATATTTGATAAAGAATGATTTGGCCACCAGGGGCGTAAGCGTTAATTTCTGCTTCGCGTAAGCGTTAATTTCTGCTTCTGACGTATTTGCAGCAAGAGCTGAGATCCTGAAAACGCGATTGAAAAAATTCTTTCTTGGACCGATACCGCTCACATCGAAAAACCTTTGGAGAATACTTTCTTCTTAAATAATGCATGGTTTTTCCGACAGGGGCGTAGGTGCATGTCTTATTTTTTGTCAATATCTTTCCTCCTAAGAGTCCAATTTGAAAAATTCTTTTTTTGTTGGAGAGCGTTTCCACTGAGAAATGTTCCTCGTATAATTTCAAATTTTTCTTAATCCGTTTACAGCAATATGTGTGGGACTAAAAACCCGATTGAAAAACTTCTTTCTTCGGTCAGATACTACTAACTAAGCATACTCTGAGTGCGTATTTTATTCCCAAAGTAATGCACAAGTTCGCCGCTAGGGGGGGCAAATATTTAATCTGTTCTTCATATCTCTGCTTCTGCATGTGCGATTTAAAACATTCTTTCAACACCGGATGCCATTTACATTGTATACAACACTTTAGGCTAGTATACAAGGAGTTTCATAGTTCAGAATTCAGTCGATAGGTGGTGTTTGTGCACATCTTTCTGCAGTTGTATCGCCGCTTCGAAACACCCTATTGAGAAATCTCTTCTTTACTATATGGCACTGTTTTTTTTTTTTTTTTTTTTCCGCTATCTCTGCTTCCGGGAGAGGTATTTGAAAAGTTCTTTTTCCTTAGCATAGCTGTTTCCATAAAGAATATTTTTTTCGCCTATTTTCAACTTTTCCATTACGCAAAATTCTTCCGCTAGAAGGCATAGAGTTTATCATGTTTCCTTCTGTATTTCTTCTTCTAACTGATCAATTTGAAAGTCTCTTTGACTTTGATGCCTTTTTTGTACTATATGTGCAACATTTTGTGCGCCATCTGTTAACCTTCGTAACATACTTTACAGTCGCTGGTGGAAGGAAGTAGCTGTTTCTATTTCTGGACGTCTAACAGATCGCATTGACTTTGAATAACTCTGACAAATTTATTTCGCGTCAGAACGGATTCAAAACACGTGCTCACAGCAACCGAAAATTCCGTGTCATCTCTCTTGTTTTTTATTTAGCGTTTTAGCAACCACCGTGACTCAATGGGCTATAAGCAGTCGACCATCCCTAATTTAGGGCCACTTCTTCCAGGGAAGGGAGAGAACCGGTGCCGTAAGACAAAAACAGCCATGCTCACCGCGACCATTTTTTTAACACGTCTTTTGTAAAAAAGATTGCGCTTATGTTATCGGTTTGTCCGTAGGTCCGTCTGTGGACACCATATCTCTGAAATCCAAAAATCCAACTTAATTTTTTTTAAAGCTTTTTTTTTTTTTTTTGATTGAGGGTTTAACGACCACCGTGCGTGAGCAACTCAATGGGCTATAAGCAGTCGCCCGTCCCTAATGTAGGGCCACTGACCCTAGGGAAGGGAGAGAGCAGTGCCGTAAGACAAACACAACATCCATGCCTCACGGGACTCGAACCCGGACCCATCTCGGACGAGATATCAGAAGCCATTGTTTAGACCACAGCGCCAAGCTTAAAATGTGCGAATGATGATCCTTGCCTTCGCGTTTTTTCCGCTGCAAAACTTCGCCGCTAGAGGGCGTAAATGCAGACGATATCGGATTCAAAACACATTTTATTGCGTATATTTGCTTCCAAATGTCTCATTGAAAAAATTCTTTCTTCCATTCGATGCCATTTATAACGATGACTGGATGCAGTTCCTTTTTGAAGTAATGCATAGATTTTTCGCTAGGGCAGTAAAGGTGAATAGCATTTTCTCCGATATCTATGCTTCTAAATGTCCAATTTGAAAAATTCTTTCAGCATCGGAAACAGTTCCTCATGGGAAATGCTCTGCACATAATTTCTAATATTTGGTAAGGAATGGTTTGGCCACCAGGGGGCGTAAGTGTTTATTTCTGTTTCTGATGTACAGCAGAAAAATCTACGCTTCTGGAAACTCGATTGAAAAAATTTTCGTGGACCGATATCGCTCACCTCGAAAAACCTTTTGAGAATACCTCCTGTTAAAATATCGCACAGTTTTCCCGCCAGGGGGAGTAGATGCATATCTTATTTTTGTCAATATCTCTACTTCTAAGAGTCCGATTTGAAAAATGCTTCCTATTTTGGAGAGCGTTCCCTGTGAGAAATGTTTCTCATGTAACTTTAAAATTTTCAAGTGATGCATAGATTTCCCACTAGGGGGCGTAAAGGTAAATTGCATTTCCCCCGATATCTCTGCTTCTAACGCTCCGATTTGGAACATTCTTCCTGCAATTTAAACAGCTCCTGATGGGAAATATTCTGATTATAATTTCTAATTTTTGATCAAAAATAGTTTGGCCACCAGGGGTAGTAAGTGTTTATTTCTGCTTCTGAGGAATTTGCAGCAAAATATAAGCTTTTGAAAACTGACTGAAAACATTCTTTTGTGGAACGATACCGCTCACCTGGGAAAATCTTTCGGGAATACTTTCTTCTAATAATAATGCATAGTTTTTCCGCCAAGGAGCGTAAAAGAATATCTTATTTTTGTCGATATTTCTGCTTGTAGAGTCCGATTTGAAAATTCTTTCTTTGATGGAGAACATTTCCTCTGCGAAATGTTTTTAATGTAATTTCCAGTTTTTCTTAACGCACAAGTTTGCCAGTAGAGGGCGAAAGCTCACTCACGTTTCCGTTTACAGTAATCTATGCGGGACTAAAAATACGATATTAAAAATTATTTTTCGGTTAGATACTACTAACTATGAAAACTGTTTGTGTATATTTTCCTCCCCAAATAACGCACAATTTCGCCGCTATTGGCCCCCAATATTTAATCTGTTTTTCTTAATATCTCTGCTTCCAAATATACGATTTAAAAATTTCTTTCAACACCGGATGCCAGAGGTCGCACTGCCGATCGCCAACTTCGCAATTTGCGAAAACGAAATCGTTTTGGCGATGGGAAAAAAGCCTTGGCGATTACCTTTTCATAGTGTTATTACACTTTGGCGAAAACAAATTGAAGTTTGCGGCTAAATTGGCGAAAACTGTAGAAAAGCCAGCGCAACCCCTGCCGGATGCCATTTACCTTGTAGAATACTTTAGGCTAGTATATAAAGAGTTTTATAGTTCAGAATTCTGTCGCTAGGTGGTGTTTCTGTACTTCTGTTTGCAGCTGCATCTTCTCTTCTAAAAACCTGTTGAGAAACTTCTTTTTTCTGTATGTCATTCACTACAATAAAGATGTGGAGCATTATCCTCTTTAAATAATACGCAGATTTCCCGCTGCGGGTGTAAAGTTTGTTACCTTCTTTTTTTTCGGTATCTCTGCTTCCGGGAGACGTATTTGCAAAGTTCTTTTTCCTTAGCGTAGCATTTTTCATGAACAATACTTATCGCTTATTTTCAACAATCCCATTTCGCAAAATTCTTCAGATAGAAGGCGTAGAGTTAAATCATGTTTCCCTCTGCATTTCTTCTTTTAACTGTTCGATTTGTAATTGTGTCTCCGTTACCTTCCTTCTACTATGAGAAACTTTTTGTGCGCCATTTGTTAACTTTCGTAATATATATTTTTAGCTGCTGGTGGAACTAAGTAGCTGTTTCTGTTTCTGGATATTTTATCGATTGCAGAGATCCGCTTGATTTTTTTTTGCAACAGGTCGCATTGACTCTGAACAACTTTGATAAATTTAATTCGCGTGAGAAAGAATTCAAAAGACGTGCTCATTGCAACCAAAAATTCAGTGTCACCTTTCTTGTTTTTTACTTGGGGGTTTAACGACCACCGTGAGTAACTCAATGGGCTATAAGCAGTCTCCTTTCCGGGATTTAGGGCTACTATTTCCACGGAAGAGAGAGAGAGAGAGAGAGAGAGAGAGAGAGAGAGAGAGAGAGCCAGTGCCACGTAAGACAAATACAACATCCATGCCTCGCCGGGATTCGGACGCCAAACCCAGCACCAGTGCCGTAACTAGCTTTTCATACACGGTCGAGTCACATTATTGTGACCACCAGCTAATATCCAGAGTAACCGCCGTGTGCAGAGATGACAGCAGCTAGACGGGCTGAGAGTGACTCAATAAAGTGCTGGAAGGTGTTCACAGGTATGTGGAGCCATGCTGACTGCAGTGCATCTGACCGCTGCTGGAGGGTGCGTGGTGGAGGATCCATAAAGCGAACAACACGATCGAGGTGGTCCCACAGATGCTCGATTGGGTTTAAGTCTGGGGACTCAGGGGGTCAGGGAAGTTCTTTGAAGTCTTCATCGTGCTCTTCCAACCACTCTCGGACCTTTCTAGCTGTGTGATACGTCGCATTGTCGTGCTGGGAGTTCCCATCCGCCCCAGGGAAAACAATCAGCATGTATGGGTGTACGTGGTCTGCAAGGATGGATTCATAACGAATTCGGTCCATGGTGCCTTCCACAAGTATGAGTGGACTCAGAGAATGCCACGAAAACATTCCGCAGCGCAGACCATAACACTGCCCCCCCCTCCACCAGCTTGTGTTCTCCCAATAAACTTTGAAGAGTGTTTGTTGCCCGATGTTTCTCGCCTTATACGCCAACGTCCATCGGTTCGATGAAGCAGAAAACGTGACTCATCGGAGAAGGCAATCCTTTGCCAATCAGCAGGGGTCCAATTCCGATACTGTCGTGCAATGTAAGCCTTTTCGGCTGATGCACATTCGTTAGCATAGGTGCAGTGACCATCCGCCTGCATCGGAGCCCCATACGCAGCCGAGTTCGCTGAACTGTCGTTTTAGACATACTTCCGGTAGCCCCCTGGTTCATTCGGCCAGTGAGATGCTCCACTGTGGCGTGTCGATCGGCCCTCACGCACCTGCGAAGCTGACGTTCAACTCTCACATCAATGGCACGTGGTGCTCTGCAGTTTCCACGTCGCTTATATTCGCAATGGTGCCATTTCTCTGATCAGGATACACTTTAACCACAGCAGCACGCGAACAGTTCACAAAGTGCGCTGTTTCAGAAATACTGCCACCCTTGGCCCGAAAGCTGATAATCATCCCTTTTTGCAAATCTGATAAATCGCTCCTTTTATCCATGACAGCAGCAAGTGATATGTTTTCAGAATGCCTACAGCACACCTTATGTAACCTCCAAGCCAGCTCACGACACGTGCCTTCTTTCATTGGCTACGCGCTGTTGACGTCAAAAGTAGGAGGTGGTCACAATGATGTGACTCGACTGTGTATGCACTGTGTAAGGTTTTGTTTTTGGGCGCATTATTCTTTCTTTCTTTTGTTTTGATGGGGGAGGGAGGGAGTAGGAAATAATAAAAACAAATACGATATAACTTTGTTTATAAATAACTTTTGTGTACGCAAAAAATATACAAAATCCCTCATATGTATTTATAAATGAAACTATTTATTTTAATTGTACTTTTTGGCTGCAAATTCATTGATTGTATCATCGCAATTAATATCTTTAACAATATCATATCCCTTCGAAATTATGCAGGGCTAGTTCATCGACGTAATCCATGTGCCTCCCCTGCTCAGTAACGTCACACGTACTGATGCTGAACCATAAAACCACATAAAACAGCCGACAAAGTCAAGATGTGTGTGCTCGCCGGAAGATGTCTTCTTTACTAACCTTGACGGGAGCTCTGGTCACGTGAGGAAGGGAGAAGCTTGATCTTTGGACGAGCCCTACGTTTCTCACGTGACCGGATGCCCATCTTTAAAAAGAGCCCTTAATCATCATTTTAAAAAGATGCTCTTCTAATCATGACTGACAAAACTACTTAATAGCAAACATTTTTAACTGGACGCTATGAAAAAGCGTTTTATTTCATCAACTGCGCATAAAATATTATTTATCGCGTCACTTAAGGCATTTTCACAAGCCACACTTTTTTTGTCAGTTTCATTTCAGGGTCCCCTTCGTTTTGTGCCCTGTGTCGGTGCCCCTGTTGCCCCTGCTTTGTTACGGCACTGCCCATCATGGACGAATGATCAAAAGCCAGCGATTAGACCACTGCGCCAATAGGGCGGCCTGTTAACAGCCCGCCAGCCGTATCCGATCATGTCGCGAATAGGCTACACCAACCGTATCGGATCATGTCGCGAAAGGGCTACACCAGTCATAAATGATCATGTCGCGAAACGGTTACACCAGTCGACGGTTATGCTGAGTATACCGATGTTGTTATCGCAGAAGGCGAAAGCCCCCTTCTAATGGGAGCTGGAGCAACAAACAACACTGTAAAAAATTTCCTGAAATTCACCATCCACTTTCCGTGATTCCTTTCGTGAATTAACGAAACATATTGCTAATACAATCTTTTCCGTGAAATGATATATTTTCCGTGGATTCTCTTCCCCGGCGGTGACCGAATAACAATTTTTCGGTTGCTATGTGTTTCTGGAACGTGGAAAGAGCGATGTATTTGTTTATTAAATTTCATCATTTTGTGGTCCCCTACTTTTATATATCCAACAATTTGTGTGAAAACCTGATACTTAAATTTAAGGAAATAAAAAGAACAATATCCAAGTTACTTTCAGACTACATATGGAGGCCACTTTTCCAACATTAAAAGAAATTAAAAAAGAAAAAAAAAAAGGCAACTTTCATATATAAACGCGTACAAAAGTTTAGAATGTCACTAATTCGTCATTTACTACACAGTGCATTAAAAATCAGTCGCTAAACATGTATCCGGGAAAAAAACTGTTTATACCAATTTATTTTAGAGGGATCCTTAGTATATTTCCTATACAAAAATATTCGCTAAGCAGGTATCTTTTTATCATTTTGTGAATAAGCTGTTATAAGAGTCACAATGCAACCTAAACCTCCTCTCCCGGGAAAGAAAATGTAGATTTTAACACTTTTTAATCTCTCCCTCCCTCTCTCTCTCTCTGTTTCTCTCTCTCTTTCTCTCTCTTTCTTTCTCTCTTTCTCGCTCTTTCTTTCTTTCTCGCTCTTTCTTTCTCTCTTTCTCTATCTCTCTCCCTCTCTCTCTCTCTTTCTCTATTTCTCTCTCTCTCTTCCTCTCTTCCCCTCTCTCTCTCTCTCTGCTCTCTCTCTGAACTTTCAGTCCGTATTATGGTCTTTTTCTTAAGCTTAAAGCAAATACTTCTTTGAGATAATCATTTTGTCTTTACGGTAGTGTTCGTGTGTCTTCCTCACGAACGATAATTTTCAGAAACGACTTTATTGAAATATGAGATTTATTTTTTAGTGACCACAATGAAATTTTGCTCTGGGCCCCGAAATGAAATTTCGCCCAGGGCTCCGCGAGAACTCCATCCGGCCCTGGATCACATCATCCATAGAAACCCATTAGAACACCAGTTTTACGCAGCAAAGTTTCCTTTAAAAACATCAACACTCTAAAACGCTTCTATTCTGATATCCAAACAACACGCATTGGTTCTCTCAGCATTGCCTGCAACCAGTTCGCAAACAAACTGGTGTGCAGGTGCGTGACTTCAAAACGGACGCGAGCCAACAATATTCAACCCTCTAAGTGGCTCTATTTACTTGATCCAAGTGTAGTGCCCAAAAATTCCCGCGCTCTCCTAACAGAAATGTTCACATACCGACATGCAGGGTTTAACGAAAAGAAGAACGAAGAAAATGTGTTCACAATATACAAAAATAAGATAATATGTTACTTTTTTTGTATTTTAAGTTCACTAAATGCACCGCGAAAATTTTTCTGAAATTCACGAGCCACTTTCCGTCATTTCTTTTGTGAATTAACGAAGCATATTTCGGATACAACTCTTTCCGTGAAATGACGGAAAGGAACATGAATTTCAAGAATTGTTCGTACCACGGAAAAATTCAGAATTTTCAGAAACCTTTCCGCAATTCCTTTCGTATATTAACGGAAAAACTCCGTTCTCACTTTTTCGCATCCGTATGACGAGAAATTACCGGTAATAGGAGCGATCGGTGATAATATTTGAGGTTTGATTAGCTTTTAAATTTCAATCGTCTGTCGAATTTCGAAGTTCCGTCGGATATTGTGGATAGCAAATTGCGTGAATTTTGTTTATTGTAGCACAGGGTGTTTCTTCTCCTCTCCCATATTTTGTGCACCAGCTATTTATTATACAGTATATATTGTGTTACTATAAGAAACCGGGTACTTAACTTATTGTACAGATGGTTATACGATGTCTATGTATCAGTCTTTGTACAACTTAAGACAAAAGATTTTATAGCTATCAAGAGTAAATTTTATGTGTAGGAGCTTTTTTCTTTTGGTGAAATAATACTACTGCTCGTGTAAAAAAATGCATTTCACATTTTTAAAAAATAACTGAAAGTCATTGTCAGCTTAAAAAAATAAAGTTGCAAAACATTTTGTTGCTTCGAAAAAGCACTATGAAAAATGCTTAATTTGTGAAAAGTCCTCCTACAGGGAAAAAAAAATATTACAAACCTATTCCGAAAACAAAAAAATGAGCTCCAACAGAAAACCACTCGTATTAATGACAAAATAAAAATTTCATTGTCGCGTAATTTGTTTTGCGGTGTACGTTACTCGAATTCCCGAGTGTCTGTGGCTGAATGGTTAAAGTCATGCGTTACCTATTTAAACGGCTCTCAGGGCCGCGGATGACATAGTGGTCAACGTTCGTCACTGCCACGTAGGAACCTCAGGTTAGATCCCAGACAGGTACGAACGCTCCAACTACTAAATATTCGCCATGCATCGGATGTGCACGTTAAGCTGTCGGACTCCGGGTACTGTCCCCCCGGTGATAAATAAGGGAGCCCCCCCCCCGCTTTACCTCGCTTCCGTGTCACTTTCCTATCGGGCACTCTAGCCCAAATCTCCTAGCTTTCTATTTCTAAGGGTTGTTTATGACCTGGGGTCAGCCACTCCCTTCCTAAAATCCTCTGCATATGATCTGATCTGATCTGCCAACTTAGCGGCACGTTAAGCCGTCGGACCCCGGGTACTGGCCCCCGGTAGTAAATAAGGGCGTCTTCTACCTCGCTTCCGTGTCACTTTCCTATCGGGCACACTAGCCCAAATCTTCTAGCTTCTTATTTCTAAGGGTTGTTTAAGACCTGGGGTCAGACACTCCCTTCCTAAAATCCTCTGCATATGATCTGATCTGATCTGCCAACTTAGCGGCACGTTAAGCCGTCGGACCCCGGGTACTGGCCCCCGGTAGTAAATAAGGGCGTCTTCTACCTCGCTTCCGTATCACTTTCCTATCGGGCACTCTAGCCCAAATCTCCTAGCTTCCTATTTCTAAGGGTTGTTTAAGACCTGGGGTCAGACACTCCCTTTCCTAAAATCCTCTACATATGATCTGATCTAATCTGATGGGCACATTAAGCCGTCGGACCCCGGGTACTGTCCCCCGGTAGTGAATAAGGGCGTCTTCTATCTCGCTTCCGTGTGACTTTCCTATCAGGCACTCTAGCCCAAATCTCCTAGCTTCCTATTTCTAAGGGTTGTTTATGACCTGGGGTCAGCCACTCCCTTCCTAAAATCCTCTACATATGATCTGATCTAATCTGATGGGCACATTAAGCCGTCGGACCCCGGGTGCTGGCCCCCGGTAGTAAATAAGAGCGTCTTCTACCTCGCTTCCGTGTCACTTTCCTATCAGGCCCTCTAGCCCAAATCTCCTAGCTTCCTATTTCTAAGGGTTGTTTAAGACCTGGGGTCAGACACTCCCTTTCTAAAATCCTCTACATAGGATCTGATCTGATGGGCACATTAAGCCGTCGGACCCCTGGTACTGGCCCCCGGTAGTAAATAAGGGCGTCTTCTACCTCGCTTCCGTGTCACTTTCCTATCGGGCACTCTAGCCCAAATCTCCTAGCTTCCTATTTCTAAGGGTTGTTTAAGACCTGGGGTCAGACACTCCCTTTCTAAAATCCTCTACATATGATCTGATCTGATGGGCACATTAAGCCGTCGGACCCCGGGTGCTGGCCCCCGGTAGTAAATAAGGACGTCTTCTACCTCGCTTCCGTGTCACTTTCCTATCGGGCACTCTAGCCCAAATCTCCTAGCTTCCTATTTCTAAGGGTTGTTTAAGACCTGGGGTCAGACACTCCCTTTCTAAAATCCTCTACATATGATCTGATCTGATGGGCACATTAAGCCGTCGGACCCCGGGTACTGGCCCCCGGTAGTGAATAAGGGCGTCTTCTACCTCGCTTCCGTGTGACTTTCCTATCGGGCACTCTAGCCCAAATCTCCTAGCTTCCTATTTCTAAGGGTTGTTTATGACCTGGGGTCAGCCACTCCCTTCCTAAAATCATCTATATATGATCTGATCAAACGGCCCTGGCTCAATCCTGACTGCAGCGGAAGGATTATCTGCGGAAAAGGCTGAAAAATGCAGGGTCGTCGGTTGTGCGGAATTCCAGTTTAAATACAGAAAAACCTGAAATGTTTTTTTTTTTTTTATCTGAAATAAACGGAACTTCTGACTACGGATAATCTGTGAAAATACGGAAGTTAAAATAAACGGGCACTTTTAAAAACGGAAATTTCCGAAAAACACGGATAGCTGCCGGCAACTTTGCTGCACGTTATTTTCAGAAATTTTCCGTGAATTCACACCACTTTTTTTTTACAGTGTGTGAATTGTTATTTTGTAAACTTTCTTTGACTTCAATGACGATGAAAAAGAAACTCAGACTTCGTCCACTCCTTTACTTTGCAAAATTTATTTTATGAAAGCAGGCCAATAAATGCATGGTATTTAAATAGCTCTCCTTGGTACTTGCGGCGTTCTCTAAGAAATTCATCGTTATCATTTATTTTTGTCGATCTATTTAGAGTACAAAGGTAGTCTTCATTCTCGATTTAAGAATAAAGAAAATGTGCTCGGAGATATATGTACCAAAAAAAAAAAAAAAACGAAAATTAGATATTGTTTATTCTAAAGCTCATTAAATGCGAATCGATATTTTGCGAAACCATCTTTGACTTTTAATGACGAAAAAACGTCGTATTTCTTTCACTTCTTCAGTAAAAATTATTTTACGAAAGCAGACCAATGAATGCATGATATTTATACAGCTTCCCTGCACCACAAGATTTTTTCTGAAATAATAAGCCATTTTGCCTGATCCCTTTCGTAAATTAATGAAGCATGTTCCTGATACAACTTTTCCCGTGAAATGACGGGGAAATACCTGAAATTTCACCGATTTTTCCTACGCCAGGAAAATTCTGAATTTTCAGAAACCTTTCCGCCATTTCTTTCTTATACTGATGGTAAATTGCCGTTTTCCAGATGTGTTCACAGAAAATTCTGAATTTTCAGAAACCTTTCCAGAATTACTTTAACACATTAATGGAAAAATTCTGTTCTCACTTTTTCCGTATCCATATGACGGGAAATTTCCAGTAATGAGCCATTTTGCCTGACTTCTTTCCTAAATTAACGAAGCATGTTCCTGATACAACTTTTTCCGTGAAATGACGGGAAAATACCTGAAATTTCACTGATTTTTTCTACGCCAGGAAAATTCTGAATTTTTAGAAACCTTTCCGCCATTTCTTTCTTATACTGATGGTAAATTGCCGTTTTTTTAGATGTGTTAACGGAAAATTCTGAATTTTCAGAAACCTTTCCAGAATTACTTTAATACATTAACAGAAAAATCTCACTTTTTCCGTATCCATATGACGGAAAATTTCCGGTAATAGGAGCGATTCGCGGTAATACTTGAGGTTATCTGTCGGAGGACCTGATTTTGAAGTTCTGTAGCGAGATCGGATATTGTGAATAGCATATCGCATGAAAGTTTGGTTATTGTATAGCACAGAAATTTCTTCCACTCTCCCCATTTTGTACACTAGCTATTGTATATTGTGTTACCGTAAGAAACCGGGGACTTAAATTATTGTACAGGTGATTGTACACCGATGAGCAATTACATTATGACCACCCCCAGCTTAGAGAAATGAGCGCCTGGAGACCGAACGGTGGCGCAGGAGAAGTTCACATCAGTAGATATACAACCCGAGGACCGGCTTTCGGTTAGTAGAACGTTATTATTATTATTATTATTATTATTATTCGGGGATTAACGACCACCGTTGGCAACTCAGTGGGCTATAAGCAGTCGCCCGTCCCTAATTTAGGGCCACTGGTTCCAGGAAAAGGAGAGAGCCAGTGCCGTAAGACAAACACAACATCCATGCCTCACCGGGATTCGAACCCGGACCCATCTCGCACGAATGATCAGAAGCCATCGCTTACACCACTTAGTAGAGTGTTCGGATTCAGAATGGGAAAAGCTGCCGATTTATCGGAGTTTGATAAAGGACAAATTGTGATGGCACGGCGCGTTGGAACTACGATCTCGGAAACGGTGCGGCGTGTGGATTGTTCACATGCCGCTGTGGTGAATACATATCAAAAGTAATGCACAGATGGCCAAATGACGAACCGTCGTCCAGCAGTGTGTTGTCCGTAGCTCATTGATTTCAGATGGGAGCGGAGACTGTCGCGCATTGCTCACAGCGTTCGCACGGCCACAGTGGGACAAATCACCAGCAGCTACAACAGTGGTTATCAGGGCAATGTTTCACAGCACACAGTTCATCGCAGTCCTCTGCGCATGGGCCTGCGTAGCCGAAGACCCAGTCGGGTCCCCATGCTTATTGCACGTCATCGCCAACAACGCATGAAATGGGCCCAAGATCATCGAGATTGGACCGTGGATGATTGGAAGAAAGTGGCCTTGTCTGACGAATCAAGATTCCTGGTGCATCACGTAGACGGCCGAGCGCTGATACGCCGATTACCAACGGAGACTATGGCACCTCAATGCACTGTTGGGCGGAAACAGGGCGGCGGCGGCGTTGTTAGGCTGTGGGCGATGTTTTCTTGGGACACTTTAGGCCCCATTATCCCAATAGCAGAATCCCTGACAGCTGTCAGGTATATCTGAACATCGTTGCGGACCAAGTTCACCCATTCATGACAACTGTGCTTCCTGCTGGTGACAACCATTTCCAACAGGATAATGCGCATATCACACTGCCAGAATCATCAAAGTGTCGTTTGAGGAACATGTTGGTGACTTTCTGTTAATGCCCTGGCCTCCAAATTCACCTGACATGAACCCAATCGAACATTTGTGGTTCGACTTGGAAAAGCGGGTTCGCGCCAAAACACCACCACCCCGAAATGTACAGGAACTGGATGACCTGCTGTTGACATTATGGTACCAGATACCCCAGGATACCTATCGCCACCTCATCAAATCAATGCCTCGCCGAGTGGCCGCTTTATTGCGGGCTAAAGGGGGTCCAGGGGTCGCGCTGCCGATCGCCATCTTCACAATTTGCGAAAAAATAATCGTTTTGGCGATGGAAAAAGAGCTTTGGCGATGGGAAAAGAGCTTTGGCGATTACCTTTTTGTACATTTTGTACTGTTATAGCACTTTGGCGATAAAAAATTGAATTTGGCGAATAAATTAGCGAAAATTTAAAAGAGCCAGCGGCAACCCTGGGGGTCCTACAGCTTATTAGGTAGGTGGTCATAATATAATGGCTCATTGGTGTATATAAGTTTGAGCAACTGCATAGTGTCTGGAGATGATTATAGTATGATGAATAATAGCAGTTGCGGAAGTTGAAGTGCTTGAAGTTTTGATTTCTTGATGTCTGCGTATTTAATATTTCGACTTGGTATTTTTGCTTCTCGTTAAACGTTCTCTAACAAGTAATTGGATCTTTTCACTAATGTTGTTGAAGACTGAGTCGTGCTAAACAGTTTTTGTTGAATAAAAACCTTTTCTGAAGTTCATTGAGTGACACTTGATTCGCTTAAAAGTGAAGTTATGAAGAACTAATTTGTGTAGTGTTCAGGCAGCTATACTTAAACGAATATTACACCTTTTCTTAAACACAACTGAAAGTCATTGTCCGTTTAAAATGATCTCAAGTTCTAGCGCTTCGAAAAATCATGATGAAAAGAAAACGAATTTGTAATAAGTCGTCCTACAGAAAAAATTAATTCTTACAAATCTGTTGAGAAAAACGATAAGCTCGAACAGATAATAAAATGACTAATTCACCGACATTAATAACAAAAACCATTTCATCATCGTGCACTTATAGTTCTACCTCATACATACCTGTTTCTTGCCTTTCTTTCTGGCTAAGCGGTAGCACGCGCGGTTTGCGTACGAAAGGTTGCTGGTTCGAAACCCACTGCACTGTAAAAAATAAGTGGTGTGAATTCACGGAAAATTTGTGAAAATAACGTGCAGCAACGCTGCCGGTAAGTGTCCGTCTTTTTCGGAAATTTCCGTTTTTAAAAGTGCCCGTTTATTTTAATTTCCGTGTTTTCACAGATTTTCCGTTATCAGAAATTCAGTTTATTTCAGAAAAATCCCTTTCAAGTTCTTCCGCACTTAAATTGAAACTCTGCAAAATCGACGACCAGGCATTTTTCAGTCATTACCCCTAGATATTCCTTCTGCTGCAGTCAGGAACGCAGCCCCGTCGCTTGGATTGATTCAGCAGGTAACGCACGCTTTTAGCCACTGAGCCAAAAACGTAACGTACGGAAATTCGGCTTACGTCCATCGTAAAACAATTTGCGCGACGATGATTTTTTTTTTCTTTTCTGTCATTAATGCGAGTGATTTAGTCGTATTTTCTGTTGGAGCTTATTAATTTTCTTAATAGGTTTGTAATATTTTTTATTTATTTATTATTATTTTTTTTTTCTGTAGGAGGACTTTTCACAAATAAAGTATTTTTCATCTTGATTTTTCGAAGCAACAAAATGCTTTCCAACTTCATTTTTTAAACTGACAGTGTCTTTCAGTTATCTTTAAAAAAGATGAAATGTACTTTTTTATAATATTACTTCACAAGAAAATCTCCTAAATATAAAATTTACTCTTGATAGCCATAATAGCTCTTGTCTTAAGTTCTCCGAAGACTGATACACAGACATCGTACAATCATCCGCAGAATAAGTTAAGTATCCGGTTTCTTACATTAACACAATATATAAAAACTAGCTGGTGCACAAAATAGGAGAGAGGAGGAGAAATATCGTGTTCCACGATAAACCAAATTAATGCGATATGCTATCCACAATATCCGATCTCGCTACGGAACTTCAAAATTCGACAGACGATTGAAATTTAAAAGTTAATCAAACCTCAAATATTCTCACCAATCGTTTCTATCACCGGCAATTTCTCGTCATACGGATACGGAAAAGGTGAGAACGGAGTTTTTCAGTTTATATATGAAAGGAATTGCGGAAAGGTGTTTGAAAATTCAGAATTTTCCGGTAACAGATCTCTAAAACGGTAATTTACCGTCAATATGAGAAAAAAGCTGCAGAGAGGTTTTTGAAAATTCAGAACTTTCCGTTAACACATCTCTAAAACGGTAATTTACCGTCAATATGAAAAAAAAGCTGCGGAGAGGTTTCTGAAATTTCAGAATTTTCCGTTAACACATCTCTAAAACGGTAATTTACCGTCAATATGAGAAAAAAGCTGCGGAGAGGTTTCTGAAAATTCAGAATTTTTCGTTAAAACATTTCTAAAACGGTAATTTACCGTTAATATGAGAAAAAAGCTGCGGAAAGGTTTCTGAAAATTCAGAATTTTCCCGTGGTACGAAAAACCCGTGAAATTCAGATATCTTTCTGTCATTTCACGGAAAATGTTGTATCAGAAATATGCTTCATTAATTCACGAAAGAAATGACGGAAAGTGGCTCGTGAATTTCAGAATTTTTTTTTGTGTAGGGGCAACGGGAAGTAATTCTTATATGGACTGAAAAAATCAAAATCGATGCTTTTGCGAAATTTCTGCACAAATACGGAAAAGCTCGAAACGGACTTTTCTGAAATAAACTGACTTAGCAAGACTTCGGAAATTCTGACAAAATACGGAAGTTCGAAAAGACGGGAACTTTTAAAGACGGAAATTTCGTCTAAAGACGAGCAGCTTAGCTACACATTATTTTCAGAAATTTTCCGGGAATTCACAACACTTATTTTTTACAGTGTAAATACTTGCTGCGCCTTCCAAGAAATGCAGCTGTATTAAGCTCACGGTACAAAAGCAGTTTTAAGAACGAAGAAAACCTGCTCAGGAACCCACACAAAGGCTTTGTTTATTCTAAGCTCATTAAATATGAATCGATATTTTGTAAAACCGTCTTTGACTCTAATGGCATGGTCGATTCGATGAAGCGCTGAACTAATGAGGCTCTTTATGCAATCAAAAGCTACTTCTTCATCCCAAGTACACATAATTGCTTCTTTTAACTCTTCTTTCTTTCTCTATTACTTTGACTTAATAACTGTCTAACAATATTTTAGAAACTGATTCACGGATGTGTAACTAAGAGGTGATACCCATGGTATTGTATCTCGTATCCTATAATCTGAAAGGCGGAGAAAACAAAAACATCTTACGTATTTTAATGAGGAAACAAAATTCACAAACTAAAGGTATAAAATCTTTGTTTGCCGACAGTGGTTTACAAACCGCAGAACAACAGAAATGGAGTCTTGTTACAGGACAACAGCTTTAGGATTGATAACTAATACAATTTTTTAAATGTTGATTGTGACTGCCTTCATTTGATATCTATCATAAGTTAAATTCCGCTCAAGTACTTTTAGAACAAGCCCCGAAGCTTAGTACTTAAAGAAAATTACATGCTCTTATCTAACCAGTTAGGAAGTGAATGCCATCCATTAAAACAGTTCCTCTTACTGCGGCATAAGTGAGGATCCGACGGAGTTTACTGACTTTATGGGGGGGGGGGGGCAGCTCTACGAGTTCAAATGAATTCATGCACAAAAGTAATCAAGGGAGCCAAAAATTTGTTTAAAAAATGTCCAAAAAATTACAAGCATTGGCTAAAAAAATACGAACGTTCATTAGGTGTCAGGGCCGGATTGGACTATTACGAGGCCCGGAAAAAATTTCATTGAGGACCCTAGAAAATAAATCTCATATTTCAATGAAGTTACCACGTGAAAAATATCGTCCGGAACACACACCAAAACTATCATAAAAAGAATGTTTATCTCAAAGAAGCATCTGCTTTAAGCTTAAGAAAAAGACCATATTATGGACTAAAAGTTCAGAGAGACAGAGAAAGAGAGACGCAAGTGGGTTAAAATTTCCTATTTTCTTTCCGCGGAGAGGCGGTTGAGGTTGTATTATGACTCTTATAAAAACTTCTGTGACGTACTACAGAGGTGAAAACATGGGTCAAGACGACAAATCTGAAGCGAGGCATTCTGTCCGCGTAGCTCAGTTGGGAGAGCGACTTACTCCGGGGACACGGATTCGATGCCCGTCGTGTCAAACTTGTGTTTTCACAGGTGTTGTACCAGACATGTGTGGCAGGATGAATGGAACCATGTCGTATTGAGCGACGAGTCTCGCTTCAGTCTCAGTGCCAACGATTGCAGATTGAGAGTCTGGGAACGACATCGTCACCAGGCATATCTTGCTGCAATCCGGACATACGGCTTCTCAGCCCGGTCTCCTGGTTTGGAGCCCTATCAATGTCAACAGCCGTTCATAGCTCGTATGCATAGTGGGTGGGTGGCGTACTATAGATGTGAAAACATGTGTCAAAACGACAAATCCGCAGCGAGATATTCTGTCCTCGTAGCTCAGTTGGCAGAGCGACTTACTCCGCAGTGAGGGGACACGGATTCAATGGCCATCGCAGACAAACTTGTGTTTTCCCATTGGCGCCCGATTGTAGGAAATGGATCCACTGGCCGTTGGGTTCTACGAGAAATGTTTGATGTTTGTTCCACACATTGTTTGGAATTAATGAAAAATTCCTACTTCGCTTCAAAGACAAAAAAATTAAGAGGGAGATGATGTGACGTCTACAGAGGTGAAAATATGTGTCAAGACGACAAATCTGCCGCGAGATATTCTGTCCGCGTAGCTCAGTTGGGAGAGCGACTTACTCCGGAGTGAGAGGACACGCACAGACTTGTGTTTTCACACTTCCTTACAAAATCATAAATAAGATAACTTCAACTAATCTGCTTAGCGAATTATATTTTTGCACAACGAATACACGGTCGTATCAGAATAGAATGACCAACTCCGGAATCACAACGTACCCGCGCAAGCGCGTCACAGAGTGAACATGACAAGGTCGACCCGGACAGATGAGCTATAGTGCGTGACGTGAGCACAATGGACAGAGATAGTGATTTGACGGAAGTTCAAAAAGGAATGATCGTCGGCTACCGCTTCAAGGGTGGAAGCATCATCAGCAGACTTCGTGGGCTGTTCGCGAGGAGCTGTAGTAAGGGTGTACCAAGAATGGACCGCTGGCACATCGAGTACCTCCCGACGTCCTAACTGTGGAGCCCCAGAGGCCATCGACCCCAAAGGAGAACGTCACCTCCGTCGACTGGTAAGGGCAATCGACACGCAACAGTGCAGCAATTGGCCACGCAAATGAAAGCTGCGGCACCCAGGTACGTGTACCCGATAACAATAGAGAAAAACCTATCACGCATGGGTGTCAGGAGTCGACGCTGCGTCAAGGCGACCATGTTAACCCGAGTCCATCGGGAATAACGCATGCAGTTCGCATGGGACTACCGTCATTGGACAGTGGAAGAGTGGGAAAAGGTTGCCTTCTCCGACGATTCGATGTTTCTACTCCACAGAAGTGACGGGCGGTGGCGGACACGGTGGCAGAGTGCATGTCTGGGGAATGTTTTCCTGGTATGACCTGGGACCGCTGGTACCACTCAATGGGTCCCTGAACACCAATAGCTACCTGTCCATCCTCGCTGACTTCATGCTGGACGTTCACCCAGGTGGTGATGGTGTCTACCAACAGGACAATGCGCCGTATCACGTCACTAAGGTGGTGCGTGACTGGTTCTAGGAACACGACAGCGGTGTCTTCGCAACCATGGCCGGCGAAATCCCCCGATCTCAATCTCATAGAGCACTTGGGGGACTATTTGGATTGACAGGTTATACGTGCCGACCCACAGCCACGTAATCTCCGTGTCCTTCGTGCTCTACTGCAGTCTGAATGGGCACGTGTACCTCAGGCAACCTTACAGGGCGTCATTGAATCCATGCCACGCCGTCTCGCCGCTGTCATCCAGGCCAAGGGTGGTTATTCCCATTATTAAATAGGTGGTCATGTTATTCTGATACGACTGTGTATTTTTGCGTAGTAAATAATAAGGATCCCTCTAAAATATTTTTCGTTTAAATATTTTTTAATATTCCCCCACCCCCTGATACATGTTTTAGGGATTGATTTTTGATGCAGGGTGGAGTAACTGACAAATTAGTGACTTTTTTAACTTTTAATTTCGTTCATATATAAAAATTCCCATTTTTCTTTAATTTCCAGTGGGCTTTTAAAAGTCACTGAACAAATGTCTCTCCATACATAGCCCAAAAACAATTTTGATATCGTCTTTTTTTTTTTTTTTTTAAATTAGTTGTCTGGTTTACACACAGATTGTTAAATAAATAGAAGCAAATTTAATTTTCTGTTTTGTGAATGCGAAAAGTTTATCATATGAAATCTGCAAATCTCAGCAACGAAAGGCGGTAACCTATTTGGAAGTGGAGGGATTGGAAATTATAAGGGTTGTTCAATAAGTAGTGGGACTTTCTGCCTGAAAGAGTCAAAACTTGACATACCTAAAAATAATCGCTTCCAGAATTTACACAGCGGTCCCATCGTTGCATAAGTTCTTGTATTCCTGCGGCATAGAAGGAGGCAGGCTGCCGCTGCAACCAGTTATCTACAGCTTCACGCATCTGATCATCCGAAATAAAACGTTTGCCTTTGAGAATTTTTTTCATAAGTCCAAAGATGTGAAAATCGCAGAGCAACAACCCTTATAGTTTCCAATCCCTCTACTTCCAAATAGGTTACCGCCTTACGTAACAGCCGTGAGCAGCGCGGACAGCAGCTAGACGGTCTGGGAGTGACTCAGTAAGGTGCTGGAAGGTGTTCACCGGTATGTGGAGCCATGCTGACTGCAGTGCATCTGACAGCTGCTGGAGGGTGCGTGGTGGAGGATCCATAGGGCGAACAACACGATCGAGGTGATCCCACAGATGCTCAATTAGGTTTTAGTCTGGGGAATTAGGGGGCCAAGGAAGTACTTTAAAGTCTTCATCGTGCTCTTCCAACCACTCTCGGACATTTCTAGCTGTGTGACACGTCCCATTGTCGTGTTGAAAGATCCCATCCGCCCCAGGTAAGACAATCAGCATGTATGGGTGCACGTGGTCTGCAAGGATGGATTCATAACGAATTCGGTCCATAGTGCCTTCCACAGGTATGAGTAGACCCAGAGAATGCCACGAAAACATTCCTCATAACGCTGCCTCTCACCAGCTTGTGTTCTTCCAGCAATGCTTGAAGAGTGTTTGTTCTCCGATGTCTCTCGCATTATACGGCAACGTCCATTCGTTCGGTGAAGCAGAAAACATGACTCATCGGAGAAGGCAATATACTTTGCCAATCAGCGTAGGTCCAATTCCAATACTTCACATGTAATAATAATAATTATTTTTCTCTCTTTTTTTTTCGGGGGAGGTGGACATTAACGGAAAGCACTAACATTTTTATCTGATTATTGAAAATATAAATAGGAGTAAAACAACAGGCTTTTTTTTTTTACAAATTTTTAAACCCGAGCCAGTCATAAATAATGATATAACGCCCGGGCTGGACCCGGGCCTTAAAAGGAGCCCGTGCTCATCTCTAGTGTACCCTGTTTTCACAGTACTACAGAGAGCTCGTGGAGTCCATGCCCCGTGTCGTTGCTGCCGTTATCCGATTGCGAGGAGGACCAACAGCGGTATTAGAGAATAGGTGGCACTTGCGTACACGTCAAATTTGGTGGCACTTGCGTACAGGGACACTTGCGTACACGTCAAATTTGGTGGCCGTTGCGTTCAGTGACACTTGCGTACACGTCAAATTTGGTGGCACTTGCGTACTTATCAAGGCGTTCCCAAATCTAACAGGTGCAGCAGAGGAAAAGAGGTGACACTTGCGTACATCATTAGATTTCCCCTGTAAAATAATCTTCACTGAAATTCACTTTTCAAAATTTACTCTAATTTAGCAATATAAGCTAAAGACTTCAAACTTCTTTATATCTTGGGTAGCAATCAAAGCTTCAGGAATTTTACGATTATTTTGTGAATGAATGGCTAGAAATTCTGTCTTTACAACTAGCATGCGGAACTGTCATGGTCTACAGCACAGAACCAATAATACGGTGGAGGGCTGAAATAATAAATTTAACACCTTAATGAGTAGACCACATCTTCAGGGTTTTAGAGAGGAAAGGGTGGGTGGAAAACGGGTTGGCCAATTGTTTCTACATACGTCATCGCGCTGGCCTACTGCCTGAGCTTCGTTTGTCAACTTCTCTACAAGACCAAATTTTCCTCTGTTACGGTTTTGCACGCCAGCGCCTTTTCTTGGTTTATATATATAGCATTTGTTTCACGTTGTGTTTTACTTAAGTTGTACACTCAGTATTGATTTTCATTTCCCTTTTTTTTTTTAACGAAATGCCATCATGTGCTGATGTGACGTGCTGAAATACGCATATAAACACGAAAGGACAGGCCATTGTTTTCCACTTCCTTTCGTGTTTATCAGAAGGATCTTTATCGGGTTCCGATAAAGAACCATATTTAGGAACTATTTCAGAAAACTGCCCTGAAACTAATTCTGTTCAAGATAATTGGGTAACACTAATATCTGCGGGCTGTTTGACAGTACCGTCATGCTCTTGGGATAATATTATTAAACATTTTGAAAAGATTTTGTGCGCAGTTCACGACAGGATGTTTAAAAAAAGGAAAGGTGTTATTAGGGAACTCATAAATGATCTAGAAAAACGTTTCCTATCTGCCAACAAAGATGCTATTTGCCGGTTTTGCAGAATACGAACATTTATTCGAATTCGTTTTCTGAACAGAAATTCATTATTCGTGCGGCGCAGGAAAGCTCTGCAGAAAATGAAGAAAGAAACGAATTGACTCAAACGCAGTGAGAAAAATTATAAGTTTTTTTTTTTTTTCATTTGGGCAATGAAGAAAACAGTTTTACATTTTGTACAATGAAAAAAAACATTTTCCAGTTTGTGCAATAACGAGCATACCTTCATTTCATGAAGTAAATTTTGTTCACCCCTTTTTAAACTCAGTGACCTTCAGAAATCATGATGGATGCCAAATGTAAGTAAATAATTTTTATTTTATACATGAACAGAGTGTTTGAACTACTTTTGCGGAGTTTGAAGAACTCAGTAACTTTCCGTGTCTTAAAATTTTTAAACAACTAATGTTTGTGACAGAGAGAAAACGGGTTTAAACCACTAAACTTTTCTAGGGAACTACTAAAAAAAAAAAAAAAAAAAAGAAGGAACGATGCACCGAGTTTTTGACACAAAAAAAATATGGTATAAGCAAAATACTTTTTAAAGAAAAAGCATTCATGACAGAAATTGCTCATTTAAAATTATCGCATTTATACATCAATGTTTTCTGAATTTAGGACCCAAAATCCTTAACTTTTGTTTCCGAAAAAGACAATTTCTAATACTGTATTTGAGTGCGCATTGCAATAAATGACACACTGTAATATGTTAAATACGGTAATAACATTGACTGAAAGTGCCTTTCCTATGGTGCTCCTTTTTTTTTTTTTGATTGGAGGTTTAACGACCACCGTGAGCAACTCAATGGGCTATAAGCAGTCGCCCGTCCCTAATTTAGGGTCACTGGTTTCAGGGAAGGGAGAGAGCCAGTGCCGTAAGACAAACACAACATCCATGCCTCACCGGGATTCGAACCCGGACCCCTTCGGACGAATGATCAGAGGCCAACGCCTTAGACCACTGCGCCACCCGGCTGCTCCTTTAGTGCACAGCTCTCCGTGGCTCTTGGTTTCGGAAGGGCCAGCGCAGCTACGTCATCGAGCTCGGCTACATGTCTCAGGGGGTGAAACGTTAAGGACTAGCCCTTTCCTCTCAATCCCTGCCACATCTTAAAATCAAGACCGTCATTCAAGGCTTTATTAAAAGAAGAATACAGTGACTTTCTTGTAAACCGAACAGACCTTAATTTTGAAGGAAAGAAACGATGTAAGGTACATTAAACTGGATCAGCGAATCTTTAGAATTCTGCGACATTACGAAAGTACGCAAGATTTAAAGAAGTGTTTGAAGTCTTTAGCTTATATTGCTAAATTAAAGTAAATTAGAGTAAATTTTGAGAAAGTTAATTAAAATATCTATACAGAAAAAAAAAGAAAGGCAAATATCGCCTACAAAAATCTTATATATAAGACACAAAACGTCTGTTTGTCTGAAGCAGCAAAAACTCTCGAACGCCGAACTGTGGCATCGTAAAATTTGCATACCTTATTATTACTGGAATTTCTAGGTCAACGCAACTATTTTAAGATATCTACGTTGTTCCGTTCGCGAGTTATGAATTAATTAATAAGTCAATCAATAAAGTCAGCGTCGTTTGCTACGTCATCCTGTTCCAAATCTGAAAGCACGTGACTACATTCATCGTCCCGCACATTCACAGGTGTTTCTGTTCTTTGAGAACTGTGCATAAAAAATGCAAAAACGAACTTTGCGAAATCTTAACGAAACGGGCTGAAATTTTTATCAACACCATGAATTGGTAATAAGAGGAGTCCCTCAAATCTTCACAGGAATCCGGTCAAAACTTTTCAAAATAGGCATGGAATTTTTAATTAATCGGTAAACAGAAATATATACGCAGAAACGGTTAATAAAAATTTAACGGCTAATTTAAAAAGTTATTTACCGATTCTGGCGAAATTTGGAGATCATATTCCTATTAACGATTTATGGTGTTCATTAAAATTTCAGCCAGTTTCATAAAATATTCGCAAAGATACGTTTTTAACTTTTTTATCCCAGAGATTCGCAGCTCAACTGAAAGCACGTGATGCATTTGATCGTCGATAACAAATTGTTAACGAATTTTGTTCAGTCAGTGTTCCAATGCTGTGTCTCCTGGACGCGTGTTAAATAATTCGTAACACGTTTGATTCTACAGATTCCATACATTTGTACCGGGCAAAGCCGGGTAAGTAAAGCTAGTAATTAAATAAAAAAAGGCAAATATCGCGTACAACTTTTAAACAGGCCAGCATAGATGCTGCCAGTCTTCTAAGCCTGGATAAAGTGTGAAGGAAAGTTAAAATCATTCAAAATATGGGTCCCAGTGACCCAGTGGCGTCGGAATTCCTTTTTGACAGTGGAGGCAAGATGTCGGAGAACAAAATATTTCACCCTGGCATAAAATGTATCGTACTACTGTAAAAGAAAACGTGCTGACATCATTACGAAAATTTGCTGCATTTTTTTTTCGATTAAACATTCATCTACAAAAAAAAAAAAAAAAAAAAAAAAAAATCATATTCAGTTTTTCAATGTAAACTAACTGCACACAATGAACGGTGTTAAACTATAGATCTTGATACTTCTGAATTGGTACGAATTCCGCAGAATTGTAGCCGTAGACGCTATAATTAACACTGAAGACCTACGCAAGTGTCACCAAATTTGACGTGTAAGCAAGTGTCACTGTACGCAAGTGCCACCAAATTTGACATGTAAGCAAGTGTCACTGTACGCAAGTGCCACCAACTCATTTAGAGTTAGATGTATGAAAAAATAATCCAACATATTCAACTGCTCACAAAATAATGTTAAGCCGTCTCGATCTTCTCGACATTTTGTCCAGTATAACACGTTCCAGTTGGCCCATTAAACCTCTTTCTTACGCTTTCCAACCATAGGTTGAAGAAGCGTATATGTTCCAGGGACCACCTGGGGACGAACCCTGTTGAATATCGGCGAAATGGGGTCAAAGGTCGGGATATAAAAGCGGGATGCATTCCATTGCCCTTATGCGTCATAACTTGCGTAAAAATGGCTCGATATCGATGAAATTTTAGTATGTGGTAAGGGACCACCCGGGGACGAACACTGTTGAAAATGGATGAAATGGGATCAAAGGTCAGGACACAGGAGCGGGATGCATTCCATCGCCCTTATGCGTTATAACTTACGTAAAAAAATTTCGATTGAGTTAAAACTTTATTATGTTGTTCCAGTGGTATACTGAACTAATTCTGTTTAATATCATCGAAATGGGGTCAAAGGTCAGGGCACAGGAGCGAGATTTATTCCACAGCCATTATCCTCATAACTTGAGTAAAAATGCTTGTATTGCGGCAAAACTTTAGTATGTCGTTCCGGAGGTGCACTGAACCGGTTCTGTTGAATATAATCGAAATGGGGTCAAAAGTCAGGGCACAGGAGCGAGATTTATTCCACAGCTGTTATCCTCATAACTTGAGTAATGATTTCTGTTATGTTGGAAAGCGTATAATAATCAATGCATTGCACGATTTTACTAACTTGTTATCTTCCACCCCGGTTCATTATGCTTCCCTTTCTTTGTACCCGAACTCAGCCAGATCAGTGAAAACCTCTGCATCAAATATTTTCATCAATTTAATATAATTTGCAAAGGCTGATGTTTAAATGCATTGGTCTTACGATTATTCAAGAGTAATGTTTGCGCTACTGAAAAAAAATATCTATCCATAAGATGCATATTTAAACATTTCGGGAGGGGGGTCCGGACTCCGAGGTCCCCTCTCCCCTTGGATACGTGTCTGAACCATGTACACATTTAACGACAAAATAAAAAGGAGGTTCCAAAGTATTATGATCGCCAGCACTAAGAAGCAACATACTAGTTTGTATTTTTTTTTTTTTTTTTTTTTTTACATGTTCAGTTTGATTAACATCGTAATGAGAACTAAGCACGTGCAAATTAGTTACGGAAGCACCCCGTTAAATGTCAAAATCAGTTCGTTAAAGCATATTTACAGAAATCGTTAAAATTCGTTCGGTCTCTTTTCGATTTTGATATTCCATTAGTTCACTGGTAATTGATGGTGAGGTCACGTAACATGATTACTGTGCTGCATAACTTAAGGCAACACCGTGACTGCCGCTTCTAACCTCTGAAGGATAGCGCAAGGTCAACTTGCCTGCAGCTGTTTGTTGGCGAAACGGAGTGTGGTAGCATGGCGGGTGGATCAGGTCTCTTTGAAAGACTGTCTCTCTCTCGTTGTGGAGACTCGTTCCCATTGTATAACTCACAAAGACGTTCTACCTTTATTCACCTGAGCAATGAAGATTTAAAATCGTATCATTGAAAATGCAGCTTTTGTTTTATAAGCGGTATGGCAAAGTCCGTTACGCTATTAAGGAGTCTACGAACTTAAACATTTTCAAGTGAGAAACACAAATAAAGCAAATCATATACTTCCTAACCAGGGACGTGGCTGGACTTCGAAATCAGGATGGGCGAGTACAGTGTTGCATTCAAAGGTTTTTTTCCGGGGGAAGGGAGGGGGATTTAAAAAATTTGAGGGGGCTGAAACTTGTTGACCGATAATATGCATATAATCACAGTTTGTTATTTATATGTCCATTAATACACATAAAAATTTTAAATAGAGAATAAACATTTTCTTATGTTTGTACGTCGCAAAAGCAAATTCCAAAAAATCTATCTACACATACAAATTATTAAGCATGTAAAAATGCTATACCTTTGTTTTAATTCAGTAATGCACCACGGATTTCACCATGGGGTAGTGTAAAATATTGAGGATGCTTAGTAAGGTAAGGCTGTGCTGGAGACCCCCCCCCCTTCCACAAAGCATTTGGAGTGGTTACCTGAAAACGTATGGTGTAAACCATTGCCCTGCTTCAGACCTTTTACATTATTTAGATTAGCAAATAGTAGTAAATAAACCTAACTAACTGTTTGGATGGCAGTTTGAGGTGCCTCGATTTTTTTCTTTCTCACAGAGTGCAAACCACCCACCACCAGAAAGAATTTTTTTTTCTTTCTCACAGAGTGCGAACCACCCACCACCAGAAAGAATTTTTTTTTTCATGGGAACAATTTCTAATGATTTGTTATTGTTAAATATTAAGTAACAAATATAACGTTACGTTAGCTACACTGAGGTTTAACCGTATACATGGTAAGTTGGCATCCGAAAGACTGAAATAAAGCTGAATGCCAGCTTCCGAAATATGATGATGTATTGCAGTACAAGCATCTCTACTATGTGGAATTGGATTTTTATTACTGAAGTAGTCCGAGTTGTCAGTGCTAGAAAAATTGCCCCTTCCGCGAGGACTGTTTAATGTTTTATTGACGGATGATAGAAATTTCAGATTGAAGTCCATGTGGTTGTTTTTGTTTACTATTAGAAAATGTTTCCTCATTCTCTGAAGTTGTTTTTTAATAATTTCTTCAAATATTCAGCTATAAACGGAAAAAAATAGTCTAAATTTAAGAGGAAACCTACGGGGGTGGGGGTTCATGGATTTTCGGGGGGGGCTAAGCACCCCCGAGAAGATGCCTGAATACAACACTGGGTGAGTATCATTTTTGCTTGGGCAAGTTTTACAGCAACTTTATTTATGAAACACTGAAGGAAATAATTTTTAATGCTTCTCTGTCAGGCAGTGTATATGGTGGGAGACAATGAGAAAATGTGAGTTTTTCTGTCCGCGAATTGTCAACCACTTCTAAATGACCTACAGATTTTAAAATTGATATGCTGATAGGCCCTAAGGTCCATATACCTAGAAACGTCCCAAAACAAAAACAAAAATCAAAATGGCGGTTTTGGAACATTGTCTGCGTGAACTTTTCGCGAATTGTTCGACCACTTCTAAATGTCCTAGAGATTTGAAAATTGGCATCCTGATAGGCCTTAAGATCCGTTTACCTAGAAATGTCCGAAAACAAAAACAAAAAACAAAAAAAAATGGCGGCTTTGGAACATTGTCGGCTAGAGTTTTAGGCGAATTGTTTGACCACTTCTAAATGGCCTAGAGATAGGAAAATTAACCAAAAAAATTCTAAATGCGTATCTTAGCTTTACTGTTCAAAATGATGATATAAGTTTAGAGATAATTATGTCAGAAACGTTGAAATACTGTAAAAATTCCATGAAATTTTGATTTAAATTTAAGGGGCGCCAAAGGCTGCTACCGGTTTACGTAAAACCGAATGCATTGACGACATGACCTTGTTCTAAATTGTAAAACAGTTACGGATCTTAAATTTGATTTGATTTGATTTGATTTATTGAATATTCTGCCATTCACCACAGCAATACCATACATGACAGAGTTTAACACAACAATACATTATTACAGTAAAACTGTGCTAAGTAGTTAAACAAAACAAAATACAGTTTCACTAATGTATCCTTATTATGTTATAACTCAATTACAGTAAACATGCCATTAATTACAATTAAAGAACTTGCACAATTAAACCAAAATTTATAAAGTAGATGTTAACAAATGTAAAAGAATAATTTATGTCTACATATAGCACTGTAAGTGGATGACATGGAGCCGGGGAAAAAGGCTTTAATGAAAAAGCCTGACGAGCCCCCGATCCCCAAGAAGTGTGTGACAGGCCAAGAACACAGTGCACAAAAAATCACAGTGAGACACGAATCATCGTAATAGTACAGGTAAGTTAAGGATACATGATGGTAATCAACTGTAATTAAAAATTAGGTGGCATATAGACAGTACAGTTACAATACGTAGAAATCTTAACACATGCCAACATAACCACTGATAAGCAAAGTATAAAAAAATAATATTTGGGTATATAAATAAGTTTTGAGGGATTTCCGTTCGGTGACATACTTATTACTGCTCGCATGTATTTTAAGGTGGCAACACTGCGATATCGCAGTACGAGACGCCAGCTGTCAGAGTCAGTATACGACGTTCGATTGAGGTGCGAAGACGTATTTGTTTTACTCGATGGAAAATGGCAACTTTCGTCCCGACAAAACAGCATTTGCTGGAGGTGTTAGTGCATTACTTTATTGTCAAAAAAAGTGCTCCCGACAGCTATCGCTTAATGTCAGAAATCTATGGTGAACATTTCCCATCCATAAAAACATGTGAGTATTGGTTTAGACGATTCAAAAGGAACGATTTCGATGTCAGTGATAAAGAACGTTCTGGACCACCCCAAAAAAAATTGCTGATGCCGAATTGGAAGCTTTACTCGACGAGGATCCGTGCCAGACACAAAAAGAACTTTCAGCAGCATTAAATGTTAGTCAACCATGCATTTCACAACGTTTAGCTGCCATGGGAATGGTGCAAAAAGAAGGGAATTGGGTTCCACATGCTTTGCGGGAAAGAGACCTTGAACGTCGAAAAACCATTTGCGAATTGCTGCTGCTAAGGCAAAAAAGAAAAGGTTTCTTGCATCGTATTATTACTGCCGACGAGAAATGGATATGGTACGATAACCCTAAACGGCAGAAAGCATGATTGAAGCCAGGTGAACCTGGTCTTTCAACGCCAAAACGCAATATCCATGGTTCAAAGGTAATGCTGTGTATCTGGTGGGACCAGAAGGGTGTGATCACTATGAACTGCTGAAATCGTCAGAAACTATTACTGGTAATCGGTATCGAACCCAATTAATGCGTTTAAAACGAGCTCTCACGCAAAAACGGCCGGAATGGGAGAATAGACACAACAAAGTCATCTTACAGCATGAAAACGCAAGACCACATGTTTCTCGACCTGTGAAAAAGTACTTAGAAGGATCCGACTGGGAAGTTCTACCCCACCCGCCATATTCGCCAGATATTGCGCCATCGGATTACCATTTGTTCCGGTCGATGCAGTCAGCACTTTCTGGAGAACGGTTTAGTTCTTATGAAGACATCAAAAATTGGCTGGACAACTGGATCTCTTCCAAGGAACCGGAATTCTTCCTTCGGGGCATAAGTTCACTGCCCGAAAGATGGGGTAAAGTTGTAGCTTCAGAGGGAGCATACTTCGATTAATATTAAAATATTGTTTCTGTTCTCCAACAACGTGTTTTGTTCATCTCAAATCCCACAAAACTTATTTATATACCCATAATAATGACAGATTTAGTTAGGACATCTATATACACCAAACCAATGCAACCGGAAAATACACATCCCAAGAATATCTGTACAGCACATTCAACAATCATGCAACAATAAACAAACCAAAATCAACAAGACAAGGCAATAGAGTTAATCATAAATCACACCACAATACCACATACAACGTTGATATATGCAAGAAAACCAAAAGAAGTACACCAATAGCCAATTAGTACAAAGTCACAAATATATGAAAAGAGAAATTCATAAAAAAGTACAACACACAGCAGCAATACACATCCCCAAAATAAACGTATAATAACGAATGCAATTCAGTTAAACAACAATAATACGCATACAATTCACGACGGGAAAGATCGCTCAGTTTCCTCCTTCATCTGACTGCTACAAACTACTTTTATTTCCCTTAATTAGTTTCCCTTTCTTTAATTTTATGTATAAAAAATGTTTTTATGGATTCACGGTTCGGAGAACAGGCACGACTGCTAGTTTTTATTAAAAAAAATATATTTTATTTTTTTTAGCATTCAGTAACGCACATTTTTGAGAATAGAAAACCTTTTACTGCTGAATGACATTTTCTGGCAAAAGAAAAACTCTTCGCTATTGAATTGCCCGACAGTGAAGAAAGAAACATCCTTCTTTTCTCGCCAGTTTGATCACTCATGCCGTCAAGTGTCAATCGACTTCGCATCACAGCTATGATGAGTGGGAGATCAATAATACTCGTACAATTCACGACGGGAAAGATCGCTCGGTTTCCTCCTTCATCTGACTGCTACAGCTTTAGATTCACATCAGGGTCAGACCATTCTGATGCACTAAAACTCGGAAATAGAAAATTCTATGCAAATTGCAGCTCACCTTGTTACAGTGATGAACCTCCGAATTAGGGTCACTGCTCGGACTTGGAGAAAGTGACCGTTGTTGGGAGGTGACCGTTGTTCGGAAGTTAAGCCTAAGTTAACATTGCTAGGCCGTTGCGTTTGTGCAAAAGCAGAATAAATACACTGACGGAAAAAAATCCCAACACCAAGAAGGGGTTGTGTTAGATAAACGACAGTTGGTAGGCGGTGAGAGTACATCTGTAAGATGACGTCTATGCAAATTTCGCGCTCGGCGCATACGTGTGGCGCTAGTAGCGCCCCTCGGAACATGCAAAACAGGTTTGCTGTAAATACGCGCTGTAACGTTCGTGAGCGTTAGTTATCGTTGAGATTCGACGTAGGGTGTTGATGTTAGTCAAGAATGTCTTTAAGAAGACGAAGAAGCCATTATCAACAGCTCACGGAGTTTGAACGAGGTCGTGTAATAGGGCTACGAGAAGGTGGATTTTCTTTCCGCAATATTGCAGAACGACTTGGCAGGAATGTAGCCACTGTGCATGATTGTTGGCAGCGGTGGTCAAGGGAAGGTACTGCCTCAAGAAGACCGGGTTACGGCCGGCCACGTGGCACTACTGAGAGGGAAGACCGCCGTGTACGGCGTATGGCCGTGGCGCATCGTACTGCGTCTGCGGCAGCAATTCGAGCTGCAGTTGCCACCACAGTGACACAACGAACTCTTACAAATCGGTTACTTGAAGGACAGCTCCGAGCTAGACGCCCTGTAGCGGGCATTCCACTTACTCCAAACCACTGCCGTTTGCGACGTCAGTGGTGTCAAGCTAGAGCTCATTGGAGGACGGAGTGGAGTTCTGTTGTGTTTTCTGATGAAAGCAGGTTCTGCCTGGGTGCCAGTGATGGCCGTGTGTTGGTTAGAAGGAGGATAGGTGAGCTCCTGCAACCAACCTGTCTGCGGCCGAGATACACTGGACCTACACCTGAAGTTATGGTCTGGGGAGCAATTTCCTATGACAGCAGGAGCACTCTCGTGGTTATCCAACGCACCCTGACGGCACAGTTGTACGTCGGTCTGGTGATTCAACCTGTTGTGCTGCCATTCATGAACAGCATTCCAGGGGGTGTTTTCCAACAGGATAACGCTCGCCCGCATACCGCTGTTGTAACCCAACATGCTCTACAGAGTGTCGACATGTTGCCGTGGCCTGCTAGATCACCAGATCTTTCTCCAATCGAGCACGTACGGGACATCATTGGACGACAACTCCAGTGTCACCCCTAACCAGCATTAACCGTCCCTGTATTGACCGACCAAGTGCAACAGGCATGGAACTCCATCCCACAAACTGACATCCAGCACCTGTACGACACAATGCATGAACGTTTGCATGCTTGCATTCAACATTCTGGCGGTTACACCGGTTATTAATGTACCAGCATTTCACATTCAAAATGGTTCTTCTCGCTCTTACATTAAGCTGTGATCTTGAAACCTTAATCGATTAAATATGTTACCTATACAAATATATTGCCGCCATTTCATTCCTCTACAACTATTTTTTCGTGGTGTTGGGATTTTTTTCCGTCAGTGTATATGAAGCTTATGCGCAGTAAAGAAAACGTCGCAGTGCTTTTCCCAAATGCTGACTGCTGAATAAAACTGAATATAATACTTAAATAAACAATTCATGGCGTAGAGGATTTTAAGGAAAGTGCCTGACGTCTGGTGTTAAACAGCCCTTAGAAATAGCAATCTAGGAGATTAAACTACACTATAGGAAAGAAAAATGTTGGGTTGTAAAGCGTAAATGCGCGGTTAGCTGGCTGCCCGTCATAAAACAGAAACAGAGCCCACAGGGACCAAACAGAGAAACATCGCCACCGACGAGAATCCAGGCCCCATTAACCACCCAGCAGCCACAGGAGCGATTGAAATATACATGGGAGCTGCAGCTGGCCTCACGTAGAACTAAACTTTTAACTCCTTTCTTTTCACTTAAGCATACCAATGTACCAGCCGTAGCATACGAATGTAAAATACACCTTTAGCAATAAATATTCTTTGTCCCTGTCTTATTCCTCTTGCCGAAGTACCATGTGACGTGAGATAAAGGCAGATAGTAGTGAGAACATACGCCCGCGTAGCTCAGTTGGGAGAGCGACTTATTCCGGAATGAAAGGACCCGGGTTCGATACCCGGCGTGGACAAAAATGACGAAGAAATTCACTTCGTTATATTGGCGCCCGAACTTCAAGAATGACCTGGCCGTTAAAGTTCTCGCAGTGGTGTGATGTTCTTTCCACACCGCGAGACAGGAAAAATAAGAGAATCTTTTCTTCAGCGCTTCGAAAAATAAATGTGTGTGATGTTGCGCTCCGCACACCAAATTGACTGCGATTTCTCCAATGTACGTTCTTCAGCGGATAACTGCCTACAGCGACATAAGGTCCCGGCTGACCCGTGGGCCATGACGAGACCATGCTTTCGACAAGGTTTAGGAACACAGCTATAGGTATGCGCTTCCATTCAGTACATAATGCTGCCGCTAACTGTTGCTTAGTAGTAGGATTTGGTTCCAAACTTCTTATGAGGCGCTCTAATTCATCCCATAGGTGCTCTATGGGATTAAGATCAGGGCTCTGTGCTGGTCAGTCGACAGACGATACGGAATTATTGTCAAACCACGCCGTAACAGCCCTTGGCTCGGTGCATAATCCTACTGGTACCAACAAGGCTCGGTTCCATAGTATTGCCACAGAGTTGGTAGGGCATAATTGTCCAGGATATCGAGGTAGACGAGCTGGTTAACAGGTTTGTCCATGACAACCAATGAGCCGGGACCATACCTCGAAAAACACCCCCACACGAGTTCACTGCCAGCTCCAAACTTGACCGTAGGGACAGTACACTGTGGTAAATAGCGTTCCCCCGGCTGCCGCCATACCCACACACGGCCATCAGACTGATGGATCATGTATCTGGATTCATCAGTCCATAGGACCCGTTTCCATTGATCTACGGTCTACAATAGATGTTCTTTACACCATGCTAAAAGACGAGTAGTAGTCCGAGGGGAGATGAAAGGCTTATGAGCAGCGGCACGACCACGGTAACCCATAGAATGAAGTTCTCTGTGAATGGTACGTGTACATACCGAGGTTCCAGCATTTTTACTCACCTGTACACTGAGGTCTTGTGCAGTACTCCATCGATTAGCTGTAACGACTCTCCTGAGGCTTCGACGTCCTCTATCACTGATTTTCTTTGGTCTGCCGGTACGTTTTGCTGCTCCATGTGTCTTCCACTTATTCAGTACATCCAAAGCAGTTGACTTGAGTATCCTTAGACGCCTCTCGGTTTCTCTTATGGAAAATCCACTAATATAATTCAGTCCTCTCCTGCCGCGACATTTTCACTCAACCTCACAGTGCGACATGATCGCGGTCAGCTGCAGGCTTGTTTTTATACCGTTTGCAGCTGTACGGCGCATCTTAAGAACTCAGCGGATCCGTTCATTTGCTTTTGAAGGGTTGTCCGGCTACTTTTGTCAATATAGTGTATACAATATACATAGTTAAAACACACACACATAAGATCTTTTAACATCTGAAGATGAGCCCGCCGCTAGCTTGAAAGACCTTATGTGTGTGTTTTTAACTATGCATATATTTTAACTTGTGTTTTTAAGTGATTAAAAGGTTTAACCCTGATAACAGTTTTTGGTCCACAAGTTTTTTTTATCGTGCAAAAGCAGCAGAACTTTCGACTCGTTCGCTCGAGCTAAAGCAACGGTCTCAGTCTCTCTCCTAAATTTCATCTCTGTCTCTCTTCTAAATTTAATCTCCGCCTCTCAGCAAGTAATGCACGAAGTTGGTTGGTCAAACTAAATGTCAAACTAATTGTACTGTAAAAGAAAATATTATATTGGGTGTGATTAAATTTAGAATATTGTAGAAGCAAAAATAGTTTCTAATTTTGAAAAAACCCAGATGTTTTTTTTTTTTTTTTGTGGGTTTTCAACTGGGCAGTTAGATTTCCGGGGGAGGGCAAATGTCCCCTCTTGCCCCTTCCTATGGGTGCCCATTGTTCCTATACATGTATATTAACAAGAGAATGAGAAAGAAATACCACTTCAATGAATGAAATGTTTGTACAAATGATCATAGGGTGTTAACAGGGCCGTTTTAATACCTTCTTAGGCCTTTTTTATTTCTAGAGGCTTTTGTTCGAAATTTTTACTTATTTTTATACTAATTTTATCGTTTGCACGCACGTATTACAATTTTTTTATTAATCTTAGAAGTACACGTAAATGACGATGCACCATGAACCTCTGCTGACACAAAATCGTAGATTCGCCAGTGGTTCGCGATACGTGCAACTACGCATAAGGTTGTACGCGTAACAACATAACCCTAGCATGGTTCACACACCCCTGGGGGGGATCAAGGACTTTTCAAGGTTGTGACGTACCTGCCAGCAGGACGCACACGACATAAAGGCAGATAGCAATCAGATGAACGTCTGCGTAGCTCAGTTGGTAGAGCGACTTGTTCCGGAATAAGCGGACTCGGGTTCGATTCCCGGCGTAGACTAGAAATGATGGAGAAATTTACTTCGTTATAAGGTCCAACAAACTGTTTTCAAGGACCAGATGGTCTGCACGAATCGACGCTACTAATGCTCTGTTCGTCAACTACAGAGTTAGTAGCATCTGAAATTCGTCAAGCATTGGTTGATATAACTGAAAGTGAACGTAGACCACACTAGCAGCTGTTCACATGAAACAAGAACCCTAATGAAAAAGTTTGATCATGTTGTGACAGCGTTTGATGTGCGTTGTTTGGGATATTGATTTTTTCAATAAAGCTCTGCAGGAACCTGGCACTGAATTGTGCACCATTTGAAATTATATGACAGCCTATTAGCACATTGTGAAATAACGCGAAATAAAATAATTTGATGTATTTGAGACGACGGCAAGAAAACTTACGTCACCCGACAAAAAGGAACGCGCGCGACGCAACGTAAACGAACAAGAACTCGCTTTGCTGACGAAGTTTTGGACAACGCAGATCCAAGTTTACGTCTGAGTGACAAATTCCGCCCACAATCGTTTTATCCTATAATCAGTGGTGTACCGGATAATAATAATTCTAATTCTAATATGCACAGATCTTAAGTTATTCATCCCTTTTTAATTTTATTTTTAACCGATGAACATCATTTAGACTTGGTACAGACTGATTTTTTGAGGGCAAGGTGAACTTCCATGTAGCTGATTAATCACTTGTGATGTGTTGTGACGTGCCTGCCCCGCAGGACGCTCATGAGATAAAGGCAAATAGCAGTGAGAGCAAATGCCAGTGTAGTATAGTGCACTCGGAGCTCCGGAGCCGTCGATGAAAATCAAGACTGTTGTCAGGACGCAGATGAGATAAAGGTAGATATCAGTGAGAGCACATGCCAGTGTACTACACTGCCGGACAATTGCTAAGGACGGATGACAATAGCAACGATAGCAACCATAAAATGGAAGGCAGGAAAATGTGGAAATTAGCATAAGTGCTGGATACAGTAAGACGTGCTGTGCGTATGCAAATTTTGGATTGCTGAACTTGTTCGTGACGTCATAGCGCTGATAAGAGATATAAAGGATTTGACGCGTATTGACCGTTGTTGTTCAAACGCAAAGTTGAAAGGGAAAGAATCAATTGACGAACTTGCAATTTTCAGTATGTCTTCCCGACATCACCTAGATGATTTTACGCATGGCCGTATTATTGGCAAGATTGAAGAAGGGCGAAAAATAACAGATGTTGCCAGGGAGTTCGACGTCAGCCACAGTGTTGTTTCAAGGCTTTGGAAATCATTTCAAACAAATGGAGAGTGTAGCAAACGTCACTGGGGAGGTCGTGTTCGCAGTGAGACACCTGCAGAAGATCGGTACATAGTGCTATCAACAAAAAGATACCGGCGCAGCACAGCTAGTGAGGTAGCAAAACAGTTTATGGCTGCTACTGCCAAGCGGATCTCCCGAAAAACTGTTGCCAGACGTTTGCATGAAGGAGGACTATACGCCCGCCATTCTGTTGTGTGCATCCCATTGTCCAGACGTCACCGTACCGCCCGTTTGCAATGGTGCCATCAACATCGCAATTGGACTGATAACGACTGGTCTGCTGTCCTCTTCTCAGATGAGAGTAGATACAGTCTATCGTCTCATTGTCGACGACAACTGATCTGGCGTGATAGTGGTACTGCATATTGTCCAGCAAACATACAGGAAAGGGACCGATATCCGACATGTATTGTCATGGTATGGGCTGGCATCATGATCAATGGCCGTACGTCCCTCTATGTGCTTCCAACTGGGACTATGACTGGCCAACGATACATTAATGATGTTCTGCTACCTCATGTTCGCATGTTCCGTGTTGCTGTCGGTGATAGATTCATTTTCATGGACGACAACGCAGCATGTCATCGAACTGTCGCTGTCCAGGAGTGTCTTGAGAGCGAGGATATTCAACGCCTCGTATGGCCAGCACATTCTCCAGATCTGAATCCCATTGAAAATGTGTGGGATGCTTTGGGGAGGAGTCTTGCTGATCGTCAATGCCCTCCAATAAACAAGGACACCCTCATCCGTGCACTGACAGAGGAATGGGATAAATTACCCCAACAGCTGCTTGATAATGTTGTGCAAAGCATGACACGACGTGTGGAATCTTGCATCGCCCTCCATGGTGGCCATATCCCGTATTGACATCTTACGCTGGAACGCCTGCAGGCGGTAATTGCATTTTTTTCACGTTTACGTATTCTGCACAAAATGGCCTGTTTGTACCTTGAACATGTTCCAAAGCCTTCTGGATTTCAGAGCACAATAAATTGTTTTTCTTGTAATGTCCTGACATTCTGACATTATTTTATTTCACTTGGCATCAAACCACACTTACTTTTTTATGCACTATATAGCCGTTTATGATCCGTCCTTAGCAATTGTCCAGCAGTGTATAATGGATAGCACTCGGAGCTCCGGAGCCGTCGATGAAAATCAAGACTATTGCCAGGACGCACATGAGATAAAGGCAGATAGCAGTGAGAGCACATGCTAGTGTAGTATAGTGGATAGCACTCGGAGCTCCGGAGCCGTCGATGAAAATCAAGACTGTTGCCAGGACGCCCATGAGATAAAGGCATATAGCAGTGAGAGCAGATGCCAGTGTAGTATAGTGGATAGCACTCGGAGCTCCGGAGCCGAGAATTGTGGGTTCGAATCCCACCCCTGGCATACAAATGACGGAGAAATTTATTTCGTCATAGTGTTCGATATTATATTAGAAAAATTCCAACAGAGGAATGATACTTAGATTTGAGCACACATGCATAAATGTACAATTCTCATACTCATAAAAGCACATTATTCAGCTCATTAATTCACTTAATTTAGACCCAAGCAATTTTAAAATCTGATACTTTACAATATGAAATACTCAAAGCTTCTGCAAAGCGTCTTAGCAATGTAAAACCTCTCTCAAGAGGTGTATAGTATACACTGAAGAGCAATTGAATTACAGACAGCTGGCGTTATGCAAATGTGGCGCTGTGGGCGGCCCTGTAAACGAAAACGACATGACGTATGCAGCGATCCGACAATATAAGCAGTGATGCGACGGGAATCAGTAAGAGTCGGACGCAGTATGGGTAAGACGAAGGATCTAAACGCATTTGATCGTGGGCAAATTGTCGGGGCCCGACGAATGGGTCACTCCATCTCGGAAGTCGTTCAGGCACTGGGATTTTCACGAGCCACTGTGTCACGGGTGCACCGTGAGTACATCTAATCTGGTAAAACCATCCCTGCAAGGGCCAACTGCCGTGGACAACAGCCTGTGGATGAGCGGGGTCATCGTCGGCTAGCTCGCATTGTAACAGCCGATAGACGGGCCACAGTGCAAGAAATCACTCGGCAATTTAACGCTGGTGCACAAAAACGTGTAAGCAGCCACACCATCCAGAACCATTTCCTCGCTATGGGGTACAGAAGCCATCGTCCCACGAGGGTACCGCTGCTGACCGAACATCACAGGGTGCAAAGATTAGCATGGGCGCGGGAACATCGCCACTGGACCCTAGACATGTGGGAAAATATTGCCTGGACTGATGAGTCGAGATTCACGTTGGTACATGTGGTTGGCAGGATGCGAGTACGGCTCAAACCACATGAAGCGATGGATCCTTCTTGCCAGCAGGGTACTCTTCAAGCTGGTGGGGGTGGCATTCTCGTCTGGGGACTGTTTACGTTGACTGAAATGGGACCCCTGGTATGTGTGACATCGTCCCTCACAGGTCAACGTTACCGGGATATCCTGGACGACCATTTGCTCCCGTTTGTGTGTCTTCAACATCCCACTGGGGACCTCATCCTGCAACAAGACAATGCACCGTGCCATCGCTCCCGAATTGTATCCAAATAGTTGGATGAGCATTCTGCCGACGTGACCTCGCTTCCTTGGCCAGCTAGGTCACCTGACCTCAATTCCATCGAGCACATATGGGATGCCATCGAGAGAGATGTTCGAGGCTCTGACCCTCCTCTATCAAATCTTCGTGAACTGTGGGAGCTTGTTCAGGGGTTGTGGATCCGTATGGCTTCCCAACGCTTCCGGTGTCTTGTCGAGTCCATGCCCAGACGAATCGCCGCCGTCAATAGGGCGAAAGGTGGTGCTACACGTTACTAGACAGGTATCTCTAATTCAATTGCTCTTCAGTGTATATAGGAATATAGCACATTTATATTTCATCTTCAAGTTTCAGATGAAGAACACTGCGATTTTCCTGCATTATCCATTACTCCCATTTGAAATTAAATGTACTCTATATAAATCAGTTTTTTACAAGTTATGAGCTGCAGTTGAAATGAGGTGTAGTGAAAAAGCTAGTAAAAACACAAGTGTTTTTAAAAACACAATCTTCATTTCAGGAAAAAAAAATCTAACCCTCCCCCCGCCCTCCAAATGTTTGTTTCGATTCAAAATAATTAATAAAAAAAAGCATATATTTTTTTTTGCATTGCGATTTTGGGCCCGCGTAAAATGCGCGGCCGGGCCTAGGCGTAAATCAGGCCCTGGGTGCAAGCACCAAAAAATGGTGCTACACCAGCCGCACCACTTTCTTAGAAAAGATACACCATTCTGTGGTGCAAAAGAAACCGAACAACATGGTGCAACCTTGTACCATAACGTGGTGAAAAGTCGAACCACATTGTTGGGTTTTGTCTGCACCACACAATGGTGTATCTTTTCTCAGAAAGTGGTGTAGCTGGTGTAGCACCACTTTTTGGTGCAGCCTACCACAAAATTTTTAACAGTGTTTCAAAGTGTTGCTTCGAAAAATCACGATGAAAAAAAATCCTTAATTTGTGATAAGTTTTTCTACAGAAAATATAAATTGCAAATCTATTAAAAAAACAAAAATAATAAGCTCCAACAAAAAATAAAATTACCAATTCACTTGCATTAATGACAAAAAAATGTCATCATCGCGCAATTAGTGTTGTTACCTTGAATGTGAAGCGCGGCTTACGAGTCTTTCGGGCTGAATGGTTACGACGTGAGTTTTCTGCTGAGCCAACCAAAATTATCTAAGATCGAACCCTCCCCCCCGCAGAAAGGTATCTGCAAGGAATGAAAAATTCTGTGTCTTTTTTTTTTTTGAGGTTTAACGACCACCGTGAGCAACTCAATGGGCTATAAGCAGTCGCCCGTCCCTAATTTAGGGTCACTGGTTCCAGGGAAGGGAAAGAGCCAGTGCCGTAAGACAAACACAACATCCATGCATCACCGGGATTCGAACCCGGACCCCTTTCGGACGAATGATCAGAGGCCATCGCTTAGACCGGGGCGGCTCCGTGTCTTCAATTCTACTTCTGTTTAAAGTGAAAATCCTCCAAATACGTCGCGTCAGTGAATAAACAAAGACTTCGCTCTTTCCACGTTTTAGCAACACACAGCAATCGTTCAATTCCCCTGCGGTGACCGAATAACAATTTTTCGGTTGATGTGTGTTGCTAAAACGTGGAAAAAGCGATGTCTTTGTTTACTTCTGTTTAAAGACAGAAAACCCCGAAACAGACTTTTCAGAAATAGACAGAATTACATACTACGGAAAATCTGTGAAGATACGGAAATTAAAAAAAAAAGCCGGTCACTTTTAAAAGACGAACACAAACGGCGACTTTGTGCACGCCATTTTCTGGAATTTTCCGTGAATTCACACCCCTTATTTTTTACAGTGTACAGACAAAATTCAGTAGCATTCTTTTTGTTAATCTACATTATATTTTCATTTCTGTACCAATTCTTCCTCGGAAGTTGTCTCGCGCAGCTGAAGAAAGGTTAAACAAGTACGGTTGCAGAACTCTATTATAAGTTAACATGTATTAATTATATTCATGAGCTGTACTTTATCAGGAAAAGTTTAAGCTCAAAGATACATTGGCTCTCTATTTCTTCTCTGCGAGGGACATTTACGTCGTTAGTTGTTTGTCAAGCAGTAACCATGTGTCTAAAGCTATAGTCGCATGACATCAGCCAGCAATGTTTACACAGCCTGCCCTCTGCGTGATAATCTTGGTACGTACTTGGTAATAGCATCGTAAAAATCCTACTGCCCAAATAACCAACTGATTGATCTCTAACATTTTTATGCAAGATTCAATAAAATATTCTTGTAGACCAAGTCATTTTTTGTCTTTCCTCAGTTTAATAAAATATTAATATCAATATCTGGCACTCATATATCAATATGAAAAGATGTCAGCTTTCCATAGTCATGCTTGAATGGCGTCCTTGCTCTAAGATTCGGCTACCAGGAAAAGAAAAGAAAAAAGAAGTCTTCATTGGCAAAATGAACATAAAATTTTGGGCAGGTGATTTCCTTTTCAAACATTCAGTAGTTTGGGCGCAAAATTTTAGGGCCTTACATACAGGTCTCCAGCAGGGCCGGATTAAGGTAGGGGCTATAGCCTTGGGGCCCAGCATGACCCAGCGCCCAGGAGGTATGCTTAGGCAAATAATAGATAGATAGATAGAGAGAGAGAGGCTTATAAAATACACTGCTGGCCACCCAAAACGCAACACCAAGCAGGAAGCATCCGATTGGCCTGAAATTCGCAGCATGCGTCGCCCGCGAGAGGACATGCAAACGATTAGCATTGTAGGGCATATGCAAATCATGTGCGCCCGGCACGCCACCGAGAAGCACTATAAGTAGGGTGCACAGAAGGCGGGATGTAAATAGTGGAAGTGTGTTGTGCTGCTGGACCTGTGTGTGGGAAGCTTCCTGATGCCTCGTCGCAGAATACGGCAGTCATTCCAGCACGTTTCGGAGTTCGACAGAGGACGAATAGTGGCTTATCGCGACAGCGATTTATCGTACCGAGACATCGGCGCCCGTGTGGGACGACATCCAGCCGCAGTGAGGTGAGTATGGATTCGGTGGGTGCAGGAGGGACGGACGGACCGACGTGAGCGATTGCCGCAGCCGCGGCACACCACCAAACGAGAGGACCGAAATGTTGTGCGGCGGGCATTGACGGCTCGCACCGCCACATCACGAACGTTAGCGCAGGAATTAGGGTGTGTTGCGCAACAACCTGTGTCAGCACGTACCGTTCGACGTCGTCTGCAGGAGCGGGTACTTGTCGCACGGCGCCCATTGCTCCGATTACCATTGACGTTACACCACCGGCGAGTGCGGCGGCAGTGGACCGTTGAACGCCGCACCTGGACTACGGAATGGCACGACATTGTCTTCTCCGACGAATCCCTCTTCTGCATGCAGCACCACGTGTGGCGGCACCGCGGCGAGAGACTGTATGACGCCTGCATTATGCATCGCCATACCGGTCCGTCGCCTGGCGTTATGGTTTGGGGCGCAATTGGATATGACACCCGCACTCTTTTGGTACGCATCGCCGGTACACTCAACAGCCACCGCTACATCTCCGACGTTTTGGAGCCTGTAGTCCTCCCTTATCTGCAAGACTTGCCAACGGCCACGTTTCAACAGGACAATGCACGCCCGCACGTGGCACGCATCGTGCAACAATTCTTCACGGCCCACAATGTGTCACTGCTGCAGTGGCCCGCCTGTTCTCCCGATATGTCGCCCATCGAACACGTCTGGTCGCTGATTGGTAACCGTGTGGCTCGGCAAGCACCGCCCGCGGCTTTGCCTGATGAACTGTGGCAACGTGTGGAAGTAGCCTGGACCGACATACCCCATGCCCACATCCAAAGCCTCTTTCGTTCGATTCCGCGGCGTGTAGCGGCCGTTATTGCCAGCCATGGGGGCCACACGAACTATTGATGTCTGCGTGTTCCGCAAGTCGCACGGGCCTGTAAGCTCAATCGTTTCATCTTTGTATCTGTTGTTATGTGTCCAGTAAATCTGGCTTTGCTATCTCGTGTCCTTGGTGTTGCATTTTGGGTGGCCAGCAGTGTATTTTTACTTTTGTCTCGTATGATTATCAAGAAACAAAGCCTGGAAGAGGGACAGATTCCAAGGCAGTGACTCACCAAGGGTAAAATATTTCAATGTCGCTATGTACAGCGAGGTCGGCGAGACAGTTTCAACTTTTTCACTATACCACCATTCACACACACACCTCCCAATCTGCACTTGGAACCGTTATTGGTCGAAGGCCCCTGTGGCTTCACATTGCATTTAACAAAAGAGATGAACTGAGAAAGGTATACAATGATAAATCATTAGAAAATCCATGAAAAAAATCTAGGAATCTTAAGCTTTTAACTCGTGTTCTTATGAGAACAACGAAAAATACAGTAACTCTGCAGATAATTTATCAGTTTGAAGAAAGCTCTACGCATTAATTATCACAAACATATTGCTAGAGTTTCGTGTTTTAACAGACTTCATAATGATTCTCCGTCATAAGTTCTTTTGGGCACTGTAACGTAATCTCTTTTCGAGATTGAACTTTTATCGCTCTTTTTAAGTTATTTTAAAACATAACCATAGGATGAAAGAGTTCCTAAATTAAACCTTAACGGCCAGACGAAACGTTTAAACAGAAGTCAACTTACTGTAAATGATGCTTTATTTCTCCAGCACAGATAATAGCACTTCAGGAGAGTATAGAAATCACAAAACACATCTCTAACACAAATCAACACCCCACATTTAACACCCCACACGAGCAACTGTTGTCTCGTAGTTTTTATCTATGGTTCTTATCTCATAACAGGCATACGTCACGTTTATTCTGACCTCAATTGTGTTGCCAACAGTATTCGTTTGGGAGAGAAGATATCACGTTAAATGTGAAGTATACCTGAGAACAAACTCAAATTTTACATAGGAAAAGGAACTAAAAAGGAAAGTTAATTTAGAATATATGTCACAGCACACTCAGATATGTTAGCCTTGGGGCCCACACAAATGTTCTAGCATAGGGGCCCACTAAGGCCTTAATCCGGCACTGGTCTCCAGAGCGCATTTACGGGAGAGGGGCTGGGAAGCTGCAGCCCCGGGCCTTGAGTTTTCAAGTGGCCCCAGAATTATGCAGGATGCTTGAAGAATTGACAGAGTTCTAAAGATTTGGTTTTCATTTTTTTGTTTGTTTGTTTTGCAGATAGCACAGCGAAACTAAAAACAACTGCCTTGTGAAAAGTTTTGTTTTAAATTTCTTTCCCCTGTTTTAGGAGGAGTCCGGTAAAAGTATAGTCGCCCCCAGTCCATCCTCATATCTTTCGAAAGCATTACAGATGTTTTGTGCACATCTGTAATTGAAGGAAATTTTCATACATTAAGAATTCGAGGCCTAGGTGAAGGAAATTTTCATACATTAAGAATTCGAGGCCCGAGGCCTAGGTGCCTTGTAAAGACCTGAGAAATGATACGATGAGTGCCTTTTATTAGGTTTTATAACATGTTTACAAATACCAAATATCTAGGTTGTAAATTAAAATCTTCTAAAAAAGCCCGGGGCCTAGGTGCCTCGTAAAAACCTGAGAAATGATAGGATGAGTGCCTTTTATTAGGTTTTATAACATATTTACAAATACCAAATATCTAGGTTGTAAATAAAAATCTTCAAAAAATGCCCGCGGCCTAGGTGCTTTGCAAACAGCTGAGAAATGCTCCATTGAGTGCCTTTTATCAGGTTTATGTAAAATGTTTACAATTACTAAATATACGGAAATTATCTTTCAAAAGGATATAAAGAGGAGAATAATTTAAATTATTATTCCTTTCTGGAAAATAAAAAAGTTTACCGTTGGTAAGATGATAGCATTGGACGAATCGGCGTTGGACCAATCGTACCATTGGACGAATCGGCATTGGACCAATCGTACCATTGGACGAATCGGCATTGGACCAATCGTACCATTGGACGAATCGGCATTGGACCAATCGTCGTTGGACGAATCGTCCGGGACCGGTATTGGAGATTGTACGTGTATGACATGAGTAGTTGCCCCGTCTTCGCCGCAAGTAAAGGGATTTGAACGAAATAATACATTTCAAGTAAGTACGAATGGGATGTTTACTTCGGTTAGAGATACTCATTTCGTCCATCTCCAGTACAGTATTCTTGTCCATTACATATGTTTCACTGTCCAAAATAATTACCCCACTATAGCCACAAGCACATATTAGCACTACACTCACAGTTCAGCAACTCAGGGTGCACTGCCGAATACTATACAAATTTGCGAACTCTTTGACATTTTTGCCGTACTTCTCAAGTCTTGTTGTCCATTACTTGTCCGATACGAACACTGGACTAGCGAGCGACTGACTCCTTTATATATACTTCACGACAGGACCTGAATCTTCTGGAATATTCTTGATTTACATAAAGCTCTCCAACTTCCCATCATTCCGGAACATTCTACAAACGTATAACCCATTCTTGCCACTTCTAGAACATTCTACACGACACTTTGGTCTCTGTACATGGTCGCCTTTTCTAGACATAGCTTTTGGCACACGTACATTTCTATAAACTATTAGTATGTAATTATTATTTGCAAATTGTGTAATTTCTTACCAAATAATTCCAATGCGTTTGAATGGCATTATTGAATAATTGAATTATATCCTCTTCATTGTAATGCATTACAGATTAATTCCATTACCTTGTGCAAACCATACTTGGGATTACCTTGTAATGCACCACCTGTTACCTCATTACCTTGTAATGCATTACACATTAATTGTAATCTGTACTTCCATTACTTTGTATTGCATTCCTGCCCAACTCTGGTAAAAACCACGTATTATTTGAGTGAAACTCGAAAGGGCGTAATTTTGAACTCGAAGGGGCGTAATTTCAAGTCTCGCCCTCTCAGATAAAGAAAGCTTGCTACGGTCAAGCTTTTCTTATCTGGGAGGGCAAGACTTGAAATTACGCCTACGGTCAAGAAAAGCTTGCTAAAGGTGTCCTGTGGTATCCGGCATCAACACGTCACTAGCAGGTCCCTTAGTCATCCTTTACCTCCACTGTACTGTACGACTTGTTCCTGTTTATTGTGCGACTTAAGTATTCAACGTTGCTTACGTATACATATACCATTTGTGGTATCTCTTAGTGATTCTTCAATATTTGTGTGCCATGTGTTTTCACTTTGTTTCTTCTGTTTTTTATACTCCATCCCTGTTGCACCAGTAGTACCGTGTTGATCTGCTGTCTTTTGATTAGCTTCTGATTTTGTCTGCACTGTGTATACTTTCGCCTGTGTATATAGTTGTCATTCTCTACTTCCATTGTTATGCTAAACCTACTCCGATTTAATGTACGACTTAGGTATTCAGTGCTACTCACTTGTAAATATGCTCTTTCAGTGTCATGTGACATGCAGACTACCTCATGGTGTATTTATACTGCACCTTTTGTATATATACCTCAATTGCAGCATCTTCTTGTCATCGACATTCTTCATCGCAGTGTACATATCATTGTTTTTACCAGTATGAATTATGTTTTTGTATAACGCTCAATGCTGAACGTCTCTCTTTTCTTTGGTATACCAATAAAGCGATTTTGAAAAGCAGGTCCCTTAGCATTCCTAAGTTATGTGATTGAGCTTCTGCAGATCGGATTCGTTACAGAGAAATGCATTTTCATTTTCATAAGTGTCATTTTTAGTATTGATATTTGCATCTTCAACACCGTATGACTTTATTTTTGACTGCGTTGAATTTAATAATGACTTCTTGGCAGATAATATCAAATGAATTTCAATAGAGCTCTTTTCCAGTAAGATTTGGTTGAGAGCTTTTCATCCTGACTGCAAAAGAATGAATGATTTCAGGTTTGATCCAGGGCCGTCCGTTTTGACTGACGGGCATTTATTTTGTACTCCTGCGATGGTTGCTTCGCTCAAGGGAAAGTGCAGCGGCGTGACTGCATTTTCTTTCATCTATGCGCAAGGTTTCCTGTTCCACTGGCCGAGGGGACGATGATATACTGCCCCCTTTTCCCGGCTTTAGACTCCTAGTCTCCGAGAGTGGTCAGTGACTCCCAGTCTCTTCCAAGAACGCTGCACCCGCAATACAGAAAAAAAAAAAAAAAATATATCTTTTCCTTCTTTCTTACCTCGGTTTCTATTTTCCCCGGTAAAAGATACTATTGTTGTTTTTCTGGTGAGTTATAACCACACACAAAGGCAAATTTGTAGCTGGGCTAATTGTACGTCCCGAGATATATTATATGGTAAACGGTAAAAATACTTCCGGGGAAAAAATACCGCCGGAGAAAATGCCCCTGAACACTGAAAAGCGGTAAAATTACCCCCGGAAGAAATACCCCCAGAACAAACGGTTCATTGTAAACTGCAGCACAGGAACACTGATGTGTGGCAGTGTTCCGGTGTGGCAATTTACCGGGCAACCCTGGCACATATCTTTCAGCAACTTGGCCACAAAAGTTCAAGGGGGAGGGGGGGGCTATAAAGATTGGCGTTTCTGGGCCTATATTGGGAACTGAATTGGGAACTCCAAACGAATTTAGAGAAAACATTCCATGTAAGCCAAGCAAGAATTGTACTTTAATTTGAAGAAATAAATTGCGTAGGAACCGAGATACACTTGGTGTATGTGTGTGTGTGTGTGTGGGGGGGGCTCTACCCGCAACTTCCGTAATATTATATTCTGGGCCGCTGGAGTCTGTCAGTGTATCCAGGATGTTCCCCTTGAAGCGTCCGTGAGCTGGGATGGGGGGGGGGGCTTTCCACAAAATGTTAAAATGGACGTAGAGCTGTAAACATTAGAATCATGCTTTATATAATGATTTTGCCCACGACCACAAATTTTCAGGAGAGTGGGGTGAATTCACCCTCCCCCAAGTTTCTAAGAGCGCAGACAAGTGTTCAAGGAAAGGGATTTGCTCGCAATTTCTATGCTTCATGTTTTGTTTAGTGGCAGACTATGTATGCCGTACCCCTCTCCCAGAAATTTGGTGAAGTCTGTAAAAGGGATACGAGGTGCTTGGTTTGGAGGGCTCTACCCCCAACTTCTGTAATTTTATATTCTGGACCTCTAGAGTCGGTCAGTGTATCCTCGATTTTATCCATGAAGAGCTCTTAGAAACGGGGACCCCCCTCCTGAAAATTCGTGGTCGTGTACAGAATCATTATATAATAGCATGGTACTAATGTTTAAGCTCTACGTCCATTTTAACATTGGGGGACCCCCAATGTTAAAATGAACGAAATGGGGAACATCCTGGATACACTGACAGGCTCCAGCAGCCCAGAATGTAATATTACGGAAGTTGGGGGTAGAGAGCCCCCCTCCCCAACCAAGTGTACCTCGGATCCTCGGCCATTTATTTCTTCAAATTAAAGTACAATCCTCGCTTGGCTTGCATGGAACGTTTTCTCGAAATTCGTTTGGAGTTCCAAATTCAGTTCTCAATATAGGCCCAGAAACGCCAAACTCTATACCCCCCCTTGTACTTTTGTGGCCAAGTTGCTGAAAGATGTGTGGCACGGTTGCCCCGGTAAATTGCCACACCGGAACACTGCCACACATCAGTGTTCCTGTGTGGCAGTTTATAGTGAACCGTTTGTTCTGGGGGTATTTCCTCCGGGAGTATTTTTTCCGGGGGTATTTTTTACCGCTTTTCAGTTTTCAGGGGTATTTTCTCCGGGGGTATTTTTACCTACATCCATATTATATACGTATAGTTTTTTACCGGGGCAGGGGGAGCAGGCGGGGACGGTTGTCCTCCCAGAATTGTCATTCCAGGGGTGCAAATTGATGCTCTGGGGGATGTAAAAAATAGAAATTGTAACTGAACAAGAAAGTTACACACTTCAGTATTTTCTTTTTAAAGACTTCAGTTAGTCTCATACAGCAGTCCATGCAGTTAACCAGGATGCAGAGTAACATAGACTATAACGAGGTGTGAACATCTCATGTTCAAGAAGGGAATTTTTCAAAACAGTAAAAGGAGGCATACAAAACAATATGCTGATATGCCTAACCTCCATGACCTTTCCGAACATGTCGTTGGGATGAAGAGCTAATTAATCATTTGTGCTCTGTCGCAGAAAGTTCTCTGGGCGTTTAACCTTGAACGGAATTTTTCAGGTTGCCGGAAAACCACCACACAATAAAACTGCCACACAGGATAACTGCCACGCGTCTTTCAGCAACCTGGAAAACTGCCACACAAGAAAACTGCCACATGTTTTTCGTAAAGGGGCCGGGCACAAATTACTGTTCCTCCGAGGAACACTTTGAATGTGTGGCAGTTTTCCGGTGGCGCAGTTTTCCAAACTTCCGAATCATGTGTGGCAGTTTTCCAAGATGCCTAACGACGGGAAGGAACTCATTTGTTTGTCTGAATTTTCATGCCGGTTCTGAGGGCAACTGGCCACAAAAGTTCAACGGGGGGAGGGCGAGGGGATACAAAGATTGTCGTTTCTTGGCCTATATTGAGAATTGAATTCGGAACTCCAAACAAATTTCGAGATAAACGTTTTACGCAAGCCAAGCGAGAATTACAACATGACTCATGCTGTGTTCAGAAAAGGACGATAAGGTGGGTTTAATAAAGTTACACTTAGGCACTAAATATTTGCATAACATGTCAAGTTTGTAATATTTTTCTTTTATTTAATTAATTCATTGGCCCTACACGTTCGCCTTTTTAACAGCTTTTAATCCGCCGACTTCATATTCATAACGTTTACGTATCAAATCAAGTCAATAGCATTGCGCTTGTACTTAGGCACCAAATATTAAAGTCATAGGCCTTAGGACTAGGCCTTTTTAACAGCTTTTATTCACAACGTTTACACATCAAATCAAGTTAATAATATTGCGCTTTTACTTAGGCAAGAAATATTAATTCATAGGCCCCAGGCCTTTTAAACAGTTTTTATTCTACCAGTTTAATATTCACAACGTTTGCACATCAAATCAAGTTAATAACATTGCGCTTTTACTTAGGCACGAAAAATTAATTCATAGCCCTAGGCCTTTTTAATGGTTTTTATTATACCAATGACATATTCACAACGTTTACACATCAAATCAAGTTAATAATGTTGCGCTTTTACTTAGGCACGAAATATTTATTGCTTAAGTAAAAGTGCAATGATATTAACTTGAGCTGATAGTGAACGTTATGAATATGAAGTCGACGAGTTAAAAACTGTCAACAAGGCCTAGGACCTATGAATTAATATTTCGTGCCTAACTAAACGCCCAGTATTATTAACCTGATTTGCTGTGTAAACGTTGTGAATATGACATTGGTAGAATAAAAACTTGTTTAAAAGGCCTAGGCCCTAGGGCCTATGAATTAATATTTAGTGCCTATAAGTAAAAGCGCAATCTATTAACTTGACTTGATGTATAAACATTGTGAATATGACATTGGTAGAATAAAAACTGTTAAAAAGGCCTATATAGGACTTTAATATTTAGTGCCTAAGTAAAAGCGCAATGCTATTGGCTTGATTTGATACGTGAACGTTATGAATATGAAGTCGGCGGATTAAAAGCTGTTAAAAAGGCGAAGGTGTATGACCAATGAATTAATTAAGTAAAAGAAAAATATTACAAACTTGACATGTTATGTAAATATTTAGTGCCTAAGTGCAGCGTTATTAAAAAAATTCCACCTTGTCGTCCTTTTCAGAACACAGCATGAGTCATGTTGTAATTCTCGCTTGGCTTGCATAAAACGTTTTCTCGAAATTTGTTTGGAGTTCCCAATTCAATTTTCAATATAGGCCAAGAAACGGCAATCTTTATAGCCCCCCCTCCCCCGTTGAACTTTTGTGGCCAGTTGTCCTAAGTATGAACTATGAAAATTCAGAGAAACAAAAGAGCTCCTTCCCGTCGTTAGGCACCTTGGAAAACTACCACACATTCAAAGTGTTCCTCAGAAGAACAGCAATTTGTGCCCGGCCCCTTAATGAAAAACATGTGGAAGCTTTCCTGTGTGGCAATTTTCCGGTGTGGCAGTTTTCCTGTGTGGCGGTTTACAGTGAGCCAATTTTTCCAAGCCCTACCTCTAAAGTTTCTTCCTATTGATATTCACTATCCGATTCTCATTCGTTCTACGCTGGTTTGTTTTTCGTTCTGTGTTGGTTTGTTTTTCGTTCTGTGTTGGTTTGTTTTTCGTTCTGCATCTTTGTGGAGTGTTGTATTGTAGGCGTTCACATAACGTTTACGCTTTACTTGGTATTTACAACCTGTGGTTCGTGGGTATTTACCCAGTTTTTACATTTTTAATAAAATTGTGAAAAACCCGAAGTATTTTTAATAAATTGTCAAAACCTCACGATCACTTTCATATAAAGGCGGTGTGTGAGAAAATAAAAACGTCCCGCTCTCCCAGATCAGAAAACTTTGCTATGGTCCTGATTCTGAGTTTAACGATCACCATGTGCAAGTCAAAGGGATATAAGCAGTCTCCCGTCCCTAATTTAGGGCCTCTCTTTCCAGGATAGGGATAAAGCCTGCGCGTGGCCAACCGGAAAAACTTGTCCCCACCCCCTCCCCGCAAAAAAATAAATAAAAAAATAAAAATATTTTTAATAAAAAAAAATCACGAAAATCCATTAGCTTTCAATAACTTAAATTTTTATATTTTACACTTATTAACTAGGTCTCTCTCTCTTACGGGCAATTTATAATAATTATTCAAATTATTTCTAACCTACAGGTAATTTTAGTAAAACCAAAGTTATTGCACTTTATTGCGTGTAACACAAACGCGCACGTTGTAATTAAAATGATAGCCCTAATTTTATGACAGTAGAAAGTGCTACAAAGCAATTACGCCGAAGTTAATCATATTGCGCTAATTTCATTCTTGTTTAGAACCCTTCAGAAGCATTACACAGCTTATGTATAGGGCTGTTAACTACGAAATACGCTCTTTCAAGAACCGAAGGTTCAAAATTTTGAAGCACATACTTCAATAATTTTGAAAAACTCCTTCAATTACTATTCCGCCAGCATGCAAACCTAACCGGGTCGTGGGTGACGGGAAGAAGACGTGACGCCGTAGGTCCAACCGCCTTGAAAGGAGAAATTTGAACAGATGTTCAAATAGGAAAGTATAAAAGAAAAGCAATGAAAAATTAGAGTACATGCATTGATAAAGCTGGAATGCTAAGCCGGAGAAAAGCTGTATCTCATACTGAGAGCTTCCAGAATTATTTTGCTTTGTTTGATAAGTTTGGCGTGACATTTTAATATTAAAATTATTAAAAGGTTCAAAATTTGGCTATTTTATTTTAATTAATTAACCGGTATCTGTCATTTAATAATTATTGTCGTATTGCTCTTTTAATAAATTTATTAATCTGGAGTTTAGTAATTTCAGGAGTTTAATTTGAGGATTTGGAGGTTTGATAATAATTTTTGAGAGAATCTTTTAAGGGCCAAGCATTATTTTTGTTGTAATTTTATTTTTAGAAGCTGTATTTTGTATACTGTGTTTATTGGCATTTTAAACTGTATGTTTAATTTACTTAGATAATATCAATGTTATTAGTGTTTTTGTTGCAATGTTATTTGCAATGTTGTACTTATTTGCTGAATTGACTTCACAGAATACCAATATTATTAGTATTTTTTATTATAGTATTATCTACAGAGTTATTTGGTGTAATGTTATTTACTTGCACCACCCTTGTTATGGTGCCTTTGAACTTGTTTACACCACCCTTGTTGTGGCGACTTCAAATTTGCTTGTTTGCACCACCCTTGTTGCGGTGACTTTAAATTTGCTTGTTTGCCCCACCCTTGTTGTGGCGACTTGAATTTCTACCCGTTTTTGAATACTATACTTATTAACTTAATTTATTTTCTGTACATTTTTTAGAAACTATACACTTTTTTTTTTTATTTACTTGCACCACCGTTGTTGTAGTGCTGTTGAAGAATTTCTAGCCGTATTTAGTTCGCACCACCCTTGTTGTGGTGACTTCGTATTATCGAACATTTTTTCTGCACATTTTTCACGAAATGACAATAACACGGATTGCGCTAAGAGATTTGACTTTTTGTGGGTCACTTGTGCATCTCAAGAGTCATTCTTTTTGTCATAACTGTAAAAGTAATGCAGATATATTAAATCTGTAAAAAGTTCTGAAGAATTCCCTAGCGAAGTTATCTTTTATTTGGATTGGAGGTTTAATGACCACCGTGAGCAACAAGCGGTTGCCCGTCCCTAATTTAGGGACACTGGTTCCAGGGAAGGGAGAGAGCCAGAGCCGTAAGACAAACACAACATCCATGCCTCACCGGGATTCGAACCCCGACCCATCTCGGACGAATGATCAGGGGCCATCGCTCACACCACTGCGCCACCGGTGCGGCGAAGTTACCTTTAAAATGTTGTATTACTTATTACGTTTGGAATTGGTGTTTCGTTTTAAAATGAGGTCAAAGGCTTAAAATACATGTTTACATGAGATGTTGCAGGACTTTTGCACCGAGCCATAACTATGGGCTTGACAAGGACTTCGGAATATCTCTGCGGAGAACAACTATGTGCTCTGTATCCGCCTCTGGGTAAAAGGATGGGTTGATGGGCGATCACAATGGGTGCTAGTGTATCTTTCAAGATTACAAATGGAGGGTAGGACATACCAATGATCCTGGGCTCGAAGTCCAACCATCTACATCTAACTGTAGTTAGCTTTAATTTAATTTATTACAGCACATTTGGTCCGGTGGCACTTTCCCGTACATAAGTACAGAGAATTCTGCTATGCAATTTCAAAGCAAACAACCAATATAAAGAGAGGAGGAAACGTTTTTTTTTTTATTTGAACGAAATAACTTCTCAGCAAAAATAACGCTGGAATGAAGTAAACGATTATTATACAGTACACAAGCACTAAAAAATACTGTAACTATTGGTTCGTTACAAAAATTCCGGAAGAAAATAACACGAGACAGTGGTCCATTTCTCGAGTGCTTTATCGGGAAACGTCGCCAATCCGCCCGTGAAAAACTGGTTTCCCGGAAACAGAAGCGTAGTTTGCATCGAACCAAAAGAAGTATGGAGAGATGCATGCTTGGTGTAACCAGGAAAGATAAGAAGAGGAACTCGTGGATATGGAAAATGACAAGAGTGGAAGACATCATGATCAGAGTAAAATCCCTGAAGTGGCAATGGGCTCGACATGTTGCCAGAAGAACGGACCACCGATGGGCAACCGAAATTTTAGACTGGGTTCCAAGGGACAGGAAAAGACCCAGAAGATGACCGCATGGGAGATGGGTGGACAACATTCGAAAGCACGCGGGATTAACATGGAGGAGACTGGCTCAACACAGACCGTTGTGGAAGAAGCTTGGAGAGACCTTCATCCAGCAGTGGACTGATAATGGTGGGCAATGGTGATGATAACTCCGTTTAGCAGCATGAGATCAACCATTCCTGTTATACGGAAATATTTAAACTTTAATCATATTGTAACCTTTGTTATTTTGTGTGCGAACAACAGCTAGAGAAATTCACCATCAGTTAAAAGGCGTTCAACAGATCTTGAAAAGCCTTCCTTCACGGACCGGGACCTCCCACAAACAAAAGGACACCCACACCCATCCCCCGTAGTTGGACACCACTCTTCCTCAGAGAGAGCCCGCCAGGGACAGTCAGAGTAAGCAATTGACAGTAGACTTCTTACATCAAGAGCATTTTTCTGGAGGACAGATTGGGAATGGGACGGATAGGAGTCATAAACGGAGAGTCTCGGTGAAGATTTTGAGTGGAGAAGGAAGGAAGGATTTTGCCCTGACACAAGGCAGGGGAAACGCTTCTGCACGGGATGAAGTAGAAAGAAATTCTGTCGGGAATTACATAGAGGAAGTCGCCAGAGAATCTATCAACCCACTGGAAGTATTAACTATTTGGTCAGACTAACTAATATCTCCCCTTTTCTCCCAATCTGTTGAATAAAGATACGCACGAAAGAAATCATCTGTCATAACATTCAATTTGTTTAACTACTTATTTATTTGCTTCCCTGCTCCAATGACAGGAACCTGCAAACAACAACGATTCTTCTGATAAGTTGGCGTCCTCCACAATACATACAATTAAAACAAGCCACCACTCCTCTGAAAAATATATTTGGTAACGGGCGCAACTCAGTTGAAAGCAATGTTGCTCCAGTGACAAATGTCTGTCGCTTTGTGTGACGTCACCGTAGTGAAAAATTTTGAGCGCCCATGCCCCGACCGAGGAAAGAAACTGGCCCTTCGGTTATAAATAAGTGCGTCTTCCTTCCCTTTCTATCATGCTTCCGTGTGACTTTCCCGTCGGGCACTCTTGTCCAGATCTCCTATAGCTTCCTATTTCAAAGGGTTGTTTAAGACCTGGGGTGAGACACTCCCTTCCTAAAATCCTCAAAAAAAATTTCGCGTATTCGTCCGAGTTTGATGAAATCTAAAACCGTCACTTCGGCATGCGTTTTAAATGCTTGAACTCTTTCGGGGACTAAATGGCGGGCTGAGAGAAAATTTAGAGGGGTTGGAGCAGATGCGACGCTACAGGTGAAAATCTTCCAAAGACGTGTAGACAATGTGAATTGACAAAGTCATCGCTCTTTCCACGTCTTTCTTCAATTAACACACAGCAACCGAAAAATTGTTATCCGTACACCGCTGGGATCGTGCCCTAGATCTCTCGATAACTAGCCGAGTGCGGTCGCCTTACGCTACGGCGGCCAACAATCCACGGCGCTATGATGTTTATCTGTCAGCATCACGGCATACAGCTTTCTATTCACATTGTCTCCACGTATTAGGAAGATTTCCACTATCACTTTTGCCCTTTAGATTTATTAGCTATAATTTAATAGTTTCTGCCGTTAAGCCCCACCAGATGGAGATGTCTCAGTTGCTGAGCCCATCTCTACGGATTTGTGAAGTCAGATGCTGACAGATAAACACACATAGCGCCGTGGATTGTTGGCCATCGTAGCGTAAGGCAAACGCACTAGACTAGTTATCGAGAGACTTGGGGTGCGATCCCAGCGATGTCCGGATAACAATTTTTCGGTTTCTGTGTGTTAATTAAAGAAAAACGTGGAAAGAGCGATGACTTCGTCTACCCGCCCAACTTTTCTGTGAGCCCACCCTTTAGCCCCCCCTCCCCTCCCAAATATTTAAGCAATTGGAACATATGACGGGTGCAACTATCTAAGATTTTTGGAAACTTGGATAAACGTACGTAAATTTCCCAAATTCACTGAAATTTTGTTATGTAAAATGTTTTTTTTTTTTTTTTTTTTTTTGTTAAATTTAGTGTTTGTGCTTCTGGAAAATTGAGGGAGTCCTCTGTACGAATTCCTAACAGAGTAGTAGAAACACACCATTTTTATAATTATAGAATTATAGTTTAAAAAGATGAGAAAGTGAAATAGATATTTCTTGTCTGCTTACAAACTAAAATTCATAAACAGCCTTATAAAAAAAAAACGACTTAAGGCTCTACGATACCCGCCATCTTGTATTGCTGCGTTCTCTTATTAACCAACGGGCAAGCGTATTTCACAAACTGCTCGGGCAATTTTGCTCATTTTGGAACACCGTTTGTGGCGAACGCAAGATATATGATAAATAAAGAGTTCCCTGGTTTAAGATTTTCATTTTGGACCCTTTAAGTATTTTTTATTAATTAATAAAACTATGGAAGACGCCTTGGTACGACTTTCGCTGCAGATAAAAAATGAAGGGAAAGGTCAATAAAAATTCTGAAACCAGGCAACTCTTTATTTATCATATATCTTGCGTTAGCCACAAACGGTGTTCCAAAATGTGCAAAATTGCCCGAGCAATTTGTGAAATACGCTTGCCCGTTAGTTAATAAGAGAAGGCAGCATACAAGATGGCGGGTCTCGTACAGCCTTAAGTAAGCAAAAATTGTGAAGATATAGTAACTTACTGATGGTGTAAGTTAAAAACTAAGAAATTATCTGCAACGGTAACTATGTTCATAATCGACAGACTCCTGATTTAAGTTTTTCGTTATTTATTCTTGACTAAACACACAACTAAGACTCTACTGAAAGTTGATGGATAATACTAAACATAAAACGAATGAGTTATTATTAACAACGAACTTTGCTTTCTATTTAGTCTGTTTTAAACAGTCTTACTAAGATTAATATTCCTTTTAGGAGTTCACGGAAAAACACTTTGTATCATCCCTCGAGAATCCTTTTAGGTAATGACAATACTCTTTTAGAGCAGTTTTTGTAAGAACAACAAATACAGCATGTTCACACACAGCGAAGGGGCGCCAACAACTCCTCTCTCCTTCTCAACAATTGTCCAGGGTTGTGAACCCATAATTCTTTGCAACGCACCGCTTGCTGGCTGCTCGGCATCAAGGCAAACGTAAACATTTGCAGCAGGTGTCCGATGAAAAATAAAAATAAACGAGCAAAGGACGCTAACATCCAACACTTACCATAGAGATTCGTATCAATGGTTCCCATACTACATACATTGAATAAATACTACGTACAGTATTCACTTGGCATTTTTTTTTTTTCTAGGGATAACATTACAAGCGTCGGGTAAAATGCACACGAACGGAATTCCTTCCCAAAATTTTTGCTAAACACTTAGAAATTTGTGCTCCCCCACCCAATTACGCTCAATCCCTTAATAGCCCACCCAGTTCTGAGCGGCTGGTGTCGCCACTGGGTCAGAGCCCACATTACCCGTCCGTGGGCGTAAGGTTAGAGTCTGTGGGTACGTATGGAGTAAAAAAATTAAATTTAACAGTTCCGTCTGAAAAAAAGATTTTACTCAAACCCATCTCTTCGGAAGAATGTTTTGTCTCACCCCTAGCCTCTCATCCTTTCGATCGACCGTCACCGAAACAAAGCGGGAACTGTTATATAACAGCTGCCCGCAACGGAACAGGCAGCATTCACCAAAAATTTGCGGTTAGGGTGCTTTGTGGAAGTACTGGGGATGGGGGGGGGTCGCGGCTTTTTTCCGTTTTTGTGGTTAGAAAAAAGAATAAGAAGGAATATTGACCTGCTAGCAGCCTGTTGCCTGGATTTTTCCATATCTGATTCTAACTCAGAATTCTGTGAAAAAAAAGCCCATTAAAGTATAATTTCTAGTCGGAACGCTTTCCTACAGCGGAAAGCCTACTTGTACTCATGATCATTTACCTGCCTTCCTCGATACAGTGAAGAATTAAACTTTTTTTTTTTTTTTTTTTTGCTGCCTAAACACCAACACGGATAATCCCGACCCCCACTTTCCCTGATTAGTATTCTTCTCTTATTTCAGATTTTTCTGCCTTAAAAAAAATGCAGGTTTAAGATATACAACCTTTTTACAGCGTAGTGTACAAAATTGTGCCAATACAATCGCTTTGTCTACCCATATACATTCGTACTTTCATTATTTTCTGAGATTTTCAAAAATTCTTTTTGTGGATGATAAAACATAAAAACAAAGTGCGCTGCCTCGGTGGCGCAGTGGTCTAAGCGCTGGCTTTGGACCATTCGTCAGAGATGGGTCCAAGTTCGAATCCCGTTCAGGCATGGGTGTTGTGTTTGTCTTACGGCACTGGCACTCTCCCTTCCCTGGAGTAAGTGGCCATAAATTACGGACGGGCAACTGCTTATATGCCACTGAGTTGCTCACGGTGGTCCTTAAACCTGGAATAAAAAAAAATTAAATGCGTCAAAAATGTCCTGCCTTTAGTTCAAAATTTCTCTGTTACGAGATCAGGAAAGTAGAATTTTTGAAAAAAGATATTAATTCTGGTAGAACAAAGCAGTTTTTTTTTTATTTTTAGTACATGTTTTCTAAAAAAAGTATGTGCTTATACCTAGTCTTACCACAAATATTGTTACAAAGTATTCAATGAAATAACAAAATGAATTTAAAGATATTTTAATATACCTGTGATAGGACGTAAGTAGTACACTTGTGAATGCATGGCACCAATCACTTTTCAAAATGGCATCATTTTGCCTTCACACAGTCGTTAAGTCTCTGTGGCCACTCATCCATAGCTTTAAACAGCGTCTCCACAGGGAAAGATGCTACTGTCCGCACCAAAGAGCGTTTGAGACTGTCAATACTGTTGTCTCTTTCTGCAGGCCATGTCCTCCAGTGTGGACCACAACTTGTACTCCGATTGGTTGAGGTCTGGGCTGCTTGAAGGCCAATCAGCTGGAGAAATGAAATCTGGAAAATTCGCCTGCAGCCATTCCTGGGTTGACTTAGCCTTGTGGGCTGGTGCGGAATCCTGCTGAAAGCTCCACTGTCGCGCATGTCGGTTTTGGAAGAGGGCGTGACTCTCATTTTTGACCACTGGCCCCAAAACCCTGTCTTGGTAGACTTTGGCGGATGTTTTCACTCCTTTCTCCCAGAAATGAAGCTCCGTGGTACCCTCGTAGGAGTCTTCCCACCAAACCATGACAGAAGCCGGAAGATGGCCTATCATGATCCTTGGAGCTTTCTTCTGAGCTTCTCGTGAGGTTGACGCACACACCCTGTCATTTTGGCGGTTGAAAGCCTCCTCAATACTGAACATTTTTTCACCAGAGAAAAGGGTGTGTCTGTGGCTATTGCCTGCGTAACGCTGCAACCAACATTTCGCTTTTAGCAACCTCTGCTGCTTCAGTTGCGTTATAGAGGAAGTGTCCTGTAAGCCGCCGGTAAGCTCTCACCCTTAGGTCACTCCGCAGCACGCGTGACATCGAAATTTTTGAAATGTTGAGCTCACGAGCCATCACTGATTGTTTTCTGACAGGATTTCGTCGAATATGAGCTGCCACTGCTTTCACCAGGCGAGCGGTCCTCACGGTACGCGGCCGACCCTTTCTGGGGCGGTCAGCGATGGTCCCAATCTCAAGAAACCTTTTTATGGTCCCGTAGACAAAAATTCGGATGATTTTCACCTTCTTCAGCATGTTGAAAATCTCGGAAGCTGATTTTCCAACTTTTGTGCAGCGATATCACAGCAATACGATTCACATAATCGAACACGTTATCTCCTCTATGACTGAACGCATAATGGTTCACTAGCTGCTTCATGCCTCCTGGCTGGTCGGTGACGTTGCACACTCGTTGCGCGCCATCTGTCAAATGTTTGTAACAGTATTTATGCTAAGACTGGGTAGTATTACTTTTTCCGTCCGTCCGTCCGTCAGTGGACACCATATCTCCGCATCTATTAGTCCGATTCGAAAAATTCATTTTGCATTGGGGTCCAAAATGTGAGAACAATGATATTTTCTTTCAGGTCCTTTTCCGATGCATAACTTCGCCGCTGGAGTAGGTGACGTGGCACATCCGGTCACGGAACTTCCGTACAATGAAAATTTTGTGGCAGATCAGTACAAGCAAGTATTCCTGAACTCACCATCATTAGTGTTCTGTCTCTTGACAGGTCCAACGGTAACTCTGCAAGTTCTCTTCCTCCAGTTTCCTCTGTCCCTTTCTTCCTCCTTCAGTTCTTGATAGCTTCCAGGCAGACTGATCCTGTGTTACTTCCGTACAAAGGGCGAGAGTCATTACTTTGTTAGTTTGTTTGTTTAAAATTCTGTCGCACAGTGCCGGAACAATAACCAGGAGACCGGGACAAGGACGCCCACGAGCCACAACAAGTCAAGACGACCGGGATTTTTCTCTAACAGCTCGCTGCCTTAGGAAGTCGACAGCCAAGCATCTCTCGCAGGAGCTATGGTCTGTCACGGAAACGTCATTGTGGCAAAAGTTCACAGAAGACTCCAGGAGAGAAGTCTGTGTGCAAGAAAACCACTTGTCTGTATCCCACTCACCGCATCGCACAGAAGAAAGTCCGTCTAAACTGGGCTCCGCAACATCACCCTAGGAACCCTGATCAATGGCCCTGTGTTGTGTTCGCTTGAGCGACGAGTCCGGGTACAACCTAAACACTGATTCTCGACGTGTGTACCGTTGGGGACAGGCGAGTATCCGATATTTTACCGGAAATTGACCATTACGGTGGTATAGGACTCCTGGTTTCGGCTGCACCATGATGGATGGACGCATGCCGTTGCACGTGTTCTCCCACACTCTTCAATGCTACATTGCAAAGTGTCTTTCAATCATTGAACTGGGAAAGCAAGGGGATAAAGATCAACGGATATTATTAGGTGATTGAATTAATTCCCGCTGTTGCCCAATAGAGCGCAGCAGTGGTGCGCTGTTACCCGGGCCACACGTGACCTCCCCTGCACACGCACGTACCGTCCGTAGTCTGGGCGAAGAAGTGTGTGACACGCGATCGGTGGGCACAGAACACGAGTTTGTATCGCATTCACGATGTCGAGTTTCATACCAAAAAGGGAGCATTTGCGGGAAGCCTTACTCTTCTGCTTTCATCTCAAGAAATCTGCAGCGGAAAGTCATCGTTTGCTAGTGCAGGCCTATGGGGAACATGTCCTATCGGAAACAACATGTAGAGAGTGGTTCCGACGCTTCAACGCCAACGAATATGACGTGAAGGACAAACAGCGCCCTGGGCAGCCGAAAAAGTTCGAAGACGACGCATTGGAGGACTTATTGGACGAGGATTCATGTCAGACGCTCCACGAGTTGTCTGAAACACTACGGGTCGATGAGTCAACGGTTAGCAAATGTTTAAAGGCAATGGCAATGATCCAGAAGCTCGGAAACTGGATCCCACATGACAAGGTTATTCTTCTCCACGACAACGCTAGACCTCATGTCGCAAAATCCGTGAAGGAACTCTTGGAGGCACTTGGCTGGGACTTCTTACACCACCCGCCATATTCCCCGGACATTGCTCCCCCGAACTTCCATTTGTTCCGGTCGCCACAACATGGCCTGTCAGAGCAGCACTTCCTTTCTGTCGCGGATATCCAAAAATAGCTTGATGAACGGTTCGCCTCGAAAGAACCTGCATTTTTCTACCGCGGAATCCATTTGTTACCCCAACGGTGGGAAAGGGTCGTAGTTGCCAACGGACACTACTTTGAATAGACTATCCTGTACTGTTCTGTGGCAACACACAGGTGTTTGTGTGGCAAAAAACAGTGGGAATTAATTCAAGCACCTGATATTTAACTTACCTTCGTTTCGCTGATGACATAGTCATTTTTGCAACTACCCCTCCAGAGCTAAAGAGTATGGTTCAGGTATTCCCGACAAGAGTAAAGAAGTGGGATCAAAAATGAACTTTTAGTAAACAAAACTTGATGTACAATGTTTTTTCAAGGAATGAAGATTTATCGATTGATGGGGGAAAAGCTCGAGATAACCTACATTTACCTTGGACAACAGACATGAAGCAAGGGTCACATTGATAAGGAAACTAATCGGCGTAGGTACTGAAAAACCTACTGAAAAACCAAGAAACAAGATTAGACAACCATTGATTTTATTGTACATATATAAAACTCAGGCGAAAGAACTTTGACCTTCATTTTATATTTCTTATATTTATGACAACCATTATGTGTTTTTTACCCTACAGGTTATTTTAAATATATGTATTTTATGACCTCATACTGTTCCGACTTGTACGCATGCGCGGTCTTTGCCCATAACCACACGTGTATATAACCACTACGTTTCATGTGCACCTTGCGAGTTTTGGTGCCTGATGATGAACCTATAAGTCGTAGGTTCGAAAGATCTCGCAAGTTTTTAACATTAAACCTTTTTAAACCTCAATGGAATGAGTTATTTGTGTCGTCATGGTTTTTAACTGTGTATACTTTTGATACCGGTGATACGCCTTAGCTTCATTTGAGTGTTGCAATTGGTTTGAGCTAAAGTGTTCGTGCTTAGACAGCTATCTTTTTTATTTGTGTATCAATCAGCACGATAGTGTCTTCATCATATCGAATATTAATTTGTAGGTTTTTCAAGGACCAGCACGTATGCCCACTCCCTCATTTCCACATTGTAACGTACCAGGAGATGTGACGTACCTGCCAGAAGGACGCACACGACATAAAGGCAGATAGGAATCAGAATAAAACGTCCGCGTAGCTCAATTGGTAGAGCAACTTATTCCGGAATGAGGGGACCCGGGTTCGAATCCCGGCGTAGACCAAAAATAACGGAGAAATTTACTTCGTTATAATGGCGCCCGAACTATCCGGATGACCCGACCGTTCAAAATCTCGCAATGGTGTGATGTTATTTCCACACCGCGAGATAGGAAAAATAAGAGAATCCCTTCTCCAGCACTTCGAAAAAAAAATAATAAGGGGTAGATGATGTGACGTACCTGCCAGAAGGACGCACACGACATAAAGGCAGATAGGAATCAGAATAAAACGTCCGCGTAGCTCAATTGGTAGAGCAACTTATTCCGGAAGGAGGGGACTCGGGTTCGAACCCTGGCGCGGATAAAAATGACGGAGAAATTTACTTCGTTATAACAAAGACGCAGTGAAAATCGGGTTTTTGCTGTATCACATTTGAATCGAAGGCCTAAAACCAATGTAATAACAATGCGATTACATCATACATAATACCACTAAACGTGTAAGCTACCCAATCTTCCAGTACAAAATTGCCTGGAAACAGAAACAAGCCGAAACTCGTGAGAGAAAAAATATCCAAATAATCCGTAATATAATTTTGACGCAAAACAATTTCGAAGAAACTAGCAGGCGCTTTTTTCTAAAAAAGTGTTAAAAATTTTTAGTTAGACTTTTGTGTCAAAATCTCAGAACCAAATAAAGAAACTTTTGCTTTATGTTTCTGTGCATTAAAACTAAATATAAATCGTTTTCTCAACTTGCTTGCAAGTAAGGAAATATCAGAAACATCGGGAAAAGCACTGGAGAATTTGTCTTCTGAATAACAGGAGCAATTAAAGGCGTTATTTTTTTTTATATAAAAGACATTCGAGTGATGAGGCTAATTTATTTACTCGCTTCCTCGTCACTATTTAAATGCTCATTTAATGAGTATAGCAGGTTTTCTTCTGCATGATCAAAACGACATTCTGAGCTCATGCATTTGAAGTAGCGAAGCGGAGGATTTCGAATAAATAGCCGACTTTCAGAAAATGTTCTTGATTTTTTTTTCCCTTCTCGTCCTTAAAAAAACCTGTTTACAGCAGCGTCAGTAACTCTGTGGTTGTACTCCATTGCGTCGGAAGATGCGGTGATATTTTCTTAAAGAAGACGTCATTTCACACTTGGATGCGACAACACGACTGAAGTCTTCGGCGTTTTTTGGATCTATAGTGGACGATGATTGTTTCACCAGAGCAAACGCTGCAAATTTTGAAAAATCTACCGAAAAAAGTCTGATGAAATTTGTAGGAACGTACACTACTGTTTGTGAAAATTGCAACACCAAGAAACAAGCGCGCTATTCAAGGGAAATTTATATCACAGATTCCTCATGTTTCACGAAATAACTGATTACATTTGTGAGCTATATAAGATTTTTTCGCTTCAAAACACAGTATCGTGTGAAGCCACTTCGAGCAACAAAAACAGCCTCTACACTGTTTAACTCTTTGTTTAACTAATTTTCATAGTTATTTCATCATTTATATGCCACTAGATGAAAGCCCGTCAATAAGGCCAGGGAAAAATAAAATTTATGATACAGAAATTATTGACATTTATTTATTGAGTTTTTGAGTTCCACGTCAACAGATAGTGACGTTGGCTCAGAGCTTTCTGGCATGGCATTCTTTTTGTTAATCTACATTATATTTTCAATATAAGCGGTGAAAACGAGCTCTATGCATCTCAAACAGCCGCGTACTTAAAATCTAAGCTATCCAGCCTACCCCCGCCATTGTAAAGCAAAGAATTAAACAAGTTAGTTAGTAAAATCATGCAATGCATTGATACGCTTTCCAACATTCCAGAAATCATTACTCACGTTATTATTCAAGTTTTGAGGATAATGGCTGTGGAATAAATCTCGCTCCTGTGCCCTGACCTTTGACCCCATTTCGATGATATTCAACAGAATTGGTCCACCATACATCAGGCACAGCATACTAAAGTTTTGTCGTAATCGAAGCATTTTTACGTAAGTTATGACGCATACAGGCGATGGAATGGATCCTGCTCCTGTGTCCTGACATTTGACCCGATTTCATCCGTTTTCAAAAGTGTTCGTCCCCAGGTTGTCCCCTACCACATGCTAAAATTTCATCGAAATCGAACCATTCTTACGCGAGTTATCGTGCGGACGGGCGGACAGACGGACAGACAGACAGACAAAGCTGGAGCATATACGCTTCTTGAACCTACGGTTGGAAAGCGTAAAAAAAGTTTCTAGGAAAATGCGAACCGCAGTAAGCCAACCTTTTCTCTGCGATGAGAAATAAATGTATACGAAAACTGAGTTAATGTTAAGCTATTAATTGGGAACTTTTATTCATTGTAATGCTTGAAAGCTTGCTGAATCAGTAATGAAACCCAACATTTTCCAAGTAAAATATTCGGTAAACTCTGCCAGCTCTTTCACTGATCGATAGTAACGGTTACAATCAGACCAACGGTGTTCCCGCGTTTCGTGCAGCAGTTACAGGTTTGTGATTTGTTTTCTGCTAAATGCACACACAATGGCATGTCAGATTACGCGTGGATTTAGTTCATCATTTTGGTTTAGCGTGCTGCGTTTGTTTGTCTTCCAGTGTACGAAACTGTTTTGTTTTAATGGGTCAAGGTATCTTTTGTTATTCTTGTCCCTTCTCCCGACCGTTCTATCTCCAGCTGTTTCGTGTCGTGACACTTTTGCTTGTACTATCGAATTTCCGTGGAACTGTTGTATTGTATTGTATGCATTCTTCCAGAAGTATTATGACGGTAAACATTTGCACGGGCGAGGGATTTGGTGAACAGTTCTTCAATACAGACTTGGAAAAAATCCGATTAACGTCGTCTGAAACGTGCTTTTCAAATTACTTCTCATATATTTCAAAAAAAAAAAAAAAGACTTTTCTAACTCTGTTAACGTTTTTAACACAACACAACTACCTGTTCTGGCAAGATTCACAAGGACTCTAACCCAGACTGGAAATTTTCAGTAGTAAGTAAAAAAAAAAAAAAAGTCCGTACTTTCTGACGTTTTTCAGTACCCAGCAAAACACAAGTGTTGGGGAACTGCTGGTCACCAGCTGGCAGTGATGGGACACGGCCGGCTGCAATCTACCACTCACGGTACTGTTACACGGCACTAGCAGTGTTCCTGCCGAGTCGGCCGGTAACGGTGCTTGAGACCTGAAGTACAATTTAGTTGGCCACGGCACCAGGTGAGAATCTCAGGTGCACTGCTGCACTCAAAGATTCACACCAGAACATAAAAAATGAAAAGTTGACGAATGACCCGAAGCATAAGGCTTGGGTGAATCCACCGTGTGAACAAAATAACAACAACAAATAAAAAATAAAATAATCTAAAAAAAAATGATACTTTGGGATCAGAGTTGTGATGAGGTTCACCCGCAATCACCAATTCGTGACTGAGTGTAGTGGTCCGGATCTTACTCCGGTACATTCAATCCCCAACCAGCCAGTACAACACTCACTTTCGCAAATAACACATGATTCTCAAATACACAACACAACATTTAATAACGTTCTGCGAGATTTAAACAGATACGGCGCTCTCTAGGCGTATAGACAATTGCCCCTCTTATGTGGGCAGCATACGGTGTCACACATTACTGTCGGAAGACACAAGCCGTCTGAGTCTCCACCGGACTATCTGTACAAGAGATACTACTCTTTAACACACTAAATAGAGCTGCAGGTGATATTCATATACAATTGCTTAGAGAATGAAAAAAAAATTATATGCAAACGATCACATTAAAAATACTCGCGACACAAAATACACAAGCACGTTAATTTGCGGTATAAGATTATAGGTGCGAAATACTGCCAAAGTTAATTAACTAAATCTAATAAGCATGCACATGCAAATCCCTTCCCCGCTCGCTTTGGCCCTGAACCAAAGTTAAAAGAAACTATCCCGCCCAGCGGAATTTGTGGCCACACCTTCTCCCTTATTCATGTAAAAAAAAAATAATCAGGAAATGGGCCCGGTAAGAAATTGAAATCTGTATGTGCAGGTATTTCCTCTGAGGTTCAGTCACTCAGCATTACTGCATCTATGTCCATGCAGCTTTGGGTGTCGGGATGGCACAAGTTCGCAGATGTGCGAAGAAAGAAAAAGGAAATATTCATCTACTTACAGTTACGTGACTTTGCTGTGCAAATCCGTTGTGCATCACATAATATCACACGACAAAAAAAACACGCACACACACACAGACACTTGCACCATGTGGCAGCACCGATGATTTAACACTTCACTTTGACGCTTGATGTAAATGAAGCACACAATTAAAATGGTAATATCACGCCGCACTTTGTTGCAATGATTAGAGTGCACACTGATCTATTCTCGTGACGATTTGAAGGTGGCCGTTAAGCAAAATAGGCCCTCTCACATCTGCTGTTGCGGTTTCCAAGATTGATTTTCTGTGTTCCTGGGAAATGATTTCTGTTGTCGTGAAGAAATGATTCTGACCAGCTGTTTGGAGAGTGGGACACATTCAATTCCGCTGCTGCTATAGTAGATTCCGTCCGTCGCTACCTTCCGTCCTTTTTGACCGTTCATTCCCAATTCAGTCAGTTCCTTTCCGTTAGCATAACATCTACCCTGCCTGAGTACGCAGTTCAAATATGCCTCTCGCAGGTTTTGTTTCCATTTTTTTTATCGAGTTGCGACCGCCAGCCCTGAGATTAATTTTCTCGGCCGAGCGAAATCAGACGTGCTTTTACCTTAAGCGTATATCAGCAACTCTGACCGAAAACGACGCTCGAATTCACCTGTATATTTCTTAGGTATCGAAGCCACCGCTCTTACGCTCATATTTTTCATTCGCCATGTTTTTATCCCGTCGCACTTACACTTAGTGGCTTCGCTGCTTACGTGACCACACACACGCACACATGGGGCCTCGCTTCGCCCCGTAAGACAAGCGCATCTCTTCACTTCCTCCACAGTAGGGGATGAATGGGGGTGACGATTCCACACTGCAGTGGTTGGCATCCGAACCCGACTTTGCTTGGCTTCGCTTCTCATTGGAATGACCACTGTCCACTCGCAGACTTCTTAATTCCCCTGTAACTTGGCTTTCATTAGGCCAAACAGTCGCTGATTTCCATTTCTGCGTTATCACGCGGATTTAGGCATTCTGCTGTCTTTATGGCAAACTGGCATCTCCAGCTGCCTCGAGTTGTCTCCATTTCTTACCAAATGCGGGGAGGTTTGCTGCTTCATTTTTCCCAATTCATTTGTTTGCAGATCCAAGGCATCCAGCCTTTCACATCGGAGAGCGCACAGACAACTAAACTTTCTTCCTTATTTTCATGCTAAGTGCGAAATCTTATTTTTCTGCACGGACCACACAGAGAGCAATTGTTCTCGAAAATGCCCCAAACAATCGACGAATTTACGATTATTCGCTAAACCTTTTGTCCCCATCTTCATTCATTTACTCAAGTGGACCCCTCTTTGAAATGTACCTCTTTTCCTTTACGTTGCTTAGGCTTCCTGTCAGCTGCGCCCTGATATTTATGACCTAACAGAGCTATTCTGAGACCACCCAGCCAGAGAGAGAATTCTTCGCCTCTTTTCTTTCCAAACCCCCAGATAAAACTTTCTCTGTTGTTTACACTTTTAAACTCCAATCAAGCCTCGAACATAATTAATACTTAATTAATTTCACACATCAACCACGCCCATTAATTACTAAATTAATGGCGGGGGTGGGTCGTAACATCGGCCCCTCCTCAAGAAATCCAGAAGTCCTCTTCTGGGCCTATCGCTTTGCTCTTATCAATTTCCAGAGCAACCATTAAGTGCTACCTTTTCCCACAGGTAGAAACAATTCAAAATGGCAAAAATATTGCGTTTCTTGCCTTCAAGAGCATTGGAGCGACTTCCTAATTATCCCGCAATTTTGTTAATTAATTTTAGAGAACATCCGAAAGAAAAAACAACGTAAATGAGAAATAAATAAAAAAACTGAACTGTAAAAGAACATGTGAGCCTGCCGAACTGTGATTCCTAGCTGCCTCATACAATACGCGACATGGCGGACAAATTTTAGAGTTTTCTTCAGGTTTTAGGATGGGGGGGGGTTCCACTGTAACAGTACGGTAGCGATCCGTTGGTGGCAGCGCCATCGGTTGGCAGCCATTGATGGCCCTGCAGCATCACCGTGAACTACGGGCCTCCACGCAAGAGCCACTAGTGGCCAGTAGCTGGCAACCAAAGCAAACCCCAACATGACGTGGAAGCAGCGGGACTGCGCATGCGCTGAATCAACACGTGCACAGTCTTTCGTGGTACCAGTTAGTTGAAGACGACGCCCTCGTCATCGTGTTTCTTTAGTGGATGTTAAAAAAAGCCATATTTAAAGAGACGGATTAATTTCCTAATGAAATGCCGCATCGATGAACATTACCGTCGGAAGAAAATTATACAAATAATTAATGAACTGTAAGAAATAGTCAATTAATCTAATGCAGGGGTCGCGCTGCCGATCGCCATCTTCACAATTTGCGAAAAAGAAATCATTTTAGCGATGGAAAAAAAGCTTTAGCGATTACCTTTTCATAGTGTTATAACATTTTGGCGAAAACCAATAGAATTTGGCCACTAAATTGTCGAAAACTTAGGAAAAGCCAGAGCAACCCCTATCATGTATTTACAGAAACACATTTCGTGACAAAATTTCTGCACTAACCCACGAAGAATTGAGAATACAAACAGCCACGAAACACACTCACTCCATTCCCATGAATAACAAGAAAAGAAATAATTTTTGTATAATCTTCATACACTAAACCGCTTCAAACAGAAGTCCCGGAGAGGCATTAAAAAATCGTTGTGTTGGGAAAAAATAAGAATTATACGAGTACAAAATGGATATCTTCGTTATAAAATTATCTAGTACTTGAAAAAAGAAAAAAGAAACGCCATGTGAATATAATGTACTCATTCATGCGTTGAATACACAAAATTGGAGCAATTCGCTGCTAAAAATAACCGGAAGTAAAATAAAATATCATTCCTATTTAGATCAAATGTAGCTTCGGACCATGGGAAAAAGAGATACAACGTTAAAAATGTAACAGAATAGGGCATGAATGTGTAAATATATTAATTGAACAATCGCCTTTCAAGACCAGAAAGACAGCTCAAGACTTTGGAAAACGTCTTTAAGTTGGTACGCTTGTTGAAAGTGAGTGAAATTCCCTTAAATTAAATAAAAAAAATCGTTACGTTGAAAAATTAAATTTATGAATATGAAATGTAAATTTACGAAAACGAACTCGCAATTTTGCGAAATTAAAAAGAGAACCCTTAGTTTCACATCGCGCAGGAGAGAGGCTCACCTCCAAGTAGGTGGTCACGCGTGTCAAACTAGTGTAGTGCTTACAGCGTCCACTTCTTACACAAGCAGTCCTTCGTTCGATGCCAGGCAGATCAATCGGGCGATTTGATGGATATGTTGAGGAAATTTCCTCAGCGCTGAGACATCATGTAGGAGTTTCGTTGGGGAAAAAAGCAGTTGTGTGTGCCTTTGGTGAACTATGATTATCTTTTTTTTACCACTACTGGGAAATTGACGGACAAGATTCGGCAAGACATCAGTCACGTTACGTGATTGCAGGCTGCCACTGCGAGAACACCGACGGACCACATTAAGCTAGCCATCATTTACGGCACGTACTTGCAGGGCCTGTTAAGGGCCGCTTGTGGCAGCCACACCCTGTAATGGATAACTGATGACCCTGGTCTAGCATATGGAAACTGATGGGGTGCCAACTGTTGGCCTGAACTGCTGGCCCATCTGGCGGCCGCCGGGACATTTTATTGACGGTTCATATAACGGCAACATACTGCCGGCAGCCAGCAGTGGACCAGTGCTGGCCCAGCAGGGTTGTTTTTGCTGGGTAGTAATGAATAGAACTGTATTACACATAGGACCGTAGCAAGCTTTTCTTACCTGGGAGGGCGAGACTTGAAATTACAACCCTTCGAGTTCAAAATTACGCTTCTTCGAGTTGAAAAGTTCAAAAGTACGCCAGTTCGAGTTCAAAAGTACGCCCCATTTGAGTTCTATTCAAATAATACGTGGTTTTTACTTTCTCACATACACCGTCGCTATAGGGCAGTGTTATGGTCGTTCAAAAATCGCACTTCAGGTTTTTGACATAATTTAAAAAATATAAAAACTAGGTAAATATCCTTGTTTTATAAAAATACCTTGAAATACCTTTAGCGTAGTAGGTTGGAGACTTTTGTCAAAAGCAGTGCTCATCCACCCGAGAATTCAATGTAATCCTTCTTGTTTTATAAAAATACCTTGAAATACCTTTAGCGTAGTAGGTTGGAGACTTTTGTCAAAAGCAGTGCTCATTCCACCTGAGAATTCGGTGTCATCCGTATTGTTTTATAAAAATACCTTGAAATACCTTTAGCGTAGTAGGTTTGAGACTTTTGTCAAAAGACGTGCTCATTCCATCCGAGAATTCGGTGTCATCCTTCTTGTTATATAAAAATACCTTGAAATGCCTTTAGCTTAGTAGGTTTGAGACTTTTGTCAAAAGACGTGCTCATTCCACCCGAGAATTCGGTGTCATCCTTCTTGTTTTACAAAAATATCTTGAAATACCTTTAGCGTAGTAGGTTTGAGACTTTTGTCAAAAGACGTGCTCATTCCATTCGAGAATTCGGTGTCACCCTTCTTGTTTTATAAAAATACCTTGAAATGCCTTTGGCGTAGTAGGTTTGAGACTTTTGTCAAAAGACGTGCTCATTCCACCTGATAATTCGGTGTCATCCTTCTTGTTTTATAAAAATACCTTGAAATGCCTTTAGCTAAGTAGGTTTGAGACTTTTGTCAAAAGACGTGCTCATTCCACCCGAGAATTCGGTGTCATCCTTCTTGTTTTATAAAAATATCTTGAAATACCTTTAGCGTAGTAGGTTTGAGACTTTTGTCAAAAGACGTGCTCATTCCATCCGAGAGTTCGGTGTCACCCTTCTTGTTTTATAAAAATACCTTGAAATGCCTTTGGCGTAGTAGGTTTGAGACTTTTGTCAAAAGACGTGCTCATTCCACCCGAGAATTCGGTGTCATCCTTCTTGTTTTATAAAAATACTTTGAAATACCTTTAACATAGTAGGTTTGAGACTTTTTTCAAAAGAAGGGCCCAGTGCAGCAGGAAAATCGATGTGAAACTCACGGGCAATGAAATTTGAGCACCTAGAAGAAAACATGCTTCAACAGCGATACAACATGCACAACATGCTACAACATTGTCCGTGACCGTCCGACTGTGTTGGGAGCAGTGGACACGTGACGACGCTGCCACACGGTGGAGCGGCTCCGGACGAACCAGGAGGACCACCGGTAGAGAGGATCGACATATCGTGCGCCCGGCACGAACGGATCCCACGGGGACCCGGTCCACTATACAGGCTGATGTAGCGGCTCCTGTGTGCCAACGGACCATTTCTCGACGCCTCGCAGAAGCTAAGCTGCGATCCCAGCACCCCTTACGTGTGCTGCCATAACACCGGATCATCGCCGGCTCCGTTTGCCAGGATGCCAGGCCAGAGCGACGTGTGGTGTTTAGTGAAGAGTGCCGCTTCGTTTTGGGCACACAGGTGATCATCGTGTCCAGGTGTGGAGGTCCCCGGTTCAACGGCACAATCCCAATCTCGTTATCAAGCGCACACCTCCCCCACTGCAGATATTATGGTCTGGGGAGCCATTACCTACGGTAGCCGATCAGCTCTGGTAGTGATACGTGGAACACCGACGGGCCAGCGGTATGTGAATGAGATCCTACGGCCTCATGTGCTCTCATTCTTGTCTGAGATTCCAGGTGCGCGATACCAGCAGGATAATGCCAGCCCGCACACGTCTCGGGTTGCTCAGGACTACCTACGTCATGTCCAGACACTTCCATGGCCTGCCCGCTGCCCGGACATGTCCCCTATCGAGCATGTGTGGAACCAGTTGAAACGCCGGCCAAAGCCGTGCTGCACTATCCGGGATTTGGAGCACAACGTTCAACACGTGTGGGCCAGTATGCCGCAGGACAACATCAGGCGTGTGTTTGCCTCCATGCTGGACCGTATTGCAGCATGTATCGCCGCACGAGTCGGTGCGAAGAGCTATTGAAGATGACTGGACTGCGTGCCACAGCTCCCTCTGTAATTGTCCTGCAGCTCTGTTTTTGCCATCATGTGTATCATTCATCTGTATCATTACGTCCACAAAATTTCAGTTCAATCCGATGCTTCCTTCTTGGTGCCCGAATTTCTTTGTCCGTGAGTGTATTCATTTTTATTTTCCTTCAACAGTTTTCATTTTCTTTATTTTCCAGGTGGTATTGGTATGGCATCAGAACTAAATACTGTTGTGCAGCAACAAAAGCCAGCGAACCAGTTTCTTCATCGTTGGTGGGAAAATAATGTGAGTGAGCAATTCGTGGGACACTTGACTACGTTTTAAAAGTACAACACTGCCAGCGGAAAATGCAACACCTCTTAATGTACGGCGGGCTGTTTCTCAGCATTCTCAGTGTCTCACAAAGTCGATTGCATGCGAGTAGCAACATACTAAGTGAAGCAACCTCAGAGCGTGCAAATCGACGGAGCATGCGAGATTACCAGATGCAGCTTTAGTTGCTCAAGCGGAAAGCATTAAAATGCGACAGAGAAAGTTTTCCTCAAAATATGCAGAGAAAATTTGCTCCAAAAGTTACAAAAAGAAAACTGCATCTATGCGTATGAAACCGGAAAAATATTACTATACATAATATCCTCTTTTCGAATAACTATAATAATGCATACTGTGAAAAAAAAATCGTGGGAGTAGTACCCTGGTACACTTTCTAAATAATTTATGCTACTATGCATCTTTCGCATGCCAAGATCTTGTGGGTGTGAAATAAAACAAGTGATTCGAGAATAGACATTAATTTTACGTACAACACATTCGGGTCACTCCCGACCACATCGAGCCACAGTCCGGTACATACTAAGTGAAATTAAATCATAACAAACAATAACAACACATTCGCCTTACTCACGACCACACCGAGCCACAGTCCGGTACATACTAAGTGGAATTAAATCATAACAACAAACAATAACAACACATTCGCCTCACTCACGACCACACCGAGCCACAGTCCGATACATACTAAGTGGAATTAAATCATAACAACAAACAATAACAACACATTCGCCTCACTCACGACCACACCGAGCCACAGTCCGATACATACTAAGTGGAATTAAATCATAACAACAAACAATAACAACACATTCGCCTCACTCACGACCACACCGATCCACAGCCCGGTACATACTAAGGGGAATTAAATCAGCCGCCCCGGTGGCGCAGTGGTCTAAGGCGCTGGCCTCTGATCATTCGTCCGTAAGGGGTCCGGGTTCGAATCCCGGTCAGGCATGGATGTTGTGTTTGTCTTACGGCACTGGCTCTATCCCTTCCCTGGAACCAGTGACCCTAAATTAGGGACGGGCGACTGCTTATAGCCCTTTGAGTTGCTCACGGTGGTCGTTAAACCTCCAATAAAAAAAAAAAAAAAAAAATTAAATCATAACAACAAACGATAACAACCCATTTTTCGCCTCACTCACTACCGCACCGAGCTACAGTCCGGTACAACTAAGTGGCATTAAATCCAAACACAAAAGAAAGATGACACCGAATTTTCGGGTGTAATGAGCACGTCTTTAGAATCCGTTCTGACACGAATTAAATTCCTCAAAGCTAGTCAAAGTTAATGGAACCGTTATGGAAAACAGTAGTATCTCACCGAAGAAAGAAGCTTTTGAAACGGGTTTTTAATCCCGCAGATATGGCTGTAAACGGAATCGTGAACTTACGCCATCCGGTTGCAGACTTGTGCGTTAAGAAAAATATGAAATTATATGAGAAAAATTTCGCAGTGGAAACGCTCTCCAACAAAGAATTTTTCAAATCGGACTCTTAGAAGCAGAGATATCGCCAACCATAAGTTATGCATCTACGCCCCGCTGGCGGAAAAAACATATATTATTTTAAGAAGAAAGTATTCTGAAAAGGTTTTTTGATGTGAGCGATACGGTCCAGGAAAGAATTTTTTCAGTCGAGTTTTTAGGAGCTCAGATTTTGTTGCAAATACATCAGAAGCCGAAATTAACTCTCATGCCCCCTGGTGGCCAAACCATTATTTACCAAAAATTAGAAATTATATGCAAAAGATTTCCCATTAGGAGCTGAATCCGCTGAAGACACCAAGTCAAGTAAGTTAGTATTATTGCGCTTTTACTTAGTCATGAAACATGAATTAATACATAGGCCCACGCCTAAGCCTTTTTAACAGTTTTTATTACATCATGCTCATATTCATAAGGTTTAGATACAAGGGCAAATTAGTATTATTGCGCTTATACTTAGGTATTAAATATTAATACATAGGCCTACGCCTAAGCCTTTTTGACAGGTTTTATTCCATCGTGCTCATAGTCATAAGGTTTAGACTCCAAGTCAAGTTAGTATTATTGCGCTTTTGCTTAGGGCATTAAATATTAATACATAGGCCTTCGCTTAGGCCTGTTTTAGCAATTTTTATTCCATCGTGCTCATATTCATAAGGTTTAGAAACCAAGTCAAGTTACTATTATTGCGCTTTTGCTTAGGCATTAAATATTAATACATAGACCTCAGCAGGGGTCGCGCTGGCTCTTTTAAAAAAGTTTTTCGCGAAATTCAATTTTTTGCCGCCAAACTGTTTTAACAGTACAACAATGCCAACGACGATCATATGTAGAGGATTTTAGGAAGGGAGTGTCTGACCCCAGGTCTTAAACAACCCTTAGAAATAGGAAGCTAGGAGATTTGGGCTAGAGTGCCCGATAGGAAAGTGACACGGAAGCGAAGTAGAAAGGGGGAGGAAGACGCCCTTATTTATTACCGGAGGAGGGGGCAGTACCCGGGGTCCGACGGCTTAACGTGCCCATCCGACGCACGGCGGATATTTAGTGGATCGAGCGTTCGTACCTGCCTGGGATCGAACCTGAGGTCCTTTCCGTGACAGTCACGAACGTTGCCCACTAGGCCACCCGCGGCCCTAACAGCACAACAATGTAATCCCCAAAGCTCTTATTCCATCGCAAAACCGATTTTTTTCGCAAATTTTGAAGACGGCGAACAGCAGAGCTACCCCTGGGCCTCTAAGCCTAGGCGTTTTTAACAGTTTTTATTCCAACGTGCTCATATTCATAACGTTTAGACACCCAGACAAGTTAGCATTATTGCTTTTTCACTTTGTCGCTACAACTCTGACGTCTTACAAAGTGCGTTACCTCTGAGGTCAGGGTCGGATTTAGATCTTGGGGGCCCCGGGGCACTTCAGGTTCGGTGGGGCCCCTCGAACTCATCAGTAAGATGACGTCTATGCAAATTTCGCGCTCGGCGTTTACGTGTGTCGCTAGTAGTGCCCCTCGGAACATGCAAAGCAGGTTTGCTGTAAATACGCGCTGTAACGTCCGTGAGAGTTAGTTATCGTTGAGATTCGACGTAGGGTGTTGATGTTAGTCAAGAATGCCTTTAAGAAGACGAAGAAGCCATTATCAACAGCTCACGGAGTTTGAACGAGGTCGTGTAATAGGGCTACGAGAAGGTGGATTTTCTTTCCGCAATATTTCAGAACGACTTGGCAGGAATGTAGCCTCTGTGCGTGATTGTTGGCAGCGGTGGTCAAAGGAATGTACTGCCTCCAGAAGACCGGGTTCCGGCCGGCCACGTGGCACTACTGAGAGGGAAGACCGGCGTGTACGGCGTATGGCCGTGGCGCATCGTACCGCGTCTGCGGCAGCAATTCGAGCTGCAGTTGCCACTACAGTGACACAACGAGCTGTTACAAATTGGTTACTTGAAGGACAGCTCCGAGCCAGACGCCCTGTAGCGTGCATTCCACTTACTCCAAACCACTGCCGTTTGTGACGTCAGTGGTGTCACGCTAGAGCTCATTGGAGGACGGAGTGGAGATCTGTTGTGTTTTCTGATGAAAGCCGGTTCTGCCTGGGTGCCAGTGATGACCGTGTGTTGGTTAGAAGGAGGCCAGGTGAGCGCCTGCAACCAACCTGTCTGCGGCCGAGACACACTGGACCTACACCTGGAGTTATGGTCTGGGGAGCAATTTCCTATGACAGCAGGAGCACTCTCGTGGTTATCCCACGCACCCTGACGGCACAGTTGAACGTCGGTCTGGTGATTCAACCTGTTGTGCTGCCATTCATGAACAGCATTCCAGGGGGTGTTTTCCAACAGGATAACGCTCGCCCGCATACCGTTGTTGTAACCCAACATGCTCTACAGAGTGACGACATGTTGCCGTGGCCTGCTAGATCACCACATCTTTCACCAATCGAGCACGTATGGGACATCATTGGACGACAACTCCAGCGTCACACCCAACCAGCATTAACCGTCCCTGTATTGACCGACCAAGTGCAACAGGCATGGAACTCCATCCCACAAACTGACATCCAGCACCTGTACGACACAATGCATGAACGTTTGCGTGCTTGCATTCAACATTCTGGCGGTTACACCAGTTATTAATGTACCAGCATTTCACATTTAAAATGGCTCTTCTCGCGCTTACAATAAGCTGTGATCTTGAAACCTTAATCGATTAAATATGTTACCTATACAAATGTATTGCCACCATTTCATTCCTCTACAACTATTTTTTCGTGGTGTTGGGATTTTTTTGCGGCAGTGTATTATTTGACGCCGCTATGTCCTCACACGTCATTCTTCGATGTTCTTGCAGGATTGGCCAAACTGTGTTAACAATACGCTCCGTAACAACACTTTCAGGTCGACCAGGCCTAGGAGCGAGTTATGCCGACAAACGTCCTGTTTTGAAATCATGGTTCCATCTAAAAATTGTTATCTTTGTAAGCTTTTTTCATTAAATCAACTGTTTCTGGAGATGTTTTACCCAAACGATAGCAAAATTTTATCGCATAACGCATTTCACTTCTTAACTATGAATCACTCACCTCCATAGCTGCATGGCGAAATGCAGGCGTAACGGCGCAATAACAAAACCAGAATCGTCTGCCACGGATAATAACTGTTGCCATAGATACTTCCTTAATTTAGTTAGTCGTCTGCGTGGTTATTTTCCCTCTTCGCACTGCTGCCAAGCATAACCTAAAATACGTTACACAAGTAAAAAAAAAAATATCTCAGTTTTTGTGGAACGGCCTTTGTAACACACAGTAATTTGAAAATTTTATTTCCGCCGCTTCCTCATTTTAACAATTATTTTTAATCAAACGCGTCACATTTCAGTACATGTCGCAAGTGTTTTGAATTATCTTAAGAATGCTCAAGTTCTCTCGAAACCTGAAAAAAAGTATTTTAAAATTTCCTTGTAGTTCACGCCTTACGTCCAATCTTGCATAATTTTTGAAGGTTTCACTTTCCTCAATGGATAATTTATTTTGTTTTTCTCTGAATCAGAGAACTGATTATCTCCAGTGTGAAATCGACACGTCCACTTTTCAGCGAATGAACACAACAGACCTGTCTTGCTGGAGATTTCAGTGCAGGCCTGGAGGTAAAAGAAGTCAAGAGCCATCCCCCCATAGCAGTTTTTCAAGCTACTTGTCAGTCAGTGTTAATAGCATCTACTAGTTTGACTAGATTCGAAATTTTTTGTGTCTTGTTGTGGGAATTGTTTATTGTGTTAATGTAGTAGGCAACGACGCCATGGTTTTATTATCGGCAGTTTTCCCCTTTTGTATCAGGTAGGGTCATAGGCGCCGACTATTGGGAGGCAAGGTGAATCTTGCCCCTCCAGTAATTTTACTGGGGGAAGGGCAGTGCCCACCCAATATTTTTCGTCCTGTTTAATTAAATAGCCTCATAATGGACCAAGCTCCACCTTATGAGGCCAGAGCGATTTATTTCCAAAAAAATTAATGAATAACAAAATAAATAAAAACTTTTTTCTCATTGCTCATTTGGTAAGAAACTGGATTGGCAGCCCCGTAATATTGTTTGACATGAACTCATGATATGTGGTAAACGCTTAAAACAATTATCAAAAGTAAAATAAATAAAATACAGAAACGTATAATCTGTAGTGCCTTTATTTATCTATTTATTTTTTTCGCTTTTTGTTCTTTGTTTGAGTAACCCAGCTAATTTCTCGTATTTTTTACTGAATTTTGGAAATAAAATCTCTGGATATTTTTATTTAATCACAAGCTGATTATTCTTTTTAAAAATATTAATATTCAGCAAAAGAATATTTGTTTCCTTGTTCATTTGCTGACGAACAATTACAATTGCATTTTAAAATATACGTCGAATCTTGTAGTTTATCTTCCCCCCCCCCCTTATTTTCCTGCTGACAATGGAAGAGACATTCCCCTCCCCCACCTCTGGTCTCTTAACGCCTTCCCCACCCCAGTAATTTGGAGAAGTCGGCGCCCCTGCGGTCAGGTATTTCCAGCCGCATACTGATATCCCCCGCATTGCGGTGAGGGGGCTCTCAAGGCAAACCGGGTCACTAGTTTTAGTAAAAACATTTTACGGAATCGTTTGCAGAAACTTCATGTGAATAAAGAAATAGCCAGAAATTTTTTATGGCAGCGTTGACAGAAGTATTAAAAGATAAGTAATTTTTGGTTGTTTATTACGTTTTCCAACCGTAGGTTGAAGAAGTGTATATACTACAGCTTTGTCCGTCTGTCCGCACGATAACTCGCGTAAAAATGGTTCAATTTCGATGAACTTTTAATATGTGGTAGGGGACCACTGGGGACGAACCCTAGTGAAAATGGGCGAAATGGGGACAAAGGTCAGGGCATAGGAGCGGGATCCATTCCATTGCCCTTATTGATCATAACGTGCGTAAAAATGGTTCGATTTCGATGAAATTTTAGTATGTGGTACGGAACCACCTTGGAATGAATTCTATTAAAAATGGACGAAATAGGGTCAAAGGTCAAGACATAGGAGTGAGATCCATTCAATTGCCCTCATGCGTCATAACTTACGTAAAAATGCTTCGATTGCGACAAAACTTTAGTATGTTGTTCCGAAGGTACACTGAACTAATTCTGTTGAATATCATCGAAATGGGGTCAAAGGTCAGGACACAGGAGCGAGATTTATTCCACAGCCATTATCCTCATAACTTGACTAAAAATTCTTCTATTGCGACAGAACTTTATCATGTTGTTTCGGAAGTATACTTAACCGGTTTTGTTGAATATCATCGAAATGAGGTCAAAGGTCAGGGAACAGGAGCGAGATTTATTCCACAGCCATTATCCTCATAACTTGAGTAATAACTTGAGTAACGATTTCTAGTATGTCGGAAAGCGTATCATAATCAATGCATTGCATGATTTTACTAACTTGTTTTCAGGGTTTAAATTTATAAAACCTGCATGACGGGAAAACGGTTATTTGAGAGGACCTGAGGCCCATTTTCACAGTCATAAGGATAGTTCCTATACATGTACATATTAGCAAGAGAATGTGAAAACAATCAAAGATGGAAACGGGTCAGCGGGCGACAATTTTTTGTGGGTCAAACGGGTCGGGTCAAGGTGTTCCTGACCCTGACACGCTTTCGACCCGGTTTTATTTACGTTTCATTTTTAAAAGAAAAAAAAATATTTCAAAGAAAAATGCGTACTGTGGAATTTTGAGCTCGATGCTGGTGCCAGCGGAGTGAAAAATGACTTGTCATACAAAAATATTGACGTCTATTTCTCAAGGCAACGAAGATTTCCACCGACCGACGATACGGCGGAGAGGCTAGACTCACCGATACCATATCGTAAAACGATACTTCCTTTGCGTTTGTTTTCAGTGCGATTGTCCGGAACAAGATACAGATAAACTCCTGTCACCTTCTTCTCTGGTGATTCACTCTCTCACACCCCGCGTGTCGCATTGTAAGACTGAGAGTTACTTTTCACATCGCATCTTTTGCATTCAGCATTCAGAGATTTTCGTTTGACGTGCTAATATACCCTTCCATTGCATGTCGTGTCGGAATTACTACCTTTTTTGTTAATATGGATTAATTTAATACTAAGAAGATTGAAAAAGGCGTCGCCGCCCCAGTGGCGCAGTGGTCTAAGCGATGGCTTCGGATCGTTCGTCCGAAAGCGGTCCGGGTTCGAATCCTGGTGAGGCAAGGATGTTGTGTTTGTCTTATGGCACTGGCTCTCCTCCCTTCCCTGGAACCAATGGCCCAAAATTAATTTTTACACTCACACACAAAAAAAAAAAAAAAACAAGAAAAAATCTCCTAAATATAAAATTTACTTTTTATAGCTGTAATAGCTTTTGTCTTAAGTTGTCCAAAGACTGATACATTGGTACCGTATAATCATCTGTACAATAAGTACCCGGTTTCTTACAGTAACACAATATACACAGTCGAGTCACATTATTGAGACCACCTCCTACTTTTGACGTTAACAGCCCGTAGCCAATGAAAGAAGGCACGTGTCGTGAGTAGGCTTGGAGGGTATATAAGGTGTGCTGTAGGCATTTTGAAAACATATAATTCATTGCTGACATGGATAAAAGGAGCGATTTATCAGATTTGCAAAAAGGGATAATTATCGGCTTTCGGGTCAAGGGTGGCAGTATTTCTGAAACAGCGCAGTTTGTGAACTGTTCACGTGCTGCTGTGGTTAAAGCGTATCGTGATTGGAGAAATGGCACCATTGCGAACAAGCGACGTGGGAACTGCGGAGCACCACGTGCCATTGGATGTGAGAGGTCAACGTCGGCTGCGAAGGTGTGTGAGGGCCGATCGACACGCTACAGTGGAGCAACTGACTGGCCGAATGAACCAGGGGGCTACCGGAAGTGTGTCTTAAACGATAGTTCACTGAACCCTGCTGCATATGGGGCTCCGATGCAGACGGATTGTCCTTGCACCTATGCTAACGAAGGTGCATCGGCAGAAAAGGCTTACATTTGCACGGCAGTATCGGAATTAGACCTCCGCTGATTGGCAAAGGATTGCCTTCTCCGATGAGTCACGTTTTCTGCTTCATCGAACGAATGGACGAAACATGGGAGAACAAACACTCTTCAACCATTGCTGGAAGAACACAAGCTAGTGGGGACAGCGTTATGATCTGGGGAATGTTTTCGTGGCATTCTCTGGGTCCACTCATACCTGTGGAAGGCACTATGGACCGAATTCGTTATGAATCCATTCTTGCAGACCACGTACCCCCATAGATGCTGATTGTCTTCCCTGGAGCGGATGGGATCTTCCACACGACAATGTGACATGTCACACTGCTAGAAAGGTCCGAGAGTGGTTGGAAGAGTACGATGAAGTACTTCATTGGCCCCCTAATTTCCCAGACTTAAACCCAATTCAACATCTGTGGGACCACCTCGATCGTGTTGTTCGCTGTATGAATCCTCCACCACGCACCATCCAGCAGCTGCCAGATGCACTGCAATCAGCATGGCTCCACATACCTGTGAACACCTTTCGGCACCTTATTGAGTCACTTCCAGTCCGTCTAGCTGCTGTCCGTGCTGCACAAGGCGGTTAATCTGGATATTAGCTGCTGGTCACAATAATGTGACTCGACCGTGTATAATAAGTAACTGGTGCACCAAATAGGAGAAAGGAGAAGAAAAATCCTGTGCCGTAATAAACAAAATCCATGCGATATGCTATCCATAGTATCCGATCTCCCTACGGGACTTCGAAATTCGGCAGACGATTGTAATTTAAAAGTTAATCAAACCTCAAGTATTCTCACCAAACGCTCCTATTACCGCTATTTTCTCGTCATACGGACCGGAAAAAGTCAGAATGGAGTTTTTCCGTTAATAATAAACAAAATCCATGCGATATGCTATCCATAGTATCCGATCTCCCTACGGGACTTCGAAATTCGGCAGACGATTGAAATTTAAAAGTTAATCAAACCTCAAGTATTCTCACCAAACGCTTCTATTACCGCTATTTTCTCGTCATACGGACCGGAAAAAGTCAGAATGGAGTTTTTCCGTTAATATACGGAGGAAATTGCGGAAAGGGTTCTGAAAATTCAGAATTTTCCGTTAACACATCTTTAAAACGGTAATTTACCGTCAATATAAGAAAGAAACTGCGGAAAGGTTTCTGAAAATTCAGAATTTTCCTTGGTATGAAAAATCAGTGAAATTCAGGTTTCTTTCCGTCATTTCACCGAAAAGGTTGTTGTGTTAGAAATCATCATCATCATTGTCAACCATTATCAATCCACTGCTGGACGAAGGTCTCCCCAAGTTTCCTTAACAACGGTCTGTCTTGTGCCAGTCTCCTCCATGTCACTCCCGCATACTTTCGAATTTCATCCACCCATCTCCCATGTGGTCTTCTTCTGGGTCTTTTCCTGTCCCTTGGAATCCAATCTAAAATTTCGGCTGTCCATCGATGGTCTGTCCTTCTGGCAGTATGTCCAGCCCATTGCCATTTCAGGGATTTAACTCTGATCATGATGTCTTCCACTCTTGTCATTTTTCGGATCCACGAGTTCCTCTTCTTATCTCTCCTGGTTACACCAAGCATAGTAGAGGAAAAGGGAGACTTCTATTGCAGGGACAGCCCCATAGACTTAACATTGGCTGTCCCCGTGGCTGCTCACGAAGCTGTCCCAAGGCTGCCCCAGCTGTCCACTTGTCAAAATTTTTGTCACGTGATCGTCCCCATGATGTGCTGCCCCCTAGCGGTGCTTCTTGGAACTTTCGATGGATCTTTGTTTTTGAGAGATGGCAACGACCGAGTGTGTAAAGGGGTGGACATAGGGGGATGTCAACTCGATGCTGATGTGCTTCCCCTAGCGGTGCTTCTTGGAACTTTCGATGGATCTTTGATTTTGAGGGATGGCAACTCGATGTGCTGCCTCCTAGCGGTGCTTCTTGGAACTTTTAATGGATCTTTGAGGGAGATTTATTGGACTTCGTCAAATTTTTGGAGGAAGTTTTTTTTTTTTTTTTTGTCTTTTCCATTATTTTTTGTTCCCTCGAATTTGTTTTATTAAACTTATATTTTTAGAGCTTCCGTGGGGTGTTAAGATTTTTTATAAACATTGCATTATTATTATTTTTTTTAATTTAGACGACGAAATGCCTCGATGGAAAAGATTTCGTTCCTATTGATTCATGTTCCGCTTCAGGAATGGTTCTCGTCAAAGGATTGGTTCTCTTCCCTGGTTACATGATCGTTATGGTCCATTCCTAACAAGGTGGTTGATTGACGTAGGGGTTTGAGATTCTCTCAGTTGAACTCGATCGGTCGAGGAGAGTGGTCGCCTTTTGGGTTTCTTGAAAAATTTATAATGGAATCGTCCATAGCATTGTACGATGAAAATCGCATCATCTTTAGGAAGAATGAAATGCCTGAAAATTGCTTTCCTTTAGGAGACGATCGATTCATTCGGATATTTTGTTTTGATGGAGAATTACAGATTCATGTCCGAAAATATATTTGCATCGGTGACTTATACGTTCCTACAGCTATGTGAATCACTTTAAAGGGTGTTGAATGGTTTGAACTTCTAGACAGCTTTGTCTTTCTGCGTGATGTTGTTAAAAGTCGCGAGCCCGCGAAATATGATTACGTTTCTAGTGGAAATATTACAGTGGCTCATCGTTTAGAACCGTTGACTCCTTTTATGAGAATGAATCCCCACTCTGTGGAATGCATAAGTCGAGATTTTCACCATGTATTGGATTTCACTCAGGAAAAAGTGGGTCAGGGATGGTGAAATTTTGAAATCTGAAATTTCTCTGTCCGGAGAACATTGGACTAAAGTGGTTGATAAGAAATCTACTATGTTAAGAGTCATACAACAGACGTTTCTTCGTTCCATTTCGTTTTCAGCTTTAATTAAGAAAGCCTTGGAAAAAAAAATAATTTGACTTTGGAAACATTACAAACACCAAAAGAAGAATTTCTGCGGAATGATGGCTCTTTTCTGCTTGAAGAAACTTTCGGGGACACAATGTATGACATGGTGGACATGAACGGATTGGAATTCTCCTACGACGACAATCAAATAAACATGACCAAAATTATTTTACAACTGGATTTTGAGAAAATAGCTTAACAGTATCGGAAATAACTCCCTCGGAATCGAAATACTAAAGTAGACGAAGCATTTCTGGACTCAGTTGACCTAAGTCATTACGTTGGAGAAATTTTAAGAAAAAGGGGAATATTGAAATCGTACACTGTGTTTTCTTTATGTGAAGAACAAAGTATTTCATAGTTTACTGCGTTTTTCTTTTTTTTTCAAAAGCGGCTTTAAATCTGAGATGAATTCTTTCAAGGTGTCTGATTAAATTATTTCGCTTTCCGTATTCCTCTCTCATTTTACGGAAAATTCAGCCTTGAAGAATTTCTTACCGAATATATTTTAGTTTTATTCTCTCAAGATATGAAAATTAATTATAATGAAATCCTTCCGTTTTTCTCAAAGAATTTACCTGAAAATAAGCCCTGAGCTGTAGTTCGCGTTGTCTGATTAAAGTCGATAGCGTTTCGTCACGAAATGACAAGATAAGGGTATAGTCACCGTGAAGCGCTGACGCATGGTGACACACCAACACGTGTTGTGATAAGGGTCATGCATTGGTCACAGTATGCAAAGGAAACGCTGAGTGAATTTTAGTTCTGTTCTAAGTTTGAATAAAGTAGGACGTCATCAAGTCTTTCAGATTCTGTTTCCATCAGCTGGCTAACGTTATTTTATTTTTTCCACATTTATTCATTGGGAAAGAAGCAGTATGAATCTTCCAGACGTTTCTGTTTCTTTCGCTAAGAAGCAGTGTGTCGGTTCCTCCAGCTGTTCAAATGCTTTGATTCCATCTGAAAATTGTGATGAGTTTTCATTCGTCTCCACTTGTGTTCTGGAGGTTCAACCTGGGAAAAGCTGTCCTATTGGATTCAGGCTGGAATGAATTCCAGAACATTATTTTCATTTAGGAGGAAATCTTTTTATGACTGTTTCCGTATTTTCTTCTGTAATCAAAGTTCATGTTAGGAAATTCAAGTGGACTGGTGAATTGTTAATGTAGTTTTTTCTTGTTTTTTTTTTAATTGGTAAGTGAGAAGGTGAGTTTGTGAATATTTATTGAAATATTATGCGTAAATATTTTTTAGTTTTAATGCATAAATTTTAAGAGTAATTATTATTTTTTTAAATTAAATTTTAAGGGAAATTATTTTTTTATGGAAATGAGTCAAAATATTAAGCTTTTCAAGAATTTTAAAGTAAAAGTGAGAATGTAAACTTCTTTTTTGAAATGTGTAAAACAGTAACAGGATGAATGCAATTGATTTAATGGGGAACTAATGCTTTTTTGCTAGACTTTTCTTAAGGATATTTGGGTATTGTTATTGGAGATGGGTCTGAGGTTTTTCATTAGGCAACCAATCGGGGCGGAATTCCGACTGGTCTGAGAGCAATGCTTTACAGTATTGAGCCGAAACCAGAGTACACGGCTTATTTTCGGGGAGTTTGAAATGTTTCTAACTGACTCGCTTCATTCTTTGGACTGTTTTAGTTTTCCCCGCTAGCCTGGGAAAACTAAAACAGTCTATGTTTTATAGCAATTTCCTTCCTTAGACATTTTTCCACATTTCAACCTCATCTATTTTCAAATTTCAGGAACTTGCTGTGACTGTTTTTACTGCATTCTGTTTTCTACCTGATTCGTTTTCAACTGAATCGAAGATAGACCTTTTAAAACATTTTCCTTGAACGAAAACGTGCTTCTTAAATTTCATAGTTCCCCATGTTATTCAATGGGAATTTCACTGTTTTTACTGAAACGTGTTTCATCAACACCGCCCCTAAGAAAATATGAAGTGTTCCATTTTTAACCGTAGGAAAGAATGAACTTTTCCGAAACGAATATTATCTGTTTTCAACTTTTCCGAAACGAACCTTATCTGTTTTCAACTTTTCCTAAAACGATCTTTGCAAACATCTTTCAATCAAAATTTAAACCCTTTTCAATATGAACTTAGGAATGCATTTAAAAAAAAAGAGAGAGAGAGAGAGAGAGAGAGAGAGAGATAGAGAGAGAGAGAGAGAGAAAATCAACTCAAAAGAATAATACTTCATGAAAAATTAGATTAAGAAAAGAAGTTTTAAGTTACATAGGTAAAAACAAGAAACGAATGACGATATGAAGTAGAAAAAGAATAAAGTTTACATGAGGAAATATAGAATTTGATGCGAAAAGAGCCACTTAATGCTTTGAACAGGGGAAACTTGTTTCAGTAAAAAAATTCTTTGTCTTATGATTTCTTTAAGAAAACTGACATTTTCAGTACATTTATGCTTTTCTATGAAAGTTTTTCTCAAAGGACTCCATTAAGTTGATCTCAAGTCTTTGAAGTGAATGGGATGAAAAATAACATGTCTATGTGTTATGAGAAAATGAAAGAATTTCCTTAAGACAGCGTGAAGTGAATTGAACATCAAGCAGTTGTATGATGTTTTACTATCGTAATATGTACATACATTTTGGGAAAATATCTTCTAAAATTAGAGGGAAAAATAACTGAATATTAAAAAAAAAAAAAACCAAAAAAACAAAAACAGCTCCTTAGATTTACAAAGATCGTTTTAGGAAAAGTTGAAAACAGATAAGGTTCGTTTCGGAAAAGTTGAAAACAGATAATGTTCGTTTCGGAAAAGTTCATTCTTTCCTAGGGTTAAAAATAAACACTTCATATTTTCTTAGGGGCGGTTTTGATGAAACACGTTTCAGTAAAAACAGTGAAATTCCCATTGAATAACATGGGGAACTATGAAATTTAAGAAGCACGTTTTCGTTCAAGGAAAATATTTTAAAAGGTCTATTTTCGATTCAGTTAAAAACGAATCGGGTAGAAAACAGAATGCAGTAAAAACAGTCACAGCAAGTTCCTGAAAGTTGAAAATAGATGAGGTTGAAATGTGGAAAAATGTCTAAGGAAGGAAATTGTTATAAAACACAGACTGTTTTAGTTTCCGCAGGCTAGCGGGGTCTTCAGTGAGAGCGCTTCTTCTTTTTCAACCCAAAGAATGAAGCAAGTCAGTTTGAAACATTTCAAACAACCCGAAAATAAGCCGTGTACTCTGGTTTCGGCTCAATACTGTAAAGCATTGCTCTCAGACCAGTCGGAATTCCGCCCTGATTAGTTGCCTAATGGAAAACCTCAGACCCATCTCCAATAACAATACCCAAATATTCTTAAGAAAAGTCTAGCAAAAAAGCACTAGTTCCTCATTAAATCAATTGCATTCATCCTGTTACTGTTTTACACATTTCAAAAAGAAGTTTACATTCTCACTTTTACTTTAAAATTCTTGAAAAGCTTAATATTTTGACTCATTTCCATAAAAAAATAATTTCCCTTAAAATTTAATTTAAAAAAATAATAATTACTCTTAAAATTTATGCCTTAAAACTAAAAAATATTTAAGCATAATATTTCAATATTTCAATAAATAATAAATATTCACAAACTCACCTTCTCACTTGCCAGTTAAAAAAAAAAAAAACTACATTAACAATTCACCAGTCCACTTGAATTCCCTAACCTGAACTTTGATTACAGAAGAAAATACGGAAACAGTCATAAAAAGATTTCCTCCTAAATGAAAATAATGTTCTGGAATTGTTTCCAGCCTGAATCCAATAGGACAGCTTTTCTCAGGTTGAACCTCCAGAACACAAGTGGAGACGAATGAAAACTCATCACAATTTTCAGATGGAATCAAAGCATTTGAACAGCTGTGGGAACCGACACACTGCTTCTTAGCGAAAGAAACAGAAACGTCTGGAAGATTCATACTGCTTCTTTCCCAATGAATAAATGTGGAAAAAATAAAATAACGTTAGCCAGCGGATGGAAACAGAATTTGAAAGACTTGATGACGTCCTACTTCATTCAAACTTAGAACAGAACTAAAATTCACACAGCGTTTCCTTTGCATACTGTGACCAATGCATGACCTTATCACAACACGTGTTGGTGTGTCACCATGCGTCAGCGCTTCACGGTGACTATACCCTTATCTTGTCATTTCGTGACGAAACGCTATCGACTCTAATCAGACAACGCGAACTACAGCTCAGGGCTTATTTTCAGGTAAATTCTTAAAGAAAAACGGAAGGATTTCATTATAATTAATTTTCATATCTTGAGAGAATAAAACTAAATTATATTCGGTAAGAAATTCTTCAAGGCTGAATTTTCCGTAAAATGAGAGAGGAATACGGAAAGCGAAATAATTTAATCAGACACCTTGAAAGAATTCATCTCAGATTTAAAGCCGCTTTTGAAAAAAAAACCAAAAAAAAAAAACCGCAGTAAACTATGAAATACTTTGTTCTTCACATAAAGAAAACACAGTGTACGATTTCAATATTCCCCTTTTTCTTAAAATTTCTCCAACGTAATGACTTAGGTCAACTGAGTCCAGAAATGCTTCGTCTACTTTAGTATTTCGATTCCGAGGGAGTTATTTCCGATACTGTTAAGCTATTTTCTCAAAATCCAGTTGTAAAATAATTTTGTTCATGTTTATTTGATTGTCGTCGTAGGAGAATTCCAATCCGTTCATGTCCACCATGTCATACATTGTGTCCCCGAAAGTTTCTTCAAGCAGAAAAGAGCCATCATTCCACAGAAATTCTTCTTTTGGTGTTTGTAATGTTTCCAAAGTCAAATTATTTTTTTCCAAGGCTTTCTTAATTAAAGCTGAAAACGAAATGGAACGAAGAAACGTTTGTAGTATGACTCTTAACATAGTAGATTTCTTATCAACCACTTTAGTCCAATGTTCTCCGGACAGAGAAATTTCAGATTTCAAAATTTCACCATCCCTGACCCACTTTTTCCTGAGTGAAATCCAATACATGGTGAAAATCTCGACTTATGCATTCCACAGAGTGGGGATTCATTCTCATAAAAGGAGTCAACGGTTCTAAACGATGAGCCACTGTAAAATTTCCACTGGAAACGTAATCATATTTCGCGGGCTCGCGACTTATTTAACATCATCACGCAGAAAGACAAAGCTGTCTAGAAGTTCAAACCATTCAACACCCTTCAAAGCGATTCCCATAGCTGTAGGAGCGTATAAGTCACCGATGCAAATATATTTTCGTACATGAATCTGTAATTCTCCATCAAAACAAAATATCCGAATGAATCGATCGTCTCCTAAAGGAAAGCAATTTTCAGCCATTTCATTCTTCCTAAAGATGATGCGATTTTCATCGTATAATGCTATGGACGATTCTATTATAATTTTTTTAAGAAACCCAAAAGGCGACCACTCTCCTCGACCGATCGAGTTCAACTGAGAGAATCTTAAACCCCTACGTCAATCAACCACCTTGTTAGGAATGGACCATAACGATCATGTGACCAGGGAAGAGAACCAATCCTTTGACGAGAACCATTCCTGAAGCGGAACATGAATCAATAGGAACGAAATCTTTTCCATCGAGGCATTTCGTCGTCTAAATTAAAAAAAAAAAAATAATGCAACGTTTATAAAAAATCCTAACACCCCACGGAAGCTCTAAAAATATAAGTTTAATAAAACAAATCCGAGGAAACAAAAAAATATTGGGAAGGACAAAAAAAAAAAAAACCTTCCTCCAAAAATTTTACAAAGTCCAATAAATCTCCCTCAAAGATCCATTAAAAGTTCCAAGAAGCACCGCAAGGGGGGCAGCACATCGAGTTGACATCCCGTATATCCGCCCCCTTTCCCACTCGGTCGTTGCCATCCCTCAAAATCAAAGATCCATCGAAAGTTCCAAGAAGCACCGCTAGGGACATCAGCACATCAGCATCGAGTTGACAGCCCCTATGTCCACCCCTTTACACACTCGGTCGTTGCCATCTCTCAAAAACAAAGATCCATCGAAAGTTCCAAGAAGCACCGCTAGGGGGCAGCACATCATGGGGACGATCACGTGACATAAATTCTGACAAGGGGACAGCTTCGTGAGCAGCCACGGGGACAGCCAATGTTAAGTCTATGGGGAGCTGTCCCTGCAATAGAAAAGTCTCCATTTTCCTCTATTATTCGCCATTCCGGAGACATTTTAGGATACCGAACCAAATTTTAATAAATTCAGGCTATGATGAAAAAGGAAGTTTCGTTTCTTTTTATGCTACAAATATTTCTCCAATTATATTTTTTTCAATATTTGTTCAAATGGTACTAGTTTTAGTTTATTTTGTTAAAAAGTGTATATTACAACGCATGGTATTCTTCAAAATATAATAAGTAGACTAATTATACCTAATTGTCTGGGAATCGTGATTCAGGATCAAGAGTACGTTGAATGCATTTTAATAGATGAAAATTTCAAGCCCACGGACTCCCTCCTTTAGCTGAAGAAAGTTTGTTATTCCTGAAATGTTTGAAGAAGTAATAACTATATCAGAGATGCATGTAGAATTTTTCTTTGGGGAGGGGGGGGACGAAAATAGGAAGTTTTTGAAATCCACCATCTAGAACAAAATCAAAGTTAATGAAAAACTGGAAAAATTAAAGCATTTTTTTTTCATTGTAAGTCAATACATTTTTATTAAATTAAGGCATTTTTTGTAATGTAAGTTGCATTTTAACCAAAAATAAAAAAAAGAGGCACATTTTCCGGGGGAGGAGGGGGGCAAGGCCCTCTCTAAATGCGCCTCTTTGCTAGATATAAAGTAATTACTTCTAAAAATATAGTAGTTAAAATTTTATATATATATATATATAGTAAATGGAAAACTTGCCCCCCTCTAGGGTTCCATTTGCCCCCGAGGCCAAGAAGTCCTAAAAGAAACCCTGATCGTGGGGGCTATTTAGAACGCCCCTGTATGTATTCAGTTGTTAAAATCTTAACCTTGACCACAATAACATTTCTCCTTGGCTCCGCAACACAAATAATACAAAATTTGAAGGATCCATAGAAAACCATGACAAGGTCTTTTCAACATGAAATCCAAGGCAGTTGCATTGGCTATCAGAACACACCTGTACGTATGTTGTTAAAATCTTACTTTTACCGTTGTCATTTCTTCTCCTTGACTACGCAGCACAAATACCAAATTTGAAGCATCCAAAGAAAAACATCACGAGGCCTTTTTACCATGAATTCCAAGGCAGTGGCTATCAAAACGCCCGTATGTATTTAGTTGTTAAAATCTTACCTTTACTGCTGTATCATTCCTCCTTGACTAGGCAGCACAAGAAAAAATACAAAATTTGAAGCATCCAAAGAAAAACATCACGAGGCCTTTTTACCATGAATTCCAAGGCAGTTGCAGTGGCTATCAGAACGCTCCTGATGTACTTATAGTTGTTAAAATCTTACCTTTACTGCTGTGTCATTAATCCTTGACTAAACAGCACAAATAATACAAAATTTGAAGCATCCAGAGAAAAACAACACCAGGTCTTTATACTCGTATCATGTATTCCGACTCTAAGATACACGAAGACGTAAACGTAAAACATTAACTACAGAAAACAAGGATATTGAATCTCTTCAACACGTCTTTTCTTATCGCTGTTCTTTCATATTCTGTTCAACTTGCTCAACGTACGAACTCTTCGTGCTTTTGTTTCGGTTTCGATTCTAAAGTTCAACATACAAACAGCCTCTTTCGCCATCTACATCTACGCTGAGCTGCTTGGCACAGTCCAAATTCCAACAGAGTATGCAAGATCCTGAAGCCACCCGGAAATGAAATCCTGGTTACGTGAGGGATCACACCATCGGCGCCGGCTTCTCAGAAATATGATACTTGCTGAAGATCGTTAGGTCAAATTCAAGCAGAATCGTCAATATTCTCTAGATGAAGAGCACGAATTTAGGAAAAAGAGGAGACGCTGTCTCCAACTCTTCCCATGCTAGCAAAGTGAAGCCGAGTTTATACGCTTCCGCGGTGAAAGTAGTACCGCCAGCTTTGGCGTGGTTACCCTAAAGATGTAAAAGCAGTTTTCCGTAGGACAGCATTAGTGGGAGCCTGTTCGTGTTCTTAGGATTTTACATTGTCTTAAAGTATAAGCGAAATGGAAAAGCAGTGGAATAGGTTTAATAAACTATTAGGCTTACATTGAAAGGAATTTTAGTACAAAAACTTAAATTTTCATGGAGGAAAAGAGATCTAAAAAAGCGTCTTCGTAACGACTGAGATGTATGTAAACTGACGATTTAAAATGTGTTTAGATTAAACGCAATTTTATAAAGCGTTTAAAATCTTTCTCTGTCTTAGCGGATTATCGTAAAATATTGTTTATCATAGAAATAGTAACAGTCGAACTTCAGATAATTTGTATTATGAGTGAATTTTTCAAAAGATCGCGCTTTAAAGAAAGGGAACACTTTTGCCCTGTTGTTAGGAAGAAAATTAAAGTAAACAACGACATTCCACGTATGTTTTACTTGAAGAGCAATTGCGAGTGATCTTAAGCAAAAATAAACAAGGGGGGGGATATTCTCATTGATCATTATTATTTAAAAAAAAAGTTCATGCAATATCTAGATTTTATTTCCAAGCCTTTATAGAAAAAATGGGGAATCTGAGAGCTTGTTGAAAGAAATTAAAAAAAATTAGACGCAAAATATGACGTTGCTGTACTTTCATTATATTTTTCATAATTCCTTTAAGCACTTGACTGATTTTAGTTTCTTCTAATGGAGGTAGGAAATTCCTACTGGTTTGGTTAGAACTGTGGTGGGCTTCAAAAGATATGAATGTAAATAATTTTAAAACTACAGGGAATGCAATAGCCTGACGGAAAAAAAATCCCAACACCACGAAAAAATAGTTGTAGAGGAATGAAATGGCGGCAATACATTTGTATAGGTAACATATTTAATCGATTAAGGTTTCAAGATCACAGCTTAATGTAAGCGCGAGAAGAGCCATTTTAAATGTGAAATGCTGGTGCATTAATAACCGGTGTAACCGCCAGAATGTTGAATGCAAGCACGCAAACGTTCATGCATTGTGTCGAACAGGTGCTGGATGTCAGTTTGTGGGATGGAGTTCCATGCCTGTTGCACTTGGTCGGTCAATACAGGGATGGTTAATGCTGGTTGGGGGTGACGCTGGAGTTGTCGTCCAATGATGTCCCATACGTGCTCGATTGGTGAAAGATCTGATGATCTAGCAGGCCACGGCAAAATGTCGACACTCTGTAGAGCATGTTGGGTTACAACAGCGGTATGCGGGCGGCGAGCGTTATCCTGTTGGAAAACACCCCCTGGAATGCTGTTCATGAATGGCAGCACAACAGGTTGAATCACCAGACCGACGTACAACTGTGCCGTCAGGGTGCGTGGGATAACCACGAGAGTGCTCCTGCTGTCATAGGAAATTGCTCCCCAGACCATAACTCCAGGTGTAGGTCCAGTGTGTCTCGGCCGCATACAGGTTGGTTGCAGGGGCTCACCTGGCCTCCTTCTTACCAACACACGGCCATCACTGGCACCTAGGCAGAACCGGCTTTCATCAGAAAACACAACAGATCTCCACTCCGCCCTCCAATGAGCTCTAGCTTGACACCACTGACGTCGCAAACGGCAGTGGTTTGGAGTAAGTGGAATGCAAGCTACAGGGCGTCTGGCTCGGAGATGCCCTTCAAATAACCGATTTGTAACAGTTCGTTGTGTCACTGTGGTGGCAACTGCAGCTCAAATTGCTGCCGCAGACGCAGTACGATGCGCCACGGCCATACGCCATACACGGCGGTCTTCCCTCTCAGTAGTGCCACGTGGCCGGCCGGAACCCGGTCTTCTTGAGGCAGTACCTTCCCTTGACCATCGCTGCCAACAATCATGCACAGTGGCTACATTCCTGCCAAGTCGTTCTGCAATATTGCGGAAAGAAAATCCACCTTCTCGTAGCCTTATTACACGACCTTGTTCAAACTCCGTGAGCTGTTGATAAGGGCTTCTTCGTCTTCTTAAAGGCATTCTTGACTAACATCAACACACTACGTCGACTCTCAACGATAACTAACGCTCACGAACGTTACAGCGCGTATTTACAGCAAACCTGCTTTGCATGTTCCGAGGGGCGCTACTAGCGCCACACGTATGCGATGAGCGCGAATTTGCATAGACGTCATCTTACAGATGTACTCTCACCGACTACCAAATTTCGTTTATCTAACACAACCCCTTCTTGGTGTTGGGAATTTTTTTTCCGGCAGTGTAGGAAGGGAACTTTTTTCAGGGGCGGGGGTGGGGTATCTTTTTAAAAGGGTGCAGTTTCAAAATATAGCAAGAAAATATACAATTTATTAGTTTGTGGAAATAGGATTTACCAGTCTTGCTGATAGTAAAGGAAATCTGAGTTGATAAAATGTCTTGGTAAAATCAGATTTACAAAAGCAGCAGAAATAATTCCCACTGTAAGATCTCTTTAAAAATAAATCCAACTGCATTCAAAATATTATACTGCTAATACAAATCACTATTAACAGAGACACTTTCATAATGTAATAAGTCAATAGCTTTTAAGTAGTAATTAAAACAGACGTGTGTATATAATGAGGATTTTTAATTTGGTTTTTGAAATATATGTATACCATTTATGAGCAAGGTTACATTTATTAATAAACAATTCACTGAGGGTAAATACTGCTGTTTGTTACTAGCACAACATATGTTCAAGAATAAGAAAATCTGATCACATAAGGTGTCGTTAATCATCACACTGATTTATTTTTTTCGAAGCCCTGAAGAAGGGATTCCCATTTTTCCTATCTCGCCGTGTCGAAAGAACATCACATCATTGCGAGAAACTTAACAGCGCTAATGTGAAAACACAGTCTTGTCCACACCGGGCATCGAACCAGGGTCCCCTCACTCCGGAGTAAGTCGCTCTCCCAACTGAGTTACGCGGACATGTGCTCTCATTGACATCTGCCTTTATCTCATGTGCGTCCTGCGGGGTAGGCACGTCACAACTTACACATGATGAAGTAACTATGAAAATTAGTTATTGAAAAAAAAAAGTTAAATTCAAAAATTCACGGTTTTTCCAGGTGATGCAATATTTTTTTCATACCACTGTACCTGAAGAACGATATCCGCACCTTGTTGAATTTATGCCACATCGAATCAAGGCTGTTTTTAATGCCAAGGGCGTCCCAATACGTTATTAGGCAGATGTCCCTAATATGTACTACTTCACTGCATATATACAGACACAATATGTAGACAAAACCATTCAGACACCTCCATACATACAAGAAAATAAACGTGCATTTGCAGAACCGGAAGCGCACGCGAGGATTGTGTTAGGTGCTGTATATACAGTATGGAAAGCGTTGGCACACCTGAACTGACGGCCTTTGAAGGGGGCAAGGTGGTTACAGATGTCACTTGAGCAAGCAATCAGCGTGAAGCATCGTCGCTCATTGGGTATGAACAAAAGTCCACAGTCTCTGATATTCTTCATCGACAGACAGCAGACGGTGTGTGCCTGTGTGTGATGAGGAACTGCCGGTTTGGGAAATGAAGTGATCCAAGTGAAACATTAATTGAAACTGGAAAGGAAATGCTGTAATGATTGCTAATACCTATTTTTAAAACCATCTGGGTGGATTGTACACTTGGAAAAGCCGAGAGGCTAACACAAACACACACACGTGGAAACATGTCAAGTTAAACGCTGTCTTTGTACGTTAAATTAAACCAATATGTTCCAATTGCAGAATTAAAATACGAGATTTATTTACAATTAGAGCACAATGATTAAAAACTACTTGGCCGCCCCAGTGGCGCAGTGGTCTAAGGCGCTGGCCTCTGATCATTCGTCCGTAAGGGGTCCGGGTTCGAATCTCGGTGAGGCATGGATGGTGTGTTTGTCTTACGGCACTGGCTCTCTCCCTTCCCTGGAACCAGTGACCCTAAATTAGGGACGGGCGACTGCTTATAGCATATGGAGTTGCTCACGGCGGTCGTTAAACCTCCAATCAAAAAAAAAAAAAACTACTTGCCAGGTCTTTCAGGACCAACTGTACTCCCATCATCAGAAAGATTGTCACAGAGATATAGTGGGGGTTGGTACAGTGGCGTAACTACCATCCCGAAGGAGCGCACTGCAGCTGCCAGTTACAGTTTTATAAAAAAATTCGAACACGCACAATAATTACCCCAATTATTTATATTTTGCTTTAAGATATATACTTAGCTTTGCCTAAATAAATGCCTAGTTTCATTTTTAAAACACTGAATGCCCTATAGATTGAAAGTGTTCAGCTCTTTGACTTCGGGCTGGAATACGATTTCTCTGCAATGGATTGTAGATAATACGATCGCTCCCCATTCGCCCTCTCTCTGCGCTTCTGAGGAAAAGCGCCTGCCCCGCAGGACGCACATGAGATAAAGGCAGATAGCAGTGAGAGCACATGCCAGTGTAGATGCATAGCACTCGGAGCGCGGGAGCCGACGATGAAAATCAAGACTGTTGCTAGGACGCACATGAGATAAAGGCAGATAGCAGTGAGAGCACATGGCAGTGTAGTATAGTGGATAGCACTCGGAGCTCCGGAGCCGTCGATGAAAATCAAGACTGTTGCCAGGACGCACAGGAGATAAAGGCAGATAGCAGTGAGAGCACATGCCAGTGTAGTATAGTGCATAGCACTCGGTGCTCCGGAGCCGTCGAGGAAAATCAAGACTGTTGCCAGGATGCACATGAGATAAAGGCAGATAGCAGTGAGAGCACAGACAGTGTAGTATAGTGGATAGCACTCGGAGCTCCGGAGCCGTCGATGAAAATCAAGACTGTTGCCAGGACGCACATGAGATAAAGGCAGATAGCAGTGAGAGCACATGCCAGTGTAGTATAGTGCATAGCACTCGGAGCTCCGGAGCCGTCGATGAAAATCAAGACTGTTGCCAGGACGCACACGAGATAAAGGCAGATAGAAGTGAGAGCACATGACAGTGTAGTATAGTGGATAGCACTCGGAGCTGTGGAGCCGTCGATGAAAATCAAGACTGTTGCCAGGACGCACATGAGATAAAGGCAGATAGCAGTGAGAGCACAGACAGTGTAGTATAGTGGATAGCACTCGGAGCTCCGGAGCCGAGAGTTGCAGGTTCGAGAAATTTATTTACTGTTAGTTGTTTCGACGTGAGCGATGCGTGCAAATTGTCGAGCTGACGGCAATACTCATTGGCGGTCATAGTGGTGCTGTTTGGCAGCAGCTAAAAAAACAAACAAACAAAAAAAAAACCCCCACCACACGCCGCATATCTCACCAAACAGGCAGCAGGTTCTTACGTGGGTGTGAGCCGGCTTTGGGGGTCGGCATGGGCTGGGTCCAGAAACTGTTTCTGGGCGATGACATTGTCATACAGGACCCATTTCTCATAACCTGTCACAATGCGGTCTAAGAACGGTTCAACTTGGTCACGTGCAAGCAAGGAAATGCATGCACTCGTGCGATTTGCTTTCTGCTCAACTGTGAGCCGATGGCGTACCCAAACTTCCCTCTTGTGCATCCTCCCAAGTTGACGCAGGTGCGTAATAATGCGCGTGTGGTTAGCCCGCAGCTGTTCGGCCAACTCCCGCATGTTCGGCCAACTCCCGCATGTTCATACGTGGGTCGGTCTCCACACAAAAGTCTTCAGAATGTCCGTATCCACCGTTGCGGGTCTTCCGGCTTTGGGACTGTCTGATATTTCAAAATTTCCCTCTCGAAACAGTTCGAACCAACGACAGCACTGACCATGTGACATGGCATTGGGCTACCCACTGGTAATGTTCCTTACAGCACTTGCGGGGGGGGTGCTACTGCAACGAAACTTATATAGAACATTTTCAAAATTGGAGCATGCCCAGTCGGGTATGCTTTCCAAAAAAATACATACCCGAACCAAAATTTTGCATGCCTGAACACACATGCGCACGCTAGCACACGCACAGACATCATGTGCATAGTGTACTATTTTTTCTAAACATTTCAGAAACAATGTAAGAAACAAAGTACTTTCACTGCATTTCATAAATTGTTTTGCTACCTCAGAGACTAATAAATGTTTGTTGTGTTTTAATATTTATATTATGCCTATTCTCTTGGAAGTGTTAGGGCTCTCAATCCTGAATTGGTTAGATTAATTTCTTATGCTTAAGGCCCAATTAGAATTCTTTCAAAATTACAAAATCTCAGCGAAATCTAGACAGTCGAAAACATTGCAGCACACGGCGGACCCTTTGATTCCCCAAACGAAAATCTGCTGGGTGAATCACAACGCCCCCGTCAGTGGATCCTGAAGCTGCGTCAGCCCTAAATCAGGGAACCGCATAGTCAGCATCCACTTGACACCCCTTTGGATGCCAATATTACGTCGGGTGAACCGATATAGGAACCCGCTCGATAATATCTGCAAAAAATATGGTCGCCCCTCAATTATTTCGAAAGCATTACGGAAGTTTCTTTTTTGTACACATCTGTAATTGGGGGAAATTTTCACACATTAAGAATTCGGTTGAACCATGATTTTCGATGACACTATTTTGCCCACTACTTCGATATAATTTCAACAAGCTGAACCCAAACGGGGGGGGGTTGAGATTAAAGCAGAACTGAACTGGTATCTGTTTTTCAACCATGCATTTTTACATTTTCTTGTTACCACTGATTCGTCCATGAATCATGGGATACGCACTTTATTACGGTGGGGATATTTTAATGCTTTCCTCATGATATTTTGGGAATGTTTTCTCCTGGGTATTTTTATTCGGCCACCCATAGTGAAATCCTAGATGTGCCACTAATACTGGGGCCCCAAAATACTGTCGTCGCCCCGGTGGCGCAGTGTTCTAAGCGATGGCCTCTGATCATTCGTCCGCAAGGGGTCCGGGTTCGAATCCCGGTGAGGCATGGATGTTGTGTTTGTCTTACGGCACTGGCTCTCTCCCTTCCCTGGAACTAGTGACCCTAAATTAGGGACGGGCGAATGCTTATAGCCCATTGAGTTGCGCACAGTGGTCGTTAAACCTCCAATAATAAAAAAAAAAATACTGTCCAGCCCCCTTGCCACCTGTCTCCTTAAATGTGCTCTGCTTGATGGCATTGTTTCTCACTTCAAAACAACAGCAAAAAATGAATCATTTAATTAAGAAACATCATTTTAATTATATATTGTACGTACGTATTTAATATGAAGTTTTTAGTATTGTGACCCTAGTTTAACCCTTTAACGACTATAACGCCCAGAACGCCAGTACGTACAAACGGCCATAGCCACCCGAAACTCCTATCTAGAGTGAGTCAGATTTCCTACCCTTGCTTGTTCACATTTTTTCGACCTATGAGGGACCAGCAGAAGTCGGATGTAGGTAAAAATACCCCCGAAGAAAATACCCCTGAAAACTGAAAAGCGAAAAAAATACCCCCGTAGAAAATACCCCTGAAAACTAAAAAGCGGGAAAAATACCCTCGGAAGAAATACCCCCAGAACAAACGGTTCACTGTAAACAGCCACACAGGAACACTGATGTGTGGCAATGTTCCGGTGTGGCAATTTACAGGCAACCCTGCTACACATCTTTCAGCAAATTGGCCACAAAAGTTCAGGGGGGCTATACAGATTGCCGTTTCTGGGCCTATATTGAGAACTGAATTGGGAATTCCATGCGAATTTCGCGAAAACGTTCCATGTAAGCCAAGCGAGAATTGTACTTTAATTTGAAGAAATAAATTGCCGAGGATCCGAGGTACACTTGCTTGGGAGGGGTGGGGGCTCTACCCCCATCTTACATAATAATATATTCTGGGCCGCTCGAGCCTGTCAGTGTATCCAGGAAGTTCCCCATTGAAGTGTCCGCGAGTTGGGGGGGGCTTTCCCCAAAAATGTTAAAATGGACGTAGAGCTGTAAACATCAGTACCATGCTTTACATAATGATACACGACCATGAATTTTCAGGAGGGTTGGGTGAACCCCCACCCCCACCCCCAGTTTCTAAGAGCTATTCAGGAGTAACATCGAGGATACACTGGCCGATTCTAGAGGTCCAGAATATAAAATTACGGAAGTTGGGGGTAGAGCCCTCCAAACCAAGCACCTCGTATCCCTTTTACAGACTTCACCAAATTTCTGGGGGAGGGGGAAGGGCATACATAGTGTGCCATTAAACACAACACTGAGCATAGAAATTGCGAGTAAATCCCTTACCTTGAATACTTGTCTGCGCTCTTAGAAACTTGAGGGAGGGTGAATTCACCCCACCCTCCTGAAAATTCATGGTCGTGTACAGAATCATTAAACAAAGCAAGGTTCAAGCTCTACGTCCATTTCAACATTTTGGGGGAAAGCCCCCTCCCAAAGCTCACGGACTTCGCGGATACTTTAAGGGGAACTTCCTGGAAACACTGACAGACTCCAGCGGCCCAGAATATAATATTACGGAAGTTCGGGGTAGAGCCCCCCCCAATCCAAGTGTACCTCGGATCCTCGGCAATTTATTTCTTCAAATTAAAGTACAATTCTCGCGTGGCTTACATGGATACATGGAACGTTTTCGCGAAATTCGTTTGGAGTTCCCAATTCAGTTCTCAATATAGGCCCAGAAACGCCAATCTTTATAGCCCCCCCCCCTTTGAACTTGTGTGGCCAAGTTGCTAAAAGATGTGTGGCAGGGTTGCCGGTAAATTGCCACACCGGAACACTGCCACAGATCAGTGTTCCTCTGTGGCAGTTTACAGTGAACCGTTTGTTCTGGGGCATTTCCTCCTGGGGTATTTTTTCCGGGGGCATTTTTACCGCTTTTCAGTTTTCAGGGGTATTTTCTCCGGGGGTATTTTTACCGTTTACCGCAGAAGTCACCCTCAGTCAATATTATTGTTATTCAACAAACAGTTTTGGGCGTTATCCCGAATTGCGGACACCTCTCAATAGCGGACAAATGTGGAAATTGCACGGTGTCCTCTATTAGAGAAAGCTTTTTTTTGAAACTGCAACTAGAGAATATTAAAGAAAATATTTACAGGAATCTCGAGTCCCCTGTCCTGCATGACCCTACGCTACGTCACTAATCTCACAAAATGATCAGGTAGCATCTACACTGACGGAAAAAAATCCCAACACCAAGAAGGGGTTGTGTTAGATAAACGACAGTTGGTAGGCGGAGAGAGTACATCTGTAAGATAACGTCTATGCAAATTTCGCTCTCGGCGCATACCTGTGGCGCTAATAGCGCCCCTCAGAACACGCAAAGCAGGTTTGCTGTAAATACGCGCTGTAACGTTCGTGAGCGTTAGTTATCGTTGAGATTCGACGTAGTGTGTTGATGTTAGTCAAGAATGCCTTTAAGATGACGAAGAAGCCATTATCAACAGCTCACGGAGTTTGAACGAGGTCGTGTAATAGGGCTACGAGAAGGTGGATTTTCTTTCCGCAATATTGCAGAACGACTTGGCAGGAATGTAGCCACTGTGCATGATTGTTGGCAGCGGTGGTCAAGGGAAGGTACTGCCTCAAGAAGACCGGGTTCCGGCCGGCCACGTGGCACTACTGAGAGGGAAGACCGCCGTGTATGGCGTATGGCCGTGGCGCATCGTACTGCGTCTGCGGCTGCAATTCGAGCTGCAGTTGCCACCACAGTGACACAACGAACTGTTACAAATCGGTTACTTGAAGGACAGCTCCGAGCCAGACGCCCTGTAGCGTGCATTCCACTTACTCCAAACCACTGCCGTTTGCGACGTCAGTGGTGTCAAGCTAGAGCTCATTGGAGGACGGAGTGGAGATCTGTTGTGTTTTCTGATGAAAGCCGGTTCTGCCTGGGTGCCAGTGATGGCCGTGTGTTGGTTAGAATGAGGCCAGTTGAGCGCCTGCAACCAATCTGTCTGCGGCCGAGACAAACTGGACCTACACCTGGAGTTATGGTCTGGGGAGCAATTTCCTATGACAGCAGGAGCACTCTCGTGGTTATCCCACGCACCCTGACGGCACAGTTGTACGTCGGTCTGGTGATTCAACCTGTTGTGATGCCATTCATGAACAGCATTCCAGGGGTGTTTTCCAACAGGATAACGCTCGCCCGCATACCGCTGTTGTAACCCAACATGCTCTACAGAGTGTCGACATGTTGCCGTGGCCTGCTAGATCACCAGATCTTTCAACAATCGAGCACGTATGGTACATCATTGGACGACAACTCCAGCGTCACCCCCAACCAGCATTAACCGTCCCTGTATTGACCGACCAAGTGCAACAGCATGGGAATCCCACAAACTGACATCCAGCACCTGTACGACACAATGCATGAACATTTGCGTGCTTGCATTCAACATTCTGGTGGTTACACCGGTTATTAATGTACCAGCATTTCACATTTAAAATGGCTCTTCTCGCGCTTACATTAAGCTGTGATCTTGAAACCTTAATCGATTAAATATGTTACCTATACAAATGTATTGCCGCCATTTCATTCCTCTACAACTATTTTTTCGTGGTGTTGGGATTTTTTTCCGTCAGTGTATATGCGTTAAAGTGCGGCCAACTGAACAACCAAATAGCACGTGAATCACAAACCACAACTCAGGCGACTACCGCATTCAGAACGAAGTGCGTTTTTCGACACTCACGCGTTTTTCTTTCCAAGCGACTGTTTCGTTTCCCCTTCTCACCTCCCCTAGCAACCTACCCCAAGGGGAGGAACAGAAGCTGCCTTGGGGAGGGGACGAGAGGCCAAGGAGCGGCAAGGAAGAGGAAAGGGGCGCGGGGGAGAGAGTGAATGTGTTTGTTGGCAAGTTGGACGCTTCCACTTTCTGGCTGCCCGTGAGCACTCGATACAGCCGGAGGCCCTCGACGGCATCTCTTTCGTTGTTGTAACTGTCAGACCACTTCCCTTCAGTGAATAATCATTCCTTTTTTACAATAACCTCTCTGTCACTTTGAATTAACGCTCACTCCACTATCCCAGAGTATGTGCAGTAGTAACGACGTTTACGACGTCGTCGTAAGTCGTAGAGGGCCATTAAATGGCTATAATTACAATTATTTTATTGCACACATTTAAAATTTACAGTTATATGAAAATGCAATACACCAGGAGGAATCTGAACATATTGGTTGTAAGGCGATTCCCCTTATCAGATGTAAGAAAAGAAATAAAATATATAAAAGCAAGTAAGATGGTTACAACAGAAGCGCCACTGTTAGCAGCATGCTTGGAACTACAATTTAATGATGGGATTGAGATTAATTTCGCAGAGACAAGGAAAACTTTTTGATATTTTCCAGAGATTTATTTATTTATTTAACTACAATTTCATGCCACACCACAACAAAACAGAATTTAGTCCATACGCTCCCGGGAGGGACTACATCTACAATCATAATAAACAACAGAAATCCAAGAATACAGTAATACCAATAATAATATAAATGTGCAAACATAATTAATGAACTCCGATTATATCGCAGAAATCAACGGTTGCACGCAGCATGCAACCAAAGTAATTAAAAAATTAACAACAAAAAAAAAAACCAAAGTAACTAAGAAAATAACAAAAAAACCTAAGAAATTGCAGCACTTCAAAAGAATAACTATTACAAAACTTTAAAAGTATAACAATTTCCATACAATTCGATTTTTGCAAATAATATCATGTTTTCATTAAGACATACACATTACGCAGAACACTGAAGAGCAATTGAATTAGAGATACCTGTCTAGTAATGTGTAGCACCACCTTTCGCCCTGATGACCGCGGCGATTCGTCTCGGCATGGACTCGACAAGACACCGGAAGCGTTGGGAAGCCATACGGATCCACGACCCCTGAACAAGCTCCCACAGTTCACGAAGATTTCATGGAGGGGGTCAGAGCCTCGAACATCTCTCTCATTGGCATCCCAGATGTGCTCGGTGGGATTGAGGTCAGGTGACCTAGCTGGCTAAGGAAGCGAGGTCACGTCGGTAGAATGTTCATCCAACCATTTGGATACAATTCGGGAGCGATGGCACGGTGCATTATTGTCTTGTTGCAGGATGAGGTCCCTAGTGGAATGTTGAAGACGCACAAACGGGAACAAATGGTCGTCCAGGATATCCCGCTAACGTTGACCTGTGAGGGACGATGTCACACGTACCAGGGGTCCCATTTCAGTCCACGCAATTAAACAGTCCCCAGACGAGAATGCCACCCCCACCAGCTTGAAGAGTACCCTGCTGGCAAGAAGGATCCATCGCTTCATGTGGTTTGCGCCGTACTCGCATCCTGCCATCCGCATGAACCAACATGAATCTCGACTCATCAGTCCAGGCAACATTTTCCCACACGTCTAGTGTACAGTGGCGATGTTCCCGCGCCCAGGCTAATCTTTGCACCCTGTGATGTGCGGTCAGCAGCGGTACCCTCGTGGGACGATGGCTTCTGTACCCCATAGCGAGGAGATGGTTCTGGATGGTGTGGCTGCTTACACGTTTTTGTGCTCCAGCGTTAAATTACCGAGTGATTTCTTGCACTGTGGCCCGTCTATCCGCTGTTACAATGCGAGCTAGCCGACAATGACCACGCTCATTCACACGCTGTTGTCCACGGCAGTTGGCCCTTGCAGCGATGGTTTTTACCGGATTCGATGTAATCACGGTGCACCCGTGACACAGTGGCTCGTGAAAATCAAAGTGCCTGCACGACTTTCGAGATGGAGTGACCCATTCGTCGGGCCCCGACAATTTTCCCACGATCAAATGCGGTTAGATCCTTCGTCTTACCCATACTGCGTCCGACTCTTACTGATTCCCGTCGCATCACTCCTTATATTGTCGGATCGCTGCATACGTCATGCCGTTTCCGTTTACAGGGCCGCCCACAGCGCGACATTTGCATAACGCCAGCTGTCTCTAATTCAATTGCTCTTCAGTGTATATACCAATGAAGTTAATGTTTTCAAAAAGTTACATACTAAAATAAATAATTAAGTCACACAAACCAACAAGAAGAAGGTGCGAACACTTCGTAGCCAATACATCGAAAGTCTCACCACAGGGAGCATAACCAAAGTAAATAATATTTGCAAAGCATCAAAGTAACACTATAACCTTTTAGTTTTAAATAAATTAAAGCACTGCAACAGATTCTTTATAACAAATCGTTGCGGTGTAATGTGGCAAGGGAACCAGGGAAAAAGGCTAACAAATAGCCTGACGAGACCCTACTCCCCAAGAAAAAAAAAAAATCTAAATCATCAAGTCAAGGAACAATTTAACCGTATAATACAGTAAATGATGCTCTCTGGGTGATTATTCCATAGGATAATGGCTTTATACAATATGCTATTTAAACCATAATTAAGTCTAACAGACGGTAGACATAATTTCTTTTTAGCAATAGATCTGGTGAAGACAGTATAATTTGGATATTTGATTTCAGATTGAAAAATAGGCAGTTTAAGATGCATTATTTTTAAAAAAACATGATACCTAGTTTCAAGGTAAACATTTCATGAATTTTTAGAATATTTAGTTTGAGAAATACTGGTTTTGAATGAGACATGTAATCTGTGTTCAGCATATAGCGAACAGATTTCTTCTGTAATTTGAGCAAGCATAACTTATTGTTTGCACTTATATTTGAATACAGGATTCCAGACAATAGGAGAGATGGATATAAATAAAAGCACAGTAAAATGTTTTTAGGACATTGATAGGGAAGAGATGCTTAATTTTACTAAGTAGGCCAATCTGTAAGGAAACTTGTTTTAAAACAAACTGAACATGCGTATTCCAGTTAAAGAATTCATCAAACCAAACGCCAAGATACTGAACTTTGTCCACAATATTAAGTGGGAGATCATTAATCCTGACTGGAAAGTTATTTATGTCATCCCTTTTATGAACATTTCGGAAATACGGAGTTGGTTTTTAAAATATTAAGTGATAATTTGTTAGAGCATAACCAATCAGATAAATTTGATAGATCATTATTGATCATTATCTGTAGCTTATGCAAATTATGACATTTTTGAAAAATGACAAGTTGTGGAAACAACTCTACTTGGAAATTTTTATTTCAGCGAAGTTAAAATGAGTACTGGAAAGTATTTCCTCTAATTTTAGTACTATGACGAAACTTCAGCAAGTGGCTACAGCGCTATATAGATCATATCCATATACTAGCAGCCCCGGTGAGGTATGTACACTGAAGAGCAATTGAATTAGAGACAGCTGGCGTTATGCAAATATGGCGCTGTGGGCGGCCCTGTAAACGGAAACGACATGACGTATGCAGCGATCCGACAATATAAGGAGTAATGCGACGGGAATCAGTAAGAGTCGGACGCACTATGGGTAAGAAGAAGGATCTCAGCGCATTTGATCGCCGGCAAATTGTCGGGGCCCGACGAATGGGTCACTCCATCTCGGAATTCGTGCAGGCACTGGGATTTTCACGAGCCACTGTATCACGGGTGCACCGTGAGTACACCGAATCCGATAAAACTATCCCTGCAAGGGCCAACTGCCGTGGACAACAGCGTGTGGATGAGCGGGGTCGTCGTCGGCTAGCTCGAATTGTAACAGCCGATAGACGGGCCACAGTGCAAGAAATCACTCGGCAATTTAACGCTGGTGCACAAAAACGTGTAAGCAGCCACACCATCCAGAACCATCTCCTCGCTATGGGGTACAGAAGCCATCGTCCCACGAGGGTACCGCTGCTGACCGCACATCACAGGGTGCAAAGATTAGCATGGGCAGCGGGAACATCGCCACTGAACCCTAGACATGTGGGAAAATGTTGCCTGGACTGATGAGTCGAAATTCACGTTGGTACATGCGGATGGCAGGATACGAGTACGGCGCAAACCACATGAAGCGATGGATCCTTCTTGCCAGCAGGGAACTCTTCAAGCTCGTGGGGACTGAGGACTGTTTACGTGGACTGAAATGGGACCCCTGGTACGTGTGACATCGTCCCTTACAGGTCAAAGTTACCGGGATATCCTGGACGACCATTTGTTCCCGTTTGTGTGTCTTCAACATCCCACTGGGGACCTCATCCTGCAACAAGACAATGCACCGTGCCATCGCTCCCGAACTGTATCCGAATGGTTGGAAGAACACTCCACCGACGTGACCTCGCTTCCTTGGCCAGTTAGGTCACCTGACCTCAGTACATCTGGGATGCCATCGAGAGAGATGACCCCCTCCATGAAATCTTCGTGAACTGTGGCAGCTTGTTCAGGGGTCGTGGATCCGTATGGCTTCCCAACGCTTCCGGTGTTTTGTCGAGTCCATGCCGAGACGAATCGCCGCTGTCATCAGGACGAAAGGTGGTGCTACACGTTACTAGACAGGTATCTCTAATTCAATTGCTCTTCAGTGTATGTTGTGTTTGATTTACGACACTGGCTCTCTCCCTTCCCTGGAGTCAGTGACCCTAAATTAGGGACGGGTGACTGTGCTTAAAGCCCATCGATTTGCTCATGGTGGTCGTTGAGGATCCTGGTAAACTCCTATACCTTCTCATACTATAAGGGGTGGGGTTGCATACAAATTGCATTTCGTTCGGAGATTTTCTCCGAGTGTGGGGCTGTGGGAGTTTCCTTAGTTGACCAAAACGAAGTGTATGAGTTTTTTCTAGTTATATGAATGCGAGTGTAAGACCATAATGACACAAGTTTTTAACTAATATCTTCTAAAAAGGCCTACGGTCTAGGTGCCTTGTAAACAGTTGAGTGGCATTTATTAGGGTTATTAAATGTTTATAAATATAAAATATTTAGGTTGTAACTTAAGATCTTCAAGGCCCGCACCTTAGGTGCCTTGTCAGCACCTGAAGACGATTCAATGAGTGTCTTTTAATTAGCTTTTGTTGCATGTTATAGCATGCCAAATATTAAAATCCCAACTGAAGATTTAGTGAGTGCGAAAGCTTCTACACTAGGTGGATAGAAATGATTGGACCCCCCCCCACGCAGGCGCAATGGTGTTCTGCCGCAGAAGACAGTGGTCGATAAGGTACAAAACGGCAACAGGAGTACACTCTACTAACTGAAAGCCGTTCCTCGGGTTGTATATACACTATATTGACAAAAGTCACCGGACACCCCTTCAAAAGCAGATAAAAGGATCCTCTGCGTTGTTAAGATGCGCGGCACAGCTGCAAACGGTATAAAAACAAGCCTGCAGCTGACCGCGATCATAGCGCACTGTGAGGTTGAGTGAAAATGTGGCGGTGGGAAAGAACTAACTTTGAGAAAATTGTTCGGTGTTATATTAGTGGGTTGTCCATAAGAGAAACCGAGTGGCGTTTTATACCCAAGTCAACTGTTTTGAATGTACTGCATCAGTGGAAGACACATGGCGTGTCTGAAGAAGCAAAACGTACCGGCAGACCAAAGAAAATCAGTGATAGAGAACGTCGAAGCTGCAGGAGAGTCGTTACAGCTAATCGATGGAGTACTGGACAATACCTTAGTGTACAGGTGAGTAAAAATGCTGGAACCTCGGTATGTAGACGTACCATTCGCAGAGAACTGCATTCCATTGGATACCGTGGTCGTGTGGATGCTCATAAGCCTTTCATCTCCACTCGGAATGCTACTCGTCGTTTAGCATGGTGTAAAGAACATTTATTCGTGACCGTAGATCAATGGAAACAGGTCCTATGGACTGATGAATCCAGATACACGATCCGTCAGTCTGATGGCCGTGTGTGGGTATGGCGGCAGCCGGGGGAACGCTATTTACCACAGTGCATTGTTCGTACAAGTTTGGAGCTGGCAGTGTACTCGTGTGGGGGTGTTTTTCGTGGTATGGTCCCGGCCCATTGGTTATCGTGGACAAACCTGTTAACCAGCACGTTCTACCTCGATATTCTGGGAAATTATGCCCTACCGACTCTGTGGGAACACTATGGAACCGAGCCTTGTTGGTACTAGTAGGATAATGCACCGAGCCATAAAGCAAGGACTGTTATGGCGTGTAATTCCGTATTGTGTGTGGGCTGGCCATCACAGAGTCCTGATCTTAATCCCATATAGGATGAATTAGAATGCCGCATAAGAAGTTTGGAACCAAGGCCTACTACTAAGCAACAGTTAGCGGCAGCATTATGTACTGAATGGAAGCGTATATCGATTGCTGTGTTCCCAAACCTTGCCGAAAGCATGTCTCGAAGGGTCAGTGGTGGACTGACACCGTACTAATGTATGTCAATAAATGCTATGTTGTGTTTCTCTTCAAGGTGTCCGGTGACTTTTGTCAATATAGTGTATATTGCAATTCAAAGTAGATTTGTCCAAGTCGGGTCCGGATCAGTTCCAGATCTGGGTCGGGGCCGGGTCGAAATTTTTTGACCCGTTTACAACTCTGGCTCGGATTGTGCAAGATGTCTTCCATACGCGGCAGATTCCGCTTCTTCCCAGGCCTGCACATTCACCGGATATGTCCCCGATCGAACATGCCTGGGACATGGCAGGTAAGCGACAGGCCTCTCAAGCTTCCACAGTCTTTCGCCAGTCACCATAAATGAACTCTGGTCTCGCATAGAAGCAACCTGGCAGGGTGTTCCGCAGGACGATATTAAAAACCTCTTCCATTCAATGCGACGCCGTAGAGAGGCTGTTATTGTTGCTCGAGGTGGCTGAGTTTTGAAGTCAAAAAGTCTTGTTACAGCCAGAGGCGGATTTCTTACTAGGCGCACTAGGCGCGCGCCTAGAGCCCCAGAGCTTGAGGGGCCCCAAAAACGTATAATTGGATTGTCAGTTTTGTTTTAGTTTTCACCGACAAAAAACAAATCAATCCTTAAAGTGACTACTTTGTTTGTATTGTCATTTGATATTTTCAGAGCCCATTTAAGAAGACAAGGGACCCGGAGGCTGGACACTATTTTGGGGGCCCAGCAATGATGCATTTCTGAAAAAAGTAGTGGCCTTGTGCTTCAAACATCGGCCCAGGCGTATCGACTCTAGCAGGTAGCGCGGGTGGGGGAAGAGGGCAGGCGAGACAGACTGTGTGTGATGAAGAAGAAAGAGAAAGAATTAGGTTAAGATTATTCGGTACCAAGCCTCGACTGAACCCCAATATTAGAATCACATCCAAGATAATAAATTAGGTTAAGATTATTCGGTACCAAACCTCGACTGAACCCCAATATTATAATCACATCCAAGATAATAAATTAGGTTAAGATTATTCGGTACCAAGCCTCGACTGAACCCCAATATTAGAATCACATCAAATAAAATAAAGTAGGTTAAGATTATTCGGTACCAAGCCTCGACTGAACCCCAATATTAGAATCACATCCAAGATAATAAATTAGGTTAAGATTATTCGGTACCAAGCCTCGACTGAACCCCAATAGTAGAATCACATCCAAGATAATAAATTAGGTTAAGATTATTCGGTACCAAGCCTCGACTGAACCCCAATATTAGAATCACATCCAAGATAATAAATTAGGTTAAGATTATTCGGTACCAAGCCTCGACTGAACCCCAATATTAGAATCACATCCAAGATAATAAATTAGGTTAAGATTATTCGGTACCAAGCCTCGACTGAACCCCAATATTAGAATCACATCAAAGAAAATAAAGTAGGTTAAGATTATTCGGTACCAAGCCTCGACTGAACCCCAATATTAGAATCACATCCAAGATAATAAATTAGGTTAAGATTATTCGGTACCAAGCCTCGACTGAACCCCAGTAGTAGAATCACATCCAAGATAATAAATTAGGTTAAGATATTTCGGTACCAAACCTCGACTGAACCCCAATATTAGAATCACATCCAAGATAATAAATTAGGTTAAGATTATTCGGTACCAAACCTCGACTGAACCCCAATATTAGAATCACATCCAAGATAATAAATTAGGTTAAGATTATTCGGTACCAAGCCTCGACTGAACCCCAATATTAGAATCACATCCAAGATAATAAATTAGGTTAAGATTATTCGGTACCAAGCCTCGACTGAACCCCAATATTAGAATCACATCCAAGATAATAAATTAGGTTAAGATTATTCGGTACCAAACCTCGACTGAACCCCAATATTAGAATCACATCCAAGATAATAAATTAGGTTAAGATTATTCGGTACCAAACCTCGACTGAACCCCAATATTAGAATCACATCCAAGATAATAAATTAGGTTAAGATTATTCGGTACCAAACCTCGACTGAACCCCAATATTAGAATCACATCCAAGATAATAAATTAGGTTAAGATTATTCGGTACCAAACCTCGACTGAACCCCAATATTAGAATCACATCCAAGATAATAAATTAGGTTAAGATTATTCGGTACCAAGCCTCGACTGAACCCCAATATTAGAATCACATCCAAGATAATAAATTAGGTTAAGATTATTCGGTACCAAGCCTCGACTGAACCCCAATATTAGAATCACATCCAAGATAATAAATTAGGTTAAGATTATTCGGTACCAAGCCTCGACTGAACCCCAATATTAGAATCACATCCAAGATAATAAATTAGGTTAAGATTATTCGGTACCAAGCCTCGACTGAACCCCAATATTAGAATCACATCCAAGATAATAAATTAGATTAAGATTATTCGGTACCAAGCCTCGACTGAACCCCAATATTAGAATCACATCCAAGATAATAAATTAGGTTAAGATTATTCGGTACCAAGCCTCGACTGAACCCCAATATTAGAATCACATCCAAGATAATAAATTAGGTTAAGATTATTCGGTACCAAGCCTCGACTGAACCCCAATATTAGAATCACATCCAAGATAATAAATTAGGTTAAGATTATTCGGTACCAAGCCTCGACTGAAAACCAATATTAGAATCACATCCAAGATTTCAATAAAAAATACGCCGGGGAAAAACATCTCCAAAACATGATGAGGAAGCCATAAAGATAGCCCTGCCATATTGAAGTGTGTAACCCATGGACGAATCAGGTAGAAAGAAAATGCAAAATGCATGGCTGAAAAATGGAAACCAGTTCAGTTCTGCTTTAATCCCTCCACCCCCTAGGTTCAGTTGAAATTACATATATTGAAGTAGTAGACAAAATAATATGATCGAAATATCATGATTCAAATGATTTCTTAATGTATGAAAATTTTCCCCAAGTACAGATGTTTATTTTTACGTATATTCAAAATTAACTTTCCTTTTTAGTATCTTTCCCTATGTAAATTTTGCGTTTTTTCTCAGTTATACTTCACACTTAACGTGATATCTTTTCTCTCAAACGAATACTGTTGGCAACATAATTGAGGTAGAATGAATGTGACGTATGCCTGTTATGAGATAAGAACGAGAGATATAAATTACGATAAAACAGTTGCTTGTTGAGCGTGGTGTGTGGTGTGTTTATTGTGGAGTGTTGATACTGATTTGTTATGTGAAGTGCTATATCTGTGCTGGAGAAATAAAGCATCATTTCCGTAAGTTTGACTTCTGTATAAATGTTTCGTCTGGCCGTTAAGGTTTAATTTAGGAACTATTTCATCGTATGGTGATGTTTTAAAATAACGTAGCAGTACGAAAAGACATTTACGTGATAGTACAAAAAAACAGCTGTAATGTTTTCGAAAAATTCGAGGATGGACTCGAGACGACTATATTTTTTGCGGACTCCTCCTAAAAAGAAGCAGAAAAATACAAAATTTTTTTTTCACAAGGCAGTTTCTTCTAATTTTCGCCCTGTTATCTGCAAAAAAAAAAAAAAAAAAAAAAAAAAAAAGACTATACAACTCTGTCAATTCTTCAATCATCCTGCACAATTCTGGGCCCCCGGGGCTGCAGCTCCCCTAGCCCCTCTTTAAATGGGCTCTGATCTGACGGATAAAAATTTCTGAGGCGATAAGAAGGAGGAGGGGGCCCTGAATCTTTTAGCGCCTAGGACTACAAAAGATCTAAAGTCGCCTCTGAGTATAGCTCTACGACTGTAAGCAGTTGTCTCCTGTAACACGAGGAATCTGTGATGTAAATTTCATTTGAATTATGTGATTCTTTCTGGGTGTTGCAATTTTCTCAAACAGTAGTGTATTTACCAGCCCTACTTTAAACAGCTTAACGTTTTTCGTGAATAGTTGTTTACTCCGATAATTCCATGCCAAGTTTAACCTTCTCGATTCAGGAAATACCGTTCATGAACGCTTAAGCTGAACATTCTTTATGTAGCGTATCGTGGAAAGGCTTATTCCTTTCTCCTGGTTTTGCTTCTTGTTGTCTGATGTTTTATCGGAGAGCACGCAACATGGGGAAAAAAAAAACAAAAAAAAAACGCACGCCGTGCTCGCCCAAGCAAAGATTATCGATTTTTAACTTGCGTGGAAACCGCGGTTTAGTATAGCTGTTTTTCTTAATCACGTTGTTCATGAGAGAGAGAAATTAAGGAGAACGTCGTAAATCGATAAATCTTTTCTTGATTATTGTGATCTAATGATAACTTGTGGTGCCAATCGTCCACTTAGGAGCTAGTTGATTAGAAAAAATAATAAAATAGAAAAGAGAGCACCGGATTCCAAAAACTTGCTGACAAGAGTAAAGAAGTGGTATTAAAAATGAACTTAGAGAAAACAAAATTGATGTACAGGATGGCCCGAATGTCTTGTCCCCCCCTCCCATGGTTATTACAGTGAAACTAATTGTTATTTTTTTTCTGCTTTCAGATGGCTGACACAAGCAACTTGTGGCGTTGTAACGTATACTCTCGATTCACTTTCCTTTTGATTTTACTATCTCTGGTTATTTTATTTTTCTATGTAAATTATCTTCTTACTGAACGAGATGTTATTTCTCCCGCTGAATGAGTTCTGGCAATGAGTGTAAGTCATGACGTGGTGGTAGCCAGTATAAAAAGGCGCGTTCAACGATACCTGAGGAGAGCGTTTGTTGTTGTACGGAGGAGAGCGTTTGTTGTTGAACGGAGAGAGCGTTTGTTGTTGAACGGAGAGAGCGTTTGTTGTTGTATAGGAAGAGCGTTTGTTGTTGAACGGAGAAAGCGTTTGTTGTTGTATAGGAAGAGCGTTTGTTTATGTGGAGAGCTGTTGTTTATGAGTATAGAGCTCTGTTCATGTGCAAGGAGCTACGTGTTATTTGAGTAGCTGTGTGTGAAGATACCAGTAGAAGTTCATAATAAAAGGTTTTACGTAAGTACGTCTTTCTCAGTTCATAGTACTGTCAGACCTCTGTCTGGCTGTTAGGTTTATTTCATTTAGTGTTATTAGTAACAACCAGCATAAGACTTTATTCATCTTAATTACTACTACAACATTACTACCAGTTATAAGTTTGTTCATTACTATTACTACACTACTAGCAGGAGACTTTATTCATGATCTTAATTAACTAGTAACAACAACCATTTGAATTCACTATTAGAAGCTTAGTACAAGCATTTAATTCATTATCATATTAGGGAAAGCTATATTCACTACGATTAGCTTGGTAGCAAAAGTGTTATTCATTATAATTGGCGCCCGAACATTTCTCGAACACGAGATCTTGACAATTATTACCCATGTCTTCCTTACCTGAGACAACTTCAATTTTTCACCCTAAGGCAAGTTTCGATGGTGATGGTGTTTTTTTTGACAATTTGCAAGAAGCCTGTGGGTCTCACTTTGATATGAATGATCTACACGTACCCAGGCATTCTTCACAATTTCGTAATGCACCAGCTTCCTATTACTCTGAGTCGCGGGTCGTACCTGAGGGAGTTCAATCCTCTCAGCGAAGCAGAATGCTTGCCCATTTCGTGCCGCATGCAGGAACAATTCATTTCAATGGGTTGGAGGGATCCTTAAAGTTCCTCGAAGATTTGGAAGATCATTTTGATCTCTACAATATTCCTGAAGACTGCAAAGTACAAATCGCAGGCACTTGCTTGAAGGATACCGCTAAGACCTGGTATCGGCAGTGGAGAGTGTCGAACCCGGATTCTCATTATGAGAATTTCCGAGCAAAATTTTTGGAGGTCTTTCCTTTCGGCCTCAGTCGAGCTAGCCTTGGACAACAACTTTTTTCTCGTCAGCAAGGACCCAACGATAGCCCTGTTGCATTTGCGTTGGAAACAACACGCTTATATAACTTGTGGGATCCACATGCCAGTCATGCTGACATGTTGGATACCCTATTGCAGCAGCTCGACCCATTTTTACAAGATTTTCTTGAGGTTCGACACCCTGCCACAATTCATGAATGCCTTCGCCTCATACGAACGTATGAAGAGCGACATGGCAAACATGGTTCAACTCACCATGCTCGGGCACCCCGCGAGGCTTATTACGAAAACCCTCAGCGGCATAATAGGCATAATAACTTTCAGCGCGAGCATGCACAAGTGCACACCCAAGCTTCATACGTTCCACCACACAGAAGAGTGGCAAACCAACAGCGAGTTTCTGAACAATCTTCGGGATATCGTACAAATGCACAGTATGCTCGACCTCGTTCCAATCCGCAGCATTCGGAACGTTTTCATGCTCGGGACAATGATGATTTTTCTGCCCGTGCTGAGGGAAGAAGTAATAGATATGACAATGTCAACAGACACGCGGAGTTCCCGACGCAGGTTTCACGCAGTTTTCCTCATCGTGAAAATTTTCCCGATACCCGGCAGGGTCGAGGTTTCAGACCGCATGATAATCCAACCAGGAATCCTTTAAACTTCCAAAAGAAGTAGACCAAGGGTCGGTCCTGCTTCCTGATACCAAGCATTCTGACCCTAAAACAGTATTAGTGACTGTTCAAACTCCTCAGTTGCCTGATGTATTCTTGACAATTGAAGATATTATTGTCGAGACAAAGTTCGACACTGGTTCTGAAATATCAGCCCTAAATACGAAGTTTTGCACTGACAATTTTCCTGCAATACTCGTTCAGCCTGCGACGCAGTATTTGCGAGGTGCAAATAATGAAATCTTCAGTATCACAGGAACTGTCACATTATCGCTAGGGCTGGGAAAGGCTCGTTTTACGCATTCTTTCCTGCTTATAGACGAACTACCTGTGAAATGTCTAATGGGAATGGACTTTATTCATACGTTTCAAATAACTTTGAATTTCGTACAACATGTGATTTCCTTTCCGGAACCTGTCGAAATGATTCCTACGGTTCCTATGGATATAACGAGTTTGTTATTGAGTAACCAATTGAATGAGAGGCAACGAAACCAGCTTTCTCTACTTTTGCAGGAAAGCCCTGGTTTATTTTCTGATCAACCTGATTTCACACAGGTGGTTTATCATGTCATTGACACTGAGGGTTCGAAACCGATAGCGACGAAACCTTACCCTTGTGCTCCACATAAGAAACAGGAAATGCAACGTCAAATTTCTGAAATGATTAAACAGGGCATAATAAGGGAATCAACAAGCGCCTGGGCTGCTCCTGCCTTTTTGGTTCCAAAGAAACAACCCAATGAATTTCGTTTTGTGACAGATTTTCGCAAGCTCAACCAAGTCACAAAAACTATCAATTATCGACTACCTGTCATGTCACATATTTTGCATGACCTGTCGTCAACCAAATGGATGTCAACCCTGGATTTGGCGAGTGGATATTGGCAGGTAGCAGTACATCCGGACTCTGTTGATAAAACAGGCTTTGTGACTCCTTTTGGGGCTTATGAATACCTACGTATGCCCTTTGGACTAGCTTCTGCACCTGCTACTTTCCAAAAGCTTATGGATACGGTCCTCAGACCTGTTCTGGGTCCCCATGTGCATGTATATTTGAATGACATTATTATTACATCCGAGACTTTTGACGAGCACCTTTCTCTGCTCAAACAGGTGTTCCAACTCATATACAATACTGGCTTGACGTTAAAACCTAGTAAATGCCAGATAGCGAGAGACGAGATTATATATCTGGGGTTGAAAATCACTCCCCACGGCTTATTTACGGATAATGAAAAAATTAGGCCCATTGTTGACTTTCCTCGGCCTAAAACAGCAAAAGAACTATCACGCTTTCTGGGAATGACCGGATGGTATCAGCAGTTCGTCCCCGCTTATGCTACAATCTGTGAGCCATTGTATGCTTTGAAACGTAAATACAAGAAGTTTGTTTGGACACCTGAGGCTAACGCTGCATTTGAAACATTGAAGTCTGCGTTGACTCAGCCTCCTGTGTTGGCTTTCCCGGATCATACTAAGGAATTTGATATTTATACTGACGCATCCGGAGTTGGTCTTGGTTGCGTTTTGTCACAAGCTGGGCATCCAATAGCTTTTGCGTCTCGTACTTTAGCCAAAGCTGAACGCAATTATTCAGCTACGGAACGTGAATGTCTTGCTGTTGTGTATGCTCTTGATAAATTTCAATGTTATCTTAACGAATTGACAGTTAACATAATTACGGATCATTCTGCCCTTCAGTATTTGAATTCTGCTAAGCACCTATCTCAAAGACTTATGAAGTGGGCTCTGAAGTTACAAGAGAGCAATATCAAAATTTCGTATCAGCCAGGTCATAAGAATCAATTACCGGACGCATTGTCTCGCGTTCCGATTAGTGGGGTCCCCACAGAAACTACTCCTGGATGTCAGCCTTTACTTCTAATAGCTGATATAACATCCAGAGAGCAGATAATGGCAGAATTAATAAATGATCCAGATTTCGGGGATATATATAATTTTTTGCTTGCGGGTTCGCCCCTACAAAGTGATCCTTCTCTGGCTGGAAGGTCACAGCATTTTGAAGTCATAGAGGGTCTTCTTTACTATACGAAATCTAGGACTACTAGGGTAGAGTTTCGCCCATGTATTCCGCGAACCCTTAGAATGGCCCTTTTAAACGAGTTTCATGACAAACCTCTTGCAGGCCATTTAGGTATTCGCAAGACCCGTTGTAAATTGCGGGATGTTGCCTATTGGCCTGGCATGTACCAAATTGTGCTCGTATACGTTCAATCATGTCACTTGTGTCAGATTAATAATTACCGTAATGTAAGACCGGCCGGTCACTTGAAACCTAGTTCAAGTTCTCATGTTTTTGATATTATTTCAATAGATTTATTGGGACCTTATCCTTTATCTGTTAAAAACAAAGCTCGTTACGTTTCAGTATTAACTGATAATTTTTCTAAATGGGTTGAAGTTTTTCCCATTAAAGCCGCTACGGCAGAAGTTATTTGTAATGTATTAGTTAATGAAGTATTCTCTAGATATGGTGCACCTAATAAAGTAGTTTCGGATAATGGTCCACAATTTATTTCTGACATTTTTGAAAGAATGTGTGCGAGACTACACATTAAGCATAAATTCATTTCCCCATATCATCCCCAGAGTAATCCTGCGGAACGAGTAAACCGCACGCTAGTGAAAATGATTGCTACTTTTGTCATGGATCATCATGAACGATGGGATGACCATCTTGAGCTTTTTTCGTTCACCCTCCGCTCGTCTGTTCACGAATCTACTAAAATTACTCCTGCAGAACTTTTTCTGGGTCGCAATATTAAAACCCCTTTTGAAAATTTAACGGGGATTATCGACGAACTAAACCAGCGACCAACTCCGCAATCAGTACGAATCATGGCAGAAAAAGCTCGTGTTGCAATGCTAGGAGCACAAGCGGCTCAAGCAAGATATTATAATACTAGGCGTAGGGAACCAGATCTTGTCGTTGGAGATCTCACTCTCGTGGAAACGCACTTCCAGTCTTCTGTTTCTCATACTTTAGTGAAGAAATTTGCACCCAGCTACGAAGGTCCATATCGGGTGTTATTTTCAAATGAGTTTGAAAATAACATTGTTCTTGAAAAACCTGACAATCGATTTCAATACGTACACGTTGCTCAGTGTCGCAAGTATCATGAACGAAATATCGATTTTATAATCAACCCTACTCAACCTTCTGTTCCACAGACTCAAGAGTCTATATCTCACGATCAACCTCCAGAAATTTTGGACGAACCAACAAACATTTTTGAAGAATCTCCAGTGATTTTTTCTTCACCCTCCTCCTCAAGACGGGTTTCCAAACACGCGACCTGATTCTCCCATGAGACCAAGGCTCGAATCAAGTTCTTCAAATACTAGTATCGTTCCTTTCCCTCCAACCATTGCCAAGACTATTGCTGCCCCATTTCCTGATAACTCTGCAACACCACAAGCTCCTACTTCCTTGAATACCTCATCAGAGAGTATTTCTATAGGCAGGAATAAACATCGCCCTGCACGACCACTAAATTACAGCAGCGACTCAGAGGCTTCAGATATTTCTGATTTATCAGTTATGAACAATAATTTGACTATTCCTAAACGTCAAACACCTATTACAAACCGTCCAGTACCACCAAAAGCTGGTCGAAAACGTAGCTTGTCTCCCCAATCTGCTTCGCCGCAACAGCGACGAAGGCAGAGATCCTTGCATCCGCCCGGGTTTCGCCCCTGGAACCTACGCTCAGGGCAAACAGGGCCGATGCCTGCTGCTACTCTCATGCCACGAGGGCGAAAACGAAAGCAAACGATGTGGCCGGAGCCACGTCCGTCCAAAAGAATGCTGGAAGGACACCACGGGCCCCAGCACAAAGGGACTACATATCAAAAGCCTGGGGGAGCCCGTTCCTGTCAGCCGCAGGGATTTCCGGACCGCCGGACTTCAGCCGTTTCTGACCGTTCCTGTCAGCCGCAGGGATTTCCGGACCGCCAGATTTCAGCCGTTCCTGACCGTTCCTGTCAGCCGCAGGGATTTCCGGACCGCCAGATTTCAGCCGTTCCTGACCGACGGATTTCAGCCGTTCCTGTCAGCCGCAGGGATTTCCGGACCGCCGGACTTCGGCCGTTCCTGATCGCCGGACTTCAGCCGTTCCTGACCGTTCCTATCAGCCGCAGGGATTTCCGGACCGCCAGACTTCAGCCGTTCCTGACCGACGGATTTCAGTCGTTCCTGACCGTTCCTATCAGCCGCAGGGATTTCCGGACCGCCAGACTTCAGCCGTTCCTGCCCGACGGATTTCAGCCGTTCCTGACCGTTCCTGTCAGCCGCCGGGATTTCTTGACCGACAGAATATAGATGTTCCAGATCCATTCAAATCCTTGAAACGCGCTAAGCCACCTGAATTTACCAGTCCGATTAGGTCTGGAAAACGTTATCGTACTAGAGTTTTTTATGCGTCCTCGAGATAAGTAAGTTCTCGTGGACAGGTTCTTTTCTCCGTTTGTTGTTTTTCCTGCACGACCAGTAGGCGTGTCAGAATTTCTTTTTTTCGTGTGGGCCTATGCATTCTTTTTTGTGTATATGTGTTTTTTTTTTATATTTCTTCTATGTCCATCTACTAATCCAAATTTTTTTATATATATCTATGTGCTTAGGGGTAAAATAATAAAATTGTTACTGTTAGGCAGCTCCAGGCAATCTTCGCTGCTGATACAGTTGGTGTGTATTCAACGAATAATGAGAACGTAATTTGAAATTAAAAAGTGATTCCTGCTAGGCAGAATAAAAGGAAGGTATGCCGATGAAGGTTTGTTTTGTTCAAAAATACAAGTGTTTCACAGACGAATACAGATTTCTTGATTTTGTCATGCCAAGTTTGATATTGTAAATACTGCTGCCACCAAACAACAAAACAAAAAAGAGGTCGATAAACGTCAATCAACGAAGTGTAAGACTTACACTCCAAAATTGATAGGTTTTTCGAAAAAAAAAAAAAAAGGAAAAAAAAATTAAGGGGGAGATGATGTAACGTATACTCTCGATTCACTTTCCTTTTGATTTTACTATCTCTGGTTATTTTATTTTTCTATGTAAATTATCTTCTTACTGAACGAGATGTTATTTCTCCCGCTGAATGAGATCTGGCAATGAGTGTAAGTCATGACGTGGTGGTAGCCAGTATAAATAGGCGCGTTCAACGATACCTGAGGAGAGCGTTTGTTGTTGTACGGAGGAGAGCGTTTGTTGTTGAACGGAGAGAGCGTTTGTTGTTGTACAGGAAGAGCGTTTGTTTATGTGGAGAGCTGTTGTTTATGAGTATAGAGCTCTGTTCATGTGCAAGGAGCTACGTGTTATTTGAGTAGCTGTGTGTGAAGATACCAGTAGAAGTTCATAATAAAAGGTTTTACGTAAGTACGTCTTTCTCAGTTCATAGTACTGTCAGACCTCTGTCTGGCTGTTAGGTTTATTTCATTTAGTGTTATTAGTAACAACCAGCATAAGACTTTATTCATCTTAATTACTACTACAACATTACTACCAGTAATAAGTTTGTTCATTACTATTACTACACTACTAGCAGGAGACTTTATTCATGATCTTAATTAACTAGTAACAACAACCATTTGAATTCACTATTAGAAGCTTAGTACAAGCATTGAATTCATTATCATATTAGTGAAAGCTATATTCACTACGATTAGCTTGGTAGCAAAAGCCTTATTCATTATAGCGTGCCTGCATAGCAGGACGCACATGAGATAAAGGCAGATAGCTGTGAGAGCATATGTCCTGCGTAGCTCAGTTGAGAGAGCGACTTACTATAGAGTGAGGAGACCCGGATTCGATGCCCGGCGCGGACAAAACTGTGTTTTCACATTGAAGCCCGAACTTCCAGGATGACCCGGCTGTTAAAGTTTTCTCGCAATGATGCGATGTTCTTTCCACACGGCCAGACAGGAAAAATGAGAATCCCTTCTTCAGTGCTTCGAAAAAATACGTCAGTGTGATGTTACGTTCCACACACCAAATTGTCTGGGATTTCTCAAATGCACGTTCTTCATTGGATGACAGCCTACAGCGACACATGGTCCCGGCTGACTCGTGGGACATGACCCCTGCCCTATTTCGGGGGGGGGCATGGCCCACGTGTCAGCCAAGCCCATGAGAGAAAGACAGATAGTAGTGAGACCACATGTCCTTGTAGCTTAGTTGGGAGAGCGACTTATTCCGGAGTGTTCGATGTCCGCGCGGACAAACTTGTACGTTATAAACTATAGTGCAGAAGAACGGTTAGTAGCGAGTGTATGGACACATGAACGCCCACAGCCAAGCCCATGAGATAAAGGCAGATAGCAGTGAGAGCACATGTCCGTGTAGCTTAGTTGGGAGAGCGACTTATTCCGGAGTGTTCGATGTCCGAGCGGACAAACTTGTACGTTATAAACTATAGTGCAAAAGAACGGTTAGTAGCAAGTGTATGGACACATGAACACCCACAGCCAAGCCCATGAGATAAAGGCAGATAGCAGTGAGAGCACATGTCCGTGTAGCTTAGTTGGGAGAGCGACTTATTCCGGAGTGTTCGATGTCCGAGCGGACAAACTTGTGCGTTATAAACTATAGTGCAGAAGAACGGTTAGTAGCGAGTGTATGGACACATGAACGCTCACAGCCAAGCCCATGAGATAAAGGCAGATAGCAGTGAGAGCACATGTCCGTGTAGCTTAGTTGGGAGAGCGACTTAATCCGGAGTGTTCGATGTCCGCGCGAACAAACTTGTACGTTATAAACTATAGTGTAGAAGAACGGTTAGTAGTGACTGTATGGACACATGAACGCCCACAGAGTGGTACAACAATAAGGGAAGTGCAACCCGACATTACTGCAAGATTTAACAAAGAAACCCCATCTCAGGCTCAAAAAATGATACTAATAATTATCGCCCTATTGTAAACCTGTCCAGCCAAGCCCATGAGATAAAGGCTTAGTTGGGAGAGCGAATTAGCAGTGAGAGCACATGCCCGTGTAGCTTAGTTGGGAGAGCGACTTATTCCGAAGTGTTCGATGTCCGCGCGGACAAACTTGTACGTTATAAACTATAGTGCAGAAGAACGGTTAGTAGCGAGTGTTTGGACACATGAACGCCCCCAGAGTGGTACAACAATAAGGGAAGTGCAACCCGACATTACTGCAAGATTTAACAAAGAAACTTCATCTCAGGCTCAAAAAATGATACTAATAATTATCGCCCTATTGTAAACCAGTCCAGCCAAGCCCATGAGATAAAGGCTTAGTTGGGAGAGCGACTTAGCAGTGAGAGCACATGCACGTGTAGCTTAGTTGGGAGAGCGACTTATTCCGGAGTGTTCGATGTCCGCGCCGACAAACTTGTAGGTTATAAACTATAGTGCAGAAGAACGGATAGTAGCTAGTGTATGGACACATGAACGCCCACAGAGTGGTACAACAATAAGGGAAGTGCAACCCGACTTTACTGGAAGATTTAACAAAGAAGCCCCATCTCAGGCTTAAAAAATGATACTAATAATTATCGCCCTATTGTAAGCCTGTCCATTGGGGTGGCCCGAAGTTTTGAAATGGTGTTGTCTGACCCTCCTACATTGTTCTACCATATTAAAAAATATTTTTTGTAAAGTTTCAGACAGATCTGACTATATTTAGAGGTCGCTCAAGTCAGTTGAAATATTCACTTACCGTATTATCCCCGTCTCCTGACCTCTCCATTCACCTTCTCTTGTCTTATTTGACTTAAGTGTCAATCAAATTCTCCACATAAATAAGGTGATGTCTATTTTTACTTTTATTTCATGTAGTTGGAAAATTCTGCAGAGTTTCAGAAACAAGCTTGCCTTTATAAACCTTGAAGAAGACAATTCGTGAGATTTGTAGGGCTGTTGTTAAGGAAACTGCTCTGTTTTAGGAAAAGGCCCGTATTCTCATTCGCCATGAACAGGATTGTAGCAAGAAATTGGAGAAACTTCATGAAAAGTAGCTCAAGCTGAAAAAAATTACAAAAGGGAAACAAAACGTGTGTACAAGTGTACAAAACGTGTCTACAAGTCCAAAAAAGCTATGCTTCGGTCTCTTAATGAAAAGGACGGGTTCGACAAACCTCTTAAACGAATCAAGCTGAGTGGCAAGATTTCTCGTGATATGAAGATTTTGTGACAAAAACAATATGAATTTCTTTAATCGCCTTAATATCACAAGAGATTATTCAGATTTTGATCCTGAAATGGCCAGCCCGGTAGCGCAGTGGTCTAAGGCTTCTTTCAGATCATTCGTGCAAGATGGGTCCGGGTTTGAATCCCGGTGAGGCATGCATGCTGTGTCTGTCTTACGGCGCTCGCTCTCTCCCTTCTCTGGAACCAGTGGCCCTAAATTAGGGACGGGCGATTGCTTATAGCCCATTGAGTTGCTCATGGTGGTCGTTAAACCTCCAAACAAAAAAAACACAAACAACAGAGAATGAAGACCAAAAACAATATTTATTACAAGCTGCAGAACAACACATGCAGGTGTCGTTATCCCGACTGCAGGAAAAAAAAACTTCATCTCAGATGAGTCAAGTTACGAGGAACTCTGATTTTCTCAGTGTTAACAATGAATATTACTTCAAGTAGAAATAATGTTCTGTTGTCTTTGGTAGGCAAAATTAATTTAGATAAGGATTTGTGTTTATAATTTTTCAGAGTAATTAATAAATCAGTATTTCTGCACTAATCTAATTCATGTATAATTTTATGATGTACAACATATGCAATCACAAGTAAAACTTTGAGCGTATTGAGCTACCACTAAATGTTAATTAAAATGGTAGAAATTTTACACGCATTATTTTTTTACATGGAGGAACACTTTGGAGGGGGGGGCAGATCATATAAATTGTTGAAAAAAAATTCATAGTATTTTAAGGACCACCATACTGTCCATATTTGCTAAAATTTTAGAAAAATTAAAGTACACAAGATTAATAACATTTACTCCAAAATACAACATTATAAACAAAAATCAATTCGGTTTCCAACCCCACAAATCTACCAAAATTGCATTGTTTTATTTACAAAACATTATTCAAAAAAATTTTGTACTTCATGCTATGACATTTGCTATCTTTTTAGATCTAACAAACAGGGGTGTCGGAACTAATTTTTGATAATGGGGACAAGATTTCAGGATATGCATTTTTTGGTTAGATCATAAAACTTATTGCGATTTTGTAAAACAGGATGTGATGGCGTCATTTATACATGCTGCCAGTAAAACAATTACATCGATAAATCTAAATTAATATTAACCTAGAATTTTTATATTTATGTTACATGGTATTTCGAATATATAAAGCATTTTACTGATGTTATAAACTGTTAAAACTGTATTGATTTGAACACCTCCACATTGGTATGAATTCCACAAGAACCGTATAGCCCTTACGTTATGCATCAAGCAACATCAGAATAAAAAAGAAAAATTCTTAAAGAAAGACTGGTTTTATTTTAATTAAATGAAATAGATATGCATCTGCTCTTTTAATAAAAACACAGTTTTCAGGAATTTCAGAAAAACTGTTTTATAATACGGCTAGTGCTTCGTGAAGCTTATTTGTTCTCATACTAGACAAGCGAGGTGAGTTTAGCCCGTATCACAGGAATTCACTTAATTACCAAGTTCTACATGCTTGGTAATTAAGTAGAAAACAATCTTCGGTTTTATCAGAAGGAAGTGACAGGAAATAAAGTTCAAGTATTATTCCGATTTCTGATTACGGACACAATTAACAAGTTAGTGAAATCATGCAATGCATTGATTATTATACGCTTTCCAACATACCAGAAATCATTACTCCAATTAGTACTCAAGTTATGAGGATAATGGCTGTAGAATAAATCTCGCTCCTATGGCCTCACATTTGACTCCATTTTGATGATATTCAACAGAATCGGTAGACCATACTTCCGGAACAACATGATAAAGTTTTGTCTCAATCGAAGCATTTTTACGTAAGTTATAACGCATAAGGGCGATGGAATGGATCCCAATCCTATGTCCTGGCCTTTAATCCCACTTCACCCGTTTTCTATAGGGTTCGTCCCCAGGTGGTCCCCTACCACATACTAAAATTTCATCGAAATCGAACCATTTTTACGTAAGTTATGACGCATAAGGGCAATGGAATGCATCCCGCTCCTATATCCTGACCTTTGACCGCACTTCACCCATTTTCAATAAGGTTCATTCCCAGGTGGTGTCCTACGACATACTAAAATTTCATCGAAATCGAACCATATTTACGCAAGGTATGACGCATAAGAGCAATGTAATTCATCCCACTCCTATGTCCTGACCTTTGACCCAACTTCACCCATTTTCAAGAGGTTTCGTAGCCAAGTAGTCCCCTGCCACATACTAAAATTTCATTGAAATCGAACCATTTTACGCAAGTTATGACGCATAAGAGCGATGGAATGGATCCTACTCCTATGTCGTGACCTCTGACCCCATCTCGCCCATTTTGAATAGGGTTCGTCCCCAGGTGGTCCCCTACCGCACACTAAAGTTTTATCGAAATCGAACCATTTTTACGCAAGTTATCGTGCGGACAGACGGACGGACAAAGCTGGAGTATAAACGCTTCTTCAACCTACGGTTGGAAAGCGTAAAAAAGGAAGAAAAGAGGGCAAATGTGATATTTCGCTCTCGCAAGTAAATGAGTGCGGGGGTAGTTGTCCCATCTGCCCCCACGGTTCCCACGCCGCTGCTAACAAAAGCATTTGACACTATAAATCATGAAATCCTCCTTCATAAATACATAATCTGGGAATAAGAATACCTTACTTAAAAGTTATTTAACTAAAAGACAACAATACATACATATTAATCTATTCCAAACCACTTTTTCTTGCTTGGTAATTAAGTAGAAATTAAAATTATGGAGTCCCGCAGGGATCGATTTTGGGACCCTTGTTATTCACTTTATATGTTAATGATATATGTAGCGTAACATCAGAAAATGTTGTCATAATATATACTGATGACACAATATTACCTTTTAGGGGACACACAGTATGAATGACATCATTACCAAAGCTAGCACTCACTTACAGCCATACTCAAATTGGCTAACTACTAATGAACGGATAATTAACACTTCTAAAACTAAAGCTATATGGTCTTCTCCAGACAGAGATCTGAATTGGGCCATACAACAAATTTATTATTAGAAAATAAAATAATTGATATAGTACCACATTTTAATTATTTGAGAGTGAATTTTACCCCTGACTTACGATGGACTAAACATATCGAAATACTTTCGAATAAGTTATCTAGAAATATTGGCCTCGTTAGTTCAATATTAACAGCTCCTTCAGTTAAAACACTAATTCTCTTGTTTACTCTTCAGACTCACATTAACTACTGCTTTTTATCTTGGGGTCAAACAACTAAAACAAATTTAAATATATTACAGGTATTACAAAATAAATACACTGCTCCAAACAATTAGGGGATATCGTAGTTTTATATGAAAACTGTGAGTGACGGAAAACTTCGGAGATTAAAATAGGAACTACAGACATAGTACACACTATGTGAGAAGAAAAATATGGCCGAAACAATTAGTAATCTAAATTTAATAATTTTTGAGGAGACAAACGTAAAAATGCATATTTATGAACATATAATAAAAATGAAAATAAAGGTGAATTTTTTGCCAGAAAATTGGATTTAATATGGGGTATATTTTCCCATGACAGAAAGTAATGTTGCACACCTGTGTGTGTCAATCAGAGTATTAATGAGGGATTGGGGAATTCCATCACACTCCTGCAGAAGAGCACTTTCCAATTGCTGGACTGTTTGTGGAGGGGTTAATCGAGCAGCAACCCTTCTCCCCAGAACGTCTCAGACATGCTCGATGGGGTTCATGTCTGGGGAACATGCTGGCCAGTCCATTCGGATGATTCCCTCGTCAAACAGGAAGTAGTCCACACATCGAGCGCAATGTGTCCTGCAATTATCATCCACGAAAATGAATTCAACTCCAATTGCTGCAGCATAAGGGACGACTAAGGGTTTGAGGATCTCATCCCAATACCTCTGAGCAGTAATTGTTTCATTTCTGATGATGTACAGGTCAGTTCGACCATTGATACAGATACCGGCTCACACCATCACTCCGCCTCCTCCAAATCGAACACTTTCTTGCACAAATAACGAGTTGTTACGAGTACCTCGTTCCCTCCAAATGATGAGTCGCCTATTGTCAGGATGTGCAGCAAAGCGCGACTTGCCTGAGAAGAGAACATTTGCAGCATTTCTTCTCCAATCGGCATGGTTCTATGCCCAAAGTCTGCGGGCAGCACGGTGGCGTGCGGTTAAAGAAACACATACCATAGGCCATCGAGCATACAGACCAACACTGTGGAGTCGGTTATGAACAGTTTGAGTTGAAACATTTGTGCCAGTAGCCGTACGTAGTTCGCGTCGCAGAAGATTGGCGTTCATGCTCAGGTTTCTCCTGGCAGTCCGTGTTAAAAACCGATCCTCATTTCTTGATGCTGCTCTCCTACGACCTTGCCCTGGTCTTCGTCTTAAATTTCCGGTATCTGAAAACCGATTCCAAAGTCTGGAAATCCCTCTTTGAGACACTCAAATGGCTTTCGCTACTTGCGATTGGGTTTGACCCGCTTCTAAGCGACAGATAGCCCTCCAGGCTACAGATTCGGGTAAATCACGTTGTTTGGACATCACATTCATCAATAACACGCATCAAAGCATGTGAGTCGTTTTTATCCTGAACTAAACGATCGTACGATACATGTCAGTTTTCATTCGCTGACGGAAACACGCCCTTTTTAACGTCACACACAAATTTTTGCATACTCAGGTGTTTGTAAGTGTGCAAAAGTTTTATTCTTATCACTTTCATTCAATTTCTCTTAGCATACAAACAGTTGATGTCAGCAGTTCATATCAAAACCACGATATCCCCTAATTGTTTTGAGCAGTGTATATTAGGTTAATAGATCTGCTTTCAAAATGAAGTACTATTATGACTACACACATACATCACATCTACATCCTCCAGTTCACCCGAATGATTTCCGAATACTAACAATACATCAACTTATAACGAAGTAAATTTCTCCGTCATTTTTGGTCCACGCCGGGGGTCGAACCCGAGTCTACTTATTCCGGAACAAGTTGCTCTACCAACTGAGCTACGCAGACGTTCTTTCTCGATGCTATCTGCCTGTATGTCGTGTGCGTCCTGCGGGGTAGGCACGTCAAATCTCTCCCCGCCCGAAAGAGGGCCGGGGGCATGGCCCACGGGTCAGCCGTGACCATGAATCGCCGTAGGCAGTCATCCGCTGAAGAACGTGCACTTGAGAACTCCCAGTCAATCTGGTGTGTGGAATGCAACATCACACACATTTATTTTTCGAAGCGCTGGAGAAGAGATTCTCTTATTTTTCTTGTCTCGCGGTGTGGAAAGAACATCACACCATTGCGAGATCTTTAACGGCCGGGTTATCCAGGAAGTTCGGGCGCCGTTATAACGAAGTAAATTTCTCCGACATTTTTGGACCACGCCGGGATCGAACCCGAGTCCTCTCATTCCGGAACAAGTGGACTCGGGTTCGACCCCCGGCGTGGACTAAAAATGACGGAGAAATTTACTTCGTTATAAACTTTTCTATTCTAACCTTCATGTTTCAGAGACTTAAGAACAATTTGCGTATACATTTAATTGAAATTAATTGCAATAGACGCAACTACCAAACAAGAAATAGATTACCGCTTCTCCAGCCTAAAACTCAGCTATTAAAACAAAGTTTGATTTATACTGGCCCAGATTATTGAGATTCATTACCTTCGGATTTAACAAATATTATAATGACCAAAATCTGCTTAAAAAGACACTTAAAAATACCTACTGAGTAAAAAAATAAAAAACATCTTCTTTAAATCCGAATAATAATACTAATTATTTACTAAAAATAACTCATGATAAGGCCAAACTCACTTGTCTCGTACTATTGAGGGAACTAAGGGCTATGTCAGGATTCCTAAGAGGCCTTTCCTCTTGTTCCCTTTGCTGTTTAATAGCCTTTGTATGAATAACTTCTTGTAATATTCTTATGTTATGTAACAGCATGAATAAATAAATAAACAAGTAGTTCAATACTGGATAAGAAGAGGACTGGAAGACCACAATCGAGGCAAGAAAAATGTGCAGCCGTGGCGGCATCAATGCTGAGATCTCCCTATAAGTCTCTGAGGAAACGATCGACGGAACTTGGAATCCCAAAGATCACCAGGCTGACTCGCATGAAAATAGATCTGGAATTGAAGTCCTATCGTTCTGTCTTTATCGAAGAACTTACTGATGCTGATTTGGAGAAACAAAGACTGCCGCATATGCAAGATTGCTGAAGACGTTTGCGATGCTCCTTCAACGTGGGGCGATGTTCTTCAGCAGGGACGTCTCGGGGGGGGGGGGGGGGGTTGCTATAGCCCACCCTGAAATTTGTATTGCCCACCCTGCCAACCACTCAATTCACAATGTGACATTTTTCAAATTTTTTTACTTTAAAATACAATCTGGACTTTACCGATTAATAATAAGTGTCGTGTTTCTCGTCATGTACCCCTACGTATTTCCCATAGAAAGTGCTTTGTTTACGTCTGTGTAGAAAGCTTATCAAAATAGCATCCCCAGTACCACGAAATTGCACTTATTCTCCACTCTTCCAAATCCTTAGTTTAAGCCCTTTTCATTTTAGTATGGGCAGAGGAGAATGGACACGGTGGATAGGAATTCATTGAGGGAGGTTATTACTAATCCCTCTGCTGTTTGTTTGTGCTACTAAGTACGATATCCCAACACGTACAAGTAGACACTACTATACCATGCCGCCCCGATGGCGCAATGGTCTAACCGCTGGTTCTTGACTATTCTTCCAAAATGGGTCTGGGTTCGAATCCCGTGTGGCATGGATGTTGTGTTTGCCACGAGAAACAGGCTCTCTCCTTTCCCTGGAACCTGTGGCCCTAGATTAGAGACGCGAGACTCCTTATAGCCTATCCAGGAGTTGCTCACGTTGGTCGTTAAAACCGCAAAGAAAGAAAAAGCTATACTAGCGATCCTAAACCTTTCTTAGGGCAGTGAGGCAGCAGGACGTGGCTGACAACAACTTTGGCGGAGAGGAGTGCAAGGTAAGCTCGCTGGCTTGAAGGAAGTTAGAGAGGAGTTAGGTGTTGTGTCTGCATGTCACGACGTTACGATTTGATTTAAATTACCAGAAAGGACATTTTCCTTTAAAAATATTGTTCAAGTACAGTACTATTATCGTAAGCAAAAATCAAAATTTTTAAAATCAATTAAGACAATGCGTCCTCAGCAAGAAAAAGTTAAAAGAGACATTCTACCAACACTTGTATCTTACACTAATGACGTAACTAGTCAGGTCCGTGTGTGTGTGTGTGTGTGTCTCCAGAGGAAGGGGTGGGGATTCCAAGAATTCATTTGTAGCCGATAATGAAAAGAATTAAAAATTCTTTCTTTCATTGTTTCGTAAATAAAGTTGCTATGAAACTTGCCCCACCAAAAATTATATCCGCCCACCCGTAGCCCCCTGACTTAGAAGTCTAGCACAGAGATGGACACGGGTCACCGGTCAAAGGGTCGACAGTTTCTTGCAGGTCCAACGGGTCGGGTCCAGGTGTTCTTGACCCGATTTTCACTCGGTTTTACTTCCGTTTTAATTTTGAAAAGAGAAAAATATATTCCAAAGAAAAATGCGCGTTGTGGAATTCTGTAGTCGATACTGGTGCCCAGGAAGTGAATAATAATTTGCCATGCAAAAATATTGTGGTCTCTTTCTTAAAGCAACGAAAATTTCTACCGACCGACGTCAGACACACTGACACCGTATCGTAAAAAGATATTTCCTTTGCGTTCTTTTCAAATCAATTCAATTCATTTATTTTGCTGAGCCAAAAAAAAAAAAAAAAAAAAAAAGAACAGTGTTACAGAAATACCAGTTGAAACAATGCACAGCAAGGAAGCAGGGCAAAAAGGCCAGGCAGGCCTGACAGGGTCCCATGCTCCCTAGGCTAGTTTTACACTGAGGTCAGTAGTTGTAATTACAAACAAGACTATCATACACTGGCATGCAAAAATTAAGGACGAGACGAGTTTTCGAATGTAACGTCGTGCAGAAGTGCTCCACATAGACTCAAATCACACCATAAGATCCCCAAGATGTAAGAATATAGGACAAGTGAGCAAAACCGTCCAAACAAGGAATACAAAGGATACAAAGGCACTTTATTGAAAAGGTAGCTTCGAGCACAACTGGACAGAAGACAGAAACGTCCATGTGACAGGCGGCTGCCAAGAAAAATCCAGTCTTTAGTAGGGGATATGTTCATCCCTGACTGCGTTGCAGGATTTACAACATCTGTCCATGCTGAGGACGAGGTTGTCAAGGAGCTATTGAGGCATCACGGCCCATTCCTCTTCTAGCGCCAATCGCAGCTGCGGAATCGTTGCTGACGGCTGGTGACGTGTTGCCAAGCGTCTCCCGAGCACGTGTTCGATTGGATTTAGGTCCGGGGACCTTCCATGCGCATGTCAATGTGCAGTTTGAAACTCTTGGACACCGAATTATAGTTCAAAATTAAATGGTTAAAATGATGTCTTAAGTTGTTAGATTGCAGTTTAGAAAGAAGAGCTTTCAGATTTTTTACCAGTAAGAGCTGTGTAGAGCAAGTTTTAGCCATTCTATGAAACTGAGAGATGAGTAGATTGCGATGTATAACTTTTGAAATGTTGGATGACCAGTGAGTGTAGTGAATGATATCAAACTCAAAAGAGTTTCTTTTATCAAATAAGTTCACCAGACCTCTCCCTCCTCGTCCACCTGAACCTCTAACTCGAGGTAACAAACACAAGTAGACGATCTGTTGGTTTTTTCTAGGGTAAGGTCGTCAGGATACAAGTCAGTGGCGCAACGCAAAAAGTCCGGAATGTTAATGACAATGATGTCATCAACATATCTTAGAGCAATCCCAGGTAAAGGATGATTGGCAACAAATCTATCCTCAAAGAAATGTGGATAGATATTAGCCAAACTGCTAGAAAAGCGGCTGCCCATCGGGATACCACGAGTTTGGAGGTATAGCCCATCGCCCACGGTAACGAAATTGTTATTGATACAGAAATCCAGTAGGAAGTGCCAATACTGTTCTGTAATCCCGGGCTCGAACTTAGTATGTATGTTTAGGGCTACCTGTTACAGACCCTTCAATGAAATTGAAGTGAAGGAGTTTTTTAAATCGTAAGTATCCACAAATGTGACAGTCACCGAGCCAAGTGTCTCCAAGATTATGTGGCTGACGGGCACAAACCCCAGAGCTCTTTAACTTGTCGAGCTCATGACGAATGTCACACAACACAGAATCCAGCCATTCGTTAAAGGCTTCGAGGGGCAAACCAAACTCATAAGAAAGCTTTAGTGCGCATTGTAAAAAATTACTGCGTAGAATAGAGTCACATTTCTTAGGTTTGAATCGAGGTGTCCAGAGACATAACTGTGCATAGTTCTCGAAAAGGCACTATGTCTAGGTCACCAGTAACGATATGACCGTGGTAAGAGTTGACAAATTTACTGAATCTGTCAAGATGACAGTAACAGCTGTCATCCTCATTGCCGCTTAAAGACTTTAAATCAGCAACAGTTTGCCTGTAGTTAAAAATACGGCGACCAAGCGGTTTTTCATAGCGAAAACAGGTCACCAATTTCACCTCATTTCCGAGAGGGAAAAGATCCAAACGTTTATGCAAAATTGATTTTAAGCCAATAAAATCAATGGCCTCATGACAGTAATCAATAACGCAGTACTTCCTGACAAGGTGAGTTCCTGTGAATTTACAACGAAAAGTGAAAAGTCGGTACGTAAGAAGGTCACCGATCAAAATTCCAAAGTGTTCAGAGCCGAAGGCATAATTTCGAAGCAGTTGGTCAAAAACCCTGATGCCGCCCCGGTGGCGCAGTGGTCTAAGGCGTTGGCCTCTGATCATTCGTCCGTAAGGGGTCCGGGTTCGTATCCCGGTCAGGCATGGATGTTGTGTTTGTCTTACGGCACTGGCTCTCTCCCTTCCCTGGAACCAGTGACCCTAAATTAGGGACGGGCGACTGCTTATAGCCCATTGAGTTGCTCACGGTGGTCGTTAAACCTCCAATCAACAAACAAAACAACAAAAACAAAAACCCTGATTTTTTTTTGTTACTTAGCGCAAAGATTTTAGAACGACAACGCTTAACGAAATAGCCCTCATAGCAGCCAAGCTCATGAACCAAATCACCGAAACTCACCCGAACCGATGAGTTCCTTCCGCTACCTCTACTACCCCTTGTTTTTCTTTGAGAAACGGCAAAAGGTTTAAATTTAAATTTGAGATAGACACAAGTATCTTGATTCAGCTGCTTACCATTGAATAGTTCGTTAAGCCCATGCGGAAAGAGAGTTTCGAATTGCAGCATGCACAGGCTCTCAAGTACTAACCTGTTTTTCAGCACGGACTCAACGAACAAAATTCTAATGGAAACATTGCTGAAATCGTGTGACTGAAAATGTTGAATCTCACGATCAGATTTCCTTTTGAAGGTTCTTATGTCAGACCTATGACCGTTAATACGAATGTGCAATGGATTACTGCTCTGACCAACATAACCACATTGGCAGGTTTCACAAGTAATCAAATATACACAATTGACAGCTTTACAAAAATTGGGTGAATGATCTTCACCAAGATTGGAAGAATGAGCACAACAACAAGTCTTGCATCTGCCATCATTGCATTTAGAAAATTTTAACTGAGGAATAAATTGGGGAACTGAAAAAGCATAACCTTGAACAAAATTAACTTGGAATGGAGACCGTAGCTTAGAAGTAACACTGGCCCCCTCTGCCTCAGGTCCAGGCACCGGAGGCTGTAACACACTTTTCGCTGTGACCCCCCCTGCCTCAGGGTCAAGCGCGGTCCTTGATAAATCACACGAAGACCGATGTGGTATGGTTAACTTATTAGAGCGTAATAGCATAGGAAAAATAATGGTGAATATGCAGCTCCTAGATAATAAATAGTATATAAATAAAACAAAAACGTGCTTTATAAAAAAATTATTATAACACAAAAGAAATTAGACAAAAAGGCTAATACTATGAGAAGCGCCGAAGGCAGCTAAACCTCATGTAGTAGTAGCATATATAGAACGAAAACATTACAGAACAAAAATACAATTTTTTTAAAAAAGGAACTTCAAAACAAGTGTCCTCTAAAACAGGTTTCCCAAAGTTTCATAAGGAACCTGTTTTCTTCCGTTTCATTACTAGTGGACGCAACTGTTACAATAGTAAAGCGGGTGGGTTGCTTCAGAGATACTTGTCCGTGGCTCTTCGCAGGTTGGGTTTGACTTGGATTATTGGGAGCAATAACAGAGTCTTGGAGACACTTGGCTCGGTGCTGTCACATCTGTGGATACTTACGATTTTAAAAACCTCTGCACCTAAATTTCATTGAAGGGTCTGTGGCAGGTAGCCCTAAATATACATACGAAGTTCGAGCCCGGGACTACAGAACAGTATTGGCATTTCCTACTGGATTTCTGTATCAATAACAATTTCGTTACCGTGGGCGATGGGCTTTACCTCCAAACTCGTGGTATCCCGATGGGCAGTCGCTTCTCTAGCAGTTTGGCTAATCTCTATCTACATTTTTTTTAGGATAGATATGTTGCCAATCATCCTTTACATGGGATTGCTCCAAGATATGTTGATGACATCATTGTCATTAACATTCCGGACTTTTGCGTTGCGCCACTGACTTGTATCCTGACGACCTTACCCTAGAAAAAACCAACAGTTCGTCTTCTTGTGTTTGTTACCTCGAGTTAGAGGTTCAGGTGGACGAGGAGAGAAGAGGTCTGGTGAACTTATTTGATAAAAGAAACTCTTTTGAGTTTGATATCATTCACTACACTCACTTGTCATCCAACATTTCAAAAGTTATACATCGCAATCTACTCATCTCTCAGTTTCATAGAATAGCTAAAATTTGCTCTACACAGCTCTTACTTGTAAAAAATCTGAAACCTCTTCTTTCTAAACTGCAATCTAACAACTTTCCTAAAATTTCTTAAGACATCATTTTAACCATTTAATTTTGAACTATAATTCGGTGTCCAAGAGTTTCAAACTGCACATTGACATGCTTTATTAACCTAGGACCTAACAATTTTAAGTATATAGGCAACATAAAGTGCTATTTGGTGGGTCCGGGCAAATCTGCTTTGGTCTGTCCTTCTGGCAGTATGTCCAGCCCATTGCCATTTCAGGGATTTTACTCTGATCATGATGTCTTCCACTCTTGTCATTTTTCGGATCCACGAGTTTCTCTTCTTATCTCTCCTGGTTACACCAAGCATGCACCTCTCCATGCGCGGTCCTTGATAAACCACGCGAAGCGGTCCTTGATAAACCAATAATTTGTGTATGTAGATAGCCGTTTTCAAGATGTGTGGTAAATTACCGTTTTCAAGACGTGTTAACGGAAAAATTTGAATTTTCGGAAACCTTTCCGCAACTCCTTTCTTACATTAACGGTAAATTACCGTTTTCAAGAAGTGTTAATGGAAAATTCTGAATTTTGAGAAACCTTTCCGCAATTCCTTTCTTATATTAACGGAGGAACTCCATTCTCACTTTTTTCGTATTTACATGACGAAAAATTTCCGGTAATAGGAGAGATTCACGGGAATCCTTGGCGGTTTGATTAACTGTTAAATTTCCATAGTCTGTCGAAGTATTTGATTTTGAAGTTCTGTAGCGAGATCGGATATTGTGGATAGTACTATATGGCATGAATTTTTGTTACTGTGTCACAGGATATTTCTTCGCCTTTTTCCCATTTTTTGCTCCAGCAGGATGTAACCAAAAGTGCGGAAACAGCCACATAACTGGTGAAATAATGGTCGTACAGGAACGAAACTGATGGCTAAGTATAGGTAAAGGGCCATGGCCGATCGAATGGGACCAACAGCGGCGCTCTTTGGCGGATATTTCCGGTACTTATGAAAACTAGCTTCGAAACAAAGCGAGATAGAGTAAAAAAGTGAATTGCAAAGTTGCAGAGAACCCGCTGGTTAGTAGAAAACGACATTTGGTTTACCGGAAACCAGCAAGGAAACGCCTGTAAACGCAACGAATGAGAACGTTCGCCGGATGGTGTCAGTCGGAAAACCGTTGGCTACTGCGTCATGGTTAACACATGCCACAGTGTGGCACCTGATATTTTGGAGAATGTACGAGAAGCCGTGCTTTCTCAAGTTTAGACGTGCATAGCAGCCGACGGTGCGCACATTAAACAAGCCTCGGATTAGGTGCGCATATGGAATATGTGGGTTTCTTTTCAACAGCGTCATCATTCTTTTGTCCCTTATGTTGTATCGTGCGTGTTGCATGTGGGTTTCTAAGCGCGGTTTTCCGACTGACACCGTCCGGTGAACGTTCGCATTCGTTGCGTTTATAGGCGTTTCCTTGCTGGTTTCCGGAGAACCACGTGTCGTTTCGTACTAACCAGCGGATACTCTATAAGTTTGCAATTCACCTTTTTGCCCTATTTCGCTTTGTTTCGAAGCTAGTTTTGATAAGTACCGCAAATATACGCAAGAGGGCCCGGCCATTGGTCCCATTCGATCAGCCATGGTCCTTTACTTCTACCTAGCCACCAGTTTCGTTCCTGTACGACCCTTATTTCACCAGTTATGTGGCTGTTTCTGGACTTTTGGTTACACCCCGTATATTGAGTTACCGTAAGAAACCTGGTACTTAATTTATTGCACAGGCGATTGTACGATGTCTACATATCAGTCGGTGGAGTCCGCGAGACAAAAGCTATCAAGAGTAAATAATGTGGAAGAAATATTCCTCTCATAATACGTGGAAAATAAATGAAAATAAATCATGATAATTAACACAGCAATCAGGCATTTCTGAACTAATTGTATTTACTGTTTTTCACGTAATATCAATCACATAAGAAAACTTGGAAATTTCATCGATCGCCCTGGAGCGGGATTCAAACGCGAATCTTCTGACTACCGTTCGAGTATGCTAACCGTTACTCCATCCAGGACGAGAAAGTCACAAGTATCTGAGTATTCGGAGCATCCGAAAGTAGTTCGACCGCATTCTTAATCGAAGCAACTGTGCTGCCATCTAGCGCTGTTAAGCATATCACCAGTCGTCCAAGTATATAATTGGGAAGAAATATTCCTCTCATAATACGTGGAAAATACGTCATGATGATTAACACAGCAATCAGACATATCTGAATTGACTGTATATATTGTTCTTCACGCGTAACTTTGTAATCTGTCTGTGCGATTTTGCTACATTCACATATAAGATGAGACACAGTTTCATCTTTTTCTTGACAAAGTCGACATTTTGGATTATCACTGACTTTCTGGATTTTCGACTTCATAAAATTTGTTTGCAATGCCTGTTCTTGTGCAGTAAAAATCAGACCTGTTTCTTTCTTGATGGAACCCAATTTCAGCCATGCCCAAGTCAAGTTGTTGTCACTTTTTCTTTCAATATTTTTTAGAAATTGCCCATGGCAGTGGCTTGTTCTTCCAGCCATCTAATCTGCTTTCAAACTGCTTCCTCTTGTATGCAATTCAGAAGCCTCGCTTTCTGTTGTTTTTAATATCTTTTCATTTTTCACTGCCTGAAGTAGCTGTCCTCTGCTTCTGTTGACGTAATCATTCAGACTTCTTTTTTCTTCCTCTACTACCTGTTGCACTTGTAGAAGTCCTCTGCCTCCAATTTTCCGAGGTAAATAAAATCTGTCAACATCACTTTTTGGATGGAGTGCATAATTCATGTTCAATAGCTTCCGAGCTTTCCGATCCGTTATTTCTAATTCACTTTGGGTCCAATCAATTATTCCAGCTGGGTATATGATTACTGGAATGGCCCATGTATTTATTATTACTATTATTATTATCATTTGAGAAGTAAAACGAAAACAAAACAAAACGAGAAGCATCATTCTTGGGGCCCTCCAGAATCGCGGGGTCCTACGCATGGGCTTCGTGGGCGTCCCTGTTAATCCGCTTTTGACCCTATTCCTAACTCGGGTCGCCCAATCCTAACTTGGGGCCAATGGTTAAAGGGAGGGGTAAAGGCTAGTGCTGTTCACGGATTTCAGATTTTTGGATAACAGGATATTTTAGTGTCCGAAAACCGGATTTTTAGCATTCGAATAGTTCGAACTTCGGTTAACCGGATTTCGAACTTCGGAAGTGTTGCTCGCGGATTTCGAATTTCCGGATATTTTACTATCCGAAAACAGCATTTGAATAGTTAGAACTCAGCATTTGAATAGTTAGAACTACGGATATCCGGATTACGAACTGCAGTTATCCGGATTTCGAACTTCGGATATTCGAATTTCGGATATTCGGACATCTCGGCAAGATAGATCTATCTGGCCATGATAGACCACGTTCCTCCGGTTGTTAAAACCTTAACACAGCAGTTGTGAACGAGCGTTTTTTTTTACTGTACGATGTCCGTTTGATTAGACAAAGTGATCTTTCGTGACATTGATATTGAACTAAATGAAAGGATAATTAATAAAATTGCAGTGTTTTATCCTGTAACAAACTCATGCGGCAATCCGGATTTCGGATTTATGATATTTCGGATATTTTGAAATCCGAAATCGGGATTTCATTTGATAGCACTAGCCGCATATCCGAATATCCGGATTTCGGATATTTCGAAATCCGAAATCCAGATTTCAAAATATCCGGTTTTTGAGAGCACTAGTAAAGACCAGTGACGTATGATAAGACCTATACCTCATCCAGGACCCGAAACATGACTCAACTCGGACATCATGTCGGAAGCCCGCTCCTCTGAACACTCTGCTACCAGGACGGCATTATGGGAATTGGCAAAAGCAAACTGACTTTTAAAAAAGGTTATGAATTCAATTGGACAGAAATGGTTTTCATCACGAGGTAAAGCATCTGAGGATTTTCTCCAGTAAAACTTGAGGAATGAAAAAATTGTGGTGCGTTTTACGCAGAGCGGCTGCCAAAATTTAAACTGTTCGGTTTCTTTACTATTGGAGAAGTTCTGAAGAAACTTAAAAGATAAAATGGAATACTTCATGCAGTTTGAACTCCTTCTCAATAAATTCTTTTTATGGTGCCTCAGCCGAGAACATGACAGGGCTCTAAAAGTCGGGAGCAACGTGATGTGGAATAATACTTTAAGACGATATTCTACTTGACATTTCCGAGTGATAGCTCTCACATTTACTTTCTGACAGCAAAGTATCCCGTTTTTTCACTCCGCTGTCTCTTCCTAAGGATTTAATCTGCTACCGGGAACCACGTAAGTATCGTGGAAATTCAGCATTCCGATTTAATGTGAATGTTCATTTGCGTAACTTCTCGTATAATGCTAGCAGAGCCGTAGCTTGGACCCGAGAACCAGTGTGTGTGTGTGTTTGTGGGGGGGGGGGGGGTCGCTTTGTGTTCAACTGAAACTATATTTTTCCATAAATAAATATTGCAAGTTTTGAAGTTTTGTTCTTTGTGCTTTCAGTTTTTCTTGTGCCTTCTGTTAATTTACCTCACCACCGAATGATTTCTCCATCATACCAAAAGGTATAAAACAGAAAAACACGGGGAAAAAAAAAAAAAAAAGAAAAATGAAAGCTAAACTCTCTTTTGAAATACTAAAAAAAAAAGAAAATATGTCAAATTTTCTAGATTTGCTTGATGGTGGGTGAAGTATGCAGGTTCCTTATCGCTGAAGGCAAAATGACTACCAATTGTTATAGAAAAAGAGTGTTATTATTTTTTAATTTACGTGTTGCATTTGAACACTGCCTATCCTTCTTCTTCGGTTCATCTATTTTCTCCCGCTTTAATCGAGCATCCTCCTTTGCTGATGCTTCAAGATATCCTCTTCTCTCCGTGGTTGACAGCCAATACTTCCTCCTCTTCCAGCTGAAACACTAAGAGATCTCAGATTCCTACTCCCGCAAGGTAAAACCAATCCTACTGGCAGCAAAGCGATGAACAGAAAATCGAACGATCTCACTCTCGCGAGCGCACAGAGAATTCCATCCAACACTATTTTACAACACCTAAACTCGAAGAAAGGCTAACCTGACGTAGACTGAAAGTCACCGAGTGTGCACTTCAGCTGCCTTTTGACCAAAGTCTTAAACCTACTACGCTAAAGGTATTTCAAGGTATTTTTATAAAACAAGAAAGATGACACAGAATTCTCGGGTGGAATGAGAACGTCTTTTGACAACAGTCTCCAACCTACTACGCTAAAGGTATTTCAAGGTATTTTTATAAAAACAAGAGGGATGATACCGAATTCTCGGGTGATGAGCACGCCCTTTGACAAAAGTCTCAAACGTATTACGTTAAAGGTATTTCAAGGTATTTTTATGAAACAAGAAGGATGATACTGAATTCTCAGGTGTAATGAGTACATATTTTCACAAAAGTCTGAGTTATTTTTATATCTGGTGGAGGGTTTCTTTTTTTTTTTTTTTTTTTTGCATCACAGTTAGATTTTACAAAAACAATAAATTTTGTGCCGCTTATGGGGGGATATTATTTTCTAGAGAACCTAAAACTAGATGAAAATCTAAGTCACTGTTAGAGTAGTCAAATACACAGAGGATTTTTTAAGTGGGATTTTTGTGACAAATGAAATTACATTATTACGCTCCGTAGTGGAAAATGAATGCATTTGGAAAATTAGAAACATTGTAATAATATTGATAATGGTTAGAACAGAAAGAAGTTTTTCCGTCTTACCTACTGAAATAATGTCGAGCGTAAAATATTTTGCATATATTTGCGTTACCTGATGCGAAAAATGCGTTTTTAAAAAGACAGAAAAGATCTGGAGAGTGATACGATTGACTTAATTGTATGCAAATCGCATTTTTCAAATGAACCCATTGTGGGATTCGATTCTCCGGTGCCCTAGCAGGAAATAGGGCTGCTGCAAAATAAGACCGTCTGTATATTTTATCTTTTGTAACCCGAATTCTCTGGTGTTAATAGGATTACTTTTGGGGGAGGGCTACCAAGTGGAACCCTCGATATTAGAAATGACTCGTTTTATTAATATTCATTACATAGAAATATTCCAAAATGTTGCGATGGAAGAATCAAGAGACAGAGAGGAGCGTTATTTTGATTCTGATTCTTCAGGAATGGAATTCATATTTTAACTTGATGATTATTGTAATTGTACGGGTTGCATTTTCAGCAGTAGATAGCAGATTGGAATACAATGTTTTTGAATGTTGCATTATTTTGAACCATTGTTTCATGTCAATCTTGGATGTAATTGGTATTTGTTGATCTAGTTATTGATTGTGTACCTGTTTTGTTTGAACAATTGAAGTCAATGATTGTTTATAGTTCTTTGCAAATTAGGTGTTGATACCAATCTTTTGCTAGTTTGTGGTATAATTACATATTAATACTTAACTTTTGATGGTAAAGAACTGCATTGCTTATTTCATTCGAAGTTTGTATTTCGGATAGTAGGTCAAAGTTACTTCATAAATAATATTGAAATTGTTAGGGAATTTTTGTAGATTTTTTTTCGTAGTTATCTGTAACTTTTATTTTAGAATTTGAAGATTTTGATTGATATTTTGAATATTCGTGAATTTGATTAAGTTTCCTTGAATTCATTTTCATGTTACTTTCTCTTTCTTTAATCAATAGAGTTTATTGATCCTTCGTTACTTCATTGTAAATATTATTATTATTAAGATGATTCCACCTCTTCCCGGGGTTTTTCTTCTCTTCCTTCCGGGACGGGTCTGGGAAATGGCATTTCTTTCTCTCAGTTGCCCAGGAACTTCCTTACTATCCTACAAGTGTTCAGGATAGCTGCCTTCTGTAGTTCCATGTAGGTGTTAGGTTGAAGGTCTAGTGTCTGTAAAGAGCTGTGAATGGTCTTAGGTACAACTCCTGTGGCTGATATTATACTATGGGGACGATGGTGACATTCTCCATATGCCACATTTCCTTGACTTCGTATCATAGGTCGTTATACTTTGACAGCTTCTCTCCGTGCGTCTTCTGGAAGTTGCACGTGTTAGGCATGGCTATGTCAATGAGGTATGTTTACTTCTCCTTGTCGACCAGGACGATGTCGGCCGCCGATTGTGGGGAATGCTCTAATCTGTTCTGATCGATCTGCCCAGTACATCTTGTGGGTGTTGTTCTCTAGAAGCGTTGTTGGTTCATACTTGTAGAAGGGGACAGGCTCAGTTGTAATGAGGTGGTGCTTTCTTTCTAATTTCTGATGGACGATCTTGGCAACTTGATTGTGCCTGTTCGTGTACTCTGTTTGTGTGAGGACTTTGCACTACCCTGCTGTGATACATTGGATGGTGTCTGGCGCTTGATGACATTACCGACATGTGTCGTTTTCCACTGACATGTTCTTCAGGATATACTTCTGGTAGTTTCTGGTGTTTACAACTTGATCTTGAATAGCCATCAAGAACCCTTCGGTCTCGGTGAAGAGTGATCCGTTTGTTAGCCATGCATTGGAGGCAGTCTTATCCACATGGTCGGATTGTAGATCGTTGTAGGGCCTTCCGTGTAGGACTTTCTTGCCCCAATATTTTTCTTTTGGCTCCCTCGTTCCAACCTCGATGTTCTGAGTAAAGAGGTCTAGGGCTGTGTACTTCTTGTCACTCCAGTTTATCGCTTGGTGAAGGGGCCCCTTGCTCTGATGGAAGTATTTTCCGAGGCTGCTGATTTCTTTGTTTCGGTGTTCCAGAAGATCAACCATTCCCCGTCCTCTTTCTGCCCGTCCAATGGTCAGCCTTTCTACGGCTGACTTCGGGTGGTGCTGGCGATGTTTAGTGAAGGTTGTCCTAGTATTGCGCATTATTTTCTCAAGCTCTGTTGTGGTACACTTGATGATTCCGAAGGAATACGTGAGGACTGGAACTGCGTATGTGTTGATAGCCCTAGTGGTGTTGCGAGCGTTGAGCTTGGTCTTCATTAGTCTCCTCAGATTTTGGTTATATTTGGCGGCTAGATCGTTTTTGATTTCTTTGTGTTCTGAGCGTTGTGCTTGAAACATACCAAGGTACTTATAGGCTTCTCCTTCCTCCATAGCTACGATCTGTTCTCCGGTCTTCAATTGGTAGCTACGCGTTTCATGCTTTCCTTGGGTCATACATTGTGTCTTTGTATATTTGTTTGGTTCATACGTTGTGTCTTCTTCTTCTTCATATTTTAAGATGATTCCACCTCTACATGGGGAGATGTTTTTCTCTTCCTTCCGGGACGGGTAAGACGTACCAAAATTATAAATAGTTGAAAAATATTCTTCACGGCAAAAGCTACGCTAAGGAAAAAGAACGTTTTAAATACGCCTCCCGGAAGCAGAGATAGCGAGAAAAATGTTTTGACTTTTACCCCCTAGCGGGAAAACTGTGTATTATTGAAGACGATAATGCCCCACATTTTTACTGCAGCGAATGGCATACAGTAAAAAAGAAATTTCTCAATAGGAGTTTTAGAAGCGGAGATACAACTGCAAACAGAAGTACACAAACACCACCCAGCGACAGAACTGTGAACCATAAAACTCCCCAAATACAAACCTAAAGTGTACCACAACATAAATGGCAGCGGGTGTTGAAATAATTTTTTAAATCGCACATTTAGAAGAAGAGGTATTGAGAAAAACAGAATAAACGTTTGCGCCCCTACCGGCGAAATTGTGCGTTATTTTGGGTAGAAAATACACTCAAAATAGCTTCTATAGTTAGTAGCATCTGACCGAAAAATAATTTTTTCAGTCGGGCTTTTAGTCGCGCAGTTATTGCTGAAAACGGAAATGTAAACGCACGGCCTCTTGTGGCAGACTTGTGCGTTAAGAAAATTTTTATTTATATGAGAAGCATTTCGCACCGGAAATGCTCTCAAATAAAGAAAGAATTTTTCAAATCGGGCTCTTAGGAGCAAAGATATAGACAAAAATATGATTTTCATCTACTCCCTCTGGAGGAAAAACTATATACTATTTTGAGAACAAAGTATTCTTATTTCCGAGGTGAGTGGTATCGCTGCACGAAATAATTTTTCAGTCGAGAAGCTCAAATTTTGCTGCAAATGCATCAGAAGCAGAGAAAAACACTTACGCCACCCCTGGTGACCAAACCACTCTTTACCAAAAATTAGAAATTATATGCAAAACATTTCACATTAGGAGCTGTTTCCTATACAGGCAGAATTTTTCAAATTGGAGTTTTAGAAGCAGAGATATCGCGGAAAACGTAATTTACCTTTACGCCTCCTAGCGGAAAATCTATGCATTACTTGAAAAATAGATTGTATTTAAAATAGTCTTCGATATGAAATGAAAAATAGTTTTATCAATCGGATATTTAGAAGCAAATATATGGAATAAATTGTATTTTGAATTCGATATCGTCTGCATTTACGCCCTCTAACAGCGAAGTTGTGCATCGAAAAGAAACCGGAGTGCGAGAATCATCATTCACACATTTCAAGCTTCCCAATACAAAATGATTTTTTTAAATCTGACAAGTAGTTGTAGAGGTATGGTTTTCACAGACAGACGGACGGATAAACCTATAACATAAGCGTGACCTTTTGTACAAAAGACGTGCTAATAAGTGGAAATAAATCATGGCAACAAATAATGAGGTTTATTAATTAATGACATTGAGCTGTATTGTAGGTGGATTAATGAATGTTATTGGCGTAAAACCAATGAAAGAAGATATGTGAGTCATAAAAGTAAATATTCGCTAAATTATGGCGGCGGCAGTAGTAAGAATTTCGACTGTTTATTTTTTGAAAAACAATTTTTATCTTCATCATTGTTATTACTTGTTATTCAGATTCAGACGAAAGTAAGAAATGACCCTGACATCGATGAAATGTGGTGTAACTACGAAAGTCCATCTGCGCACGCGCAAACTGAAACCTGACCTCAAGCTAGAAAGAAAAGTTGAATTGCAAGTGAGGGGGATTGGTAACTTTTGGTCTAGGATATCTACAGGTTTACATCCTATCATGTTACACATCATTTTAAAGCTCTCGTCAATAACAGGTAATCTCCCTTTTCGGTAGTCGAAAGGAAGCCGAAAACGGTTCTACGACGCACCATTTTCGAGATATTTGAGAAAATAAACCTATGAGGCTCACCGATTACGGCATCAAAATGCATTTTTGTAATGGCTTTTATCACATTCAGCATCAGGGTCTCGTAATTTACGCAGATCGCAATGAGATATTGTTACGTTTTTGTAAAACGTGATGAAACAGTGTTCGGCGAGAGTTTATTAAAATATATTGTTGAGTTACAATGAAATTAACTATTGTTGCGTCACTTCATGTGACAGAATGCGGCACGATCCCATTTCCTCAATAGTTTTGACCATGACGCAACACTGCCTATTTTCGTTACATCGATTTTTTTTTTTTTTTTTTACTTAGGGTATACTTTCCTAGTATCGGGCAAAATGCGTATCATCAAAAGTTTAAGAAATGCATGAAATACTTTTCTCGTAACTGCCCCCGTTGGATGCAAAAAGAATTTTCAAAAATATGTCTTGTAGTGGAACGAAGATACATTGCTAAACAAACTCCTCCAGATATAAAAACACCTCAAACTTTTGTGAAAAGATGTACTCAATACACCTGAGAATTAGGTATCATCCTTCTTATTTTATAAAAATACCTTGAAATGCCTTTATCGTAGTAGGTTTGAGACTTTTGTTAAAAGACGTGCTCATTCCACCCGAGAATTCGGTGTCATCCTTCTAGTTTTGTAAAAAATACCTTGAAATACCTTTAGCGTAGTAGATTTGAGCCTTTTGTCAAAAGACACGCTCATTCCATCCGAGAATTCGGTGTCATCCTTCTTGTTATATAAAAATACCTTGAAATGCCTTTAGCCTAGTAGGTTTGAGACTTTTGTCTCAAACCTACTAAACTAAAGAGAATTCGGTGTCATCCACCCGAGAATTCGGTGTCATCCTTCTTTTTTTATAAAAATACCTTGAAATACCTTTGGCGTAGTAGGTTTGAGACTTTTGTCAAAAGACGTGCTCATTCCACCCGAGAATTCGGTGTCATCCGTATTGTTTTATAAAAATACCTTGAAATACCTTTGGCGTAGTAGGTTTGAGACTTTTGTCAAGAGACGTGCTCATTCCACCCGAGAATTCGGTGTCATCCTTCTTGTTTTATAAAAAATACCTTGAAATACCTTTGGCGTAGTAGGTTTGAGCCTTTTGTCAAAAGACATGCTCATTCCATCCAAAAATTCGGTGTCATCCTTCTTGTTATATAAAAATACCTTGAAATGCCTTTAGCTTAGTAGGTTTGAGACTTTTGTCTCAAACCTACTAAACTAAAGAGAATTCGGTGTCATCCACCAGAGAATTAGGTGTCGCCCTTCTTGTTTTATAAAAATACCTTAAAATACCTTTAGCGTAGTTGGTTTGAGACTTTTGTCAAAAGACGTGCTCATTCCATCCGAGAATTCGGTGTCATCCTTCTTGTTTTATAAAAAATACCTTGAAATACCTTTGGCGTAGTAGGTTTGAGCCTTTTGTCAAAAGACACGCTCATTCCATCCGAGAATTCGGTGTCATCCTTCTTGTTATATAAAAATACCTTGAAATGCCTTTAGCTTAGTAGGTTTGAGACTTTTGTCTCACACCTACTAAGCTAAAGAGAATTCGGTGTCATCCACCAGAGAATTCGGTGTCATCCTTCTTGTTTTATAAAAATTCCTTGAATTGCCTTTAGCGTAGTAGGTTTGAGACTTTTGTCAAAAGACATGCTCATTCCACCCGAGAATTCGGTGTCATCCTTCTTGTTTTATAAAAAATACCTTGAAATACCTTTAGCGTAGTAGATTTGAGCCTTTTGTCAAAAGACACGCTCATTCCATCCGAGAATTCGGTGTCATCCTTCTTGTTATATAAAAATACCTTGAAATGCCTTTAGCCTAGTAGGTTTGAGACTTTTGTCTCAAACCTACTAAACTAAAGAGAATTCGGTGTCATCCACCCGAGAATTCGGTGTCATCCTTCTTGTTTTATAAAAATACCTTGAAATACCTTTGGCGTAGTAGGTTTGAGACTTTTGTCAAAAGACGTGCTCATTCCACCCGAGAATTCGGTGTCATCCGTATTGTTTTATAAAAATACCTTGAAATACCTTTGGCGTAGTAGGTTTGAGACTTTTGTCAAAAGACGTGCTCATTCCACCCGAGAATTCGGTGTCATCCGTATTGTTTTATAAAAATACCTTGAAATACCTTTGGCGTAGTAGGTTTGAGACTTTTGTCAAGAGACGTGCTCATTCCACCCGAGAATTCGGTGTCATCCTTCTTGTTTTATAAAAATACCTTGAAATACCTTTGGCGTAGTAGGTTTGAGCCTTTTGTCAAAAGACACGCTCATTCCATCCAAAAATTCGGTGTCATCCTTCTTGTTATATAAAAATACCTTGAAATGCCTTTAGCTTAGTAGGTTTGAGACTTTTGTCTCAAACCTACTAAACTAAAGAGAATTCGGTGTCATCCACCAGAGAATTAGGTGTCGCCCTTCTTGTTTTATAAAAATACCTTAAAATACCTTTAGCGTAGTTGGTTTGAGACTTTTGTCAAAAGACGTGCTCATTCCATCCGAGAATTCGGTGTCATCCTTCTTGTTTTATAAAAATACCTTGAAATACCTTTGGCGTAGTAGGTTTGAGCCTTTTGTCAAAAGACACGCTCATTCCATCCGAGAATTCGGTGTCATCCTTCTTGTTATATAAAAATACCTTGAAATGCCTTTAGCTTAGTAGGTTTGAGACTTTTGTCTCACACTAACTAAGCTAAAGAGAATTCGGTGTCATCCACCAGAGAATTCGGTGTCATTCTTCTTGTTTTATAAAAATTCCTTGAATTGCCTTTAGCGTAGTAGGTTTGAGACTTTTGTCAAAAGACATGCTCATTCCACCCGAGAATTCGGTGTCATACTTCTTGTTTTATAAAAATACCTTGAAATGCCTTTAGCTTAGTAGGTTTGAGACTTTTGTCAGAAGACGTGCTCATTACACTCGAAAAACAAAAACAAAAAAAAAAAAAAAAAAAAAAAAGCAAAAAAGCGAAAAAATAAACCGTGCATTCAGGAATCGCAGAAATGCATTGAAAGTTTTGCGGATAACTTCAGCTATAAAATGCAAAAGGCAATCTTTTTTTTTTTAATCAAACTTTTATATATAGTGCAAAAGATAAAAATTTACATCCACAGACACAAACGGCGTAGAAATTGAATCTACACACAAATGAATTGACGAACAAAGTAACGTAATAGACACGTATTTTTTTTTATTTTCAGGACGCGTGCTAAAATGAAAAAAGCAGTTTGCAAATATATAGTATTCTAACGTGAGATTATGTGATTCAAAGTTCATTCATCGGAGCGCTTGCTTGTGCTCGACTTCCCAAGGGAATTTGAAACTTCCCAGAATGCCTCAGCGTTAAAACGGATCGATACGAAGATCTCGGGAAGCCGTGGCTAGCCATGTATATGTCAAACGCAAGAGCAATAAAGCTTTTGATTCCGTCCGTGTTCCTGCATATTTCGAAGAGCCCATCGTTGGATGCGCTTCCTAGGTTACCTCTGGAAACTCTTCAAGGTTCTATGGCGCACAAATTTTGTATTCACTTACTATATTTTACGTGCCATAGAAGAAGATCATATTTCTTTATATGGAGCTTCACTAGAAACGTCAAAGCGAACGATGTGATAACTTTGTTCAAAACAGGTGTGGTTTCAAAATCGCATTAATAATAAAAAAAGAAAATGTACAGGTGAATGACAAAATGTAACACAGTGATGAGCACACTGATTGTGTCATATACAATGCGGCAGTCAAAACAAAATCTACACTGCTGGCCACCCAAAATGCAACACCAAGAAGGAAGCATCCGATTGGCCTGCAATTCACAGCATGCGTCGCCCGTGAGAGGACATACAAACAATTAGCATTGCAGGGCATATGCAAATCATGTGCGCCCGGCACGACACCGAGAGGCACAATAAGAACGCTGCACAGAAGGCGGGGTATAAGTAGTGAAAGTGTGTTGTGCTGCCGGACCTGTGCGTGGGAAGCTTCCTGATGCCTCGTCGCAGAATACGGCAGTCATTCCAGCACGTTTCGGAGTTCGACAGAGGACGAATAGTGGCCTATCGCCCGTGTGGGACGACATCCAGCCACAGTGAGGCGAGTATGGATTCGGTGGGTGCAAGAGGGACGGACGGACCGACGTGAGCGATTGCCGCAGCCGCGGCACACCACCGAACGAGAGGACAGCAATGTTGTGCGACGGGCATTGACGGCTCGCACCGCGACATCACGAACGTTAGAGCAGGAATTAGGGTGCGTTGCGCAACAACCTGTGTCAGCACGTACCGTTCGACGTCGTCTGCAGGAGCGGGGACTTGTCGCACGGCGCCCATTGCTCCGATTACCATTGACGTTACACCACCGGCGAGTGCGGCGGCAGTGGGCCGTTGAACGCCGCACCTGGACTACGGAATGGCACGACATTGTCTTCTCCGACGAATCCCGCTTCTGCCTGCAACACCACGATGGTCGGATCCGCGTGTGGCGGCACCGCTGCGAGAGACTGTATGACGCCTGCATTATGCATCGCCATACCGGTCCGTCGTCTGGCGTTATGGTTTGAGGCGCAACTGGACATGACACCCGCACCTCTCTGGTACGCATCGCCGGTACACTCAACAGCCACCGCTACATCTCCGACGTTTTCGAGCCTGCAGTCCTCCCTTACCTGCAGGACCTGCCAGCGGCCACGTTTCAACAGGACAAATCCCAGTGAGGCATGGATGTTGTGGTTGTGTTTGTCTTACGACACTGGCTCTCTCCCTTCCCTGGAACCAGTGACCCTAAATTAGGGACGGGCGACTGCTTATAGAAAAAAGTTTTCGTATGTCTAGAGTTTTTGACCGTGTGACTTAACGCATCTCTGACGTCATGTGAGAATGATTTGAATCAGATGGCGTCACACCAGCAGCTGTGTTCTTTGTTGCTATGGCAAGAAAACAAAGTGATATACGCGTGGACTGCGCGTGTAGGTGATGACGTCACCTACACGAAAACACGAAAAGCTAAGTGTGACGGCACAAACATTTGTTTCTCGGTTGTCGCTATGAGGACTTAAAAAGTGGCACGGAGGAGGAGGGCTCTAGCAGATTATTATTAGAGATGCTTGGTCCAGTGGCACTTTTCTCACATAAGTACAGAGATTTTCGCAATGCCATTCGAGAGCAAATACTTAACATATACAGTGAAGTGCCACCCCCCCCCCCCCAAAAAAAATCTGGGATACCTCTCTAATACCGCGTTGGTCCTCCTCGCGATCGGATAACGGCAGCAACGCGAAAGCGCATGGACTCCACGAGTTCTCTGTAGTACCGTGAAGACAGTGCACACCATGCTTCCTGAAGAGCGTCCCACAATTTCGTAATATTCGGTGGTGGATGATTTCTGGCATTGACAGCACGGTGAATAGCATCCCAAATGTGTTCGATGGCGTTTAAATCCGGTAAACGAGGGGACAAGACAAGATGCCAGACTCCGTGGAATTTTCCTCCAGTCATAATCGGGCGACTGTGGACGCGTGCGGGGGCGCATTGTCGTTCTGAAATAGGTCGCACCCATCGGGCTTGTTGCATGACATGAACGGGTGTAAATGTTCCCCAAGGATGGTTACGTAGCCTCCACCGGTCAGAGCGGATGCTGCTGTGTGTTTCTGGAACGTGGAAAGAGAGATGTATTTATTTATTTATTAACTGTCGCCACGTATTTGGAGTATTTTCAACTTCATCCTCATACACTTGACAGATGTTGCGGCAAGCAGCGGCACCAGTACTGCCTTTATCGAACTCGTACAATAAGCAATGTCTAACGTGCTCCTTATCGCATGCCATGTTACACCGGCCGTGATTTCCGTTACGAATGACTTACTCGGACAAACCTAGTGCCTCTATATGCTCTACTGCTCCGCGTTATGTTGGCCGAAAATTCGGCATCGCAGCGTCATCTGTGACGTAACCACTCCGATCGCAATTTGCATCTATTACGAAAAACGGGTAGAACTTTTGCTCACACCCAATACTTGAGCTTGGGACGATATCTGCCTCTATGCATACGCCGTTTGCGGACGATACCATTTACCGCAAGGGTGTGGTGGCATGTAATGGAAATGGTAGTGCCCTTTACAATTTTTTTTTTTTTTTTTGGCACCTTAAGTAGAAGCTTTTTTTTTATGGAAATGATTTTTCAGATAAAGCATAAATGTAGTTACCGATTTTTATTCATAAGTATCTGTTGATTCGAAAAAATCCCGACGAAAAGAATACGAAAAAGTGGGCCATTTCTCGAGTGATCCACCGGGAAACTTCCCGATGGGCCAGTTCACTCCTTGTCTCGAGCACCTGCTTGGAAGAAATTGTGAAAGTGCTTCTTAAACATCTGTCAAAAGCAGTGGCGTTTATTCGAGGCTAGCTAGGCTAGCTAAGAAGCCCATAGAATGCACAAATAAAAGTCAATTAGCAACGGTATTAAGATATGTCGATGTTTTCGCTGCGAAAACAAAACACGTGCGGATTCGCTTCTTTTGACTCAGCGAATCAGTCTGGCGAGCAAAGAGCAACGGGTCTCCCGGGATGGTGTCATCGTAACGCAAACAGCTCTACCAGTCAGTCTTCGCTGTTCTGATCCGAAGACCGTCGATACGATCGCCAGCTAGCGTTTCCATGACAACATGAATGAGCAGGTGCAGGGGAATGCTTTGCCAACGGTTCGCTCAGAAAAGAGAAGACTCGGACTACATTGGTCAATCGCATGCACCAGCCGGTGGTAACAGTATGTGTTTCGCGAGAGCTGTGTTAACATGTTTATTCCTATCTTTGTTCTTGTTGTTAACTTCATGAATATTGCGTGGTTGGGTTGCTAAATCTTGTATGGTTGAAGATGATAGTAATTAACACGTAATAACCAAATGATAATAATTGTATGCAAATAATTCTTGCGATCCGTAAATATGTCTAAGAAACTTTTATTCTTCTCTTCGTTTAATTGCCTGCAAAGGTTGTCCATTAGCTTTGCTATGTTTCCTAACTGCTCCCCTTAAAACTCCAATTCCTTTTTCTAAAGTCCCGCTTTCGATCATCTCTCGCGCTGTCGTGAAATCCCCTAACCTGCCGGTCCACCTAAGACCTACACTGGGGCAATTACCTCGTCGTACTTTTCGTGACCGCTCGCTCTCCTAGACCCGAGATAACTGTCTTCTCGCCTCCTTCTCCCCTGTATCCCCCCCCCAAATGCCCTTAAGCATATCCTAAAATTCCCCGTGAGAAACAACCACACCGCCCTCGGTAAATCTCAAGCCTCAAAGTAAAATGTCAGGGGGCTAGTCATTTGTCGGCAGCATTGAAATACAAACCTGTAAGGCATCAAAAGAGGCACGATAGAGTTAATCTCCATTCAACATACAAAGTGCAAATACTAAGCATAGACAAAATGTCGTCTTAGTAAATAACCGTGCATCCGGTGTTTAATGGGTAACTGTCTCTCACGCTTTGGGGAAACAAAAGAATGGGAGCACGAGATGGAAAAAGGTTGCATTTTGAGATTTTATATGAAATCCTAAAACCCCGTATAAAATCTCTGTAACAGCTGTTTCAGTTTGTGCGAAGTGTGAATGAATTAAAATCAGTGAAATTGTATCTCAAATTCGTGACTTTGTTGGATTCAAACTCTTTTGATAAATTTTGTGAAAGCTTTCCCGAACATCGACCGTCAGAACTTAAAGAACTCTGTGCTTCAAATTTTGGCACAGCTCGACTGAAAGCTGAACTAAAGGTGTTTGATTCCCTTGATGAATACAAAAAGAAATCAGTAAGAGGCATTTCTTGTTACATAAAGTTGAATAAATAGTTGAACATTGTGTTTAGTGAGGTGTACAAATGAGCAGACCTAATATTAAAGTTTCCATCAACAACTCCAACTGCCGAAAGAAGTTTTTCTGCATTAAAAGAATCAAGAAAACAAGTGGAGAAATCGAAACAGTACTCGCCCAAATGTTCACTCGATGCCTTAATGAAGGGAAGATTCCTGAGGATTGGAACAACGCTACAATGATCCTGCTACATAAAAAAGGTGACATTGATGATCTCAGGAACTACAGACGTATCAGCCTCCTATCAGTGGTTTATAAAATCTTCGCTAAAATTCTTTCACACCGTTTGAAGGTAACACTGGACATGGCTCAACCGAGAGAACAACCTGGATTCAGGAGTGGCTACAACACAATAGATCATATCCACGTACTGAGAGAACTAATTGAAAGAGCGAGGGAATATGAACTTCCATTGTGCATGGCTTTTATCGATTAGGAAAAAGCCTTTGATTCGGTGAAACCATCAGCAGTTACAATGGCTCTGAAATCCTGCGGTATTGAAGATGCATACATTAATATTATTAATAACATCTATGAAAATGCAAGTGCAAAGATTCGGCTGTTTGAAAATACAACACACATAAAAATTGGAAAGGGAGTGATACAAGATGACACCATTTCTCCGAAGCTCTTTAATGCCACATTGAAAAATGTCTTTCAATCACTGAACTGGTAAAACAAAGGGATAAAGATTAATGCAGATTATCTAACCCACCTTCGTTTTGCTGATGACGTAGTCATTTTTGCAACTACCCCATCAGAGCTGCAGAGTGTGATCCAGGAACTTACTAACAAGAGTAAAGAAGTGGGATTAAAAATGAACTTTCGGAAGACAAAAATGATGTTCAATGCTTTTACAAGAAATGAAGATTTATCGATTAATAGAGAAAAGCTGGAGATAACAGACACGTACGTTTATCTTGGACAGCAGATATCAAGTGAGGGTCACATTGATGAAGAAATTAATCGGCGTACAAAACTTGCCTGGAGAGCTTTTGGAAGAAACAGCATAATTTTCAAGAGCAATATGCCATTATGCCTTAAAAAAAAAGTGTTTGATCAATGCATCCTTCCAGTGCTTACGTATGGTGGAGAGACCTGGACCTTAACTAAAAGAGACATAAAAAGGCTGCAGACAACTCAAAGCAGCATGGAGAGGTGCATGCTTGGTGTAACCAGGAGAGATAAGAAGAGGAACTCGTGGATCCGAAAAATGACAAGAGTGGAAGACATCATGATCAGAGATAAATCCCTGAAATGGCAATGGGCTGGACATACTGCCAGAAGGACAGACCATTGATGGACAGCCGAAAATTTATATTGGATTCCAAGGGACAGGAAAAGACCCAGAAGAAGACCACATGGGAGATGGGTGGATGAAATTCGAAAGTATGCGGGAGTGACATGGAGGAGACTGGCACATGACAGAACGTTGTGGAGGAAACTTGGGGAGACCTTCATTCAGCAGTGGATTGATAATGATTGACAATGATGATTATGATGATGATGATGACAAATGAGCAGACCTAATATTAAAGTTTCCATCAACAACTGCAACTGCCGAAAGAAGTTTTTCTGCATTAAAAAGAATCAAGATATAACTTAGAGCCACACAAGGACATGTACATTTGAGCAACTTGGCTATTTTGTCAATAGAGAAAAACGTTATTTTTAAATATGGAAAAGTACTCGGAAGAAACTTTTTATTAAAACGTAGCACTCAAGTCCACACAAAAGGAAAGAAGAATGGAGTTCACGTATAAATAAAGTATTCAGAACGAGAATGGAGTTCATGAACAAACAAGTGTTCATACCTAAAATTTGGAAAAAAAGTTACTTCTATTACTTAACAACTGAAAAATAAACTTTGCAATTAAAAAAAAAAAAAAAAAGAACAGTACTGTGTGTGTGCGTGTGTGTGTGGGGGGGGGGGGGTGAGATAGCCCAGGTCTCGGACCCAAGCCACTGGCGAAGAGGATATGGTGGGAATGCTACCAAGCAACTTCAAAAAGGAAACTGTGAGAGTGTGTCTTACGAAGCCATTGTAGCAAGACTATCGATACGTATCAACACAACATTAAAAGTATTTGTGAAGTTTTCCTTAATGCTTTTAAACGCATAGCATTCCACGCCGCCGTCTCTCTGGTTTTCCCCCTAACATTCAACTTCCTCTCTGTTTCAATATCGGGGTCACTGCGTTTCTCATTTCTTTCTGCGTTTTTGTCAAACTTTTGCATGTCTCTATCAATTTGCGATTCCGCGTTGCTGTCATTTTCAGTTCTTTTCTTCGCTGTAATTTCCTCTTTGTACTTTTATTACTTTTACAGTTCTTCTTATTCATGGTGTGGAAGAACCAATAGGGCAAAACCATGTGCATCAAAATTAGCGCTCGAAATGGAAATTTTGAAGTGCCGGTATGCTCATATTTAGCTGAAAATCTCCCGGAAAAAAAAATACCTTCTCCAGAAAAACTCCAAAACTGAGAGAGAAAAATCTCCCTGGTAGAAAATCTCCTTTGTTTGAAAATGTAATGGTTGGTTCGTAGATCAAGCGGGCATTACTCATACTGCACCAACGACTGGGGTTAAACTTGTTTATAACGAGAAGTCTCTGCCCCGAGACGAACGGATTAACGAGACTTCCGAACCTGGACTTGAACCCAGAACTTTTAAGGCCCCGAGCCTGAGACGGCAGACCTCTTCCAATAGAGACTTTCATGGAGTAGAAAATCGGACAATTAGAATCTACGCATCCAGAATAAATAATCAGTCTTAAGTAATAGCAATCTCACCACCCTCAAAAATAAAAAACTCCGAAGCGGAAAAAAGTTTTTACTCACTGCTGCAAAACTAAAACTTGTGTTTAACCTATTACTCCCAATTCTTCATTCTATGAAGAAACTCTTCAAATTGAATATACGTAATCAATGATATAATAAAAATTATAGACAACTTTAGTGGGATGATCTGGGGCTTGGGCAAGATCTGATCATACGCTATGGGTAACTTCATTTTTATCCTTTGAAAGATTGAAATTATAGCTCATGTGTACACCATTCCTCTAACCTTTATGGTTCGCACACAGCTACACTACTCAAAACAATTAGAGGATATCGTGGCTTTGATAAGAACTACTGACATCAACTGTTTGTATGCTTAGAGAAATTGAAGGAAAGTGATTAAAATGAAACATTTGCACACTTACAAAAACCTGAGTATGCAAACATTTTTGTATGACGTTAAAAAGGGCGTGTTTCCGTCAGCGAATGAAAAGTGACATGTATCGTACGATCGTTTAGTCCAGGATAAAAACGACTCACATGCTTTGAATGCGTGTTATTGATGAATGTGGTATCCGAACAACGTGATTTACCCGAATCTGTAGCCTGGAGGGCTATCGGTCGCTTAGAAGCGGGTCAAACCCAATCGCAAGTAGCGAAAGCCATTTGAGTGTCTCAAAGAGGGATTTCCAGACTTTGGAATCGGTTTTCAGATACCGGAAATTTAAGACGAAGACCAGGGCAAGGTCGTAGGAGAGCAGCATCAAGAAATGAGGATCGGTTTTTAACACGGACTGCCAGGAGAAACCTGAGCATGAACGCCACTCTACTGCCGCGAACTCCGTACGGCTACTGGCACAAATGTTTCAACTCAAACTGTTCATAACCGACTCCACAGTGTTGGTCTGTATGCTCGATGGCCTATGGTATGTGTTTCTTTAACCGCACGCCACCGTGCTGCCCGCAGACTTTGGGCATAGAACCATGCCGATTGGAGAAGAAATGCTGCAAATGTTCTCTTCTCAGGCAAGTCGCGCTTTGCTGCACATCCTGACAATAGGCGACTCATCATTTGGAGGGAACGAGGTACTCGTAACAACTCGTTATTTGTGCAAGAAAGTGTTCGATTTGGAGGAGGCGGAGTGATGGTGTGAGCCGGTATCGGTATCAATGGTCGAACTGACCTGTACATCATCAGAAATGAAACACTTACTGCTCAGAGGTATTGGGATGTGATCCTCAAACCCTTAGTCGTCCCTTATGCTGCAGCAATCGGAGTTGAATTCATTTTCGCGGATGATAATTGCAGGCCACATCGCGCTCGATGTGTGGATTACTTCCTGTTTGACGAGGGAATCATCCGAATGGACTGGGCAGCATGTTCCCCAGACATGAACCCCATCGAGCATGTCTGAGACGTTCTGGGGAGAAGGGTTGCTGCTCGATTACCCCTCCACAAACAGTCCAGCAATTGGAAAGTGCTCTTCTGCAGGAGTGGGAGGGAATTCCCCAATCCCTCATTAATACTCTGATTGACACACACAGGTGTGCAACATTGCTTTCTGTCATGGGAAACCATACCCCATATTAAATCCAATTTTCTGGCAAAAAATGTACCTTTATTTTCATTTTTACGATATGTTCATAAATATGCATTTTTACGTTCGTCTCCTCAAAAATTATTAAATTTAAATTACTAACTGCTTCGGCCATATTTTTCTTCTCACATGCGTACTATGTCTGTGGTTCCTATTCCAAACTCCGAAGCTTTCCGTCACTCACAGTTTTCATAGAAAACTACGATATCCCCTAATTGTTTGGAGCAGTGTATTTCTCAGGGGTACGAGCATAGGCGCCGACTTCTGAAAATTTCGAGGGGTGCTGAAATTCGAAAGGCAGGTACCGTTTCCAGTGTTGAAATTTTAGATGTTTAAATGGACCTTGTCTTCAGCATAATTGCAAACAAACCGATACATGATTTCATGATAGATATATTACATTTTGTTTATAGCAACCAAATTCTTGAACCTCGTTTTAATTCTTCCGATTTAATTTTCTGTAATGTGCGCACAAGAGCTCCTATAATTTTTTTTCTTTTGGACAAACTTTGAGCAGTTTGTTCGGGACTACTACCAGAAAACCAAACCTGTTGAAAAAGGCTGAGATTGGTAGTATAATCATTAGTCAAAACAGACAGTATGCTAATAACGATACCTTTGAGGAGCTCGCTCTAACAGTAACAAACAAACTGACGTGTTCAGTGTTAGAAAGGAACGCGCTTCATAATTATTGCACTGCATTATTTTTCTTACTTGTTATTGTTAGCATTTAGCGTATAACGCAGCATATATCACAGTAAAATGTTTGCTTTGATCAATAAGTGTAACTTGGAAATCTCCACCCCTACCCCGCCATCATTCATCTTGCAGTCCATGTGAACTAGTTGTTATCGATTTGGCATATCACCCCTGCTTTGATTGATTGGTGTTACTATTGGTGACTGCTTATATGTTTTATAAAGCTAGGGAGAAAAAAAGGCCTCAACAAAATTATGTCAAACAAACAAGCAAACAATAACTGCAACAGCAACAGAAAACAAAACCCTTCAAAATTATCCTTTTAGCGAGAAAAGATCATTCGCAGTCTCGCTGTGTGTCTTCTGCTCTCGGACGGTCATTCATTACTCCCGTTCTGACATTTATGGCTTTATGATCCTACCGAAGCTCACTGAGTGCATGGTGAGCTGCCGACAACTTACTGATGTGCAAGGAACGTGATTGCGAAAAAAATAAAATAAAATCGGTAGCTTTAAACAATTAGGAAGGTAGGGTACAAACCTCATCCCACACCCCAATTTCTCGCTTGCTTGGCTGTCTTATTTCTTAAGTGTTCATTCGGTATCGGTGGTTAAAACACGTTTTTTTTTTAAGATATTGATTTCTTTTTTAGAGAAACCAAGTATTTGCGCTAATTCCGATTATCTGTTTTAATTTTATGTAAAGCGGAACTAAATATTTAAGTATGAATCCAGTACATATAACAAAAATTCGGAGGGGTACGGAGCACCCCCTAAATGATTTCAAGGGATGCTCAAGCTCCTGAGCACCCCCGTAGTTTGCGCCAGTGGGTACGAGGCACATAAGATTTCTATGTTTAAGAATGCGCGCTCGTAAGTCAGGGACAAAAACAAGTATTCATTTCTGTATCTCCTACTACTAATATTAGTGCCGGTATGTATTAGGGGTGTGCAAAAGTTCCTGCCGTTTTAAGGAGAAAGGAGACAGGAGCAGTCAGGAACAATCAGGAAACCAGTACACATTTTAAAAGTGGCGCTCATATGAGTAATTTTAGGGGGGAGCTAAGAAAAGTCCTTACGTCCGTCAAGGCTGTCAAATAGTTTAGTAAATGTACAAGATACTAAAATACAAAAAAAATAATTGAAACAATCAATCATTAATATCTTATTATTTTTAAAAATTCTTTAGAAAAAGGTTTCGTCTACTTTAGTGTTTTAAATTTGTCAAACGGCAGGGGGCTGAAGCCCCCTGTCCCCCCCCTTGTGGGGCGCCCTTGCGCGTTTATGCAACGAAATATTGGCCGTTAGCATCACTGAGCTTTTGCTATTTTTCAGGCAACAAATAAATGCCCCTGTGATAGAAGGACTCGGGTTTTGAGCCAAAGAACGCAGTGGCGAAATTTTTTACACCTGTGGAACTGTGGTGAATTGCTGTTGGGCTAGGGCATTTTGCATAGAGCGAAGCAGATGAAAGTCTGAGGGTGCAATGTCCGGGGAGCAAGCCGGGTACGGTAAAGCCTCCCAGTGTTACTGTTCAAGGGTTGATTTCGTGGTGGCACCGACATGTGGTCTGGCATTATCGTGTAACAGGATGACTGGTCGTCGTCCTTTACCTGTCCATGGGCGTTTTTGCTCGATTGCGGCTTTCAGTTTCATCAACTGATCGCTATATCGTTGGGCAGTGATTGTTTCGCCAGGTTTCATCAGTTCGAAGTACAGCACTCCATGCATATCCTACCACACACAAAACAGCACCTTTTCCCCGTGGGTATCCTATTTTGCAGTGGATGTTGATGGCTGGCCTGGGTCGACCCAGGATCGCTTGTGTACGGGGTTGTCTCTATAGACCCATTTTTCATCCCCGGTGACAACCTTCCACAAGAAATTCTTCTTTTTTTTTTTTTTTTTTTTTTGATTGGAGGTTTAACGACCACCGTGAGCAACTCAATGGGCTATAAGCAGTCGCCCGTCCCTAATTTAGGGTCACTGATTCCAGAGAAGAGAGAGAACCAGTGCCGTAAGACAAACACAACATCCATGCCTCACCGGGATTCGAACCCGGACCCCGTTCAGACGAATGATCAGAGGCCATCGCTTAGACCACTGCGCCGCTGGGGCGGCAGAAATTCTTCCCTTGAAACCTTTCCAGCAACGACATGCGGATGCTCAATCGTTGACCAAAATTACGCTCTGTTAAAGTATGCAGAACCCACTTACCAATCTTCTGGATCTTTCCCAAGGCCTGCCTGTAGACACCGTACCACCGTCGATTGAGCCACTTTCAAAAGTTTCGCCAGTTGCGTGGTCGATTGTGTGGCATTCTCTTGCAACAGCAATTACAGTTCCTCGTCTGCGAATTCCTGCGGTCTACCTGCACGTGGCTTGCCTTCCAAGCTTAGATCACCTTTCTTAAACCTGGAAACCCATTCTCGACACGTCCGCTCACCCATAGCCATTTCGCCATTCGCCTGACATGTTGAACCGTATGCTTCACTCGCACTTTTCCCTAAATTAAACATGAATAACAAACAGTGCCGCAAATGAACTTTATCTACCGCCATGCTTGGCTTCATGTACGAACTGACAGCATGGGTTACCGGCCGGTTAGATGCCTACAGCGGTCGCTAGCGGGCGCGGCGGAAACTTTTGCATATTCCTAATAAATTCTGGGTAAGAAAAGCGCCGGTATGAATCACTATAGGAAAAAAGAAGTGCCGGTTATGCTATACCGGCTCATTTCGCGCACTGATCAAAATCGAAACGTAATGAAGATGCAAGTCGATAAATTAGCCTGGTAACTCTCTATCATTACTATTTCCTGTCTTTTTTTTTTTTTTTTTTTTTGCTATGCCGCAAATTAAATTTTGCGGTTGTAAACTTATGTCTTCACTGCTTTAATGAAAACGTAGTTAAAGACCTGGGGTTTTATGCGTCAACGCGCGTGCGTACGATGCACCACACTACCTGCTGTTTGTGAAAATTGCAACACCTAGAGAGAGTCGCGCTATTCAAATGGAATTTCTTTCATAGATTCCTCATGTTGCAGAAGATCACTGATTACATTTGTAGAGCTATACAAGATTTTTTCGCTTCAAAACTCAGCATCGTGTGAAACTACGTCGAGCAAGAATAACATCCTCTACAGTCTACACGGCGTGGCACTGAATGGAAGAGGTTCACTGAGAAAAAAATGTTTGTTTGGGACAACAAAATAGTTTTGTTGTTCTGTTTTGTCGATTTATTTTGTTGCTTTAGCCAAACTCCATCGGAATTGTTTTGTTGGGAATACAAAATTATTTCGTTGGCTATATTAATATTTTGTTAATTCAACTATATGGAGGTGGCATCGACCTTATACTCCGAGTCAACCAAAGTGTGAACCACTATGAAGGGTACGAAACGGGTATCGTTCACTTGTTCGAAAGGTCACTTGACCGAAAATCACTTGATCGAAAGGTACATTTCACTGAAGAGTCACTTGACCGAAAAGTTCATTTAACCAAAAGGTCACTTTACCTAAAAGTTCATTTGATCGAAAAGTTCATTTCACCGAAGGATTACTTTACCTAAAAGTTCATTACATCGAAAGATCCTTTCACCGAAAGGTCAGTTTATGGAAAACTTAGAATTTTGTTGTTAGAGATCTGTTGGAGTGTGGTGCGGGTTTTTGAAAAACTGACAACCTAAACATTATCAGATTGTATAAAACATACACTTTTCATTTCTATGAAACACCTCCCCATGAGAAGTGTGACGCATATTCTAAATTGACTTTCCTTTTTAGTTTCTTTCCCTATGTAAATCTTGAGTTTATTCTCAGTTATACTTCACTCTTAACGTAATATCTTTTCTCTCAAACGAATACTATTGGCAACATAATTGAGGTTGAATGAACGTGACGTATGCCTGATTTGATAAGGACGAGAGATAAAAACGACGACTAAACTGTTGATTGGAGAGCGTTGTAAAGCGAGCGTTGTTAAAGAGAGCGTTGCTTGGAGAAGTGTTGCAAGTTGAGCGTTGTGTTGTTGAGCGTTGTGTTGTTGAGCGTTGTGTTAAGAGCTGTGTGGTGTGTGGAGAGTTTAATGCAATATGCTATGCTATGTTACGATGTGTTTGCTACATTCCGAATAAAGCATCTTTTCCGTAAGTTTGACTTCTGTTGTTTACATGTTTCGTCTGGCCGTTAAAGGTTTAATTTAGGAACTATTTCATCGTATGGTTATGTTTTTAAAATAACGTAGAAGTACGAAAAGACTTCTACGTCATAGTAGGTTTTTCGAAATATAACATTAATTATAAGGCTGTGCTTTTTTGTCAAATTTTAATCCTCCGAGCTCATATTCCTAAGGATTACATAGCAAATCAAGTAAATAATGTTCCCCTTTTACTCAACCACAAAACATTAATTTTTTGACCGTAGGCCTAGATACAGGCCATTTTAACAGATTTTAACCCTACTCATATTCATTCATAAGCATTACATAAAATGTAAAGTAACTTTTTATGTAAACTTTATGAACATGAGCACGCACGTTTAAAGTTTGCTAAAAACAGCCAAGGCCTAGAACCCTAAACTTGATTCTTTTTGCCTAAAAAAATGTGCAACATTATTAATTTTACTTTTTATGTAAACCTTATGAAAATTATTTTTATGTAAACCTTATGCACATGATTAAAATTTGCTAAAAAGGCCTAAGCCTTATTGTCTTAAAAAAAAAAAAGATTTGTCTTTAAACAAAATCTTTGCGTTTTTTTCTGTGACACGGAGAAATCAAAAGTGCGATTCGGTGGTCTGTCTCGTGTGTGTTTGATGTTTTAGCAGCAGTTCGAGAAGATCTTTCTGTTGAGTAAGTTGCCTGTGTTCCGTGAACAATTTTGCTTATGGTGTTGTGTGTTGGCTTATGTTTAACGTATTTAATAATGACTGGTTTGCTAAAGCGTACAGGAACAATGGTGTGGTAGGGAAACGAAAGAAATTCAAAGCGAAGGTATTCAAGTGCGGAAAACTGAGCGTAAATAAGGTAAAACTAATACCCAGTTTTTCCCTCTATAACGTAACCCTCTTTTTTTTTTTTTTTTTTTGATTGGAGGTTTAACGACCACCGTGAGCAACTCAATGGGCTATAAGCAGTCGCCCGTCCCTAATTTAGGGTCACTGGTTCCAGGGAAGGGAGAGAGCCAGTGCCGTAAGACAAACACAACATCCATGCCACACCGGGATTCGAACCCGGACCCCGTTCGGACGAATGATCAGAGGCCATTGCTTAGACCACTGCGCCACCGGGGCGGCACCCTCTTTACGTTATATAAGATTTCCGACTGAATAGATGTTAAAGTAAGGGTAAATGCGATGCTACTACTTGTGCCGGATAGCTCACTTTAAGGCTTTTACAAAGGCCAGACGAAACATATACAGAAGACCAACTTACGTCAACTTTTTATTGGTCCAGCAACATTAGACGAAATCCAAAACACACCACTTCATATATCTTAGTCATGAAGTTTACAGTCAAAACTCATTAACAATCTAACATCTCCACACACAAAGCGACCTCCGCATCGTCTTTTTATCTAACGTTCTTATCACACACGTACATCACTCTTGTTCCGACATTAGTGTGTTGCCAACATTATTCTCGTTTGAGGAAAAAGATGTAACGTTAAGGTTTGAAAATGTCTAAGAGAACGAACTGAAATTTACAGAGAAAAAGAAACTCAAAAGGAAAGTTAAAGGCCGCCCCTGTGGCGCAGTGGTCTAAGTGATGGCTTCTGATTGTTCGTCCGAGATGGGTCCGGGTTCGAATTCCGGTGAGGCATGGATGTTGTGTTTGTCTTACGGCGCTGGCTCTCTTCCTTCCCTGGAACCAGTGGCCCTAAATTAGGGACGGGCGACTGCTTATAACCCACTGAGTTGCTCACGGTGGTCGTTAAAACTCCAACCGAAAAAAGTTAAAGTAGAATATACGTTGCACCTCTTTAAGGAGTCTTATCTAATTTGAAAACTGTGCTGTTCACACCCAAATGAATGGTTTCCTTCATTTATGCTGTTTAATTTTGTTTTTCATTGGGGTTCAACAACCACCGTGAGCAACTCAGCGGGCTATAAGCAGTCGCCCATCCCTGGCGAATGATCAGGAGCCATTGCTTGGACCACTGCGCCACCGGGGCGGCCTGTTTAATTATATATGAAGTACCTAATCTTAGTCATGAAATCAAATGCAGTGTATATTACTTGCCTTGGTTTTTGTTATATGAGGTTAGTAGTTTTTCATGGTTACTTTATGTAATTCAATAAACGTGGCCCACCCAAATATCTGCTGGCCCACCCAGACAAAAAGTCTGGCAGCGCCATTGTTGGGGGGCAAGTTCAAATTTCAGAACACAAGGTGAAAATCCTCTCTCTCGCTCTTATTATTTGCCAACACAGTACCCGTTTAAGCGACTACACTAAGTAATGCTTCTTCAATAAACGTTTTTGCTTGCATTTTGGAATATCTATCTATCAGCAGCTCTCGCTGTATCGAAGAACATCCGCTTCCGCGTTTCCTGTTTTGCTGGAAAGACGGTTATTTTACTTTGTTTTGAATGTCTGATAACTTTGTTGCTGATTCGGATGCACTGTAGATATTTCCAGATGCAAGACACGTGCACAAGGACTTCAAATGGACTTGTCTCAAAAAGACAAAACAGAGAGGAAGTAGTGATAGAAGCTATCAAAATTAGCACTACTTTCAGTTGGCCACTGAAAAGCATGAAAGGTGTGAGGAACAAAGGAGATAATGGTTTATGGAAATTAAACGTACCTTCTGGAAGGATAACCGTTGTTTATCCGGTTGAAGGTGAGCTACATCAGGGCGAGATGCAATCCATCTCGCACTGGTTCGCTTAATTTTGTTTGTTTGTTTGTTTGTTTGTTTGGGAGTCTAACGGTCACCCTTCCGTCCCTGTGGCGCAGTGATCTAAGCAATGGCTTCTGATCATTCATCCGAGATGGTTCCGGGTTCGAATCCCGGTGCGGTACCGATGCTGTGCTTGTCTTATGGCACTGGTTCTCTCCCTTCCCTGGAATTAGTGGCCCTAAATTAGGGACGGGCGGCTGCTTATAGCCCACTGAGTTGCTCACGGTAGCCGTTAAACCCTGAACAAAAAAAAACACAATAAAAAACGGCCACTGTGAACAAAACAATGAGCTACGTGTCGGCATGGAGAGGTGGCGTGGCGCACATGTTAAGACGGCAAGAAGCAGTGATAAGCCTTTCCCAGCATACCTTAACTGGAAAAAGCATTCAGCTTCGGAGCAGAAGGATGTACTATACCGTGCATATTAATTGGGACAAGCTATTTTCTTCTCAGAATTGTAATGTGATCGCCAGTTGATGTCGGAAACCCACGTAAACCGGTTTTATCAGCTGTGAGGTGGTGTGACTGTTAGAACTTGATAGTAAGAATGTGGTTTGACCGGTTTTAAACAGGAAATAGGCACTTCAGCTTCAGTTGTGAGCTTTCGTGTGTGACAGGTGGATGTTAGTTTTTGCTCTCTGTGAGTACGTGTTGCTTTCGTGTATTGAAAAATTGATATTTCCCTAAGGAAGCGTGCAAAAATAATTGCGCTGAAGGATCACACTTCTAAGACAGTGAGAGATATCGCTTCTGCAGTTGGTGTAGGCAAATCAAGTGTATCAAGACTGCTTACGCGATACAATATATCTGGATGATCGTCTCCCAAAAGGAGAGGTAAATGTGGAAGAAAACGAAAAACAACTCCACGAACCAATAAATATCTAATCAGAAATAGTAAAATGAATAACAAAAAAAAAAAACAAGCACCGACCTTCAAAAAGATTTATTGGCTAGTAGTTGTGATGTTAGTGATTCAACTGTACGCCGTAGTCTTCTGGAAGTTGGCCGGAAGGCAAGAAGACCATCGAAAAAACAATATTTGAATGCGAAAATGAAGATAAAACGTTTATCATGGGCCAAAAATACAAATCATGGACTGCTGACGACTGGAAAAAAGGTAATTTTCAGTGATGAAACTCATTTATTTGTGCAGGGTTACCAAGCAAATGTCGTTAGACGAAGCAACTGTGAACCCTTAAGACCCGAGCATGTCAAACAAACTGTAAAACACCCTCTGAAACAGATGTTTTGAGGTTGTTTCACATCAAATGACACTGGAAGCTTAGTTCCTGTTCAAGGCATGATGAATTCAGCCAAGTACGTAGAAATATTACAACGTAGGATTGTTCCATTCTTGCAAACTTTTGACGGGACATTTCAACATGACTTGGCCCCATGTCACAATTCAAAATTGGTCAAGAATTTCATGCTGGAAAATCAAATTCATTTGCTTGATTGGCCTGGAAATTCACCAGACTTAAATCCCATAGAAAACTTGTGGAATATTTTGAAGAGACGTTTAGGTAAAATGGACTGTACAACCAAAGAACGCATGATAACGAATGCTATAAAAGTGTGGTTCCACGATTATGAAGTCAAAAATATGTGCACTCAATTAGTGGAGTCAATGCCAAAAAAGAATTCAAGAGGTCGTTTCTGCTAAAGGAGGACATACTTCATACAAATACAGGTATTTATCAGTGTATATCAAGGTATAGAATAATATAAAGGCATAGTTTTGGAAAAAAGAGTGATTTTTTACTTTGTCCCAATTAGTTTGCACAATATAGTAGGTTCGAGCAGCGCCACCGGCAAAATTTGGGTTTCACATAGGCGCCCGACCGTAAAAATGGATCTACTATACTAGCCCAGGGGTTCCCCAACGTTTTGAGACCGCGACGCCCATGTAACCCCCCCCTCCCAAAAAAAAAGCCCAAATTCAAGTTTGTGGTATTTTTTAAAAAGAAAATAGTCATTTACATTACTAGCTTGTATTCTTTTTAATGCGAAAATACGAAAGTAAGATAAAATTACAGGACTGAATAAGAAGAAACTGATGAGATAAGCATATTTTTACAATGGTAGCACTCTGCATTGGGCTTTCACATTCTTACAGTATTTTTTTTGGGGGGAGGTTTAACGACCACTGTGAGCAACTCAATGGGCTATAAGCAGTCGCCCGTCCCTAATTTTAGGGTTACTGGTTCCAGGGTAGGGAGAGAGCCAGTGCCGTAAGACAAACACAACATCCATGCCTCACCAGGATTCGAACCCGGACCCCGTTCGGACGAATGATCAGAGGCCATCGCTTAGACCACTGCGCCACCGGGGCGGCTTACAGCACTTTTAGAAACTACCTAACAGAGGTATTTGCGTCTTAATGAGATGGGGGGGGGCTTGTTTCTCGTCACACAAAACATTGAATCTGGGAACAACGTTCGGTACAGCTACGCGGATCTCCTTCTCAACCTTAACTTTGCTTCTATATCTGCATTTTATTACCGCCAGAGCTGAAAATCCTGCCTCTCAAAGGTAGGATGTGGCAAAAGGGAGATTTTCTCTCCCGGCTTTCTTACTCAATAGAAATAACTATGGTCACAGTTATTAAAACACAGCAGCTCAGTTCTAATGAATGTTTATACACGCTACATATGTATCGAATGAAGACTGCATAGCAAACTAAGCGCCCAACAATGCGGCGGCAGAACGTTATCGCTTGACCTTGCCTGGCTCAGTCCATTTTCAAACTACATGGGGAGGGAGAGCCGCACGGTTTTCAAAGAGCATTAATTAGTCCCGAACTCAGCCGGGTGGCGCAGTGGTCTAAGCGATGGCCTCTGATCATTCGTCCGAACGGGGTCCGGGTTCGAATCCTGGTGAGGCATGCATGTTGTGTTTGTCTTACGGCACTGGCTCTCTCCCTTCCCTGGAACCAGTGACCTTAAATTAGGGACGGGCGACTGCTTATAGCCCATTGAGTTGCTCACGGTGGTCGTTAAACCTCCAATCAAAAAAAAAGAAGAAAAAGAGCAAGACCGGCGACACCCTGGGGCGTCGCGACGCACAGATTGGGAACCACTGTACTAGCACATAGGTTCTTCGAAAAATGTGTGATGTTCTTTCCACACATCGTCTGGAATTAATGAGAATTCCTTCTTCGCTTCGAAAAATGTGTGATGTTCCTTCCACACATCATCCGGAGTTAATGAGAATTCTTTCTTCTCTTCGAAAAATGTGTGATGTTCCTTTCACGCGTCGTTTGGAAGTAATAAGAACTCTTTTTTCGCTTTGAAAAATCTGTGATGTTCCTTCCACGCATCGTCTGGAATTAACGAGAACTCATTCGCTTCGAAAAATGTGTGATGATCCTTCCCCACATCGTCTGGAATTAATGAGAAGTGCTTCTTCGCTTCGAAAAATGTGTGATGTTCCTTCCACACATCATCCGGAATTAATGAGAATTATTTCTTCGCTTCGAAAAATGTGTGAGGTTTCTTCCACACATTTTTCACGATTTTTCCCTCTATAATTAACAGTATTGCTCATTTTACATTTGGAAACGCTGATTCCATGATTTTCACAGCTTTTTTTACGCTTTCCAACCTTAGGTTGAAGAAGCGCATATGCTCCAGCTTTGTCCGTCTGTCTGTGTGTCTGTCTGTCCGCACGATAACTCGCGTAAAAATGGTTCAGTTTCGATGAAATTTTAGTATGTGGTAGGGGACAACCTGGGGACGAACCCTGTTGAAAATGGACGAAATGAGGTCAAAGGTCAGGACATAGGAGCGAGATCTTATTCCATCGCCCTTATGCGTCATAACTTACGTAAAAATTTTTCGATTGCATCAAAACTTTATCATGTTGTTCCGGAGGTATATTGAACCGGTTCTGTTGAATATAATCAAAATGGGATCAAACGCCATGGCACAAGAGCGAGATTTATTCCGCAGCCATTATCCTCATAACTTGACTAAAAATGCTTCTATTGCGACAAAACTTTAGTATGTTGTTCCTGAGGTATACTGAACCAATTCAGTTTAATATAATTGAAATGGGGTCAAAGCTCAGGGCACAGGAGCGAGATTTATTCCACAGCTATTATCCTCATAACTTGAGTAATGATTTCTGGTATGTTGGAAAGCGTATCATAATCAATGCATTGCATGATTTTACTAACTTGTTTAATTGCAGAATACGAATATTTCTCTTCGTAAAGACCAAAAACATAACCTTCTGTCCACAAGTTGTTTAAGTGCGCCATTTTCTTAGGAGACGATTGTTAACTGTAGCAGATGTTTCTTTCGTGTTCATCTAACACGTTGTTGCCAGTTTCAATTGTTTGAACTCCTTTAATTTTCCGTAATTTCTTATCAAAAACGTTCTAAAAATGTGGGAACTTCCTCTGTGTTTGTGTACGAGATCACCTGCAAAAGGAAAACGGATGTGGAACTCGTCATTATAAACAAGAAAGTTGACACCGGATTTTCGGTTGCAATAAGCACATCTTTTAAATCCTTTCCGATGCGAAAAAAAAATTTCAAAGTTATTCATAATCAATGGAACCGGTTTGAAAAAAAACCAACCGGATTTCTACAGTCAATAAAACATCCATAAATAGAAACAGCTACTTAATTACAACAGTGGCTAAAAAGTACGTTCCGAAAATTAACAAATGGTGTCCAAAAAGTTTCTCTTAGCAAGAGAGTACAAGAGACAAATAATTTTTCAAATTGAACAGTGAAAAGAAGAAATATAAAGGGAAACATGACATTACTCTACACCTCCAAGCGGAAGAATTTTGGATAATGGAAAAGTTGAAAATATGCGAAAAGTATTCTTCATAGCAAAAGCTATGCTGAGGAATTTAAATTTTTGAAATACGTCTCCCGAAAGCAGAGATAGCGAGAGAAAGGTTTTGATCTTTACTCGCTGGCGGGAAAGCTGCATACTGTTTAAAAAGCATTATGTTTCTCATCTTCATTGTAGCGAATGGCATACAATAAAAATAAAAAATAAAAACCAATATGTTTTTCAGAAGCGGAGATGCAGCTGCAAAACAAAAGTGCCAGACTCAACCTAGCGACAGAACTGTGAACTACAAAAACCTCTGCAAAGAGAAGCTAAAAGTGTCCCACAAGGTGAATGGCATCCGGTATTAAAATAATTTTTTAAAATCGGGCATTTAGAAGCAAAGATATCGAGAAAAACAAATTAAATATCTGCGCTCCCTAGCGGGGAAATTGTGCATCATTTTGGGAAGGAAATACACACAAAATGTTTACATAGTAAGTAGTATCTGGCAGAAAAAGAGTTTTTTAATTGAGGTTTCAGTCACGCAAATATTGCCGCAAACACGATGTGAAAGGAAACGTGAACGTACGCCCTCTAGCGGCATACTTGTGCGTCAAGAAAAATATGAAGTTATATGCAGAACATTTTCCCATTTTCCATCGGTAGCTATACCCGATGCAGGAAGAATTTTTGAAATCGGACTTTTAGAACCAGAGATATCGGGGAAATCCCAGTTTACTTAAAGCCCCCTATCGGAAAATATATTGATTACTTGAAGAAGCTAAAAATAGTCATTGTAAAAGGCATCGAAGGGAAGAATTTTTTCAATCGAATATTTAGAAGCAAATGTATGGAATATAAATGTACTTTGAATTCGATAGCATCTGCACTTACGCCCTCTAGCGGCGAAGTTATGCATAAAACAACAACAACAACAACAACAAGGAAACAAAAACTAAAAGCAAAGATAATCGTTCTCACACTTAGAGCTTTTCAATGCGAAAAGAATTCTTGAAATCGGGTTAATAGCTGCAGAGATATGGTGTCCACAGAGAGACGGACGGACGGACAAAGTGATACTATTAAGGGTATGCAAAAGTTTCTGCCGCCCCGGTAACGGGCGCTGTAGGGGTCTAATCGGTCGGCGACCCGTGCTGTCAGTTCGTGCATGAATCAAGTATGGCGGTTGATAAATTTAATTTTGGGCACTGTTTGTTATTCATGTTGAATTTAGGGAAAAGTGCGAGTGAAGCATACGGTTCAATATGTCAGGCGTATGGCGAAACGGTTATGGGTGAGCGGACGCGTCGAGAATGGGTTTCCAGGTTTAAGAAAGGGGATCTAAGCTTGGAAGACAAGCCACGTGCAGGTAGACCGCGGGAACTCGCAGACGAGGAGCTGGAATCGCTGTTGCGAGAGGATGCCTCACAATCGACCCCGAAACTGGCGAAACGTTTGAAAGTGGCTCAATTGACTGTGATGCGGCGTCTACAGGCCTTGGGGAAGATCCAGAAGATTGGTAAGTGGGCTCCGCATGCTTTAACGGAGAGTAATATTGGTCAACGATTGGGCATCTGCATGTCGTCGCTGGAAAGGTTTCAAGGGAAGAATTTCTTGTGGAAGGTTGTCACCGGGGATGAAAAATGGATCTATTGCGGCAACCCCGTATGCAAGCGATTCTGGGTCGATCCAGGCCAGCCATCAACATCCACTGCGAAACAGGATATCCACGGGTAAAAGGTGCTGTTGTGTGTGTGTGTGTGGTGGGATATGCATGGAGCGCTGTATTTTGAACTGTTGAAACCGGACGAAAAAATCACTGCACAATGATATAGCATTCAGTTGATGAAACTGAACGCCGCAGTCGAGCAAAAATGCCCATGGACAGGTAAAGGACGTCGCCCGGTCATCCTGTTACACGATAATGCCAGACCACATGTCGGTGCCACCACGAAATCAACCCATGAACAGTTACACTGGGACGTTTTACCGCACCTGGCTTACTCCCCGGACATTGCGCCCTCAGACTTTCATCTGCTTCGCTCTATGCAACATGCCCTAGCCCAACAGCGGTTCACCACATTTCCAGAGGTGGAAAATTTCGTCACTGCGTTCTTCAGCTCAAAACCCGAGTCCTTCTATCACAGGGACATTCATTTGTTGCTTGAAAAACGGCAAAAGGTCATTGATGCTAACGACCAATATTTCGTTGAATAAATAATGTACTATTTTCCTGATTGTTCCTGTCTCCTTTCTCCTTAAAACGGAGAAAATTTTTGCATACCCCGAATATAAGCACATACTGTTTTTACAAAAGGCTTGCTAAAAATTATAGCATGCTATAATCTGAGCACTCATTAAGATCGAAGGACGTCTAGTGATTTTGCCTATACTTCCAATGGAAAAAAATTCGATTCTATATCCTCAGCGATGAAAGATTTCTCATATACATCAAAATTGGCCTACTCATGAAAACATCCTTACTTAGATTGTACAATCGGTGTTCTTTCGCAAAAAACTTTCCTGAACTACAGGATGATTCACTCGGGACTGAACACTTATTACGTGGAATACATGAGATGGGGAATATACGGTGAGCGTGAAACCCGAACGGAGCGGTTCTTTGTTCCCTGACGAAGCAATCGACATGCATTACCTGTGAATAAAATGTCTCCCCGGCAGCTGGGCGACGACACACTGACGCGCTATCTATGGTGGGGGAATAGCGTGTCTCCGCAGACAGTTTAAGCGAGGAGATGGAGCGGAGATGTTGTACTCAATTGAGGAGCGTGTGATTGTGCCTCAGTACTGGGTAACCGGATCCTTCAGATAATGTCAGAAGGAGTTTTTGAAGAAATTTGGTGGGTGTAAAACACCCACCAGAGCCACCATTTCGAAATTGGCGAAGAAGCCGGAGATAACGGGAAGCTTGGTGGATCCGCATACGGGCTAATGACCCCAGATGGCGGAGGACACAATAGAGGACGTGAAGCAGGGTTATTTGCATCCCCACGAAAATCTATTCGGCGGCTATCCCAAGAGACTGAACGATCAAATTCGACATGTCAAAGAGCAGCCAAACAGGCGAAGATTAAGCCGCACCATATCAAGGCTGTGAACGAGTTACAGCCACCGGATTTTGCAAAGCAATTGGCATATTGTCAACGGTTAGCCAAAATTTTTGCCGAAAACCCCGCCCTGTTGGACAAAACATGGTTTACTGACGAAGCATGGTTCCATTTATCCGGCTATCTACACTCACAATATACACGGGCGTATCCCAGTGCTAATCCTCACGCCATCCATGAAGAGCCATTGCATCTAGTGAAAATCGGTGTTTGGTGTGTGGTGTCCCGACGCCGTATCATTGGTCCAATCTTTTTAAAGACACGGTGAATACCGACCGGTACTTGGAAATCTTTAATGAGTTTGTGAACCAGCTGGATGATCAGTAACTGGCAGATGGTTACTTTCAACAGGATGGTGCAACATGCCATACCTCCAATAAGAGCATGGCAGAAATTATCAGCGTTTTCCAGGACAGGATTATCTCCAAAGACCTGTGGCCGCCTAGGTCTGCAGATCTGACAGCCCCAGGTTTCCTTCTCTGCGGATTTTTAAAAAGCAAGGTTTACGCCAGCTAGCCAAGGTCGATTGAGGAACTGAAAGTCAACACTACACATGAGATTGTTGCCATCGACGTCGCTACGCTACATCGCACATTCGCTAATATCGAGCGTTGGGTGAATATGTGACTGGACGCTGGCCGTGGAAACTTCCAGCATCTTCTATGAGACATTCCTTTTTTGTCATGGATCAAGGTATGTTTTACATTAATTTCATTGAAATGTGCCTTTGCAATCGTGAATTATTTAAAAAATAGGTTTTTAGTTCCGAGTGAATCCCCCTGTATGTTACAAATCAATAACTTTACTCCGACGATACTTGCTTACAGGTGGAGCCACGTTTCCTTACCACTACATCGAAGTAAAGCTATTGATTTTTAATATAGTTCAGGAAAGTACAGGGTGATTCATAAAGAAGTATACAGTTTCCAGATGCTGTAAAACAGTAACAGTTGAAGACATGGATCACAACTGCAAACCGTTAGGTAGATGTACTCATAAAGTTTGTGTCCCGCTACTGAGGGAAGTGACGTAGGTGATAGCGCGCGTGTCACGTGACTAGTCAGTCAAAATGGCAGCGTATGCAGTGGAGAAGGCGTTTTGTGTTCTTGAAATGAGCAAAACGGAATCTGTAACTGTTGTACAACGGCATTTTCGATCACGATTCGGGAAAGAACCTCCAACCAGAAAATCTATCTACGATTGGCATAAAAAATTTGAAACTACGGGCTGTTTCTGCAAACTTAAAAGTCCTGGACGACCGCGTGTATCGGAATAAGTCGTCGATAGTGTTTGCACCGCCATTCAACGAAGCCCGGGAAAATCAACGCGGAGGGTAAGTCGTGAAGTGCAGATTTCACAGCCCACTGTCTGGAGAATTTTGAGGAAGAAGCTGAAAATGATTCCATACAAAGTGCAAATGTTGCAAAATCTCACAGCGTATCACAGCCACTATCACTGCACTTGATTCAGATATCTTATCTCGTGTTTGGGAGGAAATGAATTACCGGCTCGATGTGTGTCGTGTGACTAAGAGTGCACATATAGAACATCTGTGACTGTCTCTAAAAAAACTTGAAACATTCCCCTACTGTTACAGGTAGCATAAAATATCTTACATTGTTCTTGTTTTATAGTGCGTTGAAACTGTATACTTCTTTATGAATCACCCTTTATTTGCAAAAAACACCGTTCTAAGTTAGGAAGTTTCATCAGTGGGCCAATTTCGATGTATGGGAAATCTTTCTTCGCTGAAGAAATAGGGTCAACATTTTCTCCATTGGAAGTACAGGAGAAAAATCATTAGCATTCAAGAAGCACTTTGTATTTAGGAAAAACATTGCCATGATTCACTGTAGAAGTCAAAAATGCATTTCGGAATTGTGACACTGGTATCATATTTGATTACGAATAAACTTTAGAAGCGTTTATAAATTTTATAACAGGTTTCCTGAGAGGTATTGAGTTTACATTTAACAATTTAAAGTTTGTTCTTTTTAATGATTTTCTTTTTAAAAACTTGGTCGCTAAAGTGAATATCATTCCCCGCTGATCTTGAACATTTTTTAATGCTAAGTTGTTTATGCTTTATTCTACTAGACCATTAAAGATTCTGGGGTTAATAAAACATTTGAGCGCATCTATCTCACGCCCTTTTTGCCCGCTAATGGCTTTGAGACTGCAGAGGGAATAAAACCGATATCGTCTGCCCGTTTTTGTAAGATCGAAAAGATAAATGAAAAAAGTTACACAAAATTAGAGAATGAACGTGGTAACAGAGGAAACACATAGTTTTTTTTGTTTTTTTAGTAACTGAAGTGTAATTCAATATTCAACCGAAAGTTAAACACCGTCTAGTGCTATGAAAAAAACTAATATAACAAATTCTGATTATTAAAAACAGAAGGAAAAAAAGTAAGGGCGAAAAAAGAAACAAATTCTTAACGATCTAAGTGCTAAGCAAACCGTTATTGTTTATTAACTTGAACGCGGTAGAGGCAACGTAAAGCACCTTTTTCTTTCCTTTTTCATCAAACTCATTTTTGAAATGAAACTACGGATGCGAAAAATTATTGTTCTTTCTCTGGGGAGACCAGGCAGAAGGGAAACACATCTGCGTTGTTATTAGTACTAAAACTAATATAAGGAGAGATAAAACTATTATTTTTAGTGCTGGGGTTCTTTTCAAACATGCCCCCCCCCCTTTTTATTTCTATTAATTTAACGGTAATTCACAAAGTCAATGTTGTGTAATTCTTTATTTTAAGAATTCCTTGACTTTTCTCAGCGGCTGTAAACATTGTTTTGGGTGGCTGTGTATTTTAGGGCAGTACGTGGCCAGAATTTTTTGGGGAGGGGGGGGGCTATTACGATTTTTTATACAACTAAATGTGTTATGAGTGCGTTTATTGATTTTTATGTACATGTCTGGCCAAACATCATAATTGTAGCCTGATTATTTCATTTGCTTTTTTGCAGGTCTGAAGAGACAATGATGCAAAACAGCACAGATTTCACCGCAAAAGAGTGCCGAGCAGTGATGAACTATCTTTTCCTATAATGGAACTCGGCGAAACAAATTTATGGTGAACGGTTAGTTACATTAGGTGATACGTGCCCCTCTACTCCACAGTTAAGAACTACACTGGCGAGCAAAAATTAAGGACGAGACAGTTTTTCGAATGTAACGTCGTGCAGAAATGCTCCACATCGACTCAAATCATACCATAAGATCCCCAAGATGTAAGAATATGGGACAAGTGAGCAAAACCGTTCAGACAAGGAATCCAAAGGATACAAAGGCACTTTATTGAAAAGGTAGTTTCGAGCACAACTGGACAGAAGACAGAAACGTGCATGTGACAGGCGGCTGCCAAGAAAAATCCAGTCTTTAGTAAGGGATATGATCACCCCTGACTGCGTTGCAGGATTTACAACGTCTGTTCATGCTGAGGACGAGGTTGTCAAGGGGCTGTTGTGTCATGGCGGCCCATTCCTCTTGTAGCGCCAATCGCAGCTGCGGAATCGTTCCTGGCGGCTGGTGACGTGCTGCCAAGCGTCTCCCGAGAAGGTCCCACACGTGTTCGATTGGATTTAGGTCCGGGGACCTTGGGGACCAATCCATGCGTTGAATATCTTAGCTCTCCAACAGCTCTGCGACAGCCACTGTACGATGAGGTGTAGCGTTGTCGTCCATGAAGAGAAACTCAGGACTCACAGCACCTCTAAACAGACGCACGTGAGGCAGGAGAACCTCGGTACAATAGCAGACACCAGTGACTGAACATCCTTGGAAGATGTGGAGGTCAGTATGGCTACCAAGCATGATACCGCCCCAAACGAGAACTCCGCCACCTCCAAACCGGTCCCTTTCGATGATGTTGGAGGGGGGATTGCGTGTTCCCTGCTCTCTTACGGATGAGAGCCGATTTAGTCTCTCGTCAGACTAAATCGGCTCTCATCCGTAAAGAGAACTTGACCCCGTTGCTGACGGGTCCAGTTCTTGTGTTGCTGGCACGACAGAAACCGCCGTCTCCGATGAGCAGGCGTTAATGGCACACGCCGTACTGGTCGTCGTGCAAATAGACCACCTTTGTGCAGCCTCCTGGCTACGGTAAAACGCGATAACAGACGTCCAGTTGTCTGTTGCATGTGCCTTGCGATTTCTCCCGCTGTCTGCCGCCTGTCTTTTCTCGCCTGTAGGACAATATACCGGTCGTCCGCCGCCGTGGTTGCTCGTGGACGACCACTTCTAAACTTTCGGACAGCTGTTCCTGTAGTTTGAAATGCTCTCCAAGCTCGTGAAACGATGCTGTGAGCGATCCCGAACTCCTCGGCCACACTAGTCACACTTCGACCTTCTTCCAACTTCCCAATGACGCGACCTCGGGTAAAGTCATCCAGATGTCGTTCTACTGGATTGCCTGTTGGCCATATCACACGGTGGCAGCAACTCGACGTCGTTCAAACCGATGTACAGCGTGCAATACCTTTCACCGTATTGCTGAGCGTACACCGCCCGTGTGCTTTATACCCTTCCGACACCCCCTCCCCTACGTCATGCGGCATATATGCACATGCCCTACCGTATACCGGACCGTAGTCTATCTCCTGAGTGGTCGTTCGGTCCGTTCTGCCTGCTCGTTCCGCTGTTATGCTAATTTCTCCTCTTCGTCCTTAATTTTTGCACACCAGTGTACTTAGGTTGCTAGGTTTAGAACAGGACGTTTGAGCACCGAAGAACGTTCTGGAAGACCAAGTCAAGTGATAATTTCAGAAAACGCAAATGCATTCATTCCATGATCCTGGTTGATCGAAGAACATCAATTAAAAGGATAGCAGAAACCCTGGCGATATCCCGAGAACGAGTAGGCTGTATTATTCACGAGATTTTAGACATGAGAAAGCTCTCAGCCAAATGGGTTCCAAAAAGTATCAACGCTGACCAGAAACGTGAATGCTTCACAAGCTACACTATATTGACAAAAGTCACCGAACACCCCTTCAAGACCAAATGAACGGATCCACTGCGTTGTTAAGGTGCGCGGTACAGCTGCAAACGGTATAAAAACAAACCTGCAGCTGACCGCGATCATATCGCACCGTGAGGTTGAGTGAAAATGTCGCTGAACTGACTTTGAGAAAGGAAAGATTGTTGGGTGTTATATTAGCGGGTTGTCCATAAGAGAAACAGAGAGGCGTTCAAACATACTCACGTTAACTGTTTTGGATGTACTGAATAAGTGGAAGACACATGGCTTTCCTGAAGCAGCAAAACGTATCGGCAGACCAAAGAAAATCAGTGATAGAGGACGTCGAAGCCTCAGGAAAGTCGTTACAGCTAATCGACGGAGGACTGCACAAGACCTCAGTGTACAAGTGAGTAAAAATGCTGGAACCTCGGTATGTACACGTACCATTCGCAGAGAACTTCATTCCATGGGTTACCATGGTCGTGCGGCTGCTCATAAGCCTTTCATCTCCACTAGGAATGCTACTCGTCGTTTAGCATGGTGCAAAGAACATTTATCGTGGACCGTAGATCTATGGAACCAGGTCCTATGGACTGATGAATCCAGATACACGATCCATCAGTCTGATGTCTGTGTGTGGGTATTGCAGCAGCCGGGGTAAGGCTATTCACCACAGTGTACTGTTCCTACGGTCAAGTTTGGAGCTGGCAGTGTATCCGTATGGGGGTGTTTTTCGTAGTACGGTCCCGGCCCATCGGTTATCGTGGACAAAGCTCTTAACCAGCACGTCTACCTCGATATTATGGACAATTATGCCCTACCAACTCTGTAGCAATTCTGTAGCACAGAGCCTTGTTGGTACCAGCAGGATAATGCACCGAACCATAAAGCAAGGACTGTTACGGCGTGTAATTCCGTATAGTGTGTGGACTGGCCAGCACAGAGCCCTGATCTTAATCCAATAGAGCACCTATGGGATGAATTAGAGCACCGCATAAGAAGTTTGGAACCAATGCCTACTACTAAGCAACAGTTAGCGGCAGCATTATGTACTGAATGAAAGCGCATACTAATCGCTGTGCTCCAAAACCTTGTCGAAAGCATGTCTCGAAGTGCCAGTGCATTAAGGCCAAAGGTGGACCGACACCGTACTAATGTATGTCAGTAAATGCTCTGTTGTGTTTCTCTTCTAGGTGTCCGGTGACTTTTGTCAATATAGTGTTATTGGACTGACTGATGCGGGATCCTGTATTTCTGAACCGTTTCGTAACTATGGATGAAACGTATAGATCCATATTTACAATCCAGAGACCAAAGAACAATCTTAAGAATGGAGACACAATGGTTCCCCGCGTCCAAAGGAGTGCAAGACACAGAAGCCATCAAGCAGGGTGTTGGCGTCTGTCTTCTAAGACAAAGATAGAAGTTTGCTTGTAGTTTTAGATTATCTAGAAAACGGCGCAAACATCACGGCAAAGTACTACGTTGCACTTCTCGACAGAATGAAGTGGCAACTGGTCTCCAAACGCCGAGGCAAGCCTTTGTGACGTACTACAGAGGTGAAAACATGTGCCAAAACGAAAAATTTGCAGCGAGACATCCTGTCCGGGTAGTTCAATTTGGACAGCGACTTACTCCGGAGTGAGGGGACACGATTTCGATGTCCGTCGCGGACAAACTTGTGTTTTCACACTGCCGCCCGATTATGGAAAACGGATCCGCTGGCCGTTGGGTTCTTCGAAAAATGTGTGATGTTTGTTCCACATATTGTTTGGAACTAATAAAAAATTCCTACTTCGCTTCAAAGAAAAAAAAAAACTAAGAGGGAGATGTTGTGACGTATTACAGAGGTGAAAACATGGGTGAAGACGACAAATTTCCAGCAAGACATTCTGTCCGCGTACCTCAGTTGGGAGAGCGACTTACTCCGGGGTGAGGGGACACGAAATCGATGTCCGTCGCGGACAAATTTGTGTTTTCAAACTTTCGAAAGGGATCTTGCTTCTTCAAGCTCGCAAAGCAGACATTACGGAACAGAAATCGGCTGATCTTTACTTTGAAATTCTGAAATACCCAGCCTACTCACCCGATTTGGCCCCTTCGGACTACTACCTCTTTCCTAACCTGAAAGAACACCTCGAGGGAAAAAATCAGGCTTTGAGGAGGCCACGGCAGCTGCGGACGAATGGTTTCAGCACATCCGAAATAATTTTTTTGGATGGGTTTAGAAAGTTAGAACAACGAAGTCATAATAAAAAGTTAGAACAACGAAGTGTGTGGAGTTCAGGGGCGAATATGTAGAGTAAATCATTTTTTTCAGTCCCGTAGGTTGATGTTTTCTTTACAAAGCCAAAGATTTATTAGCACCCCGTCGTATATGAATGATAAAACGAAGTAACGAGCTGGAGCTTTGCAAGAAGTGCCGGTGGCCGTGTGGTCTGAGGTGCTGGAGTCTGACCATCCATCCGAGATGGGCCTCGGTTAAAGTCCCTGATGTGGCAAGGGTGGTGCTCTCGTACGATGGCACCGGTTCTGCCTTTTTCCTGGAACCAGTGGCCCTAAATTAGACACAGACGACAGTTTTCACCTCTTTGAGTTTCTCATAGTGGTCGTTTAACCGTCAAACAAAGGAAAAAAGGTCGACAATGCTACGATTTCACACGATCGCATTTTAAACTGTGAAAATCTTAATTACCGACAGTTTTTCATGTCGTATCAACTAGTCGCCACGCCCACAGGGTTCCCGATGCTGTCATAAACTTCTAGAATGCATTCTTCACCTTTCTGACCTCGAACATTCCACAGGAATACTGGCCAACTGTCGTACTTTCGGCTTGATTTTTCGTCTGCTTCATCACCTTTTGTAAGCTCTTTCATCCGTCTGCCACTGAGCTACGTGCATGGCATAATAAATCAACTTGAAAAGAAGAATTACCTTTAAGGTTTCGCATCGTGGTTTTACAGTATTCATGTTTCTATTTGACGATATATCAGCCTTTTACTTTTTTCTTTCATTCTTATGTCATTTTTCTTACCTTATTGCAATTCCCATCACATCTCGTGGGAAATATCGCAGCTCAGAAAATTTTTCAAGCAGTTTTTATTTTATTTATTTATGTTCGATGAAATCTATGCAGTTGCATGTGATTGATGAGTCATGCTTCACATTTGCATTTACGAATTCTTTATTATGATTGCGAAATATGTAAAATTCGTGTTGTCAGTTTCGACAAATATCCATCTATCCGTCTGTGGGTATCATATCCAGAGATGGAACAGGATCAAGATTTTGTGACCCGAACCCGAACTGGACAAGACTCGAAACTGAATGCTATGATCTATAAATAAAGTAAATTCCACTTAGGCCTATACGTAATTTACCTGCATCCACGCTTTCCTTCTTAATGAGTTAATCTGATATACTGATTCACTAGACCAAGAGTTGGCAGCCTTTTGGCGCAGGCAGGCCGCATTTGACTTTTAAGTTATATAGTAAGGGGCCGCAAGTGCAGTTTTATTATATATTTATATATCATCATCATCATTGTCAACCATTATCAATCCACTGCTGGACGAAGGTCTCCCCAGGTTTCTTCCACAACGGTCTGTCTCGTGCCAGTCTCCTCCATGTTACTCCCGCATACTTTCGAATTTCATCCACCCATCTCCCATGTGGTCTTCTTCTGGGTCTTTTCCTGTCTCTTGGAATCCAATATAAAATTTCGGCTGTCCATCGATGGTCTGCTTTTTTTGGCAGTATGTCCAGGCCATTGCCATTTCAGGGATTTAACTCTGATCATGATGTCTTCCACTCTTGTCATTTTTCGGATCCACGAGTTCCTCTTCTTATCTCTCCTGGTTACACCAAGCATGCACCTCTCCATGCTGCTTTGAGTTGTCTGCAGCCTTTGTATGCCTCTTTTAGTTGAGGTCCACGTCTCTGCACCATACGTAAGCACTGGAAGGATGCATTGATCAAACACTTTTCTTTTAAGACATAATGGCATATTGCTCTTGAAAATTATGCTGTTTCTTCCAAAAGCTCCCCAGGCAAGTTTTATACGCCGATTAATTTCTTCATCAATGTGACCCTCACTTGATATCTGCTGTCCAAGATAAACGTACGTATCTGTTATCTCCAGCTTTTCTCCATCAGTCGATAAATCTTCATTTCTTGTAAAAGCATTGTACATCACTTTTGTCTTCTGAAAGTTCATTTTTTAATCCCACTTCTTTACTCTTGTCAGCAAGTTCCTGGATCATACTCTGCAGCTCTGATGGGGTAGTTGCAAAAATGACTACGTCATCAGCAAAACGAAGGTGAGTTAGATAATCTCCATTAATCTTTATCCCTTTGTTTTCCCAGTTCAGTGATTGAAAGACATTTTCCAATGTGGCATTAAAGAGCTTCGGAGATATTGTGTCAACTTGTCTCACTCCCTTTCCAATTTTTATGTGTGTTGTATTTTCAAACAGCCGGATCTTTGCACTTGCATTTTCATAGATGTTATTAATATATATTTATATATATTTATTATATATTTATATTGAATGGAGCCCACTTCTGAGTTTAGCCGTTTTTATAGCATAGATAGGTAATTTAAATAAAATAAAATAAGGTGATTGTTAAGGCGTCCGCTGGCCGCATAAAAAGACAGGGCGGGCCGCGGGTTGCTGACTTCTGCAATAAACTAATAATTTCAGTTCCTGTTATTGTATAAAATGAAATACGAAGGGATCAGTAAATAAGTCACAAACAGTTATTTAAAAAATACTAAGTGAGATATATAACGTAATTTCTTTTCGTGTAGAGATCTTGTCGTTCTTACGTTATTTCTAAATCATTAGATATGAATACGATGTAATAGTTCCTAATTGAATGATTACGGACAGACGAATCATAAAACAGAAGTCAACTTACGGGAATTCTTTTATTGGTCCCAGCACGAATTTCAGTAGCACTCCACAATTTTAGGACAGCAGATATCAGATTACATTGTCTAATAACTGAACGTCTACAAACACACATCCACCACATATCCACAACAGCAATTGTTATCTCGTCTTTTTATCTATCGTTCTTATCTCATACATTCATGGGTCACGTTCACTCAGACCTCAAGATTGCTGCCAACAGAATTCTCGTGAGAGAGAAGATGTCACGTTAAGTTGGGAAGTATAACGGAGAACAAACTCAAAATTTACATAGGAAAATAAAATAAAAATGAAAGTTAATTTAGAATATACGTCACAGATACGAACTTCAAAAACATTTATTATTACCTTACCCTTTATTTCTCAACATAATTTCCACCGATATCGATACCAGTAGCGACGTCAGCCGCTCAGAAATAGTTGGGCTAAACTAGATGGAGGAATCATAAATTTTGAAGTGCTAGGCAGATATTTCGTCAAAAAAATCCGTTCGTGCGGATTTTACACGTAGCCAAAAAAAAAAAAAGTTTTCAGGGGCATACTGTACGTAGTATTTATTCAACATATGTATTATGGGAACCATGGATACTGATGCATAATTTTGAGGGTTGTACAGTTTATTAGCCGCAAAGGTGGAGCTTTGAAATCAGGTGTGTAAAAAATGTGTAAATAGATCAAGTTGATAGGAGCGAATTAATTATGTAAATTCGCTGTGTCTAAATTGTGTTAAAATAATTAAGAGGGTAATTATTAGCACATTTCGGAAATCAGAATGAAGTGTTTGCCGATAGCCAGGAAACGTGAAGAGGGGGGGGAGGGATGTCAGCTGAATAGGTGGTAAACGCAGCCAACATTCCAGAGCAATAAACTAAGCTCTTGAAAGAGAGAGAGGGGACTGTTAAAGCTTATCCCCCCCCCCGCAAGCACAGCGGAGTCGGGAGGAAAAGAAAAAAGAAGGGGAACCGGTGGACGCTTTTTGAACTCTACTGAGGTCAGGAATGGGTGCTGACACATTTTGTCTCGAAATGTGTTTCTCTCTTTCGTGCGGGTGTAAGAAACATAGCGCTGATATAAACAAGACCATTCCGAGAAGACAGTCATGGCAATAAAATATTTATGTCGAAATGAGGGGGTTAGGGCAGAATCCACTGATATTTCACTTAAAAGGGTCAAGCACTCAAAACATTAAAAAGCGGCAAAGGCACGCTAATCGCTTGCACGTGGAGGGGTTGGATTTGAATTTTAACGACCACCGTGAGCAACTCAATGGGCTATAAGCAGTCGCCCGTCCCTAATTTTGGGTCACTGGTTCCAGGGAAGGGAGAGAGCCAGTGCCGTAAGACAAACACAACATCGATGCCTCGCGGGGATTCGAACCCGGACCCCTTACACACGAATGATCAGAGGCCATCGCTTAGACCACTGCGCCACCGGGGCGGCACACGTGGAGGGGGAAATCTTTTGCCATAAATTAGACACGTGTTAATTGTAAGGGCGAGCGAAGACAGAATGCACCGAAAAACGTTCAGTCTTCAAACAGCTCCGAAAGAAGGAGAAGGCTGCCCCGGTGCCGCAGTGGTCCAAGCGATGGCTTCTGATAGCTCGTCCGAGATGGGTCCGGGTTCGAATCTCCCGGTGAGGCATGGATGTTGTTTTTGTCTTATGGCGCTGGCTCTATCTCTCTGGTATGAGGAAAGAATGCCCACGGGAAAAAATGCTCTTCCCTGGAACCAGTGGCCCTAAATTAGGGACGGGCGACTGCTTATAGCGCACGGAGTTGCTCACGGCGGTGGTTAAACCTCCAACGAAAAAAAAAAAAAGGAGATGACTCGGGTTTTCGTTAGTCTAAGGGACTACGTGAAGTCGGCAGAGAAGAAACGCCGGAAATGTATCCCGGGGGCCAAGGTATATGGCCTGCGAGTGGCTGGTAGTATACAAATGAGCCACTGTGATTAGACCAAATGTGAAGTTGGTGTGCGTCTACGGAAGTATAGACGGAGAGTCACGATATAGAAACAAAGCTTGGAGCGACGTTGTGGAGGACTCGTTGGTGGCTAGTAATTAATTTGCTACCAGGCAAGGTGAGAAGATTCACCTGTGGCAAATAACAGCGTCCATGCCGAAGCCTGTACGTAAACAATCCAGAAAAGGGGCGGTGCAGTAGAAAGCCTTGGACGGAAGGGAGACGTAGCAGCGAGACGCCATGCCGATGTTAGATTCGTTAGAGGCTGCTGCGTTGGAGAGAGCTAATAGAGCGCGGGACGGAGAAATATTCTGAACCTATAGTTTCTCCCACAGAAGAACGAGGAAGGACCCGGAGTCCCCCCTCCCCCACTTCGTGAAGAGAGCGGAAAGGAACATCGACGGGCAATTGTCGACAGCCAGCGAACAAGTGAATTGTGTGTGTGTGTGTGTTGTTTTTCGAGCCCTTCGACAAAACTCAATTCCAAATTAATGTCAGTGCAATACAGTGTTGCGCTACAGTGTGACGACTTAAATTGGATTTAATCAGATCATCCAAAGCCGTAAGTACAAGAAACACTTGACTTAACTCTTGATTTATCTACTTCACGGGTTAGGAAATAATAGCTCGAATGCATGCGGTAGGGAAGCCTATGTAGCTGGCTGACCAATTAGGGTGGAGTGAAAAAGGCCCCAAAAAAACTTTTTTTTAATTTTATTGTTTCCTGACCTAACAAATGGTTTTGTTTGGTTAAAAAACACAGTAAAAAATTCCAGCTCAACAACTCGTCATCTTCAGGTTTTTTTTTTGATTGAAGGTTTAACGACCACCGTGAGCAACTCAATGGGCTATAAGCAGTCGCCCGTCCCTAATTTTAGTGTCATTGGTTCCAGGGAAGGGAGAGAACTAGTGCCATAAGACAAACACAACATCCATGACTCACCGGGATTCGAACCCGGACCCCTTACGGACGAATGATCAGAGGCCATCGCTTAGACCACTGCGCCACTGGGGCGGCCTTCAGGTTCCACACTAGGTTAAAAACATTTAATTTTAACATCAAAAATGTGAAAACATGAAAATATTTTTTTTACAATATTTTTGTTTCCTAACCCAACAAATGGTTGTAATTGGTAAAAAAACAACAGAAAAAAGTTTCAGCTTAATCACTCTCCATCTTCAGGTTCCACACGAGATCCGAAGAAATTCATCTTGGTGTCGAACTTTGGAATTTCGTTCCGGGACTTGATTCGGCTGCGTATGAATCCATCCCTGGCTTCTGCACCACATGTTGCAATTGACGCTTCATGTTGCAATTGACGCTTCTGTCACATGTTGCAATTGACGCTTCTGTCACCAGTCTGACATGCCTCTCCACTACTTGAGAATGGCAAGGAATCTTCCCTATTTCAAACTGTGAACGGCCTCTGATCAATCTTGTTATGTGTTCGTCGCTGAGGCTCAAGGTAGCCGGTGGTTCCAAGATATTGTCCCAGCGTATCATCTGAAAATACTCATCTGCTTTGAAATTCAATTTGGGAAGCTCAAAATGGCGTATTTCCCCCTTCCAGTCAGTTTTTCTTGCTTTCAGTATTTTTCTCAGGCCAAGTTCTTGAATGTGTGCTCTTTCCTCTCCCAGCATCGCGAACAGAATGTTTTCAGAGTGAACAAAATAACAGTTCTTCTGAATAACTTCGTGCACGATTGCCTTAAACTCTTCTGGCAAGAATGAACTTTTCCTTACCATTCCGTGAAGATGACGTGCTCCATGAGTTGCTCTCGGGATTTTCTTTAATTCAAACCAGGATGGCACATAAACTTTTATAACATATTCTGCTAGGAGCTTTGAGTTATCTGGTGGTCCTGCGATTGATACGTAAAGGCGAAGAATTCTGTTGGCTGTAGTGAGCCATCTTGAGTGGGCCGTCTTCCCAGGACTCCTGCTTGGTAAGTCTGGAGGATACTACCCTAGAAATATCAAGGAGGTATTTTTGGCCTGTACTGACGTCTTTTTTGTCAATTTCGGGCAGAGCAACTGGAATAGAGACATAACTTGCCACGGCAAGGGTTTCACACGTTTCCAGGGATTTTCCTATTGTTCCGAAAAACTGTTTTGGCCCAGATGTCTTTCCATCAATCTTCTGGAAAAAGATGACGAACAGGCAGGTCGTTGGTGTGCAAAAAGCATACAAACCAATGCAATTTATGACCAACAAAGATTTCAAGACGTCTAACTACGCAATTTTTCTTCCCAGTGTTGACGTTCGTTCCATCACAGCCCACAGCAAACAGGTTGGAAAGTGAAATCCCTTTCTGTGTAACGAAGTTGGTGATGCTTCGTGTAATATCTGCACTGGACCCAGAATCCGGAGTTACATGTCCTATATAAACAGATCCAGGTTCTGACAAGAGAACAATATGCGTTTCCACACCTGTAGGAAGAATTTCCTTTCTTCGCATACACTATAGTCTTGTCCTTCCTCCCATCAAAGTAGATGCCATTCAAAGACTATTATTTGTGTAGCTGTAGACGCAAGCTGGGGCCGTACCTTCCGACGTTCTCTCCTCAGCTTACTCCTGTCAGTAACTGCAGCTGTACTCTTTTTAGATACAGGGTGTCCCACAAAGGACTCCCTGATTTTAAAATGAAATAACTCGGAAGCGGAGATCGATAGAAGAATGAAACAAGTGGTATGTTTATTTGAACAGCCGTAAAAATCTGATTCAGAAGTTTCAAAATTACTTACAGATGTTGCCGACAGGTGGCGCTGTACGCTTTAGTCGCAGTAGGGCGTCCGAGAAATAGTCTATAAACTGTCCTTTGCAAGCAGTCGTTGCAATCACATGACAATCGATTCAAAATGTGCACCTTTCGCAGCACAGAGATGGCGCAAAAGAAGAATGAAATTTTCAGCCACCCTCTGTAGTGTGTCAACGGAAATGGCCGCACATGCCTCACCGATCAACTCTTCAAGCTCATCCAGTGTTGCAGAATTGTTCTGGAAAACAGTGTCCTTCAATGTACCCCACAAAAAGTAGTCGCAGGGGGTAAGATCGGGTGAGTATGGAGGCCAATCCATGCCTGTTCCAGTAAATGTGGAATAGTTCAAAGCAATGACTCTATTCCCGAATTATTCCTCAAGAAAGGCAAAAACCGTTGGGTTACGGTGTGATCGGGCCACATCTTGCATAAACCACGAAGTCCCTGATACTCGAGTACCAGAAAAACACGTTGCTCCACGGAATACACGACTTCATCCACTTCCTTCTGTACGTTAACCTCCTTTCACGTTTCGACAGCGGAACTGTCCGAAGACTGATCGCTCTGTGCTTCACAGCATTGTTTATAGGACCGCGCTGCGACTACAGCGTACAGCGCCACCTTTCGGCAACATTTGTAAGTAATTTTGAAACTTTTGTATCAGATTTTTACGGCTGTTCAAATAAACACACCACTTGTTTTATTCTATCGATCTCCATTTCCGAGTTATTTCATTTTAAAATCAGGGAGTCCTTTGTGGGACACCCTGTACAATCCCCACATCCTTAAGCACAGAAGACGCAATGATAGCAGCCGACCTAATAATGAGTCAGGCAATATGAATTATTGCCTGATTTTGGCTATTTTGATGTTGGAAGCAATTTCTCGCGCTGACAATGGTGATTTTGACAAAGTATAAATATTCACTTGAGTTGCGGAACCTCAAGATGCCAATATTTTGGGCTGAAATTTGGAGACAATTTGTTCTAGCCCATTTGGAACCTAATAATGAGTCAGGCAATATGAATAAAAAAAAGGCTTTTTCGCTCCACCCTACTGACCATACCAGGCATAATTCGAATTGCCTAATGCAGCCAGTCAGTAAACAGTTGGTAGTTGGCATTCGTGAACTACGATAAACCGTGCCTTCAAATTTGTAGCTAAAATCAAGGCTGCTGGTTATGTTTCCATAGAATATTCTACAGTGACGTCTTCTTTATTTTGTTTTACCTTTTATTGTGCGTTTAATTGATTAAATACGTCTGTCGTCTTTTGCCAACCCCTGAATACGATTGTGTTATTCTGATTAAATCTGTTCTTCATAGGTTAATAAGTTTCGGGTAATAATTCTCTCGCCCTAATGAGACTTCGGCGATAAAGAATCCCGAAATAATGAATTCTCATTTTTTTTTACGCTTTCCAACCGTAGAGCGTATATGCTCCAGCCTTCTCCGTCCGTCTGTCCGTCTGTCGGCACGATAACTCGCGTAAAAATTATTGGATTTCGATGAAATTTTAGTATGTGGTAGGGAACCACCTGGGGACGAACCCTATTGAAAATGGACGAAATGGGGTCAAAGGTCACGGCATAGGAGCGAGATCCATTCCATTGCCCTTATGCGTCATAACTTGCGTAAATATGGTTCGGTGTCGATGAAATTTTAGCATATTGTAGGGGACTACCTGGGAATGACCCCTATTGAAAATGAGTAAAGTGGGGTCAAAGGTCACGGCACAGGAGCGGGATCCATTCCATTGCCCTTATGCGTCATATCTTGCGTAAATATGGTTCGATGTCAATGAAATTTTAGTATATTGTAGGGGACCACCTGGGAATGAACCCTATTGAAAATGGGTGAAGTGGAGTCAAAGGTCAGGACATAAGAGCGGGATGCATTCCATTGCCTTTATGCGTCATAACGTGCGAAAAATAGTTCGATTTCGATGAAATTTTATTATGTGGTAGGGGACCACCTGGGGACGATATTATGACGTCACAATCTCGCGCTTGATATGTTGGCGCGCGGTCACGCCATCTCTTTCATTACGTCACGCCTTGTGTGTAGATCCTATTAAAGTTTTATGACGTCACACTTTTGCGAGCAGATGGTCCCGATTCCCATCTGCCTCATTACATCACGCTTTGTGTGCGTATGTTCGTCCGCACGATAACTCGCTTAAAAATCGCTCGATTTCGATGAACTTTTAGTATGTGGAAGGGGATCACCTGGGAAGGAACCCTATTGAACGTGAACGAAATGGGGTCAAAGGTTAGCACATAGGAGCGGGTTCCATTCCACTGCTCTTATGCGTGATAACTAACGTAAAAAAGGTTCGATTTCCATTAAATTTTAGTATATGGTAGGGGACCACCTGGGGACAAACCCTATTGAAAATGGGCGAAATGGGGTCAAAGGTCAGGACATAGGAGCGGAATCACGTCCATCGCAATTATGCGTCATAATCAAAGTTCAGGGGCACAAGACCGAGATTTATTCCACAGCCATTATCCTCATAAATTGAGTGATAACTTGAGCAATGATTTCTGGTATGTTGGAAAGCGTATCATAATCAATGCATTGCATGATTTTTCTAACTTGTTAAATTCTAATGTTTACCTCCTGGGCGTGGCCATCGTCCGACAAGCTACAGCTCTAAATTCTTTCGATGTTATTTTCGTTTGATTAGGCCACCCCCGGGGTGTAACAATACGAATCTCTATGGCGAGTTACTATTTCTTCGTAATTTTAGCTTAGGTCGTTTATTCTTTTGCTGTCATAAGGCTGTTTATGAATTGTAGTTTGTAACCAGACAAGGAATACCCACGAATTACAGTCTATACCCACCAAGTTTCAGTCCTGCCGGTTGCTTCCTTTTGGGTTTTTGCCGATGAGTGTACATATGCTACGACGGTAGACTAATCGCGCCCTCTCGGAAAACACGTGGTCAACAGGCCTCATCCACTTTAAATAGGGGTAGTCAGAATTCAGTGATCACTCGGTGTGCGTATCACAAGGCACATCACACGATTAGTTAATTCCTAAATTATCATATCTGCCAATTGCACGAGTTTGCAAAATCCGACATTTCATCTACAATAACCTAATATTATTTTCGGTTGCTGTGTGTTGCTAAAACGTGGAAAGTGCGATGTCTTTGGCGCAGTGGTCTAAGCGATGGCCTCTGATCATTCGTCCGAACGGGGTCCAGGTTCGAATCCCGGTGAGGCATGGATGTTGTGTTTGTCTTACGGCACTGGCTCTCTCCCTTCCCTGGAACCAGTGACCATAAATTAGGGACGGGCGACTGCTTATAGCCCATTGAGTTGCTCACGGTGGTCGTCAAACCTCCAATCAAAAAAAAAAAAAATAAAAAAAAAAAAAGACGCTACGTATTTTAGGAGGATTTTCACAATAACCTAATAAATGTGTTTGATAGTGGGAAGATAAAATCTATATGGAGCCCAATTAAATATTCCTCAAATGTGCCCCCAGTTTCTCAGCTACGGCTCTGTATAAGCTACAGTCTAATGAAAACCAGTTTTCGCTCAGCCGCTTGCCAAGAGGTCAGATGCGTATCTTCCGTGCTGTTTATCTCCACACCTCTCGAACCATTAGTTATGAATTACAGATGGGCAAGGTTTTATTGCCCTATACGCTTATGGAGCTCATTAAACCCTCTGGCCCGCTCGAAAAAACTTTCAATTTCATTTACACTACTTTTTGCAAAGATGAAAACGGGTCACGGGTCAACGGGTCGACAATTTCTTGCGGGTCCAACGGGTCTGGTCAAGGTGTTCCTGACCTGATTTGGACTATTTTTTTTGAAAAGAGAAAAATATATTCCAAAGAAAAATGCGCGTTGTGGAATTCTGTAGTCGATGCTGGTGCCCACGGAGTGAAATAATGATTTGCCATGCAAAAATATTCTCGACTCTTTCTTAAAGCAACGAAGATTTCCACCGACCGACGTCAGCCGCACCGTCACCATATCGTAAAAAGATACTTCCTTTGCGTTCTTTTACAGTGCGCTTGCCCAGGGCAAGGTACAGGCAAACGCCATTCGCCTGCTTCTCAGCTGATTCACTCTCTCAGTGCGAAGTTCACTGTATGACTAAGAGTTACTTTTCACATCGCATCTTTTACATTGAGCATTCAGAGGTTTTCGATTCATGTGCTAACATTCTGTTCCCATGACATGTCATGCCGAAATTAACTCCTTATTTGTTAATATGGATGGATTTAATACACTGGTGTACAAAAATTAAGGACGAAGAGGAGAAATTAGCATAACAGCGGAACGAGCAGGCAGAACGGACCGAAAGACCACTCAGGAGATAGACTAGGGTCCGGTAAGGTAGGGCATGCGCATATATGCAGCATGACGTAGGGGGTGTAGGGGGTGTAGGAAGGGTATAAAGCAGACGGGCGGTGTACGCTCAGCAATTCGGTGAAAGCTATTGCACGGTGTACATCGGTTTGAACGACGTCGAGTTGCTGCCACCATGTGAAATGGCCAACAGGCAATCCAGTAGACGACATCTGGATGACTTTACCCGAGGTCGCGTCATTGGGAAGTTGGAAGAAGGTCGAAGTGTGACTAGTGTGGCCGAGGAGTTCGGGATCGCTCACAGCATCATTTCACGAGCTTGGAAAGCATTTCAAACGACTGGAGCAGCTGTCCGAGAGTTTAGCAGTGGTCGTTCACGAGCAACCACGGTGGCGGACGACCGGTATATCGTCCTACAGGCGAGAAGAGACAGACGGGAGACAGCTGGAGAAATCACAAGGCACATGTAACAGACACCTGGTCGTCCGTTATCGCGTTTTACCGTGGCCAGGTGGCTGCACAAAGGTGGTCTATTTGCACGACGACCAGTACGGTGTGTGCCATTAACGCCTGCTCATCGGAGACGGCGGTTTCTGTGGTGCCAGGAACACAAGAACTGGACACATCAGCAATGGGGTAGAGTTCTCTTTACGGATGAGAGCCGATTTAGTCTGACGAGCGAATCTGGACGTATACACATCTGGAGAGAGCAGGGAACACGCAATCACATCCCAAACATCATCGAAAGGGACCGGTTTGGAGGTCGCGGAGTTCTCGTTTGGGGCGGTATCATGCTTGGTGGCCGTACTGACCTCCACATCTTCCAAGGAGGTTCAGTCACTGGTGTCCGCTACTGTACCGAGGTTCTCCTGCCTCACGTGCGTCTGTTTAGAGGTGCTGTGGGTCCTGAGTCCCTCTTCATGGACGACAACGCTACACCTCAGTGGCTGTCGCAGAGCTGTTGGAGAGTGAAGATATTCAACCTATGGATTGGCCCGCAAGGTCCCCGGACCTAAAACCAATCGAACACGTGTGGGACCTTCTCGGTAGACGCTTGGCAGCACGTCACCAACAGCCAGGAACTATTCCGCAGCTGCGATTGGCGCTACAAGAGGAATGAGCCGCGATGCCTCCACAGCTTCTTGACAACCTCGACCTCAGCATGGACAGACGTTGTAAATCCTGCAACGCAGTCAAGGGTGATCATATCCCCTACTAAAGACTGGATTTTTCTTGGCAGCCGCCGGTCACATGGACGTTTCTGTCTTCTGTCCAGTTGTGCTCGAAGCTACCTTTTAAATAAAGCGCCTTTGTATCCTTTGGATTCCTTGTTTGGACGGTTTTGCTCACTTGTCCCATATTTTTACATCTTGGGGATTTTATGGTATGATTTGGGCCGATGTGGAGCACTTCTGCACGACGTTACATTCGAAAAAGGGCCTCGTCCTTCATTTTTGCACGCCAGTGTATTAAGGAGGTTGAGAAAGGCGTCAAGGCCAACTGATACGTGCTTGTTGAAAAGCACAAGGGGAAGAGTGAATACTGGAAATTGTTTCGTCTCATTAAGGAACCGTTGAATAATTCTGGGTTGTTTGGTCTTGCTTGTTGTTCAAAATGTGGAAAGTGTATAATTACGAAGAAAGGTGTCGTCGGTGTAGCAAAAGATTATGGAACCAAAAATCTAACGGACCATGTGAAAGTATGCGCACCTCCATCAAAGCGTGGAAAGAACGAACAATCTAAATATATTTAAAAAAATACATTTGGGCAATCGTAAATAATGATTCCCATTTGTAATATACTCCATGGTCATAGTCAGCCATTACTTCTGGATTGCGCAAAATAGTGGCACTAAAATTTAGCAAGTAACCAAATTTTATTATTAAAAAAGGATTTCAGTTATTAAATATCAAGCAGTTATAGGGATGAATATATATATTACGTTTATATGTATATATGTATAAATTGAGTTTCGAATTTATAGTTCAAATCAGATTATTCCGGGTCAGTTACGGGTCAGGATCATCCTGGTCCGAAATTTTTGACCCGTTTCCAACTCTGACTGTTTGTGAAAATTGCAGCACTATACAAGGTCTGTCAGGAAAGTAATGAGACTCATTCAGTAACAGACGTTTAATTAAAGTTATACTTGCATAGCATTAAAATTCCTCGAAATAACATCCTTGAACATCAATACACCGCTGCCAGCGGTTCTGCCACGCCGCGTAACTTGCCTGGAAGTCGGGAACAGGGATCGCTTTCAAAGCACTCGTCGCGGCAGTTTGCACGTTTGTAACAGTCCCAAAATGGTGTCCTTTAGGCTGGATTTGAGCCGGGGAAACAAAAAGAAATCAGCCGGGGCCAAGTCTGGGTTGTAGGGAGGTTGGGGCAGCGTTGCCACGTTGTGTTTCGCCAGAAACTCTCACATTCTCAGCGACGCATGGCTCGGCGCATTATCGTGGTGAAGAACCCAAGTGTTGGTGATGTGCGGGAGAACGTGAGCAACTCCGTTCTTTAGCCGTTGAAGCACTTCCACGTAAAATGCAGCATTGACCGTTTGTCCGGGTGGTACGAACTCCTTATGGACAACACCTTTACAGTCAAAGAAGAATATAAGCATTGATTTCATCTTCGATTGCACATTCGAAGATGAAACCAGGTTAACTCCTCACACGGTCCACAAGCTCACGAGAAATCGACACGCGGTTGTTCCTCTGTTCATCGGTCAAAACCTTAGGAACCAATTTGGCGCAAACTTTCTGCATCTGCAATTCTTGCTTGATGATTTCATGCACAATGGATTTCGCGAGTCCCACGTTATCTGCTATCAATCTAACACTCAGACGTCGGTCAGAGACTAAAATCGCTTTCACCTTTTCCACATTGTCCGAAGTGTGAGACGTTGAAGGGTGCCCTGGGCGTGGCTCATCCTCGACGCTCTCTCTTCCTTCTGTGAACGTTTTGTGCCACCGAAACACTTGTGCTTTCGATAGAGCATCCTTCCCGCAGGCTTTCTGTATCATAGCAAGCGTCTCGGTCGCGGATTTTTCAAGTTTAACACAAAACTTTATCGCGTATCGCTGTTCGACACTCTTCTGCATTTTGACCGTTACGCGACGCTCACACAGCTGCCCACTTCGCAAGCGATCCTCACTCTGCAAAAGCACAGAGCCAACTGACGAGACATTGATCGTTTCCCTAACATACCCCGCCACCCGTCACGCCCGGAGACTCCTCCCTCCGGCTCTTCTGATTGGCCCAGGAAAAGTGGTCTCGTTACTTTCCGGACAAACATCACTATCAAAAATAAGTGGTGTGAATTCACGGAAAATTCTGAAAATAACGTGCAGCAAAGTTGCCGGTTGGTGGTATCCGTGTCTTTCAGAAATTTCCGTTTTTAAAAGTGCCCGGTCATTTTAACTTCTGTGTTTTCACAGATATTTTCGTAGACAGAAATTCCGTTTATTTCAGAAAAATCCATTCCTAGTTTTTCCGTACTTAAATTGAAATTCCGCAAAATCAACAAACCTGTACAGCACTTACCCGCACATAATCCTACAATCTTTCCGCTGAAGTGATGATCCAACACCCGATGTTATAGCTCGCCGAACAGGTAACTTGTGCCTTTACCAACGGATCCACAAACTCTCGGCAACCAGACTGACGTACATCATAAAACGAATCCCACAATAAAGAATTTTTTTTTTGTCATTAATGTCAGTGATTTAGTCATTTTATTTTCTGTTGGAGCTTATTATTTTTTTGAATAGGTTTGTTATTTATTTATTTTTCCTATAGGAGGACTTTTCAAACATTAAGCATTTTCCATTGTGGTTTTTCGAAGCAACGAATTAATTTGCAACATGATTTTTTAAACTGACAATGACTCATTTATCTTTAAAAAAGGTGAAATGTACTTTTTATAGTATTATTTCACACACACACACAAAAACTAAACATAAAGTTTACTCTTGATAGCTATAATAGCTTTTGTCTTAAGTTGTCCAAAGACTGATACACAGACATCGTATAATCATATGTACAATAAGTACCCGGTTTCTTACAGTAACACAATATACACTGCTGCCCATCCATAATGCAACGCCAAGAATGACGCGAGATAGCAAAGCCAGATTTACTGGACACATAATAACAGATACAAAGATGAAACGATTGAGCTTACACGCCCGTGCGACTTGCGGAACACGCAGACATCAATAGTTCGTGTGGCCCCCATGGCCGGCAATAACGACCGCTACGCGCCGCGGCATCGAACGAAAGAGGCTTTGGATGTGGGCTTGGGGTATGTCGGTCCATGCTACTTCCACACGTTGCCACAGTTCATCAGGCGTAGCCGCGGGTGGTGCTTGCCGGGCCACTCGGTTGCCGATCAGCGACAAGACGTGTTCGATGGGCGACATATCGGGAGAACAGGCCTGCCACGGCAGCAGTGACACCCGGGGGGGCGTGAAGAATTGTTGCGCGATGCGCGTCACGTGCGGGCGCGCATGGTTCTGTTGAAACGTGGCCGCTGGCAGGTCCTACACGGAAGGGAGGACTACAGGCTCCAAAACGTCGGAGATGGTGCGGTGGCTGTTGAGTGTACCGGCGATGCGTACCAGAGGGGTGCGGGTGTCATATCCAATTGCGCCCCAAACCATAACGCCAGACGACGGACCGGTATGGCGATGATAATGCAGGCGTCATACAGTCTCTCGCCGCGGTGCCGCCACACGCTGATCCGACCATCGTGGTGTTGCAGGCAGAAGCGGGATTCGTCGGAGAAGACAATGTCGTGCCATTCCGTAGTCCAGGTGCGGCGTTCAACGGTTCACTGCCGCCGCACTCGCCGGTGGTGTAACGTCAATGGTAATCGGAGCAATGGGCGCCGTGCGACAAGTCCCCGCTCCCGCAGACGACGTCGAACGGTACGTGCTGACACAGGTTGTTGCGCAACACACCCTAATTCCTGCGCTAACGTTCGTGATGTGGCGGTGCGAGCCGTCAATGCCAGCCGCACAACATGCCGGTCCTCTCGTTCGGTGGTGTGCCGCGTCTGCGGCAATCGTTTACGTTGGTCCGTCCGTCCCTCCTGCCCCCACCGAACCCATACTCACCTCACTGTGGTTGGATGTCGTCCCACACGGGCGCCGATGTCTCGGTACGATAAACCGCTGTCGCGATAACCTGTGTCGAACTCAGCACGTTTCGGAGTTCGACAGAGATGAATCACTCCGAAACGTGCTGGAATGACTGCCGTATTCTGCGACGAGGCATCAGGAAGCTTCCCACGCACAGGTCCGGCAGCACAACACACTTCCACTACTTACACCCCGCCTTCTATGCACCCTTCTTATAGTGCTTCTCGGTGGCGTGCCGGGCGCACATGATTTGCATATGCCCTGCAATGCTAATCGTGTGCATGTCCTCTCACGGGCGACGCATGCTGCGAATTTCAGGCCAATCGGTTGCTTCCTTCTTGGTGTTGCATTTTGGGTGGCCAGCAGTGTATAATAAGAAGCTGGTGCACCAAATTATTATATATATATAATATAACATAATTATATTAAAAATCAATAACTTTTCCTTTGGTGGTGTTGAAACCAGAAAAAAGATGGCGCGACCTGTACTTTGATGACGTCAGTAGACAAACAAAGGTTGGATTGCATAATTATGGTTATGTTTTAGAAAATATTGAGTATTCCAAGTTATAATGTGAGTTATTGCATTCGATGTTCAAATTTTCATCCTTGGGAGCGCATTAATAACCAAAATTACTTGACGTCCACGGTGGACGTCAAGTAATTTTGCTTCCTATACTTCCAATGGAAAAACTTCTGTACACATTTTCTTCACAATTAATGCGTTCCCAAGGATGAAAATTTGAACATCGATTAAAATAGCTTCATTTTATAACTTAATATTTTCTAAAACATAACCATAATTATATAAAAAATCAATAACTTTTCCTTTGGTGGTGTCGAGACCAGAAAAAAGACGGCGCGACCTGTACATTGATGACGTCAGTAGATAAACAAATGTTGGATTCCTTAATTATGGTTATGTTTTAGAAAATATTAAGTATACTAGGTTATAATATGAAGTTATTTAAGCCGCCCCGGTGGCGCAGTGGTCTAAGGCGCTGGCCTCTGATCATTCGTCCGTAAGAGGTCCGGGTTCGAATCCCGGTCAGGCATGGATGTTGTGTTTGTCTTACGGCACTGGATCTCTCCCTTCCCTGGAACCAGTGGCCCTAAATTAGGGACGGGCGACTGCTTATAGCCCATTGAGTTGCTCACGGTGGTCGTTAAACCTCCAATAAAAAAAAAAAAAAAAAGAAAAGTTATTTAATCGATGTTCAAATTTTCATCCTTGGGAACTTATTAATTGTGAAGAAAATGGCTACAGAAGTTTGCCCATTGGATGCATAGGAAGGAAAATCACTAGACGTCCACCTTAATTTCATGCTGATTTCGTGTTTTGTTTTTGCTTGATGCTCCGACTGAGCAAAGCTGATTTTCTTTTTATGACTAAAAATGAAAATAGGATTTTCGGTTTCGCCGGGAACTCCCTATTATCTTTTCGAAAGTGAATATGATTCGATGCGACGAGAGCTCCTGTTCGTCTTTTGTCACTTCAGTGAAAAGAAAGATTAATAAGTACGGATAAAAACTGAGAAATCCGACGCCGCCGCGCAAATGCGAAAAAAGTGTCGTCGAATTTAAAGAAATATGGATATTGGGAATTATCTTTTGACGAACCACGTTGTTTTGACACTTTCAAAAACCGTTGAGGAAGAAAAAGCATACACTAGTGTTAATAGCTACATTGTCGTTTCTTTCTCCTCTCTGCTTTTTTCAACCACAGCCAAATTTTCTGTAGTTGTAGGAAATGTTTTTTTCTTCAACCCACTTCCATTTGACTTTTTCTATTACAGTGCAGCAGAGAGGTTAAATTAAAAATGCATGACTTGGCTTATGGGCTAGAGATATCCGGGTTCTCCTAAAATGATTAGTAGGCTATTTTTACCGTCTTTTGCAAAAAAAAAACAATCGTGTTTAGAAAAAAACAATCGCTTTGTCCTTCCGTCGTTGGAAAAGAGTTGGAAATGGTTCAAAAATTTTGGACCCGGACCCGACACAAACCTGACCCGGAAAAATCTGCTTCGAACTATAAATTCGAAACTCAATATATAGTTATGCATAATCATATATAAACACCGATGAGCCACAACTACCCCCAGCCTAGAGAAATGAGCGCGCCTGGAGACCAAACGGTGGCGCAGGTGAAGCTCACAGAGAGGCATATATACAACACGAGGATAGGCTTTCGGTTAGTAGAGTGTTCGGAGTCAGAATGGGAAAAGCTGCCGATTTATCGGAGTTTGATAAAGGACAAAATGTGACGGCACGGCGACTCGGAACTACGATTTCGGAAACGGCGCAGCTTGTGGGTTGTTCGCGTGCCGCTGTAGTGAGTACGTATCAAAAGTGGTGCACATATGCCCAAACGACGAACCCTCGTCCGCAGCTCATTGATGCCAGAGGGGAGCGGAGACTGTCGCGCATTGTTCACAGCGACCGCAGGGCCACAGTGTGACAAATCACCAGCAGCTACAACAGTGGTGATCAGGGCAATGTGTCACAGCACGCAATTCATCGAAGCCTTCGGCGCATGGGTCTGCATAGCCCAAGACCCAGCCGGGTCCCCATGCTCACTGCACGTCATCGCCAACAACGCATGAAATGGGCCCCATATCATCGCGATTGAACCGTGGATGATTGGAAGAAAGTGGCCTGGTCTGACGAATCAAGATTCCTGGTGGATCACGTAGACGGTCGACCTCGGATACGCCTATTACCAAGGGAGGCTATGGAACCTGGATGCACTGTTGGGCAGAAAGAACACGGCGGCGGCGGTGTTATGCTGTGGGCGATGTTTTCTTGGGACACTTTAGGCCCCATTATCCCAATAGCACAATCTCTGACAGCTGTCAGGTATCTGAACATCGCTGCGGACCAAGTTCACCCATTCATGACAACTGTGTTCCCTGCTGGTGATGGCCATTACCAACAAGACAATGCGCAATACCACAGTGCTAGAATCGGCAAGGCGTAGTTCGAAGAACATGCTGGTGACTTTCTATTAATGTCCTGGCCTCCAAATTCAACTGACATGAACCCAATCCAACATTTGTGGTCCGACTTGGAAAAGCGGATACGCGCTAACTCGCTACCACTCCGAAATGTACCAGAACTGGAAGGCCTGCTGTTGACATTATGGTACCAGATACCCCAGGTTACCTATCGCCACCTCATCGAATCGATGCCTCGCCGAGTGGCCGCTATTTTGCGGCCAATAGAGGGTCCTATATTTAGGTGGTCATAACGTAATGGCTCATCGGATCACAGGGCACTTAAAAAGGCCTCCCGCAGTAATGTTAAGACCGTGGTGCTACAGTCAAAATGTTTGAATTAAGTAAGTTGTTGTTTGTTTAATTCCAGTTTTTTGGTGTTTTCTTCCTAACATATCAAGCTTCAGAATATGTCTCACAGCAACACCAATTTCCATCAGCTTCTGATGAGTCGAAAATTTCCAACATGTGGTTGTTGATTTCATCATTGTCCCTCAGAAAGAAGGAATACTCATGAAATCAAGATTCACGTCTTGGAAACTTTCAACTCCTCACTAGCTTGTGAAAATTGGTGTTGCTGTGAAACTTGTTCTGGTTTCTTAATGAGACGAAACAACTTTCAGAATACAGTCTTCCCCAGTGCTGTAGTCGTAAAATCAGCAGAGCAAATCCTAAAAAATCAGAGGTTATACTACATGGATTAAAAAACAAAACAAAGGCACGGTACCCTCGCCTTTTTAACAATTATGACTCTGAGCTTTTTTTTTTTGATTGGAGGTTTAACGACCACCGTGAGCAACTCAATGGGCTATAAGCAGTCGCCTGTCCCTAATTTAGGGTCACCGGTTCCAGGGAAGGGCGAGAGCCAGTGCCGTAAGACAAACACAACATCCATGCCTGACCGGGATTCGAACCCGGACCCCGTTCGGACGAATGATCAGAGGCCAGCGCTTTAGACCACTGCGCCACCGGGCGGCGACTCTGAGCTCACTTATCGATATGAATAAAGTATCTTCTCCTCTCTCCCTGTCAACTACGACATGTTGAAGAGCATGTTCGCCGCCCCGGTGGCGCAGTGGTCTAAGGCGTTGGCCTCTGATCATTCGTCCGAAGGGGTCCGGGTTCGAATCCCGGTGAGGCATGGATGTTGTGTTTGTCTTACGGCGCTGGCTCTCTCCCTTCCCTGGAACCAGTGACCCTAAATTAGGGACGGGCGACTGCTTATAGCCCATTGAGTTGCTCACGGTGGTCGTTAAACCTCCAATCAAAAAAAAAAAAAAAAGAGCATGTTCAAGATAATTTTAATTTTTATTGAAATATATCCCGGTGGCGCAGTGGTCTAAGCGATGGCCTCTGATCATTCGTCCGAAAGGGGTCCGGGTTCGAATCCCGGTGTGGCATAGATGTTGTGTTTGTCTCACGGCACTAGCTCTCTCCCTTCCCTGGAACCAGTGGCCCTAAATTAGGGACAGGCGACTGCTTATAGCCCATTGAGTTGCTGACGGTGGTCGTTAAACCTCCAATATATATAAAAAAAGATATCTGGCGAGTTAAGTCCTTACAGCACTGTTCTTCTCTAGAAGAAACTCTTGATCTACTATCAGTTGCTGAACGATGATTCATCAACCAAAATCTTGCATATTTTTTTGGATTAAATCGTTCAATGGGCGGTCCATTTGAATTTATGAACATCAGGTCAGATACATTGGAGATTAACAAAGATGCTCTGAGATCGGCTATAATGTTGTTCATTAAACTGAATCCTCGTTCGCATTCAGCCGTCGAATAAGGCAGAGTTGAAATCGTTCTTAAGAGGGGTTTTAAGTTTTCTGGAACAATTTGGACGTTTTCAGTATATTATCTCAGTCTCTGAATAGCTTGCATTTCATCAACATTAAAACGTCTATATATTCGCCTTGTTCCTAGTTTTCCATAGCGCACATCCTCTGTATTAATATTTATTCGCTTTAATGAAGAAATATCTTTAAGAAGTTGTACATTTTCACTGTTTGAATCTGAACACAGTCTTGATTTCATCCTGTAAACCGTGCTTTGAATAAACTGGTTTGGTTAATAGGTACAATTTGTTGCTAGGAATCAATGGGATCGTCGTCATCATCATCATCATTGACAACCATTATCGATCCACTGCTGGACGAAGGTCTCCCCAAGTTTCCTCCACAACGGTCTGCCTTGTGCCACTCTCCTCCATGTCACTCCCGCATACTTTCGAATTTCATCCACCCATCTTCCCATGTGGTCTTTTTCTGGGTCTTTTCCTGTCCCTTGGAATCCAATCTAAAATTCCGGCTGTCCATCGATGGTCTGTCCTTCTGGCAGTATGTCCAGCCCATTGCCATTTCAGGGATTTAACTCTGATTACGATGTCTTCCACTCTTGTCATTTTTCTGACCCACGAGTTTCTCTTCTTATCTCTCCTGGTTACACCAAGCATGCACCTCTCCATGCTGCTTTGAGTTGTCTGCAGCCTTTGTATGTCTCTCTTAGTTAAGGTCCACGTCTCTGCACCATACGTAAGCACTGGAAGGATGCATTGATCAAACACTTTTCTTTTAAGTCATAATGGTATATTGCTCTTGAAAATTATGCTGTTTCTTCCAAAAGCTCTCCAGGCAAGTTTTGTACGCCGATAAATTTCTTCATCAATGTGACCCTCACTTGATATCTGCTGTCCAAGATAAACGTACGTGTCTGTTATCTCTAGCTTTTCTCCATCAATCGATAAATCTTCATTTTTTGTAAAAGCATTGAACATCACTTTTGTCTTCTGAAAGTTCATTTTTAATCCCACTTCTTTACTCTTGTCAGAAAGTTCTTGGATCATACTCTGCAGCTCTGATGGGGTAGTTGCAAAAATGACTACATCATCAGAAAAACGAAGGTGGGTTAGATAATCTCCATTACTCTTTATCCCTTTGCTTTCCCAGTTCAGTGGTTGAAAGACATTTTCCAATGTGGCATTAAAGAGCTTCGGAGATATGGTGTCACCTTGTCTCACTCCCCTTCCAATTTTTATGTGTGTTGTATTTTCAAACAGCCGAATCTTTGCACTTGCATTTTCATAGATGTTATTAATAATCTTAATGTATGCATCTTCAATACCGCAGGATTTCAGAGCCATTGCAACTGCTGATGGTTTCACCGAATCAAAGGCTTTTTCATAATCGATAAAATGACTCCACGATTGTATATATATATACATTTCATTCATAGCAAATCTGTCAGAACCAGTTTAACGCTGCGGTTCCGCGTAAAAGATAATTCTTTAACCAATGAGACGATGAGGTTGATGAACTTATAGAACAAGGAGTACAAGAAAAGCATTTATGGTATAACAACCGACAACGCCTAAAGCTGTTGTGAAAGGAAAGTGCCTTGTTTCTGACGCAGCATTTCTTCGTCACCGCTGCTAGTAAATGTCATTAGAGCTGCAATTAATTAATTGACTAATTAATTTTGCTACTATGTGTCCAAAATCAACACGAAATTCCTCCTGCAAAGGAATTAAGAAACTAATAGAAACATTTTATTTTTGTGAGGCAGTGTTGTTACACAAGAGACAGGGAAAAACTGCTTTCGGTTAGAGCGGCGAAAACCCGAAGTAAAAAGACTTCGATGCTTTTCCATGGCAAAGGTAACATTTATTTTCATTTAATTCTGAGTCTCGCGTCACTTTAGAATAGCCTTATTAGCCAGCGTCACGTGGAATTTATAAATTTGCGAAAGGGAATAAATGTGTTCGCCGATGTAGAAGTGAAACCTCCGTGGAAACACTTTGAAAGAAAAATCTGAATTTAATTCATTAGAAAACGTAGTTTTAATCTTTCTTAAATTTCATACCCTTTCACTTCTGTTTTCTGTCGTGAAGCAACTTCATTTAAAGAATATTAAAATGTTACCGTCTAGTGCGTTTACTTGGTACTTATTTCCCGTACTTTTCGATGCTGAGTTAAATTAATACCAGAAAAAAAAAAAAAAAGAAAAAAGGGTGCTGGCGTGAAAATTTTTCTCCTCCTTGTAAACATACACCAAATAACAAAAACGCTTTTACTAGGGTAGTAATTGTTTCGCGGCGCGAATTTCCACGGGTTTTTTTTTCGCGAATTTCAGGGTTCTTTCTGTAATTTCGCGAATAGGAAATATTGGTTTGTCGAAAAAGTCATGACGTATTTTGGCACCCGATGGCGGTTGGGAGGTTTTGGAAGTACTAGAGGCATCTGTTATCGCTATGGCATTCGACAGGTGCCAGTTCTAGCTGCAGTCTAAAAGGAATAGTGAGCGATTTGGTTGATTTGCGGAGATTTGACATCAAGTTGAAGATGGAAGACCAAACTGTGCATTTTCGCCATATTTTACTATTTTACCTACGTGAAAGGAAGAACGCGCGTCAAGCTTGTAAAAAGTTGCGTAAAGTGTACGGTGATAATGTTCTACAAGAACGTCAGTGCCAGCGGTGGTTCGCAAAATTCCGTGCTGATTTTGACCTCAACTGTGCTCCTCGGTCCGGGAGGCCCACCGATGCTGATGACGACCAAATCAAGGCATTGATCGAGTCAAACCCAATATACACCACACGAGAGATTGCAGACACATTGCACATCCATCATTCTAGCGTTCACGACCACCTGAAGAAGCTGGGATACGTAAGCAAGCTCGATGTGTGGGTTCTTCATGAACTCAAAGAAGCTCAATTGACGGCGCGTATAAACATCTGCGATATGCTCATTAAACGTGAGGAAAACGATCCTTTTTGAAGCGACATAACTGGTGACGAAAACTGGATTGTGTACAACAATGTGCTGCGCAAACTGTTTTCGTCCCGAAGTGCTGCTTCGTCTCAAACGACATCCAAAGCAGACATTCATCAGCGGAAGGTTCTGGTCTCAGTGTGGTGGGATTTTAAAGGTGTCGTGTTTTTCGAGCCCCTACCACGGAACCAAACAATCAATTCGAATGTGTACTGTCGGCAATTGGACAGTTTGAACGAATCCATTATCCAGAAACGTCCAGAGCTCGTTCATCGTAAAGGTGTTGTGTTTCATCACGACAACGCGAGACCACACACAAATTTGATCACCCGCCAAAAATTATTGGCGCTTGGGTGGGATGTGTTGCCACACCCAGCATACTCGCCTGACCTTGCGCTGTCAGACTTTTACTCGTTTCGCTCTCTTCAACAGTCCTCGCGTGGTATAACGTTCAATTCAGATGAGGCTGTAAATCAGCACCTTGTACAGTTTTTCGCCACGAAAGACAGGTCCTTCTATGAACGAGGCATTCTGCAGCTCACTGAAAGATGGCAAAAGGTTATCGAACAAAACAGGCGTTATATCATTGATTGATCTTTGTTCTTTCTATCAATAAATGACCTTTGCAAAACATGGCTAAAATACGTCATGACTTTTCAGACAACCCAATATATCGGCAAATTTCAGATTTTTTCCTATTTTTGCTGAATTTCTATTATAATTTTTAGATTATTTTTCATATTTAAAATTTTTATTACCACCTTCATTAGAATTTGCGCGAAAAATATACCTTAAAGTAATCTTACTCCAAAGTACAAACTAGAACTTTAAACCTTGAATTACCCCGAAGATTGTTCGTTACAAAGAAATTCTTATCGAACAAGCTTGACGGGTAATTCCAAGTTACGCGCATTCTGCTGAAGATTACACGTGTGGTCTTTCGCGGTTTCCACCCACACTACTGCTGAATGACCTTGGCGACCTGCCGCACTAGTAAACCGGATGCCGTTTAAAAGACACAAGTAGTTTTAGCTGGGAAAAGCAGCTCACAGAAAATAGTGTTTAAGTTTCGCAGAAGCTTACCTTAGAAAAATTTGTGCTTTCGTGTGAGTATTTAGCTTAAGAAGTTTCTAGATCTTATTTGTTACTTTTGAGAATGAGTCACGTGAGTAAAATGAGTGCATCTGAAAGATGCAAGCAGTACAACAAGATAACGTTTCATGTGAATAAAAATCTATTGTTCTGTTCGTGTTGCAAAATACCAGTGTATTTTTCAAGAAAGGACGGTTGTGAAAAGCATTTAGCAAGCAAGCTGCATAAAAAAAATATGTGTCCGAACAGTCAAACGAAAATCATGCAGAAATGTGTTGATGAATTAACTGATAAAAGAATTAAACAAGAACAGCATCACTCAACTGAACTTTCGAAATTAACTCATAAAAGAATTAAACAAGAATAGCATCACTCAACTGAACTTTCGAAATTAACTGGTGCCTTTTGTGCAGCTAACATCTCACTTTCCAAACTGGATAACCCTCCATTAAAAAATTACTTGGGAAATTCGATGAAGGATATCGATGTTATTCCAAATGCAAATTGGATGCGGAAAAGTTATTTGCCGAAATACTGTTTATGATTTTCACCAGAATCAGTGTCCGGCGTAAATATCGTAGTAGACGCAACAACCGATTCAGAAGATAGGTAAATTTTGAATATTCTTACTGTTCCTGGTCAGCTGAACCGAATGTTGAAAGCTGCAATGCTGAAACCTCTTTGAATGCAATCTTCGTGGAATGCATCACTTTAGAATCCGTAAATTTTAAAGCAGTCAGCGAGGCAGTACCTCAGTGCGTTAATAAGTATGAAATATCTTTTGCGAATATAACCACTTATAACGAAGTGAATTTCTCCGTCATTTTTATCCGCGCCGGGGTTCGAACCCGGGTCCACTCATTCCGGAATAAGTTGCTCTACCAATTAAGCTACGCGGACATTGATTCTAATTGCTATCTGCCTTTATGTCGTGTGCGTCCTTCTGGCAGGTACGTCACATCTCCTGGTACGTTACACACTTTTGTGACAGACAACGCATCTTACATGTCCAAAGTGTGGAGAAACAGCCTGACAGCCAAACTTTTGAGGAAATACGGTATACTCAGCGAATTTCGCCTTTCTTTTCCCCCGATAAAATTACTACCCTTACTATGACCTCCTGCCTAACATGATGTTGATTCTCCACGTACCGCTAACCCAGCTCCTACCTTGAGAGGCGTCGACGCCACAAGGTTTCTAAAGATGTCTTGTGATAACTGGTACCAATATGTTACCAGCAGATCCTTTAACTCTTGTAAGTTACGTGGTTCAGCCGCCGCACATCGGATTTGCTGTCCCAACACAAATCACAGATGCTTAGTTGGATTGATGTCTATGGAATTCGGAATACGTGGAAGCCTTCCTCATGTTCTGCAAACCATTCTCGAATAATACGGGCAAATCGGATTTGCTGTTCCAACCCAAACCACAGATGCTCGATTGGATTGATGTCTTGGGAATTTGGAATACCTGGAAGTCTTCCTTATGTTCTGCGAAAGATTCTCGAACAATCCGGGCAGATCGGATTTGCTTTACCGACACAAACCACAGATGCTCGATCGGATTGATGTCTTGGGAATTTGGAATACCTGGAAGTCTTCCTCGTGTTCCGCGAAAGATTCTCGAACAATCCGGGCAGATCGGATTTGCTATTCCGATACAAAGCACAGATGCTCGATTGGATTGATGTCTTGGGAATTTGGAATTCTGGAAGTCTTCCTGATGTTCTGCGAAAGATTCTCGAACAATCCGGGCAGATCGGATTTGCTGTTCCAACAGAAACCTGAAATGCTCGATTGGATTGATGTCTGGGGAATTTGGAATACCTGGAAGTCTTACTCATGTTCCGCGAACCATTCACGAACAATTCAGGCAGATCGGATTTGCTGTTCCAACACAAACCACAGATGCTCGATTGGATTGATGTCTGGGGAATTTGGAATATCTGGAAGTCTTCTTCATGTTCTGCGAACCATTCTAGAAAAATCCAGGCAAATCGGATTTACTATTCCAACACAAAGCACAGATGCTCGATCGGATTGATGTCTTGGGAATTTGGAATACCCAAAAGTCTTCCTCATGTTGTACGAACCATTCTAGAAAAATCCAGGCAAATCGGATTTACTATTCTAACACAAACCACAGATGCTCGATTGGATTGATGTCTGGGGAATTTGGAATACCTGGAAGTCTTCCTCATGTTTCACGAACCATTCTCGAACAATTCGGGAAGATCGGATTTGCTGTTCCAACACAAACCACAGATGCTCGATTGGATTGATGTCTGGGGAATTTGGAATATCTGGAAGTCTTCCTCATGTTCTGCGAACCATTCTAGAAAAATCCAGGCAAATCGGATTTACTATTCCAACACAAAGCACAGATGCTCGATTGGATTGATGTCTTGGGAATTTGGAATACCCAAAGGTCTTCCTCATGTTGTACGAACCATTCTGGAAAACTCCAGGCAAATCGGATTTACTATTTCAACACAAAGCACAGATGCTCGATTGGATTGATGTCTTGGGAATTTGGAATACCCAAAAGTCTTCCTCATGTTGTACGAACCATTCTAGAAAAATCCAGGCAAATCGGATTTACTATTCCAACACAAACCACAGATGCTCGATTGGATTGATGTTTGTGGAATTTGGAATACCTTGAAGTCTTCCTCAAGTTTCGCGAACAATTGTAGAACAATTCGGGCAGATCGGATTTGCTATTCCAACACAAGTCATAGATGCTTGGTTGTACTGATGTCTGGGGAATTTGGAGGCCAGGGCAATGCCTGTAAGTCCTCCTCATGATCTGCTACAATCCGGGCAGTGTGGCATGGCGCATTATCCTTCTCGAAGAATTCGGTACTAGAGGGGAATACCACTGCCATGAAAGGGTGTACCTGGTCTTCAATGATGTTTAGGTAGATAGTGGAGTGGACGTCATAGTTTTATGCACATGAACAACTGGACCCAGGGTTTCCCAAAAGAAGTGTAATGCCCAAAGTAATACACTTCATCCACAGGCTCGGTTTGGTTCCACGGGGTATCTTGGTGCCAGTACTTTCACAGGTAAACGATGCACAAGTAGCCAGGCGTTACACGGTGTAACAAAACGAAATTCATCGGACCTGACGATCTTCTTTCAATCATTCAAGCTCCAGTTTTGATTCTCGCGTGCCCACTGTTGGTGCTTTTGACAGTGGAGCGAGGTTAGCATGGGCACTGGGAGCGGTCTGTGGCTACGTAGTCCCATTTTTAACAAGGTTTGATGTACTGGTATGTTGTGGGACATTATTCTCCTCACTAGCATTCAAATTACCGGCAAGTTGCGCCTCGGTATTCCTTTAGTTGGCTCGTACCACATGAGATAGCCTTCGCTCACCTCTAGCATTGATCAGGCGTCGTCAGACCACACCTTGCCGGTCCTTCGTGGCTTTTTCTCCTCGGACCACTTTTTGAAGGTGCTGACCGTAAACACCCTGCAGGCCTTACCATCTCGAAAATGCTCGGAGCCAGTCGTGAGACCATTACAATTTGGCCTTTTCCAAACTCACAGGTCAGCGGGTCACCGGGTCGACAATTTCTTGCGGGCTAAACGTGTCGGGTCAAGGTGTTCCTGACCCGATTTCGACCCGGTTTTAGTTCCGTTTTATTTTTGAATAGAAAAAAAAAAAGTATTTCAAACAGGCTCGATTTCGACCAGTAGTTAGTGGTAAATTGTTAGCAAGCAAATGCATTTTGCTAGTGATAAAAAGTGGTTCTAGCAAAAGTTGCTAGTGGAAAAAATTTGAATGTTTTAGGGTGAACTGTAAAGCGCCACGCGTGTGGAATATTTTAGACACATACAAAAAGGAACAACTGCTATCTGGAAATGAATGTTTCTTGAAAAGTACAAACATTATAAAAACATTTTTGCACTAGTAGCAATATCCAGTATATTTCCCTTATCTACTTCTGCATGTAAGGCTGGGTTCATTTTCAGGAAGAGAATCCAGGGTGATTGGAGGGGCAGTTTAAACTTACAAACATTGAATGCTCTCGTGAGTATTGTTACAGAGATTTTATACTAGGTTTTAGGATTTCATATAAAATCTCAATGTTGCAACCTTTTTCCATCTCGTGCTCTCCTTCCTTTGTTTCCACAAAGCGTGAGAGAAATTTCGCTGAGTCATTTCCCCATTAGACACCGGATGCACGGTTCTTTATTAAGTCGACAATTTGTCTGAGCTTAGAATTTGCGCATTGTATGTTGAATGAAGATTAGCTCTATCGCGCCTCTTTTAATGCTTTACAGGTTTCTATTTCACTGCTGCCGACTAATGGACCCAGCCCCTCACATTTGACTTTGAGGCTTGAGATTAAGCGAGGGCGGTGTGTTTGTTTCTCACGGGGAACTTTCGGATATGCTTAAGGGCATTTTTGGAGACAGGGGAGGAGGAGGCGAGAAGAGAGTTGTCTCTGGTCTTTGAGAGCGAGCGGTCGCACATAGGACGATGAGGAAATTGCCCCAGGTGAGGCTGGGAGGTTTTAGGCGGACCGGCAGGGTAGGGGATTTCTCGACAGCGCGAGAGATGATCGAAAACCTGGAAAGCAGGACATAAGAAAAAGGAATTGGAGTTTTTAAGCGGAGCAGGGAGGTAAATTAATTGAGCAAACGGACAACCTTTTCAGGGGATTAAATGAAGAGAAGAATAAAGATTTCTTAGACTTATTAACGGATCGCAAGAATTATTTGCTTATTACCTATTGCATACAATTATTATCATTTGCTTATTACTGTTAGTTATATTACTATCTTCAACCATATGAGACCTAGCAACTCAACCACGCAATATTTATGAAGTTAAGTTTGACCCCATGCCTGCGGTGTCGTGCGCGAAGCGACCGTGTGCCAAGCGACCCTCTGGAAATCGTGCACGAAGCGACCCTGTTATATTTTATCGTGGACGAAGCGATCCTGCTAATCGAACTAGTTTACTTTTATATATATATATATACACACACACACAAATCGTAGTCAAATTATTTACATCTAATTAATTAAGTACTTACATTTTCTGAATTTTGTAGCTTTTGTCCTTAATCTAACTTGGTAACCTAGCTTAATGCTTTCAGGCATTTTTTAATGTCTTTAGAATTTCCAAATTCGACGTGTGATGCATAAACAACAATTAAAACAATTAGGAGAACTTGGTCCAAAAAGGAAGAAAATGCATATACAAGTAGACGAACGCATTCGCAATATCATGAGGGAATTTGGAAATTCTAAAGTTCTTAAAAAATGCACTGAAAGCATTAAAGCTGTGTTACCAAGTTGGACTAAGGGCAAAAGTTACGAAATTCAGATGTAGGTACTTAATTAATGATGCAAATAATTTTACTACGATTTGTATATATATATATATATATACTGAAGAGCAAAGCTGAAAACTAAGGAAAAACTTTAGAATTTAAAACGAAAGTTGCAAAATAACCTGAAGATCAAAACGCGCAACGCAGCAGTTATGAAAATTCAGAATTCACATTCTATTAAGAAGAGACCTAAGCAAAAAAAAATATATATATTTGACTCATACCAAGTACAACATAGAAAAGGTTATGAGCATAGCCGAAAACATAAGATAAACTTTAGAATTTAAAACGAAAGTTGCAAAAAAACCTGAAGATCAAAACGCGCAACGCAGCAGTTATGAAAATTCAGAATTCACATTCTATTAAGAAGCGACTGAAGCAAAAAAAAATTTTGACTCATACCAAGTACAACATAGAAAAGGTTATGTGTTGACCGGTGTGAGTAAAAAGAGAAAAAAATATTAAGAACTTGTATTTAGTATAAACAACTTGATGTAAGTAATTAATTAATTAGATGTAAATAAATTATTTGATTACGATTTGTATATATATATATATATATATATATATATATATATATATATACCCAAGAGCAGAGTCAAAGACAAAAAAATTTTACCTAAGAATTTAAAACCAAATTTGAAAAAAAAAAAAAAAAAAAAAGCAAGCAAGAATTTTCTTTTTTTCGCATCAGGCAATTAAGTGCAAGCAAGTCAATAACTTCTTGTGTTTTTCTCTTTCACTTTACTTGGAAATTTAGCGAGTTTTTGGGCACTTTTTTTGAGTAGTTAGCCGTTTCATTGTTCTTGTTGTCAACGATGTTTTTTCAATGTCGGTAAGAACGTAATATCTTCATGAATATACTCTTAAAGCACTCCTGGAATATTTTGTAAATATTGCAACTAATTGTTAACGTCATATAATTTTTCCAAAGCATTTTTTTATTTCATTATTAATTTTTTGTTCTTGTGATGTCAGTTGTTGAGGTAGTTGAGGGACAAAAATCCTGTTTACTTTCAGGTATCTATTCTTTAATAATGTTTATTTTTTATTATTTGGCATTTTGAATAAAGCTTTTTTCACTGCAAAGCATAAGATTTGTAGTACTTTGGAATTGCTATTCCTTTTTAAATTCTCTCTTAGGCGGCTAGGTAACTTGGCAATGTGTTTTAGCTGAATAAGTCTTTTGATTTATTCAGACACTCTCACAACTTTTGTTTTTTTGTAGTCGTTTTTCTGTTTTTAGTGGCAGATGATGAGCATGGGGTGGGCCAGGAAAGTTATAGATGCATGCACAAAATATTAACTAAGTGATTCATCATGCAACTCTGAGGAAGTTATGATATTTAAAAAAAAAATTTTGGTGGGCTTAAAACTTGCATCTATGAATTTGCAGAAACCCATTTCCAACTAGGTCTTTGTGGAAGTGAGAAAATGCAGAGTTTTGCTGGTCCTTGATAAAGCCAAGGCTCGGCATTCTCGACACTTTCTACATTCAGGTTGCTTTTAATTTATCTTCTTTATGCTCATACCTGTTAGTATATGAGCTTTTCTTTGTAGTTTTAGTACCTGTTAAAAATTGTTTTTGCTTCTGTCTCTTCTTAATAGTATCATCATCATCATCATTGTCAACCATTATCAATCCACTGCTGGACGAAGGTCTCCCCAAGTTTTCCTCCACAACGGTCTGTCTTGTGCCAGTCTCCTCCATGTCACCCCTGCATACTTTCGAATTTCATCCACCCATCTCCCATGTGGTCTTCTTCTGGGTCTTTTCTTGTCCCTTGGAATCCAATCTAAAATTTCGGCTGTCCATCGATGATCTGTCCTTCTGACAGTATGTCCAGCCCATTGCCATTTCAGGGATTTAACTCTGATCATGATGTCTTCCACTCTTGTCATTTTTCGGATCCACGAGTTCCTCTTCTTATCTCTCCTGGTTACCCCAAGCATGCACCTCTCCATGCTTCTTTGAGCTGTCTGGAGCCTTTGTATGTCTCTTTTAGTTAAGGTCCACGTCTCTGCACCATACGTAAGCACTGGAAGGATGCATTGATCAAACACTTTTCTTTTAAGACATAATGGCATATTGCTCTTGAAAATTATGCTGTTTCTTCCAAAAAGCTCTCCAGGCAAGTTTTGTACGCCGATTAATTTCTTCATCAATGTGACCCTCACTTGATATCTGCTGTCCAAGATAAACGAACGTGTCTGTTATCTCCAGCTTTTTTCCATCAATCGATAAATCTTCATTTCTTGTAAAAGCATTGAACATCACTTTTGTCTTCTGAAAGTTCATTTTTAATCCCACTTCTTTACTCTTGTCCGCAAGTTCCTGGATCATACTCTGCAGCTCTGATGGGGTAGTTGCAAAAATGACTACGTCATCAGCAAAACGAAGGTGGGTTAGATAATCTCCATTAATCTTTATCCCCTTGTTTTCCCAGCTCAGCGACTGAAAAACACCCTCCAATGTGGCATTGAAGAGCTTCGGAGATATGGTGTCACCTTGTCTCACTCCCTTTCCAATTTTTTACGTGTGTTGTATTTTCAAACAGCCTAATCTTTGCACTTGCATTTTCATAGATGTTATTAATAATATTAATGTATGCATCTTCAATACCGCAGGTTTTCAGAGCCATTGTAACTGCTGATGGTTTCACCGAATCAAAGGCTTTTTCATAATCGATAAAAGCCATGCACAATGGAAGTTCATATTCCCTCGCTCTTTCAATTAGTTCTCTCAGCACGTGGATATGATCTATTGTGCTGTAGCCACTCCTGAATCCAGCTTGTTCTCTCGGTTGAGCCATGTCCAGTGTTACCTTCAAGCGGTGTGAAAGAACTTTAGTGAAGATTTTATAAACTACTGATAGGAGGCTGATAGGTCTGTAGTTTCCGAGATCCTCAATGTCACCTTTCTTATGTAGCAGGATCATTGTAGCGGTGTTCCAATCCTCAGGAATCTTTCCTTCATTAAGGCATCGAGTGAAAATTTGGGCGAGTACTGTTTCGATTTCTCCACTTGCTTCTTGTATGATGTCTACAGTAATTCCATCTTCTCCTGGAGCTTTTCCTCTCTTCATGTTCTTGATTGCATGTGCAACTTCTGCTGGAAGGACTGGAGGAACTCTGGTACTGGTATCTTTCATGATGTCTGGAGTGCATATATCATCCCTTTCATATAATTTGGAGTAGAAATCTTTCACTCTTGTCAAAATTTCTCCTCTATTTCTTGTTACAGAACCATCTTCTTTTCTCAGTGCCATAATCTGTTTTCTTCCCTTACTGAGATGTCCCTTTGCTATCTTTAGGCTTTGGTTGTTTTCAATTGCTTTCCTCACTAGTTCACAGTTGAATTTCCTTACGTCTTCAGTGATACTTTTTTCTTACTGTCTTGCATAGCTCTATATATTCCACTTTGGAAGTCACATCTTTAGTTGTCCTCATCTCTCTTTTTTTTTGCATCAACATTTTGGTTTTCCTGATAATTTGTTCACATGCAACTTGTTCTTAGACCCAGCTAATTTTGTTGCTGTTTCCATAAGAGCTTTGGTTACTTTTCTGTTAACTTCAGAGATGTCCACTTCTTCCGATGTTAGGCCTTCTAAAGCAGAGAACCTGTTCTTCAGTTCTAACTTGAAGGTATTATGGTGTTTTTTAAGGTTGGTTATGTCAATAGATTTTGTTTGTCTTATGAGCTTGCCACGTTCAAGTTTAGTGTTGAGGTGCATCTTACATCTCACCAATCTATGGTCACTACCTGTGTTGAACTTGTTTAGCACACTGCAGTCTTCTATGACGAATTTTTTGTTACACATAATAAAATCAATTTCACTTGTCGTCCCATTTGGATGTCTCCATGTCCATTTCCTGTGTGGCTTTTTCTTGAAGAAGGAGTTCAAGATGAAAAACCCTTCTGCCTCTGCAAACTCAACGAGAGTATTTCCACGCTGGTTTCTGTTGCCATGACCGAATTTACCTACTGAAGTTTCATTCTGTTGCTGTTGCCCTATTTTTGCATTGAAATCTCCCATAATTATTTTCAAGTGCTGCTTACCTTTATTATTTAGATGACAAATTTCCTCATAAAATTCTTCAATTTCTTCTTCAGGATGACTTGTGGTGGGTGCATAAGTTTGAATAATCTGAGCCTGGTATCTTTTCGAGAGTTGGATAACAAGTCGTGCAGCTCTGTCAGAGGAACTTTCAACTTCTACAACTTTATCCTTCAGTTTCTTGTTTATTATAAATCCAACACCACTAGTTCTGCCAGTATCTGTCCCACGATAGTAGAAGAGATGTCCACTTTTCAGTTCGATGAGATCTTCTCCTTTTCTCCTTACCTCACTTAGCCCCACGATGTCCCACTTGATCCTTTGTAGTTCCTCTTCCAATTCAAGAAGCCTTGAATCAGAAGATAGGGAGCGTCCATTGTAAGTAGCCAAGGTCAGCATCAGATGGCAGCCTAGTCCGGTTCTCCGGGGATTCTTAGCACCCTCTGCCTTCATGTCGCACTGGCCGCTGCCTTGACCCAGGTACATTCCAGCTGCCGGAGACTGAGGGCCAAGATTTAAGTTGTGGAATCATTTTGGAGGGGTTTGGCCATAACTCACCACGCTGGCCAAGCGGGTTGGTGAGTGTGGGATAGAATTTCCTCTAATCCCGATGGTATAGTTATACCGCTATGGGCGGTCGTCAGAGCCCCTTTAGTGGGAACAGGATGCACCACGAGAAGGCGGGGTTGACATTTGTCAAGGAGAGGCTATGATGTTACGCATCACCTGACCTTACATCCCCTTAATAATATATATATATATATATATATAAGTAAAATGTTTCGATTAGCAGGGTCGCTTCGTCCACGATCGAATATAACAGGGTCGCTTGGCGCACGGTCGCTTCCCGCACGTAATCATGCCTGCTGTTTTAAAGTGGTATGATGAAAAGACCCGAAACCCAGATCGTAAACCTGACGGAAAATAACTTAAGATTTTGAATAGTGTTCTTGAATTTTGTGAATAAAGTTAAATATAAAAAGAATGTTTTTAAAATATTTGCATTCGAATTAAATTGTTAGAATTAATCTGTCAGGTCATGAAAAGATGAGTTATACCTAAATATTTGTAATCTTTTCAGCATTACAGTGAGACAGTTACAGGGGTGAAATCAAAATTTGTCATGATTAATGGAGGGGGACATGTTAAAGTTTCTTTTGTATAATGTTAATAAACTTTCGCTAGTAGATAATGCAATTTGTTAGTAAAAAATAAGACCACTAGCAAGTGTTGCTACTGCTAAAAGAAAAACAACAACAACAAAAAAAAAAATACGAAATCAAGGCCTGATTTCAAACAAAGAACATTTCAAAGGTCTTTGAAATAATACTTCAGAGCTGCAGAGTGTAAAGAAATGGGACTAAAAATGAACTTTCAGAAGACAAACTGATGTACAATGCTTTTACAAGGAATAAAAATTTATCAATTGATGGGGAAAAGCTGGAGAAAACCAATTCCTACATTTACCTTGGGCAGCAGATATCAAGCGAGGTTCACATTGATGAAGAAATTAATCGACGTATAAAACTTGCTTGGAGAGCTTTTGGAAGAAACAGTAGAATTTTTATGAGAAATATGCCATTATGTCTTAAAAGAAAAGTGTTTAATCAGTGCATCCTTCCAGTGCTTATACGTACGGAGCAGAGACATGGACCTTAACTAAAAAATACATACAAAGAATTTAGACAGCTGAAAGAAGCCTGGAGAGATGCATGCTTGGTGTAACCAGGAGAGATAAGAAGAGGAACTAGTGGATCAGGAAAATGACAAGAGTGGAAGACATCGTGATCACAGTAAAATCCCTGAAATGGCAATGGGCTGGACATACTGCCAGAAGGACAGACCACCGATGGACAACGGAAATTTTAGACTGGATTCCAAGGGAGCGGAAAAGACCCAAAAAAAGACCACGTGAGAGATGGGTGGATGGAGGAGACTGGCCCAAGACAGTCCGTTGTGGAAGAAACTTGAGGAGACTTTCATCCAGCAGTGGATTGATAATGGTTGGCAATGATGATGATATATTCGAATTTATAGTTCAAAGCAGATTTGTCCGGGTCTGGTCCAATTATGTGACGACTAGGTCCGGGTCCAAAATTTTTGACCAGTTTCCAACTCTGATTAATAGAGCTCAGTATCAGGTGTCATCTATACCGTTTGATGACCTTCGCACGCGCTGTCGTTTACCTGCCGTCGCTTCGATGTGCATAATGACGCGCTGGTTGTAATATTTTAACTCTTGGGTGTATGAAACAACGGAAACGATGTAGCAAGTAGTATAATTAATAATTTTATGATAGTTTAAATGTTATTTGTGGTTAGGGAATAGGTATTTCGCGAGATTTCTATAAATAATTTCGTGCGTTCACAAAATATTAAAGGCAAGCTGTTATGGAAAATTTGTTCTTGAATTTTCGTCAATGTGGAGTAGAACTTTGCTATAACATCAAACAAGCAATTAATGCGTATGTGTGTTACGAAAAACTGCAATTAATGATTATATCTAACGTTGCAACTTATAACAATGCAGCTAAAAATTCCTGTTTCGGATTTCATCACTTTCGCTTTCCTTTCAGTTCTTATCATTTGCAAAATAAACTCTGGAAAGCTAACTTAAAACGATACACTTAGCTCTTTCGGTGATCAAATGTGCATTTTCAGAATCCCATTAGAAAAGGAAATAATGACGCCATCATGTCCCGTTTTGGGGGCAATTTTCCGCAAACTCGATTTTCAAAAAAGCGTTTCTTTCTTCAAACTCTAATATCTAATTAAAATCCTTGGATTAAAGGGCCATCTAAAGTTTAAAATGAAAAACTAATTTTAATGAAAAATATAGAAGGCATCGTATAAAGGTCGTCACACACTTCTTCGGAAGGGAAAATCAATTTTCACATCGGAACACGTCGGAACGGAAACGAACTTTTCACATCAGAACGGAAGGCTTCGGAATGGAAACGAACTGTTCACATCGGAACACGTCGGACCAAAAGGCTACGGAACGGAAACTAACTTTTCACATCGGAACACGTCGAAACGGAAATGAACTTGTCACATCGGAACACGTCGGAACGGAAACGAACTTTTCATATCAGAACGGAAGGCTTCGGAATGGAAACGAACTTTTCACATCGGAACTCGTCGGATCAAAAGGCTACGGAACGGAAACTAACTTTTCATATTGGAACACGTCGAAACGGAAGGCTTCGAAACGGAAATGAACTTTTCATATTGGAACACGTCGAAACGGAAGGCTTCGAAACGGAAATGAACTTTTCACATCGGAACGGAAACGAAATTTTCATATCAGAACGGAAGGCTTCGGAATGGAAACGAACTTTTCACATCGGAACACGTCGGACCGAAAGGCTACGGAACGGAAACTAACTTTTCATATCGGAACACGTCGGAACGGAAGGCTTCAGAATGGAAACGAACTTTTCACATCGGAACACGTCGGACCGAAAGGCTACGGAACGGAAACAAACTTTACACATCGGAACATGTCGGAACGGAAACAAACTTTTCACATCGGAACGAAAGGCTACGGAACAGAAACGAACTTTTCACATTGGAACACGTCGGAACGGAAATGGAACTTTTCACATCGGAATACGTCGGAACGAAAGGCTACAGAACGGAAACGAACTTTTCGCATAGGAAAACGCCGAAACGAAAGGATACTGAACAGCTACGAACTTGTTCCCATGTGAAAAGTTCGGTCACATGAACGAACTTTTTTTGAAGTTGTTAAGAGTGATATTAGTTTAGGTGTGTATTCATGAGCATTAACAACAACTGTCAAATTAAAAGAAACAATCTTTTTGAAAAAAAATATTCTATGATTCGTATTAGTATGTGTGTTTTTTATTTCTGTTGTTATAAAATATAAACTAAACAATTTAAAATAAATGCTTACTTCTAGTTGCGTTAATATGGCTATTTATTAATTTATTTTCATGTAAATAAACTATTACGCCGCGTAGAAAATTGGGTAATAAATTAATTTCCTACGCGAAGTAAAATACGTATAAATTACGCGTAATTTATGTAAAATATGTATCGTGTAATTTACTCGGCCAACCCTGCCTGCTACACAGGCGATAAATTATGGCGGCCAGTGCTGCGTGGATAGGAGTGGTGCCTCATCCTAATATAAGCTCGATGGTCCAGCCGGCCCGGGTTTCATTTGAAGCTCATACATGTTCGATCTTCGCTCATTTACCACTCCGTGCCGGATATTAAAAAATTTCCTTTCAAAATTCATCGACATTGCTTGAAATGGAAATTTTAAAGTGCCGGTATGCTCATATTTAGTTAAAAATCATCCGGAAAAACTATCTTCCCCAGAAAATCTTCAGGGTTCAATTGTTGAAATTATATCGAAGTAGTGGACAAAATAATATGATCCAAATATCATGATTCAAACGAATTCTTAATGTAGGAAAATTTTCCTCAATTACAGATGTGTACAAAACATCTGTAATGCTTTCGAAAGATTTGAGGACGGACTGGGGGCGACAATACTTTTTGCGGACTCCTAAAAAAAGGGGGAAAGAAACAGAAATTTTCTTTCACAAGGCAGCTTCTTATTGTTTTCGCTGTGCTACCTGCAAAAACAACAACAAAAAAAAACAAGTTAGTAAAATCATGCAATGCATTGATTATGATACGCTTTCCAACATTCCAGAAATCATTACTCAAGTTATGAGGATATTGGCTGTGGAATAAATCTCGCTCCTGTGTCCTGACCTTTGATCCCATTTCGATGATATTCAGCAGAACTGGTTCAGTATACCTCCGAAATAACATGATAAAGTTTTGTCGCAATCGAAGCAATTTTACGTAAGTTATGATGCATGTGGGCTATGGAATAGATCCCGCTCCTGTGTCCTAACCTTTGACCCCATTTCGCCCATTTTCAATAGTATTCGTCCCCAGGCAAGTCCCTACTTCATACATACTCACATTTAATCGAAATCGAACAAGTTTTACGCACGTTATGACGCATAAGGGCAATGGAATGCATGCCGCTCTTATGTCCTGACCTTTGACCCCACTTCACCCATTTTTAATAGAGTTCATCCCCAGGTGGTTCCCTACCACATACTAAAATTTCATCGAAATCGAACCATAGTTAAGCAAGTTATGACGCATAAGGGCAATGGAATGGATCCCGCTCCTACGTCGTGACCTTTGACCCCATTTGCCCCATTTTCATTAGCGTTCGTCCCCAGGTAGTCCCCTACCACATATTAAAATTTCATCGAAATCGAACCATTTTTACGCGAGTTATCGTGCGGACAGACGGACGGACGGAAAAAGCTGGAGCATATACGCTTCTTCAACCTACGGTTGGAAAGCGTAAAGAAATGTAGAACTCTGTCGATTCTTTAAGCATCCTGCATAATTCTGGGGCACCTTGAAAATGCGGGGCTCGGGCTGCAGCCTCCCTAGCCCTTAAATGGGCTCTGACCCTACCCTTTGCAGTTCCCAGGCCTCGCATGACCTAGTGGTCAACGTTCGTGACTGCCACGGAGAAACCTCACGTTTGATTCCAGGCAGGTACGAACGCTCGAACCACTAAGGCCCGTTTCACACAAGCGGGTTTTTTCTCGTCGGAGCAATAAAACACCCGGCTGCCCAACCGCTTGTTTGGAAGCCGGATATAGAGTTATACTGAGACTTGCAGACGAGCGGAAGCGGTAGAGACTCCGACGCGATAGCCGTTGAGCTCCAACAGGGTTCGCTACAAAACGGACGACTGCGATACCGTTCAAATTTAGAGAAACGTAGATGTAAGGCAAGATGTTCACACAGGCGGTCAGCGGATTCGCCACTACGGCAATAAAACAATCACTCTTGTCAGAGGGGAGAGGCCGAACGCGTTGCTGCCAGGCGGGGTCGATTGTCAATCACTTTGGGCTTGTGTGCTTCGTTAGTTTCCAACAGAAAAATTCAGATTTTTTAGTATAGTTTGCGCTATAACCTCTGTTGATCATGTCAGCTATTAATGTTTATACTGAATTGTTAATTTTGGAAGTGGAAAAGCGCCCAGAAGTTTGGGATACATCGTCGGAAGATTACAGGGATAGGAACATTAAAAAAAAAAAAAATGCTTGGAATGATATTTGCAGAATCCTGTACAACGAGTTCGACAGTTTCACTGAATACGAAAGGAACATCATCGGTAAGCGAATTCCGAATGTACTTGTCTATGTGCAGAGATATTGAACAATAATTTATGAGTATGGCTCTCCCTATCCCTATCAGAGGGGGTGGGGGCCTCCGCTCACACACTGTAATAAAAGAAAAAAAAACCAAAACATACCTTGCACTTGCACCTGACATTCACTCCGATCATTTATTTATCAACAGAGAAAATTATTCTAGGTCAGGAAGTGCATGAACTCACAATGTTTGGAAATCTTTTTCGTTCATGGAAATAGCAGCGTTTTCTGCCTTTTTGTTTTAATTTCAAGTTTGGTATAATTGTTTTCTCATAGTTCGCGCATAATCACCATGTTTCGAGTGTAGGTATGATGCCAGCAATTTGCTACAACCATTGTAATGGTTTACAGTGCTGCAGAAGTTAGCTGTTACATTTTGCCATGTTAACTATAGGAGTGAATGACTTCAAAATGTGGTAACTATGCAAAACAGTATTTTAAGCAAAAAACAGTGCCGAAAATAAAATGTAGAAACGTACGCTAGTAAATGAAAAAAAAAAAAAAAATGATAGTAATGTAGAGAAATAAATGTAGAAACGCCAATAGTATACTGACTGTCGGAACTTCAGACTTATGGGAGTTGTCTTTCAAGAAAGAAGTCAAATTTCGCAAACACGTTGACTGTGTGCGTCATTGGCGTAGCCAGAAATTTCTTAAGGCGGGGTCCAGCGGTTTGGTTCATTGGTGAAAGCCTCGTATACACATATATATCGCTTTAATTTCGTGCTCAGTCTCCCCTCAAGGGGGGGGGGGGCAACCCCCCTGGGTACGCCACTGGTGTGCGTTAAGGTGGACGTCAAGCAATTTTGCTTCCTATACTTCCGATGGAAAAACTTCTGTACACATTTTCTTCACAATTAATGCGTTCTCAAGGATGAAAATTTGAACATTGATTAAAATAGCTTCATTTTATAACATGGAATACTTAATAATTTCTAAAACATAACCATAATTATGCAATCCAACATTTGTTTGTCTACTGACGTCATCAAAGTACAGGTCGCGCCATCTTTTTTCTGGTTCCAACACCACCAAAGGAAAAGTTATTGATTTTTTATATAATTATGGTTATGTTTTAGAAAATATTAAATATTCCAAGTTATAATATGAAGTTATTGTAATCGATGTTCAAATTTTCATCCTTGGAAACACAATAATTGTGAAGGAAATGTGTACAAAAGTTCTTCCATTGGAAGTATAAAAAGAAAAATTACTTGACGTCCACCTTAAACGAAAAATTATCTGAATGCTTGCAGAATAAAGTAACAAAAAAAAACATGGCCATGCTATATCTTTCAACAGTTAAACAAACTAAGAGAATCTAGTAAATAATTTAAAAGAAAAAAACATCCTCATCCAGAACAACAAATTTAATGATTTTATGTGTGAATTAAGATTTCTTTCGGAATCCGTTGTTACATGTTGCATGGAAAGATAACAGCCGGTCGAAAAAATTCACACCAATAATTGCCTGAAATTTAAAGTTTCACATATAAGGAAAGTTAATTATTTCGAAATGATCACACAGCCTTGTGAAAGTGCTCTCAAAAACATCTTATAAAAGGTTATTAAGGTATTCTGTGTTTCCATAGTTTTCCTCAAGTGTTCTCCAAAATACTCTGTAAAAGTGTTTAAGACACTTTACAAATGTTTCGCAGTATTTACGTGTAATGTATGTATCTTTCAACACGGTAAACGGTTTCACAGAACATTGGCTCCGAAAAAATTGTTTATTTCATACATTTGCTACATTTACTATAGATTATACATCGACATAGGTATTAGGTACTCGTAATATTCAATACATTATCTTTTCATGAGTTCAAAACACGTTATGCATGGAGTTTCAACATCAAATACTGCATTTGAACGAAAACACAATCTAGAAACTGACCACACAAATAGCGATTTGGTTTCTCGCCTATCTGTCGAGCGTTTTTTTTTCTCCGCTCTAACAATAAAACCACTCGTGTGAAAGCCACCCAAAAACTGAGCCGCTGATGGCTTAGTGGTTAGCGAGTCAGACTATCGATGCCAGGTCCTCAGGTTCGAGCCTGGGCTGATCTTTCAGAGATGGTGTGATTTACTAACAATCGCTGAATATCCGCCGTGCATCGGACGAGCACGTTAAGTGACGGCCACCAGGCTGGACCACTGCTTAAATGAGTATCCTTTCCTATGACTTCCTCTGAAATTCTCTCACCCCTCTGTGTGCAACATCGTACTTGTACGGTGGCGCCATCTACTGTACTCTAAGCTCACTACAAACTGTTCTGTCAAAGTCGCTGGACTTGCTCTCATTTCTTCGGTTTCTGTGTCCTGCCCAAAAGGCGATCTCGCTGTAGGTGGCTGGGACCTAAACTCTACTCACTGTGTACGGAAGTCCTACAAGAATATGACAAATATTGTGTGGCCACCCAAAAACCGCACTGCGGGACTGTTTTATTGATTCGGCGGATTCTTTCCGTTTGTGTGAAACGGGCTTAAATATCCGCCGTGTGTCGGATGGGCACGTTAAGCCGTCGGACCCCGGGTACTTCCCCTCGGTAATAAATAAGGTCGTCTTTCTCCCCCTTTCTAACTCGCTTCCGTGTCACTTTCCTATCGGGCACTCTACCCCAAATCTCCTTGCTTCCTATTTCTAATAGTTGTTTAAGACCTGGGGTCAAACACTCCCGTCCTAAAATCCTCTATGATCTGATCTTTACGGTTCCCACACAGCTATTTCTTAAGGGCACGAGGCACATAAGGTTCCTATGTTTGAGAACGCGCGCTCGTAAGTCAGGGTCAAAAAAAATAAAAAAAATAAAATAAAAAAAAATCATTTCTGCAGTTTCCACTACTAAAATTAGTGCCGGTATGTATGTAAATTTCGAGTAAAAAAATTGCCGGTATAAAATACTAGGAAAAAAGAAGAGCCGGTATGTCATACCGGCCCATTTCAAGCACTGTGTATCTAAACGAAATTATTTTAATAGCCTCGAAATGTTGTTTCCTTCTCGTTCAATGGAAAATTAAGTTCGCCACGTGTTTTCGATTTCCGTTCAAAGAACATGCGCTCAGAGAAGGGGAACCGGGTTGCCTGCGACTCCCTGCGTTTTGATGCCCGTGGTGTAATGATGTAGCGCAATAATCGAGGTGATGCTTGGTAAGAGAGAAAGAATATACCGATCATGCCTAATTATCAGTTATTTAATTATCTCTTTGTAGAAATAACAGTACGTTTCTCATCTATTTTTTATGTCTCCTAGTCGATTACTTATTGTTTGAGGGGTCCGAAGTCCTTTTGTGCTCATTAGAAGCAAAAGAAATGCCTGCGCGAAATTAGCTTCCTTAATGGTTTACCTGACCTCGTCTCTCTGTGTTTTTCTTTTTCTCCCCTTCATTCATCAATGGGATCATCATCCCCCCACCCATTCTCTTTCACCCCACCCAAGTCAGCTTCTGTCTCTACTGGACAGTTCATCCTCAGGCTACTTGGCACCGCTGATTTCGGAGGAAAGAAACGAGAAAGAGGAAAGACTTTCACAGACACCCATTTCCCGAACGAGCGCAAAAAGAATGAAGTAGGGGGGGGGGATCAGTTCATCCTCTTCCGATTTTTCTTTGAAACTTCCTTTCACTATTGGAATTCTTTAAAAGCACAAAATAAAATGGCGGAGACTGACTGCCTCTTGTTTTTAAATTGGCCACAGTTTCCAAACGACTGGAACTAATTTGTGTTGCCGCAAGTTAATAAAGAAGCAAACAAGAAAAATAACACCATGGGCGCCATTTGGCAAACAGAAATAACTAACTGCTAGTAATACACGGTCGAGTCACATTATTGTGACCACAAGCTAGTATCCAGAGTAACCACAGTGTGCAGCGCGGACAGCAGCTAGACTAGCTGGGAGTGACTCAATAAGGTGCTGGAAGGTGTTCACAGGTATGTGGAGCCATGCTAACTGCAGTGCATCTGACGGCTGCGTGGTGGAGCAGTGGCGCACACACGGGAAGGGTCAGCCGGGTCCGGACCCCTCCCAAAAAGGCCCGAGTCCTTAAAACAAATTATTTTCTTTTAAAATACATTCCGACTATGGCTAAATTTAAAAAAAAAAAAAAAAAAAAAGATTCTGCGCGTGATTTTATAAATTTAGTATTTTCGTTGTGATCACTTATTTTTTTGTCGGTCTTAATTTTAGTTTACGTAATGATCGTTATATTTATCAACGTCTTATGCTCAATGATTACTGGATTTATCTTACTTCTTCAAAGAAGCTTTTTAATCTGTGTGTCCATCTGTGTTGATTTATGCTAACATTCAATAAGAGCGTACATACATACACTATATTATCAAGAGTACTCTGATGTCACCAAATATTTACATAAATGCAAAGAACGGTTGCGCAGGAAGGTGCGCGCTGTGTGAGTGGGGAGATACATATACTACACTGCTGGCCACCCAAAATGCAACACTAAGAAGGAAGCATCCGATAGGCATGAAAACGATTAGCTTTGCAGGGCATATGCAAATCATGTGCGCCCGGCACGCCACCGAGAAGCACTATAAGAAGGATGCACAGAAGGCGGGGTGTAAGTAGTGGAAGTGTGTTTTGCTGCCGGACCTGTGCGTGGAAAGCTTCATGATGCCTCGTCGCAGAATACGGCAGTCATTCCAGCACGTTTCGGAGTTCGACAGAGGACGAATAGTGGCCAATCGCGACGGCGGTTTATCGTACCGAGACATCGGCGCCCGTGTGGGACGACATCCAGCCACAGTGAGGCGAGTATGGATTCGGTGGGTGCAGGAGGGACGGACGGACCGACGTGAGCGATTGCCGCAGCCGCGGCACACCACCGAACGAGAGGACCGGCATGTTGTGCGGCGGGCATTGACGGCTCGCACCGCCACATGACGAACGTTAGCGAGGAATTAGGGTGTATTGCGCAACAACCTGTGTCAGCAGGTACCGTTCGACGTCGTCTTCAGGATCGGGAACTTGTCGCATGGCGCCCATTGCTTTTATTACCATTGACGTTACACCACCGTCGAGTGCGGCGGCAGTGGGCCGTTGAATGCCGCACCTGGACTACGGAATATCACGACATTGTCTTCTCCGACGAATCCCGCTTCTGCCTGCAACACCACGATGGTCGGATCAGCGTGTGGCGGCACCGCGGCAAGAGACTGTATGACGCCTGCATTATGCATCGCCATACCGGTCCGTCGCCTGGCGTTATGGTTTGGGGCGCAATTGGATATGACACCCGCACCCTTCTGGTACGCATCGCCGGTACACTCAACAGCCACCGCTACATCTCCGACGTTTTGGAGCCTGTAGTCCTCCCTTACCTGCAGGACCTGCCAGCGGCCACGTTTCAACAGGACAATGCGCGCCCGCACGTGGTACGCATCGTGCAACAATTCTTCACGGCCCACCAGGTGTCACTGCTGCCGTGGCCCGTCTGTTCTCCCGATATGTCGCCCATCGAACACATCTGGTCGCTGATCGGCAACCGAGTGGCCCGGCAAGTACCCCGTGATGAACTGTGGCAGCGTGTGGAAGCAGCCTGGACCGACATACCCCAAGCCCTCATCCAAAGCCTCTTTCGTTCGACGCCGCGGCGTGTAGCGGCCGTTATTGCCAGTCATGGGGGCCACACGAACTATTGATGTCTGCGTGTTCCGCAAGTCGCACGGGCCTGTAAGCTCAATCGTTTCATATTTGTATCTGTTGTTATGTGTCCAGTAAATCTGGCTTTGCTATCTCGTGTCCTTCTTGGTGCTGCATTTTGGGTGGCCAGCAGTGTACATATAAAGCTGAGATGACTTGTCCCGTTATGAGTAACTTTGAATAGATATGCCGCGTGGACGTAAACTTTTCGAGTTCCAGCGAAGGCTGATCATAGGATGTCATTTGATTAACGTTTCCATACGGAGCATTTCGGATAAAATAAACCCACCAAATTTAATTGTAAGTGATGTCGTGAAGAGAAGGTAACAGGACGGTGCAACGACAGTAAAAAAACATTCAGGAAAGCCACACAAACTGATGGGACATGACAGAAAAGCCATGGTAGGAAATGTTAAGAAATCCCATTCTTTCTCGGCAGTTTCCGTCGCTGCTGAAGTAGGAAATGCTTGTAACGGCTCGGTTAGTACCATAACTATCCGCAAAGAGTTGCACAGTGTGGGTTATTATTCTGTAGCAGCGACACTCAAGCCGCACGTCACTACTATGAATACGAAGTGCCATTTGGAGTGGTGTGTCGTTCCTGGACTGTTGGCGACTGGAAAGCTGTTCTTTGGAGTGATGAATCAAGATTTTAATTCCTCCAATCTGGTAGAGTCGTTTAGATTTGGCGACAGCCCCGGGAACGATTTTCGTCGGACTGTGTTCTTTAAACTGTTAAGTTCGGCTGAGGCCCTTTAAAGATATTGAGTTGGTTTTCATGGATGGGACTCTTACCGTTGTTATTATACCATAAATCATACACTCTGAAGTATACCTCGACGTTCAGGATAATTCTACGCTACCAACAATGTGGCAATATTATGGCAATGACCGCTGTCTCTTCCAACACGATCCGGCTCCCTACCACACTGCACGACTTGAGCAAAACTGGTTTCTTGAAAATGAGGTGATATTGTTAGACTGGCCTGCTTAGAGTCTTGATCTTAATCCCATAGAGCACCTCTGGGATGAACTGGTGTGGCGGATACGAAATCGACCACAACGACCGTCTTCGCTCTCCACTCTGGCCGCAGATTTACAAGAAGAATGGCGAGCTAGTCCTGTCGAGACCTACCGGAAATTCGTTGATAGTATGCCTCGACGTGTTGCCGATGTCATACAAGCAAAAGTGGACAGACTAACTACTAATTGCAGTAATAAAGCCATTCGTCCCAAAACATTGTGGTGTCCGAATACTTTTGATATTATAGTGTACATATATATTTCTTGTTGGACCCCACCCTTGATGAAATCCTGTGTGCGCCACTGTGGTGGAGGATCCATAGAGCGGACAACATGATCGAGGTGGTCCCATAGATGCTCAATTGGGTTTAAGTCTGGGGAATTAGGGGCCCACGGAAGTACTTTGAAGTCTTCATCGTGCTCTTCCAACCACTCTCGGACATTTCTAGCTCTGTGACACGTCGCATTGTCGTTCTGGAAGATCCCATCCACCCCAGGGTAGACAATCAGCATGTATTGCCGTGCGTGGTCTACAAGGATGGATTCATAACGAATTCGGTCCATAGTGCCTTCCACAAGTATGAGTAGACCCAGAGAATATCACGTAAACTTTTTCCAGACCATAACACTGCCCCCACCAGCTTGTGTTCTGCCAGCAATGGTTGAAGAGTGTTTGTTCTCCGATGTTTCTCGCCTTATACGCCAACGTCCATCCGTTCGAAAAAGCAGAAAACGTGACTCATCGGAGAAGGCAATCCTTTGCCAATCAGCGGAAGTCCAATTCCGATACTGCAGTGCAAATGTAAGCATTTTCTGCAGATGCACCTTCGTTAGCATAGGTGCAGTGACCATCCGTCAGCATCGGAGCCCCATACGCAGCAGGGTTCGCTGAATTGTCATTTTAGACACACTTCCGGTAGCCCCATGATTCATTCGGCCAGTGAGTGGCTCCTTTGTAGCGTGTCGATCGGCCCTCACGCACCTTCGAAGCCAACGTTCACTTCTCACATCAATGGCACGTGGTGTTCCACAGTTTTCACGTCCCTTATTCGCAATGGTGCCATTTCTCCAATCACGGTACACTTTAACCACAGCATCACGCGAACGGTTCACAAATTGCGCTGTTTGAGAAATACTGCCACCCTTTGGACCGAAAGCCGGTTATCATCCCTTTTTGCAAATCTGATAAATCGCTCCTTTTATCCATGACAGCAACGAGTGATATGTTCTCAGATTGCCTACAACACACCTTATATACTCTCCAAGCCTGCTCACGACACGTGCCTTCTTTCATTGGGTACGCGCTGTTGATGTCAAAAGTAGGAGGTGGCCACAACAATGTGACTCAACTGTGCATGTAGGTTGTGCTACTGTAAGAAACCGGGTACTTAACTTATTGTGCAGATGACTATACGATGTCTATGTATCAGTCTTTGGACAACTTAAGAGAAAAAGTTATTATAGCTATCAAGAGTAAATTTTATATTTAGGAGTTTTTTTTTTTTTTTTTTTTTTTGTGAAATAATACTGTAAAAAAAGTACATTTCACCTTTTTTAAAGATAACTAAAAATCATTGTCAATTTAAAAAAATCAAATTTGTTTCTTGGAAAACAGGATAAAAAATGCTTAATTTGTGAAAAGTCCTCCAAATAAAAAAAATATTAAAAACTTATTCAGAAAATAATAAGTAAGCTCCAACAGAAAATAAAATGACTAAATCACTCGTAATAATGACAAAAAAAAAAAAAAGAATTTCATTGTCGCCCATTTTTTTTTTTTTTTTTTTTTGGATGTAGGCGATTGGAGTGCCCGAGTGTTTGTAGCTTTGTCGATAAAAACGCGCGCCACGTGATCAAGCTGCCCTGGTTCAATCCTGACTGGAGCGGAATGATTACCTAGGGAGACGGCTGAGAAATGCAGGGTTGTTGGTTTTGCAAAATTTCAGTTTAAATACGGAAAAACCTGAATTATTATTATTATTATTATTTTTTTTTTTGAAATAAATGGAATTTCTGACTACAGAAAATCTGTGAAAGTACGGAAGTTAAAATAAACGGACACTTTTGAAAACGGAAATTTCTGAAAAACACGGATTCCTACCGGCAACTTTGCTGCACGTTATTTTCAGAAATTTTCCGTGAATTCACACCCCTATTTTTTACAGTGTATGAAACTATATATATATATATATCTCTCTGGCCGCCCCGGTGGCGCAGTGGTCTAAGCGATGGCCTCTGATCATTCGTCCGTAAGGGGTCCGGGTTCGAATCCCGTAAGGCATGGATGTTGTGTTTGTCTTACGGCACTGGCTCTCTCCCTTCCCTGGAACCAGTAACCCTAAATTAGGGACGGGCGACTGCTTATAGCCCATTGAGTTGCTCACGGTGGTCGTTAAACCTCTAACCAAAAAAAAAATCTTCAGTAGAACTTTTCTCCCTCTGGGGTTTTGTGATGTGTGTGTTTTCTGTGTTCCTTTTTTATCTGTATATATTTTAATCTTGTTCTGATTTTACCAGTTTTCTTTCCTCCTTTCTTTTGTGTTGAGACTTCTTGGCCTCGTCTCTTTTAATACAGTCTCATGTGACTGAAGCGTATCACATGTACCTTGCTTTTAGACTAATAAAGGTTTATTTTGATGGCAGTGGTCTAAGCGATGGCCTCTGATCACTCGTCCGAGATGGGTCCGGGTTCGAATCCCGGTGAGGCATGGATGTTGTTTTTGTCTTACGGCACTGGCTCTCTCCCTTCCCTGGAACCAGTGACCCTAAATTATTGACGGGCGACTGCTTATAGCCCATTGAGTTGCTCACGGTGGTCGTTAAACCTCCAATCCAAATAAAATATATATATATATATATATATATATATATTCTATTAAGAAGAGACCTAAGCAAAAAAAATATTTTTTTGACTCATACCAAGTACAACATAGAAAAAGTTATGTATCTACCGGTGTGAGTAAAAAGAGAAAAAAATAAAAATAAAATAAAACAACTGAATGTGGAAAGTGTCGAGAATACTGAGCCTTGGCTTTATCAAGGACCAGCAAGCTAAATTGTAAACTAGAGCTATGTCATACAACTCTGCGGAGGTCATGACATATATATATATATATATATATAATTTAAAAAAAAATTTTGGTGGGCTTATTACTTGCATCTATGGCTTTGCAGAAACCCATTTCCAACTAGGTCTATGTGGAAGTGAGAAAATGCAGAGTTTTTGCTGGTCCTTGATAAAGCCAAGGCTCAGTATTCTCGACACTTTCCACATTCAGTTGTTTTATTTTATTTTTATTTTTTCTCTTTTTACTCACACCGGTAGATACATAACTTTTTCTATGTTGTACTTGGTATGAGTCAAAAAAATATTTTTTTTGCTTAGGTCTCTTCTTAATAGAATGTGAATTCTGAATTTTCATAACTGCTGCGTTGCGCGTTTTGATCTTCAGGTTATTTTGCAACTTTCGTTTTAAATTCAAAGTTTTTCCTTTGTTTTCAGCTTTGCTCTGCAGTATATATATATATATATATATACTTAAGAGCAAAACTGAAGACTAAGGAAAAACTTTAGAATTTAAAACGAAGGTTGCAAAATAACCTGAAAATCAAAACCCGCAACGCAGCAGTTTTGAAAATTCAGAATTCACATTCTATAAAGAAGATACCTAAGCAAAAAAATACAAATATAATTTTGACTCACACCTAGTACAACATAGAAAAGGTTATGTATCTACCTGTGTGAGTAAAAGGAGAAAAGATAAAAAAATAAAATAAAACAACTGAATGTAGAAGGTGTCGAGAATACTGAGCCTTGGCTTTATCAAGGACCAGCAAAAACTCTGCATTTTCTCACTTCCACAAAGACCTAGTTGGAAATGGGTTTCTGCAAGGCCATAGATGCAAGTAACATTCCCACCTAAAATAGTTTAAAAAATATATATATGTCATGTCCTCCGTAGAGTTGCATGACCTAGCACTAGTTAACAATTTCGCTTGCATCCATTAACCTTCCTGGCCCGACCCATGCTCTTCATCTGTTACTATTAAACAGAGAGAAGAAGATTAAAGAGAACTCAAGCTGTGAGAGTGACATAATAATTAGAAATGATTTTCAGCCATAACGAAATTCCAAGTTCGTTTGAGAGAGAATTTAAACCTGAAAATCAATGCAAAAGAAATCCAAATTTTTACATTGCAATTAAAAAAGGAAATATTAATTTTTAACGAACAGAATTTTGAAAGAAAACTTGAGTCTAAAACCCCCTACTCTACAACTTATGACATCACGAAAACGAGAATAAGTTAAAGATAATAATTAACTAAAGAAAACTTTGTGAAAGTTATATACCTTAAACAGTTAGTTGCAATATGTACAAAGTATTTCAGCAGTGCTTTAAGTGCATAATTAATTAGTTATTAAGAACTTAACTACTTTGAAAAAACAGCGCATAGACAGCGCATAGAAAAGGAACAAGCTTAGCCATCTTCTGTTCCTAGGTGCCCCAAAAGACGCTCAAAGTTACAAAGAAAAGAAAGAGTTAAAACCCGCAAAAATGTTAACAGACAAACCAATGCCTAAAAGCTGAAAAGCTGAAAAACGACAGAGAAAAAGTACATGAAGTACAAACATTGAACTTATAAAACCTAGAACCCAAAAACAAGGAAGAGAGCTTACCTCTTGTGTGACAAAAACTTTTCTCCTCACAAGAGAAGAACATGGCTGACCTCTTCCGCCACTCCCTAGACGCTGGGGGGCAGTGGGGGTGGGGCTGATGGCCTCCTCATACAGCTAGAAACCAACGCGCGGAGATTTTAACCAGAGAAAAAAATATATAAACTTAAGACTGTGGATCTGTATGATCAGAAAGAGCAGAATTAACTCTCCAGAATACATGAGAAATATTATAAAATACACGAGCAGTGTATTTAATAATCTTTGCATGTATTAAATCACCTTAGTGAGCTTCTATAGATTAATCAGAATCTTATTAATTTTAATGTTGGTTTTACTATTTTTAGTATAGCTATCCTAGTGATGAATAACTAGTTTTCTTTTTTATTTGTTTTTATTTTCTTTTATAAACAGATTTTTAAGCTTTTTTTGTGAGTTTGTTTATATTATTTAATTTTTTGTTTTAATAGGACCGTCATATCCATAGCACTAAGGTTCCTTTAGGTAGTTAATAGGCATCCTCTAGCCAACTTCCTTACGGCTTTGATTGGTCAGAATCATATTATTAACTGTGTAGAAAATTAAAGCAGATCTGCCAACCTTACTCTATTATTCAGAATAATTTTTCTTAAAGTTCTTTTGATGAAAGAAGAAGGAATTTCGTTCTCTAGAAAACTTTCTAATAGTATATTAATGTGGTAATTGAAGTCCAAATTGGTGCTGCAAATTCTTGAAATTCTTAGGACCTGAGAAATTAGTACATTCTCAATTACTTTGGTTGAAATGTTATTATTCCAGTGTAGATATTTAATTACTTTGAAAGGAAAATTAACTCTTTTATCAAAGAGGCTAATAGATGGGTTATCTCTGTTGAGCTTAATGCTTAAGTCTAGGAACTCAAGTTCCTGATTACTGTGGTTGGTTTTACATAAGTTAAGAGAGCTAGGATAGATATTATCAAAATCACTCTCTATAACTTCTGAATTATTGATACACAGCAGATCATCAATATATCTAAAAGTGTAAAGGTAGTTATCTGAGCAGGTGGGGTGATTTTTAATGAATTTATATTCCCTAAAGAACAGGAATAGATTAGCGATATTCGTGGACGTTGATGTTCCCATGGGAATACCGTTCACTTGCTTATAGAGAGTATTATTATATAAGATATGGTTATTTTTTATGCAGCAATTGAGATAAGAGTTCCAAGTTCCTACATCAACAAATTGGTTAAGTTTAAATTCTGCATACAGCTCTTTAAAGGTAGTGATTATATCTGATAGAGGCAGATTAGTATATAGGTTTTCAAAATCATAACTATTAATATCTAGGGGACAAACTTTGAGTATAGTAGAAATTACTTCTGCATTATTATTAATTATCCAAAAATCTCTGTTATTTATTTTTTTATCTTTTCTCCTTTTACTCACACAGGTAGGTACATAACCTTTCCTATGTTGTACTAGGTGTGAGTCAAAATTATATTTGTATTTTTTTGCTTAGGTATCTTCTTTATAGAATATATATATATATATATATATATATATATATATATATATATATATATATATATATATATATATCTGAAGCATTCTCTGTTCTTCCGAAAAAAAAAAAAGATATCAATTCTAAGAATATTTCCGGTGCTCTTGATAATAATAAATTATATTTCACTTGAGGAAACACAAGATGTTCTAAGATAAGTTGTGCTTGGTAGGGTTACATTTTTATGAAGAAGGAAATGCCTAAATAGTTTCGGTAAAGCTTTCGCAACTCAAACGAATCAGAATGTTTTTATGCTTCAGAGATCAAGGAAATTTCAGCAGTAGTTCTTAACGTTACTTTCAAGGAAACAGATAGCCGTTCTTGTCTCAATAACGTGATTTGTAGTCTACTTTTATTGTTTGTCGTTGCCGGGATCTCAGAAAAAGGAAATAGATTAAAAATAAATTGCTTCTCTTATTATCAGGTAAGATTTAAATAGTACAGGGTGTCCATAAAATCGTAAAGACTTTGGTGTACAAAAATTAATTACCCGGCAATGATGGTGCACAAGTAAAGTTTTTTTCCCGGTGTCCGCACACCTCCACATGGGCACCGTTTATGACCCGGAGGAAATCAAAGCAATACTCGATTTTACGCAATGTTTTGTTTAACATCTCAGCAGAAACTGTGTGAAAACAAATTTGTCCGCTACGGGCATAGAATCCGTGTCCCCCTCACTCCAGAGTAAGTCGCTCTCTCAACTGAGCTACGCGGATTGAATGTCTCGCTGCAGATTTGTCGTCTTGACACATGTTTTCACCTCTGTAGTACGTCACACGCTCTCCCAACTGAGCTACGCGGACAGAATGTCTCGCTGCAGATTTGTCGTCTTGACACATGTTTTCACCTCTGTAGTACGTCACACGCTCTCCCAACTGAGCTACGCGGACAGAATGTCTCGCTGCAGATTTGTCGTCTTGACACATGTTTTCACCTCTGTAGTACGTCACACGCTCTCCCAACTGAGCTACGCGGACAGAATGTCTCGCAGCAGATTTGTCGTCTTGACACATGTTTTCACCTCTGTAGTACGTCACACGCTCTACCAACTGTGCTACGGGGGCAGAATGTCTCGCTGCAGATTTGTCGTCTTGACACATGTTTTCACCCATGTAGTATGTCACAACAGAACCAATGGCGTCCGTTATTGTTCTCTTCAAAGTCTCGGCATCCGGAACACTGATAGAGTAAACTAGGTCTTTCACAGAACCCCACAGGAAAAAGTATAGAGGGGTTATATCAGGCGATCGAGGTGGCCATGTCATGGGACCGTCGCGGCCAATCAATCTGTCCGGAAATGTGGCATCCAGGAACTCACGAAACATTATTGATCAGTGTGATGGTGCACGGTCTCGTTGGAAAATAACCGAAGGTTGGAGTGCACGCACCTGAGGTGCTACAAAAAGTTCCAGCATGTCCAGGTACACGTTACATGTTACCATTGGCTCTGTAAAAAAGAAGGGTCCGATCATTCTGTCATGCATCAGGCCGCACCATACATTCACTTTCGGGCTAGCCCTCTGTTGTTCGATGAAAAATGGGTATTTTCCGATCCCCAGATTCGCGCATTGTGCCTATTTACTGTACCAAAGAGTGGAATGTGGCTTCATCTGAGAAACAGACACGGTGCAGATAATCACTATCATGGGCAATGCGCTGCAACATCTCCGTTGCAAATTCAACACGACTAGTCCGGTCATCAGGCTGAAGAGCTTGAACGACCTGCACCTTATAAGCATACAGATGAAGACGTTTGTGTAAAACTATGGCAGGACGCATTTTCTTGTTGAAAGTAGCCATCGCCATTGGGATAAACCATTCACATGACAGGATGCACATGGTCCGCAACAATGTTTAGATATGATGTGCCAGTCAGACGTTGATCAACACGAATTAAAGGGCCCAAAGCATGCCAGGAAAATATTCCCCAAACCATAACGTTGCCTCCACTAGCTTGAAGGGTTGTAGCAATGCATTTGGGGTCCATGCTTTCGTGCTGTTTCCGCCAAATTCTCACTCGCCCATCGGCATGGTGCAACTGAAAACGTGATTCATCGGACCACATAATTTGTTTCCAATTATCGACTGTCCATTCCTTGTGCTGCTGTGCGAACTGGAGACGTTTTCTCTTATTAACTGCAGACAGCAAAGGTGTTCTAACAGGCCTTCGGCTGCCATATCTCATACGATACAGTGTACGGCGAACAGTGCTTGCAGAGATCATTTGAGGGGATCCTTGATTAAGATGGTCTGTAAATTGCTGCACTGTGTCCCTTGTGTTGTCTGTTACCAGTCTGGACACTCTCCGTTCCGCCCGAGCAGTCACTAGTCGAGGACGACCACACGTTGCACGTAGAGACCCAGTTTTTTGGCTGACAGTCCAGTCTTTAAACACTTTAACAACAGCTGCTATGGAACATTTCACGAATGCGGCGGTTGCTCCTACAATCATCCAACGTTGAAAGTCCGTCAAATTGCATTTTTTACCCATCTCGTCACCCAAAAATCCCTTTTACTACTGCCGCCAGCACCTTTTTATGCTAGCCTCGCCCTCTGGCGGCAACAGCGTGCAGCCATAGCTCATTTGCCTAAAACTGTCAGGTGGTCATAATAAAGTGGCCACTCAGTGTATAAGACATATCGTAAAACGGTACTTTCTTTGCGCTTCTTTTAAGTGAGATTGTCTGGAGCAAGAGACAGGCAAACGCCTGTCGCCTGCTTCTCTGGTGATTCACTCTCTCACACCCCGCGTGTCACATTGTAAAACTGAGAGTTACTTTTCACATCTCATCTTTTGCATTGAGCATTCACAGATTTTCGTTTGACGTGCTAACATTCAATTCCATTGCATGTCGTATCAGAATTAATGCCTTATTTGCTAATATGGATGAATTTAATATTAATGAGATTGGCGTCAAGGCCAACAAATACGTTCTTGTTGAAAACAAAAAGGGGAAGAGTGAATGCCGGGAGTTGTTTCCTCTCATTAAGAAACCAGAATGCGCAACACCAATTTTCACAAGCTTCTGACGAGTTGAAAGTTTCCAAAATGTGAATGTTGATTTCATGAGTGTCCCTTCCTTCTGAGGGGCAATGATGAGGTCAACATCCACATTTTGGGAACTTTCAGCTGATCAGAAGCTTGTGAAAATACTGAAGCTTGACATGTTATCAAGAAAACAATATATACTGAAGCTTGACATGTTATCAAGAAAACAGCAAAAACTGAAATTAAATATACAACAAATTACTTAATTCAAAAATTTTGACTGTAGCACCATTAAAATTAAGCGCAACTGCCTTAACATTACTGCGGAGGGACTTTTTGACTCTCACATATGTGTTTGAAAACATGTTTAAAACAATTAGGTTACTCTGAGAATGACAGTTTCAACACTTTCTGTAAGTAAGTGAGTAAACTATACGTTTTCGTAATATTACTACGTTCAAAAGTTTCGGAACTTTTTATATTAAAAAAGAATGAGTACAGATAATACACTATCTACCAACAAGTAATTGGACACCCCTGCAATCGACGATATCTGCGGTCCTGATACACGTCACGGCCGCCGCCGTTCCATATCGTGTGGGAAACAACAACGCATCCAGTCACATGCAAGATGCCACGCAGTTCTGAGCTCTCTGATTTCGAGAAAGGTGTAATCGTCGGGTATCACAGAAATGGCCGATTCATACGTGACATATCCAGCGAGTTGAAGTACCCAAAATCGACAGTGCCCTACGTGAATGGCAAGTGGAAGATGACAGGTGACTGTCAGAATGTGCTCCGACCCGGCAGACCCACAAAACTGGGAGTTAGAGACCGACGGGTGCTGGCCAAAGAAATTCGGAAGAACCGCGCCAAATCGATGGGTCACATTTGCGAGGAGTTTCAACAGGCATCCGGGAGTGTTCTTTCGATGAATACCATCCGTAAGGAAGCCCATCTGCTCGGTTATCATGGACGTGCTGCCGCCCACAAGCCTTTGATCACCAAGTCCAATAGCGCTGCTCGGCTAACGTGGTGCAAAGAACGTCGACAGTGGACCGTTGAACAGTGGAAACAGGTTCTCTGGAGCGACGAATCAAGGTTCACCCTCTACCGTTCGGATGGCAGGGTCTGGGTTTGGCGTCTGCCTGGAGAACGCCTCCTGCCGGAATGTATTGTGCCAACTGTGAAGTTCGGCGGCGGTGGAATTATGCTATGGGGGTGTTTCTCCTGGTATGGCATGGGACTCTTAGTCGCAATTCCTGGTAGACTCAACGCCTAGACCTACTGTACCATTTTGGATGACCATGCGCTTCCTACGTTGTGGCAGTTTTACGGGGTGGGGCCATGTTACTTTCAGGATGAAAATGCCACCTGTCATGTTGCGAGGTCCACCATGGCTTGGTATGGTGACAGTGGGGTTAATCGAATGGATTGGCCTCCGCAGAGCCCGGACCTTAACCCTATCGAGCACCTCTGGGACGAGTTGGAGCGTCGAGTTAAGGGGTTCCCCACCGTCCGAAATCGGTGAAGGAACTGACCTGTCTTCTCCAAGCCGAGTGGAAGAAAATACCGCTAGCCGTCGTTCAACGCCTGGTTGAGAGTATGCCCCGGAGGGTCGAAGCTGTAATCGCCGATCGTGCAGGCTCCACCATCTATTGAAGGTGAATAAACTTCATTTTCCTTTGCTATCACAGGTGTCCAATTACTTGTTGGTAGATAGTGTACCTGTTTATGCGGTGTTTCCTTCGAAGTAGTTACCCTGTGCAACTATGCATTTTTGCCAGCGCTCATACAAAAATGCAGATTGAAGCCTCCTTTTGCCACATGCTCCGTTGCCTCCGTCGCAGTTCGGTGCACTTCTTCGGAACTTGAGAAGTGTCGCCCCTTAAGCAAATTCTTTATCCGGGGAAAAAGGAAAAAGACACATGGGGCGAGATCAGGGGAATAAGCTGGTTGTGCAAGAACGGCAATGTTATATTTGGACACCAGGAGGGATCTGTGAGCTGGCGCATTATCGTGATGGAGCACCCACGAGTTGGTCTTCCCAAGATTGGGTCTCTTGCGTCTCACTGATTCTCGGAGACGTTTCAGGACGTTGACGTACTCTTCTTTAGTGACTGTACGACCATGTTGAAGGAATTCCTTGTGTACGACTCCCTTGCAATCGAAGAAAACTGTTAACAAGACCTTTCCTTTGGAGCGGTCAGCCTTGAACGTATATGGTGATTTCCACACTTTTGACTGTCGGTTGGATTGGGGGTCGTGCAGAAAGCACCAAGTCTCATCGCCAGTGATCAATCGATTCAAGAGATCGGGATCCGAATGCACTGCATCGATGTTATCCACGCTAACTTGCATGCGCACATCCATTTTTTCTCGTGTCAGGTTTTTTGGGAACAATTTGTTGGCACACGTGACGCATGCCCAGTTTCTCTGTTAAAATGGTATGCCAACTTCCAACTGAGATGCCGGCAACTTCTGCAATCGCTGCAACAGTGTTTCGACGGCTATATTTAGCAATTTCTTTGACAATGGCGATTGGTTCATCCGTTGTGGATGTTGAAGGTCGCCCTGACCTCTCATCATCCTCGATACTCTGTCGCCCGTTTTCGAATGGTCGATGCCACTCATAAACTCTAGTTCGACTCATTGCACTCTTACCGTACGCTGACTTAATCATTTTGAAAGTCTCAGCGAAAGATTTTCCGAGCAGAACACAAAATTTTACACTTGAACGCTGCTCAAAATTCGACATCGTTGTCCTCGCGCCGGAGAGTCTCGAATGCCTGTAATCACGAACTACGCACATACACTGTACGTATTGGATCTGGATCAAACCGGTTCTGGCTGGTCGGTCACATCATGCTCTTTGCTTGAGCAGCGGGGAATGACGTAATTCACTGACATTTGGCAAATATTCAAAAAGTTCTGGAACTTTTTGAACGTATGTGATTTCAATATAACCGAGGATACCAACTGTGGAGTGTCTTTTGAAAGCCCTGTGTATATACACCGATGAGCCATTACATTATGACCACCCTCAGCCAAGAGAAATGAGCGCGCCTGAAGACCGAACGGTGGCGCAGGTGATGTTCACAGAGCAGTATATATATAACCCGAGGAGCGGCTTTCGGTTAGTAGGGTGTTCGGAGTCAGAATGGGAAAAGCAGCCGATTTATTGGAGTTTGATAAAGAACAAATTGTGATGACACGGCGCCTTGGAACTACGATCTCGGAAACGGCGCGGCTTGTGGGTTGTTCACTTGCCGCTGTAGTGAGTGCGTATCGAAAGTGGTGCACAGATGGCCAAACGACGAACCGTCGTCCACTCGTGAGTCGTCCGCAGCTCACTGATGCCAGAGGAGAGCGGAGACTATCGCGCACTGTTCACAGCGACCGCAAGGCCACAGTGCGACAAATCACCCGCAGCTACAACAGTGGTGGTGAGGGCAATGTGTCACAGCACACAGTTCATCGCAGCCTTCTGCGCATGGGCCTGCGTAACCGAAGACCCGGCCAAGTCCCCATGCTCACTGCACGTCATCGCCAACAACGCATGAAATGGGCCCAAGACCATCGATATTGGACAGTGGATGATTGGAAGAAAGTAACCTGGTCGGAAGAATCAAGATTGCTGGTGCATCACGTAGACGACCGAGCGCGGGTACGCCGATTACCAATTGCGGCTATGGCACCTGAATGCACTGTTGGACGGAAACAGGCCGGCGGCGGCGGTGTTATGCTGTGGGTGACGTTTTCTTGGGACACGTTAGGCCCTATTATCCCAATAGCACAAGCCCTGACAGCTGTCAGGTATCTGAACATCGTTGCTGACTAAGTTTACGCATTCATGGCAAGTGTGTTCCCTGCGGGTGATGGCCATTACTAACAGGATAATGCGCCACACGTTTCCGTTTACAGCAATATCTGCATTACCAAAAATTCAATATAAAAAATTCTTTTTTCGTCAGATACCATTAAGAATGAAAACTCTTTGTGTGTATTTTCTACCCAAAAATAATGCACAATTTCGCCGTTAGGGGGTGCCAATTTTTAATCTGTTTTTCTTAATATCGCTGCTTTTAAATGTGCGATTTAAAAAATACTTTTAACACTGGATGCAGTTAACCTTCTGGAACACTTAAATCTCAGTATTTGAGGAGTTTTGTGGTTCACAGTTCTGTCTGTAGGTGGTGTTTCTGTACTTCTGTTTGCAGCTGTATCTCCGCTTTTATAAACCCTACAGAGAAATTTTTTTTCACGGTATGCCATTCGCTACAATAGAGATGTGGAGTATTATCTTCTTCAAATAATGCACAGGTTTCCCGCTAGGGGGCGTAAAAGTCAATACCTTTTTCTCGCAGGAGACGTATCTTAAAACTTCTTTTTCCTTAGCATAGCTTTTTCCATGAAGAATATTTTTCGCCTATTTTCCAACTTTGTCATTTGTTATATGGAAATATATATAAACTTTACTTAAATTGTAAATTTTGTTATTTTGTGTGCAAACGACATCCTCAGTTCAGAAAAGCGCTTAGCACAGATTCATTTCGGGGAAAGCCTTCTTTCACGGACCGGGACATCCCACGAACAAAAGTACACTGCATTTCCCCCGTCGTCGGACTCTCTCCCAGAGCCCTCCAGGGACAATGGGGGAAGGCAAATTAACAGTACAACTTCTTACGTCAAGAGCATCTAGGGGACAGATCGTGTAGGGGAATGGAACCGATAGGAGTCGAAAACGGAGAGTCTGGTTGGTGATCTTGAGGGGAAAAAGTAGAAAGCATTTTGCTCAGACAAGGCATGGGAAACACTTTTGTACGGTATGAGGTAGAAAGAGATTTTAGCGGGAATTACATAGAGGAAGTCCCCCGAGAATCTATCGACCCGCTGGAAGTATTTACTATTCGATCAGACCAGCTAATATTTCCCCTTTTCCCCCAGTCTGAAGAATAAAGATAAGTGCAGTCGAAATAATTTATCATAACATTCAATTTGTTTACTCATTTATTTGCTTCCCTGCTCCAATGACAGGACCTGAAAACAACGATTCTTCTGATAAGTAGGCGCCCCACGCAATACATGAAATTAAACCAAGCCAACGTATTACGCAAAATTCTTCTGCTAGAAAGTGTAGAGTTATATCATGTTTCCGTCTATATTTCTTCTTTTAACTGTTCGATTTGAAAAGCTGTTCGTCTCCGATACCTTCCTTCTTCTATGAGAAACTTTTGTGCGCCATTTGTTAATCTCCGTAACATTCTTTTTAGACGCTGGTGCAAGTAAGTAGCTGGTTCTATTTACGGATGTTCTATCGATTGTGGCAATCCAGTTGTGATTGTGAATTTTTCCTAACGGGATACATTTTGACTTCGAATAACTTTGATAAATTTAATTCGCGTCAAAAAAGATTCAAAAGACGTGCTCATTACATCCGAAAATTCGGTGTCATCTTTCTTGTTTTATGTAGTTTTTTGGGTCTTTGGCTTTCAAATTAAATTTATGTGTTGAGAGCAGAGTTAGGCAAAAATCGTGATTGAATTAATCGGTAATGCATTACAGCGTAATGGTAATGGGAACAAGAACTTAGCGTTACCATTACATGGTAGTGGTGAACTAGTCATTAGAATTACATGGTAATTGTAATGACATGTAGCAGATACCCATTATAATCGTAATGGTTAATGGTTAACTTTATGTTGGTAATTAACCAATAACTTATGGGTAACAATACAACGTGAATAACCAGCAACCGTTGTGTAGGTTATTGACAATTGTTCCATCCCTCGGACCTCAAATGCGTGTATGTAGTAGGTATTGGAGATCGTACGTGTATGACATGCGTAGTTGCCCCGTCTTCACCGCAAGTAAAGTGATTTGAACAAAATAATACATATGAAGTAAGTACGAGTGGGATGTTTATTTCGGTTAGAGATACTCATTTCGTCCATCTCCAGTACAGTATTCTCGTCCATTACATACGTTTCACGGTCCAAAATAATTTCCCCACTACGCACATATTGGCACTACACACACAGTTCAGCAACTCAGGGTGCACTGCCGATTATTACAGAAATTTGCGAACTCTTCGCATTTTTGCCGTACTTCTCAAGTGCTGTTGTCCATTACTTTTCCGATACGAACACTGGACTAGCGAGCGACTGACTCCTTTATATATACTTCACGACAGGACCTTAACCTTCTGGAATATTCTTGATTTACATAAAGCTCTCCATCTTCCTATCATTCTGGAAAAATTCTACAAACGTCTAACCCATTCTTGCCGCTTCTAGAACATTCTACATGACACTTCAGTCTCTGTCTGCTATGCTACATGGCCGACTTTTCTAGACATAGCTTTTGGCACACGTACATTTTTATTAACTATTAGTATGTAATTATTATTTGCAAATTGTGTAATTTCATTACCAAATAATTCCATTGCGTTTGAATGGCATTATTAAATAATTGAATTATATCCTCTTCATTGTAATGCATTACAGATTAATTCCATTACCTTGTGCAAACCATACTTGAGATTACCTGTTACTGCATTACCTTCTAATGTACTACACGTTAATTGTAATCTGTATTTCCAGTACTTTGTAATGCATTCCTGCCCAACAACTCTGGTTGAAAGTTTGGTAAAAACTGTTAGATAACGAGAAGGCACAAGGAAATTTGCATATGGTATGTGTATATTTTATTCGTAGTTAGAATTTCTGCTTGTCCCCTTCTGGAAACTAAGATATGAGCGTCCATGTGAATAAATATTCATTTACTTGGGCACAAGCCCTTACTACCAGCGTTGCAGAACTTTCACACTTGAATGATTGCGTATTCCATAATTTTCCCGAACCTTCCACCACGGCACTTTCTCTACTCAGACTTAAGCCCACCTCGAGTAGGCAGGGCTTCTGACTTGTCGCTTCGAGAGCGCTGATCGGTTCCCTGTGAGCACTGTGGTTGTCCTTGCCACTGCTAGCACGCATTGCCGTGGCCATCGATAAACAACTTATATCGATGGTCACAGCATTGCACCCTAGAGTTTCCTCCCTCCCTCCCTCCCTTCATTTCTAAGAAGGGTGATTGTGGTGTGTATGCATCTAGGCTCCCACTAATCTCCGAAATGAGAGATTAACACTAGGGGAGGGAAGAAGGTGGAATAGAAATGCCATTCTTCCGTGAAAGTGTCCTACGAAACTGTATTTTACTGGAGAGAGTGCATAAATGCAATTCTGTGTGCACTTGACAACTAAGGCTTCATTGTGAACCATACCTTAATTCCGTTTTCATTGGCATAGTCCCAAAGTTGCGGCTCAGGAGGAGGGGAAAGGGGGAGGGGAGTTGCGGTTGTTATGATTAAATGAAATATTTCAAGCAATCTATACACAGTAGAGATGAAAACGGGCAGAGCCCATTTAAGAGGGGGGGCTTGGGGGGATGCAGACCCGGGCCCCGCATGTTCAAGGGGCCCCAGAAATTTTCAAGATACTTGAAGAATTGACAGAGTTACACCGTTTTTTTTTAGTTTTTTTTGCAGATTGCACAGCAAAAACTATAAAAAAAATGCCCCGTGAGAAAAAATTGTCTATTCCTTTCCGCTTTATTAGAAGTCCGCAAAACATATAGTCCATCCTCAAGTTTTAGTGTAGAAATCTGTAATTGGGGGAAAATTTCATACAATAAGAATTCGTTTGAATCATGACGTTTGGATCATATTATTTTGCCCACTACTTCGATATAATTTGAACAAGCTGAATACAACTTGGGGGGGGGTTGAAGCCGAACTGAACTGGGATCCATTTTTCGACCATGCACTTTTACATTTTCTTGCTAGTATATAACTTGCGAATTCTTATATTCCTTGGGTAAGTGAAAACCTAAGACCTACGCTTATAGATTAAGTAAGTCAGCGTACTGTAAATGAGGAGCCTATGAGAAAGTACGCCTCCGTCGAAAAATTGCCATCAACCAGGTCCCTCCGTATGCAGCAGGCAAGCAATGCGACACCTGAAGTTGGAAATGGATTCTATATTAATCCGGCTTTCGATGGAAACATCAAGACCATTTCTTCTATCACAAATAGTAGCAATGCCCAACGCCAAAAATTTTGTTGTTGTTGTTGTTGTTTTGGTTTTATCGACCACCGTGAGCAATACGATGGGCTATAAAGCAGTCGACCTTTTCTATTTAGGGCCACTAGTTCCAGGGAAGGGAGAGAGCCAGTGCCGTAAGACAAACACAACATCCATACCTCACCGGGATTCGAACCCACACCCATCTCGGACAAAAGGTCCTAAGCTTAGACCACTGTGCCACCTGCCTGAAGAGTAGAAACTGTCACACTCAGACTATTTTCTAATGATAACAGGAGCAAGAGTATAAGAGAGCCCATACTACTACATTCATTCCCCTGGCATTCTTGTTTCATTTTTTCTTTCTATATATATATTTTTTTTTACCGGGGAGTCCGGGAAAGAAATTTGTTGGGTTAGGCTACGTTACCGATCGAACAAGAAATTGTCCGTGAAGTCACGTGCTGGCAATTGTGCGAACAATGAAGAACGCAAAATAAAATTTTAATTTGCTTTTAATTTATATTGGAAGTAATTAAATAGATATAGATTCCATTAGTTTCTTTCTATTTACTACATTTTTGCATCTTGAAATTACTGTTGAATAAATCCAATATATTTAGCCACACAAATAATAACATAAATTTTGGGGGCGCAAGGATGATGGCCTGCCTAGGGTTTCAAGCGCACTAGCACCGGCTCTGACAGTGCTCACTATATGCAGACATTGAAGAAGCTAAAGGGAAGCTATCAGTTTTAGTTTTCATCAGAATCAATGCGTAGACATATTTACATTCAAGCGATATAGAAACAGGACATAACAGCCGATACATCCCAGCAAGTTTATCACTGTATTTCAGTTGTCATCGCGTGATTTAATTCGGGACCGCGGTGGGGGAGAAAAATTAGAAATACATTTCTGTACTATCTTTTAATCTAGTGGCGTTCGGTTACACGCAACGCATGTATTGCATGCCCTAATTGCGTGCAAAAATTTACTTTCTGCAAAAAAATTATACTAAGAAAAGCTTTGTGCTGCAGTTTTTTTACTGGGAAATTTAAACTAAGTGCCTGGTTTTAGAGAAGTTTTATTTAAAACCAAATTCACATACAGCATTTGCGTGCATTGGAGCCGTAACTGAAAGCGAGAATGCGAACCTAACTTCATATGCCCGCATTCATGTGAGATTGTGCTGCTGGAGTGAGCGTATCCTTGCCAGGTAACTAAGAACGGCAACGAAGAAATCCACGCTATGCGAAATTTCTGTTGCACTCGGGCAGCCAACCAACCAGAAAACCGGAGTCCGTTCTCGCTGTCGTCACTCCTTATTACCACTCAGGTTGGGGCCTTCGTTATCTGTCATGTGGAAATGCGAAACAGAGAGGCTGCATGCATCAACCAATGGAAAGCTCGTTTTCTTTTGCCGGTGAGCTGTCTCGTGCGTAATTTCAGAGGAAAGTTGGAAAATTACACGGCTACATTTTCGAATATTTTTTGCCTTCCTAAAGCACTAAAATGCTTCAAGATATATAACGAAGTGAATTTCTCCGTCATTTTTATCCGCGCCGGGGTTCGAACCCGGGTCCACTCATTCCGGAATAAGTTGCTCTACCAATTAAGCTACGCGGACGTTTTATTCTGATTCCTATCTGCCTTTATGTCGTGTGCGTCCTTCTGGCAGGTACGTCACATCTCCTGGTACGTTACATCATCTCCCCCTTATTTTTCTTTCTTTCGAAGTGCTGCTCATATTTTTCCTATCTCGCGGTGTGGAAATAACATCACACCAATGCGAGATTTTGAACGGTCGGGTCATCCGGATAGTTCGGGCGCCATTATAACGAAGTGAATTTCTCCGTCATTTTTATCCGCGCCGGGGTTCGAACCCGGGTCCACTCATTCCGGAATAAGTTGCTCTACCAATTAAGCTACGCGGACGTTTTATTCTGATTCCTATCTGCCTTTATGTCGTGTGCGTCCTTCTGGCAGGTACGTCACATCTCCTGGTACGTTACAGATAATTTAAGCAACCTACAAAAGTGGAATAAAGAAACGGATGATGTCTTTTGATTCCCTGAGTTTCACAGAAAAATCTGAATGTGTAAGCAATGAAAGACCAACCTCAAACCTGTCTCATAAATCGTCGTTAAGTATGCAGGTTAAACATACAAACTTATTACACATTTCAACGCTTCTATTTACCAAACAAAAAGATTTGTAGTGTTTCAAAACTCCAACGCTGTTTTGTTGGCCGTGTTCATTACACGTACATGTAGTTTGTAATGACACTGTTTACCCTTTCCTAAAGAAAAAAAAATATAAAACTCAAAAATTGTCAAAATTCATATTTAAAACTATGAAAATATGTTAGTAATCCGAATTTATTGGAGTAAAAATAAAATCAAAAGATCCAAGCTTTCCCACATCAACCAGATGACTTTTTCAAGGAAGATAGACCCCAAATGGGTAAAAGTCTTTCCGCCTGGTAGTTTCCAAATCATGATCATCCCCCATAACTATCCTATATGGAAAGCTTATGGGCTCAAAAAATTGTGACACAAAAAGCATCGACTTTCCCGAAGACAGCCTGAATTCACTCATCAAATAGAAGTCATCGCTCTTTCCACGTTTATAAATGAGTCACGGAAAAATTCTCATCGGCCGTCACCGGGAATCGAACCCAGGTCTTCCAGTTACGCGCCGGACATGTTTCCACTGCACCACAGCGGCCTCGAAATTCTCCAGACTAACATACGACTAACTGCCAAACCACATGGCAGGTTGCTTCTTTGGAGCCCCGCACAATGCTGGGTATTCACCGAAGATGAACATTTTCCCGTGACTCACTTATAAAACGTGGAAAGAGCGATGACTTCTATTTGATGTTCCTAATCCACGTCAACTGTGTATTTATTATTCATTCGCCTTCTAGTTATTTGTTCAGTTGCTGCTGTTCATCTTTGGTGAATCCCTAGCATTGTGCGGGGCTCCAAAGAAGCAACCTGCCAGGTGGTTTGGCAGTTTGTCGTATCTGAGTCTGGAGAAATTAGAGGCTGCTGTGGTGCAGTGGAAGCATGTCCGGCGCGTAACTGGAAGACTCTGGTTCAATGCCCGCCGGTGGCGGCCTATATGAGAATTTTTCCGTTGCTCACTTATAAACGTGGAAAGAGCGATGACTTCTATTTGATGTTCCTAATCCACGTCAACTGTTTATTTATTACTAAATTCACTCAAAGAAACACCCCATTCAATTTTGCTTCGTTAGGTTAAAAAGAGAATTAGATGTTTTTATCACGTCTGTTGTAAAACCAGTTAGCAAAATCATGCAATGCATTGATTATAATACGCTTTCCAACATACCAGAAATCATTACTCAAGTTATTACTCCAGTTATGAGGATAATGGCTGTGGAAGAAATCTCCCCCTGTGCGCTGACCTTTGATCCCATTTCGATGATATTAAACAGAATTGGTTCAGTATACCTTTGGAACAACATACTAAAGTTTTGTCGCAATAGAAGCATTTTTAGTCAAGTTATGAGAATAATGGCTGTGGAATAAATCTCGCTCCTGTGTCCTGACCTTTGACCCCATTTCGATTATATTAAACAGAGTTGGTTCAGTATACCTCCGAAACAACATACTAAAGTTTCGTCGCAATAGAAGCATTTTTAGTCAAGTTAGGAGTATAACGGCTGTGGAATAAATCTCAATCCTGTGTCCTGGCCTTTGACCCCATTTCGATGTTATTCAACAGAACTGGTTCAGTATACTTCCGGAACAACATGATAAAGTTTTCTCACAATCGAAGCACTTTTATGCAAGGTATGACGCATAAGAGCCATGGAATGGATCCCGCTCCTATGTGCTGACCTTGGACCACATTTCGTCCATTTTCAATAGGGTTCGTCCCCAGGTGGTCCCCTACCACTACTAAAATTTCATCGAAATCGAACCATTTTTACGCAAGTTATGACGCATAAGGGAAATGAATGGATGCCGTTCCTATGTCCTGACCTTTGACCCCATTTCGTCCGTTTTCAATAGGGTTCGTCCCCAGGTGGTCCCCTACCACATACTGAAATTTCATCGGAAGCGAACCATTTTTACACGAGTTATCGTGCGAACAGACAAACGGACGGATAGGCAGATGGACAGACAGACGGACGGATAGGCAGATGGACAGACAGACGGACAAAGCTGGAGATACGCTTCTTCAACCTACGGTTGGAAAGCGCAGAAAAGATGGTGCTTATGTCATCGGTTTGTCAGTCCGCCTGCCTGTGGGCACCATATCTCTGCAACTATTTGTCCGATTTGAAAAAATATTTTTGCATTGGAAAGCTTGAAATATAAAAATGATGATCCTTTATTTCGTGTTTTTTTTTTTTTTTTTTTAGGATGTACGATTTCGCCGCTAGAAAGCGTAAATGCAGATGATATCGAATTCAAAATACATTTTATTCCATATATTTGCTTCTAAACATAGGATTGAAAAAATTCTTTTACCTTTCAATTCCATTTATGCCGAAGAGTATTTTAGATATAGTTCCTTTTTCGAATTACGCATAGATTTTCCGCTAGGGGACGTAAAAGAAAATTGCGTTTTCCCCGACATCTCTACTTCTAAAACTCGTATTTGAAAAATTCCTCTTTTATTGGATAGTGTTTCCAGTGTGACACGTTTTCTATATAATTACAAAAATTTTCAAGTAATTGATAGACTTTCCGCTTGGGGCGCAGAGTTAAATTGCGTTTCCCCCGATATCTCTGCTTCTAAAACTCCTATTTGAAAAATTCTTTCTGCACCGGATACAGCTCCTGACGGGAAATCTTTTGCAAATAATTTCTAATTTTGGGTAAAAACAAAGGGGCTTGACCTCCAGGGGCGTAAGTCTTAATTTCCGCTTCCGATGTATACGCTGCAAAATTTGAGCTTCTAAAATCTCGATTGGAAAATATTCGTTTGTGGACCGATACTACTCACGTCGATAAACCTTTTCCTGATATTTTCTTTTTAAAATAATGCATGGTTTCTCCGCCAGGGGGCGTATATATATATATGTTTTTTATTTTTGGCAATATCTCTGCTCCTAAGAGTCCGATTTGAAAAATTGCTTCCTTGTTGGATAGCGTTTCCGGTGAGAAATGTTTTTCATATAATTTCAAATATTCAAGTAACTCATAGACTTTCCGCTAGGGGGCGTAAAGGTAAATTGCATCTTCCCCGATATTTCTGCTTCTGAAACTCCGATTTGCAAAATTCTTACTGTATCGCATGCAGCTCCTGATGGCAAATATTTTTCATCCAATTTTTAATATTTGGTAAAGAATGGTTTGGTCACCAGGGGACGTAAGTGTTAATTCCTGCTTCTGATGTATTTGCAGCAAAATCTGAGCTCTGAAAACTCGACTGAGAAAATTCTTTCCTGGACCGATACCGCTCATATCGAAAAACCTTTTGACAATACTTTCTTCTTAAAATAATGCATCGTTTTCCCGCCAGGGAGTGCAGATGCATACTTATTTTTGCCGATATCTCTGCTTCTAAGTGTCCGATTTGAAAAATTCTTTCTTTGTTGAGAGCGTTTCCGCTGCGAAATGTTTCTCATATAATTTCAAGCTTTTCTTACCGCACAAATCTGCCATCAGAGATGCCGTTTACAGCGATTAGAGATGAGTTCGAGCTCAATTTTAAGAGCCTGGGCCGAGCCCGCTTTCTTTGATTACATGTGTTTGCTAGGCCCGGGCTCGCCCGGGATCTCAGAAATTTTTTCTTAGCAAGGATTGCATTATGCACAAGCCAAAGCTATGGCTCAATCAATGATTAGTTTAAAAATCATTAGTTTCAAAAATTTTCTTTAGTTAATCCACTTCATAATATTCATATGTTCTTCGAAACACTATGCATAAAAGCAAATGTTCTAAAATGTGGACTAGAGAACAAATAAATAATCGATGCACATGCCATTCGACTGCACCAAGAGAATCAGTGATTTTGCCAAAAGCTGAAGATAAGAAAACTTTTAGAAACACAAAATATTAAATTCGTTCTTTCTTTTGGATTTCCAAATATACTTTTAGTTTGAATAAATTGCATTACAAAACATACAACTCTTTACAGAGAATCGCACGTGTTTTGAATTTTGACTCTAGAATGCTAAACTTTGCAATATAATTAACATATATTCTAACTGGTAAAGATAGTTTACAGTGATGTTATTACCACGCTCCCGCTAGTACGGCGGTCACGGAATACTTAATCATCGTCTAATTGGATAAACAAGTGAGGTTGCGTCCTCATAAATTTAAGGAACCCAATCTCAAAGTTTACGGACGTCGCGTTGTGTTTCATATAGGTTCGTTACGAGGTATTCGTAAAAAAACCATATGCCGCAAATTGTGAATTAGAGAAATATACACAGCCTAGAAAACTTAGCTACACCAGGTTAAGTAATTAACAATGTTTATTATAAGAAAAGTATATTTAAGCAATTACAACCTTCAGGTGGAGGCCAAATAAAAGTTACGTTAAATTAAAATAATAGAATTAGCCATGTTGACTGGTCCACTGCTGCGTAAGCCTGTTACACCCCCGAGCTTAACTTCAAAATAAATCCCTCAATCTATCTCGAGGAGGCATTGCGACCATACATATGTTTATATACAGTTAACATTGGAACTGGAATTGGGGAAAACAACGTCATCTTACCTTCCGTCGGTTTTGTTGTCGCTCGTTGAGGTCCCACGCTGGCAGAGGAATAATTTTCGAGTATGCTGACTCCGGATCTATCTATCGCGTTATAAGGTTACTCAGCCTCCGTCTCAGCATCAGTATCCTCTCTCTTTACCTCCACGACTAGGACTCCGGGACCTCATTTCGTATCTCAGTGCCCATAGTGTTCTAGTCCCTGCATATCTTCTTTCTGAATATATCGCTCTCTTTCTATCTCCGAATATCTCTAAATCTGTCCTCCGAATACTATATATATGAATCACCCCTGACTCATGATCATGATCATATGTAGAGGATTTTAGGAAAGGAGTGTCTGACTTCAGGTCTTAAACAACCCTTAGAAATAGGAAGCCAGGAGATTTGGGCTAGAGTGCCCGATAGGAAAGTCACACGGAAGCGAAATAGAAAGAGGGAGGAAGACGCCCTTATTTATTACCGGGGGCCAGTACCCGGGGTCCGACGGCTTAACGTGCCCATCCGACGCACGGCGGATATTTAGTGCATCGAGCGTTCGTACCTGCCTATGATCGAACCCGAGGTCCTTTCCGTGGCAGTCACGAACGTTGCCCACTAGGCCACCCGCGGCTCACCCCTGACTATGTCTTTTTTCTGCATATATATTTCCGTCCCTTTAATTTTCCACGTGGTTGGGGCGTGCCTACCACCCTCTAAGAACTCTTCGCCTAGGGTCTGGATTGGTCAGCTGAGCTGACCAGTGCTCGAGCTTAGTGGCTATTGGTTGGCCCCCTGGTCCACTCAGCTGCCTTTTCGCAGCAGCTGGCATGTTGGACAGGTGAGACCTGCAAATTCAATGGGACATAATTCCTGAGCTCGGATGAATAGCGAAGAATTTGCCGGGGCTTCCTTCTGACAGAGTTACGACTTTCTAGTGACACCGCGATGTACTTTACGACTTTCGCTGGTGCCTCCTTCATCGAGGAGATGGTCGTAAACCGTAACTCGCCTATTCATCTGACCGCAGTTCGGACTCTTGCATGTGCACTCATGAAATACCGGGATGTTTTGTCCTACCAGCAACGCTAGCACTGGGGCCATTTCGTAAATTTCGTGAATGCCGTGCTTCTTCTCGCGAGAGTGAAAAGAAGAGAAACTCCTTGGTCATTCTCCACGGGTGTCCGGGAAAACCGCGGTAAACCGCCTTGACCACCTGGACTTTCTGCTCCAGTGGGGAAAAGGAGGTTTATGAGGCAGGACGGGAGCAAAGGACAAATAATTTAAATTAAGTAAAAAATAATTAAAATAAATTACTCCTGGTCTTTGTAATTAATTAAGCCGCAAAACAATGTCGCCAGAATTATGAAGTAGTTCCGCGGCAACAATGTAGTAGAGTATAAAAAAAGCACGTAAGAAAATTTCCAAAAGAAAAAAAAAACAAAAAAAAACGTATGAGCATTCCAGACCAGATTATTCTGCATTTTGTAACATTAACAAAGCTTTGCACTTAATAGTGTAATAACCACGATATTGTTTTATGTGTGTGCAGTTTTCAGCAAGTTCATCATGAAAATTGCTTACCGTTTAAGCCTCTCGAAACTCCTCAAAAAAAAATCAAAAAAAAATCGCAACTAATGCTTCAGCGCTAAACCTTGATATTATTTCCTCTAAAACTTGATCTGCTTGCACTAAACACTGTCTCACTTGCAGAACTACTGGCTGGTATACATAGTACACGTCTCGCAATGGCAGCTAGCTTAGGAAATTGAGAATTCTTCCACCAGCTTCAAAGTGTGTTTCTCCCATGCGCAATTCCACATACTTACAAATTTCATCTGCATCAGGATCATGAATTTCAAACTCATCTTCCAAATCTTCAAATAAGCGTGCTGATTTTTTTCCGGAAAAAAAATCATTGCTGAAGAAATCAAGCTGCAGATCTAGAAGTGGCCCCCGTGTATTTAACACTAGAAATTCTTTAATTCTTGGTAACCAGTTATAACAATAATATCCAAGTAATTATCTTTTAACTACAGTTTCTCGTGAAGGTAACTTATAAACAATGAAATTGGATATCAATAAAGAATTCATTAATGAAATACAACATGTGTAATGCCAAGCCCGGGCCCGGGTTTTTCGGCTCTTAATCAATCCTGATCCCGCCCGAGCCCGGGTCGAGCCCGGGCCCGAGCTCATCTCTAACAGCGATACCTGCGGGATTAAAAACCCGATTGAAATACTTCTTTCTTCTGTCAGATACTACTGTTTTCCATGCCGGTTCCATTGATTTGAATAACTTTGATAAATTTAATTCGCGACAGAACGGATTCAAAAGACGTGCTCATTACACCCGAAAATTCGGTGTCATCTTTCTTGTTTTACTCTTCCCCGTGGTTTAAGCAGTAAAACAATTTACAAATTGTTCAATGCTTCGCAGGAACTTGAATTGGATAAATGCTTGTGGGAACTAATATATTGTGCCATTAAATTGTGCGAATAACAACCTATTGACGCAATATACGAAAGGCATATGATCTAAAAAAATAATAGCAATTGAAAAAGTTCTACTGAAGATTTTTTTTTTTTTTGATTGGAGGTTTAACGACCACCGTGAGCAACTCAATGGGCTATAAGCAGTCGCCCGTCCCTAATTTAGGGTCACTGGTTCCAGGGAAGGGAGAGAGCCAGTGCCGTATGACAAACACAACATCCATGCCTCGCGGGATTCGAACCCGGACCCCTTACGGACGAATGATCAGAGGCCATCGCTTAGACCACTGCGCCACCGGGGCGGCACTGAAGATTTTGATGTCGAAGTCTATATTTTAGACAAAGTAACGGAAGAATAAAAAAGTAGCAGTATGGAATTCGGTTATAAATGACATATTTTTTTTATTTCTGCTTGCCTACACATAACGCTCACGGCACGCACGCTCATGATTTTACCAATCTCTTTCTCGAAAAAAAATCCGTTTCAAAATTAGAGAAACGAAGAAATAAAAGTACTGTGTAATATTTCCATTATGCCATTTTGAACAAGACGAAGCATCACAGTTTTTCCTTTCATGTGCGACGAGGTCCACCTCAAAGCCGGAAATAAAGAAAGGAAAAAAAATAATAATGCCTCAATAGCAGCTGCTTCTACTACCTTCTCGAGAAATTACGGGATTTAGTATCTTATCGCCAGATGCCTTAGCCGTTTCATTGCAGTTAAACTTGAGCACGAGGTTCTTCTTTCGGTTTATTTTCATTTGTGTACTTATTTATTTATTTGCTTTTTTTTGACGCTGCTTCTACTTACCCATCCTGCTTCCCCTCCTGTGAGATAAGGAATTCCCTGCTTTTAAAGGAGGCATAATTAGGGAAACAAGATTTACATAAGTACTTGGGGCAAGTGGCGAGTTGGCCTCGTGCCAACCATGTTATCTCTCTCCTTGCTGCACGACTGCAAATGTTTGCGAACGGAGTTCAGAGATGTCGAGGGCGTCGGCGGCGACGTTTAAATTTTTGTGCGCTGTCAGTCCAGTTAGCTCTTTTTACTGCAGGCAGCTTGACGTTCGCAACACACGTCTCATTTCTGCGTTTAAATAAATGCCTATATATAAAGGAAAACATGCTGTGTATACACCATTCAATTGAAATGACGACAGTTGTTAACTAAACCTCAGGAAAAAAAAAGAATCTACTCAGTGTCTGTGGATATGATTTAATTTACTCTGATGGCAGATCAGAAATGTGACAGCTACGATAAAAGGGAAAGAAAACTGCCCGGTCTGCTTTTAATTTGAAAAAAAAAAAAGAAAGAAAAAAAGAAACGGGTATATGAATGACGGCGTTTGCTACGAGCGTTTCCGTGTGATGAATTAATGCTCACCTGAAGTTTTTTCTTCGTCACATTCTTCCCTCCCTCCTTACACTTTCTGCAGCAGTTTCATTCTCTTTAATAGAAAGTAGATTTCTTTTCTCTGCTCCATTCTAGTGCCAGACTTGCACCGAGAAGACGGTGGATCGAGAAAGAAATTAAATCTAGCTCAAATAACACGCTGAGAAGAATTAGTGCAGTAATAAATAGTTACTGCGGATTTATTCTTTTCTTTATTTAGTGCTAAGACAGAAAAATGCGTGACTTCCAACAGGAAAGCAATCATTTTTAAAGGATAATATTACCCGACTTACGGAATACAGTTGAATATTAATAAATAATAGGCGCTTTGCTGGCGAGAAAAAAATACCAAGCTTCATTATTTTAAACGCGGACTTACTTCCGTCCGACAGACAGATATGGGTATTTCTTTTTTCAGGACAGTGGTGCTGTTCTGAAAAAGAAATGGCTTAATTCTGCGAAGACCCACCCAGCCGTTCTCGACTCCAGCAGATATTGGGGGTCGGTGTGGGGGCCAACAGACCTTTGAAATGGAATATTTATTGTTGCCGCGGAACTACTTCGTAGTTCGGGTCACATTGTTTGCGGCCTAATTAAATTTAAAGACCAAGAGTAATTTACCTAAATTATTTTTTTTACTTAATTTAAATTATTTTTCTTTTGCTCCCTTCCTGCCTCGTAAACCCCTTTTTCTCCACGGAAGCAGAAAACCCAGGTGGTCAAAACGGTTTGTCGGACACCCGTGGAGAATGACTAAGGAATTCACCTTCTTTTCACTCTTGTGAGAAAAAGCACGGCATTCGCAAAATTTAAGAAATGGCCCCAGTGCTAGCGTTGCTGAGGGAACAATACATCCCGGTATTTCAGGAGTACAGAGGCAAGGATTCCGAAACGCGGTCAGATGAATAGGCGAGTTGCGGTTTACGACTTCTCCTTGATGAAGGAGGCACTAGCGAAAGTCGTAAAGTACATCGCGGTGTCACAGAAAAGTCGTAACTCTGGCAGCGGAAAGCCCCTTTAAATTCTTCGCTATTCATCTGAGCGTAAAATAGGCGCTATTGAATTCGCAAAAGGCACCACCTGCAAAAACAGGCCGGCTGCCGCGAAAAGGTAGCCAACTGGACCAGAGGTCCAACCAATAGCCACTAAGCCCGAGCACTGGTCAGCTCAGCTGACCAATCCGGACCCCAGGCGAAGAGTTCGTAGAAAATGGTAGGCACGCCCCTATCACGTGAAAATTAAAGGGACGGAAATATATACACAGACACGAGAGAAGATGGGGTGATCATATGGAAAAATTCGTATCACGATCAGACAGAGGTTGAGAAAAAGAGAGATATAGTCACAGGAGATGAGAACATGAGGTCAGATAGAGATAGAAAAAATTCGTATCAGAGATTGAGACATGAGAGGAGAAGATAGGTAGCAGAGATAGAAAAATTCGTATCGAAGAGTCGTAGCCGGAACGGCGATCAGCAGTTAGGAGAGAGGGTTTTTCACGCATACTGATCCAGAGTCAACACCCACGCAAGTTTTCATCTACCAGCGTGGGGCTTCAACGAGCGACCACCCTATCCAAAAGGAAGGTAAGATGACGTTATTTTACCAATTCCAGTTCCCATGTTAACTAGATATATACATATGCATGGTCGCTATTATGCCTCCTCGAAATAGAGTGAGGGAGTTAATTTAAAGTTAAGCTCAAGGGTGTGACAGGGATCAGTAAACATGGCTAATTCCAATATCTTTTGATTTAACGTAACTTTTATTTGGCCTCCACCTAAAGGATGTAATTGCTTATATATACTTTTTCTATTCATAAACATTGTTAATTACTTAACCTGGTGTAGCTAACTTTATAGGCGGTGTATATTCCTCTAAATTCACAATTTGCGGCATATGGGTTTTTTACGAATACCTCGTAACGAGCCCATATGAAACACAACGCGACGTCCGTAAACTTTGAGATTGGGTTCTTTACATTTATGGGAACGCAGCCTCACTGTTTATCCCATTAGACGAGTAATAAGTATTCCGCGACCACCGTACTACCGGGGACGTGGTAATATTATAAAAGTTGTTCAATATGTAGTGAGGCTCTTTGGCTGGAGTACGTTTGCGCTTCCTAATTTTGTCAATGGGTGGCGCTAGGGTACAGGCGATTTAAAGGCTGTGCAACTGCATTGCAGCTTGTTTGTTACGGAAGCCGTCTGGACTCATTTTATTGTTCTCTCGTAGGAGATGGATACGTCCAAATTTGCTGTAATTCAGTTTTTGAAAGCGGAGAAAACGCCACCAAGCGAAATTCACAGACGAATGAAGGCAGTGTATGGGCCTGCTTGTCTTCCACGCAGTAGTATAATGCAGTGGTGCCAGCCAGCTCTTTAGTGGTGGACGAACAAGTACTGCAGAGCCGCCAAGATCAGAAGCACCACGTCGTGCTGTTTCAGTGACGACAATTGTACGTGTGGATGCTACAGTAAAGACCAACCGAAGAATCACGATCCGAGAAATGGCGAACAGTGCGGGTGTGAACATCGGAACTGTCAATACGATCATTCATTCGCACCTTGAATCTCGTAAGGTCTCACGTGGGTACAGAAACATCTGTCCGATAAACAGAAGAGTCAAAGAATGGGACTATCGTTACAGAACCTGATCCGCTACCATGAAGAAGGTGAAGATTTCCTGCTACGCATTATTGCTGGGGACGAAAGCTGTTGTCATCATTTCGAGCCAGAGTCGAAACTCCAGAGAATGCAGTGGAAACATGCCTCATCACCCCTGCCGAGGAAATCACGGTCCACCATTTCCGCAGGAAAGGTGATGTTAACCCTGTTCTTTGACCATCGAGGACCATTGCTTTTTGAGTGGCTACCAAAAGGATCAACCATCAATGCCGAACGATATTGTTAAACTTGAATGAAGCTTCGACAAGCCATCAAAAACAAGACACCTGGTAACCTCACTCAGGGTATTGTGCTTCTGCATGATAACGCCCGCCCGCATATGGCAGTTACCACGCAAAAGACACTGCAGCGCTTTCGCTGGGAAGCCCTTCAACATCCAGCGTATAGTCCTGACCTATCGCCCTGCGATTTGCACATCTTTGGAAGTATGAATTTTTTTTTTTCAAAGGCAATTGCTTCACTTCGGATGCTCGGGTGCGTGAAGCTGTAGATAACTGGTTGCAGCAGCAGCATGCCTCCTTCTATGCTGCAGGAATACAAGGACTTGTGCAGTGATGGGACCGATGTCTAAATGCTGGCTACGATTATTTTTAGGTACGTCATGTCTTGACTCTCTCAGGCAGAAATGTCTCACTATTTATTGAACAATCTCTCTATATACACAGTGGTATCAGAATAATATGACAAGCTACCTAATAATAGGAATAACCACCCTTGGCCCGGATGACAGTGGTGAGACGGCGTGGCGTGGACGCAATGAGGCCTTGGAAAGTTGCAGGAGGCACACGTGCCCATTCGGACTGCAGAAGAGCACGGAGGTCCTGGAGATGACATGGTTATGGGTCGGCACGTCGAACTTGTCAATCCAAGTAGTCCCACAAGTGCTCTATGGGATTCAGGGCGGGCGATTTCGCCAGCCAAGGGAGAACGGAGACATCGCAGTTGTATTCTTAGAACCAGTCACGTAGCCCCTTAGCGATGTGGCACGGCGCATTGTCCTGTTGGTAAACATCATCACCACCAGGGTAAACGTCCAACATGAAGGGATGCATGTGGCCCGGCGAGGATGGAAAGGTAGCCATTGGCGTTCAGGGAACCATCCAGTAGTACCAGCGGTCCCAGATAATACCAGCACCACATCCCCCAGACATGCACACTGCTAGCCTGTACTTGACCGACAGGCGTGTCCGGGTGTTGGTTCTCGTGTGTATGACGCGGTATCCGTCACTTCTGTGGAGTAGAAACCTCGATTCGTCGGAGAAGGCAACCTTTTCCCACTCTTCCACTGTCCAATGACAATAGTCCCATCGAACTGCAGGCGTCGTTGCCGATGGATCTGGGCTAACATAGGCGCCTTACGCAGCGTCAAGTCTGGAGACCCATGCGTAACAGGGTTCGCTCTAGTTTTACCGGGGACACGTATCTCGGTGCCCCAGCGTTCATTTGTGTAGCCAATTTCTGCATTGTTGCGCGTCGGTTGCCCTTTACTAGTCGACAAATGGGATGTTCTTTTCTGGGGTCGATGACCTTTGAGGCTCCACAGTTATGACGTCAGGAGATACTCCGTGTGCCAGTGGTCCATTCTTAATTACTCAACGAACCTATTACAAATTTAATGGGTTTATCTACCAACAACGAGGCGGGACATCAATGGGGTCCCCCCTCTCCCCCATTTTGGCTGAGGTGGTTCTTCAACATCTATAAAATATTATTCAAAATAGTTTGTTCATACCTGCATTGTATATTCGATGCGTCGACGACGTTTTAGTATTTTGGCCACACTCGGTTGAAAGATTGCAGCAATTTGCTCAATCTCTATCGTCCTTCTTTCCGTCAATTAAATTTACTATCGAGCTTGAAGAATAGATTTCCTTGCCTATTCTTGATATTCTTCTTACCAGAAACCCTGTTAAAAATGTCGTAACCCATTCCGTGTACCGGAATGGGTTACGGCACACGGAATTAGTTGGAGATGACTTAAGCAGTCCTGGGCAACCCGGGCCGTGTGTATAGCGTACCTGGAATCCCGGTCAGGAATGGGAGCACATGGGGCGTAGGATCTCATCCACATGCCGCTGGCACGTCAATGATCCACTTACCACTACTAGAGCTGATCGGCTATCGTAAGCAATGGCTCCCCAAACCATAATGCCTGCAGTGGGGGAGATGTGGCGTTCGATAGCGAGGTTGGGATTGTGTCGTTGACCAGGGGACCTCCACACCCGGACACGATGATCATCTGTTCCCCAAACGAAGTGACACTGATCGCTTAACACCACACGTCGCCAGCCTGTGGCGTTCCACTTAGCTCTGGCCTGGCATCACTGCACACGGAGCCAGCGATGTTCCGGTGTTAAGGGCAGCAGACGTAAGGGGCGCTGAGATCGCAAATTAGCTTCCGCGAGGCGTCGGGAAATGGTTCCTGGGCACACAGGAGCCGCTACATCTACCTGTGTAATGGACCAGGTCCCCGCGTGATCCATTCGTGCCTGGTGCACGATCCGTCGATCCTCTCTACCGGTGGTCCTCCTAGTCCGTCTGGAGCCACTCCGCCGTGTGGCAGTGCCGTCACGTGTCCACTGCTTCCAACACAGTCGGACGGTATGGTCAGAACGATCCACGTGGCTGGCTATATGGCGCGACGACCACCCTGCAGTTTTCAGCCCGATGATCAGGCCTCTCTCAAAGTCCGTAAGTTGCGTAAATCGACGTCTCTGGCGTCTACCCGGCATTTTTGTCACTCTGTACTTTTGCTTGCGTAGTCCGGTGCTTTTCGATTTCATGGGGGGCATCGAGTACACGCCGGTTTATAAGACTGCCGGTTCGTGCTTGCAGCGCCACCACAGGGAGTGCGGTCATGCGCACTCGCACAAAACGTGGATCATTTGCATACCAGCACGCACTCTAGCTTTTTGCAAAGTTTCGCGGTTGTAGCATTAGGTGTGCAAATTTCATTGTCCGTGAGTGTATTTGGTCTATATACAGTATATACGTACGTCGTTTGCGGACGATGCCATTTCCCGCATGGATGTGGTGGCATGTAATGGAGATGGTAACGTCCTTCCCAGTTTTTTTTTTTTGGTACCTCAGTGTAGTTGCATTCAATTTTTCTTGTTCAGTTAAAAACGATCGTCAAAGAATTTGGACGTTATTCCATCCCTACATTTGCGGAGAAATCGATACTTTAAACTGAATACAGAGTAATATTATTTACATGTTCGCATGACTTAGCATTAGCGAGAGTTTTTTTTTTTTTCTTATGCCTGACAACATTATTTATTGCATCCAGTGTTCTAAATACGAAAATGAGGAAAATTCGTGCTTGAGTACATTTCCTTTTCAAAAGCAAAACGGAGGAAATTAATTTTCCTCTGTTTGCAGAAGTGCAGAGTCATTACTCAAAATAGAAGATATGTAATGTTTTGTTTTCATTTTACATACGACGACCTCAGCGTAGATGCGGTTCAATTTGTGCGTTGATGCATTTGACAGAAAATTACGAAGGAATTGGGCGACGATTTCGTGGCGGAAAAATAATGAGAACATATTTTGAGTTTTTCCATCTGATTGCGAAAACACTCACTTTTATTGATTTGAAAGGATGGTTTGTTTAAATATTCGTCAGTCGTTCATCACATTATACTAACAAATAAACCGGACAAAAAACTACGAAATGTAAATTTTTTTCTTTAATATGGAGTTACATTGCCATCTGCTTTAGTTGCAGTTTTAATTTTGATTGTCATCTTGTAAATACACTGAAGAGCAATTGAATTAGAGATAGCTGGCGTTATGCAAATGTGGCGCTGTGGGCGGCCCTGTAAACGGAAACGACATGACATATGCAGCGATCCGACAATATAAGGAGTGATGCGACGGGAATCAGTAAGAGTCGGACGCAGTATGGGTAAGACGAAGGATCTAAGAGCATTTGATCTTGGGCAAATTGACGAACGGGTCACTCTATCTCGGAATTCGTGCAGGCACTGGGATTTTCACGAGCCACTGTGTCACGGGTGCACCGTGAGTACATCGAATCCCGTAAAACCATCCTTGCAAGGGCCAACTGCCGTGGACAACAGCGTGTGGACGAGGCTAGCTCGCATTGTAACAGCGGATAGACGGGCCACAGTGCAAGAAATCACTCGGCAATTTAACGCTGGTACACAAAAACTTGTAAGCAGCCACACCATCCAGAACCATCTCCTCGCTATGGGGTACAGAAGCCATCGTCCCACGAGGGTACCGCTGGTGACCGCACATCAGAGGGTGCAAAGATCAGCATGGGCGCGGGAACATCGCCACTGGACCCTAGACATGTGAGAAAATGCAGCCTGGACTGATGAGTCGAGATTCACGTTGGTACATGCGGATGATAGGATACGAGTACGGCGCAAACCACATGAAGCGATATATCCTTCTTGCCAGCAGGGTACTTTTCAAGCTGGTGGGGGTGGCATTCTCGTCTGGGGACTGTTTACGTGGACTGAAATGGGATCCCTGGTAAGTGTGACATCGTCCCTCACAGGTCAACGTTACCGGGATATCCTGGACGACCATTTGCTCCCGTTTGTACGTCTTCAACATCCCACTGGAGACCTCATCCTGCAACAAGACAGTACAGCTGCCGAATTGTACCCGAATGGTTGGTGAACACTCCACCGACGTGACCTCGCTTCCTTGGCCATTGAGCACATCTGTGATGCCATCGAGAGAGATGACCCCCCTCCATCAAATCTTCGTGAACTGTGGGAGCTTGTTCAGTGGTCGTGGATCCATATGGCTTCCCAACGCTTCCGGTGTCTTGTCGAGTCCATGCCGAGACGAATCGGCGCCGTCATCAGGGCGAAAGGTGGTGCTTGCTACACGTTACTAGACAGATATCTCTAATTCAATTGCTCTTCAGTGTATGACTTAGTATCACACGGGTATCAACTTTATCCCACTTCATGCTTTCAAAAGGTCCCTTAATTCCGCCAAAATTGCAGCGTGTTGTTTTTCTTCTTCGTGGTTGTGACGTGCCTGCACCGCAGGACTCACATGAGATAAAGGCAGATAGCGATGAGAGCACATGTCCGCGTAACTCAGTTGGGAGAGCTACTTACTCCGGAGTGAGGGGACCCAGGTTCGATGTCCGGCGTGGACAAAGCTGTGTTTTCACACGGTCCTTTCGAACATGCCCCAGAAATTTTCAATCGCATTGGGATCGGGTGAATTTGCAGGCCAATTGAGATGGGGAACGTCTCTGTCATGTTCTTCAAACCAATCCAACACAATTCTGGCTTGATGGACACGAGAGTTATCATTTTGAAACACGGGATCCGCCATGGGTCCTTCTTGTTCCAAAAACTAGACAAATGGCAATGATGTAGAAGGGGCTTAGGCACTATTTTTTGAGGCTTAGCGGCTCCAAGCCACTTTTCGTGGTTAAATGGTAAAAGAAGCTAGGCAAAAGATGCAGATGATCGTGTATTCAAAAATAGGAAAAATCTGTGTTCTGCATACAAATGTATTTCTATCTTAAACAAATGTTTAAACTACAGAGATGCTAGCCACGGTAGTCGAGTGGTGTGAGGCGCTGGCCTCTGGCTGTTTTCTCTAACCAGGGCCTGGCTCGAGTCCCGGAAGAGGCATGGGTGATGCGCTTGGACAGTGGCGCTGGATGTGTCCCCTGCCTGAAACCAGTGGCGCGAAATTAGGGACAGGCGACTGCTTATTGCCCCGTGAATTACTCATGGTGGTAAAGAAAAAAATACTATTGGGTTGGTGCGAATGAGTTGTGGGGACGCCCCCCCCCACAGCGGAATGGAACCACCCACAGGTGTTGCGGGTATTACGTCACAGAGTTACTATAAATAGCTAGCACGTGTGTGAAGAACAAGGCTCAGGCGTGGTTTGTTTGGACGTAACGGGGAAACATGCAGACGCCGCATTTGAGAGTCATCGTCCTGTATGACTTTAAATTGGGTCATTCTGCAGGAATTGCCGCTTCGAACGAAGCAAATTTCTGCGTCATTTTTGTCCACGCCGGGCATCGAAATCGAAACCGGGCCGCCCCGGTGGCGCAGTGGTCTAAGCGATGGCCTCTGATCATTCGTCTGAACGGGGTCCGGGTTCGAATCCCGGTGAGGCATGGATGTTGTGTTTGTCATACGGCACTGGCTCTCTCTCCTTCCCTGGAACCAGTGACCCTAAATTAGGGACGGGCGACTGCTTATAGCCCATTGAGTTGCTCACGGTGGTCGTTAAACCTTCAATCAACAACAACAACAACATCGAAACCGGGTCCCCTCATTCCGGAATAAGTCGCTCTCCCAACTGAGCTACGCGGACGTTGCTCTCGGTGCTATCTGCCTTTATCTCTTGAGCGTCCTGCGGTGCAGGCACGTCACATCTGTTCCTCCCACCTCCCTAAAGAGGGCCGGGGGCATGGCCCAAGGGTCAGCCGGGACCATGTATCGCTGTAGGCAGTCATCCGCTGAAGAACGTACATTAGAGATGTCCCAGTCAATTTGGTGTGTGGAACGTAACATCACACACATTTATTTTTCGAAGCACTGAAGAAGGGATTCTCTTATTTTTCCTGTCTCGCGGTGTGGAAAGAACATCACACCATTGTGAGAACTTTAACGGCCAGGCCATTCTTGAAGTTCGGGCGCCAATATAAAGAAGAAAATTCCTCTGTCATTTTTATCCACGCCGGGTCCCCTCACTCCGGAGTAAGTCGCTCTCCCAACTGAGCTACGGGGACGTATGCTCTCACTGCTATCTGTCTTTATCTCATGTGCGTCCTGCGGTGCAGGCACGTCACACGCTCGAAACGTTAACAAAGCGTTTGGGGAGAATACAGCCAACGAAGAAACCATTCGGCGTTGATTCGTGAAGTTTCGAAGCGGAGATCCGGACCTGCAAAACGAAGCACGTGGTCATCGACCTGTTGCTGTTTCTGACGATGTTCTGTTACGTGTGGTTGAAGCGGACGCCCGAAAAACGTGTCGTGAGATAGCGGCAGAGGTAGGTGTCCACCGCACGACAGTTGTTTGGCGTCTGGCTGCGCTGGGTAAAGTCAAAAAGCTGGACATGTGGCTGCCGCATCAGTTGACAACTGCCAACAAGACTAAAGCGTTTGAAAGTCTACTCGTCGCTGCTTGCCAGGAATAAAGATAAGCCTCTACTGCATCGGATCGTCACCTGCGACGAGAAGTGGCTCCTTTATGATAATCTGAAACGATATGCGCAATGGTTAAGCAAGGCATAGCCTGCTGGACGGCATCCTAATCCACCTCTACACACCGAGAAGGTGATGCTCCTTATCTGGTGGTCCACAGCCGGGGTAGTTTCTTGGCAAGAGGCCAAACCATCACTGCAGAACGTTACGGTGCTGAATTACACCAGATGCACCGGAAATTGCTGCAGAAGCAACAGGCTTTGGTCAACAGACATGGTGTTCTTCTGCTCCATGACAACGTCCGTCCTCATGCCGTACAACGAACGATGCTGACACTAAGTGCCTTGGGCTATGAAGCCTCATCCTGACTAATCCCCGGACTTGTCTCCAACAGACTATCATCTGTTTCGTCGCCTGGATCACTTCCTGTCCGGGAAACAGTTCACGACAGACAACGAGGTTCAACGTGCAGTTGATGACTTCTTCTGGTCCCAGCCACAAGACTTTTTTCCTTCCGGGATCATGGCCTTGCCGGACAGATGACAACTAAGTTGTGGATGTCGAGGTGGATTATTTTGCCTAGGTAAGTTGTCCTACATTTCCGTTCTCGCCGTCCACGTGTGTTGGTCCTTTGCCGGACATTTCATTCGCACCCACCCAAGATGTGGGGGAAACGATACAATCTGATTACGCAGCAGGGGTCACCCTGATTATAAGGGTTCAAGAGTACAAATACAATGTGAACTTTTTTCTTCTTGACAACAGTCAAGTCTAAATAAAGTTATAGGTGGTGGATATTTTCTAGTTTACTGGCAGAGGGTATTAATTATGATTAGAGAAACTTAGGGTAGGGCAGGAATTAGAAAGCTGTGCATTTGTAATAGTAAATTTTCTTGTTCTTATTGTGTTATTGTCAGACTTTATTGTTGCGTAACTTGAAAGTGAGAACTTGATAGTATGTTGTAAATATTAAGTGCTTACCGAATTTTAGTTTCGTTAGATGACATGCAGATGTCATCATCATCATCATTGTCAACCATCATCAATCCACTGCTGGATGAAGGTCTCCCCAAGTTTCCTCCACAACAGTCTGTCTTGTGCCAGTCTCCTCCATATCACTCCCGCATACTTTCGAATTTCATCCACCTTTCTCACATGTGATCTCCTTCTGGGTCTTTTCCTGTCCCTTGGAATCCAATCTAAAATTTCGGCTGTCCATCGATGATCTGTCCTTCTGGCAGTATGTCCAGCCCATTGCCATTTCAGGGATTTATCTCTGATCATGATGTCTTCCACTCTTGTCATTTTTCGGATCCACGAGTTCCTCTTCTTATCTCTCCTGGTTACACCAAGCATGCACCTCTCCATGCTGCTTTGAGTTGTCTGCAGCCTTTGTATGTCTCTTTTAGTTAAGGTCCACGTCTCTGCACCATACGTAAGCACTGGAACGATGCATTGATCAAACACTTTTCTTTTAAGACATAATGGCATATTGCTCTTGAAAAGTAGGCTGTTTCTTCCAAAAGCTCTCCAGGCAAGTTTTGTACGCCGATTAATTTCTTCATCAATGTGACCCTCACTTGATATCTGCTGTCCAAGATAAACGTACGTGTCTGTTATCTCCAGCTTTTCTCCATCAATCGATAAATCTTCATTTCTTGTAAAAGCATTGAACATCACTTTTGTCTTCTGAAAGTTCATTTTTAATCCCACTTCTTTACTCTTGTCAGCAAGTTCCTGGATCATAATCTGCAACTCTGATGGGGTAGTTGCAAAAATGACTACGTCATCAGCAAAACGAAGGTGGGTTAGATAATCTCCATTAATCTTTATCCCTTTGTGTATTAGGCGCTTAAATTAATTCTCGCTGTTTTTTGCCACACAAACACCTGTGGGTTGCTACAGAACGGTACAGGATAGTCTATTCAAAGTAGTGTCCGTTGGCAGCTACGACCCTTTCCCACCGTTGGGGTAACAAATGGATTCCGCGGTAGAAAAATGCAGGTTCTTTCGAGGCGAACCATTCATCGAGCCATTTTCGGATATCCGCGACAGAAAGGAAGTGCTGCTCCGACAGGCCATGTTGTAGCGACCGGAACAAATGGAAGTCCGAGGGAGCAATGTCCGGGGAATAAAGCGGAACGTCCCAGCCAAGTGCCTTCAAGAGTTCCTTCACGGATTTGGCGACGTGAGGTCTAGCGTTGTCGTGGAGAAGAATAACCTTGTCTTGTCTTTTGAGGTATTGCGGCCGTTTCTCCGTGAGTGCAAGTTTCACATCGAATAATTGACGTTGGTACCGTTCAGCATTGATGGTTTCACCGGGTTGCAGCAGCTCAGAATACACAACACCGACATGATCCCACCAAATGCACAGCATCACCTTCCTGCCATGGATGTCCAGTTTAGGCGTGAAGGTTGATGGTTCGCCGGGACGAACCCATGATTTCTTGCGCTTAGGATTGTTGTAACGAATCCAGTTTTCATCGCCAGTCACTATTCGATGCAAAAACGACTTCCGTTTGTGTCGTTACAGCAGCAATTCACACATGGTTTCACGATTGGTGATGTTGCTTTCCCCATGTGGGATCCAGTTTCCGAGCTTCTGGATCATTCCCATTGCATTTAAACGTTTGCTAACCGTTGGCTCATCGACCCGTAGTGTTTCAGAGAACTCGTGGAGCATCTGACATGAATCCTCGTCCAATAAGGCCATTAATGCGCCATCTTCGAACTTTTTCGGCTGCCCAGGGCGCTTATTGTTCTTCACGTCATATTCGTTGGCTTTAAAGTGTCGGAACCACTCTCTGCATGTTGTTTCCGATAGGGCATGTTCCCCAAAGGACTGCACTAGAAAACTATGACTTTCCGCTGCAAATTTTTTGAGCTGAAAGCAGAAGAGTAATGCTTCCCGCAAATGCTCCTTTCTTGGTACGAAACTCGACATCGTAAATGCGATACAAACTCGTGTTCTGTGCCCTCCGATCGCGTGTCACACAGTGCTTCGCCCAGACTACGGACGGTACGTGCGTGTGCTAGAGAGGTCACGTGTGGCCCGGGTCACAGCGCACCACTGCTGCGCTCTATTGGGAAACAGCGGGAATTAATTCAAGTACCTAATAAATTGCCAATAACTCGATAGATGGTAAAGATGTCATGTGCTTGCTGAGTTGCTCTGCAATGGTGTAAAAATTGTTGTCTACGATAAATATTGCAATATTCCGAATTAATTTTTGATTACATAAACAGTTACAAACTGGATTTCTGTGTATGAGTAATTTTTGAGTTGGTTATTTGAAGAGCCTGTCTAACCGCATCCTACCTCCTAGCCTGACTGACCCTAAAAAGACAGGTGAAAGCCGAGATATTAGCCGGGCAGCAGAACTTCATTTGGAGAGGGGAAGTAGGTGTTTAGGAGGGTTGCAACTTCCCCCGAAATTTTTCATACATCCTGTCCAATTTCTGAGATTACAGCTCGGCATTGAAGGATCGACCATTCGGAATCAGCTCAAAGTGGATTACACATTCATAATTCCACCAGACATACAGCACGAACTTTTTCTCAAAACGTCCGCGTTTGGGGGTAGGTAAAGCTAGTTACCCTCTAGTCAACCACTGCTGTGAAGAATCTGGATTACGCAGATATATCCACTTTTCATCCCTAGTAACTATTCATTTGATAAATCGAGTATCGCGTGTATTTATGAGCAGTTCCTTGTATACTTCAACACGTCGTTGAGCTTGATCTGGCTTGAGCTCATGAGGCACCTCACGCATCGTCTGTAAACCTTTCCGATCTTGTGCAGGTACTCAGCGACGGTAGATTTACGAACTTCCAGTTCTTTTGACAATTTGTGAGTGCTTGTTCACGGATTGTCCCCACCGCCGCTTGCAGGGCGTCCGAATCAGAGATGGAAGCGGGTCACGGGTCAACGGGTCGACAATTTCTTGCGGGACCAACGGGTTGTGTCAAGGCGTTCCTGACCCGGTTTTATTCCCGTTTTATTTTTGAAAAGAGAAAAATATATTCTAAAGAAAAGTGCGCGTTGTGGAATTCTGTAGTCGATGCTGGTGCCCACTGAGTGAATAATGATTTGCCATGCAAAAATATTGTCGTCTCTTTGTTAAAGCAGCGAAGATTTCCACCGACCGACGTCAAACACACCGCACCATATCGTAAAAAGATACTTCCTTTGCGTTCTTTTACAGTGCGATTGTCCAGGGCAAGGTACAGGCAAACGCCATTAGCCTGCTTCTCAGCTGATTCACTCTCTCCGTGCGAAGTTCACTGTATGACTAAAGTGTATAATTACAAAGGAAGATGTCGACGGTGTAATAAAAGATTATGGAACCAAAAATCTGACGGACCATATGAAAGTATGCTCACTTCCACCAAAGACTGGAAAGAGTAAATTATCTAAATACATCTAAAACAATACATTTATGCAATCGTAAATAATGATTCCCATTTGTAATATACTCCATGCTCACGGTCATAGTCAGCCATTACTTCTGGATTACGCAAAATAGGGGTACTAAAAATGGCACTAAAATTTAGCAAGTAACCAAATTTTAAAATTAAAAAAAGAATTTCAGTTATTAAATATCAAGCAGTTATTGGGATGAATGTATATTCACTTAAGAGCAATTGAATTAGAGATACCTGTCTAGTAACGTGTAGCACCACCTTTCGCCCTCATGACGGCGGCGATTCGTCTCGGCATGGACTCGACAAGACACCCGAAGCGTTGGGAAGCCATACGGATCCACGACCCCTGAACAAGCTCACACAGTTCACAAGATTTGATGGAGGGGGATCAGAGCCTCGAACATCTCTCTCGATGGCATCCCAGATGTGCTCGATGGGATTGAGGTCAGGTGACCTAGCTGGCCAAGGAAGCGAGGTCACGTCGGTGGAGTGTTCATCCAACCATTCGGGTACAATTCGGGAGCGATGGCACGGTGCATTGTCTTGTTGCAGGATGAGGTCCGCAGTGGGATATTGAAGACGCACAAACGGGAGCAAATGGTCGTCCAGGATATCCCGGTAACGTTGACCTGTGAGGAACGATGTCACACGTACCACCAATCTAATACTTGGTAGGTCCCCCACGGGATCGCAGGACTGCAGAAATACGACGGGGCATGGACTCCACTAGCTTCTGGAAATATGCTGTAGGCAATGCACACTATACTTCCTGCAGAACGTTCCACAATTCGGGTGTATTCCGAGGTCTCGGATTCCTCTGTTCCATAGCGCGTTGCATGGCATCCCAAATGTGTTCTATCACGTTCAGATCGGGGAACTTGGGTGAGAATGGCAACACCCCAAAACTCAGATGAATGTTCCTCTAACCATAATGTGGCGTCGCGACACCTTGCATTGTCCTGCTGGAACAGGCCCAACCCATCAGCATGAATGCAGGAGATGAACGGGTGTACCTAGTCAGAAAGGATGCGCACATAGCGTTGGCCGGTCACAGACGTTTGTAGATGTACCAGGGGTCCCAGTGAAGTCCTGCTAAACACACTCCATACCATTACGGAGCTCCCCCCCCACGAGCCAGTACAGTTCCCTGTTGACAGGCGGGATCCATGGCTTCGTGGGGTTTGCGCCACACACGAATCCTTCGATCTGTCCGATACAGTTGGAAACGCTACTCGTCAGACCAGGCTACTTGTTTCCAGTCATCAAGTGTCCAGTGGCGGTGGTACCGTGCTCAAGCGAGGCGCATAGCTCTGTGATGTGCACCCATCAAGGGGACTCGAGTTGGGCGTCGGCTCCCAAAGCCCATATCGTGCAGGTTACGTTGCACAGTCCGGACGCTGATGCTTGCTGAGTCTCCAGCATTGAATTCCGATGCTATCTGCGAGAGTGTCGCGTGAAACGATTCTTGACAGCCGACGACGGTCACGTTCACCCCATGTCTTTTTACGGTCACACTGGTATCGTAGGTTGGAGGTTTTGCCGGAATTCTTGTAGTCACGGTACACCCTTGCAATTGGCCGTCCGTGAAAATCCGAACTTCGTTTCTACCTCCGAAATACTATGGCCCATCTCACGAGCGCAAACTATGACACCGCGTTGAAAATCGCTTAAATCGTTATTACTTGTCATTCTCATGCCGAAAACAGCTCTGACAGCTGGCAAGGATGTCTGTCGCTTTATATACGCACTGGCGGACGGAACAGAGTACGCGCATAGGTGACGTTGCTATGTATTTTGCATAAGCTCGTCTGTACCAGCTTTTCTGGCCCTTCAATGTATAGTTAATATGTTTCTAGTTTCATGATCTGCAATTCCAACTATGTAAATGGCAGTTCTATATTTTGCATTTGCATGTTTGATGCTTCATGTTAGTTGTATTATTATTCATATTTTTGCATTTATGTGTTATATTATTGCATTTCTTACATATATGTACTGTATTTCTCTTGTGTTTCCATATGGTGCGATTAGTATTCGGTTAATCTTTTTTTGGGGGACAGAAATTGCATGTGCGATTTGATTGCATGCTAGATGGTGTAACATGGCAAAATAAAATTCAAATTCAAATTCAGATATGTATCAATAAGGTTACAATCTCTCATTTTCGTTACAATCTCAGAGATATCCCACAATTACGTTTCGCCGTTTGACAGTCGAGGAGATTGCTCATCAGGAAAATTTTGTCCACCATGTCTGTTCACCGGATTTTGACCGACTCACTGGGGAAAAGAAAAATCGCCGCGAGCTGGTTGCCCCCATCAACTCACCCCGGAGCAGAAGGTAGCCAGAGTGAGCATCATCACACGCCACAGGTTGACACCTTCCTGAACAGAATTGTCGTAATTGATGAGACTTGGACCCGGGATTGTGAGCCGGAACTGAAGTCACAATGCGTGGAATGGAGGGATCCAATGCCCCTCAAAGTCTCTTCGGCAACAATCCAAAGTGAAGCAAATGATGATTTTTGCGTACGACGCTCAGGGCGCTGTGGACTCTGATCAAGTGCCATGTAGGCCAAAATGTCAAAGCACACAATATTATCGTGACTTTCTGAGGACCAAGTTGAGACCGAAAATTCGTCAAAATCGCCCCAACTTGTTGGAAGCGGGAGCGATCTTGCTGCACGACAACGCATCGTGTCTTGGTGCAGCGTCGGTAAGGGGACTTTTGTCGAAATATGGCTGGGAAACTTTGTCCCACCCACCACACAGCCCTGATCTCAGTCCATCCGACTTTGATCTTTTCCCAAATTAAAAAAAAACGGCTCCGTGGCAACCGCTACGAATAGCTGGACGAACTGTCATTGGGCGTGACTTACCTCACCGCTGGAAAGCTGTCATTGGCAGCGGAGGGGAGTACATTGAACGGCAATAAGGTAAGTTTTCTCCGTTAATCCACACGTTTCTCAAAAATGTACAGTGTGCAGAACTTTTGTTAGAACCCCCTATATTTCTCCTGATTAGTAAAAAAAGAAACTTGGGTGTGTGTTTATTGTAAAAGTAATCCAATAATTAAAAATATTTCGTCCCAATTGCTTTCCTCGTCGATTGATACAAAGCAGTGTATGTGTGCAAACACTTTTTTTAACCACTGTATTTTATTTTTTACTGCACTGTGTTTCCCTGTTTCAGTAAAGCGCTAGATATTAACTTTATTCACGAGATATCTTTTCTTTATCTTGAGGGCCACTTTTCAATAAATTATTTAATTTAATTTGGAGACTGTGAAATTCGCTGCTTATCAGTCGGTTCTGAATTTATTTTTTGATGGATTAACATTCGAATGCTTCGGTAAGATTTTTATAAGAGGGCGAAATCAATACCTTCTGAGGCTTCAGGAGATTAACAAAAGCCTCTCGAAACTGAACGAGACATTCACTTGACGCAGTTGAACAATTAATTAAATCGCAGACGGATTTAGTTGGAAATAGGGAAATGGATTATGTCAATATCAATGAAACTGGAAATTTTGCCTCTACCCACGGTAAGAGTGGTTTTAAGACTGCTGAAAATTAGTTTTCAACGACCAACACGTACGATACCAAACGTTGCGTGGTGAAGTGCTTTCAAATAAGAAGAAATAATTACTTTCTGTATCTGCAGCTCTTGCGTTTGACGCGATCTGTAATTGGTTTGACTGCTTAACGATGGAGAATTCATTATTTTTTTGAAAGAAAAGCCCCCGCCTTCAGCACGTTTTTGTTTTCAAAAAATACTGCGATTCTCAAAAATTCAGTTTGACGCCAACGACACTTATGTTTTACGAGTGTGTTTTTAATTCGAATGTACCAATTGCAACATATTGAAAAAAAAAAATAACGGTTAAATACCTCATGCATAAACAAAGGTGTAACTAGTGCGGGGCAAACGGAGCTGCTGCAGCCCAAGAGGGGCGTAACAATCATATATATATATATATATATATATATATATATATATATATTTTTTTTTTGACGGGAACGTCTTACCCCGAGGGTCCGGTATGGGGGAAACTATGCGAAAGGCGATGTTACGATTTTGTGTATACCAGACAAATCTTAATAAGTTTAAAACTATAACGCATATCGAAATAAGCAGTACACGGTTTAAAAGAGCAAGGATGATCTGATCAGATGTAGAGGATTTTAGGAAGGGAGTGTCTGACCCCAGGTCTTAAACAACCCTTAGAAATAGGAAGCTAGGAGATTTGGGCTAAAGTGCCCGATAGGAAAGTGACACGGAAGCGAAGTAGAAAGGGGGAGGAAGGCGCCCTTATTTATCACCGGGGGCCAGTACCCGGGGTCCGACGGCTTAACGTGCCCATCCGACGCACGGCAGATATTTAGTGGATCGAGCGTTCGTACCTACCTGGCCAGGATCGAACCTGAGGTCCTTTCCGTGGCAGTCACGAACGTTGCCCACTAGGCCACCCGCGGCCCCAAGAGTAAGGATGAAAGAATGTCACGCGACATTAGCCTCGAGCGCGTGATGTCAGACGCCCCCACAAGATGGTTGCCAAGTTGGAGTGGGAAAATTACCGGTTCGCCGCGCGGCAAAATTAGTATAGCTCCGGAACGCGTACGCGTAGGACGTTGTGTGAGGTGTCGTTTAATAGAGCTCTACGAGTACTATAAAATAAAACACTTATAGCGACAATAGTGAAAGAACTTGAAAAACTATACAGTGACAAAGTGTTGAACTTGAACAAATTTTCGTTAAAATTTCAAAAATATCGAAATATCTTAAAAACAAGAAGGTAAATGCCTATCGTAAACACTTACAAAGTGAAAGAAGAATAAATGAGGAATCCAAAAAGGCCCCCATGACAGCAGCAGAACGAATGCGGAGGAACAGGCAGCGTCGACAAGTTGAGGCGAGTACCAGTCGCGCAGACGCCGCAACACCTAACGCCAGTTCACAGGCAATGGATCTCGACAGTGAGAAACTGATGGAATGCGACGAAATACAAGCAGATGAGACGTTTGAGAATCGAGATTTAACGTTTATAACTCATCGGCGTCTGACGACGAAGCACTTTGAAAAGTCGTTCTATGGTAACAAGTTGGGTTTTGTTTGTGGAGTTTCTGCTGGTTCCAAAATGATTTCAAACAGCCCAATGCAGCTAAGTTGCAATTCTTACAACAGGAATTCACAGGTGAAGACGTTCAACAGTTTATGTTGTGCTCAAACTGCTGGACATCAGTAAAACAAGGAAAGGTGCCAACGTTGAGTAAGAGTAACGGCTTCACGTATCACGCTCCGACTACTTGGCACTCACGGGGACTTGTATGGATAAAGACAAAACCGTCGACATACCCGGCTTCAAACACATTGAGTCCAAAGAGTGCGACAGATACGGCGATGACGACGACCAACAGCCCAGTACGAGTCGTAGCACTGGCAAGAAGAAGCGTAGTGCACTCTACGGTGGCACGGCAGTCTTCAAGAATCAGAGAACGTGCAGGGCTCATGTCGCTAGACCCGTTCCACGATGGCCAATACCTAAGTATTCTGGATTCAATTGTCTACATGATATTCATGTCGGCGAAGGCGTTCTAGTGGAAGTTGAGATACCTAACCAATTCAAATTTGTTCTAGGGTCAGTCTATATTCATCCACAGACACCACTCAACTACATCGAGATGTTTCTGTTTCAACTAATGCTTTACTACACAGAGCATGTCAGAACAATAGTTAGCGACTAGCCCTGCGATCCCAACATAGCGCTTCTGCTCACTGGGGACTTTTTTTTTTTTTTTTTATTGGAGGTTTAACGACCACCGTGAGCAACTCAATGAGCTATAAGCAGTCGCCCGTCCCTAATTTAGGGTCACTGGTTCCAGGGAAGGGAGAGAGCCAGTGCCGTAAGACAAACAACATCCATGCCTCACCGGGATTCGAACCCGGACCCCGTTCGGACGAATGATCAGAGGCCATCGCTTAGACCACTGCGTCACCGGGGCGGCCTCTCGACGATATCTGTTCAAATATACGAACATTTCGCAGTGGTTTGAACTGAACATTTTTAAAATTGTTTTCTTGTGAACCGGTGAACACTTTTGACAATATCGCGGTGCCGCCCCGGTGGTGCAGTGGTCTAAGCGATGGTTTCTGATCGGGCGGTCACGTTTACTTTTTTTTTTTTTTTTTTTGATTGGAGGTTTAACGACCACCGTGAGCAACTCAATGGGCTATAAGCAGTCGCCCGTCCCTAATTTAGGGTCACTGGTTCCAGGGAAGGAGAGAGAGAGCCAGTGCCGTAAGACAAACACAACATCCATGCCTCACCGGGATTCGAACCCGGACCCCGTTAGGACGAATGATCAGAGGCCATCGCTTAGACCACTGCGCCACCGGGGCGGCACACGTTTACGTGTGCTCCTGCACTTTGAGTGATATTAGTTGTTTTTGGGAATTTCCTGTTAGGTTTTTTATGTTATTTAGTTTTGTGAATGTTGTATGCTTAAGTTGAACCCACAAATTCGTCGGGACAGCCTTTATTTTTTTTGGGGTGTTTTTTAAACCTACGTGAGTGACTAGGTCAGTTACTCACTTCAGTGTTACAAGGTTACTCAAGGAGAGTACCTATGCCTTCAAGCATACTGTTGAAGGTGGGTTCCTTTGCTTTTTAGTGTTGCAAGCCGCAACACTAAGTTTTAGTTTAAGTTCTGTGTTAGTAGTCAAGATGATTATGACCTCAGCGTCTAAGTCGACGTCTGATGCTTCTGTGCCTATTCTACTCAAATCTTCTATATCAACGACGAGTGTGTCTGCTTCAAAGGATATATCAGCAATGGATACCTCCACTGTGATTTGTCATTCTTCGGAAAGTGTGTTAAGTGTTGTGAAACAAAATGTGAATGAAGGGGTCAGAGCCGTGGGCCCACCCCCACCCCTCTCAGCACCTATGCGACTGCTGTCCGTCCTGCGAATGTACCTTCTGCAGCTTCAATAGATTCTCAATATACGATTACACGTGTGGATAAAGTTTTACGACTGAAAGTTCCTGATGACTCTGTTCTAGGTAAGCGTTTTTCAGAAAATTTATCTTTCACTGTTTATGTTCCTGCCCTAAAGGACACCCCAATCCCTCTGTACCTGAATGCAATTTCAATGGTTGTTTCCAGGGAATCCATCAAATCAGCCATCCGTTTTGGTGGGGGAATCGAAGTGCGCTTTACCCTAAAATCTGTTGTTGAAAAAATTCTTCAATGTGGTATAGACATTGGTACTGTGCATCTGCAACCGACACTATCTCTTCAGCGCCCTGTTACCGTCACTCTGACACCCGTTTCCTCGGGACTTCCTGATGAACTATTAGTAGATGCACTTAGTTCTATCGGCAGAGTAGTAGGCACAACAAAATTTCTCTCTGCTGCAGGCGTAAACACCCCCTATGCCCATGTGCAAGGAGGAGGTCGTCAGTATAGGGTGATTTTCCCTACGGAACAGGCTCTGAAGGACAGGCCTACCTCCGTTGAGGTTATTACAGACTCAAGAAAATACACGTTTGACTTATTTGCAGGAATGCAGTGCTTTTATTGTAAAGGGCATCGGGTGACCTCGTGTCCTCACAGAAATGTGCAGAATAATTCTACTTCAAATCCTGGAGCCGTTGAGTCATCATTCTATTCTGAGCCGTCAGTTGCCCAGACACCAAACCTGGAATCAGTAAATGATGCTATGTTGAGTACAAACAGCACATTTCAGAGTCTTATTATTCATAACTCTGCAGCTCAGCAATCCCCTTCTGTGGAAGTACCTGATAGTGGTTATCAATTAGAAGATTACCCTGCCTTGCCACCGTCGGGGGGAACATGAGTTTCTACAACAACGTGCAAGAGACCTTTGACCCCGACATCTCCTAAGAAAAAGAGGTAGACCACAAACCAGGTCGAGCTCGAAAGGGGCACGTTCTGGTGGACCCTCTTAGTCGCCGAGTCTTGAACGAAGCAACTCTTCCACTTCAACCCTAAAACAGACTGAAACCAGTGTGAGCTATCAGGAGGTTGAAATGGAAATACCTGATAATCTGAGTGACACCACGTCGACACATTCTGATATTGAACCATATCCAGAGTGTGCGGAAGACTTTGATAGATATCTTAAAGATATAGAAGTGCCAGTTGCGCCATTATCATATTTCGAGAGTGCCGGAATTGGTTTCACAGCTATCTTTTACATGAACTGTTCCACAAGCACTCGACCACCACACCAAAAGTGCACTTATTTTGTCGACGTATTCGTTTTTTATTAACAATGCTTGATAAACAGGTTGAGGGGGTTTTACAGCCACCGAAATGAACTCTAAGGTACTATTTGTTTCTTTTAACTGCCGAGGTTTAACGGCGTCAGCAGCAAATGCATTGGTTTTTGAAGATGTCTGACATTTAAAAGCGGATGTTCTAATGTTGCAAGAGACCAACTGTTCTGCAGGAATCAATTTTGCTCGCTGGCCTTATGTTTTTTTCCATAATTACCGGACACATGTTGGTTCCGGAACTGCAATAGCATTTCATTCCCGGTTTCACTCTATATTACAGGATATTGTCGAGTCCCAGAGCCGCCTGGGAGTTTTTCAATGTATTTCGTTCTGCCTTCAGTCCAGTCGAATTCATCTATTAAATATTCATGTACCTCAAAATAATAATGAAGCTACTGATCTCCTGGTTCATGTTGCTGCCGTTCTTGCGAATATTCCTCCCTCAGACCTTATTCTTTTTGCTGGTGATTTTAACTGTCACTTCAACCTTACGTTGATAGAGATAATTCACATGAAAGCCGTCATTCTTTAGTTTCTCAGCTCTCTCAGATTGTCTTCAACTTTGACCTCCAAGATGCCTTCAGATATCTACACCCAACTGCACGAGAGTTTTCTTGGTTCCCCCTGTTCATTTAAATTGTGCTGCAGCCAGACTTGATCGATTTTATGTCTCCCGTTTTATTCGTTCATCTATTATTTCAGTCAATCACGCACCCTCTGTTTCTTCAGACCATAAACCAGTTATTCTTTCCCTCTGTTTTCAGTCTATTGGTATTCCACGGCCGAGTGTTTGGTCTTTAGGTGATTCGTGTCTTCAAGATCCTGATTTTAATACTGAAGTTGTTCTTATTATCACTCAGGCTGTTACTCAATTGTCTTTTGCTTCCGACCCAGCGGCCCTCGACAAAACAATCTATTGTAGCTTTTGCGAAGAAATATTTTTTTACTATCAGAACCCGGCGTAATATGACTGTGGACAGTCTCAGGCGCGCGCTTCAGCGAATCCCACGAAACTCCTCGAATTATGATCTCCTTGAAACGAAATTACGAGAATGTCTTCAAGCCTCTGTTTCAAATGTACCGACCCGTCTGAAATATTCATTTCTCAGATTCGAAGAAGTTCCTTTTCGCAGTCTCCGTTCCCTCGAGGTACGAAGGAAAAAATACCATTGTACAACTCACCCTCTCTGTAATGGCTCAGTAACTACTGACCCATATTTTATATGTAATCAAACTCATGCATATTATAGCCAACGTTTACAACCTACATTAACACAGCCAGCCTCTTCTGCACCACTTTTGCAAGACCTTCCGCAAGTTCCTGAATGCTATGTGTCTTCTATAAATGCTCAGTTCACCCCTCAAGAAATACGCAATTCGATTTACAGTTTAAATGATCGTTCCTCACCTGGAGAGAATGGGCTTTCCTTAAAATTCTACAAAATATTCCTTCCTTATCTCATGCCACTTCTCCTCAGTTGTTATACTTTCCTTTTTTCGTCTTCAAGTTCTTCCAATGCTTTCAGCTTTGCTCTGCTTCGCCTTATTCCTAAATCTGGCTATCTTGGTATTTTATCTAACTGGCGACCCATCTCTATACTTAATACTGACTATAAAATCTTTGCTAAACTACTCTCACTCCGTCTGAATCCTGTCCTATCCTATTTAATTCATCCTGACCAAACTTACACTGTTCCCACCCGCTCTATCGCTTCTACTATTACCACGATCGGTGATCTTAACACTCTCGCATCCCAGCTCGCAGAACCCCTTGCTATTTTTAATATTGATCAACGACAGGCTTTTGATTCCATTAACCATACTTATATCTTTACTGTCCTTCAACGCTTTGGATTCCCTCCCTTCTTCTGCCAGGTTCTTTCTAATCTGTATTCAAACATTTTTTTTTCGGGTTCGTACTTCGACTTTTATTACTTCTGCTATCCCTTATTCTAACGGTATCCGGCAGGGCTGTCCCCTGTCGGGTCAACTTTTGCACTCTGTTTTGAACCTCTTCTGATCTGTCTCCGTTTTCGACTTCTTTCTTCTGTCCCCCGTGGAGTTGTGTGCACCTGGCACCATCACACTGTCTTGACTGCACATGCCGATGTCTTGACGTTATTTTTACGAACAGAATCTTCTTTTGGAATCCTATTATCAACATATAACGAATATGCTATAATTTCTAGATCAGCCTTAAACACTGAAAAATGCTCAGGTTTATGGACTGGAGCGTGGGCGACCCGTGGCGACCTTCCGTGGGGGGCCCCGATGGTCTTCAAACGTAGTCAAATTTCTTGGTGTGCACTTCGGAAAACCGGAGGCGATTGCTGCTGCAGCATGAACCCCCCTCTTTCATCAAATTAATCGAAGACTTGCGCGTCTCCGTCAGCTCAAACCCTTTTTCATTTTTTAGTCGGGCACTGCTACTAAATGTGTTTGTGCAACCGAAATTGTTTCACAGCTGGATTGCTTACCTGCCGCCACCTTTCTTGCTGAATCATCTGCAGAGAACTTTTGTGGACTTCATTTGGAATATTATTCATTGGGTGCTTCGCTCCACGCTTTCTCTTCCGATTTCCTATGGTGGTCTCTCTTGCTGATATCACTCGAAAATTTCAAGCCTTCCATCTTCATAACTTAAGATTTTTTTCAACGCCTCTTTCTTCAACGCAAACCATTATCGATACTCTGTTCTTCCCCCGGAGTCCCCACCTTACAGTTCAAACTTTTCTGCGAATGGACCGGTTCCCATTCATTCCCAATAATTTCCCTGAACAAGTCTGAACTTACCCTTCGGCGCTCCCTGAATCCTGTCAGACTTCCCCTTCCACTACTAATGACCTCCTCGCAGAACCCCTCTTCTTCTCTGCTATCCACTCTTCTACCTCTTCGTACCTTCACTACTACTCATGGTTTGCCAGTGGAGTTGTGAAGGGTCTCTCAACTCGTTGACATTGATCACCGTTGGGAACTTCTTTCTCGCATTTCTCCCTTGTTTGCAGATACCCCTGTTCATCGTGCTCAACTTCGGCATATCCAGATTTGCATTCAGAGACTACCCACAACTTGCCAGTCAGAATGGACTTATTCAGAACTCATCAGCCTCACTCAGTCTCCCGTTCATTATTTATCTAAACGACCAGCCGTTTCTTCCACATCAAGTATCTGCTAAACTCATCTACAGGCATTTCATTACATATTTTACCGATCCAATGCCGATTCCCTCCGTGCCAGAGGCAGAAGTACCAGCAACATGGAGTGATCCACTAACAGCCTTGGCTACTCCAAAAGCAAGGGATATCCATTGGTTACATCTACATAGTCGCTTATTAACCCCACGCACCCTTCATAGTTTTCGGCATCTTACATCGTCACTGTGTTATTTTTGCAATACAGAGGGAGATGTATTTCACTCTTACTCGATGTGCTTGTTTTTACAGCCTTTGTTTTCATTGATGTTTCTTTTGCTTCAGAATGTTTGTGCTTCTTTACACACCATGTTTCATTACAAGGTTCTTCGCTCACGTCACCCGTCTGCTTCATCACACAATTCTTTGTGTTTTTCTCATATTGCAAGCAAAATATACAATTTATCAGTACTATCATATTAGTGTCGATTGTCCTACCCTTAGACGTTATAACGTGGCAAGACGTTTTCTATGTCGCAGATACCGTCAGTCTGTGACTGCGATATTGCAGATCGAGTATGATGCTGCAAAGACGAGTAACAGTCTAGACAGTTTTCATGCTAAGTGGTCCCCAAGTCATATCTGGTTTAATACGAATAATGATATTGTAACACTAACCGTGTAACGTCCACGACCTTTTTTTGTGGTCAGATCTCTGTCTGTATTGTACTGGAGCGTGGTTTTTTTTTTTTATATATATTTACGCAGGGTAGTTTCCCCACGAAGTGTTCGGCATAACCTCTTTCCCCATAAGTTACTGTTGGGTAATATGTCGTTTTATTTGACTACCTAGTTACGTTTCTCTGTTCAATTTCAAAAAGTTAGTGTCTCATGAATTGTTCTGCATCATTGAGTGTCACGTGAGAGTATCTTATGTTATAACGTTGCACCGTCATGTGTTGTTAAGGTTTTTTCCTAATCATTCACGTTTATAACTGAATTTTGTATTTATTGTTAGGGAAAATTGAATGCTTGAAATTGCTTGCACTGTCTAGCGATAGCATAATGGTCTTTTTTTCTGCATTATCGAACCCATAGAGGTTAATAAGAATTTTACTACGTCTGAAGTTCTTTCAGTTGTAGTATTTGTCTTTGCAAGCCTATTGTTATAGAGTGACAGACTAATTTAGCTATTTAGTTTTTGTCTAGCAAATAAGTACTTTGTATGAAAATGAAAGTTTCTTTAAGATAATGTAATGCTCATCTTTTGTAAAATCATGCAGTTTTCTGTACTTCTAATTTACGATTCTTCCCTTTGAATTTAGCAACATTTGCAATATGTCCTGTATATTGAATTTTTGTATTTATCACATCTGAATGAAGAGTCCTTTTTGTTTGTTTGTTGCATCTAATGCTACGAGATTTTTACTCATCTAATTTTTCCGCAAACTGTTGATGAAAAACGTCTGTGTTTATAGATTGAGAAGTAGATGATTTTTGTTTTGAAGTGAAACTGATTCGTTTGTATGTTTTTTTTTTTGTTGCGAATTATGTTGCTCATAGCCTTGTAACAAGAAAGATGACACCGAATTTTCGGGTGTAATGAGCACGTCTTTTGAATACGTTCTGACGCGAATTGAATTTATAGAACCTATTCAAAGTCAATGGAACCGGTATGGAAGGCAGTACTATCTGACGGAAGAAAGAAGTTTTTCAATCGGGTTTTTAATCCCGCAGATATTGCTGTAAACGGAATCGTGGGCTTACAACCTCTAGTTGCAGACTTGTGGCATAAAAAAAATTTAGAAATTATATGCAAAGAATTTCCCATCAAGAGCTGTATCCGGTGCAGAAAGAATTTTTAAAGTCGGAGTTTTAGAAGCAGAGATATCGGGGGAACCGCAATTTAGCTTTAAGCCCGCTAGCGGGAAATCTATGAATTACCTGAAAATTTTGAAATTATATGAAAAACATGTCACACCGGAAACTCTATTCAATAAAGAAATAATTTTTCAAATCGGACCATTAGAAGGAGATATATCTAAAAAAATAAGATATACGTCTACGCTCCCTGGCGGAGAAACCATGCAATATTTTAAAAAGAAAATATTCCGAAAAGGTTTGTTGACGTGAGTGGCATCGGTCCTCGAAATAATTTTTTCAATCCAGATTTTAGAAGCTCAGATTTTATGGCAAATATGTACATCAGAAGAAATAATGAACATTTACGCACCCTGGTGGCCAAAGTATTCTTTACCAAAAATTAAAAATTATATGCAAACGATTTCTCATCAGGAGCCGTACCGCTGAAGGAAAACGTTTTTCAAATCGGAGTTTTAGAAGAAGAGATATCGGGGAAAACGTAATTTACTTTTACGCCCCCTAGCGGAAAATCTATGCGTAACTTGAAAACGTAACTATACCTGAAATACTCTTCGACATAAATGGAATCGAAAGATAAAGAATTTTTTCAACCGGATGTTTAAAAGCAAATATATGGAATAAAATGTATTTTGAATTCGACATCATCTGCTGTTACGCCCTCTAACGGCGAAATTGCGCATCGTAAAAAAGAAAAAGAAAATGATCATCATTCGCATATTTTAAACTTCCCAATGCAAAAAGAATTTTTGAAATCGGAATAATAGTTGCAGAGTTATGGTGTCTACAGACGGACGGATCGACGGACAAACCGATAACATAAGCAAGATCTTTCTTTACAAAAGACGTGCTCAAAAATTGGTGTTGCTGTGAAACTCATTCTGAAACTTGATACGTGATCAAGAAAACAGCAAAAACCGAAATTAAGCATACAACACGTTGATCAATTAAAATTTTTGACTGTATCGCCATCATAATTAGGTGGAACAGCCTCAAAATTACTGCGGAGGGACTTTTTGACTCTCGCAGATGTGTTTGAAAATATGTGTAAAACAGTCAGTTAAGTTATGTCTTACAAATGAAAGACGACAGTTTCAATACATCCTGTAAGTAAGTGAGTAAAATTACACGTTCCCATAATACATTTGTTTGATTTCCATATAACCTAAGATACCCACCGCGAAGAGACTTTGAACGCCCTGTATACATATACTGTATTATAGTTCAAATCAGATTTATCCGGGTCGGATCGGGTCCAATTATGTGACGTCAGGGTCCGGGTCCAAAACATTTTATCCGTTTCCAACTCTGGTTCTTAACACTTAGCGACAGAATGACCCATCTGCCTTTCTTTTTTTTTATACGTGTCTCTCAGATAACCACGTTTACCCATGTTCATGGATTGCGATATACTTTTGGGAAGCCCTACTATTATTGCATGCGCTCGGTTTGGGTTCGCCCCACTCTGCGCGGGGGATGCCCATGTCAACTGCCCATCGCTAGAGATGGAAACGGGTCACGGGTCAAAATTTTCTTGCCCATCAAACGCGTGGGGTCAAGGTGTTCCCGACCCGATTTCGACCCGGTTTTAGTTGCGTTTTATTTTTGAAAAGAAAGATGAATATTTCAAAGAACCCTGTAGAAGTATTTGAAATAATACTTCAGAGCTGCAGAGTATGATCCAGGAACTTGCTGAGAAGTGTAAAGAAAATGGGATTAAAAATGAACTTTCAGAACACAGAACTGAAGTACAATGCTTTTACAAGGAATGAAGATTTATCAGTTGATGGAGAAAAAAAGCTGGAGATAACCAATTCCTACATTTACCTTGGGCAGCAGATATCAAGCGAGGGTCACATTGATGAAGAAATTAATTAGCGTACAAAACTTGGAGAGTTTTTGGAAGAAACAGTACAATTATTAAGAGCAATATGCCATTATGTCTTAAAAGAAAAGAGTTTGATTAATGCATCCTTCCAGTGCTTACGTACGGAGCAGAGACGTGGAACTTAACTAAAACAGACACACAAAGAATGCAGACAACTGAAAGAAGCATAGAGAGATGCATGCTTGGTGCAACCAAGAAAGATAAAAAGAGGAACTTGTGGATCAGGAAAATGACAAGAGTGGAAAATATCATAATCAGAGTAAAATCCTTGAAATGACAATGGGCTGGACATATTGCCAGGAGAACTGACCACCGATGAACAACCGAAATTTTAGACTGGATTCCAAGGGACAGGAAAAGACCCAGAAGAAGACCACGTGGGTGATGGGTGGGTGGAGATGACTGGCCCAAGACAGTCTGTTGTTGAAGGAACTTCAGTAGACCTTTATCCAGCAGTGGATTGATAATGATTGACAATCATGATGATATATTCGAATTTGCAGTTCAAAGCAGATTTATCCGGGTCGGGTCAGAGTCCAAAAATTTTGACCCGTTTCCAACTCTACCCATTACCCCTATCTCTAATGTTTTGTCTACTGAGTGTATATGAACATGTTAAATTTGAAAACATTATGTAAATTTTTTCCAGCAAATATGCGCCGAAGTAGCATTTTGCATTGCGGTGAAAACATGCCTCGAGCTGATTCTCTGTCCTTTTATCGTTTGATGAAAGTCGAACTCAAGTACGCAGTAAATCAAATGGCATTGGCAGAAACAATGCAATAACAATGAAAGAGATTGATTGCGACCCTACGGTAGGGATGGGGGGAGGGGGTGCAACAGCAGGGAAGCCAGAGGAGACAGAAAATTGAAACGTTGGGGGAAAAAAGAAAAGAAAAAGAAAGATGAAAACAAAAACCTACAGAATCGACTATGAAGGAGAGAAAGACAACTGTTGCAGGGTAATTGGAGCACTTTCCTTTCTTTTTTTATACGTATATGTCCTGGTATATTTTTTTAGCAGCACTGAATACTTTTCAATAAGACAGCCAAGCACATTCTTCCATTTTAAGCATAAATAATATTGGTGCACAAAACCGGTTGTTCACTGCTTTTTTTTCCGAAAATGACAGGCGACCGGGATGGAATAGTCCTTTGTTTGAAGGCTCGCGAAAGTTGGAACTACCCCAGGGGCGTCAATCAGCCCTTTCCGCAGTTAACAAAGCATCCCTGCCAGATGCATAATAATATCACTTTTGTAATGTGTCATCTTCCGTTGTTCTGCCACGCAGCTCGCTGGATAAGTGTCATTTTTAATGACTTGAAGATTGCTAATCCGGTATCGCATACCAGTAAATCGTCCTTCTTAGCAGCGTCAAGATACGAGCGATTCATAAATCTGCGCTTTTCACCGTATATTTGAGAAAGAATTATTACGATATGTGGGGTCATTTTTCTCGCTGTGGAACCACTGCTGCGATTAGTACATATTGAAAAAAAAAACATACCAGTCAAAGTACTTCGACATACACTGAGCATTAGGAACACCCCGCGTTTTACATATTCGGAGCGATGACGAACTACCACGTGATATCAACGTCAAATGCGGCTACTATAAACACACCTATACTCGCGGGCCGCCCCGGTGGCGCAGTGGTCTAAGGCGTTGGCCTCTGATCGTTCGTCCGTAAGGGGTCCGGGTTCGAATCCCGGTGAGGCATGGATGTTGTGTTTGTCTTACGGCACTGGTTCTCTCCCTTCCCTGGAACCAGTGACCCTAAATTAGGGACGGGCGACTGCTTATAGCCCATTGAGTTGCTCACGGTGGTCGTTAAACCTCCAATCAAAAAAAAAAAAAAAAATACTCGCGGATGGCTTAGTGGTCAGCTTTCGTGAACACTGGTCCCAACCATGTGGAAAATTTCACAATGTTATAGGGAATTAGGGAAAACAGACAAAATTCTAGGGATTTATGTATACTTTCGAAGGAAGTCCCTTTATTTAGAATTTTTGTTCAATATAAGTTTTTTTTTTAGCGAGTGCAGTCCAAGATTTTTAATATTTTTTTTTTTTTTTTTTTTTTTTTTTTTTTTTGATTGGAGGTTTAACGACCACCGTGAGCAACTCAAATGGGCTATAAGCAGTCGCCCGTCCCTAATTTAGGGTCACTGGTTCCAGGGAAGGGAAAGAGCCAGTGCCGTAAGACAAACACAACATCCATGCCTCACCGGGATTCTTAAGACCTGGTATTTTCCTTCGAATTTTAATTTAAAAAACAAAATATGGGAGAAAGAGGAAATTGATTGCATATTTGGCTCGGTAAGTTGCGAATTAAGTTCTATGTTCTTTTCCCAAAGAATGAAACATATCTGTATATTTTCGCTTCTCCAACCGTAGGTTGAAGAAGCGTATATGCTCCAGCTTTGTCTGTCTGCCCGACAACTCGCGTAAAAATGGTTCGATTTCGATGAAATATTAGTATGTGGTAGGGGACAACCTGGGGACGAACCCTATTGAAAATGGGCGAAAGTAAAGACATAGGAGCGGGATCCCATTCCATCACCCTTATGGGTAATAACTTACGTAAAAATGCTTCGATTGCGACAAAACTTTAACATGTTTTTTTCCGGAGATATACTGAACCGTTTCTGTTGGATATCATCGAAATGGGGTCAAAGGTCAGGGCACAGGAGCGAGATTTATACCACAGCCATTATCCTCATAACTTGACTAAAAATGCTTCTATTGCGACAAAACTTTAGTATGTTGTTTCGGAAATATACTGAACCAATTCTGTTTAATATCATCGAAATGGGGTCAAAGGTCAGAACACAGGAGCGAGATTTATTCCACAGCCATCATCCTCATAACTTGAGTAATAACTTAAATAGTGATTTCTGGTATGTTGGAAAATAATCAATGCATTGCATGATTTTTCTAACTTGTTTTTAAGTAGATTGCTTAATGTGCGATAGTCGGAAGTTTGTAGTCTTTTTCTTTTAATTCTAGTTTGTTTCCTTATTACGTACAATACCGTGCAAATTAATTGGGACAAGCTATTTTATTCTCAGAATTATAATGTGATCGCCAGTTGATGTCGGAAACCCACGTAAACCGGTTTTATCAGCTCTGAGGAGGTGTGACTGTTAGAACTTGATAGTAAGAATGTGATTTGACCGGTTTTAAACAGGAAATAGGCACTTCAGCTTCAGTTGTGAGCTTTCGTGTGTGACAGGTGGATGTTAGTTTTTGCTCTCTGTGAGTACGTGTTGCTTTCGTGAATTGAAAAATGGATATTTCCCCAAGGAAGTGTGCAAAAATAATTGCTCTGAAGGATCACACTTCTATGACAGTGAGAGATATCACTTCTGCTGTTGGTGTTGGCAAATCAAGTGTATCAAGACTGCTTACGCGATACAATGATCATCTCCAAAGAGGAGAGGTAAATGTAGAAGAAAACGAAAAGCAACTCCACGAACCGATAAATATCTAATCAGCAATAGTAAAATGATCAAACAAAAAAAAAAAAAAAAAAAAAAGAACAAGCACCGACCTTCAAAGAGATTTATTAGGTAGTGGTTGTGATGTTAGTGATTCAACTGTACGCCGTAGGCTTCTGGAAGTTGGCCGGAAGGCAAGAAGACCAACGAAAAAACAATATTTGAATGCGAAAATGAAGATAAAACGTTTAGCATGGGCCAAAAAGTCTAAATCATGGACTGCTGACGACTGGAAAAAGGTAATTTTCCGTGATGAAACTTATTTATTTGTGCAGGGTTACCAAGGAAATGTCGTTAGACGAGGCAACTGTGAACCCTTAAGACTTGAGCATGTCAAACAAACTGTAAAACACCCTCTGAAACAGATGCAGGAAGCTTAGTTCCTGTTTAAGATATGATGGCCGCCCCGGCGGCGCAGTTTTTTTTCTTTTTTTTTTTTTTTTGATTGGAGGTTTAAAGACCACCGTGAGCAACTCAATGGGCTATAAGCAGTCGCCCGTCCCTAATTTAGGGTCACTGGTTCCAGGGAAGAGAAAGAGCCAGTGCCGTAAGACAAACACAACATCCATGCCTCACCGGGATTAGAACCGGGACCCCTTTCGTACGAATGATCAGAGGCCAGTGCCTTAGACCACTGCGCCACCGGGGCGGCCCGGTGGCGCAGTGGTCTAAGAATTCGTTATGATTCCATCCTTGCAGACCACGTACACGCATCATGCTGATTGTCTTCCCTGGAGCGGATGGGATCTTCCAGCACGACAATACGACGTGTCACACAGCTAGAAATGTCCGAGAGCGGTTGGAAAAGCACGATGAAGACTTCAAAATACTTCCCTGGCCTCCTAATTCCCCAGACGTAAACCCAACTGAGCATCTATGAGATCACCTCAATCCTGTTGTTCGCTCTATGGAACCTCCACTACGTAGCTGTCAGATGTACTGCAGTCAGCATGGCTCCACATACCTGTGAACACCTTCCAGCACCTAACTGAGTCACTCCCAGCCCGTCTAGCTGCTGTCAGCACTGCACACGGCGGTTACTCTGGATACTAGCTGGTGGTCACCATACTGTGACTCGACCGTGTATATATAGAATGAAAATATTACAGAACAAAAATACAAAATTTCCAAACAAGTAAAAAACTGGAACAGGTTGCCGCCATCAGGAGAGCATCAACCTGTGGGAGTGGCCTTTCTAGTACCAACAAAGCGACAAGGCAACCTGTTCCAGTTTTTTACTTGTTTGGAAATTTTGTATTTTTGTTCTGTAATATTTTCATTCTATATAAGCTTCTACATGAGGTTTAGCTGCCTTCGGCGCTTCTCATGGTATTAGCCTTTTTGGTCTATTTTTCTTGTGTTAAATAATTTATTTATAAAGTTATTTTTTTGTTTTATTTATGTATTATCTATATATATATATAGTCTAATACTTGGTAGGTACCCCCACGGGAGCGCAGGACTGCAGAAATACGACGGGGCATGGCCTCCACTAGCTTCTGGAAATATGCTGTAGTGCCTCTCGTTTTGAATTTCTCCACTTTTGCTTGCGTTCATTCTGCGAATTCCGCGGCATTATCGAAAATGTTAACATATTCACACGAAAACAATTCTTAAATGTTCAGTTCAAACCACTGCGAAATGTTCTTAGTATATTTGAATAGATCTCGTCGAGAGCTTTGAAACAGTACCACGCACAGTCGTGTTGCACTTTCGGTTGCCGAGGCAGACTGAGTCAAACGCGGCAGCACACCCAAAAAAAGGGGAGCGCCGCGCGCACCATGTATTGCGCAGTACGCGAATTGTATTCCATGCTTTTTGCGAATATGCTAACACGATTAGTGTGCGGCATGTATTCTTAACGCTATAATGAATTCAAGTGGGACCTATTTTTGTCATAGGCGGTCGGCCGCAAGTCGTCCCATACTATCCGCGGAGTTGGAAGTAGTCCTACATCAAAATTTGTAAAACTCTAGTTCAGATGACGCTGCAAATAATACAAGAAGCCAGCTTCTTCTCTGTCAGTTTACACAAAAGATCGCTTTACCGGTAAAGAAAGTTTCCTCATGTATATTGCAATACGAAAATAGGGCAACGGCAGCAGAATAAAACTTCGGTAGATAAATTCGGACATGAGAACAGAAGCCAGCGTGGAAACACTCTCGTAGAGTTTGCAGAGTAAAAAAGGTTTTTCATCATGAACTCCTTTTTCAAGTAAAAAACCACGTAGGAAATGGACATGGAAGCATCCCGATGGAATGACATGTGAAATTGATTTTTATTATGCCAAAAAGAAGTCAATGGTTTCACAGAATAAATGCTTTTCAAACCAGTCACGAGATATCTCAATCGATTCTTTTTTATTTGACAAAGGAAGGTTACACATTTCTACATCACACGTGATCGTGTCACGAAGCCGTTCTATGTATTCATCAGGAGATGGAAAATGCTGACTTATAAGAGGTCGGTGAGTGCTGACCTGGACGATTATTTGCTCTTCAGTGTCATTAAAGTTTCCAACCGTTTGCTCATTTTCTGACAATAATGAATCCACTTGTGGAAATTGGTCAGAGCTCGGTTTGCTGATTTTGTTGACATGAAAATCGGTTCACCGTGCGACTAAATATGTTTGCTAACTTATCGAGTACCCCCGGTATTAGTTTCGCGTACCCCCAAGGGGCGCCTGTACCAGAGATGGAAACAGGTAGCGGGTCCAACGGGTCGGGTCAAGGTGTTTCTGACCCGATTTTGACCCCGTTTTATTTTCGAAAAGAGAAAAATATATTCCAAAGAAAAATGCGCATTGTGGAATTCTGTAGTCGATACTGGTGCCCACGGAGTGAATAATGATTTGCCATGCAAAAATATTGCCGTCTCTTTCTTAAAGCAACGAAGATTTCCACCGACACCATATCGTAAAAAGATACTTCCTTTGCGTTCTTTTACAGTGCGATTGTCCAGGGCAAGTTACACGCAAACGCCATTCGCCTGTTTCTCAGCTGATTCACTCTCTCCGTGCGAAGTTCATTGTATGACTAAGAGTTACTTTTCACATCGCATCTTTTACATTGAGCATTCAGAGGTTTTCGATTGATGTGCTAACACCCCGTTCCCATGACATGACATGTCATGGCGAAATTAAGTCCTTATTGGTTAATATGGATGGATTAAATATTAAGGAGGTTGAGAAAGGCGTCGAGGCAAACAAATACGTGCTTGTTGAAAACCACGAGGGGAAGAGTTAATGCTGGAAATTGTTTCGTCTCATTAAGGACCGGTGAATAATTCTATGTTGTTTGGTCTTGCTTGTTGTTCAAAATATGGAAAGTGTATAATTACGAAGTAAGATGTCGTCGGTGTAATAAAAGATTATGGAACCAAAAATCTAACGGACCATGTGAAAGTATGCGCACCTCCATCAAAGCGTGGAAAGAGTGAACAATCTAAATACATCAAAAGTACATTTCGTAAATAATGATTCCCATTTGTAATATACTCCATGGTCACGGTCATAGTCAGCCATTACATCTGGATTACGCAAAATAGTGGCACTAAAATTTAGCAAGTAACCAAATTTTATTATTAAAAAAGGATTTCAGTTATTAAATATCAAGCAGTTATTGAGATGAATATATATATTGCGTTTATATGTATATATGTATAAATTGAGTTTCGAATTTATAGTTCAAAGCAGATTTTTCCGGGTCAGTTACGGATCCGGTCGGGTCCGGGTCCGAAATGTTTGACCCGTTTCCAACTCTGGCCCGTACCACACTTTGAGAGAACTACTGCTCCAAAGGGTTATTTTATTTTCTGGAATTAGTCAAAATCATAGGAGCTGATTTCCGGTGAATATAGTGGATGTTCCAAAATTTCCGCTGCGAGTTTCCCCAGAACGTCTTTTTTTTTTTTTTTTTTTTTTTGGATTGAAGGTTTAAATGATTTATTGAACCTTGTGGTACAAAGACATAAACAGGAGACAGAAATTACATAGCAACAAGTACAAATCATACATGGTGTACAGCATGCCAAAGGATCAATGTACACAGATATAGGCCAGTGTTGATCATGTAACACATTGTGAACATGTATATATCAAACATGAATTTTACAGTATGCTAAATGACCAATGCACACAGAGAGCCAGTGTTGATCAAGTAACACATTGAGAGCCAGTGCCGATTGACAAACACAAACATCCATGCCTCACCGGGTTCGAACCCAGACCCCTCTCGGACGAATGATCATAAGCTAGCGCTTAGACCACTGCGCCACCGGGGCGGCCTACAACGTCTTCACTGTTCATCGGTCATTGAAATCTCGTTCCTGCTTCATCGTCAAAATGACGTACAAAGGCCGTTCCATAAAAACTGAGAGTATTTTTTTGAGTTGGCAACAGTGCGAAGGAGAAAAATAACTACGTAGACGACTAACTGAATTAAGGAAGTATCTATGGCAACAGTTATTAGCCGTGGCAGACGATTCTGGTTTTGTTATTGCGCAGTTGTTTAAGGCACGTCCGCATTTCGCCATGCAGCTATGAAGGTGAATGATTCAGAGTTAGGATGTGAAATGCGTTGTGCGATAAAATTTTGCTATCGTTTAAGTGAAACGGCACCAGAAAAAGATGATGCAATGAAAAAACCTTGCAAAGATATACACTGGCGTGCAAAAATTAAGGATGAGACGGATTTTCGAATGTAACGTCGTGCAGAAGTGCTCCACATCGACTCAAATCATACCATAAGATCCCCAAGATGTAAGAAGATGGGACAAGTGAGCAAAACCGTTCAAACAAGGAATCCAAAGGATACAAAGGCACTTTATTGAAAAGGTAGCTTCGAGCACAACTAGACAGAAGACAGAAACGTTCATGTGACAGGCGGCTACCAAGAAAAATCCGGTCTTTGGTAGGGGATATGATAATCCCTGACTGCGTTGCAGGATTTATAACGTCTGCCCATGCTGAGGATGAGGTTGTCAAGCAGCTGTTGAGGCATCGCGGCCCATTTCTCTTGTAGCGCCAATCGCAGCTGCGGAATCGTTGCTGGCGGTTGGTGACGTGCTGCCAAGCATCTCCCGAGAAGGTCCCACACGTGTTCGATTGGATTTAGGTCCGGGGACCTTGCGGGCCAATCCATGAGTTGAATATCTTCACTCTCCAACAGCTCTGCGACAGCCACTGTACGGTGAGGTGTAGCTTTGTCGTCCATTAAGAGAAACTCAGGACCCACAGCACCTCTAAACAGACACACGTGAGGCAGGAGAACCTCGGTACAATAGCGGACACCACTGACTGAACCTCCTTGGAAGATGTGGAGGTCAGTACGGCTACCAAGCATGATACGCCCCAAACGAGAACTCCGCCACCTCCAAACCGGTCCCTTTCGATGATGTTGGAGGTGTGATTGCGTGCTCCCTGCTCTCTCCAGATGTGTATACGTCCAGAATCGCTCGTCAGACTAAATCGGCTGTTATCCATAAAATCCATAAAGAGAACTCTACCCCATTGGTGATGTGTCCAGTTCTTGTGTTCCTGGCACCACAGAAACCGCCGTCTGCGATGAGCAGGCTTTAATGGCACACACCGTACTGGTCGTCGTGCAAATAGACCACTTTTGTGTAGCCTCCTGGTCACGGTAAAACGCGATGACGGACGTCCAGTTGTCTGTTGCATGTGCCTTGCGATTTCTCCCGCTGTCTGCCGTCTGTCTCTTCTCGCCTGTAGGACAATATACCGGTCGTCCGCCGCCGTGGTTGCTCGCGGACGACCACTGCTATACTCTCGGATAGCTGTTCCTGCCGTTTGAAATGCTCTCCAAGCTCGTGAAACGATGCTGTGAGCGATCCCGAACTCCTCAGCCACACTAGTCACACTTCGACCTTCTTCCAACTTCCCAATGACGCGACATCGGGTAAAGTCATCCAGATGTCTTCTACCGGATTGCCTGTCGGCCATATCACACGGTGGCAGCAACTCGACGTCGTTCAAACCGATGCACACCGTGCAATAGCTTTCACCGCATTGCTAAGCGTACACCGCCCGTGTGCTTTTATACCCTTCCGACACCCCCCACGTCATGCTGCATATATGCGCATGCCCTACCGTACCTGACCCTAGTCTATCTCCTGAGTGGTCTTTCGGTCCGTTCTGCGGGCTCGTTGCGCTGTTATTCTAATGTCTCCTCTTCGTTCTTAATTTTTGCACACCAGTGTATATTCGGGTGAGTTAATGATTTTTAGATGGACCATGATTTCAAAAAGGGCGTTTGTTGGCAGGACTGGTCGACCATAAAGTGTTGTTACGGAGCGTATTGTTAACACTGTTTGGCCAATCCTGCAAGAAGATCGACGAATGCCGTGTGAAGACATAGCGGCAACAACTAATATTTCAGAAACGTCGGCATCCCGCATTCTACGCGACAAAATGTTGCTGCATCATGTTAGTTCCAGATGGGTACCTCATCACCTGACGAAAGAACAATTATTAGATAGAGTTCAGGTGTGTCATGAGTGGAAACAAATGATTGCAAAGGATCCAAGCTTTCTAAACAAAGTAATAACTGCCGATGAAACATGGGTCCACTATTTCGACCCCATCACGAAGCGCGCAGCGAGTGTCTGGAAACACACAGGCTCGCCTCCTCCTCCAAAAAAAAAAAAAAACAGCTGGAAAGGGTGATGATGATGATAATTTTCTTTGATCATAAAAGTGCAGTCAACCAGCATGCCGTTTCTCCCTAAATTACTGTCAATGCTGAATTTCAATCTTGAAGCTTCTGCGACGATATGTAAGCACTCTATTGTGAGCACTCGGCGGAGTTGCTCACAATAGAGTGCAGCGTTGATGGTCGGATTCCTCGGCAGCATTTCTCAGTGAATAATGCCTTCTATGCAGAGCCGGTTCAACCATTAGGCGAACTAGGCAGCTGCGTAGGGCACCAAAATTTGAGGGGCGCTAAGACTTTTTTTTTTTAAATTTTTAGATTGGAGGTTTAACGACCACCGTGAGCAACTCAATGGGCATGAAGCAGTCGCCCGTCCCTAATTTAGGGTCACTGGTTCCAGGGAAGGGAGAAAGCCAGTGCCATAAGACAAACACAACATCGATGCCTCACCCCTGGGATTCGAACCCGGACCCCTTTCGGACGAATGATCAGAAACCATCGCTTTAGACTACTGCGCCACCAGGGCGGCAAACGCGAAGATTTAGAGTTGATGAAATCAAGCGAGTTATTAAATGAGAAACGAAAATTAAAAACAAAAGACACTTTTATTTTCTGTTGTCCATTCGATATAACTTGCGTATTCTTACTCGTTAAGAAACTGAGACCTGCTTTTATGGAATGGGTAAAGTCTTATAGACTCGGTTTTTTATGTTGTCCATTCGATATACTGTAAGTTGTGAATTCTTATTCATTGAGAAACGGAGACCTGTTCTTATAGAATGGGTAAGTCAGCTTGCAGTATATCCCCTCCCCCCTTACCACGAAAGTGCGCATCTGTCGAAAAACTGCCATAAACCAACCTTGTCTCCATGCAGCAGGCAAGTCAGGCGATGCCTGAGGGCGGCACAAGATTTTTTCTAAGAAAATGGATTCTGTATTATCCGGCTTTCAATGGAAATATCTAGACTGTCCACTTCTTCTATCACAAAGCGTAGCAATGCTCATCATCTAAAGTTCTTTGGGAGGAAGGGGGATTAACGACCAACGTGATGATGTGTAGAGGATTTTAGGAAGGGAGTATCTGACCCCAGGTCTTAAACAACCCTTAGAAGTAGGAAGCTAGGAGATTTGGGATAGAGTGCCCGATAGGAAAGTGACACGGAAGTGAAGTATAAAGGGGGAGGAAGACTCCCTTATTTATTACCGGGGTAAACGGCTTAACGTGCCTATTTTCGGGGTTCGACGGCTTAACGTGCCTATCCGACGCACGGCGGATATTTAGTGGATCGAGCGTTCGTACCTGCCTGGGATCGAACCCGAGGTCCTTTCAGTGGTAGTCACGAACGTTACCCACTAGGCCACCCGCGGCCCTAACGACCAACGTGAGCAACTCGATGGCTATAAGCAGTCTCCCTTCCCTAATTTAGGCCTACTTGTTCCACTGAAGAGAAAGAGCCAGTGCGGTAAGACGGGCACAACATACACGTCTTGCTGGGTTCGAACCCATCTCGGACAAATTGTCAAAAGACCACTGCGTTACCGAAGCAGCTTGCCTAAAGGTTAGTAGTTCTAGTAATAACAGGGGCAAGAGTAAGAGATCTGCAGATTCATTCCGCTAGAATTATTCTCTCTTTTTTTTTTTTTTCCCTCTCTCCATCGGAGGATGCAGGAGGAAAAAACCTTGTTGGTTTATTGGGTTACATGCATTATCGATTGAATAAAAAATTGCCCGTGACATACATTTGAAGACACCTGTTGGTAATTTTGCGAAAAATAGAGCACGCAAAATGAAATTTCATTTTCATTGGACCGGTAAATAAATGAAAGTAGTTTCCATTAGTTTCTTTCTATTTAATTTACATTGTATTTTTGCATCTTGAAATAATTATTGAATAAATGCATTATGTTTGGCCACACAAAGAATCAAAAATTTTGGAGGCGCAAGACTGATGGCCTGACTAGGGCGCCAAACACCCTAGCACCGGCCCTGCTTCTATGTCCCACTAGACGCACAACATGATCTTCGCAGGATGAAGGTCATGTTTTGAACGTGGTGTGGGCGTCTTTTTTGGGCTTAACCATTCCCTCCGATGCCTGAAATTCACGTACAGGCACCACTTTTCATCTCCAGTAACAATACGTGACAGAAAGGGTTTGTGTTGCTGAGAACATTCGCGATAACGGCCGTGCAAGGAACCACATATGGCAACATGGTGATTCTTGTTGTCCTCGGTGAGAGTGTGAGGCACGCAAGACCCCAATTTCTGAACTTTTCCCAGGCGTTCCAGGTGTTGCACCACGGTGGCCTGAGCACAGTTCATCTCAGTATCCAATTCGCGTGTGGTTTGACGCGGATCCAAGTGGATGAGATGGTTCAAACGTTCATCATCAAAGTGAGATGGATCACCTGAGCGTGGAGAGTCGTTGAGGTCAAAATTGCCATCTCGGAACTGCTCAAACCATTTCCGGGCTGTCCTCGGAGCTAATAGCATCATCCCCATACACAGCACAAATTTGTCGAGTAACCTCGGCTGCTGGCGGCGGCGGCGGCATCTAAGAGACCGATTTAAAAATCTATTTCTTTGTTGGAGAGTGTTTCCGCTGCGAAATGTTTCTCATATAATTTCAAATTTTTCTTAACGCAAAAGTCTGCCTCCAGAGGGCGTAAGTTCACATTTCCGTTTACAGCAATATCTTCGGGACTAAAAACCCTATTGAAAAACTTCTTCGGTCAGATATAACTAACTATGCAAGCTTTGTGTGCGTATTTTCTTCTCAAAATAATGCACAATTTCGCCTCTATTGGGCGCAAGTGTTTAATCTGTTTTTCTCAGTATATCTGCTTATACATCTGCAATTAAAAAAATTCTTTCAACACCGGATGCCATTTACCCTGTAGAACACTTCAGGCTAGTGTATGAGAAATTTTGCAGTTCACATTTCTGTCGGTAGGTGATGCTTTTGCACTTCAGTTTGCAGCTGTATCCCCGCTTCTAAAATCCCTATTGAGAAATTTTATTTTTACTGTATGCCATTCGCTACAATAGAGATGTGGAGCATTATCCTCTTTAAATAATGCAAATATATCTCGCTAGGGGCGTAAATGTCGAAACTGTATTTTCGCTATCTGTGCTTCGGGGTGATATCTTTGAAAAGTTCTTTTTCCTTAGCATAGCTTTTTCCGTGGAGAATATCTTTCCCCTATTGTCAACTTTTTCATTACGCAAAAATTCTTCCGCTAGCAGGTCTAGACTTACATCGTGTTTGCTTCTCTATTTCTTCTTTTAACTGTTCGATTTGAAAAATTCTTTGTCTCTGATACCTTCCTGGCGCTATCTATGAGTAACTTTTTGTGCGCCATTTCTTAATTTTCGTAACATGCTTTTTAGCCCCTGGTGAAACTAAGTAGCTGTTTCTACGTATTTCTGGATGTTTTATCGATTGTATTAATAGGAACCAGTTGATTGCTTTCCTAACCGGTTCCATTTATTTTGAACAGCTTTGGTAAATTTAATTCGCGTCAGAATTGATTCCAAAGTCGTGCTCATTACAACCGGAAATTCGGTGTCATCTTTCTTGTTTTATTTTGTAAAATTAAAGTACAATGAGAAGAAAAGAAATTTAATGTTTCAGGGATCGAGACATTCTATGCTTACATCAAGGGAACAGATTAGTTAATTAAAATCACTTTTAAACGCAGATGTTATTCTTGAAATTTATGTAGCTTTTCCAGCTTCAGTGTTATGTTTCGGATCTCGACAATATAAAAGTTTCTTCCAACAAATTTGCCGCTCCTTTTGCTTTGCCATTTCCCTTTCGTTCAGCATCAAGTTGACAGAATTCCTACACGTTGCAAAGGTGAGGTGTGGGCATTGAATGGGATTTTTTTTGTCTGCCCAGGGGGGTACTTAGTGGGTCATAAATCTTGACCTCACTCCTGGATCTATCCACGAGTGAAAGTTCAGAGGTTAGGTTTTGTGGAAGAGAACCGGGCAAAGAGTAGAGTTTAAAACTAACAAAAGAGTCAGCATGAAAGGAGGAGTAGTATGTTTGCAAAACCAGCAGGATCAAAGTCTCTCTAGGAAGAAAAAACAAAAAAAAATGCACAGCGGAAACTCGCAGTCATCCTTTTTACTGCATTCGCCAAATCACATTGCTGTACATCATTGTCGGATGAAACTTTTGCTGGGGCCAGAGGCGAAATCTCATAGCTGGGCCCGGAGCAAAATAAATGTGATATTTTAATGAAGTCTTTAAGTTAAGAATGTCCTCCGTAAAGAACAAACACACGAAAACTATCACAAAGAAAAAAATATTACCTCAAATAAGAATTTACTTTGAACTTAAGAAAAATGCAATGATATGGAAATTTCAAAGAGCGGGTCAAAAATGTTAAAATCTACGATTTTCTTTCCGAGGAGAGGAGTTCACGTTGCACATTGGGGCCGTCCATAAAGTACGTCCGAGGTTACAGGGGGGGGGTTCCTAACAACCGGACCAAATGTGACATGGGGAGGAGGTTTAGTAATTCGGACGTCCAGCGGCAAAAATATAGTGGATGGCATTTCTTCGTTTTGCTATCTCTTTTTTCTTTTTTTAATAGTTAAAAAAGGTATGAAATATTTCAGATTTTTGATGATATTTAGCTAAATCAGAATATTTAGTTTTCGTATTTGTACTACCAAATCTATCGTGCTTTGTTGATGGTATGATCGGGAGCGTTGCAACCTTGAATGCGTGCGTTCATTTGTAGATCTTTATTTCAGAATGATAACGTTCGGGTAGCATTAGGAAATAAATTAATGCCTAAATAACAAATATTTTCTGAAGCCAACTTCTAAATATATGGAAAATTCCTTTGAATAATTGCATGTTTTCTTTCTGTTTCTCAACGGACTTCTAAAAGCAGTCGTCAAAGATGAAGGGGTTGCAGGAATTAAGACGTACTTTTTAGGGGAGAGGTGCCAACAATCGGACAAAATGTGACATGGGGGAGTCTAAAAGTAGTAAATATCGCGGACGTACTTCATGGACAGCCCCATTGCAGTTCTTGTATAAATACACGCTAAGAAAATGATAAAAAGATAAATTCAATAAATCTCCGTAACAGATGTTTATGGAACGCAAAAAGGAACCCTCTAAAATAAATTCGTATGAATAGTTTTTTTTCCTGATACATGTTTTAGTGAGTGCTTTACTGCTTTTTTACGCTTTCCAACCGTAGGTTAAAAAAGCGTATACACAGTGCGTCAAAGAATTTTTAAGACTGACGCTAGATTTCAGCCTACGGTGACGCCACCAGTGTAATCGCGAATGCGTTATAAACCGTGACCATCTGCTTGCTTTCTGCCAAAAGTACTGCGCAGTTGTTAAAGTAACTCAAACGAAACGGGCGTTCATTAGAGAAGTAAAATTTTTTTCATGTTGAATTATTAAGATGGAACAAAGGGCTGTTATTAAATTTAACGCAAAACTTGGTAAAAGTGCCTCGGAAACGTACCAAATGATGAAACAAGTTTACGGTGAGTTTTGTTTAAGTAGATCAAATGTTTTCCTGTGGCACAAACGTTTTTTGGACGGAAGAGAGACGCTAGAAGATGATAAGCAAACCGGAAGATCAAGTTCATCTAGGACACCTGAGATTATTGAAAAAGTGCGTGATTTCGTGGCAAACAATCGATGTGCGTCACTAAGAATGATGGAAGTGTCTTTAAACATCAACAAAGAAACTATTCGAACCATCCTGCATGAAGATTTGGGCAAAACAAAAGTCTGTGCTAAATTTGTTGCACACACGTTAACCAATGAACAAAAAACAAGAAGTGCACATTGCACAGACATGATTTAAGCCGCTGAAAATGATTCAAACTTCTTAAAATCGATTGTTACAGGTGATGAAACATGGTGTTTTCAATATGATCCTAAAACAAAGCGACAAAGTGCGGAATGGAAGTCAAAAAAACTCTCCACGAGCCAAAAAAAAAAAAAAACAAGAAAAGTTCCATTGAAAATCAAAACAATGCTCATAACATTCTTCGATAGTAAGGGTATTTATTATCCACAAAGAATTTGTTCCAAGTGGACAAACAATTACTGGTGAGTTTTATTTAAAGGTTTTGAGGCGTTTGATGGGCGGAATTCGTCTCATTCGTCCAGCATATCGAGATGAAAGCAGTTGGTGTTTGTTGCACGATAATGCACCCAGTCACACCTCACTTCTTGTTCGTAGATTTTTTGGCGAAAAATAACGTCTGTGTGTGTTGAATCATCCACCGTATTCACCTGATTTAGCACCCTGCGACTTCTCTTTGTTCCCAAAACTTAAAGTGACGTTAAAAAGGTGTTTTTTTTTTTTTATATTTCGACCATACAAACAGCTTCGACGCGTGCTTTGGAGGCAATTCCGCAAAGTGAACTGGAACAGGCATTCGAATCATTATTAAATCGCTGTAACAAGTGTATTGAAGCCGGAGGGACTTATTTTGAATAACAAACCAAAACAAATTATAATTTCTTGTTTCTATTTCATTTTACAGACCCAGTCTTAAAAATTCTTTGACGCACTGTGTATGCTCCAGCTTTGTCCGTCCGTCCGTCTGTCTATCTGTTCGTCTGTCCATCCGCACGATAACTCGCGTAAAAATGGTTCGATTTCGGTGAAATTTCAGTATGCGGTAGGGGACCACCTGGGGACAAACCCTACTGAAAATGGGTGAAATGGGGTCAAAGTTCAGGACATGGAGCGGGATCCCGTATGCCCCTTATGATCCCTTATGTCCCTTAAAGGAGCAGGATCCCGGGATCCCTATTACCACACCTCCGGTAGTACGGTGGTCGCGGAATACTTAATCATTGTCTAACTGGATAAACAGTGAAGTTGCGTCCTCATAAATTTAAGGAACCCAATCTCGAAGTTTACGGACGTCGCGTTGTGTTTCACATAGGTTCGTTACGAGGTATTCGTAAAAAACCTATATGCCGCAAATTGTGAATTAGAGAAAAATACACAGCCTAGAAAAGCTAGCTACACCAGGTTAAGTAATTAACAATGTTTATTAAAAGAAAAGTATGTGAATTAAGCAATTACAGCCTTCAGGTGGAGGCCAAATAAAAGTTACTTTAAATTAAAAGAATAAAATTAGCCATTTTGACTGGTCCACTGCTGCGCAAGCCTGTTACACCCCTGAGCTTAATTTTAAAATAAATCCCTCAATCTATCTCTAGGAGGCATAGCGACCATGCATATGTATATACACTGCTGGCCACTTAAAATGCAACACCAAGAAGGACACGAGATAGCAAAGCCAGATTTACTGGACACATAACAACAGTACAAAGATGAAATGATTGAGCTTACAGGCCCGTGCGACTTGCGAAACACGCAGACATCAATAGTTCGTGCGGCCCCCATGGCTGGCAATAACGGTCGCTACACGCCGCGGCATCAAACGAAAGAGGCTTTGGATGTGGGCTTGGGGTATGTCGGTCCAGGCTGCTTCCACACATTGCCACAGGTCGCCACGGGTGGTGCTTGCCGGGCCGCTCGGTTGCCGATCAGCGACCAGACTTGTTCGATGGGCGATATATCGGGAGAACAGGCAGGCCACGGCAGCAGTGACACCTGGTGGGCCGTGAAGAATTGTTGCACGATGCATGCCACGTGCGGGCGGGCATTGTCCTTTTGAAGCGTGGCCACTGGCAGGTCCTGCAGGTAAGGGAGGACTACAGGCTCCAAAACGTCGAAGATGTAGCTGTGGCTGTTGAGTGTACCGGCGATGCGTATCAGAAGGGTGCGGGTGTCATATCCAATTGCGCCCCAAACCATAACGCCAGGCCACGGACCGGTATGGCGATGCATAATGCAGGCGTAATACAGTCTCTCGCCGCGGTGCCACCACACGCGGATCCGACCATCGTGGTGTTGCAGGTAGAAGCGGGATTCGTCGGAGAAGACAATGTCGTGCCATTCCGCAGTCCAGGTGCAGCATTCAACGGCCCACCGCCGCCGCACTCGCCGGTGGTGTAACGTCAATGGTAATCGTAGCAATGGGCACCGTGCGACAAATCCCCGCTCCTGCAGACGACGTCGAACGGTACGTGCTGACGCAGGTTGTTGCGCAACACACCCTAATTCCTGCGCTAACGTTCGTGATGTGGCGGTGCGAGCCGTCAATGCCCGCCGCACAACATGCCGGTCCTCTCGTTCGGTGGTGTGCCGCGGCTGCGGAAATCGCTCACGTCGGTCCGTCCGTCCCTCCTACACCCACCGAATCCATACTTGCCTCACTGTGGCTAGATGTCGACCCACACGGGCGCCGATATCTCGGTACGATAACTGGGAGTTAGGGACCGACGGGTGTTGGCCAAAGAAATTCGGAAGAACCGCACCAAATCGATGGGCCACATCCGCGAGGAGTTTCGACGGGTATCCGGGAGTGTTCTTTCGATGAATATCATCCGTAAGGAAGCCCATATCCTTGGTTATCATGGACGTGCTGCCGCCCACAAGCCTTTGATCACCAAGTCCAATAGCGCTGCTCGGCTAACGTGGTGCAAAGAACGTCGACAGTGGACCGTTGAAAAGTGGAAACAGGTTCTCTGGAGCGACGAATCAAGGTTCACCCTCTACCGTTCGAATGCCAGGGTCTGGGTTTGGCGTCTGCCTGGAGAACGCCTCCTGCCGGAATGTATTGTGCCAACTGTGAAGTTCGGCGGCGGTGGAATTATGCTATGGGGGTATTTCTCCTGGTATGGCACGGGACCCTTGGTCGCAATTCCTGGTAGACTCAACGCCGTGACCTACTGCACCATTTTAGATGACCATGCGCTTCCTACGTTGTGGCAGTTTTATGGGGTGGACCCATGCTACTTTCAGGATGACAATGCCACCTGTCATGTTGCGAGGTCCACCATGGCTTGGTATGGTGACAATGGGGTTAATCGAATGGACTGGCCTGCGCAGAGCCCGGACCTTAAACCTATCGAGCACCTCTGGGACGAGTTGGAGCGTCGACTTAAGGGGTTCCCCCACCGTCCGAAATCGGTGAAGGAACTGACCTGTCTTCTCCAAGCCGAGTGGAAGAAAATACCGCTAGCCGTCGTACATCGCCTGGTTGAGAGTATGCCCCGGAGGGTCGCAGCTGTAATCGCCGCTCGTGGAGGCCCCACCAACTATTGAAGGTGAATAAACTTCGTTTTCCTTTGCTATCACAAGTGTCCAATTACTTGTTGGTAGATATAGTGTATTTACGTCCCTTTAATTTCCCACGTGATAGGGACGTGCCTTTAGCCCTCTTAGAGCTTTCCGCCTGGGGCCTGGATTGGTCAGCTTTTTCCTATAAACTTTAAAATAATTTGTATGACGCACCTCTCATACTGATATTACATTTGGTTTAAGGAAAATTTCATGCCGCTTTATTTCACGACTGGTCGTAGCTTTTTTCATTAAATCAACTGTTTCTGGAGCCATTTTACCCAAACGATAGCAAAATTTTTACCGCGCAACGCATTCTTTTTTTTATTGGAGGTTTAACGACCACCGTGAGTAACTAAATGGGCTATAAGCTGTCGCCTGTCCCTAATTTAGGGTCACTGGTTCCAGGGAAGGGAGAGAGCGAGGGCCGTAAGACAAACACAACATCCATGCCTCACCGGGATTCGAACCCGGACACCTTTCGGACGAATGACCAGAAGCCATGACTTCTGTTTGATGTTCCTAGTCCACGTCAACTGTGTGTATTAATTAGACATGGGTGCTTCATCATCCTCACGAAACTCTGGTAGGTGGTTGAAAGATAGAACAGGAACTCATTTGAATGTGGATGAGACAGTCTTTTAAATCAGGATATATCAACTAGCTTCGATTATTTTGATTGATATCCTTAATGTTGACAAGGCAAAAATAACAGTCATCATTTTTTTTTGGTTCCCTCCAGACCATTGGTACTCCAAATTTCGGGCAACTCCTCTTTCCACTTGCCCATTGCCGCAATGCTCCGTTCAAGTTTCTCATACGATATGAAGAGTCCCACGAATTATCTTGGTCTGCAAGCTAGACATCAAAACAACCAAGACAATGCCCCCTTCACAAATTCATAAATAGGTTTCCAACTTTCTTTTAGGGTGTACTCGCCACAAATGTAGCAAAAGACATCTGGATGGTTCAAGCAGCTTCTTCGTAAAGAAGCCATGGCGTCGACTCAATCTGCAAAAGTAAAGAGATCAAAGTACATTCTCTAGTTGTACAGGTATTCACAGACTCACAATTAGATTGGTTAATGTAATTTCGGTTCACTTAATTTCCGGAGCAACACTACACAGACTCCCTCCACATTCATCCGATTCCACTCGCCGTCTACCTATTTCAGGTCTTGGCGAGCTTCACTTCACAGGATCGTCGCCAAAGTTGGCATACCTATACACACCACGGAACCAAAATATTCATTTATCTCCCTGAACAATCAATAATTAGAAATACACACTATATTATATTTCTGCACATCAGGATCTAAGGTGGGCATGCCGTATCTCCAAAACTAGAGCTGACACAGCCAAACCAATGTCATTATTGAAATCAGCTCCCCAAATTTACCTAAAAATAGGTCTAACTTCCAAAACACCAGAAAACAAATTTTTTATTTGTTGGGCTGTGTAATGCTTCCAATACCTGGTAGAGTCCATGCCACTACGGGTTTCTGCTGTTATGAAGGCGAAAGGTGGGCCCATATAGGTTATTAGGTGGCTGTGCGTAATGTTTCCAACATCTGGTAGAGTCCATGCCACTACGGGTTTCTGCTGTTATGAAGGCGAAAGGTGGGCCCATATAGGTTATTAGGTGGCTGTGCGTAATGTTTCCAACATCTGGTAGAGTCCATGCCACTACGGGTTTCTGCTGTTATGAAGGCGAAAGGTGGGCCCATATAGGTTATTAGGTGGCTGTGCGTAATGTTTCCAACATCTGGTAGAGTCCATGCCACTACGGGTTTCTGCTGTTATGAAGGCGAAAGGTGGGCCCATATAGGTTATTAGGTGGCTGTGCGTAATGTTTCCAACATCTGGTAGAGTCCATGCCACTACGGGTTTCTGCTGTTATGAAGGCGAAAGGTGGGCCCATATAGGTTATTAGGTGGCTGTGCGTAATGTTTCCAACATCTGGTAGAGTCCATGCCACTACGGGTTTCTGCTGTTATGAAGGCGAAAGGTGGGCCCATATAGGTTATTAGGTGGCTGTGCGTAATGTTTCCAACATCTGGTAGAGTCCATGCCACTACGGGTTTCTGCTGTTATGAAGGCGAAAGGTGGGCCCATATAGGTTATTAGGTGGCTGTGCGTAATGTTTCCAACATCTGGTAGAGTCCATGCCACTACGGGTTTCTGCTGTTATGAAGGCGAAAGGTGGGCCCATATAGGTTATTAGGTGGCTGTGCGTAATGTTTCCAACATCTGGTAGAGTCCATGCCACTACGGGTTTCTGCTGTTATGAAGGCGAAAGGTGGGCCCATATAGGTTATTAGGTGGCTGTGCGTAATGTTTCCAACATCTGGTAGAGTCCATGCCACTACGGGTTTCTGCTGTTATGAAGGCGAAAGGTGGGCCCATATAGGTTATTAGGTGGCTGTGCGTAATGTTTCCAACATCTGGTAGAGTCCATGCCACTACGGGTTTCTGCTGTTATGAAGGCGAAAGGTGGGCCCATATAGGTTATTAGGTGGCTGTGCGTAATGTTTCCAACATCTGGTAGAGTCCATGCCACTACGGGTTTCTGCTGTTATGAAGGCGAAAGGTGGGCCCATATAGGTTATTAGGTGGCTGTGCGTAATGTTTCCAACATCTGGTAGAGTCCATGCCACTACGGGTTTCTGCTGTTATGAAGGCGAAAGGTGGGCCCATATAGGTTATTAGGTGGCTGTGCGTAATGTTTCCAACATCTGGTAGAGTCCATGCCACTACGGGTTTCTGCTGTTATGAAGGCGAAAGGTGGGCCCATATAGGTTATTAGGTGGCTGTGCGTAATGTTTCCAACATCTGGTAGAGTCCATGCCACTACGGGTTTCTGCTGTTATGAAGGCGAAAGGTGGGCCCATATAGGTTATTAGGTGGCTGTGCGTAATGTTTCCAACATCTGGTAGAGTCCATGCCACTACGGGTTTCTGCTGTTATGAAGGCGAAAGGTGGGCCCATATAGGTTATTAGGTGGCTGTGCGTAATGTTTCCAACATCTGGTAGAGTCCATGCCACTACGGGTTTCTGCTGTTATGAAGGCGAAAGGTGGGCCCATATAGGTTATTAGGTGGCTGTGCGTAATGTTTCCAACATCTGGTAGAGTCCATGCCACTACGGGTTTCTGCTGTTATGAAGGCGAAAGGTGGGCCCATATAGGTTATTAGGTGGCTGTGCGTAATGTTTCCAACATCTGGTAGAGTCCATGCCACGACGGTTTACTGCTGTTGTGAGGGCGAAACGTGGGCACACACGTTATTTACTGGCTGTTTGTAATAAACTGTCCTTTCAGTGTATTCATAAATATTAAATCTAAGCATAATTTTTCTTTCACTAAGGACTCAGTACTGTAGGTTTAGTAAATTTATCCCGTAAGTTTTTATTTTATAATGAAAATCCTCTAAACACGTGGTGTCCGTGAATAAACAAAGACATCACTCTTTCTACGTTTAGCGTTTCTTTCCACGTTTAGCAACGCACAGCAACCGAAAAAATTGTTATTCGGCCCCCGTCGCCGCTGCCGGGGAATTGAATCCCGGATCTCTCGATATATAGCCGAGCGCGTTAGTCTTACACCACGGTGGCCAACAATCCACGGCGCTATGTGTGTGTTTCTGTCAGCATCTGACATTATAAATCCGTAAGATGGGCTCAGTTACTGAGACGTCTCCATCTGGTGGGCATTAACGGCACTGGCTATATATTAATTATAGCAGTTAAATCCAAAGGGCGAGATCCAAAGTGAAAATCCTCCAAATACGTGTCGTCAGTGAATAAACAAAGATATCGCTCTTTCCACGTTTAGCCACGCACAACAACCGACAAATTGTTATTCGGCCGCCCCCGGGGAATTGAATCCCGTATCTCTCGATATCTAGCCGAGCGCGTTAAATACACCATGGTGTAAGGCTAACGCGTTCGGCCAGATATCGAAAGATCCGGGATTCAATTCCCCGGCCGCGGCCGAATAACAATTTTTCGGTTGTTGTGCGTTTTTTAACGTGGAAAGAGCGATGTCTTTGTTTATTATTTTATAATGGTTCGTTTGTTTTATAAGAAGACATCTTCACTCGACTTAAAGCTCAGCAGTAGCAGATTTCGAAACGCAGGGCTATTAAAGTGCTTTGGTAAAAATAATTGCTTAAACAAAACAATATTCAGCGCCAAAATGCGGTTTTGTCATGCAAAGATGAATTTATAGTTGGTTTCATTCTAAAAACGTGTCTTCCGATGTCTGCATACGCCCTTTACGAGAAATCTGGAATACAGCCAATGTAATTCTTTCTGGTGCAAGAACTTAATGAGTAGTTTCATGCACAGGAAGAATAAAGAAGAGAAAAATGTTTTAGTGAAAGGATTTAGTTTTCTGGCTATATATTAAATGCCGGTATATACTCAATTATTCTGCATTTAGAGCTTAATTACCTGTGGAAAGGGAAAATCCATAAATAACTCTTTCGTTCTCTATAAATTTGCGCCAGTTGCTCAAAATATCCTGATTAATGAATGTTGGAATCCCTTTACAAATGAAGTCTATTCTTTGCAACACAATATTTCATTTCTCAATTTCTGGTAAACAAATTCTTTCTCGGTGATAAATGAAGAAAGCCGAGGACGTATTTATCATCCGCAACCACTTCTTCATTTAAAAAAAAAAAAAGAAATGCGGGGATTTTTTTTTTCTGCTATAATCCTTATTCTAAAAGCGTAGACTATCGGAGAAACACCTAAAATCCAACAGATCACAGGGTAAAGACATTATTATGGGCAATTGCCTTAAGGGGCAGGGAGGCTTTACGACCCCGTAACCATTTCTTTTTTTTTTTTTTTTTTTCATTGCGGGTTTGACGACCAGGGTGATTGGATCATATGTAGAGGATTTTAGGAAGGGGGTGTCTGACCCCAGGTCTTAAACAACCCTTAGAAATAGGAAGCTAGGAGATTTGGGCTGGAGTGCCCGACAGGAAAGTGGCACGGAAGCAAGGTAGAAAGATGCCCTTATTTATTACCGGGAGGCCAGTACTCGGGGTCCGATGGCTTAACGTGCCCATCCGACGCACAGCGGATATTTAGTGGTTGGTGCGTTCGTATCTGCCTGGGATCGAGCCTGAGGTTTTCCCGTGGCAGTCACGAACGTTGACCACTAGGCCACCCACAGCCCACGACCAGGGTGAACAACTCAATAGGCTATAAGTAGTCGCCCGTCCCTAATTTAGGGCAACTAGTTCCAGGGAAGAAAGGGAGCCAGTGCCTAAAGACAAACACGACATCCATGACTCAGCGGGATAAAAAAAAAACAAGGAAAAAAGCATTATTGTGTTACAGTGGACACCCCCCCCCATCCTAAAACCTGAAAACAACTTTAAAATTTGTCCGCCATGTCGCGTATTGTATGAGGCAGCTAGGAATCAAGTTCGGCAGGTTCACATGTTCTTTTACAGTTCAGTTTTTTTTATTTATTTCTCATTTACGTTGTTTTTTCTTTCGGATGTTCTCTAAATTAATTAACAAAATTGCGGGATAATTAGGAAGTCGCTCCAATGCTCTTGAAGGCAAGAAACGCAATATTTTTGCCATTTTGAATTGTTTCTACCTGTGGGAAAAGGTAGCACTCAATGGTTGCTCTGGAAATTGATAAGAGCAAAGCGATAGGCCCAGAAGAGGACTTCTGGATTTCTTGAGGAGGGGCCGATGTTACGACCCACACCCGCCATTAATTTAGTAATTAATGGGCGTGGTTGATGTGTGAAATTAATTAAGTATTAATTATGTTCGAGGCTTGATTGGAGTTTAAAAGTGTAAACATCAGATAAAGTTTTATCTGCTGGTTAGGAAAGAAAAGAGGCGAAGAATTCTCTCTCTGGCTGGGTGGTCTCAGAATAGCTCTGTTAGGTCATAAATATCAGGGCGCAGCTGACGGGCAGCCTATGCAACACGGAAAGGGAAAGAGGAATACGTATCGAATGAGCCACTTGAGTAAATGAATGAAGATGGGGACAAAAGGTTTAGCGAATAATCGTAAATTCGTCGATTGTTTGGGGCATTTTCGAGAACAATTGCTCTCTGTGTGGTCCGTGCAGAAAAATAAGATTTCGCACTTAGCGTGAAAATAAGGAAGAAAGTTTAGTTGTCTGTACGCTCTCCGATGTGAAAGGCTGGATGCCTTGGATCTGCAAAAAATGAATTGGGAAAAATGAAGCAGCAAACCTCCCCGCATTTGGTAAGAAATGGAGACAACTCGAGGCAGCTGGAGATGCCAGTTTGCCACAAAGACAGCAGAATGCCTAAATCCGCGTGATAACGAAGAAATTTCTAGGCTGGAGCGTAATGGAAATCAGCGAATGTTTGGCCTAATGAAAGCAAAGTTACAGGGGAATTAAGAAGTCTGCGAGTGGACAGTGGTCATTCCAATGAGAAGCGAAGCCAAGCAAAGTCGGGTTCGGATGCCAACCACTGCAGTGTGGAATCGTCACCCCCATTCATCCCCTACTGTGGAGGAAGTGAAGAGACGCGCTTGTCTTACGGGGCGAAGCGAGGCCCCATGTGTGCGTGTGTGTGGCCACGTAAGCAGCGAAGCCACTACGTGTAAGTGCGACGGGATAAAAACAAGGCGAAAGAAAAATATGAGCGTAAGAGCGGTGGCTTCGATACCTAACAAATATACAGGTGAAATGTTGAGTTGCCGATATACGCTTAAGGTAAAAGCACGTCTGATTTCGCTCGGCCGAGAAAATTAATCTCAGGGCTGGCGGTCGCAACTCGATAAAAAAATGGAAACAAAACCTGCGAGTGGCATATTTGAACTGCGTACTCAGGCAGGGTAGCTGTTATGCTAACGGAAAGGAACTGACTGAATTGGGAATGAACGGTCAAAAAGGACGGAAGGTAGCGACGGACGGAATCAACTATAGCAGCAGCGGAATTGAATGTGTCCCACTCTCCGAGCAGTTGATGGTCAAATTTATTTCTTCACGACAACAGAAATCATTTCCCAGGAACACAGAAAATCAATCTTGGAAACCGCAACAGCAGATGTGAGAGGGCCTATTTTGCTTAACGGCCACCTTCAAATCGTCACGAGAATAGATCAGTGTGCACTCTAATCATTGCAACAAAGTACGGTGTGATATCTCCATTTTAATTGTGTGCTTCATTTACATCAAGCGTCAAAGTGAAGTGTTGAATCATCGGTGCTGCCACATGGTGCAAGTGTCTGTGTGCGTGTTTTTTTTTTGTCGTGTGATATTATGTGATACACAACGGATTTGCACAGCAAAGTCACGTAACTGTAAGTAGATGAATATTTCCTTTTTCTTTCTTCGCACATCTGCGAACTTGTGCCATCCCGACACCCAAAGCTGCATGGACATAGATGCAGTAATGCTGAGTGACTGAACCTCAAAGGAAATACCTGCACATACAGATTTCAATTTCTTACAGGGCCCATTTCCTGATTATTCTTTTACATGAATAAGGGAGAGGGTGTGGCCACAAATTCCGCTGGGCGGGACAGTTTCCTTTAACTTTGGTTCAGGACCAAAGCGAGCGGGGAAGGGATCTGCATGTGCATGCTTATTAGATTTAGTTAATTAACTTTGGCAGTATTTCGCACCTATAATCTTATACCGCAAATTAACGTGCTTGTGTATTTTGTGTCGCGAGTATTTTTAATGTGATCGTTTGCATATAATTTTTTTTTCATTCTCTAAGCAATTGTATATGAATATCACCTGCAGCTCTATTTAGTGTGTAAACGAGTAGTATCTCTTGTTCAGATAGTCCGGTGGAGACTCAGTCGGCTTGTGTCTTCCGACAGTAATGTGTGACACCGTATGCTGCCCACATAAGAGGGGCAATTGTCTATACGCCCAGAGAGCGCCGTATCTGTTTAAATCTCACAGAACGTAATTAAATGTTGTGTGGTGCATTTGTGTATCATGTGTTATTTGCGAAAGTGAGTGTTGTACTGGCTGGTTGGGGATTGAATGTACCGGAGTAAGATCCGTACCACTACACTCAGTCACGAATTGGTGATTGCGGGTGAACCTCATCACAACTCTGATCCCAAAGTATCATTTTTTTTTAGATTATTTTATTTTTTATTTGTTGTTGTTATTTTGTTCACAAGGTGGATTCACCCAAGCCTTATGCTTCGGGTCATTCTTCAACTTCTCATTTTTTATGTTCTGGTGTGAATCTTTGAGTGTAGCAGTGCACCTGAGATTCTCACCTGGTGCCGCGGCCAACTAAATTGTACTTCAGGTCTCAAGCACCGTTACCGGCAGACTCGGCAGGAACACTGCTAGTGCCGTGTAACAATTGCGACCTATTTTACCAAAGACACAGATGTCAAAGCAAGGTACACTGTTTGCCACCCAAAATGCAACACCAAGAAGGAAGTATCCGATTGGCCTGAAATTCGCAGCATGCGTCGCCCGCGAGAGACATGCAAACGATTAACATTGCAGGGCATATGCAATTTCGGATAGTGTAGGGTATTCAGGAGACAATTTATCTCATCCGTATGAAACAAATGTCGTTTTGTGCTAATAGATGCTCTACAACTTTGTAATTGGAAATTTTGCTCTATATCTTTTCGTTTTCGATTTGCAATGGTTAACCCGCACTTCACCACTAGGGGCGCTGCTATTGGTTGCATTCGATCGGGCGTAGTCGCTTTACCATACCGTTATCTCACTTGCATAACTGTACCTCTCTCCGTTCGCAAGTTATTCCAGGCTAAAGGGATTTTTCTATGCACCCTGTATATAAGATCTTATGATTAAGATTTTAGAGCCTATGCAAACCCTTGAAGATAAGGTATTGTCCATTGTTCGTAGTAAACATATGTAAACAAACCAAACTATGAAAACCCATGAAGGTAGGGTATTGCTATGGACAATACCCAACGTTCAAGGGTTTACAATAGGTTTTACAAAACGGTCTTTGAAGACAAGAATGAAAGAACACTCTTACAACGTACGTACCTCTTCTAATTCTACAGCTTTGTCACGTTTGGTGAACGAAGGCCTATTTATATTTCCCAATTTGGAAAGAAGCCACTGTTCTCTCAACCCCTGGTTTCAAATCCCAACTAGCAATGGCAGAAAGTCTATGCATCCATAACAGTGGGGACAAATGTTGTAATGCCTACATTCCAGCTGAAATTCCAACTACCTGGAAACAAACTATTCAAGGCTCCTGACGTGCATTATTAACGACGGATCACTCGTAACTTTAACCATATATGATGTCATGATTGACGTTGACAACCTGACGAACTAAACCTACGTAAGAGTTACGACTCACTCAATGTTGTTATAAAATATGTTCCACTACATCTTGTAACCTTTTAATCTCATCTGATGATGAACCCAGTGGGCCGTCCCGGTGGCGCAGTGGTCTAAGCGATGGCCTCTGATCATTCGTCCGTAAGGGGTCCGGGTTCAAATCCCGGTTAGGCATGGATGTTGTGTTTGCCTTACGGCACTGGCTCTCTCCCTTCACTGGAACCAGTGACCCAAAATTAGGGACGGGCGACTGCTTATAGCCCATTGAGTTGCTCACGGTGGTCGTTAAACCTCCACTCAAACAAACAAACAAAAACCCTAGTAGGTTCGAACGTGCTTATGTAACCTAACATCTGGCTTTAACATTAAAACTTTTAAACATGTAGATTTTAACTATCTGGAGTTTTATGCGTATCGTGTACAGACGGCGTGTGTGATTTTTATTCTACAGTTTAATTTACACGAGTATCCTGCTTCTCACGGAATCTTCTTTGCTTTAAGAAAGAGACGGCAATATTTTTGTATGACAAGTCATTTTTCATTCCGCTGGCACCAGCATTGAGCACAAAATTCCACTATAGGCATTTCTCTTTGAAGTATTTTTTTCTTTTCAAAAATAATACGAAAGTGAAACCGGGTCGAAACTGTTAGAAATTCTATGTAGGTTCACGTATTGATCTCAAATGACGGATTTAACAAACGAAAGAGAATTCTTGAACTCACAGAACGAATGGCTGAAAGCATGAAGAGTACTTACCACCTTTATATTGATAATCCTTTATCTTTTAATCAAATGAGTATACTCACATCACATCACACTAAATATTAAAACATCTAAAAAACACTGTACAGATTTTAAATCACACGCTATCTAATTTTATATTGGTTTTGGAACAATAACACAAACGCAGTACGTACACACATAACTCCATCTTTTTTGTTTCGGTTCTCACGGGAAGAAGAGTTTTTTCAGGTCGAAGGTCAGCGCATCACTACTACTTGCCTTGGAGTGAGAATGAGAGTTTTCTTTTTATTTCCAAATAAGTTCGCTTAACGCAGCAACGCCATCTATTGTTTTTTGTGTGGAACTTGTACGGACACATCGCACTCTTTCCAACAGAAATCGGATCAGAAACACCTTCCCCCGACCCGTTTGACCCACAAGAAATTGTGGACTCGTTTACCCTCTGACCCGTTTCCAGCTCTGCTTAATTTTTTTTTTTTTTTTTGATTTGAGGTTTAACGACCACCGTGAGCAACTAAATGGGCTATAAGCAGTCGCCCGTCCCTAATTTAGGGCCACTGGTTCCAGGGAAGGGAGAGAGCCAGCGCGGTAAGTCAAACACAACATCCATGCCTCACAGGGATTCAAACCCGGAGCTTATTGGGACGAAAGATCAGAAGCCATCGCTCAGACCACTGCGCCACCGGGGCGGCCCAGCTCTGCTTATGATCCATCGAGTTCCTTTACGATGGTCGTAAATATCATAAGCAGTCCTCCTTTGCTAATTTAGAGGCACTGATCCCAGGGAAGGGAGACAGCCAGTACCGCAAGACAAACACAACAGCAATACCTCACCGGGAATCGAACCCGGACTCACCTCGGACGAATGATCAGAAGTCCACGCCTAGACCACAATGCCACAGGGACGGTCAAATAGTTTCTGTGGTGTAAAATATTGCGTAACAAAGCGTAGATGACGTACCACTGGGGTGACGTCCACCGCTGAGCCATGACCACCTACCTAATAAGCTGTAAGACCCTCTTCAGCTCGCAAAACAGCATCCACTCGGCGAGGCATCGATTCGATGAGGTGGCGATAGGTATCCTGGGGTATCTGGTACCATAACATCAACAGCAGGACCTCCAGTTCCCGTACATTTCGGGGTGGTGGTGATTTAGCGCGAACCCGCTTTTTCAAGTCGAAACACAAATGTTCGATTGGGTTCATGTCAGGTGAATTTGGAGGCCAGGGCATTAACCGAAAGTCACTAGCATGTTCCTCGAACCACTCCTTGACGATATTGGCAGTGTGGCATGGTGCATTATGCTGTTGGTAATGATCATCAACAGCAGGGAACACAGTTGCCATGAATGGGTGAACTTTGTCCGCAAAGATTTTCTGATACGTGACAGCTGTCAGGGATTGTGCTATTGGGATAATGGGGCCTAAAGTGCCCCCCCCAAATAACATCTCCTACAGCATAACACTGCCACCGGCGGCCTCTTTCCGCCCAGCAGTGAATCCAGGTGCCGTAGTCTCCGTTGGTAATCGGCGTATTTGTGCTCGGCCGTCTACGTGATGCACCAGGAATCTTGATTCATCAGACCAGGCCACTTTCTTCCAATCATCCACGGGCCAATCTTGATTATCTTGGGCCCATTTCATGCGTTGTTGGTGATGACGTGGAGTGAGCATGAGGACCCGGCTGGGTTTTCGGCTACGCAGGCTCACATGCAGAAGGCTGCGATGAACTGTGTGCTGTGACACATTGCCGTGATCACCACTGTTGTAACTGCGAGTGATTCGTCGTACTGTGGCCCTGTGGTCGCTGTGAACAATGCGCGACAGTCTCCGCTCCCTTCTGGCATCAATGAACTGCGGACGACATACGGCTAGACGACGGTTGTCGTTTGGCCATCTGTGCACCACTTTTGATGCGTACTCACCACAGCCGCGCGTGAACAAACCACAAGCCGCGTCGTACCGTCACAATTTGTCCTTTATCAAACTCCGGTAAAACGGCAGCTTTGTCCATTCTGACTCCGAACACTCTACTAACCGAAAGCCGGTCCTCGTGTTGTATATATGCCTCTCTGTGAGCTTCACCTGCGCCACCGTTTGGTCACCAGGTGCGCTCATTTCTGTAGGCTGGGGGTGGCCATAATGGAATGGCTCATTAGTGTATGAGTCAAATCTGAAAAGTTGCATCGATGAGACTTGCCGACGAAATTCAGTTGGGGAAATAACCTCCTCTGGAGTAGCAAGACGTCAGTTCGAATCTCACCATCGGCAAAAAGGTTTTACTCAGTATTGACGCCTGAATGAAAATAAATCGCGAGGTTCGAAAAATACGCATGATGGTTCTTCCATACGTCGTATGGAATTAAAAATAATTTCTTCTTCAGTGAGCTCGTTCTTCAAGCATGGTTGTCGGCTGACCCGAAAACCTGCGGTTTCGAGACCTTGTCTTTTTCAAGTGGGGGGGGGGGATGATTTAACGAACTATGCGACACGACGTAGATTACGTACTACTGTGGTGACGAATGAGTCAAAGCGAAAAAGTTGCAGTGATAATTTACCGCTGTAGTTCGGTTGGGAGAATAGCTCTCTCTAGCAGACAGACGTGTGTTCGAGCCCACCACCGGTCGGCCTGGTGGCGCAGTGGTCTAAGTGATGGCCTCTGATCATGCGTCCGAAAGTCTTCGAATCCCGGTGAGGCATGGATTTTGTGTTCGTCTTAGGGCACTGGCTCTCTCCCTTCCCTGGAACCAGTGGCCCTAAATTAGGGACGGGCGATTGCTTATAGCCCATTGAGTTGCTCACGGCTGTCGTTAAACCCTCAAGCAAAAAGTAAGAAAACAAAGAAAAAGAATCGCACCTCCGGCCCAAAAAATTGTACGCAATACCGTCGAAGCCACCTCGGTGGCGAAGTGGTCTTTGCGCTGGTTTCTGATCACTTGTCCGCGATGGGTCCGGGTTTGAATCACGCTCAGAGTTGGAAACGGGTCAACAATTTTACCCAAACCCGGCCATCGCATAATTGCACGCGACCTGAACCTGACCCCAACCTAACACGGACAAATCTGCTTTGAACAATAAATTCGAATATACATATCATCATCACTGTTAATCATTATCAATCCACCGCTGGATGAACGTCTCCCCAAGTTTCTTCAACAGCAGACTGTGTTTGGCCACTCTCCTCCATCCACCCATCTCCCACGTGGTCATCTTCTCGGTCTCTTCCTGTCCTTTGGAATACAGTCTAAAATTTCGATTGCTCATCGACGGTCTGTTCTCCTGGCAATATGTCCAGGACATTGCCGTATCAGGGTCTTCCACTCTTGTCGTTTTCCTTAACCAGGAGTTCCTCTTTTTATCTTTCTTGGTTACACCAAGCATGCATCTCTCCATGCTTCCTTCAGCTGTCTGCAGTCTTTGTATGTTTTTTTAGTTAAGGTCCACGTCTCTGCTGCGTACGTAAGCACTGGAAGGATGCATTGATTAAACACTTTTTTTAAAGGCATAACGGCACATCGATCTTAAAAATTGTACTGTTTCTCCCGAAAGATCTCTAACCAAGTTTTATACGCCAATTAATTTCTTCAACAATGTGACCCTCGCCTGATATCTGCTGCCCAAGGTAAATGTCGGAATTGGTTATCTCCAGCTTTTTTCCATCAACTGATAAATCTTCATTCCTTGTAAAAGCATTGTTCTTTGGTTTTGTCTTCTGAAAGTTCATGTTTAATCCCACTACTTTACCCTCCTCAGCAAGTTCCTGGATCATACTCTGCAGCTCTGAAGTATAATTTCAAAGACCAGGAACATTTTGACCCGACCCGTCTGACCCGCAAGAAATTGTCGACCCCTGACCCGGTTCGATCTCTCATCACGGCGAGGCATTGATGTTGTGTCTGTCTTTCGGTACTAGGTCTCTCCCTACCACGGAACCAATGTCTCTAAATTAAGGACGGGCGACTGCTCATAGCCCATTGCAGTGGCGTGACCAGGATATTTCGGAGGGGGGGGTATTAAATCTTTTTCAGGGGCTACAAAGTTATTCTTTTATACAACTAAATGTGTTATGCGTGCAATTTTAAAATGTATGCAACAACCGCTCAGAAATATTCAAAATACATTGCTGGAAATTATTATTAATATTCTAATTACCTAATTCTTATCACCACATAACTGCTGCTGACCACTTATATTTTGCTATTTATTTGTGCAGAAAACAATAATATTACACTACTTGCTGTTATATGGTTAAAAGATTCAAGTGATTGTAGAACGTAAAAAAATGTACCTACGAATGAAATATTCTTCATTTGTATAACGGCGCTTTTCTCATTGTACAATAAGACTTACAATCCCTGATGCTGATGACACTCATTTCAACAAATGTTTTTTGATTTGATTCAACTCTTATGTTACTTTTATTTACTATTACTTGAGTCGTATATCCAGCCTTCGGCGTTTTTTTTTTTTTTTTTGGTAGTTCATCTAAAACTTGTTCAGGTTTCGTTGTGTATTCTCGATGAATGTGAAATAATTCTAACCCATTGAGTCTCAGTTCTGATATAGTGTTACGTAGATATGATTTTAAGAGACGCAGTGTTAAAACCGAACGCTCACTTTCTAAAGTAGTCACTGGTAGAGTACTTAGTATGTGAAACAGTGTTTTTATATTGGGTAACACTTCACTGTAGCACAGTTTTAAAGCAATTAATGCATCTTTTGACCATTTCTTTTCTTTGCGGGCTATCCTACGGCACCACAGTTTCAATCCTGCGATTAGTTCTTCTTGCGAGCCATTCAAGTCACCTGTATAAAATTCAATTAAAGCTTTAAGACCATCAGTATCTTCAGATGATTGTGGCACATTGGGATTTGTTGGAAAAAGTGACTGGAATCCGGATAAGACCGATATATGTGCGAGAAATCTATTTTCCAAAGTACTAATAAACATGCCTAAAAATGGTACATAAATTGAAATCCTGTAATAGTGTTCTGGGGTTTATGTTGCAGCGTTGGTTTTGTTTACCCTTTCCAACCGTGGGTTGAAGAAGTGTATATGCTCCAGCTTTGTCTGCCTGTCCGCACGATAACTCGCGTAAAAATGGTTCGATTTCCATGAAATTTTAGTATGTGGTAGGGGACAACCTGGAGACGAACCCTGTTGATAATGGGCGAAATGGGTTCACAGGTCAGGACATAAGAGCGGGATCCATTTCATCGCCCTTATGCGTCATAACTTGCGTAAAAATGCTACGATTGCGACAAAAGCCGCCCCGGTGGCGCAGTGGTCTAAGGCGATGGCCTCTGATCATTCGTCCAAAAGGGGTCCGGGTTCGAATCCCGGTGAGGCATGGATGTTGTGTTTGTCTTACGGCACTGGCTCTCTCCCTTCCCTGGAACCAGTGACCCTAAATTAGGGACGGGCGACTGCTTATAGCCCATTGAGTTGCTCACGGTGGTCGTTAAACCTTCAATTAAAAAAAAAAAAAAAAAAATTGCGACAAAACTTTATCATGCTGTTCCGGAAATATACTGAACCGGTTCTGTTGAATATCATCGAAATGGGGTCAAAGGTCAGTGCACAGGAGCGAGATTTATTCCACAGCCATTATCCTCATAACTTGTCTGAAAATGCTTCTATTGCGACAAAACTTTAGTATGTTGTTACAAAGGTATACTGAACTAATTCTGGTTAATATCATCGAAATGGGGTCAAGGGCAGGGCACAGGAGCGATATTTATTCCACAGCCATTATCCTCATAACTTGAGTAATAACTTGAGCAATGATTTCTGGTATGTTGGAAAGCGTATCATAATCAATGCATTGTATAATTTTACTAATTTGTTTTGATGTGATTCTTGGTATTTTAGTCAAAACTCTTTGCTTTTCAGCGTGCTTTACAGTAATGTGAAATAAGTCATGGAACTCAAATTTGGCATTGCCTCTTCGCCACAGAAACTTTCAGTATACCCATTTATTGGCTTTTCATTGCAGTGGGACATCCTGGTCTTTGGCTCCTTGTCACTTCCAACACGTTCATCTGTTGCCATGAGACATAAAAACAGTTGCAAATACTAATAAAAATTTTCCTTTTAAAATCGCGTTTTTGAAATATCGATTGGCTCACGGTGGTCGTTAAATATACAAAAACAACAAATACAGCACCGTTGAAAAAATGATTCGAATGTTGTGCTCATTACCCCCAAAAGTTCCGTATTATCTTTGTCATAAAAAACGCGCAAACCAATGAGCGCGGCCGCCCCTGTGGCGCAGTGGTCTAAGCGATGGCCTCAGATCATTCGTCCGAAAGGGGTCCGGGTTCGAATCCCGGTGAGGCATGGATGTTGTGTTTGTCTTACACCACTAGCTCTCTCCCTTCCCTGGAGCCAGTGACCCTAAATTAGGGACGGGCGACTGCTTATATATAGCCCATTGAGTTGCTCACGGTGGTCGTTAATTCTCCAATCAAAAAAAAAAAAAAAAAAAAAAAAATGAGCACTGCTGAAAAATGTTGGTCAATTTTTGTCACGCAAAATGCTTTACACATCCATTTAAGTTTCCGGCATACATTTAAGGACGTATTTTCTCCCCAGAATCAATGCAAGATTTTCTTTTAAATTTGCAGTTTCTAATTAAAATATTTTTTTTTTGGTTAACAAATCTTATTTTGCTCCTCAACTTACTTTTTGTATCGCGTTAAAACGGACTTTTCTTTTAGTTGTAGTACAACACATTAGTTTCTTCAATACTTCGCGGTTTTTGTTTAATAAGTGTTTTCCTTTCTTTTTCTTTTTTTGAAACATCTTTAAGGCTGTGACGTAAGTCATTCTTGCTTGGGAGCCAGTTCGCTGATTGACAGCAGCTGCTTTAAAAAATCGTGGATCATGGAACTTAAATAAGTACCTCCAGATAATTGCGCCAAGTGACAGCAATGAGAGTAACTCATGAGTGAGAGCCTTAAACAAAATGCGTTATGAATAATGCATCTTCGAGAAGAGTTGCTGTCAAAGGTGAGCCAAGTGCTCGTAAAAACGAGTTTAAAGGATATTCCCGCTCAAAATACAATGTTGAATAAGTGCTGATATCAGCCATTCTAAAAGCGCGTTTCCGCGCTTTAAATAACTAAGAGGTACCCATAATGTCATCGCAGAGTAAATGTTCGGTGAAGGAGACAATGTTCAAAACAGAAATTTCTAAATTTTTTGCTATTTTTAGGGCTAATTTTCTTGCCCCATCTTTTGGGGCGTGAGGGTGGTTAAGGTTCTTCGTGTTCAAAGGGCTATATAAGTAGTCCACTGTCTCTAATTAAGGGCCGGTCGCGGATGGCCTAGTGGTCAACGTTCGTGACTGCCACGGAGAAACCCCAGATTCGATCCCACGCAGGTACGAACGTTCGAACCACTAAATATCCGCCGTGCGTCGGATGGGCACGTTAAGCCGTTGGACCCTGGGTACTGCGCCCCCCCGGTAATAAATAAAGTCGTCTTCGTCCCCTTTTGTACCTCGCTTCTGTGACACTTTGGGGCCGTCCATGAAGTACGTCCGTGACTTTTCACTATTTTTACCCCCCCCCCAATCCCCCATGTCACATTTTGTCCGATTGTTGACACACACACCCTACAAAGGCCGCCCCGGTGGCGCAGTGGTCTAAGGCGCTGGCCTCTGATCATTCGTCCGTAAGGGGTCCGGGTTCGAATCCCGGTGAGGCATGGATGTTGTGTTTGTCTTACGGCACTAGCTCTCTCCCTTCCCTGGAACCAGTGACCCTAAATTAGGGACGGGCGACTGCTTATAGCCCATTGAGTTGCTCACGGTGGTCGTTAAACCTCCTATCAAAAAAAAAAAAAAAAAAAAAAAACACCCTAAAAATAAGTCCTAATTCCCGCAACCCCCTTTATTTTTGACCACTGCTTTTAGAAGTCCGTTGAGAAACAGAAAAAAAAACATATAATTATTTAAAGGAATCTTCCACATATTTACGCGTTTGTTTCAGAAAATATTTATTATTTAGGCATTAATTTATTCCCAAACACTACCAAACTTTATCATTCTGAAATAAGCCGCCCCGGTGGAGCAGTGGTCTAAGGCGCTGGCCTATGATCATTCGTCCGTAAGGGGCCCGGGTTCGAATCCCGGTGAGGCATGGATGTTGTGTTTGTCTTACGGCACTGGCTCTCTCCCTTCCCTGGAACCAGTGACCCTAAATTAGGGACGGGCGACTGCTTATAGCCCATTGAGTTGCTCACGGTGGTCGTTAAACCTCCAATCAAAAAAAAAAAAAAAATTCTGAAATAAAGATCTGCAAATGAACGCACGCATTCAAGGTTGCAACACTCCTGATTAACCATCTACAAAACACGATTGATTTGGTAGTACAAATACGAGAACTTTAATATCAATATTCTTATTTAGCTAAATATCATCACAAATCTGAAATATTTCATACCTTTTCTTAACTATTAAAAGAAGAAAAAAAACAAAAAAAAAACGAGAAAACAAAACGAAGAAATGCCATCCACTACAATTTTGCCGCTAGACGTCCGAATTACTAAACCTCCCCCATGTCATATTCGGTCCGGTTGTCAGGAACGATGTCTTTCCAATTGCGGACGTCCCAGTTGCGGACAGGGGGTAAAACAGTGCCAATTGAGGACAGATCCCCGTTCTGTCCGCAACTGGGGAAAGGACTTATTGAGGGTTTGGGGAAACAGGAAAACACACCTAATCTCTCACCAGAAGGGTTGAATTTTGTTTGAAGTTATTCAAATATTGGAAAAGTGGTATACGGACATATGAGCGATTTATTTCATTTTATTTGAATATCTTCTCATCAGCCTATTTCAAAAAATATGTTTTTGTTTTGTTTTTTGTACGTTACTGTGGGTCATCAACAGAAAACCGTAGAGTGTATAAACATAAATTTATACAATATAAAGCCGGGGTCAGTCCATCTATGAGAATGAACTCCCAGTGTAGCTATAACTTTTTTCAACCTCTATTTCTGAAGAAGTTATTATTTTTTATTGATCTGTTTTATTTTATTACGCCTTCTTTAATTAAAATTATTTTTGCATTGGGAAGCTTGAAATATGCGGATGATGATCTTGCATTTCGCTTTTTTTTTTTTTTTTTTTTTGTACGATGTACGATTTCGCCGCCAGATGGCGTAAATGCAGATGATATCGAATTCTAAACACATTTTATACCATATATTTACAATATTTGCTTCTAAACTTCCGATTTAGAAAATTCTTTTACCTTTTGAATCCACTTAAGTCGAAGAGTATTTTAGGTATAGTCACTTTTTCAAGTTATGCATAAATTTTACGCTAGGGGGCGTAAAAGTAAATTGCGTTCTCCCCGATATCTCTACTTCTAAACCTCCGATTTGAAAATTTCTTTCTTCAGAGGATACAGCTCCTGATAGAAAAGCTTTTGCATATAATTTCTAATTTTTGGTAAAGAATGGTTTGACCACCAGGGGGCATAAGAGTTAATTTCTGCTCCTGATGTATTTGCCACAAGATCTGAGCATCTAAAGTCTCGATTTAAAAAATTCGTTCGTGGACCGATATCACTCACTTCGATAAACCTTTTCGGAATATTTTCTTTTTAGAATATTGCATGGTTTCTCCATCAGGGGGAGTAGACATATATCATATTTTTGTCAATATCTCTTCTTCTAATGGCCCGATTTTAAAAATTCCTCCTTTATTGGATAGTTTCCGATGCGACATGTTTTTCGTATAATTTCAAAATTTTCAAGTAATTCATAGACTTTCCGCTAGGAAGCCTAATCGTAAGTTGCGTTTCCTCCGATACCTCTGCTTCTAAAACTTCAATTTGAAAAATTCTTTCTGCACCGCACACAGCTCCTGATGAGAAATCTTTTGCATATACTTTCTAATTTTCGGTAAAAAACTGTTTGTCCACCAGGATGATGCGTAAGCCGTATTTCCGCTTCTGATGCATTTGCAGTTGTTAATAGTCGCTGCAGTTGGATGTTGACCAGTCGAAAAACGCTCGGCATACCACCTTGAAGCTTATGGCGATGACATTCGCCATAAAGCACGACCATTTCACAGTACTCAGAGTTCGAGTAGCCCGCCATCAGTGTTTACAACGTGTACGTTGACTGACGTTTAAATCCCCAGCCTCGGCATTTTATCTCACCGACCGACTTCTACGTTACTATCAATATTTGCATACGCATTTGAATCAGTATCCATCGTGGGCCAGTATTTGGCATTGCCTAACCATCCAGCGAAGGCGTGCACTTTATCAGCACTTTGACCCGTCCATGTACATAATTCGTGGGCACCACATGTAGTTTTCTACTAATTAGACGATGCGCTACAACTTTGTAATTGTAATTTTGTTTCTATCTCGCGTTGTTCGCGAGTTAGGTTTTCTAACTTCTTACCTTTGCCGCTAGGAGCGCTTCAATCGCTTTCATTCGATCGGCTATCGTCCCTTTCCTGTACATAGACTTAACTTATGTACCACTCGGACCCTTTCTTCCGCAGTTATTACCCTGAATAAGGACTTTCCTTTGAACCCTGTATACAGGGTGATTGTAAACTCCTTCAATAAAACAAGAAGGGTGATAGTACACATCAAGACGAACAATATTTGCAATGGAACCTAGGGCCGCATTCCACTCCTAGTGCCAGAAAAAGGTAAAGTTACATATGCACGTTGAGCCTTCAACAGTGAAAACAAAGAGACGTCTAATTTATGAGTTGCACAATTCCAATCGCATCAGAGAAAGACTCCAAGGAGCTGCTCAAACTGGCGTTCAAGGGCGTCGTTGCAGAGCCCAAACCGGCAAATGAAGGACTGTCGCACCCTCTCGTAGACTCCCGGTGTGGTGTTGATCTTGTCTGCAGCAACAGCGATTCGCGCGACGAGATTTTCCAGAGACTCCACAGGTGTCTCGTACACCAATGTTTTCATGTGCCCCCAGAAGAAGTCCAGTGGATTAAGGTCCGGGGAGCGTGGAGGCCCAAGCCACAGGTCCACCGCGTCTAATCCACCGCCCGGATATGTTCGTTTAGGAAGTATCAGACCTCGGTGGCAAGTGGGGCCCCATCATGCATAAACCACATGCCCCTTCGCGTCGTGAGCGGAACATCCTGCAACAGCCCGGGAAGCACTTGCTCCAGGAACACACGGTACGCTGCGCCGGTCGGACGTATACGTCAATTCTCATGTGATGTTCGCACGGCAATATTGCTAAAGGGGTTCGGTTGCGTGTTTAAATGTTTGCTCCTCATCGTCTACGCACGTGTTCAGCGCACCTGATTTGCATCTTGTGCTTCTCATGCACAGGTTGGAACTCCGTGTGCCTGCTGGACGTTTTTAGAACGTTCTCTCTTCTGGCACTAGAAGTGGAATGCGGCCCAAGGTGTTCCATTGCAAATATTGTTCGTCTTGATGTGTACTATCACTCCTCTTGTTTTGTTGAAGGAGTTTACAATCACCCTGTATATAACCCGAGGACCAGCTTTCGGTTAGTGGAGTGTTCGGAATGAGAATGGGAAATACTGCCGATTTATCGGAGTTTGATAAAGAACAAATTGTGATGGCGCGGCGCTTTGGAACTACGATATTGGAAACGGCGCGGCACCTCGGAACTACGATCTTAGAAACGGCGCGGCTCTGCGCGGCTTGTTCACGTGACGTACTTTAAACGATGATAATATGCTGGACACGATCCATGCCCAGTTAGCAATTGATTAAAATATCTGTCGCTGAAATATCTATCAACTGAGACCGGCGAAATTATCTGAAAAGTAGTTTCCACTATTAAAGATTTAATTTGGGGAATTGGTCCTAATCGGATCAATTTCATTGGATTCCTGGTCATCGTGGCTATGCGGGAAATGAAATTGCGGATTCTTTAGCAAAGGAAGGTACTTCGAAGTGTCCGATTGATTGTCAGGTGAAGCCTTTCCTGAGTTCTGTTCGAGATCGTACTAAGACTTTACTTCGTGGTTTCTGGCAGGATTGTCGAACCACTGCGATACAGGGAAAGCCCGCGCGGGCCGCCCCGGTGGCGCAGTGGTCTAAGGCACTGGCCTCTGATCATTCGTCCGTAAGGGGTCCGGGTTCGAATCCCGGTCAGGCATGGATGTTGTGTTTGTCTTACGGCACTGGCTCTCTCCCTTCCCTGGAACCAGTGACCCTAAATTAGGGACGGGCGACTGCTTATAGCCTATTGAGTTGCTCACGGTGGTCGTTAAAACTCCAATCAAAAAAAAAAAAAAAAAAAGCCCGCGCGGTAAGACAAACACAACGTCCACGCCTCAAAGGATTTGAACCCAGTCCCATCTCGGACGAATGAGCAGAAGACAGTGCTTACTGCCCAACCCGGGAGGTATTTCCCGTCTTCGGACACCACCCATCTGACTGAAAAGATAATTTGTTCACTATTGCAAATATTCATGCACATTTTAGCATTCAGCGACGTGTACCGTACTTTTCGTCATATAATCCACGGATTATTTATTTATTTATTCACTTACATAATCCAGTCACATTATTGTGACCACCTCCTTCTTTTGACGTCAATATCGCGTAGCCAATGAAAGAAGGCACGTCTCGTGAGCTGGCTTGGAGGGTATATAAGGTGTGCTGTAGGCAATCTGAAAACATATCGCTCGTTGCTGTCATGGATAAAAGGAGCGATTTATCAGATTTGCAAAACGGGATGATTAAAGGCTTTCGGGCTAAGGGTGGCAGTATTTCTGAAACAGCGCAGTTTGTGAACCGTTCGCGTGCTGCTGTGATTAAAGTGTATCGTGATTGGAAAAATGGTGTCATTGCGAATAAGCGACGTGGAAACAGCAGAGCACCACGAGCCATTGATGTGAGAGGTGAACGTCGTCTTCGAAGGTGCGTGAAGGCCGATCGACACGCTACAGTGGAGCAACTCACTGGCCGAATGAACCAGGAGGCTACCGGAAGTGTGTCTAAAACGACAGTTCAGCGAACCCTGCTGCGTATAGGGCTCCGATGCAGACTGATGGTCACTGCACCTATAGTAACGAAGATGCATCGGCAGAAAAGGCTTACATTTACACGGCGATATCGGAATTGGACCTCCGCTAATTGGCAAACGGTTGCCTTCTCCGATGAGTCACGTTTTCTGCTTCATCGAACGGTTAGACGTTGCCGTATAAGGAGAGAAACATCGGAGAACAAACACTCTTCAACCATTGCTCGAAGAACACAAGCTGGTGTGTGCCGCGTTATGGTCTGAGAAATGTTTTCGTGGCATTCTCTGGGTCCACTCATACCTGTAGAAGGGCACTATGGACCGAATTCGTTATGAATCCATCCTTGCAGACCAAGTGCACCCAGACAGGCTGATTGTCTTCCCTGGGGCGGATGGGATCTTCCAGCGCGACAATGCGACGTGTCACACAGCTAGAAATGTCCGAGAGTGGTTGGAAGAGCACGATAAAGACTCAAAGTACTTCTCTAGCCCCCTAATTCCCCAGACTTAAACCCAATTGAGCATCTGTGGGACCACCTTGATTGTGTTGTTCGCTCTATGGATTCTCCACCACGCACCCTCAAGCAGCGGTCAGATGCACTGCATTCAGTATGGCTCCACATACCTGTTAACACCTTCCAGCACCTGAGTCACTCCCAGCCCGTCTAGCTGCTGTCAGCACTGTACACGGCGGTTACTCTGGATATTAGCTGGTGGTCACAATAATGTGACTCGACCGTGTATGTTGCCATGTTACACGCAGTTAACTCCATAGCAACATAGACGAGAACCAGGGGGAAAGCCACTATTAGCATGACACGCCCTGGTCTCTAAAATAAGAAAAATGCCAAGTCAAGTAATTATATAACTTCCCACTTATACACGCACATTTGCAATACGATATAACTGAAATTAATCAAATTTAACTATTAACATAATATTCCTTTTGTGTTTTTTTTAAACAATACAAAACTGGCAAGATATTTTTTATGAGTCGGCAACCCGTTCCATAGCCAGGGGCAATGAGCATTAATATTGAAATACAGCGCATTATTATATTGAAAACAGCGTATCCTGGGGTATCTGGTACCATAATGTCAACAGCAGGTCCTCCAGTTCCCGTACATTTCCGGGGTAGTGGTGATTTAGCGCGAAACCGCTTTTCCAAGTCGAACCACAAATGTGCGATTGGGTTCATGTCAGGCGAATTTGGAGGCCAAGGTATTAACAGAAAGTCACGAGCTATGTTTCTCGAACTACTCCTTGACTATACTGGCACTGCTACATGGCACATTATCCTGGTGGTAATAGCCATCACCAGCAGGGAACACAGTTGCCATGAATGGGTGAACTTGGTCCGCAACGATGTTCAGATACCTGACAACTGTCAGGGGATTGTGCTATTTGGAAAATTGGGCCCAAACTGTCCAAAGGAAACATCGCCTACAGCATAACACCGCCGCCGCCGGCCTGTTTCCACTCAACAATGCATCCACGTGCCGTAGCCTCCGTTGGTAATCGGCGTATCCGCGCTCGGCCGTCTACGTGATGCACCAGGAATCTTGATTCGTCAAATCAGGCCACTTTCTTCCAATCATCCACGATCCAATCTCGATTATCTTGGGCCCATTTCATTTCTTTTTGGCGATGACGTGCAGTGACATGGGGACCCGGCTGGGTGTTCGGCTACGCTGCGATGAACTGTGTGCTGTGTCACATATTACCCTGATCACCACTGTTGTAGCTGCGGGCAGTTTGTCACACTGTGGTCGTTGTGAACAATGCGCGATATTCTCCGCTCCACTCTAACATCAATGAGCTGCGGCCGATACACGGCTGGACGACTGTTCTTCGTTTGAACATTTGTGCACCACTTTCGATACGTACTCGCTACAGCGGCACGTGAAGAACCCACAAGCCGCGCCGTTTCCGAGATCATAGTTCCCAGGCTCCGTGCCATCACAATTTGTCCTTTATCAAACTCCGATAAATCGGCAGCTTTTCCCATTCTGACTCCGAACACTCTACTAACCGAAAGCCGGTCCTCTGGCTGTATATATACAATGCGAGCTAGCCGGCGATGACCCCGCTCATCCACACGCTGTTGTCCATGGCAGTTGGCCCTTGCAGGGATGGTTTTACCGGATTCGATGTACTCACGGTGCACCCGTGACACAGTGGCTCGTGAAAATCCCAGTGCCTGCACGACTTCCGAGATGGAGTGACCCATTCGTCGGGCCCCGACAATTTGCCCACGATCAAATGCGCTTAGATCCTTCGTCTAACCCATACTTTGTCCGACTCTTACTGATTCCCGTCGCATCACTCCTTATATTGTCGGATTGCTGCATAAGTCATGTCGTTTCCGTTTACAGGGCCGCCCACAGCGCCACATTTGCATAACGCCAGCTGTCTCTAATTCAATTGCTCTTCAGTGTATTCCTTTATGTTGGACGTGATGGAGTCTACCAAGAGGACAATGCACCGTACCACGTGGCTAAGGGGGGGGGGCGGCGTGACTGATTCCAGGAACACGACAGCGATGTCTCCATTCTCCCTTGGCCTACGAAATCGCCCGACCTCAATCCCATAGAGCACTTGTGGGACTATTTGGATCGACAAGTTCGGCGTGCCGACCCACAACCACGTCATCTCCGGGACCTCCATGCTCTGCTGCAGTTCGAATGTGCACGTGTGCCTCGGGCAACCTTCCAGGGCCTCGCTGCGTCCATGCCATGCCGTCTCTCCGCTGTCCACAGGGCCAAGGGTGGTTATTCCATTATTAGGTAGGTGGTCATACTATTCTGATACGGCTGTGTATATGAAAATGGAAAATAAAAAAATACAGGCCATCCAACGAAATGGAGATTTTCTAAAACCGTCGCATGAAAATTGCTTATATGTTTACCAAGCTGTGTGTCAAAGTTAATTTCTTGTTTTTAATTTCGCAGATTTCGTTTCATAAAAAAGTGCGGTGGTTACACCATATAATTCTATTTGAAGCCTTCACATTTAAAATCATTAATAATAAATGGTCTTACTCTTGGAAGCTTCATCCCTTGAGGTAAAAGCAGTTTTTTATACAAGAAAAAATGTAAAAGCGTTATAAAAGCTTCAAAGGTGACAGACGCTTGCAGGGATTTAAGCACACAGTTTATTCTTTAAGGTGTTTATTCATCCCAATATAAAGAAACAGAAAACTGCAACGGAGTTGAAAGAAGTTTCCGCGCGTCTTACTTTAAGGTGGACGTCAAGTAATTTTGCTTCCTATACTTCCAATGGAAAAACTTCTGTACATATTTTCTTCATAATTAATGCTTTCACAAAGATGAAAATTTGAACATCGATTAAAATAGCTCTATTTTATAACTTGGAATACTTAATATTTTCTAAAACATAACCATAATTAAGCAATCCAACATTTGTTTGTCTACTGACGTCATCAAAGTACAGGTCGCGCCATCTTTTTTCTCTGGTTTCAACACTACCAAAGGAAATATTATTGATTTTTAATATAATTATGGTTATGTTTTAGAAAATATTAAGTATTCCAAGTTATAATATGAAGTTATTTTAATCGATGTTCAAATTCTCATCCTTGGGAACACCCTAATTGTGAAGGAAATGTGTACAAACGTTTTTCCATTGGAAGTATAGGAAGCAAAATGACTTGACGTCCACCTTAATTTAACACTTTCTGCTAGCTTGTAGCGCTTTTGAAATAATTCTAAGTAGCAAATTTTTCAATTTTGACACAATGTAACTAGCAATTATATGAATTTATACCACTACCAGTGGCGAGGCTTGACTTATTCGACCGTGTTATACCAGAATCCCACAACAGGAAATATGTTAGGTAATAAAATATAGAGGATGTCCACATTATTAGAATGATTTTCCTGCAATATAATCAATGTTTAAAAACATTATTTCCTTCTTAAATGTTTTATCTGATATCCCTTTCCCTGGACTATGAACCGACATCTAGATTTCCAAGGGCATTTCTTAAAATTGGTTATGGTATTTTATTCCACTAATCTTCCACTACTTCCTTTAGTCCAATCATTGTTTTCGGTTTGCGCTTAGAAAGCGCTCTTTTTAATAATTCAGAGGTACAGTTGTTCATTGGTGACGCACAGTGGCGTATCTTGGGTCCGTGACCTGGGCTATCTCACCCCCTCCCCCAGTTCTGTTTTTTTTTTTTAAATTGCTAAGTTTAATTTTTAATTGTTAAGTAATAGAAGTAATTTTTTTCTAAATTTTAGGTACATGCCATTGCTAACATGATACCAAATAATTATGAGAATTAGGATTTGAACATTTATTTGTACATGAACTCCATTCTTCTTCTGAATACTTTATTTGTACACGAACTCCGTCCTTTTGTGTGAACTTGAGTTATAAAAAACGTTTTTTCCGAGTAGTTTTTCATATTTAAAAATGTTTTTCTCTATTGACAAATCAGCCCAGTTGCTCGAATGTACATATCTCTTATCTTGATTCTTTTTAATGCAGAAAAACTTCTTTCGGCAGTTGCAGTTGTTGATGGAAGCTTTAAAATTAAGTCTGCCAATTTGTACACCTCACTAAACACTTATGTCCAATTTATTCAACTTCATGTAACAAGTAATGTCTCTTACTGATTTGTTTTTGTATTCATCAAGGGAATAAAACACTTTGAGTTCATTTTTTAGTCGAGCTGTATCAAAATTTGAAGCATAGAGTTCTTTAAGTTCTGACAGTAGAAGTTCATCAGGGAAGCTTTCACAAAATTTATCAAAACAATTCGAATCCAACAAAGCCACGAATTTAAGATATAATGCAACTGATTTTAATGCATTGACACTTCACACAAACTGAAAGAGCTCTCGCGAAACACGTGCTGTTACAGGCTGAAGCATGCGAGTGACTGAGGTAGTCGAAGTCTTCTCTTTTCTGAGCGAACCGTTGGCCAAAGCAATGGTCCATTCCCCTCCACCCGCTCATTCATGTTGTCATGGAAACGCTAGCAGGCGATGGTACGGAAGGTCTTCGAATCAGAACAGCGAAGACTCTGGAAGAGCTGCTTGCGTTATGCCCTTGGTTTTCGCTCGCCAGACTGAGTCAAAGAAGCGAATCCTCACGGTTTTTTTTTTTTTTTTTTTTGTGTGCACCGAAAGCATCGACATATTTTAATACCGTTTATAATTCAATTCAATTCATTTATTTTGCTGAGCCGAAAAATAATAAAAGATAAAACCAGTGTTACAGAAAAATCAGTTGAAACAATGCACAGCAAGGAGGCAGGGGAAGAAGGCCAGCCAAGCCTGAGAGGGTCCCATGCTCCCAAGGCTAGTTTTACACTGAGGTCAGTAGTTGTAATTACAAACATGAGTATCATAGTAACAAAAAAAAAAAAAAAAGGTAATGATGTATAAGCAGATAGTACCATTGAAAAAGCAATTTACATCACGATACACAAGTCGTAATATTAATCATAGTTCCCATCCACTGTAATCATTAACTTGAGGAGCTGCAATTCATTATAAAGCTTTTTAGTTTGTTTTTTTTTAAAACGTTAAAATTATTTAAAGAAGTTAGTTCCGTAAGTAATGAGTTCCAGTAGTGTGGGCCAATGTACACTGCTGGCCACCCCAAATGCAACACCAAGAAGGAAGCATCCGATTGGCCTGAAATTCACAGCATGCGTCGCGCGCGAGAGGACATGCAAACGATTAGCATTGCAGGGCATATGCAAATCATGTGCGCCCGGCACGCCACCGAGAAGCACTATAAGAAGGCTGCACAGAAGGCGGGGTGTAAGTAGTAGAAGTGTGTTGTGCTGCCGGACCTGTGCGTGGGAAGCTTCCTGATGCCTCGTCGCAGAATACGGCAGTCATTCCAGCACGTTTCGGAGTTAGACAGAGGACGAATAGTGGCTTATCGCGACAGCGGTTTATCGTACCGAGACATCGGCGCCCGTGTGGGACGACATCCAGCCACAGTAAGGCGAGTATGGATTCGGTGTGTGCAGGAGGGACGGACGGGCCGACGTGAGCGATTGCCGCAGCCGCGGCACAGCACCGAACGAGAGGACCGGCATGTTGTGCGGCGGGCATTGACGGCTCGCACCGCCACATCACGAACGTTAGCGCAGAAATTAGGGTGTGTTGCGCAACAACTTGTGTCAGCACGTACCGTTCGACGTCGTCTGCAGGAGCGGGGACTTGTCACACGGCGCCTATTGCTCCGATTACCATTGACGTTACACCACCGGCGAGTGCGGCGACAGTGGGCCGTTGAACGCCGCACCTGGACTACGGAATGGCACGACATTGTCTTCTCCGACGAATCCCGCTTCTGCCTGCAACACCACGATGGTAGGATCCGCGTGTGGCGACACCGCGGCGAGGGACTGTATGACGCCTGCATTATGCATCGCCATACCGGTCCGACGCCTGGCGTTTTGGTTTGGGGCGCAATTCTATATGACACCCGCACCCCTCTGGTACGCATCGCCGGTACACTCAACAGCCACCGCTATATCTCCGACGTTTTGGAGCTTGTAGTCCTCCCTTACCTGCAGGACCTGTCAGCAGCCACGTTTCACAGGACAATGCGCCCCCGCACGTGGCATGCATCGTGCAACAATTATTCACGGCCGACCAGGTGTCGCTGCTGCCATGGCCCTCCTGTTCTCCCGATATGTCACCTATTGAATACGTCTGGTCGCTGATCGGCAACCGAGTGGCCCGGCAAGCACCACCCGCTGCTACGCCTGATGAACTGTGGCAACGTGTGGAAGTAGCCTGGACTGACATACCCCAAGCCCACATTCAAAGCCTCTTTCGTTCGATGCCGCGGTGTGTAGCGGCCGTTATTGCCAGCCATGGGGAGCCACACGAACTATTGATGTCTGCGTGTTCCGCAAGTCGCACGGGCCTGTAAGCTCAATCGTTTCATCTTTGTATCTGTGGTTATGTGTCCACTAAATCTGGCTTTGCTATCTCCTGTCCTTCTTGGTGTTGCATTTTGGGTGGCCAGGAGTGTAATTTAAACTTTGCTTCATGGTCTCCGGTTTTGGATGAACAGGACGCCGCACACGACATAAAGGCAGATAGCAGCGATAATGAACGTCTGGGTAGCTCAGTTGGTAGAGCGACTTGTTCCGGAATAAGTGGACTCGGGTTCAATCCCTGGCGTGGACCAAAAAAAAGACGGATAAATTTACTTCGTTATAGTGATTTAGTGCGTGTGTCATGTGTGTGTATCTGGGGTATAATTTGTATGATGTCGGCGTGTAAATTATTCTTAAGGTGGACGTCAAGTAATTTTACTTCCTATGCTTCCAATGGAAAAACTTTTGTACACATTTCCTTCACAATTAGTGTGTTCCCAAGGATGAAAATTTGAACAGCGATTAAAATAACTTCATATTATAACTTGAAATACTTGTTATTTTCAAAAACATAACCATAATTATATTAAAAATCAATAACTTTTCCTTTGGTGGTGTTGAAACCAAAAAAAGATGGCGCGACCTGTACTCTGATGACGTCAGTAGACAAACATATGTTGGATTGCATAATTATGGTTATGTTTTAAAAAATATTAAGTATTCCAAGTTATAAAATGAAGCTATTTTAATCCATGTTCACATTTTCATCCATGGGAACGCATTAATTGTGAAAAATGTGTACAGAAATATTTCCATTGGAAGTACAGGAAGCAAAATTACTTGACGTCCACCTTAATGCGTCTGAACATAATTTTCCCGATATTGAAGTAATATAATTGGTTAATCGTAGGAATGTTACATTTGTTTGGGAAAATTCTTGTGGTATTATATAGTATATTGTGTTGTTTGACTACCTTGTTGATTTGACTTTTATTTGTGTATATTTAATTCAGTTTTATTTGTGCCTTCTCTGGGCTTCGCAGCTAGCCTCGAATATACTCCACTGGTGACGCATTAGGGAACTGTGAAGGAATATGAGCAAAGTTATAAACTTGATACCCGTCTCTTTTTTCATTTTTTTCAAGAAATAGAGTGGTAGATTTGGATGTGTGACTGGTAGCCTTGTGCTGATTGAGTTCTACTCTTTGAAGGCTCTGTAGAAAAAGGAATGACATTTCCCTTTTAAATATAGGAGTTAAATATTATTTTGGCAACATGTAGAATTGATTTTAACATTCTTGTTAACTTTTCTTAACTTTAATTCCCCTGTGTACGAAAAACCAGCAATAATCATGTATCTGGAACTTTCTTTGGATCCTTGGTTCCAAGTTTGTAAGTCTTTTTCTGCTCTTTTGCGGTAGTAAATTTAACTTTTTTTGTTACAGTCGTTTATGTATTAATAGATCCATTCTTCATCAATAGTCACAATAAATTTCTATCTGTCTCCGGCTAAGTGATTTTCATAAAGAATATATTATTATAATATTATATAATAAATAATATTAGAATAATATATCAGCCACGTGTCTAGGCAAAAGGCCGTGAACATTGTTTTTTTTTTTCTCTCAGATTCAAATCTTTGTCATTATCAAGGTTCTTTAACGTAGGCTATTACCTTGGTTATGTGACGTGCCTGCCCCGCAGGACGCACATGAGATAAAAGCAGATAGCAGCGAGAGCATACGTCCGCGTAGCTCAGGCGGGAGAGCGACTTATTCCGGAATGAGGGGACCTGGGCCTGCCCCTCAGGACGCACATGAGATAAAGGCAGATAGCAGCGAAAGCATACGTCCGCGTAGCTCAGGCGGGAGAGCGACTTTTTCCGGAGTGAGGGGGACTGGGTTCGATGCTCGACGTGGACAAAGATGACGGAGAAATTTACTTCGTTATACCTTATTCTTGAACTCCTTTTGAACTTCTTTTGTGACGTGCGTGCCCCGCAGGACGCACATGAGATAAAGGCCGATAGCAGCGACAGCATAGGTCCGCGTAGCTCAAGCGGGAGAGCGACTTATTCCGGAATGAGGGAACCTGGGTTCGATGCCCAGCGTGGACAAAGATGACGGAGAAATTTACTTCGTTATACCTTATTCTTTGAACTTCTTTTGTGACGTGCCTGCCTCGCAGGACGCACATGAGATAAAGGCAGATAGCAGCGAGAGCATACGTCCGCGTAGCTCAGGCGGGAGAGTGACTTATTCCGGAATGAGGGGACCTGGGCTTGCCCCACAGGACGCACATGAGATAAAGGCAGATAGCAGCGGGATAATACGTCCGCGTAGCTCAGGCGGGAGAGCGACTTATTCCGGAATGAGGGGACTGAGCTTTCCCCACAGGACGCACATGAGGTAAAGGCAGATAGCAGCGAGAGCATACGTCCGCGTAGCTCAGGCGGGAGAGCGACTTATTCCGGAATGAGGGGACTGAGCTTGCCCCGCAGGACACACATGAGATAAAGGCAGATAGCAGCCAGATCATACGTCCGCGTAGCTCAGGCGGGAGAGCGACTTTTTCCGGAGTGATGGGACCTGAGTTCGATGCCCGACGTGGGCAAAGATGACGGAGAAATTTACTTCGTTATACCTTATTCTTGAACTCCTTTTGAACTTCTTTTGTGACGTGCGTGCCCCGCAGAACGCACATGAGATAAAGGCAGATAGCAGCGAGACCATACGTCCGCGTAGCTCAGGCGGGAGATTGACTTATTCCGAAATGACGAGACCTGGGTTCGATGCCCAGCGTGGACAAAGATGATGGAGAAATTTACTTCGCTATACCTTATATTATCAATAATACTGTTGCATATTTTACATTTAGAAATGCTAATTTTATGATTTTACAGCGTTTTTTAATTACTGGATAAGAATATTTCTCTTCGTAAAGAGCAAAAACATAAACTTCCATCAACAGCTTGTTTCTGTGCGCCATTTTCTTAGCAGACGATTTTTAACTGCAGCAGATGTTTCTTCTCTGTCGGAATGTGCCCCGACCCGACAGACCCACGAAACTGGGAGTTAGAGACCGACGCGTTATTTCTGCTTCTAAAACTCCGATTTGAAGAATTCTTCCTGTATCTCATACAAGACCTGATGGAAAATATTTTTCACAAAATTCCTAATGTTTGATAAAGAATGGTTTGGCCACCAGGGGCATAAGCGTTAATTTCTGCTTCTGATGTATTTGTAGCAAAATCTGGGCTCCTGAAAGCTCGACTAAATTTTTTTTTCTTGGACAGATGCCACTCATATGGAAAAACCTTTTGAGAATACTTTCTTCCTAAAATAACGCATGGTTTTCCCACCAGGGGACGTAAAGTCACATCTTATTTTTGTCGATATCTCTGTTTCTAAGAGTCTGATTTGAAAAATTATTTCTATGTTGGAGAGCGTTTCCGGTGCGAAATGTTTCTCATATATTTCTTAACACACAAGTCTGCACCCAGAGGGGGTAAGCTCACGATTCCGTTTACAGCAATATCTGAGGGATTAAAAACTCGATTGAAAAACTTCTTTCTTCCGTCAGATATTATTGTTTTCCATACCGGTATCATTGACTTTGAATAGCTTTGATACGTTTAATTTGCGTCAGAACGGGTTCACAAGACATGCTTATTACACCCGAAAATTCGGTGTCATCTTTCTTGTTTCTTCTTTTAACAATTAAAAAAAGGTATGAAATATTTCAGATTTCTGATGATATTTAGTAAATCAGAATATTGATATTAAGTTCTCGTATTTGTATTACCAAATCTGTCGTGTTTTGTAGATGGTATAATCGGGAGTGTCGCAACCTTGAATACGTGCGTTGATTTGGAGATCTTTATTTCAGAATGATAAAGTTCGGGTGGCGTTTGGGAATAAATTAATGCCTAAATAACAAATATTTGCTGAAGCAAACGTGTAAATATATGGAAGATTCCTTTAAATAATTTACATGTTTTCTGTTTCTCAACGGACTCCTAAAAGCAGTCGTCAAAAATAAATGGTGGCGCAGTGGTCTAAGCGCTGGCTTCTGATAATTTGTCCGAAAGGGGTCCGGGTTCGAATCCCGGTGAGGCATGGATGTTCTGTTTGTCTTACGGCACTGGCTCTCTCCTTCCCTGGAACCAGTGGCCCTAAATTAGGGACGGGCGACTGCTTATAGCCCATTGAGTTGCTCACGGTGGTCGTTAAATCTTCAATAAAAATAAATAAATAAATAAAGGGGGTTGCGGGAATTTAGGACGTACTTTTTAGGGGGGGGGGGGTAGTCAACAATCGGACAAAATGTGACATGGGAGAGAGGGGAAGTCTAAAAATAGTAAAAAATCACGGACGTACTTTATGGACGGCCCCCTAAGGACTAAATTTTTGGACCACGGTTAAGAATTTTTATACAACTGGCGTTGACTGCCAAAAAGACCGGGAGAAAACTGACATGCACTCAGAGTTGAATGGGTTTTTGCCGAAGCGGTGATTACTTAAAGGCAGTAGAAGTGATGACGTCACCCTTTTTCAATTACTTAAATCAGGTTTGCGAAAGAAACAACAACAATAGTTCTTAGTGACGCCATGTGCGTGTAAACGAGCTGTTTCTGATTTGTTTTGTTTTTCGATAGTTCCGCGTGTCACGACCTCTAATTTGACACCCATCCTTTTGTATCGTGTGTTCATGATATTCAAGTGTGCGTGAACACACGATTTTGGTGCACTGAATTTCTCCCGCCTACGCCGTTATCAGATCGATGTGGTAATGGATCCCCACGTCTATCTGCTACGAAAAGGGATATTTAATGACTGAGAGGAACATTTGAACTGCTGCAGACGAATGTGTTTTAAATTAACCTTAAAAGAATCTAGGCGTGATAGTGTAAAAGGAAATACAAGAAAAACATTTCATTTGCAAATTATTAGAATACGGATCTTGTTTCATGTTCCTATGCCCGATTCCGAAGGAACTCCTTTCTCTAAATCCTGTATGGATATCTATATATTAATTCTATAAGGTATTTTGCTGTAAGACCAGTTGTGAGAGAACGGCTGAACGTGTAAACATATGGTTGGAGTATCAAAATAAAGGTCTTACCATGTAGATGTGCCAGTCGAAGAGAAAAATGAGATTGGGGCAACGGTTTGGGCGTTGTGGGGCGGCAAAGTTCCCATGTAAAGTCAATGGGAGAAGCGTGCGGTTGACATCCGATCGCCTGTGGTTGGCTCACGCGCTGTTGAGAAAAAGTATGGAGGAACTGAGATAATCCGAAGTCTCTCTTCTCAGCGAACTGTTGTGCAAAACAATGCTAGCAGGAATTTGTTTGAAATTTTTTTTCCGTATAGGACTCGTCGGATCACATGACATTTTTACAGTGTCCAGTCACGGTGTTTCTGACAGCGCTGTAGACAAACTTTCCTGTTCTTCGCAGAAATCAGTGGTTTCCGTATAGGACTCGTCGGACCACATGACTTTTTCCCAGTGTCCAGTCACGGTGTTGCTGACATCATTGTAGACGAACTTTCCTGTTCTTCGCAGAAATCAGTGGTTTCCGTATAGGACTCGTCGGACCACATGACTTTTTTCCAGTGTCCACTCACGGTGTTGCTGACACCACTGTAGACGAACTTTCCTGTTCTTTGCAGAAATCAGTGGTTTCCGTATAGGACTCGTCGGAACACATGACTTTTTTCCAGTGTCCACTCACGGTGTTCCTGACACCACTGCAGTCGAACTTTCTGGTTCTTCGTAGAAATCAATGGTTTCCGTATAGGGATGCGACTGCCAATACCGAGCCTGTTCAATTCTCTGCCCATAGTTCGTTGATATATTGGTCGGGAACAGCATTCATTCAATGCTTCGGTCATATGCTGCACACAAGTTGTCCTATTTCTCCGTTCAAGATTTCTCAGGCGACGGCGATCTCATTCCTGACAGATATCGTCGCGCTTCAGTTACGCCTCTTAGACTGGCAATGTTGGTTATTTTCCCACTGATTAGAGACCTGGGATATTTTACTTTTGAGAAACCACTCAGTTTTCGAAATCGTCGCTCCAGTCAGACAGGCATCCACAAAAAGCCCTTAATCGAACTTCCAGAGATCATTCGTTTTCCGCATTGTGATCAACACCACTGACGATTACTGACTAGCAACGGTTTTAGTTAGTTGCCCCGATCACGTGGTGACACACGTGGCTACATACACAGCGGCATCAGAATAAAATGACCACCTACCTAATAATGGGAACCACCATCCTTGGCCCGGATGACAGCGGCGAGACGGCGTGGCATGGACGCAATGAGGCCCTGGAAGGTCGCCCGAGGCACACGTGCCCATTCGGACTGCAGCAGAGCACGGAGGTCCCGGAGATGACGTGGTTGTGGGTCAGCACGTCGAACCTGTCGATCCTAATAGTCTCACAACTGCTCTATGGGATTGAAGTTGAGTGATTTCGAAACCTGCGGACTGGTCTGCCCGATTTGTACCGCAACCGCACGTACGTGTTGAAATGAGCCATTTTTATGACGAGGCGGGCACGCGTACCTAATAAACTACTATCTGAGTTTGTACACTCTTTGCCAAAAAACAAAACAAAAACAAAAACGAAGTACACAGAAGGATGAAAATTGATATGTCCATATATAGGAAAGGAAATGATTGCAATTCGAGAGCAGTTAGACCATTTATTCGGATAAAACAAGCGGTTACCCTGCGTGGCATAGATGCATACAATTCACGGATACTTGGCGAGGTATAACATGCCAGATGATGTCCAGATCGACGACATTCCGGGATGAGCGTAGGTGGTGTCCCATCATGTCCCAAATATGTTCGATTAGTGAAAGGTCGGGTGACCGTGCTGGCTACGGAAGTTAGCCTGGGAGAGCCGTGCCGTGTGTGGCCGGACATTATCCTCGTGAAAAATTGCTCGGCGATGTTGCAACAGGAATGGCAATACAACAGATCGTTGAGTTTCGTGGACATACTGTTGAGCCGTGAGGGTGGTGCGGAGGATTACCAAGGGTGTCCGGCTATAGTAGGAAATGGCTCCCCAAGATAGTCACTCCCGGTGTGTGAGCCGTTCCACGGTAAAGGCAGGATCCTTGCGCTGGACGGCTCGGCTGCAGATACGTATGCGCTGGTTATCTACGCAAAGTGCAGACCGTGACTCATCACTGAAGACAGCAGAACGCCACTGGACACTATCCCACGTTGATCGGGCCGACACCACAGCAACCGGTACCGGGCCATGCTTGCTGGTCAGTGGTGGTAGATAGCGTAGTGGCCTCCTCGAATGTAGTCCTCGTGACGCAAGTCGTCTGGCAACAATCCGGATTGCCACTTCCGTACCTGTAGACGACGCAACATAGGCACAGAGGGTTGAGAGCGATGAATTCGGTTCTGCTCGTACGGCTCTCACAACCGCTCTGTCCTCTACTGTTCTGCTAGTACGGCTCGCACAACCGCCCGTTCTGTCGTTTCCCTCGGCCGTCCACGGACCGCGTGTCGCTGGGTTGCGCTTTCCTCGACCCATTGGCGCCGACATCGTCGGTATGCCGACCCAAATTTCTGGCGGTTCGGGGACTCGACCAACCGGCCTCTCTCATCCTAATTATGCGTCCTCTCTCAAACTCACTCAGCTGCTCGTGTTGTGCACGGATCCGACGTCGAGGCATCATCACAGTCCGTGGAGGTTAATGCAGCTGCAACCCGCTGGCACAACTGTCCCTGCGTGCGAGCTTTACTCCTGATATACCCTCCTCTGTTACGATTCCCATGCGCTGTGGCGAGACACTATTTAGTCAGTGGTCGTTATTTTTTAATCATTTGCATATTCCGCCCTGAGGCACTTGCACGCGGAGTTTCCTCAGGATCGAACGACTTTCTCGGGGTGCTTCGTTTTTTTAGGCAAAGAGTGTATCAATACCGAAACTACAGGTTTGTTGTGATTTTTGTTACTGGGAAGTTTTTGTGGTGTTAGTTTTTTTTTTTTTTTTTTTTTTTTTTTTTGACACGTCTGGTTTTCTTATTGCCTATGGTAACTTTCGAAACTGCGCAGTAGGTATCTGGAACTCAACCCCATCATCATGTCTCATAACACATGAGGCGAAGTTGTGCATCGGAAAAATATCAAAATGCAAGGACCGTCGTTCTAACGGTTTAGGCTTCCTGATGCAAAAGAATTTCTCAAATGGAAGTGTTAATTATTGCTTCTGATGTATTTGCCATAAAATCTGAGCTTCTAAAATATCGATTGAAAAATTTCTTTCATGGACTGATGCCACTCACATCGATAAACCTTTCGGAACATTTTCTTCTTAAAATATTCCACAGTTTCTTTGCCAGGGGGCGTAGATGTATATCTTATTTTTGTCAATATCTCTACTTCCAGGAGTCCGATTTGAAAAATGCCTTCTTTGTTGGATAGTGTTTCCAGTGCGACATGTTTTTCATCTAATTTCAAAATTTTCAAGTAATTTGTAGACTTTCCGCTAGGGGGCGTAAAGGTAAATTGCTTTTCCCCTATATCTCTACTTCTAAATCTCCGATATCAAAAATTCTTTCTGCACTGAATACAGCTCCTGATGGGAAATCCTTTGCACGCAATTTCTAATTTTTGTAAAAACTGGTTTGGCCACCAGGTGGCATAAGTCTTAATTTCCACTTCTGATGTATTTTCAGCAAAATATGAGCTTCTAAAATGTAGATTTAAAAAAAAGTCCTTTGTTGACCGATACTACTCATGTCGACAAACCTTTTAGCAACATTTTCTTCTTGAAATAATGCATGGTTTTTACGCCAGGGGCGTAGACGTATATCTTATTTTTGTCAATATCTCTACTTCTAGGAGTCCGATTTGAAAAAATTCTTTCTTTGTTGGATAGTGTTTCCGATGAGAACATTTTTCCTATAAATTCAAAATTTTCAAGTAAATCATAGATTTTCCGCTAGGAGAGCAAAAGGTAAATTGCGTTTTCTGTGTTATTTCTGCTTCTAAAACTCCGATTTGAAAACTTGTTCCTGTATCGCATACAAGACCTAATGGAAAATATTTTCCCCATAATTTTTAAGAATGGTTTGGCTACCAGGGGGCATAAGTGTTGATTTCTGCTTCTGATGTATTTGTAGCAAAATCTGGACTCCTGAAAACTTGACTAAATTTTTTTTTCTTGGACCGATACCGCTCATATGGCAAAACCTTTTGAGAATAAATACTTTCTTCCTAAAATAATGCATGGTTTTCTCCCCAGGGGACGTAAAGTCACATCTTATGTTTCAAAGGGTCCGATTTGAAAAATTCTTTCTGTGTTGGAGAGCGTTTCCGGTGCGAAATGTTTCTCATATAAATTCATGTTTTTCTTAACGTACAAGTCTGCAACCAGAGAACGTAAGCTCACGATTCCGTTTACAGCAATATCTGAGGGATTTAAAAACCCGCTTGAAAAACTTCTTTCTTCGGTCAGATATTATTGTTTTCCATACCGGTTCCATTGACTTTAAATAGCTTTGATAAATTTAATTTGCGTCAGAACGGATTCAAAAGACGAGCTTATTACACCCGAAGATTCGGTGTCATCTTTCTTGTTTTTATATATTACCACAGACTTTGTGTGTGATATTACCTAATTTCTAAATGTACTGCAATGATATTACCCAATTTCTGGAAAATATCAGATGTGTCATTTTTTGTCATAAAAATATTCATTTCTTAATTTTCAGTTCGAAAAACTAGGGGTCGTCTTATACGTGGGGGCGTTTTATACACGGAAAAATACAGTAATCGTCGATATTGGACCACAGAAGACTGGAAAAGGGTCTCATGGTCAGACGAATCCCGATTTCTGTTGCACCATGTCGATTGACGAGCTCGTGTGCGATATTCACACAAGGAAGTCTTCTCACCTGGATGCAGTGTTTGACGGATGTAGGCGGCAGGAGGGAGTGTGATGGTCTGGGCAATATTTTCTTGAGGAACACTTCGACCCATTATCCCTGTAGAGCGAAATCTGCCGGCTGTCACGTACCTTAACATCGGGCAGACCAAGTACACCCCTTTATGGCGTTATGGCGACTGTATTCGGAGATGGCGTCTTTTAACAAGACTCCATGGCACAATGCGAAGAAGGTTCAGGAATGATTCCAAGAACATGAAGAGGAATTCCATTTATTACCATGGCCCTCAAATTCACCGGATATGAACCCTATCGGGCGTTTGTGATTTGAGTTGGAGAAGGATTTACCTGATTTCGACAAAGGCCAAATTAAAAACCACGTAATCCATGATAACTGTGGGATCTTCTGTTGCAGTCATGGTACCAAATATCAAGAGACATCCCGTTGAATCTATGCTTCATTGGGTGAGAGATCTTTTAGCGACAAGAGGACCTACATCATATTAGGTAGGTGGTTTTATTGTTTCAGCTAATCTATATGGTGTCCACAAACAGACGGACGGGCATAATGACAACAAAAGCACGGCTATATTTTTGAAAAGACGTGGTAAACGTGTTAAGAAAATTGTTTTAGGCCACATATGAGGGTCAGTGGCTTTTTTGAATTACACTGCTGGCCACCCAAAATGCAACACCAAAAAGGAAGCATCCGATTGGCCTGAAATGCGCAGCATGCGTCGCCCGCGAGAAGACATGCAAACGATTAGCATTGCAGGGCATATGCAAATCATGTGCGCCCGGCACGCCACCGAGAAGCACTATAAGAAGGGTGCACAGAACGCGGGGTGTAAGTAGTGGAAGTGTGTTGTGCTGCCGGACCTGTGCGTGGGAAGTTTTCTGATGCCTCGTTGTAGAATACGGCAGTCATTCCGGCACGTTTCGGAGTTCGACAGAGGGCGAATAGGGGCTTATCGCAACAGCGGATTATCGTACCGAGACATCGGCATCCGTGTAAGACGACATCCAGCCACAGTGAGGCGAGTATGGATTCGGTGGGTGCAGGAGGGACGGACGGACGGACCGACGTGAGCGATTGCCGCAGCCACGGCACACCACCAAACGAGAGGACCGGCATCTTGTGCGGCGGGCATTGACGGCTCGCACCGCCAAATCATGAAAATTAGCGCAGGAATTAGGGTGTGTTGCGCAACAACTTGTGTCAGCACGTACCGTTCGACGTCGTCTGCAGGAGCGGGGACTTGTCACACGGCGCCCATTGCTCCAATTACCATTGACGTTACACCACCGGCGAGTGCGACGGCAGTGAGCCGTTGAACGCCGCACCTGGACTACGGAATGGCAAGACATTGTCTTCTCCGACGAATCCTGCTTCTGCCTGCAACACCACGATGGTCGGATCCGCGTGTGGCGGCACCGCGGTGAGAGACTGTTTGACGCCTGCATTATGCATCGCCATACTGGTCCGTCGCCTGGCGTTATGGTTTGGGGCGCAATTGGATATGACACCCGTAACCCTCTGGTACGTATCGCCGGTACACTCAACGGCCGTCGCACCATCTTCGACGTTTTGGAGCCTGTAGTGCTCCCTTACCTGCAGGACCTGCCAGCGGCCACGTTTCAACAGGACGATGCGCGGCCGCACGTGGCACGCATCGTGCAACAATTCTTCACGGCCCACCAGGTGTCACTGCTGCCGTGACCCGCCTGTTCTCCCGATATGTCGCCCATCAAAGACGTCTGGTCACTGATCGGCAACCGAGTAGCCCGGCAAGCACCACCCGCGGATACGCCTGATGAACTGTGGCAACGTGTGGAAGCAGCCTGGACAGACATACCCCAAGCCCACATCCAGAGCCTCTTTCGTTCGATGCCGCGACGTGTAGCGGCCGTTATTTCCAGCCATGGGGGCCACACGAACTATTGATGTCTGCGTGTTCCGCAAGTCGCACGGACCTGTAAGCTCAATCGTTTCATCTTTGTATCTGTTGTTATATGTCCAAGAAATATGGCTTTGCTATCTCGTTTCCTTCTTGGTGTTGCATTTTGGGTGGCCAGCAGTGTGTTATGAGCAATGGTAAACCTTCCAGTGAGTAACACCAAGTTTTCAAGACTCCCCGGTGGCGCAGTGGTCTAAGCGATGGCTTCTGATCATTCGTCCGAAAGGGGTCCGGGTTCGAATCCCGTGAGGCATGGATGCTGTGTTTGTCTTACGGCACTGGCTCTTTCCCTTCCATGGAACCAGTGACCCTAAATTAGGGACGAGCGACTGCTTAAAGCCCATTGAGTTGCTCACGGTGATCGTTAAACCTGCAATAAAAAAAAAAAAAAAAAAGGTTTTCACTGAAAAGCAGCCCGTGAAGTCTTTGTGTGTGCGTTTGAGATAACCGAAGGACCTATTTGGAAGATCAAAGAAGCTTGAAATAACACAGATAAACTGGTGGCCACGAGCTTCTCTGGTGTTGTGGTATCTATTCTTTTGTTTTGCTGGGCGACCAAACCTGTTTTCCCCGCTCGTAAATTATAGCTGAGCAATTTCTGCTCTAATAAACTTGTTTTATCAGATATATGTTAAACACAAATGTTAAATCTTTCTACGCCGTCTGAAGGATCATTTTTCATTCTGCAAACCAGATGCATCATTACGATTTCAGAAACGATTATTAAAAGGTAGGCGCTAGAGTTTTAAACAGAATGACCCTAAGGGATTAGTTGACACAATCAATTCACTCTGTCAGTCAGCCTACAGCGTTAATAATGTTTATTGCTGCCATTAATTTCAATCTCAAAGAACAAAGTAACGATTTACACTGCGAATACTTTTGTTGGTGGTAAGTCGGAGTACAGAGATCTAAAAGAAGTTTTTGAAAAGTGTAGAATAAAAATCGGATATCGCACTAACGTGCCCGAAGAACAATCATGCTGTTTTTAGTAAGTGTTTTAAAAAAGATCTTAGTGCTTACAGTTTCACGACGTCCGTCTTTCACCCTCTCGACACCATATCAGTTCTTTTTTCTCTTTATTTTTCTTTTACGCTTTCCAACCGTAAGTTGCAGAAGCGCAATTATGTGACGTCCGGGTCTAAAATATTTGACCCGTTTCCAACCATGGAGCACACAGATGAGGTTCGAGTATGCTACCGGGAAATTTGTGCTTTCAAAAACCTTACTTTTGATTTTCCTGCGTAATATTTGGTACGTTTTATCCATCTAAGTGGTGGAGAATGTACGATTACTCTGGTGAATGAAGAATGATTTCCAGTAACACCTGACGATGTAGAAAACAAAGTAATGATAAAGAATGTCTGATTAACGGATGGAATGATGGATGGATGAAAAATATAGGAAACGAGGATTATTCGAAGCATGAGAATTCTAAATGACTTCAGGGCTTTGAGCAAAACAGACTGTAAAGGGAATTAGATGGGGCATCAGTCTGGGGAAAAAGAAGTAAAATGTCAGAAGAGAAAGGGAAAGAAGTTCAGTACTGAAGAAGAAGATAGTTTTATGGAAGATGGAGTTGTACGGCTGGATGCTGCGGGGTCGATTGGACGGAGAACAGGATCAATGCTCGTTGGAACTGATCGCCATATTTATAAGTGGTGACAGACACCACCTTCCTCACTCAGCTGAGGGACGCGGGAGATAGCGAAGAAAACAACAGCGGAAACCATCTCGCATTTCACCCGAACGGAAGTTCTCGGGCATCTTCTTGTTTCTTTTCTAATTTGTTTTATGCTTCCTCGTATCCCAATTATTTTCCCTTGGCGTTTCTTAGAAAAGAGCTTTTTGCGTTTAAATAATCAAAGACGGTGAAACAAATAAAAATATGACATCGAAAGGTGATATTGTTTGAAGAAAACGAGGAATAAAATATTTGTTTTTCTTTAATAACTAAATTTCTTCTCTGGGTGCTAGTAAATGGGTTATAAACAGAAATGGAACGATTTCCGCTTATTTTTTTCCCCGATGAAACTGAGCAGTGAAAATCCTCCAAAAATACAGTGAATAAACAAAGACATCGCTCTTTCCACGTTTTAGCAACACACAGCAACCGAACAATGTCAGAAGCTGACAGAAAAACACACTTAGAGCCGTGGATTGTTGCCCACTGTAGTGTAAGGTTAACGCGCTCGGGTAGATATCGAGAGATCTGCGATTCCATTCCCCAGCGGTGACCACATAACAACTTTTCGCATAACCCACTGGAAAGAGGAGGCCCTGGAACGAACGGTTGTCATGTGACCAAAAAGGTCTCATCTTTGTGAAATGTCTCCAAGTTTTTACCGGAAGTGAATACAGTTATTATTCTTGTGATTAAAGTCTCTTAAAAACCCTTATTGCTTTATGTTTTCCAGTCAAAACTGCTTTATTCTTGTGCCAGTTTTGTGAAAAAAAAATTAAGTGGGTGTAATATGAAATTTTGTGTAGGGTTTAGATTACTAATCCGTGGCACTTATAAATATAATTTGCTTGCAGTAGTAAAAAATAATAAATAATTACCAATAATAAGCTGGAAATTGGGACCAAGTTGGTCACATGACCGTTCCTTTCAGGGCCTCTTCTTTCCAGTGGGCTATGAATTTTTCGGTTGCTCTGTGTTGCTAAAACGTGCAAAGAGCGATTTCTTCGTTTATTGAAACTGACTAGTGATAAAGAAAAATAATATTGCTTAGTAATAACTTAAAAAAAAATCATCTGTTTTTTAGCACGTCTTTTGTAAAAAAAGATCGTGCTTATGTTATCGGTTTGTCCGTCCGCCCGTCTGTAGACACCATATCTCTGCAACTATTAGTACGATTTGAAAAATTCTTTTTGCATTGAGAAGCTTGAAACATGCGAATGACGATCCTTTGTTTCGTTCCTTTTTTCGATGTACAATTTCGCCGCTAGAGAGCGTAAATGTAGATGTCGAATTCAAATACATTTTATTCCATACATTTGCTTCTAAACAACCGATTGAAAAAGATCTTTTACCTTTCGATTCAGTTTATGTCGAAGAGTATTTTAGGTGTAGTTACTTTTTCAAGTTACTCACAGATTTTCCGCAAGGGGCGTAAAAGTAAATTACGTTTTTCCCAATATCTCTTCTTCTGAAACTCCGATTTGAAATTTTTTTCCTTCAGCGGATACAGCTCCTGACGAAAACTCTTTTGCATATAATTTTTAATTTTTGGTAAATAATTCTTTGGCCACCAGGGGGCATAAGTGTTAATTTTTGCTTCTGATGTATTTGCCATAAAACCTGAGCTTCTAAAATATCGATTGAAAAAATTCTTTCGTGGACTGATGCCCCTCACATCGATAAACCTTTTCGGAATATTTTCTTCTTAAAATATTCCACAGGTTCTCCGCCAGAGGGCGTAGATGTATATCTTATTTTTGTCAATATCTCTACTTCGAGCAGTCCGATTTGAAACGTTCCTTTTTTGTTGGATAGTATTTCCAGTGTCACATGTTTTTCATATAATTTCAAATTTTTCAAATAATTCGTAGACTTTCCGCTAGGGGGCGTAAAGATAAATTGCCTTTCCCCCTATATCTCTGCTTCTAAATCTCCGATCTGAAAAATTCTTTCTGCACCGATTACAGCTCCTGATGGGAAATCCTTTGCACGTAATTTCTAATTTTTGTAAAAACTGGTTTGGCCACCAAGTGGCGTAAGTCTTAATTTCCGTTTCTGATGTATTTGTAGCAAAATATGAGCTTCTAAAATCTCTATTGCAAAAGAAGTCCTTTGTTGACCGATTCTACTCGTGTCGACAAAACTTTTCGGAATATTTTCTTTTTAAAATATTGCATGGTTTCTCTGCCAGGGGGCGTAGGTGTACAATTTGTCAATTTTTGTCAATATCTCTGCTTCTAATGGTCCAGTTTGAAAAATTTCTCCTTTATTGGATAGAGTTTCCGGTGCGACATGTTTTACATATAATTTCGAAATATTCAAGTAATTCATATACTTTCTGCTAGAGGTAGTTAAGGTAATTTGCGTTTCCCCCGATATCTCTGTTTCTAAAGCTCGGATTTGAAAAATTCTTTCTGCACCGGACACAGCTCCTGAGGGGAAGTCTTTTGCACATAATTCCTAATATTTGATGAAGAATGGTTTGGCCATCAGGGGGCGTAAGTCTTAATTTCCGCTTCTGATGTATTTGCAGCAAAATCTGAGCTTCTAAAATCTCGATTGAAAAAAAATTCGTTTTTGGACCGACAATACTCACGTCGATAAACCTTTTAGGATTATTTTCTTCCTAAAATAATGCATGGTTTCTATGCCAGGGAGCGTAGATGTATATATTATTTTTGTCAATATCTCTACTTCTAGGAGTCCGATTTGAAAAATTCCTTCTTTGTTGGATAGAGTTTCCGATGGGAAAATGTTTCTCATATAAATTCAAAAATTTCAAGTAAATCATAGACTTTCCGCTAGGGGGCACAAAGGTAAATTGCGTATTCTGCGTTATTTCTGCTTCAAAAACTCCGATTTGAAAAATTCTTCGTTATCGCATACAGCACCTAATGGAAAATGTTTTTCATATATTTCTAATATTTGGTAAAGAATGGTTTGATCACCAGGGGGCATAAGTGTTAATATCTGCTTCTGATGTATTTGCACCAAAATCTGAGCCCCTGAAAACTCGACTAAAATTTTATTTTCTTGGACCGATACAGCTCGCATCGAAAAACCGTTTGAGAATACTTTCTTCCTAAAATAATGCATGGTTTTCCCGCCAGAGAGCATATCTTATATTTGTCTATATCTCTGCTTCGAAGAGTCTGATTTCAAAAATTCTTTCTTTATTGGAGAGCGCTTCCGCTGCGAAATGTTTCTCATATAAATTCAAATTTTTCTTAACGCATAAGTCTACAACCAGACGGCATAAGCTCACGATTCCGTTTACAGGAATATATGCAGGATTTAAAGATCCTATTGTTTTCCATACCGGTTCCATTGACTTTGGACAGCTTTGATAAATTTAATTTGCTTCAGAACGGTTTCAAAAGACGTGCTCATTACACCCGAAAATTCGGTGTCATCTTGCTTGTTTTCCCTGCTTTTCCACAGAAATCATAACCAAAAGATTTTGGTTTCTTTGGAAAGACTGCAGGAAATTAAGTTCTGGAAAAATTGCTTTCCAAAAATAGCTAAAATTGTAGCTATAGCATTCAAAAAATGGAGCGCTACAAACCTTTAAATAACACACTACAAATAAAAGTACTATTCCTTTTCTTAGCACGCCTTTTGTAAAAAACATCGTGCTTATGTTACCGGTTTGTCCGTCCGTGTGTTTGTGGACACCATATATCGAACTATTAATCCGACTTGAAAAATTCTATTTTGCATAGGGAAGCTTGAAATGAGCGAACGATGATCCTTTATTTCGTTTTTTTTTTTTTTACGATGCACAGTTTCACCGCTAGAGGGCGTAAATGCAGATAATAGCGAATTCAAAATACATTTTATTCCACATATTGACTTTTAAACATCATCCGCTTCAAAAAAAAATTCTTACCTTTCGATTCCATTTGCGTCAAAGACTATTTAAGGTGCAGTAACTTTTTCAAGCTACGCATAGATTTTCCGCTAGGTGGCGTAAAAAGTAAACGGTATTTCCCCCGATATCTCTGCTTCTAAATCTCCGATTTGAAATTTTTCTGTACCGAATACAGCTCTTGACGGGAAATGTTTTGCACATAATTTCTAATTTTTGATAAAGAATGATTTGGCCACCAGGGGAGCGTAAGTGTTAATTTTTGCTTCTGATGTATTTGCAGCAAAATCTGAGCTTCTAAAAGCTCGATTGAAAAATTTCTTTCGTGGGCCGATACGGCTTACGTTAATAAACCTTTTAGGAATATTTTCTTCTTAAAATAACGCACGGGCTTTCCGCCAGTGGGCGTAGATATATATCTTATTTTTGTCAATAGCACTGCTCCTAAGAGTCGATTGGAAAAATTCCTTCTTTTGATCGCGTTTCCCGTACGAAATGTTTCTCATATAATTTCAAAAACTTCAAGTAATTAACAGTCTTTCCGCTAGGGGACGAGAGCGTTTATTTCTGCTTCTGATGTATTTGCAGCAAAATCTGAGCTGAAAACTTGATAAAAAAAATTCTTTCGTGGACCGATACCGCTCACCTCGGAAAACCTTTTGAGAATAATTTCTTCTTAAAGAAATGCATAGTTTTTCCTCCAGGGAGCGTAGATGGCATATCTTATTTTCGTCGATATCTCTGCTTCTAAGAGTCCGGTTTCGAAAATGATTTTTTGTTGCAGAACGTTTCCTCTGCAAAATGTTTCTCATATAATTTCAAATTTTACTTAACGCACAAGTTTGCCACCAGAGGGCGTATGTGCACGTTTCCTTTTACGGAAATATCTTCGGGACTAAAAACCCAATTGGAAAACTTCTTTTTCGGTCAGATACCATGCAAACTCTGTCGATCCCCTTCACGGACGAATTTGAGTTTTCACATTGGCGCCCGAACGTAAAAATGGATCTACTTGCCGTTGGGTTCTTTGAAAAATGTGTTCCACACATCAACTGGAATTACTGCTCCGGCGCACAGGGATGCGGATTCGATCCCTGTCTCCGACAAATTAGCGTTTTCGCAAGCTATGTTCCCGATTTGGAAGTATTGAAGGATAGAATAACTCAGTATATGAAACAAATTCGTCGTCCCGGTGGCGCAGTGGTCTAAGCGGTGGCCTCTGATCATTCGTTCGTAATTGGTCCGGATTCGAATCCCAGTGAGGCATGGATGTTGTGTTTGTCTTACGGCACAGGCTCTCTCCCTTACCTGAAATCAGTGACCCTAAATTAAGGACGGACGACTGCTTATAGCCCATTGAGTTGCTCAAGGTGGTCGTTAAACCTCCAATAAAAAAAAATCCCGGTGAGGCATGTGTGTTGTGTTTGTATTGTGGCACTGGCTCTCTCCCTTCCCTGGAATCAGTGACCCTAAATTAGGGATGGGCGACTGCTTATAACCCGTTGAGTTGCTCACGGTGGTCGTTAAACCTCCAACCAAAAAAAAAAAAAATCACTTTACACTTAGCTATTTAGTGCACATTACGCCTTGCTGCATGTGTAGTCATTTTGTGTTTTCCAATATCGAAAGCGCATGCTCGCGGCAGTAGCAATAAAGCGCGGGGTTGCGGATCTGGACATATAGGGCTCTGGACACATCCTCTTGCATTGTGATGACCCTTGTACGTTTTTCTGGCGCTTGCAGAGCCACATATCCTCTGGTGGCATACAATGGAAATTCTTTTCTATATAAGTCGCTCGTGAGAGTATCCCTACCAAGTTTGGTTGTGTTTTGTCATACAGATGTGTCGCTATAGGGCCCTGAATAGTTCCTCTTTAATTGTGATCACCCGGTATATTTCAGGTGCCTAGGCAATTCGACGTTACACACAAGAGAAAGTAACTAACACAATAATTTGAATTGGTAAATGAATCAGCTGCTGGTTCACATGCCATTCAGTAATTTAACACGCATACACAAGAAAAAGTAACTTACATGTGGATTTAATTAAATATTGTATAACGAAGAAAATTTTTGCGTCATTTTTGTCCACGCCGACATAAGATCCGGGTGCCCTCAGTCCGGAATAACTCGCTCTTCCAACTGAGCTACGCGGACGAATGCTCTCGCTGCTATCTGCCTTTATCTCATGTGCGTCCTGCGGTGCATGCACGTTACATCTCCACCCCCGAAAGAGGGCCGGGGTCCCGGCTGTCCACTGGTCAGCCGGGACCATGTGTCGCTGTAGGCAGTCATCCGCTGAAGAACGTACATTGGAGAAATCGCAGTCAATTTTCGGTGTGTGGAACGTAACATCACACACATTTATTTCTCGAAGCGCTGAAGAAGGGATTCTCTTATTTATCCTGTCTCGCGGTGTTTAAGAAAACATCACACCATTGCGAGAACTTTAACGGCCAGGTCATTCTTGAAGTTCGGGCGCCAATATAACGAAGTAAATTTCTCCGTCATTTTTGTCCACGACGGGCATCGCACCCGAGTCCTCTTATTCCGGAATAAGTCGCTCTCCCAACTGAGCTACGCAGACGTATGTTCTCGCTGCTATCTGCCTTTATCTCATGTGCGTCCTGCTGTGTAGGCACGTCACAATTGTATTGGAAAGAAAGTGAGGTCCGATGACGAGGTACCCCAAATCGAAGCCCCAGCGTATATTGGCTACTGAGATTTCGCAGCACACCGGCATGACAGCAGCAGATATGTGGCGTAAGTCAGTGGCAGTAAGCTATCAGAAGGCGAAGAGTGTAAGCGCCAGCCAACATGAAAGTGGAGAAGGAGCACATCCGCCATTGCACGCTGTATGAGTTTCGGCACTCGTGTAAGTGCTGTAACGTCATATAGCCCAATGCCATATCCCGTCGTCAGTGCTGTCATTGGTTCGAACTGTTTCGAGAGGGAAATTTTGACCTGTCAGAATAGAACGTCTACAAAGCCGGAAGACCCAAAACAATGGATATGGACATGCTGAAGACTTTAATAGAGACCGACCCACGTGTGCCCACGTGGGAGTTGGCCGAACAGCTGGGGGCTACTCACACCAGCATTATCAAGCACCTGCGTCAACTTTAGAAGGTGCACAAGAAGGGAGTTTAGGTACCCCATCAACTCAGAGTTGAACAGAAAGCAAATCGCATGAGTGCATGCGTTTCCCTGCTTGCACGTGATCAAGTTGAACTATTCTTGGACCGCACTGTGGCATCTGGCGAGAAATGGGTGTTCATGACAAACTAGCATCTCTAGACAGGAATATTATATCATATCATATGTAGAGAGGATTTTTAGGAAGGAGTGTCGGACCCCAGGTCTTAAACAACCCTTAGAAATAGGAAGCTAGGAGATTTGGGCTAGAGTGCCCGATAGGAAAGTGACACGGAAGTGAGGTAGAAGACGCCCTTATTTACTACCTGGGGGCCAGTACCCGGGGTCCAACGGCTTAATGTGCCCATCAGATCAGATCTTATGTAGAGGATTTTAGGAAGGGAGTGTGTGACCCCAGGTCTTAAACAACTCTTAGAAATAGGAAGCTAGGAGATTTGGACTAGAGTGCTCGATAGGAAAGTCACACGGAAGCGAGGTAGAAGACGCCCTTATTTACTACCGGTGGGCCAGTGCCCGCGGTCTTATGGTTTAAAGTGCTGATCCGACGCACGGCGGGTATTTAGTGGATCGAGTGTTCGTACTTGCTTGGGATCGAACCTGAGGCCCTTCCCGTGGCAGTCACGAGCGTTGCCCACTTGGCCACCTGCGAGCATCTAGACAGGAATGATTCTCAATGGGAGTCTTACTGCGCATGCTCAAGGACACTTGATGATCTCAGTAACTTCAGTTTCAGGGGTCGTGCACATATTGCATTAATGTAGGCAGCCCGACTTCTATTCTCGAGCGCAGGTGTTGTTTATATTGCTTTCATTTCGGTAGGCATCTACTCTCGTACGCAGAAGATAAGTAGTTCGAAAACACTTTTGAAGTATGTCGAATGCCACAACTGTTTCTTGTGCTTATCGTAAGCGTGAGTTTTCTGGGAAAAAGTAATGAAAGTAATTTATCGAGGCACGTGAAAACGTTTCATCGCCATTCTACAGAAATACCTGGAACTTCAGCCAATTTCCACTGTGGTCTTTGTAATCAGATTTCAAGCGTTTGTTCGACTTGCAACAGCACATTAAAGTTGTATACGGACATTGAATTGCAATATGTCCGCCCCGGCGGCGCAGTGGCTTCTGGTCATTCGTCCGAGATGGGTCCGGGTTCGAATACCGGTGAGGCATGGATGTTGTGGTGTTTGCCATACGGCGCTGGCTTTCTCCCTTCCCTGTAACCAGGGGCCCGAAATTAGCGATGGGTGACTGCTTATAGCCCACGGAGTTGCTTACGGTGGTCGTTTTTAAACCTCCAATCAAAAAAAAAAAAAAAAAAAAGAAAAAAAGGATTACAATATGAACAAATTACATTTCATTTTATGGAAGATATTGAATTTTGAAAGGAGAAGATGGAACGCGAGACTCAGTCCTGTTTTTGTAAAACAGACAGGGAATAAAAAATAAAAAAAAATGGCGGATGTTGGCACAGCGATGTATTTTTCCTGTCATCCGAGGGGCATGTACACAAGTAAAGTGCAAGGAGAAAGAAAACGTCCTTTAAAATGTACTGGGAGTCACACCCCCAGAAAACTTGTCCTTCCAGTATAGTTGCTCGTGTTCAGCAAGTGAATGATACTACTGAAATTGTTGTCGCTTATCAATTTGCAGAGTAGAAGTCGGGCTGCCGCCTTCATTAATGCAATATGTGTACGACCCCGAAACTGAAGTTCTCCCAAGATCATAAAGTGTATGTCCGTGAGCATGCGCAGTAAGACTCCCACAGGGAATCATTCCTTTCTAGAGACGCTAGTCTCATGACAGTGTCAGCGCCTTGAAATAGTGGTTGGACCCAAAACAGAAGCTCATGCCGTACCCCCAAAGCCGGTTTACACCAACTATGGTCCTGCTGTCCGTTTGGTGGGATATGCAGGGTGTCGTGTTTTTGAGCTGCTGCCGGAGACCACCGCTATCACCGTCGATGTTCACTGCCGTCAGCTCGACGTTCTGCACGCATCGCTCACGTCGAAACGACCATCACTACCGAACCACAAGGGTGTCCTCCTACAGCAGGTTGGAGCGAGACCTCACACAGCACGGGCGACCTGTCACAAGGTCAGAGATCTGGGCTGGGAGCTGCTGCCGCACCCAGCGCATTGCCCAGACATTGCACCAAGCGACTACTACCTTTTGCTCGTCGTTGCAGCATTTCCTGGACGGGCAGCGATTCAACAACAGTGACATTGTGAAACGCGCACTTACTCACTTCTTTGCGTCCGAGTAGCTACAATTGAGCAGGGACGGTATCCAACAGCTGCCCAGACGACGAGAACAGGTCGTGGGAAGCGATGGCGACTGCATTTTGGACTGATTTGTACTTGTACATAACACTTTTCTGTCGCCTTGCATTTGCAGACATTACTTTCGTTCCGACACAATAGATACGTGAATTACACTGGCGTGCAAAAATTAAGGACGAGACGGTTTTTCAAATGTAACGTCGCGCAGAAGTGCTCCACATCGACTCAAATCATACCATAAGATCCCCAAGATGTAAGAATATGGGACAAGTGAGCAAAACTGTCCAAACAAGGAATCCAAAGGACACAAAGGCACTTTATTGAAAATGTAGCTCCGAGCACAACTGGACAAAAACGTCCATGTGACAGGCGGCTGCCAAGAAAAATCCAGTCTTTAGTAAAGGATATGATCACCCCTGACTGCGTTGCAGGATTTACAACGTCTGTCCATGCTGAGGACGAGGTTGTCAAGGAGCTGTTGAAGCATCGCCGCCCATTACTCTTGTAGCGCCAATCGCAGCTGCGGAATCGTTCCTGACGGCTGGTGAAGTGCTGCCAAGCGTCTCCCGAGAAGGTCCCACACGTGTTAGATTGGATTTAGGTCCGGGGACCTTCCATGCGTTGAATATTTTCACTTTCCAACAGCTCTGCGACAGCCACTGTATAATGAGGTGTAGCGTTGTCGTCCATGAAGAGGAACTCACGACCCACAGCACCTCTAAACAGACGCACGTGAGGCAGGAGAACCTCGGTACAATAGCGGACACCAGTGACTGAACCTCCTTGGAAGATGTAGAGGGCCGCCCCGATGGCGCAGTGGTCTAAGGCGCTGGCCTCTGATCATTCGTCCGTAAGGGGTCCGGGTTCGAATCCCGGTCAGGCATGGATGTTGTGTTTGTCTTACGGCACTGGCTCTCTCCCTTCCTTGGAACCAGTGACCCTAAATTAGGGACGGGCGACTGCTTATAGCCCATTGAGTTGCTCACGGTGGTCGTTAAACCTCCAATAAAAAAAAAAAAAAAAAAAGAAGATGTAGAGGTCAGTACGGCTACCAAGCATGATACCGCCCCAAACGAGAACTCCGCCACCTCCAAACCGGTCCCTTTCGATGACGTTGGAGGTGTGATTGCGTGCTCCCCGCTCTCTCCAGATGTGTATACGTCCAAAATCGCTCGTCAGACTAAATCGGCTCTCATCAGTAAAGAGAACTAGACCCCATTGCTGATGTGTCCAGTTCTTGTGTTCCTGGCACCACATAAACCGCCGTCTCCGATGAGCAGGCGTTAATGGCACACACCGTACTGGTCGTCGTGCAAAAAGACCACCTTTGTGCAGCCTCCTGGCCACGGTAAAACGCGATAACGGACGTCCAGTTGTCTGTTGCATGTGCCTTGCGATTTCTCCCGCTGTCTGCCGTCTGTCTCTTCTCACCTGTAGGACAATATACTGGTCGTCCGCCGCCGTGGTTGCTCGTGGACGACCACTGCTAAACTCTCGGACAGCTGTTCCTGTCGTTTGAAATGCTCTCCAAGCTTGTGAAACGATGCTGTGAGCAATCCCGAACTCCACGGCCACACTAGTCACACTTCGACCTTCTTCCAACTTCCCAATGACGCGACCTCGGGTAAAGTCATCCAGATGTCGTCTACTGGATTGCCTGTTGGCCTTATCACACGTTGGCAGCAAGTCGACGTCGTTCAAACCGATGGACACCGTGCAATAGCTTTCACCGAATTGCTGAGCGTACACCGCCCGTGTGCTTTATACCCTTCCGACAGTCCCCCCCCCTACGTCATGCTGCATATATGCGCATGCCCTACCGTGCCGGACCCTAGTCTATATCATGAGAGGTTTTTCGATCCGTTCTGCCTGCTCGTTCCGCTGTTATGCTAATTTCTCCTCTTCGCCCTTAATTTTTGCACACCAGTGTAGTTGGGAGTTTCGGAACCCACTCTATGATTCAGAAATTTTGGAATGCAAAGTTAAGACCTGTTCAGTCTTTAATACACCAAACAGACAAAACAAGACCTGTCTCTTTTTTTACACCGAACAGCCGAAACATTATGACCACCTGCATCCAAAACAGCTCTTACCCGGCGAGGCATCGATGCTACAAGATTTCTAATGGTGTCTTGTGGTATCTGGTATCTTGTGGTATCTGGTATCTTGTGGTATCTGGTACCAGCATGTTACCAGCAGATCTTACCAGCAGATTAACTCCTGTAAGTTATGTGTTTGAGCCGCCGCAGATCGGATTTGCTCTTAGTTAATCAGCATGTTACCAGCAGATTAACTCCTGTAAGTTATGTGTTTGAGCCGCCGCAGATCGAATTTGCTCTTAGATGCTCGATTGAATTGATGAATTTTTTCTGGTAACAGCTGGGATTGTATGCCATTTGTTTCGTGTGTTATTGATTTTTGAAATAGTATAAATTTTTTTTTAACTCTGAAAACGAACTGGGAATCTCTAAAACACATCAGTCATTGACTACAGATCATTAAAAAAATGAAGAAAAAAGGCAGGGAAAAGTAGGAAGAGACTGAAGGAGTCATAGATAGATAGATAGACAGACAGACAGACAGAGAGATAGGGAGAGCTAGAGCGAGGGAGATGAAGAGAAACAGACATGGAGAGCGTCAGAAAAAGAAAGAGTCAGAAACACTGCGGTTGAGACAAAGGGAAACTGTGACAGAGAGACGAGTAATAGACAGAGAAAATAAAGGCCATAGACAGGGAGATCGAAAGCGAGAAAGGCAGACAGACAAAGAGACAGAAAGAGAAACAGTGACAGAGAGAATGAGAGACACGCAGATAGGGATAGCGACAGAACGAGAGAGAGACAGAAGAGAGAGAGAGAGAGAGAGAGAGAGAGAGAGAGAGAGAGAGAGAGAGAGATGAAGAGAGACAGACATGGAGAACGACAAAAAAGAAAGAGTCAGAAACACTGCGGTAGAGCCACAGATAAACCGTGACAGAGTGACCAGTAATAGACAGGGAAATAAGGGATATGGACAGGGAGATCGAAAGCGAGAGAGGCAGACAGACAAAGAGACAGAGTCAAAGACACTGCGATGGGCAGAAAGAGAAACAATGACAGCGAGAATGAGAGAAAAGTGACAGAATGAAAGACACACAGATAGGGATAGCAACAGCACGAGAGAGGGAGACAGATTTAGAGACATTGCGGTAGAAATAAAGAGAAATGGTGAGGAAGAGACAGATATAATGAGAGACTTAGACAAGGAGAGAGACCGAGTTAGAGGCACTGAAATAGGAAGAGAGAGAGAGAGAGGATAAAAAAAGAGAGAGTCCTACCGAGGGATTGAGGTAGAGGGCGAGCGACAGCGCAAACGAAATGAGGACGAAGAGAAACAGTGACAGAGTTGTTGGCATAATAATAGAGAGATAGGGAGAGCGACAGGGAGAGAGAGTCAGAGACAAAGAGAAACACGGAGATCGATGAACACAGAGACAAAGAGAAACACGGAGATCGATGAAGACAGAGTCAGAGACAAAGAGAAACACTGAAATCGATGAAGACAGAGAGAGACAGACGAAGAGCACAGTCAGAGATACTGCGATAGAGACAAGCAGAAAGTGAAACAGTGACATATAGAATGACAGACAGGGAACGACGTCGAGAGATGGACAAAGAAACAGTCAGTCCTTTCGATAGAGACAAAGCGAAACAGTGAAGGGGGCACGAGAGAGTGCGAAACATAGGCAGGGAGAGAGATACAAAGAGAAAGAGAGACAGATAGACATGGAGATCGACAGCGATATATATATATATACACTGACGGGAAAAAAAATCCCAACACCACGAAAAAATAGTTGTAGAAGAATGAAATGGCGGCAATACATTTGTATAGGTAACATATTTAATCGATTAAGGTTTCAAGATCACAGCTTATTGTAAGCGCGAGAAGAGCCATTTTAAATGTGAAATGCTGGTACATTAATAACCGGTGTAACCGCCAGAATGTTAAATACAAGCACGCAAACATTCATGCATTGTGTCGTACAGGTGCTGGATGTCAGTTTGTGGGATGGAGTTCCATGCCTGTTGCACTTGGTCGGTCAATACAGGGACGGTTAATGCTGGTTGGGGGTGACGCTGGAGCTGTCGTCCAATGATGTCCCATACGTGCTCGATTGGTGAAAGATCCGGTGATCTAGCAGGCCACGGCAACATGTCGACACTCTGTAGAGCATGTTGGGTTACAACAGCGGTATGCGGGCGAGCGTTATCCTGTTGGAAAACACCCCCTGTAATGCTGTTCATGAATGGCAGCACAACAGGTTGAATCACCAGACCGACGTACAAGTGTGCCGTCAGGGTGCGTGGGATAACCACGAGAGTGCTCCTGCTGTCATAGGAAATTGCTCCCCAGACCATAACTCGAGGTGTAGGTCCAGTGTGTCTCGGCCGCAGACAGGTTGGTTGCAGGCGCTCACCTGGCCTCCTTCTAACCAACACACGGCCATCACTGGCAACCAAGCAGAACCGGCTTTCATCAGAAAACACAACAGATCTCCACTCCGTCCTCCAATGAGCTCTTGCTTGACACCACTGACGTCGCAAACGGCAGTGGTTTGGAGTAAGTGGAATGCACGCTACAGGGCGTCTGGCTCGGAGCTGTCCTTCAGGTAACCGATTTGTAACAGTTCGTTGTGTCACTGTGGTGGCAACTGCAGCTCGAATTGCTGCCGCAGAACGATGCGCCACGGCCATACGCCGTACACGGCGGTCTTCCCTCTCAGTAGTGCCACGTGGCCGGCCGGAACCCGGTTTTCTTGAGGCAGTACCTTCCCTTGACCACCGCTGCCAACAATCTTGCACAGTGGCTACATTCCTGCCAAGTCGTTCTGCAATATTGCGGAAAGAAAATCCACCTTCTCGTAGCCCTATAACACGACCTCGTTCAAACTTCGTGAGCTGTTGATAATGGCTTCTTCGTCTTCTTAAAGGCATTCTTGACTAACATCAACACCCTACGTCGAATCTCAACGATAACTAACGCTCACGAACGTTACAGCGCGTATTTACAGCAAACCTGCTTTGCATGTTCCGAGGGCGCTACCAGCGCCACACGTATGCGCCGAGCGCGAAATTTGCATAGACGTCATCTTACAGATGTACTCTCACCGCCTACCAACTGTCGTTTATCTAACACAACTCCTTCTTGGTGTTGGGATATATATATATATATATATATATATATATATATATATACTTAAGAGCAAAACTGAAGACTAAGGAAAAAATTTTAGAATTTAAAACGAAGGGTGCAAAATAACCTGAAAATCAAAACGTGCAACGCAGCAGTTTTGAAAATTCAGAATTCACATTGTATAAAGAAGATACCTAAGCAAAAAAATACATATATAATTTTGACTCACACCTAATACAACATAGAAAAGGTTATGTATCTACCTGTGTGAGTAAAAGGAGAAAAGATAAAAAAATAAAATAAAACAACTGAATGTAGAAGGTGTCGAGAATACTGAGCCTTGGCTTTATCAAGGACCAGCAAAAACTCTGCATTTTCTCACTTCCACAAAGACCTAGTTGGAAATGGGTTTCTGCAAGGCCATAGATGCAAGTAACATTCCCACCTAAAATAGTTTAAAAAATATATATATGAGTCATGTCCTCCGTAGAGTAGCATGACCTAGCACTAGTTAACAATTTCGCTTGCATCCATTAACCTTCATGGCCCGACCCATGCTCTTCATCTGTTACTATTAAACAGAGAGAAGAAGATTAAAGAGAACTCAAGCTGTGAGAGTGACATAATAAATAGAAATGATTTTCAGCTATAACGAAATTCCAAGTTCGTTTGAGAGAGAATTTAAACCTGAAAAACAATGCAAAAGAAATCCAAATTTTACATTGCAATTAAAAAAGGAAATGTTAATTTATAACGAACAGATTATTGAAAGAAAACTTGAGTCTAAAACCCCCTACTCTACAACTTATGACAGCACGAAAACGAGAATAAGTTAAAGATAATAAATAACTAAAGAAAACTTTGTGAAAGTTATATACCTTAAACAGTTAGTTGCAATATGTACAAAGTATTTCAGCAGTGCTTTAAGTGCATAATTAATTAGTTATTAAGAACTTAACTACTTTGAAAAAACAGCGCATAGACAGCGCATAGAAAAGGAACAAGCTTAGCCTTCTTCTGTTCCTAGGTACCCCAAAAGACGCTCAAAGTTACAAAGAAAAGTAAGAGTTAAAACCCTCTAGGGAGGACATGACTCATATATATATTTTTTAAACTATTTTAGGTGGGAATGTTACTTGCATCTATGGCCTTGCAGAAACCCATTTCCAACTAGGTCTTTGTGGAAGTGAGAAAATGCAGAGTTTTTGCTGGTCCTTGATAAAGCCAAGGCTCAGTATTCTCGACACCTTCTACATTCAGTTGTTTTATTTTATTTTTTTATCTTTTCTCCTTTTACTCACACAGGTAGATACATAACCTTTTCTATGTTGTATTAGGTGTGAGTCAAAATTATATATGTATTTTTTTGCTTAGGTATCTTCTTTATAGCATATATATATATATATCATCATCATCATCATCATTGTCAACCATTATCAATCCACTGCTGGACGAAGGTCTCCCCAAGTTTCCTCCACAACGGTCTGTCTTGTGCCAGTCTCCTCCATGTCACCCCTGCATACTTTCGAATTTCATCCACCCATCTCCCATGTGGTCTTCTTCTGGGTCTTTTCTTGTCCCTTGGAATCCAATCTAAAATTTCGGCTGTCCATCGATGATCTGTCCTTCTGGCAGTATGTCCAGCCCATTGCCATTTCAGGGATTTAACTCTGATCATGATGTCTTCCACTCTTGTCATTTTTCGGATCCACGAGTTCCTCTTCTTATCTCTCCTGGTTACCCCAAGCATGCACCTCTCCATGCTTCTTTGAGTTGTCTGGAGCCTTTGTATGTCTCTTTTAGTTAAGGTCCACGTCTCTGCACCATACGTAAGCACTGGAAGGATGCATTGATCAAACACTTTTCTTTTAAGACATAATGGCATATTGCTCTTGAAAATTATGCTGTTTCTTCCAAAAGCTCTCCAGGCAAGTTTTGTACGCCGATTAATTTCTTCATCAATGTGACCCTCACTTGATATCTGCTGTCCAAGATAAACGAACGTGTCTGTTATCTCCAGCTTTTTTTCCATCAATCGATAAATCTTCATTTCTTGTAAAAGCATTGAACATCACTTTTGTCTTCTGAAAGTTCATTTTTAATCCCACTTCTTTACTCTTGTCCGCAAGTTCCTGGATCATACTCTGCAGCTCTGATGGGGTAGTTGCAAAATGACTACGTCATCAGCAAAACGAAGGTGGGTTAGATAATCTCCATTAATCTTTATCCCCTTGTTTTCCCAGCTCAGCGACTGAAAAACACCCTCCAATGTGGCATTGAAGAGCTTCGGAGATATGGTGTCACCTTGTCTCACTCCCTTTCCAATTTTTACGTGTGTTGTATTTTCAAACAGCCTAATCTTTGCACTTGCATTTTCATAGATGTTATTAATAATATTAATGTATGCATCTTCAATACCGCAGGTTTTCACAGCCATTGTAACTGCTGATGGTTTCACCGAATCAAAGGCTTTTTCATAATCGATAAAAGCCATGCACAATGGAAGTTCATATTCCCTCGCTCTTTCAATTAGTTCTCTCAGCACGTGGATATGATCTATTGTGCTGTAGCCACTCCTGAATCCAGCTTGTTCTCTCGGTTGAGCCATGTCCAGTGTTACCTTCAAGCGGTGTGAAAGAACTTTAGTGAAGATTTTATAAACTACTGATAGGAGGCTGATAGGTCTGTAGTTTCCGAGATCCTCAATGTCACCTTTCTTATGTAGCAGGATCATTGTAGCGGTGTTCCAATCCTCAGGAATCTTTCCTTCATTAAGGCATCGAGTGAAAATTTGGGCGAGTACTGTTTCGATTTCTCCACTTGCTTCTTGTATGATGTCTACAGTAATTCCATCTTCTCCTGGAGCTTTTCCTCTCTTCATGTTCTTGATTGCATGTGCAACTTCTGCTGGAAGGACTGGAGGAACTCTGGTACTGGTATCTTTCATGATGTCTGGAGTGCATATATCATCCCTTTCATATAATTTGGAGTAGAAATCTTTCACTCTTGTCAAAATTTCTCCTCTATTTCTTGTTACAGAACCATCTTCTTTTCTCAGTGCCATAATCTGTTTTCTTCCCTTACTGAGATGTCCCTTTGCTATCTTTAGGCTTTGGTTGTTTTCAATTGCTTTCCTCACTAGTTCACAGTTGAATTTCCTTACGTCTTCAGTGATACTTTTTCTTACTGTCTTGCATAGCTCTATATATTCCACTTTGGAAGTCACATCTTTAGTTGTCCTCATCTCTCTTCTTTTTTGCATCAACATTTTGGTTTTCCTGATAATTTGTTCACATGCAACTTGTTCTTAGACCCAGCTAATTTTGTTGCTGTTTCCATAAGAGCTTTGGTTACTTTTCTGTTAACTTCAGAGATGTCCACTTCTTCCGATGTTAGGCCTTCTAAAGCAGAGAACCTGTTCTTCAGTTCTAACTTGAAGGTATTATGGTGTTTTTTAAGGTTGGTTATGTCAATAGATTTTGTTTGTCTTATGAGCTTGCCACGTTCAAGTTTAGTGTTGAGGTGCATCTTACATCTCACCAATCTATGGTCACTACCTGTGTTGAACTTGTTTAGCACACTGCAGTCTTCTATGAATATATATATATATATATATATATATATATATATATATATATATATATATATATATATATATATATATATGCTATAAAGAAGATACCTAAGCAAAAAAATACATATATAATTTTGACTCACACCTAGTACAACATAGAAAAGGTTATGTATCTACCTGTGTGAGTAAAAGGAGAAAAGATAAAAAAATAAAATAAAACAACTGAATGTAGAACGTGTCGAGAATACTGAGCCTTGGCTTTATTAAGGACCGGCAAAAACTCTGCATTTTCTCACTTCCACAAAGACCTAGTTGGAAATGGGTTTCTGCAAGGCCATAAATGCAAGTAACATTCCCACCTAAAATAGTTTAAAAAATATATATAAGTCATGTCCTCCGTAGAGTTGCATGACCTAGCACTAGTTAACAATTTCGCTTGCATCCATTAACCTTCCTGGCCCGACCCATGCTCTTCATCTGTTACTATTAAACAGAGAGAAGAAGATTAAAGAGAACTCAAGCTGTGAGAGCGACATAATAATTAGAAATGATTTTCAGCCATAACGAAATTCCAAGTTCGTTTGAGAGAGAATTTAAACCTGAAAATCAATGCAAAAGAAATCCAAATTTTACATTGCAATTAAAAAAGGAAATGTTAATTTTTAACGAACAGATTTTTGAGAGAAAACTTGAGTCTAAAACCCCCTACTCTACAACTTATGACAGCACGAAAACGAGAATAAGTTAAAGATAATAATTTACTAAAGAAAACTTTGTGAAAGTTATATACCTTAAACAGTTAGTTGCAATATGTACAAAGTATTTCAGCAGTGCTTTAAGTGCATAATTAATTAGTTATTAAGAACTTAACTACTTTGAAAAAACAGCGCATAGACAGCGCATAGAAAAGGAACAAGCTTAGCCATCTTCTGTTCCTAGGTACCCCAAAAGACGCTCAAAGTTACAAAGAAAAGAAAGAGTTAAAACCCGCAAAAATGTTAACAGACAAACCAATGCCTAAAAGCTGAAAAGCTAAAAAACGACAGAGAAAAAGTACATGAAGTACAAACATTGAACTTATAAAACCTAGAACCCAAAAACAAGGAAGAGAGCTTACCTCTTGTGTGACAAAAACTTTTCTCCTCACAAGAGAAGAACATGGCTGACCTCTTCCGCCACTCCCTAGACGCTGGGGGGCAGTGAGGGTGGGGCTGATGGCCTCCTCATACAGCAAGAAACCAACGCGCGGAGATTTTAACCAGAGAAAAAAAATATATAAACTTAAGACTGTGGATCTGTATGATCAGAAAGAGCAGAATTAACTCTCCAGAATACATGAGAAATATTATAAAATACACGAGCAGTTTATTTAATAATCTTTGCATGTATTAAATCACCTTAGTGAGCTTCTATAGATTAATCAGAATCTTATTAATTTTAATGTTGGTTTTACTATTTTTAGTATAGCTATCCTAGTGATGAATAACTAGTTTTCTTTTTTATTTGTTTTTATTTTCTTTTATAAACAGATTTTTAAGCTTTTTTTGTGATTTTGTTTATATTATTTAATTTTTTGTTTTAATAGGACCGTCATATCCATAGCACTAAGGTTCCTTTAGGTAGTTAATAGGCATCCTCTAGCCAACTTCCTTACGGCTTTGATTGGTCAGAATCATATTATTAACTGTGTAGAAAATTAAAGCAGATCTGCCAACCTTACTCTATTATTCAGAATAATTTTTCTTAAAGTTCTTTTGATGAAAGAAGAAGGAATTTCGTTCTCTAGAAAACTTTCTAATAGTATTTTAATGTGGTAATTGAAGTCCAAATTGTTGCTGCAAATTCTTGAAATTCTTAGGACCTGAGAAATTAGTACATTCTCAATTACTTTGGTTGAAATGTTATTATTCCAGTGTAGATATTTAATTACTTTGAAAGGAAAATTAACTCTTTTATCAAAGAGGCTAATAGATGGGTTACCTCTGTTGAGCTTAATGCTTAAGTCTAGGAACTCAAGTTCCTGATTACTGTGGTTGGTTTTACATAAGTTAAGAGAGCTAGGATAGATATTATCAAAATCACTCTCTATAACTTCTGAATTATTGATACACAGCAGATCATCAATATATCTAAAAGTGTAAAGGTAGTTATCTGAGCAGGTGGGGTGATTTTTAATGAATTTATATTCCTTAAAGAACAGGAATAGATTAGCGATATTCGTGGACGTTGATGTTCCCATTGGAATACCGTTCACTTGCTTATAGAGAGTATTATTATATAAGATATGGTTATTTTTTATGCAGCAATTGAGATAAGAGTTCCAAGTTCCTACATCAACAAATTGGTTAAGTTTAAATTCTGCATACAGCTCTTTAAAGGTAGTGATTATATCTGATAGAGGCAGATTAGTATATAGGTTTTCAAAATCATAACTATTAATATCTAGGGGACAAACTTTGAGTATAGTAGAAATTACTTCAGCATTATTATTAATTATCCAAAAATCTCTGTACATCAAGTTAGAACAGTTTCTAATGTGTTTCAAAACCTTCTTTAAGACATCTTCAAAAGCAAGATCTATTTTCTTTTTATGACTCCTTACTCCACTAGCTATGAACCTGAACTTCACAGGATCCTTATGAAACTTAACCGTTGCAAAAAGAAATGGAAATTCAGGCTCATATCTTCTAGTTTGTGGAATTTTAAGTTTCTTGAAGAATGCCTTAAACCGATTTTCTAACTGCTTAGTAGAATAACTTACGGGCTCGTATGTTACTCTATTATTGAGTTCCATAGTTAACAATTCAAAATAGAACTTCTTACAGATAATTGCAAAATTATTGCTAGCTTTATCCGTAGTGGTAAAAATAAATTGGTCTTGTAGTTTGGAGAGTGACCTTTTAGCTTCTCCAGAGAAAAAGAGATTTCTGTCGAAACAAAAGTCCAGACCTGCCAACTCACCGGTGAAGCTATTGATTATATTATATTTCCATTCTGCGAAGGCCTCAATAGGCTGATTGTACGTTAAACTGGTTTTTACGATGTACCTATTTACATCTTGAGTGAAGCTCTCAAGAATCCTTTCTTTGGAAATTGTGAAGGAAGGTCTGAATTTAGAGCCATACTCTAATAAATTCCTAAGCTTTTCATTTTCAACAAAACTCAAGTTTCCGGTGATAATATGGTTGTAATTCTTATCATAGTGAACTGTTTCTTTATGTTCATCACAAGAACATGTAGTAATTACAGGAATGTAGCTCGAAGAGTTAAGTTTGTAGTTTTTAACTATTGACCCTAAGGTCTTAACATATTTAAAACTTACAATAGACTGGTGCCTGTGGATGGGAAAAAAAATTGCATTATTGTAGAACAGCTTCCTTACATTGAGATTATCGTAGGCTTTATTTAGGAACCTGATGGTAACAAAATTACTGGAAAATTCTTTAAGAGAAATTTTATCTTTAAGAATATGTTTAAGAATGTCCAGAACCAAAGCAAAAACATGCTTATCAACATGGTCAGCAGTTTCATTCCAGAATTTGAAAAAACTTTTAAGGACAGAGTGCTTGAAGGACTTGAGAATTTTGTAAGTATTTTTAACAAAATTAGTGCCAGTTTTAAAGCTTTCCAGAGTTTTTAGCAAGTTAGCAAAATCAACTTTGCTTGATGTGCGAAATAACCTCTGTCCTCTATTACCTCTAGAGCTGCTCTTATTATTAACAAGAAAGAAGAGTTCACGAATTGAAAATTTATGCTGATTATGCTTATTGTCAGATAGAGTGGAATTAAGGCCATAGGGATAAAGAGACTGATGCTGCAAAATTTCAAGGGATTCAGTTTCTAGCCGAGCATAGAGGTCAGGGATAATATGTAGTACCTCTATTTTCACTTTGTCAAAACCATGAGTATGGAAATGCTCTAATTCAAAGGTAGAGTACTGGTTGGCGTTTGTGGAGGGGTTCACTCCTGAATTAGAGAACTTGTTTACTAGAGACCTGTGACCATTAATCCTAAGATGAAGAGGATTTTTACTTTGGCCAATATAGCTAAGGTTGCAGACAGTACAGGTGAGCTTATAGATGGTATTGTAGGCTTTGCAAAACTTGTTGGAGCAATTATCCTCAACAGAAGAATACAGGTTAGGATCTGCAGATTTATTTTTTTATCTTTTCTCCTTTTACTCACACAGGTAGATACATAACCTTTTCTATGTTGTACTAGGTGTGAGTCAAAATTATATATGTATTTTTTTGCTTAGGTATCTTCTTTATAGAATGTGAATTCTGAATTTTCAAAACTGCTGCGTTGCGCGTTTTGATTTTCAGGTTATTTTGCAACCTTCGTTTTAAATTCTAAAGTTTTTCCTTAGTCTTCAGTTTTGCTCTTAAGTATATATATATATATATATATATATATACTTCAAACTTATGCACCCACCACAAGTCATCCTGAAGAAGAAATTGAAGAATTTTATGAGGAAATTCGTGATCTAAATAATAAAGGTAAGCAGCACTTGAAGATAATTATGGGAGATTTCAATGCAAAAATAGGGCAACGGCAACAGAATGAAACTTCAGTAGGTAAATTCGGTCACGGCAACAGAAACCAGCGTGGAAATACTCTCGTTGAGTTTGCAGAGGCAGAAGGGTTTTTCATCTTGAACTCCTTCTTCAAGAAAAAGCCACACAGGAAATGGACTTGGAGACATCCAAATGGGACGACAAGTGAAATTGATTTTATTATGTGTAACAAAAAATTCGTCATAGAAGACTGCAGTGTGCTAAACAAGTTCAACACAGGTAGTGACCATAGATTGGTGAGATGTAAGATGCACCTCAACACTAAACTTGAACGTGGCAAGCTCATAAGACAAACAAAATGTATCGACATAACCAACCTTAAAAAACACCATAATACCTTCAAGTTGGAACTGAAGAACAGGTTCTCTGCTTTAGAAGGCCTAACATCAGAAGAAGTGGACATCTCTGAAGTTAACAGAAAAGTAACCAAAGCTCTTATGGAAACAGCAACAAAATTAGCTGGGTCTAAGAACAAGTTGCATGTAAACAAATTATCAGGAAAAACGAAAATGTTGATGCAAAAAGAAGAGAGATGAGGACAACTAAAGAAGATGTGACTTCCAAAGTGGAATATATAGAGCTATGCAAGACAGTAAGAAAAAGTATCACTGAAGACGTAAGAAAATTCAACTGTGAACTAGTGAGGAAAGCAATTGAAAACAACCAAAGCCTAAAGATAGCAAAGGGACATCTCAGTAAGGGAAGAAAACAGATTATGGCACTGAGAAAAGAAGATGGTTCTGTAACAAGAAATAGAGGCGAAATTTTGACAAGAGTGAAAGATTTCTACTCCAAATTATATGAAAGGGATGATACATGCACTCCAGACATCATGAAAGATACCAGTACCAGAGTTCCTCCAGTCCTTCCAGCAGAAGTTGCACATGCAATCAAGAACATGAAGCGGGGAAAAGCTCCAGGAGAAGATGGAATTACTGTAGACATCATACAAGAAGCAAGTGGAGAAATCGAAACAGTACTCGCCCAAATTTTCACTCGATGCCTTAATGAAGGAAAGATTCCTGAGGATTGGAACACCGCTACAATGATCCTGCTACATAAGAAAGGTGACATTGAGGATCTAGGAAACTACAGACCTATCAGCCTCCTATCAGTAGTTTATAAAATCTTCACTAAAGTTCTTTCACACCGTTTGAAGGTAACACTGGACATGGCTCAACCGAGAGAACAAGCTGGATTCAGGAGTGGCTACAGCACAATAGATCATATCCACGTGCTGAGAGAACTAATTGAAAGAGCGAGGGAATATGAACTTCCAGTGTGCATGGCTTTTATCGATTATGAAAAAGCCTTTGATTCGGTGAAACCATCAGCAGTTACAATGGCTCTGAAAACCTGCGGTATTGAAGATGCATACATTAATATTATTAATAACATCTATGAAAATGCAAGTGCAAAGATTAGGCTGTTTGAAAAATACAACACACGTAAAAATTGGAAAGGGAGTGAGACAAGGTGACACCATATCTCCGAAGCTCTTTAATGCCACATTGGAGGGTGTTTTTCAGTCGCTGAGCTGGGAAAACAAGGGGATAAAGATTAATGGAGATTATCTAACCCACCTTCGTTTTGCTGATGATGTAGTCATTTTTGCAACTACCCCATCAGAGCTGCAGAGTATGATCCAGGAACTTGCTGACAAGAGTAAAGAAGTGGGATTAAAAATGAACTTTCAGAAGACAAAAGTGATGTTCAATGCTTTTACAAGAAATGAAGATTTATCGATTGATGGAGAAAAGCTGGAGATAACAGACACGTACGTTTATCTTGGACAGCAGATATCAAGTGAGGGTCACATTGATGAAGAAATTAATCGGCGTACAAAACTTGCCTAGAGAGCTTTTGGAAGAAACAGCATAATTTTCAAGAGCAATATGCCATTATGTCTTAAAAGAAAAGTGTTTGATCAATGCATCCTTCCAGTGCTTACGTATGGTGCAGAGACGTGGACCTTAACTAAAAGAGACATACAAAGGCTGCAGACAACTCAAAGAAGCATGGAGAGGTGCATACTTGGTGCAACCAGGAGAGATAAGAAGAGGAACTCGTGGATCCGAAAAATGACAAGAGTGGAAGACATCATGATCAGAGTTAAATCCCTGAAATGGCAATGGGCTGGACATACTGCCAGAAGGACAGATCATCGATGGACAGCCGAAATTTTAGATTGGATTCCAAGGGACAGGAAAAAGACCCAGAAGAAGACCACATGGGAGATGGGTGGATGAAATTCGAAAGTATGCAGGGGTGACATGGAGGAGACTGGCACAAGACAGACCGTTGTGGAGGAAACTTGGGGAGACCTTCGTCCAGCAGTGGATTGATAATGGTTGACAATGATGATGATGATGATATATATATACAGAGAGAGAGAGAGAGAGAGAGAGAGAGAGAGAGAGAGAGAGAGAGAGAGAGAGAGAGAGAGAGATGTCGAATATGAGTGAGGCAGATGAAGAGGCACGGTGAGAGATACTGCGATAGAGACAAAATGAAAGTGAAACATTCACAGATGGAATGATAGACAGAAAGCGACGGCAAGAGATACACTGAGAAACAGAGTCAGAGTCCTTGCGATAGAAGAAAAGCGAAACAGTGACAGAGGGCAGAGAGAATGAGAAACACAGACAGGATGAGCGATAGACGGAGAGTGGCCCAAAGAAAGAGACAAAGAGAATCAAAGACAGATAGACAGTCAGAGACAGATAGACCGGGAGAGCGAGAGAGAGAGAGAGAGAGAGAGAGAGAATAGAGTCAAAGACAAAGCGAAACTGAGAGATCGACAACAAGTGAGATAGACAAAGAGGCACAGTCAGAGACACTGCAACAGATACGAATTGAAAGTGAAACAGTGACAGATAGAATGACCGACTGGAAGCGACGGAGAGAGAACACAGAGAAATAGAGTCATTGAGACAAAGCCAAGCAGTGATGGGGGGCAGAGAGATTAAGAAATAGACAGAGGGAGAGAGATATAGGGAGAGAGATACAAAGAGAGAGAGAGATACAAATATTTCCGTACTTCCCTGAAACATTGCTAAATCGTTTTATTTGTGGCGCTTTATAACCACATTGGGCTTTCGTGCTATTATTTGCTCGGCTTCTATTATATCCTTCTTCTTTCCATCAGATGAAGGATGTTTCTGACATTGTCATTAAAGTGCAATTCTCTGAACACTTCTTCCTTTAAATAAGTCGCTGTCTTGCAACAATTTAAAAGAAAGCAAGACGAAAAAACTAACCAAAAAAGCACTTTAACGAAAGATAAAATCCACCGAAAAAAAATCTAAAAAGAGAGAGAGAGAGAGAGAGAGAGAGAGAGAGAGAGAGAGATAAACAGAAGTACGTCTGTTGTCATTCGGGCTTCCATTTTCTCGAGAATTACTTCTCAATAATTCTCTCGGTATTTGAAAACATTCCTTGGAAGTGTTCTTGCCGCAGAGTAGCTTTGAGGAAATCATTTCTTCGCAGCGACTTATTTCTATCGGTGCACACACACAGATTATTTAATTTGTTCCGTTGAAGGTGCTCTCGATTCAAACAGTAATGCAAAAGAAACGATTGATTTTATTACATTGTTCATTGCTTTTGAGGAGCTGTCCTTGGATTCCTCAGGTAGAAAAAAAAAAGGCTCCGTTTTCGTAATATAAATGGAGTTAGAATCATTGTGTCTTGCCGGAATAAATGCATATCTAATTTGTAGAACGTATTTTCTTTCCTCTTTCGAAGATCGAAAGCTCGTCGTCTTCTTTTCCTTTTCCAGAAAATCCTATGAAATAGAATTGGCAGCAATGATTAAAGGGCATTCGACTATAAATGGCGAAATAACAAAAGTCTAGTTTTCCAAAAATAACCAATATCATTCTTTAAATTACAGTACAGTAGAGCGCGATAGCAGAAAGTTCCTGGTAAGTGTGCGAAAGTTCATGGTTCCACAAAATAATCTACGTGTAGTCACTAGGCTAAATAATTACTAGATGCAGAAAACAATAAAAATTTGCTGAGGTAGGAATTTAAAAAAAGAGAGCGAGAAAAGAAATAGTGACAAAATTCTAGACCCTTACTGTAAAAGAGAAGTGGTGTGAATTCAATGAAAATTTCTGAAAATAACGTGCAGCAAAGTTGCAGGTAGATATCAGTCTTTTTCAGAAATTTCCGTTTTTAAAAGTGCCCGTTTATTTTAACTTCCGTATTTTCACAGATTTCCCGTAGTCGGAAATTCCGTTTATTTCAGAAAAGTCCATTTCAGGTTTTCCAGTATTTAAACGGAAATTCCGCAAAATCGACGACCCTCCATTATTCAGCCCTTACTCCCATATGATCCGTCCGCTGCAGTCAGGATTGAACCCTCGTCGTTTGGGTTGGTTCAACACGTAACGCACGCCTTTAACCACTGAGCCCAAAACGCTCGGAAATCTGAATAACGTAAAACAAACTGCGTGACGATGATTTTTTTTTTGTCACTAATGCGAGGATTTAGTCATTTTATTTGCTGTTGGAGATTATTATTTTTCCGAATAGGTTTGTAATATTTTTTTTCTGTAGGAGGACTTTTCATGCATTAAGTATTTTTTATCGTGATTTTTCGAAACAACAAAATGCTTTGCAACTCGATTTTTTTAAACTGACAATGACTTTCAGTTATCTTAAAAAAAGGTGAAATGCACTATTTTATAGTATTACTTCACACACAAAAAAAACTCCTAAATATAAAATTTACTCTTGATAACCATAATAGCTTTTGTCTTAAGTTTTCCAAATTCCCCAGACATCAATCCAATCGAACATCTGTGGTTTGTGTTGGAACTGCAAATTCGATCTGCCTGAGTTGTTCGAGAATGGTTCGCGGAACATGAGGAAGACTTCCAGGTATTCCAAATTCCCCAGACATCAATCCAATCGAGCATCTGTGGTTTGTGTTGGAACTGCAAATTCGATCTGCCTGAGTTGTTCGAGAATGGTTCGCGGAACATGAGGAAGACTTCCAGGTATTCCAAATTCCCCAGACATCAATCCAATCGAGCATCTGTGGTTTGTGTTGGAACTGCAAATTCGATCTGCCTGAGTTGTTCGAGAATGGTTCGCGGAACATGAGGAAGACTTCCAGGTATTCCAAATTCCCCAGACATCAATCCAATCGAGCATCTGTGGTTTGTGTTGGAACTGCAAATTCGATCTGCCTGAGTTGTTCGAGAATGGTTCGCGGAACATGAGGAAGACTTCCAGGTATTCCAAATTCCCCAGACATCAATCCAATCGAGCATCTGTGGTTTGTGTTGGAACTGCAAATTCGATCTGCCTGAGTTGTTCGAGAATGGTTCGCGGAACATGAGGAAGACTTCCAGGTATTCCAAATTCCCCAGACATCAATCCAATCGAGCATCCGTGGTTTGTGTTGGAACAGCAAATCCGATCTGCTCGGATTGTTTGAGAATGGTTCGCGGAACAAGAGGAAGACTTCCAGATGCCTATGTATCAGTCTTTGGACAACTTAAGACAAAAGCTATTATAGCTATCAAGAGTAAATTTTATATTGAGGAGGTTTTTTTTTTTTTTTTGTGAAATGATACTATGGAAGAGTACATTTCACCGTTTTTACGCTTTCCAACCGTAGATTGAAGAAACGTATATGCTTCAGCTTTGTCCGTCTGTCTGTCCATCCGCACGATAACTCGCGTAAAAATGTTTCGATTTCGATGAAATTTTACTATGTGATAGAGGACCACCTAGGCACGAACCCCATTGAAAATGGGGTCAAAGGTCATGACGTAGGAGCTGGATCTATTCCATTGCCCTCATGCATCATAACTTGCGTAAAAGTGGTTCGATTTCGACGGAATTTTAGTATGTGGTAGGAGACTACCAGGGGACGAACCCTATTGAAAATGGGCGAACTGGGGCCAAAGGTCAGGACATAGGAGCGGGATCTAATCCATGGTTCGATTGCGACAAAACTTTATCATATTGTTTCGGAGGTATACTGGACCGGTTCTGTTGAATATCATCGAAATGGGGTCAAAGGTCAGGTCACAGGAGCGAAATTTATTCTACAGCCATTATCTTCATAACTTGAGTAATGATTTCTGGTAGATTGGAAAGCGTATCATAATCAATGCGTTGCATGATTTTACTAACTTGTCTAAAGATAACTGAAAGTCATTGTCAATTAAAAAAATCAACAGGATATTCAAGCAAAGTAAACTAAATTTGCTTGTACCACTTACTGGTCATCCATGTAACACTTCTCAGAAAACTTGAAAATTCCAACGTCCTGGTGCGAGAATCGAATCCCGCATCTCCCGATTGCCGGTCGAGTATGCTAACCATTACACCACCCAGAACAGTGAGGACTTTCAGAATCCTATGTCTGAGTTGCTTGGAACTTCACTGTCCTGGGTTGTGTAATGGTAGCATATTCAATCGGGAGTATGCTTACCATTACACCACCCAGGACAGTGAGGACGTTCAGATTCCTATGTCTCAGTTGCTTGGAACTTCACTGTCCTGGTGGGTGTAATTGTTAGCATGCTCAATCGGGAGTATGCTAAACATTACACCACCCAAGACAGTGAGGACTTTCAGATTCCTATGTCTCAGTTGCTTGGAACTTCACGGTCCTAGGTGGTGTAATGGTTAGGCATATTCAATCGGGAAATGCGGGGTTCGATTCCCGCTGCAGAACGATGGAGTTTTCAAGTTTTCTGAGAAGTGTTCCATGGATGATCAGTAAGTGGTGCCAGCAAATTCAGTTTGCTTTGCATGGATATTCTGACGATTTTCCACGTATTATGAAGAACATTTCTTCCTTCATTGATTTAAAAAATCAAGTTGCAAAGCATTTTGTTGCTTCGAGAAAAAATATTACAAATTTATTCAGAAAAATAATGAGCTCCAAGAGAAAATAAAATGACTGAATCACTTACATTAATGAAAAAATAAAATAAAATCATCGTCGCCCAATTTGTTTTACGGTGCTATATGTATGTGATTCAGGTTTTCGAGCATGTGTGGCTCATCGGTTGAACGCGTGGGGTACCTGTTCAACCATTCCAAGCAACGACGGGTGTTCGATTCTGACGCAGCTGAAGGATTATCTGGGGTAAGGGCTGAGAAATGCAGTGCCATCGATTTTGCGGAATTTCAGTTTAAATACAGAAAAACCTGAAACGGATTTTTCTGAAATAAACGGAATTTCTGACTACGGAAAATCTGTGAAAATAATTAAGTTAAAATAAACGGGAACTTTCAAAAACGGAAATTCCGTTAAGAGACTGACACCAACCGGCAACTTTGCTGCACGTTATTTTCAGAAATTTTCCGTGAATTCACACCACTAATTTTTTACAGTGAACGTAACTCTCATCTGGTGAACTGGTGAATACTTACCTATAGTCTGATCAGTTTCTCACAGGTGTGTATAACAAGTCGTTCCAGGAAGATAGCATTGTTCGCATCAAGAGATATCGCAGGTAAAAAATATTTTTATCTCACGCATTTCGTTTTATCTTGCCTTTTGAAGTGCCAACTGAGGACTCTGAGATCAACAGTTGCACTGCCTTACACAAACTGCTTTTGAAAACTGTTGTTACCAGCTGATTGTAGAAATATCAAAAGCGGTTCTAGATATCTGCCAACAACTGGCTCCTTAGGAGAAATATTCAGCCGCCGGCCACGTCCCTAAACAAGATTTTGACTGAGATTTTTTTTTTCCCAAAGACTTCAGCAGATATCAGGTGTGCAACTTAATTCTCGACCACAGGCATGACACGTTGACAGCAAATTATAGCAAATCGAATACGTACCTAATCAGGGAAATAATCCCCGTCATGTTGGATACATTTGAGCCATCGGTCAGGGAGCTGCCGAATGCAATTGCGGAAAAAAGAGGACTGTTTCGAGTTGATAAATATTTGTGTGGACCTCCTCGACAGAAGTGAAGTGCGTATCACTCAGGTGATGTTGCAGGGAGCGAAAGAGGTGATAATCTGACGGGGCGAAGTCTGGAGAAAACGTCGGGTGGGACAAAATCTCCCATCCCAGGTCGGAGATCGTGTTTAAAGTCGTTTTCGCTGTGTGAGGACGCGCGTTATCCTGAAGCAACAGGACCGACCTTCTGCCCTTGCCAGTGTATGGCCTTTTCGCCTCCATTCCGTCACTCACACGAATGAGTTGCTGACAATAACGCTCACCATTGAACGTTTCACCAGGTTTGAGCAACTCATAGTGTACGACACCGCGCTGATCCCACCATATGCACAGCAACAACTTCCTGGCATGTATATTCGATTTGGCGGTACTGGTGGTAGGCTGTCCTGGATAAACCCACGATTTGCGCCGCTTAGGATTATCGTCGAGGATCCACTTCTCATCATAGGGTTAAAATATTGTGCAGGAAATCCTTCTTCTTGAATCTGGAGAGAAAGGACACGGCAACATCGTAGCTCCTAGACTTGTTCGCAGCTGTGAGTTGGTTTGGCACCCAACCTATCCTTGTGAATTCGTCCAAGCTTGTGCGGGCGCTTTGCAATGGCTTGCCGTGTTACACCGAGTTCCTGGGCGAGCTCGGACTGTGTACGACAGGGATCCGCGTCCAACAGTTGTTCCAGTTCCTCATCATCAACTTTCTGTGGCTGTCCCGGACGTTCTGCATCACGGAGATCGAAATTTCCCTGCTTAAACCGCTGGAACCACTTCTTACACGTACTGTAGGACACAGCAGCCTCACACAAAGCAGCACAGATCATTTGCTGGGCACTTTTTTCAGCTGAAACGCGAACAGGAGGCAGTGCCTCAAATGTTGCTTCTCGAACAACATTGCTTTCACCGTCAACTTTCGTCCCTTCTGTCACTACAGCTGTGAGCGGTTACGGTTCCCTGGAAAGCTGTTGGATGGCGCTGCAATCAGCCATTATCACACACAGCTATTTGCATTTGCCGACGTTCTGTGATCGCTTGCGGTTAGGTGCCGAGAATTAAGTTGCGCACCTAATACTTTAAACAGAGGCTTAGTATTCCGATTCTTTCTTGTGTTCAAACAATGGGACCACAAGAAAGAGAGACATGGTTTTTTATGACGTAAGAGGTGGTGACTCACATGTCAAGACTGAAAACTTGTAGGATCAGAGATGGTCACGGGTCAACGGTCGACAATTTCTTAGGGGTCAAACGGATTGGGGGTTTTCTTGACCTGGTTTTATTTCCGTCTGATTTTTGAAAAGAAAAATAAATATTTCAAATAAAATTGCGTACTGTGTAATTTTGTGCTCGATCCTACTGCCAGCGGAGTGAAGAATGATTTGTCATACAAAAGCTATCTCTTTCTTAAAGCAAAGATTTCCACCCAGGGACGATCAGATCAGATCAGATGTAGAGGATTTTAGGAAGGGAGTGTCTGACCCCAGGTCTTAAACAACCCTTAGAAATAGGAAGCTAGGAGATTTGGGGCTAGAGTGCCCGATAGGAAAGTCACACTGAAGCAAGGTAGAAGACGCCCTTATTTACTACCGGGGGGGGGTAGTACCCGGGGTCCTACGGCTTAACGTGCCCATTCACCCACGGACGATACGGCACATACTCTAGATGTTCGAGCTCAGGAGTCGACGATGGAAAGCCTTATAGCCTCACAAAAACATCGAATACGCGCGCGCACACACACACACACACACACACACACACACACACACACACACACACACACACACACACAAAGGTTTATGCGAAGCTCGCTCCAAAACGAACTGTGTTCGAAAACTCCCAGCCAATTGATGACTCCCAAAACTCCATTTCCACGGTAGCAGCGCCATCTGGCCAGGCGAGGTACCAAACATACCGCCCACCTTGAAATCACAAATTTCATAAAAGTCAGTTTCATATAATTAATAAATTAATTTTTTCAACGTAACGATGGTTTTTTTTTTTTTACGTTAAGGGAACTTCACTCATTTTCAAGGCGTGTACATACTTAGAGTCGCTTTCCAAAGTTTTGTACTGTCCTTGCCGTCTTGAAAAGAGATTGTTGAATAAATATATATTTACCCGGGCTCATGTCACATTATGTTACATTTTTAACGTTGTGTCTTTCCTTTCCGTTGTCCGAAGCTACATTTGTTTTAAGAGTAAAAGATATTTTATTTTACTTCTCGTTATTTTTAGAAGCGAATTCCTCCCAGTCTTGTGTATTCAACCCATGGATGAGTACACCACATAGCGTTGCTTTTGTTTTCTTTCAAATAATTAATAAATTTTGTACGCGTATAATTCTTTTTTCTTTTTTCCAACAAACGTTGTTTTAATGGTTTTCCAGGATATTTGTTTCAAGCGGTTTCAAATTTTTTCTTGTTATTCATCCACTCCATTCTATGAATTGTTATTCATGGGAATGGAGTGGGTGTATTTCATAGCTGTAATAGTATTTCACGGCTTAATTTGATATCTTCGTCGACGTAAAATTTCATTAGGAAATTAATTCGCCTCTCCACATATGGATTCTTTTCTTAACATCCACTAAAATAACACGATGGCGATAGCGTCGTCGTCAACTAACTGGTATAATGAGAGACACAGCAAATGTTGCTTCTGCGCATGCGCAGTCCCGTTGCTTCCTCCTGCTGTTGGGGGTTGCATTGGTTGCCAGCAACGGGCCACTAGTGGCACTTGCTTGGAGGCCCACAATTCAAGGCGATGCTGCAGGACCATCAATAGCTCGCCAACTGATAGCGCTGCCACCAACGGACCACTACCGGGCCATGAGCGGCAAATTTCAGCCAGCAGTGACCCATCACTGCCAGCTGGTGGCCAGCAGTTTCCCAGCACTTGTGTTTTTGCTGGGTAATTATACTTCTCCGAAATCATATATTTGATCGCGGAACACGCTGTAGTGTGGAACCATCACTCACCAGATATTTGACCTTTTGCTGGAACGTAATAACTCAGAATTAAAGGTGTTTCATAAAATAAAATGGATCCACACAAATGTAAGAGGCCACATGAGACAGAGAATTAGTTTTAGCGCCCCAGATGCAATCTAACAACGTAAGCAAAGCTGTAGAGTAATTTTTTCCTGAAAGAAAACAAATTGCTAATTTTATAAAATTGGTAAATGACTGATTCGACGTAATGAAATATAGATTTCCCAGCTCCAAAGAGTCATTGCAGTGTGCTTTTGGAAAAAAAAAAAAAAAAAAAAAAAGATATTCAGCAAAAAATCATCGAAGAGTTTTCATGTCGTATTCCCGTTTTTTCCCAGTATATATATTTTTTTTTACTCTATTTTGAAAAATAGTTGGATGTTTGTACAATTTTTACTTAAAAATTATTTACTCAAAACTAGCTCTGTTATTTCGATTGAAAATTCACAGAGCACACGACACTTTCTCGGTATGGCTCCGTGCGCGTTACAGCTTCGCTTATGGCCACCGTGACGTCACAGCTCAGCGAAGAGAAGAGGAAAGACGACGCGGTTACGATGGACCGACCTCTCCTTTTTCTAAGTACCTTGGCTTGGTGACGGATCACTTTGTCCGTGTTCATTTCGTCCACGTTCACTTGGTCCAGTTCATTTCGTCCAACGTTCACTTTGTCCAATGTTCACTTTGTCCAATGTTCACTTCGTCCGCTGTTCACTTAGTCCAATGCTCACTTCGTCCACTGTTAATTTTTTCCACCGTTCACTTTGTCCACATTCATTTCGTACTCAGAATGAATGGAATATCGTCGAATTTTTCTGTTTTCATGGAGTTTTTGTTATAGGCAGAAGAAAAAGTCAGCAGACATTGCTTGCATGCGATTTTTTCCCCTGCCGGAGTTTCTCGATTAAAATATAACTATTTTAAATGTTATTTAAAGTAAAATAAGGAACTTAACTTTAAAGAGCTTTTTAACTCTTTTTATGTGGTACGACGTCAATCACTACAGCATGACTCACGCTATGTTCGGAAAAGGACTATAAGATGGGACTTTTTAATAACGCTGCATTTTTACTTAGGCACTAAATATTTACATAAGATGTCAAGTTATTAATATTTCTCTTTTCTTACTTAGGCACTAAATATTAATTACTATGCCTCATGCGTAGGCCCTTTGACAGTTTTTATTCTGCCGATGTCATATTCAAAACGTTTACATATCCATTCAAGGTAATCATATTGTGCTTTTACTGAGGCACGAAATATTAATTCATAATCCCTAGGCTTAGGCTGTTCCAACAGTTTTTATTCTACGGATGTCATATTCATAACGTTTACCTATCAACTCAAGATAATAATATTGCTTTTTTACTTAGGCACCAAACATTAATTTACTGGCCTTAGACCTAGGCGGTTTAACAGTTTTTAATCCGCCGATTTCATATTCAAGCGTTTACATGACATAACAATTTATTAATATTGCGTTTTAAATTAAACACTAAATATTAATTCATAGGCCTTAAGCCTAGGGCCTTTTAACGTGTTTATTGTACCGATGTCCTAGGCCCTAGTAATTAAAATTTTATGCCTAAGTAAAAGATCAATATTAATAACTTGACATGTTATGCAAATGCTATGGACATTTAGTGTAATGGATTAAAAACTGTTAAAAAGATCTAGGTTTAGTAATTAATATTTGGAGCCAAAGTAAAGGTGCAACGTTACTAACTTGACTTGATATGTAAGCGTTACGAATACAACATGGTTAGAATAAAAACTGTGAAAAAGGCCTAGGGACTATAAAATAATATTTAGTGCATAAGCAAAAGCGCAATATTATTACCTTAATTTGATATGAAAATGTTACGAATGTGACGTACTTAGAATAAAAACAGTGAGCCTAGGGACTATGAAATAATATTTAGTGGCTGAGCAAAAGCGCAATATTATTACCTTGACTTGATACGTAAATATTATGAATATGACATCCGTAGAATAAATACTGTAAAAAAAGGCCTAGGGCCCATGAGATAATATTTAGTGCCTGAGCAAATGCGCAGTATTATTACCTTGATTTGATATGTAAATGTTATGAATATGACGTGATTAGAATAAAAACTGAAAAAGGCGTAGAGCATATGAAATAATATTTAGTGTCTAAGTAAAAGCGCAATATTATTACTTTGAGTTGATAGGTAAACCCTATGAATATGACATCCGTAAAATAAAAACTGTTGAAACGGCCTAAGCCTAGGGATTATGAATTAATATTTCGTGCCTCAGTAAAAGCACAATATTATTACCTTGAGTGGATATGTAAACGTTTTGAATATGACATCGGCAGAATAAAAACTGTAAAAAGGGCATACACATGAGGCATATAGTAATTAGTATTTAGTGTCTAAGTAAGTAAAAGAGAAATATTAGGCATCTTATGTAAATATAATATTTAGTGCCTAAATAAAAGTGCAGTTTTATTAAAAACTCCCACCTTATAGTCCTTTTCCGAACATAGCGTGAGTCATGCTGTAGTGATTGACATCGTACCACACAAAAGAGTTAAAAAGCTCTTCGAAGTTAAGTTCCTTGTTTTACTTCAAATAACATTTAAAGTAGTTATATCAGGAAAGAAAATAAGATAATAATATGGGTGGTGTAGTGGTTAGCATACCTAGGCGTTTTCTGGGAGACGCGGGTTCGAGTCCCGCTCCAGGACGATGAAAATTTTCAAGTTTTCAGATATTATCTGACTTACCATCCTTGTCATATTTACGCCAAAAATCGGATTGTCATCTTCAAAATTTGTATTATATGGCGTAATCCCGTATTTCTTTCCTGATTTATCTGCTTCTCCGGGCAATCACGGGATAGGATTATTAACCTCCAGATTCGCTAAACATGAATGCCGGTTGCTTCGACTAGCGAATCCTGTGATGGTTAAATTCAAATTGATCGGAAACTTGAAACTTGGTCGTTCTGGGTGGTGTAGTGGTTAGCATACCTAGGCGTTTTCTGGGAGACGCGGGTTCGAGTCCCGCTCCAGGACGATGAAAATTTTCAAGTTTTCAGATATTATCTGACTTACCATCCTTGTCATATTTACGCCAAAAATCGGATTGTCATCTTCAAAATTTGTAGTTATATTTTAATCGAGAAACTCCGACAGAAAAAAAAAAAAACCGCATGCAAGCAATGTCTACTGATCTTTTCTTCTGCCTATAACAAAAACTCCACGAAAACAAAAAAAAATTCCACGGTATTCCATTCATTCTGAGGACGAAATGAACGTGGACAAAGTGAACGGTGGACGAAATGAACATGGACGAAGTGATAGGGAACCCCTTGGCTTCGACGTCCTCTATCACTGATTTTCTTTGGGATGCCGGCACGTTTTGCTGCTCCAGGCATGCCATGTGTCTTCCACTTATTCAGTACATCCAAAGCAGTTTAAGCGCCTCTCGGTTTCTCTTATGGACAACCCACGAATATAACAACTAACAATCTTTCCTTTCTCAACTTCAGGCTTGTTTTTATACCGTTTGCAGCTGTGTATCTTAACAACGCAGCGGATCCGTTCGTTTGCTTTTTTAAGGGGTGTCCGGTGACTTTTGTCAATATAGTGTATATCACTATGTACTGAAACACACTAAAACGTCTTATCTTTTTGGAAGTGGGCCGAGGGGAGGAACCAAATGCATATGAAATTCGAAAACAACGAAAAGTTCACAAGTGGGCTCCACTGAGGGAATTTGTATCGCGGCGTTAAAAACATGTGTTGAGCTGGTGATGCCTATCCTTCCATATAGGGGTCCCCAAAGGTATCATGGGAATAAGACCCCCGAAATTGGATCAACGGTCGTGACCTTCTTTATATCCGCTGTTGTTATTTGGTATCAGAAAACGAAATAATACACTTTCGTTCTTCACCTAAAAGGCTGAATTATAGAGATTCGGGTAATATTATTTTCTTAATGTGACCACATTTTCTTTCTGACGAGGAACACGCACTCATTTCAACGGAAGTCATGTTTTTTCCCAGACTGAACTTCGCTTTTTTTTTTGCGTGGTCGGTGACCTCATCTACATCGAAAAGGTCGTGCGCCTTTTTTCTTGGGACTGCTTCAATGGATCGCTTGTGGCGGACGCCAGGGTGGGCCGGGGGAAAACGATGAAGGAGGAAAGAGGAACCTGTTTGAATCCGCTTATCACTTTCATCGCCAATTACTATCTATTTGCTTTTTAAACCTTAATTACCGTTTGTGATTGGAATAATTATAGTAATCTTGGCATATTTAAGATGCCATGCTGACCATGCCTACATTCAATGCATTTACGAGAACAACAGGAAACTAAACACGTCATTCCACGCGAATTAGTCAAAGCTTGATTCGAAACGCGAGCACTTCTCCTCCGCATTACCTAATGATGATTATTTATCCATAATTTCCAGCATGCTTCCAATTAGCTGATTCCAGTGCAAAATTATTGTTCCCTCAGAGCAAAAACGTACAGTGCTGTTCGAAGCTGAAAATCATTTTAATCAGCTTGTCAAATATTACTTTACAGAGCAGATAAAATGAAGGGAAAATGGCTTAAAAGCTAAATTTTTCATATCGAAAATCAGTTACAATAATAGGGATGCCAACGAAATGGGACAATAGTGAACAAGAAAGATGAAACTGATATTCTACAAATCGGAGACTCCAGTTGTAGTGGCTACACTGCGTTAAAAATGTAACAGAATGTGACATGAACGGGTAAATATAGTATACAAATTATTTCTTCTGTTGGATGGATTGGGAAACGAATTTCCCTGAAAAATATTTCTTCATAAATGCATGGTAGGGAATAAACAAATACATCGCTCTTTCCACGTTTTAGCACACACAGCAACCGAAAAATTGTTAGTCGGTCACCGCCGGGGAATAGAATCCCGAATTTCTCGATATCTAGCCGAGCGCGTTAGCCTTACACCACCGCGTTAGCCTAACAATTTTTCGGTTGCTGTGTGTTGCTAAAACGTGGAAAGAGCGATGTGTTTGTTTATTTACTGACGCCACGTGTTTGGAGGATTTTCACTTTTGGATCTCGCCCTGCTATAATTAATATACACAGTGCGTCAAAGAATTTTTAAGAATGGGTCTGTAAAATGAAATAGAAACAAGAAATTATAATTTGTTTTGGTCTGTTATTCAAAATAAGTCCCTCCGGCTTCAATACACTTGTTACAGCGATTTAATAATGATTCGAATGACTGTTCCAGTTCACTTTGCGGAATTGCCTCCAAAGCACGCGTCGAAGCTGTTTGTATGGTCGAAATATCATCAAAATAACACCCTTTTAACGCCATTTTAAGTTTTGGGAACAAAGAAAAGTCGCAGGGTGCTAAATCAGGCGAATACGGTGGATGATTCAACACACAGACGTTATTTTTCGCCAAAAATCTACGAACAAGAAGTGAGGTGTGACTGGGTGCATTATCGTGCAACAAACACCAACTGTTTTCATCTCGATATTCTGGACGAATGCGAAGAATTCTGCCCATCAAACGCCTCAAAACATTTATATAAAACTCATTGAAGAATGTAATGAGCATTGTTTTGATTTTCGATAGAACTTTTCTTGTTTTTTTGGCTTGTGGCGAGTTTTTTGACTTCCATTCCGCACTTTGTCGCTTTGTTTTTAGGACCATATTGAAAACACCATGTTACATCACCAGTAACCATCGATTTTAAGAAGTTTCGATCATTTTCAGCGGCTAAAATGATGTCTCTGCAAAAGTGCACTTCTCCTTGATTTTTTGTTCATTGGTTAACGTGCGTGGAACAAATTTAGTACAGACTTTTGTTTTGCCCAAATCTTCATGCAGGATGGTTCGAATCGTTTCTTTGTTGATGTTTAAAGACTTTTCCATCATTCTTAGTGACGCACATCGATTGTTTGCCACGAAATCACGCACTTTTTTAGTAATCTCAGGTGTCCTAGATGAACTTGGTCTTGTGGTATGCTTATCATCTTCTAGCGTCTCTCTTCCGTCCAAAAAACGTTTGTGCCACAGGAAATCATTTGATCTACTTAAACAAAACTCACCGTAAACTTGTGTCATCATTTGGTACGTTTCCGATGCACTTTTACCAAGTTTTGCGTTAAATTTAATAACAGCCCTTGTTCCATCTTAATAATTCAACATGAAAAAAACTTTACTTCTCTAATGATCGCCCGTTTCGTTTGAGTTACTTTAACAACTGTGCAGTACTTTTGGCAGAAAGCAAGCAGATGGTCACAGTTTATAACGCATTCGCGATTACACTGGTGGCGCCACCGTAGGCTGAAATCTAGCGTCAGTCTTAAAAATTCTTTGACGCACTGTGCATAGCCAGTGCCGTTAACGCCCACCAGATGGAGATGTCTCAGTAGCTGAGCCCATCTTACGGATTTATGATGTTAGAAGCTGACAGAAAAACACACATAGCGCCGTGGATTGTTGGCCACCGTGGTGTAATGCTAACGCGCTCGGCTAGATATCGAGGGATCCGGGATTCGATTCCCCGGCGGTGACCGTTTAACAATTTTTTGGTTGCTGTGTGTTACTAAAACGTGGAAAGAGCGATGTAGTTGTTTATTTGGAGGATTTTCACATGGGAGGGTTTTAAATCTTTTATATTTTCACCTTATTCCATGTCACCACTTCCTTCAGAAAACTTCAAAATTTTAACCGTCCTGGAGCGGGGATCGAACCCGCACTTCCATATTTCCGGTCGAGCATGCTAGGCATTACACTACCTAGGACAAGGAAATTCCAAGCAACTGAACGTAAATATCTGAGAATCTTCAGATTTGCGCTAGTCGAAGCGATTCTGTCCCATCCTAGCGTCTCAAGACCTTTTCTCACATCAAATATAGTAATTAAACAATCACCTTTCAAGACAACAAGGACAGCGCAAAACTTTGGAAAACGTCTTTAACTTTTAAGCGGGCTCGTACCATTTTCTACCACGAGCGGGCGCTCATAGTATTTTTTACGACAAACGATTGCGGACCTACTATGTGATACGCGATCAATATATGATATCGAACAGTTACTGAATGTTATTGTATAACAATTAAAACTTCATGAGAACTATCGGAATAAGTCTTTTTATTTGCCGAAGTAACCAAAGAAACCCATAAATGAAAACCCTGGAAAACAAATAGCAGTAAAATAAAATATTCGTAAAGTAACAGAAATATTTTTTTACTCTGATTGCGAATTGTTATGTGCGTGATATTGTTATGTGTTATTGCGAATTGTTATGTGCGTGTAGCCAGAGTTGGGAAAAATTGTAATTGAATTACAGCGTAATAAGAGGAGGACGGAGGAAGAGCCTCACAGAATTTTTCAATGAAATAACTCCGTACCTGAGTACAGAGGGTGATGCCGCCCCGGTGGCGCAGTGGTGTAAGCGATGGCCTCTGATCATTCGTCCGTAAGGGGTCCGGGTTCGAATCCCGGTCAGGCATGGATGTTGTGTTTGTCTTACGGCACTGGTTCTCTCCCTTCCCTGGAACCAGTGACCCTAAATTAGGGACGGGCGACTGCTTATAGCCCATTGAGTTGCTCACGGTGGTCGTTAAACCTCCAATAAAAAAAAACAAAAAAAAACAGAGGGTGATAGGATCAGAAGACACTTCCCCGGTGTGGGGAGGCGTAGATGAGTGAAGGATGCAGATGCTCGATGAGTAGACTCTATTGATGTTAAGAAATCATAGCCCCAGGCGTCTCAGTTAAGATGTTGTAGACGCAGGCGATGAAGAGCTTGTTGTGCAAGAGCTTGGAGATGTGCTTTCAGTTCTGTTCGGTAAACTACACGGACGGGGAAAAAAAAATCCCAACACCACGAAAAAATAGTTGTAGAGGAATTAAATGGCGACAATACATTTGTATAGGTAACATATTTAATCGATTAAGGTTTCAAGATCACAGCTTATTGTAAGCGCGAGAAGAGCCATTTTAAATGTGAAATGCTGGTACATTAATAACCGGTGTAACCGCCAGAATGTTGAATGCAAGCACGCAAACGTTCATGCATTGTGTCGTACAGGTGCTGGATGTCAGTTTGTGGGATGGAGTTCCATGCCTGTTGCACTTGGTCGGTCAATAAAGGGACGGTTAATGCTGCTTGGGGGTGACGCTGGAGTTGTCGTCCAATGATGTCCCATACGTGCTCGATTGGTGACAGATCTGGTGATCTAGCAGGCCACGGCAACATGTTGACACTGTGTAGAGCATGTTGGGTTACAACAGCGGTATGCGGGCGAGCGTTATCCTGTTGGAAAACACCCTCTGGAATGCTGTTCATGAATGGCAGCACAACAGGTTGTATCACCAGACCGACGTACAAGTGTGTCGTCAGGGTGCGTGGGATAACCACGAGAGTGCTCCTGCTGTCATAGGAAATTGCTCCCCAGACCATAACTCCAGGTGTAGGTCCAGTGTGTCTCGGCCGCAGACAGCCTGGTTGCAGGCGCTCACCTGGCCTCCTTCTAACCAACACACGGCCATCACTGGCACCCAGGCAGAACCGGCTTTCATCAGAAAACACAACAGATCTCCACTCCGTCCTCCAATGAGCTCTAGATTGGCACCACTGACGTTGCAAACGGCAGTGGTTTGGAGTAAGTGGAATGCACGCTACAGGGCGTCTGGCTCGGAGCTGTGCTTCAAGTAACCGATTTGTAACAGTTCGTTGTGTCACTGTGGTGGCAACTGCAGCTCGAATTGCTGCCGCAAACACGGTACGATGCGCCACGGCCATACGCCGTACACGGCGGTCTTCCCTCTCAGTAGTGTCACGTGGCCGGCCGGAACCCGGTCTTCTTGAGGCAGTACCTTCTCTTGACCACCGCTGCCAACAATCGTGCACAGTGGCTACATTCCTGCCAAGTCGTTCTGCAATATTGCGGAAAGAAAATCCACCTTCTCGTTGCCCTATTACACGACCTAGTTCAAACTCCGTGATCTGTTGATAATGGCTTCTTCGTCTTCTTAAAGGCATTCTTGACTAACATCAACACCCTACGTCGAATATCAACGATAACTAACGCTCACGAACGTTACAGCGCGTATTTACAGCAAACCTGCTTGGCATGTTCAGAGGGGCGCTACTAGCGCCACACGTATGCGCCGAGCGCGAAATTTGCATAGACGTCATCTTACAGATGTACTCTCACCGCCTACCAACTGTCGTTTATCTAACACAACCCCATTAGGAAGTCAATTTTTCGTGCTGAAGTATATTAAGAACACATTTGCCGTCTTTACACGATTTTAAAAAATTACGGTTAAAATGATATATACATTAGAACATGAGCACTTTGTAGTCCACTGTGGACCCGTCATCAGATGGTGTGGTTGCATTATGCCCTGGGGGGGGGGGGTATATATTATATAGGATAGTATGCACCTTCACTTTATGTTTCACCGAGCAGTTACACATTCATCCTCAACTGATCAAAGAGACCTAGAAGTTGCGAAAATTATGGATATTGCAGCATTATATAATTATCCATCTACCACAGTTAATTCCATAATGCGCCGTGTCTTTAATGCATCATACTCAACATTACCAAGAACGAGACCAAGCACTTCATACGTCGGTAAACTACCATACATCCTTGCTGGCCGCCCCGGTGGCGCAGTGGTCTAAGCGATGGCCTCTGATCATTCGTCCGAACAGGGTCCGGGTTCGAATCCCGGTGAGGCATGGATGTTGTGTTTGTCTTACGGCACTGGCTCTCTCCCTTCCCTGGAACCAGTGACCCTAAATTAGGGACGGGCGACTGCTTATAGCCCATTGAGTTGCTCACGGTGGTCGTTAAACCTCCAATCAAAAAAAAAAAAAAAAAAAAAAAACATCCTTGCTGTCACAAATACCCTAAAAAACGCATGTCGTCCATTTAATTTTGATTTTGGCATAAAAACGTGCAACATTCTCACCCATATTAAAAATGACAGGGATCAGATTCCCCATGGTTCCAAATTCGGTGTGTACGCAATCCCACTAAAAGCTATGAATGCTGATGTAACCGACCAGATATACATAGGTTCGACCCGTCGCAATATTAATTTACGTGTCTCTGAACATAGATATAATGTTAGGGCATGCTCCACCTCCACCGCCCTTTCAAGCCGGAAAAGTCAACACCAACCTATCTGGGACGATGTTACATTTGTTACATACGCCGACTACCTGTTCATCTATCCTCCTGTTAGAAAGCCTTTTGATACATAAACATAGGGCAGAATGCTGTAACGACGACACCCCTATCATTATACCGTTGCCATTGAAACTACTTTGTAACTATTACAGCGAAAGAGACAATACCGGCTGCTCTAATGAAACGACATGAGTGTGTAGTGAGCATGCACATGACAAAACATAATGTTGCGTCAGTGTGCATACTATCCTATATAATATACACCCCCCCCCCCCCCCAACAGGGCATAATGCAACCACACCATCTGATGACGGGTCCACAGTGGACTTTTTTTCCGTCAGTGTATAAAAAGAGGGTCTGAAAGGCTGGGTAAGGAAAGCATTTGACGGACATGATCCAGTTGCATCCGCTTAAGTGTGGATGCTGTAAATCAGAGCTGAGGTATGTACTGAATTAGTTGTAGCTTGACCTCAAGCCAGTAAGTAGGTAAGGGCACAAGTAGTGGTTTGTTTGGAGACCAGGCCGTTTAGTAGCAAGGAAAGCACGAACAGAAGCTAGGATCATCGATTAGAGTGGAATGAAGAGCCCATGGTCGGACTGTACGGTACCGTGCTGGTGTAGCATGTACTGTGATGGTAATAGCACAGTGATCTGAGGAAGCGGTAGAATGACGGAGAGAGTCAATCACTGTAGGGAGGAGCGTATTTGAAGCGTAAAATCTGTCGAGGCGGGCAAGTCGCCTGGAGAGTCACTCGGGATGATCGCCAAGTGTGAGACGGATCTGTTGGATGGTAGTGTCTTTGCACATCTACTAGAGAGAAATCGGTAATTGTGGAGTGCAAGCGGGAAACTAAATTTCTCCGAAATTCTCTAGGGGAAGGGTGAACGATCGAGTCGTGGATTGAGAGTGCAGTTAAAATCTCCACCTATGATCACCTTATCGGTGGTAGGGATGTTAGCGAGAGCACTGTTGAGGCATGAAAAGAGCTCTGGTATATACACTGGCGGAAAGTGAAAAAAGAACACCAAGAAGGAGACGTCTGATACCAACGAAAATTTATACAGCATAATAACGGAATACAGAGGATATCGTGATCAAAACATTATGGCAAAATACACCTGCATTTGCCGGTAAACTGAAAAATAACGTTTCCATGTAACATCGTTAGTACGAGGTTGAACCGCCATGAACTGCGTCACACTGTGCAGTTCTGGCATGGAGTCTGTCGTACAGATGTTATATGTAGGTTTGGGGTATTGAATTCCAAGCATCCTCAACCTGGACGCGTAAATCGGGGATGGTCGTGGAGACCGGATAAGTCGTTGTCCCATAAAATCCCACACGTGCTCAATGGGGGACAAATCCGGTGAACCATGGAAGTTGTCTCACACCCTGAAGTGCATGTTGCGTTGCACGTGCCGTGTGTGGGCGTGCGTTTTCTTGCTGGAAAACACCACGATGGACCGACCTTACAAATGGCACAACAACTGGCTGAATGATGTTGTTGATGTAGGAGGTGCTGTTTAACGTGCCCGGTACAAACACTAGTTGTGTACGGGAGTGATAGCTGATCGCTCCCCACACCAGCAGACCAGGTGTAGACCCTGTGTGTCGCTGACGGATGCAAGAAGGGTGGAGACGCTCCCCTGTGCGTCTGCGAACACACATACGGCCATCGGAGGCTCCCAAGCAGAATCTGCTTTCATCGCTGAACACGACAGATCGCCATTGCGTTCTCCAGTGCAGACGTTGGCAACACCACTGCATCCGTTCCTGGCGGTGGTCTGGATTTAGAGGTACACATGCCAAAGGCACACGTGCACGTAGTCCTGCGTCCAGTAGACGGTTGCGGATTGTTCGCACAGTCACCTCAGGTGCAACGGCAGCTCGGATTTGCGTCGCAGTCGATGTTCTGCTTGACAACGCCGCTCTTCTGATGCGTCGATCGGTCCGCTCATCAGTCCGTCTGTGACTCCCGGTTCCATGTCTTCTCATGTGGGAATGTTCCTCGGACCATCTACGCCACCATTGTACCACCACCGATACTTCCCGTCCAATTCGCTCCGCAATACGACGATACGACCACCCGGCCTCGCGGAGTCCGACTAGACGACCTCGCTCAAAGTCCGATAACTGCTGAAATCGTACATGTCTTCCATGTCCAGGCATTGCAGCTTCTTCAGGGTCTTTGCACGTGTCCGTACGCCGGCGACTGATTACATTCACTTCGCCGTACTCCTTAAATACCACCGACGATAATTTGCATATTATGCCGTGCTGTGGCGTAAGCGCTCACCGGTTGGTCCCAAAATTAACATCACACCAACGAAAACTCGACCCCATTAACATATGTAAATTTCATGATCGTCCGCCAATTCCTTCTTGGTGTTCTTTTTTCACTTTCCGCCAGTGTAGGAGGAAGAGCACGGTACATAAATATTAAATACATGGTAACAGACAGAGGTAATGGTAAAGGAGATACACTGTAGTAGATCTCTGTATAAATTTCTAACAGATAGCGTGTATATAGAGGATTGAAATTGGTGACTGAAGGCGATGGCTATACTTCCTCTTTCAGAGAATCCGTAAGCATGATGAAAAGTATAATCCCATGGGCGCCACTGATGGAAAAGAGAGGTAAATTGACAAAACGTTTCTTGTAGTAGCAGCAGATCCGCGCCCAAACGGGCGAGGTCTTCATGTACAAGTGCATTGGTGACGGGGGACGCGAACCCACGACAATTAAGTGAGACTATCTTGAATAGGTAAAACAGTTTTTGGTTGAAGGAGTGAGTCTATGACGGAAAGCAAAGACTTGATGCGAACAACAAAGCTTGCACCCCACGGGGTGGTCGCCGTGTTCAGCACTTTCTTCCGAAGAGCTCACGAGATATTTTCCAAATTAGTACGTACATTGTATAGGACGCCCTCGTACGACGATAGCCACTCACGAGTAGCAGAGCGAGAGGAAGGATATAGTAGGCATTTATAAGGATCTTCATAAGGAAGGGGTTCTGGAGCGAAACCAAATTCTTGGAGTGTAGTAGTAAATTCTTCGAGTGTAGGAGGAACACCCGCGTAGGTTGACTCAGAAGATTCGTGCTCTGGAGTGGAAGAGATTATGTGACCAGGGGATCGAGAGCGGTCAGTCCTACTTTGTTTGGAATGGGATTTCTTCTTCTTCCTCGTGCGACGTCCAGAGCGAATGCGAATGCCTGGCTGTTTTTCTGAGGCACCCGACTGATGAATTTTGAGTTGAGAGCCATGGCTTGAAATGTCATCGGCGTCAGTACAATGAGTTTCAACAGTAAAGACTGGTTGAAAATCCTCAGTAAGCATTGTTGTAGCTGGGACAGAACGAGGTGGGAGTGGAGTGTCTTGTGAAAAGACATTAAGGTGAGCAATATTTGGAGGAGTCGGTGAAGACGTGCGTTGATCAACGGATGTAGGCAGACTTTGTTCCGAACTGGGTTCAGACGTGCGTTGATTAGTAACTGTAGGCAGAGTTTTTGTAGAATTAAGTTTAGACGTGTGTTGATCAACGGCTGTAGTCAGACTTTCTGCAGCACTGGATCTAGATGTGTGTTGATCAACGGCTGTAGGCAGACTTTGTGCAGAACTGGGCTTTGGGACTTCACCCGCAGAAACAGACGTTTTAGTACGGCTCGGGGGAACGTGAGTAGTGGAGTTAGAGACTGAGGGAGCATTTGGAGTAAGACGAGGGCAATTGGCCCGAACATGGCCAGCTCCTTTACAGTGGGTACAATGGAGAGACGTGAGCACTTCAATACGCCGGAACTCAGAACCACAGCAAACGTTTGGGAAGGTTTGACACTTACGGGTATGCTCTTATGATGGGAAGATCACTCGGGCAGAGCGGCGGAAACCACGGATGGTCTTATCTTCCGGGTCTTTTGGTGCTGCGGAATAAGTTGTCACGGAGCAAATAACTTGTCCACACTTACTGATCGCGGCACAGAGCATGGCACCTGAAATTTCAGGTGGAACTGGATAAAACGACACCTGCAGGGCGCTGGGTAAGGGGCTCAGCAAGAAGATGCGTGTTGTTGACATCCACACCAGACTGTAAGATGCGATCAGCATATTCTTTCTTAGTGAAATATACCAGAACAGTTATAGGTTTGCGGGCCATATGAGAAATAGCTGCTGATGGAAGGATGGACTTAATGGCTGAACTGTATTGCTTGAGCTTAGTGTCAGGCAAAGCATCAAGGCACACACACACACACACACACACACACACACACACACACACACACACACACACACACACACACACACACACACACACACACACACACACACACACACCTTGATGCGAAGGCGTGTGAGGGCCGATCGACACGCTACAGAGGAGCAACACACTGGCCGAATGAACCAGGCTACGGGAAGTGTGTCTAAAACGACTGTTCAGCGAACCCTGCTGCGTATAGGGCTCCGATGCAAACGGATGGTCACTGCACCTATGCTAAAGAAGGTGCATCGGCAGAAAAGACTTACATTTGCACGGCAGTATCAGAATTGGACTTCCGCTGATTGGCAAAGGATTGCCTTCTCCGATGAGTCACGTTTTCTGCTTCATCGAACGGATGGACGTTGGCGTATAAGGCGAGAAATATCGGAGAACAAACACTCTTCAACAATTGCTGGAAGAACACAATCTGGCGGGGGCAGCGTTATGGTCTGTGGAATGTTTTCGTGGCATTCCCTGGGTCCACTCATACCTGTATAAGGCACTATGGAACGAATTCGTTATGAATCCATCCTTGCAGACCACGTATACTCATACATGCTGATTGTCTTCCCTGTCACACAGCTAGAAATGTCAGATAGTAGTTGGAAGAGCACGATGAAGACTTCAAAGTACTTCCCTGGCCACCTAATTCCCCAGACTTATAACCAATTGAGCATCTGTGGGACCACCTCGATCGTGTTGTTCGCTCTATGGATCCTCCACCACGCAGCTGTCAGATGCATTGCAGTCAGCATGGCTCCACATACCTGCGAACACCTTCCAGCACCTTATTGGGTCACTCCCAGCCCGTCTAGCTGCTGTCCGCGGTGCACACGGTGGTTACTCTGGATATTATCTGGTGGTCACATTAATGTGACTCAACCGTGTATTTTAAAGTTAAAAAAAAATTGAAAATGACAGATCTTGAAGTGGATGGGCGGCAGAGGGGGCCAGACAAATTTCAGCCCTCCCTTGGTGACGTTCCTGGTTGAAAATTAACTAAATTATCAGCACTAATACTGAGGCATAAATTTATTTGGTCTACATTTCGCTTAACTCTGAGCAAGATGAATCCCAGCGTGAAACACGTTACCGTATGTCCTTCGGGCAACCACCAATGCGGCAAGCTCCCCGCAGTTAAGAGTTCCTTGTCCTCAGATAGTCTATTCAACTGCAACCTAGTGCAGCGAGCGGTCAGGGGAGAACGTACGCACGGGAGGGGGGCACTAGGGGGGTTTCTGGGATATTCACTTCTATTCCTCTCCTCTTTCTGCTGCTGATTCAGGGGAACAGCCTGAATCCCAACTGGGGAGCCCACGGACAAAAACCACTTTACCAAGCTTTCGCAGCTCTAGGAGACGTATCAAGAGGTATTTATCATCGAATTAGAATCTTGGTTGACGCTGAAGATGTAAAAACGTAGCAAAGCCTAAACGTAAAGTCACGTTATTTTGAAAAATGCTAAGATTATAGACTAAGCCTGTAGATGTTCACCTCTGAACAGTGTTGCATTCAGAGAGTTTTTCCGGGGGCAATTACAAATTTCGAGGGGGCTAAAGCTTATTGATTAATTATATACACATAATAGAAATTTTGTTATTTCATCATCATTGTCAACCATTATCAATCCACTGCTGGACGAAGGTCTCCCCAAGTTTTTCCCACAACGGTCTGTCTTCTGCCAGTTTCCTCCATGTTACTCCCGCATACTTTCGAATTTCATCCACACATCTCCCATGTGGTCTTCTTCTGGGTCTTTTCCTGTCAATTGGAATCCAGTCTAAAATTTCAGCTGTCCATCGATGGTCTGTCCTTCTGGCAATATATGTCCAGCCCATTGCCATTTCAAGGATTTTACTCTGATCCTGATGTCTTCCACTCTTGTCATTTTTCGGATCCACGAGTTCCTCTTCTTATCTCTCCTGGTTACACCAAGCATGCATCTCTCCATGCTGCTTTGAGTTGTCTGCAGTCTTTGTATGTCTCTCTTAGTTAAGGTCCACGTCTCTGCACCATACGTAAGCACTGGAAGGATGCATTGATCAAACACTTTTCTTTTAAGACATAATGGCATATTGCTCTTGAAAATCATACTGTTTCTTCGGTACGCCACTGCGAGGTGCGACAATTTAAATCCCGGAACCGTCGCGTAGTGTCGCCTTTGTGGCGATGCGGGCATAATCACGTGCCTATGCGTGTCTGGACATGTTTCAAGTAGTGCATGCGTTGACCGCAGACCAGTAGAGCCATTCGTGAGTGAGGACTTGCGAAAGCGGCGCAGGTCTGGGTATGAGTTTTGAGGTAAAAATGAGTGATAGAAATTTAGAGCAGCGCATTAACATCTAAGTCTATGCGAAGATCGGTCAAAGTGCTACTGAAACGTTAGAGCTAAGTATTGTAAGTGGCGTATGGTAAGCATAGTCACACTCACATTTGAAGATCACGCTCGCATTTGAAGATCAACAGGGACAAAAAGGTCAACGCACTACGCTATTTGGAGGCGTTGAAAAAGTTACGGGATTCTATTCGAAGGAAAAGTGCCGAATTGTGGCCTGACAATGCCCTAAGCCATGATGTTTGCGAGTTCCTGGCTAAGAAATTAAGTACCAAATTGGAACATCCACCCTATTCATCTGACTTAGCCCCTTATGATTTCTGGCTCTTCCCCAAATTAAAAACTGGCATGAAAGGACGAAGATTTTCAGACATTTCTGACATCCAGCGTTATAATTCTTTAGCGTTGCAGAAATTATACTATTCAGTTTCGGATCCGGGTCGTGCCTGGGTCGGGTCCAATTATGTGACATCCGGATCCCGGTCGGGTCCAGGTCCAAAATTTTTGACCCATTTTCAGTTCTGCTCGTGACATGGTCCAGCACGTGGTACATTCGGAGACGACCTTCGACACACTAATGTTGAATTCTGCAACGTATTGTAGGGTTGTGGCCTGTCTGTTTGCTCTAGCACGGTGTCCTTTAACATTTCTAATCTGGCAGCTGTTTTCGTCCACAGCATATCAGATTACTGAGTTTTGTCGGTCAATAGGCGATTTTGTGGACCAAAACAGCTAGTGGATCAGACGGGTCAAAGGAGGGTGTCGACTAGGTCGTCGACTGTTGCAGCCCGTTTGCAACATAATCCGAAAAGTGAGATGTTCGAACATGACTTCGCTGGCCTGGTGGCGCAGTGGTCTAAGCGCTGGCTGTTTTACGTATGGCAATTCGTCCGAGAAGGGTTCGGGTTCGAATCCCGGTGAGGGATTGATGTTGTGTTTCTCTTATGACTCTGGCTCTCTTCTTTCTCTGGAACCAGTGACCCTAAATTAGGGACGGGTGGCTGCTTGACACCCATCGAGTTGCTCACGGTGGTCGTTAAACCTTCAATAATAATAAAAATGGTACCGAATTTTCTCTTTCTTGAATCCTTTCCGACGCGAATAAAATTTATCAAAATTATTCAAAGTAAATGGAACCGGTTAGAGAAAAACACCCAACCGAATTTCAACAGTCGATAAAACATCCAGAAATAAAAACAATTACTTACTTCCACCAGCGGCTAAAAAGCCTGTAACGGAAATTAACATATGGCGCACAAAATGTTTCCCATAGCATAATGAAGGTATCAGAGAAAAACAGATTTTCAAATTAAAGAATTAAAAGAATAAATATAAGAGCAGGATATATAAATCTACGCCTTGTAACGGAAGAATTTTGCATAATTTTTTTTTATTTTGAATTTCGAATAATTTTAGAAGCCCACTGGCCGAAAAACTAAAAATAGGCGTAAAGTATTCTTCATGGAAGAAGCTATGCTAAGGAAAAAGAACTTTCCAAATACGTCTCCCGGAAGCAGAGGCAGCGAAAAAAAGGCCTTCACCTTTATGTCATCTAGCTGGAAATCTCTGAATTATTTAAAAAGAATAATGTTCCACATCTCTATTGCAGCGAATGGCATACAGTAAAAAGAAATTTCCCAATAGGGCTTTTTTAGAAGCGAAGACTAGGCTGCAAACAGAACTGCACAAACACCAGCTAATGACAGAACTGTGAACTATAAAACTCCTCAAATACAAATTTAAAGTGTATCACAGGGTAAATCTCATCCGGTGGTGAAAGCATTTTTTAAATCGCACATGTAGAAGCAGATATTGAGAAAAATAGATTAAACATTGATGCCCCCTACCGACGAAATTGTGTATTATTTTTGGAAGAAATATACGCAAAGAGTTTTCATTTTTAGCAGTATCTGAACGAAAAAGATTTTTTCAATCGAATTTATAGTCCGGCAGGAATTGCTCTAAAAACGAAAACGTGACCTTACGCCCTCTCGTGACACACTTGTGCGTTAAGCAAATTTTTAAACTTTCGCACCGGAAGCGCTCTCCAACATAGGAAGAATTTTTAAAATCGGATTCTTAGAAGCAGAGATATCGGCAAAAATAAAATGTACATCTACGCCCACTGGCGGAAAAACTATGCAATATTTTAAGCAGAAGGTTTTCCGATGTGAACGGTATGGGTCTACGAATGATTTTTTTAATAGGGTTTTTTGTTGTAAATGAATCGGAAACAGAAACAAGATCTTACGTCCTCTCGTGGCCAAATAATTCTTTGTCAAAGATTAAAAATTATATGCAAAACATTTCCCATCAGGAGCTGTGTCCTATGCAGGAAGAATTTTTCAGATCGGAGTATTAGAAGCATAGATATCGAGAAATGTGAGAAGGATGAGCTTTGCATTTTTTTTTCCCTGATGCAAAACTTCTCCTCTAGAGGGCGTAAACGCAGATGATATCGAATGCAAAACAAATTTTATTCCATATATTTGCTTCTAAACATTCGATTGAAAAAAATATTTTTTCTTCGATGCCATTTATATCGAAGACTATTTCAGATACAGTCTCTTTTTCACGTAATGCATAGATTTTCCGCTAGAGGGCGTAAAGGTAAAATGTAGTTTTTCCCGATATCTCTTCTTCTAAACGTCCGATTTAAAAGAATCTTCTTGCTTCGGATACAACTCCTGATGGCAAATGTTCTGCATGTGATTTCTAATTTTTTGTAAATAATGATTTGCCCACCAGGTGGCGTAAGTGTTTTTTTATTTCTGCTTCTGATGTATTTGTAGCAAGGTCTGAGCTACTGAAAATTCGATTGAAAAAATTCTTTCGTCGACCGATACCGCTGCCCACGGAAACCTTTTTGAGAATACCTACTGCTTAAAATGGTGCATAGGTTTTTTCCGCCAGGGGGCTTAGATGCATATCTATTTTTGTGGATACCTCTGCTTCTAAGAATCCGATTTAGAAAATGTTTTCATTGTTGGGAAGCGTTTCGGGTGCGAAATGTTTCCCGTATAACTTCAAATTTTTCTTAAGCACAAGTGTGCCACTAGAGGGCGTAAGTTCACGTTTCCATTTACATCAATATCTGTGGGACTAAAATCTCGATTGAAAAAAATATTTGTCTGTCAGATACTACTAACTATGAAAACTCCTTGTGTATATCGCATTTCCAAGATAATGCACAATTTCGTCGCTAGCGGGCGCACAAATTTAATCTGTTTTCCTCAATATCTCTGCTTCTAAATGTGCGATTTTGAAAAAAAAAATATTTTAATACCAGATGCCATTTACATTGTGGAACACTTTATATTTGTATTTACGGAGTTTTGTAGTTTACAGTTCTGTCGCTAGGTGATGCTTTTGTACTTCTGTTTGCAGTTGTATCCCTGCTTCTAAAAACTCTATTGAGAAATTTCTTTTTTTATCGTATGCCAGTCGCTACAATGGAGATGTGGAGCATTAGTCTCTTTAAATAGTGCACAGCTATCCAGCTAAGGAGCGTAAAAGTCAAAACCGGGAGACATATTTGAAAAGTTTATTTTCCTTAGCGTAGCTTTTGCGATGAATAATAAATACTTTACGCCTATTTTCAACTTTTTCGTTATGCAAAATTCTTCCGCTAGAAGGCGTAGAATTATGTCATGTTTCCTTCTATATTTCTTCTTTTAACTGTTCGATTTGAAAATCTCTTTGCATGTGATATGCCATGAGAAACTTTTTGTGCGCCACTTGTTAATTTTCGTAACATACTTTTTAGCCGCTGGGGGAAGTAAGTAGCTGTTTCTATTTCTGGATTTTCTGTCGATTGTAGAAATCCGTTTTTTTTTTATTTAACCGGTTCCATTGACTTTGAATAACTCTGAAATACTTTATTCGCATCGGAAAGAATTTAAAATGCGTACTTATTACAATCGAAAATTTGATGTCATCTTTCTTGTTCAATCTACATCTATTGTGAATATTTTCGGTGTTTTCACATTCCACCTCTATTTTTTTTTTTTTTTTCTTCGATACTTTCTTAGTTCTTTTTTTTTTTTTTTTTACTTCGTCCCAAAATTATGCCGGCCTGGACTGTAGCCGACGTAAGCCCGTTGGTAAAACCGTCCTGCAAAGGGAATAAGAATATATTCTGCAAAGGAAATAAGAATATATTCAAAGATTAGAAAATAAGAATATATGACTTAGGCAACGGTTATCGATGTTTCGTATTCATGCTCTGAGAAATGTTGATATATGTTCTTTCGTTCGCACTGAAACCAATTCCATTTCTACTCGGATTGCTTTTGAAATATAGCTCTTCTACATAACCGCTTTTTAAAGCCGATTGATTTTAGGATTTAGATTCTCAAAGATAAGGAAACTGTTCTGAATAAAATGGCTTAGAAAGAAAACTGCTTAGGAAGGAATTTTTGAAGCGTAATAGTTTAAAAGACGGGATTTTTAAATATCTGTCGATATGCGTTGAAAAGGGTGACGATAAATACCTATTGGAAATCTATTCCGATCAATTTTGTATTGTCATGTTCGATGATATTGAAATCTAAGTCATGTTTCTTATTCATTCATTTTTTGGAATAAATAGGATCAGGTACGCATTGGGCGGCCAGGATACTAGAAGAACTCCCGGTGGGCCACAATATTTTGGACCGGTGCTAACTAAAAATAAAAAAAAACAAAACCCGATGGGGCCGAAGTGGATTCGTCCGTTGTTTTTTAAACGTAGAAGTACGTATGCCCTGTCTTCGCTCAACTTCGCATTTCCGTGGCATTTTGATGTTTTTTTCGCTAATTCCACAAATCTGCGAAAGAAAAGAAAAAGCACAGCCACATTACCATCTTCTTTTATTGTTAACAGCGGAAATTGTAATTTTTTTAAATTCACACGACTAGTCTACTGGGTTAACATTAGGCCCCAATAGCACAATCCCTGACAGCTGTCAGATGTCTGAACATCGTTGCGGACCAAGTTCACCGATTCATGGCAACTGTGTTCCCTGCTGATGATGGCTATTACCAACAGGATAATGCGCCATACCACACTGCCAGAATCGTCAAGGAGTGGTTCGAGGAACATGCTGGTTACTTTTCTGTTAATGCCCTTGCTTCCAAATTCACTTGACATAAACCCAATAAAACATTTGTGGTTCGACTTGGGAAAGTGGGTTCGCCCTAAATCACAACCACCCCGAAATGTACGGGAACTGGAGGACCTACTGTTGACATTATGGTACCAGATACTCCGAGATACTTATCGCTATCTTATCGAACCGTTGCTTCGCCAAGTGGCCGTGTTTTGCGGGCTAAAGAGGGCCCTACACCTTATTAGGTAGGTGGTCATAATGTAATGGTTCATCAGTGTGTGTATATATATACACTACATTGGGATGTAAGGTCAGGTGATGCGTAACATCACAGCCTCTCCTTGACAAATGTCAACCCCGCCTTCTCGTGGTGCATCCTGTTCCCACTAAAGGGGCTCTGACGACCGCCAATAGCGGTATAACTATACCATCGGGGTTAGAGGAAATGCTATCCCACACTCACCAATCCGCTTGGCCAGCGTGGTGAGTTATGGCCAAACCCCTCCAAAATGACTTCACAACCTAAATCTTGGCCCTCAGTCTCCGGCAGCTGGAATGTACCTGGCCAAGGCAGCGGCCAGTGAGACATAAAGGCAGAGGGTGCTAAGAATCCCCGGAGGACCGGACTAGGCTGCCATCTGATGCTGACCTTGGCTACGTATAATGGACGCTCCCTATCTTCTGATTCAAGGCTTCTTGAATTGGAAGAGGAACTACAAAGGATCAAGTGGGACATCGTCGGGCTAAGTGAAGTAAGGAGAAAAGGAGAAGATCTCATTGAACTGAAAAGTGGACATCTCTTCTACTACCGTGGGACAGATATTGGCAGAACTAGTGGTGTTGGATTTATAATAAACAAGAAACTGAAGGATAAAGTTGTAGAAGTTGAAAGTTCCTCTGACAGAGCTGCACGACTCGTTATCCAACTCTCGAGAAGATACCAGGCTCAGATTATTCAAACTTATGCGCCAACCACAAGTCATGCTGAAGAAGAAATTGAAGAATTTTATGAGGAAATTCGTCATCTAAATAATAAAGGTAAGCAGCACTTTAAGATAATTATGGGAGATTTCAATGCAAAAATAGGGCAACAGAATGAAACTTCAGTAGGTAAATTCGGTCACGGCAACAGAAGCCAGCGTGGAAATACTCTCGTTGAGTTTGCAGAGGCAGAAGGGTTTTTCATCTTGAACTCCTTTTTCAAGAAAATGCCACACAGGAAATGGACATGGAGACATCCAAATGAGACGACAAGTGAAATTGATTTTATTATGTGTAACAAAAAATTCGTCATAGAAGACTGCAGTGTGCTAAACAAGTTCAACACAGGTAATGACCATAGATTGGTGAGATGTAAGATGCACCTCAACACTAAACTCGAACGTGGCAAGCTCATAAGACAAACAAAATGTGACATAACCAACCTTAAAAAAACACCATAATACCTTCAAGTTGGAACTGAAGAACAGATTCTCTGCTTTAGAAGGCCTAACATCGGAAGAAGTAGATATTTCTGAAGTTAACAGAAAAGTAACCAAAGCTCTTATGGAAACAGCAACAAAATTAGCTGGGCCTAAGAACAAGTTGCACGTGAACAAATTATCAGGAAAAACCAAAATGTTGATGCAAAAAAGAAGAGAGATGAGGACAACTAAAGAAGATGTGACTTCCAAAGTGGTATATAAGAGCTATGCAAAACAGTACGAAAAGGTATCACTGAAGACGTAAGGAAATTCAACTGTGAACTAGTGAGGAAAGCAATTGAAAACAACCAAAGCCTAAAGATAGCAAAGGGAAATCTCTGTAAGGGAAGAAAACAGATAATGGCACTGAGAAAAGAAGATGCTTCTGTAACAAGAAATAGAGGCGCAATTTTGACAAGAGTGAAAGATTTCTACTCCAAATTATATGAAAGGGATGATACATGTACTCCAGACATCATGAAAGGTACCAGTACCAGAGTTCTTCCAGTCCTCCCAGCAGAAGTTGCACATGCAATCAAGAACATGAAGCGGGGAAAAGCTCCAGGAGAAGATGGAATTACTGTAGACATCATACAAGAAGCAAGTGGAGAAATCGAAACAGTACTCGCCCAAATTTTCACTCGATGCCTTAATGAAGGGAAGATTCCTGAGGATTGGAACAACGCTACAGTGATCCTGCTACATAAAAAAGGTGACATTGAGGATCTCAGGAACTACAGACCTATCAGCCTCCTATCAGTGGTTTATAAAATCTTCACTAAAGTTCTTTCACACCGCTTGAAGGTAACACTGGACATGGCTCAACCGAGAGAACAAGCTGGATTCAGGAGTGGCTACAGCACAATAGATCATATCCACGTACTGAGAGAACTAATTGAAAGAGCGAGGGAATATGAACTTCCATTGTGCATGGCTTTTATCGATTATGAAAAAGCCTTTGATTCAGTGAAACCATCAGCAGTTACAATGGCTCTGAAATCCTGCGGTATTGAAGATGCATACATTAATATTATTAATAACATCTACGAAAATGCAAGTGAAAAGATTCGGCTGTTTGAAAATACAACACACATAAAAATTGGAAAGGGAGTGAGACAAGGTGACACCATATCTCCGAAGCTCTTTAATGCCACATTGAAAAATGTCTTTCAATCACTGAACTGGGAAAACAAAGGAATAAAGATTGATGGAGATTATCTAACCCACCTTCGTTTTGCTGATGACGTAGTCCTTTTTGCAACTACCCCATCAGAGCTGCAAAATATGATCCAGGAACTTGCTAACAAGAGTAAAGAAGTGAGATTAAAAATGAACTTTCGGAAAACAAAAAAGATGTTCAATGCTTTTACAAAAAATGAAGATTTATCGATTGATGGAGAAAAGCTGGAGATAACAGACACGTACGTTTATCTTGAACAACAGATATCAAGTGAGGGTCACATTAATGAAGAAATTAATCGGCGTACAAAACTTGCCTGGAGAGCTTTTGGAAGAAACAGCATAATTTTTAAGAGCAATATGCCATTATGTCTTAAAAGAAAAGTGTTTGATCAGTGCATCCTTCCAGTGCTTACGTATGGTGCAGAGACGTGGACCTTAACTAAAAGAGACATACAAAGGCTGCAGACAACTCAAAGCAGCATGCAGAGGTGCATGCTTGGTGTAACCAGGAGAGATAAGAAGAGGAACTCGTGGATCCGAAAAATGACAAGAGTGGAAGACATCATGATCAGAGTTAAATCCCTGAAATGGCAATGGGCTGGACATACTGCCTTGGAATCCAATCTAGAATTTCGGCTGACCATCGATGGACAGCCGAAATTTTAGATTGGATTCCAAGGGACAGGAAAAGACCCAGAAAAAGACCACATGGGAGATGGGTGGATGAAATTCCAAAGTATGCGGGAGTGACATGGAGGAGACTGGCACAAGATAGACCGTTGTGGGGGAATCTTGGGGAGACCTTCGTCCAGCAGTGGATTGATAATGGTTGACAATGATGATGATACACTACATTGACAAAAGTCACCAGACACCTCTTCAAAAGCAAATGAACGGATCCGCTGCGTTGTTAAGATGCGCGGTACAGCTGCAAACGGTATAAAAACAAGCCTGCAGCTGAACGCGATCATAACGCGCTGTGAGGCTGAGTGAAAATATCGCGGCAGGAGAGAACTGACTTAGAGAAAGGAAATATTGTTGGGTGTTTATAATAGTGGGTTGTCCATAAGAGAAACCTAGAGGCGTTTAAACCTACCCAGTTCAACTGTTTTCTATGTACTGAATAAGTGGAAGACACATGGCGTGCCTGAAGCAGCAAAACGTACCGGCAGACCAAAGAAAATCAGTGATAGAGGACATCGAAGCCTCAGGAGAGTCGTTACAGCAAATGGACGTAGTACTGCACAAGACCTCAGTGTACAGGTGAGTAAATATGGTGGAATTTCGGTATGTACAAGTACCATTCGCAGAGAACTTCATTACATGGGTTAGCGTGGTCGTGCGGCTACTCATAAGCCTTTCATCTGCACTCGGAACATGCTGCTCGTCGTTTAGCGTGGTGTAAAGAACATTTATCGTGGACCATAGATCAATGGAAACGGGTCCTATGGACTGATGAATCCAGATACACGATCCATCAGTCTGTTGGCCGTGTGTGGGTATAGCGGCAACCGGGGGAACGCTATTTCCCACAGTGTACTGTTCCTACGGTCAAGTTTGGAGCTGGCCGTGTGTTCGTGTGGGGGTGTTTTTCGTGGTATGGTCCCGGCCCATTGGTTATCGTGGACAACCCTATTAACCAGCACGTTTACCTCGATATTCTAGACGATTATGCCCTACCAGCTCCGTGGCAATATTATGGAACCGAGCCTTGTTGGTACCAGCAGGATATTTCACCCAGCCATAAAGCAAGGTTTCAAAATCTCTTTATTCTAATTTATCATAAGAAAACATAAGAGGGAGACGTACAGTATTGGGCATCTCACTGGGAAATAATACAAAACTGTTAAAAACATGATGGTATATACACTGCAATGACAATGGGGATGAATAACAAAATGCTGCAAGCAAAGCTTATTGAATAAAAAATTGCAGAAGTGACAAAGAGAAACACATCGTGTCACATGACATTGGCTGGGCATGATTTACAGGATAACACAGGCGAAACAATAGTACACAATTAGAAAAAGAACAGCACAAACACCGCCGTGAAGGTAAAACATTACATACATGAGATAAAAACACAGCGTGCACAATTGTGCAAGTTATTTAACGAGGGCACCAAAGCAACATAATACAGGCGGGGTGAAAGTAAGTAATGTACACGAGTAAGCATGAAAAAACACTGAGATGGCATTAGCATTCACAATTCAACGGTAGTGTGGATTGCACGAGTCGTAGAGTGGAGGAGGGCCACCAGGGTGCCACGGAACTCAGCAAAGGAGGTGTAGAATGTCCTAGGGTTCTGATAGGTGTAGCAGTCCAGAATCAATCGCAAACCATGGAGCGGCCGGCGCCCAGGTAGCATAGAAGGTGGCTTCTCGACGACTGGAAGAAGCCGACTGGTACTCCAGGCGGAGTCGAGAAAGCAATCGATCTTGAAAATGGCACAAAAGTGCTGCGCTGGCCTGGTGTAAAGAGACCGGCGAGGAAATGCTGCGGAGTTGTTGAAGGTATACGTAAATAACGTGTTTAACCAGCACGAAAAGATAGGCACATACTGAAGGAAGAGTTGTAGGTGGATGAGCCCGCAGAAGAAGATGTCTGTAGGCAGTGAACGGAAGATCTTGAGAACAAGAGCGACTGGCAATCCGGAAAGCCTGGTGGAGGAGAGGCATCAGGATGGGACAGTAAAGGTAGACGTGAGAAACGTCTGCCTCCTGTGCGCAGAAGGAGCAGAGAGGGAGGAGAGAAGAGACATGCGAAAGAGAAAATACGGAACAGGGAGGCGATTATGCAAAAAGAGCCAGTGGGTATTAATTTCAAGAGGGGCAGATAAGGGTGAGCGGGCAGCGGCCCAGACAAGAGGAAGAGAAGCAGGGGGAACCTCCAGAATAGAAAGCGGTGAAGGGGTGGCAAGGTGCACTAGAAAACGATAAAGAGATTTAGAGGAGAGAGAGGAGAGAGGAAGAACCGAGTTTGTGAGTCGGAGGAAAAACGGCAGCGGAAGAGGGGCAGAAAAGACAGAGACGAGACCGGTGGGGGAGACAAGATCAGGGAAAAGCGAAAGAAGTGCAGTTAGCAGAGAGTCATAGACCAAATGGGCGGATGGGGACGAGAGAATAGCAGGGGGGAGGCCAGAGAGAGGGCGCCAGGATAGATCCGAGTTAGTGAGGTCTTGTACAGTTACTACACCTGCTCGGAGCCAAGAGGGGAATGAAAAACAGGGGAGATGGGGGGGATGAACAAGGGAGTTGAAGAAGGGGGTTCAGAAAGAAGCTCTAGAGTTGAAGAGGGAGGGAGCGAATGAGGGGAGAGAGCGAAGGTGAATGAGGGCTTCAGAATATGCAGGTGGGAGTTTGGAGGGGGGAAAGGACAGCAATCCATGAGAACTAAAGAAAGAAAGGAAAAATGTGGGTTACGCAAGGAGGCAAGAACGTCACGTACCTGAACTGCGGAAGCCACTGGAGCCGTGAAAAGGTGAATGAAGTTGATCACTCGGCTTGCTTTGTAGCACAGCGGGACATCAGGTAGGCCAGCACCACCATAGGAGGGAGGAGCACAGAGCTTGTGGACGTTAATCCAGTGATGACCCGCCCACATTACTCGAGTAAGGCAGCGTGTAACCTCCTGGAGACAGAAAAGCGGGGTCGTAGATGCAATCCAAGAATGCTTGCAGATGGACAGAAGGTATGTCCTGGTGAGATTTGCACGCTGGTAGTAGGACGTACAGAACTGCGCACGACACCAGAATGCAGCTGTGCGGAGGAGGCGAGGATGGAGTTCCGAGCGAGTTGCACTGGATGTAGCTTGTGGTGCGCCTAAGTGCACACCCAGGAAGCGTTGGGTAGTGGATGACCATGTGGCCCCCCATGGAGCATCCAAGCGATTGGACCACGACCCGCACCACAATCCAGTGCTCTTAGACGTATTCAGTTCAGCTGCAGAACATGAAGCATATGCGGAGAACAAACGACGAAGCAGTTGGAACTGTGAGTCGCTACGAATGCAGACGGTGATGTCATCTGCATAAGCAGAGTAAATGACTGAGTGATGCCGTGAGCTGGCAACTGGTGGTGGAAGTTGTGCTAGAAGAGATGTTTGCAGAGAGCGTAGAAAAGGCTCGACGGCAATCGCAAACAGTTGACCAGAAAGCGGGCAGCCCTGACGAACTCCCCGCTTGAAGGGAACATGTGCTGTGAGAAAAGATGCCGTCTTGACATGGAAAACGGCGTCCCGATAGATTGAGAGAAGAACGGAGACAAATTGTGGAGGAAAGCCAAAGTGTAGCAGGGTTTGTGTTAAATAGGCGTGTGAGATATTATCGAAAGCGGAACGGAGGTCTAAGGAAAAGGAGAGCAAGAGGTTCAGAATGAGTCTTGGCAAGATGAATGAGATCGCGAAGAAGTTGAACATTGGAGGAAAGTGAACGGCCAGGAACAGTATAGGTTTGAGAGTCAGCAAGGATGTGAGGGAGGATAGAGTTTAGTCGACGGGAAAGAAGCTTAGTATAGAGTTTATAATCTTGATTGAGAAGAGAAATGGGGCGCCAATTTCCCAAGTCAAGAGGGTCACCCTTCTTGGGAAATAGGACCACATGTGCGTCCGTGAAACTCCTCGGGAGGGGGGAGCAGTTAAATGCAGCAGAAAAAGCGGAGAGGAGAAAAGGCAACAAAAGAGGCAAGAACGCACGGTAAAAAGGAAAAGAGAGGCCGTCCGGACCCGGAGCGGCATGGGGGTTAAGGGAAGAGAAGGTGTCGGACACCTCCGTGGATGTGGGTGCAAGAGACAGGGTGGGAGCAAGATGAGACGGAACTTGAGGTAGGTTATTGAGAAGATGGGGGAGAGCAGAGGGAGAAGGGGGAGGAGTTTCACTGAACTTGGTGGTATAGAACTGACGAACGTGAGAGCAAATCGCTGCCGAATCGGATGTGATTTCGCCAGAGGAGGCGAAGATGACGAAGCGAGGTAGAAGACTTACGTGCAGATTCCATTGATGTTAGAAAATCATAGGTGCATTCCTCCGGATTGAGATGTTTAATGCGCAGACGTAAAAGTGCTTGCTGCGCAAGAGGTTTCAGCAAAGCCTGGAGCTCCGCCTGATATGCTGGAAAAAGCGGATCTGATAACCCAATCAGTGTGAGCATCTGCCTGGCGTGATCGAGGCGCATCTGACTAGAAGTCTTCACGGTGAAGGAAAGTTGCTTGTTATGTAAGAGGAGCTGATGCTTGACACGAAGCCAATACGTCAAGGTACAGGGTGCGGAATGCAACCCTGCGCGACGAGCTGCGAGAAAAGAACGGACAGAGGCACAAAATTCAGGATCAGTGAGGAGATTGGAGTCAAATGTCCACGGACGAACAGTCCGAGGGAGTGACGCCGCAACAAACACTGTGAGGGTGACCGTGCAGTGGTCTGAGGAAGCAGTAGGTTGATGTTGCAACTCGGTAATAGACGCAAGAAGCGGTGTGGAAACGTAAACCCGATCCAAGCGTGCAGTTGATGGAAGCTGACTCCCAGACGAGCGCCACGTGTGTGAGGTCTCTTGTGGATGAAGGCGCCTATAAGCATCGGTGAAGGAGAAATCAGCAACAAGGTCATGGAGTAGTGCGACGAGATCCGTCCGACGCTCTCGTGACGAAGGAGAGCGATCCAGAGCCGGGTCAAGGGTGCAATTGAAGTCTCCACCCAAGAGCACACGATCCGAAGGTGAGACTTTCGAGAGAGCTTTACGGAGTTTGGTGAACAAGATGGATAAATGAATAGAGGTGCATGGAATATACACATTAAAGATGTGAAATCGAGCTCCGCCAACTGTGAAGGAGACTTGCTGGAGTAAATCTCGGCATAAGTTCTGCACTGAGAGTGCAGTGAGGGTGGATCGGAAATGTTGATGTATTCCGATAGCAAGTCCACCATGAGATGAGTAGCGGAAAGCATGATGGAACACATAATCGCTAGCACGCCAGCGAGTAAACAGAGTGGAGGAATGGCAGTTTGTTTCTTGTAGTAGTAACAGATCGGCCCCGAGGGGCGAGAGGTCTTCCATAACAAGAGCATTCGCTAGGGGGCTAGCGAACCCTCTGCAATTAAGGGTCGTGACCTTGAATGGACTGGTCAGTCGTTGGTTGGAGGAGTCGCGGAGCAACTTTCAGGAGTTGTTGTAATCGGTTTACGCAGCCAAGGGTCCATGAGTGGTGCAGGGGGTCATGAACAAACCCACGAAGGTACTTAGCAATGCATCCGGCTTGCAGGAGCAGCGCGGAAGAATGTCTTCGCGCTCTCGGAGGTAGTCATACGTCGACTCCAGGTTCGTGGCGTGGGTGCAAAACTGATAGTAATCTCCAAGATTGAGAGGTTCTGAAGGAGCACCACATTTGGAGAGAACACTTGAAAAGACCTCAAACGAAGGTGGAGACCCATCATCATCAGTGTCCCTTTCAATTTCTGTTGGCGCAGGAGAGGAGAGATATCTCCTGAAGATTTGGTAGTACGGAACGGTTGCCCATCCGCAGAGGAAGATTTCTTCTTCTTCCTCTTACGTCGGGTACCTGTACGAGTGCCAGAAATTCGTTTTCCAGGGAGCGACGATGCTCGGGAAGCTGACGCAGAGTCAGAGGAGTTATCGGCACCGCCGTCACACTCGGAGACACCAACAGTGAAGACTGGTGGGAAACCAGCAGCGAAGTCTCCCGATGTTGCCACGGGATGAGGAGTAATAGGTGAGGTGAGCACTGGAAATTGAAGGTGGGAGGTGAGATCAGCATCAAAAGACGCTCGTGGACGAGAGGCTGTAGATATACTTTTTGTGTAACTCGGCCCTGGGGCAGTTGGCACATTTGAAGACGGTGCAGGTCGAGAGCGAGATGTAGCAGGAGGCTGCTTAGAGGCGGTAGGCACTGTAGAAGCCGTGGGAGCTGGATACTGGTTGTTGGGGCATCGAGCACGCTGATGCCCAAGTTCTTTGCAATTAGCACAGTGTTCTGATGTTAGCATGTCAATTCTGTAGGAGAGCTGCCCACATCGGACGTTTAGGATCCGTGGGAACTTACGGAGATGCTCCTCTGATGGAAAGATGAGTCGAACACTCCGGCGAAAACTACGAACATTCTTATTTGCAGGATCCTTGGGCGCAGCTGAATGTGTGATAACAGGACCAACAATCTTACCACACTTACTAAGTGCAGTACATATCATCGCATCCGAGATTTCGGGGGCACCGGATGCAAGGAGACCTGAACAGGGCGCCTGGAAATCGGTTCAGCTTCCAGGTGGTGGTCTCCCAGGTCAAGACCAAAGTTTAGAAGCGTGTCTGCATGCTCTTTGGATGTGAAATAAACAATCACCGTCCGCGGCCGGCGGGTGAGGTGAGTAATGGCTCCGGCTGGAAGAAAAGCAAGGAGCGTATCACAATAGACTTTCAGCGGTGTATTCGGAAGAGCATCTAGGCACACTCCCAACTCGCGGGTGGAGTGAAGTTCCTGCGCAGCGGGTGAGAAGTGCGGAACGTCCAATTGAAGTGAGTCACCATATATCTGGACATGGGCATCTGCAAGGGGAAGGCGAGTCGATTGCGTCGGTAGGGGACGCACCTGAGGTAACGCTAGAATAAGAGCGGGAAGGCAATCCTCCATTGGAAGGCAGAGGTGCAGCGCTGGATGAAGGAGCTGACACAACGCTGGGCAAGGCTACCGAGGGCAGAGAAGCAACGCCCTCAGAGATATCCATTACGTCATCGGTAGCATCAGGAACGAGCGTCATAGCCTCACCACCAGGAGGGGTGGTGGAGTCAGAGAGTTGAAGCGTAGAAGAAGAAGAGCAATAGGCATCAGGAGGAGGACGATATTCCCTATCATCAAGGACGGACGCTGATTGGTTTGCTCCGTCAGAGATAAGGATCGACGTAGTAGGAGAAGCTGTGACGAGAGCGGGAATTCTGCTCTTATCAGCAGTCGCCATCGCCGATGGCGAGGCCTAACTTAGTAAAAAACGACCAACTGGTCGAGAAAATAAAGTGCTGATAGCTAATTGAAAATAGTACTCACCGACTCGGGAGATGTCTTAAATGAAAGATACAACCTTCGTCTTGAAGGCACGCACAAAAGTTAAACGACAGAGCACACAAAACACACTCAGTAGACGGCGAAACACGGAGCTCAAAACAGACACGACTTACGTCCCATAAAGCAAGGACTGTTACGGCCTGGTTTGACGATAATTCCGTATCGTGTGTGGACTGGCCAGCACTGAGGCCTGATCTTAATCCCATAAAGCACCCATGGGATGAATTAGAGCGCAGGATAAGAAGTTTGGAACTAAGGCCTACTACTAAGCAACAGTTAGCGGCAGCATTATGTACTGAATGGAAGCGCATACCTATCGCTGTGTTCCAAAACCTTGTCGAAAGCATGTCTCGAAGGGTCAGTGCATGCATTAAGGCCAAAGGTGGATCGATACCGTATTAATGTATGTCAATAAATGCTATGTTGTGTTTCCCTTCTAGTTGTCCGGTGACTTTTGTCAATATAGTATATATATATGTATATATAGACATTCTGTCCGCGTAGTTCAGTTGGGAGAGCGACTTACTCCGAAGTGAGGGGACATAGATATGATATCTGTCGCAAGAAAACTTGTGTTTTCACAAAGTCTGACACCAGTCTTCGGTGAAGCATAAGTAGTTCCAACTGAGGACCACAACTAATCAACCGCCATCGTTTCTAACTTATGGTGCAAGAAAATTCCACGGCATTGCCGATTACATTTTCGAACAAAGGAGTTTTTCTTCCGGCGTTTCCTTTCTACTTTTTCAGTTTTGGAGATTTTCTGGCGAAGATATTTTTTTCCGGAGCATTTTTGGCTAAATATGAGCATACCGGGCACCTCCAAATTTCCGTTTTGAGCACTGGCCCCGGTTGGGGGTTTCGTTCCCGCTGGAGGATGTAAAGAAGCGATTAAAGAGACTCATTTACGCTTTCCAACTGTAGGTTGAAGAAGCGTATATGCTTCAACATTGTCCGCACGATAACTCGAGTAAAAATGGTTCGATTTCGATGAAATTTTAGTATGTCGTAGGGGACCACCTGGGGACGAACCCTATTGAAAAATGGGCGAAATGGGGTCAAAAGTCAGGGCATAGGAGCGGGATCTATTCCATTGCTCTTATGCGTCATAACTTACGTAAAAATGCTTCAATTGCGACAAAACTAATATCATGTTGTTCCGAACAAGGTTAATAGACTACTATGTTTGCTCATGCGGGAGTACCAGGTGAGCTTTCCTGCGCAGCATTCCCTCTGACGTCACCTGCCTTACAAGAGAAAGCAGCGAACACGAGAGTTGTCTGCTGCCTTTTGACATACAGGGTTTGTTGGTTAGAAGCAATGCGTTCGCGTAATCACTTCGTATATTTAGTTCTGTGATAAATGAATTTCTAATTATTTGTCTCCGAATTTGATTATCACTAAGTATTAACATGCTCTCAGAGAAAAATCTAAGGAATTCTTATGCAAAATTCTGTAAATAAACAAATGCTCTGGCGTTTCTCAGTTGGGTTGGCCCACGGACCCGGTATCGCTTGGTCTTTCGTTATTGGCTGCGTATTTTTTAAATATATTTGTATGTGATTTTAAATATATATTTTATGAATCATTGGAAATACTTTAATATGGCGGAGATATTTTTAACACTTACCAATATTTTCGGAGATGTTTTCTCCGGTGTATTTTCATTTGCATCTTCAATATTTTTGGTCGCCCATATAAAAAAAATCCTCGGGGCGCCATTGAACAAATGTGAGAATTAACAAATTTGAAAAAAAAAATCAAATCTTTTCTTCATGTAGTTATCTTCAGAAGCTTGAGTTTTCTCTTTTTTTTTTTCCCCTTTCATCTGCGAATTGATGTGCCTCATTCGAATCATAGTACGTTGTTTTCGTGAAAAGTTTAATGCCTCGGCTGAATTTTAGAGGAATTTTTTTCCATTGACTCTGATAAGTTTCTCGTAATATTTTTCACTTTTTTTCTAATTTCATGTTCGCCATGAATTGGGAGGAACATCCGCTCAATGCTTTTTCTGCGGCAACCCCACTAGTTCACTTTCACATATCCCTTTTATAGTCGCCTTCAGCAAAATGTTTGGAGCAAATAGTAGCATTTTGGACAGTGGCGTTCCGGAAAATCTTTGAGCCCCCCACAAAAAATTCTCCTAGACCCTTTTGCGAAAATCTATTAGCACTCAGTTATTTTTTTAATTCCATGTTATTAATGAAGGTATAGGTATTTTAATAATTAAAATTCTTTGGAACCTACAGGTATTTTGCGTAACACCAAAATTATTTGTGCTTTACTGCGTGTAACACAAATCAGCACGTTGTAATTGAAATAATTGCCCTAGTTTTATACCAGTAGAAAGTACTACAAAACAGGTACGCAAAACTTGAACATGTCATGCAAATTTTATTCTTTTAGACAACTGAGACCCAGCCTCTTTGAAACGCCTCGCGATCAGGCCTACAAAACACGTAACTTCTGTGAGAGTGCATAATGAAATTTTCTGATTTGTACGAAAATACAGAACATAAGTAAGCAAGTAAATAGGTAACAATTAAGAATCATGGCACCAAAAAAAAAAAAAAAAAAAAAAAAAAAAATTCGAAACTACGTAAATTATTTAAACGCAACTTAACGTCACAATGTTTTGCACTTAGTAAAACTTTTTCTCTTGACCCTGTAATAAAAAAAAACGACACAGGTCTCTGCATATACCAAAAAAAAAAAAAAAACCAAAAAAAAAAAAACAAATTTTTAATTCATTATATTCTGATGCAGCCGTGTAAAAAACTGTAATTCATAAAACCTTATCCTCATTGATAAAACGTCTTCATTCTTTGAACTTATATTTCTTTCACAATCTCTTGTTAATATACATTCATTGGAACCTTTGCTGTGGATATGAAAAGGGGCCCCAGGCACTCTGAAATAACTGCTTTCCCGTCATCCAGTTTTTATAAATTTAAATCTCGGAAAAAACAACCAAAAACTTCTTTTCTTTTTAATACTCCCTTTAAAGCTGCCGCAAAAAAAAAAAAAAAAAAAAAATCCTGACTAATTCTTAATTCATGTGACGTTTCCGCAAAAAAGTCTTTTCCTTAAAACGTTTTTGCTGAAAAAGTGTCCCTCCCCCCCCAATCCCCATCTATACGCCCCTGATTCTGAATAATAAAAAAAATATATCGCTTCGTTTACAGCGTAATTTCCAAAACCTGAAGAGCTCAGTCACTTTCGGAAATCTGTGGTATGTAATTGGAGATCCTTTGGTATTTCTGTAGTTATTCTTGCAGTCTTCAACAGTGCAGGAACTCGAAGGCATCTCGTAAACTATTTGCAAACAAACTTAGCTATTCCACTTACTATATATACACTAAAATTATTCTAGAAGTAGAAGAAACAGCTCTTTCAATAAGAGGCAAATGACATTTGCGACTGCTTTGACCTTCGGTGCACTAAACTAGTTGGTTCGTAAGACAGGTGACGTCATTAGACCACCTCCTCCGCACTCCCGCGAAGAGGAAGTTTTACAGGGGTCTTTACAGTAAGTTGACCAGACGTCCCAATTCATGAGGACAGTCCTCGAATTTAAGTTATTGTCCCCAAAAACATCTGAAACCTTTGGGGACGCAAATTGTCCTCAAATTTTAACGTTTGTCCCCAAATGTCCTCGAATTTACACTTCCTCATTAACCCTTTAGATTTCCAATGAAAAATGTTCTAAAAAGTAGTTTCTGTTGTACTAATTTTCCAACATGCTTCTTGTGAAAACAAATTTTGACTTTTTTTTTCTTCTTTCTGGGTTTAACGACCACTACGAGCAACTCTAAGGACTATAAGCAGTCACCTGTCTCTAATTTGGAGACATTCGTTCTAGGGAAGAGAGGGAGAGCAAGTGCTGTAAAACAAACACACCACACATGTCTCATTCGGGACTCGAACCCGTACCCACTTGTACGAATGGTCAGTAGCCAGCACTAGGTCAATGCACCACTGGCGCTGTCAAAATTCGACTGTACTTGTTCTGAATTTCTCCAAAAACTTTGGCAAAGTGAAAAACTCGCCATGCAATTACTATGGTGTGCAGCCTAATTTTAATTCAGCGCATGTACCTGAGGTAAAGCATTTCACTTTTGCTAATATATTCTCGCCATCATAGTTCTGCTTTGTCAATACAAATTACCAACATTCTACAAGATATATCCTTTTAAGACACAGATTTTAATGTGTAATATCACTCTTATTGAAGCAGTGCAGTTTTGTGACAAAAAGATTTGCATATTTATTTTGAGTACGTATGTGTCCCCAAATGAACTACCGATTTGGGGACGCCACGCCCTTTTGTCCTCAAATCGGTGTCCCGATATTTGGTCACCTTACTTTACGGGCACTAATTTGTGTGTTAAAGAACCTTGGTTCCGGAGATGTACTGAACCGGTTCTGTTAAATATAATCGAAATGGGGTCAAAGGTCAGGACACAGGGACGTGATTTATTCCACAGCCATTACCCTCATAACTTGATTAAAAATGCTTCTATTGCGACAAACCTTTAGTATGTTGTTCCGTAGGTATGCTGAATCGGTTCTGTTGAATATCATCGAAATGGGGTCAAAGGTCGGGGCACAGGAGCGAGATTTATTCCACAGCCATTACCCTCATAACTTGATTAAAAATGTTTTTATTGCGACAAAACTTTAGTATGTTGTTCCGGAGATACACTGAACCAATTTTGTTAAAATATCATCGAAATGGGGTCAAAGGGCAAGACGGACACAGGAGCGGGATTTATTCCACAGCCATTATCCTCATAACTTGAGTAATGATTTCTGGTAGGTTGGAAAGCGTATCATAATAAATGCATTGCGTTTTTACTAACTTGCCTTTTTTAAGGGAAATTATTTCCGAAAAACTAACTTTAGCGGTAACAAGAACAGAAAGAAAGGCAAGAGAAAGATTGAGACCAGTTTGGTTAAAAGGCTGTGGTTTCCATTGTTCTTTTTTTTTCTTTTTCGTCAACCTTACACTACGGTGTTGGAATTGTGAGCTACATGCGTGGTCTTTCGCTTGATACGTATTTTGCTTTTGAGGAACCGTGGTTCGTGGCCACGTGTATCTTTGCAGCCCCGAGGGGTGACGTGCAGGTGCTCTGTGGTTGGATGCTTCGTGACTGAGCTCAGGTGACCCTCCAACTGTCAAGGGCGCATACAATGTCTCCAGCGTACGGGCTGGGGAGCCCTACCGCAAAGGAACCGGATGTTTTAGTTTACATCAGTTTTCCAACCGGAACCACACAAAGAAGAAAGTTGACTTTGACAGTGCAGTAAATGCGCTCGGGAAAAGACCTTCCGGTAACAAAACCAAATAAAACGCTTTTCTGAAATTAAGTTTTAATTGTATCTAGCATGGATTCTTTCCCTCAGGGAGCGTTGGAAACTGAATTAAATAATCCTCAGAACAAATCAATTCCTATTGGTTATCAGAAAAATATTTTTTGCTAAAACTCTCCCAATCTCCAGCTATATTTCTTTAACAGGTTTAAAATAAATATATATTATAGGCATTGGCGGCGATTGGGTGCCAAAATGGGGTGGGGGAGTATTTACCATAAAAAAGGGGTAAGGGTAAAAAGTACGAATACGAAATGTACACTACATTGCCAAAAGTAACCGGGCACCTAGGACAGAAACACAACATAGCTTTTATTGATATACATTAGTACGGTGTCGGTCCACCTTTGGCCTTAATGTATGCACTGACCGTTCGAGCCAGGCTTTCGACAAGGTTTTGGAAGCAATAGGTATGTGCTTCCACTAAATTAACAATGCTGCTGCCGCCGATTGTTGCTTAGTAATAGGCCTTGGTTCCAAACTTCTTAAGCGGTGCTCTAATTCATCCCATAGGTGTTCTATGGGGCTAAGATCAGGGCTCTGTGCTGGCCAGTCCACACACGATACGGAATTATCGTCAAACCACGCCGTAACAGTCCTTGTTTTATGGCTGGGTGCATTATCCTGCTGGTACCAACAAGGCTCGGTCGGTTCCATAGTATTGTCAGTCGTCACAGAGCTGGTAGAGCATAATTGTCCAGAATATCGATGTAGACGTGCTGGTTAACAGGTGTGTCCACGATAATCAATGGGCCGGGGCCATACCACGAAAAACACCCCCACACGAGTACACTGCCAGCTCCAAACGTGACCGTAGGAACAGTACACTGTGGTACATAGGGTTTCCCCGGCTGCCGCCATACCCACACACGACCATCAGACTGATGGATCGTGTATCTGGATTCATCAGTCCATAGGACCCGTTTCTATTGATCTACGGTCCACGATAAATGTTTTATGTCTTTTTTTTTCTAAACGGCGAGTAGCATTCAGAGTGGAGAATAAAGGCTTTTGAGCATCCGCACGATCAAGGTGACCCATGGAATGAAGTTATCTGCGAATGGTACGTGTACATACTGAGGTTCCAGCATTTTACTGACCTTTACACTGAGGTCTTGTGCAGTACTCCGTCGATTAGCTGTATCGACTCTCCTGAGGCTTCGACGTCCTCTATTACTGATTTTCTTTGGTCTGCCGGTACGTTTTGCTGCTTCAGGCACGCAATGTGGCTTCCAGTTATTCAGTACACCCAAAACAGTTGACTTGGGTATGTTTAAACACCTTTCGGTTTCTCTTTTGGACAGCCCACTAATATAACACCCAACATTTTTTCCTTTCTCAAAGTCAGTTCTCTCCCGTCACGACATTTTCACTCAACCTCACAGTGCGATATGATCGCGGTCAGCTGCAGGCTTGTTTTTATACCGTTTGCAGCTGTACCGCGCATCTTAACAACGCAGCGGATCCGTTCATTTGCTTTTGAAGGGGTGTCCGGTGACTTTTATCAATATAGTGTACAGAAAAAAGGGAAATAATTAGCTAAAATATTTTGTTACATAAAATATTTCATGCCTCAATGCTGAAATTCATAAGGATGATTCATATTGAAATATTGTGTGAGATTATTACAGTAAGATTTGGTCTGGTAGAGGCGGTTGCCACGGAGACGCACTGTCGTGGGCGGAATTGCGCAGGGTTCCTACGTGATGGCGCTGTTAGCCAGGAAGGAGAGGGGAGGCGCTGACCGTAAATTAAAAATAATAATTAAAAAGGTGTGTGTGTGTGTGGGGGGGGACTTCCCCCTCCTAATCGCCGCCGCTGGACACATAAATTGAAATCCTGTAATAGTCTTCTGGGTTTTCTGCGTTTATGTTGCAGCATAGGTTTTGTTTTGATGTAAATTTTCAAAACTCCTTGCTTTTCGGCGTGCTTTAGAATAACCTGAAATCAGTCGGGGAACTCAAATTTGGTATTGCCTCGTCGGCACAGAAACGTTCAGTATTCCCATGTATTGGCTTTTTATTGCAATGAGATATCCTGGTCCTTGCTACTTCCTCGTCTTCATGGAGGAAACACGTTCAGTTGTTGCCATCAGACAAAAAAATAATTTCAAATACTAACAAAAGTTTGCCTTTTCCTTCTAAAATCGCGTTTTTGAAATATCGAAAGGTGCCAATTATTGGGCGGGGGGGGCTAACACCCCAATTGCACTTTCGGTATTAGTGTAGCACGTATCCACCTGCGAGAAATTCTTTCCCCTTCAGTGTAGCACGTATCCACCTATAAAAAAACCCCTATACCCGTCAGTGTAGAACGTATCCATCTAAAAAGAACTGCTTTTGAACTTCTTATATAACATTTTTGGATTTTTGGTGAAATTGTTTTATTTATTTTTTTCTAAATTTTTAATTTTTTCAATTTAATTTATTTTTATTTATTTTTTTATTTTTGGTTTTTTAATACAATGAAAATAAAATACTCATACGTACATGAACTTTCACACTAAATGAAATTGTCGAATTATTTCAGCTACAATACTATTAAATGGTGCCTGCTCATGCTCAGGTTTTCACCAGTTTTCGGCCAAATGTCCAGGAAGCAAAACACCACGGGTACCATGCATGTTTCTCAAAATTTTTGTTTTCACGTGACCCCAGTTGGTTTCAATGTTTTGAGTGTGGACACCAGTTATGGGGTCAATGAAAGTTTGCTGGTGGTTGACCGTTTGGTGTTGGAAGTTGAAACCCGGCCAGTTATGAATGTTATGATAAGCCTCCCATTCATCAGACCAGATTGTTGTGCCAGGAGCCACATGACGTTGTATGATGGGACGCAAGGTGGCTTCATTTCGTCGAAGAACATGGAACATTCGAAGTTCTTGAGTCCCCTTTGAACGTTTCCAAAGCAGGCCAAAAACCCATGGTACGACTACTTGATTTCCGTAATTTGGACTGGCAGGAACAACGCGATTTCCTTGCAGCATTCGACCACGGTTATACTTACGACGGCCCATCATCAACCTTTCATCGATCTGGATAATTTCACCAGGTCCGCCCATTGTTTTTGCATCATTTAGTGCACGTAGGCATGCTTCTCGGATGTACTTCCGCCAGTCTACCAGTGTATGATTCTGGGTTACCAGATTGTGAATCATGGCCTTTGTGTTAGTTAATGACAAACCTTTTGCCCATAAGTAAAAAAATTGCCAAAGCTGCCTGAACTGATATTTTCGTTTGTGATCTGCTGTTAGCACTAACAGTTGCAAAAAACGACCTCAAATGATTTCCTTCGGATGCGCCTTGAATTTCACCACCCACAACTGTATTTTTTGCTGCACGCCAGTTTTTGCATTTAGGACATCTACTATACCGTGCAAATTAATTGGGATAAGCAGTTTCATTCTCAGAATTGTAATGTGACCGCCAGTTGATGTCGGAAACCCACGTAAACCGGTTTTATCAGCTGTGAGGTGGTGTGACTGTTAGAACTTGATAGTAAGAATGTGGTTTGACCGGTTTTAAACAGGAAATAGGCACTTCAGCTTCAGTTGTGAGCTTTCGTGTGTGACAGGTGGATGTTAGTTTTTGCTCTCTGTGAGTACGTGTTGCTTTCGTGTATTGAAAAATGGATATTTCCCCAAGGAAGCGTGCAAAAATAATTGCGCTGAAGGATCACACTTCTAAGACAGTGAGAGATATCGCTTCTGCAGTTGGTGTAGGCAAATCAAGTGTATCAAGACTGATTACGCGATACAATGCATCTGGATCATCGTCTCCAAAAAGAAGAGGTAAATGTGGAAGAAAACGAAAAACAACTCCACGAACCGATAAATATCTAATCAGAAATAGTAAAATGAATAACAAAAAAAAAACAAGCACCGACCTTCAAAAAGATTTATTGGCTAGTGGTTGTTTTTTTTTTTTTTTTTTTTTTTGGGTTGGAGGTTTAACGACCACCGTGAGCAACTCAATGGGCTATAAGCAGTCGCCCGTCCCTAATTTAGGGTCACTGGTTCCAGGGAAGGGAGAGAGCCAGCGCCGTAAGACAAACACAACATCCATGCCCGACCGGGATTCGAACCCGACCCTTACGGACGAATGATCAGAGGCCAGCGCCTTAGACCACTGCGCCACCGGGGCGGCACTAGTGGTTGTGATGTTAGTGATTCAACTGTACGCCGTAGGCTTCTGGAAGTTGGCTGGAAGGCAAGAATGCCAACGAAAAAACAATATTTGAATGCAAAAATAAAGATAAAACGTTTAGCATGGGCCAAAAAATATAAATCAAGGACTGCTGACGACTGGAAAAAGGTCATTTTCAGTGTTGAAAGTCATTTATTTGTGCGGGGCTACCAAGCAAATATCGTTAGACGAAGCAACTGTGAACCCTTAAGACCTGAGCATGTCAAACAAACTGTAAAACACCCTCTGAAACAGATGTTTTGTGTTTTTTTCACATCAAATGGCACTGGAAGCTTAGTTCCTGTTCAAGGTATGATGAATTCAGCCAAGTACGTAGAAATATTACTACGTAGGATTGTTCCATTCTTGCAAACTTTTGACGGGACATTTCAACATGACTTGACACCATGTCACAATTCGAAATTGGTCAAGAATTTCATGCTGGAAAATCAAATTCATTTGCTTGATTGGCCTGGAAATTCACCAAATTTAAATCCCATAGAAAACTTGTTGAATATTTTGAGGAGACGCTTAGGTAAAATGGAGAAAGAACGCATGATAACGAATGCTATAAAAGTGTGGTTCTACGATTATGAAGTCAAAAATATGTGCACTCAATTAGTGGAGTCAATGCCAAAACGAATTCAAGAGGTCATTTCTGCTAAAGGAGGACATACTTCATAATAATACAGGTTTTTATCAGTGTATATGAAGGCATAGAATGATATAAAGGCATAGTTTTGGAAAAAAGAGTGATTTTTTACTTTGTCCCAATTAATTTGCACTGTATAGTAAATCCAGCATAATCCTTTCCTCGCATGTGTTTGGAACGTGGTACCACTATGCCAGTGCAGCCAGGTGTGCCTAGTAAACATCGTTGTTGCTCTTGCTGCTGCTGTAACTGATGCAGCTGCTGTTTTGATAAAACTAAACCTTTCCTCTGGGCAAATTCAGTTGCAAGTTCCTCAGTTGCTGTTAAGGCACAAAACTAGAATATATTTGGATCCTACGCAGCCATTAATTCAGTCAGAAAAAAACACTGTTGCACAGACTGCTATAATAGCCTCGGAACCAGACTATTGCTCTAATAGCACGGGCTACACTGAAGGGGAAACGATTTCTCGGAGGTGGATACATGCTACACTAATACCTGCACTTTCAACACCAAAATTTGAAAGTGTGCGAATTGCCACCTTCATATTTAGTTTTATCCGATGCAAAAAGAATTTCTTGTGTCCAGTTTGAAGATGCAGAGATATCTTGCCTACAGGAGAACGGGCAAAGTGATATAGTATCAGTACGCGTTCTTTTAAGACATTCTAAGGAAATACCAGGACTCGAAGTTCATATAACCGAAACAAGCGACCGTGAAGTCACCCGCAAAAAAAGAAAAAAAAAAAACCTCATTAAGATTCGAGAGCATCAAGGAAGTAAAAAATAATTGCTGCTTCTAAAACACTTGACCATGTTTTGCGACTGAGAAAACAAAGCACAGAATTTCACTGAAATGTGAATCGTGAACGAGTTTTGAAACATTCTAAACAATTTCATGCTCCCTTTACGACAAAAGAGAGAGAGAGAGAGAAAAAAAAGAGATTATCTCGGGATTCGCAGCAAATTAAAACTTCAGATCTGCTAGATAGTAAGAAAAATAGAAAAGAGACAGAGAGATCTCGTCATGATTGGATGCTTGCGAAAGTGAGACAGAAGTTGCCCAGCAAATAAAGCTCGAAGAAAAAAAACATGTTCCATTATTAGCATCACAATCATCTCACCTTTTGCGCCCAGAAAAAAAAAAAAAGAAAAAAGAAAGAGGTTGGTAATAATAATGTCTGTTCTCTGCAGGGCCGACTTTAGGGCGGTGCGCACGGTGCCACCCCATCGGCCACCGAGTTCAGACAGAGGCGTCGCCGAGCAGGGCCGAATCCAGGATTTTCGAGGGGGGGGTCTGGAATAACCGGAGACCTTTCGGATATTTTCCAGCAAAATGAAAAAATGTTCTTAGTATGTCTATAAATTCTTCCAATTAATCAACGAAAGTACAGTAATTTACAACAGTATAACACCACCTGTCAATTTATTGAAAATTAAGATTAAAAAAACAACAACTAATTACTAATCAGAAATATTTGAAACAAGTTAGTAAAATCATGCAATGCATTGATTATGATACGCTTTCCAGCATACCAGAAATCATTACTCAACGTATTACTCAAGTTATGACGATAATGGCTGTGCAATTAATTGGTTCAGTATGCCTCCGGAACAACATGATAAAATTTTGTTGCAATAGAAGCATTTCTACGTAAGTTATGACGCATAAAGGAGATGGAATGAATCCCGCTCCTATGTCTTGACCTTTGACCCCATTCCTTCCATTCTCAATAAGGTTCGTCCCCAGTGGTCCCCACCACATACTAAAATTTCATTGAAATCGAACCCTTTTTACGCAAGTTGTGACGCAATAAGGCCGATGAAATGGATCCCGCTCCTATGTCCTGACCTTTAACCCCATTTCGTCCATTTTCGATAGGGTTCGTTCCCAGGTGGTCCCGTACCACATACTAAAATTTCATCGAAATCGAACCATTTTTACGCGAGTTATCGTGCGGACGGACGGACGGACGGACAAGCTGGAGCATATACGCTTCTTCAACCTACGGTTGGAAAGCGTAAAAAATGACACCACAGATGAATACTTATATTCTTCAGAACACAAAAAGACTGAAATCCGTACTTTATATTGCCACCTTTGTTTCTTATAACGGATAGAATACGATGTGGCATACTCTCTATGAGGGATTTGCAGTAGTCACTTGAAATGTCTTTGCACCACACGTACTTTATCGCGTCAATCAAAAGCTTGAGAATTTGAAGGCTTTTTTCGGCTACCTTGTCTTTTAAAATGGTCCACAAATGTTCGATGGGGTTGTTGTGAATGGAGGTTTAACGAGCACCGTGAGCAAGTCAATGGGCTCTAAGCAGTCGCCCGTCCCGTCCCTAATTTAGGGTCACTGGTTCCAGGGAAGGGAGAGAGCCAGCGCCGTAAGACAAACACAATATCCATGCCTCACCGGGATTCGAATTAAATGTTAGCCTATTTAAAGTTTCCTTCGCCCTAAAAGCGAAGGAAACTTCAAATGGGCTAACATTTAATATTTTTACAATTTTGAATTCAGCTATCCCAATAAAATTTGTAAGAGTGGAATAAATTATTCGACCGTGTCTCTCTCTCTCTCTCTCTCTCTCTCTCTCTCTCTCTCTCTCTCTCAACAACCATGTCTATTGCTGCAGCAACGGAAGTAATGTTTATTTTTTTTTCATTAATTTTTACTAGAGACACGCTATCTAATGCTGCAGTGGGGAAAATGGAAAATAAATTCAATTGATTATCGTCTCAACTCAAACACTGCAGATGTGAAGCGAAAGTCGTTTATACAGGAAATTGTGATGCTGAGATACCGTTAATTTTAGGTCGTGGCACCTACATAATTTTTCCCAAATAGTGGGCCCCGAAAAACTTCCAGGATCGTTTATGAATTGCCAGTCCGTCACTGGTTAAGATTGATAGGTCGCTGCGTTTGTGCCAAAGCAGAATAAATATATGAAGCTTATGCACAATAAGGAAAACGATACAGTACTTTTTCCAAGTACTGTCTACTGAATAAAACAAATAATTAAATAATTAATTCGTGGTGTAGCGGATATTACGAAAACAGTGTCTGACGTCTGGTGTTAAACTGCCCTTAGAAATAGCAAACTAGGACATTAAAAGTTAGGGTACGCCGTAGGAAAAAAAAAAAGTAAAAAAATAGAAAGATGTTAGTAAAGCGTAACTGAACATTTTTCTGGCCGCGAGCCTACAGTAAAGCTGGAACAGAGCCCACAGACACCAAACCGATGAACATCGCCCCCGACGGGCAAAATTCCAGTAGTTTGAACTGCGACCATGTTCTGTGAGACAGTCCCGGACGATTCATTCAACGACGATTGGTCCAATGCCGATTCGTCGAATGGTACGATTGGTCCAACGCCGATTCGTCCAATGGTATCATCTTACCAACGGTAAACTTTTTTATTTTCCAGAAAGGAATTATAATTTAAATTATTCTCCTCTTTATATCCTTTAGAAAGATAATTTCCGTATATTTGGTAATTTTAAACATTTTACATAAACCTGGTAAAAGGCACTCAATGGAGCATTTCTCAGCTGTTTGCAAACCACCTAGGCCGCGGGCAGTTTTTAAAGATTTTAATTTACAACCTAGATATTTAGTATTTGTAAATATGTTATAAAACCTAATAAAAGGCGCTCATCCTATCATTTCTCAGGTCGTTACTAAGCACCTAGGCCCCGGACCATTTTAGAAGATTTTAAGTTACAACCTAGATATTTGGTATTTGTAAAAATTTTATAAAACCTTATAAAAGGTACTCAACGAATCATTTCTCAGCTATCTACCAGGCACCTAGGTCGCGGGCCTTTTTAGAAGATTTGAAGTTACAACCTAGGTATTTGGTATTTGTAAACATTTTATAAAATTTATAAAAGGCATTCATCGCATCATTTCTGAGGTCTTTGCAAAGCACCTAGGCCGCAGGCCTATGAATTAATATTTCGTGCTTAAGTGAAAGCGCAATATTATTAACTTGATTTAATATGTAAACGTTATGAATATGACATCGGTAGAATAAAAAGTCCTAAATAGGCGTAGGCCTAGAGCCTATGAATTAATATTTCGTGCCTAAGTAAAAGCTCAGCATTATTAACTTGATTTGATATGTAAACGTTATGAATCTGCAATCGGTAGAATATAAACTGTTAAAAAGGCCTAGGCCTATGAATTAATATTTCGTGTTTAAGTAAAAGCGCAATATTATTAACTTGATTTAATATGTAAACGTTATGAATATGACATCGCTGGAATAAAAACTGTTGAAAAGGCCCCTGTCCAAACCCCGACCAGTTGTTTCCATTGGGCAGTTGGCGGAAAATCCCCACTGCATTCTACAAAGAGAAACGGAACACTAGTATTTTATATTATTTCATGCAAAAGAGAAACATTGAAGTTGATAGAACGGCTCGTACATCAGTAACTTCGTACGGCAGCAAGAACAGTATAACAAGAAAACGCGATTCCGAAAAAAAAAAAAAAAATTCTGTAACCACAATATTACTCATGAAATGTAACATTATTTTACATTCTTTGGACTACCGGTACTTTCGTATAACATCGGAGATAGAATCAGAACAGATGAGACTTTTATAGCACGAGTAGCACTTCGGACAGATAGGACGGAATTGGACCAATCGTCCCATTGGACGAATCGGCATTGGACCAATCGTACCTTTGGACCAATTGTCCATTGGACGAATCGGCATTGGACCAATCGTCGTTGGACGAATCGCACCAGACCCTCTGTGAGAAGTTGGTTTTAGAAAACGGTCGACGAAACATCATCTCCATGAAACCTTAGGAAAATCTCCCAAGTCTTCCTCCCTTTATCGATAGTGTCCCATCTTTGTTGCCAAAAACGAGGGATTGATTCATATAGTATGGCCTTAGCAGTTGCTATACGATGTTTAAGCAAAAAAAAAAAAAAAAAAAAAATGCACTGACGTCTTAAGGGTTCCTTTTTTGGCCAAAGAATCTGCCATTTCGTTACCAACTTCCCCTGATGGCCTCTGATCCATTGGAAAATATTCTCTCTTGACCCAATAATTGAAGGTAATTTTTGATGTCAAATGCAATTTTATTACATGAACCATACATTGCCGCCCCGGTGGCGCAGTGGTCTAAGCGATGGCCTCTGATCATTCGTCCGAAAGGGGTCCCGGGTTCGAATCCCGGTGAGGCATGGATGTTGTGTTTGTCTTACGGCACTGGCTCTCTCCCTTCCCTGGAACCAGTGACCCTAAATTAGGGACGAGCGACTGCTTATAGCCCATTGAGTTGCTCACGGTGGTCGTTAAACCTTCAATAAAAAAAATGAACTTCTTTGTCGGAGCAATTTGTGGCAACACATTCCAAAGATTACTCAACCGGTGCGTACGTGTCTGGCCCGCGCACGGATCCTGCCTTTACCGTTGAATGGCACACACACCGGGATTTACTGCCCGCGGAGCCATTTTCTGCGATAGCCGGGGACACCCTTGGTAGTCCTTCGTACCACTCTCACGGCTCAACGGTGCGTCGCCGATGTTCTACGACTTCTTGTGTTGCCATTCCTGTCGCAGGAAGGCAGGGTGGGGTGAATGTATCGTTCGGATTATGAGGTAGTCCCCTGTAGTAACTAAGGTGGAAGAGTGAACCAATGCGAAGATAGGTGTGTGCGCAGCTATGCTATGGTTATATTGTAGATTGTGGAAATTTTATCCCTTCTAATCCTTTATTCACACCTAAACATATTCAGCCTGCTGCAAGTTTTCAACAGGATACTTCCCGGCCACACACGACACGGCCCTTCCAGGCCTGCCTCCGTAATGTCGACACCCTTCTATGGCGTGTCCGATCGTCCCACCTCTGACCGAACGAACACATGTGGAACATGATAGAACGCCACCTACGCCCATCACAAAATGTCGGCGAACTGGCTCGCAATTCGGACAACATCTGGTATGTGATACATCAAGGCAGTATCCGTGAACTGTATGCGTCTATACCCGACCAGATCGGAGAGGATTTTAGGATGGGAATGTCTGACCCCAGCGAGAGGATTTGAGGAAGGGAATCCTCTAGCTGGGGTCAGACAATGTCCAGCTCCATGGGCCTTCTTGCAGGAAGGCCCATGGAGCCGGGCAATGACCTGCTGCTTGCAGCCGTCGAGGCAGATCGTCGTCAAACCATTGATGAATTATCCCAACATCTTAATGCATCATGGTCTACTGTTCAAGAGCAGCTGCAACAGATAGGGAAAGTCTATGGAAGGAGTTTGGGTCCGACACCAACTTTCACCTGGCAACAAAGCCCAGCTTTCCACCATCTGCAAATCTATGCTCAGCCGACAGGAAAAGGATCGATTTCTTCATCGAATTGTCACAGGAGATGAAAAGTGGATTATTTACGTGAACAACAAACGCAAAAACCAGTGGCTTTCTCCAGGTCAGACACCAGTTCTTACGCCAAAACCAGGCCTACACCCCAAAAAGGTTTTGCTCTGTGTTTGGTGGACTATCGCTGGTATAGCTCACTTTGATCTCTTGGAACTAGGACAGACCGTAACGGCAGACCTCTATTGTCAACAACTGGACCGTTTGAAGCAAGCTCTTACTGTAAAACATCCAGCACTGGTCAACAGAAAAGGCGTCATCCTCCAGCATGACAACACGAGACCACACACGGCGAAACGGACCCATCAGACGAACAGAGATTTTGGCTGAGAAGTTCTGCCCCATCCTCCTTATTCCCCTGACAGTGCACCATCTGATTACCATTTGTTCAGATCTCTGCAGCACTTTCTTAATGGGAAAAGATTCCACAATATCGATGATGTCAAAATGGGGATCTCAGACTTCTTTACATCACAGCCAACGTCTTTTTATAAAGACGGCATTGAAAGTTTGGTTTCACGATGGGCAAGTGTGATAGTTAATGATAACGATTATATAATTGATTAAGAATTAAATTTCTTCTGTTACAAACAGTGTTTCTCTTCTTTTCCAAAAACGACATTACTTTCTGGTTCCCCCAATACTTTGTGTGATACTGTGGCGTTTTATTCGCTATCATGCGGTCAATAACTTGGTCTGAGCTTTCGACGTAAGCGAGAGATTTCCCCTTTCGATGCCACACGGAGGGGAGAAAGAAATGAAAAAATATATATATAATGACACTGCTGCAAAGGGAAGGCAGCTTTACATACCACTCTTGCTAATGTTAGAGTGAGCGCCACGTCAGAGTAAAAAGTCTGGATTTTGATTTATCACCATCCATTCCGTGAGTTGATTTCCATAATCTCAGTAGGGAGTCTAAGTACACCCTGAGGTGTTAGTTATACTTGCGCTCAGAGAAAGAGAGAATGAACTATATATAGTAAGGATGTTATGGATGAATTGTGGTGATAAAGCAAGTGACAATAAAAAATACAGGAACAAAAAGAAAAGATAAGGATGCTGCCAACATGTGGGTAAATGACAAGTTTTTTTTTTTATTTGATTTCCTTTTTAGAGGAAAACTGTGCTTTCCGCATAACAAAGAAGCATTGTAACAGAAAAGAAATGCAAATTTTGCTGCATTGCCGTATAAAAGAAATAAAATTAACGAGGAAATGCAAATGCAATAAACTGCTTCACAGTTCTGAGTAGCGGATACTATTGTTATCCTCGAATCACCTGCATCGCTAAGTTATAATGAATGCTTTCTGGATACCTCTCAAGATTACTGATGCTATATGTGCATGCAGATTTCAGTAATATAAGAAGAGCAGTACGTGGCTCTAAAGCACCCCAATAAAAGTGTTCTTCTGCCATCTAAACTGAAAAGCCTGATAAAGAAAATAAACGGTCCCCCTAATGCGCCCATTCTTGGGAAGATCTCGTCACATTACATACATCAATCTGAGCTCATCGTCTTGAAATTTAAGATCTGAATTTGTATTCTGTTCATCGAAACATAAATATTTCGGTGCTGTTACGGAGTCGGATTGTATACAGATGACATCGATAAATAGATACCTGATTTGTTAAAATATTTATTTTCTGAGCTCATGGAATGGAAGGAGGAGCTATACTATACCGTGCAAATTAATTAGGACTAGCAATTTTATTCTCAGAATTGTAATGTGATCGCCAGTTGATGTCGGAAATCTACGTAAACCGGTTTTATCAGCTGTGAGGTGGTGTGACTGTTAGAACTTGATAGTAAGAATGTGGTTTGACCGGCTTTAAACAGGAAATAGGCACTTCAGCTTCAGTTGTGAGCTTTCGTGTGTGACAGGTGGATGTCAGTTTTTGCTCTCTGTGAGTACGTGTTGCTTTCGTGTATTGAAAAATGGATATTTCCCCAAGGAAGCGTGCAAAAATAATTGCGCTGAAGGATCACACTTCTAAGACAGTGGGAGATATCGCTTCTGCAGTTGTTGTAGGCAAATCAAGTGTATCAAGACTGCTTACGCAATGCAATGCATCTGGATGATCGTCTCCAAAAAGGAGAGGTAAATGTGGAAGAAAACGAAAAACAACTCCACGAACCGATAAATATCTAATCAGAAATAGTGAAATGAATCCAAAGAAAACAAGCACAGACCTTCAAAGAGATTTATTGGCTAGTGGTTGTGATGCTAGTGATTCAACTGTACGCCGTAGGCTTTTGGAAGTTGGCCGGAAGGCAAGAAGATCAACGAAAAAACAATATTTGAATGAGAAAATGAAGATAAAACGTTTAGCATGGGCCAAAAAATATAAATCATGGACTGCTGACGACTGGAAAAAGGTAATTTTCAGTGATGAAACTCATTTATTTGTGCAGGGTTACCAAGCAAATGTCGTTAGACGAAGCAACTGTGAACCCTTAAGACATGAGCATGTCAAACAAACTGTAAAACACCCTCTGAAACAGATGTTTTGGAGTTTTTTCACATCAAATGGCACTGGAAGCTTAGTTCCTGTTCAAGGTATGATGAATTCAGCCAAGTACGTAGAAATATTACAACGTAGGATTGTTCCATTCTTGCAAACTTTTGACGGGACATTTCAACATGACTTGGCCCCATGTCACAATTCGAAATTGGTCAAGAATTTCATGCTGGAAAATCAAATTCATTTGCTTGATTGGACTGGAAATTCACCAGATTTAAATCCCATAGAAAACTTGTGGAATATTTTGAAGAGACGTTTAGGTAAAATGGACTGTACAACCAAAGAACACATGATAACGAATGCTATTAAAAGTGTGGTTCCACGATTATGAAGTCAAAAATATGTGTACTCAATTAGTGGAGTCAATGCCAAAACGAATTCAAGAGGTAATTTCTGCAAAAGGATTACATCATCATCATCATTGTCAACCATTTTCAATCCACTGCTGGACAAAGGTCTCCCCAAGTTTCCTCCACAAGGGTCTGTCTTGGACCAGTCTCCTCCATGTCACTCCCGCATACTTTCGAATTTCATCCACCCATCTCCCATGTGGTCTTCTTCTGGGTCTTTTCCTGTCCCTTGGAATCCAATCTAAAATTTCGGCTGTCCATCGATGGTCTGTCCTTCTGGCAGTATGTCCAGCCCATTGCCATTTCAGGGATTTAACTCTGATCATGATGTCTTCCACTCTTGTCATTTTTCGGATCCACGAGTTCCTCTTCTTATCTCTCCTGGTTACACTAAGCATGCACCTCTCCATCCTGCTTTGAGTTGTCTGTAGCCTTTGTATGTCTCTTTTAGTTAAGGTCCACGTCTCTGCACCATACGTAAGCACTGGAAGGATGCATTGATAAAACACTTTTCTTTTAAGACATAATGGCATATTGCTCTTTAAAATTATGCTGTTTCTTCCAAAAGCTCTCCGGACAAGTTTTGTACGCCGATTAATTTCTTCATCAATGTGACCCTCACTTGTATCTGCTGTCCAAGATAAACGTACGCATCTGTTATCTCCAGCTTTTCTCCATCAACCGATAAATCTTCATTTCTTGTAAAAGCATTGAACATCATTTTTGTCTTCTGAAAGTTCATTTTTAATCCCACTTCTTTACTCTTGTCAGCAAGTTCCTGGATCATACTCTGTAGCTCTGATGGGGTAGTTGCAAAAATGACTACGTCATCAGCAAAACGAAGGTTGGTTAGATAATCTGCATTAATCTTTATCCCTTTGTTTTCCCAGTTCAGTGATTGAAAGACATTTTCCAATGTGGCATTAAAAAGCTTCGGAGATATGGTGTCACCTTGTCTCACTCCCTTTTCAATTTTTATGTTTGTTGTATTTTCAAACTGCCGAATCTTTGCACTTGCATTTTCATAGATGTTATTAATAATATTAATGTATGCATCTTCAATATCGCAGGATTTCAGAGCCATTGTAACTGCTGATGGTTTCACCGAATCGAAGGCTTTTTCATAATCGATAAAAGCCATGCACAATGGAAGTTCATATTCCTTCTCTCTTTCAATTAGTTCTCTCAGTACGTGGATATGATCTATTGTGCTGTAGCCACTCCTGAATCCAGCTTGTTCTCTCGGTTGAGCCATGTCCAGTGTCACCTTCAAGCGGTGTGAAAGAACTTTAGTGAAGATTTTATAAACCACTGATAGGAGGCTGATAATTCTGTAGTTCCTGAGATCCTCAATGTCACATTTTTTATGTAGCAGGATCATTGTAGCGTTGTTCCAATCCTCAGGAATTTTCCCTTCATTAAGGCATCGAGTGAAAATTTGGGCGAGTATTGTTTCGATTTCTCCACTTGTTTCTTGTATGATGTCTACAGTAATTCCATCTTCTCCTGGAGCTTTTCCCCGCTTCATGTTCTTGATTGCATGTGCAACTTCTGCTGGGAGGACTGGAAGAACTCTGGTACCTTTCATGATGTCTGGAGTACATGTATCATCCCTTTCATATAATTTGGAGTAGAAATCTTTCACTCTTGTCAAAATTTCGCCTCTATTTCTTGTTACAGAACCATCTTATTCTCTCAGTGCCATAATCTGTTTTCTTCCCTTACTGAGATGTCCCTTTGCTATCTTTAGGCTTTGGTTGTTTTCGATTGCTTTCCTCACTAGTTCACAGTTGAATTTCCTTACGTCATCAGTGATACTTTTTCGTACTGTCTTGCATAGCTCTATATACACTGCCGGACAATTGCTAAGGACGGATGACAATAGCAACGATAGCAACCATAAAATGGAAGGCAGGAAAATGTGGAAATTACAATAAGTGCGGGATACAGTTAGACGTGTTGTGCGTATGCAAATTTTGGATTGCCGAACTTGTTCGTGACGTCATAGCGCTGATAAGAGATATAAAGGATTTGACGCGTATTGCCGTTGTTGTTCAAACGCAAAGTTCAAAGGGAAAGAATCAATCGACGAACTTGCAATTTTCAGTATGTCTTCCCGACATCACCTAGATGATTTTACGTGTGGCCGTATTATTGGCAAGTTTGAAGAAGGGCGAAAAATAACAGATGTTGCCAGGGAGTTCGACGTCAGCCACAGTGTTGTTTCAAGGCTTTGGAAATCATTTCAAACAAATGGAGAGTGTAGCAAACGTCACGTGGGAGGTCGTGTTCGCAGTATGACACCTGCAGAAGATCGGTACATAGTGCTATCAACAAAAAGACACCGACGCAGCACAGCTAGTGAGGTAGCAAATCAGTTTATGGCTGCTACTGGCACGCGGATCTCCCGAAAAACTGTCGCCAGACGTTTGCATGAAGGAGGACTATACGCCCGCTGTCCTGTTGTGTGCATCCCATTGTCCAGTCGTCCCCGTACCGCCCGTTTGCAATGGGGCCATCAACATCGCAATTGGACTGATAACAACTGGTCTGCTGTCCTCTTCTCAGATGAGAGTAGATACAGTCTATTGTCTGATTGTCGACGACAACTGATCTGGCGTGATAGTGGTACTGCATATTGTCCAGCAAACATACAGGAAAGGGACCGATATCCGACATGTAGTGTCATGGTATGGGCTGGCATCATGATCAATGGCCGTACATCCCTCTATGTGCTTCCAACTGGGACTATGACTGGCCAACGATACATTAATGATGTTCTGCTACCTTATGTTCGCATGTTCCGTGGTGCTGTCAGTGATAGATTCATTTTCATGGACGACAACGCAACATGTCATCGAACAGTCGCTGTCCAGGAGTGTCTTGAGAGCGAGGATATTCAACGCCTCGTAGGGCCAGCAGTTCTCTACATCTGAATCCCATTGAAAATGTGTGGGATGCTTTGGGGAGGAGTCTTGCTGGTCGTCAATGCCCTCCAATAAACAAGGACACCCTCACCCGTGCACTGACAGAGGAATGGGATAAATTACCCCAACAGCTGCTTGATAATGTTGTGCAAAGCATGACACGACGTGTGGAATCTTGCATCGCCCTCCATGGTGGCCATATCCCGTATTGACATCTTACGACGGAACGCCTGCGGACGGTAATTGCATTTTTTTCACGTTTACGTATTCTGCACAAAATGGCCTGTTTGTCCCTTGAACACGTTCCAAAGCCTTCTGAATTTCAGAGCACAATAAATTGTCTTTCTTGTAATGTCCTGGCATTCTGACATTATTTTATTTCACTTGGCATCCAACCACACTTACTTTTTTATGCGCTATATAGCCGTTTATGATCCGTCCTTAGCAATTGTCCAGCAGTGTATATTCCACTTTGGAAGTCACATCTTCTTTAGTTTTCCTCATCTCTCTTCTTTTTTGCATCAACATTTTGGTTTTTCCTGATAATTTGTTCACATGCAACTTGTTCTTAGACCCAGCTAATTTTGTTGCTGTTTCCATAAGAGCTTTGGTTACTTTTCTGTTAACTTAAGAAATATCCACTTCTTCTGATGTTAGGCCTTCTAAAGCAGAGAATCTGTTCTTCAGTTCCAACTTGAAGGTATTATGGTGCTTTTTGAGGTTGGTTATGTCAATACATTTTGTTTGTTTTATGAGCTTGCCACGTTTGAGTTTAGTGTAGAGGTGCATCTTACATCTCACCAATCTATGGTCACTACCTGTGTGGAACTTGTTTAGCACACTGCAGTCTTCTATGACGAATTTTTTTTTACACATAATAAAATCAATTTCACTTGTCATCCCATTTGGATGTCTCCATGTCCATTTCCTGTGTGGCTTTTTCTTGAAAAATAAGTTCAAGATGAAAACCCTTCTGCCTCTGCAAACTCAACGAGAGTATTTCCACGCTGGTTTCTGTTGCCGTGACCGAATTTACCTACTGAAGTTTCATTCTGTTGCCGTTGTCCAATTTTTGCATTGAAATCTCCCATAATTAACTTTAAGTGCTTACCTTTATTATTTAGATGACGAATTTCCTCATAAAATTCTTCAATTTCTTCTTCAGGATGACCTGTGGTGGGTGCATAAGTTTGAATAATCTGAGCCTTGTATCATCTCGAGAGTTGGATAACGAGTCGTGCAGCTCTGTCAGAGGAACTTTCAACTTCTACAACTTTATCCTTCAGTTTCTTGTTTATTATAAATCCAACACCTGTAGTTCTGCCAGTATCTGTCCCACGATAGTAGAAGAGATGTCCACTTTTCAGTTCAACGAGATCTTATCTTTTTCTCCTTACCTCACTTATCCCGACGATGTCCCACTTGATCCTTTGTAGTTCCTCTTCCAATTCCACAAGCCTTGAATCAGAAGATAGGGAGCGTCCATTATACGTAGCCAAGGTCAGCATCCTAGTCCGGTCCTCCGGGGATTCTTAGCACCCTCTGCCTTCATGTCGCAGTGACCGCTGCCTTGGTCAGGTACATTCCAGCTGCCGGAGACTGAGGGCCAAGATTTAAGTTGTGGAGTCATTTTGGAGGGGTTTAGCCGTAACTCACCACGCTGGCCAAGCGGGTTGGTGAGTGTGGGATAGCCTACTTCATACTAATACAGGTATTTATCAGTGTATATCAAGGCATAGAATGATATAAAGACATAGTTTTGGAAAAAAGGGTGATTTTTTACTTTGTCCCAATTAATTTGCACAGTATAGTAGTTGTAGCTGGATTTAATATCAGGTAGTCATACGCTTTGCAGTATGTACTGCTTTCACCCTGTCAGGCATTGCGGAAATGAGATCAGTAATGGTTCTCTGTGGAATTTGAGCCCAAGATTCACGTAATAAGTCCAACAGGTGTGCCTTGTCGCTTGGTTTCAGTGGCATCCGTCGTAATTTCCACCCAACATGGCTCACAGGTGTTTAATTGGGTTCATATCAGGGCTCTTGCTTGGCCACGACAGTTTCTGATAGCATTTTGCTTGTGCCATGTTTGTCGTATGACATGGAGCGCCATCCTCCATGAACAAAGAGGTAGCCTTCGACATCTGACCACTGGAGAGTATTGGTTTCAGGCCCCTCTCAAGGATGGTTATGTATTTTTTGTGCGTTGGGGTTGTCTTCACATTCTATGAGGACTGAACGACCAGTCATCCATATGGCTCCCCATATCACGACTGAAAATCCGCCATGTTTCACAGTTGGCTGTGGGTGCTTCGAACTGTATTCCAGGCTGGGAAATTGCCACACCCAGTTCCTGCCACTGTCTGAAAATTGTGCAAATCGGGACTCATCAGAGAACATGACAGTGTGCCAAAATTCTAAGGGTCTCTCAATCATGTCTGCCGCTCATGTCAATCTGCGACAAATATTTGCTTCTCGCAAAAGTGGTTTACGTTGAGCCGCTCTTCTGTGATAGCCAAGTCGCTGAAGATACCGTTGAGCAGTTCTGGCTAGAGGTCTGCACGGGCCCGGGCCGGGTCGGGCCTTTGCTCATTTCTAAATTGGGAAAACGGGTCGGGCCGGGTCTTCAATATTTAATGTAAAACAGGCACGGGCCGAGCAGGGTTTTATTTATTTTATGAGCAAAACAATCGCTGTACGATGCCTTTCTCGTTTGGAAAACTCTCAACATACAGCAGCAGGATAAGATTGAATAATTTACGCTGATGGAAAAAATAGAAGTTTTACGACATCCTCCCCTCCTACAAAACAATTGGAGTGAGTCAGCTCCCTTAGTTTTTCAATGTGAATGTGGTCCCTTCTCTCTCTAACTTCCACCATCCTCTCATGCTTTAGGGTAGGCTATTAACTGCAGCATTTTTATACCTAGCCACCCGCTCACAGACGATCTTTTTTATTGTTCTGGTCGGCGGCACTTTGTTCTCTAGATGTGTCAAAAGCTTTTGGGTTGTCTTAAATGGCACAGGAGAAATGGGCTGCGAGAAACTTACTTCTGTGTATAAATATGTGCCGTATTTTCCCCATTTGTACTATCAGGCAGCCGTTTTCAAAACTTCTGTGACACTGATTAGCTGGGCAGTCTGTCGTTGTTTTCCCTTAGCATATGCTCAATTCAGTGTTGCTGATAAATACTCTTCCATACTTATTATGGATTTTAAGAAATCGAAAGATTTTCGCGAAAATATCGCTTCCGGAGAATATGTGCTTGTAGACAATGTAAAAGGGGAAAGCGATATTTGGAAATATTTTAAATTACTGTCCCGTTCTGAAACTAGTCGGCCGGTAAACGTTGTGCAGTGCACTAAATGCAAAAACCTTTTGAGTTACGACAGCACAAAGTCTGGAATATCGCATCTTAAGCGGCACAAATGTGCTCCCCCCCCCCACACGAGAGACATATTGGGTTCCAGCGATATGATATGCCAGTAGAGATAGGTGCAGTTTATAAAGCCATAAAATCTTCTCCCAGTAAAACGATCGGAATCATAATTCTGGATATTTCGTAATTTTCGATTTAACCCCCCCCCCCTTTTCTTATCCCGAAGGATATGTACTGGTCCGGCCGAAGGGAATGATAAATACACTGCTGCCCACCCAAAATGCAACACCAAGAAGAAAGCATCCGATTGGCCTGAAATTCACAGCATGCGTCGCCCGCGAGAGGACATGCAAACGATTAGCATTGCAGGGCATATGCAAATCATGTGAGCCCTGCACGCCACCAAGAAGCACTATAAGAAGGGTGCACAGAAGGCGGGGTGTAAGAAGTCGAACTGTGTTGTGCTTCCGGACCTGTGCGTGGGAAGCTTCCTCATGCCTCGTCGCAGAATACGGCAGTCATTCCAGCATGTTTCGGAGTTCGACAGAGGACGAATAGTGGCTTATCGCGACAGCGGTTTATCGTACCGAGACATCGGCGCCCGAGTGGGACGACATCCAGCCACAGTGAGGCGAGTATGGATTCGGTGGGTGCAGGAGGGACGGACGGACCAACGTGAGAAATTGCCGCACCTGCGGCACACCACCGAACGAGAGGACTGGCATGTTGTGCGACGGGCATTGACGGCTCGCACCGTCCATCACGAACGTTAGCGCAGGAATTAGGGTGTGTTGCGCAACAACCTGTGGCAGCACGTACCGCTCGACGTCGTCTGCAGGAGCGGGGACTTCTCGCACGGCGCCCATTGCTCCGATTACCATTGACGTTATACCACCGGCGAGTGTGGCGGCACCGCGGCGAGAGACTGTATGACGCCTGCATTATGCATCGTCATACCGGTCCGTCGTCTGGCGTTATGGTTTGGCGCGCAATTGGATATCACACCCACACCCCTCTGGTACGCATCGCCGGTACACTCAACAGCCACCGCTACATCTCCGACGTTTTGGAGCCCGTAGTCTTCCCTTACCTGCAAGACCTCCCAGCGGCCACGTTGCAACAGGACAATGTGCGCCCGCACGTGGCACGCATCGTGCAACAATTCTTCACTGCCCACCAGGTGTCACTGCTGCCGTGGCCCGCCTGTTCTCCCGATATGTCGCCCATCGAACACGTCTGGTTGCTGATCGGCAACCGAGTGGCCCGACAAGCACCATACCCCAAGCCCGTATCCAAAGCCTCTTTCGTTCGATGCCGCGGCGTGTAGCGGCCGTTATCGCCAGCCATGGGGGCCACACGAACTATTGATGTTTGCGTGTTCCGCAAGTCGCACGGGCCTGTGTAAGCTCAATCGTTTCATCTTTGTATCTGTTGTTATGTGTCCATTAAATCTGGCTTTGCTATCTCGTGTCGTTCTTGGTGTTGCATTTTAGGTGGCCAGCGGTATATAAGTCCAATTTGAAAAATTCTTTTTGCATTGGGAAGCTTGAAATATGCGAATGATGATCCTTTATTTCGTTTTTTTTTTTTTACGATGTACAATTTCGCCGCTAGAGGGCGTATATGCAGATGATGTCGAATTCAAAAATGCGTTTTAATCCACATATTTGCTTCTAAACATCCTATTGGAAAAATTATTTTATCTTTCGATTCCATTTATGTCGAAGAGTATTTTAGATATAGTTACTTTTTCAAATTACGCATAGATTTTCCGCTAGGGGGCTAGGGGGCATAAAAGTAAATTACGTTTTCCCCGATAACTCTTCTTCTAAAACTCCGTTTTGGAAAATTTCTTCTTCAGTGGATACCCTTCCTGATTGAAAAGTTTTTGAATATAAGTTCAAATTTTTGGTAAAGAATTTTTTGGCCACCAAGGGGCGTAAGTGTTAATTTTTGATTCCGATGTATTTGCCATGAAATCTGAGCTCCTAAAATATCGATTAAAAAATACTTTCGTGGACTGATGTCACTCACATCGATAAACCTTTTCGAAATATTTTCTTCTTAAAATATTCTACAGTTTCTGGAGTCCGATTTGAAAAATTCCTTCTTTGTTGGATAGTGTTTTCAGTGTGACATGTTTTTCATCTAATTTCAAAATTTTCAAGTAATTCATAGACTTTCCGCTAGGGGGCAAATTGCGTTTATCCCTATATCTCTGCTTCTAAATCTCCGATTTGAAAAATTATTTCTGTACCGGATACAGCTCCTGATGGGAAAGCCTTTGCACGTAATTTCTAATTTTTGTAAAAAATGGTTTGGCCACCAGGTGGCGTAAGACTTAATTTCCGCTTCTGATGTATTTGCAGCAAAATATGAGCTTCTAAAATCTCGGTTGCAAAAAAAGTAGTTTGTTAACCGATACTACTCATGTCGACAAACCTTTTAGGAACATTTTCTTCTTGGAATAATGCATGGTTTCTACGCCAGGGGCGTAGATGTATATCTTGTTTTTGTCAATATCTCTACTTCTAGGAGTCCGGTTTTAAAAGTGCCTTCTCTGTTGGATAGTGTTTCCGATGCGAAATGTTTTCCCTGTAAATTCAAAATTTTCAAGTAAATCATAAACTTTCCGTTTGGGGGCACAAAGGTAAATTGCGTTTTCTGCGTTATTTCTGCTTCTAAAACTCAGATTTGAAAATTTCTTCCTGTATCGAATACAAGACCTGATGGAAAATATTTTTCACATAATTTCTAATGTTTGGTAAAGAATATTTTGGCCACCAGGGGTCATAAGTGTTAATTTCTGCTTCTGATGTATTTGTAGCAAAATCTGGGCTCCTGAAATATCAACAAATTTTTTTTTCTTTGACCGATACCACTCATATGGAAAAACCTTTTGAGAATACTTTCTTCCTAAAATAATGCATGGTTTTCCCATTAGGTGGCGTAAAGTCACATCTCATTTTTGTTTATATCTCTGTTTCTAAGAGTCCGATTTGAAAAATTCTTTCTGTGTTGGAGATCGTTTCCGGTGCGAAATGTTTCTCATATAAATTCATATTTTTCTTAACGCACAAGTCTGCAACCAGAGGTCGTAATCTCACGATTCCGTTTACAGCAATATCTGAGGGATTAAAAACCCTATTGAAAACTTGTTTCTTCCGTGAGATACTATTGTTTTCCATACCGGTTCCATTGACTTTGAATAGCTTTGAAAAATTCAATTTGCGTCAGAACCGATTCAAAAGACGTGCTTATTACACCCGAAAATTCGGTGTCATCTTTCTTGTTATATTTATTTGGTCACGAATCGACTACTGCGCTATAGTATTGGTAACTCCTCATTGAGTAGACTCCTTTTTTAAGCCTACCCATTATCTTGACCCATGAGCCACCCCATTTTTGCCCATGAACTAATACTGGTAGATCTTTGTTTCTTTTAAGACAAATGGGGGTGAGACATGGATTTCAAAGTATCTCTACCAGGGGGTCACTTGTGCTCTGTGTTAGCCTGAGGGTAAGGATTATTGGCCATTACAATTGTGGTACTGGTGTCTTCTTCAAGATTACAAAAGGAGAGTAGGGCATACCAATGCTCCTGGGCTCCAAGTCCAACAACCTACGTCGAGCTGTAGGCAGTTTTAGCTTAATTTATAACGATGTACTTGGTCCGGCAGCAGTTTTCTCACATAAGTACAGAGAATTTTGCTCTGTCATTTTAGAGGAAACGCCGAAGAAAGACAGATAGATGGAAACTTTTTTTTAAAGGAAATATATTTTCAGACACGAAGTTAATATTATTCATAAGTGCCAAAAATAATTATTCGTTTGTCCCAAAAAAATCCAGATAAAAAAGGAATACGATAAAGCGGGCCATTTCTCGAGTGGTCCAGCGGGAAATGTCCTGGTGGGCCAATCCGCCCCTGCGGACAGTCTTGTTGCGTTCACAGTTGCCGAGATAGACTGAGTCAAACGCGGCGGCACCCCGAGAAATATTGCATCATCTCCCCCGCGCACAGGGAGCGTCGCGCGCGCGATGTATTGCGCAGTATACGAACTGGACTCCATGATAATTACGAATATGCTAACACGATTAGTGTGTGGCAGGTATTTTTAACGCTATAATGATTTCAATTGGGACCTATTTTTGTCACAGGCTGTCCGCCGTAAGTCGCCCCATGCTATCCGCGGAGTTAGACGTAGCCCTACGCCAAAAATTATTATCTGGTATGTGTTTCTATGCACTTGAGTCCACGTAAAGAAATGAGAGAAACTCTTCAACTACAGAAATAGCTTCTGGGGCACTCTTGCAAGTAAAGGAAGCTCTGTGACCTTTAGCGTGAAGAGTGTGCGTATAAGAAAATAGCCGACAGCAGTCCTGTGAGATAGTTTGGGTGACGGTAATTTGAGAGAAGGATCACGATATTACTAAGACACGAATCTATGTATCTGCGAGAGTTCCTCTTCGCGCGTTCGTTGAAACCATTTACTATAAAGCACTCTCTCCCTGTCCCCAAAGTCAAACCGTCTATCAATCAATCAGAGACCGAGCAAAACCGGGAGAACAACAGCTGAACTAGTCGTAGGGACTCTTGCTCCAGCGGATATTGCACTTTATTCAAATTGCGCAGTAGAAGTATGTACCCAGTTCTTAAAATATCTTTAAAACAAAAATAAAATTGCATTTAACTCAATATACCGACTTTAAGGACTTGTCCCAGTCGCGGAGATACTGAATGAAATAAGAGGAGAATCATAGCCGACGATAGGGGGGGGAGGGGAGATCAATCTTGCCCCTTCAATAACTTTACTAGGGGGCAGTGCCCGCTCAATATTTTTTGCCCTGTTTAACTAAATAAGTTTGTTTTTTGCGCGTATGTCATTTTCGAAATGCGTGAGTGGAAATATTTTTACAGAGAAAAAATGCTTTCCCATATCGTATGCTGTGCTAATTGCAAAAAATAGATTTTTTCCCTTTATAGCAATGTATTATTCTTTATAAGATGGACCAAGCTCCAACTTATGAGATTATTTCCTAAAAAATAACCAAATACTGTTTTAAGCACGTCTTTTGTAAAAAAAGATCGTGCTTATAAGTTACCGGTTTGTCCGTCCGTCCCCAGGATATCTCTACAACTATTAGTCCGATTTGAAAAATTCTTTTTGTATTGGGAAGCCTGAAATATGCGAATGATGATCCTTCATTTCGTTTTTTTTTTTTTACGGTGTACAATTTCGCCGCTACAGGACGTAAATGCAGATGTCGAATTCAAAAATACGTTTTATTCCACATATTTGCTTCTAAACATCCGATCGAAAAAATTCTTTTATCTTTCGATTCCATTTATGTCGAAGAGTATTTCAGTTATAGTTACTTTTTCAAATTATGCATAGATTTTCCGCTAGGGGGCATAAAAGTAAATTACATTTTCCCCGATAACTCTTCTTCTAAAACTCCGTTTTGGAAAATTTCTTCTTCAGCGGATACACCTCTTAATGGAAATTATTTTGCATATAATTTCAAATTTTTGGTAAGTAATACTTTGGCCACCAGGGGGCGTAAGTGTTAATTTTTGCTTCTGATGTATTTGCCATAAAATCTGAGCTTCTAAAATATCGATTGAAAAAATTCTTTCGTGGACTGATGCCACTCACATCAATAAACCTTTTCGGAATATTTTCTTCTTAAAATATTCCACAGTTTCTCCGCCAGGGGGCGTAGATGTGCATTTTATTTTTGCCAATTCCTCTACTTTTAGGAGTCCGATTTGAAAAATTCCTTCTTTGTTAGATAGTGTTTTCAGTGTGACATGTTTTCATATAATTGCTAAAATGTCAAGTAATTCATAGACTTTCCGCTACGGAGCGAAAAGGTAAATTGCTTTCCTCCCTATATCTCTGCTTCTAAATCTCCGATTTGAAAAATTCTTTCTGCACCGGATACAGCTCCTGATGGGAAATCCTTTGCACATAATTTCTAATTTTTGGAAAAAATGGTTTGGCCACCAGGTGGCGTAAGTCTTAATTTTCGCTTCTGATGTATTTGCAGCAAAATATGAGCTCCTAAAATCCCGACTGCAAAAAAAAGTCGTTTGTTGACCGATACTACTCTTGTCGACAAACCTTTTAGGAACATTTTCTTCTTGAAATAATACTTGGTTTCTACGCCAGGGGGCGTAGATGTATGTCTTATTTTTGTCAATATCTCTACTTCTAGGAGTCCGATTTGAAAAATTCCTTCTTTGTTGGATAGTGTTTCCGATGCGAAATGCTTTTCCTATAAATTCAAAATTTTCAAGTAAATCATAGACTTTCCGCTAGGGAGCACAAAGGTAAATTGCGTTTTCTGCTTTATTTCTGCTTCTAAAACTCCGATTTGAAAAATTCTTCCTGAATCGCATACAAGACCTGATGAAAAATATTTTTCACATAATTTCTAATGTTTGGTAAAGAATGGTTTTGCCACTTAGGGGCATAAGTGTTAATTTCTGCTTCTGATGTATTTGTAGCAAAATCTGGGCTCCTGAAAACTCGACTAAATTTTTTTTTTCTTGGACCGATAGTGCTCATACGGAAAAACCTTTTGAGAATACTTTCTTGCTAAAATAATGCATGGTTTTCCCACCAGGGGACGTCAAGTCACGTCTTATTTTTGTCGATATCTCTGTTTCTAAGAGTCCGAAAAATTCTTTCTGTGTTGTTGTGCGTTTCCGGTGCGAAATGTTTCTCATATAAATTCATGTTTTTCTTAACGCACAAGTCTGCAACCAGAGGGCGTAAGCTCACGATTCCGTTTACAGCAATATCTGAGGGATTAAAAACCCGATTGAAAAACTTGTTTCTTCCGTCAGATACTATTGTTTTCCATACCGGTTCCATTGACTTTTGAATAGCTTTGATAAATTTAATTTGCGTCAGAACGGATTCAAAAGACATGCTTATTACAGCCGAAAATTCGGTGTCATCATTTTTTTCTTTCTTTCTTTCTTTTTTTTTTTTTTTGTTGGAGGTTCAACGACCACGGTGAGCAACTCAATGGGCTATAAGCAGTCGCACGTCCCTAATTTAGGGTCACTGGTTCCAGGGAAGGGAGAGAGCCTGTGTCGTAAGACAAACACAACATCCATGCCTCACCGGGATACGAACTCGGACCCCTTACGGATGGATGATCAGAGGCCATCGCTTAGGCCACTTTGCTGATTTGATAAGGAACTCTGTTGCCATTCCCGTTTTGTGTTTGACATGCTCTCGTGATACGTGGTAAATGTTTAAGACAATTATCAAAAATAAAATTAATAAATAAAAATATAGAAACGATTATTCTCTAGCGCCTGTATTTACCTATTTTTTGCGCTTCTTCTTCTTTGCTTGAGTAATTGCGCTAATTTTCCATTTTTGTATAAATGTTGGGAAATAAAATCTCTATTTTTATAAAATCACAAGCTGAATTATATTTTTTAAAATATTAATATTCAGCAAAAGAATGTTTCTGTTTCCTTGTTCATTGGCTGATGAGCAATTACAATTGTATTTTAAAATATGCGTCGAATCTCGTAGTTTATCTTTTGATCCCTTTTCTTCCCCTCCTGGCCATGGAAGAGACGTGCCCCCTCCCACGTCTGATCTCTTCACACCCCCGCAATAATTTGGTGAAGAAAACTCTTTTTACTCAAACAAAACAATTTCAATTCGCACGCGCGGGTAGGGGGAGCCTGGCCCCATGTCATTTTTTTTAGATGCTTTTATTTCGTGCCAAAAACAACTATCCCAAACAAAAAAAAATGCCACCCCGACAGAAAACTAAAAAAAGTTGAACGTTTTTCTTGCATGCAGTGCATATACACAGTCTTGTCAGAATAATATGACCACCTACCTAATAATTGGAATAACCACCCTTGGCGCGGATTACAGCGGCGAGACGGCGTGGCATTAACTCAATGAGGCCCTGGAAGGTTGCCCGAGGCACACGTGCCCATTCGGACTGCAGCAGAGCACGGAGGTCCCGGAGATGACGTGGTTGTGGGTCAGCACGTCGAATCTATCTATCCAAATAGTCCAACAAGTGTTCTATGGGATTGAGGTCGGGAGATTTTGCCAACCGAAGGAGGAGAACGGAGACGTCGCTGTCCTGTTCTCAGTCACGCACACAGTTAGCGACGTGGCACGGCGCACTGTGCTGCTGGTGGCCACTATCGCCACCAGGGTAAACGTCCAACTTGAAGGGAAGCATGTGGTCAGCGAAGATGGACGGGCAGCCATTGGCGTTCAGGGACCCATCCAGTGGTACCAGGTCATATCAGGAAAACATCCTCCAGACATGCACACTGTCACTACCGGCCTTTACTTGACCGTCAAGCGTGTCCTGGTGTTGGTTCTCATGTGTCTGACGCCGTATCCTCCACCGCCCGTCACGTCTGTGGAGTGGAAACCTGGATTCGTCGGAGAAGGCAACCTTTTCCCACTCTTCCACTGTCCAATGACGGTAGTCCCATGCGAACTGCAGGCGTCGTTGCCGATGGACCTGGGTTAACATGGGCGCCTGGACGCAGCGTCAACTCCGGAGACTCATGCGTAACAGGGTTCGCTCTACTATTATCGGGGACACGTACCTGGGTGCCACAGCGTTCATTTGCGTGGTCAGTTGCTGCACTGTTGTACGTCGATTGCCCTTTACCAGTCGACGCTCTCCTCCGGGTGTATGGCATTTGGGGCTACACAGTTATGACGTCAGGAGGTACTCATTGTGCCAGCGGTCTATTCTTGGTACACCCTTACTCCAGCACTTCGCGAACAGCCCACGAAGTCTGCTGTTTCGGAGATGCTTCCACTCTTGGCGTGGTAGCCGATGATCATTCCTTTTTGAACGACTGTCAAGTCACTACCTCTGCCCATTGTGATCACGTGACACACTGCGGCTTATCTGTCCTGGAGGGCCACTTATGACTCCGTGTGGTCGACCTTGTCACGTGCTATCTGTGACGCGCCTGCGCGGGTGCAATGTGATTCCGGGGGTGGTCATACTATTTTGATACGACCGTGTAATATTTATTCATTTACAAAGTTTGTTCTGTAGTGTGCCCTCTAGCCAACTATCTCCAAGCTGTACAGATATGTACATGAACAACAGATATCCACGAACGGTTCTTAATATTTAAGCAACTAGCTCAACTTCTCTACGGCTGTCGTTGCTAGTGCTGTCTTTTAACTCTACGTACGGCAATCATTTCATAACAGCGAAAGAAATATAAAAAAACAAAATAAGACAATACAATGCATCTTATCAACCATAGAGGCAACAAGAACGATGACACCGGATTTTCGGGTGTAATGCGCAAATTGAGTTTATATGAGAAACATTCAGCGGAAACGCTCTCCAACAAAGAAAGAATTTTTCAAATCGGACTCTTAGAAGCAGAGATATGGACAAATACAACATATGCCTCTACGTCCCTGGCGGGAAAACCATGCATTATTTTAGGAAGAAAGTAGTGTCAAAAGGTTTTTCGATGTGAGCGGTATAGGTCCAGGAAAAATACCAAAAATTGTTCGAGTTTTCAGCATCTCAGATTTTGCTGCAAATACATCAGAAGCAGAAATTAATTAAAACTTATGCCCCGTGGTGGTGGCGGCCAAACCGTTCTTTACCAAATATTAGAAATTAATACAGACATTTAACGTGGACCAGGAATATCAAAGATCTTCGCTTTTTCCACGTTTATAAGTGAGTCACGGGAAAATTCTCATTGGCCGCCACTGGGAGTCGAACCCAGGGTCTTCCAGTTACGCGACGGATATGCTTCCGCTACACCGGCGCGTAACTGGAAGACCCTGGGTTCGACTCCCGGTGGCGGCCAATGAGAATTTTCCCGTGACTCACTTATAAACGTGGAAAGAGCGAAGATATTTGTTTGATGTTCTTGGTCCACGTTAAATGTCTGTATTAATTATTCATTCGCCTTCTATTTATTTCTTCAGTTGCTGCTTATCATCTTTGGCGAATCCCCAGCATTGTGCGGGGCTCCAAGAAGCAACCTGCCAAATTGGCTTGGCAGTTAGCGTGTGTGAGTCTGGAGGAATTCGAGGCCGCTGTGGAAGCATATCCGGCGCGTAACTGGAAGATCCTGGGCTCGACTCCCGGTGGCGGCCAATGAGAATTTTCCCGTGACTCACTTATAAACGTGGAAAGAGCGAAGATATTTGTTTGATGTTCTTGGTCCACGTTAAATGTCTGTATTAATTATTCATTCGCCTTCTATTTATTTCTTCAGTTGCTGCTTATCATCTTTGGCGAATCCCCAGCATTGTGCGGGGCTCCAAGAAGCAACCTGCCAAATTGGCTTGGCAGTTAGCGTGTGTGAGTCTGGAGGAATTCGAGGCCGCTGTGGAAGCATATCCGGCGCGTAACTGGAAGATCCTGGGCTCGACTCCCGGTGGCGGCCAATGAGAATTTTCCCGTGACTCACTTATAAACGTGGAAAGAGCGAAGATATTTGTTTGATGTTCTTGGTCCACGTTAAATGTCTGTATTAATTATTCATTCGCCTTCTATTTATTTCTTCAGTTGCTGCTTATCATCTTTGGCGAATCCCCAGCATTGTGCGGGGCTCCAAGAAGCAACCTGCCAAATTGGCTTGGCAGTTAGCGTGTGTGAGTCTGGAGGAATTCGAGGCCGCTGTGGAAGCATATCCGGCGCGTAACTGGAAGATCCTGGGCTCGGCTCCCGGTGGCGGCCAATGAGAATTTTCCCGTGACTCACTTATAAACGTGGAAAGAGCGAAGATATTTGTTTGATGTTCTTGGTCCACGTTAAATGTCTGTATTAATTATTCATTCGCCTTCTATTTATTTCTTCAGTTGCTGCTTATCATCTTTGGCGAATCCCCAGCATTGTGCGGGGCTCCAAGAAGCAACCTGCCAAATTAGTTTGGCAGTTAGCGTGTGTGAGTCTGGAGGAATTCGAGGCCGCTGTGGAAGCATATCCGGCGCGTAACTGGAAGACCCTGGGTTCGACTCCCGGTGGCGGCCAATGAGAATTTTTCCGTGACTCACTTATAAACGTGGAAATAGCGAAGATCTTTGTTTGATATTAGAAATTATATGAGAAGTATTTTCTATCAGGAGCTGCATGCGATACAAGAAGAATTTTTCAAATCGGAGTTTTAGAGGCAGAAATAACGCAGAAAACGTAATTTACCTCGGCGCCCCCTAGCGGAAAGTCTATGATTTAATTGAAAATTTTGAAATTACATGAGGGACATGTCACACTGGAAACTTTATCCAATAAAGAAAGAACTTTTCAAATCGGAACATTAGAAGCACAGATATTGACAAAAATAAGATGTACATCTACACCTTCGACCAAAGAAACCATGCAATATTTTAAGAAGAAAATATTCCGAAAAGGTTTATCGACGTGAGTGGCATCGTTTCACAAAAGAATTTTTTCAATCAGAATGGCAAATACATCAGAAGCAAAAATTAACGCTTACGCCGCCTGGTGGCCAAAGTATTCTTTACCAAAGTTTTAGAAGATATATCGGTGAAAACGTAATTTACTTTTACGCCCCCTAGTGGAAAAATCGATGCGTAACTTGAAAAAGTAACTATACCTTAAATACTCTTCGGCATAAATGAAATCGAAAGATAAAAGAATTTTTTTCAATTGGATGTTTAGAAGCATATATATGGAATAAAATGTATTTTGAATTCGACATCATCTGCCTTTACGCCCTCTGGTGGTGAAATTGTACATCGTGAAAAAAAAAGACATAAAGGATCATCATTTGCATATTTGAAGCTTCCCAATGCAAAAAGAATTTTTTTTAAATCGGACTAATAGTTGCAGAGATATCGTGTCTACAGACGGGCGGACGGACCGATAACATAAGTACGATTTTTTTTTACAAAAGACGTGCTGAAAAACAAGGTATTTGAGGGTGATTTTTTTTCAAAAACTAGTTAGTAAAATCCTCCAATGCATTGATTATGATACGCTTTCCAACATACCAGAAATCAATACACAAGTTATGAGGATAATGGCTGTGGAATAAATCTCGCTCCTGTGCCCTGACCTTTGGCCCTATTTCGATGATAGTCAACAGAACCGGTTCAGTACATCTCCGAAATAACATGATAAAGTTTTGTCGCAATCGAAGCATTTTTACGTAAGTTATGACTCATAAGAGCAATGGAATAGATCCCGCTCTTATGTCTTGACCTTTGACCCCATTTCACCCATTTTCAAGAGGGTTTGTCCCCAGGGGGCCCCTACCACATACTAAAATTTTTTCGAAATCCAACCATTTTTACGCGAGTTATCGTGCTGACGGACGGACAGACATTCAGACGGACAAAGCTGGAGCCTATACGCTTCTTCAACCTACAGTTGCAAAGCGTAAACTACAGCAGAAATACAAAGGATTCGCTATAAATGCCAGAGTTAATTTAACAACTGTAAGGTGTTTAAAATGATCTGTTTCTTTTTAATCGAAATTTAAAGAATCACACATGTTCTTCTTAGTGTGATAATAGTGATTTAATTAAAAAATAGAGATAGTAACCTGGTACTATTTGCAGATAATTTATGCTCTGCATCTTGCTCATGCCTAAGTGGGTGTGAAAAAAAAACGGGTCATTTAAGAGTATGCATTGATTTACGTACTACACATTCGCGTCCCTAGCAATCACACCGAACCACAGTACAGTACAGTACATCCTTAAGTGGAATTAAATCAGAACAACAAACATTAAGGTTTACTAATTCCTGAAATTTAGCGGTACGGTGGTAGGTGCGTTAATGAATGTTATTAACGTAGAGCCAATGAAAGAAGATATGTTAGTCATAAAAGTAAATACACTGCCTGGTAGAGAAAATGCCACACCATGAAGGAATACTCGAAAACAGACCAAACAGCACACATAAATAGCTAAGTAGGTTCTGAACAAATGATTTAATGGTCACATACACGCTAGGATCCAGTGGCCGAATATACAGGACGATCAATAAGGATCCTGTGTGACCCCCATTTTGGGATATACAGCGTGGAATCCGACGTGGCAGTGAGGCAATGAGAGTCCGAATAGAGTCGTGGACCATCTGGTGTTGATTCGAGTCCACAGTTCATCTTCATTTTGCGTGATTGGGAGGGTACTCAACCGACGTCCAATCGTGTCCTTCAGATGCTCGATGGGTGAGAGGTCGGGAGATCGCGCTGGCCACGGAAGCATCCGCACACCTTGTAAAGCATTCAGGCTGATCCGAGAGGTATGTGGCAGGGCGTTATGCTGTTGATAAACGGCGTTTGAAATGCTCTCCAGATGGTAGGGCCACGGGCCGCAGCACCTCGTCAACATAGAGACGTGCCGTCAGTGTGCCCGTAATACGGACCAGCGGTGAGCGGCTGTTGGTGCTGATAGCACCCCACACCGTGATTCCACGTTGCCGGACCGTGTGGCGTTCCACAGTGGCGGAGGAATCCGACCGTTGGCCACGTCGCTTCCAGACTCACACGGCGATCATCCGTGGTGAGACAGAACCGCGATACGTCGAGGAACACTCACTGTTCCATTTGGTACCCAACGCAGCTCTTTGTACACCACGCCAAGCGGTGACGACGATGGCTCGCTGTTAAGGGTAGCCTTCGCAACGGACAGCTAGACAGTAAACCAGACGTTGCCAATCGGCACGACACTATCCGAGGGAATATCGGAGCATCCAAGCATCCCCGTACACTCCGCAAAATGTCACCCGTTGTGCCCTGTGGGTCAGCTGCTGCATGACATCGGTTGCGACGATCAGTGCACTCGGAGTCCGTCACCGTGCTTCGGTCCCCCAATGACGTTGCACAGATCCTTCCTGCGACCACTGTCTACAAATCCGACCGACGGCTGTGGCATCACGTTGCGTTTCTTTCGCAATACGACGCAAGGACCATCCGATCGTACGAAGGCCTACGATGACACCCCTCGGAACTCATCCGTTTGACGAAATCGCGTACGACGACGTCTAAACGGCATTGGCACCCCTTGTTCGTTCTCCAGACACGGATGCAGCAGAAACACTCATTTCTCACCTCCGTGACATCGTCTCTACTGATTGCACCACAGGCTGGTTGTCCGCTTATATCCCGCTCGCCTTTCATGCGATTGGCCTGCAAATGCAATCATTTGCATAACTTGTACGTGTGCACCCACACTGCAATTTGCATGGCGTTCCGTTCACGTCTTCGTGGTGTGGCATTTTCTCTGTCAGGCAGTGTATTGGCTGTGGCAACAGCACATATTTCGACTCTTTAATTTTACAAAATAATATATATTTTTATACTTGTAAATTATTCAGATTCAGACGAACGTAAGAAACGACCCTGACACCAATGGAATGCGATGTAGCTACAAAAGTCCATCTGCGCATGCGCAAGCTGAAGTGGCCTCAAGATTGAAAGAAAAGCTGAATCGCAAGTGCGTTAGTGAAAGGGATTGGTAACTTTTGGTGCGGGGCAGAGGTAGGGAAACTTTTCATGTTTGAAGGCCGCGTTAAGTTAGCTGGAATCTTACAAGGCCGTGTTCATGAAACTTCAATTAGATGTACACTGAAGAGCAATTGAATTAGAGACAGCTGGCGTTATGCAAATGGGGCGCTGTGGGCGGCCCTGTAAACGGAAACGACATGACTTATGCAGCGATCCGACAATATAAGGAGTGATGCGACGGGAATCAGTAAGAGTTGGACGCAGTATGGGTAAGACTAAGTGCATTTGATCGTGGGCAAACGACATGACGTATGCAGCGATCCGACAATATAAGGAGTGATGCGACGGGAATCAGTAAGAGTCGGACGCAGTATATGTAAGACTAAATGCATTTGATCGTGGGCAAACGACATGACTTATGCAACGATCCGACAATATAAGGAGTGATGCGACGGGAATCAGTAAGAGTCGGACGCAGTATGGGTAAGACTAAGTGCATTTGATCGTGGGCAAATTGTCGGGGCCCGACCAATGGGTTACTTCAGCTCGGAGGTTGTGCAGGCACTGGGATTTTCACGAGCCACTGTGTCACGGGTGCACCGTGATTACATCGAATCCGGTAAAACCATCCCTGCAAGGGCCAACTGTCGTAGAGAAGAGCGTGTGGATGAGCGGGGTCATCGTCGGCTAGCTCGCATTGTAACAGCGGATAGACGGGCCACAGTGCAAGAAATCACTCGGCAATTTAACGCTGGTGCACAAAAACGTGTAAGCAGCCACACCATCCAGAACCATCTCCTCGCTATGGGGTACAGAAGCCATCGTCCCACGAGGGTACCGCTGCTGACCGCACATCACAGGGTACAAAGATTACCATGGGAGCCGGAACATCGCCACTGGACCCTAGACATGTGGAAAAATGTTGCTTGGACTGATGAGTCGAGATTCACGTTGGTACATGCGGATGGAAGGATACGAGTACGGCGCAAACCGCATGAAGCGATGAATCCTTCTTGCCAGCAGGGTACTCTTCAAGCTGGTGGGGGTGGTATTCTCGTCTGGGGACTGTTTACGTGGAGTGAAATGGGACCCTTGGTACGTGTGACATCGTCCCTCACAGGTCAACGTTATCGGGATATCCTGGACGACCATTTGCTCCCGTTTGTGAGTCTTCAACATCCCACTGGGGACCTCATCCTGCAACAAGACAATGCACCGTGCCATAGCTCCCGAATTGTATCCGAATGGTTGGATGAACACTCCACCGACGTGACTTCGCTTCCTTGGCCAGCTAGGTCACTTGACGTCAATCCCATCGAGCAGATCTGGGATGCCAGCGAGAGAGATGTTCGAGGCTCTTACCCTCCCCCTCCATCAAATCTTCGTTAACTGTGGGAGCTTGTTCATAGGTCGTGGATCCGTATGACTTCCCAACGCTTCCGGTGTCTTGTCGAGTCCACGCTGAGACGAATTGCCGCCGTCATCAGGAAAAAAAGGTGGTGCTACACTTTACTAGACAGGTATCTCTAATTCAATTGCTCTTCAGTGTATATATATATACTATATTGACAAAAGTCACCGGACAACTAGAAGAGAAACACAACATAGCATTTATTGACATACATTAGTACGGTGTCGGTCCACCTTTGGCCTTAATGCATGCACTGACCCTTCGAGACAAGCTTTCGACAAGGTTTTGGAACACACCGATGGATATGCGCTTCCATTCAGTACATAATGCTGCCGTTAACTGTTGCTTAGTAGTAGGCCTTAGTTCCAAACTTCTTATCCGGCGATCTAATTCGTCCCATAGGTGCTCTGTGGGATTGAGATTAGGGCTCTGTGCTGTCCAGTCCACGATAATGGCTGTGGAATAAATATCGCTCCTGTGCCCTGACCTTTGACCCCATTTCGATGTTATTCAACTGAACCGGTTCAGTGTACCCCCAGAACAACATAAGGTTTTGTCGCAATCGAAGCATTTTTACGTAAGTTATGACGCATAAGGTCGATGGAATGGATCCCACTCCTATGTCCTGATCTTTGACCCCATTTCACCCATTTTCAATAGGGTTCGTCCTCAGGTTGTCCCCTACCAGATACTAAAATTTCATCGAAATCAAACCATTTTTACGCGAGTTATCGTGCGGACAGGGAGACAGACGGACAAAGCTGGAGCATATACGCTTCTTCAACCTACGGTTGGAAAGTTTAAAAAATACTACACGCAAAGGGCAAAACTGCGATTCTAATCTCAAAACATAACTAAATTTACTGTTCATAGCCATTTAGCAGTAACTCAGCGTCCAGTTATGCTGAAGCTCAACTTCGAAGAGACTTTATTTGGGCATTTTTTAACCAGGTTTACTTTTATTGCTTGACTCAGTGATTAAAGTATAAATAAAAATGGAATGTAATCAGAGATTGTGTGAGCTGCCTTCCTTTATTGCACTGGATCTCGTCTGACTTATTGCTTATGTGGGTACATGTTTCCCGTCTCAAGAATGAAGTCAGTCAATTGATAATTCATATCACGTATTTTTCATCAATGCTTTGAAAAACGTGACCGGACTCGCCCATCTTTTAAGACACCAAGTCATCTTTTATAAAAGAAAAAAAAAAGGAACGAAAAAATAGTAAAGAAAAACTGGAAAAAAGATAAGAAAGGAAATGAGAAGATATAAAAGAAAAGGATGAAAGAAGAATAAAAACAAACGAGAAGAATAATGAAGTCGAAACATTTTTACTTTTCAATGGCAAACATCACCTCTTTTATAATCTTCATTTCACTTGTCAGAAACAAACGCTCCCAGAAGTCGTGGTTTTGAGTAATGATTCTGATGTATTATGCTTACTGCGTAATGACTTCAACATAATTATGCATCACTGTAGCGTCTCCTGTGGACAAACATACATTTTCTGATAATTTATGTGCCATGTTATTTAGTTAAGGAGCACGGTAATTAAAAGAACTACAGATTTTATTGATTGATATGACATACTTAATTTATAAACCAATGAAAACAAAATCACTTAGATACAAATCAATTCCTATCCTTTCTGAAAGAACTTGGATAAATCCCTCCGGTAACGGGCATTTCGAGTTTTGACTGTAAAAATTCAACGGAAACAATGTCAGCTCCGTAAAATAAATTACTAATGCAACGAAGAACACACACATATTGTGACCAGCACGTCCTTATGCAAATCGAAATAACTGCCGGTAAACGACGGTGCGTGTGAAGATCCTGAAACTGCATAAATAACATATACTATATTGACAAAAGTCACCGGACACCCTTCAAAAGCAAATGAACGGATCCGCTGCGTCATTAAGATGCGCGGTACATCTACAAACGGTATCAAAACAAGCCTGCAGCTGACCGCGATCATATCTCACTGTGAGGTTGAGTGAAAATGTCGCTGAACTGCCTTTGAGAAAGGAAAGATTGTTGGGTGTTATATTAGTGGGTTGTCCATAAGAGAATAATACAAGCCTGCAGCTGACCGCGATCATATTGCACTGTGAGGTTGAGTGAAAATATCGCTGAACTGACTTTAAGAAAGGAAAGATTGTTGGGTGTTATATTAGTGGGTTGTCCAAAAGAGAATAATACAAGCCTGCAGCTGACCGCGATCATATCGCACTGTGAGGTTGAGGGAAAATGTCGCTGAACTGACTTTGAGAAAGGAAAGATTGTTGGGTGTTATATTAGTGGGTTGTCCATAAGAGAATAATACAAGCCTGCAGCTGACCGCGATCATATTTCACTGTGAGGTTGAGTGAAAATGTCGCTGAACTGCCTTTGAGAAAGGAAAGATTGTTGGGTGTTATATTAGTGGGTTGTCCATAAGAGAATAATACAAGCCTGCAGCTGACCGCGAGCATATCGCACTGTGAGTTTGAGTAAAAATGTCGCTGAACTGCCTTTGAGAAAGGAAAGATTGTTGGGTGTTACATTAGTGGGTTGTCCATAAGAGAAACCGAGAGGTGTTTAAACATACCCAAGTCAACTGTTTTGGATGTACTGAATAAGTGGAAGCCATATTGCGTGCCTGAAGCAGCAAAACGTACCGACAGACCAAAGAAAATCAGTGATGGAGGACATCGCGGCGGGAGATAACTGAATTCGAGAAAGGAAAGATTGTTGGGTGTTATATTACTGGGTTGTCCATAAGAGAATAATACAAGCCTGCAGCTGACCGCGATCATATCGCACTATGAGGTTGAGTGAAAATGTCGCTGAACTGACTTTGAGAAAGGAAAGATTGTTGGGTGTTATATTAGTGGGTTGTCCATAAGAGAATAATACAAGCCTGCAGCTGACCGCGATCATATCGCACTGTGAGGTTGAGTGAAAATGTCGCTGAACTGACTTTGAGAAAGCAAAGATTGTTGGGTGTTATATTAGTGGGTTGTCCATAAGAGAATAATACAAGCCTGCAGCTGACCGCGATCATATCGCACTGTGAGGTTGAGTGAAAATATCGCTGAACTGACTTTGAGAAAGGAAAGATTGTTGGGTGTTATATTAGTGGGTTGTCCATAAGAGAATAATACAAGCCTGCAGCTGACCGTGATCATATCGCACTGTGAGGTTGAGTGAAAATGTCGCTGAACTGCCTTTGAGAAAGGAAAGATTGTTGGGTGTTATATTAGTGGGTTGTCCATAAGAGAATAATACAAGCCTGCAGCTGACCGCGATCATATCGCACTGTGTAGTTGAGTGAAAATGTCGCTGAACTGACTTTGAGAAAGGAAAGTATGTTGGGTGTTATATTAGTGGGTTGTCCATAAGAGAATAATACAAGCCTGCAGCTGACCGCGATCATATCGCACTGTGAGTTTGAGTAAAAATGTCGCTGAACTGCCTTTGAGAAAGGAAAGATTGTTGGGTGTTATATTAGTGGGTTTTCCATAAGAGAAACCGAGAGGTGTTTAAACATACCCAAGTCAACTGTTTTGGATGTACTGAATAAGTGGAAGCCATATTGCGTGCCTGAAGCAGCAAAACGTACCGACAGACCAAAGAAAATCAGTGATGGAGGACATCGCGGCGAGAGATAACTGAATTCGAGAAAGGAAAGATTGTTGGGTGTTATATTAGTGGGTTGTGCATAAGAGAATAATACAAGCCTGCAGCTGACCGCGATCATATCGCACTGTGAGGTTGAGTGAAAATGTCGCTGAACTGACTTTGAGAAAGGAAAGATTGTTGGGTGTTATATTAGTGGGTTGTCCATAAGAGAATAATACAAGCCTGCAGCTGACCGCGATCATATCGCACTGTGAGGTTGAGTGAAAATGTCGCTGAACTGACTTTGAGAAAGGAAAGATTGTTGGGTGTTATATTAGTGGGTTGTCCATAAGAGAATAATACAAGCCTGCAGCTGACCGCGATCATATCGCACTGTGAGTTTGAGTAAAAATGTCGCTGAACTGCCTTTGAGAAAGGAAAGATTGTTGGGTGTTATATTAGTGGGTTGTCCATAAGAGAAACCGAGAGGTGTTTAAACATACCCAAGTCAACTGTTTTGGATGTACTGAATAAGTGGAAGCCATATTGCGTGCCTGAAGCAGCAAAACGTACCGACAGACCAAAGAAAATCAGTGATGGAGGACATCGCGGCGGGAGATAACTGAATTCGAGAAAGGAAAGATTGTTGGGTGTTATATTAGTGGGTTGTCCATAAGAGAATAATACAAGCCTGCAGCTGACCGCGATCATATCGCACTATGAGGTTGAGTGAAAATGTCGCTGAACTGACTTTGAGAAAGGAAAGATTGTTGGGTGTTATATTAGTGGGTTGTCCATAAGAGAATAATACAAGCCTGCAGCTGACCGCGATCATATCGCACTGTGAGGTTGAGTGAAAATGTCGCTGAACTGACTTTGAGAAAGGAAAGATTGTTGGGTGTTATATTAGTGGGTTGTCCATAAGAGAATAATACAAGCCTGCAGCTGACCGCGATCATATCGCACTGTGAGGTTGAGTGAAAATGTCGCTGAACTGACTTTGAGAAAGGAAAGATTGTTGGGTGTTATATTAGTGGGTTGTCCATAAGAGAATAATACAAGCCTGCAGCTGACCGCGATCATATCGCACTGTGAGGTTGAGTGAAAATGTCGCTGAACTGACTTTGAGAAAGGAAAGATTGTTGGGTGTTATATTAGTGGGTTGTCCATAAGAGAATAATACAAGCCTGCAGCTGACCGCGATCATATCGCACTGTGAGGTTGAGTGAAAATGTCGCTGAACTGACTTTGAGAAAGCAAAGATTGTTGGGTGTTATATTAGTGGGTTGTCCATAAGAGAATAATACAAGCCTGCAGCTGACCGCGATCATATCGCACTGTGAGGTTGAGTGAAAATATCGCTGAACTGACTTTGAGAAAAGAAAGATTGTTGGGTGTTATATTAGTGGGTTGTCCATAAGAGAATAATACAAGCCTGCAGCTGACCGCGATCATATCGCACTGTGAGGTTGAGTGAAAATGTCGCTGAACTGACTTTGAGAAAGGAAAGATTGTTGGGTGTTATATTAGTGGGTTGTCCATAAGAGAATAATACAAGCCTGCAGCTGACCGCGATCATATCGCACTCTGTGGTTGAGTGAAAATGTCGCTGAACTGACTTTGAGAAAGGAAAGATTGTTGGGTGTTATATTAGTGGGTTGTCCATAAGAGAATAATACAAGCCTGCAGCTGACCGCGATCATATCGCACTGTAAGTTTGAGTAAAAATGTCGCTGAACTGCCTTTGAGAAAGGAAAGATTGTTGGGTGTTATATTAGTGGGTTTTCCATAAGAGAAACCGAGAGGTGTTTAAACATACCCAAGTCAACTGTTTTGGATGTACTGAATAAGTGGAAGCCATATTGCGTGCCTGAAGCAGCAAAACGTACCGACAGACCAAAGAAAATCAGTGATGGAGGACATCGCGGCGAGAGATAACTGAATTCGAGAAAGGAAAGTTTGTTGGGTGTTATATTAGTGGGTTGTCCATAAGAGAAACCGAGAGGCGTTTAAACATACCCAAGTCAACTGTTTTGGATGTACTGAATAAGTGGAAGCCACATTGCGTGCCTGAAGCAGCAAAACGTACCGACAGACCAAAGAAAATCAGTGATGACGAACGTCGTTGCTGAATGGGTGGGGCCCCATCGTGCTGGAACCACATTGCACGGCGCAGCTAATGAGGGACCTGTTGTTCGTTCAAAAGCTCTGGCAAGACGTCCTCCAGAAATATCCGGTAACTCCTTCCGTCCAGGCGAGGTGGCATGAGGTATGGGCCAATTAAGTTGTCCCCGACAATGCCGGCCCAAACATTAACAGCAAAACTGTTTTGTGCTGCACGTGGTCGTACAGCATGGAGGTTCTTCACAGCCCATACATGCGCGTTATGTGCATTGAAGCAACCTTCCCGTGTAAAGCACGTTTCTTCTGTGAGCAGCACAGAAGCAGGAAATTGGGGTTCTGCTGCACTCTTCTGCAAGTACCATTGCGCAAATGCAATGCTCTGAGGGTAATCCACAGGGCTTAGTGTCTAAACGCGCTGCACATGATATGGATGCAATTGGTCTTCGTGCACAACTCTCCATACGGTGGATTGGGACAGACCGAGCCGATGGGCAATTGCTCGTGTGTTGGCACTTGGAGTGTCTGCTGCACGACTTAACACATCCTCTTCGATGGCAGGAGTGCGTACCCATCGTTCCCGACATCTGGCAGGCCCCTGGAAAGAACCACTGGCGCATAACCTCTGACGCAGCGGTGCAAATACTTGGTGGTTTGGCACTCGTCTCATCGGGTACCGTTACTGGTAACAGTCGCACGGCGGCTCGTCCGTTGCAGTCCGCTGCTCCGTATGCGAGGTGCATATCAGCCATTTCGGCGTTCGTGAACTCAGCCATCCTACTACCTCTGCTGGCGGTTTACAAATGATGGTATCATGAAAGAACGTATGAGCAGTCTCGCGGCCGAACAACGCCATCTACCGCATGAAGACGGAGTTTCTGACCCTGCATTGCTATGTGATCCCGATTTGCCTTTGTGCAACCTACCCCTCCTAGAAGTTTGAACACGCTTATCTGAATCACCCTCTAGATACTGCTCTGTGAACGTCACCGGCACCACCGTTCGGTCTCTAGGCGCACTCATTTCTCTAGGCTGGGAGTGGTTATAATGTAATGGATCATTGGTGTAGACATATGTATTAGGTGTGCAACTTAATTCTCGGCCCCTAACCGCAAGCGATCAGAGAACGTCGCCAAATGCAAATAGTTGTGTGCGATAATGGCTGATTGTAGTGCCATCCAACAGCTTTCCAGGCAACCGTAACCGCTCACAGCTGTAGTGACAGAAGGGACGAAAGTTGGCAATGTCGTTCGAGAAGCAACATTTGAGGCACTGCCTCCTCGTCGCGTTTCAGATGAAAAAAGTGCCGCGGAAGCCCAGCAAATGATCTGTGATGCTTTGGGTGAGGCTGCTGTGTCCTACAGTACGTGTAAGAAGTGGTTCCAGCGGTTTAAGCAGGGAAATTTCGATCTCCGCGATGCAGAACGTCCGGGACATCCACAGAAAGTAGACGATGAGGAACTGGAACAACTGTTGGACGCGGATCCCTGTCGCACACAGTCAGAGCTCGCCGAGGAACTCGGAGTAACACGGCAAGCCATTTCAAAGCGCCTGCACAAGCTTGGAGGGATTCACAGGGAGAGCCGTTGGGTGCCCCACCAATTCACAACTGCGAACAAGTCTAGGCGCTACGATGTTGCTGTGTCCTTTCTCTCCAGATTCAAGAAGAAGGATTTCCTCCACAAGGTTTTGACATGTGATGAGAAGTGGATCCTCTACGACAATCCTAAGTGGCGCAAATCGTTTGTTTATCCAGGTCAGATTACCACCAGTACCGCCAAACCGAATATCCATGCCAGGAAGTTGTTGCTGTGCATATGGTGGGATCAGTGCGGTGTCGTACACTATGAGTTGCTCAAACCTGATTAAACTATCAATGCTGAGCGTTATTGTCAGGAACTCATTCGTGTGAGTGACGCGATGAAGGCGAAAAGGCCATACACCGGCAAGGGCAGAAGGTCTGTCCTGTTGCTTCAGGATAACGCGTGTCCTCACACCGCGGAAACGACTTTAAACACGATCACCGACCTGGGATGGGAGATTTTGTCTCACCCGGCGTATTCTCCAGACTTCTCCCAGTCGGATTATGACCTCTTTCGCCCCCTGCAACATCAACTGAGTGATACGCACTTCACTTCTGTCGAGGAGGTCCACACAAGTATTGATGACTTTATCAACTCGAAACAGCCCTCTTTTTCCCGCAGTGGCATTCGGCAGCTCCCTGACCGATGGCTCAAATGTATCCAACACGACGGGCATTACTTCCCTGATTAGGTACGTATTCGATTTGTTATATTTTTCTGTCGACGTGTCGTGCCTGTGGCCGAGAATTAAGTAGCACACCAAATATATACTGCTTAACAAAACAAGGTTTACGTCAAATAAAACTGCTACTGTTTGCACAGCTTTTACTGTTTAGGAGTTTGGCCCTTCTGTACCGCATGAAACCGACCGAATTGGCTGGCAGTTACGGTTTGCAGGCACAGTAATGGTTGAATAGCCCCTAAAGAATTCAACAATGTAAACGACATGATTATTTTTCATCGTCCGGCAAACTACAATGCAAACGACATGATGGCCGCCACCGGTGGTGCAGCGGTCTAAGCGATGTCCTCTGATCATTCGCCCGAAAAGGTTCCGGGTTTGAATCCCGGTGAGGCATGAATGTTGTGTTTGTGTTACGGCACTGACTCTCTTCCTTCCCTGGAGCAAATTACCCTGAATTAGGGCAGAGCGACTGCATGCTTATAGCCCATCGAGTTGCTCCTCTTGAGTTGGACGGACTGAAGAAAGAGCTGAAACTTCGCCTTCACTTCTAAATGTGTGCAACAAACATTTTGAAAAAAAAAACGCGAATTTTAGGGTGCCAAGCTCTCCGAACTGACGAAACACATTATTAATATAAGCAAATTTTGTAAACGGACAAACGACAAAGCATCGCGCAAAGGAAAACAAATACTGGTCCTAAAGTTCCAATTTCAATACAAATTTGGAAGATGTGAATTCGTTCATTGGTGTAAATATGACATGGATGTTAAGTCAGAAAAATCTTCCAAATTTGTATTGTACAATGGTGTAATGCCGTATTTCATTTATTGATATTCTGCGCCTCCGAGAAATCACGGGGGATAAATTCAAAACCTCCAGATTCTCTATACACTATATTGACAAAAGTCACCGGACACCTAGAAGAAAAACACAACGTAGCATTTATTGACATACATTAATACGATGTCGGTCCACCTTTGGCCTTAATGCATGCACTGAATCTTCGAGACATGCTTTCGACAAGGTTTTGGAATACAGCGATAGGTATGCGCTTCCATTCAGTACATAATGCTACCGCTAACTGTTGATTAGTAGTAAGCCTTGCTTTCAAATTTCTTATGCGGCGCTCTAATTCATCACATATGGGATTAAGATCAGGACTCTGTGCTGGCCAGTCCACACACGATACGGAATTATCGTCAAACCACGTAGTAACAGTTTTTGCTTTACGGCTCGGTGCATTATCCTGCTGGTACCAACAAGGCTCGGTTCCATAGTATTGCCACAGAGTTGGTAGGGCATAATTGTCCAGAATATCGAAGGTAGATGTGCTGGTTAACAGGTTTGTCCACGATAACCGATGGGCCGGGACCATACCACGAAAAAACAACACCCCCACACTAGTACACTACCAGCTGCAAACTTGTTTGTAACAACAGTACACTGTGGTAAATAGCGTTCCCCCGGTTACCGCCATACCCACACACGGCCATCAGACTGACGGAACGTGTATCTGGATTCATCAGTCCATAGGACCCTTTTCCATTGATCTACGGTCCATGATAAATTTTCTTTACACCATGCTAAACGACGCGTAGCATTCCGAGTGGAGATGAAAGGCTTATGAGCAGCCGCACGACCACGGTAACCCATGGAATGAAATTCTCTGCGAATGGTACGTGCAGATACCGAGGTTCCAGCATTTTTACTCACCTGTACACTGAGGTCTTGTTCAGTACTCCGTCGATTAGCTGTAACGACTTTCCTGAGGCTTCGACGTCCTCTATCACCGATTTTCTTTGGTCTACCGGTACGTTTTGCTGGTTCAGGCACGCCATGTGTCTTCCAGTTATTCAGTATATCCAAAACAGTTGACTTGGATATGTTTAAACGTCTCTCGGTTTCTCTTATGGGCAACCCGCTAATACATGTATTACGTGGATTGGCGTAAAGGTTGGTGAGAGGAAACAAGCTGAATATTTTTAATTTATTACTTCGCATAAAACTCACTTGGAGATATAAAATTTAATCCACTTCAGTTGGACTCGTATATATTTTTTTAATATAGATAAAAGAGGGTGTGTAAATCATAGCGCTGACAAAACAAACCTTTTGGTATCTCAAGATGTATTCGTGTTTGGTCGAAAAACATTATCATAATGTGTGAATAAGATTCTTAATACCATGTACAATTAGAATATCAGTATATTCTTTTGAAACAGCGTGGTGTTTATATGTCCATAAAGTATCTACATCATAGTCTTCCCTTCAGCTTAAATTAATTTTAATGCAAATATCCTAGGTAGAATTTCAATAAATGGCAATGCATTAGAATAGAATCATAATTCACTTCGCGAAGAGAGTGTTTATCTTAAATCGCTTCCTTTTTAATGGGTAACTGTGGTCGTGTGGTTTTGACCTTAACACAAGAAAAAGCGCTAAAGGCAATTTGTTTCAATGCGTTGAAGGAAGTCACCGCAGTTTCAGCGAATTGGAATCACTCCTTTAATTTATACAGTAAGCTCGAGGAAAATCTCCCTTTCAGCAGAAGTCCTTAACAGAGAAAAATAAAATGGAAGAAGAATTAATTTCACGGTAGGCATTTTCACGAACGGCCAAGTGTTATGAAATATTTATGAAGAGTTGCGTAGCTGTTTCAGTATTTTATATCAGAATGGTTCGATAATGTCCAGTTGTTCACATATCAAACTTAATATGTTATCAATCAACTCTAATATGCAAAAGCGAAGATCTAAAAATACACGATGTCGTTGCACAATAACCCAATTATTATTAAAAGGAAATAATCAATGATGAAACATACGGAGCATTTTAACAGACAGATTTTTTTGCTCGGAAATTCATGATTCATTGATCCATTTGAAGTTCCCGTACCTCCGGCTGCGACAACCACGTACTAATAATACACTGCTGGCCACCCAAAATGCAACACCAAGACGAAAACATCCGATTGGCCTGAAATTCGCAGCATGCGTCGCCCGCGAGAGGACATACAAACGATTAGCATTGCAGGGCATATGCAAATAATGTGCGCCTGGCACGCCACCGAGAAACACTATGAGAAGGGTGCACAGAAGGCGGGGTGTAAGTAGTGGAAGTGTGTTGTGCTGCCGGACCTGTGCGTGGGAAGCTTCCTGATGCCTCGTCGCAGAATACGGCAGTCATTCCAGCACGTTTCGGAGTTCGACAGAGGACGAATAGTGGCTTATCGCGACAGCGGTTTATCGTACCGAGACATCGGCGCCCATGTGGGACGACATCCAGCCACAGTGAGGCGAGTATGGATTCGGTGGGTGCAGGAGGGACAAACGGACCGACGTGAGCGATTGCCGCAACCGCGGCGCACCACCGAACGAGAGGACCGGCATGTTGTGCGGCGGGCATTGACGGCTCGCACTGCCACATCACGAACGTTAGCGCAGGAATTAATGTGTGATGCGCAACAACCTGAGTCAGCACGTACTGTTCGACGTCGTCCGCAGGAGCGGGGACTTGTCGCACGGCGACCATTGCTCCAATTACCATTGACGTTACACCACCTCGAGTGCGGCGGCAGTGGGCCGTTGAACGCCGCACTTGGACTACGGAATGGCACGACATTGTCTTCTCCGACGTATCCCGCTTCTACCTGCAACACCACGATGGCCGGATCCGCGTGTGGCGGCACTGCGGCGAGAGACTGTATGACGCCTGCATTATGCATCGCCATACCGGTCCGTCGCCTGGCGTTATGGTTTGGGTCGCAATTGGATATGACACCCGCATCCATCTGGTACGCATCGCCGGTACACTCAACAGCCACCGCTACATCTCCGACGTTTTGGAGCCTGTAATTCTCCCTTACTTGCAGGACCTGCCAGCGGCTACGTTTCAACTGGACAATGCGCGCCCGCACGTAGCACGCATCGTGCACTAATTCTTCACGTCCCACCAGGTGTCAATGCTGCCGTGGCCCTCCTGTTCTCCCGATATGTCGCCCATCGAACACGTCTGGTCGCTGATCGGCAACCGAGTGACCCGGCAAGCACCACCTGCGGCTACGCCTGGTGAACTGTAGCAAAGTGTGGAAGCAGCCTGGACCGACATACCCCAAGCCCACATTCAAAGCCTCTTTCGTTCGATGCCGCGGCGTGTAGCGGCCGTTATTGCCAGCCATGGGGGCCACACAAACTATTGATGTCTGCGTGTTCCGCAAGTTGCACGGGCCTGTAAGCTCAGTCGTTTAATCTTTGTATCTGTTGTTATGTATCCAGTAAATCTGGCTTTGCTATCTCGTGCCCTTCTTGATGTTGCATTTTGGGTGCCCAGCAGTGTATAAAAAGTCCCATCGTCTGGATGTGAAAACACAAATTTGCTGGTGACACAATCGATTCAGATTCCTTCTGCTCCGGAGCCGAATGCTTTCCCAATTAAGCTACACCTACATAATTTATTGTTGCAACTTTGCCGTCTAGTACGTCACATACATCGAGTGATCACTGTATTATGACCACCCCTATCAAAAGCGGATGCTGCCAGTTGACCACGTGATTTTTGAAAAGGCGCGATTAGTCGATCGGCGTAGCATATACACTGCCTGGCCAAATTAATAGTCGTGCATGTTAATACTTTGTGGGACCACCTTTATCACGAATTACAGCACGCATTCGGCGTGGCATTGTGTCTATGAGTTTATGCACTGTCTCCACACTGATTTGTGGCCAGCTTTGCATTAATCGGCGTATAAAACTTGTATGGAGAGCCTTTGGAAGAAACCGTACAATTTTCAAAAGCAGATGCCATTATGTCTTAAAAGGAAAGTGTTTAATCAATGCATCCTGCCAGTTCTTACATGTGGAACAGAGACATGGACCTTAATTAAGAAAGATGTACAAAGACTGCAGACAACTCAAAGAGGCACGGAGGGATGCATACTTGGTGTAAGCAGGAAAGATAAGAAGAGGAACTTGTGGATAAGGAAAATGACAAGAGTGGGCGACATCATGACCAGAGTGAAATTACTGAAATGGCAATGGATTTATTTGGTTTTGGTAAGTGCGGGTACCAGAGGTACTCAGTTTATTGCTATCATGGAATACATACATTGGAGATATCACTGAGAAGTCCAACACAGAAAACATAAAGATCAAAAATTTGGTTTAAAAATGACTATGTACACAATGAAGGAAAAGCAGATCGGCATATTCTGCGATACAAAGTAGAACATGTACAACGTTATAAACATGTGAACAAAGGGATTAGAACAAGTTAGCAAATTTAGTAAGAAAAAGAAATCCGCGACATAGGAAAACACTCAGACATACAATACGAGCAAATGAAAAACACAAAGCACTATAACAAAAGCATGAAACAATATGGCAGTACGTGAGGGACAACAGGAAACAGTGTCTGGTGGGGAAGAAGCGCTAAGTGTCATCAGCTAGAAGAAGCACGGTATCACAAAATTGTTTCTCAGCGAGGTCTTTCAAGGAGGAGAGACGGCGAGTGTATCGTGGCATGAAGACCTGGTATCTAGGATCTGTGACACTCAGGGATTTGAAAAAGGACACACGCGCTTCAAACTGCATCACCGCTGCACACAGATCAAGATCAGGTGAACGGAGAAATTCTTCGGTACAGACAACCGTACGAGCAGATTGGAAGAGACGTGCAAGTTGTTGTCTGGACAGTTGGCCAGGAACAAGAGGGAACTTATTAGTGGCCTGTATAACATCATCTGAGAGAGGATTGACAAGGCCAGAACGAAGATGCAAACTATTCGAAGGGTCATCAGGCTGAGAAACATCTGAACTGGTAACATCGGGAACACTAGAGGAGGCCACAGAAGAAGTAACAGAAAGATGTTTCACCTTTTGATGTTTCGAGGAGCCTTTGGAAGTACCAGTCCGTTTCGCAGACGAAGTTGAGTTGGAGGAATCCATTTGTGGATCTGGATGAGCACCCGAATCAGAAGACGAGAACTCAAGTTGCGCCGAGGAATCAGTATATTCCCGATCAGCATCGGTGAACGCTGGAACATCAGCCGAGGCAGCAGGAAGGTGCGAAAACAGGGGAACATCAGACACGGTCGTAGTTGAAGTTCCGATATGCGAGAGACACAGAGGAGAGCCAGTCGGTGGGAGCGCCGAAGCACCACTCGACACATCTGAGTCGAAACACGCCGCCGGAGACACATATATAGTGGATGACTTCGCTACTGACTCAGAAGGAAGATTCACGTCCGTACGGTGCGGAAGAGGAGGAAAGGGATCATTGTCCTTGACTGGAAGGTGCGTCTCACGGAGAGGAGGAGAGGTCGCGTCTGGCAAAACACTAGAAGAGAGGATGGTAGAAGAACCAGTATGATTGGCACTGAGAGGCGAGCTAGAAGAAAGACCACGGCGTATGCGCACACAGGAGGCAGTGGTATGATCCTGTGTAAGACAGTAAGTACAATAGTGAGTGGTGAAAACCTTGAAACTGTACGTGCGGGATCCAATTTCTACAGTAGCGTCTGTAGGACAATCCGCCAAGGCATTCTCAGTGAGAAAAAAGACCAACAACTGACGGCGAGGTCCCGTACCATATGTAAATCGAGTTCCGCGTGGCGCGTCAGAAAGGCGACGGACCTTGCCAACGATTTTACAAACATGATTGATAAGGAGAGGAAGCACAGTATCAGGGGAACAGGATAGAACATGATGTTCATCGGACGCTTGGAAAGAGGCGAAGGTTCCACACTAAAATACATAAAATATAGGAGACGCCAACACTACGTCTGTGAAGAACGAGCAATGGGCTGGACATGTTGGCAGAAGAACAGACCACCGATGGTCAACTGCAATTTTAGACTGGATCTAAGTTACAGAAAAAGACCCAGAAGAAGATCCCCGTGGGAGATGGATGAAATTCGAAAGCATGCCGGAGTGACACGCAGGAGACAAGCTCAAGACAGACAATTGTGGAAGAAACTTGGGGAGACCTTCATCCAGCAGTGGATTGATAATGATGAGGACATATATATACGGGCTGGGAGGGACTCGACTCAACAAGGTGCTGGAAAGTGTTCATAGGTATGTGTAGCCATGCTGACTGCAGTGCATCTGACAGCTGCTGGAGAGTGCGTGGTGGAGGATCCACCACGCACTCTTTTAGAGCGAACAACACGATCGAAGTGGTCCCACAGATACTCAATTGGGTTTAAGTCTGGGGAATTAAGGGGGCCAGGGAAGTACTTTGAAGTCTTCATCGTGCTCTTCCAACCACTCTGACATTTGTAGCTGTGGTACACGTAGCATTATCGTTCTGGGAGATCCCATCCGCCCCAGGGAAGATAATCAGCATGTATGGGTGTACATGGTATGCAAGGATGGATTTATAACGAATTCGGTCCATAGTGCCTTCCATAGGTATGAGTGGACCCAGAGAATGCCACGAAAACATTCCCCAGACGATAACGCTACCCCAATCAGCTTGTGTACTGCCAGCAATGGTTGAAGAGTGTTTGTTCTCTGATGTTTATCGTCTTATACGCCAAGGTGTAACCAGACGACATCATGACCAGAGTGGACGTTCACCTCTCCCAAAAGCGCAATAATACTATCTTGAACTTGTGTTTAAACCTTATGAATATGAGCACAATCGAATAAAATATGCTAAAAAGGCCTAGGTCTAGGCCAAGGTATTCATATTTACTGCCTAAGTAAAAGTGCAATAATACTAACTTGACTTAGTGTCTAAATTTATGAATATGAGCACGATGGATTAAAAAACTGTTGAAAAGGCCTAAACTTAGGCCTAGTAATTTATTTTTAGTGCCGAAGAAAAAGCGTAATATTACTAACTTGCCTGGATGTCCAAACCTTAAAAATATGATCACGGTGGAAAACAACCGAAATCGTACGTTTTTCTGCATGCGATTTGTATGTAACCTAAATTTGTAAACGCGACGATGGATTTTCACAACGATTTCGGTTCATATTGCCTTCCACAGGTATGAGTCGACCCTGAGAATGCCACGAAAACATTCCCCAGACCATAACGCTGCCCCAGTCAGCATGTGTTATGCCAGCAATGATTAAAGAGTGTTTTGTTCTCCGCTGTTTCTCGCCTTATACGCCAACGTCCATACGTTCGATGAAACAGAAAACGTAACTCATCGGAGAAGGCAATCCTTTGCCAATCAGCGGAGGTCCAATTCCGATACTGCCGTGCAAATGTAAGCCTTTTCTGCCGATGCACCTTCGTTAGCATAGGTGCAGTGACTGACCATTCGTCTGCATCGGAGCCCCATAAGCAGCAGGGTTCGCTGAACTGTCGTTTTAGACACACATCCGGTAGCCCCTTGGCTCATTCCGCCAGTGATTTGCTCCACCGTAGGGTGTTGATCGGCCCTCACGCACCTTCGAAGCCGACGTTCACCTCTCAGAACAATGGCACGTGGTGCTCCGCAGTTTCCACGTCGTTATTCGCAATGGTGCCATTTCTCCAATCATGACACACTTTTTAACCACAGCAGCACGCTAACAGTTCGCCAACGTTTCAGAAATACTTCCATCCTTTACCCGAAAGCCAATAATCGTCCTTTTTTGCAAATCTGATAGATTGCTCTTTTTATCCATGACAGCAACGAGTGATATGTTTTTAGAATGCATACAGCACACCTTATATACCCTCCAAGCCAGCTCACGACACGTGCCTTCTTTCATTGGCTACGCGCTGTTGACGTCAAAAGTAGGAGGTGGTCACAATAATGTGACTCGATTGTGTATATACACTGAGTGGCCACTTTATTATGACCTCAGTACTTCGTTGGGCCATCTTTTGCCTTTAATACTGTGTCGATTCTTCGTGGCATGAACTCCACGAGATGTTGATAGATGGTTTGTTGAATCTGAGACCATGCTTGATAAATAGCACTTTCCAGGAGTGTGAGATGGCAGGATTGTGGATCCAGCTGTCTGATGGCTCGTTCATCCTACAAATTCTCCATGGGGTTGAGATCTGGAGATTGTGGGGGCCACCTGAGCAAAGTAAACTCACCAGCATGTTCCTGAAACCAATCCTGTACAATACGAGCACTATGGCAGGATGCATTATCTTGTTGAAAGTAGCCATCGCCATTGGGATAAACCATCCACATGACAGGATGCACTTGGTCCGCAGCGATGTTTAGATATGATGTGCCAGTCAGACGTTGATCAACACGAATTAAGGGGTCCAAAGCATGACAGGAAAACATTTCCCCAAACCATAACGTTGCCTCCACCAGCTTGAAGGGTTGTAGCAATGCATTTGGGGTCCATGCTTTCTTGCTGTTTCCGCCTAATTCTCACTCAGCCATCGGCATGGTGCAACTGAAAACGTGATTCATCGGACCTCATAATTTGTTTCCAATTATCGATCGTCCAATCCTTTGCTGACTGCAGACAGCAAAGGTGTTCGAACAGGCCTTCGGCTGCTATATTCCATCCGATGCAGTGTACGGCGAACAGTGAGTGCAGAGATCATTTGAGGGGATCCTTGATTAAGATGGTCTGTAATTTGCTGCACTGTTGCCCTTCTGTTGTCTGTTACCAGTCTGGACGCTCTCCGTTCCGCCCGAGCAGTCACTAGTCATGACGACCACACGTTGCACGTAGAGACCCAGTTTTTTGGCTGACAGTCCAGTCTTTAAACACTTTAACAGCTGCTGCTCTGGAACATTTCACGAATGCGGCGGTTTCGGTGATGCTCGCTCCGAGCTCCTACAATCATCCCATGTTGAGAGTCCGTCAAATCGCATTTTTTACCCATCTCGTCATCCAAAAATCACTTCTACTACTGTCGCAAGCACTGAGCTTTCTTCTTTTATACTAGCCTCGCCCTCTGGCGGCAACAGTGTGCAGCCATAGCTCATTTGCTTAAAACTGTCAGGTTGTCATAATAAAGTGGCCATTCAGTGTGTATATCATCATCATCATCATTGTCAACCATTATCAATCCACTGCTGGACGATGGTCTCCCCAAGTTTCCTCCACAACGGTCTGTCTTGTGCCAGTCTCCTCCATGTCACTCCCGCATACTTTCGAATTTCATCCACCCATCTTCCATGTGGTCTTCTTCTGGGTCTTTTCCTGTCCCTTGGAATCCAATCTAAAATTTCGGCTGTCCATCGATGGTCTGTCCTTCTGGCAGTATGTCCAGCCCATTGCCATTTCAGGGATTTAACTCTGATCATGATGTCTTCCACTCTTGTCATTTTTCGGATCCACGTGTTCCTCTTCTTATCTCTCCTGGTTACACCAAGCATGCACCTCTCCATGCTGCTTTGAGTTGTCTGCAGCCTTTGTATGTCTCTTTTAGCTAAGGTCCACGTCTCTGCACCATACGTAAGCACTGGAAGGATGCATTGATCAAACACTTTTCTTTTAAGACATAATGGCATTTTGCTCTTGAAAATTATGCTGTTTCTTCCAAAAGCTCTCCAGGCAAGTTTTGTACGCCGATTAATTTCTTCACCAATGTGACCCTCACTTGATATCTGCTGTCCAAGATAAACGTACGTGTCTGTTATCTCCAGCTTTTCTCCATCAATCGATAAATCTTCATTTCTTGTAAAAGCATTGTACATCACTTTTGTCTTCTGAAAGTTCATTTTTAATCCCACTTCTTTACTCTTGTCAGCAAGTTCCTGGATCATACTCTGTAGCTCTGATGGGGTAGTTGCAAAAATGACTATGTCATCAGCAAAACGAAGGTGGGTTAGATAATCTCCATTAATCTTTATCCCTTTGTTTTCCCAGTTCAGTGATTGAAAGACATTTTCCAATGTGGCATTAAGGAGCTTCGGAGATATGGTGTCACCTTGTCTCACTCCTTTTCCAATTTTTATGTGTGTTGTATTTTCAAACAGCCGAATCTTTGCACTTGCATTTTCATAGATGTTATTAACAATATTAATGTATGCATCTTCAATACCGCAGGATTTCAGAGCCATTGCAACTGCTGATGGTTTCACCGAATCAAAGGCTTTTTCATAATCGATAAAAGCCATGCACAATGGAAGCTCATATTCCCTCGCTCTTTCAATTAGTTCTCTCAGTACGTGGATATGATCTATTGTGCTGTAGCCACTCCTGAATCCAGCTTGTTCTCTCGGTTGAGCCATGTCCAGTGTCACCTTCAAGCGGTGTGAAAGAACTTTAGTGAAGATTTTATAAACCACTGATAGGAGGCTTTATAGGTCTCTAGTTTCTGAGATCCTCAATGTCACCTTTTTTATGTAGCAAGATCATTGTAGCGTTGTTCCAATCCTCAGGAATTTTCCCTTCATTAAGGCATCGAGTGAAAATTTGGGCGAGTACTGTTTCGATTTCTCCACTTGCTTCTTGTATGATGTCTACAGTAATTCCATCTTCTCCTGGAGCTTTTCCCCGCTTCATGTTCTTGATTGCATGTGCAACTTCTGCTGGAAGGACTGGAAGGACTGGAAGAACTCTGGTACCTTTCATGATGTCTGGAGTACATGTATATTTCATTTCATGATGTCTGGAGTACATGTATATATTATATTTCATGATGTCTGGAGTACAGTGTGTATATATATATATACAGAGAAAGAGAGAAAGAGAAATGACTTGTGAAATATTTCGTTTAATTATAACAACCGTTTCGTCCGCCTCTATGAGTATGATTAGGTATTTTGCAACCCAATAATTACCACAATCCTGAAAACACATTCAAGAATAGACAAGAACAGAAATACCGGTTCTTGTCTATTCTTGAAGCGAAATAAATTCCAATTCATCCGTTTGGTGCTTTTGGTTTCAAAGTTTGTTTGAAGTTTGTACGATTGATATGTTGTGTAACTTTGAACTCGCGACGCCTTCTGGTGGAATGAGAAATTGGCGCAAAAACACACAGTTAGTATCATAGTTAACTAATAAATCAATAAATTGAGTTCCTTCGTTATCTTATTCCCGAATCTTCCTCCCTATGGAAGGAGCTGATCTTTTCGAATGTTCCCTCAACTCCAGCTAAAGAGATATCGATTTCACTTGGAAACTAGGACGAAAATCGAATTTCCCTTTTGTTCTCGTGTCTTGTTTGCCGCAGCCGGAAGATTTCGAAACAATGGGGGCTGTGATGATCCGACAATAATCCAGCAAACAATCAACTATCAGAGTTATTTTGAAGCTGTTATGTCTGCTCGGCTGCGGTGGAAAATGGATTTCTCAATTAACAGGGTTTTATTGGAAGCTTTTCATTCAACAATGTGTGGCAATAAGGCACTGTTCATTACGGTTGAGGTCACTGAAGTTTCCATGTTTAAACCGATTAAATAGCGCTTTACAGTATGATGCTCTTACGTGTGATGCAATGAATAAACCGAACAATATCGAACTCCCATCTGAGAGAGTAGCGCTTATTGGCATAGAAAATGAATGCATAAATTATTGCTTGAATTGTTCAGTTGACTGCATTGACAAACAGCAAAGACGGCACCGATTTATAGAGTGCGATGAAAAATTCTTCTGGCCGAATAGAAGGTAATACAAAATGCAATAATCATCCAACATTTATTGGCATTTACGACGGCTAGCAAATTGTTCGCCAACGAAGATGCAGTCAGATGCAAAAAGGATTTTTGAGATCAGTGTTTTAGGACGTGAGAAACGGCTGTATTGTATATAATACACACAATTTATACCCGACCGCTTCTTCTGCCAGAATAGTTCGAGAATTGTTCCAGGAACATGAGGAAGACTTCCAGGTATTTCAAGTTCCCCAGACATCAGTCCAATCGAGCATATCTGGTTTCCATTGGAACATCAAATCAAGTCTGCTGAGGCTCAACCACATAACTTACAAGAGTTAGAAAATCTGCTGTTAACGTGTTGTACCAGGTACTACAACACATCTTTAGAAATCTTGTAGTGTCTAGTCATTCATGTGCAGGAAACTATGAGAAGGCACTTTTAGAAATCTTAGTGTCTAGTCATTCATGTTCAGGAAACTGTGAAAAAAACCCTTTAGAAATCTTGTAGCGTCGAGTCATTCATGTGCAGAAAACAATGACTTCTACCACCTACCTAAACATCATTGCAGACAAGGTGCATCCTTTCATGGTAACTGTATTTCCCTCTAGTAGTGTCTTCCTTCTCCCAGCAGGATAATGCGCCATGCCAGAATTGTTCGAGAATGGTTCGCGGAACATGAGGAAGACTTCCAGGTATTCCAAATTCCCCAGACATCAATCCAATCGAGCATCAGTGGTTTGTGTTGGAACAGCAAATCCGATCTGCCCGAATTGTTCGAGAATGGTTCGCGGAACATGAGGAAGACTTCCAGGTATTCCTAATTCCCCAGACATCAATCCGATCGAGAATCTGTGGTTTGTGTTGAAACAGCAAATTTGATCTTAGGTGGCTCGACCACGTAACTTACACGAGTTAAAGGATCTGCTGGTAACGTGTTAGTACTAAATAGCACAAGATACCTTTAGAAATCTTTTAGTATCCACGCCTCGCGGGGTAAGAGCTAGTTTTGGCGGCACGTAGAGGACCATCATAATAAACTGGAGTGATAAATAAGGATAATAGGTAAAACAAGGAAGATAACACCGAATTTTCGGTTGTAATGAAAAAGAGAACCAAGTTTTCGGTTTCCTTTTGAATCCGTTCTGATGCGAATTAAATTTATCAAAGTTATTCACAGTCAACGGAACCGGTTAGGAAAGCAATCAACCGCTTTAAACAATCGATAAAACATCCAGAAATAGAAGCATGTTACGATAATTAACAAATGGCGCACAAAAAGTTTCTCCCCCACGGTATATCGTCAGCAGAAATCCCAAGGTGCCCTACGCATATGAATCAGATGAGTAAGCAGTTTGGTATTGGAAAGACGTGCGATCACAATGGCGGTATCCGTGGAGATTATTCGTGGGTGTTTTTTTACATGAATTTAAACTCGGTGTATCAGCTGCAGAAACAACTCGTCGCATTTGCTTAGTGTACGAGACAGATGCTGTGAAGGAACGCACACCTCCGAATAGATTTCAAAAGTTCAGAGACTGAGGTGGTCGTCTGTCGGCCTTGACACAGAAGCCCCTGAAAGTTGCTATTGAGCAGGTTAGTGGCCAAACATACCAGGAACTAGTCCAGTCATTTGAAGTTATTGACGAAACCGTCCGAAGACATCAGCATTAAGACATCAGCATGCAATAGGTAAGGCGTGCAAATTGTGTCAGTGGGTCCCCCACGAACTGTCTGCAGTGAACAAACAGCAAAGCGTCTCAGCTTGTGTTGTCTCGCTATGACAAGGAACCATTTTTAGATAGCGTACTCGCATGTGATGGATGAGAAGTCAGTCCAGTACAGCACCTCAAAACGTTCCAGACATTGGTTTTCCACCAATGGCTCAGTTCCAACATATACCGAAGCCAGTACTGCGTCCACGTAAAGTCATCCTACAAATATAAAAGTACATTTCCACAACTTTACTTGATTACAATCCAAATATAGTTCAAATACTAAAAATTTTGCATTATAAACTGTTTATGCTAGTTTCTTGAGAGTAAGCCTCAGGAGAATAAAAAATGTGAAAAAAGTTCCAAATTGGTTACGGCCGTTCCATCAAAACTGAGAATAAAATCACACAAAATGAAGAAACATAAGTACAGCAAAGTATATGCTATTCTTTTTCAAAGTAACTTCCCTTGGATGATATGCAACAGTCCCATCGTTCAGTCCACTTTGCAAGGCATGTGGCGAAGGCATTTTGTGGAAGCTGCTTTAGCGACCCTTGTACAGCTTGAATAACGTCAGCATCTGTGTTGAATGTTGAGCCACAGAACTTCTCCTTCATTGTTGGAAACAACCAGATATCGCATGGGGGCGAGGTCAGGACTGTAGGGCAGGCTGTGGCATGATTTCAATTATGCATTTCATAAGAAGCTGTTGAACACAAGCAGCCACATGTGAATGGGTGTTATCATGATGTAGGGTCCACTTGCCCACCAGTTCCGGTTGCTTAATCGATATGTGTCGTCGCAGATGCTTCAAGACTGAAATGCAATACTCAGCATTGACAGTAATTTGTGGAGGAACGGCATGCTGGTAGACTACACCTTTATGATCAAAGAAAATTATCATCATCACCTTCCCAGCTGATTTGGTTTGGAAGACTTTTTCGGGGAGGTGAGCCGGTGTGTTTCCAGAGACTCATTGTGCACTTTTGTGAGGGGGTTTAAAATAGTGGACTCATGTTTCATCGGCAGTTATTACTGTGTTTAGAAAGTTTGGATCCTTTGCAATCATTTGTTTCCACTCATGACACACATGAACTCTGGCTAGCAATTATTCTTTCATTAGGCGATGAGGTACGCATCTGGAACACACACGATGCAGCAGTAATTTGTTGTACACAATGCGAAATACCGACGTTTTTGAAATATTAGTTGACGCCGCTAGGTCTTCGCACCTTAATCGAAGATCTTCTTGCAGGACTGCCCAAATAGTGTTAACAATACGCTTCATAACAACACTTTCAGGTCGACCAGGCCTAGTAGCGAGTTCTGCTGACAAACGCCATTTATGTGTATGGCAGACAGCACGTGGTGGTGTTCATTATGAACTCTTGTAACGCGGCCATACGATCACCGCTGCAGTGTACTGTGAACTAAAACGTGTGTGTGAGGAACTGAAAAAGAAGGAAGCAGCACTGGCCAACAGAAAGAAAGTTCAGCTCGTGTCCACTCTGCTTCATTGACCAAAAACACTAGCAAAGAACTTGGGTGGGAGCTTTTATAAAAGTCTTCCAGCTTACTCACCAGATATCTCTCCTTCAGACTATCACCTTTTTACGCTTTCCAACCGTAGGTTGAAGAAGAGTATATGCTCCAGCTTTGTCTGTCTGTTCGTCCGTCCGTCTGCCGGCACGATAACTCGCGTAAAAATGGTTCGATTTCGATGAAATTTTAGTAAGTGGTAGGGGACCACCTCGGGAAGAACCCTATTGAAAATGGGCGAAATGGGGTCAAAGGTCAGGACATAGGAGCGGTATCCATTCCATTGCCTTTATACGTCATAACATGCGTAAAAATGGTTCGATTTCGATGGCATTTTAGTATGTAGTAGGGGACTACCTACGGACAAACCCTGTTGAAAATGGGCGCAATGGGGTGAAACGTCAGGACATAGGAGCGGGATCCATTCCATCCCCCTTATACGTCATAACTTACGTAAAAATGTTTCGATTGCGAGAAAACTTTAGTATATTGTTGCGGAGGTATATTAAACAAATCGTGTTGAATATCATCGAAAAGAGGTCAGGGCACAGGAGCGAGATTTATTCCACAGCTGTTATCCTCGTAACTTGAGTAATGTTTTCTGGTATGTTGGAAAGCGCATCATAATCAATGCATTGCATGATTTTGCTAACTTGTTTCCTTTCACTCGACAATCATTTGCCTGGACACGACTTCTCGAACTTTGATGAGTTGTCTTCCAAAAAAACATTCTCCCTTCCCATGACACGGTGCTTTATCGCAGGAGTATATAAAAGTTGTTGATGCCCATGATAATCATTTTGATGAATAAATTGCTTTTCTACTACGTATGTCTTATACTTCGTCTCAGTCTCCGAAAACGGGAAATGCTTTTGTGGTTACCTGATAGCTCCGACGGCAATGATCGATACGACTTACAGCTAACCACGGTGGCGCAGTGGTCTAAGGCGTTGGCCTCTGATCATTCGTCCGTAAGGGGTCCGGGTTCGAATCCCGGTCAGGCATGGATGTTGTGTTTGTCTTCCGGCACTGGCTCTCTCCCTTCCCTGGAACCAGTGACCCTAAATTAGGGACGGGCGACTGCTTATAGCCCATTGAGTTGCTCACGGTGGTCGTTAAACCTCCAATCAAAAAAAAAAAAAAAAAAAAACAGCTAACCACTTTTTTCGATCTCGATTGGTCAAAACATACCTCGTCCTCAGTGGCGCAACGCAAAATCTCTGCCCTGCGAAATTTTCCTAACAGACCCCCAACATAGTAAAAATTAATGCAAAAATTGTGGGTAAATATTTAACTTCGCCAGAGTAAATACATATTTTCCAGATATTGATTCTATGATCACTTATGCATTGCTTTTAATTACGGGAGCACTTATTACGGTAAGTATCCTCGATAAATTTAGTACTCAGGAAAAACAATGCAAAATCTTCGAATGACAAATGTTGACGATATTAAATCAAGTAAAAACAAATACTGATCTTCGAGTGTCTGGTTTCGAAATTCCTTTTAAAGCTCTTTAATTCCTTAGTACAATAATTTTTGAGAAAGAGGGAAAACAAGTGTGTTTACATTTTTCTAGTTTTAAATATTTCAGCGATATTGTTTCTTTTTAGTGTCTTGTCTTTTAAATACAAGAAGCAAGCATACTTTACAAAATAAAGAAAACTTACGTTACTAAAATCCCCTTCTAACGTTCTTCTTAGCGAATATTTCAATGAGTTTAGCCACGTCTAGTTTTCTGACTCAGATCATATGTAGAGGATTTTAGGAAGGGAGTGTCTGACCCGAGATCTTAAACAACCCTTAGAAATAGGAAGCTAGGAGATTTGGGTTAGAGTGCCCGATAGGAAAGTGATACGGAGGCGAAGTAGAAAGCGGGAGAAAGACGCCCTTATTTATTACCGGGGGCCAGTACCCGGGGTCCAACGGCTTAACGTGCCCATCCGACGCACGGCGGATATTTAGTGGATCGAGCGTTCGTACCTGCTTGGGATCGAACTTGAGGTCCTTTCCGTGGCAGTCACGAACGTTGCCCACTAGGCCACCCGTGGCCCAGTTTTTTGGCTCAATAGTTTTCAATGCTTATCATCGCAAGTGCATCAAGCCTTCTTTGAGAGTGCGATGACCGAAGGTAGAAACCTTAGGTTCAATCCCAGGCAGGTACGAACGCTCGAACCACTAAATATGCGCTGTGCGTTGGCTGGGCACGTTAAACCGTCGGACCCCGGGTGGTGCCTCCCCGGTAATAAAAAAGGGTGTTTTCCTCCCCCTTTTACCTTGCTTCAGTGTCACTTTCCTATCGGGCCTCTAGCCCAAATCTCCTAGTTTCCGATTTCTAAGGGTTGTTTTAGACCTGGGGTCACACACTCCCTTCCTAAAATCCTTTACATATGATCTGATCTGATCTTTTATCGGCGCGCAGATAAAAGTCTGTGTCAATGAGGCCCTTTAGTTCAAAAACATTCGTATCCAAAAGACAGAAAATTTAAGGCAAAATTTTAGAGCAAGTAGAAAACCTCTTGTCTAAAATTAAATTGCTAAATAAAAAAATTCATACATAGATCTGGGCCCCCTAAAATTCACGCCCACCCCCGCGATGCGGGAGTTGCGGGGCTATCTTTACGTCCCTGCTCGTCCTCAAGTTTGCGACCACAGTGCATTTTTAATGAGTTTTCATTCACATTGGATTCGTATTTATCATGCGAAAATTCATTACGACTTTCTTCTATGGGTTCTGTAAAATATTTTAATACTGCGTCACGTTGCAGTCCGAAGTTACCGGTGAATATGAGGTTTTACCGGAAACGGTGGCTTAGGAATTATAGGATACTGAAGTCGTCGACACTGCGTTCTTAGCTACGGTAGATTTCCTGTGATACATGCTTGCTTCCTGACCTTGCTCACGCAGACGCTTTCTGTCGTTCCCCTTTGCGTCTACAAACACCCGGAGACGCACGCACACACACGCTGTAAAAAAAGAGAGAGAGAGAGAGAAAAGTAGCTTCATCCCTTAGTTTTCCCCAGGAAAGGGGGAAGACTGGGGAAGCACAAAAAAACCCCAAAAGAGCGCTCATCATCCAAGGTTTATTATGCCTCACCCGCGTCAATAGATTTCAGAAAAAAAAAAAAAAGCACGATTTTGTTTTATCGCATTTTTATTTTTGTTCTTTTTTTCGTGGTGTTAAATTAGGTATGTCAGAATGATAACGGTCAGACTACCTAATCTGGCGTGTTTCCGTGCCTCTAATATGTATTCTCAACAAATCTGGAATTTATCTCAATCACTTCTGACGATTATGCATACGTAATGACCAGTTTTAATCAAGCACGAGTTCATGGTGCCGTGTTTTAACTCCTTGTGGGGAGTGGAGGACGCGTACACTTCCAAGAAGATAGACATAACGGAAGAGAGAAAAAAAAATGCTTTCCGAAGAGCTTGCTTCAGAGGAAACTGACGTTCGGATATACAGGGGCTGGACAGAATAATGTGAACACCTAGGAAAAGAAGGTTTTACGTACCTAATAGGGTGTGAGACCACCTGAATTCTCCTTGGAATGGACGCATTTAGATCCTGGACGTGGTTAGAGGGGTGTTACACCATTATTCATGCAGAAACTGCTCCAGGTCCTAGAGAGATACAGGGGGAGGAAAACGAGATCTTACTATGTTTTCCAACGAGGACGACAGTGGCTCGATGATGTTTAAGTCTGGTGATTGGGGAGGCCATGGAAGGTGTGAAAGTGCGTCCTTATGTTTCTCAAACCATGATTGGACATCCGGAGCTCTGTTAATTGGGGCGTTATCATCTTGATATCCCCTGAAAACAATGCCTGGGCCATTGGATTGACTTGGTCGCCCAAAATGGCTGCCAGTCATCCGTCCTTTAAAGGTGATCAGGAAACCTCCTAAAAACCATGATACGACAGAACCACCACCATGCTGCACTGTTGGGAGCAGACAGTTTGGGTTGTACGCTTCTGACGGTGTTCCCCACATGTAAGCACATCTTGCGATGGAAAAGAGTGTGAATGTGGATTCATCTGACCACACTACACGCTTCCATGCATGGGCAGTCCACGTTCGATGCTCCTGGCACTACTGCAGTCGTCGTTGTGCATTCATCTGGGTCACCAGAGGTTTTGCAATAGCAGCTCTTCCATGAATATCTTGTTTATGCAGTTCCCAGCTCACTGTTTTCGTTGATATTGGACTCTGGAGGTGCAGATTGAGCCCCGCACAAATTTTGGGCCCCGTGGTCTTCTTATTACGGGTAACAATCCTCTTTAATGCTCTCCTGTCTCTATCCGTCAGGGTCGTTTACCGGCCGCTCTTGTGTTTCGCAGACGAGGTTTTAGCCACGAACACGGTATGCTGTTACGATGCTAGTAGCTTTCGATCAGGGGAGCAAAGGTGGCCCCCGCAACCCCTGCTTCGCGGGGTGGCCGTGAATTTTAGGGGGTCCAGATCTATGTACTTATTTTTTAATTTTTTTTTTTTATTTAGCAATTTAATTTCAGACAAGAGGTTTTCTACTTGCTCTAAAAAATTTTTGTTTTAAATTTTCTGTCTTTTGAATAAGTTTTTGAACCCCATTGACACAGACTGTTATCTGCGCACCGATTAGAGATAAGATCAGGTCATATGTAGAGGATTTTAGGAAGGGGGTGTCCGACCCCCAGGTCTTAAACAACCCTTAGAAATAGGAAGCTAGGAGATTTGGGCTAGAGTGCCCGATAGGAAAATGACACGGAAGCGAGGTAGAGGACGCCCTTATTTACTACCGGGGGGCCAGTACCCGGGGTCCGACGGCTTAACGTGACCATCACATCAGATCATATGCAGAGGATTTTAGGAAGGGGGTGACCGACCCCCAGGTCTTAAACAACCCTTAGAAATAGGAAGCTAGGAGATTTGGGCTAGAGTGCCCGATTGGAAAGTCACACGGAAGCGAGGTAGAAGACGCCCTAATTTACTACCGGGGGCCAGTACCCGGGGTCCGACGGCTTAACGTGCCCATCAGATCAGATCATATGTAGAGGATTTTAGGAAGGGAGTGTCTGACCCCAGGTCTTAAACAACCCTTAGAAATAGGAAGCTAGGAGATTTGGGCTAGATTGCCCGATAGGAAAGTGACACGGAAGCGAGGTAGAAGACGCCCTTATTTACTACTGGGGGCCAGTACCCTGGGTCCGACGGCTTAACGTGCCCATCAGATCAGATCATATGTAGAGGATTTTAGGAAGGGAGTGTCTGACCCCAGGTCTTAAACAACCCTCAGAAATAGGAAGCTAGGAGATTTGGGCTAGAGTGCCCGATAGGAAAGTGACACGGAAGCGAGGTAGAAGACGCCCTTATTTACTACCGGGGGGCCAGTACCCTGGGTCCGACGGCTTAACGTGCCCATCAGATCAGATCATATGTAGAGGATTTTAGGAAGGGAGTGTCTGACCCCAGGTCTTAAACAACCCTTAGAAATAGGAAGCTAGGAGATTTGGGCTAGAGTGCCCGATAGGAAAGTGACACGGAAGCGAGGTAGAAGACGCCCTTATTTACTACCGGGGGGCCAGTACCCTGGGTCCGACGGCTTAACGTGCCCATCAGATCAGATCATATGTAGAGGATTTTAGGAAGGGAGTGTCTGACCCCAGTTCTTAAACAACCCTTAGAAATAGGAAGCTAGGAGATTTGGGCTAGAGTGCCCGATAGGAAAGTGACACGGAAGCGAGGTAGAAGACGCCCTTATTTACTACCGGGGGCCAGTACCCTGGGTCCGACGGCTTAACGTGCCCATCAGATCAGATCATATGTAGAGGATTTTAGGAAGGGAGTGTCTGACCCCAGGTCTTAAACAACCCTTAGAAATAGGAAGCTAGGAGATTTGGGCTAGAGTGCCCGATAGGAAAGTGACACGGAAGCGAGGTAGAAGACGCCCTTATTTACTACCGGGGGCCAGTACCCTGGGTCCGACGGCTTAATCTGCCGCTAAGTTGGCAGATCAGAACAGATCATATGTAGAGGATTTTAGGAAGGGAGTGTCTGACCCCAGGTCTTAAACAACCCTTAGAAATAGGAAGCTAGGAGATTTGGGCTAGAGTGCCCGATAGGAAAGTCACACGGAAGCGAGGTAGAAGACGCCCTTATTTACTACAGGGGGGCCAGTACCCGGGGTCCGACGGCTTAATGTGCCCATCAGATCAGATCAGATCATATGTAGAGGATTTTAGGAAGGGAGTGTCTGACCCCAGGTCTTAAACAACCCTTAGAAATAGGAAGCTAGGAGATTTGGGCTAGAGTGCCCGATAGGAAAGTCACACGGAAGCGAGGTAGAAGACGCCCTTATTTACTACCGGGGGCCAGTACCCGGGGTCCGACGGCTTAATGTGCCCATCAGATCAGATCAGATCATATGTAGAGGATTTTAGGAAGGGAGTGTCTGACCCCAGGTCTTAAACAACCCTTAGAAATAGGAAGCTAGGAGATTTGGGCTAGAGTGCCTGATAGAAAAGTCACACGGAAGCGAGGTAGAAGACGCCCTAATTTACTACCGGGGGGCCAGTACCCTGGGTCCGACGGCTTAACGTGCCCATCAGATCAGATCAGATCATATGTAGATGATTTTAGGAAGGAAGTGTCTGACCCCAGGTCTTAAACAACCCTTAGAAATAGGAAGCTAGGAGATTTGGGCTAGAGTGCCCGATAGGAAAAGTCACACGGAAGTGAGGTAGAAGACGACCTCTAATTTACTACCGGGGGCCAGTACCCTGGGTCCGACGGCTTAACGTGCCCATCAGATCAGATCAGATGTAGAGGATTTTAGGAAGGGAGTGTCTGACCCCAGGTCTTAAACAACCCTTAGAAATAGGAAGCTAGGAGATTTGGACTAGAGCGCTCGATAGGAAAGTCACACAGAAGCGAGGTAGAAGACGCCCTTATTTACTACCGGGGGGGCAGGACCCGGGGTCCGACGGCTTAACGTGCCCATCCTACGCACGGCGGGTATTTATTGGATCGAGCATTCGTACCTGCCTGGAATCGAACCTGAGGTTTCTACCTTCGGTCATCGCACACTCAAAGTAGGCTTGATGGACTTGCGATGATAAGCATTGTAAATGACCGATCCAGAAAACTAGACGTGGCAAAACACATTGAAATATTCGCTAAGAAGAACGTTAGAAAGGAATCCAGATTTTAGTAACGTAAGTTTTCTTTATTTTGTAAAGTATGCATGCTTCTTGAATTTAAAAGACAAGGCACTAAAAAGTAACTATCGCTGAAATATTTAAAATTAGAAAAATGTAAGCACACTTGTTTTTCCTCTTTCTCAAAAATTATTGTATTAAGGAATTAAAAAGCTTTGACGGAAGTTGGAAATAATATTTGTTTTTACTTAATTTGATATCGTCAACATTTGTCATTTGAAGATTTTGCACTTTTTTCTTGAGTACTAAATTTATCGAGGGTACTTACCGGAATAAGTGCTCACATAATTAAAAGCAGTACATAAGTGATCATAGAATCAATATCTGGGAAATATATTTTTACTACGGCGAAGTTAAATATTTACCCTCAATTTTTGCATTAATCTTTACTATGTTGGGGGCCTGTTAGGAAAATTTCCCGGGGGGGGGTTGTCAGAGATTTTGCGTTACGCCACTGCTCTCGATACCCCCACTACCCTGGCGACTGTTGTCACGGGTACACCAACTAGCCGGCCACAAACAACTAGGCCTCTTTTGAAGTCCGTTAGGTCGCTCATTTCGTCGTCACCATGAAAGAAATTTTGCAACAAGACACTTTAAATGCACTTAAACAGCACCTTGAGTTTCTAAACAAAGTTATTTCAACCAAAAAGTGGCGGATACCTTTGCGTTTTGCGACATACGCAGCTGCATTAGAAATCACGTCTCTGAGCATGGTGTTCACATTATTCTGCCCAGCCCCTGTAATTATATTGTTAAAAATACACTGTATTACCCAAAGTTTTCGGACACTATCAAATACAGTTACGGAAAAATTAATAGCAACTGTCGAAATTTCTGACGTTTTTGGGTTTTCAGTGTTGCTATAAAAGTAAATATGTAGACAATACTCACAATACACTGAAGAGCAATTGAATTAGAGACAGCTGGCGTTATGCAAATGTGGCGCTGTGGGCGGCCCTGTAAACGGAAACGACATGACATATGCAGCGATCGGGCAATATAAGGAGTGATGCTACGGGAATCAGTAAGAGTCGGACGCAGTATGGGTAAGACGAAGGATCTAAGGGCATTTGATTGTGGGCAAATTGTCGGGCCCCGACGAATGGGTCACTCCATCTCGGAAGTCGTGCAGTCACTGGAATTTTCACGAGCCACTGTGTAACGGGTACACCGTGAGTACACCGAATCCGGTAAAACCATCCCTGCAAGGGCCAACTGCCGTGGACAACAGCGTTTGGATGAGCGGGATCATCGTCGGCTAGCTCGCATTGTAACAGCGGATAGACGGGCCACAGTGCAAGAAATCACTCTGCAATTTAACGCTGGTGCACATAAACGTGTAAGCAGGCATACCATCCAGAACCATCTCCTCGCTATGGGGTACAGAAGCCATCATCCCACGAGGGTACCGCTGCTGACCGCACATCACAGGGTGCAAAGATTAGCATGGGCGCGGGAACATCGCTACTGGACCCTAGACATGTGGAAAAATGTTGCTTGGACTGATGAGTCGAGATTCACGTTGGTACATGCGGATGGCAGGATATGAGTACGGGGCAAACCACATGAATCGATGGATCCTTCTTGCCAGCAGGGTACTCTTCAAGCTCGTGGGGGAGGCATTCTCATCTTGGGACTGTTTACGTGGACTGAAATGGGACCCCTGGCACGTGTGACATCGTCCCTCACAGGTCAACGTTACTGGGATATCCTGGACGACCAATTTGCTCCCGTTTGTGCGTATTCAACATCCCAGTGGGGACCTCATCCTGTAACAAGACAATGCACCGCGCCATCGCTACCGAATTGTATCCGAATGGGTGGATGAACACTCCACCGACGTGACCTCGCTTCCTCACCTGACCTCAATCCCATCGAGCACATCTGGGATGTCATCGAGATAGATGTTCGAGGCTCTGAACCCCCTCCATCAAATCTTCGTGAACTGTGGGAGCTTGTTCAGGGATCGTAGATCCGTATGGCCTGCCAACGCTTCCGGTGTCTTGTCGAAATCATGCCGAGACGAATCGCCGCCGTCATCAGGACGAAAGGTGGTGCTGCACGTTACTAGACAGGTATCTCTATTTCAATTACTCTTCAGTGTATACCAGTACGTTCAAAAAGTACTTTTTATATTAAAAAGGAATGAGTACAGATAATATCTGTTTAGGCGGTGTTTCCTTCGAAGTAGTTACTCTGTGCAACTATGCATTTTTGCCAGCGCTCATATAAAAATTTAAATGCAGATCGCAAGCCTTCTTTTTTTGCCACATCCTCCAGTGCCTCCGTCGCAGCTTTTCGGAACTTGAGAAGCGTCGCCCCCTTTAAGCAATTTCTTCATCTTGGGAAAAAGGAAAAAGTCACACGGGGCGAGTTCAGGTGAATGAGCTGGTTGTGGAAGAACAGGAATGTGATGCTTGGACAAGCAATCGGACACCAGGAAGGATCTGTGAGCCGGCGCATTATCGTAATGGAGCACCCACGAGTTGATCTTCCAAAGATCGGGTAGCTTGCGTCTCACTGATTCTCGCAGACGTTTCAGGACGTTGACGTACTCTTCTTTAGTGACTGTACGACCATGTTGAAGGGATTCCTTGTGCACGACCCCCTTGCAATCGAAGAAAACTGTTAACAAGACCTTTCCTTTGGTGCGGTCAGCCTTGAACTTTTTTGGTCGTGGTGACGACGGTGATTTTTACACTTTTGACTGTCTGTTGGATTGGGGGTTGTACAGAAAGCACCAGGTCTCACCGCCGGTGATCAATCGATTCAAGAGATCGGGATCTAAATCCACTCCATCGATGTTATCCCCGCAAATGTTTGCATGCGCTCATCCATTTTTTCTTGTGTCAGGTTTTTGGGAACAATTTGTTGGCACACGTGGTACATGCCCAGTTTCTCTGTTAAAATGGCGTGGTAACTTCTGCAATCGCTGCAACAGTTTTTCGACGGTCATTTTTCACAATTTCTTTGATAATGACGATTTGTTCATCCGTTGTGGATGTTGAAGGTCGTCCTGACCTCTCATCATCCTCGATACTATGTCTCCCGTTTTCGAATCGTCGATGCCACTCATAAACTCTAGTTCGACTCATTGCACTCTCACCGTACGCTGACTTAATCATTTTTAAAGTCTCAGCGAAAGATTTTCCAAGCAGAACACAAAATTTTACACTTGAACGCTGTTCAAAATTCGACATCGTTGTCCTCGCGACGGAGAGACTCGAATGCCTGTAATCGCGAACTACGCACATACATAAGCTGTACGTGTTGGATCTGGATCCAGCCGGTTCTGGCTGGTCGGTCACATGATGCTCTTCGCTTGCTCAGCGGGGAATGACGTAATTCACTGACATTTGGCAAATATCCAAAAAGTTCCGGAACTTTTTGAACGTACTAGTATATCATTTTAAGGCACATTTCATACAAAAGCAAAATCAGTTTACAGAATGGGAATATCTTTAAGAGAACTCAAGTTTCGAACAGAAATGTACTGCGAAACAGATATCGTGGCAAAGTAAAATGTTCAGATTAAAATCCAATTACGTACCTAATATTTCTTCGCGTGACCTTTTGATTTAACAACGGCTACACACCTGTTGGGCATGGAGTCAACCAAATTACGCAACATATCGGATGAAATACAGTTGTGCTAAACGTCAGTAATTGCGTTAATCAGTTCCACTTTATTTGTGGGGCGACGTTCGTACATTTTTCTTTTCACAATGCTCCACAAATTCTCATCAGGTTCAAAGTCTGGCGAATTAGCAGGAAGAGGCGCAACATTGCCTAAATACGTCACATACGCTTTACTGATTTTTGCACGGTGGCATGGAGCCGAATTGTCCTGGAAGATGTATGACTGATCCTGTAAAAAATCACGGCTTGAAGGCACCATCTTGTCCTGGAAGATACTTTTGTACACCTGTGCATTGGCAGTGCTCTTACACACACACATGGATTCTGTCTACCCCAGCAGCAGCAAAACATCCTCAAATCACAACACTGCATATATACTTTGTTGTCTTAAGTGTGCAAGAGGGATGCAATGCCTCGTTATTTCGTCGAAACACTCGGCACCCCGCGTCGTTACAGTCGATGTTCAATTTTGTCTCATCACTAAATAACACTTGACGCCACCTATGAGTGTCCCACTCCTTACGTTCCTTGCATTGTACATTGGTTAGCAATGGCTTCTTTACCGCCCTATGAGACGTTAGACCCATAGAACCTAACCCGTTCCTCACTGTTCGAGGCCAAAAACAGTACCACAGCTCTCCCGCAATTCTTTGGCAAGAACTGTTAACGAGACGAACCTGTTTCGCAGACATAACCTTTTCAACGCGTTGTTACTTCTAGGAGTTGTTTTCATTTTTCGGCCACATTTTCCCAGCCTACCATTCTTGATTCCACCCATATGACGGATCTTCGTCAGCTACCGTCTAACTGTACTCTTGTACACCCCAGTTATCCCAGCAACTTCTGCATTGTTTTTGCCGAATTCACTTAAAGTCATCATTCGCGAAGCTTTTCTTTTTGAAATATCGCCTAATCTTCCCATAACTGAAACACAGTTTGCACAGAATAAACGAAATGCACTCTAAACTTCAGATTTGCACTGTAGTCCACAGGAGTAACGACTACACATTCACTAATGCAAGCAAACTACCTACGTGCCCAGCTAAAACGTCTGGAATACCCCCCCCCAGTATTTGTCATTTTCTTGTAGGACTTCCGTGAGTAGAGTTTAGGTCCCAGCCACCTACAGCGAGATCGCCTTTTGGGCAGGACACAGAAACGGAAGGAATGAGAGCAAGTCCAGCGACTTTGACAGAACAGTTTGCAGTGAGATTAGAGTACAGTAGATGGCGCCACCGTACAAGTACGATGTTGCACACAGAGGGGTGAGAGAATTTCAGGGGGGGGCATAGGAAAGGATACCCATTTAACCAGTGGGTCCAGCCTTGGGGCCGTCACTTAACGTGCTCGTCCGATGCACGGCGGATATTCAGCGATTGTTAGTAAATCACACCATCTCAGAAAGATCAGCCCCGGTTCGAACCTGAGGACCTTGCATCGATAATCTGAATCGCTAACCACTAAGCCATCCGCTGCCCGAATACCCCCCCACGTACATTGCGTGCCCTTTATATCGCCTGTACGCGGACGTACAAGCAAGCTCCGTCGGCTTGTAGCAACGACGATGACATTTCATATAACGAAGTGTGCTTCCTTCGCAGCACATTTCTGGTCATAACTTGAGTTCTGTTAAAGATATTCCCATTCTGTAAACTGAATTGGCTTCTGCATGAAATGTGCTTTAAAACGATATACACTGAAGTGCCAGAAAAACTGGTACAGACTAGCTTATGCAAAATACATAGCAACGTCACCTATGCGCGTACCTATGCGCGTACTCGGTTGCGTCCGCCATCCCTTCCAGCTGTCAGAGCTGTTTTCGGCATGAGAATGACAAGTAATAACGATTTAAGTGATTTTCAACGCTGTGTTATAGTTGGCGCTCGTGAAACGGGTCATAGTATTTCGGAGGTAGAAACGTTGTTCGGATTTTCACGGACGACCATTGTAAGGGTGTACCGTGACTACAAGAATTCCGGCAAAACCTCCAACCTACGATGCCAGTGTGGCCATAAAAAGACATTGGGTGAACGTGACCATCGTCGGCTGTCAAGAATCGTTTCACGCGACACTCTCGCAGGTAGCATCGGAAATCAATGCTGGAGCCCCAACAAGCATCAGCGTCCGGACTGTGCAACGTACCCTGCACGATATGGGCTTTGGGAGCCGGCGCCCAACTCGAGTCCCCTTGATGGCTGCACGACACAGAGCTATGCGCCTCGCTTGGACATGGCAACACCGCCACTGGGCATTTGATGACTGGAAACAAGTAGCCTGGTCTGACGAGTCGCGTGTCCAACTGTATCGGGCAGATGGAAGGATTCGTGTGTGGTGGAAACCCCATGAAGTCATGGATCTCGCCTGTCAACAGGGAACTGTACCGGCTGGTGGGGGTCCGTAATGGTATGGGGTGGGTTTAGCTGGCCTTCACTGGGACCCCTGGTACGTCTACAAACGTCTGTGACCGGCCAACGTTATGTGCGCATCCTTCTGACGAGGTACACCCGTTCATGTCCTGCATTCATGCTGATGGGTTGGGACTGTTCCAACAGGACACAAGTGTCGGGACGCCACACTATGGTTAGAGGAGCATTCATCTGAGTTTGGGGTATTCCCATTCCTACCCAAGTCCCCAGATCTGAACGTGATAGAACACATTTGGGAATGCGTTATCGAACACAGGAATCCACCCGAGTTGTGGAACGCTCTGCAGGAAGTATGGTGTGCATTGCCTACAGCATATTTCCAGAAGCTAGTGGAGTCCATGCCCCGTCGTATTTCTGGTGTCCTGCGCTCCCGTGGGGGACGTACTAAGTATTAGACTGGTGTACCAGTTTTTCTGGCACTTCAGTGAGTATTATATGCATATTTACTTTTGTAGCAACACTGAAAACCTAAAAACGTCTGAAATTTCCAGAGTTGCTATTAATTTTTCCGTAACTGTATTTGCGTAAGTGTGAAGAACTGTTGCGCAAGAACGTGCGCTGTGAGTGAGGAGATACGTATATAAAGTTTTGAAGCGGATGAACCGCGTGAACGTGAATTTCTCGAGTTCCAGCGTAGGCTGGTCATATGATGTCATTTGAGTAACGTTTCCATACAAAGCATTGCAGCTAAACTAAACATATGCCGCCCCGGTGGCGCAGTGGTCTAAGGCGCTGGCCTCTGATCATTCGCCCGTAAGGGGTCCGGGTTCGAATCCCGGTCAGGCATGGATGTTGTGTTTGTCTTACGGCACTGGCTCTCTCCCTTCCCTGGAACCAGTGACCCTAAATTAGGGACGGGCGACTGCTTATAGCCCATTGAGTTGCTCACGGTGGTCGTTAAACCTCCAATAAATAAATAAAAAAAAACTAAACATATGAAAATCGCCTGTAAGTGATGTCATGAAGAGATGGAAGCAGGGCTGTGCAACTACAGAAAAAAACGTTCAGGAAGGCCGCAGAAATGGACGGTACGTGACAGAAGAGCCATTGTAAGAAATCCCGTTCTTCCTCTGCCGTTTCCATCTCTGCTGAAGTAAGAAATGCTGTAATGACTCGGTTAGTACCATAACTATCCACAGAGAGTTGAACAGTGTAGTTTACTATGGTAGAACAGTGGCACGCAAGCCACATATCATTACCCTGAATGCGAAGCTCCGATTGGAGTGGCATGTCTCCCGTCGTTCTTGGACTGTGGGCGACTGGAAAGCTGTTCTTTGGAGTGATGAGTTCCGCTCTTCACTTTTCCAATCTGATGGGCGTGTTTGGATTTGGCGGCAGCCCGGCAAACGATTTTCGTTGGACTGTGTTCTTGCAACTGTTAATTTCCGCGGAGGCTCCATCATGGTATGGAGTTGTCTTTCGTGGAAAAACAACTCCATACCATGAAATTGTTGAACTCTTAAGTGCACCTCTATGTTCTGTATAATTGTGCCCTACCGACAATGCGGCAGCGGGTGGCCTAATGGTCAACATTCGTGACTGCCGCGGAGAAGACTTCGGGTTCGATCCCAGCAGGTACGAACGCTCGAACCTCTAAATACCAGTGACTCTAAATTAGGGACGGGTGACTGCTTATAGCCCACTGAGCTGCTCACTGTGGTCGTTAAAATCTCCAATAAAGGAAAACAAAAGAATGCCCTACGTGTAAATTATCACAATCATATTGCCTCCAAGAAGGGGAATCATTTCATAATGATTCCTCTTCTTTGGGGGCCCACTCAGGCCAGCCGAGAGAGGGGGCAGGGGTGTAATTGCCCAGGGGCCCGATGCTAGTGGACGTTTGTCACGAATTCTTAGCGAAAGGGTCCAGCAGAAAAGTAAAACATCTGCGCCTCCCGGAGCAGCCGCTTTGGTTCCCGCGCTTGCATTCTCCCCGTGTCACAAAAACTAAAAGAACAGGAAATTGCCATACTAATTCCCTTACCAATGGAAGCAGGTCAATTTATGACTCTTCCAAAAAAAAAAAAAACTGAAGTTTTTGTACCCAAAGTGTGTATAGCCATCAGGCTATTCTGTACTCTTCCAGTGTTAGTGGCAGGAGCTGAGAGATCTTTCAGTGATTTTAAAAACGATCAAAATTTATGATGGATCAACCATGGGACAAGAAAGGCTTTGTGGACTAACCACTCTTTGCCATGGCGGCAAATATCTTTTGTGCTTTGAATTTTGATGAAGTAATTGACGACTTCGCATTTAAAAGAGCCAGAAGAGCTATTTTATAGAAACTACAAGTATAAGAGCTATTAGGTAACCAAATTTGTTTATTATAAAATTTCATTTTTTTCTATTTTAATATATAATTATAAAGTGTTTTTGTAAATTAATATCTAATTTGACAAAAAAAAAAGTAACCTTGTTTTAGTTTTCAAATATTGAGCACGAATATATAAGTTAAGAATGAATTTCAGAATTGTACATAACCACGAAATAATTCTAATAAAATATTAGTAATTTGGTGGAAGCTTGTTTCATAATGTACAGGGTTTTGCACCTGTGTATATTAATCTGGAACAACGCTACAATGATCCTGCTACATAAAAAAGGTGGAATTGAGGATCTCAGGAACTACAGACCTATCAGCCTCCTATCAGTGGTTTATAAAATCTTCACTAAAGTTCTTTCACACCGTTTGAAGGTAACACTGGACATGGCTCAACCGAGAGAACAAGCTGGATTCAGGAGTGGCTACAGCACAATAGATCATATCCACGTACTGAGAGAACTAATTGAAAGAGCGAGGGAATATGAACTTCCATTGTGCATGGCTTTTATCGATTATGAAAAAGCCTTCGATTCGGTGAAACCATCAGCAGTTACAATGGCTTTGAAATCCTGCGGTATTGAAAATGCATACATTATTATTATTAATAACATCTATGAAAATGCAAGTGCAAAGATTCGGTTGTTTGAAAATACAACACACATAAAAATTGGAAAGGGAGTGAGACAAGGTGACACCATATCTCCGAAGCTCTTTAATGCCACATTGGAGGGTGTCTTTCACTCGCTGAGCTGGGAAAACAAGGGGATAAAGATTAATGGAGATTATCTAACACACCTTCGTTTTGCTGATGACGTAGTCCTTTTTGCAACAACCCCATCAAAGCTGCAGAGTATGATCCAGAAACTTGCTGACAAGAGTAAAGAAGTGTTATTAAAAATGAACTTTCAGAAGACAAAAGTGATGTTCAATGCTTTTACAAGAAATGAAGATTTATCGATTGATGGAGAAAAGCTGGAGATAACAGACACGTACGTTTATCTTGGACAGCAGATATCAAGTGAGGGTCACATTGATGAAGAAATTAATCGGCGTACAAAACTTGCCTGGAGAGCTTTTGGAAGAAACAGCATAATTTTCAATTGCAATATGCCATTATGTCTTAAAAGAAGAGTGTTTGATCAATGCATCCTACCAGTGCTTACGTATGGTGCAGAGACGTGGACCTTAACTAAAAGAGACATACAAAGGCTGCAGACAACTCAAAGCAGCATGGAAAGGTGCATGCTTGGTGTAACCAGGAGAAATAAGAAAGAGGAACTCGTGGATCCGAAAAATGACAAGAGTGGAAGACATCATGGTCAGAGTTAAATTCCTGAAATGGCAATGGGCTGGACATACTGCCAGGAGGACAGACCATCGATGGACAGCCGAAATTTTAGGGACAGGAAAAGACCCAGAAGAAGAACACATGGGAGATGGGTGGATGAAATGCGGGAGTGACATGGAGGAGACTGGCACAAGACAGACCGTTGTGGAGGAAACTTGGGGAGACCTTCGTCCAGCAGTGGATCGATAATGGTTGACAATGATGATGATATTAATCTGCACTCTTCTAAAATCTTTTTGTGAGGAGGAGGGACTGAGGAAAACTTTGAGGGCCCTGGCCTCAAAATTGCCCCGGGGCCCAAAAATCCTGTCGTCGGGCCTGGGTCCACTAAGGCCTTAATCCTGCCCTGATTAGCACTACACCACTTCTTTGAGTTATTTGTTAGCTACGTAGCTAGAAACGGAGCTCTTTCAGTTGTAATGCAATCAAAGTACGTGTTTCGTCACTTTTATCTTTCATGGCACCCATATTTCTGCCAATCAGCCAGTCCCGGCGAACTTTCTATTTTCCTGATCATCTTTCTGTTACTGTTAGGGAAGTAATGTACAACCCCAGGCGTTCTGATCAAAAGACAAGCAACAGGTGACAAATATTGTTATTAGCGAATTAATTAGCATCGTTAAAAGATAGTGTCACTTCCAAATACCTTGATTAATCATTTCTAACAACAATGACCTCGCTACTTCCTTTTTCGTATCTCTTGAACACCACTTTTTTTATCCATTCTTCTGGGTAGCAGGGATGGAGTACGGAGTGCTCGTTAACTCCCGGTAGCGGGGGACGAGAGTGGAGCCCTTAGGAAATCTTCAGGGGAAGGAAAACGGAGGGGAAAAGAGAAGGAGGCGCAAGTTGGGGAAAAACAAGGGATATCTGTTTTCAAAGCAGCGGTTTACGCGCCGAGTTGCTGAGTTTTTATATCTAGCTTTCGGTCCCCTTCTTCAAAAAGAAAAAAAAAAATATCAAACCTGAAGCTAGGTAGCTTCCGAAAACTGGAGGACATGGTTGTGTCTCTCGTTATTATGGTGATTCTTTTCTGAAATTGTCAATTAAGATCGTCGTAAACAGACAGGTTAATACTTATCGGATATAAATGATACACGAAAAAAAAAATAATAATAATTGCATGGAAATCCAAGACACGATTTCTTTAATGTTTCCTGAATTTTGTAAACCAGAGCATTTGGAAGAATGAGCTTTTCTTAAACATTGTCTAAGCACCTTATTGGACTTTTTTTTTTTTTTTATTGAAGGTTTAACGACCACTGTGAGCAACTCGGTAAACGGTAAAAATACCCCCGGAGAAAATACCCCTGAAAACTGAAAAGCGGTAAAAATACCCCCTGAGGAAATACCCCCAGAACAAACGGTTCACTGTAAACTGCCACACAGGAACACTGATGTGTGGTAGTGTGCCGGTGTGGCAATTGACCGGCAACCCTGCCACACATCTTTCAGCAACTTGAAACATTGCCACACAGGAAAATTATCACATGTTTTTCATTAAGGGGCACGGGAAGAAATTGCTGTTCCTCCGAAGAACACTTTGAATGTGTGACAATTTTTCCAGTGGGGCAGTTTTCCAAATTTCTGAATTATGTGTGGCAGTTTTCCAAGGTGCCTAAGAGGGAAGAAACTCTTTTGTTTGTCCGAATTTTCATGCCGGTTCATACGAGTTTAAGGCAACTGGCCACAAAAGTTCAAGGAGGGGGGGGGATATAAAGATTGCCGTTTCGGGCCTATATTGAGGACTGAATTGGGAACTCCAAACGAATTTCGAGAAAACGTTCCATGTAAGCCAAGCGAAAATTGTACTTTAATTTGAAGAAATAAGTTGCCGAGGATCCGATGTACACTTGGTTTAGGGAGAGGTAGGGGGGGGGCTACCCCCAACTTCTGTAATATTATATTCTGAGCCGCTGAAGTCTGTCAGTGTATCCAGGATGTACCCCTTGAAGCGTTCGCGAGGTCCGTGAGCTTTGAGCGCGGGGGGGGGGCTTTCCCCCAAGATGTTAATATGGACGTAAAGCTGTAAGCAGTACCATGCTTTATGCAATGATTCTGTACACGACCACGAATTTTCAGGAGGGTGGGGTGAATTCACCCCCCCCCCTCTTCCAGTTTCTAAGAGCTCTTCAAGGGTAACATCGAAAATACACTGACCGACTCTAGAGATCCAGAATATAAAATTACGGAAGTTGGGGGTAGAGCCCTCCAAACCAAGCACCTCGTATCCCTTTTACAGACTTCACCAAATTTCTGGGGGAGGGGGAAGGGCATACATAGTTTGCCACTGAACATAACATGAAGCATAGAAATTGCGAGCAAATCCCTTACCTTGAACACTTGTCTGCGCTCTTAGAAACTTGGGGGAGGGTGAATTCACCCCACCCTCTTGAAAATTCGTGGTTTTGTACAGAATCATTATATAAAGCATGGTTCTAATGTTACAGCTCTACGTCCATTTTAACATTTTTGAGGGAAAGCTCCCCCCCCAGCTCACGGACCTCGCGGACGCTTCAAGGCACATGATTTCCAGTATTTTCCATTGTACGCGATTTTCATTTTAGCTTTAAATTACAGTCTGGACTTCACCAAGTAATAATGAGTCTCGTGTTTTTAGCACGTCGTTTGTAAAAAAAAGATCGTGTTTATGTTGTTGGTTTGTCCGTCCGTCCACCTGTAGACACCATATTTCTGCAACTATTAGTCCGATTTGAAAAACTCTTTTTGAATTGGGAAGCTTGAAATGTGCGAATGATGATCCTTCATTGCGTTTTGCTTTTATCTCTACGATGTACAATTTCGCCGCTGGAGGGCGTAAATCCAGATGATGTCGAATTCAAAATACAGTTTATTCCATATATTTGCTTCTAAGCATCCGATTGAAAAAATTCTTTTATCTTTCGATTTCATTTAGGTCGAATAGTATTTTAGGTATATTTACTTTTTCAAGTTACGCATACATTTTCCGATAAGGGGCGTAAAAGTAAATTGATTGCGTTTTTCTCCGATACCTCTTCTTCTGAAACTCCGATTTGAAAATTTTTTCTTCAGCCGATACAGCTCCTGATGGAAAATCTTTTGCATATATTTCTAATTTTTGGTAAAGGATACATTGGCCAACAGGGGGCGTAAGTGTTAATATTTGCTTCTGATGTATTTGCCATGAAATCTGAGCTTCTAAAACCTCGATTGAAAAAATTCTTTCGTGACCGATACTACTCACGTCGACAAACCTTTTCGGAATATTTTCGTCTTAAAATATCACATGGCTTCTCCGCCAAGGGGCTTTAGATGTATATCTTATTTTTGACAATATCTCTGCTACTAATGGTCCGATTTGAAAAATTCTTTTCTGTATTGGATAGAGTTCCCGGTGTGACATATTTTCCATATATTTTCAAAATTTTCAAGTAATTCATAGACTTTCCACTAGGGGGCGTAAAGGTAAAGTGCGTTTCCCCCGATATCTCTGCTTCTAAAACACCGATTTGAAAGATTCTTTCTGCACCGGATACAGCTCCTGATGGGAAATCCTTTGCATATAATTTATAATTTTTGGTAAAAAATGGTTTGGCCACCAGGGGCGTAAGTTTTTATTTCCGCTTCTGATGCATTTGCAGCAAAATGTGAGCGTCTAAAATCTCGATTAAAAAAAAAAAAAAAAAAAGGTGGCGCAGTGGTCTAAGCGATGGCTTCTGATCATTCTTCAGAGACGGCCCGGGTTCGAATCCCGTGAGGCATTGATGTTGTTTTTGTCTTACGGCTCTGGCTCTCTCCCTTCCCAGGAGCCAGTGGCCCTAAATTAGGGACGGGCGACTGCGTATAGCCCACTGAGTTGCTCACGGCGGTCGTTAAACCTCCAATAATAATAATACTAAAAAAAAAATTCGTTTGTGGACCGATACTACTCAGTTCACTGTAAACCGCCACACAGGAAAACTGCCACACAGGAGAACTGCCTCACAGGAAAACTGCTACATCTTTTTTATTAAGGTGCCGGGAGCACAAATTCAACACTTTGAATGTGTGGCAGTTTTCCAAGTTTCCGAGTTATGTGTGACAGTTTTTCAAGCTGCCAAACGACGGGAAGGAGCTCCTTTGTTTGTCTGAATTTTCATGCCAGTTCATACGAGTTTAGAGCAACTGGCCACAAAAGTTTTTTTGATGGGGGGGGGGGGGGATATAAAGATTGCCGTTTCTTGGCCTATATTGAGAATTGAACTGGAAACTCCAAACAAATTTCGAGAAAACGTTTTATGTAAGCCAAGCAAAAATTGCTGTGTTCAGAAAAGAACGATAAGGTGGGATTTTTTAATAACGCTGCACTTTTACTTAGGCACTAATTATTTACATAACATGTCAAGTTTGTAATATTTTTCTTTTACTTAATTAATTCATAGGCCGTACACCTTGGCCCTTTTAACAGTTTTTTTATCCGCCGACTTCATATTCATTAATTTTACGTATCAAATCAAGTCAATAGAATTGCGCTTTTACTGAGACACTAAGTGATAGTCATAGGCCCTAAGCATAGGCCTTTTTAACAGTTTTTATTTTACCAATGTCATATTCACAACGTTTACACTCAAATCAAGTTAACAATATTGCGCTTTTACTTAGGCACTAAATATTAATTCATAGGCCCTAGGCTTAGGCCTTTTAATCAGTTTTTATTTCACCAATGTCATATTCACAACGTTTACACAGCAAATCATGCTAATAATATTGAGCGTTTACTTAAGCACGAAATATTAATTCATAAGGCCTAGGCCCTTTTACTAATTTTGATTCTACCGATGTCATATTCACAACGTTTAGGTATCAGCGCAAGTTAATAATATCGCATTTTTACTTACAGGTATTAAATATTAAGTCATATGCCCTAGGCCTAAGCCTTTCTAACAGGTTTTAGCCCGTCGGCTTCATATTCATAACGTTTACGTATCGGACCACGTTAATAGTATTGCGCTTTTACTTAGGCACTAAATATTAATTGATATGCCCTATGCCTTTTAAACAGTTTTTATTTTACCGATGTCGTATTCACAATGTTCACATATCAAGCCAAGTAAATAATACTGGCATAACTAGGAAGGATAACAAGATGAACTTTTGGATCACGAACATAACCAAAGTAGAAGACATCGTGATCAAAGTAAAATCCCTGAAATGGCAATAGGCCAGACATACTGCTAGAAGAATGGACCACCGATGAACTATTGATGTATTAGACTGGGTACCAAGGAACATAAAAAGACCCGGAAAGAGATCACGTGGGAGATGAGTGGATGAAATTCGAATGCATGCCGGAATGACAGGAAGGAGACCAGCTCAGACAGACACTTTTGGAAGAAGCTTGGGGAGACCATCTAGCAGCGGATTGATAAATTTACAATTTGTGATTTACGTTAATTTAGATTTTAATAGTTTTATCTGCAGATTCTAGAATGCGTGATTTCAGCAATTTTGAAAATTGGAGAACAGTTAGAGGGTTAGGAATCTCTCGTGTCGGACTCCGATGGTGTTGGAATTCATAGAATGTATTTTAGAACAAATTCTATAATGCGTGATTTCAGCAATTTTGAAAATTGAAATTCACCAATTAGGAAAATTGGAGAAAGAACAGTTAGAGAGTTAGAAATCTCTCGTGTCTGGCACCGATGGTGTAGAAATCTCTCGTGTCGGACACCGATGGTGTTGGAATTCAGAGAATGTATTTTAGAACAAATTATATAATGTGTGATTTCAGCAATTAGGAAAATTGGAGAACGGTTAGAGAGTTAGGAATCTCTCGTGTCGGACACCGATGGTGTAGGAATCTTTCTTGTCGGACACCGATGGTGTAGGAATCTCTCGTTTCGGACACCGATGGTGTTGGAATATAGAGAATGTATTTTAGAACAAATTCTATAATGCGTGATTTCAGCAATTATGAAAATTGAAATTCACCAAATAGGAAAATTGGCGAAAAGTTAGAGGGTTAGGAATCTCTCGTGTCGAAAAACGATGGGGTAGGAATCTCTCGTTTTGGACACCAATGGTGTTGGAATTCAGAGAATGTATTTTAGAACAAATTCTGTAATGCGTGATTTCAGCAATTATGTAGATTGAAATTCACCAATTAGGAAAACTGGAGAACAGTTAGAGGGATAGGAATCTTTCGTGTCGGACACCGACGGTGTAGGAATATCTCGTTTCGGAATTCAGAGAATGTATTTTAGAACAAATTATATAATGCGTGATTTCAGCAATTATGTAGATTGAAATTCACCAATTAGGAAAACTGGAGAACAGTTAGAGGGATAGGAATCTTTCGTGTCGGACACCGACGGTGTAGGAATCCCTCGTGTCGGACACCGATGGTGTTGGAATTCAGAGAATGTATTTTAGAACAAATTATATAATGCGTGATTTCAGCAATTAGGAAAATTGAAATTCACCAATTAGGAAAATTGGAGAACAGTTAGAGAGTTAGAAATCTCTCGTGTCGAACACCGATGGTGTAGGAATCTTTCGTGTCGGACACCGATGGTGTTGGAATTCAGAGAATGTATTTTAGAACAAATTATATAATGCGTGATTTCAGCAATTATGAAAATTGAAATTCACCAAATAGGAAAATTGGCGAACAGTTAGAGGGTTAGGAATCTCTCGTGTCGAACAACGATGGGGTAGAAATCTTTCGTGTCGGACACCGATGGTGTAGGAATATCTCGTTTCGGAATTCAGAGAATGTATTTTAGAACAAATTATATAATGCGTGATTTCAGCAATTAGGAAAATTGAAATTCACCAATTAGGAAAATTGGAGAACAGTTAGAGAGTTAGAAATCTCTCGTGTCGAACACCGATGGTGTTGGAATTCAGAGAATGTATTTTAGAACAAATTATATAATGCGTGATTTCAGCAATTACGAAATTTGAAATTCACCAATTAAGAAAATTGGAGAACAGTTAGAGAGTTAGAAATCTCTCGTGTCGGACACCAATGGTGTGGGAATCATATTACAAAACACTTGTCCTCATGGGGGTCCAGACCCAGGGACCCTCCTCCCTTGGGTGCGCCCCTGCTTACGGTGGTCATTAAACCCTGAAAAGAGAAAGAAACCACTAGACAGTAGTCAGAATTTCTAAACTGCCTGTCTGCTGATGTGAGAAACGTAATAGTTTCCTTATAACAATACCGCTTGTTTTATTTCTTTTGGTCTTCTATGACTAAAGGCTACCTGTCTCCACGGGATAGTTCAAGCTATCTTTACTTTACGCAGCTTCCCTGGAGCCAGAGGGCGAAAGACAAATGGCGGCATGGCACCTGTAATTTATGCGTTTCTCCGTGCGTATTTCCTCCATTGTTTACCATTTCCCAACTCCTTCCCTCACTTTGTTCCTGACAGATGAGGTTTTGATGCATTCGCTCCTCTTCGCAAAGACTACATGATTTGCGTGCGATCCCCAGGTTCGCAAACTTCCCAATTACGATCATATGTTCTGATGATGTTCCAGCAACCTAAAGGAACTTTTGACTAAATGCTTTGTTGCTCTTGCCCATAATGGCTTTAGCGTAGCTCCCACCCAGCGGCAAATTTAGGAAAAGTTATGGTATTCCAAACCTAAAAATAACGGCAGCAGGAAAACGTCCTCAAATCAGTAACAGGTAATGCATTACAAGGTAATCCCAAGTATGGTTTGCACAAGGTAATGGAATTAACCTGTAATGCATTACAATGAAGAGGATATAATTCAATTATTTAATAATGCCATTCAAACGCAATGGAATTATTTGGTAATGAAATTACACAATTTGCAAATAATAGTTTATAGAAATGTACGTGTGCCAAAAGCTATGTCTAGAAAAGACGGGGATTATTTGTATACCAGCATGCGCTCTATTTGCAAAGTTTCGCTGTTGTAGCATTTTTTTTTTCTAGGTGTCCAAATTTCATTGTCCGTGAGTGTATACGTCGTTTGCGGACGATATCATTTACAGCATGGGTGTGGTGGCATAAAGTGGAAATAGTAGCCCCCTTTCTAGTTTTTTTTTGGCACTTCAGTGTACATATACCCACACGCACTTATGATTCTATTTGATCAATTTTCCAAAAGCGGAAAGGACTTTGAGGAAGTCTCTGAGAGCAGTCATCTCTCTACCACGGAAAAGTTGCGGTGGGTGGGGTGAGGTATCTTTTGAGTACAATTAACCAATGAACCAGGAGAGCAAAGAAAATAAAGATTCGCGTGATGAACGCCAACTCTCGTTGAGATAACATAAAACAGGCGAAAAAAGCGCCCCCACAAGCTGGGAGATTTTGTAGTCTGCCGGAAAGCAAACATTCAGGAGCAAAAGACGTCAGGGGATTTCGGCAGTGTAGCTGGTAGCTTTGGCTCTGCCGGAAAGCAAACATTCAAGAGCAAAATGCGTTAGGAAGCTTTCCTTTAATCCACGATTGTTTCCTTCAACCTGATGACTATATTTGCTTAGAGCATTTTTTGTTGTTGTTTCCTGATATCCCGCCAGTCCCTTATTTTGGTGATACAAATATGCAATAACAATTAATCCCAGCAAAAACACAAGTGCTGGGAAACTGCTGGCCACCAACTGGCAGTGATGGGTCACTGCTGGCTGAAATCTGCCGCTCACGGCCCGGTAGTGGGCCGTTGGTGGCAGCGCTATCAGTTGGCGAGCCATTGATGGCCCTGCAGCATCGCCGTGAATTGTGAGCCTCCAAGCAAGTGCCACTAGTGGCCTGTTGCTGGCAACCAATGCAACTGCATACAGCAGGTGGAAGCAACGGGACTGCGCACGCGCAGAAGCAACACTTGCTGTGTCTCTCATGGTACCAGTTAGTTGAAGACGACGCTATCGCCATCGTGTTATTTTAGTGGATGTTAAGAAAAAAATCCATATGTGGAGAGACGAATTAATTTCCTAATGAAATTTTACGTCGACGAAGATATTAGATTAAGCCGTGAAATACTAGATTACAGCCATGAAATACACCCACTCCATTCCCATGAATAGCAATTCATGGAATGGAGTGGATGAATAACAAGAAAAAATTTGAAACCGCTTGAAACAAATATCCTGGAAAACCATTAAAACAACGTTTGTTGAAAAAAAAAAAAAAAGAATTATACGTGTACAAAATTTATTAATTATTTGAAAGAAAAAAAAGCAACGCTATGTGGTGTACTCATCCATGGGTTGAATACACAAGACTGGGAGGAATTCGCTTCTAAAAATAACGAGATGTAAAATAAAATATCTTTTACTCTTTAAAACAAATGTAGCTTCGGACAACGGAAAGGAAAGACACAACGTTAAAAATGTAACAGAATGTGACATGAACCCGGGTAAATATATATTAATTCAACAATCTCTTTTCAAGACGGCAAGGACAGTACAAAACTTTGGAAAGCGACTCTAAGTATGTACACTCCTTGAAAATGAGTGAAGTTCCCTTAAGGTAAAAAAAAAAAAAAAAAAAACCATCGTTACGTTGAAAAAATTAATTTATCAATTATATGAAACTGACTTTTATGAAAAATACCTCGCAATATTGTAAAATGAAAGAGGGAAACATTTGATTACACATTGCTTACCAAACAGACAGCTTACCAAGCATTTGCTCGAGCGTGCTTACCAAGCATTTGCTCGAGCGTGGCAAATCAGTCCGGCCGGTAGACAGTTCAGCTACCACGCCAACGGCCCAGGTTCAAATCTAGTCAGATGCAACCAGGCGTTTTTCCGGTCTGTTGATAAAATTTCCCCAGCGCAGTGCGTTAATCCACAAGCTTCGTAAGGGTAGAAAAAAAAATTGTAGTTTTGGGAAACTGCGGTTATCCTTGCTTTTTTTTTTTATTATTATTATGGCTACTACTGGGAAATTGGCGGACAAGATTCGACAAGCCACCCGTTACGTCACGTGGTTGCTAGTTGCCACTAACGGTACACTAGCGGACCACATTAGGCTAGCCAATTTCTGGCACGTGCTTGAAGGGCCACTTGTGGCAGCTACTGCCTGTGGTGGACAACTGATGGCCCTGTTGTGGCATATGACAACTGATGGGGTGCCAACTGTTGGCCTGAACTTCTGGCCCTTCTGTTGGCCGCCCGGACATTTTATTGACGGTTTGGCAGCGGCAACATAGTGCTGGGCCATTGCTGGCAGTGCTGCCCCAGCAAGACTGTTTTTGCTGGGATATTACTACTTACGTTAATTTTTGGCCTAAGAATCCGTGCAAATGCAGACACAGGCGGTAATATTTGGCATTTCTGATAGCCAATTAAGATGCTCACCGTATTCGTGAAGCCAACGAAAAAAAAAAAAAACGTACACAGAAGATGTGTTATTTCTTGTTTTGCAAACTGGTTACGCACAATGTAAGTTTTTTCAGTGATACAGTGAGTATATGATCAAAGTAACGACACAGTATGAAAAGTGCTTGGCATTAGGGTTAGATTAGTAAGTGTTCTGGACAAAGTTCTTGTTTGATGTATCAGATGAGCTTTCTTAATATTTCTCGTGGAATTTTCCGAGAAAGGTTTAATTAGAAACTCATGCGGGATAAATTGTTTCTCTAAGTGACAATTTAGGCCCTTAAAGTGAGAAAGTGTGTCATGCATTTTTTTGGCATTAAAAAATCAGCTTTAAATTGAGTTTTGCAATGAGCAGCTGATCTCCATTACTGTTTTGTCGTCGGTTTAATTTTTTTGTGCGTTTTTTTAAATGAAGATTTGGAGCATGATTTGATTTACGGAATATCAGTACTGAACGTTGTTATTATGTATTATTCCGTAGACGCAAACGTCGTACCAGATGGGCCAAACGTTACACCGCTAATGGAGACACGAAAATGTTTCTGAAAAACTGAAGAGCAAACACAGGCCTTAACTAAACCAATTGGCTCAAGAAAACTAACATATCCGATTTGCGGAGTTATAATGCTACCGAGAAGGTAACAGTCACGTGCTGTGAGTAGCTCGGCTGACTGTTCTTTGCCAGAATTGGAGTCAACAAAGCACGCATGCGCAGTCTGCTCCGGCATCAGCCTGTATGTTGGTTTCTGTGCACTGCATCTTGTATTGTAGGATATGTCGGTTCTAGTTACGTGTCGCCGAGCCTTAACTTCTTATCAGTTAGATATTCTTTGAGGAGAGTCTGAGTGCAACTGAACGTTTTCGTAGTTTCTTGAGTGCAACTGACCAACACCCGATTGAAACTTGAAACATATTCTACGTATCACTCCCTTTCAATTTTTTTACATATACTGTGCACTTGAACCGTTGAATTTTCAGTGATGTTATAGGTTGTCCATAATGAAATGTCCAATTTTTGATCTCTCGTGTTTTGACAATGTGTTGTGTTCAATACAATGAATATGTATGCAAGTGTAATGTATCATTGGAAAGCTTGAAATCTGCAGATTGTAAACTTTTGGTTTACTTTATTAACAAATAATATTTCCTACTCTACACTGAAGAGAAATTGGATTAGAGATACCTGTCTAGTAACGTGTAGCACCACCTTTCGCCCTGATGATGGCGGCAATTCGTCTCGCCATGGATTCGACAAGACACCGGAAGCGTTGGGAAGCCATACGAATCCACGACCCCTGAACAAGCTCCCACAGTTCACGAAGATTTATTTGATGGAGGGGGGTCAGAGCCTCGAACATCTCTCTCGACAGTATCCCAGATGTGCTCGATGAGATCGAGGTCAGGTGACCTAGCTGGTCAAGGAAGCGAGGTCACGTCGGTGTAGTGTTCATCCAACCATTCGGATACAATTCGGGAGCTGCATTGTGTTGTTGCAGGAGGAGGCCCCCAGTGGGATGTTGAAGACGCACAAACGGGAGGAAATGGTCGTCCAGGATATCCCGGTAACGTTGACCTGTAAGGGACGATATCACACGTACCAGGGATCCCATTTCAGTCCACGTTAACAGTCCCCAGACGAGAATGCCTCCCCCACGAGCTTGAAGAGTACCCTGCTGGCAAGAAGGATCCATCGCTTCATGTGGTTTGCTCCGTGCTCGTATCCTTCCATCCGCATGTACCAACGTGAATCTCGACTCATCAGTCGAGGCAACATTTTCCGACATGTCTAGGGTCCAGTAGCGGTGTTCCCGCGCCCATGCTAATCTTTGCACCCTGTGATATGCGGTCAGCAGCGGTACCCTCGTGAGACGATGGCTTCTGTACCCCATAGCGAGGAGATGGTTCTGGATGGTGTGGCTGCTTACACGTTTTTGTGCACCAGCGTTAAATTGCCGAGTGATTTCTAGCACTGTGGCCCGTCTGTCCGCTGTTACAATGCGAGCTAGCCGACGATGACCCCGCTCATCCACATGCTGTTGTCCACGGCAGTTGGCCCTTGCAGAGATGGTTTTACCGGATTCGATGTAATCACGGTGCACCCGTGATACAGTTTCTCGTGAAAATCCCAGTGCCTGCACGAGTTCCGAGATGGAGTGACCCATTCGTCGGGCCCCGACAATTTGCCCACGATCAAATGCGCTTAGATCCTTCGTCTTACCCATACTGTGCCGCCCCGGTGGTGCAGTGGTCTAAGGCGATAGCCTCTGATCATTCGTCCAAAAGGGGTCCGGGTTCGAATCCCGGTGAGGCATGGATGTTGTGTTTGTCTTACGGCACTGGCTCTCTCCCTTCCCTGGAACCAGTGACCCTAAATTAGGGACGGGCGACTGCTTATAGCCCATTGAGTTGCTCACGGTGGTCGTTAAACCTCCAATAAAAAAAAATACCCATACTGCGTCCGACTCTTACTGATTCCCGTCGCATCACTTCTTATATTGTCGGATCGCTGCATACATCATGTCGTTTCAGTTTACAAGGCCGCCCAAAGCGCCACATTAGCATAAACGACAGCTGTCTCTAATTCAATTGCTCTTCAGTGTATATTTCCGTTTGAGTGAAAGATGAATAACAGTGATTTTCGGGCAATTTTCCTCTACGAGTTCAAACTGGGCCACAACGCAGCGCGAACGACGCGAAACATTGTTGGCGCTTTTGGGGAGGATGTGGCTAACGAGCGTACGGTGCGAAGATGGTTCGCAAAATTCAAGGCTGGCGACACAAACCCGAGAACGAACAGCGTGGACGACCGAGTACCGTCATCGATGACGACGCATTGAAGGCGCTTGTTGAAGCAGATCCACTCACAACTGTGCGTGAGCTTGCGGTAGAACTTTGAGTAAGCAAATCATCTGTTTCTGTGCACCTCAACCAAATTGGAAAGTCCAAGAAGCTCGACAAATGGGTGCCACATGACTTGAACAAAAAACAGCAAAATCTTCGTTTAGAAGTCTCGTCTGGGCTTCTGTTGCGCAACAAAAACCGATCCTTTTCTCGATCGCATCGTGACGTGCAACGAAAAGTGGATCCTGTACGACAATCTTCGACGTTCCGCGTCGTGGTTGGGTAACGACGAGGCTCCTTAACACTTCCCCAAACCAAAAATCCATCAACAGAAGGTTATGGTGACTGTTTGGTAGTCATCAACCTGTTTAACCCTTTAACGACCATGACCCAAAAATCTTGTATCACTGTAAATATCATAACGCCCGAAACTGTCTGTTGTTTCACTTCTTTGTTTAATAATAACAATAGTAACTGACGGTGACTCCTGCTGATCCGTCATAGGTCGAGAAAATTTGAAGAACAAGTAAGGGTAGGAAATCTGACTCACTCTAGACAGGCGTTTCGGGCGGCTATGCCCGTTTGAACGTACGGGCGTTATGGGCGTTAAAGGGTTACAGAAAATCCATTACAGCTTCCTGAATGCGGCCGAAACGATTACCGCGGCAAAGTATTGTCAGGAAATCGACGAAATGCACCGCAAACTGCAACGCATTCGCCCATCATTAGTCAACAGAAAGGGCCCAATACTTCTCCACGGCAACGCGAGATCGCACGTTGCGCGTATCACTCTGCAAAAGTTGAACGAATTGGGCTATGAGACTCCACCATATTCACCAGATCTTTCGGCAACCGACTACCATTTTTTCAAGCATCTGGACAAATTTTTGCAGGGGAAAATTTTCCACAACTAAGCCGATGCTCAAACCGCCTTTCAAGCTTTCGTCGCTTCCAGAACTCCTCATTTGTATGCTACCGGAATACATAACCTTGTTTCTCGTTGGCAAAAATGTGTTGAATCGAATGGTTCTTATTTCGATTAATCATATTTATTCTGATCTGAGACATGTGTGATTGACGAACAGTGTACAAATCGGACATTTCATTATGGACAACCTTAATCACAGATTTACTTAACAACGGGGGAGGGAAAATTACCCTTCGTGAAAATTGTGCGACTCGTTTTCGAAAGGAAGATTATGACAAGCACTGATTACAAAATTTACGAAGTTTTGAGAGCTTCAGTAAAATGCGTTCATTTGGTGGTGTCAAAAACCAATGAGTTAATAATTTTTTTTTTTTCACGAACATTGTACCAAGGGAGGAACAATTCTGTGGCGACAGCGAAAGAGAAAAAAAAGTTAAACAAAATTAAAAAAGCAAAGAATTATCCAGTAATTACATTGAAACAGCCGCCGCAGCAGGGAACAGCGGAGAAAACTCCTTCTTTGAGGAGGCCGTGTGTTTAATGGGTTGACTATCATTAGCCTTAGAGAGATGCCAGAAACAGTGGTGCTCCAGAGAAACTGGTTTTACAGAGTCGCGCTTCTGCAAAGATACAAGAGATCTGCTAGCGCCCGTGAGTTTCAAGGAAATAACCGTGCTCGAACTCTCTCGAATAACCCTGGGGAAAGAACGCAACAAATCCCTGGGGAGACGGTTTCTTTTGATGCTGAGGTAGAAGAGGGGACCGGCAGATTGCTAAAGCTGAGATGAAAGGGAGAATCTAAAGACTCTAACTGTGTTCTACGCTGTTGAACGTTGGTTTCGACAACACGAACGCAATGTAGTGGATGGCATACGGATGAAGAAAAATACTTTAAAAACATTTCATAGACTCTTTGTGAAACGACGATAAGAACAGGGCATTTTTTAAATTCATGTTGACCACTACCTTTAGCAAGAGAATTTGTTCTTTTTTGTTCTAAAAACTCGATGCAAAACACGGTGATTTCATCATCAACAACAACCATTCTCAATCGCTCGCTGGATGTAGGTCTCCCTAGGTCTCTTCCAAAACTCCAGGTCTTCAGCTATTCTCATCCATGTCACTCCGGCATGCTTTCATCCAGGCACGACGCTACTGGTGGGCTGGGGTGGGCCACAGTTGGAAACGGGTCAAAAGTTTCGGACCCGGACCCAACCCGGACGTCCAATGACTGGACCCGACCCCGTAACTGACCCGGAAAAATCTGCTTTCACCTATAAATTCGAAACTCAATTTATATATATACATATAAACGTAATTGAAGAGCAAAGCTGAAAACAAAGGAAAAACTTTTGAATTTAAAACGAAAGTTGCAAAATAACCTGAAGATCAAAACGCGCAACGCAGCAGTTATGAAAATTCAGAATTCACATTCCATTAAGAAGAGACCGAAGCAAAAAAATTTTTTTGACTCATACCAAGTACAACATAGAAAAAGTTATGTATCTACCGGTGTGAGTAAAAAGAGAAAAAAATAAAAAATAAAATAAAACAACTGAATGTAGAAAGTGTCGAGAATACTGAGCCTTGGCTTTATCAAGGACCAGCAAACACTCTGCATTTTCTCACTTCCACAAAGACCTAGTTGGAAATGGGTTTCTGCAAAGCCATAGATGCAAGTAATAAGCCCACCAAAATTTTTTTTTTATTTTATTTAAAAAATATACATTTTTTTAAAATTATATATATATGTCATGACCTCAGCAGAGTTGTATGACCTAGCTTTAGTTAACAATTTAGCTTGCATCCATAACTTTCCTGGCCCGACCCATGCTCTTCATCTGTTACTATTTAACAGAAAGAAGAAGATTATAGAAAACTCAAGTTGTGAGTATGAGTCAAAAAATTTTTTTTGCTTCGGTCTCTTCTTAATAGAAAATAAACGTAATATATACACTGGCGGAAAGTGAAAAAAGAACACCAAGGAGGAGACGTCTGGTACCAACGAAATTTATACAGCATAATAACGGAATACAGAGGATAACGTGATCAAAACATTATGGCAAAATACAGCTGTATTTGCTGGTAAACTGAAAAATAACATTTCCATGTAACATGGTTAGTACGAGGTTGAACCGCCATGAACTGCGTCACACTGTGCAATTCTGGCATGGAGTCTGTCAGTTTGGGGTATTGAGTTCCAAGCATCCTCAACGTGGACGCGTAAATCGGGGATGGTCGTGGCTAGCCATGGAGACCGGATAAGTCGTTGTCCCATAAAATCCCACACGTGCTCAATGGGGGACAAATCCGGTGAACGTGCTGGCCATGGAAGTTGTCTCACACCCTGAAGTGCATGTTGCGTTGCACGTGTCGTGCGTTATCTTGCTGGAAAACACCACGATGGACCGACCTTACAAATGGCACAACAACGGCCTCAATGATGTTGTTAATGTAGGAGGTGCTGCTTAACGTACCCGGTACAAACACTAGTTGTGTACGGGAGTGATAGCTGATCGTTCCCCACACCAGGAGACCAGGTGTAGGCCCTGTGTGTAGCTGGCGGATGCAAGAAAGGTGGAGACGCTTCCCTGTGCGTCTGCGAACACGCATACGGCCATCGGAGGCTCCCAAGCAGAATCTGCTTTCATCGCTGAACACGACAGATTGCCATTGCGTTTTCCAGTGCAGCCGTTCCTGACGGTGGGCTGGTCAGAGGTACACAAGCCAGAGGCACACGTTCACGTAGTCCTGCATCCAGTAGACTGTTGCGGATTGTTCGCACAGTCACCTCAGGTGCAACGGCAGCTCGGATTTGCGTCGCAGTGGATGTTCTGCTTGACAACGCCGCAATTCTTATGCGTCTATCGGTCCGCTCATCAGTCCTTCTGTGACTCCCGGTTCCACGTCTTCTCGTGTGGGAATGTTCCTCGGACCATCTACGCCACCATCATACCACCACCGATACTTCCCGTCCAATTCGCTCCGCAATACGACGATCTCGCTCAAATTCCGATAAGTGCTGAAGTCGTCCATGTCTAGGCATTGCAGCTTCTTCAGGGTCTTCGCACGTGTCCGTACGCCGACGACTGATTACATTCACTTCGCCGTACTCCTTAAATACCACCGACGATAATTTGCATATTATGCCGTGCTGTGGCGAAAGCGCTCACCGGTTGGTCCCGAAATTAACATCACACCTACGTAAACTCGACCCCATTAACATATGCAAATTTCATGATCGTCCGCCAATTCCTTCTTGGTGTTCTTTTTTCACTTTCCGCCAGTGTATATTCATCCCCAAAACTGCTCGATATTTAATAACTGAAATCCTTTTTTAATAATAAAATTTGGTTACTTGCTAAATTTTAGTGCCACTATTTTGCTTAATCCAGAAATAATGGCTGACTGTGATCATGGAGTATATTACAAATGGGAATCATTATTTACGATTACACAAATGTATTTTTTTTAAATGTATTTAGATTGTTCACTCTTTCCACGCTTTGATGGAGGTGCGCATATTTCATATGGTACGTTAGATTTTTGGTTCCATAATCTTTTATTACACCGTCGACACCTTTCTTTGTAATTATACACTTTCCACATTTTAAACAACAAGCAAGACCAAACAACACAGAATTATTCACCGGTTTCTTAATGAGATGAAACAATTTCCAGCATTCACTCTTCCCCTTGTGGTTTTGAACAAGTACTTATTTGTTGGCCTCGACGCCTTTCTCAACCACCTTAATTTAATTAAATCAATCCATATTAACAAATCGACATGGCATGTCATGGGAACGGCATGTTAGCACATCAATCAAAAACCTCTGAATGCTCAATGTAAAAGATGCGATGTGAAAAGTAACTCTTAGTCATACAGTGAACTTCGCACGGAAAGATTGAATCAGCTGAGAAGCAGGCGAATGGCGTCTGCCTGTATCTTGCCCTGGACAATCGCACTGAAAAAGAACGCAAAGGAAGTGTCTTTTTACGATATGGTGTCGGTGTGCCTGACGTAGGTTGAGCTCTTAACTTTTCTTCAGTAAATTAATTTCTTCTTTTGTTTTGTATAATAAGGGGTGTTTGTCCTCGTTCTATAGTGTTGTTTACTAAAATTCTCTTGGACTGGTTATTTTGTGAGTGTGTAAGTTGGGCAATGTGGATTAGTTTGCTGATTTTGGGGTTATTTGTCCCTATTACACCAGTTGAATTGAAACTTAAATTTAATTTGTTCTTATAGGATACTAAATTAGCAGAAACCTACACGTTTCTGGTCTTTGTAGATACGTGAGTGATTTTCTACATGCTTCCCTCTGACAAAGCCATAAGATAATCAATCATTGGTCTGTAACTTTATGTTCTTCTGGTTTTCTTTTTAATTGTTTCTGATTTTTGCTTGCTCCGGACCTTGTTTTCAGCGGACGTTTGGGCTTTGTTTGTTTTTCTCTGGTTTTTATTTGTTTTATTTTTCCTCCTTATACTTAATTCCCCCCCCCCTGCTTCGGGTTTTGCATCATTTCTGTGTTATGGTTTGATATTTCTCTTTTGCAGCCTTTGGCGCTTTAGAATTTCAAAGTGTCTTTCGTTTGGTGCTTCTTGTTGGTTTTTTAGCTATATCGTCATCATCATCATCATTGTCAACCATTATCAATCACTGCTGGACGAAGGTCTCTCCAAGCCTCTTCCACAACGGTCTGTCTTGTACCAGTCTCCTCCGTGTTACTCCTGCATACTTTCGAATTTCATCCACCCATCTCCCATGTGGTCTTCTTCTGGGTCTTTTCCTGTCCCTTGGAATCCACTCTAAAATTTCGGCTGTCCATCGATGGTCTGTCCTTCTGGCGGTATGTCCAGCCCATTGCCATTTCAGGGATTTAACTCTGATCATTTTTCTGATCCACGAATTCGTCTTCTTATCTCTCCTGGTTACACCAAGCATGCACCTCTCCATGCTGCTTTGAGTTGTCTGCAGCCTTTGTATGTCTCTTTTAGTTAAGGTCCACATCTCTGCACCATACGTAAGCACTGGAAGGATGTATTGATCAAACACTTTCTTTTAAGACATAACGGCATATTGCTCTTGAAAATTATGCTGTTTCTTCCAAAAGCTCTCCAGGCAAGTTTTGAACGCCGATTAATTTCTTCATCAATGTGACTCTCAGTGTCATAATCTGGTTTCTTCTCTTACTGAGATGTCCCTTTGCTATCTTTAGGCTTTGTTTGTTTTCAGTTGCTTTCCTTACGTCTTCAGTGATACTTTTTCGCACTGTCTTGCATAGCTCTATATATTCCACTTTGGAAGTCACAACTTCTTTAGTTGTCCTCATCTCTCATCCTTTTTTCATCAACATTTTGGTTTTTCCTGATAATTTGTTCACATGCAATTAGTTCTTAGACCCAGCTAATTTTGTTGCTGTTTCCATAAGAGCTTTGGTTATTTTTCTGTTAACTTCAGAAATATCCACTTCTTCCGATGTTAGGTCTTCTAAAGCAGAGAATCTGTTCTTCAGTACCAACTTGAAGGCATTATGGTGTTTTTTAAGGTTGGTTATTTTAATACATTTTGTTTGTTTTATATATCATCATCATCATCATCATCATCATCATTGTCAACCATTATCAATCCACTGCTGGACGAAGGTCTCCCCAAGTTTCCTCCACAATGGTCTGTCTTGTGCCAGTCTCTTTCATGTCACTCCCGCATACTTTCGAATTTCATGCACCCATCTCCCATGTGGTCTTCTTCTGGGTCTTTTCCTGTCCCTTGGAATCCAATCTAAAATTTCTGCTGTCCATCGATGGTCTGTCCTTCTGGCAGTATGTCCAGCCCATTGCCATTTCAGGGATTTAACTTTGATCATGATGTCTTCCACTCTTGTTTTATATATATATATATATATATTAAATGCTTAAATATACGTCATGTTGTTTTGTTTGTATTGGATATATACAATATGTATATTGAAATCCTGCGGTATTGAAGATCCATACATTAATATTATTAATAACATCTATGAAAATGCAAGTGCAAAGATTCGGCTGTTTGAGAATACAACACACATAAATATTGGAAAGGGAGTGAGATAAGGTGACACCATATCTCCCAAGCTCTTTAATGCCACATTGAAAAATGTCTTTCAATCACTGAACTGGGAAAACAAAGGGATAAAGATTAATGGAGATTATCTAACTCACCTTCGTTCTACTGATGACGTAGTCATTTTTGCAGCTACCCAATCAGAGCTACAGAGTATGATCCAGGAACTTGCTGACAAGAGTAGAGAAGTAGGATTAAAAATGAACTTTCAGAAGACAAAAGTGATGTTCAATGCTTTTACAAGAAATGAAGATTTATGGATTGATGGAGAAAAGCTGGGGATAACAGTTACGTACGTTTATCTTGGACAGCAGATATCAAGTGAGGGTCACATTGATGAAGAAATTAATCGGCGTACAAAACTTGCCTGGAGAGCTTTTGGAAGAAACAGCATAATTTTCAAGAGCAATATGCCGTTATGTCTTAAAAGAAAAGTGTTTTATCAATGTATCCTTCCAGTGCTTACGTATGGTGGAGAGAAAAGTGGATCTTAACTAAAAGAGACATACAAAGGCTGCATACAACTCAAAGCAGCATGGAGAGGTGCATGCTAGGTGTAACCAGGAGAGATAAGAAGAGGAACTCGTGGATCCGAAAAATGACAAGAGTGGAAGACATCATGATCAGAGTAAAATCCCTGAAATGGCAATGTGCTGGACATACTGCCAGAAGGACAGACCATCGATGGACAGCCGAAATTTTAGATTGGATTCAAAGGGACAGGAAAAGACCAAGAAGAAGACCACATGGGAGATGGGTGGATGAAATTCGAAAGTATGCGGGTGTAACATGGAGGAGACTTGCACAAGATAGACCGTTGTGGAAGAGGCTTGGAGAGACCTTCGTCCAGCAGTGGATTGATAATGGTTGACAATGATATTTTTCATTGAAGTTGTAAAAACTGTTGTTGTAGAGTTCTTTAAAGCATAAACGTGAGATAACGGGAGCCTCTCTTTTAAATACGACAGTTTTAAGTTTTTAGACTCGTCAAAATCCGCAATCCCGGTAGATTGCTTCGAAGCGTGTTTTTTTGCTAATAGTTTTTGTACGTATATATATAAAAAAAGTCGCGTTGTTTGTAAAAAGAAAATAATAATAATCATTTGTGTCTACGGCAATCGAGTTCTACTCTCTCCCTCCTCTTTAAAGCGAATGAGGGAAACTAGTGAAAAAAAGTCGGCTTACACTAAGTGAATCGAAAGGGAAAAGTTGCCCCCCTCGGGACAGCATGAAGCTGAATAAAGTCCCCCTAACCTCACCTTCCACACAGAATCCCCTAGAGGACGTCCATTACTGGTGGGAGTGGTTTGGAATCAGGGCAGCAACCATGCCATTTGCATCAATATAAGGGCCCTAGTGACAGGTTGATCCTTCTAACAAATTACTCCGACGGCGGCGTCCTGGGAACCCGAGAGATAACGCCAAGGACCTACGGTGAAGCTGGAGTTCAGCTGTGACGTCGCACTCAGTCGTCCTTAGGGAACGGCGAAAACAGGGAAGTGAGTTGGTCTCTCTTCTGACATTATGAGCTTACCGTCGGCGATGTATGGCGCATTTGCACGGATTCTTCAAATTCCTCTCCTAAATTGGCCCAATGTAGAACAGAATAGCTTTTATTTGGACTTCATGAGCGTGCCTTGAAAATATATTTATTCGTATAAACGCACTCAGTTGATGAATGAATTGGGATCACAGCTTGTACCGGTTGAAACTATGCTAGTAGTTAATAATGGTTAGCCAGAATTTTATAATACTGAAAAATTTTCCTCTTATTATCGTTTCGGGGATTTAATGAGTATCTGTTAATTTAATAACCTAACAATAATTTTGAGGAAAACACAGAAAATGTCAAACAACATCTTATGATACTTCATAACGAGATCATAAATTAGAATCTATGATCTCCGGTTGAGGTGTCCGGATCTGGGAGGGTATGATTCTAAATCGAAACTAACTCACAGATCAAATAGTGTAATATTGGAAATCGGATATGGAGAAGTGGCCACATGGACAACTGGACACATTGGAATTTCAGTGCCGTAAAATTGTTCTGCATAAACAAATTTCTTGTGGCTATATTCCCCACTACTTGAGCAACTATTGTTACATTTGTTTAATACTTTATTTTCAGTAAGAAATTTAGACATTTCCATGATTTTTGGGACAAAGACAAAGCGGAGAACTGGCCACCGGAAGACTGACAACCCGGAAAACTGGCCACAAAAATTTTAAGGGACCGTAAAAAAATTGCGTTCTGCACTACTCCGTGGCTACGTCTCCTGAGATTGGTTATCAGACACACATAAAATTTCCGTAATTTCGTATTTTCTTATTTACGATATTTTTCAAAGTCTGTAAACTACAGCTAAAACAAATTCTCTGCGGGTATGTGCAAACCCGGCAAAATTGTTGGGGGGGGGGGGTGCTTAAAATCTAAAATATGAAATATAAATAATTTCTGGTCCGTTCGAGAGATTTTCGGCGTTTACTAGCTACAACTCAACAAATTATCAGAGGGCATGTGCGTACCCAGGAAACCTGTCGGAACGGGGATACCAAAAGTGTAAAATATAAAGAATTTCTCGTCCGATCGGGAGATTTTCAGCATTTACAAGTTACAACTCAGCAAATTATCTGAGGGCATGTGCTGCCTCAGGAAACCTGTCGGGGGCAGGGGGATTACCAAAAGTGTAAAATGTAAAGAATTTCTGGTCAGATCGGGAGATTTTGAGCGTTTACAAATTACATATCAACAAACTCTCTGCGGCACTAACGCAGAAAACTCATTGCTGCGGGCGGGGGTAATTCCAGAAGTGCAAAATATAAAGAATTTCAAGTCCTATCGGGAGATTTTCCGCATTTACAACGTACAGCACATGTCCTCAGAGAATTTGGTGAGATGTAGTTTGTAAATGCTGGAAATCTCCCTATCGGACCAGAAGTTCTTTATATTTTATACTTTTGGTGTTACCCACCCTCCCCCGTCAGGTTTTCTTAGGCAGCACATGCCCTCAGATAATTTGTAGACTTGTAGGTTGTAAATGCTGAAAACCTGCAGATCGGACCAGAAATTCTTTATATTTTACACTTTTGGAATTAACCTCCCACCCCCGCCCCAGACAAGTTTTCTGCGTGAGCACATGTCCGCAGAGAGTTTGTTGAGACGTAGTTTGTAAACGCTCAAAATCTCCCGATTGGACGAGAAATTCTTTACATTTTACGCTTTTGGTATTCCTGTATCTCCCCCCCGACAGGTTTCCTGAGTAGGAACATGCCCTCAGATAATCTGTTGAGATGTAAACTATCAAAATCTCCCGATCTGACCAGAAATGCTTTACATTTCACACTTTTGGTACCCCCCCTCCCCCGCGCTTCTCCGACAGGTTTCCTGAGTAGGCACATGCCCTCAGATAATTTGTTGAGTTGTAGCTTGTAAAGGCTGAAAATCTCCCGATCGGACGAGAAATTCTTTATATTTTACACTTTTGGTATTAACCCCCCCCCCCCCACATCACCACCACCACCGGTCTGCTGAGTAGGCACATGTCCTCAGATAATTTGCAGACTTTTAGTTTGTAAACCCTGGAATATTTTGTTGAGTTGTAGCTCATAAACGTTTTTTTATAAAGAATTACATTAATTATCGCAATTAAGAAAAGACGAAATTAAGGAAACTTTATATGACTCAGATAACGAGCCTCTGGGGGTCGTAGCCACGAAGCGGTCAAAAGCGCAATTTTTATACGGCCCCTTAAAATTTGTGTGGCCAGTTCTCCGGGTGGCCAATTCTCGGGTGGCCACTTCTCCTACACCCATTGGAAATAGATGGAGATCTCGGGAATGTTGCTTCACTTTTCATATTCATAACACCGTAAACTGTCGCCAATTGGACTGTTTCTGGCAGCGGGAAAAATAAGGGGCGGCTAAAGGGTGGGGAGGCGGACTACGGAGGGGTGAGAGATGGGGGAGGAGTAACTAACATTAATTCTTTCAATATATTTAAATGTCGTCGCATGCTGGTTTGTCTTTTGCTAAATGTTTTTTTAAATTATTTTCAACTAATTAAAATAAATAAGTGTTACATGAACCGTCAATAAAATGTCCCGGCGGCCAAAAGATGGGCCAGCAGCTGGCTAACAGTTGCCACCCCATCAGTTGTCTTATGCCAGAACAGGGCCATAAGTTATCCATCACAGGCTGTGGCTGCCACAAGCGGCCCTTAACAGACCCTGCAAGTACGTGCCATAAATGTTGGCTAACCTAATGTGGTCCGTCAGTGTCCCGACAGTGGTAGCTGGCAATCACGTGACGTAACTGATGGCTTGCCGAATCTTGTCCGTCAATTTCCCAGTAATAGTAAAAAAAAAAATTAGATAATCATAGTTCACCAAAGGCACACCCACAAAGGCACACAGAACTGCTTTTTCTCCCAACAAAAAAAAAACCTATATGACGTAACGGCGCTGAGGAAATTTGCTCAACAGGTCCATCAAATCGCCCGATCTGACTGGCATCGAACCAAGGACTGCTTGTGGGCTAAGCAAATGCTGCAAGCACTACACTAGTTTGGCACCCGTGACCGTCCGCTTGGAAGTGAGCCTCTCTCCTGCGCGATGTGAAATTAAGGGTTCTCTGTTTAATTTCGCAATATTGCGAGTTCGTTTTCGTAAATGTACGTTTCATATAATTCATAAATTTATTTTTTCAACGCAACGATTTTTTTTATTTACTTTATGGGAACTTCACTCACTTTCAACGAGTGTACGAACTTGAAGACGTTTCCCAAAGTTTTGTGCTGTGCTTGTGGTCTTGAAAGGCGATTGTTTAATTCATATATTTACACATTCATGTTACATTCTGTTTCATTTTTAACGTTCTATCTTTTTTTTTCCACGGTACGAAGCTACATTTGTTCTAAATAGGAATGGTATTTTATTTTACTTCCGGTTATTTTTAGCAGCAAATTCCTCCAATCTTTTGTATTCAACGCATAAATAAGTACATTTTATTCACATGGCGTTTCTCTTTTTTTTTTTTTTTTTTTTTTTTTTCAAATTCAGGGGCGGATTTCCGACTAGGCGCGGGACTTGGGCCCCAAAACAGGGACGTTGCTAGATTTCGAAATCAGGATGGGCGATGGGTGGGCGAGCATTATTTTTGGTGGGGCAAGCTTGCAACTTTTTTTTTTTTTTTTTTTTTAAGAGACACTGAAAGAACGAATTTTTAACAGTTTTTTTTTTATTGAAATTTTAACGACCACGGTGAGCAGCTCAATGGGCTATAAGCAGTCGCCTGTCCCTAATTTAAGGCCACTAGTTCCAGAGAAGGGAGAGATCCCGTGCCGTAAGACAAACAGAACATTCATTCCTTACTGTGATCCCAACGAGCAGCTACCGATTCATCCTTTCCCGTTTCATCCTCTGGTTTTAACAGGTGTGGCGATTCGTTCCCTGCATGCAGGAGTAAGTACCGATTCATCCTTTCCCATTTTGTTTAATACATGTATATAGATTGCGAAGTGAAAGAATGTAATTACCATTACAACCAATCTATATGACTTAAAGTTCAAAACTTAGGCCTAACATCAGAATACATTAAAAATGAAGACAACGAATGTCTGCTACTCTTGCATTCATTCCACCCACTTGTGTAGACGATGGATTTTTAGCCATAATGGAGGATGCGCCCGCAAATGATGCTGTTGAAGAGTTTAATAATTTTATGGTAGATCAGTGGATGGGCAGCTCTGTTATTGGTCGATATGGAACTGTTATAAAGAGCGTCACAGAACGACAAATTCCGTAGAATCGTGGCACGACCGTTAGAGATTAAATAAATCTGTAAGAAAATCACATCCAAATATATTAGAACTTTTGATTAAGGTGGACGTCAAGTAATTTTGCTTTTTTTTTTTTTTTTTTTTTTTTTTTGATTGGAGGTTTAACGACCACCGTGAGCAACTCAATGGGCTATAAGCAGTCGCCCGTCCCTAATTTAGGGTCACTGGTTCCAGGGAAGGGAGAGAACCAGTGCCGTAAGACAAACACAACATCCATGCCTGACCGGGATTCGAACCCGGACCCCTTACGGACGAATAGATCAGAGGCCAACGCCTTAGACCACTGCGCCACCGGGGCGGCAATTTTGCTTCCTATACTTCCAATGGAAAAACTTCTGTACACCTTTTCTTCACAATTAATGGCGTTCCCAAGGATGAAAATTTGAACATCGATTAAAATAGCTTCATTTTATAACTTAATATTTTCTAAAACATAACCATAATTATGCAATCCAACATTTGTTTGTCTACTGACGTCATCAAAGTACAGGTCGCGCCATCTTTTTTCTGGTTTCAACACCACCAAAGGAAAAGTTATTGATTTTTAATAGAATTATGGTTATGTTTTAAAAAATATTAAGTATTCCGAGTTATAAAATGAAGCTATTTTAATCGATGTTCAAATTTTCATCCTTGGGAACGCATTAATTGTGAAGAAAATGTGTACAGAAGTTTTTCCATTGGAAGTATAGGAAGCAAAATTACTTGACGTCCAGCTTAAGTTAAAAGATCTAAGACGTTCAAAGAAAACAACATGAACTTAATATGCCTACAAAAAAAAAAAAAAAAAAAGACTAAAAATATATATAAATTTGGATAAAATAATTGAGAAAACGGTTCATGATTTCGAAACCGGAAAGAAGTCACTAATTGAATGCTTACGTGCTTTGGCATACACAGTGAAACTACAATGTTGTGTTAGACAAGTTCTTAAAATTGACAAAGTGCTACCGATCACAGCTATTTTCACTGCATTTTTCTGACAAAGATTTTTCCTGCATTTGTGACTAGAAAAATTAAAAGAACACGGAGTAGTCTCAGATACCACGATAATAATTTTTGGGGAAGGAAATCACGCTACCTCCTCGCGGTGTTCCCTGGAAACGCAATATGCGGCTAAATCTCTCAGCGAAACTAAGTAACACAGTTTATTAAGCGACTGGGTAAATCTGGGTGAGAGGACAAATCGCCACTAATGTTAAAACCCGAGGATGAAACGGCACGATATTGAGCAGAGAATGAAACGTGAAGGGATGAATCGGGACGTCACCATCCCAACTCGGACCCTTCTCGAACGAATTATCATAAGCCAGCTCTTAGACCACTGCGCCACCAGGGGCGGTTTTAATGCTTTTCACTACCGGCTACAAAGGAATTCGTGCAATCCCCACCCCTTCCAACTAAATACACAAACTGCACATACACGGATCTGTCTAGTTACGCCACTGGTGTAAGGTGCAAGTGTTGGTAGAACGTCGCCTTCAACTTTTTGCTTGCTCTGAATGCATTGTCTTAAACTGCTTTTCAAAATTTTCCATTTTTGCTTACGAAAATAGTCCTGTACTTGAACAAAATATTTAAGAGAAATGTCGTTTTTTAAAAGAAAATGACGAGAAACTCGGCAAATAGCTACGGGGAGGGCAGATATGCAAATGATTAAAGTTTCGAGCGATTCCGCATGCCCGCTCGTTCAAGACCGGCGCTGCAATTGCAGTTCGTGGGGATTATAAGGCGCCGCGCAGGGGACTCCACATTCTTGCCGAAGTCCACGGTAAGAGCCAGATGAGATCCCTAAGCGTTAGACATGTCGAGGAGCCACCGTAGATGCAACAATAAAAGGATGACTTCGCACAATATGTCAAATGAAATGAGAAACTCACCGTCTATGTACGACATTTAATAAAATACGAAAGATATTTACAGTTAAAATACCCCACTAGCACTTTCGGGGTAACATTTACCCCAGCATCAGGTGGAACAGAGGCCAGTAAGGGTCATTTTCTTGTAGGACTTCCGTCCACAGTGAGTAAATTTTAGGTCCCAGCCACGTACAGCGAGCTCGCCTTTTGGGCAGGACACAGAAACGGAAGGAATGAGAGCAAGTCTAGCGACTTTGACAGAACAGTTTGTAGTAAGATTAGAGTACAGTAGATGGCGCCACCGTACAAGTACGATGTTGCACATAGAGGGGTGAGAGAATTTCAGGGGGGGGGGGCATAGGAAAGGATACCCATTTCACCAGTGGGTCCAACCTGGGGGCCGTCTCTTAACGTGCTCGTCCGATGCACGGTGAATATTCAGTGATTGTTAGCAAATCACACCACCTCCGCAAGATCAGCTCAGAATCGAACCTGAGGGCCTTGCATTGGTAGTCTGAATTGCTAACCACTCAGCCATTCGCGGCTGTGGAACAGAGGCAATGTAGCACTCCTTTATATAGTAGTGCAACGATGCATTATGGGTAGAAGTCATCAAACGTCGCATGGGTCCTGACCGTTGCCATTATAACAGTGTAAAGGGTATAATTTTACATATATAAAATTATACCCTTTACACTGTTATAATGGCAACGGTCAGGACCCATGCGACGTTTGATGACTTCTACCCATAATGCATCGTTGCACTACTATATAAAGGAGTGCTACATTGCCTCTTTTCCACCTGATGATGGGGTAAATGTTACCCCGAAAGTGCTAGTGGGGTATTGCAACTGTAAATATCTTTCGTATTTTATTAAATATCGTACATAAACGGCGAGTTTCTCATTTCATTCTCCGTAAATGTGCGTACGGGCAACTGACGGAGGCCGTATCGTCGGGATGAGAGAGGCAGGGTGGCCGGCGTGCCGAATCGGCCGCCATTTGGGCCGGTCGGACTGTACGCTGCGATCGTGTTGGGAGCAGTGGACACGGGAAGGCACCCAGACACAGTGGACTGGCTCTGGACGACCCAGGCACACCATCAGCAGAAAGGACCGTGGGATCAGGAGAGCGGCTCGCACAGATGCAACGACGTCCTTGTCCATTATCAAGAGACATGTGGCGGCTGTACAAGGGACCCCTTTGTCCGCCAGAACCATTCCCAGACGCCTGGCAGAGGCGAATCTGCATTCTTGACGGCCCTTACGGTATCTACCATTAACACCGGACAATCGTTAGCGTCGATTGCAGTAGTGTCAGCAGCAAGCAACGTGGAATGCTACGGATTGGCGACGTATAGTGTTCAGCGACGAATCCCGCTTCTGCATGGGAACGGACGACCACCTTGTTAGAGTGTGGTGGACCGCAGGTGACCGCTACCATCCCAACCCTACTGAACAGCGGCACACGTTCCGAGCTGCAGGCGTGATGGTCTGGAGAGCCATCGCGTATGACAGCCGGACTTCCCTCGCAGTGATCTGAGGGGCGTTGACAGCCCAGTGCTACGTACAAGAGATCCTGCGGCCCCATGTGCTGCCTTTCCAGGCGGGGAGGCCCGGATCCATTTTTCAAAGCGTGGTTTTATCCAGGCCAGCCTACCACCAGTACCGCTAAACCGAATATCCATGCCAGGACGTTATTGCTGTGCATATGGAAGGACCAGTGCGGTGTCGCACACTATGAGTTGCTCAAACCTGGTGAAACGGTCGATGCTGAGCGTTATTGTCAGGAACTCATTCGTGTGAGTGACGCATTGGAGGCGAAAAGGCCAAACACCGGCAAGGGCAGGTCGGTCGGTCCTGCTGCTTCAGGATAACGCGCGTCCTCATACCGCGAAAACTACTTTAAACACGATCACCGACCTGGGATGGGAGATTTTGTCCCACCCGGCGTATTCTCCAGACTTCGCCCCGTCGTATTATCACCTCTTTCGCTGCCTGCCACATCACTTGAGTGATAGGCACTTCACCTCTGTCGAGGAGGTCCACACAAGTATTGATGACTTTTTCAACTCGAAATAGCCCACTTTTTTCCGCAGTGGCATTCGGCAGCTCCCTGACCGATGGCTCAAATGTATCCAACACGACGGGGATTATTTTCCTGATTAGGTACGCATTCGATTTGCTATAATTTGCTGTCAACGCTTCGTGTCTGTGGCCGAGAATTAAGTTGCACACCTAATAATTGTTTTTTGTTGATGGCATTCTGCCCGTTGGTTATTATACCATGAACTCCGAAGTATAATTCGACGTTCTGGATAATTCCCCCTACCAACAATGTGGCAGTATTATAGAAATGTCCGTTCTCTCTTCCAACACGATCGAGCTCCCTGTCAGAGATGGAAACGGGTCAACGGGTCGGTTCATGATGTTCCTGAGTCGATTTTGACCCAGTTTTATTCCCGTTTTATTTTTGAAAAGAGAAAAATATATTCCAAAGAAAAATGCGCGTTGTGGAATTCTGTAGTCGATACTGGCGCGTTGTGAATTAAATGCGCGTTGTGAATTCTGTAGTCGATACACAAACAAAAGGTGGACCGACTAATTATTAATTACAATAATAAAGCTATTTGTCCCAAAACATTGTGGTGTCCGAATACTTTCAATAATATAGTGTAAATGGCATGTAAGGGAAGAAATAATTTTTGGTATCTGATATTCAGAAGCAAATGTATGGGATGAAGTGTATTTTGAATTCGATAGAATCTGCATTTACGCCCTCTAGTGGAGAAGTTACGCATAAAAAGCCGGAAAGCAAAGTTTTCACATTACAAGCTTTCCAGTGGAAAAATAATTTTTTTAATGGGATTAGTAAAGAGCACTCTATAGGTGTTGGCATAACCTGTTTGAACACGATAACAAAGTGTTATCCAACCCCATTGAAAAACTGTCTTCAATATACATTAAAAACTTTATTTACAATAAAAGGTTAAAAACACATGCGAGATCTTTTGCGGTCACCGTGACAGCCTAATCAGGCGTGGGTATGTATCGAACAGGTAATACAGTTCTTGTACAGCACACATTCTCAAGTATTTATGCAAACGATTTACTCATCGTTGCCAGTTCCGACAGTGTTACAATTATCCGAGGAAACTCTAACAGCGACTGGAGATTGATGTAAAATTAAAGTTCGCCAGGGTGAGGGGACAATAGAGGGGAGTTCCTCATTACAACAATTCACCTCATACAGCCCAAAATACAGAAGCATTGTCCCAATCTGGAATGTAAAAACCTGAACGGACTGTTTTTACTAGTGCAGAGTTGGACTGTCTTTCCTAGTTTATTTGTGAAAACACAAGTTTGTCCGTGAAAATTGGAGAGATATGGTGACCACAGACAGACGGACGGACAAAGTGATACTATAAGCATGCACTTCTTTTACAAAAGCGTTTTAAGATAAATATTCAAATGATGCCACAGTTTCACTTTATTATTTGTGAAAACACAAGTTTGTCCATGACGAAGATCGAACCCGCACCCCTCACTCCGGAGTAAGTTGCCCTCCCAACTAAGCTACACGGACGGAATATATCGCTGCAGATTTGCCGTCTTGACACGTTCTTTACTTCTGTAGTACTTCACGTCATCTCCTTCTTAATTTTTTTTAAGTGAAGAAGGAACCTTTATTTTTTTTTTTTTAAGTGAAAAAGGAACATTCTATTAATTCCAGATGACGAGTGGAACCAACATCACACATTTTTCGAAGAACCGAGCGGTCAGTACCTCCATTTCTAGGTTCAGGCGACAATGTGAAAACCCAAGTTTGTCCGTGACGGGGATTCAAATCGCGCCCCTTCACTCCAGAGTAAGTTGCTCTCCCAACTAAGCTACACGGACGGAATATATCGCTGCAGATTTGCCGCTTTGACACGTTCTTTACTCCTGTAGTACTTCTTTGGATTGGATTGGATTGGATTGGGGGTTTAACGACCACCGTGAGCAACTCAGTGGGCTATAAGCAGTCGCCCGCCCCTAATTTAGGGTCACTGGCTCTAGGGAAGGGAGAGAGCCAGCGCCGTAAGACAAACACAACATCCATGCCTCACCGGGATTCGAACCCGGACCCCGTTTGAATGAATGATCAGAAGCCATCGCTCAGACCACTGCGCCACCGGGGAGGCCTGTAGTACTTCACGTCATCTCCCTCTTAATTTTTTTTAACTGAAAAAGGAACCTTTATTAATTTTTTAAGTGAAAAGAAACCTTTATTATTTTTTTAAGTGAAAAAGGAACATTCTATTAATTCCAGATGATGAGTGGAACCAACATCACACATTTTTCGAAGAACCCAGCGATCAGTACCTCCATTTTTAGGTTCAGGCGACAATGTGAAAACACAAGTTTGTCCGTGACGGGGATCGAAATCGTGCCCCCCTCACTCCAAAGTAAGTTGCTCTCCCAACTAAGCTCCACGGACGGAATATATCACTGCAGATTTGTTGTCATGACACGTGCTTTACTTCCGTAGTTTGTCACATATTTCGTTATTCTCTATTTTCTTTGGAGATATGCTTTCGATACGCGAGTAACGCCACACACTAAAATGACCAGTGATGTATTCAGGCATTTTCTCGGAGGAGCTTAGCCCACCCGAAAATCTATGAATGCCCCTTCCGTAGGTTTTTGGGCGATCTCCCCTTATATTTTGTCTAATTGTGTTCGTATATAACTGAATATTTAGAGAAATTAATTTAAAAAAAATAAATAAATGAAGGGAAAATATAATAATAATAAAAAAAAAACATCCACATGAACTTCAATCTGGAATTTCTATCATCCTTCAACAAAACATTAAACAGTCCTCGCTGAAGGGGTAATTTTTCAAGCACTGACAACTAGGACTGCTTCCTCAATAAAAACCTGATTCCACACAGTAGAGATGTTTCACTGCAATACATCGTCATGTTTTGGAAGCTGGCATTCAGTTTTTATATCAGTCTCTGGATGCCGACTTTCCATGTATACGGTTAAGCCTCGCTGTAGCTGAGGTTAAACTTAGCCTCAGTTAGCTAGTGCTTCCAATACAACAAAATATTTGCTACCTAATTTTTAACAATAGCAAATGATTAGAAATTGTTCCCATAATAAGTTTTTTTTTCTGGCGGTGGTGGTTTACACCCTGTGACAAAAAATAAAAAAATAAATCGAGGCACCTCAAGCAGGCATCGAAATGGGTAGTTAGTTTTTCTTTTATTTTACTACTATTTGCTAATCTAAATAATCTAAAGGGGCTGAAACCAAATTGCATGAGAATGACTTACACCATATGTTTTCAGGTAACACGGTAATTATTCCTTAATAATCAGAAACACGCTTGTAGTAAGGCGAGAACATTTTTACCACTCCTAATGTCTTGGGGGATTTTCTCCACCACAGCCTTACATTTACTAGCGCCCTCAATATTTTACACCACCCCATGGTGAAATCCGTAGTCCATTACTGAATTAAAGTAAAGGTATAACATTTTTACATTTTTAATCACTTGTATGTGTAGATTTGGAATCTGCATTTGCGATATAAGAGCGTAAGAAAAGTTTTGTACACTATTTAAAATTGTTATATGTGTTAATATATCATCATCATTGTCAACCACTATCAATCCACTTCTGGACGAAGGTCTCCCGAAGTTTCTTCCACAACGGTCTGTCTTGTGCCAGTCTCCTCCATGTTACTCCCGCATACTTTCGAATTTCACCCCACCCATCTCCCATGTGGTCTTCTTCTGGGTCTTTTCCTGTCCCTTGGAATTTAATCTAAAATTTCGGCTCTTCATTGATGGTCTGTCCTTCTGGCAGTATGTCCAGCCCATTGCCATTTCAGGGATTTAACTCAGATCATGATGTCTTCCACTCTTGTCCTTTCCCGGATCCACGAGTTCCTCTTCTTATCTCTCCTGGTTACACCTAGCATGCACCTCTCCATGTTGCTTTGAGTTGTCTGCAGTCTTTGTATGTCTCTTTTAGTTAAGGTACATGTCTCTGCACCATATGTAAGCACTGGAAGGATGCATTGATCAAACACTTTTCTTTTAAGACATAATGGCATATTGCTCTTGAAAATTATGCTGTTTCTTCCAAAAGCTCTCCAGGCAGGTTTTATACGCCGATTAATTTCTTCATCAATGTGATCCTCACCTAATATCTGCTGTCCAAGATAAACGTACGTATCTGTTATCTCCAGGTTTTCCCCATCAATCGATAAATCTTCATTTTTTGTAAAAGCACTGTACATCACTTTTGTCTTCTGAAAGTTCATTTTTAATCCCACTTCTTTACTCTTGTCAGCAAGTTCCTGGATCATTCTCTGCAGCTCTGATGGGGTAGTTGCAAAAATGACTACGTCATCAGCAAAACGAAGGTGGGTTAGATAATCTCCATTAATCTTTATCAATTTGTTTTCCCAGTTCGGTGATTGAAAGACATTTTCCAATGTGGCATTAAAGAGTTTGGGAGATATAGTGTCCCCTTGTCTCACCCCCTTTCCAATTTTTATGGGTGCTGTATTCTCAAATAGCCGAATCTTTGCACTTGCATTGTCATAGATGTTATTAATAATATTAATGTATGCAGCTTCAATACCGCAGGATTTCATAGCCATTGTAACTGCTGATGGTTTCACCGAATCAAAGGCCTTTTCATAATCGATAATAGCCATGCGTAATACATATATATAACAAAGTTGTGATTATATGTATATAATCAGTCAACAAATTTTAGCCCCTCGAAATTCGTAATTGCTCCCCCCCCTCCTGGAAAAATTATCTGAATGCAACACTGAAAATGACAGTAGTAGATTTCAGGCAAAGATTTATTTATCCGTGGAGAAAGGGGAATCGATGTCGGTAAGTTCATTCCTTAAGGTGATATATGTGTGTGGAACCTTTGCGTTGGTTAAAGCACATAGTTTATTTAGATGGAAACTATTTGCATGTAAATAAGTTTATTTAGATGGAAACTATTTGCATGCATTTCTCTGCGAATCCCAGGAGACCGTCTTCAGTTCCTGCTGCACGAAACGTTTTGAGATCTCGCGGCTATTTTCTGGAGTGAAACATTTCCTAGGTAGGGGAGATTGAATGCAGGAAATGTTTTAAGGGAAGATGAGTTATGGACGTGCTGTCGTAAAATAGAAGTTCGCTTCTAATTTCCCATTTTCACAATGAAACCCTTGTTACGTAAAAATCTGCTGTTCTTTTTAATCGCTTTCTATGCTTCAATCAATTAGAGGAGTTTAAGTAATAGATAAATGAGAAACCAGCTACTTATAGAGAGGGTATTCATGAAACTCCTGTGTTCTGTTGACCCGAATAAATTCAAACGGATGTATCATAAAACTACACTGTATAACGTTATGTCTTTTTCGTGAGCAACATTGGTTTTACGCTATGTCTAAAAAATGACGAAGGAATGTTGAACTAAATAAGAATGCGATGCAATAGTGTACGGCCAGACGAAACATAAGCAGAAGTCAACTTACGATAACCTTTCATTGGTTCAGCACTACTTCAGTAAATCCAACATATTACACAGCAGGTAGACTTCACATTTATCTTAGCGATCGAACGTCTACACACACACACACACACACACACACACACACACACGAGCAACTATTGTATCGCCCTTTTTATCCACCGTTCTTATCACATTTATACGTCACTTTCTCTCTGACCTCAAATGTGTTGCCAACCTCATTCTTGTGAGAGAGAAGATAGCACGTTAAGTTCGGAAAGTGTAAAAGAGAACGAACACAAATTTACATAGGTAAAGGAACTAAATATGAGAGTTAATTGAGAATATACGTCACAACTGGTTTCCATAAATTAAGGAAAAATAATCGCTATTACTCAAAAAATACACGATGAAATGTTATAAAATTCAGTGAGAACCTGTACAGCGGAACGAGCAGGCAGAACGGACCGAAAGATCACTCAGGAGATAGACTATGGTCCGGTACGGTAGGGCATGTGCATATATGCAGCATGACGTAGGGGGGTGTCCGAAGGGTATAAAGCTCACGGGCGGTGTACGTTCAGCAATTCGGTGAAAGCTATTGCACGGTGTACATCGGTCTGAACGACGTCAAGTTGCTGCCACCGTGTGATATGACCAACAGGCAATGAAGTAGACGATATCTGAATGACTTTGCCCGAGATCGCGTCATTGGGAAGTTAGAAGAAGGTCGAAGTGTGACTAGTGTGGCAGAGGAGTTCGGGATCGCTCACGGCATCGTTTCACGAGGTTGGAGAGCATTTCAAACGACCGGAACAGCTGTCCGAGAGTTAAGCAGTGGTCGTCCACGAGCAACCACGGCGGCGGATGATCGATATATTGTCCTACAGGCGAGAAGCGACAGACGGCAGACAGCGGGAGAAATCGCAAGGCACATGCAACAGAAAACTGGAAGTCCATTATCGTGTTTTACCATGGCCAGGAGGCTGCACAAAGGTGGTCTATTTGCACGACGACCAGTAGGGTGTGTGCCATTAACGCCTGCTCATCGGAGACGGCGGTTTCTGTGGTGACAGGAACACAAGAACTGTACACATCAGCAATGGGGTCGAGTTCTCTTTATGGATTTTATGGATAAGAGCCGATTTAGTCTGACGAGCGATTCTGGACGTGTACACATCTGGAGAGAGCAGGGAACACGCAATCACACCTCAAACATCATCGAAAGGGACCGGTTTGGAGGTGGCGGAGTTCTCGTTTGGGGCGGTATCATGCTTGGTAGTCGTACTGACCTCCACATCTTCCAAGGAGGTTCAGTCACTGGTGTCCGCTATTGTACCGAGGTTCTCCTGCCTCATGTGCGTCTGTTTAGAGGTGCTGTGGGTCCTGAGTTCCTCTTCATGGACAACGCTACACCTCATTGTACAGTGGCTGTCGCAGAGCTGTTGGAGAGTTAAAATATTCAACGCATGGATTGGTCCGCAAGGTCTCCGGACCTAATTCAATCGAACACGTGTGGAACCTTCTCGGGAGACGCTTGGCAGCACGTCACCAGCCGCCAGCAACGATTCCCCAGCTGCGATTGGCACTACAAGAGGAATGGGCCGCGATGCCTCAACAGCTCCTTGACAACCTCGTCCTCAGCGTAGACAGACGTTGTAAATCCTGCAACGCAGTCAGGGGTGATCATATCCCATACTAAAGACTGGATTTTTCTTGGCAGCCGCCTGTCACATGGACGTTTCTGTCCAGTTGTGCTCGAAGCTACCTTTTCAATAAAGTGCCTTTGTATCCTTTGGATTCCTTGTTTAGACGGTTTTTCTCACGTGTCCCATATTCTTACATCTTGGGGATCTTATGGTATGAGTTGAGTCGATGTGGAGCACTTCTGCACGACGTTACATTCGAGAAACCGTCTCGTCCTTAATTTTTGCACGCCAGTGTAGTTATTTGTTCTTTTGCTACATTCCATCTTTGGTGAATCCCCAGCATTGTGCGGGGCTCCAAGTAGGAACCTGCCGTGTGGTTTGGCAGTTAGTCGATTGTGAGTCTGGAGAATTCGAGGTCGCATGTCCGGCGCGTAACTGCAAGACCCTGGGTTCGCTTCCCGGTGGCGGCCGACTTATAAACGTGGAAAGAGCGATGACTGCTGTTTGCTGTTCTTATCATTCGTTCGGAAGGGGTCCGGGTTCGAATCCCAGTGAGGCATGGATGTTGTGTTTTTCTTACGGCACTGGCTCTCTCCCTTCCCTGGAACCAGTGGCCCTAAATTAGGGACGGGCGACTGCTCATAGCCCATTGAGTTGCTCACGGTGGTCGTTAAACCTCCAATGAAAAAAAGTACACAAACGCCACCTAGCGACAGTACTGTGAACTATAAAACTCCACAAATACTAACCTAAAGTGTTCCACAAGGCAAATGGCATCCGGGGTTGAAAGAAATTTTTAACTGACAGCTGCAGAAGCAGAGACATTGAGAAAAACAAATTAAACACTGGCGCCTCTAGCGGCGAAATTGTGCACTATTTTGGGAAGAAAATACAAAGAATATCTAACTGAGAAGAAGTTAAGGCTCGGCCAGATGTAACTAGCGCCGCCATATTTTAAGAGTTAAAATGAAGTGCACAGAAGCCAACATACAGGCTGATACTGGAGCAGACTGCGCATGCGTATTTCTGTTGACTTCAATTCTTTGGGTAAAGAACAGTCAGCCGAGCTACTCATAGCACGTGATTGTTACTTTCTCGGTAGCATTATAACTTCGCAAATCGGATATGTTAGTTTTGTTACGCCAATCGGGTTAGTTAAGGCTTTTGTTTGTTCTTTAGGTTTTCTGAAACGTTTTCAGTAATGCCAAATACTAGGGAATGCCTGCATTTTGTAACGATCTTTAGGCCTACCTGTAATATTTGCTAAAATTTAATTTAAATAGTAATAATAATGTTTATATCAGAAAACAACAACAAAAAACTTCTTTAGGAAAATAGTCGTCAGACCGAAGGAAACCGTCCTGGATGAAAGAAAAGCTTCACTGTCGTAGTCCCCCTAACGTGTTTTGCTCCTGAATGTTAACTTTCCCGTAGATCACATTACCTCTTAAGATGTGGTGGCGCTGTTGTCGCCTGTTTTACGTTATCTCTATGAGAGTTGGCGTTCTTCAAGCTTTTTATTCTTTGGAAAATACCCACATAGAGTTTTGATAGTCGTTAGTATCTGACTGAAAAAGGATTTTTTTGTCCAGTAAATGGAAACGTGAGCTTACGCCCTCTAGTGGCAAAGTTAGGCTCTAAGAAAAATATTAAATTATGTCAGAAACATTTCGTCGTGGAAACACTCTCTTCAACAAAAATGAATTTTTCAAATCGGATTCTTAGAAGCAGAGATATCGACAAGACTATCATATACATCTACGCCCCCTGGCAGAAAAAACTATGTATTATATTTCAATAAAGTATTCCGAAATGGTTTTCCAAGGTGAGCGGTATCGGCCCACGTTCAATCGTGTTTTCAGAAGCTCAGATATCGATGCAAATACATCAGAAGCGGAAATAAACACTTATGCCCCCCTGATGGCCAAGCCATTCTTTATCAGAAATGAGAAATTGTAATCATAACATTCTCATCAGGCTGCGGAAAGGATTTTTCAAATCGGAATTTTAGAAGCAAAGATATCGGGGGGGGGGGGGGGGGGGGGGATTACAATCTATCCCTTACGCCCCTAGCGAAAAATCTATGCATTACTTGAAAAAAAGGAACTGTACGCAAAATAGTCTTCGTCGTAAATGGCATCGAAAGGAAGATTTTTTCAATCGGATATTTAGAAGCAAATATATGCAATAAAATGCATTTTGAATTTGATATTATCTGCGTTTACGCCCTCTAGAGGCGAAGTTGTGCATCGGAAAAATAAACACGAAGGTAAGGATCATCATTCGCACATTTCAAGCATTCCAATGCTAAAAAGAATTTTTCGAATCGGATTATTAGTTGGAGAGATAGTTTGTCCGTCCGTCCTTCTGTGGACACCATAATAACATAAGCACGATCTTTTTTACGCTTTCCAACCATAGGTTGAAGAAGCGTATATGCTCCAGCTTTGTCCGTCTGTCTGTCCTTTTGCACTATAACTCGCATAAAAATGGTTCGATTTCGATAAAATTTTAGTATGTGGTAGGAAACCACCTGGGGACGAACCCTATTGAAAATGAGCGAAATGGGGTCAAAGGTCAGGACATAGGAGCGCCGCCCCGGTGGCGCAGTGGTCTAAGGCACTGGTCTCTGATCATTCGTCCGTAAGGGGTCCGGGTTCGAATCCCGGTCAAGCAGGGATGTTGTGTTTGTCTTACGGCACTGGCTCCCTCCCTTACCTGGAACCAGTGACCCTTAATTAGGGACGGGCGACTGCTTATAGCCCATTGAGTTGCTCACGGTGGTCGTTAAACCTCCAATCCCAAAAAAAAAAAAAAAAAGGACATAGGAGCAGGATCCATTCCGTTGCTCTTATGCGTCATAACTTACGTAAAAATGCTTCGATTGCGACAAAACTTTATCATGTTGTTCCGAAGACGTGCTGAACCGGTTCTGTTTATTATCATCATCGAAATGGGGTTAAAGGTCAAGACACAGGAGCGAGATTTATTCCTCAGCCATTATCCTCATAACTTGGCTAAACATGCTTCTATAGCGACAAAACGTTAGTCTTTGCTGCTGAACGTGCCCTTTCGAGCTCTTAAAATTTTGCTCACTTTGCTCGGTAAAAGTTCCTGTTGCTCCCGAATTATGTGCTCCAATCATGCATAAGGGTATGTACCACCTTTCCTAGCCAAACTGTGCATATTTACTTGATTTTCATAGTAATATTACCTGCTGACCACGCCGTACTGCGTCTGAAGGGTGCACCCTGTGTACACGTTCCAGCCGCCCCGGTGGCGCAGTGTTCTAAGGCGATGGCTTCTGATCATTCGTCCGAAAGGGGTCCGGGTTCGAATCCCGGTGAGGCATGGATGTTGTGTTTGTCTTACGGCACTGGTTCTCCCCTTCCCTGGAACCAGTGACCCTACATTTGGGACGGGCGACTGCTTATAGCCCATTCAGTTGCTCACGGTGGTCTATAAACCTCCAATCCAAAAAAAAAAAAAAAAAAAAAAAACACGTTCCAGTGCTAGCTGTTCCTTACCTGTGCACCTCGCTCAAGTAATAAGCTGTCAGCAATCTTCCCAGCTACGTTTCCGCATCGATAAGTGAATATTATAGCGATATTCCTTCATATTTCATCTCGGTGGGTTTGTTTACCATCTGACCATCGTGACTCGCCGTGACTGTCTTCTATTCTCCATCAGCGTTCCTATACGTTGCCTTCTATGCTTGTGTTCCTGAGCTTATCTAATCTTCTCCCGGTTACGTCGTCTTCCATTAGTGGTCCTCCGGTGACGTCATGGTCTCACAGTTGTGACATCTCTCTTGCAGCTCTACTTGTGTCGTCATTGTTTGTCGCTCAGCCTTCGTTCACCTGTTCGTCGTGCCTTCCCGATTTGTCTTCCTAGCAATTGTGCATTCTAGCACCGCTAATGGCTTGTGCAATATCAACAGAATATCTTCCACCACTGACTCCTCCACCAGATGTTCTGCTTCAAGATAAACTTCAACTCTCTTTGTATGCCCCCACTACCACACATTCAACGCTTTTGCCGTCATACCTGGATTTCCTTGTTTCTCGTCAGGATTCCATTCTTACTCTTTATCTTCCAGAATCTTCGCCCCGAGGTAAGTCTCTACTAGTCTCTTTAGCTTTAGGGGTGAAATATGTTGCCCTCCCCAATACAAAACTTACTGTGTACATATCAGCTCTGCATGAACTTGTTCCTCCAGATGCCATTACACATATTGCACGTAAACCTCGCTCTGTGCTTATTTATTTTTCCTCTCCCGCTCATGTGGCACGGGTTATGTCTTCTCCCATCTTTGTTTGTGATCAAAGTTTGTTTGCCATTCCTCTCGCACAGTGCCCTATCCTTCTAAGCATGTCTCCTGTTCCACCGGAAATTTCTGATGATGTCCTCCTTGGTTTTCTTTCTCGTTGTGGACTTGTTATTGGTCCAATTCGTGCATTACCTGCCGCATTGGACGAGCAAGGAACTCGTCCTTATCTTAGTTTCCGACGGCAGGCTCTTGTCGTGTTTCCGGACGAAGCTTCGATTATTTCCTGTCCTACCACATTCCAAGTAGTCTGTGGTAGACATATTCGTACTGTCAATGTTTATACTGCTCTTCATGTTTTCATATGTAAATCACCTACTCATCTCTGTGCTTCTTGCCCAGCTAAAGACGCTGTATTATCACCTGTAACTCTCGGCTCTTCTGCTCTCACTACGTCATCTGCCAAGCCTTTTCAGTCTGCACCTTTATTGTCTTATTCCACTGCGTGTACTTTACCCTCTCAACCAGGTGGATTGTTCCAGCCTCCTGCGTCACATTCTCCAGTCTCTGTGGCCTTGGACTTCAGCATTTCGACAAGTTCTTCCTTACTCTCATCATACTCAGCTTCTTTCCCTAGACCGCTGCTTTCCAGTTCGGGTTCACCTATTCCATCTGTGAATACTGTTCCTCTGACCTACCCATCTTCAACCACTGCGTTTTCTCAAGACTCTTCAGTTCTTTCTCAGTTCAACAGTTTGCCGTCTCTACCTGTTCCTTTCATTACACCGCTCCAGGACTATTCCAGTTTATTGCCTCCGCCTGGTTCCTCCACCGTTTTGCACCAGGATTTTTCTACAATGCCTGCTCCATCTTCAGCTACTACGATATCCACTGTGCCCCTTGTGGACTCCCCGGCGTTTCTTCTGCAATCGCTCCTGAACTCGTCCCACTCTGGTGATAGCACACCGGTGGCCTCCCCTCCGCCGCGTCCGGAACCCATCACCGTCGGCCCGGACTTGGCTTCGGCCGTGGTTCTTTCTCACTGCTCTTCCGACCCGTCGTTACCAGCCTCCGGTTCTTCACTCATCATCTCCGCAGCACTTGACGACACACCAGTACGTTCATCATTGTCCGGCTTGTCTTCTTGCGCCGCCGGTTCTTTGAAACATTCTTCAACTGCTTCTTCCGCAGTTTCCCCGGACACTTCCACAGCTACGGACTCAAGTTCTGATCCTACGGAGTACTCGGATACTTCTCTGCCTTCAGACTACTCAGCACATCTTTCTGATTTCGAGTGTCAATTTTTTCGTGCTAAGCAACCCCATGAGACTGCTCCGGCTGATATCAAGAAAGCTCTCCATTATCTCACCTTAATTAAGATCCCTGTACCATTTCGTGAGAATTGTAGCTCTCGAATAACTTATAACAAAGCTCTAGACTCCTGGTGTTCTGCCAGATCGTACTTCAACCTCCCGTACACGGCGGATAGGGACTTGTCGATGGCTCGCGATTTAATCATCTGCGTCCGTCCTCCACGCCCTCTGTCACGTCTTCGTCGACTGCATCTGTAGCTCCGTCCGTGCCTATATCCCTTTCCATTCAACCATCTCCGCATTCCATTGTTGCACCACCTCCGTCCTCTGTTGTTCTACAACCTTCATCTCCGCTCGACCTGTCATCTTCCGCTCAGCCCTCTATTTCGACGCCCTTAACAGGGGCCATTCCAAAGAAACGTGCACGTCGCTCCTCTCAGCGCACGCGGAAACGTCGTGCCAAAATCAAATTTTCTCCAGCGGCTTTTGTTGTGTCTGTACCATGTTTTCCACTTCCACCACAGCCACAGCGCCGCGTATGTAGTTATTTGTCCTCTGAAGTAAACACTTTCTTGCAAGTGCAGTTATTTGTCTCCGGGGCTGAACATTTTCTTACAAATGTAGTGATATATCTTCTGGGGTAGACACTTTTTGTTAGTGTAGTTACACTCACGTACAATGAAATTTGCGCACCTAGAAGAAAACATGCCACAATCGCGAAACTTTGCAAATAGCTAGAGTACATGCTGGTGTGCAAATTATCCACGTTTGGTGCGATTGCGCATGACCGCACACTCTGTGGTGGCGCTGCAAGAACGAACCAGTAGCGTATAAACCTGCGTGTAGTCGATGACCCATGAAAACGAAAAGCACCGGCCAACGTAAGCAGCAGTACAGAGTGACAAGAATGCCGAGTAGACGCCAGAGACGTCGATTTCATTTCATTTCATTTATTTATTCTTTCAGTTGCCACTACAGCAACTAGGAAAAGGCCGTGAGGCCTGACATAGCCCTCCTCTCCCCAGAATACAAAAAATATAATGCTTAGCAGAAAAGGCAAACCAACACATATATGGTAGGTACACGTTACTTGCTCACAACTAACACATATAACAATGTGTTCCATCAACAATAATCTTCATTATATCTAGACAAACAAGTATCATATACACTTCACTACATAATCACATATATATTTATAAATAAACAACAAATAACGTTTGCACCTCACTCTATAATCATACTAACCCACATTTCTTCCATTTAGTCGAAATTGCCTATTGTTTACTAATTATTTCATAAGATATGCCTTTAGTTTTATTTTAAATAAGTTAAAATTATTAATTGATGTTAGTTCTTGGGGCAATGAGTTCCAGAATTTTGGGCCACTATAATTTATATTCATTTTAAGTTTCTCAGTTTGTGGGAACATTGGAATTAGTAGTGATCTATTCCTAGTATTGTGGTAATGAGTATGTATATTTAGTGTTATTATATCATTGTGTATACCATTTTTAAGTCTTTTATACATTATTTTTCCCAAGTTATAATCATATAATTGCTTTATTCGTTAAAATATTATATATATTGGGGTTCACTTTTGACCGAATATATAAGATTGGTTGAAAATTATTTGATGTTTTGAGATCTATTAGTCTTATAAATCTATTTTGCAGTACCTGTAGTTTATTAATATTATATTGTGTGGTTTGTCCCCAGGTTAAAATGCAATAATTAATGTGTGTTTGAATTAGAGTATGATATATAGAAATTAATATTTTTGGTAAGTTTGGCAAAGCACTACTGACCATTCCGATATTTCTAGAAATTTTGTTACTTAAATTTTCAATGTGTTTGTTCCATTTCAAATCATTGTGTATAGTTGTACCTAGATAAGAGTGTGTTGAGACCGTATTAATCCTGACTCCATTCATCAGAATCGGTCAATCGTATAAATGTGAAGCTTGTGAATTAGAGAAAATCATTAATTTAGTTTTATTAATATTAACAACTAATTCATTTGCATTCAGCCAATCTGTTATTAATTTTAGCTGAGTATTAGTTCTTAGTGTAAGCTCATTCATATCAGTTCCCTTTAAAATAATAGTTACGTCATCTGCATATAGGATTGTATCATTATCTTTTAATACTGCAAATAAGTCGTTAATATATAAATTAAAAAATAAAGGACCAAGAACTGATCCCTGGGGTACCCCAGAGTTTATGATTTGTAACATGGATCGATTCTGATGAATCTGGGTGTATTGCATTCTTTCTGACAAGTAACTTTTGAATAAATTATAGCTAGATCCCCGGAGTCCTATAATTTTTAACTTATGAAGTAATATATCATGATTTAGGGTATCGAATGCTTTTGATAAATCAAGAAAGACTGCTATTGTTATTTGTTTTTGTAATAGATTTTGTTGAATTATATTTTGTGTATGTAATAATGCTAGTTCAGTTGATTTATTTGGTACAAATCCGAATTGTCTGTGATGAAATATATTATGTCTTTGAATGTATGAAAATAGTCTGGTATGAATTAATTTCTCTAGTATTTTTGCGAAAATTGATAAGTTTGCGATTGGACGATAATTATTTGTCGTTTTTTGACCCATTCTTATATTTCGGAGTGATTTTGGAGATTTTTAAGGCATCTGGAAATATTCCGGTTTCAAGTATAAAGTTATAGATCTGCAACAACGGCTGAACTATGATATCTGCCACAAATTGTATGGCTATTGGAAAAAAATCATCGTAGCCAGGTCCGACATTTGTATTGATTTGGTTTAAAGCATGAGTAAGTTCAGTCCTTGTAATTTTCGACATATGAAAAGTATTTAGTCTTGAAAGATTTTGTAGGTATTTTGTAAAGTGGATTCCTGAGAATATAAGTTGTTGCTTGGTCAATTGCGGTGACAATATAAAGTGACTGTTGATCTCATTAGCTATAGCCTGTTTATCAGTTATTTTATAAGTTGATTTGGTTAAATATTGCGGCGTAACTGGGCTGATATTTTTCCCCAGTAATAGATTCAGATGTTTCCATATTAATTTAGGGTTATTTTGAGAGAATATATTAGTGTAATAATTTCTTTTTAACTTCCGAATATCTGAATTCAATTTGTTTCTATATGTTTTAAAATTCTGGAAGTCGACTTGTAGTTTACTTTTAATAAATTTGGAATACAGTCTATTTTTTTTTATTTATTCGATTTAAGAGATTCCTTGTTATCCATGGTTTTCTATTTTTATTTTATTTTATTGCTTTTCGTTATTATTGGAAAAGCTTGATCGTATGAGTCTTTTAACAATATTGTAAATAAGTTATATGTTATATTTGGATTTTCCGCTGGTAGGAAATTTAACCAATTTATAGTTTGAAGCAGGTTCCGAAAATTTTCCAGGTTATTAGAATTTATTAATCGTATTTGTTTGTTTATTAACTGTTTCTCCACTACATGTGTATAAGTGTAAACTGTGAAGATTGGTAAATGGTCACTAATATCATAATTTATAACTCCTGATAAAACTGACACTTGTGGAGCATTTGTGAGTGATAAATCAATAATCGTTTCTGTGTTAGGTGTAATTCTCGTTGGATGTAATATTGTATTGATAAATTCAGCAGCAGTTAATATTTGAACAAAGTACTGAGTCTGTGAATTAATAACAGAAATATTAATATTGAGATCTCCCAATAAAAATCCCCTTTTCCCGGTTAAATTCACATAATTGAATGCCTCTGTTAATTTTTCGAAGAACTGAGTTGTATTTGATCCTGGAGGGCGATAGCACACCATTATAATAGTGTGTTGATCTTCTATTGACAAAATTTCTATGGTAGAGTCAGTAAATGTTAAGTTTTTATTAATTGTGTAATAATGACAGGTATCCTTAACGTAAATGGCCACTCCACTTCCTCTTGAGTGGGTTCAATTTTGATAAAAAATCTTATAGCCATCCAAGCCAACACTATAATTTTCACTGGGAAACCATGTCTCTGTTATACATAAAATATCCATTTGTGAATTAGTAACCTGAATTAGTGCCTCAATAAGAGTTAGTTTATTTAGTAAGGATCTCGCATTAATATGAATAATTTTCAATGAATTTGTGGAACTACAAGAAAAGATATTATTTATTTGTTGTGTTGTATATAAATTATCTTGCATTAAATTTGTCTATTTGCGTGCTATTTGTTAGTAGGAATTATAATCTTAAGTTGTAAGAGTTCAAAAGCCACTCCCTGCAACATCTATAAGAACGATATGTGTGATTTCCTCTTTTTTTTTTTTATCAATAATAGGATAGTGTCCGTACTTCTGGGTACATAAATTAAAAATAGTTGTATATAAATTACCTTGCATTAAATTTGTCTATTTGCTTGCTGTTGGTTAGTAGGAATTATAATCTTAAGTTGTAAGAGTTTAAAGCAACTCCCTGTAACATCTATAAAATAGATATGTGTGATCTCCCTTTGTTTATCAATGATAGGATAGTATATCACAAAGTCAAGCACAATGCAAATCATTTCACCATAAGCACAAACACTAATCATTCTAACATTTCAGGTAAGTATCATATCTCAATTTGATACACAAAAATATTCATTATATGCAAAAAAAAAAAAAATTAATAATAATAATAATAAAAGAAAATGAAAAAAGAAGGATAGTAGAAAACCTCTCTACTCTGTTTTATTAAAAAAAATAAAAATAAAATCACAAATCAAAGTTTAGTTGGAGACCCAAGAAAGCTACCCTCATAGCATTTTCAAGGAAAATAAATGCATATTCACAGTGTAATGTTCTGCCAAGATATTTCTGATCAGAAATGAATAGGAAACTCAAAAACCAGTTCTTGAGGCAATTACCAAAATAGAGTCGTTCCTCTATTGAAGATTGAGTGTAAATCATAGTGTTATAGGCACTATGTTAGATTTAAAGTAGGCATATATATTATTAGCACCCTACAAAAAAGAACACACACACACACAAAGAAACAGTAGGTATATTTCCCTTTTCTGGCAGTATCAAATTACATTAAAAATATCATACCTAAGTTATAGTTACAGTACATTATAGACATCCCACGAACCATCACACTATGAACACAATGGAAATTATTCTACCAAATATAAAAAAAAATCCTACCATATTCTCAAACACAATATAAGACCTTCCATCAAGGAACCAGACCAAATTCATATAATTCTTCCAAGAAATAATTTTTTTTCCTTGGGTCATGCTCACTCTTCTTTATAAAAACACTGCCGTTTTTCACCCATGCATATTTAATTTTCTCTTGCTGCAGTAATTTTCTTGCACTCCAGAATAAATGTCTATAAACTGGGATTAAATTCTCATTGATAAATATTTTAGTTGCTGGCAAAGTAGTATTTATTTCTGAGTTCAATATGACAGCCTTTTTCTTAATTAGCCAACTGTCTCTTGCTGTTCGAGATTTGAATTGTATAATTACAGTTGCATTTGGCTTTCGAAAAGCATCATATTTGAGTGGGTGAATAACATCAATATCTGTTGGGTGAAAATTTGTAATCCCAAGTTTATCAGCATATTTATCAATGTAAGTCCTCAACTCAGATTCATTATTGATTAGTGTTAAGTCAAGCCCATGTAATTCTAAATTCTTGTTTCGGTAATATTGACTTAGTTCATTGATTTCAGAGTTTAGTTTCTGAATTTGATGTTGTTTAATATAATTCTCCTTTAGTAAGAAATCCTGTTTTGCATTTAGTTCCTTATTATCTCTTTCAAGAGACTCACACCTATTACAAATATCTTTATATTTTACTGCAACAAGGTCAACCATTTTTTATATTCTGCCAAATCTTTTTTGATTTCTGATAATGGTTCCAGTTTCGCATTTATCTCATCTAATGAGTGTCTGAGATCTTGTTTAACTTCATCATTTGACTGTTGAATTTTTAAATTTATATCACCCAAGGTAACCATTATGAGGTCCATGTTTACAGTTCCAGTACTATCAGAAAATGATGCAGCCGCTGTGGATTTATTCGAAGCCGCATTTCCTTTTCTACCTGCCATTATATTTAGTTATAATAATAATAATAATAATTAATCAGATCACAAATAAACCGCAAATAGCTATGTAAGTCATAGCTTTATCGCAAATAGCTATTTGAACTTAGTCACTCCTTAATATGTCGGCAGGTGTCAGCACATCCTATTATAGCCAAGTTGAAGTCGTGTCAGATTATATGTCACAGTTATCAGTCAGGAAATACAAATGTAACCCAAAAGGAGTATTCAAGATAGTAGTAGTGGCATATTAACACACTTTATACACTGGCACATGCTAACAGTCTTACAAAGTCAATTGGAAATGGTACTTTAGGTCCCTAAGCTTCTGGATGTTCAACTGACATGTATGTAGGTTATAACGACAATTAACATAACAGAAATTTACCTTGGTTGAGCAACTGCATGTGTTACCTGGTTTATCTTCCACGTTTTCAATAGGTATCCTTCACACATGTGTATTCATAATACTCTATTATTGAAATTTGCAGCGAGTAGCACAAACAACTTCTTACCACAACATGCTTGACTTGACTACAGCCGCAAGTACGTAAGTTACGCAACTTACGTACTTTGAGAGAGGCCTGATCATCTGGCCGAAAACTGCAGGGTGGTCGGCGGAATGTATAGCCCGCCACGTGGATCATTCTGACCACACCGTCCGACTGTGTTGGGAGCAGTGGACACGTGACGACACCGCCACACGATGGAGCGGGACCAGGAGGACCACCAGTAGAGACGATCGATAGATCGTGCGCCAGGCACGAACGGATCCCACGGGGACCCGGTCCACCATACGGGAGGATGTAGCGGCTTCTGTGTGCCCACGAACCGTTTCCCGACGCCTCGCGGAAGCGAATCTGCGATACCAGCGACTCTACGTGTGCTGCCATTAACACCGGAACATCGCCGGCTCCGTGTGCAGTGGGGCCAGGCCAGAGCGACGTGGAACGCCACAGACAGGTGACGTGTGGTGTTTAGCGATGTGTGCCGCTTCGTTTTGGGAACAGATGATCATCGTGTCAGAGTGTGGAGGTTCCCGGGTCAACGGCATAATTCCAACCTCGCTATCGAGCGCCACACCTTCCTCACTGGTGGCATTATGGTCTGGTGAGCCATTGCCTACGATAGCCGATCAGCTCTAGTAGTGGTACGTGGATCATTGACGGGCCAGTGATATGTGGATGATCCTACGTCCCTATGTGCTCCTATTCCTGGTCGAGATTCCAGGTGAGGTACACCAGCAGGATCATTCCCGCCCGCGCATGGTTCGGGTTGCCGAGGACTGCCTAAGTCATGTCCAGACACTTGCACGGCCTGCCCGCTCCCCGGACATGTTCATTATTGAGCATGTGAAGGAGCAGTTGAAATGCCGCATGCCGCTGTGCGGCACTATCCGGGATTTGGAGCACACTGTCCAACACGTGTGGGCCTGTCTGCCGAAGGACAAAATCAGGCGTCTGTTGACCTCCATGCCGGATCGTATTGCAGCATGCATCGCCGCACGAGGCGGTGCAACGCGCTATTGAAGATGACCGGACTGCGTGCCACAGATCCCTCTGTAATTGTCCTGCAGCTCTGTTTTTGCGATCATGTGTATCATTCTTCTGTATCATTACGTCCATAAAATTTCAGTTCAATCCGATGCTTCCTCCTTGGTGCGCAAATTTCATTGTACGTGAGTTTCTCTGTCACCTGGGGTGAACACTTTCTCGAAAATGTAGTTATTTGTCACCTGGGGTAAACACTTTCTTGAGAACGTAGTTATTTGTCTCCGGAGATGAACACTTTTTTGCGAATGTACAATAGTGATTTGTCTCCTGGGATGAACACTTTCTTGAGAATGTAGTAATTTGTCACCTGCGGTGAACAATTTCTTGAGAATGTAGTTATTTGTCCCTTGAGATGAACACTTTTTTTTTTTTTTTTTTTTTGCGAATGTACAATAGTTATTTGTCTCCTGGGATGAACACTTTCTTGAGAATGTATTGTAGTTATATGTCTCTGAGATGAATACTTTCATGAGAATGTAGTTATTTGTCACGTGGGGTGAACACTTCCTTGAAAATGTAGTTATTTGTCACCTGGGGCAACAATTTCTTGAGAATGTAGTTATTTGTCTTCTGAGATGAATGCTTTTTTGCCAATGTAGTTATTTGTCTCCTGGGGTGAACACTTTTTTGCAAATGTAGTTATATGTCTCCTGGGGTCGACACTTTCTTGAGAATGTAGTTATTTGTCCCCTGAGATGAACACTTTCTTGCAAATGTAGTTATTTGTCTCTTGGGGTCGACACTTTCTTGAGAATGTAGTTATTTGTCACCTGGGTTGAACACTTTTTTGTAAATGTATTTATTTGTTCCCTGGGTTGAACACTTTCTTGCAAATGTAGTGTTTTGTCTCCTGGGGTGGACACTTTCCTGCAAATGTAGTCATTTCTCTTCTGGAGCGTACGAAAAGAATTTTGAATAAGAAGTGTGTAGCAAAACCTGTGTGGATTCGGTTATGTAGGGAGTGAATGCACGTGATGAAAAAGATAAAAATAAGAAAAAAGCTATTCTTACCGAAAGATAGAATAATGAGCTAAATCAAGACGATTTAGCTTCCTTAAATAAAGGGAAAGTAGAATGAGCCTTATTTTATTTTCATTTACAGCAATGTTATCCTCATGGTTGTTATTCTTTTACCGCTCTCCAGACGAAAAAAAAGTTTCATTCTCTAATGAGATACGATATTAGAAAGAAATACTGAATTACCGACTGCAATTCTACACTGAACTGCGCACTTTAAGCACGTGTTTAGCCTCACGTAAATCGGAACTCGTATTTCAAAAAGAAATGAGAATAAGGAAAACGCCATTTAAGGGATCGCCATTAACGAAACGAACTACTCCCCTTCTTCCCAACAAAAAGAAAAAAGAAAAATAAAGAAAAAATATTCTGCAAGGACGGTGGATAAAAAATAAGTGCATTTTATAATACTGCGTGGTTTTCTGATTCCAGCGTTTGATCATACAGATGTATAAAAAACAGAACGTCAAGAGCTCATTGAAGCAGCAGGGCATGCATTGATCCACGCAATCTTGATAATAATGCCAAAAGAATTTCCTGATCCATAAAGACAAACTCTGTGAAGGGAATAAAGCTCTTCGACATGGAAAAACAAATGCATATACGTTGTAGTTTTAAAGAACGCATTCTTTCTGTTGCTTGGGAATTCCTAGATCTAAAAAACGCTTTTCTTAAATGTTCGTTGTATGAAAGAGTACATATTTGTTATCAGACATTAAAGAATAAACCTACATGCAGTGCGTCGTACTGATGTGGACATTTCCTGTTATAAAATTTTCTGATTTCACTGGTCAACAATGAAAATGTTTCTGACTTTAAAATACTTATTTCGTATTGATTTCAGTATATTAAAAACAAATACGACATTTAAAACGCTTAGTTAGCTCTCATTTCCGAGATATAGCCCATTTATGATGTTTTAGGAAATGTATATGAAATGACATAACCAACCTTAAAAAACACCATAATACCTTCAAGTTGGAACTGAAGAACAGATTCTCTGCTTTAGAAGGCCTAACATCAGAAGAAGTGGATATTTCTGAAGTTAACAGAAAAGTAACCAAAGCTCTTATGGAAACAGCAACAAAATTAGCTGGGTCTAAGAACAAGTTGCATGTGAACAAATTATCAGGAAAAACCAAAATGTTGATGCAAAAAAGAAAAGAGATGAGGACAACTAAAGAAGATGTGACTTCCAAAGTGTAATATATAGAACTATGCAAGACAGTACGAAAAAGTATCACTGAAGACGTAAGGAAATTCAACTGTGAACTAGTGAGGAAAGCAATTGAAAACAACCAAAGCCTAAAGATAGCAAAGGGACATCTCAGTAAGGGAAGAAAACAGATTATGGCACTGAGAAAAGAAGATGGTTCTGTAACAAGAAATAGAGGCGAAATTTTGACAAGAGTGAAAGATTTCTACTCCAAATTATATGAAAGGGATGATACATGTACTCCAGACATCATGAAAGGTACCAGTACCAGAGTTCTCCCAGTCCTCCCAGCAGAAGTTGCACATGCAATCAAGAACAAGAAGTGGGGAAAAGCTCCAGGAGAAGATGGAATTACTGTAGACATCATACAAGAAGCAAGTGGAGAAATCGAAACAGTACTCGCCCAAATTTTTACTCGATGCCTTAATGAAGGGAAGATTCCTGAGGATTGGAAGAACGCTACAATGATCTTGCTACATAAAAAAGGTGATATTGAGGATCTCAGGAACTACAGACCTATCAGCCTCCTATCAGTGGTTTATAAAATCTTCACTAAAGTTCTTTCACACCGTTTGAAGGTAACACGGGACATGGCTCAACCGAGAGAACAAGCTGGATTCAGGAGTGGCTACAGCACAATAGATCATATCCACGTACTGAGAGAACTAATTGAAAGAGCGAGGGAATATGAACTTCCATTGTGCATCGCTTTTATCGATTATGAAAAAGCCTTTGATTCGGTGAAACCATCAGCAGTTACAATGGCTCTGAAATCCTGCGGTGTTGAAGATGCGTACATTAATATTATTAATAACATCTATGAAAATGCAAGTGCAAAGATTCGGCTGTTTGAAAATACAACACACATAAAAATTGGAAAGGGAGTGAGACAAGGTGACACCATATCTCCGAAGCTCTTTAATGCCACATTGGAGGGTGTCTTTCAGTCGCTGAGCTGGGAAAACAAGGGGATAAAGATTAATGGAGATTATCTAACACACCTTCGTTTTGCTGATAACGTAGTCCTTTTTGCAACTACCCCATGAGAGCTGCAGAGTATGATCCAGGAACTTGCTGACAAGAGTAAAGAAGTGGGATTAAAAATGAACTTTCAGAAGACATAATTTCTAATTTTTGTAAAAAATGATTTGGCCACCAGGTGGCGTAAGTCTTAATTACCGCTTCTGATGTATTTGCAGCAGAATATGAGCTTCTAAAATCTCGATTGAAATAAAAGTGGTTTGTTGACCGATACTAGGAACATTTTCTTCTTGAAATAATGCATGGTTTCTACGCCAGGGGGCGTAGATATATATCTTATTTTTGTCAATATCTCTACTTCTAGGAGTCCGATTTGAAAAATTCCTTCTTTTGTTGGATAGTGTTTCCGATGCGAAATGTAACTTTCCGCTAGGGGGCACAAAGGTAAATTGCGTTTTCTGCGTTATTTCTGCTTCTAAAACTCCGATTTGAAAAATTTCTTCCTGTATCGCATACAAAACCTGATGGAAAATATTTTTCACATAATTTCTAATGTTTGGTAAAGAATGGTTTGGCCACCAGAGGGCATAAGTGTTAATTTCTGCTTCTGATGTATTTGTAGCAAAATCTGGGCTCCTGAAAACTCGTCTACATTTTTTTCTTGGACCGATACCGCTCATATGGGAAAACCTTTTGAGAATACTTTCGTCCTAAAATAATGCATGGTTTTCGCACCAGGGGATGTCAAGTCACGTCTTATTTTTGTCGATATCTCTGTATCTAAGAGTCCGATTTGAAAAATTCTTTCTATGTTGGAGAGCGTTTCCGGTGCGAAATGTTTCTCATACAAATTCATGTTTTTCTTAACGCACAAGTCTGCAACCAAAGGGCGTAAGCTCACGATTCCGTTTACAGCAATATCTGAGGGATTAAAAACCCCATTGAAAAACTTCTTTCTTCCGTCAGATACTAATATTTTCCATACCGGTTCCATTGACTTTGAATAGCTTTGATAAATTTAATTTGCGTCAGAACGGATTCAAAAGACCTGCTTATTACACCCGAAACTTCGGTGTCATATTTCTTGTTTAGATTTACCACGGAAAATAGGGCAATTCTTTCGTCATAAGGAATAAATACCTACAGACCTTGAACGAAATCGACAAGTTTCATCTATAATCGGAAATGCAGTAGAGATGCAAGGTAGATGGCTTCACGCTACGGATTAAGCTTGCTTGTTGCCATCTTGAACATCCATCAATAATTCAGAGACACTAATCCGTGTCGAAGAGAGCAGACATCTTACGTTGCTATCTGTCTCAATCAATCTCGGTTCATTTTGCGAGGAAGAGCGCGTTAAAGCAATTACCCTTGCGCCGGATGCCACTTTCACTGTCAGCATCACGACTAATACCATCATCTGAACAGTGCTTAGAGACGAATTCGGAAACAGGACGCTCCACTAAATTGATACGCATCGGAAGGCAACCTCTTAATACTGCATTTTAGATATTTTTGCGAGCTTAAATATGAATGCTTCAAAATGATCACCGAAGCGTAAATTCAGTTGAGAGGCGAGTAAACGTAATACCGATCTATTATTTTAAATTAAAACCCGCTGTTGTGCTCGTCGTCTCTGGAAAGGCGTCAGTGTCATAGTTGTTTTAATGTATTCTGAAGAGTTTCTGTGGCTTTTGAGTAAACTGGAGAGTGAATTCTCAGATTATTATTAATTATGCATAAGCATTATTATCCGGAAGCCATCAAAGTCTCACTGTGTTATCGTTTGTACGCTACTGTATGTGAAAATTGTACTATGCAACCCCGGTGGCGCAGTGGTCTAAGCGATGGCCTCTGATCATTCGTCCGAACGGGGTCCGGGTTCGAATCCCGGTGAGGCATGGATGTTGTGTTTGTCTTACGACACTGGCTCTCTCCCTTCCCTGGAACCAGTGACCCTAAATTAGGGACGGGCGACTGCTTATAGCCCATTGAGTTGCTCACGGTGGTCGTTAAACCTCCAATTTAAAAAAAAAAATGACCATTCGTCCGAGAAGGGTACGGGTTCGAATCCCTGTCGGGCATGGATGTTGTGTTTGTCTCACGATCTGCCTGTCGGTTACTTATATGTCTCCCCAACCAAAAAGCTCTTTTTTTTTTTTTTTGATTAGAGGTTTAACGACCACCGTGAGCAACGCAATGGGCTATAAGCAGTCGCCCGTCCCTAATTTAGGGTCAGTGGTTCCAGGGAAGCGAGAGAGCCAGTGCCGTAAGACAAACACAACATCCATACCTCACCGGGATTCGAACCCGGACTCCTTTCGGACGAATGATCAGAGGCCATCGCTTAGACCACTGCGCCACCGGGCGGCCAAAAAGCTCTTTCAGTACTTCCATCTGATTATAGTCTGTAGGAACACCGAAAGTTCTTATGGCCTTTTTTTATTTTTTGGAGGTTTAACGACCACCGTCCGCCCCGGTGGCGCAGTGGTCTAAGCGATGGCCTCTGATCATTCGTCCATAAGGGGTCCGGGTTCGAATCCCGGTGAGGCATGGATGTTGTGTTTGTCTTACGGCACTGGCTCTCTCCCTTCCCTGGAACCAGTGACCCTAAATTAGGGACGGGCGACTGCTTATAGCCCATTGAGTTGCTCACGGTGGTCGTTAAACCTCCAATTTAAAAAAAAAAATGACCATTCGTCCGAGAAGGGTACGGGCTCGAATCCCGGTCAGGCATGGATGTTGTGTTTGTCTTACGGCACTGGCTCTCTCCCTTCCCTGGAACCAGTGACCCTAAATTAGGGACGGGCGACTGCTTATAGCCCATTGAGTTGCTCACGGTGGTCGTTAAACCTTCAATCAAAAAAAAAAAAAAAAAAAAAAAAACGACCACCGTGAGCAACTCAATGGGCTATAAGCAGTCGCCCGTCCCTAATTTAGGGTCACTGGTTCCAGGGAAGGGAGAGAGCCAGCGCCGTAAAACAAACACAACATCCATGTCTCACCGGGATTCGAACCCGGACCCCTTATGGACGAATGATCAGAGGCCATCGCTTAGACCACTGCGCCACCGGGGCGACCTTATGGCTTTACTTTTAATCTTTTAAGTTATACATTAAGGGGGGATTCCCATTTTTTACGCTAAAATTACCGCTTTTTTTTAGTGTTTATTGACGAAATTATGCAATCAATTTATTCCAGAGTAGGTACATCTATTTATTATCGTTTCAGGTATTTATAAAACAATTTTTTAGAAGTTTCGTGCAGAATCACGCCAGCAAATCCCCCTTGAACATGACACTGCGCGAAGATCGGAGGTCACTGGTTGGCATGATTTCTCCACTCCAGGTGAACTGAAACAAAAAACTCTAACGGCGTTTTACTCTATACACAAGTAGTTATCGTTTGATGAACCAGAAAAAAAAAATATATATTTGAGGAAATGGTGACTTGTCAAACTCAAATCCTGCTGATCCTTCATAGGGCAAGGAAATTTGAAGAACAGGCAAGGGTAGGAAATCTGACTTACTTTAGACAGGCGTTTCAGGCGGCTATGGCTGTTTGTATGTACGGGCGTTTTGGGCGTTAAAGGGTTAACCGTTTTTTTTTTTTTAGTGTTTATTGAACTTTTTAGTGTTTTCCTTAAACTTTTATGATTGACTCATTCTGCACGAGAACCTGATGTCTTCTTTACCATGAAGCACTGCTCGTATTAGCTTGAAACTTACAGGATATGTACAAAGGGTTAGGACGTGTAAATGATTAAAATATCAGTTGAAATGTGCATGCGGTTTCGGAGCAGTGCCCTCTGAACTGTCCGGTCTTGGGATTAAAAAGCTGGCTCAAACGAAATGCTGCAATCAGTGAAGAGACAACACCGAGTCGAAAGGGTGTGACTTGTGCCTCACTGTGCCTCGTCGCAGAAGAAGTTCGCGTTAAGAACACCTGACGGACTTTGGGTGAGGAAGGACACTCGTATGGGACGAAACGAGAGTACAGTGATACGAACGTACACTGAAAAAAATAAGTGGTGTTAATTCACGGAAAATTTCTGAAAATAACGTGCAGCAAAGTTGCCGGTAGGTACCCGTGTTTTTCAGAAATTTCCGTTTCTAAAAGTGCCCGTTCATTTTAACTTCCGTAATTTCACAGATATTTCCGCAGACAGAAATTCCGTTTATTTGAGAAAATTCCATTTCTGGTTTATCCGTACTTAAATTGAAATTCCGCAAAACCAACAAATTTCCACAATACTTACTCGCAGAGGTCAGGATCGAACACCCGAAGTTACAGCTCGCCGGACAGGCAACTTGTACCTTTACCAACTGATCCACAAAAGCTCGCCAACCTGACTCACGTATGTCATAAATGATCATTTGTACAGGATTTTAGGAAGGAGTGCCTGACCCCAGGTCTTAAACAAACCCTTAGAAATAGGAAGCTAGGAGATTTGCGCTAGATTGCCCAACACGAAAGTCACACGGAAGCGAGGTAGAAGACGCCCTTATTTACTACCGGAGGGGGTACCCGGGGTCCGACGGCTTAACGTGCCCATCCGACGCACGGTGGGTTTTTAGTGGATCGAGCGTTCGTACCTGCTGGGATCGAACCTGAGGTCCTTTCGGCGGCACTCACGAACGTTGCCCACTAGGCCACCCGCAGCCCTATGTTTTCAGATCAAATGATCATATGTAGAGGATTTTAGGAAGGGAGTGTCTGACCCCAAGGCCTTAAACAACCCTTAGAAATAGGAAGCTAGGAGATTTGGGCTAGAGAGCCGGATAGGAAAGTGACATGGAAGCGAGGTAGAAGACGCCCTTATTTACTACCGGGGGGCCAGTACCCGTAGTCCGACGGCTTAATGTGCCCATCAGATCAGATCATATGTAGAGGATTTTAGGAAGGGAGTGTCTGACCCCAGGTCTTAAACAACCCTTAGAAATAGGAAGCTAGGAGATTTGGGCTAGAGTGCCCGATAGGAAAGTGACACGGAAGCGAGGTAGAAGACGCCCTTATTTACTACCGGGGGGCCAGTACCCGGGGTCCGACGGCTTAATGTGCCCATCAGATCAGATCAGATCATATGTAGAGGATTTTAGGAAGGGAGTGTCTGACCCCAGGTCTTAAACAACCCTTAGAAATAGGAAGCTAGGAGATTTGGGTTAGAGTGCTCGATAGGAAAGTGACACGGAAGCGAGGTAGAAGACGCCCTTATTTACTACCGGGGGCCAGTACCCGGGGTCCGACGGCTTAATGGGCCCATCAGATCAGATCAGATCATATGTAGAGGATTTTAGGAAGGGAGTGTCTGACCCCAGGTCTTAAACAACCCTTAGAAATAGGAAGCTAGGAGATTTGGGTTAGAGTGCTCGATAGGAAAGTGACACGGAAGCGAGGTAGAAGACGCCCTTATTTACTACCGGGGGGGGGGGGGCAGTACCCGGGGTCCGACGGCTTAATGTGCCCATTAGATCAGATCATATGTAGAGGATTTTAGGAAGGGAGTGTCTAACCCCAGGTCTTAAACAACCCTTAGAAATAGGAAGCTAGGAGATTTGGGTTAGAGTGCTCGATAGGAAAGTGACACGGAAGCGAGGTAGAAGACGCCCTTATTTACTACCGGGGGGGCAGTACCCGGGGTCCGACGGCTTAATGTGCCCATTAGATCAGATCATATGTAGAGGATTTTAGGAAGGGAGTGTCTGACCCCAGGTCTTAAACAACCCTTAGAAATAGGAAGCTAGGAGATTTGGGTTCGAGTGCCCGATAGGAAAGTGACACGGAAGCGAGGTAGAAGACGCCCTTATTTACTACCGGGGGGGCAGTACCCGGGGTCCGACGGCTTAACGCGCCCATCCGACGCACGGCGGATATTTAGTGATTCGAGCGTTCGTACCTGCCGGGGATTGAACCTGAGGTCCTTTCCGTGGCAGTCACGAACGTTGCCCACTAGGCCACCCGCACTCCTATGTTTTCAGATCAAATGATCATATATAGAGGATTTTAGGAAGGGAGAGTCTGACCCCAGGTCTTAAACAGCCCTTAGAAATAGGAAGCTAGGAGATTTGGGCTAGAGTGCCCGATGGGAAAGTGAGACGGAAGCGAAGTAGAAAGGAATAGGACAAAATCACCAGCACGGAATTTTGCGAACCACCGCTGGCACTGACGTTCTTGTAGAGCATTATCACTGTACACTTTACGCAACTTTTCACAAGCTTGACGCGCGTTCTTCTTTTTTACGGAAGTGAAATAGTAAAATATGGCGAAAATGCACAGTTTGGTCTTCCATCTTCAACTTGATGTCAAATCAACCAAATCGCTCACTATTCCTTTTAGACTGCAGCTAGAACTGGCACGTGTAGAATGCCATAGCGATAACAGAGCTGCGCATGCCTCTAGTACTTCCAAAACCGCCCAACCGCCATCGGGTGCCAAAATACGTCATGACTTTTCTGACAACCCAATAGATCGTTTATCTGTGTTGCAGAGGAAATTTGTCCGATTGTTAAATTATTCGGTTGGATCGGAAGTTCTTTTTCGTCATTTTCAGATACTAACTATTGAGCAACTACATAAATACAGATTGCTGCTGATGGTCCATGAACGTATTTTTACAGGAAGATACTACGACTTGATTGCATTACGGCGTACCACTCACTCCTATGATACTCGTGGTGGGTCGGGTTTTTCTGTTCAGTGGGCTCGTACAGGTTTAATGTTTAATAATATCAATGTGTTGGGATTGCGTGAGTGGAATGGATTACCGTTGATTTATATATCAGAGACACGTTCTCCGGTATTTAAGCGAGTGCTAAGGAGTTTTTTGACGGGAAATTGAATATTGGAATTTATTGCTTTATGATTTGTAAAAGAAACGTATTGTAAAATTGTTTTGGTTGTCTTGACTGGACTGAAATATTTTGTTTTTATTTAGAGGGGATCAGGGGCTTGCCAGGCTGTATTTCACCCTCTTTCTATGGCCCCTTGCTGTACATTTAATTATTACTAACATATAATATTTTATTCATATTGACAATTGGTAATTAGTCTACTTAATTGATATTAATTTTCAATGGAATGAGTTTTGTTGTTGTGCAGAATTTGTATTTATTGTGAAAGTTTTGGTGATTTGTCGTATTTTGTGAGTGTCATTGGTGAATTTGTTTACTTTATTTGTGCAATGAGTTTATGATTGTGGCACATATTGTTACTGAGTATTATATTATTAGGTGCTTGAAATAATTCCCGCTGTTGCCCAATAAAGCGCAGCAGTGGTGCGCTGTGACCCCGGGCCACACGTGACCTCCCTTGCGCACGCGCGTACCGTCCGTAGTCTGGGGCAGTGTGTGACACGCGATTAGAGGGCACAGAACACGAGCTTGTATCGCATTCACGATGTCGAGTTTCGTACCAAGAAAGGAGCATTTGCGGGAAGTATTACTCTTCTGCTTTCATCTCAAGAAATCTGCAGCGGAAAGTCATCGTTTGCTAGTGCAGGCCTATAGGGAACATGCCCTATCGGAAATAATATGCAGAGAGTGGTTCCGACGCTTCAAAGCCAACGAATATGACGTGAAGGACAAAGAGCGCCCTGGGCAGCCGAAAAAGTTAGAAGATGGCGCATTGGAGGCCTTATTGGACGAGGATTCATGTCAGACGCTCCACGAGTTGTCTGAAACACTACGGGTCGATGAGTCAACGGTTAGCAAACGTTTAAAGGCAATGGGAATGATCCAGAAGCTCGGAAACTGAATCCCACATGGCAAGGCTATTCTTCTCCACGACAACGCTAGACCTCATGTCGCCAAATCCGTGAAGGAACTCTTGGAGGCACTTGGCTGGGATTTCTCACCCAACCCGCCTTATTCCCCGGACATTGCTCCCTCGGACTTCCATTTGTTCCGGTCGCTACAACATGGCCTGTCAGAGCAGCACTTCCTTTCTGTCGCGGATATCCAAAAATGGCTCGATGAATGGTTCGCTTCGAAAGAACCTGCATTTTGCAACACGGAATCCATTTGTTACCCCAACGGTGGTAAAGGGTCGTAGCTGCCAACGGACACTACTTTGAATAAACTATCCTGTACCGTTCTGTGGTAACACACAGGTGTTTGTGTAGCAAAAAACAGCGGGAATTAACTCAAGCACCTAATACTTTTCTATAACATTGTACAGCAGATATTTTATTTAAAAAAATGTTACGTGAGAAGCTTTTAACTCATATGCAAGTGCACAGATGCACAATCTTTGTGCATGATGGTGCTCCATGCCACAGATCAAAAACAGTAAAGGACTACCTGCAGAGGGAAAACATAACTGTGCTTGACTGGCCGGGTAATAGTCCCAACCTTAGCCCCACCGAAAATTTGTGGTCCATTTTAAAAGACAAGGTAGCAGAAAAACGGCCATCAAATTCCCAATCTTTGATTGATGCGATAAAGTGCGTGTGGTGCAAAGACATTTCAAGTGACTACTGGAAATACTTCATTGAGAGTATGCTATATCGCATTCTGCCCGTTATAAAATACAAAAGTGGCCACACAAAGTACTGATTTCGTTTTTTTTGTGTTCTAAAGAACGTAAGTATTTTTCTGAGGGGTCATTTTTTCAAATATCTCTGACTAGTAATTTAGTTGTTTCTTTGAAAATCTTAATTTTCAATAAACTGACAGATGGTTTTAAACTTTTGCAAATGTCTGTAGAAAGGAGTTTAAACCAAGTATGTATCCCGCGAATCTGGAGCGTATTTTAAGCGATATTTTACAGTTACTATTAAAATAATAAAACTGCATATCGAAGTAGTTAAACAAATTAATCGAAAAAATGATTATAATTGGTTCCATAATCTTCGGAAAAGTATTTTGATAAATTGCTCGTTCGATGAATTTGGTTTCGATGACGTTGTATTCGGTGATTTCGTTTTCGATTAATTCACTTTCGATGATTTCGCCCAATGAAGTCGTTTCCGATAAAATCAGCTGCTGTACATCGGTAAGAAGCGTATTATCAGGCTTATTCTGAGCTGAAGTGATGAAATTATGGACTTAGAAGCGGAATGAACGCTTGAAAGAACAACTTTGGACGCCAAAGGAGAAGTAATTCAGGAAGTTTTTCTGGGCATCGAACCATCTCATGTGGGAAAAATGGGCGTAATGCATGCGGCTTAGTTCTGGCTACGAACAGCGAGAACGAACGAGCAGCAGACGACCTTGAACTCGAAAGCTCGTCGACTAACCGCAAACCGCAGTAATGTATTCTTTTCTTTTTTTCAGCTTCCTTTTCTCACGTGTTCCGCAAAGACATATTCGTTCTGATGCTATCGCCTTTATAAGTGGAATTCCTACAATTTCAAGACTTTGAAAAAAAAAAAAAAAAAAAAAAGAGGGTTTGCCACCGAGTTTCCGGGTGTAACGGGCATCGTGTAAAATCGAGTATTATAATTTCTTCGTATCGGGTTTTAACCAGCGCCGTAGCCAGCAGGGTGCTAGAGGTGGCTACGCCCCCCGCCTGCTAAGCAAACAAGCACCCCCAGCGGCGTACCAGAAAGACTTGAGCCCCCCCACCCCACCCCCACCCCACCGCAAAAATATATTCTATGACCTTTTGCTAAAGTCTACACTGGTGCGCAAAAATTAAGGACGAAGAGGAGAAATTAGCAAACAGCGGAACGAGCAGGCAGAACGGACAGAAAGACCACTCAGGAGATAGACTAGGGTCCGGCACGGTAGGGCATGCGCATATATGCAGCATGACGTAACGGTGGGGGTGGGGGTCGGAAGGGTATAAAGCACACGGGCGGTGTAAGCTCAGCAAATCGGTGAAAGCTATTGCACGGTGTGCATCGGTTTGAACGACGTCGAGTTGCTGCCACAGTGTGATATGGCCAACAGGCAATCCAGTAGACGACATCTGGATGACTTTACCCGAGGTCGCGTCATTGGGAAGTTGGAAGAAGGTCGAAGTGTGACTAGTGTGGCCGAGGAGTTCGGGATCGCTCACAGCATCGTTTCACGAACTTGGAGAGCATTACAAACGACAGGAACAGCTGTCCGAGAATTCAGCAGTGGCCGTCCACGAGCAACCACGGCGGCGGACGACCGGTATATTTTCTTACAGGCGAGAAGCGACAGACGGCAGACAGCGGGAGAAATCGCAAGGCACATACAACAGACAACTGGACGTCCGTTATCGCGTTTTACTGTGGCCAGGAGGCTGCACTAAGGTGGTCTATTTGCACGACGACCAGTACGGTGTGTGCCATTAACGCATGCTCATCGGAGACGACGACGGTTTCTGTGGTGCCAGGAACACAAGAACTGGACACATCAGCAATGGGGTCGAATTCTCTTTACGGATGAGAGCCGATTTAGTCTGACGAGCGATTCTGGACGTATACACATCTGGAGAGAGCAGGGAACACGCGATCACACCTCCAACATCATCGAAAGGGACCGGTTTGGAGGTGGCGGAGTTCTCGTTTGGGGCGGTATCATGCTTGGTAGTTGTACTGACCTCCACATCTTCCAGTGAGGTGCAGTCACTGGTGTCCGCAATTGTACCGAGGTTCTCCTGCCTCACGTGCGTCTGTTTAGAGGTGCTGTGGGTCCTGAGTTCCTCTTAATGGACGACAACGCCACACCTCATCATATAGTGGCTGTCGCAGAGCTGTTGGAGAGTGAAGATATTCAACGCATGGATTAGCCCGCAAAGTCCCTGAACCTAAATCCAATCTAACACGTGTGGGACCTTCTCGGGAGACGCTTTGCAGCGCTGTAAATCCTGCAACGCAGTCAGGGGTGATCATATCCCCTACTAAAGACTGAATTTTTTTGGCAGCCGCCTGTCATATGGACGTTTCTGTCTTCTGTCGTGTTGTGCTCGAAGCTACCTTTTCAATAAAGTGCCTTTGTATCCTTTGGATTCCTTGTTTGGACGGTTTTGCTCACTTCTCCTATAACGAAGTAAATTTCTCCGTCATTTTTATCCGCGCCAGGATTCGAACCCGGGTCCCCTCATTCCGGAATAAGTTGCTCTACCAATTGAGCTACGCGGACGTTTTATTCTGATTCCTATCTGCCTTTATGTTGTGTGCGACCTTCTGGCAGGTACGTCACATCTCCTGGTACGTTACATCATCTCCCCCCTATTTTTTTTTTTTTTTTCGAAGTGCTGCTCTTTTTTTCGAAGTGCTGCTCTTTTTTTCCTATCTCGCAGTGTGGAAATAACATCACACCAATGCGAGATTTTGAACGATCGGGTCATCCGGATAGTTCGGGCGCCATTATAACGAAGTAAATTTCTCCGTCATTTCTGTCCACGCCAGGATTCGAACCCGGATCCTCTCATTCCGGAATAAGTCACTCTACCAATTGAGCTACGCGGACGTTTTATTCTGATTCCTATCTGCCTTTATGTTGTGTGCGACCTTCTGGCAGGTACGTCACATCTCCTGGTACGTTACACTCCCATATTATTACATCTTTAGGATCTTATGGTATGATTTGAGTCGATATGGAGCATTTCTGCACGACGTTACATTCGAAAAACCGTCTTGTCCTTAATTTTTGCACACCAGTGTATTTGATTTCAATGAATGAAAATTTTAAATTCCATGCTATTAACTGGGGTTTATGGGAGTTTTAATCAGGGACGCGCCAAGCGGGGGTTCAGGGATTTAACTCTGATCATGATGTCTTCCACTCTTGTCATTTTTCGGATCCACGAGTTCCTCTTCTTATCTCTCCTGGTTACACCAAGCATGCACCTCTCCATCCTGCTTTGAGTTGTCTGCAGCCTTTGTATGTCTCCTTTAGTTAAGGTCCACGTCTCTGCACCATACGTAAGCACTGGAAGGATGCATTGATCAAACACTTTTCTTTTAAGACATAATGGCATATTGCTCTTGAAAATTATGCTGTTTCTTCCAAAAGCTCTCCAGGCAAGTTTTAAACGCCGATTAATTTCTTCATCAATGTGACCCTCACTTGATATCTGCTGTCCAAGATAAACGTACGTGTCTGTTATCTCCAGCTTTTCTCCATCAATCGATAAATCTTCATTTCTTGTAAAAACATTGAACATCACTTTTGTCTTCCGAAAGTTTATTTTTAATCCCACTTCTTTACTCTTGTCAGCAAGTTCCTGGATCATACTCTGCAGCTTTGATGGGCTAGTTGCAAAAATGACTACGTCATCAGCAAAACGAAGGTGGGTTAGATAATCTCCATTAATCTTTATCCCCTTGTTTTCCCAGCTCAGTGACTGAGAAAGACCCTCCAATGTGGCATTAAAGAGCTTCGGAGATATGGTGTCACCTTGTCTCACTCCCTTTCCAATTTTTATGTGTGTTGTATTTTCAAACAGCCTAATCTTTGCACTTGCATTTTCATAGATGTTATTCATAATATTAATGTATGCATCTTCAATACCGCAGGTTTTCAGAGCCATTGTAACTGCTGATGGTTTCACCGAATCAAAGGCTTTTTCATAATCGATGAAAGCCATGCACAATGGAAGTTCATATTCCCTCGCTCTTTCAATTAGTTCTCTCAGTACGTGGATATGATCTATTGTGCTGTAGCCACTCCTGAATCCAGCTTGTTCTCTCGGTTGAGCCATGTCCAGTGTTACCTTCAAGCGGTGTGAAAGAATTTTAGTGAAGATTTTATAAACTACTGATAGGAGGCTGATAGGTCTGTAGTTTCCGAGATCCTCAATGTCACCTTTCTTATGTAGCAGGATCATTGTAGCGGTGTTCCAATCCTCAGGAATCTTTCCTTCATTAAGGCATCGAGTGAAAATTTGGGCGAGTACTGTTTCGATTTCTCCACTTGCTTCTTGTGTGATGTCTATGGTAATTCCATCTTCTCCTGGAGCTTTTCCCCGCTTCATGTTCTTGATTGCATGTGCAACTTCTGCTGGAAGGACTGGAGGAACTCTGGTACTGGTATCTTTCATGATGTCTGGAGTGCATGTATCATCCCTTTCATATAATTTGGAGTAGAAATCTTTCACTTTTGTCAAAATTTCGCCTCTATTTCTTGTTACAGAACCATCTGTATAAATAACATTAAATAACATAGTTAACATAATGCCACAATGTTTTGCATATAGTAAATCCCCCCCCCCCCATCTCTATTACAAAAATGGCGCTGGCCTCTATTTCTTCGCCTCCCGATGAACAAAGTTCAGTTCATTATATTTTGAATGATGCGTAGTTATGAGCAAACAACTGTAATAAATAACGTCTTAACCTCATTGGGCCGGCCCGGTGGCGCAGTGGTCTAAGCGATGGCCTCTGATCATTCGTTCGAACGGGGTCCGGGTTCGAATCCCGGTGAGGCATGGATGTTGTGTTTGTCTTACGGCACTGGCTCTCTCCCTTCCTTGGAACCAGTGACCGTAAATTAGGGACGGGCGACTGCTTATAGCCCATTGCGTTGCTCACAGTGGTCGTTAAAACTCCAATAAAAAAAAAAAAAACCTCATTGGTATAAAAACTACATTCATTGAACTGAACGTACATAAGTACATTCATTTCACATTATCTTGTACATATATAGGGACTATCAAGGTGACACCATATTCCAAACTCTTCAATGCCACATTGCAAAGCCGTGTTTCAATCACTGAACTGGGAAAACCAGGAGATAAAGATTAATGCAGATTATGTTTATCCATATATGGAGATTTCGGAAGACGAAACTGATGTACAATGCTTTTACAAGAAATGAAGATTTATCGATTGATGGGGAAAAGCTGGAGTAACCGATACCTACATTTATCTTGGACAGCAGATGTCAAGTGAGGGTCACTGTAAGAGCGGAAGAATTAGTTATTCTAAGAAGTAGAACGCAGGGACATTATATTATGCCTGGAATATCGTAAAACTCTTGTGTTATGTATTATCAGCGTCGGGTAAAATGGACATGAACGGAACTTTTTTGCCAAAATTTCTGCGAGGCACTTAAATAAGCAAAAATTGCGGAAAATAGTTTGTGTAACTATAGTTTAAAAAGATGAGAGAGAGAGAGAGAGAGAAACAGATACTTCTTGTCAGGTTACACAAACTAGAATTCATAATCAGCCTTTTTGAAAGGAAATAAAAGCTACCTAAGTATGCTGAAATTGCGAAAAATACAGTTTGTGTATTTATAGTTTCAGAAGATGGGGGGGGGGGAGAAAGAGAGAGAGAGATTCCTTGTCAGGTTACACAAATTAAAATTCATAAACAGCCTTATGTAAAAAAAAAAAAAAGAAAGCTACTTAGGTAAGGTAATATTGCGGAGAACTAGTAACTTGCCATAGCTATTCGTATCCATGGTTTCCATACTACATACATTAAATAAATATACGTACAGTATTCACTTGAATACTTTTTCTACTAGACCTAACATTATCAGCGTCGGGTAAAATGCACACGAAAGGAACTTTTGTGCCAAAATTTCTGCGAGGCGTTTTAGTAAACAAAAATTGCG